>CM036621.1:44860263-54860263 GCA_020746105.1 Trogon surrucura | reverse complement strand
GTAACTACTGGCTTGGGATCTTCTGCAACAGACTGTTGGGCTGCCTCATCCATGCTCAAAGAGGCCTTCTCTAATTGTGCAGTGATGTCATCCAAAGATACGTTGGCATGTGATGGTTTAGTCACCTTACCAGATGAGGAGGATAATCCTTTCATGCTGCTGTGCTTAGTAGAAGGTCGGCTAGCAGGTGGTTTCTGAGGTTTGGATTCTGTGGCAACGCGTTTCACTGCTGCATTGTTTGCTGAATGAGACCCAATGCTGCTGAGCTCCTGCTCTATGGAACAGAGATCAGCCATGAGGGCATCGAGATCCACAGTCTCCCCCTGATTCAGGGCTTCTGCAACAAACAAGAGTTTTCAGTACATGCAGAGTTACTACACAAATAGTTGCACAGACGAAATCAAATTTAACAGTTAGGGTAAGGGAGCAGAAGAAACCATTTTCTTCTCCCATCTGTATTGTAAACTTTCTGCTCTCTGCTAAGCAGAAATTTATTTGCACTACTATTCTTGACTGGTCTAACAGCAATTAAAAAAACCCCAACAAACTATTTAGGATAAATACATTTGCTGACAGAAGAAATCTATGAGAAGTCTAAACTGCTGTCCTCTGAACAGAATCTAAAAATACATTTGTAAAATATCACGCCTCAGTTACGAAAAAACATCCACACTTCTTCTAAAAGTATTTTCTGATAAAGCAATGCAAGGTATGCGACTCTGCTTTAAAAAAAAGCAAAGCCACAAAATACTATACACATACTCAAGCCTTTACATTAAGGCTTCTTGTATTACAAGCAGGGAAAGCTATTTCAAGACAAGGAAAACCATGATTTTTGTTTAACATGAAAGCATTCTGTAGCTATATTCCAGCATCCTGTCCCATGAAGGAACATGCTCGCTCTTCCTGTTTAACAGATACATATCAATTCACTCTTTCATGAGACCAGACCCCAGAATGTGTATTTCTGTACAAACACTAGACTACAATTCTCAGATACTAGATGCTGTAAAAGATAGTGCTTTAGGATACTCAAAATTCCATGCCATCAGAAAGCAATGCCTTCAGCAAACATTCTCACTTCAGCTAGAAGCGTAATTAAATGCTCTTACATATTACAACGTTCTGATCTGTATCTGGAACAGGTTTTTCCCTAAACTAATATTTGAGAGGGTAAACAATCCAACAAACCATTCAAATTGTACATGGAGAAGCGATATGAGAAGTTGGCAAGATTGGTTTCCTGACGGAGAGGTGATCTCTTCACTGGTGCCACAGGCTTGTCTGTATCCAAACTCTGAAAAAGATGAAAAAAGATAGGGTAGAATAAGTTTGGTAAGTAATTGGACAAGCAAATCTTCAAGACAAATGAAAGTTAACTTTCTCTTAAGAGAATTTTTTTAAAAATTCCTGGCATATATAAAAATAAAAATCTCCTTCTTGGGCTTTAGACTGAAAACATACGTCACCGTACCAAAAATTATTTAGCTTCAGATATTCAAAGGAGAGAATATTTTAAACGTGTATGGGTTTTTTTAGAATCAAAAGGACAAAAGCATATTCCAAATGCATTTTTAAATGGTGTTAGATCCTAGCTCATTTTGAAACACGGACAGCTGCCTTACCTGTAGTAAAACCTCTGCAGCAAATTGCACAAGTATCTAAACAAATTCAAACTCTGACATTCTCTCTAAGAAATGCATCATTAACTTAAAAGCATAATCATGACATAAGCACACAAAAGCATTCAATGAATTCTATTAAAAGGGATTTTAAACTGGCTAAAACACAAGCAGCTTTTCCCTTGAAAAATGTTAAACTGTGAAAGAAAATCCCAGACAGTTTACGTAGGATAAATTTTTTTAGCAAAACTAACACAGGTAGTTAAAAAAAAAAAAATCATCTTTCTACTCAATACATTGAATTGTTATGTTACAGAAGGCTAATATGGCATAATATTTTAATAAATCCCAGCATTTTTTTAACCAGCAAAGAGCAGGGCACTGTGATCCAGCTAGTGACCCAAGTGGTACACGACAGGGCCTGAACCTGCTGCCCCTGGAGTGACAAGTGTTACTGTCACTGAGGCACAACAGGCCTGCAAAGGGTTTCAATTTCAGCTATGCTTGTAGTAAAAAAGCTTTCCTGCAGATATGCTTGTCTGAAATGAAGCACCTTCTAGCTCCAACATACAAGTTTAAAACCTAAGCTTTTTATTTCCATTTTCTACATCTTTACTCAAGTCTGTTAAAAAATATTTTTACAAAATCACTTTATTAGGAAGTAAACCGTCACTTAATGAGGAAATGCCAGTGATTCAGCCTTGACTCCTATCAAGTGGAAAAAACCTCACCTCTACTGCCTCTGATGGAGCTTGCATATTGTCCCACACAGAATAGCTGAATTATTATTATTACTATTAACAATAACAAAAAATCTCTAACTCTAGAGGCAGCAATGAAACCAGAGACAGAAGTGGCAAGTTCAGGCGCATTCCTTCAGACTGAACCCAGAGACTGTTACAAAACATTTCTCATAAAACTAATATATTCTGATTAAAAGCATCTAAAATGCATTTTACTCAACTTCACTCTTATGAAGCTATTTCACATCCCTGGAAGCACACACGATATGCTCTCACTATTATTGGAGCACATTCTGTGTAACACATTATGATGCTAAACTAGCAATTTGGAGAACTGATGAAAACTGCAACAGCACCAAAAGCTTAGTTCTGACTGATCATGAGAAGCAAGGTAAGATTTCCCTCATTTAACCTGCACCCCAGAGCAGGAAAAACGCTAAAGCACTCTGCGTCAGTGCCAAACACTGCTCACACATGCTGCAAACTGAAACTGCATTTTATAAAGCTTTTTAGACCAACAGTGAAAGAAGGCAAAGCAAATTCAAATGACCTCACAGGCATCTTAACATTACATATCTTTTAAAAAGCACTTCCCCATCTGGAAAGGAATCTGAGTCTTACCTTCAATCCCCCCAAAATAAACATTTAGGAAAGCTAAAAAGGAAATAAAAGTTCAAAGAACCCGGGGACAAAAATCCTTTCCTGCTCAGAGGAAAAGAAGCTGCTCTTAAGAGTCCAGCTGATAAACAGCAACAAATGCCAAGACCTTAGGATAATACACTTTGGAGGTAAGTAGCACTAATCACACCCTTTTATTGGGACTTTATTGGGACAGCTGTATCAAGACACAATCACTTTCCAGACAAATGAACTGAGACACAACTACGTTCACTGACTTGTTTATATGAAACCAAATGAGATCATTCAAAGTTTTTGGGGAAATGTCATTTCTCAGCAGTCACAAAAGGCAGGAGGGCAACTGCCAGGCTATGTTGCAGACAGTGTTGTGTAACAACATGAAAATGAGAAACAAATAATGTGGGTCCTCCCCTTAACTATCTCTTAGTAGGTTTTAAGAATTTTGCATGGATCAGCACACAAATTGAGATATACGTCTGTATGCCAGCAGTGCAGCTGTAAGCCCGAAGTAAGTACTCTTGGTTGCTCATACCTGGAAAAAACCACACCTTGAAGCAGAGAACAAGAGGTCTAAGACCAATTACCCATTGTGCTTCTCTGTGAAGATCCTCACTCGAGGTAATTTACATTGCTCATGCCTTCAAAACAGCTCCCACTTAAAAAAAAAAAAAAATCCTTCAAAGGAAGTTAAAACAACCCAAAAAGAATGATGATAATAGAGATTTATTTCACACAGTCTTCTATTCATGTCAAAAGGTAGGATTCTTTACTGTCCTACATGCAAAGTTCAGAAACAAAATTCATTTTCCCCTAGAGTGTTATCTGCATTTAGATCTTGCAGGCACAGACTTAACCAGAAGGTAACAGATGAGCCTGAATTTGGAATGCTGTCATATGAGTAGCTCAATTTTCCTTCAGTCTTTGGCTAAGACAAAGAAGTAAAAGTCACCTCTTTTCTAACTTACTGAAATTCGAGGTTATCACACCTTGGCTTAAGTTTTTGTAACAAAGAGGGAGAAGATGAAATATATTATTAAGGAGTGGCAACTCACACTGTTGAAAAAAGCACAGCAGGCAGTCACAGAGAAATGGCCTATCACCCCAGGAGTCTGCCATACAGCGCAAAACCCAAGCCCTTGCAAAGGAAAGGAAAAGCACTAGCAAGAAGGAAATGCCAAAACATGTCCCATCAGCTGCTTCTCTGATGAAGGAAGAGTTCTCTGGAATTATGGCGAGTCCTCTACGATGTATTAGGGCATTTAAATATGTCATCAGTGACAACATTAACTATTTTTTGTTCCTCACTGCTGTTCAGGAGAAACAGATAAAAGCTGTCATAAGATGGACAATATCCAACCACAGGTTTCAAGAAACAGCTTACATCTAGCCAGCTTCCATCAGTATTTCTCTAAATACACTAGGACAAGTTACCAACTCCATAGTTGTCAGAAGGAATTATACTTTTCGGGAAGGGCCAAACTAGCAGGTTGTGAAAAATGAATTTAACAACTTTAAGATGGGGGAAACAAGCTTATTTAGAAATCTTTAAAGAGTACTGACCTAGCCACATGCTACAGTCTACCTTGCTGCAAGTGGCAGCATTAAGTAGTTCGCATCCAACTGAAAATAAATATGTAATGCTTATAAAGAATTATTCTATAAGAAGATTCCAACCTCCCTAACCTGGGTGAGTTTGTCCAGTTCCCCCAGCCAGGCCCCAAACATCTTGTCCAGATCCTGATCTTCCTTATCACTATCTTCTTCTGCACCATGGTCAAGTTCTTCATCTGATAATTGCTCCATCTGAAAGAAACAAAAGTTTGATATTCAAATTACGTCAGTATCTTGGAAAACTGGTGTCAGTTACTAAGTTTCTGAAAAAGTAATCTGAAGTGAAAGCACATGTATGTCCATAAGCTTTATAAAAATTGCATACGTGCTCCCAAGTAAAGAGTTAGTGTGAGAGCTGCTCACACAGTAACAAAGACATTTTTGCAGTTCATTTTTGTCAGAACCACACAGAAAAAAATGAAGAACAAAGTCCGCAGTATTTAATACCCCATCAGAAATTATTTCATGCTAGCCTTGCACGTGCATTCATTGCCAGCTATTGTTGGCAAAGTCAACTGAGTTTACATTACAAAAATTCAACTCTTGTCCAAGGAATTCAGCTGACCACAGTTAAGCAACACCATTCAATCCAGAGGAAGTGCAGTCTCACTGCGCTGCAAATAGCTGACTCTGCACATCTGTAAACAGAAATGCTTAAACAGGCCACAGAGAATGCCAGCAATACATCCCACGAGACAGTTTAATTCTTGGACACTGTCCAGTTCACTTCAGTGATACTGTGCAATTTTTACTCACCACAGAAACTCCTCCCTGGAAGCAAAGAGTCATAGTTACAGCTATCAGACCCTCCTTCAATTCAACAAATTCGAGTGACCAAGATCAAAACTTAACATTCTCCAAAGGTTATCTCTTATCACCTCGAAGGAAATCAATCTTTTGTTAAACAAGCCTCTATTCTCTTCCCCAAACATGTCCTCCAAGCCCCTTATATGGAAGCTAAGGCACACACGCTTTCTTGGATGCATTCAGGATCTGGTTCAGAATGAAAATGTACATACTTGGAGGGAAAATGACATCAACAATAATTTGGGAGTGATCAGGCCCTAGAGAAGAGTAAATCCTAGAGATGTGCTATAGAATGTCCAGAGAGACACAGGAACAAATTGCCACCAAGAGCTACACAAAAAAATTCACGCTGTGCTACACAGCTTCATTTGGTTAAGTCATAGCTACAAAGTCATTTGCTATACAGCTTTCAGAAAGCACCAGTTTACATTTTTATTTAAAAGTAAACTTTCTAAATGCTAGTCTTCAGGAAAAGACAAATCTTAGTCTGAGAGACATCACGGTGTTGCAGAACTGACCTCATGAGAGATGTTACAAAAGATGTTAAAGGTAATCTCAGAGAAAGCCTGTTCAATTCATTTTTTACTTTATATGACAACAGATCATGCAAAAAACCCTCCACAAGTTAAACACACCTCTTATCTCATTTATATATTGCTTATATTTTTCACTTTACCTTGATAAAATAATCAAGGAGACTTCAGAGGTGATCTGCAATTCTGAGGTCAGCAGAAGCCAATGTCTCCACCAGATGCAAGACACTGCCACCCAGCTGCTCTAGGCAAAGCCTCCTGTCTCCTACTGAGATTTTACTCTTGTAGGAGAACACAATGCAGCTGCTTATCTTAAAAGAGGCTACCTTAAAGCTAACCTGGTATAGCATACTGCACTGAGCAAACACAAACACTGAACAGATTAAATTCACCATCTGAATCTCCTTTCTTCCAACACTTGTTTTGAGTTCTGTTAAGTACTTCTAGCACTTCAGAGAAGGGAATGAATCTCTTCCTAAAATCTAAACGAAGTTGAAATTCCGAAAATGTCAATATGCTTACATAACAGAGCTGCATCCTTCCATTAATACTGCACCAATTTTTATGTTCCATAAGTCAGGCAAGCCTCCCCCCACAAGATTCCTCTCCACGATGTCACCCAAAAGCCCTCCCACGTACAGAAACAGAGACAGTAGGACAGTGGCAACTTAGACTCTGTGTGAACTTCTGCAAAACAAACAGAAGCTGGATTCCATTTTCACACCTCTTCAAAGCTTTGCTTTACTACTCCTTAGGCTTTTACATGGGCCAGAAATATTGCCGATTCAAGACATAACACGTTATACTTAAGGTGACAGGGTCAAACTGCTGTAAATGTATTCACATTCAATAACACAGCATTTCTCAATGTCTTCAAACACTTGAAGTAAAGAATTTTTATTTGAAGACACAAGGGAAGCTATTAAAACTGTGCCTTAGAAAATATGACTATGAACTGGCAAATCAAATAAATGGAAACTGTGATATAAAGCAGAGAGAGCTCAGTATTTACAGATACTTTATACTGCTGGCCTTTCCCTCTGAGCTGTTTTTGCCACTACTCTACAGTTAGATGGGATCTGTTTTGCAGTACATTCATTCTATGGTACTGTGCATAACTTATCCTTTCAGTATGAGAGAAGTTTGTTCTTTTTACTAATATTTCTGAGGATCTAAGCTGTAAGAAAGAAACTAACATTCTCAATTTCCAAAACTGTTGCTTTAGCTATTTCAACTTGGCATCGGATATGCTGCTTTAGTTCCAGTTATTCTGAAGTCAGAATTAGCAGTCTAAAGAAAACTTCTACAAGTAAAGTACTGTTGTGTCAGCAAGTCTGGCACTAAAACCTGTAGTATTTGCCAGCTCCCTGCAGTCCACACCCAAGCTTCCTAACGTCAGCTGCATTTCCTATGAGCCTGTTAACGTTTGCTCGCAAAAGGCACACAGAGGATAGTGTCTCACTTAAGAAACAGCTAATAATAACTTGTCAGTTCTGTAAAAGGGATGTCTTTCAGCACAAGCTCCACTACTGGAAGGAGATACCCCAAAGGACATTTAATTAAAGATTAATTCAATAAATCAAGGCAGAGACAAGATGCTCAGATAGCAGCTGAACTTTTTGACCTAAGAACTCAAAACATTAACAACTCAAAAAGGGTATAGTACATTCCTACTAAAAAGTTTGAAATTTTCATTTTCACAGCCTTTTTCTCTCCTACTGTTGTTGAGCAAACATGCACCAAACTTTAGCAAACCAGGACCTAACTGGAAGGCATCACAGCTTTCTAAGGATATGACATTTTTATTTATAACAAGAAAGTAAAATGACCTAAGTTTAGGGTTAGGGCAGGGGGAGAAGTGGTACTTTGTTGTTTTGTTTTCATTTTTAAATAAGTCATTTAGAACTAAATTAGATCTAAGAAATGGAAAAGGAATAACTGTTCTAGCATGATACCATGAAGTAAGCCACTTACATTCCTAAAGCATTTGTAGGGGAGCAGAGTTGAAGTAGCTGTTGCTACTGCTTAGCTCATACCAGGTGAAGTGCCAAAGTAACTTTAGAATTCAAGTTCCTTTTTAACACTTCATCTTCTATTCTGTTCAAGTGTAGGTCAGAATAGAGTTTAATGAAAGCGAACAGCATCATTATGAGATATCCAGATAAAATAAGGTACTGGCATGGCATGGCCTTCCATACACAAGTAAGGCTTCCTGCACTAAGGCAGGGTCTATGTACTATTTCACTGTTCACTACAGACTGCATCAGTCAACTTTTCTGACTCATAATCACAATCACGGTAAGTCAGCTGTCTAGCTTCCAAAACAGTTCATTAGATTTGTTCACATTTAAATGCATTAAGCACAATATTCTAATATAATTTAATGAAAAATTACAGAGGCTTTCATTAGAAGTCACCAGTTGCAACACTTCATCATACCCTACTATTTTAACTACATTGTAAGGGAAAAGCAGCTACCAGCAACTTAGAAAAAGAGGGAACATTTACTCTTTTTCAAGACGATTCTTATTATGCAAGCCATTGTAGCTATTTATATGTCAGAACAAGTGCGAGATCATGTGATATCAAAAAATATGAGGAAAGATGAAAAGCCAAAGAATAATGCTTCAAATATACCATTTCGACATTTTTCAAGAAAAGACATCACCAAGTCTGAAAATAACAAATTGCTGTTATCAGAACTCAACAACTTCGGGACAAAGATAAGTTATAAACAAAAGCATACTTAAAGTGTCTTTCACTGAAACTCCAATTCTTCAGACTTGCACTTTGACGTAGTAGTTCCTACCTCAAATCAACACAGTTAAAGACACCAGAAAATTTTATTACATTAATACTATCTCCTTATAATGAAAACACTCTGCACTCAAAAGAATAGTTGTAAAAGAATCAGACTGCAGGATACATCTACACCATATTAATGTCGGAAAGATTACAGAGAAACAAAAATAAGAATCCAACTGAAAATACCCATGTGTTCAAAGGATGAGCAACACAAATGTGTTTATTCACTATAATTTCAGAAGCACTGTAATAAACATTTTGAACTAGAGTTGCTTAAGTGTGTTCAAAGGCCACTGACAGCACAAAACCTCAAAAAGAAAACAAACCATCTTTAAGGCAACTTATTTTTCACCCCCGACCTTTCATATTATTTAAATGCAAGTTGTACAAGTTCATACTTGCTGTTGAACTACGGGTTTTCTTCCTAAAAACAATTATTGAATTTATTACAAATCTATTATAGAGATGCAGTAGACAGTACACAAATGTCTTAAACACCATCTTAACGAGAAACTGGGCTTCTGCATTTTAAAATCTTGCCTCAGGAACCAAAAACTGGTTTGGAAAACATACTGTTTGGAGCTGGTTTAGAAATCAGTTCTTCCATTTGTGCTCATCCACATGTCATCATGCAGTATTCATTTCTGTTTAAGAAATTGTATATGACAGAACACTACAGTATTATACAGTAAAAGCACATAAGCAATGTGTAAACATTAAATACAAGAGTAAGATTCTAGCAGGTTTTCACCTCTAACACTCACATCACCTGACCGCCTAAAGAAATAAATTTACTTACACTGAAGGAAATTGGAAATGTTTTCACCAAACTGACAGCCAAAGCTCACATCCACATTTCTACCTATCTTCTTGAAGTTCTGGGAACTAATGAACAGTAGTTTGAGCACATAAATTATTTGCTTCATATTAATACACTGTCTGCATGACAGGGTCCAATAAAATTCAGTATGTTTTTCAGTAACAAATAAGAAAGTCTTATGATAATTGATACTAACATTCTTCTTTTGAATTTAATACTGCAGCATACTAAGCCAACAATACAGTGCAGATCGTTTGCTTAGTATTTCCATGTTTCTTAATAAGCATAAAATATTCTGATGTTACCTACTCCTGAAAAAGATCTGGAGGGGGATGAGAAAGATATGGGAAATTCTTTGTGCATTATCCAATGTCTTATAACCCCATTTACATTAAGAGTAATCTAGATGAAAACTTGAATAAAAGAGTATTTGTTTTCTTTTAGCTTCAAATAGCATAGGAACTAGCTGAATACATCAAGGCTCCTACAGTACACAGATATTCCAACAACTCTCAAATTAGAAAACTGAGGTACAAATCTGTCAGCCAAAAAATCAAAATCAAAACATCCCAAATAAAAATCTTATGTGAAGTGAAAGCTTCCTTCAATATCCTATTTTGAGACAATTTTTGAGTTTTGTTTTTCTTTACTGAAACCATGCTTCAGGCAACAGTTTTCCAGGCTTGTTGTCAGACACCATGGTGAAAAAGCATTGAATGTTTGATAAAAGACAAAGTTCCGTCCACATCAGTAAAAGCAAAGAGACCTTTTATAACCAATAACCTCATACATTCCTGAAATTACTCAGGTAATTATTTTAGTAGTTAAAATTCTGCATTTACGTATTATACAAAGACAGCACTTGTTGCCATGTTTTAAAAAACAAATAATGTCTGGGCACTCTTTTGTGCCAGTTAAACAGGTACACCTACTCATGCAATACAGCTTTAAAATGAAAAAATACTGAATCTATGCCTTGCACACATGAAGAGATCCACAAACTCAGAAGTACTGTGGGTGACCTCTTGAGGTCCTGGACTCGTCTTCATGTACAATCCAAGAAATAGTTGCACCTAATCACATATCAACAAATTGAAAAATATAATTTAAATATACAAAGCATTCACAGTTACTAGCCTATTTCAACGCTAGGTCAACAGATTATTAAGGAATGTGACAACCTTTGATTCAAGTCTACCACATGCTTTCCAGCTTCTTTCCCTTCCTCCTCAACTCATTAAAGATGGTTTTTTTACATTAACACATTATCTGCCACAATTCAATTGATCTGTCCTGTTAAACTCAACTGCATCCCAACTACCAAGGAAGCAAGGGACTCAGCATTACTTTGGAAAATTGACTTTATTTAATTCGTTTTTTATGTCTTAAACTAATTAGTAGCAATTTGGAAATATGCTTGGCAAAAAGGAATGAACAAATGTTAATGCATATCAGATTCCCTAAGCTGTTCTTCAAAATTGAAATAGGGCACTGGACTTTAGCAATAAATTCTTTATAGATATTTCAAGTCAAGAGTACAACATGAAATGCATAAGACTTACTCAAAGCAACCTCAATGAAGACAAATAATTACAGAATTAGTAAAAAAAAAAAAAGAAATCTTACAAGCAATGTGCAGTTTTACTATATTTCATTCTTAAGTCTTACTTTAAATCAGCTACCTGGTCTGGACGGCAGAAATTCAGCAAGTATGAAAACCTGGCACCCTCTCTGTAAAGCCTTATTCTCCAGTTTAGCAAGTGCAAAACAATATTCCCTCCCCTCAGCCACTGACCTGTGTGACATATAAGACTGTATCTTTGAAACCATGGAAAAGAAATCATGTCCAAAAAATGCGTGTTTTGAATTGCAGACAGGCTAGAAGTTCAATAAAAGATCAGTTAAAAGCTGCTGAAAATAACAGTTACTCAGCCAAAATATATACAGCGTGTTTTCCAATGTTACTCTTAAAATTAAGCACATGCCTGTACAAGAACTTGCCTTTGCCTCTGGCTGTTTGTGTTTTCAGCCCAGTCAAACAACAACCTCTTCACCAAGCTCTTAAAAATATTTTTCTTTACATTATTTCTACATTTCTAATATAAATCTTTACAGCAACACAAGTTAAGACATAACTTACATAAATTTTAGCCACTAATGAAACAATTGTTTGAAAAAGCAGCTGGAGGAAAAGAAGTCTTAATCAAATATCAGATGGTAACATCAAAGCGAACTGTCTCACTGTTCCTGGAATCCCCCCAAATACACCAGTGCTGTATACAGTAAATACAGGATTTCTAAAACTCAGTACTATTCATGAGAGCACTGTTACACTTTCAGATTGTAACAGACTCTTCACCAACTGCCCCCAGAGATTCTAACCAGGAAAGTCAATGTACCACAGTTGCTCCCTCGTGTTCTCAATTCAGCACCAAAGCATTAGAATGAAGCAAGGTGTTAGGCAAGGATATGACAACACAGTACGCTTTCTTCACTGATAATACAGATATGAAAGAATAAAGCTCTTTTTGGCTAGCAGCATGAAGAAACAGAAAAACATAATCCACCACATTCACATCCACTCCTCCTGTATTTAACCAAAACATGTAGACTCTCCTCCAACTTCATCTGACACAAGCCCCTACAATTTCCTGAAATAAACAAACTGAAGATACTAGAGTATTTACTTCATTATCTTAATTTCTAACAAACAATAGGAATACTTCTGATGGGCCACAGCAAAACCACCCACAAAATACCCCCCCCTTTCTTTGTTTGAAAGCTTGAAGAAAGAGGTAAAAAAATTGCAAAGTTGATCAAACAGAAGTCTACTCTATATTCCACTGGGCTGTTTTCTCATTATCACTTGAGCTGTCTTTGTTGTATTAGTAGTATTTTTATTGACTCTAGCTTTCCATAATTGTAGCCTGAAATTTCAAATTTAGTCTCCATAGGGTGATCCCTTGTATACCAAAACACATTTAAAAGATCTGTAAGAGAAGGGACACACCAAAATTACTGAAATGTCTACTGAAGAATCTAACTAATTGCATCTGAAATTTACACTGCTGAGCAGGCACACAGTAAACCTTTATTCCCTCCAATATATTCCAGTGCCCGTCTTACATCTAGCCACACAGATGTTGCCTTGAAAAGAAGGCGCTTTATCAATCACTGTGTCCCATTTCCTGAACCACGATTCCAGCCAGAGTACTCAAGCAGACATTAAATTAATTCCCATTAAAAGAACATCCTAGATTACATGTCTAACAGCAGATTCTTTACGAACACAACCTGAAGGCAGCTCTAAAAAATTGCACAGCCAGAGATCAAAAAAAAAAAAGGTGCCTTAGCTAAAACATTTTTTAAAAGGAGGATAAAATATAAGGTGTTCTCTAAAACAATGACAGTAGTCGCAGGAGTCAACATCTCAGTCTTACTTGCTACAGAATTTCAGTGCGAAAATAGAGGGAGATTATGAACGCTAGGAAACCATAAATATATTTGTAAATTATTTTTTTATTTAATATTTTAAAAATACTAGTAGATGGAGAATGTATTTTCTACTATAAATCAAACAAAAATATCCTAGAACAGCCGCAAGCTTGTAAAAAAGACAGCTAGATACCCAAAAAATGTTTCATAGTCAAGTTAAGCTTTATGACACCATTTGAGAGTGTACAAATTCAAAGCTTTAAGAGGGTTATTTGTGCTTTACTTCAGAAAAAATAGACTTCAAACATGCTCATGACAGTATATGAAGAGGACATAAATACACAACCAGGTCAAATTGCCTTAGATGTTTTTAGATAAATTACAAACTTTGCTCTAGTAAATGATCATTAAAAGCTTCTCTTTCACCCACTGAAGAACCACAAGTGGCTCGTAACAAGATCTCCTATTTCAGCCCTGAGTTTTTCTTTCAGCACTATCTTTCCTACCAATCAAGATCACGCTTCCTACATGTTGCAGGCCATTAAACTTCCCTCAGGTTGAAGGTTGATGGAGCCTCTATAGCAACTGAAAAATTACTACAGCAAAATAAATTCCAGATGCCCCTAAGAGGTGATTCTTGGTCCATATGGATTAAAAAGAGAAAAGCCTTTGGCCATTACTTGCCAATTTGATTTGAAAGTTAGAGGCAGAAAGATTTCACCAAACTCTAGCCACTAGTTCCAGTGCACAGCAAGATAGCGTATGCAAGCACCTTGGAATGGGGATTCCCTACCTCAGACCACTGGGCTCCTTGCTCTGCTTTCCCAGTCCCAGCTATGGCCCCACATTTCAGGAAGACCTAACACCCCTAGATATTTCATTATTTGAAATTGGGGCAGAGAGATATGCAGCGGCATAGGTAAAAGACAAACATTCCTGATCACAGCAGGCAACTCACTTAAGTCCTGAAGCATAATATTCAATTCAATTACAGTTATTACTGTAATATGCAGCTGCGTGTGAGAAAAACTAAGGGCAGTGTAGGCAATGATTTTGTCCCCAGAGTATACAAGGGAAGTGGATGAGAGATCCAGAAGCGTACATCTCAATGATGTGGTAGACTCACACATGATCTCTAAGGTCCTTTCCAGCCTAGGCCCATTCTATGATCCTATAATACCAACCAGTAAGCCTGAAGCTCCACTAAAGCTTATATAAAACTTTTAGAAACGGAAATGAAGAACTTGGATGTCTGAACTTCTAGTAAAACTTCCCAAGGGCTTAATGATTCAAGTAAAAAATGCAAGCCTTTAACATCTTTGTATACATTTATCTTCAAAACAACATCAGACACGTTGGAAGAATGAACAATGGAAAATTTCCATTTTCCATTTTAACTGCTCATGGTTTGGGAAGACACGGCAAGGAAAACTGCCTACATCTGTAACTGCACCTTCAGCAACATTCTGCATGTAATAGAACATAAAAACTGATTTTAAAAAGCACAGTAATTTGCATGGTATTTTACGTAATAAGTTAAAGGATTCTATTTCACAATGAGGACAACATTTTCAGACATACTATCAGCAACAGTCCAAATCCAAAAGGTCTAATACGTTTTTCATACAAAACAACACTTAATTCTGCTGTGTCTTCCTTCAACCTCCTCCTCTACAGCTGCTAATGTTGAGCAGATTATAACAGAAGGAAAGAAATCAAAGCCAAGAAATAACACACAACAAAATCAAGGGTGTCTTATTCCGTAGGAGGGCCACATAACACCCTTCAAAAGAAGGATTCAACTGAGACACAAGCAAAACACCTTTTTGTGATGCACATCTGGTTTCTTCTTTCAGGCAGTGTACAGTTCCCACTCCTGTCCTTGCTGTTCAAGATGCAACTTATATGGACTATTCTATTTACAGGCAATGCAAAAAGCAGTACTTTGGTATCAATGCCATTCACAAGGAAACTTAATTCAGGATCAGCAGGCAACTGAACCAAGATGCATGAAACTACCTGAAGGGATATGCGCTCTGTGGGAGTGGATGTCTCTAACAATACATGAGAAGAGACAGAGCATGAAAGAATAGCTCTGTACATCCATAATTAAACTTAACAGGCACTGAAAAACACTTGTCAGCTGCATTTAAAGGAAACCACTCTACTATCAACACTAAACCAAGCACTATTTTAATAATGTAATAGAAGGTGACACTAGCCTGTGCACCGGTGCTGTACATTCATGTCATTTTCACCATGCCCTGAATGACAGATAGCTTCACAGGTACCCAATCTACCACACTGCTCTCTGGACCTTCTCTTCAGTCCAGAAAAGCCCTGGAAGGGACAACATAAATTAACTGCTATCTTACTTGCCTCTTGCAATTTCATCCATTTCAGAAAAGATTATGTATGCACTTGGGTCACAAAAACCCCAGGCAACACTACAGGCTTGGGGGAAGAGTGTCTGGAAAGCTGCCTGGCAGAAAGGGAGTGCTGGTGGACAGCCGGCTGAACGGGAGGCAGCAGCGTGCCCAGGTGGCCAAGAAGGCCAAAAGCATCCTGGGCCTGTATCAGAAATGGTGTGGCCAGCAGCAAGAAAGTGATTGTGCCTCTGTACTTGGCACTGGTGAGGCCACAGCTTGAGTACTGTGTTTGGCTTTGGGCTGTATAAGAAAGACATCAAGATCCTGGAGCATGTCCAGAGAGGTGCAACGAAGCTGGAGAGGGGTCTAGAGGACATGTCTTGTGAGGAGTGGCTGAGGGAACTGGAATTGTTTAGTCTGGAGGAGGCTGAGACCTTATTGCTCTCTGTAACTAGCTGAAAGCAGGTTGTAGTGAGGTTGGTGCTGGTCTCATCCCCCAAACAACAACCAAAAGAGCAAGAGGAAATGGGCACAAGTTGCCTCAAGGGAGGTTTAGGTTTAACATTACGAAAAATTTCCTCACAGAAAGAGTGGTGAAGCATTGGATCAAACTCAGAGGTCTTTTCCAACCTTAATGACTCTGTGATTCAATGTAGTCTCCCTTCTCCATCCAGCAGACCAAGAATAACAGTGAAATTTGTCCTCACATATAGTTCCTAGGAAATAACCCAACATTCTTGTAGCTGTGGCCCAGTAATAACAATCAACAGGCCAACAGCAGCACTTTTAGGCTCCCCTCTTACTTGGGAAAAAGCATTTGCCAATCAATATGAAATTCACATCCCTTTACACACCAGCCTATTGGGCTTTTCCACCAGGAATAAATACTCAAAGTTAATTTTTACACATATACTAGGCTGTCTTTCAACTGTAAGAAAGCAAAATAAAGCAAGGAACTGCCAACTACCTGTAAAAGGTGGACACTTTAACACTGCTTATAGAAGATGGTATATCTGAAGGATCAAAACAACCAGGGAGGAGGAAGGTCTATGAAAATCATTTTAGGACATAAGTCAAATTACAATGCAGATGAGAGTATTCTGCATAAGACTGAGCTACTCTGTACTTTAGTACAGCTGAAAACTGATTTTTGCCCAAAGGGTCCTGTCAAAGGTTAAAAATAATCATTATGCCACTGCTCACTTAAGATACCACAGCAGACACTGGCAATCTGTATGATACGGGCACTATCCAGACTCTGAAGTAGTTGCCAAGTCCCCTTCAACAAGGGCCTAGTGACAGCCTATGAACCATGAAGAGGAGTGCTTTAGCTATGACAAACAACATTCCTCACAAGTTGGTTTATATAAACTTTTGTATCAGGATATATATTCTTTACACTAACCTCAGCTACAACAGGCTGAAAGTTGATTTAGGATTTCTGGGAAGAAGCAAGATCACCTTTGAAAGAGCTGCTTTTTGCTATACCTGGAACTACCACCTCCACCAAAAAAAATAATCAAAACGCACATTGGTCTATTTTTCAGAAAACCCATAAATGAATGAATGAAACACCTAAAGTAATCGAGTCAACACATTTTGTTGTTTATATTAGAAAATAGCACAACTTTAAGAAACACCACTTGAAAAAAAAAATTGTTTAGAGGATGAGCATGGAAATAACCTTTTGGCTGAAACAATATCGAAAGAAGGAAAAATATTCAATTTAGAAGATACCTTATTTACTTTAAACCAACTCCTAATAAGAGGAGACAAAGAACAATAACAACACTGGCTTAAATCAAAACCAAACATATCTAAACAACAGGCTACTCCAGTTCAATTGATTTTATATTTTAATTCAGCAGTAAGACCAAATATAAATATTTAAATTGGCAGTCAACTTTCATCCTGCAACTTCACTGCAAACTCCAAGCAAGGAACTAAAGCCACTCTCTGTCCTCATCACTTTTTTAATCACCTACCTCTAACATAGAAGGATGTGTCTATTGAAGTGTGAGGCAGATAAGGACCCTCTCTGATGGAAGAAAAAAACAAAATTTAAAAAAAATGGATTCACAGTACTGCACCATGACATTACCAGAAAACAAAGAAACACTGTGTATGGAGAGGTTTTTCCATAGAAAAGCTATGCCTTGGTGAGAGGCTTAGAAAGACTGCATAGAGCAGAGCCTTGTGAGCCTAGAAGAAAGACTGATGTGAGGCCCTGGACAGAGATGAGTCCTAGAAGTCAAGACCGTAAAGAAGGCTGGAAGTCAGCAGGAATGGGGCAGTTTTCTATGAAAGGAAAGGGGAAGGGATCTCTTGGCAGTAAAGCAACACTGCTCATGAGGTAAGGATGGGCTCAAGGGGCCCTTGCCACACAACGAAATTTGGGAGCAACTATGTAGCATGAAAAGGAGAAAGTACAAGTTCCACACTATATAGACATAGGGGGAAAAACATGTTTATGAATCTCACAACGGCAACAGAACCACTGCTTCAGCATGTTCCCTCAGGTCTTACAGGCAATTAGGCACAATTTCAGATCCCCGTAAACCTCATATGCAGTAACAAGAGAGAGAATGTCAACTTACTGCTGCATAAACTACAACTCACTATTTTCCATGTTGATACTGCAAGAACCCAAGCTGTACTTTGACAAAACCCCCAGGGAAGAAAAAAAAATTCCCTTGAAGGCAGTCCTACACTTACACAACTCTTGTCAGTACTTGCTCTTTTTCTCCTCAAAAAAATGAGAGAAGCAATTCCAGAAGTGATCTCAATCCACAAAGCAACTTCTGTGAGACATCTGGTTCAGCAAGGCATCAAAGCCTGTAACAGTTCCACCAACACTATTCTCTAGTGAAGTCGGCATAAACTGTGAAAGAATAAGTCTGTGAGCAGGTATAGAAAGGCATGTTCACCGCTGATAATGGCTGAAAATAGAAATTAATTCTGATTTGCCATTTCAGCAGGACATCACTGCAAAATTCTCTCCAAAGTTAAAAAAAAACAAAAAAGCAGAAAACCAACAGTATTTTTCCCCACATTTTTTTCTTCTTAATACTTTCTTCACTTGGGATTTTGCTTCTACTGTCAATTCCACATCCTTTCTCTGGAAGGATGGTTTAATTATCTTACACCAAGAAGTCTACGTAGTAAGGTAAGCCAGTATCAGCAATTTGAGGTATAAAGCTGCTAAGAGGAATCTAAGCATTGCCTACTAAGGACTGACCTTAACCTCTCATTTATAAGCCTCCTGAAATGAATTTTAAAAAAAATAACATTACGAATTTTGTATACTTAAGATGTGCTCTAAAGATATACGTACATCCTATAAAGCTACATTACTTCAGCTTCTAAATAAATCTTGATCGCAGAGAGTGAGGGAGGGAAGGGGGAAGTCCAGTTCTGGACTTCACTCTCTGGAAAAAGCACTTAAAGCAAGAAAGCAGCCTCAACATAAAAAAAAAAAAAAAAGAAAAAGGTTTTTTTATGTCGAAGGTCAGCTCAGTCTAAAAGCCAGTTAAGCATCAGCTGATGCATACCAAAAGGACTTTATCTAGAATTTAATTGTAGAGATTAAGACCAAATGTAAATATTTAACACAGAATCAATGTTTTAAAGCACACATTCCTGAAAAAGTAGAAAAATCAGCTTTCATAACAAAAAGGAAGAAAGTGTAAGTCATGCCACTAAGGAAAGGAACACGAAATTTCTATGCAGTAGGACAACCACAGAAGATGAGGCTGACAGCTGGGTCTTGTTAAAGACGGACTTTAAACACAAGGATTTAAATTCATGGGATCAGGCCAGCATTCCTAAGAAGCACTGTTCAGATCCTAAGCTGCAGAGGCCTTGTCTAAACAGCTCAGCACCTGAGTCACATAAACAACTACCAGAGAGCCTGCTGCCACTGCACTTGGTAGCTTTGTGAATGGAACTTTTCTTGCATATGAAAACTGAAGACAGTAGAGTACTTTGCTACTGCTGCTGTAGGGAAAAAAAAAACAAAATACATCAAGTGAGTCAAGCTCCATATTGCCACTCATGAACATAAAGTTCCAAGATTTTTGTCCAAAGTTTTTCTTAGTTAAAACAAATCTCCCTCCAAATTTTTAAACTAATGAGGAATTCTTTTATTCAGCAAAGGATAATCCTAAGCAGGTGGCTGAGTGAAGCTATTATATACAGAGAAATGTATACACAGTATATCGCATTTCACATTACATTTTGCTTATAAACATGCTTGGAAGTTCCATCACTCGGTATTCAATTATTCTTGTCACTCATGGCAAATCAATAAACCAAGGTAAGACAGATACAGATGATGAGAAAAGAGAACATCAGAGGCTGACTAAAATAATTTTAAAGTTCACAAACAAGTTTTTTAAAAAGTCACAATTTTTAGATCAGGCTGATAGAATTTATGAATAGTTTTAAAGCCATCTGAAAGTAACATGGATATTTGTTTTGCAAGCAACTTTTTTGGGGTTTTTTTTAATGCATAAAGTGAACGAGACTTTGTAAACACCAGGGCTTCTTAACAAGAGTCACACTGACTGAAAAATACTGCAGTAGTCTCATTTCCATGCTAAGAAACACAAATTCATAGGAACCAGAATGAGACATACCACAGCATTGATCGATCTGGGGGACAGATACCCTCCTATCACAACTGAACTGTGAACATCAAGAGTCTCTGTAGTTTTCAAGAAATGAACAATGGTACTTTACAAGATGGCTCAGGGGCTTCACCACACAGCACCTTCCACAGAATCATCAACAGCAAAATGCAGGATTCTATTTTTTGATAGCAACTACCTTTTGACTGCCAGCCTTCCTGGCAGTCACAGAGTCCATCCTCCATCATGCTGGATTTATTCAGAGCATGCTACTTAGTATGAAGTCATAGGTGAATTCAGCTTGTCTATTTCTCAAAATAGAGGAATGACTTTAAAAACAATTCACACAGACCACATTCAAGTTGTCCAGGAAAAGAAAACCTGGCAGAAGTTTCTGTGATATGCTGCAGGTAGCAGATCATTTGTGCTTGCCCCTTCAGGAAGAAGTTCACCAACCAGCACGCACTGGGCTGTGCATACCCAACAGTTCCAGTCATGTAGGAAAGGAGAGGATAGGGCACACACTTCCTCCTTCTTCCTTCCTCTCCTTTCCTGGGATAAATATAGTGCCCGTCCAAAAGAGGAAGCTTAGCAACAAAAGGTTAAAATATTTCCAATATCAAATCCTTCAATTTTACCTCAGGAATGCATGAAAGGGGCAGCCTACTTCCTAACTGCAGTACTCTTGACGGTAACTCATTCACTAGCTATGCCTACAACTGTATCAGCTGGGCAAACGTACAAACTGACTTTCAGCAAAGCATTTGAGAAATTCAGGCAACTTATTATTGTTAGTGGCATTTAAGAGCTGCAGAATATATAAAAATATATAAATAAGTATATAAAAATATATAACATAAAATATAGATAACATATAAAAATATAATAAAAGAAAACAAACATATTTTGGATGGAAGTTTTCTTTGCATTTACAAAACGGACAACTGGCTCAGAAGCAACATAACTGTAAAGTTATCTTTCTCTCTATTCCAGAGCCAACTTTTTAAGGTCCTTTCTAAGGGAATCACTGGAAAAATGTTTCTACAAACTTCCCTGATTGGGAAGTTGGTTTTGTTTTTGGTTTTTTTTTTTAAGCTCCTGTTCCTACAATTTAAAACAACATCTTACACATTAAAGCTTGGGCCAGCCTCATATCTCATTGCTGTCAAGAAAAGGACCCTCCTTCCTCTCCATCTACTAGCACTTTGCTCCAGAACATCACTGAGCCTGCTCAACCTTTTAAACCACCAGAAACTCACTCAATAGTCCAAATACCACAATAACCTTTCTGCTGAGTTAGCAAACAGAAACATATTACCCTTTGACTGGACAAATACTAGAGTCAATACATTCTTCTGAGTTCATACCAGACAGCTAGGAGAAGGGTCAGAGAAAGACACAAGTGGGACTTCTCCTTTCTGTCAGCAGCAAGTTGACCTGTATCAAGCTCACCTGTAACTTGAAACTTTACTTCTAGCTCACAGAGTGTACTATAAAAAATTCAAACGTGGCTTATATTCTGAAATTCATAATAGACAGAAAAGGTTACCTTTCCAATTAGTACAGAGAAAATTTCAAATGCTTTCTACCATGGGCCATATGCAAACACATGCATGACACTGAAACAGTTATAATTTTACTGTATTTGCATTTATTTATATTAAATTTCAAACTGCTTTAGCAAATCAGTAAAATGACAGGTCTTAATAAATTACTTTAGCTACAAATATACTTAAAGCTTGTCTTTATTATTACAAGCATTTAATGCTTTAGTACTTTTCAGATAACCCATAGAGAAGACTACATGTTAACAGAAGTTGAAACTATTTGGAAAAGTAAAGCATCATCAACCATAAATGCACTAATAATTCTGAATTCAGAAAACTTCCAGCATTAACTCTGATGCATTGATGCATAAGATATGAAAACACAGCAAGCCCATGCCATTACAGAGAGCTTTCAAATTAAGAGGCTAAGGGCAGAAACAGTGTTTTCCCTGTCACATTTCTGGAAAGTAAAAGCTTATTTCACAAGCACAGGATCTTGCATGTATTTATGGGATCGGTGGTCTCAGGATCAGCCCAAAGGAAACACATATATACATGTGTTCACAAGCACGGACATGTTTACATCTATATAATTTCAAAATATATTTACAAAATAACGAAAGAAAACTCTCTCGCCAATGCAAATTACTTATTCACCAGTCAGTAGGTATTTATAACATTGAAACCTTTGTGCATGAGCAAAGGCACATCTCTGTTAAAATGCATCACAGAACTGACGGCCTATATGTACCAATGAATATTTGTTGCAACACAAATTCCTCCAAAAATCGAAATTTGAAAGGAAGGGCTTATACTTTAACAGACATGTATTTGTAGCACAGTCTTGTAGAACAATACTTTCTTCCCTTGGATGTAAACGCTCCTTTGCTACGTAAAATGGTATGAAGAAATTGCATGAAGATGCATCAGGGGAAATTCAGTTCGGACATTAGAGAAAGGTCTTTCACTGAGAGGGTGGTTGGTCACTGGAACAGGCTCCCCAGAAAAGCAGTCAAGGCACCAAGCCCATCAGAGTTCAAGGAGCATCTGAATTATGCTCTTAAGTCACATGGTTTAGCTTTAGGTACCTCTGCAAGGAGCAGGGAGTTGGATGTGATCCTTATGGGACCCTTCAAACTTCTGCGATTCTATGAGTATCTTATTTGGGAACAGCTGTAACTGTACAGTTTACTATCAATTCCATGAAGTTAAAGTCACTTCGATGTAAGAATTTTCCAGTCTAGTATTCCCCATATCGCCAGAGTCAAGACTGCAAAATTCCTTTGGAATGATACTTTTAAAATATCTTCTGCTAGCCCTTTACTTAGCATAAAGGGTACTTGGAAGAATACTCTGCTTTAGATCCTCAAATACCTTAACTCCACGTTTTTTAATAGAATCCTAAATGCAGTTACAGACAACTTTTTGGTTTTCAGTGAAATATTTTTCTTGTGGAAAGCCGAAGAGGGACTAGACCCTGTATTCTGTTTTCTGGAGAAGGAAGAATGACCACTTCTTGTCTTTGTCCAGCACAGCCACATCTCACTAGCACACTGTCCAGGCTTCCCTAACTCAAATGCTATCTTGCAATTTTTTTGGTTTTAACACCCAGCACCCAAACAAGGGTGCCAGCTACCTACATTCTCAGCTGTGGCTACGGTTTTTCATGATACTCTGCACAAGCAGCTTTTTGCCATTGAAAGCAGAGTCTTTGACTTCCCAGTATCTGGCCCTAAAGGTGATCATGGAACATATATACTGTACTTATTATTTTGTTATACAAACTGAGAATCAAGCCCACAAACTGGAAAACTTTAAGTAAGCAACAGTTTGTCAAGAAACAAATATTCCTGCCTCTTCTTGCCATCACATCTTAATATCAGAAGCCATCAAGGCTCAATCTTTCCCAAATTCAATGGAAAAATGAAGAACTTTTTTTGCAAAAAGATTAGCTCATAGGTGACTTCTCTCAACTAGTCAGACACTAATTCCTCCACCTTTCCCAGCTACAAATTATACTACCAAATAATGTTTAAACATCTTAACAACAAAAAACACCTTTTACAGACATTCATACTACAATATTGTTAATAAACCTTTCATAGATGTATTGTTATTAATACACACCCAATTTTTCCCTACTGAACATAAAAATTCATGTCCTTATAAGAAACCAATTACATACAATTTCTAAGCATTAAAAATAGTTAGAGGTAAAAATGAGCTTGTACTATAATACATACTTAATTTGCATCATGCTCTAAGACCCATGCCCTTCCTAAGGCAAAATATTACCCCAGTTTACAGTATCACTGCAGTCAGTCTCAACTCCTTTTCAAAATACTTAAGCTTCTATCCACAAGGCTGATTGCCAGTGCTGTCATTTCCCTCAATATAATCTGGAAAGCAGCAAGAAACACAGATCACAACAAATGCAGGATATTTGACGTACGCAAACAAAATGGAAACTACTGTCCGCCTTGAGACAATTTTTGATATCTGACTAAGTATGCTCCATTGCAGCTTAACCACAGTGAACTCCTCCCAGGATGAAGGAGCCATTCCTGTCAAGAACTCACAGATTAATATTTTTCTGCTACACAAAACCAAGACACACTCTTACTCTAGACATTGATTCTTCTGGCAGGACTAGGGGAGGAGGTTGTATCCAGTTGACAGAAAATCAGGTCACCCATTTCATAAGCAAATATAAACTTCATGTTGAAGTTTGTAAGCATTTCATAGGTAGCCTCCCTCAACAGAAATTTGGAGGAGACTTATCACAAATTCTGCAAACAGATACATTAATTATAAATGCAGGAGGAAGGAAGTTTGTCGAACGAGAAAACATTATATCATCTCTACAGCTGTGTAACAATTTGGCAAGCCTCAGAGTGAAGTTTTTTTTCCCCCCGAACATCTCAAAAGAACAATTATTTTTGTCTCCTCAAAAATGTCATCTTTGGTATAAAGACCTCTCTAAGGACTGAGCCAGATTAATAAACTACAGAATTTAACACTGTACATGGAATGTGTACCACAGTAACTATTTTTACTGCTAAAGCAGCTGTACAGAGTTGACCACATTGTATAAGGAATGCCATTTGTGACACTACAAATGGTAATTACTTGGACCACATTCACATGTTAAAGGACAAGGGTTGGCAAGAAAGAACTGATCTGCATTAATGTGCTGTAGCCAAAATGAGCCACAAAGCAGCTAAAGCAGCTATTTAAAATGTAGGTGACAGCAATCAGTTTAAAAACCACATTACAATAAGTCTCTTAATTCACTAGCACCTCAATATTTAAAAGCAAAAGAATTTACAAGTTGTGTTTGTCTACTGCACTTTGAAAAAGCCTATGCAGGCACAGAAGTTTGTGGGACATTCCATTAGCTGACAGTCTCATTTCCTCAGACTGCAAACAGTAAGGTATGAATTGGCTATAAGGTGAGGGGGGTTTTGTTTCATTTTTTGGTAGAGATTATTATATTTGAATCTTAGCTCTCTATCATGAGCTGAATTAAATAAAAAAAAAAACAGCACCATGAAAGGTTTTGAAATGAAGCTTAAAAAGAAAAAAAATATTCCATTGCTTTTATTGGTTTACTATATAGAATGACACTAGCTGCTTTTTCCAAGGTCCTGAAATCCATACACGTGATGGACTTCATCTGTCTTCACCCTTCAGAATCAGAGATGTCATTTCATCTCAAAGATGAGGTACTACAGGTCTTACTATTAAATCACCACCTCTGCTTTGCCTTCTTTTACTTTCCTTTTTCTTTCTC
Source organism: Trogon surrucura (assembly GCA_020746105.1). Taxonomy (NCBI): domain Eukaryota; kingdom Metazoa; phylum Chordata; class Aves; order Trogoniformes; family Trogonidae; genus Trogon; species Trogon surrucura. Next base: position 54,834,911 of record CM036621.1, on the reverse strand, counting down.
CTTTTCATTCACAAGAAGCATGTTGAAGCGCGTTCATACCGTTCAGGGCATCTTGTTCACTTACATCACAGCAGGTAGTTCACTTGACTAGCTCTAACATACGCAGAAGGAAAGGTATGGTCCCTTAGAGGGAGAACATGGTCCCTTAGCTAGACAGGCAGCTCTTTTGACAAGGTATCCCCTGACATTCTAACCCCCTTTCTATTCAACAGGAAAAACAGACCTGAAACTGTAGGCCTAAAACTGCTTAGCTCCTGACCATGAGACCAGACAAGGAACTTCTTAAAAGCTGGAAAATTAAGGCAAGGTAGAACCCCAGCTTTTCAACTGGTATAACACATCACTAAAACCAACAAACAATGAAATCTAGTTTTAGAGCTAGATGTGAAAAATTTTCAGTGAAAAATTTTCAGAATGTGATCAGTGCTTTTTGCACAATTTAAGTCTAGATTCCAAGAACATTTTTATCAATGCTTTTCAGGAAGACTTCTAGCTATATAAATAGGATTTATGCAGCAGCAGACTTTAGATGAAAATTTTTCATGAGGAAAATGAGTTTTCACACTGCAGCCTAATAAAACACAAGTTGGCTGGTTCTAAGCATAAACAGGGGAGGTTAACTAGGCCTTTAAGATAAAGTAATAAAAGATGTAAGAGAGTTTATCCTAAAACAGACAAGGCTTTTGACTTTTCATTGCACATAGATATATTAGGAGAGGAATAGAGACTGAGATATGTTATTTGTGGCTCAATGGATGAAAAGATTTGACGTGGCAACAGTTCTTTAATAGGTCAAATGATAGCAAACTATTTCATAAAAAATTAAAATATCCACCAATATCTAAGCTGTATATCTAGGCTTAACAATCCCTTAGCATTTCTGGTTTAATCTCCATATAGTTTTGTATAAATTAGAAATCAAGAAGCTGATTGCCAAATTTATTTTGCCGGTTGGCATGGGACAAAAAAAATCAGAATTTAAATCACATCAAGGACAACCCAAACATTTTATAAATTAAGAAAGAAAAGTTTAGAAAAATCCCCCATGATTGTTGACACCACTACGTAAAATGTTTCAGATGCCACATCCGAAATAACCTCAGGATATAAATAAAATAAATCAATCTAGTTAACAATATCACACCTAAACACAGATATCATCCATTGGTTCAGTTCATAAGTCATGCTGTATAAGAATCTGGTGAAAGATATTAACAAAGCAGTTAAAAAAACTCTACTAATTTTCATTATGAATAAATTAATTTTCATAAATTAGGTTTTTCCCACTGTCAAGTCCTGCAAAAGCCTTTAAAACTGCCAAAGTGACTAATTTCAAGCACTTGATTATGGTACTGAATATTTCTTGATGCAAAGCTCCCATATAAGTATAAACACATCATCACTCCCTCTCTCATCATCAAGTACAGAAATGAGCCAGAAAACTTCTCATCACAAGAAAAAAAGTTAAGACTGAACTATCTGCAGGGTGCAGCAGACAATCCAAGTGATTTGTATATGCAAAGACAGAAAATTCACATTTTTCTCTGTAAATCTTCTGATTCATCTAAAACAAATAAGGTCATCTTTTTCCAAGAGGAATTGACAGCAGAAAGAAGAAACACAGTTAAAGTCTGTAAATATTAGTCTTACAATAGTGTATTCGGGATTGGACAACATTATGCACACACAAAAGACAGTCTGCCATTTAAAATTTAATTTTACAAGTCAAAGACTGGAAGGAAAACCTCAAAAAGCTTTTCCTTGAAGAAAAAAAATCCAACAAAAAAACCCCAGCACCACACACACAAGAAAAACATGAACAGCAGCAAAAAAATCAACTGTGAGACTCCGCAGCCCTTTCCAAGTAAAGCCCAGCAAACAAGAAAAGCCCCCTTCTGTAGGAAAAAGAAAAATAAGCCCAAAAGTCAGTGGATGAAAGTTGGGAAAGATTTACACATACTGCTATTGTTGCAAAACACTGCTGGTCACATGGACCAAGGGTGGGTTCCCAGTATTCACTGCTATCACTTTCTAGTTGCAACATTATTAGAGAGATCAGAAAGTTAGAAAGGAAAAAAAATAATTTACACCAGTATACTTTTTGCACATTTGCTCATAAAAAGCAATAGCAAGAGGCAGGTACTATTACCAACATAACTATTTGAGGACTCTGAGTAGTGGATTAAGTCTCAATAAATAAGCCTTTAGAACATTTCCGCATAGAGCTAGTTAGATTTTGGGGTTAGGGTTTTTTTGATTAAGTTACTTATACATAAGGTAGGTTTAAAAATTGTGCTGATGAAGCTGAAGCAATTTCTGTTCTCATACAGCTGGATTTGACATTCTGTTGAAAATGCTCTCTTGCATTTGACAGAAATCCTACAATACACTCTGAAGGATGATACATATAAATAGAATATATAAGGAAGCAATTACCTGAGCAATTTTCCCATCATATTGAAGGAAGTTGTACAATCAATTCAGTTCTACCAAATTTAGAGAAAGCTGAAGATAGGAGTCATGTTGTTTTGCTCTCTCTTTATCGCTCAACAGTACTCTAAAATCTTAACCTCCCATTCTGATATTGCCCAACAACACAGCAGAGTAGCAAAAGCCTGTCAAAAGTATCGTCAGTGCAAAGTTCGTGTAATAACCACTTGTCAAAAGGCATATGTAGAAATTCCAGTTAAGAAGCTAGCCAAAATGCATTACTTACTGGACAGTAGCTAGAATGATCAGCAGTGAATGACTCAACAACTAGGTGCTAGTGTGCTGTAACAGTAGATGCAGCTGTTCTGTCAGAGCTGCCAGCAGACCTTCACACTTATGAAGGGAATGGACTGGCCATGTTCCCATGGCAATACCGCTGAGCAGCACTACCAGGAATCTGCGCCTGGCTCAGCGCTATTTCTGTGTCACCGTCTCTATCCATTCAGTGCAATCACTTAGGAGATCTGGAGATGAAACAGCTCAATCATAAGCCAGAGCATGCCCCACAACATCATTTATGAAGAAATATCTGTCCAAAAAAAAAGAAAAAAAAAGCATGCATCCTAAGACCTTGTTTATTCCTGATCTCAACTCTTCATCTTCTCTCAGAAGAAAACAACTAAGAGAGCAATACACCTGTGGAGTCATTTGCAGCCTTCTGTGCTAAGTAGTAAGGTCAATTCTAAGAGCACGTCCTTTCAGCTCTATTATTCCTGACTGTTTGTTTTTTTAAAATGCAATCAAGTCACAGAAAGCAAGTTCTCAGCTCTCCTTTCAATTCTTGTGCATTCTCTAAAGAATTTCTCCCAGCTGAGGAGAATACACACAAAGCACAGGATTACCAAAGCTTATGATGTTATCAAACCTCTCCCGACATGAATTTTGAGATGGGAAACACTAAAATCAACATACTGTCCAGTTATTAGTGGATACAACATCTCCTGTGGGATAGTTCTAGTGAACCAAACTTAAGAGCACATACACACAAACATAAGCCCAAGTACAGAAAGGAACTGAGCACAGAAAAAAGGATTTTCCATCTATCCAGTTTCATTCAAGACAAATAACCAAAAAGGACAAAAGAGCTACACATACCACTTTCAAAACTATTCATTGTCTGCAACTCAACTAAAGAAGTTAAAGACTATATAAAGGTAAAAATCACTCATGTAACAAGACAGCAGAAAAAGTGTAGTTCAAAGATGACAAGGACAGCACTCAATCCATAATATAATGCTTCCTCTGTGGCAAACCTAACTTCCTCTTTTTAAATAGTGTCCTACTCCACAGGACACTATAAGGGATCAGCAATAGGGCACAAATCATTTCACTTTTTTTTCTTTTTTTTAAATTTTTTTTTTACAGAATGCAGTCATGAATAATACTTCAGTCCTTATCTTGCTCATCTTTGGAAAGAAAAAAGATCAGAATTGGTTACAAACAAATTGTCTAAGCCAGATGTGTAAAATATACTAAACACAGGCAATAAAAATATCAAAACTACACAGTTATCAACCTGTATTCCATTAAATTCTAGGCTATTACATGCGCACATAATTATAGGAAGACCAAAACTATTTACTAGTGTTGAAACACAAGCCTCAAACCATATGCCACTAGTTCCACGTAACTACACAGATGATTCTTGGTGCACACGGGACAAGATTGCTGCTATCCCTCCCAAACCCCAGAAAGGTGTTACTAATCACATTATAGACGCAAGCAGAACTTGAGAAATTATGAACAAAATTTTAGGTAAACTCAGGGTTTCTTTTATTGGATCTTCAATTCTCCCCCAAAGTTGTGTTCTTGAGTTTAATAAATGAGTCCATCACAGCACTACAGTTATGTCAGGCCAATTTTAAATTTTCTTTTCCAAAAGTGAACTAATAAAATTTTAACTGGTTAACTATCTACATATTCCAAATTCTATAAAATACAAAAAACAACTCAAACCCAAACCTTCATACCCTACATACCAGTGTTTTGAACAACAGCTGTCACTAGGTTCAAAGTTTAATACTTCAGTCTGAGTGTCTTGCAGTAACTAGACATGATAAAAGGTGATGATTTAACACACATACCTTATATACAGTATCCAGATACAAAGCAATATATTCAATCGTACTGCAAAACTAAGAAAAGGTCTACTTTTAAATATACGTTAATCCCATGTTCCTGTCAATAATACTGCCTGAATCATGCTAAAATACCTACATTTTAAGGAAAGCAATCCAGAAAAAGTCATTTTAGGAATGAAGCAGCAGCTGCTGAATTTATCAGTAGGCTAAGTCTTCTCAACTCTTATGGTACATCATAACATAGTAAAAGCATGTGCAGTTGTAAAACGAAGTATTTAATTCCAAGTATTGGAAGCCAAAAAGAATGCAGACAACATAAGATCAGCTGTAATTTTTAACATTCTCTTAAGGGAACAACTGGCCCTTTACCTTGCTTTTCAACACACTCTAAAGTAGAAAAATAAAGATTTAGGCAGCTTTATCTGGAACAATCTCAGAAAATCAATAATGAGCATAAACACAGAAAACTAAGAAGTTCTGACCTTCCAGTTTCAGGTGAGGTACATTTTAAACAAGAAGTCCATGTACCCTCAAGACTGAAAAAAAAAATCAAAAATGGAGAGGTGGAATCCAAGCTCAGAAGGTAGAGGTTTTGTTACACTCTAAAAAAATTCAGAAACTAAATAAAGTCTTATGAAGACATTGCTTTAAAGCACATTATTCTATTTCACAAACACTTCAGATCTATTTTATTATTGTTTTCAGGTTCATTTCTCATTTCTAAAATGGCAACACACCTTTCACTTCACAGCATACAAAGACATGAGGTTGGCCCATGATCACACTTTACTTTTGAAGAATCTAAGCACAGAAAAAGACAAAACATAAAATCATTTTCAATATTTTTAGGCATAAAACAGTCTATCCAAGGTAATTTTCGAGACACCTGTAACTATCTGGTACTTCAGGACTGGTACTTCAGGTAACTACCTGCTACTTCAGGAGAAAGAAGATTACGTGACACTTCTTTTCAAGAAGAGAGATAGGCAAGTCACTCTATTTCAGAAATAGAACCACTGAAGTTGAAAGTGCATAGTCTGAAAATACTTTGTTTGCTCTACAGTGGACTTTCAACCTCACAGTGCACGCTAGTCATTCCAGGAATATTCCATTCCAGTTGATAGGAAATAATTTAAGATTTTTAATTACAAAATAGTAATAACTAATTCCAAAAGCTTTTTTTTTTAATTGTCATTTTTGAAGACCTCCTGACGTTTTTGCACAGATTCAAGTTAAATAGGAATAAGCAATATCCAAAAACAGGAAGTTTCTTTCAAGTTAATCACAAGTTCTTGAATGTGCGGGGTTTTTTGCTGGTTTTAGGATAGCAAGCACAAAAGCTGCATGCTACACTATAAATTGGAGTTTAGTTAATACAGAGCAGTCTTCAAAAAGACACTCTGTTTCATTTTAAGAACTGTGACATGCATATATGGCTCCTCCTAAAAGTTTTGCTCATTTCTAAATTGCTTCAATTTTCCGCTCTGCCAGCTGCCAGAAGGGAAGACAACATTCACGCTTTTCTAATGGGGCCCTCCTTCTTCTCCCATGTAATGGCTGAAAATGAGACTTCTCACTTCTGTGATGCTTAGAAAGAATCTCTGAGGTCTCTAATCCAGAAAAAAATGAGCATTTCTTTAGGAAAGTAATTCCTTTCCTTCCTCCCTGGGCAGGAATTTGTTGGTACCTACACAAATTTGACAAACAGCCTTTCAGTTTCACAGAACTAATTGTAAGGTATCACGAAGTTACTTATTGATAGACACACCTAAGTAGAGGTGAAAGAAAATGCAATCTTCTGTTCCCCAGCTTCAGGTAGGTGTTCTCCTGACCTGTGAAGTGCTCAGACATGGCTGAAGGAATTGACACATTTTAGTCGGTCTTACTATCTTGCGAAGTTAGCGTGTGGCAACTACTGGCTTTCCCCCTCTGCCTCCTAAATAAAATGCCACTAATAGATAAAAGTACTTTTCTTAAGCCCTCAGACACAACTAGTGATAACTAAAATCCAAACTACTTGAAATGTTGGTCACTGATATACACAATAAACTTGCAGAATGCTTTTCCCAGGAATAACGTGCAGTCATCCATGTTCCTATCACAGCCACTCAGAATTACGCATCCAAGTAAAAGGTCATTTTCCTAAGTCATGAATTAAAGAGATAAGTGACAACTTCCTTGGAGAACAGAGAGCTGTAAGGCATTTTTCTTTAAAGGCTCAGAACAACTTCAGAAGCTTTTTCACCACAAGATTTTTTTTTTTCAAATGTACTATAAAACACAATTGTGTAAGACATCTTTAGTCACCTGTGAAGAAGAATGATTACAGACACCTGGCAGGTCCAAATTTGCATTGGTATATTAAAACAGTTTCCAACAATTATTAACTCAGTTTTAAATAGTGCAACCAGATGATGGTGATCCTTCTAAGTAAAGGAGGAAAGCAGGAAGCAAGGACAAATAAATAGAGTTCGGAATGCTTGGCTTCTGGCATGGAATCAAAAACCATATGCAAGATGCTTCATCACTATATAAGCATGAACTAGGCAAGCCAGAATGAAATCAAAAACAATCATAGTGGAGCAGGAAACTGACTAGGAACAGCCAGCAGCACAACACCAAAGACTGAGGCTTTATTTTAAGTCCAGACACAATTCATCAGTAATGTACCTCCCACAGAACAATTGTGAGGAACCTCTCTGGGAGGTGAACATTGTCCTTGCTTCAGAAGGAAGCTAGAGAAGACATGTCATCTATTTCATGTAGATTACCTTAGAATCACAAAATCCTATCAGCTGGAAGAGACCTAGAAGATCATCAAGTCCAGCCTTTGTCCCAGCCCTATCAACCTACTAAACGATTGCCCCCAACACAACATCCACCCGTCTCTTAAACACCTCCAGGGACAGCAACTCAACCACCTCCCTGGGCAGCCTGTTCCAATGGCTGACAACCCTTTCAGTATCAAAATTCTTCCTAATATCTAACGTGAACCTCCCCTAGTGCAATTCAAATCCATTTCCCCTCGTTCCATCACTCTTCACTAGGGAGAACAGACCAACCCTTGCCTCTCTACAACCTCCCTTCAGGTAGTTGTAGAGAGTGATGAGGTTTCCCCTCAATCTCCTCTTCTCTAGGTTCAACAGCTCCAGATCCCTCAGCCTTTCCTCATAAGACTTACATTCTAAGCCCTTTACCAGCTTGGCAGCCCGATCTTGGTAGCCCAATCTTACCCTTTTAAACACAAATTTCAGAGTAAACAGACATTTAAGAACTTCAGATCTTATCTTTGTGTATTCCTAGCCAAAAATTTGAGTAAACCTGAGGGAACGATGTGATAGTCATAACGAAATACTGCAAAAGCAAGCTGCATTCAGGAGATGTTTGAAAACATCTTGAGAACTTACTATTTTCAATATTGAGCTAGAATCCACCCCGGTTTTGTAAATCATCTTGCCTAAGTAAGTACAGACAACATTTGTCATCTAGACACGAAAACAAACTCATTTACAAAATCATGGTGCAAAGTATTTCCCACAACAGATTCTGAAACCCTGAATGGATGCCTTTTAATGCTCATAAGATGCAAAGAGCAGCCTGGAAGTGAGTTCGATGACTAAGTGGATTTCAGAAAATATGGTAAAAATGTTCACAGAGTTAACTTTGAGGAGTTTGCAGTACTACTTCGAAGAACCTGTAGAGTTTTTCCCAAGTCACTCATACACAATGGTAGGATAGCAGAAGCAAAAACCACTCGCTCAACAACAGTTTAAGTTTGGGAGAACTTTTACGAGGACTCTTAACCAAATTCAGACCTTAAGACTACGGATCACGCATAGAATCAACTACCTTTTCTATGCAAAGGTTGGCTGTTCCTAAAGCAGAAAAGTGGTAACAAACGTATCCAGATGAAGTCTATACAAGTATCAACAGAAAGCAACAAGCTCTACTTGGAACCTTTATTTAGGGAACAAACTACTACACTGTTCCCTCCAACTGGAAGAGCCATGAAGACAACAGCTAAAAAAAGCAAAGCGGAGGAATAATTGTACTGCACGTCTCAACCTTAAGCATAGCGCAGTTACACTTTTCTTTTTCTTTAACCCAGTAATAAGGACAAAAAGACATATCAGGAATACCACAGGTCCTAACAAACAGAGTGTATTGGTAGGTCTTTGGGGAAAGGACAGAACAAGATTAGATAAAACATAGCACTAGTCGTAGCAAAGGACCCTATGTCAGCCACAGGGAGTGGACTTCAATTCTCACCATCACGTGAACAAAAATTTCTGCTAGTCCCCATACAACTGCTCCCAAAGCTTTCTAGAGGGTACAGTTATCAGGAAGAATGAACAATACCAGTTAGTCTCCCTCCAGCCCCTTTCTGTATATACATTTAGCATATTTTTCCACTTCATACATGCTTTTAAGAGAAACTGCATTCTACATTTAACTTCTCCAAGACTTTTTCAGATGGAAGTGTAATATTCACACAAGCAATACACAAACTGGAGAACGATGTCACTTCTTGCTCCTGTTCCTATCTAATCCTGATCTGCCAGAAATGAGCTATTGTGCTGTAATAAATAGTTGGAAACAGTAAGGTGGTTTGGATCTGTACTTAACAGCAGAGCACTCTTTTACTACATGAACACAACTTGTTATTCTAAACAAGTTAACAGGGTACTGGCACTCCTCCACAGTACAAGACCATTTCAGCAGATGTCAAATACAACAGCCAGAACCATACAACGTTAACATCCCAATAATGGATGCTATTTAAGATAGTTTTCACACAAGATGAGAACAATCCTCATTCAGTTTACTATTTGCTGTATGCAACATCAGTGCATTTTTATCAGCAACAATTTGAGTTCTTGAACACTATTTACTCAAGGAAAGTAAATGTAACAGCTTTGCTACTGTGTATAGTAAATCCCTCACCAGACTCCCTATAATACTTCTGTATAAAAACTTTCACCTTACACACTGCTCTCCTAAAAAGAAAGACAAGAGGCAATGAAGATTCAATCACCTTTCTGATTACATCAATTTAAATTAACCTGATGAATTTCTGAGACTAGAAATTCAGTAACAACTAAAAATTACGTTCTATGACTTTAGTCACACTTTTAAACTATTTTTATAGTAGCTCTGGAATTTTTCATCCCCCTCCCCCCCCAGTCCTCTTTCTACAAGTCAACTAACTCATTAGAAAGTAAGACCTCAAAAAATAATTTTCCTAATATTTAACTCCAGGCCACTTTCAAATTCTCATGCCAATCAACTTCCTCCATAATTCCTAATAAACGAGTGACAGCTCACAGAACAAGACATTTCAACTGCTCTTCATTAACAGATATATTAAAAAAAAAAAGCAAGCTAAAAAAATATTATTCCATGTAACAGCGTGCATTAAACACTTAATTAAAGCCCATCCCAGCAAATATCTAAAATTCCTACTTAGGACAAAATAGAGAAGTGACTTTAACTCATTGAAAAAAAAATAAAAATCAGCTAATGTATCTGGATCAAGTCGGACAAAAAGTATGCTGCAGATAATTTTCTTAGTGTTTACAAGACTTTCAGCTGTGAGGATGATTATTAGCAACCTGAGTCATCACTTATATAGGGACTTATATGCTTAATTAGATAGTTATTAATAATTTCTAGTACTGCTTCTTGAAAATACTATGCCATTTTCAATGAATACAGTTTTTAAGTGATGATAATGCTTAGAGATTAATAAGAAGAAACTTAAATCCCTTCCCAATCTGAAGAACAATGATAACATGCAATTATAGCGCAAGTTTCCTCACTGGCATTCCCTAATTTTGTAGAAATTTCTAAAGATGGAGAACGTTAAATTTGTGTACTCACCCAAAAACTATGACTGTCAGATAACGGTATTTTTTAAAAAACTTAAAAGGACTTACTCAATACAACTTTAGTATTGTAAATTACACTTCCTTAAAGAAAATTCTCCACTTAATGTTACACATGACTATTCAGCTGTCTGCTGAACTTTAGCAATAAAACATATCTGGATTGCCTCTTTTTATAAAGTTTGCTTATCTGAGATTGCCTGATTCAGCTGTAAATCAATACATGTTTTCTTCTAGCAATTGCAGAGAAAGTGTGTGAAAGATCACAAAATAAGCATCCACCAGTGTTTGTTTTACTATTGGGCGCTGAAATATAAGTTGGTCATTTTTGGCTTTGATAAGTGTCTGTGACAAGTTCTTAATCAGCAGAGTCCTCAGTATGAACAGATGTTAATGGGAAGCTGTGAAGCACATTACTTCAGTTACACTTGAAAATTCAGTAATAAAACTAATATTCAAAATAACAGAAAACGTGGTGTCATTTTGCAACCTTTGGCTTAATTTGTAACACTAGAGATTGGATTTTTCCACTACTAAGGATGTGATATAAAACACTCAATGGCTGTGACCTTCAGCACTATTCTTCTTAGTATTTGCCTAAGTGGCTTAGTGACTAAGATTTAACTCTGTCCCAATATGACAGAATATTTTCCCCTCATCCAGTGGATGAAAGATATTTAAAGAAGGAAGGCAAACAGTATGACCAGCAAGAATCAGATTAAAATAGTATGAAAAGGTTCAATTAAGAGCACAAAGAAATAACTATTTCTGGCTAGAAAAGCTATCTGATTAAAAATCTTGATGTCAAAGGAAAAGATAAAGAGCACATGTACATATTCTTGCAAAATTCAGAGATGCAACAAAACAGCCTTACAGCTAAGAAAAATTTCAGTGATTTAGGAGAAGGGAGAAAGGAGGCAATATCCATGTATTCTGATACTCAGAGACTGAGACACATCCTTGAAAAATAAAGCCTCTTAAAAACAATCATGGTGAACCATTACCTACAGAAGTTACCACAGCAATCTCATACACTTCTTTAAACCAACAGGTGTTCTCTTATTAAGAAAGGAACTGGCAGCAATATACAGGAAGTCCAAAACAGTTGATGTCAATGCACTACTCCCCCAGAAAAAAAAAACACCCCACACTGTTTTAAATTCAAACCTGGTCTCAAGATATTACACAAGGAAGATACGTTGAAGATTACATAAAATTTCTAAGTCTCCCTTTTCATATTATTTTTATCCTTTCGAGGGATTAACGGCTGGTAAACTATCTTACTTTCCTGAACTGTGGTATACCTCTTAGCAATACTTTTCTATGTCATCCCGTGCTGAGTCAGAGAAACAGTGGTAGAAGGACACTTCTACCACTTGCGTGTCACACTAGTCTAAGAACCAAGCCATTTTAGGGAAATCTCTCTCTAAAAATGAAATAAATTCCTCAGTGCCACCTTCCTCCTTGTTCTACGAAAGGAAAGCCTCCCTAATGTGGACTTCTGTAAAGTAATTTGTCCCCCACTGATACGAAAAACCACATACCAACTTAGGGGTAGAAAAAGTTCTATACTCCACTATCCACCACACCCACCCAAGAAGGATATCAGCATATTAAAATGGACATGTCTACATCTTTCTATAACTTGCACATAAAGTAGTTCCTAGAACTGTAATTTATGACCTATACTTTTTTTCTTCAAGTTGATTTAGTAAGGGATTTTTTGTGCCTCTATTTTCAAAGGAAACCTCATCAGAGACAGTACAACAGGAAGATTTGTAGGTTTAGACATATTGTTTCAAAAGCCATCTAAATAAATCATTAAATATACAAATTCATTCTTCTGCTCAAAGGTGTTTTACAAGCTATTGTGTCCCTCTCTGGAGGCCAGAGGAGCAAGGGGGAGTATACAAAAAGAGGCAATTTGTTTAAATGGGTCTACAGATCAATGAAACATTGTTCCCCATTCTCCATCACATGAATGACAATGTAAAGACATGAGCTGTATGGAATAGCATATTTGCACCAAACCAAGAGTACCTGTGCTCCTCCAGTAAAAGAGGAATTACCCTACACATTCAGCTTCTTGTCCCCTTCTGAATACCTATAACCAGATAAAATCCCAAAAAGCCTTGAAAAAGAAAAAGCAAACACAGTGCCCAAACACACAGATGACTTTTCTGCCATACAAGATAACAAACAGAGAAGGAATACAGCCTTCCAAAATGAACAGGCAAGTCATTAGCTTCTTAAAACAATTTGCATTAATGCAGGAGAAAAATAAGGACACCTATATGAATTTTACCCAGGTCATGTGATGCTCATGTATACAGACACTCCTCCTTTCCCTCCCACCATCAATTATTTTCCTCATGCGAAAAAAAAAAAATATACTGCTCTCTCCATCCGCATGAAAACCAGTGCAGACCCCAGCCTTGCTTGGGATGCTCTTCACAAACCTCAGCAAGTCGTACGGCCAAAAAGCTTAGAAGATTCCAAGTTTGTTTGTTGGTTTGTTTTTTTTTTTTAAAACGAAACACTGTAACGAACAATCCAATCTTTCCGCACCGGGAAAGAGGATTTGTGCGCGTTTTGCTCCCCCGGGTTGCACAGGGAGATCTGGCGGTGCCTGTGCCGGGGACTCGGCTGCCTGCAGCTCCACAGGGTGGAGACTCACCCAAGCTGACATTGTCTGGATGCCACAGACTACATCCCTCTCGCATCCCCGACTTACTTCCCAGCCCCTTCCAAGGCATGTCTTACATGGGGAACGGCCGGGGGCGGGGAACACACATGGGAAAACCCCCCCCACCAGTCACCGGCACTGCAAAGCCCGTTTTGGAAAAAAATCCCACGAAGATGTTCGGGGCGTGAGGCACACACCGCGGGGCCGTTAAATCCTCGCCCCCCTCGCACTTCTTCGCTTCGGTCCTCTCCGCCCAGCCTCCGGCCGCGGCGGTCCCTCGGCGGCCGCCGCCCCGCCGCCGGGCTGAGGGGAAACGGCAGGAAACGCGGCTCCCCCGCCCGCCCGCCCGCCCGCCCGCTCGCCCCCCGCCCGCTGCCTCTCCCACCACCGCCCTCCCCGGGCAGTGCGGCGGCATCCCCCTACCCGCCCCTCAAAAAAAGCCGGCGAGCAGGCGACTCCTCACTCACCTCGTCCCGGCTCCGGGGAAGCCCCCGGTAGGCTGGCGGGCAGCGATGACCTCCCACAAAGCAGAGAGACGAGGCGGCAGGCACACTCCCGCTCGCTGCCGGCGGCGGCACCCGGGCTCCGCTCCGCCCGCAAACCCCCGCGGCTGCCGCTGCTGCTCCCGCTCCCGCTCCCGCTCCTGCTCCTGCTCCTCCCGCCGCCGCTAATGGTGGCCGCCGATACCGGTTCCCGCTGCCGCTCCCTTCCTTTCCCGTTTCTTGTTTCCGCCAAGCGCGGAACCGCCTCCGCCCGGCCGCCGCAGCACGTCCCTGCCCGGCAGCGGAGGCGCCGCTCCCTCCACGCCGCTATTGCCCGGCCACCTCTCCCGGCAATCCTCCACCGCCCCCCCCCCCCCCGGCCCCGCCGCTCACTTCCGGCGCGCAGGCCAGGCCGCGCCCCGCCCCACCGGGCCCAGCGCCAGCGGCTGGGGGGGCTGCCAGGGCCCCGCAGCGCCGCGACGGCCGTTGGGCGCGTGAGCGGCGGTTGGGCGCGCGGGGGGCGGTTGGCGGTTGGGCGCGGTGCCGGTGTGCCCTGGCGCGCGTTACCGCCCCCACCCCCCCGGGGCCGCTGGCGCTGAGCCGGGCGGTCGCGTCGCCGAGCCTGGCGGAGCCGGTCCGACCGGACCCGGCGGCGGGCAAGCGCGCTTTCGCCGGGCGCTGGCCGTGGCCCGGGCAGCCCGAACGCTACGGTGCGGTTCCGTGGGCAGCTGCAGGCACTGGGGGACGTTACCTGTCCTGCGCCGGTCACGCTGGGTGTCTGCAGGCGGAGAATTACCGGATCCTGGAAAGCGGAGGGAAACCCTCGGCCGAGTGTCCGGCCGCGCTCTCCCCGCGCTGGGAGTCACCCCTACTTCTCATTCTACCGCCAACCTCGGAGCCGAGATCAACATTTTAAAAAATATTTACAAAACGGGACGAAGTGCTGGGTGCTAGTGCAAACAATGCTGTGCGAGAGGAGATCCACTTACGTATAATTTACTGCGTGGGCTGCGGGGGAGGATGTCGGTGTGCTGGGGCTCCAAGCTAGGGCGCAGGAGAGATGACATTTCGTGCTGCCTTCGGCTCAGAAGGTACTTCTCCCCTTTGCCAGAGCTGCTGTCATACCGTGCCAGAACGCTGGCATGTTTTACATCGCGTTTTATCTGTCAGTATTTGACAAGGAGAAAACTTAAGTCAGTTAAAGCATGTTATTTTCCATAAATGAGAGCAATTATGCAAAATCATGCTAGTTGTTTTACTTCTGTAAATACTAATTTAATGATGGGGTTATAAGCGAGGTCAAAAGCAACATGAAGAGACAGCTTTTAAAATACAAACTAGTACATGGAGAAAATTATTTTCATGCGTACATACAATTAAGTCATTTGAAAGAGAATGTTCACACATATAATTCTAGTGTATATAGCAAAAAAAAAGCTTTGCTCTACAAATTAGCCTTATCATGTAATCACTTCCAAATTTTGGACAACATAATAAAATGTTGACAATTGACAATATTCCAGACAAGCTGAGATCAAAGTTATGGATGCAGGAATCGGTGTGGAATAAAAACACGTGTGTTCATCACCAAGAGACTACAGTAGCTGCAAATAATTTCAATCCAACCATTCCAAACAGTAGACCACTGGTACACAGCTACATAGTTTGCAGAAATCTTCCACGATTAATAAATGTCTGGGCTCACATTATTTAGTAGAAGGGGTAGCTGCTTCAATTTTCAGTGCTGTTCTGTACTTGCTGAATATTAGCAGTGAGAGCAAACTGGCAGTGACTCTGAATCTGATGTTATCAGCAGGTTTAGACATGTCTCCAGCTTGTATTAATCCCACCATGCTTTCCTAATGATTCTCCGTGACCCTGAAGGGATTAGAATGACAACACCTCCCCAGAAGCAGATTCATGGACTAAGCGCAGTGAGTGCATGGGCAGTACAAGGAGCAATTTGGGCGTGCCACGGCCAGGTTCGTTCTGCAGCTCTGTGGCAGCTCCAGCTCTGTCTAACCCAGCACAGAAGTGCTGCCAAGTCAAGTTAAACACCACAGTAGGTCAGGAATTTTGTGGCCACGAAGTGTGCAAAACTTCATGTAATTTCATACTATGAAATTGTGTCAAAAGGAAGAAGAGGCTGCAGCTAATGCAAACTGTCCTCTTGGTGTGTGGAAATGTTTTCCTTTATATCAAACTTGTTACATTGCCTTGAGCCTAAGCACACAACACAATTTAATGCAGAGCAGAGATCAGAGCCAGACCATTTTAAGCTTGAGAAGCAGATTGGATCTGTGTGCATCCTACAGAACCACTATCCAATTACATACATCAGCTACTAATGTAAAATCATCCCCCAGGCCAGGGAAATAGTACATACCTGCAGTAGACGTTGGGTAAGGTTTTCAAAGTAGTACAGGAGATTTAGTCGTACATCTGCCAATAAAATTAACAGCTAATGAAATAATAAAAAGAGTTAAGCCTTCTAAGTATATCAAAAGGTCAGTTTAAATATCTGCTCCTAAATAGGAAGGGATAAAATGAGTCATTGGTTTTTAGTTAGGGCAATAATTCCGTGCCTATTGATGCTTCCTTCTCCCTAAAACTATCTCTTGGCTATCGATAGCAATTTTAAGAACAGCTAAGCAGCACTGGCAGCTGAGCTCAACTGTGAATCCTTCAAAGGTTTTATTTTCTGTATTTAAATAATTCTGCATAAGAAAACATAAATAAACCAAGGCTTTTGGATCATTAGAGAGTTGGGGGAATTTCCATAAAGGGCACACCAGGCAAAAGGGGGAAATACAAGAGTTCAAAATAAAAAAAAAAAATAACAGCAACTCCTTTTGTGATTTCTTTGTTGGACCCAAGAAACCTCAATGACTTGTGCAGTAAAAATTTTACATTTTGGTGAAGACCAGCTGGATCTGATCCAGACTCCAACCATCAAAAGAAGATATATGTGCATATATAGGTACACCTATATCTACATGCAGCTATGCCATCATGGAACACTGAGTGCCTGTGACCCCTGCCAGCTCTAACAAGAAGAGCAATCTAACTGTTTCTACCTGCTTTGTTTTATTTTTGCCAACTAAAGTGTTCAAGGTACAAAATCATTAAAAAGCCTTTTCCTGTGCATCAATAGCTTGCTCAACCTATACTGTATCTAATACTGCTCAGCTAGCTATAATGGCATATCCAAATAGGAGTTATGACAAAGTATTACAGTATTTCTTAGCAACAGGTATAGCACCCATACCCATTAACATGAATAATTCAGTTCATCCAGCCTATACGTTAAAAATGTCTTCTCTCAGATCCTATCTACTGTTCAGAGTAAACAAGAATATCTTGACGAACATCTGACCTTGAAGCAATAGGTGTAATGGCAACAGTAGCCCATAACAGGAATGCAGACTTGGACAGGATCTTCTGGGGTTTTAAGCCAGCCAGCACGGCACGTTGCAGAAACCACTCATGTTCCAGGCTAAGGCCACTAAGCTTTCCCAGGGCTACTACTGTTCTTAGGAAAGGCTGCTGCTATTTGCATGTGGGAACAAGTTCAAACAGAAGAGGACCACAAACAGTGGAATGAAAACACCGGTTTTCTGAACTTATTTCATCAGTATAAATCAGGAAAATCTTGACTAATTCTAGCTGAAGTACCCTGATTCACAGTGGGATGACAGCTCTGAATCCAAAGCACAGAATAGCTGTGAACGAAAATATGACCACTCTCTTCTTTATGCATTTTCCCATCATTTCACCCCTGAGAGCTAGGGAAGTACTGTCTTCCCATTTCTCAGGTGATGACTTAAGGCACAGGGAGAGTAAGCTACATCCCAAAGGCCAGAAAGGAAGTCTTGTTCATAGCCAAGGTCAGAAATCTGCTGCCACCAGTGCCAAACCAGCCCCTTACCTGGGACATTGCTCTTCATCACAGACTTGTTGATTGATGCTTTTTTTATGGAAGTGCCAGTATTACCATAATACAGACTGGCAAATAATTCTACCTATAGCTTACATTGTCATTGTCACTCCTTCTAGTGAAAACTCAAACCATCCCATCACACATCTCAATGAATCCGCAGGGCTAACACATGGTAAGGAAACATTTCTTCTTGACCCTCAAAGCAATCAGCTTATGCTGCTGAAGCAGGAATTGTCCCCTACATTGTTGTAATCTCGTACATGCAGATGCAAATGTTGTCTTTGCTCACAAAGCTTCCTAAATCCCCTTTTTAATTCTACTAAATTCTTTGCCTTGATGACTGCCTGTGGCAATTGGATTCCATAGACAGAAAATATACTGTGTGAAGTAGTATTGAAAACGTGTTCTGGAAGGTTTTGCTCTGTGAATTGGGGCAGAGAGGCTGCAATTAACTGACTTCATTAAGGCACCTGATGAAGTTTCTTCTTACGTGAGGTTCCCCTTTCCTCCATGATTTGTATTACCCTCCATTACTCTTTATTCCACACAACTGACTTTCTGGTTCTTTTTTAGGTCCTCTGGCTCACATGAATGTATCTGAGTACCTCTGCAGCCATGCACATAAAAATAGGGAAGCAACAGCACACGCAAAGATTAGGATCTTCCAATGTGCGGGGCTCCACAAGGACTCTCTGGACTCTTCTCCCAGGCTGAAGTCAGTAATTGATTTTAATGGGATCAGGGCTGAGCTAACGCTGGCACTTTGGAAAATCCCACCCGAGGGATTTGATGATATTGAAAGTGCTCGAAGCAGGTTAACTGTAGGGCATTTTCACTAATGGGGAATGGCAAAATTGTCTTTATTAATTTTCCTTCTCTAAAGTGCAATTAGAATGTATGTATTTTTCTATCTTTAGGAACAAAATAATGTAAAATGCTTCTATTTGCAGATATTCTTACTGAGAGGCAGATAAACGAGTGGCTTTCTGCAGCACAGTTACAGGCCTTAAGATGTATCACACCCCCAAGATCTATTAATACTCTCTAGCTGCCTTTCTTTTTTCCTTCATCTGGCTTAATATGATTACAAGGGAAAATAATGTAGGTGTGGGTCCCAGCCACAGGAGTTGCACTGGCCATTTGTAAAACAAGGTTCTTCATCATCTTCTCGGGAGGAGCCAATGCTTTTCTATCTGAAACATACTTTTAAAACCAAAAGAAAAAAAGTGATGAAGATGAACTGGAAAAAAACCCATTTGCATAGGAAAAAAACCCCAAGGTGATATGAAGTGGAATAGGTGCCAACAACAGCACGAGGGATGATATAAACAAATGCTAATGTAGAGGACATCAACTGTCATGGTCAGTTTTTGCAGAAGTCACTATGTAGCAAGGATGGTCGATAAAAAAAAGAGGCCAAAGCTATGGCAACAACTTTGCAAACAATTCTGCAAATAAATACAGCCTGGCATATCTTTGCTTTCTTTGAGTGATACCTCTGAAAATTATGAAGTTATTCATTCATAAGAATTGTGAGTATCCGGCACATAATTAACTTAAAATACAAATAATGATTCTTTTCCATGCATTCATTCATTCAGCCCCTAGAATCTTCAGCATAGAAGCCAACATCACACTCAAAAGCATTAAAACATCCCATTTGCTATGGTGTAACGGCAGAAGCTTGGTTATTAACATCACAGTGAAATGACATTAAGTATACCAGTCATGAGAACCATTGCTTTACATTGAAGACACCGAGTGCACGATCTGTTTAAAACA
Organism: Trogon surrucura; assembly: GCA_020746105.1. Classification (NCBI taxonomy): domain Eukaryota; kingdom Metazoa; phylum Chordata; class Aves; order Trogoniformes; family Trogonidae; genus Trogon; species Trogon surrucura. The sequence goes on along the minus strand of CM036621.1, from coordinate 54,815,565 downwards.
CTAAGGGAGGTGAGTGGGGTGGGAAAAGAAATCGCGTTTGTTTCTGCTTGCCACTTTGCAGGTCAAATTTATCTTTTAGTTCTAATGTAAAGTTCTTCTTGCAGCGACCTTTTTGATATGGCCTTACTGACTCCTTAGGCGTAACGGCTCTGTTTGATATTGAACTGGAAGAGTCCCAGGATAATCCAGGGGTCTGGATTAGGCATCTCGCTGGGTCAGGCTGGAATGCACTTCTCAGATGTTCTTGGGAGTTCACGTTATCCATGTTACCATTACAGTGTAAGGCAAAAAAAGAAGCAACAAGTAGTGATTTACCATTCAGATGACTTCTGGTTTTACTTTCTCCACAACAGTACTTCTCATTTTATGCTGAAAAGGTTGTATTTCATCTCAATTCAGCATCTTTCACTTACTGAGTTAGAAAAAGAGCATTTTATAGTAAATGTTGAAAGTGTCTTTCCTTCAAGACCAATCACCTTATATGCAGTTAATCCTCATTACAGAATAATCACCTGCTAAATCTGATTTAATAATTATTAAAGTATAAGTGATTTTACAAATGTGCAATAAAATAGAGTTATCAGTCACATTGCTCTCCGAAGTTGAATTTTGGAGCTTCTCCTACTGCACTGTGAAAGACCAATATGCTACATTTAGCTTGCAGTCTTTATAGAGTGAAGTATTTTAAATTCAGCCAAACTCTATGCACTATGCACTCTATGCACTAGCCATAATTACAGGAAGAAGCTTTGCGTGTGGGTACTGTAGCAGTGTTGTACAGTTTCTCAAACTGCAGGGACAGATATACACATTTCTCATATACTCAGTACTGGCACTACTATCTGTTCTTCCAACTACTCTTAACTGTTCTTTCTCAGCTATCTTCCACCATGTCTTGTGCTCAGATCCCATTCTGGGTAGTGACTTTGCTCAAGTGGACTTTTTTATTTTATTTCAGGAGCCAGCTGGCACCAATCAAGTTCCAAAACCAGGCAGAAAACACAGCTTTCTCCAGAAGTTCTGTGTTATTTAACCCTACCAATGTTTACAGAGCAGAAGTATATTTTTCCCTGTCATTTTTGTGCATATGCGAAATATTTGACATATGCCTTGTAAATCACACATTAGGATTTACTGGAATTTCTGCCTTGACCACTTAAGTGACATTGGCTGGACTTGTCACATTTTTTTAAAGAAGCCGTTTAAACTGGGCAGTTGTTCTTTAACTAGTGAGTAACTGAAAATAGTTGTGGGAAGTTTCAGATTCTTTTTTTGAACAGCTGTAGATGAATGAACAGCAGATTTTTGAATAGTAAATTCCAGTCTTTTTTTCTCGCCGTATTTTGAAACTCTTACAATTTATTTGAAAGCTTTCATTCTGAAATGAAAAGTGGAATATAAACATTTCAGCATGTTTAACATGGTCGGTGTGATGTTTCTGGACTTACGAAAGAGAGCCGTCATGATTTTTTGAATAATTTTAGTGATAAGGTAAAAAAACTAAATGACACTTCAGAACAACTTCAAAGATCTTTATTCACGATTTGATGGGCAAAAATCCAAGGAATCCTCATTAGTAATTCTTTCAGAGAAAATTTGCTTCTTGAATCTTAATGTGTACTTTTGAGGTAGATGACTTTGGAGCATCTGTTTAGGAAAATTGAACTGCCTTATCCATCAGTGCGACTTCTCTCTTAGTTCAAGAGACACGTGTGGTGTTATGTACAGGTACACCCATACACATAATGTGTGTTTACATGTAATTCGTACTGAAGTACTCAGGGATTACCTTTAACTACATGAAGAGTGGGATTAAGTGAATATATAGTGTTAAGAAAGCTGGCAGTAAAATCCTTCTCATTCTTACTGTGCCACACTTATATAATTTATTAGAGGATTACTCCTGAGTCTCTGTGGACAAGCTTTCCACGGGAAGAATTGACAGGCATGAAGTTTCACAGGTTGATACTGGTTATGAGGAAAATCCTGCGAAATTATACCATCCAGGTGAAAGGTACTTTGTCTTCTGCAAGAATCTTGCACCTCATTTTTCATTTGTATGTACCAATATGTGCATGTAGAGAAGAAGAGGACCCAGTGGTTTCTTTTGACTCATGATACTGTGGCACGTAATTTCTCTCCGACTACGGTCCCAACTGGATGTTGTCTTCTTATTAAGTGCCTTTTTATAAATGTGACTGAAAAGCTCATAAGCCAACATTAAGTTGACAGATTTTCAGCCAGAAAAATCTATATATTTACTTTGAAAAAGTTATTTGTAATACTGGATTTTAAACTCGCAATTTTTCTGATTATTTACCTGACAACTAGGCTTAAAACAGACAGAAGAATCTTGCAGTGGCTATTGTACATACCAGCTGTATCACAGTTTGAAAATAGCTTCGAAGGACAAAGCCCATTGTCTCCCAGCAACTGTACACCTATGCATATAGCTAGTGTAGCCAGATAGTGTTTAGCAGCCTCAGTGAGTTCTTTCAGACTGTGATTTGGAAGTAACCTTAATGCCACTCCTCTTTCTAGAGCTGTATGTATGCTAGGTTATTCTGCAGTCTTCCTGCTTCCTTCAGACCCTCCTAGAGGTCCATTCACCAATTTGCTCAGTAGACACTCTTCACAGAAGTTTTAAATCCATGTAAAACTCATCAGAGTCTATATGCTTCTTCCTCTTTCGTTGTCTGTATGTCTTCTTCCTCAGTTGTCTTTTTTTCATGCCAGCACAAGCTGTCTTGGACAAATACGTGAAGGCACTGCATGGTCCCTTACAAATCTCTTCTATATGCACCCCATTTTGACATCTGTAAAGCTGGTAACACCACCAGAGCAACTGGTAAGAATACAGATGTCTCAAAACAGCAATCTGGCAATGTTTACAATGCACAAAATCAACATGTGCAACTATCTGTTTTTACCTTTGCTATTATTGTCCTTCCTTTCCCATTTCCTCCACTGGATATTCTTCCACTTTTTGTACTGTGTCAAAAAAAGACTGTCAGCTCTTCAGTAAGATGTAGGACCCTGTTACATACATGTCAGTGTGTAGCATAAAAGAGCACCGAGAGCAAAGACAGAACTTGGATTACCACACCCATGGCAATACTGACTCACGCAGCATATCCCATATATCCTGGCTGCATCAGCACTGTGACAGATCTGCTGCCCTAAGGGCCAGTGTGCAAGCAGCACGCCTAATACCACTGGACACTGTGGACAGTTGGTGTGCTTAAAGTGGCCAGACTGGAGACACCCAACTATCGAGCTACCCGGCCAGAGCAACAGTTCCCACAAAGCTGACTCAGCAGTTCCATCCATCTTCTTCCACCAGGACAAAATATTTTCACAGGAGCCTGTGTTCTGTTACAATACAAACAATAAATGGTACAAAAGCAGCCTGGTCTTTCCAGGGACTTACCCCTGCTGATTTACAAAAGCATTGGAGAACATTCAAGGTGACCAGCTCTGCTCTAGTCTCATCAGAAAAGGGGCCAGGCTGCAGCTGCAGGTCTGCTCCTGGGGCAGGTGGTGGTGTGGGCCATGGCTCTCTAAGCTGGGCTGCAGGCCTGCTGCAGCAGGCAGGTAACCCCTGCACTGCCCAATCCTCTGCTAGGACTGGAGAGCAGTAGCTTGGTGGGGAGTGTCAGGCCCTTTGCAGCTGCAGGAGGATGTGGCAAGGCTCTTAAGGCAGCAGCTGCTTCCTGAGAAGCTGTCCTCTGCCACCACCAAAATATGGTGGTGGGGAGGGTTTGTGCAGCTGGGCCAGGCAGGGGCAGTGGTGATGACCACAGCTGTGTCTCCTTCAAATATTTTCAGTGGTGCTCACTTTGGTTTCGGTTTTACAACCAAGGTGAAATCAACCTTTGTCTTTTGTTTGGCTGACCTTGGCCAAACTGGACTAAGACAAGCTGAACTAGGCCAATCAAAGACAGGCTGAATTGGGCCAAGCTGGGCTAAACCTGGAAGAATCAAGGTGAGCAAAGCCAAACCAAAGAGAGCCAAGCTGGGCAAAGTGAAATCAGGACACAGCAAGCTGTACACATTCAAGGTGGACAGAATCAAGCCAAGCAAAGCTGAGACAAGATGAACTGCAGTGACTCGAGCAGAGCCAGGCCAAATCCATTTGAGCCAAGCCGGTCTGCAGAGATATAAGCCCGACCAAGTTGGCTCAGGCGGAGAGGGGCTGAACCAGGCTGTAGTGAGCCAAGTGTTGCTATGGGCCAAAATGGGCTGCAGCAAGCCAAGTGGAGCCAAGCTGAGCACCGCCAAGACAGGCTGAGCCAAGCTGAATTGCGCTGCAGACAATCGTGCACACCCAAGCCAGACACAATCGGGCTAACTCAGGCCAAGCTGAGCCAAGCACAGTCAAGCCAGACAGAGACAAACCCAAGCAAACTGGGCCCAGTTGGGCCAAGCCAAAACAGGTCACAGCAAGCCAAGTGCTACCAAGTTGAACAGAGCTGAGCTGGGCCAAGCGAGGCGGAATTGGGCCAAGATGAACCAGGCCAAACTGAACTGAGCACAGCCAAGCTGGATAGAGCTGAGCCAGCCTAACTAAGCTGAGCTAAGACAGGCTGCAGTGAGCTGAGCCAAGCCCACTGCAGTTGGGTCAGGCTGGCTTGGCTCGGTTTGGCCCAGCTCAGCCCAGTTTGGTTCAGCTCACCTTTTCTAAAAAATCTTTCTCCCAAGCTAACATTCACACTACAATGTTCGTTAATGTTTACTCTATAGCCCTTTAACGATATCATCAAGAAAGTCAGAAAAATGGGAGTATGATCTGTTCTGAGCTATTCTTACACCATTGTGAACAATTTTAGCTAGGTAAATAGAAAACCTGCTACTATATACAAGCGTCAAATTGCAACTAGATCCTCAGCATGCCAAGACCATGTCACTATAGTTCCAGATTTCCCTTTCAGTGAGTAACCTGGCAATGCCTTGTGTTAAGCAGCTGGTAGCAGGACTGTTCTTACCTGCTCCCTGCTCCTCTCGCTACTCCTGTGCAGATCCACTTTTCAGTATGTCAGAGTGGACTCGCAGGAACATTGGGGCATGCGGAGGGGAGAAGCATAACCTCCCTTCTAGAAAAGAATGTACCCAGATCCTGAGTTACTGCTGGAAACAAATGTCCTCCTTCTTTCAAACGACTTCAAAGAAGAGACAAATTCTCCCTCCATTACATCCTTAGGTCTCCAGAATTCTGCCTAGCCCCACCTGCCCCTAATCATCTTACCCCTGCTCTCTGAAAGTTATGTCAAATCAACTTTCTGTATGTTGAGCCTGTGTTGAGACATCTTAGTTTGTAACATCCACTCCAGTGTAGAAGTTCAGACTGTTTGCAACCTTCCATAAAAGTTTCCCACTTCAAGATTTCAAGATCCAAGTGGCTCCACAAGTGTTGATGTATTTGTTTCCTCTTTTGAACCTAAGGAATCCACAGATGGTCAGGAGATGCATGCAAGCAACACATGCTGTAATTTTCTCTGAAAGTCCAAGATCAAGGCTAAGACCACTAAAAGCTTGTGCCATTATATGAGTATCACACGAAGAAAGGAAATTTTGGCAGCATTTATAGCTCTAACATACGTGATGACAGTGTCCTGAAGGAAGGTATTTTGGTCACTGTAACTAACACTAAGTTAGTGTATACTATATGGGTTATACTATATGGGTTAAAGCATACTGATTGTCTTTTGTATTAGTTGTCCCTCTAGTAGGTCCATGTGTTTGAACAGTTGGCACATTCAATCTAGCATAGACCTGGCACGTTGTCTCCTGCTACATGCATTCCTGTTCCTCTCTGATCAAGCATCACGTGGGATGAGCACAATAAATCTAGATTAGAGTTGAGAAGCAGTGCTCATTTCTAATTTTCTAGTGTTATTTAGTTTGCAATACCGTCCAAATATGGCTGGAACCCAGTGTGTGTACTTAACTTTGCTCTGTATTTAACTTTGCCTTTCCCACTGAAATGAGTTATCTGTATTAAGAGAACAGTTCTGCAGCACAAATTCCCTTCTGTCTAAGTAGTAATTGCTGTATAAAAATGAAGTCACTCCCTCTGTAAGGAACATTGAAAAATGTTTATGAAATTATTTATGCTGCATAAAAATAAAAAGGAATATTTTAAATTGATGTGTTTTTGTTGTTTGCTTCTACAAAACCAGCCTTAAATGAATACTTACCACAGGGCTAAAAGGGAATAAGCCAAGGGTACTTCTTAATAGAAATGATTTTCTGCTAAAGCTGTTTCTGCAGAACTGTATGAAGCTAGAAAAGCTGTCAAACATGGCCGCTTATATCTAGGAATCTTTGTGTCAATGACTAAATAAAATGGCCTGGTTTTCCAATACAGTTGACAGGCACTCACATTTCTCATTGAAATCAACAGGCATTGCTTAACACCCTGGAAAATCGGGCCACTTGTACTTGGGGGTTTATGATATCCGGAGCTTAAATTTCATCTCCCAGAGTTAAAATATCAAGCCAGGTTATCTAAAGCATATTTTGAAGTAGGATGCCTGATCTAATGGTAGAGGTTTCAGTTAACTAAGATAAATGATTCTCATACTGACCTCCCACTGCCTCTGAAAGCATATAACCCATACACTGAGATACCTTAGTGGTAGCCTAGGTTTCTAGCAGAGAAACTTGTTTTGAGAATTCTTCTTGAAAACCCTTCTGACAACAATGTTCTTCATGGCTATGAGCCCCAACGTTCAGCATTTTCACAGCAAAAACGTTTGAATACAATTGTCACAGAAATAAGGATTTTGCTATTTGGTCCACGTGGTTTTAAACTACAGCAGAAAAAGCAGCAGTGTAGCTTCCATCCTGATCAGAGAAGAGCTGGGCGCCTGGAGCCTCAGTGTTCTGCTGATCTGTTGTCTGGACTTCCAAGATGAGGAAGGCTGAGGGGTTTGGGGAAAGTACCTCTCACTGGCAGTGTTGAATTGGCATAGTCATTCAATCACACTGCCCAAGTCTTTTGCCAGTAAATGCCTAGCCAAGAGTAAACACAGGTAAAGGAGCTTCCTTGCTTCTAATTCACGAAATAGAAACTTCATTTGCTGCTTACTGCTTGGCCTGGGAGGCTAAAGAGGCAAGCCAATCCGCTTTTCAGGTTAACCATTACTATAGTGACCAGGTTCTCTTGAGGGAGAGGTACTGGGTCCCACTTTGCCCTGAAAAAAGATCAAGGACCACTTCCCTTCAGTCCTTGAGATCTTGTGCCTGCATTTGTACCAGGAAAAATCATTATGTGACAGGATGGAACCTGTCTTCATCATTCTGTTTGTCACATGGTGCATTCAGAGAGGGTGCTAGCAGCCACAGCACTACTTTGCCAATCACCACCATAAGAGTCCATTCTCTCACCATTATGGAAGAATAATGGGTTATTATTTCAAATATTAATCAGAGCATCATACACAGCTCTGCTCACAGCTGCCAGCCTTTATGGATTCATAATCCCAATCTTTACTCAGTGCTTTGGCCTGTGATAAGGTATTGCGACTACCAGAAAAACCACAGGCAAGTCTCTGCAGTGCTGTGTAGCTAGCTCAGAGCCTAGCAGCAGCAGCAGTGGAATCATGGGGATGTGGAGATCGTCCTCTGAAGCTAGTTTAAAGCTAAAGTTGCAGTCATGGTGTTTCTGGAGGCTCCTTGATGCTTCTGCATCTGCACAGCTATCTTCAGTAAGAAGTTCCATCATGCAGCCCATTTATTTTGCATGGTAGAAAAGAAAAGAATCACTTAAATTCAAGCTCCTTCAAAGACTTTATCTCATCACCACTCCTTATTTTTAAATGTCTCGGCATGCATGAGATTCCTACATACAGAATTTTCTGTTTCCATTTATTTCCCCCTAGCTCCAAGACCTGGTGGCCACAGCCCCTTCTCCCCGGTTTCTCTGGTGGAAGGGAACTGAAGAAAATCACTACAACACATGCTCTATTTCTGTATGGTTTGAAAAAGGATTTAAATGGTAAATCCTGCAGAGAGATTGCAGAAGTCTGAATGTTATTTTTTAAATACCATTTGGACAGTGCCTGTGGTAGAAAGTCCTTTATCATCTAGAGGCCAAGACTTCCCCAGTTGTGTAAACATGCTCTCAGAAGGCAGCTGTGTGTCAGATCACTGTGCTACCCACAAGCGGGGAAGGCTGGGGTTCATGCATCCTGTAAAGCCCTGACTCCAACTCACTTAAATTAGGAAAGAGTGTTGCTCCTTTCAATGGGCTTTGGACCAGATCTTATCTTTGAACAGCCATGAACGTATGTGTGACCTGGATTCAAGAACGAGGTCTGCTGGGTACATTTTCCAGCAAAAGACTGAGTACTGGTGGGGTCCATGATGGCACTGCAGGCTCCCTAGAGCAACCTCTGAAAAATGTGTGTGACTCTAATCTGCCTCAAGCCATGATCTGCATCTTCAGTCTTTCTGACATTGAGTAGCTTATCCTTTCAATACATCTACGGGGAAAACTCTGGGACGAGCTTATAGCAAAAATAAGTGGCCAGAGAAGTAGGGTTGTGTTTGTAGGTGCTGAAGAGTTGGAGCTCCTGAGGAGAGTGTAAAAAGCTGAGGGTGTACCTTCTCTTTGAAAAAAAAAACCAACAAAAAAGAAACCACAAAAACACACCAACGTAAAACCCAAACCCAGGCTTCTACTTTTATCCACAAAATGATTTTGTCTGAAAGCCAGAATTTAAACTCAAAAGTTCCTGGCTTAGACCAAAACCCCATTGTGGGATAGTGTTTCACTGTAGAAGTTATTTATCAACCGAAACTATTTAAAGACAGGAAGTGTTATCTGTGGCTGGGATTAATCATCTCTATCACATAGCCTGTCTCCCAAATAAGAGATTAATGCAGAGTACTGCTTCCTGACAGGCAAGAAGCATGGTATGGATTTTGTTAATTTTTGTGGTAAGAAGCAAAGCCAAGTAAATTGCACAATACATGGCATGTTGGGACACTGTCAGCCAAAAATATCATAGCTGGGACTCCTCATTGTGCCAGACTTGATAGAGAGAAATGGGCAAGGAAACTTCTGTCACACCTCAACATCCAAACCTACCATGCCAAAAAGGGAGAATGCCCTAGATGTTGGACATTCAGCAGAGAAGAGGCAGCTTCCATGTTGCCTGCTAAACTTCTGTGTTCCCTGAAGGAGAAATGAGAGTGCAGGAAAAGCAGGGCACCACTAGGAGATAGACCGAACACAAGGAATGGCAACACCAAAGATACTGGTGAACGAGCAAGAGCAGAGACAGAATAGCACAGAATGTGGCAGCTTGAATTGGCATTCGCTGCCTTGTGCTCAGTCAGCCCCAGGTACCTTGACTACACACAGCAGGCACTCGGACGGGGTACAGCGAGAGCAGACTGCAGAACATCCTCTCCGGGCTCTTGTCATGCTGCCAAGTTGCAGATACTGTGCATTGCCCTTTGTGTACACTCACGGAGGAAGGGAACTTGTGTCAGTGACCCAGGGTAAGATTTTACCTTATTTAACTTGAAGGAAGGAGGTCATCACACATATCTTCTGTCTCCCCAGATGAGGCTGCCTCATCTGCTCTGCTATTTGGATAGCTGTCTATACAGCCGAAATATTTGCATTTTTTTCCTGGGCCCCGCAGCCAGTGCACCATCATTTGAGCTGGTAAGCTTCCAGACTCTTACTCAGTTGTAAGACTGAGCTGGTGAACTAGTCAGTTTTGTTATGCTATTGTCTGCCACGGCAGCAAAATAGCAGACACTACCACCAAGATCATCAAAGAGAACATTTGCTCTTAAAAAAAAAAAAAAGAAGAAGCTGGGTCATAAATCACACAGCAAATCTATTTCTAGCCAAAAATAATATCTATTATTATCAGCGCATGTATGCTAGAAAAAGGTCAGGGCTTGACCCACTCTTGTTGATTATATGATGTGCTGCTGTTAGTAATGATATGATTTGAGCCATATGGGATCTTCAGAAAATTATGTGCTAATTATGCGTTAATGTGATCAGTTCATATGTGCCTCATGACTGGCTCTCTAGTGATGCTGTACAGTTTATTCCCCAGCAGATCGACTGTGTATGAGAACTTCAGAGATAAATACAGGAGTCTGCTATTTGCAGAAAAAGGAATCTATGGGCTGACTCAATTTTTTTTTCACCTTAAAGTGGTGATGGTGTTGTTCGTTTCAAATGAGAATCATTCCTGTTCTGGTGGAGGAGAAGACTATTTTTGAAATATAAGACAATAGAGCACTGTCTTCTATGCTACAACCTGAGAGTAACACCACAGGATCAAGCCAATACTAACATCCCCATTTATCTTAGCAGGACTTGCGAAGATTATTTTTAATCCTTTGAGTGCTTTGCACCTTTAAGACAGTGTTTCTGAAACCAGGAAGTGCTCACTGTAACAGCAAGTATTGATTACTTATAACACAGCTCACATTCAAAGTGTTTTTGTGGCATACTACTGAATTAATGCAGGCGTGTTTTCACTCTGTTCTTCCTTAAAGGTCTCAAGCTTCAGTGAGCCGATGGGCAGCTCAGAGCTCTGACACACCTCTTGTCCTCAGTCATCCTTGGCGTTTGGAAGGGCTGGGCAGCACAGCTCAGACATCAGAGCTGCATTGGAGAGGGCAATGAAACGACAGCGTACTGACCGCGCAGGCTTTGAACAGCCGCACCATTCAAGTGGGACGCCCTAATGCATCCGTTACATGTTGTTTGGAGAGCACACTCAGGATCTAAGGGCACTGACTGGCAGCTCAGCTTCCTTTCTTCCTCAGCATGACTAATGAAAATAAGGTGTATCTTCTATATGCAGTAGACATGACAACTGCAACTGTGCCTCAAGACACAGCTGGCCTTCTCTGTACTATTTTTTCCCTCTGTGCTGCTGTAGTCTTTCCATCCAGCTCCTTATGGGCAGCAGGCCGTGTGTATGTGTTTCTCTGCAGATAGCATTGTGCCCCGCCTTTGAAGTGCCTGCACGTTATAGTTTGCTCTTTTCTTCACTCCTTTATGTGTAACTAGAGGGGTGGATACTTTCTAGATAAGGGCTGAGAAATGGCTGAATGTGTATATCTACAAAACATAATCAAACAAAATGAAAGCTAGGACTGACCCTTGAAATTTCACTGCAAACATTTCTATGCATGCAAGTGGCATAGTCGACTTCAGAGAGGCTGCTAGTGTTCATGAAGGATATCTGTGTGGAAGAGACAGCAAGATGGACACTTCATTTATTGTTCTGATAATGTAACTAGCTTGAGGCTTCTGGGAGATCATGATAAAGGATGTCTAAGAAAGATACAAGTTCATAAAGTGTTTCATTTTAAGGCAAATAGAAAATGACTAGCAGAGCAGCTGCACCTTTTTATATCATTTCATAATGCATGTGATGTGGCATTTTCAAATTAAAACCCTCTTTGTGGCTGACTTTTTTGTCACGTACATCATGGTCAACAGCCGAGCTTTTCCAGAGCACTCTTTGACTGAGTCTACACAAAGGCTCAGACACCTTTGAAAGGTAAGGACCTTTAAAGCACAAAACTGTTTTCCAAGAAGAAAGTTAGGCAAGTTTGCCAGATTGAACTAACCAGCTCTAAGGAAGAAACAGTCTGTGTTTCTGCATCTCTGCACCGGAAGAACTGAGACATTTCCAGGCGTGGCCCTGGCAAAGTCCAGTGCCCACGTATTTCTGGAATGAATGCCAGCTGCCTCCGTGTCTTCTCACTCACTCATTGCAGCCCTCTACAATCAAAGCCACCAGAACATGCAGGGAGCTCTGCAAATGATCTCAGAGGAAAGTAATCTAGGACCTCTTGCTCCTAAAAAAGAGACCCCTGAAACTGGAGTCACATTACCAAGAGGAGAGAAGAGGGTTTTGACTGAAGAACAGGACCTGCAAATTCTTTAAGCTTTCACTCCTCCAGGGACTCCTGGGCATTTCACCTCAGCCATTAGGTCTTCCAAACACAGTCTGTGCAAATTTAGAACTCACCCTGATCACTTTAAACAAAAAGATGGTTACATGGAAGTACATAGTTGTAACATAACTTCTAGGTCACAGAAAGGATAAAGAACTCCTGCCGCTAGATTCAGCTGCAAAACCTGCCATCTTCATCAGAGACATTGAAATATGTTCCAAATCATTGTGTGAACTCAGGAAAACCACTGAATCATTTTTCATTTTAGGTTCTTCCATCTCTGAATAAGGAAACCTTTTTGCAGGGAGAGGCTCAACTTAGAGATCCATGGAAAGTTTCTTCTACTCTGAAGGAAAATATGACAAGCATGTGATGATGTCAGATACACGAAGAAAGCAGCGCTAAGCCCAGCTCTGCTATAGAAGGTTTGTAAAAAATCAGCAGCTTCCAATGAAGATACTAAAACTAATGATATCTTCACACACATAGTGAGGTCCTTCTGCTACTAAACATGCCCTTGTAAAAACATTACATTCCTAAGAAAAACAAGTTTTGACACTGATAAGCACTACTGGAAGATGACACTTGATCAGGCAGACTGAGAAGCATCAGATTGTTAATCTCTTATCCCTTCAAAGATCTTGTCCACTTGGAAGTGAAAATCCATTGTTACAAGGGAATCCACCTTTTCAGTGGATTAACTACCGGCTACCTAAAGTCTTTTGCTCATATGCCAAAGCCTGGGCCGGATAGTGCCCTCTCTTCTCCCTCCTGAGATACTGCTGGAGATAGAGTGAGCTACTGCTTCCTGAGAGGTTCTACTGCCCGCAGGCCATCCTGCCTGAGCCACCTGTGAAACCAGTCATTTTACCTCCTCTTACACTTCCTGCAGCAGAAGGCAGGTTCACACAGGCTCCCCTGGTCTGCCCCTGCATCTCTCTCCCCCTTCAACTGCAGTAATACCTTCACCTGGTATTTTTGTTTAGGTGGGCTACAAACCAGCGCACGTCCTGCCCAGGACTGCAGGGCAGGGGTCCAAGCACCACTGCTGCATTGCCCCCTACTCTGGTGCTTGCCTATGGAGCTCAGGGACATTGTCTGTCCCTTCTCTCCCCTACCTTAGGCTCATTCCAATCTCCACCCACCTGCACCTTAATCTAATACTTGGCATTTAGATTTGGCTGACTTTCGAAGTAAATGGGTCAGGTTATTTAGCATAAGCTGCTGGGTTGCGATTGCAGTTCTTTGCGTGCTGAGTCACCCTGGCAGCAGATGCCATCTGCTTCTCATTTGAGGGAGAGACACACAGTGAATTAAAAATGCAATGTGCACTGCTGAAATCTTACACAGCTGTATTCAGCAGGGATGAGTGGGAGTAACAAGACAGTCAAATTACAGGGGGTTCTACTATGAAGGCAGAAATTCAGGGGAAAAGCTTTTGCACAAGAGCTTAGTTCAGTTCTCCATGTGTGCTTCAGTGAGCTGGCTAAATATAGAACAGCCAAAACCATTGGGAAAGAAAAGGAAATGGAGACCCAGGAAAAATAAGCCACTGATGGTGAGGCAGGAAATACTTTTGAATGAAACCATTTCCGCTGTAGCCTTTGCAATGTTCTCAGAAGACCACAGTTGTAAAAAAATGAGTCATTCCTGGGCTTGAGTGTAACATTGGCTTGACATTGTTGACAAGGGATCGCAAGGGATCTGCGAGGCAGTAGGGTAAACTGTGTTTGTTTTTACAGACATGTATAAAAATACACATGCTAGAAAATCAAAGCAACAGCCACAACAGACCAAAGACTTTCCATAGGAGACAGAAAGCCTAATTCCCTGAGAGCCAGTGACCCCAGTTGCTCTCAGAGCTGAGAACGTCACTCGCTGTCAAGACTTGACCCAGAAGAAAGGAAATCAGGGCTATGTTTCATTATTTTGGCACAGCAGACTTCAACAGCTGCAACTAGGGTTAACGAACTGCAAGTCAACTTCCAGAGGCACAAACGGCATCAGTCCCCTCTCAGAATTAGGCACATTTGTGTCCCTGAAAATCTATCAAAACTATAGCAAAACCAAGGCCCTTTGTATGTGGCTCAAGCTGCTGAAGTGGAAGGGGCACCGTGAGTAAGTGTAGGTCAAATGAGGTTAAGCTTTCTTTCTTCAAAGAGTTATCGGGAGAGGATTATGAATCCAGCAGCAGCACTGGCCATCAAATGTGCTCAGACATCTCAACTGAACTCATGGTGTCTTCCAACAAAAAGTTTGGTTTTTGTTCCTGTAAATGTATTTGTTCTTGTAGGTGTTTATGGCACTTACTGGCAGTTGACATTGGAAAAAACCCACACTTCTAGATTTGTGTTTGTTGAAAAAAGGGAAGTTTTTACTGAAACATTTCCCTCTGTTTTTCACAGAAGAGAAATTCTAGTTTTCTGCTGGATTGAACTTCTGTATGTGCAGCCTGTTGGCTGACTAGCTGGGTTCATGGTTACAACCCTGTTTCACTCTTCCTACATGGCACTGCAAGTTTTGAAAGCAAAAGTTTTTAACCTTAGAAGTTTTGGTTGTAATTGTAATACTTCTGCCTCATTCCTGCCCCTTTAAATCACCTTCAGCCCAGTATTTCACTCCAATATAAATCTACAGGATTTCAGGGGAGGGAGGCTGAGAACTGTTTTGTCTTTTATGACCTTTTAGGTGAAGATTTTAAATGTTTTTGTAAGATTAAATAAAAAAGATTTGTAGGGCTAACTAGGGGATTTGGAACACCTAGTTCCAATGAACAAGATTTGAGGCAGTAATTTCCCAGAAGAAGGCTTGGAAATGCCCTCCATGTGACAGAGAACCCCCCATCAAATCCAGGAGACTCACAGGGATGAGATCTGTGCAGCTTCATACAGCTTCATCTTCCCACGGCTCACTGCTAATGCCAACACAGCCCTGGTAGGAACCAGGCTCTCAGGGCTTCCCACACGCTGTTGGGAGGCAAATTTCACACAGTGGAACTGGAAAGCACTTCAGACCATACCATGAGCTTTGGATTATTTTAATTCTGTGGGGTTTTTTCTACTGAGATCTACTAATTAGGACATTTGACTAGACTGGAGGAAAAAAATCTTAGGAAAGGGAACTATCCAGGGAACCATCTCATCTTAGTCGGGCAAAAGAGCAAATTAGCTCATGGATGGCTTCTGTCTTCTTTTCCAATGACATTTTCTCTTTCAAGGCTCAGGAGTCTGTTTTATGTTTACCGAAATAAGAACTATTAAAATTACTGAAATCAAAGTCCTTGTAAGTAACTTAAGAAGGTGTGCAACAGTCTTCTTCTTCAAATACTCATGACCTACAGGGTCCTGCCTGTGAAATGTCTCTGGAGAGAATGGCACAACCTGCAAACTTGCCCTAAATCTTCAGCATTTTATTCTGCCAAGTGCAGGACACAAGTCTGGTCACAGTGCCCTTCTGCCAGAGGGCTGTAGTTGCTGTCACCCTCATGGTCTGTGCAGAGCACTGGAATACAGAGTCCCCTGCTCCAAAGTGATCGTAAATCAAATGTGTTGCCACAGACAGGAGGTATTCACATCCACCATTTTGGTTTGAGGGCCATTCTGAATATAAAGACTTTTCTTTAACATGTGGTGCCTGAATTTAGTAGCAGCACACATTAAAAATGACTATGCCAGTTTCCAATATGCTCCCTCCCGCTGAGACGTACTGCATATCATGGCGTTACATAGCTTGATTACCAGAGCACAGAGAAGTCCCATGACACTATCAGGAAAGAAGTGTGCAAAAACCAAAACCTTGAGCCATAAGTAGTCCTGGTGTAAGAACCTGCATCTTCATTTTCTTTGATGATTTATTTTGCAGCCCAGAGTAGAAGCCTAATCAGAACTCCCTATCCTCACTGCTTATATAACAACTTCTTCTACTCCCCCTCTCCTTCTGTAGGCTTTACTTTCACAAAAAAAAAAAAAAAAAGAAAAAAAAGTGAGGATGCAAATATTCTTCTAAAAATGCAAGTTGCCTAAGCCTTGCTACCTGTTAGGGGATTTGGGGCAGTGGGAGATTACCACTTGAGCAATCAAAGCATGCATGGAGGACCTAAAGACATGTAAGTTCTGTCTGATGGCACTAAGTCTGCCTTTGGGTATATATAAATAATGTGTTAGGCACATTATTTGTTTCAATTTTCTCTTCCCTTGCTTGCTATTTCTACTCAGTGCCTCTACACATTTGACTGTTTCTAAACAGCCAGCGAGTGATTTTCCACATTCTTTCAGATCTCAGGGTTAGATCACTGAAGCTATTTTCCTTGGTCTGTTGACTACCTTCTTGATCTGGTTTCCTGCCAGCATGAACATTTTCGTCAAGGGAGCTCCCTCCTGTAGCGGTGCAAGCGTTGTAGGTGGGTGCTGGGAGGTGTCTTAAGTGTCTTCTGTGAAGTAACCGGAGGTGTCAAAGAAAAGAAATTCAGGCTACTCTGAAAACAGTCTGTACTGTCAACAGCAAATACTAAACAAACTGCAAGCTCAAATGTATGCTTTTTTTTTGAAAAGGCTTAGTAAGAAGATAGAAAATTAGCCAGCAAGGAGATAAGAAAGCCCCTAGTATCAGTAAACTAGGAAAAATTATACAATGTGGCTCAATCACTCTTGCTCTCTTATATTAGAGATACAGAGTTTTACAGTTTTGCAAGAGTCCTAGGAGATTATATGGTCCTCAAGAAATTAAAGCATCCAGTAAAAGTAAATTGGCCCTAACCATTGCTTTCAGAGAGAGTGCTTCCTTCTCCTCTTTCTTCTCTCCATCTTACAAAACCAACATGGCCAAATGAATGATTTGTAGTGAGAGGCCCTAGTTTAAATTTAGAGTCATTGGAAGCCATTTAAACCTTCAGCACAAGAAAAACTAGCTGACACAGTCATCATGGGTTTATAGGGCAGCACCAAAGCTATTCCACAAAGTATCCAGCATTTCAAATAGCTCATTCACAAAATCTGTGTACTACATCCTAGAGGGAGTCAAATCCTGTTTGCCTTTTGGGAGTTGTCACATTGAAGCCAATTGGATTACTCATTTGTATGAGGCAAGCAGGATTTAACCCTGCAAGAAACAAAACAGATTTGCCAAATGAAGGGAATTAGGTTTTTTTTTATATAATCATGTGTTAAAAGGAAAAAAAGACAAAAAGCATCTTTCCTCCCTCTCCTCTTTGGCACAATATGAAGCAAGAAGCTGAACAGGCTTCTTCTGTGCCTTATGCATCTTAATTTTAGTTGACAGATTTTTGCTTTGCTGTGTTTAAATCAGCATGCTGATGCTAATGGATGCTTTTCAGTATGCAGGTCATACTGGGCTAAATGATTTTTGGAGGGTGGAGCCACTCTCTTGTCTTGATATTTGATATACGGTATACTGTTTGGTCTCAGATCCAGACTAATTTGCAGTGGATTTAAAGTTGGGCATAGTTTTTGACTTGGCAATGCTAGAGGCTGGTGAGTCAGCTTCAGGTTTTTGCCATTCTTGCGATATGCTGCTACTGCAAAAGAGGCCCTCCTTTGGTGATGGCTCACAAATCAAGTGTCTGACCCTTTCCTGAGAACGAAATGAAGCTTACATTCAAGGTCTGGGTGAGCTCTGTGTTTGGATTCATTCAGCACAGAAGGAACCTCTCTGGCAAAGTGAATAGTTAGGCAACAGGTCCTGTTGTTCTGAAGGAAATTTCGTGCCCTGAATCAATGTGCAAGAGGGAGGAATGGTGCCCTTTTATGAATGGACAACTTCACGGCTGGAGTTAAAGAAATTGTTGCCACAATCCACTACATCTCTCACCTTTTGTCATCCTTCCTGAACAACCAAAACCAAAGTATTTGAGCAATCCTAGCTTTCCATTGTCTCCCTGGAGGACATAAATGCTTCCATACGTATCCTCTTTCACGGTCAGTGTATACTGGGCTTCTGCTCAGGAGCTCTGCTGCATGGGTGGTAGCCCTTGGTTTGAGGAGCTGGGCTCTGTACGGGCAGTAGGGCACAGACGCAGTCCTTCCCCTCTCCACTCTTCCAGGGAAGGGCAGCCCCTCTAAGACAAACCTGGTGGCCAGGGCTATATCATCCAGGACTACATCCAGGCTGAAGGTAAACACGAGATTAAAACAGTTTGCCTGGTAGCCTCTGCATTTATATTCTTATGTGGCTCAGTAATCTTCCCATTTTTTGGTAGAGCTGTGTTCTGTCATGAACTTGCTCCTCTTAGTACTTATGATCTGTTCTGAAACCCTGGAGCAGCACCTGCATCACATGTAATGAAAATTCTCTGTGGGGTAGGAATAAGTCCTTGCAGCAATGTCAGATTTATGTTTCTTCTCAAGACAGGGGGCAAAATTCAGATGAGTGAGATAAGAGTCTGGCAGAATTATAAGGACTTCTGTTTGGAAGATCCCCCACAGATACAGAAGTGCTTCTCTTCTGTCAATGTATGTAACAGGAGTCTTGCAGAGAAAGGAGCAGGCTTTCAGCATGAATGTTTCTGAATCTGATCAGGATGTATCTGTTACTGATTGTAATACTATCTCTGAATTAGTTTTTATTCCTTCCCTAATTCAGAGAGGCCCAACAGAGGAGTGGCTTTGTGGTGGATAGTCTCTTCAATCAATGCTAAAAAAGTTTTGGCTGTTATGACAGTTCTTACCACAGCCAAGATTCAGCACCGGAGGATGCAGCATATATGGGGAAGAGATTTACATGCACATTAATTCTCTACATAAATCTCCCTCCTGAAAAACAGCTGTGAGCTCCACAGACCCAGGATGTAAGACGCAGCTGTAAGACACAGCGGGTGGCATTTTTACTACTTTAGCAGTGATGTTATTTATCTGCCAAATGACAGACCTCTTTGTGGCAAGGATTTCATGTTCAACCAGACTGCCATTTGAAGTAGCCTAAAAAGTTTGCAATCTGCTATGCAAATAAGAGGAGAGAAATGTTTGCTCAGGAACAGCTATAACCCATGAAGAGCTGAACAAAATCCCATCTGGTAAGGAGCTGCCCCTCTGAGTGCAGCTACTGCAGTTTGCACAGCAGACTGATAACCTCAGTTTTCCCCTCCAGAAGACTAGTTCTGCCCATGCTCGTACCAGGGAGGAACAGAAGACATTAACTGAGAAGCAAGTGAGGTCACTGAGCAGCAAGTGATGGGTGTTCTGAAAGAGCTGAATGATCAAGCTATGCTCCAAGCTAAAGTCAGGTTAGTGTAATAGATCCGTCGGACTACACCAGTTTTTCATGTTGCTTCTCAGGCAGCCAAAGCCGAAGGCCTCTATTGCTGAGCAACAGACAGTGCAGGATTGCTTATATCTCCAATGTACTCATTATTTTTGCCCATCTGCTGCAGAAAACATCTGTCCTCTGATGACAGTCCAGGCTGTCATATCATCAGACAAGGTATCAGGAAAAGGCAGATTTCCTCCCATGAATCTCTAAAGATCTCAGAGACAGAGGTAAAGAAGTTCAATGAGGAGAAAAGCTCCCGTCTTGTCATGATAAGTGTTTAGTGTTGGCCTGTGGATTTTCCACCATTAGTGAGAGGAGGCAGCAGGAAAGGCTTGTCTTTGCTTCAGAGGAACAAGGAAAGTGCTGTGTGTGAGGGGATGCAGCAGCTGGTTGGAGTGAGAACAGAGGCTCACTAAAACATGAGAGATGCTCTGCTCTGGGGGGTGCTGTGCCCAGTCCTCAGTTACATGGGGAGAGAGCTGTGCGGACCTGCGCCCAGTGTTGAGGGTGCTCCTGGGATGGGCTCTTGCCCAGCTGAGCACTGACCCTCCCTGCAGCCTGGGCAGGGCTCAGGCATTTACCCCCACAGGGTTTCCCTTCTGTGCCCTGAGGCACAGATGCACCAGCCGCTGCAGAGGCAAAACCCGCTTCAAGACTGGCCTCATCTACATTTAAAGCCAGGCATGGGTGATACTGCCTGGGGACTGCATTAAACTGTTTACATTTTCTTCTAATCTAACAGAAGACTTTGCCAAGGTATCTTCGAATGCAGCAGAAATGCCTGTTATTCTTGGACCTTACTAGTGACCTTAGCTCCTGTAAATTACAGGAAGAGTGAGGGACACAGGGTGTGCATTTTCTTCGAAAGAGGCTTTTTATTATTGCAGTGCCAAGCTAGGAGGGAGCATGAAAAGAGCAAAGCAGGCAGTGAGTATTATTTGAGTTGTTGTGCTGTTCAAGGCTTGAAAAGGGCTGCTCTGAGCCACTGTTAAATGACCGCTGCTATCAGTGTAGATGGGTGGATATTCCCCAGTATAAGGTTGCTGGGCTGAATCCAGCCCTGAGTCTTTGAGAATAGGGCTGCTGTGAAGAGTGACACGCTGATTTTTTCAACATGGGAACATCAAGACAGGAGTAGCTTACAAAAAAAAAAATAGGTCAGGGTATTTCTATTTAAAGTACTCATCAAGAAATAAAGAGGTACACTTTTGTTTTTCTGGTTTGCATTTCAAGATTTCTGAGCAGTGTCACAGTGATGGTGCCAGAGCAGAATTGGCAGCCTCAACTCCAGGACACTTTCTATGGGGTGAGGCTGCCCAGGGCTGCCCTGCGGTGCTGCCCATGGGTCTTCCTGGGGAGTAACGGTATGCTCAGGAAAATGTTCCAAATAGGTAAGAAATGCTCTTACAGTTTTTGCTTTGTTGATGCTAAGTGTCTGCCAGGCTGCTCTGGAATAAAATTAAGCACAGTATCAGATCAAATTCACTAATAGCAAAATCCTATTAACTCTGCATTTTCTAACCATACAAAGGCTAGTCATGGGATCCTTGGTAACAGTAGTCTCATTCTACAGAGCAGATCTTATTTTACATTCTTGGGGCCAGATAGTTGATGTAAGTGTACCTCTAAGTTGTAGCTACCCTGATTTATACTAGCTGCAATGCTGACCCTCTGTTAATTGCACATGTTACAATTCTCTGGAATTTCTCTTGCCACAGACTGCAACAAAAAAAGCATTTTCTGGTGGTGAAAGGTCAGTAAACAGATCTGAAATTAAACAATCCCTTTGTGATTATAGTTACGCTTTAAGAATGGTTTTGTCCTTCCACAAACATAACATACACGGTCAGCCTAGGAGTTTTGAGCAAAAATGCTTGTGTGCAATAACTACAAATAAAACAATAAAGTAAATAATTTCTACCTCTAAGCACACTTGTTATTCGTGACTTTAAATCTCTCTGCATGCAATTCATACTCCTAGAAGCTGCTGCTGATGACTCGTCTACTTCCTTCACTCGTGGCTTATAAGAACATCCCCAGGGCAATCCTCATTAATTTCTAATTTAGCCTGAATTAACTAGCCCAGTTGTTCAGCATCCCTTAGACAGACAGAACTGGATTTCTGGACTCACTCTTCCTCAAGTCGGCTGCAATCAGGCTGAAGGTGAGGATCCTATAATCACGTAAGTGCAGTATCAATTTGCAGGCCTGCACCTGCATCCTTCCTGGTGCTGGGTGGCTTGGCAGGGGAAGATGTGCTCCTGGTGGCAGGGCAGGGGCAAACAGCCAACCTCAGCTTCTACAGAACATCTTCCTAGTCTGAATCAGTCTGCTTTTTCATAGAGCACTGTTGTTTCAACCTCATCTGCCGCTCCTGTGAGAAATGCTGAACCAACACTCTGGGGACCATAGACTTGCATTTCCCCAAAGGGGCAGCAGCAGGACAAGCACCACTGGCCCACCTGGCTTGGGGGGTTTGTCCTGAGGCCAACCAGTGTGGGCCACCCTCCAGACTGTTTGCTTGTGAGGAGCTATGCAACAGCCCATGGCCATGAGAGGCAGTCCAGGAGCCCAGCAGTACACTTGAGCTGCTCTGAGCATTGCGATACTCGGGCCTGCAATACTCTGCCTGCCAGGATGGTCCCTTCCATTTATGTCCTGTTCTTCCAGAGACACTTGTGGGACAGGCTTAAAACAGACCCTGTGAATGCCAGATACTGTCCCATCTAAACCTGCACCTGCCTGACCAAACATTATGATGATATTAATAACCTGTGCTCCTTCCACACTTCATGCTCCTTCTGTTCAAGTGCCTGTCAGGCTTTGGGGCAGAGGCTGTCATTTTACTTGGCTGGAGGCTATTCCAGTTACTCTGACCTTACCAGTGAGCATTTCCAGTAATCACCAAAAATTTCTTGTGGGGGTGGCAGAAGCAGACCCTTTGAGTTACACACACACACACACATATACATTACCCTTCAGAAAGAAAAGACAGCTAAAGAGCTAAAGTCAGCAGCAGACATTACTACTTCAGATTTCCTCTCTAGATTTCTAACGTGATGGTATGTAATGAAAAGAGACTTTGTAAAACAGAAGGAAAATAATTAGATCCCTTAAGTTTTTGCATCTAAATTGACACAGGCACTGTAAACAAGTATTAGTCTAAGAACTCCACAGGCATCTGCAATTTCAGAGCCACTTCAGATTTTACAAATCACAGAATCTTCTCTGGATTTTCATCAGAAGCATTAGCATTGATTTCTGACTAAACCTCCATCTAGTTGCGTAAGTGAATAAATTTAATATTCTCTTCCTCTGCTTTGGGTTTTAGTCCATCCATCACGTGCACAGAGGTATGATTTGTCCTTATAAGAACCCATAATTGAAGTACAGATTGATTACACAATGTCTGACATAGCTGCAGACTCTATGCATTGTAAGTTGGTTTTGAACCTAGTGAGTATGACACAGCTGAGACTGCATATGGTTTAATGTTATATGGGAGGAATTTATGGAAGATACTTGGAAGCAGAAATCAGATTAAAATGCAGAATTATTATTTTTTGTTTGCCTAAATATGAACATAAATAAGGCTGTACATAGATTTTCCACATTAGCGGAGGAAAAGGATTATGAACACTTCCTCCAAGCGATGGCATTATTAAATGCTCACTTGACATGTGAAAAGCTTTATCCATGATTTAAAAAAACCCAATGAAACAGTTATCAGGCCAAACTGACCTGTATTTCTTTAAATGTTTGCCATTAATAATGTACTTAGAAAATAATTATAGCACAATTGAATACATATGAATAGTTCTGAATTCTTTCTTTGGTGTACAGTTTCAAAAAATACCAAAGAGTGTAATCAATTTAACAGCAGGATTAACTCATCAGTAAAGCAGATAGTATTCATTCAGGCACTACAAACATATTTGAATATGGAAACATATTTCAGCCTCAGGCTTCCAAGAAATGCTTACACAGGATGGAGAGAAAATGGCTGTAAAATGTCAGCTACTTTGACAGTCTTTTTATTAAGTGAGGAAGCAATCTGAACCTGTTTTCCTGCAAATCTGGATTTACCTGTGTCATAAGAAATGACAGAAAGCCTTTTCTGGAGTTATTAAAAAAAAAAAAAAAAAAAGTAGAGCCTGAACTCAGTCCTTTTCCTGTCCAACACTTCCTGAGGCTTTATTAGCCAGCATTGTTCACATCTGCTTCTAGGGAGCACCCCAGAGGAGCATGTGATCCAGCTGTTGCTATGGCATCTAGTGGGATTTTAAGAGAAAAACAAAAGAAACAGTGGCAAGAACTCTTCCAGCTGACACCTGAGTTAAAGGGACATAGCCAAAAACGATGAGTTGAACATACTTAACCTTTATTTGCTAGAATTTTCTGAAGGAAATGAATATTTAGCACTCCAGTGAGAATTACGAACACCTGGACCCTCTGGGGGGAAAGGATAACAATACTAATACCATCATGCGATTTCTGTTCAAATGCCTCCTTAATTTAGCAGAATGACATCTGCTTCAAACTGAGCTCTGCAAAACATTCAGTAAACCTAGCTCATCATCAGTGCAAGAGGACAGATACCCAGTTCACTACAGAAATCAATGTGTAGGTGAGGGCAACAGCTAGTACCTTGAACAACCTTTCCTTTGTTCCCCAGAAACTTCCGAAAGCAATACTGCTCACCCTAATGCCCTGCTGCTGCATTATGCATACAGCCTATCAGAAACACGGACATACAGATTGAGGTAAGCACAAAAAGCTGTTTGGGGGTTCAGGCAGAGGTTTTCCAAGAGCTGCCAACTAATAAGCAACAAAATTCCAGCGAGCCTGTGTTTGGCTGGGCACAATACTCAGCCTTCGGTGAGCCAGCCAGCAATGTGGAGTCTACAAAGCCTCAGGAGACTGGGCTTTCCCCTTATTTCTGCTGGTGCTTCCCTTCAGTGGGTTGGTCAGAAATCCTGGGATTACTGTTCTGGCTCTATTGCATGCCTGTGGCCAGCCAGGCTCAGCTTGTGATAATCAGTTTTGTGAAAACCAAAACAAGGTATTACATGTGGAGTATCCCTTGCACTGGGATGAGGAGGACATCCACAGATAAGAGAACACCTGTTTGAGATGATGTTATACTTGGTCATGAAGTGGCTGTGAAGCAGCTGTCCTTGCTCCTGGGAAAGTTTTCTGTTTCTGCCATCCCATCCTGGAAGTCTCAGGACTACTTTCTATGCTGGGCATTAGCCTACAGCCACCCAACATGCTCTGTGGTGGAAAGAATCCGAGGTGAAAGCCTAAGAGAGGCCAGAGCGATGAGCACTTGGGGAGCTTGATCTGCCATGTTGCTCTACCAGCCTGCCCAGGGGATGCTACAGATCTCTCCCCTGAATACCTGCTCTTCCCCTCTGCCATGGTGCGGCTGTGGGTGACAGCAGTAGCATCTAGGAGAGCCTACAGAACGTGCCTCTGTGCAGTGCCCTGGTGCCAGCTTCCCCCCAGTTGTGGGGAAGAGCTGAGATTTGGGATTTCACCTAGCTGTGGATGAAGCTTCAAGTGAGGCTCATTTTGTCTTGATGCTTCCTCCATTTCTAGCATTAGCCTTGATGATGATAACGTCTGAGAGCCACCACCATGTCCATTGTGTGGCTGCAGAACTACTGAGTGTTCCTTGCAAAGACAGAGGGCCAGACCTGATGCTAATGAAAGAACAATGCAAACTCTGTTGACCCAAAACGATCAAGGAAGCTGCTTTCCTGACTTGAACACAGATAGTTTGCTCTGCCAAAGCTAAGAGAGGGCTTAAAAATTTATTTCTTCTCCGTAGTTCCTTTTGAATTTTATAGACTTCATGAATTAATCAGGAGAATACTTGGTGTAGTAGGTGGAGATATGAGAGGCTGTGTATGTTCAGCAGGAACACAAAACACTTTGTAAAACTAATCTATAAACCAAAAACTTGCAAGAATTGTATGCAGTTTAATAGCTCACTTATACAACTTGATGATAAAATATGCATAATCCAATATTATATGGATTTTTTTCACCTGACAGAATATGAATAATTTAAGATATATTGTTTCAACGACAAAACTCTTGCCATGACCCAGTCAAATATTATCATCCTAGAATGCATTACCCTGCAAACCAAACCAGGAGAGATCTGACTCTGCAAGCAGTCCTGCTATAAACATGTGATAGAAAACATAGTAGGGCTAAGAGCTTGGATAAGAAGAAGTGGCTCTCATACACTTCCAACACATTTCTTTTAATTGGTCTCTAAGAGTTCATCTGCAAATTCCACAGTAGAGGAAGGCTGTACCTTTTAGTAACATGCAAAGAGACACTTCATGGCAACACTCCTCAGTTCAGGAGTGCTAACAACCCAGCTTATCAAAATGCTGATAAAGAAGCCACCAGAAAGAAGTCTGAGAACTTCTGCTGCAGGGCTGTTCAGCACACTGGTAAACAGAGTGAGCACAAGCCAGGACACTGCTGTTACTGAAGCTGCTGCCTAGCTTGTGTCTGTCCCTCGCTCTGCCCCCGACCATTCAACCTCTCTTCCACTGCCTCTGCCACAAAACCTTTGTTTGCAAGCTTCTTCCTGTTGATTCCCACAGAAAACCAATGACTGTCTTTTTCCTCATTTTGATTAATTTTGGTCCCCTAGGGCAAAATCACAGCCTTCCTTCAGAAAGGGAGACCTTTGTCAGGGACACGGCTGAAGGTAGGAATTTGTACACCTGATATCCATTTTTTATATATACAGAAGCTACTTAATTGCACTGTCTGTTGGCATCATAAGAAACTATTTTCAGTTCCTTTTTTTCCCCTTTGTCCATGTATTTTTGCATCTTTGCCTCGTCTTTCTTTGCCTAAAACTTTCAACAAGCAGAAGTGCTTTTCAAAAGAAAAAGCTATTGAAGCCACGCAAATTTTCTCTGCCTTCTGCTTCTGTACATCCCATGGACTTCTTTTCTTCCCACATCCTCTACACCTTTGTATTTGCTTTTCTGTACTTCTGCTCAGCCCGCATGTTAGTGTGATCTCACCCCTGCTACAGTTCTTAGTCATTTCCTCCTGCTCCTTGCAATCTCATTTCCCTTCATTCCCTAGTTGCCAGCTCTCTATACCCACCCTGCATGTGCAGTAGGCTCCTACTGCCATTTCCACATGGACAGTTGGAGGTTACAAGTATATATATTGATCCAATCAGCTCTCGAGTGGCTGTTCAGCTGCAGAGATCTCAGTCTCTCATTCCAATGGGTATGTGGAATGGAAACCTATTGATGTGGGAGAATAGGAAGGTGTAAATTGGCAGGAGCAAACTAGTTAAAAGTGACACAGTGTATGCCCTGTATGTCCCTAGATGTACTCTCTTGCCTATTTTAAATTCTTACTCATTTGGAGAACAAAGATATTACGCTCAATAAACAAACTGCTTGGAAAATATCCTTTGTACTCTTGGTGGTTTAGTGAACATTGTTCAGTTACCCTAAATTATTTCCTTAGTTACACTTATATTAAGATGTCCAGAGTGTCTTGAGTATGAGGTAGGTTCCCAGGAATTAAAGATTAACACCATGGGGGTTTCCCTGGAGATTTTAGAACATGAAAGGGCAAATTGCTGGTGTACAGAAGGCAAACTCCTGTTACGGCAACGTGTTCACAGCTGTTATGAAGGGAGGCAAAGCCTTTCAAAGTGAGGTCAATAAACCAGACAGTAAATCAAGTTTATGAAAGTCATGACTGGTGGGACTACCTTAAAATGTTATCTGGGAAATGTATGACAGCCACGGATGAAATAACTTTTGTCTCGGAAAGGTAGGTAGGAACAGATTGATTTAATTTGCAGGAGAAGCAGGGAAGAAACACTGACTATCGATACTTCGGGAACTGTCTCTGGACAGAGAGTTAGAGGCAAAACAATGTGTAGTGGCAACACACACAAGGCTCTGTTCAAAAGCTCTTATGTGACATAAATGGAAATTAAGCTTAGCAAAGAGGCTTGTTCTTCTGAAGAAGGCCACCTTTTTTTTTTTTTTTCCTGTGTTTTATAATTTCTAGAGCTCATAGTGTGTTTTATTTGCCAAAGATACCTACCTATTTCTCAGTGGGAAGTATTTTTTTTTTCAATACAGAGATCAGGTGATATTAAGAAAGGATTCTGAGCATGATGGCAGGGAAGTTAAATATGCTGAATATTTGTATCAGCCTTCACATATGGCTTTCAGAATTTGCTCCAGTGAACACACACGTCCGTTTGGAACCTAAATTTCAGTTAGTTCAATTTATAATAACTAATGGTTAAAAAGATAAATACTGAAGTTAGTAAGTCCAATTATCCTTTTTATAAAGGATCTGTTCAGGCCTGAAATATGGTAACTGAATGCGATGATTTACTTGAAAAGCAAGTGGGTAGCTGGCTGATTTATCAGAAACAAATGATCCTTCCCTAGTACTTGCGAACTTCCTCTGAATGCTGGAACTGTTGCTGGTTTGCAGGGAGATACTCTGAATAGAAAAAATGAAGTGTTAAATGGCCATGTTCTAAGCACACATAGTGGTGACTTTGTTATGATCTAAGTACACACTATGTGAGGCAGCATTTTTAAGGAGCCGTAATGACTCTTATTAGACCAATATAATTAGAAAACCAGGCAAGTTTTTTTTTCAAGTCTAGAGTAAAAGCAGTTGCCCTCAAAGCTAAATACAGGTTGAGAACAATTACTGTGAATTTAGTTTTCAGACCTCTGTAAGATTCTTTGTTTGAAGTTTTTTCTGCCCAGCAGCTGTTTTAATCTGCAGGCATTAATAGTACATGTGATATGCTGTTTCATAAAGACCACTTATTGTACAGCATGTAAGATATAAAACATACTCAGCTGACACAAGAGAACTGTGCGTCCAACCCCAAAGAACTCAGGCATTTTTAAAACTTATTCCTTAGAGCCTATGGCTGTGAGTAAACTGTCTTTGTTAGTTGGGTTTGAGTTCAGACTTGTTCCCCAAGCTGAGTACTATGGAAAGCTATAGAAATCTGCAGAAACAAGACCAAACTGGAAGGAGCACAAATTAGGAAAGGAAAAGGAGAGACGTGCCAATGAGCTCTGTAACCTGTTTCTTCCCTAGAGGGTGTCTGAAGTGCACTACCATGGAGAGTTCACTACTCTGTAAATACAGAAATTTCAAAGATACTATGTGATGCCCTCTGTTACTGGAAATCCCTTCTAAAGCAAATCCATTCTAAAGGCATTAACACTGGCAGATCTGGTCCCAGTTCTTGGATCAAATAGTGACAGCCCAAAATATTACTCTGAGTAGCACCAGTTGTATGTTGCAGTTCAAGGGAACAGCAAAGCACCATTATTTGAATTACACATTTGGTCCCCAGGCTGCATTAAGCCCTTAGAAAAGGCTGTCAAACTTCATAACCCTAAAAGTAGTAGATAAGTAACGGGAAACATGAAGGACAGAAGAAGTAAAAGAGCTCTACCAAATGAGAAAAGACGTATTAGACTTCGTTTTTGCTGAGAAAGCTGTCTGCCTCATTGGTATATAATGCCAGTGTTCAAACACAGATCAGCTGGTTTAGAGCTTAGGATGTACAACAGCACTTAGCTAACAGATGTTTCTGAATGTAACAAGACACTATTGCCTGTAGGACTCGCATGCTCCAATGGTATCTAGCCATTAAAATCAAATTATAGAATCGGGAAGAACCAAACCTCATGTAGTAACATCTGTAGGATCCAGAAGTGAAGCAAGATCCATTTATAACTATCCTGCTTGTGCTGAGTGCTATATCACATTACACCAAGATTTTCTGTAGATGCTCCAAGCACAACAATGAAACAACAAAACTAAAAGGAGAAAGGAGGCAGTAGAACTTTAAAAACTGTTTTTGGCAAACGTCTGCTCTTTACACCAGTCACCAGTAGGTACACACATTCACTTGCTTTCTCTGTCTCTCCCAAGTCAAAGACTAAATCAAATTCAGCCAGAAGGTGGCCTAATTAGATTGCTTTTATATTCAAGGTAGCACCACCTGGAGTCATTAACACTATCAATTACAGGAGTTCTCTCACGACAGAGCACTGCAGCACTTGATGAATAGGAGGAGGCAGAGCTGAGTGGCTCCAGTACTTAAAGGCGGCCTACGTGAAAGAAGGTTTATCAGGGAGTGTAGTGATAGGACAAGGGGTAATGGTT
Organism: Trogon surrucura; assembly: GCA_020746105.1. Classification (NCBI taxonomy): domain Eukaryota; kingdom Metazoa; phylum Chordata; class Aves; order Trogoniformes; family Trogonidae; genus Trogon; species Trogon surrucura. The sequence goes on along the minus strand of CM036621.1, from coordinate 54,786,135 downwards.
TCAAACTGAAAGACAGTGGATTTAGATTAGGTATTAGGAAGAAATTCTATTCTGTGAGGGTGGTGAGACACTAGAACAGGTTGCCCAGGGAAGTTGTGGAAGCCCCCTCCCTGGAAGTGTTCAAGGCCAGGCTGGATGAGACATTGAGCAACCTGATCTAGTGGGAGGTGTCCCTGCCCATGGCAAGGGTGTTGGAAACAGATGGTCTTTAAGGCCCTTTCCAGCTAAAGCCATTTTGTGACAGCAGGAATCAGAAGACCATGGGAGACTTCTGGAGCTGCATCTCAGTGGGTTTTCTGAAACAACATATTAAGAATAAAGGGGTAGTTTAAGCAGCAGAAAACATATGTATGAAGTTTATGCTTTATGGACTCAGCATTAAATTTTAGGCTGTAAATAAACAGAGAAGACAGTCTTTGCTATTCTTGTTCTTCAGAGGTATGGAAGCACTAAGACATTAGAGCAAACCCCTCAGCAGGGTCTGGTGATACGGTGTGGTCAACTTTAACCACTTCTGCAAGGTCTGATCTAAAAAGACCCTGGCATTTAACACCACATGAAAATAAAGCCTAGTTTTGATGCATCTACAAATGCATCCAGAAATCAAGGCACTATTCAAAAATATCCTCATCAGGAGCTTTATTCACAAAGAGCTTACGTAAAATTTTTATTCATAAAGAGCACAACTGTGAGAAGCTTGACAGATGTGCAGGTTGGCCACTCCATATATGAAGTGGGTATAAACTAGAAAAAAAATGAGGTAGATAAGGACAGCATCAGAAAGAAAGAGAAAAGCACAAATTTAAGAATGTGTCTCAGGATGGAGTGGAAAATACCTGGCCAGATTACTTTATGTGGTATTTTCTTATTAGAACGACAGACCAACTATACATCAGAGCAATTAAATTCCGTATACAGGATATTATTTGCATAACTGAAGTTTCCAAATAATGGAAGCATGGGATCTTTTTTAAGATTCTCAAGAACTGTGTGACCCTGCCACCTCTTCCATCATGTAGAGAACATTAGCCACCATTCCAGGCAAGAACACAGTTCTGTTTTTTGTTGTGTGGGAGCAGTTAATCTGCATGCCTGGGAAAAAATACAAAAATTATATAATGCTCAGGAAGTACTTCCAATATGAAGTTTACTTTCTTCCACACAACACTAATGATCATGGAGATGACACTGAAGGCCAAACTCTGCAGCTCGTCTGTATCAGGACATAGTGGTGAGATAAAAAAAACGAGCCTAGAAGTGGATTTTGAGAAAAAATGAGGCATTTTTTACATGACCAGGCTTCCCATACAGTAAATGATGTGGTTGTTTTGAAAATTATTTTTAAAGAAAATGATGCAAATTAGCTCTTTCGGTATTTTTCTTTTGATTCCATTTCTCTTTGCACCTCCACTGCTAAAAATTATATAGTTTGAAATAAATAATTGTCAGTTCCACCATGCTCACCAAAGGTATTACAAAGCGCAGAAGGGTTGTCATGGAGACAGAAATTCTTAAGTGAAGCCATTGAATCCCTAAAATATTTAAGCAACACTTACTCTGCAGGACAAACATGAAGTAGAATATTTGTGACAAGAAGCTAGGTTGGAATTTCAGATGTTGAAACTGAAAAAGAGAGTAAATCAAAACCTATCTTAGGAAATAAAACCAAGTGGCTGCTAGATGTGTTTAAATGAGTGTGCACAGCTACTTTCATGTCTGCACAAGCACATGTCAATTCATCACAGAAAAGAGAAATGAGCTTAGCTACATCAGTGACTTTCACCTGCTTCCTGGCTGAAGTGAGGGAAGCAGGTTTATCTGGGTGGTTCGAACCATCAAGAAGGAATTGCATTTTCATTCTGTCTGCCATTTCTTTCTGAATGACTGCTTAACCTATGGATTTGATGCAGTGAGTTGGTGAGACACAAAGGTATAGGCACCTTTTGAGAGGACGTAAAGAGGTAGCTCAGACCTACAGAAATCTATTTCCTACCTGGCATTGTTTTAATACCAAACCTTCTCATGCCTGACAATAATACAAAGGGTAGATGCCAAAGGCAATCTGTTGATTGCCCTTTCCATCACAATTAAGCTAGCTTTGACCTGGCAATTATATCTATGAGCAAAGGAGATGTGTTTTGTGGGACAAAAATTGGATAGCTGAACACAAATTGTACCCACCAAACTGCCTGTGTCCATCACTGCCGGGAGGTATTAAGAAATTAATTTTGACTGGGTTTTCAGTCTTTCCTATCACTCCTGGCCCTTACTGCTCATTTCTGACAGTTTTGGTTTTCTCCTCTCTTTGTCTCATCTAGTCATTTCCTCTCTTCACTTTGCACTAAGCAGCAAGGGGAGAATAACAAGGAGTCAGAACAGTGGCTGAAAAGAAGAAAACAGAAATGGAAATCTGAACAGATGTCTCATGCAAAACTCCCATGGACCTCCACTGGGATATCTGCCCAAGGAAGGGAGCACGGGGAGGGCAGGAAACAGCCTGGAGAGATCTTTAAAATATTGCAGAGCTTGTAGTTAATTCAGATCAAGTATTCCTGGGGACAGTTTGTGGTAATAAGGAGAAAGTACTGAAGGTGTAGGAGGGACACATAGTTTTTGCAATATCACTGCTTTCCCAGGCCCTCCCAAGTCTGTTGTTTTGAGAGCTATATGTTCTAACCCTCAGGAGAACATCGATTGGAAAATGGAAAGGTTCACTGTGAGACAATTTATAGCAGGCTAATACCAAAAATTCATCTGTTTGGCCTTATAATAAATCTCTCACTGATTAATGCAGCTTCCTAAAGTTCCTGATAAAGGAGCCCTCCATTCCCTGAAAACACTAAATGGTTAGAAGGCTACAGCTCTGACAGCTGTAAGTGCACTGTAAGTGCCTTGCCACCTCCTGTTGTTAATTGACAGAGAAAAGGAGGAGATGGGCAATAAGTAAAGGTAAGCTGATGCAGCTTTTGGGCAGGGATACACGTTAACCGAGCTAGCCTTAGCACAAAGATGGCACTAATTAAACAGTTATGTCAATAATAAAAACTTCTGGTGAGTTATCCAGCCTAGACAGCACATCCGGCTCCCACAGAGCACTCTCTTCTCCTCCACATTTACAAGCACTGTAATTTTTGTATGATGCTGATTCAGTAAGGGATCATTCGGTAATCATTTATTAACTGAAACACCCGTTCCACAGCAGCATAGTATCTCATCTCTGCACCTTCAGAAATCCTGAAGAGATGATTAAAAAGCCCCAAGTCCTCGGAAATGTCAGAGTCTGGGAATCATTTTGTTTGCAATGAAACTGAAAAGCTTGGCTTGTTCTGAACTCCTGTTTAAATCAAATACAGATATGCTCTAGTCTTTCTACAGAGCTGTTTGCCTGCTCAGAGACCGAGAAAAGAACATTGCAACATAAGTGCATGCACATCTCCATATACTCAAACCCCACACTCAGGTCTGCGAACAGTTGGGTGACCCAGGGGATGGGGAGATAATTTAACAATGCTGCAGCTTGTTGGGAGGGAAGGAAGGGGAGGAAGTGGAGAAGACACAGGGGGCAGAAAAAGGAGAACAGATTTTTCATCATAAGGATGACATTTACAAATACCATTCCCTTTGGGTGAGGTTACATTCAAGCTAGACAGCTCAGACAATATTAAAACTGAGATGAGCCTTTATTTCCGAAGTGCTTTTCTTGTGAGGAACCTGAAACACTTTCAGAGAAGCATGAATTAAGCCTCACAGCAGCAGCATACGTGAAGCAAAACCTACTCCCCATTTGCTAGATGGGGTATAAAAAATGCAAAGAGGTCACGTGAGTGGTTCAAGGGCATACAGGAAGTCTGTGGCACAGCACAGAAATAGAATCCAGACCTCTTGACTCCTAGACTTGTACTTTAACCACAAACTCATCCTTCTTCCCTTAAATATTCAAGAAGTTGAAAGCCACCATCAACAAGTCAAAGATCTGAGCGATGCTTGCCTTAGATTTTGTAAGTATGCGCCTAAAACAGTATATGCAGAGACAGGAAAAGATAATTACCTGGGGAATTACACAGTTGGTGTAGTGTAAATGGCAAATTTGTTTTCTTCCTTGATGTGCTACTGGAGGAGGAGTCTGTCAGTTCATTCTTGTTCCCAGCTGGGAAAGGATTTCAGGAAATGGAGTTGGGAGAGGACAGTTAGTGCATGTTTGTTGATCTGTGCCTTTCTTACTTCAATCAATGAGATATTTACAACAAAAATAAATAAAATGCATAAGTGTTTTGTGTTCTGCTAAAGATGATGCTACAAACAGAATGCAGGAGCAAAGGGTGAGCTTTTTTATCTGTAGTAAAAGCTTCTTCAGAGTTTTAAAAACGTGTTAAATTATAACAGAAAGAAACAACAAATTAGCCTGGAAAGATTGTTGCTTATTGTCATGTTTGAATGGAGGTATGGCAGCAAAGACTACCTACTTCTGAAGTGCAATTCTTCAGTGTTAAACAGGAAAGGCTACTCTCAAGAGAGATTTCTAAAATGAAAAGTTTTTGTGTTTTCATTGGTTAATGTTTAAAAACTATATTCTGAGTTCAGTTCACCAGTTTAAAGCATCGTACAGAGAAGGCAGTTTTAGACAAGTGTAACCTTTTATGACTAAGAAAAAAAAAGATCCAGTCATGTCTTCCAGTGTTTGATTACTGTGCAGGTTTGTGTGACACTGGTTATTTACTTTTGGTCTGAAACAAGGCCTTTCACAGAGACTGGTGTGTGCTCTTTACTGAAATATCTTTGAATTCCAGGACACAGCTGCATCTCCAGTACTCTTAGTGTGGTTGGAAAGCATTAGTCTCAAAACCAGGGAGAGACAGGAAACATTTGCCTCCCCTAAGCGGTTAGTCTTGGGTGAGGGCTAATAACAGTAAATTAAAAGGAATAGAAAAAAAGGAGAGATCTCTCACTTTTCATTTTTGTTTTGTTTTCTAGCTCCGGTATTTAAGGCCTATTTGTCTGAATGCATGTGTGTTCTGGGTCCTGATTTCCAGCCTCACCATTTTACAGTGGTACTTTAAACACATAAGATTCCTTTTAATTGCCCAGCTCCCTCAGTGAGCAGCTTATTGCACTCAGCAACTGAAATACCAAATTAAACAAGATACTAATACTTCAAAAGCAGTGCTGCAGCTCAGACATATGCAGAGAATGAAAGCTAATTTCTGGACAGGTCCTTGGATCTGGAAAAAACATTCTTCTTACAGGGAAAAAGACAGACCTGCTTTTTGTCTCATTCTAAAGGAAAGGAGACTTGAGCCCAGGCTCACATAAGAGACCAGCATATTATCTAAATGCCAGCCTTTCTCCCCACACTGAAGTGGTTCCTGGTTTTGTCTATACCTATATATGACAAGATATGGACCAACAAATGTGAAGGAAGAGGATCAGTACACAACCAAGCTACCAGAACAGCCACATCCATTAGATATCTCCTCAAAGCAGAATTGCCATCCTTTATTAAGCTGTGGCCATTACTTGTTATTATTACTGGGTTTACATTGCTTCACTGGGGTTTTCCAGTTGTAAAAGAACATAATGTCTACGGATTTGCTGGGAGATGAGTTAATTTAATTTTAAATCAGAATTAATCTATGCTACACAGACAGGCAGTTGAGGATAATTTATATTAAAGAGAAAATGCACAGACGGATGCATTCAGGTAGCAGCCAACAAAATGAAAACTCATGCATTGCTGACTTCTGAAATTCTGTCCCTTTCCAAAGCCCCATCCTGACACTACACTGTGTGGTCTGAGGGCTGTACCCTAGTTGTGCTGCAGGTCATTCATAATTTCAAGCTTGATGCTATAGTCCTGCAAACAGGTGAATCCCTAAGTTAGTATCCCTTGCAGTCTAATGGCAGCATGAATTACTGGATTTACTATTGAGATATTACAGGAAACTGATAGAGGTATTTCGTGCAGAAAAGTAATCTGTCTAGATAAAATAAACATTGAGCTGAATCTTTGTGCAAAACTCATTCCAAACCTGAAACAAGCCTTTTGTCATGTGTTATCTGGTTTTAATTAGGGAAAATACAGTACAGGGCAGGTTTTCTAAACAGTGTGTATTTGTCTCTGCCTTACAGACAAAATTCTGTGGCTCCAAAATGGACTAGAATTTCACAAACCTGAAATGACGATAAGAAAGAGAGTAAATGCATACAAAGACTGGTCTATGTTGGCAGCATTGAAGGATATGTTCTTTGCTATTGTAGTGCTGTGACTCAAATCACTAAGGTCCTGAAAAGTCAAAGGGACTCTCTTGCTTCATGGGCCTGCACTTGCACCAGTGATGATACTGTAGGGTGACACATCAGTAGTCAAAGGTAGCATCAAATAGAGAGGAAAGGTCATATTGTATCTGATTCAAAACTGGTGGAAATAGTACCTTGAAGATCCCCACTGCACTCCGCAGAGGAAGCCTGAGTAAGTACATGGAACACAAGCACTCTGACAAGTGTTCAGTCTTGTGTTGAAGTTATTGCTGTTGCTTGGTGAGGTACCAAAGACACAGGAAGAACAGGGATAATTTCTTGTAGGATTTTTAGTTTTCACCTTAGTAGAACAATTCCATTCTTTTTAAAGACACAATTAATTAACTTTGTAGGTACATGCCAGTGAATGATATTTCATTTATGCTAGCAGTTTTAACAATCATTTTTATCGCACTAATCACCCAGAAAAATCTTCCTCAATGTTGCCATTGGGTAATATTATTTCCATATAGTTTCCAGAAGTTACAGGATAGCTAAAATACATCTGCTACCTCTGATTATTTTGTGTGTCCTATTACTTGTATTGCAATCATGTCTAGGTGACCTAGTACAGGTTGTGTTCGTCTGGGCTGGCCAGTTCTTCATACAGAAACATCCTTGCCCGAAGGGTTGTGCGAAATGGAAGAAGAGTGAAGAAGACCACTGGAGACTTGCAGGCTGAGCTCCTCAGACTTTTCCTTACTATGAAATGACACAGCAGTGTTTTCCTCCATTACCATGGCATTCTGCAAACAACTCTAGCACACTGACTAGAAATGAAGTGGGCAAACCTCTGAAAGCTGGCAGTTTGAATAAACATCTGTGAGGATCTGGCTGGACTTAGGGACAGGCTGTACTTTGCAAAAGAAACCACAGAAATTGGTAGAAGACACACCCTTTTTCTAAAGGCCTCTGCAGAGTCTAGAGGAAAGGGTATGAAGCAAACAAAATCTATATCCAGGAAAGGAAAGAGACAGGGGAGTGGCTGGAAATGGCGGGTAATCCTGTACAGTGTAGAAGGGTGGAAGGGTAAAACCAAAGAGATGAATGGGGGAGATCAGAAAGAGAGGTGGTCTCTATTCTGCAAGGAAGAGCAGGATGCATGTTACACAGCAGATGACAACTGCAGTGCCTTACGTATCATGTACGATCACATAATCATGGGCGTCTTCCCAGGGAACCTCTTGGAAGGCTTTCAGGCCTACGGTCTTGGAGGAGGGCAGGGTCTCCTGAAAGATACTACCAGCTGCAAAAGAAGCAGGCACCACAGAGCTGTAAGCTGTAGTCTGGGCAAAATTTAGGAGTTTATTTAGGAAACCACTGGGGGCAGAAAGCAGCAGAGTAAACCCCGAACATTAAATCATAAATAGCTGGAGTTGTCTGACTTTCCCAAGGCTATTCTTCTTTCTATTCCTAAAGCTTCCTCTCAGATATTATGTGAGAGTTTGAGTAGTTCTCTTGGATTGGGACAGGCATTTTTTTTTCTCTGAATAAACACAGATACAATAAGACATATATTGCTTCTGGTAGTGCCTCCCTCTCCAGAAAGAAGTGCTGTTTGGAAGGGACACCCGGTGATCACAGTGACAGTGGAGCCATTGGCCAACCTGTTCTCCTGGGGGACTTGGCTGGATGCCAAATTCCAAAACTGAGAGCAGTCCGTACTAAAAATTTCTGTGGGTTTGACAAATCACAGAATGTTAAATCACAGAATGTTAAAGGTTGGAAGGGACCTTAAAGATCATCTAGTCCAAATCAGTGAGCAAGTGCTATGATGCTCAAAACTACGTGTGATGTGTTGTATGCTAATTTTACTGGACAGTCAAGGAATCTCCTTTTACGTGATGCATTTCAAAGAAAACCAGGTCATTTGTTCCACAGGTAGCAGGATGCTGTGAGCAAATAGTCTCCCTACATTTTTGATCTTACAGTAAGGTGTAAAGACTTCACCTACAAAAGATTTATAAAGCTTTAAAAATGTCGTGTCTGCTCACTTTACAATGGCTACAGAAAAAGAGGCATGAGGGAATCGTGATCTTAAGCAGGATTTGTACACCACTTCTTGAGATGGATGTCTGACCAGTTAAAAGCCTTCAACACTAGAAATGGAAACCCAGGGCTGGTCCGCTGCTCTGCTTGGGTACTTTTTCCAGTGCTGGAGTCTTGCTTGCTGCAGTGCAATCCCATCACTACTTGCCTTGCCTACAATAGAAACGAAGGATGTAATTTCCTTCCTCTTTGCAGCAGCCTTCAATGACTGCTATTCTCCATTCAGTCCCCTCTTCTCTGAGTGAACACACACCCTTCAATCCCTTCCAGACTTCTGACTGAGATTACGGCACTCCTCTCACCTCCTTCCAGCTGGCCCCAGCTTTCTGGCTACACGGTGCCCCAACTAGCACTTGCTACTCTAGCTAAGGCACTGCTGACACAGAACAAAGCTGAAGGGTGACTTCACGTAACTTTCAGTCCGGTCTCCCAGTTTGTGCAGTGCAGCGTTTGCCTTTTTCATTATAATAGTGATTTGTGTTTAGCCTGTGATCCACGAATGGGTCCTCAGGAGATTCTTTTTTTTTTTTTCCATACTCACCCTGCAGAGTGCTCCTGCATGGCTAGTGACCCTTGTACTTTACAGTTTTTCTGTAAGATCAGTTCTACAGTTTGTCTGGTTCCTACTGTTTGAATTCTATGCCCCAACATGCCTGCAAGTCCCTCCCACCCAGGGCTGTGTGGAGATTTGAAGAGCAGACTCTGTTCATCATCCAACTTATTAATGAAAGTAATGAACAGTGCCAGGCCAGACCAGACTCCTGGGGAACTCGGAACCAAAGAGCTCAGTTTATCTTTCTATTTTGACAGCAAATTGTCTATAACTATGGAGCCTTGTTTCCAATCAGCTTGATACACACTTTTCATCTGGCCATATTTCTCCTCCTTGCTTACATAAAGCTCAGCCAAAAGCCTTATGAAAATCAAGATATATGTCATTTATTGCTTCTCCCTGTCACCATGGTAAGGATTACCTCCTCAAATAATGAAATTGCATGGTTTGGTGCTGTCTCTTCTTCAGAAAGCCTTTTTTTTTTTTTTTACTCTAGATACTTATGAATAATGGCTTGAGTAGTTTTTCCAGTATTTTTGCAGGAACTGAACTAAGATGATCTCTCTATAATGCTCTGACTCTTCTTCCATTTTGACAGAGAAGTATTACGTTTGTCCTCTTCCTTTCATGGATATCTCACCTGCCTTGAGAGAACCACAGATGGTTCTGAAATGACATCAAGCAATTCTCCAAGTATTCTGGGCTATAATTCATCAAGACCTGTTAATCTGAATACAGTTGGCTTCTTTGTGCCCTTTCAACCCTTTCTATCCTTATCCTAAGTGCATATTATACTGTTTTGCTGTGGTGTCAGTTGTGTTGGTTACTTGCTTGCAGCTGGCTCCTGAAGCCCCTGAGGCAAAAACAGCACATGGCTTTCTTAGTAATATTTCCCCTTTCTTTTCAGTAATCAGCCATTTCCCTGGGATTTGCTTTACTCTGAGCATATCTGCAGAAGTGCTTCTTGTTACCCTTTAGGGAATTTATTCATGTTACCTCATTCTGTGCTCTTGCTTTTGTGTTTCAATCCTATATGCTAGTATCATGCTTGTATACTCATCCTCAGTAATCCTCTAGTTTCGTAATACTTATCTCCTCTTTCTCAGTTGCCTTTCCTTTACATCTTCCCAGAGCAGGATCTTGCTTACCAAATCTCCGAATGTTTTAAAATATGCCTTCTTGAGGTCTATACACTTTATTTTGCTGTCTTCCTTCTCCTTCAATTTCCAAAGGAAGGCCATGGAAACTGCAAGCAGTTAGCTCCTCTGAAAATAAGACTTTAACTGTGGTTTTATTATTTTGATCACAAAGCCAGCATTTTAACTCTATAGCATGAAGACCTCTAGGCCTCCTGTTTCTTCAGCAGTATTGTGGAGATATTTTCTGCCAGACTGCACTACAGTGCAGATGCCTCTCAATCTTTGTTATCTGTGCATGGTATCTGCTTTGTGAAGATTTTCAAAAATTGGCATCATCTTCAGCTGCTAAAGTCTCTCGTGCTTCTAGCTCTCAGCAGGAGTAATTAGGCTGATATCGTTAGGGTTTTCACAAATGCTATAGAGACAGTTGGTTATGTCACCCTCAAATATATTTGGTCTTCCTGGAAAAACATACAACTGTCTCCATGGGTTTTTAGCTACATCCCTTAAGGTGCATTTACCCAGGTGTAAATCACGAATGCCAACTGCCCACAGTGTAGCACAACCAGATCTTTCTGAAACTGTACGCAACTTCAACACATCTGCTACCTAAAAGCAAAGATGGCTTTGAATATTTAGATGACAAACTGGAGAAGACTTTTGCGTCTAGTGATGCTGACGGAACAACCACAAACGAAATAACAAATCAACAAGCTAATCTACATCCTTCCAGCATCACTTCCTAAAATGTGATGTAACTGCATAAGCCTACCACAGCCTATAGCTTACAGGCCTCACACAAAACCTGAACACCTGCAAACATTAGGGAGCACAGGCCTAAAGTTAAAATTTGCAGCTTTACAGTAAGTGAAGAACACATACATCTCTTACCTTGCTTTCATATTCTGCCCAGAACTAGAAGCCAGTTATTCCAAGGAGGGAAAAAAAAATAAAAAAATAAAAGAAGCAGCAGAAAAGCTTTAGAACATTTCTGACCAGGATGGAATATAGCAGAAACCAAATTGTGGGGAGAGAGTTTTCTCATATAGTCCCAGTCCAGGCTTACCAGCTTGATGGAATTCAGTAGGTCAGATAATGAGCTGGTGTGAAATCCTGGCCCAGTGAAATCCATGGCAAAACTCCCATTGATTTTTCTGGGACCAGGATTTCAGTCTGGCCAAGTCATGTCCAAATGCTGACCTTTTTTTAAACAGGCAAATGCCATGCAGTGTTTTGTACATGAATATATTCATATTCAGACAAACTGAAACGTTTTCTGCAAGGTATATACATGAGGAGACTTTGCTGTGATGTCAGAATGTGCTCTGGAAAACACCATCTCCACTGTAGGTGAAAAGATGGACAAAGGAATACTCTGCAGTGGAGGCAGATAGTAGCCAATTAGGGTGCTCTGTGGAGCTACAGATTCTGGCATCAGAGCCCATGACTCCCTAAGTCCACGAGAGTTGTGTTATCCTTAGCAAGATCCAATGAGCTCAAATGCTGCTCCGCAAGAGAAGAGGTTTCCCTGTTGTGCAGATTAACAGAGGTTGGTGCTGTTTGGAAGAGATGAATACGAGCTGGGTTTTCTGGAACTCTAACCTGCCCAGCCACGGCACCTAGGTACCAGCTGGTTTGCTCTCTCCCAGCTGCTCAGCCCATGATCGCTGCTTTCCTTCTGTGGATGGGACAATAACAAGGAGGCATTCCTAGCATGGGTGCAACCTCGGTCTTCACTGCGGAGTTGTTCCTTCTGCTTTGAAATCTATACTGCTGTCTTAAACCCAGAATGATACTTTACCACTTCAGCTGATGACAGCTGAGCAACGCACTCCACCTCAGCCTGCCTGCATGCTCTTCTCACTTCCTGCCAGTGTTTACAGCAAGAACTCAAGTGCTCCTGTGTTGTCTCTTGCTCTTCACACTCTTGTAGGCTTCTGCCTGTCCAGAACTGATGCTGGCTCTACTGCTCTGATATGGGCTTAGATTCAATGCATTATTTTAAGCTGAACAACTGAAAACTACCATAAACTATCCCCAGGGATGAAAGGAAGAGCCAAGAGCAGATGTTGAAATATCAAAGTGATGATGTCAGTTAAACCTCTTTACAAAACAGTCAAGTGGAAAGACTGAAAACGAAGGTTGCATTTTTCCTCCAGTACAGGTCAAATAAAGAGCTAAACGCTCCTTCTCCTTCCCATCACTACAGTGCTACTCAAGATTGTGCTTTTTCCAGTAGTTCCTCTGATATTTACCTTCTTTATACAGGTTTACTGTCCTCACATTGTTAATCCCTCTAGCCCTTCAAAAAAGGCTTTATTAGTGCAATGCAATTTTCCCAGACCCAGAGCTGAATGAATTGTTTATGGGAAGAAGTGATTTGTTTAATTTAGTCTTTTTTTCCTACTTGTAACTTGACTAACACATCGTCCTGACTTCTGTGTTTGTAGGATTAATTGTAAATATTCACCAAACAGAGTATACAAATACATTTCAATTGATGAGTTGTTTGAAGATCAATGTCTTCGAAAACACCCAATTTATTTTTTACCCACAAGGGTATGTGGCTGGTCGCCTAATTCACAGGCCATAGTTCTGAGAGAGAAACTAAAACTTTTAAAATAGGAGAGTATGATGGAAACATATCATTTACTGAACAGATAATAATGCCCCTGTATGATGATACTCCAGATGAATATTAATCTGCGATAAAGTTGTTTATAAAATGTTTAGGACTTACAAATAAATTGTTAAACTAACAGCTTAAACAAACATGACCCCTGGAAACCAGGAGTGAGATCTAATAATGAGAATAGTCACGAATCACTTCCTTCTGGTTCCAAAAGCTTTGCTGCTTACTAATTTGTCTTTTATTCCACAGGGCTGCTCTGTGAAAACCTCCAAGGATATTACATATACTAAAAAACCCACATGCAACTAATCATGGAAATTTGACTAATACTAACTAAAGGAAATTTGACTGAGCAAGCAAAATGTTATACAGAATAATTTGTTTTGTAAAAAACATTTACAAAATTACTTCCAATTATGAAAGGAGGATTGAAATAATGGTTGTCTTTTTGATATGCCACATGGACACTTTGGAGACTTGTGAGAGTATTTCTTAATAAAAAGCATGTGCAAGTACCTTAAGATGCAGAATTAGGGCTAATAGAGTCATCAGCAATAATTCGCTGAAGCCAAGGAAAACTGACACCACAAAACTTCATGTTTCTGAGGCATAAAGGTAAAAGCTCAGAAATCTAATCATGAACTCCAATTTTATCATAAAACCTTAGCAGACCTGGCTACAAAAAAAGTACTTTAATTTTTATAAACTCTCAGACTCCTGAAATCAGCAAACCCAGAGTTTTTACATTGCTTTTAATAACTTCCAAAGCTTAGTGAGATATTAAAATGTGATTGTATTTTAATATCATCTGGAAGATTATCCAGACAGCTGCAAAAAGCAATATGTAGCAGGACCTCTTTGGGTCCTATAAACTTTGTGTATAGGAAAAGATGAATTATTCTGGTTTTATTAGAAAGGAACAGACAGCAGCACTGTGAACTGGAAGCCTGTAGACCTAGTTTTCTAATCCTGACAGCTGCCTGCTGGCTCAGTACATGTTTCCTAGGTAGTTTCAGCACATGGTGTTTGGTTATCAGTTGGTTTCGGAATAATCTCTGGTTTAAGAGCCAAGTTTAGCCTGTAAGAACAAACCAGACAGTCTGCAGCCTGCTGTATCCCACAAGCCCTTTAGCGGTGGTCATGAAGGTTGGCCACGTGATATGCCAGCCAAAGGACAGCAAATCTCCTGCTCACAGTAACAGGCTGTCGGTTCATGTGAAGAGGGACAAGGCTGTGCCATCACATGGCACTGGCACGTCTGGGGTACCAATGCTTGTTGGCTCCTAAGATACGTTAGGGGAGACCTACACATTCAGCACCCAGATGGCTCCCTAATGGACTTCAGGGCTTGCACCAGTATACAGAACGTACACCTCTGAAATAAAGTATGGAATTTTTTTCTTTCTTCTGGTGTGGATTTGATTTCTAATAAACCGCCATACAATGTTTTCTCCTCCTCTTTAAACCAGCATGGATTTCTATCCTCTGAACTCACCAATGTCTTTGTAAACAGCAAAATGGTTATTTTCAATTTCCCATTTAAGGGAATGCTGACATGTTGAATAAAAGCAGAATTTCTTTTCTAAGGAAAAATCCATATAAAATTAATAAGTACTTGTCACAATTCACATGTATATCCAAATGAGTAAGCAGATGCTTCCTACTGTGATTTCAAAAGTGATTCCTCCTGCTTTAGGCGCTTTTCACAATTAAGAATCAGGAACTTGGGTCCCTAGTTCCTGTGTGGAAATATTTAAAACTCTTTCTAATATATTTATGATGTTTTCCTATGCAGCCCAGCACAAATAATTCCAGTGTGCTGTGACTCAGTACTTTTTTTGAAGTGGCAGAAACACAATGAAGAGCCTGTTTCTCATAGTATTTTGGCAGAAAACAACTCTGTGGGCTGGTGTTGGCAACACCACAGTCTAAGAATAGGGCACTTCTCGGGCAGAAAGCTGTTGAATTTGGACACAAGCTAGGTTTGCCTAGGAGTAAAGAAGCCACTGTCTTCAGGGAAAGGAGTAATTTGGAAATGCTTTTCCTACAAGTTTGAGTACGCTAGTGTCTACCAAAATAATTATTTCCTGTGAGGGCTACTCAGAATGAAGTAATCACAAAGAATATACGCTATTGTACGAGCGAGGTCGCTGAGCGGCTCCTCTGACACTTCCTCAAAGGGGTTGTCATTGTATGGCGTGCTCTATTCCAGTGGCAATTGTTCATAAACATGAGTAATGCTTCCTTCCAAGTTTGTGTAAATGGGAAGAACAGTAAATGGATGGTGCTTTACCATACATGTACCATGCTGATAGCACTACTGCCATCATTACAAAATGTCGCATTCAGGTGAAACAAAAAGTAACCCAACGATGAGGAATTGAAGGAGTTAAAGCTTTTAATAAGAGGCCTGATCATGACAGCCTTAAAACCTAATATTTTGAGCTGAGCCTGGGCTGTTTTAGTTCTGCTGAATCCAGTGGAGGTGGAAGTGTTTCCTCTAGCTAAGGCTTCATCTATAAATACAGGCTATGTAGATTGTTCTCTACAAATAAAGGCAACGTAGACAATTCCCTAGAAACCCCAGCTACAACATTCTCTGACTACAGGTAACATTTGCCAAGTGACTCAAGTGTCTACACAGCCAGTTTGATTTCATTCTTACTTCACCCCAGGGCTCTGGTTTCCTGATTATCCATACTGTTAACATCCTGCTTTTGGCAGCAATGATTTGGGTCAATTATTTGTCTCCAAAAGGAAATGCTGGCGCAGTTGGCAGACCAGCCAACTCTAGGCAGTTCATATTGGAAGTGTACCTCCCAGGCTTGACTCCTGCTCTCTGCAACTGCCATTCAGCACAGCCCCAGAAAGCCTTCCTCCTTCAGCAGCCCTCTACAGACCCTCATACTTCACAGGACCTGTGACACTCCACCTTGCCCTCAGATAAGAAAACACAACTCTAGCAAACAGAAAATTTGTTACTGAGATTTAGGGATCTATGGAACTTCTCTGGACGAGCTGTAGACAGACAGGTCTGGAATCTGTCTTTTTGCACAAAGGCAAATTTTGAATTTGTTTGCTCAAGATTTCCAGACCTTAAGTTCTTCAGAAGATCCTTCCCCTTGTCATATTTGCTTGTGTCAATTGCTATGTCAATTGTTTGTCATATTCTTGCACTGCTCATTTGTATCTTTTGTTTTCAGCAGAATAAAGGACAAGGGAAGAAATTCTCACACTCTTAAAGAATGAAGCATTCTGAACTCCCTCACATACAGGACAACATAGCTTTGTTGCCACATCCTTCATGTCTTTACTATTTTCCAACTTTTCCCATACCTCTCTTCTTAGGAAAGACAGAAGATCACTGGTCTGTCATTCACTGCAGAAATCGAAGAGCTAGCCCAGCTCTCTCCAGCTGCCTGGCAGCAACTCTAAAACAGAGGCTAAGAATTGCTGAGGGCTGTTTTTCTAAGGTCCCTTTTTTTCTACCACTTCCAAGCATCAGGACCTCAGCAGAAGTAGACTGGAACAATTTTGTCAGCTTCAATGGTAATATGCAGAGGTCTCACTCACCTTTCCTCTGCAACAGAATCAAAGAGCAGGCCATGCAGTTAACAGAAATTATTCTCCCTCTAACCTTAATCTGAAAACTCTTTTATCACAGAACATTTAGCATATACATACTCACCTGTGGACTTTATTTCAGGTGTTCCTACTTAAACATGTGACCTCTAATGAAGCAGCAGCCATATGTCATACTACAAGCCGGTGACAGATGGAATTAATCATGCAGCTTTGAGCCATTCCCTCTCTACCCATTAATCCACCTCCTTTGAGACTTGTTCTAACAGTCCAAACCAGGAATAGACACAGTCAGAAGAAATGGTTACAACTTTGAAACTTGGATGAGATTTTTAACTTGAAAAGAGCCAGGAATGTACGTGTGAACTCCTGCCCCTCTCCCAAGAAACGCTAATGAATAGCTTCCAGCTATTGCCATTAAAAATAATCAGCCTGTCAGGGAAATGGTTTTTTCCCCAAATAGGATAGGCTTCCCTCAAGCTCTCTCTCACATTTATATGTGTTTGATGGTAGCACTTAGTCCTATATTAGTGATACATTTATGGGCTGCTATCTTGAGGGCTGGAAACAAAAATTTCACATCTTTTCGAAAAAAGAAAGCCCCCTTTCCACTGTGACATGCCATACTAAGCTCTGCCCTGACATCAGCTGTATCAGACACCAGCTGTAATATTTTAAGGTAGAGAAATGCAACTTAAAATTCCCTCTGACAGAGTATATTGATTTTCCCCTGTAAGTGTGAGAATGGTACTTGTGGTATGAAGGCATCTGTATTCACAGAAAAAAGAGTGTGGAAAACCATGCAACACTGGGAAAATTCATGAATGTGCAAGGGAAACAACATAGAACAGAGGCCATCTGTCAGAAAGCCGACGAGACATTGGAAGCTAGAGAACACAAGGCTACTCACAAAGGTTCCTAGCTCTGCCACTAACCTGAGGTATGTCCTCGGGCACATCTCTTCACCTTGCTGTGATTCCAATCCCCATCTGTAAAACAAAAATAACAACATGTAACTCTCGGAAGTGCTTCAGATGACAAATGCAACATAACTCCTTAAGGTTAGCTTACCAGACACAGTAGGGGGTGAGTATCATAGATCATCCATTGACTCCCTACTTAGAAAAAACAGGACCATATGTTAAACTCTTTCTGTCACCCCACTGCTGCATCTTTACAGCAGTGGTGGTAAAGCACATTCTCCTTGTGACGAAGATGTGAAAGAATTCCATCTGTACCAAGTATGCATAGCACTATTCATAACAAATCATTACTTGCAGCAGCAATGGAAGAGTAAAGATGTTTTAATATTTGCAGTTGTAGGAAAGAAAGCATTCACTCTTGCAGCTGCATGCAGAACAAGCAGAATAAAGCCTACCTAGACTACTTGCTCAAGGTTCGTGTTATGATTCTTCATGGTGGGGAAGGAAGAAAGAGGAAGATTCTCTCAGACAACTGTTAAATTTCATCTTTGTATGGAGTTGCAGGATATTCCAAGACTTAAAATTTATTTGTCTATAGTAGTTAAATGAGAATTTTAGTGACCTACTGTTTTCCCATTACACTGGACTCCTCAGGAATAACTGAATGATAGTATATTGTTGCAATTACTCTTCTAGTATGCACGTACATTTTCATTTGCCAGGGAACAGGAGTATGTGCTGGGAACAATCACAGCACTGTGCAACTTCCAGTGACTGAAGGAAGACTCCATTTATTTTAAAATTAACTTCTAAACTATCCACTTGTTTAATCAGAACAAATTTAGAGTCTCTTTTTTTTTGCTTTAACATCTGAACACTTGGCTCAGGATATGTGGGTCCTTACTTCCTCATTCTTTAACATAATGGCAAACTGTCAGCCTGCTTGGCATTTCTTGGGATTCTTTTAAAGATAATCCTCTGAGAAACCATACTAGAACACATCAGCATTTCTCTAAAACTCAAGTCATAGCTCCTGTCAGTGCTTGTTTTCTAACAGTATGCATGAAAAGCTATGATCAAATACCTGGACAGTTATTTCATTTACATACTGTGACCAGTAAAAAGCCCAAGTCCATAGTCTCGATTCATGTGTACCCTGAAAATCCATTTACAAACCTCTCATTTACTTCTCTTGGACTGCAATTTCAGCCACTTCGTGATGAGATGGAAACCTTCTTTTTCCCAAACATGTCCAAAGTGCATTTTTAGTTCTTTCAGTGCTCTCACAGCTCTAGCTCCACAGAAATTATAATGTTAGTCTGGATTTCCATCACTGTGACAGCAAGCAGAGCCTGTCTGCCAACATACAGACAGACTCAACAGACTGAAATCTGAATGGAAAATGGGGTAAGAAAAGGTGCCTGAATTAATGCTACTGCAGAACACTCTCGGGTAATGATCCAGGTATAAAAGGAAAGATACTTAGAGATGTAGGAGAATAATGGAAAATTAAGAGTGAAAGCATACCAAGGGGCATTTCCTTTTTTTTGTCATAGACAAACTTTTATGTGGTTTGTCCTAAGTCCAAGGCAGCTTGCTGAAAGCTATAATATCTTCTTCCCCTACCCTCATGATAACTTTGGCAGCAGAAAAAGATCACACATGTGAAGTGACAAAGTCAAGTGTCTAAGTGATCGGAAATGAACTGTTTAAATTAGAGTAAGAGCTGCAATTTGGAGAAGGAAAGGAGATGTACTCTCAGGAACACAATGATTACTTTGCCCTTTTAAAATCCTAGAAAACCAAGTGCAGATGAGCCAAGAGCTATTTGGGGGCAGGGGGAGGGGGAGAATGTCCTTCCTTACTCCAGGGATCAAAGAGGAAATCACATGGCAAAACTAAAATCATGACCGAAGGACCAGAGGCTCTAGAAAGGGAAATGCTGGTCCCATTGCTCATCAGCACAGAGAGAAATGATACATCACACTTTGGTCTCTAGGGCCACAGTGGGCAATTTCTCAGTGGCCCCTCTTCCTTCTCCTCTACTCCACCAGTCCAGTCCTTATTTGCAGTCAGTGCCTTGGTCTGTCCTCACCGTGGGAGAGGCACACGAGGAGCAATAAAGGGACAGAAGGGAGTAAATAGGTCCATGGCCACACTGGAGAGAATGCACACTGTTCCCTCTTGGGTTTTGTTAGTGGTGTTTGTAGACTAGAGCCTCTCCCTTCACAACTGTTTCCACAATCAGGTTTCCATCTGAATGGTGTCCCTTTGCCAGCATATGCTGGTGAAATGAAGGGTGATAGCTCTCTCTTTGCTACATACTCTGCTAATCCTTTGATGGGTGGAGAATACACACTCAGTGCATTTCCAGACCATACTCAAAATACAGAGAGGATCTGACCAGATCCAGCCGTGATGCAGAAGCATGCATGAGGCTCGATAAATGTTACATATCTATGTTATGTAGGTCCAGTTACTTAAGCTAGAAGATATGACAACAGTGGTTTTCATCTCTGAGTCAGGGCAGTTCAGCAAAACAGTACTGAATTTTATAACTTTGCTGGGGATTCTCACTTCAAGTTAAGCTGAGACTACTTCATTGATAACTGGAGGTACAGTCATATGACTCAAAAAAGGTTTCAGGATATTTATCTAGAAACCACAAAAGTGGGCTAACAAAGAGAATCTGACTTTTTTTTTCTCTTTGTTATTTTTTAAGTATAAGGAAATTCCAAAACTGTCAGTATTGATGGCAATTTACACTGATTACAAAACAAAAGAAAATTGTTAAAATCTCTAGACTGCAGTGAAAGCTGCTTTTAGATTGCAAAATTTCTGATGAAACATGGCCCAAAGACCTCATACACTAAGGAGAAATGAAAAGTTGATGGCTCTTTATTGCTTTCTACAACAGCCCAATTTTCTTGAAAGTCTTCCAGCTAAACACCTCCTCTTTCTCTGAAATAAATCACAGATAATGACAGGCATTGATACAATTAAGTATTTCTACTTTGGCAGACAAAAGTAATTAGTTAATAACCAGAGCTCTTCACAGTTACGAATGCCATTAACTGGCTCTCACAGTACTGCTGTTTCAAAGGGAGAGGTGACATTGAACCAGCAGGGAAAAAAAAGAGTGAACATCTACCACGTGAGTCAAAGAGAAAAAACTTTAAATAAGGAGACCTCTAGTGAAAGCATGAATTGAGAAGTGTGCTTGCTGCACGCTGCCTTTATTTAGATGTGAATTGCATTCATGCTGGGAAGGCATGAAGAGGCAAGCTGGCAGGCCAAGAGAGGAAGGCTTCTGCTCCTAGGAGAGAGGAGAAATGGAGTTTCCTGAGCACACAACTTCACAAGGTGCCAGGCTTGGCAACCAGGATCTTGGAAACCCCTCTTTGCTTCCACCATGACGATGGGAACAGTGTACATCTGTACGTACTCTTGGTAAAGAAACAGGGCTGCACCCCTAAGGAAGTCTGTTGCTCCCTGATACGAGCAACCTTGCAGAGCCCCAAACACAAGCACGCATCCTGCAATACAGGGATGGGAGTCCCTGGCTTGAAAGGTGGGCTGCCACTACCTTTTGGTGTTGCTGAGCTTTGCAGAGGCAACTTCCTAAAGCTGAAGTCATCAAACAATTTAACTTCCTGTGCGAGCGTTGCCATCGTGGTGGTTTCACTTGGCTGTGTATCATGTGCTGGGGAGGGAGGAGGAGAAATGCTGTGTGAGGAGCCGAGGGTGCAGGCTGGCCCCGCGGGGACGGCAGGCTGGTGGCGCAGGCCCTGGGAGACGTGGCAGCGCCTGGAGGGGGTGGGGACAAGGCGTCGGGCCCACCATTAGCACCATGCTCCTGGGGATCCTCGTGGTGCTCTGTTTCATCCCCACTGCTGATGTAACAGGTAACAAAAGCCCTGCACATTTCAATCCTTTCCGCTCTTTCTCCTAACTTTGATCATCAGGGGGGGAGAAGGTCTAGTGTAGCTTTGAATTAATTCTGTACAAATTATTCTGTATTTGGAGAAAGGGAAGAGACAAAGCATGCTCCTAAGACTGCACATGGATCAACCTGATATAAGTCAGAGGCTGATTTTTTTTTCCTGCTACAAGTATCCCTCCAAGATAAAACCCAAGAGCTTTCTTTTAATTTGCCCTCTCTTCAGAAGCATTTGGCAGTTGCATGCACAGATTGAGGGGCAGTCATTTCACCCTTCCCCCAGGCTTTACAAATTTTGCTCACAAGTGCTTTGCTTTCTCTTGTGGGGCAGGAGGTTGAGCAGACCTGATGCCAATGCTTGTCTTGGGGCAGCCTCTCCACCACTCCCAAGTCTCCCGTACAAAGTTCCAGGTGCCACCATGGCCCGGTTCGATGTGATGGGCTGCAGAGCTGAGCCCACCCACATCCTCACAGAACTAGCAAATAAAAGGACCAAAAGCAGAGTTGCTTATTGAGCTCAAAGATGGGAGGATGGGAATTGCTGAGTTTCTGTTTTTTGCATTGTTTAGTAGTTTGCTGATACTTGCTATATGTCTAGCTTCTTTCTTAAAGGATTTTCAACAACAACAAAAAAGTCTATTGGTGATTTTGAAATCTTGAATCTTAATGAATCTTTCTGAATCTTTGGTTCGTGTGGCTGAGGGCATTTTGTCTTGGCATTGTCTTGCTGGTGCTGCAGTGTTCGCATGTTTGAAGCTGACACATATTTCCAAGGGGTACATCAAAGTGAAAAGGTAGGCAAGAGATGATGGCTTTTGCTAGGATAATCTTGAGACAGACAATTTTTCAAACTGCTGGCCTGTGAACTGTTGTTACTGGGTCTTCTCCAACTATCAGCATTTTGATTTCTACAGAGAAATTACGGACAGGAAGAAAAATCTGTCTTCCATTACAAAACAGATATAGATATAGAACATCTTTAAAGAGTTGCTTGTTCCAATATGAGAGATACGACTGAATCTATTTTTTTCTTTATTTCTGCCTTATTCTTCTCTAACTCTACCTCAGTGAAGGCATTGTAATTTGCATAACACCATGATCTATGTTTCTTTAAGAGATCATAGGCTTTTTCTTCCTTGTCCTTTTGCCATGTTTATAATTCTGTGTTTTCAATACTATAATTATTTCTACAGTGGGCCCCGGGGTTGTCAGAGAAGGCACT
This sequence comes from Trogon surrucura, assembly GCA_020746105.1. NCBI lineage: Eukaryota > Metazoa > Chordata > Aves > Trogoniformes > Trogonidae > Trogon > Trogon surrucura. Next base: position 54,763,801 of record CM036621.1, on the reverse strand, counting down.
GATTCCAGGAGGAGATAAGCATTAGCAGTGGGTTAACAGTTTTAAAAAACATTTTCATGAGGTGTGAATGGCTTTTAAGTAACTCTTTTGAATTGCAACAAAATAAAATCTAAGGTTTGGTTATCAGCCACAAGGGTTATGCCATATTTCCAAAGACATTTGTATTGTTGGTTTGGATCAAGAACTCGAGTTTCTCCAGTAGCTTCACTGAGACTCTTCAACAGCTTAAAGAGAAGCACATGAGGTCACTTGCTTCTTAGGGCTCATATTTATCCTATGTCTTTTCTCCACCTTTTCATTTCAATCGGGATGGTTTTGACCTGCATTAAGGCAGGTCAAAATCCTGCAGGACTTGCTCAAGCCTCAAGACTATTATAGGCCTCAAGTATTTTGTTTTGAGGAAGACACCGAATTTGTCCCATTCTGCTGCCGTTAGACTGTGCCAGCGAGTGCTGCAGCTTGAGTTTGAATCATGGAAAGGGACTCAAAAGATTGGTTTGTTCCATTTCCCTTTCAGAGAAACACTCATATTTACAAAGTTCGTCCTCTCTCCTTTTTTGTTGGCTAAATAATTACCTTGCTATGGTCTGTTAGAGAGGCAGCTAGATCAAGTTGACTGTCCCATATATTTTGTGAAGGAAGTCATATAACAGTGTTCCCACTGCAGCAGATGAACTCATCTTTTTACTACCCACAGAACCGTCTGGCTTATGGTCTCTGGGCGTTAAAATCAACCTCTAACTCACTAAGGTTACCAGAATGTGGAAGATGTGTGAGGCAAGGTTAGCCAAGATTGGGATGACATCAACACATTCTTGGTTAAAACATATTTTAAAAAATCATGAACTGACAAGAAAACCCCCTGTGCTCACAGTGGGTTTGATTAAAACAAGAGTGTCACCTGGGCTTTATTACAGTACTATACTTCCTGCAGTACTTGCAGCAAAGTAGGAAAGATTAACAGAAAGCAAGTCTGTGATGGGTAGAAGGGGCAGCTCCCTCCAGCTGCATGTTATACACACAGCTGGGTGACCTAAAACCAAAGTAAGAGAGAAAGACCCTTGTACCTGGGAGAGAAGAGTAAAGGTAACTGAACAACAGACCGGCAGCATTAAAAATAGAATAGTTTTGTTTACAACACAGCTGTGTTTCTTTCCATGTGTGGATTAAGTAAACTCCTTTCAGGTTTTCCTCTGTCCTCACAGGGACTTAAGTGGGCCATTTCTCTACTGTGCTTATAGAAATCCCAACTTTTCCCAGATTACTTGCTCTGGCAAATAGCTCCTTGAAATCAACTGGCATGGAAAAGAAAGGAAGGAGAGTAAAAAATATTTTTAGCAGAATATTTTTTTCCAATAGCTGATGATGATTCATGGAAAGTTCTGGAAAAAAACCCCTCAAAATAACGATCTTCCGTACTTTGTAGTCTCTATTTCACTTTCTTGGCAAATAAGAAAGAAAGATAAAAAAAAAATCAGTGAAGTTATGCTTGCATCAGAGGTCCATGACTAGAGAGTCAGTGTTTTACTGTTATTATATATGGATGACATTTTTTTTCATGATGCAAAAACCCCTCATATATTATTATAGCAAATGTCTAACATGACAAATAAGGTACAAAAAAGCTTAACAAACATTTAGAGATCTTACACATCATTGAATACAAACCTTAAGATCCTGAGAATGCTTGCAGCCTGCGCACACTGGCTTAAGTGATTTTACATTTTTAGACTTCACAGCTTTTTGAGATCGTAGGTAATGATTTTTCATAACTGCTATTTTCTTGGCTGGGTAAGGCCAAGATACAGATATTTATTACAATGGAGCGTGACTGAACACAGCTTTGGAAATTGCACTCATAACCCTGTTTAGGGGAAAGCATAGACTAATGGAAACACATACTAAATGTTTCAGAGTTTCACCATTTTAACAGACCCAAACCGACACTTACGAGAAAAACTGTCTCTGAAGGCAAGAGCAGCTTAAGCCTGCGTTTGCTCAGAATGGTCCAGATCCTACTAAGAATATAATCAAATCCTATTCAGATCACAAGTGAAGGAAGGGATGTTGGGCCTTACTCTGTTTTCCCCGTGAATACAATAAACATTTTGGTATGACTGACTTTCTTCAGTTCAAAAAAAAAAGCCAAGCCCGGGGGGAGGAGGATGATAGCAAGGCCAGTCTAACACACCTGCAGAATACGCCTGTCTTGCTCCCGCTGGCATTGCAGCCTGACCCATTCACATGGCGCTAATTAGTTCCTATAAATGAAAACCAAAAGATTTCCCGCAATCAACTTAGATTTGAACTAGCAGAGCCACTTTGTGTGTTCAGGTGCTTAGCTTAAATCATGTAGGAACAGTCTTTGCTCAAGGATCCAGAAATAAACTTTTTCCCGCTGCTCAGCCATCCTGCATCCCAACATCAGCAGCGTGGGGCTGGGTTAGCAACACCCAAGCTGCATGCCAAGGCAAACAGACCAGACCATAAATCCAAGAGGTGGAAATAAATTGAAGGAACTTATTTAGGTGGGTGAATCAAAAGAGACTCGTGTTAACCAAAAGAGACTTGTTAACACAAGAGCCAGTTAACACAGTAGCATGGCAGGGACATAGGTAGTCCAAAGCTGTAGCTGAATAGTGGAGCTCAAGGCATGAAGCTATGTACTAAACATGGGGAATCTGGCTTAGCTGACATTAGCAAAAGCCGAGGGTAAGTCATTCGGGTCTGCAGAAGGGTTTAAATAACATTTGAAGGTGGTCCCTCAGTGATGAGTTTTTCAGTGCTCTTTGTCTTTCCTTTGGCCATAGCAAAAATCTGATCAGGCTGAGCAATAAACATCCATAAGTTTTATGTAAGTACTCGCCGTGAAAAACAGGCAAGCATTTTTCTGAAGTGTAATGTGAGTGTCCATTTCAGGATGCCTACTTTGGTGGTAAACTCTGAGACAGAAGAGGTTTCTTCTGATGGTGTATTGAGCCCCTGTGACAACTGGCGTTGTAGTGGTGGGCACCACTGCAGTGCAAATCAGAATAACTCTGTCTCAAGAGAGATTTTGCTGTGCTAAAGGTAGAACAATTCCACCACAGACTTGCTACATTGCCACTTAGGCCAAAGATCAGTCTTCTGGCCAACAAAATCATGATCAAATACCTTGTCTAAAAGAGTGGAATCCAAACCTCACCCCTTATTAGAATGTCTTATAAGCGTATGCGAGAACTTTTGTCGGAAAATGCTGATTCAATGAAACCGAAATGTTTTGCTCAAATGTCTTCATTTCAATGAAAATTCACCACAGACATCACCTCAAGTAAAAACCTGCCTTGTCTGTTAATCTGCTGCTCAGTTCCAGGATTTCAAGATCTATGTCTCTTTCTGTTGGAAAATGCTCATCCTTCATCAAAACAAAAAGTTTCACAGTGTTTGGGTTCCCTGCAAACACGAGATTTCAGAGCTGTGATGAGCTCTGCTCCGCCCCCCATACTAACTGAGCTGAACAAAGAGACACAAGGAGGATGGACTACAGCCTGTCCTTGCTCAGGATGAGGCAGGAGAGCATTCCCTGTTTCATGTCTTCACACTCTCCTGAGAAAACAGGGCTGGTCAACAAGACTTCCAGTGAGAAAATTAACAACTTCAGTAGTTTCATGGGTTGGGCTGGTAACTGGAGAACCTGCTAGCCGTGGGTTGTTTTTACTGCCCACACCTTTCAAGTCCTGGCCATCTCATGCATCTCCCCATGTATACTTTACTCCCTGGATCACATTCATTCCTCAAGAGGTTGGGGGTACTCCATGTTCTTGCGCAGGTGTGAACAGACTAAATGTAGCCACTTGGTCCTAAATATTGTTTAACATGCTGAAATACTTGCTTTCTGGGCATTCTGGTCTGGCCTCCTTCACACTCCATTTCCCTTGCTAGCCATTTTTAAATCTTGTCATGTGGATTAAGTAGAAAGAATATAGGTTTTGCAGCAGATCTTGAGGGCGAGAGATACAGCTGTCGTACGGCAGCAATTCTCAGGGATCTGTAAAAGGCTACTGAGACCTTGTATGAGTTGAGCTTGCATGAAGGCTTACGCAGTCATATACATGCATGGAAAAGCATTGTCCGTCCTTCTGGTAAGTTCCTAGCTTAAAAGCCAGAATTCCCTTCCTCTTACTTACTGGTCATCGTTTGAAAAGTCGGGCTTCATTTGTACAGATTGATTTTTCTTGGAAGAAGTCGTGTTTCTGCACAGTCCTGAATAGTGTTTCATTGTTTGGCAGATGGTAGCACAGAGGTCTAAATGTCAAAAAACATTTCCTGTTTATGTATCAGTCTGGTCAATTCAAATTGAATTACACCTCCACGTGACACGTTTTTTTGCAGGCCATTCAAGTGCTAAGTGCCAAGGCAGTGCCAAATTAGTCAGCTCCTGAGTCCTTTGAGAGATGAAAAATCTACTACAGCTGCTAGCTAGAGAACGGACTTATTTTACATTGAAATGATGGCAGTTCGTGCTTTTAGTGCTCATCATCCAAGGACCAAATCTTGAAATGGTTCAGCAAATTCCACCTGCAACCTCCTCAAGTCTGTTCTTAGGTTAAAAAGCAAATGTATAAATAATATTACCTTAACTGACTGCTAAACTAAGCTTTTAATTCACAATATTTTCACTCCATAATGCTCCCTGCTGGGAAACTCTTTGCTAAGGAAAGGATAGACTAAAGTAGCTCTATACATACACACATAAGCGCATACACACGCTAAGCAGCATTCTGAGCCCTGATGTTAAATCTTAATCACGTGGGCCACTTTCTGTACTAGTGTTCGGACACTGAAGAAAAACAGTGTTGACCTCACAGTCTCCCCTAGTGACTATGTAATTATTTATATGGAGTGGAATTGCTGCAACAAGAGGTCCTGTGAGAAACTGCTTCTAGAGCTTGGTGGTTACATACTCCCTAGTAGGGAGTGTCAGTCGGGTAGAGGAGATATGGAGAAGAGTTGCATGGGAGGATGTGTGGTTCTGAAATCTCATACTCAATTTTATAAACAAGTGTTTTTCTCACTTACTCCCCTCCCTTCCAGAAAACAAGATTTTAGTGGCTCAGCGTCCTTTGCTCACTGTAGCAAACAAAACTGCAACGCTAGTCTGCAACTACACCTACAATGGAACAGGGAAGGAATTTCGAGCTTCGCTGCACAAAGGCACAGACAGTGCAGTTGAAGTTTGCTTTATTTCCTGGAACAAAACCAAAATTAGCAGCAACTCTATAAATAAAGAATTCAGCTGTCAGGGTACTCATAAAGAAGACAAAGTCATCTTCAATCTTTGGAATATGAGTGCCAACCAAACTGACATCTACTTCTGCAAAATCGAGGCCTTGTATCCACCCCCATATGTCTGCAATGAGAAGAGCAACGGGACCGTCATTCATGTGACAGGTGAGCTGGGACATCTCTGTCAGCCAGTATCCTCCCTATATAACGGCTTGAGGCAGTTTGTTTCCTTAAGAAAAAAAACAATGTTGTGTTGCCTCACAAAACTACATTCCTCCTCCTGACGTCCTGAAGAAGCCATCTTAAAATGATGATTAATACACATGGTGTGCTGAAACAGGCAGAGATTGAAGTTTGTGTTTTCATGTACTTAAAGTTTTCTTTGCTCTTTTCCTTTAAGAGACACCCCTCCAAACACAAGAGCCTCAGTCTGCAATTCCTTTTTGGATTATGGTGGCAATGACTGCAGTTCTCGCTTTCTACAGCATGCTAATAACTGCAATTTTTATTAACTACTGGGTAAGAAACTACTGTTTTCCTTTGCTCTGTGTGCTCCTTGTTCCTAGTTCATTTCTCAAGCTATATTTGCCATGTTTACCACAAACTCACTGATACCCCCACTTCAGGATCACAGTGTTTCTTCACCCCAGCTACAGATGCACACCCACGCTGTGCCCCAAAAGAGTTGTAACACCAGCTGCTCCCCAGACAGGCAGTCAGGCCTTCGCAGCAGAGTCCTAAAGCAAAGAGTAACGCCACGGTGTCAGCAGTGCCCTGCGCACCAGCAACACTGGGAGACTGTCTCTAGCTCTGCCAGTTGTCCCTGTCGGGGAAGTCTAGTACTACAAGCATTCCTGGCAAAACCCTTTGAGACTATACTGACAGAAGGAACTCACCTACAGTAAAAAAAGTCTTCAGGGAACCCTCAGCTGGGCCAAGACCATCTGCAGTGATGGCTTGTGCCCATCCAGCAGTTCCCTCACCTACTCACTATTTCTGGCAGTTTGATTGCAAGGGAATTGGAGCACTGGGATCTCAGTAGTCCCTTGGCTGCTTCTGTACATTAACCCTAAGAAAGCTGAGACAGTCTTATGGCTCATTACTTTTGCTTTCTAATTTCTCTGGAGAGTTGTTTGGCCCATGTCACATCCAGTTCTGTCTGCTAGAGTACAGAGAGAGTGAGGCATGATGCAGAGGCAGCAGAAGGACATCTTCCTAGAAAAGTCTTAGGATTGTGATCTCCCACAGTTGATTTACACTACTTAATCCATGTGGGAAAGATGTGAACAATGACCGTAGAGAGTGCTCTTCCTTGCACTCTGCCTTTCCCCTGCATCTTTGTTTGTTAAATAGCTATGTTCAGCAAATTACGAGGTAGCCTGTATAAAGGGCCCAGAGTCCCCATCAGGTTAGATACTGCATGCGTACAGAAAGACACTCTCGCTGCTAGCTGAAGCTTGATATCTGTTAAGTGTTTCACAAAACAACACTTGCTCAACATACGGCCATTTCTAATGGAAAACAATCAAATGTGACATTGCCATAGGAAAACACAAAGTCAGGTTAAGTGGTCCTTCTTTGCGCTGTACTGTGGAGGCTGACTCCTAGGAGAGCTGAAAGGATGACAGCAAACAGCTGCTGGTGTTCCACTGCCGTGCTACAGTGGCTGTGCCCTGATGAGATGCTGGAGCTTCAAATCCATCATTTACAATCTGAACCATTTTCTCTCTGCTATATTGGTTTGGTACCTAACGGCTACGCCCTTTGCTGCCAACATGTCTGCCCCCAGCAAGAATGACAAGGCTACGCTGCGATGTTTGCTGCATCAGTTTTCTACCTGCTGTTATCACTGCTGGTGGTATTATCCTGATAATGTGTATTCTGATTGTGGATGTTATTTAGAGCGTTGCTGAATGTAAATACAGCTGCACAGGAGACATTGTGAATTGTAAAAAAAAGTCCTAAAATATGATACTTGACAGCCGTGGCAAGCCTGTTTCATCTGAGTTCCTGAAAGCAGCTAAGGTGTCTATTTTCCTGCAGTTCTGCCTTCCCTGGAGGAAAACTGCTTTCCTCTCCAAAAAGTAGCAGGATTTGATTATATAACAGCCCAGCATTCACTTACGCTAGCAAAAAGTCTTTCTCCCATGCAAAATTACCTCTTAGGTGAATTAAAAATCCTATATTGTGGAGATAAACACGTACAGGTAAAGCTTTTGTATCTAATGATATACATGTATCGACTACATTTCACGGCTTAAGCAGTATATAATTTACATTCAACACTTTGCATATATGTAACATTAATATAAAAAAGCTTAGAATGTTTCATAGTAACTGCCCCACTCTGCATGTACAGAATAATTCAACCATCAGATTTTCTAATGCAAACCTCCTCCAGTTCCACAGCACCACAAGTATATTGCTGCATATGCAAATATTTACACACATAGGAAGGAAATTTCAGTAGAAAAGAAATTGCAAAAGAAGGCATCATCAGTATTAAGGAAAAAAACATGGAAGTACTTTGCCTAGCCCAAATCAATAAAGCCTTAAGCTGCATAAAAAACCACCAACCTTACACACAGTCTGCAGCAGTCAGAGGTTCAAATACTGCTGTAGCCACAAACTTCCTCTGTGATTATAGGGAAATTATTTCACCTGTCTTCTACTACTCTTATTTCTGAAAGAGGTGATGCCTCCCTGGTCTCACGGGGACATTGTGAGGCAGGAATTCAATACTTGAAATGAGATTCTTGAAGCCTAGATAGTGAGACAGATAAAGGACTAATATCAGCTCTGATTCTTTTGCACCTTAAAGGAAGGCTCAGAAAAACAATATATATGTTGTATGTTACTGCTGTAAATGGTAGGCAAGCCATGATACACATAGCCTGGGCTGATTTTTCCTGCTCTTATTCTGTCTGAGTTAAGCTAATTTATTTTTTCTTCCTAATAAATGAGGACAGCCTTCACTGCTCAGACGGTATTTCTTCTGCTGAGTCATTCCACAGCTGAGAGCTGATGGTGAGAGGCATCAGTTCATATTCTTGGTTTGCAGCATTCCTTTACCTGGAGAACTAACACTGTAAATCTCTCAGCAGATAAGATGGAGACTGACATTCAGATTGGGCAAATTCCATAGATTATTTTATGAGAACATGTGTTCTAATTCTTCTGAAAATGTATTTAAACCTGACGCTGTCTTATAAATGAAGCAGGACCTGCGGCCAAAACTGTCAGCAGTTGAGAGTTGGATGAAACAATTTGGTAATTCAAAGAAGAAAAAAATAATCAAATCCATTATTAACTTGTCTCAGGACTTATCAACAGTAAAAACCCTCTGCACAAAGGCTCGCTGTTCACTTTCTTCTTCTCCCTTTTCAAATGTTTACACCAGGCAGGACAGACTGATTGCAGAAAAGTTTTCACACTTCTCTTCACCCTTCTCCCACAGCAAAAATCCAAAAAGAATATGTACCATCAGAGTGACTACATGAACATGACACCCCGGCACCCGCCATACCAGAAGAACAAGGGTTACCCACCCTATGCACCAACACGAGACTACACTGCCTATCGGTCCTGGCAGCCGTGACACCCACCAGCTGACCCACCAGTAGCCTCACATGCTTCTAGGCAGCCACTTGCTCTTGCACATGGAAGGACAACCTCTCATTTGCTCACCATGTTTGCCATTATCGATCATGGATATCTACACCATAGCAAGTATTGGCTAGACTTTGATGTAATCTACTAAAAGAAAAAACAAATATAAAAAGCAGGGATGGGTGGGTGTAAAAAAAAGATTGTGCTCAGTGATGGCTGAGAATGAGAGACAACCTGTGTTGAGTGGGCAAGACAGAAGGTTTTGCTCAGCTGTTGGGAGAACCAGAACTTCTGACCTTTCCTAGTAACTGCTGCCTTAGATAGAACCCTTAATTTCCTTTCCTGTGTATCTAATCCTCAGAAACCCTTGTTGCTGTTAAATACGGCAAAACATAAAAAAAAATAATCTTTTCTTCCCTACAAGACCAGGATACAGTTTGAAGTTCAAAAAACATGCTTGAAAGAAAGAGGGAAAACTCAGCCAGAAGGCATCCAAACTATTAGGCTGTGGCACAAATGGGCTACCAGGACAAATCAAGTTGATAGAAAATGGCTAAACCTTCAGCGTGTGAGTCTTTATGTCAGACACTTTTAAAATGTTTATAAGGTTATTTGAAGTCATGACCAAGCAGCTCCACAGAGTGAGAAATAATCAATCTGAAGACAAAACCAAGACAATCAGAAGAGGACGAGAGATCTGTTGTCATCTTGAAGAACCTCATTTCTGTTTTGATTGCCTCCCACAATGAGGGAACACAAAGTCATATGGGAAGTATTAGAAGACTCAAAGTCAGTTTTTGAGGAGAGCTTTAGTTTCGTTTTTGAATTTTTGTTTCTATCCAAAAGACGTTCTGCTGAGTCCTCCTGAAAATTCACACGCATCTTCTGACATCTAGGTTGTACCAAAGTTCTTCTGAAAATCTGGGCCCAGTTTGGAGTAACTAAAGATCACTTGAAATTTTTTCCCCTAAGCACCCCCTTTTGGGGGGTGAGAGGGTCCTTGTTCCCACCACTGTGAATTGGACCTGCTCAGCTGCCTGCAGAGACTGTTCTGGGCACTTTGAGGAACTTTGTGTGGTCTGGAGGTTACCTTTCTTTCTAAAGATGTTCTTCAGGAATGCTCCATGACAGAGCAGGACAAACTCTTCTGCAAAACCTGCTTCATTCTTTCAGTTAAGCATGTTTACATTATCAAGACATCCTAAACTCTAATTGAGGTTGTCTTGGACTAAATCCATTTTCATACTGGGGAGATGAGGTTTATTTTATGGGGACTACTGAATAAACAATTAAATGAAAAATAAATCCATATTCCCACCTTGAAATAAAATTGAGATTGTACAACGTTTACTTTCCTCCAAACTGGGATGAGAAAATTCTTCCTCTCTTTGAGGGGACATGACAGAAGTAGAGACGTGGAAGTGTGGCAGCAATCACATGTTAACCCAAGAAAAACAATCTGGCACGTCCAAACTGGAAGCGTATCTGAGTTTGCTGTCTCGACCCTAATTTGTTCTGTGTCATATCGCCACAAACCATGTTCGTTAAGAGTACTGTGCCACCTCTGAACAGCAGTGAGGTGCCTGCTGTCCCCTGAGCCCGGCACAGCTCTGCCAGGGCAGGGCACAGAGCCCACACGGGCAATGGCAAGTGAGGTCCGAGCACCTGCTGCCATGGGCCAGTGCTCTGTGCTTGGCACGAGACCGTGGTCTGGGACCCAGCAGGTCCCCAGAGCTTTGCTCTGGGTTGGTTCAGCAAACCCACAAACTTATGATTGAGTTGCAGAACTTTAACACAAAGTCTTTTTACCTTCTTCTTCTCCTTTCCCCTCACCACATGCACAAACCCCTCGAGGCTGACATTTTTCCACATCATTTTTTTACTCTCTTCTCCTGACAAGCCCCTCACTGCACCTTTGCACTACAGCCAAGCAGGGCGGAGGGGAGGGAGCCAGGCAGGACCCATGGCAGTCCCTGCATGGTGCCAGCTGGGCCCTCCTCGCTGGCACTGACTGGCCTTGCTACCACCCTCCTCACGTGGAGGGGAGAAGAGGACGTGCCAAAGGCATCCAGCCACTCCTGGTGGAGAGCAGCAGGGTGGGCACAGTCCTCCGCCAGGGCATGGCCCTGCCTCGCCATGCTCCATGCCATCCTCCAGCACTGTCATTGTATAGACTGATATGAAGAAGTGCTCTGATTACAATGCACTGTCAGAAATCACATTTTCTTGTACAAATGTAAGGTGAGATGGCAAATGTGTACCAAAAGTGTAAAACAGGGTAAATGTTCTTTGTTTAAACTGCGTATATATTTTTCGATACAGATGTATCTACCCTATTATATCTGTATTCCTTAGACTTTTATTATACTTTCTGCAATCTCCTTTAAAAATTATTTAATAGATACAGTAAGTTAAATCCTGAATAAATGCATTGGGCCTGAAGCTAGTCAGAGGAAAGTATTACTTTCTAAAGTAAATGTTGGTATAATTTGCTTTCCTTCCCCTAACACTATTGTAATTTCCATATTTAAAACATACCGATAGCTCCCAGGATGTGATACTGGAAAGTAAGTCCTGGAACATCTGGAAAATGTTTTAATTCATTTGACTGACCAAAAAGAAAGGGAGATACATGGAAACATCCTAAACATGCAACAAAAAAAAAATGAGGAGAACCAGGACAGGAGAGGCCCCAGCACTGTGTTTAAATGGACATCGCCATTATACTAAAGCACTGTAGGGACACAAATAACAGACTGTTGGAGATGAGACACCCGTAAATACCTTTTATCTACCACTGTAAGAAACTAAAAGAAAGTGTTTGCAGAGAAGCAAGCCAATTAAGCCTGGAGTCTAGCTCTGCCTATGTAGCTTAGCATATACGACAAACAGAGCAATCTTAATGTATTCCATCTGGCTTTAGGCAATGCATAACATGCCAGGACAGCCCTAGCCATCCCTGGCCCTGCCTTTGGGGTCTATATGCTGTTTATGGGATGATGTAAAAAGAAACCTCCCTCTGTTCCTGCTCCAAACTTGGAAACTGGCCCTCATAGAGGCAGCGAGAGATCAATAGGGTTTTGGGCTTTGCACACAGATCTTAACTCAAATGCAGATATAATCCTGTTGACAGTGATTTAACTTCTCATCCCCCTTTCCCCCACTTTTGCATCTCAGTGTCAAACAAACATCTGATCTGCAGTTATCGTACCTGAACAGCAATCAACATGTGTTGCAAGGGGTCAGCAAAGGGTTGTTCACCTCCAGCCCCCCACCCCCGCTCGCTGATTCCTGTTCTGCACGTCTCCAGAGCAGCGCAAACAGCTCCACTCTTCTGTGCTTCTGGGAACAAAGCTCCTAGGAGACAAGTGCTGAGGAAGTAGCCTCTGTTATCTTTGCAGTATCTCAAACCTTCACCACTGGGCCTGTCAGATTTACTAAAGCCAAAAGTCTCGGACGTTCCTTCTAGTCTGAATCCCTCGAGGTCCAATATCCTCTTCCTGTATCAGATTTTTTTCTTCTGCAGTTTTAAACATGAAACCTACATGTCTGTCAAACAATATCACATCCTCCTTCTTTGCATATGATCTCTATGCCAGACTCAGGAACCCATCCATCTGGTTAATCTCTAACACCATTGTGCAGCCTTCCACATGTATCCCTGACTAGTTATTTGCTTCACAAAGACCATCTTGTATGGCACATTCCTCTTCAGTTTGGGGTAAGGAGTTGCCATAGGAGATTGGAGCCATCTGGTGATTGGATAAGTACTTGTTTTCTCTTTGAAGGATTGGGGTCTTTCATCCCTTTGATTTTTCTGATCATCTTCAGATTTTCAGTTGTGCCAAACAACCACATGGGAATCCCACACATCACATGCTTCCCACAGTGCATCTGATTTCTGTACGTTTCATTTCCTGTGCATAGCAGGTTTTTGGCTATTGCCAAATTCATTATGCCTGTAGACATGCAGAAGCAACTGATGGTGTGTTTGATGCTAATAAATGACATGGTACAAAAAGCTCGAGTTTTAGGAACACACAAGCAAAGACTTCAGTGCTAAAGATCAAAACTTTCCGCTTTCAGCAAGGCTTTTGCTGTGTGACTGGAAAATACTTTATTCAAGATGAATCACAGGCCAAGACATAATTTTGTTAGTCATTCACACTAACCAGAAAACAGGTTGGGGTAATGAGTACATCAGCTTTGTTAAGGTCCTGTAGAGATCGGGGAAGGCTGAAAACAGCATTAGGCAGTAATTTGTAGCCAAAGTCAGTGTCTCTAAGTGGCTGTGAGAGGGAAACATTACAAGCTGCTTATCTTGATGCAAATAGATTGTTCTTCACAATTAGGTGCTTTTGTTAGAGCATCACGTTACAGTACATTACTATTCCAGCCTCAAGGGCATGCACATAGTCTGATGTGGCCAATTTGGCTGACGAAGTATTAGGAGGCTGCCAATTTCATACAAACCCATTTGCGAAGAGAAAAAATGTTGAATGGTCTCAAATTCATGGTGGGTGCTTTTTTTTTTTTTAAAAAAAAAATAAATACTGGATCTCCAGAATCAAGGCGTTAGTTCTTTATATTTTTTTCCTCCCTTTTTGTTTAACAGCAATGAAATGTAACTTTGTTTCAGGACCCATAAACTTAACCAGGAGCACTTGAGTTTTGAGGAGCTGTCTCTGTCTCATTCCTCTAACCATTGGAATGACCAGGAATTTTCAAATGCCACAGTTTTCCTAGCCATTATATCTTTATGTGGCCACACCATTCCTCACTGGCTTTTTACTCCTTCATGGGAACTATTCTGGATTAGGTTGAAATGTTCTCCTCCACTTGAACAACTCTAGTATTTCAGTCAGGAAAGGTTACTCTCTAACCAGCAAAAACAAAGACATAAACAAGCAATTTGTGACAGTACGGTTCTGTGGAAATTAAAATCGTGGTTTCAGTCTGGTAGGAGGATCAAATGGAAATGGCCGCTTTACAAAATCCTTTTGCTCTAGAATAAAGAAGTTTAAGAAATTACATCCTAAAGTACCTTAAAAGAAAAGAGATCAGGTTGCAAAATTAAGAAATCAAAGGCAGGAAATGCCAGCAGGAAGCTTTCCTATCCAGCCTCTCTTCTGCCCCCTTGTGTGACCGGAGCAGCTCTTTAATGACAATTGCACTATTTTCCCCTGCCCACGGAGACTTGGCCTCCGCCGTGAGCACAGCCCGCTCGGCGGAGCCGGCCGTCTCCCTTGCAGCAGGCGCAGGGCTGCGGTGAGAGGCTCCAGGTACTGTCGCATTCCGCCGGGGACAGCGCAGATGTCACTGAGCCCGAGTGACACCTCAGGCCCCTCCCGTGGAGGGCTGCAGTCGGACGCAACCATCAATCAGGCCAACTCAGATAACAGCTAATTCCCAACAGACTTGTCAGTGCCCCGTTAAATTAGATCACTCTGTCGTTAGTCAGAATGAACTCATTTGCCTGCTATGCTTGCTGCCTGTGACGGCCCTCGGGCTACTTTCATCTTCAAACACCAGCGGTCAAGATGAGAGCTGGTTTTTGGTTTTCTCATGGAAATGACAAAGTCGGCTGCTTGCATTTCTTCCTGGGCTTCTCATCCTTCCCCAGCCAAATCAAAACTGGCTGGAGAAAGGAAATTTTTCTCTGTTTGCGTAGCTCGTCAGCTCCTGGTGGTGCACAAGGACGGAGGCTGAAGTCCAGAGCAGAATGTTGCCTTTGGGAGCATTATCCCATGTCGCTCTTTCTCTCGTTAGCAGAATGCTGAAGTAATGCCAATATTTTATCTTAACAACAACAAAAAACTATGAGACTATGAAGACACAGAATTGGACAGAAGGGAAATAACCTTTCCGAACAAAGTTGATGCTACTTTCAAGTCCAGCCCTGTGATGGAGCAATCCACCACTAAGGATGGGAGAAACAAAAGGGGTTAAAGGACAAACTACTCTGCAACCACTTCAGTGAAACACTGGAACAGTCCCTGAGGGAATGGAAATGAACAAACCAGCTGCAGGATGCACTACACAAAACAGACTTCTGCCTCTCCCTGGCCATATACTAGAAATAACAGTATTAAAAACACCCTTGTCCTTCTTGCCTCAGGAAGCACATTTTACAGCATAGGCTGCTATGCCTCAGTGGGAAAGCAGCTACATCGATATGGATGGTGAAAGCCAGGTTAGGGCCTGCACATGGACTTGGGCACACCACTGAGTCCCAGGAAACTCTTGAGATGAAAGCAGCAAATTACATTCAAAGGGCGTGGCCACACGCACCACAGCAGGCTGGAAAGACAGGCTGGATGAATGGCTCACTGCAGGAAAAGTAGAGTTAAGTGACTCCAGGGCTTCTCTCCAATAGCTAGAGAAACGCATTAGTTTGGACTGCAGCTCCAGTGAATTTCCTCCAATAAAAGCAGCCCTTGGAAGGATGAAGTGTCTGTGATTTAAGAGAATTAAGTCAAAATAACCATGCATATATACTTAAGCAAAAAAGTTTTTTAAAATAACCTTATTTCTGTCTTTTCTCCTTCCTGACCTAAAGGATTACTGACTTACAAACCTTACATTTAACCTCCAGTATAAGTTTTTTAAATCGGAGTATTCCTTTTCTGTTCCTCGTTTTAATTTTTTTTAGTAAGGAGTTTCTGTTGTAGTTCTGCAAACTAATTTCAAACTGCTGAGGCAAAGAGGCAAAATGAGGACCCAGGTACAGGCGGAAGATACATGCTCTGCAGCTCAGCACTGCCTGATAGTACCCACACACTATGAGAGAGAGCAGGCCCAAAATGAAGTTCAAAGAGTCCGTAGGTTACATGAGCAACTTGGTGAAGAAAAGTCAGTTAGAAATGAGCAGCAGAAAACAGATCTGTTTTCCTATTGCTGTGGCTTTGCTTGGTGACGATGACATAGAAAGATTAAGTCTAAGTGCATGAGCTCCAGTTGTTTATCTCCCTTCTTATCATCACCAGTAAGTGAGGGAGACGTGTGGGTGTCACCTGCAAAAAAAAAAAGAAGTTGCATTTCTGAGAGAAAAACATCTGCAGGAGAACGAAGGCAAATGGTCTTGTTTAATTCATGCCTATCCAGTTTCCTTCCCGTCACTAATCTGCAGCACTGAATTTAGTCTCCTGGATTTCCTGAGCTTTATTATGCTGAGAGAGTGTGCAAGAGAGAGGCAGACAGGAGGACTTGAGCAATATCACGTGTTCACAATGATTGCAGATCACCCAGGTCATCTGTAAATCACTAAGATAGCCTGGCTCCCAGGGCATGGAGTTTGATTTTCCCTCCCCTTTCCTCCCATCTGCTGAACTATGGAGATTTGCAACAACAACAAAAAAGCTCTCTGCTGTGCAATCAATTTACAGATGAACATTTTGTTAAGGCTGCTCTTAAGGGATACCAGCAGAACCTGGAAGCCCTGGGTCACCACCCATGACTCAAGGGCTAGTGTCTGTATAGATACGGTTCTTCTGTGCTTGCATGTTTGTGTCTCTGACAGAGTGAATCTCTGCACACAGTTAAACACTGCTTGCTGCACACATTGCATAGAAATCACTATTTTAAGAAAGATTTAAAGCAAAGGCATGTCCTGCATTGGAACTGATGAAGGATACTTTACGTATGGACACACAAACAACTGTCCAAACACAGGTGCAAGCTTTTGTCTTTTCTCCCTGTCATTGTGTATATATGTAAAAATAAAACAAAACAAAAAAAAACCCCAGTGAGCGTGGCTTGGATTACATATCAGGCACAGCATGCTCACTGGGTCTAAGATATCTTTAGATTTATGATATTTGGCTTGGCTGTGTGCTGACTTGCCTGGGTCAACTCACCAGCCTCAGAGATACAAGAAGTATCAGAAAAAATGAAAAATTATAGAGTATCTGTATTTAAAAATAAGACTTTCCTCTACCTCCAAATTTGCTCTAATTTGTTCTAGCCCTGGAGTTGATATATATTTATAAGACTTTTCCTTTTATCACTAAGTCCAGTGAGAACATTGATGACCACCCTTTTTTGAATGCAGATCAGAGAGTGGCTTCCCTGTGGCTCTGCTACAGCTGTTCTAACCATCAAGCAAGGGTTCATGTTGCACCCTACTTATGCCCCAGCTACAGCCTGATCAAACCAAGGACCTGATTAACCCTCCTCACCCAAGTGCAAAATATGACATTCACCTTCCTCGCTGAACAGACCTCTTTACAAAAATTAAACTCACTTGTTCTCCATAGCTGTCATAATGAATGTTTGGTCAGTAATGATAAATTGCTTGTTCTTGCACACAACAAGTTCTTGTGTCCGTTTACTGAGGGGAGGAATCCCGTTGATGTTAGTATCATTAGTTGTGTGAGGAAGCTGCACATCTGTGCAACCTGCTGCGGGAGTGTCTTCTTCCCTCATGTAAATGCTGGGTTGCAATCTGGCTCAAAAAACTAATGGTTAGTGCTTTTGGCTAGAGAATAGCACAAGAAAAGTATCAGAACCCAAGATCTGTGAAATTTGAGGCACCGATCAATCCAGTGCTGCCTCTTGTTGAATGGCATGAGCACTAGCAGCTGAGTATCATTCTCAGACTGGTTAGGAGTGAGTTCACTCTTTAATCTTTCCAAGTTTAGGATCTCAGATGCCTTATAGATTGCAAAGGCACGGCAGAATACTAAAGGATCCAAGGCAGGGGGAACATACAGGGAAGTAAGAGGTTCAACTCGCTGAAAGAAAAAAGTTTTTGCACTGGGAACAGGAAACCAAGAGACAGTGCAAAGGATGTTGCGGGTGTTGGAAAGGCCACCGCTGCAGTTAGTGCGCATACCTGGGTGACTCATCCTGGCTGTGAACGCTGACTTGCACTCAAATGTCCCTCCTCCCCAAGCTGGAGCCAGTGGGCCCATCCTGCCTGGCCTCTCCATGCTAGGGTGCCAGCGCTTGGGCTGGCACTATGCTGGGCTAGAAGTTGTACCTGTGACATATACAGACTATACATGTGACACACACAGGAGCGATGTGCTGGTCTCTGCTTAAGAAGATTAAAAATGAAGAAAAAAACAACGATGAAAGGTGAAGCAGAGGCATGGTGCTTATGCGCATGTACGAAGCTCAGCAGTTACGAGGGTGGAAAGCACAACCAGGACATTCGTCACACCGCTTGTAAACTCTACCCACCACACCACGCCACGTGTATGTGCAACTTGTGGGGCACTCTGCTCCACATCGACAAGAGGAACTAGTGGCTTGAGCCACAAAATGTCCAGTCTGGTCACAGCTGCAGTTTCACTTCTGCCCTTCTGCCACAGCTCAGACCTTCCAGCTGGGCTTCCCAGACACAAGCTGCAGAGAACAATGGCTGCTTTTATAGTCCATGCATTTCTCCCATTCTCCCTCACCTTGCACCACAGTAAACTGCCAGCATATATGTCTGTGTGTCCTGTGTGGATCTGCTTGATTCTTAGGAAAAAAAAGGACCTAATCCCTGTCTGATCACCTGTAGGCTTTGGGGTTTTTTTATAATGAATATTCCTGTGGTCACCGAGTTGCTCATCTCTCACAGATTTTCAATAATCCAAGACATCCCATAGCACTTATGGATGAGGATGACAACCTTTGGTTACAAGAAGATGGGTTTGAGAAGCACGTGTCTGTTTAGAAATGAAACAGCATATCAGCTGCTGTCAAAGTGAAGGAGTAAAGGGACGTGGCAGTACTGTGGTAAGGGAGTATGGGAAACTGAAGGCACCCAAAAGTCAAAGATCTGTGTCAGAACTTGTTTCTGACAGCAGGCTGCAGCCTCGTGAAGATCATCTCTCCAACTGCTGTTCAGGAAAGATCAGGAATATACCTCATTACACAACAAGGTGGCAAGTGAAGGTGATGTGTCTGGCTTGGAAGCAGGAGGATCAGACTGACTCACATTTTTTATTCCCCATGAAGATTGCCAGGGTATTGACAGGGCTGCCATTCTTTAGAATAAACTGGTCTATCCCTTAATTTATTCCTGCAGATGGCCTGAAGCTCTTTGGATCTCTGGGTAGCTAAGAAGCTGGTTTAAGACACCTTCTGTCCTTACAATTCAACAATTTGGTGGCCACGATCAACTGGGCTGAGGGGTCATCAGAAAGATCTGGCAGAAGCAGTGTAACGTAGAGATGACAAGAATCAGAGACAGATAAACTTTATCCTCAGTACTGCTTCTGAGTTTTCATTGCCTCCTCCTACGTATCTTCCTTAGTGAAACTGCAAGCTCTTTGGGCTATGCGTTACTAGTCACTAGATTTCCGTACAGCACCTGAGACCCCAAGTCTTTGTCAAGCTCCTCATACTGTACAAATGACAGTGATAACTTTAGAAGGTGTTATATCAGATCCCTGCCCCTTCCTCAGCAGATGGCCGCAGAGAAGAAAGTATTAAAAAAACAAATAACAAACCTGCACAGTTGTAGGGGCTGGGACAGAAACACATGAATATTCTTGGTTTTTTCCCTTCCCCACTTTTGACTTCCTTTCTGATGGGTCTCTAATTTATCCCTTGGACACATCTGGCCTTCAGAGCTGTGGTCTTACCAAAGCTTATTTTTCACTTTATCACATATTTATATGGCTACAGAGCCATCACCAAAGGGAAGCAAAGCACGTAGTATCAACAGAGAGCTCTGTAAGTGATATCTCCTGTTTCACAACCCAGAAACCACAGGTAATCCCCTCACACTGTATTCAAGCACAACACTGCTCTGAAGCAGTTCCACCTAGAGAGAGAATTGCAGATGCCTCACTTGTACCGGCGTGACATAAGAACTGAGTTGCAGGCAAACATAGGCAAGCCAGAAGTCAAATGAGTGTTTCTCAAAGGTCAGAAGGAAGCTCTTTTATGGTTCTCCAGCTGTACCTCACACGCTCCACCCCACTCCCAGATTAGAACATAATGAAATTGCTTTTTCCCACAAGGAACGTGTGTATATGATTGAGAGGAGGTAAACATGTAGGCATATACTCAGTTCTGTGAGTATATAATGGTTTTTTTACAGTTATGCCAGCATGCTTTTCTATTTCCCCAGCTTTGCTCAGTGCAAGGTCTCCTTGCACAAATAGTCCACGCTGCTCAGTGACTGCTGATTGCCCTGCTCTCTGGTTGGCAAAGTGTGGCCCTTTCTAATGGGAAAAAAACCACCAAAACCAAAACATGCCTGAAGAAACTTGCTATTTGAGTGCATCCAGTCAGCCCTGTTGCAAACTGGATCGTACCAGCTCTCTTGCCTCATCCTGGGGGACTCAGAACTCTTGAGACATTCCGCATGCATTTTGCATCAGAACATAACACACAGATCTGTGCTCCATCTGGCAGTGGTGTCTTGTTTCCAATGAACCTAGTTGCTCCAGTGGAAGACATTAAGCCTTCATGATGGAGTAGCTTGTCCTGAAAGAAATGTGGTTCTGTCATTAGCTACCAGTCATCTCACAGCCCTTAACAGGAGCTTTGAGAAATAATCTTTATGATTTCCATTTTCTGCAACTGCAATCACTGTGATCACAAATATGCATTTATATTACAGTAATAATCAAAGATCTATTTTTTCACACTGTACAAGCTGAAAAGTGATACTCTATGCCCTGAAGAGTTTAGAGGGTAAAAGAAAAACAGATCAGAGCTGATTGACTGTGAAATAGAATACAAGAAAATGTAAGGAATTGTAATGTGATTGGTGTGTGTGACTGCTTTTAAATTGGGTGCATAACCAAGGAAAAAGAAATTAAGAGAAAGGAGTATATATAATCTTACTGCCTTTCGTGCTTAGCTAGCTTTCTTTGCAGTCAAACACCAGTTTAATGTCTGAGAAGAGGAAAACATTCTACATGATTACACAACAGTGAACTGTCAGTAGTGACCATTTGGGATTTACACTGGTGCAAGAGCATAAAATTTGGAACTGGAGACTTCCTCCCCCCCCCCCAAAAAAAAAAAAAGCACAGGAATCTGTAGAGGACTGTCTCAAATTTCCGGCTAATTGGCTGAACAGTCCCTCTTCCTGGGCTCTGACACCTTCATTAACTTCCTCTCTGTTCCCATGTGTTACCCCTGGAGAGTTTTGGTAGGATGCTGTCAGATGCATGTGAGGGAGAAATTTCTTTGCATTGAAAGAGCTGATCCCACTTTTCTCTCCTGACAAATGTGCTTTCTTCTGCCAACATGTGACTTGAGCAGAACTGGGCTCTGCATTCTATGCCTGGCTGTGACCTTGACTGCAGCACTGTATCTGCTTCATTCTTTAACTGCAACAGTTCTCTTGACTGCCAGCTGTAAAACGGGAGTAATAAACCTAATGGCACTGTGTGCTGTAGAGTCCAGCTCACGTTGTTATTCATTCTCTCAAAGCAGAGACTATTCAGGAGAGGAGATTGCTACTTAATTAACCTCCTTCTGCAGCGAGGAAGCTTTGGCAATTGGATCATGTTAATTTGTATTTCAAAACTGATGCTCTATTATCAAATACCTTTTATTTCAAAAGAACCCTTCCTTCCTTGGCTCAAAATAAATTTGTCATCACAGCCCATTGGCTTCCAGGTTCCAGCTGTGCTTGCAAATATTAACTGACAGGATAGTGAAATTGGTTACAGTGATGCCGAAAGAAAGCACAAGCACTGTGCCCTCTTTGCAATATCAGCATGTTCTAGTATTTGTTTAGCAAATACTGAATCTCACTGATGACGTCAACTATAGGAAGACATTACTCTGCATCAGAGCAGGAACTTTGTTCCCTATGGAAATAGCATGGCAATACATAAGTTGGTTTGAAGGACTAACGCAAAAATACAACCACAGAGGCTGTCTCAAAGCTAAAAAGGCAACCCTTACACATGTAAATCCGATTCCTTTTCTGTTGAGTTGGTTTAGGTTATGAAGGGTTAAGTCACCAGCATGGAACAACTCCAACACTTCAGAGAAGAAAAAACATGAGGTCTTTTTAGCAGTGTATGTGTCTATGCAGTGTGATGTATCTGCAAACCGTACTGAATCATCTGATTAGAAAGTGTGAAAAAACAAAGGCAGCCTGCAGTGATAAAATGAGACCCTGTGCGGAATCCATCTGCCAGCAAAGCAATTAGAAAGATGGACATCTTAGAACAGCAGTGATTGTCATTTGTGTATTACACTCTGTGCGCTATGATTTCCTCAGATAATACTCATGTATTGCAGCACCTGAAGAAGACCATATGATGATCACTATGTGGTCCATGACATTTTCAATAGTCAGCACTATTGAATCCCAAGTTAAATTATTTAACATGTGTGGAAAAGAGTAAGGGATTACTCTCCACATGGGAATAGGGCAGAAAGACTTGCTTGTGTGTTTTTTATTTCCTGTAAATGTGTTCCTCAGAAGGTTTGTGGGCATGTATCTCCCTCCTCTGGTGCACAACAAAGTAACACCCTGGTGGGAAGACAGAAGAGAGTTATTGTGGCAAAAAATGAAAACTGGGAAAGGGTCCTCAGTGAAGGAGCACAAATAATTAATAAATCTCATGGGAGATAATGTATTCCCTTTGCTTCTCCATTTTATCACACTATCATCATATAATTATAATAGCTGTATTCTACACCTTGGCACCTTGTACTCATGAATAGTTTTCCCCTGATTTGATGTCAAAACTCCATGAAGGTCAAAGAAAGCGTATCCCCCTGATGAGCAAGACTGGCAAACTGGTAACAATGGATGAGGAGAAGGCTGAAGTACTCAACAACTTCTTTGTCTCAGTCTTCACTGGCAACCTCTCTTCTCACACATCTCAAGGGGACCACAAGACAGAGACTAGGGGATCAAAGTTTCCCCAAAGTTTCCTCACCACCTGAGGAACACGAACATACATAAGTCCATGGGACCTGACAAGATGCATCTCAAAGTCTCAAGGGAATTGGCTGATGTAGCTGCCAAGACACTCTCCGTGACACTTGAAACGTCATGGCAGTCAAGTGATATTCCTGGTGACTGGAAAAAGGAAATCATTGCACCTATTTTTAAGACGAGTAGAAAAGAGGACCCCAGGAACTACTGACCTATGAGCCTCACCTCTGTGCCTGGGAAGATCGTGGAATAGATCCTCCTAGAAGCTCTGCTAAGGCACATGGAGGGAGGTGATTCCAAACAGCCTGCTTGATCGACTCAGTGGCCTTCTATGATGGAGTGACTACATCAGGTGGACAAGGGAAGAGCTAAGGATGCCATCTGTCTGGACTTCTGTAAGGCCTTTGACGTGGGCCCCACAACATCCTTCTCTCTAAATTTGGGGGATATGAATTTGATAGATGGACTGCTCAGTGGATGAGACCCTTAGTGGATGAGGAATTGGTTCGACAGTTGCATCCCGAGGGTAGTGGTCAATGGCTCCACGTCCAGATGGAGACTGGTGACAAGTAGCAAGATATCACTGCTGACATCTGTTTGTAGAAGAGCAGGTATTTCCTTATAGGTGGGCAGAAAACTGCTTGCTGCTCCTCCAAGTACTGTTGTGACCCCCAGCCCCACTGATGAGAGTAGTGGGGGCTTTCCTTTATTTCCAGAGCGGTTCTAAGGAACCATTCCTATCTGCTGTCACCTAGACCTGAATATCAATCAAGTGCTTGCAGAAGGAAGGTTCATCTGTTTCAAGTCTGTAGCTGCTTTTGCCTAAGCAAGACTGGTAAATTCAAAAAATTCAAATTAGAGGAGAAATCCTTCCAGTGCAGACTTCTTTATTCTCTGTCACAGTTAAGGTAGCTATCTTCAAAGGAGGTGGTGTCTATCCACACAGACACATCCCCTTCCCAGACAAATTCATCTCATTCAACAGCCTCAAAAGGAACTGCTATTTTAAGAACTGAAATGTCTCACCTGCTTTTATGACTTGATTTTTAAATTATTCTCATGCTGGTTTGACTATGTGCCAGACTACCACGGGATAAAAAGAATAAACACGTCGCTATAGTACTATTTCTTACCGGATACTCCATCTTGTAACTATAGCAGCACATCTCCTCTCTTCCAATGGGTGTGTTTTTATTTAATACAACTCCTTGCTAGGCCAAACAGTCACTTCTGTGAGTATTTACACAACATAAACCAAGCAATTACTTTAAAATTTTGAGATATCAAAATGGTATTTCTACAGGGACTGATTCTGCATTAATCATTCATTGCCATCTAAACAAACACGAGCTGCAGCCAGAGCTTGCTGTGCTGTCAGTGATATTCTGACACATTTGACTAACATTGGGCCCTGTGTCCTGATTTGCACCGCTGCCAGCAATGGGGCTCTGACCCACCAAAATGTGCCCATTAATAATGACCCAACACCATCCACTGCAAGTCCAAGTGTTCCCTCTGATCAGTTAAAAGTCCGGGAAAACAGGTTGCTGCTGCTTCATGAGGGTCATCTGCTTCTGACTTGAGCAAAGCTACACCACAAAGTCGCAGCAATAAAATCCTCACCCAGCTCTTCACACAGGCTGGTGTGGTTGGGATCAAGACTTTCAAAGCCTTCACAGATAGACTTGAGTGGCGCAGGCTACACGCAAGCCCTCAGAGAAGAAAAACTCTATGAGCTTGAGTGCTTGCTAAGAGGAAAAGAATTAAAAGGCTTTATAGTGTCCAGAATTTCACAGAGGCAGACAACTGCCAAAGAGCTTCTTAGCTGAAACGGCTTCACAAAACTCCTTGTCTCTGTACCATGACTGCTCAGCTCACTGTGTCAGTGGTACTGTAACTTGTACATGGTAATTTGGAGGATTGGAGTACACAGCTCATCTAAGCCCAGTCATCCTCTAAGAGCTACAACACTCAATGAGCCTGAAGCAATTGTGTCTCACAGCAGGCACGGCACAAGCAACAGGTCTATTTACTCTTTCAGTTTTTACGTGGTTGCACAGAAATGCAGCTTTTCCCCTTTAACACAAAGGATTCTAATCCCTGAAACTCCGATCATTTCAGGTAAAAATGTTTTCTACCCAGTGTTCAGGGGTCATTTGGATTCATGGTCTGACTTGACCATGATGAAAAAATAGATGAAAACTGGAATATTTGGATGATGACTCAACAGTGTGTTGAGGGAGCGTTGCTAATTATGGCAGAAAGAATATGTGCTAAAAATTCAGACACTGTGGGATTTTGCAGTTCATCAGCGAGCTTTTGCAAGCAAAGGCTGAGCAACTTGATAAACAAAAGCTAGAAACTGATACAGGGTTGGTACAATTTTGGTTAAAAATATAAAAATATATAACCTCAACCCAAGCCCTCATAATAGTAAAACAAACCAAGCGTCCGTACATGGGCAGCCTTTGAGCTAGAAAGAGATAAATAAATAAAATAGAAGGAAAGAAATTAATCAATAATTAAAAGGAGCATTTAATAATAAAAGAGGAAATGAGGAAATACAGAATATGAACCTGAAATTAAATACTCACCTATGCCTTTCTTGCTTTCAGAATAAAATGGCAACCATCATAATGTTAAACAGACCAGTGTGTGTGCCTAAACACTCAGAAATTCAATCGCTTTCCTAACTGTGACACAAGCATGCAAGGAGTGATTTTAAATGACTGAAATAACATTAAACAATTCTGCAAGCCACTTCCCTGCCTTCAAATTTGTGGAGTTTGTACAGCATTTCACTGCTGTCCCTGGACTAAAACAGGGGTTCATTCTTGCACAGGAGCTTTTGAGTCAGGGGTATTAGACAAGAAAGGCTCAGACGTGGCTGAAAAGATCGTATTTTTCTTCTCCAAGCTCTCCAGTAAATGGGTTCAGGACGCTCCTATTTGCTGCAGGTCTACTTGTGGGTGTGCTGATGGAAAAGCACCGGGCCTCAGCAGCGTCCAAAATTCACCGAGAGCTGCACCCGCGCTGTCACCTCCTGTCAACTGCTCCGTGGTCTCGAAGCCAGTGGAAGGCGGCCGAAGCAGGCGCTTCCCTACAGCTCGTCCGCACAGCGCACGGCGCGCAAGAGCGCTCCTCCTCTCCCCGCACATGGGCGCGCTCCCCGCCCCGCCACCGCAGCTCTGGCCGTGATGCCTTTTTAGGGCTAAAGAGGGAACCGCACGGCACGCGAGAAGAAGGAACAGGAGGGAGGAGGTTGCGGGGGCGGCTGGTGGCGTGTCCTCCCATAAAGCCATAAAGGGGCTTCTGCCCACGCAAGCAACAATGAACCGCAAGCGCAAACGCGCCGCAGCCCCGCCAAGGCCGCGCATCCCCGATGCCGCACGGCCGGCACGGACCCGCGCAGCCCCCGCGCAGCCGCAGCCCAGCCCGGCTTAGCCCCGCTTAGCCCCGGCTGCCGGCGCACCCCGCTGCGGCCGCCGCCCGCCGCTGCGGCCCCGAAGCGCTGCGGGGGAGGCCGCGACGCAGCGCGGAGAGCCGCCCGCGCCCGGCGTTTTTGGTCGTCCCCGGCCGGCAGGCGGCGAGCCGCGGGGCTGCTGCGGCGCCGCGGGGCAGGGCCCTCCTGGCTCTGCCCCTGCCAGGCCGGCGGGACGAGGCTCTTCTGCGCGAAATGTCTTTGCAACCCCCGACGCGCACCTTCCCCCCCGCACGCCCCTTCCCCTGAGAGCCACCTCCTGACTCTCCTCCTGCTCACGCTCATCCACAGCCCTTCTGCCACGAGCGGGTGCGGGACAGGCGGGTGCAGCTAGGAAAAGTGACGGTTCCTTGGTACATCAACGAGTAGTGTTTCTCCACCTGCTGATCCATCCAGATCAAAATTGTCCTTCAAAGGCTCATAGGGAGGTAACAGATTTTGGGATGTGCTTTGCCTCTGTTTTGGGCCCTGCATCTAACTGCACTTTTGCAAAGAGAAGAGGCTCAGTTTAGGTAGCTGGAGGGAAAGCTGTGCATGCCTTCTGCCAAACCACCTGCGCAGGTGTGCTGCTGCGCACAACAGGCTGCGGTTTTCTGTTCAAGGCAGACACCTTGTGCGCTGAGCCCAGGAAAACTGCATGTGGGAAAAAGAGCCTGGAGGTGCCCCTTCTGCTGAGATCATGTTCAGCCTCTCCCCAGGGTCCTGAGGAATGTGATGCATTTCCAAAAGTCACAAATGTTCTTGCAAGCAGTGACTTTCAGGGCTGAATACCAGAGGGCTCCCAGGCCTAGCTCGGACAGTTCCCACAGGACAGGGTGTGTGGAGAGGAGAAAAAAGTCAGAGGACCTTCTCTCAATGAACACAAAATGAGGGAACTGGAAGCTCCAGGAGGTTCACCACAGTTCTTACAACTCTGTTCATTCCTTAGTGCTCAATTTTCTCAGTAAGTAAACAAAGCCTGATGGTACAAAACCCAGGAACAAGCTTTGCTTGATCTAGTCTACTATTCCTGGTTTAAACTTGTGCAAGACAAAGTATAACTCCGTCCCAGGAGAGCAGGAAATATTCCCCACATTCCCCATAAGCTCCCAAATTACTGACAAACTTTGGGCTTCTCCCCTTACATTTGCATGCAGTGATGCTACTTCAGCCTCCTAAGAGTGAGGACGATAGCAGGACCGAGCAATGTGTGATGACTGCACAAACATGTCCAAAGGACTTCCACTATTTTTCTCTCGTGTGGTGCTCCTGTCAGAGTAGCTGCTGGGATGCTACATGCGCAGTGCCTCACCCACTGACTGGGGAATGTTGCTGTAGTGACAGTGCAGTGAGCAATGAACTTGAAGGACTGCACTTGCTCATGCTCCGGGCTGGACACCTGTGATACTGACAGCATCTCTTCCTTATCTCCTGTAGCACCTGACACAATGGGCCTTTTGCACCTTGTCTGGGGCCACATGAATCTCTGCAACCAGACCTTGGTGCAAATGGGTCTGTCAGCTGCAGAGCACCGAGCTTTCAGCTATGGTCTGGCCACCATGACTGCGAGCAATACAGAGTAAAAAAGCAGTGAGCACGCTCCCTTCTTGGGGACATCTGATAGGGGGGCCCAGCTGTGCTAGACACCAGTTCAGCACTAAAGCAAAGACCAGAAGTGCCGAGAAGGGTATGAAAGGAAAGACTTGGCTCACACGTGTTTCATAGGTAACCTTGGTATTTCATCATTCCTGCCTAGGGCGCGGTATCGCTCGTTCTCAGAATACATTATGCCAAGTGACATTTGGCTGTGGTAGACCTGTTTTACAATGACGCTTCGTACAAACCCACAGCTCTCAAACTGAAAAGGGGGAGGGCTTGCGAGAAATGAATTCTTCAGGAAGGTTATGGCAGATGCTTTTCTAAGAATATGCCGCATGATAACATGTAACACTCTTGCCAAAGGGGAAAGAGGAAAGGATATATATTGCCCTGCCCATCTACTGAGGAGGTCTGATGATAATATTGTGTAGTCAGCTCATCTTTTTACTTCTTTTAAAGTTAATTTGTCATCATCCACCTATAGCAGAGTCCCTACCTAATTGGCTATACTTAAATATTTTGTGTGGCTGCTGAATTTAGAGAAATCAAACTGAGACTCACTCCTTTTATTTTCCCTCTACTTTTGGGCTGGCAAGTTGCAGTGGTCAGCAACTGTCATTTCTTGTTACAGTGGCAAGCACAGTCCCATTTACAAGGACTAGATACAAGACTACAAAACCCAGCCCTAAGGCAATGGTGAGGATGACCACACCATAAATATGAAGCATGCATATGTGGGTGTATTTAAGGGGAGGAAAGGGGAAAAACTAGTAACGCTTTTAAGATTTGAGGCCCACTCTTTAATCTAAAAGGTATGTTCTTCTTAGAAGGGAGGAACCTCGTGAGTTACTTATAAAGCCTCAGGGTGCTGAACCCCAGGGTTACAGGAACAGCTGCTCAGAAAGCTTGTAAAAAAAGTTCCCTTTGCACCATTTTCCTGGGGCTAAATCTAGCTTTGGACAGTATGACTTGTGTCTGTTAGTGACTCAGATGGGTCCAGGAACTCATGGGAAAAGGTCTCATCACCCAAAGCTGGGTGTCTGCACCCAGGCTGCTTAACTGGAGCTGGTACTGGAACACCCTTGCTCTGCGTGTGTGAGGCCTGTCGGTGAGGGCAGCTGCTGGCTCACCCCTGCCCCAGGGTGGTGGCTGGCTCCTCTCCTGGCAGCCCCGCTAGCTGGTGGCTAACACTAGATCTTTGAACTAAATATGTTACAACACTTGGCACAGCTGCTGGAGAACGTGTGTGGGTACAGCTGGGCTATTCCTGAAGCCCAGAGCCATTCATTCCAGAAGCAAGTACCTTATGGCAAGTGCCCAAAGCAGCATCTGCTGCTCACACAGGCATGTAGCAGGGTTCCTCACATCTCACTCATTCATTCCTATGGCTGTGGCTGATCCAGCAGGATTTATCTTATAAACACAGAGAGCTGCAGCGAAAATCTGGGCACCCAAGACTCATTTTCGCTGAGCTCCCTCTTGAGGTCCTGGACATGCCCAGATTTGCCTTATCCTTTGGGCAGCTCAGCCCCATTTTAACCCCATCACATTCACTTGCTGTGTGTGTCTGTCTCTGGAATGAACTTGTATGTATCTGCCCCTGGAGACATTCACCTGCCCAAATTCAATAATGCTGGTATTTCTCACAGCAATCATTCAATTAGGCCCTCCTTCAGCCCTTTCTATTGAGAAAATGTGGTATTTTCATAGACTTTTCTATGGCAGTCATTGCTTGGGGCCTTTGAGGTCAAAGCTGAGTAAACCTCAAGTGCCTTGCCAGGGAACTGTGCAGAAATAAATTTCAATTTGAAAGATCATTCTGTTGATTTATTCCCTAAGCTGACACTGCTCAAAAGCTCAGCTGTATCACAGATCACATGTTTAGGATTTAATTATCTTCACTATGCATTAAATATACTATATATGGTGTGCTAGAGAGTCAAGATCCAGAAAAGTTTAAACACAAACAAAATGTACATGGTTGAAGAGAAAGCCCTGAGGAATTCTCTAGCCCTGTCTTAACAGTCAGAAGAGTTTTGTGCCAGGTGGTATTTTAGAACATATTTTCACAATCCACTTTACCTGATGTCAGTCAGCACTGTCAAGAAAGGGCAGCACCATCCAGACTGCCCCTCTGGCCTCAGCTGCACCACCTCACCCCCTTGTGCTGGCACTGAGATTAATTTGGCTGTGGGATGAACTGGAGCAGAGAAAGGATTTAGCTTGCACAGCCGCGTAAGGACTAGTGCTGCTACGAGGGAGGGAGAGCCACGGGGCTAGAGATTTTGGGGGGCAGGGAAGGATACTGCCCATTTTGGTAGCAGTTGCTCTTCCACGGGGTCAGGCTGTTGGTGAAATCACACTTGCAGGACAGGGGCCCTTCCTTCTTCTCTGTGTGATAATTCAGGCATTGTGCATTGTCTTCTCACTCAGATCACAACAATAAATGCAGTAAAACCTCAAAAATTTAAAAGATTAAAAGACAGTAGTTTTGGTCTGCCTGAGGGAAATGCTGAGGTGGGAGGACAGCTACTTTAGCTTAAGAGATAGGAACTGAGCCCTGGCAGTGGCATACTAGCTGTTGGACTCACTGCAGGCCAGTCCTCCCTTGGCAGGGAAGGTTTAGTACTGCCCTGTGTGAAGCTGCTGTCACAACAAAGGAATCTTTTAGCAGCTCAAAAGCAGCCCAGCAGTGTCTACACCGAGCGTGTGCCCGTGGTGTAACAGCAGAGGTGGTCCTGTTGTCGGTAAACAGTGCCGCTCCCTGAGGAGAATTACCTCTTGGAGGCTGATGACTGCCAGTGCAAAGTACAGCTGCCTGCAGCCTGCAGCTAAAAAGTGCAAGGACAAACTGTTGTCATGTCTTCACCAGAAGTCAAGCCACATGAAACGTGATTTCCCATAGGCATGTTGATTGTCTGGGCTTCACAATGAGAACAAACAGGTCAGAAGATAAGGTGCCAACAGCTAAGCCCTTCTCTTGCCTGCTCTGCAAGGACTAGAGCTCTTGGTGGCATTAGGATTAAAAAAACTATCTGTCCTTCATATAAAGACACCTTGGTATCTGCCATCCCTTTCTTGATAAGTGCATGCTGCTTGCTATAGGTAGCCATTTTTGTAGAAAACAATGTGGAAACTATGGGGTGTATATACGCAGGTTGGGGTGTACAAACTCTGGCTGCAGCCTTTATGACATTTGCTATTAAACCAGGTTACTGGGCAAAAGCCTTGAAGAAACAGTGGGCCTTTAGTTAACAAAGTGGATTGCAAGAACAGCATATGCAGGTTAGCCAAAAATGTAATTAATCCCTGAAAGCGCAGAGCAAACAGCTTACTATGCAGCCAGTGTGCATGTGGCTGCTGCCTATTTTAGTGCAAAGAGAAGGATGGGTGCTCAGCTGGGGCACCCAGGAGACCTCCCTGGGGCCTCACTAGCCCCATGCATGAGCAAGAAGCAAAGGAAACATATCACCTCTTGTGCAAATTGCAAGCAGCAATACTAAAAGCAAGAGGCAGGTGTGTTCCTCTTCAAGGTCAGCTGAAGGGCCTGGTAGTATGTGGGTGAATGAGGCCGGGGTCCTGCCAGGGAGGGAAAGACTGTGATTCACTTCAGAAGAGCGTTGGTTGACTGTGTGGAGGAGGCTGGCAGCCCTGGCTTCCCACCACACTCACTTGTACAGCACCTGCAGTCACAGGGCACAAAGAAGGTAGAAACAAAGAGAATGGAGAGGCTGCAAAATGAGGAGACCAAAGCTTCTTCCTTTCCCCCCTCTGCTTCTGGCCCCTCACTTTGAGCTTCTGTGTCATCTTTGTGTTGTGTTTCTCAGTGTTTGTTTTCCCTAGAGGTCCACCTGCAAGGCCAGATCTCTGTGAGAAGAATCCTTTCCCCATTGTGAGAAATGAGGATGCCTGCTCTGCTAGAGATTCTGCCTGCCACCCCTGCTGTCCCTGCCATCCCTGCCATCTCTGCTGTCCCTGCCACCCCTGCCATCCTTGCACTCCCTGTTCTTGTGCTGCCTGGGGCTACCATGGATGTGATGAAGGCAGGCGGCTTCTCCTTCTCCTCGCCCTTTCGAATTTTAGAAGCAGCTTCACGAGCCAAGTCATTTAACCATTTCGGTCCTCCCAGCTGCATTTGCCTCACAGGATGGCAGCACTTGATATCTTGAAAGATAAAGACTATTTTGTTGCAAGCAAAGGCAAACTAGAGAAGATTGATGGCGGTAGTGGAGGGCGAAGTGAGCCGAAAACCATAGATAAGGCAAAAGTCTGAATAATCAGATGAGTGAGGAGGGTTATAGTGTGCAAGTGAAGCGACATTGAGTCACATTGCAAGCTTGTACCATAAAATGATCTATACCTATTTCCCAGAAGGTGATTAGTTTGCATAATTCAGAAGTTTTATGAAGGCTGTTCATTGGAACTCGATGAATAATTAATTTTTTTTCCTTTCGTTGGCAAATTTGGAAAGTCAGGAGGACTCATTTCAATCAGACTGAGAAGTAAAAAATTTGATTTTTTTGGTGAATTGAAAAGTAAAACAAATAATAATTTGGAGGTTTCAAATGAGCCATTTGTTCCAAAAAAAAAAAGTAATGCTTCATTTTGATGTTGGCTATTTAAATATAGTTTTAATATTTAAAAATAGCAGGTATTTTTGAAAGAAAATATTGCTTTGAACAAGAAAAATAACGTCATTTAATCTGAAAAACACTGAGAACTATTTAACTGGAAATTCTGAAAGATTGTTTTTCCTTGATATTAAAGAATATGATCGTACTGGCCAAGCTCCTGAAATATATCTGCCCTAATCTGAACTTTTGGCTGCAGAAGTTTGTTTCAAAAACAAAAGCCCCATTCCCAGGGTTGACTATTTCTCATGCAAATCCAAACTTCTCAAGACTCTGGAGCCTGAACTTCCATGTGTGTCCATCTCCTCAGTGACCCAGGAACTGAACAAAACATGAAGTGGACTACAAAGTCACAGACAGAAATCACAGCTGCACTCTCTGCAGAGCATGCGTTCGCTACCTCAGTGTGTATAACCTAATACACGGTCTACTAGCTTACAAATAAAATCACTGTTTCAGGATGTGTTATTAAAAAAGCAACAAAAGAAAGCATTCATAGTTAAATGCCTTCATCAGGAATGGGTGGTGCTGTAGTTTCAGAGCTGCTGAAGGAATAAAGGAACAGGAATGAAGTGAGACAGAGTCCTGCCTAACCCCACTAGCTCAAAGACCTTGGTACAGAGATATCAAATATTTTCATTGACTCTTGACCTCTGGCAATAACGCAACACACACTGCTGTATCAGACAGGTAATATTGCAGTGACACCACTTACAAGGCTGTGGCAGCAAAAATTGTTGATGCAGTTAGGTCCCTAGAGTCACAAGAAGCAGGCCTTCTGCTTTACGCTTTTTCATTGACAAGACGTAAGTTGGTTGCTGACATTAGAAAATCATAAAAAGTGGGTTAATACAATGGCCACTTAAATGAGCAAATGCAGCAAAAAACCTTAGGAAGTGAAACTTTCTCAAGAAAGTTCTGCTTAATTGCAGTTGCTCTTGCTGCAAAAGGTTCCCTTCGCATTTTTCTAATTTAACCCAGTACTGGTTCTAGGCAGAAAAAAGAAAAAAAGTTACATTTTGCCAGTGTGTAAGACACTGCTGCTTCTTTGCAAAAGAGCCGATGATTTAAAAATTAAAAATGTTGTTGTGGGTTTGAAAAAAGCTTTAGGAAAAGATGTACATGCATTTTCTCAAAAAATTTCCCCTCTTCCTTCAATATTTCATCAAAATTATAACTTTCAAAACATTTCCTTCCATTTTGCATAGGGCTTGATTTTCATTGGACCCCATCCAACATGTTTGTTTTCTTTGTATGTACCAGATATAATCTCATTGTAATCTAAAAGAAAAATTCCCCAAGTGGTGTGTTACCCACAAGCCCATCCTCCATTTTATCCCCTCTTACTGACTTTGCAGCCCTGTTTCATAACCTCTTTCTCATAAAAAGTACATTTTTAGAAGTACATTTCAGTCCTTTTTATAAGTACATTTGCAAACTTTCTTGATTCTCCCCTTCATTGCTAGCACACAGGCCAACCAAACTGCCCACTATTGTACTTCCTGGTATCCGTTATCACCAAAGCATTAAGAATTCTTCTGGATGCTGGATCTCAATTTTTAAATATAGAATTTCCTAGCTGGGTTTTCAGGTGATGAAAGTGGGAGGAAGCAGCTGGAGCCGTGAAGAAGCACAATAGTTGGATGCCCACTGCAATCAGAGGCTTTATAGCAGGCATTAATTAGTGCTTAACTGAAATAACCAGAAGAAGCAGCTGACCACACTGATGCATTTCAGTCAATATTCTTCGAGTTGCTATAGATGTGATTCTCTAAGAATATGAGAAGGATAAACCTTGTAGGGAATGGCAATGTCTGTCAGCAAACAGGTACAGGCAAGAGAGAGCTTTTGAACACAGAGGTAAAGGCTTGCCAGCTTTTTCAAACTATCGCTTTGGGTAATGAAAGACTCAGCCTCCCCTTGCACATCTGGCCTCCCTGACATTTCAGGGTTTTGTTTTCATACTTATCTCTGGTAGGGACTTCAGGAAAGGGGAATTGCTAAGTCCTAGAAATGTGGTTTCAAGTACTTTGTTAACTAGGGAAGACTTTGTCACTACAAGAGTAAGGCTTTGCACATGAGATCAGATTCTGTGGTGAAGAGTGGGTTGAACAACAAATCCTGCAGGTGATACATTTTTGGAAGGCACAGGATCAGCTTTTAGTTTGCTGACTCACATGATGCCAGTCACAAACCCAGTGCTTGGCTACAGCATCCCATTTGCAGAGAGGTCTGGGTTATGTGGTGACAATTTTTTTGGCAACCACTACACTTCAAGAAGTTTCTTGCAAAGTCTGGGCTTTATCCTACAATCCTCTGCCAGAAATTCCTTATTTTTGTTTTTCAGACCCTCCAGCCTATGATTTAACACATATTCTAATGCAAACTCACGCACCTTGCACACATCGCTGTAAACTTTCAGTAATGTGGTAGCCCACAGACTGGGGGCAAACAGATCAGGCGTATCATTTCCATGCATCAGGGCATCAAGCCTACAGATCTTAGACATAATTCCCAAGAACACATTCTCTGACAAACTCTAAATAATCAATCTGTAATAAAGCCATTATTCATTCTATGGGTTTTGTAGCTCAAACTACAAAGAAAGAGGCAATGAGAAGGTGTGGGAAGCAGAAAAGTGAGAAGCCAGGCAATGTTACAGCAAGGAGGGATTCTGAAGGGGTCCCCATCCCTCAGTGCTGTGTTTCCATACCACCTTGTTCTCTCGTGCAAATTTTAAAGAGCATTATTGACAGGCATGCAGGTGGTGCACCATCTGGTCTTTACTAAATGTGTTTCCATTTATAAGTGGCTTCTGGGCAGGTTTTGTCTGGGAGTATGCTTCATTCATATACCTCCACTGATCCAGTCATTCATATTTCTGCCCCAAACATTCTTACTCCTCTTGGTATCCTCATTTCCCTATCTCCATCTCATCACGAGTCCTCTGAGATTTCCACACAGAAGCTGTTTCCCTAAGATGTCCAAGGCTTGTGGTTTCTGTTCCCAAACTCAGTGTGCCCCTGGGAAGAGATGCATACCTGTGCCGTGGCTCTGAGATACAGTTCCTGCACGGGCAAATCAGACTGAGTGTGGATGTAGCTGAATGGGACAAAATACCTTCAGAAGCCTTAGCCCATGATTACTATTCACCTCAAATGCTGAAATGTTCTCTCCTCTGGCCTTGACGAACTTTGGCTCACTTCTATGTATTCAAAATGTTACCGTGGCTCTGTCCATTTGAACACCTTGTCATTCTCTTTGTGCCTATCTGCTGGCTTCCCCCTTCTGCTATATACTAAGTTTCCTTTCTTCATTTAATTTCATTTAATTTTCTAGCCCATCCCATTCTAACTATCAGCCCTCATTCACTCTTCAGAAACGGCCTCCAGACTTTGACTGGTGAACAAAGCCAATCCTCATTACCCGCTTGTCATCAATTCAAAGAGGTGTTTTAGAATGTGCTCTGTGCCATCCCTTGGATGAACTTCCCACTGTGAGCTTAGGAAAATGTCCTTCCTTGTGAGGTCTCCTGTCTTTCAACTACTTGGATTCTTTGTACATCCATATCTCCTTTATGTAAACTTCTTTGAGTTCTTTGCCTTATAAATGTTAAATATAAAGGTTTAATTCTAGGTTTTCAAGGAGTTTTACTTTGATCTTGTAGTTCGAATTTTTTTTAAAAAATATCAGGGACTTAGCCCTGTGAAAACTGGCAGTAGGCTCTTAAGCTATGTACCACAGATGAATTACACTTCTCGTCTTTAAAAGTATTTCTTACATACCTAATTTTGGGGAGAACAGCACTCCTTGCATGTCTTCAGCAAAGCTTTATAACGATTTATGCAAACTTCTGTACTGTCTGAGCCAGAGAAATATCAGAAATACGGCTACCTTTTGGTGTTTTTCCTTTTTGCAATGCTTTAATAAATAGAGGGAAGCAGAAGTAAAACCTTCCTCCGGTACTTCATTTCTCCACAGCTGCCACTTGTCAATGGGGTACAATTCACTGCCTATTTTCAGACTTGGGGAGTTCCTTTGGGCATTTTTTTTGCTTATTCAGTAAAACAGACTAGCTTTTGGTGTTCACTCTGGGATGAACACGTCTGCTTTATCCTGTGTTCATTCCCAAGGGACTGGTTGATTATCAAGAGATCTGTGGTGCTCTGCTTTGGAAAGCTCCCTCCTGACAGGTAAGTCCTTAAATATCTGCCAAGGTACTTCAAGGCCTGTGTTCCGATTCCTCCCTTGCCACAACTCCTTACAGGAAACTGGAGAAGGGTAAAGAAGCTGGTGTGTGAAGACCTTTTGCCTGTGCTGCTTCTCAGTCCTGTCTCTTTATTTCCTCTTACTTCTGCCTGTACTTCTTTCCCCACAGTCTCAGACCTTACATTTTGACTGTAAGCTGCACGGGGCACGGGGAGGGGGCAATACATTCACACAGACCGGGGTCCCTGTTGCTACCGGGGCATGTATGGACTACGACAAATAATATGTGGCAAACCCAGCCGGGTGAGGGGTACAATGCAGATGCTCAAGGCTAACTCAGAACTGTTAGCATGAAAAGTTGAGAGGCAATTTCTCTCTGTGTTAGATAACTAAAGATGTCCTGAATTTGAGGGAAGTCTGTTGGATATAATTAACTTCACAGTAGGGTAAACAAAGCCTAGACTCTGAAAAAGAAATGCCAGCAATTGTAGCAGAAAAAAACCCGATGCTCACACAGCCACCCACATCTCAAATCCTTCTGGACAGTCTGCTGCTTAGCAGAAGTGCACAATAAGACCAATCCCATGTGCCCTGAGGAGTAGTGGATGGAGAATTCCTCAGCTAGTGCTGTCCTTGCCTCTGCTGAGGCTGGACTGAGGGCACAAGCTTAAGACTAGAGAGCAGCATCTGCACATTCAGGTTAGAAGCTGAGAGAAAGGCCACATTTCTGAGACTTAAAAATCAGCGGTTTCATGATGTGAATTGTGGTTCCTTCGGGAACCAAGACTGATCCACCAAACTTGGTCATATCTAGGCTTTTACTTACACTAATCAGGTTTTAGTCCTTTAATGGTAATGAAACAATATTTTTCCAGTCACCATGTTATTTCCTTTTCTCTTTACCTACTGTTTTGTAGAAAAGATTTTTTCTTCAGCCATACCACTTAGAGGTCTGGATTTTTTTTTTCAAATGACAGTGCATTTCAAAACCCCAATAGGTTTGCGGCAAACTAACATGGTAAAAACGTGAACTGTTTAACATAATAAGACATGATCTCACATACTGAGTTTAACAAAATATCCTGAAACCAGATACTTATGCAAATGATAATCTTCTCTCCATTACATCTCAAGCAATTCACCAAGCAAGTTCCTGTCACAGAAGAAAAAAACATGGGCAGTATGAGACAAGCCTTAAAGTGTGAAAATAGTTTTGTGAGCAATAATAATTTGCAACGGGAATTCTGACAGGGTGTCAGCAAGAAGGTTTGCTCTGACAAGCATTCATTGAAGAAAAGCAACGCAAATCACTAAAATGTGAGCGACTAACCCAAAATGAGAAACTTATGTGAGAAACCTAGTTATTTAACTTACTAGCAATCTGACTAATCACAGTAGTGTAGTCCAGTGTTGAGTGCAAATTGTGGGTCCCTCTCCGAGCTAAGTTCAAAGAGGCCATGAGATCAGAACCACTCCTAAGCTGATTCCTCAGTTTAAGGCTCTGCACCTTACCTCTCCAAGGCCCTCAGTCCCCTCCTCTGCTCTGACACTGCCATGGCAGCACATGCAAAGTATAAAGGCTTCCTGTGACCTGGGGTTTAATATCACCCCTGAGAACAAAGAGTACAAAAGTACGTGCATTAAAGGAGAGATCTTTTGGGCATGGCAAGTGCAAAGCACAGGCTGTTAAGAGGCAGCCTGAGGAACATCCTTCCTGAAAGACCTTCTGAATCTCAAAGCTAAAGGCAGGGCTCTTCTTTCACCCCCTCCCTTGTCCTGGCCCTAGGCCATGTGTCAGGTTCCAGTTATGGGGAAAGGGTAGAAAAAAAGAAGTTCTCAAGATGAGGAAGTCAGAATGGGAACATACCAGACTACACAGACAAGTACGTGCAGTAATTAGGTAAGACAGGTCCTATGGCTGTAGCCCACACAGAATGGCTGTGACATACAGGGAAGGTAGACCAAGCAGAAATCCAGAGACTCTTCATCAGCTGAAGAGTATTTAGAAGAGGGCACAGCAGAGAGAAAAGGCACCCCCAGTGATTCTTGGGGCTTATTTTAGATGGGAACTCACTGAGCTGCCAATATCTTGTTCTATTCCATAGTTGAACTGGGAAGGATGGGAGCAGTGAAGGAGAGATCTTATTTGGAACAAGATCTCCATTTTACTGCATCCATCTATTACCTGCATATGCTGACTCAAGATCCAAAGTCTGATTAGCAAGGATAGAGTGCACCATAGCAAGGTGATCTCTGTCCACTCGAAAGGGGATACTCTGGGCTTACCTCAGTCTGCCCTGGCTGTGAAGACAGAGATGACTTCAAGAGACTCCACAGGGAGTCAACTTGTATCTTGGAAGAGCAGTCACCATAACATGAGGCTTTTAAGGAGGAACAAGGATAAAAATAAAAAGTGATTGATTTGAAAATGCACGGTGAGAACAAAATAGCCAGGAAGCAAGGTGAGTACCACTGGAAATACAAAGTTTGGCAGAGCAGCCTCGATTGCCAGAGAGCAATATACACTTTCTGTACTGTGGATACGTGGGGCACTGAGCACTGAGTGTTGCATGGCAATCCTTTGCAAGCGTTTAGTGGTCAATGGCACCATCAATGTGCAGTCTCAATCAACTATCAGGAGACGACACTATGGTTGATGAGGCTTAAGTGCATCATTTGTCTAACTGCATACAAAACCCAAGCCTGAAAGATACATAGGACAGGTAATTTGGTTACTACTCTGAATATGAAAATGTCAGGCATAACCTGGTAATTTCATGCCATAAATCTCACTGATATTCTGGTACACAGTGTTGCAATAGCATTTGTTTAATATGAAAATTGATTTAAGCTTGTCTAACCAGTAACACAATATAGGCCTGACTCATTATTAGGGTGCAGTTTTTAATTTTCTCATAGCTGTATTTTCACCTATCATCAGTTCTGTTTTGAATGCTGGTTAAGATCAAACTGACTATGAATCTGTCATTACAAACAATTATTGCATCATGTAAATTTATTTATATGATTAGATAGTTATGTGATTTCAAGATCAAATACTTATCCTATAACTTTGGATTGGGCAGGCTACCAATCAAGAGCTAATGCTGTTAGTTTTTCTAGGTCAGTATCCAAAAGTAGGTCTTTGCAATCTACTAGATCTACATACATGTTGTGGTTTAAGCTCAGCCAGCAACAAAGCACCAGGCAGCTGCTCGCTCATTCTTCCCCTGCCCTGGGTCGGATGGGGATGAGAAACCAGAGAAAACATAAAAGCTCATGTGTTAAGGACAGTTTAATAGGACAACACAAGGAAAGAAGAAATAGTAACAATAAAGTTTAAAAAAGAATATATGAAGCCAGTGATGCACAATACAGCTGCTCACCACCCGGAACTTAACAGCCCAGTCCGGAGCTGGGATCCCTCTTCGCATCCAGCCAGCTCGCCCAGCTATATCTTGAACATGACTGCCATACAGTACCAAACGGGTCAGCTGTCCTGGCTGTGCCCCCTCCCAGCTTCCTGTGAAAATTAACTCTATCCCAGCCAAATCCAGGACAATACATAAACGATGAAGCACCTTCTAAAAGAACTTCTCAAAGGGTGGAGAAAAGAAGAATGATGACCCTCAGTGTAACTGAAGTGTAACTTCATTTTTATGAAATTCTTTAGGCAATGATTCATGGATATGACAGTCTATCACATAAAAAAGCAAAATTTTCAGACCTTACATGACTTTTCAAAGGCCAGTGGGTGAAAACTGTTTCACTGAGATTTGAAATGACACAGGTACTCTACGCAGAGAGAACAATGATCAAAGCTCCTGCAGTGTTTTTCATCTGTTGGTGTCAAAGTCCGTAGGCAGGGAAAGGTCTGTATAGATGTGGAAGTCATTAGCTATAAACCTAGATAATTTTTTATTGGAAACAGGAAAGCCTAAAGAAGATGGGTTATGATTCAAGTCACTTTGCTGATATCAAAAGATGAAGTCATTGCAAGCATAATCAGTATTTTGAAGGGGCCAGCAACTTTTAAAGATCAAAAGAACTAATACTAAAGCAAGCAAAGAAACTGAGGGCAGAGGGAAGTCCTCCACAAAAAAAAAAAACCAGCTTGCACTGATTCACTGTGCCATATTAGGCAGAAGCATAGTATTCTGTGTGTTGTCCTGTTAGGAAATACCTGACAAGTGCTAAAATATTAAGTGCTATGATTAGGCAAACTGGGAGCACCAAAGGGCCTGAATGCTCTATTGGATGATTACCTTTCCTCCCCCAGTTCTTAAAGCAGAATGGATGGCAGTTTCAGATTGAATATATATTTTCCATCTGCTGAATAGTTGTTTTTGTTCGTGCTGTTTGAGGTTAACTGTGCACGTATTAACCAAACCCACTACTTCCTTTCTCGTAAAACCAAAACAAAGATTCATATTACTTTCAGGCACAGCATCTGGGATCAAAGCTGTATATATACACACACTGACTCTATGTGGGTTCAAACATTTCGAAGATTCAGTATCCTGAAAGGTGTCACTTTTTTTCCAGTCCTGAGAGATCCAGTTTGTCTTCAGGTCTGAAGGCATCGGTCACCTTCAGCCCCTTCAGCATCTGTCCCAGCGCAGGAATGCTCTTAATATTGGTCACCGTGGGCTCCCTCTGCACAGTCACTGCCAGTGCCGAAGGTGGGTAGATCAAGGAGGCAAGGGAGCTGGGGGTGTCTACATTTTCTCGATTTCACATCTTTGCAGAAGATGGACTGGGTACAACAGGGAGAGGGAGATGACATGAGCCACTCCCTCCATGGGATAGTCTGGGAGCAAGGTCTTAGGGCACTGCAAGGTAACTGGAAAAGCAAACACAGACTTTAAAGCAGTAGCATTTGTAGAGAGACTGGTCAGGATTCAGAATAGCTCAAGAAGAAAGATTTAGATGAACCAGGCCTGTGACCGAAGTTGTTGGTGGCTGGTAAGGTGGAAGTTTGAATGGATGGAGAAATTCTGCTCCTTTTCATCCCAGATTCTTGCATGGTAGAACTGAAGAAGATAACCTCTGCCTCAGAATGAACTGGTATAAAATGAAATCAAACAAATAATACTCAGTCTTCACAGGTTATTAAAGCAAAAGATAGCGCTTTCCCATTGTGTAGCAGGATAGAGTACAGATGTTGTAAAAAGCAGCCAGTGGGGATATACATGGTATGCCAGTTTCCCCTTATGGTTTATAACGATTTTGTGCGGTATGTTTATCAGGCTTTGCTGTGTGTTGCTATACTGTGGCTCGGGGTATGCACTGTTGCTGTTCTGTAGCTTGGGAATAGCTAGAAACAAAAATATGCAAACAGGTTTTCTGTTCAGTTTTACTGTTACCCTAATGGTTCTGTCCCATGTTGCACACAAGATGTCAGCCTGTTTGTTTCTAAATGTGAACATGCTTATTTCTATCAGGCAGAAATTGTGGCTTAAATGCCTAATTTTAAATTACAAATATCAGTTTTACAACCTGAAGTCTATTTTTTTTGCTCTCTTATGTATATTAAGAAGTTTTGAGGGAAGCTGAAGCATAGAGGTCATTGCTCCATTAAGTGGGTCAAATAACCTGCTATTTAAGCAGCAAGTAATTGCTGAGATTTATAATATAATTTATAGTAATCAAAGTACTTCTTGAGGTTTTTTAGTGTATATTAATGCAGTGTCTATGAGGATCACGGTCTTGGAGTTCTTTTCTTGGAAGAATTTCGCAGCACTTCCATGAATTACCCATGGATAATAGGGAGGTGGTAGGACTCCCCTCCTATTGTGCAGGCTGCAAATAAATGACTGCAGAACATTTCTTCAAAGTTCGCTGACCATCACACTCTTTATTTCCTTACAGTAATGGAAGTGACCCAGCCAGCAATGGTGCTGGCCAACAGGCAAGGAGTCGCCAGCTTGGTGTGTAAATACAAGCATATTGGGAATGCAAAGGAAATTCGAGTGACTCTACTTAAACAGACGGGTGATGGGTTCACTGAAATTTGTGCTTCAACCTACACAACGGAGTTTAAAATGTTCATTGTGGAAGATGTCATTCAGTGCCATGTTAGCCCTAGTCGAAACAACGTGACCCTCACCCTCACTGGCCTGCAAGTTAATGATACTGGTCTTTATATCTGCAAGATGGAGCGGATGTACCCTCCACCCTATTTAATGAACAAGGGAAATGGGACACAACTCTATGTCATTGGTAAGCCAAGCAGCTTTACAGTACAGTAATATTCCCAGCTTAAGGGGGTTGCTACTATGTCTCAAAGGTCTTCGAAGTTTTGTTTGTAAGAAGTGATGCTGAACACTGATTCAAGCTCTGAGAATTATGATTAGCTCTTATTCCTTTCAGATCTCCCTGCACACACCTAAAGCAGGCATAGTCATAGTGATGCAAGGTATTTAGCAAGGCATGGAAGTTTGACAGCAGAAGCAATACCATACACTGTACATGTATGCCTAGGCAGTTAGATATGTAACGCAGAAACAGCGGAGAGTAAGGTGTATATTCTTCTCCAGATAAAGCCTATTTTCATCAGAGGTTGGGTAGCCAGGGACTCAGAGCTCAATCCTAGTACTATCCTGGGACAGCACATGCCACAGAAAAGCAGTGCAGAGGCTGACTACTGACTCAAGGGGCTTCCTTATGAGGCTCATGTGTGACATGACTTGTGTGACATTATATGTTTTAGATCCAGAACCTTGTCAAGATCCTGCCATATATCTCTGGGTATTAGGAGCTACTGCCTCAGGATTTTTTCTCTACAGTGTCATCATCTCAGCCATTCTTGTGGGCAAAGCGGTAAGTCCCATCACCTCAGCCCTATCCTGCCAATAACACCCCTTCGTGTGATGAGGACAAAGAGAAAGAAATGAGAACAGGCAAGATCAGCAGGAACAAACACACTGGGATGCTCCTTTTTACTGGGACAATGCTGTTACAATAATGCAAAATAAGCCAACTTGCTGGAGCAGCCATTTAGATTTGTTTATGGCTCTTTTGTGTTACCAGAGTGCCAGAAAGCAGTCTGCTTACATCAGCTGCACTGACCCTTGGCTTAGGTTTGGATGCTTAGATCAGGTTGCAGTCCTGGATGCTTCTGGGATCAAAGGCAATAGTCTTCACATGTACCCTGATTTCACAGCCAATTCATACAAAATCCCAGGATTTGATTTTTCCTTTTCTCACCATTCACCTCTGTCCAAAAGAAATTTAAAGAGGTTTCCTCCTGTGATGGGGAGGAATTATAACTTACAGCATTTTTAACTTCTCAGCTAGAAATATCTGTACAAAGGTAAGTGAAATGTAAGCCTGAGTTGCCTCTTTCCATGGGGGTCTGGAGAACTCACAGTCTGTCAGGAATAAACCTGATGCCAAAGCTTAAAACCAAACAGTATCCCTCTCCCATACTTTTCAATCCAACCCTGTCCCTAAAAGCTGAATGAAACTGTCTGGTGTGAACACTCCTAGTTTTGAACCAACACTAAACTGCAGCAGGAGCACCTGCAAAGGGCTAAATGGCCCCTGCGATTCCTGATTCACCCTCAAATGGATCTTCTACAAAGCGAGGTGACAGGGAAAGGTGTCTAGAATATCTTCCTCTCAGTAAACGCAAAACATCCATCAGTTTCCTCTAACATGTGCTGGTCAATGATTTTGCTGTGGTCATTTGTTCATTTTACTCTCTTCCCATATTTTATAGATAAAGAGAAGACGATGTCTCACTACTGGAGTCTATGTGAAAATGCCTTCTGAAAAACTAGAGAAAAAGGTGATTCCATTCCACATCACTGTTAACTAAAACAAGGAAAGAGAGAAAGCATTTCCTAGCTGTTATGGAGAATCTGCTAATTCACTTAAGTTAAAGAAATAAAATTAATTGTCTTATTGCAAAGGTGTACAGGAAGGAGAGAGAGAATATTCTTTGTAGCTTCTATGGATTGGAGGAGAATAAATAGTTTATGCATTAATATTTCAA
Organism: Trogon surrucura; assembly: GCA_020746105.1. Taxonomy (NCBI): domain Eukaryota; kingdom Metazoa; phylum Chordata; class Aves; order Trogoniformes; family Trogonidae; genus Trogon; species Trogon surrucura. The sequence goes on along the minus strand of CM036621.1, from coordinate 54,719,177 downwards.
GGTAAACCCTATCACATCAAAATGGCTACATTAGGCCATTGATTCTTTGAGTTGTATTGTACCAATATGTAGTCTATATATATATATACATATATATGTATAGCATTAAGAGCTATTGCTGTTGCAACTGAGCATCTTACTGTCAAATTTCACCACGTCTACTGATCAACCAGAATCCAAACACTATTACGACAGAGGCCCGTGTGTCATTGCAAGGCTAATCCTACAAGTCTGCGGTGCAGAGGCAGAAAAGCACACTAATGTACAAAGAAACGTTGACTTGTTTCCCTGCATCGCTATTTATTGGTCCCATTTCCGGCAGTAGTGCTCTGCGTTTCCACAGAGGCATCACTGTAGGCTGGCACCAATGACACTGCTGCTCTAAAAGCCTGATCTCAGCTCCTTTTACTGGCACCGTGCCCCAGCAGCATCATGCTGGATTTAACATCGATGGTATCTGAGCCAGTGCTGACAGCTCGGTTGGAGAGAAAGGCTGCCCAGCAAGAGCCCTCTTAGGCTGATGCTGGGAGGATGTTTCAGCTCTGCTGGGGCCTTACATTTTACAAATGCTAAATTAGCATCTATCCAGAAGGCAAAAGTATGTTGCTGTGTTTAACTGAGTCTATTTTCCATGAAAATACCGATAGCGTATAATCTTGTTTATTAGTTATCTACCATTCAATAAAAACCTTGAAGCTTTGCTCAAATTCAAGTTCATTTCTTATTCACTGTTCTCAGAAGAAACAGGAAGTGGCTACATGTTAGAAAGCAGCGATGACAAGATGAACCTTTACCCTCTAACCCTGTGTTTTAACCCTGGGTTTTTGCCCTTCCGAGGGAGCCTGTGTGCTCATGCCAATACTTGCTTTCTCAGCTCTCCTCCTCAGGAGGCCACCATTAAAATTTGTCAAGTCGTCTGTTTGTCTACTTAGAGCTGCTGTGGTGCAGAGACACTACTGATCACCTTTTCACTTCCAGCAAAGTTACTTACTTACAGAAGACAGCTGTAACGACTTTGACAATATCTCCTGCGCATGTTCATACAAAAAAGCCAGTCCTAGTTTCAAATCCTGTTTTCTTTGCACTTCTTTGACACTCTCACTCACCAAATGCTAGCCAACACACAAAGCTGATGAAGCTTAAGACAATTTCAGCATTCTCAACTATTATCTTCTAGTTTGACTCTTTGCTATCAAAATTTCATCTTGCAGCCCAGAAACTTGGCAGCATGTGTCTCTATTTCACAGCTATGAATCCACCTTCTTGGCTCCATAACTGTGAACCCAAACCCCAAAGCCCCCCATGCCATGTCCCTGCAGTCGCAGCAGCTCTCAGAACACCAAATCTCATTGCTTTTTTCCTTTGCTTTTCCCTTCATCTGGTACCACCCCCAACTGTACAAATAAACATTCACACTAACATTCACACTGCCAATGCTTGAGGTGCTAACTGCTCTGTCAGTGTTGACCTACACAAGTGCAGTGCATTAAGTAAAAGTAGCATCTGATGACATATCCTTTTTCTGAAGGCATTTTAGTTTTCTGACATCAGGCTGGAATTTTTTTCCCTAATTTTCCACTAACTTGGTGTTTTGGGGCTAAAAATGGCGAAAGATCACACATCTGATGTCACTGCAAAATGACTGAATTTCTGCCTATTCAAGCACAGCCTGCTCAGGGAAATGTGTTCCCTTGTTGGTAAAAAATAGATTTGACCCATACATCCACTTGTACAAGCTGTAAAGTCTTCCAGTAAATTTACCCTGGCAAAGCGAGAATAATTATCCAGCGCAATTTTTTTCTACCACAGCAAGCAGTAGCTCAGATGTCCCGTACACCAGCATTTCCTTGAGACATTCAGCCTGTCATGACCAGTGAAGAATTCTGCCCTACATAAGCTGCAGCTTGCTAAATTACCTGAACAGTGAAGGTTATGGGAGAGCAAAGCAGAAACAAACATCTCACACATGGCAACAGTATTATTTTGTGTTTGCTCTGGCACTTAAATAATTCCTTGTATGACGTTTATTAATTATCATATTAGAAATTACTTTGCCCAAATTCTCTGGCTGTTCTGAACTCGTCTTCAACTGCTTTTCCCAAACTTCTCTTATTTCTGCAGCACTTAATTTTCTCTGGCTTTCCTTACCACTGTAGCAGCCTTCCCTGGGCTGAATGTTACACAAGCAAAATTTGTCATTTTTGTTCTAGGCCAGGTTCCCCTTTTGAATTTTCTGCAGGGTAATAGGTGCACTTGAATCAGCAGATGTAGCAGTGAAGACCAAAGTGTGATTTCAATTCAGATTTTATTGACAATGATACTCTTGTAATTTTTATCTGGCACTACAGAGATGAGTGGAACCTACGTGCCCTCAGAGATGATATTTATACCTATCTCCGTATGGTCTATATAGCAGCTGGCTCTGAAGAGTGCAGAGCCCAGACTTCAGGGAACTTCCATTCCCCTGATGCCCTACATTGCCCTCCAGGTTCTTGAGCTCTGTGCTTTTCCCTGATACTTGCAGAGTGTCTTGCCATCATCAGCACTCAAAAAAATTTGACATACAGAAGTAATACACAGTTTTCTGTGAGATCACAGCAGTACCAACATGAAAGGTGCAAACTCTAGGTCAGTGTACATCCCAGAAAACGCAATAAAGAGGAAATCCTGACTCTTTCTGGGAAGAATGCAAAAAGAAAAGGCAAAAGGATTTGGTCTCAAAACTTTGTTCATTAGAACAGAGAGTTTAAAAACAGAACTGAGTATCTTACCTGGAAAACCATACTTCTTGGTGATGTTCAGGAAGACTCTCTTTTGGTGTGCCCCTCATCCAGCCAGGAGATTCGTCAGCCTGTCTGTGAAACAGAGATTGTGAATTTTTAGCTGCATTCTAGTGGGCATTCAGAGGCATATTTGTCTGCATCAAAGACAATGGCACATGCATACATCACAGCTCACGCTCCAATATTCTACTTCCATTTTCATCCACTTTTTAATCTGAAATATTTTTCTCCTTGCCATTTGCAATTACTGAATTTCTAGCTGATACAAAAAACATGCGACGAAAGTCTCCCACTTGGCTGCTCTATGAGCAGGCAGTAAGTATTCCATCATTTTAACATTAGAGATTTTCCTGTGAAATATTCAGATACCCCACTCTTTAGAGGAATATGTGAATCTGAACTCACTACTTATGCCTTGAGGTCTGTAGGGAAAATCCATTCATCCTGTTTTCCACAGATCTTTACCAAATTAAAAATGAATAATAAGGGACTCCTAGGCTATGCAAGAGCAGGTATTTGTTGACCTATTCCTACCCTTCCTAACCCTCTGACTTTTGCTCAAGACTCCCATGGCCCTAACTTCTTGTTTTTCAATACCCAATATTTGCATCCGACAGGCAACTCCTATCTGGTTTGATACAATTCCTGTCTGAATACTGACTTCAAGCTTTGCAGGTATGAGTCAGTGTGTGAGGGGCTGAGGTGAAATTTGGAGGCAAAGTACATGGGAAGGTCAGATGCGACTTCTTCCTTTTGCTAGACAAAAGTTGTTGCTGGGGAGTGAGCCCTGAAAAATAAACCTTCCCTGCTATGGGAACAATCTGAACCATGACTAAAGAGCTCTGCCTCTTGGAGAGGCATAAATAAGAATTAGATGATGTAGCCAAGAGTTACGTCATGAAATCCAAACCAAAGAAGGCTGGTGTATAGCAGATGGTTTTATGCATTACTAAAACCAATTTATTCTCGACATTTGTAAACTGCATGCTTGCTTGAACATACAAATGGTACTTAGAACTAGCTTCTAGCATAGCTATGCTATGGGGCCTCCAGGGTCCCTGGGAGGGCAACAAATTCTGAATGCAGGCTTACAACTGGGAAGGTGGTGTGGGGAAGAGGTGAAATTCAGAAAATTTTTGAGCTGCAGAGAACAAAGAAATAATTACAAACACACAGCACCATACTCCAATAATCCTGCAGATTCCTGAGGATCATGTGGGCACAACTATTTCTGTACTTGTATGCTAAGTTCAGCACTTAGACAACTTTGTTATCATTTTGTGTGACTGTTTTTTGTGACTGATAACAGTGTTATCAGTCCTTTTATTTTGTATATGAAAGAGGAATGGTGAGCAACTATGGTACGTTTGAGCAAATAACAGTTACTAATAAAAGATCTTAGTAACTATGGAAAGGCTAGTTGTAAAAATTGTCCCTGAAGTCAGTTTAAAATTTTTTCTTGTTTACTCATGGGGCAGAGCAAGGAAGAGTTCAGGTAAGAGACCAAACTTCATTAGGAATCATTAATAATTCCTGCTGATGTGACATGGCAGATGTTTCAATGAAGTAGGAGATTATTAACTACTCAAAATTTCAATATTCTTTCCCCTTTTTAACTTCTAAAACAGAGATTTCTCTCTATTTCCATAGTTCACCATCTTAACCACAGTTATGGTTTTGTATCTTAATGAATGTTTTCTAGTGGTTATGAAGTTACAGTTGAACAAAAAGTTCTCGGTTTCTTCACTGACGGTTTTTCTTCTTCATTCTGTTCTGGCTGTTGTTTTGAAAAAGCAGCACTTGCTGCTCTGGGGTGGGACGTTTCTACACAACAACACTTCTGTTCCCTTCAAACATTCACATGATATAAATGAGGTCCCAAACTTTTCAAGTTACTTTTGTTCACAGGAGCAGCAACAGGCAAGCTTCCTTCAGCAAAAGCGGTAAGACAGAGGCATTTTTTGTTACATTACAAGTAAAAAAATAAAAACATGCAGTCAAAATTAGGGTTAAAGAATCTGTATGAATTCTGTTTTAGGTGAATATTTACAGGCATGCAACTTTCTTGCATCATGCTACGTACTACTTCTTTATTCACCAGCAGAAATGATAATAAGAAAGCAAATCTTACTTACTAGATAAAATACAGCTTGTTCAGTAATTAATGAAATATTGGCTGTTCAAAATAATAATAAAAAAGTATTGATTGCTCTTTGTTTCCATTGCAAACTGTTTACACATATGGCAGCCATTAGTCACCTTTTGTATCATTGACAGCAACCGCAGCTGCAGTTGCCCAGAGTTGTTCTGGCAGAGTGCAGGAAAACCATGTCACAATCCTGAGAAAACACATATCAGGTGACCTGACAGCTATGACCTCCATTTTGAGATTTTTTTTTTTTCTCATTGGACTGCTTCTGGACTAGTTCAGGTTTTTTAGAACAAAAAGCAAGACCTTGTTTTTAAGGAAAATGGAATTTCTCCCATAATTACATAACTCCAACAGGTGGGACCTCCTGTATCAGGATAAGAGATACAAGTGGGAGATCCTGAGACAACAGGTATCACCTAGTTGGACCATGCTGCGTCATGGGTGGCATTTATTGGCATTCGTGCTCAGCCTTGTGATCCAGCAGCTTGTGTCAAAAGCTGGAACAAGTTTCCCAGCCAGGATCAACGCCTGGGATGTGGATTTTTTAACTGGAAATGAACATTAATGTCTGGACCAAGACTGCCCTTTACATGAAAAAGATAAGATTATTGATTTTACATAAATAAAAATATCAACATGGAGCAAATACTCCATGTTTCTTTCACACTAGAAATTGAGTAGCCAGACCCCAAAGACTCCTAGCTTTCAGCAAACATCAGCAATAAATGAATCCTGCTCTACACGAAATAGGTTATTGCAAACTTGCTACTCATTAGTCCTGTTGTCAGAGCTTCTGCCTGGGGATTTGAAGCTCCCTTGAACTACCAACGAATGGGACCAGTACTGCTCACTTTCGTGTAAACTAGAAAGTCTCCCTCCAGAGTGTGAGGAGATTGGTACAAACTAACTTCCAGTGTCCTTAGTGCTGGGCACTTGCATCATCATAAACTCTAATAAATAGCTGAATCTCCTTCCTCCCTCTGAAAATTCTCATCTCTGTTGGCCTTCAGCTGCATTGCAGTAATCTCTCTTCATGTGCTGCTGTGTGGAGAAGGCTGAGGTGTTTGAGGTGAAACTCTCATAAAAGTTCTTTTCTTCTTGTATGTTTTCAGAGTAGGTCTTCTTACCTGTTGGACACAGTCTCTAGGTCCTGCTATTGCCATCTTTTTACTTCAACTGAACCCAAACAAAACCGACAAATAGCTGATTAAAACCAGACCTTCTCTTCTCCTTCGCTAGAAACAGTGTTAGGTCGTCCTATGGAAACACAAAACTTGCTCTAATTTATTTGCATCATACAGATTAAAATTTAGATACAATGAGCTGGACAAAAATTGTAGAAATACTTGGGGGGGGGAAACAAGAACGAAAAATAATCCACATTTGAAACTGCCACAAAATGTGGTATGCTAGCAGTACTTAATCAAGATCAGAAAGCAAAACAGTTCATTTCTCTGTAAGTTATCAAATCCTTCTGGTAAGTGACACTCTGGAAACATTTGAGAGCTTCAAAACTGGCTGACTTAATGTTTAACATGCAGGAAAGATGGCTAGAACAGTAGTAATCAGCAGAACAAGTCGGTTTCATAGTTGAGCTTTGGTGAGGTGTTACATTGTGTGGGTAGCATTTATAACAGCTCTCTCACTTAATTCTGTAGCAAAGATGACTGTCTGCTTCATGAATTAATAATATTTTCCTTTCTCTTATAATGCCAAACTAATTCATTATATCACATTTTATTTTATGACTATTTGTCTAGTCTTCTTTTTATAGTAATCTTTCATTAAGATGGAACATCTTTTAAACTCTTTTCATCTTTCCACAATAATATAATGTATTTAAAAACATTTTACCACTAGGTTTCAAATGCATATTATTCCCCCTCCCATACGTAAGCCACAGGCACGTCCAGAGTAAAAATTCTTCACATTAACGTCATCATTTGTATTTTTCAGATTAACTTCCACTATTGTTTCTCATGTTTTCACTTTGTATTTTATGATTAGGAAAGACCAGGCTTCCATACATTTTCATTAAACACAGCAATTGTTCTACCACCACTGATGACAAGGAAATTGTGATTCTTCCATGGGAGTGGACAAAGCCGCTTCATTCCCGGGTTTCAGATGCCTCAGTTGGAAATACATCTTAAGCATTTGCTTTATGGTTCCTGGAAGCAGGCCAGTCACGATGCCAAGTGTGGATGCGTTTCTTTTCTTCTGTTTTTCAATGCTGGATGTTCCACTGGACCAGACTGATAGTGTCTCACGTCCAACAAGTATGTGAAACAGGACGGGATGCAGGCTGTGTCTTACTCAGTAGGTGGATGACACGCAGAGGAGGGTAACTGCCTGCAGGGCACCAGAGTGAAAGTCAAGCTGCAAAAGGAAGAGTCTGGGGGAAGCAAGTGGAAGTCAGCCTGTCTGCACATAGCACGGATGTCTCCTCTAAGCGTGGCGCATTTTTAAGTGATCCTCTCCAAAAAAGTAAGTTTAGATATAGCAGCATGGATGCTTTTGGTGTTAATTTCTAGCATGCAGAACATGAAACACTTCATCACTCGATGAAGTACTGGAACTGAATAAACTGCTCATATGAAAGATTTTGTCTGTATCTACTTCGGTAAATTTTTGTGTTTAGAAGAATTCTGAAAAAATTAAACATTCTGATATTTCAAAATGAAATACTTTGGCTTCTTTGAAATAGTGTTTCACTTTAAAATTTACTTAAACTATATTGAATTTATAACAAAACCGTTTGCCAAACATAAAATTATTTTTTTTCCCAACTTGCTAGTTTGCCGAAGTTTCAGATTATTCTCAGATGGGACAGTGAATTTAAAAAAAGAAATTATGTGAGTGTCAAATCTGTAAAGAAAAAAGGTAATGAAACATTAATATTACAAAATTCAGATGAGGCCAAATGTAGCAGAAACAATTGATCTTTCTTTCTAACTTTACAATACACCCAGAAGCATTTTGTGTTAATTATGACATTTGAGCAGGTAATGAAGGTACAATTATTTTTCAAGAACTACTCAACATTTTTTTCTGACTGTAATTCTTCTCATGCTACAGGTAGTTATGCGATTCCAAGTTCAATTAATTATTACCATGAACAGAATTTTAGATACTGCCAGTTACACCCAAATAGATATTTCCAACTTCCTTTTAACTTAATTCTTCCTTAATTCTATGAATTTAATTGTCCTGGAGACCAGTATAAGGATTAAAAGCATTGACAGTTGTAGCCAACTACTCAGACTCACACTAAAAGCTCATTCATGTGGCCTGAAACTTATGAATAAATCACAAAAACTTACTCATATAATAGTAATAAGAGAGTAAAGTTTAGTGAAATGTTCATGTGTTGCAGAAAGCTGTCCCTGCAAGAGAACTGGAAGAGCAGAAGCTGGAGAGAGCTTATTGCATGTGAAGCAGGTAGTGTGGGAAAGTAGAATTAGGATTCAAATCTATTAAACATATACAATTAAATACAGTAATGTAGAAACATGCATAGCTGCATACTGAGCATATCTGAAGACTTCCCATGCTACCTACACCTGTACTTTCTTACAATAAAAACTCTTGAAAAAACTGTCACTTATGCAGAAATACATTGTCTTGACTCTGTTTTGAAATAAAACCTATAAATTAACTGAAAAATGAAGTGTTGCCAGTTTCTGTCTAGTTTCTAGAAAATATTTCCATGTTTTGCTGAAATGTTGATTTCAGTTCTTTCAACATGAAACTGATGCTCTGATGATGTGATCACTAAATACCATGGCATTTTCGTAATTGTAAAGTTTTTAAAGAGAATACCACAGCAACTAAAGACGTTTTACAAGTCACGCAGAGTTCTCTCTAGCTCCTGCCCTATTTGTTCCCTTGGCTATGCATGAGTACATGGCTGCCACTTTCCAGTGGTGGCTGAGTTGGTGCTATTAGTGACCTTCACATAATTAGAACTGGCCAGAAAAGTTCATACAGAGACTGCTCATTTGTTAAAAAAATTCTGTGTGTGTGCACACATGTATGCATGCTGCATTTAAGCCATTTTTGACAGAATTTTTCTTGAGTTCAGGTTAGACTTTCTGTTCAGTGCCAGAGACAGGAACAAGAAGAGCCACTTGTGGAAAGAAAGGCTGTGGTACTCAGCTGGGAAGCGAGACACACACATTGCTGCTGCCCGAGCCCACACGAGAGGCAGGAACAAGCCTCAACCACTGACTGTCCTAGGAGAGTGCTCACCCTCTCTGCACTTTCAGTGGAAAACTTCCAAAGCTGATAGGCCTTCCTTTTTTTTACTGAAAATCTGTGAAAGATTCCAATTTTGCACTGATACAGATTGAGAAATTCTTGTCTTGAAACTTTGCAGGTCTAACAGCAAACATGGTAGTGATTTATTTGTTTGTTGTACTGAAGTTCTTTGCAATTGCTAAAGAGGTTATGCTATTAACAGCACAGATAAGCAGAAGATTTAGTGATGAGTACTGTGAATCTATGTCTCGCAACACAACTAGGAATCACTGTTTTCAACAATTTTGAGACACTTAAACATTCCTTACTCAGATTTTTATGACAGAAGAAATTGGTTTGAACCTTATACAGTCAATAAGCATCATTCTTATGAAAGAAAGATCTCTGATCTGAAAAACTCACATGTAATTTATATTACTCATTTAGGTGCTGCTACCTACCACGGTCTTTTGAATCCATTTGCAGTTGGAGTTTTATCTATCTGCATTAGTACTGTGTTTAATTTTTCTTTTCTTTTTCCAAGTCACCCACAAATTGCAGTTCTGCATCTTACTTGTACTGTTTGTGGGTATTTAAGCATGAGATGCAGTAGCTCATCTTTCTGAAACTGGAAAACTACGTAGCAAACTGCCCTTGGCTTTGAGCCCTGCCCCAACTAACTCACTCCAAGACAGAGATTTCCAGCAGCAAAACACGCTTGTATATAACATAGAATGGTTTGGGTTGGAAGAGACCTTAAAAGATCATGTAGTTCCAACCCCTCTGCCATGGGCAGGGACATCTTCAACCAGATCAGGTTGCTCAGAGCCCCATTTGACACACTAATAAGATGCTTCCTGAGCATTTCCTACTTGAGGCTAAACATCCCCAGACTCTGTGAAATCAGGAATGGCCTTTCCTTTACTTGGGTGTGTAATTAACCAGTTAATCTCTTAGGAGACAAGACATTACTCACTTTAAGCACAGTCTGCAGGCTGCTGATGGAGTTCTGTGACAACTGCTTTCAAGGCTGCCTGTTTCCTTTGCCTGTACCGAGCACATCTGACAGCTCCCACCACTGACTGTTGCAGTAGACATGGGTGAACTGCTCGGCCTGCAAAGGAAAGAGCAGGTCAGTCAGAGAAACTGCAGTTGTTGATCTACACAATCACCCCAAAGTAGCACCCTTTTCTGCCAAAGCAATAAGCCTACCCAAAAGGCATTACAATCCTATGAGCTTCAAACAACATGTAGGACTTTGCACTTAGGTTTTGGTGGTGTTTATCAAACCAAATTGCAATTTGCTATGACCGTCAGCAACGTTGAGAACCTAAGAACACAATCAAGCCTCTAGGGGGTCAGACAACTGATGCTCTCCACCCACTATTCACTTTTCAACAGTGACCAAGAGCAGATGTCAGGAAAGAGTACAGTCAAGGAAAGTATGCTATGGAGCCTTCCTAAAACACTGTCCTAGCCCTCCCTCACTAGCAGCAATAGTATTTATTGTATAGTTATTGTATGCAATAACCCTGAGGGATTCCTCTTCCATGGATTTATTCTATCACTTCATGAGACCCTGTGGACTTTGACTTCAGGTAAACAAGGATGAACGGCTGTTCTATACCATAGAATAAATTGAAGAACTTGAAAAAACTCAAATAGCCTTGAAGACAGCAGAAAAACCTAGAGAGACAAAAAGTGACATCTGAGGTAGTTTTCAAAGCTTGGAAACAATGAAATGTTTCTTTTCATAGTGGAAAAATAGTTATGTTTCCACATCACCTAAAATAATTTGCAGCCGTGTTATATAAAGCTAATGAAAAAGCCAACACTTGGTCCTCCGTAAACCGCTAACACTAATCACCTAGTTATGAAAACATAACTACTAAAAGGAAAGAATGCAAAAGGCCAAATTAATTTTTTTCCCCCTCAGCTATTTTTTTTTCTTCAAGCAAAAGAGGATCAAAACAGTCCATCATGCAATCACTGTAGAGCCCTCACTGATGTCACTAGAAAACAGTGTAACCACAGCAACCCAATGAGAAGCAAAGCGGTGTCACTGGTTTACTTTTTTTTTTACAGTTCTTTTCTTATCTTGCAGAGAAGGAAAATAACCAATGGCCTGCAGAGCTAAACACCTAAATCAATATAACATGAATCAATGACATGGTAACTAAAGAATCCTATACTGACGATTGCATGTGCAGTAAGACCCCAAGCAATATATTTGTACACCTCCCCATCATACTGTGAACACCAACAAAACATACAGTGCTTAAAATTCCTAGGCCACAGCAGGCACCCCCTAACATCAGGCACAGAGATAAGTCTTCAAAAAGATCTGCTATAACCAATAGGAATATAATCGTATCCAACAGCACCTTTGAAGAAGTACAACCTGAAGGGCTAGTTGTATCAAAGGGAGGTCAGTTCAGCTAACAAAAACAAGCATTGGCTGTCCTGCTGATCGTTATGGTACATACTGAACACAATTTCCTTGCTAAGTTTCCTAATGGCCAGACCTTGCCTCTGCTGCTGTATAGCAGATGAGGGAGAAAGAACTGCAGCAACAGGGCAAGCAGCAAAAAAAATTGACTTTGAATTCGATAAAGAGGAGATACATGTATGACTTTTCAGTGGTCACCTGAAACAATGGAATGAGCAGCTGATCTATAAAAAGAACTACAGAGAGAAAACTGAGATTTATCCCACTATAGTTTTCAGGGCAGTTCCATTCCTGACCTGGCAGCAAACCAAGGCAGCTCCCAGCCAGAAGGGGATTCCTGAGGAATTCTGAAGTTAGGTTTGGGAACAGTGCTATGATTAGCCCCAGACACTAATGAAACATTAATGACTAGCAGCAGTATCAACACAGTGAGAACAGAGAAATACCAATTTTCACCTTTTCTGATAGTAATTTAAACTATGTAATGTTTAACTGTAAACGTAAGGGCTGGCTGTATCAGACGAGAATAAAAAAAGATCTAGGGTCAAGTATCTTGCCTCCCAGATAAGTATCCAACAGTGGGTGCTTAGTGAGAAATGTGACAACAGGAAAAGCATATGGTAATGCTATCACGAAAAGACTCTTACAACCTATAAAATATTGCAGGTTGAGGACTTTTCTTGGGTTCATGTCTTTGTAACTCAACTAAGATGAGGACACAGAAAACCTGGCATTCTGTAGTATCTATACAAACACTATTGACACCTCTATTCCCCCAGCTTCACTATACTGGAGCAGTCTGCTTGACTTCTCTGGATATGGGTGTGCTTTGCTGTGGCTTGGTTAGAATTAAGAGAGGCTACAGACCCAAAACTGAAAAAGCACTTTGGCTGGGACAACAAAGGCCCCCTGAGCAAACATTGACTTCTAATGACCAGTAACCACAGAGTTAAGATCAAAGAGACCAAGCATGAAAAGCCTGTTCTTTAAAGTTGCCAGCACTCAGTCCTGCAACCTGCATGTTCCTACACAAGGTATATACATGTGCCTGGGCCAGTTCAATAGTAGCTGGAACAGCTTAGACCGAGCAGAGTATACTGAGGTTTTTATTCTGAGAAAAAGGGTATATCAGCTCCTGCAGAGCTTGCCTGAATGTAGCTAGGTCTGGCTTGCTCTGTGATCCAGTTAAGAGCTGGTTTGAGTGTGTTCACCCTGAGCTGCATTCAGTGTGCACTACAGACACAGAGCAGCTAATCAAGATGGGAGCCGAGCAGCTGAAAAACCAGTTGCTTTGGCTGCCATTGCTGGGTCTTGGCCCTCTTAACTTTTGTAATATGCATGCACTGCAGTTTCTTCTGGTTGCACTCTCAGGGTGAACTCCTCGATAAGCAAGCTGATCTGACATGGTAATGTGTGGCTGTGAAGTACCCTCAAAAGGAGGAAGAATGTCATGTCTTGAAGGCGTAGGTTCAGCAATTAAGACATTGTGCAACTTACTCTTATGAAGTAGCTATGCCTGTTTCCTGGGAGTGTGGACATGCACGGAGGCTGGGAACTTCAGCTAAGAAGTCTGGAGTCTTTATAAGGTAAAGGCCAATTCACCAGAATATCCCATGATGATTTGTAATGTGATCAGTGTGGTTAAAGTGATGTTTTAGAGTAGTCATTTCAATCACTTAGGCTCTCTAGAGAATAGTTATCTGATTTCTATTTTTTGCTCATTGTCATTCTAAGTTATACTGCAAATTCTATTTCATGTGGTGATGGCATCCATGCTGACTACGAGAGGGGTGCCTAGATCCCTCCTTTACAGTGAGCACCTGAGCTGTGCTTCACTGGATTAAAAGTAGTCTGGGACAAACAGCAAACACATCAGAAGAGTGTATAGACAATTCCCACTGTGTACACTGCATCCTTGCAGGCAGGTATTTGCTCCCAGGTTTAATGCTTGTTAACTCAGTGACTTTCTGAGTGGCAGAAAACTCTGCCTAGTTCTGTCTGGCTTCTGGGGAGTTCCTCCAGTCTCCCTGGAGGTATGGCTGTCCTCCTTCGCTCTTCACTATAGTGTCTCCAAGTCTGCATGAACCACACACTTGCAGTTCCTCGATGTGATTCCCTGGTCTTTCACATCCAACGGTCCGTTCAGCTGCCCCTCGGCCGCAGCATAATCTGCTGCTTGCACAGAGAAGAAAAACCTTCACACCCTGCAGGGGTTTCCATCCAAGCCACTCCTCCTGAAGGATTGCAGTTCAACAGCTGATCAGAAGCACTATCCACCTCAACAGCTTGCATGGGCTGTCTTCCTTCCACACAGGCACAGCAGATCCCTGCCCAGAACTGCACTGGATACCATAGTGCCACATGCGCTGCTTGTGCTAGACTCTGGGTCTGCTGAGCAGATTGGGGAAGACAATGCCTTTGATCACTGGAGCCTGTGTGCAGCTGCAGGGAATTGTTTCTGGCCAGAATCCAGAACTCAGGGTTGCTGTGGCAGAACTAATTTTGTTCTTCTCTTGTATTCCGGACTGTGTACAAATGCCAGGATAAGGTATGAGCATGATGCTCTTCCCCATTCTCTTCGGAATGGGATGAGATACATGCCCTCGTGAGAATTTTGTCCTTTTTTTTTCCAATTTAACACGTGCAGAGCAGTACCACATACTTCCTTTAATATGTTTTGCATGATAGATATTTCCAGACCATGTATGGCCACACAAGACATGCTGATCGTAAGTGTATGTTCTGCTGTATCAGTTAACTGCTCTGATTTCAACAGGTTTCTCAGTACAACTAGACTCACGAAATTGTTACCGATTGTGTAGTAATGGGGAGAACCTTCCAACACGAAACCTCTGCTCTGGATGTGGGTAATCAGAATTTGCTATCATGCCAACCTGGGTTTTAGCTGGAACCAGCGATCCTCACCTACTACCCTGAGGCTTCTAACAATCAGAACAAGACACAGTGACACAAGGAAAGAAGTGACTTCTACTCAATCTCCTTTTCCTCCTGGTCTTTCCTGGCCTGCAGGAAGGACTGTTTTTACAGCTTGTTCTTTCTCACCAAATTAGCAAGCACAGACAAACAATGTTCAAATCTGCCTGTACAAAGAATCAAACCTCCCAATCTCAGCTATGACACAGTCAAAACCTTCTGAGCCCTGAGAAACTTGCTCTGTCCCTCCAAGTACAGGCATCCGGGACAGAAACATTGCACTGGTCTCTGCTGTGCAGGTTTCAGAATTTCTGATTCAAAGAACGAAACCAAGCAACTTTTAAACATAAAGCCACGTGTACGTGGAGACTTACGTATGATTCTGGGCAACTACCGAGCACAGCCGGGCCTCTGCAAGGGTCGGCAGCCAGCGACCCGCACGCTGTGACCCTGCACGGGCCGCGCGGCGAGCCACGAGCTGCGGCGAGCCACGAGCTACGCCGAGCCGAGGTCAGGCTCAAGTGGAACCACAGACCGGCGCTAAAAACGCTGCCTCACACCACAGCCGCGCAGGCCGGGCCGGAGCGCGGCCACCGCTCACAACACAGCCGGGTTCGCCCCGGCCGCCCTCTCCCCCCGCCGCGCCGAGGCCCCGGCCCGGCCCTGCCCGCCCGGCGGCGCTGGCCCGCGGCCCGAGGCAGTGCGAGGCCGAGGCGCGGAGCGCGGGCCGGCAGCGCCCCCGTGCGGCCTCCTCGCGGCGGCCCCGCCTCGCGCCGCTTCTACCGCGCGCCGTTCCCGCCCCAAGCGCTGCCGCCCCGGCCCCAGCGGGAGGGGAGGAGAGGGCGGGGCCGGCGCCTCTGCCGCGGCGGGGCCCTGCCGAGGTGTAGGGCTCGCTCTAGTTCAGGGACTCCGCCACAGGAGCTCGAGGGGTGACACGGCACGGCAGAGCGCCCGGCTTGGGGTGTCTTTGTTCTGGCACCCCCGAGAGGAGCGTGGCCGGGCCAAGCCTCGAGCATGACGGAGGGAGTGATCCCTGCGCTGCGGGTGTGTGTGCTGCGTCCTGCAGCTCTGGCCCAAGTGTACAAAGCAGTTGGTTCCCAGGGCAGTAAATTTTGAGATTCTGAATGACAGATACAAAATAAAGGAAATTCAGTTACATATTTGAGAAAGTCGTGGTTTCGTTGTGTGCACTCCTCCAAATCCCGCAAGGCCTGAGCCCGTCTGCCTTCAGCCACCACCAGCAACAACAAAGCCTGGCCTGGAAACACCCGTGTGCCAGTCGCCAAACTCTGACGCTCTCCGTGATTCCCCCACTACCCTCCCAGGGGAGGGTAACAGGAACCAGGGAGAGAGACTGTGAGGCTGAAAAAAACTTGAACCAGTCTAATGAAAAAGAACACTAACAATGAAGATACTGAGTTATATACAGGTATTATACAAGTATGCAAATATATTCAAAGACACAAGAGAATATGTTAAACCAGAATCCACACCTTCCAGATGACAACTAGATTCCAAGTAGGAAAAAAAAAAGCTCCAGACTGGACTCAACAGCAGACGGGAGTGCCCAATCCCAGAGTGCCAATGCTAGTCAAAAAACCCCAAAACAACAACAAAAATAAAACCCAAAACAAACAGAAAAGGAGCTGTGACACACCCAGCCCATGATGGGGAACAGGGGAAGGTGACCTGTCTCAATGCTCCTCTGCAGCATGAAAACAAGAGGCAGAAATACCAGCAGCAGAGGCAAAGATGAAGCAGAGATGACAGCAACACTCCCAGCAGAGCAGCACTAAAAGCCCCAGGGCTTGTCTCAGGGGCCCTTTTATACTAAGCACCATGGAAAGGAACACGGTGATTGGTCCATTTGGGTCACGGAGCTTCTGTCCCAGGGCTCTCGAACCAGGGCGACCTGAAAGACAGGGTTTTCAAAAGCACTTTAAGTCAGCTGGAAACAGACAGTGGCATGTGTGCCCTCAGCCACTTAGGTGTTTCTGGAAGTCCGAGCCAGGGTTGTGCTGCTTCACGTGTCCTTGCAATTTTCAGCATGGCATTTGTTTTATTTCTTGTCTGCAGGAATCCATCACAACTGTGGTTGCTGTTTCTGCTGGAGAAAGTTCCCCTTTATTATACTGTCAACACAGTGGTAGCAAAAGTTTACCTTTAAAAAGTAATCACAGCACTGCAGAGATAAAAATCACACCACAAACCCCAACGACTACCACAGTACATGACTCTCTCAGTCCTAACTCCTCCAAGGCAGCTGACCAGACAACCACATAACAGGAGTTCCCACCCAACTGCAAGCTTTTCAACAGCTGGGGTGTGAAAACTTTACAGAATGTGTCTAATTCATCACTGTCACACCCAAACTACAATTAAATTCAAATCCAAAAGCAGAATGACTTTCATGGTCATCCAGCTCATCAGCATGTCTGTCATGAACTGCTCTACAAGTGGCAAGACAGTAACAGTCTGGGTCCCCAGGTATGCACTTCATTTGGGTTTTGCGTATTTACTATCCATTCTGGAAGACCTCCTTTCTGAACCTAGATATAAGTGGTGCTGGTGACAAAATCCCCCTCAGTGGCATGTCGGCCACAGGGGAACTGCAATGGCTTCAGCATGTATCCTCCTCTGGAGCACTGCCCATGGACACAGGCCACTTATAGCCCTGGTATTCTAAATACCTCCTGCACACGCAGGGATATGCCACTGAAAGTTACCTACCGCTCACAGCCTTTGTCCTCCTGAAAGGCAGGAACATGATTGTTGCCTTTGTTGTTGTTATTTAAGACAGTAAACATTCCACAGCCATCACAGAATCACAGAATGTTAGGGATTGGAAGGGACCTCGAAAGATCATCAAGTCCAATCCCCCTGCCAGAGCAGGAACGCCTAGATAATGCTACATAGGAACGTGTCCAGGCAGGTCTTGAATGTCTCCAGAGAAGGAGACTCCACACCCTCCCTGGGCAGCCTGTTCCAGTGTTCCGTCACCCTCACTGAGAAGAAGTTTCTTCTTGAGTTTAAGTGGCCCTGTAGGGCTGCCATCCACACCACCAGCGTATGCACATGGCCTTCATCGGTCCATTCCTATGTATATTCTGTGTCCTGGAGAAGTGATTAGGTACCTCTTGAGGTATTGCAGCAGGCACAAGTTCTGGATATGCAGAAGCATAGCAGCTCCTGAGACTAGATGGACGCAGTCTTGCCTACAGATGGCTTTCTGTGACTTGAGCCAGCCAGTCCAAAATGTTAGTCACAGGATCAGAAGTGGTGTTTAGTATCATAGAACAGTTTGGGTTAGACCGGACCTTTAAAGATCATCTATTCCAACCCCCTTGCAGTAGGCAGGGACATCTTCAACTAGATCAGGCTGTCCAGAGTCTTGTCAAACCAGATCTTGACTGTTACCATGGATGGGGCATCTACCAGCTCTCTGGGCAACCTGTTTAAGCTGACTGAATTTGCCATTTAGTGCCTGTCAACTGAATTTATAGGTCAGTGCCTTTGCATGTGTTAGATCTGGGCTTAACTCCTTAACATAGGTGGCTCTTTTACTTCTTTTAGGAAAGTTGATGACAAAGAAATACTCTCAAGCACCATAAAAAAAAAAAAAAAGTGATTCAAAGGGTACATGAGCTTGTATCAAGAGGCAAAATAACACACACTCACACCCCAAAGGGGACCGTCTCATTAGATTTGCTCTGCTGCTGAGCTGAGCCCTGGTAGCCTCCGCTGGCACGTTGATGGAGAGAAAATTACAGCGTGCCCCATGGGCCTGCGGGAGAGATCAGACCAATATATCAGCAAAGGAGGCATCAGAACAAATGAGGGAGCACACGAGCTGCATTTCAGGCTGAAAGCTTTACAACCTGAATGACTGCAGCTTGTTTACACACCTAATGGGGAGTGATGCAGATGTGAAGTAGGATTTAAAGCCATCACAGAACCTTAAAAATAGCACAGTGAAAGTCATTGTTCCTTTTCTCAATTAGGAGGACAGGAAACGAAAAACGCATGAGTGTGGAGGCTTTCTGCTACAGCCCTAAGGGAATGACCCAGAGTCATGAGAATATAGGCCAGATATTGAGGCAAAGAATGAGAAGCAGCAGGAGACAGCAGAATATAATTTGTGTGGATAGACTGTAGCAGACTCTGCAGAAAGAATCACAAAACATTTTATTGAGAGAATATTATATATTGCTGTGGGCAACTGCTCATCATCTACAGGCAGAAGTGGAGAATTGCTGGTGAGACAGAACAAGGTACTTTGATGTCAACACCACCTTTGTTTCACGGTAAACAATGCAGTAGCATGTTGCCAATATGGACGTGGTTAGCAATATACACTTACTGTGATAACAGTAAGTACAATAAGAGTTACGTGATTAAACAGAGCAAAGAGAAGTATGCATGATGCATCATGTAAAACCTTTGCTGTGAATTGGTCTCCTTAGGGAAGCAGCACAATTATTGTTTTCCTAGTAACCTGGAGTTAGAAAGGAGAAGCATTGAAGATCGTGTGATAGAGAACACTGGTCTATGGATCAAGGGATGAGCAAGCCCATTTCTCCTTGGAACTGAGTGTATCACTGCATGCATTTTTTAAGGCATGAAAATACTCATAATAATTTTCTAGGTTGTAAGTAGTCAGTGATGGCAAGTCAGAAGTGAGATGATAGGAGAAAAGTGAGTTTATCACTGTGGGGTAGTATTTGGAGTAGAACACAAAGAAAGAATGGGGCTTGGGGGAAGGAGAAGCCACATTCCAGAAAGGAGTTACTGCACATGCTGAAGGGCATTCACTGCTTAAGAACAACGGTAGACAGGGACTGGGGAACAGTCAGGGTAGAGGAAGAAAGAAGTCAGCTCTGAGAGGCATCTGTTGATGAGAAGGTAAAAATCAAGAAAAACAGAAGATAAATGAGTGAAGATGGAAAAAGGAAACACGTGTTTGTGAGCAAAAATAGTTGCAGTTATAGGAAGCGTGTTGTGGAAACAGATTGCTCTTCCCAGGTGGTTAACTGTAACCGACTGAAGTATTTGCAAGAAACATTTCCAAATTGCAGTCACAATGTCTTTGTGAAGTAGGTAAGCACTGACAGAGGAGGGAGGCAAAGACAGAAAGGTTGAAAAGCACTGGAGGAGTCTCTGTTGGTGTGGGACTAGAAGGTGAGCATCCCTCACGCTCGGCCCTGAGCTAGACTTTGTGTTTCTTTGCTTGAGAACATACACTGTGAGTGCCCCAGGCTCTGCTGGTTCATCATCAAATACACTCGACCTCCAAAAGAAATCACTGTCTAGAAAAAACTTCAGTGCTGCCAAACATATCCCGAAGTGTACCCTGGGCTGGAGCCCTTTGAAACAAAGGGAGCAGTGTGTTCTACCAATCCCAAGCGCCAGGAAGCAGAAAAGGAGAAGGGATAATTCCAGACTTGAGGCTATAACAACAGGAGAAAGAAAGGACAAATACAAACTGTTTACTGGGCGGTGGAACTCGTGCCAATTGCTGTAGTGAGATCTATGCCAAGCAAGATACGCTGGCATCTATTCTTACCCCAGGAGGGAAACAGATGTGTATTAATCCTCTCTGCATTGGTACATCTGGTAAGGTCACAGAGAGGGGAAGGAAGGACAAAGTTGCCCCAAAATAATTACATTGATAAAAAAAAATCTATTCTCTATGAAAATTACTTTCCTGGCAAAAGTTTTCAGTTTCTAAAGACAGCATATTTTTGAAGCCTACCTATACTGATTAGCTTTAAAGCTTGTTTTCACAAAAAATAGCTACAACTTTCCTCAAAAGGGTGAATTCACCTACACCTTTATTGGCCTTCCCAGCCAGTGGAAGGCTTTGAAGTGTCTCAGTCCTTGTTGTGTTGTCAGCACACTCTCCCAAAGGTGTGTGTGGGTTCTTTACACATGATTCTGTTCCTCCTATAATTTTGTAGCAGCAGCAGCAGCTCTTTTGTCTAGAAGCCTTTCTGGCTGCTTGTCTTATGCTTGCTTTGGGGGGTAATAAATGTTCTGTCCCAGGAAAGGGCTGGTCTGTTGTTTCAGTACTTGCCATAAATTGTTATGGGGGATGGGAAAGATGATCCTACCTGCAACCTCAGGAGATCCCAGCATGCGTATGGGCAAAGCTCAGAAGTCAGGTGTATCTTTTTCAGTTTTGACATTGCTTGTACCTCCATATATTACTCTTCAGCTTCAGAATTAAAAGTATACTGCAGAAATATTCTCTAGTTAAAGTTTCGCTCCAGAGACCTGAGCTGAAAATTTAGATCAAATCCTGACTTGACTCAGGCTTAGCTCTTATTTTAATTTAATAAAAGGCAAAGATTTCCAGGGCTTTGCAAAAATTTGAAGAGAGTAAAACTCTCTGCCATTGTCCATGTGAACAGATATTTAGCAGTAGTAGTGAAAGAAATTAAATTGTAGAATCATAGAATCGTAGAATGGCTTAGGTTGGAAGGGACTTTAGAGATCATCTAATCCAAGCTCCCTGTGATGGGCAGGGATGCCCTTAACTAGACCAGGTTGCTCAAGGTCTCATCCAGCCTGGCCTTGACCATCTCCAGAGAGGGGACATCCACAACTTCTTTGGGCAATCTATTCCAGAGTCTTGCCACCCTCGTACTGAAGAATTTCTTCCTGAGATCCAGTCTAAACCTATTCTTCAATTTAAATCAATTACTCCTTGTCTTAGTGCTGGACACTCTTGTAAAAATTCCCTCTCCAGCCTTCCTGTAGGTTCCTTTCAGGTACTGGAAGGCAGTTGTAAGGTCCCCCTGGAGTCTCCTCCGGGCTGAACAATCCCAGCTCCCTCAGCCTGTCCTCGTAGCAGAGGTTCTCGAGCCCCTGGATCATCTTTGTGGCCCTCCTCTGAACTCTTTCCAATAGGTCTATATCCCTCTTATGCTGGGGACTCCAGAACTGGACACAGTATTCGAGGTGGGGTCTCACAAGAACAGAGTAAAGGGGGAGAATCACCTCTTGTGATCTGCTCCTCTTATTGCACCCCAGGATGCGGTTGGCCTACTGAGCTGCATGAGCGCACTGCTCGCTCATGTTGAGCTTCTTGTCTATCAACGCCCCCAAATCCTTCTCTTCAGGGCTACTCTCAACCCACTCTGTACCCAGTTTATTTTTGTGCCTGGGATCGGCCCGACTCAGGTGCTGGTCCTCGCACTTTGACTTGCTGAAGCTCATGCAGTTTGCACTGGCCCATATACAGCAAGACCATCAGTTACCTAACAAACTGATGCGGAGAAAGCAGGCTGCCAGTTGCAAATATGTATGTATTCTAAGATAATTTAAGGAACAAGTTATTGATCATGGGTCATCTGCAGGAAGTGTACTGTAGATGACTGTAGCCTCTATCACGATAGATTTAACCAGAAACAGCCTTTGCAGAAGTGAACATCAAAGACAAAGTCAGAAAATGTTTCCTCTTCCTGTCTGTGACAGCAAATCGTGAGGTGGGGAAAAAAAAATGCAGCAAGCTCTACAGGTGTGGGCGACAGCTAATGCTGACATAGCTGTAACGTAGTCAGGGGTTAAATTACAAAGTCCTTCTGATTATCACATAATTTCCCCCATTGCCCACAAACCACTTCCTTTTTTGCCCATGAATTCTTCCACATCTTCACAGTAGACAGAAGGCTGGTGCCTCAGTGTCAAGCAAGCATGAAGTCGGTTGCTGTAACTGTCTGTGTCCTCTGTTTTCAGTTTGAAGCCCTGTATGGTGAGTAGCATTTTGGATTATTCTCCTTTCAGTAGATGTCTCTATGGAATATAACTAATGCAATGAGTGGAGACAGTAAATGAGGCATGAGGTTGGAGGAACAGAGGTAATTAAGGGAAACAGCTGCAAAAAGACCAGTCTCGTCTTTGATATCACTAGAGTTGGTGGAAAGAGTATTCCTGCCAGCACAGGGCATTTGCTCTGAAACAAAAAAAGTACAAGTTTTCATTGTTTATATTCTTTAGCTCATCTGCTTAGTGTTACTCTTTAGCTGTTTAGACTGCAGTGCTCCAGCCGGCTTCCTTTGCTCGGCATAAAAGTCTCATAGCATGATGGTGAATGGCTTAATAAAGAGGATCCAAGTTATCGAAAAACCTGCTCTTGTTTGGGCAGGGAATTTTTATACTATGAAAAATGTAAATGGCACGGAAGAGTAGATGAGATTGTTTTGGTGCAGGCTTGAAATGCAGACTGACTTAAAAGGTAGTGTAGCATTTCTAAAGCTGTGTTTGAGAAGGCACACGGTGACAACGCCGATCTCAGTCCAGCTATAGACATGGATGTAGCATTTTATAAGATTCAGTGTTTTTCACAGCTACACAAAGTAAAATATTAGAGATCACATTTAACTGCAGCCTCTTTGAAACCCATATATTATCGTGCCAGGATGGAAACAGAGTTATTATCTGATTAAGAAGAGTATTTTTTTTCATACATGTACTGTCCAAAGATTTGGTATGATGTGTCGGACCCGAGTAAGACATGAGGTTTGGTACACCCAGTTACTAAGCACCACTTCAACATGTTTCTTTGAAGGTCGTGCTAAGGGCTATTGAGTATGTTTGCTTCTGAAATTTTAGTGATGTAGGATAAGTTTCAAGTCCCCCTGTAGAATTTAAGTACTCCTGAGGTTTCATATGGAATTAAAGCTTTCATTTAAATTAAAACCAGTTTCCAGCTCTTTAGGCAATGGAGATACCCTTCAAAAGGTTAACTAATAAAGCAGTAGTATACCAAATTTTCAGATAGATTGAAAAGATGTGTAAAATCACAGGGAAGCAGGATGTGATCAGTGTTTCTAAAGGAACATGAGCTGCTCTTTTTCTCCTTGAATAGTTATTCATAAATCTACTAAGAAAAAATCCCATCAACTTTGTTAAATATTTCTCAGGTAGTCAATTTAGCAGGTATTGACCAGGATGCTATTATATGTGGCTGGAGCTGTCTAAAAGGCTGTTCCTTGCGGGAAGAAACAGGCTGCATTTTTAGGGGGGAAAAATTATTCTATCTGATACCTGCATTTCTCCTTTCTTTCCCCTTCTTTCAAATATGGAGGATAGGATTTGGGGATGGGGCTGAGGAGACAGCAGGAAAAAGATTCTGCCTGTAACAAGAATTGGTATCTCTCAGGTTTTTTATGTTACAGTGCTTTCAGCATAAAAATACTATTTATTGTCATTCTCACTAAAAACAAAAGGGCTGCAAGAGATCAACTTCATGTAAGACACATTAGCATGATGCTCGCATTTAGAGAACAAGCTAGCACTCTGGTGAGTTTTGAGGAGTAAAAGCAGAGTAACTTCTAAGACTTGGGTGGGTTTTTTTGACTTAGCAAATAACTTGTCATCTATGGATATTTTTTCCAATGTAAATAGGTCACAGAAGGTGATATATGTGTATATATGTGTATTATGATTTGATAACCCAATTGTGATAAAGCAATTGTTTATAAGAGCATGGAGCCTTCCTGGCGCCTGTATAGAAACACAGGTAATGAGATTTTGGAGTACAGAGCTGTAGATTCTATAGCACTTGAGGCCCTCGCTATGAAATGTTGGACATGAGGTTTGCACATCAACATTTACAAAGTATTACCACTGTGCACCTACAGCTCTGTTGTCAATACAGGAGGAAATCATGGTCATTTCTTAGAACGGTGTCTGAAATATTATCAGGGCTCCTGTGTTAGTGGCATAAGAGTTTCTGTATTTCACAACATTACACCATAAAACCAATTCAGATTATAGATGGCTTCTTAGCATAATTCTGGCCATTACTTGCTTTGCCCAAAAGCACTACTTTCTTCATCCTTGATTCTTGAAAGGTAGGAGCATGTTAGTTTTAGGCATATGACTTATGACACTGAATTGACAGTGTCATCTTTCAGAGTGCCTTGAAAGGTCAAAGCTATGTGTGTGGTTTCTTTATGCATCTAGAATTAAGAAAACAAATGTGTGTTTTTTTAAAGGCAGGGGCTGCACTCCCCTGCTAGGACCAAAATGAGTAACGGATTGATGATGTCTGCTGAAGAGAAAGCTCAAAACTGCAGTCCCACTAAAATGAGAATAATTTGCCTTTCATTGGGCTGTGTTCAAGCAGACTACCATAGAAATTCCCAAACCTCTACCAAACTGCTTTGCTTCTGTGGTAAAGATGAAATTGAGATGGAAATGTACTGACTGTAAATACATGTATACATAGAATGTACTTGCATGCACTGTTTCATGATTTAACATAGAAAGATGTTACTTTCATGCATGTGTTCATCTCTTGGATTCACATTGGAAGCACAATATTTGTCCTGACACTCTTCTTTACATGAGGTGAGCCAGGCACAACTCAGAGCCACTCCACAGTGTGACACTGCTATGAAACAAATGAAAGATTTGTTTGCTCTTGTCTCAAAATCTTCATATATAATTGAATTAGCTCTTTCATGAAAAATACCAAAAAGGAACCTTAAGGTCAAATCTAAGCATTTTTACTACTGAACCAGTAAGATTCTTCTGTTCATTTTCAACAATAATGTGATGTAGCCTTTTATTCACATATTTTTTTGAGGTAGTGTTAGGGAGGTTTAGTGAACGAATCTCAATATTATTGGACATTTTAACCTCAGTTTCCTATCTCCCATTCCACTAAATGTACATTTATTCTGACTATAGCTCGGCAAATGACAGACATCCCAAATGTGTCTGGCCATTAACCACAGAGTGTTACAGGTCCGCAGGATTAACCTAGGAGTGAACTAATGCAAATGGGCACAGGAGGACAGCAATCAGGCATAGGGAGCAGGGAATAAGCCACCTTTTAGTATGCAGTGAAAGCATTCACATTAGGAGCTGATGCAGAATAGCTAGTGAGTTGGAAATTCATATTGGATCTCACCCATAGTGGTCGTTCGTGTAGACAATTTTGTGTTTTAATCTCAGGCACTGTTAATCTCATTTTAAAATGTGCTCCCTTCATACAATGCTAAGCACATTTTTCTATACGGTCACTTGCTTCAGAAGAATAATAATTGTATCACATTTACCAGAATGCTTATTCACAGAAATACATTACTGAGTCTTCCTTGAAAATAGGCAGTTAAGGCTTCTGGGCCTGAGAGGATACAAAATGATCTTTCAGCTTGCCACAAGGTCACATGAACTACATGCTTAATGACCTCTCTCTGCCCTTTTCCATTAAAGAAAAAGGATCAAAACCATGTTGCCTGACAAACATTTTTAACCACCCAGTACAAAAGGGCAGTTTCATTAGCTTACAGCAAAATTTCATTAGCTTACAGCAAAATTTGCTTTGGTTTGCCTCTGAAAATAGTTCAACTTTCAGAGGCAAACCAAAGGAAATACAAAGCTGTTGCTTCAGCACTCAGAGTAGGGCAGCCCCATGCTCTGCTGGGGTATGAGGTAAATGTGGCACCACTTGGCTCTGGAGCTGCCCGGACAGAGTCAGCATCTGCCTCTTCCCCCAGATGATCAGTGACAAATGTGGAGGCCTCAGCTGCAGGTGGATGCTTCTCAAAAGAATCAGGTCAGCTTACATATTCAGCATGCTTCATAGCTTCTGCTATATCAATACACTTGGTTTTTTGCTTCCCTTGCCTAAATAGTTTGTCTGCTGTTGGGCCTCATTTTAAAGGTATACGTTACCAAGCTACAGGCTATCAACCTATAGAGCATTTTAAAAGACCTTTATTTCAAATGCTGTTCTCATAGCAGCTATTTTCTTTCACCACGCAACATACAAGTTATCAAGATCTGTTTCTTTATTTGACCTTTGCTTTCAGCTTTTCAGACTACATACCATTATAAGGGCTTGCACTTTTTGTATCTGTGCCTTCAGTGTATCTAGAACTCTATTTCACTGTAATTTGGTGAGCTGTGTGTTTTGTCTGCCTTATCTTCTCACCAGTGGTACAAGATGCCAAATACCTTGTCCGTTATCACACACTTAAGTAATAGTCCTGAGAGAAGTACAGATATTAGAACTGTCACTGAATTAGATAAGGGTGCTGACTGTGCACAGTAAACTAGGAAGACTGTGATAACTAAGAGGGTAAATCAATCAAAAAGGGATAACAGTTTCTATTGCTTTCCAACTGAGCACCACAAAGTGTCTTCCAGAAGTCCATTAGCTTAGGTGTCACACTAAAAATATTTTAGACGAGTATCATTCATTGCAATGCCCTTGCCAATGTAGTAATTGGGAAGTAATTCATAGAAGGAAAAATATGGGCACTGACAAATTGCCTCTGTCCAGAAAGAGTTGAGAGCGTACACAGGCAACCAAATGAGAATAATCTCCATTCTTGTACATATGCAGGCTGGATGTCAAAGATGGTAGGTGCCTTCAGGAAAAGACAATTTATACTGTGTAATCAGTGCAATACCTGGCACAGTTGGGGACCTGCTCTGTGTGGATCTAGACTACCATGTAGCAGTAACAACAAAAATAGGATGGTACGCCAAAGTCTTCAAGTTTTGCCCCGTATCTTCTTAGCAACATAAAATCAGTATGTTTCAGTATAACCAGCCTCCAGAGAGGCTACCAGAAAGCAGGAAAAGCAGATACAGTTTTTTTTCTACTTGCCTGCATACCTGTTTGTACCTTTAATTGTAGGACACTGTAAAAAGAAAAATTTCAAATTAAACACCATCAGGCTGTGCTATGCTGCCAGTGCTGATGTCCAAGCCTTTTCAAAGTGGTACATGCCAGCAACCCAGCCAGGAAATTCCACTGTCAGTAGTGCCATAGTGGGTGGTGACAGAGGCAGTGGCTTAAAACACAAATCCAGAGCATTTTTTAAAAATGTGCCTGTCTCATCTAATGGAGACTGCATATGCACAATGGACTGAATACACTTTGATAATCATAAAAAGGTTGCAACTGACAAAGGAGCAAAACAGTCTGCATTGCTTGAATATTTTCTTGCTGTATGTATTGGAGCATCTTCCAGATATTCGTTCTGGATGTGCCGTAAGAAGACGGTTTGATGCAGTGTTGAGCTGCGGGGGAAAGTTCTGTTAAACCAAAATGAGCGCTTTGGTCTGGAAACGAAGGGTAACGCTGGCTCATCGCAGACTATGCGTCTACGAGAAATCCAAAGCATGCTCTTTTATTTTGGGGAAGATTTCCTCAGTATTTTAAGGAGAAATTTACTTTCATGTCAGCTTCTATTTATGAAGTGCATTATTACTTTGCAGAGGTGTTTTAACAATTTGTAAATGTTATCTGTATGATCTATTAATTCTCGCTCAATGCATTTTCTTTCTACTTTGTTTTTTGTATTTCATGCTTTCATCCCATCATATGATTTTATAGTATGGCACAGACAGGATTACATAGGCTAATGACACAAGTTAGAAAACAACTTCAGCATCTTAACGTCGCATGACTCAGCCCCTGTTCCCATAACTCTCTTCTTGAATTTTAAACAGGAAACAATTTTGTATTTTTCAGGAGTTGATAGCTGCTTGTCAAGACCATGCAAAAATACAGGTAAGGCATGTTTGCATAAGTTGGTTTATGGTTTTAAATGCCTTTCTAGATCAAAAAATATTGACCTTGAAAAAAAAAAAGTCATTTTTTTTACAGCACACTTTAACACATTTTTGTCTGAGGGAATTTCCCATGCTACTGATAGCTGACTTTGCAAAGTCAGACTGTGAGGCAGCAGGAGGTCAGTTTATTTTCTTTTTCTTCAATAAATTTACAAAATGAGAGTTGCACAACATCTGGGAATTTTTCAGATAGTTGTTGGAAAGATCAAATGTAATTTTTGGGTTGCATGTGGATGCATACACACAGTGACATTGTCCTCTACTTCCTACATTATGTTAGTGACAGTCATAGAATCATAGAATTATTAAGGTTAGAAAAGACCTCTAAGATCATCAAGTCCAACCATCAACCCAACACCACCGTGACCACTAAACCATGTCCTGAAGTGCCACATCTACTTGATTTTGAACATCTCCAGGGATGGTGATTCCATTACCTTCCTGGGAAGCCTGTTCCAAAGCTCACCCCTCTTTCAGTAAAGAAATTTTTTCTAATATCAAATCTAAACCTCTCCTGGTGCAACTTGAGCACATTTCCTCTTGTCCTAAAAGTGCTATAGCCATCTAAGTTACTGACTTTAAACTTCATATCATGCATCAAGCAACTATTTTGAGTTCACAACCCATTTAAAGTTTTCAGGTACATAATTAGGGTGCAGATTATGAACAGATATAATTATAATAACGTTCATCCCACCTTGTTTTATGTATGAATAGGACAATCAGTCTGAGGCAGGGTTTATGTCTGTGTAGTGTTTGGTCCAAGGGGGCCTTCAAACATTATCAAGCAACTCACTGATGCAATGCTAACAGTGAGCTCTCCAGCTTTATAGCAGATAACAGGCCAGGTCTTATCTCATTTATTTTCTCAGTAATGTCTGACATTACCAGAATGATGCATTGGTATTTCATTGTAGAGGCTCCTTTTCATAGCAAGGCTATTCTGAGTACATACATGCCTTAAGTTTCAATCATGTGGCTCACTTGCTTTGTTTAAATGAGGTTCTTAACATTTTAGGGATTCTTTTCATTGCTATGTACGTGACTATACTTACTGTTTTCATGTCTTCAGATCAGCCTCATGTCTCTGACTCCCAGGTGATGGTGGAATTTGAAAATGGAAACTTCAAGTTCACATTCCCCAACCCCAAAAATGTGAGTGAGTTCAGCATGACCCTCTTCAAAGGGTATGACAGGAAGGAGATCTGTGCACTCCATTTGACTGAGGAGAAAGTTATCCCCAAGAGTAATGTCACCTACTGTCAGACAGAGCATTCAAACAGCAGCACCACTTTCATTCTTAAAAATCTGGAAAGAAAGCATATTGACACGTATATGTACTGCCTGGAGATATTCTTACCTCCTCCTTATATAGATTGCCGACTGAAAGAAACCTATTTGTACATCCAAGGTAAGTTTATTTCTCTTCTCCCCTCACTTCAGTTTACTGGTAGGTCAACACTGGGCACAGCTGTGCTGCAGTGAAAAATGGGACTACATCTTGCACAGATATTTCCAAGACAGCTTAAAACTGCTTAGCAAGGGGCTGGCAACAGTGGACCTATGTTGGCAGACTGCTCAGCATGGCCTCTCCATATTTATCGATCTTGGGCACGTTTTGCAGGCCATGCTAAGCTCTGCATATTGTCAGTGGCACCCAAGCTAGCTAGACTACACCTTCTGGAGTGCCTGCAGCAGAAATTTTTCATTGTCAATTTTCCAAACTGCGGAGTGTAAATGTTAAGTTTATTTCTAGCTGTGGAAAAAAATCCATTTTGAGAGCTATCTTCATGTGCCTAGGATTAAAAAAAAAGTCATCTGTCAAATATCTGTGCTAGTAGTGATCTATGGAACTCTCTGATGCCACACTGATGTGAAAAAGATGACGTTCACTTCTCTGAACCAGGCCTTCAGCTTTAGAGCCTTCTTTGAGCAGAGAAGATAAACAGCTGAGGAGAATTTTTGGGCTTTTATCGAGAAAGGCTTGGACTAAATTCAGGACTAAGTCACTGCATAGGCTTTAATTTTGAATTGCCTTTCACTCAGTGGCTCTTTGGCAGATTAAGCTGAAAGACAGTGATTTTGCTCATGCTGTTTCTTGGTTCTCCATATAGGTCAGCTGCAACATGGTACTTCCTGTTGTCCTTCTTTTCCTATCTCTCAGCACCAGGACTAAACAAAGACAAAAGCTGAAATGCGAGGGCTACAATTATGTGGTTGGGTGAAATTATCTCTAAGCCCTCTCTGAACTTAAAACAGCTTCTCAGAATCAAACTGTGACATCCCTTTTTGTTGCAGTGTTTCCCAAAGCTGTCCATTTCAATTTGCACGGATACCCAGATGCTCATAGCTATTGCCAGATGTTTCACGCCCTATCATATTTACTCCCAGATCTGGGCAGGGATAATCTTGTGTCCCTCTGCTTGCCTTCCCACTCAAACATGACTGCCAAAGTCCACCATTCTTTTGGCCAGGCTGCCCTTCAAATCACTTGTGGTACTCACTGAATATAAGCTTAAGCCTCGCTCAGATCTGAAATGCCTGAAATGATCTGAAATGATCTGAAATGCCTGAAATGATCTGAAATGATCATCATGCCTGGCTTGGTTGCTTTTCAGTCTATGCTTTCAGTCCTGTGTACCAACAGTTTCACCTCTCCTTCTGGAAAACTGTTCTGCTTCCTGCTGAATACACTTTTCCAAGGTGGCTTTTCACCTTCAGAAAATCCTTCTCCAGAGCCCACTTTTGCTATTTATTAATATGAAGAGAAGAGGGGAGAGAATTTGAGAAGTCATCTCTAGGGGCAAGGAGGAATGCAAATTATCAGTGATGGCTTTTTTTCGCCTCCCCATCTCCAGATAAGGAAGACTGCATTTCTCTGGGACTCACGCCATGGATAATTATTGGCCTGATCATGTTTGCTATGATTTCCTGTGTCTGCTGTGTCGTAGCCTGTTGCTTAAGGAACAAGGTAAGCAAGTTCTGCAGAACCCTCCTTTCGAGGGTCATGGATGGGCAACTTGATTTAATAAGATTTAGAGGGTGGGACAGGCACATACTCAGCACATGATGTGGCTTTTGACAAAGAGACTGAGTTGTTAATTTACCTCTGGCATTTGGTCATTGATGACAGCAGCTCAGATTTAATTTTTCTGAGACAGAGTTGTTTATTGATTTAAAGGCTGGGAATCAAAGGAAAGAAGAGAAATGCTGCACGAGTCAGCAAAATTACTTTGGTAAGCAATTCACCTGGTTGTTTTCTTCAAGGAGGGGAAACAAATCATCAGTGGAGCAATTTAAGCTCTATTCCAGAGCAGCATCACTTAAACAAAGAACGAGTCTGCTCAGGAAAGAAAGGAGGCTATGGACATTAGTTATTTTTTGGGGCAATATGTGTTTTTCATTTGCAGTTTATTTAATTCCAAGTTTTCTATGTGACTGCCTGTCTATTCTGACTTCAATATTCCTACAGAAAACAGTCAGAGTAACTGCCCTACTTAAAGAACAAAGGCAGAAGTGGCAGAGGTTAGTGACAGCAAATTAAATTCATGGCATTTTCTCTCTGTTGGCAGAATCAGCAGTGTGAATCCAACTCCCATGAGTACAACAGTGAATACATGCCCATGGCAGCAGTGAATGCAGCTAAAAAACCAAGAATCTGAGGTTGTACTAAGCCTAGTTGTACTTGTACTTCTGCTTGTGTCTGTTGCGAGGCTGCTTCTGGGAGGGAAAGGGCTGCTTTCTGTGTCTCCTCTTGATTCTAGGTCAGTGGATAGGAGGGTGGGATTGTTGCAATAGCTTGTTAATAGAGTTCATGCTGCCATGTAGCAGGAAGAGGAAATGAAAAGCATGATCTCTGGAAACCTTTTTAATTGGAATGGTGGGCTGGTTCCTAGAAATGCCAACTGCTTCACATTAGTGCAAAGTAATGATCTTATGCATGAGGAAGAGATGTGAAACTGTTCCATTCAGATTGTTCAGATGGTGAGTGGTACCCAAAATCTCTTTGGGCAAGTGATTTACTCTGTTACTGGCTAAGGGCAAATAATCTGTAGAGAACGAGGAACTTGCTAACTACTTAAGTCCTTGCATAGTAGTCAGAAGCAGTTTTGGATACGGAACAAAAGCGGAATTTGAACTGATTCAGACGTATGAGGGTTGCACGTAACTAATTCTCCATTCCTATTCCAGGTATAGGTTGATTGTGGTGTGGAAGTTCTAAGAGCAGAGGTTTCCAGCTATTTGAACTTGGACAATGTGAAATCAGCATTTCCTCACCTTTCCCAGCCTCCCTAAGCTCTCATGACGGTCCTGTGCTCAGTCATGAGACACCCACTTTAGTACTGTTCTGAGCTGTGTTTTGCTCTAGCCTTGTGTGTGTTAACTGGCACGCTGCCTGATCCACTGACTTGTACATGAAGTGCTAACAGTATGTTAAAGATGCCAGCTTTTAGTTGAAGAAAATGTAGTAAGTTTGCTTGAGAGTAGATTCACCTTTTCACTGAGAACAAAGAAAACCAAACTACCTCCAATGCCAATCCTTATGGCACAGCCATGAAGCACTGCTGATGTATTGCACATGCCCTTTTGTCAGGGCTAGTTTAGCCTGATGCTATTAATTCATCCTCTCCTTTGCTGTCGAACTTCTTAGCACCAAGCTAGGAGAACGTGGTACGCACACATGCTCTCCTGCACCGAGCTATGGGACAGCAGGGGAACAAAACCTGAGAGAGCACAGCAGAGACTTTACTGTGACACTGTACCTCCGGTATGCGCACCTGCCTTTTTATATTTGTGCTATCAATACATCTTCTCCTTTCACAGCTTGGGGTTCCTGTAATTTAATTAAATTTTGAATTCTTTTACTAACAGAGCAATATATTATGAGAGGAATATATTGCAAGACTGCAATTGTTCTTTAAATAGAATCATCCATTCAAACCTTCAGGATCAGTCCCTAAACTAGGAGGCACAATCTGTCCTGTTGACATGTCTTGAAGCACAAAACCAACACAGTCCATAAGACCAGCGTATTCATGGACTCTGCATTACAATTATCTTTCTCTTGTGGTTTGACACGAAACCTTTACCACTTCCCAGGTGGGTTAAGGTTACTTGACCTGTCTCAGATTTCTCAGAGCTTTCAGCATGAATGAAATGGTCAATCCTTCACGTGCCTTGTGAAATCCATCAAAACTCTGACCATAACTGACCAACTGGGAATCCACTTTGATATGTTGCCAGACACCATTTGGCTGCTGGAAGCAGAACAGTGCATGGATTCTGAGTCTCTCTGTAATTCATCAACAAAACAAGTATCAGTTAGAGGACAAAATTGTGAAAGATACATAGCCTGCTTGTCTGGCAAACAGAAGACTGGTTTCAAATTTGATAGGGCAAACAGGGACTGTCAGGCATGAAGACGACATAAACTGGTATGTCAAGAACAGGTTTTTCCTCAACAAACACCTGAATACATAGAAGTATTGCAGAGAGAACGTGTAAGTTGTTAACTGTGACTGCAAGCAAAGGGGAAATGAGTAAAGCATCAAACAAAGTGGAGACTGCCATTTCCACAGTGAGTATCCTGCTAAGGAAACCAGCTCCTAGGCAGAGATGTAGAGGGGCAGCCTGGCATGTTGGGTAACATTACACTATCTTCCGTTGTTCTGCCACATAACCTTTGCCAAATTACTTGATTTCCCCAGCAAAAAAAACCCCTTTCCTCTGCACATCCACAAATATGCCCATTTCACCATTTAGAAAAACATTGATGAAATTACTGTCTTTGAAAATTATTGCCTTTGAGAATTATTAAATAGCTAACCTCTACTGCCCATGAGAAATGCTGGATGCAAGATCCTGTGTAACAGTGGAGAGTCCTATCCCCTGGAACATTCCACCAGACTGAGAAGAAAATAAAAGGAATAAACAGTTTCTGAACAAAGGAAAAACTTGAGGTTTGCCTTGCTCCTTGCCTATCCAGCAGCAATGCTCGATAAAGGACAGATGATGAAAGCCTGGACAAGGTAGTTCAAAATACATACATTGCACTCTGGAGAGATAAATCATTGATTCTCATTGTAACAAAGTTTTTGGAAGTCTCAGGTTCCATTACTGCTTATTTTCTCTTTTTTTTTTTTGGAAAGAGATTTTTGTTCCTAATAAAACATTTTTTTATTCTTCCGTATGTCTCCATAAGAAAAGTGCATGCATGTGTGCACGTTGTGTGAAAGCAATAAGCTCTGTAAAATCCACAGTGCAATGGAGAGAGAGTACAGGGTAATTTATCTTTTTATAGCATCTTATGTGGGAAACAGGAAAAGGACTAAGGAAGAAAAAATATTTAAAAAGTGAAAACTAAAAATTTGGATCTTTTTCTATGCAGTGGGGTAATGACAGTGTTTGGATCTGTTTGTTTCCTCTTATTTTCATGAGAAAGTATTTTTTCATATTGTCCCATCTCTTCATTCTTTCTTTTGATCCCTTATGCAGTACACAGATAATGTTCAGGATTATTTTCGGACATTTTTCAGTTTCTTTCTGCCATTCTTCAATATCTCCAAATCAGAAGGAGGTGGAAGAAGGTAAAGGATGGCAGAATCAGCATAAAAATAAAACCTATGAAAAAGTAACATGAGCTGAGTCTATAGACTGTGTAACGAGAAAGGATTAAAAGAAAAGAAAACAAAAAAGGAGTTAATAAGAATAAAAAAAAAGTCTGATATTCTAACAGGTCAGAATTTCAAAAAGTAAAAATTCTCTTTGGAAACTCTCATCTTTGGGAAAAGATCATTTTAGCAGAAAAAGAAAAAAAAGAATATTTCAGCAAACATTTCTGGTGAGGGACTGTTTACGACGGTGTGTAGCCACAGGATGAGGGGCAATGGTTTTAAACCAGAGCAGGGTAGATTTAAATTGGATGTCAGAAAAAAGTTCTTTAGAATGAGGGTGGTGAAACAGCTTTCATCCTTCCTGATTTATCATCACTAGGAGTTACCCCACATGTATTTACACTCAATAATGCCCTTTAGATCTTCCCCGTCCTTGCCAGTGAGTGTATGAAGTCAGGAGGTCAGCTAACCAGATAGGTATGTGTGGCAAACAACTACTCATAATCTCCTTGAAGGTTAAGACCCAAAATAAAAATATACAAATTGAGCAAACTTAATCTTGCGAAATGAATAGTATGACCAGTGAACAGGTGGAGGATATTAGGGGAGAAAACTACAAAATTTAAGGAAGTATAAATGACAAGAATGTCATAATTTGAACACCTGCATATCTTGAGACACTTTGAAATCCAAACCTCAATATTTATTTTGCAAGCTTGTCTTCCCAGCTTGAATTATGAACCCAAATCTGAGTGCTCTTGGAGTTTAATGATCAGATTTAAGATTTCAACTTCTTACCTAATATACAGCACTAAGAATGAAATGACACTGTGAAATATTGTGGGACATTTTCCCTTAGTACAGGTATTTTGTTAACTTCAAAGTTCAAGTATTTTTAAATACTATCATTCTTCTTATGGACTTTTAAAAAGTTTTTTTTTAAGGCTGGGGAAAAGGGTTCTCAAACTAGAGTGGAGCAAACAAAGGAATCAAAACGAGGATTTGAACTGAAGATATTGTACACCATTATTCATAAAGTATTCTACAAAGTGAACTGCGCATGTGAAACTGCAAGTTGCCATGCAGAAGAACACAGCAATAATAAAACCAGAAAAAAAGACAGGTCATTGAAATTATTTAGTTCAAAATTAATTCAACCCATTAGTGGGGACTTCTGTCCGTTGAAGGTTTGCTGAGGAGTTGGATCTAAATCTTTGCCTTTGGTTTTACTTGAACTGCAATGAGACATTCCAGATACCCAAGTCCCTTGAGTTGTCCAGTCCATCATTGTTATAGCAGTGTACCCACTGTCATAAAAATTTCTCATTTCATTGAGAGATGAAATTTTGAGATTTGTATTTATGTTCTATGATTATGAGTTCGATTTGGTGTGGGAGGCTCATTGAAGAAAAGGAAGGAATAGGAAGGATTAAACAGCTTCTCGGGCAAAATGAATTAGACAGGTATGAACTGGAGATATGAAGAAGAGGTCAGGGGGTGAACGTCATCTAAATGAGTATGCCTGAATTATGTTATTCCTCCTGGGAGTCGTAAGATCTTACATGGCTTGAGACCAATTTTTTAAAAGAGACATATCAGCTCTGATTATCAACAAGAAAGATTTAGCTGATGCACTCGTCAAGCCCAATCATTTTTAAAAACTGCAAACATTAACAACTCTGAAATACTGAACACCTTCTATTTATTAAATCCTTCATCAATCCTCCTAGATTTTAGTACACTATTGGCAAATCCATCACCAATGGTATTTCATCAACTCTCCCAATGCATTGCAGAAGCAAGTTTCACTGCAGCTTATACAGTTTGTTGCTATGTCTCAGAATTGGGACCAAGATTTTATGTCTGGATTGTGAAAACACTTGCAAGAGTGTATTCCCTTTCCCCGTACTGAGAAGGAAGGCTCATCTGCTGCCCTAGGGATCTTCTGAAAAAATTCCAAAACACTGAGAAAAGTGGAAATGATGTTAGCACCAGCTGATGAGAGCAGAAGGGACTGTGTTGTCTTCCAAAGGTGGCAGTTTAACTGAATGCAGTCTATGAAGTATGACAACTCTGCACCGGGTTTTCAGGCTACTGAGACCAAATTTTGGAAGAGGAAGCTCAAAACTGGGACTCTCAGACCTTTTGCTGGCTAATTTGCTCCACCAAATATAAGATACTAGTGTGTGTCTATGCAACCAAATAATTTTCCCCTTCTAAGACAAAAAAATATGACAGGATTTGCTCAGTAAGGCTCTTTTGGGCCTGAGTGAAACTGGGGACATTGTAGCAAGCACCTGGCTGAGTGCCGGTAGAAGTGCCTATGTCGATCCTTCCATCTGTGGATCCTCCTGTTGATCAGGCTGCCACAGGGCTGCTGCACAGCTGGGCAGGACCATGAGACAAAGGGACAAGTGAGTCTCACTAGGGTCAGAGTTGGAATCAGAGCTTAGTGCTGCTGCTCTTGTGAAGCTGAGATACACCTAAGTAGCTCTTACTAGCTATTACATGCTTGAAAGCCAGATCTATGCTTGCATGTCCATCCCTTTTCCCAGCTGTGTCCCTGCTGTTCAGTTGTAACTACAGCTCCATGGAAATCTACCTGATTCCACGCCCTGGCTCCTCTTAGGGCCTGTGCTTCAGAGGCCCAGTCAGGGCTTTCCACCTGCAGCATGGGAAGCTCTAGGGCATCAGGCTGTCAGTAGCAGGATTTTGCAGTAGCTCACCTGTGCAGAAAGAGGAAGCTCAGAGCAGATGAATGTCAGAAGCACCTGCTTGGTTTTACAGTGGTCATGAAACAGCAGTTAAAGAGATTGTCATGGATGTGTTAGAGAGATGTGTGGGTTCCAGGAGTGTAAGGAAGATAAACTAAATCAAAAGGTTTAGGATATGGGGAGTTGCAATACAAATATGACCATGACACAGTCCTCACAGGCAATAAAAAATTGCAAACATTGCCTGTGAGGACAGGTAGCTTCCAGAAAAATACCTGGCATCCACCAAGTTGTGTGACAAAATCTTAGCCAGGCAATAACATCTATGGACTACAATAGATTAAAATAAGCAACTCCTACGGCATACTGCCAGACAAAAAAAAAGGATCTTTGCTTCCCAAAAGCCATGTTTTTTACTGAAATACGTAGCCAGTGAATACGGATCTCTTGCAAGCACAGTACATACATTCAACAGAGCATTCCCTGGCCTGGGGTTTCATCCCCATAGGAAAGTCCGATGGAGACACTGCTCCCAAACACTAGCCCTTACTCACTGCTTTTCTTTTTGTGAAGGAGGTGATCAGCCCCTGACAGGGCTGTGCGGTCAGCCAGAGGTGCACCCTCTCAAGTGCACAGCAGTCTGACAAGGCCAAGCAGCCATATCATAGGAGTGCAAGAGCTGCTGACAACACCTCTTCACCTGTACTGCAGGAGTCACCTTTTCTGTATTTCATGGCTTATTTTTCTCGCAGCAAAGAGGTATGAAGCATTTGCTACAACATCTGTCTCATCAGCTTCAAAAGCTAAAGGAAACTTCATCTCCTTCAGGAATCTGACCCAGATGACAAAAGCCCTGTCTTTCCTGCTAAAGTGTATTGGTAATCTTTCCATTTAAAGATCAAAAAGTGTGCACTTTACTGGAAAACACAGACACGCTAAAGAAAAGGGCCACCCATGTTGAATAGTTGTTCATGATTCATAATTTCCACTGAAAATTTGAGTAAAAGGAATATGCTCTTTGCTCAGTATGGTGAAAACATACCTTTTATTTGGTGAGAAAAGAGGCCTCTATATGTTTTAAGAAAACTCCTGTCACTAAGTGCGGTTATTATTTCAAACACGAGTCCCCAAGTGACCCCACACGCCTTCAGCACATAGACCACATCTCTCCTTCTTTAATTACAAGTAGCCAAAGCGCCTTTCGGAGACCTGAACTGTGTTCCAGTAACGGTGACGCATCTTCCCTTCCACGAAAAAATAGTGTTCGGTTAGTAGACAACAATAAAAACAAGAGCTGTGAGGAAAAATATGCAGAGAAATGTCGATACAGATAAGCTAGTGGAATAAAACATACACAGTGGATTTTTTTGATGTAGACATTCAGTCAGACTTCTTTGCTAATCAGAGTATCACACCACATGACATTGGAATAACTTCCGAGTCACTTTTAAGCTGCACTTTCTCTGCTTTCTGTGGTGCTGGCAAATAAAAAGAAAGTGAGCCTAGACCAAGAACAAAAAGGATAATTTTTCAGGCCATCCACAAAGGGTCTGCAGCACCTTGAGGTGTCCAGAGCTCTCACCTTAAGGACCTATTAGCAGAAAAGTGCAATTCTTTTCCCTGCATACAGTCGCTCCTTGAAGCCACACTCCAGTGGCTAAATTCGTAAGCATTGTCACAGGATGAATGGATTCAAGGTCAGAAAGGGACTTTTTTTAAGTGGTTAGGACATGCACCTAGAACATGGCTCATTCTCCAGTAAGCTATTGGTGTTCTACGTGATCCAAGATCTATCAAGGAGTTGAGGAACTGAAACACTCAGCCTTCTCCAACCCAATGTTTGTCTTGGGCATGTGGATGCCACAGCTGACTGAAGTACTGTGGTGTCCTATCCCAAGGGCCTGGAGGCAGCACTTCACCAGGGGATTCACTGCAGCAGGTCACAGAGCTGGAGAAGGGATGGAGCATGTCCCTGAAGCCTAATGGTTGCACCCTCACAGCACAATCCCAAGGACTGCTAATGAACTTCATGTGAAGAATAAAGGGATGAAGTACCAAAATAGATTTTGAATAAGAACTATGGCTTGTCCTCCTCAGGTGGCTGCCAGACTACAGAGATTTCTCTCTCCCACAATCTCTCTCTCCCTCAGTGAATCTTCAGCCTGGTATAGGATGTTTAGACCATCCCTCCTGGGAGAGGCTGCTTGATAGCCAGGAGGATGCTCAGTAAAATACTCTGCACTGGGTAAGTCACACGCTACTGACACAATTACAAATCACCTTAATCAGGCATTTTCGCAGCTGGACGAGGGCTGGTCTCTGTGCCTGCAGACAGATGGTGACCCATATCTGCCAAGGGCAAGGGAACACCTATAAGAGTTTAGAATTTTGGGAGATTTTTTCACAATGATTTTATACATTATTGTCTGGTATCTCACACATTGCCAGTGTTTCCTCTGTCACAGGCTAAAACCAATGTAAGGAAACTATCAAGTATGTTTAGAGCTACTAAACTCAGTACTGCTTTTCAAACATACAGGCAAAATTCAAGCTGGCAGTGAGGTTTTAGTGCAATGAGGGAAACAGGAAAGAGACACTGGAGTTAAGGGTCTGGCTAGCAAAATGAACTTTGAATTTTCAGGCATGTGTAGGAGGAAGAAGGGGACTCCTACTCTCTCTCCTTTCTCCCTCTTCTACTACCTCACTCCTTAGAGCTACAGAATTCCCACCTGGGACCCTGAGAGATAGCTGCCTAATTTCCTCCGCTGCGGGAGCCTCTGCTCATGATGTGTCTTCTGCAGTTCTGGAGAGAATGAAAAGAAGAAAGGGCTCTGCATGTAGCTCTGCTCGTACAGGAAGCAGGGAGGAAGAGATGAGACCTGCACCGCAAGCCAGCTGAAGGCTGTTCTTTGTCTGCACTTCAGGGAAGATTTGCTCAATGCCTGTCAGCTGAACTGGGTCCCTTGGAGGGAGGAAGGGAAAAGAAAATGATAAGAGGTTAAGATGATAAAGAGAGGTCAAACTTATTCTTTCAGAGAACTTGTATTCAAGTAATGCTTTGCAAAGCCACTTTAGTTCACAGTGCGAACTGTACGGACAAACTTTAATGAAACTCCGACTGACGCAAAATCAAATAATCTGGACTTTCTTAACCAAGGTTGAGGTTCAGGTCATATTTGCTTAAAATACAGTTAATATGTGAAAACTTTTGCCACATCTGGCTACTTTTGACTTGACATCAAAATAACGTAAATGTCACAGTCCTTTCATGATGTGCTTGCATTGTAGCCCAACACTTGATGAAGCTCTGTGGTTTTCATTAAGTCCACTTAAAGATTTGAGCCAATTTCAATCCCTTTATTTGTAGAGGCAACTTACGCAAAATGAACTCAATTAAAACAGCGTCAAGCTCTTTTTCTCTGGTTCCTAGGTGGTCACTGCTAAAAACTCTGCAGGCCAGTTCCAGCACTGCTAGGGTAAATCTCTCACTGAAGTCTCTCTTCTACTCTCCTCAGAGGTCCCTGGGAGTTTCCCTTCCAGGCAGCTCTCTGGGGTACTGTGTAAGGGCTGGACAATCAGAACAAACCTTCTCTGGCTCTTCAAGTTTTGTCAGGGCCATGGATTGCTCAGTCTACCAGCAAGAGACTTCAGTACAACAAACAGCCTGAGACTAAACTGACTGTTGTGAACTTTGAAGAATTCCCAGAGGGCTGAAAGTGGCAGAAAACAGTCTCTGACGCCAGCCCCTTTCCTAACACAGACTTCTAACACATATTTTCTTCTGCTACATCAAAAAACATTGAAAAACAATGCAAAGAGCATGAGAAGCAGCTGGTCTCTGATTCCATACAGATGGATCTGGGTTTACAGCACAGTTCACCTGACACCTGCACCCATAGATAACTCTAGGAGAGTCCACTTAACGTATACAGAGCAATGCTTCGGATCTTTATATAGTGCCGCAATACATGTCACAGATAATGTTTCTCGTAAATAGCAGTCAATAAAAATAACAGCAATTTGACTTCATGCGTGGAGAATCAAGCTCTCATTTGGAAGATCAGCTTGTGAGGCCAGTCAAAAAAAGCATTTCTCAGTGGGCTATCATTCTGTGGGGCTATCAGCAACAAGAAATACATGAAAAATT
Organism: Trogon surrucura; assembly: GCA_020746105.1. NCBI lineage: Eukaryota > Metazoa > Chordata > Aves > Trogoniformes > Trogonidae > Trogon > Trogon surrucura. Next base: position 54,677,546 of record CM036621.1, on the reverse strand, counting down.
CTCCTAATGGAACTATGCATATACAACCCTAAACACACTGAGTGAGTAGATCTGCTAGAATATGGTACTCTCTCTGCTTGTATTCAAAGCAAGTGTATGCTGCCACTAGCAATCTGCCTTCTGAACAAACCTAGACAACTTCTCATGACAGCCTGGGATCAAAATCAGCAACTTCAGCAAGACTCGTCTTCAAGGAAGCAAGAAGGTCAGAATCTTTTATCAAGATTGGCTGTATTTTGAGAATATTAATTTCAGTATTACCAAGACAAAATTAGTAATATTGAAATGAATGATTAACCACATAGCTTCCAGGAACTGAAACCCTACAAACTAAATCTCTTTTTGAAAGCTCTATTTTATCTAAACACATTGAAACTTTGATGATCAGATAACTTAAGTGATCAAATACGTAGAAGTGTTTCTGAAGAGCATAGATTTGATGCACACTTTCCTATAAGCCTGTCATGTTGCCAAATAAATACATATATAACCTCTCTTTTTTGGTCCAAAAGGACAATTGAAGGACCTAAATGATAGTTCTAACAGATCGTTTTGATGTCTCTACTGCTCTGTTTCATCCTTGCACTCCTGCTCCTTCACATTTGTCTTCTCTCTTTAATTTAGTGGTTCCTCAGTTGAGTGAGTAAGCTTTGTGCTGTGCAGGTAGAGCAAGGCCCTGACCCCTCCTTTCATGCCTTCTGGTACACACAGTGTAAATAGAGTAACATCATAAAAGCCCTCCCCATCTCTGCACATTTTCTGAACTCCACCTGCTTGTTGCTCACCCAGCTACAAATGGGCAACGCTCACTTGGCTGGGAGGCAGCAGCCATGGAAGGTGTCACCTCAGATGCCACCTCTGAATGTACTGGGAAACCACATCGATTGTGCCCTCATTACATGTGAGCTGATAGGGCACTGACATCCAGCTTTGATCTTCACCTTCATCTTTTTGCTACAAACAATTCTCTGTCAAAATCTGTTTACCACGAAGTACAAACTGTCATGGGTGTATCAGGGGTAACTGGAGTCCACTTACTTCAGGCACAATACAGGTACTGCAGAGAACTAAAGTCGCTTCCTTGTCACAATCAGCAAAGATCCTGTGAGCTTCCCTTGGGACCTTAAAAGATTCCAAATAGCTTCACAGCTCAGTACTCTCCCCTCAACACCGGCAATTCAGGTTACCACTGCCGATGGGAAGAAATTCCTTAGAAAGAATTCAGGCTGCATGATTAAGGACTTAGTGACTCCTGTGGACATCTGAAACTGGAGCAAACAGGAGACAAAGCAGGAATTAAGCTCCTGAATCTGGCTAATGCTGCACATGGAGCAGAGGAACAGGATCTGCCTTGAACTGCTGCTCCACGGGCTCACCACTCCTTTCCTCCTCCAGCTCATGGACACCCCTAATCCTAGTGACAAGCTGGGCTGAAAGCTGAACAAGATAGCTTTGTTCCCTGTCTGCTGAGATATATCTGGTCATTGTAGCAGTGGAGGCACAGCTGCCATGGCAAGGACCTCATCATAAGAAATGACTCCTAAGACAAGCAGGCCTATGGCACAGACCCTTCTCCCTGCAATGACAAGTGGGTTCAGAGCCCTCTAATATATTCTGGGGCTCAATATATACTTGGGTCTCCCATAATTATATTCAGGCTTGTATGTGATGGGTTACTCTGTTCTAGCTGTTTTCCTGCATCCTGTAGTACGGGTTTTCTACTTGTGGGTCCCCTCCATGGATGCAGTCAGTGAAGGTGAGGGGTGCCTCAGGGCAAGCTGCCCTCCTGGAAGAAAGGGAGGGCAGGTGCCCCCATTCAGGAGCAACTACCCCTACGGAAACAACGTGAGCTGTGGGAAGTGGGGGTGAGGCATTACCGACTCCATATCCTGTAATATTCTCATCCATAGAGAAGGTGTCTAGTGGACTTAGGATACCACAACAAAAATAGAGGTCCTGTTTATTTGGTTTTTAATGTGTGGCACTCCTATGTAGTCCAAGAGTGTTTTTGTCCCAGTATATGGGATCTTTTGTATGTTACTCAAATGTGAAAGGTTTCCTCAGTGAGCAAAGCTGATGAATAACACCAGGTGTTATACAGCCATAGCCACGATTGCTGCTATCTCCTTGCCCCTGTCTGGGTGAGAAGGATGCAGACAGCACAGAGGGGCCTTAGAGATGTTCTAGTTGTACATGGTATCGTTCTAAAAATTGCTTAGACGCATGTGCGGTTTTGGCTTCTGAGAAACAGTTTGCATGATGGTTGAAAACTTCAGTATAGATGCCAGTCGTGGGTGTACTAGAGTTTCAAATGATAAGGAAATCATTATAATCAGTGTCTTATATATAGATAAATACTAAATACATAGTATATCATTGTTATTGTATATATACACATATGCACACATACATTATTATAATCAGTCTCTTCTGGATGACATACGAGCAATCATTTCTGGTTTATGCTCCAAATAGAAGATATGGAAAAGTCAATTGCATTACTTACAATTCTGAATATATGAGGAGGCAGGGAGATATATACCCTATTTTTTTTTTCCCAGTATATCCAGAACAGGGAGAATATTACTAATTTTGTTAATCTGGTAGAACAATGTCTAGTAGCTTTTGGTAAAAGATTAATGGGCACGAAGTTGATTGCCTATACTTTCATAGTACCCAATTCTAACAGTTATGTGGGTTATTGGTGTTATTTCGGTTTCAAGAGGGGCAACGACAATGTAGACTTGAGCAGTCTGAACTGGAGAGAGGGATCTGGTGTGCATAAAATTAAAGCCTCTGGGCCTTCGGTTCATGGATCAAGTTCTTTGTCTATGAAAAAGGCACCTAGGAAGTGGGATTTGAAGGCTCTAAAGCATATTGACACAGCTTTTTTTTTCCATTATGAAAAACTTTCATTATGTTGGACCTTTACTGAATGTCCTTTACTGTGGTATTGACAGCACGATGACTGGGAAAAAATCGAGTTCCTAGAATGGGGTCAGAAAAACAAGGGTAAAACTTGTGATCTGCAGAACCCAGTTATTAATTGCTGCCAGCAGGATGTGTGTATTTTGAGTGGGCTTGATTGCTCTACAGGAACAAGATCACATCAGTGTCGAAGAAATCCTATGTTACAATGAAAGAGAAAAAATTCAGGATAGGGAAACAGTATTCAGAGCCTTACCAGTACATAGCCTTAATATGTCTCCACCTAGCTAGGTACAGATTTTGTATTTTTTAAGACCTAAAACACAGTACTTTTCCCCAGGCATCTATCACAGGTGGACAAACATATTCAACCCCATCAATACAACGGCTGTTGTGTATCTCACACAAAGAGAACACTGAGGGTTGTCATGTATTGAAGGACTGAATTAAAAGGGGCCTTTGCTTTTAGATGATGATGCAGTTGCCATTGGGGAACTCATTGCCTTTGAATTTAACAGATTTTTCCCCCCCACATTTTATCACCTGTTACTGCAAAATGAGGTGATTCTTGCTAATGAGACCAATATACAATCCTTCTTACCAAAACAAGGCACAGACAATTTCTATATAACTCTGCATCTCTAAAGAACACTGTCTGGACCATTTGTGAATGCTAGAATTTGTGGCTTTTTTAAAGAAATCTCAACTACTCTGGCATCTGGCCTCTGGGGATATTCTTTTTCAGGGAAACAATGAATGCACATACTTTTATTACAAGCCCAAATTCAAGAAAGAAATACATCACTATGATTTTGCCAATCTATACCCTTCTTCCTGGATATCTTAGAATCAATCATCATAATTTCAACACACTTTCAGATTAATCTAAGTTGCCAAAATTAAAACATGTTTTCTGAGAAGGCTTTTCTCCCTCACGTTGTTTGTGAGGCAACAAACTTACATTCTCTCTAGCAAATATACAAAAGAAGGCATCAGAAAACAGTGAGGAAATAGCTCTCCTGAGGAATCTGAGCAAAGGTTACAGAACAGCTAAAAATCTACAAATTTGTCATTTTGCAGAGCAATTTAACTTCCTCTTTCTCATTATGAAAAAAACCATCTCAGGGAGAAACAAGAGACCCCAGGGTTTCCCACACAGGACACAACCCTTGGAAAAGAAAGGAAGTATGTTAATAAGTTCAACCAGAGAGAAAGAGTATATTAATATAAGCAAAGGAAACTGGTGAAGCCCACGAAACAACAAACAGCCATACTGTTCACATTTTTTCTGTGCTGTAACTTTGGCCAATAAAATCCTCCCCAAACTGAGCATTGTGAAAGATGCTAGTAAATTCCTCTGATGTCAGTTCTCCTCATAAAATACAGTTTCATTGTGTAACTATCTAACACTGAAAGGGAGTGAAGAGGTGGCTCTTCAAAACATGCCAGCAACATGCCAAAGACATACACTGTTGCATACATCATTTATACAAATGTACTTCATGGCCTGGTTTATTGCCACTTATGCTAATTCAGGTGATGCAACTTGTCAGAACAGCTGCAAAATTCCTGTCTCACTCATGATACAGATTTGGTAGGCAAAACCTTTCCCTGAGCGATAATTCAGGAGAATTCACAGAAGAACTCCTCACAGACCAATTCTTTAGAATTTTTCTTGGTAAGGTAGAAAAAGCACAAGTACAAGTTATTGAGGAAAGGTCTATATAGGCATCACGGGAATTGCTCTGCACTGTGCTACTCAGGAAAATTCTTTGGTTTAGGCAGTTTGAAGGAGTTTGTTCTGGAGTACGGTGTGATATTCAAGAGAAGAATCCTGTAAAGAAAGAGGTAATTGCAGCTTTTTGTGAGAAAATCAACTCTGAGGGAAACTAAAATGAGAAATCCAAGCCCTTAAGCAGACTAAGAAAATGGTTTGACAAGAAGGTTGTCAGCAAAAGGGTTAAATCTATCCTCTCCACTGACTAAAAATGTTAAGTATCCTTTTCCGATCATTCTCACAGCATCCAGTAAAAGCTACATTATAAAAATGGGGGCGGTTAATGCTAAGCGTTACTTGAAAATACTGTGTGATGTTACAATAGTCACAACAGTTGACAACCTCCATCTGAAGAATTGCTTTGCAAATATTGTCATTAATTTTGTGGGAGGCTTGACTATTGGCATTAATGATGATCGACTGTTTCCCAGCCACAAAATAAGCACAATTATTGCAGATGATTTGATGGACTCTGCTTGTGAAAGTGGTCAAAAATCGAAATGCCTCTGCAAATACATACATCGCAGGAATCTGACCTGCCATACAGTTAGCTCAAAATATTTCCACTTGGGTGAAAAACTTATCTTCTACAAACCTAAAGTTCTTTATGGAACTTTGGTAAGGCAAATGAAACCAGGCCTGTCAAATTTATTTTCCGAGACTGCTCAGAATGCAAGAAAGAATGGGTTATGTGGGGGTGAAGTTAAATGATTCTGTCCCCAAGACTTAGTTTCAGAGCAGGGCTTTCTTCTGCATGTTGGCTGCTGCTTAAGCTTTGGAAAAAGGTTAACTGGATACGAATCAATATGGGCTGGTAGCATCCTTCAGGCTGAGGCTGCCACAGGAGTAGATGTCATGAGGGTGAAGAGAAATGTGGCTTTCTTAGAATTTCTTGTCCAGTTCTACTCCTCCTTGGAAAATACAGTGGCCGCAGTCTTAGAGGAGCCCTCAGTGCTTTAAAATAACTTTGACAAGTCATCCGCTGGCATTCTGAAAAACATGTGCAAGTACATAAAAAGAGTGGGTAACAAAAGGCTTTAAAAATAAAAAAACAGTGAGGGGGAGAAATGGCTGGGAGATGTATGGGGCTAATCACCCTGTTGCAAATAAAGTAGAATTAAAATTGTAGAAGTAGTTAGGTTAAGGCTTTGACTGGCCAGGTAGGCCTTATGAGAATAACAAGTCTTGGGAAACAAGAAGGAGTGTGCTGAAGAAGAAGGAACAATAATCACATATATCAAAATAATGTTTACGGGCAACAACCCCAATGCTAAAGCTGTTCCAGCCCACATTCTTAGGCAGCCAACTTCTGCTATGGTTTGTACCTGTAACACTCTTAAAAAACTCCCAGTCTGGACCTGTTAAGAGTGGTGGTCACTCTGTATCCTTGCAAAGTAAATTTCTGCCCTCAGATTTCCTGCTTTCATCAGCGAATACTGGTTGGAACGTCCCAGGCTGGGAGACAGGCCATATTTTAAATCCATGGAATCAATGTCACTCTCAACAGTAAGAAGTTGGTGATAAGAAACACAGGAGGGACCTTTACACAGCGGCTTTTTCCTTGCTACTCCAGGTGAATAGGAGTTGAAACAGTTCCAGCTCAGGCTTTGACACACACTACAAAACCACAGTGAGTAAGAGTCACATTTAACATAAGTCTCTATTACCTATGGAAAAGTTTCTCATCTTTTTTCTCAGTATTTCTTCCTCAGAAATGATGAGCCTTTATTGACCTTGCTTCTAAAGGGTTTAGCATGTGTAATAGGAAATAAACTCCTCTTTATCTTTTAGGGTTCCTTTTCTTACTCTACATCAGGCACAAACACTTCTCTGAGAGGACAGAATCCACTTTATTCAAAATGTCCTATCATTATACAAGGTTTGGCAATCTCTAGGCTCTTAACAAAAAAGAGTACAGTTTTTTGAGACAGGCTTTCAGATATGTGCCCTACACACCTCATATTCATCACAGTGTATCAGGAGCCTGATACACTTCATGTCCTTCATATCCTTCATGATACGAAGGACATACTGTGCTGTATAGTTCTGGCATATGGAAGGATCTTCATAACTCTCACCACAATCAATAACTATTTTTATTCAAAATCCAAAGGCTTCCTGGTGATCTAGGATTTAGCTTGATCATTACCTTGCTAAGAAGGGCTTTATTTGCCCTTATTTTTCTGGTAATGGTCCCAGCACAACTCACTGGAACTTAATACAAATTGTCCTACTTAAGAAATAAACACTGTTTATTCTTTCCCTAAAGGGGAACCCACATTCAGAAAGTCCCCCACATGCCTTTGCCCTACAACATCCATGTATATACACTAGATAGATGTTTTGTGAATCTCTGTGGTGAAGAGGAATTCATGAGCAGCCCTCCGCAGAGTTACTCAAAGTAAGGGCTAGTTTACCTTCCCTGGAGAAGATTTAAGCACAGTTAGAGATTTTCTTCCCAGCCATCTGTTCACTGCTCAGCAATGTCTCAGGCAACTTAGCCTACCTCTCCTACCTTTGTTTGTGTGGAACAGTAATTCCTGGAGGGATGAATAGTAGCAGTGCACCTTAAATTATGACCATTTTTTACCTCCCTCAGGAGATCTGAATATCAGTTTCTGCAGAGATGTTGTTCCAGCTGTAGGGATAGTGTATTTCCATTAAATTCTCTTCCCAAGAATGAGAGAGATTCAAGGATTTAACTGATGGGATTGTAAAACCCAAGCTCATGATTTACGGGCAAACTCCAGCACAGGCTTTGCTGCACAGAGTACAGTAAATTCTCTCATTGCTTATACTATCTCCTGAAAGCATCCGTGTCCAAACACCATACACCTCTGAGAGGTCCAACCAGCTGTTGAATTCAGCATGCCACCCCAGCTACTCACTTGCAAGCTTCACTTACTATCCATTACTGCAACAACACGTTGTCAGTAGGGCAAAACTAACCTGTCTTATGATGGTTTAATCCAGTTCATGTTCTCTTCTCTATTTCCTTTACTCCTTTTACAGCTGTAGCAATTTCAACCATGTAAACCCTGCCCATGTTTGTAGTTGAGTTTTTATAACTCTTCAAGGTAAAAAGAGCCAATGCTCTTCTCCAGTATTTTTTCATTTGGCATCTTGTTCTTTGTGCTCTAACAACTCCATGTGCATTGAAAATGTCACCGGCCTACATCTGTTAATAACCTTTTTCAAGGCTCTTTTAATTTCTAACACACTCACATAGTCGCTTTTGTAAAAGGAAAGCACTTCCCTTCTTTTCTTTTCCTTTTTCCCTTTCTTTTTTTTCCCTTTCCTTATGGAAGGACTTTAGAAGAAGGTTTAAGACCTGGTAGTTAGGCAGTGGCAGAAAGCAGAGCCTATAGGCAAAGGATTTCTACTCCTGCCATTAGGTGTTACTGGCAATGCTTACAGGTTGGTTTCAGTGCTCCTATCTCAAGGAATTCAGTGGGTTGCTTAGGGGCAGTCCAGACTTAGAAAGTACTCCTACTCCCAGCTCTAGGAGATTTATCTCAAGGAATTCAGTGGGTTGCTTAGGGGCAGTCCAGACTTAGAAAGTACTCCTACTCCCAGCTCTAGGAGATTTAGTTCAATTATACCTGTGTTTCCCCATTGCTGCTTGCTACTTTCAATGGTAATAGCTGCTTCGCTCACACGTGACCTTGTAGCTTAGGTCACTGAGGGAAAACTGTCAGGTGTTGTTTGAGAGAGATAAACCTCAGCTCCAGTATGGTAAAAGAAACAGCCAGCTGAGCTGGTGGCCTGTCTCCCTCAGCACCCCTGTGCCCGGCTCCCAGAAGTGCCACAACTTGACGTCACTGGAGTCCAGCCCACAGCAAACCATCCTCAGCTGCAGATGTGCTCTTGCCTATGGAGCAGGACTGTATCTTGCATTTAAGATGACACACCAGGGAGGAAGATGATGTAAGAGACAGCCCACCCCATTTCCCCAGGTACTCAAAAGATGTTTTGCTCATTGACAGAGGAGGCAGCTTGTGTCTTCAAGTGAGTGGGAGGCTGAAAGGCATGATCTGGATCTTGCCTTCAGGCCAGAAAGCTGAAAGAGGGGAAAAGCTGCTGTAGCAGATGTGCTACGTTGGATTTATATGGCTTTAGATATTTATATAAGTCTTTACATGAAGTGAGACCTGGAGAAATCTTGGTCTAGTCTCTCTTCTCAGGGAGGCCCATAACTTGATTTTATCAGCTGACAGACTCAATCTAGTTTTAGTGTGGGAGAGGGGAAAACGTGCTCAGCTCGCTCAAAACCAAAATTGAAATAGGCTTTACTGGCACAGACATTGCCAGTTTCAGTGCAGGTGACTCAAGAAACGCACAAACTGAGTCATTATTGCAGTGACATCAATGCTACCTCCAGCAAATAGATGAAACTCATCGAAAGAGTTGCATGAAAGAACTGCTTCTGTTTTAACTCATCCTGTCCCTGCCACGAGACAGCTAATGGATGTGGATTTTTAGCTGTGGCAATCTGTCATGTTTCCTAACTGGGAGTAGTGAAGAACGGTGCAGTGACCACAGCCAGGGGCTAGGTGATCTCTCCATACTGGGGACAGACAAAGTGACAGCAGGCAAGTCCCTCTGTCTGTGGCTTTGCTGCTTCTGTCAGTTGTATCCCAGAACAGCCTCCAGTTCTTGAATCAAATGGTTTGAGCCAGTAACTTTCGTGTTGCCCATAGCCATGAGCACAAGTGTGACAGGAACTGGCCCTCTTCCCGTGCAAGGAGAAGAGCAGAGTGAAAATGAACATGTAGGCCAGGAGTCTGGGTAGAAGCCTTAACCCCTGACTAAAGCAGTACCCTCTGTGACACCCATCCATCATGGAGGTACTAGAAATTTTCTCAAGTGGGAGCACAAAGGGCGTAAATTTACTACTCTGAATAACATCAGAGTAACCAGTATTGTAGGGAGGATATTGATCATGTCAGAGATGTTAGAAGATATGGTTTGGTTCCTTACAGCATTGCTTTACTCCACTTTGATCCCAACGCTTAAATTTAGGATGCAGCAATTACAACAAGCTCTCAGTTTGGTGAAGTAGGATGTTTTAAAACACCTCACATTTTGTTTCCTTTCTGCTGCACTTAAACTTTTAGATCAAATCACCCTGAAAAAGATGTTTGTGCAACAGGAAAATGTGGTATTGAGATTATCAGAACAAGGTAGACAATACTATATTTCGTGTGACTTGATTGCAAAAGATGACAAGGAAACCACAGGACATCGGTGTGAATGCAATGGAACAAGGCCGCGAAGCGTGTGTTGTGTGCCACAGACATAAAGGTTTATATAGACTTGAATGAGATTCAATTTAGATCAAAAGGACCTTCAGGGGTTTTTTCTTTTTTAAGATAAAGACATGTCTTTTGGCATTACACAGCTTGTGGCTATTGAGGCAGATCTGAAGGTAACAGGATGTGGAGCACGCACTTCTGATTTACTAGCACAAATGGCTTACACAGGCATGGAAAGTATACTGTTTTAAGCCCTCCAAGATCTGAGATAAGACTTATTAGCAAGACTGGCTGGGGAGTTTTTTTTCATCACTTCCTTGCCATGCTAATTTGGTACAAAGGTACTTCCCTGACTGGCCTATTTGCACAACATGACACCCAGATTTTGTAACACATTCCCTGCACTAGCCTCCATACCATGACTCCCCCATTTCATCTCATTTTGCTGTTGCATTTTGTCTTTGTCATTTTATCCTGCTTCCTCTCATATCTCTTGGGTCAGTACTAGATGTTATTTTGATTCCCGTCTTTCTATCGCATCTTCTTCTACCCAGAGGTGGGAAGTAACAACATGACAAACACACCTGAAATATTGCAGAAATAGGCAATTTGGTCACTGTGAACCCCTGGCAGAAGGGTACTTTACAGCAACCTAAAATGCTCCTACCTAACAACAGGCTGCAAGAACTAAAATCCAGCATAAAAAGCCATCAAGTACTGTGACAATCCTAAAAAAACCCCCACTTTACTGTGCATTTTCTGTATATTTTTCACTATTCCAATATTCAGTAATGCCCAGTAGGGCTTCCTGGTACGGATCATTTATTCTGCAGAGCTGGTGCTAGCCAGGAGGCAATCTTTTTACTCTCTCAGAAAGCTTTATCCTTCGGTTACTGTCAACTTACAGATTTTACAATTTAAGACTCACCATAATTTAAAAATTGCAGATGCAGCTTCTTAAATAACACTATCAAAACACCAAGAACAAGACTTGCTACATAGCTTAGAATATACACAAAAGAGCTTCTCTCAGCCTCGTGCAGTTGATGGCTCTCTCATGCAGTGACTTCTTAAGTATATCATGTTCAGCTCTGTGCCCAGCCTCATAGATCGAAGCAAGGCTCATAGAATCATAGAATCATTAAGGTTGGAAAAGATCTCTAAGATCATTTAGTCCAATCATCAACCCAACACTACCCTGATCACTAAACTATATCCTGAAGTGCCATATCTACACATTTTTTAACACCTCCAGGGATGGTCACTTCCTGTTCCAATGCCTCACCACTCTTTCAGTAAAGAAATTTTTCCTAATATCTCATATAAACCTCCCTTGGTGCAACCTGAGGCCATTTTCTCTTGTCCTATCATTGGTAATTTGGGAGAAGAGACCAACACTCAGTTCACTACAGCTTCCTTTCATGGAGCAGACCTTCCACATGCCATGGTTTCCAACTAAAGACCAGCAAAGCAATGCCCACTTCTGAAACCCGTGTGCCTCCAAGGGGACTGTGAGATGGAACAGATGGTCCTTGAAGAGACTGCTCCTTAAAAACAAGTGCTATGCCATTTTTCCCTGTGTATCTAGTAGCAACCAAATTCCAGCTCCCTAGAACCTGTTTTAATTCCAGCAGTTTCCAGCAATCCTACAAGTCTCACTCCAGAAACAAAGAAAACTCTCTTTGACCTATTCTTTTCTAACTTCTCATCTCAGCTTCTCCAAAGCGTCTTCTGGAGAATACCAAGCCAAAGATACTTTCCTCAAAGCTGTCTCTTTCTGCTAGTCAGGAGGTCCTTGCATGAAGTATCATTGCCTGGCTAACACCAATGAGAAGTGCCATGCATGAACTCAAATAATCTGGGCACAAAGCTATTCATAAACCAAGCACAGGCATTACTGTTTGGGAAGAAATTAAACAACTTGAATTTTGCAAACATGAGTAATTTTGAAATAGCATATTTTATAATTTCCCAGTCACAATTAAATACCTTGACACAAGCAGCCAACTTATTACAGTCTTCTACAGAAACAACACAAGGAAAATTACTTTAAATAAAGAACTCTCAAATACACTAAGAGTACATAACAACCCCTTTCACTTCATATCTTTCTGACTTCCTTAGAAATAACAACTTTGCATGCCAGATTTTGCTAGCCTTAAAACTGAAATTATGCTGCCCAAATCAATAGGACCGTTCTTGAGCTACGGTACAATTCAACATATGTGAGTTCACTATTAAAATGCCTACATGCTCTGAATTTTTCTGTTGGTACAGGCCCAGAGTTTGCATGGTATACTCTACTATGCAGGGACAAAACCTTTTACATCTCATTTTCTCACATCAAGGCTTTTCTTTTAAAGTAAATGGCTACATCTTTTTTTCCCAAGACACAATGTTCTGTCTTTATCACAACATGAACCAACCAGTGGAATTCCAGGGTCTCCGGTGTGATGAATAGCATTCGGAAGCAAGAGAAAATGCAGATGAGCCGACCCCTCATTAAGCTGTTCTTTTTTCAGAAAAAAAATGTTAGTAGGACTGCTTAGAGAAAACTTTGAATCAGACATTAAACTATTGGAAATACTTATTCAGAAGGAAAGGTATACATCACTGTTATACCTAAGGTTTCCCCATGTGTTCAATACGCTCATTTTTTACAAGAAGCACTTCTCTCTTTCTTAGAAACATTTCACAATCCTAAAATGTTAATGCAAAAGTGGCCCAATTTTGATTTTGAAAATATAGTCATCTTTCCTCTTAGGTAACAGGACTTGAAAGATTCAAATATCCATTTCAGGTACACAGTTTCAAATTCGCTCATATATGTTCATCTCCCTAGCAAATATGGATAAATAGTAAAGATTATTTAGATAGTACTTTATAAGGTAACTTTTGTGGAAAATTTAAAAGATTCAAAATAAAAAAAGGAATACATTTATAAACTACTCTGATGTGTTGTTGAATTCAGGTTACTCACTTTCAAACAGCCCTCATTGCAGGAAAAACATACATTTTAATCTCCAAATCGTGTATAGTCTGAAAAGTGTTTTTGCAAATGTACTTTGTTGTTTATTTATGGAGTGGTAGCAGCGCACACATATACTGAGAAAGGGCTAGGGCTTGCATTACTTTATGCAAATCTGCTCTCCCTTTGCCTTTATTATTAAATTTGTCTGTTTGAAATACAGACAGTATGTTGCTATTACTCTTAAACAATTTACTGTCTGACCTTTTACAGGTTCTTGTATGAATATTCCTTCTATGTTCTCCATTATGTTTTGTCTCCCCTGTTTAGACCTGAGCAATTTGAAAGGTTTAACAGTCTAACTTATTTGATTAGATTTCTTTCAACGGGTGGAATACAGAATTTCTCTAGCCTATCTCTGCTTGGAAGAAAAAAAGTTGTGTTTGATTAAAATGTAACATCCAGAAACATTTGCAGGCTGATTTTAAAATTTCCCACTACTTCTTTTGAAAGATTATTTTGCTGGCTGATCACTTCCAGAGTTAAAATTCTGAACCTTTATTTGTGTGAGTAAATCCTTCTGAATTACTGCTCCCTTCTGAATTACTGCACATATGCCATGGCTACGTGACTCTGTGCTCTCATGGTGTTTGGAATTTGGGGCTGCACCTTGAAAAACTCACATCTTTTGTGAGTACTGAGCTGTTGCTTGTATTGTATTTGCACACAGAGACCTAAGATTTCACCAATATGCTCACAGTGACTCTGTTTCTGACACAATAACAAATAGGCAAAATGGAAGGTGAGGAGAGTCCTTCCTCTTTTTACAGACGAAGAAATGAGATGCCCCTCTGAGCTCCTTTAGGATAGTTTTGAACAACTGTCACTCATTGGGCTCAACTGAATTATTTTGAATTTGCAGAGGAAAAAATGAAGATTAGAATCTAGCTCTGAGAGTAACAGGAAGTTTGTGGGAACCGAACCCAGAAAGAAAATTCATGTCTGCAAAGCCCTGGAAAAGAGCCAAAAAAATTATAGTTATAATAGATTAGAGCGCCTGTCCTAATTCTATTTGCTGATACACAACTGCTTACTGCCTCATATCCTGTATACTCAGACTGTGCACTGATGCACTCCCACATATGTGGCACCAGACTGACACCACTTTCATCGTTTCAGTCTAAGCCGACTACAAAATTGGAAGCTTTTAGTCAGCACCTAACTCGATAGTTTCACTGTCTTTAATGGATATGAACAATGTATGCTACGCCTTGTCACATACATTTTCTTGCTTTGCCAGTAAAAGCATTCCCGTGGTCAGAGTACTGCGTGGTGTGCTGATCCTGAGTGGGTGTTTCATGATAAGTTGAATCAGGCTCACTCCCTCTGAGGTCCTGTGCAAAATTTTACCTTTTGGTTCAGATTTTCACCAGGTTCTCTCCTGAGTTCCTCTGATTTTCATGTTTTGGCCTGTAAAATCTCAAGTGACACAATACAGCTGCTGCCCTCCACTATGGCTCTAGGCTTGTCCTTCTAATAATTTGAACCCTCAAATTATAGAACATCCTCTTGGTTGGCCCAAGATGGATCATGGACAGACCTATCTAACAGTTTGTAAATCAGGCTTATTCATCTTCATTTTGGCATATCGTATTTGACTGTAAATAGCTATTGCTGTTTCAGCCTTGCTTTTGTTACACTATGATATAGAGAGGGTTCTTCCACAAGTCAGGTTAGTTTAAAAAAAAAAGACAGCTTTTTGCTTGCTATGTTTGACATGTATCACTCTTGTCAACTATAATGAAAGTTACATGTGTAAAAACCTTGGTGGCAGATTGTGATAAGGCAGATTTGACACACATCACTCTGCAGATAAGGATGCTACAAGACTTTGACATTTGCAGTAAAATGCTTCAAGGAAGGACCGTATATAATTGATAATGAAATGCAGATGGCTTGAACAAACTGGATGCCAAGAAGGTGACCAGACTTGGAAGAAAGTTTGTGGCAGAACTCATCCCATGGAAAAAAGCAGAGACAGAAAGGGCAGGCCAACTTGCCCCTCTATCCTTACTGCAGAATTAGTGCTACTGAAAGCAAAAAAAGAAGGACTAAGGAGAAAACAACCCCCTCAAGATCAAAAGATGGGATTGGAAGATGTAACAGTAGCATGCTAGTTTGCCTGCTTCCTTCTTCCCCTCTCCTTCCATTTCACAATGGGAGTCCTTGACTGCTTGGTGGAGGCTCCCTTCTTAAGTACATTATGCCTTTACTGCAGGTTTAAAAAAAAGCAAGTGGTTATTGAAATGTCATACATCATTTCCCACACCACCTGCATGAAGAATTCTTTATCTATGTCTCTCTGTTAAAGAAATAGCTTCCTCTATTTACATGAATGATAGACATACCTTTCCCCTAGCTTCTACTTCAAACAGTTTTTGGCTATTACTCATAGCTGTTTTAGAGCTATAATACTGATTTCCTTGCCACTACCCTGTTGACTGGTCATACAGCACAGCTATTTCTTGTGAATAATGGCAAGTAACCTTGAAATCTAGCCAAGTCTGTAGTAGGTTTCAGGACTCTGCTTAAAAATATAGCCCCCTCAGTTTAGTTAAGCGGAAATGGGGAATCCAGGACCTGCCTGAAGACATATAGTTATCACCTGCAAATCAGCTAAGCCAGGGTTTTGTAATCTTAAGTAACACTAAAGCCAGAAAAAAGCTTTGAAGGAAATATTAAAATTACCAGGCCTCAGAGAAGGCTTTAGATTTAAGTTTATGACTTGTTTACTACTTAATGTTGACATAATAAGGCTGTTCTTTACCCCATTAATGTCTTATAATGCTGGATTCTGCTGGCTCACAGACTTCTTTTATGTGATTAAAGAATGTGGAATCATGTTACCTCAGAAAGACGCAGCTATCTTTCTTCATGTATTACCTGGGACAAATTCTTGCATGAAGAAATTGTTCACCATTCATAGGCATTTTCTTCAAACAGGTAAAACCGGAACTATTAGCTGCTGAAAGAGAAGACATCTCAGATAACTCACCAGGAGATGACTATGAAAGGCTAAGGAAGCTTGGCATCTCAGGTGAAGAGCTCAGCTGTTTTCAGGTACGACAACAGCCTGTGCTCATGCTTTCATTAAAAGGTAGCAAACAAGCCGTTTGAAATCTAACAAACCGTGGGCTCTTGGCTGATGGAAAAAAGGAATGGGAAATGCACCAAACTGAAATGCAAAGTGACCTTCCATTACATTTTATGGTCTCTGTTTTTCATAATCAAAAGGGACCTTGAAAAGCCAGAACACAGAGATGGAGGCATAAGATGCCATGAATACGGATTAGATAAAACAAATAGATATACAGTCCCCTTTTGGGGGTCAACCATGAGAGCTGATGAAACACAAAGTCTTTGTGCCATACAGCAGAGTCCAAAGAAATTCGTGTCAGTGTATGGAACCTGCAGCCACACCTGAGCTGAGCTGAGCCCAAGCCAAGGGTCAGGCCCCAAGAGCCCAGGCGAAGCGTTGCTAAAGCAGCAGCCCCGTGGCTGTGGTGGGCTTTGGCTCACTGCAGGGCCCAGCACGCTGCCTGCCGGGGCACCGACACCAACGTCTCTGGGCTGTGTTCCACAGCGCCCGGCCTCAGGGTGAGCTGTGAGACTGGCAGCCCTGCACCAGGTGATCTGTCAAAATCCCGTTTGGCCAATAGTCCTGTGGTGCCCGTCAGTCAATCCTGGAACTAAGTCCCCATCTCCACCCCTTGCCAAAACAACCCGCTCCAATCTGTTACAAACGTCCCGCTAATATGTCACAATTGCTTCCCTCACCTCATATCTCTTCCTCCCCCCACAAGAGGGCACCAACGCTGCATCCTTTGAGACGTTTTGTTTCGCAACTAAACACGTGCCTCGGAGGAAACTGGGGGAGAGAAGCCAGAGGGACCCAAGCAGCAGGTTTCAGATCTGGAGCAATTCGCTTCCCCCCGGGGCTCCACAGTTTTAATTCTAAGGTTTTGATTCAGAAACATCTCTGGTGACAGCTGCATGTAGCCTCTAATAGGAGATACTTGCATAAAATCACTAATAGAAAATGGTAGTTCATAGGCACGTATTTGATTTTTTTCCTCCGTTTTGTCTCTTGGCCACTGCTTCAAGCAGTGAGACCACAAAAAAAGGGTGTCTCTGGAATTAGAAACCCTCACGGACCTTAAGAGAAACCATTTGGAGAGCTGAGAAATACCAGACAGCAAATGTCTCTTGAAATAAAACACATACGAGACAGCCAACAGACAAATCTTATTCAGGGGAATCAGAGTGAAGTAAAAACACAACTAAAATTGCCATAGGGCAGGGAGAAACTAGTGAATAGAGAGCAAGCTAAAAAAAGCTCCTGTACTGCATAACCTGACACAGTGGCAGCTATGGGCAAGACAAGATAAATATGCAAAGAACATGAAAATCGAGAAAGGAAAGGAATTAGCGTGTTCTATGCATTTATGATTACAAATACAAAAATGATTCCAAAGAAAGGATAGTGTAGGCTAAGTACCAGACAAATTTCCTGTACAAGGTAGGGAGGCCACACACTCCCTTGCAGGCAATGATTGGCCACATTCAAGCCACTAATTTGGTTCCCGTATTCTAGAATTTGTAAACGCTGGGCTGGGCTTCAGGGGCAGGACACAGCTACCAAGAGGGTGTTACTCTGGCTTCTGCTACAGCTCTGTTCTACTTAATTTACTAACAACTGACATATTTTTACATAACTCTGTGATCAGGGAATTGTAAGACACTCATGTAATGCTCTTTCCCCCTCACTCCTCCTCCACTGTCTGCACTTCCTCAGGTGAAGGCAGAACTGTTTTCACCAAGTCCTACAACTTGAGAACCAGGCATGCTTGATGAAACTGGCAGGAGATTAGGTTAAAACAGATTTTTAAAAGTGCCTCTTTACAAAATGCGTAGTGAATTACTGGCACTTGCTGCCACAGGGAGGTTGTGGAGGCAAGCACTGCAGCAGGGGAATAAAGGTTTCAGAGAAATTTACGGACAACGGGTACAGATGGCATATGAAAACTCTGGGTAGGGATGTATTGTCTAACATCTTAACCCAATGATTTCGATGTTTGGGGAGTACAAGGGGTATGGACTGCAGGCTATGTGCAAGTTTTCACGGTGTCCCTAAATAACTGCTTTTGCTGCCACCCGGGGAGAGAGGACACTGAATGATTAACTCTTCTGATTTACGCAAAGCTATAACAACCACAACTTTTAATGCTATGATCACCCATCAGAATAGCTGTCTAGAGGCTGTGTAGAAAGAGGGAAGAGTACAAATTGGTTCACCTTGAAAAACTGATTTTAAAAAAGACTAGAGACTGTTCACAAGCCTCTCAAAAGCCTTCAGGGCCCTGGGGTGGATGCTGCACAAGGGAGACTTGCTGGAAAATGCAGCATGAAGTGTTGGTGGAAGTGTTTGTTATCAGAAACTGCAATTGCCACAAGCTAAACGCCCTTCACTAAGCTTCATCAGTTTGGCTTAATTTTATTTTGGCAAGGGAGAAGGGAAGGTACATTTGGTATTGCCCAAACATCCCATTTCAATGTTTTCTGAATGAAGCATTTTTCTTTTCTTTCTTCTAATCAGGCTTCAAGAACATTTTGGTTTTAAGTATATCATAAAACAAAAGAAGGAAAATCAAACTTTTATGTGTAGTGGTCCATGGATTCTAAATCACTTTGACGCTTATGAAACACAAAATTGCGCCAAACAGTCAAAGAATTAATATATTCAATTTTAGCAGGCATAGCAATGGTGTAAAAAAAGGTAATAGTTAATGTTTTATGGTACAGGAATAGCCATCACGTCCTCACTGTTTTCATCACATGAAGGTCTCACTAGGGAAATTCACTAAGGAAAGTTTAGTGTTTAATACTGTAAGGATCACAGAGACAATAAACATAAGTCTTTGCAGGAGAAGGCCTCAAAAGAAACTCTCCTGGACTTTTCAAGGCTCTAATTTTCCTAATGGCCATAAAGGAATGCCTTTCAGGGCTGTATATTTACCGCATGGAGACCAAACCCTACAATTTCTCTTTACAGGACCAGGGAAAGGACTTTGTTTTGTTAGAAACAATTACATTATTTAGAAAATAGGTTCTGCGAAAAGTCTTCAGCTCTGACTTAGAAAATTCAGTTTCTGCATCATTTTTTTGTGTGGCCTTATGCAGGTCACGTAACCAGCCTTGTGGTTGCACCTGGGCGTGCACATAATTCATTGTACCCAACAACCCCATTTTCTATGTCAGGCTTAACACCTACAAACCTGTGAGAAGGGATATTTCCCTCTCTTATGAGGAGGAGGGGGAATAACGTCAGAGAGACAAAATCCACTAACAATTCTGTAGTATTCAAATACTGCAATAGTGTAGGCGGTGGGAGTAGAGTTAAATTGTTATCATACTCTATTTACACCTACTCGTGGATGTACTGATTCATATCAGGAGCATTTGGAGAATACACTGGATTGTATTTACCATTTTTCATTACAAGTATGAAAGTGGTGTTTGAATCTAGCCCACCCTTCTACGGTTTTCCATGTACCTCCCCTATTGAGGTGTACTTCTTGAAATGACTCCTTTGTAGCTTTTGTTCTGAAAGCAACTACTGGAAGTTATAGTAGCTGCTGTACTATTTTTCATGCATTATACAATTCAGTCCCAGGTTTCACATTAAACAATTCCACTGCTTATTTTTAAGGCTAAACAGACAACTTTGTTCAAATGACTACTGACATCCTAAGTGCATAGAAAGATGTAATAGAAATAATGGAAATAGCCTTTTGTCCTAGGTTTATGCTATGGGGTGTCAAAGAATGGATAGCCAGCTACGCTCAATATTTTGGAATTTGCATAAGTCACAGGTTTTTTTCTTTCACAGTAAATTTTTCCTCCATGGCAGTTATTTGGGGTTCATACTAGGAGACTAAAAATATGTAAAATGGGTAAAGAGAAGTCTGGAACACTTACTATGTTCTATGCATTAGCACAGTAAATGCTGTAGAAG
This sequence comes from Trogon surrucura, assembly GCA_020746105.1. NCBI lineage: Eukaryota > Metazoa > Chordata > Aves > Trogoniformes > Trogonidae > Trogon > Trogon surrucura. The sequence continues at coordinate 54,657,543 of CM036621.1, read as the reverse complement.
TTAAATTGTCTGTGGACTCAGCATGGACAAGGTGCCAGAAGTCTGCAAGTTCTCATCTCTGCAGCTCTAGAAATAAACGTAAGAGAATTAACTCATCACACTTTATTGCTTGAAAGCATCTATAAACTAAAATTGTATTTCAGATATTCTTCCATAATTGATTCACAGTTTTACTACAGTTATTTTCTTAATGGTCTTTCCAGGCCATAACTCTTAATACATGAGCCTGTCCAAAACATGGAAACTTTTTTCCTGATCCATTGCTGAAAGTTTCATGACAGGGGACCTGTTCCCAGTGAACAAAACTCCTTATCATTTTAGCATGAATTTTTGTTTGCCCCAGGATTTGCTAGCTATAACCACACAAGTGTTTCACAAACTCCTCTTGGTGTCAGAATTCATTAAAAAATCTCCTGCCTGGGAGATGTTTCCATGCTTTCTTCTTTTCTCTTTTTAAAAGAAGTGAGATAATGCTTGAGAAGGATGCCAGATCAAAAGCCCTCAAGTCCTCCTTGCTACACTCTAAATCCCAAGTCAAGAAACACTCATCTCTCCTCCCAGGCATGACTCTTAACCCTTTGTCTAATAAAATAATTGAAACCTGTTCCCAGGCTCTCCTGTGCTCAGCCATCTCCCTTGAAATTCTCAAATAGGATGCCCGGTTGTTGGCCTTTGAACCCACAAGGAGTATATGGAAGTCAAAGTAATTAGTTTAATACATCTAGAGAGCATAGAAGTTCCTCTCACGTCTGGGTCTGATCCTGCAAGCGACTGCATATCCTCAGCTGCCTGGGACTGAGGATGTCTAAGCATTTCTGAGAAGGCTGAGACTAGCTAAAATGAAAGCTCTGGATGGAAGAAGGCTGCTAATATTAAAAGAATGATAAAGAGAATTTGCATTAGTAAGGAAAAAAAATGAAAAAAACCCCTAGAAGATTATGTAGAATGATAACAGAAAGATAAAATTCATAGCAAGGAATGCTACAGAGGGGAGCTGAAAGAACGAGACTGGTAATCAAGACAGAGGTGGAGTAATGCTAATTCCCAAGATATCAAGCTTGGCAATAAACCTGTTAGTAGAGTGCTGGCTCATCACAGTAGAAGTGAAATTGTAAGGGATAACTTTGGGTAGAATTTTATATTACCATCTCATGGGAGGGACAATCCAAGTACATGTCCCCAGGGGCAGCTGAAAAGCAGGAAGAGAGGGGAAAAGAGGTGTCTAAATCAAAGCACCCAAGGCCCTTTTCTTTCCCCCCAAGGCAATAACTGTTTCACAGGAAGCTACTTTGCAAGGGTACTTCCCAGTTTCAGGGAAGGGGAATTCCTGCCAAGACCAAGGCTTCCTGTAAGCCTGAGAGGGGTTCCTTTCCTTCCAGGGAACCTGTCAGCTGTGCTGGATCTCTGCCTCTCACAAACTGAGCTGCTGCCTCCTGACTTTCTTATGTCTCTTGAATTGGGAGAGAGCTGCTGAGATCCCTGAGGATTCCTCTACCTATAACTCCTGGCGGTGAAATAAGACTGTCTTGCCAAAGAGCACAGACATCTTCACAAATTAGGAAATGAACCTCATAAGATAAGGGGTTTCCCCAAAATAACAAAATATAAGGGAAATGAGCACAGGCATTCAGAGAAGAACAGAGTTCCACTGGAGAGAGTCTCAAGGCAATTTTTGAACAATCTGGACACATTATTGTACTTTCTCTCAAACGTCTTATATTTTTCTCAAACTTATTGTACTTTCTCTTGCACTTTTTCCTGAAGACACAAAATAAGATGGTACTAAACTTTTAAATAAAAATACTAAATTTGTTAGAAGTTCTGCCAGCTTCCCAGGAAAACATACTGTAGTAGTAATCTGTTCCAGTGAGGAGGTGACTGGTTTACTTTCAGAGTCAATTTTTCAAACATCTTCACTTTCGGCTAACATCACTGTTTAGAGAAATAGATTCTCCTCCACAGATAGGCTTGTTCTCATATATTTTTAATTGCAGTGGCTATAGTATTAGGTTAGGCTTCAGATATTTGAGTTATAGGAGTTGACTGTAGCCTCTTAACTGACCTGTTGCATAAATTCTGATTCAGCAATATATTACATGCTGGATTCATTTTTTACATGAATGGAAATACAGCTTGTCATGCAGTTGGAATACGGTGATGGAAATTTTGATTCAGCAGCAGATTATGTGGTGGATTCATTCATAATATTAATGGAAATTTTAAGTGCTGTTGGGAGATGTCACTGGAAGATTATTTTTTTTTTCATTCCATGCTGTTTTCAGAAAAATGTATGATGGTTTTTTAGAAGTTGCAGTACATCCAGATGACAGAGCAAAGAGAAGCAGCTCTGGTTAATACACCAAAGGCCTCACATTCAGGTGCCCTGACATGTCAGACTTCCATGGGCCTAACTTCACTCTTCTGAATCATGAGATCAAACCACTGAGGATGGACCTGTTACGATCTGCTGAAAACCACTGGGGTGGGGAGAGGGTTTGAGCAGGAGAGTAACCTGCATAGTTAAAGATCCCTGGTCCCTGGGTGTTTGAGGAAGGATCTAACAATTGCGAGCCTACCTTTAGCAGGAAGGATTTCATGGGCTGGCTGGTGTATCTAGGTTAGCCAGTAAATGGGAGCTTTACTTCTTCTGCACTGTCTTCTTGGAGGGAGAAAATATGCAGGGGCAAGTACAGAACCTGTACGTAGTACCAAGTGACAAAAGTCACTGTCAGACACATGAAAAGTGTCCTTTACATTCTACAAGCTTGGGTCTAAGACTACCACAGTCTTTTGGACGAGGTCTCCATGTGAGCTGGTTTAACCTTGAAGGCAAGGCCTACCTAGATAAAACCGTGGCAGAAAAGCCTTTACCCCCACTGCAGGACAAGTAAGACGATTTGCCCCAAATGTCCCATATTCCCTGTCTCTCATTCCTTCCCACAAAAGCATCTGATGCTTTGCAGCTGCTCAGCTGCTTTCTCTCTAGCACAGCACTTTCAGGGCTGCTCAGAAACCCATCAGAAGCTCATTGTATCAGAGATGTGGGATTTTCTGTCTCACACACATCATGACATTCATTGCATAGATGCTACTAAAATTAGGAGCCACCTGCATGTGGTTTCAGAGCTCTGGAGAATCCAGCTGAGCTCGTAAGATAGGAGGAAGGGAGGGTGGATGTCTGCTGAGGCCCAGATATCCCCAGTGTATGCATGTATAGAGGGTAGTCATGAAGTGTATTGATCCTCTTGCTAGATGCTGGAATAAAGCCCAGATAGAGAACAGAATCTCGATTTTGTGCCAGCAGAGCCACCAGGATGGCTGACTTGCAAATTTGGACATTTTGCGACCACAGATACACCATTTGGATACAGATTTTCAAATTAAAGTACACCATAGCTTCTCAGTATTGTAAAATGTTGCAGCATATCCTTTCTTGGCTTGAAGGTGACATTCAAATTGCATTAGAGTGTAAACCAGCATGACAGAGGTGACTTGGTTCTCGGTAGTATCCTGGATGAGTAGCATCCTGGATGAAACTACCCTATTGCAACTATCCTAAACTTTTCAGAGATATGGGCATTCACAACAACATGTCTGCAAGAGGTTTTAAGAAGAAAAGAATAATGCTGAACATGATTGTGTCACACTATGCATTTCTGCTGACATCTCATTTCCTCTCTCCTGTTTTGTGGTGAAGGTGTAAACAGGGTTTATTACCAAGTCATCCTTCCTGTGGTAACAGATGGAAGCAACAAAAACAGCACCAAAAAAAAAGATTATTAACATCTATGGCAAGCTTTTCAATATTCTGACTGCAAGTTCTGAGTACTGCAAGCTGGAAGTTATTATCATGTCCACTGCAAGCAAATCTCCAAAGAAGGAAAAATAAATATGAAAGGCTGACATACATTTGATAGAATATTGATCCAGAAAGAGACATAAAATACTTGAAAATGTATACAACACTAGAAAAATTATTAATAATAATAAAGATTTTTAAAAACTGACAAAAATTACTAGTTTTCTGGGCAAGCACTTGATTTTACCTGTTTTAGGTTTCAGCTGCAGAAGAGAAAGGTTGCTGCTGAACAATGGGCTACTACCTCCTGCAGCTGTAAGCTCAAAATCTGCTTTTGGATACAGAAAGAATTTGGTGATCCTGGCCTTGCTCCTTTTTATGTGTAGCTCATAAAACACTGACAAACTGGCTGTCCCATTGCAAAGACCCACGAGATGGGATTAACAGGATTCAGGTCTGAGGCACACTGACTGAACTACAAGATGAAGACTGTACAGAACATGCATTGTGTCTAGTTCAAACCAAAGCAATTAGCTGTTCACTTTCATGACTATTAAATGCACTCATAATTAAAATTTAAAAGTCTGAAGTCTATACTATTTTTTCCAAGCTCCAATTATGAGTAGTAAGATTTAAGTTTAAGTTTAACTTGTCTCTTAATAGAGGGTAAAGAGCTCTTATAAATCAGTCAGATAGGAATTGCCACTGAAGAGCTATTACTGAAGAACTGCTGTCGAAGTAAAACTAATTAATATCTGTCACTGCAAACAGTTAACTACAGAAAACTTTCCTGCTTAACTACCAGCACTATTAAACCACCAAGACTTATATCATCAAAAGAAAAAGTAGGAGAGAACACAATGTCTCTTTTGACATCAGCTTTTATCTTCTGCTCTGGTGAGATTCTGAAGTCTTTTTTCATGAAATCTGACCAGACAGAACCGAAGCCAGGTCTGGCTCCCCAATTAGCTCTAGCAAAGTGGTGTCGGATCACGTTCTCAAAGAGCTTCCCCTTAACTGAACTTTCGGATCACAGAAACACAAAAAGAGATAATCTTTGAAGGAACTGAGAGGGTGATAAGTTTCACTGAACTGTCCTGGAGATGGCTGGGCCACCCTTGGGCCCAGACATGGTAGTCAGTTCCCAAGATTGCACAAAGTAGCCTCAGGTCTCCTCCAGGGCTCTGACCACACATCAGCCCATGGGGCTGCTTGAAATGGAGAAGCACTATCCACGTTCAACAGTCAGAGCAAGCCCACTCACTAACTTCTGTCCCTGATGATATACATGTATTCTGTAACTATTGTATATGGCAAAAGAGATAAAAATCACACCCTAGAAGACCTAAAGTACAAGCGTACAAGATGACAATGGCTGGTTACAGTAGTGCAATATTGGTATTCTCTTCTTGGTTTTGGGACATGTTCTTAGCACTAGTTGCAGATTCTTATTAGTGGAGCACTAACTGGATGAGATTTATGGGCAAGTGGTTCATAAAGCACTAGATTCAGCTTCCCAGGGTCTATCCCAGCCCTGGAATCCTGCAACAGCTTCTCTGAAGAAAGCTTTGATTGCTTGTTCAGAAGTTCTCATCAGAGATTTAGCAGAAATGTTTGCAGTGTGAAAATCAAGACTCTGAGCAAGCTAACATGATTTTGAAGCTGGCCCTGCTTTGGCAGGGAAATTGGACCAGGTGTCTCCAAAGGTCCCTTCCAAAAAAATGTCCTCTGTTTCTGTGATCATGCTTTATCTTTCACTGTACATACAGAAATACATGATGGTAAATTTATATAACCTGATGACGCCCTAATCAACCACTTAAAAAGAAAAAAAGCAATCCTACTCAGATTGTACTATTTTTATAGTAGCTCCCCTGTGATAGCTGTCCTGAAAAGTTATTATCAGCTGTAACTGCAAACCGCATATGCCAAATATTTTCCTGACATAAACGAATGATAAACAAAGTTAAGATTTCATTTGAGCTCAGCACAGCACACCTCCACCAGATATTCTTTGTCTCTCCCACTCTCCTTTTGCCTGGTAAGAATTTTCCATGCACAATAGCAACCTGTGTGGGACTTCAGGGTGGTAGCAGCCTCTCCTCCTTCGGCACTGAGGTGAGGACCAGCACACACTGCCATTTCTCCAGGGCATCTCAGAGCCAGGCAGGTGTTGGCAGATTGGAGAGAATTAAAAGAGCAACAACAAACCTGATTAATGGACTGAAGGACTGATTTATGACAAGAGATTAAAAGATCTCAGATTAAAAAGTTTGGCACCACAATGACTAAGGAAAGGGATATTTAACCATAGTTGGTATGGCTTTCCTTTCACTTTAAGAAAGTATAAGGCTCAAAGAAGAAAAGTATCCAGCCACATAAAGGCTAAAGAAAGAGTTTTAAGTGGTCCAACATGTCCTGATGGGAACTGATTAAAAACCAAAGACACAGGTTTTTCAGATGTGCAAACCAAGATAGTGCCACTTCTTTCAACTTCTTCGTAACAGCTGAGGATCCTGGCCTGCCTGATTTTGATCTTGACACTTGTCTGAACGTAGAAGTAACAGACCGTGCTTTCCTGAATTATCTCTCCACTACTAACCTGACTGGCAGCAGTTAGATTAAGGAATGGCAGAGTAACTCAGTCTTTGTACCCAGTCACTCTTTGGACCTCCTTGCTGAATGTCGCTACTTTTGGTGGCAATTGCACTAATGCTCATACTCTTCATGACAATGGCTACCTGTGCCCTAAGAACAAGACAGTCTAGGGGATTTTCAGGAGAAATGCCTCAAAAGGAGACCTGTGAAGTTGCAACTAGTCTCAGCATAGCAGTGGTGGAAGCCCCATCATTTGCTTCAGTCAAACTGAACTGGAAACAGCATTAATAGATTTTCCAGTGGAGAAAAAAAAAAAGTATGGTGAGAGCTGCTGGGGAGGAAGGTTAACATAAACCTCCTCTAAACCCAGCCTCAACGTCCTAATCCCATACCGCAGACTGCAGTGCCAATGCTCATCAACGCAACTTGAGGGTTGTCAGTTTTCTGCTATTTGGACTGCTGCTCCCTCTCCTTCAGTATCCTTTTCTCCTTTAGGATAGAGGGGCTTTGATAACTGCTTCAGCCTGGGGAGAGGCCCTGGAGTTGACTGCTACTCACCTGGCCTGGGGCCATGATACCCCAAACCCAAAGGACTTAAATATGTTCTTCTAAGTAGCTGTGAAAGCAGACAGGATGGAAAAATAAGGAGGGTGATCCAAAAACTAGAAGAGAAAGAAAGCAACCTTTTTTAGTGTAGGGAACACATGAATGGCTGAGAATGTTTCTCTCATTAAGAATTAGTTAAAGGAAATGGGATCAGCTGGAGAGCTCTGACAGTGGGACATGCTTGGCTTTTTTACACATCACCTCTTCTAAATTTCATATCTGACTAGCAGAAATCTCTTTTAGAGGTGACAAAGAAGGCCAGCCTCCAGGTCCACTATGTCATTCTCCTTTGTAGCAGTCCAACTAACTGGGGCAATAAATTATTATTTGGCTTTGCAGTTTTTAGCTGACCACTGTAGAGGTGCTGAGCAACCTCCCATCCATCTATGTCTTGGAGATAAATTGCTATGCAAGCAATGATTACCTAATCCATTGTTTTGTTCTTGGGAGATCTAAAAAATCTCCCAAGAAAAGAGAATATTTTACTTTGCCATTCACAATACAGTTGAAATGCTCCACTGTTAGCAGTTACTATGGTAACTGCTGGCAATTTATTTTTAAAAGGGGAAACAGTCATTTTTTCCACTGGTTACCTGATTTTTTGTTTCCTTCAATTGATATGTAATATTACATGTAAAACAGCTACTAAAAACCGTTGTCATGGCCAGCTCAAAGACCCAGTGATCTAACAGGCCAAATCCTGCCTGCTGATCTTGAACTGAAGTTTCAGTGACTTCAACAGAACTACTTGGAAGAGTAACAGCAGGATGAAGTTTAAAAGTGTCTTTTGTATGCCTACTTCAATTTATTGTACTGAGAAAACAACACAGCTAGCTCTTTGTCAGATAAAGGTCTGAGCTCAACTTTAGATCCAAGCTCAGCAACTTGAATTTGAAATTGGGAGTGAAGGTTTGTTACTACTCAGTTTAGTTATCATATTTTCAGTAGTAAATCAGCTTCCCTAGTTGTTGCTTCGCTAGTTGCCATTGTGTTTAAGATTGCTACTACCTGTACAAACACAAAAAATCTAGAAACCTCTCATCTTTCCATCTCTCTTCATATATTTTTCTTTCTATCAAAGCAAAACTGCTTGATGCTGGAAGCATGAGTACCATTCTTGATTCTGGAAAAAAATAACAGCTTGTGCCTTTATATCCTGCCAAATGAAAACCACCAAACTTAAACTCTAGTCCAAATCTTGCAGCTGGATCCAACATCATTGTAATATCATGAGGCTGGAGATAGAAACGTAGAGGCAGAACTATCTTTAATGACAAAGCAACCTGTATGCATGTGAAACTATTTTACTGATATTACATGTTGGGGAGGAACATAATGATCGTTTAGTCCAATGTCCTGTGCTACAAAAGTCTTCTATGCTATGAACTTCATCAAGAACATAAAATACATTTCTACTGAAAAACATAGCCTGTTATAACATGAGAACATTTGGGAACCATTAAAGTATCAGAGACAGCCAGTGACATCAATAACAAGGAAAGCCAAACAATTTAAATCAAGACAAAGAAAATATCAAGATACAATGTAAACTCATAGTTAAAAAGAATAAACTGGCAAGCATCTTAAAGTGATATTACGAGGGGAAGGAAAACTGGCACAACTTCATGGAAGTTAAGTAGTTGTTCTTGGAAATCAACTAAAATGCACGGCATGGAAACATGAAATGATAAGAACTATTTGGCATTCGGATCCTATTCATAAAAAAAAAATTTCTACTTTAATAAATCAAACTGTTTTAGGAAGTGCTGACTTTGTACGTTTTGGCTTTATCAACAGTACTTCAATAATGTTTAGGAACTAAACTTCACAGGAAAACCTCGGGTGTTCAATTAGCTTTAAATGTTTCAGGGTAGGAACTGAGATAATGAAATTATAAGGATAATGGTGGCTTAATGCTTTGTGGCTCACATGAGATTTATATGTTCCAATATAACCTCAAGCTGTACATATGGCACTGGAGAGAAAAAAAAAAATGAAGGAAAAAGAAAAAAAAAAAGGTTCCTGGTTGGAGGAACAAGAGTTGTAGTATGGAATCCGACTGTGGTGGGCAGTTTCTGGCTTCTCAGGTTTTGTTGTTTCTTTTTTTCTACCTGTGCTTTGTTTGGGTGAGGTGACTAGGAAATGCTGCGCTTTCAGATGCCATCTTTACTGCTGCCCAGCTCTCTGAAACCACGAGCAATGCTAGCTGAACTGAACAGAATCTAAACACACTAAGTAAGACCTATTTCGCAAGATTCGTTTTCCTCCCTATGTAAATTACACTCAGAGGGAATACAGCGCAAACCACAAGCTTGGAAAAGCCTGTGAAAATATGCCTGGCCCTCTCTCAAATTGCAACTGCTAAAACCCAGGGGGTTTAACTTTTGCTGTGCAAACTCTGGGAGCTGGGGAGGAGTGAGGACTGAGGGATGTGGAGATGGCAGGGGAGCGAGGAGCAAGGGAGAGAGAGAGCGGGCTCACGCTGGGTAATTTGGAGCTTTGGAGCTCCAATTTAGTGGCCAAGGGTGGCTGTTTACCCATCTCGTTCTCTTTCTGCAATTCAGCCATGCATTCTTCCTTGTGGAGAAGAGCCCTCACTCTGAATTCTCCTAGAATCTCCCAGAAGCGTGCCTGTCAGTCTGGAAGGGGCTAGCTAAACCACAATCAAACAATGAAATATTTTCAGGTTTTAATTTCAAGTAAGAATGCTTTGTAAAAAGACAACACAGTTTGGGAATATAAAAACAGAGGGAAGGCTGTCATCCCTGAAGGCCTCATGGCAGGAGAGCAAACTTCAGGAATCCAGAGTGAGCTATGTGGTGAGCTGGCTTCCTTTTCCCTCTTAGAAGTGAGCATGGTACTGGGCAAGCTGGGAGCCTCCTGGAGACGCTGGGGTACAGGCTTTCAGAACACACAAGGGAGCTCGCGTGCAGCATTTGTGGTTGCTCAGCGGTTCCTCCTTCCCAGGGCAAGGCTGCTTCCAGACAGATTACCATAAATAACTTTGAGATATTCGAGGTGGAAGATCCTTACTATCTGCAGTATTTAAGCTGTTGACTCTAGGATTGAAGAGGAAAGAGGGAAAAGGGGGTCAGCAGAGCCCCACCAGAATGAAGAAACTTCTCACAAAGCCAGCTGACACTCCCAGAAAGAGCCATTCAAATCCCTGCCATCAGAAAATTTATAATATTCAATTTATGAAAACCTCTGACTCATACTTCTTCTCTCCTAGAGCTTTACAACAGCCAAAGGGGATCCCTGCTGATCCATTTAAGTCAATAGAAATAGGATTTCATGCCAAATTGCTGGTACAGGTGTAGACAGTGCAGAAGAGGAGGAGATGATCTCATCTTTGTATGTAGTAACACAGACTGCCCACTGACAATGTAGTATTTCTCAAACCAGAGTCGATTAAAAGAAGATTGCACACATAGGTATTGCACAGAATTTCTTTGCCGTCCTTCATGGCAAATCTGGCTCCTTTGTGCTCATTATACATCATCAGATTTTGCAGAAGCAGCTCTATTTTGCATCTCTGCAAGGTCATAAATCTGTAAAGATAGCATCTCGATAGAGCAAACTAAGGACTGGCCAGACTCTAAGGACATGGCAGGGAAGAGTGTCCCATGGACATGGCAAGAAGGGAGGTCAGGAAAGTGAGTATCAATTTCTTCTTTGCCACAAAAATCCTGAGCAAATAGTTCCTTTCCCAAGTTTGGTTCTCCCACTTGTGAAGTGTGACATCTCCTACCACTGCTTGCCCGTCCTCTTTAGGCTGTTTACTCTTAAGGCAATGCCTATCATGTACTATGCATTTACACAATGGCTGGCAAAGCACTACTATTCAGAGCTGCTCTATCAGCAGTGAATGCATAACTCCCTGATTCACTTTGTCTCTACTATTTGACTATTTAGTGGCGCACATGCGATGGACTCTTAATTTTGTGTAGATGTATATTTGTGTTGACTCACTCAGAAATGTCTTTAGACTAAATATTTTATTAGAATGCCAGCTCATTTTGCAGGTGAATAAGTACGCTCCAGAGCTGTGTAATTTCTTTTTTCATTAGGCCAACACTATTCAAAGAGAGTTATACTTTAAACTTGAGAACAGCTATACGAGCCCATTTAGCAGCCTTTTCACTTAGCCATGGAGAGCACTTAAAGGAAAATATTATTCCCTGACTGCTTCAAGTGAAGGTCTCATCAAGTCTTTCAGGAATGACAGAAAAAGACTTTTAGAAAGATACGGACCAGCTGAAAAGGACCAGCCCAAAGGAGAGAACCAGGAATGATCAGATGTCTGGAAAGATGGAATAAATTGAGTTTGCTTATTCTAAAAGAGACTTGGAGAGGATGTGATAACAGTCTTCCAATACATAAAAGTCTGCTTCACAAATGAGAGGCATAACCTGTTTTCTCATGGTGGATATAATAAGAAGTAATGGATTGAAATTGCTGCATGGCAGGCCTAGACAAGATGCTGGAAAGAGCTCTCTCCCTCTCTCTCTGTAGGAGGATAAAGCACTGAAATAGAATGAACAGGGAGACGGTACAGTCTCCATTACATGGGGTCAAATATGGTATATGTATAATCCTTCCTTCCTTAAAGCTGAGGGGCACTAATGCCCTCCCTCCCAGTCCTGTGATTCTTTCTGCTCCCAAATCTATCTTCATGTATAATGCAGAAACTCTGCACACTGAGCAACAGAGATAATAGAGAAACCAGCATAAAGGAAATCTTGCACCAGATGAAATCCTTACGACTTGAAGTACAGGAAGAACTTTTGAAAGGCTTCATTTTATTGCTTATTATTAATTTTATTTCAGGTATTCAATTTATTGGTTCCTACACACTCACTGAATATTGGATTCAGAAAGAAGAAATGTAATGAAGATCCTTGGATATTGTTATTCTGTGTTAGATGAGCAGAGCTCTAAACTTGCTGCAAGCTTGGCAAAAGCAGGTGCTTTTACACAAACAGAGCCCAAATGGACTTTGTGGACTTCTGCCATTTGAGCAGCTGCCCACACCTGCCTGGAAGTCCAGGAGCAGCAGCAGACACATTTCTAGCCTTTCCCCCTAGCAACAGACTTGAAAACCAGTCTTGAGCTTTAAGAAATTGTCATTGATTTTTCCTTAAGATCACAGGTTATTCACAGTTCCTTCTGCACCCCATGCTGGATCCAAAATGCCTTTTTGCTCTATTATTACATATCTTTTTCTCTTAAACAAACTGCTGAGGACATTGTCAATGCTTAACTTAGAACAACAGCAGAAGTAATGGTGTAGTCAAGTTCAGCCCTCACAGGATAGCACTGAATTGATAAAATGCAAAACTATGTATTATCTGATGCATGAATAATGCTGGTAAAAGCTGCTATTTTTTTCATGCTCAGTAGAGTTAAAAATCAATAAAATTTTGTGAAGGCTTGATCATCTCTAAACTTTCTGATTTCAGAACACTATTTTTTGAGAAAAATGTCGGTTGGCTATTTGACACAGTACAAATGGCATTGGCCCATGAGAGTCACCTGTCACATTGACTTTATAATCTTTCTTTCCCTCTTTGAGAAATAGTTTGTGTGCCCAGTGGCACGGCTGCCTTGCTGAGAGTGTCCCTGACTGCTCGACACACAACTGGGGTTGCCAGGCTGCGGCCATGGGCATGTGAATGCGTGGCAGAACAAAAGTTCATTGTCTGTCATGAGGCAAAACTGAAGAGCTGGGAGCGGGAGTTGCAGCAGGCACAGGGAAATCTAAAGAAGTTACATAAGCTCACCCAGCAGCTCCATTCAGCAGCCCGTGCTCCACTGAAATGAACCCACAGGAAACCCACCTGCAGCGACTCAGTGGGATCCACCTCAGTCAGCCGGGAGTCACATCCCCTCCAGTGTGAGGGGGCAAAGAGGCGCCCAAGGAGTGGGACAGTCATCAGCTAGGAGCTGCTCGGCTCTTACGTCACTCCTGGCTGTAAACCAGAAACAGGAGTAGAAACATGGCATAACTGAAGGCAGCAGTTTTCTCCTAGCCGCCTGACCAAAGCAGAAATTCAATAAATGAGCAGAAGGAGGTCTGCAGAGAAGGGCCAAATTCAGCCCTTGCATATTCAGATATAATTCTACTCACTGTAGAGGCAGGGGTGCCGCCTTCTAGTTTAAGATTTGGCCCAAAGACAGATAATAATCAAAGCATAAGAATTACATGCTGCTGCAATGAAATAAAACACATTTGTGGAAGCATGTAGCCATCTTCAACTCCATTTTTTTTTTTAATTTTCCTTTTATCTCCTGAGAAGAAATCCACATATATAAAAGAAGGATATTCCAGAAGTCAACATCAGAAGAGACTCCAGGGAAGGCAGTCTGTATTCCTCCTATATTATAAATGCAATTTGCTACATGTATCAAAAAGGCACTGTCAGGAGAGCCAAATTCTTAAGACAAATAGGGAGAAAATTAAGCTTCCAACAGTAGATAGTGTGTCATTAATTAGAAAGGACCTAGTGTGGCTTGAGGAACGACTGCAGCACGAAAAGTAAAGCTAATGACAGTATGAGGCTCACAAAAGGGATGCACAGCAGAGCCATGTATATGCTGTCCCCAGACTTCTGAATTCTCACATTGTTCTGATTTTGAAAGGTGTCATATGGTGGCACAGCAGGCTAATGATGTAGCATGTTCAGAGGAATTAGTTTAAGGGGCCTTTTTTTCCCCCAATCCAGTGAAAAATAGTAGGAATAGTGAATTTTTGGAACTAAATGGGATCATACTGTTCTTTCCTCACATTGTCAACTTCACTTAATTTCCGCCTTCCCATTAATGTGTCTAATGCATATGTCAGGCGGAAGCCTGACACTCTAGTGGCAAACAGACTGTTGTACGAAGGCGGCAAAGTGTTAAAACAATTGAGCAAGTGAGTACTAAAGTTTGCTGCTCTGGCCATATGGTACAGTGTTTAATTTCCCGTAGTGAAAGAACGTGGCTGTCATAGAAAAAGATGATGAATAAATTTACTTGGGGCAACTTATTATAATGAAGAATGACTTCTCAGAGGAAGCAAACAGAGGAATTTAGAATCTGATGAGAAGCATATGGGAAGCATTAAGATATAAGCAAGGGTAGCAAGGCTGTGTGCTTTAAAAATGAAAGACATTTAATCGATGCTTGTTGCTGCTGTTGACATATGGAAGTGAGAAATGGGTTTTGATTTGGAAGACAGGAAGAAAGTTAATAGCAGTAAAGGTGGTTGTGGAGTGATTGATACTTGGAATAACTAAGGCAGAAAGGGAGAGAGCATTTCATGCAGCCAGGCAACAACGTAATCTAGAAAATAAAGAACATGAAATGACTGGGCAGGCCACTTGGCTGTAAGGAGAACTGACAGGCCAAGCTAGCAGTGACCAATTAGTGGACAGCAGGGGAGATCGAGACAGGCAAGTGTGGCAGGGCAGGGCAGGGCTGGCTGTGCGAGGACAGAGCAGAGGAGATCGTCTGGCTCTCAGGACAAGCCTGGTGCCGAGCTCCTGCACGGTGAATGACAGAAGGAGATGGGGTAGGAAGGAAACAGCAAGAGTAATGTATGAGCAGTAGCCAGCATTGCTGCTCTCTGTGTATTTTCCCTGCATGTATGCAAGGCAAATGAAGGGCAGAAAAGGAGGCTGTGTAGCTCTTTCCTTGTGACAGCTCCTGACTTTATATGGGCATTTTCTTTCTCAAAACCTGAAGGGCACATTCAGCCCTGATGGTTAGCTCTACCCTCCCTGCTGCAGCTCTCCTGCAGCTCACAGGTATTGCACAGGAGGAAATGACAAGTGTCCCCAGACCCCTGTGGTGGCAGCCTGACCCTGTCTCCCCCAGCCCCTGCTCCTCAAGTTATCCTGCTGGTCACCTCAGTGCCAGGCACACAGCAGCCTTAAACTTCACAGTGAGCTGCCCACCCATATCAGGGTTAGGGCACAAATGGATAAAATGAGGCTGGAGGCTCCCTGCTCACAGACAGACTTCCTCACATAGTCAAAAACTCTCACCTCGCCCCTTCCCAAAAGCTGGTATACTAAGGTACAGCATGAGACTCTAAGTACTGCTTTTAAACTCCATGAGGTCAGACAGGCCCTGATACTAGAGGCCTCACAGAGCAGCCCCGTGAAAGCCGCAGCACCTGCAAGAGCTTCCCGACTGCCTTTGGCATGCCTTCCCCTCCGACACACACCCCAGTTGCCCGGGGTGTGCAGAACTGCAGAAGGGCTGAGCTCAAGTCATATTTTTCTGCCTCTGATGGATTTCTATTAAATCCAGCTTCCCTGAGGTGAAAGGTGAGTTCATGAGCTGCCATATGATTTAGCATTTAATACTGGCTTATTCTGCCTGTTTCTGTTACTTTCTTGAGATGACAGTCATAACTCTAGCACAGAGAATTCATTCTTAGTTGTTAAGTGCTGACATTGCATCTAGATAATAAACAATATATAATATGAATGCATCATTAACCAACTGCACGCTCTAGGTACTTTTCATTTTTCAAGTAATGTGCTAGCCTGACCTTTAAGCTACGTAAGGTTAAAGAATGTATTTTAGAATGAAGAGTTATTGACATGAAGTTATAATAAACATAGGATTTTACTTTTCAAGGCAATGATCTGCTTTTTACTAATTGGGCTTCGATAATGCATTTAATGTGAAACAACATAGAAAGACATGGATTTAACTGGAGAAATTGAACAGCTTTAAAATTATTTACAATTTTTAAATTGTAAGGAAACTTGTGAGAACTTCTTAAAGAGAATGAAGCAATTGTCTCTCTATGCGGAAGATATTTCTGGTGGGAGGTTGCTTCGTGTCAGCCCTTAACATCTGCTATTGAAACCAATCTCATTCTCTACCCTCTGTACTTTGATGGCCTTGGCATGCAGAGCTGATGTACACAGAAGTGATTAACAGATGCACAGAGTTGAAAGGCATTGTCAGAAAAAAGAAAAGATCATCACTAAATCAAGTGGGAAGAACTCGAAAACTAGAAATGAAATAAAGTAGTGTGAAGTCATGCACTTAAAGACCAGTAACAGAACTACTGTAAGCTTTGGCTCATTAGTCAGAAATGACTAAGAAGGAGAAAAACATAGGTATACTATTTGATCGCTGAATGATCATGAGCCGCCGAGGTACTATGGCCATTAAAAAGGCAAGTAAAATCCTAAGAAGTTCTGGGTGAAAGATTTCTAAGGAAAATCTATGTAATGTCATAGGACAAGGCTTGAGACTTGGTTTGAAATACTGGCCAAAAGCTCTTCAAGACAGAGTTTCAGACTGGAACAGGTCTGGAGAAGAGAGTGGAGCAGATTGCTGTGTATCAAGGCATTGTTATAGGCATATACTTGCAGGGAGGAACTGTTTGCATTGAAGAGTAAGCTTGGCACAAGGAAAATAGGTCTAAACCAACCAGGAATAGACTTTGAATGGAAATAGCTTTCCAGAATAAGACTGTCTCCCAGTCTCTGAGCAGTGAGGAGCTACAACCGGTGCAGGCAGCACTATGGTAAGTCTCCATTTGCCTGGCGTCACAGGAGGAAGATAAAAATGAACAACTATGGAGTGGACCAGACTGATACCAGCAGCCAGGGAGAGTTCCAGAGTGAGGGAATGGGAAAGATGATGAACAGCCATCTGAATTCACTAAGTTCTGCCCCCTCAGAACTGAGCAAATGAAAATCTCACTCTGTGCTTCATGAACTAGAGGAAAGAAGCAAAGTTGTGCCTGGGCCAACTGCTCCTGAAGGTCCCTAAAGATTGGAGAAGGTCTTTGGTGCATATGTGGCACTGCTATCATCAGCCCCTTCCCCCGTCTCACTCTCCAGATCCAGGAGAGAGTAAGTTGAACAAAAGGTTTGGCTGAAGGTGCAACGAATTCATGAGTTAAGATTCACTGTTTCTTCAACAGCAGTGGTGTCATGTATTCAGGTTTTGAAGGTTTGCTCTCCTGGCAAAATCTTTACACTTCCAAATAAAAGACTTCTGTGGGTGCAAGGGCAACTCAAATCCCCCTCCTCCCAACCATCAGTGCATCTCAGCCTGGAACTTAATTAAATATTTAATGAGCTATCAGACAAAGATGAAATACCATGTTTAATTTTGAAATCATGCTTTTACTTATTAAACCTTTAAAATGCCAATTTTATTTAAAAATATAGTATTCCTTTAATTTTCTCATAAAGGCCACAGAACCTAATTAATGAGGAAAAAAATCTAATTTTAAAGACTTAGAGACAGGTGGTTACAGAGAGAATCAAAAAAATTGCCCAAAACACATTGTCTCCGAGTGCAGTAAAGTCCTAGGAAACTAACTCTGAACCAGTCTGCCTGTGACCAGATAGGGATAAGCCAGCCAGCTTCAGTAAGATGTTTGCTTTGCAAATGGTTACTTTTTTTTTCATAATTCATTAAGAATTTGCTCACCAATCAATTGTTACGATTTGGCACAGCTCCCTTAAAACTAGTCATGGAGCTCTGATAAGGAAAACCAAACTGAGCTCAATGGAGCAATGAACTACTACCACAGCTAAGGATCTGGCTGAAAATCTTAGGAAAGGGTGGAGGAAAGGAGGAGTGATATGCTGCATAGTCAGAAGGCAACCAACATCACGTTTGTGAAAGAGAATTGGAAAAAAATGAGAGGAGGTTAGGGAGAAAATGAAATAGCCCAGCAACTTGAGCACTCACTCATATCAGTGCAGCTATGTCCATCCAGGCCAGCCAAGGTCTGAGTCTAGAGAAAGGGCATTCATCTGGGGTAACCAAAGTTTTGAGGGATAGTCTTCAACTCCCAGAAATATAGCAATTAGAAAAATGTGCATATTTTTAACTCGAGTCATCTCTGAATAAAGCATAGCTGAAGGTCAAGAAAGCAAACTGGTTGTGCAAATCCAAAAACTAGTTGAGGAATTCACAAGCACAAAGCAACCACAGTTTCCTCCTGTCTACTGAAGGAGCCTAAGGAGACTTAGCTGAGCTTTTTCACTCCTTCACCTGCTCTGAGGAGGCCCAGCAAAGCACTTGGATGCTGCCACCAGAACAACTCCTCTACCTGGAGATGGAGCCACAAAAAGAGTAAAGGGATCAGAGCATCTGTTACACAGGGAGAGGCTGAGAGAACTAGGATTTTTTAGCCTGGAGAAATCTCAGAGAGATCTTGTAAGTGTGTATAAATGTCTGATGGGGGAAGTAAAGAAGACAGATAGAGACAAAGACTTCTCAGTGGTGCCTAATGGCAGGGCAAGAGGTAGTGGGGACAAACTAAAATGCAGGAAATTCAATTTAAACAAAGAAAAAACCTTTTTCCCTAAGAGTATGATGAGACAGTCCTGAACAGCCTGCTTTGGGCAGGGGAGTAGATTATACGATCCCCAGAGATTACTGCCAACATCAGCCACTCTGCAGTGCAATGAAATACCACACACTGAAATCCTGATTAGCTACTGCTAGGTTTGCGTGATTTGGAGCAGTCATCTAAGTAAGTCTAAGGGAATGACAGGGTTCCAGAGAAATTAATTAGCAAGTGTTTCTTTGTCTGAATAGATTCCAGGTCATTTTTCCACCTCTTCCAGTGTCTTTTTTTTTTGCCCTGTCACCTCAGGCCTCCTGATAATTATATAACAAGTACACTTCAGGATGAAGTGATTATAGACTGGGAGCTGCAATCACACTCCACACAAATCATATTTTCACCTATGTATGCGCTGTAGACCCATGACCTCGTTGCAGCACTGTCACACATACTGTGTAGGAAAAACTCCTAAGCCAGCCAGCCAGGCTGCACTTTACAAAACAAGCAACATACCTGCTTTCATGTCTGCTTGAGGGATGTAATTACACGAATGCAGGGAGGCCATGTGTATGGTGCTATAGTTGTGTACTTACTGTTCAAGTAGGAAAGCCAGAAAAGCACATTATGTATACACACAAGCGGTTGCCTCATAGGTTAATAGCACTTGGAGCCTACAGTCTGGAGTGTCTAGATAAATATACACAATTACTTTGTAAAACTGAAAGGGATTCCCTTTATCCAGGCTGAAATTTGCCTTCAAGAATGCTGAAGCTAGAGATACCTGGTTTAATACCTGTGGGAGTGAATGGTAATAGGCCATAGATTCTCCTCTTTATAGAATCATTCTCTCAGATTTGAAAAAGCCGAGTCACCTGAAAAAAAATGTGATATGTTTTCTAGCACAAAGAGACAGATTTTATCCTTTGAAGTATGCTGTTTGCTGGGAGGTGAGTGGTCAGGAATTCCTAGCACTTTATAGAAGGCATCAAGCATAGGTTTACTTCGCATTGAACTTCAGCAACTACTGAAACTCAGTAATTTCTCATTCTTTTCTTAGATTTATTCCTTTCCTTACCGTTAAAGCAACTGTGCACTCAATTCTCCACCAGTCAGATCCAATATCTGCTTCAGAAGAAAGAGACTCAGAACATCTCCTGTCCAGAGACTGTCGATAATAGTAAATATCTAATCTGTTGCCATCACAGCACAGGCAGCACTGGAGTCTGGAAGCATTCAAAGTCATGGCGAAGAGGGCCGAAGGCAAAAAACTCCTTGTAACTTTAACCCTTCCATATGAAGCTGGATATATGGAAAATGATATGGAAAAAGAAGGATGCCTACCAGCCAATACAGAAACGCTAAAGAGCAGCGTGATTCCCAGCGCCTTGTCCAGACTTGCGTAAGCAGACAGTTGCAGTACGTGGTTAAAGGCAGAAGGCTGAGGGTTAGCATGAGGGAGACCCAGCGTGGAAACCTGTATGTGGGGGAAGCCTCGGAGAAAAACGAATGTAACCTCCCCGCTCTGCAAAATCCTGGGAAACATTAAAAATTGCAGTATCATAATATAAGTCACGGGAAATTATTATAGCATTGGTTAAGTACATGTGGGGTCACATTTGAGATGCTGTATGCCTTTCTGGACACCTTATGAAAGGAAGGACATTATGGAAAAGTAGCAAAGGGCAACACAGATGACTCAGACACATAGCAGTTTTTAGAAAGGTTAGGTAAACTGAATCTGCATTCTTTACGAAAAGGAGATTATCTGACTTATTGAAGTACTGCAGGCAACTTCTGAGAGAAGAAGAAAAAGCTGCTGTAGCCTGCTTGAGCTAGGGTGCATGAATGTCATCAACAAAGAACAGACAAACTAAAAGGCCTGAGGAGGCACTTCAAGGAATAAATTAGCTGGGAGAGAAATGGAGCGCTGCTAAATGAAAAGTTGAAATAATATGAGGGCAAAGAAATTATTTAGAGAGGGAGAAATGTACAGTCTGACAGGATAAGATAACCTTGGGCAGCTCTTTTTAAATAAGGAATAAAATATTAATCCAGCTGGGTTTCTGTAAGTAGTATACTGGAGGTAAAGCATGCTTGGCTGCATAATGCGTGATTGTAAGTGTAAATGACATGAGTAGTATTAAATGCTACATGATAATCGGTCGATGAAAAGATGTATGTCTCTCTAGATCATGTAAATAGAATTATACCATCAGCAAGAAAAATGTGAGAGGGCTGAGAAATGCCACAGATTTCCTGTTTTCTGAGTTTCCTGTGAATTAGATGGTCTCCCAGGACTGGAGGGGATAACAGTTCTCCAAAATCCATGAATATTACAGACTGTGAGAGGAAATCCCCTGAATATCGGAGTGTGTCAGGAGGTCTGAAACATTGTTTTTGGGGATTGACTGTTCTCATGCTGTGCTTCCGGGAACACCCCTGTGGTAGCACAGGTTTTTTCAGGAGTCACGTTCCTCTCATCTTCCTGCAGATGAAGGCACTGTGAAGTGAGTTCTCACAGGACACGTCGGAAGAAGAATCCTTCCCACCTTGATGTGAGCTGTTGTTTTTAGTGAGGCTTTCTCCTATTCTTTTGTTTCCTTGCCTAATCACATCTCATCAGTACACTGTATGTGAAAGCTTGTACAGGTTACAGCCATAGATAATGTCAAAACTGCCTTGTCCTGCCTGGCAGGCAAAGGAGCTCCCCTCAATTCACAGCAAGTTTTGTGCAGCTCTCAGCTACAGCGTAAGCAGCTCTTGAGACAAGAAAAACAGACTGCTCCTCTCAGAGACCGCTTTTTCTGGTGGCAGTGGTTAGAGAGGTTCCTATCTAGAAGTGCTTATTCAAGGTGCAGGAAGAGTCTGAACTGCAGATAGGCTTTTGCAATGCAAGACCCATACAGCAAAGAATTCTACTAAACCCATGACATGGTAATGGTTTTACGGCACTGGAAGCAAAGAGAACAGAAACCTCTCTAACAGCAGTGTTGGGGCAGGTGATAATCAATCTGGGAACTGCTGAATCTCTCCTATTGCTCCCCTAGGTCTTATGTTCCTGGACTCGTGCAAATACACTGTGTTTTTCCAACCTCTCATAATGATGGCATGAAATGCCGTGTACCTCAGGAAGGCCAAAGATAGGGGAAGCATCTACAGAAAGGGCAAAGTAAGGAGGAAGAGTTATTTACATCATCGTGGATAAAGAGTCTCGAGAGAGAAATCTCAGTGGCTCAATCTGTGATAGTGAAACAAGTAGAAGCCAACAAGCGGCAGGAGCTGCTGAGCTGCTTGGGCAGTGTTCATTTTTTATGCAGATCTTGGAAATTGTTACCACTTTAGGAAAAGCATAACTAAATAAAATGGCTTGGAGGCAAACAGATTTGAGTTTAAACAACATGAATTTAAAATACGAACAACGATCTTGGTAGACTAATCAATCCAAATTTTGAGGTTGTTGTTTGGGGATGTTTTTTCTCCTCTGCAGCTGTATCTTGGTAAGTAACACATTTCTATTTCAAGGCTGTTAATGCTGGAGCAGCTGCAACACTCTCTGGGAATTTTTTTAAATCATGATGAAATTAAAGGCAGAGACACAAAAACAAATCCTTCACAGCTACTCTGGCTGATGGCATTATAACAGTAACAGTCATTTCCAGTACATCATATTCTTGGCAAATGCTACTTTTAGTCAGCGCAAGTCATAACACTGCATGTGTCTTACTGCATTTTTCTCTTTGCCACCTAAATATAATTATCAATTATTAAGAAATCCAGCTTCAGGGTCTCTATTCAAGAAAGTACTTTATCTCTTTTCCCCCCCTTTTTTTAAATAAAGACATGGAGTAACTGGCTCAACAAACTGTCAGTTACAGCAGGTTTTCTTTTTTGAAGAGATCAGAGTTTCTAAACTGTGTGCACCTAATTACATAGAAACAAGAGATGTGATTGCAAGCATAGATTAGGTATTTGCATACACAATGATGAAACTGGCTAGTTGTGTTTAGTAACTTGATTGCAGGAGCTGAGAATGATTCTGAGCTCATAATGTTTCTCTCAAATGGAGTTTTGGGGAAAAAAAACCAAAAAACAAAACAAAACAAAACCCACATTTTGAATGACCTGCCCATGTGTACCTGCAAAGCATGAGTAAGGCTAGCAATGGAGCACACGCCACTGCACTTTGTCTTCTGTATTGGGAAAATTAATCAACTTTTTACATAAATCCTATTCAACTGCAGAGCTGTAGGATCATTTGCTTTCAATGGTTGTTTTTTGGGAGGAAATGCTAGGAATGCACACTTTCACATCACATCAACGCTGTTCGGAAAAAGGAGATGAAAGAACAAGAAAATCCTTTCTCCACTGCAAAAGCACTGCCTCCAAACCACCTTTCGTCTATGGTGTCAGAAGGCTCAACAGGCTCCATATCATTTGTAAAACCGTAAGCTCTTCCCTATTTCATGTCTACCTGGAATTTATGTATACGGAAATAGAGTCACTGCCACTGGGACACACGCTATCCCTAAGACCAGAACATGTAAGTCATTTAGGGCTGAATTTGTAAAACAACTTTCTACCTCAGTAGATGCAAACGAAGGACATGCCTCCCTTAGTTATTAAGTGTCCAGACGCTCGAAAATGCAAGCTCCTAACCTGCACAGTAGAAGCCCTGAGACTACAATGCACCACAGGAATAGTGAAAGAAAAGTCCAAATTACTCCATCAACCTTGAGAAACTATGTCTGTCAGGTAAAAAGGTGCTGTGAGCCTGGGGAGGACTCTACAGACTAGAAACAAGCAGAAAAATAGGAATTAGTCCTTTACCCCTCCCTTTAGAGATCATCCCTTTGAGAAATGTAATTTCTCTCAATCCAGCAAAAAGCACAACCACGGGAGGAATCCACATGGATCAGGTACCTGCAGGGGTTTCACAGTGCTCCTCCAACACCCATAGGAGTTGCTCTTTGGTTGTTAGCCACATCTTGCTAGTTCAATCCTTAGTAAATGGAGAACATGAGGCCTTAACCAGGGCAAACAGTTATGAGATAGATTCTTGGCGAAGAGCAGAGTGATCCTCAATCCAAGGCCTGCCTTCATCTTACTCCAGAGCATCTACCATATGAGGAAAGGCTGAGCTGGGTCTGTTTACCTTGGAGGAGGCTGAGGGAGGATCTCATCAATGCTTATATATACCTGAAGGGTGAGTGTCAGGAGGATGAGGCCAGACCCTTCTCAGGGGTCTCTAGTGGCAGAACAAGGGGCAATGGTCACAAACTGGAAAACAGGAGGTTTAACCTAAACCTAAGGAAATATTTCTTTACTGTGAAGGTAACAGAGCACTCAAACAGGCTGTCAAGAGAGCTTGCAGAGTCTCTGTCTCTGGAGACATTCAAACCCATCTGGATGCGTTCCTGTGTGATCTACTCTAGGTGATCCTGCTCTAGCAGGGGAGTTGGGACCAGATAATCTTCAGAGATCTGTTCCAACCCCTAACATGCTGCGTTTCTGTGATTCTGTGATACAGCATTAGAAAATATACCTAGCAGGACCTGGATGGATGTCTTTCCCTCTCAGTCTGCTGGGGGAAACAGAGAGGAAGAGGTTACAGAAAGAAAGCTCTTTGCTCACTGCAAGAAGGCAGAAGCTGAGAGTGAAGGACTCTTGCAGAAGACAGGAAGAAGATGCCTCCTGTCCTCACAAGTATCATAGAACTGAATGGGAGGGGAACTGGTGGTATGATTTAGATGACTAGAAGATGCTAGTATCTCCCTCCCTGTCAGGTGGAATCTAGTGTATATATGTCTGAGGCAAGGAAGACAGATGTAGAAAATCATCTCCAAGCCTTGTGCTTTTGTAGCCGGATTTGGGCAGGTGTTCTCCTGTGCAAACCAGACAAGTTGTTCTTTGGCCTGATCCTGTAAAAGGCTGAGTCACTTCCAGGGCTCAGTACCCCTCCTCATGAGGGCACTGCCCCAGCCAGTTTCAAGGGTCTTTTTCATTTTTTTTATTCTTTTTTCTTTCTTTCTGCTATTCTTTCTTTGACAGAATGAGTTTCAGTTATTTCTCCATGAACGGTTTCCAGTTTTTTACCTTCTAAGGATGATGGCAAAGGAGAGAGTGTGCTGACAATACCCAGCCATATCAAAGCACGATAAAATTCTTGCTGTCTGCCTTTATCAGAGATCTAAGCTGTGTCAGGGACTCAAGATTTAAACAAGTGGCAAAGATAAAAATAGATGGAACAAATGTGCTCGTTGTTTTGACTTTTAAAAACTACTCATTGCAGATGAAATCTGTTTTGCATCTAATTTATGGAGCAGAAAGGGAGAGGGGCTTCTAGGTGATTTTGATGCGTTCAGCTCTTGCCTTGCAAAGGCAACAGAGCTGAGATGTGAACCCTGGGCCTGTGAAGGTGAATTTATCTGCGGCTTGTCTCTGACCCAGAAGGACTCCTATACCTGTGCCTGGATTCAAGTGAGTCAGTTCCTACATCCACAGTTTCACTGATTTCAGTGCTGGGGCAGACCCTGCTGCAGCATTCGAATCCTCGTGGATGTGTAAGTCCAGACAGGAGCAGCATCCAAGGACCCTCATCTGTCTTTGCAGTAAGGGCTCATTCCCATGTCTGGGAGTGCTCAGCAGGACAAGGAGCCAGCCTGCTCTCCAATGCACTCCACTCAGGTGGTGAAATCCCCTGCAGAGAAGAGGAACCATCCACCAACTAGTTGGCCTTGTGCCTACTCCGGAGCCCTGGAGGGTGTGCAGCTCACAATCCCCACTATATCACTCTGTTCTTCACTAACAGCAAGACTGCTTTCGGGACTACCTGTGCCAGGCATAAAAACAGCAGGTCATTCAAAACTAGTTTCAGCTTTTCGGTTCATGCTATTTCACCCAGCCCTTCCATTTCCTATCATCTGCTTTACTTGTCTCTGGCTCTGGACACTATTCCAGTTCTTGAGTGTCCATGTCCTACATTTGTCCCCCTGCCAATCCCCTTCAGACATTGACTTCGAAGCATCAGTATGCAGTTAAAACAAGCCCTGCAGCACTCACAGATTGCTGGAACACATGGGCTGTCTCTAAGCTTGTAGCAGCAGGCTTGTGGGGAGGCAGACCCACTTGCATTGCTCAACAGATACTGAAGGAATGAACTAAAGAAACACTGAGCACTTCCTGCCTCTGGTATTTCTCAGGCCTGGATAACGACATCACTGATGGGATTATATCATGGTTTCTACTTCTCGCTATGCCCAGTTATGCTGTGCAGTTCATTGCCATGAGGCAATGAGGTGGAGGCATGAAAAATGACTGGACACTTCTATGGCAGATACACCCACAGTGGTTTTTAAATGCAATGATTTATACACTTACAAGGTCTCTAACCTATTAACTGCTGAAAAGGTATATAGCAGGGAAGGAGTACTCTGCACTGTCTGCTTTTCCTATATTTCTTTCCTGAATATCTGCCACTGGACAGTGTCAGAAGCAGGCTGCAGAGCTAGACAGATCTTTGATCTAACTGAGTAAGGCCATTATCACGTTCTAAAGGACTGAAAACTCCCGTGGTT
This sequence comes from Trogon surrucura, assembly GCA_020746105.1. Lineage (NCBI taxonomy): Eukaryota > Metazoa > Chordata > Aves > Trogoniformes > Trogonidae > Trogon > Trogon surrucura. Next base: position 54,631,646 of record CM036621.1, on the reverse strand, counting down.
CCCTTATTCACTCTTGACCCCAGTGCATATCCTTAAGTGCTGCCTGGTCTCTGCTACTCAGCTAATGACCTCCTCTTTTGCTTACTACTGGAGGACTAGTCTTTCTTTGATTAATCATTCTCCATATTAATATCAAACTGCCCTTGGCTTTCTCAAGAGGATTGGTGTTTCTGTCAAATTATTCCCTCCTCTTCCCTTCAGATTAAGAAAATGGATAAATGATGACCATCAATTCAATGGTATGAAAACAATGCATTTTAAATATAGCTTAGGAAAAAAAAAAAAAATAAAGACAAAACAGAAGAAATCCTACCAGGGAGTTAGCATTTGTTATGAACTTGAAATGAGTTGTGAAACCGAAGATCAAGAGGCTTAAAGGCTGAGACCTGTATTTTGAGTTTCTGCAAAGTTCCATGAAAAATTTAGAATATTATTTGTTGTTGTTCACATAAAGCAGCTTCAAAAACAGAGTTGCATTTTCTTGAAGAAAGAATGTGATAGAGATTTTTTTTAACCTTTTTGCATGCTCAAGGAGGACAGAAGATATATTTTTTTTAAAAGCTATTAAAAATTCATTTTACAAAGAATGTGCCAGTGTAAGCTAGCTAAAACATGAGCTCTTTGTAATTACAAAGTTCTTTTTACTCAGAAGATCTCATAACAGTTTAACTATCCAGAATCACTTGCTGTATACAAGACAGCCAGATGTTGTTATCATGCGTCACTGTCAGATAAAGTCAGGTCAAATTAGGCTTTCAGTCATCTTGATTACTTGAATGAGTCAGGCAGCAGTGTCATTGGACCTGCTCAGGTAAAAGCTGCTCAGAAACAGTCTAAGCCAGGGACAGAATGACTCAGTAGCTTTAATTCCCGCTCTATTACTCTAAGACTTCACTTCCTCCAGAAAAGCTGCAGACATTTCTTGCTACCATGGCATCTCCCATGTGCAGGGAGAATAGAGTTGCTGAAGAGGTTTTTTTTCTTCTGACAAGTTTTCTAGCAAGTTTAATAAATAGAATTTGAAAGTTTTTTAATACTCTCCCCTGCAGCTGTGTGAATGGCACTAAGCAGGCTGTTATCTGCTGGATTTGCAAGAACACAAGCTAATTTCTGAGCTCCTAAAATACCATCTGATTTCTCTCCCCAGTCAAGAGACAACTGTCTCCAACAAAACTTCAGCCGAATTCCTTTGGCAGTTTTCAGCAAAAGAAACCAAAACCAAACAGTCCCAACATACTTGGGGGTGGGGAAGAATGGGGCTTTGGCTTTCAAAGAATAATGTTTCACCAATTTTCCAACGGACTGAGTCAACATTTATGCTTGGGACTGCCCAGCTGGGAAGCAGCTCAGCAGAAAAGGATCTGGGGATCCTGGTGGACACCATTTGCCATGTCCGAGCAGTGTGCTCTTAGAGCAAAGAAGGCTAGTGGTATCCTGGGCTGCATTAAGAAAAGTGTTGCCAGCAGGTCAAGAGAGGTGATCCTTTGCCTCTGCTCAGCACTGGTAAGGCCACATTTGGAGTAGTATGTACAGTTCCAGGCTCCCCAGTCCAAGAGAGATATGAGCATACTAGAGAGACTCCAACGAATGGCCATGAAGTTGATGCATCTCTCCTATGAGTAAAGGCCAAGAGAGCTGCGGCTGTTCAGCCTGAAGAAGAGAAGGCTCCGGGAGGAGCTTATCAGTGTATGTAGATGTCTGAAGGGAAGGTGCACAGAGGTCAGAGCCAGGTTCTTTTCAGTGGTACCCAGTGACAAGACCAGAGGCAATGGGCACAAACTGAAACACAGGAGGTTCCCTCTGAACATCAGGAAACAATTTTTTGCTGTGAACACTGGCACAAGTTGCCCAGAGAGTCTGTGGAGTCTCCGTCATTGGAGATACTCGGAAGCTGTCTGGACACATCCTGGTCCTGGGCAACATCCTGATTCTTCCACATGGAAGAATGATTTAAGAGAGATGGTCTCTGGTTTGGGCACGGAGCAGAAGCCCAGCAGCACTTAGAGATCCCAAGCCTAGTTTTAACAGTGACATTCCATGCAACACAGTTCCAGATTTTATTTCCTGGGGAATATTGCTTACCCACCCCACTGCATGAGCATTATCTGCTGAGCTTGTGGAGGCTTGAACCTGATCTCTGGGAAACTGATGGGACACTTGCCACTGGCTTTCATAGATCTACAAACAGATCCAAGTTTATTCCTATTCTGTGCCCTTCGAGTTCACAGCTGCGCTGCTTTCTGTGCCCTATATCAAAAGATATAGGAATATTTGTATGTGCACAAAGTTGTTTCCACAGCATAAAAAGCTTTGACCACTAGATCTTTTAAGTAACACAGACTCAGATGTGAGTTCCTGTAATTTAAATAACTCAGGAAATCAAGTCAGGAACTCTTTGATATGATTCTGAAATCTTTCACAGAGAAATCCCATACTATTTCTTTTTTTTTTACAGAAGTTTCACAAGAGAGAATAATTATAAGGAACCAGTTATCGTCCCTCAGAGTTGGTCTCAATAACCAAGTTTCTGTGTTTGAAAAGAGAGAGTTCACCGAAGTAGCGACAATTACAGATTGTATCTGTCTCAAGTCATCCCCAGAGTTTATTTTGATTTCTGAGACTGCTTTGCTTACAGCTTTGTATAGAATTAGCAAGTCATTGATTGAGTTTTAAGCTCTGTCCCCAGATGCACAGAGCCATAGGCAGCTCCCAGGGCTTCTGCATTGTCTGGGAGTCGGTGGAAGTTGCTGGCACAGAACAGACAGCAGAATTTTGGCCTCTGGCCAGTGCACAACTGTGAAAGGCTCAAACCACTGTACGAACAAAAAGAACCCAGTCCTATCCAAGAGCACCTTAAAAAGCACATTATCATGCAAATATCCCAACATGGCTTGTATGAAAAGCAAACAAACAGTGGTGAAAAACCCAGCTGTGAAATATAGCTGTGGTCTTGATCGAATGTCTCTCTCTTTACCCCTCCACAACTGTAAGCACAGAAACAGTAACACTAGGGCCAACACAAGTGCTTTCAGTAAAGAAACAAGCAGAGGTGAGATTTTGTTTGAGGTTTAGAGTAGGACTAAAAATCCCATGAGAAATGCAGATTTTGAAGAAATCTTGTCCACTGTGTCTCAAGGCCCAAGGTGCTGGGTTCACAAACATCTGAATTCCTGAGTGTACGTTCAAGTGATCTGCACTGCCAGAGACTCACCCAAAGCTGAATGATGCATCTGCATTATAAGCATTTCAGTCAAGTAGAAGGATGTGTGGTGGCCAAGACACCGTTTAGCAAGACAGCCCTCACCCACACCACCCCTCTTCTATGCACCAGAGGCCAGCAGAAGTGGAGCTGAACGGGAGAACAGAGGTTGGCCTGTGCATGTCTTGTGATGGAGATCAGAGAACAGGACACAGGGCTGGAGATTCTGAAATCTCATCCGTAATTTTTCTCTCTTCTTCCTCAAAAAGACTGCCAAGGAATTAAGCACAATTGGTTCAGTGGAAGCTGGGTATGTAGTTCCCTTGCCCCATAAGAAAATAACCTGAACAGGTTTTTGCAGACAATCATAAACACATAGAGCAGCATCGTTTTATTTGCCACCTACATGGAAGCATATTCTACAGGTAGGCACACACAGCAGTTACTGTCATCTAGTACAACTGAGGCACAGAGAGAGGTTGAGACTCTTTTAAGCAGGTGCACAGTTCCTCCGAATTAAACGTGGGCTCTTACTTAGATGCAAATATAACTGGCCTAATTTTTAAATACGTGTTTTTCCTGTGACTTCAGTGAAAAAGCCTGTGGTGTTCAGCAGTCTGGAAATTTAGCCTAAATATTTAGGTGCTTACTAATCTGGGACTTCCAAAGGATTTAAGTGCCTAACTATTTTTGAGGAAGCTAGACTGGGATCTTAACTTCAGATACCAGTTTTGACTGTGTATCTTACAGACAATTTAAAGAGAACACTTGGCCAGCAACTCATTTATCGTGCGCATACTGTTAAAATTAAGGATCAACAAAATTACAAATTTGTTTAGAATCAGCACTTCTTTCTGTGGTCTGCAAGTAATATGTAGCTCCTGCGCTTGTGTGTGCTGACTGCAAAACTGGACAGGCAAGGGAGCGGTGTGGCCTGTACAGTTATTTGCATTGCACTGTCACCTAGCTTACCGTCACGCTTGTGTCTTGCTCAATGAATTAGGCACGTACCTGCACTGCATGAGTACCACAAACTCTTACCAGGCATATGTTAGGACCCAGAAGGGGCTTAGGCTCTGGAAAGGCTGTGTAAGTCCTGTGCGTGGGACACAGAACTGACTCTCCAGAGATCTCGGTTCTTCTCTTAGAAATGTTATGCATGTGCTACGTGACCTTTGGAGCGTCCCTGCGTTCCTCTGCACTTCCAGTGTCCCTCCCAGGCCTGCTTTCTCTCACTGCAAATTCTTTAGAGCAAAAAGTTTCTCCTTTTTTTTATTCTCAGTTTCATGCAGGGGTGAAGGAATAGAAAAAATAATAGCAACTGAGAAAAATGAAAGAATACAAATTCATTTTTAGTTCATGGGCGTTATAATTTCATCCATGAGGATGAGATGTAGCACTGTACTCTTGCAATTGCCTCTTTAAGGTATGCCAGGAAAATGTAAGTCAGGCTTTTGGCTGAATTGTTGTATACATTACTAAGAAAAAAGCCTAGACCTTCAAACAAATCTCACATTGCAGACCACATCCCTCTCGAATTTGGTCTGTCTTCCTTGCTTTAGCCTCCCACTGGGACAAAATAAAGTGCCTGCTTGCCAAAGAAAACTTTGGCTTCTTGAAGAACTGACACAAGAAAAACAAACCTGAGAGTTTTGATGGTTAGCTTTCCATTTCTCATTGAAATACCTACCAAAACTCCTAAAGCAGCATTACCCATTAGTTCTGTGCTTTGTGGCTGCCTGTATATATCTAGAGAAGTGTATAAAGTGTCAGGTGTGTCACTGCTCAAGGAGAGCTGCGGGGTCTTTCTGCAGCTGGGATGGAGCTGGGGCAGGGGTCCCTGGGCCAGGGAGGAGGGATGAGCTCAGCCCCGGGCCACCACACATCTCCTCCAGATGTCACCACAGGACCGTGCAGCTCCCATGGCAGCGTGCCTGGGCCTGGGGCCCTCCTCCATGGTGCGGTGAGGAAGGGCAGGCGTCTCTGCTTCCCTCTCTGCTAGATTTGTTTTTCTAATTTCTTTTTACTTGAAGGTTTACCAGCTGCTTTATTACCAGGCTGAGCTTTCCTTGCAGTCTCTCCCTCTCTCCTCCTCCTTCCCTTTTTTTGTTCCTCGAGACAATCACTGTCTCTGGTCCCAGCTGCCACTGCTGATTTTTCATTACAGTTTAATTTAAAACTAGGATTGGAATGGAAATGTCTTTTTGCCATTTGGGGTTTGCGAGGCCCGTGGTTTTATTGCCAAAGGCACAAATGTTAGCTACTACTGTTTTTCCAGAGTACAAGTGTAAGGGGCCTGCCAAAGGGGGGCAAAAGGGTCAGGAGGCTTGTGGGGAACAGTAGGGGGGGAATAAATCCACCTCACAGAGAGAAAATAACCCAATTCTTTACTTATGCATTTATGCTGGTACATGTGTTGGTGTGTTAGAAGGAGGTGGGGTTGTAACATGTCTCTGGGCATGGGGTCTGTGCATTGCACTCATGAAGCAGATGTAAAAACAGACCAAAGCTCGGCTCGCTTCCTTGGAGTGGGGAGAACCAAAACAGGCTAACTACTTTCATTTAAAGCTCCCCGGCTCTCTTGCTTTATATAGCAAGCTAAGTGTTACACAGCACCCTGCTCAGTAATAGCACTTCAAGGGAAAACAAAACTGGAGTGAAGATGTGTGAGAAGAAAGGGAGACCTGCTAGTCGCTGCCTTCAGTTCTCTTTTCCTTGTCTACACCAGAGAGTAGGATGCTACAGACATCACTATGAGCTCTCCCAGGAGGTCAGTCAGTGTCCCCTCACATGTCCCCAGCTGGCAGAGACTCTGCTGCTGCTTCTGGTTTGCCTTACCCAGTCTCTTCCACTCATCTTTAACGAAATGAGCAGAGAAAGAAGTAGCAGTATTTCCAAGTTCAAAATTAACTTAAGCTGGATGGAAATTTAATCCTTTCTCTCTGTAGATAAATGGTGGAGGATGTTGTGGACAGTTGCAGTCTTCAATTTAAATATTTAGCATCAGCAGAGGAAGCTACTGTTTCCAGCATGGCAGATTACAGGCAGGAGTGCCTAATCTCTGATCTGTTATGCTAAAAACCAATTATTGTCTCTCCTCGTGGGGAGAGCCTTATCTTTTCCTGGCTACATCATTTCAGATGTCAGACAGAATTTCTGCATTATCTCGGTGGATCATACTGGCTCTTCACACGTCCTACATTTCATCCTCCTCCCCCATTGGCCTTGAGCTGCTCTGCATCTGGAGCTTGTCTGGTATCAATATGGCACTTTGCTCTCAGTCCACCAGCACAAGAGCACGTGCTGCTCTCCAAAGCAATGCACAGAGCCTGTTCTCCTCCAGAATTTTTCACATCTCTCCACCACTAAACAGGTTCTCAGTTACATACAAACACTGATAATATATTCAGATGGACAGCACAGCTTCTGGCCACATGCAGATTAGCCTGCTTTCCTCCCTCCCCTCCAGACTTCTACAGACACTACAGAGCGCTCTGAAACACTGAATCTTCTCCCACACCCAGTTAAAGACAATCATTTCTCCACCCTTCTGCAGTGCTGAGTGCTCCTCCAGCTCTACTTTCCCCTTGTGCTTGGCTGCATTGTACATAGTGCTAAAGATGAGGTTACACTCCAAGATGATGTTCCCATCAACTTTCTGAGCTGATGCACCATGTTTGCCATGACTTTAGATATGCTGAGGGGGTACACTGGGGTGGAGCTGTATGTGACTGGTAGGGTAGGACAAAACCACCGAATTTGACAATAGAAGGAATCAATTAAGACTCTCGAGAAAGAAAAAAACCATGATCAGAAACAGCAGGAAAATATTTTAGGCCTGAAGAAAGCTCAGACAAAACAGCTGGTCCACAAAGATGAACAAAGATGCAATAACAAATGTTGAAACACATTCTGCCCAGTTCCTGATCCACTCTAAGTTTTTGCAGTCAGGTTCAGAAGGAAAGGCTAGTTTCCAGAATCACTGCAAATGAAGAGGTAACAGGATGTGGCAGGAGCTCAAATGCAGTAAAGGCTCAACAGAGAAATGCTGAAGTCTGTCATCTTCCTACACTCATGGTGCATAAGTTTCTCTGTCCGCTGGCTGTGATCATCCAGGAAACATTTTTTGTACAGTGATCTTCCTGTATCCTTGTCAGACTGCAAATTTCATTTTGAACATCTGTTTTCTTTGCTGCCTCTCTGTTTCCAAGTTGGACGTATGTGCCAAGGGATAGTGACAGAAGGCTAACAATGGGAGTTATTTACTCTTGGTGATGCCCTGCTCACATGCAGACAGACTTGGACAAAGATCCATGGGAAAACTCAAACAAAACAAGCCTGAAACAAACAAACAAACAAATAAAAACCCAAGCAAAGAACAACTTCCCATAGCTTTTCTTCTCCCACTGTACAGACAGAGTCTGCCAGGGTCACTGAATAATTAAGGAATAGATCAGTTAGCAGAGACTTGGATTAACTGCAGTGGTTGGCTGAAGGTAAGCTGGCCAATGGTTTTATTAGAGAGGGGAAAGTTTCTTATCTGCCAATTCAGAGATACAAATATCCAGACAGGTTCCATGTTCCTGAGGAGCAGCCACGTCTGTAAGGGAGGGGAGGTGTCTCGGGCACATTAGAAGAAATCATCTAAGAAGAAACACACAAAAAAAGAGTGTTTGGGGAATACCAAAGCCTACCCCAAACTGCGGAACCCCAGAAAGCATGCCCAGCAGGAGAAGTTTTTCCCAAGGCTCAGCTGGAGACACTAGCTTCAGGGTTCAAGCTTGCATGGATGGCTCTGTGGTGCCTCAACATCTCACCACTCCTGGCAGTAGCAGGAACTCCCACCCACACTCCCCAGTGGGAGGCTGCATTTGGTTGCTCATGCAGTATTTGCATTTCGTAGTGTTGTGGGATGCATCCTGTGAGACCGCACCCACCATGTCTGGCTTTCAACCTGCTCCCTGCTCGGGTTTGCTCCTCAGTGTTTCACCTCATGATCTTTGCAATCATCTGAGTGCTCTGTGCCACTTCAGTGACCCAGTCCTCTGCCTGCCACTGGAGAAACCTGCTCCTCCTACAGTTCCAGGGCAGTTCAGAGGTGTGAACACACTGATAATTCTGGCATACTAATGCAGGCCCTTAATTCAGAGATTCAGCTTTTACCCCACCACAAACACATTGGTGCTCCCTTAGCCCCATCTTCTGAGCTGTCTTTCCCATGCTCACTGAAATCACCACATGGCTTTGCTGGGAGGCGTAACAAAGGTGTCCTTCAGCGCACCCCTTACAGGACAGCAAGATAGAGGATCCCTGTGCCCATGTCTTCCTCCTACATCAGCCACTGGCACAATTTCATGCTGGCCTTCGTGGCTGTCTTTGTGAGTTTTATGGAGGACTGTCTCACAAGATTCCCCAGATTTGCCAATCATCATCTTACTCCCCAGAACTTCTCTTTCTCTCTTTCCATTTGTCTCTGCCCTGACAGAGCTGTAGGTTGCCCTTAACTGCCCAGATCTTTATGACTTATTTCTAGGAAAGCCATTCAGGAACAGATAAATCTCCCAGACAGTAATATTGGGTGACTAAACAAAGTATCTCCCACATAAACACATACAGTTTGTCCTCACACTGTGGATTCTTCATCTTTCTCACTGACTTTTTTTCTTCAGCAGTAACACTTCACATTTCTTGAGCACTTCTACCTGAAGATCACATAGAAGACTACAGACAGTAATGAATGGAGCTACCTAGAATCTCAGTCATAAGAAACTGAGGATACGATTATGTGGCAAGTTATCTATTGATACTTTTAAAAATTCTAACCTCTATAGAGACTAAAGATGCTCCCAAAATGCTAAAGCAGGCTCTGCAAGTGGTCCCAAAGGAACAGCAATTCTCTGTCTTGCTCTTAAAGGTAATCACTGGCTTCTACACTGATGAGCTTTCCTGGGGGGATTGTGAGGAAGGACTCAAGAGCCCTCCTAATTGCATTAGAAGCTGCATTAAAAATGTGGAAATGGCCAACAAAGAGATAATCTTCTGAATACCAGCATGGAAACTGTATGGATACCATGAGACAGAGATGCTGCTTCAGCCTGTAGTGTTTTTGTCACCAGTTTGCCTTGAGAGACATTCTTTTTTAGGAGTTCTAGCTCGAAAGTCCCCAAATGCTACTTCTACCAGCCTAAATCCTTAAAATCATCCAGGCAATATCCCCGAGCACATCTGCACTCCAGGCAATCGTTGGAATAAATGTGTGCTTTTAGTTTTCAGACCTAGCCTACTGATCCTTCTCCTATGCAATGGTAAACAGAATTCCAGTGGTTTGACCTTTCTCGCATAATTGATGTCAGCACATGAAAGCAATAATATTTCTTATCCCTGCTGTTCAGAACACACTTAAAATGAACGAGGGAAAAAAAACCTAACCTGACCTCGTCAGGCTTTGTACAGTCCAACACAATGCATTTCCATCCCAGTAAGGATTAAATACCAGTGCTATGACAACACTGGAAAATCGGTTGAAGGCATCACCAAGTTCATCAAATTAATGTGAACAGTGTGTACATTGTACAAGAAGCACGGCACATGGTCCAACTGCAACAATTGAATACAAAAATATCTAGGAAGACTGTAAGAGCTTATATCTCCAAAGATGCATTAAAAGGTAAATATTTTTTGAATTGTTTCAGTCTCATCTTGCTGAGAGGCTGATTAAAGTTTTAAGTGTCTTACTGCTCAGAAATACTGGAGGCTGTCATCTGTTTATTTTACAGAGTAGGAATCCTATCCAAGTTTGTTAGCCTGCATTTACGAATTCAGCTATGGAAGAAAATGCAGCCTGAATGTTAGCTGTCCAGTTTAACAAGAAAATGGATTTTTGATCTCATTTGCTGCTATAGAATTTTTTCCAGAAATCTCATAGAAAATCTTATAAAGCTCAGACTAGCTGCCACATATGGGACCCATTAACTCCTCATTTCTGCCGGTACTTAGCAAATTTTTGTCCGATGACTACACATGAACTTTTTGTGGTTTTGCTTTGCTTTGCACTGCAGAGCACTATGTTGACTTGGTTTGGTTTTGGAAAGCGTCAAGCATACAATGCAGCCCCAGAATATCCGAGAGAATCAGTTAGTTACATTAAATCATGTGGAACCACATTCAGATTTTTTGACAGAGAGAGGAGTCTGATCTTCTTTCCCCTTCTTGGGATTTCATAGAATGGCTTAGGTTGGAAGGGACCTAAAAGATCATCTAATCCAACCTCCCTGCCATGGGCAGGGATGCCCTTAACTAGACCAGGTTGCTCAAGGTCTCATCCACCCTGGCCTTGAACATCTCCAGGGAGGGGGCATCCACAACTTCTTTGGGAAATCTATTCCAGAGTCTTGCCACCCTTGTACTGAAGAATTTCTTCCTAAGATCCAATCTAAACCTATTCTCCTTCAGTTTAAATCCATTACTTCTTGTCCTATCACTGGACACTCTTGTAAAAAGTCCCTCTCCAGCCTTCCTGTAGGTGCCTGTAGGCTCCCCCCCTGAGTCTTCTCTTCTCCAGGCTGAACAATCCCAGCTCCCTCAGCCTGTCCTCATAGTAGAGGTTCTCCAGCCCCTGGATCATCTTTGTGGCCCTCCTCTTAACTCGTTCCAACAGATCCATATCCCTCTTATGCTGGGGACACCAGAACTGGACGCAGTATTCAAAGTGGGGTCTCACGAGAGCAAAGAGGGAGGGCCACCTATCTTGATCGGCTGGCCACACTCCTCTTATTGCATCCCAGGATACGGCTGGCCTTCTGGGCTGCATGAGCACACTACCTGCTCATGTTGAGCTTCATGTTGAGTTTTCATTTCAGGGTGTTGGCCATTGTTGCACTGAAAACTTCACCCCACACAATGCCGAGGCACCCTGTGAGTTGTGCATTTCGGCACAAATTGTATCCTATCCTCCAGGAAGTAAGAGGAGAAAATGAGTCACACATTTCTAAATTGGTCTTTGTACTAGACATACGCGTGTGTCTGTGCATATGTATACAAGGACCATTGCTGCCCATTTATGAAGGTGGTACCATGTAACACACCTGTTCTAGTGCCTTTGGTCTATGCTCATTGGAAAGAGAAGCTCATCCACACCAGTTGAGTATCTCACTGTCATCCTGGTGGGAAATGAAAAGACACTACAAGCAACTACAGAAGTTTTCTCCCTTAACATCTGAAACCCAGAAGTTCTGGGGATCTAAATATCTCTTGGGCGCTCTATGTTATGGGGGAGAGGAAGCAAAAAACTCTGCCTTAGCAGTCAATATTATTTCCAGGTTTCAGCCATCTATTTTGAAAAGCAAAGAAGGAAAGCCCCATCAAGGTCATCTGTAGAAATGAGTTTTCTCAGTCATAACACAATACCGTGGGTCACCAGCAGACAGCTGCCTATGTAACACTCTCCTCCCCCTGCATGCATCTCCTGCCCCTGGTGTGCCCCCACAGGTCCCGGTGTCAGGATGGGACATTGCTCCAGCATGCCGAGCTTTGCGACGTCAGGGCTGCTTCGACAGGGGCTGAGCTGCATTGGCCGGGAAGTGGGGAAAGCTGTGCAGCGTTTCGCAACACCAAGTTTATTCAAGCTGGTGTGATTAGCACTTCTTTTTCTTAACCTGCCTTTTCCTCAAAAGTGTAAATAATCTGAAGCTGGAGATATTTTTTGGTCTTTGCTTTCTGTTTGGATGGTAAGGGGGCTCAGTGGATTGAATGTCCTTAACAGACAAAGATGCACACCTTGTATTTTATGTTTATTCTGAAATGCTCAGCTCAAACCATTAGAAAAAGGGTTTGTATATTTAACTTTCCTCTGGGGAATGGACTCCAGGAAAGGAAAGGCAAAACCTGCCAGATATTGTAGGTCTTTCCTTATAAACTCAGGGCTATTTTTAGTTTTCTAATGTAAAAAGTCAGCAAGATGAAGAGTGAAGTGATCCGTTTCCAGAAGAAAAAATGTCTGAATCTTCATTAATAATTCCTCATAGATGGCTGTGTGCCTTTATCTGACAGACTGACAAGCCATACTAAACAACAGTTACTGCACAAATGGAAAAGATATAATCTCACTAGCCAGCCTCATGGTGCTTCCATTGTCATGTCACATTATAACTGGAGACTCCACCTTCCCAGAGAGACATGGCAGCAGGGTTATTTTAGTAGAACTTGCACAAATGTGCTCATGATGGATGAAGTTTAGTGCTTTGACACGGAAATGTATTTGGAAACTAAAGCTGACACATGATACGAAGAAGGGGAGGGAAGACGAAAAACAAGAACTAAAATGTATAAACTTAGCGTCGATCTGCCTGTCAGTGATAATTAGAAAAAGCCTATATCAAAAGCTGAGCTGCAAACTGCCCGGAGGATGGGATTTCACAGTTCCCAAATAAATGTCCTATCTGGCTTTTATGAAGCCGGGTTAGTGGAAGTCAATGACACAGGTTCTCTTCCCGGTCTTGACTCCCTTGTAAAATAGGTGCCTTGTCCTTGCAGTGGTTATGAGCAGTGGAAAAGACTCTTCCCATTTGCCATGCTCTCACATCTGAGGACAGAGTAAGTTGGATCATTTTGCTCTCCTGTGTGGTGCTGAATCCAAGCCAAAACTTCTCCAACCTTTGGACTAATTCAAAATAGAGGCCCAGCTAAAGATATTGAATCCATCTCAGCTGCTGGTGGAAACAGTGTGACCTCCTGTGCAGCACCAAGTCTGTGACAGTGACACTGTAAGGGAAAGAACAGCTTATAAAGCTGCTAGCCTCGCCAATTTTAAAATTACAAACACACCCTAAGCTACCGGACTGTTTACTTTCCTCCCTCTTCCTGATGTTATCAGGATTTCCTAGACCCTGCCTGTCAGGCATGCTTTGTTAATAACCCTCCAGTACTCTCAGAGCAAAGGTTGCCCAACAGCTTTCTCATCTTCCTGCTGCCTGTCAGGAGAGGAAATCACAGCTTTCAGGAGAACCTGACAGAGGGAACTGGATAGCACACTGGGGTCAAGGGTAAGAATGCACGAAGAAGTGAGAAAGCACAGGCTCTCCAGCTGGCTGCACAGGAGAAACTTTGCCTCTGCTTTCCCTTGTTTACTGTGTTGGGATGTTCCAGGAAGAAGCTCTACAGGCTTTGTATCTGAAACAGCCAGCCAGGCACAAATCACTGCTCAAAAAGCAGCCTGAGAGAGCAAAATGACAACTAACAATCTTGGCTTGAGTTTGTGATGACTTAGGTCTTTCTTCTTAAATAAAGGAGTCTGAAAGTGTTATGGACGATGCTACCAGCATTTCACACAGCTGTTATATTCCCTCTCATCTTAACTGCCATCTGTGAGAAGTTACAGTCAAACCAGAAGTACCAAAGTGCCATCAGAAGGCATCTAGCCACTCCTTTGGCAAAAGAAAACTTTCCCAAGTGCCTTTCCTAAGACTCTTACCTGGAAGAGGGCAGACTGAAACAAGGTTTGGAAAGGAAAGTGCTTTAAAATGTGCTCCTACCTGAAAAACATGCTTAGAAAGACTCTCTGGTTTTCAAGTAGCCTGCAGGTCCATTTAGGCCATGTCTACAAAGGTAACAGACCAAACCTCTGCATGTACTCCTCCACACTCCCTGGGTCTCTCCAGTCTCTGTACTTTTCCAGCCCTGAGAATATGTCTTTTGACTCTACCAGCTCTGCAGCAGCCCAGTGCAACTGTCTTTTGTCAAGGCATTTCTTCATGTCAGTAAAGAAGCCTATGTCCAGGTGTCCTCACCCACACAGAGATGCACATGCCTTCTGCAGTTCATATAAATATCCACATAGCTATGCTGGGCGCAGAACAAAATATCCCAGGCATGGCTAGCTGTGAGAAAAGTAATTTCAGCATTTGTACCTGTAATGGCCTAGTGCCATTTCTTCTTCTCTTCCGTACCCAGAAATGGATCCCTTGCTCTCAAACAGCTATAGCTTGCTCAAAATGTGACAGCTTATCAACAGACTTCACTAGTAAAACATCTCTTGGATTTGCTGCTCTTTGTGCTAAGACCACCACAAGGTCTTTGTTCCTGCATGGGAGTAGCCTGACTATTGATGACAATGACCCTTCCTATAACTGTGACCCTGTCCTGCCTGCTCCGTTCCACCAGCATAATGAAAAGAGAATATTCCGCTAGCAAGAGACCAAAAATTCACCAGGGCTGGAGTCAGTTCAAATAAGAATGGCCTCTACGCACACCACAATTAGAAGTCTCTGCAAGGAATACAATGTATTCCCACCATTTGAGGATGTTAAATCTTCCTAGGCTGATTTGTAGCTCCATCTGCAGATATCAGCCTGCTGAAGTGCTGTGAGTGACCTGTGTTAGAGAGGTTGGACCTGATGCCACAACACTCTTTTCTCCAGAAAATCTGAGTCCCCAGTCGTCTTTGATGTCTTCTGGCAGTAGAAAACCATTCATACTTACTCCCTCCACCACCACTTCGCTCAGCTCTAATTAGGCAAACTGTGTCTCAGCATAAATGAGACCCTCAGTCATAATTCTTTCTAAATAAAATCATCCCATATTTTGTAAGTTAAATAGAGTTTCACTGGAGGATTAAAAGAAGCACTGAAGTGTAGCATTGTGCAATTCACAGGACAGATTTTCCATGCATTGCTCAAGAGAAGCAGGTAAGACTGAGTCTGAAAGAGTGAGGAATGGTTGTGTTTCAAGTTACCCGAGTTCAGATTTACTAAAATTGTCAATTAAAAAAAAAACACTGGAGAGAACTTACGTCTCCCTCATGAAGAATTTTGATAAAAGTGACAAAGTAAAGACATAGTTGATTAGAGCTATTTGTTGTAAAAGGCTATAATATTTATGCTGAAAGAAATAAGTATTATTCAACATCATCACAGGAAAAAAAAATGAAAAAAAATAGGAAAGGTGGACACTCCAAACAGTTTTCTTAGAACACAATTTTCTGTTGGAACGTGGATATAATTTTTGTGTCCTAAAAACTTACAATGTCCTAATTAGCAGCTGGAAAAACAAACAAATTTTAATCTCAATAATCATTATGTAAAACAATCTGTACAATAACTGGAATGTCACCCACTTGATGTAACTGAAAATAACTACCTCTTAGAATTATCCTTGTCATAAGATTCCAGAACAGATAAGTAACATTTAACTGATTATGAAACTGAGGCACGGATGGAAGAAATGATTTCATCATCCTCACCAAGTAGGCCAGTAGCAGAAAGGGTTGTAATACCAACCTGTCTCAAATGTTCACTGGGCCATGGCAGAGCCACTGATTAGAAAGAACAAAAATCTCATCGTCAGGTGTTGATCAGTTTGCATAAAGTTGGATATTGGTTTGTTGGGGGAGGGACAGGGAGGGAATCTTTAGTGGAACAAAGAGAAATTGGAGTGCATGAGAAGAGAAAGAAGGAAAGAAAGAAAAGAAAGAGCCAGTCAGCCTTGGGATGTACCTGAGCACCAGACAGATTCCTCTCAGGGATTCCAAAAGCACGGAGCGATTTTGATCTTGCAGTTAATTGTTTCGTATTTGTTTTTCAGATAGCACAAGAAAGCCAAGACAGTACCCAGGGGAGTGGCTGGCAGCTGTTCAAAGACCAGTCACTGGGAATATCAGACAATGTCAAGCACGAGTGTCCAGGAAAAAGAAAAATAAGCAGACACAGGCAGAAGTAAGCTACAAAGCAATCAGCCCCCCTTCCCACTGAAAGACACACTGAACATGCTTTCCAAGAGCAGTCACAACCTTTGCCTTAACTGCTGCACTTATCTTCCTGGTGCAAGGATGGCTTCTCTTGATAGAAGCCAGCTGCATTTTCTCCACCCCAAGCTGAGGCTGGATGCATGCAGGAGCAAGTATCTGCGGGTCAAGACAAAAAATTCAAAACCAATTATTGTCTGAAAAAACAATATTGTCTGAAAACTAATTAGAAATATTCAGAACTGATCAGGGTGGTAAGACAAGCCAAAAAAACCTGAGAGACTGAAATAAACTATTAAATATGTGTGACTCCCATCAAGAGGAAATTAATGCCATGGGGAAAAAAGTAAGTTTCAGTTATGGGAGCCGGAACTGCTACCCTTTCAATTCCAAAATGTTCTTTAAATTGCCATTGTTTTGGAGAAACATTTTCCTATGAAATAGGCGGCTTGGGTTTGAAAATGTCATTAGACATAACTCGAGATGCCAAGAAAATACAAAGGATAAAGCAGATGGGGTAGGTAATAAAATGCCAAACCTTCCCCAGCTAATTAAACAAGCCTACCAGATGGTAATGGTGCAGAATCAGGGTCCTGGAGGGGGAGCTCAGCTGTAGGCCCTGCTACGCCCTGTCCTTAAACCACTGATTACAGATACAAGAGGGAGGTACCAGGGGAAAGGTTATTCTGCACACTTCAGTCTTCTTTTCCTTTTTTCTGTCACTTAGAGTCAGGACCATGGGGATGACCAGTTTTGATGAGTTGCGCTTTTTGTGAGCTGAAGGATGAATGTGGTCTCAGGTTTAGGACAAAGGCAGAATGGTTTATGACAGACAATGCTTTTTTTTAAAAAAAAAAAAAAATTAAAAAATCCCCATGGATTACAGACACTGTTTTGTGTTTTCCTTGGAGAAAGACATTTTTTAAAATGGATATAATGAAAAATGTTGAAATACCAGTAGCTGTGCCCCAATTAGTAACAAGTTGTGGAGCTTTTGCTGTGCCTAGCCCAGAGTTCTAGTTTTCAGACTAGCTCCTGACTCATACTGCAGAAGTTGCTGGTGGACAGCTAATCCTTTACTTGAGATAAAACCAACATTCTTACATTTATTAAGTTTAAAAATCAAGCTTCGTGACTTCACATGATTTGTGGTATGTAACTGATTTTGGTGGATTTAGTCTTCCTTCTAAGCTAATAAGAAATACATGTAGTATACATTCTTTGTCCTTTATTATTCATCAGGATGTTTTGTACAAAGCCCATTTCAGCCTATAAATCTGAGGCAAACTGCCTCAGTTATTTGTTGAAAATTCACCACTATCACTGGTGGCTGGATTCACACAGCACTGTTTTATTCTCTTTGATGAAGTGACCACCAAAATCTAAAGCATTTTCAAGATGCCTACTGGTAGGCTGAAGAAATGAAACTTACCCATATCATCCTAAGATCAAGTCTTCCCTGTCTATGGGCTAGTGGTAGACACATTCAGAGGAACTGCAAATATCACAGTGAAATGTCTCTTTTTCTCCTGTGACAGCCTCTCACATTATTATTCTCATAATAAGCTTGTACTAAGATCCAGAACTAGGGGCTCTTACATGCCTGTACATAAATGCATATAGTTCCTGATCCAAAGCTCTGACAATCTAACTGTGCAATCTAAACAGAGTAGAAGAAAACTATCTTGGTTCTATAAAAGCAAACTGAAGCACCCCCACCCACCAAATCTCTATTAACTTCACAGCAGCACCTTCTTTTAGCAGCTTTTAAGGTCCACTCAATAGCTTTTTAAATGCAGAAGCAATTTCTACTCATTTACTCCTGGTATGTATGACAATTTTTTATTCCTTCCAGAAAGCTCCAGTGATAGTAACTGTAAGTTAGGAAAGGCACACCTATTAAGCAGGACTTGGCCATGCAAATCAATGTAAGATAGCTAATTAGTGTAACAAGGTACAGGAGAAAAGTCTCAAGAAAGTGGGATGACACAAGGTGATTATAAAAACAGCAGTTGGCAGAACACAGTTCTGTAAGAGTCAAGGGCTGAATTAGCTCTTTGTCTGGAATGATTTCAAGACTACCCACAAAAATAGCATTTTCCACTGAAAGATCCACCTTTGGCAGCATGGAGCAAAGACTCCTTTCAGGCCAGGAAACCATACAGAGAGATCCCTCAGGAAAAAGGTATTGCACCATTCCCAGAAGAGAAAGATGGAAGCCAAATTGCCCAGGTTCTTCCCAAAAACCTTGCAAGGAAGATGCTACTCTTACTGAGGGCTGAGATCTTTGCACAGGATGCTGAGGGACAGAGCAAACGGGCTCTCAAGTAAGTTGCCAGGTAGGAAGAAATAAACTTCTTCTTCCAAGGAGAAATCAACACAAATGTATTTGCTAAACTAGCCTCATGCTCATCAGTTCTTCACAAAGCCCCCAGATTTTACAGGTTTAACCTGCAAAATAACTCCTGCCAAATGAACCTGAAGACATGCTGAGGGACGAATTCTTCACAATACTCTGCCTGGAGGGACCCAGTTACCTTGCAAACTAAGGACGTTCCATTTTAGATTTCAGCTTCCTTCTAGGGCACTGACTAGCTCCCAGTTTCAGGTGGGTGTAGCAGGACTGAAGGAATTGCTGATGGGCAGCAAAGCTCGCTTCACAGATGAAAAAGGCCCAAAGGGCCAAAGCAAAAGATCTTCCTGCCTTTCCAAGATAGCACAGGCTCTCCAAAAACCATGTCTTTTGTGCCAGAATCCAAGAACAGAACCAAACCCCTTCCTGAACTGCACTCAACCCTTTTCCCCACTACCCACTCCTTTCCTTTTCCTCCTTTTGCATGCTCCATTGGGCATCACAGGTTAACAAACTCCAGCTGCATCCACTCGCCACTTATCCCTCAGCTGTCTGCTTCCAGCCTTGCAGACCTGACAGGAAAGTGAAGTTTTGGCCTTGGTTCAGATGCTGCAGTGATAAGGGCCATGGAAATACCTTTAGTTAAAATAAACAAGGTTGCACTATCCTTTTCCATTTTAGGATATTGAAGTCACCAGATCCAAAGCTTTGTCCTTCTTCTTCCCTTCCTGTCCCACTGTAAGAAAGAGATGGGGTCTCACTCTAGCGAGGTTAATGCCTAGGATGAGGAACTTCCCTGGGTGCCTGGAGCATGATCTAGTGTTTTCAAGGTTTTCTGGAAAACAGGAAATACTGTATTTACAAGCATTACGGAAAGTAATTCTGTGACTGTGCTGCAGCAGCTGTGCAGGTTGAAGTGAGGTCGGATGCACACTCAGACTGCTCTCTAGGGAATTTCAGAGCTGGGGTGCTTGCCAGTCAGTAACCAGCAGCTGCTCTTGAGACTGCTCCTCCATAAGAAAACACATCCATTTTTTGCAGCAACCACTGGTGGATCTTAACGTGCAAATGTGCCATGCAAACCAGGTGACAGTTCGTGCTCTTCACCAAAGTGTATGATATCTGAGGACAGATGAAAGCAAAATAAAATTCAAACCTCTCTTACTTCTAACTCCCACCCCCGCCCTTTTCGTACTCTCTACCTCGTCTTGGAAAATAAGGAAGAAATGCAGCAGTAGGTTGGTTTTTTGTGATCTTCTCATCATTAGGAAAGAGAAAATAATTTGTCATTCCTTGCTCTGATGGAAACTGTATTTAGGGAACACAGCCCCTGCAGACAATGTTTGCCATTCCACATGAGCTGTCAAGAAGCTTAGTTGAGGCCATCCAGCAACCACAGATCAAATGATATTATCATAGCTCAGAGCCCAGTAGTTCCTGCAGGAACATATAGGAAGCTCTTCTGCCTGTCCCAGCACATATGGAGCATTTCGGGGGCTAAGACCTTAAAATGTGCTGAAATACATGATTAAATCCACACACAGGGTAATGAAAACTGATGAAGATGTAGTTGTGTGGCCCGGTATTGACTCAGCGAAATGAGCACCTCCGAATTATTATTAGTAAATGAATCCCCCAAAAGCGCAAGGCCTGCTGTAGTTCAGAGAGTGGCATTATTTTGGTGCTACTGACATGATATGGACAGCAATTAGAGATTTTTGAGATTTCATTTTGTTTTCTTTCAGCTTTGTCTAAGATTTAACCCTTTCTCCTCTGCTGAGGGGAGAGTCTACATGCTGCTCTTGTGTTTCTGTGTGCAGGTGCCAAGGCAGAAGGATAAGAACTCTCAACACTGTGCGATACCTCCCTTCTTCACTCTGGACAAGGCACTGACCAAGACATTTTGTCGCTTTTTGGAATGGGATTGAATTGTTCTTGCTAATTCCTGAAAGGGATCATACCAGTCCTCAGGCCGAAAAGAGCTTCGTCAGTGGCTTCAGCAGCAGAAGCAGCAGGAGGGCCCAAATGAACAGGCTCACAGTCCAAACCCTGCAAGTGCTGAAGTGAACAAATAGTCAACGAGAAGTCAGTGGGGGAAAATCCCAGGGGTAGGACCACTTCTGGTGGCAAAGCTGACACCAGGTTCGCCAAGCTCAGGGACATGGTTTAGAAGTGGACCTGGTAGAGTGAAATAATGGTTGAACTTGATGATCTTAAAAGTCCCTTCCAACCAAAACAAGTCTATCCAGCCCAGTGCATTCTATGATTCTTGGGAGCAGAAAAGTGTACAGAGAACCTGGATTGCTCAGAGTTTCTGTGAAATCTGAAGGATAGCAAGAAAAAGGAAGTCAGATGCTGTAATGTGCTTTAAAACTTAGCTGACTTACATGTTTGTGGTAAACTGTGTTCTCTAAACATCACAAAGCTTCATGTCACTGCATCTCTGCTTTCTGTAGTTCTTTTATCAGTATTTGTGGTTCAGGTTGTGTTTCTTTTTATTTTCTCTTTGCTCTCATGGAGATGTCTGATTTTGGGCAAATCATCCTGCTGTTCTGCCTGTTTATCCTTTTCATCATGTCCTGTGAATTGCTCCTACACAGTTTACATGGAGTGGATGTAAGAAGCTAAAAACACAAGAGCTCGCCTTTCCAAAGCAGTGTGAACCTTCTCACTAAAGATTTTCAAAGTATTAGGACAGGGTATGTTTACAGCTCCCCTCTTATACTTCTACTGATATTTGGTTTGGGGCCACTGCATCTAATCAGCCTTGTCATGTCTCAATGAGTATAAAAATAACAAAGTGAAAGCCAGTAATATGAGTATATTGAATATATGAATATATTGCTCTTATAAAAGTGAAAATTGAGTGACTTGAAATTTAAACATAATCCAAGAGGCTCTGCTTCAAATACTTTGTAGATCATTCCTTTTAGACGTTGGTGAAAGTCGCCGAATTCAGATGCAGCTGCTGAGCTGCCAAGGTTTTACTTGACAAAGTGTCAGGAGAGGGACCATTTGCAAATCACTGATGCAGACTAGGATTTCAGGTGGGTCCAAGTAGACCAGTGTTAGAATGCTTATTTTACTCTCTTTCTTAAGTGCGACAAATCTTTGTGGGAGCTGTAGAAGAATAACAGCTTGTTGCTGTGCTCAGCAATTACCTTCTGTGCAATTCCTTTGTAAAAAAAGTCCATCGTTGGAATTGTATCTGCTTTTATCCTGAAGGTTAATAACTATTTTCTTTGCAAGGAAGAAACTGTCTTGCTTTTTTTTTTTTTTGGCTGTAATTCTAAATGGGATAAAGAAAAGAGTTTTCGTAAGCTAGATATTTGAAGGGCTTTGAAGATTTCTCTTCACAGAACAAGTAATTTTAGAGTTTCTAACAGATGGGTTTTATGTGGTCTGAGGAAGAAAGGGCAGAAAGACAGCAGCAAAGGGTACTGTATTTAGAGAGATATCTAGTTGTGATGATGAAGCATGTATAGCGAAGGGGAAAATGCTGTCTATGAGGGTCTGGCTAATTCAGTAATAGCAGATCAACATTATAGGCAGCATGCCAAGAAGAAACAATAAGGAATATATGTTTGGTGGCAAAATGGAGCTAAGGAAATACATTTTCCTAGCATTGCTAAGTAGGTGTTTACTCAATAAGAGAGTATACATCAAAAGATGCTACTGGTAGTTACGGCTTTTAAAACTAAAGGACTGTTGTTTCGGCTCCCTGGTTTTGCATTTTTTGCACATTCGAATCTTCTGGTCCAAGAAAAAAAGTAAAAAAAAATGAAGAATTTATTGCAAGGTTGGGTTGACGGTGGGTAGCATGTTGACAAGTAATAACTGGGAAAAGCATTGACAAATAATGTTTGTTCCCATGCAATACAGTCTAAGTGTCTGTCAGTATGGAAGACAGACATCTTCCACCTGTCAAGGGTTAGGGCTGAGCCGGCCACTAAATGAACGACAGATGCTCTCTAAAAACCCCTCTTCCTCCACAAAGCGGAAAGGAAAAGCAAATAAGGCAGAGAGGCTTACCGACTGGAAAAGAAAACTAAAACTGCTTTAATGAAACAATAATAGTACTAATAAGGAAATAATGAAAATAATGAAATATAGACAAACATATACAAAACCAATATCAAACCCAGCTCCTCTCCAACAGCAAACCCCACTGATGCTGCAGAGCAGGCAGCACCAGGGAAATCCCAGACTCAGCAGCACAGAGGAACTGGGTACAGGAGCTGGGTTTGGGAACTCAGCATCAGGATCAAAGGCAGAAGAACAGACAGAGCCCTCCTTGGATGGCAGCCACTGAAGAAAGGGGCTTAACCCCTGTGATCCCTCAGCTCTATGTTGAATATGATGTATATGGAACGGAATACTTGTTGGTCAGTTTTGGGTCACCCGTCCTGTCTGCTCCTCCCCGGAGGTGTGATCTTTTTACTTGCTCATGACCCTTTTACTTCCTGGCACCCCCATCGTGGCACACAAGATTCAGCAGTGACCTTGGTTACTATAGGAGCAAGTACAAGCAGGAACCTTCCTGCATAGCAATCCCTGGTAGAAACTATAAACATCCAGCATTATCACTTCTAGTAGCAGGCACTGTCTGCAAAAATATGCTGCTAACTTCAGAAAGGGCAGCCTCTTAGAAGAGATTGAGCTGAAAAGTAAAATCACTGAAAGGAATTGATTCTATTTTAGTTCAAACCAGGACACTACCACAGAACTATGATGGCTAATGAGTTTAAAATGCTGTGGGCAGTCTTCTCCTTGACAGGAGGGACAGCCAAACATAGATCTGGATTGGAAAATAAACCCACCAAAGGTGAGGATTTTGGGCTTTCCTGTCCTAAGGGAATATATAAACCATGAAATCTCCTTCTTTGTTTAGGACTCCAGATAGATCCAGCAGAGCTTTGAGTCTTCACAAAAATATCAGCAATAATAAAAATTCATTCTGAAGTTAAGGAAAAGCTGCTTGCCTAATTTGTTTGCTACCACAGTAGCTTTTTTTTTAATTACATAAAAAGTATTAATTATTCCCTACTAGTTCAAGTTGTGCAGGAGGTGGCAGGGAAGCAAGCATTAGCAGAGAAGCAGTAATGCTTTTCTGGAACAACACTGGCACACCCGCTATCACTGAGCCAACTGCTGCTCCTCCTGCTGTTATTCCCCGAAATGTGAGTTTGAAGAGGCAGTTGTTTTGTTTGGTGGTCTGTCCCAACCCGGGTGAGGTTATCAGTATGTTAGGCAGTAGCCCATGGGAAAAAAAGACTTCAGACATCTAAAAATATCAACTATTATTCTTTCAAGGCAAAAAGTAGTCATGTTAGTCTGTCCTTATTCTACTTCCTTTTTGATAGCTCAGCTGTAATCAGAGAAGCAGGACCCTCTGCTGAAGTCCGTGATATTTGGGGAAATGATCACCCAAGGTGACAAAAAAGTAGTCCTGACCAAGTGGGATGTCAGAAGGTGAAAGGCTGCATCCATTAACATGTTCTTATCTGCACTGTCATCCTTAACCATAGCGAGACATGGCCAGACCTCCCTTCCATCAGCACCTTAGCCAATCTTGCTGAATTATGTCTTCTGAAGTTTGAAAGCTTTTGTCTAGAGTGGCTTGACCCTCGACTAACAGCTGAAAGCTGGATTAGAAAAAAATTAAGCCTTGAAATTCCAACTGGAAAGCAAACGTAAGTATTTTACCTTACAGTTTCATAGTCAAAGCACACAGCATTCAAAGATCAAACTAGAGAGATGGGAGGTATGTGAAGAATGAAGAGAGAAGAGCTTTTTCGTTTTTAAAAATGAGGTAATTACCTTAGTAAGTGCAAAAGGAGGAGAGAAAGGAAAGGGAGATCCTTTTGTTAGGCATTTATAATACAATCCTCTCTCCTGGCCAGCTGTGCTTGCAAGATGTTACCAGATTGCACACACTGAATGTAAGGCGTAGAGTGCTACTAGATTACTTCCAAAGGCACCCATCTGCGGAATCCTCAGTTCTAAAATCAGGAGATGTTCCATCCATGTGCAGCGCATTTTTTTCTTAGGGACTGCCAATCAACAGTGGACACTACCAGTTTCCTCACGGCAAACAAATGTTATTCCCCTGGTTTTAAATAGTGGATGGAACCTTGGTTACAATGAGCAGTTCTTCAGGCTTCTAGGGCTGTTATGATTAGGACTTTGATGGGGAAGAGACAAGGGTTGAGGAGCTGGTGAGCATTAAAACAAACCAAAAGCCCTGTGGAAGTTCCCATGAAGCAGTTGTTGGCGTGTTGGATAATCTTCAGTTAAATAAATCTTCTATGAAAAGAAATCTTTAATGGATTTAGTGAACACTTGGAATAACAATTGCCTGTGTTCTTACTGTCCAGGAGCATAAACAAATAAGCAAACAATTTACATTTCCCCTATTACCTTTAGCAGAAACCTGTTCCAAAATGAAGTCTCTCGGCTCCTCATTGCAGCTTGAATTTCAATATTAAAAGACAAAGATACATCATGGAAAGGGGAAAAGAGTTATGAGTAACTATTATATAAGCTCCTTCCCTTTGAACCTTGCCTCACACACTGTTCACCAGTCACACAGCCCTGCCTCTGAGCTTCTTTGTCAGAGTATAATAGGCAGAATTTGGAAGCACAGCTCAGTTCGTTGTGAGCACTGTGTAAACCTCCAGGGTAATTGAAATGATACATATTGCAGGAGTTGTTTAAATAAAAGAATATCCAAAGAGAAGAAAAAAGAGCAGAGCCAGCATAAACTGCTCTGCAAGCAAGGGTGAGTGTGTTGTCATGAAAACTTGAGGCCCAAAAAAGAAACCTACCCTGAAGGAAAGTTTAAAAACCTCTCGGGGAAAATTTCTTATAGGGAGCCACATCACACGGTGGAGGAGGAGAGCAGGACACTCTGTCAGAGCCAAACACAGGGCCCTGCTGGGAGGCATAGGTAAATGCGGAGACACCGGGAAATAATTACTCTTGGAACCAGTTTTGCTGCAAGAAAAACGAACTGTTCATGAAGAGGGAAAGAAAAGCAGCCTCACTAATTCCAAGAGTATGTGGTGCACAAGAAAGGATTAAAAAAATGAAGGGAGGTGGGAGGAGAGGATCCTTACTGCACCTACAGATCTTCTCCATTGCTTTAGCTGCTCCCTCACTCTGTCTTCCTCTACCTTTCTCCACACAGAGGAAAGGTATTATCTGTTCTGCTTGTCAGGCCCCTCACATACACTTATCCCATGTGCCCTCATGCTCTGCTTCTTACACTTCCTCACCATAAAAAAACTTTTAAATATTTTTGTTATCCGTCCCACTATGTTATCTTCCATCTCAACCACCCACTGTTTTTGAACTCCTCCCCTGCATCATTAAGCTTATGGAAGTTCTCACTTGCACTTGAGGTCTGAAGTAAAATGAAGTTAAAGCAACTTCACAAAAAGGTCAGTTTGCCAAAGAAGAGTTATTTCAGGTGGCTCCAACTGTGAGTTTGTATGGAACACTTTGACAACCTAGTTTCATCTGTACAAAAATGGAAAAAATAAGCGGAAAGTCTGTTTGAAACAAAAAAGCATTTTAAAAACATTGTTCCCTCCTTATTTTTAGCTTTTTGTCTGAAATTATTTGCTGTCTGTTCTGCCTGAGTTCATGATACTGTCAAAGATTAGGGCTGGACTGGCCACTAAAGGCTGACAGATGCTCTCTAACCTATCTCCTTCCCCAAAAGGGAAGGGAAAGAGAACAAAGCAGAGAGACTTACGAATTGGAAAAGAAAACTAAACAGCTTTAATGAAACAGTAATAGTACTGGTGAAGGAATAAAGAAAATAATGAAATATATACAAATATATACAAAACCAATAATGAACTCAACTCCCCCCCAATAGCAATCCCCACTGATGCTGCAGAACAGGCGGCACCGGGGAAGCCCCAGGCTCAGCAGCAGAGGGGAGCTGGGTACAGGAGCTGGATTCAGGAACTCAGGATCCGGATCAAGGACAGAAGAATGGACAGAGTCCTCCTCAGATGCTGGCCATTAGAGCAAGAGACCTTAACACCTGTGATCCCTCAGCTTTATACTAAATGTGACGTATGAGGTTGGTCACCTGCCCTACCTATTCCTCACCAGAGGTGCAACTTTTATTTCCTTGTGACCCCTTTTACTTCCCAGCACCCCCAGCGTGGCACACAAGAGCCAGTAGTGACCTTGGTCACTACAGGAATAAATATAAGCAAGAGCCTTTCTGCACAGCAGTCCCTGGCAGTAACTGTAAACATCAGGCGTTATCACTTCTGGCAGCAGGGACTGTCTGCAAAAACATGCTGTTACCTTCAGCAAGTGCAGCCTCTTAGAAGAGACTGAACTGAAAAGTAAAATCACTGAACAGAAGTGGTTCTGTGTAGCTCAAACCAGGACAGATACATACCTGAAATTTCTTTGCTTAGAAAGTGTCAGGATGCATTGTGAACTTGTATTTCAAGAATGTATTTCAACTTCTTTTGGAATGAGATTTTGCATGACCCTTTACTTGAAGACTCCCTCACTTCCTCGTGTCCAATTACTGAATAGTTTCCCCATCCTGTCCATGGTCCAAGTGGTGTCTATGACTGGCACTTTTCCTTGGCACTCCAGCCCAGCCTAAACACAGCCCTTACACACAGCTTTCAGCACTGCATCTCAGAATGTTTCCTGTTCGGTCGAGATTTTGTGCTGACTGTCATGATTTCGCATCTCCATCACTGAAACATCCTTTGCTCAAACCTGTACAAACAGTATCTTGTCCTGTCAATACCCACTTAGAAGAGCATAGCAAAAACCCCTTTTTGATAGGATCCAAGGGAAGCATGTACTGTGAGGGCCTCTGATGCTGTTCCAGGTAACTACAGAAACAGAGCTTTGAAGAAATTACTGTAAGATGAGTACGGGACTGGTTAAAATTCACGCAGAAAGAAAACATATCGTTAGTGGATCTCTCTCCAGCTGGAAAGATACTTCAAGCAGGACCCAACAATGCTCTGTCCAGGCTCATCTTTTATTTCATTAGTGATCTGGGTGAGATAATTGAGTAAGCACTCGGAGAATGTGCATGACATCAACCTGACTTGTTCTTGTTTTAATTTTCCAGGTGTTTTTAACATCTTTGAAAAGCTAGGATACAGAGCTGAAATACTTTAATCTCTTCTTTCTGTTCATCAAAAAAATTTGAGAATGTTTAATATTATTCCTGGTAACCTGAAGAGATACTATTTTATTAGTATGCTTACGGCTGCAGATAAGAAGTTGGAGGTAATCAAACAGCACTGCACATGCCTTTCTCTCTCTTGAATCAATTCTCCATCATATCCTTTCCTTCTGCCAGATATTTCTGCACTGAATTGTAATTTATTTCCCAGCAATAAAGAAATACAAAAATATACACTCTTCGCCTTAAATGTGCTTCTCCAATATTTGGCAATAACAACAGAAGCACAGGATGTCATATGTGCAAAACATTGGCTCTGGAAGATCTGGCACTCTAAGCTACAAAGTTAAGATTTGCACAACTCCCTGCCTTTAAGCAATAGAGGAAGACATAGTTTCTCCATAGAGCCCTTAAAAATAGTTACTGATTTGCACTTCTATTAAGTATACATATTCAAGAAGCTTTAAACATTTTCATTTTCATTTAAAAGAACAAAAGGGTTTGGGTTTCTTTTTTCTCTCCCATTCTGGCTGTAGAGGTCAGTTTAACCTAATCGAAAATCTATTGCATGTCTCCAGGTCACTAGCTTTCAAATTACACAAGCTCCATAAAAACCTCATGAAGTCTTTCCAGAGGAAGCCATTTGCTCAGATAGACTTGGGAAATTAGAGATTTAAAATTTGAAGGACATTGAGTGTGCAGGGAGGCTGCTAGTCAGCAACCCCAAGGTTGCAATCCCCCATCCCCACACTGGCGCACTGAAAAGCAGCAGTGCTGGGATCCTGACTCGGTCCTGCCAGTGCGCCCATCCTGCTGTGGAGCACCGGAGTCATTCAGCGTTAGCAACGCTTCTACAGGGCTCTAGTGCCCATCTACTGAGGTACTTAACGGGCTATTTTATGCTGCTGCTCCCTGGGCTATTCCAGCTCAAAGCAGGTTCTTGAGGGCTTTTGCAGCTCGGGGTGGAAGCAGACAGTACCTGCTCCTGAGGAAGAGCTTCCAGGGAGCAAGCGAACTACAGATCGTTTTTGGGAGACAGGTATTCAACAACAGACTTTGCCTACCCTAAGCTTTGAGGTTGGCCTTCTCAGGGTAATAATTACTTGGTTGCAAGAAAAGGTGAGAAGTTGTCAATCCATTCCCAATTCCCATTTCATCTATCAGTTCCTTGAGCCTCTCAGCTCCCTTCAGGCATCCTTTTCTCTAACATTTCTGCCCTCAGCAATGTGAATATGCCTTCCAGGCACTCTTCATTGCTGTGGTAGTGGCTGGGCAGCCTTTCCTATTAAGTCACCAGCTTGCTTTGCCTTCACTCCCCTCCAGGCCTGGGCTTTGGAGTGCTTCTTACAAAATCTCTTTACCCAACATAAGCTTTCCATCCCTCTTGGTTCTGCTCTCCTGCCCTCCCACTGCTGAACTTCTAAGCTGTTAATAATGCATCGTCAGATGCCCTCTGCATTTCTGGGAAGCTGAGCACAACATCTTTAGTGCCTTATGTAAATATTTTATGTGCTAAACTACAGTCTCTTCTCAAAACATCGCTTCACCAAGTCCTTCAGATTGCAGCTGAGTCTCTGGTGATGTTTTTAACAGTGAACACCCCAAAGATTGCTATTTATGTCACATGCTGCTCGAAAATAAATTTTATCCTTGCACTGCCTGCTTCCCATAGCAAGTGACAAGCTTTGCTGTTAGCAGTGAGCATGTAATCACATGCTGTACATTTCAGCTTCAGCTGTAATGACTTCTTAAAGATTTCTAAATGATATAAGCGGTGAATATTTGGGCATACAGACTGCCTTGTAATCGTGTTTCTTCTCAGTATATCATTGCTAAATTGTATCTGCAGAACTAAGGTTACCATTGTAATTATAGCCTCCATAAGGCTGTAACTGTCCAACAAAGAGAATTCATTCAGGTCAAAACAGTATTTGAATGCCATTATGGCGACAGGGGGCTGCCTGGTAGTGCTGTGCCGACTCGCTGTTGTGTTAATTGGTAGTCACAGATGTGGGCATTGAAAAGGAGCGGCTGGAAGTTGGGCGAAAGACAAGCTGACATAATTAGTGGGAGTTGGTGAGGAGATGGACACAGACTTGCAGGCAAAAGAAGCTCCCTGCTTGCCAGCTAAAAAACCATCTCTGTCTCTGGCTGCAGGGGTTGCTTACTGAATCTCACTTCCATCTGCTTGGAAGATGGCTCTCCAAAGGTGGCAGACCAAATCTCATGCTCAGACAAAACACAGAGCCTCTGTAGCACAGAGGAAGCTCCAAAGAGAGGGAGCAAAAAACTGTGAAATCCAATCTCAACCAAGAACAAACACTTGAGCCAGATGAGTCCTTGGTGTTGAGACACCCCTGAGGACAGTTTATTAAAGTAATTTCCCTCATTACCAGAAGAGTCCACTCAGTGGCACAAGATGACACCTGGTCCCTGGGACACCTCACGGTGGGACTCCACCTCCATTCCCCTTTAGCTGGGTGCTGCAACTGGACAACACTATGCAACCAAGCCAAGTCCCAGGCTAGGGGACTTCATGTGGACAAAGCTAAGACTTGAGGGCAAACCATGGCCTATGCTCATGAGAAAACCTTGCAGTGGGAAGAGAAACAGAGATGATTTTCCCAGACATTTGACACTGCAAGGTGTTTGACACTGTCCCACATGACATCCTTGTCTCTAAAATGGAGAGACATGGATTGACAGATGGACCACTCGGTGGATAAAGAACTGGCTGGATGGTTGCATTCAAAGAGTTGTGGTCAATGGCTCAAAGTCCACATGGAGACCAGTGACAAGTGGAGTTCCTCAGGGGTCTGTTCTGCGTCCAGTGCTGTTCAACATCTTTGTCAGCGACATGGATGTTGGCATTGAGTGCACCCTCAGCAAATTTGCCAACGACACCAAGCTGTGTGGTGCTGTGGACTCACTTGAGGGAAGAGATGCCACCCAGAGGGACCTTGATAGGCTTGAGAAATGGGCCAGTGAAAACTGCATGAGCTTCAACAAGTCCAAGTGCAAGGTCCTTCACCTGGGTCAGGCCAGTCCTAGGCACAAATACAAACGGGGCACAGAGTGGGTTGAGAGTAGCCCTAAAGAGAAGGATTTGGGGGTGTTGATAGAGGAGAAGCTCAACGTGAGCCGGCAGTGCACTCATGCAGCCCAGAAGGCCAACCACATCCTGGGATGTATCAAGAGAAGCGTAGCCAGCAGGTCAAGAGAGGTGATTCTCCCCCTTTACTCTGCTCTTGTGAGATCCCACCTTGAATACTGCGTCCAGTTCTGGTGTCCCCACCATAAGAGGGACATAGAACTGTTGGAGCGTGTTCAGAGGAGGGCCACAAAGATGATCCAGGGGTTGGAGCACCTCTGCTATGTGAACAGGCTGCGGGAGCTGGTATTGTTCAGTTTTGAAAAGAGAAGACTTTGGGGGGACCTAACAGCTGCTTCCAATACCTGAAGGGAACCTACAAGAAGGCTGGGGAGGGACTTTTTACAAGAGTGACCACTGATAGGACAAGAGGAAATGGGTTTAAGTGGAAGGAGAATAGATTTAGATTAGATCTTGGGAAGAAATTCTTCAGTACAAGGGTGGCAAGACTTTGGAATAAATTGCCCAGAGACGTTGTGGCTGCCCCTCTGTGGAGGTGTTCAAGGCCAAGTTGGACAGAGCCTTGAGTAGCCTGATCCTAGTTGAGAAGCGTCCCTGCCCATGGCAGGGAGGTTGGATTGGATGATCTCTAAGGTCCCTTCCAGCCTAAGGCCATTCTATGATTCTATGATTCTACATTCGTCCCCATTGCTTTGCCTGAGGAGGCCAAGTATCTCCTAACACAGAGCTGGTTGCAGAGTGCAGAGCAAGCCTGAGAGGCCTGTTCCTTTACACTGTGGACATCCTGTCTTCTCACCTGAAAAACTGAGCTACCAGACATGGGAAAATGGCTCCTGTCTGTACTCAGCTACTTCTCTCACAGCCTGTGAAGAGCCTCTTTCCCAAAGCAGAGGCTCACCCTAACATTGATAAGGTAGCTGAATTCAATGTCATCCATATACATGTTCAGTTAGAAGACAGCGTTTCTGGAGGGGAGAGTGTTCCTACAATTCTTCTGAAATTAAGGCAACCTAGCTGGACTCCCTCTGTTTGGCATACACTGTTTCTCAGGGAATTATTCTCTACTTTTGTCCATGCTCTACTTTACTTAATTCATGGGTTTTCTTTTTACTTCCTGGAGAGGTTCTTTCAAAGAAGCAGCACATTCCGTAAAGAATTTTATTCAAAAGCTCAGTTCTGGTGCAAGTTTGCAGTTTTAATTTGTAAGAATTTAATAAGAACTGTGAGTGATTATACATACTATGTTATGTGTTATGGATTTATGAGGACTTACTTATAATCCTGAGAAGTAGAGCATGAAGACCTCTAAAGATAACCTTGTTTACCTCCTCCTTCTAGAACAGGAAAATGTCTACCTATTCTGTGCTTCACAGACAGGAACCTCCAGCTTTACCCTGTCTTCCACTAGCCTTACAATGCAAAAGTTTCTCCTAATCATGACTTAAATCTCATACTCTCTTCATCTTCTCTTCATCTCTGTTTATGGGCAAGCGAAATAGATTATTGCCTTTTCTTTGAAGCAAGATTTTTCTTGCTTTCAGATTTATCGTGTCTCCCCAAAGTGTCTTCTGGTAGACAGAACAACCTTAAATCCTTCAGTCTGTCTTCACCAGCTACATTTTCTGAATTTCTGATGGTTGCTGTCAGTCATCTCTTCTCCCCAGCCAGGCAATTGGTATCTTGAATTACAGTACCCTGAAGTGGACACTTAGTTCAAATACTAAATACCACAAAAAAAATGTCATTCCTAATTTGTACACAACTATATATATATATATATATATAGATAGATAAACTTCTGCTTTTGTTGTAGTGCCATCATATATTGACTCCTAGCTCTGCAAAGCTTCTATTTCTTTGTTCCCCATCTGACATTTTTGCAACAGATTACTCCTAATATGATACAGACGTTTGTACTTTGTTCTTACAGAATTTCATTCTACTGTTTTTCAGATCAGATTTCCAAACTGGAAATACCTTCCTGAATTCTCTTCCTGCTGAGCAATATGCCTACAGGCCCTCCATGCCTGGTGCCACCTGCAAGTTTAACTAGCAGACACATTCTCACATCAGCTGTGTCATTTACTGAAGAGATACAAGCCTCACTCCCTCCAGAACCCACTCGAGCACCACAGCCCCACTACAACAGACATTGTCCAAGCACAGCACTAAAAGACCACCCTGCAGCAGCAGAGCTTGCTAAGTCAATAGCCTTGCTTTAACACCAGTTAATTCTCCAGCTAGCTTTCCCCACATGCGGCAGTGCTCTGACACAGGGCCCCAATCCCACGAAGAGTTTCTTTCACATGAACCCCCAAAGCAAGGGTGACTCTCCAGTGGTGTGGCAAACCATGACAGATAATGATGATAGTTACCCAGAAGCTCTGCTGCCAAAGTTCATTAGAACTGTAGCGTCTACAAATCTGTAAGTGGCCTTACTCATTACATCCTTCCTAAGTCTACAAAACTTGGTCACTGCAAATGCCAATCTACGCAAACATCCCTTTAGGTACAAGCAGTCCAAGGGCATCCTGGATGATAGTAAGTCCCGTTGTGGCACCAGAGGAGTCTATTTCTCTAGATTTAAGCACTATAAGTTTTATCTATGCCTCTGACATCAAGGCACACTAATCACCTCCTTATAGAAAATATGCAGACATGATTTGTGCTTTTGGTAAAATTTTATCAATTTACAGCAATCAAATTAATTAGCTGAATTAATTCCTGTTAATTTATTTACATTGCCTAGGAATATTTCTTGCATGGATAGCTCCATTAACTGTGATGTTATGTATCAGAGAAACACCAAAATATAGTTGTTCAACTGTAGATCATGTTTAGACTGTGACCTCAAGCTGTATCTGCCTTGGCCAACTGAAATCTTGGAAGCTGTTATCTCACAGGTGATTCACTCTTTCAGGATTTCAGTCAGCTCAGAAGGTGAGTGCTCCACTTGAAAAGCCAGCCTTAAAGCACACAGAAACTAAAAAGAGGCCCCTTTGTCTGACTCAACCAGGGACAAGAAAAGTACAAACATAGCCAAGTCTGGCAAATCAAAGTTAACCCTTTAAGTGCTAATGGAGCCTCAAGATTGGCTCTCTACTAGTACTTTTGTGCAGAAATTATTTCACATTTTGTCTGGTAACAATTTAACTTACTAACTTAAATAAACACAAGTTAGTTTGCTAGTTTTTCTTCTGCAAGACGGCTTATGGTATGCCATCTCCCATCGAGGGAAAAAGATGTTATGTCACTGTGTTGGTCTTGGCTTTATAAAAGTTTTCCTCTCTCTTCTTCCCTCCCTCCCTTATTTTCCTCGAGTGCTTCATGGAGGCTTTTATAAATAAATGGACATGTTCATTCTAACAAGCACTTTGGCCAGTCAGATTCATTTCTGTGTAACCCCTTGCAGTGCTATTCAATAAAAAGCGAATAATTACCATAGCAACTGCAGCGTGTGGTACATATGGTGCCTCTGAGAAACAAAGCATTTTCTTTCTTTCTTTTCTCCCTTACCCTTAAAAAAAAGAGCCACATGCATTAGTTTTTTAATACAAAATGGTGTCTTATGGTGTTTATTTGAGGGGAAAAAAAGGTTTTCAAATGAAAAGCCATCACTCACTCTGCTTAGAAGCTCAGATAATCAATTCTTCATACATCACCATCCTTTAATCTCTCATTACTTCTATTATCAATGTGTATATTTTTGCAAAATGCAAACAATAGGTACTTAGATAACAAAGTATCCTGATTATGTCTTCCTGTGCTCTTACTGGCTGGATGCTCCAATAGGCAGACAACACAAAGTGAAGGGTGTTGACTCATGGAAGGACTGGGTTAAACCTGAAGGGCAGCAGCCCTTCAGAGCTGCTTTGCACATCCCCTGGAATCTTCCTCCCCCTAAACTGGAACAGCTGAACTATAGAAATGAAACTGCTCTCAAAGTGCTGCAGCATACCTCTCACATCTTGAACACACTGGTAACATCTTGTTATTGACACTAAACTGCAAAACCAAGCAGGACTTGTTTCAGAAGCAGCACCACCCAGGAGTGGAGCTGAGGACCCTTTGGAACCGGTAACTTCATCAATCTTGTGTCTGTGAGCAAAAGGTCCTAAAACGTTTTGGCAAGCTGAAGGTATGGTAGCTTTTGAGCCTGGCTAGTCATCTCTTAAGGTGTCATCTTGTTAACTATACAGCTAGAATAACATGCTCATATATGCGTGACATGGACATAGACTTTTCTGAGTGTGGAGGAAGAATGAATTCTTGGAGATCAGTTTCTCAAGCCCACAGCTCCAAAAATCAGTTTACAAGACAGCCACCATGTTGCACAAAAGACCTCTGAAGTAATACAATTTTTTAGAACCCTGTTAGAAACTGAAACTGTGGAGGGCCAACAGACAGAAAAGGGCTAGTCCTGTTGTTGAACCAGCCTGCAAGTCATGTATTCTTAGCCTACCAATGTTGTGATCCTATTGAATTCAGAGAGGCTGAGCAAATACTACGCTGTGTTAGCAACCACAAATCAGGTCATATCCTTCATACCATCATCCTGCAGCAAGACATCTAGCGTAAAACACAATATGTTAAGCCCTTAATTGAACTCTCCTGGCACAGTAGGCTGTAAGACTTACTGCCTAAAAACTAGAAGATTTCAAGGGACTCCCAAGGGACAAGGACCATCCCTTCAAAGCCTCAGAACTTCTGTACCAGTCTTTGTTTCCAGTTAAATCTTTTCTGCAGTTTCTTTTTGATGTTATCCTCCCCACAGGACCAGTGTCAGAAAACAGTTTCGTGAATGTGCAGACACCTTCTAGAGTCAAGCTTAGGAGACTGCAGAGATGTGACACGGGTGCCTCTCTGCCTCTGCCCTACCTTTCCCTGCTGACACAGCCCTCCCTGAGCTGCACAAAGCCTGGTTCTACAGGGGGACCAAAAGGTGTGGGGAGAGGTGGTAATGCTGCAAAGAAAACCTGTTTCTTCGGTGCCCTTCCTACCTGAAAGCATGACTTGTATGTGAAGGATCCCTCTTTCTTAGCTCTCATACCCCTGCGACAGCCCCGGATGGTTGGATTATTTATTTAGTTAGTTAGTTACTAAGATTCCTTTTGACGAGATTAGTTATAGATACCTGTAAATCTGACATGAAAGCTGTACCCATTTTTGTACACATGGTGCACACAAAAATGGCCACTTGAGGCATGTAAATGTGGACCTGTTTTGTCTGTTTCCAAGCTTTTAGTGGTCTATTCAAATTTGGTTGTTAAATCTCTAGCAGGCAACCAGCAGTGCACATTCACTCTGCAGTCTTCGACCACCAAACTCAGCTGAAGAAAGCACAGCCTTACAAGTGCTAATCGCCAAATGCAACTTGGAACTGAAATGAACACTACTTTTCAAAATGGAATTGCTGGTTACCATTTTAACCTTGATGGAATAAGTCTGCAAACATGAGCTCACAGTTTAACTAATAATACCTTCAATAAATACAAAGGAACCCCTTGGTCATTTGAGGACTGGAATGACATGACTTACCTGAATACAACCTCCTGTCATAATCACCCTTCTCCACATTTAGATGAATCTATTTAGAGCTGTTCTGCTACCACCCAGGAGCAATTTTTCAGACAAAAAGCCACTAGAGAGCGCCTTTTCCACAGCGATGGGATGAACATTCTAAACCTCCTGTGAGAGACTATTTTGCTGAGAAGTGGAGAATTCAGTGACATGGGGAATTATTACGCACCATTCATTTCCTTGTAATTTACCTTTCAGTAACAAAAGCATAATATATAGTCTGGTTTACTGGGCTGATTTACAACTCTTTAAGTGAGAAGACGATTTCTTTTCATGCTGACATCAGCAGATAAAAAGTGTGCATCTCATAACATGCCATTGCTGTAGACAGAGCAAGGCAGAAAAAAGCCTCGAGAGCTGAACAACAGCTCAGGAGCAGAGAAGCAGACCCAGAACCGCAAGGCATTGCCTCATATTCTCGCTCTCCACAAAGAAAAGCCACCAGCAACACCTCACCAAGGAAGACTGACAGGAAAATGGGGCTCTCACCCTTCGCTGCAGCTGTGCGGTTTGGCACCTCCTCACAGAGGCTGGTGTCTCTGATGAGGGAGTGTGAGCTTGCCTTTTGTGCCAAAACGCTGTCCTTGGAGACCACCTTCTTTCTGCAACCCAAAGTCTCATTTTGTTGTCTGTGGATGGGAGGGAGAAGATAAATCATATTCAGATAAGGTTGCTGATTTATGGGACCATGTTAGAGCACCATTGCTCCTTCATCACATGTAAGAAAACTGGATAAGAAGACCTCAGTGCGCTGTTACTTAGACTTAGAAACACCCGCTGGCACTTCCCTTCTCACCCTGAAAGGTTAGAAGGAACCTATCATTATAATACATCTTCATACAGCCTCAGCTTTTGCCCTAAACTCTTCACCCAAACGCATGTAGGCACCTCCTAAGTTTGGTTTTGCTGTTTGTTTTTTTTTAAAAAACCCAAACAAACAGATGAAAAAACCACACACAACTCATGGACAGGAAAGTAGTATACTTTCAGTCTTGATCAGAAATGCTCCGCTTCTACCCAAAGGTAAAAAGTAGGGAGGCACACTGAGGTGCTAAAGGAACATGAAATCTCACAAGAATGAGTTTCCTCTCCTGAATTCTGTGCATCTTATGGTTCAGAGTTGGTCAGAAAAAAATATGACAGGGACACCAAGAGTGATGTTTTTCAGAGTATTTCAGAGCTGAGCAGGAGGCATCGCTCTATGATCCCTTTAAACATGTACGCACCTACAGAAAACCAGCATGTTATAACACAGAGAAGTGGCAGGGACATGTGAGCCTGTTCTCATCCTTTTAGGCTGTCCATGGGACTTAAGGCAGTAACAGGGACTCCTTTATTTTCAGCTGAGAGGGAAGGTGAGAGCAAAGGGCAGATACAATAATCGATGCTCAAGGAGGCAACAGAGAGAGATAAAATGTCGTTGTATCTAACCTCAGGCAGAGCCCTGCAGTGTCTGGGGGCACACGCAGCACACGGTACTGGGAGATTCTTGGGTTTGAGACATGGCAGATAAGAACGACAGTCATGAGAGAGGTGCCACTTTTCTCTGTGAAAGCCATGAAGCCTCCTGAGGAACTCTTTTGCCACCTGCCAGGGTGCCAACTGCTTTGCAGTGAATGAGGGATGAATGATGACATGGCAATACTGGAAAAGCTCTACAAGCAGGATGGGCAAACAAGGACAATGACAAAATTTGTAGTAGGCCAGATGTCAGTCTCTAGATTAAGCCAGGAGATTCCCTTGGCCTGCTCAGGTGCTGGTATTTTTACCTCAGAATTGACACTCCTGCCCATAGACACAAGGAAAACCTCCTTTAGTTGCCTCACAGCCACGATTTCATTCTTAAGCAGATTCTTTGATCAACTGGATGACCTACCCTGTAGGCTTCTGTTCAACAGAGTGAAACCCAAAGGAAAAATAGTCATTCTGGGTAGCAAAGAAGTCAAACTGTGAGCTTTATGTCTTTACAGGCAATGCCTGTGATGCCTAGCAGAATGAAGAGGTGCAAACCTCAGCAGACCCTCAGATCTCTAGTGGGCAGAAGTTCTTGCCTGAATTTTATGCACCATGTAGTCCAGGATAGGTACCACAAGGCAAATATTATACAAAGCAATGTATTATCACAGCTCTGCTACCGAGTCACTTCCTTCCTCTTCAAGATTTATTGCAATAAGCAAATCCCACAGGGTAGATCATCTTAGCTGGATAACAGTGGCTCCTTCTGAGAGACTGACAGGAGTTAATGTGGAAAGGAGTCAACTACACAGCAGTTTAGATCTGACACTGCTCCCAGGTGGGAGCAAGCAAAGCAAATGTGTAGACATACTCAAAAAAATGGTAAATGAGCTTCCCCACTTGTGTTCTATCAGGTACATTGATGATTCAACGGCAGTGAATCAGACAAGAAGAAAAGAGGAGCAGCTGGTTAATCTGAAAGCACAGGGAGTCCCCTTGTGCTGGATCCCTGTACTTGACGTTGTATTGCCACTGCTTCAGCCTACAGGCAAATCTGTAGGACAACAAGTTATAGCAAATGGCTAGATTTCAAGTAAGTCATTCACCCTAACATGAATTATCAGGGCCATTACAAAGCAGCTGGGATGTCTGGTTCATGTTTTGGTCACCTCATTGGGACCTACGTGTAACATCTTCCCAGCAAACAGGAGCAGTAGCACACCACAGAGCTCTGTGGATGGAAGCTTAGCTGCATCCACTGCCTCTTTGCTGGAGAGTGCAAATCTGCTCTAAGCAGGTGCAAATTTCACTGTGACCAACATTGTGCTCTCCACACTCAGCATCTCTGGTAACCTCAGTTATGGTCTACTGAAGTTCTTATTCCCACAATTTTTGTGGGGTTGGCTGTCAGTCTACATAATCCATGGGCAAGATTCCAGCTTGAATACCTGCCTGCTAGCTAGTGAGGAAACTGGGACCATGCTAGCTTAGGCTAAAAGGTCACAAGCATAGGTCAACATCTTAACATGGTTACCGTGAGCAGAAAAATATAGTTTATCACAATAAACTTTCCAGTTTAAACAAGTGACTCTTATAACTTCAATAAATTTTCAGGTTCACACTGAAATAAGAAAAAAACCCAAACCTTATGCAGCTCCCCTGGGAGCTACTTACGAGGCTTCATGAAAGTTACAAAATCCCTGAATGCTCACGGTAAAGTATGCCCTTACTAAACAGACCAGCAAATGCATTCTACAATTCTTTTGAGTTATGATCATGAGAAAAACTCCACAAAATAAAACTCTTTTATTGCTCCCAGTGTACATAAATTCTAATGAATTCCCGGATGAAAAATTTAGTTAAAGGTAGAAGTGGGTTGAGATTACGTTTTCCCTTAAAATATCACCAGTATGCATAGTCCTAATGTTTTAGATTAAAAAAAGAAAAAGTGAAAAAAAAACCGCAAAGAACAACCCAAGGTGCACAGGAAGTCCCGATGTATCCTGCACCATTGTTATAAGCGCATATTTGGCTGCTACAGCCACGCTTTCAGTACGTGTTGGCATTGCTAAACTCTTATATCCCCACTAAAATTCAGATCATAACTTGTTAGCCCCCAAAGGTATGTGATTATGTTTCCCAGGTTTGATTAGGTGACTTACAGAACTACATAGACTGCCCAAATAAAACATTCTGTACTTCAGTGTTTGCACATTATCAAACATTATTATTATTTGTATAGCTCAAGTTATGCAATTCAGCTTATATCAATTAGTTACGTGCTTCACAGTGTGGAGGCACAGTTAGTTCTAACATTTCCCACTTACATGATCTGAAACATTAGTATTTTTCCATGAACTCACTGGAAAATAATTTGAAACAATGAATCAATGTAAGAATTTCACAACTGTTAGTGAATAGGGGAAAAAGAGAATTGTTAAGTGAATTATTTGTTAAGAATTATTCCCTTCTGTCTCCCAAGAAGCCTTCTAAAAGCCATAAAATGATCAACAAGAGAAGGTGTTGAAGTGCTTGTTAAAGTTACAGCATGAGGCTCCAGGCTTGTTTTCTGCTAACAGACCTGTCCAGTTTCTGGGTAGAGCAGTTATTTTATGGATTTCCTCACAACCACCAGGACTGCAAGCTGAGCCTGGGATCAGAGAGTCGTGCTGGATTCCTTCGGTTCTGTTAACATCCAGGCAAAACAAGAAAAACTCTACAGCCCCAGTGATAGCCTCAGTAAAGCACAGAGAGCTGCACTGCCTTTAGTTTATGAAATAGATTTGCACAAGTGCTAAAATGACAATGAACTAGCAAGAATATTCTGCTCATCACGTAGAGGAAGGAATTGGAGGCAATCCTCTTCCCTGGCTGTTCTGATGCTGCACTCCGAATAGGACTATCAAGCAAGAAAAGGTATTTTTGTCAGAAAAGGCATCAAAAGCGAACAATGAGCGGATCTATTAAGCAAGACTCCAGCTTTACCCAACCACTCTTCAGAGTCAGATCAACATTAAATTTCATGTGATATCTGACAATTTTCATGAATTTTGTGGGCTTAGGGCATCTAAATTATCCATTTCTATTAACATCCTCATCCATTTAAAAAAGTTTGCATGGAAATAATTTAAACTCTACTAGAATTCAAGTTTTCCCTTTTTGTTACTTACTAGGAATATTGTCATGTAAGTGACAATTGTGATGTCCCTATAAGATGAAATTTTTACCATACAAATCTGTAGCTATGCTTACAGTGCTTTTAAGAGTGTATAATCTATTTATGTACTCAATGTGTTTTCACTATGTGAAAAAAATGGGATGGAGATGTCCCTTGTTACGGATTTTAATTTGTTTTTCCCACCCGTGTTACGTATTGACTCTTGACAGAATTTTAGTGCAACTGTATGGTGTAAATTGTGAAATAAATAGGTAAATACACAGAATCATCATAGAATCATAGAATGGCCTGGGCTGGAACGGACCTCAGAGATCATTTTAATCCAACCTCCCTGTTGTGAGCAGGGACGCCACCTCTCGACTAGAGGAGTAGACTTGGATGTGGACACAAAAGATCAAAGGTGTAAGGAGTGTAGGAATGCTCTAGCTTTGCAGAGATATACTTCCCCCTACAAATGGCTTTGGAAAACTTGTGGTATCATTTCATGCACAACGGATATCAGCACAGGCTGGGCGATAAGGGGATTTAGAGCAGCTCTGTGCAGAAAGTCTTGGGGATCTTGTGGGTACTCGAGATAAAAAGCTGGACATGAAATGACAATTTGTGCTTGCAGCCCAGGCCAGCAATATCCTGGGCTATATTGAAAGCAGCATGGCCAGCAGGTCAAGGGAGGCAATTCTCCCCTTCTACTCCACTCCAGTGAGATCCCACCTGGACTGCTGTGTCCAGCTCTGTAGTCCTCAGCACAAGGACATGGACCTGTTGGAGTGGGTCCAGACGAGGACCATGAAAATTATCAGAGAACTGCAACATGTCTCCTATGAAGATAGGCTGAAAGTGTTGGGGTTGTTCAGCCTGGAGAAGAGAAGACTCCAAGGAGACTTTGTGGCCTCTCAGTACTTAAAGGGGGCTATAAGAATGATGGGAACAATCTTTTTAGGACGGTCTGTTGCAGGAGGACAAGAGTTAATGATTTTAAACTAAACGAGGATAGATTTATACTAGATAAAAGGAAGAATTTGTTTTAGAATTATGACGGTGAAATGTCGGAAAATGTTGCCCAGAGAGGTGGTAGAAGCCCCATCTAAGCAATCTGATCCAGTTAGAGATGTTCCTGCTCACTGCAGCGGAGTTGGCGTAGATGATCTTTAAAAGTCCCTTCCAACCCAACCCTCGTTTTTTATTTTTTTAACACCTTGAACATTAAAAAATACTTAAATTAGCTTTGTTTCAGCCTGGAAAAGATAAGGAGGGGAACCAGAGAGGAAAATTCAGTTTTCCTGTACTGATGAGGGTGAGTGGTTTTCCTCTCATCAGTCTCCACTTAACAATTTGCCACAACATCCCTTCCATTGGTGTTGGTACTTGGTGTTTCAGTCTTGCTTTTGCCACAGTCTTTTCTTTCCCAACACAAACAATGAACTAAGAGAATGGCATGAAATTTTCCACCCAAGCTTATAGGGAATCTGAATAAGTTTACGTCTGTTTATTGTACATGACAGGGCTCATAAACAATGACTAGAAACCCAGAACTAGATACCACTGGTAACACAGCAATATTGCTGCAGTTGGTTTGTATGAATCCCACTGCAGATCAAAGGAGTTCCATACCTCTGCCATTCCCAGGATTTTACTAAGATTTTGGGGTCATTCTCAGCTGAATTTGTGAAGGTTGAAATATTTTTCTTACAGATTTCTCAAGAGAAGGGGAAGGGGAAGGGAGATTTCTCTAAAATTTGTTCTGAAAATCTGAAGGTCAGAATGGTTCAAGGATGGCTTGGTTAAACTGTGAAACACTTGTAATTCTTCCATCATCAGAAAAACAATACTCTCTACAATTTATGTTTTGCCCAATTAGCCTTCAAAATAACTGTGCTTTAAGTATGCCGCAGCTGATCCTCTGCAGTTCTTTCCCTATAGAGGAAGGCAGTGAGCCCCAGGAGCTCTGTCCTGCACCTTCACCCCCACACAAGGGCCCTGTGCCTTAACACTCCACACCACGCACCCGCAGAGCTAAAGGTGCTGCCAGTAAATGCAAATAGCCAAGGCATCGCAGATCCTCCATGCAGTCACCCTCGCTGACACCAAAGGGTGGGGAAGAGGCAGGAATGCTTAGGAAAAGGCAGGGCTAGACACACAGCTCAACTTCAATGTGCCTTCAGCGGCAATGTGGCCCCATAGCGCAGCCAGATGTAGACCTCAGCCCTTCCTAAGCCTCAGCTTACCTTTTGTTGACTACAATTTTCATTATTATTTTTTTTCTTTGGCAGTAGCAGTTGTCATTCAGATAAAATGCATAAAACATACTGACACAAAACCATGGAAAAACTATTTGGTCTTTGTTTTGTTTTCAGAAGGCGCTGACTTTGTTGTCAGCAGCTTTCCAATAACATTGCACAAACACTGATGGGTCCAAATAACATCAAAGTATGTACAAGGACAAAGCGTGACCAGTGTTTGACACCATGAAAACCAAGATGT
Organism: Trogon surrucura; assembly: GCA_020746105.1. Lineage (NCBI taxonomy): Eukaryota > Metazoa > Chordata > Aves > Trogoniformes > Trogonidae > Trogon > Trogon surrucura. The sequence continues at coordinate 54,588,371 of CM036621.1, read as the reverse complement.
TTCATGTAGCCTTCTGCACTGGGTAGCTAGTTCATGCCAGATTTGAGGCTAAGTACACAATTTCTGAGCTTAAGCTTGCTCTTTCTGTTTCTCATTTCTGAGGAATTTCATTAGCTGAATTCTTTTCTCTAATGAAAATAAAAAACCCTGAGAACTGCAGCCTCCTCCCTGTTTCTCCAGCCTATGTGCTGCATTATAACTACTTCAGAGTATTCACAGAACTAGGCAGTATCTTAGCCCTATACTCCCATCTGTACCCCAAGAGTTCCCACTTGGCAGGCTCCTGTCCCTCAGGCTTCCTGCTCTGAGTGCCTGTGTCAGCAGTTCTTCCTCACCTTCCCACAGCTGCACCCAGAGAACATCCCAGGGGTCTTTCTTGCTCCAAGGCTCAGGACAACTGTGTGAGCACCACCTACTAGCTGGGCAGTAGAAAGGAGAATGGCCTCCCACACCTTTCACAGTCTGCTGTGACTCTGTCTGTGGCTGAATGGGGACTCAAAAATACGACATATTCCACATCAGCAACCTCACATGTCATCAAGGCCAGATCACAACTGCAGTCCTGCTGTGGACAGGCGATAGATACAGTCAGGAGACTGTGCCAGCACACCAACAGCAAGATTCAATTCTCAAGGGACAGAATCATTCAGAATTCTCCTTCTTCCTCCCATAAAACAGGAATGGCAATGCATTTTTTTTTCTCAGTCAGCAGTCAGCATGGCTTTGCCAAGGGGAAGTCATGTTTGACCAACCTGATAGCCTTTTACGAAGACATAACCACGTGGATGGATGGTGGCCATGCAGTGGACGTGGTCTACCTGGACATCAGCAAGGCCTTTGGCACTGTCTCCCACAGCATCCTCATAGGTAAACTGAGGAAGTGTGGTCTGGATGACCAAGTAGTGAGGTGGGTCGAGAACTGGTTGAAGGGAAGAAGCCAGAGGGTTGTGGTCAATGGGGCTGAGTCTGGCTGGATGCCTGTGTCTAGTGGGGTCCCTCGGGGGTCAGTGCTTGGGCCAGTTCTGTTTAATATATTCATCAATGATCTGGATGAGGGATTAGAGAATGTTGTCAGCAAGTTTGCTGATGATACGAAATTGGGAGGAGTGGTTGACACACCAGAAGGCTGTGCAGCCATTCAGAGAGACCTAGACAGGCTGGAGGGCTGGGCGGGGAGAAATCTTATGAAGTTTAACAAGGGCAAGTGTAGAGTTTTGCACTTGGGAAAAAATAACCCCATGCGCCAATATAGGTTGGGGACTGCCCTGCTGGAGAGCAGCGCAGGGGAAAGGGACCTGGGGGTTCTAGTGGACAGCAGGATGCCCATGAGCCAGCACTGTGCCCTCGTGGCCAAGAAGGCCAATGGCATCCTGGGGTGTATTAGAAGGGGAGTAGCAAGTAGGTCAAGAGAGGTCCTCCTGCCCCTCTACTCTGCCCTGGTGAGGCCGCATCTGGAATATTGTGTCCAGTTCTGGGCCCCTCAGTTCAAGAAGGACAGGGAGCTGCTTGAGAGAGTCCAGTGTAGAGCCACAAAGATGGTGAAGGGAGTGGAACATCTCCCTTATGAGGAAAGGCTGAAGGAGCTGGGTCTCTTTAGCTTGGAGAAGAGGAGGCTGAGGGGTGACCTCATTAATGTTTATAAATATGTCAAGGGGGAATGTCAGGAAGATGGAGCCAGGCTCTTTTCAGCAGCGTCCATTGACAGGACAAGGGGCAATGGGTGGAAGCTGGAACACAGGAGGTTCCAGAAAAATATGAGGAAAAACTTTTTACTGTGAGGGTGACCGAGCACTGGAACAGGCTGCCCAGGGAGGTTGTGGAATCTCCTTCTCTGGAGACATTCAAAACCCGCCTGGACGCGTTCCTGTGTGCTCTACTGTAGGTGATCCTGCTCTGGCAGGGGGGTTGGACTAGATGATCTTTAAGGTCCCTTCCAACCTCTAACATTCTGTGATTCTGTGATTATCTGACTCTTGTGGACACTGATTCAGAATGCATTTAGGCAGATACAGGAAGTCAAACATACCAGTAGTCTCCCCGAGTGCTTGAAAAGTGCTGAGGCATTTAAATGCCTTCATGAAGAAAGTTTTAGACCTCATGAGTAAGAACCATCTCTTACTCTTAATATAAAATACCTGGCAGAGTAACACTTGCTATCTTGATGACAAACAGGAGATGGAGAAATTTGGGCCTTACCTTGCATGAGTAAACTCTTTTCAGTTGCTGTCTGGCACCTTTCAGGATCACTTTGAAGATTAGAAGGAAAAAGAGAAAGGTGACTTAGCTAGCTGAATTCTGCCCAGTTCAACAGCTAAATCTGGACTAACTCCATTGATTTTGCTGAAGTAATCTTCTCTTTGTGCTACTTAACAGAGATATTTTGGCCTGGGATCATCTCTAAATATGTATCCTTTTACAAGTTAAAAGAATGAAAAACATTTGGGACGACAACCAAAAAAAAAAAAGAAGAAAAAGGAGAATTTGGGGGGGTAAGAGAAAGTGGGAAAAGGATAAAAGAACATGGACACTTTTGAAAAGACTTCCAATTGGATTAAAATGATGATAAATGGAGGTGCAGCCCAGGGGTCAGGCTCCTCTTGATAACAGGATCTCAGTGCTCTCAAACAGTTGGTGTCTGTCAGTTATGTGGGAGCCCCTTTGGTCTCTTGTGACTAGAGTTTTTCATCGTGCATTTCTGACAGGATAAAGCAGAGCAGCTAAACAGGATAATTCCCACATTCTGCTGGGTGAGTCATTTCCCTCATGCTTTTGAAAAACCTTGCAGGCAAAGGGGAGCCGTGCTGACAAAGCAGAGGAAGTGCACTTTTTCGGATTTCACAGGGCGCCTGGTTCAAACATGTGTCGCCGTGACAGAGAACACCTGCAGCATAGTTCAGCAGCAGTCTGGCAAACACAGCCAACTGGCTCGGCTGGGGCCCTGCACAGCACATGGGCTAGAGGGCTTTATTCTTTATTTTTATATTATTTATTTAAGCCTTCAGGGCAGTAGGATGAAAACTTCAGCCAGTGCACTTTTGTCTCTCATTATACGGCAAGATGCAATGACTGAATTAATGAAGGTGCCCAATGCAGAAACAATCTCTACAGCGAAGAGCCCCGTGGTGCAAAGGGAAATATGTATAGCTTAATGCTGTTTGGCAAGGCTGAGCTCAATTGGAGCATCACAGCATTAACAGTGTTCCTTAATGCCAGTTTAGCATTATGGAGGTAAAAAGGCTGCCATCGAGAGTAATCTGAGCGGCTGGTGAGGTTGCTGAACCTGGTGATTAGCAGGCTAATTACCCCCTGTGGCTTACAATTCATTAATCAACCATTAAAATAATAATTTCCAAGAACTATCTCAGATATAGCAGCCGTCTGCAGTCACCTTGGGCCAATTGGAATTCAGCTGTTCTAACAGCCGGGAACGATAGCTCTGCTGTAAGTGCCTTAGCCTCTGCCCAGGACCCAGAACTCTCCACAGCCTCTAAGTGAAAAACACCTTTGGCCAATGACCTCATCCTTCATTGCTTCTCTGGTCATCCTTACCACCAGGACGAGCACCTCATTTCCCTGCCCTGGCTGCCATAATGCTGAGCATTCAAGGCAGTCAGTATCAAACACCCACTCTGAGCTGATGGGCTGACAGCAGTTGCAGCTGAGCACTGAGCAGATCAGAGTGCAAATGCGCCCAGTCCAGATTGCACCACATTAATGCCGTAGTGCAAACCTGTCCAGCTTGACCCTATGCCAAATGAGGGAGAAAACAGGAAGCAAAGTAAGGTTTCACCCAAGCTATGGCTCAGCTGCATTCACACCGTCTCCCCAGGGCTATAGAACCATGATGGGAGGTCATCTGAGTGGGGTCGAGGGCAGAGATGTTGGATGGAGGCACCTGCCAGTGACACACGTCACCAAAACACACCAGCGGACCCCAGCTGTTGGCAGACAGCATATGGCAGGATGCCCGTCCTTATGTTCCCCACTAGTTTTAACAACTTTAACTCAGCCCACAACTTGTGTTTCCAGCTCTGTGCATGGCGGCCAGCCTACCAGTCCAGGTGATCTCTTCTTCACCATTTGTTCCTAACACCCACTCCTTTGCCTAGGCTTTATACGTGCCTCTTCTATTGCTTTAGGGAAGATCTGTGTAAAAAGACAAGCCAGCTAAAACACCGTCCTCCTTTGACTCCTGCTTTAAAATCTCCTCTGCTGGAATGTCTGCAAAATGTTTGATAACAGCCAGACCATGTACAAGAGGACACTTTTATCTTTTAAGCTAATGAAGAATGTTTCATTGTTTAACCTGCCTTCTGTCTGGCCAGAGGCTTCTGCTTAGTCTCACTTATCTGTATGTACAGCTAATCAGGTCTTCAGTGAAAGAACTATCTTTATTACTTGTGTCCAGCACTTAGCACGACAAAGTCCTGAACACATGCTGATGCTGCAGTAAAGAGTAGTAGGATAATTCATAAATTTTCAGATCAGCTGGGCTTAATGAAAATCCCAGGATATTTGGAGAATTGGCTGAAGGTGTCTTTGAGCACTGAGACCCCCCAAAAGGAAGGGTGAGGCTTCAGGAAACTGCAAAAGGGCAAGAAAAATGCCTGCATCTTTTTTTTTGTTTTTTTTTTAAAAAAAAAAAAGGAAAGGAGGAGGAGTCAAGAAATAATAAAGCTAAAATCCAGTTCCTGAAAAGGTGTTGGAACAAATAAATAAGTAACTACAAGAAATCAAAAGCAATAGCTAACACAGCTTTGTTGAAAAGACACCATGTCAAACCAGTCTAACTTCCTTCTATGACAAGGGAATAGCTTTAGGGGAAAAAGAAAATGTCATGTATCTTGAATTCAGTAAAGTTTCTGACACTGATGTGATACTTTGAAAAAGAAGATAAGGAAATGCGGGACAGCTAGAAGTACTCTTAAGAGTCAGGCAATGCAGACTTATAAAATCATTCAGTCTCAATGAGAAAAGATGGGCCTAGTGAGGTTCCACAGGGATGACTTAATGCTCTCACTGGGGCCTAGATGATACATTAGGGGGGACCCCCACCAAGTTCACAAACAATGCAGAGCTCAGGAAACAACCATCAACCGTTCAAGTACAGAACAAGGTTGGGCAGCCTTTCTGTAAGAATGGATCACAAGCTGAACATGAGTTGACAGCACTATAAGATCTCTCCGTGGAAAAAAATTAAATTAATAAGGGCACAGATCATCCTGTACATGAAATAATGTTTCCAAACTATTATTAAGGCCTCTACTGGAGCAATAGCTATATAAAAGTCATAAAATAAACTGAGATTGACAAGAAAATACAGCATAAGGACTGCAAAAACTGGTGTTCCTCAGTGTGGCAAAGACAACACGGAGGGGGAGCTGTGCTAAATCCTGAAGCGCAGAAAGAACAGCCTCAGAAAAAAAAAGGATGAGTTTGCTCTCCCACTGATGGTGGGCTGGATGAATTGTGATAGACTGAAATTACCACGAACATTAGGTTAATCATTAAAAACTGTAACAGGAGAGTACTGTAATAATAGATTTTCTGTGGAGGCTATCAGAAATCACCATCACTGAAAGTTTTTAAGAATGTTAGGCAAAGTATCTGCTAAGAACAACATTAAGTGGAAAGGCCTTAGGGAAGGGAGGTGGACTACATATGCATACTGAAAAAAAAGTGTGCCAAATTAAATGAGCTTCACTCCAAAGTTCAAACGGGCAAGAGTTCTTGTGCTTCTTAATCTGTAATGTAGCCAGGGAGGATTTTGTTCCTGAGTGATACACTTTTAACAGGTACTATTCTGCTTGCTAAGTGCAAAAGGAAGGCAAACATTACTGTACTACATCAAGAATTTACACCCTGTATGCACAGATGTAAGCAGAGAACAAATCCTTGTATTTACAGTCAATGTTGCATTAAACAGCAAGACATGAAGGTCAGAGTTGTTTCTGGATTAGAAGGACTAAAGCACAATCAAATTGCCTTTTGGATTTTGCATTTAAGCCCTTGTTTCTCCTCAGAGAGGGGAGCCCATATATCTGTACACGAAATTGCAACCCTTTTCCCATACTTTTGCTAACACAGCATCTTATTACATTCCTCTGGTGTAGCAGCAGTTCTAAGGTGCTGTTGAAAGGAACAGGACAGAATCTCAACCTGTGATGTGTGAGAGCAGTTCTGAGCACGACTTACGTATCAGTACACTTGTTTCATGCCTAGAGTCATATCGCTGCAAGATGTGATCTTCTCAGATCTTAATAACTAGGACTAAGCTCAGTTAACACCTAACTAGGAGACTTTAAAAGAAAGCCTAAGGTCTGGGGGAAGTGTTTGGCAAAGCTTTAAACCAGCTCCTCAGCATGGTGCTTAAGGTCAGTCTAGAACAAAACGGGCCATGTTTCACACAAAACAGCCTAGTGGTTACAAATCTGCAGAAAGAAAAGAAAAGAGAGGAGAGGAAAGGAGAAGAGAGAAATGGGAGAAAGGGGAGAAAAGGAGAGCAGTTGCTACAAAATGGAAGAAATTTCTACAAGAAAACATTGGCTATGCCACACACAATAGTAAAAGCCCATATTTTTCATTTGGAAAATTAAATATTCTAACATTTTCAAATATTTTTTTTTCTGCAGAATTTCTATTCTTTTAAAAAACAATAGTTAACATGTCAGTGGTTTTTCCTAACCAGGAACAAAAAGTCACGAAATCCTGGTTTTCCACAAGACAGAAACCCCAAAAGTTGCTCTATTTCTTCAGTTGTTTTTTTTTCTTTTTCCCCTCTTTCCTCTTCTGTCAATTACATACCTCTCACATTTTACAGACAAGGGGAGCTGTAGAGATGACTTACTCTGGGAGAGCTGTTGAGAAGTTCCCAGCTGTCTACCCTCTCCCTCTCCTGGGGACTTCTACTCTGAGTGCAGGTACCGTTGACCTGCTTGTAAACTAACTCCCGACCGTGACTTGCGTTTTCCTTAACAGTTTGAGCTATAATTTACAGCAGTTCTCAAGCTGCTTCACAACCAGTGGTGGGGGCAGGAATGCCTAAGACAAGGCAGGGGTAGACCTGGTGCAGAGCAAGGAAAAGTCCAACTTCAAACTTAGAGCTGTAAGGTCCCTGTGCCAAAACCTTGCCACTGAATATTGCTACTTCCACTTCAGAAATTCAAGCCCGTCTTGCCTAGGGTGGAAATTTTATTTCCCTGAAAAACTTCCAGCTGGAGTCAGCATGCTACTTGTAATTTGAAATGGAAGCTGTTTCCACAGAGGCTCCTGGCTTCTGTAGGTTGACTTCAGAGCTGGCTGACCAGCAGGTGGGGCAAATACACACAGTCCTGCAGTCCTACAGGCTGCTATGGTTTCCATGGGGAGTTTAGGATCCTTCAGCCAAAAAACATGGAAAGGTTTTTTTCACTGGACCCCTTTTGACTTGTTCATATAAGCCCGTGTGTGTCAGTTCTCTGTACAGAGGCCTGACTGCCTGCACTTGGTGTGCCGCAAAGCCTGTTACACCTTCTGACCTACACTGATACTGTTTCCTCCCATTAACTACAGAGATTATAAACTGGGTGAGAGGAGGGAGAGAAAGGGCATTTCAGGCATTAAACTTCTATACTCACTTCTCAGTTGTCTATAGTGGGGGGAAAGAGACTATCAGTTTAACTCATACAGAATGCCTAGGTTTTACCAAGTAGCCATTATACACCAGCAGACCCCTTCCTTCACCCAGACTGCCTTCCTGTGTAGCTTCCCAGAGGTGACAGATGTGACTTGTGCTACACCCATCTCCCTCACACCAGCTATAGGTAAGGGAGGCTCCAGCTTACTGCTGAACCTGCCAGTGAAGGACGACAGCATATTGCTGCAGCTGTTGCCATAAGGGTGGCAGAATAATTTTTACTGCCTTAAGAGTGGTAAATCAGTCTTTCAAAGAATACTGCTTCAAGGATGGGAAGAGGCAATGAAGAAATTTTCCAGCCAGTAGAAAAGATAATAAGATAGTGTGTACCTGGAGACAGCAAGTAGACTGTTGTTTAGAAGTTTTTAATGAGCTGTTCGTCCTTGGGGGTATGTGGAAACAGACCTAAGCGGGGCTTTTCTAGGCAAACCCCTCGTTCTGGAGATTAGAGGGTGCCAAAACATCAAGAATTGTTTATGAAAGGCTGAGTGTGAACCAAAATTAAATGTGATAGTGGGAGATGGCGACCAACTCCTCAATTCAGAGCGCCAAAAACTCCCCCGCGCTCCCCGCAAGGTGCATGCGTGCTACTTTACATGAGAAGCAAAGGTAATTTTAATATACTGATCCAGTGATAAATGTAACCATTATCACTAACCAGTAATTGCAGAATCAGTGGCAAGTTAGGTGTGTTTATACTAATAAGTTACAAAATAAGTATATCACAGTTTTTCGATGCAGTATGCTAGTTTAATCTAGCATCCAAATTTGACCAACTATGCTAATAAACCAATGTTGGCTTTCTAAATGAGCAATTGGTTTAGAGAGTTCTTACTTTGAAGTTGCTGCTTTCTGCAACACAGCAATGTGCATCTCTCCAAAGTGATATCTTGAAATAGGTCCTACACATCATCAGCTAGGGCACAATTTCCACTTCTAGAAATACAGAAGGATATTTGGTTTCATAGCATAGTTTTGCTTCGAAAGACCCTCATCCAATCGTTCCCAGGAACCATCTGTTTTTCAAACTCCAGCATCAGAAAAAAGAACTTTGATCTTCCTATAAAGAAGTTTCAGAAAGAGAATGTGCAATGCGGTTCCCAGAGAAAGCGTGCTGGGGGAAGGTGCTGTGTAATGGGGCCTGAGCTCCCACAGGTCCCACTAAAGCTCCGAGGCTGGAACCACATTCCATTCAGCTGAGGGAGAGAAAGGTTTAAAGTCCTTTTGTTTAGAGATCACTGAAACAATAGAAGTCAATGCCCAAAGGCTATGAAAGCAGGAAATAGAAGGTTCGTTAGGGGCCTGGAGAAAGGGATTTGTGCAAAATAAAAGCAGGCCATCAAAATACAGCCAAAACACCAGGGCTGTGCCAGGTGAACCATGGTACATCTTGTCTCTGGCTTGTGCAGCCCCCAGCTAGGGCACACGGCTCTCGAGAATCTTCATGCCACTGGCCTGTGTCTCATTCCTTCCAGTTCACACTCTGCTCTGTTGTCTTACCAACTAAGGGCAGGCTGCTTCCCACCCAGGAGCTGGTGTGAATGGGCATGAGGATGTCTCCTCCTGTGGGGCTCTGAGGAGCTAACATCTTCAAGGTACGCAGCACTTTGTTCTGAGAATGTGGGTCTTTACAAGCATAAGGCAACTGAGATTCCAGATCATAGAATCACGTAGGTTGGAAAAGACCCTGAAGATCATGTAGTCCAACTCTAACCTAACACTACCAAGTCCACCACTAAACCATGTCCCTAAGAGCCACATTGACATGCCCTTTAAATATCTTCAGGGATGGTGACTCAACCACTTCCCTGGGCAGCCTCTTCCAATGCTTGACAACCCTTTCTGTGAAGAAATTTTTTCTAATATCCAATCTAAAGTTCCCCTGGTGCAATTTGAGGCCATTTCTTCTTGTCTTATCCCTTGTTACTTGGGAGAAGAGACTGATTGTCACCTCGCTACAATCTCGTTTGAGGTAGTTGTAGAGAGTCATGATGTCTCCCCTGAGCCTTCTTTTCTCCAGGCTAAACAATGCCAGTTCCCTCAGCTGCTCCTCGTAACACTTGTGCTTTCAATCCTTGACCAGCTTTGCAGCCCTTTGTTGGACACCCTCCAGTATCTCAATGTCTTTCTTGTAGTGAGAGGCCCAAAACTGAACACAGGATTCAATGTGTGGCCTCATCAGTGTCAAGTACAAAGGGATGTTCACTTCCCTAATGGGTTGAAATCTCCAACATCTACAAGGTTGAATTTGGGATTTCAGTTTAGGTCTGTTATTAAATGTTATCAGACTTTGTGACACTTCCACAGACAAAAATGAGAGGTTTTAGTTGTCCAGCTCTGCGTGATTTAACATTACAGAAAAATTAGAGTATCCAACTACTTTTCAGCACTGAAATACTTTGAGGAGGATAGCTCTGCAATGAGATCGCCTTGTCCTGGGGTGAAAATGACTACACTAAAAACATAGTTAAGTTTCCTGCAAAACTAGACATTTCCAGGAGACAGACCAGGCTGACTGTCTGTTCATCCAGTGAAACCCTTGTTGCATCTCCTCTTGAGAAATTGAGTGCTAATAAAACATTACAGCAAGAGTGCAATATGCATCATTACAAAACAAAAAGCAGCCAAATAAACATTTGCTGTGGGTATGTGGTCATTGGCACTGGAAGGCTTCCCAGAAACACAATATTTTCAGCAGCCCCTTCATGGATGAGGGAGGCTGTCCATCAGGTAGGGATCAGCATTTTATTATTGTTGTACTGATTAGTTGGGATCCAGCCCAAGGAAGAGATGCCCCAGATTGGTATGCTTTAATTGATTTAACCAGCACAGCATGAAACTCATTGAGTACTTTTTGGATCTATTCATAGAGCGCAAAAAGAGGGAACACCTTCCTCTGGGGACACAGTGAAAGTGGTCAAGCTGCAGCAGCTCAGCAGAGTGAGGTAAGAGCTCATTGTCAGTCAGAACCCTGAAAGGTTTTAACTGAGCTGGAAACTGTAACATCTCCATATTCACAAGAGTGGCTGTACTGCTGTGTCAGCACAAAGAGTGTGGAGAGAATGACAGAGGACTCTAAAAGTACAGCTGAGAGAAGGACAGGGATTGAGTATAGGTTTAACAGTCCAGCTAAGAGGAGAGGGGCTTGCTCCAAAAGTGAATGTCTGGCCACAGATGAAGGTGAGACCATCAGCCTCACTACAAGCGTAAGCATCCCTGTCTGCTCATCCCAGCCTCTCAGCTAAAGGGACAGTCGGGAGGCAGAGGAGATCTTAGAAGGGAAAATCAGTGTTTATAAAAGGCAAGGGAGCAAACCAACCACAATCCCTTCCATGAGCCTTTTGTCAGCAGAGAGGGAGACCTGGCAGACCTCTCTTGAGAAAAAGATGGAAAGGTAAGATCAGAAGAGCCATGCTCAGCTACAGAGCGTAACAAAGCCTAGTATTGGCACTCAGAGGAAGACTCATCTCTCTTAAAGGGGATCTCAAGTTTTCCAAGAATTAAGTTACATCACATCCCATTTTCACTTTGACAGAAAGTTATATATCAAATCAGAATATTTCATCTAAGCCTTGCAGATAATTTCTTCATCAACGTGCTTTATTAAAAAAGAGATTTGAAAGAATCCTGACCTTTTATAGGTCACTTTTCTCTCTCTAGCCAATCAGGTCTCGTTGTTCCCTGAGGTCCCAATCAATTATCAGGCCATTTATTTCACTTGATATGAAGACTGTGCTCAATTAATTCAGAGATGCATTAAAGTGAAAGGTTTTACAATTGAAATGAATGTTTCTTACTTTCTGTCATGTCCTGCTCTGGGAAATTAAGTTTAAATAAATGTTAATGGAATTGTCAATAATGCATTGCACAAAGGTCAGGGTGGTCAGGCTTTAATACAAGGGATGTTTTTATTTCTTTATTATTAGGATGTGTTTTCATTTTTTATCTGGTAAAAGAGGAAATGTGTACAGCTGGTGGTACAGTTGGAGATTCACAGCAATGAGCTGTGATTTGATACCTTCTCAACTACAAGTATTTCCTGTCTCCAGTCTTCTGTTATAATTAATGCAAAGTTAAATAGGCTCTCCATTTGACATACATCAGGTAGACTGAACTTTGTATGGGTTAAACAGCTCATTAGAAAGATTGGTCTAAGTAAAGCTGAGATCTCTGATTCTACAATAATCCCTTCCTGCAGAACCAGAAAACTTACCCTCCCTGAAGCCCTGGCAGACAGGGAAGGATTACCTCTGTTTTACAGAGATGACACTTAAACAGAGGGGAGCTAAGGTTAGGATCTGCAGAGGGACCTTGGCACTGCTGGTAGCACAGCGGCACTGTAAGAGCCAGGCAGCTGCCTAACGGAGCAGAAATGCACAACACATAATGTGGTCTTGTTAGTCCTTAGCAAAGAACCTTTTGCATTTTAAGGAAGACCTGAGGATACCTGTGAATGCTGAATATCTCCAATACTCACATGTCTTTGCAAATCTTGTGCTAGAAGTGCCTAGTTTTATGCCAGGCAGAAAAGAACTCAGCATCTCCTTAGTATCATACAAAGGCTTCAACATCATGGACACCCTCTCTATGGGCTGCCTCAGCTCTTCAGAAAGTGGGGTTATGCCAACACACCATTTATCTCTGCTTGTTCTGCTGGAGAGTGTTAAAACAGAAACAAGTAGTGGGCAGCTGCCTCGAGTACCACTTATCTGCTTGTCTCACTGTACACAAGCACCCAGTCCTTCCACCTCTCCTAGGGCAGGCACAGAGCTAATTCCACACCAGTCTGTTTCACATTGACTAAATGTGTCTGGAGAGATGGGTTTGGCAGCTAGTCTGGGTTTAGCCAGAAATAATGTAGAATTGCTTTACTGAGTGGAACTGTACTTAATACATCTGCTGTTGTACTCTCTGCTAGAACAAGTAAGGGAAAATAGAGTTACAAGTGCGGAAAAGGAAGGGAAAAGCTAGTGGCAGGTGGAATATGCGCCTTCCACCTCAACTGCCAACAGCTGGAAAATGGATTGTTTTAAACCTGGGAGTTTGCACACGTAAAATGGCTTTGCTGATGCAGGAAAAATCATCTGATGGCTCAGTTGGGAATTGCTGCAGGAAACATGCCATGTGGAGGAAGAGGGCTAAAATTCAGCTCCCTGGTGTTATCCATTTGTCTTCTACAATGCGCCTGCAGTTATGGCATTTTCACTGTTTCAACAATCCATATAGAATGAGCCAGGGTCCCCTCTGGTTTCAAGAAGTCTCTGGTCAACAAATCTATTGCTTTAAAAATCTGGGTAGGATGATAGGAAACACAAACTTTAAGTTCATGGGAAAAACATTGCTGCTCTCTTCAGTTTCCTGCACTTTAGTGACAGCACTTACAACACAAAATGATCCTCAGAACGGGATACAAGTTTCTCAAGTTAAAGATGTTGTCTGTTTGTAAAGTGGAAGCAGTTTAAAATCAAGAAAGTTACTCAGTTTGCAAACAGTTTCTCATGTAGCTGCCACTTTTCAAGAAAGATGTAAAGAATGTTCAGGCCTTCCTCAGTTTTTTTAGCCTCAGCATTCTTCTTTTATCTGTAGCTTTTTAGTTTGTGGAAAAAAAAAACAAATCCAAACAAAAAATCCCAACCAAAAAACAGCAAAAACATAACTCAAATGCAATCAATTCATTTTCTGCTGGAGTTCGTAGAGAGCCTAAAACATCAGCTCTTGACGTGCATGATCTGCTCTTTTCATCTCAAAACAAACCAGTTCAGATTTGAACTGTGGTACCTTCCACCTTGTTAGCTCCTTCACAGTCCTCAGTGTATGGTGAAGGAGCACGGCATAGCGAAGATCTGAAATACAGTCCTTAACCACATGAGGCGGCACAAGAGATGCACGATTGGCTTTGGTGAGGAAGAGCTCATCTCTTAAGAGTTGAAAAATATTGGTCCAAGATAGTGAGCATTCTCAGTTTCTGCTGAGCCCCAAGTAATTAGGTAATGGAGCTTATTTTCAATCTTCATCCTGTGCTCTTCCTAGAGCTTTAAGCCAAAATACATCATCACTCATTCTGAGCTGCTTCCCACCCTGTGAAGCTGAACCAGCACTTACTACTAAACCTGTCTCTGGTTTCAAATTCATTGCTTGCTATCACACCCCAGGAACAGGGCCAGTAGGTTTTTAGGGATTTATTTGCAAGTCCAGATTAATACAGATTCATTTGCCACACTCACCTATATTTTTTTTTAAGCATGATTATCCTCTTAATTACCTTTTACCTAATTTTATTTTTTAAACCTCAAACAAAATAACTGGAAATTCATGGAAATATGTATTCAATCAGTGATCGTTGGCTATTTTTTCCTGCCTCGGTTATGAAAGGAGATGAGGTGTTTAAATTACTAGTTTTCGCATGTGGAAGGAATAAGTCTGAAGGAAATAGCACAGGATTCTTTCCAAGCTTGAATTACAGATTATCGCAGGACCCAGGAGAGGAGCAGAGCAGAGCAGAAAACAAGATTTCAGGAGATTCTTTGTCAAGTTAGTTTCTCAATCAGCCTTGAAAGGCACCTTGAGGACCCGATTTCTTCCTTATGTTACATTCCTCCACTGGTGTAGAAGCTCAAGGACTCCAGCTGGTACCTTTTTCAATAGCTGCTTATACGATGTGCTGAAGTATTTATCTCACAATAATGCATGTTAATGTCAATTTTGCAAGAAAAAATGAACTAACAGATGAACTACTTCCCCTGAAGAGTTTACTTGTTAGCATGAATCTTGCAGGTACACACTACTCACATATTACTAACCTACAAGCTTAAAAGGATTCTTTAAAAAAAAACTCATACGGTCTGATTTGTGGATATTAACAAACTGTTGAGATATCAGATAGGTGCAAATTCACATCTTTCTTTAAGCCCTTTCAGTAAAGCCAGAACAGTTATCTCCATCTATTCTCTTACTCTTCCATGCCAAGCTGCTTCTTCTAAATAGGTAGTTCTTCCAGGCAGGCCAGCAGGAGTAAATGACTTGACTATTCCTATTACTAGCCCGGGTACTATAATCAGCCATGTGCCAGGGCCAGCTCTTCCTGCTCTGAATGCTCACAAATCTAGAGAGAAATCTCTGCCTAGAGGTTATCTTTCCTCTGGTATCAAGATAGCGGAAGATAATTTCCCTCTCTGGTGCAATGCAGTTCCCATGTCAATTGGTGCCAAGAGCGTAAAAAGAAAACCAGCAGCCAAGCTCCTGTATCATGCTTTAAATTTAATTTTTTAATTTCTCTTTTAATAATTGACCTGTCAAGATAATTACTGCAGATCATGAGACAATGTCTCTAGCACATTTGGGAAATGGAACCATTTGGGGAAGGATATACATTTTCAAAGGGTTTGCTGCCTGAAGTGGAATAGTTATCACCTTAAAGGTAAGTGCTAGGGAAGAGAGGCGGGAGGGGCAGATGAGGAATATGGGGAGGAGGAGCTATGGACTTTTTTAATTTTAATTTTTGTTAGGTTTTTGAGAGTTAAAAACCCAATGTCAGATGAGCTTGCCCTACAAAGGCTACTATTGAAATGAATGCAAGTAGACTTTTCTTGGAGATGACTGCAACATAACAGACATTCTCAGTGGCAGGCTAAGGATAATGCCACGTCTTGCATTATTCAGCATACAGTTTGCATAGTCCTTAACTACAAAGTCTGGTGCATTTTGTTTGACTTTTATGCTTACTTGCAATGGGGTTTGTTTACACTCTGCTCCCCTGTCTGACTTCTCTCCTCCAAATACTCTCCAGGGACCATAAGCTAGAGCATCTCTGCAGGCTGTTACACAGCACCATGCTGCAAATTCAAGCCATTAACATGACAGCACATCTGATCCCAGCACTACTGTCCACCACTCACTAGCTCTCCTATGGGAACAGCTGCTTTTAAATGACAGACACTAATGTCTCAGGCTTTGATATTCAAAAGCTTAGTGGACCGTGCTCTGTGCACAGGGAAGAGAAATATAAGCTGAGAAGAATTCTGCTGCACACTTTAGCTTTCTCAGTTATTTTAATGAAGCACTGACCAGATAATAAAATCCTTAATATTGAATATGAGCTTCTGAAGTCACAAATGTCATCAGTTTAAAGTGAAAGCTGACATTATCCATTCTAGTATAAAAGAAGCCTAAATCACGACTCCTTTGAAATCAATATGAAAGCACTTCTTAGTCTAAGTAAGCCAGAAAATGTTCGTAATTATAATAAAACATAAAATTTCACTTCCCAGAAGGAACAGGCATGTTCTTTTTAGGGAAGTACAACAGTCAGATGTCTCAGTTGTACACTAGACTCCCACTTTCCATTTTTAAGCCCACTTCTAGGTTTAGCAATTGATAAGGGAACTGTGAGAAAGCAACTTAAAACATCACTGCTTAAAATATCTACCTGAGTCTGCAGACAGACTGAAATACTAGCTTTTAATTGCTCCCTCCCAATCTGATTTGGATTCCAAACAGAATACTTAAATTGGCAGTATTACTAACTGCTTCACTGCTCAGAAGTTTTTGAAAGGAAGAGGAAGTACCAGTGTAAAGGTAAAGTACTTCTAGAGGTGGGTGTCCAGTAATCGAGCTGGGGGATAGAATAGCACTTCCATCCTTCTCAGAAGTTTAGGTTTTAAACACTGAGACAATACATTCCTGACTGCTGACTACACCTGCAATTTAGACCTCTTCTATATTTTATAGTTAACCCTGAATTCAGTAAGAGACAAATCATCCTTCTTTATTCATTAATAGATAAGACTGCATGGTTGACTCACTCACCCAGGATGACAGCGATCCACCATCTGAGGGGCTACAACTGATCACTCCTGAATGAACTGGAGCTACATGGCCAAGAGAGAACAAATAATAGAGGAATAGGAGTAGGATGAAGATGCAGCAGGCCACAGTTTAAAGCAAAAAAATACTTCCAAGTTTTTTTTAACAATGGCTTAATATTCCCAAGGACAAGAAAGCCCTTGTGCTCATTTCTATAGGATCAACCAAATAAAGAAAAGAGACTGTCAGCTATTCTAAGCTCTGTTCTTTGTACTTCTTTTAGTTTAACACATTCATCCAAACATCAGCTACCATACTGTGTAGTACTGATTTCTGCTGCCTGGCAGGCTCTGCTGTTTTAATGCTGCTCGTACACTGGGGGATCTTCGTGTCTGTAAGGGAACCCAAATTTTGCCGCAGAAAGGAAAGGGAATTGATCAGCTCTGAGTCACAGCTACAGATTCAGCTTCAGAGCACTCTGAAAGCTGCCACAAGGTGTTCCCAGCGGGCATTAGCATCCAGCTGGGACCAAGCAACAGTGACTGCCTGACTTCAGAAGCCATTAAAATATTGAAGCACCACTTAACACTGGAAGAAAATGTCGTCTTCTTTTTTTTTTTCTTTCCCATCCCTATCTTGCTGCTTCTTCTTAAATCACCATTCAGCATTATTTAAAAAGGGCTCCTTATGAAGCTTCCATTGTGGTTTTTAGGAAGTACTAACTGAAAGATCAAGGCCAAATATGACCACAAATCATCTTTGGTAACAAGTGCTGATGATGAAACAGAGCACTTCACATATGTTCATTGTGCAGGCAGAAAGGAATAGAAGAGGTAGGAAACCAGAGCAGAGGCGAGAAATACGTATGTTGCTGCGTAACTACAGCTTTGTGTTCAGTTTACCGTTTGCCATCCACAGTGCTTGAGCTGCCACGAAACAGAAGAAAGGATGAACAAAAGCCCAGTACTGCTTTGTATTTCTCCTGACTTTGGCTTTTTTCCTCTATCCAAAATCTTTAATACAAGATATTCAGTACCTTTAAGGTCAGACAGTAGCCCTCTTTAAGGTCACTGTACAGGAAAGAACCAGAGAGAGAAGAAAACAGGTATGTTCTTGCTCGAAGTCCCCCTGAAGTCTGGAGTAAAGTGGAGGACAGGACTTCTGCCTTTCTGTTAGGTTTTCATCATAAGACCTTCCTCTGGATATACTGGAGAGAACACATTCCTCCTCCCAGCAAGCTCAAAGCAGCTGTCTCCCTCCAAGGACCTACGTGTAATAGCTTACAAGAAAAAAAAAAGAGAAAGAAAACTAACTTGATGCCTGATTTCCAGACCTGTTTCTAGTTTAAACACCAACCATCACACAGGAAAACAGAAAGGTGCTGTCAACTCCATTACTCACAGCTGCAGATAAACCCTGACGACACACAATTTTTCCCAAGCGATACTGTGACCTGGGGCAACATAAGTGCGTCAGTTCTCCCTTTCCACCTGGATACGTTCTTCTTGGCATGTTTGCTACTACATTGTATTGCTTGGTAAAAAATTAGAATTGCAAGAGCAGGGATATATCAGCCCTATGACTCTAAGAAACATGAGACAGTTCCTATTCAGTATGCATGGGAGAAGCATAAACGCCTTTTATGGCTGAACATAGCTGATGAAATATAATATTTGCTCAGGAGAAGAAAGGGGATGTCCCCCATTATAATCTATGATTTACTTCTCCTACCTCTGCCTTGCTGCATTTACAGTAAGTTTCTTCCTTCAGGAGCAGACAGGTTCATTTACAGTTCTGCAGTGGTCACAGAAGGATTTTCCTTCTCTCCTGGAAAGTATCCAGTCCTCTTTCTCTCTAAGGAAAGGGCAATTCCTTCCTTCCACCCCAAGAAGAGCAGAGAGCTGGAAACCTGCCACCCATGACTGTCGCATCAGCTTAATTTTACCAGTAACAATAAAGAAAGAGTGTCAGTACCCAATTCTGGAGACAGTGGCATGCATACTAAATCTACTGATTTTCCAACCCCTCCTCCTTCAGCAAAATGATAAAGATCTGTGGCACACTGTAGCCAGGGGTTTGCCAGGGAGCCAAACACAGCAGGCACGCTCCTTGCTTGGAAAGACTCACAATTAGAGCTTCCGATTTGGACAGGAAACAAAGCGAATGAGCTCTGAGTCTCTACCATGCAGACATGCGGTCTTGTGTGAGAATATAGCTCCTCATTTTATCCCTTCGTGCCCTCTCACAATATTTCTTTTTTGGCCTTCACACGTGTGTAAAGGATAAATCCCAAATCAAAAAGGTCCTCTTGGGACGGTAGCCAAGGAAGCCACAGTTTACCTTTCCCACATGAACTTCCCCACTGTGAAGCAATAGTGCCTTCCCCACCTCAGGTAGATCAACTGGGTTGTTCACATGGGCATGCCCTGAACAGCCTCAGTCAAAACTAGCCCGGTGAGCTAACACATCTTAAACAAACACTTTCACTAACCCTCTTCATATTGACTGAAATGTGACAGCATTTACAAGAGCAGCTTCACCAGCAGACTGCACAGGAAGGTATCTTCCATGAAGAGCTGATGACAAGCAGTTGGTCAACTTGTGTGTCAACATGAATACGGACAGAAAAGCAGGCACCACAGATGTGAAAGCCCGGTTTCAGACAGTCTAAAAGCTCATTAAATCCCTGAGTCTAGTGGCTAGGCACTTCTAAAGAGCTAAAGCCAATTAAAGGGAAAGAGTGGGCACAGGACACTCTAGTGTCTTTCAGAGTTGAGGACTAAAATACATATTTACCCCTTGTCTTAGACAGAAGATGCCCATTACAGTAGCACTGTCATCACAGCATTTCCCCCTTGGTTTTCCTGCTCCCCCAAACTATTCCAAATCTGTTTTAATTCTGCTGAAGATGTGTGCATTTTTTTTTTTCTTCCCCCAGCATCCTTGTTTACAGTCTGCACATATAAGCAGGCCTGCTGAAAACAAGGAAAGATTTTACAGTGTGTCTTACCAAACCATATCATGCATGTAGAATTACAGAGGTATGTATCCACAAATCTGAACAATGTGAGCACCAGATCCTTAAACTTACTCCTAAGACTGAGACACTGATGTAGGTATGTAAAATCACGCTCCCAAAGAAGTCGTACTGGATATTATTGGCATGAAGAGTAGAACGCATTCAAATATCTTCTAGTTGCTCCTCCCCTCAATATGATATTATGTACATTATGTCAATATGACAAAATGTACATTATCAGGCTTGAAAGATCCTGCTTTATTGCTTCCTTCAAGGTTATATCTTTGCTACACATTGGAATACCATTGTATACTAGACATTGTATATTATAATAAAAAGTGATTCTGCTATAGATCACAGTTGTGAAACAAGCCATAATGGCTGGCATAGTTTTGGCTGAAAAATGTTACAGGCTAATTTTGTCAAGGATGATGTCTCCAAACAACATAACTGTGGCAAAAGTCTATTGTGTAACCTTGGTATGAGCCCCTCGGGCACAAAACTCGGCTGAAGTTTGTAAGGGAAAAAAATGAGGAAAGGGAAGGGAGAAATCTCATGTGCTTTGTTATGAAGACCTAAACTAGCACTACTTCAAGCCCTTTGTAACTGAAATGTTCTCTAGATTTCTCAACATGTATATGCCTCCAAAAGCAATAAAATGTGGTTTGGACCATAAATAAACCTGGTCTACCAGAGTTCTGAAGTAATTCCGGAATATTAGCTTATCCCAGTGGCATGCTGAACTGCTAGAAAGCCTCCTTATCTCTCATGTTTCTCTAGATGTAACCTAACAGAACATTTAGATTTCTTCCTGGAGTGAAAGAACCTGTAGGACTTAGGAATGTGTTTAGTTGGAGTAACTCCCCTTACACAATCTTAAATGAGAAAGTCAAACTAGTCTATCCCTGTACTCCAGACAGCCAACAGTAACATTGTTTTTAAATGACTTAGCTTGAAATTGTAAGAAAGGATTTGAGCCTCACACACATTTTGGTTCTGTTACATTAGGACCTTGGCAGGTTTAATAGGACATCTGGGTCCTAAATTAGCTGTAGCTACTCTGAAAAATAAAAAAGACCTAGGTCTAAAAAAGACCTAGACCTAAAAGAGACCTCTGAGACAATCTCAGTGAAAAACATCTGGTTATTGCTCAAAAAAAAAAAAAAAAAAAAAAAAATAAAGGATCATTCATGATGAATAAGAAACAGGACAGAAAACAATAATTTTTTCTAAAGCCACTCTATAAGTTAATAGTATGCTTCAGTGTGTCTGTTAATTTCTGGACACTCATCCTGGGCAGAAACTGCACAGCAAAACTACACATGTTCTGCTCTGTGTTTGCCAACATGCCTTCATCTGCTGTCACACATTTCAGTCCTCCACTCATTTTGACTCTTCAGCCAGGTCCTTTTTTATGTGAAAGGTCTTTCCTTGACATCTTGTCTACTTCTTCAAATCCACTTCTTAAAATGAAATGCCAACTAATAAGTTGTTTGTATTCCTATGGACACTGAAATCCGAACTACTATGGGATTTTCACTGAACGGCTTACATGCTCTTTCTTAAATAAATTCCCTTTAGAAGTCTTCTATGCTAATTACCAACACCCCTCCTCTTGGATGGACTAGCAGGAGCAACTGCTTCACACCCTGGGAAACTGCTGCTCTAAACCCCTGTCCTTTCATCCTGTGTGAATAGTTCATATACGTTTGGTTGCAATCAGCCTGTTATTACTGCTTCATTGACTTACTTCTCCAAGATGTCCCTTAGCATCACGTATGCAGTATCTATTTACTGGGGAAAAAACTGTTCGCACAAACCTGTTAGTCCACCTCTATTCATACTGTGGGAGATTTCTATCCATACAGACTGTCGTAAGCACTTTTCTGAAGTTTTACCTCATGTATTTACTCAGACTCATTTCTTTCTTTAAAGCTACAGTACTCTTCTCACACCCCTGTGACTTAAACTGTCCTCTGGATATAGTTCATAGTCAGGAATTACAGAACCTTATTGATTTTTGTCATTTCATCATATTTCAAGCTGTCTATTGAATAATGACTATTCTATCAAGGTCCTCTTCTCATACTAGGCAGGAGCATCTAGGGCTGTCAATCTCACTGCCATTCATAAGTACTAACACCCACTAAAAATAAATTAGAACAAAAGTGATCTGACAATGAAAAGCTGTAATCTGAAGACATCGAAGAAAAAGGCTTTTGTCAAATCTGACTCATATGGAACGTGTCATATAACACAATCCAAACTGTTTGACAAGAACATATTACTAGAACACTCCTTATCAAAATAAGCCAAAGCCATTAAAATATACAAATAAATCCCAGCTCAAGTATAAGAGTAGCATACTGTATTACAAAAAACAATTTCATTAGGATACAATATCAGATTTTAAAAAAAAGTAAATATCAATAATTTGTCAAGAGTTCCTTATTTTTTCATAATGGAGGAATTCTTAAAATCTTACACAGAAATCAACTTCAAAAATAAATTGCGTAATTCCATAGGGTTACTATCACATGGATGCAAAAGCTGAAAAAAAAACCAAAAACCTGACACCAACAAAATGCAGATTAACTGCAGAAACAGACAAAAGGCCGCAGCAGCAGATCAAAGAGAAAGCAGCTTGGCAAAGCGTGATGGAGCATTACCATAATGAATTTTGTGAGTAAGCAGTGTCCTTTAAAATAATTCTTTTGATCTCTTAAGAAGGCATTTACTATAATCAAGAAAGGGTTTACTTAGCAAAAAAAATGAAAATACAATTTAAAAAGGAATAGTGTTATCTAGAATTTAACCCATTTCCAGCATCTCAATCATGATGTTTCATGTATTTCTAACAGACTTACTCTGATTATGTGGTCTGGCCTTCTGAATTCCACCCAAAAGAACTTCCTGCAGCAATTCCTAACTTGTATGCCCTGAGAGTAATTTCCTCCTGTTTCCTTTCAGGATTAAGAGTGAAAGTAAGAGACTAGTCAAATATTTTAATTTAACCAAATTTCAGGTCAGGTGCCTTGACTAGAAGAGAACCCAGCTCATCAAACAGCCTAGTCAAGAGCAAACATAAGGCTTCCCTGTGACACAGGTGAAATTGAACCCTCCCAATCCAAGGACCGACAGGGTTGGGACATTCTTAGGTGGTTGAAGCAGGGTAGTAAATCTGAACAGAAAAACCCTGGAGTCTGCTGTTCCCACATGTGCTGGCTGCACAGGGGCAGCAAATGCCGCGGCCGCTAGGGCCCATTCTGCCATTGCCATTTCTCTGCGTCTCCCAGCAAGAGACATCCCCATCCCCCCCAACTTTCTCGCAGCAAGAGCAGGAGTCATCAGCAGTGAGAGCTGCAGCTTGGCAGGGGACTGCGAATTAGCAAAACCTGGGATTACAGTTGCCATGGGCAACCGCTGGCTGTGCCTCTTCCTCGACCCAGTCTCTCCCAGGCTGTGCTGGGTTTGCAGAGAGCAGGCAGAGCCACAGCGCGAGTCTAAAAGACTGGAAGGAACCTGCCTCATTTCTGTTCAGTTTTTGATCAAAACTAAAGTAGATTCTGTGATTCTAAGTCTATGGGAATCACGGAGCAGGCTGTTGTCCGCCGGGCATCCAGCTGTGTGCTGAGGCCTTCTGACAGGCCAGGCCACACACCAGCGGATCAAAGGGAGCCATAACCATCGTTACAGCCAACATAAGGAAGACGTGGTACTAATAATGGTTTGGAGCAGGAGTTTGGTCTTTTGAGAAATTTTCCTGAGCGCTGTTAAAGGGGCCCTAGTTGTTCGCAAGCGAGCAAGTGTAACGTAGGGCGCCGAGACCTGCTAACAATTATCCTCCGAGCTAATCTTGCTGCCGCCTTTCCCCGCTCTGTCCATCACACGGCTGCCTCAGCGCCCGAGCCGCATGGCAGGTTGAGCGCTCTGTGGGGCGGGAAGCCATTACGCCTTATTAACTTTGAGTGACTAAGCCTTTTGTGCAGGAACGGAACGTAATTAAAACATGTTTTCACTGCTAAACTGTTAAGGGTGAGGAGGAGCTAGGTTTGGGCTTTTCTTTTCATCCTACCTGTCTAGTGAGCTTGTGACAAATAGCAAGGCTGAAGTTAAGGGGGAAAAAAAGAGATTTGTTGACGAAATAACAATAATAACAACAATAAATACAAGACAAAAGAATAATGACTACACATTATTTAAGCCACACCGACATCTGATGCAAAAGGCAGGTATTGCTCATTTCAGAAAAAGAAGAGAGTTACTCAAAGCGTGACAACAACTGTTTACATAGGCTCAGGCAAGTCCCTTTCCATACCTAATACGGCTGTTGACTTCAGAAGATTCCATTTTCCAGTTTTGACTGAAGCTACAGAAACAGCCAGAGCCATCTCAAATTGTTTAAAAGAAGCTTCAATAAGCTGGAAATCCCTTCCACCCTTGCGGGAATTCCTGCAAGGAACCAAGTAGGCTGAAATATGCCAAAAAACAATGTTTGGCATAAGTAAGTAACTGTGGCTGCTCCTGCTACAGTAATTTAAGACAGGCAGCAGCTGGGAAAGACTGTTTCTCATGGTAACCCTTTCCATGTGTGTCCTCCACCCAGCGGTAAAGTCAAAGCCCCTCCTCTCAAAGGAGCACCTTTGAAGTTCTTAAGTGATATTTAACTCCAACAACATAACCCCTTTATCCTTGTTCTAAAGCAACTAGTAAACAAAGATACCACACCCCAAAGACTCAGGGACTTTGAAGAGAAGAATTGAAGCAGAGGAAGGAGATGCAACCTTTCTTGCCTCAGGATTCCTAAGAATTTTGCTACATTTTAACAGTATTGTTTGAAGTCAGAGAACGCAAAGCCACTCAGAGAGATTTTTATCTCCTCTACTCAAACAACAGTGGTAATAGACTCCACCACAAGAGTATGCCTCTGACCCGATTTTTGGCTGCTTCTCTAAGATACTTTTGAATTCATGTGCTTTTAATTTCTGAAAGAAAAAGTGTTTGGGAAAGGAAGTGAGTATGAAAAACACATCTGCAATCTGGGAGCTATAGTGAATAGAAAAGAATTGTCTGTTTCTTATTGATAGATATATATAAATACAGCAAGTGAAGATGAAGGCCTATAGATTCTCTGGGAGTCTCTCAGAGTGTAATGAAAAAAAGCAGCCCCCATAATCTTACACTATGTCTTGTCACATAGTGACTGATGTTATTCACCCATGGAGGAGAAACAATAGGGTCTATGGCACGCTCTTTCCCCACTCCCAGTGAGCCCTGCCCAGAACCTTGTGGTACTGGCACAAGGAGGAGCCCCACAGTCTCTTCATCCAGCCCTTGTTATTACATTGGTGAAAAACATTTGAATAACGCAGCTGAATGCTAGAGTTGCATCTATTTAACAGTGTATTATTTCTGTATAGAGTAGGATCGAGTACCTAACACCTCTGTACTTCTTGAATGAAATCTGAATGACAAAGGGGGAGCATATATATTTGAAGAAAATGGCGTATTTTTAGTGGTAGTTCCACTTCCATCCAGATATTCTTCTCTTTTTCTGCAAACATTCACACTAGCTGCTTTATAGCTTGAAAGGAAAAAATCTTCAAAACGCTCCTGCATGGCTTATATCTCCACGTGCATGTGGATATAACATGTTCACATAACCATTTGTGGAAGAATGGTACTAGCAGCAGGCTGAAAAAAAGAGCCCAAGAGCTCAGGGGCAATGGTATGGGTAATCAAGAACACTGATAAGAGTACAATGGTCTGCTTTCATAGCAGAGCAACAAACAATTAATGAGAAATGCATTGGGTGACAAATCTTATCAGCCACTTCTGAAATAATTGCAAGTATGTTTACAAAACTCTGAACATATTGTGTTCAATGACAATTTGAAAAGTGCGTATGAAAATTAATTAAATAAGATAATTATTTCAAATAGTTCAACCACTTCCTGTAAATCACAATCTCAAGAAAGCAGCCCTGGCTGAGAAGGCATTTCTGTGCCACAATGGCTTGTCCTATATCAGCAAATAGTGCCTTCTGGTTTGTGTGGGCTGTCATGGCTCCAGTAAACGGATGGTTTAAACCCGCAGCAAAGCAATGACCAAAATCTTCTCCCCATTTTGTCAATACGGTGTACATAAAGGGCTTACGCAGATCAGCTTTACCGCCAAAGGACTCCCTGTTGGGACCACCCCATGGCCCTCTGAGGCTGCCGTAGACCACCCAGAAGTTACCTGGCTTCTTCCCGCTGCTCCATCAGCTATCCAGCACCAACAGCCATCTCCTCAGAGGTATTTCAGCATCTGTTCCCTCAGCAAGAACCCATCTCCTTGGCAGGCAACAACAGCCTTTTCCTCAGCAGGCACTGGCAGCCATCTCCTCAGCAGGCACTGGTGGCCATTTCCTCAGAGGGATGTTGGCATCCATCTCCTCAGAGGGACACCTAATCCGTTTTTTTCAGCAAGGCAGTGCTCACTACCTCGGCAGGCACCTGAGGGCATCTCCTCAGCAGGGCGCTGGCAGCCATGTCCTCAGCAGTGGTGTTGGCATCCGTTTCTGAAGTCAGGCAGCATCCACCTCCTGAGACAGCACCAGAGGCCTTCTCCTCAGCAGACACTGGCACCCATCTCCACAGCAGAGAGCAGGACGGATCTCCTCAGCATGGCACCGGCCCTGTCTCCTCAGCAGGCCCCGGCTGCCATCCACTCAGCCAAACACAGTCACTCATCTCCTCAGGTGAAGCCTCCTCTCTGTGGTGCCAGGCACTTTCCAACAACCCTTCTGGGGACAGGCGGCTGTGGCAGGGGCCCTGAGGTTCCTGGCTGCCAGGCAAGCTGTGCGCCTGAGCCCCTGTGGAGGGCGGGGCAGCTTGAGAGAAAGGCCGCAGGATGAGGCAGCAGGGCAGGCCGAGCAGCCAGCACAGCCAAAGGTGGAGAGTGCCGGTGCCTTCTCAAAGTCTCTGCTGCAGGATGGCAGTGGGACCACGCACAGGGTCAAGTCACGGTGGTGGTTCCCCGCCTGAGGGGAGCAGAGCCCTGGGCAGCATCCCTGGCCTAGTTTTGTAAGCTCCAAGGAGCAGCCGAGGCAACAGAGGGTGCAGATGAGGTCATAGAGGGTGCGTGTGGGCAGTTCCGTCTGGAGAAAAGACCAGAGCATCCAGAACCTTCTTCAGTGTGGAGGATATGCCTGTGGGGACTAGTCCTGTGGCCTCAGGCAGGACCACAGTCACACCACTATGTTGTCAAAAGTGAATGCTCTGACTGAACAGAGTCGATTCTCATCCTTGCTTTCTACATGGCAATGATGACACAGAGCAGGGGAAGTCCTGGAAGCCATGATGACTGAGCTGTGCCTGAGTATGAGACTTCCACACGACAGCGCTTTGTCCAGCTGCAGACACCACCTTGCTCTCACTGCAGGCCCTTGTTTTCGCCTGCACGCTGCAAAATGCCGCACCTTCAGCTGTGCTGACGGCCTGCAGCAGCGTGGGAGGGCTGCAGGTTCACGTCTCTGTCTGGCCTGGCCTTTTGTACTCCAGACCCTTGTGCTGAGAGCCGCCAGCTGAAATGGGACAGACACTGCTGCTTCCTTGCATGTTTGATGGCCAGGATGCATCTTACTTTCTGAGGAATCCCCAAAGGAATGGCAAAGGATGAAACTGAGGTTGATCAGAGGCCTGCAAACCAGGTAAGTGTGGTCTTATCCTGCTTCCTCTTCAGATGTTGGCCTTGTACTATCTCCTAAATCCAGGAGAAGTAAGAGACGTGATGGGATATCTTAAATGCAGCAGTGGAAATAATTTTGGGGAAGATCCTTTGGATGCACAGGCCTGATAAAAAATGCAGTTTAACATCTTCTGAGTCATCCCAGGGTATTTGCCATCGCTTCTCACAAGTGGATGAATGTTTGCAGGACCAGGCCCTGTGCCCCTTGTTGTCTCTCTGGAGCCTGAAATAATAACAATTGCAAACTTGCAAATTTGCAAATGCCCAAATATCTTCATGGATTGGTGTTTGTTTTTTTAGAAAACCTTAAAACTAATACACTTCTAAATTGTTGTTTGGGCAACAACATTGTAATAAAACTATGTTTACAAGACAAACCAGTCTAGATAAATCAATCAATATACATCCCTACTTCTTAGAAAACTTTCTGTTGAACGCATTTGTAGTTTGAATGATCTGAACAAGGAGAGAGTTAAAGGAATGAAAATCACAGTAAGGATGAAAACTTGAAGCATTTCTACTCATGTAAAATTTTGAGTACTTTTATTCACGTTGATGTAATTGGAACATAGTAAATTTTCATTCATTGCTCAAGATCTATCACAAGGATCTTAGAGCAGCCAGCTAGAAGTCAGGGCACTGTAAGCATCCAGCAAGCTGCTCACTGCCTATGCTCTTCTCCTGAATTGCTGTCTTTTGAATTTAGACAACAGTGTTTCACCTCTTCACAGTCCATTACACTTTCTCATTCTTTTCCACTAGCGTAGGGTGTAGTAAACTGAAGTGCAGTATTTTTAGGAAAATTTAAATGGAAATGATAACTAAAACCACACATTAAAATCTCCTGTGCATCTTTGGATTCGGATTGCCTGGCACCCTTTGCTTTTTACATTCCTTTATTCTTCCAATACACTCCAATCTCCAAATTGATTCTGTGCCCTGAAATATCTAGCAAGACTTACATTTAAGGTGAGTGTTTGTGGCATTAATTAACAGGAAATAATTTGCTGATATATTTTTTCTGGTGATATGTATTAGGTTGCTGCTATGTGGTATCTGTTGTGAGTTCCATATGCCATATAATCTGTGTGCTTTACAACCTATAAAAGATTAATCATAAAGGCAAGCTGTAATGTCATCAGAATCAATTCTTTTCTGGTTGTCTGGTTTTTATTACGTACAGATTTTATAGTAACAAATAGATCTAAGATATAAAACTTAATTTAGGTATGTTCAAAAAGTTTAAATGCTGTCTGGAAAAACTTTCCTGTCAGGAGAACACACAAAGTAAATGCAAGGAGGAACATCACAAAGTAGGCATCAGTGTATTGACAACATTACTCAACACAGAAGATAAGCTAAGAGTTTATTTCTAAGTACTGACTTTTTCACACTGTGCATACTAGAAAATAACTTCTGCAGTTGTATTCCATCTTCATTTGCTTAATTCATTATACTTATCTTGCCACTAGAGTAGACTATTCTCTAATAGCAAAGAACTCTACATTGTCCGAAAGCATTCTGGATACATTTAACCTACTGCTTTGCCAACAGCATCTAATAATCAGTAGTTTTCTTAGGAAATGACCTGAAACCAGAGATACTCTGAAAAAACAGTAGTAAAGGAATGACTTCCACACTTTTTATTACATACAAATACATTTAAATAGTTGTTCATCTTATGCTCTGTGTAATGTGAGCAGTATCAATCTTCCTATTTTTGTTTAAGAGCAGAGGGATAAGAGGTGAGTCTCTTGGAAACACTGTGCAGATGAGGGGCTCAGCCAATAACTAACTGCAAAGAAGGGAACTAATAAACAATTGCTTTATCAAGAAGCGTGGTGTATAACTAGGCTACTGGAATTAAACAAAATGCACATTGATGTGGCATTGTTTGCTTTCTTTAAGGACTATCCCTACTTCCAACCACAACTTTTTCATACATTAAAATTTCAGGTACCTTCAATGCAGTAAAATGATACTATTACTGAAGTTTCCAAAATCATCACAGTATGAAAAACACAGGACTGGAAGTTAAGCAGTCAGCAAGGGATGAGGTGTGCCCTCAGCTCGTTTGAAACTATTTGCCATTTGTTTTTTCTCATTAAAAAATTCTGACTTCTAGTGCTAGGATTCAGTACAGACGCGATGATAAACGTGCTGCAAGGCTTCCCACAAAACTACAGGAGATGAGAGGTGCCAGTCCCGATATTCCTGATGTAAAAGGCAGGTTGAAATCAGCTCATTCTTAAAAAGATATACAACCTTTCAGGATTTCATTATACAAAAATGCAAAGCAGGAACGCAGCTTTTAAAAATCACACCTACGTTGCTTGTAAACTTGTACTAAATGTCCCTTTACTGTTTTTGTCAGGTGTTGGTCTTGCCTGTTTTAAAGTCACCATTCCATAAATGGGGTTTTTTTTCTACACAAAGCTTACAAGGAAAACAAAGTAAGAGTAGAATCTTCCAGATACCATATCTTGGAAATTTTCAAGTGGTCTTAGTTAAAAAAAGGAGAACAGTGTAGAAAAAAAGGAGTGTTTCTAGTAATATCTTTGAAGGCGAATACAGATCTCTTTAACAATCCCTTCAATACTCATGCTTTCTTTGCCAACCAAGTATTTCTGTATTCAGTTGATTCCACTTCCTCATGATGTCTTGGATGTTCCTACCCCTGCATAGTTATCACTAAGAGATTGGATTCTGGGCAAGCTGACAGAAATACACCATGGCAGCAGCATCTTCAAATTATGAATGGTACAGGATTTCTGTGTAAACATCATTTTTTCCAGATTGCTACTGCCTGAGAGCTTTAGAAGTGATGCTCACAACTTGTGTCTATGCTAATAAATCTTCTGAATGTTTACCAGCAAAAAAGTAGCTAGCACCAGCGCTGATCGTAACAGCTCTGTTAGGGTAGGCCAGAACCGAAGCTCGACAACCTGAGTAATGCTGAAGTGTTGGCAACTGTCCACCCTAACACTAATGCCTACTTATGTCCTTGGGTCATCAGGGAGCCTACACTCGTACTGCTGCAAAAATCTTTCTGAGCATTGGAGATAACTATGCCACTATCAGAAAATAGGCGCTAAGTAGCCTGCATTAAGACTGTCAAACTGGCAATCCAGCTCCATCTGGATCCTGAATGATTTTCCATCATCATATAACAGTATAAGGTTCATTTGCCATCTGGCTCCTAAATCAACTGCTGTCATACAAGCAGCACCCAGCTGGTCCAGGGTCAGGATTAATCTGTTATTTGGGGTATCTCCATTTTTAGGTGCCTAGCTTCAGTAATGCTGACTGGCTACCAAAGCAGGTTGCAAGCACTTGTTACTGAATAGTGGGAAACTTTAGCAAACCCTCTCATGGTACTCACTGGGGTCCGTGTTGGGGCAGCAAGAGCTGGAGGAGGCAGTGCTACAGTAGCTGGGCCTGGGGTGTCTGTGTGTACTCAGTTCATGGGCTTATTTGGAACTCAAGCACTTCTGTTGTTTTCTTGCTGGTTTCAGTTGGTGCCTTTAGAAGCAAGAAATATTAAACTGAAAAACCCAGCCATTTAAAATGCATTATATTTGGGGCCCAACTGTTAAAATACTGAAAACTAGTCAATGCTTTTGAAAACTTCTACCTATTTGCTTTAATCTTTTGTCAGTCATCAACCCTTTCACAGTCTCAGTAGTTTATCCTTTTCCCTGAGCTTTCCCCTGAACATATCTGATACAAAAGTGTAATGAAGGCAACTCTTCAATGAAGAGTCTCCTTGCCCGAAGGAAACTGTGAGGTGGAGCAGTACTTTGCCGTAAGCACTCCATGAACAAGCACAAGTGCTAAAAGAGCCATTGGTTGTGGAGGTCTCCAGCTACTGGAACACTTCATTTCTCATTTTTCATTCTTATTCCTTTTAAAGCCATCTGTAATAAAGCTACAGCCTGAAGTGGAAGAGCTCACCTTAGCTGTAAAGCTTCACTGCAAGGCAGCAAATTGCACTGTATCAGAATATCAACCTTATCTAAGATTCATGGAATGAATTATACATATTGCATTGCCTTAAAAATGAAACCTGGTGAAGTATTACTGTAATTTAAAAATCTAAGTGGATTTGTACAGTGTGATTTAAAATTTAAACCTGTTTAAATATTGAGCTGATTGGGAAAAAATATTTTTGAGAAATGGTATTAAATAGGAAAAGAATCTCCATTCAGAGAAAAGACAGCCCCAAATTAATTTTGTCATAAGAACAAACTGTAAAGAAAGTTCGGTTCTCACGTGTTGCCTGACCTAGTCGAGAGGTGGCTTCCCTGCCCACAACAGGGAGGTTGGATTAAAATGATCTCTTAAGGTCCCTTCCAGCCCAGGCCATTCTATGGTGATGAAAAGTATTCACTGGGCAACTTCCATGTAGGAAAGCATATAAAACCACAGTCACTTGAATGTGTTAATGTCCCTTAGTGCAAATTTATGCTGAATTAGGAATTCAAGGGAATGCAAGGTCATTTACCCTGCAGGATGATAACAGAGACATTTTGGGCAATATGGATTGTGCTAGCTTCATTTTATTGATTTATTTTGATCAAATAAAAGTAAACAATTACTGCTGGTAGCTGATGCATGACTTCTCATATGTATTTTTTAAAAGTACAAACCATAGCAGCTACCAGATTCCAGCCTCTTGATTGGTGATGCCTGTTCTCAGGTGAAGTGGTGTTTTAGCCCACATCCTCCAGCAACCGCTACCTCCCATCACAGCAAAAGGGATACCTCTATGAGAGCAAGGTGTGAGATGCTACCCTTGATCTACTAGTTGACCAGATAAGCAACCAAACTGGCAAGATGATCTTCCATATTATTAACATGGTGCTGCTAGAGTCGCATTTTACTTCTTACTCTGCGAGTGCTGCAGGATTTTACAAGTACCATTTTCCTGCTTAATAATGATCGACCAGCTTCCTGCTCACATAGCAGCGTTGTTTGACTCTGATAAGGATGGTGGGAGAATGTTTTAGCTAGATGAACAGAGAGATTTGCCCAAACACATTCTCACAAATGCACTTACGTTAGTGAGGTCATCTTGAAACTGATCTGAAGTCAGGCATCGGTTTTAATCTCAGCATTACTTGGTATGCTTCATACACCATGTGCCCTCTAAACAAATATGCAATAATGCAGGCTGGTGAAGTTAACCAGACAGATGGCTGAAATCTTATGTGTGAGATGGATTGGTAAATGGATAGGTAAGGACATGGATGGGTATTTCAAAGGCAGAGAAGAGAGTAGTTGATTACAAGGCTAGATAGAAAATGGAAGGTATTATAAAAAGAAATATGGGATAATATAAACAGAGCCCTTAATCCAGTTGACTGTAAATCCCTTTTTCTTAATTGGTTTAGAAACTGTGGGCTGTAACGTGAGACAGAGGGCTCTCAGCTGCTTTTCTTCTTTGCTGTCTGGAATCACATTAAGTGGGAAACAATAGCAGAGCTGACAGCTCCTTGTCTGTAGGGGCACTTGGAGCTAATCTGCTATTGAGACTAATACAATTATATGGGATTATAGGATTGTCACTGATACAGAGATTAAGGAACTCCCAGACAGAGTTGCATCTTGGAGTATTCCAAAGGGGGAAAATATACAATGGTCTCAATTATCCAGAAGTCAAGGGGGAAAGCTACAAAGATATACTTGGATTTGTTTTTTCCCAGACTCTTACAAAATACCACTGGCATGCATACACAAGAATCTCCACCCAGCAATAGGAGAATAATATACATTGTTTACTCTATACACAATGCTCCACTGTTGTCCTGAGCAATCTGAGGTCAGATACAAAACTGCTCATTTCAAATTGCTCTCCTGAAAGGATGCCACTTCAGTGCAGCAATTGGAAATGAAGGCACAACCTAGATCCAGATTTCATGTAGCAGCTAGCTATCCTTGCTTTCTCCCTTCCTTTGCATGCACAACATACAAAGACAGCAGCCCCTAAACAGAATGATGTA
This sequence comes from Trogon surrucura, assembly GCA_020746105.1. NCBI lineage: Eukaryota > Metazoa > Chordata > Aves > Trogoniformes > Trogonidae > Trogon > Trogon surrucura. The sequence goes on along the minus strand of CM036621.1, from coordinate 54,555,142 downwards.
AAGTCTCTTGGGTGGATTTTGAATATCTGTAAATATCACAGTTGTGAGCCTAGTCCTTACTTCCTGTTACAGCTTTACTTCACACTCCCAGAAGAATAAGCGCAGAGCTGGGTTATCACAGCTCACTATGAATGCATGTGCTGTAGGCATTGAGTTGACACTCCACTACCAGCTTCTGGGTACCTGCAGCCTTTAATGAATTATGCTCTTAAAAACACCACAAGGTGTGTTAATGCAAATGTCTTCATTTTAAAGCTTATTAACTAGCTCACCACAAGTCACATAAAAAGTTTGTGTTAGTGCAGCTAATCAACTGTAGCTATGACAAGTCTCAAGTTACTAGGCCATGCTTCACATACAACCCTTTAAATTCATGTATTTCATACATTCTTTTTCCCTGGCCAGTTGGCAACAAAATGTAAGCACATTGTTCCCATTACTCCTATTCCCAGCTCCAGGATAAACAGCTGCAATGCTGTTTAACAGCATTTGCTTATATGACAACAGCAAATAGAGACGAACAAAGTTTCCCACCACCTATTCTAAGTTTGGTCCAGGCATCTAATAAGATATATTCCCAGCTTCTGAGCTTTAGAGTAGGAAGAAAAACAGAAACATGAAAATGAACTACGATTATCTCATAGCAATGACTCATGGCAAATCTAGGAGTAAATTTGATTGACAGCAAAGCCCAGTACTCACTGGACCACACTGTTGTAATTCAGATCTGTCGGTTACTAACCGTGGTGAAAGAGAGGACTGGTTTTCTCATTCCAAACTTTAAAAGATTTTTCCATGCATCTAGGATGAAATTGTAAGAGAACTGATGCATTCTTTTTTGGTTTAGTCAAGTGCATTTTTTTGTAATACTGGACAATACCTCCCTAAAAACCACGTTCTTTAAATCTTGACCTGGAGGACCTCTGGCCTTAAAGAGCATGAACAAGAGTCACACATGGGCCTAATCATACTTGAGAACTCATCTTTCATTTTCTTTTGGCCACAGTGTGAAACAATTGTAGTCTTCAGTAGCCTCCAGGTCTTGAATTTGCACCAGGCACTACCCAAGTGCCAAGATAATTTCAAGATTAAAGGAATCAGGTGGTTATTTGGCCTTCAGCTTCATCTATCTCTTGCTTCTTGAGTAGAGAGTGAGACCTGCCCTTCCTTGGTGGTACCTAAGGGTAGGTTCCAACAAGTGGCCTCCCATTGTCTGACATCATCATCCTTTAACACATGAAAGCCAGTTCTTCCATCTGAACCAAACTGAACACACTAAACATTTTGTTATATATGGATCTGGAGCCTGAAGCGCTGCCTGAGAGACTGACCTGAATTACTTTCCCAGAGAATACATGCTGCTTGCCAGTTTTAGCTCTCATCTGAGAAACATTCAACTACTGCAAACTGGATGAAGAGTAGTCAGGACATAATTCTGAGAAGCAGTACATGTGTGAGGTGATAGCGTGGTGAGATACTGGAACAGGCCACCAAGAGAAATTGAGGATGCCTCATTCCTGGAAGTGTTCAAGATGAGGCTGCATGGAGCTGTGAGCAGCCTGTTCTAGTGGAAGGCATTCCTGCCCATGGCAGGAGGGTTGGAACTAGATGAACTCTAAGGTACTGTCCTAGTTTGAGTTAAACAGAACCAATTCTGTTCAGTGATTTTACTTTTCAGCTCAGTCTCTTCTAGGAAACTGCACTTTGTGAAGTTAACAACATGTTTTTGCAGACAGTGTCTGCTTCTAGAAGAGATAACACATCATGTTTATAGTTACTACCAAGGACTGGTATGCAGAAGGACTCCTGCTTATACTTGTTCCTGTAGTAACCAAGGTCACTGATAAATCTTGTGTGCCATGTTAGGGGTGCGGGGAGGTAGAAGGGTTGCATGGAAGTAAAAGCTTGCACCTCTGATGAGGAACAGGCAGGACAGGTGACCAACAAGAGTATTCCACTCCATATAGATCATATTCAGCATAAGGCTGAAGGATCACCAGTGTTAAGGTCTCTTGCTCTAATAGCCAGCATCTGAGGAGGACTCTGTCCATTCTTCTGTCTTTGATCCCAATCTCCGAGTTCACGAATCCAGCTCCTGTGTCCAGTTCCCCTCTGCTGCTGAGGCTGGGGCTTCCCTGCTGCCGCTTGTTCTGCAGTATCAGTGGGGACTGTTATTGGGGAGGGAGTTTGGTTTAACATTGGTTTTGTATATATTTGCATATATTTGGTTATTTTCATTATTTAGAGAGCATCTGTCAGCCTTTAGTGTCCATCCCAGCCCTAAACCTTGACAGGTCCCTTCCAAACCAAACCATTCTATAATTCTGTGAAGGAGGAAACAAGATAAATTCTTTGAGATTAATTTAATTTTAATCATGGTCCCTGCATGAATAAATCAAACATTCTCTACTTCGTACAGACTTTTGCCCATATTGACAGGAGGTTTGCAACAAGAAGAAAAGTTGGCCTTTCTGTAGAGATTCTGTTATTTATTAGTGGGTTACCTCACTATTGACTTGGTATTTCCTCAGAAGCAAACCAGCTTTCCCTTGCTGGACTGCTGTGGTTGGGGCCAGTTACTGCTACATCCTCCACTTTATTTTTTTTTCCCCTTTAAGAGGGATTTTCCGTCTCATCCGCATTTTGCAACAACCTCCAGCCACTAAAATTAACCAGTTCCTGCTGGAGCTAATACAGCAATGTGAAGCTGCAGAATTAACACTCTAACATACTCAATGTGGACGGGATTTCAGCTCAAATACAAGTCAGGCTGCCTGCACATTCAGAAAAAGGTTCTGTGTCCAAAACCTTGACTATTTTTTTTCCCTTGCTAAATTATATGACTCTGTATAAAAATAATTCTTCTCCCTATAGATTTGGGCTTGAAAACACATATAAACAAAATTTCTTTTCCCATTTTAGAAACCAGGGAGCTACAATTTGTTTTCATCTGTAAGAAAGCTCAGGTTCTGAAAGCACTCTCTTTAGGGGATAGGTCTTCCAAGCTTATTCAGCAGACTAAAAGTCTATACCCCAATATTAGATTAAATAGATTCGCTTCTATCAGTCTTTGTTTCTATTTGGAGCACTGAATTTTAAAAAGGGGACTTGGTGGGTGAAAACAGAACATGAGTCTGCCAAAACCCTTGGCCATCCAATCTAACTTAAAGTGAAGAGCTTTGTGGTGAAACTATCTGACAGCAAGACCAGACTCCATGCATGCAGGTTCCCCTGTGTGTGAGAGAGAGATGGGTACAGCTTCCCATCTGGCTGGGCACAGAGAGAGAGAGAGAGAGAGAGAGACGCAGGTGCAGCAGCGAATGTAAAAGGCAGTTAATGTGCTGTCTGGAACAAGAGTGCTACATAAAGCGCTTTAAAGTGGGACAAGTGACAAAGTGTCTTGTTTTTATAGGTGAAAAGCGTCTAGTTAGGGTTTGAAGTGGGTTAGAGAATAGAGCTTACTGAGGAATTTTTGTGAGGGAAAGTACAGTTTGGAAGGAGAGAACTAGGGAAGAGTGAGCAAAAAGCAGCCCTAGGAAACTGAAGTCAGAGAAAACACACTGCCATGCAAAGAGCTGCCAAGGCAGACTCTCAAAAGAGGACTGTCTAGAAATGTGGCCATTGGCTATACACGTGTGTGAAGTCTGGATGGATGCCACAGACCTGTTTACTTTTAACCGACAATCTGTACTGGTGCAATGCTTAAACAATTACAAGCAGAGATGGGAGAGCTTCACTCCTGAAGACCTACAGAGTGTTAGATCTAGTGCCTCCCTCCCGGGGCTGCCACAAGTAGCCATGCTGTAATCCTGTTGGTTGTCAGTGACAGAATGGAGGCCACAGCAGATCTTGTGGAAGGGTCAATGGCTTTGATTTCACTCCTTTCCATGGGATGTGAAGTAGCAATGCGAGCCACAGCCAGCAACGGCCTGGAAAATATGCACGCAAATGAGTTATGTTTATGCTTAGTTAGCAATTCTGTGCTTTTAAGCAGTGTGCAGGGAGCTTGAACACGGCATCATTTACAGCTCATCCATGCATCACCTGCAACAAGCAAATATGTGTATCTGCATATTTGACTGGGCAGACACAGCTACATGTGTAGGAGGATGTGTAGGATTCAGAAAATACATTAGCTTGAAGTAGTACAGGGCAGATTAGATTATTAAATACCTAAGGAATCATAGAATGGTTTGGGTTGGAAGGGACCTTAAAGAACATCTTGTTCCAACCTCCATGCCACGGGCAGGGAGGCCTCTCAAATCCACTAGGCTGCTCAAGCCCTCATCCAACCTGTCCTTGACGATCTCCAGGGAGGAAGCATTCACAACTTCTCTGAGCAATTTATTCCAGAGTCTTGACACCCTCAAACTGAAGAATTTCTTCCTAAGATCCAGTCTAAACCTGTTCTCCTTCAGTTTAAATCCATTTTGACAATACAGAATTCAAACTTTCTCCACATTCTAAAAGCAGTTAAATATTGCTCTTTCAAGTTCATAGAATCATAGAATGGCCTAGGCTGGAAGGGACCTTAGAGGTCATCCAATCCAACCTCCCTGCCATGGGCAGGGACGCCTCTCAACTAGATCAGGCTACTCAAGGCTCTGTCCAACTTGGCCTTGAACACCTCCACGGAGGGGGCAGCCACAGCGTCTCTGGGCAATTTATTCCAAAGTCTTGCCACCCTTATACTGAAGAATTTCTTCCTAAGATCCAGTCTAAACCTGTTCTCCTTCAGTTTAAATCCATTTCCCCTTATCGTATTGCTGGACACTCTTGCAAAATGTCCTTCTCCAGCCTTCCTGTAGGTTCCCTTCAGGTATTAGAAGGCAGTTATAAGGTCACCCCAAAGTCCTCTCGTCTCTCGGCTGAACAATCCCAGCTCCCTCAGCCTATCCTCATAGCAGAGGTGCTCCAGCCCCTGGATCATCTTTGTGGCCCTCCTCTAGACTCATTCCAACAAATGTCTCTCTTTTGGTGGTTTTGGTGAGGACACCAGAACTGGATGCACCATTCAATGTGGGGTCTCACAAGAGCAGAGTAAAGGGAGAATCACCTCTCTTGATCTGAAGAGATTACAGATACTACTCAGTATACCATGGAGGGAAGTTGATTCAATGGACTTTCTTTCAAGGGGGTCTATTGTACCACTTCTAATTACAATGCCAGCAAAACAGAAATTACTTGTAATAACGTGGAAGGAATCAGCAGCTACATTTCATCACAGATTATGACCAGGGTTTCTGAGTTTTTTTAAGTGCAATAGCCAGCAAAAATATTTGTTGCAATTTTGTGATTTTTTATGTGGGGATTGAAAAAGTTGATATGATGAATTATTGTTCAGTCATTACTGAAGAAATATCTCTACAATACAAGAGTGGGAAAAAATACCACTATGCTGCCAGATTTATATACACAGCTTTAATCTTGGTTATATATGAGAGGAGCTGAATGTTTATGATTATGTAACCAAGGGACTATAAACTTTGAGAATAGATGAGGACAGAAAAATAATGTAATTCAAATGAGTACATTGGGTCAATCAGAATTAAGAAAAGAGAAAGGAGAGGAGGGAAACTGATTTAATTTAAGCAGCATTAGGGGGCTAGATATTCACAATGTTATTTCCCTAGTGCTTGACTAAAAACTGCCTTGTAGACAAAAAAGGCTGTTTCTCGTAATCACAAAAGATGTTAACATGTGCATGGAATGACAATGAAAATTCAGTAGGCCAAGATTTCTAAGAAGCAAAGGGAAATTTTGAGGTGTTTCTGTCTCAGAGTGCTCATCTTAGGACTCACAAAGGGTTCAGCAGCCTCTCTTCAACTGGCTCTTCAAATGTCTCTTTGGTTAAAGTTGAATGTTAAAAAACAGAGACACTCAACATCATTAATCATATCTTGATAACTTTGTCCTGTAATGAGAGGAGAACCCAGCTTTTTCTGTATATAACTCTCACAGAGTGCTTTGGGATATTAAAGGTTAACAATATATTAAGGAATGATCCCAAAACATTTTACAAAACAATGTATCTGTCAAGAAGCATCACCACAGATGAGTGCATTCTGAAATTCAGCAACTGCAACGAGGTGTTCAGCACCACAAGACAGTAGTTCAGAACAAGAAGTACAGGCAACTGTAAGCAAATAAAACTGTGGGTATGAAGTTTTAGGGGAAGAAAGTAATATTCCAAATTGCAGCCTGATTAGGACTCACCAAGAACTCACTGGGACTTTTCAGGAATCATTTAATCATTAATATAGTCATCCAGTGCAGGTCCATATGACCCTGGCTATTCTATCAATCTAGTTGCTAGCTATTACTCCAGAAGACTGTGGGGCTAGAGACCCTTGCCCTTCACAGCAGCATGTGAGGTCCAGCCAGGATGTTCAAGAGCATCTGAGATAGCACTAGATATCTGTGTTCAGGCACCTGAATCCCATCCCACATGTCTCACCTAAAATATACTAAAAGCATATTCATTGACCTAACACTGTGAAGAGAAAAGTAAGGACTAGCATGTGGTAGGCTGCTACTTTGATGAAAACAAGCAGACTACGGAGCAGTAAACCACAGTTTTTCCACAGCCATGAGCAATGGAGTAGTCCGGTCGTGGAACTCTTCAAGCAATTAAAAGTGGAGACATCCCAGTGTGATGAGCCCCTGTTTACCTTAGGATGCATCACTTCATTTACATTGCTCAAAAGAGGGAAAGAAAGAAAATTTTCTACCACCCAAGAGCTGAGGCAATGAATATGTGAGGGAATACACAATCAATGTTTGCCTGAAGATCAGTTTTTGGTTTAGTGAGATATGGGAATCAATGTGTTAAAAACAAAGCATGTTCGCATTTTACACTTGCATGCTTTTAAACAATATTAACAAGATTAACTCAGACCTTTTAGCACACAGAACGAAAGAGTGTTTAGAAACTTCTAAAGCTGCACACTGTGAACCTAACAGTCTGTAACTGCTTTGTTAAAAAATAAAACTTTCCAAGCTAATATAATGGACTCATGGACAACAAAGTCTGGAGGGATGGATCATTATACTCATCAACTCTGACCTCCTGCATATGACACAGTCCAGAGCATTTCACCCAGTGATACCACCATCAAGCCAAATAATTTATAGCTGAGCCATGCCATCTCTTTTAGAAGGAAGGACATCCAATCTTGATTTAAAGACTCTAGGCGATTAATTTACCACATCCCTTTACCATCTGTTCCACTGGTTAATTATCTTCAGTTAAATGTGTATCCTATTTGCAGTCTGATCTTTGGCGACTTTGGACTTTCGTCTGCCTCTCTGTGTGGACATGAAGGCTCATATCACTTTGATATTTCCTGTGCATTAGGACTGAAATGTGATACCTAGACTGAAAATTTCAGGTTTGGAGTTTTGTTTTGGTTTCTCTCGTTGAAACTTTAACACAAAGACTTTCAAGGTATTGGCACAACACACTATAATATTTCATTTTGGAGCAATTTCAGTGATTCAGTGTTAATGGCATATAGTATTCCAGATTTTGAGGAGTAAAAATATTATGTGCACTTCATCTGTTTGTTTAAAGTGTTTTTTCCTAATGAAGGCTGTACTGTGCTGAAGTGTGGAAGCAGGAGTTTGATCTAGTGGCAAGAATAAGGAGTGCTGAGAGTTTTAATTCTTCTGTGCTGCTCCCAGGTCTGCCACTGCAATTTAATTTCTGAGCCAGGGGAAATCACCTCACTCAATCGTAAAAAGTTATGGGGGGCTGTGTTACAAAGCACACAGAGATTTTTTAGAGTTGGGCTGATTAAACCACATTACAAAACAGAATCTGCCTGCTACTGCGTGCTTTTGAAAACTGAGTGACTTCAATTAAAATGATTTTGGATCTGCTGGAGTGGGTCCAGAGGAAGGCCATGAAGATGATCAGAGGACTAGAGCACCTCTGCTATGAAGATAGGCTGAGGGAGCTGGAGTTATTGAACTTAGAGAAGAGAAGGCTCTGGGGTGACCTACAGGAAAGCTGGAGAAAAGCTTTTTAGAAGGGCTTGTTGTGATAGGACAAGGGGCAATGGCCTGAAACTGAAAGAGGGTAGATTTAGATTAGGTATTAAGAAGAAATTCTTCACCATGAGGGTTGCCCAGAGAGGTCGTGGAAGCCCCATCCCTGAAAGTGTTCAAGGCCGGGCTGGATAGGGCTTTGAGCAGCCTGCTCTAGTGGGAGAGAGGTGTCCCTGCCCACAGCAGGGGGGTTGGAACTAGATGATCTACAAGGTCCCTTCCAACCTTAACCATTCTGTGATTCTGTGATTTCAAAGTCGAATCTCTACCTCAAACTTCTAAGTGTGTAGTACCATTGTGAAAAATACTTTCTCTACCAATACATAAATACATTCTCATGAGCAACCAGACACACTCTCCTTTTGTATCTGTCACGTGCAGATGTGAAATCTAAATGTTGTGCAGGCATTGTTTTATTGTTTAACCTCAGTTGTTACTGTCATGTTCCCTTTATAGCCCTACTCTATATCACATTTACTTGAATAATCCCACTGTTTGTTAAACTCAGAACTCCATTCGTTCTCTGGTATCACATTTTGACAGTTTTTCCTTCAAATCTTTTCCCTAGCTGAATAGTCCAAGTTCCTAGAGGATGGACATTTCAACTTACTCTTTTCTCAAAAATGTTGTTACCCCTACAAAGTGCAGCTTTAAGGCCTTAGTCTGTGTTTTTGACAATACAGAATTCAAACTTTCTCCACATTCTAAAAGCAGTTAAATACTGCTCTTTCAAGTTCATAGAATCATAGAATGGCCTAGGCTGAAAGGGACCTTAGAGATCATCCAATCCAACCTCCCTGCCACGGGCAGGGACGCCTCTCAACTAGATCAGGCTACTCAAGGCTCTGTCCAACTTGGCCTTGAACACCTCCACGGAGGGGGCAGCCACAACGTCTCTGGGCAATTTATTCCAAAGTCTTGCCACCCTTATACTGAAGAATTTCTTCCTAAGATCTAATCTAAATCTATTCTCCTTCAACTTAAACCCACTTCCCCTTGTCCTATCAGTGGACACTCCTGTAAAAAGTCCCTCCCCAGCCTTCCTGTCGGATCCCTTCAGGTATTGGAAGGCAGCTATTAGGTCCCCCCAAAGTCTTCTCTTTTCAAGACTGAACAATCCCAGCTCCCACAGCCTGTCCTTGTAGCAGAGGTGCTCCAACCCCTGGATCATCTTTGTGGCCCTCCTCTGAACACGCTCCAACAGTTCTATGTCCCTCTTATGGTGGGGACACCAGAACTGGATGCAGTATTCAAGGTGGGATCTCACAAGAGCAGAGTAAAGGGGGAGAATCACCTCTCTTGACCTGCTGGCTACGCTTCTCTTGATACATCCCAGGATGTGGTTGGCCTTCTGGGCTGCATGAGCGCACTGCCGGCTCATCTACCAACACCCCCCAAATGCTTCTCTTTAGGGCTACTCTCAACCCACTCTGTGCCCAGTTTGTATTTGTGCCTAGGATTGGCCCGACCCAGGTGAAGGACCTTGCACTTGGACTTGTTGAAGCTCATGCAGTTTGCACTGGCCCATTTCTCAAGCCTATCACGGTCCCTCTGGATGGCATCTCTTCCCTCAAGCGAGTTACTGATTTCTTAGCAGATTTGGTCATCTGAATGTAGAGAGTTCTTCAAATACTTGGTATTTTCACCACCTAAATCTTTCTCATCCTACCAAAGTCTTGAAATTTATCAACAGCCTGCACCTTTCTTGGTAAAGAAACCCACTCTTCCTGATTCTGCATCGCAGTTGGTTCCCTTGAGTCTTATAAAAGTAGTCTTACATGTGGAGTAGAAAGCCTAGAGTTAACAAAAGTATGCTCTTTCTTTATCCCTTAACACATTTGTAGCATGCCCTGCTACATCTATAAAGTTGTCCAGCCTCCTTTTAGCCAGGCCACTCTCACAACTGGAGTATGAGCTCCATAACAGACACTCCCTCAGTTGCCCTTTCCTGCCTATCAGAGACAGAGCTCCATATAGGGATATTACGTACACAACTGTAAATTTGGTGCTTTGCAGTAATTCCTCTCCTGATGCTTGAGGTACAGCATATGCCTTTGGGTGAAGTAGCAGCTCTCTCACTGCATGCACTGGCAGCTTTGCTCATGCAGTTCAAATTCATGCTCTGGGTCATACCCAGTAACTTCTATGCACAGACAAGATAATGGTTACAGAACCAGCAGTGCTATGACAATAAAGGCTCTGTTCCTTTCTCCAAAGGGATCTCCAGGATGCATAAGGAAGGACCAGTGCCTGTTTACAGTGCCAGACGGTGCTGTGCTATCCCTTCTGTTTGTGAAGCAATTAGCACTGAATTCTGGCAGGGTACCATAGATGGCCATAAAACCAGAACTTACAGAGTTAATTCCTTCCTAATCCTCCTCTCTTTCAACAATCATGGAATGCTCCTAGATCTCCTTCAATCAGGAGCCCTAATTAAGAGAATCCTTTCCTGAGCCTAATCAAAACCTAAGAGCCAAAGACCCATCAGGTAGCTTTGGAGAGATACTCCCAAGATTATAGGAAAAAGAAATTTGATGGAAAAGGAGCTTCAAGCAACCATAAAATTATTACAGGAATGTAAATGCAAATGGAGACACTTCAAGGAATTCCAGCAAATTCCTCTTGATTTTAATTCTCCTTTCCTTTGAACTAGTATAATCTCAAGCTGTATTTCCCTGACCTCAGCTTTTCTCAAACCAGCTGGCATATTCTGGGTACTAGCCATATTAGCTGAATCAAGACAAATAACTAGAGACAATGGCCACACAGAGCTACACAAATTATCTCATGGGGAGGCAGTTTTGATAAGTTATGAAATAAGTAGGAAATGCAACTCTTAACTACTTCTGTTTTAGTCTTGATGGATAATGTATTCCTGAGATACATCAGGCATTGTGATCCTGAGCAATATTTGTGCTTACATTTGTCAGACAATAACACAAGGTGAAAAATGCTGTTTATCTCTCTACATAAAACAAAACATGAGAAAGCACTTCCCCTGAAAGATCTATTTACTCAGCTGAAGTTGGCAACTACTAGTTCAGACACATTTGATGGTGCTAGAAACCTATGGCTCGGGAAGTGCACTGTGAATCTAAGCAGGAGTGACAAGGCAAAGCACAATTATCTGCAGAGGAGTTAATGAAAAACGAAGCGTTTCTGTAGCGGAGTGACCAGCAGGGGCTCAGTCCCAGGATGTGTGGGCATACTGGCCACCCAAATGACCCTTTTTGTTTGCACCCTGCTGTCCTGCTGCAGCAGACCTGTCCCGGGACACAGAGCAACAGTCGTCTTATCAGAAAGGAGCAGAAAGAACTTAAAAATACTGCTATACTTCTGTCTTGCATTGAACTGTGTGAGGCACACAAAAGTCAGGCCAAGATATCTGGCTGTTATTCTGCACTGAGAACAAAATTTCCTTTGATCCATATTAAATTTGTGCCTTTTTATTTCATCAAGAGCTGACTTGCATTTAGGCCACGGGACGGAATGGAATTCATTATCTCTTTTCTCTTCTCTATTACTTTGCACTTTTCAAATTAAGTCATCCTACAATTTTTTAAGCTTCCTCTGGCATAGACTCTTCCATTCCTCCATGCTGCCTTTAGCAATTTTGTTGGGCTCTTGTCTGGCTTGGTCTCTTCAACGGACATTTAGAAATAAAGCAGCCAGAACTGAATGTAGTAGTTTAGCTGGAGTTATAACACTAATAAATATAGTCCTATTCTAATTATTCTACATTATTCTTCCTTCATTCATACAATCTGACATTTTTGCTGTTGGTTCTTTTTACCAGCTCTGCACATAGAAATGATGTCTTCCTTGACATTTTTTTTTTCCCAGAGAGGTTGCAGCCGAGTAAAACATAATCCCTGCATGTACATACATATGTACTTGTGTGTAGTTTAAGCAGTTCTTTCCAAAGTGCATTGTTTTGCACTTCTCAGTGCTAAATCCTCTGACCTCATATCAGCAAATTACCCTAAGACTCGAGACTTACAGAAGGTTTCTGGTCACTTTTTCTTACTCCTGCTTTCCTTCATTTCTCCCCCGCGCCTTTTGGCAAATTTTGATATCAGAAATTTCTCTAACATAAGATTCCTACTCCTTTCCTCAGTCCCAGTTCCCAGCCAGGCAGTATTAGCAAGAGGGCAAGAAAAATGTGACCTAACTGGAACTATTTCAGAGGAGGATGTTGAGAATAAACAGAGAGACAAAATACATGGGCGTAAGGGAAAAGCAAAGTAATTGCAGTTAAGTAAAGAGAAAAATAAACTGAAGGTAGTCAAGGTAACACATAAAACAGTTACAAAGGCAAAAAAGGAAGTAGGTAGGTATGACAAGTTGAAGCAAGAGGAAGTTAAAGATAAGGAGCATCATTTTCTAACATTACTAATGGTTAAGTGGTGGGACAGATTGAATGCAGAGGTCTGGGAATCTCTGCCATTCTTCGACAACAGGCAAGGCAGGCAGGGTAAGTTTAGTGGAGCAGACCCAGTTCTGGTTAAGAGTACTGAGGAACTTTTCCCCACCTTGTTCTCTGTGATTCTGTCAGGACAACTCCTTGGCACATGCTCAGCATTTCAACTTGTTCATAGCCACTGTAGCGTAGAGATCCCAGCACTGAGGGTCTTACAGTTGATGGAGATAACTCAGTGCAACACAGAGGTGAAAATGGAACAAAAGATAAAAATCCTGATGTGGCTCTTGGGTGTCCCACAAAATGAGTAGAAAAAGCTGTGTATCACAGTGGCAGTATTAGTCTAAGACTCCAGTAGAGCAAACATTGTCCCAGGGAGGGTTGTTTCTGCCTCACGTTCACCTGCTGGGTGATGCTAATGAATCTCTTCCTTCCTCTGCCAATCCTTGTTTGAACTGCAGAGTGAGGACTGTCTTGCTAGGTGTCTCTGCAACACTAAGTATTACAAGGATTCTATCTCAGGTTGTTCTGCTACGTGTTATCATAACACAGTTAACAAGCAGGAATAGAAGATACCAACACTCAGAATTACTCCTGAGTGCATATATCCGTCAAAAGAACAAGCAGAACGTTACCTTTGCATCTCAGTATCATCGTTATTGTAGTACTATCTTTAAGTATCTTCTCCACAGTAAAGTAACTCATGATTTATATATGTTTATATATATATATTTATATCTACAGTATATAATATATATGTATATTAATATTTTAACATATATGAATCTAAAATACAGGTCTTCTGAGAGGAAAAATACACTCAGTGAAGTGACTGGTAACAGCTTTTATTAGGATTAACAATTTAGGCTTGGATACCAGAGATCTACACTGAAACCAAAGCCCAAGAAGCAGACAAATCCAGACACAATCCTGCTTTTAATCATGATTCAAGGCTGGTTCTACCAGGAACTGATTAATATAAGGCAGATAGGGTTTTTTTTGTGGACACTAGGAATGCTCTTCCAAGGCTGCAGCTAAGCCTGTATTGAGACATATCAGCCACTACCACTGAACATGCAGTGCACGATGTGATAAAATCTTGTTTCAGTGCTCATGAATTACATTTTTAAAATGCTTTAGAAGCAAATTGTCTGTTGCCCAGCCCCAAGGCTCTTCTAATTCCAAATCCTCAGCCACCTACCCACTTTTTCCACCTCAGAGGCCCATGCCACATCCTCACCTGAAAAGTACAGTTCCTACTGCTGTTAATGGAACTGCTGAGCCTGTCCAAGTGCCCTATGTGTGTGCTACCACGTGTCAGCTATCCAGGAGTAACAGCCTGTGTGCAAGATCGTGTCTTTCAGTAATTGTAGTGCCATTTGAGGTCACCTACTCTGCTCTGGAAGAAGAGTAAATTACCTCAGCTCAGCCACAGGGGAGCAAGACATAGCCTGAGAACAGTCATGGTGGAACAGCTGACGTGAGGCAATCTGATGCAAGGAAAGCATTGAGCCCAAGGAGCCTGTTGTTAGGTTCTGCAGATAACAAAGCAAACTAGGACAGAGCTAAAGGAAGCAAAACCATTGTTAGTACAAAACATTCATGACCAAATACATGTTTGAGCTCCAAAGCTTCCTGGGATCTATTAGTTTTCTGAGCTGTTATAGGCATTTAAATCCTGACTACAGTCCCTCATGAAGAAATTCACCTGCAGCTCCTCACAGAAAGGTGGGAAAACAGTTCTGATGGAACAAAAGAGAATGTGCTACTTAATACACAGAGTTTCTCATCTAATTATTTCTGTTTTACTGCAGAACCCTAACTCAAATCCCACTGATTCTGAGATTCTCTGTGTACTAGCTGCAATATTCCCTGATGAGCACAGTAAAACTAGTTCATACAAGTGTATTTCAGGAGTTATGGGATTGTGACATCTGCACGATCTTTCTCACAAAAATATAAATGGTATAAAAATGGTAACAGATTTGGTTTACTGCCTCCTTCATTTCTGAAAAAGTCGAAAGAAGTATCACACGGGGGATAACCCATTTAATGACATGAAAGCAATTTCTTCAGCGCTGGATTCAGTTAACAATAAACACACAGAGACAGTTCCTGTTGTGCAAAGTCTATCCAAAGGTATGGATGCTTCAAGGGTTTCCTGACAGACAAACCAGACTCACTGGTTATTGTTCTTAGCCCATATACTCTCTTTTGCCATGTTTTTCCTTAGGAAGGCTGCCTGGTAATTATTCACAGTAGCATGCTGATATGCTTTTCTGTATATGATGATATACTTGGGAGTAAAACTAATAATTTGAATTGTTTGCCTGTGAATCGTAGGTCATTCAAGTTTTTCAGTACTAAAATCTACACAGATTGCTCCGGAGATCCCAAAGAGATGGCTGCTGTTTACACATGTACAGACAAAATCCCTTTAAAAGAAGTGAGCCTCCAAGTTGGGAACTGTCTTACCAGACATGAGGCTCCCAAGAAGACAGATCGTCTCACATATTGATACAACATCACAATGCAAATATCATATTGCAGTGTCGGGACAACACGCAACAAGTGTTTTGTGGCTCTTTCAAAATTCATTTGATGTGATCCATCCCTCCTCCCATTCCTTCTGTCTGTGCACAGAAAAAGTGGTTTGTTTCTTCCGTCTTGCTGAATGCTTGGAAAAATATGAGATGAAGTCTTGAAAAACACGTCACATACCAGCTACATTATCTGCCCTCAAGAGCCACAAATAGCCCTATTATTCTTCCAGAATATTTACGTTACAGTAGTGCCTAGAGGCTCCAGCTAACAGCACGGCTCTATAAAACCAGGCTGTGTGCCAGCCACAGTATAAATGCATGCTAACACACAGCCCTTTCTCCAATGAGCTTGGGATCCTCACTGCAACCTCTTTCAGGTAACACAGAATTAAAGATTATTTTTCTTCCCCCTCAGTTGCTCCTGTAAGACAGGGACATGCCTGCAGCTCTCTCACCACAACCACAACCCAGAATCAAAAAGTTCTGATAGGAAATCAGTGCAACAAAACTCAAGGTGGAATCTTACGAGAGGGCAAGCTGGTATTTATAGTTGATTTATAGTTGATCTAAGTTGATTTTACCCACTCATATTCTTGTAAATTTCATACACTCATATTCTTTCTCTAAATACGTATTTTATATAGATATGTATTATTTTGAAGCAGCAAGCTGTTTTGATAATTAGCTCCAGGACATATTGGAATTGGACATGCGCTTACAATATATGTTATAATTATTATGTATTTCAAGCTAGGGTATTAGTAAGAAATCAGTTTTCTGTTGCAAAAGCGATTATGTATACAAGTGGGTACGACTTGTATTAGCGAAACTGCCTCTCAAAATCAGTAGTTCGAAGAATCTCTTCAAGTGATAGAGTGAGAATCAGGAATGCAAAGGCGCAGTGTTGCCAAAGTGTTACAATAAAGGCTACTCACTTCAGTCGATACATCATCCTTTTATGAGGAAAAATGTATCAACTGAACAGCAGCTTACATTACATTCCTCTCAAGGTACCCTGCCAGGAGTAACATCCTCCCCACATACTATAGGGGCTAAAGGTCTCAGGATTAGAGTGAACAAGGTCAATGTTAATTAATGCTTCAACTAATCACCGCGTAAGTGCTTCCAGCCACAGACAGTTTACCAAACTGGCCATATAGTCTGGAGCTGCTGTGATTCTAGTAATTATTTTTAGAAGTGCATGTGTATATATATATATTTGTTGCATACAACAGTGAACCCAGTGTTAAACTTTCAGGAATCACAGAATCACAGAATGTTAAAGGTTGGAAGGGACCTTAAAGATCATCTAGTCCAACCCCCCTGCCAGAGCAGGATCACCTACAGCAGAGCGCACAGGAACACGTCCAGGCGGGTTTTGAATGTCTCCAAAGAAGGAGATTCCACAACCTCCCTGGGCAGCCCGTTCCAGTGCTCGGTCACCCTCACAGTGAAAAAGTTTTTCCTCATATTTTTATGGAACCTCCTGTGTTCCAGCTTCCACCCATTGCCCCTTGTCCTGTCAGTGGACGCCGCTGAAAAGAGCCTGGCTCCATCCTCCTGACACTCCCCCTTGACATATGTATAAACATTAATGAGGTCACCCCTCAGCCTCCTCTTCTCCAAGCTAAAGAGACCCAGCTCCTTCAGCCTTTCCTCATAAGGGAGATGCTCGACTCCCTTCACCATCTTTGTGGCTCTACGCTGGACTCTCGCAAGCAGCTCCCTGTCCTTCTTGAACTGAGGGGCCCAGAACTGGACACAATATTCCAGATGCGGCCTCACCAGGGCAGAGTAGAGGGGCAGGAGGACCTCTCTTGACCTACTTGCTACTCCCCTTCTAATACACCCCAGGATGCCATTGGCCTTCTTGGCCACGAGAGCACAGTGCTGGCTCATGGTCATCCTGTTGTCCACTAGAACCCCCAGGTCCCTTTCCCCTGCGCTGCTCTCCAGCAGGGCAGTCCCCAACCTATATTGGCACATGGGGTTATTTTTTCCCAAGTGCAAAACTCTACACTTGCCCTTGTTAAACTTCATAAGATTTCTCCCCGCCCAGCCCTCCAGCCTGTCTAGGTCTCTCTGAATGGCTGCACAGCATTCTGGTGTGTCAACCACTCCTCCCAATTTCATATCATCAGCAAACTTGAGTCAGGCATGTTTTTCAGGACCAGTCTTTAGTGCTGGATACCTCTATTTAATCAGTTTATACAGACAAGCATTCAAGTACCACCAGCTTCCCCAACTTTGCAGTTTGAGCTCTGCTCCAGTGCCTGGACAAGTGCTGCACTACAGCAGGCTGACACTTAACACCTGTGGCCATTGGTTTGCTACTGAGTACACATAAAAGCTGTGTCCATAACTCATACCCTTTTGCTCCCTGGACAGTGTGAGGGTCAGAGGTATAGAGACAGATGTAGTATAAATTCTGGGACGAGACCAACACAGCAATACCAAAACCCAAACCCCACAACAAACAGTAAAAAAAAAGGAGGGCACAAAGAAGAACAAGAAAAGTGAAACCCTTTCACCTCCAAGTCATAAACATTCCTTTTGATCTCTGTATCTCCTATTTCTGATCTGACAAGTATTACAAATACCAAGCCTACACCCCGCTTCCCTCCAGTGATTAATGTGCTACGGTCTTTCTGAAAGCTTAAAGAGCTTTCCCTCCGGGCCACAACATTTGATAAAGAAATGAAGCCTGGCGATTAATAATTCCCTGGGCTGAGTTTTTGTTTAATAACTATTCTGTCAGTGATAGATCTAAAGGGCGAGGGTGTGGATATGCGTGCATGTGGAGGGAGTAATTTGATTGTGGCCAGGAGATTTGGCAGGCTGGCATTACAAAGCATCTCTTTAGCAATGGTTGGAAAACCAGCATGACAAATCACTCCATTCTCTGCTTCCCCAGCCTGCCCCCTCTCAACAGAGCTATCTCATTAGGCTCGAGCCAGCCAATCCAAGCCTATGATTTGGGAAATATTTCCTTCTTGACATTCAAGAGAACAATTCCTTACCCAGGGAAAATTACATTTAAAAATAAATGGAAAAGCATCAATCAGCTAAGAAAATATATTCAGCTTTTTGGATCTCTGGAGGGAAAGTGATTTTTTAATTTTATTACATTTAAATAGGACTGAAGGCCATGGTCTGATTTTTTTAAAACTGAGATAACTAAAAAGATAGCACCGTAACATTTGCATAGAAACTGTTACCTTTTCTTTATATAGAAACAGTATTTTTCATGAAAGCTAAACCTTGAATATTTACAGATCTGTAAAGATGAGCTACCAGATACCTCTTAATAGAGACAGATAGGCTACACAGTACGAGAAATTACAAGGCCTGTTCAGGGGTGATTTGTATGTGTTTTTTTTTAAACCCAAAGCCAACTGTGTTTCCAGGTGAGCTTTTTTAAAAATTCTCAAGCCTTCTTTCAGGATTAAGAAAAGATCAAATAGCTTTCTTCTAAAAACAGCTCTCTCTACTGAGCAGCATCTTTCTCATTCTTTCTTCCTTGGTCCAGAAAACTACGAGCATTAGCCAAGGCACTAAAGAGTAATTTTTTTCATGCATAGTAGCTCCAAACTTGGCCCCATGCAGGCCAGTCTTCTTTATAACATCTCGGCCTATGCATTGAGCTAAAAAAAACTGCCACCACATTAGTGACAACTTTCCTGGAGCACACAGAAATCTCAGCTTAGTTCACAGATGGATTCTGCACCTTCCTACACATATAACACCCTGTCTCAAGGAGCCAATGTCTTACAGCTCTGGACATCTGTCCTCTCCTAACCATGGCTTGTACCACTCAGGCCTCTCCACAGCCATGCATCATCTCTCCCACTGAAGATTACGTCCCTGTCAGAGGGACTAAATGGTTTCAACACTTTTCACCCAGAATGAGCTGGGTTGGCTGAGACAGCTTTAATAACTGGGTCTTTACTATGCCAGCTGACCTGTGACAGATGGAATCAGAAAAGTCACGGAAAAGAGTCTCA
Organism: Trogon surrucura; assembly: GCA_020746105.1. NCBI lineage: Eukaryota > Metazoa > Chordata > Aves > Trogoniformes > Trogonidae > Trogon > Trogon surrucura. The sequence goes on along the minus strand of CM036621.1, from coordinate 54,536,126 downwards.
GCAGTCAAAGGTGCTCACCCAACATCATACAGAATCAGGAATATAACCCAGGTATTCTGGCTCCTAATCCAGCTTCCGTGCTGATGAAGCTCACTGCCTTTAAACTCTGACAAAAAATACATTCAGCAAAACCTTCTAATGAGATTCCCCCCAAATGCATCTAAGGAGATTTTTTCATATGAGATTATGAATTTTATCCAGGGGGTAAATAACCTAGCGAATTAAATGTGTCATTGCTAGGCCATGAAAGAAGAATTCATTACATCACCTTTTCCTAATGGGACATTATAACTGATAGTGTTTTATTTCTGCAGTCCTGCAAGCTCTACCATGTCCCATAATTCACTGCAGAGGGTTGGAATTCAGGCTTTACCCATATCATTACATGAAGATGAAGTGCTAGTGCTGCTCTGAATTACATTTCTATTCATTTTACTCATTTTTTAAAGTATTTGCTTCCCATATACAGATTGTTACTATTATATAAAGATTCGCTAAGGCACCTTGCTGACAATTTTTCCTCTCTTTTACTGTGAATTAATAACAAAATGCAAATCAGTAGCAGTGGGGTTGTTTCTTCCTTCCATTTACTACAATGCTTGAATAACACAGCATTTAAAGATTTACAATACGTATTAATGGCATTTAAGCACCCCTCAGAGTAAATACACTTTTGTTTTTTATCTTTCCCTTCTATACTCACCTTTTCCTATATCGTACCAGCTCTCTGCAACTCACACTTTAAAACAAGGCCACCTTATCACATTAATTCTTATCCGCCTCTTCCTTTACAGTTGGCAGAAAAACTATCTCACTACTTAAAGAAGAATGACCACTCATCCTCCTCGCCCCCAACACTGCAGAGCAAATGCTCAATATATCTGGTCACCTAGATAAATCCAGGCAGCGTTGTCATGGCTGAATGTCAGGCCACAGTCACAAAGGCTGCTGCTCTGTTAAATTCTTCAGCCGATAAAACACTGGTGTGGCAGCTTTAGTCTGTGCCATCACAAACGACGACTCTTGCTTATTAATTCAGACAAACAGCAGTTTCTAAGACCGTGCCAGATTTGTACCTCATTTACCCAATCAAAGCCATTGGTTGTACATAAGATCTGTTTTGTCAGTGACACTACACAATTACTACTTTGTATTTAATGGTAAAGTGACTGACTTTTTTTTTTTCAAAAAAAGAAACAAAAAATCCAAACACTATAAAAAATCAGAACAATTCCCTAAATTATCTAGCCCATATTTTATGTGAAAGGAATTTACAAAATAACATCTTTTCTCTCAGTAGCACTTTTAGCCTTGTAATAGGAAAATGGTTTTGTGAACATGATGAGTTGTGTGAATGAAAACTGTCATCTGCACCACTGTGTTCCATCTTATCCCTGAAACAGCCCAGCCCCACAGCATCATTAACCATTCTAGCTTTCCCAAGAAAACCTTCCTTCCTCCTTCCCCTCCTCTTTTGGTGTTCAAGCAGTTCTATGGCATCTTTAGGAATAATCATGTCTCCCTAGCTCTGTTAGCTGTTTTATAAAGATGACATACTGATCCCACTTTGGAAACTATTGCCAGCTTCAGCATTATTTTGCAAATGTATTTGGTTTAGACCCATCACCATGCTGAGAGATTATGCAGCTCTGATCATTCCTAAATTGTCCTGTCAAAACAAGATCAGAAAAAATAGTCTTTCCTTCTTGCTTAAGGCTCACTAAAACCAGAAACTGGGCTAGCTCATCACCTGCTGAGTGCACAGCACCCAAGAGCCATTTCCTACTTGCTGAGCCATGGAACTTAAGAAGGAATCTAAAGAAGTTGTCACACACTTCTTGAAAGGCAGCACATTTTAAAACATTGCTTATTTTTAAGAGGACCTGAGTATCTGTTTCAACAACTCAGGAAGGAATATTCCAACAGGGTCCAGGAAGACCCAGTCCAGGACATGCCAGGTACCAGCTGCAGTGCTGGAGCACATCCACAGCTCGGAGTGCCAGAAACCAGCACTGGGTGGCAGGCTAGGACAGTACTTAGGAGTGGCTCCCAGCCCTGGTGCATCACTTCTCAGCTTCTCCCAAAGCTGGCTCCCTGTCACCTACAAAAGGCTACAAAAGCTTCAGTTGGGTAGTAAAGCAAGAGAAGGCCCATGCACCCACCCAGCATTGAGGACTACCAGGTGTACCTAAGAAGCCAGGCAGAAACCCTTTTCCTGCAACCAAAGGAGGCTGCAGATATTGGTTCAATCTTCTCTCTGTTTAAACTTAAAGTAAAAACAACACCACCTTTGAGAGTGAAAAGCACAACTGGAGTTTGTCGAGGCAACTAATCTTGTGGGTGTAATTTTAGAATGGAGCAGCCCGGTAGTCACACACATTAGCAAGCATATCTTCCCCTGCATCCCTGAGAATATAAAAACAGCTTGGAAGTCACCAGCCTTCTTCCTTATGATAGCAACCACCAAAACCTTCCCCCATCACAATTACAAGGGCAAGACTAACTCCAAGGTGATCTCCTGGGCACAGATCAGCCCTCTTCTATGTCTAGGAAAAGAAATTAATGTTAGGCATATGTGCAAATGCTTTTGAGACAAAGTCAGCTGAACAGGACAGAGGAGTTTCTATTTCACACAACCAAGGTACTGACACTTCTGTTCGCCATTGCCATCTTCTTGCTATGTGTTTGGGTGCTGTGTTACAGTCCAGCCACTTTATCACCTCCCAGACCTACTGTGATTCATACCAAGTGTCTGCAAACCATTCAAACACCCAGGCCCTGTCTGAATGCATAAAACACTAATCTCATTAGATTTCTCATTTTCAGTGTAATATTGTCACAGTGCTATGCACCACTGCCACAGATTAGCAGGCTTGCCAGAACGAGGCCCCACTAATGAGTTAATCCAAATAACACTCAAATCCCAAATCAGATTTAAAGCCATCTAGACAGAAGACCAGCCAAGGATGGGTGAGGGGTACACAGAGAGAGGGACAGCCTTGTTTTGACACAAGTAGTTGTCAATTAAGTGAGAGGCGGGTGTAAGGGAGAAGCAAGGGTGTGTTTTTTCCCTTGGTAAAACAGGTTCAGTCAAACTCCAAGCTACCACGCATGGCAAACAGCCCAAATGGACCCGAGAAATATTCTGCATTAACACATGTATCTGTGCGGACTGTCAGTTTCTAATTTGAAAGACACTTAGCCAGCAAAGTTGCTCAGCAAAGCTTCTATTGCCATCATGTAGTCTATGGTGCTTGGGAGGTCTAAGCAGCTTATAGATCTGAGCTTGATTCATTCCAGCCAGGAACCTGCAGATAGGGGGAAATACCTGGTTTTCGTGTATTAGTTTCTTATTTTGCCAGTGACCCAATACGTTTAAGAGATGCACAGAGACTCAAAGGAAGGGCACTGAGAGAAACACACATCTCTTACTACTTGTATACCAAATATTTTCTTAAAACATAGCTGCAGTTCAAAGGGTAGAGCTAGCACAGATATTTTTTTACACCCCCCTTCCATCAAAGTTTAGGACTAGGCCAGCCACTAAATTGACAGATGCTCCCTGCAATCCACCCACCGCCCTCCTAGAAGAAGGTAACCGGGGAACTGGTGAGACAGATCGTGAGGTTGGAAAAGAAACTTGAATCATTTTAATTAAAAAGAAAATCATACTAACGATGAAGATATGGAACTAAATACAGAAATAGACAACTATGCAAACATATTCAAAGACGCAAGAAGGTCTGTTAATACAGAACCTGCAGCTTCTGGATGGCAACTAGGTCCAAGCAGAAAAGTCCTGGACTGGACTCAGCAACAGATGGGAGTAATTGAGCGTAAAGACACAATAATAGAAAGAAAAAAAAAAGAAAAGCCTTAGAACAGCCATGCTTCTCCCACACAGGGGGACAGGGGAAGGTGACCCATCCCCAGGAACAGTGCTCCTCTGCAGCACAAAACCAAGGGGCAGGAACACCAGCAGCACAGACAGAGCTGAGGCCCAGCCACCAGCAGCCCTTCCAGCACCTTCCAGATGCTCTCAGGGCCCCTTTTATACCGAGCACGTGGGAAGGAACACTGTGATGGGTCCATTTGGGTCACCTGACCCATCCTCTCCTGCCCACAGGCACAGCTGCCCCCTGCCCGCTGTGACTGCCCCTGAGCCAGGAGCCCCACCTGACTGCTGTCCCGGCGCAGTCAGTTCTTTTGGGGGGGAAAATACTGACTTCCTGAAGCTAAAAGAATTCGCGGATACGTGCCGGTTTCATCGTGTCTCCGGTAAGACATAGTTTCACCTTATGCTTGGAAAATGTGTCCAGAGCCCAAAGAAGCACCTCAGACCGGCTTGGCCAGCAGAGCGCTGTCCCAGAGCGGGGAGAACCAAGAACATAACGGGGTCACCCACCTCTGCAACAAGGGTCCAGTATTAACTCTTCTGGATAATATTTTCATTTCTCTTTATGATTTTCCATAATATGCACCTTGAAAGGCCTCAGCTTTGCTTTGTGGAGAGGAAAATTTTTTGGTAATGTTGGCATACTTCCCTAGATAAAAATAATGTTTCCTGTTCAACGACTTACCAAAAAGTGTCTAGAAAACAGCATGACTTGCCATTGTGCTTATTTCCTCCTTGTGGATCCAACCCTGTATATTTTTATCAGGAAAGTAGTTCACTGCCGACAACAGGAGGTTTTTTTTTGCCAATGGCAGCGAATAAGTCTTGCATCCTTTAATAAAAATCCAAGAGCATAGCACCAGGACCAAACAGTTGCAGAGAAAAGAAGCTAACTGCATTTTCTGCTGGCTTGTGTATCTCAATAATCTTGTCTGCAGTTTCAATCTCTTAATCTTTCATTTGGCTAGTGATGGTTTGAGCCAGAAAGGAGAAGGTTTGACTCTCGGATGTGGAATTAAACTAAGCAAAGCTGCTGAGAGAATCCTATTTTGACTGCTAAATGTAACCCATTTGTTATCAAAGTCTCTTTCTAGGAATTTTTATGAAATAAATGCTGTGTTCAGAAAATGTCCCTTTCAGAAGCCATGTTTCTCAGCACATCCCTTACTGCTGTATCTTTTAACTACCACGTCAACTATCAGAGCATGCAATTCCACTGGTCTGAGCCAGAATCCAGAGAAGTCAATGTGAATCTGGCTGTTGATTTCACAACATCTTGATCTAGGCTTTAAACTGCATAGCGTGCAGACAGAATAGCTTGCCTATATCTCTTTCCACCTCTCGCTAAGCAAACAGCTAGGTAGTAAGCAGTGCGTTCAAAGAAAGAGGGTTCCTTCTGGTTTATTGTGCTGTAACTCTGTTACATTATCCTGCTGATAAAGCAAGCCAATATGCTGCCTATTTCTAGGCATGAGATATATTCTTCAAGTCACATCTTTTTGACCACTGACGAATAGATTCCTCTGTAAAGGGTGTGAAATAGCCAGTAGTCCCAAACTTTCCAAATGTAGCTAAGCTGCCAGGAACACGCTTTTGTGTGCATAGACCCCATCCCTTCCAGAGACAACCACCCACAACAATCTTCCTGCTCCATGCTAACAAGATACTAATAACAATAGTAATCACAGTTTGCCTGCTCAGCTCACCCCAGGAGTATGGCTGCAAATTGATGATCATTTCTCATTGTGAATTATGACACAGGCATATCACCTCACCTCTGGAATAAAGCAGCACCTGCCAATCCCGTTAAAACAGCAAGGGGAAAAATGAAAGCCCTGCCATAGCCAATCTGATTCCCTGCTGACTCTAATTACCCAGACGGGAGTTTTACAATTGCTTCCTCCACCAACTCCTGCTCTGCAGTCTGCAGACTTTGGCTAGTTCTTTCTTTTGTGTGCCTACCGCCACTGAGTAGATTGGGTTCCTAATGAGTCTTGACACTAATGGCACAGGGAGACAGCACAATTACATATCCCCCTCCCATTCAGAGCAAACCTGGCAGGAAATGACCTGAGACCTCACACCCTTCTACCCCAAAGAATCCAGTTATAATGCCTCAGGAGCTGGGCCAGCTGGTGCAGCTCCCCCCTCCAGCAGCCCTCACTTCACTTCCCCTTTCCATTGTGCAAGTGGCTGGAAACGGTTCTTTATGGCCTAATCCATGAGCAGTGGGTTGAAGCTAATATAGAAGCCAGAGAAGCCTAAGTACATTCAAAATTGAAGCCTACCAAGAAAGAAGAAAGGAAAAAAAAAAAAAAGAGCATAACATTATTTCACATATGTACTGGAGAGCTATAACACACAGTTGTTGTCTATTAGGTGTTTAATAATGTGTATAACTCAGACTGCTTTAGAATGGGGAGGGGAGAGACATGTGCTTCTGTGATTTCTGTGTTGATTGTAGTCCAGGTGTAAAAGAGACTGAAGCTACCTATTGAACTGTGAGCTAATTACAAGAAGAAACAGATGTTGTCTGCTAATGAGGATGCAGATCCGTGAGAAGCATCTTAGCTGGTGAGGAATAAACATGTCTTCTGCTCCTTGAGTGAGCAGCAGTCTATAAAAGGTATGGCTATGACCCATGGTTGCCACAAGATCTGAACAACTCACAAACGATAGTATGTTTGCCTCTGCCAAAAGTCCTGCAAAAGAGGAAAGCACAAGCCCCATAGTACGGGTGACAAGAAGAGGCAGAGGACCAAGGACACATACAAAATCTGATCTAAGCGTAAAATAGGCCGCATTCACACTCCATTGCTTTAAATACAAATCTATTGTTTGCCTCATGCCAGTAACTCTGAAGCCAGCATTTCGTGTATTGTTTAATCTCTTTCACTGCTTTGCCACCCTACGAGAGCAAAATCTCCTAATAACCTCACTGGTCCTTCTCTTAGTTCATCTGGCCTTTGAGGTTCTTTCTCCTCCTTTTCAGTCACAGGTAACAAGGAACTGCTGCAGTTCTCAGCTGTTGACCCATTTCCATCTTGTGCCCTTGCCACACATACCCTGACAGTTTCTCCATACACCATCTACCTTCTCTCCTGCATAGCGTTATCTGTGGTACTCTAAGGCCGCTATCAGTGTGAGTGAGCTCTCCAGTTGCAGTGCTCGTGGATTATTACAGTTTAACACCAGAGGAGAGTTTATCTCCACTGGCAGCAGTTACAACATAGATGATTTCTAGAATCATTTCAACCTTTCATATCCTCTTGTCCTCCAAAATTGATCTAAAATGTATGTAACTTTAAGAAAACAAAGCTAATTTTAATCCCGCTAATTGCTCATTTCTTTATTGACTGAGGTTCTCTGAACCACATCATATCCAGCAAAGTTTTGAGAGACAAGAAATTATGCAGAGAAAGCATCACAATTATGCAGGTGTTGCTATTCCATAACCCACTGCGCAAAGCATTCCATACTTGCAAAACATGAAAAAGGAGCAGTAATTTCAAGTGGCTCAGGGAATTCCTAATGGAGTTCTTTCTTTTTATTTTCCTCTCCAGTTCTAAAGTATTATTTACTGTAGTATTCTATTAAGAACAAGGGTTTACTATAGCAACCACAGCAGTGAGATGTAGTATTCATACATGGTCTCTGGAATACAAGCTTTTAAGCACCTTCTTAGCAACACTTGTTGATAAACCTGCGGCATAGGAGAGTGTTATATGGTTTGAAAGGAGTGACTTGCACGCTAAATTGTCTGCAGAAGCTGGTTTCTTAAAGTCTTCCCCTTCCCCCATGATTTTAACCTCTGAGAATTAGCACAATTCTTATCAGAGAACAATATTAATAAAAATACAAAGACAACATCTTTGGGCAAAGACTACAAAGGAGCATCTGTCATGTGGAAGCTCTTCTCTCTGCCACTGTGTGGCAGCAGAAGTTGCTTGTGATTCTGTGCATCAGTATCTTTCTTCATGGGCATTCCAGCTGTGACCTTGCCATCACTCATTCTGGGGACCCTTTCTTATTCAGCATCTGCCAGCTGTCAGCATGGGACTCAAGGGAAAATTATAGAAGATTTCTGGAAAATTACAAGGGGCAGCAGAAGGGAGGATTTGATTTGTTTCTATTTTCTCTGTATAAGGCAGTTCAGGTGCCTGCGGTTTGCCGGCTTACTGACTTTCTTTAGCTTGCATGTCTCTCTCCACTCTTCTGTAGTCTTCCACTTCACTGCTTTAGTTTTTCTCATGTCTCTCCATTTCACACATTTTCTCATGCCATTTGCCTGCCCAAATCTATTCCACAAGAAAAGGAGAGCAACAGATAATCCTCTCCCCTTACGCAGTGACTGGGTATTATTCATATCAGTGAGTATCAGTCGTTATCTTCCTTGACAAGTTTTCCTTCCTCAAGCTGCACTCCCTTTACAAAGGCACCTTCCAGACACAGCAGATCTGCAAAGGGATGTGCACTGGGAAAACCCACAATTAATAACTGTGGTTAACCACAAGCAGATAAGACCATTTTGAACATGCCTGTCTTTGTCTAGACTAGATGCTAAGTGGTGTTTGAAGTATACTCACTTTAGACGTTATGAGTAATTCTGTTTTCACACTCCCACCTGCTTCCCCTACTGGCTGAGAACATCATAACAAATATATTCATGGTTCCTGTGGATTTGGTATTCAGGATTCTCACTCTTTCATCGATTGAGGTACCATTGAATTCAAGCTGGCAGTGTTCCACACTGCAGGACAGAAGTGCTGATCACTGCATCCTGATTTCTTATCTCATTATGGCCTACATTTTTAACTGATGCGCTCAGTTGCATTTTGGTTTGTAAAATGCGTTAGAGTTAAGAAAGCTATATGCAGATATAATGTTACTGTTCTTTCCATAAAGCTAACTGCAAACATGTTCAAAACTACATTCTACCATGAATTTAGGAAGAGTGTTAGATTTACGTAAAGGCCAAACACTCCTTTAGACAGGAGCTCCTAGATGTGTCGTTGTCTGGGCTATGGCTGCAGAAAGTGTCTGAGCACATGTAAGCGAGGACCTGACCGGTTGAAATTGAGTGATGCTGATTACAGTTCTTATTCCAAGAAGACTTAAGGGAAACATAGATGCACACCCTAGGCTCGGCAGAAAGAAACAGCTCTGAGCACTGACACAATTACAGCCGGAGAAATAGAACCACTGTGGAGTAACAGGCTGCTCATTAACTTCCGCTGCCAAGGTTAACACCTATGTTTTAGCCCTCTCGCATATGCACTGTGAAGCTCCCTTTGATTGTCTGCTTCTCTCCTCCAGCTGTAGTACCCAAATCAAGCCCTGATTATACTGTGTTCAATCTTCTTTAAAAAGCCATGGACAATTTTAAGTGAAATGAAGTTGCGTGAATTGTTTCAATTAAAAGAACCCTATTTTCTCCTTGGCTAGAATCATATCCCAGGTAGCAACAACACTGACAAGAAAATCAACAGGTGGCCTGTTTGCCAATTACCTGAGCATCATATCTGCTTTATTCAGCACATTTTCAGAAGGAGTTGGTTACACAGCCCTATTTATTAATGACTCTCTTAATCCAAAAGCAGGAAATTTCAATGAATCACTTCAAAAAGATGTTAAGACAAGTTATACTCTTTGGCAGGTTAATGCCGAACAAGAAGTGTAGCCAGGGTCTCATTCATTAAAAATCATGCTATTCAGGTCCAGTACGTCCATTGGTTTGCTATTCTGGAAGGCATGATTTTATGCTGATACTTTCCCAAGTCCCACATTGATACACATTTTGAATATTTTGTCCCAATATGGTCTGATTAATGCTAAGTGGGAAACCTCTGCCAATAAATTTCATACAGGCTGGATTTAATCTCAGAGAAGGATGGAGGATGAGTATTACAAAAGGTCTACTACTTCACCATCCTTCAGCTCAAATTATTTGCAAGCCATAGGCCAGCTTGGCAGCCACATTAAGATCCTTGTTGCTTGTATCTCCAAGAAATCCAAAGCTCTGCTTCCGTAGCTGGGAGCCAGCAGGAGCTGTGCGCTCCCTGTGGACTGTGAAAGAAAATCCCCCAGGTCTAGACACTCAGACAGACTTAAGGCACTGATTCAGCACCTGATGTCCCTCTGTGTTACTGTCCCCTACATACTCTACATACTATGTTTCTCAGGACTCCCACTTAGCATCTCAGAGCACTCCTGTGCATTACTGCAGGACCAGGTCCACAGAAAATGTAGCTGTAAGTTGCCTTCCTTTTATATGGGAGAAAAATAAAGCATCTCCTCAGTGTTCAGAGCACTGACACGGGTTATGTAAGCTCCCTTCCTTACTTGAGAGGTGCCAGGCTCTTAGCTCTCTGGTAGAAGACTTAACCACCAAACTAATTCCAGGAAAAGACTTTTGCTGAAACCATAGGATTGTTGTGAAAGATGAGGAATGAGATCGAAGGGATAGGGAAGCCCCCTGAGAGGTAGCAGATGAGGTTTCTAGTTCCTTTATTAAAGAATTTACATGAAGATTTCCTATTAAGAAGTTGGAAAGAATACAACTGACAGACTTGAAAAGAGCTGAACCCAGGCCTCCCACTTAGTCCTTAGGAAAACCCCTTGCTCCCAAGTGGTTTCTCTGGCAGCTTCTACAGAGGGAAATGAAACCTCTTGGCAACATACTACAGTGTCTAGTTCCAACCTCCCTGCCATGGGCAGGGACACCTCACACTAGACCAGGTTGCTCAAAGCTCCATCCAGCCTGGCCTTGAACACTTCCAGGGAGGAGGCTTCCACAACTTCTCTGGGCAACCTCTTCCAGTGCCTCACCACCCTCACAGAAAATAATTTCTTCTTAATATCTGATTTAAATCTACTCTCTTTAGGTTTGAAACCATGACCCCTTGTCCTATCACTACACTTTGTGATAAAGAGTCCCTCCCTTCTTTACTGTAGGTCCCCTTTAAGTATTGGAAGGCCACTATAACATCTACCCAGATTCTTCAGGAACAATTCTTTCACCCACAGCCTGATGGCTTCTGCCCTTCATGCTCAGATTTGGAAGGCAGCTCCTGAGAGAGAGATGCTGCCAGTCAAACTATCAGTGCTTTTGGCAGGGCAAAAAAAAAATTACATCTGGGTTCATGGTGCCAGTCTACAGCTGACTAAAATGAGAGATTATGATATATGCTTTGTCAGAAGCCCTCTAGGTTATCAGCAGAGATGAGTGAAGCTACCTCTTCTTGGGCTTGCTGATGATTAGGCCAGTGCAGCTCTGCAGAGCTGCAAGCAAAGGAGAGAAGACACTTGCCATGACAAGATCAGCTCTGTGACCACTATTAGGAAGCAGAATTGGAACAGCTACTTGACACAAATTTAGTGGAACAGCCAGTGGTTTTCAAGAGCTTGCAAATTTTGATCTTTCTGCTCACCACGTGAACCAGAAAAAAAAAAATTCATTTTACTTGGATTGAACCAATTTTTTTTTTTAACCCATCATGATTCCATTGTGCTGAACAAGTGCCTCATCTGAACCAAAATGAGCTATTTTGTTTTCAAGGACTAGTAAGAAGGCAAAAGATATGAAGAATTATATTCACAGAGGTGGTTGAAGAAGTTTTCTCCAGTCTAACGGTTGAATAAGTTGTCTCCAGTCTAACAGCCCTCAGCAGTGGTTGGTAAATTTACACCAGATTTGGGAAGTCGTCTCTCCAAAATGAACTAATAATGGGGGCAAGGATTAAAACTCAGCTACATGCTGAGTGTTTTCTACATTAGATGAGGAAGTCATGGACTCTCTTGAACCCACAAACATACCCATACAACCCATTGAGGAGGATCTGATGGCATCCCACCTCTAAATACCTCATTGCCTTTTAGCCAAGGCACATTTCTCTGTGAAGGGACATTGAAGGAAGGGGGCAAATCCTCAGGCTGAGAAGTGATTGATCTGGGTTCTGCCATGTACTAGAGGTTTTCACCATCTACTCCCCGCTCATCTTGTTCTGCTGAAGTTAGGCAATGAATTAGATGGACATCCACAAGTAATGACGTAGCTACAGCAAATTCTGTGCTAGGGTGAGAGACGGACTTCTCAGCATCCCTTTCAGTGCCCTCTTTTTGTGATCCTGATTGATGAACAATTCCTGGGAGAAAAAAAAACCCAAACACTATTTACTATTTGCTTGTGTAGCATAACAAGTTAACTGAGGGTGACTGAAACAGGAAAATGGCTACCTGGGTTAACTACAGAAATGTGCTTTCCCTGGACACTCTCTAATCATGCTGAATGTCCTACCATTATACAGCAAATGATCTGGGGCTAAAACAGATAATGGAACTACTGGATAAAGTTACTTTCTCAAGAAAGTTGAATTAACTGGACTGTAGCAGGGTGTGTTAAAAGGTCTTTGGCTTTGAGAATTATTTTCATTTACTGAAATGTTCAGCAAAGTGTTGATTTTCACTGTTTAGCCACAAGTTATTTCTGTATATCTCCAATAGCACTCTTGTCCCAAGTATTCACTCTCAGAATGGAGGCTCTTTCCAGTGATTCTGATCCTTTCTCCTTCCGCAATGACAGTCTGTGGAGCAGCTTTGCCTCCTGTTAGACTTCCTGAGTAAAGCCAACACTAATGCCAGGTTTGGAGACAATACTGCCCCTCTATGGACTGTAATATGAGGCTGCAAAGCAAACTTTGCTTTCAAACAGCCACAACAAAATAACAAATCCACCCCTTCATTTTCTACACTCTATTTTCCTAATTAGGTGGGTGGGAGAACAAATGTCCACATGCAGAAAGTAGGTGGGCATAGGCTGGATAAATCCCATGCTCCCAATTCTTGGCATGGAACAGCACAGCCATTATCCCTTCTAAATGTCAGGGAACTAGCTCCAACTCTATGAGGTGCCAGACACCTGCTCCCACTACTCCCAGCTTTGCCTTCTGCTGTTGCATCTCTCACTCACAGGCCTTGGTGTAATTCCACTCTGCACAAATTGAGCCGTAAGTGCCAGGAAAGTAGGATTCTGAAAGCATTTCATAGAAAGGCACAGACCAGGGCAGCAGCAGAGCCACAAGGAGGGACACAGCTGCCACTTCCATGAAGAGGAACCACTTGGTACTGAGACTGCACATTGATAAAAAGCCAGCAGAGGGTTAAAGCAAGATGCTTTCTTGCAGACAGATGAAGTGAAATGGATTTAGGGGGTTTTAATAACAAAAAAAAAAAAGGTGGAAGAGCCACAAAAGGCTATTGAAAGAAGATGGTGAGATTTCCTATCTGACACGTCGGCAAAGAAGCAGTGGCAGCAGAACAAGGCTGTCAGATTGAAAAAGCAGCTCTTTGAGCCACAGGCTGGGCTGCAGGGCAAATCCTGTGCAGTGAAGCCCTCAAAATACAGGAGAATCTATTTGATTTAGTGCAAGTGGGCAGCAAGATGTGCAGAGCCTGCCTCAGAAGGTCATCACTCCCTTTCTATGACCAGGGCTCCCCACTTACTGCTGTCTAACAGTTTAAAATGGGCAGAGGCAGTGGATCCACCAGCCAGCATGAGCTGCAAGAAAGTGAAGTGGAGGATGGAGAAGAAGAGATGAGAGCGCTTCTCAGTTTCTCTGGCCTCACTGAGGGACTCATACTGTTTGTCTGGGGCAAGTGACACCTAACCAACCATTCAGCAGCAACTCTAACAGCCTTTCCGTCTGCACTATATAGTGAGGCAGCCCAGTGGCCAAGAGAGAAGCTTGCTGCAGATCATTTCAGCCTTCCAACACGATCCAGCAAACCTTTCACCATTCTTTGCAAGGTGGAAGTATTTCATGTCCCAGGCATCTGTCAGTCCACACCCTTGCTAGAGAGTTACTGACAGCTCTGCCACAGGGACAGTGAGGTTCTCCACTCCCTGATCTGCGCACAATGTGCAGTGGTGCTCACATCACTCTTGTCAGCTGAGCTGAGCAAAACCAGCTGGTCTAGTCTGGAAGTGGTTGGGGAGCACGCACACAAGTGTGCTGCTCTTCCGGCACATTTAGAGGAAATCAATGCCAACAGGCCAGGGCAGTAGCTTTTCCACTGGAGGCTTGGAAGCAGAAAGAAATGTACCTTGCCCCACTGAAGGCACAGGTTACATGGGTAGGAGGAAGAAGGAACATGTGCCACAGCCCAAGATGGTTGCTCCTGTAGACAATTGCCAACATCCCCAGCTGGATATTTACGACAGACATTTCTGCGACTGAAGGCATATCAGTTCCAGATTCCCTGGCAAGTAATAGCACAGTGTGCCATTCCTGACGTACTCCTGCTTGTTACACAAATTATTGGTATGAGCAGGGTTATTTACCTGCTGACTGCTCCACAGCACATCACTACACTTGTAGCAGAACAAGTTCACTGCTCCGCTTAGCTCGCACCTCTCTGCAGGCAAACTTGCAGACTGCTAGCCATTGCATTGCAAATCAAGCAATTCAGCAGCAACCTACAGAGATACACTGCTAGAGAGTAATTTTTAACTGATATTGCATAGCACCTAGAAATTCCCAGTCAATTTACAGAAGATTGAACAATGTTCGGATAAGGCAAAGATGCTGTCCTTCAGGAGACAAGAGGCAAATAGGTGGAAAGGGAGCAGGAGAAACTGAGAAAATATGTAGATTTTAGTCACATTCTGAGTCTTATTTATTAAAGAACAAGTTGCTTTACAGTGGAGGGTTTCTGTTACTGTAAGGGTTTTTTAAAGGAAAATCATTATTGCAAAGTGCAAGATATGTGCCAAGCACTGATTTTTCTTACTGATTTTCTTATTTTCTAGCCTCATATACTGCTTCAAAATCTATTGCTATGGGCAAGTATCATTCTGAAGGAAAACCTCTGAAAATCACTATTCAGAAGACTGACGTCCAGCATACAAAATAAAACAGGTAGCTGTATATGGAAAGGATGAGAAATACTGGCCTAACCAGATATCAGTAGGTCAGATTTTGATCCCAGATAGCCAGTCTGAAATAAATCCATTTACATGAGCACTAACCTGATGGCAGTAGGTTAAATGAGCTCAGAATCTGCCAGCCAAACACACAGTACACTTGAAATCTCGTTGCTTGGCAGATACAAGTCTCATTGTTGTGAGCCATGTGGATTTCCACTTCTGGAGTATTAACTTCTTTTCAGCCAGCAAAATCCACAGGATCTGTTTGTCTTGGAATCAGAGAGTGCCAGCTGTCTACTTCATCCAGTATGAATAAATGCAGATTTACTGTTTCAAAAAGACTTATAAAGAATAGTGGTTTTCTGAAGCCAGAAACAACCTTTTTAATCTCCATGGGCGATCTGCAGACATATTTTCCTTTTAAGCTACCTGTAGCCTAAAATCTGAAGACTGCATATGAATATCCCTAAAGATCAATCTTCAGAGACAGAGAGAAAGTCAGATTCTAGTTTGGGCTGCTTAAAAAATTTCCAGGTTATGTTTGCATTACATGCTGTCTTGGAGAAGTGCCCAATTTCAGGTTATACAGGAAGCATTAGCATGGCCAATTGTGCTATAAACATCAGAAATAACACATGGTTCTTCCTGTGTTTGTCACACAGCATGTAGCTTGAGAGAAGGAAAGAGAGAATTCGGGGCAATGGAGAAGGAAGAGGAAGAGTCACTGAGTCCTAAGGGGAAGGAAATGGGATGACTGTCTTCCCGATTTCAGGGAAGAAATAAGATGATAAGAATATCTGAGTTCCATTAATCTTATCTATTTTCTCACGTTTGCAAACCAGTCCATCGAAGTCAGCAGGCCACTAGGTCTGTCTCTGTCTCACTCCTAGTGCAAGCACAAAAGCAACACCTGCTGTTGTTATTGCAAGAGAAGACCAAATATCTGACATAAGAAATGGGAGAAAGAAGTATAATCTAGATGGCTTACTCCTCACTTAAATGTAACCCAATGTTGAAAGTCTCAGCTTGCATTCAATGTATCTGACACAGGACCAGCAAAACAACCAGTCCTGATCCTATTCATATCATGGCAGATTAAGAAAAAAAAGGATGTTTGGATTTAATTACCACTGTTTGAAGACAGCCTTAAATTTGAATACAAAGCCAAAAAGGCTCTAAACTTTTTAGCCCAAAATAGTTGAAAACTTCTCATGTAAGATTTCAGCTCAAAAGACCCACCCATTCAAGGTGGCATAAATATCACAAAATACTGTGACTGGGATAGAAATCTGGAGAATACCTCAGACCACTGCAGATCTGAACCACAGATCCACCAGGTCCCTCACACAAAATATGGGATCTACTTCTGAATCTTATCTGGCACTCTTCTCCTCTGCTGTTTTACCTGTCTTTATTGGTTGAATAAGCAATACTGTGGCTTCTCTCCTCACTGTGAGATCCTTCAGGTCCCTTTGTTCTCCAGACTGCTGCATCTAGCGTATAACGTTGCATGGGAGAAAAAGCAGATGGTTTCCCCTGCACAACTATATACCCTAGCAGCTGCCTAGCATGACGTACCATGGCAATATTTCAATCATTTATCAGCAGTCCTGCATAACTGGGGAGGTCCCAGTGGACTAAAGGTTAGCAACTGTGACATCCATCTACAAAATTGACTGGAATGACAATACAGGGAACTACAGGTCTGTCTGTCTGATCTCAGTTCCAGGGAAGGTTATGGAGCAGATCATCTTGACTGCCACCATGCAGCACATACACGACAACCAGGGGATCAGGCCCCTTCAACACGAGTTTATGAAAGGCAGATCCAGCTTGACTAACCTGTACTGCTATGACAAAATGACCTACTTAGTGGATAAGGGAAAGGCTGTCGATGTTGTCAACCTAGACTTTAGGAAAACATTTGATATCACTTCCCACAGCATTCTCCTGAAGAAACTGGATGCTCATGTCTTGAATGGGCATACTCTTCACAGGGTGAACACCTAACTGGATGGCTGGGCCCAAAGAGAGGTGGTGAATGGAGTTGAATCCAGTTGGCGGCTGGACACAAGTGGTGTTCCCCAGTGCTCAGTAGTGGGGCCAGTTCTATTTACTATCTTTATCAGTGATCTGGATGAGGAGTTTGAGTGCACCTTCAGTAAGTTTTCAGATGACACCAAGTTAGGTGAGTGTGTTGATCTGCTTGATGATAGGAAAGCTTGACAGAGTGACCTGGACAGACTGGATCAATGGGCCAAGGCCAATTGCATGAGGGTCAACAAGGCCAAGTGCCAGGTCCTGCCCTTGAGTCACAATTCCCAGCAACACTATAGGCTTGGAGAGGAGTGGCTGGAAAGCTGTCGGGCAGTAAAGGACCTGGGGGTGTTGGTTGACATCCAGCTGACCATAAGCCAGCAGTGTGCCCAGGTTGCCAAGAAGGCCAATGGCATCCCGACCTGTGTCAGAAACAGTGTGGCCAGCAGGACCAGAGAAGTGATTGTCCCCATGTCTTCAGACTGGTGAGGAGCAGTTGAGGGAACTGGGGTTGTTTAGCTTGCGGAAACGGAGGCCGAGGGGAGACCTTATTGCTCTCTACAATTAACTGAAAGGAGGTTGTAGTGAGTTGGTGCTGGTCTCTTCTTGCATGTAACAAGTGAAGGACAAGAAGAAATGATGTGAAGTTGCACAAGGGGGGGTTTAGATTGGATATTAGGAAAAACTTCTTCACAGAAAGCGTTGTTAAGCACTAACAGGCTCCCTAGGGAAGTGTCTGACTCACCATACCCAGAGGTGTTTAAAAGATATGTGGATGAGCTGCATGGTTTAGTAGTGGACTTGGCAGTGCTAGATTAACTGTTGTACTCAGTGATCTTAAAGATATTTCCCAATCTAAATGGCTCTGTGATTCTGTTCTGTGAACATGACCCAGTACCTGGGAGTATGCACCAGCATTTCAGATGTTCTTTCTTATTATATATCCCATGAATGTTGTCTCACACAGAAAAAAAAGCCTGAAAACATAAACCCTGAAACCTAAGAGTAGGTCATAGAATCATAGAATCATAGAATGGCCTAGACTGGAAGGGACCTTAGAGATCATCCAATCCAACCTCCCTGCCATGGGCAGGGACGCCTCTCAACTAGATAAGGCTACTCAAGGCTCTGTCCAACCTGGTCTTGAACACCTCCACGGAGGGGGCAGCCACAACGTCTCTGGGCAATTTATTCCAAAGTCTTGCCACCCTTGTACTGAAGAATTTCTTCCTAAGATCTAATCTAAATCTATTCTCCTTCAACTTAAACCCATTTTCCCTTGTCCTATCAGTGGACACTCCTGTAAAAAGTCCCTCCCCAGCCTTCCTGTCGGATCCCTTCAGGTATTGGAAGGCAGCTATTAGGTCCCCCCGAAGTCTTCTCTTTTCAAGACTGAACAATCCCAGCTCCCACAGCCTGTCCTCATAGCAGAGGTGCTCCAACCCCTGGATCATCTTTGTGGCCCTCCTCTGAACACGCTCCAACAGTTCTATGTCCCTCTTATGGTGGGGACACCAGAACTGGATGCAGTATTCAAGGTGGGATCTCACAAGAGCAGAGTAAAGGGGGAGAATCACCTCTCTTGACCTGCTGGCTACGCTTCTCTTGATACATCCCAGGATGTGGTTGGCCTTCTGGGCTGCATGAGTGCACTGCCGGCTCATCTATCAACAACACCAAATGCTTCTCTTTAGGGCTACTCTCAACCCACTCTGTGCCCAGTTTGTATTTGTGCCTAGGATTGGCCCGACCCAGGTGAAGGACCTTGCACTTGGACTTGCTGAAGCTCATGTAGTTTGCACTGGCCCATTTCTCAAGCCTATCAAGGTCCCTCTGGGTGGCATCTCTTCCCTCAAGTGAGTCCACAGCACCACACAGCTTGGTGTCGTCGGCAAACTTGCTGAGGGTGCACTCAATGCTGTTGTCCATATCGCTGACAAAGATCTTGGAACCACAGGTCCACATTTAAACCAGTCCAAATATCTTGACCTATATATAAAGGTGCACCATACAGACATCATCGTTGGAACAGCACTCAAAGGGACTTAAGCTAACCTTATTACTTCACAAATCTCTCCCCTATGCCTTAGAAACACACCATCTAGAAATGTTATTTTTTCACCTGTTTGCTTTAAACTGATTTCACTGCTGCAAAGGCACTGTCTCTCTTCATTACCAGGGTTTTCATAGAAATAGTTTTGCTCCAGCTTATGTATTTTAATAATTTACTTGACCAGCATGTACTTGCTCATTTCCCTTTCAACTAGCGGTGCGACCATGCAAGTGGAATTCAATGAATGAAGCAGCTACGAAAAATTGCTTAACTGTGACCTTAAGCATCCTAGTTATGGCAGAAACCCCTTCCTATTAATCAGTTTCACTTTGTCTGTAGTATTGACTTTGTACTCTTTATAGAGCCTTTCATTGCAGAAAAGCTTGTGGATAGCTCCAGAATGTAAAAAATTACATTCAGTTTTTTTCAGAGCAGTGAAAAAACAAAGAGGAGGAAAAAAATTCTTGACAAAATTCTTGTGCAGCTTCCAGATGCTGCAACATGTACTTTCAGAAGCGTGGTACGGCATTTTCCTGTGTTATTTGAGAAAGTGTGTAATCACCCTGTTGTTGGGCTTATCATACAAGAAGTTGCCGGCAAATAACTGTTATCTCTCAACTAGGAGATTTCTGTCCCTGGCTGACATTGCTGATTAAAGAGTTCCTGTGGTGAGCGAGCATGGAAAGGCAACCATTTTAGCTGGCAGTATATTGTTCCCCATTCACATTATTTAAAAAAAGGGATGGTGCTTACACAAAGGACAAACAGCATCATAGCTGGAAAGGCAGAAGCAACCATGAGTCTATAGAAAAACAAGTTACAACTCAGAACCAATGCAAGACTGTTGACAAAATGTTATGCTGAGGCTGCTGTGCCACATTTAGTTTGATAGGTATGATATTCTTACTTATGCAGCTGCCTGACAGAAGCTGTAGAGATCATTTTGATTTAAAAAAAAAGGCAGTTCCAGAAGCATTTCTGTCCTGAATAATGCTGCACTTGTGAATTCTGGCAATTCCTGCAACTCCTGGTCAGAGTACAGCAGAGTACATGGCTCTTACCTACTCACCAGCTCTCTGAGGGTAGCCGAGATCCACAAGGGCATGGAATGCCTGCGTTTTTGCAAAGAAACATTGAGCAGTTAGACAGTAATCCTGCTGGGGGCAAAGACTGTCTATGAAATCAGTGTCTGTGCAGCACCCAGTGCTGTTGTCTTAATGGTAAATGGTTTAATAGAAAGAGACAACTCTGAAGTCAACAACAAACACAGTTGGGGCTCATAATCTGAACAGCCGTATTTGACCTTTCTCTTAGCTGTCAGGGAAGAAGTATATCGTCTTTTTATACAGACAAACCCCAGAAATAACATATGAGAATTGAACAGGAGAGACAGAGCACATGAAATAGAAGGGTTAACACATTCTTTTTTGAAAAAAAAGCGTGTTACTCCCTCCGTAATTGATACCGTAGCAGCTTTGGGCACAGTGCATCCCAATGAGAGAGCATGTGGCCTCATTTGGCACCTCTTCTACCATCAGGAGGCTCTTCTGCTGGCTATTCACAACCCGCCTGAGGCTGGCATCCTTGCCTGGATGAAGCTGACATACTGTGCCACATTATGAATGGGAACAGGACCATCCTAACAGGTTAGCATGAACACAGGCTTGCCAGAATACCAGTGTGTGGATAATATTTAAGTGTTACAGGGGGGATCTCTGTCCAAAAATGATGAAATGACAGTCTGTCTTCAGCTTGCCCAGCTACAGTTAAGAAATCTGTCACGGGGTACCACAGCTGACCTCGACACACCCTAAAGCCATTTCTGCAGCCCATGTCAAAGAAGAAACTTTTTCAGGAATCGGGTTCTTTAGAGGACATAAGTATGAGCAGGTACCAAGAAGAAACCTGTGAGAGTCTCAGTAAACTGGTTATTTTTCTTGCTGGAGTGCCTTCTTTGGCAGGGAAGCCCAGTTAAGAATTTCTTCTGTTTTCCAGGGTAACTTGTATACCTCTGGGCTTCATAGTAAATTTTGCAGTGAAGGAAAAGGTTAGGATCAGACTGTGATGAATCCTATGCAGATACACAAAATAGGGGACAAGTCAGGAGAAGCCTCTCCCCATTTCTTACCATCTTGTGAGGTTAAAGCCATACTCTGTGTTGGGTCTGAGTGCATTAGCCCCGTTTTCCTCCTTGAAGAAGCACTCTGGTCAAGTCAGCTGGCAAGTATTTGTGTCTCAGCAAGAAATTCAGGCTGAATATCTCCAAAGCTTGCAGAATATGAACTGATTTTTTTGCAAGATACTTGTTGTACATAACCAGGAGCTGTGGTGTGTAAGGCAAGGAAGAGTTGTACTTGCAGAATCAGCATCAGCACAACTTACTTGATATCCTTCTTTACCTCTCAAAATCCTGTCTGTTGTTGGAAGAGGGACCTACTATTTAGGCTGCACAGGTGATTTACACAAAGACTATACTTCAGCACTCTTCCCAAGCAATTAATGTCACCTCTTAATACTCTTTTCAGAAGGTTTTCATAATAAAAGAGGGAAAAAAACAACTATATTTACACAAACCATGACTAAAGTGTTTGACAGTTTTCAAAGGTATGTGTTGAAATGCAGAAATATTTTTAACCCCAGATAGGATCCTGAGGAAATGTTTGCTGGGCCTCAGAGAAAATGTAAATCGAATCTGCCAAAGCTGTCAGTAGATTTCATTGCAGTTTATTTATTTAAGCTGGGAATGAAAACAAGCAGAGTTCTGGGCAAGTTTGTACTCCTGCATCTCCTTTTAGATCTGTCTGTTTACATTTTATAGTGTTTTAGGGGTGACACAAAGGTGGCAACTTGCTGAATTCTAAGTGTCCTTCAGTAGCTGGAACATTGCATTCCCATGCCTTTGACGAGTCACATTACTTATTTGCCACGTATGTTGTTAACACAAGGAGATGTATTCAAGGAAGAAATTAATCCAGCCAGCCAGCCATGGACAGATGAATGGAAGTGACCAAAACCAGGTTGGAACAGAAAGCAAAGAAGGGAGAAAGGACTGTTAAATCTGTACAGTCTCTCCAAATCCTTTTAAGATCAAACACAAAGGATTTAGAGAATGAAATCAGCACTTTGTAACACAGAAACCACTCTCTTCCTACCCCTGAGCTGGAACCTGTACTCCCTTCTTGATGTTTGACCTCTCTGGTCTGTTCTTTCTCCCTTGACCTGAGGCCAGAGGAGGAGCAGCAGCTAGCATTTGGGTAGGCTGCTTAGCAGAAATGTGAAAAGCCTACAAATCTTTCATCAGGGCCCACTGGGGACCCATTTGGGAAGAAATGAGAAAGCTGAAAGCATTGCCAGCATTATGCTGAGCTGTTGTTCTCTGGAGTTCTCTCGGATTGTGAAATCAAAGGACTTGAGACAGGGACAAGCCCAAATACAAAATAAGGTTTCTGCTATATCAGCTCATTTCACCCTTGTCTCCCTAGGGCATGTGGACATTGTGACAGGTCATTGCCACATTCATTATTCTATCACAATATTTTTTTCCCCAGCATTTTTTGAAGGGAAATATAATGGTCTGCTGTGATAACCAGGGCTAATTTTTGGCTGCCTCAAACAGTATACACAAGCCCCTCATGCCTGAAAGCTAAGACACACTGGCTATTGCCATTGTGATGGATTAGCACTGTGGCAGCTTCTTCCATCCTAGGTTACTCTTAGTGGCTGCCTTAGCCAAATCCTGGCCATGTTTTCAGGAATCGTGGTGTAAACTTGCCCTGTATACAAGTAATCTAGCTGAGAATTAATTGGCTTATCAGGCAATGTAGAAAATAAAGGAACTCAGATCTTTGTACTAGTACCTAAATGACTGTGAAGTCTGATGAAATTTTGAGTGAACAAACTCATCCAGGCTTTTCCTCCTTTTTTTTTGCTCTCTGGCTATAGAGGAAGCAGTAGCAACTTCTCCACTTTTCTAGCAAAGAAAGCCTTCAAGAGCCCTGAATATGTCATCTTGAAATGGACAGGTTCATGCAAGCTCTTTGGGATGACTCTCACTGCCCATTGCCTGGCCAGCAGCTTGCTCCTTCTGAGAGATGGCTTCAGGCCACTCATCTCACTGTGATCCTCTGTATTCTGATCTATACCTCCTTCCTAACTCAGAGAGGGAAGCTTTTGCCGCACCAGAGCATCAGGAGGGTCTTGGGCATTGCTTGCTTCAGTGCTGTACTCCACTCACAGGCATGGCTGAGTGGCTGACTGCCCTGGCAGTGGGGATGGATTCTGTGCCTTTTGCTGGAAGGTAATGGTGCTTCCTCCCTCAGGAGGCAACTCTGGCTGTGCAGGCGTGTTGGTCTCCAGTAGCTACAGCTGTTAGGAAGAGGTGCATCTTGTGGTAGTTGTGCTAGTGAAGTTTTGTTTTGTTTTGTTTTCTTTAAAAAAGGGATTTTAATATTTTATTATTTGAGAAATGTTGCTTTCAAATCTGTCTTCTGAGAAACTGAAATCACTGCAGCCTGGAGACCAGCCAGGACTCAAGGGAATAAGACTCCTAGACTAATAAATTTTGGTCTGACCTAGAGCAACCATAAATCCTAAATAATCCGTCTTACTTCACTGATGTTACTCTAAGCTCACCATGGTGTTTCAGACTCTGAAAACTGTCCATACCCTGTTTTCCTGAAAGGACAGTGTGATACAAATTTTGTGTCTGCTGAAGCATTCCTGCTAGCCAAAATCCTTCTTATTAATCCAATACAAACAAAAAAAGATAGACTTTTTTACTCTGGAGAAGACGACCAATCTTACTACATTCTGTTGTCTCCCCAAGCCTTTCAATTTGAAAGCAAAAGTCCTTCTTATCTTTCCTTTGCTGGCTGTATCTCAGCAGCTCCCAGAAAACTGATGAAATCAAAGTGTAACCTGGGATCTCCAGCAGAATATTAACACGTCCATTAAGGCCTCCTACTTCCTGAAAAAAAAAAAATCGTTCAGTGTCACACAAAAGAGTTCAGTTGTTCCTCAGCTCCCACCAAGCATGGTAGAAGTTGCTGCTATCCAGCAAGAATTAACCAGTTTACTGTATTAACCAGTTAACCTTCACAGCACTCCAGTGAGCCAGGTAGGGGAAACTGCATGCACCCTTTGAAGTAATTTACAATGGAGACTGTATTTGTGCAGAAATATTGGCACATAGCACACAATTATGTTCAACCAGTTCTGAAAATCTGATCCTAAAAATTAAAATCAGGTTTGAATCACAGGTTAAACTAAGACTGTGTATATTTTGTCCCCAGTCTTGCTGGACAGGCAAAACTGACTTCCAGTAAGACTTGCAAAGGTAACTCTCCACTTTAAACCCACGCCAACCTCCTACAGTCACACAAAGAGCTCAGACCATTCCTCTATTGCTCACATGTGCTCATCTGTGATTCACACAAACCACTCCGTGGCTTGCATTGTCATCACAGTGCACTTGAGATTCAAAATCAAAACCTTGTCTCCTGCGTTCTCACATACGCCGTGATTGTTTGCACACCAGGGGAGTTCTGATATTCTCATCTACCTTCATGAAGGATCATCTGTCACTTCAAGCCCTCTAGCCACCTGGGACACAGAAATACCATTTACATAAATTCTGGGCCCAGGTCGTCTCTACTCTCACTGACTGTCATAGCAGACTAATTCACTGGTGGTCACATCAGCCCTTCAACCTCCCACAGTGCCGTAGAGTTACAAGTAGCAAACACCAAGTGGAAGAAGGAGAAATGCATTCTTCAGTAGCAGTCTAATCATGCAGAAGAAACCTAAGGGATTTTATATAATCAGTGACGTTTTAGAGACACAGTAAGCTACTGTGAAAATAACTTAGCACACGAACTAATAGCTAGTTCTTCCTCTCTTTAGTACAGACACTCACAGAAGTCCCCCTTAACCAGGAGTCAAGCTCTGGAAAACCACTAGTAACTTAGGCAGCTTCCTAGCTGTCTTCTAGTGCAGAATGGATTTCTGAAGGATTTCAGCCTTGGATTAAACTCCTTGGGAGGCTTCAGATGCTGCCTTTCCACACCAAAGAGCATCCAAATCAGTCGTTGGCATAAACAACAGTCAAGCTGCCTTTTCTTCTTGCCAGAAGAACTGATCCAATGGGACTTAGGGACCATAATTTTTTCCACAATAGCTTCCAGCTCAAGACTTGCCACCAACCAGCCACCCATTTTTTGTGGTTTCCATCTCTGGAATGATTTCCAAAAGATCCAATCTCAAGATGAGGAAGGCAAGAGCATGGGTCCAGCTCCACTCTGAGACATGGAAGACAATTCTCAGAAATATGCAGGAGTTTGTTTGTCTAAACCTGAGCTGAATTTGACCCTTATCAAATTTGAAGGCAATGGCAGAACTCTTACATTACAGCCTTCTGCTCTTCATTTATTTCATAGCTCCAAAACTAATATTCCATATTTATCAGCATTTCACAACGGGTTATTTGTTTAGTAGCAACGAAAAATGTTCAAAATATACAACACGGTGAAAATCACATTCTCATCCTCTGCACTGCTCTATAATTCACATAGGAAAACAAATGAGATTACAACTCTGGGACTGTCTCCAGAATGAGTTACATTTGTCCCATTTCCCATTCTTGTTATAATCTTTGTCAAGACAGTAGAATGATATGTCCCATTTGCTGTCCCCTTCACAATATTTGTCACACTACTGCAATAATAGAGTTGCTGGATGCCCATATACACATCATGAATTATTTGTTGATGTAAGGAAAGTTTTCTTGCCTTCTTTTTTTTAGAGTAATCTGACCTTTCCTTTAAATCCAGAAGCAGGTACTGGTTGACATTATTCCTTTCTGTTGCATTTAACACGAGATTTGCTAGTCTCAACTTTTTATTTAGCAGTGGTAGAGAAGAGGGTGAGCAGCAAAGTGGCATACCTAGTGTATCATTTCACTCATTTCAAAGAGGGATCCAGATGCTGGCAAAGATCAAACCTACTAATATAGTATCACCAGCCCTAAAGGGCAAATAATTGCAACAGATAAATTACTGTTCACTAGACACACCATTAGAAGAGTTGTCTACCACTAAGCAAACAGCTTTGAGAAAACTTATCTTCTTATGCAAGCGTTTGTGCAGGGTTGATAGTCATCAACTAACAGCATTTATTTAAGCTAACTACAAAAATTAATATGCTCTGGTTACTGCCAAGTAATGAGAAAGGCAAAGGGAAAGAAAATGAGTGCATGAGAAGTGGTAACGATACTTCAAAATTAATGGGAAAAGGAGGGAACAAACATTCCCCTGTTTTGCTTGCACTGCTTGGAATGTCTTACATGGCAGAATACTGAAAGTGGGGTCAAGTGACTACCCCGAGCAAGCAATGTCCTGTTATTTTAGAGATTCAGTTTAAAGACTTACCTGCCCCTCCTTGATTGGAAATTGTGTGAAAGCAGACCCACTACTTTGGTCTTCAGTGTATATGGGTTGGAAATTAGGTGGTTTCTAGCACTGGACCATGGTGGGGAAGTGCATCTCCAGGCTCAGGCTTCTGAAGAAACTGCTCCACTCTGGGGAAGGACCCACTGGAGCTCAGAGGCAATGCACCCCACAGCAGGAGTTAAAACTGCTTCATAGCCTCTCCTGCTTCCTGGACCCCAGCGTAACTAAAAGCAAACTTCTGAAAACACAAGGTGGAGTCTGTAGGTGTGGGAAATACGATCACAACCAGGAAATATGGAGTTAAGGGGGATCCCAGTCCTGCAACCCCAGAGCTGCTCAGGCATCTTAGCAGAGAGCAGATGACTGTAATTAAGTACACATCATGAACATTCACGGTTTTGTCCGCTGCGTCTGTCAGCAGTAATCTGCATTTGCTGTGTGAGCTGCAGCTGTATAGGGAAACGGTTTTGCTCCATTCTGGTACACTTAGAGCAGCTGTGTTCTGGCACTACCGCTGCTGATGCCAGCCACACTGGAGAGGACCCAAAGGAGTGAACAAGAGGAGGGAATGGAAAGAAGGCCAGCTGAATCAGACTAACAGCAGAAGATGAGAGTCAGTCATCAGTAGACAACACTAAGTTAGGTGGGAGTGTTGATCTGCTTGAGGGAAGGAAGTCTCTACAGAAGGACCTGGACAGACCAGATCAATGGATTGAGGCCAATTCCGTGAGGGTCAACAAGGCAAAGGACCGAGTCCTGCACTTGCGTCACAACAATCCCCGACAATGGTACAGGCTTAGGGAAGAGCAGCTGGAAAGCTCTCTGGAGGAAATGGGCCTGGATGTGTTGGTCAACAGCTGGCTGAATATGAGCCATCAGTGTGGCTGTGTATCCTGGCTGGTACCAGAAACAGTGTGGCCAGCAGGATCAGGGAGGTGACTGTCCCTCTGTCCTCAGTACTGGTGAGGCCGCAACGTGAAGGCTGTGGTCAGTCTTCACTACAAGAAGGACACTGAGGTGCTGGAGCATGTGCAACAAGGGGCAAAACTGGTGAGGGGTCTAGAGCACAAGTGTTATGAGGAGTGGCTGAAGGAACTGGGTTTGTTTAGCCTGGAGAAAAGGAGACTGAGGGGAGACCTTACCACTCTTTAAAACTACCTGAAAGGAGGTTGTGGTGAGGTGGGAGTTGGTCTCTTCTCGCATGTAACAAGTGATAGGACAAGAGGAAGTGGCCTCAAGTTGCACCAGGAGACATTTAGAGTGGATATTAGGAAAAATTTCTTCACTGAAATGGTTGTCAAGCACTGGAACAGGCTGCCCAGGAAAGTGGTTAATTCACCGTCTCTGAAGGTATTTAAAAGACACAGAGATGTGTTGCTTAGGGGCACAGTTTTGTGGTGGATCTGGCATTGCTAGGTTAATGGCTGGACTCAGTGATCTCTAAAGGTCTTTTCAAACCTAAATGATTCTGTTATTCCATAAAAAGCCCTGCTTTGGGCATTCTGCCTGAGTTATCAAGCCACCATTGGACCCAGACAGTCTTTGTGATATATGCTATATCACAGGGATATTAGAACAGCCTTTGTGGTCCAGACCAAAGGTCCACCCAGTGCAAACCATTGTCAGACCTAGCCTTGGCAGGGCTGGTAGCAGAGATTCAGATCATACTGGAGCTAGCACAGGCGCAGACCATGCAGTAAAGCAACCACACAGAAGAAGCACAAGAATGTGCTGCCTCCTCAAGAGCAGGGAAGAATGAAGTGGCCCTAGCATGTCCATTAAGGAGGAGGGATAAATGCACCAGCTGAAAGCCCATTGAGAGAAGACAGTCTTTCTATGAGCACCAAGTTGATAAACATGCTTATGACAATGGTGAAGGAAGGGAATTTGCCATTGCTAAGTTGTGATTAGCAAAAAGCATTTGTTCTTTCCAAGTCAAAGAGACAGAAAGCTCACTGTAATATCTTTCTGTAAACGAGCAGTCGGTATTATATGTCAGCTAGAAATTAACAGTGGAGACTTCTCACACATACACAGAGAGGCAGAGGTGGCCAACAGCATGGTGGCTAGAGCAGCCGTAGATGCAGAAGGGGTCATGGACCTGATTTGACCTTCACGTGGAGAAACTCAAGTACTTCTGCTTGGACGTAAATGACCTAGAGACTCTTTTAGCTCTGTTCTAAACTGGATATCATGAGCCAGCTGTGCACTCACTGCATCTTTCTTTAGGAGGCTTGCAAGCTTAAGAATTCTAAATGACAAAGAAATCAAAATAGGGAGACTGTCATTCACACAATTCTCACAGAAAATGAACTTTTCTCACCACAGAAACAGAAGCAGCAATATGGCAGTCAGTTTTGTGTTTAGAAATGAAACAGTAGCAAGAGTGCTGTCAAGTTTTTTTTTTTCAGAGATTGTTCATTCTTCATGGATACTTTTTGTATTGCTCCTTGAAATATGCATTTCCAAATGTGAAATATAGGCATGAACATTGTGTACCATTTAAAAAAAAAAAAAAAAACACAACAAAATACATAAAATTGTGACAGTGAGCAGATGCCTGGAGGGAATAGGAACAGAGAACACTTAAGGATACTCCTTCATCCCCCTAATACCGCCCTCCCAGCGTCCAGTTATTTTCAGCTCAAGAGATGTCCTCCTTATCTCAACATTTCAACATTTTCCTCCCCTTAACTGTAAATTTTCAGTCAGCGTGTTCAGGTGAGAGGAAGATTATAGTCAGCTGTCAATGACTTTCAGCAATGATCCAGAAGGATTTCTTATTTTAGACTAAGATGGAATACTTCATATTGGTTAAACTTGCCATGAACTAAAAAAACCCACCACAAACAAACCCCAAAAAACACAAGTCAGGCTTACCAAAAGAAAAACACTACCTCAGTTTTCACACATATCTGTCAGTCAGCAACAAAGTAGGAAAAGGAAACCAATGACCATAGATTCCCCAACAAGAGTCAGTTTTGCATTTGCTGCTATTTACAAAAGGTGTGTAGGCTGAAGTCACTTTCATACACTATGGCAGGAAGACAATTTTTATTTTTATATATATAATTATTCAGATTTTTATTCTTGGTTATGTGTTTCATTCACCTTAATAATTTATATCCTCTTGATAGCTACAGCAGTTGCGTTTATGCAAAACCGGAAGAAGGTATGAATTCCCAGGAACCATCGTGGGGGTTCACAATGTACTTGCAGAAGGAAAGCAAGCAGTTGCATAATTGCATCATGACACATCCGTGCATAAAATTAGGACTTCTCTCCAAGCACTATCTGTCAATAAGCCCCATAAGTCTATAGGAAAGCTGTTCATAACACATTCAATTTTACCTATCAGTATGATGTCAAATTGCTTGAGAAAGGGTGAAAGACTTTATGCCATATAATCTTTAAGTACTGGTAAATGCCAATATGTTGCTGGCAGTAGGCATTCTGAACATGCTTGTGTTTTACTTTGTTCAGGGTTTTCCCCTTATTTTTATAAAAATGTAAATTGTGAAGTATTTTTAAACCCTGCATTATAACTTCTCCCAAGGAGAAGTTTGGAAAGTGGAAGGAACTTCTACACTGCCTAACTTTCTCTAACGTATTTAACATAAAAGATGTCAGAGATTAGGTTACTGGGTTGGAAGGGACCTCAAGGATCATCTAGCCCAACCCTTTAAGGTAAAAAATGTAGTTTTGTTCCTTTTACAGGTATTAAAGTAGCATTTCTCTGGCCCCTGGTTTCAGCACACAAATATCAAGTTAAAAGTTCAACACTAGGTCCAATCACTGAGCCTTGCCCAAAAGCAAAAAAAAAAAAAGTGAAATAATTTTGTTGTATGGTCCAAAGTAAAATACAGCAAAAGCCTCTGCTCCATCTCCACATGGTAAAGCTGATCTGTACTTCACAATCTTTTGAAATAGGCCAGCGTGTCTTCCTTCTAAATACTTCCCAGCAGGGACCACACCAGCAGGTCTAGTTTATCTTAATTATCTCTCTTTATCTCCATAGGAGGAAGAGATTACTGCCAGTGTGTTGCTGGCTAGAACAGAAGAAGCCGAAGAGCACAAGCCATCTCTGTTCCTCCACAACTACTCTTACAGCTCAGGTAACTGCAATGGGAATACATGGTGGAGGGAGCCAAGACTGGGAGGATATTTCTGTTGTTTTGGGTTATGCATTGTAACTAGAAGTGGATAGTCAGAATCACACTGCATGTGGAAGAAAGAAAAAAGATTCTTTGTATAAAGTAAGAAGATGCTTTTTTATCCTTACTTACCACACAGGGAATTGATAAAGCTGGCTGCAGTCACTGAGACAACGTACTCTGGCAAAGACAAAACTTTAAGAAACGCAGCTTCTCTACTAACCAGAAAAGTGAGTACTAGTGATACTTATCATGCTGAGCGCCCTTAAGACAAAAAGAGACTGTTTCCATTTTACAGGACAATGTGTATGTAGTAGTTCTTTATGGATTAGTGAAGTTACCTTGTCATTTATTGAGTCCCTGTGCGACCCTGTGCTCCTGCTTCTCTTTTGGCTAGCTTAAGGAGCATGCATCTTGGGGTTTAAGTTCCTATTAAGATGCTGTGGCCTTTGATTTGAAGACTACGACCTATCGGAAATTTCAGTTTCATTGCTTTGTGGTAATTTTTGTTGCCTCTTTAATAGTGTCACAGCTGACTCTTTAATATGTGTCGCTGCTTCTGGTTCTTTGGTGTTAGAGGAGTCCCATTCTGTTTTCAGCAAGGCATCATAAGCTGCCCTAGGAGTCTGATAACTGCCCAGAGTTGATGGCGTCTCCCGTGTGTTTCCCAGAGCCTCATTAGTGAAGCAAAACTAAGATTGTAACATGAACCTAAGTTACCATTTTCTTGTGTACTTTGTTCATCTGAGGCAATCTTTCCACGACTGCCTTTCTTTTAACTCTTTATGGCCCAGGGGAATAGGAACATCATTTACATCCTGGCCAGAACTAACAACTTAGTAGTAATTTCCAGAAACATTAATGGAAATATTTAGCATTTAAGACACAGCAGAAGTGCTTTGCAGAGGTAAAACAGACAATTACAATTCTGCCAGCTCATACGCAAAACTTAGCTCTGCCTGACCTTGTATCTACTTCAAATGTTTGATAAACATAAACACTGCAAAATCACTGCCTTACTGGCCTAACCTAGACTATTATTATGACACTTCCTCTGTTTATTATTGTATATGAGAAACTAAAACTCAGTTCAAACACCTTTTGCTGTCTATTCCATGTCATGGATAGCTACTGATGGTGAATATTTTTTCCTTGACATTAAGAGTTGGCTTATGGTGCAGGCTTCCATCCATCCTATCAGCTTCAGGGATTGTGGCAGTCTGCAGGTCTCTGTTATACAATGGGTTGTGGAAAAGGCTTTTCACCCTCACTCTAAGTCTTATAGAAAAGGCACAGTGAGCAGACTGGGTCATCACTAAAAAGAAAACTCTGGGCCTAAGATTCCCCAGTTTAAAGGGAAAAGGTAAGTTGACCGTAAACCTAAATAAATGTTGATAACTAGCCTCTCCTGTACCCTCAGGCAGCAAAGGGTGGACTTACAGGACTGAAGTCAGCAGGAAATTCCTTCAAGCAGCTTTAAAAATTTAAGCAAGAATCCTTTTCCTAGCAGACTTTTGGCAACATGTGCACACACTTCTGGTTTCTTTTTTGATGAGGACCGTTCTATCTACATAGTGAAAGATTAAAAAGCAAGATACCGGTAATAATAACGTATTAATTACAAAAGCTGGCAAGTTTTCTTCTTCTAAATCAGGAGGCACCCTTGAGCCAGCTGGACAGAGTGAGTACTGGCTATCAACGCTGTTTTCTGAGACAGAAGTCATTTGATAACTTCTTTCAAGTATAAATCTTTATCTCTTTGAAACATGATCTGTGTCTTCCAGCTGTCTGTAAAAAACTGTAGCCCAGTAAGACTCTGATTCTGACAGTGGCCTTCAGGACAATACAGCTGATAAATCCAAAAGTTAATGTAGATGATGACTGCTTTAATGAATTGTAAAACTGTTACCATTGGCATGTAGCCAACAAGTGAAACCGTTGCCTGTTTCACTATTCTGGGAATCCCACAACAGTCTGACAAATTGAAATCTTATTCCAAGGCCTGTGTTTGAAGTTCCAGCCATACAGACCTCCAGGATTAGTGGCTGTCTAACCATGACTTTTATTTCAGAAAGCATGGGGAGGTTTCATAGCAGCAACAGTAATGAGAGATGTTAGCTAGAAAAATATCCATATCAAAAAAAATTATCCACCTGCAGTTTACTAGTGATGGTTCAAAAAAAATTACTCACTTCCTGAGCTGTTCTCCTGACCAAAATGTAAAATCATGGTGGAAAAGAGTGATTTAAGCACACGTGGCACTTTTCTTCTGAAGAAATGGAATAGGGGTAGCATATGTACATCTCTGTTCAGTGAACCTCATCTAATGTGATCCATGCTTGGTGAATGGTAGAAAAAGAAAGACTCCATTTTGTACTATTCTTGTGCAACTCTTCATTCTGTAAAAGGACAAAACATGCCTCACTTCTGTTCATTATTCATGATCAAGACTGTTAGACAGCTGTTTATTTTGTGCCATATTTATTTTTGTTGCTGACAGTCCTTTGTTATTAAAGATATTACAACAATGTTATTTTCATTTTTGCTACACTCAGAGCTGGAGAAATACACCTAAACACAACCATCAGGAACCATTTTCTTAGGCTACTCCTCCGTAAAAGGAAGGTGGTGTGAAAAACACAAAACCAGGGGAAAAAACTATCCATGTTGTGCAGTTCTTCCTTTTCTCTCCCACCCAAGGCCTACTTTCTTCTATAACTAACTCAATGGCATTTACAAACAGCAAAATTGTTTTTATTCTTTCTACCTAGATTTTTCTAAGCAATCAGAATTCTGCTGCAGCATTCCATTAAAAAAATAAAAATAAATAGAATGAGCATTTCAACTACAAGCAGTCTTTGCTCTTTCACTGCAGCATGGCTCCCATCCAAAGCCAATTATGTAAAACAACAGCACCTCAGCACTATTACCAACAGCCATCTAAAGGGAAGAATTGCACCTACTCAAAGCTGAAAACATTTTCAAGAAATTTAATTATTTCTTACTTTCTTGCCTCAAGCGTGTTTTTACCTTACTTCACTCTAAAACGCCTTGGGTGTTATTCATCTAGAACATATGGAGCACTATATAAATCCAAGTTGTTGCTGATTTTACTTAAAAGTCAGGTTTTATTTTCTGTTTTTACTTCTGCCTGTTTACACTCCTTGAAACATCTTTTGCATTGCCCCAGATGTCGCTTCTCACAGTGCCTAATCTTTTGTACATGTTAATCTTGCTTCCTCAGTACTTGTGATTTTTAGCTTCATACATTGATGGAGAGAAATGCAATGCCAAAAACTAATTGTCAAAGAAAATGGCAAAATGATTTAAGTTCATGCCTTTAAATTCAGTATCAATTAAGTTTGATGGTCAAAATCCTTTAATCGATTTATGAAACTCTGTAGATCATGATTTCTGAAGGAAGAAGTGACTGTGAGACAGCTCTATCTAATAGAGAGATTTCTCTTTGTTTTATAGCCTACTGACTTAACTTTAACATACTGTGGAAATAATTTGTAGCCTTTTGTTCTCGTATTGGGTTTTCAATGATCTTGGTCAAGAATTCCAAGTGCGCTGATAACGGTTGCTGGCAAAGCATGTTCCCTGTGCTGCAGTGGCCTATAAGATGGAATAATCGAAGCAAGATTTACTCTCAGATATGGCACCGGTGGGCTCTCCAGGATATCCATCAGAGTTATATCCGGGAGGCACAATGAGCTGTTAAATATTGGCTAAAGTTGTGGTCTTCTAGCAAGCTTTTCCTGTAAGAACTGGGATGCCCAGTGGGCTGCACTCGTTGTCAGAAAGAGTTCTTCACAAGGAAGTCATCTTAGTTAAGATGTGTAGGGTTTCACATGTAAAAAACTCCTATCTTTGCATAAATATTGACGCCAGTTCGTGTGTGCCCTCATTATACCTCCTAAATGAAAAACCGTTAAAATGAAAGGACTGAGAGATTCCATCACTTTCCAGCAAGCTCAGAGAGTATTTTGGGTCTTTCTGTCTCTTAGGCTGTAGTGTGAAAATGCTAGATAGAAAGGTAAGAGGAAATAATGGTTTTCTGCCTTAAATATCTCTGGATACTCATTCAGTTTGGACACTCCGGATGCTCATTTCACCTGGCTCCAGATTCACTCAGGTAGGTGGCACCCTGGAAAATGTGTATTAAACTGCTTGTTCATGGTCCAATATGGCAAAGCTTATTAGCTTACTGGTTTTGAGGCAGTGACTACAAATTATATCCTTTCAATTATATTTTTACTCCTTTATGTACAGTTGTTGCCTGACATGAGAACTGTGAATGGAAGCAATCATTTGGAAGAAATCTCTTTGATTTAGGGACATGATCAAATGGCCCCTAGGATATAAGAGGCACTGAAGTGAAGGGGACATGGGGAGACAAGAGTAGGAAGAAGAGAATGGAGGGCACATGGGAATATACACAGGACAGACACAGGATTGAGGCACCTCTAAGCGGAAGAATAGAACTTGGTCCTGCAGCAGAGATATTTTTTTTTAAGCGAACTATCGATATAGTATAGTGCCAGCCATCAGCCTGAATTCCTCTTGGCATCATGGAAAACAATAAATTAGAAGATAGATTAATTTTGAAAGAAGGAAGTATGTACTCCATTCTAAAGTATGTCTATTTCTGCCAACTGAATTTACAGTATGTGAAGCTGAGTGGAAAAAGGCAAAAAATCTGAAACTTTAGGTCTCAGTCCTCTTTGGAAGCTTCCACTCATTAACCACCACCCATACTGACCTTGTTATCCCTGCAGCTTGTCTCAGTTACTTTGACTTGCTGAAAGTAATGGTAAGACCATCATTTTGCTCAAAAGCACCAGAACTGTAAACAGTCTCTCTGAAATCATTAAGCATGGAAATCAATAGAGCTGTGCTGATGCCTGCTTGCAATGAAGTCTAAATTTTTCACATCAGGATGAGGATTATAGCAAAGACCTGTGGAAAAAAAAAAAAACAGAGCCACTGTCCCTGCCATTCAGCAGCAACGTGCTAGCGGGACCACAAGTAGTTCTTTGCTAGTAAATAACGAAAAAGAGGTGCCATGTGACTCTGTTAGGAAGAACTCAGAGAGCTCAGTAAGGTCCTACGTCAATATATTATTATGCTCAGCAGTACCTGTTGCTGCAGGTAATATGTTGTTTACTTGCTGTCCCTGTTTGAAAATCTGTTCTGCGAAACACTGTTGAGGCACTGGAGAGCTCCACCAAGGAAAAGAGCAGTTCCTAAGAGGCCTTAAGAAAGGCTTGTTGGTTCTGCGCAAATATAGCAGCATTAAATTATAACCCGAGATTCTTATCAGGCTCAATCAAGTACAGCAAATACCAGCTGGAGGGTAAGGAGGGATTTGCTTTCCAAACAACTAGGAGAGGCATTTATTTCACTGAATTAAACAAATATCAGCTTGTTTATGACAGTAAAAGTCAGCTGGACATCACGAGCTGCAGCTTGTACTGTGGGCTCTTCAGGACTTGGCATCCAAGGAGGAACTGAAGGGAGTACAGCAAAGCTACAGAAACATGCAGAAGATATGTGGGCTGTGGGACAGTGGGATCCAGGCACCCTGCCACAAAGATGGAGGGCAAGCACCAAAGCTAATGTTGATGGTGTTACACTCTTCACACCTCTAGTCTCTTGAAAGACCATCTGCCTGAAGTAGAAATGCAGCATGCACTGAGCTTTTGTCTGGAAGAAAAACATGCACCTTTACTTGAGATTGTTGAAATGAGTGGGGACACCAAGAGAGGATAGTCCCTGGACCTCAGAAATAAGCAGAGGAAGAAAGGGAAGGGTGCATTTAGAGGAGAAAGACTATTTGCATCCTGTCTACAACCAGCTTTTGAAAGTCCTGGGAAGGGCTACTCACAGTCTGGCCGGGACTGGGCAGGTGTCACACCTGATACAGTTTGGACTCCTTTCAGCTCCAGTGGTATCTAAATTCCCAGAGAGGCAGCTTTTCTTTCCTGCAATATACTGGCTTAGTCCTCATTATTGATGGCTGTCCAACACCTGGCCAAAGGGACAGAAACTGTCCCAGTAGGAAAGAGGAACTGGCCCCAGTTCACTCCCTGTGTGTGTGAGTGCGAAGAGCACTCATATCACCCTAAGAGCATTCACACCGTGATTCTGTAACCCTGCAGCACTGTGTATATGACTAACTCCTATCACTCATTTATTCCGTACTTCCAGATCATGGCTGCAAGTAGTCTTGAATCTCTCTGCTATGCAACTTCATAGGGCTCCAGTTATCCATAATGTAAGCAAATGGAACCCCATCACACCAAAGGATAAGGAGGATTTCCAGCAACAATTTCCATCAACTAGTTATTTTTAACGTGACCTGAGCTTGCAAATTTTCTTGCCAGGCACCGAATATTCAACCTGAAGAGAGTCTATGACCCTCTTCACTACGAGCAATCTACAAGGCAATAGGGCATTCTGTCCCAAAGAATGGGTGGGAAGATTCCTCTCGATTTGTCATCTCCAACTGATTTCAGATGGGTTGGATTTTCACTCCCTCCCCAACTCTTCTGACCTGTATTCTTACACTCCCTGCCTCCCAGTACTAATATATGGTTTTTTTGTGGAATCTAAGGCCTTCTTTCTTCTTTTTTTTTTTTTTAAATATATTTGTCCTTCCTGATAGTGCAGGCTGCCTTGAAAATACAAATCAGAACACACATACCACCAGGAGCAAGATAAACTTTCTGATTAAGGAGTTGTTGCTCTAGGCTTATATTCTTCAGTGAATTGAGACCATACAGAAACCTTACCTGAGGTTTGCAGGAAATCTCTGGTGAGG
Organism: Trogon surrucura; assembly: GCA_020746105.1. Taxonomy (NCBI): domain Eukaryota; kingdom Metazoa; phylum Chordata; class Aves; order Trogoniformes; family Trogonidae; genus Trogon; species Trogon surrucura. The sequence continues at coordinate 54,498,792 of CM036621.1, read as the reverse complement.
CCAGTATTCTAGTACTGCCTTTGAATCCCAGCCTGGTGTTTTCTTACTGAGGACTGTAATTTTGCTGGTAGCATTAATGCCTGTGTAGTAAAGAGAAAGAAATGGGAGTGAACTGGTCAATGTTAATGACCTTACACACGCATGCAGACTTACTTAAAAAAAATAAAATAAATTAAACTTGCCTAACAATAACTTAGAAAATCTGATTTCTTGTTTTTTTCAAATGGTGAGAGGCATTTTCGTTGTCTCAATCTACTTCTCAGCAGGAGTCCCACACTGATGAAGCATCATCAAATTGTCGGCTCCCACTGAGTGAGACACCCACACTGCTCACTGATTGGAGAAATAGGAACAGTGACAGGTGTTTCTAAAAACTATTGGATTTTAAAATTAAAAGAAAAGAAAATTTCTCCTTGTGGAAAGTATTTCCAAAATATAAGAACTCCTGTAGTAAGGCCATGAAAATTATGTTGGTAGAAACCAAGGAAGACAAATGAGACTAGTTAGCGTAGCAAGGAACTAGTGGCAAAAGTTTAAGGACTTCATTTTAGATCAGCTGAAGCCTTGATAATTTTGTGGCAGAGTAAGGTAAGACTGTTATTGTAGTTCTTCTCACAATGGCCATTCAATCAAAGGAGTTAGTGTGATTCTGAAACTGAGTTAATTATTCTTGTGAGTAATAAGTCTCTCTACACTTACATTGGTTGGAATGAAAATGCAAAACTTATGCAGGACTGGTAACACCACTTATTATTAAAATTGAACAGCTCTCCTCATGGCAAAACCATATTTCATTTGCCTTTTTAACCATTTCAGAGAAAGCAATGGAAATACTCATAGAAATTGTTCAGCAACGATCTCCTCAGCTAAGTGGGGATAATGCCAAGCCCTCCTCTTACACAAATGAAAAAAAATGATTTAATTTATGTGAAGTCCACAGCTGCTAAAGTCAGGAGTGTGACAAGAATGTCCATAAAATGAGTAATCCTACCTTCAGCATGAACTGAATAGTGTTCAGTAAATAAAGCCTGGGAGCATACAAACAGAGAGGAGAAAGGAAAATACTGAACAGCTTCTCACGCAGTGGATCTTGTCTGTCCCCTGCATTGTGAGACACAGGCCCTCTGGGGAGAAATGATATATGCTCATACAATTCTATAATGCATGCACACAGGAGGGTTAATTAAGGCTGCATGGTTCTGACATCTCCTATATGTGTGCTTGAATTTGTAGTCTTAAGGCCGTGATGTTTTTCAAGGGATTGTTTTTAACTTTTGGTTTTGCCTAACATTATGTAAACAGTATCTGTGTTTTAACACCAACCAACCACTCACTTCCCCTCTTGCCGAACTGCCTTTGAGCACCCTCTTCTTACCAGTGTAGGAGCTTAGATAATGATCTACTCCCTTCAGCATCAGCTTATGAGAGAATGAAAAACAATAATTGAGTATTATCTATTTCTTTCTGCCACTTACCTGAAAAACCACAATAAAGCTGAACAGCCATAGAAAATCCCAAAATCAAGTTTTACCTTTTAGATGTGGATACACTCAAAACAGGCCTGCTGTAGGAAGGCAATTGAGTGGGAAGAGTTTGGTTTGTGTGGGCATGGAGAGTGTTCACGGCAGGCTATCGTACAGTTCTTTTCTGTAGAACACAACCAAAAAGTCCCATATACGTTGGATAGATACATGCCTAAGTGAATAAAGATGTCTGATCCCTTCTATGCTCAAAATAATTCATGTTAGCTGTCATCTAAGGACCAGATGCTTCCTTTGAACCCCTCGAGTAAGGGGCTTTTCAGAGGCTACAAAGAGCACCAGCCTGCCAACTCCACAGATTGTCTGGTCAGTCGCTGACTCTACCGCAGCTGAGGGGCTATTGCAGTAACCAGGCGCTTTGGACTCCACCTACCACTATTAAGCAAATACAGCAGTTTAATTATGTATCTGCTGGACACTCTCCTGTCGTTTCTCTATTTTATCCCTATTAACCCTCTTCTGAACACACCTGACCCCTTTATCATGGAGCTGAATAGTCTCACTACGTTTAAGACTCCCAAGACAGTTTCTGATAGCAAATTTAGGCCAGACGTTTTCCTGTGTCTCTGCAGTAATTTTTCTCCCACCATTCTTCTCATGTCATATGGAAACCCCCCTGGGAAAGTCCCACACAAGTTAAGAGGGATGAAATCCATAAGAGTCTATAGAGGTGTAACAGTATTCTGGTATTGAAATAGAGTGCTGTCTTATGCATCCTTTTTGAGCCATTCTACTGGATTATATTATTTGACAAAGACATTAATTGTATTCTATTCTATAGGATGTTCAAAATGTAAGGAAAGGTTATCATTTTCTCTTAAATTCTACAGGGCTTTACCACAGAAAACGACATCACAGACTGTAAAATGCAGTCACCACATGAAGTATGCCCATGCCTCTTTTGTTAGGAGTCTTTTTATTTTTTGTATGAATTATTTATTGCTCATTAATACAGGGGGAAGTGAATTGTGCTCCTGAACATGACCAAGAGGATGAAAGAGGCAACGTGGCAATAATTACAGGAGTGTGTGCGTTCTCTAAATGCCTGTAAAAATGATTTACTTGGCTGTAGGGGAAAAAGAAGGAATATTTAATGTCTGTTTTTGTAGGAAGCTCAAATACCCTGGTGATGAGTGTTATATAAATACTATAATACGATATGTAAACAGTTAAATTGGTAAATGGCTGGGCTTGATGATCTTAAAGGTCTTTTCCAACCTAAATGATTCTACCATGTTATAAACTCATGTTGTATATTGATAATGAGAGTAATACACAAAGAGCACAGTAGTATTTGACATATTGACATCTACTCTTAGATGTTTAAGAATTTGGTGGGATTAAATAATGATGGCATCTATATGTGAAGAGCTGAGCACAGAGTAGTGCAGCTGCCCACCTGCTCCTCAGGAAATCCACTGTGAAATGAGGAAGAGATCTCCCAGCACCAGACTCTTGCTTCCAAGCTCCAGGGTGTGCTCCTCCAGTGGAATATTTGAGCATCATCCTGTAGGTGGGACCTTACGATTTTTTTTTGCTTTTATGGTTTTAGTCTATCTTGGGTACTGCTAAAATACTTAGACCTAACAGATTTTCATGCATCAGGGATAAAATGCACTCAGCACACCCATCATAATTATATGTTGATCTATTCTGGCAGATAACCCCAGCAGGCTAGCATCAATGAATTTAGGAATGGATTCCTTTCAGGACAACCTAGTGTTTTCATTTTCCATCTGTAAGCAGTTTTTCATTTTTTGGCCCTATCTTTGTATGGCTGTTAGAATAATCAGTTGCTAAAATAAGTCATTCTTACAAATGCAAGAGCAGTAGAAAATAGGTGAATTTTGGGGAGCTGTCACTGGAGAGAAGTTATGGCTGATCACCTGAGTGACATGAACAGACAGAAGGGTTATGGGAGATTATTTTCCATAGACAAAGGGCAAATATCTTTGCACTCTGAACAGCTCTCATATCAGATTAAAGGAAGCAGAGGCAGAGGAGCTTGAAACAAGAAGGTGGAGCTACCAAACAATCAGGAAGTTGGCTTCCTGTGGGCTTTATAGAGAGGTCTTCCCACTTTGCCAATGTTGTGGTTATCTCTCCACTACAAGGCACCAACAAATATCAGTAGAGAGTTACTGGTGCTACTGGTGGCAATGGGAAGTGGAAAGATGAAGAGAACTCTGTGTGTAAGTGGGCATGTGTGCAGAGACAATTTGTGCTGTGACAGTGACTGCAATGGACTTAGCACAGGAGGAGCACTCCCTAAAGAGGGGCTTCAGGATCACTTTAAGTTTTAATGGCACAATATGCAAAAAACCTGCGAACCACAGGCACACATTTACATATTTAGCCTGTACCATTAAAGGCATGAGCAGCTAGCGTCAGCAGCAGAAACAGGGAGGGAAAAGACTGGAAGATTCTGTCAGTGATGCTTAAATGTCCCAAGCAGCTACAGGGGAAAAAAAAAACCCAAACAAAACTTGTTTGCTCCTACAGCCCTGTGCTCTTGTCTGCATAGGCACTGCTTGATCTTGAAACAGTTTTTAAATGTCTCATGTTCAAATTCACTGAAGAAATTTCTGGTACAGCTTCAATGGGAGACCAATTTCTATTGTATAGAATACTGTATAGATTTGCCATTGAGGGCAAGGGAAACGAGTGCCTCAACTCACCATTAGCATGAGGTTCTGACTTCTTTGGCTAAAACCAAAACCAAGATGGATTCACGTACTTCCTTCCAGGATTTCTTTAGAGATCCAGCATCATTTAGCTCTGAAAGAATAAGCATTTTCTTTGGCTCTAATAAACGAAACATTCATATTTGAAACTTGGAATATGAAGTCAAGTTCTAATAGGATGTTTTTACATACTCAAATTTAATTGTGTAAGGAAGTATTTTCCTTAGCAGGGGTGAAAATAAAAGAATTTTCTGTCTTCCTATTGCCTCCACCCCTGAACTGAGTCTGTTGTGTTTCTAATTCCAGCTGGATTGAAAAAGTACAGAAAATTTTGCATAAAAGGCATTTCGCCATAATCCAATCTTTTTCTGACCAGTGCCACTTACAAATATATCTTTCAGGACTTTATCCAAGCTGCAAACATTAGTAGGGGTCAACTTTTTCCAGAACTCTAAATCTGATAATAAAGCATGCTTAAAAATCACAAAATCACTGTTAATGTAGGTGTTTAAGTGTAATGAACACTTAAGGTTCTTCTTTTTTAAGTTTAAAATTTTCCAGCTCTGTTGGATGACAGGTTTTCAGGCTTTTCTACCCTGTCAAAAGGAACAGACAACATTTTTTAAGAGAAAGCTAAGATTCCCACAGACCCAGAGTTTGGAGCTTAAAGAAAACAATCACCAAATATGGCAAGAAACCGTGAGCTGGAGATGTTGAAACACTATTATTATTATCTTCTCTCATCCTGTCTTTTCCAACAGGCTTCACACCAAACAGAGAGCAGAGAAAATGCTCTCACCCAAGACAAGATGAATAAGCTGGTTACATTTTAAGAAGTGCCAGACACCCGCAGCACTGCTATCAGTGGGAAATGCAGGTGCTCTGAGAATAAGATCCGGTTGTCAGCTTTTTACTGCTGTTGACTTGCCTTCTTGTTCTCTTCAGGCTGAACACAGTCCCATTGCTTTTCTGTGTCACAGTAATGGAGATTTGAGGCTACTCTCTGACAGCTTTATTTATGGGCTTACACAGGGTCATTCAGCCTCTTGGGCAAGACATAAACTGTGCACTCTGTACTTATGGTCTGAAAGACAGGGGTCTGGCTTAAACACCTTTTTACTTGCTCTTTCTAGTTTACTTCCCACAGAAACCAGTGTGAGGTCAGATGCGTATGCCTATGTCTTCCCCCCGCATGGAGTTGGGATTTACCGGCGTAAACGTCTGTACTCAGGAATAAAGGATTGATTTCAGTTTTCGGTGATGATCTTACTGAAAACAGCAGATGTTTGGGTTCTGCGGTGGAGGGCCAGGCTGTGCGGTTAGTTGCCTGAGCAGGTGTCTGAATTGTACCCCGCAAAAAACTTTCTGGTCACTCAGAACAGGACTGTTCCACAGTCTGACTGAAGCTGTCTGTCTTCCTAGGCTGTGGCAGAGCCAATGGCACTAGTTCTCTGACTGACTTCCCTAAAAGCTTTCCTCTGCTGCCAAATGCTTAGACAATGGTACCAATCTCCACAAACGTACCTCTGGAGGAGTACAAAAAGACACTTGAATAAATATAAAATTAAAAGAGAATATAGTAAGCAACAGGAGTCCCAGTGATCACTGAGAGATATAGTACATACTTCCATGCTAGGAAGGCCGATGAAGAGAGCATACTTTGTCCTGTGCTAGACCTGCCCTGTTAGTATATCCTCAGTAGTTTCACAGCTTGCAAACATCTGTGAACTAGCGAAAGCTGAAAAGAAACATGTATTTTCCTCCCGGCTGGTCTTGCATGGATTGCAATTAAGGAGGAGGAACTGAAAGTAAGACTTGTATGAGCACATATCCCCCCCTAGTCCAGATGAGTTCTTGCTATTTGATTTTTTTTTCCCTCTGTCACTTTGCTCTGCTTGTTAAAGGTGCCAATTTTGTGCTACGATGTGAGAACACTATTCACACCCACAGTAACGATGTTCCATTTCATTGGGCTGCACAGCTTTTAATTTCAAGTTAATACAGCATAGAGGTTTTATGTCCAACATTCTAAATGCCACAGCATGTTGATGAAAAGAAATTACATTGATGAAACAGTTAGGCAGTGATTAATATGATCCATAACTCAGAATGATGTAACAGTCCCAGCTTTCTATCCTATGCAAAATGATGTCCAATTACTTGCTATTGATCAGATATTGCATTGCACCAAATGGGACGCCAGCATCAATTTATTTCATCATATTGAATTTCAGCCAATATCAATGGATATTTGGCAGGAGTTTTGCTGAAACGTTTGTCTGCTATCACAGAGCTGATGAACAGGTTGGCAGGCTTTGTTTGTAAAAGGGGTGGGAAGGGGACCGGAAAGAAAAAGAAAAGAAATGTGCTAATCTTGCCTGTGATTTTGTCCTTGTACCTGGCAGTAACAGGACAGAAATGCCTCCATGTATGTGCACATTTGTTTCACACACGTGGCTGCATGCCCCTTTCAGACATGCCAGCATTCTGTACTGCTCACTGCTTATTTTTTATTGATAATCAAGTGAATAATTAAAGCCCAACAGCTACATAAAACCCACATAAATCATCCTCAATATGTGAGTAATGCACCTCTGCTCAGGCATATCTCCCATTACAAATGATGGCCTAGAAATCCATGATTCATACCGGTGTGTATTGTTCCCTCACTCTGCATTTGCCTGTAGGAGATGTGCATGCCAGCCAAAGCTCAGGAAAATGGGATAGAGGTACATAGGGTGGTCTTAAGATGTCTTTTTCAGCCCACTTTCCCAAGACGGTCATTTAATGAAATTATCGTCTTGGTTTTATGTCTTTTCTTGGCTGTTGATGTGCTATTTTCCCAGCCGACATGCCACTAGCTCTGAGCTTCTCTTCTCCTTCTTTAAATGTTGAGGGGTTTTTTTGTTCCAGCAGTTACTGGTTCACTTATAACATTAATTCCACTACCATTTGAAAGAAAATCCTCACACAGGAGCACCCATCCCTGTTAACCTCTCTGTCTAAGATCACCAGTCGTGTGACTGCCACATGGAGTACTGCTAGGCCAAATGTAACAACATCTGCCACACATTCAACAACTTCCTTTTGGATTCCTCACACACTATTTTCACTTTCAGCTCTGAGCAGGAGTGAGATATGTTCTACTCTCTCTGATGCCAAAGTGCTGGGAATGTGCCATCCTCCCAGTGCAAACTGGGGGAATTTTGGAGACAGCCAAATTAAGCCAAGCACTAGTATAAAAGAGGAGAAAAGCTGTCCACGGTTCATTTTGGTTGACCCTCAAGGCACTCTTTGCCATAGATCTTGTTTCCAGATCCTTGAAAAATACAGTAGCTGCAAAATTACCAATTATGGAGCCGTAGCTCTGCAAATGTTTACATATCTGCTCAATTTTATGTGCTTGAGCGGTTCCTGTGTCTGCTTGAGGGTGTAAAATTAAGCATACATGGAAATTTTTATAGGCTCCAGCTTTCTACCTTACACAGCAGATGGCATCTCTGTAAGCTTTGTGGAATATTATATTTAGAAACAATTCCATTTGTTATTCTAATTTGTTTACTGAGCACCGATAGCATAGTTGGTATGTTGCAGATGTTGAGAAATGGCCCTCTTTTCCAAGATGCTTTTAACTTCAGTGGAGAGTGACTACAGGGACCTTTGCAGGACAGCCTACCTGAGCTTCTTTCTTGACAAGCTCATTGTCTTTACCTGATGGCATCATTTTCTTTTCAAGATGCTCCACTCAAATTGCACAGCAAACTACTGTAGTTCCTGTAGGAAGATTAGAATATATCCTAGTGCACAGGTAAGTCTTCTGCTTTAAAAGTCTTAGGATAGAACAGCTTGGTCATGTTGCTCAAACTTGAGAACAAGTGTAAAGAGAAGAAAATGGCTGAGATCACAAAAAAAATGTGGATTAAATAAATAAAAGAAGAATTAATTTCATTCAATGAGCACTTACATTTTCCTTAATCTGTTCTAGCATATAGCAATCCTTAATTGCTAAGAGTAGAATAATTATCACAGATGTCCACTCATACCCTCTTTTAGAATATTTTTTCCAAATGAAACTTCAAGTTTATGGGCAAATTATAATTCAGCATCTGTCTGCAATAATTCGATGGATAAAAGATGTCAGGGACAAATCCCCTGGCAATGCTTGCTGTACTGTGGACAGCATTCTCCACTTGACAAATTAGTCTGATCATTGCACTTGGATTGCATCACTCAAAGACAGTTTTTCAAAGGAGTGGTCCTCATCAGTTCCCCCAAATCAGACCCCTTTGCAGTATTTCACAATAGGTACAAAGAATACTGAGCTATGCTAAATCAGGAAACACTCCTGATTTTGTAGGTTTATATGCTTATTTAATGAAGAGTATCCCCTCTCTTCATAATCAAATTCCCAATACAGGATTAAGTTCCCCAATTATTCATAACTACGATGCACGAGTACTGGGATCTCTGCAGATCTCTACTAAGAAGCTAAACGTTTCAAAATGCTTTCTACCACCTTCCCTTTTAAAGAGTTTCCATCTGCATTGTTGAAATGGCCAGCTTTAGTCAAAAGAAGAGGAAAGTCTGAATTTTTCAGCAACAACTCTATTTGGCTTATTACTGCTTTTAGACTATTTTTTTATACGAGGAAGGTGGGGGTTTTACTTCCTTTGGCAGCAAACAGGTGAAAGAATGGAAGGGAATAAATGCGACTACTGATTGTTCTTATCAGACTTTCAAAAATTTAGTGTAAAACCTTTAAAAGTCAACTATGCTGATGAAAATCCTCCTGCCAATCTCTGAAAGAAACTTCAAACAAATTCACTTCAAGAACTCTTAACATCTTCACTCTTTTCCTTCTCTAGGTTCAGTTTCTCTTGTGATTGTTTAAATGCATGAATATACAAAGCAGACGCTGCAAACTACCCAGGTGCTGCACATGTGCTGCATACTGTAGTGTTGAACCTTCAGCTTCATCTTTTCTTGGCGCGAGTGACGTTCACGTCTCAACTGTGAGAAGCCACTGTAGATGATTGTCTAACTCGCTGCAGTGTATGGCCAGGGCTGGCCCCAGAGCTTGCACTTAGTTGAGGGGGAGGTTTGGAGCTCAAGGAAAACATAACATAATATTGCTGACAGAGGTCCTGAAAAAGGATGAATCAGCTCCCTGCACAGAATTTTAAAGGGCTTAAAGTTAGAAATTAATAATTAAACTCATAATTCTGACATTCTGTTAGAAAGTTACAGCATCACAGAAGGGCTGAGGTTGGGAAGCATCTCTGGAGATTGCCCAGTCCCACCCCTGCTGAAGGCAGGGTCAGGGGAGCAGTCAGGTCTTTGAGGATCTCTCAGGATGCAGACTCTACAGGCCATGTCAGTGCTCAGTCACCCTCACAGAAATTTTTGTTCTCCTGTTTAAATGAAATTTCCTGTATTTCAGGTTGTTCCCATTGCCTCTTCTCCTGCCACCGGGCACTGCTGGGAAGAGTCAGGATCTATATTCCTTACGCCTGCCCCACTCAGGAGTTTGTACATACCCATAAGGTCTCCCTGAGCCTTCACGTCTCCAGGCTAAATAATTCCAGCTCTCTCAGCCACTCCTCATACAGTTCTGATTCCTCTGCCATCTCTTTGTCTCTTTGCTGGACTTGCTCCGGTATGTCCATGTCTCTCTGTACTGGGAAGCCTAGAACTGGGCACAGCTGCAGTCTCACCAGTGCTGAGAAGGGTCACCTCTCTTGATCTGCTGGAGATTCTCTTCCTAATGTTAATCGGCCTCTGCTTTTCAAACTAGATCTGCTTGGTACTTGTTTTCAAGCTTTCCTCTGTAACTGTAAAGGATAAATGAGGGAAAAAAAGCAAGCACACAAACAAATGAGGAAAAAATTAGTAATTAAAAAAAAGCACAAAAAAAAAAGCCTAGAGGAGAAAGAGCAAGTGGAGAATGTCTGACAAGCCCTTGAATCCTGAGGCCAGGGCTCTACAAAGAAATGTCACGCTGCCACAAGGCTTGTAATAACTTAAAGAGCTGGCACTGCAGACATTGTCATTCAGCCATCCTGGCTTTGATTGCACCATTTCTTCTGTGAGGAAGCATCAGGCATTTGAGGCACAGCTGGCACCAGCTGTGCTGGTTCCCGATTTCTTTCTGCGCTCCAAATGTTCCCTTAGCCTACAGAAAGACCAGAGTGATTTCTTTGGCCTTCATGTGTTTGAGCCTGTGGCACTTGCTCTAGACTGGCATAAGGGAATCTGGCCTTAAGTTGTAGGTGGAAACCTGTATGTGTGTATGTCCTGGATAATCTGAAGGGAGGATGGATGCTGCAATGTCTTGATCACTTAATATAGGGAACTAATGGAATAATGAGGTGATGTGGAAGAGCGGAAGGGGGATAACTGAGGAAACAAAACTATTTAGCCAACATATGATCCACCGCAGCAAGAAACTTCACAGTTTCAAGAATATTTCCAATATTTATAAAAATGCAATAATAGGCTTAGGTGAAGAAAGGCATCAGGGTAGGTATCGTGTGATGTCTGTGATAAGAGAAATGCGTAATTGAGCTGGAGTGGAGGTGAAGGCTCTCCCTGCACATACAGTGTTATTACATTCTTTTCCACTTGGATACCCTCTCCAAGCACACTAATCCATGGATCTGGAGAAGGATAATCTACTGACATCCAATTTTCTGCGATATATTTTTGTACTGGATAAGCCAATTTATTCACTGAGAGTTGTTAACTCTTTCCTGGCTAAATGGACCTGAAGGATTAAAGATTAGTTTATTCACAAGCAATAAGCACACCTGTGCTTCCACTTCTCTTCCTGATGACATGAATAGGTTCCCCAACTCAGGAGGACGTTAAAGATAATAGAGGTAAGATCACTATTGCAATTAAAATGTAGGTAAAGAAACAAGCTCAGGCTCTCAAAATTAGCTGAAGCAAAGAGAGAGGAGTAAGCTAAAATGTTTTGACTGTGATCCATGTTCATATCTATTCCCTGGAGGTCAAATACAGAATTCTGGGCAAAGCCCAATTCTAACATAGATATTCCTTGCCTTTACACGATGAATGCATTTCTTATTCCAAACACAAATGCCTTGAAGCTAGGATAAAAAAGGCCGTTGTGCTCTGCTAGTGCTCACTCTTCCTAGTGCTGACAAAACCCCATTGTTCTCCCCAGGAGGAGGAGGAGGAGGAAGGCTAGGGAGCAGGGTGTGGCCAGCACAGCCTCACAGGGAACTTTGGGGGTTGTTTGCATCCACTCCCTTCTTTGTAAACCACAATAAAAATTCTGAGGCTGCTATTGTAGTGGAGAGGATTTGGATGGCCCCTGATTTATTAGTACATTCTGCATCCTTACAATGTGTACTGGAGAACAATTCTGTCATTTTAAAATGTCTTGATGCGTTTAGTGGAGGGATCTGTGCGGTGGTGTCACCTGTGCAAGCAGGGGTTTGCCTCTGTTTAGGCCTGAGGAAGAAGTGCTCAGGGTTGGTGTGGAAGTGGGCTGAGTGCTCTGCGCAGCAACAGTTTGTACGGCTCCCTCAGAAACCTCAGGCCTCTGTGTCAACGATGAGTGTGTGTAGAGAAGGTTTCTCCCACCTATGATTCTATGTCTAAAGAGAGGAGAATAGGAAAAGCAAAAAGAGTGATGGAATAAGGGAAGATATGGTGAAGGCTTTTGTTACGAGTACAAAGGGGCCTATTTTGGCATTGTCTGATCTGCTGCCCTCCAGGCTCTGGACATCCTCAGCCACATTGGTCTGCAGTTTGACCCAGCTCCAGGCATAATGGACATGACCATCCCCACTGGGGGAGGGAAGCACTTGTGGAGAGGACTTCTCTTTTGACCTCTATCTGTAGCACTGCCAGATTAATTTTGTGTAGAGGGACAGTCTCCAAGATCCTAATTACTCATTAAAAATCTCATGAGGCAAGTTTCTGCTCAAAGGAAAGTAGCATTTTTTACAGCTCTATCTTTCAGTGCAAACACATGCACACACCTCCTGTTTTGTTAATGTCTGGCTGGGTATTGCCCTCATAGGTTGACACTGGTGGTCAGAAAAAAAGGGAATGTCAGATGAAAATTAATGAATCCTGCTTCTTCCCACTGAAGTCGGGCAGAGCAATTCCAGCAATGGTTTGCAAAATGGTTGTTTTTCTAATTTGTAGAACAAGGACTTTGACTTGCATTGCCATGGGCCTGTATCCTGTCCTGTCGGGGTTGTACTTTTCCCTCCCATTTCAGAGTGGCTCCAATCCCAGTATCAAGTGCTGTAACAGGACAAACTGCACCGTAGTTTCCTACACACCCACATCCTGGCTTCCCATACAGAGATTGAGCCAGGTCTTCTCTCCTCCTAGTTGGTTCGTAGGCTCTCTCCTGTTTCTCAGCAGACCTGTCCTTCCTCCAGCCATAGCAGGAACAAAGCCATCTTTTTTTCTCCATCACTTGGATCACAACTTTATGACAGATGACTCTTTGGTCCAGGAGATTCTCTCCATTTCAATTCACACCATTTCCTGCTTGAGGTCCTTAGCCCAGACAAATGGTCATCTCACTCCTCAAGATCTGATGCCTTGGAGGCTGATCAGTTTGCTCAGAGTGCAGATAAATTTCATAGAACATGCAAGCATTGATGCTTCACCTCATGTTTGAAGTCATCAAGAATCAAAAGAAGAGGCAAATGGGGGAAAGGGGCAAGTCATGTTTTTAGAGTAGTATTCTTTGCAACAAAGAGTGGCCCCAGTCCTCTGCATCATGCCTGCTTTCTCCTGGCCAGGGAGTGAAAGGGCAGACTGATATTTCAGTGTTAAATCATAAATCCATCCCATGAAGATGCTCTGCTAGCTCTTACTGGAGAAGTGGCTACCGATTCTACCAGCCTGGAGCTGTAGCTCTGCTCATTTTTAATTAAATGCCTCATTTCCCAGCATGCTTACATGATGGCTTTGTGTCCCACATAGCTTACTGCTCATTCCCCACCTCCAGCCCTGCACAGGAGACACATACAAATGGATTTGCTTAATATAAAATCCTAGTTAGAGAAATTACTGTTAGATCAGGCAGATGGACACAAGCAAGCATTTGTTGGTCTTCACTTGCTCCCCTGTCTGCCTGTATGCTACCTAGCCTGGCTCTGAACGGCAGAGACAGCTACTGATGAAAGGAATGAGACAGATTTTCCTTATTATTCCATCAGGGCAGGAGGCAGAGAAGCACTTGACATGAGAGCATCCCCTGAGGTGGCAGAGGCCTGGCTGGGCTGTCACAGTTGTATTTTCCATGAGGATGACTGTTGCCTGGCTGAGGCAGTGTCCCCAGTGAGCAGGGAAGTGCAGAGCAGAGCAGTAACAGGGTTGGTGGCTGTTGTATCGGTTGATGAAGTAATGGGCTTAGCCTACTGTTTCCTTTCTCATAATTTCCATACTCATTTGTTAAGGTGGGTGGCAACATGTCAATTTGCCTCCAGTCACTCTAGGATTTCTTGTATTCCAAGCGTGGCCTTGCCCAGCAGCATGCGGAAAGGCACAGTGGCTGCAGTTGCAATTTTTTATCTTTACGTGACAGATTTTACAAGTAAAGAAGCTGGGGTCAGGAATCTGACCTTGGACATGTCCATTAAAAAATCTGTACTGAAATCAAAGGAGATCTGCACTACTTGTCTGAGATCAAAATATGGACATCCCTTCTATATACAAAATATCAGACTGTCTTGCTGGTAAGCCAGCCAGCTGGTAAAAATTGCGTAAACACATTACAATCAAAACATATTCCAATAGTTGTGATTTTTTTTCCCTGTGGCCATGACTGGATGTCACCTCTAAGGGGCAGTGTGTGTGTGTGCATCACACGAAAGGGATCAGAGAGAACGTACTGCTGAGATCATTTTGCAGTGGCAAGTTGTTTTTCTGGCTAAGAAACAAGACATAATACATAAAGTTGCTTTAAGGACAAGAATAACAAGCATGCTGCATAAATAATGTAAAGCAAGAAGTCCAGCATTGTTTAGAATATTTTATGAGGAATTTATTGCTGTTAATTGAAGGAGAGAGATTGATCACTGAGGAATCTAGCTCATTACTTAACAAAACCTGGATAAATGGTGTGTCATTTCTCTGTTCTGCTTAGCATTCTCCTTCTGAAGCCTTTCTGTTTATGGAAAAAAAATAAATTATTTGAAACCAGATACAAAATGATGCCCCAGGTCCCCCCCCTCCCATTCCCACATAAATACATTATAAAATAGAGACAGGCAGGATATAATTCTCTCTCCTTCCTTTTTGTTTCCTGCTCCCCGACATCTTGAACGCCTGTTGAACCTCAGCACATATAAACAAGGAGAGCCAGAAACGGAGGAAGGAAGGAATCCACTGTGCTGTGCCCCATATCCCCCTCTCTCCAGGCTTCCCATGGTTGCATGTGGCAGAAAATTCAGATGCTGATTGCTCTAAACAGCAGGTTGCCCCTCTGCCAGCAGCTCCTTCACGGAGGAGCCCTGCCAGCTGTCGACCTGGCAGTGGGAGTCACCGCGATGCAACTGCGCTCGGGGACTGATCCTCACCAGTGGGAGAGTTTTGATAACAAGTATGCCTACGTGAGGTCCTCTAAAAGGTCTTTGCTGTTAATTTGGTAGGGAAAGAAGCCGCGGGAGGTGAAAAGCCAGCATATTACATTCTCTTATTTTCTCCTTTTTTTCTACTTTCATTTTGGATGTAGTTTCCAGCCCTCAAATAGCTGGCTCTAAACAGGTATCCTACCAGAATTAAAATAAGACAAATCTAACTTGGGCATGCACAGGGATGCTGATTATACCTAACCCACTGCAGCCAGCCTCTGCTGCCTCTGTAATATTAATTTTCCAATTATCAGCACCAGGCAAGTGAAATTAAAGGGCACTGGGTAGATATTAAAGTATAACTTTGCTTTTTTCTTGATGAAGCTGAGGGAGTTGGTCAGCTGGGAACTGCTGAATCCAGTCTCAGCAGCCACATAAACAAGTGAGACGGTTCTATCACCCAGCAAACCACCCTCAAGCCACTTGAACAACACTTTGATGGCACTGGGCAGGCCCTGGGTAGGACCAAATTGGAGAGTTACAGAAGAAGCAGGTCTCTCCAGGAGCACAGTGAGATGCTTAGTCTCCCATCCCCTCAACTGCAGAGATATCAGCCCTAGACTGGAATCACACATGACCACACATGTCCCTGGGTGAGTGTTACATGACCTGATCCCACAGCAGTAAGATAATCTTCAAATAAATCTTGATGTTAGCATTAGATTATTTTTAAAAATAATCCCCCAAACTCAAAATATCTCTTCCTTCTTTCTAATTAAGTACTTTTATTTTCAGCTGTCAGCATGACATTTTTATTTTTCAACTTCAATTTTATTTTTAACTCGTTTATACAATCTACAGTCCAGTAAAACTGCTTGAATTCAAATTTTTTTTCAATCCAAAGCAAAATATCTTTCATTCTTCCATTAATCAATGTTTCATCTCTAACGTCAGCCTGAAAATATTTTCACCTCATTTTTTTTTCCTTGGAACTGCTAATGAAACAAAGTTTAACTGTAGTTTCAGTGAACCCTTCACTTCTGCACTTCTCAGCCACTGAAGCACAGCTAATGCTTTGCAGGGTTCAGGTTTTATAAGATCCTTAAGACAGGTTCTCTCTCCGGACATCTCCTGGCACCAGGGGCTCCCAGTGCTGGGCAGAGCGCCACATAACAAAGAGAGCTGTGATTTCTTTCTAAATGGCATCAGATCATTCTTCTTTAGATTTGTCGGTGCTCTGCAATATAGTTCATTAATAACTGCTTGTTAAAACCTTTGAGAGATGACTGCTTATTTGTGTGGATAATAATGTGTGAAAATTAGTTGTGGCCAAATTTTTGAGGTTCTAGCTTTCTTGTCTTTTCTTTCTTTCTTTTCTGAATTTCGGTAGGGTTTTAATGAAAATGAGGCCTAATTAAGAATGGGGTTTTTTTGTCTGTGCCGTGGTTATTGCAAAGAAAATTCAAGCGCTGTAAG
The DNA here is from genome assembly GCA_020746105.1 of Trogon surrucura. NCBI lineage: Eukaryota > Metazoa > Chordata > Aves > Trogoniformes > Trogonidae > Trogon > Trogon surrucura. The sequence goes on along the minus strand of CM036621.1, from coordinate 54,482,526 downwards.
GGAGAAGAAATCCAAGTCTTTGGGCGCTTTTTCTATTCACCTGTCTCAATCTGCAACACATTCCTACAAACTTAAGGAAATTTTTTCAGTTTGCGCCACAGCACATGGGTGTTGTTACAGCCATACTAACTGCAACAGAAAGCATTACTTTGGCTGACCTTCTGCTTTGAGCCTTAAACATAGTTTCTGAAAGACCCAAAGGGGAAGCTGCCCCTCAGGAGTTGCAAGACGTCACCTGTTGGATCCCTTTAAACTTTATGGCTTGGATGAGGCAGGGTTGCTGGTCACTGGGTGGGAAGGGGCCACACATTCTCCTGCCTTGTCCCGACTTCTCCTACCTGCCTTAGATGTTCCCTGGCACGGAATAGTCCTTGGTAGTTGGGTGGCCTCTCCTTCATGAGGTCCTTTGTCTATGCTGATGAGCAGTCCTTCATGCATCCTCTAATGGCCTGTTAGTTTTCATGTCTTTCATTCTCCACTGACTGTCAAGAGACTCCAAAACCAGCAGCCCTGGAAGTCAGGCATGCCGTGAATCTCTCACAGGTTTTTTAAGCCTAGATGCTGCGTTAGGCAGCTAAGTTTGTCTTCAGCCTCAGATTGGCTGTTTGAATCCATCCCCAGCTGCTTTGTGATAGAACCACAACAGTGACATGTTATTGTGGCTTTTAGTGGATTTAGTCAAATGGCTACAAATAATTTGAACTTTGGAAAATAAAATCCTTAAAATCCTTTTTTTTCTGTGGACCCAGTGCCGGAGAAAACAGGTGATTCATGATATGACATTATGCTCTTCATTTGCCAAGTGCTGCAAAGATTAGATTAAGCTGCCTGTGTACAGCATGAGCCAAAGCACTGCTGTGGAAAATCCAGGCCCTTCTGCTGCAGCAGTGAGCACACAGCTCCTCACTTTCGTAGCCCTAATGGTGCCAAGGGTCAGGCCAGTCACCGGTGGTCAGCTACGGGTCAGTGTTCATGCCTTTATATTTGCATGTCTGGGTGTGTCCCTTGGGTCCATTTATCTCGCATCTAGTAGGATGGCTCTTCTGTGTCCTTGTACATTTGCAGACAGTGACACAGAGATTGTGATATTCCCTTCCTCCACCTCCTCTCAGTGTTGAAATTGAGAGAATTGTAACAGAGTGGTTTCCAGCAGAGAACAGGAATCAAGAGCAAGGGACTGAACCCTCACATGTATTCATGACCACGCACACTTTTATGGACCCAATAGTACTGTCAAGCATTTCATAGGGCTTTCTATCAAGGATACTATATAACAATAAGTTGTATTGTACTGCACTTTCAGTGAATATATGAGGTAATTGGTGTGCAGTTTCCTAGACTAATACTGGAAGACAGGCACCTGTAGACAGAGAAAATGAAGTTTAAAAATCTCTTTGCTGACTGCATTCCCCCAGCTGGGAGAGAAAAGCACAGACAGTAGCAGCCGTAGGTCAGTTGTTCTTAACCCTCTCCAAGCCCAAGTTGCATCCCTCTGCCGCCTCCCTGTCTTACTAGGGTGGAGCTGGGCACCGGTTTCATTTAGCAGCAGAGAGATGGGTGTATGCTTACACTCCCTACTCCTTTCTAAGTCTCAGAAGAGGCTTGCCCCCTTTCCAAATTGCTGAGCTAAGATGTAATCCCCCAGGCACTGGATGTTTAGCACGTAGAAGACCAAGTGAGTGAGGAGAAATCCTTGCCACCTGGAGTCATGGTCCAGCACGGTGTGAAGGACTGGCTGCTCCCAAGCAGGATGTTCTCGCTCCAGTAGCTCCCAAAGGTGGTGTAACACGTGCTTGTTATGACAGTCATGGAGTGTCAAGCCTGTAGCTCTCCTCTGAGCAGCTCCCCCAGGCCACCATGGGTAATACAGAAGATGTGGGCTGCAAGCAAAGAGACATTCCCTGCTTCATCTGTAGTTGTGTTCAAACAAGATGTTCATCATAGAAATCAAAAATTATATCTCTTCCTGTACAAGAACTGAATGTCACAGTCACCTGGACTGTCCATGCTAACTCTTCTGGGCATGGTGGAAATGTTTCTTGAACCTAGCCCTTGTTCTAGTGCTTGACCAGGAACTTGCCTGCTGCTGTAGTGTTAGATATGAGCTACAGCTAGGACGAATGCAATGTGTTTTCTTTCTCGTTCTTCCTCACTCTGTGAGCTATCACAAAGCCATTTCACTAAGATGCTGAATCCCAAATGTCAGGAATATGGTCAGGTTGCGTCATCCTTTCATACAGATTTCTTTATTATTATTTCTAACATTTACCCACTTAACCGTGAACAATAATATTTATGGGGAGCATGTCTACCCATACATAAATATTGCTGGGGATAGGCCCAGGGACAACCACTTGCTTGGCAGCAGGGCTTGAAAAATGTAAGCAGTGTATTATAGCCCCCATGGTGATTTATCTCCTGACTTAATCTCCACAGGAGGAGGCCATTCTGGCAGTTCTGCCATGCTCACAGTGGCCAAAGAGCAGCTTGCAGTGTTAGTAGCACTGTGTACTGTAGTAAAATTCTGCTTAAGGCAATTTATCACCCACTGCTGCCAGGGCTAGTTATGGATTCGGCTCACTTACCCATGTGTGGGAATGAGAACTTGAACATCACTGGAGATGCCAGAGTTTTGTTTCCACCACACTGTGTGTGCAAGCCATTCAGAGAGTGTCATCCTGAGATTGAGTGACAGAGCAGGTGCAAAGCACAAAGAAAACTCAAAAAAGGCAAAGAGATCTGTGTCTCATGGAGATATGTCCCTCATAATACAAAATTGAAAAAATGTAGCAGCAAGTTTTTCAAAGAAACATGCTGAGAAAACATGAAAAGATTCTGTGGACATTCCCCATCAGATGAAGCCCTTCAGGGCAGAGCAAGAAGAGATACCGGGCTGTAAACTCTCTGAAGGGAAGAGCAGACTTTGTAATCTGTGTTCGTGTAGCACCTTGCAAAATAGTGAGCATATCTATGACCTGTCTTCCTGGGAGCTACTCTGAAGCAAATGCTACTAATAGGTTAGTTAAAATAGTAAGCATAAGCAAGTATGTTTGACAGTCTTACTTTCTATAACAAGGCTGTAGTTGCCTACTAACAATATAGCAACTGTGTTGTGATAAAAAAACATATATACGGTATTTGGCATCAAACCTTTTTTTAAGATGGCTGCAGTATTAGTCTAAACTAGTACTCTCTGTACACCGCATTGACTATCATATTCTTCCATGTTCCTGTTTAACTGCGTCTGAAGACAATTTTTTTATATTAATTCTAATTTCTCTTAAAATGTCTTATTTCATGCTATTGAGCAAATGAATCCACTGAATCAAGGGCAACTCCTTTTGTTGGGCAGCTCATCTCGATCATTATTCATTTCTGAAGGACTGAAAATCCTTTTTGTAACTTCATGGTTGTCTTAGCCGTACCCCCTGTAAATACAAGGACTTGTTTTTCTTCAGACATATGCAATTGGCTTGGGAGCTGGCTTGAAATTGCCAGTGTAGCAAAGGAAAAGATAGATCAGTTTAACTCACATCCGGAAGGAATCTAAAGTCTGTTTTGCTGAGAAGTTTGATCTAGTATTGCTTTGGGCCTGGGGATATCCAGTGCGTATCCTTCTACTGTATGCCTAGGAGCTGCACACTATCTGCCTTGAACTTTGTGAACCTTTTCTCAACTCAACCAAATTCAAAATCTGTTGCTGGGCAGAATGTCCCAAGTAGAACTACGATATTTGGTGAGGACTGGCTGGTTCTGTGGGAATCTGGGAGCCAAATCACAGCAGAATTGAATCTTTTTAATCTTGATATTTTAGGAGAGAATAATCAGGAACACCTAGTAGCAAAATATTCACACAGGTTATTATTAGGTATTACAACATCTAATACACTATCCACTTTCCAGATACCCACTGAGGGCCCAGCATAAGTCGCATTCCCAGTGTACCCACTGGCTTCTCCCAGCACACTGATTCAAGAGGCAAGCCTAGCAATGCCCCGCTGTTGGGGTTGCAGAGCGAGTTCGGCGCTGCAGAGGAAATGGGTTACAGGCACAGAGGCCAGAATCTTGACTAGTCCTTATCCCACATGCCCACTAATGCACAGCAGATGATGGCACAGGGAAGAAGGGATTTTGAGCCATCATCCAACTGATTTGAAAAGTGCTCAGAGGCTGTGGGTTACCTGTGGATGTTGTAGCCACACAGACATCTATGAATATCACTTCTAAAGACATTGGCTTTGCCCTATGTGGAGAGCCTTGGCATGGTGGGTGATAGAAGGTGCCCTCCTGAGAAGGGAGTGAGTGATGGACAGAATTAAGACCATTGCTTCTCCTGGAGGTAGGAAAACTTCTGAAGAGCTAGCCTAATTTTTTTATCTTTTTATTTGTTTTATCAAGGCAAGCTTATGTTTTCATCCTTGAAGATCGATCTTCGTCATTCAAAATTGTTCATTCAACAGGAAGGTAAACAGTTCTTTCAGCCATGTTTCTCTCTCCCAGTTCCGTGGCAAGAGAGACCTGTAAAAGAAGAAGACAAATAATGTGTCAAGCATGGTCTGGAGAGGATTCAGCTGAGCTATTTCTGGCTTCCCCTGCTTGTCCTCCAGCTGTTGTACCCCTAGTAACTTCAAAGGCTGTACACAAGCTTGGCCCAGCTGTAGTTTCATTCAGCTGGATCTATGCTTCCAAATATTTTTCTGATGTAACAATATCTGGCCCAGGCAGAGCTTCAAACCTCTCCCTGTGTGGACAGGGAAAAAGGTTTCCGCACTCTGTTACCGACACTTAATACCTGTAAGTAAAAGATGTTGGTCAGAGCTCTGGGTCAGCGAACTGATTCTGTGGGCACCAGAGTCTTGTCTGTGAGGGTCAAATGTACCTCAGCACATATTTTGAGGGCTTGGGTTCCCCAGGAAGACAGGCCTCATGCTCTAAGAGCATTAATCAAATTTTGATGTGATAACTACCAGAGCTTCTCCATGTATCTGCCCTGAAAATGCATTTATGAAGGAAAAGAACAGTCAAACAAAGCTGAAAGGTATCTGCTTTCAATAGAAATTTCCTGTTATTTGTCAAAAAGGGGTATCTGTGCAAGTCCCAACTGTCCTGGTTCCAAAACTGTGATGTGACGCCCCACAGCAAACCTGTTGCTTTCCAACTCACCCTGGGCTGGGATCATGCTTGTTACAGCAGCAGAGCCACAGCCTCAGAGCAAGATCAGCAAGAAAGGTGGCTGCAGAACACCATGAGATCTGGGATACAGCCATGGTGCCAAAGGGACAGAGAGAAGGGTGTGGGAGATACTCAAACCACAAATGTCAAAGAGGTGTTGTAGAATGCAAACGCTCAGTGGTGGACTTTTTGTCAAAAACTTGAATATTCTCTGAAAAAGATAAAGGAGAATGTTCTTACAAGATTCTATAGGAAAAAGATTGATTCCAGTCATCTCTAATGACTATATTAAATGATGAATATGTTCTGTTAACCTAATTACTGTTTAGAAAATGGATTGCACATTCTGATTAGTTGCTTTGCTATGTACACCTCAAAGACAAAGTGTTAAAAATCATCTATATTTTCTAAGCTACTAGGGATTCTCTAATAATATGCACTCTGAGTGTATGGCAGAAGATACGGTAGATCTGGGTAAATTTGGTGATCTGTGATTTTTCAAAGCTCTTTATTCATTGGTGTAAATGAATAATATTTGGTGACTCTTTCCCTGTCATTTCACACAAGAAATTTTCTCCCCATAAATCCAGTGACTAAAGATTTGAGGTCAATTTTTAATAGCAGCACAAGAGATGCAGCTTCTCCATAAACTCCAGAGTAACAACAAATAATACTTAGTGTGAAAATTTGTAGGACTCCAGTTAACATCCTCCTCTCAGCCTTTCAGTGAATGTCATCAGTTATAATATTATAAGCAGGCAAGACCTTTCATATCAGAATATCAGAGCATTAGCTGGGAGCAAAGGTGTTGCCAAAAATTTAGGAATTTCCATTTCAGTGAGGGAACTAAGCAGGACAGTTGTGGCAAATTATGTCATGCATGCCAATCAAATATTTAAAGGGAAGACAAGGTACCTTTTTTGTTTGATTGGTGGTTTGGGATTTTTTTTAGATGTAAAGTAAAAGCTGTTTCTCTCTAGCTGGCAGCTGTGGAGGAGAAAGATTTTTTAAACTCATGTTGATGGAATTAAAAGCTTAATTTTTTGAGAACTATTTGATATGAAAACACTTGCACTTGGAGAATTTTCCATTTAAAAAGAACAAAACAATCCTTTCCACAATTGGTTTATGGATTGATTACAGTACATCAAAAAAAGGCAAATAGATTGATTCATAACTGTTTTCATGCTTGTGCTTACGAGCCACACGCTGCACGTGCATTTGCTATGAGTATGATTTATAATAATACGCTGATAGTATTAGCTGTATGCAAGAAACTGCAACATGGGGACCTGACTCAAACATAGTTTAGAGAATAGGCAGGCACTGATTAAAGAGTGGACAGAATACACTGGGCTGTACTGTGGCTGACTAGGGCAGTTTTCCATGTGTTCCCCTTAAACAGTGATTTCTGGGATTTCCTTCTTAAAAGGGACTCTTAATCTTATATTTTGCTTGCATTGCTCTGGAAGGAGGCTTGGTGCTTTTGGGAAACTTGCTTTGGACTTGTGGTTTAGAAAGCTAGAGATTTAAGAGCAGAGAAGTAGGCAAGGTTGAAAGCTTGGAGGCAAATGCAAAAGAAGTTAAAACTGAGATGGAAGAAGGTGGCACCGCTGGTAAACTTTGCAGACTAAATCAACATCTCTGGCATGATAACTGATGCTAATAAGGACAGAGCATTCCTACGGCAAGATCCGCATTGCTTGGTAAGCTGGATTCTTTTAGAAAGCTGGTGTATACACAGAGCCACTAGGAAGGTCACATACACACAAACCAAGAATGTAGGCTGTATTTTCAGCTTCAGACTGAGAGCTAAAAAGCAGAAATTCTGGAAAGGATGTAGGGGCTCTCTGGGATGAACAAATGAACCAGCATGAAGCTGGTGCTACAGAAGCTGATGCAATCCTTGGGCAAGTAAACAAAGGGATTTAATAGGGCTCGGCAGGGAATGATGTCACTTCTTGACATGGGATTGCCAAGGGATCTGCTGAATTCTGTGTCCAGTGCTCATGCTCAGACATCGAGAAGGGATACAGAAAACTAGAAAAGCAGTAAAAAAAAAAACCCCAACAATCAAATCCAGAAGAGTGAATCCCAGGTCTGGGAAATTCTGACTTGCAATGAGAGACTCTTACAAGACAACAAGACACTCTTACAAGTCTTTTCTATCTTATGCAAAAGAAGATTAAGAAGTAATTTGACTGAGATGTATAAGCATCAATATCACGAGAAAATTTCTGATGCTAATCTTCCATCTGGTAAAGCAACTGCAGCAGAAAGGAAGACATATAGACAAGGCACCAGGAAAAATAGATTACCTTGTACCAGCTGCTCCGAAAGAGCTGTTTATCCCCTCTTTGTAAGTGTGTTTGCCCCTCTTACCTTGGGAGACAGGGTCCTCTAATAAATCCTCTCACCGTTATTGTAGTTTGCTATAGGTAAGAGCATGAACAGGGATGATTACCACGATGAAGCTGACCCACAGTAATTTCTTCCCTTGAGGTGAAGTGTTCAAATGTTAAAGTCCGTCGAGAGGTCCAAGGGCTGTCAGCTGAGGATAGCCGCATTTGGATGAAAGATATGATGCATTTATTTTTAACAGGGAGAGTTAAATCTTTAGGTCAAGCTATCTAGGGATGTAGAGGGTTGTCCATTAGTCGCAGTCTTTTAATCAAGACTAGGTGCTTTTGTAAAAGACACACTAATTGTTCAAACAGAAGTTTTAGGTTCAACGCAGAAATTCCTGGATGAAATTCTGTGGCCTGCCAGGCTAAATGGTCATAATGAACCTTTCCTGACCTTTCACTCTATTAATCTGTGAAAAAATGAGCAGAGAATCGAGAGGTAACCAGGAGCTATGCAGTTCAGATTGTTGATAGCAAAGGCAAGGAGATCAAATTTGGTGGAAAAGGTAGAAGGCAGCTTACAGAGGAACCTGCCAGCAAAGTGGGCAGAGAGCTGGGCTTGGCTGCAATAACTCAGGGAGCACTGGAAGCAATCATGGGATAATCTCGGAGAGAACAGAAAGGAGCAAGGGAGGTATAACTGATACAAATGATGGAGACTGTGCAATGGAGAGACAGGCAGCTCTTGAAAGGTGAAAACACACTCGCGGTGGAGGAAATGTCACTGTCAATTTAGGGCATTAGGGTAGGAAATTATTTGGCACTTCTGACAGAGGAAGGAGGAGAGAGTGATTTGGACAGAAAGGTGAGACAGCCTGGAGGGAGAGGGTGCAGAGATATGAAGTCTGGACACTGTGAAGGAGAAGTGAGAGAGACAGTAGAGAAAGGTTTTGAAGGATACTTTCTTCAGAGAGATACAGAAGTCAGGAGAGCTTGTGCCTTCATTCATATAGCACACGCCTGTCTTGCATAGCAGGATTACCTGAAGGCATTACACCTGTGCTACTGAGGGACAAACTAGGCCCCTCAAATGATACAAAAGCAGTACATTCAATATTAACCACTCCATGACCAAAAATAAATTGTACAGTCATTCTATTCCAGAATACCAGATTGATGGCTGAATAGTTAGAACTCAGCAAGTTAGGTAATTTTGCACTGAATATAAATGAGAATTGTAAGATAAATGACATTTAGTGACATTAATTAACTGATTAAATTAAACCTGATATTTTAATCAGAATTTGTTTATGCAAAGCTCTGGATAAAAAGAAATGGAGTTTAACCTAGTTACTTTTAAAATTCCAGTTACCATAACAACTTCTTGTGATATCAATTAAAGGTGGTCTTTTCTTTACATTATTTTTAGAACTTGAGTTACCATAACAACAGAACGCTATTTCATTTGCAAAGAGTTAAAATGTGTTGTTGTTCTTTGAGAAACAATCAAAATACAAGTGGGATGCCAGTAATAAATACCCTAGAATGATTGCACAAACAGCATTTTTCAAACACCTCACTTGTGGCACAAGAGCCTGATGGATCTTCTGCAGTGTGACAGGCTCAAGATGTTTCTTGGTTGCTCAAATAAGAAAGAGATTATTTATCAATTGCATAAGAGTGGGGCTGTCAGGCACCAGTGGCGTTATCAGCTGTCAGATCTGCAAGGAAAAATAATGCAATAACAAATAAATTCACCTGGCCCTCAAGTGCTTCTAGAGGGCAAGCTGGAGAGTGTCTCCCAGGGCCAAGGTAGTGACCCCATGCCTTCTCCCCAGAGATCACTGGTGGAAAAAAATATGCTGACAGATCATCTCAGGGACTGTCTCTTGACTGTGCCAGGCCTCCTTGGATGTCAGTGCTACCATCCTTCTATTCTACCTCTGGCAGTTCTTCTCCTGTAAGGCATTTTCGCTTGTGCAAGGGCAATACAAGACAGCAGCCTTGGTATAAACTGCCTACGGAGTTGACTGGAGTCAGTCTCTTGGCCCAGCCTCACAAGAACCTCCATGAGACAAAAGCATGGGTGAGATTACAAGCCAGTGGTGTCACAGTGACCAAGATGCATGAAGGGCACTACAAACACACGTGTGTTTGTCTACCACAAAATGAGCTGAGGGCTTATATTTGTATCACTGTGATCCCACACCTGATTTTAACACACCTACTTTTAACCTCCTCCATACAGGAGGTAACTACCAGCCTCTGGGAATGTGTCCTCTGCAAAGTTTGTACACATGGAGCCTCCCTCTTTTTACTGAGATGGATCTTAGGGAACCCATTTACTCGTGAGTAGAGCAAGGAGTGGCCTTTAAACATTTAGAGGCCCTTGAACATATAAGGAAAATGCCTTGAAGCAAAGAAGCAGCCCATGAAGCATTTGAGTTAGATGCTTCTTGCGGGGAGGATCCCACCTACAGTCTCGGTCTCGTCTAGAAAATGTTAAGTGGGCACCAGCTTTTGATCTTGCTGGGCATTTCTGTTAATCAGAGGACACTGTAACAGAAATACAGCCTCTTTTTACTTCAGCTGTGGCATCCAGTGCATCTGTTGGATCAGAGGTACTTTAGGCTGTTACCAAACTGGAGAAGAAAGCAGAATGCCTGAAAGCGCAAACTACTTCACCCCCATGTGTGCACTACCTGCACCCACCCCAGGGGGATTGGACTTGATGATCTTTCGAGGTCCCTTCCAATCCCTAACATTCTGTGATTCTGAGATTCTGTGATTCTGTGACTGCAAAGAAGACGAGACTCGTACTGAATTTCTGTCATTGTCTTTTGACGACAGAATGAAAGGCAGCCCTAGCCATCTTGCATCATTCTGCAGTGACCTTTTGCCTGGGCAAAGATATACAGAAGACAGAATGAAAGTAGGAGAGGCAACCCTGAATTCCTAGTTTGATTGTGGTCCTCTTCTTTAATGAGTTTTCAAGAGGAAGAAGAGGAGGAGGGCACACAAGGGAATTTGCATGTGCTGTTGTGTCTGAGGCTTATTTAATTAAAAGACAATAAAAATGTCAGCTGCTGCAGGTTGCAATCTGGGTCCCCTTCCGCCCCCATCTCCCTTACTTCTGTTTCCTTCTTTCAAACAGATAAGTCATGTGGAGGAGAGGGGTCAAAGGGACAGGACTGCTGCAAAATACCAGCTTATACCAACTTATGAAGAGCTAACTATGAGAGGGCTTAAGGCAGAATCTTTCTCCTCTCAACAGCAGCTCCAAAGTCACAGTGCGCTTGTCTCTTGTAGCAATTCACAAGCTTCCTTCCCAGGAGAAACAGCTTGAAAACATGGTCTCTTCTAGCGGCTGCCATCTTGAGGTCAGTCCCAGCTGCTCCTCATGACTGCTCTGACACTGTCCACCTTTGCTGGTGCGTGTCTTCTGTGAATGCTCCTTGCCCATTTAGGCCACAAATGGGCTGCCTTGGTGAAAGCTTTTGCAGATATTATACTGGGAACAGCTCCTTTTCCCAATGTGGACTAAGTTGTACTCACACAGAAAACTCATCTGGCACGGAGTAGGCCGTGAAGGGCTGGCACTGAGGTGGAGTCAACCTGTTGTGGAGGGAGAAAGCAGCATGAACTTGCTCAGGCAGGTTGCCTCCAACCTTCTGCAGGAATCTGAGATAAACTCAGAAGGGCAGAGGAAAGTTTTATATCCACCTCACATTCCTCAAGATCATCCTGTGCTAGCCCTCTACCCAGCTGGGCCACACTGAGCCTGTGACTCTACGTCCAATTGTATAACTTGAAGAAAAACTGAATAAAAGTATCATCTCAGGCTTCTCATACCAGTTAGCTATCCTTCACACAGCAAGCCTGTGTTCTGCGTAGCTCATGCTGCGGGGCAGAAGGTGCTGTGAAATAGGAGAAAGTCAAGGTGCAAATGCTACAAGTGACTAGCTCGTGTCCCTGCACTCACCCAACATATGTGGAGTCTCAAAGAGGTGTCTACAATCCAAACCCCATCCTTTTTGCCTGAATATGCTATTTGAATGGCATCCATCCTGCCCACAGCAAGTCAAGGTTTCAATATGCTGGAGCTGGGGCACTCTTTTCCTTGGAGCGACTGTGCCAAGGCTCAGAGCTGTCTGGGGATCCCAGCTGCTAGCAGGGGTACCCTCTGAGGGACTGAGCATGCAGCCTCTGCTGAGTCCTTCCCCATTCTCTGCACAGAGCTGAATGCTCAAAGATCCTGACTCCCTAAATCTGAAGTTAGTCGCAAATGACTGTGGTAAGTGTGGCAGTGGTACATGATTGTGCTGTACATGGAATAGCTGACTTACCTTGTCATGGCAGTGATAGCAACAGTGCTCATAATGTTAACTTGCATGAATCTGTTCTGTATAGGGCCCTCCAAGGTGCTAATCTCCACAGCTTGCAAGTACCTTTCTGCATCTTCTCATGAGCTCCTAGGAAACTAGCTGTATGGAGAGTGGATTGGTTTACTACTGCAAAAAAAGAAAAGCGTAAGAAGGTGGAAATAAGCGTATTGACAAGTGAGACGAATAAATGTTCCTCATGCCTGCACTGTACAGAGGTGTTTGACATACCAAATTATGACATAACTGTAGGAGTAATGGTTGCAGCTGTTGCTTTTGTAAAATGATCTGCAATACCACATGCTAATAAGTAAAACAACATGTCTAAGTCATTTTATACGGTGCCAGAAGACTAATCCCATGCCATGCATGCACAGTGCCAAAAGTGGTCATATCACAGCAGTAGGATCAGTCCTGGAATAATCACATCCTTAGGAAAAAATCCTCTGTGTAATACAATGAAATCCCACTTAAACAAGTCAACCTTGTGAATCTATTAGTGCAGCATCCCCAGAGAACTGCTACCGTAGCGTGCTTCTAGCACAAAGCAGAATGCTCATGTGTAAAAATGAAGACAGGAGCAGAATATTTACCCAGGTGAAAAGAGGCTTCTTTTGGGAATGCTAATGGGGAGAGAGAGAGAAGAGCTGCAGCTTCCATAAGGAGGATATCAAAACCTACAAACATTCATATGCAACCAAATTGTCAGCCCAGTTCTGTGCCCCTAATCCATACAGAACTCCCCTTGTCTTCTGCAGGAGTCGTCTCTCAGTTAAAATGGGGGATCATCCCCCTAATATAAAGAAGTTCAAGCCCTCGCTGCATTTTCCAGTTCATACATTCATCCTGAATAAGAATAGGATGTCAGAAAGTCCTGAGGCGGGTTTGCAAATCTCATCCTTTAGACATATGAAATCTGGATTATTTTTTCCCCTGTATACTTTGTATTAGCTCTAACCACCACCTTGGAGAAAAATGCTTTTGACAACTTGTTTCAAAGCATCGCCACATGCATAAATTGAGAAATATATGTAAGCTGACTATTTATTGGATAATGAGACCAACCTAACTAATTCAGCTGTGCAACGCAGTCAGATGTGATTTCCCTAATACCTGGAGTTTAATAACTGAGGTATGTTAGGGCACGTCTAAGCTTCCAAATCACAGCAGGTTTTTGTATATCCATCCAGAGCATTGTCCAAGTGTATCTGTTTCTTGCTTTTCTTCTACAGAATGGTATTTATAACATCTATTTGCTGTCACAAATCATAGGAAAAGTTTTATAAACAAGAATGGTCAGGCGTCCTCAGAGTCTCTTAAACAGCTGCTGAGCTTTCCACTTCCAAGGAAAGCTGGGGCATTTGAATAGTTTGGAGCCAGACCATTCATGGGAGTCCTGCGCTTTCCTTGGCAGGGGGAAATCATGACCTTGAATAGTTTCTTAGGCACAGGCAAGCATGCATCCACCAGTACTTAGAAACTCATTCTCTAGCGCTGGCTACTGCCAGCCTACTGTTGAAAAGTTGGTGGTTTCTAGTTCAGCCTTGAGGCAGTAGCAATGGAAGAGGATACTGACATCCAAAGCCTGCTGTTCTCTTTTTCCATTCCTCTCCAGTTTCAGGCTGGACAATGAACAGTGTGCTGTTGTGGAGGATACACAGCTAGGGACTTCCAAAATATCCTGGGATCAGCACTTGGACTGATGGTCCTATCCTTTGCTTCCCTTCCTTCTGCTGCTCTTAAGTTCTAGCTGATGACAATATAAACCCTACAGATCTCTGAGGCAGGAACCCTCGTAGGCCTGGACGTTTGTCTGCTTTGAGAAGTACAACCTCTGCATCTACGTTCTGTCTGCAGGGATTTCATGGTAAATTCATCCCCGTTCAGTGAATAGTTAAACGACGGACACAATTTGTCTCTTCTTTCCCCTAGTACATTTACTGATCACGAGAACCTGCCAGCCTGTCCTAGTAGGGGTGCACAGGGTATGAAGACAGCTGAAGCAGGTTGCCAAGGAAAGAAGGAAAGCAGCGTGGAAGGCAAATGCATTCCCATAGAGCTTCAGCACATGCTGTTTCCAGACAGGGTTTGGTAGCATGATATAAAGTAACAGGTGACTTAGAACAGAAGGTTTGTGAAGTTTCCCTGTGTAGGCAGAGATGACATGTTTGCCCCGTGAGTCACACAAATTCGTTTTTTACCCAAGCAGCTCCTGAATCATCTATACAGCTGTGTATGGAACATGGCGGAGATTTCAGGCCTCTCAGTAGTCCTACTGCCGAGATGACACTGCTCGCTCAGAAATTCCCCTAAACAGATGGCCTCTGCAGACCACAAGTCCTATAAATGCATTGGAAGTATGTTAATCGGTTTTGCATGTAGTAAATAGAATTTATTCAGGATGGAACGTTTTGTGGCTTAGTCACTGAAAACAGCTTGAAATTATTTATCAGAGAAGATTTTTGTTTGGAGGCCAGGACAACGGCTGAGAAGGATCGGATCATTTTCAAAGTGAATAAATTTACCCATACAGATTTTCTTTCTTTCTATCCCTTTTTCCCTCATTATTCATTTTTCTGTCACTTTGTCTGGCATCTTGATTTACCATAGCTTTTCCCAAAGCAAATTTTCTAAGAGAATGTCAGCTAATTAATTATTGTTTCAACATCATTTTTATTCCAGACCTTTGACCTCTTGGCAGCTCTGTGAAGCATTTTGATGCATTTCACATTTGCTTGGTAAATATTTCTTTCAAAAAACAAATTGAAAAACAAGGGAGAGAATGCACTGTCTTAAAAAAAAATAAAAATAAAAAACAGTAGAGGCGAGATAAAGGAAAAACGCAAGCCAAAATCACTAATCAGAGGCCAAACACAGATCAATACATTAGGTCCCACAAAAAAAAAAAAAAAAGGAATCACAGAATCACAGAATGTTAGGGATTGGAATGGACCTCGAAAGATCATCAAGTCCAATCCCCCTGCCAGAGCAGGAACGCCTCGATAATGCTACATAGGAACGTGTCCAGGCAGGTCTTGAATGTCTCCAGAGAAGGAGACTCCACAGCCTCTCTGGGCAGCCTGTTCCAGGGCTCCGTCACCCTCACTGAGAAGAAGTTTCTTCTCGAGTTTAAGCGGAACCTCTTATGTTCCAGTTTCAGCCCATTACCCCTTGTCCTATCAGTGGTTGTCACCGAGAAGAGCCTGGCTCCATCCCCGTGACACTCACCCTTGATATATTTGTAAACATTAATGAGGTCACCCCTCAGTCTCTTCTTCTCCAAACTAAAGAGCCCCAGCTCCTTCAGTCTTTTCTCATAAGGGAGATGCTCCACTCCCTTAATCACCCTAGTTGCCCTGTGCTGGAAGGCTCTGTACCCAGTACAGGGAAGAAAGGAACATGTCAAGAAATATTACTCTACTATTCACTTTATTGGCTTTTATTTCTTCGTTCCCCATGTGAGTTCACACGCTCCCTCTGATGAGGAGGGGATCATTCCTTGATGAGGCTGATGTGCCAGAGCAGCACTGCAAATGAGTGGTAAGCGTCATCCACCAAGTGATGTATCTGACACTTTTGTTTACAGGCCTGGTCAGCATCCCTCTGCCTGTTCACCTCGCTGCCTGCCTTCAAGCTCTGGCCAGAGAGTGTGAATTCCCATCATGGAGCTCTCCTCTTGCAGGACATGGCGGGAATCAGCTCTCTGCAGACATGACAACATTAGTGCCAGGGAAGAGGGGCAGAATCTAGCCACAGTCTTCGGGACTGTATTCTGGTGTCAGAGCATCACTTATGTCCTTGACCTAGTTTGATGAGAGAGTGAAACACCTCTCAAAAGCCTGAGTAAGGCACTGTATGATAGGGAGTAGGAGGCATCAAATCAGGACATTGATTGATGTCAATGTCTGTCTGAAAGCAGCCCTGAAGGGAAGGCCCAATTTCTTTGTGAAGCTGAATGTACTACCTTGGCTGATTTTACCCAGATCAAGCGCTTGGTGCCACTCCAGCTCTCCTTCGGCTGCTTGTCCCATACCCATCCTCATACCCAACAAGCAGGTGCCTCGCCTTGTTTTGTCAGACCATTCCAGATCAGTGTGGTCATTTCTTCACAGAGAATTTTTAGCTGAATTAATTAATCTGACTAGATTAATCTGACTAGATTAATTAGTTTGACTTGCTTTGATTTCAGAAGTTTCTCAGAAATCTGCTGAGGTTGGGACTATCTACCTTTCCTTATTGACATAGGTCCTGGTTTCCTTCACTTTTTTTTTTTTTTTTTTTTTTTTCCCCTGGGAACTGTGGGGAGCATGAGAAGACAAAGCAAGGTTTCACAAGGTGTGGTCACAGTGGTCAGGCAGTACGCAGAGAATAGTCCCTCAGCCAAAGCACAGGGCTCTGAGCCAAGCTTTCTGGATCCTTTTTGTCAGTTCTCCTACACATTTCCTGGAGGATTTTGAAGAAATCATTTAAGCTAAATTGGGCATTTGCATTCAAAAGAGCAACTAAAGTAGCTTGATTTTCAGAGGTGCTGAAAGCCGACAGCTTCTGTTCAAAAAAGAAAGGTCGTGAGTTTTTTCACAGGGCAGGAAGTGCCTGCCCTTAGAGCCCCAGTTTCCTCATATGGTCTTCATCTTTCTTTGCCTTCACTTTCCACATCTGTAGACTAAGGAGAGCAACAGCTAACTCAGAGGGCTCAGAGAGAGTTAATTCAGTAATGTTTGCAAAGTGCTCTGAGATCTCAGATGGAAGGCACTATATAAATGCAAAGTATTATTTTATGAAGATCAGTTAGTAACACTTCATCATTTCAAATGGTACCAATTATACACAATGTACATTGATATATACACTCTATTTTCATAAAGTGCTGCTGCATTTGATTCAAACTTATTTGCAGTCTGATAACTACACAGATATTAATAATACCAGGAAGAAGAGAGTTTTGCATAGTATATAATTTATAAAATTATTTTCCAAATATTTTTTTGTGTGCACTGCGCGATGGATTCACCGGCCTGTGCAATGGCCTGTGCGCAGGGGCCTTGTAGTGTTCTGGTGACACATAAACACTTGTATCTGTTTTATGTCACCAAAGTAGGGGCATAACAGCCAAAAGGTATTTGCCAGTGAAGCTGGCTTTGGGCAGGTTCAGTCTGTGAATGGTGATAGGTGAGATCTTCTCATGTCCTTTCAAAGAGAAATCCTTAATGAAGCAACTAAAGCTTTTGGTAGATACAAAGCCTTAACAGATACTTCAGATTAAGACCACGCACATAATCTCCTGTCCATTTTCAGTATAAAATAGTGTCATTTACCCCGGTCAAATCAAAATGCCTAGGAATACCCCCCTGCACAAAAAATAAACACTGTTTCTGTAGCTTTGCCAGTACTTTCTTTTTCAGACTGTGCATATGGCATGACTAAAAAAAACCCTACCAAATCATACAGCTAGACTCAGAAGCAGTGTGCATTTTTGCATGTCCAACACTAATTTCTCTGAAAAAAACACTGGAAGGCAAACTATGAGTTTTTTTTAATCCCCTCACTTCTATCTCTCTGAGTTGCATCTATATTCCCCCATAGTATTGTCAACCTTTCCAATTGGCTTAGAAGGTTTATGATACTTGGTGCTTTTTCTTTTTGTCCCTTGGTTGGCACACTGCAGAGAAAAAAACCTCAGCTGTCATGGCTGTTGAACTGTTTGAGAACTCAAGGTAATGTGTCCCAGTGGCTCCTGAATGGATGTAGGTGGGTCTCATTAATCTGCATTTAACCATGTAGACACACCTGGTATGGTCTCTGTTGTGCTCACAGCCTTTAAAACACAGCTAAACAGCACCTGAGGACAGAGTCAACTAACCCTGCATGTCATTTGTCCTATGGTCAAGAGCCACTGGACCTATGTCCTGTCCTTAAAGAGGAGGAAGATACTCAGGATGGGGTCCAAGGAAGAGGGCAAGTCCCATTACTCCTTCATGTATCTCTCAATTCTTTGCTGGCCCAGCAATAGCTGCTTCTTTCTAGACCTGCTTTGCTGCCCAGCTTCTTCCTAGATTGGGGGTTCAGATGGCCTGGCACATTGTGATCTTATCACAGGTGGGAACTGCCTTTTAACTCCTTGTAAACTACATTTAGCAGTAGAAGCAGAGTGCCTGAAGAGGGTCCCAGCATCCTGCAAAGTCATGCGCAGGTTTTGCAACTAGGCACCATCCCCTGCCTAGTGCAGGAGACAGTGGGAAGATGGTGTTCGGATGTCTCTGCTGGAAGTCTTTGACTTTGTGTTCTTAAAGACGCAGACAACAAGCACAGAGGGCACTGCACCCTGCTGATTTGAATTTGCGGTTCACTTGAGCTCAGTTTCAAAAGAGCCTTTCATTTGAGTACATAGCATATCAACTTCCCCGCTACCTCACACGCAATTTAAAAAAAACCCCAAAACATTCACAGCTCTGTAACCTCTCATAGTGGTTCATAATGGTCCTAGGCTTCAGAAAATATCTGAGAAAATACAAAAAAAATTATTTTCAAAAATTTCAATACTTCAAAAAAAAGATTATTTTCAAATGAATGGTTTTTTTATCAGGTTATCTCCCTGTATCTGAGAGCTGTGCTGTTTGTGAGCCTGATCTCTCTGAGGACAGCTGCATTATTTAATAATGGAAGTATTTGTAGGATAAAGATTTTTGGTTTTCCCATTTTTTTCCTCAGCCATATTTCACTTCCTCCCTTTGAATTCATGCCAGCATAGTGGGTTTAAATATTTGATGGTGAGAAAATTGTTTTATTTAGCTTGTAGTCGAGTGTAAGACTTTCCTAGCAATGAGCTGCAAAAATCATCTTAGCACAAGATCTACAGGAGAAGGGTTCTATGTGCAATCGCACAACATGACAAAATGTTCAGGTCATAGAAGTGAAGGCTGGCTATTGACACAGCAGTGGCAAAGTGAAGTTCAAGGCATAAACCAAGAGCAAATATCAGTGTGGCAGATGCAGGCTGTGCATGAGAAGCGACTGGGCTGTGTGCTGAAACAGACACCTCTGAAAACCTGACAAATTGATTTATGCTTTTGCATCTAGGAGTAAATCTGCCATAGTTTCTAGGAATGGCACGAGGTGCTTGCAGCTTTTTCGAGGTGGGACACCCAGACTTGCTTTAGGCTGTGGTGCTGTAGGTGCTCCTACAGTGGAAGGAAACAGTGTGCAAAGTTCATTTTTCAGACCTTCCTCTCTGCTGACCTAACATATAAATCAGAAGTAGATAACAAATGTATAACCTTGATTCAGATTGTCATGCTGAATGTTTTCTTCCTTAAGAGAGGCCCAGTGTTAAAAAAAATGGGATATAACAACACACAAAATAATGGAATAAAAATGTCTTTTGCCACGTTTGCTTATTGCACACTTTGAACAAGTCAATCCTGTTAGTTTGTTTCCAGTCTTTTAGTGAACTTATTGTGTGCAGAACTTTAGTGGGAGGTACCTGACGAGTTTCAAAAATAAAGAACTTTTGGGTAGTTAGGACTCTGGAGCAGAGGCCTTTCACACTGGGAAGCACATGAACAAGAATTAGGTTTTTTCTCTAGCTGGCTTTGGCTGCAAAAGGATGCAGCAGCAGCTGCAAACAGCTGTGGCAGTTCAAGATATAAGAACATTCCAGCTGCTCATTACTGCCCTTCAGCTGGAGGCCGGTAAGCAGGGAGTGGAGAACTGGAGGCTGGGCAGAGGGACATCATCGCCTGTTTCACTTCCACGCTTAAGCCATTAAGATTCAGCAAGCTCCGTTTGTCTGAATTCCACCCACGCAACAGCAATTTTGGCAGCACAGTTATAATAATTGGTTGGTGACTAGGCAAAATGAGGAAAAACTCAACAGGCTTGAGGTGAAGAAAACCCTGGTTTATATCTGAAAAATGTAACATGGAACTCAGAATCAGATATGAGCAAGTTGGGTTGCCAGGCTCGGTGGTACGGCCTTGTACAGCGAGTCTTTGGTTCCTCAACAGGTGTGTGCAGCATCATTAGCAGTCACGGAGACGGCCTTGACAGAAATTTCACCTCTGTTCAGGTGAAGTCTTGGTCTTCCAGGCTGAACTACTGAGTGAGCAGGATCCAGAGGCAACAATTCCCTTACTTGTTTAAAGTAACTATAAGACTTAGAAATGTAATGAATCACAGCAAGAGCCAGATCAGAATTAGAATGTACACAGCCCATTACTCAGCCTTTTAATGTTTTTCTTCTTTAATTGGACTTACTGTGGTTTCATCTTATTTGAATAAAGCTTCAGATGTGTTTGGATTTATTCTAGCTTGAATGATGCTTTATGGTATTCCTGGGATTCAGACAGAACTGTGGGATTCTCATAGGTATTTTAAACTGAATTTTAATGGGAAAGGTGGGATGGATTGTTGCACAAATGGAAATTGCCATGGCTACCAGTAATGCTAATCCATTGCCTTGACTGACTAATCCTGACCTCATTGTGCTCAATAAAGAACTAAGCAAAGATTTCTGCAGGTTGGTTGGTTTTCCAGCTATGATAGCAGCAGCTATCTAACCCGATACAGCTTGAGGAATTTGCATGGATAATGGGCATGGATTGAACAGCATCCCAGAAAGCTACTTTTATAAATAATGCCTTTTGAAGATCACTAACAAAGTGCAGCATAGAGATAGCTTGTCTGAGCTCTGGGATGAAATGGAGATCTTATGATCGCCTCTTTCGTACAAGAGCACAGGGACAAGATCGACATACCAATTACTGCAGGAGGAATTGCATCAAATACCAAGTTAATGAAATTAAACAAGTCCCTAGAGCTGACTGATTTTGCTGCTTCATTAATGGACCTTTTGTTCAGATCACTCTCCCACTGCTCCATGAGATCCTGAGCTCGGGAGCTACCAGCCAAGGAGGCATTTTAGCACAGAGATTTTGGAGTGCAGGGTGCAGGGCAGGCCTGAAATCCATGCAGCTGAAAGGCTCTGCAGCTGCTCCATCAGGTTACACTGTACGGGATCCTGCACAGTGCTCTGCATGTGCAAGGGCAGAGAAGAAAATGATGAGCAGGGCAGGGAATTCAGCAAGCAGCAATGAAACTACTGCTGTGCGGAGGCCAGGCAGCTTGTCCTTAGCAGCAGGAGTAAGGCCAAAGCTGGCTCTCCATGGCTGAGAAGTTCATTTGCATTCTGCCAATCCACTTTAAAACTGTTGTCTCTTCAGGGAGATGGCCTCTGCAACTGTTCCCCTGGACTCCAGGTTGTGAAAGAAGGCCAGAACAAGCCCTACACGCTCCCAGAGTCCCTTGAGGGCTACAGGAAGGCTCTTGCAAAAGCATTTGCCCGGTTGCCTTGGCTTTTCGCACAAGGATTAATTTCACGAAGACCTTGAGATTTCTTTAGTTTCAGCTCTTGGAGTTATGCCTACTGCTGAGTGCTGGCTCTGCTCAGAGATGGCCTCTGCTCTCCTTACAGTTGCTGAATTTGTGCAATTTCCATTTCCTCCTTTCACTTTAAAACACGGTACCAGTGTGCAGACTGCAAATGAACCGGAACACATCAATGTCACGGGCAGAGAGTGCTCCTATACAAAATAAAATCTTTTACTTCAAGGAAGCTCTAAACATCCTTCTGTAAAACACATCCCTTACCAAAATGCTCCCTATTTTAACAGCCATTTCTCTAATAACCCTTCTTGCACAGCGAGCAGGGAAAGATGATGGGGAATTGCACTGTATTCAGGATCTCCTCAAAATCTGGCAAGATTTAAAGGGAAAATGAAATCTAAAGATTTTCCTCCCAGTCCTGGTTCCTAGTGTATCCTTTCATCTGCTCTCTTCCTCCTTTACCCCAAAGCTGCTAATACTCCTATGTTGAATCAGTGTGCCCATATGTTACTGTAACACACCCACATGACTTACAATACCAGAAAAAATTAAATGGAGTGTAGGGATCCCCAGGTCCTGATGCCTGATTCCTTATCAACACACCAAGGCTCTTCCCAAGTCTATAGAGGACCTGTTCTCTTTGCAACTCCTAAAATATCGACAAAAACAATTAATGAAATTTTGTGCTCTCTCTGTTTCTTAAAACCAATCCCGCATGTTCATTCCAAAGCTATCTTTAATCTACACCAGCTTCCTCTATCCTCATACATCTTTGGCTGCTGCCATGGTGGTTGGAAAATTATCTAGCTCTGAACAAAGCTGATTTGGGTTATTGCCATGTAGATGAATGTGAGGATGTGCCCTTGGAAGCTGTTCTCATCTCTTTTTGTAAATGTCCAGCATTTCCGTGCGGGAAGATAGTGATGCATTTAAGCTCTGGGTTTGTTTCTTTATTTTCCCTGAACACAAGGACAAATGAAACTAGCCTGAGGGTGTCTGCACAAGTCAGGCAGGGATAGTTGGCCAGTGGGCAGATATCTGAGCTACTGAAATAACACTCAAGAGATAAGTGCTGATCATCTGCCCAGGTGTGGAGCTGACACAGGCTGCCTTTCAGTTCAACACATTTCTTAATGGCACTTTCATTCCTCTATATATCCTTTTTTTGCTAGCCTGAGGAGAGCCATTTCTGTTCTCAACTCCTGTCAGAAAAGATGAGCTGCACAGCTGATTATTTGCTGCTGGGAAAGTCATTCTAGTGAACTGTAAGAGAAATCATCTGCCCACAGTGCTGTCGACTGCAGAAACACAACAAATTTGAAACAAAGACCCACACAAACACCTTGACCAAACCTGCTGGTTTGGGATTGTAGGCAATTTCAAAGGGGCGTAGGGGTGAGGGTTCCAGTATCCATGGAAAATAACCTGGAATTGGATCCCTAGTTATATTATCTTTTATGAAAATGCCGGCCAGCATCTGGAGTTCTACGTTTTGTCAGAATTATGCCACCAATGTACTTCTTTTCTGATGCATAAAATACTTGAACATAGCTACCAAGACTATTCCTCTTACCTACCTCCTGTGCGACTCCATGGAATTCCACCGGTCCTCAGGCCCGGCTGTGGGAGAGATGAAGAGACAGTCAAAGATCTCACTGTTCATGCATCTGGTTTTAAGACAAGCCTGTTTGGTGGAAATGTGCTGTTTAGCCATGCCTGTGAAATGCCTCTTGTTGTGGAGAAATACTTGGCTCATTGAAAGGGGACTTGGATGACACTTAAATTGGGCAGCAGGAGAGTTTGCCCAATGGTGTTGAATAGTGCTGTCAGCTCAGAACAAGGCTGCACCATCTGTTCTGAGCGTAGGATGTGAGAGCTCTTTTAAAGCCAAGGAGGGAAAGCAAGGGGAGGATATGAAACGGGATAGTAAGCAAGTAGTCAACCCATGAGGCCAAAATAGATGGAGATCCACCCTGAAACACGAACAGTTTGCAGTGGTTCAATGAGGCAGCCAGCCATAGCCTGCAGTGATATCTAGGGTTCCCAGCAACACCGAGAAGCACGAATAGTTTAGGAAGTCTCACTTCAAGCAGTTCTCCTCCATTTTTGCAATGATTCTCTGCATGCCTTGCAGTCAATGTGAGCTTCATTTCGATATCTGCTTGATTTTATTGTAGACCATTCCTGAGACTATCTCAGACTTGGTTTTCAAGGTAAGGGCTTGATTTTTCAGAGTGCTCTTCTGAAAATCACATCCATCTTGTGTGAGCATGTGGATCTTTTTATTTGTTGCAAAACTAAAAAGAAGTTTTGATGGAAAATGAGTTTTATATCTTCTCTTTCATACAGACAACATGCAGAACTGCCTTGGGGCTTTGAATATATTTACATCCTTTCACAATTAACCCTAATGGGACAAATGTGGCATTTTCCTTCTTCTCCAAGTAGATACATTCAAAGCTGCAAAACATCCAGTGTTTAAATAGATCTCATTATATCAGCTACACCAAATCTCTCCTCTTTATATACAGAGGATTAGACTTCTTTTCACTGTCATGCAACATTAAAATAGGAAGGCATACACAAGGCTGACATGGATTTGACAAAAAATTAATGATTTGTACATCACTTTAATGCTTTAAATCTGCAATTCATGTATGCTAATTAGGTCATAATGGGGCTGTTTGAGAACAGAACTGTCATCAGGCTGCTCTGGCAGCTTCTGGGAGCAGAGATACAGCCCTGCCTTCCCTTGGTTGGCTCCTGGAGACTTTGCAGTAACCTGGCAGATCTATGACACCATTTTTTTTCTTGCACAATTGTTTCCTGGATGTGGTGCTTTAATCTATCAGAGTTATGATGGCATATCTCAAATAGCGAGCTCCTGGATCCTGCAATACATCCTGGTGGAAACAGCATCCAGGCGCTATATCTCAGTGATTGATTCCTTGATTTTAAACTGTCACACTCTATCTCATAGGGCAGCTGTCAGCTTCCCAGATGCATGAAGTTGTATTTATGCAGTGTGCTACGAAAAAAAAAAAAAGATGATTTTATTTACAGATAAGTAAGGTTGTAAAACTTAGGAAAAACAAAAGGAGATTCAAAAACATGTCTATATTTTATTTTTCAGCTGAAAAGCATGGCATATCTTTCTATTGCAGGAGAACAAAACTGTTCCCTTGCTCAGAGATCTCCTTAGTTGTGCACCAGTGCTGCAAAGACAAAAGCTGTCACAACAGAGTGAGAGAAAGCCAAGGAAGCACCTTCACAAATGGGACAATGGGAAGCAGAGCATCATGCAAAATGATAACGGTGCGGAGCATTGTGCTGTGTGAAAACATGAGCTGCTGTCTTTGCTGACAGCCATTCTTTACAGGTTCTACCAAAGCCCAAAGCTGCTTTACAGTTGGAACAAGGGTACTTTGTATGGAAAGTCCACAAAGCATACAGTAACAGAGGAGAAGGTTATGCCTTCCTGGGAGTTTCTTCAGCAAGAGTGTTAATATGTGTCATGGGGCTGATCCAAGCTGCCTGAGGACAGCTTGATCTTTCAGTCAGCTCCAGATCATAAAGGACTATTTTCAGGAGGTATAGCACATTCTTTGCTCTAGGGAACTGGAAGAAAGGAAAGTTTAGTTAAATGCTTAAAGATTATGGCATTTTAACAATGTCTCTGCAAGGAATGTTGTATTTAAAAAATCTGGGAAGCGACAGGCAGAGGTAGCAACTGGATTCTTCTGCTTGTGGAATCTCTCTTTTTGACTTCTCTTTTGGCACATTGTCTTCAGTCTTGTTCTCTCTCTTGTTTCTTCTCTGTCTATACACACATATGCACACAGAGACACTCATCCATATTTATGGTCAGAACTGTACCCCTGGTGAGCATGCATCTTCTATAGCCAATGAAACTCCATCCTTTTAGGATCTCTACCAGTCAGGTCTTTCCTTGGCCTATGTATCTGTACCTTATCTTGTGAATGTGGGGTGTTTTCATCATATTAACAATAATAACGCTCTTCCTCATCCATTTGTTAACAGTCATTCTGTTATTATCATAAAAATTCATTTTCTTTGCCATTTTGCATGGTCATGTGTAGAAGAAGCCATCTTATAGCATGTCTGTTCCCTTGCAGAAGAGCACATTCTAAGTATGTCTTCAAACAAAAGAAGGCCCGTTCATAATCTCACTTTTCATGTACAGTCAACAATCAAAATGAAAATACGTCTGCTAGGCAGCATGTCTTGCTTACTCTATAGACAGAGTGCAAGGGTACATGCTGGATGATCTGAGAAGTGCAGACGTGGCAAATCTTGAAGTAGTGGCCCATTTTGACCACTCTGCAACACTTTTGTGCAAAGTGTTAATGTAGACAGTATGGACTACAGAATAGCTGTAGATTTTGTACTGTGCCTCAGAGACCCAACAGAGATTAAAGCTCTCCTGTGGTTGGTGCTGCATACTCATCGTAAGAGACGATCCCCCTCCCAAAGCTTGCAGTCAAACAGACAAGACAGATGAAAGATGGGAAGTGGAAGAGGCACACCGAAGTGAAGTGATTTGCCTGAGGTCACGCAGCAGGTCGGTGACAGAGCCAAGAATAAGAAGCCTTGCTACTTCTTGCCAGCATGATGTCCATTGCCTAAAGCTACGTACAGAATTTCTCTGAGACTGAAATATTCAGAGTCTTCTGCAGGGCCGCTGCCAGCAGCTGAGTGCAGCCTTGCTGTGGAACGATGCCTTTTACTTTCTGCAGGGAAGCCCAGCGCGCGGCCTTTACAGGGCTCAAGCACAGGGCGCTGCAGCATTAGTCTGTGCAGCTGCCCTGGCGCTGGCTCCTCACTGGTGTGGCAGCCCTGTAATACTGAAGTGTAAGCACAGCCCTGGTGCAGGATGGAGTCTGTGTGTGCCAGAGATGTTCTTCAAGTCATCACAGCTAGATGCAGTATTTGTCGACAGTGAGATGTGATGAGCTCCATTTCTCCTTCCTCCTTGTCTGGGCTAGCTGTGTTTTATTGATTGGTAAAAAATCTTTCTTGTTGAGTTGTTCTTCAGTACTTATTCACGATGCAAAGAATAGCCTTACTTTGCACAGGGAGGCCAGAGGCCACACGTGAACTTGAGATACGTTTATGTAGGACCATCTTTCAAGAGCTTACAGTTAAGATGCTCTGCCACTGCTAATCCGTGTCAGAACTTGCTATAATAAATAAAAGCAAATGGCTCTGTAGCCTCAGAAGTCTAATTCAACACAACGCCATGCAGGGCAGAGACAACCTGTCCAAAGACTTCTCCAGTTTTTCATGGCTTTTCTGAATGAAGTCTGCTCCTGACAGGACAAGCAGCTGGAGTCAGGCCAAAGGAAGCAGCAGGGGATCCAGACAGAAAGCATTTGTGATAAGCATAGTTCAGATTACGTTTGACTAGTATGCTGAGTTTTTATGCATATTGTAATTGATTTAAGCCCTGGACCTTCTCGTCCTTGCTTAGAAGTTGCATGTCATGCAGTGCACAAGATCAGTGCAAGAGTGTGTAATGAGTACGTGGAAAGTACAAGGTGTGAAGTGAGAGCAGATAACAACATTAAGGTGTGACAGTATGTGCTTAGCAATAGTCCTAATGTGAGAAAATGGGGTAAATGCAAGCTTTAGTGTGTGTTTTGCTTGATTTACGTAGAAATTGCCTTCTGATTCTCTGGATACAGCAAATTTGTTAGCAAGCACATTAATGCCAGATTGATTTTTTCAGCAGTCCTTGTCCCACTCACCATGTCATGTGTAAACTTACTGAGAGAGAATCCCCACCTTTCCAGTGAAAGGCAGCAGCACTTTCTACAGGAACTTATCGTATTTGGTGCTCACTATCTGGGACAGGAAATTCATCGCTAAAGAAGCAAGATGAGAAAATAATGGCCCAGATTCAGTTCAGTTGTCCTCAGCATCATTGTTGATGTCCTCAGAGTCACCAGTATCACATTCTGTGTGGCAAAATCTGAACTCAGCTTTTCTCAAAATTACTCCCGTGCTTGATATCCAACTGGAGACACCTTGGGTCTGAGTCCTACAGGTGACAAACAGCCACATTCACAGGAGCTGGCCCACAGCAAATGTTGACCACTGCCCTGTCAGGAGCAGCTGCCCAGCACCTGAAACACCCAAACAGAGTGCCACCTCCACCTGAGCTCCTGAACTTTCTGTGGGCCCAAACCCAATTTTTTTAGTAATGTCCTCCCCTGCACAAGGAAAGCAAGAGCCTTTGAAAATATGCCTGATACTCTGCTTTCTCCTTCAGTTTAGCTGCCTCCCATTTCTGCACCTCTGTCAAGCAGCCTCCTCCATATGCATGTTGCCTGTCATCTTACTCAGAAAATGGAACTATAAAGCATAATTAGTATTAATGATGTGAAAGATTGAGTTTCTTATTTGTATTAATTGCTGATTAATGCTTTAAATGTCTCTAGCACTTACAAGGATTTTAAATTAGAAGTATTCCTTTCTGTAGTATCTTCTCGGAGGGGGGCTCTTACTGCCTGGTGCTGACGAACCCAGAGTGCGCCATGAGGTTGTTTATATGTTCAGGTCTGTTACACAAAACAGGGAAAACACTGATGGAGCTTGCTTAAGAGGGAAGAATTATTTCACAGCTAGCGCCGCACTGAGCTGCGTGTTTGAATTTTAAATAAAAAGCATTGCTGTGGAGCTGGAGGGTCCTCATACGAACCTCCTGGCAGCATTGCCAGTTGTACAGGTGGAAAAGGATCTCAACTCTTGTTTTGTCTCTGTGTGTGGGTAAGGAAGTCTGTGCCTTTTTCTCTGTTAAAGAAACTTCCATAAACCAATCTCTAGGACTACCAGAGAGCAGCCCTTGGCTCTACTTTGACAGCTGGAGGTTGGGACAGCTTTCCAATAGGTAGTGTTGATGTATCGTTTAAGCTTTTAATGTTGTCATGTGTGTCAATGCATCTCCTTAGAAACCTGTGTGCCCAGCTCCTCAGGCTAGCCCTGTGAATAGCATTGACAGATAAGGAGTCCAGCCAGTGACCTCTTTGAGAGCTGGAACTGGTCACAGAGACCAGCACAAGAAATGTTTGTTTTCAAAACCCAGCCCATACATACAAATTAGATATATGCAATAAAGATTCTGGCTAGGGGAGTATATGGGTATATCCATGTACTTATTCCAAAGGAAGTTTCCTAAGGTGAAAGGGGAATACACTGCCCCTGAAAGGCAGCTCTGAGTTATTTGTATTCTTTCATAGGAGGGGTTATATTGACATGACTATTTCACAAAGAGCAATCAACGTGAAAGCTCTTAGGCTGGCTGGGCCTGCACCTAGAAACAGCAGTCCTGTCTTCTGCGTAGGTGTCTGACAGTATTGCTTGGGAACTGCTGCTTTGCATTTAATTCAGTTTCTGCATTCTGCTTCCAGTGTGCAGGTCTCAGCTGAAAGAAGTAAAGGCTGTGACTCACCTTGGTCAGCTGGGCTAGTTTAAAACGTTGCCATCTTCCAGTTTTTTCTTACACCACAGTGGTTCACAGCCGGCAGAAGGGAATATATGCTGCCAGACCACCAGAGTCAGGGCTGTGTGACAGTGCTGGATCAAGAAATGCAATGATGAGGCAGAGGCTGGTGCTTCCTTCCACATGTTCCAGACTTTCTTGTCAGAGCCCTGTATCCTGACTGGAGGATGGACTTCAATGGTAGTATTCCACTAAGGTCAGGAAAATAAGTTTACAGTTTTCATTCCATGAACAATGGGTCCTGGGGTGAGACCATGTTTAATGAACGTGCCCCAGAGGGAGGGAGGATGGCAGGCTGCAGGATGGAGCAATCTCTTGTTTTTTGCCTTCTGCTGAAGTGGGAGGCGTGCAAGAGTGTGGATGCAGTTGCAGTCAGCTATTATCCACATAATTTTGTCATCCACATAATTTTATGTTATGTATATAAAAGGAACTGTGGCTTGCAGGGATGGACATTTCCCAAGGGAGGGGGTGGGTTTATACATATGGCTTCCTCCAGAGTGAGTGTTTCTTGGTTTCGGGAGAAGGCAGCCTGGCTATTATTGCATTCTAAGGTTTCTACCATGAAACCACTCTTCTGCACCCTCTGTAGTAACTCTGAGAGGAGGAGGGTAAGGAGCGAGTTTCACTCTGAGGATGCAAAGCCTAATGGAGTGCATCGCCTCCTGCCTGTCCTAAATAGTGTGCTCTCATTCGCAATGAGTGGGCTCATGAGTTTTCATATGAAAGGTGTTGCATCAAACCAAAATTTTTGTCTTAAAGTTTTGATCTGAAAGCATGTATGGCCCTTAACTTAGCTCCTCAGTGACATCTCAGCCTCTATTTCAGATTTGTGGCCTTTCTGGGAAGACTCCGAACTCTGGTTTCAATTAATCTAAGACAAGTTTGTTCTTTTTGATTTTATTCAGGCCACTCATGTAGAAAGAGATGTCCCTGTTACTGGAAGTTGTGTGAAGTTTATTTCAGCTCTAGGAAAACATGGTTTCACCAGGCCTGCAGTGCAGAAGGCCTCCTGGGAAGGCACATGTGAGATGGTGGCCTAGCAGCAGGCTGCCTGAGGTTTTTATAGGTTAGACAGCACTCAGGTCACCTGTGCTCCCAAGCCTGCAGATGATGCTCTCAAAGATGCAATGTGTCTCTTTCCTTCTTGCTGTTATGGTTATTCACAAGGACTAAAATGGCATGTTTTCCAACCCATTTAACTTTTTACTTCACAGAGTGTTTTAAAACACTAGGCTTTTGGCAAGCTCACAGATTTTAAGTTCAATAAATAAATCTTCCTATTTTTTAAATGCTTTTATTCTCTGTAAATGTGACAAATGGACCAGAAACCATAGGCAGTTAAGAGAGGTCTCAGATCCATAGCGTGCATGATGGTTAGCTACAGGAGCAGCACACTCTATGTAGATGTGTTTTTAGACAGAGGTAGGATACCGAAGTTCCTTATGCTGGGCTGCATCTTTCTCTCTTGCAGCCCTGGGACTGTGGCTGTCCTCTGCCTCCTACGTGAGGATGTGCTCAAGATTGTTGCTAAAGCCTTCAGCAGAAACGATGCAGTCCCGCTCGTTCCCTGTGTAACCAGAGTACTTCAGCCTTGCCAGGAGGGCTTTTGCCTGCACGCTGCAGCCACTGGCCCTGGGGATGTGCAGCACAGCCACCCCCGGAGGTATCACGTTCCTGCATCCAGGCTGGGTTTGTCCAAGTAGTGCACTGGTCCATAGACTCTCAGCAGTCCACCTGGGTCAAAATGCCCTTTAGCGTGCACAAAATTGAGGGATATAAGACTGTTTGGGGTCTTTAATTTCATATTTGTCTTGTCACTCAACAGCTGTGGTGAAAAACATATTTGTAGTGAAAATGAGTGTACAAATGGACATTTTAGCAGTGTGTCTTGAGCTGTTACATTGACTGTCACCTGAACTCTGCCCTCCCTGTGACTACTCAGGGAAGGAATAATTTCCAGTGTTCTCTCAAAAGATCCTGGGCATCATACAAACAGTTTGATATAAAACTGATTTCAACTAGGACCTGTTAGAGAACACTGGGGAGCCACTTCACAATGCCCAAATCCAGGCTTTGGTTGTGCAGTTTTGATATTGTCTGTGCAAGTAAAACAGGAAATTCCACACTCAGCACTGGAAAATAAAGGAAGAAGTTGGATGACAATTTTCAGGCCATTTAACAATGGATTTGTGAGCTCCTTTTTTTTTTTTTTTGACTTTTCAAACAATGTCTGGTAGATAGGGGCTAGTTTTTCTTTTTCATTACAAGTATCCAGAGTATTCAGGAGTTTCTTTCATTGGGCATCTGTATGTGCGTGAATATACTACGGAAGCAGTGAGTAAGGCTTTCCATGGGCTCGTTTTTTCTGTCCCCTGCTTTTTCATGTTAACTAGAATTCATATTGTCCAATGAATCGCTCAAAATACAGACATGCCTATGCAATTCTGACTTTATCAGTATTCCGCATTTTCATTGGTAATCCCACTGCAGCCTGCCCATGAGTTTAGTGCGGCTCTTACAGAGAAGAGGGGAGGAAATGCCAGCCAGTCCAAACACAGAATATTGAAAAGGTCAACATAGTAGAGCATGCTGCTATGATTCATAGAGACTTTAAGAGTCTAATATTTCATCTCATGACAAAGATTGTAATGAGAACTGAAAATGGCACAACATTAATTCATCTTTGTGACAAACACCATAATGAGAGTGGAAGTGTAAAAGCTTCAAATATTCGTGTTACTGATCTGTGGTCCTTGTTCTGTAACAGGACACAAACCCCAACTGCTCACTTAGAAACAGAAATCTGAAATCAACAACTTCAACAGCCACTCTCAACAGCCTATTGCGTGTTCTGATGCTAATGTAAGCAGAGAGTGGCACAAGCCTGCCAAAGGCAACCAGACCTGCTGTGTACTGCCCAAGCACACATGGCACACTAGCACACATTCTGGCTGCCACGGCATGACCATGCTGAACTGTGCGCGTGCAGGGGTGTTTGCATGGTTGTATAACAAGCGTGCTGTTTGCATAGGCTTATGTCCACGACGGTAGAAACTCCCGGTAGATAGTGGCAGTTGGCTGGGGGGCAAAGATGACAGGCTGGATAGCAGCAATAAATCCCTTGTTTTCTGCCTCTGACTGATCCTTATATAAATGGGGAGGAAGAAGGTATGTGTGTGTAGAAAGTGCTTTCACTTGCTACATTTTTAGTTGCCATTTTCCATGTTATCTTTAGGGTCACAGCAACCTAAGCAGAGCATGAATCGCAAGTCTAATTTTATTTTCTGTTGATCTGCTTTAAAAATAGGAGGAGGGGGGAAAGAGAGAGAAAATAAAATAAATGACATATGGACTGTGGCAGCAGCTCTTGGAAATGCTCAGATTTGTTAAATAAACAGATATGTATTCTTAAGAGTATTGTGATACAAGAGGCTGCAATATCATACTTCATTTTCTGGGCACTGGGTACAGCCTCTGGCTTCAGCTTCACAGACTGCTCTAACACAGCAAGCCTTTTGTCCTTGTAGAGTGTCACTGTAGGTTACCCTCCACTCTGGTCTGAGGTCTCACTTTGTGTACCTCAGTCTATGGCCAACGATCTTGATCCTGTCCCATGAAGAGATTTAATTACGATTACGTGCCGTGCCAAGCATCCTGAAAAGCTTTGGATGTCTGATAGAAGCTACAGAAAAGAAGTGGCAGTTTTCAGAGCTCTGGCCCACAACACAGCTTGGCTAGTGGGACCTGGCCCTGTAGAGCACCTAAAATGTTGCTAGAGCAGGATAATTTTCTGTGTAAGAGCCAGGATCTCCTATGGTGTGGATCACATTAACCAGAGGGATCACATTAACCAGAGATTCTTGTTGATCACCCTTTCCTCCCATGCTTGCAATTACAGAACTTCCTTCAGGCAATGGAAGCAATTTACTTGCTTAAGTAAAATTAGGAGAGTATTTAACGTATATTTAACAGTGTCACAGTGCAATTTAGCAGCTGGAAACAAGGAGCAAATGAGCACCATGTGACATATAAGCTCATAATGGGCCATCCACAAGTGCTCCATGGTGTGCAGTTTCAGAATCAGTGTCTTATTCCATGTTTTGAAGAAACCCATATCAATAAAATACTCCGTCTTTCTCACACACACATGCATACAGACGCACAGAGAGATGTGTTCACATTGCAAGCTATATAGACAGAAGACACCTTAGTCACTAATGAAATGGAGCTCTGGGAAGGACTGCAGCAGCTGTTGAAAGGCACACGGTCATGCTACACAGCATGCTGGAATGGAAAGTGAAGAGAAATACTGTATCAGGTTGTAGCTACAGGAGGAATTTAGATAAGCAGGAGGAATTTAGAAGAGCAGAATGTGCTCACCCACACTGAAATTTAATTAGACCTCCAGAGCTTCCACCCTCTTACAAAGGTGTCATAGGATTGCCAGCAAAGGCGAGCAGTTACTATTCTTGTGCTTGGCAATATACAAACACGCAAGATGATATAATTTATATCCTGAAGACTTAACAGTTTAAAGCCCCCAATTAGAGTGTCAGAAAGGAAAGTGGAGTAGAGACAAGTGGAAAGAGGTGGGCTGGGGGAGAGAAGAGCATGTATGGTTAATTGATGGGTTTGGCCTTAGTGAGACTATCTGGAGTGCTAAAGGTGCAAATGTGTGTGGGGGGGTGTTTTCAGGGTCAGAGCTTCACTAAAAACAAACTTGTAAAAGATGAGTTAAAATGAGGAGGAAAGGGATAGTCAGAGGAGGTTGGAGAACCAATAATGTGAAGTCTAGGTTTTCCGTAATTTTGAGGTTCTAAGTCATCTGAAAATAGTTTCATGTTAAAGATGCAACATTCCTGCCCCAAGGGAAGAGGCAGAAGGGAAAAAAGTCAGGAGTCCGGTGTCTCAGCCAAAACAAGCTGGAGCTGAGTGGAGAACTGCAGTGACATAGAACCATGGAATGGTTTAAGTTGGAATGGACCTTAAAGGTGATCTAGTTCCAACTCCCCTGTCATGGGCAGAGACATGTCCCACTAGACCAGGTTGCTCAAAGCCCCGTCCAACCTGGCCTTGAACACTCCCAGGGAGGAGACTTCTGCAATTTTGCTGGGCAAACAGTTCCCATGTCTCACCACACTCACAGAAGGTACAGATTCACTTATTCATAGTTTCCATTAACTGTTCTACTATAAAGATGAATTATGCCCTTTAGCACCAATCTCAAGCATCAGTAGCTCCAGGATTTTGCTTTCCTTGTTTCCCTGTTGTCTGCTGTTCAAGCTGGGGCAAATGCACTCTGAAGACAAAATATCTGGGATTGAAAACCTGTCCCTAACAGAGGTTCATTGTAAAGATCTCTTCGACTTCATTGAAGGCCGAGTTTCACCATTTGTACTTTTTAAGAGCCATTTTAAATTTCTGTGACATTTTCAAGTGATTATTTTGCAATTGGTTTCTGAGCATCTCTTTCATGCTGGAATGTCACATTAATTCATTCTTAACTGATCCATATGCTTCCAATTTTCTAAATCCAAACAAGTCTAAAACTTGAGTAGTTGAGATAGTATCTTAAAGTTTATTACCTAAGTTATAGTTCCTGTGGTTTAAATTTCCTTGCAGAAGTAAGAAGCAGCAGCTTTTTGTTTAAAAAAAAAAAAAGTGCCTTGTAAGAATGGTATGTTCTCTGAATTGTAATATTTTTTCAAAGAATTTTGTTTTAACTGTGGTTATTTAAACTGCATTTGATCTCAGAGGATGTAAAGATGACGAGACGCCATGGTTACTTGATTTCTGCAAGCTGTAGTTTCTTACCAAAAGATAGTTGGAAGAGCTGCTATTTAGTAAGACTATTGTTAGATGCTGTGGTCTTCTTTTTTCTGCCCTGAACAATGTTAAATACGTCCATACTGATTAAAAATATTCAAACTCTTACTGCATGTCAGATATAAAAAAATCGTAATTTATATTCTTGTTGGAAATTAAGTTTTAGTGGAAAATGCCTATCAATCTTACTTATAGAAAAGAGAATTTTTTTCTACATCTTTATAACTGTAGCAATATGCAGATATGTTTTGCTTCTCATTCTAGGGAAATAGGGCTTAAAACTTAGAGGGTGTTTTGAATTTACAATCTGAAAGGATAAGCTCATGGCTTATTTTGTGTCAGTAATGAACAGAAAAAATTGCTTCTCATACTTCCATTTGGCACTAATTTTGTATTTTCTGCAATTAAAGTGGGGTTATAGTCAAACCGACTCTAAAAATGACACATTTATCCTCTCACAGTGACTCCTGTATCAAATTTCCTCTGATTATAAATCAAGAGATGATTTCTCCAGCTGTCAGCACTGCAAATTCATCCTGGGATCTCAAACTGCAAGCCGCATTCTTTGTGCTTATTACAACATCATTCGTAACAAAGACCCAGGAATGTGGATATGATTGACTCCACAAGACGCAAAGTATAATCCAGCTCATTCTCCCGTGGCATAGCTGGGGCACAGCAACACAGCAAAATGGTCTGAGAGCTGTGAACCAACAAGCCCACCCATGCTCTTCTTTGTAGGCGCGTTGACGTAACTCCGTTGCATGTGGACTTTCTAGACCAGAATAGACTGTCCAGTTCAGACAGCGCTTCACATGCTGCATTAACTGCGATGACTCAGTTGCAGACTTAGCCTGCAAAATACAGATCTTTATCAAAACACAGAGGTGCCCAGGCTTTATTTCACTTCAGCTCTGTTTTGTCTTTAACCAGAATGAAGAGATCCCAGTGTCTGTTTTGCCTGTTCACGTGTTTCTAAGCACCTGCCCAGCTTTGCATTTCGACTCCTTCCAGTTAGGCCACCTTCCTGCTGCTCAGCTTTACCCAGCAAAACAAAGCTGCAGCTGTAGGTGCTGGAGGCACAGCCATGGTGCAGGCAGTAGCATGGCTTGGTGAAGCTGCCCAGAATTGTTCACAAGTGCAGAAAATAGTGTGTTTCCTTTGCTAGCAAGTTTGATGCTAACAGAGGTGTGCCTCTCTTGCTCTTAGTTGTCTTCTTTCTTTTTACACCTTCATTTTCCAGTATTATCACAGGGACTTCTGTACATCTGGCTTGGCAGGGCAAGATGGGTTTTCCCCAAGTCATGTGTCCCGCCCAGAGGTCACTGCCTGTGTGGCAGGTTTGGCAGTGTGAAGTGGTCCCAAGGCTGCCACTGCTCCCTGCAGCCTCTTTACCTTGAATCATCAGCAATGGAGATTTTTTCACTGTTGCCAAACTGTAAAGTGAAATTGCTGAAGACGGGGTGTGTGCTTCACTTTCCTGAGTCTGCTACAGGGAAAGGGAGCACCTTGTATCAAAGATTTGGGGGTCATTGACATCCTTACAGGCTCCTGCCATAGCTTGGGGAACTCTGCCCACAGGCCTGTGTATCAGAGCCCAGGGATGCAGGGTGTAGGGCACCTACATGGCTTCTCCCAACTTCTAGTCCATAGCACAGGGACCTCAAACTGACATGGTAGGAGATCAGCAACTGTACTGTGTCAAGCTCATTTGTCACCAGCTCCAGGTGTGGGAGTCATTTAGCTTTACATTTTATGTAGCAATTTAGTGTGCTGCCACCTCACCAGCCTGCTGAGACATCTTCTAGCTAATTACGCCCATTCATTAAGTGCATACTGCCATGAATGTCTCCTTCGTGCTAGAAGTTTGCTAGTGCAAACTTGGGTGGCAAATGAAATACAAAAATGGGTATTGCTACAGTAGTGCTGGCACACGAGAGAGATGTTAACTTGCATACAGACTCAATAATAAATGAAATGTTTGACAGAGAAAAATGAATTGGCAATGTTCCTCCATCTTTCTAAGAAACTGACAGTGTATGCTGCAACCGTGGGTCCACATACTGACAGTTACAAAGAGGTTTTGTGAACAAGCTAATATAGACTGTGTCAGCCTGCCATTAATTCTGGAGTTCCTTTTTTGGGGCAGTTTGTAAAATCTAATCAATGGCACATTTTTCAAAAAAAAATCTATGAATATTGTGAGCCTGTAATTGTGCCTTCCTAAAATAATAATCGGGAATCTGGCAAGGGAAGGTGAAAGCTACACAATGTGCCTTTCTTCCTGGCTGCTGCCGGAACGTGTCTTGCAAGCACGAACTTTCCCCGTTACACAATAGTCTCAAGCAAAATCTTCAATGAGATAATGCTACTTTGAGAAATTGGAAACTTTAGATCCACCTTCTTCCTTCTATTCCTGCAATATATATGGTGTTACTATAAAGATAAGATCATGGGATTTCCCTTGCTTTTTCCCCACAGTTTAACTGTCTATTTACATATTTTTCTCTTATCTCAAATTGTATGGCAGTCTTTACACATCTGAAGATGGGCTGATTCCAGCCTCCCCATGCTTGAACTCCCTCTTGAACTTTCCCTGATTACATCATTATACATAATGATACATTATTAGTGCCATCAAGGCATGCAGAGTTGGTCACAGTGCTTACACTCTAAATCTGACAGAAGCAAAAAAAGGGGGCAATAGTTTAAATAAAGGGGGAAGTGGAGATGACATTGAGGAGGAAATTGATTGCAGAAAGCTTTATGAAATGAGCACTTAGATGAAAGAGGGGTCTGAAGGAGAGAAAAGAGCCTGTTGGACTAGAAGTTGGGGCTGTTGAAAAATGAGGCTCCTACTCCAGGAGCCATTTCTGCTTGGGGTAGTGTTTAAGCACGAAGCCAGACATTTGTTGGACTGGGGCACGTAGGCCTTAGGGAGACGTGTAGATAAACACACGATGAGAAGGAAGAATCAATAGAACTGTAAGTATAGGAGAGCAAGGAGGCCTCATGGCTTAACAGGGTCAAAGTCAGCAAAGTGATGAAATGCATGAGGGAGAGATTAGGGTTGGTTGTACCAGAGGTTCAGGAGAAATTGGCTATTTGAGTGAGACTTGCAGGGAGAGGTGCTGTCTTCTACTAAATAAAGCAATATGCTGATGAGGAGGGGGCAGATGAACTTTTGAGTGCATGAACTTTTCTCCAAGGCTTTGGAAGCACTGTTTGGAGACCTGGCTAAAAAAATCAAAACAGACAAAAGTGGTAGTGTCAGACATCTTCATCCACAGACAACAATGCAACAGGTTTAAGAGATCTTGCAAGCCCAAGCCTCTCATTTGATTTTGTTTGTTTCTGCTTAACTGAATTGGACCTTTCCAGCTAGCCTTATCGTACTGTATAGCAATACAACCAGGAGGAACAAAACTAGGACAAAACCATGAGGCTGACTATTAGGAGGAAGAGAGCAGTGTGGGCAGGAACAAAGGAGCGGAGAACAGAGATCACCTGATGGGCCTGCAGCTAACTGAAGATAGCAGAGACAATCCACTCTTGATTCCTTCACCATATGCTTATAGTTTGCTGGTGGAGTTTGAACACACAACATCTGTCATACTAACATTACCCGTTATATTTTTGTCTATCTTCTGACTGCTATATAATACGAGGATTCTTTGATTTTGAAAAAGGTGGATAATATGGAAGTAGAGTGTAGGCCACAGACTAGACACAGAACTCTGTTGGTGGTAAAGGCCTCTTCTCTTGACACGTGCCAGATAGTGACTGCTTCAAGGGGCTATAAATAAATAGGAATATAAATAAATATAATAAATATAATAATAATAATACAAATAATACATAAATATAATGTAAAAACAATAGAAAGAAATAGGCTATAAATATGTACGAAAATTACATGAGTACAACCTTTCCTCTTCAGAAGAAAAACAGTCTTTAAAATTTTTAACAACTTAACTCAGATAGAGCATAGTCAGAGAAAACATTTCCATTTGTCCAGTGCAGCCCAGTCAGACTATATAGCACACACGTATGTGTGTGGTTCCTATGGTATATCTGTTTTACATGATTGACCACCCTTGTATTCAATATGACAAATGATTTAATCTGAATATTCCACTGAATAAATGTAAGTAATGGGAAGTCTCATCACATTAAAATAAGTAACTCCTTGTAAAGTCAAGTAACAGCATCTCCACCTGTTGTTGCTAAACTGCAGGCACGGTTGGGCGTGCGCATGAAGGAGGGTAAGGCAGCCTAAGCTGTGCAAAGCAATGCAACTTAAGTGTTCAGTTCAAACTATCACCGGGCACACAGATGGCTGGTAGGCAGTAACCTGTTACAGCACAATTTAACCTCTTGGTCCTCTCTACTTAAAAGCAACTTTGCAATAAATTTCTATGGAAAAATAGAAGTTGCCTCAGTAACACTGGGAGGTAGAATAGAGTTTAACAAAAGAAACAGTAGGCTAGTGAATAAACTGTTAGTGTAGGTGTGAGTTGCTGTGTCTTTGCCTGTACTGTTTGAATCATCCAGATTTCTTAAAATAAAATGGCTGTTTATTTCAGGCTGCAGCTTACATCTACCTTAGCTGTCAGAAGTCATACATAAAAATATCCTTTCTTCCAGAGAGCCATTCATCACTCAACCAGTAAATATTATTCACTCCATTGATTATACTGTGATTATATTTTCTCTTTAAATGGCTGTTAGAATTGGGTATAAAAGACTCATTTGTTTCTGCTATAGATAGTCTCTGTCTCTAAATGCTTCATTGTTTGGAATTAGTCATTGCAGTTTGCACAGCTGGAATGCCAAATGTGATGCTTTCTGGGGTGAAGTCTGGGAGCTGTCTCAGTCTTTCTCCTCCTCTTTTTTGGGCCTTCCAAGAGAACCTCCAAATCCTACACAGTGAGTTTAGAAATTTTTACTGCCATCGCCTTGTAGAGAGATGCAACTTCACTTTCTGCAGCACCAGAAATTCTGAAATAATTTTCCACAACAAAAGGCCTCAGCTCAAGCGAAGCAATTTTTATCAGGTAGATAAGGTGTGGAGAAACCGAGTCCCAGACAGCTCTTTCCTGCCTTTTTTTCTTCCAGCATTTCATGCACTACCAGCTGAGGATAGTGAAACCCCACATAAAGTGCTTTAAAATTTGCAGGTGGCAGTAAAAACTCCCTCTAATCTTGCCTGTTCCCCCAGGTGCCTGTGCTCTCTCTAGATATGAACTGCCAGGCAAAGAACTCCCTATAAACACTGTGCAGCCCATCAACATTATCAACCCACAGGCAACCTGGCATGTGGTTAATTAATTAGACTAAATACTAATTAATTAAGGGGCATCCTCAGTGATTCTGTCCAGAGCCAGCTCAGATAGAGCCTGGCTCAGCAGCACTGGCATAGTCCAAGGCCTGAGTTTGCTGCCTGCTTTCACACAGCGCTGTGACAACATGCAAGGGAACCAGCAAGACACCAGGAGCGATCCCTGACTGCACTACTGTACGGGGAGGGGCTCCCACCACCTGGGTATCCCTAGGGGGCAGAGTGCTGTCTGAGTGTAAGTCTGGCAGCCCGGCACAAAGACGATGGACTTCTTTGTTCGCTGGCCACCTCTATTCTTTCCAGGCCCCCTCTATCCCCTTCCCCTACTCCTCTGACAGTACAAAGCTCTCCCGCCAGCCAGCGCAAGTTTTACCGATTCTTTTGAGGATGCTCTCAACATCCTGAAGACCAACAGGAGACCTTCTAACTGCAAGCAGCTTTAGAGACCCTTGCTGTACACAAGCCTTCCCAGCACTACCATGCTTATCTGCAGCACAGAGGTTTGACAGAACTGGAGCTTGTCTTGCAAGTGAGCAGTCCATGTGGGACGTGGTTATTCAGCCACGTAAGGGTAGGAAACTGTCCTCATGTCTTTCCTTTAGATCCACCTCAAAGACATTTCTTAGGTTTGTTGCTGTGTGAGAAGGCAATCCTAGCATGTCTGTCTTTGGAAATTCAAGTTTCTTAAGCATGGAGAATAGGAGGAGGAAGGGTTTAACACTTTCCAAATGTCCAAGCTCTTATCTGCTGTATGTGTATGAGTGAACAATAATCCTGTGGTTAGATCAAAAATGCAGCACATTACAGGCTAACTGGTGAGCTCATTTTAAGCAATTTTAATGGCCCTGAAAGTGATCTGTGTCATTTTATTAAAAGAAAACATGCACTGTATTCTGTTATAGATATGCTACGTCATGGCTATGAGAAAAACTGAACTTAAAATAAAATCTTCAAAGGTAGAAGAAAAACATTAAATGAGATAATCTGAGGCTCTGAAGTTATACTGAGATTCACTTATCTATTATCTTCAAATTAGGAACCACCTGTTCTTCATAACGGTCTGTATGAATGAAGAACTCTGAGTTTAATTAAGTAGTATGTGTGGGTGGAACAGGCTTCTCAACAGCAGTCAGATTATTAATGGACATCTATATTGAAGTTCTTTGCATTTTTGAAAGCCTAATTACAATGTAAATTTAGTTTTAAATTATTGCTTTGCTCTGGGATGGGAGTTGTCATTTATTATTAGGGTGTTTTTTTCAGATCCCAGCAAAACATTGATTTGACTGCATAAGCACTCTGTAGTCTCTTATTTTTCCCTAATTTACACTTTTTTGCTCATGTTCAATGTACTGTAAAATATGCCCCCATCTCCAGTTTCATTGTTTTTATAGTTTTTTGTTGT
Source organism: Trogon surrucura (assembly GCA_020746105.1). Classification (NCBI taxonomy): domain Eukaryota; kingdom Metazoa; phylum Chordata; class Aves; order Trogoniformes; family Trogonidae; genus Trogon; species Trogon surrucura. The sequence goes on along the minus strand of CM036621.1, from coordinate 54,441,149 downwards.
TTCTGCCCTGCAGCATTCTAAGGTTTCGAGGAAATGAAAGCCAAGGCTTTCAAAAACAGGCCTCAAGTTGAAAACTGAAAAAGGTGAACTTGTCCTAAGAAAATGTCCCCCACTGGCTTCCCGGTACTTTAATGTTCTAACTACTAGCTTGTTACATGCAGCTGTTGATGTTTGCAACATAAAGTCAAATATGCTGGATGCTAGATCAATCTCTGTTGTAGTGAACCCAGAATAACTCGTATATAGTTTGTCAGTGCCCACAAGGGAAAAGAAGCCTCAGTTGGTGGCTGAGCCTGCAGCATGCCCAGCCCTTCCCAGGTACTGCTGTTCAAACTACGTGAAAGACAGTTCTGGCTCACGCCTTGAGACAAGGTAATGCATGATTTACATTCTCCCTGTTTCATCACTCAAGAAGTTTGAAATTTGCCCTACAACAGGATTGAGGTGTGAGCCAGAGTGGTATAAGCAGCGTAGGCTGGTCAGCGAAGGGTCTCACAGACAGAAGAGGGTCTTCTGCATTGAGTATGTTGTGCTCACACAGTGTTGGCAGGTGCAGGGAAGTGAAAGACAATGAACTAGCACACCCAGGGAGGTATTACTTGACCTGTCTCTGCAGTAACATGAGACAGCAGTTGGCTGAACATCAGCAACACTTTAGTTTGGTATTTTGTGTGTTGGGGGTTATTAAATGAAAGAGTGCTCTCCGGAGTGAGTTGCAGCCTGCCTGCCGTTGGCCACAGGGTCACTTTGAGGCTAGTAGGAAATAGAAACATCTGATTCCACACAGACTACGTTAAAGACCTATCTGCTTTGGCACTGATGGATAACCTAAAGTTTACAGAAGGGAAAAACAGGAAAAGATACAATATCTGGTCACATCGGAAAGACCTGCAGATCATGGTAACTCAATTGTACACAGTAAGCACTTCACTTGCATCGCCACTGATAGAATTCAATTAAAAGCTATGAGCATAACAAGCCATACAACGGTTGCCAAAGTGCAAGGAAGCTACAAAGCATCTGCCTGGGACTAGGAAGGAGACCAATTTGCCAATTTGATCTTTCCTGCTCCTTCCTCATTTAATAGTGAACAGTGACAAAGTGCTGTTCTACCCGGTGGCATTTTTTCTTTACCTTTTTCTTTACCTTCTTCTTAAGTAAGAGCTACCTCATAGAGATTTCTGAAGCCTACATCCATAATCTGTCTGCCTTAAGGCTCTCTTGAAAGAAAAGAAGCACTATATAGCTCTTGTTATGAAAGTTGCACAGTTCATGTATTGCTGGGGGAAGGTATGTGCAGCAGGAATTGTTTGATTGTGTGGGAGGCTGGATGAGGCATTCGTTGAAGTCTCCTTGGCCTTATACTGTGTGACTCTCTACAATTTCTTTTCAGAGCATTGGAAATAAAACATGACTGTGAATTAGAGTCAATTTCTACCTTCTCTAGTCCCTGAAGCAAAACTCTCATGGGTATTGAGGAACTCATCTAAGAGCCCTGATGACCCATGAAATACAGGAGCAGTGTATTGTACCTGCACAAAGGACTTGTCACTCCCTGTGCATTGCCCTTATTTTGTCTCACTCACTCACACACTATTTTGCTCCAGGTGTGGCGGGGGGTCCTCTAAAGTTGCATGTCCCAGTGCAGAGCTCCTTCCCCCTGCCCATGGGTCCACACCGCTGGGGCTGGCCTTAGCAGGCACCAGCTGTCGCAGCCTACCAGGGGGAAAAGTGATCTGTCCTAACCCTGAATCTGTTCATATCCATTACTGGGACTGGAGTTTTTTTAAGAAAAAGATGGAAAGAAGTGATTATTAGTATCTTTATATTCATAGGAAAATTACAAATTACAGTTATTTGGTTAAAAGCCTAAACAAAACTGTTGCAAAGATAACCTAACAGTTGAAAATTATAATTACCTCTGGATGGGATGATTATTATTATTATCATTATTAAAGGACTTGTGTTGTGGGTTTTTTTGTATGGCTGATTGAGTGTTCTCATTCTGCCATAAATTCGTGAAAAATAGGTAGTCATGTGAAAGCACTTTTGTAGTCTAGTCTCTGTATATGGCCACTTTGATACAGGAGAGATGTTTTGCCCCAGGTTGGTTCCCAAGGTGACCCTCTGCCCTTTGTGGACAGTAATACTTACCAATGCCACAAAGATGTTGTGTCACTGCTGAACTTCTTTATGAATTCCTGAGATGAAAGCTTGCATAATAATACAAAATAAAATTCAGCTTTATTATATTCTGTAGTCCAGCTAAGGGCATATTTTATGAAATGGCAGGGAAATGTATGGGATTTTCATTTTAACTAGTTTTTCCTCAAAGTATCTTTTGTCTGGTTTTCATACATACAATAAGGTTTCCTTCCTTGTTCCATATCTGTGCAGTCACTCCTTTTTGTGTTATTAAAACTGAGAAGGAATGCTTCTATGTGAAAAGACATCAGTGTGTTAGGTCTTGCTCTCAGGGATAGATCCTGATTTACATGTTACAATTTGGGAAATGGTATTAATTCAAACTTGTTTGTAGAACAAGAAGATACATGTAAAGTACAAAAAAATAATTGTGATTTAACAAAATAAAACTATTTTGGTTTATCTACACTCTCTTTGAAGTAGAAATAGCAATAATATTATTAAATTGTCCCAAGCCCATAGATTAGGATGAACTGTTGCCTGACTGCAGCATTTTGGAGAGAACTACTGAAGAAGCAGTTGGTGTTATTCTATACTGAGTTCATCTAGCTTCATGCTTGTGTGGTACCACAAGAGGCTGTGTATCACATTTTCTAGTGCTTTTGCAGCTGACGTCTTCACAGAAAGGGTTGTTCAGCACTGGAGCAGGCTGCCCAGGGAACTGGTTGAGAGACCATCCCTGGAGGTGTTCAAAAAACATGTAGATGTGGCACTCTGGGATGTGGTTTAATGGTCATTGTGGCATTGGGTTGACAGCTAGACTTGATGATCTTAGAGGCCTTTTCCAACCTTAATGATTCTACACACATGGAAAAATGCTTTGTTTTGAGTAACTGTGCAGAGGCACACAAATGCGGTGTTCACTCCTGTAGACTAATATTTTCAGGCTTAGTTATATGCTTGCATTCACATATTTTAGACCCTGAATCTAATTCAATTTTCCAAAGAGGTTACAGCTTTCTCAGAAACTCTGTAGCCATAACAAAGAATCGAGATGATGGTTAATAGTTAAATTTGCACCTGCAAACTTATCAGAACACTGTAAAGGTAGAAAATGATGGGTTAATAAAATGTCTTCATGACATAAATTATTTATTTCTTTATTTTGCAATCCATTTTCTTTAATGATTTAGATCAGATTTATTGTCTGACAAATTTTTGTTTAGTTTGATTTTTTAAAAATCTTTAAAAACAGGAGACAAAGACTGAGATTCAGAAAACTGTTTGAGAATGCAGTGGTGGTGTTACTCTCCTCTTGTTCAGGAGCTAAGTGTCTAAGAACACTTCTCTGAATGTCAAGAGACTAGTTCACATCCCACTCCTTTACCTAACTGAAAAACTTTAAGCAGGAACCTCTTTTAGGTGAGTTTTCCATGTAGGCTATAAGTACGTGGAACATGAAGTCAGTCCTTTCTCATGGGATTGTAGCTACACTTTGTACTGGGGACTGCTGAAGTATTTCATATAGAGGATGATTCCACACGGTCTTCGTTAGAGCATGTGCCTGGGGCTCACCCCAGAGATTATTTGTTTAACTGCATATAATGAAAGATATCAGTGGAAAAAAAGGATTATGCAGACAAATGATCTCCTCCAATGGCAGTTCCTTCCTAGGGGTGTGGGACTTGTGGTGTCCACAGTTTTCTGGCAAAGAAGAGAGTCTGCTACATCGTTGCATCCTGTTGAAAAAGGGAAAACAAAACCTCATTCTTTCCCTGTCCTGATTTCTCCTGCTCTTCCTCTTCTCCCATCAGGTATTATTTGTTGCACACTTTATGTTAACTTGCAAAACTAAAAATAAATTGGAGGATGTGAAGGTGAAGTTACACTTTCAGCTACTTTACAATTTGTTAACAGAATTGTAAAAACCCTCTGTTCTGATACTCTCTGCTGCTCCTTTCTCAACTTGACTAACAGATCACCCTTTTTACCAAAACACACCCTGAAGCCAATTGTCACACCAGTATATATCTGGTAGCTGTCTTAGTGCAACCTTGGAAAGATGAGGAAAGGGTATAACAATATTTTGGCATGAATATTAGCTGTTTGGATTTTCACATGTACTGTTTTAGGGAATGTGTAAAGGCTCCTACCCACACCTTGAAACAGTTAAGAAATGGCAGAAGGCCAGGTATGAAGTCTAATTGAGATATCATACTGAAGGGAAAGAAGTTGTAGCACAGTGGTATCACTAAGTAACAAGTCCACTGTATAATAGTGGAAAATAGTCAGAAGGAATATGAGGTGAGAGGAAGAACCATCCATTTGGTTCAAAGAGTAAACTGAATGTAAATATCTGTATTCAACTTAACAGTTGTAGTAAGACAGCAGCATACAACTAACCCACTTCTTGTAGTTTATGCTTCAGTCTGGCACAGTTGTCTAACACTGTAGGAAACGTGACAAAACTGGGGTCTCCATGGCTGTGTGGAGCAAGCTGCCAAGCAAAGAGGATGCTGTCCCTTCATCCAGCCACTGTCAAGGAATAAGGAATCACATGAGGCAGGCTGAAGCCTTCAAGGTTGCATGCCTGCTCTAACAGGGACTTTTAAAAGCCAAAAAAAAAATGCTGGCTACGTCAGATGTACATTTTAAGTGGCTAAATAGCATCCAAGAGAATCCCTAGATGAATTTGCACCTTGTTGACAAGCTTTGTGTGACGTGCACAACTAGTTCAAATGCAGGCAATCATCCCTTCCTCGGTAACAAAATCTGTTTGATGTGGCCCTGATCTGAGAAAGCCATTAAGCCCATCTTTAAATATGTGCATAACAATCTGAAACAAAGAGGCTTTCCAAATCTGGGTCACCTGTGGAGATACATCTAACAGTAATTATTAAACGCAGCCTAGAAACCAGTGTTTGCAAAAATAGAGTGCCAAAGCTGGGCTCCCAGGAGCCTCAGGCTTCAAAATGGCTGAGCTGCTTAGCGCTGGATGAGGCCACTTGGGGCCACATACTCTTACACTTAGAGCTGCTCAGCTCAAATATTTCTGCGTTGGTCTTTTGGGAGGGGGCAGAAAGCGGGGAAATGTGTTTTTTCTTGAAATTTTAGTTTTGCAAAAGGTCTAATCTGTGCAGACATCGAGGTATAGGAAAGCAAGGCAGCGCTCGCTGTGAGAAATGCACCAGTTTAGGAGTGACAAATCCAAGGCTCCTGGGCTGAATTTGAACACCGAGCATCTCACTTGCTGCCTCAGCTGCTCACAACCTACCCCTCCCACACTGTCAGCACTGACAGCCACGAGGTGTATCCACTTGGCTCCAGCTGCATCCCAGCACACATACGTGTAGAATCACTCCAGCAGGGCTGGAGAAGGCATATCTCAACCTTTGCTCTCCAGTGCAGAGAGCAGCAATACTGGAATGGGCTGCAGGGTCAATAATAGCCCTGAAAGAAAGGCGGGGTGCTGCCATGCTGGATAGAAAAAGCACAGATGGAAACAATCTTCTTGCAGGGCTGTATGCCTGGTGAGAAGTCACTTACCTTGTGAGGGAACCAAACCCAGTCATTCTGGGCTCACCCCACAAGCTATTCTTTTCAGCTGGGTATTTTCTCCTTGAATAAGCAGGACAAAAGGGATGTGATATGCTGAATCATTTAGGGAAAAAATCACCCTGTCAAGTGAATTATCATCAGCTAAGCAAGGCCCTGGAGGCCAAAACCTCAACCTCTAAATTATACATGCTGAATGCCTATCCTTTTACTGTATTGTTGAGGCAAAGCCTGCACTGTGTTTCAGGGACGTTAAAGAAAACATGAAAGCAAGGTTATATCACAGCTGGTATTTGCCCAGTGATTCCACCTTATCCTTGGGAATAGCAGGTGTCCTGGACACACTGAGTCCCTAGGAGGGAAGGAGGGATGGGATGTCCAGTGTCTTGCTTTGTAATGGTTGGCAGAGATGCCTGCGGGGTCAACTCAGTTGCTAAATCATTAAAGCATATAAAAGCAGGATGTGGGAACTGCAAACCTGCTAGAAGAACGTACACCCTGCACGTGAGAGGGAACAGATGCTTTCTCGGGAGGTGGGTGTCACTCTCGCTTGCGCTACTCACTTCTCTGATGCTTCCTCTGTTTGCTGTCTACCTTTTTCTCCTGATTTCACTTTCTGTGAATTTGCCTGTGCACATTAGCAGATGGCTATCTTGTCTTTCCAGAAGGTGTTCAGAGTCAAGGTTTAAGTGAAAACACCCCTGCATTTGGCTTAACACCTGACATTGTCTGGGTTAGTTCAGGTTTGAATGTGACACTAGCAAAATTGCACAAATCATCTTCTTATTGGAAATTGCCCTCTGCAATTACATTTCATTCACAGGGATTATATCCCAAGCCAGCTATTTTCCACTGAATTAGATCATTCTAACCCAAAACTTTGGATATTAAATTAACAGTTTCGTATCCAGGTGGTTTAAAGTAGGGGGGATACGAGATTCTGGTGTGCATTTCTGGAAAAAAGCTGTAGCTTTCCTCTGCTTGCTCTTCTAGGATCTTCTGTGCTGACTGCACTGATCTCCCTGAGCTTGTTCTGCAATGAGTCTCTCTTGCTTTTCCCATTGACATGCTGCTTTTGTGGCCATTTCCGTGGCAATCACTGTCTACAGTGGTAATCCTCATTCACTGTGCATTACCATAGTCTCTGAATAAGCATTTTGCTACACGCCATTCAGGGGAAATCATCGCACCTGAGGAAACATGTGGAAAATTACCCGTGAAGCATAAGGAAGGGAGTAAGGCCTTGATCCTGCATTTCCTTTCTTGCAATTAGGCCACATGCTGCTTTGCATGGGAATCACGAAGCCCCCTCATTCCTGAGCATCACTTTCCTGAACTGCAAGTAGCAACACAGTGGGAAAAGCCCCACCGAAGTACTGCTACATGCTCTTCCTGTTTGTGAGCATGGGCAAATTCAACTGGTACAGCTGTATCAAACAAACTCTTACATCTTACACCGAAGACAGGCAAAAGGGATAGTTCAGCACTCTGCCACTTAGGACAAGCCTGTAAGCACATAGGTTTATGATACAGAGCTGTCACTCTAATAGAGGGAGGCCAGTATAGGGCTGAGTGTGTGTTCACAAAGGTTTGACATGTGTGAGCTCGACACTTGCAGGTAATAACTGACATCAGGACCTGTACAGCAACTCCAGTCTGCTCCAGAACTGTGATAATAAGCTACCCCCTTACTCTGAGCAATAGCATGATGGAGTCTCCATTTAAAAACTGTATTGATTTTGATGAGAGTTTTGACAGAGTATGGGTGTTGAAGGACTGCCAGATTTGGCTGTTAATCTTCAGGATTGCTTCTTTCTGCTTGGCTGAATGTATTCCTCATGTTTGCTGTCCCGAGTCTGAAGGATTTAGGAACTGTCAATATGTCTGTTGATGGATGAAGCACTAAACACAGTGGGAGCAAGATGCACATTTGGGTCACTCCTGCTGAGGCCTGGCATTTATACTGGGGTAATTTAACAAGTCCCCACCTTCTGCTGGCCCCCTGCAAGAGCCTATTGACCCAGGAATACAAGCTGTGAAATCTTTTGGGGGCCTACTCTCTTGCTGGTGCTGCAACTCCACAGGCAGAAGCTGAGATGCAGGGTGGTTTCAGTTAATACATGCTCACCGTTTTGTCTCCAGCCTGGGACGGCACTCCTGCCAGTCCCACCATCACTGACCTGGCACTGGTCTTGGAGGTGCTCTGCAGAGCAGTGGCTGCTTGAGCCCATTTCGAGTACGCAGCAGCAAGGTGTGGCCTGAATTTCAGAGGTGCTGAGGACTCATCACTGCCATCAGTCCTTCTAGAGTGCTCCCCACTCCTGAAAGCTAACTGCTGTATATTGCAAGACAGGCAACCTGTACAGGAGCATTCTCTGGAAACACTTGCATGTGTCTGTTTTGTAGATTTACCATAGAGGCCCTATTCCAGTGAGAATAAGCAGCTTCTACAAATGATCTGGTGCTTAGACTGCAATGGCTTTTGCCAGATGTCTGTAAAGACAGCAACTAACAGGCTGAACTAACAGGTTCAACAAACATATATGGCAAACAAGACTTTTAAAGGGGATATTTTCTTTTTATTTATTTTTTTTGAAGTAATACCTGGTATTTTGTCACAATATTAGCTGACGAAGCATTTGCTGGTCACGTTGCCTCAAGACAGCACAGAATATTAATGTTTGGAATATGCTAAGCTCTTGAAAAAATGTTAAGATTATATCAGAAAAGTAATTCAACATGTCCACAGAGCTCTTAACTAGAAGTGATGACATTTTAATCTTTGGGGAATGCAGGACAAGCACTGTCAGCCTTTCAGAGTGGTGTGAGTGTGTCACGGTGCAGAATGCAGGTTGAATTTGGAAAAGGATTGCTGCACTTCCATGGAATTCTCCAGAAAGCAAAAAATCCATCAAGGAACCAAAGAAAGTTCTTTTCTTGGCTAAACCTGTGCACAGCATCTGGCTGTGGGATGCCTTTCTAGCTGTTCCTCAGAAGTTTCAGTGTGACCTTGGGGCATATGCATCCTGTTCCCACATCTGTAGAAACGGGCACGTGAGCAACGTTTTTGAGTCGTGGACTGCTTTGTTTGCCACTTCTGAGAGAGCCCAGAAGCATGCCCCGCAGACAGAAGCAGGAAGAAGCGCTGAATTTATATAAATTCTAATTGTGGCGGGCACACGCTTAGGTGCTCCACTCTCATTTGTTGGCAAACACACAGGAGAACAACGTGTGCAAACGTGATTCCTGTGGCTGGGTGAGAGTGCCGGCACAGCTCCATCACAGCCCTTACTGCGGCTGGTTGCCACCTCACGCAGCCGGCCGCGGCTTGCTCCGTGCTGCAGGACGCTGTACGGCCGTGGGCAGAGAGACCGCACAGACGGCGCTGAGGTCAATAGCACATGGGTTTCTGAGGCGGCCTGCTTTTCTTTCTTTTAAACTAGAGTGTGCTATGGTAGGGAAACACTTGCCACAACTAGCTTCTAAGTCAAGAGGCCTCAGAAAACAAACCTGCTGGGTTTTGTTACAGCAGAACCGTTTTGGATATCCTTGGTGAAGCTTGTGAGAACTTAGCTAGAGCAAAGCCTGGAGGAAGATTGGGGCCAGGGCCTGTGCTGTTTAGAGCGGAGGCAGGAGAGCTAAGCAAGGCCAGGAGGGCAGAGGTGGAAGGGTCCCTGCCCACAGGAACAGTGTCCTTTATGGCCACAGCCCTGAGAACTGATAGTTCTGCACAGGCTTGGTGGAAAGGAGGCGACAGGTTTTGCTTCGTTTCTGATAAACTGAGCCTTATTTACAGTGAAAAAGAAGTGACTCTCACTGATTTTTACTCCAGGACCAAAGCTGAAGAAGGGCGACAAGGGCCATGTAGCTTGGCACAGGTTGATTCCAACTGTTGGTAGAAAGGGAGCAGACGCTGGTGCACTGCTGCTGGCATCGTTCTGTTACAGTGCTCCACAGCAAAGCCTTGAGCTGTCATCCAGGCATGCATGAAGAGGTTGGTTTATTTATAAATCTCCACTGACTATAGTAACACATTATTTTGTCTGACTTTCTTGAAATGATGACTCTCTTGCAACAAAGCTCAAGTTAAAAAAAAAGAAAAAAAGCCAGGCAGAAAGCCCCCAGCCAAGGAAAAAAATGCTACTACTCTGAAGTTGAGCAAGATGATCCTGGGAAATCAAAAATCTCCTAAAATTCAAATTTTAAAAAAGAAATATGTTCTTTTGGATTCTGAGCCATTACAGCACAGTAAAAACATGTGACTTAGGAAGTCTCTGGCCCTAATACTTGCAGGTCTTGCTGCTTATTTCTTTAACAAAACCTGAAATTTTTGTAAGTTGACTCCATCTGCTGGGCTTTCTCAACGGCATTAAGAATGATAAGACTCAATTTTTCCCATTCGCAGTTTTATCTTAAGTTGAGCTTGCCAGACAACAAGGGAGAAATTTACATTGGTTGTGAGGTTAGAACCATAAAACTGCTACTAAGTCAAGAAAAGAAAGTAACCTGACAATATTTCAAATATACCCACTGGATCAGAATTACAATATACCATCAATCGCAAAAGAATACTTCATTTTCAAAGCTATCCCTGTGGTTTCATAAGCTTTTGCCTCTAACAGAAATGCAAGAAGTAATAAAAGAAGACATGGTTCTAAATGCTATAATGGATCCAAAGGGAGCACAGATGGGGCAGATGATTACGGCACTGAACTCCCTGCTATGGAAATGGACATATCTGAATAGAAATTTCCCTTCAAAACTTCACAATGAGGTTACAGCTCTTGAGACTGCATAGTGCTGACCAGTCCTACTTTTCTGGCACAATTTTCTTTAGTAACTTCAATAATTGGTGGTAGTACCTTTCTTTCAGAGATTTTCTAGATGTCAGGCCCCAAATTGTTCACAACCCACATATATCGGGACAACTTTGTGGTTAAGTCTTTCTTCCCAAAGATCTCTTGAGAACAGAGCATCATATGAGGAAAAGCTCTAAAAAGTCTGCTAAAGCTTGTACTGTGTCAGTCATTAATCTAGAAATTATAAAAAGAGAGTAGCCTGATTTAAAATCTTCACATGGATGGCTTTAAATTATTCAAAATTTTGTATTATAAATCCAGCTGAGTTAATTCAAATTTCAACAAAAAAAAATCAGAGGACCATAAATTATGTGACTGGCATTGCATGATCACCTCAAAAATCTAAATAACTACCAAAAAAAAGTTGTCAGACGAATTAGAAAAACCTAAGCCATTTCCATAGCATGTTTCAATTGTTGCATCAGACATCAAAAACCTGAAAAAATATCATAGATAAGGTCTTTATCTTTCATATTTAGCAGCACCCAAAATATGTCTCCTTTTGTTCTTTTTATGTGTTGCTTCTAAATTTCTAATCACTGCATTCTGACTGTTTGTGTGCTTAATCGCTGCTCATCAACACCCTTTTTCTACGCAGTGCTGCTAAAAATGTTTGTTTGCAGTTGCCCTTGTGCTGTGAACCATGCCGTTTCCCATGCATAACTTCCTATGCTGGGAGGCAGAACATTAATACCCTGTTCAGGTAATTTGGAGAACACAGTGACACACTGGCATAATTAAATAATGTCATCAGTCTCTGAAGTGTACTCCCTATGGTGATGCACCGCATGAGAAACCTCCTAATATGACACCTACAGGTTTCTTACACAAAACTGACTTTACTGTAATGTATTCCATTAGGAGAACTGAAGTTTAATGGAGAAATCATTGTTTTATTTTATTGGTATTTCATGTGTAACGTGGTATGAAGCTTCTGCCCACTGGATCCTGTCATACTTTTTCCAGCTCAATTAAAGAACTGTCTCTTCTTTGCCTTTGCCACATTGGTGCCAGACCACCATGGTCCAGCCTGTCCAGTGTCATGAGTTTAGGTGGTCTCTGGCTAGAATCCAGGTTTTCTGTTGCAAAAGTTCTTCTGAGCTCTCTTTGAAAGCCTCCATAGTTTTTTGACAGATGTTTTGAAGAGTGGGCATCCAAAGCATGGTGTGGTGTTGAAGTAACAGTGTCCTCAAATATTCAAATGTACCTGTCTCTGATATGTCCATCCCATAGCTGTAACCCCAAGCATTTCTCCCATCACACCATTCTCACCACAGCCATCAGGCAACATGTTATCCCAGTCTTGAGAAAAATGGGAGGAGGGTCTCCACAGTGCTGCAGCTGCTCCAACATCAGGTGATGGGCAATATGTACCACACTGGTCATGATAACAGGGCAAGGCTTCAGCTGTAATATTCATTGCCCTTGTCATATCCTCCAGATTAACTTTCTCACAACACTGCTGAACACATGTGCAGTGCTACTGTCTCAGAAAATCAGGAGAAAAGCTGACAAGACAGCTGGGATGAAGGACCATTGCCCCAGAGTGCCATATAGGGCTTGGCTCAGCAGCTTCTCTGGGCTCTCATTGTATGCCATATCTCCTGCCCTTCCTGTTCCTGCTCTGTTATACACAAGCTTTTGGTTTCCTACCTTATATCACGTTGTGCAGTCAGGCTGGCTCTTTTTTTACCCATTCCTCTCTCTGACTCTTTGCCTCTCCTGTATTATTTATTTATCCATTTATCGCTGTTCCCATGATTACGGTATTTGGGCACCAAGCAACTCGAATAAACTGTCTACTTCATTGGCTCAAACTGTTCTCATTTATGGCGGTTGCCTGGTAACAGCTGTTGTAACTGAAGTTGCAAAATTTTCAGTGAAAAAAGAATCCTGTGCTCCCAAACAGCCCAAACTTGAATAAAATTGCAAGCGGAGCTGGAATTTTCCACGCTTTGGGGCTCTCCCAAGCTGATCTCTCGCTGTCAGCTTCTGATGTTCGAACAAAACCAAGTCAGCCTCCTTCAAGTCCTCAGGGGGCAAGTGCAGAAAGTCCCAGTTTTGTTTCCACTGCCTTAACTCCCGTCCTTGCTGCACTCCCATGAATGCAAATCACTACCTGAGCCCTGCAGCTGGCTCGAGGCTGCCGGAGAAGCTCGCTCTTGGCTGGAGGGTGTTCCTGACTCTGGAAAACGCAACAGAAGGTTTGCCTCTGCCAGTGGTTTCCACCCTGCAGGATTCAGTTTTGAAGCTAAAAGATGTTTCTAATTACAAGCGTTGCAGAGGCAGCCTGGGAGCTGGGAGCTGCGATTTTAGCCCTGCTGAGGAGAGGAGGCAGAGGCTGTGGGCACACAGGCACGTTCCCATTTGCTACCTGGGATGAAACCTGTGCTGTGTGGCTCGGTGCTGCGGGTGTGGATGGTGTGGGCAGCAACACCTCAGACCTGGCTTGCCCAGGGCCCCGTCTCACACTTTACTTTCATGGTCTGGGAAATCAAGGTGCTGGGTGGAGCGATAAGAATGTAGTTTGGCTGCTGGAAGAAGCAGTTTTGATTCAAAACTCAGGGTGCAGAAGCTCTTTGAGTAGCAGTGTGGCGTTGCAAAGACTGGCAGCTCCTGGGTGCACCCTTCTCTGTCAGCTCCTACCAGCCCCTGCCCACCAGCAGCGCTGGGATACCTTCCCGTGGAGCTACTGCAAAGCGCCCTTAAAACTTCTCCCCAAATTACTCCTAGATTCTACAGTACCCTGCAAAATCCTTAATCCTGCTAAACAGGGAGATATTCAGCCCCTTGCCAAAAGCACCCAGACCTTTGCAGGAAGAGATTTTCACGCGACCATAAAATTGTAACTGCTGCAGGAAACTGTGTGGAAAAAAACCTGTTAACCTTATAATGAAAAATCCATAGTGTAGGAATCACGGAGAAAGAGTGAAAGATTTCATGGGCAAGTTACAGGAAAAATAAGAAATTTCATGCTTTGTTGCATTCATTGAAAAGCATCTAAAACCATCAATAACATTATTTCATCGTATTAATAAGGATTATTCAGTGTTCAAAGCTATTTAATGATGAATCCAAATACAAACAAAATTAGTATGACCAGATCATAATCTATTTTTAAAAATACGAATGAGCTGTTGAAACAGCAAGCAAAAGAAATCAGCATGTGTTTGTTTGTTTGTTTGTTTGCTTTTTTCCTTATGGAATTAGTGGGTGTATTTCATTCCCAAAGCCTAGCAGAGGGCAAAAAGAGCATTTTGCCATCCATTTAATACGAGTTCTGGAGGGGTGAGAAGCTGTTCTTAATGCCAACATGAGAACTTCCCCTCTGCATTTGTAAATATGTGCACAGATAACACCAAAGGATATGGTGTGTAGGCTTTAACTGCTCAGTTTTTTTGGGTAATGTTTTCGTTATGGGGAGAAATCAGTGAGATTTTCAAGCCTCAAGGAAAACCAAATCTAGTTACTTTGGGGAAGTGGCAGATACGCACTGGGGCTTCCCAGAATTTGGCCACGGTAGCTGGCTTTGAGGTTCCTGAAAATCAGGCTCCTCCTGCGAGAGATCAAAGAAGAGAAACTAAGGAATATGTTGTTAATGGATAACACTAAATAATATTTGCTTAAATTGCCATGTCCCTTAATTACGGCTTAAATATAATAAAACTAAATAATGTGTAAAATTTTATTTTTGATTCTTATTGATCTCTGCAATGTGTGTAAACATGTTGGGGCAAAATAATTACAGCTGAAAAATACTATTTATTATTAAATAGTGTGTCTTATTTTAAATATCAATATTATGGCCTCCGGCATTAGCTTTGCATTGACTAGAACCATAAAGGTTGGGGTTTTTTCTGTTTTTTAAATAGATGCAGCACTCAGTAAATACTTAATGTTGTCTACACAGATAAAATCTTGGCTTATTTTCTGAAAAATTACTTCGGCTTTGCATGTAGCTAACAAGAACATTACCTGCACTTCACTCCCAAATTTTAGATTCTTCTTTCTCATCTTGATTAAATGATAGCAAAGGGAATGTTTCGTTTGCCTCAAATGTAACATTTAATACAGAGGACAGTAGGTTTGTTTTGTGAAGGATTACTGTTCTGGTATCTTTTAGGCTTTGGGTTTTGGGTTTTTTCCTCTCTTCCCAAATGTCTGGATTTGGTCCTTTGCCTCCTCTGCTGTGTGACAGTACTTGAGCTGGCTGCCTTAAGCCTTGCAGAAGCTGACTTGGGGCAGGTTTATCCCTGGCAGGCACGAGGTGAGTCAGCAGCGTGGGAACCTCTGCAAAGGAAGTTTTGGAAGAGTCCTGGCAAACCCGGTTCCCATTTGAAGCCAGTAACTTCAATAGGAAATGATTTTCTTCCCTCGTAGAGGAAAGATCAGTTTGTTACTGGAACAAGGCGGAAAGCTGTCAGTAGAAGTATTTATGTCTTGAATCTATTTATTTACAGCTGTGGGATTATGTAGCTGGTGTATTAGGTACTTGCTAGTCCTTTGGGTGCAATGACCTAAGAAAACCCTGGATGTGCAGCTACAGATAGATGGCATGCTATGGTCTGAGCCCAGCAGGTCAGAGAAGTTAACTGTTCTTTTACGTCCTCGAAAGCCCTCAGGTACCTACCAGACACGGCTGAGGTTTCTCCTCTTTTGCCCATCCCTGTACTTACGTGCTTTTCTGAAGACAACTGCACTTACTAATCAGGAGAAATACAGTACTGCTGCACAACCATCCAATTAGTGAAGGGTAAATTTCTTCTGTCCAGCTCAGAACCTTCAAAACAGCATTCTTCCCAGCACAGCCAGGAGTCTGTGCTGCACGTTTAAGTCAAGCCCTGGGCATTCCATGTTTGTTAAGCACAACATAACCCCTGGTGATGAGAGACTGCCCAGTGTCCCTGTGCTCCTCATATCTTCCATAAAACATGCGGCTTTTCAGAGATGTGGCTGCCTTGGGTGGCCTCTTCAGCATTGCCTGCACCAGCTGCCAGCTCATGCTGAAAGGCTTGGGAGAGGGGGAGCTGGCATTAGGGTGGCTGTAACCAAGGAGAGGCTGAATGTAAACTGTTGAGCAGATGAGGGAGTTCGTCTTGCCTGCTAGTTCGTTCACACGGGGGAAGCCGGAGCTGGGTTCCCAGCAGGCACTGGTGGCAGGGAGAAGCCGCAGCAGCAAGTGGCAGGCAGAGGAAACCCAGGGCACGGTGCCAGGCACTCCGAAAGAAGCTGGAAATTCTTTTCCTGTTTGCCACACAGCCAAGCTTAGGCGGCCTGAGTTTATTACTGTAGCTGGTGGAAAGATGAGAAATCCCTTAGGATGAAGGGCGTGATAAAATAACTGAGGGTTTTATGCAAAGGCTGGCAAGGTGTGACCAGAAGGCATATATTAATGAGAGGAAAGTCGAATTCTCATCTGTTCTACCTGTGAATCCCCATACTGAAGTCAGTATGGAAAGGCCTAAATTACAGGAATATGTGAAAACCACTTGCAGTTTAATTATTTTTGAAAAGCTCTAAGAAGAATTTGAGTGGCTGAGGAGTTATGCAGTCTGAATATATATCACCAGAGTAAAATCCCATTAGAGACAGATGAAACTACGAGAAGGTGATAGCTGGACTACTGAATAAAACCGTATTCAAAGACTGATGTAATGTATTCTTCCACTGCTGGGCAGGAGTGAAATTTCGAGCTATTTTGTTTAAAGAGAGAAAGAAACTCCGGCCCTGAGGGCTACGGTAGGGAAGATAGTTAAAAAAAGATCATTAAAAAAAAATCCCTCTTGAAGACTTTGATGTCTATTGATGCAAGTTGCTATTTGTTCTCCTACTGAAGACAGATCTGAAAGACTCAGCAATTACTAATAAATCACTTGCAATATTGAGCAATTACCAACAATGCAATCATAAACCAGTGCAATAACTAAATAATTATACACTTGTTAGGAGAATACGTTATTGGGCACCTTGGAAAGAAAGGGCAAGGAGGTGAGAATACAAAAGACAGGATATTGGATACCACACAAATAGCAACAAAATACACTTTGCAGCCAGAATGCTGAGTAGCTGTGCATGCTCAGACCCAAATTCTAGCCCTGGAGAAAATAAGGGAAAGTTTTAACTATTGATAGGAAAATTTTTAAAAGGAAGATTAATATCTCATTCAAAGCACTGAATATGATGGCTGGAAAAGGCCTCTTTTGCCTACTGGCTATGTTCCATGCAAAACTAGCCCCGAGAGCACCATCTCTCTCAGTAATACTCATTTTATTACTCATCTTAATGCTAATAGGCTGCCACCTCAACTGGGACCCCAGCTGAGGGTGAGGAGCTCAAGGAAGAGCACTGTACTGCAGAGTCAGAAAGGCATGTCCATGCTGGTTACCGTGGCCCAGCTGGAGCCAGAGGAAGCAGATTCCCACACTTCAGAGGCAGCTGAAATTCCTCTTGATGTGTGGAGGCCACTCTTTCCATGCCTGGGAGTGGAGGGATTGGGAGTGCTTGGGCTGTAGGAGTGCTGCACTGGGGTAAAAAAAAATGAGCGACGGGGAGGAAAATGGTGAATTTTCTCCATTTATCAGCGGAGGCTGCTTATGATGGTAGAGAGAGAGATCATTGCGGTTGTTTAGATTTCTACCTCACTGAATTTGGGATTATTCCAGAAGCATCTGGAGAAAACATCTGCATGAATGAATTGCTTCTTGGAAGGAAAGGTGTGTATCAGTCACCACAAGTCAGACCGATATGCCGTTGGCTCAGCTCACTGGCGTTCAGCTGTTGCCTTAGGTGTTAAAGCTGGAACATAGTGGAAAAGAAAGAAGATTTTGAAATACTGTTGGGAAATACTGTGAAGTGCTGTAGAAGCAGAAAACACACTATGTACTGCATACACTAAAGAAAAATATCTGTCGTTGAGGGGATCAAGAAACCATAGCTGGCAGATTTTGGATATGTACAAGGATTAGGGACCATCTGGAAAAAGGATCATGTGAGGGAGCGTCCATGGTAAAACATTAAAGGAAAGGCAGGGTGCTTAGCGTGCCTGACCCACATAGCTTTGTAGGCACCGTCTACATAAGTGGAGTGCAATTTATGGAGTAGTCTAGAGATTCTGGTACTCCTGCAAAGCACAATGCCATTCCTGGAACATCAAGCTGTCCTTTTCAACAGTAATGGCAAAGCGTAAGGGGAAGACAATTACAACTAGTCTGGGAGTGGCAGGTGAGCCCAGACTCCACTAGCCCAGGATTTATGCTCCCTTCCTCCTCCTGAACAAAGGAGAAGAGGGAGGGCTCTGCTCTAATCCTCCTTCTGGCATCCATGTTAAGTAAATCCTTTGTGGTCAAGGGAGGGGAACAGCCACTTATACACCCTCCTCCTTCAGCTGCTGAAGGTAATGCAGCTGGCAGCAGGCGCAGCATCTCTTCCCACTGAGTCCTCTCCTCCCTGCCGTGTTGCTAGAGAGACTGATTTGTGATCGCAAGGACCAAAATCTCCTCTCTTTTTGAGCTCCCCCCAGGCTGCTCTGGCCTGGGAGCCCACAGCTTTTCCATATTTAGAGCAAATCCTTCAGCTTTGGAGAATGAATGGGTAAAAAATTTTAGCACCTGTGGCTCTTATCGCTGGACAATATAAAATAATCTGGAAGGAAGAAAGGCAGAAGGCAAAAGAAAGTAAACAGAAAACTGAGAATAGGTGAGAATCTTTTTAAAAACCTGCACCTTCAGCTGTGATGTAAATGGTCTTTTCACGGATTTTGTGCTAAGATAGACATTCTAAAATCTTATACATTAATTAAAATTACATATACTGGCCAGGTTACAGCAAATATAGATGTTGCTGTTAGCAGCCACAAACAATGGCTGCAAACAGAACAAGTACTGAAATTCAAAGTAAAAGGCATCAGTGCTAAAAGCTAGGCATAAACAGGTTCTGGAAATGGCATTATTAAATAGAAATAGTGGTGGCCCTTGAAAACTTGCGCTTTTTTCTCTCAAATAATCAAAGGCCATATTGTGCCTTAAGGCACAGCTTTGAGCAAGGAGAGATGAATAATTGCCTTGCCACAGGAGTAGCCTTAGGGTGGGAAGAACAGAGAGGCAGTGAGACATCGCAGTTGCTCAGATCACTACGCTGATGTGGCGAGCCGCTGTGCAGCAGCTGCAGGCCATCCTCCGGCGCTGGCAACCCTCTCCTGAGGAAAGGCAACAGTGTCTGGCCTCACGGTCAGGGGAGCACATCGTCACTGTAAAGCTTGTCATGTGGCATGAAAGCACCTCATGGACATGGGCTCTAAAATATTTATTTAACACACAATGCTCTCTATCAGAATTAATTCAACAGACCGCAGGATCTTAACCTGAAACTGACAGTCAGCGGTGTAGTAAAAGGGCAGGACCTTCATTTGCTCTCTAGCTCAAGACTATTCCTCATGTACAACTCCTAAAGATTTTTTCCAAAAATCTCCATGAGGAAAAAGTTAAGCCTGACTGATTTTCAGGGCAGCCTATGTGTCTCTGCCTGACCTCAGCTGAGCATATACTCTGTACATTGAGCTACTTGGAGATGAATAAGGTCATCATGCAGGAGTGGCTCAGACCAAATCTCAGGGAATAGTACACAGCTGACATTATCACAGACAAAGAAACCTCCAGTTTGTGGTTTAGCTTACTATGGAGAATCAGGGATACCCCAGGGCTGAGCAGGCTCTCTACTGCCTGGTAACATCCATTTTCACAAGGTGCTGTGTCTTTCTGTGCTTTTTCAGAGCAGGAAGGCACCTTGTTCCCTTTCTGGATGTCCTGGGGAAACATCCTGTCGTCCTGGCACAGAGGTTGATCCTCCCCAAGGTTCATCACAGACAAAACAAGAATGAAACTCTGATGAAGTGGTAAATGGGACCTTAGTGTTCATCATGGGCCACAAAATCACCCTTCGTACAAAATGAGGTCAAGATTGGAGTGAAGCAGACTTTGACTAGTAGTCAAACTGCAAACAGTGGGTAAGATTGAGACACATGAACAGAAACAAAAGAGAGATCTGATATTATCTCCACCTATGATTTTAAGTTAGCTTCAAAATACTTCCCTTTTGCTCTCTTTCTCCAAGTCCTAGCAACTGTATCACTAAGGTGTCTACATAACTTTGTGGCTGAGGATCATTTTAAAGAAATCTTTAAACCTGTAACTTTTATACATAAGTCTCCCCCGGGGCTCTAGTTAGATATTCCTTCCCCTCTGGATTTCTCTGAACATACCTTTGGGGTTTTTTCGGGGACTAATTTCTGTACCTGCCAAACTTTAAGAATGTTAATATCCCTTGGACCTATTTAGACAGAGCCATCTCCTGCCCACACTGTAAACACAGCTCTTACACTTAATTAACTGTAAACAACTCATTATCCGATTGTGAGCAAAACATTCCTTTCCACACTGCAGGGTGGGGTTTGGCCTTCAGAGTTTAGTCAGGAGGCACTCAGCCTCCTTTCCCAGGTGCGGGTAGACCTGATGGCAGTAGAACCTGGAAGGATCCACAAGTTGTCACCGTACAGGGGACTCTCCGGTGGCATCGGGGGCTCTGCCAGCTCTCTCTCACCTCTCCTGGAACGGCAGCAGGGAGAAGGGACCCTTTCTCATCTGAAGGGGGGAGGAGAGGTGTGACTCCACCTAGACTAGCTAAAACTGGATTTCTCCCACCTGGTTCCACATGTTTGTTTTGATATTGCAGGTGGTGTAGTACCAGCTATTCAGGCACATTCTTCCTCCACATCCTTATAGAACATAGTTATTAAAAAAAACCTCCTTTTTGAGCTAAATCAATATGGTTATATGAGCAGAAAGAAGATCCATGCTGAACTAAGGGTGGTGTTGTGAATAGAAACTCAGAATCATCTTCCTCTGCAAGTCTATCTCACAATTACTTTATTATTTCGACTTTAAATTAGGTTCAAATTAAACTTTTGCAAGAATCTGATTTTATATATATCATAAACAAATTCTTTTACATGTGGGGGTTTTTTTTATTTTAAATTCTACTGCAGTTCTCAAGAAGGTTTGTTAGTTTGTTTTCTCTTTATTCAATGGCATTGTACCACTGAGACTTGGCAGTGAAAGTGGTTTTATTGATTTTCATTATCCAAGCTGGGAGAAATGCAAAATATAAACAGCAGGAATTATGACCTTTTTTGCCTTTAGTAATTGAAGGTTTTACCGGTAACAACATTCAGTAGTAGCAAACAAATATATTTTACTGTGTTAACAGGAAAAAGTTTGAAAAATCACAAATGGATCTCCAGGGATTATGAGACTGATTTAAATAATGAAGTTTTTTCTTTTCTTTTCATCTGGTTCAACTTTATCCCCAAACCTATTCCACTTTGAAGCCCAGAAACAAAACATACCTATAACAATAACCTATTAATACTCTTTGGGGACCTTTGGAATGTACCTGAACTCAGATTGACTGTATTCCTTTTAAATGGTTTATTAACAGTAGAAAAGAGGCTGAGCCAATAGTGCTCTAAGAGCATCTTCTTTGGCAGCCCTGGCTACTGATGTGAAATAGTTAAATGCCTAACGGGTGATAGTGTAGGAAAGAGGCACTGCTCAAAGCCAAAAATTAAAGGTCAAAACTTGTGTTGTCTTGTTAGCAGCAAAACTAGGGAAAATTCCTTTGTGTTTTTAGGCAAGTTGCTTAACCAGTCCACGTCTGCTGGCACAATACTTGTGAGTCTTCATTGACATTTGCTGACTGTTTTGGGATCTTTAGATAAAGCCTCACAGATATAAAAGCAAAGTGCTGATTATCCCTACTGCAATCTCCAGTTATAACAGAGAAGCTGTAAGAGCTGTTCAACTTCGAAAAATATTAATTCAGAAGTCTTAAATTCTGGTCCTCTGGCTGGCACTGTGCTAATGCAATACCACTGTGGGAGAGGCCAGGAAGGAGGGCCAGGGTGCTGGCAGGGCTGCATTACCCGTACAGTGTCTGTACAGCAGGAGACTCCCAGCAGCACCGATGTGGCCTGGGTGAGGAATGGAGCTGGGACCACATTGCTGTCTCACGACACAGCGTAGACAAGATGGAAGCCTTATACTTTTACATGGAGGGATGATCGAGCACAAATGATGATGATGATGATGGTGTGAAGTAAGCTTGTATCTGGTCAGCACCTGGTGTGGTGGATGTAGAGTTTCTCATTTGGTGCTCAGGAATGTGGGAACTGAGTGGATGGTCCTGACAGCCTGCAGCCTGTGCGGAGAGGAGCCAGAGGGGACACCAGAGGAGTCAGTTGTAGTACAAAGCAACAGGAAAAGTGCAATAGATTAGCTAAGGCAGTTTTTGGGCAGATGACTTACTGTGGTTGATGATAGTGCAGATCTTGTCCATTCTCCTTCCTGCTCCCAGCCCCTGGGGCTCCGTCCTGACCCTCCAGCCTGCTCCTGGATGTGTCAGACCCTTCCCTGAGTGGCCTTAACTTGGCAACAAAGCAGAAAATCCTTCTCTTTTTTCTTTGTTTAGTCTTCTACCAGACTGATGTGTGAAATGGCTTGTGGAGATATCCAAGAAGCATCAGGTGGGAAAGGGCAATGGGAGGGGAGAAAGATAACAGCAGTATCCTTCAGTGACAATGAGCTGTTAAACTGCTCATCTCCTCTCATGAAACTGATTACATGAATGTTATGAGTATTATCTCATGGATGTGTGTATGCATGTGTGTCTGAAAGTCTTATAACTAGGCTGCCTGCAAAGCACTGTAAGCTGGTATAAATCAAAAGAAAAAGGCTGCTGTCTTGCTGTGCCATGCCCTCCCTTGGGCCAGCACAGGCTTTAAATCCCTTTACAAAACTGAGTTCTGATTTCTCCTGATTTTCTGGTTTCTGCAAAATTGATCTGGCTGAAAGCTAATCTGGCAAAAAAATTAATTTCCACAGCATCTCATTGCACAGACCTACAACTGTGCATGCTGGCACACGAAAGGGAATGGAAGGGAACAAACAGCTGGGGCAGGGAGGGAGCAGAAGTCCTCCTCTGGGGGGCAAAGCCAGTTTTCGCTGCTTACAGCATTAGCTGGATAATAATTTCCTTAGAATGAAATATGGTTTAGATTTCTGTAGAAAAAACAAGCCGGCAGCCTCTCTTCAATGCACAATACACAACAGCATAATAAAAACAAGGCTTCATTATTATTCAGTTGTAAAAGTCGTCGTATTTTACTCTGAGTAAACTTAAAGTGGGCATAAGGATGATATAGATGACCTGGTTCTTAGGAGTTTTGTGTGCCCAACAAGAAGAGGTATATGTGACTCTACAGCTGCTTTGGAGCTTGGAAGCCTTCAGTTCTCAAAGATTCATGGGGCGTTTTTTTCCCAGGAAAGTATTTTTCAGTAACTCTTGATGATCCCATGCAGGAGCACATGATGTAAATCTGCTAAGCAAAAAAAATGCCTTCAGCTATCTTTCACCCTATTGCAATTCAGGCTGTAGTTTCTTGAGAAGTGTTTAATGGAAATTCCGGTTCAACACTCTTGGAACTCCTGTACTTGGCTTCTCAGTCGTGCCAATATGACAGCTTTTCTTGCCACACTGTTAGATGCATTGGAGGAACTTAATTTTGGAAAGAAAGTGCTGTGTCCTTGCTCCCTGCCCCAAGAACAAAAATGTCACGGCCATCTCTCTTTGATAAAGGAAAGAGTTTCTTTTCAGAAAGTTCTGCAGACTGAAGTCCCAGAGATAGTTACAAGTAAAACCTTGATATGTAGGTGTTAATTGTTACCAGCTGGCTTCAAAGACTTTCAGACTGTTTCAGCATAAACAAACATGTAGTGCACCCAGAACACAAGAATGTCTTATTTGCAATACTATGCACAACTTACAAACAAACACTATCAGACAGTAAACACACCAGTGATTCCTCTGCAACCTTTCCTCCCTCCCCCTCGTTGATGTGTGATAACTAAGTACAATCCCAGTTTCTGTAAGGTACTTAGCACACACATTTAAAGAAAACTTCTTTTCTCTTTTCTTTTCTCTTTTCTTTTCTTTTCTTTTCTTTTCTTTTCTTTTCTTTTCTTTTCTTTTCTTTTCTTTTCTTTTCTTTTCTTTTCTTTTCTTTTCTTTTCTTTTCTTTTCTTTTCTTTTCTTTTCTTTTCTTTTCTTTTCTTTTCTTTTCTCTTCCTTTCTGAAATAACTTTAGGTCCTTACAGCATAATCATAGACTGTTTGAAACCCGCTGCTTATGCTTCAAGTATGGCATTGAGGCCAAAATTGATTTAATTTTTCCCAGACACATCCGCTGGTCTAACACAAGACACTATTTCTGTCAACATGCTCCATCCAACTCCATTTACAGTGTTTATCACCTGCGCTTCTCAGAACTTGAGAAAAAAAAATAAATCATACCACTTTTTTTCCTGAATGTGTCTTACCTTGCTCATAAGCAGAGAGAGAGGGAAAAAGAGGAATAGAATTGGAGGGAGGGAAACCTTTATGTTTATAGTCAATTATTAACCTAAAACTTCCTGTATTCTGCAGCCAAAGCCATATAAGCTCAGAGGCCCTGGCTTCCCACGAGAACACCAGCAGCTGAGATGAAGTGCCTTGAATTCCTCCTACCTCCCGCTCCCACTGACTCGGCTCTGGGGCTGCTGAGTGGAACTGCTTCCCTCTTACCATTTCTCAAGAGCAAAGAGAGGTGTGAGGAGCCATTGCATCCGTGCCCCAGGTACCCCTGCTGCTCCCTCCTTACAAACCCAGGTTATGGAATCACTAGGAGATACACCAAGTCTTCCCTATTCCTCCTCCTTGATTATGTTTCATGTGAATCATTTCCATAGCCTAGCTGACCCACTAGTCCCTCCAGCAGTTGGGAGGAACAATTATTTAGAGTGATGAATGCTTTACAGTGGTGCTGACCCACGAGGAACCCTTGGGTGCTGCTCCGGTGTTGGGAGCCAGCGGTGACCTGGCTTGGGACCTGGCAGTGGGTCTGGGCTGACTCCAGGGAACCTTTCAGCTGCCCCTTGCACTTCCAGCACTGCCGGACCTGGCCCGGGGGTGTTTCTGGCCTGCAAGCTATGCTACCTTACCTGCCATATTTCCTGAAGAAACAGAATATTCCTCTTCCTTTGCATTGCGCTTTTTTTTTGCTCTGGAGGGGAAAAAAAAGTTATTTCCTTCTAGTTCAAAGCATATGGAATGCACCTGTGTGCACTTGCACATGCAAACACATGTATACATCCAGGGAAAGCACTTCTATATACCGTTTAATAGATTATTTCCCTGTGATTTCCTCTGAAATGCTGCAGGCTGGTGTCAGACACATCCAGATTTGAAAGAGCTAGGAGGAATTGTTCACCACTGCAGCAGTCCCACACTCTGCCTCAGCCTGCTTCTGAGGAACCAGCGTAAACTTTCTGCTTGCTGGAGTTTATGTTGCTCTATCCCCATCTCATCCCAAAACTTCACTATTCACTTTAACCTCCAGCTTAAGCTGTTTTGACCACTTCCACGGCAACTACTCTGGTACTCTAATTTGGTTACGTTATACAGGCCAGGGCGTGGATCGCCTTTTTGAATGCTAATCTGAGTTGGTAGGGCATTTATTTTTCCTGCAGTAACAGTCCCCTTCTGCCATATGTATGTCATGCTGTGGTTTTAGAGGGTTTTTTATATTGACTTTTCTTTGCTCTGTGGTGCTTTTCAGTTGTACGCATCTCTGTGTGCGGATTGATCTGTTACGATCGTAATGGTGTTGGGCTATATCACGTATTTGAACTACTTGTACATCATCGGGTGGTGGGCAAGATGCAGGGGGCACTGGTCGGTACCGTGTGGTACAGAAACATGCACTTTGCAGAGCAGTGGGTGTTTGGGGAGTGCTGCAGAGCCCCCATCCCATCGCGCAGGTTGTCTGGCATTGCCACACCACATGTTGAAGGGTACTGGTATCGGGCTGATGCGTGTGTTGCTTGTGCTGCAGAGCACACACAGTGCTTGGGAGGGCCTGCAAGTGGCAAAGGCGAGTGTGAGGTCTTAGGTCACGTCTCAGTCGGTCAGGGCTGGGCAGCCCGTGTGTGTGTATCCCTGCCTGGCGGGGTTTGCATGACTTCTCTCTAGCTGTGTTTTGCGGGACAAAGGGCCTGCGCTGCCTGTGCGGGTCCCTTGTGCCACGGCAGGGGCTGTGCGGTGAGGGCTGCGCGGTGCCGAGCGCGGCACAGGCCGGTGCTGTGCAGGAGCAGGGCTGTCAGGCCTGCTGGGGCACGGCAGCGCATCGCTCCCCGGCAGAGCCGTGCCTCACGCCGTCATCCCCGCTAACGCGGGCCGTTACCAGCCAGCATTTCGCGCCGATCGCTGCCTGTGAAGACCGGACGGAACGCCACCGCTGCTGCTGCTGCTGTTGCGTGGGTGCAGCGCGGGGCGTGCGGTGGGCACCTGACCCCAGGCTGCGCAAGGAGAGTGCGGACCCGCCCGGCGTGGGCCAGGCGGGGCAGCGAGCCCCACAGGCCCCACGGCGGGATAACCCACGGGGCACCGCGGCCCCTTTAAGCACGCCGCGGCCCGGCCTGCCCGGCACTGCCGTGCCTCGAGAGACCCGCGCCGCCGCCCCCCTCCCCGGTCGCCCCCGCCGCGCCCCCCGCCGTAAGGGGCCGCCCCGCCCGGTCCGGCCCGCGCCTCCCCGGAGAGCCGGGCGGGGAGGGGCGGGCACAGCGGCCCGCCGCGGCGGAAGGAGGCCGCCGGCCGCGGCCTCGCTCCCGGCGCTGCCCGCGCGCGGTGAGGCGCAGCCCCCGGGGCTCCGCGCGCACCTGCCGGCCCGCCCCCGCCGCGCCTCGGGGCCGGGGACAGGCACCTGCCGGCGCCGCCGGGCCTCCCGCACCTGCGCCGCGACACCCCCGCCCGCCCCCCTTCCCCCGGCCGAGCTGGGCCGGGCGGCGGCGGGCGCCGTTTCTCGGCGGGCAGGGAGGGCATGGCGGTGCGCTGAGATGAAAGTGACCGTGTGCTTCGGGCGGACGGGGATCGTGGTGCCCTGCAAGGACGGGCAGCTCCGCGTGCGGGACCTGACCCAGCAGGCCCTGCAGCGCTACCGCAAGGCCCAGGAGAAGGTGAGGGAGCGGGCCCGCGCCCGGCCCGCCCGCGGTGGAGGGAGCGGGGGGCCGGCCGGGTCGTGTGAGGAGCCGGCCCGCGGGGTGAGGGGCGGCCGGTGAGAGGGAAGGCGGGTAACGGCCGGCGGGAGGGGCGGCCTGGGGGAGGCCGGGGGTCGGTTAACGGCCGTGGGCAGGGCCGGGCGGAGGGGGCGCCGAAGGGCGGGCGCCAGGCCGTGGGGCCCCCGGGGCAGGGGCCTGGCGGCGCCTGCCTCACGCGGGCCCGTGCCGCGACCCCCCTGCCAGAGAGTTTGTGTGAGCAGCTGATGCCGGCGGGCTCAGAGCCGCTCCGCCCCGCTAACGAGCTCGCACGGCTTATTTTACACGGTTTAAAGCTTCCGATGCTATTGCTGCGCATATTGACTAACAAACTTGATACAGCCGCAAACGTAACTTGTGTTATTTCCATTAAAACTTGCGTTTTCTGGCATCAGCTGCTCAGTGTGGTGCTGTCTGCATGGGTAGGTGACTTCCTTTACATGAAAGGAGCGCTGTTTTTTCTTAGGCTGTACCTAATTGAGCATAAAAATACTTTTTTCGTTTTTCTCCAAGAGGCAGGTGCTGAAGCCTAACGGGGTACTGTTTAATATTGATGAAAGGCCTAGTGTTGCAAATACTGCTTTGTGAGAGAGATTCCAGTTACAAGCCCTGAATTAAGGGCTTGCAGGATTGTCCATCCTTGTAAGAAGACATCTGAATAAAAAGTACAGCTAGTGTCTTATGGGATCTGTCTTGTGCCCTTTGCTGGTTTTTTATGTGCCCCATCAGTTGTTGGATAATCTGGGCACAAAACTGGAAGTAAAATTCATGTTCTTGTGGGTTTATTTCAAGACAAACTTGCTACTGATGTATTAAAGCCATCATGAACAGCTGAGTCTTCTCTGGTTGAGATTATAGTGGTCACCATGTTACTCTTTCTGAGCGAGTGTTGTGTTTTAATCTGCCTTAAGATACATAGAGCTTGGCGAATATTTTATATGAAAAATCTTTTTCCTAATGAATATTGCATGTGTGTAATAACTGCAAAATATTTATAGAATTCTTAGTGCTATTACAGCCACCAGTCAGTGAGATCTTTTGCACTGAAGTATGGTTCAGAGTACTAAAATAGGCATATGGTCTCTGTTCAGGAGTGGGACTTATCAAAAGCAGAATTATTTTCAGCTGAGTTGAACTTGGAAGTTTAAAATTGGATTTCAGCTTTGACTTGTGCTTGTGATGACACTGGAATTAGTATCATGATGGCTGAAAGGTGGCCTACAAAGCTTTTGTGTAAATACTTCAAATGCCTTTCTTTCTCTCCTCCTACTCCTCTCTTTTAATTTTTATTCCTCTAGAAAGGAATTTCTGTGTAAGGCCCTGGCTGTCCTAGAAGGCTCAGTAAATGTTATACAGGAGAGAAATTTGAACGATGGGGTAAAGGTTCAGCCGAGTGCCCTAATGTAAAAAGTGCTGTGGTCCAATTAGTTTCTCATGTATTTGTACCCAATTTGATATTTAGGTAATATTTAAAGAAAATTATTTTTATGCTAAGTAGTCATCTCCTGTGACCCTCTTCAGTGAGTTCAAAATCGTCCAGCCTTCTTTATAATACAGCCTGAGGCCAGAGTTCACATTTCTGACCTTGTATTTCTTGCCTTTGCAAATAAAGTTGCTTGTTTGTGTGGGGTTTTTTTTGTCTGTTTGTTTTTCCCCTGGCTATTTCCTTATACAAGTCTTGAGTTCCCTATTCTGCGTTGCAGGTACAGGTGGATACAGACTAGTTAGTTCAAAAATTGCTGATCACCTCAGGTAATGCTGATTCAGAGCTTATACAAGGATGTGGGGGAAGCAACTTAATGACCTGAAAAGTACAGAACAGGTTTTCATATAAGTGACTAAAGTAAGTTTTTTGTCTTCTGCACTCTCCTTCTGCCCTGTTCTCTGGAAATTTAAACAGTGCTCCTGTAGTGCTTTGATTGGTCAGTTTTCAGTCTACCTGATTTGCAGTGGAACTAGTAAAAAAAAAAAAAAAAGATAAACTTCCTCTTACCTTGACAAGCAACACTGGAGTTACTGCTCTTTCCTGAGGGAAAATTAGAGGTTGGTGAAATAGGTCATGCAGAAGTCACAATTAATTTTATTACCTTGTGGAGAGTTTTTGTTCAACCTAACAGCGATGGATTGGATATTTTGCTATTTTCCATCTATTGGCTCTTTCTAAAATTAACTTTCTTTACAGAAATATAGACTCTTATAGGGAATGGGATTATCTCAAGATAATCAGTAGCTAAAATCTGCTGTGAGGTGTGGGCATATAAACAGGTTAATGTTAAAGATAACTGAAGATCTGTTTTTCTTTTCAAAATATTTTAAATGTTTGGAATACTTCCTGTGGCTGAATGCTGCTGTTTTGTTGGCATGTTAAGTGTTCTTTATGTAATTTTTTTCAAGTGTTAACATCTTTTTGAAGAACCAAGTGGAAAATGTTATTGTTGAAGTGCCTAAAGTATTTGGAGGAGGGAGGAAAATTGATACAAGGAATATCTTTTGTACTTGCAAAAGGGAAAACAAAGAAGGTCGCTAGGATACAAGCTTGAGGAAGTTAGGCTACTGTCAAATACCATAAAAATGTGTGTGAGATGCTCTGTATTTTGGGGCTTGTCCTGGAAGTCTAGTTTTGCTGTTGCACTGCCATCACTTGTGTGGCAAAGGGGAAGATATGAGATTGGAATACTAATTCACGTGTATTGTAAAATATCTGAATTTCTGTGTATAAAATCAGTACAATTTTTAATTGGTTTAAAGTACTCAGCACTTCTTTATGCTTGTAATGAGAGGAAAGCTCATGCAGTAAATGATGAAATCTCCTATTTCTGTGAGATTTTTGGTAAATAGCTGAGAACTCTGCAGGCAGTTGCTTATTGTTGCCTGCTGCGTTTTCTTAGCAAGTTTGATTTGGCTTCTCAGCTGGGCTGCATTGGCAGGGTTTCGTCGTGAAGGCTCAATTGCTCTGTTAACTGAAACAAAATACTGGGACAGTTTCAGCTGAAAAATCAGACAGTGATTATTTTTTGATGCTACTGGCTTTAGCAGTGCATTTCAGAGGTACTCGTGCGGTTCCGAATAGGCAGATCTTGCCTGATTCACTGGAGGATACAGATGAGTGTCTGGGCTTAGGAGCTGTTGTCTGTATTACTGTATCAACTAAGATTTCCATGTTCTGGGATTTTATGATGTGAATAGTCTTAGATACTAAAAAAAAATATTTTGTTGATCAGCCACTTTGTGAGAATTGTAACAAAAATTTCAGGGGAGTGGCTGTCATCTCAAAGCAATTTGTGTTTCAGTGAAATGAAGCTTGGTGGAACTTTTCTGTGACTCAGGATCTACTTTTGTTTCTGTTTAGTAATGTGTGTGTGAGGGCTTCCTGCTGACAGGTAGATACAGTGGAATTAATGATTCCTTATTGTCAGCCCAGTCCCCTAGTATTTCTTGTAACTTGGTATTTTTGGTGCCTTGGGGAGCACTTGCATGTCATCTGTTGTATTTGGGATTCTTTGCTTGAGTGAGAGCAGATGTACTGCGAAATACTTGAGTTGCTGTGCCCGTTGTTACGGTGTATGCTTCCCTGATTGCAAGGCAGAGTGCTTGGATGAAAGACAAGGTACGTCACTGAGAGATAGAGGGGTTCTGGGTCGGCACTGAAGGGTTCCAGGAGCTCTTGTGGTGGTGTTTGGATCTGCACAGTGCTGTCAAAACTGGTTCCTTGATGCATATGAAGCTAAATGCATTCAAGGTAAAGGCACCATTGTGCTCATACTTCTCCCCTTTGAAATGCTGCTCCCCCCAAGTAGTGGACAGTACTTGAATTCCCGACTTCATGAGTGAAGCCCTTGGTTCAGCTGGAGGTGCTAGTTTGCCAACTCAAAGGCCTTTAATACTGTTGGTACAGAAAGTAGTGTATGCCCAGGGAAAAGAATGGCTATGAGACTAGCAAGTGGAATCCACAATGACTTTTCTTTCAGCTGCAGTGAAACTTTTCCCAGGAAAATGTATAAAAACATCTTGCTGTTCCAGATGTTCTTTATCTCTCTGGAGGAGCCAGAGATGGGGAAGTGGTGTTTATCATCTGTGTATCGATTTACTCATGTTTGCATGCATGGCACTCGCCTAGATGACTTGATTGAAGCAACTGCTTCAGCTGTCTGAAGTCTTGTTCATAGAAGCTGGTTGAATGCATTGGACGTGGAAGCCATGTAGCAAAGTAAGTAAGCGCTGCCATTTTTTATTTAAATATTGATTTAAAAATTGCCATTGTAAGCAAAGTTAAATTCTTGAGTGACTCTCTTTGACAGCTTTTGTAGTCTTCCCTTTGGAAATGCTGGCACAGTCGTATATGAACCAACAGGGACTGAATCTCTAGTTGTTATGGGCATCAGATGGTGAGAGATCTCATCAGTGGTGAGATTGGTAATGGTAACTTTGGTCAGCAGTCGGACTGAATAGGAAGCAATAATGTAGTGGTTTAAGTTGATTCGAGAATGGTGTGTTTTTGAGTGAGAACAGTGGGGTGTTTAGGTCACGTTGGCGATATTTCACAAATTAGATGTGTTTAAAAAGCTAATGCTGCACGTTGACTGGCTATATAATTTTCTGATTCCTACTAATAAAGTACTTTCCCCTTTTCTTTCTGTTCTTGCTTGCCCGACAACATGACAATTAGTTTTCTGGAATTGTGTTGCTCTTGTAAATCAGCCAGCAAGCAGGAGGAGTACTAAATGTTCTTGTAGTTTCTGTAAAAACACTTGGGGTAGGAAAAATGACAATTTATTTTTGCTCTAAACTCTATGCTTACCAAAAACGTTTGCAAAAACATAGCAGATTTCTTCAGAAAATATATATATGTAAAGTTTTGAAGTAATTCCTTTGTTATGAACATCTTTCTGTTTTGGGCAAATCGTAAGTATTTAGTCTTTTATAAAGGCAGACAAATACAGTTGTATTTGCGTGGCACTTCTGTCTTGGACCTGGTCTTTAGTTTTCCTTTTCCTTCTATCCCAGTTTGTCTTAGAAAGTTTATTTTATTTTATGCTTTAATAGCATTAAGGCTAATCCATAATATTCGTTTTACCAAAACAATTCTAAACTCTGCATAAGTACTTTTTGCTTGGAAATGTTATAACTGTTCATTCTCATATTTGTCTTAGTATTGCTCAATCAGCTACAGTGTCTTAGTGAACTTTTAAGTCCTGAAAACTGATTTATGGCTACCACTTTTGGATTCAGCCTTTAGATTTATCCACTGTGATATCATACTAAAAAAAAAGGAGACTATAACTTGATACACAGTTTTCCCATTACTGTTGTATGAGTTTATGGTACCTGACTCGTATATAGGAAGAGAGGCCATGTGAGCAGGGGGAGTAAAGAAACGGGGTGGAGGCAAATGATTAAAAAAAATCTATATAAAACAAGCTCTGTTATTGACTTAATAACACTGGTGATGATACTTCATTGAGACTGGAAATAGCTTTAAAGTGACAGAATTTTGGGACTCCTTAAAGAGTTTTCAGGATCACTTTTACAGTGTCTGCCTTTGTATCACTTCTTATATAAGGAGTCTGCTGTTGTGCTGCATTGTAACCACTAATGTTGTCATGAGATTTTGGCAGATTTCCAGTCACCTTTTCCCTTTCTAATAGATGTTTATAATCCGGACAGAAAAAGTGCTAATGGACTTAGACTTGAAATACAAAGTGTCTTACAGGACATTATATACTTATGTAATCAGAAAAAGAAGTTTTTGGATCATTTTGTTCTTTGTTGCCAGTAGCTTTTGGCTGAATATTACGTTACCTGATATTAATGTATTTCATGGGAAGCTCAGCTGAAGCGTAAAGCTGGATAAACCTGGTGGAAATTCAGTAGTTAAAAGTGAGAATAACTAATCCTGGAAATACTGTAGGTCAGACTTCCATGTATTTGATAATAAAGAGTTTTCCTTTTTGTCTCCCAGGTAATATTTACTAAATTCCGAGTACTGTTCAGTTGTTATCACTTGAGAGATAGCAAATATTTTGTAATAATTGAGTTTTAAAACAGTCATCAAAAGAAACCATTGAAGAGTAGTGCAGAGTTCTCAGTAGTGACTACTGCCTGTTGCTCTTTGCCCAGTTGAAGGTGAACTCTGAGTATTCTGGTGTAAAATTATGAAGAAGGAATTTAAATGCCAAATGTTATTTTTTTGTGTATTTATTTCCAGCTTGGGAGACACCATGTAGTATAGTAGACTTAGTGTTAAAAAGCAAAATAATCCTTCTGGTGCAGGGTGGAACTGGGAGGTAGTTTTGATTGCTGCATAAAATGCAGCTTTAGTATTTGTTTTCTAAGCATTTGGAAATGGAGGCTTATGCTCAGTAGGTGTTTTAAAAAAACCCATAATCTTTGTGTCTTTAACATTTGCAGTTATTTGGGAGTAATTTTTCATGTTCTGTGACTCTACTTACTTTGTTACTTGCTCAGCAGGATAGGTCAGTGGAATGGCACTATTCTGTGCGGAGTCTCACATCCCGCAACTGGAGCGGCAGATTTCCTCCTCCATTGAGCAGAACGTTCTTTCAGCTTTCCTAATGACGCTGATGTCGTAACTGCAGCTTTCCTGGGTGTGAAGACCTACTACTTCGTTATGGAAAACCTCCCTCTAGCTCCCTGTTAAGATGCTTGTGTTTCATCCTTAATGAATATGATAACACTAAAGGTTTTGAGCCATTAGTATCACTGAAAACGGATTCTGCTTTGTGGTTTTATATTTCATTCTTGAGTTTTGCTTATCCATAAAGATACACCCGTTTTATGTCAGGGAACTGACTCTCCATCATCTTCGGTAAGTCGTGGGTAACAGGTGAGGTGCCTGAAGACTGGAGGAAAGCGAATGTCACTCCAGTCTATAAGAAGGGCAGGAAGGATGACCCGAGTAACTACAGACTGGTCAGCCTCACCTGCATCCCTGGAAAGGTGATGGAACATCTTATCCTTGACGCTGTCTCTAGGCATATCAAGGATAAGAAGGTTATTAGGAGCAGTCAGCATGGCGTTGCCAAGGGGAAGTCATGTTTGACCAACCTGATAGCCTTTTACGAAGACATAACCAGGTGGATGGATGATGGCCATGCAGTGGACGTGGTCTACCTGGACATCAGCAAGGCCTTTGACACCGTCTCCCACAGCATCCTCATAGGTAAACTGAGGAAGTGTGGTCTGGATGACCAAGTAGTGAGGTGGGTCGAGAACTGGTTGAAGGGAAGAAGCCAGAGGGTTGTGGTCAATGGGGCTGAGTCTGGCTGGATGCCTGTGTCTAGTGGGGTCCCTCAGGGGTCAGTGCTTGGGCCGGTGCTGTTCAATATATTTATCAATGATCTGGATGAGGGATTAGAGAATGTTGTCAGCAAGTTTGCTGATGATACGAAATTGGGAGGAGTGGTTGACACACCAGAAGGCTGTGCAGCCATTCAGAGAGACCTAGACAGGCTGGAGGGCTGGGCGGGGAGGGATCTTATGAAGTTTAACAAGGGCAAGTCTAGAGTTTTGCACTTGGGAAAAAATAACCCCATGTGCCAGTATAGGTTGGGGACTGCCCTGCTGGAGAGCAGCGCAGGGGAAAGGGACCTGGGGGTCCTGGTGGACAGCAGGATGACCATGAGCCAGCACTATGCCCTCGTGGCCAAGAAGGCCAATGGCATCCTGGGGTGTATTAGAAGGGGAGTAGCAAGTAGGTCAAGAGAGGTCCTCCTGCCCCTCTACTCTGCCCTGGTGAGGCCGCATCTGGAATATTGTGTCCAGTTCTGGGCCCCTCAGTTCAAGAAGGACAGGGAGCTGCTTGAGAGAGTCCAGCGTAGAGCCACAAAGATGGTGAAGGGAGTGGAACATCTCCCTTATGAGGAAAGGCTGAAGGAGCTGGGTCTCTTTAGCTTGGAGAAGAGGAGGCTGAGGAGTGACCTCATTAATGTTTCTAAATATGTCAAGGGGGAATGTCAGGAGGATGGAGCCAGGCTCTTTTCAGTGGCATCCACTGACAGGACAAGGGGCAATGGGTGGAAGCTGGAACACAGGAGGTTCCATAAAAATATGGGGAAAAACTTTTTCACTGTGAGGGTGACCGGCACAGGCTGCCCAGGGAGGTTGTGGAATCTCCTTCTTTGAAGACATTCAAAACCCGCCTGGACGCGTTCCTGTGCGCTCTAGTGTAGGTGATCCTGCTCTGGCGGCGGGGTTGGACTAGATGATCTTTGAGGTCCCTTCCAACCTCTAACATTCTGTGATTCTGTGAAACAGAAATGGATGGGTTTGTGTGAATGACTTGATGGAAATGGACTTCTAAATTCCACTGACCAGATAGTGCCCTGGATCCACTGAATAACTGTGAAAGCTGCTTCATATGAAAAATTTAGAAAATCAGTATGTTACAAGCAGTTTTTAAAGAAGTCTGTGCAGTACTTGCATACTGTCTTCCTTAATAATAGCATTTTTCGTTCCTCTCAGGTTATGTGTTGCTGTGGTAGTTCTGTAAGACTTAGCAATACTTTATTTCTTATGTAGGATTACTTCAGTAACTTATTTGTGAAGAAAACTAGGTTATAAGAAATTACTGATTGCACTGGATAGGACTTTTTTCGGACTGTTACCCTCGCTTTAAAGAGGACATTTGTAAAACTGGGTTCTGTAAATTTGTTTTCTTGCTCCTAATGATTGTGCTATGGACACCTCCATTAAGTGAACTGTTGTAATGTTTTAATGTCATCAAAATCTGTCTGTCTTTCCAGTGTAAACCTGTAATTTTTATGCCGCCAGTACATCCATTCAGAGCTGATGACTTTGCTTTGTTGTGGCAGGTGCCATAGCACTAATCCAGTGCTTAGATATGCTCTTGGGAGTGCTCCTGAATTGGGAGGTTTAGACAAGTTGCTCGTTGGTTTAATGAGGATGCTCTGGCAGCATTTATTGCCACAGTGAGACCTCTTACTTCAATGCTTTTTCTTTATTGGTTATTACATATATGAAAAAGAAAACTATGGAATGCTTGAATGAACACGCTTCTTACAGCTGGTGATAAGGATACCATTTGTATGAATGGCAGATAGGGAAGAAGATGAATTATTGCAGTCTAACAAAGACTGATATTTGGAATCGCAGAATTCAGTCTGATGGGTAGAGGCTAACAGCTGGCTATGTTTGGGTTCCTTTTTCTTTTTTTTCTGGCTAGGAATTTGACTTCAAAGATGAGGGAGGCTCCATTGAGCCAAATGGTTTTGCAGTACTGCTTATCTGATGGAATATTTTTTACAGATTCCCAGTAAAATACTAGCTATTGGTGAATGTGCTCTCCCTTTGATTTGCCTTTATAAAAATGTGGTAATTTCTGAATCAGTAGAAGAAAGTTGAGTAATTAGATTTAAGGAGAATTTGATACAATCCAAAGAAACGGAGACCTGCATTCCTGGAATCATAGAATCATAGAGTGTTCAGGGTTGGAAGTGACCTTGAAAGATCATCTAGTCCAACTCCCCTGCCATAGCAGGATCACCTAGGGCAGCCACACAGGAACGCGTCCAGGCAGGTTTTGAATGTCTCCAGAGAAGGAGACTCTACAGCTCTCTGAGCAGTGCTCCGTCACCCTCAGTAAAGAAATTTTTCCTCGTGTTGAGGTGGAACTTGCTATGTTCTAACTTAAACCCATTATTCCTTGTTCTATTACTGGGCACCACTGAGAAGAGATTGTCCCCTTCCCCTTGACACCCACCCCTCAGATATTTGTGTATGTTGATAAGGTCGCCTCTCAGCCGTCTCATTTCAAGGCTAAACAGCCCAAGTTTTCTCAGTCTCTCTTCATAGGAGAGATGTTCAAGTCCTTTAGTCATCCTTGTAACTCTCCCTTGGACTCTCTCCAGTACGTCCCTGTCTCTGTTGAATTGGGGAGCCCAAAACTGGACACGGGATTCCAGGTGTGGTCTCACCAGCGCAGAGAGGGAGGAGAACCTCCCTAGACCTGCTGGACACATTTTCCTTAGTGCACCCCAGGATCCCGTTGGCCTTCTTGGCCACAAGGGCACGTTGCTGTCCCATGGACAACTTACTGTCCACTAGGACTACAAGCTGTGTGGCTTTATTTTTTCCTTTGATTAAGGCGTTCCTCTGCTCGTCTCTCCTTCCTAAAACCTTAGTAGGCATTCAGATTGATGAGAATGAGATAGTATCTTCTATAACAATCTATCAACCGCTGAGCTAATCTTTATTGGCATCCTGCGTGGGCTGTCATTAATGGTGATAAGGGCAGAATTTCTTGTAGAGGATTTGGGGTGTAATTCTACCATTTTTCTAGGAGTCTGTCTAGTACTCAATGTAGGTACCATTCCCTTCAGTTCCTGTAGGTAAGGATTTTTTTGTTAAGTGCAGTTCATAATGGTATAGTTTGCTTGCTGTGACCTCTACCTGAACTGACTATGATAATTTCATTAATAATCCCCTGTGATACTCATTTGGTGATGAATTTGATGGAGAGTATTTTGAGTGTTACAAAGTTTTCCACTTAATTCTCTGCTTGTCAACTTTTTTTAGTACAAGCCAGAAGTGAAAAGAGACTGCAAAATTAAGGCTTAAGACTGTGGTGTTAGCAGAAGTGTTGGCTGTATATACATTTGGATATAGATGTTTTGTAAGAATAAGGAAGATGGTATGTGACCTGGAACTCTGCTTAACTAACTTGCTCCTCCATGGCTTGTCAGAATTGCATGTGCTGTCTCACCCTGCAGCTCCTGCCTTGAGGTCAGTTGCAGAATGTCTTTCCTGTGGATCCCTGGTTGAGCAGCTACTGAAATTCTCATTCTGCCAGCTGTAACCTTTTCTATAAGGCTTTTTTAACTAGTTCAGTAAAGATTTTAATGGAGGGTTCTCATCTCAGAATTTTTGTTGGATTTATGCTAGATGCTAAAACTCACAAAGGCGAGGCAGAAATGCAGTAATGCAGAAGTCGGGCAAGCAATAAACATGGCTATGTGTGACAGTGTGTCTGTAGCTCATCTAAAAATAGAAGTAATTCAGAGATTCTACAGATCTGAACAAAGTGAGTTTGCTGTTTTGCAGCAGTTTAAGCCCTGAAAGGCTTAATCATACCTTTTCTCTTTCATGCGTAGTAAGGCCTATGCAGTTTTGTGTAATCGGAACTGTTTCTCAGTTTATGCAGGCCAAAACCAAGTGGGTAACTTCCTCTCTTAATTCTCTAGCCTGTGTCATACTTGGTCATCAGTAAATTGGATAATTGTACTGCATCTCACCTGTACATTTTTTTAAACTGAAGCAAGCTTCTGCTTTTAAAATAAATAATCTCGAAGTCTTCTGTTCACTACTTCAGTTATTTCTTTAAAGAAGTTCTTTATTAATTACCTTGCTTGTTGATTGAACTGTGAGTTAGTCCATGTGAAAGTGTGTATAATGTAACTAGAAGTAAGACGGAAAGTTTCTGCTGCATAAGGACTCCAAAGGGCTTCCATTTAGGAAAAAAACCCCAACAAAACCAGTATTTGTTAAGCTTGCAGAAAAAATGAGGCAAATACGTTATTGCATCAATCACAGAATGGCCTGGGCTGGAAGGGACCTTAGAGATCATTTTGATCCAACCTCCCTGTTGTGAGCAGGGACGCCACCTCTCGACTAGGTCAGGCAACACGTGAGAGCCGAACGGGAATCAAACCCGTGACCTTTGGTGTTTCAAGCACCACGCTCAACCCACTGAGCTAAACCGGCCCTCAAATATCTATATATTGTGAATGCTGTGAAAATGCAGTTTACATCTAAACGACGTTCCTTCTGCTCACGTTCAGTCAAGAAGTTGTTTGCTATAACAAAGATTTTTTTGGTTTTTTGGGGTTTTTTAAATAAAGAAAATAATTGGTTGCAGTAAGGGGTTGTCAGCAATCCATTGAATTATTTTTGCAAGCAGATTTATTTCATACTGCATAATGACTTTTAAATTTGAGCAAATCTCTCTTATCCTTGACGCTGTCTCTAGGCATATCAAGGATAAGAAGGTTATTAGGAGCAGTCAGCATGGCGTTACCAAGGGGAAGTCATGTTTGACCAACCTGATAGCCTTTTACGAAGACATAACCAGGTGGATGGATGATGGCCATGCAGTGGACGTGGTCTACCTGGACATCAGCAAGGCCTTTGACACCGTCTCCCACAGCATCCTCATAGGTAAACTGAGGAAGTGTGGTCTGGATGACCAAGTAGTGAGGTGGGTCGAGAACTGGTTGAAGGGAAGAAGCCAGAGGGTTGTGGTCAATGGGGCTGAGTCTGGCTGGATGCCTGTGTCTAGTGGGGTCCCTCGGGGGTCAGTGCTTGGGCTGGTGCTTTTCAATATATTTATCAATGATCTGGATGAGGGATTAGAGAATGTTGTCAGCAAGTTTGCTGATGATACGAAATTGGGAGGAGTGGTTGACACACCAGAAGGCTGTGCAGCCATTCAGAGAGACCTAGACAGGCTGGAGGGCTGGGCGGGGAGGGATCTTATGAAGTTTAACAAGGGCAAGTCTAGAGTTTTGCACTTGGGAAAAAATAACCCCATGTGCCAGTATAGGTTGGGGACTGCCCTGCTGGAGAGCAGCGCAGGGGAAAGGGACCTGGGGGTTCTAGTGGACAGCAGGATGACCATGAGCCAGCAGTGTGCCCTCGTGGCCAAGAAGGCCAATGGCATCCTGGGGTGTGTTAGAAGGGGAGTAGCAAGTAGGTCAAGAGGGGTCCTCCTGCCCCTCTACTCTGCCCTGGTGAGGCCACATCTGGAATATTGTGTCCAGTTCTGGGCCCCTCAGTTCAAGAAGGACAGGGAGCTGCTTGAGAGAGTCCAGCGTAGAGCCACAAAGATGGTGAAGGGAGTGGAACATCTCCCTTATGAGGGAAGGCTGAAGGAGCTGGGTCTCTTTAGCTTGGAGAAGAGGAGGCTGAGGGGTGACCTCATTAATGTTTCTAAATATGTCAAGGGGGAATGTCAGGAGGATGGAGCCAGGCTCTTTTCAGCGGCGTCCACTGACAGGACAAGGGGCAATGGGTGGAAGCTGGAACACAGGAGGTTCCATAAAAATATGGGGAAAAACTTTTTTACTGTGAGGGTGACCGAGCACTGGAACAGGCTGCCCAGGGAGGTTGTGGAATCTCCTTCTCTTGAGACATTCAAAACCCGCCTGGACGCGTTCCTGTGTGCTCTACTGTAGGTGATCCTGCTCTGGCAGGGGGGTTGGACTAGATGATCTTTAAGGTCCCTTCCAACCTTTGACATTCTGTGAAAAATGCGGGATACTTTGCTTTCACTCATTGACTTCAACTGTATTTTTTCTAGGTTACTCTCTTGAGGTTTTCTATAGAGATTATCTTTGTCTTTTCCTCTAGGTTGTTCTCCCCACCCCCTTCCCATTCTGCAGGATAGGTTACAACAGTGTACTAATAAAAAGCTTATATTATTGGCATATTTTTCAGAAGTATGTTTCTAGCAGTTGCTTTGTTTAACAAATATGACATATGCTTTTTTAGTTGACATTGGAAATTTGGCTGCCATCTTCTACTTCTGGTATATCAACCTGTTCTTTGTCTGCCCAAAGAACAGAAGATTGGAAAGGCGGTTTCTCACTTGAATTGACTCTTCCCATCTCTTGTGTGAGGTATAAAGGCTTGCTAAAATTTTTCAAGGACTGAAGCGAGTTAACAAGTTCAGCTCCCATAGAAATTAGGCTCGTTTGAAAAACCTAGCTGCTGCCAATTCACAACTAATTTTCCCCTCTTGGCTCTAATGAATGTATTCTAAGCAAATGTTTCAGGATTTCCTGGAGTTGTAAGCTACAAAAAGAAAACTCTGAAGACCTGGAAACCTGAAGTAGTTTTGTTGAGGGGGGAAAAAAATATATGGAGTAGGTTCACTGACATTTTGACATTGTGCAAGAGAAGGGCAGCGTTTGCATAGTAGTAGCCATAGAATCATAGAAACTTTTAGGTTGGAAAAGACTTTTAAGATCATGAAGTCCAACTGTTAACCTAGCAATGCCACGTCCACTGCTAGATCATGTTCCGAAGCACCACGTCTACATGTCTTTTAAATACCATCAGGATTGATGACTTCACACTTCCCCGGTCAGCCTGTTTCAGTGCTTAACAATCCTTTTGGAGATGAAATTTTTCCCCATATCCTGTGTAAGCCTTCCCTGGCACAACTTGAGGCCATTTCCTCTTGTCCTATCACTTGTTACTTGGGAGAAGAAGCCAACCCCCACCTTGCTAGGTAGTTGTAGAGAGCAATAAGGTCTCTACTGAGCCTCCTCTTTTCCAGGCTAAACAATCTCAGGTCTTTCAGGTGCTCCTCAGAAGACTTGTTCTCTAGACTCTTCACCAGCTTTTTGTGCTTCCTTGGACACTCTCTATCACCTCAGTGTCTGTTTTGTAGCAAGGGGCAGAAAACTGAGCACAGGATCCGAGGTGTGGCCTCACCAGTACCACATACAGGGGGACCATCGCTTCCTTGGTCCTGCTGACCACACTGTTTCTGATACAGGCCAGGATGCCTTAGGACCTTTGGAGGTCCTTTTTTGGCTGAATTCCAGCCAAATATCTCTGTTCAGGCAGGCTGATGGTCTTCCCCACTGGCTTGTCTTTTGGCACATGGGAACAACCTACTCTTGCACCTTTAAGATTGCCTTCTTGAACAATGTCCAGCCTTCCTGGACTCCTTTACCCTTCAGGACTGCCTCCCAGAACAACTACTGTCTGCAGCATGGTACATGGAGCTAAGACCTACACTGTCAGGTCTGTTTATGAACACCAACGTCCTGGATTTTGCTGTACCATCAAGTTGGGTTTGTGGTTTGTTTTTTTTTACTCCAAAATCCCTATTGAAAAGCCAAACAGTTAATCTCTAAACACACAATGCATAAAAGGGATCATTTCAAACCAGAAAAATGGAAGACACTTACAATCACCACAGCATTCACATTTGAATGACAGCTAAACAGAAAGACACATCAAGCGTTCAGCCATCTGGAAAGGAGCTGGTATTTTTTTCATATTGTCTATTCTCAAACCTTTAAGGCAAGAGTCAGAGGTTGACCCAGACTTCCATTTAGTGAGATGTTCATTTCATATCTGCAGCCATTAATGAACTGCAGTATGAACAATAAGCCAGACTCCTCCACTTTCACTGAATTCAAAAGACAGTTGTATCATACCAAGACAGACAATGTGTTTATACTGCCAGATGTATGCTACATTTGAAACATCTGAAGTTACCAAAAAAGATCTACTTATCATTGTCCTAGTGTCTTTAAATATGGTTTATTTAATGAAATGATGATAGCAATGAATATGTATTTTGTTCTCACAGACAAGAAGGAATATGATGGCAGCATACATAACTGCAAATTTCATGACATAAAAACCCACAACTGAAGTAGGTATTCAGCCTCTATTCAGAGTTAAATGGTAGCGAACATTGCTGCAGCAAAACAAACACCACCACCCCCACCCCCCCCCCCCCCCCCCCCCCCCCCCCCCCCCGCCCCGTAGCAATTGCAGCTAGCAGAGACCTGAGATGAGGAGAGTGAGAAGGATGGCAGTCTAACGTTAGCACTACATTTTTAGTACTACGTGAAAAGTCTAATAAAAAAGCATATTGTATGTACAAAAGCAAACTGTCTACTCCTTTCAGTTTCATACTTGCTGCAATTACTCCCCCACAACACACAAAATCTAATTTAAAGGGAAGATGGCCCAAACCAGCATTTTTCCAGACTCGAGGATTAAGGGGTCAACACTGGCATATCCCATCTGATGCATCTTACTTCAAGTGGAAATCTGTGAAAAAGATAATAGTTTGGAGCAATTTTTTTCTCTTGACAGCTTGGAAAAATAAATGGATTGAATACAACAGTAATCATAAGAAGGAAAAAAATCCTCTTAAGTCATATATTTAAAATGCACAGGCCATGAGTGTTCTTTCAAGCGTTTCTGAGTTATGTTGAGGATTTCAAGCAAAAATTATTTCTTAATTTTACTATTTTTAAAGCAAATGGAGTCATTTTTATGAGGATTTCTCAGGTAAAGTTAGTATCTCCCATCAGTCAGCAGCTGAATGAGAGCTATGCAGATAACCATTCTTGAAACATTAATACAGAAGGCTTCTCTGGATTTCCAAGTTCTAGTCTTCTTGCCTAACATAGAGCAGTTATCATTACAGGCCCTAATGTTAGATTGTATTACTTTTTTTTCCCCACACACAAACCTTTGATGTTCCTTTTTCACAGCAGTCTAAACAATGCCTGCTTCGACAGGCATGCTCTTAGCTAGGTGAAAAAACTGACTGGATGGCTGGGCCCAGAGTGGTGATGAATGGACTTAAATCCAGTTGAATCTAACAGATGCTGTGAAGTAGGTTGTAGTGGACTACTAACATTCTGCAAAATGTTATTTCGGTTTCAAAACATTTTGTGCATGATGAGAAGGCTTTGTGGGAAGGAGTTTCTTTTAATTGGGAAGAAAAAAGCTAGATTTAGTTTTAAAACTATGAGTGTGCATCATGCTTTTTATGTGATGGTTTTAGATAAATGTGTGAGTTAATATGGAAAGATACAGGCTACAGTTTAATGATGAAACTGTTTAATACTGTTGTAATCTTGCTAAAGCTCCCTTAATGAAATTTCAGACATTTTTCTTGTGGTTTTTTTTGTAATTTTTTGTTTGTTTTGGAGCCTAACTTCGTAGTTAGTGTAAGAGATACCTCTAATAATACAGCTGAGGCTGTTGCAGGTTCTGTAGGAAGGCAAGTCAGTTACCTTACCTGATCATTATACCAGCAAATTCTGATGTTATCATTTTTTCTATTAACTGACAACGGCTGTTTTCTCACTTAGTAGCCATTTTAAAAGGAGAATCAGATGCTCCATTGCATGTGCTGGTTTCTTTTTTTCAGGCACTGCACGTAGCGATAAAGTTTAGTGAAAGTAGATCCAATTACTGTGCTGAAAAGCCTTCAGCATCTTGTAGCTGAACTAGTCAGTG
Source organism: Trogon surrucura (assembly GCA_020746105.1). Taxonomy (NCBI): domain Eukaryota; kingdom Metazoa; phylum Chordata; class Aves; order Trogoniformes; family Trogonidae; genus Trogon; species Trogon surrucura. The sequence continues at coordinate 54,397,378 of CM036621.1, read as the reverse complement.
ACCGGGTCTCTGCTGGTGTTGGGGTATGTGAGTTGGGAAACAGATATAATCACCTCTGTTAATGAGAAGTTAAGGTTACACTGAAAGTCTTAGTGACAGTGCATTGTGATAAAGCATTCCTGTATGCTTGGTTAGCCTTGAGCATTCTTGTGAGTAATGGCAATGTCCTGTTTGTTGTAAGCACTTCCAGTCTTTGTTTAATTTTACAGTGAAATCTAAGTTCTGTAGGTGCTTGAGCATGGCGTAACATGTGGAGCCAGTTTAAGTGGATACAGTTGTGGAGCTCAAAGAGAATGAATGAGGTTGCTGACTGAAAAGTAAATTGGACTCATCTGTGTGAATGATGAACGGCATCAAAACTGCTAATGAAAAGGAAGGTGGTAATGGCATCTAAGGATTATTGTTGCAAAATATATGCAAATACAGTATTTAATCAAGTTTGCTTACCAGCTGTTGTTTTCATTTGAAATTTCTTGTGGGGGTTGTACTGACTGGATTAAAATTGTATAAGGACAGTTTCCATGTGGTCCTCCTGCAAGCTCTGGAAAAAAAATTCGTGGCCAAGAGGGATGGAGAGAGTTGCCACAGAACAGTAACTGGAACGTGTGCCTCAGATGTAATTTTCCACATTTGATCTGGATGCTCTACTCCTCTGTTGGCTGTTTTGCTATGACTTTCATTTTGCTTTTCTGCCTTATCTTTTCCTTAAAATCTCGGAAGCTGTTCCTTTCAAACTTCTGTGATTCTGTTTTCCTGAAGATACTTGTAGTACCAGGAGAAAGCAGTTCTTTTTGTGCTTGAGGATAAGGGGCAGGGCAGGGGGAAACTGCACACTTGGGCTCTTTAGTTTGGAGAAGAGGAGGCTGAGGGGTGACCTCATTAATGTTTACAAATATATCAAGGTTGAGTGTCACGAGGATGGAGCCAGGCTCTTCTCGGTGGCAACCACTGATAGGACAAGGGGTAATGGGCTGAAACTGGAACATAAGAGGTTCCGCTTAAACTCGAGAAGAAACTTCTTCTCAGTGAGGGTGACAGAGCACTGGAACAGGCTGCCCAGAGAGGTTGTGGAGTCTCCTTCTCTGGAGACATTCAAGACCTGCCTGGACACGTTCCTGTGTAGCATAGTCTAGGCATTCCTGCTCTGGCAGGGGGATTGGACTTGATGATCTTTCAAGGTCCCTTCCAATCCCTAACATTCTATGATTCTATGATTCTATGATACTGTTTTTTTCTTGAGCTTTGTCTAAAGCTTGTTTATGTTACAGGGTTTTACAGGATTTCAGCATATCTGATCTGCATCATTTTACAGGCATTCGTATTCTATTTTGTGGGAGTTTGCAGTCTGCTGTAACTCACTCACATACTTGAAACTCTCAGCTGCTTCTGATAAGCAGTCCTGGGTCAGCTGCAGATACATTAATCACTTTATCAAGTGAAGGCCCAAACAGTTGTAAATAAAATAATCTTAGATAGTTTTTAGATGCAGGGCTGAAGTGGTGGCTGTTCTTATTGTAGATGTAGATTTATCATTTTTGGTCCAAGATCTGGTATACTTCTGTGCTGAGTTTGTTGCCAACTGAATTGTGTTAATTTATAACCAACCTGTGTTTTTGTTATCTGTAGCTATATTGAATTCTTCAAGTTTAAGATATCTTCAGTTTTATGTGGTGAAATAACAGTCACTTAACCTGGACTTTGTTTTTGAAATACAGTGGTCTTGTGCACGTGCCTTTCTCATTGTCTGAAGTTTTTTTTTTTTGTTTGCTTTCCTCCTCATTTCTGTGTGAAAAATGGGTGACAATTTGAAGGAATGGCTTTGTGTGCTCACTTGAGTTAGATTGTAAGAAATCATCACTGTGGTCCCTCAACCCCCCAGTGTTACCTTCAGATACCAAACAAAAAGCCAGACTCAGTTCTAATTAATTATTTGCCAGGGGTCTGTAGCTGTGTAGCAGTTTGCTTATTAGCATAACAATAGTACTCTGAATATTGTAGCACATATTTGACACAGGGAACTTGGGATATGAAAGTTAAAGTGTGAGTTTACGTAGAGATGTTTGGTTCTGGATCTATTGTGTTAACTTAGGTAGGGGTTAATCTTTTGCATTTCTATGTTGCTGAAACAATCTAATCTAATGGGCTTGATGAGCTAAAGGATATTCTTAGTTTATAGCTGATGATCAGTTTACATTTTCATTCTTGCAGTCATATCGTTATCTTGGATTCAGAGCCTGGCATACAGTGCACTGTACTGAAACTGAGTCTTGAAGGGGAGATTTTTTGGTAGTTGTTGTAACTGCACTGTGTGGACCTCATATCTGAACGTGTGTCTCCAGCTATCTGTGCCTGTTCTGGTTTTGCATACTTGTTCATCACTGAAATATTCTTAACTGAGAAATATTGGAGTGGGCTATGTGATCCATCTACTGATGTAATTGTCCAAAGAATATTTTATTCAGATAATATTCAGAGTCTCATTTGCATTCAGTTTTAGCATAAAATCAGAATGCGCTGATTTTTGAAGGGTTCTGATGCTGCAAACCAAGGTTTGAATGTAATGTAAAATATTCAGGATCATTTTGGGTTTTTATATCTGTGCTCTGACTATTGGACTGTTGGGAATTCCATGCTAGGGATATGGATTATCTCTGCAGTTGTTTGTTTTCTACCTCAGACCTCGTTTGGGAAATGGGTATTTTTTTTCCCTTGCACATCCAACTGGGAGAATAAACCACCTTTCTCTTCTTTGTGCTCTCCAGTGATAGTGGAGTTCACTAGGTGAGTTGAGTAACTACCTTCCCTACTTTGTGAAAAATGAAAGGGCTATTTATTAGTAGATAGTCGTATTAATTTCTCAAAGCATAATCATTTAAAGAGCAAGAAATACTGTAGTCCCTCTTTACAAAGGCTGTCTCTGAGGAACAGGAAAGATTCCCTGTCTTTCTGTTCTGCTGTGGCCTACAGCGTACCGGTGTCAAGTGGCTTGGGTGGAGAAAACCTACTCGCCCTGGTCCCTGTGCCGTGCTTTGTAACCCATCTGAAGAACTTTCAGTGTGTTTCTGTTCTGTTGTTTGTCTTCTAGGAGCTCAGAGCAGGATCACTTGGTTCTAAAATGTTCCAGTTCACATTTTAAAAATGAAGCTGAGTTGATGGTGATGTGTATATAACTGGTATGTCAGGCTGCTTGTAGCAGGCATCTTTACCTCGATAGACTGCCCAAGATGGAGATTCTCTGATGTCTAAGCCTGTCTTGCTGTAAGGAGATAGTTATTGTAACTTCAAAATGTTTGTTTTTCTGTATACTCAAGAAGAACAGAATATGTTAATTGTGCATGAAAATCAAGAAAAGAGGAAGAAAGAAGAATGGGAGAAGGATGAGTTTCTTTCATGTGAAATGAAGTTTGGTGTGTGGTGGTATGAAGAGGACAGATGAAGGAGACAGGAAGAAGTGGCAATCAGTCCTTGCTGTTGTGTTTTGTCTTGTAGTCATGGCAGCACAGTCATATTAATTTCTCAGAGTGTAATAATTTGTAAATGTCTAAAGATCAAGACATATTTTAGGCGGTGACTAGGGATTGACTAGTGATTTTGGGGACCGTTTAACGTGTTAAATGTAAAGCTGATCGTGAGCTGTTTTTATGCTGTTAGTTTCATTACAAAGACTAATAAGAAACTGTTTTCTGGTTTTCGTCTATGTCTGTCTTCGCTCTGTAATTCTCTTGACCTTAGAGGAAAACAAGGGAAGATGTTTCTTCCCTCCTCTAGATGGGTAACAGGTTTTTCTGTCAGGAGTCTGTGCTGCTCCACAGGCCTTATGCCCGAATTGTTTGGTTGTCTTTGTTTTGGTCTTTCTGCTCCAGCTGTTAATAGCCAGCAAGGGAAACAGGGTGAGCAGACTTCACACATTTGCAGATGTGTTGAGATAAAACCAACCTTAGTGACAAAGATAAATCTGTTTCTGTACTGACCTAATCTGATTAGAGTCCCCAGTTTGACATCAGGGTTTTAGCACTGTCAAAGGCAGAAGCTTTTAAAATTGGGTAGTTAAAGTGACTTTATGTAAAATTATGTGTCTTTTTTTTTTTTTTTCCCCCCCAGGTCTTCTTTCCTACTCAATAATTCTACTATTTGGCTATATCATGTTCAATGAATGATTTTAAATAAATAAAATAATTGAGGAAGGATAAGTTTTTCATGATTAGTCTTGAAAGATGAAGTAAATGAATCTAAACAAATTTAGTGTGTGCATGTGAAAATACGTAAAATGAGGTTTTTAAATATTATTTTAAGTTGCTTGTTTAGATAGAATAGCTTCCTCTGTTATAGTCTAAAAGCAGATCTTCTAAATGGTAAGGGAAATTCTGGGTTTTTTTTGGTAAAAAATCTTTGGTTCAGGTCATGCTTGAATGTTTAAGTTAATCCTTTCAGGAGGAGTAAAATCTCTTGCATGTTGTTTCACTGTATGAAGAAAACTTCTTAACTGCTATGAAAATCAAAAATATGTGCTTTGGCCAGAAACAAAGCATCCTGGATATATTATTTAGACTGGCTTTACTTCCCGTGATATCTCATTTTATTTCCTATATTGAAATCAGGACATATAAATTGACGTAAACCAGACACAAACAGATCAAATGTATCCTTCTCCAGTAAATACCCGTGTAGAAAGTATTTTGGTGTTTTGAGATGTTCGGGTCACTTGTGGCTGTGATTTAGTCCTTGTGAAATGATGGTCCTCGATGATCATTTTCAGGTAATATTTTGCTTTTCTTAAAAAAAGTACTGACATAAGAATTTTTTGATTACTTAATTTCTTGTTACGTTCCTCCTGCGTGCACTTAACAATATTTGTTCCTTTTGAGAGTCTAACTTAGAAACAGTTCAGTACATTGTAACTTGTGTGTGAATTAACAAGGGAGGCTTACCAAGGAGAAATTTTAGAGAGGAATTGGCTGCTAGTGGTTTTAGGATCACACTGTGCTCAACAGTTACTGTAATCTAGTTTTCTTTTATTTTTCTTGAGGTAATTGGTCTAAGATTGTTTAAGTTACTGTTAGGCAAAACCTCATTTTTAAGGGACCCTCATGTAGCAGGAGGTGCTTATAGCTTGATGAAATGTGTAAGACCTTCATGATTCATTCAGCTGTGTACTTCATAAATGTGTTGCAGTCATGTGATAGAGCCAATAATTTCAACAAATAGTTTATTTGATTGGAATTCTTCTTTCAGAAAGGGAAACATGAGCGAGCAGCTCTCACCGAGTTAGGAGTATTACAATGAGGTGGATCTCTTTGTTGGCAGATGCCTTCATAGTAGGAAACTGATAGATACAAACACTGCTCAGAATGATGTCACTATCGATATTGTGGTGTGGGTTTTTAAAAATTATTTATTTTTATTTTCTTGGTTGCTTCACTTTATGGATTATGGTAATGAACAGTTTCCTGGCTACATGACTGTAACTATACAAGCTGAAATGAAAATACCCATGCTATGAATGAATACTATGAACAGGAAGGCAAGGTTATCTGTTGCTAGGGGGCTTGAAAGCTTGTTAGTCAGCCCTGCTAAATTTACTGTTAAAAGTGAAGAACTTTTTCTTGTATATACTCAGAAGTTTGATTGCTTGAAAGTAACTTCTGCCTGTTCTCCATCATGCCACAGTTAAGGCAGAATTCTGCTCATAAGATCCTTTCTTAGTTGACTTGATTTTTTTTTTTTTTCCTTAGTACTTTGTTTTGTCTTTGTTTAGAAAGGCAGATGAGAAAGGGTCTTTTACAGTCACCTTTGTAGGCCTGTTTCTGCTGTGTGGCCTTCTGTGTTTTCCATTGTTTTGTTGATGGATGCTTAAAAGCAATTTCTTGCTGATCAGACTACCATCTTTACTTTGCCCTCGCCTCAACTTTAATTTCTGTCTTAGAATTCAGTAAGTGTAGATCTTTTTCTTGAATATTACTGACTTGAGAGAATGTGTGTCACTTCACTTGGTGGAAGGATATAAAGAAGTTTTACCTTCTCTCTAACACCTTCAATACAAACAGATTCAGAGTTTTGTTGAAGAACAACAATCGTATGGAATATTAGGAATCTTTTTACTATCTCACTGTACAGTAACACTTTTCTGTTCCTTGTATTATGATGGTTTTTGCTACTTTTCAATTTTTGCCTAGAAAAAATTAAAAATATTGTTTAATTTTATGCAGTTGAACTTGAGCAATAAAAACAATGTAATTCATTCCACGTAAGAATTTATTTTCAACTGCAAGACCTAGGTATGTGTATTTGTAACTTACTCTGTTGTACTGTAGTGCAGACTAACCTCTGGAAGCTTCCTGATCAGTGACTGAAATTTTACTTTTTCTCTGTTTTTGGAAATTTATGAATAGACTGTGTAATTTATACTCAGTTGGCCTTCTTACAGGGAAGCTTACTTGGATCTGGTCAGTGCTAGGATCTGCTGAATTCAGTAAATGTCTGGAACAGCCTTAATCTTTTGTAGAAAAACTGTTTGTCTTTGTCTGCAGAAGCTTCTTGTTTGCTTTTATTCCATAAAAAGATCATCTCTGCAATATACGGTATTGCTGCAGACGTGATATGGTTCTACTAGTTCAGCTCTCTTCACAAGTGTGGAGTTCTTTGCCTGCTGGGAGAACAGGATGTGATACACTTCTGTTAGGGTTTCTCTTAGGCTGCAGGGGGATGTCCAAATTCATGTACCTTGTATTGTTGCTGAGATCTAACCATTCAGCTCTAGGTCATTCCTAGAGAAATCCCTCTGTGACAGAGGAATATTTGGCAACCAACAGTAGTACACAAACATTTGCTTCCTGATCAGCCATTGGTTTGGGGACTTGGTGTTCGTATTGCCATAAACCAGAGCCCCACCTCTGCTACAGCTGATGCTGGCCACTGAAATGCTGTCTGACTAGAGCGACCACTTCAGGCTTGAGTAGAGGTGGTGATGGTAAACAAAAAATTCCAGAGGCTGTTCTAATTTAGTGATAAATTTGGAGAAGGATTGAGAGAAGGAGTTTGAGGCTGTGACCAGTCTCATCCACCTGTTCCTCCCTGACTCCCTTTTTGTGCTCTGTTCCACAAGCTGTGGTCTGGGTGTAAGTGCTGTGTGGCTGTGCGTAACGATGGATCCTGTAGCCTAAGGGTGCTTATAGAAATCATTAATGCTACTTATCTGTTGGGAGGTGATGGATCACGTTGCAATATGCCATCTAAAAGTAATTAAATGTTAGAATATGTCTCTCTTTCTGACCTTAACCTGAAATATCTCCTTTGTCAGGAAATATGTTGTGATTGCGGGTTTTACACTAAATGACAAAAACCAGCATAGCTGGCATCTAGTCCTTCCACCCAACTTTGACCTAGCATTTATTCTGTTGCTGTGGATTTGAAACGGGCATATGTGATCTCCATATTTTCAACACATCCTTTTTTGCACTGTATTTCATTGAAGTCTATTTATGCTAGTGAAGCAATAATGTGGGGGTGTTTCTAAAATAGTAGCCTGAGAAGTAATTGTGGGAGGAGTCTTACTAAGTCATTCCTACTTTTAAATTTTTTGTTGCATCCTATCTTTACTATATTTAAAAAAAGAACCCTAGTATAGAGATTGCAATTAATTTTATGTATTCTGCACAGCAGAACAAATAACAACACCAAACAATAATTAATTACAAAGTCATTAAGTGGTGGTTTTTATTTTATTAATGGATGTACTGAAGTGTATTTAAACTTGTTAGGATTCTCTTGCTCATTACAGTCTAAAATATGCTATATGCACTGCAACATTTATAAAGTATATTGCTTTAGTTTTCAGAAAACTAGACTGACACTTTCCTATTCAACTTTGGAACAAAAGGAATCAAGATAGTGCTCCAAGTTTTTTGATGCATTAAAAATGTCTATAGATATATACAAAAAAATAACAGTAAATGAGAGTTTTTATTATAGACTGATTAGTCTTTCACCTTAATGTGTGTTTCACTGAAAATAAATTCATAGAAGAATTTTTGAACCTGTTTTGGACTATTTGAACACTGAAGGTATTGCATTAGGTGGCAACAGTTAAGTTAGAATTCTGTGACAATGTTAGACTCAAACCCACTTCTTAAAATTTATGTTACTTCTCTGCCTACCTCGCACTTGTGCATTCATGTGACCTGGCTTTAATTTAACATTTGGTAAATATTTGCATAGTAATTTGTAAAGTGTTCTCCCACACATAAAGGAAATGATGATAAACGGCTTCTAAGTGGCTTGATGTTAAACACAAACATGACTTGCAGCCCTAAGGTAAAATGCACATTAGAGTAACTGTTCAATATTCATTTGGGATGTGCTGGTGTGTATGAATAAGTTACTTGGTATAATACTTTTTCTTTACATATGTAGATGTCTCTGCCGTATATTTCAGCTAAACTTCTATGTAAAGGTTATATGCTGTGCTGTCTTCTCCCCACTTGCGCTGTTAGGGTTTTTTTGGAACTGTTGTGCAAAAAATGTGCAGATGCATTTTCTCCTAAATGACCTGGCTAAAAGGAAAGCATTTAGGAGCACAGATCGACAGTAACCATATTTGAATGCTGCCCAGAGCTTCTAGGTTGCTATTTGTGGTTTATTTTTTATGAGATTCATTCTTTTGTTTTTCAAAACTAGTTCTTTCTTTTTGAGCATGTGAACTTCCCATGGTGATGATTAAGAATATACTGGGGGGAATCTTTCTAGGTGCTGTTGTTTTTGGTGACACGTCACTTACTAGAAGAGGACTTGAATCTCAAACTAGAACCTCCCAGTTGAGAAAAGTTGACCTAGCATTTTGGAATGCAGTTCTTACGCTTCTTTGCTTTACATTTTTCAGGTTTCTCAGCAAGTGCCTTCTCAGTAAAATGTCCTTAATGAATCACTTCCTTGAGCAAAAATGGGATAAGTGTAATTTTATCCCATATTGTTTATAAACTTAAGAATCCAGCATTTTCTGTGTTCCACAAATAAGTGTTATTTCACTGAGGCAAACATGCAATCTGGGATCAATCTTCACATGTGTAACATTGCAACAGCCCAGCTATCACCTGTGTTGCTGTTGTTGCTGCGTTTTGCCTTTCAGACCTTTCAGAAAATACTGCAGAAGCAGAAAAGCTGTCTGTTTTGAAGGAACTCCAGTGATACACTTTATACAGTTACTCTGTTACTTACGAAATGCAGTCTCCTGCCTGAAGTGTTCTTGACACTCATTGATTGTTGTACCTTACTAAACCACAGAAATGTAAAGTTAAGATCATCCCTTTATAAGGAAAGTTCAATTTCTAGGATGATGAGTTTGTTTTGGATGTGCCATGGTTATTTTTCAGACCTCTTCTACTCATTTTGAGCTCTAAGTAATGTGTAAAACATGAGTGTGTACTTGTGCATGCATATGCCTGCACATTCATTTTTTCTCCTGTTACTGTCCATCCCCTACTCCTCATATGGATGAAATGCTATTTGGGCCTTAGGATATTCAACTCCTACATCTGCTGGTAGTTAATGTCTTGTTTTGTATGGTGAGTTAGCTAAAATACTGGTGCTTATTTATGGAAGCTGTCTGGACTCTTGGTGGGAGTAAAGAAGCGCAAAAGAAATTGCTATATAGATTTTAGTTTTTGGTTTTTTTTGTATAGATGCTTTGTACCCTGCACATGGCAGTGTTTGGAGTTAATCCAAAGAACAGAAAATGTTCTCTGACTTTGAAATCTCTTTGGAATGGATGAGTGATTTTGCTGGTCAGATGAACTGCAGTTACTTCTGTGGCACTGCAGAGGGAATTTTCTCCACCTTGACTGTCTAGCATTAGTCACCTCCCCAGTAGTTGTTTTTTTAACTTTCAGGGATGAAATTCTGGGCTCCCCAGTTCAAGATGGACAGGGATTTACTTGAGAGAGACCAATGGAGGGCTATGAGGGTGATTAAGGGACTGGAACACCTGCCTTATGAGGAAAGTCTGAGAGACCTGGGGCTTTTTAGTCTGGAGAGAGGACTGAGGGGATCTAATTAAGGTGTATAAATACATGAGGACTGGGCATCAAGAAGGAAGGGACAATCTCTTTTCACTTGTGCCCTGTCCCTGTGTTAGGACAAGGAGCAGTAGATTCAAACTAGAGCACAGGAAGTTCCACCTCAACCTGAGGAAGAACTCCTTTACTCTGAGGGTGCCAGAACACTGGGACAGGCTGCCCAGAGAGGTTGTGGAGTCTCTTTCTCTGGAGACATTCAAGACCTGCCTGGATGCCTTTCTGTGAGACCTGCCCTAGATTCTGTGGTCCTGCTCTGGCAGGAAGGTTGAACTCAATCTCCAGAGGTCCCTTCCAACCCCTAACATTCTGTGATTAAATTGAGGCCATTTTCATATTGATATTTCTTGAAACAGCAAGTATTCTTGCTGTAATCCCTGGTGGTTACTGTACTTGGGGAGTCATCATAGAATCATCATAGAATGGCCTAGGCTGGAAGGGACCTTAGAGATCATTTAATCCAACCTCCCTGTCATGGGCAGGGACGCCTCTCAACTAGATCAGGCAACACATGGGGACCCAATGGGAATCGAACCCACGACCTTGGTGTTATCAGCACTACTCTCTAACCGAGTGAGCTAACCAGCCTTGAAATCACAAGATTGTAGTGGTTTCATACTGTGTGTACCTGAATCCTGGTGTGTATGTGAGGAGTACCTAAACTGTTAAGAAGTATTTTTCTGCTAAGGAAACTGTGTAAAACCGGTTTTGTTGCAGTTCTTGTGTTTCAGCGTGGATTGCCATTCTAACATTGGCTGTTCTTGCTCCAAAAAGTTGATGAGGAATGGCATCTTCTGTTCTTTCAGACTGATTTAGTGACTCCTTTTTGTTGATTTGTCCACTAACAAAACCATTAAATTACTCTTTGTTGTGGCCCAAAGTAAAAGGAGGGTTAGGAATTTGTTAAGCTTAATGTAGGTTGGGGTGGCTGTGTGTCTTGAGCTTGTTTCCTGCCAACTTGCTGCCTTTTGTTGGGACAATCAAGCTCTTACACTCCTTTTTTTCTTTTGCAGTGACACATCTGGGTTGGTGCAGCTACTGAATCACAATTAGAAGTGAGGATTGGAAGCAAAATATTCCAATCAGCTGTTGATTTTTTTTCACATCAGCTTTATTTTGTCTACAGGACACTTAAATAGCATAAAATGTGTAACAGGCTTTAATATATCTTCAGACAAAAATATTAGCTGCAGAAGTTTGTCTAATTAGGAGGAGAGGTTTTCAAGTGTACTGTTTCACTGTTAGTAACTGTGGAAACCTTCTGTGATTGCATTAGTTAAAAGGTTCAGGAGGAACATCTGTAGCTACTGATGCATTCCAGTTTGAGAGAATCGTATTTTGTAAGTTTATTGGTGAGGTCAAGTGACACCCTTTCACAAGGTTTCTGCATTAGATAAATTATTTGATGTAAGTTAACACGCTTGCTTGTTGCACAGAGGTGTGTTTCCTTGCTGCCTTTCATTTTAGAATTTTGCGGTTATGGTACAAATACTTAAAACCTGAGCTTTTGTTATAAAGCTTTGAGCAGTAATAGTTGTCTACGCTTCATTACTATGCAGTGACAAAAGCATGTTAACTGATTTTTTTTTTTTTAGTTTTGTAATTTTGAACACCTGATACCTGGAATGAACAAACATTCGCTATTTCACAAATGGGTAGTTTCAGTGTGAGATGAAACGGTAGTTGGATGTAAATTGCAGAGTCAGTGCCATGCTGTACCTTAGACACTCTGCACAGTTCCCCCAACTTCTGTTGCTGAGCACAGCATCATATGGGATGGAATATCCCTTTGGTTGCTCAGGGGGGAGCTGCTGCCCTGGCTGTGTCCCCTCCCAGCCTCCTGGGCACCCCCAGCCCGGTCACTGGTGGAGCAGTGTGGAAAATGGGGGGGAAGGCTTTAATGCTGTGCAAGCACTATTCAGCAATAGCAAAAACATCGCTGTGTTATCAACACTGTTGGTCACAAATCCCAAACATATGCAAACTGATATGAAGAAAACTAACTCTATCCCAGCTCAAACCAGTATTTGTCAGTGGAAGAAATAACTGGAATCCAGATGGTCAGAGTAGAAAAAACCATTTTGTTTAGAATTCACCAGAAAAGTTGGTAGTGGCACGATGGACGGACGATTGATTATGCTAGAGTGGTTGTGATGTGAGGTTTTTTTGTTTTTTTGACTGCTACGTATTGATGATACAATAAAAAAGAGGCCTGATGCAATTGATCCACATCTGTACCTATGATGGAATTATCCTGGTTTGTCTGCCGTCTGCATCACTTCATGGCTAAAGTTCTAGAATGTCCATACATAAATATGGAATGCAATATCTGTACTTCTCAGGGACTTCATTAGATGAGCAATATCCAAACTAAATACAAGGAACTTGCTAGTCTGTATAGTGTCTGTTGTCCTTTGCTTTGCTTCTGAGAACTGTGGTCTAGTTAGATTTGACAAGGAGGGAAGGGATTGGAGATATGGATATAATATAAACAGAATCATTGGGACTGCGTATGGCACATGAGCAGTGTTCTTTGTTTCTGAAACCTTTCTCAAAGGCACCTGTGTGCGTGCCAGTTTCTTGACTCTTAATTTTAGCCTATTTTGGCTGGTCCCTGTAACATTTGATAGAGGATTCAAACATGCTTTGTAATTTTAGCTAAATATGCTTCCTTTCATCAGTGTCCTGTAGATGATGTGCCAGTTCGACATTCAGTGCTGGTACTGTAGAGTACTCAAACGTGTTGCGATGACTCGATGAGCTGCTGTGTGCTTGTTAAACCTCAGTAGCTGGCCTTAATAGGATAAATGTTCAAATGTTAACTAAAGCAATTCAAACATAACTACCACTTAGCCTGTGCCCTTTGGAAATTGTGTGTACACAGGTAGATGCTATGGTTTGGGGCAGTGGTTACAGACTGTGTCTGCACCCTGATTTGTATGTCGTGTCAGGGAGAATTTGCTTTTGAGCAGTGCACTCCGAGCCTTTTGACTTTGGGGTCGTGGAACAATGGCTAAGCTCCGAGTTGCTGAAGTGATGTAGTTAATGATATATAAGGAAAACACTAGTTTTGGAAAACCAGCACGATCCCTGTTAATATGGTACATGATGTTGCATTGGAATTTGAGAGCATTTATTTGTGAGAACAGAATGATATTAATTTATTCTATTTATTTGGTTTTTACCTCAGCAGCCTGACCTACCTCCTCAAAGAAAGAAATGATGGATGTGTGTGTGTGTGTATATATATATATATATATATGTAAAATATATGTGTACATCTCCCAGCCTCTGAAACTGTCAGGAGTGGTGCATGTCAATGCATATATATATATATATATGTGTGTGTGTGTGTGTGCTGATAATAACCCAAATATCCCAACTGTAAAGTGTTATAAAATGAGAAAAATGTTTAATTTCTCCTTAGTTTTTGTTAATAGTTGAGTAAAGAATGATAAGGAAGTAGAAATATACATTTTTAAGATCTTTTGCGTAGTGTTGTATAGGTCGTCTCTTGTTATGTGTCTTTGGTTTTCATTCTCTCTGTTTCAATTCTGGGTAGTGGTTCCAAACTTCTACCTCTCGATTAAAGAGGAAAATGGGTGGGAAGTACATGGCATACGAAACTGCTTTATCGGATGGCACTAAAACCATGCAAGTTTAGATTAAGAGGTTTTGTGTCTGCCTTACAGGATCCAACTTCCTGGGTAAATATTCACCACCTGGAATATACAGATGGAGGAATCCTGGATCCAGATGATGTGCTGGCAGATGTTGTGGAAGACAAAGATAAGGTAGAGCTTGAATTAAAACAGCCCTTTTTCTCTTTTGCTGTGTCTTTTCAAATAACTAGTGTTACTTTCTCATTTCTTGGACATGTGGCAGATGACGTTGGGTGTTAAACATTCTTAAATTAAACACGTCTGCCCATAGGTGCTGTAGCTCTCTGTTTCTGGGGTAGAGCTGTAGGGGGAGAGGGGGGAGGAAAAAAGACATGACCAGAGCAATGAAGATACTTAGAGGCCTAGCAGTTTGTTTAGGACTTAACCTTTTCAAGCAATTTTGTGTTTCTTTTTATTACTGCATGAAACAGAGTAGTCACAGAATGTGAGTTTTGCAAGACATTTTTTTTATGCCACTCTAAAATATCTTTTTATAATCTCTTCCTTTGCTTAGAATTAAGTTTTGAGAATAATTCAGATGTCATGGTTGAATATGTGTGACAAAATAAACGGACAAGTCCTGTGCTGACAAGAACAGCTGTCTCAACTGTGTTAAATTTCAGGAGGAGTTCCTGTGATTTGCTACTCAAAGTCTAAGCAGGCCAGTTATTAATTTTAAAAGCTGTGAGTCTCTAGCTTCCAATTCAAATAAGATAGATGTCTTTTCTGGGTAGAGAAGTAGCAGCTGCAAAGAAGCCCCTTTTGATATTTTTGTAATTACCAGGAAAATTGGTAACTTATTTCAGCATAGAGGAGGAGAGGTATAATTTAGAACACTTTGCTGTTTTTCCTTTGGTTTTTCCTCCATAAAATAAGAGGAAAAAATATATCTAGTAACTTGAAATTGAAGATCCGAAGATGGGATATGCCTGTACATTCAGACAAATAGCTTTGTTTATTTACAATGCAATAAGCTTGGTCACTTAAAACATTTTGTATGTTACAAACAGAAATGCTTGTTTTCTATCCTGTTGAGTCTTCAATGACTTAATACAAAGTGCAACATTTTGCATATGATTAATGGGTTACTGTTTCTCAGTACTTTAGAAAATTCTGAGGTGTACTTCAGTGTCATGGTGGTTTGTGTGGGGATTCTTAAAAGCAATGGAGCTCTGTTCGGTACATGTTCTTTTTGGCAAACTTGAGTTTCTTGCTTGCCCATATTTACTGAAAGTGTACTTAAAACACTCTAAGACTCTTTTCCAGTAGTGTTTAGAGACTAAAGACTGGGTTCTGAGGATTGACACAGCTTTATATAAAGGATTAAGACCATAAGATGCCATAAAACGAGGTATCACATGAAAGGGAAATGCATTACTAGTCTCATCAGTTAATAAAAATTAACAGGTCTACCCAGGGTTTCCTCTGCTTAAAGTACTGATACAGAACACTTCTGAAAGTATGAGCAGTAGTTTGCAGAATATTTGCTATACCATCCAGTTTTTAACTTGTTGCCAAAGCCTTTACTAGACTTAGTTGTTGGATGTCACTGGTTGAGTATGTGTTGCTTTTGAAGTTTCTAGTTCACACACAGCTTTAGGTCTAAGCATCTTCTGTTATAACAGTATTAGGTGGAACTCTGTGCTTCTGAGGTTGCTTTAAGGATAAAACACTGGAAAACAGGGATCTTGCTCACTGAAGTGGTCTTGGGTGGTTTAAGAATGCTGCAAATCCCTCGATTCCTCTTTCTGTGATGTCTTAATTACATGTGATACATCACTGCCATCTTCTCTCTTCAGAAGACCTTGGTGAAATGGTGATCAGTTAGACTTAGCTGAACAGCAGCAACTGCAGTGACAAATTAGGTTTTTGATTAAACTAGAGTAGAGTCATGTAATTGTGTGAGGGCACTGGTGGTTGAGAGGTCAAAGAGAGTGGAATTAGGCTGTAGGATGTGTAAGGAGCGGTCCATACTACTTACTGAAACGGTTTGGTGTGATCTGGTAACAAAGAGCCAGCCTTAGAATTTTTTTTTTTTTAATAGTTTTATTGTTGCCTGTTAGCCTTTGAGTCTTTATCAGTGTTACTCGACACTGAGAATATTGGCTAGGCGATCTTTAAGTTTTGCAAAAAGAGGGGGAGATATTTAGATGTTATTGACCTTGTATCTAGCTTGGTGTTTAAAGTCCCTAAATAGGTGAAAGAATTGTTGGTATGTTTTATCTGTGTGCTAATTCTCTTTGGTTATGATTGTTCATGTGTGTGATAAATGAATAGGCTCTGGCTTTGTTGCTCTCTTGTCCTTGCTATCCTTTCCTATGCGCCCAAGCCAATAACGCAGTTTCCCACGAAATCAGTCCCTCTGTACAAAAGTAAGTGTTGCACTTAACCTCAGTGCCTTTGACAGAAGGTATGTTTGGCTTTGCTGCCATCAAGCTCATGTTTAGTGAGAGAGGAAACTAGCAGATGCTTTTTTAAGGGTTAATCTGCTCTAGATCGTACTTTGATAGCAGTAAATTAGCACAGTTTCTTCAAAGGAGAATAGCCTGCTAATCTATTGAAATTCACTGTGGCAACAAAACAGTAAATCAGAGAGAGCTATCAGATATAATCTGTTTGGAATTTCAAAAGCTTTTGACAGTCCTTAACAATAGACTGTTAGGGAGACACAACTTAGGAGGTAAGAAGCAAGGTGAGTAAATGACTGAAAGGGATCAAAGAGGTGGAATAAATGGTCAGTTTGCAACACTGTGAAATGATGGCACTGGCGTGCATAATGCACATTATGGCGAGTGGCGATGCTTTTTGAGCTTTGCTTATGCAAACTTCATGGTTTCCTCTTGAAGTCAAAATTAATAAAAATTCAGCAAATAGGCAGTACAGTGGATGATATTAATTGCCATCAACTGCACAGTTATGCATGTTGAAGAGGGTGGCTTATTCTATTTGCATATAAAACAGGTCTAAATTAGTATCATGTGCTTGGTAATATGTCATGAAAATGCTTTGGAAATTCTTTATGGTGAGAGCTCCTCTTGCTGCCGCTGCTTCAGTAATAATGTGTGGCCTGAATTGGATGTCAAAGCTGGTGTTGAATAGTTTGTTTTCACTGAGTTATCTAGCAAGTGGTTCATGTCCTGATTATGCTGAATGATGGATCTAATTAATTAAAGCCCCCAGATTTTGTCATTTGAATAAAACCACGCTATTTAAATTGTCTGCTTTTAATGTGTTGAAGCTATAAATGGAGTCCTCTTTGTATACTCTTAACAGATTTCTATAATTTGAAATGACTTTTTTCCTTGAGGAAGAAAATGGCCTAAGACAATTTCTCTGCTTTGCAACAGATGAGTACAAAATGTTTCCCTTCATATTGTTGCGTACATTGCGCCTGCGCTTGACATGTGTCTTAAATGCATAAACTTCATATACCTGTGTAGGTTTCCCTTTCTTTTTGTATGGAATCATGTTTTCAAATACTCGCACCTGGGAAGACTAAAAACATGTCATGAAGCCCAGTGTTAACAAGTTAAAACTTGCTTGGTTTATAGGAAGCGTTTAAACTGTTAACAACTTCCTAGATCAGAATAGTTCTGCTCTCTGAATACTTACAGAAGTCTACAGGGAAAATACAGTTTCTATCCAATCTGTTTAAAATACGTGTTCGTATTTGACAGGATTAAATACAAGCAAAACTTGCTTATTGGTATGCTCTTATCAGCAGAGTCCTTCTGAAATAGGGGATGTTGGTGCTGTGTCAGGGTGCTGTGTGTTGGTGTGGGGTTTTTTTTGTTGGTGGTGCGTGTTGATTTGTTTTGAGTTTTTGAGGTTTTTTTAGGACTATGCTTGCAAGGGCAGTATTGCAGTATCTACAGTCTGGCCAACAAAGCTCTTGAACATTTATGTAAAGGTACCACTTCCTGATCAGTGCTGCTGGCAAAACATCTAGGCTTGCCATCCTAGAGGGTGGCGTATGCTTCTCTCCAGAGGCTTGTTTGTTACCAGTTCCACTGCTTGAAGTATACGGTGGGGGATGTTTGGTGGTGGTTTTGTGTGTGGTTGAGGTTTTTTGGTGCATTTTTTCCTTTTTTTTTTGTTTTTTGTTTTTTTAGGAGTGGAGGGAAGAAAACTTGTGATTGTGATAGATTGTGCTGATACTGCAATAGCAGGGTGCCACTGTGGTCTTGGAAATAGTTGTTGCTCTATCTATATCTGTTAGATATAGATGCTTTGGTTTTTATTTTTTTTTAACAGCAACAGAAGCTTTCGCTGAACACAGAGCAACATCAATGAAATGCTGGAACGGTGGCATTGTTTCAAGATTTTTAGGGACCATAATTGTCATTTAAGTGTTTGTAGTGATGATATCAGGTGAATGTTATGAATTAAGTGTAGTTCAGATATTTATTTTAGCTAAGCATTTAATGAAATATTAAAGAGCAAAATCAATGGGTTCTCCCTTCTCAGTTCGCTACCAGCAGAAATGCAGTATTGGGAAAACATGACTCCTGGAAGATCTCCAAATGTAAGAGAAATCATTTGCTGGCTGTTGCGAGTGGTCACTGGGCCCGTGCCTGCTATTGATAAGAAGCTGAATATCTGGCTGAAGTTGTTTTTGTAGAGGATGCTAAGTAACCCTGTTAAACCTTACTTCAGACAGAGGTCTTTACCAGGTCACTTTAGTTTCAGTGATGGTATTGTGAGTCCAGGGCTGGTTTGGAGAAGATGTTTCAGCAAAATCACAAAAACATTTCCATTTGGATGTAGATATAAACTTCAAGATCGATGTCATTGTACAAAGGAAGTGTCTCTCCAAGTACCTGACAGTATTCGCCAGTGAGTTCTGTCAGTGGATTCTGAGCTTTTCCATTGTTTCCAGGCATGTTTAGTCACCCAGGAGTGCTGGCTGCCTGGGTGTAGCACTTCTACAGCAGTTGTTTTCTGACCTGGGTTTGACTCTGTAGACCTCCAGGGTTGTCATTCTGACCGTGAAAGCGATGGCACACTCCAATGTGCAATCTGTGTTTAAATTTAATTATACTGAAGTAATTCCACCTTCTAGCAGTTTCTTTTCCCTCCAACTATCAAATTCCTTGTGAAATGGAAAAGGAAATCAGAACTAAAGTAACCTTTAGGGAAGCAGAGAAAGTGTGGCTGAAGAACATGAGGCAGTAAGCAAAATGATTCCTACAAGCAAGTTGAAAAATAGTAAAATGAAGTCAAAATAACAAGACAAGTGGCAGGAGAATCTCAGTAGTTAAAAAAAAAAACTCAACAGATAGAGGGCTGTGGAATTCTGAGTGAATTTCTTTTAATGGGGATTTACAGCACTGCTGCTTTAAAAGCCTCCCCTGCAAATCAGTGGCAGAGGTCTTGATGCTGGCTTGCTTAAATTACCTTCCATTGGGTCAGCAGAGCCTGAAAATGTCACACTTTACAGGTCTTTTTGTCATATGGTTTGATCCATGCAAGTAATGTAAAGTTAGAGAGTGGGGTTCAAATTCTAGAGTTCTGTGTAATTGAGCTTTTTAGTATTTTCTCTAGGGTTTTGCAACTTTCTGATAACTGGAATATAAATAGTTTTTTATTCTTCAATTTATCTTACAATAGTATGTTGCACACAAGTGTATGCTTTTAGGAAAAGCCAAGCAAGATATGTAAGGCTGAGATATGTACAAGGCAAGATATGTACAGCTGAGAATTTTTACCTGTAATGTATATAGTTGAAGTATATGCTGCAGGTTTTTTTATGTAGGCTGCTCTACAACTTGTTACATATTAGTCAGCTTTCACCTGGAGAAGGTTTGTTTTTTGTTTTTTTTAAAAAGTAAAAAAAAATTCCCATTGATGTAAAGAATAAGCATGTCAGAGATGTTTTGCAGCACAGAAAATGAATTAATGGTACTAGTTTCACATAATGTGTAGGTAACATCTTAAGTGCGCAATGGACGCAGGATAGTTCAAATTAGTTTATTGTAGCTTGGATGCCCCATGTCTTTCATAAGATCTGCACCAAAAAAGACATACATCAAAGAAAAGAAGGGGAAAAAAGCACTTTTTTTCTGTCCATAAGTTGGTGAATGTTCCTCTGGACTAGAATTTTGATGCTCAGTATTTTATGGCATTTAGTTGATTAATACTGTGGCCAAGTTATTGTTTTAATGTGTGCTTTTACTGACTGCTTAGCTAGTTGCAGGAAATACATGCTTCAGACTTTTGATACTTACTGCTTCTGGCAGAATCTTGGTTGCACTTCTGTAAGTTTGAATGCCTTGTTTGAGACGTGTTGTCTGGTGGCAGCCGATTTTTACGTTTAGTTCCTTGGTGCTGATGAGGTAAAATGGGGATTAGTAGATCAAAAAGCCTTTTGTGTTCAAGATGGGGAAAAATGAAATTGCAGAAATTTTGCAAAACTGGTATGTAAAGGCTGTTGTTCTTTGACTTGGTTTTGATGTTGTTTTGTTGGTGTTTTTTTTTTTTTTTCCCCGAGTGCAATTTTCAGGCTGTGGTTAATGTCTCTGCCAGCATATGTATGTAGGTATTTCTCTCTGTGACTCTTCCTTACTGCTTCTGGTTTTGCAGTCATATTTCATGGTTTCAGTAATGAGATCCTACAGATGAGTGGAAATCTTAAAATTTCATTAGCAAAAGTGATAACTAATAATTTATTTGTCTTTCAAACCCTAAATTGTTAAACATCAGAATGGATTTAACTTATTCCAAATAACATGTTTACAACATCTGAAAGCATGGTACAATGTTCTTATCATTGTTACATTTAAAGTATTGTTTCTTGTATAAAAAATTTGTAAATGGGTTTCAGTTGTAATTTCCCATAATCAAAGTTATTGGAAGATGAAATTTTTACTGCTCACAGTATTTGTTTATGTAAATATTCATAGTTATCTCTGATTGATAAAAATATCAAGAATACGGTGAATAAAACCTCTATGTAACTTCTGTTCTATCAACGGAATCCTAGTTTAAGTATTCTTCAGGTGTCTGATAAATAGGTGTGCATCGTGTCTACAAGGAAGGGAAGTATTAGAAAGGGCATGTTTTAAATACTACTTTGATCCTTTTCTGCACCTTAAAATTTGGAGACATGAAATACAAGATCCTAAACCAGAAGAGTATCTGTCTTTTTGTACTGAGTGTGAGGATGGGTTTTCCCCTCATCTTGAGTCACAAGCTTTTTAACCTGTTCAAAAGAAGAGTGCCAAGGCTTGCTAAAATCCTCAGTTGAGTTTATCTAGGCTTTACCTGTAGTTTAAAACCAATCAAACAAAGGCATTTGGAATGTGGGGCATTCTTCTGGAAATATTGTAGACCCAGGTTTGCTGGCCCTTTGATGAACTAAGATGGAGTTTTGGTTTTGCTATTGAGGAAATAGCATGCAAGCCAGTCAAGCTGTGTTCTATTTAAAAAAAAAAAAAAAAGGAAAAAAATGTTTTCACGCTTTTCAGGAAGAAAAGTTTTTATGCCATTTTGAGCCAGTGCTTGTTTAGGAAACAGATGTCTGATTTCACTCTTGTGTAGTAGGGTATGCTGTGAGCCATCTCATATATATATTTTTATATATATATATGAAAAAGGATATTTTGATAGGAGTTAGTGAGTTTATTTTTGAGGTGGGTTCTGAACTGTGAGTACCAGAGGGAAGGGAGAGGAGAAGATCACCGTCATTAGTACTTACTAAGCAACACTTTATTTCAGTAATGCAGTTTCTTCTAGAATACAGATTATGAAGCTTTGCATTTTTATGAAATTTGTTTTAATTTCTAGCTGCAGAGGTGCCATGCATTATTCAAGATTATAAAATGATTTGGATTTCAGGAGCATTTGGATTTGCTGATGAGGATTTCAAGCTGTGTAATTATGAAACTGTGTGCGCATAGGTTGGAAGTTCAGAACTCATTAGTGTAATCATTAAAATAACCATTTTTTAAGTGTGGTATTATGTTCCGGGGTGTGCAATTACACTACCATGTGCTTCTGGTTGCTGGAAACATTCTTGTAATAAATTTAAGGTCTAGCAAAGTCCTTCAACATAGGTTCATAGCTTAAAGAAGAGGCACCTGGTCAACTGTTGCTGAGCTTGTTAAAGAAAATTTGTTTTTATAGCTTTAGAGTCGTAACACAGTGCCTGTATGCATAAATTAACCTTCTGTTTATCCTAGAAAAATTATAAGCTTTTACATATTTAATGCTGTATAACTTATTTTTTCTTTAAATAGATGGTTGTCTTGGAACATATTGCAAGGGTTACTTACTTTAGCTCTACCTACTTCGAAAGTAAAAATGTGATTTTAAAGGTTCTTAGCAGATGGGCTCCATAATTTTAGTTTTTCCAGTGTGATGTTAGTGTTTGAACATTCTGAACCGTGAACTCTCTGAACATCTGTAACTGTCAGAGTTTTTCCATTTGTGATAAGTATTCCATTACTTTTTTTTCAGATTAAAAAAAAGAATTACCTGTGACAGTAGATCTGTGACACTAATAAAAATCCTGGTTGTTCTAAAGTAAGTTGTCTATTTAAATGTTAAAAGGGGGATTTTGAAATTAAATCCTTTTTGTTTAAGATACATGAAAATCTGAAATGTGCTTTACTGATTTGGTGTTCTGTTGATCCCTCTATTTATCTGGCTTGTATTTTGGCATTTTGAAAACATACAGCAGGCGGAAGGTTTAGGACCTGGGTCAGTTGTTTTTCGGGGAGTGTTTAGCTGTGCAACCATAACACTTTCTCTCGACCTGAAAATGTGTTTTGTCATCTGGGCACTAAGTACTGTGGTTAATTGGTGGTCTGACAACTGCAGCCGTTTGGAGTTTCTGTTCCTGAAACAATGAAAGGGATGGAGGGGGGTCATTCTAAGTGCATCTGGGCACAAATGGTGAGTTGAATGGATATTCAGATGTCCCAGTGAAAAGGAGCTTAATTGTGTAAGCATATCCTGGTGGAAGATGCTTATTTCTTAATGATTTTCCTTGATGTAACAAATACTTGGAATTTTGTATACACATGTTCATGCTTAAGTGTATGTAAGCACACACATGTTATTGTTTGTTTATCAAGGGAGTGATATGCATTGTGAAAATAATGTAACCTTACTGTGGAAAGATAATTTGGTGGGTGTTTTGCTATCAGGAAATCTGAGCTTTTAAATACTTCCACATAGTGGTTTGTTTATAGTGTGCTTTGGAGGCTGAGAGAGTTGAGGCTGTTCAGCCTCGAAGAAAAGGCTTCCAAGAGAC
This sequence comes from Trogon surrucura, assembly GCA_020746105.1. NCBI lineage: Eukaryota > Metazoa > Chordata > Aves > Trogoniformes > Trogonidae > Trogon > Trogon surrucura. The sequence continues at coordinate 54,374,396 of CM036621.1, read as the reverse complement.
CTTAAAGCAGCCTTCCAGTATGTAAAGGGGACTTATTAAAAGGTTGGGACAAACTTTTCAGTAGGGCCTGGTGTGATGGGACGAGAGGTAGTGGCTTTCAACTCGAAGGGGGTAGATTTAGGTTAGATAAAAGGAAGAAAAGTTTTTTTGCAGTGAGAGTGGTGAAACACTGTAACAGAGCACTGGTAGGTGCCCCCAGTGCTAGAAGCTGAAATTCAGAGACAGGCTTGATGGGGCTCTCAGCAACCTGATCTGCTTAAAGATGTCCCTGCTCATTGCAGAGGTTTGGACTAGGTGACCTTTAAAGGTCCCTTTCAACCCAAGCCATTCTATGATTCTATGATTATTATTTTGCTTGTCCTAGTTAGTTTGCAGATGGATTGAGGAAGGGGCTTTTTGCTGTTTTCCAGTTAAGGATCCAAAGACTACTTCAGTACAAAGAATGATATATACCTACTGTGATTTACCTCATTGTGTAAGACAGTGGGGAAGTAAGTGAGGTTTGGTGTTGGTGTTCCGTTATTTTTCAGAAGTGACTGTGTTCTGGTCCAAGGAATTGGTGCTGGTACTGTTCTGAGTAACTGCTTTGGTGTGGCACGCTTGCATTACTTTTAGTAGGTACGCAGCTCATGTAAAGTTCTCTTCTTCTAATTCCCATGATTCTTCCCTCCAGAAAGGTGAAGCTTGGTTTTAGGTTTTATAATACTGGTAGAAATCTCACCTTTCAGCAGTTGTAAACTATTTGTCATTTGTGGTTTGGAACTCCCCAGTTGTATTGGGGATATTGTAATGGTGTAGCTATTGAGATGGCCTAGCAATATTGCTGTTGTGAATGCAAATCCCTCCTAAAAGTTTAAGACCAAACCAACCCAGCCCAATTCTTGCGTGCAGGTTTGAGACATCAAACATTATTTTACTTAAGGCACAATTGATGTTTGAGAAAAATACCATATAAATTGAAGCATAAAATACACACGTATCAGGATCATGTACCGGTTTGCTGGTATAGGCAAGTGGAGCCTAATAGGTAGCTGCCTTAGCTTGGCTTCAGCGGGTTGGAAGGGACACTGGCTCTGTACGTCGCGTGAGGAGGCAGCTCTGTAGCTGTAGCAGATGTCTGTCGTCTGTCGAATAAAGTGCCAGTGAGTTCGTGCCTGCTTTGGGGGTTCAGAGGCTGATGTGTGCGAAAGGCTCCGAGGACGAAGATGGCACTGGGCTTTGGTATACTTGTCATACAGGTAATATCTTTTAAGAACATGTATAAATAAGAGATCATGCCTTCATCTTTTGGGGAGTTTAGAAGTATCTTCTGGAAAGAACCAGAAGACTGACTGTTTATAACCTGTGTACAGGTGTTATGAGGAGCAGCTGAGGGAACCGGGCTTGTTCAGGCTGGATAAAAGGATGCTCGGGGAGATCTTGTCGCTCCCTACAACTACTTGAAAGGAGGCAGTAGCGAGGTGGACACTGGTCTCTTCTGCCATGTAGCAGGTGATAGGACAAGAGGAAATAGCATCAAGTTGTGCTGGGTGAGATTTAGATTGAATATTAGGAAAAATTTCTTTACTAAAAGTAGTTGTCAAGCACTGGAACAGGCTACCCAGGGAAGTGGTTGAGTCACCATCCCTGCAGGTATTTAAGATTGTAGATGTGCTGCTTAGGGACTTGGTTTAGTGATGGACTTGTGGTTGCGAAGTTAACGGTTGGACTCGGTGATCTCTAAAGATCTTTTTGAGCCTAAATGATTCTATGATCCTTTTCAGTATTAATGCTTTCCTGTTGTTCACTCTGTTATCATTCTACAAAGATTGCATTAATGCCAAAATTAAGTTACAGTCATTTGAAGACTCAACTCTTGATAGCTTTTAATTTTTTTCCCTTTCTTAAAGGACAGGTGGAACAATAGTTCAACAACTCAATTGAAAGAAAATGAAATCTTATATTCGTGATTGCACACTGAAGGGTCAAAATACAATGCTGCTTCTATGTAGTTAAAGTTCAGTTAATTAGTCAAACAAAAATGAAACTTTAAAAAGTCCTTAAATGAGTAAAAATGTGCATTCGGGAAAATATTATATAAGAAATTACATCCAGGAATAAGTAGTCTAACTGAAAAAATAAGATAATGTTAAAATATTCAGAGTGTTCTAGCATGAGCATGTATTTGATGTGCTGACCTTCAATTAATCCATTTAAAAAAAAATTCATTAAGCCTTTAGAGCTGTTTTCTCACTGTTGTAGTGCTAACAGTCTGATTCTTGCCCTTTTACCCTAAGCTCTATTCAGACATTTAATTGCATCTTTGTTCTTAAAGATTCCTTCCCAGTTAGAAGATAAAGCAGGTAATCAAGAAGTCAAAGAAAGAGCTGGCAGTAAGAAGGGAAAGCTGAACGACAAGTGAACTGATTATTGACTCATCTTGTTTATTGATCATTTTGCAACAGTCACTATGATGGATGCTTGAGAGGGGGAAATAACACAATAAACCAACCAAGCTGACTTTTTTTTGGGGCACTTGAGTCCTGAAGTGTGTAAAGGCTATCTTAACTTGAGGTTTGTGCAGTAAATCTTAATAACCTCAAAAGGATGCCAGACACTTTATGTTCACTTTTGCTCTTAAGCAGTGGGTAATGCTTTTTATTGGATATCCATCTCTCTGAATATCTTTTTTTTTTTTTTTTCCTGTGGGAGTTTAGCTCATTCCCAAACTTATTTTCTACTGGAATACATATCTATTTGTATAACTGAAAGTGGCTATTTGAAGGAAGGAAAGCTGATGATATTTTCCTCAGGTTTGAAGGATTAGGAGCATGTAGCATTTCACCATCTTATCCGAAAATAAGAGAGAATCTGCAAATCACTCAGATCTGAGAATCAGCATGCCTGAATCTGAAGGATGACTGAAATTTATGTTATTAGAACAGTTTTGGATGATTAAGAAACAAGTGAAGAGCAAAGGAGATTTTTTAAAAAAAAAATAAATATTTTAGAGCATGCTTGCCATTGCCTGTGCCAAGAGCAGGGGCTGCAGCGGAGACGGAAGCATCCCCTCTCGAGGATTGCTGACCGGGGTTCACCACGAAGATACACCTTTCCGAGTATTAGAAGTCTGGGTTTGTGGAGGAAGACCAGGCTGTGCGCTGAGAGCGCAAGTCTAAGCTTCACTGCTCTCTGCTGTTAGCTTGGGTCTGGCTCTGTGGCCAGAGAACAGCTGCAGGCTTCTGAAAGGGTGTCTTGGGCTGTTCCTTCTTTGGGAAGGCATGCTAGAACCGAAGGAAAACAATTAGAGTTTGTAGGCTTCTCCTGGCTTCCTGTGCCGGGAGAAACTGGCATAAAAATGTCTGGTAGTTGTATCTCGGGGAATAAAAAATAGCCTTTATGTTCCTGTATGTTTATTTACGTATGTTTATCTTATGATAGAAGAATGACAAAGAATATCAGTTGCAAACCATATATCGCAAAGGATAATTCTAAAAAAACAATTTCCAAACTTAATGAGGTTGACATATGTACGCTTCAGCTTGGTTGGAGGCTTCGTCCTTAGATGCTTTTTCTGTTGCATGTTGAAAATTGAGTTGAAGGTAAGTAATAGTCAAAACTTAAGATAAAATGTGTGAAAAACTGGTCTATTAAATATGCAGGTGTGCGTTATGAGGCTTCCTAGAACAGCATAAAAATAGTACACGCCCTTATACCACTGTTTTTTGCAAAGTTGTGTTTTTTCATGTGTGTGATTTCTTATTAGAAGTAGCTATTTTTAAATCTCTGTTTTTGTTGTTTGTTTTGTTTTTTAATGTCCTCCTTTTAACAGAACAATTTCCTTTTTCAAATAAAATAAAAGCTAACTTTTAGATGAACTCAGATTCTACTCTTCTATGATTATTTTATTTAGCAGGCTATAGTAATTACAGCAATTAGTTTTTTTTAAAAAGTGGTACCCTTTTTCCAGAGCATTTTTAACTTTAAGATATAATTCTCAAGAGGATACTAAAACACACTGTGGTAGAATGTGCAATCAAGTTGCTAATCATTTTCTTGGAAGAACCTCCATTAGGGAAGATGAAGACTTGTTCTTCTTTTGCTGAAGAAATGTCCTCATTTACTGTTGATTGAGGTCCTAAGCTTAAATTGGTAGGTTTAGCTTGACCCAGGTCATAAATCTGGCACTTTTCAAGTTATGATTGCTTCCCTTCCTGGGATGGCACAGGGATTACTGACTGATAAGAAATCAAAGAACTGAATTGCAGAGTACTGAGATTTTCCTGATCTTAATGTTTTATATGTTTAAAATCTGAGAAGTCTTTCATATGTTGCTAATGCAATTTATATTAACACTTCTGAAAAGTTTTTCTTAGATGACATGTTTCTTCTTACATCGTTTTATGTTCAGCCTTTTAAGGAAGGTTTTCCCAAACTTGCATTTATATCTAATATCTACCCCATAACAATCAAAGCTGTAAGGAGAAAACCTATATGATCAAGAAGTTGCTATAGATCGGTATAGAATAATGATAGTGAGATGAAAAAACAATACAGTTAAAGGTACTAGGTGTCTTAAGAAACTTTACTGTACCTTTGTGACATTGAGGCTAAACTGCTGAAGGTGCGTATGAAAAATACTATGTGAGGAGCTTTGATCACCATGTGTGATACATTTAGTTTCAAGTTATCAGATCTATATGAAGCTAAAACTACCCACTGGCTTTATTTATAATCCCTGTATACAACTGTAGCTCTTATTTCGGATCCCCTCCCTTCAGACTGCTATAGCAGCCGATGAGTGAGGAGGTGAAGAACTTCAATTTCTCCTTCTAGATGACAATTTCTATTTTATTATTCTGTAAAGTAGTGTTATTCTGTATAGTAGCAGCATTCGTGTAATAGGAATTCAAATAACATCTTCATAGTTAGAAGTCTTTTGTCTTGTACATAAACACAAAGTAAAAAAGTAAATTAATTGGAAACAGTAGCAGTTTATCTAAGATATCAAATATGAAGTGCATTTTGGCAAAGGTTCCCCCTGCCCCCAAAAAGGTGGGTTTTTTTGCTTTTGTGAAGATGAAAGCCTACAAAGATATGGTGATTTTGTGTTTTAGAATTCCTTCTTCAGAAACCTTTCCTACTCTTTCCAGCCCTAGCAAAGCTGGCTTGAAATATAGCAAAGGACTTGTAACTACATTTGGTCTCTTTACTATCTTCCCCATAAGCAGTTTGGAATGCTGTCCTGGTTTTGCCATGTGAAAGAGAAGATGGCAACAGTTGTGTACAGCTCTACTTACATAGCCTTGTATGTTGCCTGTGTCTCTGGAAAATGGGCCTTTTCTTCAGTGTATCAAGGCTCTGCTTGCAGCAGGGCCCCTAGAAAACAATGTTTCGTAGGCTTAGTTTTGCTTTGGCTGTGGTTTCCTCGCAGCCTTGAGCCAGCCTAAGTGTGCATTTGCTTTCCAAAGAGACAGTGTTCTCTGCTTCCACCCAGTCGTGCTGCTTTTGCCCTTTGAGCTCTACAGGAACCGATCTGTGTTTCAACTAGTGTGACATAAAGATAAAGCTGTTGATTTTACTCAGGCCAGTTTCCCAAAGTAATTCCTTTTGTGGGCTCCCTGCCTGTCAAAAGAGGTGAGAAGCAGCAGTTGTTCTGGGTAGGGGGAAGGTGGTGCTGCCAGTGTTTGTGAGCGAGCCACTGCAGGAAGGACATCAGTTTCAAGTCATGTTAGGCAATAATGCACCAGAATGAGACAAAAAGTGTCCCAGGGAAATTAGGACCAACTTTCACCCCTTTCACTGCACTACTTTGTTGAACTGGGCACTCTTTGTTGTAGTAGCTCAAAAGCTTCTGAGATTTTGCTGCCATTTCACAGTCTCTAGAGGGTCCCTTCGGAGAGCCGGCCAAGTTAACGACCATCACACCAATATGGCTACAGATCGTCCTCCCTTTATTGCTCCGGACAGCTCAATATATACAGTTAAGCAGTGTCCCCGCGCCTGCCCCTTAACAGAGTTGGTCAGTCACAGGTTTACACACGCCAGCATTTTATTGGATAGTGCCATTCCGCTATGCAGGCGGCTCTCGCCCTCCCTTCTCCCCGGGGGGCCAGCACCTCCAGCCAAGCATCTAGCAAAGCTCTCACAAAACAGATAAAACCTCCTCCTCCCTGTGTTCCAAGGCAGCTTCAAGGAAAGAGCCTCTGTTTAGGCCTAAGCTGGGTTGTCCACACTTTTAAAGTTATACCGCACCTCTGCTCCACAAGAAATTCCTCTACAACAGTCTAATTTTTATCACTCTCCTCTGTTGAAAGAAATTCTGTTTGGAATCATAGAATCATTTGTTTGTTGCTGGCAGGGAATATGTGAATAAGTACTTACTGCATGTTTAATTAAGATTTCTAAGAACTGCCTTATATTTCATGCACCTTTGTACACTGAGATGTTACTCTTGTACCCAGCTTGCTAGTATTGAGGGGAGCAGGTGCCTGGTAGACAGCTCCCCTTGTCCTGTCTTGCTGGTATACAAGGGAGATTGACAATGAGCAAGCTCTTTTCCGTGAAATCAGAAGTATTGCAGAAGAGTTGATTTTCACCTCCTTAGAAAAAAATTTTATGGAAACAGATTATAGTGCAGCATAACGGGTTTTACAAATACACTGATGAGCTGTGCTGCTTCGAAGTTTAGAAAACCTGTTGATTGGCCACATATAAGAGAGGAAACCCTGATAATTGCAGCATTTGGAAACCTTGGTTTTTCTTTGTTAAAACTAACGAGTACATGAATAATCGTACACTTTGGAGGCTTTAAAAGTAGCATAATGACTGGAAATAGGTGTTGTAGACCTACTGAAAAGAATATCCTTGTGCTGTGATACTTAACTGATCAATGGCTGTTTCAGAAAACAAAATTGTACATATCTGTGTACTGGGAGAGTTCACAGAATCACAGAATTACTGAGGCTGGAAAAGACCTCTGAGATCATTAAGTCCAGCCTATGACCCATGACCACCACATCAACTACACCACGGCACTAAGTGCCACATCCAGCCTCTCCTTAAACACCTCCAGGGCTGGTGGCTCCACCACTTCCCTGGGCAGTTCTGTCAGAAGGTTCACAACTATCTGAATCATTGTAAACATTAGCTGTGTTTGTGGGTTGCTTACTTGTTTGCTTTAACTAACTATACTCTGGTAGTAGAAGAGGAATTGAAAGTCAATGTGCACAAATGTTGTAGCCGACCCACCTGGCTGATAACCTCATAGCAGAGGAGGAGAGGTGAGCATGGTTATGTCCAGCTTTCTGGTAGCGAAAGCTTGGCACGTGATTTAGTCCTAGATGTACTCCTGTATCCTTGGAGTGATACAGATAGAGATATATGCCGTGAAAACTCTTTTGGAAATTCAAGTGAGAAGTGTTTTTTCTGGCTTATTTATTACTTTAAAAGTAAAAATAGTGAAGGGGTCATTTAGTCCCTTTTGAAATTGTCCCAAATGTGTAAAGTATGTGAATAAATGCTTCCAAGTATTCCTTGTTCTGTTAGCTGCTTAATCAGCCACACTAGGCCCTGTGTGGAGGATAGCTGGGAATATAAACGTGCTTTAAATATCTTCAAATTAGTAGAAGGTAGAATTGAGGAAAAGTAATGAACAGAATTTGAAATATCTTTTTCTTGTGTTAACATTTGATTGCATTGTAAATAGTGGGTGTTATTGGGACTTCCAGTACTTGGCTTTTTCCCCAGTGTGTTCCTTCCTCTTAAACAACAAAAAAAATCCAACCCAGAATTGTACTGCAAACATGTTATAAACACTCTCATAGTTGCTTGGAGAATGTATTCTCCAGTACAGTTTCATGTAGTGGAAAAGAGTTTTATCCAGTTCATGGAAGACATGTTATTGACTGTATCTGATACAGAGAAAATCGAACTGTTTTGAAAATACAGACATTTGAAAAGAAAACCACTAGATTCCTTACCTGCCAAGAAAACAAAAGCACCTTTTAGCTGTCTATGATCTTCATCTGTTGTTGCTCATTGTCCCCAGTTGTCAGGACTGCACGATACCCTTCCTGTCTGACTTAACTCCCATTCCTCGTTTTTAATTTATCTTTGTCGTTTTATCTGAATTGCTTAGATAAGATCTTCTGACTCAGTTGAACTCTGTTTTTTTAAACAATACCAAAAAAAAAAAGTCAATTGAAGATACACTTATTTAAAAAACCACCACAAAAAGCCCAAATACTTGTCCCAAGCAGTTGAAACCTGTCAAAGAAATATGCAGCTGTTCTTAATGGTGTTTTCTATTTTTCTTAAGCTGTGAGGTTTCAGGCAGCTTTGCCAGTTGACAGTGTTGTGATTTTTACTTGCTGCCCGGCCAGGGGATAGTTCAGTATATAGACTACTTTTGCACAGAGTATATAGGATGCTAGAAGTGCTTCCCCTTGATAGAAGGTGTAATTTTAAAATACCTTTAGATCTGGAATGATCTTCATATGCCTAAACTTGTTCTGAAAGACTAGATTTATGATGTAACTGGGAGTTGTTGCTTTTCAGGTTAGGTTAAGGAAGCAGCAATGCCGATGTACCTGGCAGCCTGATGTGGTGAATCCCAGGACCTTGATCAGAATTAGACCTGTAGTTTCGGTGGGGACTGCTTGGAAGCAAAGCTAAACATGTCTTATTGTGGCACATACCTGAACAATTTACTGTATTTTCAGTGGGAAATCAATAATTAGATACAGAACTTTGTCTAGTGCGGAGGTGATACTAAGCGGATTATCTTTACTACTTAGGGATGAAAGCAGATCTCTTCTTTGTCTCTTAGTTCTCCTTGGGTTAGGGAAAGAAATCTAAGGTTCTTCTCACAAAGGATGACTCAGGATTTTAGAAGCGTTTGACATAAGCACAGACACTATCAGATCAGATCTAGGAAAGCTGCAGTGTAATGAAACAGATTCGTTTCACTGCCAGCAAATTTTGAGAATTTAGCAAAAAGCTGTTTGAGGTAGTAGGTAAAAAGATGTATTGAAGGTGAAGTAGTAAGCAATCTCCCGACCCTCTTTAAAAAACCCAACAAAACAAAAAACTGGTAAACAGAAAAGCAAAGAAAACCCCAAACAAACTCCCAAACAAACAAAAAAATCACCTCACCAAAACCAACCACGCCTCCCCCCCTCCAATCATACAAGCTTTTTTTTTGTGTCTATACCTAGAAAGGAGCCTATTCACTGATAATACACAGCTGCCTTCCCCAAGGTCTCCCCCTCACCCCCCATCAAATTACTGATTCCTAATCTGTCTTCCTCTAACCCTGGCTGGTCTCACCTTTTGAGAAGCTGCCTCTTGCTGTCTTCCTTGTAACATCTGTGAGTTTAGAGCTAAAGGATCAGAGATTAAATGGTCCTTCTGGTATGAGCTACTAGCATGGAGAAGCTGTAATCTCTTTCACTGTTCTGTTACCATTGCTAAATCCGTTTGAGTTATGCTTTCCAGAGAACTCCCAAATATACAGACCACATTCCTTATTCCTATGCCTTTTTTTTTTTTTTAAAAAAAAATGTTAATTCCCTTGTTTCCAGATGCTATCTTGCCAGGAAAAATAGATACAGGATAGTTGGTTGAATGAACATATTGCAGACAAGACAATTTCTTTATTAAAGTCTAACACAAAGTCTGAGAGGCTCTGTTAGAGTGGCAAACAACTGCTTATCCAAGCTGAGATTGCCAAGTTTTAGAGGAGATTGCTTTATTTTGGCACAGTACTAGAGCACATAAGGAACATCTTAAATATATATGTATATTTTGGTGCTTCACAAAGAACAGACTTATTAAACCTCATCACCTGTGCTTTATGGAAGACTGTAGGCGTGGAGCTGAATGAAATATAAGAGTAAGACTGTCTGTGAAAATAGCCATAGCCAGATCAGAAGTGTTTGTAATAGCAGAATTTACTGTGTGGAGAAGGTCAACCACAAGTCAGCTGCAGGGCTGTGGGTCTTGTATTCCGGAATCCTCTTCTGTTAAGTGTGGGTGCGCTGCTGATAGGAAAGGGGGTCTCCAGGTTCATGGACTCTCAGCTGAGAAGTGTGCATCTTCATGTGTTTGTGTTTTTGCTGGTATTGCTTTTCAGAGAGTTGTTTCTAGCTTTGGGAAGCTGGAGTGCACTGGTCCATGGTCGTAAGTCTTTGAACTATGTCACCTCTGCTACTGATTAAGTGATCAAGGCTCCTTGTAAAAAGTGTGTGTGTAGGGTCTGGCACATCTGCTGTTGCTCTGTGTGTCTTACAGATGTTCTGAGCCATCACTTCCTCTATTTCAGATAGTTGCTGCTCCCATGTTCTCCCCTCCTCTCCTTGGTGTGTAGCATTTGCGTGCTTGTGAAATCATACTTCTTGCCCCCGTCAGTCCTTAGCTCACTGTGTTAGTGATAATTTAGTACTTCTGACAGAAACGTGGTGCATTGTATTTTTAAATGGTTTTGTACGTGTATTGTATCCCAAAAGAAAATTTTGTGAAAGAAGGCTTGAGAACCCAGTTAAGTGGTAGAATAATAATCAGCATGTTGAATTCCCTGACATTTTAAGCAATTAAACATATTCAGGAGGAGAAAGAAAACTATCAGTGTGGAGTTATCTAGCACTTTTTATTATTTCTAATAGCTAACGTTTTGCTAGCTTGCTGGTATTGAGAAATTTGTAACATTTTGTATAGTGAGTCTTAGTGAGAAATGTGTCTTAACTTGTACAAAAATTGCCTTTTCTGTTAATGAGATATTGATCTTATTGGTCTTCCCAGTTACTAACTGCAAAAGACTTTTTTGAAATTTGTATTTAGTTCACTTTGTTACTGCATGCATTGGCTTTCAGCAGTGCAAAATATAAATAAACTTAACAGTTAAATAGTGTGATCATCATATCTTGTTTTTAGATAGTGTTGTTTTTGGGGGTTTTGGACCAGATTTTCTAAGAAGGCAGTATCTTTTAATTTATGTCTCTGGATGAACTTTGGAGAAAGATACTCAGTCTTCAGTGGCTTTGCAGCATAATTAATTTGTATTTATATATTGTTTTGAATTTGTACTATATATTTCAGTTGAAAGCTTTTGCTTCAGCTAAGAATGAAACTGAATAAACAGAACTAAGGGAACTTTTCAGATGACATGTGAATAGATCATTTGTATTTGAAGTATACAGAAACACTTGGAAACAAGTCTTAAGTCAACGTATGGTTCTTTTCAAGAGTGAAGTGTTTTTAAGGTGAATTGAAATCTTGTGACTCTTAGATGTAATAACACTTGAAAACTGAATCATTTGGGCCTTGTTTGTCAGGCCTTTAGACAGTGTCTGTGGATTATTTGCTTTTGGAGAGCTGCTTACGCTGTGCATTGTACATCAGCACATGCTCCTTTTCCCAGAGATTTTAAACAAGCTGCTGTTGAGTCTTACATTCTGGAGCAGAGTGTAAGTTTGAGACAAGTGGTGCACTGCATGGCTTTCAGAGTTTTAAAGGGCTATGTTGTAACTGAATGACTTGGTGTTAATAAAGTCTCCTGAACTATTTTTCGTGGTGGAGTAATGAAAGGGTGAGGGCAGATTTGAACAAAATATGAATTTCTATAAACTTGATGATATGTGACTGAGGAGTGGCCCTCCAAGTGCCCTGGCTTCCAGTTCCTGGTAATTTAAGCCTGGTCATTTAAGTGCTAAACAGCTCTCAAGGTGCTCTTTTCCTTTTTCTACAATGTTGAGGCAATATCACAAGATTGCGTAGGCTTATATGTACGAGAATACACGGTGTGTGTATTTTAATTTTTGGAAAATGGATAATTAAACTGTTACGGTTCTTATGGAGCTCTCCGGGTACAAACAACTTATGAATTTTGACATTCACAGGTTTGACTCCATATGAAATGTTGAGTGTGGACATACAGCCCTCAAATCACAGTTCTCAAGTTTCTGGCTCAACAAACCCTATTTTAAAGGCACTTCTTCTCTTCCCCCCGCACACACCTTTGAGCTTGGCTGTCATCATCTTCCTGCTCCTCTTTCCCTTCTTCCTTTCCCAGAACAAAAACAGTGAAATTCTTAACTCAGATTTTAATTGGTACTGAGGTTGCAAGATTTTAAGTTTTTTTGTCGTTGGCTTTCTGAATGAGGGATGCTGTGTTACATACGTGAGCGTCGATTAGAAGAAATCTATGTAAAGACTGAGGAAACTAAAACTATGTAACTAAAAAAATAGTCATTGAACACTTTTGCAGATGGATGGTTTTGGCCTGCTTTGTAGGAGTCTGAAGGAGCAAGGAGGTTTCGGTGCGTCCTTTAGCTCAGACTGCTCAGAGGTGTTCCTCTGCCAGGTCCCTGTAGGCTGTGGGTGGGCCGCTTTGCACCTTGTAGGTGAGGGACAAACCAAACCAGGACTTTTCTTGTTGTCTCAAGCACAGTGTTTGTTTCTGTGTTGTTCTTTCTCATGAGAAGGCAAAAGGGCAGAAGGAGAGGGAGAGGTGTGTTTGATTGTGTCTAAAACTCCTTAGGGTTTTACAGTATCCTCATGATAAACGTTTAAGTGAACAATTTTGAGTATGTTTTGTGGTTTTAAGAATCTGATGAAAAATGAAATAAGTGTTTTAGAAACTAAATTATAATTTGGTACCCACTTGATAGCTCGCTACTGGACTGCTCCTGTCATTGATTTTACTTTTTTAAACACTGTTTTACAGCCTACTTAAAAATGATTTTCCTACATGTGGGAAATAGTGAAGTAATTAAACACATTTGGGTCTATGCATAAATTTTCTAAAATTAACTGTCTCTTTCACACTAATCTTTCTTGTCTTTAATTGGGTTGAAATGTGTGAAAGAGAAAAAGGTTTGATAGGGAACTATTTTTCAGAGAGTGGTTTAACTACAGAGCACATAACGGAGTTGTTAGATATGTTTGGGCCAGGAAGGCAAGAACCTTTTGCTAAAAGGGGAAGTATTTTTTGTATTGGTTTCTGTTGCATTGTTTTAGAGTAAATCACCTGCTATTTCTGCGCTTTTGTACCTTTCACTCCAGCGGAGAAATTTGGGTATGCTACAGTTAGGAACAAAATATCCTATCAGTTCAACAATTAGAAATCTTTAATCATGAAATTGGGGTTGTCACTTAGCGCATTATTATGGAAACCTTTAACGTTAATTAGTTTACATTTTTCCTTTTTTGTTTCCACAGCAGAGTTTGCTATCCTCTGTTCACTAAGCATGGCTGACTAACCTTTTCAGTCTTCAAACATGTCTAATAAGTAAACTAATGCATGGCTTGCACAGAAACTGAGAAATCATTCTTAAAGGTGCGCAATAGTAGGACGCATTTCAGGGAGAAATGGAAATGTGATGGAAATGGATGTGAAAAATATTTAGGTGTATATCCTGCTGTAGTAGAATTGATGTAAAATAGTGGAATAAACAGCTGAAATACTTTAATTGTAGCTGTTACTCTTTTTTTTTTTTTTTTTTTTTTTTGGCTTTAAATACAGCTGTATTCTTACCCCCTAGTTCTCAGTAGAACTGTTTCCTGTTTGGAAATTCTTTTCCAGTAGTGAGTAGGAAGCTGATTTGTTTCAGGTATATGTATATAAATTTTAGCCCCAAAGCAAATGTTTTTGCCATAGGGAACTTTTTACCTTCAAGTCCATCATCTTTGTTTTCAGTGTATTTTTGCTGTTACAATAAACTAATTTTTCACTTACTGGAATTTATGTAGCATATCTTGGGATCAGCATTCAGTCTTTCACCTGCTGTAACAAATTTGAGACACATGGTTATGCGTTTTGTATTCAACTTTTCACTTTCGAGTAAGTGATTAATCTTTCTTCTTGTCATGTTTCCTGTCACAGTAGCACTGTCGTTTTCTCCCTCTGACAGCCTGACACAGTTTTAAACATCAGTCTAATTTTGCACATAAGCCAGTTTAAGAGAAGGCAAAAAAAAAAAATCACGTGTGGCATGTCACAATAACTTATTTTCAGAAGCAGCAGGCTTGCAGAAGGCACAACTTACCCTGTTCTGTCTTGATTTCTGTTGACAGCAGGCTGTGGTGTTAAGCACATATAACAAAAATCAGGAGTATTTCAGACAACAGAAGTATGGGAGAGTACATATCTTTCTTTGAAATGAAAAGGCAAAGCTTCTTGGAGGGAGAAGGTGGTGGAGCCCAAGTATGATTGATCTGTACTGGTATCTCTTATCTTTTTATGGAAAGCGTCTGCTTTATGCCATGTGTTTTAAGAATTACAGTCTTGTTAATATATTATAGTTCTTAATACAAGTCTTGCCCTTCACAGTCAGTATTTGAGTCTTCACCTTTATTTAGAATGATGTTTAAATATACTGATTTTACTCCTGTTTCGTAAGTTCACAGTAAGTCATACAGTAAGTGATCAGTTGGGAATGGCTTCCGTCTCCTGTGTAGGAAATCTTTTCTGTACTGTGTCATCTTTTCTTACTCTGTCATCTTAGAAACATTTGTATGACAAATTCTTTCAATTTCATTCTCCAAGAACCCGCATTTCATTACATAATAGGAAGATACTGCAGATTTTTTTTTTTCTTTTTAAACGAGTTGTGCAAAAATCCAGAAGCAACATCGGTGATGGTTCAAAACCATAACTTTTCTTTAAACTTGGTACCCTTGGTTTTCTTATTGAACGGTAAAACCGCGGTGTTCCTGGAGGTGTGTGAACATGTCTAGAAGAACAATATCCAACCAATATATAGATATGGTATGTAACGGTGCTCTAATGAGAGAGCAGTTCAAGAAATACCATTATATCTAGACATTTCCATCAGGGTCTTCCTGAGAGATTAAGACAGAAAAAGCAGAAATTCTTTCAGGTAACTTTTGATAAGGTAGGGTGTTAAATGCTGTTGTTCTTTATGTTTTGTGTCTGCTTACTTACATCATCTTTAATGCAAACAAAACTTATTTATCATGTTATAATGAGATTATAATTAGATTACATAGACCTCTTAGAATGGAGTTAGTAGAGTCTGTGTAACGTGCAGACAGGTCAAGGTTTTAATTAAGTTCTGGTCTGTTCCGCTTCCCTGAAACTGTCCTGGACCACTGCTGTGCGTTGGTGTTTAGGATGAAAAATTCAGAGAATGCTTGTCTGTAAAACATTCAGCGTGTATTTGCTAGTTTATTTACTTATTTGTGGTTTCATTTTTACCATTCTGATTTTTCATTTTAATATTCTCTCTGAATTTTGAACATTGAGTTGCGAAGGAAAGCCACAATATGGGGATTAATAAATTTATTTTTTAAAGAGTTTATTAGCCACAAACATAGTTTTTAGTTGTTTTCCATGTGTCTGTCTCGTATGTGAAGAGAGATCTCAAAACAGGTCGTATATTCAGAAAGGAAGGATTTAATTCTTTATGGGCCCAGTTTTCTGAGTGCTTTTCAGGATAGGTGTGGAAAACTTGATGCAGGTTAGAGGATATTTGTGAAAAAGCTGCTGCAGTGTTAAATCTGTCTATGTGGAGACTTTTCTACCATGAAAACAACATATGTGAATAATGGAATTTCTGATGAGTTACATTTTTTTTTCCATAGAAAGGATGATAATAAGGCATACATGTCTATGAACAAATTTTCTTTATTTTTGAAATGTAAGAAAACATGAGTGAAAGGTACCTGTCATTTAAAGGTTTTATTCCAGAAACTCAATAGCAGGAAGTTTATTTTAATGATGAGTCAGAATTCTGTAGTAGTGAATACCTTTATTAACTTCATGTTATTTTTAAGGACAAGAGTGAGAAAAAGAGAATTGGAAGAGCAATGCACATGGAGAGTGGAAGAGAAAATCAATTTTTCATAGGAAAACCCCTTCTATCAGCTGAGTTGTCTTATGCTCATTCCAATTTTTTTTTCGGTTTTGAGGTGGTGAACTGGACAAAGTAGTGAACTGTCGTACATGTGTTCTTTTCTCTTGGAAGAAATCAAAGATGTAAGGCTAGATAACTTTGTCAAGGTTTACAGTTCTTTGAAATAAATTTTGCTCTGTATTGGTGCTGAAGAGGGCATGGTCAAATTCATGCTCTGCTGGGAGCAGGAATTTGCAAAACTGGTGGGTTTTTTTTTTTTAGCTCCCAAAGATTTTAGTTGAAGATTTCCCTTTTGGCATAGAGAAGATACTTCCCTGTGATGAAACCATCTCTTGCTACGTCTGAAGTTATGCTCCCCTCTTACAATGATCTGTCTTCACTAGAAAGCAGTGAGTTAAACAACCTTTCCCTGTTTTACCGAATTCCGCTAAAGGGGAAGAAAGAAAAGCAAATCACTTGGGTGCCTTCACCACATTGACATACAGGGTAGGAAGTGTTCACAACATTCAGGGGCTTAGCAGTCTGCCAAAGACCTTTGTATCTGTTTGTAGGATAATCTCTTTCAGGCTTTTATGATTTTATTCTTCTCTCAGTGGTGGCACAAATGTGCACTTACTATGGAAATTAGTTATATCCTATCCACTGCCAAGCAGCAATACTATTAGAGTCTGGGAATTGGGTCTCAGGGCAATGACTGCTATGTCTACCTGAAAGACTCTTCCTGCACAAAACTCATGATTTCAAATTTTATTTTGAGTTTTGGTGTATCAAATAACATCTTTGGGACTTTGAAATATTCTCACCTCTCCCTTGTTCATTCCTGAGTAAGGAAACCAGCTGATCAGATAGCAGTTCTGAAGTCGTGTTGAAATATTAACCGAAGCACTCTTGTTAAAAATAGCACCTCTCCTTTTTTCTTTGTCTTCTAAGGGTGGAAGAGAGTTTCTTGTGCTGTTCCCAGAGCACTGCGTCTCCTTACCTTCTCATTTGTTGTGGTTGGCCTTCTACAAAGTGGGTGCCAAAGTAAAAGTCACGGCCTACAAGATCAAAACGTGCAAAAATGTTTTCATTACACAGACTTAATATATCTGTCTGTAAAAAGAAATAGTCTTCAGTCATTGAGAGTGGTTTGTTGCTCTTATCTGCAGGTAATGCAAATCGCAATGGGCAAAAATCACCCAGGGAGCAAACTTCTGAGAGCTTGAAAACATTCTGTTTACCTGCTAGCTATGCGGAGTAGAGAACTGTCTTTGGGCTTATACCTCAATTTCTCTGTAGTCAAGGTTAGCAAAACGAAATGGCTTTTCTAATTCTCTAACTTTTTTTGACAGGTAAGGTGATGGAAACTTGAAAATCGGATGGTAACTTACTTAGAGCACATCTTCCTTTCTCACGTGAAGTGAACTAGACAATTAGCTGGAAGCAAATATTAATACGTATTTTTCCATTAATTTGTAGAGAAAGTAGTATGTATCAGAATTGGTACTGTCAGCTGCAAATGGTGATGTACTGTCAAGCTGAAGTAATTTGTCTGCAGGACAAGCTTTCTGTGCTTTCAGAGCTTCTAAAATGGTTTATTGCAGTCTTGAAAATCATCAGGGAGACAACAGGTTTTTATCCCATTAGCTGTGCAGCAGCAAGAGAAATACACTGTTTCTGTTGTTTTAAGGTGTCAGTGAGTAAAGAGGGTAATATTACTTCTTTTAACTAGGTCTGTTTTACCAATTGATGTGTGCTTGGCAGTTTAGGATACCTGTGCCGTGCTAGAATATATCACAGGAGTAATCTGTCATGCCTAAACTTGGAATTTTTTTTTTTAAAAAGGCAAACACAACCAAACCCAGCACCACCAACTTGATTTCTTTGGGCTGAAGTTTACCGTGTGGAACACTGCTATGCTGTCATGAGCGCTTTTTGGTTTAGAGTTGTAGTTGTAGTTTACTACAAGATCATCTAATTCTCAAGTAAATGCTTAAAGAAAAATGCTTACGTGGTTTCAGATATTTTTCCCTTTCTTCTGGATTTCATTTCCTTCCATATACACGCTCTGCTTTCATCTGCAGATCAGAGGAAGAAGATGTTGCTACTGAGAAGAAGGACATGTCAAACTCCTTTGAATCAGAAATAAGCTTTTACTATTTCTTCCTCTTAGACTCTTTAATATTGATCTCTCTTCTTGCCATTTCTTTGGCTTGTCGTGTGCTGTTGGCATGATCCAGCGTCTGTTGCTCTGTCCACTCAGCACTCGAAGTAGAGCCCTAAATGAAAGTGTCATCAGGAGGAACTTCTGACCCTTAATTGGAGTTTGTTACTAAAGCAGATTTGTATTATGCTGAACCTGGGTTATTTGCCAGAGAGATTTCTTAAAAACTTTCCGGGAAAATGAGTAAGCTAATGAACATCTTTGATCTCTTCTCTACAGAAGCTAGCTGATGTTTGGGTTGCTTATAATTAATTTCCTCCTTCAAATTAATTTTCACGAGCTTTAGAAATTACCAGTGCAGTAGTAGTGCGTAGCTCTGGTCTTTTTAGTAGATGTTGGGCTTAAGTATAGCTCTGGGAAATCCTGTTTATGGTAGAGGGCAGCATAGTGCCATTGGATGGAAGAGTCAGCTGCCTTGCTAACAACTTTATGTTCTTGGTCTTGTCTGCTGTTATTTATTTAGTATCCCTACCTCCTGGTAATTTCTTTGAGCAGTTTGCTTTACTCTCCTCATGTCTACTCACAAAGACACTATCTAGCTTATCACAGCATGTTTGCAGATGTATGTCTGAAGAACACTTGCTTGAAAGGGATTTTTTTGGTTTATACAGCTTTCACTGATTCAGTTTATAGATGAAATGGCTTAAAACACTGTTGGTGAATGGTGGATGACAAGAGCATTGGTCTCATTTAGCTTTAAGACTTACAGTAATGCTGTAAGATCCTGCGAATACCACATCTGTCTGTTTTGCAAGGAAACCCATGGATGTCAAATTTCATGAAACTAGAAATTGCTGTTTAACTGAACTTTGATGCAGTGCTTATAAAATCCAGAGATTTAATCCTGGGGTCGTATTTTAAACAGCAAGATGAAATGAGACTTAAAAGCTTTGCTGTTATATTATTCTCGTGCTAACTCTCCTAATTGCCTTGAGTCAGCATCTTAGGATGTTGAGCAAAATTATTTGGTGTTTTTTTTGCTGTCCCCAAGGTGATATTTTTTTTTTGTGATCTTTGGTCTTACCTGTCTCAAATAACTGAACTGTCGATTGTGCTCTTCTTTGTTTAGTGTAGCTCTCCCTGTGCATGCACTCTAATAAATTGTAAGCAAATTACTTTTATAAATTTATCATAAAGCCCGATAGGAACCTGTTTTAGACCAGGCCTCTTCAAATAGTGGACTAATGAGTCAGCAGCTGTGTAACTAATGCTTAAAAATAGTTTTGTTACAGTAACTTCTGTTTCAATTAGGTAGTTCTGTGAGACAAAGCAATTGCTTTTGTGTTTCATGTGTGATTTCTCTACCTTTAAAAATCTGTTGAAAAGCCTGGAAATGTTCTATATTTGATTCATATTTATAAATATTAATGTGATGGAAAGGACTTCTCCTCTTGGGTAACCTACAGCTGCAGGTTCACTGAAATCGCGTTGTTCTCTAGTGCCTTGTGGAGGAAATTGAAAGTGGAATTTGCCTGTTGTACTGAACAGAATTATTTCCTGTTGAATGAAACAGCTAACTGTTCCTTCGGAAACTTTTTTTTAATATGTAGGGCTTTGAAGTACCATGTTAGTGGAGGAAGATTTGTTTTGCCTATTATGATGTGGTGAATCTCTTACACTGGTGACAGACCTGAAAGCCACATTGCATTTTCTCTACCCCTATTGCTGCCAGGCTGCTTCAAAATGACAGCAGTGATGCTCTCCTTTATATTTTCCCATTTTTCATAGACTCCCATTTCTGTTGAAAATAAAAGCACTGAAGGGTTTTATTTACTTCCAAAAGAAGTGAGAGGTGGAAAGAACTCTTTGACAGCTGTCCTGAGGCAGCAGAAAAACTAATAATGAAAGAACGAGTTCAATGTCTGTAAAATACCTGGTCTAAAATGAATACATCTCTCTGCCCTTCTTGGAGGTATGTTGGTTAACAGTGTTTCGGCAAACTGGTGAGTATTGTGAGTGATTATCTGTTACGTGAGAATGCTGCATACTAGTGTAATGTGAACGATTTAATATTACCATTATCCCTAGGCATCATTTACATATAAAATAAATAATGAACTCTGGAGCAAACCCACAAAGTATCTCAGGTGATTTATTTATTTTCCTTTCCTTTGTATAAAATGCATAAAATGTGACCCAGAACTTTGCAAGTTGCTTGAACACACCAGGTCTTCTTAGAATAACTTCAAATGCTACTTAGGCACGTGGAAAATGCAGTGCTTTAGATGTAACAATGCAGCAGAGATTGGAAGGAGATAAACATTATTGGAATTTAGAATTGTTTCTGTATTGCTTTATGAAGGACTTCTGATCTGTTCCTCTCTCCAAACTGGCAAACTAGAAATAATTTATTGGGTTGTATTTCAATATCCAGTGTTTGTTTTATGTACGTCTTCAGACAATAGTAAAAGAGAAGGCAGACTCATCTTCAAAACAAGTGTGGTAATACTGGGAACAAAGCTATCTAGAGCTGTCTGAAAGTAGCGTGTTCTTGATATAATCGGGCGATGAAAAATGTGGGCGTGATGTCTAATTCCACAGCCTCTATTGCTTGCATTTAATAATTTATGTTTTTTTGTCATTGTTAGTTTGTAGAGCAAAAAAATGAAGACTAATGAGGCAGGTAAACTTCCGAGAGCAGATTGAGAATTTTTTTAAGCTTCGTGATGCATTCGTGGTGCATCAGACTATGTTATGATGCTAAGACACAGGCAGGCATTAGATGACGTACTTGGATTACTCTATGCAGGGGAAAGGCTGAATTTTGGTGAGCACTGGGTGAACCTCTGTTCAAATCCAAGGATAGTTTGTTTGCAGATACCTGACTGCAGCTCCAGCCTTGGATGACTGATGGTGCATGTAATTTAGGAAGCCTGGAGTTCACTGAAATATTTATACTTCCCTAGACTATGTTGTTCCACGCGTACATGGAAACTGCCAGGTTAGCCTGAGAAGCCGGCCAAACCACGGATGTGTGTTAGCTGAATTCTTACCTTCTACAGCCGAGTGGACAGGGGCTGCTGCTTTAATATCCTTGAAATAAGAATGCAATCGTAGATGTTTTTGCCATTTTAGGAAAATTCCTTGTATATATACAAGATGGTCTGTATTTGGCTTTATTTAATGCTTGTTGTATGGCTATTACGTGTTTGGTCCTCCAGCTTTTTCCTGAAGTAATGAATATGATGATTTCATTAAGACAATCTACGGTGAGAAGCAGTGGATGATGATTTTCCACTTCTTGAACCACATTTACTTAAAGAAAAAAACACATCACAGAAAACACAAAAATTCTGGTTTTGGAAAAAGCAACTTTACAATTTCCGGCACTGTATATAATTCCTTGCATTTTATTGAAAAGGTGAATTGTAATGTTTTTGTTGAGGAATGGCAGAAAAAACTGCAGTAGATTAAAAATAACAAAAAAAAATAGATTAAGTAAATAGCTAGAATTAGGTAGGATTTATAGAAGGGAGCAGCCATAGTGTGCACAAGGAGTAGCAGAGTTGTGTCTGTGTGCATGGGAAACTCAATGTTGGTTACATGTCTTTGCTGCAGTGGCTGTTAAAGTAGTTACAGGATTTTATAGATTTCTTTCTGTTAATTTCAAAATGAGCTCAGTTTTCCCCTCTTCTCTCGTTTTGATTTTTTTGTATTTGCTACCACTTGAGCAGCTTTGGAGTGTCTGTGTGCCGTGGGGTGAGGTGCACTGTGTGCTCTTCATG
The DNA here is from genome assembly GCA_020746105.1 of Trogon surrucura. Taxonomy (NCBI): domain Eukaryota; kingdom Metazoa; phylum Chordata; class Aves; order Trogoniformes; family Trogonidae; genus Trogon; species Trogon surrucura. Next base: position 54,352,614 of record CM036621.1, on the reverse strand, counting down.
GAAGCTGAAGAAAAGATTTTGCCAGCATTGCTGCCAGAAAACTAGCCCCGTAGTAAAAGAGTTGTTCTCTTATCGCCCTTAGGTGTGGCTTAATGGTTAATTACAGTTTGTTACAGAACCATTAAATATTGCTGCCTGATTTAAAAGGATACTGTTTCAGGTTGCTGGCATTTGGTTTTCTTATACCTCTCTTCACAGCCCTGGGCTTCTGCTGTGGTCCTTCAGTGCTGTTTGTGTGAGCAATGCCATCAATGTGCAGAGCTGTTCAGATGGTCCTTTTCTGTTAGAATGTGATTTCAGTATAATTTCACTTCAAAATTGTACTAATACTGTTTTACCTTTGGCAAATTAACTTAAAAAGTGTATCTGTTGTGTGTTTCTGGTGTCCCCTAACATTCTCCCCCACCTTTTAAGTGAAATATATGTAACCATTTTGACAGTGTTCTTCCTCTCCCTCACTAGTTGGTAAAACCGTATGTTTGTTTTTTTTTGTTTTACAGTGATTGTGAAGAAGATGTAATAATATATTTAAGGCTATGTTATTAAAAAAAAAAAGTGTGTTGTGTTTTGTAAGTAATGGATTAAAAAAAAATCTACCTCTTGGGGATTTGTGATCATGAGCCATGTTTTTCTGAAGTTGCATGAGTCGTGGATCTGTGTTTTTCTTTGTCGTGTAAATGCCAGTAGTGTTTTGCCGTTTTCTGCAGGCTTTTCATTTGTGTTTTGAGGGTTAAATATTTCTATTTTTTCTTGATCCATCTTTGTAACCACAGTAACCATTTTAACTGTGTTTGATTTAGTCCCAGTAGGCAAGCAAAAAATTAATATTTAGAGCAATTCATAGGCAAGGCAAACTTATCTCTTTATCCCAGAGGATTTAAGGAATGAATTAATTAACTATTGTTGGCTTCAACATTGGTGTAGTACTGACAGGTTAAAAGTTGTTTTGCGTTTTCAGCTTTTTAACTATCTGCAAACCCGAAGTCTAGCACTCAGAGAAGCTCCTGTTGTAAAAATAACGAACAAACCAAAGCAAAGACCAGAAAGTCCCCAAAAGGTAAAACAAGCCAACACCTCCTGCCCTCTCCCCCCAACCTGGCAAAACTCGACACCCCCCCCCCCAAACTCACAGGAGTTGACTTGGCCTTGCTGCTAACTGCACCGCTTGAGTTCGTGTTCCTTTGTAAATCTGCCAATTCTGAATGCTGAATATTGGGCACATACTCGAGCTCTTGCATGTGTTTGTATGTTGTTTGCAGCTTTGTATGTTTTGCAGCTCGTTTCTGGGATCAAAACACAAAAAGGAAAGCATGCCTGACTTGTTGGAATTCTTCTTACACTTTATATGTGATATAACAGATAAAATACATGTAATAGATGTTAACACATGTACACTATATGTAACATATAAAAACTATATTATGGCTAATATATATCTCTGTATATATAAAAATGCAGACATAAACAGTTATATATAATATATTGTTAGATACAGTATGTATTATAGCTCCATATCAGATATATTATAGACAATATTACTAGAGATGTATAGCGAATATAATAATATATAGTTACACCTAGTACAATATGTAATTATAATAATACATTCTATATCCCAGTGTCTTTATATTCAAATAAATATGTGCTTCTCTGTGTGTCTTTATCTATTATATATCTTCAGTGATCAGATTGATCCACATGCAGGCAGAGTCTGGCATGTGTAAGTGTAAAGCCTTTTCAGTGGGGTGGAAGTGAGGAGGAAGAAACAAGGGGCTTCACTTCCCAACAGTGACTTCTGTTAACACGAAATTAAGTTCTGTTACGTCACAAATGTAATTGCAAATGAGAGTTTTGGCAATGGAAGTGATCCCTTACATAAGGCATGGTGCAAATAAAGGAATTTATCACTAATAGTCAAAGTAGTGTTACTTCTTACACTGCGTGGCTTTAAAATGATATTTTGTTAGATTTGTAGCCTGGATGCGTTTTAAAAAAACCCAAAAACAGCTCCCCAAAAACAACCCACGAGACTTCTGCCTTCATACATGTTTTCTACAACACTTCTCCATTTCCTTCCCAAGCAAATATCAACATATAACATCTGGAAGTGATTAATGGTGATTACCTTTCTGGTTTATTCCCTGTGTTGTGCAGTTAAGAGCAAATTAAAGACAAATGTAAGAATGAAAGAGAAAATCAAAATGCCAGCATGAGAGCAGCAAGTCAGACACAAAAAATTTTGTTTTAATGTGTTAGATCTTCTGACAAATATTGTCCCATACTTTGATCTGCTGATACCCCCTGATATCTACCTAGACTAGCGGTTTGTTGTGAAGTGCTCTGCACGGCACAGATACTGCTTTTGTCTGTCTTCTCTTCAGCAAACTTCCAGGAAGGAGAAAGCAAACTCGCACACGCTGTGGAGGAGTGGGACAGGAAAGGTGGGAGAGTGAGGAGGTATCTCCAAAGGGTCATCCCCGGTGCTGGGAGCTCTGCTGTACTGGCTACTGCTGCTGCTGGCTGTGGCTCGCTGGGGCTTGTTCTCCAGAATGCAAAGATAACAACCTGAAGTCACAGTTTTTATCTGGAAATCTAAAGTTTTTTTCGCTCTTCAGCTGCTACTTCAGTAGGTAATGAGTGTATTGTGGGATTCTGTGCTTTACCAGGAACTTGGTCTTAACCTAATTAATCATTAAAGGTTGTCGGTGTACTATGGTGGAGCTTATTATTAGAGACTTCATGTATTTCACAGAGCTGTGAGTCTCCCATAAGTAACTATAGAAACCTCAGCAACAGTAGTTATTAACTTAAATTATGGAGTTCATATTTTTCAAGAATATTGGCCAGAGTCAACGGCTAATAATTTTGGTGTCTAAAATGATGAAGAAAGATGGTAAAACTAGAATTCTGGTTATTTAACTTGGAGTAACAATGTGATAAATGGACTATTAGTTTTCACAAGGTCTTTCACATACTTTTCAAGAATTATAGAACACTTGTATGAGTTATAAGGCAACAATTAAAACCAAACCAGCTAACTTGCATTTTTTCTGAAGTTATTGTATACAAAACATTTTATGTCCATGTCCTTTCTACCAGATTTACAATTTAAGGGTGAGATTTGCTGAAATAGCAAATAAAATGTCTTCAGGTTTTTTGGTATTATTTTCAGTATATTTCTAATATATCTTATTTCTTTAAATGAGGTACTGAAAAAATCTGTCTCTGTTTGCAAAACAGTGTTAGGCACAAGTGTCTGATAAAACAGTAGGGAAAAAGAAAAGTGAAGTGTGAAGGTTGCTGCAGAACATTGTTAAGGCCTGTAGGTATAGCAAATTTGAAAATGGGAAGTGAGTATTTGTACAGCTAACAAGATAATTGAGTCAATGCCAGCCTATGATTTGGAAGAGAGTTTAAACTCAATCCTTCATGACATGAATTTCAGGGCTGTAGCAAGATAGAAAGCATTGGGATTTCTGCGTTGTATTTGCTCTGTTCGTGTAACCCAGAACCTGTTTCTGCACCATGGCCTTTGCCATGCGTGTCATCAAATAAAAATGCTGCTGAACTGTGTTAGGATGGATTTTGCACTAGTTGAGGGAAAGAAAAGCCGTTGCAGTGGTTGTACTGTTTTAAAAGAAATAAATCGCAAACCACTGTGCTCTGGACCAGATCATTGGAGTTGAGTGAGACCATCCTCTGGGTTTGTGAGTAATTGGTGTGCAGGGAGCAAGCCAGTGGGTAGAAATGAAACTTGTTTTGATGGCAGGATCATAATGTTGAAATTAGCCAGAGGAAAGAAATGCCTGTGTTAACTTGGCGTAACTGCTGTCCCACTTGTGAATCATTGAGCTGTTCCAGTAATTAATGCTGTCATTGTTTAGTTTTTCTGTTCTTCTCCCTGTGTATATTGTGTATTTTATTGCAGGTGTTTTTCTGGCGGGATGCCACTGGCTTTCTGAGACAAGGCTGTCTGCTGACAAAGCAGTCCCTTTAGCTGGTGTGTGTCTGATGTACAGTCTCCAGGGCACTTTCACATAAATACTTCATAAAAAATGGTTACCTCCTTGCACTAATGTTGAGGGAGACAAACTTAATTCTTCTGCGTATATTAATCTCTTGATGATGTTTTAGGAACTGGAACCTGTATAAATGCGTGTTGGGGTGTTGAGTTGGCTGAAGTTTACAGGTAGTATTTTTTCTCATTCTGCCAGCATTTTAAGGGGACTCTGACCTATCAGTCAGAACTATAGATCCTGAAAGCTTATAATAGAAACTAAAATAATGAAGGTGCTTGAGAGGAATAAATGTAAATACGAAGCGTGGCAGAATATGAAAAAGGCTGGTAGAGCAGTTCCCGAAACCCCACTCTGCTGTGCCCAATTCTTAGGTTTGTTTTCAGTTCAGCAGCTCTTAGTGGCTTTTTGAGTAACACCAAATACTCTGGAATCCTACTGGTGCCAAAGACAAGTTCTTATGCCACCTCCAAGGCCTCTTTGTGTTTATTCTCCCTGCTTCCCCTGGGAGCACCCAGCCTCGATGGGCCTGTAGGGGAGGCTGTGCGGGGTCAGTGGGAGAGGGAAGTGGGGAGATTTTGGTGTGAGCTGCCTGCCCTCTCCTGTGCTCTGCTCCACTTGCCCGCAGCTCAGTGTGCCCAGAGGCTCCTGAAACCAAATGCAGTAACCAAGAGAGACCATCTTGGGAGTCTTTCATCCTACTGACCTGTCATCCCCTTCTGAAGGATAATGGCATGTAGTAACTGCAGGTTAAGTGTCAAATTAATCATATTCTTCTAAAAACTTGAAACCAGTACATATTGGAGGAGTGGCTGACACTCTAGAAGGCTGTGCTGCCAGCGAGACCTGGGCAGGCTGGAGAGTTGGATGGGGAGAAATTTTATGAAATGCAACAAGGGCAAGTGTAGAGTGTTGCACCTGGGAAAGAATAACCTCAAGTACCAGTACAGGTCGGGGTCTGACCTATTGGAGAGCAGCGCAGGGGAAAGGGACCTGGGGGTCCTGGTGGGCAGCAGGATGACCATGAGCCAGCAGTGTGCCCTCGTGGCCAGGAAGGCCAATGGCATCCTGGGGTGTGTCAGAAGCAGGGTGGCTAGTAGGTGGAAAGAGGTTTTCCTCCCCCTCTGCTCTGCCCTGGTGAGGCCACATCTGGAATATTGTGTCCAGTTCTGGGCCCCTCAGCTCAAGAAGGACAGGGAACTGCTTGAGAGAGTCCAGCGCAGAGCCACAAAGATGATGCAAGGAGTGGAACATCTTCCTTATGAGGAAAGGCTGAAGGAGCTGGGTCTCTTTAGCTTGGAGAAGAGGAGGCTGAGGGGTGACCTCATTAATGTTTATAAATATGTCAAGGGGGAGTGTCAGGAGGACAGAGCCAGGCTCTTTTCGGTGATGTCCAGTGACAGAACAAGGGGCAACAGGTGCAAACTGGAGCATAAGAGGTTCCACAGAAGCATTAGGGAAAACTTCTTCACTGTGAGGGCAACAGAGCACTGGAACAGAGAGGCTGTGGTCTCTCCTTCTTCGGAGACATTCAAAACCCACCTGGACGCGTCCCTGTGCGACCTACTGTAGGTGATCCTGCTCTGGCAGGGGGGTTGGACTAGATGATCTTTTGAGGTCCCTTCCAACCCCTAACATTCTGTGATTCTGTGATTTGACACAGAACATGAATGATAAATGCATTTTCCTTTAAATATACTTTCTAAGTAACAGAAACAAGGCATTAAAGGTTTTGAGTCTCTTGGAGAACCATGCTGAGGAGCAAGAACAAAAGCCTGCTTTATGCAGAAGCCTGTGCAGCACTGAGGGAATGAATAGTGCAGAAACAAGAACTGGCTTTCTTAATTGAAGTAGGCTCATTGGTTGTTTATATCTGGTTAGTTCTTTGCAGTGATATAAGAACAGAATAACCACATCTTAAGCTTTTTTTTTTAAAATAAAAAATGAGATATTGTAATCTTAGAGTCTTAGATCTTGTACATGGAAGATTACAATATAAATCTATCACACTCAATAAGTTTTTTTAATATGCTGGTTTTTTATGAAGAGATATTGAGGAGGTGGTTCCTGTAGGTATATGATCAATAGTCTTCAAAATAATTTCACCAGTGACTCCATTAATCCTGCTCAAAATGTGGGGGTGAGGGGAGAAAAAGAAAAAAATATCAGTGAAGAATAATTAGCAGAATGAAATAGAGTTAGTAGGTGTGACATCCAATTATTTTCTGCCCTGGAGATAAATATCAAGTGAAGGTTGGATATTGCAGCTCCGGTGTAGCACCTCTGCTTCTTCCCAATTGGATGGAGTGGGAAGTAACCGTGTGGTGTGAAGATGAAAGATCCTGGGCTAAGACCGTTGTGGCTAACACATCGTTTGGTTGAGGAGCAGGTTAGCTGCTTGTGATTGCTGCTTTAATGAGGACATTTCTTCATAGAAATTACCAGTCTGTGGCTTGCTGCATGGCAAGCTTAATTTTGATAGTCTTTCTACTCTCTGGGTGAAAACCATGCAGGGGTGGTTGTTAACGCGGAAAGGTTGAATGCTGTGCTGCGGAGCTTTTTGAAAGACTTCTGTGTTCCAGCACGACATCCTTGAGGGCTGAAATTGAAGCACAGGATTGTTCCCACATGCCCAGGGATTTCTTACAGGCTTTTCTGCTAAGAAGGCAGCTTTAAGTAGTTGTGCTTCATGTTGTGACTGACGGAGCTAACGTGGCGGTGTGATAACTGGATTCCCTGATCCATTGAAGGGTTGACATGAAGTGGAAAAGCTGGATGTGACAGACTATTGCAGATTAGCTTTAAGTGTGTAATAGACCTTACACTATGAATTGCAAACAAATGTAGACTTCTGCAGTGCTTTAGGCTGTTGTAGACATGGTTTCTGTGAAATGTGGCAGCTTTTCTTTCCCCTTCATTAAAAAAGACGAGAAAACATTGCATTTTGTAGCTCTACTTGAACCTTATTTGGAAATACTGTATCACTGCCTTAAACTGATTGCTTACACTGAGTCCATGAAACATTTTAATTTCACTATTTCACTTAGGTTGTGTTTCATACATTTGTTTTTTCCTAGGAAACTGCCCAGATTTGTTTATTTTTTTCGTGAAAGTGCAGGTATCATTTTTTCTTTTCTTGTTGGTTACTTAGTGCGGTTCTATTCATTCTTGGGCTTCTGACAAAATAAACTCATGGTTGTTAAGAAAAACTCAACTGTTTAACTAGTTAGCTGTCAAAAACAATATCACAAGTACCTTTATGTCCATGTGAATTACAGTTTATGGGAAACTAAGTATTGTTGGAGAAATGTTTCATTACTAAAAAAAGATGTAGAACTGAGTTAGAAGTTTTATATATAAATTGTATAATTATCTGTTGGAAATAAATGAAAAACGCTGTTAAGAGATTTTTATATCGTGTGAAAATGGCCTGTTTCTCACAAGCTAGTTATTCTTCCACTCCATATTTTTAACTTCATGTTGAATTTAAGATTTTCCCCATGTATGATTTTTCTTTGAACTTCTACAATATGTAATTTATGTATCCAGCACTTTATTTGGGTGAGAGAGGTGGTTTATTGATGTGTTTGTGTAGCTGTAAGAATCCAGTGATACTGAGGAGATGCAGAAGTGCTTATATTGGTTTCTTAGTGGAGTTCTGTTATTCATCCTAATAAAGGACTCCACTGCTCAGACTCTGTCCTCAAATGGTGTTGTATTAAATGCAGAGTCTATTTTTGGAATGAGGTTGGGCGTGATGAAACTTAGTTCACTGGACTTAAGTGTAGCACAGACATTCAGATCTAAACAATACGGAGACTTGATTCCAAATAATAAAACCTTGGAGGTGAAGAGGCAGTGATGTGGCATTGAGAAAGTTGGCATCCTTCATTTGAAGGAGAAAGGCTTCCTAGACTAATGGAAAAAAACCCCAAACCTCTCCTCACACAAGCAGTCTTGACAATATGTAGATGCTTTAATTAAACTTCAAGGGATGGATTTAATATTTCGTTGGCTTTAGTGCAATTTTCAGTTCTTACAACTTCCATTTTCCGTATATATGGGTCATTAGCTTTACTAATAACTATCTGAAGTAGAAATAAACACAAGTTTAAAGAAGTAATTCTGTAGGACTTTAATAAGTGTGATTGAAGCAGTGATCCATGTTTGCTGTTACTGAAATGTTACTGTATCTAGAACTAATGCAAGCAATCTGATGTTAATGGTATCTTGGGATATTTTTTCAGCTTTCTCTGTAGTTGGGATAAGCACATGAGTGCGGGGTATCTAGTAAGTGTTCCTTCTTGGGCAGGAAATGAGGTTACTAAACACTTGTTTGTCTGTGTAAATGGAAGTCCATGTGTGTTCAAGAACTGAGTGTTAGAAAATCCTGTTCTGTAGCGTGTATGTAGAATTGACATGTAGGGGAGAATTGACTTTTTGTTGGAAGGGGGTAAAAGACAGCTCTGATTAAAGTCATATGGCAAACAGTTGTGTGCAGGTATCTTCAGGGGCTGTGGAATTCCCTCTGGTCAAAATGGCTTTGTATATTAGCTTGAGAACTTAACAAACTTGTTTGAAAGAGTTTTTGCTGTATGTGGCTTATTTGGAGACTGTAAATGACTCATCAGTTTTGTATGACTTACCGGATCAGATTCATTATATCGATTCGATAATTTTTACTTGAGAATGACCCATTTTTTTTTCAGTATCAGCAGACTTCATGGCCAGATGTTTTGCAAGTGTTTTAGTATATAAAGTACTTATATTTTGAAAAAGTCAGCAGTCAACATTTTTAAGGACTCCGTTTTATTTAAAATGCATTCCGTTAAGTGTGACCTGTGCAGAAGACTTCCTTTATCATATTACCATGTGATGTTTTTCAAAAATTTATAGTAGAAGGAAGTGCTTTTTGGAGTATATCTTGAATGCAGAAAAGCTTTAAAGATGTTTTACTGCTTTTGTAGCTTCCTTGATTTCCCCCCTGCCATGAATGGGAATTTGAGCAAGTGGCTTTCCGAATCATACCGTCTGCTGCGCTGTCAGTCCATCTTTGGAGCCACTTAGACAGCAGGGCAGGGTCTTGTAGAGCTAATCCAAATTCTGGTCATTGTAAGAGCATGCTCAGTTCATACATGGCAATTTATTTATACCTGTAAGAGTAATTTCTAGCTCTCAGTCAGTTATGGAATTTATGGTAAAGGTACCATCTTGCTGTTAAGCCCTCTGAGTTTATGAATACTAACAAAAAGTCTGTCTCTCAGTGGAAATGTTGGGTTTAATTGTGTTTGCACAGGTACCATTCAGAGTAGATAGTAACTATGACTGATTATGACATAGTCATTGATAAGGACTGGCCGAAGTATGGATTTCAGGATGGTACCATAAACAGCTGGAGTTTTCTCAAGCTGCTATTTTTACAAACACTGAGGTAGTGCTTTTCCTGGGAGGATACAAACAAGCACTTTGACACCTCATAATTACAGTGAGTCTCTTACCTTTCTGTGTAGTTGATTTTAAAAAAGAAGAATAAAAAAGGCAGAGGGCGAGGAGTAAAGCATTCACTTAATAAGACAAATCAGCCAGAATTGAAGGCTGTGTGATATCTGATACTTATTTCAAGCTTTCTCTGAAGCTTTAAGTAGACCTTTAGTTGTGGAAGAAGGACATACTGAGCTTTATACGTTTTCACACTTAGCCAATAAAGTAAGCAGTAAGGAGCAGTTGTAGGGAAGACTGTAATTCATTAGTGCTACAGCTTTACTGTCCAATGACATATTTGCCTGAGACAAAATGAATTCAGTGTCATTGCTTCTTACTATTTAAATAAAAGCAGTTTCGTGGTGTTAACGTTCTGCATGTGGAAAATTTTTCTCCTTGAAGTAAATCTACAGAGTGAAGAAGGGGGGAGGATTCCTGAGTGGGCCCTTATCACAGTTCATACAGTTTAGTGTTTAAAGTACAATCCAATGTGACATTCAAAATATTAAGACTCTTGATTGCAAATTGAATTATAGAGTGATATATATTATGCAAGTATTGTCATGAAAATAGTGACAAGTCAGTATGGAGTCATTTAAATAATTACTAAATACTATATTGTCAAGAACTTGGAAGGATTTTGATAAGAACTCCCCAGTATAGACAGCAGACATTTTTCTTTCTGGGCTCAAACAGGCCTGGCAGGTCTCAGTACTGAGACTTTGTGGAGAACACAGAGTGAGGAGCGGTGTGAAGCCTTAGGAGGAAAGAGGGAGCGTAGTAGTCAAGTGAAAGAGAGATGTTTAAAAGAAAGCAACAGAACTGGTGTGGTGCCCCCCACCTCCCAGAATATCCAGGTTAGACGTTACCTCTAGCCTGTTAGCTATAGAATTTAGAAATGCAGTGTTCCTTTAGTTGCAGTAAAACTAGAAATCTCTAATCTGGCACTCAATGTTACAAACTTTTTGGGCGACTGTCTACACAGGGGATGTGACTGTCTCCAGTGAAAGCAAAGTTAAATCCTGCAGCACATGTATTCTGAGTCAACGAAGGAACTAGCCTCCTATTTTTAGTTAATTTTTAAATTATTGTTGAGAATATTATTGCTTCTTTTAAAAGGTTAGGAAATTTATGTCATGTAGACCAAATAAACCTATAATCAGCATAAGAACAAGTTTGTTCTAATAGCTGGTAGTCTCCTAATTGAAATTAACCTTATTAGTGGCACATTTTTCCTTGTAGCAAATTTCACACGTATCTTCAACTTGCAGGAAAAACAGCAGGATAGGTACTAAGGCATACTTGAAAACAAGTTGTGATTGTCTGTTGTATTTATTAGCTGGAATTTCTGGTAAGACTTTGTGGCCTTTCCTCTCCCTCTCAGTTATATTTAAGCATTCATTAGAAGAATCCAACTTAGTCCTTGCCTTCCGGATTAGAAATCCATTCTCTTGCCCCTATGTTCCTTTTAATTGAACTGATACAAAGTACTTGCTTTTACTAGTTTTTTAATATTACTAATGTTTATAGACTTTAATTAAATGTGTAACCTTAGCTCAAAAGTGTCATTATACCAAGGAATTGTTACTGCCCTCTAGTATGTCAACATTGTGGCTGGGATATGTGTGATGTGGTGATGATGAACTGCCCTGTCCAGTTGTTCAAAGGCTGGCCATCCTCTCACAAAATAGAAAAATACTGTTGGGTATTTATATATATAATTTTTAAACTCTTCTTCCCAGTTGTAGTTAATCATTTGGCTAATCTTTAACATGTGCAGATGCAATATCTAAGATGTTGTTGTAAGGGGTAGGGAGAAGGCATAGCAGATAGTATGCTTTATTAAAAAGGGGAAAAGCATGATGTACAGATACATTGTAATTTATCGTTTGGCTCTTTGCTGGCTTTTAATATTCTAGCTTTTTATGCAATACGCATCGTTTATCGCAAGTGAGCTACTTCAGGCTGTCAATTTGACAAATGGTACATTTTAGTTTTTAAAGCTTATTTGTAGCTTCATACTGTCTTTGAATATATTAATTTTCTGTAGCTTGTCTAAGGTGCTCCTTTGAATGTTCACAAATATTTTTGTTTAGTTTAGGTAATTTCTCAGTAATGCTCTTACATTTTAAGAGAAAATTGTAACGTGACCGAGCACTATAGGCAGTGTTGGATTTTTTTTTTTCCCCCCTAAGGATTAACTTTTAATACATCCTTATAGAACTTTGAAGGAGTCTATCAAAAATCTGTACTTTTAATTCACTGTTCTTTGGCTTCTCTCTATGATTGGTTATTGAAACGCAAGTAACTATTAAGATTGATTTTAGAGGTGTCTGCTGAAGTAGATGAAAGGACCCTACCTCACGTATGGGGAATTAGTTTGTAAAATCACTTTAAAAGAAAGAAGTGTCCATATTAAAACTGTTGTCTTTTTTTTTGTGTAAGCAGTCACCAGGCTCTTCTTCCTGACCTTGTTCAATGGTAACAGGTTATAGGTTCTGCAATGAAAACATCTGTAACAGAGGTGACACCTTCCAGACACCTGCTGTTCTTGTCCAGTGGATTCTGTGGTTCTGTGATCACAGTATGAAAGGAAATCAATTGAAATTCAGTCACTCCCAAGGTTTAGAATGAGAAGTGGTTGCAAAAGTTCAGATACAGTAAATACCAGACACTGTTTTATGTGGTTTATGGAATGTCCCTGAAAATTGAAAATTTGTATTATTTTTTGTTTTGTTTTCAGCCTGATGCCTTTGTATCCTGATTTGGGGTTTTTTGATTATGTCGTTACAGAGAGTTTACTCAGTTTTTACTTTCCTCCCCGATTAATACAATTATTTTTTCATGGTTAGAATTGCCTTTGTAGTTGTGTTGTTGAGTATCCTTGAGCTGGAATGCGGTGTGGTGTGTTATCTACTTCTACCAGGAGTGTGATGTCTTGGCTTCACAGTTTGAGCATTTTTTCTGTCAGAGAACAATGTCTGTGTACCCACAATTGGTAGATTTATTTTTTTTTTGGTGCCACTGTCAAATTTACTATTGCAGTGCAGGACTTCTGTTTTAAGCCCATTACAGATATTCTTCCAGAGTTGAAGTAGCATGTCCTGCACTCCACTCTGTAGCATTAAAATATCCTGAGTTTCAGCTGCCAAGAATGTGTTTTACGCTATATTATGTCATCTCAAGTGACACTACTCTGAGGAAAAAGGCAGAAAAATGTAATGAGGAGAAATAGTAAAATATACTTCTTGTGAGGGATAGGAAAGCTTTGCAAAATGTCAGAACCCAGTTGTGCGTACCTTCCGTGTGTGTTTGAAGCATCGGGATAATACAAAGGAAACAGGTTTTCAGACCACCAGTGAACTTTCTTGTCTTACAAGCTGTTTCTGTATCTTCCTCTACTGATGCTTTACCAGTGATACTTTTCCCTTCCCCTGCCACCCCACTCGCTCCAGAACAGAGTTAAGACTTGTATTGAATTAAATGCTTCAGTGAAGAGCATGAGTTTAAGACTCAGTGAGTGATAAAAATTGATTTAGAAAGACCTGCAGTGCTGCACAGGAGGCAATTGGATTGGAGAGCTGCTGGGTAAGCCCTTTGCTGTTACATCAGGGAGTAAATAAAATTAAATAACAGACATTTTGGGAAGATCGCCCCTCTAGGTCTGTGTCGTGTTCATTACCTCCACAGGTTTTTTCTGTTTTACAGCCATATGCTAAATATATAGATCGGTTTCTAGTTGTGTTAAGACTTGTTACATACATATCCACCTTGGCAAGAAAAAAGTAAACCCTGATCTCAAAATATATTGGTTGTACTTTCAAGAGAAGTGAAGGATGAAAAAGTCATTTCTGTTCAAGTTAGCTCTGTTCCTGAATGTACTTTGAACATCTTACTGAAGTGATTACATGAATTTTTGGGTTAACTCAGTACTTAGGCTGCAGAGCAGATAGCTATTACAAGTAGCCCAAAGCTGAACTGTGAAGTGCTGTTTGGGTAAGATTCAGTAAACCTTGCACGTTTGTTCGCAGCTTCAAAACTTGTTCTAAAACCTCCTCAGATTCTAAACTTCAGTCTTCATCCAGCAGACATGTTTGCACAGCATTAAGCGTGAGTTAAGCCACATTTATTTCAATGAGAGCACACTTGAGCCTGCAATTCGTGTTGCTTCTGAATTCATTATCTTGTTTTAGCTTTTCCTCATTAGATTTCGCTCTGTTGCTTCTGCTTGGAGGATTTGTACTCTGAATGGGATATTTTCGATATGGAGGATTTTAAGATCTGATGGCATTATAATTTTTACCTTGGGAAATTTAAGCATTTAAGAAATGTTGTAGCTACAGGGTGCTGCTAATACTAGCAATAGCCTCCACACACATGGAATTTGTATGTGCCAGCCAGCCGATGGTAGTATTGTGGTTGCTTTCAGTAATGTACCCGTACTCCTGAATTTTCCTGTGTTAGGAGAAGGAGTGATATGTTTCTCATCATTAATGTTTTTTGAAGGTTTTGGTGTTGGTTATTTTTTTTTGTTGTTTGGTTTTGGTTAGTTTGTTTTGTTTCGTGGAGTTTTTTGGTTTGTTTGTTTCAGTTTTAGGAGGCTAACTGGGGATTAATATTTTCATACAAATAAATTTCTGAAGATACTTCGTAAATATGAAGGTAGGCTTCCATAGGTGAACTCTTAACTTTCTAGCAGATCTGAGCAGATGTGCTTGACCATGGCTTCTGTTTGCTGTAATAGAATTCCTCGGAGTTACCTTCTTGACACCACCTGGCTTCAGACGGGCAGCCCTCTCCTGCCTTCCAGGGGCTGCCAGACTTAGGCAAAGTAAAAGAACCAGCCTTGGATTTGCTTTTATCAGCTGCAGTCCATTTGGAGAGTTAGAAAGTTGTACAGAGAACCTTATTTCCACTTAAATTCCTTTGATTTTAGTGGAGCAACATTAATAATAAAACAGGGTAATTTTAGAAATTAACTTCCTAATATTCTGAAGTTGTTAGTAATAATGCATAAAACCTGGTAAGGTATATGGCATTTGAATAAATAATATAATATAAGATGCTGCATTTCCAGAGGTCATGTTAATTTCATAGGAAATTTAATATCTGAATAACTCACTGTGAAGACTAAAGATACTCAGAAATTATTACTTCAGAAAATTTTGTGGTATGTAGTGAGGCTTGCCGAGAGATTCCTTGCCACGATCATCTTAATTCAGAAATGTAAATAAAAGAGCATTTATTTTTCTCTTGGCTTTTTAAGCCTGGTCTCTAGAGTTACAAAGCAGAAGTCAGAACCTCTGGGTAGCTACTTAACATTTAAATATGTTGACAGTGTCAGCTGAGAAAAGAGAGACCTGAAAGCTTGTATTTATCTGATTGATAGGCTGTGGAATTAAAAGTAGATCTAGTTGTTTTTCCTTTTTGCTTTGAAAAACAAACCAAAGTGATATTCTTCTAAATGGACAGAATTGAATTATAATGCTTCAGTGCAGCTTATTGACAGCTTGTATAGAAAGTTATTTTGTGTGATGGATTGCTGCTGGAAGGTTAAAAAAATAAAAAAAAACCCAAACAGCTAACAAACTCAAGATCAGGTGTCAAGAAGAATTCTAGTAATACTGGTTCAATATTAACTGCATAGCTGGTTAAAGAGGAGCAATATTCTCATAGAGGATTTTGCTTTCAAGATTTGTGACTCAGAACAGTGTGGTGTGTGTGGGTATGGGGGAGTTTCCTACAATTACTTTTGCGTGTAACCAGACGGAAAGCTGGCTCGGGGACAGCTGGCGTAGAGGGCTCCCCTGGGGCTCTGTGTAATAAGTCCTGGTTCCTTGGCTCGAGAGCAGTTCACTGAGCACACCGTCCCTTCGCACCACGAGCTGGAAGCCTGAGCTGCTGAATTGCCGTGGAGGCAAGTTGGGTTAAAAAGAGGAGAGAAGTTTATCAGTATCATTACAGTTTTTTTTTCTAATCTACCTGTAATTATCTTTTTAGCTTCTAAAATGTCCTATGTATAATTCAGATCTACTCAGCACAAAATTGGAAGCATGTTTCAGTGCTAACTGAATTTTAAGATGGAACTTAAAAAGTACAGTCTTGTCTCACTAACACCGCAGCATCACATCATATCAACTGAAACATGTCCATAACCTTTCAGATATCTTTCTACATCTCGTTTTCCAAATCCAGACTCCACCTGTGAGTCAGAAAAGTTACCAGTAGGGTGAAGATGACTTTTGTGGTCTTGGGTCATGAAGAGAAAGTACATTTCCATAGAGGTTTTGTTCCTACGTAATCATTTGTACCACACAGTCACTACGAAAAGAGAAATTTTTAGATGATTTGGTTCCTTTTTAATAATATTGCCTTGAAAAGTTGGAATAGAACCTGCAATCTTAAAATGTAGCATTAAGCTCAGTTTTGAAACAGTTTGTGATTACATTGGCTTTGAATAAAAGGATTTCTGTGTGAAATGAATTGGAAATTTCAGTTCAGTCGCTTCTATGTAAGCATTCTTGGTGTTTTTCTGTCTCCCATTACATTTGACATACTTTTTGACAGTCTGACAGAAACACGGCTCAGTAAACAGTGAACCTGAGCTAGGTTTCTTTATTCTTCCAACCAGTAATAAAACAGAGCAGTTATGAAAATAATAAGCTGACAACAGTGAAGGAAACGCAGCACTCAAAGTTGCACCTGATGGAAGCAGTAAACTCCTGGGTATTCTGTGGAATTGGCTTTCTGAAGCTTAGAGCAGGGTCTCTCTTCTGGCATTAGTGCTCCTTTTGGTTGACGTGAGTGTCCCTACAGTTTACATAGCATTTGTATTCTGTAGCCCAAAGCTTCACTAAAACTGGGTCATTAATTTTTACGATCGCAATTCTTAAAAAGTAAAAGCAAAAGAGCTTTACAGCAGCAGGTAGTACATGCTCTTTGTTAGAGAGCAACTGAAGTACCATAAAACCGCTTTTAATATGAAATTGTTTGAACCTGGCAGATCTTTGTAGCGCTCTGACCCACACACTTTGTTTTTAGAAACTGAAATCTTGAAAATTAACTTGTCATGAAAGAACAGTAAGAACAGAAGAAAGGTGAGGCTGGAGCAGAAGCTTCTTCAGGAATAAGCGAATTAATGAATGGCAATTGACTTAACTCCAAGCAGAGAATTTCTGGGGATCATTACATTTCCCAGAAGGTGAAGTCAATTTTCCTTTGGCTTGTACCTTAATGTAGCAGTGACAAGTAGTACTTTTGCAGACAGACAGTCCCCTAGAGGATCCTAATTCTTAATTTTATGAAAGTTCTAATTGTTCCATTTTTAAGTGCTAACGTATTTAAGTTGTGCATATAACATAATTGCAGTGTGGATGAATCAGAGTGAAGCAAATAGATCTTACAAATATTGCTTTGGAAAACATAAGATTAAGGATCTCACGTGCTGAAATATATATTTTTAATCATCCTGTTACTGCAATGTGTACAGTTTCTTTTGCCAGCAGTTTGTGCTGTGCTTTTCCTCCTGAGATTGCATCAGCAGTCACTTAACGAGGCCTCAATTTCATAAATTCGCCAAGGAGCATTAGCACAAAGTTGTTAAGCTAAGTGATGCTCTTCATTATGGAAAATGATGCCCAAGCAAGGTATTCAGATGCATCATGTTGCTGGGGATAGCTGGTCAGAGACTCCTATACAACGAGTCCAGGAGTAAAAGGTTGGAAGGTAATGTGAGAGCTGAGGCCAAGGGAGATGCTGTGGCTTCAAGCCTGTGTTCTTTTCACGTCTGCTCTGTGTGCCGCTCTGCAGAAAAAGTTGGTTTAGGGAGCATGACCTGTCTGTTGGGCCTCCTTAAGGATGCCTTAAACCCAGTGTTCTGCAGAATGCTGAGTCACTGAAGGGGGATGATGCTCTGTTTTAGATTGTCCCATATTTATGCAAGATAAATTCTTCTGCTGGAAAGCATTTGTTACTTCATATTAATTAAAAATTAATTTAATTAAATTAATCAAAAATTAAAAAGGTGGCTTTTAAAATCTATTGACAACACCTGGTAGTAGGGGTGGAGCAATGTGAGCCTTGGGCAGAAAAATTGAAGGACTTTTATTTCAAGTCGGTCATTAGCTTTCATACTACTTAAATCCTCCAAACTAGTTTTTACACAGTGTTTTTGACTGGAGAAGAAAAGTCCTGTACAGATTTTCCTTTGCTCTCTTGTTTTGTGCTTCTAAGTGATGTTAATGGTGAATTCCCAGCGATCAGAGTCTACAGACTGATTTCTTTAACTACCAACTGAAAAAATGTATTGGTTTCTAAATCAAATGTCAGAAGCAGAAGGAAGAAGCAGTGAGCAGCCTTTCTGCGTGTCTTGGGAAATAGGCACCTGCCTGGGGAAAACTTAACCTGGAGTAAAACCAGCAATGAAAGATGTTGATAAAACATGTTCCTTGAATTTCCTTAGAATAGTGGGGAAATGCTCATTCTATGACCTCTTCCACACATGCCTGCTCCCTACTGGATTCCAGAGTCACAAATGCAGTATTTACTTAAAAAACAACAAGTAATAATAGTTAAAAAAAACCAACAAAAAACCCCCAAACAACAACGCCAACCCACACCACCAGTTATTTATCATACTGGGTACCGGGCTGAAAGCTGGCTCCCATCTCTAGATAGAGGAAGCTGTTCAACTGAACTTGAAACACCACTTAGTAGAAATAAATGTAATTTTATTTGTGGACACCAATTCCCTTCACGGTACTTCAGCAACCATTCCTTTATTTGAAATAGTTACAAACGTCCTCTCTGGCTGGCGGAACGAGGCAAGGCAATTACTAATTGTGGGTTCACTAAATTGCACCTCTTCAGATAGCTATTGAACTGCTCACTGAGGTGTCTGCGCAGTCCGGCAGAGATGACAGGCTGCGTTAAGCTGTGCTCAATTGTTTTATTTACAGGCTTCTGAGACCGGTCTCTGGTTCCTCTGAACTTTGCCAGTAAAGCTGCTGAAATAAGTTATTTTGGAGCTGTTTTTCAGTAACTGTAAGATTCAAGCAGTGACCTGAAAGAAGGTTATGTTTAGTTTTATTTAGCAGTAAACTTGTACATTAGCTTTCAGGTTCATGTAGAGTTGCATATCTATAGCAGCTTGATTGATTAAAATTCCACGTGTCACAGTTGTGGTATAGAAGAAGCATTAAAGAAAGAAATGCAAAAGATAATGGTTAGGGAAGATGAACCTGATTTTCTCCTGCCCTTTCAAACTGAGGAAATGTATTAGTGCATTAACTGTGTGTAGACACAGTTCTCATGGATCCATTACAACAGATTATCACTTTTTTTTCAAAGGGCCTCAGTCGTGCTCTTGAGTATTTGGAATTTAGACAGATAAACTGTTATTTCTTACAGATGAATCAGATGCTTGACAGTCAGTTAAAACTTAATTTATGTGGGGGATATGGAGAGTGAACATGGCAGAATTCCAGATTTTACTGTTAACTTATTCTGTGACTCCTGATGAGCATCTCAGCCAGTGAGCCCCCCAAAACAGACAGGCTACTGATGCAGACATGAGATATAAACTCAGTGTCTTTGGGAGCTAGAACAAACTACCCTAGAGCATAATCCACAGCAAAGCCAAAAATTCACTTGCTTTAAGGAATTTCCTGGTAGCCTTAGGGAGGGTATTAATAGAACTTCTCAAGCTTAACCTTGTTATAAGCCTGTAATGCTGCCCTTGTTCATTCTTAAAAGTCAGGAATTTTAAGCAGATTAATGTGAAGACTAACATGGCCCAATGTGAATCAGGATTTATGGTGTTGTCAGTGTCTTGTTAATTCTTAAGTTACTTGTTTTGGTAAAATGTACATTAAACCTCAACAGTAGTTTTAGTCAAATATTTGTCCTTAATTTATGTAAACAAAAATACAAAGAAAATGAAGCTGTATAAATTCTTGTGAGATCTTTGGTATCATTAAAAACTTAAAGGTTTACAGTGGACATTGTCTCTATTCATTGTGGTAGTTGTTGGTTTTTATGACCATATGATCATCTTGAGGTAGTTTCTTGTGTCTTTTGGGAACTAAATACAGAAGATTTAGGGAAGGTTGTATTCATGTTTGCAGTATTCATGACTGTGGGAAATTAAATTTAATTGGAGTACTTTATTTTGGTAAGATTTTTACAGCTGGAACTGAGTGAACTGGGCTATAAAAACTTCTGTCAGAGAGGTTTTCTGTAATTGTCTCTGGGTACACAGTCAGAGAGGAGCATTTTTTGAGTAGCAGGTTTTGGTTTCCTTCCTTTTCTGCTTCTGTTCCAAAGGGTGCCGATAGCAACGTGAGGTCAAGTTTCCCTGTTCCCTTGTCCTGTGACTGAGACAGCACTGCTAACAGCATTTTATTCTAGAGGCCTGATTCCAGTTTTTGTTGTAAAACAGACTACATTTTCAGTAGAGGTTCAGTTTTTCTCGGTTTTTGCTCAGACTGGTGGTGTGGAATAAGGATTTCTGAAAAATAAGACAAGGAAGACCTGATCCCATCTAGGTGCTTACGGGATCCCTGTGGGACGCGAGGGTATTTCAGCGCGCTTGCTCTAGCACTTCGAGTGGTTCTGTGTGGGCAGTGGCCTCGTGGTGGCCAAGCAGCTGCTGTTTAGCCCAGTCTGTGCTGATAAAGGCACCAGCTCTTTGGATGTTGACGAGTTCTCATCCAGGCGTCTGTTGTGAGTTTCAGAGCGCAATTGAATTCAGTGGTGGCAAATCATTCTCAATTTATAATGATTTGCATTTCTTTTATTGGGCTTAGCTAAGCAGAGATCTTAAGAGCGTTTTGTGAGCATGCTGTTGAGATTTCAAAAGTTTCCACTGCCCATGCAAGGAGATGTCTTTTCTCACTAATTCTCAGGCAGAGTTTCTTTTCTGATGCCTGAGAGTAAGGCACAAAGCTCTGTTGGCCCAAGAGGAACCCCATTTCCCAGCATCCTAGAATTTTCCTGTAGTCTGTGCTTTTGCTGTTGTGCTGTGTTCTCTGTGTGTGTGTGTGTGTGTGTGTGTTTGTTTTTTTTAAACCCAAAACCTGTAAACAAAAAAGCCTCACCAAACAAAACAAAAAAACCCCAAACACCACCATGAAGAAAACAAGTGTCAAAGAAATAAAACGAAAATCCCCAAACCAACACCTACACAAACAAGAAAAAACGAGCCCCACACCAAAACAAGAAACAAACCCCAACAGCAGTGTAGTTGAGCAGATCTTGCTGCTGCTTTGCCGCTCAGCGGGACCACCTTCCTCCCTGTGGCCGCCTCCCAGGGACGGTGGTGGCTCTGCCTGCACCTTGCTACCAGATATCTGAGGAGCAGCCTCCAGGAGTAGCTGCAGTGCTGAGAACCGAGGTAAAAGTTCAGTGAAAGATATTTGAAGTTTTAGAAGTTGAAGACGACACTTCAATCAAAGACTGACACTGGTTAATAAAGCTTAGTTATTATTGGAAACTTTGGTTGCCATCCCTCTGTGCGGTAACCTTGAAAAGGCAAGCAGAATTCTGGCTGGGGCTTTAATGTTTTTGCCTAGCAACTGTTTTTTGGTTTTTAGTCGAAGCACGAGGAATACCCAAATCATACTTACTTTAGACAAGAAAGCCTAGTACGTGCTAAAATTCCTTTCTTTTTCTTTTTTTTTTTTTTTCCCCCCAGTGAAGGTTGCCCATTTTCAGTGTATTCCTGTTAATGTTTTGTGTATCATTCTGGCACAATGGTCAAATGTTGTCTGTTTAATCTGTGTGAAAACCTCTCCACAAATGAGGAGAAGAGATGCTTGGTATAGTAGTACGTAAGGTTGTTACTCCAGTTATGAGAGAATATGTGGTAGATTTGGGGTACTCTAAGTGAAATTCAAGGTACTGCTGGGGATTTTCCTTTTACTAAACTTCCTAAATAAACTTGGCAATATGTTGCTGTCTGCTGTTACTTTGTGATCATTCAGCAGTCTGTCACACCAAGAGGTGGAGGAATATTGGAATATGCTACTGGTGAGGAATTGTAAAGAAATTTTAGTTATGCTATAGAAATTCATTTTGGTAATGAAAAAAATAACAGGAATTGCCGTGAAAAATATTGATTTGTTCTTTCTAATAGTTATGTTTCTTCTTATTTTGAGAATATGTAATAGCAGCTGTGGAGCAGGAGACCTTAGATTTGCTCAAAAATGCAGAGCCTGTTCTGTTTGAAAAAAAAAATTGAACCTATATATGTAAATAAATGAAGATATTTAGGTTTCTTTATATATATAGCGCCTGAAGCTGCTACATTTTTTTGACTTGCAGTTGGCCAAGTCTAGTTACCTGCAGTGTGTCCTACTGAAAATTAACAGAGTTCTGTTCTATTCCTATTATTTTTACGCAAGCTAATCTTATATAGTATTTTATCCTGATCTCAAATTGGAATTCTGGATTTGTAGTGAATATAGTTTTCCCTGTGGCAAGAAAACGTGATACAAGTACACACTGTGATGACTTGTTGAAGAATCTTTAATGGAAAAAGTTAAAGAGTCGAATTTATGGTATTAATTAAATATCAATATGAACTGAGGAAAAATGTTGACAGAATGTATTTTATAAATATTCTTAAGTGTTCACGTGTTGCGTATGTTTTCACTCCAGAGAGTCAAAATGACAGTACTTTATATAAAGCACAAAGCTTGTGAATTAGTTTAGCCATACAAGAGTTAACCCTCTTTCAAAGAGAGGAGGAATTAATGACCTGGTGTTTGCCTTACTAATGTTTTACCCTGATATAAATGAGTGCATGCACTTTTGTCTAATGTTATTCAGCAGTACCTGCTGAAACTGTGTATCCTGCCTTGCAGGTGACCCTCTTGTGGGGCCCGTTGGAACCTTTACCTGCCCTGGCTGCCTGCAAGGGCTTTGAGAGGTGTCTCCCGAGCTGTGGGACAGAGCCCGGGCTTAGCCAAGTGTGACTCTTTGTTTCCATGTCACTGGGACCTCTGGGGAAGTCTTCATCTCTTTTCTCTGGTGACAAGGTATAGCTATAATGTATTGACACAGTGTGGTGGTGAGAGGTGGTTTAGGTCAGAAAGTAGGCAGTCCATAGCCTGCCCGTTCCACCTGTTGACAGCGCACTCATTTCACTAAATGACCGGTATCGGTGAGGAGAGGATGATCATAATGAGGAGTAGATACACATGCACAGAAGTGGTTAAATCGTTTGCCGTTAAAAATTACCACAGCTATGCCTGTTAAGAATTAGTGTATCTTTAGCTAGTATTATCCTGTGAAGGGGCTGAGGCTTCTTGGGTTTTAGGTTGCAGTTTCTAAGATGTCCCAGTGATTTCCATTGTGCAGAGCTAGATGGAGCTGTAAGATCTGTGAACAGGTACAGTGCTCGGGACTCTTCTTCCAAGTTCTCTTGTTTCTGTATTTTACTTTGGCCTGGCTTTGTCTGTTGAAGGTTTGTGATGAGCAAGCACATGTTATAACCCGTAAATGCGCAGTAAGTGAGGAAGCACTGTTTAACCAAGACCTTGCAAGTAAGTATGCTGTAGCCAGCGGGCACCATACTTGCAAGGCACAAATTTTCATTTGAAAATTGCTCCTCTGGGAATGAAGGTATTGAAGTTCACAGCTGAGGTGCCACGAAGACATTGTGCTTAAGGATGTCGATACTGGAATGGACTTGTAAATGCAACTGACCTGGTGAGTTTGCTGAAGATCTTGCAATCGGACAAATATACATCATATCATGCACAAGCATAGGGATGTGATAACTTAGTAGCCATTTTTTAGTAGTGCTAGAGTGTGTTAACTTCTGTTTTCCACGTTATTTCCTCTTCTTGCTGTAATGGTGCTGTTGCTTTGTGCTGCCAAAGCATGAAATATAGGAAAGTAACTTGAGATGCTGAATTTTTTGTATATTGCTTAAGTAAGAATAGTTTAATAAAGGTCACCTTTGAAGTAGTTAATTGCAGTAAATTACTGTGTTGGATACTCTAACTGGATTGCTAAGGTCTTTAGCTGCTAACATATGCAGATAATCATGATGGTGAGCACCGCAATTGTTGGGTTTTCAAACACCACTGAAATCAGTTAGATATTTTGCGTACCACTTAAGCGCTCAAAATATTCTTATTTCTTCTGTCTAGCTGTCATCCTTTGCAAAGGAATAGAAAAATACTTTCTGCGTTCCAAACTTACGTGGTTTGAATATTGAAAAAGACACTATCTTCACGGGCCCAGAGGCTGAATTTCTCTCTCTTGAAAAGAGAGAGCACCTCAGGGAATGAGGGTGCAAAGTTTTATCTTTTCCACTTGATGTTCATCAGCCCTGGAAGTAACTATCTTGAGTGAGATGGCTCAGTCTCCAGCCTTCAGTAGGTCGATTTGCGGTAGATCATTGGCACCGACATCCTTGCGTGTATGCTCATCCAGAGTATTAAATTGGCATAGCTAGTTGCTCAGGAAGATAGAGATTGCTCTTCTGGATCAGCTGCTCTTATTCTGTATTTCTTAAACTTTGGGTAGTGTTCACATGAGTACAGTAACTAAGGAATTGTTTCTGACACTGCTGCACTGTGATAACGTACCACATGTATTTTACAGGCATGAAATACCGGTGAGCAGGTGATGCTTGTAGTGGCATAAGACACCATGTAACAGGACACTGAAGAGAAACCAGCATTCTGGAGTTCTGTTTTATATCCTGATCCTAGTCAAGCAATTCTTTCTCTGTAGTTTTGGATTAAAATGTTTGTAATATTATGTAGGTAGTGATTGGTTTGTGTCATAATGTACATAGTATTTACGACGTGTTTTCTTTCTTTAATGAACTACAGGTGTTATCACCTGTACAGATTTCATATCCTCATTGGAAGTTTTAAATATTTTCAATAATGGAGTATAAAATTATAAAAAGAAAACGTTAAAAAAATTTGACAAACTTCTATATTTGAACATTAGAGTGTTATAGGTTATACATCATTGTTCTATATTGGTTGATTACTGATTACGAATATTACAACACTGTACAGCTTTGGTGTGTTTCTCTTGCTTGATTAGGATCAATGCTCTGCTGCAATTTTGTACCTATATAAGAAGTTTCAGCTAGTCCTGTGTTTTCTGTTTTGTGAATGAAAGTTGTCCAGGAAACTCAACTGTAGATTTCGACATGGCAGTATATACCAGTGTGTTTTGAAAGATCTTTTGTAGTGAATAGCTAGATCCATAACCACAAATAAAATTTGCATTTTCTGTGGTTGAAGTGTCAGAAATTTGAGCACTGTGGTAGGTTGTTGGATATGTATGTGGCTGTGGCTGTGCTTCAGAGGTCTATGTTGGATTGTGCTCAGGTATACTGAGACTGTGGCTTTTTAGATGAGATTTTAGTTGGTCTGTTTTATCTCTGTCAGACCAAGTAGATGGTAAGAATCAGGGCAGCAGGGTGCTTTGTTGAGTCACTTGTAGACAGAGGCTGAGACCTCTGAAATGAAGGGACACTGTTTGCTGTTATTTAAAGTACGTAAGTGCTTCAAAATACACTTACAGTGGTATCTCCTTGGAACAGGTGTTTGCAACCATGGGAGAGTGAGTATTTTTCTAACTGTAAATGGCTGTGTTAAAAGGCCCGTAAGTTAGGTACTCTGAAAGGGTTCCCAGAAGTGTTGGTCACCTTAGGCAGCTATCTCAGCATTTAAAATGTGATGGATCAAGTAGATGATTCGGATTCCCTCTTTGTCTGTAACACTTGATAGCTAAAGCTCCGAAATAACCAATGATTTATTTTATTTTTTTAAATATTATGAGAAATATAACTTGGTTCATGTAGTGTGTTTGTTTTTTTTTTTTTACCTTTGAAGTACTCAGAAAAGTGTCTCTTCCTTAGTAAGATTGGCCAAACCCTTAGAACACAGCTTCCTGTGGTTAACCACCAGATTCCCTATGTAAGCACCTAAATATGATTTTATATTTTTGTAAAGGGAGCAAGCAGCAGGGGGGGGCTTGTGGAAATCAGTGTATTCTCCATGCGCTTCAGTTTTTTGAGTTCTGGGGACTTGGCAGGTGTGGTTCCAGTTAACTGATTTCAACCCCTGATTTTTTCAAGAGCTTGGTATAGTCATTAAGACTCATCTTATGACCTCTTGTTCCTCCTTATTGAGGGTGATTCTGTGATGCCTTTCTGTCATAGGAAAGATATTATAAAGAAGTTATTATCAAAGAAATGTACGATGGGATTAGTGTTTTAAGAAACGAAAAACATTTGTAGTACTCTTTCCTTTGCAATAAATGAGCACTCTGAGTAGAAAGCAGTAATTGGTGGGTGCTGACTCTGTCTTCTGTTTTTCAGGCCCTGTTCACATCTGTGTGAGAACGCATGCTGTAAACCTCCTACTCCTGTAATTTTCATTGCTCCAGAAATTGTAATTTAGCTGTTTGTAAAGAAGGAGAGGAAGTAACATCTGATAACATTGCAAAATCATGTTCTCTCAAGTTAAAAATAGCAAATTTGAATAGGATTTTTCATATGTTGTTCAAAAAAGAGAGTATGTACACACGAGTACAGATAATTTGAGTTCCAGAGTGTGTCATCAGAATTTGCAGAGGTATGACTCTACATTAAAGAGGTTTTGTCAGGATGATTGTTTAATAGCTTGTAGTGGGCTTCAGTATGTTTGGATTTTAACCCCAGGCTACTTTGTTGGACCTTACAGTTATGATGAACAGGCTTCTCTTTATGCTTAAAAGACAAGTTAGGTTAAAACTAAACCAGCCAGACAAAAATAGTTTGTAAACTTCCTCAACTTTATCAGCTACGCTGGGTAGTTGAAAGGGATCTTGAATCTTTTCCAGGCAAAACTCTTCCATAATTTTTTTACTTTGCTTTTTCTTAGCTTTCTGTCATTAAAATGGAGAGATCTCAAGTATAAAAGCTAGCTTAATAGGTCCACGAGACTCTGCTTCACTTACTTGTCATCCACACTGTAGTGATATTTTCTGGTTTCCTTTCTGTGCCGAACTAGAGATCCTGTGCCTTCCCTTCCTCCCCCTCTCCCCCCAAATTAATAAAAAATTGTTAAATGGTTTGTTGCTTCCAAGTTCACTGTAAATAGAGATGAAAAGCTACAATTTAGCAAGGTTCTCTCACAAAGGATGGTTGTGTGTGAAGTAGAGTATTAGCTGAAAAAATACCTATGAAGTGGTGACAACTGTGTGTGATATGAAGCCCCAGCTGCTCTGTTTTCCAACAGCAAAATCTAGGCAGATGTGTGGTTTGGCCACAAAATACAGAGAGATGTAAGATGTTGTAATGCTATATTTCTTTACTTCTTTAGCAATATCCTAAATGACGCTTGGCTGAGAAAGGAGAGATGTTAAGCCTGGTATTTTATACATTTGTGCATATTCTGCCCATGTTTGGTCTTTTTGCAGGTTGTCTTCCTGCTGGAGCGAAGTTTGTGATAGGATGTCAGAGAGCTATCCAAGATATCTTAAAGGATCACAGCTGGTCATTCACAGAATCACAGAGTGTCAGGGATTGGAAGAGACCACTAGAGATCATCTAGTCCAACCCCCCTGCCAGAGCAGGATGCCCTAGGTCAGGTCACACAGGAACGCGTCCAAGCAGGTTTTGAATGTCTCCAGAGGAGACTCCACAACCTCTCTGGACAACCTGTGCCAGTGCACTCTCACTCTCACAGTGAAAAAGTTTTTCCTAATGTTTTTGTGGAACCTCCTTTGCTCCAGCTTGCATTGTCTGAAAAAACCAAAAAGACTGAAATGCTGTCAAGGACTTGGGGGTAGGGTGGTGTGTATGTACAGAGTGTAAGTGGGTAGTCTGTGGATGAAGGAAATTCATTCTATCATTTTAACAAGACACTTAAACCTAGTTTTTTAAAGAAAAACAAGTCTAGAGAAGAAGAAAATTGGAATTTGTTCATTGGCTATTTGTTTCCATTATGGAAGAGAAATAATAGAGAACAGATAAAAATAGATAATCAGCAAAGTGATTTACTGCTGCATGAGTGCTCCTAGATTAATGTAGTGATAATGTGCTGTCTAGAGCTGGGAAGATGCTCAGAGGAAGAGTTAATGATACTTTATTAATAGTTAGCTTCTATTTTGTATACTCCTACTGTCAAGCTTCATTGTCACTATGATTATTTGTGCTGTATATTTCTTTTAGAGATGAAGAAATCTACATATCTATGTCCCTCTGTTGCTCTGTATTGCCTCCTCATAATGTTCTATCATCTACCTTTTAAAGTTTTCTATTTTCAGCAATGAATCCCTCCCTTGGTCATGAGAGTGGCTTGCCTTTAAATGCTGTTTAAAGAAGAAAGTGGTGTCTTTATTTGCTTTGTAATTTTGCCAGATGATGGGGCGTACCCTCATGATGGGAAGCATTTTTCCAAATTGCAGAAAAGTGACAAACTTCCTTCAAACCAAAGCTGAAATTTTCATCTCCTAAAATGCATCCAACAGCTGCTGTTCGAAGATAAGATCAATTATTGTGAGACACACACTAATGTGTTTTGAGAGCTGACAACTCCTTGAGTAAAAGACTTTTCTTCTGTCTTCTGATAGTTTTCAGTGGGAGGGAGGAACTGGGTGGGAATCCAAAAAACTTCCTATCTTTGGTGAGATATCCTGAAATGGGATATAAAACATGGTAAATTACATACAGTTTTTAAAATCTCAAATGTTGTCCCTTATGGTTATTGGGCTCTAGTTTCCGATACTTGAATCTTAGCAGTGTTAGATCCTCTTTTCAGTGACACTGCATAATGGTCAAATGAATAAATAAAAAAATATGTCATGCTTTCATGATTTGGTTAAATTCATCTTTTATAAGGGCATTGAAGAGAGGCAAGGGAACTGAGATCTGTTGGAATGGATCAACGAAGTTGCTTCAGGTACGGAAACAGGTGTCTCCCTCCAGTGCGACTCACACTCCAGAAGGGAAGGATCACTGGTTTGTCAAAAGGCTGGAAAAGACCACCTGGAAGGTATCCAGGTGTACCAGGAAGTTGTCATTGCTGAAATCCTGGTAGGATTGTAATGCACATCTGATGATCTGGGCCCCTGTGCTGAAGAGCTTTCCCTACTAATTTCTGAAAGACTGAAGACTAGAAATCTGCCTGGAGGCTGCTGTGCATCGTGAGAGTAGGGAACCTGAACTTGGGAGCATGCCTGTCACTGGGCCTCTTGGTTGGCAGTACCACATGAGTTAGGGAAGGATCTCTGCCAGCAAAGGCTGGGCACAGAGCATGTGTAATTGGACACATACTGATGGTGAGCAGGGATTTTGGTTTGGGCAGAGGGAGTGACAAAGTCTGTGTGCTTACAGCAGTTAAACTGCAGTGTTTTCTTTGCCTTAATAGGAAAAGATGTGGTGATTGTGTAACTATTTGGATGCCTTTCACTTGTTATGTTCAGTAGAAAATCCCATCTGGAGATAAATTCTTCTCTCTGTAGAAAGGAAGGGTGTGGGCTATTACCTCCCTTTACCAAACTGCTAGCTGCCTTTTCTAACTTCCAGCTGAGACTTCCCCCTTCCAATGCTCCCTTGCTACTTATGGTATAAAAACGGTATAAAAACAAAGGCTGATGGTGTTACTGTGAGGCAGAGGCTTAAAGGAGATTTAAGAGGTTTAATGTAGCTGTAGGACATCAAGTAGTTGGACCTTCTGTGTCTCCATCTCCTTTGGTCTACCTTAGCTTTTTATACCATGTTTTTGGAAGTCAGCAAAATGCATGTTTCACAAGTAAAACTAGTTTTTCAGAAACTTGTAGCTAATGTGTAGATGCACGCCGATTACTTTCCCATGGGCATGTTATCTTTAAAATAAATAAATAAATTTGTATAACTCTATAGGGAATAGGATAACTGATGCAATAATTACTTAAGAGCAGAGCCCGCATCCTGCAATTACTTTCAAGCACATGTGCTGCAATGTCTCTCTGTATTGATATGCTTCTTATGACTTCCTTCTTCTGACACATTCAATTAATGTTTTATTATCTTAAAAAAAAAATCAAGTATCCAGTGACTGAGCTAGAAGCAAAATAAGCTGTTCACTTAACAAGAGTGTTTAAGTTGGTTTGGTTTTTTTTTTTTCTGAACCATGCTGGAAGTACCTTTGCTGCATGAGTTGACCTCATATCATTGTAAGTTATCGATTATACATATGCCTGTGGTTGGATGAGAGCAAACAGGTTGTAATGCTTCTTTCAGTGAGGAAGCCGTAATGAGATGGATGTGGTATTGATTAGAATTTTCAACTTCGTTGAGTATCATCTGTATTCCCCATGCAGCACATGTGGCAACTCTGAGCCCAGAATAGGGTCGTTCCTTGTCTGCCTCTTGAATTCGAAAATACTCTAAACAGATGACGGTGCAGAATACTGCTCCTTTAGTGCAGTCTGTGTTTCCATGCGGAATGCATGTCTTGCTCATTTTCTGTAATATATTATCTGCTCTAAAGATGCATTTCCTTCATTGTTTAAATAGTTATATTTGGTTTAGTCCCTTTTAAAGAGCTATATGTCGCAAAAGAAGACGATGATGACATGAGGTGGTTTCCACTGGTTTTAGAACTATGGTATCTATAAAAAGTTAGCTTCTTTCCCAAAACACCTGTATGGAGTAAGCCATGAACTGTTAGTGAGCTCTAGCTGCTGCAGTAGCTGTTGGGATCCGTGACCACTGGCACAGTTGAAAACTGCTTTCACACTCTTCAAAGCTCCATAGTGGCATGAAGGAACACACCAATGAGAAGCTGTAGCCTTATGATTTGTACGCATAAGCTGTCTTCCTGACTACAGCCCAAAAGGTCGCTAGTGTGCTGTGCACGCATACGTGTGTGAGTGTGCCCACAATGATACCGAGCAGCGGGGCTGGTACGGTGCCGCGTGCAGCGCGCTGAGTGTGTGTGTTCCCGTGTCGGTGTAGAAGGTGCTCACCTCAGCTTGGTGTCGAGAACTTTTTTCAGCTTGTTCGGTGAGCGGAGTTTACAATGAGAGCACTATGACAATTCCAGTTCTGTGTTATAGTCGTGGTAATTAATATTTAGCATGGTATCTAGTAATTTTCAGCTTCAGTGCACTTTACAAACATTAATTAATTGTCACAGCACCCCTGTGCAGTAGGTAAATGCTCTCTTTACTGCCGTTTTGTAGAGCAGCTTGGAGCCCTGAGACTTGCAGGCTCACTGGGTAAAGTTCACTTGATGAACTGTACCCACTCGGTGAACTGCAGCTTAATTTTTTGAGTTCTTTGTTAAATTAGCATAACTCGTTTATTAATTCTGGATAAAAACAAAGTTGTCATTAAAGTATTATTGCAACAACTTCTGCAATACCTTGTCAGTTGTAGACCCCACAGGTTGCATTGGGAAGTTAAAAAAACCCCACCTAATTATTTCAATTGTGTTTTATGTGTTCTTTGGATTCTGTGCCATCCTTGTCTTACCTTCTGTTGTGGCGGTGGCAGAATTATTTGGAAGAACTTCATCAAGACCTCTTTGGCAGTCTTGCCCTTGCTGTCTCCTAAGAGTGCACTTACTTTCCTGTAGCTCCAGCCCTTATTTGCGATGCTTTGTGAAAATGTCGTGAACTGGCCTTGGAAATACGTTGTCCTTTGCTGTGCCTCGTAGAACTTGAGAGTGGCAGCGTAGGTGCTGTGTACGGGTGAAGGCGTGCAGGCTCACTGGGTTGTTTTCGTAAATACTTCCCTCCCCTTGTGTCCCGTTTATACAGTTTAATGGAAATAAAGCCATCCATGTGTTTAGTGTTGCATCTGTATAAATCTTGGCACACGGACCGCTGTGGCTGTGTTCCTAGCTGTTACCTTTTGCTTTCCGCTGTATTGGTCTCAAGTAGAACATGTGACTGAAAACTTTCAGCTGCCACTGCAAGACTTCACCCCGGTAACTGTTTTGACTTAGAGCTGCTGACAACTTACGAACGCATTTGAAAAACATTTTGCTTACAGGAACGAGTCTGCTTACGCATTTTTCTTTCTATCTTTTTATTACTAGTAAAATTTGCATGAAAACAGGTCTCTGTTTATTAAGAGTTCACAAGCCTCAGTTTGGCAGCATAACTAGAGCGATGTTCAACTTGCACAGCGGAGCTAGAAGAAACTTGCTTGATTTCCCCGTGAACCTGAAACTTCAGGCCCTATTTAACAACCTTAAACACGTTTGATTTAAACCATGCTTTGGAGTGCGACCGAGGCAAGGCTGAAAATAAACTGCGGTGGACAGTGGAAGGCTTTGTATGTGGCAAGGCAAAATGAAGACGTCTTATGTGAGAAAACCCCTCCCTGTGTCTCTCCCCAGCCTAATGGAAAATGTTGGGTTGTACCCAGTCTAGTCTTAATGACTGTGAAGCTAATCATCTCTGTGGCCCTAATTGTGATGCTGTGGTAGGTAGGCTGAGTTGTTAGGTGGAGGAGTAAGCATCAGGAGTAGATCAACTCTCGAGGATAATGAGACATTTACTGCTCAAGAAATTGGTATAAAAAATAAAGGCAAGGGAATGAGCAGAAACACACCGCTAATATACAATCCAGAGTAGCAGAATTTTCCTGCATTTTTGAATTGCTTTGTTTCAAATTCTTTGTGTGAAGCATGCAGCTACCTTGGCAGTGCAGCGTTTTTATCGTTCCTTCCTCCTCTACAGGCTTTTTTGCAGCACGTCTGTCCAGTAGTTTACCTGGGAATCAGATGTGTGAGGCTGGGCTCTGGAGTTCACAGCAGACCTGTGACCCTTCTCATTTTACAAAACAGGTATTTGATGGTGTGCAACTGAGTTTCATCAGCTCTTTACTGAAAGGATTTATGAATTTGGACATACATATTATCTTCGTCTGAAGAGTTTTTCCACGTTACTCCTCTTTTGAGATCTGGGAATATTCAGGAGTATTTTTTACTCCCCTGGCCCAGATGAATAATGACTGGCTATAGTTTGTTTACTGCTCCAGCAGTTTGGAAACATTTATGTATAAAATTAAGAGTATGGTCTAGTTTTTAAATTAATTTTAAATAATCATGGTTAGCTATTTAGGAACTAAAAGCTTCTGAATAATCTTCTGGATTTTCATTATTGTATTGTATTTAACTTAAGTGGTAGTGAAACCAGATTTTTCTAAGTTTTATTTCTGCTTAGAGAACATGATTCAGATGGAGTAGTAGGTCAAGTGCTTTTGAAATCAGTAATAATACTTTGCAACACTACTAAATTATACTTTAAAAAATAGTTTTATTTTCTTGAATGGTATCTATACATTTGGTACAGTAAGCATGTTAAATATTTATGCCTCTGTCTATAGATGGTACGGTAACTTTTTATTTAAGTAATATTCTAGAATATATTTCCCCTCCTGCTGCAGTTTTGTTTAAAGAAGCAGCTTTTGCAACACACACCGAACATCTCCTGTACTCGCTTTGCAGTAAATCAGCCAAGCTGTATGGCTCATCCCCCACTTCCCAGGATTTGCATGAGCTGTTGGTCAGGTGGGTTGTGCTGACCAACAACATCCTTCTGCTCTTTGCTGTATGATCACCACAGCCCTTTCCTAAATTGCCTTGTTATGTGATGGGGTTTGCTGTCGGTTCAGGTCAAACAGTACATGCGCTGGTCATCAGAGAGCACTGAAATGTGTGCTGTCAGTATAGAGCTGCCTGTCTGTGGCTGCCTTGGTCAAAAAAGCTCTCTGCTTGAAGAGTCTAATATCCATGTGTAGTAGCTCTGATGGCAACTCCATAAGAAAAACATCCATCTCTGTAGGTGTTATCTTCATGAAGGTTGTTTAATCTATATGTGGAATAACTGATTTTCATGCCATTGTGGGCTGGTAGACTGTTGGTCCTTTGTGACTTTTGCTGTTGGACCGTTCCAAGATACTGATGGTTAGAATTCATTCACCCCTTTCTCGTTTGTGGTGTCTCAAAGAAGTGTGGATGTCAAAGTCCAGCAAATGCTATATAAATGTTGATTTTATTACAAAGAACTCTTTTTGTTTGAAAGAAAAAATAATCTTTGAAAAGAATTCCCTAGTAATTAAAAAAAAAGTATTAATTGATATTTCCAGGCACAGAGGAAAAAATTAAAGCTAGATCAGAGAGTGTTCAAAAACACTTTTACATTTACATTTTTGTGCTATCTTTATCAGTCTGTTTTGGAATAGTGAAAAGAAATGTTCCCAGGCTATTTTTTGGCAATGTATATTAAAATGGAGTGTGGCTTCATTAGGCGATAGACCAGTAAATGAACTGGAATGCTCTTAACAGCTCCGAAATATATAAAGTATGCCTCCATGATAGATACAGTGATATAGTTTCTATCTTGGTTTACTAGCTGTAGAAGAGATTAATCGAGCTCTAGAAATAATGTTAGTTACTTATAGAGATGAAAGGGAATACAAAAGATAATGACTACTTAAATTTCTTTGTGCAAGAATACTACAGTAGACAGTGATTAACTGTGGAAGAGTCTGTAATAAAAATTTGCAGAGCTATAATGTTTACAAAGACATTTTTAATTACAAGGTTATCTCTGTGTCTTTTGAGAAAGTTGTCTATGGATTGCCCAGGCAAATGGCTGTTACTCAGTGTCCTGCTGTTACCCCAAGGCACTCTCGGGGTGTTCTCAGGCAGTGTGCTCTAATTGCCTCTTAGAAGTGCAGCGAGACCACCAGCCTCATTTCTCATTCAAGGTTGTTTTTGTTGTGCTGTCCTGGATTCTTTTCTTATTTGACAACAAAACTATGCAGTGCTGCTTGTGTGGTGCTTGTGATTTGCTGGCAGTTCCGATATTTCCTGTGGCAGTGGTGCCTATGAGCAACTAAACAGAAAAAAAAGAAAAAAAGCAGTATTAAATACCTATATATCAGCTTCATCTCCCTGCAGCTCCATTTGTTTGATTAGTATTATGGTGATGTGACAGGGCAATATATCAGGAGTAATCGATCTGATTAGTATGGAGATGATATAAACACAGATTGTATTGATGCTTAATAGTATGAGCACCCAGGTTCTGTAAACATAGATGTTGCATGGGCTCTGTGAAAGGTCTCTAATGAAAATGGCAAATGCAGCAGATTTTCGAGCTAAGTGATTTTTCTGCCAAATTTCACAGCAAGTTATGGACAGTTTGACTTTGCAGTGTTAAAGACGGCAGTCAGATGGGCTGACACAAATTGTTTTAATTGTTTTTTTTTTTTTAAATACACATTTTTATTTTTCCCAAGGCAGCTATGAATCTGAGTTTCTTGGGCTGCCTTATGTTGAGTCAATTACAATGCTGTGTTAAATATTGCAATGTTATTATACATGAAAATAATCAGTAAGGTTATGTACAGTTCTTATTAAAATCTTTTTCTCTGGGTAATTTGATCTAATGCAGAATTATTCCTTTTCTGTGTCTTGAGAAGAGATGTAAACAAGTAGCAGTAGAATATTCTTTTTTGTCTGGTGTTCGAGTGAATGTCTGGAAGGAGGTTACCACGAGGGAGCAGAATGCAGTGTTGCAGTTGCATAAGGAAGAAAGTACTTATGTCAAATTTCTCCCATTTCAGAAACGATCGTTACACTGTATCTGTTTTGCTGCAGGCCCCTTGATTGCTTAGGGTATGTCTTGATGGGGACAAACTTTTTATCAGGACGGTTGCGATAGGACAAGAGGTAATGGTTTAAAACTAACAGAGCATAGATTTAGACTAGATAAAAGGAAGAAAGTTTTTACACTGATGGTGAAACACTCTAACAGGGTGATCAGAGAGGTGGTGGAAGCCTCATTCCTGGAAACATTCAAGGTCAGGCCAAGGGATCTAGTGGAAGGTGCCCCTGCTTGTTACAGGGAGTTTGGTCTAGATGGCCTTTAAAGGTCCCTTCCAAGCCAAACCATTCTATGATTCTTTCGTTTTGTGTTGTTGAAAGAAGAAGTTACATCTTTAATGCAAAACCCAACATGTCAACCACTTGGTTTCTTGTTTCAAAACCCGCCGGGGTGCATTTCGGTGTGGCCTGCCTTAGGGCATCCTGCTCTGGCAGGGGAGTTGGACTAGATGATCTTTTGAGGTCCCTTCCAACCTCGAACGTTCTATGATTCAAGTCCTGATGTTGTCACAATGGACAAACTCCTGGCAGTGCCTTCACCCAGTGCCTTGCCTGCTCCCCGTCTGCTGGTGCCAGCAGCCTGCGCGGGGGGGCTCAAGGCACTGGAGGGCTTGCTCTGGTGCTTGCAAAGCTGGATGGTTGCAGGCATTGCCACGTGTGATTTCTGAAAGTAGCTCACTGTCTGTGCCACGATGCCTGTTTTGCTTTACTCCTGGTATCACCAGCAAATGAATAACCCAAACAAGTGGTGTGGACTAAAACTTTGCTACAGCGAAGAGGAGGCGTAGGGGAATACGCGGTAAGTTGCAAACTGCAGAACTAACCCTAGAACCTTGATGCAGTTTTATAAACTAATGGTTGGAAGATGGGAAAAAGGTTATGGTTAAGTCCAGCGCTTTAGACCTTTGTGAATGTAAAAACATTTCAAATTAAACAAACTTTCTTTCTAATGACTGGGCTGTCTGCGTTCAAGGTCAAGCAGCAGAGCTTCTTAATTGTGAATAGGCAAAGAAATGTTTTGTGTGGTAGAGCAAAAAGGAGTAGCACTTATACTTCTCAGGGTGTTATTTTCAGACTGAATTTGCTTGTTTAATTTGATCATTTAAACGGAAAAACATTCTTTCCTGTGTGCTTGGTATAGTTCAGTTATAAAAAAAATAAAGTACTGCTGGGAATTGTCCTTTTTTAATGTGAAACATTTTGGATCAGATCACAACCTAATTTGTGCCAACCGTCTGGTATCAAATTCAATTTGTGAGGGAAGAGAAGAGTTTGATTTACCTACCTGCCTTAATATTGTGGAATATATTTCATAAAATATGGAAAAATATGCACTACCTTGCACCTGTTTAGACATGCAAGTAGTAACTGCTGATTGTGGGTATTGCTGGGGACTAACAACATGACAGTATTGAATTTTCAATACCACAGCAAAAATATGAAACAATGTGTGTGCATGCAAAGGACTTTATCATTCATATGAAAAGAAACTATTTCATTTCTGAAATACATACCCAGGTAAAGGAGTCTGCTCCTTTGACAACTGCTTCCTTTCTTTAGTCTTATGGAAGAAAAAGTGCATTTTGAGATGGTCCAATTGGTTGTGTGCCCACACTGAGTTCCTGATATTGATGGAACTCAGTGCTGTATTCCTCAGATGCTTCCTGCAGTTCTTATGTGTTGTTTTGGGATCCTGTCTTTACTAGAAAACTTTGGAAATTGATATTTCCAATATCTAGTATTCACTTCAGTTACATTCGTGACAATCTCCTTTTAAAAATACCGTTTGTAATGTGTCACAAGGAAAACTCAAAGGGAATTGTGAAAAATCTAGATTCTTCTGTTTTCTGCTTTTGCTGTAGGCTGGAATAGAGGCTCAGATTTCCAAACTGTCACTTGACTGCAATTTGGTTCCCTAGTCTCTGAACTCTTCAGTGGTACCAGTAGCTACTGCAGTGCTGTCCCTGTCATCTTTGGAAGTCAGATGAGCTCATGTAACATGAACACCAGCTGTTGAAATGAAAAAATTGTGTAAAGCTGTAGTCAACAGGTTTCTTCTCAGATTCATAGAATCGTAGAATGGCCTAGGCTGGAAGGGACCTTAGAGATCATCTAATCCAACCTCCCTGCCATGGGCAGAGACGCCTCTCAACTAGATCAGGCTACTCAAGGTCCCATCCAACCTGGTGTTGAACACCTCCAGGGAGGGGGCATCCGCAACTTCTCTGGACAATTTATTCCCATGTCTTGCCACCCTTGTACTGAAGAATTTCTTCCTAGGACCCAGTCTAAACCTATTCTGCTTCAATTTAAATCCATTTCCCTTTGTCCTATTGCTGGATACTCTTGGAAAAACTCCCCCTCGAGCCTTCCTGTAGGTTCCCTTCAGGTATTGGAAGGCAGCTATTAGGTCCCCCTGGAGCCTTCTCTTCTCCAGGCAGAACAATCTCAGCTCCCTCAGCCTATTCTTGTAGCAGAGGTGCTCCGAGTGATCCCTGGTAGCCATCTTCAAAGACAGTGAGATAACGTTGGCTTTTGTAATGTCAAAACCTTGAAGGAAAGTGGGATATGTTTGTGGTTTTCATAATGGTTTAGTATTTACTAGTACATTAAATGGTAGTTAAACTTAGGTCCCAATTCACTTACAGTGCTGTGGCATTTTTGCGTCTTCCTGTTTCTCCACTTAAAGGAACTCGTTAAAGCTTAGTTGTAGATTGTTCAGGAAAGTTATTACGTTATATCCCCCCCCCCCCCAAATATCTACCTTCAGGAGTCGGTGTCATAAGACTTGCCTTTTCCTAAACACTTTAAATAAAAGGGTATTTACAATACAGAAAGTAAAAATGAAACTGAGAAGAACTGTTAGAAAACTCAATGTTAAGATCTATGAATGCTAAATAACTGCTTTTAGTGTGGCTTGTTAGTTTAGCTAAGTTGTCTTTTAAATTTAACAGTATCCTGAATATCTTTCAAACAAGTTCTGTACCATGTCGTACCAGCTTGTGGAAGTGTCCCTTGGCTGAGCTGTAATCGTGCTTCAATCTTGTCGTATTGGTTTTAGTGGTAGAAGTCAGAAAAAGAGGCTTGTACTGGCCATGTCGTGTAAGCAAGCGTTCAACGTTGTGAGTTGTCTCCGAACCAAAGGGCTTTGGTTCATATGCTTGAAGCTGAGCGTGTGTTTAGATGCCCCGGCAGTGATAAGTAACTCAGGAGTCTGACTCCAGGTTTTTTTCCCAGATCTCACTAAATAGTTGTAAAATTGGGTGTGTGTCTGAGTGCATTTCCAATTTAGTAATCGTTCTAGCATTTGTCTGAGTCTTAAGACTGCATCCGTGCTTCTTGCATGTTTTTTTTTCTGACTAAATGCTAGACTTGTGCTGAAAGTGTATAATTGTTCAGGACTTACTTCCTCCTCCTTTCTTTAATTTGAGGATTTGTTTTGACAACTAAAATTCTGGTAGTTTTTTGCTGCAGTGGAACCTATGAACAGATGTCGTAGCAGAATGTTTGTGTCCCCTTTTAAATGGTGAAAATCCAATTTCTCCATTAACTCACAATTTTCCCACCCAGATATTGTAAATTTTTTGGATGACTGAGTATTATCCCCTATCACAAAATCTTGGTCTTCTGGTTTAACAGCTTACTTAAAGCTAAAATACTTAATTGTTCGGCAAATAAAAATATTTAAGTATTAAAGCGATAATTTTAGTGATTGATCTAATGCGTATTTTGTGTGCCTCTGGTAGACTTTTTCTTGAGTTGCGATGATTAGAGTTTGTTCTTGGGCAAAGGACTAATAAAATACTCCACACTTGAAATGCTGGGTGAACCTTGCTTGTCATAGGTCTGTCACAGTTTTGTTGCCTGGGTGACTTCTAAACCAACATTTTCTTTGTGTGTTCACTTTTAAATAATTCTGCTTGACCCTATTCATGTGCTAAAATGAAAGCCTGAGCGTGGGGTAGCTTTTCTGTGGATTTGCTTCTGACTCTATTAAGCAGCTTCTCACGCTGCCTGTTCTTTTCTCACGGAAACTGACCCTGGTGTGCCCATTTATGATGTAAAATAAAGTTGAGATGTTGTTTCTTCCTGGGGCAAACACTGGTAAGGTACTGTATTTTGCAGGAGCTAGTGTGACGATTAGGCTCTTCAGGTTTTAAAAATCCCATTCCTGAAAACTGTAAGTTAAAAACCCGATGGCTTGTGTTAATCCTCTCTGGTTTGTTGTGATTCCAGTTCCCAGGGCCGGTGCTGGCAGGTTGGGTACGAGCTCTCTTGCCGCTGCTGGGCTGCGCAGATGCCGGGGCTCAAGCAGCGCGTGCAGGAGCCTCGGCTGCTCTCCGTCCTCTCCTCCCCATCTGCCTCACTCTACACTTACGGGAGGAAAGAAGGGTTGGAGAAGACAGCTTGGTCACGTGTGATTTCTGCTCTTGGGTGGCCTTCCAAGAGCCTCATGAAGGATTAGGTGCGTCTAATCGCTATTGGCAGTAAAGGGCAGAGAAATCATTCTCGGTACTGTAAGACAGATTCAACAAACTGGGCTTTCATCGTTTTCTTTGGCTTGGGTTGCTAGGTTCTTCTTATTTCTTTATTTATAAAAAATTTTCTGAGACCAAGCATGCATTTTATATTTAGTTTGTGAACTAATTATGAAACTTTTTGGGTTTTATATCTGTTTATAACACCTGGTTTAGTTTTTTAAGTTTCAGTGGAAGGCAAAATAAACTGTTTGAATTTTGGTTTCTGTTTTGAGAAGTGATAATTTTTAGAAGCCTGATAACTTTTTCTTTTTACAGAATTCTCCCAGCCCACCTCATTATTGCAGACTCAGTATTTGTGTCTGTAGAAACAGCTGTTGACAGGTTTTTAAAATTTTTTTTAGACTCTTCCTAATTCGTCAGATCTCTAGTGAGTTCTAAAATAACAACTTCCTGAAACCCTTGAAATCAGTAACCTGTGACAAAACAAAAATGTGTAGCATTACCTAAGCAGTACAGAATGGGAGAATGTTAAGTGATTGAGAGTGGAATTATACTTGCTCAGATTACATAAGCAAAAATTCCTTAGATACTGAAGTGATTAATGCGTATTACAGTACATTGAGTGTGGTTTTCAACAATTTTTGACTGACAGAAGGCTGTTAGAGTACCAGTGTGTGTTTTCTATTTGACAATTTATGCATCTCGGGTGTTTCATGTTATTTTGGCAAGCATCTCACCTGTGTTATTAATATTTATTTTAAATAGAAAATAACCAATGCTTTGATTCATTTTTCTTGATCAATTATAATAAAGCTTTTCAAAGGTAACTTTAAGGATTTCTATAATAATGGTTCATTTTTTATAAATAACCAGTGTTATTCATTAGGACAATAT
The DNA here is from genome assembly GCA_020746105.1 of Trogon surrucura. Classification (NCBI taxonomy): domain Eukaryota; kingdom Metazoa; phylum Chordata; class Aves; order Trogoniformes; family Trogonidae; genus Trogon; species Trogon surrucura. Next base: position 54,312,114 of record CM036621.1, on the reverse strand, counting down.
ATGCTTTGTAAGAGTTTTGTAAGACTCATTGCAGCCAGTGTGATAAGAAGTGTTGAAAACCAGCATATCCAAAATCTGAAGGTGCCCACTGGGTTCTCAGGAGCAACTGATCTGCAGTTACATTCACAAAGTAGTAGTTATTTGTGAACTGTTCACATTGGTGTTTTGACTCCTGAAACTGGATAGAGAAAGTAATATAATACAGCCTGTCTTTGATTTAAGCAGCAGCAAGTAAAGCGGAAAGCTACTACTTAGGGGCGGGAGGAGTTAAGCTGTTAAGGTGTTGACATCTGACATTGCACAAGCAGGGAGGAAAGCCTGGGTGTTTGATAGGATACAAAGATGAGCCTTGGGTCCTTTGTGGCATCTGATTCCTGTGTGGATCTGCATCTCATCCTTTTCTTAGAGTCAGAATGATTATGCGGGACTTGTGTAAGGACTGTTGTACAGGAGCCCATGGAAGACAAAACCATGCCCTTGGGCTCAGAGTGTTTTCCAGTGTCCGTGGTTTCTGGCATGCTGTTTGTCATCAGTCTAAACTCCAGTATGAATTTAATCAGTGTCTGATTGCTGTTGGCCAAGGTGATTTAAGTTTTGGGAATGCTGTGCTTAGAAACCATAAAGTTCCTTCTTGTGGGTGAGGCTTGGGAAAATGTGTAGTGTTTTCTCTGGGTTTTTATTTTTAAATAAGTATTCTAAATGTCTCTCTGTTAGGTTCTAGAAGAAGTTATTTAAATACACTTTATGACTGCTATATTTGCATTAAGGAGAACTTTAGAGAGAATTGTCCATTTAGAGAATTTTTGGTATCTGAATGTGTTTGGGGAATACTTCTCTGCTACAGATTTGTGAAATGGAATTATGCTTAAGTTAATTTTTTAAGTTATGTGTTGGATGATTGTCATTATGAAGACACTTTGCATCTGCTCAGTTGCTCCAAGCAGGTAAAAAAAAGGTTAAGAATTTTGCTTTCTATAGAACAAGGAGATTACTCTAGCTTATTATTTTGAGAAGTGCATTGAGTTTTTAATTATGTTTTTGGAGTATTCAAATCTAATTTTTAAATGGTTACGTATGGCTTTTTCTGCATTTATCTGATACTTCTTCTTTACCCTTCCTTGGAACGCTGTTATTTTCAGTTGTCTTAATTGCTTCTCAAGAGACGGGACTTTTTTCACTCCTAAGGAAATCAGGGAAGGTGCTGTCCCATGGTACAGGGAGACTGGCAAGCACGAACGTAGTCAATTAATAGCAAAGTTATGCTGTTGTTTGGGTGCAAACTGACAAAAGCAGAGAAATCAAAAGGTATTGCTGACACTGCTCACAGTTCTGTTCTGCCTTAGTTATTTTCATGCCTACTGTAATGAAAAGTGGTGCAACATCACTTTCTGTTTGAAGTTTAGATGTAACATGAAAAATGAAGATAAGCCTTAACTTAGAATTGCCTTGCCTTTTTTTTTTTTTGACAGCTGATGTTTCACCTTTAATGCTACATATTTGTTTTTGGGTGCCATTTTGTCTGTCAATTTGTATAAATGTGCTTTCAATGAAAAATACTTTCTAGCAGTCATTATTTAGCTAATACTTTATTTTATATAAAGAAATGTTTGCAAACCAGATGAGATAAACAATTTATTTGTCATTAATTTTGTATTAGTGCATTTTTTAGATGAACTGTCAGGTTGCCTTTCTTCAGAAAAATAAATTCTGAATTCTTTTGCTGGAAATGCGTAAGAATTTTAAAACATTCGCATCAAAGGAAAAATGATTAATCTGTGCAGGTCACCCTTGCTACCATAATGCTAGACAAAGGAAGTAAATAAATTGGGGAAGATGGGAAAAATAGGAAGTTTAGTAGCCTAGCCCTGTGTATTAAATAAGCACCATATGGGGCAAGATCACTGATACAATTTATTTATTTATTTATTTTGTTCACCTCATCGTGGCTCTCAGTTTGAAACAACACAGTTGTTGAACTCTCTTTAGGCTCCCTCATGTGGGAAGTCATTTGGTGAAGATGTGGCATCAGGGACTTTGCATGGAGACTCAGAGTCCTTGTTTGGCCAGGACAAGGGGGTCGGTCCCAGTCACTCCTTGGGGACCCTCACCTGAGCTGGCAGGGTTCGAAGGGGATGAGTCTACTTGCCTCTGCCTCATCATCCTTTGCTGTGCAGACCTGCACTCAGTGCCCCCGTGAGGAAGAAGCTAATACTTTAATTTTTCTGCTGGGATATTTTTCTTAAATGAACAATCTGTTTGCTTCCTTGTAGTTCAGCTGTTACTGGATACCAAAGGATAAAATCATTGTTCTGTGCCTTAAGTGTGAGTTCCGTGAAAAAGACAATATGGTGCCATGTTCGTACCCCACTGAGCCCACATTACACCTTTAACTTCTAGAGTACCAGGCATTTTTGAGTCTCCAAGTTTGACTGAAACTGGGATGATTTGGGGCTTTCAGTCTTCTGCATCATCACCAGGAATTATGCTGAGCTGTCTTTCAGATACATGTGTAGTCTCCCTGCTTCCTTCCCTCATCAGTGGCATCTAATTAATGTTGTTGTGACTTGAGGTGCTGAAGAAACATGAGAGAAGGCAGTGGGTGCTGTTGGGGATGTGTAGGTTGTGGCTTTTAGGTGAATATAGAGAAATTTATTTTTGAGTAAGCTCTGAGCTAAGGTCAAAACTGGGGCCATAGCAGTGCCATTGGTCCTTTGTCCCCTCAATGGGCTTCAAATTCATGTTGCAACTCGAGCCTGTGTGCGCTTGGATGAGCATTTGTGGCACTGCAATGCTGTACGTGTCCCCTGCCAGCAGTGGTGAGCAGCACTGGTGTACAACTCAGCTTCGCTTCCTGCGCCCACTGCAAGGGTCTGGTCTCCTCTCCAAAAGTCACCTGCCAACGCGCTTTCGACTTTTTTCGTGTATGCTGACAGATGTGAGGTACGCATTGTGCAGGAATAGACTAGGCTGTGCTGCACTGTTAGTCTGAATTACACTGATCTTTTTGCTAGGGTGTTGTTGGCAGCACTCTTCAAATTCCCAGCAGTTTTTGATGTAGAGGTTAGCACAATTCCCCAGATTTAATTGAATAGGCCAAATACTGCAGGACCTAGGCCCTAGTCTGTGCATAGTTGGAGTTAATGTAGAAATCTTGGGGTTTACGAAGTTTTCAGATTTAAATATTTTGAAATATTTCAGTATTTGCTGCAGTTACTTGAACTTGCAGACTAGGAGTGAGAGTAAATTGGCTGGACTGCAATTCAGTATTTGTTTGCAGCGAGTTTAATGTCCGTGTCTCTCTTGAAATTTGAAAAAAGGGTGACGAGCTCCTAATAGTTTCTTATCAGGGTGAAATGTACCAGACAAATACAGAGAGAGTGAAATAGATTAAAAGAATAGAAGGAGAAAGGAAGTAAAGAATGACCAGTTCAGTCTTATCTTACCTGTTCCTAAGTGCTTGTTCCAGCATTACCACATTGTCTGAGATCTGCTCCTTGGCTCAGCTCAGTGTGGGATCAAGTTACTCTCTTGCAATAGTGCCTATGAAAAGATAATAGGAAAAAATCTGTTTTAATTGAGCAGCAAATGCTCAAACAAGATATGACAGCTGGTCATGCTTTGCATCCTGACCATTTGTCAAATTCTGTGGCAGTGGGTCTGTGCAGTTATCTGGTTTATACCTTCTTGCAATTGGAGCTATATAGGTGTTTTAAGAGAAGGCATTTTTAAGATGCGTGTTCAGTTAGATGTTTTGCTTTCTTTAGCTGTGTACCCTAAAAGCAGCAAACCCACAGAAACTGCTCCAGGCCGCAGTACAAGTTTAACCATAAACCCGGCTTTTATGGCATAATCATGAGCTGTAATACAGCATTTCCATAGTGTAGTTGATAGTGTCAAGGTATTCATGCTGAAACGAGTCCTTCTAACATGCTTTAAAAGAGCAGTTAAGTAGTGTGAAGTAGCTTATAATTACCAGGCCTTATCTTGTAGGCCGAGGGGAGTTGGGGATTTAGCCAGGTACTAGGTATTTCCTGTAACTTTTATGTCACCTGGTTCCATCAGACTTTGGGGTTTTTTGGCTTCTCCCTGCTGTGGTTATGCTTTGAGTTCACGTAGGCCATGTAAACTTGTATATGTGCACGTTTTGTATTACTTAAAGCCTGAAATTGGCTGAAAATTTGGAATTAACTGATGTTAAGATTTTAGATGTAGAGGTCATTTAATAATTATGTTGTTTTCCTCTGGTTGTGTTGCCACTGATGCATCCTGTGCAGCTTTTTAAATTGCACCTCTCGAAGCTTTTTAAAAATCGGATATGAAGGAATTAAAAATTCATTTGAGGTTATGGTTGTGAATTGGACCGATAAAAGGTTGAGTGGTCGGTTCATAAATGTCCTTCAGTAGCCTGACCTGTGGCTTCCCCAGGGTCGCTTGTGCCCTCTTCTGGGCATCGAGTGTTGGTATCATAAAGTACATGATTGTCTTCAATCAAAAGGTGAAGTTCAATGATGGAAAAGTGAAGCAGGCTGAAAACTGGCAGAGAACCTGAAGTACTGGCTAATCCTAAAGCTTTGCTATTTGCACTTTTGTGTTTTAAAAAAAAAAAAAAGGTGAAACCCAGTGTATTTCCAGATGATAAAGTGGCAAATATTCTGTTATCAGAATGCTACAGGATTGGTTTGGCTTGGTTTTATTCTGAAGATGCAGGACACCAGGAAAATAAATTCATATGCTTTATTTCAGTAACATGTAATTTTTCACTAGGCCTCTAAATACGAACAGGTAAGAAAGAGATTGTTTATGGCACTAGTACTGCTTACCTATCTTCCTCTCAAGTGTTTAAGCAATGGCTGACTTCATTTTGGTTTTTATATAGCCAACAAGAAGCCCGGATTTGGAGGGCTGGCTCCACAAACATAAGGGTTGCATACTTAAGTTTAAATGAGGGAAGAAAATCAGAATCTTACTGAAATTCGCAGCTAAACCCCAGCTGACCTTGCAACATTTATAATCTGTGCATTTGCAACAGAAGGTGTCAAACAGTAAGAATGTGTGCATTGAATTGTATATATTGAATTGGATACCAAGCACTTCATATGCAGACCAAATTGAAATTGACTTAGTTAAAATAATGCATATTAACTCCCTAATGGTTAGTTGTGTGAGGCAAAGGTACAAAATTCAGAATCTTCAGGGCTAATAGTTTTCTGAAAATACTTTTATTGTAATTGCTTCTCCAAAGTAAACTAGGAAGTGTCTGTTTTAAAGTATTGCACATATTTCAAAATAACCCTGTAAAAATACTAATTTCTTTGGCTCTGTGGAGGTTAGGGTGCATGTGGTAACCCTAGTGCTAGGCAAGAGCTGACAGAACTGCAGCTGTGGCATAGACCTGGCTCTGTGCTGGTGCGTCTGTTGATTTAGAGGCGAGACTTTCATTCTCTGCTCTTTCTTCCACCACTCCACACACATACTGGTAAAATACAATTGGTGTGTAGATTGAACTACACGGGAGAAGGGTGTTTTGGAGCAAGCCATCAGTCCTACTCTTAAATCATATGGGCTAAGTTTCCAGCTCTGCCACAGAACATGTGCTGCCCCAGACTGCTCGTGTGCTTGTCTGCCCCAGTCTATCACTCCAGTCTAGAATGGATGTTTAGGAGAATGCTGCTAGTGACTGGCTGGCCTTCTTTTTGATGCCAGCTTTTTGGAGTAGGCATTAACTTTTAACCTGTTTCTGGGGGCTGATGGCTTTCTGATCTCCTAGAGTCCTTTTAGGCTGCTGTCTTTCTGGAGTTTAGGACTATGCGTGAACTGACCACACCCTAAACACTGTAAACCGTATGGCCAAGGTACGTATCTAAGGATAAGTAGAATTTTAGTAGATCTGCAAATGTCAAATGTGAAGTGCCAGAAGGTAAAAATCCAGCCTCTGTGCTGATGCTGATGGTTGTCCTTGCTACTGCTCACAGACATATACATTTTCATGGTGGTGTTCCATGCCATTCTGTTAAATTATGGATAGCTTTTCTTTCAGTGCCAGGAAATTCACAATTTTCTGGTCTGAGCTCACCTAATGACAATTACCAGTGATGGTGATCGTTGAAATATTCCTCTGAAAGGAGGAATCTCCTCATAACAATGATCTCAGTTGAGAAATTTTTTGTAGCTGTGTTGCTGTTGAGGTGTTAGCTGCTGGGTCTGCCTGATGATCCAGGGAGAAGATCTTGGAAAGCTCTGCAGAGACTGAGCTGCAGGATGTTGCCAAGCATATTTTCCCTGGAAAGGATTTTTGAGGCAGACTGTTGTTAATGGCCATACCAGGCAGCTGTTATGTGAGCATCTCCTCCTTCTAGAGCCTATTCTTGTCCCAGGGAGTGGTCCTTTAAATTTTCTTTTGCTTACCCCAGAGGCTCTTTCTGACATCCTTTGGATAGATATAGTAATAGCATCTCTTGCATGTAAAAAAAATCATTTTGTTTTATATGGCTTCTGAGTGTTTGATCTCAACCTTCTTGTTGTTTTAACACTGTGTGTCTCTAGTAAACACAGTAACTACTGCTATAATGTGTCCTTGCATTAGTCACTCCTATCCAAGGCTCAATCCAGTGTGATTTGATGTAAGAAATTATTGTTAGATTAAATGCAAAAAAAATCTGGTTTTTCTTTCCCCCTTTTGTTTCTTTTTCTTCCCTCCTGCTGTGCATTGTATAGGCTTTTTATTTACTTGGCCAGATTGACAAGATTATAAATGAGAGCCGCATGTGGAAGCCTCTAATTTTTCATAAGTAAATGAATTAATTTATCATAGCTGTTGTGTTTTATTGCTGTCTCGATGCCAGACTGGCCAGCTTCTTTATTCCCCCTTTTACCTTCTAAATACTGAATCCATGTCATTGTGTTTGACAGCTTTCTGATTCCCCTGTCAGATGCAATTTGGTGCTAATCACATTTTCTTTGCTTAGTGTCAATGATACAGGCCATGCATAATATTCCTGTATGTCCACTTATTTACTTGAAACACAGCTGAAATGTCTTGGGCATTAATCTGATGGAACTCTTACATTGAAATGCAAAAATGATGCTTGAGTAGTAAGATAATGTAGTGTGGCAGATGTGCAGTAGATAACATTGAGGCTAAACTACTGATCTTTACCAAGCTCTAATGCGTTTTATTTGTTGGTTTTGCATACCTTTTCGTAAAAAAAGAGATTGTTATCAGTTCTGGTTCATTAGAAAGGTGTCACTTATAATTTAATTTCAAAATGTGAGCAACTACTTCTACTCCCCTTTTCTCCATTTTAAAATACAGGCTCTATTTTTTTTTTTGAAGTTGTGGAATGCATTTTATATATGCCTACTTTTAGTGTAAGTATTTCTTTCGGTTGCTGGTGTTTCAGATTTTTTTTTAAGTCTTAGTTTTTCTTTCATACATCTATGCAGTTTTCAAAGCTGCTGTTGAGTCCTGAATATTTAAAATTTCTGTGAGTTCCAGTACTGATACTGAAAGCTAGAGCATCCTGTAGGTGTTCATCTCATTTCTACAAATGTTGGTTTGCAATACTTTTGCCTAAACTGTACTTTGTAGTGTGTGTTTTCTGCAGTTACCTATTAGTGCTTTTTGTTTGTTTGTTTTGAAATCCTCCTCCTACAGCAAAGAAAAGTGAATGTTTCTAGAGGATGTGAACACTTTGAAACTTAAATCCCTATAGTGCATATCAAGAATTTGGTCATGGGTTTTTGTTAGTATTTACCTACTGAATTATGGTGGGGTGTTTTTGTTTGTTTCTACATGTTTTTTGTCTACTCTGAAATACTGTTATCTGCTCTTCTACTGCTTAATAGAAACAGTGATGATGGCTTTCAAAAGACATAACTGCTTCATAGGCTGTTGAAATTTATTCCTTCTTTTTAAGAGTGTACTTATGTGACAGATTTGGGAAAGGATGTAGTGTTGATCTTGCGTAAAAAGGATGGATTTTTAGAAACTTACACAGGGTACAGGGATTCTGCATAATAATACTGGCACATCTCTGTAGACGTGACTATATATGATCCCAATAAAGCGTTCCAGCAGGTAATTGAAGTGTGAGTAATTACATGGTGAGATTTCTTATTTCTTACAACAGTTCTATGTATTCCTTGGTAGCTCAAGATTCTTGAAAACTGAAGATTCGCCCGAAACCGTGAATAGAGACTTCAGATTTCAAATGCCCTGATTACGTGGAATCTGCTCACTTGTGCTTGAAACAAGCTGGGTGGTGAAGGTTAGAATTCCTCATGGCTCTGTGACTGGGGCCCTTCTATTGACCCGCGGGGCTGCTGGGGCCTATTCAATAGTGCACAGAGCAGGACCTTTCATTCCGAGATGTTTCATTGGTTTTGTGGGCAGTTGTAAGTGGTTTGACTTTAGTAGTAACCTGGGACATGAGGAGAAGTAGGTTTAACTGCAGGTTTGTCATGGATGTCCTGTACTACATGGATATCTTGGATAAATCAGCTTCATTGTGCCTTTATGTCTGTTTGTCAAGTAGGAATGATAGTTTTGCTGTACTCCATTGAATACACACACACACACACACATACATATGTATACACACAGTAAACTTTCTGTACTGCGTTGTTTTTGTGACCTTCTATTGTCAGTGTGCTACTAGCAACAAATATGCTTAATGAAACCAATGCAGGTTGTCTACTGTAGTGGTAGGATTTAGACACTTTACTTAAAATTAAGGAATTGGAAGGTAGCTGTGCTGTATTTTTTGTCTGTGGAAACAAAAAATGCTTAACTAATGCCATTAATGTGTCATCCATTAAGAATATGGAGAAATCCTTCATATTGTTTTACGCTGTAAAACATTACAAAAAAGTTTTGGATTAAATACTCAAATACTTTGTAATTCCTGTTTATTCGCAGAGCTGCTAATTTTTAATTCATGGGGTTTTTTTAGAATCCTTTAATAGTATTTGCATATGCTTTCAATTTTGTGTGTTATCAGTTTACCTTGTCGTTAAAGGCATCTGAATCTATATAATGATAGTGGAGTTAGAATTGGGATTTTGTGTTACCTTAGAATCAGTGTACCTCATGATTACAGGGCAATTCATAGTGCTACATAATTTGAGTGTGGACATAAAACTTTTAGTGTTTTTTTTTCTCATATTTTTTGCTTATATTTTGGTTTTGTCTTGGAAGATATTGAAAGAGCTCCAAAGGAAGATTGAAGTGAGTGTGTTCAACCCTTAGCCTCTGTGCTGTGACTCCCTGTGGTGATGATTAATTGGTAATGTGAACATCTGTGAGGGAATAGTGGAAGTGCCAAACTTTTCAAACGGGCTGTAACTGGCGAGTAAGCTCCATGTTCATAAGATGTAGGTAAAGTGCCTGCCACATAGATAAATCTCCTGCCATTAGTAACTTGGATGATGTAACTAATCTGATGGTGTTTTTGGGTGATCTTGATTTGGGGTGTGGGAATATGGCCACTACAGTTGTAAAGAAATAAAGGATATTAATTGCTTAGTGTAACTTGCTTAACATCAGTAGCTAAATTTGCTGAAGCCTTAGGCCAGGGGCTGGGATCTTGCACTTGGACGTGCTGAGCCTTTCCCCAGCTGAGTGAGAGGAGGCCTCGGAGCTGGCTGGAGCTGGCAGCTGAAGGGTGCAGGGAACGCCGCTGCCCTCTCAGCAGCAGCTGCAACCGCAGAGATAAGAAAAGGAAGGGCCTACCCGGAGACAATGAAGAGACCCACTGGGAAGACCCCAGACCCTGATATTACTACTGGTTAGAACTGCCATGAAAGAGGTTGGGAATTTAGCTTGTAAAGGTATAATTTCCTGGGGATTTCTTTGTTCGGTGTCCGTCCCTCTGTGGAGGCAACCAGCTCGACGTGTTTCCACTGCTGTACCACTCGAATTACTTCTTTAGACTCAAAGCCTGAGACTCTGCTACAGGATACCTGTGGTGGAGAAGCTTCCTTAACCTGGTGCTGTGCTGTGAATTTACGTGATTTCTGTTAACATGGTATTTGTTCAAGAATCTTGGACTTGTGGAGTTGTGTAAGAGAAAATGCAAGTTGTGTTGAAAATGTAGAACCTGTGTGATGAATACCTTTCATTTGCCCATGTTCATCTGCGAATAAAGTCACTGCTGGGATGGAGAAGTGCTGTCTGTATGCCTGTAGCTAAAGTCTAGCTGTTGGCTTGGGATCCTCCCTGCTGTATGAAACGGCAGGCTGCTTTGACTGTTCCCAGTTACAGGATTGTGTACATAATATGCAGTAGAAAGGAACATATAAAGGGAAGTTGTCATAATACAGGGTACACCTGGGCAGGTAATTGAGAATGTTCCAAGTGCTTGCTTGAGATGGACTCCTCTCTCTTGGTGGACTCTTGGCTGGCACCTACTGTGTTGGAGCAATTGAAACTGAAACACGTTCCTGGTACGCTTTTATTTTCCTTCCCCCCAAAAGTACCACATTATGGCTTTGGAAGACCTCAAATGAAACCATCTAGAGACTTATTAAAAATGAGTAATTGGTTTTCAAAGATGGCTAGAGGTACTGAGATAGGAGGAAAACCTGTCAAGGCTGTCTTTCAGTAACATGGACTTACGTACCTGGTATGAAATGAAAGTTGAAGCACTGTGTGTTTGATGCTCTTGGATACGGAAACTTTCAAAAAGGATTAGGTAACACATCAGCAGTTGTTGCCTCTTTTGTTCACTTTTAATGCAGCTGCTAATGGATTTGTTCTTTTTTTTTTCTTCTTTTTTTGCAAAACATCAGTTAATGTGAGAATTAATATCTGATAATGGGCACCAAGAAATCTTTGAATGTTAATGGTATTATGTGTGTTCTCTCTACCCCTTCATATTTGCATTCTAATAGAATTGGAGTATTTTAATGGCATAATAAAAACTTCTGTAGAGAGACTGAATGTGGATAAACCATCAGTTATGCATTTTTGGATGAGAATTTTGGGTGGCCAATTGATTTCACTGTCAGCATAACAACTGTGTTGATTGCAGGAGGGAAATACGCTTTGCTAGTTAGTGGGGTTATGTCCTAAGATCCCATTTCCGAACCAGAGTGAACTGACTGAAGTCTAAGTCATTGGAAAGTAAACGAAAATGTATTTAAAATAATTGAATTTGAATTAAATATACTTCTACATTTGTTTAAAAGTATCATTGATTTTCAGTGATGGATCACCACTGCAATGTTGATGTGCAATTAAATGTCTTTACGTTAAAGTTAACACCTTTTTGTAGGGGAAAATGCATTATATGCATATTTATGCAGTGATAGTTAGCATACATTTATTCAGAGTCTTAATTTTTACATTTAGCTTAGGAAATGCTGAGTGACAGTTCTTATTTAGTAGAATATTAATTTCTTCTTCATGGCTTGTGTCAAGCTAGTTTTAGTAATTGGAGTTCAATTAAAGCTGCAGAGAACTAAAATGAATTTTAGTTAAGAAAAAATGAGAAACACTCTGGATGTGTATTGGGAAGAGTTTTGCGTTTAGAGCTGATATATTGAGCAGAAGTGGTTTTCGGATGATGCATGATAGACTATGCAGCTGATAAAGTAGATATGAGCAGCAGGAATCTGTCACGGTGTTGGAGCTAACAGTGCTCAGCTCTTGCATTTAGTTTTTATTCAGAGGCTATAAGAAAGTAAGACTGGTAAGCTTCCCTGCTTTTCAGTTCTCAGCTGTTTTTTTCATTTTGAATGATCTTATTGTTGAATTGAATTGTCTAGATAAACTGAAATGAGAATAGACTCTTTGCCAAGAAGTGGCAGCTACGGCTGTCGGGAGCTCGTCATTTTATCTCTTCAGGAAGCTCTAACTCCATGTAGTTAGCTCTAGGCTTTCCCCTCTTAAGTTCAACTTTCCTTAAAATGTTTTACAGGAACATGCTACTTGTGAGCAATCCTGTGGAGGGTAGGAATTGGCTGCAGCATCCTGGTACTTTAAGTCTAACGTACATTACCTTACAGATTGCACAGCAGCCTACCTCTCTCCATGCTGCCAAGTTCTGGTTGAAGAGTAGATCAGAAATGATCAGTATAAATGATTATAATGATCCTGGTGGAGTGGCGTGACATGTCCAAAGACTAAGGACTCTGCTGGGTCAACCGAACCTGTAGAGTTTCTTGATAGAGTCTGAAAGCACGGAAAGAGAGAAGTAGCAAGCAGAAGCCTTCTGGTAGGTATCACCATGACTTCGGACTGGAGCCCAGGGAAGAGGATGGAGCTGCCTTTCTTGCCTCTTCCCTGTACTAAAGCCCTCCATCAAGAGGCCAAGGAGTAATTAGTTACTGATAGACTACTGACACAGGGAAGGATCGGAAGTCTGGAGGCACAGCTCTGCAAACTTCATTTTGATTAAAACTATTTGTTTTTTCCCAGGTGACCAAACCAGCATGTTATAGGAAAAGGCAAAGGGCAAAAATAAATTCTTACTCCAAACTTGGTTGGAACTGTTGTTTAGAGTACATATGCCTTGTCACATTTTTTATAAAGTCTTTGTGTATGACTTGTGTTAGCCTGACTTAATTAGAATTAATTCGAAGTCCAAATGCAACTAAGGGGGAAAAAAGCCCCAACAATCTTTTATCCACCCATAGCAATCAATTCTGGTTTGGTATCCTGTGCAATAGACACTTGGAAATTCTCCTCTGCCTCTTAATGTCTCTGAAGAGTAGACAAACTTACGTTGTTTCATGTTTCTCAGCTTTTCTGAAATCCCTGAATCTCTGTGCAGGGAGTAGTTGGAGGGTGGCACCGCCTCTCCTGAGCCACCAATCTTCCAGGGGAGACTGCTGGAAATGCTGTTGTGGCGTGGTGTCGGCGTTAGACTGGAGCTCCCAGTAAGAGCCACCAAACTGAGCCTGGTCTTTGGGCTCCAGTCTGCAGCCTCAGACTGTGTGGTGCCCTGACTGGACTTATAAAGTTGAAACTGTGAGGGAAGGGAGAAAGCAGTGACACTGTTTGCCTCTGAGTAATCTCTCTCCTCAGTTTGTGTCAAAGAGAATAGGGGGAACCCTCGGGCCTGCTGGCTGTAGCTCCCATTCATCGCCGCAGAGCGTGTCGCGTGTGCTTGGTTTCATTTTGGGCTTTCATTGTTGGTTTCATTCCGCGGTTTCTGTGTGGGGTGTTTGTTCTGTTGTTGTTGTTTGTTTGTTTGTTTGTGTGTTTTTTGAAAGTAGTTTGGGCACCCAGATGTATAAATCAGGAGTAAAGTAATTTTAGGAGACCTTCCTGAAGTCCAGGATCAAGTTCTGCAGTGTGTGTGCCTGCTGAATTACTAACAAAACGCTGCTTACCTTATGCTGCATAGGAACCCCTGAGACTTGATTTCAGCTAAGTGTGCGAAAACTTTCTTAGTCTCTTGGAAAGAAAATAATTTGACTGGAGGCCAAGTATTTGAGGCAACATAAATGTATTTGTTACCTTGTCGGGAATTTTTCTTTGTAGTCTTTTTTTTTTTTTTTTTTTTTACTTTGGGTTTTGTAAAGCCTAGGAAGCCTCAAATAAACTATGGCTTACCTGGAGGGGACTGAAGGCTCGATGCGATGTAGCCACAGAAGAATGGAAAGTCGTGCACGTTGATTCAGAGGAGCAAGAATGTCAATCTCACAATAGGGTATTATTATTTATTTTTTTTTACTGGAAGAAAACATGTGTTAGAAGATCTTCCATAAAAGCAGGCAAAGAACCGAATCAATGTTAGCATTTTATACCAGCTTGAATATTCTTGTATTTCAGACCGTTATTCTAATATCAGGTAACAAGGTGATGTGGCCACAAAGAAGGCAAATGTGATTCTACAATGAATCCATTCGAGTACTAGTAGTTAAGCTGGGAAAACAGGAATTCCTTTTTACAGGCATAGATAGGTCGAGGAATAGCCATATTCATTTTTCTGGAGGAGGCTAAGTTGTGTGGCTTTGGTTTTGATGTCTTTTCATGATATTGAAGATATTTGAAGGTTTATGACGCTAAAACATTTTGGCAGAATTTTCTATGAGCTGGAAGTATTTTACTCCTCTCCCATTGCATGTTTGTTGAGTAATTAAACTTACTTGTGAAAGCGGAGCCTGGTATATCATTCATGTCAGGGTTTTTTTAATAAAAAATGCTTGCACTATGAGTAGAATAGGTACCTTTATAATTTGTAATGAGGAGTGGAAAATAGATGAACAACCTTCTCTCTGAAAAATCACATTTGAAATTTCTGAGTAATGATCTGAATGGTGTGAAGTCATTTATTCCCAAGACATATCACTGTTTTGCAGAATATTCAAACTACTGTAATCAAAACTAAACTATGCCCTAAGCGAGAATTATGGGTTTTTTTTAAAAAGAAAGCTTCAGATCACATTGAAACAATATTTCAGAATAATAGAAGTCTGTTAATTGAATTCAAATTCTTGGTGAAATATATTCTTCAGTGGTTTTCATTATCTAATAAAGTTTTAGTTTAATTAGTGCAGGTAAGAAACCGTGCTCAGTATTTTGTGTTTTATTCAATATAGCAGAAGGTTCCTTTTCTCTCAACCCTTTTTTTTTTTTTTTTTTTTTACAGAAGATAGTCTCCTTAGGAAATGTTAAGATAATTTTAATCATTGTTCAGAGGTCAGATTTGCAGTCCCCGTTTTTATGGCTAAATGTTACAAAACTGTGCATCAAGTATATGTTCAACACTATACTTAATAGTGCATTGAGATTCAGCCTTGGAAATGAGGACTGTGTCAAAATCCATTTAACAAGCAGTTATATTATCACTTATGGAAGATGTACTTTGGCTTTATTTTTGGATACCTATCCCGTTGTGGAAGGGCAAGAACACTCCTAGTGTTGAAGTGAATGGTTGTTATTTTTTTTCTTGTATATTCTATTTTAACGGGATGTTACTCAAATATGAACACGAGTACCGATGTGTGGGTAGTAGAAGGGTACATACGTGAGATTTTTTACTGGCAAACACATTCGTGGGATCAAGGGATGCATAACATACATGTGTCCATACATAGCTGCTACTAACTTTATAGATACAGTTTTTTCAGTTGTATACTGAATTTTAATGCTCAATTCGAAAACCTTAAAATAATATGTTTAATTTTACTGTGAACCTTGAACATAATGTCAATTTGCAATTTGTTTACCAAGATATTGAGAAACTTAACTACGAAATTATACTGTGGGCAGCTAATGCTGGGGTAAAAAAAATTATTGAAATTTATAACATGTAGATTATTCTTTTAAGGAGTATAATGAGCAAGCAGCCGTAGGATGTCTGTTATGAACTGATTGCTGAAATGAGTAATTGTCACTGAAGGGTGTTTTGTTATTGCCAGAGCTGTGACTATCTCTGGAAATTTTACTTTTAGTTTCATTGTTTTCACAGTAATGGTGCATTAACATGTCAAGTCAAAATATTTTTTTAGTCCTTCTGTTCTGATAGTTCATTTGGGAACATATATTTCTGGAACTGCAGTGTTTGGAACCACCATGCTTCTTTTAAAGTTTCTGCATGTTTCACAATTTTGCATGTTACTGATCTTCTGAGAAGGCATAACTTGATAGGTTTCTTCTTTAGTTGTAGGCTTCTTAAACTGGTTTGCCTTTGAAAAAAAAAAAAGAGAAAACACTTCTTCTGTCAGTGGCAATGGATTGACTTTGTAGTTTTCTATTAATGAGTATGATAAACAAGCCATGTGAACTAGCCAATTACTAAACGCATTCTGAGGATTTTGGTGACGTTCCCATTGCGTTTCTGTTAAACTTCTCTCCCTTCTTCTGTTCTTCTTTGTCTCAAATTTTATTCGTAAAAGGATCCTGGCATTTAACAGCTTTCTTTAGGGACATGGTTGCTTGAGGTCAAGGTCAGCTGACTTCTGCTGGAGCATATGTTGTCCTGAGTCTTCTCAGAACGACATCACTGTGTGAAAGGTGTTTATTTTCTACTGTTTTTCGTAGGGGTATGTATGCATTATTATAACGTACTGGGAACCCCCTAGGAATACTGTTTATTGACAGAATTAATAACAAACTAGTAGAGACTGATAACATTAGTTTGTCATTAGGGACAGACCTTTCCTCGTCAAGGTGACAGCCAGTTCTGTAAGCTTACTTTTGCCTTTCCAGAGCCTGACATATAAACTGTCAGAGACAGGGCAAATAATGCAGTCTCACTAAGCCAGGCATCAGTAAGAATGGGACTCTTGGCAGTTGTAAATACTGAAATGTTTTTCTGCGCAGACAAGAGTGCAGTGTGAGAACTGTGTGACGTGTGGCAACATCCCAAGATTTATCAAGCCTGTCTGTACTAATGAAACTTGTTGTGTGTGTTATGCTGTACAGATGGTTTTACATTTTCTGATGGGTTTTACAATTCAAGTATTTTTCGTACTGCCTTTATTTTTCTTCTTCTGAAGTTCCATTCCCCCATCCCATAATGTCCTCTGAAAAAATCCAAGCCATTTAAAACCAGCTAATTCATATGTAGTTGGTGAGTAATTGTGGCCGAAGCAAAAGTTTGTATTTGCACATGATGGATACTGTCAAATCAGTGAGAGAGTAGAGAAAAAAGAGTGTCTTGATAGAAGTTGGTTTGTTGGGGTTTCTTAGCTTTACAGCTAAAAAGGCAAATGCACATTCAGGTGGTTAGCAGGAGCACAGCCATAGAGTCAAGGGAAGTGATTCCTTTCCTCTTTTTGGCACTTGAGACCACAGCTAAATTACTGTGTCTAGTTTTGTTCTCCTTTGTGCAAGAAAGACATTCACGTACTTGGAGCAAGCACAGCACAGGGTCACAAACATGAGCAGGGGTTGTGAGGAGAGACGGTGAGTCAACTTCATAGCATAAGGGAGATCTTTTTGCTGTCTGCAGCTGCTTAATGGGAGAGTATAGAGGAGACTACATCCTTCCTTCTTGGAAGCCTGCAGTGAGAAGATGAGATTTAAAGGATATTAAGTGGTCATAAGGAAGACTAATAAGATATGAGAAACTTCATTCCTGGAACAGGTGCCCAGTAGTGACTTGTGAAATCTTCATCGCTGGAGATACACAAAGTGAGGTTGGGCTCTGAGCAACCTGGGCCAACTTCAAAGTTTGAGCTTAGTGCCAGCATGACCCTACTTTGAATGGAGGCCTGGACCAGTGACTTTCAGAGGAATCTTCTTCCAAGCTGAGTTATTCAGCGGACGCTACTCATTAGACTGGAATCTGGAAAAGATACGGAACTTCTTAGTTACAAATACCAAGTGCTTTTTCACATCATAAACTATTTGCCTGGAGTATGAAGAACCATGCCGATTTTTAGGCATTTCAATGACCATCAGATCTTACTGAAATGGTATAATGTCTCTTCACCACAGTTTACTTTGGTTAAAATTTCTGGGGATTTTTAACGTCTGCATTATGTGAAGATTAACAAGCTACCTTGGAGGACTTCTTCTAATTTTGTATTCATTATATGCAGTTGAGACACGAGAAAAGAGAACAAGTAAAAATTGTTGTTACTGCAAGTACATCTGGCAGTGTACTGGAGGCTAATATTTTCCTCAAGCGTTTGTATATAAGTAGGGTCAGAAGCAGAGCAGTTAGGAAAAATGATGATGGGCTCCATAAATTCATTTCTTCCAGCCCCGCTTTAGCTCTTTGAGTTCCTGTATCCAGGTCAGATGTGCCAGGAATGGGCAAAGCTATCGGGGAGCAGCTTCTCTCCTGCTTCTCCGTCTTCTTCTGCCCCTACCATACAAAGCTATGCAACGTTTCAGTCGTGTTAAGTGGCATCATAGTGACCAGACAGTTAATGGGGATTTGGGAGAGTCCACAAATGTATGTGGATGGACTTGGAAATGTGGGTGGATAGACTGTAAAGTATGCACAGGGTGTGAGTGGAGTGGGAAGGAAGCCGCTGGAAAGAAGGGCTGAGGAAGTGTTAGCAAGTGCAATTCTGTCCTGGCTAGATTGATGCTTCTACCTGGACATCAGCAAGGCCTTTGACACCGTCTCCCACAGCATCCTCATAGGTAAACTGAGGAAGTGTGGTCTGGATGACCAAGTAGTGAGGTGGGTCGAGAACTGGTTGAAGGGAAGAAGCCAGAGGGTTGTGGTCAATGGGGCTGAGTCTGGCTGGATGCCTGTGTCTAGTGGGGTCCCTCAGGGGTCAGTGCTTGGGCCGGTGCTGTTTAATATATTCATCAATGATCTGGATGAGGGATTAGAGAATGTTGTCAGCAAGTTTGCTGATGATACGAAATTGGGAGGAGCGGTTGACACACCAGAAGGCTGTGCAGCCATTCAGAGAGACCTAGACAGGCTGGAGGGCTGGGCGGGGAGAAATCCTATGAAGTTCAACAAGGGCAAGTGTAGAGTTTTGCACTTGGGAAAAAATAACCCCATGTGCCAATATAGGTTGGGGACTGCCCTGCTGGAGAGCAGCGCAGGGGAAAGGGACCTGGGGGTTCTAGTGGACAGCAGGATGCCCATGAGCCAGCACTGTGCCCTCGTGGCCAAGAAGGCCAATGGCATCCTGGGGTGTATTAGAAGGGGAGTAGCAAGTAGGTCAAGAGAGGTCCTCCTGCCCCTCTACTCTGCCCTGGTGAGGGCACATCTGGAATATTGTGTCCAGTTCTGGGCCCCTCAGTTCAAGAAGGACAGGGAGCTGCTTGAGAGAGTCCAGCGTAGAGCCACAAAGATGATGAAGGGAGTGGAACATCTCCCTTATGAGGAAAGGCTGAAGGAGCTGGGTCTCTTTAGCTTGGAGAAGAGGAGGCTGAGGGGTGACCTCATTAATGTTTCTAAATATGTCAAGGGGGAATGTCAGGAGGATGGAGCCAGGCTCTTTTCAGCGGCGTCCACTGACAGGACAAGGGGCAATGGGTGGAAGCTGGAACACAGGAGGTTCCATAAAAATATGAGGAAAAACTTTTTCACTGTGAGGGTGACAGAGCCCTGGCACAGGCTGCCCAGGGAGGTTGTGGAGTCTCCTCCTTTGGAGACATTCAAAACCTGCCTGGACGCGTTCTTGTGCGCTCTGCTGTAGGTGATCCTGCTCTGGCAGGGGGGTTGGACTAGATGATCTTTGAGGTCCCTTCCAACCTGTAACATTCTGTGATTCTGTGATTCCTTGCTCCCACTTTGAGTTCCTTAGAAACCCTATTAAAAAGCCCCAGCACTGAAGAAGCTTGTGAGTCTGAGAGCTCCTCAGTTTGTTCTTGCAGCTTTGTCTGTAACTAATGCTCAGCAGCAGACCGCTTCAAGATTTCTTTGTGCCTTACATCTGGATTGCCCAACGGGCTGGTTTTTTACAACCCACCAGCTTTTCCAGGGCTTCAAAATCATCCAGAAAGGGGTGAGGAAGTGGGGAGAAGAGATTGATGCAGTTTGTTGGGGAGGTCTGCTGGATCGCAGCAGACAAGGTGCCCGCTGGAGTTGGAGCAGACAGCAGGAGCAAATTGTGCCGCAGCAGGAGCTGGGAGCAGTTTGAGCTCTCCTTGCCTGACCTTCCACCCCTCTGCCTCGCTTTGCCACGTGTGGCTCTGAGAGTCTGGTGTTACTGTGGACTCTGTTCCACAAAGATGCTGCTTCTATTAAACCTGCTGTTCCTGGGTTGTTTTATTGTGTGTTCTGCAGGAGTAGAATTGGACTTGCCAGTGGAATTGGACTAAGCTGTTAATTTAGCATTAAAGTAGTATTTTAAGGTAAGATAATTCATATTACAAAATTACTATAATTCGTATTATGAAAGTGAACATTAATTGATTCTTACCCACAACATAGTAACTAAGATGTTACTTTCATTTATACGGATAAACTGGCTTATTTCAGATACCATGACACAACAAATTTTCCCTTTTCAGTGACTGGTTACAGTAAATACATTTGACAAGCACAATTCTAGTAACACAGTCTGTGGTGTTAGTATCTACATTTTTATGGTGCCATTTTAAATGGACATTCCAAAATTACCTCATCTTCTGTAAAGTCCAGATAGGTGAAAGTACTCAGTTTCAAGGTAAACAAAGGAAATAATTGTTCTTGGATTTTACAGTCCTTCTGTTTGTTTTTTCACTTGGATAGAGGAAGAATAAAGACAAGGGGCATTTGTTGTTTAGCAAAACTAAGCAGCTATTTCACATGAAAACATAATGAGTGTGACAGACTACAAATAGCATTGAACATGATTCTTTTACAGAAGAAAGGAAGACTGTCCTTTGGTATATTTACTTCAATCAACCCTAATAAGGCTTGTATTATGTGTTTTATGCATCCGCCATCATAATTATAAATCCTTGACATTTTAGCACTAGCATTTATATCTGCGAGGGAAGCTACCCAGAGTCAACTCTCAAGGAATGTCTGTATTGTTACTATGGATCTCCATAACAGCTCTCAAGTAGTTACTAAGTGGCTTAAAAAATTATATTTCAGTCATGCTTGAAGGGCTCATCAAACTTTGCCACAAATATCAATGTTAAGTACCCAATCAGCTCCATTGTTTGAAGTAGTCACATGCGCTCATGAAGGAATATGTTGGGCAGCAAGAAGCATATAAGGTCTCATCGGTTAGGTAGATTTTTCTTCTGACCTTTCAAAAAAAACAAACAACCAACCCAAGGGAAAAAAAAAGCAACCCAACAACCAACCCCCAAACCTACCAGTTCAGATACAGGGAAATAACAGGAAGATTAGGATATCTTTTGATTTGATCACCCACACAAAAACAACAGCTAGGTTTTCTGAAAAGTGTGCATGAAAGGGTTTTCTCAGGCATGATTTCTTAATACTTTTTTTTTTCTTTTTTACCTTTGTAGAATAGATTGAGAAACTTCCCAAAATAGCAATAAAAAAAACAAAGCCACAGCAAAAGTCACAAGAGAAATTACAACAGATTCTTAAACTCTTCAGAGATCTGGAAACTCAGGTTCATAAATTTGACTAGTTGTGCAAACTCAGTGATAAACCTGAGAAATAAATGCAAGACTCGTAATAACGAAGCGATCCAAAAGTTTTGATCTCCCAGAAGTAACAGGGAGTTTGAACCCCTTCCCGTGGCTGTCCTGTCATAACCACAACTCTACTAAAATCAGTAAGTGTAGTCAGTGTAGTTCATCAGCAAACGGAAGCCCCGTTGGGTGGAGCAACAGTACCAGTGCAGTGGGAGGGCTGGGGAAGGAGCTCCAGAGGATTAACTTTCTTCCTAGACTGCTGCCTCTGATTCTTTTTCAGATGTCATAAGTGGTGGGCAAGAACTCCTCCAAGTTGTTTCTAGAGAAGTAAATAGTCTGATTAAAATGTGAAGACTGGAACAAAATAGTATCTTGCTGTTTGGACAGACTTCTACAATGCAGTGATAACTTCAAAATCTAAGCTTAACTTCTGAAGAATTTTATTGTTTAAAGCATCACCTCTTGCTGTGGTGCCCATTTATGTTGAAATACAAACGTTTGAACCCTCTGGCACTGTTGAGGACTTGCAGTGGCCCTGTGCATTTAAACTGAAGCAAATCCTGCAGAGCCCTACCAGTCCTGGCTGGACTTTTGGTTCTTGATTTTGTCCCCTGCTCTGTCCCTTGGGTTGTGCCAAAACAACTGCACTGTCACTTGGTTAAGGTTCCCTCCCTGCCACTGCTACACTCCTTTCTCTTCCCCCAGAAAGAGAGGGACTTGCACTGGATCTCGTCTCTCTTTTTTAGGTGTGACGCTTCTCTTCCTGTGCCATATTTTTCTTGTATCTTTGAAAAGTTTTGAGAGCAGAGGCTACCGGTGTTTCTACAGTGTGCAGTAAGATTCTGTTCTTGGCTACTTTTAGATAGTAGCAAAAGAAATCTGAGTAATAAGAATAGGAAAAGTGTCAGGTGGTCTTTGGGAAGATACTTTGGTGTATGTAGTTTTGGCATGTAGGTAAACAAGATGAGCTAATCACCATAACTTCTGTGTAACGTATCTGTAATTTGTTTTCATATGTAGGTGTGAAGGAAGGCTGCCATATGGTGTGTCTTGGTATTTTTCCTTGACAACCTTTTTTTTTAAGTTAAAGGAATTCCAAGACAAGCTATTATGCAAGAATACCATTTCAAATACTTACATATACCAGAAGAATACCTTGAAAGAACATTGAAGAAAAGCTGTAGAGCTCCAGGAAAGTTTTAAATTGAAAAATTAAATAACACTTTCATCCATTTATGAGGTACCCTAATTACCTTAGTTTTGTCTATGAAGCACTGTTTCCAGTCTTTCATCTTTTAACCGTTTGAACAGGAGTCTTTCCTAAGTAATATATAAAATCTGATTTTACATTAATGAGTTTGTAGAGTTCTGAGACAATTTCCAGAGTGGCTTTATGAAGTTTTGCTGTTCAGCATACAGTACACCTTGCTCTCGGACTAAACTGTTCTTGTCCCCTTGTGGGCATAAGTTCAAAGTATAATGTGTGCTCGTAGAAGAGTTTCTGTTAGGAAGATGAACTCCTTGAGAGAACTGCAGAGATATTCCTGCTGTTGCATTTGGACTTCATGACACGTATGTGAGCAGCTCCTGTGCACTGTCACGGGAGCTGTGGTGCAGACATGGGTCCATCTTTTTTAAAGGGGACAGGTAAGTCACTGCTGCAAGACTACAGGCAGTGGTGGTCTAAGGACATGTTAACTCTGTGATGCGTTGATAGAAATTTGCTTTGTGTGGTTCACGGAGCTGAAGCAGCTGGAGGACAGAGAGTTGCTTTTCTAACTCGTTTAGTTCCCTGAACTGACTCGCCATGGATCGAGCAAGTTGTAGCGCTTGTGTGAAGGAGCGGTAGAAACTAGTGGCTGGAGAAAGAGGAAAGCCAGCCTTCAAGTAGGTGTTGGATTTTGAACTTGAGGGGCTGGTGCAAACTGCTGGCTGAAAGGCAACTTTGCCTTTATCTTGTGTTGGTGCTGGTGCTCGAGTGTCTTAGAAGGCTGGAGTCAAGAACTGACCAAACATGTGACCTTGCCAAAAGAAAGGGGGGAGAGGAAAGGATCGCTTTTCCCTTTTTGTGTTGATCATGTGTAGGCTGCTGTCAACTGCAGCCTTTCTCCATCTGTGTCTGGTTGTCTGCAGGTGCGAGCGCCTGGGGAGAATTGAAGCTGTGATTTTTTTTTTTAATTTTACTTTGAACTTTGCTGTATTCTGGCATCAGTATGTCCCATGTAGAAACACCACATGTGTTTCTACCTCTTTGTTATATATGTATAGGGGTAAATACGAGATTATCCTGCAGATCCCAAACTAAGGGATCAGAGAAGGTAATGTGATGATGCTGTGCTGAACATGATTTTCTGCTGTAGCTTGAGCCATCACTTTTTCTTATGTCACAAAGTTTGATGAAATAAGTTGCTAAGCTATTCATTCACCTTTCCTGACAGCTCTTTGTTACAATGTGAGTGCCTTTGTGTGAAAAGTCTTTACTAATTGACCCAAAAAAGGAGATGGTTTTGCCACATCTTTTTATAAGTTGCTAATAATCACTCCCACAGGAGCACTGTCTGTCAGAAGTATAGGTATGGCTAAAAAAACACAGATTTTCTTCTGAAATGAGCATTTGAAGCCATGGACAGGGAGCACCTGAACAGGAAACAAACTTATCTTGAATAAACTGACAATTTTATTGCCTTTTGTTGTCCATAGGGCGAAAAAAAAAATGTAAGTAAAGTTTTGAATGTGAAAAAAATAAGAGAAAAAAAAATTATGTCCACCTTGAATGAAAAAATAACACGAAGTTGAGCATTTAATTCCTTTTTGTGCTTTTGAGTATATCAGTCCAGCTGTTGAAAATTGCATCTTTTCAATCACGTACTGATGCTAGCCTGCAACTGGGAATTTCTCTTAGTGATTTTATTCTGACAGTAATTGAAAGCTGATTAATTTAATTGCAAGCAAGGCTTTATTTTGCCATTTCTTCCTTAGTCCCTTGTGGACATGCCTAGTGTTTAGGGTCAGAAAGGAAATAGTGGTGTCTATTTTCTAGTTCAGTGCAGAAAAGCAGTAAAATATACAGGGTTTAACCTTATTAACAGTAATCTAGTTGTCAAAAGTGTAGTTTGAAGAGAGAAATAATTACGAAACCTTTTACTTAAATGGTGTATAGGGCAATGGAAAGTCAGCTGTTTCTGATTTAACAGACGAGTGCCTTGAAGGAAGACTTGTGAAGTTCTACTGTTTGTTCAAAGGTGAGGATGTTTTTCTTAGAAATTCTGAAACCCCATGAAATTGTTTAACTGAGCTTAAGTAGCGAGCACTAAAACAAAACTTGCAGTTTTAATGTGGAAGGACTTTTTACTGCTTCTTGTGTGTGTGGGGTGTGTCGCGGTACGCAGTGAAGCGTGGCTGCGGCGTGTGCGCCGCGCGCTGGAGCACAGTTCTGCAGCCGCCTGCGAGCGGAGGGGCAACAGTGCTGTTCCAGCTTGGCCTTACGGACAGAGGAGCGTGAATAGTTTTGGAAGGACTGAGAGCCCCTGGCAAATGTACCATTTCACAGGGGAACAGAGGGTAGGGGAAGACTCTTGAGAGAACTTTTTTTTACCGAAACACCACACCAGTTTTCTGTATCTTACTGACCAGTAGTTCCCTGGGGTAAAACATGCTGCTGCTTTGTACTCGGTCCCTTTCAGTCAGTAACATTATTGTCTGCTATTGGTATTTACCCACCTTTTTGTGTATGAGTGTTGATCTTAGTTCAGTGTGTGTGTGTGTGTTGCTTTGTGTGTTTGGGAATATAGTCACATAATTTTTATATAATCTTGTTTTACTTATCTGCAAGCTTTGCAATTGAAATACAAGTAAACAGTTGGAAGAGCTATGCCATAGGATACCATGCTACACTGCCTTGTAATAGGTTTGCAACTTACAACTAACAAAAAAGCTAATGAAATAGAACTGTTCATTATTGCTGCCCTGTGCTCTGACTACGTCAGTATCAGTAGGGAGAAGTTTAGTAATCAGAAATGACAGATAATTGCTAAATTTTGATAATTTATTGATCATCTATGTAACTGAGGTTGTTAATAGAGACTAGTTAAAAGAAAAAAAATCAGATGACCTACTGAACTCTCAATATTTATAAATATTGAACTGGTAAAGAATAAACTAGCATTGCAAATAGTGTTGTTGTTTTTGTGATGTATTTGTTAATGTGTCCTGAAGCTCTTTTCTATCAGAAGAGGTTTGCAGTCTGTTGCAATTAAATAATTTTCCATACTGGAAATGAGAAGTCAATTACCACAATTATTTTTGAATAGTTAATTTACATAGCCTTAATTGTATTCATTTGAATACAATGCAGTCTGCTAAAGGCTGAAGCTCATATTTATAATACTTTGATTGATTAGCAGCATGTTTATAATGTTAGAGTTGGTGCTGATAAGGTGTTCCTGCAACTGCAGTCCTGAGACGTTCTCTCCTAGATAAATATTTTATAAAACAAATGGCTGTTTATTTCATTGGCAAGGAGAGGCGTTGCGTCTTCGCTACCTCCACATGAAGTACCGAAGTGTCTCCTTTTCACACGCTCTAAAAACTGAGAGTTCCACGCTATGCCATATTACTTAATTAACGGTGTGCCCCATACTTTAAAGAAATAATTTTTCCTTGGTATTTTTAATCTGTCAGAATAGTCCCTAAACTAGAGCTGTTTGTGGGCTTTTTGCTGGGGTCGTGTGAAGAACGGCAGCAGTTGGGCCAGGCAGGAGGCCTGGGCGCTGTCGTGCAGGTGGACTCCTCCAGCGGCTGCTTGCCGGGCTCCGTCACGGGTGTTTGGCTGCTGGTGGCTTGTGCCTGTGCCCTGCCTGCTCCAGCCTGGGGTGTGGGAGGGGAACGCTTGTGTGGGTACGGTTGGGAAGGGAGGGAGGCTGTGGAGGTGTCTTTTTCTCCTGACTGCTGTGGGAGTTGGGAGGCGAGGAGCTGGCCTGTCCTCGTCTGCTGAACCCTCTTGCAAGGTGAACGAAAGTGGCAGCCAGCTTTGGGTGCCGATACAACAGTCAAACCTTTTGCCATCCTTCTAGATAAATGAGCAGGTGAAGACCTGGGGGGTTTATCCACTTTTGGGCACTGATTTCTGCACATCATTTTCCCTGAACCCAGCCCATTTCTGGCAGTTGTTTGACTTGTAGCCCAGCAACAGTTGCGGAACTTCTTGAATCCTGATGGACTCCCAAAGCAACATGAACAGTCATTTTAGAAATAAACGAAAAATACTGTAGGGTTTGTTTTTTCTCAGTACTGGAGAAAATTGCTATGATCTGTTGGTGTCTGGATCTAAGACAGCCTTGTGGCTGTGTATAGTTGCGGGGCATAGCAATGGTCTGGAGTGCCAACAACTGGGAAGTTTCCCTCTAATGCAGGAGTAAAGTACAAAGAGAGTTGTCTTTGTTATTGGAAATAGTTTCCTATATGCTTTGGACAAATAAACAAATTCTGTGTTGTAAGAGCTAGTCGTATGGCTGTGGAAAGGAAACAGGCTCCATAAGGGAAAGGAGAGCAAGTTTTCTATGTAATTATTCAAGAGGTTTGGTGTGTCTCTGAAATATGCTTTGGTAAATATGAGCTGACACATTTCTAGCAACCAAATTATATATGAATGGAAGACCTGAAAATGTCAGTTTCTTCCTTAGAAGCGCTTCAGGATTTTTCGTTTCAGTTTTCCGACTCATACATTCATTTCTTCCCTTAGGCAAATGAGTTCTTTAGATGTGTGTCTCTCTGTTTCAGTATACTATTAATTGGAGGATATTATAGGATATAATCATAGGAGATACATATATCTTGAAAGTGTCAGGTAAGATTTGATGTTCTAGTATTTTTATAGAGAGAGTTTGAATAACAGGGAGAGAGAAAGTAAATCAGTTCTTTAAGCTTGTTTCTGTGATTGTCTTGACGTTACCTAACTAGTTGTGTGTGTATCAGTTGTGTGGTCTCCTTTCATGATTAGGTAAGAACAACTTTAGAATAATCCTAAGGAATTCATGAAAAGTGAAATAAATGAACACCTTAAGATGAAGAAATTTCTTGCAATGTTTATTAGGTAAAGTGTTTGTCATTGTATGTCAGGAGAACTG
This sequence comes from Trogon surrucura, assembly GCA_020746105.1. Classification (NCBI taxonomy): domain Eukaryota; kingdom Metazoa; phylum Chordata; class Aves; order Trogoniformes; family Trogonidae; genus Trogon; species Trogon surrucura. Next base: position 54,285,018 of record CM036621.1, on the reverse strand, counting down.
TGCCACATCAGGTAGTGGGGCATGGAAAGTGCTTTAACTGCTGCTGTTACCTCCTCTGCTCTTGGAGAGAGCTCTGGGGTGACAAGAGTCCTGTTGATTGAGAACTGCAAATCTTCTAATTTGTTTAGATTCAGGGAGAATTAATTGTTTTCCTGGAACTGTTAACACAGTTTACACCCAGCCACATGTATCTGAGTCACTTGTTGATGAAGCTGTATACGCCTTACCTGATCATTTTGTATTAGTCTGGACCAAAAGGAAGATCATTGTGAAACGCCAAGTTAGCTGAGGCAAAAAATTATTTTTCTAGTGGTTTTCTTTTTTGTCATTTTCATGTCAACATTAATGTGAGTTTGGTCAGCAGGCTTCACGCTTTGTTGTTGCTTCATCTTGACCTTCTTGTGTGCCTCAAGTTGTGGAGGAGTCAGTGACTGGGGCACAGTTTTCGGAAACGCTACGCCTGGTATAAGCTTGCAGAGGAGACGGGAGGAGGGGTACGTGGTGGTAAAGATGTGCGTGTGTGTACCTAACTGCATCAAGAAGCTTTCATCGCTACAGATGTATAGGTTGGGCAGCTAGGGAAACTCTGTACTCTCTCGCTGTGTTGTCTTTGGAATGTAATTATTATGTACTTATAAATAGATATCTGGTCACTCAGTACAGCTTCCATGGTTGTGTCACATTCGTGCAGTTTTTCAGTCAGCACTAAATTTTTTAAAGTATTGACATCCTCCACCCCCATGAATTTAAATACCGCTATGTGTTTCTTTGTTCAGCCCAAAAATATTTTGGAACAGCGTAAAATTCTCGCTGACAGTAGCGTGCTAACCCTGAGAAAAGCACGTCAGCACAGGGCAGTGCTGTAGCGTCTACTTAAGTCATACTGTATTTAAACACAAATGTATGTGTTTTTCTGAATCTGTGTGTTTATTGTTAGCTGTTTTGAAATAAGACTGTTATTTTTGTATTCCCAATGGTGGATAAGTTTTACTTAAAAAAGGAAAAGAGTGAAGTTTGGGAATACTTTAAATATACAAACTGTATTATCTCTTGTTTTTATAGCTGATTGCTGTTTATGATGAGCAAGAAACTCAGCGTAAGACTGACGGCACAAATGGCAACTTGACTGAGAGAAATAGCCCAGACTCTTTCGAGACGGAGGTAGCAGCTCAACTGGCGGCCTTTCAGCCGATTGGTGGCGAGATTGAAGTGACTCCTTCTGCCCTAAAACTGGGTATGTATATCTTGCATGGTTGTTTTTAATTTTTTGACCAATATGTGGTGTTTTCTTGTCCTGGGTTTAGCTAAAAACCCAGTCCTGTTTAGTGATTTTTACTTTTCAGTTTAGTGTCTTCTAAAGGGCTGCACTTTCTGAAGTCAGCAGCATGTTTTTTGCAGACTGTGTGTGCTACTGGCAGTGATAACACCTGATGTCTACAGTCACTGCCTGGGACTGGTATGTAGAAAGGCTCTTGCTTATACTTATTCCTATAGTGACCAAGGCCACTGCTGGCTCTTGTGTGCCACGCTGGGGGTGCTGGGTAGTAAGAGGGGGGCACAAGGAAGTAAAAGGTGGCACCTCCGGGGGGTAACAGACAGGACAGGTGACCAACGAGAGTATTCCATCCCATATACGTCATATCTAGTATAAATTGAGTGATCACGAGAGTTTTGCCCTTTTTTCCCTTTTCGGCCCTTTTTTTTTCCCTTTTGCCCTTTTCGCCCTTCCTTTCTGCAATGGCCGGTGTCCAGAGAGGACTCCATCTGACCTCCTGATTTTGATCCGGATCCTGAGTTCCCGAATCCAGCTCCCTGTATCCAGCTCCCGCCGCCGCTGAGCCTGGGGTTTCCCCAGTGCCTCCTGCTCTGCAGCACCAGTGGTGATTTCTATTAGGGGAGGGAGTCGGGTTTGATATCGGGCTATTATCTATAGTTGTATATAGTTCTTTACTTTTATCTTTTTACCATCATTCCTATTACTTTCATTAAAGCTGTTCTAGTTCTAGTTTTTTTTCTCCTCTAACACGTAAGTCTCTCTACCTCATTCCCTTTTCTCTTCCCGTTTGGGGGGGGGGAAGAGGGGGTTAGAGAGCGTCTGTCCGCGTTAGTGGCCAGCCCAGCCCTAACCCGCGACATTTCTTAATTCTTTTTTCTGCCTACGTCTGTAGTTCGATTTTACTACCCCATTGTTTACCTTGCAATTCAGTGAAGTCAGTTGTAGTGACAAAAGTCAGGGTTTTGAACAATTGACGCTGAAGACTGCAGCGGAGCATGGCAAATTTGCACCTGAGCCTTGTATCCTGCTGTGTGTTATGCCCGTTCATGCAGCTGGGTTATCTTATTTTCTCTTTTCTTTGACTGGCTAGATTGCTGACAGTCCTGCATTGTAATCTTCTGAGGGCAGAAGAGATGAAACTTATGCAAAGTATTTTCAAATAACGAAGTCATTGAAAAAAGCCCCAGCACTTTTGTTGAGGAACTCGGGTTCAACGAGTATGAAACTGCTGTGTGCAAATCCTTTTGCTGGTTATCTGAGCTGGTGCCCTGTTTTGGTGGTCGGAAGTAAAAAGGAGATGCTGGTTGCAAAGAGTTCAGCTCTTTGCCTTTGAAGAAGTTGCACAGCAGGGTGCGTTTGCGTATCTGAGTTTCAGGTGAGCAAACTGTGATTAGGAGAGGCTTCAGCTTATTTCCTTATTATATCAGAGAGTAGTACGTGAAGTGCTGCAACTCTGGTCCTCTGTGTTGTTTCAGTGTGCCTGGAACGGCAAGAATTCACACACTGGTTTCCAGTTATAAAGAGCTGGAGTCTTGTAGTTGGACATAAAGCAGTTTGAAATTCTGGGATTGAGAACAGGCTAAGCTGTCATCTAGATACTACATACAGAAGCCTTCAAAACCAAATTGAAGGTTAATCCTCTTACTGTCTGCCTATAAAGCAGTAGTACGGACAGCATTTAGCAAATGAATAAAGCTCAGGAGAGGCCTCCCTGCATTCCACCAGAGCTCATCACCCAAGTCATCCCCTGTTCTTGAGTATTTTTGGTGGTCTCCTAATGGTGTGCAATCAAGTTTCCAAGCGTAAGCAGGTGGAGCTGCGGATAGAAACACTGCCTTTAGTTGTGCTACTGTTGTAGAGCGGTCGATTATGACCTCAGAAAATGTATGTTCACTTGTCTGTTCATTTTAGTTACATTTTTAAAGGAAAAAGTTGGTTAACAAAAACAGTGAGCTAAAATAAAATTTCTAATCAAGCTCACTGGATGAGGCTGTGTAACTTAAAGTTACACAAGGAAGTCTGCACTTGTTTTTGTGCCTGATCTAGAAAAGACTGAAATTAAGACTGTATGAAAGTTTTTGGATTAAAATTTTTGTGTTAATGGATCACTTTTATTTTTCTAAATTCTAGGATACAGAAAAATATTGTTCTATATTTACTGACACACAGGAACTTCACATACCTAAAAATCTTGGGAAAAGTCTTCATTCTTGCCGTAATTTTTCCTGTATTTGAGCTGTGTTTTTGGTAAACATGAGGTATGGAAAGGTTTGTGGCTGGAGGTGGTTCAATGGTTGAATGGCTTACCTCTTCCAACTATTGCATGTTTTTAGATAACACTCTGTAAACACATGTAAGCATATTTCGTGGAGATTATCAGTACACTTTTGAGTTGTATTTTAAACAAACTCATTGTGAGTGGTTTGTCTAGCACACTTGTATGTAAGTTCAGAGTTGGAGAGAAGAGTATTTCAGACTCACACAAATTTATGTAAAACAGTTGAATGCTAGAGCTCTCGTGCTCACCAGTAACTGGTAGGTGGTTCAGTTTTCACAGCATTGATGGAATCCTTTTACTATAAAGGAGATGAAATATGAGAAGAGCAACCAATTAGGGTTCTCTTTTGTTTTCAGTGCAATACTAATAAGTATTTGAACTTAAAATGCGTGCCTGCTTCTTAAAATAGAGAGCATAATGTGTTTGTCTCAACAGTGCTCTTAGACATTGTTTTATTTTACAAGGTAAATGAAAGATTTTCTACCCGTCAGTCCCAGAAACTCAGTCTGCACTCTGAACTGTAATTGATTTCTCTTCTGGATTTTACATTATGGATTGCAATTCTTTAGACTTAATTTTTTGCCTTTATCTTTCCTGTACAAGTCCCTGGACCTTAAATTATGTCCCTACTTCCACTAAAGGCAGATTGAAAAGTAAATGAAGAAATAGAAGAACAATTTGGTTGCATCAATATCATTGATGTATGTACCACAGTAGTCTGGCTCCCTGTCTAATTATTGAATTGAGTCACACTTGCTAGCAGAAATAAATAATAATAATTTTAAAAAGCTGTTCTTACTTTGGGAGCAAGGATGTGATTAAATATATATGTAGCAAGCAAGTGTTGCTTTCCATAGCAGAGCTGTGCTTCACAAACTGTAACGTTTTTACCTTTTAGAGTATTTTTACAAAATGCCTTTAGGGATGAAATGCAGGAAATCCGTTGTTAAATAAATTGTCAGATTGTGGAACCATTTTGCCTGTTAATTTGTATTGGATGCTTTGTATTGTATGAAACAAGATCCACAACTTCATGTAGAAACAATGTCCATTTAGTGATTCATTGCTTGGAGGATACTTAGAGCTTGATATAAGCACGTGAAACTAAACGCTGCTGTTCTCAAACATGAGCGAGACAGCACACTGATTTTAGAAAAGGCCCTTGAGGTACTGCCTTCAGACTTTTCTTTTTTTATAAACTGTGTATTTGATCCAGTTAATTGTATATTATACCTAGTCTTAAAGGCTAGATAGAGATGGGTATGGGTGTTTTATTGTGTGGTTACTTCTTTAAGCCTTTTTGTGGTTGATGCTCTGTAGAATACTGATTAGCTTGACTCTGAAATTGTATTTTTTCCATTATGTAGTTAGTTATCCTTATTTTTCCTTTATCGCCTGTACTTTGAACCAGAATTAAAGCTATCTTATATTTGACTTGAAACCTAAAAGTACCTGATATCTTACATTACTTTCACATACTTGCAAAATTTTAGAGCAAAGAAGTAAGATTATTTTACTAATTATCAGATTAGTTTCTAAATACTTGACATATATCTCCTTAGAACAGTTCATGAAAATATTCAGCTGTTTTCCTTCCCTGAGATTAATGCATCTCTGCTTTCCAAGCTAACTCAATGTTCTCAAGTAGCTGAAATTTTGGGCTCCTATATTTGATTTAAGAACCATGCACGAAGACTGGAACTGTTTATGAACACAGTATCTCCAGTGTCCATAACACCAGGTGAGGTGCAAACATGCTTGAGCATGTCCCTCCTCCCCCTGCAGAGCTGAACTACCAGGAGGTGTTGCAGACAAACTCTGAATTCAATCTACAAAGTAAGCAATACCTGATAATTTCTTACAGCTGAAAAGGCTTTACTGAAGTTTCTGATACTCGGGGCTGAAATTGTTAGGTACATAGGGCTCAATTTGTTAGTGGGTCTTGAGTCCTGGTTATTTTCCTGTTAAGCGTGATTACTGAAATGGTGACACCATGAAGTAGTTGTTTCTCCACAATTTACTTTTTTGTGTTCAGGAGATGTAACAATTATCTGCTGAAACCTGCCATCCTTCATTCAGATGTCAATGAAAATCTAATGCTTATGTTGCTTGTACTTTTCACACCCAATGACCGTAATTTTTTGAGAAGTACCAGTGCTGTCTTCATTCTTACTGGAATGGGTTGAAGAAGTAATGCTGCATTTCCACAGAAACCTGGAGGGAGAAGGGTGTTTGCTTATTTTGTTGCTATTAATTGTACATCTTACAAGTGTCCTGCCTTTTTTGGTTTAATGAGCTGAAGAGTACTGAAAGTAGATTGTGCAGAGGGGCCTTGGGTTAAGTTACACCTCTAGTTCCTTTTCTGCTTTTCACGCGGAATTCAAGTGCAGTGCAAAAGAACATCAAGCCTGGCAGGGACTTGTCAATTGTGCTCTGTTTCTTCTGCCAGACTTTTAATACTGAAGGCATTGGTGTACATGTTTCAGCTGACAGTGAAATAAATACACAACCATTGTTACAAAAAAAAAATAAAATGGATATTGTTTCTGCATGAAGTTGTGGATCTGGTTTCATAGAATACAAAACATCCAGCACAAATTAACAAATTTGTATTCCGTTCTCGGAGGTAAGTCCTGCTCAAAGCATTACAATGTGCGTGCGTATCCATCTCACAGTGCAGTCGTTACATAGTTCATTGCTTCTGCTTGTTAAAAGGCTTTTAGTTAGTAAATTTCCATCAGGCCCTTGCTTCAGGTCCCTTCTAACCCCACGCATTCTCTGGTTCCCAGACTACACTCGTGATGCAGACATTAAAACAGTTTTGCACCTCCTTTGGTCCATTTTGAATGGATAAATGGAGATGCAGTAATATATCTTTAAAATTGGTGTATCAAAGTAATTTAAAAACTACTTAGTTCCTTTGTTCTGCACAGGTGTTAAGTTTTGTTTTTGAACCAAATGCTGTTTATTTAAATTAATACATTTTTTTTTAAATCACTGTTGTTGATCATTTATCTGTATAGCAGCAAAATGTGTTTTGTTTTTTTTTTTTGGCAAATTGTGTGCAAGTATATTCATTAATGCAATACGTAACAAGCTAACAAGTGTTTGGAATAATGAAACATTTGGAGATCCTTGTATGTAGGTGGCAGAGTACTTACTGTGGTAACTAGCACAGCTTTCTGTTGGCATTGAGTTTGGACATGTTGTTTGTTTAGTTTTGTTTTCTGAGTATATCATGTCCTAATACTTCTTTTTGACCAGAGATGGTAGCTGAGGAGACTTTGTGAAGTAGCGACTTGCCTTTGCAGACCTTGTTGACTGATTGCATTTATTCTGTGTTCCAAACAGCTGTTTTGGTGCTGATGTATGATTAAACAGTCGTTCTCTCATCTTTAAGATAGCTGTGCTGGGGTAGTGGATAACATTCTTGGGTAATGTGTTAAGATCTTTAGAGAGCCTGTGATGGATGAGTTCATGTATATTAGGGATACTAACGTGAGTGCAAATAGTCCTAGCTAATAGTTTGAGGTTCTTGAATACATACACGGTTATTGTTAGGATTCTTAAAAGTAAACTAACAGTAAGAATAAGAATTTTAGCCTTTGGGTTTTTTCATGATGTCAGTTTGGTTTTTTTTTTTTTCCCTTTTCAGTCCATATGGGAGGGAAGAAGTGCAGTAATTTATTTATGGAGGATTCATTTTGTGGACATGTCACTCTGCATTGGAAATGCCTTCATGACTGACTCAGTGTTTCTTTTGCTTTATTTGATAGATGATGGTTGAGTGCACACACACAGTTGTTGGTTTTCTCTTGCTTCTCTCCTTGGTATTAAGTAGTTGTGATTTTGCCTGGAGGAAGACAGACAGTGTTTGGTGATATTTGTCACTTCTGAATACTAAGGTAGGGGAAAAGGTGAGGTATGTCTAGGTATCTCCAGGATGGTTTGTTTTGTTTTGTTTTAATTATTCTTTCTTCTTTCTACCTGTCTGAGAATCAGGTCAAAGATTCCTGAAGCTATTTACTGAGTACAAGCATTATGGAAAGCAGATACAATTAAGTTAATTTCATTATTGGCTATTTCAGTAACATTTAGCTTCCTAATGAATTTGTGTCTTTATTAGTATTTAGTTAAAATTGAGGTTAGATAAAGAAGTAACTGCTTGTAACAGTTATTGATAGGATATAAAAGTCTCTTATAAGAACTATAGGAGTTTAACTCCACTTTGGAAGTTTTGGTCGCTAAGTAGGGCAAATATCTTGCTTTTCTCATTGAAAGGTTGTACTTTGGTGTTTCAAAATTTGCGTGCTTCTGCTTTATAACACATCTCTGAGAAAAAGATTTTTCTGGTTTTATATATACATATCTAGAGCCCTGCCTCCCATCTGATCAGTGTTCTAGGTGAGTAGAAGACTTGGGTGCAAATGACGGTTGGAATAGCTGTTTATAATCTCCTAAAACACCCTTGTGAATGGCAGTGGTAGTTGAGGTTCAAGATATATTGAATCACTCATGCTTTTGAACAATCAATTCTTTCAGTTTGGGGCATTTTACGTAGTATCTTCGCAGTGGATATTTGTTTTGTGAAAACAGAGATTGCTACCTGGGGGTGCTCTAACTCTCAGTAGCTCAGGTATGGAATAGTAACAGTGCTAGCCTAGGAAGTTTTGATTTTCCATTTTGATGCAATCATTGGTGTTGTGACTGACTTTGTAATGCTTGGGAAAGGTTACTTGCTCTCTTAGGGAGTTTTCTTGAAGGTGTTTCAGGGGCTTCAGATAGTGAATATACTTCATCAGTTTAATACTTTCTTGTGTTTTGGGGCTTGCACCAGTTAAATCATGCTTCATAGCGTTGATCAAAACTCTTAGTTTGAATGGCCGTATGTGTTTGGGTTTTTAAGTCAGTTAACAGGTATTTTCTATTGGCAGTGTCTTAGTTGGAAGTCCAAGGGAATTGAAGGCAAGGTTTCTTCCAGGAGTCTTTGGAAGTTTCTGCCTTCTGACAGAGCTGCAGTGATTACCTCCAGGGTACGGATGTCATCTGTTTCTGTGCAACTTCAGAAGTCGGAAAGATTTCTTTCTCTTTCTCAGCCACTTTGAAGCCAAAGTATTGTAAGTAGGCTTGGGGGCATTTTAAACAGCACATTTGGTTTGTCCTCTTTCAAATTGGTGTTGAGACAATATGAATATACGGACACCGTATTTTTAAATGCGGAGGAAATCATGTGATTATGGCTTTTTACAAGTTATTAAAACATATTAACTGAGACCATTTGATAAACAAAATGTTGCTAATGCTTGTATACGGCATACATGCTGTGTCAGTGTAAGCAGAAAAAACACTTTTTCTTACATAAAAGCTATCTTGTTCATCTTCATATTGCAATGTCATTTTATTGGCTGAGCATTCTGAGATTTGTCACAACAGTGAGTGTACTACACACATGTAATAATTCCCTCCTGTACGATTCAGGGGAGATTAACATTTTGAAGTTGCTAAGTTTCAAAAGAAATGCATCATAGAAGCACTTACTGCCTTCTGTGGTTCGAGGCAATACCGCTTATTTCCTTAAGCAAATAGGACTTTATTATTTTTTTGCGGCACTGGAAGGCTGCTGCCGTAGTATTGATATCAAATACTGTTCTGTGAGTTTGTCAGAGGTGTTGTGAGGATGACGGTGTACCTGATAGCTTTTTCTCCTCTGCAGCATTCAGTTTATTCTGCTTTTAAAGAATTGCGATGATCAGTTAAAGTCTACTTGTGTTCCTAAAACAAATGGCTTCTGTTCTCAGGCAAGCTAAAGGTTTGAAGATAACTTCTTACTTCAGAGTGTCAGAGTCAGAGTGCAGGCTTGCATATTTTGACCTCATGACTTAAGTCTGGTAATACTTAGTTGTCCTTGATTCATGGTAATGAGCTTTGCACTGGCATAACTAAAGTTTTGCTTTGGATACAATCTGTACTTTTCTTTGAATACAGTAATGCTTCTGGAAAGAGAGATATATATATAGAGAGAGATATAGATATCTATAAAATTGCATGTGTTTCTCTGCCTTTGGGTTGCCCATTTAGAAAAGAAGTCAATCTTTCCTTCCTTTCCATGTACCCAAGAATTTTAGTAGTGTAGATAGTAAATCTACGTGCCTAGTCGGGTACCAAAGAGACCCTTTTCTTTTTATTAATGCCTCTGCCTCTGATTTCCCCAGAGATTGTTTCTCATCAGTTATTCCCCTTGCGTGTCTTTATTCTCTTTGCACTTGGTTTAAGATGCCTTACTTTGGGCAAGGGGCTATCCCCATGAAAATATGTTAAGAAGGGAGAGAAAGATTTTTTCATCACGAGTTACATGTTTTCCTGCAGTAGCTCTCTAGCAGAGATGCTCATTTCCAGTCTTTTTCTGCCTCAGGGAAGGTGATGAATGGGACTTAGAATGATGGAATTTTGTTACAAATGTCTATGCTGCTTTTTGACACACTTTATTGAACATCAGTGTTTTTGCTCGGATTTTTGTCGATTTTACTAATTTTGTGATGTTGCTGTTTCTGTGAGTGTTTCTGTATTGTCATGATGCATGGCTAGTTTAAAAGGTAGCATCTCTTTAAAAGAAACAGACCAAGCCACTTAGTAAGCTAAATGTTTGCAGCTGAAAGTTTTGAAAGGCTGTAGTATAATATCATTCTGGAAGGCTATAGTGTAATCTCTGTCAGTGCACTCTAGTACTGGGGAAGACAAATGAGCGGGTATGTGTGTTTATAAATCTCTACAGCATACTATGTGCTGTATTAGCTCGGAGGCAATATGGCAAAATGTGTATTTCAGGTTGAAAATGAGCCTGCTAAGTTTGGCTGATTGATAGTTTGACATTGTTTGAGTTAGAAAAATAAGACTTCAACTAAAGGTCTTGAGGTAGTAGATCACTTTTTTTTTTTTATTAAGAAATCAAACTAATATAGATTTACACTTTTTTTTTTTTGCAGTGCTTGTTCCCTGATGATTGTTTATTGTTTGCTTCCAGATGAACATGTTCCAGCATACAGATGAACCTGTCTTTTTGAAAGTTGTCGTTAGAGAAGTTAAAAATAACAGTTAAATGATTCTTTCACCTTGCTCATTGCTATGTAGTTTTTTCTCCATTCTTTCTACTTAATTTAGCCTTTCAGGAGCTTTAGTTGATAGTTAGTTTTTTTGTCTCTTTGCTTTGACGTGCCACTTCAGACTTTGATTGTATCTCACAACAGATATCTAGAATCCCAGCCAAGTAAAATGGAGAGTTGTATATTTACTACTCCTCAATGTAGCTGGCAAAAGATACAGCTCCCACCCAATATGTTGCACAATTTTCCCATAGACGCACTGGCTGTTGATTTATGTTTTGCTTTCTTTGAAACTCACTACTTCATTAGAGGGAGGCCTGCTTACTGTAGACATTAAGTAAAAGAAGGATATAGAATGTTCACTAGAAAGATGAATTGTGCAGTACATTTCGGTCATCTCTTCTTAACCCTTCTAAAAAAAGGGACAGATGACCCTCTGTGATTGAGTCCTTTTTTTAACTTTCCTATAGAAGTAGTAATTTTAAAATTTTAAATATTAAGACAGATTAACAGGGAATGGTTATTCACTTTCCTCACCATGTAAAAATGAGGTCTGTTGAACAAAATGGCCATGCAACAGATTACAAAACAAAACAACCCTGAACTTTTTTATAAAGCATTCAACTAAACTGTGTAATTAGGTGTTACAGGCCAAAAATCATTGAGTTAGAATTAGACAAATTCACAGGAGGTGGCTCATCAGTGATTGTTAAAATACAGTGGTCTGGTTGCCTCTCTCATTTGGAAATCTTTCCAACATTATTTTTTGCAAGCTGGTAGGCTGCACCACTTCATTATGTCCTCTCCCTGAGCATTTGCTGCCACGTTAAATGCGAGATAATGTATGAGGTGTACCCAATATAGCTGCTCTTATGTTCTTAACGTTCCTTGAAACCAAACAAAGTTTCAAGTTCAGGAGGCTTCACTGTTTTATTTTAATGTCTTAAAATTTTCAGGAAGAAGCTTGAAATTTGACACTAAAACTGGTTTACCATGACCAGAATAGAAAATAATGATAATAAGGCTTTTGTTGCTGTATATATATTTTTTTTTAAGGAAGGATCAATAAGAAAAGGTTCTTAATTTAGATCACATATTTAAAACGCAGGTTGTATTTAAATATTACAAAACACTCTACTAATGCTGTAGTTTGTGATACACCTTTCAAATACCATTAAGATATTTTAAAAATGTGGTTTACTATTCTCCTATTAGCAATAAAATGCTACCAAAGTGATATGCAAGCTCTGTGGTTTAGCTGCCAAAGTTTTAAAGGAAATTAAACAGTTGAACAGTGGAAAAGTGACTGCATAAGCACCCCTAACTGATGTTAGCTCAAGTGCTAAACCAGCTTTTGGCAACATGGCCTCTTGTGCAGGTGCAAAGAATATTTTCTTTGTGTCAGTTTATTCAACTAGTACAGTTCATTAAATACTACATTTGAAGTTGAGAAATGGGTTGGGAATTGAAATAGAAGAAATGCTTATTTTCGCCTTTCAATCTGTGAATAAAAATGAGGTGCAAGCATCCAAGATCTATTAGTTTTAAAATCTTATAGGATATATTAGCCTAAAATGATTGATTTAAATTCAGTAACTGCATATAATATGCTGCTTAAAAAAAGTCTGTTTAATAAGATGAATGCTTTTTGCTGTGTCCAGCAAGTTAGATGACTAAGAAAACTGATATTGTTAAGTATATCTGAAGTTCAGTTTCCATTGACATCTGAATGTCATTTGAAAGAGATTACATTAAAAAAAAAACCAACACAAACCAACCCCTCTCAAACCAGAAGTCTTTGCATGTGTGGGTAGGCAAATTCTAATACAATTTTTTATTTTTATCTTTTCTAAATTATACTAAAAAAAAACCCTCATAAAATGTTTGAGGCTGCTCTAATTTTTAGGCTCGTGTCTGAAGCTGGAAGTTGGAGGATGCACATCAGGCTGTGGGTGCTCAGGGATGATGTGGTTCACCAAGATCTTTCACTTGGAGAAAAACAAGACACAGCCTGGTTTGTAGTGGAAAGTGCTGATTGCCAGTGTTCTCACAAAGCTCTTAGTGAGTCTGCTGAGCAAGGATAAGAGTTACATCTTCTCCTAGAGCTCTGGTTGGAAAAATCACAACTCCCTGTTGTGAGTGATGTGGGTAATCCTTGCGGATTAACCTTGCAGGAGAATTCTGCTACAGCTCGTTTCCCACTGCCTCATCTCTTCCGCATGGCACCTGTGGCCAGGGCCCTTTGGAGCGATGTGCTCCCGTGTGCTCCCCTCTGTCTGTCTCACGAGGAGCTGAAAACAGGAGCACTGTGCTCTTAGAGGTGAGAACGTCCTGAAATGATTCTAGAACCGACGTATATTGTGACCTTAAGTGTATGAAAATAATATGTGTTTAGGATCCAAGCTGAAGTCCTGTCCTCAGCTGGAAACTTCCTTGAGAGAAATTTTGAAAGTAGCAGCATTACTTCTGTGTCTTCTGTAGATACATACATATCCTAATGCCTTAAAAGTTGGTTAATTTCTGTTCATATAGATGTGGATTTTGGTCCTGAAAATGAGGTCTAGATTAAGTTCATTACTGAAATAATATATGTAGGTGATTCTTACATGTCCATCTTTGGGAAATCTGAAAGCTATAAATGTCACTATTCCATAGTAGTTCTGTTAGGCACTGTTTCTGACAATGACAGTATTGAATAAATTTCATTCTGGTCACAAAAACTGTGAGAACAGTTCTTGTGTTTTTTAACTGAGATCTGACTTAGTATGTTACCAGAGAAAATCATTCTTTTGAAATTTACAGCACTGAAGAACACCAGCCCAAAACAATTGCTGTTTAAAGTGTTCACTGGGTTTACTTGCACGTGATTACTTTTATTTTTCTTTGTAAGAAAAATTACACCTTCTTTAGAGTGATACAGAAATACTTTGTTCTACACTGGGTTAATACGTAAAAGGGAGAGCCTGCTGGAAATGGATTTTCATCTGTTTAGAGATTGAAGTCAGTTGTCTTAACTGTTACATCATCAGAGTTGGTTAATCTAGTCTTGTATCTGTGGGAATTTAAAAAGTACGGTATGCACTTTGGAAAGAACAAGTAGCTGTAGATCTGAAATTGTATTCATAAGTGTTATTTTGAGCAATTTGGGTTAGCTTTAAACATAAAAATCACATTGTCAGCGCATTAGATTTTTAAAAAATAAAAAAGTGTTGCAGTCCTTTCACAAGGTAGAATGTACAAGCTTATGTCAGCTACATTTTCAGTATGTGGCAGAACCATTACATGATGCCTCAGGTGGTGAGCAGTAAATCTGAGGGTGACCAAATTTACCCACAGGGATTGCTTAGCACTTTCAAAAAGGTGCTGACTAGCAGAGCTGTCTGTATGTCTGTTAATGTGGAAATTCCCTGATAAAAAGAAGAAAAATAGTGTATATTAATGACCTTTCCTATATTTAAATATAAGTTAATATCCTGCTTGGTGTATTTTGTTTCCTGATTCGTTGCAGGACCAGTTTAAAAGTGATTCTGACTTCCCAGTGTAAATGATGGTGGTTTTTGTTGTGTCAGTTCAGAGATCTTCCAGCCGAGAATTGTCCACACTGAAGTACAGTTCTGCGTTTGTGTGTGTGTGTACATACAGTATTTATGGTGTCTTGTTCCAGGTCTGACTTGAAATTTTGTTGCGATTTGCTCAGAAGGAGCACTAAAAATATATTTTGAGGCAGCTGCAGCTGAGAAAATAACTTGTCGGTCTGTCCAGGCAAGTGTAATGTGGCAGCAGAGTAGTTGTCTTTGGTGTGGCCTTGAGCAGCTGACAGTTTGATGCGAACTTGATGGACAGTTTATTTTCCTGTCATAGTTGGCATTTTCATATGCAGGAGCAGAATTAAAAATTATGACTTTAACTGTGTAGATGATTTATTGTAAGTCTTTCTACTCACTTAACGGTATTCTGTGCAAGTGTATCTTTTGTCTCCTCTAAAATAGTTCTCTGGAAAAACAAACAAAACCTCAGGGTATGTCAGTTGTCACTGATGCAGTGGCAATGCACGTGCCTGCGTTTCGTATTTCCCTTGATTTGTCAGCTTGCCCAAAAGTCAACTGAGAGTGTTTGCACCCAAAGCAATGCTAAAATCAGTTTTTAGTACATAATTTGACTTTATAGGTAGCACAGCCTACCAAAAATGCTTGTGGGTGATAAACTCTGGTTGTTCTCAGCAGTTTCAGAGATTGGCCCTGTAACAGCAACCTGCTGCCTAAATCCCAAAGAATAAAAGCATTTCGGCCTGGAGGTGAACTGTGCTTTCCTGAGCAAGGAGACAAAAGAATGACGTTAGGAAGGCTTGGAATAATCTTTTTTTTTTGTGGTAGCGCTAACTCAGCTGTCAAAATGTAGGTGTCAAATTTGATGCTGGAACTCGGAGCCTAAAGCCCGCAGAAGAGTTTAGGGGGACCCCAGGAGGGACAGCTGGAACTCTTTGCATCCTAAACTCCGAGCCTTGTATTACTTATCTCAGTTGCACAGTGTTCTTAAACCTTCCCTTCTGGTTCGTCAACCCCCTTCTAACCTCAGGTGTTGATTTCTGGTTCTCCAAAGGACGTAAGTGAAGGCAGAGTGCAGACCTGTTCAGGAGATGTGTTAAATGTCTGTGTACAGGTTTTTTTGGCAAAATTAAAAAAAAACAAAACAGCACAACAAAACCGAACAAAAACCCCCATCAAACACAAAACCAAGCCCCAAATGAAATAAGAAAATAGGATTACATCTGGCATGGAGATATTTCTTTTGCCATTGTGTTGATTCAAGTTTTCAGTTTTTAATTGTGCACAAATGGCAGAACTTCTCTCTTCTGTTTTTTTTCCTAATGTAACCAATTTAAATCTAAGTGTGGTTTCTACCATATGCTTGTTTCAACCATATTTGCAGTTTTAAAAAAAATATTTCCAAAACATAGAGCTCAGGGAAAATACACTGTTAACCATGAATCTGTGTAGATACTAATTTTTGAGGGAGATGTTAGCAAAAGGAAAAGATTGATCTACATGGCTTGAAATGGAACAATGCAGTTTACTTTAAGGAAGGAAAACCTCAGGACTTTTTCTCATCAGCTTTGTAAAAGAGTACGTGTTGTGGGTAGGGCTTGAGGCATCCACTTGTGCTTAGGAGGTGCTGTGGTACCATAATAGGAGATACTCTGCAAAATTTGAAACAAGGGGAGACACACCCCAAAGTGATTAAGGTTAGAAGCTGTCATCAAGAGAGAAATTTTAGTCTTCAGCATGTGTTCAAATTTTTGTTGTCTGTAACTTACTGATGCAATGCAGCAAGATGAGAAGAACTAGTTTTTTAAACTGAGTTTTTAAGTTCAAAATACAAAATGCTACTCTGGCACAAAATAGCGCTTCTAAGTATTGAGCTTGTGTGATCAACTTGATATATGCAGAAAGGTTCTTCTGTGTCTTGTCATTTGGCAAAAAGATGAATTTTCTCTTGGAGCTTACACCGGTGGTTACAAATTTTCAGCACAAATGCAAGAGCTTGAGTAGAATATCATGGAAACACAACAGGACAAAAGCAAAGCAGTAAGGAAAAGGCAACATTCTGTGTCCTGACAGAAGAAAATGAATGACAGAATCTCTTAAGTAAATGTCTATGATTGTCTATAGTATGTCTGTAATAAATGGTATTGTGACAGCTTTTCGTTACATTTTATCTATGTCTGAGAAAGACAGTGATGAACAAATTCAAGGTATCCATGTATAATGGACGTTGTCTGACTCTTGAGTCAGGCTGAGTCCTGGGCAGTGGGGTTTGGGGAGGTTTCTCTCTTCCGTAGTGCAAGGAAGCATGCTTGGCTTTCAAGCTTTTTTGTACCTTATCAAATGTGCTTAGAGGGGAAAAAAAATTCTTCTCAGCACCATGTGAAGAACAGGAATATTTGAGTGGAGAGGTTTCATTCATTTTGACCTACTGATACCTTTGGAAAATCACACAAAATGGATAAATTTGGTGATCAATCCCTTTCTTCAGTATCTCATTGTAAAAACATGCATAGCTCTGGATATGAAGTTGATAATCACTTGGAACAAAAAGCAATATTCACCTTTTGATTTTCGAGCATTCCCTCAATACCAGGACACAAACTGAAGTCTTACTTTTGCTTTTCTTACTGATTTTCTGCATAAGTGGACATGGAAGGGATTACCCGCATGTAAAAAGTGTTGCCCACTGTGAGGAAGGGTAAGAGCATTAAATTATCTAATGTTCCTCAGCATCAGGTGCTGAGATTTACTCCAGCTGTAATTACAAAGCTGTGCTGAGAGTGAGTGTGGTACAGTCCGTCCAGCTTTGTTAGCATCTCTGTAATGAGGAAACTGTTGTGTGTTCAGACTCCTGTTGTAGATGCAGTAATTGTGGCTACCGTCAGTCCCAGCCACTATAATTAATCTTGCAACTGACAAACTTTTGTACTGTTATTTTCACTCACTTGCAACATTGGACAATCATTGTCTTAGACCAATGTTCTCTTCAATTATTTTGTTTGCCTATGGGTAACTTGTTTTGGAGAGACTTAGTGGGGAAAAAGTTATTTTTGTTTAATTTAATTTTGAATAATATAAGGCATTCCTTGCTTATATTGCTAACGATGTTTTTCCTTTTGCCACGCCTGAGGGTTTTGCGGGGAGTGTTTTATAGTGTGTCCTGCTCACCGGCTGGCTGTGTTGCCAGAAGCTGCTGACTGGTCTCTGAGGTTATTCCCAGACAGCGCGTGAATAGACGTGAGTGGTTGCCGAGTCTCATCGGAGATGCCTGCAAGAGGAAACTGTTTAGTCTACGGCTTCTCTGAAACAACTGCAGCTGCCTACGTCTATTCCCTGGGAATCCTGGCAGTCAGGAGTGGGAGGAAGATCTGCTGTGAATAAAATTTCTTCCTCTTCTCTATGCCCTTATTTGTTCTGTCTGTGCAGAGCCAGCCCAAGGCACACTAGATAGTAAATGAAGTTCAGGCAGAGAGGTATCCTTGTATCTCGTTTCTTTAGCTTTGAAAATACTAAATGGCACAACCCTGTCAAATCAGGTGGATATTGCCATAGATAAACTTAGATTTATTTAAACACTGTACACCTCTCTTAGTTAAACTAGGTGAAGCTTTACTTTGTATTCCTGTAGTGCCCTTGAACCTTTGCTCTTCATTTTGTCTCGTAGGCACACCACTTCTAGTACGAAGGAGCAGTGATCCAGCTTTGGGCCCACCTGCTGACTTCCACCCAAGTGCTTCTCATCCCAGTGACCACAGTCTCAAGCATGTTGTGGCAGTAGGTGTCATTTAACTCACCTTTTTCTTAAGGGCAAAATGCATTCTTATCTGTTGGTATATATGCTGTATTTGTATTGGGATCTAAAACAAAGCGCACATGCTCATTTTCTGTAAAGGAGAGAATTTCCTCTGGACTAAATGATTTTTTTTTTTAGATGGTGTGGTGAGGCTTTTCTGTGTGTTGATTTTTTTTTTTTTTTTTTAATAAGAGATTTACATGACCCTCGATGGTGATATAAGGCACCAAAATATGAACTGAACTGTTAGCAAGTATGTATTTGCTCAGTATTATATTGTCCAATTTACTGTTGCTTAGTGGAAAAAATGTACTTTCCCTTTAATAGGCTTCAATGATCGTGCACCTTTTTTCACTTCCCTTGATTTCTCATGGCATTTCTGTGTTCCGTTGGCACCCTGCCGTTGTCCTGCATGGTCTCTTCTTTCTCTCACTTTCCTGTTTCACAACATGAGTCTTCCCTTTTGAGGTCAGATTTGTTTTCAGTATAGTTATTACTACATATCAGTGCAAAGACACAATTAGAGAGGATACAGTAAGTCTTAATCAGATGTTATTGCAGGCTGTCTTCAATCTCTTAAACGTGATACTGTCTTGGTCACACTTGGTCCAGATTTTTACTCGGCAATTTTAAGGCCTGAAGCTTTGTGGTTTTGTGTGTGGAAGGTGTTCCTATATTACTTACAGAAAGATTAAATTCTTTGGAATTTCTGGATGTCAGCTGGGACACATAGCTGTATCAAGCAAAACAGAGCTTTTTCATAGACCTCATGTTTGCCTAGAAGGCTCTGGTGGGTCTGCTCCTGTACTACTTTATGCCAAATGAATGCTGGCTTAAATGATAGTGTTGTGCCTACTTTCATTTTCTTGTGAATTCATGCCTTTTCCCCTTTAGCTTGCCTGTACAGTGCTGCAGTTCACTCCTTGTCCCCAGTTGTGTAAACCAATCTATCAACTGTTTTGTTTCAAAACACAAAACACTCGGAAACCTCCAGCCTCTTTGTGTGGTGCAAAGAGCCTAGATCACAACTGGTTTATAGCAGAATTCCACAAATGACTGTATTGATACATTAGGGAGCAGGAGGAAAGAACTGAAGTTCAGCAACACGTGTGATGGAGGTGGGAACCTTTTACTGAAGATGTGTTTAAGACCAGACTCCCAGTTAAGTTCCCATGAATGAAGTGAGTAAATAGAAAGTCAGAAGAATTGTGTATGAATGATGTTCTGTGGCTGTCAACCTGTAATTCTGAAGGACAGTGCAGGATTTTAACTGTCCGTTCATTGTTTCTCTTTGTATGGCCAGATGTGTGTGTATCTAAATACTTGGTGTGTATCTTATTTTACAATGGCTCGCATTATTTGCTAAGTGGTGTAATTTTAAGTGCTAGTGACTCTCCAAGTGCATTATGGTGTTACAGGGCTCTGAACTTTGTCAGAGTCCTGCATCATTTGTCAGACCTGTTTGAGCTAAGAGGTTTTTTGTGATGTTTGCTGCAAGCACTTACATATTAATGAAACACCGACTTAATCTGATGAATAAAAGCACAAAGAGGAATTCTTAGTTAAGAGTGCAGATATTACTCCTTTTGCAAAGTTGAGAGATGTGTGAAGTGAGTATGTCAGTACGTAATGCTGACCTCTGGTATTTTATAACTGTGAAAATTAGGAAAAAAAGGTGGAAAAATGGATGAAACCTGCTGTGTTCCAGGGCTTCAAAAGCTTTATTTTTGACCATCAAGGAGAGAAAAATAATTTTTGGGGGGAAGGTTTATTTGTGGTTTTGTTTTTTTTTTAAATATAATATTACCAGTGATAAGTGCATTTTATGTCATATATGAAGACTGCGGTTATATTTAAAGGCTAAAACCTCCCTACCCTGCTTCACTGGCTTGTGTGACCGCATAAGAATATTCCGTAGGCCTAAAGCAATTCTCTAGGCCTAAAACACAGCATGCCTCTGTCAGCTATGGGGGTAACGGTTAAAGCTGGGCAGATAACAACAGTGGAGAAGCCTCTCAGACTGTTTTAAATGTCGTGTAAGGGAGGCAGGAGGAAAGGCCCAGAAGGTTGAAAGCTTTTATTGTTAAAGTGAAAATCTGTTACAGCAAAATACATTACATTTTTGCATTACGTTTCTAAAACTCTCATCGTCAATCATACTGAAATATGCTTTGGCATAATGTTTTGGGAGGCACAGAAATCTTAAATAACATAGGTTAAATTAGGTACAGATTGTTTTAAAACATGGCGAAGAATCGATATCTAACAAATGAAAAAACATTTCTACTGAAACTGCGCAAACAACTGAACACTGCCTTTTCAATATAGCTGTGCTCTTTCACATAAGTGCCAAAGCAGTATTTAGAGAAAAAATAATTTGTTCTGAATATTGCTGCTGAAAATTTGAAATTAATACTGCATTTCATTTGCCACAAACACATTTTTTTACATGAAACTGCTTCATTGCAGTTACATGCAGGTTAGAAAAAACAGAGCTGTTGGTAAGTGAAACAATTTTCAGTGCATGTAATAAAAATTCTCTGTATTTATGCCACGACTATCTTAGCAATCATTTTGTAACTGAAACTGACTTCCATAATTAGCTTAATTGTTTTGGCACTTCCTGGCATTTTGGTGTTTGGAACATGCAGATCTGGCAGTTTGGTTCTGTATAGAAATACTCACAGTTAGACCGTATGCTCTCTTACACGGTATGTGCTGATACACCAGTAGTTGATCAGATTTTTGAGAGGTGATTATCATCTGAATTTGTCTCTCGATGAGTGCAGTAAGTAATGCATAAGGTAAAAGAGCAAATACGCAGTAATGTAGGAAAAAAAAACACTGCTAACCAGTTCAGGTGAACTGCATGAACCCGATGAACCTTTTGAGCCATTCACAGTATTTACAGAATCTAAGTAGAGCATATATTCTGCTTTTTAGGTTCATTCGTTCAAATGAATATTTTATTATTTTTTTTTTTCATGCCATAAGATGATTACTAAACTTCCGGAATATTTTGCTTAGTAAACAGGTAGTTTGAGAAGAATTTGAGCTGCTATTTCGTATTTCCTCTGACGCTTATTTTGTCTTAACTGTAGTTCTAGCCCTAATTAACAAAATACTTCTAGATCAATCAAAAACTGATAGTGAAGTCCAGCATCTGTTCTCTCAGACTGGAAGTCATTTAACAGATGGTACAAAATTTGAGTTTCTTTTTTCATCCAAACCTCTCCTTCCTTGTCATGATAGCTGCCACTGAAAAATTTAGAGACTATAATCAGGAGAAAATAGGAATAACAAACATCTGATTTTGTTAATGAAGAAAAGGTACTTGTTAGTGAATTTGTTAATTTATGAAGACAACTGTTAAGCTCGTCTGTCTGGTTAAAATCAGAGCTCTGGACAGGCTTTCAGAACTGGAAGCTTCCCCACCTACACCTCCCAAGAAGATTTCAGAGAAGTGTGATTAGTTTAATGCACTTTTCTGAAAAATTTAGTGGCTGTAGCTTTGCTACAGCAATGGCCAAGTGCTGGTCCAGCTGCTTCTTGGCTGTGAATGGCCTGGCTTCAGAAAGTGAGGTTAGTAATGGGCAAGAAGTCTTTCACTGGAGATCTCCCGGGGAGTGAGGCCATGCTCTGGGATTGAGACAATCGAAGCCTTTGAGAGGGAGGAAGCATTCTTTGGCCACTTAACGTTTGCTCAACGCTTGTTCCCACCTTGCTGCGAGGAGCTGCAGTTTCAGGTCTCTGCACCAGCTCAGAAGTTCCTACCTGGATCCCTGTGCCCAAGCTCCATTCTGCTAAAGATGAGATGCAACGAGACACACAGTCTGAATTGTGGGGTTCTTTTAATTTTTTTTTTAACTTTTTAGGAAACAGAACACATTTTGTTGCTTTTGCTCAGTCCAGTTCATCCAGGTAGTAGTTGCTAAGGTATAATTAAAACATCTGAACTTTCCTTTCTGAAGCAGTTACTTGCTTATCTCTCTCTTTGGTTTTTTTCTTTTCCTCAGGGACAGAATCCTCTACTACCTTGAGACTTGATCTGTCATTACTTTTAAATGGAAGATTGTGGTCCTCTTTAAGTTGATGGGAGTTTTGCATTAATTCTGCTGGGACTAAGGTTTCACCCCACATGTTAACTTGCTGATTATTATGGGGAAGCTATATTCTGAATCACTTTCTCTTCTTTTATAGTTGCATGTTTCCTGGATAAATACTTAGGTTAACATGAACTTAATCAATAAGAGTGGCTGATTAAATTGCATTTGTCCGTATTTAAAGATACAATAAGACGCTGGATCAATTGAAAAGCTACTCCAGTGGCTCCGTACAATTTCAATTTTTGCCTAGATGGAGCTTGAAATTGACTGTATTTTATGCATTGTGGACATATATTTTGGAATTTTGGATAAGGTTCATCTATAATCAGAACATTTTTGTGGTTTGAGCCCTTGTTAAAAAGGGTCAAAACCTCCTCTGGTTCTTCTGGCTGTTAATTGTGTTTGAAAGGTATTAACATTCCTGATTAAGTGTCTGCAGATTAGCATAATGTATGTGTAAGGATGCAGCTTCATGATTTGTTCCTTTTACATACTATTTTATGTATGTACGTAAATATTAAGGTATAATACCATCAGAGTTGGGCTTTGAGATAAAGATTATCAGTAGTACTTTCAAAATATGTGAGTATTTTATTATAAGAAAAAGGCAGAAATATTATTTCATCTAATCAGACTGTTTAAAAGCAAGTCAGGGCAGAAGAGGTCTTTTTTGACACAGTGATGGAATAATGCTGTAAAGGCTATAGTTTGGGTTGATCCAGCAGGTTTCTGCTAAGGCTTGAGCTAAGAGACTGTGCTGCCATGAGGGTCGTATTCTCTGTCTGATTTTAGTAGATAAAACCTCCATTCAGTATGTCTACTCACCTGGACTAGGTCGAGTAGTTTTCATTTCTGGTCCCTTTACCTGAGTTAGAATTTCATGCAAAATTCTCCCATAGTTATGTCACAGAATGTTTTGGGTTGGAAGGGGCCTTTAAAGGCCATCCAGTCCAAACTCCTACAATAAGCAGGGACCTCTTAGACTAGATCAGGTTGCTCAGAGCCCCGTCCAGCCTGATCGTGAATGTTTACAGGGATGGGGCATCTACCAGCTCTCTGGACAACCTGTTCCAGCATTTCAGCACCCTCATTGTAGAAAATTTTCTTCCTACTATCTAGTCTAGATCTAGCCTCTTTTAGTTTAAAGTCATTACCCTGCGTCCTATCACAAGAGACCCTGCTACAGAGTTTGTCTGTTTTCATATGAGCCCCCTTTAAGTATCCTAGGAACTATGAGAATGAAACCAGATACTGGGAGAAATGCAGTAATTCTTCAGGAATCAGCAGTGCTGGAAGGATGGTGCACTTGTAATGCTTTAAATCCAGTGCTCGTTGATGTATAATAATTAGATAGCAAATAGAGATGGGAACCTCAGTTCTGGGGGCCCCAACATAAGAAAGACATGGACCTGCTCCAGTGGGTCTGAGGAGGGCTGCGAAGATGATCAGAGAGCTGGAGCACCTGCACTATGAGGACAGGCTGAGAGAGTTGGGGCATACAGGAAAACTGGAGAGGGCCTCTTTATCAGGGATGGTAGTCATAGGACAAGGGGCAGTGGTTTCAGACTGAGAGTAGATTTAGATTGGAAATTGGGAAGAAATTCTCTTCTCTGAGGATGATGAGACACTGGAACAGGTTGCCCAGAGAAGTTGTGGAAGCCCCCTACCTGAAAGTGTTCAAGGCCAGGTTGGATGGTGCTTTGAGCAACCTGGTCTAGTGGGAGGTGTCTCTGCCCAGGGAAGGGGGGTTGGAACCAGATGATCTTTAAGGTCCCTTCCAACCCAAATAATTCTATGATTCCGTGGAAGCACATCTTGTGAATTACAACATGTGTTGTAGGGTAGAAGCAGGACTGCTTCCCTGAAATGGTGTGGTCTCAGACTGCCCTTCAGTGTAGGAATGTTTTTAAATTCTGGAAGGCATTTATTTTTTTCTGCTAAGTTCTCCTATTAATAATTTAACTTGTGTTCTTGAAATACTGCTGTGTGGAGCTGAACTGAAGATCTGGGGAGATTTAAAGGAATATTCTGTCATTCATCTGGGGAGTTCCAAACAGTTTTTTAAAAGGGAATTCTGGTGTGGTGAATCCATTTTTAAAGCAGCTACTGCGTGTCTGTTTATGCTGTGGAACATATATAGAACACTCCTAATCAGCGCAGGAGCTTGTCAGTGTATTGCTTTTGATGTCTGATTAGATGATCATAGGGACATCTGCACTGAGTTAGTTTTGAAGTTGTTGGTGTGAGGCACTGCAGGAACCAGAGCTGTGTGGCACTCTTACACCATGAAAAACTGCTGCTCTTAAAGAATCTCTTACAAATCCAACTATGCAGCTAGCTGAGGGCTGTCAAATTAACAAAAGCCATTCCTTCTCAATTCTTTGTTGCTTTTCAACCCTGTGCTGCTTTTTTCCTGTTCCTTGTACCATGTGCTGTGGCATTCCGCATCAAAAAGAAATCACTTTATATTGTAGAGCAAAAACAAAGAAATGTAAATGAAATATTTGTAATACTTCAGAACACTGAATTGATCATCTGAAAAAGGACAGAAGTGCCCTGTGGTAATTTCCTCTTTTGAGGGTGCAAAGAGGTACGTGTGCGCGTGGAGGGGAAAGTCCTCTTTGTGTTCCTGACGCAGCTTACATTTCAGAAAAAGGGTATTGTTTTACCTGTATTGTTTAAGATGAGCAGTGGGTGTAATTTACATATTTTTGAGAAGGATGAGTAGACTTTTTTTGATTTATTTTAATAACAGCTAATAATGAATGTTCGGTGATGTTAATATAGTATATAAACTTTTGGTGAATATGATGCAGTCATAAAAAATAGTTACTCATTGTTAATGTGTTGCTTTCTAAAGCCTGTGTTCAAAGAGAGGAGTGCAGGCTTTTTTATTGACTACTCGTGAGAGAAGGTATCCATTATGAAAACCATCAAAGTTCTCCATCGTTCTGGAACTTCGGTTAATAGGGTCCTGAGCTTTGTTTCCTCTTTAAAATAAATTTTGGGCCTTGGCTAGGGTTTTGAAGATACCCGATTGTTTATAAACATTTCTCCTTTGTCCTCTGCGTTGTGTAGTCAGGTTGATGTGATTGCAGGTGATGGAAGATGGCTAAGAGACTTAAACTTTTTCTTTTTCCCGTGTGGCTTATCTTATAAATAATGTGGAAAAGTTATAGAGTGGAAATCAGAACTGCTGACAAAAAAAAGGGAAAAAGGTCATGCTTTCAATGCTGTTGACACATACTCATCTCTATAGCTACATCTTTAGGGTCCTACAAAATACTGTCATTCCATCTGGAACAGCTTTTAGCAGGCAGCTTACGCAACAGGCTCATGGCACTGAAATTGGAAGGAAACATTAGCAAGTTACTTGTATGTCTGACAGTCAAATTAAAAGTTGGAAGACGACACTCAACATGGCTCATGCATATCATTTACCGTCAAGCTCTAGAAACATTTAGCTAAAATAAAATAGGTTTTCAGTAAGTGTCCTACTGAAACACCTACTACTAAATAAAGAGCACTTCCTGTAAGCACAGCAATGCATTGGACAACTGGGAACCACGGCAAAGATGTCTGACACTTAGACCCAAATGTTACTGTGACATTAGGAAAAAACTCCCATTTTAGATTTTTTAATGCATTGTGTTGTGATGCACTGATATATGAGACTCTCTTCTTGTTCTGGTTAATAATTCTGTGTCTCTGAAAGTGAGATCTGTGGCTCTGTTTCTTTTACAGGATTGATAGTTATTCATACTCAAAGGAGGTGCAATTTTATTTTCTTATTTTAGGAGACGCCCCTTAGACACTAAATTACCTTTGCCATCGTAGACTTATCTGGAGACTTCTGTGTAGCTGGTGTGCCAGCAAATCTGGATTTACAGGCTTTTGAGTTGTAATAACATGGTGCTCTTTGAAACTTGCGCTCTTTTATTTATTGTTTTTTTTTAATGCCAGCAGGTCCTGATGTACTTCATGAAGCAATTTCTTACAATGGCAGTTGGAATTAAGGGAGGAATAGTACCTCTATGTCCTTTTTGGTGTTGCAAGTGTTTGACATGTTAGAGATGGAATAATAAACTGAGACCACTGTGAATATACATTAAAATGGTAAGGGCGATTCAGTGAGAGTCAAGATTTTGAAGAAACAACTTCGTCAGTAATTGCAATGATTTCTTCTGGCCTGTAAGACTTATATAACCTTTTGTCATAACCCAGGCAGTAGAACTTCTCTGAAATCACTTTAAACAAAGCCTAATAAATAATTTAATAAATAAATTTAGCAAATATTAAATAAATTTAATAAATATTAAGTTAAAAAAGAACTGATCAGATGACTACTAGTAGCATTAAATTTTGCCTTTAATTCATTTTGATTTCAGCCTTGCTTTAATGTAGATCTCGTTTAGGACATGTAGATTCTCAAGCTCCTCTCTAAAATTCAAGTAAAACAGCTTTCTTCTTTGACTCAGTCCCAAGGGTTACTCACAGAACCACACTCACTGTGCTTGCACTGCACCATGTAGCATGGCTCGGCTGAGCGTGTACTGTGGTATATGAGAGTCAGCAGAATTATTATTTGTGTTGTCGTTCCCACAGCTGTCTAGCAGCTGGCTAGAGTGTCAGGAACTTAGACCTTAAATACAAGAGCTGCTCTGTTTCTTACAACATGCTTGCTCCACTGACCAAAGAAAGGTGCATCTGAGATGACTATATATTTACCACCTGTGGAGATAAATTGGCTTCCTCCTTTTCCTTTCTTCCACTTTTTTTGGGATTACCAAGTACAGTCAAATTCATGGTGTGTCAGTCAACTTTAGAGAAACAAAAGAAAACCCCTTCTTTTCAGCTGGCCTCATGTCAGTCTAAGAAATACAGTGTAGGCTCAAGCAGCAGAATAGAACTCAAACAGAAATACATTGTTTCAGGGTAAAGTTCTATGAGCAACACTACTGAGCAAGGGCCAGTTACTCTTCATCGCCTTGTCTTTTGACACTTTCCAGAGGAGCCCAAATGAATTGTCGTTCTGATGCAGAAGAGGCATATTCCAAAGGGAATTTTATAAAACACTTCTCATAGAAGTTGCAAGCATGTTAAGGCAGAGAGGCCAAGGAACAAACCCCCACAGATTAAATGGAGCTTAAGTCACAAAGAAGGAAAAATTCTCTTTATCAGCAGGAGGAAAGATATTGTCTTCAACTTGATATCAAAAGATATAGCCAAAGTATGAATGTTTCATCTTAATTAAATAAAGCCTGCAAAATGCTGCAGGCTACTTGGTGACAAATCTGTTTCTCAAGAATTCCTGTAGTGATACTCTCTTTAGCAAAATAATTAGCATCTTCACTGTGTTTTTGGTTTAAAAAACCATAGGAACAGTTTCCTCAGATCTGTGAGGTATCTGCTATAGCTGCCCAGGCATCAGATATTTCTGTGTGCTTTTGCAACGATGCAGTTTTTCTTCATCAATAGTATTGGTGAAAATTCTGTGACACAAGGACTAGCTACAAGACCAGTGTGCCTAAAGTATGCTACATGGGTAAACGTGTCAGTATTTGCTTCACAGGTAGTATGTGCTGCCTTGGATGCTTTCACATTTCCATCTGACAGAAGGAATTCAATGATGATGCATACTCTGATGGAAGAATATTCTACAAAAGATGTCTTGAAAGCATTGATGACGGAAGTGGTCTGCTTTGGAGCAGTGAGAACATGTAGAACCAGAAAGTTTTGCTCCTTGTGGAAAAAATGCAAAAGACTGCGTCAAGCTTACATGACAAGTCCTCCTCAGGTTCCTCCCAGACAGTCTCAAAGGAGTAGACAGAGTTAGAATGGGCTAGAAAAGTTTTGACACGGTGTTGTTGTTATTTAGAAATTAACTTGCAAGCTTGTAAATAGCAGAAGTAACTCTTGAGGTAAAAGAAGACAGTTCCACTTCAGTCTTAAGGGCCATCCAGTCTGTCCTTGATTCCCTGTTGTTAAACACAGGAACCTGCTCCGTCCTGTCATGCAGAAGAGAACAAAGGGAGCTGTCTGGAGGGCTGTTTGTAGGTTGGTCTGAACACTGCTGGCCAGGATGCTTTGAGATGAATACTGATTTATGGGCAAATTCATGTAGTTAATACACAGAAGGGAATCTCTGGTATATGTTTTTCTCTTTGAAGCACCTCAGAGCATAGCAGGGAATTGTCAACAGTAGAAATATTTTTAGATTAGGGGTTACCATTTTGGTAATAACAAAGCTTTCCTTAGGTTTGCAAACACTGAACCAAATGATCGCTTAATGCCCGGCTGTGATTTTCTGCCTTTTTACCTTTCAATGTCTAGTTTGTGTGAGGCTGTCATTTTCAAATGGCTGTTTTGAGAGGCATGTTGATGATGCTATTGTGTTAATGTCATCAGTCATACAAACACTGATATTACCAGGTAAAGTTAGTTCATTAGAACCAGATGCATTCACTTGTAAATAAAATTAATATGTTTTTTATTTAAAGTGTGGCACTGTGCCAACAGATTACAACGCTTTGGGGAAATTAATCTGCTGACAATTATACGTACTTATAATAGTATACAAGTGCATAAAACATCAAGTTATTGATGTTAGTTCTGTTAAAATTACTTTTATGTGGGGTCTGATGTCTGTTACCTATTAAGCACAGGTCTAACATGCAAATTACAGTGATTTAATTTCTGTAAAAATGATTGAGTATTTGAAATTCAATACATATAATAATATATTTATATGATTATGATGATGACTACCACAGGAATATTACTTTTTTATGTATTTAATTAGTAAGATAACTGCAGGTCTAGCTTTCTGTTCCACTGCTGCTAGGAATTCATTCTGTAACAAGGAAATATGCCCATTTAGGGCTGGTTGGCAACTCTGTTTGAATGGCAAAAAACAAATGAGAAAATACTCTTTGATATGTTCAGTGTATAACCTGTTTATTTTGTTTCTTAAGTAGTTGCAAAAATCCAGGTTTTTGATAAATATTTATTAAGTAAGATGGTGTGAATAAAAGTTAGAAAGCAATTTTTATAGCAATCTCCAGCTGTTAAAGAAGAAAAAAAAAACCAAGCAGAAGTCAGAAAAATGTCTGCTTTGAACCCACTGGAAGCTCTTTTTCATGGGAAAGCATGTCTTTGGAAAGCAGTATGATGCAACGCTACACATTTATTGGCAGATATAGCATATATGTTCAAGCGGTGCCTTTTGCTAACTGTATTTTAAGAGAATAGAGATTGTGCCTCAGCTACATTGTTGTGAAAAGAACAGGAACTAGATAAATATATTGCCGTTCACAGATAATGAAAGGATGTCTGTGCAGAGGAGTCTGAGAAGACAACTCACTAGAGGGTAACATTTATTTTCCAGCAACACAGAAATTTGAGAAGCGCTCAGCTACCTTGGCACTTACTGCTGATTTTTACGGATCCTGTTGGGATCAGGCTCTTAACCCACTCTAACCTTCATCTTAAATAGGACCATATTTAGTAACAGGCTTGTCCTGCCGTGAGATTTGGGCCGGTTTGAATTGTGGGCAGTGGGGAGCTGGTTCGCAGGCTTGGGTCCTCCTGGGCCTTGGGACCACGTCCCCTGCCCCGGGGAGGCCTCCTGGCTCCCGCCCGGTTCCTGCAGGGGCCAGAGGGTTGCGAAGGCAGGATGGCCCTGCTGCTCCCTCGGGGCCCTTCCCAGAGCCGTGGGTCTCTGCAGTTGCTGCGCAGCCTCTGCTCCCGCTCTCCAGGACTTCTCCCTGGTGCCTCTCCTGGTTCCTGGCGGGGCAGGGGCCCAGGTGCCCCTGGGCTGACCGGGGTCACCCTGGGAGGCTCCCGCTGCTGCCAGAGCGGCTCCTGTGCTTCCTTCCCTCCTTCACCTTCCCTCCACAAGGAGGGGAAGTCTCTTGCAGACTCAGCCTTATTCTGTGCTGCATTTTTTTTAAATTATTTTTAAATTTGGGCTTTAAGCAGCTTCGAGTCAAATAAGAAATGTTAGCCAATGTGAAATTGTGGGATTCGTATTGATAATTTCCCCTTGCTTTTGGAGTCAGACTTGACTGTGCACTGCAACTGGGGAAGAGGAGGCTCCTCTTGAGGAAGACGAATTGTGTCAGGAATGTTCAGCCTCCAGTCTAATACAGTTTTCCTACTGCAGATAGCACTTCTGGGTTCATTATAGCTTGCTCTCCTAAGTCGTCATTTCTGTCTCAAGGCTGTTGTGCTTACCAATGTAAAGCAGATTGATGCTGGCACATTTTTTCTATTTTAATTTTACAAAGTTGTCACACTGAAACTGTGCCTCATATTGGAAGTGCTTTGAAGTGAAGAGATAAACAAAGAACTAAAATAAAATTAAAAAAGAGCACGAACAACATTTCATCTTGGTTTGTCTCTTTTTAAAAATAAGCTGAGTGGATGTAGTACCCTTGTGCCACTGTAGTAAGTCTGCAAACATTAGGCGATCAATCTAAATTGAGTTAGTGTATATGCAGTAAGCCGAAACAGGTGAAAATTAGGTTATCTGTGCCCAGCTCTTTCTATTTGCTATGAACAGTGAGATATAAACTAGTTTTTAGTCCTGATTTAGTTTTGTTTATTTTCAGAGACGGGCAGAGGCAGAACATGTGCTATATCTACCATAGTTATTAAACCAAGGAACTGTATAAAGGCACTAGCTCAGTTGTGACATTTGCAGATAAAGGTAGAAAGCCCTGCTATAAATAACTCTAAAGTGAATCCAAGAGGAAAAACAGCAGCAATCCGTGGTACATTTCAGTTTTATCTGTATGAAAAACAAAAAGCCCCAAGAATTTTCTGTCCTTTCACTAACAAAGAAAGGAGAAGTTATTGTCTCTGCCGGTGTCAGAAATGCCAACCGATTTATAATCTGAAATGTGGGTTTAATTTTTTTTTGGTTTGTGGACTCGCAGAAATTTTCCAATGAAGACCATAAGCTAGATCTTCAGATTACTTTTTATGAAGTTCTAAAAGTAGTCAAGGAATTCAGAGGTCTGTTGACCACAGGTTGAAGCCATTGTCTGCAGCAATAAAATAAAAAATACCAGTGACACATATGTGCTCACTGTTACACTTCTTGTCTGTACAGTACTGTTCGTTTTTGATTTGAAAGGGAATGACAAGTCTTTGTCCCTAGACTAGCTTGAAAACATGTAACAGCTTTTACACCCCTATAGAAGACTTTTATACGTGTTTGTGCACCTCTCCTTACTGGTGAGAAGCAGCAGTTGCACAAAAAAACATGATTTCTCCGAACTGGCAGGGTGAGGTCCTTTTTCGAGATAGCTGTCTTACCTATGCAGTAAGAGCTTGTATTCTGCTTTCTCAGCAGAAAGGTAATTGCCATTTACTTTTTCCTGTGCCAACAAGTATCAACACCACTGCAGAATTAAGTAAAGACCCAGGAGACCCTGTTGTGGGCTTCCAGCCCTATTCTTAATCGAACTTGAAATCCCTTGCTGTTAGGACCCAGCATTTGTTTTCAGGCCAGTACCTCACCCATGTCCTGAATTGTGTTGGAAAAGCTCTAAAAATCAAGCCAAACACAGAACTGGAAATCCAGCATTGCCCTTTCTGCTAGTTTGAACAGGTTCGTGATATCTTAAAACTTTTGTGCCTGTTCAGCCTGGACACTAAAGAATCAAAGGATCTTCTTTCTAGAGACAGCTAATGATTTATTTGACAGAGGTTCCATGTCACGCATGTTTACCAGAGAATTATTTTAAAAAATAAAAGTTAATTAGTTCACAAGATGTTAACAACTTACGCTCTCTCTGCAAGCTAATTGAGAACCTGACAAGAATCATTTCCCAGTGCCATTTGCCAGAGCCCTAAACCCCTCTGAACCAAACTGCTGATAGACTTTGCCTTTTCCTTAGAGAAGGGATTTGTGGGAAGAGCATTTTGCTGTTCGGTTTTCTGGCATTTAGCACCATGAGTGATCAAATGTGCCTTCTCTGCCTTCAAGAGGGTTGTGAGGATGAATGAAATGTACTCTGAAGTGTTCAGGTCCTTTCCATCAGACCAAACTTCAAGGTCTTCTACTGTTTCTGTGTCATCTCTCACTTCAAAGGTGTCTGCCCTTTGACTTTTAAGTTGAACTGTTATTGTTGGGGCCCCTTTGGGTTACCTGAGGCTATCGAATGTCCAAATACCTATAACAACAGAAATAATATTTGCTTTCATATGGTAAACAGTTCCCGTTTGATTGTTACAGAGATGTAAGGCAGTTCAGGCATGAGGGGAAAAAAAAACCCCAAACAACCCACACCAGTAAAAAACCTGTTCAAACTTTATTCCAGTTTGCATTCAGCTCCCTAGATCCTTGCATTTCTGTTTTCCAGACTTGATGGTGTTTGTAGCTGTGCTGAAATTGCATACACCCGTGGGGGTTCTTGCTCAAAGGAAACAAACAAATGTTTGGTCCAGATGAGGTTTAAATATCCCTGAAGTTGTTCTGGTTGCGTTCCCATTGAAGTTCCAGTGAAGGTTTGCTAACTAAACTTGTTGCTATTGAAATTTATAACCATTTAAACAGGAAGTGGTTATTTGCCGAGAGAGGATACAGCAGACAGAAGGCCTCGTCTCTGGTCCTCTTAGAACCTTGACTCCTTTGTACACAGCACTGCTGTAGGCAGTTCAAGGGAGGTTTTTGAGTGGGAGTTCAGCTCCCCAGGCCCCTGTGTTTGTGATCTGCAGGTTTGATTGCTCCATTAGCATTGCACAGGAGTGGGTGCGTATTGGAAAAGCTCCCAGTAGCTTAAAATGCAGAATTGCGAGGATATAGCAACACAGATCAGTATCACCCTGTTATTCCACTGTTTTGTTTCATATTAAGTCCAAGTCAGTGTGCTTTTTTGTTGAAATTTAAAGCCCTGCATGAGACTGTGCACAGATACTGGAAAAAAAGCCAATCCCTCCATGATCTTCTTTTCTGCTGGGAGCTACTTTTATCTAGGATGTATTGCTTGTGCCTGCAGGATGTACCATGTTTCAGGGATCCTAGACTATTAAGCTTGTTCTCAGAAGAAAGTGAATGCTTCCTTCGGTTGCTTTTGAATTTGGTAAAGTTCATCTCTGAATGAGAATCCTTTCTTCAGGAAGTCTACCTTATTCCTTCCTTCACAAAGTAACTCATTGAAGCCATTTCTTTCTACCTTTTCTTTCTGAAAGAAAAGATAATGTCTCTACTTTTGAGTACCTAGAACACGTTACAGTGATGTGGAGACATTAAATATATGGATTAGCAGTGCTACCTGTAAGAAAGATGCAAGCAAAGTCTAGCAGCTTGTATTGCTTTGGATTTTTATAATGCAATTACAAAGTCTTCAGGGAAAAGCTTTGCTTTTTTATGTGATGGCATAAGAAACTTCACTGTACAAAATATTTTATAAATTTGCTTTTCTAAATAATAAATATGAGCAAACTTAGCATAGGTAATCTTATTTTCTTAAAGTTAGTAAAAAAAACCCCAAAGCCTACAAAAAACAACCAGCCCCCTTGTCCTCCACATGCAGCTGGTCTTGTAGCATTTCTAGTTGTGGAGTTTTTTTAATTATAACCAGACCTGGATAATTCATGTTGGGTTTATTCATAAGCAATAATATTTGAACTACTTAACTGGTAAATAAAGCTGCACTGTGCTTTGTATCTAAGCTTGTTGTGCTGGAGTTTTAAAGCTTAAATAATTAACATACGTGCAAACTTTGTTAACTTACTGTTAAGGTCACTGAAATTTTTTATCAACACATTCCTTAAAAACAAGGAAATCATAAATTAAAGAAATACTAGTAGTTTAGGTTAATCTCCCTTCACATACCTTAGCTCAGAAGCATCATAAAATAGTCTGATTTACCAAACCTTGTCAATGATTTGTGTATCTGTCATGTTCCTCACTTTGTCACACACACAGTCTTAACTGACCTTGGCCCTCCCAAGTAGCCATAAAAAAAGACAAAATTGTAAAAATGGGGAAATCTGAAGAAGATGGTTTGCAGTTTGCGAGTGATGAACTGCAGGAGAGACGCATGCTACAAGCCAGGGGAGAGGGTTCGGTTGGTCCTGTCATTTGCACAAACATTTTTTTACTTTTATTTTTAATAGGCTACTTCTGCTTTACGTGTAAAACAGATCTGTTAGCCACGTATTTCCAAGAGCACCTTCACTGAATTGCCTCTGGGTCAGCTCATGAAACAGCTTTTCACTACAGTTTGCTTCACCTTCTCTTTTGTACCATTGTCTGAGACAAATTGACCCCAGTAGGTAACACAGAGCAAATAGTTCAATCCAAGCCAGTTCTGGTGTACGATGCTGGTTGTGTACTTCCATATAGTGAACCATAATAAAAGGGCAGTCCTGGAGACAGTGGTGCAGCTGAAACTCAAGGTTTGTAAAGCAGAGCTTTCAGTTTTCCAGTCTTGCTGAACATGATCAAACATCTGAGTATTAAAAGAGTACGTAAATCCTAAGTTTCTTCGCCTAAAAAGAGAACATTGCCTTTTATATCTACTCAAAATGTTTCTAAAAAATCTTCGGAATTGAATAGAATACTGAAATGAAAGCTGCATATCTGCAGACATGAGCCACATCCTTGTGTCTGCAGACATGAGCCACATCCTTGTTTGTAACTTGCTCGTGTGTTCTGATGCAATTTGCTTTGGTCAAGACCTAACTGCAAACAGAAGTG
Organism: Trogon surrucura; assembly: GCA_020746105.1. Classification (NCBI taxonomy): domain Eukaryota; kingdom Metazoa; phylum Chordata; class Aves; order Trogoniformes; family Trogonidae; genus Trogon; species Trogon surrucura. The sequence goes on along the minus strand of CM036621.1, from coordinate 54,250,208 downwards.
TAGGAGTTAGGTATTGAGTTGACATGTGCTGAAAGTAGTTTGGCACTTGATTTATTTTGCTGTTTGGTGCAATACTTCTGCTTTCTAAGTTCTGAGGAACTGGAAGCAAGGGAGATACTTTGTCCCAGTTTGTTGCAGTTTCTCTGCATGTCTGAAAAAGCTTGTGAATCTTCTGTGCAGGTTAGGAAGTGGTGGAGCTAAGTAAAGGCACGTAAAGAGATAAATTAGCTATTTCCTTCCATGTGCCTCTGGAATATTTTGTTTCTAGGAAATCATTGATATAAGTGAGAATGTTTATTTTAAAACAGGAATAAACAAAAATTATGAATTTGTGCTGGAAGACCTTTTTATTACCAACACTTCTGGCACCCTTTTCTCCTATTTTTTTCTCAAAAGCAAAGAAAGACATTGAAGTGAAACAGGCATGTTTGTTCAGGAACACATGCAAGAAATAGGGAGTTGATAACTCACGCTGTCTTCTGTCTGTCAGAGAATTACTCGTTTGTTTCTGTCACCTGTTGTGCTCACCTAAGCAACAGCAATGTGTTCTCTGACTTTTGTTCGTGCAATAAAGGTATTCATCAAAAACTGTAGTGCAATTAAGTCCACCCTTAATCTCAAAAAAGCAATTTTTGTTGATAAATGTAACTTTATAGTGTGAAAATGAAGTCACCTGTGTGATTTCCTTTGCTTGTTTTCTGTAAAGTATTTATAAAATATGTAAATCATGGTTGTGAGAGTTCTAACTGTATCAGATTATCTCCATCATAACCTGATTGGTAGGTAAAACTGTGCTGCTTGTAATTTTCTGAGCTTAATTCATCTGCATGGCTTTATTATTCCTGTTCTATTTTACTCCCAATGAATATGCTGATAGATCTTTGCTTAAGATGTTTTTTCACCCCACTTTCTTTCAACCATGTGATAAATCCTGTTTTCTTCCACCACAGTTCTTAGTGCTGTCAAATTATTTAGTAACCACCGCTGTTATTTCAAGATGTAGTTAATAATTAACATGAAAACAGATCATTTTATGAAAGGTTATATTCTAATGACTTTTAAAAATCCTGGGAGAGGTTGAAAATACCGTTATGATTCATAAGTATTTGTTGCAAGTAACTGTATACCCCTAGGTGATCTGTCTCTAGTTTAAATTGCCTGCTAGGTTTAAGATAAGCCAGTGATAGTAGTGTCCTGGCTCACGGGAGTCAGCTCCGGTTTATTAATAATACCCACTCATAAATTCAGGGTATCACTGTGCCTGTAATTTCAGACCCTAAAAGAAGTTTTTTATAAACAACTGCATGGAATTAAAATGCTACACAGTTCCCTTAATTTCCATTGAGAATTGGAATCAAGATCAAGGGCTTTATGTAGGGCAGTGTGTTTTCTTCCCTTTAGAAGTGGGAAACTCAATTCCTTGAAGAGATTCAGACAACGTTTTAACCCTTGTTTACTTGTTTGATGCTGTCTAGGTTAAGAAGTGCTCATGATCCCTTAGAAACACCTTAAAGAACGATGGCCTGTTTTTCCTCTGACAAGTTCTTTCTTAGAGTTAGATTTAAAATATGCCAACAGAGAAATGTAGGAGAATCTCTGGTCTGGGGTTTGCCTGTCAAATAGAGGCCTGGCAAAACCAATGTGTGTTTTTCTTGGGCCATCAGGATGGCTCCCTGGCCACAGAGTTTGAGAGGTTTTCTTGAGAATGGAGATTGGCATTTTGATTCGGAGAATGTCCAGAGCCAAGGAGAGAGTAGGATTTCTAAGAAAAGTAATTCCTTCCTGTACTGAGATATGTTGTGAGACTTCCATAGTACCTTTGTGACCAGGTAGGATTTTGGAAGAACTTCACCTGCAACTTACAAATATATACACACGCACATTTATACATGTGTGTGTATATATATATATATAAAATGTATTCTGAGAATTTAACATTTCTTGAAGCGTGGAGAAAATAATTAAATATTAGATGTCTACAGGATGATGCTCAGACTGTTACCAATAAGCCACTTAGACTGAAGCAAGCTGATAAGTCTTTCATTAACTAAATGCCTTAATCTTCTGAAAAGTAAATAAATTTGCAGCCCACGAAGTTAAGGGGGAATACTTAACTCCCAGCAGGAATGAAAGTGCCTTTAATCTAAATAGGCAGTGTAATGTTTAGTACCTTGTGTTCAAGGGCTGCCTTCCAAGCTGAGGGAGCTCTGCACTAATCACAGTCTGTGGGGTTCCCTGGGACGTTGTGGAAGTGTCTTGGGAAAACACTGGATGAGTGGGTCTCTGAGAGCAGTCAAGTCCTTGTCATGCTGTAGATTGAGTCTCTCATTGGTCCCCGATCATTGATTTATGTGAAGATTTCTCATTTCACGGAGTATAGTGGGCATGTTTTCTATCTTAACTTTTTAGCGAAGTGTTTCCTCTGTAACCTTTTACATTCTTGTTTAGTCTTTGTCCCTTCAAACAGAGGGCAGCAGAAGCTATATTTCAACCCTTCTTGACTACACTGTATTTTCAAGAAACTAATGTTTTTCTCATCTATTGATATCCATGTGCGTTACTGGCTCGTGTGTGCCACTGTTAGACAGAAGAAGGGGTCTGTGGCTATTGCATTAGTTGCCTGAAGGGGATTGTGAATAAAACATGAGATGTGTCTGGGAGTTTGGCATTCACATTCTGAAATTCCTGATGTCAGTTCGGTGTTCAATCTTTGACAAGGGCAAGCAGCGAAGGATGTGCACCTCGGACATCTGGAGAAAAAGCTTCTGAGTTGTTCTTTGTGCCTATGTTTACTTCATAGAGAGAGTGGGTTCTGCTGGTGTTTAACTAGAAAAGCAGACTGGATTTTTGTGGTGCTCTGCTTAACTTGGTACGTTAATAATGTTTCTGTGACAGTTATTTTTTTGACTGTTTATACGGCTGGCCGCTGCATCGTGCAGATGCACCTGTGGATCCTGGACTATAGGAAGTGATGTAGCTGTTCTACAAAGATTTAATCAAATCTAAAATATTGATCTGACTGCACCATCTTGTCTTGTACTCTCTCCCCTCTACGCATTCTTCAGGCTCCAGCATTATTTGCACACGGAGACTCACATTCTGATTGTTTTCTCTCTAGTTCTGCAGTGAGAATGTTCTAAATATTCATAATGTTATGTATATATCATGCTAGGTGGCTGTGTATTATTAGAAATCCTGGGCTTTAAGCACACTGTCATCCATTGTTCAGTAAACACACAATTACATTACCCTATCTTTCATCTCTTCTCTAATGAGTCCATGCTAATTGATTAATCAGTGCTGTTGCTTCACTATGATAATCCCATATGAGGAGTAGTAGTAACATAACTAGCAATTACTAACATATGTCGTACACTGAGGAAAACATAATGTAATACACTGCAAGTGGCAAACCCAGATCAGGAGGAGCGGAGCGGTGCCAGGGCAGAGCTCTGTCTGCTGGGAGCAGAGGTGGCCCAGCTGAGCCTGGTTCTCGGTGGTCTTCGGTTGTGAGTGGGATCCACTGGTTACCGGTGCAGGGAATATCTCGGGCTGTCACCAGTCAGTGGTGTCTTACAAAACATCATGTCTGAGAAGATGTGGATGCTGTGATCAGCTGTATCTTTTTCTGAGTTTCATCTGGTGGTGGTTACTGAAGCGATTGTCTTCTTGACTCTCACGATGGCTGTGACAGTGACTTCTGAAGTGAAAGAAAGAGCTTTCTTATACCATTACAGCATCTTGCTGATGTTACTGTTTCATGTCCAGAGCAATGAGTAGAAATTTGGATTAGATGATCTCTAAGGACTCTTCCAGCCTAGGCCATTCTATGATTTCTGACTTAGGACAAAGCTGAATGTTGGCTCTACAGGCTGTGAGCTGTGCTTAGGAGGCCGATGAGTGGTAATAGTTAACTTTTCCTTGCTCTTACAGATTCAGCCAGAACTATGGACTCCTGTTGATTAATGTAGCTTACGGCATCACATTATATGCTTCATTCATAAAGAGAATTAGCAACAAAATACCAAATTTAGTCGAGGCCCTTTTTTTTAATTTTGAAAATGGGTGTGATGGTTTTATTTTGGAAACCAGCTACATTCAGTAGAGGATTTGTTGCAGGGAGTAAAGATGAGAGGCTAAAGTACCACTTGTACATTCAGCTTTTGGATAATACATATTCTTTAGAAACCTTTCAGATAATATTGAGGGCATATTGGTGTAGGAAAAGCGAAAAGGTTTTATTTGGTAATGCAATTACATTTGCACAGTATTTTTTTTTCCATGTTGTGCATAAGTGGTTGGTCTGTTTTGGGGATGGCTTTCTGTGTTTTTTTTGTTTGTTTGTTTAAGTGTTCAGAATTACTAGTTTGATGTGGTATGAATGAAATGCTAATTATATTTTTGGAGGAAATGCTGATATGGCATCATACATAAAGACTGTCTAGATGAGAGTTGGATGTTCACTAAGTAATATTTTCAAGAAGTTTTCCTGATGTAATGCATAGTGGTTTCAGAGATTTTGTTTCATTTTAAAAAGGAACACACCCAGTTCCTCTTTGCCTATATAAGAAAAGAATCAAAATACAGATTTATAGTTTGCAAATCTCTTGTAACAGGTTCTGTCAGTTAAAGATCTTGGGAGGCCCAAAAAAGTGAGTCAAGCTAAAGATAAGGCTGATGTTCTCTTGGTCTGAGAAAATTTGGTGGATTTTCTTACAGAAATATGAATTTCTTTATTATTTTTGCAGTATTAATTGCCCATTTGCAGTTTCCAACAGAGAAGAGATTAGTGTGCGTTTGTAGAGCTACTGATGGTGCACGTTTTAAATGATGCTTGTTGCCATGGGAATGCTTACAAATAATTTGTGTAGTAGCTCAAGCGTCCGAAGGTTATGCACTTTATTTGAGCACAGATTTTTGTCTCCAAGTGGATGACATAGAAGGAATCACAAGCTTTAGCCTGGAAACACTTGCTTTTTCACTCCCTTGCGTTGTTAATAGTAGTGGTAAAAATCTTCTCTGCAAATTAAAGACCACCCACAGATTTCTGGACAGTAAATTAAGCAATCATCCTGAAAATATAATTAAAACACTCAGAGGTAAATAAAATACCCGTATGAATGTTTTGGCAGGATCTATGATACCTCTGTACACCTAGGCACAAGAGTAGCCATGCTTCAGGTCAGACAGACAGATTCTTTTAAAATGCTCTGAGCATGGTTGGGCTCAAACTAATTGTCTTACTGAGATGCAGATAATACTGGGTCAGGCACAGTGACCTCCTAATGCTACTCTGTGGTGTGTGGTTGGCTTGCAGTGCAGTGCAGGCAGAGAGCTTGTGTGTGTCTTGAAAAGATGATGTAGACATACTCAGAAACAGTAGAGGAACATTTAAGTCAGTGATGTTCTCTAATTGTGCTGCTTATTTCTGCTATTAATATAGTTCTCATCAGGAAAAGATCTATACATCGACTTCAACTCTTACTGCAGGTATTGGCAAACTAATTTTTTATCTGCTGCTGGAGAGACCCAGGTGTTTTCTAATTGTAAAAAATAGAGATTAATTTTCTAACATTTTGTACACCCTATAGAGTCCTAATGCATTTTTCCATTGTGAAAACCCCTCTAGAAGCATTCAGTAGTATATGTATGTTTGCATGCCTACCTGATCAAAGTAGGCAATCAAAATCAGCGTGAGAGCTAATAAACGTTTTAAAGCTCGGTTTTAAAGGTGCCCATGGTCATATGGCTGACCAGTTACTTCATCCTTTTGATAATTACTCCAGTGTTGACAGCTCCTAAAATTTGCAAACACGGTTGCCGTAGTGCTTACATTTCCAGTAGTTTTTTGGTTGGTGTTGGTGTGTACTGGGGTGTTTTGTTTTGTTTTTCTTTTTCCTCCTACTAAAACATTTCCTTTTACTTCAAGAATTGGTTCTTGGCCAGTGGAGGTGCTAAATTCAAATATTTATCAATATGCTACCAATGCTTTTAAAAGCAGCTTTCTACTGCTTTGGAAAAGACATTGCTCACACCTCACCCTGGAAATTCTTAAAATGTTGGGCTTAAGTCCAGAGTTTTATATGCAGGAAAGCTATTTCTGGAGACTTTTAACTAAGGCAGTTTTTCCATTTTTCTTTTCCTCTGAGCCTTTCACAAAGGGAAGTACTTAGGCACTCAGGCTGCACCTCTTCCTTCCCTTCGTCCATGCAAAACAGCTGCCAAGAAAGGTGTGAACTCCGGTACTGTTGCAGCTAGTGGAAATTTTTACTTTCTCAGTGTTAGAGAAATTTTTCATTTGAGGACTCTTGGAGAATTTCATGACTAAAATTATATGTAACATTTTTGATCTCCAGGCCTAAATCAACCCTTGCTGCTCTTAAAAATAAAGAACTTGCTGTTTGTGTGGGACTTGAAAAAACAGAGTATCGCTGTTGCCGTGCAGAGAATGCTCCTCAGATAGATTTTTCTGAATGTTTAAGTCTGGAAACAAATTGGGTGTAGGTAGAACAGGAAGGATTAGGGAGAACATTTTGAGGGTTAGTATTGGCAAGGTGTGTTTTACATGTAGAGTTTGAACATTTCCAGAAGAGCTCAGTGCAAGTTGAGATGAGAAACTGTCTGGTGTAGCTTGTGTTTCTGAAGAACTGAAGCTCCTCTGGTTTTCATTCCTGCTGAGTTCTGTATTCCCTGGGAGCTGTGTTTGATATTAACAGTATCTTGCTCATGCAGAAGACAGAGGCTTCAGGATGCCTACTGACTATGGACCAGTGGTAATTAGGAATGTAGAACATGTTGCATCCTGTGCTTAATCCCATAATAATACTTCCCCTTGGCTTCTTGATGTGAGAAAACCCATTTTAGTACTGAGGGTTTGCCCTTATATTCTTTTGGCAGAAGTTGTTGACCACTGGCCTGAGGCTTAAGCAATAATTTTGAAAATGCAGAGAATCGTAGAATGTGTTGGGTTGGAAGGATCCTTTCAAGGTCATCTAGTCCAACCCCCCTGCAGTGAGCAGGGACATCTTGGACTAGATGGGGTTGCTCAGAGCCCCATCAAGCTTGACCTTGACTGTTTCCAGGGATGGGGCAACTACCAGCTCTCCGGGCAACCTCTTCCAGTGTTTCACCACCCTCATTATAAAAAATTTCTTCATTTTATGTTGTTTTAGTTTAAAATCGTTACCCCTTGTACTATCGCAACATGCCCTGCTAAAAAGATATGTGTGTGCCTAAATTTTTCCTGTCCTGCTCTCCACAATGATACCGAGCCCCTCAGTTGAACTGCCCGTATGATGGAGCTTCCTCTAACCTGTTTCAGAGCAAAGTCGCCGGGAGCGGTTGGACCTGCCGGGGAAGGGGGTTTCAGTTTCAGGCATCTTGATTTTTGCGTTGAACACCACCGTGTATGTAATCTACAAGGGCAGCTCAGCTGTGATGATAACCCTCAGCAGAGAGTATTAGCAAACAATTTGAGGGAATAATTTCTTACTCCAGACTGATTCCCAGGGGGAGTGTCTATTTATGCCCTTGATTTAAAATATCTTTTAAAGTGCCAAGACCACAGCTCACCACAATATTCAAGAAATCCCTTGGTAGTTGAGAGGGGGAACATGTTGTTGTTGTAGTTCCTAAAGCTGTCGTGTACTTGGTAAAAGCTCTGCTATATGATTGCTTTTCTTTGTGCTGTGCTAATTAAACATGAATCCACTTGCATATTATTAAAAATATCTGAAGATATACAGCTATTCTTATGTTGAAAAATATCTTTTACCAGTCCAGTAGAATACATTTCAATTGACAGCATTGAAAGAAGCTGTATGATTCTTATTTTCATATTTGTTGCCTGCCTGAAAATCATCTTTAGCGAATGATTAATTGCATTTGTAGATACTGCACAATTGCATCAATTATCCATTTCAAATGAATTTCTTTCTGAACAGTTGAGGGGATGATGTAGTTTAATCAGTAAGTGAAATGGAAGTGTTGTAAGCTGTTTAAAAATACTTATCACGTTTCATGGAGGCAGAGTGATTTAAATCAGGCAGACCGGAGGAAAAACAAGAAATACGCACTAACAAACACTAATATTTTTTTCTTCAGTTTAACAGCATTTTATTAGCTTGCTTTGCATTGGTTTCCATCTTTGATATATTGGTGATAGTTATATTGTAGGGATGTTAGATGGTTGGGGATTTTTTTAATTGAAGTAAACAAGTTGTGGTTATAAATACACTTGTTTAAGTATGACAGCTTGCATGTCTGCTGATGAATGTCGTCTCTTTCAGACGAGCTCTGTAATGTTTAAGAGCATACCGAGCAACTTAATTTTTCTATTATTGGTTGTTTTTAAAAGGAAGAAAGGAGCTCTATATGTTATAATAATTAATCTGGATTTTTTTTTCAGTCATTTTTATTCATGCTTTTGCAATACTAAACCATTCTTAAAGATATTTCAGGAAGTGGTCTTGGGTGTTAAATACTGATGTGTGGGCAGAAAGATAGTCTGGTGTTAGCTTGGTAGTGAAAGGTTACCCAAGCAGGTGACACGCAGATACTGACACCAACTTTGTATTCATATCTAACATGTGAGTGACTTTGAGTTTTCTGTAACTCATTGAAAGTTGCTGTTTTGCAATGTGTAATGTTTAATCTATTCAGAACCCCTGCTTTTGATGATTTTCCCTGGTTACAAAATTTTTTCTTCCACAAAGGTGTTTTAAGAACAGAGTTCTGCTAACTGCTATGTATTTCTTGTCAGTATTCCATGGCCTTGAGATAGCTCGACTCTGGAAGTAATGAGATAACTGTTTTCTTAATGTAGGGTTTTAGGGCATAGCTGCAATTAGACCCATTGGGGATTTAAGGCCAAATGGGGAATCTAGATACCGATTTTAAGTCTAAGGAACTTTAAAAACTTGTGACTTTCTGCATTCTTCTTTTTATGGTCTGAGGGTGGCAGGAGTATCGTAATGAAGGGTCCTGGTTATTGCAGTCTTACGAAGTTTCTGAGCTGTTTCAGAAACGCACGTACATGCACAACTTGGGTTTTGTCTCACCAGACCGAAGTGAGCTGTGAAGGAGCCTTTTTGAGGCACTGTCACATACAGCTGGCCAGAACTTGAAAGCAGCACTCTAGCTAACTGCTGCGTGTTACATCAAGATACGTGCAACTTTGATTCAAACAGGGTTATCGTATTTTAACGTGTGCTTGGTTATATTATTACTAAACAAAAAAGGGCCTTTATGTGTGTTCCTTGAGCTTATAAGGTCTTGGGGATTGTCTTCTTTATGCAAGGGTAGCAGTTGCGTTTATTGCTGTAACTAAAGGTGAACACCTTTACTTTGTAACAGGGGCTAATTGGTTTGGGAATATTTATGAAAGTGCTGATTTTTGAAGCTAAAAATAGTGCTATGGCTTTTAAAAGTCATTCTGGCTGTCAGAAATGCTCACATGATCCTAAAGTGTTGCTAAAAATGTTCAATTTTTAAATATGGTAATTAAAATTGTCTGTTGTGGGAGCAGTAGATGAGACATTTCCTGCATTTGTAAACTGAGCATCCCTTTCACCCCCAGGTTTCCTTGCATCTGCTTGTTACATTGGTAGGATCTGAACTCCCGCTGAACCTTCTTGGAAGAAGGTTTACTGTTGGCCAAGTAGGGAGAGGGAGCTCTGCAGCCTGCTGCCCTGCTCCCTGACCTTCTGCTTCAGGGTTTGGATGCCTTGCCTTTGTTATAAAAAGCTGACGCCCTCAGGGAATGCAATACTGTAAACTGGAGCTTCAGGCAAACGTTTTCACTTTTAACTTTGTCATTAAAAGAAAGTTTCAGATAGGGATTCTTTCCGGTGGGTGTACTGGGCTGCTTCAGTTCTAATTTGAGTAGATACCATGTGTATTTCTTCTATTAATAGAGGTTATTTCTTTTCCTTCAAGCTTATTGTTAGTGTTTGATGACTGTTTTATACTCCAAGTATACCCTGCACGCAGAATTTTCTCCAGTTGATGACGAAGACTTTGTATTCTCTAAATTTATCTAGTTCTGAGATTTGTCTCGTGTCGGTTATTGCTTGACAAGAATTCTTTTTCCAAGTAGAAGAGGATGTTTTTGCTAAGTAGCTCTTCTACCAGTTATATATTTGTAAATTTATACTACCTGCAAACTTACTTCTTGTCTTCAGAATAATATTCTGAGGCTACCAGGAAGAATCATTGTGGCTTAGGCTCCTTTTACGGCCACTGGTGGTCCATCAGTATTTCTAATGCTGTCCTACTGGGCGGGGTAGTATAGTCCACTCATGGGTGAACATGCAAAATTTTGCTGCAGAAGAACCTCAACAAAATATTTCTTCTTAGCTAAAATGTAATGCAAAACTACACTATAACCAGAGTTTAGTTAGATGTGGTTCAGCTTTTAAAAGATAGGAAAATCAAGGTTTTCTCGGTTGCAATGTTAGTGAGAAGACAGAGCAGTGGGCTTGTCAGTAGCCTGGCTGTCAGGGCAACCGGCTGCTGTGTTAGCTGCTCGGGGCTGCACCCTCTGTTTGAAATAAAGCAGTGGTTTTGATGGTTTCAGTCAACTCTGTCTCTCCCTCTCTCTTTTTTTCCTAGCCTAAACCAGATACTTTCACGTCTCTGTCCAAAAATGCCATTATTGTTTTTTTTTCCCCCAGACATTTTGTGGGTTTTTTATGAAATGAGCATTTTTAAAAAATAAAGAAAAATGTGGAATTTCTCATACTCTCTAACCTCAATAAAACCCATAACTGATTGCAGCATGTTTATTGTTGGGGCTAATATATGTCCATACTGACTGTTGGATTGAGACCACGCATGTTCACTATGTAGAAAATGTTACTGGTGTGTACTCTGTCACTCGTTTTACTATTACACATGCATGTTTACCTAATTAGAGAGCTGTCACATGGTAAATCTGAGACTCTTTCAAGCATTTGGGTGTTGTTTGCAAAGGGCTATTGTTTAATAGGATCCCTCCCTTCTACTTCAGCCCTAATTTGAAGAGCATACTTCTTGCAGCACTAAGAAAAAAATGCCTGATTCGAATTATCCCTATGTAAAAAAATTTCCACTGTTCTTAGATGCATATGCTTTCTTGGCATTTGTTTTTACCACACTGTTTTGCATTTTATTCCTATTTCCTAAGTGAAAACTGCAATTCTGTCACTGTAAATCCGTGACACTGTCAGCTGAATTCGAGTGAAGTTTTGAGAGTCAGTGTCATTAATTCTGCTACTATTGGAAAAACTGAGGATCAGTCTTCAGAATATGAACAAGAGAGTGAGAATTCTTGTGCGTAGTGGATCATTGTCTTCTAATAATGTCTTGTGCATTGTTGGCTTGCTATCATTCTGCTAGTTGGGCAGGAGATGATCTGTTAAATTTACTTTTCTTCTAATGAAATGCTGAAGTATGAAAGGAGCTCGTCCATTTGTAGTGATTGTTGCGTGACTGGAGCTCTAATGTTCTCAGAGAGCTCAATTATAATTTCAGTGTTATGATTCATGTTTCCTTCATCAGTTAAGCCTTTAAATATATCTGGCTTTGTGTTTACTGAGTTGAGCATGCGATAGTCTGTGGTGCCTTCAAATCAAAACAGGTGGTGGTGTTGCAGGGTGGAGACTGGGACACTGTACTTTGCCCTGTGCCATTTCACAAATCGCTCAGCACACTTCTGTCCACCTCAGGAGAGGGTAACTTTTCTTCAGGACCTTTTACCCTTAAATTAAAAAAAAAAAAAAAAAAAAAAAAAAAAAAAAAAAAAAAAAGCTAAGGGGAGGAAGGGGAAGAAAGTTGTAATTGCAGTTATGGACTCCAAACTTCATCTTCTAATTCTTCACAGAAGTTTTATCTTGTGGAATGATGAAATTGTGGAAATGTAGAACTGTTCAGCACCTCACAAAGCTGGAACATTATTTTCTGGCACATGCCTAGAAACATCTGTGATGTTCTTATAAGTCTGCTCTTGAAGATCTCTACTGAAGGTCTGATACAACTGGCGTCTGTAATAACCCTCTTATCCAGCTTCAAGACAATTTTTGCAGGTCTGGTCTTTAGCAGAAAAGAAAGCTGTTGTCATCTTTTTTAAGAACCTCTTATCTCAGAGTCTAACTATTCCCTTACTGATGTGCCATCACTAAACAAACCTGAGATTAGGCTTGTTGATTAAAAAATAATTACGTGTGGTTTAAAAGCTCTGAGTCAGTCAACAGACATGAAATAAGATTGTATTCTGGGCATCAGTATTTATCATTACTGTGAAATCTGTTTCCCCAAGAAGTAGAGGTGGAGGACGAGTATGGACATGATCTCACTTACAGCAAGAACAGCAGTGACCAAGAGCTCAGGAATGGAGAAAATAATGTAACTCGCACAGATTTATGTAGACTGCAAAGGAGGCTTCACATAGCAAAACATTTCTGAGGCACGAGTAGCAAGTTCTCTGTCATGCACTGAGCAGTGCTCTGTTGCAGCCAGCGTCTAGAAGAACAGAGACCCTAGGTAATTCCCAACCCCAAATCTCCTCATGGCTTGGCTGTTGTTAACCTTCTGAAAAGAAGAGCCTTTGTAGCACCAGTATTTTCAGTGGTTAGCTGACTGAAGGAGGTTTAGTCTTGTTGGGAGCACTACTGTTAGGAGGTTTGTCTGCTTCTGGCATCTGTTTCTAGCAAGGCGCTATCTTTTTTTCAAGATGAAGTAAACATACGAAGGCTGCGTGTCAGATTTCTGTTGCTAATGCACTGCTTGAGGTTGAGTTCCTGATTTATGAGGTTAGTGTGGAATATGCTTCGTATAACAAGAGTTGCTCCTTGACATGTGGTTCTACTGTGAAAAGTGATTGGAAGAGATGACACATACTCAGTACACATTTTTTAAAATAGTTCTTCCATTAGCGACAGAAGTTCGCGTTCAGTGAGCTATATTGGGCTTGCAGTGGAAGCCAAGTCTGTTGGCTTGTGCTCTGATTAACACACAAAGAGAATTGCTACCGATATTATAGGTTCAAAAGCGGTGTGTGAACCAAAAGGGGATCCAGCTTGATTTATATTCTCAGGGTTTGCTTGCAAGGCTGGTCATGATTCTTTTTTTAAAACGCAAAGCAACCCACTCTTGTCCTCAACTCTCTTGATACTTATAAACTGAAAGTAAGTTCTGCAAATCTTTGAAGGACTGAAAATGCCAAACTTTTAAAGCTATCTTTCTGGTTAGAGCCATCTTTTGAGAGAAAGTTTTAACATACAGTGTAGAGGTTTTCTTGAAAATTAAATTACCTCTCTGGTTGGCTTTGTTCTTTGGAATTAATTTATAACATTTCTGCCTTTTGCCTTGGGATAACTTGATATGGCGAGCATATACACTGGAAAACTGTATCACTGCAACAACAGAAAAATAATGATTAACTTTAGGCTTTATCTAGTTAAGATCAAGCTCTGAATTGAATTCTTTTAGTACGTTGACAGCTGAAGATTTATGTCTTCCAGCCGTATTCCTGTTGCAGAGTTGGCAGAAGTGACCTCTCCAAGGAAGGTCTTTGTTACAGATTTTGCGCTGTTTACATTATTGCCATAAGGGTCACAATGAAGTACAGTACATTAAAGCTAATATATCACCTGCTGACAGTGGTCTTATCTCATTGGTACCTCTTTCCCTCTCCTAGTGTGAAAAAGAAAAGGCAAACATGAAGAGTCTGAGGATCACAAAACGAAAGTTAAATAATGGTTTTCAAGAGCTTTAGCATTAACGTCAGGTCCCTGTGTGCACCGTATTTTTGTATTGGGCCAAACGGTTATGTAATTCCTTTGTCTGTGAAGTGACTGTGAAAGTATGTCGTTACCAAATAAATGCTACTAGGGGATGGAGGGAGCAGAAAAAAAAGTCTTTGGGTCTGTCTAAGGTCTGAGGAATCTATTGTGAAAGAACGTGGCTTGGGACGGGAAAGAGTGCCATTCAGGTTAGATGGACAAGGAAGAAGTACCATGAGCTTCTTCAGTGGAAGCATGGTGGGACTCTGGGGTGAGGAGCAGGACCTTGGATACCCTCCTCTTTCTCCAAACGCTGTGTTACGTGTGCTGCAGACAGGACAGGTCTTTCAGTCCTCGCTGTCTGTGATGTTACTTATGACTTGTTTGCTCTTACAAATACTGACATAAAAATGTAAGTACAGCCATTGTTCTGTATGTGCAAGCATTTGTTAGTTTCAAAATGTCCTTTGAAATCTCTCAACAGGGTGCTCCCCAGGTATCTTTTCAGGATGGGGAGATGAACCTCACTGGACCCACAGAACTGGTGTTGGCTCAGAGAGTCCGACTTCCTGCCAGGTAGGAACATCTCCTGTTCAGTACTCATGCAAGTGGGGCTTATCCACACACAAGACAAGACTGCCTTCTCATTCTAGCTGCACCTTTGAGTGTGCATTCATCATAATCTCTTCTTCCTTGCCCCTCTCCCATCCTAAAGATGGACTCAGTTTACGTTCGAAAGCACGTTATTTGTGCTTGACTGCCTTTTACCCTCACTGATGAATAGAAATGATTTTATTGTGGAATTTGTAGTGTAAGAATAAGCGGGAAATATGCTTCTGTTGTGCACTCTGTTTTTGTTTTCTGCTCAATCCTGCAAGTATTTAATGTCTTAAGATAGAGGATGTTCTTAGGTAGTATATTATATCAATAAATAACCAGTCAGCTGAACCATATAATCCTAAAATGATCTTTTTCAATTAAAATGTCACCTCTGTTTTTGAGTGGTAAACTTCTTACTTTGTTATATCCTGTAGTAAATTTTCTGTCTGTGATTATACACTGTGAAAACTATAAGCAATATTTGCAATATTTCCCTGTGCATTCCTTCACTGGAACATCAGATGGAATGCATCCTTTTATGTCTTCATTTATAACAAACCAGAGATGGCCACTGCAGTTAGAACTGAAGGTGATAGTGGTCGTGTTGATAGTTTGGGAAATAGCTTTTATTCTGACCAATCTAAATTTTGAGTGAAACTTAGGTAAATATACAATCTTCATTGGAAGCCGATACAGTAAAATTTGAGGGCTGCATAGCTGGAACAAGAGGAATCTAGACATTAGGATTTATTGTACCTGAAATCACAGGGAAAATTCTAAATGGCTGAAATGAAATGAAAAAAAAAATAATTTTACAGATTACATTTGTTACACCAGAACTAACAAGACATGCAATACAGTGTCACAAGGTGGGTCATCAGTCAGGTCCTTGGTAGTGGATTTGACTTAGCAAATTTAGAGCAAAACATGTCCATGTTGCTATTCTCCTGTCCTACTGTAAGCTTAAATGTCAGTTTTGTCTGGTGATTCAGCTTGTGCTGAAGTCACCTCTTTGAGTAGGCAGAGGAATTCAGTTCTTTGTTCTGTATGTTGTGTTTGTTGCGGAACTGTAGTGGTATCATAGAACATTGTATAATGAAATTAAGCGGTATGTGGCAAACATGCATGACAGCTAAAATGTCAAAAATTAATTTGTTTCCATTTTTGTGATAGCAAATAATGATTTGCTACAACTCTGTACATTATATTTCTTAGTCAAAACAGCATAAAATAAAAAAAAAAACAACACATGAAATAAACAGTATCTACAAGCCTTAGTCTTAGCAATATATCCTTGCAAACACCTGGGCAAAACCAAATGGTCTTCTGGGTGTCCTGGGTTTAGCTAAAAACCCAGTCCTGTTTAGTGAATTTTACTTTTCAGTTTAGTGTCTTCTAAAAGGCTGCACGTTCTGAAGTCAGCAGCATGTTTTTGCAGACAGTGTGTGCTACTGGCAGTGATAACACCTGATGTTTACAGTCACTGCCTGGGACTGGTATGTAGAAAGGCTCTTGCTTATACTTATTCCTATAGTGACCAAGGCCACTGCTGGCTCTTGTGTGCCACGCTGGGGGTGCTGGGTAGTAAGAGGGGGGCACAAGGAAGTAAAAGGTGGCACCTCCGGGGGGTAACAGACAGGACAGGTGACCAACGAGAGTATTCCATCCCATATACGTCATATCTGGTATAAATTGAGTGATCACGAGAGTTTCGTCCCTTTTTCAGCCCTTTTGCCCCTTTTGCCGTTTTTCGGCCTTTTCGCCCTTCCTTTCTGCAATGGCCGGTGTCCAGAGAGGACTCCATCTGACCTCCTGATTTTGATCCGGATCCTGAGTTCCCGAATCCAGCTCCCTGTATCCAGCTCCCGCCGCCGCTGAGCCTGGGGTTTCCCCAGTGCCTCCTGCTCTGCAGCACCAGTGGTGATTTCTATCGGGGGAGGGAGTCAGGTTTGATATCGGGCTACTGTCTAGAGTTGTATATAGTTCTTTACTTTTATCTTTTTACCATTATTCCCATTATTTTCATTAAAACTGTTGTAGTTTTTTTCTTCTCTCATCTGTAAGTCTCTCTGCCTCATTCCCTTTTCTCTTCCCGTTTGGGGGGGGGAAGAGGGGGTTAGAGAGCGTCTGTCCGCGTTAGTGGCCGGCCCAGCCCTAACCCACGACACTGGGCCATGCCAGGATTTCAGTAGAGGGGTTGCCTTTTCTCACAGAGCATGCCAAAAATTAGTCTTTTCTAAGAGAGTTGTTTTCTTATTTTCTCTTTGTTCTTGTGAGTCATCATTTAATTTCTTTTATGGGAGATTATTTTTGTCTTGATAAGACTGTACTTTTCAACTCATTTGTCTGTTTGTATTTTTCCTCCCTCTTGGAGGCCTCCTTGTCACCTACTTTGTATGACATTTTATAGTTTCTTCTCTTGCCTGCTGGTACTGATACATATTTTTAGAATGGTCTCATGACGAAAAAGAACTGGAGTGCTCTTCCAGCTTTCTCTGCACCTGCCAGGCCCTAAGTTACACGCTAGCTGATTAGTGTTCATCATGCAGGTATAGAACTTAGTTTAGTTGCTAATGCTTATTTTCTCATTTTGGAATGTTGCTAAAGACTTCTACAGCTTGTTTCACTTGAGGTAATTATTATGCATCACTAAATATATGCACTCATTTGTCTCTTGATCTGTTAATTTGTAATGGGGATTAATCAAGCTCTGTGCATGCTATGCTCATATTTACTGTTGTCCTTATGCTTTTAGTAGGGTGCTTTAGGAATTTTCTGAGAGCATGTTATTATTTATTGAGTTAAACAAGTCATTGCTTGCATTTGTGATTCTTCAGAAGAAGTTTTTGATACCTATTTGCTTGCAATGTTCAGAATCTGATTTTGGTGGCCATTGGAAACATTCAAAAATGAGAAAGACCTCTGAGATACTTGTCAGAGGTATTCAGTTTTCTGAAATCGCCAGATCTTCTCTGGCATGTCACAAAACAGTCGATAATAAGCCTAAATCTCTGTAGATCTCTGAGGATTTTTGCTGAATTCTGCAAACTGTCTTGACAGAGGAGTATGGAAGGAAAAATGATAAAGAATATAGATTGGGGTCCGTTCACTTGGTGCCTGAGCATCAAAATGTCAAACAGACAGGGAGCAGAGGGAAAGCTGGCCAGGACAAGGTATTCCCAAGAACCTTTCTGCACTGGTTGTCTTTTTCTTTTTTTTTTTTTTTTCCTATTTTTTGGGGGATCTGTTTTCTTGAGATAAGATCAGTTGTCTTTTTCTGGATTGAGATTGATGCATCAAAGAGAAACATTGGCACACACACCCCTGCTTCAAACCGAAATAAAGAGAAAGGAGCAGTGTTGCTTGAAATGCAGAGTCCCAGTAACACAATTCTACCAAAATGTACCTTGCTTGCCCTTCCTGTGTCCTGAGGAGATTTTTAAAAACACTGTTTTGCCTGCAAATGTTGAGTGAGTAGTACAAGATTTTTTTTTCCTCAAAACTGTGAATTATATTCAAATATTTGTAATATATACCTTCAAACAATGAATTTAAGATGAATTCAGAAGGCATTATTTTGTAAGGCAAAGTTAGTTGGTATTTCTGTGAAATTCACTAGAATTTCAAAAGTCAAATAGTTTAAATTTTAAGGCAATGATTCTTATTCTTGTATGACTTTTCCTTAAAAGTGATGAGGGTTTTTTAAACTGTTTTCCCAAGGTTTTTTTTCATTAGAAATAGTAGGTTTGTAAAGGAGTCACTAGAGACCATCTTGTCTGTCTTACTTGTATCTTAATTTGATTGAATATGAGTAAAGAAGGTTTTCTTAATAAAATAATATTAAATAGTGAACCTGGTTTTTCCACAAGTAGTAAAACTAGCATCTCTATCTCTTTTGACTTTTTATAATCCTGATTTTTGCAAGTTTGTTTCTTGTTATATTTCAAAGATGTTAGGACTGCAAAGGACCACCAAGTCCTCATACCATATACCTTCATTTGAATAAACCGTGTTAAGCGATGGTAATAAAGCAAATATTTCAGCCTAATTGTGAGCTACTTCATGCTTTGGAAGAAAGAAAACCACTGTTGTCCCTGTTGCTTCTGCAAGAATATATTCCTTCCTGTCACTGCATTTGGTAATCATTATGTCCTGTAGCACTGAAGCAAAATAGCAGTTAGTCAGCTAAGAAAGTGGTCTGAGCCGTCTCATCAGAGCACCGACTTGTCCCTTCTCTGACTGCAGCCAATAATGGGTATTTCAGAGGGAAGCAGAGAAAAAGAATACCGTGATTAATGTTTTATGATTATGAAGCCTAGTCAGTTGAAGTTAAAGGCTTCAGACTTGGCTTGTGTTATATTTCTCACTCAAGTAGCAAAATGTTACGTCTGAAAACCATCAGTTCACCAGTTTAAGTAGGTAAAATTATTTGCGTATTGGGCAAATGAAATGAGTAGCAGTGTGGAGGATTTTTTGCTCCGTTTTTCCAGAAGCTAATGGGAAGGACATTTGTTTGCCTGGATTCTCTTGAAACATTTTACTGTAAAGGTACTGGGAAACTTTTCAGGACTGTATACCTCAGGAATTTGAAAATTTTAATTTGACCTTTCGAGAGTTGAACTTTACTAGGAGAGAGACTTGAAAGATTGTGTCACTGGCATGTTTTTTAATGGAATAAATAAAGACAGGAATAGTGATGATCATTTTGTATTTCTGAAGATGGATTTTTTAAATTTATTTATTTGCTAGTAAGGATGATGTTCAGAGTAAGGGAAGCCAAGCTATTGCCATCAGTGTATAAAACTTGGTATATTTCCAGGCTTACCTTCATGTTCTGGACTAGGACTGAAGGAATTTTGAAGTAACAGCAGGGTCTTGATACTCTACAGAAGTCAGGTAGAAATTTGTCACAACCTTTCATGTTGAATCCCCTAGCGCACTATACATAGAAATACTGGTTTTCAAAACCTTGCTTTTCCCAGTGAGAATGACTGTGTTAAGGAACAGTAAACATGAATCTGTTTGGAAGTGGATGTTTAGCTTAATAGCAGTGGATTACTCGTAACTCAAAGGGTAATTTATGCATAGATAATTCATTACGTGTTTTCATTATATTCTGGTTTGCTGTCTTCCCACTTCTGTTTAGCAGAGGTCAGGGTCAGCTCCTTGGTTTAAGCGCTGTAGATACATAATTAAAGCATAACTGCAGCACTTTTTCCCTTCTCCATATTTTACTTTTTTTAAAAGCCTACGGTGTCTTTCATTAATCTAACAACACAGAATTGGAACAACTCCATTTAAAACAAAAAAGACACAAAAACCCGATGCCTGCAGGCTGTCTGGTTAATCTACAAACCATTGGACCTTGTATTCTGAGAATTAACTAATATTAGTGGGGAAAAAAAATAGAGATTACATTAGTATCTTTACTAAATTAATGTTTTTTAATTAAGAGAAGGTAGTTGGTTACCTCTTCAAACCTGAAGCTGGAAGATTCTGACACTATTTCATAGTAAATATTTAAACTTTGTGGATAGGTTGTTTAGTTTTCGGTAGAATGGAGCAGCTGAAATCTGCCTGTCTCTTCAAAAAGAGAGAGCAGTTCCCTTAGCTGTACCTGGAAAGCTCTTTCTTGACTCTGCGTGTTCAGTTGCTTTCTCCTCTCCGTGTTAGGGTGGTCCCCATCCCTATTTAGATATTGCTCAGATTTGAGTGTATTCACACTACTTAACATCTTGAGCTCCAGTTTCTTCTTCAGGACTTTCAAGATATTTTCATCGGAGGTTTTAGCACTTAGTTTAGAAGAGGGAAGGAAAAATGTGGAAAAGGGGTGCGTTGTGGGTGGGAAATGTGTGATCTGACAGCTTTAGTTGAGCTGACTGCTCTGGAAGCCTCTCTGGAGGAATGGGTACAAATACATTACCACCGTCAGCAACTGTACCACTTCAGTATGCAGAAGAAATACATGGACGGAGTCGTCAAGCTCTTTATTTGGATAAATTAGTGCATGCTTCCTCTTTTAAAACTCCGTTTAGTAACTTGACATCACCTGTAGGCCTGTGCTCTTTACCAAACGTCAGCACCCCTCGGTAAGGATGCTCTCCTCCCTTGGAACGGCACCACTGGCTGGTGGAACTGGAGGCAGAAGTGAAGAACAAGCAAGGAAGTGCAGCTTAATAACTTCATCTGTGAGTTCTCTGCCCCTGAGTGACATTTTCTGTGCCTTTTACTTGGTTGTGGTCAATAAAAATGCCACAAAGCATGTACAGAATATTAGCTGTGCTTTTCTGTTTGCAAGGCAAACATTGACATCCTGTGCCAAGGTATTTTTTTAGATACAGCAGCTTACTAATCAGTACCTTTTCTTAAAAACGTGTGAGGAATTCAATGATCTATTCAAAAGTTTTTGCTACATCATGTTGGGCCTGAGCTGAAGACTAACATGCAAGTATTGAATAAGACTAAAATGGCAAAAGAATATGCTGTTGGAATCATAAATACTTGATCTGTGTTTACTCAGGCAGTAGATTCTTGTGACATACACGGGATGACAAGTTTTGCCCAGTAACTCATGCAGAAGGCAGCTTTGTCCAAGGTACTCTCTTCAGTGTGTTGCAAAACAATTCATCTGCCTTAGGCTGCATCTACTACATTCTCCAAGAGAAATCCTACCAAGATTCTCCTGGTGTTTGTAACTGAGGAAGGTCAAAGTGCCTTAGAGAACCAGCTCCTGCTGCAAAGCTCCAAAATGGTTGCTTCTGGAGAGAGGGACCCCCTTAATCATCTGTGTGCTCGGTGGATGAGACTGGTTCTTCAGTATTATTGGATTGTTTGTGGAGAAACTTTCTGCTGCTTTCAACTTTCAGCGGCTAATTCTGATAGAGTTTTCAGGAGAGGGAGCTATAGCACTCGGCAGCAAGGGCACTGCCAATCTGAAGATCAAACTGATTCACCACTGAATATGTGCTGCTGAATGTGCAGCATTCTATTTAAATTTTGCTTTCCACTCTTCAGATGGGCTGCTGTGCATACTCGCTACGCACGTGCATACATCTTCTCTATCTCTCTCTTTGCTAAACTCATCAACATTTTTAATAATATGCATGGCAAGCCTTCCTGACAAATGTGCTAGACTGTAAAGAATCTGGCAGAAATCAATAAACATCAAGCAATGAAGAATTTAAATAGTAAATGATGATAGCTTCTTCAGGTTAAAAATCAATAGTACAGCATGGAACGTGGTCTCGTGTGCCCCAGTCAGGTCACGCCAGGCAGGTGTTCTCTCTTCACTCAGACCTCTGAGGCACCTCTGGTGTGGCGAGGAGGGGGAGGGAGGTGCCAACATGCATTTGAAGAAGCCTGAGTTCTGTTTCTAGTTGGGGTGAAAACCGTGCAGTCCTGATAAATTTCACTGACGTAAATGCTTTTTAATAGTTCACTTGATCGCTATAGGAATATATATACATGCAAATATATTCTGTAGAAACTGGGTTGCAGACTCAGCAAGGGCAGTGTTTTCTGAGGTAGAAGCTCTGTCTGCTCCCTGAAGAACATGCAGGAGACACTGGCAGGGTAGCACATGAAGGCACCCGCTCTCTGTTGCTCGCCAATACTCCCAGCCTCTCCTCCCCAGCTAGCACTTGGACTCCAGATCCTTTATACTGAATTGATAGACCAGATTTGTTTTTTCTTTCCCTGCAAAATGCATTTAAAGTGTATAGGTGAGATTTAAAATAGGAGGAGGTCACTAGTAGATTGCTAACTTTTGGAATTTAATTATTTCCTATTTTGGGGATATGCTTGTTTTTTTAAAGGTCTTGAATATTGTAGTATATCCGTAGGTTACCTACTCTGTGGTCATATCAGAGCTATCAGCCAGCAGTGGAAAACCATTCTGCCTTCTCCGAACTCCAAATTTCATTTTTTTAACTTGACTTTGTCAGACTGCTAGAGAGTCCCAGCACCCTGGTGTCCCTTGTGCCTGTGGAGTTCAGTAATTAGTGTTCTTAAAGCTCATTTTGATTAGGATCTCTTTCAGCCATGCCCTATTCCTGAATACTGTCCCCAGTATAGTGTAAACTGTGAGCACACTGCTGGAATCCAGCTGTTCTTGCTGAAAGATGGACAACATGAGTGAATGATGCCAAATTTTTCCAAGTCTCTAATCTTTGAGGCTCCTGAATTAAAAACAAACAAAAAACCCAAACCACCAACTGAATCCTGGATATCCTGGGTTATTTTTTTAATTTTGAACTGTCAGACTTTCATAGCTATAATACACAAATAATATGTCCTCAAAGATCTATTGAGGTTTTTGTGAAGGGCAGTTTTTGTCTCAGGTATAACTAAGAATCACATTTGTTTGAAAATGAAAAATCGTTCTGGCTCATGGGATTTTGATTAAAAATACAATTCTAAACTCTGATTTTTACATCCATGTATACAGAGTGTGCTATTATTCTGGGTATTTAGTGCTTTAGTACATCAGTAACATTTAGGATGTGCCACAACATTTTTAAAAGTAATACACAATGTACATGCTGCTATTTGTTTTCACAAAGAAAACTATTTTTCTTAGTGTGTAGATTTCATGTTAAGTTTAAAAATAAACTTGTATGTTTTCTTTGGCTTTGAGCCTACTTATAACTGTAAGTGCATTGATTTAATATGACAGCTAACCTGTCTATTGTGATAGCCCTCAAAAAAATTCCTGCTCTATTTTACAGTTGCTTAGGAAGACAACTCTTCCCTGCAGTACTTAAGCAACATGAGGTTATCTGGGGACAACTGTCATTTATTTAAATTTTCCTTTTACAAATGAAAGCTCATTTATTACTTCTGATTATTTTCTAGATCTATAGGATTTGGCTACTTCATTTCCTCATATGTTTTGATTCTGTAGAAGTTCAAAGGACAATAAAAGTAGCCCTTTAATTATATTTTTTTTTTTGTTCTGTTAAGAGAATTGGAGGAAGTTGAAGATGGAACTGAAAGAGGAGTTAATTTCCTATCCATGCATTTTTGAGTTTTTGGTAACCATCCTGATTAGTTTTTCTGACCAGTTTCATTAGAAAAAAAAAGTTTTCTTAAAAGACTTACAGGAAGATTTTGTCAGGATTTCCCTGTTTGGTTCATGAAGGGAGAACCATATAGGGAACAAAAAAAACAGCAAATACAAATGTATGTTGATCATTGCCCATGTTATAAATACAGCGACATGAATATAGGTTGCATTGCTATAGGATTGACCAGAAAGTCTTGAGCTTCTTGTAGCTTGAATGCATTTGGGTATTCAAATGTAGATGGAAATACTCGGTAGTTGTCCGCTGGCCACTAATGCTGAGTTCTAATGGTGTTCACTAGGATTTGAGGGGAGTGGGTGTTACAGAAGGTGTAGACTAGTACAGAAAGAAGAAATGTCATCTGCTAAAATACAGACCTTACTCATTTTTGTTTCTCTCTCCCCAACTCAAGTACCTTCCTTTCCAAATTAGGATCACCCAGAATAGAGCTAAGGTCACGGTAAGGCTGGCCATGTAAAATACGCAATAGGAAATGAAACAGCACATAGCCATGAAACAGCAAAAACTGTCAGAGATAATGTAGAGGTTTGTGATAATGGTGTTTGAGGAAGGAAACTTCCTGAAAAAATGAGCTGAGTTGCACTTTTGATTACAGTTTGGTTTGTTCTTTCTTTGTCATTGAGGTTTTTATGCAGCTGAGGGCAGAAATCAAGATGTTTAAATACGACCAATTTGGTTTTGGCTTGATGTCCTTAATGTGTGGTCCTCAGGTTTATGTGTCTGCATGAGGAAATCAACTAAAGCAGTTCATGTGGAACTTAAAAATAAGAACATATAGAATAACCTTTTTTAAAAAACAAATACAGTATGAAATCTCTCATGACTTAAAAGCTTATTCTTTAATATTCTGGTTAATTTACTTAAGAGTTGACTTGAGAAAATGTCTGGTACTTGATGTCTTTCCCTTTCAAAGTACACAAATGCTAATAAAAAATTAAAGAATTTGATAACCTTTTTACATTTAATCAGATTTTTATATATTAAAGAGCTCTGGGTTGATTTTTTTTTTTAATCATTTCTGCTATCTGATCAGTCAGGGATTTGTTTTAACATAGAGAATTCTGTGAAGAAGCATGAGAGATGTGTTTTCCCTGTGCTCTTTTTTAGTGAAATGACAAAAACAGTGGAAATTTCTGGGGAAGGTGGACCTTTGGGAATACATGTAGTGCCCTTTTTTTCATCTTTGAGTGGAAGGTAAGATATTTTCTGTATTGTTTAAGAGGTGTTTTAATGAAAGGATTTCAGTTGTGGTTTTCTTAAAACTCCTACTTTTTAACCATAAGGAGAAGAAGTGCTTGAAAGAAAATGGGTCTGTGGCTGTCTTCCATTACCAAAATATTTACTACTCTTGAGTTACTTATGAGACAATACCAACCCCTTTGTCCATAAATGTCCTTTTAGTTGCCTCTAAATGGTAAACTAGGCTCTCTGTAGAATAATGTAACACTGAATGTGTGGAGGCTACGGGGTTAGTTCGTTTTTGCAGTGTTGGGTTGATTTTGTGGATGTAGGGTTTGGTTTTGATTGTGTGGGGTTTTTTTTTTGTTTGGGTTTGTGATTGTTTGGTGTGGGTGTTTTTTCTCCACTTGGATTTCTCTGCATAGGCCCTTCCTTAGTGACATAGGAGACAAGAAAAGTAAAAAAATTTGCTTGTCTGGTCATGGCTCATATTTTTTTCAGGCCATTTATAAAATGTGCACTATACCATGAACTTTTCTTTCTCACAATACAATTACTTTAATTATAAATTATTTAACATAGTCTCTTGAGATCACAGAAGCCTATTACAGCAGCACGCTCATATTGATGTAGGGTAGTTAAGACTGTGTCAGCATTTTCGTTATAGCTGTTTTCCAAGCTATGTAACTCAGCTGTAAAAAAAAAAATAATGAAAAAAACGCACAACATTCCAGCCTGAAATTTTGACAGGCTTTGCAGGCTACCTGTTTGCCTTGAGAAAGGCACCTGCATTTGTTACCCCATCATAAAATGAAGACACTGGTTCTTTGTTATTGATTAAATAAGAGGGACAAACGACATAGGTCACTCTAGTGCTTTTCTGAAGATACCATGAAATGAGGACAGTAGTTCTTTGCTACAGGCATACCATACAGGTTGCAGTGTGTACACTGCATTTCAAGATGATTAGGTAAAAAATGTGATGAAATGGCAAACTTAAATTGGTGGCTACTGTGACTGTAATACAGTTCTATACTGAAGTATCAGTGTAGCTTTTAAAGACCTTTGAGAAGAAAAAGTGGAGTTCCTTGGTCTACACTGCATGCATGTTACTTTGTCCTTATTTATATACGCTTTTGGGGATCCCTCGGAGCAAACGGGTTCTTGACAGATGGACTACTCGTTTAGACAGTTGTCTTCAAATTCTAATAACCCTTGGCAGAAACATAGTGATATCTTTGTAAAAGCACTAGAATGACTTACATATTATTGCTTGTCTCTCTTATTTAATCAAGCTTGAGAGTAGTGTATAAATTTTAACTCATCATAACATGAGAAAGTACAGAAGAGCATCTTTTATTTCTGTTAATGACAAGATAAAATTTATGGAGACACGCTGGCCATGCCTAACCATGGTCTGCTATTACAGTTGTAAAGTTATCTTATAATAATTTAATGCTGGCTTTAGCCTAGTGTGACCACAGAGTAAAATTTTTCTAGAGGCAGTTGAAATGTGTTAATTTACAAAATCTTAGTTTATACAGGAACTCTGAAACTAATGGAAATAATTTTTCCCCTTTCTTTTGCACTTAGATATCATTAAAAAAGGAAATTAGAATTTAATAGTGCATTAAAATAATGCTAAAATAAAGGCTACGGAAAAAAGTAATGGAACAATGAATGTAAGCTGTCAGAGCATGTGTAACTCCAGCTGCTCCTTCAGGGACTGCAGCACACACAAGGTTCAGACAAGTGGGAGATCCTGTTGCATTGTATCGATACAGCATCTGAGCACAAGAGGATTAGTGAGCAACCAGCATAATTTGTGATACCTTTTATTTCTCCTTTTTTATTGGTTTGCATCTTAACAGAATTATACTTCATTAGTTCTTAGGGTTTAGGTTTTTGATTGCCACTAGTAGGTGACTAACGAGAGCTAACTGCATTAAAGCCTTGACCCACACACGTTTAGCCAAGCATTTCACTTTAATAGCTCTGCATTATTCTTTAGACTAGAGAGAAGTAAAAATTCTGACACTTCGCAAACTTTCTGCCACATACGACAAAAAAAAGGCATATCCAGGTATTTTGGAATCCAGTTTAAGTCGTCAGTTGAGGAGGGGAATCACTGAATCATATTCCACATGGTCATTTGTTCTTTTCCTTGTATTATTTGAGAAAGAAGAAATTTAACTGGCAATATCTTTGTTATAACATCGACATCGTATGTTTATCCATAACCTCTCCTGCTTTATTTTTTTAAAATCTTTTAAATTATTTAGTTATTGCCAAATACATTAATATAACTACGACGATTATTGAAATGTTTCTGAAGTTAGGCACAACTGTCTCAACATTGAATTATTCCCCAGCACTAGAAATACACACATAGCACAAAGGAGACGTACACAAACCTGCTTCATCAGAGCTTCCAACAGAGATGGAAAAAATGGGGATACTGAGCTTTTAATGGCCTTAATGAAAAGCTCAAATTTTACTGGGAAGGGAGGGAAGTAGGACCATGGAGAACTTTGGAAAGGGATCACAAAGAACATCAACACCTATAATAACTTTCAATTGTAGTAAGTTTCCCTGTGCTCCTGAAATAGTTCAGTTAAATAAAATAACATACTTTGGATTATCCAAAACTTGCTGCTTCTTAAGTTGCGTGCATATGTGCACATACACACACCAACAGAAACGCACGTGGAATGCTGAGAAATCTGGAATTGCACGAATATAGCAGGATGGCCATGAGCCAGCACTGTGCCCTTGTGGCCAGGAAGGCCAATGGCATCCTGGGGTGTGTTAGAAGGGGGGTGGTTAGTAGGTCAAGAGAGGTTCTCCTGCCCCTCTACTCTGCCCTGGTGAGACCCCATCTGGAATATTGTGTCCAGTTCTGGGCCCCTCAGTTCAAGAAAGACAGGGAACTGCTGGAGAGAGTCCAGCACAGGGCAACTAGGATGATTAAGGGAGTGGAGCATCTCCCTTATGAGAAAAGACTGAAGGAGCTGGGGCTCTTTAGTTTGGAGAAGAGGAGGCTGAGGGGTGACCTCATTAGTGTTTACAAATATATCAAGGGTGAGTGTCACGAGGATGGAGCCAGGCTCTTCTCGGTGACAACCACTGATAGGACAAGGGGTAATGGGCTGAAACTGGAACATAAGAGGTTCCGCTTAAACTCGAGAAGAAACTTCTTCTCAGTGAGGGTGACGGAGCCCTGGAACAGGCTGTCCAGGGAGGTTGTGGAGTCTCCTTCTCTGGAGACATTCAAGACCTGCCTGGACACGTTCCTATGTAGCATTATCGAGGCGTTCCTGCTCTGGCAGGGGGATTGGACTTGATGATCTTTCGAGGTCCCTTCCAATCCCTAACATTCTATGATTCTATGAACAGGGCTGCGGCACCTCAACACCTTTGGAATCCTTTAGAGAAGAGTAAGACGAGTTGTAAGAGAATTTTTATTGAATAGATTAAATATTTTATTTCTGGTAGATGTTTTGAAGAAGTAATATTCAGTAGGAATATATTAAGAAGTAATATTAAGTAGGAACCAAGTTTTCACTTAATGTATATTGATATGACATAAATATAAGTTTTTAAATCTTATTATATACTAAATCTAAAATCAGGTGCACAGTGAATACAATGTCATTCAAAATAGTTAATGGCATGCTGTGAGTCTGTTGAGCAGACTTAAATATGAATGGCAGTCATGAATCTAAGAAAAAATATAGAACTTCTGTTTTGTGATTGGAGTGCTAGCTTATTGGAAATTGCACATTAATATTTTACGGAGCATAGCCAATAGAAAATGGTCTTTAAAGGTCACCTGTTTTTGATGTTGATGTGGTGAGGAAATTTAGTGGGTAAAACTCGATTATAAAAGGTCTTCACAAACACACAGTTGTCAATTTTTTTGGACAGTGTACTGGTATCATTTGTTTTACCTATGTTGAGTTGTAGTCTGCAGGACGGAGATGCTCGAGGCAGGTCAGAAATAGCCGAGTGCTCAGCAGGACTTCTGCAGCACCCACACTGCATCTCTTGACACAATATCAGAAGTTTCTGTGCTGAACCTTGGTTTTCAAATTGCACGTAACCTGGTAACAAACAACTTTAAGTTTTGATGTTCTGCGGCTCCCCTGACACATGAATAAACTGTATTTCTATCATGTATCAAAAAAGGGACTTCAGCAAGTGAAAAGTTTCAGAGACTTCTCAGATGTGGAAATAGTGGTTATTTTTTATCTTACTCTAATGTCCATTTAGTTTATTACATTTGAGTTAGGAAATTACTTTTAATCTGTTTGTGCTGCTTTGGAGAAGTGTAATCCTAGTGGCAGAAAAATACTGCATAAGTTACCTCCAAATTTATAACGAATGGGGAGATCTAGGTGTTTTCCTCTGTTTCTCCAAGTAGGACATATAGGACTCAGGAAGCATTAAGTTCTAGCGAGTAGTACACCATTAGTGTCCAGCAATTTTTCTTGGTGTTTCTTTCAGTCTTCCTTCTTTTTAGTTAAAGAACGAGGCTGGAAATCCTTTCTCTGGGTTAAGCACTTCATAATGGTTTACTCTTATCTCATCTCTTACACAGTAGAGATTAATATCTAATTTTAGTTGCTATAAATTCTTACCAGTAGAATAAGGACAGTTTTCAGTCTTTTTTTATTTTTTTGCCTTCCTTTTAGGATGTTGGGACTCTTCATCCGTGGTATTGAAGAAAATAGCAGATCTAGGCGTGATGGGATTTTCCATGAAAATGAATGCATTGTAAAGATTAACCACGTGGACCTTACAGATAAAACCTTTGCACAGTAAGTGCTGGTTTACTGATACTCTTAACCAGCTAGGATTTTTTATAATGCTGTGTTTATTAAGTGATTTGTGCAAAGGGATTAGTATTTATTTCAGATAAAATGCCTGTAAAATTGATACCTGGCAGAAACTTTGAAATTTTTTATGCAAAACCTCCAAAGAGATGAAATTTGAGGAGCGGAATCTTCGTGTAGTCTTAGTGAACCTGTTGTGCCTGTTTAATTTAAATATTAAGTTTTCTAATAGTTACCTTAACTTCCTAATCTTATTAATTTTTCTGAAATTTTTTTGTAGTATTTTACTCGTAAGATCTTCAAATAAGTGAAATTCACAGCATGTTTTCCAATGTTTTTTGACAAATAATTTATTTTTTTGGTGCTGCAGATGTTGAGCATTTTTTAAAAACACTAGTGCTGTCAAACTGTGATTGTTTGAGCTAAATGGTCTTTCACCTCCTATGACTTTTATTAAAAAAGTTATTGACATTTATTATCTATCTCAAATTACTTTAAGTAACAGGTTGCTTTGACTAGTTGTGAATTAATGTAACTGTGGCACAAAATAATAGCCTCTCAAAATTCACAGATATTTGCTGTAGTAATTAAACAGGAATTTGTTTTTACTTTTAATCCGTATGTTTAGACAGCTGAATGATTGTTTATAGTATAAAAAAAAAGCTATTGAAGTCTCAAGGGAGTTGAGGCTTAACTTTAGTAAGCCAAATATTCAAGGTTTCTAGACTAAAATTAAATATGTAATTTCACTGTTAGGTATAAATATTTGCAAGATAGGGCTTCATAAAATCAGTGTAGCTCTGTAGTGTGAGTATTACCTTGTTTCTGAGGCTGTGCTTTTTGCTTTCTGATAGCTTTTCAAATTACTGCTTTCTGTATATTTGGTGGTAAATGTGTTCTGCTGTGATACAATACATGCCATTCTCTTCCATCAAAGGAAAACACCTACATAAGATGCCAATTTTTCAGTGTTGGTATGGTATTCAAATGTTTGTTGCCTCACCTGTGCAGTTTTGTAATGAAGATATAGCCACTTGAATGAGATTTTCAAAATTGTACATGGTATTTTCTTTATAGATTTGTTGTCTCCTTTGTGTTCTCTTCAGAATGTATCTAGATCTTCTGAGGCTTTAAGCCCATGAGATGTATGTGGCGCGGAGGACTCTGCATATGTTTCTATAAGGTTACTAGATTTGGGGACAGTTAGAAATATTGCAGTAAACCTTCTACTTCTCTCTCAGGCTTTCCTTCAAAATGACAAATGCAGGACACTGCTTTCTCTGAGGCTGCATAAAGTTTTGTGAGTTGGATGGAATATACACAGAGACAACTGTTAGAAAGGCCAGTCTTTGTTTGATGATGTCTCTGTCACCGGGAGACTGAGAAGTGACTGAAAGGTGGCTCAGAGCAGAGCCTGTATTAGTCAAAGTCACCTTATGTTACAGTAAGTAGTGGTGTGATTGCAGTGACAGCGGATCTGAAAAGCTGTGGGCTATGAGGACTCGCATCCATTTGGGGACTGGAGGTGATATTTTGGACAAACTCTAGCCTGATCCCATGCCCTGTTCTGCTGTTCCACCAAACTGCCTTCCAGAATAGCCTTCCTGCATCATCTCTCCTCCCTGGCTTTGAGAATGGCTGAGGAAAGCGGCTTTCCAGGTTGAAACTCAGCTCATCACCTGTTACTTTTCATCTGACCTGGCATAACTGTACTAACCTGTCCAAGGTACAAAAATGCAGTAATCGTCATGGATGGAACGAAGTATTGTCCCAATGATTATTGACCAGGAAAATAGTCAGGAGATTCTCTTGAGAGGAAAATCTGTTTGCTAGTTTCAAATTGACATTTCTTCCTAACCCTTGTAAAAACTGTTGTAACACTTGGCAGAGGTTGTTACATGCTATTGCCTTCCATTCTCAGCAGAGGCTTTCTAGTATTGCTCCTGATGATTGCTGCTTCTGCAGCTGTAATAGCAGCAGCCTACTTTCTGTATTCCCATGTTTATAATAGTTTCATATATTGAGACTGTTGGTCTGCTTTTTCATTTGCTGTTAATCTATTCAATTACATTCCGTTGTGCTGCAGAGTTTCGAGACCCTCTTTTAATTGACTCCCTTATTTCTTTAAAGTATGCATTTGGGGTCTCAAGAAATGTAAATTTCTCCATCCATTATTTTTTCTCTTTGAAGTGCAGCCAGTTATTTTGCCCCCGAAGACTGCATTTAGGCTTTCCCACAGGATGTCTTGTGTTATTTCCACTATTTTTTGTTTGAAGGAGATCTTATATTTTCTCTTTCATATATTTAAAATATGCATCTCCTGAAACTGCGTTACTAAATTACCTTGTAACATATGATGAAGTGGCTACTTGCAAGGATGAAGACGGGGTGTGAACAAAACCCAGTTAAGATGTTACATCTGTGTGCTGGGAGGATGCCATGGTTGCTATGGTCAGAGTTAAGATCTGTGCTTGAAAACCTTCACAGACTGTAGGTGAGCAGGTAACCTGTAAGCTCTGCAGACGCACTGGGAAACTCTTGTTATAGTTCTGTAACCTAACCCTTAAGGGTGGTGCTGGAAGTCCTACAACACCCTTCCCACTACTTTTCTTTTCCAAGTTTGGGGTTTCTCTTCTGGCAGAGTCTCCAGTCAGTGAATGTGGCCTTCCAGTATCTCAAGGGAGCCTACAAGAAAGCTGGTGAGGGGCTTTTTAGGATGTTGGGTAGGGATAGGACTGGAGGGAGTGGATTAAAGCTAGAGATGGATCAGTTCAGATTGGACGTTATGAAGAAGTTCTTCACCATGAGGGTGGTGAGACACTGGCACAGGTTGCCTAGAGAGGTGGTGGAAGCCCCATCCCTGGAAGTTTTTAAGGCCAGGCTGGATGGGGCTCTGAGCAGCCTGATCTAGTGGGGGATGTCCCTGCCCATGGCAGGGGGGCTGGAACTAGATGATCTTTAAGGTCCCTTCCAACCCTGACAATTCTATAATTCTGTGAATGTGGTTATTCTGCCTCTTGGTGCATGTATACTCAGCATAACCGAGACGGTTTTTTCCCACAGCAGTATCCATTGAGGCTGCCCCCTGACTTTGGTGTCTTCTTGCTGCTAAAAACCCTCTCGAACCAGTCCCTCCGTTCCACTAGCTACAGCTGCAAGGTGCAAGTACTGTGCGTCTCTGATCAGAGCAGTAAATGCGTATTCAAGATGTTAAAGTTTGTGGTGACTTCTTTCTGTATCAGTGTAAAAAACTTTATTTCGGAAGTATTTTCAACATTGACTTCTGTTGTGTAACCGAGTATAAATCTAAAGCAAAGACTGACTTTGTGTGACTGAAAACCACACTACTGAAAGGTAGGAGAGATGTAAATTGTTCTCAGACCCCAGCCATTACTTCCACTCTTGACTCAGCCAAGCAACTCAATGAAGTTCTTGATTCTTTTCATTCTCAGAATGTGCTTCGGCTACTACTTCTCTTTTTACTTGAGTTGTCTTCTGTAGTATGGAATAAAATCTGTCCGCTTCATCAGCAGGTCAGAGAGGAAAGCATATAGATAGAAGTCTCCTTTGTGCCTTTAGAATCCAAGGTTGATAAAGTGTCTTCCCTGACTAAATCTATGGGTAGAATTCAAAGTCCAGGGAGGGCTTTATGAACATTTACTTTGGTCAACTTGTCTTATATATCCCCTCCCATTCCATCATCCTTTTCTGTTGCACCAACTGCACTTAGAGTATTTCTTCTGAAGATTTCAATATATCCCATACACTCATCCTTTTTTTATTACTGCAGAATCAGCTGCAGTTGCATTAAGGAAGATGAAGGAATCTGAGGGGCAGTTAGGCCATACTTGGAGAAAGTGGAGTCTTGAGCTTGCTCAGAGTTGATGTATCCACCACAGCAATTGGTCATAAGTGCTCAGAGTGCCAACAAGAAGATATGTAACAGACAAACATTT
This sequence comes from Trogon surrucura, assembly GCA_020746105.1. NCBI lineage: Eukaryota > Metazoa > Chordata > Aves > Trogoniformes > Trogonidae > Trogon > Trogon surrucura. The sequence goes on along the minus strand of CM036621.1, from coordinate 54,216,795 downwards.
GAAAGAAGTAGCAATCTGTAGCTTCCGGAGTCTTTTGTTGAGCTTTTTCCATCAGTAATTCCCTTCCTGATTTTCTACATGAGGAACTGTGTTCATTAGTTTATTCTGAATGATTTGTTTTCATAGCTGCCTAGGAATCTTGACTTGAAATATAAGAAAACGCTGTAGTTTAGAAGTTTTATTTCCTGCATGCCTTTTAGAAAAGGGACCCTGTAGATGCGAAGGTAAGGTTGTTTCTTCACATTTAAGGTAATTTTTTTGTGTTATCCTCTGTAAACAACTTCAAACTTTGCCCAAATTTTCTGGTTATGTGAATTTTCCTACCTTTGTTTTAAGGGCTCAGGACATCTTCCGTCAGGCAATGAAATTTCAAAATGTCGTATTGGAAGTCCTTCCTCCATACAATCGAGAACAATATGAGAAGTCTGCTATCGCGCCTCTTTGTTTTCTGGATAACGAAGAAGGAGTTGCAAAAACAAAGATTCCACCTCCTGTTCATCCAAAACCTGCTCTGAAAACAATTAGTCTTTCAGGAGGAAGCAGCTTGGAGACAGGTGTACAGGCAACACTGCAACAAGCTAAGAGCCCCAATCTCCCACGTCTGGGTAGAAAGTCATCTTCTCCCTCACTATCTCCCCTTATGGGCTTTGGCAATAAAAAAAATGCAAAGAAAATCAAGATAGACCTAAAAAAAGGTAAGTCTTTGGAGATCATATGATTAATTCTGTATCATGTTCTCTACACTGATGCCCTAACTTGTAACTAAACTAGTGACATTAACAGTTCCAGCAAGCTGTTAACAGTTTAAAAGTTTCAAAACTTCCAAAAGATAAAAAATGTTAACAGTGATGTTCTCAACAGTCAGCTTTCTTGTAAATTTTGATTGCGTGTTATCCAGACTTGCTGCTCTTTAAAACATCTCGGTTACTGATTTACGTGGAAAGTATTTCCTTAGCAATATGCAATATTAAGAGATGTTTCAGTATTTTCACAAGTGCAGAACAAAAGCTTGAACTGTCTGATGTTGATCTTAGTTATTTTTTTTATATGTGCTACTTGACCACAGCACTCGTACAACATTCTTTTAAAGATATGTTTAAAAATATACTCTGCTCTATTTCGTGTTAGCTGAGCAAGGTGGCCACAGATTTACCTGCCTTTCCATTTTTTATTTTCTGTCAGCAGTTTCTTTCAATTTGTATTTGTTCCTTTGTCAGCAGGCTGATTTTTTGTGTGTGTATCTTTAATTGCTGCTCAGTGCAGAAGTCTGTCTTTGCATGGAGTAACAGGTTTATACACATGTTGTAAAATGTGCTTAAGCAGATCCCAATTAGCATTTCTATTTTCTGTTTGATTTCTCTCTCTATTTTGGCTGAGAGTTAAATTTGGTGCTGGAAGTGGCCATTTTAAAAACTGTCTCTAACTTTATTCTTTTAACACATAATGAATGTAATCAAGCTGTCATTTCTTAAGTTTTTGTTATTTCTTAACTTAAATCACTCATTTTTACTTCTGAACTCTTCAGCTTAGTGTTAACAAAACCTGTTTCATCATTTTAGATGTAATGCTTTTGATTTTGAAACAGTAATTTATATTTTCAGAAATGATGGGAATGTGATATCGACATGATGGTATCTCTGTGAACTGTCACATGGATAGCAGTCCTGCTCAATATAAAAAGAATTTTATGGACTGGTCTATTCCTGGGTGATTTTGGTGGCTTTTAAGTAATACCTGCTGATATTGATTTTACTCCCTAATTATTTCTTAAAACATTTATCTATTAACACTTGAGGTTGGTTGTTTCCAAGCAGCAAACAACTTCACTAATGGAAGCTTTGAAATATCATTTTGTCCTTTCTTAACAGCATGTTGTCAGCAGTCTTTGCTTTCAAATAGTGACATTTTCCACTTTTCACCAAGTTCAGTAAAACCTGCTAAATTATATTTATGCTCATAAATAAACAATTCTGATTGATTTGTTTCAAGAACTATTTACATTAATGCAAAGGCTGATACTAAAAGCACCTAGAGAAAAGGTAAACACTTAAAAATGAGACCTCTGAGTTGTTGTACATTATTGTGAGCTCTCCAAAAGTATTTCTTTCTCTAGCTGTTGCAGGAAGATTTGAGCATGTGTTCTGACATTGTTAAAGTTCTTCTCTAGACCATGCAGAAAATAGGCTCATGTTTACAGCTTTTTGTTTGCTTTCTTTCTTTAAGACCTAACTTCAATGAGTGTCTGGATACATTGCTGACATTGTTTACTTATTTGGAATGATCATTTGCTTGTTGAAATTTATGTTGGGAGTGATTTTATCTGACTTTCTAGGTCCAGAAGGACTTGGTTTCACTGTGGTTACCAGAGACTCTTCAGTACATGGTCCTGGTCCTATTTTTGTGAAGAATATTTTACCAAAAGGTGCAGCAGTGAAGGATGGTCGTTTACAGTCAGGAGACAGAATCCTGGAGGTTAGGATAAACATCCATTGTATTTGCATTGCTGAGTATTGATCTCTGCTTTTGGCATAAATATTTTATTTCCTTATTCATGCTACTGATGTATGGAATGAAAATTTTTGACCTTGGTTTAAAAAAAATAAGTCTCATGGCTTTTGTACTATCTATCAACAGGTATATTTTACACCACGATTTGAGAAAAAGTGCTTTTCACAAGGATCCGTGAGATATTTGATCAAAGGGGACCTGATAATATCTTGGTTCTTGAAGGAGATAAATGTATCAGTTTAGAAACAAAACATATCTTGCCTCTTTGGCCACGTCCAAAAATCTCAGATTCATATGGAGGTGGTGGTGAAGTGCTCATTTTAAGGCAATTTTACTCAAATTGGTCTGTTTAAAATTTTCAGTTATCTTGTAACTTACGATCTCTTCATCTAATGGATTATTTCTACTTACTAACCTCAAAAAGCTCTTAAGGTAAACAGTTTTAATACTTAGGTTTTCGTGCTGTACTTTTGATCTTCAAAGTGCTTTACAAACTAATTAAGCCTCACAACCAAGGTGAGTAAATGCTACAGAGCTTCTTTGACAGATGGTGAAAATGAGGGGAAAACAGTTGAGTGATTTGTGCAGGGCCAGGTGGGGGAGACAGTGTGGGAGCTGTTGCTGATTCTTCTTTGCTCTCAGTCACTGAGAGACACCTCTGTTAGGTGAGGGGAAAAGGACAAAAGACAGCCATACTCACCGGTATGACATCTTCCGTTCTTCTGTGTCTGGCAGGTGAATGGATGGGACATCACTGGCAGGACCCAGGAAGAGCTTGTAGCTATGCTGAGGAGCACAAAGCAAGGGGAAACTGTCTGTCTGGTTGTGGCTCGTCAGGAGGAGGCCTTTCTACCTCGGGAGCTGGTAAACTTGTTATTTTTTCCTGAAGAGTGATATTGAAGGCATTCCATGTTTTAAAACTAGCCCAAGAAGTAGAAATGAACTGTTGTTGGCTGGGAAAGCCAGTGAAGGGCAACTGTATAAAGCTCGTGTTTGAGAAGTATTTACATTTTCATTTTGAGGAATATTTGATTTTATCTACTTTAGATGCAGTTCCATGCGATCTGAGTTTTCATCCCCAAAATGACATCACAAACATAACTCACAGGGGAGTGTGGTAAATACATGTTTTAACTGTGAGATGAAGCGTGGCTGAAAATGGAGTATTCTTTTGGCAAAGACACAAACTTTAAACCAGCAGTTTAAAGTGCACGTAATGCGTCCTGCAACTTATCAGTAACAAACTAGTGAGGGTGGGTGCACCTCCTGAGCCAGGTGCCAAACTGTGAGGGTGGAGACAAATAGAATTCCATTCCATTCCTCACAAGTTTTGGAAAAAGCTTTTCTTTGGCTGATAGTCTTTGACTTTTTAGGCTCTTTCAATGTGTGATTTTGTTCTATCTCAAGTGCTTAATTTTCACTTTTTTTTTTTTGAAAATGCTGTCATGAAACTCTCTTCTATTTTCTCTCACATGCACAGAGACAACTGCATCAGTGTAAAAGTGCTATCTGATACATACTTGTTTCCCCTCAAAGAAGGTCATCTCTTTGGTTGCCTCTTCCTTATCTTGATTGATGGCTATACTTGACCTTTCATTAAGAAGTTCTCAGGATAAGGAAAGGACAGCATTTCCTGCCTTTGTCTCTTTTTATCCCCTTTCAAGAACACAAACCGCCTTCATTCTTTTCTTAAGATGCCACATTCTTTCTTTTCCTTTGCTTTACACTGATAGCAGGATCTTCTACAAAAATCCTCCATTATGTTTCCTCACAAAACATTTTCCTCTTGTTTCTGGCGGGATCTTGCCTAGGTAAGGATGTGTTGCCTATGGTGGGATAAGAAGCCAGAGGGGAGTTGAAGTTCTGTCCTGTGAGCCTTTCCTCTTGTGTTGCTGCTGCCCAGATTTTCCTGTAGTAGAGCAGTTGTGAAGTGTCCTAACAAAACTATTTTTGTTTTCTTTTTCCTTTTTTATTGTGTAATCTTTAATTGCAGAATATTTTCGGCCCTGTAAGTGTGCCTTTGTTGTCAGTATTTAAAAAAGCACCAGGGTTGATCATTAGAAAGCCCTGAGCTGTAGAGTCAGTGTCTATGATGGATTGGAGGGAAATTTCTAGGTCTGACAGTACTAAACTATCTATTACATTTAGGATTTTGTTTCTTTCTCCAGCTGTTCTAAGTAAGAACTTATTTTTTGAAAAGGCTACCCATCAACATTTTTATCTTGTGGGATTTTTAAGTTATAGAACACATTGCTTGGAAAATGTACTTTTAAAAAAAGGTACCTATTCTTCTTTTCTCTCTCCTGTTCCCCCAACATTATACACGATTCCTTATTGTTATAGTACAAGTTGTCTTGGAAATTGCTGTAACAGTGTGTAGATATAAAAGACTGGAATAATCTAAAAGCTATTTAAAATTTTTACCTGCCACAGTTGCCTGCTATTAAATTCTAGCGCCTACAGCAAGGATTAACTACCTTTCTAAAGGTGACTTACTTATGACTGGCTTGATTGAAATCCAGAAAGTAGTCACATTTATCCTGCTGGCTGGACCTTCACTTAGATTTCTTTCCCTGTGAAAGAATGATGCACAAGTGATGGCCCTCACTGTAATGCTGATGATACGGGAATTCTAATACTGTTCTGTGTTTCTTGTTATCCCAGTCAAGTACAATGTAATACAAGTGTGAGTTACTGAAATACATGAGATACTTTTATGGAACCAGACCTTCTAAATTAAAAAGCCTTTCAGCAGCACCTGTTTGGTAGCTCACAACAAAAGTGGGGGTTACCATATCACTAAGCTACCTGATGCTGGTACTAACATGATGCTTGTTAGAATTCATGCAACATCTGAGAATAGTCTCAGCAAAGATTTAAAAAAAAAGAATTGGTTTAGCTTTTTTGTTTTTAGCTTTAGCCATGATATGACATTGGACTAATCCTCTGCTACCCAAAAGTTACGGTGCTGTTTTGACCAAAGGGGAGAAAAAAGCCAACACTTTAAATGTCTGGTTTTAGAAGGAAAGGCAGTGGGTAATCCAGTATTTTTCAAGGACAGCTGTAACTGAATGCTCTGTGTGACATGCATGCAGAGTTTATCTAAATACTTTAGGGTTTTGTTAATGTCTGGCATTAGTAGAGTAATTGCTTTATATCAGACTTATTCTTGATTTGGGCAATTTTCAAGGGATAGTAATCTGAAAAGGTGTTTTCTTTAGTTTCCTTGTTACGTCTTGACAGGAGAAGAAAGACTGCCTAGTAAACCTGTCATTTCTGCCCAGCTTCCTGTGGCAAAGATGCCTCTGGAAGTTGAACCTACCAGACACTATGCACAAACCCACTTTCGAGTATGTTCCTTCAATAGAACTGAGTTCCTATGTTGATTTCTGGAGAGAATTTGATAGCTGCGTGGGCACAAAGCAAATAATGCAACAGAATAACAGCTAGTGGCATTTGGTTGCGTGCATCTGTAATAGTGTAATTTGACTTTACCTCGTAAGAAAGCTGCGGTTTGGAGAAAGCTTGGTCTCAGGAATATTTTCTCTTCAGTAAACTAGATGAGAGCAGAGTTTGGGGGTTTTGTTACTGTGATTTGTGCTGATGAATTGCTACCAAGTAGAAGAATATATTCAGAGTAGCAAACCTTTGGCACACTAGCCAGGAGAGAAATGTGATATGGCTGTGGATGAAACGGTGTCTAAAACAGGCATTATTGAATTATAGGGAATTGAGGCTTCAGTTACGCTTAGCCCATGCTACATCTAAGAGTTGTGTGGTTACACTGTTTGCACATAATGAGGGAATAAAATAGAAAACCCAATCTTTGCAGTGTTGTTGCTGCTTTAAAAAAGAAAAGCAGCATCTAATGAGATTTTTTTTTTTATTTTGTTGAAGCAGATCAGTGAAGTAGAATTTGGATCAACCACAGGCTGTCTCCTTATTATCCAGTTAGCCAAATGTTCCCAGTAATTCATGCCAGCTGTCGACATTGTAGCAGCTGAGTAAGATGTTGATTCCAAAACTCAGGGGAAGATCTTGGTTCACTTAATTACCACAGTCTACAGAGTGGCCAGTGATGAGTGCATTCTTTAAGGTGCATTTGTGTTTTTAACACTCTAAAGGACCAGGTGTATTAAAGAGGGAAACTGGGCTAACTGAAGAGGCTTGATTTTCTAGCTCTTATGAAATTAAATGGAATACATATCAAACTGTGGCTATCATTCTCTTGTGTTTTGAAAATACAATGTTTTGACCATATGCATTTGTTGCATCTTGTTTTTTTTTTTCTCCAGGGAAAATGTATGATGTGAAGATGTCGTTTCTTTTAATAACGATGTACAGATGACTTACTCCCCCTTCTCTTTCTTTATCCCCACATTGGTAAAGCAACCAAAGCTACTTGAATGAGGACAGCTCTGGTGTAACCTGTTCTGTGCCATGACCCTGAGCAATTCTTTATTCTTGATATTTTTTCATGAGCCTCAGGATAGTGGATATGATGCATATAAGCAGAGGAATGTACATGTTCTGCAGTTGACAGAAATAATGTAGCACCAAAAATATTATGATGCATTTTTGGATCACATACATAGTGCAAGTCCTGCACGTGCTTTATTTTTTGTTTTAAAGATAGCTTTGACTTACCAGTTTTAACTGTAATCACTATTTCTGTGGTTTCTTGACATATTCACTGATCCCTGAAGAACAGAGGTGGAAAAGGAACACACCAGCATTTTTACTACATAAGCTAAAAGAGAAGTATATATAACATGGTCATTGATCTTTAGCTCCGAGTCTTTTTTCCACATGTACTGTACAGGATAGAAGGAAGTAGGATGAGTAGCAAGTTCAATTAAGCGTTTTTTCTGCTTACCACGTGTTTAACTTTTATGTTTCAGTCTTCCCCTAGTTAATTCCTTCTACTACCTTGAACTTCTAAGCCTGAGGGAGAACTTGTTTGCCTGAGGTGTTGTCCTTTTTGTTTTTAATATTCAAAGCTTAATTTCTATTACTTCCTTTTGATTGTTTCTTGCCTTTTTATGTGCAGGAAATAATAGGTGAAGTTTCAGCCTGGACTCAACTATTTTTGCACATGTTTTTGTAGGTCAAACTGGTGATCCTGGTGCTCAATTAACCAGAAATGTTCAAATAATTTCAGTTAGAAAGTGATTCCAGCAAGTACTGATTCTCTTTTATCTTATCTCTATTCAAAGGGAGAAGAACTGATAGAAAATAGGCAAGATGTGGTTCTTGAATTGTCCTTCATAATGAAGAGAAGGATATTGTGAATATACATGGCATCTTTCATGTTGAATAACTTCCTAAACTATGCAGATTTTAAAAAGTCCTGTTTTTTTTTTCCCCAGGACATTTTGAAGGGAAGTGTTCAATTTTGGGCCTGTAGATGCTGTTTATCTGGAATAGTTGAGAGATATGAGAATGTTGTGTAGTGCAGCCCCTCAAATGTTTTGAGCTTTCATTATGTGTTTCAGAAGATGGTTACTAGTTCATTATAGCTGAGAGTTCTGGAAACTGTGCGCTGAGGTGTGTTGATTAGTTCCTGTGCTCATTATAAAAGTCAGTAAGACATCACTCTGTAGCAGAGGCGTGTCAGTCTCTCCTGTCACAGTAAACAGAAGGTGTGGCAAAAAGTATCCCTTTATTTATCCTGGGTTTTGGTGGGACTCCCTAACTTATAGAAGGGGAGTAAGCTGCTTGAATTATTCATGTGTCTTTAAAAAGTGCTTGCTTGCTTGTTTGTTTTTTATTTAAATTAGATCAAACAATTTTGCAATGGCAGAATGAGCTCTCGTATGCTGTGAAGTGCCAGTATAGCTACCAACACAGCAGATATGTTTGTTATGCATTTCTGTGTGAAAATGGAAGGCAGCCTTTTTGAGGCTGCAGAGACCTTATCACATCTAGTTTACTATTGCTTTCTCTGTCAAGCCCATCAAAGTGTTTTGTTCCATCAAAGATTTGTCTTTCAGATCCCACTCTTCCTGTTTTACGGCAAATATAAGAAACCTAAAAAGGGTGGTCTGAAAGCTCTGGTCATAGCACTCATTGCCTACAGGGACCTCTGATGGTTCTCTGCCTGCTGGTAGAGGAAAAAAAAATAAGAGTGGAGGCAAGTAAGGAGAGAAAAGTATAATGTTACTTGTACCATGAGATACTGTATTTGCTTGTGAGGAACCTTACCTCAGAGTATTGGGGACTGAAAACTGTTTACTTGACAGCGTCAGTCTCAACTCTGATATTGTCCAGAACTGATAGCTCACTTTAATCTAGGAAATGAGAAATATGTGTACAGCAGGGTAGAGGCACATAAAATCTGTCTTTTAACAGAAATGGAGTATTTGTAGATTTTAGATGCATTTATCCAGATTTACAGTGTTTGCATTAATAAAACCAATGTATTCGGACAACTCTTAAGTCTCATTGACAGCTGTAGTGCCTTGCCATTTACAAGGGTCACCAGATTCGTATTGTGTACCATATGAAAATTTTTTAAAGCCTCCCTGCCTTAGAATCCATCAGAAAAGTTGTCCTAGTCTGACTTAATCTAAAACATGTGCATGTGGTGCTGAAAGTAGATGTAAAAGGATTATACACGGCCTATTCTTTTGTTTAACTATTCTCTTACAACAGTAAATCAAGAAAGGAGTTGGATTTGTATGTCACAGTGTTGTGACCTGTTTGCCCAGAGTGTACTCTGAAAGTACACAGTAACAGCAAGCCTAAATTCACCCTGAAAATACCATGAAGTCTTCTGCCTTCATGAGTGATAAGATTTTAGGATCTAAGTGGCAAGATATATTAACTGCATAAGGCTCCAGCTCAGTAGGATGCTTAAGCACATGGCTAACCCCATATGTGGGATGAAAATGGGTGTTTTCACAGTGGGGCATACCTTGATTGAGGACTCAACTAGTTAATTTTTCTCCCTCTGTTTCCCTCATGTAAAAGGTTAAGTGAGACTGCATTTTTAAAAGTTGAAGAGCAATGCCACATAGAATGAGAAAACTCTTTTGGAAGTATAAACCATTTCCTTAGGTAAAACTTGCTACAGGAACTTGAATAGGCATCTCCAACAAAAGGGAGAATCTCCATTTTTGAAGCATCCTGTGACATCAAATAGTAAACTGTGAAATGCAGTGTGTCTGCCTTGGATGAAGAGCTGAATCTAATTTTGTCAGTTTTCAAAGCTGTAATTTCAGAGAGTCTACATAATTCAAACCAGAACCATTCGGTCTAGTATGACACAAATTTGTAGTGTACTGTGTTAATGTAAAAAAAATATCCAAGTACAGTGTGATGTATCTCCATGGATTTGCTATTGACTTTTTTGTCTTAGCAGGGTGTGCCATTAGTGACCATTTGTTTTTTATTGCAGTACAGAATACAGATGATCTTAAATAAGCCAATATGAAAGCATCTGTCAGAAATGCTAAAGATTAATACATGCAGCAATAACTGCAGTTATTTGCTAGATTGTGACAAGACTACAGCAGTGCATTACCTTTGAGTGTTATTTTCAAGAGCGTTACTGTATATCTATTGCAAAATACAGTGTAGATTTTATAGTGAGTGTAGATTTTATAGTGAGTGAATGACTGGGCTGTCAGCAAAGTATTTCTTAATTGTGGCGAAGCTCTTGGAAGGAACATACAGAATAGTGCAAGTAAAGAGGTATCTTCTTTTCAAGCTTTTCTGCTAATAACAATTGTGAGGTGCCACAATTTAAATGCTGCTCTTTAAGTTTTACGTTTTGGGGGTTTTTTTTCCCAGAAAATAATTGCAAAGGCATGTAAATGTCTTATTTCCTTCATAAGCCTTTGAAAATAACCCTCCTGAGTCTCTTGCCTTTTGCTCTCTGCTCTGAATGGCACTCCAGGGAGTTGGCATCTCTTATCAGAAATGAGCAGCCAGGCAAGGGGCAGCCAGCATATTGAGACACCATAATAGTGTGTTGGTCAAGGGCACCAGACAGGTACTGAAAGGTCTCTTGTTGTGTTAAACAAATGCTATTTCCTTCCTGTCTTAAATGGGAGCTAATTTTTTTTTGTAAACTTCTCTTTTGGCAGAAGAACAATAGGGATAAATAAGGCAACTTTTCCAGTGAGAGATATGCATTAGATTATCATAAATCCACAGATCAAAAGCGCTGTCATCAATGAGAATAGGCGTGAGATTAAGTAAAAGGATTAATTGAAAGTGGTGTCACATGGTAGAGAGAGGATTGACACAATATTGAGTAGATACAACCATGGACTAAGTAGAAAGGGGAAGAATACAATGCACAGTACTTTCTTCACAGGTTGCAATTCTGTTAGTACTGGTGGCTGAGCAGCTACCAATGTGTTGTGGGAGTGAGAGAGGGCTTCATTCTGTCTGTTCTTTGAAATACCGAGAGTTTCTTGGCTAGACTTAATTATATACTAGTAAAATTTTAGATTGTCTTAAGAATGCTTTATTACACCCTTTTAATTAAGAAATCGGAGACTTGAGGTATAGATGTGCTTCTGAAAAGTGAGTAAAATCATTGGCAGAATGTCAGTTAATCAAATGTGTCCTGAGACTCTTAGATAAAGATTTCCAATCTGCATTGGTGAATGTTATTTAGTATATATTATTAGGGCTTTGTGCTCTCAAATATGTCAAATTCTGTATTTGCTCACCTCCGTATAAACTCTTCTGAACTTCTCTACCTGGTTTGTGGTGCTTCAGTAAATGTGGGAATTAATTATACTGAAGTTCCATGCAGGTATCTCAGTAGATGAAAATATTCCTGTCTTGACTCTCCTTGTGAGGCAAAGTACCTGTTTGGTTGGTTGCTCCATTCTGTTTAATGGCGGAGTCTGGACAGCAAGCAGCAGGATTGCCTCTTGGGCTTGTTATGACTGCTGCATTCTGGTCCAGGAGGAGCTGCCTGGAGAAAGAGAGGAGGTGGTCGTCTCCCCCAAGCAGTTGAGAGAGCTCAAGAACTATCTAGAGTGCTGCGTGGTGCAGCCAGGAGGGAGCTTTGCAGCAGGAGCTGAGGCTGGCAGATGCCTATAAATAGTGGGGAACGCATATCACAGTGTTGCAAGGGGGACTGGGAAGAGAGATCTGCGTATCTAGAGGGGAATGTTCAGAGCTTGTTGCAGACTGAGGAATGGAGATTGATTTTTCAAGTATTTTACTTTTTTCTTTTTTAAAAAAAAACCACTTTAACCTGTTTTGCTGTTATCTCTGTTTTATTAGTACTTGGGAATTTAAAAACCCTTTTATTGCCTTCAGTGTACCCATCTTAAAGGAAAAAAATACAGGCCAGGTTATCTCGGAGCCCTAGCCGTCTTGAGGTCTCGTCACTTGGCTATCTGGACTTTGATTTATGTGAAGATTTCTCATTTATTGTAGTACCATTGAGTTACTTACCTATGTCTGCAGTAGGGAATAACTGCAATGACATAGTATTATTTAATTCCTGAAGTGCTGAGGAGTGATACATTTGTCATGGAAAATACATGATGTGATTGTTGACTGGGAAATTTATAACATTAAACTGTAAGTTTTTCCTGAGCTAAAAACGTATTTGAGTTGCAGCTTGTTTCATTCATTCTATGTTAGAGTGAATTCAGACTTGAGGCTGATGTTAAGGTAAGAAGAATTTCTAATAGAATTCAAGGTTTAGTGTGTTGGAGAGAACTTCCTTTACCAGACCATAACTGAGCTGATGGTAGTTGCTCTATTGTAAAGTATTGATGTTTTGGGATAATGTTTTAGCGGTCAGGGAAGTAGAGGCAGTGGGAGTCTAGCTCCATGAGTCACTAGCAGCATTTAATATTCACATCTGCATGTTCTAGGAACAGGGACCTTCACTCATGAAATTAGTTGCCCAAAGGAAACATTTAATTGATGAGCTGTTAACTTTAGAATGGCTGGAGTTCTTTCGGTCATCAGTGAAAAGCCATTCTTTGGGAAGAGCACTATCGTCAGGATAATAATTTGAAACCGTCTAGCGAGTAGGATGAAATTAAGCTTCTAGGTTCTGTTAATCCCTTTTAATTTCTACGCTGTTTGAATTCCTTTCTGCTGCTTCTCACATTCGTCCCCCAAATAAGCTTTCAGTCTTGTGTTTGCACCAGAGTGTCTTGGTGTTAAGACTAACTGCCAGACATTTGCTATCAGATGCCATACAGCGAGTAGCAAATGAAAATTTTAAGGGAACAAAACCAGAGTTTACTTGGCCTTATAGTGAATTCATCGTAGATTTGTAGATGTGCATCTCCTTCGCTGTTGCCCACACCTGTGAATCATTGAAATGTCGTTCACCGTCTCTCATGGGTAACAAAGTTTTGTTAGTACAATTAACAAAGTTCACCATTATTTTCAAATGAACTTCTGCTGAATCCTTGGGTAAGGCGGAATATAAATAATTAAACAAGATGTTTAGGTTAATTGTACTATGTTGAACAAGAAACACTTGTAAAGGACTTTAGGGAAGATTATTGAGCTCTCCAGTAATATGTAAACGCAGCTGTTCTTTAAACTTATATTAAATTTACTAAGATATTTTTCTGATGAACTTATCTCTTTCCTGGAGAATTGTATAGCAAGGAAAATGTCAGTCAAATATTACAGATTCCAAATTGTACTTAGAAAAGCAGATGAAAATTAAATATTCGCAAAACTTTACTGTACTTGTCTGGTGTCCTGCTGAATACACCTCAATGCTAGACAGATAACACACGCAGGTATACAGACAATGATCTGGTAGCTTATTTAATAACAGCCAGTGCGCGGCATAGTAATGTTAAAGGAAACTGGGAAATATTGTAGAACATGCAGCAACTCTTAACTTTTTTATTACTCTGTTTTTAGCAATCGTTTTGTATCATAATCTGAAATTGGGCTCAGTTATACTGAAAAACTGTGTGTAATACCATTATCTTAGTTTATAGTGGGAGGGTTCTAGTGACCACCTAGTCAGTCTTTTTTGCTCAGATATCGAGGGTGAAGGTTTCCTTTGAGACTCACCAACCATCTCCTTGCCTTCTGTTCAAGGGAGATATTTCCAATGTCAAAAAATCACCTGCAAAGAGACAGGGGAGAAATGCTGCTGTGAGGTGTTTCTAAGACTGTTACTCTGTTCCTCCTTTAGGCTGTTTCTTTCTGTGAGGTTAGGCAAGGTGGTTAGATCGCTGTCCTTTGGAGTCCAGCCGGCCCATTCCGCGAGGCCCAGAGCAGAGCGCGGTGCTGCTCTGGAGCGTGTGTCCGCGCTGTGGGGAAGGGACGGTGTCCTGCCTCCTGCGGCCCCCTCTGCTGCCCGCGCCGCCACAACCTGGGGCTCGGCCGGGGGCCTGCGACCCTGTCACCGGTGTCACTGGTGGGTCAGAGACAGGAGCGACGGTACAAATGAAAACAGTATCGATCAGAGCGCTTGGCTCAAATCCAGGCAGACTCATCTGCCTCCTTTGTTTTCGTGTATCGGCTTGAGGGATATGCACAGATCCTGCTGTCTTTGCTTTTTTTTTTTTTTTACAAGTTTGTGTTCACAAATGCACGAAGTCCTCAGCCTGAAATTAATGTACAGCTTGGAACTTAAGTGAAACTGGTAAGGTGCTCCTGAGAAAGAAGCTAACACAAAAATATGTGATTTTTTTCTTGACGAAAATACTGTGCCACCTTTTCCTTGAAAGATTTATTGGGTTTTTTTCAGAACAACGGCTTTTGTGCCAGGGCTCACCTTCAGCCCTCCCCCATTAAAAATTGATCTGAATGTCACCAAATTCAGTTTTATGTGAAGTCCAAGTTCATATCGAGGTAACATTATAAAGCAATTTATGACTGCTCTAATGAAGGTAGACATGGGCACTTGGGACTTTTATGTCCAGTGATGACAACCTCCCTCACTGCTTTCCCTGTAGTATTGGGAAAGACCTAAACCACAATGTTGATATACAGAAGGGTCAAGAGTCTGGTGCAGGTGTCGTGGATGAAAGTAGAACAGCCAGAACTGCTTGCCAAGGGAACGAGGAAAGTAATACAAAATAGACTGTTCTGAAGGGCTGCAGGAGGCATCACGTGTCTGGGACCCTAAGAAAAATGTCTTCTGTCCAAATCTGTACAGGATGTGTCATTTCAGTAGTTTTGATGTAGGGATTCTGAACTGGCTGATGAGAATATGTGCATTTTAAAAAACGGAAGATTGGGCAGAAAATCTTTCCTCTGAAATGCTGAGAAAGTTAAATGCAGAATGTTTATGTTAGAAGACCAGTAGCAGTGAGTTTTTTCCTTATACTGATTCTTCTGAAGGAAGTCAGAGCAGAAGTGTTTACAGATTATTGTTCTGTATTGTTCACAGTAGTGAGTATGGATTTATAGGTTTTGGATGATTCCGTTCAGGACGTCTCTATATCCACAGCTGAGAAATAAAAGCAACAGATTTGTAACCGAGAATTGTCTACTTCTGGTGAACAAAGACAATAGCACAAATGAGTAACACAGGTATGGAGATGAGTGCTGGCATGAAGACAATTGCCAGTGTTATGTCATTTTTATGTTTGGCAGTTAGACAAATTATGTTGACTTAATGTCATGTAGGTACATTCCAGGAAGAACTTGAGTGTGATACATATTGAGATTGAGGTTTAAAGTCCTAATGCTTGGGCTCACTAGCCAGTAGCTGCTTCTCATCAGTGAAAAGCCTTCTGAAATAAATGAATGCATACTTAGTGGTTAGTGTTTCTAAATTTTTGTTGCTTCAGGATATTAATTTCTGCTCTAAGTTCTGTGATTGTACTTGTTGATCGAGCAGCATAATAGATGAATCTGTGGGACTACTCTGGCTGCTGAGAAGGCATCTGTACTGCGGGCACCTTTGCCAACAATTGCTTGTTCCTGCATGTGCTGCAGCTTCGGCCCTGGAAGTAATCCTTCGTTAGGTGAAGGGATGATTGGCCCAGCTACTACACTCCTCCTTGCATGTGGCCTCTACCTAATAATTTAACATAAGACTTTGATGCCCCTGAAAGCAGTTCCCAGTCACCTTTTTTAACTTGTACAACTTTTTGAGTTGTACACTTGTCTGTGTATTTCCTTTTCGTAGGTTTTTTATGTTAATTTTAAACCCTACTTTTACAAAGAGTAGAAGACATCCAAATGACAAGAAACATTAATTGATTGTCTCAGAGTTACATGGAGAAGGAAGAGTGGAATAAACTTGAATATAGTGCATAAGGTCTTTTCCACTAATATCTGTCACGAACATTTTACTCCATGATAGGTCTCATTGTCCTGTTTTTATTTCTGTAGAGTGCCAATATGAATATTTTAGGCAAGAGTTTGATTTTGTTGAATTTCATGATTCTAACCTACTTAAAAAAAAAAAACACAACAAAACAAACATCCCCCCAAAATGCAACCCTACAAAACTGCAGGTACAGTATTTAGTAAAAGAAGATTCCTTCTGATGTTCTCTAGCTAGGGATACTTGTCTTGGCAGTCTTGTAAACAACAATCTAGTATAGGAAACACCTTGGGATCAATCTGTATCAGAGGGAAAAAACCCCAAACCTCTATGAAATACAAGTATGTAGAGAAGAAGTCAGTGCAAAATAAGTTACTGTGTTTTCAATTCCCATCCTCACCTTTGTTACGTGGATTTCCCTCTGTAGACAGGTTTAAGGGAAGGATAATTTTTTAAGGATGAAACTCAATTTTCGAGGGGAATAGGATTTAACAGTAGAGCTATCATTACGGTTTGTGAGCTGCATGTAGAGATGTTGAGAGTTTTATGGCTTATGTTTTTAATGCAGCTGTGTTTAAAATAAATGTCTCTTTTATATTCTGCTGCAACATCAGTTTTATATCGTGGAACTAAGCTATTTTAGGTTCTATTTAGGCATATTCCTAGGTATCATTAAAAATAACATTTTAAGCCAGATCCTGTGACAAAATGTCAGCGAAATGCATTGTTAGTTGTAAGGCTGATTCTTCATGCCACTTTCTGGAAAAGAGACCTATTGCTTACCATATGAACCTGTGGATGCTACTAGTTTGTGCATTGTCTCTGCTTCCTTTTCACCCCTCTTTTCATCCGTGTTTTCTCCAACAGAAAGGAGAGCCAAACTGCAGTATTCTTTCTCCAGAAGCCACAGAGCAGCTGACCTTTGAGATTCCACTGAACGATTCTGGCTCTGCTGGACTTGGTGTGAGCTTAAAAGGCAACAAATCTCGGGAGACTGGAGCTGATCTTGGGATTTTCATCAAATCTGTCATTCATGGAGGTGCTGCTTTTAAGGTATGGAAGAAACGCATCAGGCAATGATTGGGTTAGAATTTTGATGTTTCTGTGTTGAGTACTGAATCTCACGTGATGAGCATTCTAGGAAAGAGCGCCTTCATGTCACTCATTCCTTTAGGTGAACTGCAAACCTACTAATGTTTTGTCCCAAGATTCTGGTGTCGTGTGTGGTAGGGTTTGCCCCAGGGAAAGTGAATTGGTGGATACCTTCAGGGGGCATTTAGATGCTGCAGGAAATGGGGAAAAGGGGAGAAGGAGAGGGATGTGGGTGTATCAGGAATGGTTGCCTCCCAGCTTCCCCACAGAAGTACTTGGGAAAGTTTGTGTGATGCTAGGCTCAGTAACAGAAGTTAGGTATCCACATTTATTTTCTGTCTGCACTGCTTTTGGTCCTCCCAAAGTGGTATGAGCAAACCCATAAAAAACAATCAAAAGACAAACCTCATTACAAAAATTGGAAATTGACAATGCTGTGAGGTTAAGGATTATGTGTTTAATTCATGCTCTAAATAAAAAGCTAGCTCATCATTTTCATTCTTTTTTTTTGTTCAAAATGTTTTTTAACACTGTAGTAAAAGCGCACCTTAGCTGAACCTGGCATCAGTTGTTTAGAAGTTACCAAGGGTTCCTGAGGTGGATTGAATTGGTAATATTAAGTTGGTAAATGACAGTATTATGAATTGTTCTGCTCCCTGCAGGGACTATACAGAAACTGCTGTATGCTTTTATGATTAAAAAGTATTTGAATTATTTTGTAATCTTTAGAAAATCTGTTGACTGTATTTTTTTCCTCAAACAAAAATTGAAAAATGTACATTTCTTAAAATTACAAACAAAACTCATAATCTTTCAGAGCTAGCATGTTTAACTCCTGTGGATCCATAATGTCATTTTTTTCCTCTTGTGTTGTCTCAGCAATTCCTCACAGTTCTCTTCTGTAAAAATACCTTTTAATTCAATGTATGTGAATTCCTCTGCTGACATCAGCCTGCTGAGTAAGACAATTCAAACTATTAAAACTTTCATGGTCATTTATTTACAGCAGCTGGTAAATAGCAGTAATCAAGAATTTAGCTTTGATGTGAATGTTTAATACTTCCCTGCTTCTATTATTTACCTGTCCTAGTCCCACAGCTATTTCAAAGCTCGGATCTTCTCGAGTCTAACTGAGCCTGGTAGGTACAGTTCAGAATACTGTCCATGGTTAACTTAAGGCTAAATGACAGCTGAGTAAACTCATCTACTTGGTGTACATCAGAACTGAGTTAAGGCATGATTGACCAGAATAGAGCTGGATGAACTCAACTGATGTGCATGTGTACTATGGAGTACAACTCATTTTCCTGTGAAAATGAGAGTCTGCCCTCCTTGCTTTCCCAGCTCTGTGTTCCCTGAATAATTGTCCACACTGGTTGCAGTGACAGTGTATACTTCCATGAATAAACTCATTGTTTTGAATAGCAAAGCTGCTTGTGGATCAGTATTCTGTCTGCGTTAGTGGGCTGGCTACCTGACTTGTAACGTCACAGACAGGCAAGAGAATCCTTCCTAGCTCGGTATGTTTACCACTCTATTTATTCTCACATAGTTACTCACTCCAGAGCAGTTAATTTTGCTTTGAGGGGTCTGCAGACTAATAAAGCACAACTTCTGTGCTCACACTTAAGTAAATGGGCAACTTGCACCGTTAGTCAAAGGACTGGAACATTGTGATAACCTGTGGTCCTGTGACCTAGTCTCTATTCTGCCTCTTTATAACCCTTTCACCAGTTCATAATAGATCTGAGTGCAGGCTCCAGAGCAAATGAGTACTTCAGCATCAACCAGAACTGTTCAGAGAATCTTTCCTATGTGTTTTATACTCACAGAATGCAGTCATTTTGGTAATGTCATAAGATCTACAATTTACTGTTGCATATGCATGGAGAACAGCTGTTTTTCTCCTGTCTAATGACCTTTATGTAGAACAAAACATAATCAGTGGGTATTTAACAATTAATAAAAGTTCTCTTATCAAGTTAAAAAGTGTGCACATATTTGTGCATAAATATTTAAAGATGTCCTTATTGTCCTTATTTTAAATGTTGTCTTGTAGCAAGTGTTTAAATAAAAAGCATTGCTTTCCAGCTGGTAGTTGTCCAGAGCATTTTCTCATGCTACTCCTTGTAACTCACTGAAATGGAGTATTATGGGTTTAGACACATGCATGTGCTTTTCAGCGTACAAAGTTTTCTTGGGAAACTATTACACTAGGAAACTGTAATGCTCACTGACATGAGAATTCTCTCACTATTACTCACTTCTGCACTTACGAGTTTGAAATTTGTTCTGATTTTGTGATACCCCTTGCTTGTCCAGTCGCCACTTGAACTTCAGCACATTTGTTCGGCTGCTGAGGTAGATGCTCAGTCCTTCTAATGCTGTATAAAGCTTTCGATACATTAAATTTCTTTCATCAGTGTGTATTTTCGAATGAAGAGTTATGTCTGACATGCAGACAATTTTGGTTGGTTATTATTATCCATTGCTGATCTGAGCCAAAGGTCTGAAGAGAGGCCAGCATTTTTTAGTGTTTTTCAAAACGTTAACACATCGCAAAATGCAGTAAAGGAATTGTAAAAAAATAACATAAGGGAAAATTGAAGTCTTTAATTCTATACTTAATGGTGTTGTTTTTTTTCTTAGCTAAATGTTTTCTAAAATACCAATGCATCTTGCATCATACATGTTATGGTAAGACTTAGTGTCTGTTTAGTGCTCTTGCTACAAACCCAAACAAAGTAAAAATGCCTTAAGGTTCTTAGTTGGTATTCTAACACAGTATCCTGCAGGAATGAAAGCAGTTACTTTCACTGATTGAACCATTATGTCCCTTCTTAACCTCCTTTTGTAATTTTTGAAGTGTCTATTTTTTATCATCCCTAAGATAAAGAGGTTGCTACTTGATATTTGGTATTACGCAGAGATTTTCATGTGCAGCAAACGAACATTTGACTGAGTTTAAATGCATCATCTTTCCCTATAACTGTAGGGATTTCAGCCTTGTTCATCTCGAGACATCTTGGCTTTTCACTTGTGATACATTCCTGATGATCAGGTACTTGCTGCCTTCAGCAGCTGAAATGCAGCAGAGCCATTATTAGAAGTGATGGAATATTTTCTACATGTGCATTTGTTCAAATCAGACGTGGTGTAGCTTGAACCTCCGTGGGGCTTCTGAGTGCTGTTGCAGGAAACATTTCTTGTTGTGTGTAGTGGATGGGGAAGCTGGATAATGCCAATAAATGCCATTAAGGAGTTCCTTCTAAGACAAATGTCATTAATGTGATCAGGGAAATACCTAGGTGTGCTTTGATGAAAAACACAAGTCCATGAAGAACATGGCATTGTGTCCCCCTGCTCTGCTGTAAAAAGCATGAGAGTTTTGTGACTGACTGAATGTGGTGGCCATGTGGTGGTAGGTTCTATCCCTTGCTGTGAGTCTCCATTAAAAAAACACCTTTTTTTGAATAAGCAAAGGAACAGTAACTTCACCCTTCATTAAAATAGCTCGCTTGCAGTTTCAGAGGTGGAATTTGAAACCTGTTTTGCTGAAATGCCAAATGTTGTTTTTCTGCTCAGGAGCCACAAAGAAATCTACCTTTCAGAGATGAAAGAAAAAATATGTTAAAACAACGTTTAGCTTGTTTTGAGCCAAGCAGATTGTCTTGCAGTTCAGGCTTCTAAACCAGGCCGTAGCACCAGTGATATGAAAATCTGTGTTTATAAACTCTTCAGATATTGGGATTTTTTTTTTTCAGTCTTTTAAATAGCAAAAGGTTTTTCTGAGCATGTGTGAAAACAATGTTCAGCTTCTTCCAACCTGCTTTTTAAGGTGATTTAGCAAATGTAGTTGATCAGCATTTTTGAAGCGTGCACACCTTGTTTCTCCAACCATAGTTGAAGTATTGAGTTCAAGTTGAATTTTGCATTCCTGTGGAAGCATGTATCGGAGTGGGAAGACGGGAGATGCATCAGAAGAAGCTCTTTCAAAACTGTCATTATTAAAACATAAATAAATACAAAGTCTTGTACAAAATTGTTGCAAGGCGAATTAAAAATCAGACCAATTCAGAGCTTTCTGAGGCTGCAGTGATTCATTTGAAAATACACATTGTGTTCAGGACGGTCGCATAATCAACAGATGTAGTTGCGACAAGATGCATTGACATTGTATATACTTCAGTAAGAAGATTTAGCGAATATTTATACATGGGTTTTATCCATGTTTATCCAAAGAAAGGAAAAAAAGAAATCCAAGAGCATGTGAGACCATAGGAGGAGGGCATGAGAACCTGTAAAATTTTCAAAGTCTTACAAACTCACACAAAAAAAATCTTTTTTCCTCAGACTGCTGTTGCCCTCAGTGGCTCCATTCATCTCAGCAAATTTTGATAGAACACAAAGGAATTGCAACATGTGCAAATAATAAAACTCTTTGTTTAACTACGTTAACTCTTCTCTCCCTAAACTTTAGCGTGTGTGATGGTATCATTTTGTATGTAGAGAAATAGCGGGATTAACCTGTTGACATTGGCTGTGTGTAAATTTGTGTTGGCATGGAATATTCAGCAGAGAGGTGGGAGAGGTTTCAGCATCTTTTCCAAATGGCATTGCTGTTTCCTATCCTCCATTCCCATACCCTCCCAAGAAAATTTTTATTTCTCTTCATTTTCTTTTACTGAATGACTCATTTCCTAATTCTGTCTTTGCATCTTCTTGTCCCTCCCAGTTTATTTTGGATTCTGGTATATGCTGTTCTTCTGCAGCTCTGTGGTTATTCATGCTCTGCCATGGTAATGATGATACCTGTTTCCAACAAAAATAACACTTAAGAGAGCTGGGTTTGTCACAACTACTGTAACTCAGTTGAACACAAATGACTTACACTTGGCAGCAATAGCAGAATAGTTAATTGGACGTCTTAGTGATAGGAAAAAATAATCAAAAAGTATATATATTTTGGATAACTCAGATGTATGAAATATGTAAACACTTCGGACAAGTGCCTTGTGAAGAATATACAAAGAGCCTATGAGTGAATCAGATTAACTTTAACCAAGTAATGTATTTCTATGCAAGTTCTTTCCCCCCTGTTCTTTCTTCACTGCCCTTCTATGTTGGATGTGTTCAGTTTCTTACTTTTTTGGTTTTCTCCTTTGAGGTCTGATGCTGACCTGATAATTGTGAACTTGACAAACTTTAAAAGAAATTCTTGTCTCTTAATTAAATAGACCTTATTTTCTTATTAAAAAGAAAGTCTGTGGCACATGCTTTTATGAAAAGAAATAAATCACAGATAATAATGACAACAGCAATAGGTCTCCTAAATCACAAAATAGCAATGTCCACAGTTTTATTACACCACAGAATGTCAGTTAACCTTGGCAATGAAACAGAATGACTTTTTTCAAAGCATAAACCACTTGATATAGCTCAGTCCTAATTTTGTTATTGGCAGTAGGTTTGGATGCTAAGAATACATGGACAGCATTAATTAAAGTAAGGATGCCTAAATCTTAATGACCATTTTGAACTGAGAAAATTACCCCATATGGTGGCGTGGTGATTGTGACAAGATAGGCACCAGTGAGACTATAAGACAGCATCTCTGGAGCCATTTGTTACCAGACCCTAATAGCAGACAATAATGCATGGAAAGTATGCTGCAGTGTTCCTTGAGGTTGCACTGCAGATACTAACAGCTGTGGTGTGGGTCCTTTTAACTAACGAAAACTCCTTTTCCCGTCTTCTTTTTAGAGCTGATACAAGTTAAATTGTACATGCAAGAAAAACAGCAGCATGTGCATGTACTTCTGTGCTCGTGATTGCCCTATGAACTCTTCCCAAAATGTAGTAAATGGAGGAGAACATGGTCAGTTAATGGACACAAAGATTCCTCTTTTTAAAGACCTAGTACTATGCTGTCTCTTGTTTCTTAAATTTTAGAAAGCAGTTTCTGATTTTCTGCATCTTGCTTTTCTGTATGTAGCATCTCTGCCTAATCATTCTTGATCGTTTTTTTAAAAAACACTTTTTGTTTTTTGCTTGTAGGACGGTCGTTTGCGAGTAAATGATCAGCTTGTGGCAGTAAATGGGGAGTCACTTCTGGGCAAGTCAAACCATGAGGCCATGGAAACACTGAGGCGCTCCATGTCCATGGAGGGGAACATTCGTGGGAGGATCCAGCTGGTAGTTCTCCGGAGACTAGAGGTGCAGACAGAGGTGAAGCAGTAAATGCATTTATTGGATGAATATCTTTCCAGTCCCAATGTTTTTGCATAAAAGAGATGATGGCTAAAGTCTTGGAGACAGAGAGCTCTTCCTGGCCGTATGAATTCTTGGCAATCTGGAGGCAGGATTCACACAGTATTTCTGGTTGATTTCTCCTGGTCTTGCTGTTCCTCTTGAGAAGAGCCTAAAGGTTGCCTCTTAGTAATTTTGACAGGTATTATAACAAAAGCAAATGTGGGCCCAAAAAGGGTTAATTTAGCATTAATATGTTGATGGAGTTTTGACTGTCTGCCACCTCTTCAAGTCAGTAGCTGGGATACAGACTATTTGAATTCTCCTGATTTTGTTTGTTGCCATGATCAGAGACCTTAACACCTTAGCGTGATTTGGATTTTACTTCACTCTTTCTGTTTCAGTTTCATTAGTATTTTAATTCACTCCAGTATTTTTGGTGGAGGGTGTATGTTCTTCTGGTCTCGTCCTACCCCCCAACTTTTTTTTGTTTTCCTTTTCTTTTTTAACCTTCAAGGAATTAGTATTTTACTTTCCCTGGTCAGATGAAGGCCTCCACTTCAGAATGACTTTGAGTTGAGTTGCAAAATTTGCTTAAGTAAGGTAACAAACGAGGAGAAAAATAAATTGTAATGGTTATGTTTTCTAGACGTCGTATAAATTGATGTTTGCCAATTACCTCTTCTTTTGAAGAAGATTGGCTTTGTAATCTCTCTTGCTCCCTGTCTGTCGTGCATACGTGCACATGTGCATGCTCTGTCTTCATCTTTACATAGATAACATGTATGTAGGTATGTATGTATACTGACTGCCCTTACTACTTACCCCTGTTTTAATTTTGACCCTTAAGTAAATATTTTAAGAGTTTTTCAAGGTCTGTACAGTTCCTTAAAAAAAAAATGCATACAAGTGGGTATAGAAGGTTGTAATAAATCCCATTACAGAATTCAAAGAGAGAATTTCAAACTTCTTATTTAATAAGCATTGCTGGAACATTTTAAAATGTTAAGAAGAGTCGTGTTTATGCGTGTATTTGCATAAAATATTAGAGGGGGAAAGAGAATGAAGATATCTTTTAGTATAAGTAACTCTTATTTTCATGATAATTTTCTATTTGATTTACTGCTGTCATTGATTGATTGAGAAATAGATTTAGAAGTGTATTATTTTCTGAAAATTATGCTCTAACTTTGTTAGGAGGACACTTCACAAAAGCCTCACTGATGTCAGTTGTGCCAGGAAAATATGAAAAATATTCATTAGCAGTTCTGGAATATGTTAGAGGAAAACACGTTTGCTTTCCTTTCCTATGTGACATAGCATTATGCTGTAAGGAAGAATTATGAAGTATATGTTTTATTTATTGTGCACTGTTGTGACACAAGAAAGATAGCTCACCCTCAATTAAACCTCACTCTTGCAAGTTTTCTTCATTTAAGAAAAGCCAATTCTTTTAAAAAAAAACTTCCGATCAAACATCAGATTGACCTAATAAAAGTATGAGGCTGCTTTTTATAGTTTACAGTGTATATTATCTAGATGTATGAGAGAGGTAAATAATCTTGACTTGCGCCCTATGAAGAATGCATAATGAGGTCTTGATTGAATCAAATTCATTTTAGACAGGAATTCATTTTTATAGGGTAGTCTTTAGGTTCAATTGTAATTCCATTTGAGTCTGGAGACCGCAGCAGAAATGGGTTGTTGCCCATTCTTTCCTTTCCCCAAAGCAGCTTCCTGAGTACTGCATCTCAGCTTGGTAGAAGGAGCGTAAATTTAGAAATGCATTATTGTTTTTATTGGTCAGGACACTAATGGAGGTCATCCGTGACAGCTATGTTTTATAAGCTGAATACTCTAATTAGGCTGGTTACTGATCAGTTGTTGGGATATTGATTGTGTCATTTATCAAAGAGCTGGAAAAGCAGATTTGTTGTTGCTGTTAATTTAAGGCTCCCTGTACCACTGGCTACAAGTCTCCGGTGCGGTGTTTGTGTGGATGCTGCAAGGCTCTAGTTCAGCTCGCAGGAGCCATGAGAAAGTACTAAGTGTGGATCTCGTGATGCAAGGAATCTTACAGTAACTACAGAATTCCCAATAATGAGAAGAAACGTAATTGTCAGTGGCTGTGTGGTGCGTGTGTTTCTGAACAGAGGTTCAAATTAACCCTTTCAAATGGTTCATGCTACTCTGGAGAGGTGCTCTGAGACTGCGTTGGTAGTGAGCGTGAGCAGGTAGCACCATGAGCATCCCAGCACTGATTCATGTTCTGAGGTGCAATTTTTGCCATTTTATTATTATTTAAACTGTTCTCATTCTATAATTGTTTTGTTGCTATTATAATTGCTATTACTTTTATATTATTACTTATGTTTTTTTATTATTCTTAGGCTTGAAAGTCAGGTTGCAAGGTGATGTAACACACTGTTAGACATTGGTTTGCAGGCAATCATTTGCCAATGCATCAAACCTCTTGCATCATTTTACAAAGAGATTGTATGGGCTAGATACATCCATTTCTTCTGTTAGATGTGACTATGAAATTTAAAAGTTGATATATTTAGTGTAACATTTGCTGGCATAATGAAAATGCACTTTAAAAATAGAACCCAGTTGGAAGCCCCTTCAAAACACAGATATAAAATCACAGAAACTATAAAGGTTGTTTTGAAAACTAGCCATAATATTCCCCTGTGTGGGTTTTCTGTTTTCCCTGAATAACAAGTACAGAAATGCCTTTCTAGGTCTGTCCCAGATTTAGAAACTGTGATATTTTTTTTCCCCCTTTTTTTTTTCTTTTGAACAACTGCTCAGGAGAATAAATTAGGCGATATGGCATGGATGGGGGGTGGGAAATGTCTCAAAAGAAAAGCTGACTAGAGGTGTGACAGGAGTTTGTTTAGCTGCTAGCCAGAAGACCTGCGTTTGGGAGTTTGGTGTAACTCCTTACTTGCAAAACTGCTCTGGTGTGTGATCATCGGAACATATGCACTCAGTCTCTGAGAGAAGGGAACCAGCTGGCTGGCAGAAAAATACCCTTGGCATTGCCCGTGTTCTTGTGTTGACAATGTCACAAGCTGCCCTCCCAGATGGAGAATCTGAATGAAGCCAGTTGTGGGTCATAAAAAAAACCAGTCTTCGTTTTTTGTGCATCATTCTTAATGATTGTTATTGCTTATATATTGTCTTATTTCATGGTCAGCAAGAACAGATAGCCATTTTGAAGCTATCTTTCAAGTTTCTCCTCTGAAAGGAAGCAATGTGCAGTGAATACATTACTCGATGCAGTATTTGTGCACTGTCTGTAGTGATGACTGATCTTCTGCACTGTCGAATATTTAATTTTTTTTGTTACCGTGTGTGGTTCTGTTTTTCCCTTAGGAACGCTCAGACCAGGGAATCTTTCAAAAATCAGCCTTCGACGGGAGTCATAACTTTCCAGCTGCTTCCCGACGCAATGATACTATTCTGCAGCCCTTTGTAACATGCAGTCCTCAGGAAAGAATAAAAGGTAGTCTCTAGGTGTCCTTCTCTGTGCTAAAAGAACCGTGCCTTGTGTTTTTGTTTTTTGAAATCCACAGCCACTAGAAAAGCAGTTAATTAGAGTAAGTGCATGCTATGTTACTTTGAGGCTTGAAGATCCAGCGAGGGTGGGAGAGCTGACTCAGAAGTTGTGAATTAGATTCCTGGCACAAATTCCAGTTTAAGTAACAGTTTCTAGCTCGCTGCCCCAACACGTAAGGTTGGATAAAAAACAAATGATGAGTGCAAAATATATGTTGTCAAAATGTTTATTTTCTATAATCTTTAATGAGCTCAATGATTTCTGCGTTGATTTCTTAGATTATGTCCCAGGTTATTATAAGCTAAATGAATTTACACAAAAGCATGATATTCATAAAGTACACTTAGTTATTTTAGATGCAAAGGTGAAATTGATTAGAAACACTCCCTTAATTTACAAATTGGAATTATATTAACGAACTCATTACAAAAAAATTAGGTAGACGTGTACATTGTACGAAGAAAACCTACATGTATGAGCATATGCAGGCATATAAGGAAGAGCTTTTAAGACCACTTATTTTCCTGTCTTCTTTCATTTCGGTTGGCATACTGAACTATCTGTCCATTTTGTACCTGACTCAGCAAGGTACTAGTGATTTGAAAAGTTTAAGTATTTGAGATGGTCTTGACCCCTGTCCTTTTAAGTGTGCTCTCATTCTTCAAGCCAAGAAGATACTTAAATACCTTCCATTAGGCAAAATTTTTTCCTTTGATGAAGTTGAATTACTTGGGTTTTTTTTTTTCTCCCTTCCCTAGATAACTGTGGAATCTGGGTGGCCTGCAAAAAGTAATTTTATAAGCTGTTATGATGACTGTGTGGGGTACTGTTAAAAAAACCCAAAGAGTCTGTATCTGTAAAGCTCAAAGAAAAACTCCCGTATAATTTAGAGGTAAATCATTTGTGTTGACTTCCATATTTTCACAGTGTGACTCCAGACAAAGAATTAGATGTGCACCCAAGCATTGTAAATATTCAAAGATCAGATCCTTTGATTTAGATCTACCGTATCTTTCTCTTGTGTGGAATTCACACTGATTCTGTGGTTACAGGAGAAAAGGGTCATCTTTGGAGCTAGTCTGCCCTGTAGAGTTAGTCATTACCAAAAGATCAGAGAGCAGCAAATAACTTTAAACACTTACTTAAACATATAAACAACTGCACTGGAGCCATTGATACAGGTGAATCGCAACAGGTAATTTGCACTTAAATAAAGTTCAAAACAAAGTATGTGGAAGAGCTGTACTTCCAGGAAAGGATCCTCCAACGGCAATCAAAAAATCAGGATGACTAGTTTGCAGCTCATTCTTAAAATCATTTTCACTGGACATTTTTGTAATTAAAAAACAATAATAAAAAGCCATTATAGCAAAAAATGTGATGGCCTGAGAATGGAGTGTATGTTAGATGTGGAAAGGATGCTCTGGATGCTGCTGAGGGCTTTTGTCAGGAAGGATTTGTGGCACGACTGGGGCTTCCCAGCCGTGGCCTGGGAGCAGTTTGAAATTGGAGTCAGTGGACAAGAGATGCCGAAAACGTTTCTTGCACTTACTAGACGTATCATTGTATTGCGATTTCTGTTGAAGATTTGGCATTTGATGCACAAACTTCAAGTGATCTTAGTGGAGAACTGCACAGGCGCTTTCAGCAGCAGGGTGTCTGCAGTAGGGCACCGATCTGAAATTTTCTTGGTGCAAGGCACTTTGGGCTGACATTAGTCCTGCACGTTGTAGAAACCTTTCTCTGATTTTGAAGTCATAGTATTAATTATCATTGAGCTAATACTCATTCTGCTTTCCACATGGGCTTGTCACTTCTTTCCAGTCACTGGCTCAACGTTTTTTTTGCACTGTTTCTTATGAAGTTTTGTCCTCTGTCTTTGACGGTATCTGTAAAGGCAAAACGCTCCATCTGTGCACAATCATCCCTTAACTCAGTCATGAACTTCAGGTTGTGTCTCTGTTTAAGGACCTGAGTCACAGACACGATGATCTTCTTGTGACAGACAGGAAGAGTCCCTTGTATGTTCCTGTGGTCTGCTGTCCTCCAGATCTTGTCTGTAGAAGTACAGTTGGTACATTTTAACAAAGAATAATAAAAGATAGAAGAGATTTTTAACATAATACAGGATCTAGTGTAAAAATTTATTGACAGAAGCTGCATTACATTTAATAAAATGTCACTTTCTTAATTAATGTTTTATAATAAGTTATTTCCAGTATCATTCACTGCTCCTGCCAATAAAATTCTTATAAAAGCTCAGCAAAAATACACTGAAGCTCGGTCTGCTAATATTGCTGCTCTGTTTTAAGAGTCTTTTTTATTATACATGAGCAGGAAAAACTAATGTCTGGGGAAAAGTGGTTATAGCCAAAACACTACATTTTGTCTTGCCTGTGGATATTTAAATAAAGGGGGAGGGGATACTGATCCATATTGAAATGCCAGTGTTTGTTCTATTTTTGCATGAATAATACTTGCTGCCTTCAGGTCCTCACTTCTTTTGCTGCCAAGCTGTTGCACAGATTCAGTGTTTTTTAGAACAACCTCTTTGAAAATTGATACTTCAGTGCCAGCAGCTTTACATTTCGGTGTTGAAAGATTACTGGAATGTGTTTCATTAGAGGTTCTTATGTATTTCTTATAACCCTGCATTATACACGGTTATAGGGGAAATGCTGTCATCTCTCTGGTTAAGTAGTAGAATAATCATAAACTGTTTCTACTACCATAGTCTGCTGAGTCTTCAGGCTTGTACAAGCAACTCTGTTTTCATACGTGTATGATAATGTCAAGATAGAAAATTAAGAAGTGAAATTTTAAATTGTCTAAATTTTGCTTGTAAAAGTTACCATGTATCTTATAGACAGACTCAATTATTTACTCTCCTGAACTGCTGAATATCCGAAAATTCACTACATTTCATTTAGTGGCTCAGCAGTTACTCTGATCTCTCTGAATCTGTTAAGATCACTTCCTGAAGTCTTGAACATGGAGCCAGTGACTGACTCTTAGGTTAAATTCTCTCACTCTTTTGCTTCTGTTCTCATTTTGCTGGGAGCTGTAGTCCCTCGTGATCCTTTCCAATTCGCTCAGGAAGTCTGACGTTTCTCTGTGTACCATTTGTGTCCTGCAAGACAGATGCCAGTGGTAACCCATCACCAAACAGCTTTGAGAAATGACCTATCAATTACTGTGAATCAAATTTAATATAAGTACATTATATGCTCAGCCTCTTGCTATGGCTGTTGGAGGCTGCTCAAAGAGAGTAAGGCACAGTGTAGGGCTGTGAATTATTGATTGATTGATATTCTTTCTTCTGTCAGGCCACCTGTTTCCTGCTTTGGGTAGTCAGTGGTTTAGGGACTTCCTAAATCAGAGGTTCTGTCTGGACTGTTGTGCCATTGACACCTCTGTAACTTTTAGTCCATTTATTTTATTTATTTTTTTTTAAATCTGATTTCAAAAATATCCTCGTGGCAATGAGTTTCATGGTTTAATTATGCAGAAAAAGATACTCCTGTGTGTTTGTCCTAGGTTTGCTACTTAATAGCTAATTTCAAAGATTCCTGTTGTATCCCTTTCATTGCTTCTTACTCTAAACCAAAGAATCCTTGCCTATGCCCTTTGTAGGAACACTTCTGGGTCCAGCTACCTTTGCCACCTTTTCAGTATGCTTCTACCTTTTATTATATCCTGTTTTGGACAGGAAGAATGAAACCTGAGATGCTATTTAAAAACTAGGCACACCAGTAGCTCTGAGTTCTGGATGGAGTGTTTGGACTTTTCTTGAGGCTCTGAATGTCTGTCTTCTTTTGACTTCACTAAGCATATATTCAGGGAACAACACAGTACACTTCTGTTTTATTTTTCCAGCATGATAATTTCTGAAGAAATAGCCCTTGTGTCTGTGTCAAGACTACGCCCATGTGCATCACTTTGCAGTCACTGACAGGGTATTTCACCTGCATTTCCAACGTACTAAATATCCTGCAGTCTTTCTTCAGAGTTTCATACTCTGATTATTTTTAGTAGTTTCAAGAGTTTTTACATGAGTAAACCTTTTCATCTTCTGATTCATCTTTGAAAAAATTTAATTACATTGATCAGCGTAATTTTCCCTTTCTTCTAAATTCTTTTTACTCCGAGAGCTTGCCATTTACTCCTCATCTCTGTTTCCTGTCCTTGAATTGCAACCGGAAAGAATGTGGTGATAATGCCAGAAGTCAGTGTGCTCATACCTTGGGTAACTTACCCGCTGTCTGCGTCAGACTGACAATTGATGGGTTGTAAGGTCTCTTAGAACTTTTTTCCTCATCTGCTTACCTTCTCATTCATTTTCTGATGTTCTCACTTGTCTTGAGATGCGAGGTTTGAACTATTTCTTATCTTTCTGACCTTTAGGACGCTCTCCAGCCAATAGGAGTTTTAGAGGATTCTCGAGCTAGTAGTGTGGTGTTGTTGGGTTTGTTTGTTTGCTTTTAGGGCACCATCTCAGTGCTCTTACCTAACAAATATAACCTATTGCTGTCTGCCTTGATCCTCTCCTTGTAAACCCTTTTTCTCTCAAGTTAGATTAGTACTTTCACACAGGATTGTGCAAAAAGGCAAACATTCAATGCAACAGAATAGGTCACTTGAAAGCATGGTAGGTCAGTATTGTTAAATTGCTTACATGCCATTGAAATTCAAGAATTATTAAGTGTTCATGTTCCCTGTTAAATTTTGTAGGCATAAAGACATGTTCTGCATTGACAAATGCAGAGACTTTTTATAAGATTAGACCTTTAGATTACAAGGTGAATTTACAGGGCAGTGATGAACTAGCCTACAGCAGGACCTGTTAAATTCTGCAAGCATGTAAGTGTTGTTGCTTAGTAAACCACTGAATGGTTTGAATAGTTCATGGGTTTTTTGGTCCAAAGTAATTTTCTGATGGGAGCTGAATGCCTTTCATAAGGGTAAAGAAGGAAATACCATGATGGTAGGAAAAGGAAAACTGTAATGCAGAAATGCTTCTTTCTTCTCTCACCATGGGATAACAGAATTTTTTCTTCTTCTGAACTCTTTGCTGAGAATGTGGTTCTCTTCTGTACATGAAAGATGGTAAATGCTCCCCATCAAAGGGAATGAAAGCATGAGCCTACAATCAGTTGGGATGCAGCTATGTAGAAGTGAAAATGCACTCAAATGGAGTAAAGCAATTTGTGCCTTGCACTCGACTTCACTATAAGCACAAAGTTTCCCTATATTTATCTTTAATTATGCATATGCAAATCTGAAAATCAGCTCTTTAGGAAATCCCGAGGGGTATATTTTCTGCTTGGTGTGATTTTAATTCTAGTTTAGTTAGTTTAGAGATTTGAATAATTTGCAGCTCACTTCAGCATTGCTTGAGGCCTTCCAATCCAGTGATTGATCAGTGAGCCGGTGTATTGGACTTGTTCCTCCTGCTTATTTAACCCTTGTTTAAATTTTATTTTAGAGTTTCCAGTGTCTGATCATGGCAATGGTGAAAATGAAACCCCTCCACCTCTCCCACCGCATCCCAGTGAGGATCTGCTGAATGAGGATTATAATCATAGGTTGGACTTCGGCTATTCTTAATAGTTACAGCCCTAATTACTCATTAGTGACTGTGATAGTACTTCTAGTTAATTTTAAACTCACTTTTTCTTTTGTAAAAATTTGTACCACTGTTTTTAGTCACCTGGATGATCCTTTAATATAAGGTGGGAGTGTTATTTTAGCATGTAGTACATTGTTCATTTCAGTTGTTCGTAAGCTGCAGTACCACAGCTATCCCTGATGTATGGATCACAATACCCAGCATGTTTTCAGTAAAACAAAAAGAGTCCCAAAATATAACCCCTATTTAAAAATAAAAAATGTTATTTTAAAACTATGCTAATAGGTGCTGTGTGGAAATGCAGTGCCTGAAGTTTCTTAAAGCTTTAAAAATCCTAGCCCAAATTCAGTTTGTAGGAAATTGAATCTTCTTCTGCAGTATGTCAGCTAGAGACATTCTTGAGGTTACAAAATGAAGCTTCAGTAAGTTTGAACATTGGAATGTGTAGGGGAGAAATTAATGGACACTATCCCGGTTGTAAATGAACTTGGTAGGTTTTTTAGATACTCAGGTATTTTAAGAATACCTTTTGTAAACACCAGTATGTTCGTTGTACAGTTTGGCAATAAATGTTTTTTTTTTATTTTGGAACTGCCTTCTGGTTTTAGAGTATTATATATATATATATATATATCTGTGTTTCTAATTGAAGAGAGACACGGAAGATTTCACATGCATTGCAGTGAGGTGTTTTGACTCTTCACAACTGAAAGCTACTTTGACTTTCACACAGGTGGAATTTTGAAGTGTTTAGGTATTTGCCTAACTTGAAGTAATTTTAAAAAAGAAAGAAAGAAAGAAAAATAGCAAACAACAAACCAAACCAACCAACCAAAAAAACCCAAACCGTAATACCTTGGAGTTCTTCAGACTGTTATGGCACCCTCCATAAAACCTCCGGGCTCCAGTGTCTGCAGAAGTGGTGCAAGGCTGTAAAATAACAGATGAAGTAGAATTGAGCCAGGTACACTGGCAGCATTTGTCCACCTTTCTATACCATGTTATTTGGAAATGCAGTGGTTAATCAGAACTAGTAAAATGAAAAAAAGTAAAATAGCAAATACTGGTATGTTCATCTTTTCTTCTGCTAAATAAAATATAAATTGTTTAAAAGCGATTATCAGTAAGTATTTATATTTGCATCTGTGACGATAAACAAGTGACTAGAGGTGTTAAGTCTCAAAAGAAAGTTGAGGATCAATAAACGATTTTAAAATGCGTGTCTGTAAGCAATTGGAAAAAGAAACACGTACATTTGTGCATGCTTTAATTAGTTCACTTGTGTTTTGAACTGGTGCCTTAAATACTTAACATGTTCTTTTTTTCTTTTTTTTTTTTACAGCCCCATCATAAATTCAGCAGTGCGTTTAACAGATCAGCACATCAACTTCAGATCTTTGACACCAGCCAAGCAGTCTGAATCAATTAATCTGAAAGCCTCGAAAAGCATGGATCTGGGTAAGGAGGGGTGGGGTGACGTACAGGTCAGCTTTTTAGCTTTAGCCCATCTGCACCATCGCCGGTTCTTGCTTTTGTTTCATAAACGCCAACATCAGTAGATTGTGCAGCAGAGCTGCAGTGATGGGGACGATGGTCAGCCTCCTGTAGCATCTAATTGCAAGTACCCTTTTTACTGAAGCTGCAGTAAGGTTTATATTTTTCTCTTTTCTTTCTTAAAGGCCATTTTACCATTTTATAGCAATCTTAGCTGAGGAGGAGAGGGAGTGTTTGTAAAAATGAGCAGAAAGAATTGCTCTCTGAGTTTTCTATCTCCAAAAAATACAGCAAAACAGCAATGGCAAAAGTAATTTTCGTGCAGAATATAAATGGTTGCAAAACTACAGTGGACAAAGGCTAACTCTCCTAAGACAAGTTGTATATTTCTTCATTGACAATGACAAACATGGACAATCAAAGTGTTGTGGTAGATCTTTATAAATGCTTGAAGAGTGATAAGGTTATGGTCCTCTACCCATCAACGCCGTGCAGAAAATCTTGTAGGGTGGGTGAAGCAGAAAGTAAATGGTTCTTTCAGTACTGGAAAAGCATTTGCGGGTGGAAGATTGAAGGGTTATTGCAGTTGAAAACTGAGTCATGTTTTAATGAGAGTTTGCAGAAAAATTCAGAAAGTTCCTAGGCCTTAAATAAAACCAAATAAGCTTTTCTTTTTCCTTTTAATTTTTCTTCACGGCACTCATTCTTTATCTGTTCTTTTCAAATTCAAGTGTTGATCGAGTAGCTTTGAGACCTACCATTTGGGTATCTTCAATCATAGATGTATGTGGTTTGTTGGATCAGATTTTGGACACTGAAAATGATGAATTTATTATATAGTTGCAAGGTAGCTTTTTGGTTGTGCTGATATGTTTTTCCTGAGCTCCTCTAGACTGGTCTTAGTTTTTGTATTGTTGATTTTTATTGTCATCTTATTGTAGTATTTTAATATAACCTAAGATGTGTGTACTGCTCTAATGAGGTGTAAGGAAAGTCTCACAATTAGTAATGCAGGATAAGAATGAGTAAGGATTCGTTTAGGGGAGTTTTTGCATTTCTGTTCCAGTGTTTTGATGAAGAATATTACATTAGATTTTTTTTTTTTTTATGGAATGAAAATTCTCCTCAGCAAAGGAATGAGTTGATAGATTTGAGTCAAAACATCTGTGCTATGTAGTCTACTAGAAAAAATAATGTTCAATTTTACTGAGTCTTCTTTTAGAAAAGTTTACTTGCAGCTCCCCCAGAAGTCACTAGAAAGAGTGCTCACAAGCATCAGTGTAAAATTACTCAGAACCACCAGCTAACTTCTACTTCCTTTTGTCCTGCTCTGTGTTCATTTATATTGTGAGATTCAAATTCTTACCAGCAACCTGCTCTTGACACCCAGAAATAACGCTGTGACAATGTATATGAGTCATCAAATCATAGTGGTTAAAAACTATGGTAAAAGTGGGTGCAAAAAATAAAAGAAAATACAAATTGGGTACAAAGATGTCTTTAAGATCTTTCAGAAGTTGTTGCTCGTAGAAGGTAGCTGTTGCTATGAAAGTTTTGATTGTAGGCACTAGTGTTTTATCCTTCTCGCATATGATGATGCGGAGGTGAATCTGTTAGTAATTTGAAGAACTGGAGGGACTATGAAAGAATTGTACCCATCCTGTGTTATATGAATGATAAGAAATGAAGTAAAATTGGTTGCACGTAGCTTGTCAAATAAAAAAACTGAGGAAGATGAAAGCTAGGACCTTTTGCAGTTTTTCTCTAGGAAGCAGTGAAGTACCATGTTCGACTTCTCACCTTTTGAAAGATTTTAAGCAAAAGTTTCTGGCTGGAAAGGTAAAGAACCCTGAAAATCTTAGGCGAAGTAACTGCAATATAAAGTGCTTCTAATGCAAATAAAATCCTAATAATTTGAAATACAAAGCTGTAGTTCCAAATGGAGCATTCATATAATGCGCACTCCAAATGGATTTTCGAGAAAGTACAGTTAGTTCTTAGTTTTTGGTATTTTGCTCATTTCTTAACTGCAATCATGACCCATAGTAGCTTCTCATCCCAACATGCAGCTGTGTACTTATTCCTGATTTCAGTGCCTCGTTTGCAACAAAAAAAAAAGAGAAGAAAGATGAAAAGTGCTGAGGTCTCAATGTTCCAGACCCAGAGTTGAGGTTGTGAGAAAGATTTGTTCAGCACCACAGAGGAACTTTGCAGCAAAATTGATAACAAAGAGGTATCCCCTATCTGAAAATGCTTGTGTAACTACTGGGTCCTATTTTTCCAGTAGTAATGGGATAATGTCCACTTACTACTTTTCTTTTGCACCTCAAGTTCTGCCAGTCCCTTCCAAAATAAATCTAAGATGATGAACAGAAAAGTCACAGAATTGGAATCTGAGAGGAGAGCTTTAAGACCTTACAAAATGTGACTTCGATGCAGTTTCTTTCCTTTTAAACTAAGTTGGCTCTGAATCAGGTGTCTCCACAAATCACAGAATCACAGAATGTCAGGGATTGGAAGGGACCTCGAAAGAACAAGTCCAATCCCCCTGCCAGAGCAGGAATGCCTAGATTATGCTACATAGGAACGTGTCCGGGCGGGTCTTGAATGTCTCCAGAGAAGGAGACTCCACAGCCTCTCTGGGCAGCCTGTTCCAGGGCTCCGTCACCCTCACTGAGAAGAAGTTTCTTCTCGAGTTTAAGCGGAACCTCTTATGTTCCAGTTTCAGCCCATTACCCCTTGTCCTATCAGTGGTTGTCACCGAGAAGAGCCTGGCTCCATCCTCGTGACACTCACCCTTGATATATTTGTAAACATTAATGAGGTCACCCCTCAGCCTCCTCTTCTCCAAACTAAAGAGCCCCAGCTCCCTCAGTCTTTCCTCATAAGGGAGATGCTCCACTCCCTTAATCATCCTAGTTGCCCTGTGCTGGACTCTCTCCAGCAGTTCCCTCTCTTTCTTGAACTGAGGGGCCCAGAACTGGACACAATATTCCAGATGGGGTCTCACCAGGGCAGAGTAGAGGGGAAGGAGAACCTCTCTCGACCTACTAACCACCCCCCTTCTAATACACCCCAGGATGCCATTGGCCTTCCTGGCCACAAGGGCACAGTGCTGGCTCATGGCCATCCTGCTGTCCACCAAGACTCCCAGGTCCCTTTCCCCTACACTGCTCTCTAATAAGTCATTCCCCAACTTATACTGGAACCTGGGGTTGTTCCTACCCAGATGCAAGACTCTACACTTACCCTTGTTATATTTCATTAAATTTTTCCCTGCCCAACGCTCCAGCCTGTCCAGGTCTCGCTGGATGGCAGCACAGCCTTCTGGCGTGTCAGCCACTCCTCCCAGCTTGGTGTCATCAGCAAACTTACTGATAGTACTCTCTAGTCCCTCATCCAAGTCATCGATGAATATATTGAATAATACTGGTCCCAGTACCGACCCTTGAGGGACTCCACTGGATACAGGCCTCCAACCAGACTCCGCCCCATTGACCACAACTCTTTGGCTTCTTCCCCTTAGCCAGTTCACAGTCCACCTCACTACCCGAGAGTCTAGACCACACTTCCTCAGTTTAGCAGCAAGGATGCTGTGGGAGACTGTGTCAAATGCTTTACTGAAGTCAAGGTAGACCACATCCACCGCTCTGCCATCATCTATCCACCTTGTTATATCCTCGTAAAAGGCTATGAGGTTAGTCAAGCACGACTTCCCTTTGGTGAAGCCATGCTGACTGTCTCTAACGACCCTCTTATCCCTGATATGCCTTGAGATGGCACCAAGGATAAGTCATTCCATCACTTTCCCAGGGATGGAGGTGAGGCTGACCGGTCTATAGTTTCCCGGGTCCTCCTTCTTGCCCTTTTTGAAGACTGGAGTGACATTTGCTTCCCTCCAGTCCTCAGGCACGACTTTGAGGTTACAAGCTCCAGAAATTACAAGAGTGTCTCTACATAGAAATAACATCATGAAATCAATAGACAATGGAATTGGTGTAATGCAGGACATAAATGTGAAATCTGTACTGCTGTTGCATATAAAACGTTCTACTTTACCCTGAAATGTGTATAATGTGTATAATGTGATGTATACACAGGAAGCAAAGCTGTTAAGCAAAGACTAGTCTATAATTACATAGATTAACAATGGAAACTCATTTAACAGTGATATTTATTTTATCAGTTTTATATATTTTAGGCACAGACATCTTTCAGTGCTTAATGTGTTTTCCAGTAGTATCTTTTTACAAAATAATAATTATTACAATTATAAATTAATATCCTCAGTGAATATTAGGACAGAAGGATGAGTAATCAAAAAATGTTCAATACTGTTAATATGTTGCATCAACTTGTCACTCTCACTCTCCGGACCAAATGTTGCAATAAAAGGGCCTTGGTGCTTGCAGCAAAAGCTGTGGGTTACCTGCCAGTAGGGCAGATGTGGTTTAGTTTATTGATTCTTGGTGCACTTCTGTATTGTTTGATTGGACAGCTGGACAGGAGCAGAGGGCATAAACCATGAACCATTGCCACCTCGTTGTTTAGGCAGGGCTCTGTGCTTTCATGCCGCGACTCACGTGAACTGACACAAGTTTTAACTGCCAGATTCACAAATAGCATCAATCCAAAAGTGACGTCTGGAGTTGGTGCATATGAAGAACTCAACTGATTAGCAAATGAGGTAGTTTTTGCTTGTATCTACTCTAAAAAATTAAAAATCTGTGGCGCACATGAGTTACTGTGTTGCTATTGTAGAAATGAAAAAAAAAACAAAATGGCAAGTGTAGTGGTAGTGATGATTTCTTTGGGTTTGCAGGCATGAGCAGAACCTTGGCTCATACGAAACAGATATCCTTGAGCAAAGTGTATGGAGGCAGGGTGACTGGTTCCCTGCTTCAGCATCCATCGTTTACACGGTGGTCAAAGGCTTCTGAAAATTTACAGCCTCGTTCAGAGTAATAGAGTTCAGATTAGTTCCATATCAGCTGTAAGTCCTGATGTTCTTCCCTGCTGCTGTGTTGAGATAATGAGAGCACTTTCTGGATCACTGGTAGAGTTCATATCCTGTGTCTTCTGGTATATCTTTTCTTTGCCTTGTCTCCTTTTATTTTGAACTGGTGGTGATAAAAGAGCACAGCCACCCCTTTCCTTCTACTCATCCTAACAACTGACTCGTCCACACAGTTGCATAAGTTTTTTTAAACAGGATAATGGCATTTGAATATATTAGTGAAGACAACTTCCTACAGTGTAGTTTCAAGAATTTGTGCAGGGCAAGTCAAGCTCTGAGTTAGAGTGCATGCCTGTACTGATCAGATTTAGACTGCATGCCAAGTTTGGACTTGTACCTCTAGCATAATGTTAAAAATAAGCAAAACAAATCCAAAATGTTTGTAATAAATGTCGTGTTGTCCCTTCCCACTTGAGCAGTACAGGTTTTTTTTGAAACTTAACAGCAGGTTGAAAATGAAGAAGTTAATGTCTTCTATACAAGTCATTGAAAGGGTGATTTTTCCCTTACGTTTAACACACATTTTTTCCATACGTTCTCCACAGTTGTCTAGAGAAAAATTTCTGTATAATAATTAATCAGAAACCATTATCAGTACTGTTTGTTCTTTCTTTTAACTGTATTTAAAAAGTAATTTTTGTGGAGAATGAATTGAAATATGGATTCTTTTTTTAATGTTGTATTGGAAGGTGAAAATTGGTATGCTTGAAGAAAAAGAAAAAAGGTGTTTTATTATTTATCTCCAACACCCTTATTTTCCATAAATCTTTATGCACAGGAGAGATTTAGGCCATGCATAAATGTACTGTAAAAACTACAGCCATGGGAGTTGTATTCAAACACATGAAAGTGCGGCTTGTTTTAACCCGAAGCAACATGAAATTGAATCGTATGTAGAATTATTTTTGAGGATGTTGGTATAATAACCCATGACCACTATCCCAAGGTACTACTCAACTCCCCCTTCCTTTCCCTATAAAAAGCAAAACCCATAGCTCTTAACTGATTAAGCTCTACAGCCTGAAGAAATGGAAATATCCTTTACTTGATTTTAAATATGAGTGAAATATTGTTTGCTCAAGCATCATTAGACATACTAAGAGTCCCTTAACCTTGAGGCATACTTATTAAAGATATCGGCCAATTTATTTATGTATTTAGAAATAATTAGCAAGTGAAACTGCAGGATGTAAAGTACGGAGTATTCTGCAAGGAGAAGCCAATATTTAACTAAATGCTAATTTCTGTGTTAGTGGAGGGATGCATTTGATTACAATTCATACTTTTAAGACACCTCAAAACAAAGAGGAACCAGTGTTTGATATCCAGAAGGATGTGGAGAATACAGTCAAGATGCTACTGACTACTTTCTGCTTTGCTCCAAACCAGATTATTCTTACTCTGAGTGTAATTTTGGATTGTTTTGGTTTGGCCTGGCCAGATTTCAGCGGCAGGGGGGGAGCTGCAGGGTGGCTTCTGTAAGAAGCTGCTAGAAGCTCCCCAAGATTGATAGAGCCAATGCCAGCCGGCTCCAAAGAGGGACCTGCCGCTGGCCAAGGCTGAGCCTATCAGTAAGGTGATAGCAGAGGAACGCCTCTGTGAAAAACATATTTAAGAACGGGAAAAAGAACTGCGCCATTTACAGCTGGCACAGAGATGGAGGAGTGAGAATCTGTGCAGACACCAAGGTCAGTGAAGAAGGAGGGGGGGGAGGATGAGCTTCAGGCGCCGGAGCAGAAGGAGTCCCCTGGGTCCGTGGTGAAGACCATGGTGAAGCGGGTTGTCCCCCTGCAGCCCATGGGCGAGGTGCAGATGTCCACCGTGAGGATCACCGCGTAGATGTCCACCGAGGACTCCACGCCGTGTGGGTGGATGCCTGAAAGGGGGCTGTAGCCCGTGGGAAGCCCACATCTGAGCAAGTCGCTGCCGGAACCTGTAGCCCGTGGAAGAGAGGAATGCCCACGCTGGAGCAGGTTGGCCGGTGGGACTTTTGGGACGTTGTGGGTGGCTCACGCTGGAGCAGTTTCCCCCGAAGGACTGTGCCTCAGACTCACGAGGGGTGGGCTGCCCCTCGTGAGGTGTCTCCCGTTGGGCAGTTTGTGATGAATTGCCCTTCGTGGGACGACTCACGCGGAGAAGAGAGCGTGAAGCTTGTCTCCCGTGAGAGGGACCCCACAGTGGCCCTGGGGAAGAGTGAAGAGTCCTCCCCCGGAGTGAAGAAGCGGTGAAACCAACGTCGGATGAACTGACCGCAACCCCCATTCCCTGCCCCCCTGCACCGCTCGGGGGGAGGAGGTGGAGAAACCGGGATTGATGTTAAGCCCGGGAAGAAGGGAGGGATGGGGTGAAGGTGTTCTGTTTAAGATCTGTTTGCTTTTTCTTACTTCTCACTACTCCTCTCAGAGTACATTAATAAATGTACATTAATAAATGTACCTAATTTCCCCAAAACTGAGTCTGTTTTGCCCGGGACGGTAAATGAGAGTGATCTCCCTGTCCTTATGTCAAACCCTGAGCCCTTGGAAATATTTTCTCCCCCTGTTCAGCAGTGAAGGCGGGGGGGTGAGTGAGCGACTGTGTGGGTACCTGGCGGCTGGCCAGGGTCAACCCACGACATGGATACTGAAATACATATCTCAAAATGTAACCAAATGAGGACCAGGGAAAGCTAATGGAGATCACTCTTCAATCTAAACAATGTTTTGATTCAGATATAATTAAAAGAATACATTTTGGGAGTTTTCTAGTGAGAGTTATGGTATTAGTGAGACAAAAAGGGATTTTAAATTATTAAATTAGTATTTTGTTAACCGTGTTGTATGTATGGAATACATTTGTCAGGTTGCTGGAACCAACTTCAGAACTGCTTTTAGGAGCCACTTAAGTTCATCAGAACATTAATAAGGAAATGGAGAAGATGATGGCTTAGAATTCTACCAGACTTTTCAATGTTATTGGCTTATAACAGTGATTTAACAAATCATCTCCTGAAGAGAAGACTTCTTAAAAACAAAAATGTCACGGGTTTAGGAAAAACTATATTGCTCATGTCTTTAATTGTCTTTGGGATCAAGGGCCAAGATAAATTTAAAAATTATTCTAGCTTATGTCATGAGTAACTTTCTAGTACTGTCAGATTAGATGTGTGTTTTCTGAGGCCACTCTATAGAATATTTTTTTTAGAAATGGACACAACATAGTTTTCTTCGTTCCAGTGACTTTCAGATTTCTGTTTGTAAGATCTGTAAGTAGGGAATGAAACAAAATGATTTATTAAGTGATAGGGCCACAGTGAATTGAATTGAAATGAGACTGTAATTAGATCTATTCTGTATGAAAAGAAAGGCTTTTAACAAGGTCAGTTCTGTTACTCAGTTTTACACTAAATCTGTATTGATGCAATTGAGGAGAAGGTAGCAGTGGCATAAAGGCAGAGGTGGGCAGGGGGCAATATCAACTTTTTGGACTCATTTTGTAGAAATCCTCTAAAATTGAAGGAAGATTGCTGTGGAGCAGACTGGGAGCGTCATAAGAGCTGTAATGGTGATAGAGCTGAGAAAATGGTAACATGCTTGAGGTGGTAGTTTCTTATGCTGCTTTAAGTTTGAAGTGAGTTGATCTGCTAATATACTTAGATTATTAAAGTGTTAGGGGAAGAAAATAGCAATTAAGTTAATCTATAGCCACTACAAGAAAGACAGATGATAATGAAGTAATTTTAAAGAACACTTTGTTACAAATTGCTTCCCTGTACTTTGTCTTAAATCTGTTCCCTATAAATGTTTTCAAACAGTGAATGACAGATGAGATTAGGAATTTGTGGTTTAACTCTAGGAGTTTCGAAGAAGTGTTAATGACATGGGGAAGATGTGTAGCGGGAGAGTTGGATCAGTTTTAGCCCTGTGCAGTTTCTATGGAGGAGAAGTGAGACAAGATTAGAGAGGACAACAAAAGTACAAAAGAAGCTGTGATGGCCTCAATTAGCAGTGTAACCCTCAAGAAAGAGTAGTTGTGGCACTAGAAGAAAGTGTCTGGGAAATTGTAAAACAATGTTATTTTCTGCCAGGAGAAACCTTCTATTTAAAGGTAAATGTGTCCAGTGGACAGCATCGACTGTACTGCTGGTTTTTCCAGAAAAAAAATAGTAGTAGTTGTTAATGCAAGCTTAGGCATTTTAATTCTCATGTGCTGACACACGAGATGTATCCCTTGGGGACCTTCTCTGAATACAATTGAATTGAAGTATTAAATCAGTTCTAACAAAATTGTCCAGAAAAATCTCATTAGAGAAAACCTTGTACAGGTGAGAGAAAGAATGTAGAATCTTGGTTTGGATGTCATTTATTCGTGTCTCTGTGCTGAACAGGGCATCCCAAATGTTGTGTTAGGTGCCATTTTGGAAGAGGTTTACCCTTTTTACCGTACAATTTATCCTTGGCCCTTGTGCAAGCTTTTTGCTCATCTCACTGCTTTTCAACACTGAGGCAAACAGGCGCCTATCAAGGACTGGTCGTCCTTCAAGAACGGGGAGCTGTTGGATAGACCAGGTGACCCCAAAGCAGGAGAGATGGGGCCCTAATGTGAAGTTTCACTGGAGGGGAGTCATTGAAGGAATATGTTTTAAGACAGTGCATGTTTATCCTTCCTGATACAGACATGTTATCGGTCCTGCACATTTTAGTATAAAAGCCTATGGTCTTTCTACACCGTGCTACAGGGCAAACCTAGAACAAGCAGCAGCATTTTCTGAGTGAAGGATGTGAGCCAACATTTGACATGGTTTCTATGAGTGATTTATGCTGCCCCTAGATGGGGAAACACTTCACCACCAACAACAATAAAAAGAAAATGGCAGGAGAAGTATGTCATTGGTACTACTGTTGACTAAAATGAATTGATGATGCAGTGCCTTCATTAAGATGAAAGCGATGGGTAAGGAGACAGTTCATCAGGAAAAACGGCAACCAATTTGTAGCTTTGCTTTATATTTTCATGGATTCTTACCATAGAAACTGCACGGATTCTAAAAAGCATGAAAACAACATTTATATACATGGTTTGGGAATACAGCCCTTGTTAATTGATTAACATATAGTAAGAAGTTTTATATTGGGTTTCCTGTAGACTAATAAAAGTATCAGGAAATTTGTTTTCCAGGAAATTCTTTGATGTTTCAGTGTCTCTTCTTATTATTTCTCATTATTTGTAATTTTAATCCTTGTTTACTTCTTTTCTGAGTGCAGACCTGCAGCTG
Source organism: Trogon surrucura (assembly GCA_020746105.1). Lineage (NCBI taxonomy): Eukaryota > Metazoa > Chordata > Aves > Trogoniformes > Trogonidae > Trogon > Trogon surrucura. The sequence continues at coordinate 54,172,750 of CM036621.1, read as the reverse complement.
GTCTTCAAAGGTACGTGTTGGTTTGTCCAGCAGAAATACAACGAACTTTCACATGTTTAGAAGATTTTAAGTAGCTCTTAGTCAATATGCAAAACAGATCCTGCAGCAAAGAGGCTAAGTTAAACAGTAGTACCCTGTATCTTGTGAATAGTAGTAGGTCCTTGTTTGGGGAATAATAATATAATGGTGCAGCAATTGAACTGGGAGAAGAAGGGAAATTCGTTATTGCAATTGGCAGCAGCATTGCTTTGTGCTTCTCTAAGCAATAGTTGGGAAGTAGCGTGTTGACCTTTAAGTAAACCTAGACTGTATTTTGATGCTAACTGTAGGGTATTACAGAAGGCTTGTGTACTAAACTGTTGAAAATCATGCAATTCAAATAAACTGGCTATCTTGGTTATCTTGAGTGTAGGACACAGAAATGGCAATCAAAAGATTATGTGGAAGGACGTGGATGCAAAGTTGGGTGCTTTTACTGCTACTGAATGATACTGCTGCAAAACAGCACTCCACAATATTGCCATAGGAAATCCTGATAGATCTGATTATTCATGGAAATAAAAAGTTGGGGGCCTTTACTGTTTGTTGTGGTTATTGGCATAGTGTAAAAATAAAACCCTACAACTATTATTTGTTTGCTATTAACTAGAGACATTTGTTGGTTTTAGTAATATTCCATCTTTCATAATGTGTGCTCTTGCTAGTCCCCCAAATGTCCAAGCTGTAAAACTTTTATTTCAGTGATGACCTCGGGTACTGAGAATGAATGCGTAACTGGCTTCTGTGGTGAAAATGCGTTTCCTAAATTATAGATGTTACTTTAAAAGAGCTAGTGTGTTTTATACTGACAAACATTAATAACTTCATGAACTAACATCCCCTGGAGTTTGGGGGACTTTTCAAAATGTGAAGTCTTTGTTTGATTTACAAGTTAAGAAGTGTCATCTTGTTTGTGAATCCTTCCCAAATATTTGTTTGAATTTTGTGTTTACAGTCCCCAAATAAGGTGGCTTCATTTTTTTGAAATATTTTGCATTTAACAATTCCAGCTCAACAATGCATAGTATTTCAAGTGTCTTCATAAAAGTAGTTACAGCTGAAATTTTGTTATAAATGTTTTCCCAATATATTCCAGTCTGGCACTGCACATGCCCAAGTGTGATCCTCCCGAGTTGAAAGTTTTCATAGTTAACTGCAATGTGATTGCTTTTTGATGTTGCAATATAAAAATGATTTGAAGTTTTTTTTTTTTTTTTTTACTTGAGCTTTAAGAGTAGACAATATTTTTTCCCTGTTTAAAATTTGGAGGTGCCTTTCTGCAAAGATAAGACAACACTAGTAGAATTTCCACTTAGCTCTTGCTTTTTTCAAAAGCCAGGGAAGATAGCCAGAGAAATACTGGTTTTGTTATAACTGAAAGATGGCATGAATTTTTAACAGCATGCAAAGCAGTGTTTTCAAATGCTATTTTGTGGAACAGGACATCTGATATATACCAAAATAAAATCTTCAGTTGCAAAATTTTCAACTTTGGTATGCAAAGTATTTATCTCCCATTAGCCTTTTCCTTCTCTTTTGTTGTCTTCTCCTCCCAGAAGAAACATGGGAAGGAATGGAATTCTCAGCCAGCGGATTTGTTTGTGCCAACTCCTTTTCAGTCTAGGGAAAGCTGACCAGCCTAGAAGTCACTCCCTAAGCGTAATATACCATGAGATGAAAATTACTCCATGGAGGGACACGCGTATTTTGCTCAAACATTGATATAAAACTTTAATTTTTACATTTTCCGATTTTTGTATGTGTATGCTTAAACTCAGAATGCTAACCTTGTATTCTAGTAAGATTATTTTTCATTTTCTAATCATTTTAGTCTTCCTTTTTCCCCCTCCAGTATTAAAATCTAATTTTTGTGTGTGAAGCTGGTGTGTAAAGTATGATTAAGTTAAATGGATTTATCCCTTTTAATAATGTAAAACTTAGTTTCAGGCAAACCAAATCATCAGCATAGTTTTTAAAAAATGCTGTGAACCCTGGTATCTAGGGTTTTTTTAAAGCTCCTATGTACTGTAACGTAACCTACTCCAAGTAATTATCATATATTATAGTGGTTGCCATTAGTGACTGCTATAATTAAGGTTGCAAATCAGCTTCCATTATAATCTCTTGTTTTCACACAATCATAACTTGTCAAAACACTAACCTTTGGGACTGAAGTTTTCCACAGTTGTTCTGCTCAGAGGTAAACTTGAAGGGAGGGAGAAGGGAGAGAAATTCCAACTACCCTTATAGCAAATTCTTGTCCAGTCATTTTGCATTATGGGATGAAACTGCAGAAGGAGCTAAATGGTTATTGTTTCCAGGGACCAGAAAAACCTAGAAGAAATGTTAAAAGAGAAGGAGTACAGAACTGTCTTGAATTTTGGTTGCACTTCTAACTTTGACTAGCCCCACTGCAATTTTGTTTTGCGGCATCTCTGTGTAATGCTGCAAACGGGATTAATTTTATTTTATTAGCATCTGTATCCCACAATGGAACTACACGATGTCAATTTTACTGATAATCAGGACTGTCAGATTTCAAAGATGGAAAAGAGATACCGTGGTCACTTGTGGATTCATGATTCCTGTGGTGAATCCCAGTCCTGACTCTGATGCTGGTTTGAGGAGGGGGTGAGACCTTGCCTAAACGTGAATTGTGGGAAGGCAATGTAAGAAAATATTTACTGTGATTATTTTCCCAGTGGTAGCTCCAGAATGTCAGTAACTACTGCACTGCTCTTTCCTGGGTAGGAAATAGCACATTCCTGTACCATTGCAGATAACTATGTAAACTTTTTATGGTGACTACTATGCAAAGCTCATGTAAGTTCTCATTTATACTATTTCTGGTATGAGTTGACAATTTATGTTATCATATAAGGAGATCATGTTTTAAGGCATAATATAAGGGAGTGCTTGGGCAGGCAGAGTCGAAGGATAAGCTTTCAGCCCTGACATTCATTTCCTGTGCCTGTTTTATCATCCTTAACATTACATTAGTGCCATTCCTTTGCATTAGAATTCATTTTAAGAAACGGTGATTGGTTCTTCCCCTCAGTTCTCCAGGAGGACTCCAGGAGGGTATTTTAATTAGTTTCTTGAGATATATGATAATAAACTGAAGTACAATTACTGAAGAAAAATTACAATTTTTGTTACATTCCGAATTTGCTTCTACCCTTGTCTGTCTGCAGACTTGCTACTCTAAACACCTTTCTTCATCAGATTACGTAAAATACTACAAAGGTACGATATGCAGATAAAATAAATCATAACATAGGAAAAAAGCGTAACCCTTCCAAAAGATCAGGTTTTGGGAGACCTCATTGTCTGCAGAGGGTCCTGCGAGTCAATGAGATGTCTTGCAGATGGGAAGGTTTCCACATCTGGATTCTTTTTACAATTGAGGTCTTTGATCTGAAAATGTTACAACTCTCCTATGCCCTGTGATTTGTCTGGCAAGATGAGTTATTTACAAATGCAATTGCTTTTTTGACAACTCAGTTTGGAGTGTGTAAGTGCTGAGGTCCTGATCTGTAACCCACAAGGGCTGCTGGTAGTCCTTTTATTGGTTTCAGTGGGCTTTGATTCAGATATTTGGACTTTGAAGTCTCCCAGGTGGATTAGGTAAAAAAAGGCTTTTTACAAGCGATTATAATTTAAAGACTTAGGATGCTATGTGTCTGAAATAATTTGACAGTGTTTCAAAGGCTTGGGAATTTAAATAAATTTCTGATCTTTTGTGTCTTTTCTTTTATTCCTCCAGTGGCAGATGAAAGCAAAGTTGGTTTGTTGGCCGGACACAAATCGGGTAAGCTGTTCTCCCCTTTTGGAGGAAAAGTCAGCAACTTGAAAAGTAGTGTGGGCAGTGAATGAAATCAGCTTACAGAAACTGTGGTGACTAAAAGAGTTGCAAATTAAGGCATTACTTTATATGCCCTGGCTCTGAGTTGTACAGTGATGAATTGGGGATTGTTCTTTGCCAGGCAGTGTATGTAGCTGAGTCATTTGCAGGAAGAGCTGGAACTATTTTTCAGTGCAGGTACTGTAAACCGAAGAAGATGCGCTTTCAAGTAAGGGCAAGCGTGGAGACTTAAACTGTAAGAAAGGTACTTAAAATATTTTGAAAAATAGAAATGCTTCTTGTTTTTTTTCTCATTGCTCCAAGTTCCACTTCCATGGAATATTTAAGATAACACTGAACTTTCACTGTGTTTGTGCTGTAGAAATATTTTTTTTCTTCAGTTTTTCAGGCCATAGTATTTACAAAAAATAGTCTATACTGTTGTCATTACTGTACCTACTTATTAAGTATGTTCCGCAAACTACACCATGGTACTGTACAGCTTACAGTTCTTATATTAAAAGAACTTTAAAGGAAATGCCACATAAGATTATAATTTTTCACAAGCCACAGATAAGCTGACATAAGAAACCTTAAACTTTTAAGAAAACTCAAGTTATTCAGCAATCTCTTCTGATGTTAGAAAACTCTGAAGATGCAGGCTGGCCCTTTGTAGCGTGACTGCACTCCTTTGCACTCCTTTGATAGAACCGAAAAGCTGAATTCATGTAAAGGAAAGTCAGCTCTGAGATTCCTGATTGTTTATGGTATTCCTTCTCTGTGCAACTGGGTGTCCTTCCTTAATTCTTTAGTTCTCTGGTGTGGATTTTCCTTATCTGAAGACCTCTTCCTGAACTTCATAGACAAATTCTTTTTAAACTTCTCTGGCACCTTTCCTAAGTCTGTGAACTTCTTGGATTCTCTTTCTGAGTCAGGGGCTAGTTCATATGTCTTGTAACATTATCACTCCTGGGGAGAAAAAATTCTTTCAACTTTTTGTTTTGGGAATGTGAAAGCTTCAAAGAAATGATCTTGTCAGCTTGAAGAAGCCAGCGGTGTCGCCCTTGAATTTTTTTCCTTTGCAGAAAAATTACTACAAACATTGCAGCATCATGCAGTTTTCCAAAGATCAGTGGAATTCACTGCTATCAAAGAATATTAGAGGGAAACCTGGTGAGATCATAGCTCTTTGGCAATCAGTTGCTGTAGCTACATTAGGCTTTATAATATTACTTTTAGCAAGATTTGATCTTTCTTCTGCACGCTTCTCCAGATTCTTGAAAACTGTGGCTTTGAAAAGTTTTCTATTTGAAGACACCTACAAATTTTGTACGAAAATGTGGACTCACACTTTTTGAATTTTGTCTTACTTGTTTTACCTACCCATCATAGACCCCTCTACATATACCCAAGATCTTTTTTCATAGACTAAAATCAGTGGTCAACAGATCACCAGGGAATAGACACAAAGATACTACAGGTTGTTTCTTTTTTTCTCCTTCAGAGTAACAGGAGCTAGCTAACTTCTGAGAAGGTTGGAGTGTAAATGATTTTTCTTGGTTCTGTCTACTTTAAATACTGTTCAATTACTGTTGAAAAATGTTTCTCCCCTCCATGTTCTGTTTCCTGATCTTTCATAAAGAGAAATTAAGCTGCAATTTCAGCTTTTTTATTTTTCCATTCAAATATTTTAAAGGTTTGTTCAAGAACATGGTGTTATTTTTATCCGGTCCCTTTTTGCTGTATGCTTTTTAGAATTGATATATCGTATATGTATTTTGCTGGCATTCAGTCACATCACAGAACTCCTGTTTTAACATCATCCATTGTGCTACCTTCTTATAGGTACTTTTTTTAACAAGGTGCTAAGGGAGACATTGCAGCTTCTTGTGCTGGGAGCAAAACACCATTATTTTCTCATTACAGAATGAAGAGCTTCCATCCTATTCTAGACTTCAGGAAATTAAACATACTTCTATACAGAATTAATTATCACCTACTAACAACCAATGCAATTATCCCTTCTCCCCTTCAACATGACTTGTTCTATGAAATACACAGTTGAGTATTTCTCTCTAGGGAAATATCCTTTCTATTCCTTCTGGGGCAGTGGCGTTTCATTTAGGCTCAGCTTTTGGTGTAACTGCTGCATTCTTTGCGTATTACGTGTTACTGTGCAGCAGCAGGAGTTAGCAGCACGTATGCTTTTCAAAAAGCGTTATCACAGTTCTGCAGAAGACCAAGGCATTAGAAGGATCTGTAGCTGTAGCCCCATCTTTCTGTCTTTTTCTATATTGCACCCACAAACAGCAGATCTGGTTTTTAATCTTTTCTTTAAAAATTAGATTTAATTTTTAGAAGCATTTTTGGACGCATCTTGAGCTTGTAAGCATGTTCTATGGGAAGGTGGCTGGAGACTTGTTCCTGTACATGACCCTCACACAAATGCATCTGTGAATTCTGATCCTCATAGCTGGCCTGTCCATCCTGCCAGGTGGAAGGCTATTGCACTGCTTACAGGTTGTACTGGGTTCTGTTGGGATGGGGTTAATTTTAAATAGGGGGAGGGGCTAGTCGGGAATTGCTGAACCAAACTAGTCGCTAGTCAAAGGGATATTCAATACCATCGTGATGTCATGCTCGGGGTATATATATAGGGGGCTGGTGGGGGCGGGGGTCTCTCTCTTTCCGGGCGCGGCGCTGGGTCCGGGTGGTGAGATCCGCGGTACACGTTACATGTTATATCTGGTTAAACGTTACTGTCACTTCGCTGTTATCGTTACCATTTATGTTCACCACTAAAACAAACTGGTTTTATCTCAACCTCACGAGCCTCCGCCTACTGTTCTCTCCGGGCTCTTCCCCTCACTCCCGGCAAGGGTGAGCGAGTGAGAGAGCGACCACGTGGTGCTTTGTCTCTCCCTGCTTAAACCACCTGTGGCTTAAACCACCACACAGGTGTTCTTAGTCTTGCAAATATTTGCCACAGTACCACTGGCAAAAGCACTGGGATGCTGTATTGATGCAGCCTACTCGTCCCCTTCTGGAAAAGACCAGCGTTCAGAGGGTCTGTGTGTGTGCATGTGTCTGTGTAAGGCATCTTCTCTGAATCCTCTAAGGAGGATTTTGACCTCTCTGGGCTTCCTGTGTGCTCAGCAATCCCATGTCCGCATTCCCTCAAGCGGTGCCTCTATCGTAAAGCAGAGAAGATCCCTGAAAATTCACAAAGATGAAACATCAGCAAACTTTGGTTCAGTTTTTCATGAACCCTTTGATTTTTAGAAAAGCGATTTGAGGACACCTAGGAGGATACCCTTCATAAGGAAGGGTGAGACTGTTGTACATCAAATGTAGGCTCATTTATATCAAATACTGAAATAAAGTACTGAGTTCTTTGCAGTTATTTTTTTTTCCCTGAAATTGTTTTTTTGTGTTCTGATTTACTGCTTGGAACGCTTTTAGTATGTATTGACTGTCTGCTGAGGTCTTTGCTGACACAGCTCTTTCAGATGATGCAGTGCTGGAGAAAAGCTGATGAGTCTTTCTTTATGAGCTCTGACATATTAATTAGCAAAATGGGCAAAAAAAGCTTTCCTATTTTTATTTTAATGTCACTAGACCATGCTTTTGGCTGGGGTTATGTTTCAAGACAGTTTGGAGACAAGATGAGTTGAAGATCTTATTTTCTTGCTGGATGCTGTGTGAGGAACATGGGTCTGGGCTATGGATTAGTACCAGCAAGATTGAATGATACAGGGGTAGCTGTGTAACCAAGCTGAATTTGAATTACTGCTATGTGGCAAGAGATAGGGTAAAGACTTGAATAGGAAAAAGTCCATTGGGATGGTTTGAAGAATGCTTCTGGTCAAGTTCTGACCCTTACTGTTAATTTTGCTGACAGTGTGGTTACCGGGTTACTGTTCAGCCTGTGGGTAGGATTAGTGTTCTGAGAAGGAGGCTCGGAAGAGGTAGATGTACAGCCAAATCCTGCAAGATCAGGGCTTTCATGTGATCTGAGTGCCAGCATGTCTGGTAGACCTTCAATCCGTATTGCTTTGTGTATGTGCAACTGAGTTGTGGTTGAACTGGGATTCAGATTGGGACTCGAAATAGTTTGGAATAAGGTAGGTTAAAGGTCTTAGCGTATCTCTGTGTCTTTTAATGCCAGAACATATTCTGCATTAAAAAAAAAAATAAATTACTGAGGTTTCATTAAGGCTAGGATGATGGTTAAGATTATGGTTTAGGACACAGGAGTGGTTGAAAAGTTAGGTTTATTGGTAGATTTTATCTGACCCACTGAAATAGGGTATGGAAAGTGAGACAGATTAAGCTTCACCGTTACATTCAGGAAAGGCTCTCTAGCCTGTTGCAAAAGCCATGGTTGCATTGATAGGTGAAGTAAGTCCTAGGGGATGCTAAGTTGCATCTATAGGAGTAAACTGAATGTTCCCTTTGGCTTTAAACTTGAGCGGCACAGGATTATCCCCATCTGTGCTCTGAATCTCTACTATAAGATGACTTCAGGTTGCCTCTGGAAGCTGTGCCTGGTATTACCCTGATTCCAGAACTGTATGTAGGAAGTCTTTGAGAGAGCAGAAGAGCTGTTCTAACACTTATAGTGTAGATGATTACATTCTAGTAAACTGAGGCATGCCCAGCAACTGCTAGATTTGCAAATACAAACACAGGGTCTGGGGCAAGCAGAATCCAGTGTGCTAAAGTTTGTTCTGGTAAAAGTGTGAATAATGCATAGGCTGAGCTTACTGCTGCAATTTGAGTTCAGACTTGGAAGGGCAAACAACAGTGGACAAATGTGGGGTTTTTTTTAACTGGAGGAATCATGTAAAGGTTGAGCTATTGGAACACCAGCAAAATCTAGTGGCTTATGCATGCGTATGTAGCACAAAAGACTTTCATTTCATAAAGGATTTTGTTGGGGCTTAATAGGGGAGTTAGGACTACAGAAAGCTTAGCGGATGCTGCTATGCTTGTTTGAGTGCCGCTGTAGCAAGTTTGGCTTCTGTTTTTATTTGCAGATAACACAGTCGTGTCAAAGATGTGTGTAGGGAAGTGATGTTCTCCTCTTCTCATGCCAGATCTCATAATTTTATTAAGCAAGCCTTCTTGCTTCTGTAGATGTCATTAAGCTGAGCTTTTCAGAGGTGGCATTGGATTCTGTACTGAGTTCATAAAGATTTTTGTAGTAACTAGATCCACAGTAGAAGACTTGTGTAAATGGCTGAGCTGCCTGACGTGTGCGAGTGAAGTGCCTGTCCAAACAAGGACCTTGCCACGATCTAACTGAAAGCATGCGGCATATAGAATCTGACACTTGTCTTTTCATTTGTGAGAGGAGAAAAAAGGTTGGGTTTAGTTCATTTTTTTTCTCTTTGATAATAAGAGTATAATACTTGGCTGCGTCAATCATTCTTGCAAGTGTGAAGAGAAATTGCCTGCTTTGCAGACTGCAGTGTACCGTAGCAATACCGACGTAGCTTACCCTAGCCTATATAACTTGGCTTGGGTACTGGAGGCAAGCAAACGGTGGCGGCACTAGGAGCTGTGCAACGTGATTTTCCTTTAGTTCAGACAGTGTGATGCTCAGTGCTACTTCGGTTTGACTAACACAAAAACAAATGCAAGTATCTTTCTGTGATGCTTCAGTACACCGTATTATCCCTAACCCATGCCTTTTTAAGCTTTGAATTGTTAAGTCTGCTTTATTGCTGGGAATATTTTTGCAAGATTTTAATTCTTTTACTGTTACCTTCACTTTGGGCTTCTCTTCTTAGACGATTCTTTCCTGGTGGTGGTGGTGTTATTTTATCGCCATCATCAGCTTTGATTATGATTCTCCAAGCAAAGTGTTCCTTTGACCGTATCGTTCTAAATAAATTGTTGTCATTTAAGAATCTGTATTGACTCTTGCAGCCAAGAAACGAAAAATAAGATTCCTTTTTCCTGCAGGTCACTTATGGAGTTAATGTTGTCTTCTATACTTATGTCTGGTAAGGTCTGAAGTCAAAGATGTTGTGTTGAATCTATTATAGTGTTGGGATTTATAAGCATTTCTAGTCCAAAAGTTAAAATGCTTAGCTTTCATGGAACCTCTGCCTACTGCTGGCTTTTTTTTTTTTCTTATCTTCAAACACAGCTTGTCTAGTGAAACTAAAAGGATACATTAATTTACTTAGTCCTCTATGCCACTGTGGCTTTACTGCTGTTTATTTAGTGGACTTTATTTTTTGAAGTTCTTTGTTGTTTGTTTTGATTGGTTGATTTTTATATATGTAGAATAGTTTCCATGTTCTAGAATGTTCTAACCTTCTACACTGGTTAGAACTGGGAGTGATGGGGGGGCTTATGTAGCACTACTGAGCTGCACAAGAACCAAGACTATGCTGTGACCAGGCCTGTGGGACAGGACAGTGTAATACTGAGCTGCTGGACTGCAGGATTTTTTTAATGTCTTAATTGTCAAAGTCAGCAAGTCTGTAGGAATAAATCCCAAGCCTCCAACTTTCATGAGCTGACTCTTAAGAATTTGTGTTGAGAAAAATACTCTTTTAAATTTGATGTAGTATTTAGAGTGCTAAATATAAAGTATGGATGTTTAGTTGGAAAAACTTTCATTAGTCTGTTGGAACCTCATGTATTTTAACTTGTCAGAGATAAGAAAGTGTATTGAAACAAGATGAAAAGAAAATTAGAAGTCCTGTCAAGTTCTATTTTTTTTTTTTTTTTGAGCTAGAGAAGCTCAAACTGGACATGCCAGATATTATTTTTAAGAGGCTATTAAAAATTAGACGGATAAAGCAATCAAACATCTCCACTCCCCCACTGTCAAATTGCATGTATTTCTGCATAAGAAGTTTAGTTTTTCACTGCTTCGGGAAAAGGAGGACTGGACACTTATCAGTTCTTGTGGTTCAAACAATTAGTCTAAATTAGAAGAACTTGCTGCATTGTTGAGTGAAAAGCAGTTTGTTGGTCAAAATCTCTTCTGAATGGCAGGCTGGCAGGCTTTACAGTCCCTCTTGCCTGCCAGGTTTATGTGGATGATGAACAGCTCTCACAGATAACCTCGTTAGATGGTTCTCCTCTACGGACAGAAACAAACTCTCATTTTTACTGTGAGAAGACTCCTTTTATGCCCCCAGTAACTCGCCAGCTGTAACTATTCCTTTGACATCTTTTTTTTCTTGTTTTTGAATACTTTATTAGCTGTGTGATGATTATTGTTGTGACCTCTTTTTTGTAAGGTCCTGAGAAAGACATCTGTTGATAAAAATCCCTCACTTGAGGGTGCAGTTTGATGTTACAATGTTGATCGAAAAGGTTGCTGCTGCTGAAAAAGGCAGTCTTGGTCAGCATACCTCCTACTGCAGCTGCCTGGATCCCATTACTTCTCTTACTGCACTCCCTCAGCTGGTGAGGTGGTCGAGAAAGCTAAACAACCAAAAACTAAAGCAAAAAAGACAAAAGTGAATAGTGCTGAGCTTTTTATCTCCTTGAACCACGTATTTGCGAGAGACAAGCTTGCATACCAGTTGAAGGGAAACTCAGCAAGTGGATGGACTGTGGCTTTGAGACAGCTGTCTATTAAATCATCTTATTTGCCATGTCATACCACATCCTTGTTAAATGCCAAACCTACATTCGTTTTTCTAAAGGCTCCTTTACATGCCATGGATAAAGTTACTTTCCCGGTGGCAGAAGGAAGGAAAAAATGGTAATAAACTTCTGCAAACCGAAGAAGAGTATCCTTGATGTCTCATCCTTGAATTGCCAGAGTCTTCTCTTAAATCACTTACTTTGATTTTATGAATTCTATGTATTCTGTGACTAATTCTTGGTGTATATTGTATCAAGATACGGCAGAGCAGTGCCCATTGATCTTTCTTTGAACTAAAATCATTAAAGTCAATTGATCTAATCTGCTGAGAACAGTAATAAACTTGCAGGAGAAACCTCTTTCCCTGAATGTTCTTGTGTGAGATTTAGGATCTGCTACAGAGTTGAACATAGACCAACTGCAGCACGAATGCAAATTTAAGGGTCTGTGATTGAGGTTTTGTAACACAGCATAGCTGATTTAATTTCTCCTGTCTCCTGAAGAGGCTCCTATGATACCCTTGTATCATAAATGCCTAACCACATGTTTCTGCCCCCGTTCTCTCTATACCAGCATTATTATTCTTATAATACTTTGATGAGCTGTTTTGAGGGAACCAACCTACCAGTAAAAATAATTCTACAGAAAGTAGTATTCTTCTGGTTTAGCCAAGGGAGCAAGAAAAAAGAAGTTCAGGAGAAGAGAAGAATGATTTTGTAACTGACGGTTTTTGATCCCAGGATCAGCTTGAGCTGAAGGAAGCTGACTGGGGTGGAGGGAGTAGACATGGATGAAAGAAGATTTGCAGATCTTCAGAGATGTCTCTGTGCTGAAAGAAAGCAAGTAAGGGAACAGGTTTGAGTCTCTATTTCTTGTCCTGAAGACTAAACTGAAAGTGAGTTTCTGAGAGGTTTGTTTAATGGCCAGTGAAACTTGATTTTGTGTATTTTTGGCTGTGTGATGTTACCTCCTGTTAAAGGGCTATGGCTATCTTTTTGCTTTGTTTGGGCTGTTACACTCTGGGTCTTGTCCTGTCCTAAGGAGTGAGAGAAGATTGAGCAGTCCTTGGGAGCAGCTGAGTCTGACAAGCAGGGAGAAGCTTTCAGAACTGACAGATGGACTGAACAGGCAGCTCATACAGAAGAAAGGACAATTTTCCTTAAGAACCGTAGGGACTGGGTAGGGTTTCTTTCAATCCAGCTGATCACAGAAAGCTGCTGAACCAGAGAATAAATGACCCTGTAAAAGCATACACTGAGCAGAAGCTTTTATTTCACCCAGCAAATGTGAATTTTCTGTACTATGAAAGTGTAGAAAAACAACCTCAGCTTCAACTTCAAAGCCTTTTCCACATTCCGACTTAAAGAACAAAAATGCACGTGCATCTGCTGGAAAGTCCTGAACAACTTGGACTTGTCCGTGAAGGAAGCCTCTGCCCTAAGAGTGTACCAAAGATATATATTTCAGTTTGATCCTCATGAAATAAAACTTAAAATTCTGGCAGATAGGAATTATACAGAGGCCTCCAGTGAATGCATAGCTAGGGAAACATCTGCTAAAGCTGCAGCACTAAGTTTACTAGAGCAAGATACTGGAGAGTAATTCTGGATGTCAGGAATGCCTCATTTTTACATGTGGGTAAACTTGGAATGGAAGGTCCTTATCTCAGAGTAGAAGGCCTGGTCTGAGAGATATCCAGACTGCAGTCTTCAAAAATAAACAGTAGAGATGAAAGATTTACTTCTGTTCCATCACAACCATATGGGAATTATGCGTTACCCACTGTGAATTGTTGGCATCCAGGGACTGCAGACGAACAGTCATTTTTCTTGGGGAGTATTCTTTGCTCCGGGAGCAGAGAAAGGGGCAGGAACTTTGTTTAATGTGACCTGAGAAATTTCATGCTCAGCAGTTAGCCAATGCTGCAGCTCCCTGATGATACAGAAGCAAGAAAAATGACTAGGAGGAAAACAAATACAACACACAAGATTTTTTTCCAGCCAAGTTACTTGTACATTCATATTTCTTCTACCTCCTGGTTTTTTTCCTCTTCAATTTCCTGAAGTCATTCTGGATGTATCCTTATATTAACTGGGGCTTGGGGGCATGTTTTGGTGTTCACACTTCATAGGTGCTATTTCTCCTCTGGTCAGTATTGCTGAATATCTCTCTGTGCAGAATTCAGTGAAGCAAGTCAAGAGAGTATTAAAAACCCCAGAGTGTTTAAGTAGTATGAAATGAAATAAAGTGCAGACTTTCAATAGTTGGAATGAATGCACCCACTTATCATAAGGCCTGCTACTTTTTCAAATAAGCGGTCATCTTTCTGTGGTGAGTACATGGTCTGTGTCAGCTGGCAGTGGGCTGGAGGAGAGGCATGCCTGCAGAGGTCTGTGTCTGCTGCACGTTGAAATACTTGCTCTAGTAAATGGTGAGGTGCTGACCTGAGTTATCAGTCGTGGGCTCTTTGGGGCATGCATTCTCTTCCCAAGACCTGGTGATGCTTCCTTGTGACTGTGTCGAGCCTGCCACATTTTATGTCTTTGCTGAAAGTTTCTGCTTTGCATTGGAGCTTCTTACTGCCTCATATTCCAGGTGGTTTCTGACATGAGGGTAGGAGAGCTTATAAGTATGGTAGATGTGTTTATATGAGGAGTGCTATATCATGCAGAAATAAAGCTTCCTCTGAAAGCAGAAGCAGTGTAACTGTGCAGAAGTGGTTATTTGGACTTGAGATCTTGGGATCTCTAAATTCTGGAATATCATGCCTAGTAAGAACTGTTACTAAATTAGAAGTGATTTGAGATGGGGGGGTGAAGGAAACTGGCATCAACTGTAATGAAAGAATAAGCAACAGGAAGCTTGAAGTGTGAAGAACGTAAATTTCAAGTTTGCAGAATGTAAAAAATTTGGTGTGCTTTTCACTGAAACTGGAGATTCAGAGTAAGGCCAGCAAAGCAAGCTTAATGTTTGAAATCCTAGGAACCTCTTGCTATCTGTTGTCTTTAACAGAGAGCTTCTCTGGTGATGGTGCCTGAACAGATGGCTCATGAAAGTGCTGACATGACTGATAGTAAGCTGGTTTCCTTCATGGAACTCCCCCCTTGGCCCTAAGAAGAAAGCTGAAAACAGCAAGTGGATCCATCAGGTCTCCTGCATTTCTAGGCCTTGTAAAACTCTTCAGTCATCAACCCGTTAGTGAGTGACAGCTGGTCTGCATGCATTGCAGAAAGCAAAATGAGTTGCCTCAGACTGCATCTTCGGTAATTGAGGAGAAAGTGCCGATCCGATATCATTCTAATGCCCCTGGGTAACATTTACTGCCCTCTGCAGTTAGAACTGGAGTTGCAGCCTCTGACTGTTAGATTCGTGTTCCTTCAAACGGTATCCGCGTATTTTTCAAGCTTTGTGGTGAATGATCTGCAGATGTTCGGGAGAGACCTTCAGAGTACTAGGTACTGAAAAGTTGGCTGTGATCAGTGTCGGCAGCTACTGTCATTCTTTTAGTTGCTTGTTGTGACCAAAGAGACCAGCAGCTACTGCCGAATGCCTCATTCTATTAATCCTTTCCCACCAGGAGCTGGGGTTTTGCTGGGCATAATATTCAGTGCTGGCAGTGGCTATCCTGATGTCATTGGTGCCAAGGAGTTAATGAATTTGGAAAACTTCCCAGATGATACATCTGGCCCTCTAACTTACATTTTGGAATATGAAATATGAGATGTAGAAAGAAGAGCACTGAACAAAATGAGCTACTGGATGAACGGGCTGAAGAGAGAGAAGGGGACACTTTTTTAAAAATTAGTTAACTGAAAGTTAAAAATTACATAGCCCCATGGAAGATTTAACTGTTGTGGTTTCATTTGGGTTTTTGTTTGGGTTTTTTTTTTTTTAGTTTTGTAGTACCATGTATTTGCCATTTAAGTTAACTTCTGAGGCTTGACTACAGACAGGGAAGCATTTATAATTCTCTGCTGCAAATGATTCTTCTCCTTCATTTTTTATTTTGAAGTCCCATCATGTTGCCATGTCAATAAGAAGGATTTTGAAGGTAGCTACCAGTAATTGATATTTCTAGTCCAGCTCACTTCTGTAATAATGTCTTGTACAGTGCTTTGCCTTCCATAACATTTGAAATAAAGTTTTATTATATAAAACGGGTTGCTGGCGCTATTTATTAATACGCATCTTTGCATAATAAAAGCTGTGCAGAGCAATATGGTTCAGAAATTAACTTTGAAGAACAGAATTACATTCTTGAAATAGCATTATTTTTAGTGGGTCTTTTAATACAGCAGTGCTACTTAGCACTTCATTACACAGCACTGCAGAAGAATCCAGAATATCATCCCTAATCAAGTGCACTACTGAAATGCTTTCTTCTGACCTAAGAGCAGATTTATACGTGGCAGTGGCAACCCAAATGGAAGGCATTTCATAGAAGAATAGAAAGCACTTCCTTGAGTTACTATCAACTACCAGCAGGTACTTTCATTCTATCTCAGGCAATGGCACCATGCTGCCTTTTCAAAACATATAAGCTTGTCTAGTGTTTACCCTTTTTACTGCCTAATATCTTGATAGGTGATATTTCTCATTGGTCTTAAATTACACTGTAATTTCTCATTGGTCTTAAAAAGCTTTGCATGAGGTGATGTAGTTTCTAATCATTTCCTTTTTGTCTACAAGTAATGAGTACAATTGATATCTTAACCCTGTGAGTGCACAGAAGACCCCTGTTGACATGAGACCAAGCTTACTTATGGTTTGGTTTGGGTTTTGTTGGGTTTTCTTTTTAAGAAACTTAATGCTGATTATTTTTTTTCCCCAAGTAGTCTGACACCTATACAGAGGCTATTTTATATCTGATTCTTGCCCTTTTAGTTCTTCACCTTCTGTTGTGAAAAATCCTTTCTTTAATCCTTCCCTCTTCTTTCAAGCTGGATCTCATATCTAAAAGAAACCTTGTGGATTGGATATCTTTCTGGAAGGGAAGCAAATCTGTGACCTAAAAGCTTCACCTCCGGATTTTCAAGGACATTAGCAGACTTATCGCAGTCATTTCACTGAGTTCTTCTGGCCATTCTGATACTAGTTCATGCAGGGCCTTTTGCGTATTGTTCTGCTTATGGTTCCCCTCTGGCCCCCATGGCCAGGAGAGCATGCAGGGCATAGCCAGGGCCTGGGGACTGTTGCTTGCACAGCACATTTCAGTGCTAGGCAGGTTTTTCTGGGCCACAATCTCCTCCCCCTCTTCTATTGTTGCTGGCTTGCTCAGTTCACAGACTGAAGGGAGTAGAAGGAGCTGTTCTGTGTCGGGAGAACAGTGAGTCTGGGGCAAAGCAGGGAATTCACTGGAGGGAAGCAGACCCTAAATCTACAATTTGCTCCTTTACAAAATATAGTTTCCTTAGTGCCATATAGCAGCAAGACCCTGATTCTGCCACACTGAAAGCTCAAGTAAGGATCAGTTCTCTTCCAGTGCTGTTGTCACAACCTGGCAAATGGAGGGACAAACAGAACAGAACTAGAACTAGGAACTACGAGTTTGTATCCGTTACTGAACGGTAATTGCTCTTACAGAGGCTGCAAACAAAAACCTCAGTTAACTTGCTTATGCCAGTTTTCAAGCCTCTCTGTGCGGTAGGACCAGAACAGAATCTGGCATTGATTTTTTGGGGGGTTTTCATGTAATTACAATTTTTGTTTCTATCTGCAGTTGGCATAAATTCCTGTATTCAAGAAGGGGGTTGGTTCTTTTTGGTTGCCAGTTGTAATACTGCTGTTGACAAACAGAGATGTTATAAAAGAGAAATCCAATATAGTGTAGTTATTCAGATGCCTCTATTTTTTTTATTGCTTTATAATCTGCTCAGATGCTTAATTCTGAAAACAACATGACAAAATTGTTCGATCGAAGCTTCTAGAGTTTAATTCTTTTCAAAAAAAAATAGCACACTGGTTTTAATTTTAAAGGTACAGAAAAGAATGAGTATTACATTCAGGACTAAATTTTGTCAGCTGTTGCATCAAATAACTCACTGCTTATTACTGAGCTGTACCTCAGAAAATAGCTATGACGAATAATTCTCAGTCTGGGTTTATATTAAAAGAGCAAATACATTAAAAAGAAGAAAACATAAAGGAGAAAAATTATTTCTTACAATCATTCTTTTTCTCCCATTCTCTAGGAAATATGGGTAAGTCATTAAGTCTCAGGAAAAAACTTTGGTCTCCTTTACTCATGGTTTGCTTTTTCTTTTCTCTTTTTGTGTATAAAGTATGGGTGTAGTGTGTAGTAGTCACTGTGTTATCACCTGTTAAGTGTCATGCGTGACACATCCCATTACAGATTCTGTGAAACTGGAGCCATTTGAAGTAAACCTTCCAATTCAAGTGTCAATTGAAGCGTGGGTTTTATTTGCTTTTTTTGACAGAGGTTGTTCTTTTACTGTCTCCTAAAATAACACTGATATTTGTTTTTCTTTAGGAGAGGAAAAGGTAGGAATATATGGCTAGAGGCTGAGAAGACAGCAAGCCAGTGGGGGCAGGGTGCGGGGGAGAGCTAGAAGAAGATATTGGGGATGGGGGGGAAAGGGATATTGGGCATGTGGCTTTGTGAGAAGATGCGGTCTGGGAAAGGGCGACACCTGAGAGAGAGACTAACTTGTGCTAATCTCAGACAGTGGATCCATAAAGCGCGTGGGAAAGAAAGGGTTGGTAGCCAACATTGCAGTAAAGAAAACTCAGTTTATTCTTTGAAACAAACAAACCCCAAATCCCACACCTAGGAAATTGTATATACAAACTCTGTTGAAAGAAACATAAGTGTGAAGGTTTAAGGTGTCTTAAGGAGGAAACACGAGCTACAAGGATGTCTGCAAAGGCAACTCAGATGCTTCTGATGGGTGCTGACAGTGTGAGATTTGCATAATCAAAACCTAATTCTTCACAAAGACTTTACTTTCAGAGCACAAGAGGGATCTGCTTAAGGGTAGCAAAAGCTGTTGTGTAAGGCCCAACCCTCACTTCATTTTATTTTCGAAGTTGTAAGATGTGTAGCTGTTTGGCATATTCTGGTTGAAAAATGTGATGTTAGTGGTGGAGGTGATCTCAGAGAGAAAGAAGCTTTTTTTTTTTTTCTTCTCTGTTTTGTAGCCATTAAATGCTGCTTGAGTTATTTTCTAGCTGTGCCTATACCTAAGAATTGCTGGGAGCAGGAAGGTATCTTTAAACCACAGGAGATGAGATAGTGTGTTCTTCACCTTGGTGCCTGACCTGCATGCGTGCTGATTTGCAGAAGTGCTGAATGTCTTCAGGCTGCAGCCAGCATCAGTGGCAGTAGTGCTGCGAGCCCGGGAAATGCGAGATGTTAAGTATTCAGAGGAGGGAGTGTACAGCAGAGGAATCGGGTCTTGAGAGTCTTAAAATGGGAACCCGGATTGATCTTCATCCTTCTGTTTCAGCAGATAGTACCCATTTCTCTTAAAATGACATCATTAGTATTTATTAAAAAAAAAAATACTAGTTTTTATTTCTAAGGTGTTTCAGAGAAGGATGCTTAAAGGACTGTTTTATGCTGATATCAGAGCAGATATTAAAGTGTGTCTTGAATAAGAAAGGGGTTAATTGCTGTACATGTGGAAGAAAATATTTGTAGATCTTTCCTGAAAGAAGGAAGTTGGAGTTTTGTAAATAAAATTGTCATAATGCATTTGGGACATAAAGTGAAAGTCTATTACATTGAGTGCATAGAGAGATGTAAGTTAACGATGGACACCTCTGCTGTGTCATTCTCCAAGCCTAAACACTTTACTTTGCAATGTTAATAGTACTTCTTTTAGGACACTTTTCTGTATATAATTTTAATACAGACTCTGTTGCTTTCACCACTTCCATTAAAATTTCATGAGCCTTTTCAGAAAATCAGACAGGAAAATGCAAATAAATAATGCATTTTATTTAGTGTGTAGTAGATACAGTATTACTGTATGTGTAAACAAATGAAAATAAAAATGCTTCTTTATTAAAATATCAGACTATGTAGAAAGATACTGCTCCAATCTGTAAACCACATATGCTTTAAAGAATCACTTTGACTTCAAGTATCTAGTGCTGGGCCTAAATTTCTGGATTTGGATCAATATACTATAAAAAGATTAAGTATCTTAGGATTGTAAATAAAATGAGGGGGTCATGAGTTCTGGGGCACAAGACTGAAGCTGAAATCTTAAATCATTCATTTTCCAAGAGCAAGTACTTAATATTTTATAAAATCTGATCCCTCTATAGACTCTCTGCTTGCCTGGTTTCCCTTTTTGTTTTCTACCCTTTTTCTTCCCTTCATGGAAGAGCACACAAGTAATCTTTTAAAATTCTGACCTGCACCGTCACCAGTCGGCACAGCGGTACGTGTGTGTTATTAGCTTCCCTGTCTTTTATACTGCTCCTTCACCCTCCAAGACGCCAAAGCTACAGAGAAAGCATGAGTAAGTAGCAAATGTTATTAGTGACAAGAGATGTGGATGTGGACTTGATTGCTTCAAGCCAAAATAGTATGTTCACTGAACTTGTATTTGATGAGAAAAACTCCAGCTTCCTAGCACCATATATGTAGATGAACACAACCCTCTTTCCATCAGCGTAACCCTCTTTCCATGTTTTGTTGGCTTCGGGGAGGGGGGGGTTGTGGGGCTTTTTTAGGGGAGTCTTGGGGGAGTTCTGACATGCTTTTGTATGTTCAGTACTTCATTTCAACTAAGGATTCAAGAATCTTCTGATACTCACCTAGAGTAAAAGAAACAGTAAAATGATCAAATGTGGAGTGAATTCTGACATTCTTGTTTTGTTTTGAGCCAGTACTTACCTTGCAGGTAGTCCAGCTCATTTCAGTGTTTCTCAAACCTTAGCGACAATAACTGTTTCCTCAAGTTACTCCTTCCAGACTTCCATGACATAGCATTAAAAGCTCCACTTCTTTCCATCTTATTAGAGCAAATACTATATAGTCCAAACTGAGAGAACCTAGAAAGTTTAAAGCAAGTTTTTATAGCTAAAAAAAGAGGCAGTAATTCTTCTCCCAGTTTAATGACGAGCCACACTTACAGTGCATGAAGAGTCTTCACTTGCACTGTAATTTGCATTAGCAGAGCGGAGTGCCCATTTTGTTAGTGATTTTTTAGAAAATGGAAACAGAGAATGACTGCTTGAGTAAATAGAATCAATAAACAACAAAAAGGCATACAGTACTAGAACAACTAATACTGAAATATGCTTTTCCAACTTGAGCTTTCATGGGTTTATCTTTGGTAGGGAATTGTTCTTCAAATGGAATTTCTTAGTACCTTCATATAAATCAACTGCCTGTAGTTTTCAGTTAAGCAGTTTAATTGCTTAATCAGACTAACAAAACCTAGTGATTAAAATTTAACAGTCATGTGGTATAAAGCAATATCAGTATTAGTTATTACTCAAGGTACCTGTTTTAGATCAAACTGAATGAACTAGGAGGTAGTATGTTTGTAATGTGCTTTACCATACAGGAATATCGTTTAAGTCTTCTCTAAGAGTTAAGAGCACAGACACTGAAGAGTGCAGTCGGCAATAAGACTGTATTAAAGCTGTCACAAAATACCGACTCCAAATCAGAGGGGTTCTGTGCTAAAACAAATTTAAGGCTTGTTATGCTTTTTTGATGATCTATTTGGAGGAAAATTAACCTATTCTGTGAACAGCACCTAAGCAAGAAAAGGACCATTCTGTCAGAACTGACTTGACATAAATAAACAGCAAAAACAATTTAAGAGCACATCAGGAAATTCTGTGCTCAGCTTTTCTATAGTGCTGTTCACAAGAAGCGAACCACTAATGTTGTCTTTAAAAGGTGACGGAAGAACTTGTTATTGTCTCTGTTGTGGACTGATGCAGGCAACATTCATGTGAAATACTGTATTTAACAACTCAGGTTCAATCTGAATGTAAAATCTGAGTAAATTAGTATTTTCCCAAAACATCTGTTTTTTTTCAGTTTAAAACAGAAAACAGCTGAAGCATAGGAACATAAAGGGAATGTAGCAGGAGATGAACTGCACTTTACAAAGTGTTGACAAATCATAAATAAATCACTGCAGAAACTGAAATCTATAGTGTTGCCACTCATAAGACACCCAGTATTGCAGAAATATAGGTACGCTTGATCAAAAAATTATTAGAGGTATTGAATATTATTCTGTTTTGAGTTGGTATAACACCAAGTGCAGTGAGGCTTTGGCCCATAATTAGAGAGGTTCTGTGTGCTTTCATAATGCAACTAGTGAAGAATTGATTGGAACAGGAAGCTGTGTCATCTTTATTTTTGGATTTGTTTGTTTGTTGTTCTGGACACCTTTTATCTGTAGCACATCCCAAGAAGATAACAGTGGTCATACTGGATCAGACAAAAAGAGCCCATGTTCTCTTTCTGATACCACCAAATGCTAATGGATAATGAGAAACAGAAAGATATGACAAGTTTTCATCTTATTTCTTCAAGAGCTCTCCTTACTTTCAAATATTCAGGGACTTAAAGATTGAAGGCAAGAATAGTTTCTATTTATCTCCTAATCCTCAATAGATTTTGCTTCTCTTCAGTTTTCTTGCTTCCCTTTGAACACAGGTAAACTCTTAGTATCCACAACAACAACAAAAAATTAATGTAAATGTTTATCAGGGTTGTTGCTGTAAAGAGAAATTATGATTGATTGCCCGTTACTTTCTTTTTCTCTTACAGCAAGATATGAACCCAACTAGTAGCTTCGTGCTCCTTCCTGTGGGACTGCTTTTTCTCAGGGGGGCCAATTAAGCAGATGGTAGAAGAACCATTACATTTTTTATTTTAATAACATTAACCTCAGCGTTTCAAAATCTGGTTTTAGTTTTCTGCTCTGAAGTGAATTCCTTAGTATGTATCAGTATCCAATATGAGGATTGATATACTCATTAAAGGTTGAGGGAAGAAGCTGCCAAGCAGCTTTGATTAACTGTGTGATAATATGCGTGAAGTTTTACAAATTATATAAATATTGAAGTAATTGATCGCCGTAAGTCCATACCCAACCACAGTATGGCTTGTTTTACATTATCTTCTTGAGGAAATAGAATGGCATGCGTTTCACAGATTAACCAAATTTCCCCCTTAATGCAAGGGAAGTACTGATCCACCATCAGAAAAAGACGAAAGAAAGCAAAAATATTTCACAAAAAATAGGCTAAAGAGCAAAATAGAGATGCAAGTATACGCTCTTGATACAGAATAAAAAAGTTAGTGTAGTCATATAGATACTAAAAGTATTTTATGTAAGGTAGTCAGTTGTTGAACACAAGAGCTATTTTCTTACATAGTTGGTCAACCTGAAAAAGTTAAACTGCAGCACTAACCACTGTAAAAAGGCAAAAGAAGATGTTCTTACGCTGCTAGAGAAATCTGGCAGAACTACTTAGTATCTTTGGAACTGTTCAAACATTTCTGTGCATTTGTCCTTAATGTTTGAGACTGTTTTTTATGGTAGTCAAAGTGAAAGCTTGTAATTTCAAGAACATTGGTGATACCTATTACTTAGTTTTAAGAACCTATTGAAGGGCTACTAACACAAATAGTAGAATCTAATTTTCATATTCCCATAGCATTTAAAAATGCAACTGAGAAGCGACATGATTGCAAAGAATGAAGTTTTATACCTTTATGTTACATGACTGTATATATAGCCAAATATATTTGCCTTCATTTGTAAGTAAACTGTGTTTATGGGCAATATCTGGATGTTGAAGGCAAAAAGAGATCAATGTGCTATCTTTTCAGTATTAAATAAGTAAAATATAAAATTCAAAATGAGATTACCAGAAAGACATTTATTGTTGCAAATGATTCGGGGTATTAAGTCATTATGTCATTTGCAATTTCACATTAGAGTTTGAAAACTTTATACCTGCTAACTCCCAAATTGGCTAACAGAGAAGGGTTAACAGAAATACATTTTATTTTTATTTATTTGTGCTGTATATCCCACAGCATTTCTTTGTACACAGATTTATTTCCTGGTTGGTTCATGATCAGCAGTAACTCCTGCTTTGTCTCCTGAAGGTGTGCGTTCTGGCTAGAGGTCAGAACCCACTCAAGTTAGCTGGCAGTCTCGAGCAAAACCAAAGCTGCAGATTAGTATTTCAGAACTTAGTGTTGTCCAGCCTATTTTGGATGGACTCCATCAATCTTAACCAAAGAACAAAACATCAGCAGAGGAGAAAATCGTTATTTTAAAGTAAGGAAAAAAATGAATCAAAACACACTACTTGGAAACGGTTCTTTTAACAATATGTAAATACTTGGGGTGTTGGGTTTTTTTTTAAATGCCATAGAACCTGAAAAAGAACACAATGCAAACCTGCTGTAACATAGATAAGTGACTTCCAAAATTATTTTTTTCTATCTGGACTGCACTCATCACAGGCACACAAGATAAAAAATAACAAGGGGAAAGCACTGCAACAAACTACTCTTGTGAGCTGTGGTTAGCAGACGTGCTTTTACCTCAGAAATTTCACATGATGATGTGCTTAAAGCATGAGGTAATATTTCAAAACTGCCGATAATATATGATAATGCATCTTTGTATTACTTATACTTCTAAAGCTGTAACTTCTTTCCAGACCTTTGATTCCTTGAATAAGTAAAACCAGAGATTTCAAAGAGTAAACAGGTTCCTATTGACAAAGGTTTGTAAACACAGTAATTTCTTCTTACTCCTTTAGCAGGAATGTGGTTCAACTGAAGATGGCTCTCTGGAATGCTAAAATAATAAAGAGCTTTTTTTTTTAGCCTACAAATCACTACTTTGAATCCACCACAGGCTGAACTTACTAACATCTGACACTTGTTCTGTAACTTACCTAAAATGAATTAATGTCTGGCTCTCTGGGCAGGTGTATGTAATGCCAGTAGAGTACAAAGACAGATCCTCAGCTGCTATATGCTGGCAGACAGTTGAAAAGTGATTCCCTACGGTTGAGGATTTGGCCCCCAGATTGGAAATGAACCTGCCTGTTCCAGTTCAAGAGTCCCTGTTAATTTGAGCACAGTTATGCTTTGATCTTAGAGATGCTATCAGTTGCTTAATACTCCGTTCTAGGTAAAGTTTGCAGTTCAGTATTAATTTAGAATATTTTGTTGTGCTGATGCATTTTGATTGGATTGCTGCCTGTTTGAAATAACTGCCGGTTTCTGTAGAAGCGTTGACTTTGTAATACCGCATTTTGAATCACAGAATCACAGAATCGTTAGAGGTTGGAAGGGACCTTAAAGATCATCTAGTCCAACCCCCCTGCCAGAGCAGGATCACCTACAGCAGAGCGCACAGGAACGCGTCCAGGCGGGTTTTGAATGTCTCCAAAGAAGGAGATTCCACAACCTCCCTGGGCAGCCTGTTCCAGTGCTCAGTCACCCTCACAGTAAAAAAGTTTTTCCTCATATTTTTATGGAACCTCCTGTGTTCCAGCTTACATCCATTGCCCCTTGTCTTGTCAGTGGACGCCGCTGAAAAGAGCCTGGCTCCATCTTCCTGACACTCCCCCTTGACATATTTAGAAACATTAATGAGGTCACCCCTCAGCCTCCTCTTCTCCAAGCTAAAGAGACCCAGCTCCTTCAGCCTTTCCTCATAAGGGAGATGCTCCACTCCCTTCACCATCTTTGTGGCTCTGCGCTGGACTCTCTCAAGCAGCTCCCTGTCCTTCTTGAACTGAGGGGCCCAGAACTGGACACAATATTCCAGATGCGGCCTCACCAGGGCAGAGTAGAGGGGCAGGAGGACCTCTCTTGACCTACTTGCTACTCCCCTCCTAATACACCCCAGGATGCCATTGGCCTTCTTGGCCACGAGGGCACACTGCTGGCTCATGGTCATCCTGCTGTCCACTAGAACCCCCAGGTCCCTTTCCCCTGCGCTGCTCTCCAGCAGGGCAGTCCCCAACCTATATTGGCACATGGGGTTATTTTTTCCCAAGTGCAAAACTCTACACTTGCCCTTGTTAAACTTCGTAAGATTTCTCCCCGCCCAGCCCTCCAGCCTGTCTAGGTCTCTCTGAATGGCTGCACAGCATTCTGGTGTGTCACCCACTCCTCCCAATTTCGTATCATCAGCAAACTTGCTGACAACATTCTCTAATCCCTCATCCAGATCATTGATAAATATATTAAACAGCACCGGCCCAAGCACTGACCCCTGAGGGACCCCACTAGACACAGGCATCCAGCCATACTCAGCCCCATTGACCACAACCCTCTGGCTTCTTCCCTTCAACCAGTTCTCGACCCACCTCACTACTTGGTCATCCAGACCACACTTCCTCAGTTTACCTATGAGGATGCTGTGGGAGACGGTGTCAAAGGCCTTGCTGATGTCCAGGTAGACCACATCCACTGCATGGCCACCATCCATCCACCTGGTTATGTCCTCATAAAAGGCTATCAGGTTGGTCAAACATGACTTCCCCTTGGCAAAGCCATGCTGACTGCTCCTAATAACCTTCTTATCCTTGATATGCCTAGAGACAGCGTCAAGGATAAGATGTTCCATCACCTTTCCAGGGATGGAGGTGAGGCTGACCGGTCTGTAGTTACTCAGGTCATCCTTCCTGCCCTTCTTATAGACTGGAGTGACATTCGCTTTCCTCCAGTCTTCAGGCACCTCACCTGTTCCCCACGATTTACCAAAGATGATGGAGAGTGGCCTAGCAATGACTCCTGCCAGCTCCCTCAGCACCCGTGGGTGCATCCCATCAGGGCCCATGGATTTATGAATGTTCAAGTGTTCAAACTGATCCTTAACACACTCCTCATCAATCAGGGCAGACTCCTCCTTTATCATGACTTCCTCTGGGGCCTCAGGGGACTGAGGCTCCTGAGGACGGTCTCCAACAGTGTAGACAGAGGCAAAGAAGGCATTCAGCAACTCTGCCTTCTTTCTGTCCTCTGTCTCCAGGGCACCCATCTCATTCAAAAGAGGGCCTACATTGCCCCTAGTGTTAGTTTTGTCAGCAATGTATTTGAAGAAGCCCTTTCTGTTGTCTTTGACCTCCCTTGCAAGTTTTAACTCCAAGGAGGCCTTAGCTTTTCTGATTGCCTCCCTGCTCTCCCTGACAGCTGCCCTGTACTCCACCCAAGTGGCCAGCCCTTCCTTCCACAATTTATACACCCTCCCTTTCCACCTGAGTCTGCCCAGCAGATCCCTGGTTAACCATGCAGGTCTCCTGGATCTCTTTCTTGATTTCCTACCTGATGGGATGCACTGATCCTGAGCCTCGAAGAAGTGGTCTTTGAATGCCAACCAACTCTCTTGGGCCCCTTTACCTTTCAGCTCCCTGTCCCACGGGGTTTCCCCCAGCAATTGCTTGAAGAGGCCAAAGTTGGCCTTTCTGAAGTCCAGAGTTGCGATCCTGCTTGGTATTCTGTTTTTACCACACAGGATCCTGAACTCCACTATCTCATGGTCGCTGCAGCCAAGATTGCCCTCAACCTTCACTGCTTCAACCAGACCTTCCTTGTTGGTGAACACAAGGTCCAGCAGCGCTCCTCTCCTGGTTGGCTCATCCACCACTTGCATCAAAAAGTTATCATTGATGCACTGGAGGAACCTCCTGGACTGAGGATGGCTGGCTGTGTGGGACTCCCAGCAAACATCTGGGTAGTTGAAATCCCCCATGAGAACCAGGGCCTGGGATTGAGAGGCTGCTCTCAGCTGCCTGTAAAAGGCCTCATCAACTTCCTCCTCCTGATCAGGTGGTCTATAGTAGACACCCACCACAGTATCACCTAAGCTAGCCTGCCCCTTAATTCTTACCCATAAACTCTCTACTTGCTCCTCATCTGCCCCTGGATGGGTCTCAATACACTCCAGTTGCTCTCTCACGTACAGAGCAACTCCCCCACCTCGCCTCATCGGCCTGTCTTTCCTAAAAAGAACATAACCATCAAGGCCCACATTCCAGTTATGATATTTCATCCAAGGATCCAAACACCAGCTAGGTGAAGTAGGTCAAATTGGGCACTGAGCTTTGCACCTGATTCATGGTATTTTGTCTGTTTTCTGATACAGTTGATTAAAAGTCTGATTGTGCATGCTGGTCTGCTGATAGCTAGACACTGCTTCATGCTTCAAGAGTGTATGGAATCACTGAGTGGAATCATATGTTTTCCAATAATAGAGTCCCAGCTTAGAGGAAACTCTTAAGTTTTCTACGATAAGACATCCTGGATTTGTATGTATGTAAATGTCATTTGATTTTGCTTGTTTCAAGTTATCTTGGCTGCAGTATCACTGTGGCTGCTGCTTACTGTCCTGTTAAATCTGGAGAAATTTGGAATTTTCAATCATAATTTAGAATAGAACTTTGACTAACTTCTCCAGAAATGTCCCCAATGGTTGATGAGAAGAATTGGGAGTGGCCTTTTCGTCTCCTTTGACCCTACATTTCTACAGTCTGATGTTGTATTTGGGAGCATATTTGTATCTGCTCTCTATTTGTTGGGCAAGTGAAGGGAACAAGGTAATGTCATTTGTATGTAGGCAAGAAAAATGGCCAAGAAAATCTTAACAGAACTTTGCATTCCTTTGCTGCTGCAGTCAAATCATATTCTCAGTTGTACTATGCAGCAATTCCATTAGTTATTCTAATTCAGCATTTGAACACATCGTAGCAATGGAAAACTGCATATTGAAAAGTTCCTAAACATGTAATTAGGTAATTAATAGAGTAACATCTTTAGGATACTCAAAAATTGCTGGGGGGGAGGGAGAAACAAAGCTTAGAGACTGGGGGAGGTCCCCTTTTCCCCAGGGGATTCTAAAGGCTAGGTGTACGTTTGCTCAGCATCCAGGAATGTAATGAGTTTTCCAAAAATAGACTTGTGAAACCACCTTTATTTGATCTCTCATTCACATCCTTGCTAGTTGCCTTGTTGCCTTTTAAAAATAACCTCTTCATTCAAATCGCACATCGTGACAAACCTCTTGAGAAAGGGTTGTTCCACACACGTTCAAACAAACGTGAAGCTGTAAATTGTACAGACTAGGTCTCAGAGTTGACCAGCGTAACTAAAGTAGGATTTTCACTTTATATTTGAGCGAGGCTGTGGTGGGTGGGTGCCAGCCTGTGTCTCTGCACACGACGGAGCCATTTAGGGAAGTCCTTGGTGGCAGCTGTTTAAAAGGAAGATTCCTTCCCACTTGTCCCATGAATTGGACGTGAGTTTTTCCAAGGATTCCGTTTCACTTTCAGTGTTTGCAGACCTACAAAACGGCGGTTCCCAGCGCTGCCGCCTTCGTTTCCCTCGGGCTCTCTCTGCTCACGTGACCGTCGGCCTTGGTCAAGGCGCCGCCGCCGAGCACGTGCGCACGAGGAGGGTGGGGGGAGGGGAGTGTTGTGCGCGAGCTCTCGCGAGAGGACCGGGCTGGGCGCGGGCGTTGCCACAGCAACAGTGGCCAGCCCCCCCCCCCCCCCCCCCCCCGTGGCCCCGGGATGTCAGACGGCCAGAGCCGGGAGGGGGAGCGCGAGGAGGGGCGCGCGGGGAGCTCTGGCGGCGCGTGAGGTGAGCTGAGCGAAAGGCGCTGCCCTCAGGAGTGGGGGGACCTGGCCGGTGCCCCTGCGGGAGCACAGCCCTGCAGGGACTGCCTGGGCCTGGGGACAGCACCTCTGTGCCCTGTGACCCGTCACTGGTCAGCTCAGCCTGGTGGCAGAGCTGCAGGAGGAAGTAGAGAGGTGAAGGGGCGTCAGGGGGTGTGAGCGGGAGAGAGATTGGTGGAGCTGCTCCCTGAGGCAAAGGCAGCAGGTGGAGGCTCCACGGGAAGCAGGAAGGGAAAGGATTTTTGCTCCTGAGCTGGCGGGGCTCGTTGAGAGGGCTTCAGAGTAGGTTTGATAGAGTTCTCGGTTCTTGGTGAAGTAGGGAGGGGTGTCAGCAACGCTGCTGCCTGGCCTGGCTCGACACGGAGCTTTGGCTGGGAGTCAAGGAAAAAAAATACCACCTTTGGAAGAAGGGGCCGGCAGCTTAAGAAGAGTACAGGGATCTAGGTGGGTCATGCAGTGAGAACATAAGAGGGGCAGAAGCCCATCTAGAACTCAAAATGGCCACAGTCATAAGAGGTAATGAAAAAATGTTGTTGTAAATACCTTAACAACCAGTGTGACACCCATCTACAAGAAGGGCAGGAAGGAGGACCAAGGGAACCACGGTCCTGGCCTTGAGACAGGGGAAGATTATCGAGCAGTTCATCTTGCATGTGCTCACACAGCAGGTTCAGGACAACCAGGGGATCAGGCCCAGCCAGCGTGGGTTCATGAAAGGCAGGTCCTGCTTGACCAACCTGATGTCCTTCTGTGACCAGGTGACACTCCTAGGGAATGAGGGAAAGGCTGTGGATGTTGCCTAGCTGCACTTTAGTAAAACCTTGGACACCGTCTCCTCCGGCATTCTGCTGGAGAGGCTGGCAGCTCATGGCTTAGACAGGTGTACTCATGGCTGAGTAAAAACCTGGCTGGATGACTGGGCCCAGAGAGTTATGATGAGTGAAGTTGAACCCAGTTGGCAGCTGATCACAAGTAATGTGTTCCAGGACTCAGTATTGGGACCAGTTCTATTTAATATCTTTATGTATGATGTGGATGAGGGGATCGGGTGCACACTCGGTCAGTTTGCAGATGATGCCAAATTGAATGGGAGTGTTGAACTGCTGGAGGGTAGGAAGGTCTGTTCTCCCTAGTGGCGAGTGATAGGACGAGGGGAAATGGCCTTCAGTTGCACCAGAGAAGGTTCAGGTTGGATATTAGGAAGACTTTCTTTACTGAGGGGATTGTCAGCCGTTGGAACAGCCTGCCCAAGGAGGTGGTTGAGTCATCATCCCTGGAGGTGTTTAAGAGAAGAATAGATGTTGCCTTGAAAGACGTGGTTTAGTGGTGTTGAGATGGGGCTAGGAAAAAGTTGGACTTGATGATCTTGAAGGTCTCTTCCAGCCAAAACTGCTCTATGATTCTGTGATATTGGCACAAGTTTATGGCCAAGTTTACCCAAATTCAGCTAACGTTTGAGAAAATAACCTAGACACAGAAATTAAACCTTCCTTCTGTAAAAGCTGTAGTGAAGGACCTAATTCACAGCAAAAGTTTTCCTTTTGGTCCTTTTCGAAGAGAAAAAAAAAGGTACTAGTCAGCTGAAAGAATGTACTTTTCTCACTCGTCAGTTTTTCAGATATGGCAAGAGGGAGTTATATTGTTTGGAGGTTTTTGTTTTTCTGAAAACAATCCTCAACCCTGCGATGAGACCAAGCAAAGAAGTTTTGGTACAGAAAAAAGTTGAAGCATGAAAATAAAGCTAGATTAAAGACCTATTATGGATTCATCTGGCAGAAATCTATAATAAAATACTATTAGCAAATTTTTAACCATTCAAATTAAAAATCTCACTAGGAAATAAAAAGGAACCTCTGCTGAGGACTTTTGCTGAAAACCTACGTAATCCTTTCAAATTCTGTAGGGATTTTGGGCCAGAACTGTGCCAGATAACCATTTCTTCTAGTTAATAGTAGGTTTGAGAAAGTGCTACGTATTCCCATTCAAGAGTTGGATTTTGACATCAACATTTCAAAACTTGTTTCAGGGCAAATATTGTTAATCTTGCAAAGTAATTGCAAAAATATGCATGCCTTTATGAATGGCCTCTGTGTTGGTGTGTGTATATAGATTGATTGATTGCAGATGTATGCGTACCTTTTATACAGGTTATCTGCTGGCAACTTAAAGCAAAATGTGCATTAATTTCTTAAACTGAAAATTAACCTACGCACTTGCTATTTAAATATGTGCAAATAAACAAAAGGAAATAGGTTTTCATAATGGAAATCAATCTCTAAACTGAACCAAATGTGATTAGGAGCAAAAGATGTGAGTTCAGTACTTTTGGTCTGTGTTATTTTAAAGTGTCGGAAGGAACAAATTATCTTGCATTTCTATGCTAATAGGGCACGTTAATCACTGAAAAAGGTGATTCTGGTTTTGTTCAGGGTTTATGAATAAAAAGTTATTGCTGGAAATGGCTCATTTACTCTAGATGTGCCCGAGACAGAAAGTCTGAGTCCTCTGGAGCTTTTGTAAATACACGTTGCAGAATCTTCCCAGACTGAGATGTTTGCCTGTTTGTAGTTGGCTAATCCAGAAATGATTCCCTGATAAGGTTAATGCCCAGTTAATTGCTCCTAGCCTTGACATACAGTTTAATTGCTACTTGGCCAACATATGTTTGTTGCTTGCTTGGTGTAGAATTCTAGCTGATGTAGTGATGCAAAGCACAGACTGGTGGAGGGCAAACAAAATAAATACAGTATTTTATGTTCTTTTAATTCAGGGCCAAGTGGATTTGGATGAAGTGTTTATTTAGTTTGCTGGCTGCTTCAGATGCTGTGGCATATTGATTCCTTTTATTACTAGCAGCCATTTAACCTGACCTCTCAGATCCAGTATTTTAAAAGCCATAAATTTTAACTTTACTTATGAGCAAGGACTGAAATGCTGTGAAAGCCTTTTTATTAGCAGAGCTCTGCCTTGCTCCATGTTCATGTGTCACCCATGGCAACAATATTTAGAGCATCTTAAATTAGAGCGGCTGTTGGGCAGTTTGGTGGTGGTGGGGTTAGCAATAAAGAGAGCTCATAAATATCTCAAGCATGTAGGATTCACTGATCAGAGCGTGGGCAGGTGTACAAAGGCTATGGCATTATTAGCAAAAGGTATCCTTTTTCCTGGTTAAAAAATCTAGCTTTTCTTTCTTACTGTTAATGTTCACAGATAAGGAAAAGCAGACAGAAAGGAAGTATTTTATGTAATTTATTTTTTAATTGCAAGTTACGGTGGTGAAATTGAAGTATAATTTTCTTTGTTGGCTTGGCTTGGCTTTTTTTTTATAATAATCATCTCCCTTGTTTTGCAATACCCTGAATTAATCTCTGAATGATGTTTAAAGTAATCTTCAGCATGCGGTTCATATAAGTGTTTGTAAAAATGTACCCAGGACAAAATTTGATGCATAAAAATGACATACCACTTTTTTAAAAAGAAAATAATTGTGAATGAAGTGTTTGATATGAGATGATTTCTTTTTGCATTCATATGTAAAGAACTCAAAAGAGGCTTTGAATTAGTGAAGAAAACAAAGCTTAATGTGAACTTTTTGCATCCTTTCAATTTGTTACTTCTGATTTAAATTAGTCATTTTTTAAAATATGATTTTAGGCCTGATGACTGAAATTAAGTAATAATCCAGCAGTTTATTTCAAAATAGGCATCAGGCTTAACAAAACAGATAGATCATAACCATGAATTCTGTGTAAGTATGCTCTTGCTTTCTTGTTCTACTGCTGAAGAAGTTTCCCCCTGTCACCCAGGTCAAAGGTAGCACTCTAAATGTTCACCTCATGCCATTAAAAGTGACTTTGTTTAAGTATTAGTGCAGGGACTCTCACATTGTGTTAAACTTTGGCCTGGGAGCAAAAATGTTGGTTAGTTTGAGAAGTGTAATTTCTGTCAATTAATCTCAGAAAGTGTCACATTTCCCAATCTTTTAAAGTTAGATGGAAATGTTAGACTTTATCAGAGGGTGATTGTGGAGGTAGAAGTAAAGCAATCACAAAGCATTGGAGTTTTTTTATTACTCTTTAATTTCAGGCTGATCAATTCACAAGGTGCCTGAGGTCACTGGGGAATCATCTTTTCTAAAACCTGCACTTTTTCCTGTCTGCGTTGCTTTTCCTATAGCTGTTTTCCTCTAGCAGGTTGTAACAGCTCTTTTGAAAATCAGTTTGATATACATAAATATCCTTGAGGAGAAAGCTCCTGTTTTGCTGAATATCAGGTAGCTTAATGTATGTGGGGACCAGTCTGAAGGGCAAGTGCTGCTTCCGTTTGCCCCAGCTGGAGAGAGCTCCCTGGCGCAATGATGGAGCGGAGATTCCGCTTCCCGCTGCGTGCGGAACAGCTGTGTTCTGAAGTGGAAGGTTATGTGAGAGGTTAAACTTCTGTAACCAAATGAAGAGAACTAATTATTTCAGAGATAACATCAGACGTTCATTTATGCAAAGACTGGCCTGGCTACATTTTGTCCAGCATTCAGCACCGACCCGGCAAATGCGTGTGCTGGTTTGGCTTGAGCCTCCTTCTTCTTTTGCTCCTCGTTCTTAGCTTTAATATGGTTGCACTGCGAAGCTTATTAGCATTTTTGAGACATTTAATGCTGTACATATTACTCTTTTTGAAATATTACCGCGTACTTCTGCAGTGTTTTTGTTTGTTAGCGATAACACTATGGAAAACAGCGACACCAGCACCGGTTTCTAAGATGACAGTAGTGCATTTTCACCTCTTGCCTAATGGCTGCCTTATTCAAAGCCTTTCCTCTTCAGATGGCTAAAGCTCGGTGTACCTTCTGGGCCACAAATTACGGACTGGCATTTTTTATAGTTGCAGTTGCAGTTTGTGCAAATGTGGGCTAAATTGCAATCATTACATGTAGTAGAATAGCTGGAAATAGCTTTAAGTCTGAAGACTGTAGATGGCTCTTTTAATCAGAGGACTTGTTAAATTCTCCCTTGCTTTGATTTCTCTTTCTTAGATTTATTTTCTTTTTCTGTCAGGTGTGGGGTGGTTCTGTGTTCAGTATTCCTGCTTCTAATTTGGAATGCTTGGTTTGAGGTATGAAATGAACAAAATGATACACTTTGTCTATAATATTTGAGTGCAAGATAGTGAATTTTCTCATGCCTTTTATTAATCTTTTCATAATTTTTTCTGTGCCACTTGTATAAAATAGTGTTGAAGAAAAGGCTGCAGTATGCTCTAAGGTTACTCTACAAAAATGTCCCATTAAAGCTCTTCATTTGAAAATCACAAGCTAAATAATGTAATGATTTTTAAATTCCTCCTTCCTAAATCGTTCTGTGCATTGAATCGATTGATGATTGAGGAAGTATCTGAATATAAAAATATAAGTGAGAGGAGGAATCCTTTGTAGTTGTGCATACTGTGAATCCTACCTGAAATAAATGAAACTGTATTAAACAAAATACTTCAGAAGGAATTGAACATGAATTAATTTAAGTTACCATGTGATGTTGCAACCCCGTGGGTAAGAACCATGCCTGTCTACCTGTTTTCTGATGTTTATGACATATGGAGATTGGTAATAATGATGTGTTGTCTTTTGACCTTATGTTTATTGACAAGAGGCACTCAACAGTTTTCACTTTATACACCAATTTAGAGGGAAATTTCTAAAAGTAGTGAAGGAGAGAGTAAAGCAGTTAGATCTGGTTGTCTGTTGCCTCTTGTATCTTTGGACATCTTTCACTTGGGTAACAGATTTGTTTCATTCTCATACAAAAGGTTTCCGTACAGCAGGGATATATTTGGGCTAAATTTTTATGATGGATCTGTTTTACCAGCCTGATACCTATATCATCTGTTTCCGTACAACAGAAATCCTGCTTTTTCCTTCCTGAACAATAGTTGGGGTATTTCTGAGACTGTATTTGCTATCCTCATTGCTTCAGGGGCAGTGTAAGGTTAGCAATACATTAACAAAACTAGATGTGATCAGTGACTTGATTGTATTTTGAAAATCATAGGAACGTATATATATCAAAAGATATTTTTGACCTGCCCCAATTCCTTTAGAGAAGAGGTAACTAGAGAGCAACCATTTAGGTTGGGAGAGTCCTGAGTTCATTGAGACTAAGTTGGGCATCGTGTCACCCCAGGTGCACGTCCAGGGCAGAGCAGGCACTGGGCTGGAGCTGCTTCCTGAGAAGCTGTCAGCGTGTCTCACCCTGCATCCTGCCACGAATAAATCAGCCTCTGAGTTTCATGAGCAAACCGTTGTTTGCCTGCTAAAATCACTCATGTGCCATCTCCAGCATCCCAGTACCTATAGGGAAGAAAGTTCCCTGTTTTCGTAACCATCGTCTCTTTCCTAGTAGCACATGCACCTCCATCACGTGCGGTGTGATGGGAACCAGAAATGTGTGCATTTAGGGCTCGGGTAAAGACAGAGCCAGGCTATAATCTGTTACAATTTAGTGTTTTATTGTAGTTCCTCAATCTCAGTGACACTTTCCCTTCGTTTTTTCTTTGTAACTGGTTTTTACCTCACTATATCTTTCAAAGTGTAAATAGTAAATTAGTCTAACTCACACCAATGTTTCTCTAAATATTATCCTCTAGGCATATTCATATAGCTTTGATTTTCAAGAAGAATCATTATCTAAAGTAAAATTAATTATAAATACTTAAGATGTTTACCGTTTAGGATGTCTTAGGAGTTGTATTTCATTTAGAGTGGCAGTGATTCCTGGCTTCTTTTCAATTCCACTTTCCCTACACGTGCCTTTGGGGTGGTTTGCTTTGCCCACAACACTGTGTCACTTGTTTCCCTTTTAATTTTCATGACTGACATCTCACTTCTGTTGTATTTCCTTCTGCTGAGCTATTAAAAAAGAAAGGAATGTGCAGATGTGGGGAAAAAAATAAAAACCTGGAAATAACCTGAAACTAATAATAATAATAATAAAAGAAAAGAAAACAGAAAGAAACAGAAAAAAAAAATCAGTGGTAGCCATGTTCGCATTGAACAGAAAATTAAGGTACATGTAATACCATCTTTCAGTTAAAGGGTGAAGTTATACCATCTTTCAGTTAAAGACAGGGAAGTGACCGTAAGCCAATTCTGTTTCCTTTGGAGACATTAGAAAAAAAATTTCCTTTTTCCAAGGTAGTAGTGTCCTGAATTTACTTGGTAGCTAAAAAGTTTTCTGTTTAGTTTCTTTTCTCCTCCACTTGGTAGCAGACTGAAAATACTACATCAAAGTCACTGTAGGTGTTCTCTTTAAACAATCAAAAACCAGCTAGTTATTGCTAAAATTAATTCCTCAGGGGGACTTTCATGTTAGGACAAAACAGCAAAATAAAGACTATTTATACAGAAAGAAACATACTTTGCCAGTATCTCTGAGTTTCCCATGCAGTTGTTTAAGGCAAGTATTGGACAAAGAATCTTTTCTTGGTGACTTTGACCGAACTACATAGTATGTGACCAGATGCCTAAAAAGTGGATCACAGTGTGCACAGAGCAAACTGCAGCCAGGCTGAGCAGAAAGCTTGCTTTCTCCTACATGTAGCATTTGAATGTGTCACTCCAAACCTTGGGTAGTGGCTTGGATTTTCTTAGGAATGGCCGTCATACGTTAAGAGTAGTCTTCCAGTCTGAGTAATTGGTTTAGCTTTATATGAGACAGGCTCTAATAGGCATTTAACCTGAGACAACTTATTTTTTTTCAGGTGAGACAGTTTAGGGCACTAATTTAACGTAGTACAGCTTGTACTGGCACATGTATATAAACACCTTTTGGCTGTCCTTTACCGCCGCCGTTTCAGGTAGCTGGATAGCTGCAGCAGCCCTGGAGACCAGCTCTGTCTGCAAACCCCCCCGAAACCACGGAGGGGCTGATGCCCACCACCACCCTGCGGTCTGGCCCTCGGCAGCGGCGACTGCCCTGCCTGCTGCTGGCAGTGGGGCCGTGGCCGTTGCTTCCTTGCAGATGCCATGGTCGCCTTTAAACCACCTTCCAGTGGATCCCGCTGCTGAAAGGCTCGGCAGGCGATGGGGCACTGGGTGCCTGCTGCCCATGGAGGTGGGAGCAGTAGCCCCAGCGTGCCTTCGCCCAGAGCTCCGCTGCCTCTGAAGCCTCCTCACTCTGCCGGATTTACCACCTTGCCTTGTCTTCTGCGAAAGCAGCACGTCAGAGCTGTTTTCTGACTGAAAAACAAGAAAGCTTTTTTTCTGCTGATTGGTGGCTTTCGCTTTGCCACCTTACACAGTGATTACGCTTCCCTTGGTTTTGCTCCTTCTCAGCCTGGGATAGGCACCGCAGTGCCTCTTACTAATGTACAAGTTTTTAGTGATTTTAAGCACCTTTATGTTGTGTGTAAGTCATTGCTCTAACTTTATTTTAGCACTTGCAAATTGGGCAATAATTGTAGCCTCCGGGATAGCCCTGTGTGACCGGACAGCCAGGCTTCCCTTAAACTTTTTTGTCTCCACACACACTCCCTTGCACACCTTATTTTCAGCTACATATCAGTCTGCAGGTAGTGGAAGCATAAATTGCTTTGTGTAGGCACTACTGATGAGTCTCTATTTGATGCCAGTTCTTAGCTTTTTTCCTCTTAAGAACTCACTGGTTTAGTTCAGAAATACCTGCACTCTGCGATTGCTAAAATCACAGCAAATAGTCCTAACATGTCTGTCTTCTCTGTGATCCTTAAATCCCTTCAGGCATGGCAGTACGTGGACATGTATGTGAAGGTCTTCGGTTCTTATATTCTCCTGTTGCTTGCATTAGTATCACTGGAAAGTTGAAAAGCATTTGTGTTCTCGAAGACCAAAGGCATACTGCAAAGCAAATCTCTCTTTCAGTGTCTGTATGTCACATTTACTGTTCTGCCTTATAAAAACCAAGTAGATGCTACAGAAGTTTTTAAATTGAGTTGTGAATTTCTTCATTGATTAGTATGTCTGTATTCATTGAACTTTTTACCTATTCTATCATTATATTAATACTAATGCTGCTACGAAATAAAGCCTTTCTAAGGTCAGATAGTCAAGCATTCTATGAGAGGAAAGGTTTTGGTGACTTGGGAAGGTATTTGCTCTTTTTTAAATGAGATGCTTTCTTGTGTGCCTGTAAACAAGCAAAAGGGAAGCAACATCATTTATGTTAAGCTGTGCTTTGCTGGAAATATTTGTTTCTTGAAAAACCTGCTGTGTGTGTTTATCATAGCACCAGTTTCAGCTTGGAGAAAAAAGTTGGATAAGACTGTGAGAGAACTAATAATATCTTCTCAGAGGAGAA
The DNA here is from genome assembly GCA_020746105.1 of Trogon surrucura. Lineage (NCBI taxonomy): Eukaryota > Metazoa > Chordata > Aves > Trogoniformes > Trogonidae > Trogon > Trogon surrucura. Next base: position 54,134,274 of record CM036621.1, on the reverse strand, counting down.
ATGTGTTTGAAAATATCAGCCATTCGTACAACCTGGCTCATTCTGGAAATGAAAACTCTTGTGTAGCAGTGTTTGGTTTTGTGAGTCTAAGAATAATGTTCTCCTTGAGACTGTTAGCAGTGTCCAGTTGGACATTGCTGTCAAAGCCCCATCCTTACCACTGGTACAGACTTCATTGTGACACAGGGCGAGCCAGCTATTGCCTATCACTTGTTGTCAGGTCTTTAAATTATGTGCCATCCCTTCCAAGTCTGAACAGGGATATCTACTGAACTAGGTTTAACTGGATGTTATTTTTAGAACAAATTACATTGATTGCATACTATTTCAAAGGCCCCAAGTAATAAAGTACACAAGTAAATGTAGCTGTCTGACTAGTTTCATTTCTCTGTGTGGTTTTAGGTACAAAAACTTAACTATTTGTTTTCCAGACTCTTCTGGCAAAGATTTCGGGCCTATGCTGGGATTGAAGAAGTCCAGTTCTCTTGAGAGTCTTCAGACTGCTGTGGCTGAAGTTAGGAAGAACGAACTCCCTTTTCACAGACCCAGGCCTCACGTGGTCCGGGGTCGAGGGTGTAATGAGAGTTTCCGAGCTGCCATTGACAAGTCGTACGATGGACCTGAAGATGGAGAAGATGGTATGTTGCTCATGGCACTTCTTGAAGGAACCACCTTCACGTAGCACTGTTGAGGGCCGACTCGGTAAAGCGCATAATCAAGTGATTTAGTTGATCACATTGTAAAAGCTGCCCATGTCTTCCACTGGATAGAACTGTCTTTGCAGTACCCCATCCAACCCTGACTGTTTAATGCAAAGCCTTTTACTGATCTCGTTTGGGGCGGGGTTGTGTTGAAGGATTTAGAACTCGATCCCTAAATAATTATATTTTCTAACTTCAAGAAGCAGCTGCCTTCTTCAGATTACGTTAAAAATTATCTTGCTTGTTTTACAGAGCTGTCTACAATCCCCCTTTCTCTAACCAGGAAATTTGTTTCCTGTTATAGACAAGGCAGAGTGTATTGATAGCACCCTGCTGCTCATTCTGTCACCATAGGCTTACAGACCCCAGTCTGGAAATATGTCTCCTTAGCATGAAGGATAAAACTGTGCTTGAATCCTGAGCCCCCCCAAATAGAAACAACACAGCTCTTCTCCAACCAGACAGAAAACTTTGTCTATTTCTTGTTCAGCCATTAAAATAGAAAGATTCCAGGGAGTGAATGAAATAATTTTGTTACGTAGGTTGGTTATGTCAGTCACCAGAATCACTCACTGAAGTAAGCTCTCACTGTTTGCATCCCAGCATGTCAGTTTTCTTGAGCTGGTAGAGGTTAACAAGCTAGATTTCAAACAGAATAGTGTTTTACCATGTCAGGATTTTTGTGTGAAGAATAACTACTAGAAAACAATTCGTTAAAATAAGTGTATTTAATTTACAGTAGAAATCTGCTTGAATTCACTAGGTATGTTTAGTCTGCTTTTTAAATTATTCAGTAAAATGAGTAAGCGTCATGAATCGTTTGAGCACTTTGTAGACACTCATGCTGTATTTCATGTGTTTGCATTTTGGAGGCCCCTAGCCATCATCACTGCTTCTTTTTCGTTCTGTGCAGATGGCTTCTCCGATAAGAGCTCTCACTCTGGTCAAGAAGCTCAGAATATGGAATCTGCCCCTCCAGGGAACCCTGAAATAGAAGATGCAGAAACCAAAGCAAAAAAAGACAAAAAAAACAGAGAGAAAGAGAAGAAAAAGGAAAAAGGCAAATCTAAAATCAAGGAGAAGAAAAGGAAAGAAGAAAATGAAGATCCAGAAAAGAAAAAGAAGAAAGGGTTTGGTGTCATGTTGAGGTATGGCATTTTAAAAAGCAAAACAGCCACTCATTCACATTGTAACATAGGAGACAACAGATATTCTCATAAAGTAGCGGAAAAATTACTTCACTTGGACTCAAAATAATGTTTATGTTATTTAAAAAGAAAGCAGTTTATACTTTTACACCAAACTTGTAGCTGAGGCAGAAGACATTTGGCAGACAAAATGTCTTTTTGTGCCTTTGAAATTCATTCCCATATGTCAGGAAAGATTCAAGGTTTCAGGCTAAAAGTAAGTGTGTGCTAGTGGGGGAGGCTTTATGGGGAATGTTCCTGAGTAATACATGACCCACTCCCACGCTCAGACCTTCGCCTTCTCTTCCCTTGCTTATCTGCTTCCCTCACAGGCTTTGGGGGGAGAGCAGGATTGCTCGTGTTACTGTAAACAGTCTCGGAACATCTGCAGCTGCTGAAAACCGCTAGCTATGATAAAATCTTTGCCTCACAGCTTCAGCCGTTGCCTGCAGTGGTCTAAAGCTCACTGTCCTCCCTAACCAGCGTGCAAGTGTTTGGATTTCTTCTGTGGCTGTTAGTTGGTTTTGCATCTCCGGAACCATCAGAGATTGGGCCGAGTTCTTCAGGCCATTTCCTTGCTATTGCTGGAGACTTTGGTGCTGAGGCACTCTGGTTGCTATCACTTTTGCTTCTGGTACCCATTTACTCTATTGGGGATTAAAGTGTTTCTGTTCAAATAGACCTTTGCAGTTATTGTAGGGCATATGTATGAAATTTAATGATCACCTGGAGGCGTTGAGACTGCATGATCATGTTGTTACGTGTGACACCAAACACTTAATGTTAGCTTTAGGAGGCTACTGGTGTTTTTTTAGCATGCTGTATTGTAGAGCAGCCAGACACACACAAAAGCCACAGTCATTGCTCAGGCAAAGATACAATTTGCTAGTAATCTGGGAAATTCAGCTACAAGATCATTCACTTACAGTGATATTCATTAGGATAGTGATCTATGAACTCATGTTGCAGCTTTCTGTCGATACATTCTCCAGAGTCAAATGGCTTGTGTTATATTGGCATGGAAGGTTTTACCTGACTTTCTTCCATGTGCCGTCAACAGGAATCCTCAAAATTGTCCTATCAACTTTTGAACACTGTGGAGAGATTGTCAGAAATATACGGGGATGCTTATGTGCCAAAACTGCATGATTTCAGCAGTTGCTAGCGTTCACAGGACGAAGGTGCGTGGGTACACCAGTCTGCATTCAAGTGGGACTCTAGGAAAGCCGAGGAGTCACATACTCACACCTGTGCATTGCACGTGCATTTCTGTTCAGACTGTTTAAAGAAACAGGGCTTAGCGTGGAACAGTAGTCAAAACACTGAATAATTAGGAGGGTGACTTCAGCAACTCTCTTGTGTATCTTAAGCTTTATGTGTATTTTTATTCTTTTTTTTAACTCCTTGGCATGAATAGGGCTGTTGGAAGAGGTGCGGAGTGACACAGAGGTCTGACAAAAGCATAAGCATTCTGTTTTGTGTATCGCTGGCAGATTCAAAGTTTGAAGTGCAAAATCTTACTTACAGGAGTGTCATGCCTGAGCCAGAAGGAACATGGGATGACATCAGAATCCGAAAGAAGAGAATGTAGTTGTGTCCTGGGTTTAGCTAAAAACCCAGTCCTGTTTAGTGATTTTTACTTTTCAGTTCAGTGTCTTCTAAAAGAAAAATATCTGATAACAATCAATGTGCAAAGCTAGGAGCAATAGGTTACCGTTGTTCGTGATTCCCTTTTTTGGGTATATTTCACATTTTGGCTGTACGTGAGCTTCATACATCTATTCTTTTCATTATCTTGCTTTCTCCTTGGATTGATAGTCTTCGCAGCCCACAGCAATTGTTAGTAATATTTATTTATCTGTATGACAGCACAGAAGGAGAATTTCTATCCCACACCATTGAAAAAATCTCTCTAAAGCCACAGCGATGGAAGCAACAGGTTATAATGAACGGAAAGGAGTTGTTTATAAGAGCTAACAGTTCAGCTGGGAGGTTTTTAGAGGTTCTGTGTCCTCCTTAGTGTTTCTTCCTAGAACTTATAAAATTGTTCTTGAAAAGAAATTTCTTCTTGAGAAGGTGAGAGTCCTAGGAAATCTTAGCCGTGATAGAAGTGAAAAAGGGTGATGACCTGTAAAGATTGAAGAAGAGCAAACAGTGTAAGTTTACAAAAGAATTGGGAACCTGCTCCAGATGAGCAAAACAAGGCTGGTGTTTTTTCAAGGAGAAACTGCTGCGGGTGACATGAAAAACAGAAACAATTAATCTAAATGTTTTTAAAAGAAATAATAGAAAACTAATGTGGGAACTTAGAAGGCATCAAATACTGACTAAATACTAGATTCGAGGAATGTTTTTCAAACTAGAGTTCTGCACTGATGTGAAGAGTGAGGAGTGAGTGTCAGGAGGGCTAGGGTGGAGGAGACTGCAATAAGAAGGTTTGAATGATCAAGTATTTTAGCAGCACGGATGGAGAGAAAGAGCCAGATCTTTTATGGCATTGTGGGGATGAAAGTGGCATGTTTTATTGGTAGAACAGCTGTGAAATGAAAGAAAATCTCAAGATGATAAATCTGTGAGCTTCTGCAGCAGGGAAGGTGACTACTTCTTGGTAGCTTAAGAGAAAGAAGTATTGAGAAACAGAGACAAGCTCGGTTTTTGACATGCTGAGTTTAAATCAGAAAGGGAACCTGCCATAGAAGGCATTAGAAATGTAAACACCATAAGGAAACAGAATGCTGGATGGAGAAAGAAATCTGTAGTGTGCGTTTAGTAGATACTGTGGTAGTTGTACTGTGATCTCCCATGTGGGAGACAACCACAATGAGAAACAAGGAACAGAGCCTCTGCTAGACTGACAGGAGAGATAGACACAAGAGAAAAGAAGTTTAAAAAGCAACTGACAGGAGTGGGAAGAGGATATACCTGCCGGAGACTGGGCAGTGCTGTGAATTTTTTTAACTAGTCCAGTGATTGCAGCCATGTGACTAATTGATCCTACCACGAGCTGGAACCCACGCTGATACATTCATGTTGTTTGCAATGTGTGGGTGGATTTGTTCAGAAGTAAACCAGCTGTGCCTGAGTAGTTCTGCTGTGCTGCATAGATGGATCCGAACAGGAAAAGGACTTGCTGAACCCATGGCGAAATTGGGTTGAGATACATAGGAAATGATCATCTGTGGTGAAAGCTCCAGGACCAGAAGGACAATGAAAGTATTTCTGAGCTCTTACCAGAAAGCTCCGTGCTAATGAAGACACATGCACTTTCTGGCGAATGACTAGGGGTCAGGTGTAAAGAACAAAGGAAAGTAGAATTTGAGGCGAAAGCAGCTGCTGGAAGTGTCACGGTTGTCTACAGTGGGGTTTTTGTGCTATGCTTTCTGGGTCATATGTACAGCTCTAACAAGTTTTATCTTGGTAGTATGTCCATGTGAATTGGTTTGTTTCTGCCTTAGAATCAATAACAAAGCATTTCAAGGTATTAAAATCAAACCCAAGTATTTATCCGTAGCAGGAGAAGTGTTGAGCTTTAGTCTTTTGCATCTGAGCTTTTTGAACATATTGGAATTGCTACTGCATTGGGTTTTTTACTTCTTTTTTTTTAATTTAACAACAGAAAATAGCAAAGCTGTTAGCAGTTGCTAACAGATTTCACTTAGTGCCTCATCTGTTGCTCAGCTGCTATTTACTTGTAGTTCCTGGTCTTTTTTTACACATACAAAAAAAAAAAAAGAATGATTGCTTTCCTGCTAAGCTTTTCCTGGATTGAAGCTTTATTTAGGTGACTGTGATTCAGGGAGACCATCAAGAAATCATGCTTTTGGTTTTGTAATCATTGTCCTGTTGTTTTACCCTGTATTATCTGGAATACTTGGCTGCAACGTTTTAATGACTGTGGCACTTGGAGCAAAGTAAGTTAGTATACTGCAGATTTGAAATGCAGATGACACTGGTTATTACTGATTAACCAAGTCTCAGTAATCCAAAGTACCAGTTTACTGTGGTACAGACTGCACAGTATTGGTTTTCTTGTTTGATTGGTTGATGCATATATTGCCTGCCTTCGTACTGAATGTATGTAAGTTGACTCTGCTAACTGCATGTGACATCAACTAAGGAGCATTATATTTTACTTTTTGGTGTTTTCTGGCACATTGCACCATCATAGCTCACTAAACAACCCACTGCTAGACAAAAGACAGCAAAGTAAATGGATATTGTAGATCAGAAAAACAACTACATTAAATACTTCCATTATTGGAGCTGTGACTAACTGTATACTGCAGCCTCAGGAAAACACCAGTGTCCAGCATCTATACTGAAACTCTTTTGGAACAGAAATAATCTCAGATCTGTGCAGATAAATAATAGCACCGAGATTACACAGTTCTACATTCTATTCTTGGTTCATCCCATTTCTTGCATTTTGTTGACTGATTCTTTGAGGGCATTGTGAGTCTTGAGGAGACTGCTGGACCTCAAATGAGCTTCCCTGTACTTCTTTTTGAAGGTGTTTTGTATTTTAATGAGAAGCACTATAGTGAAACCGCATGTTTTCTGTGCCTTTGAATAAAGGTAGTGTGTAGTGTCCATTGGTTTAGAACTGTTCAGAAGCCTTGTGAGGTGGCTCTGTAGACTGTTTGTAAGAGTTCATTAACTCCTCAGTGCAGGGTGTTAGAAATCCATGATGCTGAGCGCTAATGCAAAAAGCATTATCACTTAGCACTGGCAATGTAAAGCTGATCTGACAAAGAGGTTAATTAAAAAAAAACAAAAACAAACCTCAACAATAATTATTCCTCAGTTTGCTAGGTGAACTCTACATTTTAAATTTGTGATCTGTAGTTACTTAATTGCCGTGCTTTGAAATATTATCAAAATACTATTTTCTAACAAACATAGCCTTTATGTTGGTTTCTGAATTAAGTTAGAGAAAGGCTGAACCTTCAAATCACCAGGGAAATGTGACCTCTGCTGTGCAGTGCTGCTCTGTATCCTAATCCCTTAGCAGTTGTTACAGTCCTGGCGTATAATAAGTATAAATCTATGGCACTCTCAACGACTTTTTCCAGATAGTGATTGTAAAAATTCTGAGCAGCCTTTTCAGCTTTATGGATATGAAGGTAAGTTAGCTAATGAACTGCAGCCACACCAATGGCATTCTAATAGGTAGCTTCCCCACACAGGGACAAGTAGGCTGAAGTCATAATTTTTCTGTGGTATAAAAATCTAAGAGCAAGTATATAATTGGTGACTTATAGTAAAGAGTTTTGCTGAACTGGAGTGCAATGGGAGGACACCTTCTCTTTTTTTCTAGGCTGGATTCAGGAAAAGAAAAAAACAACCAACCTTCTTCATATAAGGCAGCTTTTGCCAACTTGACTTCACTAGCTCACTGGCAAATATCTTCTAAATTAGTACAGGTGAGAAAATGTCTATCCCTCAGATATTGGACATCAACCATGACTTGCATATTTGTGCATGTATGTATGTAACTGCAAGCCTAGAAAGCAGGAATTTTTATATATATATATATATATATATATGTGTGTTAGTTACATTTGCTTTTCCCTCTTCAGGAAGTGCACTTTTCCACATAATACTTCATCTTAAATTATTTACCTTCCATTTCACAATATGAGCCATGAATATTTTATTTTTTGTCCCCTTAATTTGCCAATTTTCCTTTGAGCTAAGTGCCTCAGTGATTTTAATTTTTCATTCTAGTTGCAAGACAGAAATGACCCTTTTTTCATTATTACTATTACAGGCCTTGTGCTTCGAATGATACTTTTTACAACCAGCACTGTTGAGCCTGTAATGGTATTGCACAGTAGATAGCATAAAATACAGATATTGACTTCCATTAAGAATAGCACTATGATGGCTTATGGAGAGATTTTTTTTTTTTCTGCTCTGTGTTGCCCCAAGAAAGTTGAGTGTTGTAGAAGAAAAGTTAACAGTGTAACAAAGAAAGAGAAAAGAATAAGTACATGATTTTCTGGAGAAAGGCAGTGTAGATGTATTTTTCATGTATTAATATATATATGATACTGTAAATCAGTATGGCTGTGGATAGGTTAAAAAATAAATATTAGATTGAATAATAATTTAATTAGGCTAAAGTTATTTCATAAATTTTTGTCCTCAAAGCAAAATGATCTGAGATGAATCATGCCTGTGTATTTTGATAGACAGCATCGGTTAATAAGGCAGATGAGTTATTTAGAGGCCTTGATTTCCTTTTGCCTAATGAAATTCCCACTTTTCAAATAGGTAAATTAGTAAATAAAACTCCTGTTTCCTTTAAAGAGTGCAAGAGCATGAGGGAGAAAAGATAGCTAATCAGTTTAATGTTTCTTGATCTTGTCAAGTATTTTAAGCTAAAAAGAGATGGACACTTCAATTTACATGTATCACTTTTTCTTTTCCTCTGCCGTATTGATTCGTACTTGGCTGTATTCATAGTCAGACTAAAACAGAGAAAATAAGGGGGTTTTGTACTGAAAATGGTCATGTGGACTGCCTACGAAAGGCTTATTTGTTTAATTAAGCATCTGTTCTCCTCTTAATATGCATGCATAAATCTCATTAACATTAGCTGTATGCAAGTGCAGTGAAGAAGAATAGACCCCTCACTCTCATTACTGAACTTGGATAACAAGATTTATATTTACTTAACAGATCAGAGCAGAAAGTTCCCTCTGATTATTTAAAAGGACTGGAAATTACAAACTGTTTGCAAGGAGCATGCTTTTTGTGAAATGGTTGAATGTTCACTTCAAGTTGAAATATCATTATTCAAGCCATTACTAAGCTAAATAAATAAATAAAAAGCAGCGTGCTTTGTCTGTAGGGATTAACTTTCTGCACTAAATTGTGACATGTCTACTTAAATGTATAATTGCCTGATATTGAGCTCTGTGCATGCCATACCTGCTAAAATAAAAGTAAACTCCAGGTCTTTTCTGAAGGAGACATATTTCTTGTAAGTGTCTGTCTCCACTCTTCCAAGAAATGCCTTCTGCAAAAAAGTCCTAGAAAGCAAAATGTGTCTTGATGAATACTGAACACTCTGGCAGTGTATTTTCTTTGATTCATTTTAATTGGCTGTTGCTTGTTCTAAAATCCATCTCTTATGTGAGGATAAATCTTGAATTTTCAATTTTCCGTATAAGTTAGAGTACATTGAATAATTCTTTATCGAATATAGATGCATTATGGTCAAAGATCCTTGAAGGTTTAAAGTCATGCCCACAAGAATTTGAATGAAGGCTTCCTGAGCTGCATTTTAATCAATAAATACGTATTTTGCTCAGGAATACAATGAGGAGTACGAGTTCTACCTTGAGACAAAAATCCCAGCAGTTTTGCTGATTTTCTCTTTCAGTAGTTCTTGTAACACAAGCTTGGTAAGTGGGAGGTCTGGGGGAGAGACAACAATTAGTGAGATGTTATACAGAAGGGGGTTCCTGACAAATTCCTTAACTACAAAGTACTGGCAGGTGCCAGTTTAATAGGTATTGCCATTAACAGCCATCTGCAGACAAAATGAAATGTACTCATCTCCCTGAATTATGATTTATGCCAGACAAAGCAGTCAAACCAAAGTAATATTTATATTGTAACGCACTCATTGATTAAATGCACATGGCATCTCAAATCCAGTTGACATTTTAAGTTGAAATGATTGCAGACATGTAGCCATTTATTTAACTATTACTTTAAAAAATGTGTCTCTATTTGTTATTAATAGAAGAAAGTCAGCCCTGACCAATATTTCAATAGGCTGACCTTTTGTTTTGCTGACATATAAAAGGAACAAAGCTCCTTTTGGGGTACTCGCAATTTTAGCGCGTATGAAGTATGTGAGCTTCAGAAAAACTGACCTCTTTGAACCGCTCTGTCTCTTTCTTCCCTCTTCTTTTCCACACAGGATTTTTGAAAGAAAATGGACAAGAGATGGTTTAGGAGATAGGAAAATAGTCTGAGAGAGGTTTTGTTTCAAGTGCCTGCTCTGCTACTGATTCCTTGGGTGGTACTGGTTAACTCACTTTAGCTGCTCAGAGCCACAGTAGTCCTTATACGAAAGTTACCCCCTGCTTACAAAAATGAGAGTATTTCCCTGCTTCATAGGCTCATTGTTCAGATCAATCCAAATAAATAAATAAATACATTTAAAAACTAGTCTGACTACTCCTGTAAATATATAGTGGCCAAATAGTTTTATGTTTAAGAAAATTAAAATATAGTAAGCTTTTCTATGATTTTTCTCTAACTGATTTTCTTCTAATCTTTAGGATCCTTTATTCGCTCCCCAAATACTTCTTCCTGTCTTTCCTTTTACTTTTTTCCAGTGATTCCAGTTTTTCTCATTTGTTAATTTCCTGTTGTCCAGCCTCTTATTTCCACAGAGCGTTTCTCCATTCTGTTTGTAACCTTGTCTCGTTATTGCTTACCTTCCCACCCTTTTTTAGCCAATGCTGATTTGTTCTCTGTTTGGAAAAAAAAAAATGAAGCAAGCCTAACCTGGTCTGCAAGCTCAACCTTCTGCTGTTGCACTGGTGTTGAGAACTGTGACAGAATACAGGGTTCCTCTTACTCCTTCTTGCAGCTGCTAGCTCGTGAGGTGCCGAGCTGGGGTTTCCTCCTCAGCACTACCTCCTAGCTACAGATTCTCTTGCCTTCTGAAATGTGATTTGGGATATAATGCCTCAGAATTATAGTTGACCTTCTATCTTTTACCCTGGTTTTATACCTCCTTGCTAGAAAAACCTGATTTGTCATTTCCAGTTTAACGTGAGCAAACTCATTTTTCTCTGCAGTTTGTTGTTCTTTATGTCCTTATCCTGTCATCATGGAAACTAGTAGCATCTTCCTCCGTTCACAAAAGCCCGTACAAGAGATGCCAACTTCCAGTGAACCTTAAACCCACTCAGTGGGGCAGCATCTGATGTTTCCTCACTTCTTGCACAACATGCTTGACACATCTGGCTGTGTTCTGTTCACTTTCACCTCTGCTCATTTGGTTGGAATTTGTTAGGATGTGAACGCAAAGGTGCAGGATTGCTCCTTACCCAGCAATTGTTGCTTGTTCAGCTGTTAACTTCAGAAGTTAACTGGAGTTAACTCCATCTTCTGATCACCTCCAGCCCCCTATCCACTGACAAGGCTTGTTTGTCGCCAGGTTTCTGCACGTGTTGCTTTCTCCTCTTCTCTCTACCCCACCCTGCACCCTGAGCTCTCTGTTGTCATGGCTGCTGCCCAGCTCATGCAGAGCCTCGACTAATAAGCCCAGCAGAGTTTGTTGGTTTGGGCTCTGCCCTCTCTCTCTCTCTGCTTCTATTCTGCACCTTGTCATGAGAAGCAACTACTCTGGTTTCTGAGTGGTCGTGATGCTGCGTGGTGTTTGCCACAGAAGTTAATTATGCTATTGAGTGCTCCCCTCACAGAAATATTTACGTTTGAAGAACTTTCCCCTGCTTGCTTCCTTCATTCAGTGGAAATGATGTCTCTAAGGTCTTGGCTTGGACTTGGAGCATTTGAGAGAATTTGATCTTACCCTTTAGAAGTCTTTGAATAATTCTTAGTGGTGAAAATGAAGATGACTTCTTCCTTTTCCTTTTCTGTTCTTGAGACTTTCAACTTTTGTCCTGTTTCTTTTTTTTTTTTTTTGAGTTGCTGAAAAGTAAAGAATGAATAAAAAAGAACCTGGGCAAATATGAAATGTTAGCCAAATACATGAAAAAACCTATCACCCTCTGTGTGTGTATTTATATACTCTATAAACTCTGAGATATGTGTCACCACAGGTTTAGGAATTAAAAAAAAAAATAATTCAGGTCTTACAGGTTCACTCACAAGGCAGAAGATTGTCTGTGTGTATATGTAGTACAAGGTACACAGGCTACTAAGTGTCTGCTGTAGTGCTTTAGCATTTAACTTCAGTATTAGGTTTAAAGTAATGAGCTGTATGCCTGTGCCATCCATTGTCCCTTACTTGAAAGTAGTGAATACCTGGCCTTACTCTAACCCCAGATTATCAGGTTGGTTTGTAATAATGCGTAAATAGAATTGTAAAGCTATTTGCTGGTGATAGAAGGCCACCACTGGTGTCTGCTATTTTCTTTCTAACCAAAGAACGCCAGTGAGCAATGAGTCAGGCACTGTTCATTCTGCCTCCTTCGTCCTTTTTGTTTAGTGTTCTACCCTCTAATGTGAAAATCTGTATTACAGTAGCTTAGTATAACAAACATCTTGATGTTCTGGTTTTAATTAAAATTAAATTGAGGAAATAAACAATTCAAAGAAGTTAGCTTTCCTCTTTTTTCTTCTTTTTTTTTTTTTTCTTCCCCAAATATGCTTTCCATATCCTCTTCTGCATTTGGAAGTGCTTATTTCCATTCCCATGCTCATGAATTGTTCAGCCATAGTGAGGAAGGACTGTCAAGGAAGCTTTCATTCACTTAGCCTTCTTAGCAATACATGTTTTTAAATTATTGCTTTTCATTTGTTTGTTTTGATGCAGTCTGCACTGTAAAATACAGTTCTTCATATAAAACCTTTGTCAAAATGTGATTTGACAAAACCAAACTATACTACACTTGAGAAAAAGAATCCACAATACAGCTGCAGATCATTTTTACTATGATTAGAAGATATATATACACACATATATTGGGGAGTGGCTGACTTGATCTCAATTATTCAAAAAGAAATTAGCAAATATTTCTTTCCTTTAAAAAAGCAGATTATTATAAGTGCTGCAGTAGCTTAATGTACCTCTTCATCTCTGAAGACCTCCACCCCATTTTTTTTTAGTGAATTCCTATTTAGGCTATTTTCACTTGGTTGTCATGTGTTACTTCCCAAACCATCAGTCATCTGCAGCAGTGGAGGGTGCTGTAGGCAGGCTCAGGCAGCGCTCCAGGAGCTCTGGGCTGAAATGGTTTGGGAAGACATGTAAGGAAATTTTGAGGTATAGATAGATCTGCTTTGAATTCACTCTGCCTGTAGCAGTAGTGTTAGCTGCTTTGTTCCTACATGTGACATGTTTGCTAATGTCAGTAATTACAAAGTGGAAGTCGTATTTATGTGTCTGTAGAATGAATGCTGATGACATTCCGTAAGGCCACAATGAGACCTGTAAATCCTATGGTGCTGGTTCTTTGTAAACTGCATAATTTGTTGATTTGCTTGTGGACTATGTTGCAACCAGTGAGCAAGTGGTGAAAACTGATTGGTATGCAAGCTTGCTAATTCTGAATGGGTAACTGGCTTTAGCCCCCAGTGCTACAATAAAGCAAATTTGGTTTTATTGCATCTCCTGCGTGGAAATTACTATCAAAAATCTGTGTTGTAGAGATATTTCAGAGTTTTACAAAGACTTACATGTTTCCGCATGCTTGGAGTGGAGGAAGAAAGCCACACTCATACAAAATGTGCGCTCTTGTCATCTAGCTAGAAGCACACCAAGTTTTAGGTAGTCTAAAAGTATGCTAACAAAAATATTCCGATACCAGTATATTTATTTAGTTCATCCTTAACATTTATTCTGGCTTGTGAGGGTATTCAGATTGGAGAGAATGAGTTTCATCTTTTTTTAGTTTTAGGCCAGAGTTTAAACAAAATTGAAAGATAATATTCCTGTCACAGTAAGAAGAGAGGTCATTACTGGCCTCAGACCTGCTGCAGAAAGCTTACATTATATTATACTGTAAACTGCTGTCCTTGCAGTTGTGTGCAGTTGAAAGTGGAGTGCAGACAAGAGAATCTTTCACTGTGGAAGATTATTTTAAAAAAATAAAAAAGAGAAGTAGCCAACAATCCTAGAGTAGGGAGAGAAAAAAAGTGGGAATCAAGGTTCAGAATAACTAAATAGTTAAGATTTACCTCAACAATTTAATAACTTCTTGAGGTCTCAATCCAGCAGAGTGAAGCAATAAACTACAGGTGTGTTATGTACACATCTGTCTTCTTTGCTCTAGACCTTTATTAAAACAGTGCATTCATGCCATAGTGAAAGGCTACAGTGGAGCTAAAATTAAAATACATACGTAACTCTTTTGAGGAGTGTATTGATTATGTGTATAGATTGTGTGTGTGTGTAATTCATGGATCACACATGGAAGCTCAGAATTTTCAACCTTTGCTATTTTAAGCTGTTACCTGTATCCTTGTATTTTTACGGAGCTGGTGGCTTAGCACGTAAATCTTTTAAAGTATTGTATAATTAATTTCCAGAATATCAAGTAAAGGCCGGGTCTCTTTCTTTGACAGGCTGTTTCTGTCTCCATAATGAGAACAGCAAAAGGTTAGGAGAAGAGGTGGTGGATTTACGCGTTTGAGAGCTATAAATACTCTAGGGGAGGGGAACGAAGAGGTGCTTAAGGGCTGCATAAGCTAAAAGGAGCTGCTTTACAGTAGAATAGACTTATCACATCACTGTATATCTCACTCATCTTCTCAAGGACACAGAGGCACTCAAACGTGTTGAAATGGCCCATGTCTGGAGAAGGGCGTATTTAACAGTGTTATATTATTGGCTTCATGGGATACCAAGACCGTTTGTTGATCTTGACTGTCAGTTTATTGTTTTTCTCAGTCTTTGTTTGTTTTGTGTACATCAGCCATTCACTGAGTACCTTGGGACACAAATTGCCCATAATAGATCAAATTTACTGGTCAAAGGTTAAGTCACTCTCATCAGGCTGCTTGCCTGTGATAGCATTAGTTTCTGTTGACTTTGATACCATATTTTTTGCGGTAATATTGTAATGTCTTCACACAACCATTAAAGCTTGAGAGCAAGTTCTAGTGTATCTGTTCCAGGTACATGACAGCCTGGTGAATTTGGGCTGTGTTGTATTTAGGAAATGCCAGTCACGTTCAAAGTGGGACTGCTCTCTTCGTAGAGAGAAATCCTAGTCTAGAGTGGCTAGCATTTTATGTTGTCCAGCGGTAGTTAGATTGGGTCCATCCTTAAGTTTTCACAAAGCTAAATGGAAAATTATATTGAACATCTAGGCCGTCGTTTAATAACCATCATGCAAGGCAGGTACAGACCTGAAACGAGCCTACAGATATAAAGGTCGATACAGAAATCTGTAATATAAATCAGCAGAAATTTCATATACAGCAGTGAGCACAGGAGGAGGAAAAATACAAAATTAAATTAGGTGCATAAAATGTCATGCTAATTTGTAAGCTAAAAGGAGAAGATTGTAAATGAAGCACTGAAGTATGAGGTTTTCACTCTGTTTGTAAATATTGACTTAAAATGAGATTTACAAAGCAATAGAAAAAGAAAAAAAACAATAACAAAACACCCAAGTTCTGGTCAGTAGCCTTCTGAAGGACTTACTTTTAAAGGCTGCCTAAAGAGAAGGGAAGGAGACCAAAAAAAACCCTAGAAAGCAACGTGAATTGATACAATGTCAGCAAACCGATAATTAAAGCCGTGAGACTTTATTAAAATTACCAAGTGGATGTTGCTGTCAAGAATGAGACACTGAGGCTTAAACAGAATTGCTCTGAATACGAACAGGGAGTTTCAGAGCAAGATACAAAAAAGAAAATTTTGTAATCAGCTATAGAGAAGGGTATTCACTGAAGAACAGCTCAAGCTCTGGGCATTTTTAGTGACCCATGGGTACCAAGTTTCAAGGATAACCAAATGTTTTATGAAAGCATCTTGTAGTCAGTTGTATTGAGTGGCACAGACAAGTTGCATTGAACCAACACAAATGACAATCCGTTTGGCTGAGCAGAGGAAAATCGGTTCTCTTTGTATGGCAGTTTTGGCTCAGTGTCTGCCCATTTGGGGACTTGGACTTGCAATAATTGTATTGGTCTCTTGAAAAAAACAAAACTTTACTAAAGTCAATATACTGTAGGAGTTTTGGAACACAGAACAAAGAAGGAGTACTGTAGCAAGCAGATTTTATAACCTGTTTCTTTTGAAGCACAGCTAACATTTGTGCATTTAAATGGCAACAGAAAAATTCCAGAAGCTCAAACTAAATTGGCATGACCTGTGATAAGATTGAGGGTAAATTCATGGTAAAAGTGGGAGGAATAGGGATCAGCTGCACAACCGATCAGACCTGATTGCAGAAAATAGGATAGATGTACCAACTGAGGCAGAGCAGAGTGATCAGGAGGAAGTGTTTGGGGAACCAAATTAACCAACAGTTGCTTCAAAATGAGTAGACCATCCTTCTCAGTCTTCCTGAACTGAAAATTACCAGGTATTTTGAAGAGATGTGGATTGGACTTAAACCACTGAAACACAAGTGTGTAGTGCTTTGTGGCAAAATTTTCCAGGCCTGAGTCAAAGCTTGATAAACTTTATGGAAGTCTTGTACTGGATAAGAGCCATAGAATATTCCTGGGTACGTAGAGCTGCGAGATTGAAGTGAGTCAGTATAAAGTTGTGACTAAGGCTTTTTTTCCTTCGAGTTCTAAGGCTGTAGGAAAATTAACTCTAGTCTCAGTTCTGTGTGGACTTTAGAGTGATGAATGTTTTTTCAGACTTACTAGGGAGATCCTAGCTTGAAAGTGAGGGTTTGTAAGGTCCACTTCTTCACTGAAGAGTGAACCTAAAAATGGTATATTGAGGGTTCTGTGTTTGTTTTGGTAACTGAGTATCAGATTTTTTTTTTTTCTTCAGAAATGCCTTTTATCAGATAGACTCCTGAAAACTGCAGCCTAAACTTAAAGGTATTGCTGCTACTCATTTATTCTCCCCGGTATACAAAGATTTCTGAGACCAAATTCTTCCTTTAGCTGCATCTTTACAATAATATTCTTACGACTTGTTTTTCATAGGAATAATTCCACATGGAATTTAGCCTAGCAATTTGTGAAAAAGAATAACATTCAGGGTTTTGTGTATTAGCTTTACTGTTTATTTAGGGCTAAAAGGAGTAAAAAGTGGGAGAAACTAATTTTGTTTCCTTAATAGTATATGGCTGAATTGCCAGAGGAAGCAGAGCAGTGAAGTACTATTTATGGCGTGTAGCACTCAGCGATGGGTAGGGGAGGAAACAGGCCTTTTGTCCCTGAGAATTTTTAGATTTTCATACAGTATCTTGCTTGCATTAAGACAACAGTTCCCAAATTCAAATGTTCTCCATGGGATAATTCTGAAAAAGAAGGTTTAGTCAATTAAAAATAGTCAATTTTTTATTCTCAATTTTCGTTTTTAGAGCTTTTTTAATAAGGACTAAAATGCGTATTAATCTGAAGCGTCTCTTTGTTTAAAATCCCTAGCAGCTTATTGTGAAAATACAAGAAAACCTGACAATTTTTAAAAGTCAGTTTGTGATATGAGTGAAAAAACAAAGAAAATTTGCTTAACAAACAAAAAACTGATAAACTCTGCAGTCTGCAGATCTACCATCCTAGAAAAGAGAAATTTTTTTTTATAGTACTTCAAGAAAAGGACCATAATGATTACTGAACCCAAGTTTTAACATCACCAAAAAATGTGCATGATGTGACAAAAAAATGTAACCTCTTTTGTATAGTCACTGGTGCTATTAATTCTAAAAATCTGGCCTGTGGCCTTACTAGAACGTGAAGCACAGATGAAAAGAGCTTTTAAGCAAAATCAACTCACAATCCAAAAATGTATATCATAGTAGTAATAATAAACTTGTGATAACGCACTGGCTCGTGGCTGTGAGGAACAGATGGTGATGTCCAGTCCCTGCTGCAGCCTGCAAGGATCTGGCAGGATTTAGCGTGGCACCGAAAGTGTTCTGAGGAGAGTAAGAAGCCTGCTCAAAGTAAAACCAGCTATCATGGGCTAATAGGCAAACTCCGAAGAAAGCCACTTGGCAGATCCAGCTGAAAGGTTACAGGATGAAAATGAACAATAAAGTAAAACGGCAGCTCTCCCGGTGTGGAGAGGGAATACTAAACATGAAAATGAAGGCCTAACCATTGCCCTCCTGCGCGCATCGTGTTGAAAGTGGAGCTGAACACTATCTGTTGTCTTCCCTTAAAAGAGAGGGACACTGACTTCAGAGACTCCACAGTAGTGCTCTCCCGTCTGGATCCTGCTCGCCCCCGTCCTGCGCTCAGAGTGGTGACAGTGCCCTGTCCTCTTGGGTGAGGTACAGCGAGAGAAGTGCAGCCACCCTCCAGTAGGCCTTCGTAGTCACCACAAAGATGTCTACCATGTAATGTGAATGAATTAACAAAAGAGGTGCGGTTAGAAGTAAAATAATCACTTTTCATTCCCCTCTTTTGAGCCCTGTAGCAGTTGCTTTCCAGATTTCCCACAGACTTTCTCCACAGTCTGGCCAGTAGAAGTCCTGATGCAGGACTTCCCTTTGTCTGAAATCACTTACAGTTTGTGTCCATGTACAGATGCCCTTTGCAACTTGTTTCCAAAATGAAAGCTGGCATTATGCTTGTTATTGTTCAGCTGTACATAAAGTGAAACAGACTTTCAGAAATCATTTTCAGAAGATTTGCTGTGGCTATTGACATTTTCTGACAACCTAATTTTTCTTGCAGACCTTCCGCTCTCCTCCCACCTCTCCTCACCTCCCAATTCCTACCCTGCAAACAGCAGAAAAGTATTTGGGAGAGTGAAAAGGTTATGAATCAAACTTCTGAGGTATTTTTTAATTGACCCCAGGTAGACATTTAGATGGAGCTGATAGAAAGGTTGCAGATGTTCTATATTAAAAAGTCTCTTTATATTAGATGATGCTGTGTCCTGTACCTAAAGATTGAGTAGTCTCCTGTGGAAACATGCATTTACCCATAGTACCTGTGGAGCAGTTTCAGTTATGTTCGTATTTCATCTTTCACTGAATTAACCTGAAAAGTCTATGGGTAACCAGATCCCTTGGATGGAAGAGCTGGCTTGATGCTTGTTTGATAAAGAACTTTACTCTTAGTGCTAAAATTTTAACAGATTTGTTCTGAAATGGAGCCACTGATACTTCACGTGGAACCATAGGCTGCACAGACTTAAAAGCCCAGCGTGTAATGTGGACACTTTGTTCCAGTTACATTTTTCATAGTTTACACCATGCAATGTATACTGGTTTGGGGTTCCTGGTGTTTGTTTTTTGTTTAAATCCTGACCAAGAATGGTATTAAGCAAAATCAACCATGAACATTTATGCTTTTGTTAAAGACGGGTAATGCTGCTGGATAGGAATAGCAAGAAATTCTAGGGACTTCTGCTTAAAATAGTGATATTTTCAACATTTGGAGTAAACCAGTATGAACTGGGATTGAGCTTCAGGCTAAGGAAGTGCTAACTTGAAATCTAATTCAACTTGAGGGCTTTGTTACAAGCTGACCCTTACAATATAGCTAGGAATCAATAATACTGTATACTGTTTTGTTCACATTACACAAAAGCGTGATCATTTGCCTTTAAAAAAAAACCACACCAAAAAAAAACCCCAAACCCTTCATTTTTAATGTTGTAATCTTTTAATAATGAGTGGCTGAATTATCTCTGTAATTCATTACCCTCTCAGCTGTTAGATGAATGGGATATGTTATGGTTTGTCATTATTCTCCATGGTGGCAAGGAGAACAGACTGGGGATTTAAATCGCTTTCCACCGCATGGGCTATAGACATGCTGATGACTTGCTGTGAGATTGCATTTAGGTCCAGGATCTCTGGTGCTTCTCAGTGTAATGCGTTCGGTTGCCGTGATGAACAAAAGCTTCTGATGGTTTATGTAGGTATACTAGAAGTAAAATGAAAGAGAAAGAGCAAAGAATGAAAATAGAATGTTGCTGTCTTTTACAAGTGACTGAGTACTGAGGAAAAGGTAATAAATTTATGTCAGGAGGGAAACAAATACAATCATTGAAATACTATACGGACATCTCTGCATGCGTGTGTAGATATATAATGTGAAATACAGTATGATCTTAACGTTGTTATGTACATACTTATGACTGCACTGGCTCATTAGCCATTGCATCAAGGATACTCAAGTGTTTATTATGCTATTTACCAAATTATAGCTATTTCCTGAACAGCCGACCTCCGCTGAATATACTTGTATTCTGTCCATCTTTAATAATGAAGCCTGCACTTTGGGGCAGAAACATAGTCTGGCAATGATCAGCAGGAAATAGGAGAGAAATTGGTAATCTCTTTAGCTTTACTGTTTTATGTTGTTTATTTGCCTCTCCCAAGTATTCGCTTAGGGAACTTGGGCACCATAGGTCAGGCAGCTGAATTTCTTAGTGGATATTAGGACGTGGGCTGAAGAGCAAACAAATCTCCAGTAAGTTTTATATAGTGTTTTGGTTTTCAGCCACGTGTAAGATTTAGCTAATCTGTCTTGGGGGGAGTGCTGTAATAATTTTAGTGAAAAATATCAGTACACCATTTTGTAAATACCAGTTATTTATTGCAACGTCTGAGTAAGTGCGTAAGATGGATTATGTATGAATAAAACAGTGCTAGGAGGTAGAGGGATTCAAAGGAGGTTATCTGAGCCTTGTTATCTGAGCAAGGAAATCCGCCCCCAAGGACAGGAACGTTACCTTTTGAGGACAGCCTCTGCCATTGCCACCTTGTCGACCTTGCGGGTAGCGTGGATGACAGCGTGTGTCCAGGCTCTCGTCTGGGACGAGCGTCTTCCCCACGGAGGCGCAGGGGTGGGTGAGGCTGCACATCTCCTGCCGAGGTGAGAGGCAGACCTACCCGAGGGCGCACAGGAGATGTAACTGTGCAGTTCAGAAGAGGTCAGGAAGGATTTCTGTTGCTGATCACTGATTGAGTCTAGCTGCTGCTCAATGTTGTGGGGTTTGGGTTCTGGGTTGGTTTTTTGTGGTGTCGCGGTTTGCAGTTTTTTGGTTTGATTTTTTTTTGTTGATTTTCTGCAGACCTTTATTAAATGACAGGGGAGGAGGAGCCTGTCATGGTGTTTACCTCTGCAGCTGCTTTACAAAAGCAGCCTCGTACAGACATGAACCGCATCTTAGCGAGAGGAGTTTGTTGGTCAGCAGATGAGGACACCTTGAGTTGTGGGAGGAGAGAGGCCTGCGACCAAGTTAAAACAGATAGGTTCTTGGTTGTATGTTCAGTCACAGGTAATTTTACACAGAAAAGATTCTTGGTCCTCTTTTATAGTCAATAGGGTTTAAGTCGCTTTGGGGATTTTAGAGCTTGTGGAGAAAATCATTGTGATTATTGCATCTCTCTGTTTAAAAAATAATGAGAATCATCTGTGTTTCTAACAATATCCTAGAATAATACTCAAAACCTAATAGTATTTTTAAAAATTCATCTAATTTCAGCATTTATGGTGGTGTAATTTTTACTTTTTTCCCAATACACAAGTCAGTTGCACGTACTGTTCCTCTTGTTTTGTAGCATTGCCCCAAAGTTTAACTTTCTCAGTAAAGCAGTGCTTAATCATAAATCTGATTTTATTCCATTTTAACATTCAGAAAAATATCCTCAATAAGATTTAAGAAAACTGTTTGGAATATAAATGTTGGCATATAATCCCTTCAATTATTGAAAAAAATAGTCCAATCAATCTCTGTGTTGGCTTTATAGCTGAAACTGCCTTAATGTGACAGGAATGCTCTATAATCTATGAAAGGAATGTCTTAATTTATCACAGAGCCCATTACTTTTGAGTTGTATTTTGTGCTCTGGGTAGCCATGCTTAATTCGTCACAGATAATATAGAATGAAGTCTTGTCCATGATACGTTTTAGAAAATGGAGTTTATTGTTTTCTTTTCCAAAGAAAAAAAAAGTGATTTTCCTTAGTATGAAGGTAAAGGCAGTGCCTTGTAAGTTTTTGGAACATGCATGTAATTCTACAAAACTAATGTTCTCAAGATCCTAACAGTCAGCTGTGGGAGCTGGATGTTCCTTTGTGGGTAAAATGCAGCTGGATCCTCTTGAATTTTTGCAGTTTCCCCTCTACCACTAGGTTCAGTGCTTCACACTCGTGTTTCGTGTATTGTAAAGTACTAGTCTGGATTAGTTTATAATCTTGAGTTGACTGAAGACAGATATGTTCAGCATTATTCTATATGTTTGGACTTCGAAGAACCTCCAAAACGATTTGGGATTTTGTATGGTGAAGAGCTGAATTCTTTTTTGAGGTACTTGAGTCTACTTAAGGCTCACTGCCAGTTTTTGTTGTTAACCAAGATGCTCTCCAACCCCTAACTTCGTGCATCTGTATTTGATAAGGCTGGCAAATGTCTTTTGATTAGGGTGGGTTTTGGAGTGGCCATTCAGAGGCAGCCTTCTTCTGTACTCTGCTGTGTCTCATAAAGAAAGGTTTTTCACACTGGTGAAGCACTTAATTACATTGGAGCAGCGTAGTTGCTTTGGGTTTTAGACTTATTTGGACTGTAAAAGTGAAACGTTACAAATGTTACCGTCTGCTGTTCTCATCCCCCCCCCCTTTCCCTCTCTGTGCCCCAACAGGCTCGCTTCCTCCATTTCATCCGTATTGTCTGGTTCAAAACCTTGTCAGGGTACTTAAGGCATGTAGTAGCTTCAAGGCATGAAGCAGGAGATCAGCTTTTCCCAGACAAGATTCCACACTTGTTCTGTGAATTAAGGGTTTCTACAAAGGTTAGCCAGAACTATAACAGCACCTTTTTTTCTCCCTGAGAAGTAAACTTGACACATCTATCACGTCTGAGAACTGGAAATTTCTGGCTTCATAGACGAAAATGTGTCACTGTGGTGTATGTCGTCTGACCTAACTATCCTAGAGATTTTTGTTCCATTTATCTCCTACACGCTTTATATAATGAAGGAAGTCTCCCTAGGCGTGATCAACCACAGAGAGTGAGTGAAACACAATGGTTTCAATCAAGGTTTCTGCTAACCCAAGTTAGTTGTTACTCTTCAGTCAAAGGTGCTAGCTTTCACCTTGGAAACCAGTAATAATTATTCTATTCACAGACATTTTGTAGATTTTCTCTAGCCACTGGTCACAACCTTGTGCTTAAATTTGTAAGATGCTTTTTGTATTTTGTATCCTAACATTTTATCACTTTCAGAGAAATAACCTCCCTGTGACCTGAATTTCTGGAGTTCTGTGATGGTGTCTGACGTT
The DNA here is from genome assembly GCA_020746105.1 of Trogon surrucura. Classification (NCBI taxonomy): domain Eukaryota; kingdom Metazoa; phylum Chordata; class Aves; order Trogoniformes; family Trogonidae; genus Trogon; species Trogon surrucura. The sequence continues at coordinate 54,111,297 of CM036621.1, read as the reverse complement.
AATATCTTGATGGGAAATGCTGCAAATTTTTTTGTATCAGCCAGACTGTATTGCACACGTGCATGTGACACAGTTACAGAAAACTTGGGTTACTGCTTTTCCTGTAGAAATCTGTCCGTGGCATGAAAGAGCTGGCAAAGGAACTGAAGCAGAAAGCCTTAATACTCATGTGTTGCCCCATCTATTATTACTAAATTACGTTCGGGAGCCTCTCATTTCATCTCCAGGCAGGATACATAAATTGGAACCCAGCTAAAGATATTTCAGGGTGAGATGAGGAAGGCGCTGAAAAACATTAGTGGTTTTTTGAAAACTCAATTTAGTTTCCCTGAGCACCCAACCGTGACGTTGAGATTGTTTGCCAGAGAGCCCGGAGTGCTCAAAGTGGACGGCTGTCGCAGAGGCAAGGACCCTGGAAGTCCTGGCTTCTCCCAGAAGGCTGCAGCAGCGCTGCTGGCAGTGGAGCAGGGAGGCAGAGGGCTGTGGGTTTCCTCCTGGCTCCCTGGGGCAGCTCCCCACAGGCTGCTTGAGGGCTGCTCTCCACGACTCCTTCCAAGGCTCTGGGACCCAGGAGAGCAGAAGTGCTGGGCTGTCCTGGAGCTACAGACAGTAAGGTCAGACTTCTTCATGGGAAGTCAGGTGAGTTGCTGAGTGAGAGTCATAGTGGAGGCCTGCCTTATTTGATGTTAGATTGATGCCAGGCAAGATTTTTCACTATAACGTATTTAATCTCTTACAAAACTTTGTCAGAATTTTTCCTTCTAGTTCTGTGTGAGGCTGCACACCCTATGTTCATAAAAGTTGCCAAAGCAAACAGCAAAGACGCCCTACAAAGTAATCATTTAAAGCCCTTATATAAAAAGAAAGGTAAGACAAAGGTTTCTTTGGCACTGCATAATGTCGTGAATTGTTTTTGCTGAAGGAGCTGGGTCTCTTTAGGTTGGAGGAGACTGAGCGGTGACCTCATGAACGTTTATAAATGTGTAAAGGCTGAGTGTCAGGAGGACAGAGCCAAGCTCTTCTCAGTGATGTCCAATGACAGAACAAGGGGTGACAGGTGCAAGCTGGAGCATAGGAGGTTCCACAAAAACATTAGGAAAAACTTTTTCACTGTGAGGGTGACAGAGCACTGGCACAGGCTGCCCAGGGAGGTTGTGGGGTCTCCTTCTCCGGGGACATTCAAAACCCGCCTGAACGCGTCCCTGTGTGATCTACTGTAGGTGATCCTGCTCTGGCAGGGGGGTTGGACTAGATGATCTTTTGAGGTCCCTTCCCACTCGTAGCATTCTGTGATTCTGTGGAACATTCATTGCAGGTGTTTTTTATTTTTAGTGTCCTGCATGTCTGTGAACAGGTTTCGTGTGGTCATGGCATGAGCCACAATTAGCTTTGCAGCTTTAGTCGGATTGTTACTACTGACAGAATAAAGAAATGCATTGTTTCGCATCTGAGCAGGTATGGGTAGATACTTCGGAGTTTTTTCTTGCCTTGCCTGCTTCTGGTAGTAGTACTCTGACAATTATCTGGATGGTCCAGGAGCAAGTAAACAGGGGTGAAGAGAACCTAGTTTTCTCTCGAGACTTCTGTTTCTCACACTGCATATGCCTTTCTCAGAATGGAATATGTTACAGAAATTTGGTGCATACACATACTTAGCTGCATTTTTCAACTAAGCATAAACTAGAAGGCCCATTTTACCCTGCCTGTATGGTGAGAGGGAGTGAGTGATTATACTCTATGTCCTAGATACTTGTTACTCTTTGGTAAAGCAGTGATAATAAATGCCGTGCTTGTTAAGAGGATTCATGTTAGTGCAGACCTGCAGCACTGATCTGGTCAAAAGACTCATCACTTTGCAGACAGAACTTGTGTATCTGTCATGGCATTATAAGCTGGTTTTGTTTCTGCATGTGTCAATGAACTTGTAGAAGATCTTTTCTATTTGAATACTCTTGATTTGCTCTGCTCCTTCTATGATGAAGGGGACTTGACATCAAATAGTGTCACTACTAGGGTTAAATATTTCACTGTGGAAAATTTTATTTAAGAGGTAGGAGCTACTAGCACAAAAGAGGATAAATAAGCAAAGATAAAAAAGTGCATTTATAAACCTAGAACAGCAGGACCTACAAAGTAAGAGTTGCGAATATAATTACGAAAACGTCAACAAATACACAGCTGTTTTATAATATGGCTGGTACTGGATGACTCTGTACCCCAGCTGACTTTTTAGAGATGAACAGTAAATTCTTCCATTCTTTCTCTTGCTTGGTCTGCTTCATCCCACACACGCAGGCGTTACAGTATTACTTTGAAACTAGCTTTAGAGATGACCCTAGTTCATCTCCCTGGGGCTGTATAAAGCCCATATAAACAGAATGGGGATGCATTAGAGGCATTTATAATCGTTCTGTGAGATGCCTGGGACTCAGTCTGGAGATGGAGAATGTGTCTAATGTATGGAAAGCTTAATTGACGGCCTTAAAAATAATAAAAAAAAAGCAACAAGTAGCCTGATAAATGGCACAGACTGTTAATTAGATGTCTAAATTTACCAATTGTGTCAGGAAAATTAGGACAGTGGGAACAATATGTCCCTAAGCTGCTCACTAAACAACTGCTGTACTACTTATTTATATTTATCTGATGAAAAAGTACGTGCTGAAAGGAGCACAGGAGGAAGTCTCTGCTCTCTCACTAGCTTGGAGCTCCCAGACCTCTCTTCTCACAAGGCCTCTGTGTCCTGATATTCCCTTGTCTGAACTGATCATTGTAATATGTGGCCTCAGGAAATATTAAACTGTTAGAGAATTTTGATAGTGTATGTACAGGAGCGAGCCAGAGGGGACTTCTGAGGCCTAATCTAATGCTCAGTGAAGACGATTTACAAATTCCTGTTTGTTTTGTCAGGAATTGGGTTGGGCCCACATTGATTTGATAGAGAAGGAGAGAAGTTAGTTGCCTACTTTTAGAATTCTTATTTAGGTATGTACATACTTAAATAGGTGTGTATTGCAAAATACGGGGTATTTACATATGGATATGATTATGTGCATATTTAAATATATTTATAGCTAAGTAGGCAAACATTTACATACGTACCTGAGAAAATTGCCAGTTCCTCCCCAGGGAGGGCCCTGGTTCCTAGGTGGCTGGCTGCCCTGTGCCGTGGTGCTGGGAGCCTGGCTGGAGAAAGTCAGGAGAGGTCTCCTGTGGCACCTCCAGCCAGGGAGAACAGTTTGGCTCGTTTCCCACTCCTCCTGCTTCTCTTACCTTACTGTGTTCTGCATCTGTGAGGGTCAGAGGAGATTGTAATTTCAGTAATCACCAACTGACTTTTAATTAGGAAGGTGGAAGTGAGTAACTCTTTAGATTCCTAAACCAGTCTTTACCATCCTTCCCTGTGTACCGGATGCTACCTAAGAGATAAGAATGGTGGTTTAGAAGCTAGCCTTTTCGTTTGTTTCTGACATTGTAAGTGATAGCTTCCTAGTTATATTCTCCCCAGAGCCTGCTTTGGGCTTGGTTTTATTTTGGTTTTATTTCAGAAGGGAGTTGAGAAGGGGTATATTTGTGTCTGGGCTGTGTGTGCACTTGGTTCAAGGTGCCAGGCTGTGTGCTGCTGTGCTTTGGAGCGGAGAGCACTGGTCGGTGGCTGCAGTGGCACCGGGTGCTTGGCAGGCAGCCTTGCTCTCCTGGGGTTGCTCACACTTGTGCAAGTGCTGCTGCGCCAGCCGCAATTTTTTGAGTGCTGAGCCACGTGTTGGTTGGAGCTGCGCAGAATGGCTTGAGATCCACGTCAGGCAGTCAGTCGTTTCAGTCTTTTGAGGGGAGTGTTAAGTACCTAATGCAAGCTTCAAATTACTTAGAGGAACTCACAAGTATTATTAACTGTAGAGCCAACAAAGGGGTTAATACTGGGATTATAGGGATGGGAAAGATCTGGGTGGATTGATTTTGATCTTTTTTTCAGCTGTAGCAGTGGCAAAGCAGAGTGATATTGGAGGCAGCTGGAAGGAATATGTTCCAGGGACAACACTGGGACAGAGATCCCTAGCAGTGGCTAGTGCTGATCATCCCCTTTTTCCAACTGCAGCTGATTCTCTGCAGCGTTTGAAAAATCTACACTGCCAATGAGTTAAGAACAGGAAAAAAATACTGGCTAGGGTGGATTTATAGGATATAGTCAAGCCTGCCTGCCTTGCTTCATTATCAGAGTATTATGGACTTCTAGGTTTATGTAGGTACATTTTTGGCATTGAATAAAAGTGAAGTTGATAGCATTTCCACTGTGAATACGTTCTGCCCAGGAGAGAGGGATGCTGAAAAAGAAAATTGGGCAGCAGCCTTGCAACATCCTTCTTCAATGTGTATAAGATGCGGTCTTGCATGTGTGGGGCTTTTTAAAGAGTTCAGTTGTGAGAAGTTCTAATTCTTTCTTGAAGTAGGTGGGGACAAAAAGTTCTGACTATATAATAGTCACTTCAGCTATAGCATGCACAATTTGCACATTGCACAAAACAAGCCTACTATACAATTAATGTCAGATCAAAATAGTTGTGTTTATTCTGATTTTAGTTTCACTTGTTCCAATACTGACTTGTTTTTTGTTGATAAAGAGGTGGATGGAAATAACTTTTATCAGTATTGAGACACATAGCTGAAAAATCGTTAATGTCGTAGTAGCTAGTACAGCTTATTACTTCAACCTTAGCTTTAGCCTAAGACCTCCAACCTTTGCCCAGAAGAACAGGTTCTCAGGGAAAAATTCTGTTTGCAGCCTGCCACTTCCTTGACAGCCCTTTTGCTGCCACATTCCAAAAATGCTCTAGGCTTTGTCTCTCTCCTAACCCTATGGGCTGTCACGTTCTTCAGGTGATCAGGCTTGCTGAACCTTGGTGTGCACAGCAGCAGTGTTGAGTTTTCTTTTTTGGTTTTAATTTGTTCTGGGAGAGGGTGACGGGCAGAATCAGGAGGAATTCAGAGCCGTCAGGATCCAGGCAGCTAAAGAAGTTTCTGTCACGCCTTCTTGTCTTTTTTTGCTGCTTTGCTGATGAGGCTTCTTCCCAAGTACAGAAGAATCTGTTGCTATAGGATCCTATTCATTCCAGTTCAGAAGTGCCACTGTTATCTTAATAAACCTTTTTCTAGAGATGTTGCAGGAGAAAATTCATTCTTGCTTTGTGCTAAAGTTTAAAAAGCGTATGGGGCAGTGGGAGAGAACTGAGAGCTTCTGCAGCTTTGGGGAGGCCAGACTTTTTGTGCTTTTGGAAATCACCCTGTGCAAGCAAAATTAAGAAAGGGTGGGAAGAGGGGCATGTTACACACCTGTGGCAAAAGCCTGTTGGAAGTACCATTTTTTTCCTTAGCTTTGCAGGCTTTAATGAGCTTTAGAGAGTCATAGAAATTGATACACTAACTTATTTACAGGGATTAATAAACTTTTGTTCAGATGGTACAGTGGAGAGATCACACAGTTTACATGAGTTTCTGAAAGAAGTCAGAATAGTTCTTATTTAACACTCAGCTGTTCCACTGACCTCATCCTCCTTTCTGTTTTGGTGTTTGAAGACTTTACAGGAAATAAGAGGACGGCTTGTACTTTTAAAATTAATGCTGTTCTAAAGCACTTACCTTGTTTATGTTGTTCATCTCACAAAATTTTAGAAAGCTTTGAACCTCTTCGTGGTCATTATCAACTACTTTTGGACTGTAGTATCAATCTACTTCAGCTCTCTCTTCTCCACTCTCTGTATCTTCTACTACATACACAAAAATACAAAGAAAATATTCTTCAAGTACAAAAATATTCTAGTCAGTCTCAAAGTGGAGGATCGCAGCTGATCTTAGCGTGCTGAACAGGTATCAAGTATAAAAAGCATTCTGGTGGAGTGCCACGCTCCCAGGCTGGAACAGTTGCCAATAGGCTGAAGGGCATGTGTGGGAAGAGGGTGAGCAAATGAGCTCAACTCTCTGCCAGCCGACTTCTACAGGTGCTGTACAGGGACAAGGATGTGCTGCAGTGATGTGGCTTAGACATGGCAAAGGGTTAGGTGAGACAGTTTTAGTAATAGATTATGGTTTGGGTCTGAAAGGGGAGCTCAAAGAATGGAGCTTCTTGCTGGCTTTTGAAGGGCCCGGAGACTAACGTGAAGGCTGGTAATAAAAGGAATTCAAGGTGGAACTTACAATTCTTCATCTTGTGAATAAGGGTTGCGGAGTTATTTTTGGGTCCCAATTTAGGGTTAGGGATAAGAAGGAACACACCAGTTTCTCCAAAAGGTTTGTGATTCAGGAGAGAAGGGGTCTAAAAACTTGCTTTATTTTTGGAACATCAAGGGATATGATGAAGGTTGGTTCAAAAAATTAGGTCATTAATAGCATAAGTGATCTGAATAAGTTTATTCCTGTGCTTAAGTTACTACTTAATGATGATGAGAGGCCTTTCCTTATTTATCTTGATGGTTTTCCTTTTAGAACGACTTTTCCATGTCTTGATGAAGTTGCATTGAGATTATTTTCAATGAATTTTCTCTCTGTGTTTGATATTTGGGAAAATAATACATCTCAGAAATATGTTCTTTTGTTGAAAGGAGACATGGAGTTTCATTGGTGCAATAATTTGAATGCCACAGGACAAACACAGTGTTTGCATTTGTTCCAAGCAGCTGTTCTGTAAAGTGGTAAACACTGCATATACTGGGGGAATTAAAAAGATGAGTTAGAATGAAATAGACCTTTTTATCCTTTGGCCCTGCCTCAGGGAAATGAAAATTCCTTCGCACGTGCTGTGATTGGAACCACAAGGACAGGGAAAGCCTGTGCTCTGTCTCTTAGGCCGTGCTTAAATTCAGGAGTCCCAACTACTGGAAAGAGAAGAGATTTCCCACGTGAGATGTTGTTCAGGCCTCTGTGTATATTTGGGTTTTTTGAGTAGTTGTGCTCATAAGACAAATCGGAATGTGGTGTCTATTCAATGTTTTTAAAAAGTATAGTTAACAGAAACAAAATTAACTTGCAGGTCAAGATGTTTAATGCACAGATGTTAGTGATATCAGGCATCCGTCTTGCTACTAGTGTTTTCCCCAGCGATCTTCCTCCACAACAGCAGTCACACAAATATTTGATGTTTGCTTGTCTCACATGTATAATTTCCTTGTCTTTTTTTCCTTAAGCCTAAATATCACATCTGAGTTCTTCTGTATTCAAAATGACAAAAAGCAAATACTGTGCACCTTAGTGCAGTTAAATCTGTTGTTTACTTTCTTCCCTTGTCCAGGCATTTTGCTTCTCAGACTCTCCATTCCACCTTCTGAATATTTCGTTAGCAAGCTAAAAACCTTTAGGTATCTCCATTTCTTTACCTTTCCCTTTTCATTTCAGTTTCAGACAGTACTAGCCACGTTATATAAGACAAAATTCTCACTATCCTCTGCATAACATAGAAACACCCTGTTTGGAACCAAATCTCAACCTATCTACTAAATACTAGCAATTTTTGTTAAAGATTTCCAATTGCAGCCCTAGGGCATTAAGTGGCTTTTACTACTCTACTTCTTTAGAGAATATGCCAGCTAATTGCTGGAGGAATTATGTCTAACAGCACGAAAGATGTAGTTGTTAATTCCAGCTGTTGTGAGTGGACTTGGGGCAATGTTTTTTGCAGATGTGCAACTTTCCAATTATTGAAATTCAGGACCTTAGATTTTTGACCATGATTTCTGCTTTACATTCCTATATCCTGTTGCTGCTTTTTTTTCTGAGGATCACTGGTCTAGATTTATAGTTATGCTTGTTTATCCAGCAGCAGCTGGAAAAAAAGACAGTTGTACAAGTGAACAGGTATTTACAAGTGAGGCAGAAGATGGCAGGAAATTGTATGAGTGGAGGGAAAGGGGTAAAAGAGTTTCGTTTCCCCACATGAGAAGCAAAAATTGAGGCCAGGCAGCTGGCCTTTTTAGTTATAAGACCATGGCAAAATAGCACCATTGTGGCACTATATATCAATAATGCGGGTTCATTTAAGATTCTGTACAATTTTGGTGCCGTTCTGTAGATGCACAACAGTAATATGAGAGGACAAAGACAACACAGTCATCACAACAAAAAAACTGTTTTCAATGTTGTATCTAATAAATCTAAAGAAGTAGTGCTATAGAGAGATCAAATAATGAGTGGTATGTAGTTGATAAAATTAGGCCCTCTTTTCACTCTTTCCCATGATACCAGATCAAGGATCCAGCCAAAGAAATGGAAATGCAGATGCTTAGGTTGTGTCATGGTCAGGTCTCTAGTTTGTTTTACAGCTAAACGTAATTCATCAACTGTGAGCACTCCTGGTGAAATTTGTGTTCATGCAGTTTTGGGGATTTTTTTAAGTAATAAATTGTTGGGCCCTTAGCCAAAACATGTTTTTCAAGAAGTGCGGAGTGGATTCTCCTTCCCTCTGCTTCTGAAGGTAGTTTTCAAACAATAGTTTATCAAGTTAAGATATAGAAACAAGTGACCAGTTGCAGTTAATGATGCATAAGCAGAATGATTGCTGTAATGAATACTGATCCTGTTCAATTCATGGGTAACCTGTAAATGACAGTATTTCCCTGCAAGTTATTTGGTAGACAGTGTCTAATGTCTGATACATTTAAGAGAAATTATGGTTGAATCAGGCACAGTTTGGAAATAAAAATTAGTTAATTGATTGACTACACACCGTGGGGTTTTTACCAACACCATTTTGTTTTCCTTCGTGCAATGATACTGTTTTCTTCTGTCAGCTCCTGTGGCAGAAATTTTAGTGAAATTAGTGACAGACTTCATCTGTGTTCTTCAGCCTTCCATGCTGTTATGGGCTTTGAATTTAACATTTGTTTTATCGCCCTCATGATTAAGTTCTTTTTCAGACTAACTTTTTTATACTGAGATGACAATGTGCAGAATTTGTGGGGTATTGGTGCTCATTTTAGTCACTAGGTAAAATTAGTGCCGATGGTTTAGCATTACAACTAGTTGGTGAGTGAGTATAACCTTAGGACATGGAGCTGTGGGAGCAGTGAGAAAAGATGTCAAAGTCTTTGTGTGGTGAACAAAGCGTCGCTGTATCCAAACAAGAAAGCAGGGAGACTTTTTTTCCTACATTATCACGCAAAAATTAGCAGGCTGGCAATATAAACACCAATAACAAATGGTGTATAAACATCTGTGGTGGGGAGTCAATGTGTGAAAGGCAAGAAATATGAAAGGAGAAGAAATTTTTGGAGAATCTGGGCTGTTTATGTTGTTTGTGCAACTTCAAGCTACGTGGTTGTAATAGCCAGCAAAATAAAAGTACTTCATGGGTTTAAGTACTATTGTAGCAATTTTCTCTGACCTTATCCAGTAAAATGTATTTCTCTATCTGATTGCTCCAGAATTACTGCTTTTAAGATTCAGGAAACAGAAGCGATTGTCAGGTCTTCACTGAGACCTTATAAAGAAGGTTTCTGGCGCATAGTTAAGGAGCAATACTATCGCAAGCAGATACGACAGAGATGTGTAGTTCATGTAATTGACTAAAAATTTCAGTCACTTAGTTCGATATTTGTTCTTCATTTCTAAAGTGGCACTGAGGAAAGGTTTTTAACACATTGGGTCTAGTTTCCCGGTTTGATGAGAGAGTCTATTGTGTTGCAACTGGATGAAACCTTCCCCATCCTGAACCCTCGTCCTTCAGCTGCCAAAGCCACATTTTGTGAGTGTGGTGGAGTCGTTTGCTTTTTCCTGCATTGGTTAGTCATTCTCTTGGCATGAAATTAGCGGTGGAGTCCTGGAGGGTTAGCAGTCTTGCAGGCTTGTTTTTGTACATACCGTCTAGGATTACCTCTGCTAAAAATAACCAGTAACCAAAAGCCACACTGTATGAGTTGAAAATACTTTCTTAAATCGTTCTTAAAGCTTAAATTTAGCTATAGCTAATCAATTTGATTTCTAATAACTGTTTTCAAAATCCACAAAAATCTAGTGGCAAGAGATCTTGGCAAAGGCAGGCTTGAAGTTCATCTTCCTTGAGCATCACTGCTTCACAGCTCCTTCTCCTGACATTTTGCTTCGTGTCAGTTTTGCTGTGCTGAGGAGAACAGGGAAGAGCTTCCTCCTGAGATTTGTGGCAGGGGTTTTTGCTTAATTAACTGGCAGAGAGACTGCCTGAGAGTGACAGACAGTGCCTCCTTCAGTCCCCAAGTGAGTGGTGTTAATTTCCTGCAAAATACGGGGGAACATATTCCCATCAGTATGTCCACACAACTCTTACTGATGCTAATGAGAGGTGGGTGCTTGTATCAAAGAGAAGATTGCTATCTGTGTGCCAGGGCTGCATCCCAAATCAGTGAACAGTGGAATTGCATCGTCTCACTGGTTCTTTCTAATGCATCGTGTCTTTCAGCAGCTTCATTGGTTTTTCTCCTGTTGCTATGGCTATCCTAACCCAAGTTTTCCTAAGAAAACCACAGAAAAATCTAGTGTTGGTTTTGTCAGTATGCCACAGAGAATGCTCTAAAGCTGGGGTTTCTGAGAAAATAGCAAAGGGAGTCTTGGCAGGTCAGGCTGGATCTTCTGGGCTCGCTCAAAAATAGTGGTGAATTTGTTTCATGTGGACAACTGTTTGTCTGAAAGCTTCTTTTAGTACAATATGAAAGTGATTCAGCCCCCTAATCCATCACTGGAAACTTCTGCTACTATCCAAGACACTTAAAGGAATCACATTTACAGTTCTAATTGATAGCCACTGTTTTGACAGGCAAACAGATTTCTCCTCCCAGCGGCTTCATGCACTTGGCCTCCAGCAGACCTTACCATTAGCACAATTCTACTGAAAAGAATATACAAGCGAATAATAAATCTGCAGGGAAGGACGTTAACTACAAACTACTATGTCTAATTAGTAATGTACAATAGCCAAGGCCAGGGAGGGAAGGTATTATTTATCAGAAGGACTGATTTTGACAGTTTCAAAATGCAAAACCATCTATTATTTATTAAGCCAAAACGTATTTTGGCATTGTTTTGAATGGTACTGCTTTGTAAAAGTGTCAGCTGTAGTAGAGATGCAGGGGCGGATTTTGTGATGCTTTAACTTAGAAGTTCATTGCAGAACCTGAAAACAAGTTGTCTGAGTTTTTCTCTTTGCCTTTACAACCTTCCCTTCCTGTTTAAAAACCGTCTCTACAAGTCTGTCATTCTTCTCTGTGTACTATCTCTTAGTTCAATGTTTCTCAAGCGCCCTGAGCAGTGCAGAGCTCAGATATAGGCTAATGCATCCCTCAGAGAAAGTATGAAGGCCGGTGCTTTTCAATATATTTATCAATGATCTGGATGAGGGATTAGAGAATGTTGTCAGCAAGTTTGCTGATGATACGAAATTGGGAGGAGTGGTTGACACACCAGAAGGCTGTGCAGCCATTCAGAGAGACCTCGACAGGCTGGAGGGCTGGGCGGGGAGAAATCTTATGAAGTTCAACAAGGGCAAGTGCAGAGTTTTGCACTTGGGAAAGAATAACCCAATGTGCCAGTACAGGTTGGGGACTGCCCTGCTGGAGAGCAGCGCAGGGGAAAGGGACCTGGGGGTTCTAGTGGACAGCAGGATGCCCATGAGCCAGCACTGTGCCCTCGTGGCCAAGAAGGCCAATGGCATCCTGGGGTGTATTAGAAGGGGAGTAGCAAGTAGGTCAAGAGAGGTCCTCCTGCCCCTCTACTCTGCCCTGGTGAGGCCACATCTGGAATATTGTGTCCAGTTCTGGGCCCCTCAGTTCAAAAAGGACAGGGAGCTGCTTGAGAGAGTCCAACGCAGAGCTACAAAGATGGTGAAGGGAGTGGAGCATCTCCCTTATGAGGAAAGGCTGAAGGAGCTGGGTCTCTTTAGCTTGGAGAAGAGGAGGCTGAGGGGTGACCTCATTAATGTTTCTAAATATGTCAAGGGGGAATGTCAGGGGGATGGAGCCAGGCTCTTTTCAGCAGCGTCCGCTGTCAGGACAAGGGGCAATGGGTGGAAGCTGGAACACAGGAGGTTCCATAAAAATATGGGGAAAAACTTTTTTACTGTGAGGGTGACAGAGCGCTGGCACAGGCTGCCCAGGGAGGTTGTGGAATCTCCTTCTTTGGAACCCGCCTGGACGTGTTCCTGTGCGCTCTACTGTAGGTGATCCTGCTCTGGCGGGGGGGTTGGACTAGATGATCTTTGAGGTCCCTTCCAACCTCTAACATTCTGTGATTCTGTGATTTTTGGTAGCTCAGCTACTGCAGAGATCTTGTCTCTGCTGCATCTTGCTGCATGGAGTCTCAGAGGCGAGAGTGCTGGTTCCCAAGACATGTTCCTTTGGTGCTGTCTCTAGCAGAAATCTCCAGGAAGAGGTATTTCTGTAGCAGTGCAGCAGTAGAGCATCAGAAAGGAGTGTGGAACAGGGAGGGGGGAAGAGTGAGTGTGTTAGGAAAGAGAATGAATGAAGAGAGAACTTAAAGGAAATGGAGGAGGAAATAGTCCAGGGAAAAAGCATCCCAGCAAACTGATTGGAAAATGACACAGGTAGATACACAGCGATAATGTAATCCTGGCTCTGAGGTGCTTGGTAGATAAAGTGAATAGGACCTTTTAAGCTTAGCAAGTCATTTTTACCCTTTGTGCCTAAGTTTCTTCATCAGTATATTCCCAGAGAGAGTGGAGCTTTCATGAAGACTAGGGTATTGTCTCAGTCGAAACACAGGGGAGTCCTCTGTATTCCTGCTGTTCTTCAAGGGTCGCGTTTTTCCCATACATCTCATTGGAACCTGCAATGAGGGGTTTCACTTCATGAAAGTCAGATAAGCCCCAACACATTTCCAGGGGAAGAAAGCACGTGGTTTGGTTGAGAAGGTGAGTACTACAGTGTTGAGAAGTCTGACACCTCAAAGTATCGTGGCTTTAAGTGCAAATGTAGCAGGTTTTCAGTTTTGTTTTGCAGATGTCGTGTGTTTAATTTGCCTGCAGAGTTTTGTACTTGCAGTTCTGATAATGTCACTGTTGCACGTTGGTTTTGCGTAGCCAACAGGGCTGAGCCAAGTTTTCTAGTGTGAGTAGAGATTTTCGTATAGTGCCTCAGTATCTGAAATGCTGAGAAAAACACCAAGTATCATGAGAAAGAAAAATCCTTTGCCTTATAAACATCCATAATACATGCATAGACTATACATATACATGTAGTTGATACTTTAGTGAATTCTGGAATCGTGTGGCTAGCCCTTCCTGCTCTCTTCTCATTTTCATGGAGAGATGAGAAGATGGGCGAGTATGAAATGGGAATTAAGTAAGTAGAGTCAAGGGCTTAATACTCTGGTCTTTTTCCTTCGCTTTGAGACATGAGTGTGATTAAGGTTTGCAGACTCCGTACAGAGTAGGCATATCTTATATTTCTGTGCGCTGTGTGGGACAAAATTAGTATTCACTTCCAACAAAATTACTTGCTGGTAGCACGGAACAAAGAGGGGAAGATGGCTGATGCTGTTTGCAAGTAAGGAAAAATAAGAATATATGGGAATAATCCTTACTTGGGTGGAGGGTAATTCCACAGTGTGATGGACAAGCAGGCAAGGTTTATTGCATTGGACAGACTATAAATCATTTTTTTCTTTCTTCTGGTCAAGCTGTAAATCACAGCTGTGCTCCATTACTGCAGTTTTTTCTTTCTTGATGTATGTGATGTGAGATGTTCTTGTACTGGTGACTAAAAAGACCGGCGACATGGTCATCAGATGATCGAAGCATCATTTCATGGAAACAGCTGTATAGCTACCATTCAACATCATGATTTTCCTGGTCAGATAATAATAGTGGTGACGTCTCTTCATAAACACTATCTCCAACCGTCAGGCTACCTCAGCATGTCTTCTAAAAATAAGTATGAAGGATGACTCTTCATAGCTACCTTCTATCATCTGTGCTTACATAGTAGCCAATGAGAGTTACTGAGAGATTCCGTTGGTTCAGTAGATGATGGACTTGGTAGTTTTGCAGCAACTACTAACATGCATGGTCCAAGTTGTAGGGTACTATCACGTTCCTTTGTTTTAGTCTTTGGTCATATGCTGTGGAGGTGAAATTTCATGTATGGTATAGATGGACAGAACTGCCCCACTGCTAAACGTTTCCTGATACCTGTCTGATACCTATCCTGATACTGCTTCTATCTAAATTAGATCAAGTTCTACATATGGGGCTCAAAGGCTTAGAGAAGATGTTGGGTGAAAAGTTTTGGGGGTGATTATTTAGATTACCTTTGCTATGCAATTTCTAGCCAGAAGAGCCACATCTTGGATTTCACATGACAAACGACCTCCAGTTTCTTATATGATAGTGAAACACAGACAGTATCTGAGGAAATGATACCAACAATTCGGATTTTCTTTTATTGCTGTCTGCATGGTTGATACTGTCAGAGTAAACTTCACTGTGTAATTCAGGGCTTCTGTTTGACATTTCATTTCTCTGTGTGACCCTTTCCACTGAAGTTTCTAGATTATTTTACCTGTGAGGTGTTAGAGCCAGCAACTTCTCAGATTTGGTGCTGGGAATTCTTTCATTAGCCCTTAAGTCTGTGAACAATGTGATGATCCAAGCATTAATACAAATGTGATTAACTGTCTTTTCTCAGCTTTGTTTGCTTTGTTCTACTGATGCCTACAAGTTACATAATGAGTAGCATGTACAGGGTATGCATTAAAGGCAGTTCCCTGTTGTAGCAGGATTCATGGCAAATTTATTTTCCTTTTAGCGAAACTTCAGTGGCAAAAAAAAATTGCACTGTTGATTTATTTTAAATGAACTCCTGGAAGGCTTGCTAAGTATGGCGTGTGGAAAGCTCCTTGAAGTGCTGAGGGTTAATACTCTCTGCTCTTAATTTCAAATTCCAGATAAATATGGTTTCAGCTTTGATCTTATCTGGACTAATTCTTTGTCACTGTACTAATTAATTCAGCATGCTGCAGAAGAGATGCTAATTTGGGCATCAAAGAAATAAACGGGTGGGGGGAGGTTGTGTTTAATCAGAGTTGTTAAAAAGATAAGTTTTACTCCCATTAGACTGGAACTAGAAGCTCTGTCATTTTAGTTGAGCTCCAACAGCCTAATACAGTAAATTAAAAAAAAACAGAAAGGCACTTCTTCACTTAATGTTGACATAACAGGAGCGACATGCATTGGAGTTAATAATGTGGATTTCTTTATAGTTGCATTTTCTACATAACCCTCTCCTTACGTGCTGACCGTAACCAGTTTAACTCTGATCACAGCATTAAAACAATGTGGTTTATTTCCCAGAATAATCACAAGGATACTCAGCTTCATGAAGTTTAGCTACATTTGCAAAATACAAGTAAGTACTGTAGCACAGGACATTTTAACGAATTGTCGCTTCCCCCATTGATACAATAAATCAGAGGTTAGGACATCTTTGCACAGGAGCTGGTTTTGATTGCCTGAGCTGTGCTGGTGTTCCCTTTGGAAAGCTGCCGCCCTTGCCGCCTGCCTCTTGCTTGGCGCTGCCCTGGGAACGAGCCCCGGCAGGCGGTAGAGCAGGGAGGCAACAGGCTGACCCGGTCGCTCTTTCCTGCAGGCACACCTCACTAAATCTAGGCAAAAGTGGATTTTTTCCTTTACTTCTCCAAATCTTTTTCCCCAACTTTATTGGTGCTGTACTCGGCACTGCCCAGCCCAGCGATGGTGTTCCCATGTTACCCTTTCCTCTCCCATTCCCCAGAGCAGGAGGCACTGCACACCTCGGAGCAGAAGGGGTTGAAGTGGCCCTGTCCTGTGGTCATCATCTCCTCAGGGCTTTTCCCTCAGCTTGTCAGAGCAGAGAGGCTGGGTCAGAACAAGCTCCTGAGCAAGGCTTTCTCATGAGGAAATCTTGCTGCAGAAGGTCTCGTATGCTGGGACATCTCGATGTGGCTGCGGCTAAATACTCCACAGATGTTTATCTCGTGTCATGGAGCTCCTTCCATCTTCTTGGATATCAGTGAAGATTTGGACAGCGTTGCCCAGCCCTTGGTGCGCGTGCTACGCTCTCTAAATGTCAAAACGCATTTTACCAAAACGTGTTTTGTTGCAAAGCTCTTGGTCCCACTGGTGTAATACTCAGTGACATACTTCTGCCCAATAGGTAAACATTTAATAACAAACCTTTTAGGTATTTAGAGAGTCACTAAAAACGTAAAAGATGTATTTCATTAATGCTTCCATTAACACAAATGTAAAATGATCCTGGCCTGTAATCACCAACAAGTCTGATTCACTCAGGCAATGTTTAATACTCTGTAAAAGTGTATGTATGAAAGTGATTAATCAAAGCACAGCGCTGCTTCTAGAGTATTTCTTTTGCTGTAAAGCTGAGTGATAAAATAACTTAAAACACACAGCAGTAGTGGCAGTTAATAAGCTTTTTATAGTCCCTGTGTGGACCTGAAAATCATACCTTATTAGTATCTTTATCTTTTTTGCTCACTCATTCATTCTTACTCACATTTAAATTTAATTCTAAGGGTTATTTCTAGGCTTTCATAAGGGAGCTGCTTTAATAATCTCGGCGTTTTCCCCATTTGCTGTGAAATAACTAGGAGTCAGAGCTTTTGTTATGTACTTTACAAATCACTCTGGCTTTTTACAGATCATTTCTGGAGATGTCAAGATTTTATGACATTGTTAGGCTTTGTATCTTGCTTGACTGTGTCGTAGGCCCTCTTAAATTATTTCCCCACAGAAGTTTGCAATTCCATTACGTGCCCTGTTAGCTGCAGTGACACCTACTGATCTAGGGCAACTGAATTAACTAAGAAATTCAAATTGCTGAATTTAGTCAGCAAGCCGCTTAGGGTTTCACCCACCAGATGCTTCTCCTGCTTAGAAGTCCGGGACTTTATAGACCTGCTTGCTTTTTAATCCTCGAAGCAAATATCAACACGTTTGAGATCTGGAAGCTCACGGCTCCACACGGAAATGAAGTGTTGCCATGACCACAGCTTTAGGTCTTACATGTAAGACGTTTATCCCAAGTATAACAGAGCAGGTCTATAGGAGGTTTGTTTTAATTTTTATCCCTTAGAAGCTTTGAAAAGAAGCATATGTATGCTTTAATGCTGTAGCCAATAGAATGGTAGTAAATACAGCAAGAAGACAACACAAACACTTGGTACCTCTAAGGGCAAAAATTTTAGCCCCCTTTGAAATTAATAGAAATAGGATAATTCCTCACTCCTGCACAGCATGTTTTCAACTGTTGCATATGGGCTTTTCCCATAAGGATGAAAGGCTCAGAAATCTGATCGCATAAAGAAAATCCCTTTACACTTTTGTTTACAGAGGGACTATGCTCTGAGAAGTTACAGTATTAATTTTCTCAACTGAAAAGTATACTAAGGTTATTAGGGCTTTAACTTCTTTAACAGTACTTCCCAGGCATTTACAGTGGAACCGGGGTAGTCACTCAGCCTTGGAAGATACAAATTTATTTCCTTACTGTCGTTATGGTTACAAGTGGCTTCATTTGACATAAATTGATTAAAGATAGATATAGAATGAGCAGGTACAGCTAGTACATTTGTTTTCATGTCTTCTAGTTATATTTTTCAATTTGCTACATAAGGTTCTGAGAGCAAGAGTTTCATCAGGTGAAGAGAATTTAACTGTGCACAGTATAGCAAACCAGACGTTTTAAAAAAAATTGCGTGCCATACATTTTTTCATTAGTGTTTTTATTCCTCTGACAGTAGTATTAATATGGAATGCAGATTTTACCAGAATCCACTTATTTGTTGCCTGGAGAATTGGAAACTTCCAATCCTAAAGCCATTCAGTTTTCATAGAATTTTAATATGGATTTGATTAATTCCATAGCATAATTTTGATGATAGATTTTTATCCTGTCCTTGTTGCAGTCAGTGGAGGGCCTCACACTGATACCAATGAGAACATGAGCAAAGCCAGGTGGGTGGCAGGTGCTCTTCTTGTTTGGTTGGGTCTTCTGTTCCTATAAGCAGTAGAGAACCATTAAGCCTGTAGTGCAGAAACCCATGCAAAATTGTAATGGGTGGAAGTTAATTTTATCATTGGAAGCCTGTGGCAATTAGAACACACCAGTCAGCAGAGCATAAATTTTAGGACAGAATGTATAAATTCAGGCAGAGGTGATACTGGGCTTTTTTTTGGTGACTTAATGCTGTCTACTGCATTTCTTAAGTGTCAAATTTTTACTGCTTTTATTTTTTTTAATGTTTGCAAGATTTTTGTTGAGCTAAAGAACATATTACAATAATAGTAAAAGAGAATGGATTTTTATGGTTTAGCAATGTGCAGAGCCCAAAAATCTGAACATTTCCCTAGCCTTGAGCTATATGCTGTATACTTAGTGTAACAGGTAAAAATTGTAAGCCTGCAAATCTCATCTGGGGCCAAAAACAACAAAAAAAACCCCTCCAAAAGTTAAAACACTGAAAGTTGTTTTCATCAGACCAACTCACTATTCCAAATTTATAATTACACTGGAACTTGCCAATTTTATGGCAAGAGCAGCTCTACCAGTAAACAGCACTATTTTTGCTGAAAGTTGTCGTACTGACAGTTATTGCAATCAAAATTGTCACTTTATTTTATTTAAAATATATTTCACCAGCAAGCAAGAAATAATACCTAGACTTGAAAGGGACGTATGTTAAAGATTTTTTTTTTTTTTTTTTTACATTTCTCTGGAGTATACAACATATCCAACTTCAACTCCCTGCAGCAATACAAAATGCCTGAGAATAATATTTTCAAAATCAATACATACTACAGTCGAATATGAGACTCCACAAAACTATAATTGAAACTGTGGGAGAAATGCAGGCAGCCTGAATATAAACAAAGTACTGGAGTTGGATCGTGACCAAGATGCAAGCGCTAATCCAGTGTCTCTTGAGAAAACTGCTGTGAGACCTTCCCAGCATGTGCAAGTGTTAGGAAGCCGGGGTGTTTCAGGTGCAGCCTGCTGGGGCTCATCCCCAGGCTCTTCCTTGTTTGGCTGCCTGACAGTTCTGTGGAGCTCAACGTATGCAGAGTTTCATCCAGCATTACTCCTTCACCTGGGTCGTCTCATATCTGTGAGCCCCTCTCACTTTGAATCTCCTCTGTACATACAACTTCCATCTCTCCTGTGTGTTTCCCTACTGCTGTTTTCGATGCCACCACCACCACCCCTCTCTGGCGAGGTTTGTGGCTCCACAGTCTCCTGGGGCTGCTGGAACTCAGAAGGCAGGAGTGGAATCAGCGTGCTGCTCCGTACTCGGGAAAAGCATGGAAAGCATCTGCTGTCTTTCTGGAAGCCCTGAAATGAGCAGGGACCATAAAAACAGAATTGAAGGTTGTTTGTAGATGAGCTGAAGGTATATTTTGATCAAAGGGACATCTTTATTGCCACACATGAGAAAAAAAGAAGAGAAAACCCTGCACTGAGATTAGACTCTTCTACTTCCCAGGACAGTCCCATGGCAGAGCCACAGTGAAGTATCTCCTGTTATTGCCTGTAGTACTTGGACTTTTTCTCATTAGTACCAAATGTTACGTGTCTCAGGCCCGTCATTCCCTTTCTAAGCAAATTCTTACTGTCTGGGAGACTTACTGCAGAGTCCCTAAGACCTTACTTGACCACAAGCTCAGAATTATTGATGAAATCCACAAAAAAATTGGATCATTAACTTATTAGCCTGACAGAGTATTTGCAAGATTTTTGCTTTTGTCAGCGAAGAAACCTGAAGTCAATGATTTACAGCTGGTAAATGCAGTTAAAGGATATGCACAGTAGTTCAGCTATTCCACTTGAGGCAGTTTGGACTGACAAGAGAAAGAGGCTTAAAGAAAGATCACCAAGGCAATGCTGCAGACTTTCACAAATTTGAGTCGTAGTAATTAGTTTGCAATGTGATATAGTTAATGAAGAAATCATTACTTTTGTTTACATTGTTGTCATACATGCAAGGACATGTTCATTTGCATGGGAAGACGCTGATTGATCATTTACTTGCGGACCTGAGAATTTCAAATTGGGCAAGAGGAGGGCAGGTTTTTGTACTTGTTGGCTCGTAATTCATGTTCATGTTTCACATACTTGACCGCACTATTCTGTCTAGCTCCATCAGAAATGAAATGTAGCTCCCCTGTTCTGTTGCCTTTTATAGGCTGCGTAAAACAGACTCATGTCGTGCATGAACCTGTTGGAGTGAGTCCAGAGAAGGGCCACAAAGATGATCAGGGGTCTGGAGCGCCTCCCCTGCGAGGACAGGCTGAGAGAGTTGGGGCTGTTGAGCCTGGAGAAGAGAAGGCTCCAGGGAGACGTTATAGCAACCTTCCGGTACCTGAAGGGTATCAAGAGGGAAGTTGGGACCGGATGATCTTCAAGGTCCCTCCCAGCCAAAACCATTCTGTGATTCTGTGATGCTTGTGCAGTGTGTAGAACAGTTGGACCCCTAGGTAATAGGGATCTCTGGAGGACTTTCACAGCATAAATCTTACATGATAGTATATTATTAGACAGAAGGAAAAACCCAGAAGTACTTTAAAAAAGAGGTCTAATGAACTGTCTAGTTTTGCACACTCAAAATGTAGCAAGATTTCATTCTTTTTGATTGAGTCCTCATTTAAACAGAGAACAAATCCTTAAATTAAGGCCATACATGAATAAGAGACAATAATTACTAATAAGAGCAGAACATGTGGTCAGGTCTATGTGCTCACAACACACGCGCTGCAGATCACTTTCAGAGAGCTGTCCTGTGTTAAGAGCCTTCAGCCGCTTCAAAATGCACTGTATTGATAGTCCAGCCCCTCAGTGCCTTGCATTTCAGGTTTGGTGGGGCTTTTCAACTTTGTTTCAAGCAGCAGCTTTCGAAAGTACAGGGTTCAAATCATTTTGTAACCAGTCCACCCTATTGCATATGGCCAATTTAATACTGGGGATTTATTTCGCAATGTGGTAAGTTCATGAGCGATTAAGACAAAAACTCTCAGGTTTTGATTGCCCAAAATTTGTGTGGTTTATGATAGACGGGTATTGTTTTTTCTTCTAGTAATTATTTCCTCCTGACTCCTTCCTTGATATCTTAAACAGATTTGGAAAGAAAAAAGAAGATAAAAGTGGGAAAACAGATCAGAAGGGGAATCCAAAACAAGCCATGCTTAAAGAGGAGGAGCTGGAGAAAATGAAAGATGAACGTGAACGGTGAGTAAATGATTGCAGCGTCTTTGTTCATCAGATGAAAAAAACAAGGGATCGCTTGAAGGGACAGCCAGCCAGCCTGGCCGGAGATGTCCCAGACCATGCCTGCTGGCAGTCAGGTCCAGGCAATGCAGAGCTTTAGGCTGGTGTCCTGGCCACGTCAGGGCTGCTGTATGACAGGAGCATGTCTGGCTCCTGCAGTTTCTCTGCACTTCACTGTGGCAGCTGCTATCACATCCCAACTTCTGCTAAGCTGGTGAAGATCAATTCCTTCAAAACCTGTTTCACCTCTGACCATTCCCAACACCATCTGACCTAGTAGGTTTTTTCCCTCTACTTCTCTAAAGCAAGAACCTCCTCCCTTCTCCCCTGACAACCACTGCTGTGTTTTTGCAGCACTTCAGACTTCTTTGGCTTCAGCCGACTGTGCCATCAAATAGTAGTTTTTGTACTTAGGTATGTTCTTGTCTGCACAGCATTTGCTGGTTAGCTACATGTTGTAGAAATATCTACTCAGCAGATGCCAAGTATGCCAGGAGACATCAGGAAGAAAGCAGGTTCAAATGGTTAGTATCAGTCTGAAGAGGTAGGGGTCTGCAAGTAATGAGGTGGTGAAATGGGCAGGGCAAGAAGCTGGGTGTGTTCCAACTGTGAGTTGCTGTATTTCTAAGGTAAGGCTCTGAGACTCAAATGAAAGCAACCACTGATGTGAATAAGACCAGTTCTGTGTTTCATTCCTAAAATAATCCTTTCTTCATGCCCGATCTTAACAACTTTGTTATCTTTCCATACAAAGAAAATGTATTGTTTTCTGCTCTCCCCCATATCTGCCCTTCAGGAATTTGGGACAGCTTCTAAGTGCTGACAAGATTCAGCAAAGTGCTCTCTCTCTTTCCCCAACTCATCCACATAGACGCACTTCTTGATAGCCGAAGAAGGTCATTGTTTCCCTCTGATGGCTGCTGTCAGAAAAGCTAAAGAACCCTTACTTGTTGGCTCTCACATGTCAGCAGTTACTGTAAAACTTTCCAAATTGTAGTAATACGGGTTTGTGAGAGCACAAAGAAAGCTTTCAGAGGTCCCTTTCCTTCACTGGAGCATTCTGCTCCTGGGAGGTGGAACAGAAGCCTTTAGGCCAGGCAGGGTCTTTGTGGTGCTGGTCAGTGCCCCAGGAAGAGACCTCAGCGTTCATGTGGGTCGTGCAGTGTGTGGTCAGCCATGTAGCTAATGTGTTTAATGGGGAGAAGAAAAAAATTCAAACCCCAATCTTTGAAGCCTGCTGCTAATATTTACTGGTTTAGAAGGTACTAAGGTATCCAGTTGCTGCAGTGCTGCTACTGGATGTGCTTTGCCAGTGTTTAAGTATTTAGTTCATCTAAGTTAAGTAATGTCAGGAGAAACTTTGTACCATTTGTTTTAAAATTTCTGGCCAGTGGCCTTGATTTTGCCAGATTGATGAGTGCCTTTATTTTAAACTGCTGACTCCCAATTTGGATACTGGCAATTTGAGAGGTATGTGTCCTTCATTTTAAAGAAGCCAGTGTCTTTTATTAGGATCCTGGCAAGCTAAGAAGCATGTATCCCATCTGTTAAAGGGCCAGTGTCATTTACTAAAATGTTGGCAGGCTGCAAGGAATGAACCCTTCTGTCTAGAGGTCTAACGTTCCAATTGGACACAAGATAATTGTTCTTAATATTTCTTTAGCGTTGTGTGCTTTTTTTTTTAAATTACAGTCACTGATTGACAGTAACTTGGTAAGGCTGCATTAGAAACTGGCAGCTCGATGTCTTCATCATTCTGGTTTCTCTAGTAATGATTTCAATTTTGACCTGGAAGAGTTTGCAACTGAAATGGAGAACAGCAGGTGTGTTAAGAAATGGATGAACCCAGATGATATTTTTAACTCACTTATTTGATTCTTCTGTAATGCACAAGAATAGAAATATCACACTTTTTTAGTCAGGTAATACATGTTACATGTTTGGGGGATTAAAATTAAAAAATAAAAAAAGAAAACCAAAAGAGGAGTGAAGACGTTTTCTCTATGTTATCCGTAAAGCAATGCAACACATCCTGTAAAAACAAGAAAGTTGCTTCAACTTTCCAAATGAAGTAAGAGCGTGATTGTTTATGTTTGCCCACATAAGACTGTTTACAGGCTGACTACTGAACCCTTCTTGAGTTGATCATAAAACAGAAGGGACTTCATCTTTCCTAGAGGGCAGTTATGTGAGGAAGCTGGTTCTCGTATCTAGGTAAGAACTGTTTAGGAAATTGTTTAAAATCAGTGGAAGGAAACATTACCTCACTTGAGGGTGATTCAGTCCTTTTGCTTAGTTGTTGACTGTTCACCTAGTGATGATGCTCAGTAAGACAGTAAAGACAAATTTTATAGCTCTGTCCCAAGATTTAGTAATTCTATAATGTAATTCAAGTCCAAGATTTTAATGCACATATTGGCAAAGAAAACCTTGTGGCACATGCACACCATAGATCTTCTGCTTCTATGACTTCACTAGCTGCAATCCTGCATACTTGGTCTCATATTTATAAAACCAGGCTTCACTGAAACTTACCTGAACACAGGCATATTTTCAAATCTGATCTTGTTAAGACTGAGAGTATATGTTAAAACTACTAGGGATGTAATAGTAGAAGAGACTACAGAACTGTTGATAAAAACATAGCATGTTTTGTCGCCTGATACCTGGGAACAAATCCTGTATTTAACAGCTCGAACAAAAGCAAAATGCAAATTGTTTTTCTAACATTTAGCCTCTCTAGAATTAACTTAAACATGCACCTAATTTTACCTTTTAAGATTAGCTGTATAAGTAATTCTTGTTCAAATCCTCAATCCAATTATGATGGTCTTAAGCTTTTTGCTTAACCTTCAGTTTGCTTAAATGCTGACTACCTAAATATTTCAGCATCTGTCACACTAACTAATACTATAACTTTTTTTGTCTGATTTCTTTTTTTTTTGCAGAGGTTGAGCTGTCCATTTTGGACTCTTAGTAGAAGAGGTCAGAGTTGTTGATTTTTGGGTGGGGTGTGACAGGATTAATGATCAAGTGCATTTCAGCATCTTAGCAGCTGTGGACCTCGCATGGTCTTGGATGTTAGTTTTGCATGCAATATATGCTTGGCAGCTCTCCAAAAACCAGAATACTGTTCCAAGATCTCAGCTGACAAATATTTTTCAGTAGGAAGTGCGTTTCCAGTTTACAGGAGTAGGCCATCTCTCAGTTTTGCAGAGTTTTTTTGATCGGTATTGGATAGGCACAATAACACTTCACAAAATTCCAGGAATAGGCTTTCTGTGAAGGACTCAGCCTTCTCCTCAGAAATTTTGACAAGATTTACAGCTGTGCAGAAATGTCAGATGTGTTCACTGCACAGTTATGGGTTGGCTGTGCAGTATGAACTCAGTGACTCTGGCTCTGACAGGAGGCATCAGCTCTTACGTAGGTGTGCCGCATGAGCGTAAGGCCGTCATGCTCAGAATAGGCTGACTTTCCTGCTTGCACAGAGAAGGAGTTGTACAGTGCATGTGCAACAAGTCTGGCACATCCAGAATGTGTTAGAGCTAGTAGGCGGATGCAGACAAAGTATACAGCGCTCGCTCTGTAGTGCAGATGCTTCCCAAAAGGATTGGACTTGCTTGCACGTTGCTCCTCAGCATAGATTTGCCTGGCAACTCCTTTTCAGGCCTGCCAAGTTTCAGATTTGAACCTCAAAAAGTGAAAATTAATTTAGTGTTTCTCTAGCCTAGTAATTTCTGTTTCCATTCCACGTTGTCCTGTTCTCAGTTTTCACTACAGCTCTCTGTGCTGCCTTGTAGCTGCAGTTCTCTGAAGCAGCTCCACATCCTGCACTGAAATGCTGACATCATTATTTTTTTACTACTTGTATTCCCTAGCTGTCCCCACTAAGATCAAGGTCTCATTGTGCTCGTTGCTGTTAGGGAAGCTTGAGCCTGACCCCAAGCACTTACAGTTGAGGCAGAAGAGAAAAAATCTGGCAGGAAAAAAAAAAAGTCTCCTGTGGGTGCGAATGTGACATGCTGGCAGTGCAGCTGCTTGCCCAGGTTCTTAAAAAGTCCCTGTCAGGCTAGGCATTTGTTCCAGATCTAAGCCCCAGGCTTCCTTTCTCTTCAAAGCCTGTACTTTATTACATGACTGCTACTTCTGCAAGCTTCAAGTGGTCAACAGGAACTTAGGATATTAGGCATTCCTTCTGTGGTGCTAGCCTTGTCTGTGGGCAGTTGAATATGAATTCAGCACCTCCTCTAAATTTCACTATTTTCTTCTTCTCGCCCTACCTCCCTTAGCTTACCTTGTGCCACAGGAATGCAGTCACTGAAACCTGAATGGAAAAAGTCAGTAGTTCATGACACACAGTTCAGGAGGACTGACTTAACTGGTGATATAATTCTCTGAGGTGGTGGTTTGTCCTTTCTGACATAAGTCAAGTGGTTCATTGGACTGAGGCCCTATTTTAAATAAACTCATCATTTTGTTCATGCTTCAAAGAGTTTGGCTGTAATAAAGCATGTGCTCCAAAGGTCTAGAATCTGCCCATAAAAGGAAAAAGCAAATGCAATGTCTAAGGTTTATTTTGATCAAGCTGACTCAAATCTGTATTTTTAGTGTGTTCTGTGTAAATTACTCAGAATTTATCATTTTAACAACAAGATGTTCACTACATTATTAAATCCTGGAAGAGATCCTCTCTTTTCTTTCCCTCAGAACAAAATTTCTCTTTCTCCCTTCCTCCATCTTTTTCTCACTCTTTTGGGGTTGCCTTTTAATTTTCTATCATTTGAAAATCATTATAAAACAAACTGGGTAAATATATTAGGCACTTGAGTTTTACACATAACCCTTTGTTTGCCTTTCAGATGCAAATAAAGTGACTATCGATTGAAAGGGAACTATTTTTTCTTGTTTGTTTAGAATTATTTTACTGGAATATTCCTGCTGAGACTGGAGTCTGTCTTCCAGCAGAGTTGAACATTTCCTTGTCATTAGAATAAAATTTCACAAATGAGGTGATTTTTTTTAAAGTAGCATATGAGTTGGTGAATAAGGAGGTATTCTACATAAAAAATGGTACTCTGCACTTGTTCATAGGAGTAGTAGTTTGCTGTTTTGTTAAAACCATTTTGGTTTTGTAGTCCTCATTGGAATGAATTCAGATTTTTTTTTTAATAGTATTAAGTTTTTGAGTAGAGTGTTAGAGGAGCAGGAGGAACATCTGGCCCTTAGTTTTTGAATGTCTGAACTGAATCTTAAGTGAATCTCAAATTTGGGTAGAATCAAGCGTTTTCAGTTTTTATATAAAAAGACTGAATTTCCTTTGCTTTTCCGAAATCTTCCAGCAACCGAAGAGTGTTTCTCTCTTGTCTTATCAGCTCTGATGCTCGTTGCCTGTTCCCATAGTTAAAAAATCAATACATATGTTTTTGATATTTGGGAAACAGAGATTTAATTTTGCAGCTGCAAGATCCCTGCATGAAGGGAATGCATTTTACAGAAATAAAAACATTTAGAGACCACTTATATATGAGAGAATACTTGTGAGTGAAACTCCATTCCATTTCTGTCAGCATTTGTTTCATTATTTTTAATTACAAACGATTTGTACGTTACAGGAAATCAAAACGAAAACAAGAATAGCTCCATGCATGCTAGTAGGGTAGAAAAATCAAGTTGTTCGGAATCAAAATTTAAACTCATACCATTACAAAAAGCTAAATACAAGTTTTTAAATGCGTAGTACACCTTAGAGCATGTTCACACACGCGTTGTCGCCGACCCTGTGTAGCTTTTGTGTCTCTGTTATCCACTTGCCAAGTTTGAAAACATTGTAGCTGTTTATAGTTCATATTGATCCCTCATAAAATGTTGGTAATTGCTCTTCTCGCCATTAGGCTCTGTGCTAAACCACATGTTTTTGGGACTCCTGAGCTTGTGCTTCATTATTTATTAAGGGTTAATACAACATGGTATATGTGTTCATTGAGTAGTTCTGAGTTTGCAGCACAGCTAGGTCCTGTGGTTTAGACAAAATAAAGTGTTGGATGTGATCCCAGTTTTAATACTCCCAATTTATTATAACCATTGAACCCTGATCAGATCACGGATTGGATTGGATCCCAGTTTTTTAAATGTCCCAGTTTATTGCTGGCTTGCAACCCTGATAAGAATACGTATTTGATTAAGGATTCAGTTTTCAAAAATTCCAGTTAATTACTTTTAGATTCTTATTAGATCATAGCCATGTAGTATGGTATGTTGAAGTTATGAAAAAATTACTGGATGATGTTGCACAGGTCAAGGTCATAGTTTCATTTTGTGCTGACAGTATGAAGTTATCAGATTTCTGTTTATTACTGTGGCAGCACTTGCACTGGACAGAAGGACAGATTAATCCCAACCCATTGATTCCGAACGATTCTCATTTTAGATCTGCTGCTGCTCTGCATACCAGAACATGTAATAAAAGCCTACCGCAGAATGCTGGGAGATTGATGTTTGGGTATGAGTAGCTGGGGTAGATGGGTCATACGTACCTTTCATAGGTTGTGATGTGGCATTTTGAACCAAAAAGCAATTTTTGAGCTGCTTCATGTGGCTAATCCCAGTGCTGGAGGACATCTTTAAGACAACATTATGCTGAGAGTTGATCCCAGATTGTCCTGGCTCAGAAACAGTAAGAACTGAGACACAGAATGGCACATGGAATTGGCCTTTCTCTTTTTTTTTTTTAACTGCCACAGTACTATTTCAGGTATCAGAGACCTAGCACTTCACAGGTCTCATAGCCGTACCCTATAAATGTAAGCATCCTAATTCTCATCCAAACCATTTAGTGCCCTTGGATTGCCCTTCCTTGAGGCACTGGTTTCACTTTGCTGTGGAGACCAGCTTTCGCAAGCTGTGCCACCTACCCACCAAAAAGGTTAGAGCAGCTCAGGGGCAGCGTCCTGGGTGCTTCTTCTGTAAATGGGCCAATGTATGATTCTTTTCTGTGTGTATTGGAGTTTTATTACTTAGTATTTTTTAAAATGGCACTGTAAAACAGAAATGCTGTTCTTAGAAACTTTTACAGGCCAAACTAATAAAGTAGAGCTGGCCAGTGCTGGGTAATAGAATGCTTTCTAGGAGTCAGGCTAATCTAGCCTAGGGATTTCTTTGATGCGGTACTGAATGTAGGTCAGCTCTTGCCTACCCCAAAATCAATAAGGGCCTAAGAATGACTTGGAAGCTGTATTTTATTCCTTGTCCTTCCATATGTGATTTATGACAGTCTATCATAAATCTTTGGCATGCACTTTGAAGTAGTGCCACAGCACAGAATTTCTGTTCTCTGACTCCCTTACCTACGGGATAAAAATGAGAATACAACTTATGGGGATAGACAGGCAGGCAGGAAATCGGTTTGCATGTGTAATTCTCCGTAGCAATCTTCAACCAAAATACTTGAAAGTCTTAAAGCTTTGTCTGCTCAGTCAAAGCTCAGTTTTGCTTTCTAATCCCGGACAGTTAATTAGAAACAACCTCCACCTGACAGATGGAGACTGTTCTCGTTGAATAGCAGAGATGCTATTCAGTAGGTTCCCAGGTTCAATGTCATGTGTGTACAATAAAGAAATGTGCATGGAATATCGTATCATGTAGAGCTAAGCTTGCTCTTTCCTCTACTAGCATTTCACAGAATCACAGAATGTTAAGGGTTGGAAGGGACCTCTGGAGATATCTAGTCCAATTCCCCCCTGCCAGAGCAGGTTCACCTAGAGCAGATTGCACAGGGTGGCATCCAGGTGGGCTTTGAACGTCTCCAGAGGCAGAGGCTCCACCACCTCTCTGGGCAGCCTGTTCCAGTGCTCTGGCTTTCATTCAAATGAAGGCATATTTAGGCACTCGAAGAGATGGTTATGAGAACTCCTGAGGTCTCACTAGCTAAGTGGAGCTGTGCAGCAGATGTTCTAAGAATACCCCGGAGGCAGCCCCGGGGACACGGTGGGTGTCACTCTTCCTGCATCTGTTCTGAGCTATGTTACTGCGTGTGGTTGGGGGTGTTGGATTTTCATGAGGTGCGTATCTTCCCATGGTTGGTCCAGTGTCTCTGGTAGTTTTCCTAAGGCATTGTTAACAGTCCTCAGTGGTTTTGACTGATGTTCTACAACAGTGATTGTTGGAGCTGAGCTAGTCAGTGGCAACGAGTAAGTTCATAGAATGATGTCCCTGTCTCCCCATAGATTTTCTGCAGGTATACTGCAGTTACTTGATGCTTGTTCACGGTTAATCTGATGAAATTCTCTGAAATACTTTGCTTGATGTCTTGGTTGGAAAGGTGAATCTGTGGCTTTGACAGCAGTTGGTGTGGTTTCCCAATGACTAAAATATAAACAACGTTTAATCTTGCTTTCAGGAGTATTCTGCTATTTTACTTCTCTTTTCGCGATTATTTGTTCCAAAAGAGACTCAGGTATGATGTGCACAGCACCTTACTTATCTTAATAGAAAAATACAAACCACAGCAGGCTGAGAATGCCTTTAAATAAGTACTGAGAAAGAACTAGGCCTGCAATTTGCCTATAGTGTGCAAAGTCTCTGCAGACTCAAGGCTATTTTGCAGGAGGAGCTTGGAGCTCTTAAAGATATCGGAACGTCTTAGGTGAACGATGCCAAAGTAATTTTGACAAACCTGGAATGATTCCGCTGTCTAATCCACATTGTCACAAAGCAAGGAACGTCCTGTTGACAGGAGACTGAGATCTGATCTGTGCAGTCAGCCTGGCTTTCAGCAGGAGGTTGAGCAGGATGACCTTCAGAGGGTTCCTTCCAACCTGAATTTTTCTGATACTGTCACTTCAAAGAATAACTCAGGGTAGATGTGAGTAAAAAACATCATATAGCATAGTAAAATGCAGAATATAATATACTTGGCTTTTCCAGCAGCTGGTTTTCTGTACTCTGCATTTCACCTGGCATACATTTAATGTGAACAAAAGACAGAGAGAAAAACTTCCTCAGATTTAACAGCAAAGATAAAATCCTCTTCTCATTGAAGTTCACAGGGTGGAGGAAGATGCGCTAACCTCATTAGAACGAGGATTTTAGAGTACAGGATCCTATGTAAGTTGGTAATCACTCCCTTTCACGTCTGAATAAGTGGAAGAACATTAAGATCTCAGTCGTGTGTATCCAAAGCTCACACTCCTCATTCTGTGGTACGGAAGGACTATGTTTCATCTCCTGTTTGTCGTAATCTTATGCTTTAAGGTCCGTGTAGCTCTATTTCCTTCTTAGGCTTTTCTTTCCTCTGTTGTTTTTACAAAGCTCCAAGGGGAGCTTCTTTGGTCAATTCAGTGTTATATGGGTATGTGATAGTTATCTAGAACAGACGATATTTTGTGTTTAGCCCTGGTGGTTTTTATCATTGGGCTGTGTAATGCTGTTATAAGATCTATCTTGTTTAGCCTGAGTTACAGACTCTTACTCCCTGGAATTTGTGGCTTGCCTTTTTTTTATTTCTGAGACTGTTTCTGTTCTTGTTTACAATTACAAATACAAATTATGGGGGAGAAAATGTTCAAATCCAGCACAGTAGAATGGGCTGGAATAAAGAAACACTTGCATAGCTTATGGGGAAGATGTTTTTACAAATATGTCTCCAGTAGAAAACCCTGCAAGATAATATTAAATTAGATATTGAGTCTTGATGAGTCCATTGTCAGATGTCCTCAGTTTACTGGCAAGAGGTGGATTTTTTAATTTTATTTTTTAGCTATGAGACTTGCCTGCCTCTAGAGTTTTTCTAGGTGATGCTTGAAAAACTACAAATGAGTCTTTTCCTGATAAAAGACACAGCTTTGAATAAGATTATTAATGTCATTACAAACCGTGTCTGTCTGAAAAATGATTCTGAAATAAAAAAAAGTTAAAAACACTATACTGAAATTATCTCCTCAGATATTCAAGTGAAATATACCCATTCCCATCAGTGATTATGGCTTACGAATATGAAGGCAGGATGTATTTAGTCCACTGTTATGTAAATGAACGAAAATACAAGATTTTAGTTACCAAAATATATTTTGCTAGCAGCTAGAACGGAATTAAAACATTAAACCCAATGGAAATCTAAGTGATCTCCTGCAGAAATAGGCTGCTTTCCTCTAGACAAGCCGTTACTCAATATATGTGTGAATTAGGTAAATGAGAGACAAAAGCAGAAATGTTATGTAAAATCACAGTTGAAGTATTAAGATACTAAATCAGATGTAAATTGAGTAATCATTGCAGTATGTAGATCTTGGGGAGAGTCACGTGAGTGGGCGGGGGGGGAAGCAGTGCAGCAGATTTTATTCTGCTGTTCACAAGGAACAACCAAATGAATTGAAGACTGTTTAGCGCCTCCGAAGATTTAGAAGGATCAGGTCCTTTTTTGGAGTTTAGGTATATCTAAAACGGATTGTATGTACACTTGCTTACCTGCTCCTCTTACTGCAAACAGAATAGAAATTACCCTGAAAGACCTAGGGCCTTCTTTCTGTTACACCTTTTGTCTTTGTTTGCTATTCATACCTCTCCCCTGGGAACATCTTCCATTGACTTAGCCAGCATCTTGCTCATTCATGTACTTGTTTACGCTTCCACAAAGTGTGTTGCTTTTAATCCACTGTAAATCCACAGGAACATGTTGCTGTATTCATCTGACGTATTAACAAGGTCCCTTTGTGAAATACGCTGGTTTGGTCAGCAGCAGCATGTTCTGTCCTGTGTTTGACTTCTTAGACAGGCACCTTGGGCTCAAATTCTGTCATTCTTTGTGCTCTGCTCAGCATATGGTCAGTGCATGGTAAATAAGCATTGCTTTTACACTTCCCTTGGAAAGTCAGAAGAAACAGGATGACCCAATCTTATGGGGAGTGTGGGGGAGGAGGAGTTCAAGCACCTCGGGAAAGGTTGTGGTTTTTTGCTTTGGGCCTGTTTTGTTAAGTTTTTCCCGTAAATGCATCCTTGCAGCTCTCCAAGTAAGAGAGCCCACAGTCTCTCCCAGGCTGATTTTCCCACCTGCAGTATGTGCTCTGTGGCCATATCTAGTAGCCGCTGGTGTCACTGAGTTGTTCCTCCTGTTGGGCAGTGGGCACCCTGTCACTCTCTTGGGGGTGGCAGAGCCAGGAGTACACTGTGCTTCGAGTTTGGTTCTGATGCAAGGTGATGGTTTGTGAGACAGTGGCTCACTGTGCAAAGCTCCTTTTGAGCTCTAGGGCTGGTGTTGGGCCTCCAGAACTGCAGGTCAGGCTGCATCTGGTACCTTGCTGTTTGCTCCCCATTGAAGGCAGTCTTTGGGTTCCATGGCTTTTAATGACTTTGGCCTTCTTTGTGCTGCTGTGCTGCTAACTTTAAGTCCTACATTTTAGTTTTCACAGAGGCTTAGAACACTGGTTTTAGAAGTTTCAGCATTTTCTTGTTCACTGCTTGCAACCCAGCCACCCACCCAGCTTCGGCCTGGTGGGCCAAGAGATGGGGAGTATCTCTTAGAGCTTTTCCTAGCCCTCTCATTCCATTCCCAAAGGCATTTCTGGGGCTGTTCCAAAAGTCACTTCTGCTCAGCTCTCCAGGAGTTTTCTTGAGGTGGTCCATATCCCTTCCTGCAACTGCCTCACTCCATGCGCTACAGTCTTTTAATCCAGCTTTTGCCTGTCAGTATCTCCTTCACTGATGTCAGGCTAACACATTTTACATTGTCTTTGTCACAGGCGGCAAATACATATGTGGTCACTGACAGTAGCTCAGCAGAAACACAATAACTTGCTAAGCCACAGTAACTCAATCATGTGTCTGAGCTGCAGCTGGAAGGAGCTGTTTGGGCCATTAACCCTTTTATGGCTGCTACATGCTAGGTCTGTGTGTCTTTTCATGTGTTAGTACGTGAGGAATCACCATATATTATTTTTGTGGATACGTCAGATAGGAAGGTTGTTTGAAGGATGAATGAGAGCATTTGCTTGATTTATAGCTTGGGGAAGGAGATGCTGGTGAACCGCATGTGAGGTGTAGAGGAGCACTTTCAAAATAGCGTGTCCCACTTGCAGAAGTACATTTGGTATATAGGATCCTACCTGCAGAAGGATCACCCTGGTAGTAACTATAAACATCAGGTGTTATCACTTCTAGTAGCAGACAATGTCTGCCAGACACACTGCTAACTTCAGAAAGTGCAGCCTCTTAGAAGAGACCGAGCTGAAAAGTAAAATCGTTGAACAGAAGTGGTTCCGTTTAGCTCAAACCAGGACAGTGTGACTTCTACCAATAGGATGGAACATGTTTTGAAAATGTTACCATACTTCTGTTGAGGTTATATATATAATCAAAATGTATTTTCTTTCTGAAATTATTTCTTGTAGAGACAGGTTCCAGTTACAGCTGGTGGGTAGTGAAACAGAAAAGGTTAGGATAGGATACATGTTTGGATGCCATTAACAAAAATTTGGGTAACAGGAAAAAAAGGAAAGGGCATTGCTTGATACAGCACTCGTGTGCAAAGGTTGTGTTTTTACAGAAACACAGCTAAGGGAAGTTGATGTAGTTGTCTTGAAGTGATTTAACTGGAGAGCCTACTGTTCAGGTGGCGGAAGAGAGCAAGCAGGATTGATATGGGATACCCAAAAGGAAATATATCTAACTTCCCTTCATTCTATGTGAGTTTTTCTTTTCCCTTTCCCTCATCAGGAAGTTTGTAGAAACCTTAGTGCTACACTGAATTGTTCAGATGGTGACCTGTGCCTCTTCTCATCTCTGGTTTCACTGCCAGCATCATGGTGCTGAGTGATATTTTATCTTTTGTCACAAATTCGCACCAGTTGTTTAACCAGCCCCATCCTGTGCTGTGAGTTTGGGACCCTCTTGTAGTAATTGCTTGTTCAATAAGCTGGTTGCTATGATAGTTGTGTTGATTTGAAAGATTTTTTTGTGTATGTGAGCTCGAGTAAAGATATTGCTGTTTTGGAAAGGGAAGAATGCAGAGGGAAAGTGCAGAAATGGTAAACAACTAGAATGGGATATAGCAGAAATAACCCGCTTGGCAAGGTTGGCAAATAATTATAGGAGTGATAGAAGGAGCAGCACATACAAGTTTTGCACCTCAGTGAAAGAATTCCTGAGCACCTACTGGGGTGTGCTATAGAAAAGATTTTTGCTGGGTGAAAACATGATGTTGAAGTACAATGAGGATACTTAAAATTTCACAAAAATGCAAGGAAACTTCAAAGGTGAAAAGCATAAGAGAAGGTGTGGAAAGACAGACAGACAGAAAGAAAGAAAAGGACAGAAAGTTAGAAAGACAAAGAAGGGAAGAAAGAAAAGAAGAAAAAGAAGGAAAGAACGCCATCTGATAGTTTCTTTCCCTATATTTGAAAATTTTATTTGAAATGAAAGAGAGATCACTGAGCAAATTTTATAGATTTGTGTGGAAGAGTAAAAAGGAAACAAGAAATATTAATACAATTATAATAACTGTATTGAAAAGATGAAACATTGATCATGAAGAATTTCACATAACCTGGTATTGACTAGTCTGTATAATATATAGAACAGAAATAATTGTTCTTGAGCAGGTTCAACTTATAATAGTGGCAGCGATTGAAGATTGCATTCAGAAAGAGAAGTTGAAGAAGCTAGGTTTATTCATAGGAACAAAAGAAAATTGTGGTGACCTAATTCCAGCTTTTCTTGTGCAGAATATACTAGTATTGATAGCAGGACAAATTGCTCTCACTGTCAGACATGAAAGCAAGATTCACATGATGCTGTGTCGGACTACTCTTACTTTCAAATTGGTCTTAAATACCTAGGGGACAGGTGGTGCGTTGGTACAAAGAACATTATGGCTCATCATTTTCTGAGAAACTGCTTAGACTCTTCTCAGGACTGTGTGCCGTGCCTTCTGCACCGACATGTCATAAGACCATTCCCTGAAATGCAGTGTCCTCCCGTTTTTCAGCCTGCGTCCTCCCACATGGACCTGCCTGTGCCATCAAACTTGCACCTCATATCACAGAATCACAGAATCACAGAATGTCTGTGTTTAGGGCATTTCGGTCCCCAGCTGAGCGTGACACCCTCCACAGTTTTGCAGGTTTTTAAGAACATTAGGTGCTTTTTCAGAGTAAATCTAGAAGACAGAAACGATCTCAAAGTGTTTATGCATTTTAGTAGAAGAAGTATAATCAGAGGCAAGGACTACTACCAAACTGGCAGTTACTAGGAACTAACAGTTAGTTTTGTGATTTGATTTAATTTTTTTTAAACAAAGATAGTACCTTCGTCTTTACAATTCTGACGTAATCCCATGTGGGACATGTAAAATATTAATCCTTCTGCAAGAGAGTTTCTCCTGGAGTGTCTATATGTCTAAAAAATGGAGAACAGCAGCAGAGACCACCCTCCCTGCTTCATTGATGCCTGAGGCCTTACTTGCAATGGAAATCCACCCCTGTCCTTGTAGTACGAAAAGTGCTCTTGGACAATGAGCTACCTGAAAAGGCTGGGGTTTAGGTAAATTACCAAATGATAACTTTACCCCAGATTCCTTTATGTGAATGATGAA
The DNA here is from genome assembly GCA_020746105.1 of Trogon surrucura. Taxonomy (NCBI): domain Eukaryota; kingdom Metazoa; phylum Chordata; class Aves; order Trogoniformes; family Trogonidae; genus Trogon; species Trogon surrucura. The sequence continues at coordinate 54,075,429 of CM036621.1, read as the reverse complement.
TGTGGTGTTTCACTCACGGACATGGGCAGGCTGGCTTCCTCCACCACTCCTTGCTGCATAACATCTCTTTTATCTTTATTCACAGGGCCTGGAAGGGCTTTGCACACTTTCAGCTGCTCTCTAATTATTACTCATTTACTAGCAGTGGTTTGTGGTTTAGATAGAAATGCAAGTTGACCACTGCTTTTTAGTTTCTGTTTTCATATACAGCTCCTCAGTGTTGACTTTCTCACCGTGCCGTTGTCCATTGCTTTGAGAATCAAAGCATGATTTTTACCAAGGTCTATACCAGTGTCACCATTAGATTTACGAAGACTAAGTTGTATGTCCCATTGTTCTGCAAATGCCATTAAGCTCTTGCTGTCCTAAGAAGCCAGCAGCCAGCTAAGCCAGTGCAGTCGTCAGTAAAATGAGAGAATACGCACCTTACTGAGTGAATTTGTCGTGTACTGACACCAGGCTATGCCCTCCGTAAGATCCTCCAATAAGATCTCCCTTGTAGGTAAGTCAGAATTGTGCAGAAACAAAGGCTCCTTTTGAAGTCTGCAACTTCTTCGGGACATTCACTGCCTTACCCTGACCGAGGTTGCACTTGAGGATAGCACGTGTCCTGACCAAGGCTACCATTTCATTTCCAAATAGGGAATGTGTATGACATGAAAACCTGAAGCAAAAGAAAAGTGAGTTAGAAGTTACAGAACGAGGAGATAATTGTGCAGGAAAGAGAAGCTCCAGAAAGAGTAAAGGAGAAATTCTCAAGAAGCTTCAATGTAGAAACCTGAGACAGATTGTAGCTTATTTCTTCTTATCGTTCTTTCATATCTAAGAACTACTGTAGCAAATTACATTAAGGAGGCTTTGTCAACATTTTTTAATGATGTCTTAAGAAAAATTAAAGGCAATTAGCTAACTGGGCTGGGATCAGGAACTTGAGGAAAAGCAAAAATGCTATGTTAGAAATAATTGTCTTACGTGGTCCTTAGAGTAAAATATTTCATAGAATTATAGACTATCTGAAGTTGGAAAGGACCCATAAGTATCATCAAGTCTAACTCCCTGCTCCTTGCAAGACTACCTAAAACTAAACTATATGACTTAAGAGTGTTGTCCAGATGCTCCATGAACTCTGACAGGCTCGGTGCCATGATACTTCTCTGGGGAGCCTCTTGAAGTGACCAACCACCCTCTCAGTGAAAAACCTTTTCCTGATTTCCAGTATGACGCAACTTCATTGCATTTCCTCATGTCTTGTCGCTGGTCACCAGAGAGAGATGATCAGCAGCTCCTTCTCCCCACCCCGCTGTGAGAAAGTTGTAAACTGTGATGAGGTCACCCCTTGGTCTTCTCCAGGCTGGCCAAACCAAGGGACCTCAGCCACTCCTTGTAAGGCTTGCCCTCAAGGTCTTTCACCATCTTGGTCACCATCCTCTGGTCACACTCTGATAGTTCAATGTCCTTACATTGAGGTGCCCAAAACTGCACATGGTATTCAAGGTGGGGCACACCTGGGAATACCAGAGAGGAGAAGGGTCATCTGCTTCACTGAGGGAAGGCGGAGTGGGTAGTGGGCTCCCACTGGCTGTCCAGGACAATATCGTACGCAGGCTCATGCCTCTGTAAAGAATGAACACATTTTAAGTGTTAAAAACTAGCATCACGTCTAGATGTCCTAGCACAGTTAATGGAGAGGTGTAAGTGGAAAGCACATGTGATACATATTGATGTACTCAAATATATATGTAGAAAGGCGTGTTCTCATTAGAATTATTTGTGAGTCTTTTTAGCTGCAAATTATTTGAAAAGTATTAGCATTTTTTTTGATGATACAATTCTAATGAAACAAAATAAACAGTATGAATCTCATTCTGCACTTAATAGCTCCTGTCTGTCAGACTGGAAGCTGCCAATGTGCTCATCTGTTTCTTTAGGGAACCATTTTCTCCGTGACCTTTAAAGACTTTCTCCAGAACATCTTCATTCTTCACTATGCAGAGTCCTGAGGCCATTGTGCTTTACTGTGGTAACCAGGTCTGCCAGACCCTTTTTACTTATTCTCCTATGGTACAAATTATACTGTTCTTTCTACACTGCTTCTGTACTTCAGATACAGTCAAGAGCAAATGTTGACTACTTCTGTCAGGCCCTACGTCTCTGTATCTGTCTTCCATTCTTTGTTTCTTCCTCGGTGCTCCATTATTTTCTGTAAATGCTATTCATTACGTACTGTGGTCAGCGTTCTGCCAGAGCCATCTCGCTGCATTTAATTATTCTGGGTTGAAGAGTAACTGAGCAGTTAACAGAAGTTGCATGCTCACGGAGCCTTGCTGTTGGTGGTTTGGGGTTTTTTTTCCTCCAACATGAGTGTTGAATCATTGAATATCATTTGAGTTTAAAATTTACCTGAATATGTTTTACTGTTCCAAAGAGATTACACAATGGCCCTGATTAGCAGCAGCATTTTGTAATACCACTTAAGGCTTTATCACAGTGGAGTACTGCCAGTAATAGTCTTTAATTCACTTATATGTACCAATTCATCTCTGTCAGGTTTCTATTAAATTCTTTGCTGGTTTACTTTGCCTCTATCCCCTATATAATAGGGCATGATTTCCACATCTATGTAGCCAAAATTTAAAAAAAAATAAAATTAAATCTTCAGCAAATTAGCTGTGGTCCTTTGATTTGAAACAACAGTGCCATCTCTCCATTTACGTTCACATTTAATCTACTTTTCACAAGTTAATATGTTTAGGAGAATCTAGGTGGGTCAACTGACCAAGGGACAGAAACAATTTTACTGACTAATTTAGATGAAAAGTTTCGGGATTAGGTTAGGTATATTAGCGGTAAAGTGGAGGGTAGATGTACCGTTAAAACTCTGTGTGTTCATGCATAGACACATGTGTGTGCACACTTGTGAAAAGCCACCACTATATTCAGCATTAATCTTTTTCATCAAAATGATGACCAAGGGTGGTTAAAAAGGTGAATGCCAGAGATAAAGAAAAAAATTGCTGCATACACCATTTTGTTATATCTTGCGCTGGTTTCACCGTGTACTGGAAGATCTAAACAGTTGGGTCCAGAGCTGGTGCTCCAAATTTGTGTGATGGAGCAGTGTCTGTGGTTGTTGTTGAAGCAGATCCAACTGCATGTTTCTACTTTCTTTTTCGTTGTTAGGATTGGTGCAAAGCATCAGGAGTTACGGCAAAAGCAACTGAGAGGCCTGAGTGATTATTCCACTGGTTCTGCAGGACCTGACATTGACGATGATGAGGTGGATCCAAATTATGCCAGAGTAAACCACTTCCGAGAGGCTTACCCAGCAGCAGGCATCTACAGGCCATCATCACCAGCAGTAGCAGAAACCTTCGTATATCCACGGGACTCTCCTTCGACACCAATGGAGAGGGAGCACTTGGAAGGACTGTATGCAAAAATAAACAAGCAGCACTACCCACAGACTTCTGGTGACAGGTAATGTTGCCACCTGGCATTGCAAACAGCGATTGCTTTGTGGGGAGGGTGGCTGGCGCTAGGTGTGGGGGGCTGTTCAGATGCCCCCAACTCCCTGTATTTACTGACTAGAAGGACTTTCTCTTAACCAAAACCATGATCTGCTGCAGCAGTAACCCAAAGCGTGTGAGCAAGGCAGCAGTCAAACAGAAATCATTACAGAAAAGTCCATATTTCACAAAGAGAATGAATGAACTGACTCCAGTCCAATTCCTGCACTGCTGAGAGAGTGTTTTTCCCCTTGCAATTGGGAAAAGTTCTTACCCTGCAGCAAAAATAATCTGTTTGCAGATCCCTTTCGATTCTGCTGATCATCAAATGCCTATTAGTAACAGGTTTTGTATGATAGCATGATGTATTGCATATGTTTATGGTCTAGTTTTCCCCAGCTGTGTGGTATTACACACTTTCAATTAGGTTGGGGAGAGGACTGGGAATCATGGCATTTTTATGCAGACCGTGAAGTGTGGCTTCACAAGACTGATTGCCTTTCACAGCCTTTCCAATAACCAAGTGGGAAGGAAAGAGCAATTTTTAATCCTTACTGTCAAGCTTCCAGGTTGATAGCATTAAAGAAAGATGTTCAAGTTTTTCCCTGGGTTAAAAAGAAACAGAAATTCCTTTGTGTTGATGATGCACCCACCATTATGGTGATTTTAAAACTGGTTGCTTATGGAATCTGGGGCTAAAAGAACGTAACACTTCATTACTGTCGTGGCATTAGTATATCGATTTTAGGTTTTTCAAACCAATGTAGGAGTGTGTAGGCAAGATACACAAGTCCATGTGAAAAGAAGAGCTGGCAGAGTAAGACATGGAGGACTGGAGGAATTGTTCACGCTTTGGGTTCATATTGCAATCTGTAGTGTCTCCCCATAGCCTCAGTCTGTGCTATGTGATGCCACACTGGTTAATTTTGGAGATATATGTGAGCACAGGCAGAGGAGTGTTTTGCTTTATGGCATCATAATACTTTAAAAGCATCTACTGAGTCATTGTTATAAATAGTAATAAAACACTTCCGACATAAACCTAAGTTTGTAGCAGGAATGGGCCAAGTATCTCTCTTTTTCACCTAAATACAGTACAGTAGAGATCTTTCCACACATGGTAGCCCTACTAATTTTTTGTTCTGTATTACTATCTTCTTCTACTGCATAAGGATGAAGAGGGTGAAATGAGAGGTAGTGATCACAGCTTTTTCCCATCTAGTGGGTTTTGCTTTACTAGAACTTGAGGCGATTGTCACAGAAGTCACATGAACGTTTTTATGTAGTGAAGGGATCAGAAACTGAGTTCGTACTGACTCAGTAGACTAAGATCTGATAATTCGCCTAAATACAAGTTCATTTATTTTTCAAATAAAAATACGTGCAGATATAACTCAATTGGAGTAAGATATTGTCGTAAAGATTGCCTCTTAATTTCAGTTTTAACGGAACTTTATGGGTTTCCGTTCTGAAAATGTATCCATTTTGAAGTGTGGTCTACACATTGGTTTTTCCATGCAACAGAAAGAAATGCTCAAGTCTTTCCCTCCAGCCTCTTTCATCCGATTGCTTGTGTTGCAGTTGAAACTACAGTGAAGGAGCTCTTGGCTTGCTATGTGGACAAGGCTCAAGTCCCAACCAGGTTTGGGTCTGGTGTTGGGATCCCAGATTTTAGTGTAGCTTTAGCTGTAATTGTACAATAGCATAACTCAGTGAAAAAACTAAACCAAAAACATCTAACAGGCAAGAAAAGTTACCTCATATCTGAGCCTGTGATCAGAAGTCACGCTGAGAGGCCATTCCATCTGTGTTGATTCTGTATTGAAAGACAAACAGTCCACAACAACTTCGCTTTGTTGAATTTCTCAGAGTGTAGAGGCTGTTTAACCAGATTAGGAAAAAAAAATAGGAAATGTGGGATACTTATTAGGCTGCCTTTGTTCTTTTTTTAAATCTTTGTTTCCTTTGTCTCGGAGACAAAAAGGTTCTTGTTATTCACCAGCAGAAATGTGCCAAACGTGAATAATTTTATGTGAATTTACGTAGCGGGTCGTGAGGTCTCAGCCAGCATTTGTTGAGTGTAGCGGCAACTTCAGGCAAGGAAATCTTTCTGTGCTAGAGGGAGAGTATTGAAAGGCGAAAGAAATGTGGAAAGAAAAGTCCCTGGATAACATGTTAATTACAAAAACAAAGCTGCTTTCAAGGGTCAAGTATGAAAACTACCTCGTCTGCCTGAAAATGATGGGAAAGAGCTGTAATGGATGCTTATTAGCCAAACCAAAGTTATTTTGTGTTTGCAGGGCTGAACATTTATCAACACATTTGTCATGTAATAGCTCATGCTTTGGTCTTGCTAACGCATGCACGCTCTCTCTCAAAGTTTTGCTCTTAATTTTACTTTAGATGGATGGCTTTTTCTCCCACCTCTGACTCTCAAATTGTCATATAGTGTGCAGAGACTTGATCAGTGACTAAAGCAATGCGTTTTTGGGGTAGAAGGGAGATTTGAACACAGAGAGAATAGATTATTTCATTTCGATCTGAGAATTATAGTTATGTGTCATTATGATAGAGAACTAAAACTCGTCATTTGAAACAAGAACTTCATTTTTATTTTAATTTTTGGAGAAGAATGTATTATCGTGATTAATGACTTTTAAAATTTAGAGGCCATTTGTAAAGTAAGAAGCTTAGTGGTCAGACAAGTGCTGTTCACCGTTTGCGTACGCTTACTCGCCTTCCCTTTTCTCATCACCAGCATCCGTTGAATGTTCCTGGTTCATTCTTGGCAGTAGATTTGCAGCTTAAACTGAGAATCTCCTTCAGTACACAGAAAAGCAATAGGCTGCGCATGTATGGAGTCTGTTGCTTTAATCATTTTGAAGTACGTTTGCTGCCTCCCAGCACTGCCCTGCAGGGCACACAGGGACCTGCCTCCCAGCACTGCCCCGCAGGGCACACAGGGACCTGTTTCACACCGCTCTTTGCATACTGACACCCCCTTTACCTACATTTGCGTCTGGCACCTCGGAGGTTTTTGCTTTGGGTTTTTTGGGGGGCTTGATTTGTGTTCTATTTGCAACTGTTGTGTAACGTTCTTCTGCACTGCTTCACAATTGTTGATTTTCATTCCGACGATGACTGTATTCAGTGAAATAGATGTAATTTTTTGTGTATATTTTGCTGAAAGCTTTGGAATTCCTAACTAAGAGAGGTGTTATATAAATGTAAATTGTCCTTATTAATGAATACAGTGAAGCATTAGCATGATCAGTGTATTCTGTGAATGTTAAGTTAAAGAGAGTGAAAAAAAAATTAGCTGGCAAAATCACACATTTCTTTGTAAATCAAGCATTTTTCTGTTTAGTTCTAATTAGCCACAATTTTCTCTAATGCAAATGGCATCCCAAAGGATGGTGCAGCCTGCACAGCCACCTTGTGCAGCTGGGGAGCTCGCAGGGCCTTTGCCTGAGATGCTGTGCATTTTCCCAGCCCGCAGAAGAAGCTGGGTGATCTGTGGCCCATATGTTCCTGAGACGCGGGGTAGGGCGCAGCTCTCTGGGTTTAGTCATCACGGCTGTGCCATGACAGTGCTGAGTTGCACCATGGCAGAGCCTGTTTCAGACCAAAGCCAAAAGAGCGTACACACAGCATTATCATCACTTAAATGTCAGGCGTGTCACGTGATGCAATCCTTTCTCACGTTTTGAATAAGTGATTTCCTCTATTTTTCTTCCCTTGAACGTGGTGCTGTCAAATGTCCAAACACTCCGAGTACGTCTCCAGAAAGCTTCTAGAGGCTTCACTCAGCTTATTTCCTCAGCCCAGAACTATGAAACATCTAAAGTCGGATGCCAAACACATTGCCAAATATAATTCTTCATCTATTTATGTGTCTTATCTTGGGCAATTTCAAAGTGCTAGTCTGACAAAAATGAAGGCAGTTTTCCTTTGTTTAGAGGGAATAGATTCAATGCTGTATCTTGCTGCACATTTAAAAAAATAACTAATAAAAGACCCAATGTTGTTTTTTTGCGTGGGAGTAGAGTCCAAAGCCCGAGTCTGATCCAGCTTTCTGGTTTTGGAGATGCTTTGTTGGGTCCCACTGTGCAAGATCTTACACTCTACAATGTTAATTAATTAATTCAAAAACAGATCTTCTCTATTTTGGAGTGAAAGTTTCTTTATAGAAACTTGCACTCTTTCAGAATGTTTTATCTAGCAGTGTACAAAGTTGAAAACACGGGAATGAAACACTTACCTCTGCACAACCCTAACTCTGCCCCTCTCATCCCACCCTCAGAGCTGGCCAGTCATGAGAGAGGGGGGCAGGACACTGAGCATTCTGCCTCTCCCTTGAAAGGATCAAAGGAAAAAACTGCTGTGCATGTCCCAAGAAACCACGTGGCAATTGTAAGCTATGTGTAAGCCTGAGAGCACAGTAAGGAGTGAGTTTTGAAATTCGAAGGAAGCATTTCTTACTAAAAAGCAGGCTAAATGTTTGTCTTTGGGGCAGGTGTAGGTAGCTCCCATCCTGCTCAGTCCATGGCAGTAGGAATACGGAGCTGCACAGAAAAGGCATTGTTCAAAAAGCCAGGGTTGCCCAGATAAGTTGCTTAGCCCTATATGTCTTGTAAGCCAGAAACTCAAGTTTTCTTGTTCTTGATTCCCTGTCCTGTATGTAAGACATTGCTCATTGTGCATCCGTTTACAACACCTTTTATCACTGACTAGCAAAAAAGCAATCCACTGCTGTAGGAGTGGATGTTCCTTTACTCAGGAGTGATTATTCTTTAGGATGGGTATTGTGGAGGCAAGCTAGAAATTGAATGAGGCTGTGTAATATCTGTGTACCCTTTGCCACTGTACTTTATCATAGAATCATAGAATCATAGAATGTTAGGGATTGGAAGGGACCTCGAAAGATCATCAAGTCCAATCCCCCTGCCAGAGCAGGAATGCCTAGATTATGCTACACAGGAACGTGTCCGGGCAGGTCTTGAATGTCTCCAGAGAAGGAGACTCCACAACCTCTCTGAGCAGCCTGTTCCAGTGCTCTGTCACCCTCACTGAGAAGAAGTTTCTTCTCGAGTTTAAGCGGAACCTCTTATGTTCCAGTTTCAGCCCATTACCCCTTGTCCTATCAGTGGTTGTCACCGAGAAGAGCCTGGCTCCATCCTCGTGACACTCACCCTTGATATATTTGTAAACATTAATGAGGTCACCCCTCAGTCTCCTCTTCTCCAAACTAAAGAGTCCCAGCTCCCTCAGTTTTTTCTCATAAGGGAGATGCTCCACTCCCTTAATCATCCCAGTTGCCCCGTGCTGGACTCTCTCCAGCAGTTCCCTGTCTTTCTTGAACTGAGGGGCCCAGAACTGGACACAATATTCCAGATGGGGTCTCACCAGGGCAGAGTAGAGGGGAAGGAGAACCTCTCTTGACCTACTAACCACCCCCCTTCTAATACACCCCAGGATGCCATTGGCCTTCCTGGCCACAGGGGCACAGTGCTGGCTCATGGTCATCCTGCTGTCCACCAAGACTCCCAGGTCCCTTTCCCCTACACTGCTCTCTAATAAGTCATTCCCCAACTTATACTGGAACCTGGGGTTGTTCCTACCCAGATGCAAGACTCTACACTTACCCTTGTTATATTTCATTAAATTTTTCCCCGCCCAACGCTCCAGCCTGTCCAGGTCTCGCTGGATGGCAGCACAGCCTTCTGGTGTGTCAGCCACTCCTCCCAGCTTGGTGTCATCAGCAAACTTGCTGATAGTACTCTCTAGTCCCTCATCCAAGTCATCGATGAATATATTGAATAATACTGGTCCCAGTACCGACCCTTGAGGGACTCCACTGGATACAGGCCTCCAACCAGACTCCGCCCCATTGACCACAACTCTTTGGCTTCTTCCCCTTAGCCAGTTCATAGTTAACATATGTTAAAATGGGAAGAGAATTATGGTCATGCATTGGAATAATTTAATTTACAAAGTGTGACTAGTACAAGCAAGGCATATACTCTTTCTTAACATGGAGCCTCTTCTGTTTGCTGTCGTAAAATCAACTATACTGTTTCTCTGTCCTATACTACCTTTCATGCCCTGAGACTCTGATTCCTCTTTTTGAAATGGAGCCTTCTGAACCTTTGTCACGTCCTGTGGTTCTGAGGACATTGACTCACTCAGGTTCTCGATTCCCAGGCCAGGATTAAGGTGACTTACACCAAAGATCTGAACAGCAATTTTATTCATCAGTCACCTGACACCGAGGTATTTGCAATTGCCCACTCAGTGCAATCAACACACTTCACAACAGTGAGTTATTAGTAAGCAAAACAAACCAGCCTTGCCATAGCTTTCTGTTAAAGCTAGAAAAAGAGGGAAGTAAAGCGATAGAACAAGGAAAGATCACCACCCTTGGATCCAGCGACGAGCACAGCACTCGCAGCCATCTCCTAGTGGTGGGCGAAAAAGTGCGCGGCTGCCCAAAGTGAGCACCTTTTGTACAGTCAAGTTCCCAACACAGACCGGGAACCAGTTTGGGGGATGGTGGGGGCTTCTGGGGGGGTGTTACCCCTCCCTCTCCTGGCTCCCTGCAGCCGCAGTTCCCAGCTCTACCCACCCCCAGAGCTCCACTGGTGCAGGGCTGGGGCAGGGGGCTCAGCAAAGCACTGAGTCACCCCGGCACAAACACAGGCAGGTGCCAGGCAGGCGGCTCAGACTGTTTGAGACATTTGTTTAGTCCTGGACAATCTTTGGCGTGATCTGCTCACTGTTCCCTGTAAGGTTAAAACCCCAAATTTAATGTCTGGCAACTTACTATCCTTCCTGGCTAATACATTTTTGACAACGGTTAAATTCAAACTGGCATTGGCTGGAACAGCAGAGGTTCACTGGTTCCCAGGGGCTCTCGGTAGAGCTCTTGTGCTCCTGGAAGCAGGGAAGCCCAGAAACCACTTTGAGTGTGTAGGTTGTGCCATTGGAGTTACGCTTCTGGGGTTTTTTTGCTACTGATAAAATTCATGATTTTCTTCCTCAGAAAGGACTCATAGGTGCTCGCATACTCACTGTGATAACTAGGGAAAATACTGAGTAACTGAACCTTCTGGTTCGTGTTTAAATGAGCCTTTGTTTTATTTGCCACCTATAAGGAAAAAAAAACAAATCTACTGGTAGTGTTCAAGAAAAATTACTTTGCAAATAGAGTTCAAAATGCGCTTTCCCAGGAACCTGTCATCCAGATCCTTCCAAGTCTGGGACCCTAGCCCAGTCACTTTCTTCTCATGGAAACCCCAGATTTCATGGAACTCAGGTGACCTTGAGCATTTTAAAGCATGTCTAAACAGAAGGAAAGTGTCAGACTTAAACCAGAGCAGAGCTGCTGCTGCCGTGTAATGTGTGCATGCTTGTTCGAGGCCATGCATTCTTCAGCAGAAATAAATTCTGCCAGGAATAGTCACAAATCTGCCTGCGTGTGTCCTGCCTGCTAGGGTTTGCATTTGGATCACCTCACTTATTGACAGATGTGTAAAATTTTATATACTGCACTCCCACAACTCCCTTGTGACTGTCCTGCTGCAGATGCTGGTGAGCCTGAGTTTTGGCAGCTGTGTTAAGCATTCAGGTTTGTGGGGTTTTTTCCCTTCCAGCCCTGTCTTTTCTTATGTGATATATTATTGCACGGAATTATTTTACGTTAATTCTGCATATTTATTGATAATGTCCCATTCTTTCAGTCGTTGGGATGCAAAATGCAAAAAATAGGTCCCTGGAGAAAGAGCAGGTCTGTTACTGGAAGATGAGACCATACCAGAGGATACAGAGTGAAATGCTGATGGTGTTGTCAGCCTCTTAAATGTACAAATAAAGACAAAATGAGATCGTCCATGCAGCTGGAATGAAATCATGTGGCCTTGCATGTGTTCCTGCCATAGCATATTTCCTAGTGTGAGCAAGAGACACTAAATTCTGTCTTATGCAGGATGTTGTTTGACCAAAAGCTCATATTTTTCTCCTTTAATCAGCAGCAGGATAATGTGTGTGTATTAACTTTTCTCTGCACAAATTTTTTTTAACAAAACACCATTTAATTTTAAATGCTAATATGTGTGTGTGGTTAATTAAGAAGCCAGAATTGACTGTAAGACTGGTAAGCTCCAAGAAAGAGAGAGGAAGATCATTACATTTCTGCTCGTGAACCAGCTGATAATGTGCAAAATTAAGATTTTGTAAGTGGCATTTTAAATGAATGGTTAATGGCTAAAGATTAATTAAACAGTCAGAGTTGTTCAAAGTAAAGCTGTTAAATCTTGTTTATAGGCCAGTCACTTTCATACTTAAAGTGCAAACCCTAATAGCATGTGGTATTTCCATTTAGCAGGCAAGCCATGTGACTAGGATATTTCCCGTACACAAGGAAGTCTGCCTCACAGGATACACGGTTGTGGGTGGGTGGATGTAGCATTGTGTGCTGTGTTTTCTTCTTCCTGATGAAGGTGTCTCGTAGCAGTACACACAGAGAAATGCATTTCCTCTGAAAACGTAATCTTAAATAAAATTGCTAAATCTTATCTTAATTAAAATATAAGGGACATGGTTAAATCAGATGGGATTCTGTTTTCCTTCTACTCTCCAGTGTTCTGTTCTACTTCATGCACTTCAGGGTTTTCAAAATGCCCACCTCTTCATTGCTCCAGGTTGTCTTCTGTCACATTGAGTCTCTTTGGCTCCATCATTAGCCTAGCAGAGCTGCTCTAGCTAAGAAAAGAAAAAGGTATGTTTTCAGTCAGGTTTATTCTGTACTGCAATTCTGGTTAAATGATGAATGTTAACCCAGTCCTATTTCCCTGATTAAAGAGAAACAACAAGCAGAAGGCCATTATGCTGCTCACAGTTGTAGGCTTGTCCTTCCAGCAAGTCCTTTGCCAAGAAACTGTTTGTTTTTCTTCTGTTTTCCCTTTCTCTCAGCCCAGTTCCCAATTTTTTTGTTAACTATCTGGTGGTTTTCCCTCAAGCTTCTTGATGCAGTCGTTTTGCCTTGTGATCTCATAGCTTCTGGATATGCAAATAGTTCCAGGGAAAGCCGTGGTGGCTTGGCCTTGTACAAGCTTCACTGTGTAGGCCAATGCAAGATGAACCTGCACTGCTGACCTTAGGGAGCTTGTGCTCTATCCAGAACCATGACTTTCAAAAAATCCTCTCCTGTTTTTTTTTTTTCCCTAGATGCTACTGGTTAAATGGAAGAAAGGGATTCTTTCTTTCGTTGTGGAGATAATCTTGGTTTAGTAAAACTGACCCGTAGGTGAGGGTATGGGATTTTGTTGTGCTAGACTTCTTTAAGTCTGTGCACGCTATGAATCTGAGGAGCACAGACCGGGTCCTGTATAAGCATCTGTATGTTCAAACTCCGGGTGATGACATGAGCTCACAGCAAGCTCTGTCCTGACTTTTCACTTTGTTGAGATAAATTAGTGGCTTCTGGTCAAACTATTTTTAAAACATAGTTAAAGTTTAGTGGGAGGGAAGGAATTATTTCCCCAAAATCTTAAAGTAGTGGACAAAGGGTTAAATTTGGAGCAGGAGAGGGGAAGGGGCCAATGCTGTACAGCTTCAAAATGCTGAGTAGCTCCTCTTAAGAGAACAATGATACCTGTCTAGTAGGGATGGAGAAGTAACTCTTAGATGTGATGGGGAAAATGGGCATAAACTGACTGGAGACATGAGAAATGTTTTCAGGGTCTTCACTTCTGTTTGAGATTATCCAAGGTCAGTGGGACCTGTGCCAACAGGTTCCTCTGAGCTACAGGTAAAGCAGTCCCCAGCCCTTCATCATTAGGCAGTGAGGAGTGTAACTGAGTCTGAGAATCTTCAAGAGAGACCCCTCGATTTCCCATATGTTCTCAAAATAAACACTGAATGGTTTCCTCGGTTCACCTGGAAAAATTCTTAACCAGTTGAGATGACTGCGGTACAGAGAGCCATGGAGCATACCTCAGGCCTGCCAGCATTGCCGGATTTTGCTTCCGCCAGGAGCACTGCAGTAGCTCTGGTAAGCTTTTCCAGCATGACGGCTCATGTCCAGGCAAGATGCTTAGATCTGTATGGTACTCACACAGCTTAGCTGGGCAGTAGGAACCTTAGAGTGGAAACTGTTCTCATCTCTACACATCCATAAGATGCATGGAATTCTTCCCATACACTGATTTTTCTACAGTCTCAGTTTACCTGGGGTTTACATTGGCATATCTTTAAATTTTTTTTCTGCTACTCTTAATCCTTCTGTTCCACTGAGTGACTTAGCTCTTAACATAATAAGATAAAAAAAGATCTGATAGGGCCACAGATCTGACCTCGGAATGAGAACCTTCTCATGGAGGGTTCAAGCATCTGAAAGCAGGATAAAACAACTGCTCCTAAACAGAGTCCAGGACCTTGCTCCCTGCTTGTGTGAAGATTCCGGTGGTGAAAGGTTACACAAGTACTTCATAAGCAGCACTGCTGATAGCAAGTATAGGCAGAAGGATGAAGAAGATTTTTCGGTTAGCAGAAAACTGTAAGAATTGATGCTGTTTGAAAAGCTGAAAATCACTCAATATTGTGCTAGCAAACATATTGGGAGGACGGACGAGATGTGATGGAAATGTCTTAATAGACAACAGGATGCTGAATAAAAAGACAATAATTGTGATTATTGTCTGACAGCTGTGCAGAGCATACAGTCGATGACAAACTCTAACACGTGCTATTTTTAAATCCGTGATCACAAGTCCAGTGGCACGGACTGTAATCCACAGGGACACAGTAAGCCAAGAAAATAATTCACTGTTTCATCGTCTCAGGCCTTCAGAAGTAGTGAAGTTGGTGTATAGTCTGAACCTCTGTGACTGTACTTACATTCCCGCAAGAAGACCTGGCACCCTAGGGAGTCCTTGTGTACTGTGGCAGCGGAGCAGTTCCTCTGGCAGGCTCTGCGGCACGGGTGTTGATCGAGGTGTTGGTATCGATCTAGGGATGGTCTGTGAGAGTTGTGACTGTTTTGTTGAAGGGTTGTGTTAGACTGTCGTAGAAGATGAAATAAGTTGTCTTAAACCTCATTGTGGCCTGCATCTGAGAGAAAGTGAGGTCTTTCGTTAGGACAGAGGGACGTGTGAAAGTGATGTTGCTTCATATAACTACCCTGGTTATCTTTTTTTGTCACTAACTTGTCCTTGATGTCTGGAGGCCATTTTTAGAAAGAAGTGGAGAATTTGATTGCATGGATGATTTCGTACTCTTCATTTGCCAACAAAACAGGTGGCTACCTTCATTTTTCTGGTCCAACAAGCTCAAGTCAAGAAAAACAAAAAACAACTCATGATAAAAACGGTGGAAGAGTGAGTGTGAGATACCTCTAGAAAGCGCTAAAATTGAAATAAACGTAGCTTAATTTGTTAATTTTTTTCCCCTGTCTTGTTTCTCTCCAGTATTGTATTTGTGTACCAGTAGGTCAGTGTGACAGTTTTGCAGTGTCACATTCCTCTGTTGAATCTGCACTCTGGGAGATTGGTAGTCCCTTCCCTCCAGGAACTTGGAAGCAGTAAGGGGAAATGAGAAAGAGCCAACTAATGTTTTAACATTTCAAAGAACATTTTATCGTTCAATCTTTGACCCATATTTATGGTTTAATTTCTTCATTCACTTAAAATTTTAATCTTAAATAAAATTTTTCAGCATAATAGTGTCTTAGGGGCATTTCTCCTCAAATCGGTATTAGCTAGAACATGTCCTTCAGCAGTGGAGTTTATCTGTTATAAACACTTCTGCCCTTAGGCTTTGATGCCTACTTAGTCCTGGATATGGTTATTACCTCATAAATGGGAATCAGCCGCAAATGATCATTATGGTATTTACATAAAACGCGTGGAAGACAATTATTTTGAGACTGGCCTGTAAGTTTAAGCATAGAACATATTCCTAATGCAAATGCTGCACGTGACCTGGCAATTGGAAAGTAATCAACAGCGCACCTTTGGAGGGATGAAAAATGTGTTCAAAACATGGTGTGTCTGGCGGAGAGGCAGGGGAGTGCAACCCTTTTGTAGGCCTGAGTCACCATAACGCTCAGTAATTGTCTGGAAGGGCTGCTTGAATTGAGTGCTTGCATACGGTAAGTGTGCTGCTGACTGGGGGACCTGCCTTGCTTCTGCTCTGCTCCTGGGTCGTGACAGTGAAGGCCTTTGTGGCCAGGGTCCCCGCTTTACATGTCAGCGGATACTTCCAGAACATGACAAAGGTGTGTGAGGTTGTGGAGGAGAGTTGGGGAGCAGCGTCAGAGCAACAAACCTGTTCCTAATTGTTATTGATTGTTAGGACGCAAATTACAAGCAGAGTGTGTGCAGTCCCACACCTGAATGAGGTGGTGTTTGCTTCTGCTGTCCCTGTCCCTGGTTTAAAAAGAAACAGGAGGCAATTATTTTGTGCCTCTGTATACAGTGGCAATATTTAAGCAGCAGCTGCTTCAGAGAGAGGGAGTAAAGGGGACTGGGGGGAAGGGTTTTATCTTTTCCTCCTTTTCTCTGTAAATACCACTGTCTGCATCAGTGGTGATGGTTTGACCTGTTTGCTACAGAGCTTGAAAAGTCTCTTGCACTTAGTGACATGGTCTGGCTCCAAAACTGAATAGGCAGACTATGATTCTCTTTCTTTGAGCGCTGCTACAAATAGATTATCAATCTAAATATGATAAGTGCTTGAGAATTCCTCCCAAGATTTAGACTTGTTAGTCTGATTGCCAGTTTGTTGGGATTTTTTCTACGTGTCTGCCTTCTGAAATGATTAACAGTATTCCTTTGTACCTTTTCACCTTTAATCTGCACTCTGGCCACTATCTCGTTACTGTTAGCTGTGGCAAATATACCAGATGTCAAAGCAGCTTCATTGTTCTGGTTTTTTTTCTTCTCAAGACCCTAGTGCATAGATAGAAGCTAATTTCTCTTTTGTGTTAAAACCTGCCTCTGAGGAATAAGATTACCAGCGTTCAGTCTTTGGCCGATAGGAATACTGAGGTGTCATATCTTCTGAGTGCTTTGTCTCAGTTAATGTTTCTACTAGCTCCATGTATTTGTAGTGGAGGTCTCTTCTCCTGTAATGCCTGTAGAACCTTAAATTAATATCCCCTGACTTTAGGAAAACAATGATAACATTTTCTAAATGTTTTCTTTATTCCCAGGGTTGACAAATGATACACAAAGACACCTGCTCTTCCAAGTGGGTGGAAATTAAAAATCATAGAATCATGCCAAGAAAAATGCTATTTCTCAGAAAAGATTCAAAATATGCATTGTTTAAAGTGTGGCATAAACAAAATAGATTATGTAAGGTTTGTGTGCCCTTGTTTGGGGTGAGATCACTCGCTCGTGGGTCCACAGTTTCTCTACTAACAATTCGTAGGGCTTACATCTAAAAGCAATGCATGACCTACTGGTTTCCCCATTGACTTTGAAAAAGATAGTTAGGGAGCTACGGGCACAGCTCCCTTTAGTTCTGTGTTTGAGCCACTGCTGTGCTGGACTCACACAGCAGTGACTCCAGACCTTTAAAAAAACATGTTTCTTTAAAATGAGTAGGAAGCAACTGATTGATACACAGGTAACAGATGTGAATGTGTGTTTACTGGGAAGAAAAGTGACAGTTCACATCTGGACTTAGATAAACACATACATTTGGTAGCGGATGCTTCATTTTTGTAGATGTAGGTAGTAACATGAGACAGTCACTGTGTATGATCGCACCCGTTGCCGCTACATAGAAGAATACAAGAGCAAATGAAATCATTAATGCTTTCGTATTGTATCCTCTTCTTTCCAGTAACATAGCATGCCTGGTACTTAATGGAGCATATCTTTGAGAGAATCGGTAGGTATGATGTTCTGGAAAACATGAAAATCTGCAACCTTGCATCAGAGGCCAAAGCAATATCTTGGATTTGACATTTTTTTTAGGGCACAAATTGTGTCACTGATATAGCTACATAAGCTAGAAATTGTAAATTTATGTTGCACAAGCTGAAAAGCAAATGATAGCAGGTGGATTTGTATCTGCTGCTCGGAAGGAAGACTGATGTGCAAGTCCTGATTCCATCAAAGTGGTGAAATTTCTGCTGATTGAGGTGGGAAATCGGAAATGATTCCCCTCCTGCTTCTCCCTGAAAGAATGATGAAGTGGTATTTTCTTTTCTGTTTTATACTTATTAGTTTCACAGCCAGATTACTGTAACTTGAGCTTTTTTGCCGTACTTCTGCATGACTGTATTTGTTAGCCACTTTTATTACCTTTTGGCCTGTTCTTTGCATCATGCTATTGACAAAATGAGTTTTACATTTTTTTTACCCCAAAGTTTAAAGCATAGAGTATGGAAGAAATCCATACAAAAAAAAGAAGAAGTCTGAAATGTTAATTGGACTAGACTACAGCATTTAAAGTAACCTATTCTATCGTCCATTTACCTCCCTCATGAAATGAAAACTCTATTTTGATCTGAACTGTCACAGATAATTTCTGCACATAAAACACATCCAGAGACAGCTTTCAAATGGAGTTGTCACTTCTTATTTAGCAGACTGGGGACTCTCTATTGTTGTCAAACCCTCTTTGCAAAAGCATCACTAACACTGATTTGCACAGTTGTATGGAATGGTTGCACAGCCTCCTTGAAACAAAAAATTCCATGTTGGTTCTGGAATCCTCTGCTGCTTAGGAAAAAATTCTTTTTTACATATATACTATTTTTAAGCTGATTTTCATACTGTGTGCTGGAATTTTTTTTAGTGTAATTAGGTTTTGGTGTGAATCGTGGTGATTAACATTTAAAAACTAGTAACCAACGTTCTGTTATTTTCTCTGTCCTCTGTGCAGTAAGAAGTTTGGCTTGAATTTCTTCACAAATTTCAGGAATTCTTAAGCAACTGCGCTAGGAATATCTCTGAACTGCTGCCTCAGAGTGTATTCCAGCCAAGATGCTGAGGCAAGGCTGTAGGGCACTTGTTTCCAGACTGCTATTCTGGTGGTGGCCAACGTGGCCATCTGGTGAGGCTGGCTGGGAGACCCAGCTATGGCATCGCAGAAGACAACAGCTTAAAAGTTGAGAACTGCTATTCTTCAGACTTTATAACATTCGGTTTGGCCTCAAACATATTTTCATAAAATAAATTTGCCTCCTGGCCTCAGTTTTATTCTTGCAAATGTATGCTATTCGAATGTGCAGTTAAATAGTAACAGTCTATGATTTTGTTTCATTTTTCTCTCAAGGGCAGAAAATTAAGCAGGATTAGGGGGTGAAGAATTTGGTTAGTGTGATGAGTTGTCCTTTACTGCTGGCTCCAGGACTACCTTATGCAGGATTAAACAGCAAAACGCGAGCTGGCAGGGTGCTCTTCTGACCTAATTCTGCACTGCAGATAGCAGACTATCTGCCGATCTATCTGATAAGCATGACTTTGTCAAATCCAGATGTATGTTCAGGAGTGAGAGGAATGAAGCGCAGATGAGGCCTGAGAGCCAGGGTCTTGCATTTTCTCCAGCTGCCTCAGTCCTTTAGGTATCTTCACTGCTGCAGCTGGGCTTGGGAAGCAGGGCTGGAGGGAGGGATTCTGCCAGTTGCAGTGTGGAATTTACAGAATAACAAAGCTAAAAGCTAGAGCCTAAGACATCACTGGTCAAAGCCAGTTGCCTCAGTTAAGGGCCGTATCTTCTGTAATGAAACAGGACATACAAACTGGAAGTCACATTCTGATTTCTAAGCTGTGTGCCAGAAGGTTTGAGGGTTCTTTGTTCAGTGTTGCTCAAACCCCCTCCTGGAAAGGAGGATTCTGTGTTCCCACTTCTGCTTGTGAATGTAGTGGATTCATGAATCAATTTTAATGGCTGTCCCATGGGAAGCAGTGAATTAGATGAGGAGGAAAAAAAGGGTAATTTTGTGCATTAATGGAGAATATACTTGAATGGGAAAAATGAGGGAAGGAAAAATGGTCACTGTGCTTAAGTCAATGATAATGCACATCCATGGGGTTTTAAACTTTGGTCATCGCAGAAAAAAATACAGCAGCTGGAAGCAATCTCTCTTTTCCCCAAATCATGGTGGGCCAGCTTGCTTTCTTCTCCTCAGATGGGACAAGTGTATGGAGCTGGACTGGATACAGTATATCCATCCCTTTCCTGCTCCAGGAATGGAGGCTTTGATCCACATTTGTGCTAAGCTGGCAAGCTTATAAAGTTGAGGACGGAGAAGTGGACGATGTTTATCCTACACTGGAAATACTAATTTTGGAGGCTGCATTCTCACAGGTATTCTGTGCACACTGTTTACAGTTACCTGACATCAAAGCAGCATGGTCCTGTTTGTCCAGTAGCTCTATCAAGTTGTTAGTTCTTCTAAATAAATTAAAAAAAAAAGTATACAGTCTGTCTGTATTGACTTTTTACAGCAGTGAGGTTCATAAACTATGAAATTGTCTTTGCAACCTTGCGTGTTAAATTTGCCTCCTTGCTAAAAAACCTGCAGATCAGTATCGTGTCCGTATTATCTTATATGACCCCACCTGCTTTTACTGTGTCCTTCATTCTGCTCAGGACTTTTTATTTTGCATCTTTTTATTATGCGTCTGTGCTGAGCCTGTTGCAAGAAGAGTTGTATCTCTGAGGAGGACGTTCTAGTGGTATTTTGTTCCTGGGGCAGTCTTGAAAGATTTGAAGGCCATCTCAAAACTATGTGGGGATAAGGAAGATACCGGGCAGAAGCTGGAGTGAAGGCCCCTCCAGCCTACCTTGGTTAGGCTGACCCTCACTGTGGAATTTGGAAAGGTCTGTACCCTCATGTGTTTGCCTGACCTTTCAGAGGTGGCGTATGCCTGTTCTTCCCAGGTGCTCCAAACCAGCTAGCAAATGGCCTGCTCCAATCCAAAGGCGGTGTGCTGAGGTTAATATTGGTGTGTCCTTTTGAGAGCACAGTACCATCCAAAAAAAACTTCAAAGCTTGCTTTTCTGCGGGTCTGCCTTCAAAACATGGAGCAAACATGTCCCGCAGCAATGCCAATTAGTGACTCTTGAGAATATCCCTAAGTAATGGTCACACCCTCATTTCAAAGGCAATATATGGGGCCATTATCTGAGCAAATACAGAGCATGTCACTGAAAATCCGTTGATGATGATGAATTCTGCTTGCTGTTGACTGCAGCCAGATACAGGATGGTGAGTAAGGGGTAAAACATGAGCCCTTGATCTCTGTGGGTTTCTCTCTGTAAACAGGTCAGGGTTTCACAAGAGCTCGAGCAAAACACGAAAAAGCTGGAGATGAGTCTCAGGGAATATGTGGGGAAATAAGGAGGCAAGGATAGAGGAAGGAGTAGCAAATATGAAAAAGCATCCTTTAGGGGGAGGGGGAAATCACATAAAAATATTTTTTAAAGGAAAAAAATTAAGGGTTTGAGCAGGCCAAGAGCTTTTCTTCGCAAACTGGCAAAAAAAGTTTGTGTATAAAAGAACTAATTCAGGTTTGAAAAAGTCCAGAAGATACAGTGAAAGCTGAAACACACAGTTATTTTGAAACCTTGAAGGAGAAACATACAGGAAAACCATGGAAAAAACACACTGCTAGACGTATTCTTGATCTGCTGTGGGATGAGTGTGTTTGAAAACTCTATCGTTTCAGTATTGTTTTAGTGTCCCGAGCTTCATTGTTAAATGAAGTTAACTTGTATGAATCTGAAACATTTTGAGATTTTTTTAGGTAACTTCTCATGTGATGTGGTGCTGCTGTATGCCTCCTTCCAGTGCAAAATGTAGTATTCCAGATACGTGCTGTCTGTAGATGCCTTTACCATTAACCACTCCCCCCGCAACCTTTTCTGCAGTATTCACTTGTCAGCTTTGACCACGTTCTCCAGGGTGAGATTTCTCCTTGTTTTACGATGAGGAACAGGACTTTGAGGTTTTTCTGTGTGTTGCCACCAAAACTGATGTTATAACCGAGCTAAGCAGCAACAATGGCAACGTACAGTAATAACCATCCCATGTGAGATTTAGATTGACTGTTCTTCTCTTTCATTCATATAATGCCTCAGCACCTTGATAAGATTTGCTGTTTTCATGTAAACCATCATTAATTGCCTGAATTAGGAAACTGGGTTCTTCTGTAGTGAGTGGGGGGAGAGAGGCTCCCCTGCATTCAGAGTGGAGCTTCACTTTCTCTGGCTGCAGCTATGGCACTTTATTTATCTGGGTTTTATTTTAAATGTGGTTTGCTTTCTCCAGCATGAAGATTTGGGGAAGTGGTAATGCTTCTGTTAGAAGTGTTGCCTTTGAGGCTGCTTTAAAGCATAAGGGAAACTAAGGAGTAGTCACTGACTGCAGACCTCCAGCACTGCTGGTGAGGGAGGAGAGCAGGAGCGGGTGTTCCGGCAGCATGCACAGCCTGTCTCCTCCTCCATCTGAGGAGGCTGCTGTTGTGGCTGTCAGAGGAACCTTTTGGGCTTGTAAGGGACAGCTGTGGCACCCAGGTGGCTCCCGTCAGCAGTGGCAGCAACAGGAGTAGGAGCCACAGTCTGGTGCTCTCCTTCCCCAGGGAGTGCAGGAGAGCAAGCAGGGCCAGCTCTTGGGGAGGCAGAATGGTGTGGAAGGGGATGGAGGTGGGGTGTTGCGTGGAGACAGGGAAAGCTGCCTGTCTCCCTTTCTCTCTCCCCATGTGTGAGAGGTACAGAAGCTCTGCACCCCCTTCTCCCCAATGTTTCAGTCCTTAGTCTTTCCCCACCTAAAGGTTTTTGACACTTTTCCTCTCTCCTTTGTGTTTTTCCTCCAAGCCTGTTGAAATCTTCCCTGCCTCCCCCTGAAACTTGCTCTGCCATTGCTGAATTGCATTTTACTACCCCACAAAATAAACTACTTTATCTCCATCATTTGGGCAGCAAAATGTAATTTGCTTGTGTTGCTGCAGATCTTTGAGCCAACTCTGGTCTGGACACTTTTATCACTTTGCAATCTAATCTGCTGAATATCTGAGATCCTCTTCCTTTGAAAGAAATTTTTTTTTAAGACAAAATAAGAAGAGGCTGCGAACTTACAAATACACAAACCCACAGTGATATACATGGCTTCATATCTCTCTATATGTATGTAGATACATGTATACTAAATAAAAAATACATATAACATATAGAAGTCCACACCTAACTTGCTAATGTCAGCTACAATTGATAGACAGCTAAGTCAGACTCTTTTTATAGTCCATTTCTAAAATGAAACCATAAATTTTAAAGCTAGGCTTCATCATTGCAGAGAAAAAAGCTTTTCCAGCCTATTGATGAAATATAACATTTGATAGGATTTATGGGGCCCAGATTCAGGAGGATCATTTGCAGAGCACTTAAAGCTGCTTTTTTTCTGCCCTTTGCCTTCCCTCCTCCCAAATACACATAGCAAAAAAAAGCCATTAGTAATGAAAAATTATTAAGGAAGATTTTTCTTGATTCCATACAAATGTCAATTCAAGCAAAAGAGGAAGAAAACAGTTGCAGGAATTCTTACAGTAAAGGGGTCTAAGTAGAGCCAGGCTGATTATATGAGAGGAATACTGAATTTTTACTAATAACCCAGTGTCATTATTTGCTGTAATACAGTCATTTGTAATGTGTGTGTGCATATGTATTTTTAATAGTACCGGATGGAATTTAATTTTTTATCACATTGAGATATTCACAAACCAGCCACATAAAGTTAAAAATAAAAATGATACCCAGCTTCTTGGTATCTTGATAAAGTTTCCTTCTGGCTTGTATTACCAGAGTGATAATTTCAGAGGAAAAACATCTTCTGTAACTTGTGATCACAGTATCTGTCAAATGGTAGGAAATGAAGAAAACTGCCAGACAGTGTCAGATTTATTAACAGCTCTAAGAAAACCAAAATTAATGCATTTTCTTGTCTTTGATGGGTTGAAATGTCCATGTGCTGTACTTATCTTAATGGACAAGTGAAGGAAGTAGCACTCATCAATTAAGTCTCTCATTAAGCTGACTATAGCTTAATCTGGAGCACATGCAGGAGTACTGTGTGCTTACCAGGCTGTGCCTCAAAGGTGTTGCGCTTGGTAAGGAGCGCTCATCCCCACAGATGTCAGGAGCAAAGCAGCCACAGTCCTGCAGGTGGGGAGGGGACACCTGGACTGTACCAGGTGTGTGAAGGGAGTTGCTGGCCTGACTTCCATTGGAAAACTGCGTTTCCACCTGTTAATAACCAGTCATCAACCATTTGAGTTGAAAATACCCGTGTAGGAGGTGGGCTGAAGCTGAATTTTTATGGAAGATCATGACTGTTGTTTCAGAGGGACTTGGAGGGAGAAGGCCAAGGGGTTGTTTTGTCTGTGTAAAAAGTAAAAAATAAGCATATGATTCTTTCAATAAGAAGATAGTCTTTCCATACACTGGGAAAGGGAACCTTATATTTAGGAAGGGAATACAGCCTAGTCTTGTACCAGACTGTTGCTTTTGCCACCCCTTGAACATTGGCAATTTGACTAAGTTGCAAGACTTCACACACACGTGATAGAAACTTGTCTGCTGACTTCACCAAAAGTGCTCGTCCAGAACTGCCAGAATCATAGAATGGCCTGGGCTGGAAGGGACCTCAGAGATCATTTTAATCCAACCTCCCTGTTGTGAGCAGGGAGGCCACCTCTCGACTAGGTCAAGCAACACACCTGAGAACCGAACGGGAATCGAACCCGCGACCTTGGTGTTTCAAGCACCATGCTCAACCCACTGAGCTAAACCGGCTCTCTAATGTAGACATGCTTTTCCAGTCACAGGTTCTCCTCGCTGCAGGGACCAGAGAGGTTGGAATGGAGGATGAGGTGAAGCAGGTGTGATCAGTGTCCCGTTGTTCTTACACCCCTCCTTCCAGGGAAAGGGTGAGCTGATTTGAATGTAAAATCCTAAGAAATGCTGTGGAGAGATGGGACAGGAGTAGGAACAGAGAAGAGACAGAGTTGCTAGAGGAGCTGGAGTATGAGGAGAATAAAGGAGGGATGCTGGGTCAAGGAAGAAGTGCTGTTGGGTGTCCCACACCACCTGTGGCCTCATCATTGCTGGCAGACTGCTTTGTGAAATGTTTCTGGGAGATGGATCCCAAAGAGTACTGGAGGGAGAGGTGCTGACCTGTGTACGTCAGGGGAGGTGTTTCTGTACTGCAGCAATCTGTGGCACAGGAATCTGCTTGTATGGGAAGCCCAGAAATGGGTGGAGGAAATTGGCATCTTTGGCTGAAAGATGGGAAGGGAAGGACTTCCGAACTTCAGGATGAGAACAGGGAACGAAGGGAGCAAGACAAAAACAGATGTGAAAGGATTTGTCAGGTGTGCCTCTAAACACAGCAGGTAAAACCATATGACAGTTGTCCCAGAGCACTTGCTTTAGCATTTCTGGGACTTCCCAGCCAAATTGCTGTTGCTCTTCCAGGTGAGATACACCAGGAAATGATTGTGTGTAGTTTGAAGATTTGGTTACTTTGGTTTTTCCATATTAATTTAACATTTTTCAGAGCAACTGCTGAAAAGGACTAGTGCTTACCTTCAGTCTTAAACACCTGAAATTCAGCACTGAGTTCTCCAAGTGGAAAAGTGGGAATAATTTCACAGCTGCAGTGGAGCTGCATCCATAAGAAGGAGCTAGAAAAGCTGTGCACATCTGGGAACTTCCATTGCCTGTATAACAAAAAGCAATAAAGTTACACTGCTAACTTCAGGCCCCTGAGTTCAGAAATATTTCTCCAAAACGCAGTCCGGCTTCTAAAGTGTTTAATTCTGTTGAAGTGGAGCTTGTGATGAAAGCTGGCTGAAGGAATGTGCACTCCCCGGTCTCCGCGAATCCGAGCAGAACAACTGTTTTCTGAGGAGCCCAGCTGCCTGGGGGAGAGGTGCCCGAGGAGGGAGCCTGCTGGAACGGTGGGCAGGGTGGCCTTGAAGGCAGCAGAACTTTGCAAAATCCATCAACCGCTCCAGCATCTGGCAGAGTTTCTGTTGAGCAATAACCACAAGCTAAATTTACCATGTATAATTCCTGAGAGAAGCTAGTGGTAACTGGTGTTTTGACTTTTGAGTGTGTTCCTGTGAAACTGCTCAGATCTCAGTTGTAGTTTGGAAATCCTGCCCTATCAGAGAACTAAAATGAATTTACCTTCAGGGTTGTCCCCATGGTAGAATTGTCCTAAAATTTTAGCCCCTCGCACTACTACAGTGTAGAAAATATACTTACTTAAGCCTGTTTCTCTTGCACATCTGTTAAATGCTTCCTGTGTTGTTTTAATATATATTCAGAAGTGAACTTTGGATCATTACATTGGAGTTGGGGTGTTCCAAAGAGTGCGTATGGATTATACTCCCCTCTGTGAGAAGCCCCATGTGTTGCAGGAATCATTCGAGCGTGCTCAACGGTGTTTTCAGTTTGCTGTGCACGGCACTTGCGGCTAGTAAAATATGTTAGAAATAATTTCATTTGTTGTCTTTGCTCTTCCTTAGCTGGTAGTTGGAACATTAACTGCTTTCCTTATAAGGCTTACATGCTTCACCTTGTGCGTGCCAGTGGCTTAATAAGAACATCTGCTGTCTTTCTGTAGCAAATCTGATGATTTTTCTGTGCACGTATATTTAGTTGCACATATAAATAGAATCTAGGCACTGTTACATGCATATGAAAGTGTACGTCAGATGGAAATGGTAACATATGAGGTTTTCGGCAGTTCCATTTATGAAGTATCGAGTTAAAAACGAAGCTGTGAAGTAGCCAGAAAACTTTTTATTTCTGCAGCCAAAGGCATATGTTTGTACAGCCTAACCTAATTAGGTCTCCAATATATTCTTAGAATGGTCAGTATTTCATGTGTTGTCTCATTGTCTGTGAGCTGTTTCTTCATTATAGTTGAGCTTTTACACAGCAGAACGTAGGAGAGCATTGCTCCAGATGTCTGGCCCTTTCACCGATTTTGTTGCTGTCTACAGCAAAATTTGAGGTTTAGCTCTACAGTGCAAATTCCATTTGAATCTTTGGCTGCCCTTAAACAGTGTAGAGCTGGAATATGTGTAAACGTCTACAAAGTACAGTGATTGGAGTGGCTGGTTTAAGAGGAGCTATAAAACAGTTCCAGCTGGAGTGCATTCTTGAGGTAAGCTCGAAATACACTCCAAATTGTCAGCACACTACTCAGGAAAAACACAAGAAACAAATCATCTTTAGTGTGCTTTGCTTCCCTTAATGCACATAAGGATAGTGTAAATGGAAGCTGGTCAATTTTCAACAGTTTGTGTAAGATTTTCCCTAGGTTTTGCTTCTGTACTTCAGCCGCTGTGAACAAATGCATCGCGCTGGGTTTTAAGTATACCTGTGTGTGTTTCTGTGGACATAACGCCGTGGGTATTTCAGTAAGCATTGTGTATCTGTCCATTAATATTTATATGGAACCGAGAGCTTTGCTTCTTGCAATTTTTAATAAACATTGATGGTGTTACTAGTTTATAGAGAGCATTCAATATGCTCCATCAAAATGGCAGCTCTAATTAGGTTCCTTGAATTAGCTAATGGATTTTGAGAAAGATAGCTTACAAAGCTCTTACATGTTCCTGCCATGGCAGAAAGACAAAAGGCCCCTGGAAGCTACAGACTTTAAAGCTTTAGAAATGCAGCTGACAGTTAAAAAGATAAATTACGTTTGTATTTTTTTTCCCGTAAAAGTCCTAGTGCTGGATTGATGTTATCCTCGTAGTGACCATTCATTAAAAACACCCAGAAAAGCCAACTTTATAGTAAGGATGCATTTTGGCTGAGAGACTTGTGTTTTACTCTGATGCTTTGCGCATGGTATAATTTTGTTTTCTTTTTACTCTAAGCTGTACCTGTAACAGGATTACAACTGCAGAGACATTTTTTTCTTTTTTTTTTTTTTTTTCATTGAGGTTGATATTTCTATCACATTTCTACCCAAGCCAGGTATTATAAAAACAAACCACATAGAGGATTAGTTTCTGCCACTGTGTCAGTGGCGTAGGTTTGCATCGATGTAGCGGGATATAGTTTCTGGTGTGAAACTTGGAGAGGTAATTTCTGGAAGAAAACGGATAGTTACTCCAGTCTTTGTGGTTTTTAACAAA
Source organism: Trogon surrucura (assembly GCA_020746105.1). Classification (NCBI taxonomy): domain Eukaryota; kingdom Metazoa; phylum Chordata; class Aves; order Trogoniformes; family Trogonidae; genus Trogon; species Trogon surrucura. The sequence continues at coordinate 54,047,753 of CM036621.1, read as the reverse complement.
ATATGTTTTAGAACACGGGCAGCAGCATCTGCTGTGAGCGAATTCTTAGATCCTCAATTTTTCCCTCACAAGGGAGTGCGGAAATTAAGACTGCACTGAATTGTCACCATCTCTCCCTCCTGCCGTTGCTTTGTGTATGCTAAAGGGAATTCCTGAGGGACCCTTGAATGGCCAATTCACTGGAAGTCTGGAAAGTACTTATTATTTCAGCTTTAGCGATAAGTTTAATAAACTGTAGTGCAAAAAGCAATAGGCTGCAAATGAAAAAAACTAGCTGCCAGTTGCAGGCAGGTGTGGTAGCCATTAAGAAATAGAGCTACATTTCCACACAGGAGTTTAGTATTCAGCATTTGCTTTGCTGAATTGTTAAAGCTGCTCTAAATAGAGTTTGGAAGGCTGAAAATCTGCTCTGTGTTGATGTGACCTATCTATTGTAAATATGCCAGCTGCTTTACATCAGTAAAGTAAAATACCCCCTCTCAAGCCGTGTTGTAATACAAAGTGCCAAAAAAGGCGATTTAAGTACTTTGCCATGTATATCCAAAAGAAATTACCTTGGAGAGAAGGCCCTCAATTACGCCTCACACGTGACTTCTGAATGATGGATAAAAGGCATAATTGTTATCATCTTTAGTAAGGAAACCAGAAACTGTTGCATTGTCTAGAGGCTACTGAAAATACCAGGAAAATCTGTTTTTCATTATTTTCATTGTGTATTGTTTATAGAGAGTTTGGTTGTTGTCAGCAACCGAGTCCCTAATCTCCCTGCTTTCCTAGCCCTTCAGAGACACGTGCACATCTCAGATCAACAAAACAGCAGTAAACTGGTCACATGCCAGAAAAAGACATTGCCATTAACCAGCCTGAACTGTAAGGCATCTTTTTTTTTTTTATTATGATCAACTAGAATCTGGTGATTGCTTTCCTTGATGAGGCACAATACATTGAGCAGGAAATAAAAAGGAAAAAAAAATGTCTTTTCCTTGAAGTAAAGATAACAAGCTGGCTACAAACAAGAAAATGTCCCTTTTTTAATTTTCCTTCCTGTTTGATTGCAAATAATCTGTTTCTGTTAGAGTAGCACATATACTGTATCTGCTGTTACAGTGAACTTAAACCTCACTGTGCCAGTTTTGTTTCCATAAAGCAACAAATTAGGCTATACCTCCCATTATTTCTGGCCAACTGTAGTCAACTGTAAATTATAAAGGAGAGTAATGGAGATGCCGAGTGGGCTGGATCCTCATCTGAATGTCTAGGCCATCTGCCATGACAAACAGGAAAAGGTGTTGTATGTCATGTGAAAGGAGGGAAGCATGAAAGGATACTTTATGTCAAGCCACTGAGAGATATTTTTTAACCAGTTTGAAAAAACTGAAAGTGATATAAATCTGTTGGTTTCAATCTTCAAATCATCCTTCTGAGACTTCTGTAAACATATTATGAGCTATTTGGGGAAGGAAAAGGTTAATGACACTGCTAATTCATATCATGCAAGGTTCTCTTTCCTTCTTTCTTCCTAATGAGTCTGTAGGAACAGAAGAATATCATCTTCTCTTTTTCCACTAAGCTTCTAATGTCAAGAGGTCACTAGTGATGTTACAGGGTCAATAGGACTCAATTTACATGCAGACAAATGGTGGTCATGTGCTGCCCTAGGAGTCTTTGACCTTTTGGACAGAAGTGGTTGTACTACTTTTAAGTTAGCCTGAAGAATTGAAAGGTGACAGTGTATGTTCCATTGAAGCACAGTTACGACTTTTAAAAGATTGTAAAGCAGATTAAGACTCAGGGACTTAATGTACAAGTTCAAATAAGCATGAACAGTTTCTTCAGCGCAGTTTGTTTTCCTGTAGCTTATTTATGATTCTTGACTTGGCACACATTTATGTACGTAGGGATAGAGAGAAACATACCCTTCTAATGCTTCTCATGTCAGCCCATCTATACAGACCCTCTCAGGACAGTTCTGCCGAAATGGAACTAGACTCAGAGTTGTCTTCTGGGTCACCCTGCACAGGTTTCCAAATCAAGTGTCCTGCTGGTGCCCATCTCCATCGATAAAGATGATAATTGTGTGTACATAGGGTACATTCCTGCCCAGAGCAAGAAAGCAAGTGTTACGGAGACCGGTAAAACCATCTGCATGGTTCCAGTAACTAGAAAGACATCATTCCTAAGTTGGGCCCTCAGAGTGGGATGTGTGTAGCCAAAACCCAGACTGGCTCTGGCTGAACATCAGAGATGATTCCTGAGCCTGCAAGGCAATATCAGTGATGTCAACAAGGTATTTCTGACAAGTCTTTCATTTGAGTAACATTCATTTACTCAAGCACATGTGAAAACAACAAATGTTCATTTCTTCCTAAACTCGCTCTCTCAGTGGTTGACAAAGATGAAAGCTGAAATATTGTGGTATGATGTTTTTATTGTTGATTTTCTTTTAATAGCTTTCCACCATTATTTTTATTCCTTCTTGCTACTGAGGTTGCAGAAAAATCTTCATGAGCAGTATAATACTTCAGGATGGAAGGGCAAGGGCTGGAATTGAAAGAGTAACATACTCAAATATTTATTTGTTATAATTTCAAAATGAACGTTTATTCTAAGTGAAAGATACTCTTAGATGCTCTGTTGAATTCCCTTATACTGTATATCTTTGCAGACCACTATGTTCCTTTGAGTATATAAAATCAGGTTTGGTTTATAGCAGATTGTGAATGGACGATTGTCCATTCGCTTGCGTGTGTGAATTACGTTTTGTCTTGGATTTGTTTGTTAATGGAAAATTCACTAAAGGAATCATTTTTTTTAACTTGGAAGCACAGTTGTTTGTTGAGAGGCTGACAGTCAGCTGGGTGAAATCAGCATTTGAAAGAAGTGGCTGGGAAAAAAGCCCTGTGCAATATTAATGTGTTTAGGAAAACCACTGGAAACTAAATGTTTATTGCATCTTTAAATGTATGTTTATGTACAGCTCTAAGTGGTTCATCTTACTCTGTACGTGCAACACTTGTTTTTAATTTTGTGTTATCTAGAGAGCTGCAGTAAGAAGTCACTAATTTTAAAAATTATATTTTTAACCTGAATGATTGAAATCCAGATTAGTGACTCAGAGGAAGAAGAAGGGGGGGGGGGGGGGGATTTTGTTGTGCAAAACCTGAGCCATGTGTATTAAATACTGATGATGATGTTTTGATTCTTTGAAAAAGGTAACTTGTCTGTCACATTGGGTATGTAATGTTATTGCTATGGTGCTTGTTCATCTGTCTCTTCAGAGAGGATGGGATGAAATGTCAGAGTCATATTTTACATAATGTTAGAGATAGCTTGAAGCTACGTCTGTGCCAGATTATGGTTTCCTTTCTGGTTTGGGATGCCTATTCCAACTGTATCAGTTAAGTGACCGTTGCGTAGCAGGTCTCTTTACAGTTGCAGTGGGCAAGATGGAACCTGTATAGTGCCTCCAACACGTCCAGGCAGAGGGCCGAAGAGTGATTTCTGGCTGTCTCAGCCCCAGCAGCATCGGTTAGAGTCATCCCTCAGACTGTTTTTTATCTTTCTCCCAGGCCAGAATAAAGCTTTGGTTTGTAAGGTTTGTATCTAGCAAAAGTCCATAATGACCGACAGGAACGTGCTTCTTTCCTCTCTTGAATGTTTATGTAAGATTATTTATTATTTATTTTTTCTGTTTCCCAAAAAAAATCCTTGCAGTGTGTGCAGCTTATTCAAATGACTATCGATCTTCTCTTAAGGTTGGAATTTTGGACTGGGTTTGTTATTGTTGTTCGCGATCAGCATCTGAGTCTTCACTAAACTCTTCGTAAAGTTCCTCAGGGATTTTTTCCCCCCACCTAGACAGCATTTAAAAATTTCCCCAGAAAGCTTTAGCTTCTATCCCATTATCAGCTGCTTCTGAATCAGTCTCCTTACATGTAACGCAGTTTTAGGAAATTGTTCTGAAATCAGTCACAAAATGCAGAGTGAGTGGTTCCCTTACAGTCTTGTAGTGATAATGGAGAAGTCCATGGGCAGATGAAATGTGGGAACACGTGGCGGTGGAGAGGAATGGCAAATGTGTGGCTGCGCGGTTCTCTGAAGAACCTAGAGCACAGGGAGCCACGTCAGGGAAGGGAGTTGTGCACAAAATCGTTAATATGTTGAGAGTGGTAACATTTATATATCCTCAAGGAGGAAACACTATGTTAAGTGTAAAGCTACTGTAAAAGAAGTCTGTCTGCTGTACTTACTAGGCTTGGTGAAGTCTCCTTAATATAAATTGACTTCAACTGGAGTATTATTTTAATATTTCTTCTGTAAGTTCAGGTTCCTTTTCAGTATAAATAGTCATGCATCCGAAACATTTGAACTGGTATTCATCTGCTGTTTCCCTGTCTGAGAACCGCTATCTGATCAAACCAATATTTTTTAATTATCTATTTATAGGCAGATGAGAGAATAGTTTACAGTCAATGTATGATCTCCTCTGCAAATCTTGGAAAATTGTGTTGTTTTTTTTTTTTAATATTGCCTTATCAGTTTCTTTTTTTTTATTACTGATGACTTCATTCTGTTTGAATTCAATGCTTCGGTTTCTTTGGGGTAAACTAATAGATTATGTATGCGATATTTGCACAGTGCTGATTGAATTCATCTGGTGAGCTTGAATGTGGTTCATATATTCACATAATTGTCAGGAGCCAACTTGAAATTCAGAACTGTTTCATGAGCATTGCACAGGGCATCGTATTCTTCTCACATTACTCAAGAGTAGGTAAAACTTTCACAGTAAACTAGAATACAGCTCTTTCAAAAGCCAGTATCTTTTACATATAAACAGTGTTGGAGGAGAAAAAAAAAAAAAAAAAAGAAAAAAAAAGATGAGTTGTGGATCTTTTAACTGTTCACTGAAAAAATGATGCTGATGTACCCTCTTCCAACATGTTCCCCCCACCTTTCTGGCAAATTCTGAACTTGCTGGCCATTTTTGACCAGACTTGACAGGTGACTCAATGTTCAAAAGATACGGGATCACTAAGTTTGATGAAAATAAGCAGCCTGCTAGAGAGACTCAGGCAAATGCTCTTGCTGGGGAGAAACATTGCAGTGTGAACTCAGTCCCATTATCGGACACCAGAGAACCCACAGGAGAGAAGCACAGGAAATCAGACTTCACGGAGCTGCTTGTTTCCACAGAGATTATGCTTGTGTTTTCACACTAATCCAGATGGATAACTTCCCATGTGCTGCTATCTTTCATTCAAACATTCCTACTTATTCTCGTGGTTAGAGTTTGCACCTTAATGTGGCGTGGCAGAGGTTTGCCAAAGAGAAAGCTGTCAGGCCCAATCTCTTGATATATATCATCAGCTTGAGCTCTGCAGCACCTGACTCCACATGCTGGCGAGGTGGGTTGAAGCAGAAAGGAGTTCACATGCAGGAGAGCTACAGTGAACGGAGCCCAGGCTGCTGTCGCTGCCCTCTTGCAATATGTCAATCTCAAGTTTCATTTTAAAAACCCACACAAACCTGGATGGTATTTTCAGACTACCTCTTCAGCCCAAATACCTTGAGGTAGAACATGGGTATGTCCGCTGGTGGCAGGTGCTAATATCGTTTGCAGATTGCTGCAGGGAGCCACGTCGGCTGGAATCAAACTAGACCTGTTGTCTGCGTTTCAGCGTTTCGCTCTCTTAGCTCGCACCGCTTTGGGTAATGATGTTGGCAAAGCAACAGAGGCAATACTTTGGGCCTTATCTGTATGTTAGCAGGCCTAATTAAACGCTTTAGCTGTACTCAAAAGTAAAGTCAGGGGATTTCACAGATATTGTATTGCTCATGAGCTGTGGACCAGGCCTCACTGTTCTAAGTGATAGCCCCTATTAGCTTGTCCTCAATTCCACTGTTTGCAAACTGGAAAACCTTCTCTGCTATTTGACAAGAGTTCGTACAAGGAACGGAGGCATTTGTCTGTGGCAGGAATCAAGGGGAAAAGGGAATGTGCTTTTTATTTTTTCCCAATAGTCCACAGAGTTTGTGCTAGCTTTCTGCAGTGTCTTGGCAGATCATGAGAAAAATTTCGTATGCTCTGGAAGAGTTTAGCAAGTAAACTAGAGAAGCTTGAAACCTCTGGGACTTTGTAGAGTAGAGAGGCTGGATAGCTTAGGACCTACAGAAGGCAAGTAATTTAAGTGTTTGATTTTCATGGAAGCATACTGATGCTACATATCCAATCCCGACTGCATATTCAGTTGCATCTGCACCCTACGTGGGATTTCCCTTCGTTGGTAATTAATTCCCAGCCAATTTAGATTGCTGTTAGATACTAGAAACTACTTATTATTGAACTGGTATGTTTATATCCAATCTTTTGTATGTGCTTTCCAAATTCACTTTGCTCTGCAAATCCTACAAAAGGCTTCTCCAGATTCTGGCATACCCACAGTGGAGTGCAGTGTGACAGGGTGCTCCAGAGTCTGTGCTCAGTGTGAGTAAATCTGTATGTCTATAGCTCATTGCTGGCGAGGCAGAGTTAAGGTTGCAGATTAAGAGAATATATGATGATGTGCTGCAATAACAATGGTTCAAGTTTAGGAGTGACCACAGATAAATTCGATGACAGTTCCCCATGAATGCGAGTAAATGCTGCTGAGCCACACGGTCAGTATTCACCCCAGTGCTCACTAGAGCAGGGCTGGAAACAGCTGCAGGAAACTTCATTTTGATCGTGGCTGTATTTTTCTGAACTCTTTGGCATTTTTAGAAATTATCTTTAATCCTTCCAGGTATAGCTTGAGCTTCTACAGTTGTACAAATCCAGCTGTAAGGTTTTGGAAGCCTCACCAAGGTCAAAATCTGCAAAGACAGGCATGCGTTTAACTTGATAAACTAAGCAACTCCTCTAGCTTTATTACAGCAGTTTGCAGGGTATGCAGTTCAGCATACAAGTGAGTCTTTGTGGATTACTAAGTGGATTACTGTTTAATTACCACTTTAAAAAAAGGTGTCGAGATTTGATAGTGTGCTTTCCCATCTCTCATACTCGTATATTTTCATGGCTGGCTTTTTAGCTCTTTGTATAATTGGGAGGCACTTCTTTCTGTGCTTCTCTGTGAACATCAATTTATTCTTTACTTTCTTTACTTGAACAAATGTAATTTTAGGGAAATTCCACATTTAGCGTGGGAGCAAAAGGAAACATTTTTTTGGCAGCTTATCATCATCATCATCATTATTATTAAAATATGATAGCCATTTATAGCTGCTCATAGGAATGTTAAAAGTTTCCTTGTGCTCCCCCATCTGTCTGTATCCATCTGTTGTCTCTTGTCTTGTACTGGAATTGTTAAGTTCTTTGGACAGGGACAGCCTTTTTTTAAAAATGAGGATCAAGTTCACAATTAGCAGCTTTATTAATGTAAGAAAGCAAAAATAAGGGTGATGTGGGCCAGTGGGCACCATGCAAGTCAGGAGAATCAAACGTTCATAATCTGTTTGTCTCAGGTGTAGCAATTCTCTGTGTGTGCTCATATGGGTACCTGGTACGTGTCAGATATGTGTGTACGGATGAATTTTATTTAGCATTTTTATTTTTTCTCAGTGGCTACGCAGGTGGCGGGAATGCCGATCGTATCCAGAAGTTACGGAAGGAGTACCATCAGGCCCGGCGGGAAGGCTTACCTTTCTATGAGGATGACGAAGGAAGAACACAACCATCTGAGTATGACCAACGTTGGGTAAGTCCCAATGTGGTGCACGGTGCTTTTGCAGCGTTCGGGGCTAGCAGAAGGTGCTGATTTGTTTCTGTTTTCCAGAAAGCCTGTGTCAGTTTAACATGGAATTGGAGGGGTTTGTAGAAATGGAGAAATCCTTAATGCCAGTCCGCCAAAGAAAACATTAATAACATGAAAACTTGGCTCAAAGTGACTTGTCTGTTCACTGCGTTTGATTTAGGCCCAGGTGTCCTCTCTTTAGGCCCAGGATTTGCAGTCGTTGCCAAACATGTTCACATGTGGTAGCATCGAGGCTTTTCAGCAGGATTTACGGTACTCCGGCAGTTGATCTGGTGATTCTGTGGGCTAACGAGAAGGTTCGAAGAGCCGATGATCACCATTCTTAGGTGCAAAGTGAGCGGGAGGAAACAGTGGCAGGTCTGCTCCTGCCCTTCCTGGACAGGAGCAGTCTGGCCACAATACATCCTCAGTAACTTTTATAAAATGAAGAATGGAATAATTTGCTCCTCTCCCATAAAAGATGTTGAAATATTCTACACGTCTGTAATAGACATGCTGTATTCCCTGTTTAACAGCTGGGAGTTAGACTACACAGAGGTGTATTACCTACCCCATTACCAAAGAGTAACCTATGGTAGAACCAGAGATGAAATCAAGAGTGCTGGATTTTTGAATGCATTAAATAAATGCAGCAGCTGTAGTCTATGGGATCTTAACTGTGGTACTCGAGCTCCACCTGAGCAGGTTTCAGAGTTGGACTCTATCTCTTTAGAAGTAATTATAATCAACCAGCATTCAAAAATGTAACTTTCATAAGACACATTTTATGCTAAATTTGAAATTTTAGTTTAAAACGAGACAGAATTATTGTAAAATCTTGAGAATCTTAGTACATCTGAAGTTTCTACTAACGTTGGTTTTAGTGTCCTCCTAAAAAAATAGGGTATTTTTGCATAAATTATCATATGCATTTGTTCATTAACCCCCAAAATATTGTTGTATATATTATTTTGATTCAATTACCAAATATAATCACTTTCAGCAAAATAATTCTTAGAGTAGTTAACTTTTATCTACTGCCTTAAATTTTGTAACCCAAATTTGGGAATAATTTGGGAATCTATGTAGCTGCCATTCTTCTTCTGAATAGCTTTTGCAAACTAAAAAGAGAATATGAATCAAACGTGTCTTTCTGTTGAAATTGTCTGGTGTGATAAGTGTCCTGACAGAGGCCCCAGACTGGGCCATTGGTACCTCTTCAGCAGCCTGAGGATTTCTACCTCTTATCTAAAACTGATAAAGCTTTATTAATCCTCAGAGGAGGCTGAGATTTATGGTCCAGCGTAGTTTCCTAAGATTCACAAAGGTTTCTTCTAGGTAATCCTTTCTAAGCCTTTCCTATTAGGTATAATGCTCTGAGATTACTGATTTCCAAAGCTTTGCTCTTCCTGTGAGGCGAGTTGTCCTTAATCAGAGCACCTGAAAGGGAACTTTAAGTATCTCAATCTTGAACTGATTAATAATAGTGGCACCGGGATTGTTTCTTTTTGTCCTTGCAATGCAGAATATTTTTAAATGTTTTCGTTGCGAGGAATAGCAATCTGCTCAAAGATCAGAGTTTACCTTGAGGACTTTAATACTCTGAAGTTTGTTGCTGAAACAATTCCTCTTGTCGAAGTGGTTTACACATTTCAAAGATGTCTAGCCTCCTCACTGCAACAATGTCATCCATTGATCCACCCAGCCTTGCTTTCATAGGCACTGCCTTTCAGTCTGGAAAATACTGGAGCCAAAGCTTGCTCTCCTTTGACTCCTGGCTGAAATTGCTGCTCTTACATACAGTTTTACCCTTAAAATACATACGTGATATCAATCCATTCATTCAGAAAAGAAGAAACAGAAGTAGAATCAACATATTAAAAAGAAAACAAATGTCTCGAAGTATCTTTCCAGGATAGCCCTCACGGTATTTTTAAGCAATGTCATCTTTCCCACCTCAGGCTGCTGACCCGCAGCACTACTGTGGTAACACAGATTGAACAACAGCTGATTTTTTTTCCATGTATCATTGAAGAGACATGCTCATGACTAATTGCATAATTATAAATAAATAAAAACTTACACTAATCTTCAGTATGTCAGGTCTTTCTTTAAAGAGTTGACAGACAGCAGGGGAGGAGGAAAACCCTCTGGTATAACTTTTCTTCCTTCCCACAGGCAGTTATGGCACCAGGGAAGCTGCAGCTGGAAAGGAGATGCTGGGTCTCCCTATGTATTTTTAATACTCAATTAGTTCCTTCTGTGCTTTTGTCAGTCAGCTGTTTTACCTAAGCCAGCCTTCCTATAAGATGTCTTTCTAATGTACAGCAGCGGCTGTAATCACTTCCCACCATCTCATGAAACGTGCAGATAAGTTGGGAAATAACAGAGGATAATTTGAAAAGACACTATCCCATCACAAATCAACAGCCTCAGAAATGGGCTCTGGGTCTTGTCCTCCAGAAAAGTATCTGAGAACTCATGAGTCAACTTTCTATCTGATAAAGCTGACATTGACAAGGGGCCTCTAGCTGACACTGTAATGGGACAGAATTTCTAATAGAAGGGGTATTTCTAACAATCTACTTTTTTAAAGTGGGATAAATCAAGTTAAAGTGCAGGGCCGGCTGAAAAGCTAGCATTGTAAGGAAAATGATCTCATGACAGGCAATTGGGATCCATAAATGTTTTAAAAATAAGGTCAAAAATTCATTTTAAATAGGCCTGCTATTCTCTCATCATCCGTTCCTCCCCCCCCCACATCCATTTTCCAGTTCTCCTCTGTTCTTCTCATCTGTTGCTGGATAAATTTTTTGCTCTCTTGCGCCTTCATTCTGCTCTCCCTTCCCCACAGTCTGTTCTTTTTCTTGTTGTAAGTAACTGAATAATTCAGTTTAGTGTGTCTCCATGAACAGGCACATGTATATAGCACTGTCTGAGCTGTAGAGTCAGATCCTTTGAAATTCTTTTCCAATTCCTTTGTGCTTTGGTTTGTTGTTGAGTTCTGCATCCTTTGGACGCCTCCCCACGCCTGGCACCCCTCTTTCAGGTTTGTAACTAGAATAAATGATAAGCCAGATTCTATGGGGTGAATCACAGGGCTTAAAGAAAACCTTGGCTAGTTAACCAAAGGACAGGCTGATGATAAGTATAAATATTGTCTAGGAAAATGAATGCCTGTTGTCATCGACGTAATGTGAGATTACCTTAAAATTTTCTGACAGCCAGGCTACGTTGGGAAGTGTCAGCTCAAGGCAGAGTTTAGGCATGTGCGTACATACTCATGTCTTAGTGGGATGTCAAATAGTCAAAGTGCTCGTGAACATATCCTATACAAACCTAATCTGGCGCTAAAGAAAGAGGCATAATACGTTTATGTTAGTATTATCATATACTGCAGTATCAGTCAGACCCTGAGAGAACTGTGTAAGCAGTAAGCTGCAAGAACTTAGTCTCCCTAGGAGTTGGAGGGCTTTTTCATGGGGCACTTCTTTTCAGGGCTTTAGAGTCACAGACTAATAGCAGATCATGAGAAACAGCAAAGCAGCTGTCAAGACAAAGCCATGAAGTTAGCATCTGCACTTGTATTCAAGGGCATTTAAATAATGAGGAATTAATCATCTATTTGAGGATTTACTTGGATTGTCTCACAGACTTTGTACAAATCCAGTTACTTGAAACATCAATTCTTTCCTTCAGCGTGGCAGTAAATTCTTGAAACTTTATCTTTCTAACGTACAGTCAAGGACTGCATCTAACACCAGCCACATTGCAAATAGTTCTTCACATGTTAGTGACCGCATCAGCTTCCCTGTACCAAACCTTACATTAAGTGGTTCTCAAAGCCACTTCCTTATTAGCAGATCCCATTTGTAAGCTGATATATAACCTAAAGATATAAGAAAACCTGTTTCTGGATAGTAGCTGTGAGCATTTGATGTGAAACAAGTCTGTAATGTACTGAGTTTTGTCCGTTCCCAGTTGAGAGTATGAAAGAAGAATCATGCCTGTCTGAGTTAAAGGCCAAGTACTTTATTGTGTGCCTGGCAGGGATCCAAGCCTAAAAATCAACCAGAACAAAAAAAAGGAGCGTTAAGAACTGCATTATTTTTCCATAATGTGTCAAAGGATTCTACACTAGCTGCAGAATGAATAAGGAGCTGTTTGTGCTTTTCATGATCAATTAATTCCAGGTTCAGGATGTTGCATTTCAAATAGGTTAGGTTCCCAAAATGCACAGACATTTGTCTTGGACCATGGTTAGAAACCAAAATTCCAACTTCTAGAATAATAACATTCCTGTCTTCTAGCGCAATAGGAGAAGCTGACAATTTTATGCACTATGAAACCATATAGCTGAAAGTGCTGTGAATTCCTGACTTTCTGAGCCCACAGACTATTAGTAGAAAACACTGAATTTAAAAGAAAAAAAAAAAAAGGGTAGCTGCTTTGAAAAACACGTATCAGAAGTATTTGTGTGTATGTTATTAAAATATTAAGTATATAAAATGATTTATTAGGATGTATGATAAACTTAATTAAGATTTTTTTTATGGTCACTACTCTCTGTACGATAAAGGTTTCAGATTGGGGTGTATTCTAAAGAGCTATTCAAACTGAGGAGAGGAATTTTAAAATTTACAGGCTGGCGTTGGGGGGAAATTATTTTGGAGAAATCGCTGCCAAACCTCATGTGAAAAATAAACTATTCCAAATGGCACATGCAAGGAGAGCCAAATTCAATTCCATTAATACTACTAATAAAGAGTGACTCTTATAACTTGTTTGGAGTCATTCCTAATCACACAAAGGTTGAATTTGGCATAGATACCTGAACCAAAGGGGACTCTGAAATGCTCATGTCTTCATGCTAACACTGTGTACACACTTGTTTACCAAGTGAAACAGTTCTGGTGCCATATGCCATCTTATCAAAGCCCACTGATTATACCTTACCATATTATGTGAATTCCAGAAATATGTCACGCCATCTATTCCACGAGGTAACTCATCACGCAGCTTCTTTTTGTTGTATTTCAGTGCAGGGGGTGATTCTGAGGAGCACGAACAGTAAGCATTTTTCTTAGCTAATACAAGTGTTGGAAGGCAATCAAACAAAACCACGTGGTGCCACTAGGCTGTGGCCATCATTGCAGGCTCTGAGCGCTGAGAGGTTCCACATCAACACGTGGCAGCGGTCGTGTCCCTTGAGGTTAGGAGAGGTTCTTCTGATGTTGCCTAAATTGTGATTCTGTGATTCTGTGAAATTGCGAACTTGAGTGGGTCATTGTGGGGAGATCATGACAGCTGCCACAGATCATGCTGATACGATATGAAGGGCCCTAGAGGTTTTCCGTTGCATATATTTTTCCTAATTTGCCAATATCTTTAGGAAGGCAAGAAACAAACCTCTAACTGGTATTGATGAGGGACGTTTGTGAGCAGGTAACCCATGCTATATGGTTTGCTGAATTGTAACTGCATTTGTGCATATAGACAGGCCACAGCTCTGCAGTTTGTATCCTTTGGGGCACAGTTAAATGGGCTCAGAAACAGCCTTTTCAGAGCCAGGCTGTCATCTGGCTTCACTGCAGTTCTGAGTAGCACGGTAGCTGCTTCTTTGCAGTTTGCTTCAGTTTTGACAAGCTTCTGCCAGTATAGGCTTTAACAGTTTCTTGTCTGCTTGTTGATAATTCTATAGGTAGGTGATTGTGTGGCCACGCTGTCAAATCTCAGGCCAGTATCACAAGTGGAAGGTGGAAGAGGACTGAGATTTCGGCATCGAGCCTTCACACGTGGGGTTGCTAAAGCTAATACTTTGCACTTTGAACCTTCTCTCACCCTCAGTGATACGTATTTCTCCATCACAGCTTGGTCTCAACCACTTGCAAGTCAGTGCCCCACATACCATAGAATCAAATGCAGCTGCTCACGGGTCTGACTACAAGGAGGGGGAAAAGTAAGTTTCCTTTTAAAGTTGAACTCTTCTTCCTTAGACCATAAGTAAGACGCCTGCTTCAACTTCTGGAAAGGGGGCCCCAGTTACAACAAAGCTCTTTTTTTAATCACAGGACAAGTCTGTAATGCCATTGACACTCATGTCTGAAGCTAAGCATGTGCTTAGGTGTTTATCAGATCAGGCCTGAAGTTGGGCCTCAAACTTGAGCCCTTCTTAGGCACAAGCTTTTGCTATTACTACAGGGTATCTGGTGCATTTATCAAGTAGTTGCTGACATGGTTGGCTTCTTTTTGGATTCTCACAGCGTAATCTCCCTGGTTTATGTTCTTGTTCAGTGTGTTGCTGATTAAAAAGAAACCTCCTTCCTAAAAAATACTGACGATCCAAAGAGTTGCTTAGCTACTGTTGTCCCAGTCTGCTGGTCACTGTCCAGCTCTGCCTGCTAGGGATAACATCCCACTAAACCAGACAGCAGTTTTGACAAAGGACTGCAAAATTTGTCCATTTAACATGATGGAAAGCAGAATGACCTCAGTGAGGCGAACAGCAACGGTTGCCCAGCATGTGCAGAACAGGGTCGAGCTTGAAAGAAGCTGGGTCAAGCAATACAACTATGTCATTGAGGCTGTTACAGAGTACGGATCTTTTATTTGTTAGAGTTAAGTATGTGACAGAAGCCGACTGAAATAATGGACTTTTGATTACTTTTGCTTTCTGGATTGAGTTCTTCTATTGTACATCTATGCAGCGCTTCTCATTACTGCAGCACAAGATCTGAGGTGGAGGCCTTGGGTCTTCTTGAGTTTTGCTGAAGTTCCTCACTGCGAAATGCATTAGCAGAACTGCTTGTTAAATTTCATCTAGGCACAGTTTCAGCAGTCAGGGTGTCAGTGCTCTGGCTACATTGTTGTCTTGCAGTTAAGAAACACTAAAAAGTTCAAGATTTCTTCACAGCCAAGGTGTGAAAAGTAATTAGAATGTATCACTGGGTGCTGGGTATAAGCAATTATCTATGAATATATAAAGGCTCTATTTTTCTCAACAAACAGGCGACATTGTTATAATTATTTAAAATGAAAAAGAAAGTCACTGACTCAGACATGGAGAGATTGGGCGGATAACTTTATTAGTTCCCAGTCTAAGGTCTGTAGTGCAGATGCTAATCTAATACCAAGACTGCATTAAAATAAAGTACAAAATACAAGAAAAGAGAGCTCCATTTACTCTGTAAGGCTGGTGCTGTGTACACAAGTTTGACTTTTCTGCTCAAGACCAGATCTTTTCAACTTTCAACTTCAGCTCTGGCTGTTAGAAACGCTTGGAAAAAGGAGCACTAGTGCCTTCTTTCTTGCTCATTATGGGGTCCAACTGGAACACATTCCTTCTATCCAATGTGCCGAGTCTTGAGAAGTTCTGCAGAAGTTAGTAGTCGATTTCTTTTTGTTTGTTTGTTTGCAGTTCGTTTTTTTAACCTTCTTTAATGTTCTTGCTTTATCTAGTAAATTGAATTTTTAAACAGGAATTTCCCAGTGCAGGAGAGAGTCTGATAAAATACTGGCACTGTGCGACCAAATCTGAAGGGTTGATTTTGAGTTATTTTTTTTTAGTGGTTTTGAGACTCTTCCTGTGCAACTGTATTTATTAGCAGTAAGAAAGCAGGAGTGACAAATACTGCTGTCTGTGTTTTTGCTACTTTTTCCTTATCAAGTGGCCTGGCTGGTGTGTTAAGTGTCATGTTGCCCAATATTAAGTAGAGCCATTCCAGCTAAACTGTATGTCATAAGTCCTGTATCATAGGAGATACTGAGTCTTCTGTAATCCAGGTGATATTGGGATGTCTGCCTTCCAGGCAGAAAAATTAGTTCTGGCCCTGCGGCCTCCAAAGGGGTCCTTCTGTTCAAGGCAGGTGATATATGAATAATCAAGTGTTCCGGAGTAGCATAGATTTCATAAAGTAGTATATTAAATTTTGCATGTATGTTGTGAATGCATACAACTGAGCAAGAGTACAAAGGCTGGTATCTCTTCTAAAATGCAGCTTGGTCACAAATAGTAAGATTTTTCTAGGTTTAGTGTGTTAATCTGATTTCCTAATAGGCTGGAAGTCACAATTACTGTTGCAAGCAATGCACTCCTGTTTTAGGAAGACCCCAGACTCCATCTTGTGTTAACAACATGGACCCTTGGGAGGCCTGGACTGAGCGTATGCTTTACACCGTCAAATATTCCAAGAAAAATCAGAGTAGCAGATGCAGATACCTAGAGTAAAATTGTGACTTTGAAGTTGAGACATAACTCAAAGCAAAATGAGCAAATTTGGATTCCGAGGAGATGCAGAAGTTTCTTCTTTTGCGTGAAGCGTGGTTATATCAAATTATATTCCGTACTTCATAATTTGATGATAACTTCTTCAAGATAAGATAAAGATACGTAATTTGAAATGTATGCCTGTGCCTTCCATCCCTGGTCTGCCATCATCAAAACAAAGTCATTCTGACAATCTAAATTTAATCTTTCCTGTGAAATGATTATAGGGGAATTTAGCAAAATACTATCTAGTGGTACCCACCAGTGGTTGAGTATTAATGCTTATATTTGCGTTTGAAGTCAATTTTCAAAGTATTTCTCTTAATTTGCTAGGAAGATATCTGTCAAGTTAGCAGTTAAACTGTAATTTGGTCACTGAGGTGTTTACATGGATTAATAGATCGCTCTCTGAAGCGTATGCTCCTGGGTTTGAAATAATAGCTATACTGTGTGGTAGCATGACCCCACTTGAGTTTCACACACACATGCACAAAATCAAATTCCATCACATTTTAATGCAAATTTTACCTTTGCAAATGATGGCCTGGAAAGAATGAGTTTCCATGGTAACCTTGGGGAACACATAACCTGTTTATCATAACTTCTTCATGAAGCAAGACAGGGGGTGGGGAACATGCTTTAATGTCAACTATATTTTTCTGTAGACAGCATTCTTCTGTAGCACGTGTAGAGAATTTACCAAAATGCTCCCGTACTGTCCTAAACAAACTTCTGTCCCTTTCTTGGAAACAGAAGCTGTGATGTGGAATAATGTAGGAGGGAACTGCAGTAGTCAGTATTCAAAACCATTAACTGACCTTTCGGCTCCTGTCCATAGTTTGACAACTAGGTCAGCATTTTGAAAGACCAGTCACAAATTAATACTTAAAACAGATCTCCTCCATCGCTTTCTCTCTCCTTGTGTTTCCTCCATGCTTTACATTTGGCCCTCAAGTATCTCTGCTGCCTCTCAAAGGCCCTTTGTTTTTTTCTTGTTCTTCCACCTGACTGCTGAAAGTACTGTTCGAAAAAGGCCTTGAAATATCTCTGAAATTCTACATTGTGGAACTACCGCAGAAAAGAATGTATTGATTATACTTCACATTCAGTGCCGTCTTTCAGAGTTGAGGTGGTGGCTTCTGGAGCTGCCATTAGCGAGAAGTGAGTTTGATGGCTGCAAGCATCTGCAAGGTTGTATTTTTCCTGCAGATGCACAGTAACTCCTGTCTGAAGGAAACCCTGTCTGCAACATTTTTTTAAGGTCATTAGGAGTAAGGAACAGATGTTGAGGTTTTTCAGAGTGCTGCTTTGAAGTGCCATTTAGGAGTCAACTGACAAGACTGACCCTATAGGCAATGATTTTTGGGACTGGAACACAGAGGAACCATTGCCCACAGTTACCCATCTGGTATCCATCTGGTACCAGCAAACAACAGACAGTACCAAATCACAGAGGAACTGTACCAACTGCTGAATTGGTATCAGCAAGCAAAGAAGGTCGCCACCCAACAGCAGTTGCAAGCAGGAGAAACAATGTCTGTAACATTTACAGGCTGGTATCTGAAGATCCGGAGGAACCTGATGCCATGGCATATGGAGAGCAATTCCTCTCTCTAAGCCTGCTTATGCTGATGTTGTTTGCCCAGTATTAATCCAGGTTTGGGATATTTTATTTTTTTGTTAACCGTATTGGATTTGCAGTGTGGAGAGCTTTTGTCATGATGCCATTGAGAGAGCGCCTCTCTTTAGTGGCATCTATGTTTAACAGGATTAAGGTGGATTTAATACCCTGCGCTGCAGGAGTAATGTTTCAGAGTGGTGTCAGATCACAATGGAAGGAGTTGAGGTTAACTTCTAACTCCGTGACAGTTTGCTCTCTGCTCTTTTTCCCTGATGTGAAATATTCGTGGGGAGGGCTATGGCAAGGGGTTGTTTCCCGATTTTGTTGCCATCTTCCTCTTCTTCTCTGTGTTCATTTTCCCCCTTCTTCTTCCTTTTATTCTCTGGAAGTAGAGTGCTGGTTTGTACAGTAGCTAAATGTTTAGAATGTAATAATCCAAGAGTGAGAGATTTACTGCCTCTAGGCGCTACCCCTTCTACTCTTGAGGACCTCCAGCAAGGCATGATTTTATAGACAATGAAAGGCTCACTCTCCCCTGTGAAGCTGCTGCCTGCAGGAAGCTTTTCACTGTCTATTTCCACTACTTGCTCTGCACTTTAGTTCCATGCCCTGCTATTTCCCCCTTCCCTCCCTCTTTCATTCCCTGACATACACATGCATATACCCCCCACGTACACATTCAGCACCAGCACCAGATGGAGGGAGATACGGCAAAATAGCATTATCTCGATGTGTGTGCTAAAGCCTCAAAAGTACTCCAAATATTTTCGTTTTGCCATCTTCATCATAAATGGAGATATCGATCTCTCCCCTCTTTGCTTTCCAGGTATCGACACTGTCATTTCATTTTCCCTAAAAAGAACACAAACTCATAGCTGGGCTGCAAAGCGTGGCCATTACAACCTGGCACTAGTGCCAAGAACTCTGCTGACTTAGCTAAAGGAAGATGCTGAAAGCCCCTGACTTTGAGAGAAAATTCAATTCAATTTACTTCATACAGTGTCTCTCATGAAGTATTTCAAAATGCCTTATATCAGGAGATAACATAATGAGAAAAGGCTTTAGAGAACTGGGTATTCAGATAGCAAGACAAAATGATACACAACAATGAACTGGAGTAAAAGAAAAGACGACTGTCATTTAAAAGCAGTAATCATCTGGATAAGTACTCTTGTAAACTAATTACAGTGAGAAGCAAAGAATGCAAGACTGGGAGGAACAAGAAGCAGCTTAGTATCAAACAGGCTAAGGCAAAGGACTGGTTTCACGGGGGGAAGGAATTGTGCACAGCAGAGTTAGAACAACTACAGATCTGCTTTAGAAATGTATTCACATGTAGGTATTGCATATGCCATATACTGCATCACAAGTGTATCTCAGTGACGAGTTATTCTCTCTAGTGGCTGTGAAGAGATTAATTGCATTGGCCTGGTTCATTGGAGGAGCAACTGAAATGCCCCCTTGCAGTTGGAAAGAATCAGTGCTGATGGGTGCTGAGGTTTTGTTTTGCTGTTTTTAAGTTTTGCTCTCAGCTCAAGGGCCTCTGTTTGCCTCTACTCTGAGAATAGGTTTGCAAGTGAGGGTGTCGCAAATCTGGTGCTCGTTAAAGACAATTAAGAGGTAGAATTAACCAAAACATATTATACGACTAATGGAAAAAGAAGCCACCCACAGAGACGGACACAGGCCAGGAAATGATCTCATTTTGCACGGTCATAGGAAACCATAGTCCTCCAGCAGTAGGGATTGGGGGATCGCAGGGCTAGGATTCAGAAAGCAGAATATTGTCTTTGTGGGGATGTGCAAAAACACTTGGCAGTTTTGACTTCACCTCCATCTTTGCTATTTTCTCTCTATTTAGTTATTGCAAGATACAGCAAATGCTGAGAGCTTGTTTGCTACTAAGCTAAGGCAATTGCCATGTTTTTGAACTGTTATGGGAACAGCCTGTTTCCCTTTTAAAGTTCCCATCTGTGTTTGTGTTTCCTTCAGTCTATTGCCTTTATAGAAAATTTTCCGCTCTCTCTAAATCTAAACCATTAGTTTCACCTCCTTGAACAAGAGGTAGGGCATTACTGAGGAGGAAAAGTAAATCCTGAGATAATCAGCCCTGCTTAATTCCAGAATGGAGCACTGCTGGCATCAGTGTTCCTGGTGTTTGTTGCATAGGGAAAAGGGACAGTGGCTGTAAGTACGTACCTTTATGTGTCTGCCTGTATGTATATGTATGCATATATATGTAGAGAGGAGGAGCATTTAACTCCCTGGCAATCTGACCGACCAAGTAGTGTTCTGATTGCATACAGCTGATTTTCTAAGTGAAAATTTTCTAAACTACTCACCAGCAAACCCAAGATCATCAATGACTCTGGAGTGTGCGTCTGTGTTTCTTACAGAGAAGAGGAAGGCTGGTTTGATTACTATCTCTTTTTTCCTTTAGACAAGGATGTTTTTCTCACCCAAGGGAAATGCATTCTAGCAGCATGAACATAACTATTAATCAACACTTAAGCAATAATCAGTGAATGAAAAATGATGACCAGAAACTGGAAATGCACTTGCGTAGCTACTTCGGTGTTTTTCCTTTGAGATCATGCCCTTGCACTTTAACATGAACAATTCTTGTAAAATTAGTGCTGATATATTCCAAAAGGCGGTGATTTAAAAAGCCAGCACTTATTTTTCACTTTCAAAAAAAAATCCTAACAGCAAGTGATAGGTTAACATCTGCATAACTAATGTTACAAAGCTACCTCAGTAGTCTCCGCGATAGATCCTCAATTGATGTGAGCCAGTAATATTTTTATGGAGGTTACTTCAGAGATGGAGGTGCCAAGATTGCCATCCCTAGAATGCTGTGTTCAAATGAGTGAAGACGTGTTCAGGATGCAGAGATATGAATGCTTTTCCTGTGTATTTTCACCCAAAAAGGAGATACAGCCACTGAGAGATGCAGGTGTATGTCAGCTTTGGGAATGTCTCCAAGAGGAATCAAATGCTATTGAAATTAAAACAAACCACCCTCATCAGTATTTAGCGTGCTTTCCTGAATCAGGGCCAAGGTATGTGGTACCACCCAGCAGAAACTAAGGCTGTGAGACTTTACTAGGAGTGTGGCAATACCTTCCTTTAGCTCTTCAAGATGTTTTTTGACAAACATAGCCACAATTCTAATAGCATCAAGTGTTCTTTGGAACAATCTCAAAACCAAACCAGCGTAAAATGCTTAAAGTGAGCGTGTGCTTAAGGAAGAGAAGGTTTGACCACCCCTGTGACTGAGCCCAGAAGACAGAGCTTCAAGACTTTGCCACATCATGACTTAGTGTTTGGGCTGTGAAAAGGCACCTGTAGCCATCTGTTGATTTACCTCCCCCAATTATTTACTTTGTATCTTGTGTTGACAAGAAAATAAAGCTTAAATTAGTTGCCAGACTACCCAAAACAAACATGGAAGGCATCAGACCATGATTTGAGAACCTCTAACAATTCTACTCCCAAGATATCTGTAAGATGGAGTGGGAAGAGAAATGCAAGTTTTCTCAGGACCTACTGGGAAGATTCTGCTTCCTTCCTTATTCTTGAACACTGTCCTACGAGCAAGTTTGTGACAGGGAAGTTGAAAGTGCTCTGTCTCCAGTGGTGGAGGTGGTTTTGAGAGTTCCTGTGGAGCATCATCTTGATTTGCCATTGCAGCCACTTAGCACAAAAAAAAAGCACCACTAAGAACATCAAAAAGAAATATTAAAGGTGCTGTCTTATATCCAAACAATGGTGAAGCAGTACCGATGGGCTCATGTAACATTAGACTGTTCTTTGAGGACTGCTTCTGTCATTAAAATCAATGCAACTTAATTAAAGCAAATTATAGATAGATACATCTATAAATAAGATATTAAAGCGTGCTGCTGAATATGATAATTGCTGCATATTTAGCAATCAGCGTGTGTGTTCTGCTTTTGCCAGGAGGGATTTCTTTCAGTGGAATCAATGGAGCTTTATTAAAAACCATCCAAATTAGAGGGAAAAATGATGAGTGTTATAATAACGCAAAATCACTGTTTCAACTTTCATTGCAAAACCAGGAAAGCAAAATACATCCCTTTTTGTGTATGTAAGGAAAACATCAGGAAAATTCTTTTGAATTGTGGACACTGGTAGAATTTTTAATTTTTACCTTTTGATGCAAAACATAAAAAAGCTGGATGGAGGAAAACATGTTTTCTGTGGAAATGCTGGAGGTCTTGGTGGGTGGGATAGTTGGGATATCACAGCAGCAAGGAATTAAGAAGACCCATTCTATCAGCTTCCTCCATTTCACATGGAACATCCAGTTCACCGCCTTACATAACCCACCTCTATTTTAACAGCTGAAGAAAGTGTTAGCGAGTCAAATCATGCTTTCAAATTTCACTTGCAGTCCCTAGAACCAGGCAGACTGTTGAAATGCAAAAAATAAAATGGGTGAATTTTGGTGCTTCACCTGTGTATGAAACATTGAGACTGGGGTGGGGAACAAATCCACTTCTACCTCACAGTTTTTCTTCAGTTTTCACTTAATTGAAAACAAAAACCAACTGTGTCTCAGCAGAGGGGAGACCTGAAGGTTAAAGGGCAAATTCCGTTATACCACGGCTCTTTTTGGCATGCTGAATCTCAACCCATGTGATTAGAAACGCTCACAGACCAAAGAAGAGCTTTGAGAACAGAGGTCAAACCAGCATCTGAATCAAGTCCTTTAACAGATGATCACAAGACTATTGAAAACTGTACTAAGCAATGCGGCAGTTCTGTGTGCCATGTTTATATACAGACTTCCAGGCAAGAAGCAGGACTGGGTGGCTTTTTCAAGCACTTGGGTGATGACAGAGCACATGCCTCACTCCATAGCCTTCCTGGGACGGCTCCTGTCTGTTGGAGCACTTCAGTCACATAAAATACAGAAGTAATATCGCAGCTTTTTTTTTTTTTTTGATGGGAGAAAACCACAATGCACAAGCTCAAGTGACTTTACTGAGCATGCACAGTGAATGAGTGAAAAAATTAGGAGTCCCAGGACTCCTATCTTCATAAGCTCTTCCTGATATCCCATAATTTTAAGTAAGTCAGCCACGACTCAAGTGAATTCAGCAGTGTTTTGCCCTAGCTTCACAAACAAGATAGCTAATGTCACATTAGCCTTGACGAAGTTACGCTATTGCTGCTTGTCTAGTGGGCAGCACACGCTCCTCATTTTCTTTCTGCTCTTAATGATAACTGAAATGTTCGGAGGAGGCTTATTGTTCAGAGGTGGGGGAAATTATAGGTGCAAAGGAGATGCTTAGTGTTTAAGTGAAAAATTAATAAGCCTGAACGCAACCTCTACTATATATTATTCCTTAAGAGTGTGTAACTTCTGACTCTAAGCTGTGTTTTTTCTATAACTAGTTAAGAAACTCTATAAACACATTTTTTTAACAAACTGACCTCTGCAAACATGATCAGTTTTTTATAAATAACATACCTGCAGGAGAGGGAACAGTGACTGCAGCTTTCTAAGACAGCTGTCCTGAAAATGGCTCTGCATCATTCTTTTCCTTATGAGCAGTACCCACGGCCTTGGGTCTTTAGCGTGCTGGCTTCGCTCAGGATGGCCCTGGAGCAGGGAGCTCGGTTAGCTCAGGTGGGAATTTGTGAGAGGAGGTAGAGGTCCAGGCGTAAACGCACTGTCCTGCCAGACCTCTCCACGGCTAGGGCAAGGAGTTGCTGCTGGCTACCATTGGCCATGTGGCAGCTCTCACCCTGAGCTGGGTGCGAACGAACAGGAAAAAGTTGATTCTGGCTTCACGAAGCTTAAACTTTAAAAAAAAGATGTCTGCAGTTGTTATTGTTCGCGCCACAACGGCCATCCAACTCCAAACACCTTGATCCACTTGAAAGGGGCACGGGAGGCTTTCCTGCTAACAGCTACTCTTTTAGCCTTTAACAAATGCTCCAGGAGGAAGGCAGTGTACCGCAGCTAAGGAGGAATGAAATGCAGTGTCTCCTGTGAAAAAAAAATACGGCCTCTTGCACTTTCCTGTACAGTTTTCAAAGTAGTCTCAAGCTTCAGGATGAAGTAAATCCTTTCTCTGCTCTTAAAGAATTGTTCTTCTGCAGCCCTAGAAATTTCCTGTAGGCAAATCCTAGACTTATTTCAAAATACCTACTTTCAGGTATACTCTACTTATGCCTTATAATTTATTTGCAGATATTTGAATGCCCTAAAGTATTCATTTCTGGCTTGATCTACAAGTGCATATGCACATCACCTTTTTTATTTTTTTTCCCTGGGAGTTTTCCTGGGGATAGTTGGTAGATTAGAGTTATTTGCTGCTAGCATATCACTTCCATGTATTAGAAGATTCCTTGACATGCCCTACAGTTACCGTGTTTGCTAGGGACATAGCTTGTACTGACACCTGCACAGCTTTTGCTTTCTCTTATTCTTTACAGCTGCTTTCCCTTTCTGTCTGTTTTGGATCTGCATGTGAAACGTGAAATTATGAATCCTTCTACAGGTTTCTGTCTCAAAACAAAGGTGGATTCCGTTTGTCCAGGGAAGTGGAAGGAGCCCCAGCTTGTGCTCATTCTTCTCTGCCATTTGGCCCTTCACATTGGTCCCCTGCTGAAGGCTGTGGAATTAGAGGGAGGAGAGCAGCTCCCAGTGCCTGCACTTTGGTCTGTGCTTCTCCCAGCCTGGTTGTGCTGTGGGGAACTGGCAGGGATTTAATTAAACATGCAAAGGTGTCATGCCGGGTTTTTTTAAGTGATGTTTTTCTGTCGTGGAAGTCTTGTTTGCTAGTGGAAATTACTGGTTTTTTTCTTTTTTAAAAGAGACTGAACAATAAAAATGTTACTAGCTATGTAGAAAAAAATGCTTTTCTGGCACACAGAAAAATCCTGACCATAAAGACACTGAGTTATATGGATGCAGTGTCTTGCCCTTTTGTCTTTTTGTCTTGTACTTTGTCTCCAAGTGTGGCCACTGCTGTGTGCTTCAGAGAATCCCATTGAGATTCCCAAAAGGGCACTTAGAAGAATAACCTGCTGGTACAGAGGTTTCTGCCTGCTCTCCATTTCTGCGAATGGCAGATTATTCGAGGCTTTATCTCTCTTCAACCTGTCAAAGGCTTTGCTGTCTTCTGGCTGACCTGACGCTACTTGTTTTTCTTCCTATGTGTATCCAGTTTATTAATTTTCCGTTCTACAAAGGGCATGGCCTTACTGATAGTTTGCAACAGTTAAGTTTCATGAATTGTTTGTTGTTTTTTGATAAAGATAGCATTTCCTTTCCTCCATTTAAGCATACTGCTCTTTTAATTACGCTGATGGGATGATGGCTGTTTCTGTGTTTATCTCTACCCCATTATTTTTGCATATTCATGTTCTGCTTGTTAGTTGAGGCCGCTCTAGACTAAGAGATAATCTCTTCATAATGATGGCTCTTATTTAAGGTGATATTGGTAATTTAAGCCCTAAAAATACAGGAGCATGTTTTGGATCATTCTTTCTGTTGTGCGTTACCATACATTTGTGAAACGCGTCTTTCATCTGCTGTCGTGTGCTGTCTTTCCTGACTGGGGCGTTGGTCTCCGAAGCTCTTCCAGCCACCTCCAACACAGACACAGCTCAGGAGTGCACCTTCAGTCAGCTCCCACGCTTCGCTGGTCACATCGTGGTCAGTGTCTGTTTGGCTTTGGTCGGACTTCCAGATTTTAATCCTTTTTTATTAATTTTACTGTTTGCTCACCTGAATGTTTTGTGATTAGTAACTGTGCAGTTGAAACCTCTGCACCTGGCCTGAGGGCCAGTTGCATGTCCTGTTTCAGGGAAGGAGGAGAAGCTGGAATATTTTGATCTTGTTAATTAGTACCTTTTGCAACAAATTGTAAAAGACACAAAGGAACCCTTTGCTTTGACTCTTTCTGAAGCATAAATAACTTCTATGAAGGAGCTGTTTTCATTTTCACAATTTCTTTTTTCGTTGGGGTAATATTTTATTCCAGGCACCATTTTCCTGGTGGCTGAGCGATGATACATTTTTACTGTCGTATGGACAGATGGAAAAGGGAAAGGAGAAGAAATGGCTGAGTCTTTAATTAGCCGTGCAGAGCCAGAGCATGCTTTCCCAGTGCGTCGGGGGGTTTATATAGGGTGTGGAGACTCAGCCGCTCGATGGATCCAAATTAGCAAAATTGTGTATCCACCGACAGGGTGTTTCTATGGCAACTGTCTCTCAAATCATATATACAAACAGACCTGGCGGGGGGTATCGCCTCCTATTTGGTCTGTAGGAAACCATCGGAAAAGGGGTGTTTTCAGGCTGCAAAAAGACCTTGCGATGTAAATATTTTTTACTTTCTGGTGACTGGTATAAGTTTTGGGATCACTGCTCGATGATGGTGCAGTTCCGAGTCCATTTGTGGTTTTGCATGTTGACTGGGTGCTGTGACTCCTGCGATATGTGAGAGCGATCACCGAGAAACTTGCACAGGGCTGCGAATGCACGGAGGTACCAGGCGCATCCTTTAGCTCATAAACATCTCGCCACCGCACATAATTGACAGCCGATCTACAGCCGTGCAGGTAGACTGTGTAAAACGTGACTTTCCTGCTGAGTGAACCATTTTACACGTTCACTTCTTCTCCCCTTATTCTTCTTCATAAAGCAACAGAAATCTGGAGGCTCTTCGCTCAACAGTGTACATGGTGAATTAAGGGAAATGATCAACCTGATCGAATTAACAGTGTAAGAACAGCCAAAGCGGCTGTGACTTCACTTAAGTGAATCGTTAGAAAATTCTTTCTACATGTTTCTTTTTCTAGTAGAAAAAGTGAATGCATGATCCATTTAGCCTGCTGCCCTCTTTTTGAAATGTAGGACAATTGTTATTTTTCACTCATCTGAAGTCAGGCACTGCTAAAGCGTGGGTCATTTCAAATCAGATGTGGTTATTTCTTGTGGCCATTGCTTCCATGAAGACTCCTTTATGTTTCGAGACAGATAAATGGGAGTTAGCAAGAGGCCTGTGCTAAACAATTTTTTTTACTTACGGGTGTCTCAGATGTTCAGTGAGTGGCAAGGTGCATGACAATATTTGTCTAGAATAATTCCTAAGTTTGCCCAGTAGCTCCAAGGAGTTTGTATCTCTTTGTATTGCACTTGGCTTACGTAATGGTCCCTCAAGAGTTTGTACACAGAAATGCTATATAAAGGTACATAAGACATGCTATACCCGAGCGCACAATCTTTCCTATTGTAGGAGCTTATACATCTCCTCGGTGACAATTGCATATTGTGCATAAATTACAGCACTGACAGAAATTTACTCAAACTTAAAGAATGTGAAAAACACGTTCATTTTTGTTTTCTCTTTTTATAACCAGGCATTTGCCGAAAGCTTGGTGTGATTTATTCTTTTCTTTTTAATGAATTGTTAAAAATGTTTGAAAAGGCATTAAATCTTCCTTTCTGCTATTAATCTGTAAAAGGGGAAGGGGATTTTAAATGGGCTCTTAGTATATTGCTTTATAAAACTGCTGATTCTAGCAACACCGGAATAGGAATACATACTAATGTAGGAAACACTGAAGGCAGTCAGAGCCTCCTGCATTTATGGAGGAAAAGACTAATAGCTCCATTTTAACAAGGCTCTTAACACTTTGATCCGTCAGCAGGCATTGAGTGAGTGAAATTGGGAGAGCTCCTGTGTGCTAAAAGCATTGAAGTTCACCGTTTTGTACCCCAGTTGGAGCTTTCTTGACAGAACTGTGCTCTCCAGCCAACTCCGGTTGCCATCTTGAAAACAAACCAAGTAGTGAGCTGGCATTTCGACTGAGTGCACTAATGCTTCACTTTTGAAATGGCACCAGAGCATGATAAATGCACTTACTCCCAGCTGGATACTTAGCTTTGCAGTGGCGTTTGGGGAAGGTTTCTGGATTTGTGTTAAGAATGAAAGCAGAGCCTGTTTATATCACATTTTACACTGAAGCAAAACACACAAGTGGAGATAAAACAGCAAACTTGGTACCAAGATGCTAGCTTTGCTTCAAGTAGTTATGCCACTGGAATTAGAAGGGGTGTGCTTGATTAGATTACATGGTCACTTACTGAATTCTAGGAGGAAGACCAGCCAGAGAAGGAGAAAGAGTATCCCAACTAGCACACAGACGAGGAAAAGGCTCTGAAGATTGTACCTATTCTAAAGAGTTCTTTGATACGGAAGCTTTTCTTGTTAGCAGTGATAAGATTATGCATGGGATTTGGAGCTTCTTTGAGCCCCTGCCTTTCTTTTGTTGATTTTGGCATGCTGCAGCATCATGTGTTCTCTGCTTATCGTTCTGAGATGCGTTGTTAGTAGCTGGGCAGCATAATTGATCTTCATCTCTAATTACTCTCCTCTCCACAGGTGCCTGGAAAAGGTCCAGATGGGAGCTCATACAATCTCCACTTCGAGGGGATGGAAAGGCAGTACGCGTCCTTACCCAGGTACGGCACCGAGCCTCACACACACACACTCTGGTGTCTGGCTCCAACATGAGAGATTATTTTGCAGTTCTGTCTTGTCACCTCTTGCTGCTGATTTAGTGCCATCCTTATAACCATGCTATTAATTTGGACTTTTGGATTTTTAAAAAAAGGTTGCTCATTGAACATGGCAGCAAGACTCACAACCTGCGGGTAGAGAACGTGACATTGAGAAAGCTGTCTCTGCAAGAGTTATAACAGGTCCTAGCAGGGCATAAATGACCAAGTTTATAGTGGTATAATCCTAGCTAGCGTTGACAGAGTACTGCTGTGGAAAGCCTCCACTACAACAGGCACAGCTACTGAAGTCCCACTGTTGCTACAAGAAGTGTCTGACTAGCAGTCCAATTCCAATAGAACATCTCTGTACTTTAATCGAACACTGTGGAAATAAGAGAGAATCCTCTGAGGGCTTTTTTAAAATTATTGGTTTTAATCCTTATCAACTCAATGAAGAGTAATTCCAATCTGAAACCAGTAGGGCATAACAGAAAGGAAGCATTTCAGAGATTCCACTCCTGTTTCTACAAGACTTCTAATAGCAGAGTGTAAGACTTAGCAAGCCAGAAAGGGAGCAAGAGGATGCTAGAAGAGAGAGTGGGAAGCACTGTGAGGGAAAACAGAAATAGAAAACTGTTTTCTCCCTTTAGAATTAGAGGGCTGCAAAAGACCTTAGAGGGGTTGTCAGGTCCACTTCTTGGGCCTACAAGCAAGATAATTTGTAAAAGCAAAGTAAAAATAGGAATTTACAAGCTAGAAGAGATTCTTCTTTGTGACAAAGTGCTGGCATTTAGGAAATCAGTGAATAGCTTCTTTTTGCTTCTTTTTCCTTTTCCACTGAGCTATTTACATTCAAAGATGTCACTGGAGAGACTGATTGATAAATATGTAATGCCATGTCCAATTCCAGATGAAAATACAAAGAATATCTTACTTTTGGAAACCAGTATATAAAGGCTGCCTCACAAGACGTTGTTGGATGTTTGTAGACGTGTTTCTTGCGTGTGGTTTCTAAACCAAAGGATGTGTCTGTAGTTGAGTTACTGCCTTTAAATGGTATTTGTGTCAGCCATCGTTTTGGAAATTCCTCCTCTACAGTAACTGGCTTTTCTAACAGAAGCGTGCTTTTCAGTAGTGTGTCCTGTACATATTTCCCGAGTATCTGTGGATATTCTTACTCTCCTGGGTGAAGAGCCATCTTTTTTCATGGTCCTCCAACAGTCATGTGTCCTGTTGCGGTTTTAGGAGTGATTTTTGCCGGTTAGTTAGATGTAGTTTAATTATCCACACTCTTTTTTATCTATTTTAAACTGCAATTTTGTGGAGTATTTCATTGTGAATTACAAGAATAAATTAGCAATTCGTGCCCACTGTAACTCTCCACGGCAATTTTCATATTCCTGTATCCTGTCTCCTTTTATTCGTTTTCTGTCCAAGCTGATCAACCTTATTTCTTCATTCTTTAAAAAATGAATTCTCAGTAAAGTAGCTTCCATCACCCAGAATTCTTTTTATTTCACCAGTATTCATTTCAAGCAAGGATGACTAGAAGTGAGCACAACAGTGCAGGTGCAGATGTGTTCTCTGCATTCCTTCTGTCCTGTTCCTTTTCAAACTCACTGCATCCTTGGCATGTCCCCTAGGTGCACCTCTGCACCCTGCACTTTTGTGTTGTTGGTGTTTAAGAAGTAGGTCTGTCTGAATCAGATCATGAATTTCACAGTTCTTCCCAAAATCCCCATTTAACTTGATGGAAACATGACTCTGCAGTTCTTACAGCAGGTAGGAGTATTGAGCTGGCTGGGACTCCCTGTTTAGGAAGCCATCCAAACATTCAATAAGCTTCTGAAGATCGGTGTGAAGAGTGTTATTTCTCTCAGTGCCTAACAAGATTATACTGCAGAGCAAGAGGGCTCGCACTTCAGCAGGGTTGTGAGTGCTTCCTGACCCAATGCTCACACGGCCACGCTCGGGCTGCGCCATCGCTTCTTCAGCGAGTTTCCACTCTGGCAGGGACAGAGGTTCAGGACAGCCAAGCCCTGGGTGTGCCTGCAGTCCAGCAATCAGCCACTGCCTTTTATACTTAGGTTTTGTAAGTTTTACAGTTTCACATTACTGCAGTAATTAAGCCTTGGCAGTCACAAATGACTAGATTGCGACAGTGAAGTCTAAATCCAGAAGAAGGGGATGCAGTCTCGTTGCCAGCCACTAATGGAAATGAGTGATTGCTTTTGTTCTCATGGCTGACTGCCCAGGAGTATAGAGGAATCCAGGTAAAAACCACCCATTTGCCAGCCTATTCTCGGTGGAGGATCCATGGATGCTACCGTAATGGGCAACATTATTAAAAAAAAAGAGAGAGAGAAAAAATTAGAAGGTAGAAAGAAATACAGTGGTAGTATTTCCTCAAAAAGCAGCTTCCTTCTCCCCAGCATTCTAGTATTAATTTATGCTTGCCTGCTCTTGGGTTTATTCACCTTGTTTTCTCCTGGCCTCATCTTGGTCAAACCACTGAGCTGCGCTTGGGATGGGCAAAGTATATAATCGTCTGCATACTTAGCCATTTAAGTCCAATATAATAAGAGATATTTAGAGAGCCTTCATAGGAGGACTGTAGATGCTGGCAAACAGATTCTTACCGCAACATTGTGTTGAGTCCAGGAGGATATGACCTTTGCCTGCTGCTGTGGTGTGGCACACACAAGGAAAGCGAGGGAAGTGCTTGGACTGCAGCCAGTTTCACTGGATGAGGGAGGAGGGATCCATGCCGTGTCAAGAGTAGCTGGGACCTACACAGTGCAACTGTTCTGCTTACCTGGAAGCTAGCGGGAGTCATGGCGGTGTGTGTGGGCGTGGAAAAAATGAGTAAGAGAGTTTTAGTTTTCATCTCCACTGAACAGGAAGGAGGAGTGATCACCAGCCCGACAGCTTTATCAATGTCTTCTGCCCATAAGGCACTACCCCGTTCCTGTGCAAAGGCACACGTCCTGCACGAAGGGGAAGTCAGATTTCCGGCAGTGTCCAAACATACCTGCTGCTAGGTTGTAAAACTCTAAGCTTTGAAACCAGCGTTGCTGCTTTGCCCTTTTGTTTTCTATTTTTCTATCTTTCTTTGAAGCTGCTAATTTAAGCCTAGGTATTGCGGGCCAAATTCAGGTGATATAAGTCTGTGTTAACCGTATTTGAGGAATCCAGCTGTGTCAAGCGTGCGTGCCTTTTCAGTAGATGCAGCAGCAAACCCAGGGTCCCGGTCTCAGAGCTCAGTGACGCCCTTTTTGCCTTTGGGTGGAGGATCTCTTTCTGCAGAAGGTTACTGTTTTAATTAAAAACTGAAAACAGGAGGCAGCAGCATTTGGAGGAAGGCTTTGTATGTGACTGGCTTAATGAGCGGCCAGCTGCGTTATGTAGTTAGGTTTCTAAGTAAAATAATGCCGATCTGTAGGCTCCATTTGGAAATGTCTGCAGAGGCAAACATCTGAATTGGATGATAAGTGGCTGTGGCAGGAGAGTGGCAGGTCTTCATCTCACACTGCATTGTGCTGTTCCGTCTGCAGAAAAGCAGCAAAGTGGGAAAGACAGAGTGAAGGCTTTGCAAGAGAGATACAGTTCTTTGCACTCAATACTTACATGTTGCCCTGGGGCTAGGGCTAAGTAGTGCTGAGTAGTAGTATTAAGCGATGTTAAACCCTCCTACTGAGGAGGAGAATGGCTTGATTCTTATACCTCTTGCCCTCTTCTTTAGGAAAGAGGAGCCGGGCAAGGGTGTGGGAGCCAGAAAAACATTTGTGTTTTTTAAACTATTTTTAATGCCTGTTTTCTTTGGTGTAATCCAGAATATTTTCCTAATCATAGAATCATAGAATCATAGAATGTTAGGGATTGGAAGGGACCTCGAAAGATCATCAAGTCCAATCCCCCTGCCATAGCAGGAATGCCTAGACTATGCCACACAGGAACGTGTCCAGGCAGGTCTTGAATGTCTCCAGAGAAGGAGACTCCACAACCTCCCTGGGCAGCCTGTTCCAGGGCTCCGTTACCCTCACTGAGAAGAAGTTTCTTCTCGAGTTTAAGCAGAACCTCTTATGTTCCAGTTTCAGCCCATTACCCCTTGTCCTATCAGTGGTTGTCACCGAGAAGAGCCTGGCTCCATCCTCGTGACACTCACCCTTGATATATTTGTAAACATTAATGAGGTCACCCCTCAGCCTCCTCTTCTCCAAACTAAAGAGCCCCAGCTCCTTCAGTCTTTTCTCATAAGGGAGATGCTCCACTCCCTTAATCATCCTAGTTGCCCTGTACTGGACTCTCTCCAGCAGTTCCCTGTCTTTCTTGAACTGAGGGGCCCAGAACTGGACACAATATTCCAGATGGGGTCTCACCAGGGCAGAGTAGAGGGGAAGGAGAACCTCTCTCGACCTACTAACCACCCCCCTTCTAATACACCCCAGGATGCCATTGGCCTTCCTGGCCACAAGGGCACAGTGCTGGCTCATGGTCATCCTGCTGTCCACCAAGACTCCCAGGTCCCTTTCCCCTACACTACTCTCTAATAAGTCATTCCCCAACTTATACTGGAACCTGGGGTGAAGCTGAAGCCACTCTGTTTGTTCATCATTTTATTTTTGAGCTTACTTTTATGGAAGTCTCTCTTAATATAAATCGCAATTTTGCCAATGGCAGCCTTGTTTGGAGAAATCTCGTGTTTGAGGGCATATTCTTTTCTGTGTTGATGGAAAGGCTGACTGTGACCCAAAAGCAGCCTCGTACACCAAGATGGGACACTGGTGACGTGATGAGCGTAGATCAGAAAGCTCGGTCATCTTCCTGGTAAGAAATGCTGATTCCAAAGGAAAGCTAATACTGCAGACTTTCTCTGGAATCCTCATACTATTGAAAAACATCCATTTTTGTCAAGGAAAGGGGTGGGGCTGGACAGGCAGTAAGAGCATTAGGAAATAACTACTGGCATGGAAAAATGAGTCAGGCTGTGTAGATGAGTTCAACTGTATTGCTGTGGCTGGGAGGAGACTGCTGAGCAAACTGGTAACTGACTCACAGGAGTATCAGTCTTACATGTAACATGCATCTGAAAACTGGGAAACCTGCAAATGCATTACAGGACTGGCCTTGCAGTACAGTGGCAGCACAAGTCTTGCACTGCTGGAAGCTTCTCTTCAGATTGACCATGCCACTTACTCTTCTTAAGGCGGTAGCTAAATGCAGCATATCCTCAACTTCTAGGTGAGAAGCCACGAAGGACAGTTTTGATCACCTTGCTTGAGGCCTCTGAGACCTTCTACATTTCTGCATCAAACTAAATTTCAATTTTGATCCATCGTATTACTTGTGTAAATGTATTTACAAAAGCATCTAACGTAGAATTAAAATGTCATATTGTGAAGAATTCATTACATTCTTCAGAAGTTAATTATTTTACTGTTTAAAAAGATTATGTCTTTTTTTTTTTCTCCTAAGTCTGAAATTATCCAGTTTCGGTTTCTAGATATTATGGTACATATTTTTTCTGCTAGATGGTAAGAGCCAACCCTGCAAAACACCTCCTCTTCAGTATTTCTATGTATTTCAGTATTTCCATTTTCTATGTAGTGATCATTTATGTTATCTTTTAATCTCCTTTTCAGTAAATTAAAGAAATTGAGTACTTAGGTCTTACGCTACAGAATATGAAAACATTGAGCATGAAGTATTGACTCAAGGGGCCAGAGTCCCCAAGCAGTCAATTTATGAGGTAACTTCTAGATTTGAGTCAAAAACATTTCCAACACCTTGGATAAAAAGCAAAGTTTCTGTAACACCTTGTCAGCAAGAGATAAGGTTCCTCAAACAAAGGGAGTGGATTACTGAGCCAATTTCAATAGCTTTTTCTTGCACTTGAGTGTTCTTGCCTTTATTTTACTAACCAAAATTATTTCAAAATGCAGGATTTCTGCTATTTAATTGAATCCCAGAAACATCATCCGAAAGTTTCTGATCAGAAAAAAATTGTCTATTAAATAAGAGTCATCATTCACCATTGTCTATCAGAATCTGAAACTAATATACTGACATTACTTAAAAATGTATATAATGTATTCTCCTGGTTGACAAAAAGAAATCACAATTTTAGTGCAGACTATAATTAGCTGCAAATCAACTTGTCAGAGCATTCCCGACCTATGGGAATTGACTAACCAAGGAGCGCAGATGAAAAAGCAAGGTTTAAAATCAATTATTTAAATCAGAATTCCCTGCTTGTTGGTTTAAATCACAATTAACTTTTTTGCTATAAATCTGTGTGATTTAGCTTATTCCATCCCATATTGCACAAAAACCCAGTCCCCCTCCTCGTTTTGTGTACTTCATTTACATTCCTCCTTGACGTCCAACAGTATGGTTTACGTATCAATGACCCAGTGGGGCAGTCGTGGCTATAGCCACGGGATTTGATGTTCTGGTTGGTTTTTGATGTTGATCCACCCGCACTGACAGTGGCTCTTGGTGACAGTGTTGCTCCATCTCATAATGCTGCTGCTGTTCTGTCAAGTTACAGAATCACAGAATGTCCGGGATTGGAAGGGACCTCTAGAGATCATCTAGTCCAACCCCCCTGCAAGGCAGGATCCGCTAGGGCAGCCACACAGGAACACGTTCAGCTGGGTTTTCAATGTCACCAGAGAAGGAGACTCCACAACCTCCCTGGGCAGCCTGTGCCAGTGCTCTGTCACCCTCACAGTAAAAAAGTTTTTCCTCATATTGAAGTTGTCTTCCCAAGACCTTCTCAGTGCTCAGCCACTTAGTGACAGTCTGCCTCACAACTTCCCACTGTTCTTTGCTTCAGTTGAGTTCGTTGCGTGGCTCTACTGAATTTGCTTTTTTTCTTCTTTTTTTTTAGCCCAAAATTAGGCTTTATGGCAGGCAGATAAGGGTGGTAATGCCAATGCAGGCTGCAGGTATCACAAGGAATGCCACTGCTGCCCTGTAGCACTGTTTAAATTGGAGTCATTCACTTGGTTAAAAAAAGCATCTGCAAATATATTTTCCCAAATGGGGGTGGGGGAACGTGCCAGAACTTTAATGGCAATGAAATAATTTATCAACTCAGTCCAGAATCACCAAAGTCATAGTCTTTCAGTGAATCCACGTTACTGGACATATATTATACTGTTCAAAAGCAAACATGTTGACTGTTGGTGCATAATAGAATACACAGTATTTTTATTAATGCCCATATTTTCCCTCAAAAGTGGTAGAAAACAGTGAAGAGCAGGATGATGGAAAAATATTTTGTAGTTTTGGTTAGCTGAAAAAAGTCTGTATCTCTCCCATTTCTTGTATTGATTAAAATTACGAGAAAAGAGCCAAGAGAAAGATTTGAGGAGCAATTGTGAGTGGTCTTTTTAACTTTCAGGATAAATACTACTTTTTTTTTAATATTCCCCTGACATAACTGCAAAACTAAGAAAACTTGATAATTTGGAGTCTTAAACAGGATTTCTAATCCTAGAACTGAGTAGGGGACAAAAATGAATGGCTCACCTAATTTCATCATTCTAGACATGCGAAATGTAAGTAATATTCAAGCAGCATGTTCTACGGTGTATTGCTTATTAACTTCCTCTTCTGTTTTAATCAACTAAAGTAATATCAGTAACTCGGGTGTTTTTTAAATGTGATTTTTATCTTGACAGCTGTACTTTCATTGAAAATACTGCAAAATCTTGTCTGTCTGTATCTTCCAGTGTGATGATCTCATTATAAATGAAATATGTGTATGGTTTTAGTTGGGTTTTAAGTCCTGGCAGGTGAATTTAGGATCTGTTTCGCTGGAAATACTGGTCCTACTCAAGTACCTCCAAGATACGTTGCAATAAAGCAGTCAAGATGAAATACAGGCAAAGAAAAAAGATCGTTCTTAAATGCTAGAGCACAAGCTTGGGAACCAGGCTCATTAAAAGATTAGCTTAAATCCAGTATCAAACAGTTTAAGATTTACTTAACTAACTTAACGCTGCAAGATAATAAAGCTGATGGCTGTGGAAGCTGCCCAGTGTCTCCCAGATGTGAGGGAACTCATTGTATTTCAAGAACGACAGAGTCCAAACCCGTAGCAGGACACGGAGCTTCTGATAGAGCCGTGCAGCAGAAAGCTGGGAGTGCTCCGTTGCAGCTTGTTCTGTTTTGCCTCAGTTTCAGCTACTCTGCCATAGTGCACCACGGTACTAATATAACACTCAGTGTCAAATGTGAATTCTGAAGACTTTTTTTGTATATGGTGTCCAAAAACATTTGTTCAAAACAGGCAGAGTTCGTAAATAACCCGTGCATGCCTTCTACAGGGAGAGAGAGTCTTGGGCACTAAAAGCAGAGCAGGTAGGAAAGGGTCAGTGTACTGGAGGCATTTCAAAAAATGGTCTTATGTCTTTCTCTAAGACTTAGCTGAAAGGGGGAAGGAAAATTGTAAACAGGATCATAGTTACAGAAATCTCTATGTTGAATTGAAAAGGAAGGGGATTTGGTTGTAAAACATACCTCCAGCTTTCTAATAAAATGGAAATATCACTTGAAATGAACAGAATGCTGCTATCCAAGCCAAATTAAGTCTTAATACTGAGAAAGTATACTTTAGAAAGGTCAAGGTTCATGACATCAAATCATGGATTGTGGCTAGCAAGCCACCTCTGTAATTTCCATGGGAATAACTAAAGAAAATTGAGCAAAGAAAATGTCTGCAACGACTGGGACATAGCTTGAAAAAAGCACTAAAAGCCAGATGTCCCAGAATAATACTTTGGAAGTGTAGAAGACAGCAGACAGGGATGGGTTTTGTCAATTTTTCTAATAAGTCAGTCAATTCCTCATAGTGAAAAGCCAGTTAATGCAATATGGAATAGTTTAAAATTCAATTAATATTTTGAAACTGAACAGCTAGCCTTTTTGCAAGAACATACTAACCGGAGTAAATAAAAATACTTTCAAGTGTCACATTTACAAAAACATGGATCTGGTATGGATTTTAGTGTATAACCAGGCATAAGAACCTCCCACTCAAACTAAAGGCACCAAATTCAGCTTAAAAATACAGGAGATGGAGGCAAATACTGCGTGTGAACAAAAGGGCTTGAATTAATCTTATAAAATTTAATGAAGTCGTGGAGACATTGCCTCAGAAAAGAAAGCTGTATTAGCTATGCCTCCAGTGAGTAAAAGAACAAAACAACTGTTAGGGAACAAAATATTAATGAATGAAAGAAGTGTCAGTACCAAATGGTTACGTTGAGATGAAGGCTCTGTGAAAAAAAGATAAGTGAATGCAAATTAAAAAGAAGAAGATCAAATTAAAAAACAAAAGCCTGTATCCCATAGAATCACTCAACAGAGTGATGTGCTGAGTGAAACCTGGGGAATAAGATGTGTGCTACAAAATGCAAATACAACCATTGCATTGTCGAGATGGATATTGAAATTGCTCTGGAGACCAACAGGCTGGAAAGCTCAGCTGGCTGCTTTATAGGTACGGATATTCGGAATAAAAATTTTGCGGCTTATGGTGGGGTATAATTCAGAACCGATCAAAAAGTGTGGACTCTAGGCTGAAAAGGTGAGGAAATAAGTTTTTCATTCTGTGAGAAAGTGCACTGTAAAATAAGACAATTCCACCACAGTTGTTTGCTTTGCCTTTCCCTTGATAAATAGGTCTGGAGGTGTGGCTGAAAGATGGGTGTTAGGAAACGTGCTTTAAAAACAGCTAACAAAGGAGGTATGTAGGAAGCCAACGGCATCAGGTGTGTGTATATATATATAATTTTTTAGAAAGTTTGATCACGATTGTTTGAGCGAGCTCCCTGCAGCTCTCACAGTGTTGTGCATGAGCCTCCTGTATGTTCTTCGACGGCTCAGCCAGGTTCTGTAAGCCAACAGCAGCTTTGCGATGGCAGCCATCACTCAGAGGCAGACTGCAGATAGTTCTCCATCACTTTGTCTCCATCCAGTCTTTGCAAAGCAGAGTCAGAAAGAAAAAAAATGGGAAAGATGTTAAAAAGAACAAGGAAGTTGCGGTCACATGACAAGTTTGAAGGTCCTAATAGCAACCAATTTAAATTGAGTCAGCTATAGGTATTCTTACGTGTATGTTGAAGAAAGAGGAAAGGAGATTATGATGATAGAGTAGGAAAGTGGATTGTGTGTGGACAGTCTTAATTGCACTCTGCAAGGTAATGACAGGCTGTGAAATCTTAAGAACTGAAATACGGTTTTGGATTCTTTTACAGACGTATAGGGGACAGAGTCGTGAGGACGCTCTGTGCCACCCACTGAGAAACTGGGTGGGGGCGATGTGAGCCATGGAGAAACACAAGGGCAGTGCTTTAAACAGACCTGCAGTTGTTTGGTATCCTCAGTGAAACCCTGCCGTGTGAAGGGAGGGCTTTTATATAAACTGGTGATTAAAGGAAAGTGGTATCTAATTTGGGATTAAGAGAATCACTGAAGAATTTAATATTAAAAACAGTTGCTAGAGCAGCTGTTTCAACACAGCTCACACAGCTGGCACCCGAACTGCTTCCATTTCGTAGGTAGGTGACATATTTAATTTCTCTGCACAGAAGTCTCTTAAACACATGTTGAGAGAATATTCTAAAATCTAGAGGGTTTTGTCCAACTGTCTTTGCCTGTATATTCACTTAAGGCTTTTATGCTGCCCTTCAACAATGGCCCTGTGGAAAGGCTTTGGATATGTTCGTACAGGTTGAGTAACACCTTATTCTGCAAGAAATGTTGTAGGATCCAGAACCACAGCAATCTGTTGACCTGTTCCCACCGATTGCCATCAGCAGTAGGTTTAGACTGAAACGCAATCACTGTTCAAGCATATTCCTTCATTTCTTTGCTGTGTCTGGGTCCGTCTGGTAGTAATTTGATAAGCTCTGATTAGGATATTTGTATTTTCCCCAGGAACTCTGCCCACCAGTGTAAGCAGTCCCTCTCTGTATTTCGGAGATCCTAGAAAAAGAAATATATCTTTGCCTGGTTTTCTCCGCCCCATCCAATCTTAACACAGATGTAACTGAAGTAAAAGTAGGACTTAAAAATGAATGTAATTCAAGGTTGTTGAAGAGTTGCAAATGTTCAGATCACGGGTGATTATGGACCAGTAATTTTGTTAATATCAAGCATAGAGCTAAAACTCCTGCTGTACCCTGTTAGAGAAAATTAATTCCTGCTTTCTTAAGGATCTTTATCCTCATCTCCAGGCTTGGAAAAGATTGCATTGTTCTAGCACTTAATGGTTATGTAAATTAGCACTAATTTTGTCAGTTAGCACCTGTACGAAATTTTCTACTAGAACAGTTCTTTAAAATATGGCATCAACAAAGCACAAGATGCACAGCGATACTGTCCTTTTGTTAATGCTTACTCAGGAAAATCTGCATAAGCTATTGAGCACCTTTACCGGCAGTAAAAATGTTGTGGATGTGCCACACAACATGCCAGCAAAACTTTGGAGGTGTGTGGTTGGTGTTAAATAATACCACTAGTCAGACTTGGAGCAAGCTTCATTTTGGAAATACATTAAATGTCACGACGCTAAAAACTTAACCACATCTTTACAGTAATGGTAGTGTCTTTGCTATACTCAGAAGCTTTGTCTGCCAAACGTTACTTAATCTGGCTTTAGCAATATTGACAGAACTCATATGCTGTGCTGGCTTTTGTCTGGTGTCACTGTGGCCTCCCGTAATTCTGTGTTCCGTTCTGCCAGAGCAGATGGGATCCTGCAGCTGTTTGAATAAGTATTAGTTTTAAGGCATTATTCTGCTCTGATTGACCATTCAATGTGGGGGGAATGGTGGGGAAGAGAGCACCTGAGGAATCTCTCTGCTTCAGGCCTCTTGCCCAGCAGGTTTCATTTAAACGTTCGAGCAGTGGTGAGGTGAGGAGTCATGTAAACTGGAAGCTGTTCCTCAAGACACCCTCTCTCTTTGCGCAGTAATTGATAGTTCATGTGCATGCAACAGCTGAAGAAGCAGAGCAGAACATGCAAAAACAGCCAATGTTTAGCATACATGGGAAGCAAGAGGAGAGGGTTAACTTTAATAGAAGGTGAAATATCTACCATTTTTATTTCAGTCCATATGTAATTCAGGAAGGAGATTGGATCTGTGCATTAGATAGTCTGAGACAGCACCTTAGAAATTGGCAGCCTGTTCCACTCAGAGAGGGCCATAAATGTGTGAACAAAACCCAGCCCAGGTTATCAAGTAAACCCCGAGCCAGCGGGGTCCTTGGATATTGAGTAGCTGGCACTTTTCTCCGTTTAAAGAAGAAAAATAGCCTTTGTTTTCCAGGTAAAGGGACGTACTTTGAGAGCAGTGTGTTGTAGATCATGACAAAATCTGGCAAGCAAAACCAATCTTAGCAGGATTTCACAGCTGAAAATCCATGTGAATGGCTTTTTGCTTGGATCTAGGTGTTAGCATACTGTTGTACGTATCCATGTGTCACAAGGTTCTTGGTCCTTTATTTAGCATTTGTGTTATGAATGTTGGCTCGATCTGAGATGCAGTGCTTTGAAGAAGTGGAATATTTGTTTACTGACAACTGAGATGTCTTCAGTGTAAAAAGAACGTATTTTTAGAAACGTGGTATGATCACAGCTTTTCCCTTTGGTTTGCTTTCTTAGAGAGGTAGTAGTGATATGCTCTTGAACTGAAATCAAGCACCTGAAACAACAACTGGGACAAAACAAGTAGAAGAAAGGACATACTAACAGTCCTCATTCCAGAGATCCTCAAACAGCAAACACACTTTACAACTATACGTTGAGCGATTAAAGATTTCCAAAATCAGTTAAAAGCTTTAAGGCTCCCAGGAGCCATGCTCAGAAAGCCCAGGTGACTCTGCTGTGCGGACTGTTTCTTACTGGCTGAGTCTGCTTCTGGTAGTCCTCTAATTAGCTTTGAGGAGGTCTCTGAAGGCGTCTGGATTTCTCTCTGGCTAGGGAATTCAGTGGAATTTAGGCTGCCTGAATATGCGCGTGCTGGTTTGAGCATTTTCTGTGAGGGTCTCTTTACAGCGTGGTGTGCTGCAGCCCCCTCTTCAATTAGTCAGTTGAAATTGAGTTGGGGGTTACAACTTGGATTTTTAGGCCCAGATGCATCAGAGCACTTAAGCACCTGCTTTACCTTTAATACATTTTTTTTCAACAGCAATCATTTGCGTAGCTATTGGGGGCCTCCAGGAAATCCAGACTTAAGCGGGCATTGTAAATCATGGGAGAAGGATGGCTGTCAGTCAGTGGTACATAGAGAAATTTCACTTTTTCACTCCCTGCACTCTCTATGGTTTAAATAATACCTCCTTAATGTTGCCTTAATGCAATGCTTTTTGTTAAATACCCTGTAAATAATATCAAGAAAGATTATTTAATGAATAATCTGACTTTTCCTTTGAAGAGGCTTGTTACTGATCTTAACTTGGAGTCTCTTTAGTATTATTGAGGGGAGTAACAACCTTAATGTCATTTTGGTTTGATTTCTTTGTGTGAAGGGCTGACAGCTCTCCCTTCTCTCTCCTCACCAAACGTCTGAGGAAAGCTCTGTTATTGAGAGATTACTGCAGTGGTCCTTAGTCTTGCAGAGATTTCATCAGAAACAGTTTTTAATGGACAATGGAAAATGTTCAGCTGTCCATTATTACACTTCTTTGTACACAGTCTAAAAATATAAATGGAAATTATAATTACATCTGTAATTCTGGGTCCCAGCTGAAATCACTTTAATCCCAATGTGGAAAAAAAAATCAATACAGAACCCTTAACCCTGGTCTTTTCCTCCTTAGACATTTCATTTTCAGTTGTACTAGTTTATACCACAAGTTTTATAAGTTTTTCAAGGGACTATTATACAGAGACCATTTTGCATCCTCAGAATGGTATTGCTGCTTTGTGCTTTTCTGACTTAGAAAATGGAATGTTCTTGAGTAATAGTTTATATTGTAGCTGCTTGATATGATATGAAATTTCTCCCTTTTGCTTTTTGAACTTTAAAAAAAGAGGGGCCTTTGAAATGTTGCCGAGTTCTTTTAAAGAAAACCCCGATTTACTGGAAGCAGAATTACACATATTTTTGTTACAGAGGAACCCAAGTCAGCATTAAAGATTTCACATTGAGGTTTGGAAAAGACATCATTCTCAACTCACCACAGGCTCTCTCTAGTACATTGTGGGTTTTTTTTCGATAGGATTCAAATAATAAGGTTAAATAGTATCGTTGTTGAAAATGTCTGTACATATGGACATGGTGTCAAGTGTCTCATGTTTCTGCACCTCTCTGCAAACCTGGATTTAGACCAATAGTTGCTTTGGTTTGAGTTACCTTATGAGGAGAAAGGGAGAGATTGCTTTGATGCTGTAAGGCCTATGCAAAGTGTTAATTGTCTGCTAATTACAGCTTCCTCTGCAGCATCTGGTTCTGGTAATAGACATGATACTGCAGTTTAGGGCACACTCTGCTACCTTGCCCCAGTTGCCATGCTATCATTAATCGTAGGTGTGACATCCATGTGGCAGAGGCGTGCCATTGGTCTGGTAGAATGTCTTGTTTCTTAGTAAATGCATGTATGTACCCTTCTCCACTCAAAAAGTGAAAAATAAATTAACTGCTTTTGGTCAGTCTTTTCTCTGAATACCTGGAAGACACAATTGCAAAGGAATGTTTCTGTGCGGAGTGAGGCATTTCAGCAACCCACATCGAGTACTGGAGCTATTTATTTGCTGTCTAAGGCTGTCAGGCCTTAACTTCCTGACTTCATTCCAGGATACAGATGTCTTATTCTCTCCTTGCCCTCTCCTCCCCTTTCAGATACCATTCTCCTATACAAGACCTTAATCCAAAGCTCATTGAAATGCTTCCATTGACATCCAGAGGCTCTGGCTCAGGCCCAATGAGTCTGGGGCACAAAGTTCCCCATTGCATCAAGTTATTCCCTCTTAGTCTGGTATCGAGGCAGAGCAATGATCTCTCATCATCTTCACTTCCCTCTGTGAAGTATCTTGATTTATTTTTTTTATGAACACAGCACAATCTGAAAATACTTAGAATGATATTGTAGTAGTGACCTTTATTGTTCATTAGTGAATCAGCAGCCTAGCTTACTGTGGCTTTAAATGAGCTATATAAATTGGTAGTTATCTTCAATGATGATT
This sequence comes from Trogon surrucura, assembly GCA_020746105.1. Classification (NCBI taxonomy): domain Eukaryota; kingdom Metazoa; phylum Chordata; class Aves; order Trogoniformes; family Trogonidae; genus Trogon; species Trogon surrucura. Next base: position 54,004,343 of record CM036621.1, on the reverse strand, counting down.
CCCTTGATTTGAACATGCTAGAGCAAAGATAATTGATTGATTCATTATGTAAAAGATTATTTCGAGTTAGAGGGTGTTTTTATTTAGTCTTTTTTTTCTCCCCAGCCAAACTGAGAGATGCTGTCTGGAATCTTTGCCAGGTTCTTACCAGGTTCAGATGAGGAAGTGCTTTCGTTTTTCTCACTCATGGTGTGTAGTAGCCTTCCTGGGTGGAGTAGGGGTGCCTTTCTAATTCTGGTGGTAGTCTTAGCTGAAGCTACTGACAGCATCATGTCCCGCACATGAGACAACTACATGTCTTTGACACGTGGTGTATATACGTGTTCAAGAGGTATTAAAGTCTATACCTGGTGGTGCTGTCCAAAGCCTCTCTGTGTCTCAATATTGGCTTTCCCCTGTCTTCTAACTGCTGTGCTGTCACCCCTGTTAAGGTATCACTAATTCCCAGCTATTGGCATCAGAGAGTCGTTTTGATTGGAAAAGACCTTTAAGATCATCAAGTCCAACCATTATCCAGCTCTACCAGGCCCACTTCTAAACCATGTCCCTGTGCACCAAACCTAGATGGCTTTTGAACACATCCAAGGATGACAATTCAGCCACTTCCCTGGGTAGCGTGTTCCAGTCTTTGATAACCCTTTCAGTGTACAAGTTTTTCCTAATGTCTAACCTAAACCTCCTCTGGCATAACGTGAAGCCATTTCCTCTTGTCCTATCAGTTGTTACTTGTGAGAAGAGACCGACCCCACCTCTCTACAACCTCCTTTCAAGTAGTTGTAGGGAGCAGTAAGGTCTCCCCTCAGCCTCCTTTTCTTCAGACTGAACAACCCCAAGACCCTCAGCCCCTCCTCATGAGACTTGTTTTCGAGACACTTCACCACTTGCCACCATTCAAAGATGCAGTGTTTTGGTGTGCCTTTAAAGCATTTCTTTCTGTCTTCTGCTGTAAACTCGCTCTTCCAGCTTCAGCATCCTGCTGTCTTCTGTTCTAGGTACATGACTAAGCTGATATGACTGTGTTGCCACAGGTTGTGCTTGCTCTCTCTAGACGGTTGCTGTGCTCCAAGAACTTTGCTGTTGCAAATTTTATCTTGTCATCTGGCATGCAGCATGGTGTGCAGATGGCAGAACAGAAATTTATTTAGAAGCCACATATATCCTCTACTAGAAATATTGGAGGGGTGCACATAGATCTGGGATATTGATGATTGCACCAGTTCCCAAAGAGCAAAGGGCACTGCTTGCCCAGGGACCATGCTGGTAAGTCCTGCTGGATGCATGGTGCTACCCCAGACTGGGAATGTGTGGAAGAAAGTCACATAGATCTGATGATGTTTCCTGTCGTCTTGGACTCCTTGCAGGCATTGCCAGGGCTGGTGCTACTGGGGAAGAAAGCAGAGAACAGTAGCCAGGCCAGGAGGAGAAAATGCCAAAAAAAGTGGTGGGAGCCATGGGCTCCATGAAAACAAACCTAGGACTTGTAGAGTGAGACAGAGAGGACAGCAGGGGATGTGGCATCCTGCACATGTCATGTCCTCCTATCTCTAGCTTGTAGTCTAACATGATGCCCCACTGACTTCCAGATTTGCTTTTCTTAAGGAAACAAAGTCCAACAACAATGAAAAAGGGAAGAACTGAGCACAGAAGTGTGTGGAAGTCAGCACTTACATTGTCTTCATCCATGAATGGACCGCATAGCTCATATATACCTATAGACATTAAAGTTAGTGCCATATATGTGAGTAAAAGCGCTACCTGTGCCTGTAAGGCTGGGTTACAGCAGTTGGGAGGTGTATTGTGCATTTCCTCCTTGCTGTGTGGTTCAGGTCTCAAAGCACCTTTACGGTGATGTATTTGATACCGGCGGCATGCGTGCGTGTCTTGTTCGCATGCAGCTATTCTGCAGGACGTGTTGAGGGGGTGTTTGAGGAACCGAGCAGATTCACGGCTGTGTCTCACCTCCAGAATCTGCTTCTGCTACCAGAATCTGGTACGCTAAACCCTCCTCATCTGAGCAAGTCAACAGCCTGTCCCAGGCTGCCTTCTCAGAGAATGCCAGGGACTTTGTAAATAAAGGAAACAATTGAATGATAAGTTCACACTTCAGCACACTGCTTAACAACCTGATAACAGTTAATTACATACAGTATTTTTAAATGCAGCAACAGGGAGATAACTCATGCAGAGACAGAGCACAGGCACTTGCGCCTCACAACCAGAGGTTAACCTCTTACTACCCGTGCCCCTAAAGAGGCTAGTGGCCTGCAGGTCCATATCTCACAAGCTTTGAACGTTTGCTGGCTAACAGCGACTCAGGGCCATCCGCGTAGCATCTCCTCAGCGGCAGGTAGGTGCAGGGGAAAGCTGCTCTCAGCCCCATGATTTGCAGGACCCTGCTTTGAAAGAGCAACCTGTGTGTGGGCAGGTGGCTGGGTGAGAAATGCAAAGTGGTTAAAACGCCACCGCGGGCAGCAGGTAGGGAGTGTCCAGTCGGCAGGAGCTCTGCTTGCTGCAGCTGCACCGATGTTGGTGTAACTGTAGAAGCCCTTAAGGAAGAAGCCAGCATAAACACAGCTGGAACGGGCTGCAGTCGCAGGGCGCTGGCCGCCGTCTGCGAGCCACAGCAGCTGCAGTCGGTGCTACTGCTCTCCGGGCACCGGGTGGGTCGTTTCCGTCTCTCATAGCCCGGTGGGATTGAGGGGTTTGACCCTTGTTATTTAAAGCTCAACTTCAGGACATCTGCTCTCAAAGCACCCGCAAAGTTTGTGACTTAATGCAAGTCTAATTAACTGATTTGCCTATCCAAATCTGGAGATTTACACACTTCTGCAGAGGCAGCTGTAAAGTTGAAACTTCAGCTGTTTATCATGCCCTGAGCCTTTAAATCTCAATTATTAAAGGTGGTTAATGGCTGGCTGGAAAAGGGGTGGTTACGATAGTGTTAATGGAGTGCGGCAAGCCAGGAAATCTATAATCTAATGCCTGTATAGAAATGAATGGTTCTAACAAAAGAAAATATGGGGGGGGGGGGGGGGGGGGGGGATGTACTTACAGGCTGTTTGTGCTGTTTAGGAGCAAATCAGTACATGAGCAGTAGGGGAACAATGGGGACTGAAGTACTGCCTGAAGAAAGAAATAAGAGCTGCTTGTTTTTAAGGTCGCCCTCCCTTCCAAAACCCAGCCATCGTTCTCCCCTGGATCTTGAGCTTTGCCTTCATTGCAAAGGGCGAAAAAAGGGAATGGCACATCCCAGTGAGTCTAACAAAATGTCTGGACCCAGAAAGAAATGAAATGGAGGGAAAAATAACCAGCTACAATCAGTTTCAAAAATAATTTTCCTTTTTTATTGAAGCATGGTTTTACTACGCAGTTTGCGCCATCGGAGGCAGAATTGACAACCATGCTTTATCATGGCAGTAGAAGGAAATGCTGCAAGGAATGCTTTAATTTAAATGAGAGATGCTTAGGAAAAAAAAAAAAGAAAGCCTAAAAGCTTAGTGTTAACATTAATAACCGCTTCTTATAGGTTTTTACTAGCCTGCTAAAGATCAGACAGCATGTTAAGATCCCAGTGACTGAATAGTAAAGACCCGGGCCCAGGATGTTTATTACTTAGGAGGATGCTTTTAATGATTTCTCTTACTTGTTGAATGTCCTGGGTTTAGCTAAAAACCCAGTCCTGTTTAGTGATTTTCTCTTTTCAGTTTAGTGTCTTCTAAAAGGCTACACGTTCTGAAGTCAGCAGCATGTTTTTGCAGACAGTGTGTGCTACTGGCAGTGATAACACCTGATGTTTACAGTCACTGCCTGGGACTGGTATGTAGAAAGGCTCTTGCTTATACTTATTCCTATAGTGACCAAGGCCACTGCTGGCTCTTGTGTGCCACGCTGGGGGTGCTGGGTAGTAAGAGGGGGGCACAAGGAAGTAAAAGGTGGCACCTCCGGGGGGTAACAGACAGGACAGGTGACCAACGAGAGTATTCCATCCCATATACGTCATATCTAGTATAAATTGAGTGATCACGAGAGTTTCGTTCCTTTTCGGCCCTTTTGCCCCTTTTGCCCTTTTCGGCTTTTTCGCCTTTCCTTTCTGCAATGGTCGGTGTCCAGAGAGGACTCCATCTGACCTCCTGATTTTGATCCGGATCCTGAGTTCCCGAATCCAGCTCCCTGCATCCAGCTCCCGCCGCCGCTGAGCCTGGGGTTTCCCCAGTGCCTCCTGCTCTGCAGCACCAGTGGTGATTTCTATCGGGGGAGGGAGTCGGGTTTATAATTCTTTACTTTTATCTCTTTACCATTATGGTAAATTTCTATCCCCCGATAGAAATCACCACTGGTGCTGCAGAGCAGGAGGCACTGGGGAAACCCCAGGCTCAGCGGCGGCGGGAGCTGGATGCAGGGAGCTGGATTCGGGAACTCAGGATCCGGATCAAAATCAGGAGGTCAGATGGAGTCCTCTCTGGACACCGACCATTGCAGAAAGGAAAGGCGAAAAAACCGAAAAGGGCAAAAGGGGCAAAAGGGCCGAAAAGGAACGAAACTCTCGTGATCACTCAATTTATACTAGATATGACGTATATGGGATGGAATACTCTCGTTGGTCACCTGTCCTGTCTGTTACCCCCCGGAGGTGCCACCTTTTACTTCCTTGTGCCCCCCTCTTACTACCCAGCACCCCCAGCGTGGCACACAAGAGCCAGCAGTGGCCTTGGTCACTATAGGAATAAGTATAAGCAAGAGCCTTTCTACATACCAGTCCCAGGCAGTGACTGTAAACATCAGGTGTTATCACTGCCAGTAGCACACACTGTCTGCAAAAACATGCTGCTGACTTCAGAACGTGCAGCCTTTTAGAAGACACTAAACTGAAAAGAGAAAATCACTAAACAGGACTGGGTTTTTAGCTAAACCCAGGACATTGAAAAACATTTGAACAGCACAGCTCAATAATCACAATGCTTTAAATTCACTTCACATGAAAAATGAGAACAGGATAGAATTTGGGTTTATGTGTTTTTGAAAGCACTTTACAAACCCAGTGTGTATAGCAGTAGTGCTGTGAATGGGTAGGCAAAGAGAGGAGGGTTCCTTGGTGGGGAGGAGCTCTCCTGGAGCCTGAGCGGTGTATTTGTTTCCTTATGAAGAGGATTTTGACTATGGCAACAAAATTTCTTTTGAATTAAATAAAAGTCTCCTGAACCAGCACAGGACCTTTAATTTCAGCCTCCCAAAAAAGCAGAGATTTGCGGTAGAGGTTAGGGTGAGGCAAAGAGATCTGGATGGCATTTCTGGCTTTTGTGCTTCTGCTGTGCTGGGACCAGCGTTGGGGTCTCACCTCTGCATTGCTCTCACTTTTCATTGCTTGCCTGCTCTCGAGGAAAGTAGCTGGCTCTGCTCATGGAATTTAATTCTGATGTCAGGCAGGGATAGCAGAGTCCACATGTCCGTTGAAGCTACTGCACAGTAGTGCAGTAGAAATAATACCATAAGAGGGATTTCACTTTAACATCTCACCCCAATGGTGGCAGGTCTGCATGCGTACAGTATTTCTTCATGTCATTTTGAGTCTGCCCTGAAATGCAAAATTAATCTGAGAAACCTACACATTTGCTTCTCTTGCTGACTTAAGATGTGCAAGTCTTTTAAAACGAAATTTCCTCCCCCCCGATGTGACTTGGTGGCCATCATCTCAGAAATGTGACCAAAGGCCAAGAACTCTTTTAGTCTATAGGAAGAGCTTTCAGCCCCTGCTGATCTGCAAAACAAAGGACCAAAGGGACCTTAAAATCTCATCCAGGTCTCTCCCCGACAGAGCACAGGGGTTCCTGAGCAACAAGCATGACTGCTTAGCATTGAGAGTAGGTTACCAATGCCAAGAGGTTAATGACTCACACGGTATTATGTTGTGTTGAATAATGAGTAACATATGAAATGACACATGTTGTAATGACTCGCTACTTAAAGTACCAATCTACTTAAGATCCCTTTAAGCTTGAAGAGATCACAGAATAGCGATGTCTTGTACAATAGGTGCTACTTTATTTTATGCATCCTGGTAGAAGAGATGTACTATGCCTGAGAGCATATGAACAAAACAAGTGAGGAATTGAGTAGGAAGGATTATTGGACTAGTTGTTTTGAATGCTCATTGGGCGTTTATAGAGCGCCGGCTAGCATATTCGGGGGTTAGTTGCTGTTGATTTCAAGGTTTTAATCCTGATTATCACAGTTCCTATATTTGTAGGTTGGATTTAGGGAAGGAGAGAAAGGGGAGCTTTGCCTGCAGAATGAGATTATCAGAAGCTGGTCTGAGATCTCTAGTGGAAAATAAACTAATGCTGGAACAATGGAGCAACACAATGTTTTATGGCTTTGTTGCTGGTGGGAGGGGGTTTAATTAAATGGCACTCTGAATTCTGATGTTGCAATCAGTGACATAGTCTGCTCCATTATAGATTGAGAGCAGTCGATTTGCCTGGATGCACAAATAGAGTGTTCATGCTGTCATAAGAAATCTTACGTAATCCTGTAGTGAAGTTTCAAACCTGTCACGCTACTATTTTCCCGTCTTACCGTTGTTTCTGCAGTCTGCTTATCTGCGTGGAAAGCTACTATCTGACTAAACTTTATGCTTGGTCCTGAACATAAAAAGAAGTGGGACACCTAAATGTCTCAATTGCTAAGAGCTGCCCAGGGAGCTGCTGGTGCTCAACATCTCTCCAAAAGTGGCCCTCTGCAAACAGTAGATTACTAGAATAATATAGACAAGTCTATGCATTTAGCTTCCAGGATTATGGTGCTTTTGCTGTTTGTTACTAAATATTCCAAGCCACTGTGTGGAGAGAGAAAATCTATGCGTGTAAGCTCTTATGTTCAGGCCAGTCAAGACCACTGTTAAACTTTGCAAAACTACATGCGAGGAAAGAGAGTCGGGCCTGCCTATGTTGTATCTGAAATGTACTCTCACTTGAATTTCAAACAAGCTTGTATGGATCCCTCCTTCTCCAAATCCAAAACAAATACGAATTCTTTAAAAAGGGGAGAGAGAGATTTTTCCGCTTGCTCTTTCCCCCCAATAACACAGGTCATGAAATGATCATTATTTTTGTGGGTCTGCAAAGCCTACAGAAGTCAAAGCTATGTAATACACATTGCAGTGTTCTGCTAATCCAGTCCAACCGCAGTCGTGCCTGGCCCAGGGATGAGGGTCTGGTAACTGGAAACCTGACACTGAAGGAATTCCAAACAGAGTCCTTAAACTAAAAACAGCGCTCTCTGCATGGCATGTGCTACATGAGAGCCAGGGATTGTATTCGTTTACGTTATCTGATTTTTTAGCCTTGTATTGTTGATAAAAGAACAGGAGAAGAAAGCACCTCCACCAGCTCAGCCCATAAATAATCTGTGTGTGGTGTGTTTGAGGTTAGTCTGACACTGCTAGACATCTGCCTTCTTCTGAGAGGTACAAGCCTCTCTCACAGACAGCAGCCATTGAGCACTTCCTTTTGCTGCAGATTCTTCCCAGCACTAAGATACAAGTTTGATTTCCAGTGGCTTTTTAAATGCTCAACCCGTCATCAGCTATGGGAAGTACTGGTCTGCAATGGCAAATGTTTGTTATACAAGTATCTCGCCTGTTAGGATACAGAGACAGACTTTAATGAAGCTCAGAGTCACACAGTGACTTTTTTTTTTTTTTGAAACCTGCAGTAATTTAAAAAAATATGTTTGGGGTTTTTTTCAGTCATATGCACATTGAGTATTAAGCAACAGAAGTTCTTGGTGCCACAGACTACAAACAGCGCAGCGGTGTCTTTTAATACTCCATGAAGAAATACGGACTACGTGGTGTTTTCAGTCAGTTGTTTTCAATGTATGTTGAGAAAAGCTTTATAAAGACACTATAATGTATTTGCTACTGTAAGATTGTTTGTTTGCATAATTTAATTCTTACATCGGCTTCTCCTTTCTTCTCTAAAAGTAGATCCTCCTGGCTGAGAACAAACAGCATGCAATCATGATGCATACAATAGAATTCTTCAGTGAGAATTTGGACACAGATAGGACCTTGTTGCTTTCTCCTGTTCGTTAATCACAGCCTGAGCTGCCTGATGGCATCACCCAGAGTCTCTGTATGTCTTGCTTAGGTATGAAAGAGACTGCAGCCAAATGTGGGCTTTCCGTTTGCCACTGAGTCTGTGGCTACCTTTGAAGTTTATTTCAAGACGTACTCCCTGACAATGTAAGAAGGCAGGTTTTCATGTGAGATTATATCCCTTGCAAAATATTCCCTCAGCAGCAAGGAGACAGTGATGTAAGAAGAGAGCATTCCCTTCGTTGCTTTTTACCAGGTACTAGGAGGGTGACCTCTGTCATTCTCCCTATAGAACAAAGGCAAGAAAAACTCTTTCTCGTGATGAAATTCAAACCCCCAACATGATGGGGCACAATGTGAACAGCCAGACCATCATTTTGCTTTCCTTTCCTTTCAGATAACCAAAGCATGTGTCTCGTGGCTGATGTTAAAGGTGACCTGCAAATGGGGGTTAACAATGAAACACAGTAAAACTGAAATGAAATTATTTTTTTCTAGTTGCTTTTTGAAACACCAGGCATTCAGGCTAGTCTACACTGTGAGATTCTCCACAACTGAGGAATTACTGAAATGGGAGCTTTAAAAAAAAAAGGAGGGACAGCTGCAGAAAACAAAAAGTGTTTTAGCTAGGTGTTTTTGAAACCTACAGATACCTGTTTAGCTTCAATGACTAAACAACATTTTGCTTATAAGAAGCCTTTCTTCAATATTCCTAATCCTTTGGTTTAGTTTTAAATAAACCCAGAAGTTCTTAAAAATTCTGCAGCAAAGCCAGGAAATATTAGATTTTATATTCTCTGTGCTTGGAAGATAAATAAAGCAGGGATAGAAAACCAAACTACTTCAGGCTTTCCTTGTCATTGAGAAAATAACAACGCATGTACTCTTAATTGAACATCAGTCACAAGTTACCTGCTACTTTGTGCTCTTCAATCTTGAAATAGATCGCAGTTCTTATCTGGTGAATCATTTTAAAAGATAAACCAATAGAGCTGCTAACCAGCATATGAGATGATGTAACAAAACATGTTTGCAAGTACCTGTGTGCGTTATCTGCTTTTAGCTGGGCCTGCATCAGTGATGCATCTTCCAGTGGGAACCAGCAGAGTTAAACTATTGGCAAAACCACTTTTTGAGCTCTGAGATCAGCTCCTTCCCAGGATGCTTTGTCAGCTTCCCTACCTTCTGCCTGCCATTAACTTCACAGGACCCCCAGGTCAAACAACTGCCCAAAAATCTGGAAAACAGCTGACAGTCAGAGCAGCTCCTACTCAGCATGTCCTCTCAGAGGGCATGCTCCTGGCCTGGTCCTTTTGAGTGGCTGGACCTGCTTGACCCAATTTGTGGATTTCTGATCACTCCCCTGGGTCACTGATTTTCCACTTGAGGTTATTGGCTTGACCCCCAAACCGTGGGTCACTTGGGAGGTGTGATATGGCCCTGTGAACTCTGAACTGCTCAGGAGCCAACAAAAACAGTGAGGGAGGGGAGAAGAATTTCATTAGGGCCTCCTCAGAGGTGGCAATGTCTGCTAAGTGAAAAGGCAGGGGTTGTTTTGCTTCTTGAAGAAACAAGCGTAGCATCTACAAGGGGCTGCCAAGTAGAAAGTGTTTGGTTTGAGTTGTTATGGCAATTTCTTTAAGGATAAACAACAGCATATATTTCTACACCATGAGCTACCAAGTGAAAATGGTGTTGCTTCAGAGGAGGCCTGTCCTCCCTGCTGGGAGCTGCCAACGGGATCCCAGACTTACTCCTGATGGTTACAACCTTTCTACAGCCAGAGTTTGGGATCTGTAGGTGTTTCTTCTACCTTAGAAAGACTGACTTTCTGATAGTTAATTTGACACACTAGGAGAGGGAAGAGCTGTTTTTTCCTGTATTTTGAGACTTGTCAAATGGAGCTGCATGTCAGAGGTTCATGGAGACTCCTCAGGCTGGTTGGCTGCCCTGTGAGCAGCTCCCTAACAAGAAACTTCATCGGGCATGGCTGGTAGGTGGGCATGAATGAATCCTCAGGAAATAACTTGGCTTCAGCATGCAGTGCTGGTTATAAAAGGGAAGAAAAGTGTCATGACTGTAGCATATGTATCTGCACGTGCAACACCCGCTGGGATCCAAAGGGGAAGTGAGCTGGGAAGTGTGGTGCAGCCATGAGGATACCTTTCATGAAATTTCCCCCGATCATGCTGCCTGGGGGCAGCCTTTTGGGCAGTTACCAGGGTTTCCCAAGGTTTCAGTCCTGTGAGAATTCTGGTAATCATTGGTTAGATCACTGCTTGTATTATTGCCAAGACTGCTAAAAACCCTCATAAACCTCCTGTCTTCCCAGGGCTTTCCTAAAGGATCCATGTGAAGTGGATTCAAGCATTTTCTCCCTGTACAGTCTCTCCTCCCAGCTATTAAACTGTGACTCTGGGGAAGACACTCAAGAATGTTACCACTTATGGGTGTTCTGGCCTAAGAGAAGGGAAACTGGTGCTGAGAGTGAACAGCTTGGGTATTTATTTTTTAAAGAGAGATTCTGCCCTTCCCACATGTTTCTGTTGCAAAGAGGAACTGCAAGTTTTTGTCTGCACAACCAGAGACAGTATTAGCTCTAAGTGAAGCAGTGGTGGATTTAGTTTTGTAGCATAGATCACAGCAGTGGAGACCTGATGGCACAAGCTCGAGCAGCTTGGGTACATGCCTCGGGTCTGGCACGCTTATGCTTTGATTGCTCAGGCTCATCTTCAATGCACAGTCCTAGGTCAAAGCTGCTTGAATGTGCTGCCCTCTGCACAGCCTCCTAGAACTGGACCAGCTGAGCTCTCCTGGAAGCAGCTCTTTTGGTTAGATGGCAAAACACATCCCCCTTTTCCTGCAACTTCCAGACCTCTTGCGTGAGTTGAGGGATGAGCTGTGTGCTGAAGGCTCAGTAGATGATGCTGATGGCTCAGTCCTGTTCTCAACCGTCATTTTGGTACCAATTAATCTTGAATTTATTTTAGAGTAATTCAATTCAGTTTTGCAGTTAGAGCTCTGTTCTTAGCTGTCATTTTGGTACCAGTTAATCTTTAATTTGTTATTTTAGAGTAATTAACTTTTGCAGTTAGAGCTCTGTCAAAAAGCTACCTGGCTCTTCAGTGAATTCAGGATCAGATTCCAAGTTCAGTCCCTTTCTACTGCGATCCACAGGAATTTGGTTGATTATAGCTGCGGATGAGAACATCTTACTAAATCTAATATACAAAACTTTGAGCATTGTGCTTTCATTAAAAGGTGACTAGTCTAGGTTTGACATTTGATCCTGTTGTTTTGCTGCTTGACACAAAGCAGTTCCTGCCATCGCAGAAGCCTTTTATGATTGGAGGTGTGGTTTTGCGCGCAGAGGAGTTAAAGAGCTGAGTGTGATGGGACTGACTAGTGAACAAGTCTTCATATAGAAATACACGGAGTAACTTTTTGGCCTGCTGTGGAAATTAGGCTTTGTTGCAAGGCATAGGTGTTTGCGCAGAGACAGCAGTTGTCTCAGTACATGTGGTTAAGAATCTTTTTAGTATCTCAGAGGGTGGCTTCAGACCCTTCAGCACTTTGTCTGGACTGTCTCACCATGGGGGGATGCAGGGGGAAGCTGGGAGTGCCTGTCTTTTATAATGTTCTGTTTTTAAAGTAAAAAGTCTCTGGAGAGCATAGGGTCCTAAAAGTCCAAGGCCTGGAATTCTTCCTTTTGCTCTTTCCATTTTAAACAGGAAACATTTGCACTAAGTTATTCCAGGGGGAGAATTGTAGGCTCATTTCAAGGCAGATAATGTTTGTTCATTGCCTATGTCCATGATTTACCCCATGGGCTTAAACGAGTGCAGCAGAAAACCACATGTTTTGTTTTACTTCATGCAAAACAAGTTGAAGTGGAGTATGGAAGCCCAGATTAAGAAAGGGGGAGCGTGCTTGTAAAATCTCTGTGTGAACAAAAGAGAGGCATTGACGAATTGTGAACACTTGATCCGCTGTACCGCTATGATGATTTTTTTAATAAATCTATGCAAAGAATATTTAAACAGTTGATGAGTTCGGTCCCACAGAGCAGGTGTAATTGATTTATACTTTCAGCCCCTCTTTTTGGGTCAAAACCTTGCCATCTTCCTTCAACTCCCACTTCAAGAGAAGCTTCCTCTGCAGTCAGTGGGAGGTTTTGCCCAAAGTGCAAAGACATTTGCAATCAGACTGGCAAAAACTCCTAATTGAGTTGAACTTTTGGGGATGCTCTGGTGACACATCTGTGAGAACAATTATTTTTGCCATTTCAAAAGTATCACAAGTTAAGCTGTTCTAGAGAAAAATATCAATGCTTCATTAGTGCAAATCATGGAATTAAGATGCAGAAAGCCACAGAGAGGGCTCCATGGCACATCCTCGGGGATGCCATGTTCACATGTGTCTTTTCATGTGAACTGGAGCTTGTCAGATTCATACTGACGCATGTAAGTTACAGGGCTGTTGTACTATCAGGCCTTCTAGCTCACAGGAGTTTTTTTTGAAACCCCATTCACAGCTCACCCATTAAACACAGGTATCGTAGCCTGACATCCCCAGTGTTTCTTCCAGGAGTTCCAGTTTTTCCAACTATGGTGTTTGGAAAATTTTACAGTCTGACATGTTAGAAGAAAAAAATAGTGGGAAATAGCTTGGAAAGCGTGAATATTTGTGCATGTAAAGCTTATGGGGTTTGCAGACTTGCAGACCCAACTCATCTGTTTATCCTCAGGCTAGATAAGATTCATTCAAACGTGCATTGTTTAAAGGAGCTTTGTTTCCATTATGGGAAATGGATCACAGGAGGCTGACTTTGGGAACTGAAGGGCTCCAGTGCTCCCCCATTGTAAAAGGGCTGTGATGTGTGCTGGACCTTTCGTCCAGCGTCCTGGGTGTTACAGACTTCTGTAGCATGCAGGTGGGAGGCTTGTTATCCTTCAGAAGTTCTTTTGATTCATCGGGACCTGTCATGCTTGAGGTGGCATTTCCTTTCCCAAAGTAAACAGAGATTGTGAGTAACAATAACGTGTTGCTGCCCGAGTAGACTGCCTATTTATGTGTTTTATTATGTCTTTCCTCCTCAGGCGTGGACCTGCAGAGCCACTGGAATATTTAACAGGACCACGAGTAATATACAAAGAGAGAGATCTTCCCTACTACCAAGGAGGACAGCCTGCTGTCCACTCATCCAAGGGGAACTACATCCGTGCACCGGACACAAGGGTGGCAGAATTGAGGTACCCCCAGTACTACTCAGCCCAGCCCATCACAAACCAGCATAAAGGACCCCTCCGGCAGGACGTGCCACCTTCCCCTCCACAGTCCCACCGAGCACCAGCTTATAATGAAATTGTCCGACACCGTGGGACCAGTCCGGACCAGTACCAGTACAGGCAACAGGATGCCAGGCAGAAGAACCCCATGACTGCAGCTGTATAGCCACGCACTGGACTTGGTAGCACAGCCTGGGACGAATCCTGTCAGATGCCATCCTTGTAGAGCTGTTCCCAAGCGTAACTGCCTGTAAGAATGGCACGCGAGACCTGGAGTCCTTCTTACTGAGCTGGGCTCAGCTCCTGACAGGCGAACTGAAGCCACGTGAGGTACAATGTGTTTTGAGTACGTGAGGTACCATACATTTGAGTATTTTTTAATTCTTTTTAAAAACAGAAAATGGCTGCTGGAAATGAAGCGCAACACTTACTACACCTCAGGGCTATTTACCGAATCCCATTACACCTATGCAGTACATAGCTGTCTGGATAAGGGCAGTGGTGTCACCGGAGTGTACTTCAGAGTCTTTAAGTGAGAACACAGCACGCGGTACGGACTTGTTGCAGAGCTGGGGATCTCGTGATCCAGTGTGCGATCGTGAGTTGACAAGGGACTGCCGCGGAGGTAGCAACTGCATTCCAGGCACGTTCAGACCAGCAGCTCTATGCTCTAAGGATGCTGCAGTTCCAGATTTATAATCTGGCCTCTGTCTTCCTCTTTCTGTTTGGTGGTGGCAGCATTTATCTTGTAGCCTTCATTTTTTTGCAGTCTTTTTAGCAGGATTCTCCTCTTATTGCACCTGCTGCATTTGGAGTAAGGTGAAAAGCGTTATCCGCCTTGCTTGGGCAGGCTCACGGAGGACAAGGCAGCCAGCCACCTGAGAAGTGTGTGTCTCTAGATATGTGTGTGTGTGTGCTTTAGTGAATGATTTTTCGTTACACAGTGTGCGCGCTCTAAACGTCAACCCCAGAGATCAGACCCTCAGCTGCTGTCAGCAAGCTTCCCTCTTGGACTTTCAGCGGAGCTGGCCTGTAAGAAATGGCTGAGGGGGTGACCAGGGGCATGGACTCCATAATTCACATGAAGTTACTGTATCAAGGACTGCCTTGGCTGCAGCGGGGCAGTCCCTTCCTGGCCCGCTCTGGCCAGGGTTACAGCAAAGTGCCTGCCAGCGGCGTGCCCGGCCCTGGCCAGCCCGGCCCTGCCACCACCTGAAGGCACCTGCAGGAACAGGGCCCACCCTCTGTCCCTGAGGGACACTCAGCCTCAGGAAGCACCAGGCCGGTGCCAAGTGCCAAACTGCTCCAGTTCCTTCAGCCGGGTCTTTCAGGGCAGCAGGGAAAGGGGCTTTTCACAGCAAGAAGTGAGGGAGAAGACAGGGAAAGTAACAGGGACAGCTTCGAGACCCTGGGGCCCAGGAGAAAGAGGAGAGGATAGCTGTTTGCAGCAAGTTACTGCAGCAGTGCCTAGGAAGAGGGAAGGTGTGGGTGGGGAGAGGGGGACAGCAGCGCGGCGGAGCGGGAAGTGGAGAGTGGATGGTGGGGTACGTGCCTGGCTCTTTGCCCCGTGCAGCTTGAGCTCGCTCTGCAGCCAGCCAGCCTGGGACGCGCCTGTCCCCAGCCACGGGGACCTCTGCTACTCAGCCCAACAGAGCTGTGGGTGCTCAAAGACTTGACTCAAGGGTTTTGTCACAGGGAAACCATACAGTCTTGCCACCTAGAAATACGTTTTGCAAAGTTTCCAAGTGTCCTTAATTCCTCAACTTCTGCCTTTCGAGAGCATTATTAAAGCGTTTAGGCTTCTCTCCTCATCAGGGAGAGACTGTGACCTTGCCAAGGATTAAGCAGAAGGATTTCTTTGATGTCTTTTTGACACCTTTGGTATGCAACAGATTAAATCACATAGGTCACTTCCCAGGTATTAGATATCACCGGGAAGGATTGTCCTGCTAGGAGCACGTCCCTGTACTAGATATCCCTGGGAAAAGGGCTCGTTAGAGTAAGAGGTCTGTAAGGCGGAGGGCAGGGCGGGTCTGTGTGCTGCAGCTTTCCAGGGGCTGCCACCAGTAGGTAATGGCCCTGATGAGAAGGAGCATTTAATCCCACCATATGTTTCTTCTGTGCTGCTAATGCTGAATTACAGAGTGGCATAACCCTGAGGCTTGGGGAGCACTTGCAGCTGCCCTTGCCTGGCTGCCCAGCAGGCTCTAGCATTTGTGTTCACACCGATCTCTACCCAGCAGCCAGGCTGGAAAGCAGAGGAGAGGAGACGGCTTTGGGCTGGTGGGGGAACATCTCCGTGATTCAGATACCCGGGTGGACTCCACGGAGCAGGGGCAGCAACAGCTCTAAATCCAGTCAGGAGGAAGCATTGGTGGGAGGGAGGGAGGCAGAGGAATGCAACTGATCATGAAGCAAGCGTGTTCAGTTCTTGTTCCATTTCTTTCTGCCCTCTTCCCTAGTAAAGTAGGAGGGAAAAACCTCTGGAGGGAGGGTTGGATGTAAAGCTGGATGTCTCTCAGCACCCACCATAAATAAGGCACATTCCCCAAGGAAGCTCTGCCTATCGTGTACGTGCAGTACACAGCCTGTACTTCTCTCAGAGAGTTTTAGATGTTGTTAGGATACTCAGCCAGGACTTGGCAGCCACAGAGTAGCCGCTGGTGTTAGGAAGGCCTGCTGAAAGTGAAGTGAAAACAAATTAAAATATTTTCCTTTCCCTCCTTGAAATATAACCCTTGATACATTTGATCCAGCTGTAAAGAAACTAGTGTGTTTGCGACAGTGGCTTTATCAAGCCAGGCCACAATTAAGAACAGCTCTGAGTATAAGCTACTGCCTTTATAAATCACTCTCAACTAACCCTTCAAATGGCATCACAGCACAATGAGCAGAACTTATTTACAGTATTTCAAGAGCTAGGGCCAAGTAAAATCTGGATGGAGACAGCCCCTGGGTTATTTATAGCCTTTGAAGGACCTGTGCAATTGTCTCTCCGTAACCTGAATCTCTCCTTAAGAGCTCGCCTTGACTACACTGGCTCCACTCGGTTGATGTGGACAGATCAAAGGAACACCTGAGCTTCTAATCTTATCCAAAAGGTTATTAAATGATGCTTCTGCTGTTAGATCAGTGCAGAGCTTTTTTTAAAAAACGAAAACAAAAACAAAACAATAGTGCTAGAAGTATAATATATGCTTGCATCCTACAGGTGAGGAGCTAAGAGGGATGAGAACAGTCTGACCTAGCTGGGGGAATGAGACCAAAAAGTATTACAGAGCATCTCATCAGTCTCTGGTGCCATTGTTCTGGGAGAAAATTGCCATTTACTGGTTTAATATCTGGTAGAGGTATGGTATTTTCAAAAGTATAATGTGTAACTACAGTATATATAGTCAGCTTCTCTGCAGTGTAAAATGTATGATTTTAGCACCATATTGTGGAAAAATATGTACCGTGCAGAATTCACGAGGTGCTACAACTGACGGTTGAAAATACACACTTGCAAAATCCAAAAGAGCCGTTAAGTAACAAGTTGTTCTTTTCCCCATATGTCCATATGTTTGGAAAATTATGAGTCTGAAATGCTCTTGACACGTAATTGCCTCGCACTCCCTCATCCAAAATGTGCCAGTCCAGCAGCAGAGTTACTGACGTAGCGGGTGTGAAGGGAAAGTTTGGGTTTGCCACAGGAGCAGCGTGCCCCGAGCGTGCGCGTGAACAGGAGTCAAGACAAGGCGGGGGAGAGGCTCACTCTCACGTGAAGCTCAAAGCTTTGATTTCCTGAGCTGGTGGCGTGCAGCCTGCATTTCTGGCTCTGGCGCGGGGCCAGCCAGGCCCAGCAGTTGAAAGATTAAGAGACAGAAAAAGAGCGTGTGGATTTTAGGAGTGACCACCCACTAGTGAGCCATGATCTTGGCCTGTGAGCAGACACTACCACTGTGATATATTATGATGCGGCAGTCCCTGGGCACCCCACAAATGCATAATGAAATATCAGTTGCCCTTTGTGGAAAGCAAAAAGGGGACTAAGCATTAAAAAATTTTTTTTAAAAGGCTCCTGCCTTGAAAAAGTACATGCAGCCCTGAATTCCAATTCACTCCAGCTTCCTGAGCTAGAAATAGCTTCACATGCTGCCTGATTTTTTTTACAGATGAATTGTGCTACCTCCTCCTCCAGCCGTCACAGATTTGTTTATTAGAGTTAGTGCTGTGAGTGAAACCTACCGACTGCTCTGCCAGGGCCGCGTCCTGACACTCTGCTCTGGGCAGGGGCTGCTTTGCACTTCCAAAAGGCCCCGCACCTGTGCTCTGTGTCACAGTTGTTCTGCAGAGTCTCCAAGCCTAACATGCAAAATCAGAAGCACTGTTCACTGTCTCTGCATAGAGAAGAAGGCTTTCCAAGACGCTACTCTGGTATCGTGGAGGGGAGAGAAGTGTTTGTGATCCTGACAATACCCCTGTGTTTAAGTGAAACTGATTTAAAAATCATGCGTGATTGAGGGGGAGATTCAACACACAATTTCAGAGGGTTTTTTTCTAGTACCACATCAAAGTTTTTGATCTTTTGTTACATATGGCTATATAAATTTTACCTGTTTTATTTTGCATTAAAATAAAGGCTTTAAGACTATGTGTGTTTATGTAGAGTCTTTGTCTTCTTTGTATCTGGATGTGATCTGATGTTAGAAGATGATGTGTGATCAGAGCAGATAAGAATTGGTAAGGCGACTTTTAAAAAAAAAAAAAAACAACTGAAAACTGCAACAGCCCTGTGCTGCCTTTCGGAAAAATAACATCACAGGTCTTAATCTGATTCCCTCTCAAATCTACATTGACTTCAGCTGTAGAGCCAGAGTCCTGATTCTATAACCCTGACTTAAAGGAGAAGATTCCCTCATCTCAGTGAACATCAGTTTAGGCAACTGTATGTTTCTTGCTGAAGTTCTCCGGACAGTTTCATCTCACCACTGAGCTGTTCTCCTGCTGTCGGTGAGAACCGAGGTGTTCAGCGGCCGTGTAGCAGGTACCAAGTCCAACCAGCTGAGGCTGTATTTGAGATGGCTGCAGCACTATCTTGCCAGAGATTTAGGACTCCTTGAAAGTTTTGCACAGGTACTTGACTTGAGGTATGTGGGTCATTTCACTAAAGTTGATGACACTACTTTTCATACTCCAGATTATACAAGCATAAATCTTTTGTAGGATCGGAGCTCTGGGCTGCAGAGCGCACAGATTCAGGCAAAAGTGTTATGCTAGATTAAGTAATTTTCAAAATTGTAGATATGTAAGTGAGAAGTTACTAGAACAGGGAGAAGAAAGAATACAGCCTTTCTGAGATGAAAATTCTGTTTTACTACAAAGGAAAAAATAAAAGGACAAAGGAGAAGGACAGAAAAGTGCACGAGATTTACAACACAGGGTATAGCAGAAATTGCAGTAATGGTTCAGTAAAAATAAATGTGTACTGCACTCCAAAAAGCTTTGAATGCATGCAGATCTTGTTATTTATGGCCAAGATACTTCATGGGCAACTCTGAGTCAGTTTCAGCATGTATTAAGTCATAATTCACATCAGGTCATAACTTGCATGCATAGCTGGACAAATAAAACACTAATACCTCTGTTCCTCTTCTGACATTTTAAAAAGAGTGGCAAAAGACAAACAAAGATGTATTAAAAGCTGAAAACTCAGTGACCAGTGTCAGAAGGAGCTTCTTCGGCCTTGACAGTCACCTCCCATGGTTTCCCCATGGCAGCACTCACTTTCCTGGGACCTGGGCTCAAGTTAAGATCTGTTTTGCAGTCACTGCTTTGTCTGCCTAAAGAAGTATGTGGAGCCATCTGACTGTTAATTAATTTTAATGAACCAGACTACACCCTGGTGAGCAGCATGGGATGTATGTGCCTTTCCCCATGGAGGTCTCGGAGCTGGGTTAGTCACCCCAGCAGAAATGCAGTGACCCACTGCAATGTGGCAGCAGTTGAGCACTTACCCGAGGGCAGCACGTGGCGGCCTCTCAGGGACAAGAACTGTGGCCACGGTGCTACTTGGGAGGCTCTCAGGAAGCAAAATGTCATTATGGAGATTAGAGCAGAGCTGGGCTGCTCCTGCAGAAGGTGTGGGGGGCTTTCAATAAGCCTCAAAGGCTCTGGATGCCTCCTGAGGAGGTTGCTCAGGCTCCTCTGTGCTTGCTGCGCTCATCACTGCAGAGAAAGTGCAGAGGCACTGAGGCATCACTTTGGGAAAGTGTGGAAACAAATGAGACCGAGAAACGATCCTATTTCCCAAGTGTGGGATCCCCTCCAGAGAGAGCAGCTCTGTCGCTGCTTTTCCCCATGGACTGGGAGTGCCTAATATAGGCAGGCAGAGAGACAGGATTGCTGTGGGAATTGGGAAGGAGAGGTGGGAAATGACAGGGAGAGGCAACAGGAGCAAAGGAAAATGGATGAGAAATTAAAAAGGGCTGGTGGCAGGGGGTGGGTGTCAGACTGAGCAGGAAATACGTGGTCGATAGAAGAGGGGATTGTCCTTGATGTGTGAAGGTCACATACCAAAAAGAAAGGTGGCACTTTCTCATATGCTGAGCACTACTCCCCGATTTCCATTTTGCATCCCAGGCTTCTGACACCCCTCCCCTGAGCCTGGAGTCAGGACATGTTTGCAGCACAAAGCTACTCATGCCTGAGAGAGAAAGCAGAAGGGAAAGTAAAAATTGTGAAGAAACTCACCCAGCCAGCATGGGGACAGAGAGACACCCATTGCTGCCTCCTCCCCTAGATCACATCTTGCCACCCACACATCACAGCCTGCTCCCCGCACACCTTTCGCCTCCTTGGGTACCACCAGCACCACGAAGTCCCTTTCCCTAACCCCTCTTCCATCCTCATTTCTCCCTGATCTCTGATGTCCCCAAAGCCAGGTTGGCCTTCAAACAACTTTCACCTTCACTGCTGAGAAGCCTCGAGCCACTTGTGACCGTAGGTAACAAACACCAAGAGTTTTGCTGGCACCTGAAAGCGATACAGAATCAAAGCACGCGGCCCCCAGGGCCGGGACTGTGCCATCATTACGAACAGGGACAAGATGCAGTCACTGCTGAATCAGTTGCTTTGTGGCTATCAGTTGCAAGAAAGACACCGATTTTTATCTCCATCGTCTTTCTGCTCGTCTAGAACAAACCTTTGACTTGTACAAAAGCTGTTTTGTTGCTGGCCTGGCACAAAAATCCTGAACCAGTTTCAGGGGCCAAAAAGGTGATTATAGTCTTTAAAACAGAATTAATTCTCAAACCATTCCCAAAATATGCCTGACAAACTAACCCAAGCCAGCTATGTTGGCTGTGCTCACAGCAAAAAATAAACCTCAGTGCAGAGGAAGCAGTCCAGCTTCACTTTTTGAGAATATCTGCATCTGAAAGAAAATAATTTATTGGGAAATGTGTACAGTAGAGTAAAATTGCAAAATAAGACATTCAGTGAGGATTCTATATAAAACCATGCCCTTTGCCTCTAGCAGGTAATGAATAAAAATTATATAAAGAAGCAATGAACATTCAATGTTTTATATTTAAATTACATTTTGTGAGGAAAACAATGTGGCATAGAAACAGGACTGAAAGGTTCTCCAAGATAATGCCAGGAGCTGCAAGATGTTAGCAGCATTGTCATATAAGTTTCAAGGTGTAGGTTTTTAATTTTCTCATGTGAGTCACAGAAGCAGTCATGAAAGCTGTCATTAAAATTCATTACAAGAAAAGTAAACTTACATTAAAACCTACCCCATTCTTCTAGTTCTTGGTACTGGTTAGAAAGCAATGTCTGCTTCTCTGCCAAAACCTTACCTACGCAACGTGATTTAATCTCTAGGCTCTGTTAAATTGGAGTTTTCATACATCACATCCTTCAATCCGGAGAATTAAAAAAAAAAAAAAAAGAGAGATAAAAAGTTGAAGCCTAGATTTTCAAACCAGCAAGCTACGATTTTAAGAAAGTTCATCTGCCATAATTTTTTCTAGGAACAAAACAATAGAGCAAATATGAAGAAACTAGTTTTTTATAAGTAAATAAAAAAACTGGTCCTCTCTTCCTCCTTCCTTCCTTTTTTTCTTCCTCCTAAGTATGTATATGCACATGCACACGTGCCTGTGTATTCAGGTATCGTGCTTCAGATCTAAAAGCCGGGTAACTTGTCCAGCTCACTTCTAGCCATTCCCCCTCTCTGAAGGAGACTCGGTAGCTAGAGCCATGTATGCACGGAGAAAAGTGGTGAAAGCAGGGACCTCCTCGTTTGTGAGAGGATGGACCAGAACAACGGGCACACAGCAAAGCGAGGAGGAAGATTTTGGACAGAGCAGCGTCTCCACGTGCTGCGAGTCGCTCCAGCGCCTGCACCCCGTAGGTGACAGTTCACAGAGTGGGCTGAGTTCACAAGGAGGGCCCTGCCCGGCTGTGGGAAGGATCTGCCAGGGCTGCTGCCGGGGGAGAGCCCTCGCAGCTGGGCATCGGGCCGTGGCACAGGGACAGGGCGCTGCACGGCGCCCGTTCGAGAGCGCCGGGACAGCAGCCGGGTGGGGCTCCCGGCTCGGAGCAGTCACAGCGGGCAGGGGGCAGCTGTGCCTGTGGGCAGGAGAGGATGGGTCAGGTGACCCAAGCGGACCCATCACAGTGTTCCTTCCCACGTGCTCGGTATAAAAGGGCCCCTGAGAAGAGGCTGGAAGGTGCTGGAAGGGCTGCTGGTGGCTGGGCCTCGGATCCGCCTGTGCTGCTGGTGTTTCTGCCCCTTGTTTTTGTGCCGCAGAGGAGCGCTGTTCCTGGGGACGGGTCACCTCCCTCCACCTCCCTGGCTGGGAGCGGCGGAGGTGCTGTAAGGTCTCCTTTTCTGTCTGTTTTGCCGGTGGCTGGGGCTCTGGGCTCAGGCGCTCCTGGCTGCCGCCAGGTCCGGTCTGGGACGTTTCTGCTCGGGGCCTGGTTGCCATTCGGAAGGTGTAGGTTCTGTATTAATGTATTCTTTTGCATTTTTGAATATATTTACTTCTGTGCATCTGTATATAGTTCAGCATCATCATTATGATTGTTAGTGTTTTATTTTTCATTATACTGGGTGAAGTTTTTTTTCCCAATCTCATGCTCTATCTCCCTGGTTCCCCTGTTACCCTCCCCTGGGAGGGCCCTGGGGGGATCCCAGAGAGTGTCTGTCAGGAGTTTGTGGCCAGCCTGGCCTTAAACTTTGACAGATTTAATTGGTATCCAGTGTGAGGCACAAACCAGTTTCATATTTTGTATTTTCATAAATTTGTAATTTAATATTTCCATATTTAATTTTTAATTTGAATGGTAGAGAAAAACTCAACAGTTATTTATATGGTTCTAAGTAAAATATTAGACTGTGTCCTTCGAGAATTTGGTTTACAGTCAATTATCACATTGTTCCCTAACCTGTCATATGTTACTGTATTAACTAGGCCTTGTTAGTGTGGGTTTGTGGGTTTACGGTTTTATGTTCAGGGACGTTGGCAACAGACACTGGGTTTAGGTTGTGTTTACCACCACTCATCTATTCTAGAATAAGCTGGATGATGGACTTACCTGGGCACCTCTGGCACTATTTGCCAAGTCTTATTGCCAAATATAATTTAAGGGTTTTTTATGGGAATTGATACTTCTACTTTTCACCAAAATGACTACGTCAGAGTTTGGGAGTTCTGGAAATTGTTTTCCATGTTTCACTTTGCTGACTCTACTATTGCTTGTAACTAATATGTTGCAAGTCTGACTTATTCTTGTTATGTGTAGCTGCAGGTGTAAGATAAGCAATGCCACCTCACCAACTCCCACAACGAGCAGTAGTGATGTCCCTCCACCTCTGGCCACACTGGCCACTAAACTCTTGACAGAAGGGCAGGTGGCACATCTAGGGAAATTGAAACCAGAGTGTGAGTTAAAGCAATCATGAGGCTGTTCTCAGATTATGTTAAGCAGCCTGACAGCCTGCTGGTTATTTCAGCAGGCGGAGGAAATCGAAGGCATTCAGCATGTCCGATTGCCAGCTCTGCGTTCAGATTTGGCCAAATCAATCACAACTAATTCACTTAAGAGAGTGTTAGGTACAAGAAGTGTGTATCTGGGTCTGTTCAGAGGCATGTGCACACAAGCTTTTTAACATGGAAAATATCTTTCCTTGCTTCCCTCCTTCCTTGTTCCTCTCTCCCCTCTTGGAATTAAGGATTCCAAGACAGTCGTTTTTCTTTATATATAAAGAGGACAGTGAGGCCACAGTCCAATGTGCATTTAACACCATCATGCTGCCAGTCTCCCCTTCCTGCCCCATCCCTCCTCCCTAGCACTTGGTCTGACCCCATCCCCCATGTCCTTTCTCCTTTCCAAGTTGTTGGGATTTTCATTGCTGTGAGAGGACAAAGGTAACTGAGCTGCTATTGAAAAAAAAAAAAAAACAACAAAAAATGACTTCTTTCCTGGGCTACTTTTGACATGGATCATTTGCCAACTCAGTCCTCCAAATTGCTTTGATGGCACAACAGTGTGGATAGAGCAGTGATGGGAACGAGGCTGGGGGGTGAGGATGGGTTGGAGAGTGGTTAGACTGCTGTTGCTACAAAACAGAAAAGGAAAAGAAAAGTAAGAATGCTAAATCACAGCCAAAGCACAATTTATTTAGGGGCTTGGATTTGAAAAGCCAAGCACCATCTTCTGCAATGGTTACATTCCTCTGCACGTTTACTTCTGGCCAAGTTTCCTGAGAGCAGAGACAGCATTAACCAAGTTTGAATTCCTGAGGATCTCGCTTGTGGGTTTTCTTCTGTGTTTAGCATTAGGAAAAGAGGGGAAATTGTGAGGTTTCACTTAAGCTGTGGCTTTTCCTCTTCCTGGCATGGCTTATGCATGGAGAAACTGGGGAGCCCCTGGGACCCTTCTCACCCCTGCAGACTGGCAGTAACATGCACATCTCGATGGCCTGGGGACACACAGTACTGAGGGAGACTGTAATTGTGGGCCCAGCTGTGCAGGGCACACTGAGGTTCTACCTACTTAGGCTTCCCCAGCCCAAAGATTCCTGCATAAGGGGTGCAGGGGGACAGCAAGGTGGTGACCAGAGCAGCAGGTCCCAAAGCATGGCCAGCGTGGTCATGGCTGGGGCTGTATCATGGTGATTTTCCTGTAGGACTTTTTTGTTCCCCTGGCAGGGTCTGGTTCAGGGATGCCAGCAAATGATTCAAGTCACCCTGCAATGTGGTTTGTATCAGTCAGGAGTTTGGCCAGCAGCAGTGACATTTGGCTGGTGCTCCCTGGGCCCTGGAGGCAAGAGAGGAACCCGTCTGCCTGCTGAGCTCTGGGTCCTCCCTGGCACTGCAGACCCTGGGAGAACAATGGGAGCCTTTGGGCCGACATGGCCAGGGTCTGGGGCAGCGATTCAGGGAGGGCAGCTTTTGTTTTGGCTGTTTGGTTACATGTCTCCTTTTGGATGTTTCTGGTGAATAAGAGGTAATTGTTGTCTCACCAACTTCCGTGAGGTTGAGTCCAGCTGGATTTGTGCTTTAGGTGTGGAGAGCCAACATTATGCTCATCAGCAGCCCCATCCTGGGAGAACCTGGGTGTGTGTGCTCGTCCTCGCGCTCCCAGGAGCAGGAAGGAAAACACGCTTTGCAGACAGCCTCACCAGAGCAGGGTTTGGGTACTGAGCCTGCAGGGCAGCTCTCGGGGCTCTCAGGTTTATCCTCTAGCTGCCAAGGAACTGGCCGGTTTAATTTGCTAAGATTTTTTGTAAGAAATCATTTATTTAAAAAAACAAACAAACAAACAAAAACCCCACCAATAGAAAACTCCCACTTCCACACAGTTCACTCTGCTCCTTTCAATTCTATCTTGCCCTTCTCCCCACACCTCCCATAGCCAGAGCCTTGGCTCACAAGCTGTAACACCCGTTGGTGTGAAAGCGTGGAATAGACCCAGGCACAGCCAGGTGTGTTGCATGAGTCCCTGTGCAAGGCAGGCAGCTTCCAGACACAGTGATTCAGCTGTGGGTGGCCAAACACGCTGTCCCCTGCTGCTTCCGAGCGGGTCTGTGTGTGGGGGACGGTCAGGGGCTGTGTAGGTCCTGGCCCACGGGGCTGCCCTGATGCGTTGGCCGGCATGGGCTGATGATTAAGCAGGGCGTAGGCTCAGTTTACTTTTACCCCTGCTGTGAGTCTTTTCTAGCTAAGATGTTTTTAAATTGTCCTTGTCCTCTGATTAATAAATGCTGTGCTGTGAGAGTGTAAACACAGGAAAAGAACTGGATGACAAAAAAAACCCACACCAAAAAATTCAGACTGGTGCTGTGCAATCGGGACACTTCTTCCCCTAACAGGATATGGGATCAGAGGACAAAAATACACATTATACAACGTGTGTCGGGGGGCAGAGGGGTCAGTAGAAAAATGAAGCACATTGTTGACTGAGCGTGGCGAGCCAGTGAAATCGGACAGTTCAGCAGCAAGTCCCCTCTGTGGTGTGTCTCCTGAGCAGGGCTGCAGGCGGGTGAGGAGGCACCGCAAGGTCAGGCTGTGCTGCACAACTGGTCTTGGTTCAACACTCATGGGGCTCACCAGCTGCCAAGGGGCGAGCCTGGGTTCCTGGATGAAGCTGCTGGCCCATGGGCACGGGGCCAGCCTGCCTCACTGGCAGCTCCACCACCATGGGTGAGATGGCTACAAGCAAGCAGAAGCAAGCAGAGTTCCTGGCCAGCTTCCCTCAGCCTCAGGAGGAAACTCAGGTGGGATGGGCTGGCGTGTCATGTCCCTTGGCCACTGTGGGTGCACAAGGAGAGCCTCCAAGCTCCTCGGTGAGCTTCTGTGAAGACGGAGGAAACGTTATCGTTGTGGCTATCTTCTTCCTCACTTGTGTGTCCCAGTGACACAGTATCTTCTCTGAATCATAGAATGGTTTGAGTTGGAAGAGACCTTAATGGTCATCTATTTTGCCTTTCGCCCCAGCAGAGGTTGGTTGTGGAGAGAGAAACCCTGGTGTGGGTGCATTCTCACTCCTGTCTGCAGGGGTCCCCTCAGAGGTCCCCCCTGTGCAGGCACAACACACAAAGGACCTGCCCACTGAGCAAGCAGCTGGTTGCAACCCACGCCCCCCCCCCCCCCCCCCCCCCCCCCCCCCCCCCGCCCCCCGCCCCCAACCGGCCACACCAGAGGAGAGGTGGGATCCAGGCTGCAGACAAAGCCAGGAAGCTGTTGCTGGTCAGGCATTTCAGGGGAGGGCACGATTTCCACAACAATAAACACATCTGATTATTTGATTAGAGGGAAGATGAGGTCCCCAGGAGGAGGGCCTCACACACAAAAGAGAAATAACTCATGCCCCCGCTGGCAGTGATAGGGCAGGAAGACGAGGGCAGTGTCCTGTTGAGGCTTTGATCAGCCAGGGTCAAGCATGCGGGCTGCTAACATTGCTGAAAACCAGCGAGGAAGAGGAAGTTCCACAACATCATTCCTGGGCCCCTCCCAACCTTCCACTCCTCTTTTCTGCAACCCTTCACCCCGTCTAGGGATCAAGACTGGACCATCCCTGAGCAGGTCCTGCCTCCTGGCCTCTTCTGGCTCCAGCAGTGCCACCTCTGCTCTGACCCCCACAGTGCTGGGCACCACAACACATCCCTCCTGCTGATTGTTTGTCTGCGTCTCTTGGGAGAAGCTACGGAAGGGGGCTTCTCATGTCCCCTTGTCATCCCTCTTGCCTTGGCACAAGTGGAGAGATGCTGAAGCGCTGGCAGCAGTGGGGATGCAGGGGAGTGATGACAGGGCAGAGAGGATCATATTCCTATTCCACCTCTCCTGGGCACTTGCCTAGTCTGGTCACAGTCACAACCCCTTGGGGGTTTTCCTGTGCCCTGGAGGGTCAAGCTGTCTCCCTTCACCTCTGCAGTGAGAAGCCCCAGGGACTGAGCTGCCTTTCAAGGGATGGTTCTCATTGGTGCCAGCAACTGTGATGAACTGATGGTCCTGGATGGAGGCTGGATAAAGTACTCGGTATAGCTATTGTACAGCTGTTCTGTGCCTTCTTAAGACAGGCGGCCCCAAAGCTTTGACACCCCAATAGCTTGACCCATGTGAGTCCTTCCTGCAGAAGAGCCCCAGGGCACAAAGGCACTATGTATGTATGGACGAGGCTTAGAGAGCTGAGCTGCACCTTTACTCTCCCTTGGACTGAGCTACAGTATGTGTAAAAGTAACTTGTGTTTGGCCCACAGAATTGTAGTACTTGGAAGCAAGACCAAGAAAGAGACAACTTGGCACTGGGAGATTGAAGCTCTCCAAGATCTTTACAAGCACTACATGATTAACTCTTTCAAGAGAGAGGAAACCCTTCTTGTCTCCCCCACGGAGGGATGTACTGGCTGCACACAGAAATCACTGGCACTCTGAGTGGTGGAACAAGCGAAAAAAAAAAGGCAGCTGTTACTTCAAATACAAGTCTCTACACAGAGTTGTATTGCCTAGGTGCAGTATATAGATCAATGTGTGGACAACTCCTGAGATTTAGATCCAAGGCTAAATCTAATAGTTTATCTAATGCCAGGAAAAAAAAAAAAGTCTGCTTTTCCCTTTGATACATGCGTGCTCTGTGAGGATTTCTGGGTGGATGTGAGGCAGTGAAAGTTTGTGCTGTACATGCTTCATTGCCTCTGTCAGTCCCTAAGCTCTGTCCAAGCAGTCTGAGTGGCCAAAGCCACAAGGAAAGGTTTGCCGCAGTCTGTCATCTCACACTCTCGGTAAATCATCCCAATATCATCTGGCTCAGAGCTCCTAGGAATCTGGACAACCTTAACAGAAAGGAGGGGCAATGGAGTGGGAAATCCATCGGAAGAGTTTTGGGGAACATGAGACCGTAAGATAAGACTCTTCCCTGATCTGTCTCAAGCCCCGAGGTCTCTGCTGAGGAGTGCAGCCCTTTAAATGGACACTGCTTCAGAGATATTGACTTACCAGTGGCCTGGGTACAATTCGCCATGAAACTTCAACCTGGGATATGTGTGTCGCTAAGAGACAAACAATACCATCTGCAGCCTGCCCCTTGGAGATGTGGTCTCTGTTTATAGAAAAGAAGGGGGTGGCGAGCGTCTGTTAAAATGTATTACTTCCCAGCATCATATCTGAGGAGTCATATGTTTTACGGGGACTAGTCAGTCAAAACTATCTAATGGCACGACGGTCGATGCTCCCTAGCTGCTTCCTCACTGTGGCTGCAGCAGAGAGACAGAGATGCTAAAAGTAACATTTCTGTCTCAAAATACCTTGACTTATTTGAGGATGTATGTGTAGAGGGAGCACTAATGCTTTGCATGGCTGGTGCCGTGTGACCTGCGTGTCTCTGGGGAAGCAGAGCTCTCTTGAGACTTTCACAGGGACTAGAGGAGTGAAACCATGAGCTCAAGGAATAGGGAAAACTTTGCAGAGCAAAAAAAAGTGTTTGTGTCACCTTCCCATAGCTGCAGGCTCTGAGGTGACTGCCAAAAGAATCAACAGGTTCAGCTTAAGCTAATGAAAAAACGGGGAAGAAAGATGCCCTCCCAAGCCCCAGCCACACTCATTTACCTTGGGCAGAAAGCAAAATAAAACATGTCTAGGTGTGAATTCTCCACCAGAAGCAGTATTTTATACCCACTTGCAGACAGTAAGTGACTTCACGTGGTATACAGCAGTGGGAATTCAGGCAAGTAATGTAATAACAAGACAGGATTTTTAGATTTCACACAGAATCACACAGAATGTTAAAGGTTGGAAGGGACCTTAAAGATCATCTAGTCCAACCCCCCTGCCACAGCAGGATCACCTACAGTAGTCTCGGGAACTCTACTAGCTCAGACATTATGAAGAAGAATTCCAAACCTTTGTGTCCATCTGCATTTTAAAAAGAGTGAAATACGTCCCCAGTTGGAGCCTAGTTCTTGGTTTTGAAAAATTGCTGCAGGAAGCATGGGCAAACAGCACCTCTTATCTGAACTGCCCAGTACCATTCCTCAGCTCTTTTCTAGTGTAATTAAATGCCACAGAGCAACTGCTTCGCCAGCTCCTTCACTTAGTAAACTTTTCACCAGCCATTTGCATGGCATGTGGCAGCACCAGATCGAAGCCTGGAGTAGGGCTTCCAAGTAAAACCACAAGGCACGTAATAAGGAAAAGTCTTCTAGTGCTGCCTCTGGGGGTGGAACAGCAACACAACACGGGAGACCAGGACTAGACATGAAAAATACAGTATGTGCTTAGAGCTGACAGCCATAATGTAACATGACCTGAGTCACATTGGTATTTGATTAGCGAACGTGAAGGAATCGGGAAACAGCCCTGCTCCTAGGAGAAAAAAAAAATCCTTCATATCCCTTATAGTCAAGCCCTCAGCTTTGCTTTAACTGGGAGATGGTATCTGAACACTTGAGCAGAACAGGCTGTTCTACCAGAGCACGTCAGCCCGTGTGTGTCCCTGGGCACAGCGCTTTTCCCCCGCTGAAGGAGAAGTGGCTCACGGCAGTACGGGAGGAGGTCTGTGGCCAACTCCATGGTGGAGTGTACCATCACACTGCAGACAGGGAGAGCTTGTGAATTTGTGCCCAATGCTTCCATTTTGGTTATTGGCAACTGGCTGGGGGTTGAGGGAGAGACCAACTGTCTATGCTGTAGCAGGGTCCTAGGCTTGAGCCACCAGTGTCACACTTTGTCTGTGTCTGTGGGATCTCACAGAGGACAACCAACAAGTCCTCTTCTCCACCTCTTCAGGCTGCAGGTGGCTGAGTTCATCCTGCACACAAGCCCAGGTTGCTCCTCCGGAGAGGAGCTGACCATCACGGAAGAACCTTTTAAGGTGGCAAAATTAAAGGCTTCAGCTTTCCACTTCCCTCTCCTCACCATCCCCGCCCCACTGCACTGCATGTCCGTGATATTTTATTTCAGTCAGCTCGGTTTTGCTCCTGAAGTCTGCCTCCCTCCCTCTGTCCCAAGATTTTGTTTAGCTTTAAGTGAGGTAATAAGTAAACGATGGTAGTTAAAACCCTGTGTGTGTGTACCAAAGCCTGGAGTGCCAGGAAGCAACTAGTGTGTCTGATTTTTTTCCAGTGAAAGCCCAGGTGCAATCTCAGCAGCACGGCTACTGTCTGCCTTTCAAGCAGATGTCTTCATCTAAAGCGCCCGCCGCCACCCCGCTCCCTTTGTGTGTCGGCGCAGGGAGGACGAGAGCGGGAGACAATATAAATTAATATCCATTGGAATGACAGCAGCTGGTGCCTTGCATAGCTGTGAACACGTGTCTTAGAAGTAGAGTGATTAGTCCTAAAACTGTAGAGCTGAATGTTTATGCTTGATCAATTACAAGAAAACAATAGATTTTTTTTTTTCAAGTGGGAGGAGTGAGGGGAGGGAGGCTTCAGCCATGAGATTATTTTCTTCTTTTATTTTTTTTTGTAATGATAGCTGCAAAGAACGTGGGGCCTGGTTACTGAAGGGACTGGCAAACAGTGGCTTCTGGGAAACATGCTGGCTCTTGGCAGTACTTTTGAAAAATAAGATCTGTGTGGAGTTTAGCCTGCAAACTTCTTAATGTTTAAGAAGGACAGACTCAGCTGCCCAAAGCATGGACCATGTGGGAATGAATCAGGCAGAGCTTTCTAGCACATAAGCGTGCACGTGTTATGAGTAGAAGCCTTTAGCCGTAAGAACATGATTTATTTCATTGCCTAAAACCTCTCCTATTCCCCCAGTTCAGCAGAAGTGATCCTGTTGGAGGAGCATGTCCCGTCAGTAGCTGCCGTGTGGCACAGGAGTGTGCCCTCAGCTTCAGTTCCAATTCTCTAGCAGCTCTAATTGCAAAGACAGTCTGTGTCCCTCTCCACATCCGCCAAAAAAAAAAAAAAAAAAGAAATTGAGTTACATTTTGCAATAATTCTAATGGAATTGCTAATGGGATGAACAGCGATACGAAGCCAGTGAATGACCCAGCAATTTCATCTGTGCTGGCAACAGATGACCAGCTAAACCATGTTCGGGTAATTCTTCCTCTCATTAGCAGCACAATAACTCATACGCACAAATCCATAGGCATTTGCTATAATTTTTTAACATGGCTGGAAATAGACGTAAGCGCATGCAGTATGTGAGCATTACAGCATATGTTGGCTGTAAATCTGTCTGGAAGTGGCCTGATCCTGTTCCTCGTTAAACCAGTGGGAATTTTGCCATTGCCTTCAATGGAAGCAGGATGGGATTTTGGGGGCTTATTTTAAAGTGCAACTTCGTTTCTTTGGAACAAAGCTTTCAGATTCACAGCTACGTTTCAGTACTCGGCTCGAGGTCCTGTCAATTCACCTTTCATGTTTTTAACAGATGGTGCTTCTTTGCTGCTCACCTTCTGTTGGGCATCAGCAGCGTAACCGGTCTCCTCTGGGTGACGGCCACCAAGGACCTGTTGCGACCATGCTGTGGGACTGAGACGAGGAAAGGAGGGAGGTTACACGCCCTTCCCTGGGCACTTTCAGTCTGGTTGTGTTAGAGCTCTTTGAAGGGAAAGCCACTGCCTCTGTATTTTTAAGCAGGTGAAAGGCCAAAATGTTTCTTAGAACACAGAGGAAGGCGGGGACATGAGGAACAAAGGAGGGGGGGGGTCTGCTCTGTCCAGAATGGGTTTAATAACTCTGTGTTGTGTCCTGTAAATTGGAGGTAATTGCAATCACTGTGGCTTTTCTAAACTACCTGTAGCCCTTTGGGATAGCACTGTTTTCCAAGCACTAGGACACGCATGTGTACTTCTGGCTTAAGCTTGCAAAGAAAAGAAGAGGCTTTTCCATGGTATGTGACCATGTGCTGCTGCTGCCACAGTGACTTTTGAACCATTGGGCGCTTTTGTCAGAAATACAAATCTCATGCAAGTTTTGTAAAAGCAGCTGGGGAGGTAGGACAGAGGGACCATGTTAGTGCCATCACAACAGGAAAATCCTGAGCTCAACCTTTATTATACACCTGTGGATCCAACCACATGTTAAGCACCTCTAGGAAAGCTGTGCTCATTGATCCTGTTGTGCGCATAGCTAATT
Organism: Trogon surrucura; assembly: GCA_020746105.1. NCBI lineage: Eukaryota > Metazoa > Chordata > Aves > Trogoniformes > Trogonidae > Trogon > Trogon surrucura. The sequence goes on along the minus strand of CM036621.1, from coordinate 53,971,876 downwards.
GCTTCATTGATACTCATTTTTGGTGGCCATGGTATGACAAACCCAGCTCTTTTTTTTTTCCTTTCCTAAGAGCACACTCTCATGCTGCTCCTTTCTAGCATTGTCCCTGCTTCCACCTGACTTCCTTGCTGAGCACTTTTGGCTCCCCGTTCCCAGCTCTGTCTCTGCCCTGCTGCCCTCAGAGAGCCCTAGACTCTTCTGCCAATTGTCTTCTCACTTTCCAGGGGAACACTTCTCCTTCACGTGCTGCTAGCAGTGTGTCATCTAAGCCCCCTCTCTCTTTACTCTCCCAGGGCACCCCCTCTCAGCTGCTGACACTTTACAGCTCATCCCTCCACTCCCCCCATCTGAAATTTCCACCACAACAGAAAACTCAGGAATGAGGCAATTAATGCGTGTTATTTCAATAGGATGCTTAAAAACAAAAAGCCTTTGCAAAAACTTCTCAGTGAGAACCACGGAGACTATTGTAAGGCAGAAAAACCTAAGAAACAGCAGCTGTAAAATATATTTTAAAGCCTTTATTCTTTTCTATCACAATGTGGCAAAAGAGACTAAATACAGCTTTCCATTTGTTTAACTAAAAGCTGCCATTCCTCAATCTCTTTGATGATAATGATACCCACAGTTACAATCAAACTCCAGCACACACATGGAAAACTTTGAGGTCTGTAACAACTTTGCACAATGTATTATTAATAGCAAGACTGCCGAACCCAAATGCTCTGAGGTGCTGAGAGTAAGGGAAAGCCTGACTGTGCTGAGCTTGTGGTTGATGCTGATAAATGTAGCACACTGAGGAAGAAAAAGAAAAAACCTACAACTGAGGACTGCTTGTATTACAGTAGCCAGTACACACTGTGCTGTGTACGGGGAGGGACCATTCAGGAGTTCAAAATTGAGCAGAGAAGTCAGCAAGGGGCTGGAGAGAAAAGGTATTAGCAGAGCCATTTTGCGAATGTGGAAATGAAACAAAGTGTGGTAAAGGTCCAGTAGAGCCCGCAGGCTTACACTGGGTTGTGTCCTTGTCTGGCTCAGGGAGCCCAAAAGACCCTACTGATTCTCCTAATCTGTGGCTGCATGGCCACAAACCCCCCCTCATTTTAGATTGCCTGATGGTTGCCATTCTAGTGCATGCTTTTACCTTGGCAAATTCTCAGTGCTGAGTCCTAAGTTAGAACTTCTGAAGAAGCACAGCCTGGCTTTGTGGAGGGCCACATGCTCCTAACGTCCTGTGAAGGCAGCTGAACACGAGGGTGGAAACACTGGCCGACTGTAAGGGCTGCCCAGAAAACGGGCACCTTCCTTACTGTTGTTCTGCAGGTCCCAGTTCCCTGGAGGACCATCCAATGTAGTTGTTTAAGGTGTGGGCCTCAGTGCCATCCTGTTGACTGTGAAGCAGCCTCAGCAGCATTGATTTCCATGAGAAGTTACACTGAAAAAAAATCAATGAGGTCTATGGGCAGGATCCTGAGGAGAGAGGGAAGACGCCTCTTGGGGAAAAAATGCTAGTCTGCAATGATAAGGAAACATCCCCAAAAGGAAAGGGTGATGACTGTGACTCAAAACATTCACGGAAAGGGAAAGGAAGCAGGGTAGAGCTCATCTGAGATTATGGATTTGTCTAGGAAGCAGTGTAAAATGTGCAGTCTGACTTGAGATGTGCACGTATGTCAAAGGAAGGATTATGATGACAGTCTTCAGTCTGATCCATCCGGCAGAGTTGTCTTCAGTAAGATCATAGCACCGCTATGAAGTTTTTTAGAAAGGTATTCATGCACAGAAATTCTGTGCCAAACACACTTTGAAATATTCTCAGAACACAGGAGTGTTTGGCTGTAATGAAAACACAGCTTGGCCTTGCTTCCAGCTATCAGCTGGGATCCTCTAGATCTGTTTCCTTTCCTGGCCTCATCTGTCTTTTGTTAGCAGAACATACATGGCTTTTTCTGTTACACAATTGCTTTTGGGGGTCACTGACATATGCTTGGTGATGTCAGGCGAAAAGCAGTGGCTCCCTTAGAAATCGCTGGCTTTCTGGGGCAACCTCATGTAAGTGCTCCGTGTTGAAAACCTGTCTCCAAACAAGTATCAGCAGCATCAGAAGAAAGTCCCTACCTCTGATATTGCACAGGCGTAGTCAAATGGCGATCTCTCCCTCAACAGTTTACAAGTTAACTAAATGCAAAAGTAATCCACAGGCTTGTCATCCACGTTGTATCTGGCTCTTGGTCTTTGTCTGCTTTGTCTCTTCAGACTATAAACTGTTTGAGGCAAGAACTGTCTTTGACTCTGTGTTTGGACAGCAGAGGGGTCCCAGTCCTTGCAGAGCCAGGTACCGCAATACAAATAAGGCACAATAATTTATTTTAAAATGAACATCAAAGAAAATAAAAGATTAAAAGAGAAAGAAAACCTTTCATATCTCAAGGCCTTCTCTCATGACAGTGCTGCAGAAGAATGTGCTATCTGCTGGAGGGAGTGTCTAGCCCCAGTTGCTGGCAGGGCTGTGCGATGTACCACCCCAGGAGCCAACGCTGGAATGTGCCTGGGCACAGGGGGAGAGAGGAGAGGTCAAACGCTAACGCATGATAAGCAAAGGAGAAAGTCCCTTAAAATATACACACACATTTTCTTGCCAGGATCTATCAAGCCAAGAGCCAAAGCGTGGTAAGGCATTTTGTTTATAAGGAACAAGAAATCACTTCTGGCCTAAGAATGTGTTTGCCAAGTTTCAGGTGAGAGGGGATCTAAATGACTTGTCGGTTTAAGAATGTCTGTGCTTTTAGGGAGGTGTTTTAATAAGATTCCTGGCGTGGCCCTTTGTAACACCAAGTACACAGCCCTGTAAGTACTTACTACAGAGCATGACACTCACACCATGGAAGCCGGCCTGGCGGAAATCAATGGCAGCTCTTGCAGTTAAAGATATCACGCTGGCTTTGCAGGGCTCAACCACTTGGGTCACGTCCAGGCATCAGTGAAGTTGATGGATGAACTCCCACCAGCTTCAACAGACTTTAAACAAGGCCCTGGATTTGTGACCATAACTAGGTAGGGGTCCACAAATATGCCCCCCTAATTCAGTCTGTGGAAAATTTGCTGTTGACCCTACCTGGAGTGTGGTCCAGCTGGAGCTTCTCCAGCATGAAGCTGACCAGGTGCTCCTTGGTGGGTGCTTTTAGCAGATGAACATGCAGAGCTTGGGTCACATCACACTAGCAAGGGATTATTTTTGTTTTTTGAAGAGTCTTAACTGCACCCCATGGCTACAGTGGGATAAGGAACTCAAAGCCCTCAGTAGCAAAGCCAACAGAATTGCAAGGGTCTGATGCAGAGGCAGAGAGCCTTGACAGCTCCATGGTCTCCACTTTGCAGGTGGAGGAGGAAGCTGGGAGGGATCAACACCTTCCTTGCAAGCTGGAAGCCAGCACCGGTGGCTGCCTGGAGAAGGAGGATACGAAAGCGAAGCTGGAACCAAGCAGGTTATTCGTGGAGATGGGGTCAGGAGGGATAGCTCCCCACAGGCTTATGTGTTTGCTGCAGTGGCTTCTGCTGCCAGTAGCAAAAGGTTGGGCTCACTGGTGTGTTACAGCAGTTCAGGAACTGCCCTCTCAGGCCTGGGTCACTATGTGACCCCCTCCTTCATTTCCCCTTCCAGGTCCATTTGCTGTGCCAAACAACAGCATGCAATCATCTTGTGGGGGTTATTTCTGTCTAATGTACCCACCCAGTGGGATTTCAGTGAACATTAAAGCAGTAGATGGAGCCTTTAATGAAGTTAACCTGCTGAAACCAGGAGAGCTTTTGGTTGAAGTACACCTGAAAGCCCTGGATTACACAGCAGCTGCTTCAAAAGAACCCATTGCCTCCTTTCATACCACTGGCGTATGAAGGAATAATACAGCACCTTTATATTCAGCCTAATTTAGTCAGCCTGCTGAAGTCTGAAAGCTTTTTTTTATTAACTCTGAAGATGCAGGGGCTTTCCTCCTCCCAGCCAGCACTGCTGACCCCCCCGCACAGGCTGAGGCTCAGAGCAGCCCCCCAGCAGCACGCCCGCACCCCTCCTGCGGCTGAGCACCTCCCGAGCCACAAGGAATCACTCTCCCTCTCTCCGCTAATCCGATGATGGATTTTAACTCCATTAGGTTGCTTCCTCTGTTCTCTTCCCTGTTTTCTGCCGTTTATTCATTTTCCCCACATCCCCTTGTTCTGTCTTTGTTTCTTTCACCACCTCCCTTCTCCACTCTTCTCTCCTTTTTCCTCTAGGTTTTTTTTTTTTTCCTTTTTTCTTTTCATTTCTCCTTTCCAGTCCTTCCCCTCGTTTCCTCCACAGTGGTGTTGCTCCCCAGCTCTCCGCACAGCTCTCTGCTAGCTCCTGGCACCATGGTGGGGCAGTGCTGGCCCAGGGCCTGCGGTGGCCACCTGATCTTCAGGCCACGCTGCAGCTATGAACACTAGAGTAGCCTCTGCACGCTAGCAACGCTCCTCCTGTATAAAATATCTGTGAGCAGGAGAAGCGGGCAAAAGCAGCTCCCTGCTGCCCTGCAGGTGGGCTGCTGGAAAAATGTGGAGGGACACGTGTTAGGAGGAGATGGGCAGGAGTGGGGTGGGCAAGTGCTGACCTGCTGCAGCACCCACAGAGCCTCTGGGCTCACCCCACAGCTGCTGCTTTCAGCGCAGATTAGCAGCCGTGGTAGTCCCCGTGAAAAATTAACTGGGCAGCTTGCTAATTAAGCCACCTCTAAACTGGACGTTTATGGACTTGAACGCAACGTGCCAAACTGCTTTCTCCAGGCTGGGCTATCGGTCTGCTTTTTCAGTATGGACGAATTCCCAAGCAAGCAGTCTGGCTGAAGGCTGGGGCTAATGGGATTCTAAGGTAATTATTGGCTATTTGTGGCTATAAAATGAGATCTCGTAATCCTGCACCTGATAGACTAATAAAAACATTTTTATATGATGCACTTAGAGCTTTTTAGCTGAAGATCTCAAAGCACTGTCTGGAGGAGGAAAACTGCATCAAGAAGTCTGCACTGCTGTGAGGAGTCGGGGAAACAACCCACACTGTCTGCCCCTGTGCCCCGCGCTCCCGCTCCTCGGGTATCCTGCCAAAAATGTGTGAGTCCCTGCTCTCCTGCTGCCTGACAATACTTATGGTTTTATCTAGGCTGGGTATCATTTTTCTCTGCTTTCATTCCTAACCCTGTTTCAGTCCTGCCGTGTTGTTTTCTCTGGAAGGCTGTCAAGTCCTGCGTTGGAAATAGTGCGTTTTGACATAAAACTGGGGGAGAGACCCTGTTTGTCCAGCTACTCTGGAGCCCAGAGAGGTTACAAGAATACATGATGCCTTAGTTTTAATTTTCTTTTCTTTTAAATCAGAACTGCAAAAGGCTCTAAGGAAAAGCTGGGGGGTTTCCTGCTTTACAGACACCTCCTGATGGGCACTTCATGGGGTGAGAAGGACTCATTTAGTAAGAGGAAGCTGCAACTGGAAATAAATGAGGCTGTATGATCAATGGTGAAAAGGAGCTGCAGTTAGAGGGAAGAGTAGAGCAGAGCTGAAGAGTGCCAGGGAAAACCCTAGGTGTGGGGGTCTTCAGGTTAGCAGCAGGAAACTGGGCAGTGTTTGAGGAGGCGAAGGCTTTCTGCTGGAGTTGGAGGAAATTTCACTGCATCACAGCTCTGACTAACCCTTGGGCTGCAAAATTCCTTCAACCAAATTTAATGCAGATGGTGCATTAAATATTACAGTACCATTAAATGACATATTGTCTCATTTTCAGTGAGGTTTTGTGGATGTTTCTGACATACGGATATGGAAAAATGCTGCAGTTCTGATGGGTTTGGCAAGTGCTTACTCATGGGTTTTAAATACCCACAGGAGGACTGAACAGAGAGTGGAGCCTTTAGCCCTTTGGCAGAAGTAGAACTTCCCTGGCATGGAGAGCTGATGAGGTCCGGCCTTGATTGGTGCGTGGAGCAACTCCCATAGCAGCAGCAGCTGCCTCTGGACACAGGCAGAGGTAAGTTCAAGGTGCATATCATCACCTTGTGTGCAGTTCCTTCAAAACCTGAGAGAGGATCTGAATCTTAAATGCTCCCAGAAGAAGTCTTTTTGACTCTCTTGTATCTGAGCTGAACTAGCAGGTGTCACCAGCTTGGTTATCATCTTATCCTGAACACCTGCAGTGGTAGAAACTGCAGTAGCTCACTCTCCCTGGAATTTTCGTTGTGCCTTTCCTCTTCTGATAGCAGCATGTTATGGAGGGGAGACTTGAGGTCTGACACTAAATACAGGGCTGGATTTGTGGAGAGCTGTTGAAAAGCAGCTGAGAGAAACCTCTGTGGAGTAGCAGGTAACTTCATTTCCCGTCATCATTTTCATTCCTAGGGTTGTCTTCCCTTCAGTCAGTAGTGGATCAGAGCTGATACCAGTTCAAGGTTGTCCTTGCACTTTTTTATTGACCTGAACCAGGGGAAACTCTGACTGAATGTAATGAGAGGAAAGTTGCCCCTCTGGTGTATGTGTGTGTGACATGGGGCCATCCCTGATTAGGGCTTGGTAACCTCTTCCTTTCCCATGCAAATCTCAAGAGAGGAATGATTCATGCTGTGGGTTTATATTACACTCCAATATCTGTGTTATGGTTTGCAAGGGCTATTTATACACACAAAAAATCACACTTTGCTAGCTTGATAGTAGTCTAACTATAAGCAAGTAGTAAATAATAGTTGCGTAATTGCCTGTAAAAATACAATAAATAAAGCAGTAGGCTCAGTTGCCACTGGCTTTGCATTGCCTCCAAAAGGTGTTGGAGCACACTTGAGCCACAGAAGATGCAAAATCAGGTATCAAAACATACAGAGGGAAGAGGGATGCTACAGCCAGCAAGGTAGCGGCTGAAATATCAGATCTATCTGTCAGGCCAAATCTGTTGCTGTCAGTGAACTTCCCCCAGCCTCGGAGGAACTCTGTGCGTTCATGTTGTGTGAATGCGCTCAAACAGGTTGGCATCGTGATTTCATTGACGTGAGCTGGTGATTCTACCCGTAGCTGATAGACAGCAGAGTACAAAATAATTAGGCTCATCACCCTAAACGAATACCAGTGAAACGTTCATACTTTTCCTCTCACCCACACAATGATGTATCTCACTTCTGCCACATGCCAGTATCGCTTCACTAATTACCCACTTAAAAAACCTTAGGAAACGCAGTTTTAATCCCTTTGTTACTGTGTATTTGGAAGTTGGACTCTATCATCTAGGGACTGATAACGGCATAATTTGTTTTCTAGTAGCTTTTTGGTGTGGGGTTTTAGGGCTCGTTTCACGTGCGTGCTTTGAAATTTCACTTCTCAAGCAGGACGGAAGTGTGGTTAGCCCCAGTTGGCCAGATACTGGCTTTTAAAGGCTTGCGGACTGTGAATTTAAGGTCCCGGCGGTTCCCATCCAGGCAGAGTCTTCTCGCCTTCTCGGGGGCAAAGACGAACAAACTTCCGAGCGCGCTTGTCGTGGCTGCACGACCGCTGCTGCCGGCTCGCGTTTTCGCAGGGCATGCCGAGAAAACGAGGGGGAAGCGTGGAAGCGAGCTGCGGTGCGGTCGCGGAGCGGTTTCGGTTTCGCCTTTCCCGCTTGCAGCACCCTCCGCACCGCAGTCACGGGTGTGGAGGCGCGGGAGCGTGTGCTCCCCGCTCCCCCCGCGGCGCGGCGGCTGCGGCTGCGGCCGAGGCTCGGCGCTTCTGGGGCTCGGCCGGCTGCGCCGGCAGCCCGCGAAGCAGGGACAATCCTTGTCCTGATGCTCCCCCATCTGACAATTTCTGGGTGTCTGCCTTCGCACAGCCCTGCTCTTTTGCAATGATTTCAGTCAGGGCTTTTTTTTTGTTGGGATTTTTTGGGTTTTTTTACACACACACACGCCCTGCCCCGCGCTGCCAGGCCGCGAAGCGCTCGTGAAAGGGGGGTCCGGCCGGCACCCGCGGCCAGGGATGCGCTGGGCACCGCCGAGCCGCTCCGCACCTCCCCGCCCCTGCTCCCTCCCCCCCGCTGAGGTGCTGCGGGGACATCCGCGTCCCTCCGCGGTGTCCGGCGGGGCGGGGCGCGGGGCGGGGTGTGGGGTGGGGTGCGGGGTGGGGGGGGGCGCGGGGGGCGGTGCCGGCGCTGGGCGCTGACAGCCACATGCCGCCCTGCCTGAAAAGGCTGCGAGGCGCCGGCGGGGAGGGAGAGGAGGCGCAGACGGCGCCCCAGCCCGCACCGCTGCCGCGCCCCGGGGGATGCCGAGGCGCCGGCCCCGCGGGTCGCCCTAGGGGAGAGGCGCTCCGCCGACACTGCCCGCCCCGCAGCACCGGCCCCGGAGCGGCCGCCGCCCCCCCGCTGAGCCCCGCCGGAGCCCGAGTGGGGCGCCCGTGCGGGGCGTCCGGGTAGGGAGGCGAACCCCGGCCTCGCAGCCTCGGGTGTTTCGGGTTGCGTTTGGGGGTTTTTTGGTTTTTTTTTTTATTATTATTTTTTCCGAAGGATGGATACGTTTCTTCTCGCGTGGGGATTTCTAGGGCTGTGCTTGCCCGGCTCCGGAGGCACGGCGGAGACAGGTAAGGCGACCTCCGGGGCGGGGGATGCCTCCCCGGCCGCGCGTGGGCGAGGGAGCCCTCCGTGCCCGCCCAACTTTCGGATGCCCCTGCGCGGTCCCGGGCGTACGCACGGAGAGCTTTGCCCGGCCTCGGGCATCGCGCAGGGAATAAACGAGGCATCGGCGGCGCCGCGCAGCTTTCGCAGTACGGTGTCGGGTTTTTGCGGGGGTTGGAGGGTCGTGCGTGTGGTGGGGCGGGGATGGCGCAGGCCCACCCCGCTCCCCCGGCAAAGCGCGCAGCGGGTGTAGCCGCGCAGCTCCCGTCGCCCTCCGTGAAGGGGCAAGTGGACGGAGCCGCACTGGAAAGTTGCGTGATGATTTGGGCACGGGGAAGGGAGGGGAAGCGGTGGGGACGGGCCGCATCCCGGACACCCGCATCCGGGTGCCTGCGGCCCCACGCCGGGTTGCAGCCTCGGGAAACTTCAGGTGAGAAATGAGGATCACCTGGCAGGGAGCCGGCGTCGGGAGCCGTGTGGGGCGGTGCTGGGAGCAGCCGAGGCGAAGCGGCGGCGGCAGTCCCCGGCCGCTGTGGGCGCCCCCGGGCAGCCCGTCCGCGGTGTGTGCGGCACCCGCACTTCCCTGCGAGTGCCGCCGTGTCCCGGGACGTGGTTTGTGGCAGGTTTTTGGACGCGAGGGTGGTTTTCTGTTTTTTTCTCCTAAGAGCCAGGCTGGGCTATTAGGAGGCGCTGGGATGAAGCCCCGGCGCTCACGTTACTTCGGTTTGGGGACAGGAGGGGGGCAAGGGCGGGCTGAGGCTGGGCCCTGTACTCCGCGGCTGCAGGCTTTGGGTCTGGATGATGGGAACAGCAGGGTTGCCGCCGGGAGCAGCCGCTGGAAGAAAAGGTTATGTTTCGCCCAGCCGTCCGCTGCTCTCTCGGGGCTCCTTCTGCGGCCAGCAGCCCAGGAGGTGCCTGGCAGGACGGTAGTGCCAAGCCAGCAGCTGCCAAGCTGCGTGTGGGTTTCCTTTCCCATTACCCAGGGCCTGGGGATGTGCCTCAGCCCGCGGGGACGTGGATCCTGAGCCGCGGTCCAGCCCCAGCAGCCTGAGCTGTGTGTGTATCGTAGTGTCGTGGCCACCAGCTCTGTCTTGGAAAGGGCAGGGGAGTCTCTGCCGCCTGAGAAAGTCGTTTTCTGTAGCAGCGAAGCACAGACCTTTCCGGGAAACACGCGCCATGTACGTACAGTTGCGTGTTGGCATTGCCTCCTTCCTCATGGTTGTAAAGGAAGGGGAGGAAAAAAGAATCTCATCTTTTGTTCAAGTAAGAAAATGAATAGGCATTCGATGGGGTGAAGAGAAAGGGGCCCCCAGAACTTTGCCCTACTGAGTGCGAGAGTCTTTTCGGATGGTTCTTTTCGCAGAGGCAGTGTCTGGTCTCCTGGTGTTGTGCCGAGGCAGGTCTGGCTGTAACTTGAGGCTCTCTCCCAGGGGTTCACTGGCCAGCCTGGCTGCTGCCCCTGGGGCTGCTGACCCCGAGTGTGTGCCTGTGCATGTGTGTGCGCACCTCCTGCAATGCGTGCGTGGGCTCGGGCTCGGGACTTCTAAGTGGGAAGAGGTTTGTGAGCCAACCACGTCTCTGAGGCCATTCAGTCCCTGTAAGAAACGTTTATTTGAACACGGGGTTTTCCCGGCTGAGCAGAGCATCACATGGTGTTGGAGCCAGCAAGGAAGTTGTCTTCCTGCGGCTGACACCAGCGGCTGTTTGCTGAGATGTTGTGGTGCTGCAAATCTGGTCAAATGACTTTATTGCTAGCCCAGCGAGCAGTGGTATGGGGTAACAGGATGTGAACCTTTATCAGGCTATGCACGCTCCGGTAAATTAGCCAACCTAGTAAGAAAAACATGCCAGGGGTAGATAGATTTATGTTTCAATCTGGTGTATCCAAAAGCCTTTCCCCATTGTGAAAGTCCCTCTTAAGGTTCCCTAAGGGAGGTTAGTGGAGAGGGGAGATGTTTTTAATAGACAATAATATGATAATCCACATGGAAAAAAGCCTTGTGCAATATTTCTATGATAGGAGATAAACAGTGCAGCTGCCACTTTGTATGTAGCCAAGCAAACCCTGAGATAACCATGGAGAGGCGTGGATGGGAGACCCTGGAAGATAAATATGAAGGCTGGGTGTGTTTTTCATCTTCTGTAAAAAGCAATCAAGTAAGAAAGTAACAGATTTGAGTGACCCAAGTACTGAGCCCTTCAGATGATGTTTATGCAGCTCCGAGCAATGCTCACTCTTGAAGCCTTCCAAATAGTTTGCTTAAAAGCTGGTACTTTTAGTAACGATTTAGGAGATTTAGCCAAGTGGGGAGGGAGACCAAACCAAATTGCTGCCAGGCAGGCACACGGCCTGCATGCACACACACACCACCACCACCACCCCCCCCCCACACACACACACCTTCACATGCAAGGGTTTCCTGTAATGCCTTTTGCCCGTTGTGCTGTTAACTCGGCTTTTACTGGGAACAAAAGCTTTTTTAGCCTAGGAATCAGACAGTTGTCAGGAGCATCATTGAAAACGATTGATACAAGCTCAGTGGGGGGGCTCTGACCCAGCTTAAGATACTGCATTTTGTTTTTCTAACTTACTTTCTGCAGAAAATTCGTAGTGTGTGGTGTCTGGAGTGACAGGCAAGCATACAGATCCCAGGGGCTCTCTGGAGGTGCTTCCCAGCCTCCCTGCCCTGCTCCTTCTCCCCTCCCCCCGCAGGCCCCTTCCCAGTATTTACTCTGTGTTTGGGACCTTGTGCATGGCTTAGAAGGTTAAAATGAGAAAGCAGCCCATTTTGCTGGGCCAAAGAACGCAGCACTCCCTGTCCCACCAGTGTGCCACTCTGGGCAGGTGGGTGGATTGGTTTCCTCGCAGAAGCCCCCAGTGCTGCTGCGCTCCAGGACATGGTGGCTTTGTGTTGCAGATAGCCTGAGAGGAGAAAGCATCCTTCACGGGGTTTAGGAAGCTGTCAGGTTCAGATAAGGCTGGGATCCTATCCTGTGGGACCCCCAGTTGTATTAATAAGGAAAAATTAATTTTTAAGCGCTGGGATTGCTGCCAAATTATGCAACCTCTGACAGAACATCTGTGCTAGGAAAATGTATCGCCTATATCTGAGACCTGTGATCCTATCTGAAATCAAAAAAGTCGGTGTTTAGCCACTATGGTGAGGGCAGATTGCAGCAGCCTGAGAGCAAACTGGAAGCCGCTGAACTTGCTCTCCTTTGTGTGGTGAAGTCACCACCACCGTGTCCCCATGGGGTCTTGGGAATACAGTTGTCTAATCCGGGAAGTGTGGAGAGCTGATGTGCCTGCGCACACCCGACGGTGGGGGCAGAAGCAGGGTGTGAACATTTCCAGCTCTACCCTTGCTCTACAACAACCCTTTGACACGTTTCTAATTATAATACACACACAGACAAAGAGGTAGCTGGGCTATTTTCAAAATCCTTGTCTACACTCTGGTGGAAACCGCAATACTAGCAACAACATAAATCAGGGCTGTTGCTAGCAGTGTTGCGCACGGCTTAGCGCTACAGTAGCATGGTTTTAATCATACTTGGAATCAAAGGGTCAGCCCTCTCCCTGCCTGAGCCAAATCACAATCTCAGAAGGCCAGATCCTGAGCCAGGCTTTAAGCCTGTGCAGTGAAAAGACACAAGCGCAGACATGGAGGAGAGGTTGGTTTGTCAGCACGAGGTCGGCAGGCACAGGGCCAAACACTCGAAATCACAACTCAGATCTGTAACTTCTTTCTACGTGCAAGCAGTAGATAGTGCGGGGGAGGACAGCTAGGGTAACGCTGGCAGACTGAGATTCCAACTGCAGCCTTGGTGAGGCAGCCTTTTCCCAAAGGGTTGGGGAAAGGGCTACAAGCAGTGAGCTGACATGCAGAATAACACGCAGTGTTACTTGCAGGGGTAGATGGCTGCAGAGACTTTCTATCTGAATGCTTCTCCTCCTTTCTTCATACTTGATGAGTCAAAGAAAATGGGCTCCAGAAGTGAAGTGCTGGGCTTGGTGTCTTTGAAACCTACCCTGATTTCTCCTTGTGCATTTGAGACAAAGGCAAGACATCTGCCCCAGCTGTTCTGGTGGGTCACCCCTAGCTGTGAAGTCCTGTCTGTGTGGGGCTTGAATGCCTGCCTTTCTCTGTGTACCTCCTAGGAAGATCATGAAGCCAAAAGAACATTGTCCTTTCACTCTGTTTATATTTTGTTGAAAGGCTCTTTGGACTCTGGGGAGGGAAAGGAGAGAAGCCCTAACCCCTTTTGTATGCGGGCATACACACACTATCTCCCTGGTTCCTCTGTCTTCATAAGCACATTAATGTCTACCTTTCCTCTTATGCAGAGACCCTCCAACCCCACCTGCCCCCGCCTTGCTGTCTGCCACACACATGCTCCCGCATCCTTCCCTTCACCACACTCTCCTTTATGTGCCCAGAACCTCTTGGCAACTTTCTCCCTCATGCACAGTCCCAAGCTTATTCCTGCTTTCCCCTTGTTCTGTTTGACTGCTCAGTGGGAAACAATGTGTTTAAGACACTCGCCAGAATGTGTAATACCTTCAGCACTAGTAGAGAGGCTCAGCAGCAGCTGGATTTGAGCAAGCCCTTGTAAAGGCTGAAGCTGCTGCTGCTGCTCAGCAGCGGGTGCGGAGGGAGCTGTGGCCAGCCCTCTCCCAGGGTGGCTCCGGAGGCGCTGCTTCCCATCCCGTCCCATCCTGTCTGTGGGGCTGCCATGGCACTCCCAACTGGGCCTCTGGGAGGGAGGGCTGAGCCAGGGGTGTTGTGGGAGTCACTTTAGGAAGAGGCAGGAGTAAACTGCCATTTGCCCAGTGCGGAACGCCGGGATTCGGTTTCAGAACAGGCCCTGACAGATGGGCTCAAAAGGTGTGAGGAAGCTGAGAGGGTTTGAGGGGAGTAGGTGAAAGATGAGATAGGTTTTTTTTTCCTTGGAATTGTCATAATGACAATACTAATTAGTGTTTCAGAGGCATTGAACGCCTTTCATCGAGTCTGAAGCTTTTTACGGAAGAATTCTGGAAGAATCAGTGGCTCTTTCTTCAGTGTGTGGACTTAAAAATGTCTCTTGCTTTTCCTCCATGGCCCTCAAACCAGCCTGTTGTTGATAGCATTTATGGGGATGGCTCAGCAAATTGTTTCATTCTCATATTATTTCATAGCATAGCCTATAGGTAGGGCGGCAGACAGGCTGCCATGCAACAAACCTCTTTATTTCTGCCTCTGAGCCTTCAAGCTTCCACAAGTCTGTTTCCCCCCTGCCGTGGCACTGTTGAGGTTTCCTCAGAAACTGCCTGATCTGCAGCTTGAAGGTCTCCTGAAGCTGCCACCTATTCCTGGGAGGTGGCAGTATGTTTCCATGAGATTTCAAACCCTCGGGAGCCTGATGCAGAGGCAGGAGAAACAGGCATGATTCCCACAAGTTCAGTATATACTTATTCCCTCCCGTGCACATGCACGCACACACTCGCATGCTCTCTTGAATCATTACTGGAGTAGCCACGAGTTGTAATTCCAGACCCACTGATTACATCTGCAGGCAAGCCAGGAGAATTGTGTGCACACATATCTATATAAAGATTAACACTATTAAGCTGGTTGCCATATTGAAATTTTATTTGCCTGTGATATAAAATGACAAATAACAAAGCTAGTGGGGAAGACCCCATGTAAAACTGGGATATAAAATATCATCAAAGATACAGGGTTCAGGGGGGACAACACTCCACAAAACCCCCATATTTGCAACATTTAAAGGTCAATGTAGCCACTGACTGGAGTGGTACAAAGCAAAGCCAGCCCCTGAAAGGCGGCTATCCACAACTGCGGGGGTGGAAATCAGCTGAACTCCAGTGATTTCAAAGCAAATTACCTGGGCTTGCCTGCTGGATTTGGCCCTCGCATTTCCCACAGTGAGGCTAGAATAGGTCTCTATTTCTTTAACTTTTCTGTGGATTAACATGGGAAAGAAAGTAGAGGTATCGGAAGTCTCCAAATCTCCTTCTCTCTCTCCTCTCCCTCTAACACTCTCTTCTTATTTAAAAATAATTTTAAATAATGTCTTTTTGCAAAGGCTTACAGCTAAAACGTTCCATTTGCTGAGCTTTCCGGCATTCCCCTCTCCCCGCTGTCCAGCGCTATAAAGTGAATATATTGCATCCCTCCCTAGTTGCCTTAGGAAGTGGTCAAACGGCTGCATTCCTCAACTGATGGATTGGCGCGTTCCTTTCTTTCTTAAGCCCAGACAGTGTTTTTATGAGCTTGACTCGTGACAGGCTTGAGACACTTGGAATCAAAAAAAATCCTGGTTCAAATCACAAACCTGATCTTTAAATTCTTCTTTGCTGTACCTCTACTCTTAAGTGAAATTTTAGTGAAACTGGTAAAGGCCCTCAAATGTTCAGGGGGCTTTCCCTGATTGTGTGAAATCCCGAGACATGGATGTGAGTACCACTCTGAGATGAAATGTGAGTGTAAGTGCTTTGTGTTGTTTGAGCATGTACATCCATTAATTTGTCCAGGAAGCCTTTGAAGCTTTATCTCACAATCCAAAGAAAACACACTTCTGCTAAAATGATCCATTCTACTGGTGATAAAGTATCTAATCTGATTAGCTTCCTCCACACTTATTCTCTCTACTTGGCCAATGGCTAAGCTGTACTGTTTAAATCCTAGGGTTTGCATTTGTGTTCCTGCCTGATGCCTAAATTGTGCTGTACAGTTTGGGGTGGGAGTCCACTGCCACATTAGCTGTACCCGGACTCTCCCCCAGGGCCAGAGCCTGGGGAATGAGGCAGGATGAATGCTAATGGTAACGAGTCCTCAGGAGATCTGTTTGGCCTCTCCATACCAGGGTTTGGTGAAGTGCTTGGATGCACGTGGACCTTGAAAAATTTTGCTTCTTGAACAGCTATTTGACTCTGATGGGACTGAAACACAAGGCTTGCTGCACAGAAGGGCTTGTTCTGAGTTCAGCAGCTCTGAGCAGTAGGTCCTGTGTGCCAGGGCGTGTATTGTGCTGCACAGTCAGAGGGTTGGCAGGGCAAATCTCTTCAGCCCAGCACTGAGTCCCAGGATGTAGAAGTTGTCTGCAGATGAGAGCGTGGGGCTGGGCTGTGAGGGGCTTGTGCCAGAAAGAGAAATAAGTAGGTGACGAGGCTGGGCACTGCATCCGTCCGCATGCGACTCCCGGGAGCTTTCCCTTGCACCTTTGTTGCCCTTGAAGGCTGCTCTTTCTGAGCAGCACAGACACCAATGCTGCTGCTCGCCTCTAAGGCGACAAGAGTGCCTTAAATTTTTTGCGCAGCCCTGAATTACACCCCCAAAGTAAACTGAACCCAGCAGATCAAAACGTGATAGTTTTCTGCTGGATGCTACAAGCTCTGAGAGGCTGTAGTGTGCATGTTTGTTGTGAAATGGGCCTCTCTGGTGATGATTATTTTTGTTACAGGCAGAGTTGGCTTTAGTTTCTGTGTTGAACGTCCAACAATAACAGTGAGCCCTGCTCTCCTGGGGTGAGGGAAATCCAGAGGGGTTTAATCGGCAGGAAATTCAAGTAGGAGAACGCTCTGCTCCCGGCCTAAGGTTTCAGCCTGTGATGATGAGCTGCGGAGCTGAAAACCCCCAAGTGTGGGTGGAGGTTCCCGGAGCCTGACTGTTGTTTTTGGGTCCCCTGAGTGATCATGGTTCATTGCAGCCTGGAGGAGGCAAGGTGAGATTTCTTCAGCTGGGATGTCTCCAGTAGGTCAGGGCAGGGAAAGGGGGAGGTCTGCCCCTTGCCAAGGGAGAGGAGCTCAGCTGCTGATACCCATCTCTGTGGGAAACTTTGGAGTTGCCTGCCATAGGCTGCCTGCAGGAGTCTGCCCTCATGAGCTTCTCCAGATCTTCCTTTCCCATCTCTATGGCTTGATGGGATTGTCCTGCAATGGGATTGTCCTGCAAGGAGGGGATTGCTGGGGTAATATGTGTGGTGGGCCTTAACAAAAGAGGGGACCTCAGGATTTCCCATCCTGAACATAATGTGCTCCGACACTACTGGGAAGTACCAGCCTCTGTAGGCTGCAGTGAGGAGCCCGGCTGCTCTCCCGTGGCCTTACCGTTGGTGTAGTGTGCCACTGGCCTCTCCACTGTGCGGGCTGGCAGGGGCCCCAGCAGTTTGCTTTCAGCACCTGCATTTTGCTTACTGAGCAACGGGATGTCCCACGCACCTGGCAGACTTGGCTTATGCTTCAGAATTTAATTTTATTAAGTGAATTCAGGGCTAGCAAAAGCTGCCAGAGCCTGTTAGCTGTGGAGCATGCCTTGCTTCCAAAGTGTACAGCCTAGGCACTAGTCGTGCCACTTAGCTTTTTTTTTCCTTTTCCAAAATTTATTTTTGTGTGGATTCAGTGCATCAGTTTAAGAGGACACTTTTATGTAAAAGCTTGACCCTCTACTATGTACGAAACACACCTAGTTTTATACAGAAAGCCAGTGGTTGGCATGTCTGCTCAGGCAAAATCTTTGCCTGTCAGTGGGCACAGTGATAGATTTTTTTTGTCGTCGTTGTTGCAGGTTTCTGTCTGCTAGATAACAATGAATTAAAAAAACCTGACAGAACAATTACAAAGATATTAAAGTCCTTTTGCCGCTTCGGATAGCTCTTAAGTAGCCCTGGTTTCCGTGATAAACTATCGCCCACCATGTGGCCTGTTTCTGTGCATGAGCAAGGCAGCGCTGAACTTCATTTCTCTGGACCTTCTTGTGGAGGAATGAATGACAGGATAAAAATCTGCTCCTCTGAGAGACACAGATAAACTTTCTTGCAGGTGGAAGGCTTTCCCTGCTGCAGAAAGATGGTGATGTTTTTCTGGCGATACCTGAGTGCCTCAGGAATATGGTTGGTGCTCCTGTTGGCTCAGTGGTTTTGCCTACTTGCCTTGTTTTTGCAGAGACTGCAGTCATGCAGAGCTGGGCTCCAGCCCCTCACGCTCAGGCTGTCCTCACCAGCACCAGCAATTTGACTTGGGCACCAGCTGACCTGAAATCAGGATCAAGCCCAGGGATTTCCTTGGGTTTGGTCTTGCTGACCTGCAGTGGCCCTGCAGAGCAAGGGAGAAGTTTTAAGATCGGGGTAAACCCAGGTTTCTGCTCCTGAGTTCATGCGTTGGGGCAGAGCCGGAGCAAGCTGGAGCCTGACATTCCTGTTCACATTGCAGTTCCCCTTCAACTGGCTGAGTTGCAATAACTTGCAGAGTATTCATAGTATCCAGCACGAGTAAGGGGCTAGCAGCTTCTGAGTGGTGGGTGATGTTGGTGGTATCAGCCTAGCGGGTAGCATGTGTGTGAAAGCTGGAGAGACGGGGAGGGGATGATGAGGTGTGGAAGGATTGACTGTATTTTCATTGCTTCGAGACTTTGCCCTTTCCAAGAAAAATAATCTGCAGCTTGAATATTTCTCTTTGCTGGAGCGGGTGGACATGTGTGCAAACGAGGTGTGAATTTTTATGAGAAGGTGTGAAAGTGCGTACATGAGTGAAGTGTGAATTACACGTCTATTTGTACATTGATGTCAACAAGTCCATGAATTTCTTCCTTCCACGTGAATGTCTCTCTTGCTCTCTCTCTCTCCCCCCAAACCCACATAGACACGTGTGTGGGCAAATATGCCTTGCTGAGAGAAGAGATTTGTGTAAGAACGTAGGTTTGTAAATGTTTGTGTGTTGAGCAAGCTCTCCTGTGGAACAAAACCAGATGTTTTTTGGTATTCTCAACTCTTCAGTGGCACTGTTGCGATTTTTCCCCTCATATTTTTCAGGATACTTACAGGATTATTTTAAGAAAAAAAGGGAAGGCTGCAGAGCTGCCTTTGGGTGTGTGAGAAGAAAGTTATTTTGAAGAACGAATGTGTTAGAGGGCATGAAAAACATGGGGAAAACTGAGACAGTGCTTTTTCATGGTGAAGGAAGCCTGGCACCCCCACGAAGGGCCCTCCTCCTGCCCTTGTTCCCACACAGGGCACGTGTATTTTCTGCAGGCAGCGTGCAGGCGGCAGGTTGTTTATTTAAAGTGTGTTTTCCAGGAAGCATTACTGCCGAGGGTTCCTGCCTTGATCCTGCTGCTCGCGTTGGCTTTGACAAGGAAGGAGGCTGTGATGTCCCCACCAAGAGCGGGCAGACTTGTGACAGCCTGGCAGGGGACACCCTTGGGGCCTGGCAGACCCCATGGCAGAGGGACAGGGCCAGACCCACAGCATGGGATTGAGCCCACACAAGTCTGCGCTGCTTTGCTTCTCCAGGGTGACCCTGGGCTTTGCAACAAGTGCTGCTGTGGGAGGACCAGGGCACGGGGGAGCACCGCGGAGACCCTCGGCCCACGGAGCTGATGGGGTATGGGATGTGCGGTTGCTCTCCTGTACCAAGGGTGATGATCCTCCTGTGCTGTGGCTCTCTCAGGGGTGTGCCGTGGGCCCTATCGCGAGGTGTGCTCATACGTGCCTCGGGAAAGCCTGAGGGACCGGAGCCCTCTGGGGCTGTGGGGAACCTGTGGGGACAACCCACAAAGTTTGTGTCCCATACCATATCCTGCTGCTTATCTTCTGGGATGGGAAAGCCCTTCTGCAGTGTAGGACCAGGGTCACTCTGTGTGCCTGGCAGCCTGCCTTGTGGAGGGGATTAAGATTTTTCTGGGTTTTGCCTGTTTTGCTGGGTGTAAGGTGGCAGTGCTGTCTTCCTGAGGCAGCTGTGGCAGCCCGCAGGGCAGTGGCAGGGTGGGGGGGGGCAGCAGGAGGCACATGGTAGGGGACCCATGGAGAAAGGTACTTTAGGATTTATAACGCGTTATCAATTGACCCTGCGATGCAGATTTTCCTCTCAGCAAGTAATGCAATAATAAATTTGATTTGCAGTGTTCATGAGATTAAATGTTTTTTTTTGAAGATGAAATCACCCTCTAGGGCCTGTTCTAACCCAAAGCTGAGAGTGCTTCCTCTGCTCACCAAGCAGCTGTTGCCAGCCATTTGTGGGCTAGCCCCACAAAACCACTGCTGCTGATTATCCGCATCTGCAATTCCAAAGGCTGGGTTAGGTTGAAAGGTTTTGGGATCCCGTCTGCTGAGATGGGTCCTGGGGACAGGTGAGGTTGGGAAGGAAGAGCACAGCTAGCAGAGGAGGGCTGTTGTGGGGCTCCAGGCTGGGGCCAGAAGCGCTGGATGCTGTTCTCTGCCACTGCCTGCACAGGTGAGCCTCCCTACCAGCCCTGCCGTGCCTCAGTTTCCTTCCTTGGGAACAGCAAAGCTTTCTGCAGCTCTATCAAATTTATAGCGTCCAAATTTTGGTGTCTTCTGAGGCAGCTGTGGGAGACCAACACAGAGCAGCTTGTGAGGGAGGTAAAAGAGGGGATAAAATGAGGCGGCTGCAGATGATCTGATATCAATCTGTCTCTTACTTTATGGCTCTGTAATTGCCTCGGCAGGAGCATTTATTTCTCTTTCCTCATCTGTGTGAAATGTGGTATGTAAGTGTGGCAGGAGGTGGAGGGGAAAAGGAGTAGACTTGTTGTGTAGCGTAATTGCCCTTGCCCAGAGATTAAGATGAAATATTAGAGTACTAAATGGGTGTCAACAGCCTGGAGAATGGCCTTTATCAGACCACCCTGAGCAGTGGCCCAGAGGGTCTGGCTGTGCGCAGCTGATGCCCAGAACCTGTTTCAATACCTTGTTCCCTTCTGTGTCTCTGCAGCTCAGCCGTGCGGGGGCCGCCTCAACTCCAAGGATGCCGGGTACATCACCTCCCCAGGGTACCCCAATGACTACCCTTCCCACCAGAACTGCGAGTGGGTCATTTACGCCCCTGAATCCAACCAGAAGATTATCCTCAACTTCAACCCTCACTTTGAAATTGAAAAGCATGACTGCAAGTAAGAGCCTTCCTCTTCCTTTCTAGTACATAGTCACCTCCTCTTCCTGCTTTTGCCTAGCAGTGTGGGCCTCATGCTTCCTTGCACATGAAAATGGTCATCTTGTTACCTTTCGGGGCAAGTGTGCCTCTAATGACTGGGTGGTTATAAGACACTGCTTTGGACACACAGGATGAGCCTGTTCTGCATTGAACTGATGGTTGTCAACTCGACCTAACGTCACCTGAAAGCAAAAGCTTTTGGTTAAAAGGCAGCTTGTTTTTTTCCAGTGGTGAAGTGATCTTGCTGTCCTTTTAAACTGTGCTGGGAGAGTAGAACAATTTCCTGACCTGGAACTAGGCAGAGGGATGGCACAAAGAGCCCTAAGGCTTGAGACCCAGGCTCAGGCCATGTGAGACTGGGGACTTCCGGATCTGAACTGTTTAGGCTGGATCTGACTTTCCACAGTGCTTATTTTGCTGGCTTTGGTAAACCACGGGTTTGGTTTTATTCGCTTTTCTTTCCCTTCTTCTAGGAAGGGACTTGGAAACTAGATCTCCAGGAAAAACAATTAACAACTAGTAAAGAGTAATTAATGACATCAAAGGGCACCATAAAAGACTTGAGTTAATAACATGGTCTTAGCAGATGTAAAACTTGTGTGTTTAATCTGGAGTCCACAGCCAGCTACAGAGATGCCTGAGCTGTGAAGGAGCTTGGGCTCTCCTAAAACAGGCCTGACACAGCAGTCTTGCCAGACATGCTGGTCCTGTTGATTAAAAGGCAGTTATATATGGAGAAGGGAACTCTGTTTGCAAAAAGGACAGAAGGACAGAGGAAACGTTTATGGAGCTATAGAATCAGTCCTGTGGAGAACAAAGAATTCAGCATGGGTTTGATGATGTACTGAAGGTTATGAAGTATAAGAGCTGGATCCTGAGCTACCATAAATCAGCGTAGCTCCTTGAACTCTAATGAAGGTGTGCTGATTGAAGTCATTGGGGATCTGGTCACCCCCTACAGATAAAACCTGGGCTAATAAGCCTTCAAGCACCGTGAACTCTCCCTGAAGTCATTGTGTGTGCAAGGCGTTTAGCACTCTGCAGGATCAGCCCTGTATTTAGAGAGGGGAGAGGGTAGAGAGATGCTTAATGTGGGTACAGATGAACACAACAAGGCATTGGCAGCACACATGAGAATGATGTTTGCTATCAGATTTTATTATTACCTGCACAGGTTGAACTGTATAACCTTGTCATAGCTAATGCAGTTGCCCCAAATTCAAGAGTAATGAAAGCTTCTTAGCCCTATATTTGCAGTCTGCAGGGTTTGTTATGTAGATCGGGCAGGACAATGTTGTGTTCTGGGCAGGAGGGACTCCAGCTTCTGCTTCTCCAAGGTCTTAGGCAAGCAAAGCCAGGTTGGTCAGAGAGCCAGAAAGCCCTATGGGCACCTTGCTTTCCTCCATGTATAGGAAGCTGTCAGTCTTATCTCTGAGCACTTTGGGCAACTTTGGCACATGTTGCTGCCTGTGAGGGAGCGGGGTCTGGTCCTGAGCTGCGGGTGGTGGGTGCTGGAGGGGCTGCCAGAGCCCCAAAGATGTTACCCCATTGCTGCTTTCTGCTTTACTGTGGCAGATCTGAGTGGCTGCTACGTGGTGTTGCCCCTAACCCTTCTGTGTGTACCTACATGAGGGAGCCTTTAGTTAAAGCAGAAAGGTTTGAGTTGGAGAGTTTTGGTCCCCCATGTAGAACATGAATTGTGGAGGGTTTGTTAGGGTCTCTGATTCAGTCCAGCTCTTGTGGCAGCATTCCTCTCTAGAAACCAGGTGTTAACATCAAACTGCTCCTGAAAGTCAAGTTTGCCTGCAGCTCCATCCCCTCAGCTGCCACTTGTGTGCAAGTGAAACAGGCTTTATGCATGCTGCGCTTTGGCTTCTGCTGGCCACAGGTGTGAGCTGGGAGCCAAGCTGGACAGTGCTTGATAGAAGCATAACAAAACATATAAAAACAGTGCGTGATAAACACTGACTAAAAGAAATTGATCGGAGGGAGATTTTTTTAAAGTGACCTACCAGAATGAAACACCGTGTAATGCCTGAGCATTAAGCAGTACTAATAGGTGGCCATCTAGTAATAAATGTCATCCAAATGTCAGAGGGTACTTTACGAAGAAGCCAAGGCCTCGTTGCAGCTGCAGGTGGGAACCTTAACAGCAACAGGAGTTCAGCATCAAAGAAACAGTCTCAGGGCAGAGCCCTTCTTTTGACATCTGGTTATTAATGCCTTATAGAGTGCATTCACACAAAGGTGACAGGCTGATGAGCCCCATTGTAGCACTCTGTCTCTGGGTGGACAAGGTTCCCCCTGCCCTGGTATTGCTGCCTGGCAGGTCTCAGAGAGGGGCTGGTGTCTGCTTCCAGCTGCCAGAAGCAGACACCATAACCCCTTCCTCTGCTGCTTCTTCCTCCAATGTTTCATCTTACCTTATTAGGCTAAAGTTTCTGCCTCATGAAGCATAACGTTTACATTCCTAAAATCCATTCCAAGGCCTACAAAAATATCCGCAAAACTCTTTTTAGCTTTACTGTGTCCTTTCTGGCCTTTCTTGTATCTGCTTTAGATTTCCCTTTGGGATGGGAGGCGTTTCCTCCTGTGTTTTGTACAGTGCCTGGCACCCTGGGGACCTCTGCGGGAAGGTCAGTGACTTCCCCTGGCTGGGCAGCTGGCCGGAAAGGGGCTGCATACCCGGTGCTGCCCAGCTGCCGGATCCAGAGCTGGCTGCAGAGAGCGACCTCCCTGCTGGAGGGTGGGAGCACCAGCCAGGGATGGACGCCTGGAGGTGGCAACCAGGAGCAGCTGCTCCGTGCTGGTTGTTGCTATTGTTCTTCTGGAGGCACATCTGGACTTGTACTTTTTGGCTGTGTCCAGCTGCATTAAGAAGCAACTGCTCCACTCACCATCGTGACAGGAGTAATTTGGTGTATAACTGAAGCCCCAGCTTTGTCTGTCCACCTTAGTTTGTGAAGGCACTTCAGGTTAAGAAAATTGACCTCCTGCTATTGTGGCTCTTGTGCACCAGCCCAGCAGGGATCCCTGTTGTGGGAGGGTGGGCATGCTGGGACAGGGACTATGGGATCCAGGCGGTTGTTTGGGGTGTCCTGCAGTGGTGGAGCCGCAGCAATAACGGCAGAGCCATAAGGGAAGTTTCGATCCTCTGACAAAAGATCTGTCAAACTATTCGGAAATAATTGTAATAGCCTGTCTGCTCACCAGTTCTTTCTCTCTGTGCCGCGAGCGCAGCTGTTGCTCGGGCAGTGCAGCCCTGTGCCGTTGGTATCTGCTCTCTGAATAGGGAAGTGGCATCCAGTGGGAAGGAGCACAGTGCCGTTGCTGTGGCAAAATGCTTCTGCTCCCCGTGTTTCATGAAGGTAGCTGGGCAGCCTTCTGCGTGCCAGGGTTTATTTGTGATCCCAGGAGTGACCTGAACCGTTCGCAGTAGGTGTGAACAGGAGTGACTGTCCCCCAGCTTGTGCAGTCACGTAGCTGAGCTGCCTGCTCCTTCCTAATTGCCATTTCGCTGTTCTGTCTGTGCTGCTTGCTTGGAAAATCCAAGTCAGAAACCTCAGCTCTGAGTGAATCACTGCATTTATTATAACCAACCACCCTTTCCATTTGTGCCTCCCTCCCAGTGCTGGGCTTCTCTTTGGACCATTAAAAGCTCCCTCCCAAGACTGGCTACTGACTCTGCCATCCCTGGCTGCGCTGGCTGGCTGCCAGAGGATTAGGCTGGGCAAAGGTGCCGGCTGAGTGCCGGGATGTTGCTGTGCACACATGGTAGAGGCACGAGCTGGTCCTCCCTCTGCAAGCCAAAGACATTTCGGCTGAGTCATAACATCTGCAGCAGAGGATCGTTCTGTTCTTTTTTTTTTGGGGGGGGGGGTAAAAAAAAAAAAGAAGCCCAGTTGATAATCCAGCCACGCCAGAGGGTTTTTCTGTAGCCCTTTCTAAGACGTGCTGCAGCTGGGCTGTGGTGGGTGACATCCCTGCCTGGGCAGGATTTGGGGGGCTACTGCCATGGCTCGCAGCCCCCCCTGGTGGCAAATGCCAAATGCTGGCAAAAGTTTATGGAGACAGGACCTGGGGCTCCAAAAGCGGACAGAAGCTGGCGAATTGGAGACAGCTCGGAGCTGTACAGTCTTTTTCCCAATTTTGACTCCCTATGTCAAACCCTGAGGGTTTCCAAAAATAAGAACTGGGGCCACCGTAATGAGGAAATTTATGCAGTTGTCACTGTGACCTTGTAAGTGCCACGGTGGTACCAAGAAAGTTGAACCAAGTTCAGCATCCCAGTGTGTGCAGGGTACCAGACAGTTGTTCCAACTCCCAGCCTGAAGGGCAGAGGGCACCCCAGGGTTTGGCAAGGGAAGGCACCACCCTGCTCCCACACCCATCTTGCAGAGCGCTGCCTGCCAGAGGGCACTGGCAGTGACGTGCTGGTATTCCCAGGCCGCAGTACTAAGGGTGAGGTCCGTGGGCTCAGTCAGCCACTGACAGCCTCTTATGGCAGCTTGGCCATCTCCTGTGCTTCCAGAAAGCTGAGCGTTGGAACAAAACAGCTCTGCATTCTTCCTAGAGAGCAGCAGAGGCACTGGCCCAAGTTGCTTGCTCGGGTGGCAGGGGGAGCTGCAGCCAGTGCCCATGGGCAGGCAGCTGGTGGCTGCAGTATTCAGCCTGACACTGGGCCATCTCCTTCAAAAAAGAGCATAATCCTGCAAGAAGCTGTCCTTCCATCAGCGAAGGTTAGAAGTAGACGAGGCAGCAATTATGGACAGCTAATTAGTAAATGCTTTGAAAAGTATGCATAATTAGCTTATTAGTAAACATTTTAGAAACAATGCAGTTCATCTTGAGATTGGGAAAATGCTTAGACAAGAGAAATACATTTAGAGCACTACAGGACACCAGGGCTTGGGGGGTTCTTCACTGGGATGCAAGGGGAAGTGACTGCATCTCCTGCAGGCTTCAACTTTGCAGAGAGGGGAAGTCAAAGATGAGATGTTAAGGAAGGCATTTGCTTGCTCATACATTTGTGGCAAGAGTAGCCAGAAGCAACGTTTTTAACGTACAGGAAATAACGCAGTCTGGGTAACATGACACTGCAGCTCCACTTGTCTTCAAATGAGCTTCTACTGTTTTTAACTCAGTCCAGCATCTGCTGTATGGTTCATAATTCCCGTCAAACCCAGGTGATTTTCCAAAATGGAATATCAAGGAATGGGTTAGCTGTGATGGCATTAGACCAGTGTGTGAGTTAACAGCTCAAGGTTGTTCACATCTCGCTTCTCTACTGCCCATCCACAGAGCTGTGAGCTCTGCTTGCTCTGTGTCTGTGCTTCCCCATGCCCCAGAGGGACAAACCGAGTCTAGACTCTGCAGAAGGTGATGGCCCCAAAGGCAAGCTCACAGCGTCTCCTGTGTCCTGCCCGCTCACCAGTATACAGTGTGTAGGAGTCAGATCTGGTTTTCCACCTTGTTTCCTGTTGGCATGTTGACAAGTTGAGAGCCAGCTGGTGACACTGGAAACAATAGCATTAGAGATAGGGACCTCTCCCCCTCCTTCCTGCTGAGGAGGAGGAGGAGGAGGTGGTGGTGTACTTGCTTCTTACTCAGCTTCTCTGCCCAGTGAGGGAGAGAGCAGGACGTGTGAGTGCTCCGCAGTGTCTGGGGAGGGAGCGAGGGTAGGGCTGGCTGTGGTGACTCCTCAGTAACTGATTTCCCAGGATCCAGCTAAGTGTCAGAAACCTGTGCCTTTTGGGAGCATTCAGGGCAGCTCTTAAGGCTCTTGTGACTTTGCTGCCCCTGTTTAGCGCAGATGCCGTAGGACAGTAATAGAGCAATCCCGCAGAAACAGGCTGATAATAACCACAGTGTTGAGATGCTCGTGCTTTCAGCAAAGAGCCCAAGGCTGTCTTTGGAACAGTGCTCTGACTCTTTGGGTGACAGTGGGTGACACGAATCACAGAGGCTCATCACAAACACGTGGAGCCTAAGTGTGAAGATGTGAGTCTCAGTCACTTTTTTTGCATCACACAGCAGGGCTAGCAGTGCTCTTCTGTGTCACGGGCATGCTGTCTGGGTGCAGGAATTAGAAGGTTTAGTACGTGTCAGAAGAGTGCCAGAATGATATTTAAAAATTTTTTTTTTCTTTTCTGTTAAAGATCAGATGTGAAGCCCAGTAAAGTCAGCAGGAGGTTTTACCTTGATTTCCATAGGAACTGGTTTAGGCTTTTAATGAGCAACTGTTTGCCTTAACTACATGCAGCCTTTTTAATGGCTATCAGCCCTATTGTCAGGCTGTAACAGGGGAGTGGCAGACTTGGCAGCAATATCAGGTCTGGGAGGTGTGAGATTTGGGTTCTTCCCCTTCCCTGCTATTGATTTACTATTCCTGCTTTGGCAAATCAGTTTAAATTCTGTGTGTTATAAAGAAGAGAAGACCTGTTCATGTGCAGGCATAAAACCCAGTCTAGATAGCAGGAGTGCACTGCGCACTCCCCTCCAAAGGCTGCTGCGTAGCAGCATCACACAGGAGCAGGTCAGAGCGCTGCAGACGATGACTGGTTTGTTCCCAGCCTTTTCTGGCTGGGTGCGAACTCCACAATTAAATATGAATGCAAAATAAAAAGAACAGACTGCAAAGAGCAGACTGAAAACGGAAGAAATTTCTGGTTGCTTTTGGCCAGAGCTCAGCACAGAGCTTATTTGAAGGAATTGGGGGAAGTTAGTTTTCAGTCTGAGACTAGTTCTCCGTTTTCTTTAAATCAAGTAGCTGCACACCACCATGGAACAGCAATGTAATAATACTTCACAAATGACAGCCTGGTGATCCTTGAATTCCTTATAAGTTAATGGCAGTCATGGTCCACTAATCACAGCTAGGATGTTTTAAGCAACTGTCTTTGATATATCAGTTCAAACACACCGTAGAAAGCCTTCCTTATGCTGGCTTAGCAAGTAGATCAGTAGATCACTGGAGAGAGAGAATGACCTGGGGTTTTTTGGTTGGTTGGTTGTTGTTTTTTTTTCCACTGAATCCCAAGGAATTCTTGGGATCTGCGTACAATGTTGCTGAGCAATCAGAGTCCAGTAGTATGGTGATGGTTTTAATGTAGCGCTGGGTCAGACACAGAGACTTTAGTGTTTAATAAATTGCTAGAAGCAGAGCCTGAAGCAACGGTGTCTGACAGTGGAAATCCGTCTTAGGATTTAGTCCTGTTACAAATGGCACAGAAACTGGCAGGGCGGCTGCTCTGTGTGCTGTGGCTGCCCCAAAGGCCCCGTCTTGCAGAGATATGGAAGACATCGAGATTGGTGTGAGGAAGGGCCCACCCCTGTTTTTTGAGGTGGGGTCCCACTTTGCGGAGACAAGCAGCACTTGCACGCTGGCCGTGCCACGTGCAGGGTGTTCGCATGGGAAGTGCTCAACGTATTAGAAACCTCCAGGGAGCCCTCGGAGCTGGGGTTGTTGACGGATGTCCAACAAGGAGCAGGACCCCCCGGCTGCTGGCAGCACCAGAGTTTGAGGCATGTGCTCAGCTTCCTTCCTCTTTTGCAAGTGGTGGTGTGAGGTTTCATTTACATTGTTATTTTGCAGTGAAAAGGGAAGGTGTAACGTCAGGCTCTTCTATG
The DNA here is from genome assembly GCA_020746105.1 of Trogon surrucura. Classification (NCBI taxonomy): domain Eukaryota; kingdom Metazoa; phylum Chordata; class Aves; order Trogoniformes; family Trogonidae; genus Trogon; species Trogon surrucura. The sequence goes on along the minus strand of CM036621.1, from coordinate 53,943,664 downwards.
TTTTGCCTTTGGTAATGCTGATGTTTGGCTGATAATCATGGACAGGAACAAGGTCTGGGATCTCCATCAGCAGAGGGGACTGACTTGCCATTGATCTATGTTCGCTGCAGCTTGTTGAGGTTTTTTGACCCATTTGATTTCTTAGGTTTTCTTTTGTGAAAACCCTCTGATTTTTCTGCCGTTCAGGAGCAAAACATCTCTCTGTTTCTTTAAATATGGCAGATGGGGATTTCTTCAGATGTCCAACAGCTCAATTGAAGGAGACCTCAGGAGACCTCTCCCCTTCCCTGTCCCCCTTCTCAGCCTGTCTTTTCATCTGCAATCTGGAGATGTAAGGGCTATAGTAATAGAGTGTCAGAGGAAGTAATTGATTCATCACACGCCGAGAGAGGAGTCTGTTGCCTTCGGTGTCAATGGAGCTGAACCACAGCCTGGAAGGGTGAGGGAGGCTTGTAAACACTCCATGGCTGAGCTGGCAGGACAAAGCAGACGCGCTGCCGTGGCTGAGCGAGAGGGTGACACAGAGGGTTGCTTCAAAAAAAAAAGATCTTACTGAACAAAGCAGTGGCAGGGCCCTTTTTTGTGGGAGAAGCAGGAATGCTCCCATCCCCCTGTTGCTGGAGCACATTAAGGAGTAAAGGTGCCAACCAGCTTCATGGAGGAGCCCACTCCCTCATCTCTGCTTCCTTCTCCTGTCTCGGCGTGGCTGCCTCTCCAGCCAGTTGTCCCAGCCAGGGCTGAGCTCACCTTGCTCAAACCCTGCAAGGTGCTAATTCCTCCCACACCCCCAGATATATACAGCTACCTCCGAGAGCCAGGTGGGAGGCCACTGCTGCAGTGAAATGTGCAGCAAGGTGTGATATGTGTATGGCACAGTGATCACCCTCATCTGGGCATTGATCGTGCTTAGACCCTCGTTGAGGCATGATTCAGGTGGCTGTTGAACTGCGAGCACCCATATTATGTGGAGAGAAGAGGGTAGGAGATGCTGTGCTACCTACACAGCCTGCAAGGAGGGATCGGGCAGGTTTGGTGTGCTGTTTGCCCCGGAAATCACTCTTACTGTAAGCTGGCACGGTTGGATTGTTGTAGAAGTATCCAAAGAGCTGCAGGCCAGCCTTGGAGACAGAGCTTTGCTTGCTTGTGCGTCGGCTGCGGCAGGAGCTGGGCTGTGAACAGGCTGTGTCTGAGAAACTGTGGGGTCAGAAAGCCATTCCATGGTGGGCCGGTTGCAGGGTGACCATCGGTCGTTAATGAGGGATGCAGACGGCCAGGAGCACAAGAGTGGGCTGGTCAGGACTCTGTTCTTGCAACCTCTGTTGTACAGTTGGTGCTTAATGAGGTGCTTGTTTCAGTTTTGTGCTGAAAAAAGCCTGTGCAGATGAGTGATATGCGGAAAGCTGAGCTGCAAAGCTCCTATCTGATCCTGGTTATTACCAGCTCTTTCGTTCTTCACAGCATGTTGTCTCTAAGGCCATGAGCGATGCTGTGGCAGCAAGGTGTGATGGGATGTCACTCGCTATGGCTCCAAAGAGGATGTTTTCCCCAGTGAACAGGCCTGGCACAGCAGAGTTATATGAGTGTCCCCTAATCCCCATTAGCACCACCCAGCCAGTCCCCATTCCTTCTGCCACCAGGACCAGCTTGGCCAAACTGGTCTCCATCTATTGCCTGGGGTGTCAGGCACTGGATCTCATCAGAGATGGGAGCCTGTTCACCTGTTTCCCCCCCACTGTAATCTGAGCAAAGTAAGCATTTGCCTCCTGCTCTGCTGCTTTTCAGCAATAAATTTTCCTCTTGTGGTTGTTATCTTTTATTATATACATCTTTTTTCTTTATGTTAGTGATCAAGCGCCTGTGAGTGGTGACAGTAAAATGACATAGAAACCAAAGTCTGATGTTTTCCACAGATGGATTGTGGCAGAAGGAGGCAAGTGCAAATGCGGTTTCTCGAGTGTCCTGCATTTTGGGGTATGAAAGGGTTGTGAGTTGCTTCAGTTTTCCTTAGAGCAGCAACAGAAGGCAGAATGCTGTGGAGAGGGGGCTTATTCTTAACATGCTTTATATATTTTGTTCCTGGTTTTACCATGATCTTTTTTTCCCCGAAAGAATACCAAAGACATCTTGCAACAAGAGACCCCTGTAGCTAAAGATAGAAGGGTGAGGAATTTATAGATATGGTTTTGGAGACAGAAATAAAATTAAACAGCCATGTGTAACTTCTGAACAACAGCCTGCAGAAAACCCCTAAAGTGCATATTAGCACATCTTGTTTTCTTATATAATGAACGGTTTTCCAGACATGCCCCAGATGAGAACGATTCTCTACTCCAACGCGCCTTTCCGCAGCGATCTGGCAACGCATCTCGGAGAAAGCAGCCTGAGGATGAACGGCAAAGCGCGGGGGAGCCTTGCTCTCCCATCTTGGGGGGGGCAGCAGCATGCAGCGTGCTGGGAGCTGAAATTCCCTCCCGAATCAGAACTTGCCACAGGAGCAGTTTGCAGCTATGTTTTATTCTTCCCTTATAAGATGTATTTTGGCTACCTTTTTGGTTTTTTCTCCTCAGTGTAAGTTAGCAGTAACTGCTGAAAGACTCTTCCCATCAGCAGTGCTTGTAGGAGGGTGAAAACAACCCAAGGAGTGTAAGTAAAGGCTATTTGTAGTTTCCATTTTTTGTCTTCAAGGCATTTTTGAAAAAGTTTTCTGATCTGTTATTTTCTCCCCCTCTCTGTCTCTTTTTCCTTTTTTTTTTGGTTGGGTTTTTTTTTTTTTACTGGATGAGCGTATTTTTCTCATTTCTCAGAAATTCTGGTTGGATTTTTGAGGAGATAAGAAAATAATCCAAAGCACAGTGGAATGATTACAAAACCTCACAATAATACGATTACACAAGATATGTAACTGGATGTAACAAATTCAAAACAAACTTCCGAGAAATCCCAGGAATTATGCCCCACCTCAGACCTGACTCTCCTGCTGCCGTTGAATTTTGGTCATTTTTAGTCACTCAAATCCAGTGAAATCCCTTCAGATTCAGAGCAACCATAGCCTGTTTCTCTCTGCCCTTTCCAAGGGACAGTTATTTCCATGAGGGCAAAACAAGGGCAAGCTCTGCCTGCTCTGTGAGCATCCTTTGCCTCAGCATGGGCAAAAACAGGCCCACAGGCTGTAGACCGAGACCAGATTCATCTCTCCGAAGTTCCGCCATCCAAAGTCCAGGTCTAGTCAGCGAGAGTGCTTTAAGCTACCTCTGTTGTCAGTGCAGAAGAACAATGAATCCCATCCCGAGCTGGGTGTGAGGAGTCTGGTTCCACTGAGAGCAGAGGACATTTAGTTGGCTAAAGCTAGATATAATACAAGCGTTTTAGGTCTCTGCACAAATCTGTCTGTGAGGACTGATTCTCTTCTCACGCCAGGGTAAATTAGGAGTGATTACGCTTAAAACGATGAGTTACACATGTGTAAAACCAGTTCAAGTCAAAGGAGAATCCAATTCATCTGCTGTATTTATAATTAATTACTCTGATTAAGGGCTGGCAGCTAAGATCAAACTTCATTGCTCTTGTTTCATCAGACAGCAGTGGTGTTTGCCTCTGCTATCATGGCTATTAAAAAAAAAAAATTGTTTAAAAGTCCCAGGTAGCTTCTGCAGCAATTTAACCTTTGAAGGGTATATCCTGCAGTTGCTCAAGATTACATAAATGTTACAGAAAAGTTTTCTTGTCTTTCACAACATAACCACCCATGAAATAAGGATTTGGTGTGAAAGAGCATGAGAATGAGCGGTGACACAGAAAAATCGACTAAGCCAGCTAGCATGTAATGGACATTAATTGTGGCTGCCCCTTGATTGCAAAACAAGCACAGAGCTGCTGGTTCACCATTTCTTAACCATGTCTATGCTGCAGCTGCTATTTCATTTCTAACACACAAGGCACACATCCTAGAGGATGTTTAAAAAACCTTACACTTTCTATAACAATTTCTGAGAAACAAACCCAGCTGCCACCTTTTTCAAAGGGAATAATTGCATTTACTAGATGGTGTTGTGGCCAAGCAGGATCCCCACACCTACGCCAAGCTACCTCCAGAGTATTAATGCTGGCTGGATTTCACTAGATTCGCAGTTTCTCATCCTTTTTCTCAGCAGATGAATTCGAGACACCGTGTCATATGGTTCAAGCAGACCAGGGGTCTCGAAGGCTCAGGTCAACACTGGGCATTCCCAAATTTGGGGCTGTTGGCATGCAGTCAGTACCTATTTGTCTCTCTGTCTATCTATGCCAGACTCCTCCAATATAATATAATCTGTCTAATCGAGACTGACTTCTATTCTTGGCTGTACTACAAACTTCCTGCGTGACCTTGGGCCAGCCACTCCTCCTCTCTGCCTTCCTACCTCCCAGGGTCTCGTGAGGATCCCATCATTACTGTTTGCCAGGTGCATGAGCCCCATGGAAGTGTCTATAAATAACAGTTCCAAATTAAACATTGGGGAAGTTCAAGTTAGAGCCTCACGACTCTCTCTACCTCTGACAAGCACTGGAATCTGGGCTTAGCTGCATGTGAGCCTTCATCTACTTTGAATCATAGCTCTAGGTAGAGACTGAGAAAGCTGCCAGCTAGGTCAGAGCTTGGTCTGGGGAACCAGCCCTCCTCCGACTTTGGAGCAAGGCTTGCACGAGTTCATGTGCTGGGAGGGTTCACGTTATAGTTGTGAACATAGAAATGATTTATTTTTTGTGTTTCCCTCTCTCATCCTAAACTAATGTCCCTGTAATGTCCTTGAAGCATGTTTCAGTGGGGAAGGACTCAGCATCTCTTAGGACCTGGGGCTGAGGGGCAATAGATTTGTTGATTATATCTGGAACAATGTAAGTCCCAAAACTGCTTTGGGCTGAGTTTTGTGCCTCAGGAGAAGAGCATCCAGGGAATGGTGCAGGCTTTCTGGTGCTGCTATCATAGCAGTGTATCACGATATCTGTCGTGGTAGACCCTAGGTGGGTCTATCATTTCTGAAGCACCAGTGCCTGGGTGGGCACCTGGGGAGGTCTGTGCTGGCCTCAGGGGATGGTGGAGCACAGCTCCATGGCCAGGGAGCAGATCAGCTATTTCGCAACAGAAAAGAACTGAAAAGGTGGGGGTCTTTTTGTAATCGGTGCAGTTGGGGCTTGTTTGCCTTTATTGTGCCTTGTAGACTTGTCTGGAGAGCCAGTAGCTAAGTGATTTAGGGAAAATAAAAAGGAAAGACTGGGAAGCTGAGAGGGTTGAAGAGAGGAAAAAGCAAGCAAGCATGAGTAATACAGGCATTAGGAGTGCTTTATAATTAGTTTATAAAAGCTCTCTTAACATCAGCAAAGCACTTTCTACTAAAAATCTTTAATAAAAACACAGCAATATTTGTAAGCATTGTACGTTTTCCATTTAATTCTGTTAAACAGCTCCAAGAAACGCATCTAAGCAATGCATTTCCCTCCTTTCTCAACTCCCCCATTGTCTTGGGCATTTAAAAACACTCCAGCTCTGCCTCCCTGCCTTACAACTCCCTGGTGGAAAGCTCTGTTTAAGGTAGTTTCAAACCAACAGGTTGGTTAATGTGTTGACTATACTTACGGGTTACAGATACTGCACCCTGCCCTCACATATTTATGGTTGGCTCATTGGAGCAATGCCTGGATGGGGAGAAAAAGCCATGAAATGTGCTTGGAGAGGAAGGCTTGCTCAGTGGAGGTAGTGCTGGAGAGGTCAGCCCACAAGGATGTTGGTGCACGTTGACTGAAACAGTGGATTTGGTTATATGAGTGAAATGCAAATTGCTGGGAGCTGGTCAAGACCGTTTGGATGTCATCGCTGCATAAGTGTGTCCCAGCCAGCTCTGCCCTAGTCTGTAATTTTCTAGGAATGAAATGTTTAGAGTTGAAAGCATCCCCCAGGGTTGGGTTTTCCTCCTTCCAATTTTTATTCTCGTTTTTCATATATGAAGAAGAAAGTCTGGAAACCATGTGTAAGCTTAACAGAAGCAAAGGTCTGGCCAGACTAGATTTTAACATGGCCAGTGACCCAGTGCAAAGACGATGGGTTCTATCAGCTTGTTTGTTTGCAGGCCAAGACATGGACATGACTGAAGCACATGATGCCAGGAGAGTCTGTGGTGGGGTTTAGCTGGTGTTCTTGCTGAAGTTTGAAAGTTTCACAGCTTGGACTGGATGTCTTTGGTGTTTCATTTTGAAAACCTAAAGCTTAATTGCTTTGTTAGAGAGGAAGTAGGTGTTCCTGCTCATCTGGGCAGGAGTTATCTCCTGAGGGTAATACTGTTCCAACTCACACTCTGTTTATATGACCTGAAGAAAGAGAATTTGGCCTTGTGAGGAGCAGAACGCTTGGGCCAGGATTTTTTAACCAGCAAAGAAAACTCTGTGCATTTATATTCATTTTACATTTGGCAAAAATAATTCCCTGACCTTCTCCTAGGGCATTTTTCAGTTGTTTGTAACATTTGATTTATTAAGGATTAACTCCAGTAAGGCGAAAGCTCAGTTAGATGCTTGGATGAAGCCAAACAGGGTTTAGTTCAGAGAGACAAATATTTCCTGATGATTTACTTACTAGATACGTTCTTTTAATTTTCCATTTGCAGATTGCCCATGAGCAGATTGCAGTATTCCCAAATTGTATGTATTATTGGAAGTTATTCACCCATTCAATAAGCGAATATTTCTTGTTCCAGAATTTGCTTCTGAAATTGCCAGGGGTGCTGCAGCACTGGGTGGTTTGAGGGGCCATGTGGACAGCGCTAGAATGTTTGGTGTGTTGGCTACAACAGAAGCTGTGATCATTACAGTCAAGTAGTTGAAGCCATGTACTGTGTTGGCGAGATAATTATAACCCCACAAGGACACAAACAGATGTGGATGCACTGGGATGCAGCTGACCTCTGCCTGTGCCATGCAAATGGCAGCTTTTGCAATCCGCTCCATTAACAGTGTTTTGCCAGTGTTCATGTTTTCACCAAATTAATTTTTTGCCACATATTTATGGTTTCATTAGTAGCCAGCCAGTAGTCCTGCAGCACAGATGTGTACTTCGGATGTGGAAGGGCTGGAAGCACACTGAAGGCAAGTAGTTATTTAGAGAACAAAATGTCCCCGCTGTTTGCTCAGCACTCCTTTCAACAAATAGACAAACAAGGAAAAAAAAAATCTGCTTAAAAGAAGTACTAATGCTGCCCTCTATGTTCCTTCTCCCTGGGGAGACAATGGGATCAAGTCACACATGATGGACATTAGTGGGGTCACGTAGGGTGCTGCTGGACAGCGTCAGGGTAATAAGGGGTCACGAGGTGACAGGAAGCTACACGGAGCTGAGGAGAGAGCAGAAGGAACAGATCTTCATTTACATCACAGTGTGTCCGCCCACCAGCTACACCAAATGCTCTTATTTTGTGAGTGCCTCTTCTCAAGACTGCTTGGATTTCACCTTGGCCAAGCCAGTTGACTGTATAACGAAGTTAAAGGCTGGGTGACTGTAGCTAGCTGAGTGCTTGGTCCGGCGCAGACAGGATTTTATCTGCAGGTATTTGACTTCTGGCTCGCAGCCTGATTTAGTCCCAGAAAGGAGTGAAACCGGAGCCATCCGGACCATCTTTTGTGGAAGAGCACACTGAGTCCCTGTAAGTTTGTTTTGAGGTTGTTGCCTGCCGATGTGTGCTTTACAGAACAGGAATGAGTCACATGAGGATCATTCTGTATCCAGCAAGCTACTTCTCTTTTCAACTCTCCATTCCCAAACAGGAGACCTTGTGACAAAGAAGAAAGGCAGATTCCTGGCAGTGTAGAAATGCTTTTTCCCTCCCTGGCCGCATGAGAAGAGCTGTAGCATGTTATTCAAACAGGTTCATACAAAGCAAATAAACAGTCCAAGAGAGATGGGCAGTTTCTGTAAATAGCAGCGTGCTGGCCAGAGAGGAGAAGAGGGATGGAAGAGCGTGGGTGTTAGAAAGCAGCTGAAGAACAAGATGTTCATGTAAAAGCTGCTTGTTTCTTCACAGAGCCCGGTACTACCTTGCCATTAGTCATGGCCTAGAAAATATGAAGGCGTCTGTGGGAGTTTCACCTTCCAGACAGACTTTGTAACAAGCTTTTGTCTCTGCACCAGGAGGCAATTTTTTCAACCCTATGCATTCCTCCCCCAGACCATTTAGATGACCAGAAGCCATGCCAGTGGACAGGTGGGACATCTCCAGGTGGGATTTCACCAAGGCAGGTTGTAGCGGTTACAGGATGTGCAAACGTCAGGCAGTAGTGAATGTGGTTACCTAGCTCTTAAGCAGCACTTCTCATCCACAGAAAATCTTCATTAGCAGATAACAGAAGACAATAATGTTACTGTTCCAAGCGCTAGGTAAGTGTACTGACCATGCTTGTTAAAGGACTAATGTGGTGTCAGACAGTGCACAAGACAGCTGCCTGTTCATATAGATTGTTTAAAGCTTGATGCGTGCTTGGCCAAATCCCATGTAAATAGTGGAATAAACTGAGCTGTGCTAAGTAGCACAATGGCACTTAAGGAGGGAGGTAAGCAAAGGAGAGGAGCCCCAGGAGAGTTGTCTCTGAGTATCTCCCGTGTGGAAGAAGTCTTGTGGAAATGGAGGTAAACTCTATCCCAAATTTTGCGTGTTGACTCTGCAGTTGAAGTGGATGTGGGTGCAATAAATTAATGTGAGGAGCAACAGAGGAAGGGATTTAAATGTAGCCAGACAGACAAAAGGGAAAAAATATATTGGAAGGGTGTGATGTGAGTAACAGAGTCCCAGGTACCTGTCTGTAAGATGTTCTGTGGAATATGCAGATAATAAAGAAGTGTTTTATGTTTGTTCTTGGCATCCTGAAACTTCTCACTGACAGATGGCTTTACTGCCATTTCGCCTTGCCTTCACAGGTATGACTACATCGAGATCCGAGATGGGGACAGTGAAGCGGCAGATCTGCTGGGCAAGCACTGTGGGAACATAGCACCTCCTACCATCATCTCTTCTGGTCCCTCTCTCTATATCAAGTTCACCTCAGACTACGCACGGCAAGGTGCTGGCTTCTCCCTGCGCTACGAGATCTACAAGACAGGTGAGTGTCTGAGTCAGTGCCTGTCTCCCAGACTGTTTGCTGCAATGATCTTCTTAAGGTGCCTTTGGCCACCTTCTGAATGTGATTTTTAGCATGTTCTCCAGAGATAAAGAGCTCTTTTTTAAAAAAGAAAAATTCAAAACATAAGCAAGTCTGTTGTATCACATTTCCAAGAAGTTAAAGACGTTAGAGGCTTGTGATAGTGTGTTTTTGGATCACAGTGTGGCATAGAAAGTAAGATTCCTCCTTAAATGGCCTCTTGTATTCGAGGACTAGAAACATATCTTTTCTCACTGTCTGTGTGCAGCTTGTTAGGGCTACGAGGGGATTGTCCCTCTGCTAGGAGCGCATGGAGCTCCCCCTCCTGTGGAGTTGCGATTCAGGGCTGATCAATGACGCTGTGTTTTCTCTCCCTGGAAGCGGGGTTTGTAACTGGGGAGCTCTGATTTTCAAGGGGCTGCTGTCAGCAGTGCTGTCAAGGGCTGAGGCAGTGCCTTCCCAGGCAGATATGAGAGGAACTATTCATAATTCCATTTAATACCAAACTATTATTGAGGAGGGGAAAAGCTGCTCAAAGGCCTTTTAATAGTGTTTCTGTCTAAATATTTGCCAGAATTGTGTGGCTGGGAAGAACGAGGCCTGAGAAAATAGAACCCGCTCTGTGCGGGTAAGAGAGGTGTGCCTGCACGCCGAGGAAACAGGAGTGTGTTTTGCATGAGGATACAGGCGCTTGCCCTGTGCCCACATTCCTTCAGTGGTGCACTGGAAGCAAACACACACAACAGCTTTCAAACCATCACATCCAGCACAAAAAAAAATGCCTACATCTGGTGAAGAACTAGCAAGAAGCACAACAGGGTCGCTTACCCAGCCTCTTCAGAGGAAAGGCAGGGAGCACAGGAATCAGTGCCTGGGGGCACAGGCCCAGCAGGCAGAGGTGCACAAGCAGCCCACAACCCACTCTCAGGTAGATGTGAATGTGGAGACTCTGCTAGGAGGGGATGGCAATGGGGCTCCCCAAATGCATTGTGACATGGTGAGGATAGGAAGTGTCTTGGAAATTCAGGTGGATGAGGAAAGTGCTGTTGTTTGGATTTGTCTGGGCCATATAACTGACCATTGAGCTGTTTTGGTGCAGCCAGTTCCCTGCTGCTGCTGCTCGTTAATCATTTGGATGCAGATTAGTCCTGAAAGAGTTTAGTGGTTCATCTGATGTTGGGATTTACTGAAGTCAGTTGCCAGCAAACTTCCTGGAAGGGTGGCAAAGAATGAATGCCTGTGTTCAGGTGGGAAGGCTGCTGACCCACCTCGGCCTCCCTTGCCTCTCGCTCCCTGCACACACCTCTCTGAGCCCAGCAGACTGCCTCTCCTCACGCCGGGTCCGTGCCTTGAGTTGGGGCATGGGGCAGTGTAGAGTGGTTCAGCTGACTGAGGTGGCCAGCCCAGGCTGAAAGTGCCTGTGGGAAGGGATAGCAAGGAGGAACCCCGTCTGCCTCAGTGGGAGCCAGCAAGGGGCCAAATTCATGGGAAAAGGAGGTTTTGTTGCTGGTGGGAGGGAGGGAAAGCAAGGTCTGATTTGGGAGAGGGGATGTTGGATGGAGACTGGATCTGAGTTTGTGTCCCTCGATGTGGGTTGGTGCAGAGCTGCTGTCAGGTCTGAAGTGGTGTTGGTGCTCCTTTCACCACCTCCACCCCCCGCTGGCAGCCGTCCTGTCCAGCCGTCCTGTTCAGGAAGCCACACTTCCTTCCAGCTACAGCCCACGAAATCCAACCTGGTGAGACAGATTTTGGCATGGGAGCAGAGCTGAGCCTGTGATCCAGGAGCAGGCCCAACCCACCTCCCCTGTCCATCCCCTGTCCCTCCCGGCCCTCCCAGGGAGGGCACTGAGCAGCGCTGGCTGCAGCACTGCAGCAAAGCAAACCCTGCCTTTTGTTTGCCGGCAGGCACCAGCGAAGTCTGAACTGTCAGGCTAGCCAGCAAGGGTGTCACCAGCTTTAAAGGTCATCGGATTGTCATTGTCCAGATCAGTAAAGGCAGCTCAGCTGCAGCTTCTTTCTTTCTTAAAGGTGACCTAAAAAAATAACTCTTTTCAGTTGAGCATTCATTTCCACACCTTGTGCTAAGTTTCCCTTACCATTATGTGAGAGGGGAGCAATCTGCATGCAAACAACTACATCCCAGTCTTTGAATCCTCCGATGGGTATCGATCAACCATCCGTGGGCTGACAAAAGAGCTGCGAGCCCTAGCTGGTCCAGCCTCCCTGCTGCTCACTTTGTGAGTCAGTTCTGGCAGGGCTGGCCAGAGCTCTCCATCGCTGGGCATCAGGTTCCTCTCGGGCTGGTCAGTGCTGCTGAAGCCAGCATGACTCCCCTTGATTATCTGCAGCTTCCTTACAAAAAGCTGATCATTGTGTTTGCTGCAGCCAAACTGTAGACAAAGATGCCAAATGTGATAAGAGCCCCACATGAGGAAACGATTGTTGTCTAATGCAGTGACATACTTACGTCTTTCTCCTGTCTCTAGAGGACAGGACAGTCCCTGATTCTAGGTTTAGTCTTTGATTTTTATTCCTAGCTCGGAGCCTGTGTTATTTTCCCTGTTTATTTATTTGTCTTTCAAGCTGTTTGAAACGAAGTACACCCTTATCCCTGTTCGTGGCATTATGCTGTGATTTGTGTTTGGCCTTATTTTTCGCCTCTATGTTTTACCCCACAGGTTCACACCAGAAAAGCTGGCTGCTTCATTAGGTAGTCAATTAAGAGCCTCTCCTGAGTAGCTCTCCAGCTAGGAGCTGCATAATGCAGTGCTGGGATCCTGCTATTACTGCAAGCTGCTGGCCTGACTCCTGTAGGTTAATGCTGAATTGAATAACAAGTCTCCCATTAGTCCCGGGAAGGCTCGTGTTGCCTGGAAGAGCTGGAGCACAAGAGTTTGTGGAGGAGAAGGAGGATGTCCCAGTAAAACTGAGGCAGAAACCTTTGCGAATGCTAACACCGGGTTGCAGCGGCAGCCGGCAGCCTCTTTAACATTCCCTTTCCCCTCCTATAGCTCCAGGCTGCAGATTTCTGTTGCCTATTGTCCTGTCTCCTCAGTGAAGTGGTTTCAAAGTTACGTGGCATGAATATGACACGAATTTCTCTTTCCCCCTTTCCCTGGCCACCCTGAGGCACCTTGGCTGTGTGAGAGGGGGCACTGAGCTGGCCAGCCGAGGCCAGTGCTGAGGTCAGCAATAAATAAGAGGCAACATTGTCTGCCCCCCTCACCACGCAAAGGTCTTCCTTAAGGATAGAAATAACTTGCATTTCTAGTGCTAACGACTCAGTCTGTGAGAAAGAGGGCTCTGTTCCTCCTCTCAGCAGAACCCCCCCCCCGCCACAGCCCCTGCTACCCCCACTCCTACCATGGCCCTGTTGTTGGTGTGTGCACTGCAGTGGCCCTCGTCCCTTCTGTGGGTCTCGGGGGCCACAGGCTAACTGCACACTTCCCGAGAGTCTCCAGGTTCACAGCGGAGGCATTGGCACACCCCCCTCAGGCCCATTCACTGTATAAATATTTGTGTTTTGTGATTTTCTCAAGAGGAAACTGAGGCACGGATGTCTGTGCTGGATGGGTAGAGGTTGCAGGAGACCAGCTTCTGGGGACAGCTTTTCCAGAAAGATGACATCCCTGTTGCTTCTCTCTGTCCCTTCCGTGGCAGCCCCCTCCCCAAACAGGGACCTGGAGCTGCTGAGCCCCTTTGCCAGTGTGGCTGGCAGTGGCAGCTGTGGCAGTGAGGACCACCTATGGCAGCCCCCTGCGTGTTGGCTGGCCCCTCCGCAGGCCTTGCGGCAGCAGATGCACTCTTTGGGAACCCAACTTAGAGTGGACAGGGCTTGCAGAGAAAGCCCAGCCCAGCTTGGTGTGGCCTCCCTTCCCTACCAGGGCTGTCACCATCGGCATGGGGGATGTGGCAGTGTGCTGGCCTGACAAATCGCAGTAGTGGCTTTGGATGGGATCACTCTCCTGGATTTGACGTAATTGGCAGGGAGATTAGCAGTGGCATACAGGTTACGTTTGCAGAGCTGTCTGAGGGATTCGTTCACTCCAGTGAATGCATGGACTTTGTCTCTCCACCAGTGAAAAGCTTTGAAAATTACCCTCTTGGTCCCTGCAGGGATTCACACAGCTCTTAGGTTATAGGATGTTTCCAGAAGTGAATACACTACCCCTCTAAGCTCCAAATGGGTTTCCACAGTGTCAAGCTGTTGGCATTAAGGTGCGTTGTCACTAAGGTTGTGGATTTTTTCCTGCCACTACAGGCTCTGAGGACTGCTCCAGAAACTTCACTGCCTCCAATGGCACTATTGAGTCTCCAGGTTTCCCTGATAAGTATCCACACAACCTGGACTGTGTCTTCACCATCATAGCCAAGCCAAAGACAGAAATCCTCCTCCACTTTCTCCTCTTCGACCTTGAGCATGACCCGCTGCAGGCGGGAGAAGGAGACTGCAAGTACGACTGGCTGGACATCTGGGACGGCATCCCTCAGGGTAAGCCATGGGGTGCTGTGCTGCTGCTCTCAGCCTCTCTTGGTGTCTCGCAAAGCTCCAAAACTGTATGGTCTGTGTCTGAACGCCAAAGGTGCCTGACCTCAGACGTGGCTGCAGCATGCAGCTGGCTGTCAGGGTGCACCGTGGCCAGCTATGGGGACAGTGCACTTGCAGAGGGATGGATGCGTTAAACCCCAAACTGCTGCTCTGTTGTGACCACTGATCTGAAGAGCACCATGGGAGACTCCAAGATACCACTGGTCCTCCCTCAGGGGAGGGTAGGTTCATGCAGTGGCTTCATGCAGTGCTGGGAGGACCTCCCTACCCTGTACCAATGCTGAGAAACAGAGCAGTTTGGAGCATTTCCCAGCAATTGCAGAGCAACGCCTGCTGCAGTGGATATTTCTGCACAGTGTACTGCATGGCACTAGGCCAGTGGATGTAAAAAATAGCCCATCCCCAAAGCCTTTCTTTTATCCCAATCAGTCCTGCTGAGGCATCCCTGCTAAGTGATGCCAATCTGCTGGTGACCCAGGAGGCCGGTGGAAAAGCAGGTGTTACCTTTACTGCTCTTTCTTTTGCAGTCGGCCCCTTGATAGGCAGGTACTGTGGCACTAAGATGCCGTCAGACATCCGTTCAACCACCGGCGTCCTCTCGCTTACCTTCCACACGGACCTGGCAGTGGCTAAAGACGGTTTCTCTGCTCAGTACTACTTGCTCCAGCAGGAAGTCCCAGAAAGTAAGTTTGAAACATATGCAGACATTTAGGCAGTTGTGTCACCTGTTTTTCCGAGTCTTTCCCTTAGCACATGTGAGATTAAGGCATGAGAGATGTGTCCAGGGACTGGTCCGCCACCAGAAGTGCAGACAGCAGTTGCACTAGGCGTGTTCTCTGTTTCTCCTGGAAGTGAGATTTCAGTGAGAATCAGACTTTCTGACCTTTCTTTGACTTTTCATTTGCTCAGGAAGTCTTCTCAGTACCTTTTGGGGCAGAATTCTTCACATTTGTACTGAGCCCAAAGAATTTAGAGAAAAGCTTCGGCCCAGTGAATGTAGCAGATTCATTAAAGCATGGGAGGAAGTATTCTCTCCTTCTCTCTGGTTTTCCAAAAATTCACAGCCTGAAACTACAGATTGGAATTTCTTGGCTGTCTAATCAGAAGTGCCTAAAGCTCTAAAATTTCAAACTAAAGTTTGTTTTAGATCCGTTATTAAAGGAAGATACACTGATGTGGAGGGAAGAAGTAAGTTGTGTATTTTGAGTATGAAGAACATTTTGATTCTTCTTGATAATGCTTGCAGGCGAGAAAAGATTTAGTTTGTTTTCCCGTGGTATCTACATCAGAGCTACAGTTCTTGACCTTTGTCTGCAGTGAACCTTTGATACAACAGAGGAAGCCTTCAGGACATCCCTCAGTCCCAGAGAAATACGGGGTCCCTGACCCAATGCTGAAAGCCCATGATGGAGAGCAGGGTAGAGTAGGGGTTGTGCAGCACTAGAGCAGCTGTGTTACAGGCTCTTGCTCTGTGACTGAGTTAGGGATGTTCTGCTGAGGCTGTCAGAGTTACAGACAAGTGTGAGCTCTTCACCGTTACCTATCTCTACACTCAGTTGATCTGTTCTTTAATCCTCTTTCTCTTCTGCTTCTTAAAAAGATTAGGAAATAAAATGTTAATGACACACAAAGCTTGAGAAATCAAGCATAAGAGCCATTAAAGGGCCAAGCCTGTTCTGATTTACTCTAGCTACTTCAATAATACTGTTGAGATCTTAACTTGGCCCATCATTTCCACCCAGGGTTGATTTGGCCACATTAAAAGCGCAGGGAGTTTGGTGGAGTCTCTTTAGTTTACAGCAGTGGCACGCTTGAGCCCATGTGGTATTTCCTATCAGTCTTTTCTTTGCTATTGTTTTTACAGGACAGCTGCCATAAAATGAGATGTGCAATAAGACTGAGCTAATTGTGACTTTTAAAACCTTAGAAGTGAGGAAACCCAAATGAAAGCATACCAGAGCCTTTCATATTCTTGGCTGGTTAATTCCTCTGGGGCCAGTATCACATACAGTGCATGCATATGTACATGGACACATGCACACATGCATGCATGCTCTCACACGCACACAAAAACTCTAAACTTGCCCATTCCAGGCCTTAATGTTCCTGCCAGCAACAGAGCAGTAAGCACCCTCCTGTTCTGTCTGCCCATACTTCTTGCCTTGTCAGTCCTTAGATTTCATCTCAAACCTTCAAGATGAGGAGCTTTGTGGCAAGGGGACTTAGGACATCTTGGTGGAGATGGAGGGAGGGAAGAGACAGAATTCTGTCAAAACTGCAAAGGTGAAGAGAATAGAAAAAGGGAGAAAGACCTGCACTGTATTAGTTTTTGGAGGACCATGCAATTATGTGAGCACACACAACCTGCAAGATGGTGCAGATCTGTTAATCTTTACAGACAGGCAGCTTTGCTTGGGGTTAGCTGGGGAGGATAGTTCAGGGCTGTCTTCCACTTGGGAGTGAAGACTGTAAGCTGATCTGTGTGCGTGTGTGTCCATTCCAGACTTCCAGTGCAACGTGCCATTGGGGATGGAGTCTGGCAGGATCTCCAACATGCAGATCACTGCCTCCTCCACCTACTCAGATGGGCGATGGACGCCTCAACAGAGTCGGCTCAACAGTGATGACAACGGCTGGACCCCCAATGTAGACAGCAACAAAGAGTATCTCCAGGTACACACACTTTCCAGCACCCTCACCTCTTCCCCCACCAAATGGAATGTCACACTGTTAAACTGACCCTTGACCATAAGGCTTGTTGAATTCTTTATTGCCTCTGTGGCTCACAGGGAGCGAGCAGCAGGGGAGCTGCAGTGCCTCTGTGAAATGCAACAGACTGGCTTTCCAAAGAGCGTACCTGCACGAGCACTGACTCCCGGCCCTCTCCCACCCCCTCTTTTCTGCCCAAAACCTCAGTGGACTTCCCAGCATACTGACAGAGACTGAGGGACCTCTGCCACTTACAAGGGCCATTGACTGTGTCATTGGCGTGAGGACTAAAGTCTCCAGGGGGCACATGGAAAAACAGCTAGAATAATATTTATCTCATCAGTGATGCAAGAAGCATGAGCAGGCTAGTGTCAGGTAGGGGCCTGACAGAGCAAAGGCTTTCCCTGGGAGCTGGTTAGAGCCACAGTCTCTCCGCACAGGGCTTCTGGCCATGTCACATTGCCGTGAGACACTGCTTGCTAAAGGGCACTAGAAACGGGAGGTGGTGAATGTCATTGCCTCTAGCAGACATCTCATTCTTCATTCATGGCAGTGCTACAAAGCCAGCTCTGCTGACCTTTCTCAACCCACATTGTAAAAAACCAAAACAAAAAAAAACAGACAAGGGAAAACCAAGAGCTGCAGCACTTGCTAATTGGACATTATGCTTTTATTTTACATGGAAAAGTCAGCCTCTGTCCTGGTTTAGTGGACACGAGCTTCTGTGCAGATGCTTTTTGAGGCAGGAAGAAGGCTTTGTGATGGTCCCATATGGACAGACATCAAGATCCTTAGTTACTCTTGTTCCACAGTCCTACCTGCAAGCATCCTGCTGAAGTCAGCCTGAGGGGTTTGTGTCTGTTGACGTGTGTGCCCACAGATGGAGTGAGACAGACTGAATTCACACCTTCTCGTTTTCTAGAGACAGAGGGAGCAGCTAACTAGCTGGCCTAGGCTCTCAGGTGGTCACCACTCTTCCTCTTGTCCCTTTTTCTGCTGGAAAGGTGGACCTGCACTTCCTCACTGTGCTCACAGCCATTGCCACACAAGGTGCCATCTCCAGAGAAACCCAGAATGGGTACTATGTCCGTACCTACAAGCTGGAGGTCAGCACCAATGGGGAGGACTGGATGATGTATCGACATGGGAAAAACCACAAGGTAAAGGTCTTTTTTGTGTCTTTTGCATGCACCTGGGTGAGTCTTGCAGCTGTCAGGAGGGAAGAGATCAGAGAGATTTTACAGGCCCAGAGGGTTTAATCTGAGAGAGACCCTTTTTCTGATGAAAGCTAAAAGACTGATGATGCTCTCAGCAAAAATTCTCCTCTGCACAGCAATGAGGAAACACTATTCCTTGGAAAACTTGGCTACTGTCGCATCTTTCGTGGTGACGAGAGTATGTTCTTTGACTGCAAATGAAGGAGAAAATACTTTCACAGCCTGTGTTTTGCTGTGCAAGATTCATTGAGGTTTTATGGCCATAGCACCATCGGCATGCTGGGTTAACAATCACAAAACCACGTGAAACTGTAGTTCAGGAGTTACTGAGGCCTGGAAATGAAAGAGCACAAATCCTAAGAGAGGATCGCACCATCCCAGAGAACAAAATGAACAATAAATCATGAGGAGCAGTACAGACTGCCAGAACTGTAGGATCTGTGCTAGCAGGCACAGTCAGCAGGGGTGTACTGAAACCTGGGAGCTACTGCACGCTCTCGCCATGTGTATGGGAGGCACACATTGATGGCAACGAGGAGGAGGGAGAGCAAATGTGGATATACAGCCCTTCCAAGCTTTGTGGGTGCTGCCACATGGCCAGGTGAGGTAAGCTCGAGGTGGTCCGTGTGGGTTCTTTGTCATACAGGGAGGAGGGCTTAAGCAGCCATGGCATTGGGCTGGTCCGTTGATCTGTCACTTGCCCTGATCATGTGGTTGTCCCTTGGTTAAGGGCACCTGGGGAAAGCCCTTCCTTGCTTTTCTGTGGTGCCCACCAGCACTACTGCCACAGCTCAGGTCCTCCTCGTTGATGTGCCCTAATCTGTCTGCATGAACTTGGTGGCACCTCCCCCCGCATGCATGTCCTAGCAATTTCTGCTTGTTCAGCGCTTCTGCTAAATTAACTGTCCCCTCTTTTTGCTGGCACAGGCGCTGCTGGTATGAAATGCAGTAGCCTGCCTTGTCCAGGATTTATCCAGACATTTCCTTCCCTTTTGGGCTGCGTGATTTCCCCTTCCTCACAAGTGTGTCTCATGGTTCAAGTTCACTCTGCTTCCCAGAACCTGTCCTCTCTGTGCAGAGGCCCCTAGCAGGGTTTCATACCTCCAATATTTGGAGTAGTTAAGCTCCTCACGTACCAGAGAGGTGGTGTTAGTCCTATTTTAGAGGTAGGGAACTGGAGGCATGGGGCAGCCCAGCACACCTTGGGAGAATCAGCAACCAGGCTCCCCCAGACCCTGGACGGGTTGGCTCTGGGGGCACAGCTTTTGACAGAACTCACATATAACCCCAACGTGGTGACCATGTGCTGGTGTGGAGGCTCTGTGCTCTCCCAGGATGCAGTGGCCACAGCAGACCTTTCTGTGAACCGGGACCATCTCTCCTTACCCTGGGTACCCTGTGAAATGGGTGAGTTTGATGTCTGTCTGGGACCATTTCTTCAAGCTGAGGTGGGAGATTGGCGACACACCAGGCAGAGAGGTGGGCTAAATACACAGTTTAGTGTTTCGGATGACCACTAGCAATAAGTTTATCTTTTGAAGCTTAGCTGGAGTGAGAGTCTGGCCTGGAGGGCGGTTTTGGTCACAGGGGAGAGTAGATGTCCTGGGCATTGGGCACAGGATCCTCAGCAATGGTGGAGCAGGATGGCATGGCTGGTTCAAGTGCTGCTGGGCCCACGCACATCGCTCCAGCAAGACCCTAAAGCCTGGCTGGTGTCACCCAAAAGCAGTCCCATAGCGACAAGAATTGTCACCATTTCAGGATTTGGCCCTTGAGTCCTATCAGCTTTTTTCTGGTCTGTTTTCTCACTTCATAAAAAATGAAGAAAAAGCAAACCTCCCTTTTTTTACTCCTTCATTCCAGTCTCACTTCGTTCCCATGTTCTGGCCTCAATTTAGCAGCCACCTCCCGAGGCTGGAGCATAAGTAATTGCTTTCTGGTGGCTCACCTACCCCTTGCATCCAGGTGCCTCCTTTCCCTCCCTGCCCAACAACTGGCTGCCAGCTGCCGATCCACAGCAGGGCCAGGACAAAGCCCCTCACTCACAGGCTGGTGCCGGGGGGCTCTGGCGCCGCATTCCCCTCCTGTGTTAATCCTCGCTGTTCCTGCGTTAGGCAGGCTCCCAGATGTCTGTATTCAAGGTGCAGATTCCTCCCTGTGTCAGCGCAGCGCTCCTCACGGTTCAGGCTGCAACGGTGGAGGAACCATGCCAAATAGATTTGTCAAGTCTGCCGCAGCTTGATTCAGTGCCATGAAGAGTGCGGAGGAAGGGGAGGGGGTGGACAGACAGGGACTCTCTATTCCTCTATATACATGCATATATATATATATACACACACATACGCATATATATACACTCATATATATATATGCACATGCACACATAAGCATATGGGGTGTATCAAACACTGCTCTGAATTTCTACCGGCTGCGTAGGCCAAAAGCAAAGCTTTTCGGCGGGTCAGCTAACATTTTGCCTCTTCATTGGGAAACTAAAGCAAGAGAAAACCAGTGAGTGCAGGAGGAGTGGGGAGGGGATGATACTCTCTGCAGAGTAGGGGAAGCTCTGACCTCCTCTCTTTTGCCCACCACCTCCCCTCCCTCCCATGTTTTGGAGGACAGTGGGACCAGGGTGTTTCCATGTGAAATATGATAGTTCACCTTTTGAGTCCCCAGCTGTTGACACCCATGGTGAAGGAAGTGGGAAAGGCAGGATGAAGCAAAGGAAAACAAGATTAATACGTGCTCGCTGCGGACAGGGCTGGCTGAGCTGTTTCTGTGCCAAGCATGGCTGCATTTCTGGGGTGGGAAGGCAGCGGCAGGTCTACAGGCAGCAAGAGTGGAGCCCTACACTCACACCTTTCCCCTTTCCCACCCATCCCTGCTGGGCTTTCTCTGGGCCTGGCAGCCCACGCCCCACAAAGCCCATCCCAGCACACCCCAGATGTCCCTCCGTCCAGGCGGGGACATGCTCTGTCCTTGCCTGGGGTGTGGGGCCAGGAGGAGTGGCTAAACCCAGCCACCTGGCCCAAGGTGCAGAGCTGTCTTCCCCTGTGTCCCCCAAGAGAGGAGACAGGGAGGAGAGCAGCCACCACCATGTGCTGCCCCATACTCGCCCCTTACTACCCACCAGCACATCCCCACGGGACAAACCCTGCACCAGAAATGCTGCTCTGGCTTTTCCTCTCTGTGTTGCCTCCCCCTCTATGTCACGCAGGGTCAGTGGCCCCAGAGGTTATCTTCCAGGCACCGACGCTGGTGTGCGTGCCGAGATCTTATCTGCCTGTTTGCAAATTTCTTTAGAAAACAGCAGCTCGTTCTTGAACCCAAGGAAGGAAGAGAGCACCTGGCAGGATTTGACCTTTTATTTTTGCCTATTTTCTTCGAACAGATTCAGTTATGAGGATTTTATCAGAAAACAAAATGCTCATCCATTCTGATTCACTTCCTTCTTTGTAGGGTCTCAGGTTCCAGCTTCTCTGGTCTGAGCTGCTCTCTCTTAGTAGCTGCGGAGATCAGCTCATGGGGATCATCTAGTGTGCCGAGGGACTGGGGGACAGGACAGGTTTCAGCATTTGGGGTGGGTTGAGGTTGTGGTGGGTGCTTGCGCTGCCTCTAATGCTCTGTGTATAAAATGGGACAATGCAACTGAAGCATTTGCTTTGAGAATCTGTAGAAGTCAGTGGATGAGAAATGGCAGCGAGATCCGGCTGATGTGCATTTCCCATTTCCTGCTCATTTTGACGGCTTTGTGCTTGTTATCAGCTCGCCTTCCTGAGTAGTATTTCAGGTGGATGCAAGAAGGCAGGTTGAATTGCTACAAGGAGCCAAGTATCTCAGCTGTATATAGAGCTGAGGGCATCAGAGATGGTTGGTCCTATCAGAATACTGAGGAGGACTCCTTGGAGACGCTTGTGCCTTGCCTTAGGAGTGTTCTTCTGTCATTTCAGTTGTTTATGAGGTCTCCTGTGTTCTTTCGTCTGGGGAGGGAGAGAAAAACTTTCAATCCTGTGGCTTCTTGATCTGGAAAACTCAGGAAAAGCTTGCACGATCAACCAGAAGGCCACAAGTGCTTCTGCATGTAAACATCATGATGTAGAGGGTTTACCCAGAAGCATCCCCAGGTCTCGGCCTCCTTCTTGTGCTTTTGCAGGCAGGACAAACATGTCAGGCTTTGGCAAGGGCAGCTCTGCGCATTCGCTTCTGGTGCAGTACCAGGGGAGAATTACAGCCCTAACTTTCCTAGCAAGACTGCAGCTTTGTACTTCTGGGCCTGATATCTCCTTTGCAGGCTAACAGAGTGCCACTCCTCGTGTCTCTGGTGACTCCCAGATCTGAGTGGAGCCTCTCAAAGACACAGTGCTGGCAAGCCCAGCCCAGCATGCTGTGCCTTGCCCAGACGGCTGTGCTTCGCTGAGTGTTGCCAAGTATCATTTTTCTTTTACCTCCTTGTTCCCGGATTTAATAAATCCAGAACTATCCACCCTCCACTCGAGCCAGAATCCTCCTACCATCAAACATGCCCCATTTTATGCCTTCCCTATCTGACAAGGAAAATAATCTCTCCTACTTTTCTCCTTCATGCTTCTCTGTCTAAATCCTGAAGCCCTAATCCTGTTAGCATGCTCTGTTCCAGGGCTCTGTCTCCACGGGAGTAACATAATCCTGCAGTAAATCTAGTGGGTCCAGAGAGACACATACATACAGAGGAAGGCAGGGCTGCTGCCATCCTTGGCCTTCTCCTCTGCCTCCCCCAGCTGCTTTCTTTAGCTCCCCAAGAAATTGTATAGTGGCCAAGCAGCACAATAAATAAAGCAGGAGAGAGGTTACCTCCTGCCTCCTCCCGGACTTGCTGCTTGTTTGACTTCGTGGAACTTCTTGTCTGCCTGTCCTTCCCTCCCTTCACTCCAAACTGTCATTGGCACAATTCCCATACCCACTGGAACTAATGCAGCTTCAGAAATCCCCCCATCAGCCCACTGTGGTTCCAGTGCGTCAGAAATACAACTTATAAGTGTTGATGTGGAGCTTGCTTGTGTGCGTGCATGGAAAACTTGCCCGATCCTCCTTTAGTCTAGACTTATTCATCTCATCTCCCACCACTTGCTATCTGCAGTAAATTAATTAAGCAGGTCAGCTCTCATTGATTATCGATTTAATTTTATGTGTAGACCTGCTGACTGGACTGAAATGGAAGTAAACATAAAGTATATGGGGAGGAGGTGGGCAGCTTTGTGATGCAGTGGTGAAAATGAGTTCCCTTGATTGGTTCTTGGAAAGTGCTTTTAATTTCTTAACGGTTTTCCCATTCGTCTTCTGGCTCCATCGTCCTGTAGTGCGTGTGCAGGCGCATGTATACTCTCGGCTGAGGGCGTATCTATCTATCTCCCTAGATCACAGCCAGATTTTTTTTTTTTTGCTGGTGTAAATTACTGTGACTTCTTATACTTCGATGGAGATATGTTGATTTACACCATTCAAAGACTTGGCTCAAAATATGTGCTGAGTGGGATGGGAAGCAGATAGGATGGGAGGAATAGCAATGTTCTATTTTGGTAAGGGGGAAGAAATCTTTGCTTTCTTGGCGCTCCGAATTTCACACATTTTCCTGCTAGTTTTTCCCATGCCATGAGTGCTAATTTGAAGCAGGATATAGAGCCTGTTCAAGTCAATGGGACTCTCTCCATAGCGTGCTCGGGCACTGAGAGCATTTTCAGTGTAGAGAAACCATGCACTCGGGGTCAGAGTCTGGTCAGTAGCATCAGGACCTGCGGGCGCGCCATACATTTCCACTTGGGGAGGAGGCTGAAGGACCAGTGGCGTGGAAGGACCCTGCTAAGCACCCACCCTCTGAAAATGGCCCTTTCGTGTTATGCTGAACGAAGTGCGAAACAATAACGTGTTGTGATCAGTTGAGCCTTTTTGGAAACAAGGTTCCTCAGGGCACGTCCTGCCAGCACAGCTCATACTAGGGCTGAAGGTTTGGTGCCATTTCTGCCCTCAGAAGCTGGCAGTCCAAAGTGTCGAGGCTCCATTCAGAGTTGTGTAGCATATCAAATGTGATCTAGCCTGAGGAAATTACTGGGCCTCAAATCTAAAGCAGAATTGAGGTTACTCTCCTTGGAAGCAGGTGGTTAGGACTAAGGTCGTATAAGAGGTGCTTTCAGCAATGCATGTGGTAGTGATAAAGTTTTTGGGCTCAGTCCTGCTTCTGCTTTCTGTCAAGTTTGACTTTGCAGAAGTCAGCAACAAATTACGCTGGTGTAAATTTGGATTCTGGCCCCTGATGCTCGTATGTGCGAAGTGAGCTAAAAAAGAACAAAACTGGAAATATGTTAAACCAAAAAGAGCAGCAAACCTTGTCAGTGACTGTTAAACATGCTGGTCCATATGCAACCTTTGGCTCATGGAGTCTTCAAACTGCTGATTATGGGAAGCGAGAAGGGGTTGCCAGGAGAAGAATTCCTCAGGCTTGCTGCTCTGGTTATCTGCTGGGGCCACCATCAGGAGCTGCCCTCTGGAACAGAGGGACCTTTGGGATGTCCTGACATGCTGCTTCTCATGCTAAAATAGTTGCACCAGCTCAGATAAACATTTCCTGTCCTCCGGTGTTAGGTTCAGAGGTAAGGTGTCATGTGCCAGCTTCTGTGTTGATGTAAATCTGAAGGCTTTGCTGTCATGTGGAAGTGTATCCTTTCAGCCTGTGTGTGTGTGTGTTCCCACAGGTTTACAACACACACACATGCATGGCTGGAGAGTGTTTCACGGTAACCACTCTTCTTATAGCCCTCCTGCTGGAAAAAAGGGTATTTGGTGTCTGCTGAGCAAGGAAAAGGATGGGAAGTGGGGTCAGACAGGATAAAATAGGATATTAAAAACACATAAACCATGCTATGCTGCTAAACGGTAGCAGCATGTTATATATTCTCCAGATTAGCATTTCTGCTCAAATTCACATCAACCCAAAATCCCAGTTACGAGCCAGACTTGCAGCCAGGGCCCTCTGTGGGGTGGCTGTTCCCTGCTCTGGCAAGAGGGCTGACTATCCAGGCTGGACAGTGACGTGCAAGGGCAACCCAGAGCTGGTTCTGGTGCTGCGAACAGCCTCTGGCCACCTCTGCAAACACCCTGCGCACACCCTGGCGAGCTGGATCCGGGGAGAAGAGCAGTAACGTGTGCTGTCTGCAGGCCTAGAGCAGTGGGAGATTTATAAAATGCTTCTTAACTGCTATTCAAGGCAAGAAGCCAGGTTATCTCCTGACCCCTTTTTTCTGTCCCAGGCCACAGGGATGTGCAGTTGAATTGTTTGACTCTTGTCTCTGACAGAAGGAGATCGGTGCCAGAGATTACACTCTTTTGCTTTGCTCTGAGATAAACTTAGCAGGAGCTCCTGTGTTTAGCACAGCATATGCAGGGTAGGAGCCTGCAGAAGAGCCCAGCCAACATCTCGGTGCCGATGTGACTCCTGGCTGGGATAGGAGGATGCTCTAGCCCTGTCCCGAGAGCCTGTGTGCCTGAAGGGAAAGCAGGCAATACCTGCAGTCTTGACCTGTGAGCTTTAGTGCTTTATACTGAGGACAAAGAAAGGGTTGGAAATTACCCTCAGGTTGAGTGTTTCCTCTTTACCCCATCCTCACTCTGCCTCTGCAGCCTGAAACAGAAACCTATGTGTCCAGTCCTTGTCCGGCCTATTAAAATAATGGGCAGCAGGAGTGAAACTAACATCCATCTGGTAGTTATTGATTGTTGTGGCCATCTGGTAAGACAGCAGCCTTTTCATATCACATCAGATCATAAACTCTCCCAAAAAGCTGTATCTATGTGGCGGGCTGCGTGTGCGCAGGAGAAGCAGGGACGAGAGGCTGGCTGGGACTTCAGCTTGTTGCCTCAGGCAGCGGCGGCATCCTCCCTGCTCGCACAATGCTGCTTGCACGATGCTGCTTGCACACGATGCTTCCCAGTGGAGCTCTCTGTGAGGATGTGTCAGGATGTCAGCCCGTTTACCTGCAGAGGGGAGGCAAGATCTCACACAGCATTCAGGAACGTCTCGCCTTTTGCCTTGCAGCAGCTCTGGGTTTGGGGGCAAGGTGAAAGCAGCTAGGGCCTGAGGGTCTGAGGTGCCTCAGAATACTGTGAGAGGCTGTGGGGCAGCAAGCTTCTGGGTTACCTGCCTGATGGGCAAGCCTATCCATGATGCCATTATACAAGCAGCTCAGCTCCACTTGCCTGCCTTTGGGTGTTTGCCCAGCCCAGAAAGCCTCTCCTCGTTTTTCCCTGCTGAGATCATTTCAACTGCTCATCTGGTTATTTCTTTCTGGAGAAGAAGGTTACATCCTGGAGAGGGTGTAACCATATTTGTGCTCCCTCTCCCTTGCAGACATTTCAGGCCAACGAGGACGCCACGGAGGTGGTTCTCAACAAGATCCACAGCCCAGTGCTCACACGCTTTGTGCGCATCCGTCCCCAGAGCTGGCACAATGGCATCGCCCTGAGGCTGGAGCTGTATGGCTGCCGCATCACTGGTGAGGGTCCCCACCTCCCCTCTGTCCGTCACAGAGCCTGTCCCGGGATGCTGTCTCCTGCAGCTGTCATGTCTGCTTGGGGTGGGAATGGTGACACCGTGAGTAGAATGGAGGCACCCGTCCCAAAGGATGCATTTGGAGGGCCAGGCAACCAAACCCTGAAGACAGGGAGGAACTGCCCAGTGCTGGTGCTGGTTTAGTGCCCAGAGCTTAAACCTGAGGGGGAAACCACAAGTGCTCCCTTCAGCTGCCCTGGCTGTTCATGCCTTTTCCTTTCCTGCAGATTCACCCTGTTCCAACTTGCTGGGAATGCTTTCTGGCCTCATCCCTGACTCGCAGATCTCAGCCTCTTCCATCAGAGGCTACGACTGGTCTCCCAGTATGGCCCGCCTGGTGAGCAGCCGCTCAGGCTGGTTTCCCCGTGTTCCCCAAGCCCAGCCTGGGGAGGAGTGGCTGCAGGTGGACCTTGGTGTCCCGAAGAATATCAGAGGCGTTATTATCCAGGGGGCTCGCGGAGGTGACAGCGTGACCACCACTGAGTCCCGCTCCTTTGTGAAGAAGTTTAAGGTGGCCTACAGCATGAATGGAAGGGACTGGGATTTCATCCAGGACCCGAAAACAATGCAAGCCAAGGTAGGCAAAGCCTGGAGCAGCTGCAAAATGAGACCTGTTCCTGGCTGTCTTCAGTTGGCCTGATGGGGTCTTGGGAAATTAGCTGTCTCTCATTACAGAGACCCTGAGAGTTTGGGTATCACCGTGAAATCCCAGGTTGTGTCCCAGGACCTGCTCCTAAACTGTACTAGAGGCTGTAGGGTTCCACCTTGCCCCAGGGATGGCAATTTCCCTTCCCTTTCTTATTGTGGACCAGGCCTGGGGATGTGGCCATAATCTCTGGTCTTCCCAACTCCTGCAGCTCAGAGCCCACAAGATGGTGTGTTCGATTATATTTGACACAAACTAATTGCTTACTTTAAGGGGAAAGATGTTGCTGTTGTGGCTTGCACAAGAGCTCTTCTTCTTCCTGGAAGAGGAACATGAATTACAACTTCTCTTTGGGAAATTTGCTGTATCCGAGATCCCTTTTGCCACACTGGTGTGACCCTGAAATTCCCCGTGTTTTCCCATAGTCTTGGAGTTTCCCGTAATCTTTCTGCTTAATGGTATAGGGCTTGAGGAATAAATGAATTCTCTGCTACTGCCTGTTCTGGTTTTATGCAAACTTGTCTCTTGTCTGCTTCTGAAAATTTGGGTAAATTTTAAGTTTTCCTGATCCTACAAATGAGTCTCAGAAGGGCTGATGCCATCTACAGCTCTCTGTTTATTCTCCACAGACTTGAGTTCATGCACGTAAGATGAAAAGCAGCAGCACTTGAACTGTGAGGAAAACTGAGCATTTACACTGTCCCAGAACATGCAGTAGCTTTGTTATTTGCCAAGTGACAAATCTGATCTTATTTATATGTGAAGTCAGTGGATATTCCCCAGGCTTCCCCTGGGTGGCTTGAATCAGAATCTGACCCCTGGGTATAAAGCAGAGGCCAAGAGAGATTGTGCAAGTTTCTTAGAAACAGCCTGTCTGGTCCACTTGAAACTGAGGGGGAGCAGCCCAATTTCTGCTCAGCTGGGCTCGATGGCGCAGAGCCGGACAGCTAAACTATTTCAAACTGTGGCTGCGTCCTGACAGACCCAGATTATCAAGTCTGGTGGAGACCATGTGGGATGCACACATCACTTGCCTTTTCTCTCTCTCTCTCTCTCTGTAGCTTTTTGAAGGCAACATTCACTACGATATCCCTGAAG
Source organism: Trogon surrucura (assembly GCA_020746105.1). Classification (NCBI taxonomy): domain Eukaryota; kingdom Metazoa; phylum Chordata; class Aves; order Trogoniformes; family Trogonidae; genus Trogon; species Trogon surrucura. The sequence goes on along the minus strand of CM036621.1, from coordinate 53,915,708 downwards.
TCCGGAGGTTTGAACCTGTTCCTGCCCAATACGTCCGAGTGCACCCGGAGAGGTGGTCCCCGGCGGGAATAGGAATGCGCCTGGAGGTGCTGGGCTGTGACTGGACAGGTAGGAGCCCCTGCGCCTCTGGCCACTGCCTGCACTGGGGCTGCAGCAGGCACTAAATGAGCAAGATGCAAGTGTAAGGTTATTTCTCTCCCCAGTGTCCCACCTCAGGGCCATGCCATGGCAGGTGAACTGCAGCCATGAGGGCAGGACCTGCAGTGTGGCCTGACCCCATCTTTTTTACTTCCACCTCAGAAAGAACTGGTCTTGATGTGGGATGTAGCAGTAATGTTTGGTCCCCAGTCCAAGCTTTCACACAGATCACATGCAGGATTTGTCCCCAGCTCCCTTCTCCTTCCTTTCAGATCTTTCAGCAGGTCGTTGTACAGGCTTTTGCAGGCTCTGTTAGATAATGTTTGGGCTTTTTAATCCAAATGGAGAAGGTGAAGAGTAGGAAAAGAAGCAGGGGTGCAGTGACTGCTACAGGTATCTTGAGCTGCCACAGTAAAGCTTTGTTGTAAAGTGCCCTTCTCGAACCCTGCGTGAAAATCCTTTTGCAGATAAGGTTGCGGATTTAACTCTGATATCTCTACAGTGTCCCTAAGACCAGGGAAGTTTGTTCACCTGTTTTTCGCAAGTGGTATGCCTTACAGTCACCATTGGTTTTAGCACAGAGTTGAAAACGAACATACTCACTGAAATCAGTAGAGGCTGTGCCTCTGACCCTCTGAGGCTCAGTGGTGATTCATTGCTTCATAGTTTCATCCCCAAAAGCCAAAAACGCACCCAACAGCTCATTGGGTCTGATGCTAGCTTTTCAGTGCCAGGGGCTAGTTGTCCTTTCTAAAAATGTACTTTATTTTTTATTAATCTGCTTAAAACCCAATCTGATGTCCAGATGTCAGTGATAAAGAGGTATGATTTCCATTTTATAAACACATCTGTAGAAAGCATTTTCTTGTAAGAATTCCCATTCTAGGAAGCTTAAAGGGCACAGAGCTTTTTATTTCCACCCTTTTGTGGAGTCTTTACTATGCTTTTCTCCTGTGATATGCTGTGAGATGTGTTACACTTAACAGCAAATCACACAACGCACACAATTAATAGTGATCATTTGTCACCTTTGAATTCAATGGCGAATCTCCCACTGAACTGGGAATCCATTGTGAATTATCTGAATTTTAAATCACGATTAGATCTCAGTTTAAATCTTACAACGTCTTTGGGATATTGTAGGAGAAACAGGTGCTGTGGCTTTTGTGCAAGCAGCAGGAACTGAGGCTCCATGCAGAAGTGGTCAGGCGGCTCCCACATTGCTGCTTCCCGCAGCTCCCAGGAGTCTCCAGCTGCCAGATCTCCACAGACCGTTGCTGGCTGATGCATCACAGCACAGCATCGCTGCCCCAAAGGGAGGCAGTCACACAAGACCTCTAACCACGTACACGTCAGCCCCTCCATTGCACTCCTCCAAATTAGAAAATAAGAGGGGTTTGGCATGCTCAACTTCTCATGCTATTTTTTGGTCCAAATTTTCTTTGATGGCTATGTCCACACTCCGTTCCAGTATCAGCAACAACAGCCCATGTTTTTTTCCAGGCAGGGTGCTTTATGGTCATTTCCCAGTGTGGCTGTCTAATCATTTGCACATTGTAATGTTTAAAACTCAACCGTCAAGTCGTAAATACACGTAGCTTTATTGATCTGCAGGCATTCACCTTTGTAATCAGAGCAGGGCTTGTAATCTTGTGGATTCACCATGTTGTAAAAAGCATTTATATCCCCGATGCAACCTGGGGTGCAGAGATAGCCCATGGCATTATCTGCGTGCTAAATCCAGGCTGGCTGCATGCAGCAGCCCTCGACAATGCCAAGATACAGCCTTCCTTTGCTGGGAGGGCCCAGGCATGTTACAGAACTGGCTGTGAAAACCTAGGCAGTTGCACTTGCTTGGGAACAAGATTGAGAGATGGATTAAACCAAGCTGATTGAAAATATTTTCAAGTGAGGGCCTAAGACCATGTGTACCCTGCCCAGCTTTTTTTATTTCATATCAGCGATGAGCATCTTAATTACTGAGTCAAACAGGCAACTTAACAACAACTGGGCTCACAAACTAGTTGGCTAGTAACTCAAAAATTGGGAAGCAGGCAGTAAGCAATTGGCTTCTTTCAAAGACCTGCCAAAATTTTTGCTCTGAAGAGTGGAGATTGATGAATGTTCGCTTGCAGCTGGTTTTCTCTCCTTTGAAGTTCTAAACATCTGGTTTCAATTGCTCAGTGACTTTGCATTTTGATCAGCAGTTACCACCAGTTGCACAGACGCTTGCTGGGCCAGGGAGAGAGAAAGCAAGCAAGCAAGACCTCTCTTTTTTCACTTTCCATTTCACACATCACGTCGTCTTCCCTGCTATTTTCATTATCTCTTGTAACCATCGTGTTGCGGCTCTGCCATGATAACTGATTTTCCAAGATATATTTCTGCGGCTTGTCCAGGGCAATGCGACACTGTTGATTTCCATCCGCTCAGCATCTGTCCCCCGTATGGGACTTGGCTTTCAACGTCCTTCCACGTTGTCACATTTCAGCTATAAATCTCAATCTACAAGAACAACAACCTAAAAAAATGTGCCAGCTCTAAATAACTTCCAGCTTTTGATATGTTGCCTTCACCTGCTGCTTTTCTTTTCTTTTTTTATGACATTTTTCTGTGCCTGGTTGCTTGCAATTTACTTCTCGATTGCGTTTGGAGTTTTATGGGGTTGTAATAAATTTGAACTTAAAAATTAAAACACTTTGAGGTGGTTTGGTATTTTGTCCTGAACAAAAGAGAGCCGCTGGAAAAAAAATAAATAAAAAAGCACTGAGAGTTTATGTGCAGCATGTTTAATAACAGGAAAATAAAAGGGCAGAAAGGAGCCTGTGGAAAATATTCAATGTATTTAGCCATTTCTTCCTGCTTCTGGCATTATTAAATGATATCCTGAAGGGTGCCGACAAAGAAACGCAATCACGCATAAAGAGGCAAAGCAGCCTCTCTTAAAAAGTGGAAAGAATCAAGGCTGCTGTACTCCAGTTTACGCACCCGTAAAAGGAGAGGCTGCTGGAACCTAATGTCATTTGCTGTTGATCTTAATATCCTTCCCTTTCTTGCTTAAATTTCCCCTGACACCTGCTTGGAGGGTGTTTCACACGGGCCGTGTTGTAAAGAGGGAAATTGGACAGAGACCCTTTGAAAGCGTAGTCAGGAGCCTGGAGTGTGAAACCATATGCTTTCTGCAGCAAGCCAGAGCGCAGTAGGGGATCCACTGGGTCCGTTTGCAGTTACGTCATTTGTGAGTTTGAGTGACTTGTTTTATAAATTGGCACAATTGGTGGGAATGTTGTGTGTGTTTTTTTTAATGTGTCATATGCCTTTATGAAAGAAAAAGACATTCTGCCTGTGATCTCTCTTGTCCAGTAATGACAGCTAAATGGAGTGTAGATTAAAAAATTAAGAGAAAAAGTAAGCATGTATATCTAGAGGAGAACCTTGTCCAATGGGAACTCTAAATCAAAGGAACTCCCATATGGAAGCAGCCAGTTCACTTGAAGTTCAAACCATGTTGACATTTGTAGAATGTGGAAATTTCATGGTGTTCTTATTCTACCTCTTCCTGCCATTACAAGAATATGAGAAAAAGATTTTTTGCTTTTTTTGCTCCTACCTAGGCTTTTGTTACTGCAACTTGCATATAGCATCTCTACTCCATGTTTTCCAGATGTAAAGCCTACTGCGGAGACACTGGTGCCCACTTTGAAGAGTGAAGAGACCACCACCCCATACCCAACTGATGAAGAGGCAACCGAGTGTGGTGACAGCTGTGGAGAAGAGGAGGGTATGTATCAGCCCATCTTTATGTCGATAAATGATAGATTAAGAGCTAAGCAAATACTCGTATCTTCCCGTTAGCTCCTATACATGGGGCTGATTCCTGGAAAGCTTAGGGTAATAATATTTGTGATAGGACAAGATTTTAAAAAAAAAAAAAGCACACAAACAAAACCTGCCAAAATCTGATAACTTACGTCAAGGAAGGATGCAAGAGCAAGAGATAGCAGCTAATTCAGTCCCTAGGGTATGAGACTTGAAGAGCTGCTCTCCCAGCTTCCGTATATGACCTGACAAAACTCACTTAGTGCCCTATTTAGAGCCACCTCCATTCCAGATCCCCTTGGCTGGGTGTCGTAAATTCAGAATCACCGTTCAGGGGAGAGATTCAGACTGCCTGGTATGCAGGGCTCCTTTTGCAGAGGTCACAACTGTGGGAGTAAATCACAACGTGCACAGGAGGCTGATGTCCTGAACACCTATCTGTTATGGATCAACTTCCCTAATATCAGCTGCTTCAAATTTAGGACAGTGTAGGCTTCTTGTGCAGGAAGCAGAAAGAGGGTAACACTAACTTCAAGCAAGAGTTCGTCCTCCCAGTTTTAGACGGCTGTCAGATGTACAGTGAATGGCTTGGTATCTGTGGTGCTTGCCTGCCTCTTCTGACTATAGAAGAGGCTGAACATTAGTTTAGGCTACATGCTGTGCTTGTTAAGAGGCAGTGCTAGAGGAGTCTAATCTTCTCTGCTTCAGATCATAGAATCGTATTTCCTAAGGTTTTCCAGGAATCCTATCTGGAAAAGTAAGCGTCATATTCTTCTGCTCCTTGCAAGGGGGGTGTGACCATCTAAAGCTTGTAAAATGTCCAGGTTAAGGGCAGAGGGCTTGGTAAGGCTGTGCGAGGATAGTTTTACAGTGCAGCACACAGATGCCTGCCCCTGGGAATGACAGCAGAGCCTGGGTCTCCACACTGGGCTGGGCATTTACACAAGAATTTCCAACAAGAAATCTCATGAAATAAAGCTGTTGTTTGAGATAGCTCCAAGGACTTCTGTCACTTCAGCTCCCAGTCCCAGGAAAAAAAAAAAAAAAGGATTTAAAAATAATAAATTAAACCCCACATTAACTGGCTTTTTCACACCTCCCATCAGGATTCTGCCATAGTTCAGTTCTGGAAATGCAAATTGCAGAACTAGCTCAAAGGGCCTGATTCTCATTGCTTTGCCTCAGTGATAAGCCTGTGCAACCCTGCGGCCATTGAAGCACTTGGGAAACTGCCGAGAGGAAGTTTAGACCAGTAACAATCTCTGCAACAACACGATTCCTGGGTGCAGTCCAGGGAAGGAGAGCAAGCGGAGTATGCCATGGAGCATGGAACCAGCCCCCCTGTCAGCTTCCCTCAGATTTAGCAACGATTTTCATTCTCATACTCCATAAACAATGAGTGTGTTTCTTTGGACAATCAGATTTATGACAGCCAAAGAGAAACAATGCTGCTCTCCTGGGCATAAGATTAGATTGGAATAAGAGGATCCATGATCTGCATCGTTTTATTTCAGAGTGGGAGCATGTAAAAAAGCCTTCTGCCCCTCACAGCAAAGTTCCCTCGGTGCCTATCACTTGAGTCACTCACCTCCTTCTGGCTATCGCTCACTTTGTGGGCACTGTGATTTAAAACTTCCTCTTTGTTCAGGAAAAACCCAGCCTATATTTGGGCTCTGACGTGTGTGTCCACTGAGTGCTTGGGACAGTCTCGGACCATTTCTGCAAGCTCGATTCCCTGACTGAAGGAACCAGCAGCTGCCTCATTGCTACAGGCAACCGCTGGCATGTGCCTTGCTGCCCATAGACCTGTCTCTGCAGGAAGGCTCTCCAGAGCTCTTAAAGCAGTTGACACAGGGGAATTAGCTCTGCTCCTGTTTCACAGATGAAAAGTTAAATGACTTGCCCAAAGACCATGTGGTGAGTCCATAGCAGAGCTAGGAATAGAGGATGGCTCCTTTCACTTCGGAATCCAAAAGCTTGAGCTCATGGTGGCCCCACATTTCCCCTGGTAGTGTTTCCATGAGAAGGTAGGAAGCAGTGAGTGACAGCTCTCCATGTTGACAGACAGCTCCCGTCTGGTGCAAGTGGCTAGATCTGTCACTCAGGAGCCAGGTTTCTGGAGCACTTGAGATTCTCCTTTTGGAGCCAGAGCAGGAACTGATGAGCACAGGGCACTCAGGAAGTGCTCTTCCCTGACATTTAAGAAGGCATTTAATATTTGACCACTCTAGGGGATGAAGAGAAGGTGCTGATTAGAATCTGGAAGCATTTGGTACATGCTTTTATATTTGCTTAGTTTGGTGGATTAGCCGCAAGACATGGTGTGAGCATTTTGACGATGCAGAACTTAAGGCTGATCCCTGGAGCTGACGAAATGTGAGATAGGTTAAAAGCATCAGTGTGAGTGAAATTTCATGCTTTCTTCAGTACTTATGGCTTGCCAGCTATTTTAGTTTTGGGTTGTTTTTTAGTAGCAACCCTTCTGGGGTAGGTCATTTTTAAATCCAACTTTATTTTGCTTCTATTTCTTTTTATAAGATTTCCACCTCCCTGTGAACTTCAACTGCAACTTTGATTTCCCTGAAAACCTCTGTGGTTGGACACATGACTCAGCAACGGGTTATAAATGGTCTTTTCAGCCTACAAGCACCTGGATTGGCAACTCTGAACCAAGCCCTGAGACTGTGCCAGGTAAGATGGTTGATACCATACCAAAGCAGGGAAGAGGGACCTGATGGGGCTTTCTCCATGTTAATGATATGACTGGTTATTGCATAGCTATCAAGAGTTGCAGAGCCGAACATTTTCTTTTGTGAAAGGTTTCGGATGCTTTCCTGTATGGTTCATGATTTATTTATAGGACTGTGACCGCTGGCACTGAATTATACTAACTATCCTCTTGGGACAGCCTTGAATCAGACACTGGGCTTTGAATCCTCTGTGACCATGAACATTAGCTCAGGCTTTGTTCCACATCCTAATCCAAACGTCCTCTGTAGGACATTTGTAGGCTTTTTCCCCAGAATGCATTTCTTCTTTTGTTATAGATTCATTTCTTCCTCCCATATGTTGCTCAGATTGCCTGTAGACTTCAGCTATTCTGCACTCTGCGTCTGCATAGGCTGGATTTCAGCCTCCTCCAAGTGAAGGATGAGCTAAGCCTGAGGAATGCTGAAATATGCCAGCTTCTTGCTGTTTGACTTTTGCTCTTTTTCTCTTCTGTGCTTTGGAAGAAGATTTACATGAGGGTGGCAGAGCCTAATTTATGGAGGACCTCACTGAGATGTGCTGGCTTGAGTTGGAAGGGAGTCTACCTCATGCAGTGTGGTTGATAGATCATGTTCTTGAGCTTCACATATTGGAACTTGCCCTGGGACCAGTGCCCTTTCCTTACCCTCATTGACTTTGTGGCATGGATGGCATGAAGAACATTTGCCAGTTTCCTTGTAACAGTAGACTGCATCACTGTAGCATCACATCTCTTCACTATCAGTCATGCTTAGAAACTGAAGGCTCCCCCAGGGAGAGATGGCTGATCTTACCTGTCTTCAGCTCTGCCACCGTGCCCAGTGACTTCAGTGTCTGCATGCCATGAGCCAGGCGTGCTGTGGGCTCCTCCCTATCCCCCCGTCCCCCCCTGCCAAGGTTGAGCCTTGAGATGCAAATGCTCAGGCGAACCTGTTAGCCACCTGGCAGAGGCGCTGGCCAGATTGGCAGTGCCGCCAGACAGTTGGAAAGCCGTGCAGCCAACACCTGGTAGGCAGTGCTAAAGAGGAAAATATGTATTCCAGAAACATATGGGAAGAGGAGAATCTGCTACATCTCCACACACAAATCACCCCCACGCAAATGCACACATCATTTCTCTCATCAGCTCCTGAGGTGCTTGGCATTTTTCTAAAAGACACGGTAATACTGTTAGGGCAGCCTATATGGACATCTGACAAATTCTTTGGCATGACATAGGGTCACAGTGTCTGCTGTGGAGAAAAACATTTTCATATTTCAAGTGTTTATCTCTTCAGTATTTGAGTGGTTTAGAAGATTAATATCTGGAGCTCAGTGGAGCCTCAGGCAACAGGAGAGAACACTTATAGCCAGCCCCAGACTTAATAACCCTCCCCATCTCATTCGCTGTAATAATGTTTAATTAATATAAGCCTCCTGCAAGTAGGATAAAAATTACTTATTTTTATAACTCAGACTCAATTTTTCATTTCATTTCCTCTCCCCTGAGTCTCCCTACAATTAGTTGGCCATAGTTTCTTAGAAGACTCTGTTGTATGTGCGCACGCGTGTTTGCATGCGTGCACAACCCGGGAGAGGCTGGTTCTGCCTCGGACAACCCAGCATGTAGTTCTGGTTTTTACCCTTTCTTCTCTTTTTCAGTTAGTTATCAATCACAAAACTTCACCACTGCAGCCAGTGGAACATTTTCCTACTGAGTTCAGCTGTCTGGTTTTGCAGGTGAGAAGAGCTCTCTCTTACGGTGCTGTGCTAAGCCAGGCACCAAACAGCCGGCAAGTCACAGACTGTGGGGCTGAGGAAGAGGAGGAGGTAGCAGCTCCAGGGGGATGAAGTGATTTGCCCACCGCAGTGGAGGAAGCCAGCAGCAGACACCAGGCCCAGGCTGTGGGATGGTTTTTGGCTCTGTCATGGGATCAGCCTCCTGGCTGGACCAGGCAGGGATGTGCCCTCCCGGCAGCTTGTGCCGCTGCCTTGCCCAGCACGGGGCTGCAGAGGGGCCAGAGTGCAGAGGCATTGGTGCTGCACTCTGCTTTGGTCCTGCTCTTAGAAATTAAGAAGATATGACACAATAGGTTGCAACTATTTGCTTTTTTCCTCCACCACAGCTTTTAAAAGCAACTCGAGAAACATGAAAAAGAGGCGATGCCAGCCCCTCGGCAGGGACAGAATCGAAGCATTGTTTGGTTCACACTCTCCCATTCTTCCCCTGCCTTTCCCTCGCACTCCCTCTAGCACTTTGTTTTCTACTTTGCAAATTCATCCTTAGACTCCAGGGAGCAAGGAATGAAAAGCCCTTGTTCAGGGTGGTCTTTTCTTGTGAATTCCCTACCCTGGGGTGAGCAGTTGGGTGAAGGACAGCAGCTGTGCTTGGTTTAGGGGCAGGGCAAAAGCTAAGGGGAACTCAAAGCTGCTGGAGCCCAATTCACTCTGATTTAAAGGTGCTGGCCCAGGGTAGCAAGGAAATGTGCTGTGCCTTTAAGAGCAATTTGAGATCTGTTTCTATTTCTTCTGAAAATGGCAAAACAAAATTCAAAATTAAAAGGGAAAGATATAATAATGAAAGGAGGAGCCCTGGCTCGATCTGCGTGAGAGAGAGGGGAAGGAAATGGCCGTAGTGAAATATCCTCTGTGAGGCACTTGATTAGAAAAGTCTGCTGAGAGACAGCCCTGAATTCCTCAGATATCTCCTGATTTCATTTTATGTGCTGCGTGCAATTCCTCCTCATCTTTGGCGCGGAGAAGTTCTCGAGACTGACAAGACACCCACTGCTCTCAATCCACTATTTTTATTTCCAAGATACTCTTTCAGGCAGCTCTGCATTTCTTTTTTTAGTGCTGTGTTCCTTAGGCTCTTCACACCATGGATTAGCTCCACGTCCTCTCCTGCAGGCTCCCGTTACACGTCTGGGGACCCTGTTGGTGAAAGTGGACCCAAAGTGTCCAACTCAGCAGAAACCCAGCATGGTTCCAGCTGTTACCCTGCCCTTTGCCAGTCTAGAAAATACTGTTGCTCCCTTTTCCATGCCCCCCCCCAAGAGATTGCCAGGATTTTTCCGTCTCTGAGTTTTCAAATGCTTCCCGTCTGTAGGAAGATTCCTCTTAGCTGCACCTAGCAAGCTTCAAGGGGCAATAAGTTCAAATTTCAATGAGGTTTCATCCGCCCTCCTGCTGCACGCGATGGCAGTGTGCCATTGGTGTCAAGATAGAGGCCTTAAAACCTGAAAATAAATCTGGGTTAGTAAATTGGGCACCTCAACTCTCCACCATTTTTTAATTTCACTGGGGTCTTGATCCTGAAGGGTGTAAAGATTCTGGAGCATATCCTTAGCTGGTTGTAGTGCTCTCAGCAATGCTGTGCTAAGAAACCAGCACTGAAAAGCTGGAATCAGTGTGGTTTGCCCATTTTTTTTTTACCTCCCCTTTTCTTGCAGTCATTAAGTAAATACCCCATGGTCCTGGAAGAGCGGTGCGGGGTCTGCACCTCTGTCACATGCTGCTTCTCATTTGGGTGAGCTCTCATTTGGGGTCAGCACTGGCAGCATTGTGAACGCCATGTTATTTGGATGTTGGCAGCTGTACACACGCGCAGAAGAGGAAGCGATTTTAGCCCTGAGGTTCTCCAGACCACATAGCTCTTGGGCTGGGCTGCAAAAACCCACCAAGAGCTTCTGTTGTGGGCCACAACCTCACTGGCTTTGAGGGTCAGGAATGCTGCTCATTCGGGTTGCAGTCGCTGCAGGGAAAGGTTTATTTGCTTCAAAGCATTTCCAGCAGAGGAATGTTTGTAGTGCTCTGAAGTTTCATAAGAGCTTATTTTTTAAGGAAAACAAATGTTGAGCTGTTTTTAAGCTGATGGTGACCCTTCATCATTCCTGTGTTTTTCCCATGGGATCTTTAAAAGGGAAAGTTTAGTATTTTTCCTAAGATCCATGAGAACTACTGCCTTGAAGGCCTTCATCCTACTCTGCCCGAACCAGCAGAAAGGTTTTCATGGTGTTAATGGAGCAGGACTGAACTGAAGTGGGTCTGCACTTACTCTCATGAGACTCTCAGGGCTTGTGCCTTGGGGACACATTTTGACCTCTAGGGTCAATCCTCTCCCCTTTGAAGTAGAAGGCAGTTTTGCATGTGGGGTGGTGTGAAAGTCAAGCACTTCTGTGCAGTGAGTGAGCAGCTGCACGCTGTGGAAAGGAGACCATGTAGCCGGCTCTGTCTCTCCCCACTTTTCCCATGCATGGTGCAGATTGCCTCTCAGCAAAACTGCGTGGCTCTTCTGACCCTCATTTGCACAGTGAGGACAGCAAACCCTAAAAATCATGAGTGCTTTGGCCACCTGCAGCGTGGTGGAGCTGGGACGCTCCAGCACCCAGATTGTGGGAGGTTTGCTGAGCATCAGCTGGGCTGTGCAAGGCTGTGCTCGTGCTGTCTTTCATGAAAGAAGGGGCATGGCCATGGTCCATCCCTGCATTGCCAGCCAAGCTGCCCCTCACTTGGAGTGGGCTGGACACAGAGAAGAAACCATTCCTCTGGGACCTCACTCGTTTCTTCGCTGCTCGCCTGCGTGAGTCCTTAGTCGCTTTTTGGGCCCAAACACCAGTGACACACACTGCCTACAAAACCGGGCTGGAGTGCTCTCTGGAAAGCAAGACACTGTCTCTCAGATCTTAGCGTGTGCATCAATCCATCTCTTCGCAGGAGTGACTTAGCAGCCTGTGAGTCACAGAGCCCGATTTGGGAAAGCGTGCGGACGTGTGAGCAAGGCGCAACGTGTGAGCAAGGTGCAATGTGCAACCTGTGCTCAGTTAATGCCTTTAATTGTGCGTGCACAAACGCCGGGCGCAGGTGGGACCGTGCACACCCTTTCATGTAGGGGCATGCAGGGTGCCTGCCAGGCTGGCGGTGGGCAGCAGCTCGCTTAGCATAAATGTCAGGCTCTAATTGGCGTTTGGTTTGTCAGGGACACTGTGCCCTCCCTGCGCTCCCGGGGGGGAGGCAGTAGGGCTCAGGATTGCGCTGCACTGTCGAGGACGTGAGGCTTAATTAAGAGAGAGGATGTAATGGCCCGTCCATTAGACCAGGCGGAGGGCTTGGTTCTGAGCAGGTGTGGGGTTTTATGCCTGTCCACAGACTGATTTAGAGACTGAAATGGCAAGGACTTGGCAGGCTAATTAACACATAATCAAAATTGAGGGGATTTTCCAGCAGACGCAGTGATCTAGTTAATATAAATATTAGTTTTATGGAGGATTGATTTCCCTTTGTAAATGAAAGTCTGTCATTGAGGAGAGGCCTGTCACTTGAATTACGGCAGCAGCCTTTTGAGGTGAATTTGCATGATTTGCCAGAAAAATTAAAAATATAATAACTATCCAATTTCAATTTGCATATTTATGCAGCTGCCATCCTCCTGCTACCAGAGCACTCTGCAGTCATGAGGGGATCTGAGCTGATCCTCTCTCTAGGAAAGGCGAGGACTGATGCAACCCCCAGCTCACAGGCCCCAGAAGAACGGCAGGATTAGGCCTCACTGGGACGTCCATATCCTTGGCCCTGATGCAGCATGGTTGAGGTGGCATTTGGGGCCATGCAGGCAGCACACGGGTCTTGGAGCAGAGGTGTCATCTGTGGGGTTTAACAGCTGAGGTGGCTGTCGGTGGACTATGGTGCTGCCAATAAAACACACTGTGGAACAAACTCTGCAATGAAGAATAGTGCAGTGACCCTTGGAGGGACATAAGTGAAGGCAATTCAGCGTGGATCTTCAATAGGAGCAGCAGCTGTAACTCAGTATTATCCAGTGAGGGGAGAGTGTGGAGGGAATCTGAAATCTCAGTAATTGCTTGTGTACATCCTGCCCAACATGTTTTGCTGGAAAACCTCCAGATGTGCTGCTGAGACCGATGAGGAAAGGTGCTTTTCTTGGGAGAGGGAGTGAGACATGCAGGACCCAAGCACAGGCAGGCTGACCTGGCAGAGGGGCTCATGCTTGCAGCCTGACCCAAACTGTGAGGCTTCATCCCCTGCTGCCCCTAAAGTCCTCTCAGATGGCTTGCTGGCAGGAGGGGACAGGCACGCCAAGAGGAAACCATGTTGGCCAGATGGTTTGTTTGCAGGGCCTGGCTGGTGATTTATCTGGGACGCACTGCCGTGCGCATACAAGCCACTCTGCCATCGTCTGGCTGGAGATGGTTGCGTGTTCACGCTCCTCTGGCTCCCCTACATCCAGATGATCCCATAAATCTTCCATGAGATTTATGCCGTAGCATCAGTTGCAAAAACAGCAGTAGGTTAAAATGCCTGAGCGGGTTTGTCCTGCCTTTCTTGAGCCGGTGCTTTGAACTCCCGGTGCCTGTTCAGCAGGGGATGTAGCTACAGTGTTAGCCGGAAGAGAGGCTGCAAAGCAAAGTTCTGAGAAAGAGATTAAAATGCATTTCTGATCCTGGAAGAATTGATCAGCTCATCGTTGCAAGGCTCCCTTCAAGTGTTTTAGCAGAGGAAATCACCCTTTCAGGTGCTTTCTGTGCCAAAGGCTTCCATTTACTGTATCAAACAGAGCAGCTACTACAACCACTGGGCTCCCACATGCTGTTCCAACAATTAGCTCCACAATGCCCTTGTTCAGTCAGTCTCAGCAAATTTGCAGGGATTTTCAGAAGGTCCAACTAGCCATTCGAGTGATGCAGCCGTTTCATCTTCAAATGACACAGAAAGTTGTGTCTGCTTGTGCTCAGCTCCCTGCTCCTGAAGCTGGTACCAGGAGCAGAAGTGTGTGGTGCCCAAACCCACTGCTCCTTACAGGGGAGCCACTAGGTTCATCACCCAAGGATGGAGCCTTCCCACAGCCCTTGGGATTGTCAGTAGGTCCTCAAGAGCTCTGTGGGCCCCAGCAAGTGCTGAGGAGGGAGCACAGGAGATGCAGGACTTGGGAGGGCTCCCGTGGCTCTGAAAGAGCCTACGTGGTTGAGGGGGCATTGGTTTCAGGTGCACTTTAGTAGTTTCTCAGTGTCATCCCTGGTGGGACAGGTGTGACTCGGAGGCACACAGGCTCTTTTGCTGAAGTAGTGGAGGCAGAGATGCTGGGTACCACCAGCTCCCAGTGGAGGGTGAGGACCGTGAGGGTGTCCAGCTGCACAATTAACATAGTCCCCTGTGGTCTTTGAGTAGATCCAAGGATGGCTCACATCCCTGAACTCAATCAGACTGCCTAGATACTGCCACCAAAGGTCAGTCTTGAACTTTGAGGATCTGGATTTGATCTTTCTTGAACCTGACTGGTGCTTTTATTAAAGATTTTCTTGTGAGACCGTTTCAGCTGTGAGATAATTGTATGATTGCAGTCTGATCTTTTCTTCCTCCTGTTTCTTGATGCTGCTTTTTTCTTGTTGTTGTTGCTTTTTTTTTTCCTTTGAAGAGGCTTGTATTGAATTACAAAAAGAGGATTTTAATTCAGGAGACCTTGATGACTTATTATGCCTTATCGCTCCTTAGGCATGGAATACAGCTTGTTCTTTTTTTTTTCTTCCTCTACTTGTTTATCTCCTACATCTCCTCCTCCACCACTACCACTCTGAGGTAAATCACAAGAACACTCCTCCATTAGGGAACGGCATGGTATTTTTTCAAGTGATTCACTCAAGCAGGAGTGGGCAAACAAGCTTTCATCTTTTTTTCTGCTACTGTTTGCTGGCATAAAGTGCCAAGTGGCCCAAGTACATTTCATAGGTGCTGGGAAATATTGCTGGAAAGTGTTGCTCTTTCTTTTTGTGGCCAGTCAGGGACAGATTTGTCCTTCACGCAGCAAAATCAGTGAAAGTTCATATGGAGTGGATACGCTTTTGAAATATTTTGATCATACATCCCAGGAGTGATGGCAAATCTTTCTGCTGCCTTGCCCTAAATTTATTTTAGAAAACTGTGTAGTTCACGGTGGTTGGTTTCAGCCCAGCTCTCTGGCAGTGACAAACTTGTGGCAGGGCCGGTGGCGGTGCAACCACTGATACGTGTCCCTGGGGCTGGGATGTCGCCGAACTGCTGAGCGGCAGCAAGGTCAGCTGCTGTTTTCCTGGGTGAGACCTGACCTTCGATGCTTGGAAACTGGGCTGTAAGTTCAGATTTTGGAGGTGTTTTGGGTGCGTTTTGCAAATATCCTTAGTGCAGATGCTGATTTTCTGCAGTTGCTGTGGGGACTGAAGCCACAGAGGGAGCAGGGCAAGCAGGAGGCAAGCTGCTGCTCAGAGCTTTGCCTGTCAAGCAGAGAAGGCCAAGATGTGGAGAAAAGAAGCAACAGACCCTTAGGTGTGGTCCTGGGGCAGAGGTAGCCCCCCCTGGGCTGCAGGAGGGCTCACGCGTGCTGGCATGAAGCACCAGTGACACTTCCCCACTGTGTAGCAAGAGCAAGCGTGTTCATCCCTCTGTTGAGTGAAATGCAAAATGCAGCAAAATCTCTCCCTGACCTGCCCGTGTCACCTTGTACGTCAGGCACTGCTGACAGAGCAACCCAAGGGACTCTGTCCTGCCAGTGGTCATTGGCGGGGGTGGGGGGCAGGTAAGAATCAGATCAGCTCCACACTTGTTTTTCAGTCTGTGCTAAGGGACTGCAGGCATCCAAGCTGCAAATGGGAAACTCCTTGAGGAGGCTTCTCATCAGAGAGGGCTGGAAACCACTCATTCCAGATCAAATCAGCTGTGCCCAGGGATTTGTGTCCATGGGCTTTTTGCTGCTGTTGGAATTCAGATCAAGTATCTCCAATTCCAGTCTAAGCCTTGAACTTCTCCTGGGGTGTCAAACATACTAAATCTCCTCCCTGAGGATAGACAAAAAGCATGGCACAATTTAAATGTAATATTAAAGTAAGTGAATCCCCTCCTGTATGTGTTTCAGCTACTTTCAAGTTTCAACTACCCGGTTATCACCTGTGCATGCTTCACTCACTGAGACCACATCCTTCCTCTGTGCTGTGCTTTAGGGGCTGCTTTTCTGCATTACAGAAAAACTGAGAGCCAGGCTTCCATTCTGTCGTGCATATCCTCAGAATGCTAGATCGCTAAATCCTGATTGTGGTTCTTTTACCACTGTGGATAAAAAGAGGCAGGATGAACACAACTTGAGATACCCATCCCAGGATGAGTTTTCAGCACCAGCGGTTAGAAAAACTCACCTCAGGCTTGTTGACTGAACAAGCTCCCAGCAGAGTAAACACTCCCACCAATGTCATTACCGTGGCATCGCTTCTTCTGGCAATAACTGCTCTTCAACGTCTCCTGATTATGTCAAGCTTTGGCTTACTGCTTTCTGGTTTTGCTGTCGGCCTGTCAGATGGTGGTGGCTGATGGGGGAAATGTGATCCTCAGTGCTCTGCACAGGGCACAGCAGCAGCAGGGCTCAGCTACACACACAGAGGGTGCCAGTGCAAGACCCTGCTCCTGGAGACATGGGTGTGAGAACCTGCCAAACATTGCCAAAGCCACCTGGCAGGAGGTGAGACACTTGTTGCAAGTGGCCACACAAAACAATATAATGGTCTTTCCCTCTTCGAACAGACGACAAGAATTACCTGCAGCTGCAGAGCAGCGGAAGGAGGGAAGGCCAGCGAGCCCGGCTCATCAGCCCCACCATCTATCTTCCCCGGAGCGCTGTCTGCATGGTCTTCCAGTACCAGGCGTGGGGCAGCAGTGGGGTGATGCTGCGGGTCTGGCGGGAAGCCAGCCAGGAGCACAAGGCACTGTGGGTCATCACGGAGGACCAAGGGGAGGAGTGGAGGGAAGGCCGCATCATCTTGCCAAGCTACGACATGGAGTACCGGGTAAGATGCTTGGGGAAGTTGTGCTGGACCAGGCAGGTGTCTCCAGCATCTTTATTTCAGTGTTTCAGAGCCGAGGACCATTCATCATTAGGGAATGTAGCTGTTTTCATTGTGTTTCTTGAGTTACCATAGTAACTAAATGACACTGTTTGTTATTCAGAGAGTGCCTGTCTTCTGCACAGACTTGGGTCTTTGTTCAGCCTGTTGCCTTTTATATTCCTCAGATCTCCCAGTTTGCAAATATTTTCCCTTTTTTTTTTTCTTCATTTTGTTTTGTGCATTTTTTTCCCCTACAAATGGTGGTCATCAGATTGTCTGACCAGAGGCAGGCACCAAGCTCCAGGGAGCAAACCCAAACCCTGCAGCCGTCAGTGGGAAGCTGGGAGGGGGCGGGGGCCTGGCCAGCTCTTTAGGGCAGGCAGCAAACGGCCCTTCTCCCATTTCGACTGCGAGTGCTGGTGTGGGAGAAGGAAGAGGGAGTGTGGGTTTGTTTATGAATCTGCTTTTCAGATGCCTTAGACCAGGTCAGAAGACTGGGTGCAGCACTATGGGTTTGAGGCCCTGTCCCACTGTCAGATGAGTGGAAGAGAAGGGCTGAGCTGGAGGGAGCCACGCTGCTCGCCACTGCCTCCTGAGCCCCTCTGGCACGGCTGTGCCAGAACCCTGCAGAGAGGCTGCTGCTTCCAGGAATGCCTTTGGCATGGTTGGCCCTTCCAGGCAGTGTGCGCTTGCCAGGGAGCCAGGGCTACTGTTGTCACTTGTTAATGAGCATCAGCACAGCATCCAGCACCCTCCAAAGCAGAACAAAACATGTATTTGCAAGCTCAGGGCAGCACTTTGATGACCACCCCAGCAAAGAGCCTTGCTCCAGCCAGCTCCCAGCCTCGCCTCTGACCTGGGGAGCTGGAGCTCTCAGGCCACTGACCCCTCCAAACTGCTAGTTCCCACATGAGCTGATGGCTCAAGCTTTGAACCAACAGCTCGGACACTCTGTCCCCTGTGCAGTCAGGTTCTCAGCCCTTCAGGGAGTTGTCCTTGCAGGCAGACGTGTCCGGGCTACCCAGGTACCCCAGATGAAAGGTGGTACCTAAAATGGGGAGAGGAGGTTTGTGAAATACATAGCCCTGGGAAGTTGTTTGGACCCTAGAGAGAGCAGGCAGGGAGACACAAAGCAAAAGCTCTGCACTGGAGCTGCATGACTTTGAGATGTCAGTTGATGAGCAGCTCAACAGGACCCAGCAATGAGTGCTTCCAGCCCAGAAAGCCAACCATATGCTACACTGCATCAACAGATGTGTGGCCAGCAGGTCAAGGGAGGTGATTCTCCCCCTCTTGGGGGCCCTTAGCACAAGAAGCACATGGACCTATTGGAGTAAGTCCAGAGGAGGACCATGAAGATGATAAAGAGACTGGAGAACCTCTCTTGTGAAGACAGACTGAGAGAGTTGGGGTTGTTCAGCCTGGAGAAGGGAACACTTCAGGGAGACCTTCTAGTGGCCTTCCAGTACTTAAAGGAGCCTACAGGAAAGCTGGAGAGGGACTGTTTATGACGGCATATAGTGACAGGACAAGGGGTAATGGCTTAAAACTGAGAGTAGATTTAGATTAGACATATGTAAGTTCTTCACTGTGAGGGTGCTGAGGCACTGGAACAGGTTGCCCAGAGAGGTTCTGGAAACCCCCTGCCTGAAAGTATTCAAGGCCAGGCTGGATGGGGATTTGAGCAGCCTGGTCTAGTGAGTGGTGTCCCTGCCCATGGCAGGGGGGTTGGAACTAGATGATCTTCAAGGTCACTTCCAACCCAAACCATTCTATGATTAGTTTGCCTCTGTGCGTTTATCTTTTTAATAAAATACCGGTTAATACAATATGTCTACAGATAAGAATGATGAGCACTGGCTCACTTCTTTGTACATTAAACGTGAATGTACCGGCATTGCCCAGATAATGGCATCATTATGTAAATAGTGCAAGTCTCTCCACTCAGCAGTTCTTAGAGCTAACAACTCTACTTATTTTTGTAAATATATTTTGCCTGTGATTAAGTAGGAATAAGTTGACCCTTCTCCTCTAACATTTCAGTACTTCTTATGTAATGTTGATGGCAACAGAACTTTATAGCTAATGTAGCTGTGCATTTTATGTCCTTCCCTTCCTTTTGCTGATCATAGCCCAGTTAATACCACAGGGCAAATCTACTGCTGCTGTAAGTCAGTGTTATGCTACTTGCGTCATTTGTGCAAGGGTCGGGGGGTCATCTGCAGTGTGGAACACTAATTCACTGAGTCTTTATTCAGTGTGAGAGGCAATTAATTGAACAAATTGCAAGCCAAATGCTGCCAGGCCAGGTAGTGATCTCTCTGGTGAATCTGTGCCTGCGGAGCAGCTTTGCTCGGGAAAGGGATGGCAGAGGCAGGGCAAGGAAGCAGGACTTGTCTCAGATCATCCACAGGTGTGCAGGGAAAACCAGGAGCAGATTTCTTGCCCTTTACCTCGGGAGCAGCAGCCACTTTCTGCTTCTCAGCTTAGCATTGATGTTTTTGTTTTGATTTCTCACAGATCGTGTTTGAGGGATTCATACGCAATGGCCACTCAGGAGAGCTCGCCCTTGATGACATCCGGCTGGGCACCGACATCCCGCTGGAGAACTGCATGGGTACGTGCTGCGTCCGGACGCGGGGGCCAGGGATAGCAGTGAGGGGAAGACAGCTGGGGCTGGAGAGCTTTCGCTCTCAGGCAGCCAGTGGGACATTTCTCCACTACTAGAGTTACCAGGAGTTTCTGGATCTCAGCTGGGGCTTTCCTTGCCCATGAAAGAAATTAGGGGAACGTGGTTTCTGGGGCACAGGGGCTCTGGCTGCCTTTGTGTGAGAGACAGGAAGCTCATGGCTCTGCCATGCAAAGCTGAAAGAGCAGCTGAGGGTTACCGAGGACTATTCTGTGTGATAAGGACATACACCAAATTTAACAGGAAAGCGCTGGACAAAAGAAACCAGCTGTCAGTCAGTATTACATGCGTGGAGGGGCCGATGAGTTCAAAAGGAGTCTTCTCTAATAAGAAATAAAATAGCAGAGGGGTTTTACAGCAATGTTAACAGAGTAACAAAAGAAATTTTTGTCCTAGAATTCACCATTTCCCAAACCAGGCAAATCGATTCAATGTGAAAAGACAGGACTTAGAGAAAAAAAAAAGGAGGAAAAAAAGTGTGGTTTAGCAGTTTGCTGGTGGAGCTGTTGCCCTGCTCTGTTCCTCTAGCTGGCATATCCATGCACACACTCTCTTGGCTCTGGTCGCCATCGAGCTTGGATGTGGATTTAGAGCCATCCCGGTTGAGCATGGGACCAGCAGTATTCAATTAGTGGTATCTGCGTTGTGAGCTGCTCACGGTAGCAAGGCTCCGCTCTTTTATGTGACCCAGAGGAGGCGAGTTTCACTGTTAAACACACAAGAAGTGTCCAACCCATCCTGAAATCAGTGGAAGAAGTCAAATGGAGCAGAGCCCCTTTGGGCCTTGAAAGGCCTCATTCAGTGAAGCTGCTCTCTTCTGCACCACCAAAGGAGGGCAGGATCCTGGTCCCTCCTAACCCGGATGGTACACATGTTCTCTTCTGAGGGGTGTATCTCAGGGGAGGAGGCACGGGACGAATTGTGCCCGGAAGAGGCTGGTAACATCGCTTGCCACCTTGTGCAGGCAGGTAATGGTGAACATGATGCAAGAACCAGCATTAATAATAGAACAGAGGACCTGGACTGCCCTAGAGATGCTCTTGAGCACCGTCAGTCCCAGTTTCTCTGACGCTTTGAACTCTGCTGGTCTCCCATCTGGTAAAGGAGCTAATACTCCACATCTCAAATTCCCTGCATTTAAGGCTTGACAGTGGTGTTTTAATCCCTTGCCTTCTATGGCATTAAAGAGAAGCAGGGCTGATGATTAACACTAATAGCATTTCCTATCCAACTTCTTTTGAGCTCAGCAATTCACCTAGCTCCAGTGTTACTGTATCTTGGGCCTCATGAACCTAAAGCTTAATAGTTCAAAACAAAAGCATTAATGAATTATAAAGTTTCAAGCATTGCCAGCCCTAAAAATAACACCAGATTGCTACACAAAATTATTTGTCCCATTCTAGGGAGCTGAATGGGAATCTTAAAACTGATAAGGTTAGTTGTTTCAGATAATTTCTGACAAAGGTCTCCCATTGTAAAATTTAACATAACTCATTTCCGATGTCACCAAAATAATAAAGAAATGGTAGAGAAACAGTGCTGCTCTCTCTCTGACAGAGCCATGAGAATAGCTGACTCCAGCACAGGCTACTGTTTTTTCAAATGTAATCCTGGGAAGTAATCTGATTCCTTTTTAGCGTGAAAGAACGCTAATAAGTCACAGTAATTTTTTCCTTTGACAAATGTGTCATTCGCATTCTGAACTTGAGTGATGATTTCATAGCACTCAGTAGAGCCAGAGTCTGCTTCTGTGACTCACAGGCATAATGCAGAAGTAATCTAAAAATAATCAGAAGTCTATTACTTCTGTGAGAAAGTAATCAGTAGTAAGTACCGATTATTGCTTTTCAGATCCAGTAATTTGTAATAGATTACTTCTTCAAAGTATCTTGAAAGAAGAAAAAAATCACTTGCCTTTGTTTCTTGGCACTGTGAGATGGAGAGGAGCATGACATTGATGCCCAGAAGTTACACAGTTCCCATGGGAATAATGATGCCAGAGTTGAGCCAGAAACTGAACCACTCTTGAAAATTTTAGGGAGTTTCAGGGTTTCATCACTGGTCCAGGTGTGGTTTTGTCTTTGGATGACTCAGGCCAGCCAGCTGAATCCAAATGACCCTCAGCCTCAGAGTTGTTTTTTTTTCTCTGAAGTCTATGTCTGAGTCAAAGCTTATTGTGTCTGGTCGGTCCCCAGCGGAGACAGGGCTTCTTCCCGTCCCAGTGAGGGTTGCTAACACTCCACGTTGTTCCCAGCAAGTGGCTTCTGTGGCTCACAGCCTCACGGCTGCTTCCCTTGGCCGCTGCAAATCGACGGAGGCATGAACTGTGGCCTTGTGTGTAATACTCCCCTCTCTAATATTAGCTTTTGGTTTGTGTTTTTTCCCTTTGCAGAACCCATCACAGCTTTCCCAGGTGAGAACTTCTACTTTCCAGGTAAAACTGCACTTCTCTTGGTGGTTTCTTTCTGCTGGCATGGGCTTTTATATCGAAAGTGATGTGCGTGCTTGTACGAACAGCAGATGTTCCGAGTAGTGAAATGGCAAGTGCGTGCTGAACCTCCCCCGCCGCAGCAGAAGGAGGTGGCACTTTCTGACTCCCACTGAGTGACAGGGAGCAGGCAAATAGACAAGTCCTGCTGTCCTGGGGCTGAATAAGCATTAGGTAACCTTCCATCCTGAGGCATCTGGCATCGTGAAGAGCAGCTGAGCCAAAAATGGGAATGCTGAGAAGGGTGGTTATCAACTGACTTAAATGCAAAACTAGTAGCCAGTTAAAAGTGAAATGGGGTGGCAATGACTCGTTGCCACTATGGCAGAAGGTTGTTCTCTGGTTTAGAGATGCTCTGGCAGTGGTTGTGTTCGAGCTGCTGGTGAAGGAGGCTGGGGCCAATCTGCTTGGAAGGGGAGTGAAGTTGGGAGGTAGAAGCAGGAGAGCAAGCTGCCATGAAGAGCTCTGAAGGTGACAGCCAATAAAAGGAAAACAAGGTGAAATGGTGCATTTAATAGCTTAATACTAGCCTGAAGGATAGAAACCTGCATTTCTCTGATCAAACCTACAGAGTAAAAGAAAAGGTGAAGACTCAGAAAAACTGCCTCACTCTTTGAGCAGTCAGTGGAGATGCTGTTTGTCTTGCTCTGGGGTGGAAGAAGCTGTCTCCTGTTGTGGGGAAGATCAGTTTAGTCTATTTAAGTTTTTTACCATGATTTGATTTTGGATTTTGTTTTCCTTCCTGCCTCTTCAAGAATGCATCTGGGGGGTTGTGTTATGATGAAGAGCAAACTTGAGGCTCCCCTTAATTTCAAAAGTTGTTTTGTCAGTTCAATCCACGCACTTTTTGCTTTCACTTGAACATGATGTCTGTACTCTTCCCATCCGCTACTCTGCTGGTGGGCTGTAAGGTATATCTGGGCTCTACTCTAGAAGCAGCTGCATTTCTGTGCAGGGCAAAGCTGTCTCTGGTGGGTGCATGTGTTGAGAGCTGCGGCAGTAAAGAAAAAGTAGATGCCAAGACTGAAGTCACATGCGTGACTCTGTCCTGGGCTGTGGTGCAGGCTGTGGAGCGTTACCAACGGGAGCTCTTACCCATACTGTAATAACTAGGAATTTGTGTTTGCTGGTTTGTAGGCTCCTTATTTATCTGCTACTCAGGCTTGTGGTGTTACTGAAAAGCTACTGCAATATTCTCAGCTGTCAGTTAAAGCCTCAGGATCTTTCCTTACTTACACAATCGCTCTGTGTTCTCTTGGGCCTGGTCTGGTACCTGTTCTGCATACAACATCCTTGTCTTTTGGGACTTGCAACATGCGTGTCATCAGTTTGAACCTCCCTCTGGGTCCTCATGTTGAGTCTATCCAAAGTCCTGGTAACTCATGTTTCTCCTCCTCTTCACCCCATGCCCTGCTGCCCGTGTGACTCCATTTCCCCATCGTATTCCCCAGGGCACACTGGCTGGGCAGGGGGACAGTGTTTGCTGTGCCCAGCACAGTGAGGTCACTGGGCACCAGAGGCAGATAGCTGTTGCAGGCACTCCTCCCCTTCACATAGGAGCTCACGAGCTTGTACCAGCGGGCTCCTGGCCATTGCTAGCTCCCTTCAGGTCATCCAAGCTCTGGTCACAACAGAGGAGCAATTGCAGCACAAGGTTGAAAAGGCTTCCCTGGCTGATGGGCAGCAATAGGCAAGAGAGCGGGCTGGGGTGACCAGAGAAAGAGGAAACTGCAGAGGGAAAAGATGAAGTGAAGGTGAAGACTGGAGACCATAAGACAGTAAGTAAAATGAGGGCCATCCAGAGACGCCCAACAGAAGGAGAGCGTGAAGAAGGAGAAGAAGTCCCTAGCTGGAGTGAAAAAGGGAGCTGGAAAGACTGTGTAGGAAGTATTGAGAGGTTCTGTAGCCCCCACTCCTGTGATGACATGACAAGCTGAAAAAGTCAGATGCCATTAAAAATAATAGCAAATCCTTCCTCTCCTGGCTTGGGAGCAAAGCTGAAAATACGCACCTTCCAGGCTCCAGGATCACAAGGCAAATAATAGGAAGAGAACTGTGTGGGTGGAATATCTTTCAGCTAGTGGGTCGGGATCTTACAAGACCAGTCAAGTGTGCTTAAACTGTGCTGTATTTGAGAGTTGATGTATCTCACCCTTAAAGAAAAGGTATAACAAGTGGCTGGAAGCAAGGAGTTAGACAAATGCCAGGTTAAAAATAAAAGACGTGTTCCGAAGAGCATGAAGACAAAACATAGGGAGAATTTGCCTTTGGGACTGGTGGATTCTCCTATACCAGGTATCCTGAAATCAAGACAGGGAAATGACAGGTAGCAATTAAGGGGTTGAGGCTGACACTGGTTTTGTGGCATTCAAATTAGATTAGTGTCATACTCGCTTTCATCTATGCCATCTTTGAAAAATCCAGCTGTGTTGCTTGTCCACAGCAGTTAATGTCAGTGATTTTGAAGGGGAATACAAGCTGTGACATGGCGGTGGCAGAGCAAGGCGGGCAGCCTCTAGAAGGCTTTCTGGAGAGGGTTTTCTCCTTTTTTTGCCCAGATGACTTTTGCTCTGGCTTCTCCTGGGTTTTTATTTCTGCAGCACAGCTCTAGAACTGGTCTCTGTAGAGCCTTCCCTGTCGGGAAGAGGAGGGGGCTCTACCTGGCCAGGCTGGAGCTGTGATTGCAGCAGCACACCCACATGAAATTGCCCACCCTGTAAGGATTAAAGCAGATTTCCACTGACGGATGTCCCAAGTCATGCACAAACACTGCACCCTCAAACTTGACATCAAAAGTAGAAGGCGTTTCCTTATTAAGACAAGAGCCCTAGTGAATAAATGAGGAAGGGCAAGTGTGTGTGCGTATGTGGCGGAAGGCAAAGGGGAGTGGAAAAATTATTAAGTTAAGAAGATGGATTCTTTTTTTCCATCTCCCTGAGCAAAGAACTTTTCCACTCATATAAGAGAAAACTTCCAGAGAGCAGCAGAGCCAGGAAAAACAAAGCAGATAACATCAGCGCTGTGTGCTGAGTGGATGGGCAGCTATATTTAGTGGCTGACAGTGTAAGGAAGAACAATCATTAGTGTTGGGAATTGGCTTCGTTAGGGCTTAGAGACAACTAAGTGTGATTCCTTAATGACTTCAGTTCCTAAATGAACTCTCCAGACTTCTGCTATCTCCTCAGCAGGGCCGCAAGGTGCGGAAACGTGGGCCGAGAAGGGGTTCTGCACCACCCCTCATGTTTGCAGCCTGGGCTGCTGCACGGGGACATCTGGAGCAGGTCAGAGCCAAGCTGTTCCCTCAGGGATCCTTCCCACAAGCAGGATCACCTGGGGTGCATCCCTGCATCCACAGGCAGAGAGCAGAGGTGCACGGGGAAAGGGCAAGGGGTGCGGCCTGGGCACCACAGGACAAGCTCCCCTAGGGCCAGACCCACCACTCTCAGCCCTGCACCAGGCAACATGCAGCCATCGGGCAGGCATGGAAACCTTTCTCCCCTCTGTTTCTCAGAGAGCAGTGCTTTAGCACAGGCTCGAGAGCCATCAGCTTCTATGACATCTGCCCCCTCTCCCCACCCCACTTTCTGCCACCAGGGCCCGGTGCATATAGGTGGTGTGAGAGGCTGTTCTGTAAATCTCTTGCTGGAGCAAGGCGCTGTGTAAGCAGACAATGTCATCAAGAGTAAACACGAGTGGCCTCTGCACAGCGAGTAGCCCCGTGATCTTCCCGGGGGTCAGCCCCGCGCCCCGGTGCTGTCGAGCGCAGGCGAGGTGTTGCTGATCCATCAGGGATGGTGGTGGGCCACGTACAGGTCTAGGGTGGCTTGGCCAGCTGGATCTGTCGTGGGAGGCAGCAGTGTGTTGTCAGTGAGTCTCAAGGCAGTGTTGAACATGCTCACCCCATGGGGTGTCCCACGCTGTCACCTCCCGTGCAGCCGGGTGAAGGGCAGCAGCTGCTCGGGGCAGGGCAGGGACGTGCCGCTTCCATTCCACTGTGCCAGGGTGGCCGTTGGAGGTACAGAAGGTCAGAGGGCTGCCTGCTCCCTGCCTTTGCCACCCGCAACACACAGTCCAGCCTGTAACCCCCCCCATTCACCAGGTGCAGTCAAGGGGCAGGAGGGGCAGGGCCACCCCATTCCTGGTGACAAGGGCAGTGTATCTGGCAGGTAACCTTCTCCTGAGACATGGGAATTTCTTGCCTTCTGTCACAAATGTGTGGGTGGCTTCCAGCCTCCTGCTCTGTAAAAGCAGGATTTGTCTTGCCTGTGTGGGGTTTTTCCATGGTTTTGAGTGGGGCTTTTTTGTTGTAGTTATGCATCTCAGTACAGCCTTCATTCTTACTTTCACTCCCTGTGCCTGGGTTTTGGGGGATGGAAAGGAGAGGAAAGCCTTGTGATTGATGGAGGAACCATCATTTTGCCTCATCTCCTGTACTGTCAGCAGTAGAAAAGTGGTCACCGTCCCAAATTTGCCAGCTAGTACCTCTGATAGGAGGGCGGTGTTTGGAGGGGAGGGCAGAGACCATGCTGTGAGATGCCCTTGTTATTAGCAAAACCCAGTGCATCCTGCACTGCTTTGTTTTTGCCCTTAGTATCCTCCAAACCTGCTCAGGAAACCCAGCTGGCGTTTGGTTAGTGCAGAACTCCGCTATGTGCTGACACCAGCCCTCAGGAGCTTCCAAAATTCTGCTGACTGGCACCTAGCCAGGGAGCTGCCCCCCTGCCAGTGGGCTTGGGGGCAAGAGCAAAGGGTGAGCAGAGCTGGAGTGTCAGTGTGTCTAGCGGTGGAACAAACCCTTCGGAGAGTTTCCCCCTTGAAGTAGCCAGTAAATAAATACGGTGCCAAAGTGCATCTCTCCTGAGTTATTTACAGCTCTCCCCTGCAAGCAGAGCAGGGGGATGGGATGGGAGCAGCGTGTGCCAGAGGAAGAGCACAGAGCGGGGTCTGGGGCCCTGGGTGTGAGCACCGGCGCCAGCGCTCCTCCTCTCCTCGGTGCCTGCCTGAGGTGTGTGTGCATGTTTGCTTCTGCGGGCTGGCAGCGAGGTCCCACTCCCATCTGATTACCAGATGTGCCAGATGTTCGTGGGATGTCCCGGGATGACCTGAGAAGGGAGGGATGACCTGAGAAGGGAGAGCGGTGCCTTGGCCCCTGCCCTGCAGGGGTAGGGAGGGTTAACCATCGCTGAGCTGAGCCTGGGCATGGCCTGCCCTTGAATTCAAGGGAGGCAGGTGCTTTTCCAGACCTTCCTAAGTGTGTTTGCCTCATCAGCATGGATTCCTAGTCCTGGCTTGCTTAAACTGCAGAGAGCATGAGTTTCTGATGCGAGGGTTGGGTTGAATTTCACAGCCTGTGCCGTGTAAATAATCATCCTTTCTTGCTTTAAAAAATAATAAGAAAATATGTAAGTCTGTGAATGGGGCACCTAGTGAGACTGGGTCTGTGTGCAGAGCGCTTTCAGACAGAGATCTTCTCTGTCTTTTTCCATAAGAACGACAAATGTTTCTCCCTGCAATTTCTTTCTCAGTCTCCTGTGGTAACTTCCTTGGCCAT
Organism: Trogon surrucura; assembly: GCA_020746105.1. NCBI lineage: Eukaryota > Metazoa > Chordata > Aves > Trogoniformes > Trogonidae > Trogon > Trogon surrucura. Next base: position 53,888,433 of record CM036621.1, on the reverse strand, counting down.
CTGAGATTACGCTCTTCCTCCAATTAGGAATGTGATGTGTTTTGTCACTGCTTGACAACATCTGCCATGTGGAGACAAAACCAGGCGGCTGATCTGGAGAAAGCCAAAAAAAAGAGGGGAAGAAAACATTTGTTGATGCCAGAAATAACAGTAATAATAGCGTGCATATGGAATTTGTATTGCAATCCAGGCAGCCTGATTAATTAGAAGGGAAGAAAAAGGCCCATGAATATGCGGGCTCAGCGAACGCCAGGCTGTGCTCCCCGCCAGGAGCACACCCCGTATCCGGAGGCGGCCCTGGGACCTCATGTTGCTCCGTGCTGTACTCTTGAAAGCATGTGTGTTTCTTTTTTCTGCGTCTGCATGCCTCCCACCTAGCAACCCTGTTCTGTGTCTCCTCCCCAGGGGCAACCCTCCTGCCAGGGACCGAGCCCACAGTGGACACGGTGTCAGTGCAGCCCATCCCAGCCTACTGGTATTACGTTATTGCCGCCGGAGGTGCTGTTGTGGTGCTGGTCTCCGTCGCGCTGGCCCTTGTGCTCCACTACCACCGGTTCCGCTATGCGGCCAAGAAGAGCGATCACTCCATCACCTACAAAACCTCCCACTATGCCAACGGGGCCCCTGTGGCCGTGGAGCCCACCCTAACCATAAAACTAGAGCAAGACCCCAGCTCACGCTGCTGAGAGCCGAACAGGAACGAGAGAGCAAACAAAACACAAAACAGACAGACAGACAGAACTAAGACTTCAAATACGTTGCCTCAGTTTTGCACTTTTTTCCTTACCTAGCATACGTGTGAACTCTTAGACATCTCCGTCCCTTCTCCGTACCCCCAGCCCTCCCTGAATCTTTTACAAACTCTAAACTAATGCTGCATCTTGGATCGCCAGAAGAGACACACCGCCCCTTCACTTCAGAAGTGAACACTCCCTTTCGATTGCTTTTCGAGGACTCTTGGGGTGTTGGGTGGGGTTTTTTTTGTGTTATTGTGTTTGTTTGGGGAATATTTTTTGGTTGGTAGGCTTGTTTGGTTTGGTTTTTTTCTCCTCCCGGTAGGCAACCTGCAAGGAAACTTGATGGTGAGCCTGGAAGCTTGTGTGTGCGGCTCGTGTGTGTGCGTGTGCTAAATCTGTGGATGCGAGTGTGCATGGGAGCGTGCGCGTCTGACTGACTGAATGTATATTCAGAAACAGCCTCTTTTTAATTGCTTGATGTTGCTTCTACTTGCACAGGGAATGCTTTTTTTTTTAATTTTATTTTATTTTTTTAATATTTGCCCCCGCCCCCTGCCCCGCCTCCCCTTTGGAAGGTCTGGGACAGGTTTTATGGTAAATACCTTGATTTGTTTACTTGGGGAAGAGAGCAATGCTTTTTTTGTTGCCTTATCTAGCTCTGGCTGGGTTTCTTGTTTGATAGCGTTAATGTCTCGGGTGCAAAAATGAGAAGAAGAGGCCAGGCTGGACAGTAGGAATGTCCACTTCAGATGGCTAGAAGAATCCAGAGAGGTTCATAGACGTCCAAAAGTAAGATCTCTCCATCTTATTCTTTCTGCAGCCAAGATGATAACACAGCCATTGTTTGGAAGGGGAGGGAGGAAACTCTCCTCTTCCTCCACCCGCAAGTGAATCTATTTAAAGTTGCCTTATATCAGAGAAGCTCATGATGAATGTTTTGTTTGTATCTGTTAAAGCCAGCCTTAGGGTAACACATAGACTTCAGCAGGTCTAAGGTGGATGCTAAATACTGTAGTTTCTTGAGAATTGAAGGTTTATTTATTTTGTAAGTCTCCTTACTCTGGGTGCTGATGGTTTTGCTTTTACATGGGGAAGGGGGAGAGGGCTCCTCCTTGTCTTTCTGCTAGAAATGTTCAAGGGACAAGTACAATTCCCCTTTCTAGGTTTTGGGTTTGTTCTTTTTCTTCCCTCTGCCCAATTTGTAGCTGCTGAATCATAAAAAATGCCAGTTGACTTTCTAGAATGTCAATTAGTTTTGCGTTTGCTAATGTTCTGCTTCTTAAAGCGTCAGTAACATCTAGCAAGCAAAGCCTAGCAGGCGTGCCTGGGGGGCCCAGCTGTTGCTGCCATTTTAACCCAGGAGGCAAAATGGAGCCTCCAAAACGCCCCCGACTGTTGAATGGCCCAGTGTATTGTCGTGAAAATGCCTTATATGAATTACTGAATGATGACATGCAAAAATGGTTTGAATCGTTAACTCTAAACTGTTTGCAGGCAAAAAAGTACCTCCAGTGAGCAAGGTTCTCCACCTAGTTTGTGTTCATTTGTGATGAGTGATCAGAATTCCCTCTCCCCTCCTGAACTTGCTAGTGCTCCCCACCCTTCCTTTGCCCATGAATATTACATAAAACGAATCGAGATGAGCAGCTGTATTAACTTCCCTGCAGTCTCGAGCTTCTTTTTTGGTCTGGGGAAAAACAGGAACCCCAAACGGTGCTGTGCATATGTTGTATTAGCCCCTATTGCAGCAGAGCCCTCTCCCCAGGGGATCACTGTCAATGGGAGTGTAACTCTGCCCTCTCTCCTTGCTTTTATTCATGCAGCCCATTCAGTTCCTCATGCTGTTCACTCAACAGATTTCAGCAGGACCCCCTCTGCTGTAGCAGCAAGTGTCTAAAACATGGAGGAAGCGCAGAAACACCCAGGGTGATTTGGCATGGTGAGCAGGTGTGGGGTGGTGGGTGCCTAGGGCAGCATCCCGCTGCGGCCTGGCTCCCACAAGCTTTCCTGGCACAGCGGGGACATAACGTGCCTGTCCCAGCAGAGTTGGAAAGGACCCAGGGGGCTCCTGTCACCTCGCAGGCAGTGCTGTCTAGAGGTCCCCAGAGAGGGGCTTCCAGGGCTGGAGCGCTTTCTCTTTGAGCCTCCTCGTTACACGGCGCTGGTGTTGCAGTGCATATGGTTTGCAAAGTGAATTCCCACCCCTCCTCAGCCAGCTGCAAATTAAAACAGATGTGAAATATTGGTGTGCGCTTGCCGCATTTTCAGGTCAGCCCAAGCCATGTCAGCAGATGATACTGTCACATTTCCAAAGTCAGTTCAATCTCCCTAGGTCAGATGATCCCCTGGCTTTGACCAGGTTCATCCCCATGGGCTTATTAGCAAGTGCGAATCGGTATGTTGGAGAGGAGAATGTGGCACCCTGTCTTTCAAACCAAAATCACCAAAGACAAAACAGGTCACTTCGAGATTTTTATTCCCAGTTCTTCCCCCCTCCTTGAGCCCTGACATCCCCAGTGTTGCCCAGTTGCCTGTGTGTGAAAAATATCTTGTGGAAATTTGAAACTCTTTGAAGATGTATTGTGTGGAATGTAATAAAATTATGGTATTTTTATACAAATATCTGGGGTTTTTCTTCCTTCTTCTTTCTTTGCTAATGAGAACACCATCGGTTGAAGTGAAGCAGTGTTTCAAAACTCCAGGCCTTCTTTTGGAGCGTCAGGGCTATTTCCCTTAGCAAAGCAAAGCTCCTGTTCCTGCTGCATGCAGACACAGCTTCTGGCAGTGCAGCTGGTGTATGCGCCCTGCCTCGCTGCACTCAGGATCGGGCCGTTAATAGCAGCTTTTAGATCCATTACATCTGTACCAGTCCTTAGTGGGAGTTTTGAGCGGCTGGACTGACACTTGGGATTGTTTGGGGATTTCGCTAACATTGCTTAAGTGCTAAATTGCTCAATGTGATTATGCAGAATTTCTCCATCCGGGGTCCCTGGAGATGGGACATCCGACTTCCCTGGGGGCCAACTTGGCTGCCAGCTCAGCCGAGCCACATACTCTGTCCCTGAGCACAAGGAAAATGGGGTAGGCAACTACCAAAATTAATAATGAAAATGGCCTTACATTCCTCTTCCATGAAGTCCTTGCTGGGCCTCTGTGTGTCAGACTGTGTAGCAGAGCTGCGTAGGAGCGGCCCGGGTACAGCACCCCGTGTTTGGAGAGTCCTCCATCTTGTCACAGGGACCTCTGCTGCAGCATTTCTGCTTCCCATCTTCTCTAGGTGCACCTTTGACCCCTTCAGAGGAGTCAGCAGCATCAAATTTCGTGTGAAATGTATTTTTCTGCCAGTTTGAGAGGTTTTTCTTTCTCTCCTGCATTTATTTTCCTTCTATCATATCCTACCCTGGCATACAACTCAGCTTTGCAATGAAACTTCCTGGCTTTGCTAGGAATTCAGGCCTTCAACAAAAAAATAATTCAAATGTGATCCCTCGTTTTCACTGTTCAAACACAAGCGAAGCTGAGGACTCATGCTGCTTTTTTTTATTTTTCGCTCTAATTGTGCAGCAAAGCCCATACACTTGTAATTTGCATTTCGTACACTTCAGTGACTGTCCAAGCAAAATTCAAAACAAATATGCACATGTGAAAATAGGGAGGGTGATACTGGTTGATGACTTCCCAACAAGGAAGAAAAAAATCCTGTTAAGTAAACAGACAAAAAGGGAGGAACCGTTCAGGGTTTAATTATTCCTTATGCGTGCTGCAGCCAGATTGACCAGAGAGTTGGGTGCTGCTGAGGCTACAGCACATCATCGGGAAGAAAGCAGCTAAAATTAGCGTATGTTATTTAAGAAATCGAGTACAACTTAGTGTGATGTTGATGCAAAGTCCTCTGCAGGTAACTTCAGGCGTTTAATAGTCTATTTAAAAAAAAAAAGGGGGTAAATTTTTTGAGGTAGCAGTGGGGGCTCCATATTTCAGGGAGCGGCATTAGGGGTGGAAGCCCAATGTCCTGTGTGTCACGAGGAGGGTCCTCGGATTGTACGGGGGGTGATGGTGTTGTCTTTTTATATCTGCAGTTGCTGCCATGTTGTGAGGAAAGTGACTCAGTGCTGCTGGCAGGAAAGGGCCCACAGGCACTCTAAGTGACGGGGCAAAGCCGATGGCAAACGGGGCCATGAAAGAGGGAGCGGTGGCCTGGCAAAGCAGGGGGTGCCGTGGGAAGGGCTGGGCTGGGCTGTGCCTGGGCAATGTCAGTGTGCCAGAGCTGGCTGATCGCTCAGGAGCGGGCTGTGAAGCACAGTGCTCGTTCCCCCAGCCCGGAGATGGGGCGCGCAGCCAGGTCAGCCTCCTACCGGGGCAAGCGCCTGCGAGATGACACTTCGCGCAGGGAATCCGGAGCTGCTTTCCCCCGCGTTGTAAGGGTGAGGTTGGCTTGTTCGAGGGCAGGGTTGAAATGCCTTGGCTGGTGAATGCAAGGGAATAAGGCAGAAACTGGATGGTTCACGGGGTTGTGCTGGGATTTTTGCCCCTCTAGAAACCCTGTGAAAACCTGCTGAATTTATCGGGGCTGGCCCCAGCTTACCCCAAGTCAGGGCAGCAGGGTGAGGAGCGCAGACACCAGGCGAGGGCCCCGAGGCGAGCTTGGACGGCCTCTTGGCTTTCTGCCACAGCTCTTCCATCAGTGGCTTTGGCGGCTCTTAGCAGCGATTGCAGGCGTGACTGCCGGTTTGAGGAATAGTGTCGTTAGCCATTGCTGCTGTAAAAACAAACAGCAACAACGGGGAGGACGATAAACATATCAGGATGCTGCAGAGCTGCCAGCTTCTCCTGCAGTTCCCAGCCCTTACGCGGCGGCGATGGGCTGGCAGCGCTGCCCTCGCGCCGAGGAGCTGCCTCTGTTTGGGGCTGGTGAACTCCAGGGTGAAGCACTGAACGCAAATCGCGGCTCCTTACCTGGGTAGCCCAGTGCTAAGAGAGGGAGAGGAAAACCACACTGTATAATGCCAGTGTGATGCTGTACGCACGCACACCGCCACGACTGTTTCCCTGGCCTGATGCTGGCACTGAGCAGAGGTGCAAAATCAGAGCACGAAGGAAAGAGTCAGGCTGCAGCAAGGGATGTGGCTGCTGCTGGGAGGCTTTGGCAGGGTCCTCATTTTGGGCAGCCGCCTTGGCCATCAGCCATGCGTGCAGCACGGGCAGGGTGCCAGGCGTCAGAGGGCAGCGCCAGGCCTGGAAATAGCTGCCTGTTCGCGTTCGCCCCTGCACCAAGCACCCAGCCAAGCTTCACATCCCTGAGTGCTTTCATAGGGGGCCTTCACCCACCCACCTCTTCTTCCCTGTTTTCTCTGCATATTGACAGCCCAAGGAATGCCCCCCAGTTTGAAGCCTGTGCACTGCCACTGGGGCAGCCCCAAGGCAATCTGAGGATAGTGCAGGGGTTCATGTGCTGCAGAGGGCGGCCAGGCCAGCAGAGAGGCTGCTTGTTTGCTTTCTTTAAAGCTCAGCTATAGCCAAAGCACTGTTTTAATTTGAAATTTGGCAGGGATTTAGCCCTTTTGTAAACTAAAGTAATTCTGTGTTTCTGGAGGAGTGGGGAAGAGAGAAGTGAGGGGGATTTTTCAGCTGTAAATAGAGCAGTGGGGGATTCAGAGGGAGTGTTTCTGCCTGGTGCCTTCGCTGCTGCTTTGAGAAGCACTTCCCTGTTCACCGAGGGTGGGAGGTGTCGCTTCCCTGGCCCCCGGGGCTCCCAGCCGAAGGAGCAGCGCAGCGCTGCCACTGCCGCCAAGCAGGGCGATGTCAAGGGGAGGCCACGGCGGCTGCTCTGCTGTGTCAAAACAAAGTGATGTGTGTTGGAGTCACACTATCTGCAGAGAGGAAAGGGCTGGGAATGAGCAAAGGGAGAAAAGAGTCGATGAGAGTGGAGCTGGAGCTCTGCCTTTCTCTGCCAAGGCTGGGGAGGGATAATTTCTGACTCTCTTTTCCAGGATTTTATGTTGCAGGCCCTCATGGGCACTCCGTGTGCACCACTGACAATCTCCTTGCAGGGCAAGATAGCACCAACCCAAATGGATGTTGTAGCAACAGGAGAGAGAAGTGAGCACGTAGGAGGGCACTTGTTCTTTTTGGTGAAGTGAGCAGCACATTTTTTTTCTGCGCTGTGGAAAGGACCGGAGGGCAGCCAGCTTACCGCTCTTTTGTACCAGGAATCACAGCCGCAGCGGTTACTGGGGACTGAAAGACAGCAGATTCGGAGAGCCCACAAGCCACTGTCACCTGGGGCATCCCCTTTGGCCCCAGAGCCTGCAGACCCCTGTGGAAGACAGGGAGCAGGAGCACGGGAATAGCAGGAATGCATCCGGGTGCTCTACAGGCCAGGCTTCCCTGTGCCAGAGAGGCTGTTGGAGAGGCTGGAAATTGCTACAAGTTTGATACATCGTTTGGGAAAGTCACCTCCTGCTGTGAGGCTCATTTTATTCCCCTAGGAAGAGCCCACAGAGGCATCACAGCCACCATCTGCAAATGCCTGTGTGTAGAGAGATGCGTGGTGAGAGACAGCGCTCTGCCCTGGGATGGAGAGACTGGGCTGGAGGCAGAGCTCAGTGCCCAGACTGACACCACACAAAGTCAGGCTAAAAAGAAACAGCAGTTCTTTTTTTTTCTCAATGGCAGTCATTTGCCTTTGAAGAGTGTGTCTAGTTTCCAGCAGCTGGGACTGAGTGTCCTTTCCTAAGCAATAGCTCTTGGCTCAGCGCAAAGGTCTCTGCCTGAGGCGATGGGCACCACTGGTAAATCTGTGCAGGTGGCTGGCACTGAGTGTGTGTGGTGGCGGGAAGTACACACCAGTCCGTGCGCTGTGCTGGCCTCAGCTTTGCAGAATTGCGCTTCCTTGGACAGGTCTGGAGAGCTTTCCTGCAAAAGGCGTGCGTATGTCTGTGGTGGCACACCGGAGAATCTTGTCTGCTCTTGTACGTCCCCTATCTGCCCTGGCAAGGTGTAGCAAGCCCCCTTCCAGTAACCCCCTCCCTGGCCCAGTCCCTCCCAGCCCTGGTACTACTTTAAAACGGATGTACATTAAAACTGTACTTAATCTCTGGAGATACTGATTCTCTCCTGCTTTCCCTCCCTGTGAGTTCATACAAATGTAGTACTTAAGTCACCCCTTGTCTTTGATTAGAATCTCATCTTTCTTCTTTCAGTTCCCATAAATTAGCCTTTTAGCTGGCAGTGCTCTCAGATCTGACAGATAACAGCCTTTTCTCGGCATCCAGCCATTTCTATCGGCGTCACTAACATCATCTTTTGGGCATGGCCGGCTAGGTGCTCACAGCCATCATTCAGCACACATGCTTTAAAAGGGGTCTTTCACTCAGGAGAAGGCATTCCTCGTGTTTAAGTACTGGTTCCCCTAACTTTCTCGCCTCCCCTTCCCCAGTATTTTTTTTTCTTTTTAAAATGCAAAGTAAATTGCTCCCGAAAACTGTCCTTTGAGCAAGCAGCTCTCCACAGCACAGGGCAAGGCGTATTTTCTCCCATTGTGACCAACAGCTTGCTGAGCTTTTCTGGGGACCGTTTTCCCAAGGGGGTCACTTTCCATGGCCTGCTCCACTTGTGACAGTATTGCTGAGACTGGTCACGAAGGAGCCTAACCGATGACAAATAGCAGGCTCATTTCTGTGACAGGAAATCATCTCCACTAGGAACTGAACTGAGAACACCAGCTTCAATTCCCACAGACAGCCACGCAGCCAGAGCTGATTTTATTAATGACTCGAGAAACCCCAGTATGGAAAAAGAAACATCGAGTTATACTTTTCCAAAGCCGGCGTAGAGCCCTGCGTGACAACATACAGTCTGACAGCGATGAAATGGCATGTGGGGAACAGAAGAATGAGGGCCTACCGTGGGCCTGAGGAGGAAGGAGAATGGGCGAGGAGGAATATATCATTTAGGCAGGACTTGGAGTCATATTAGCAGGGGAAATTGAGAAAATTGCTAGAAGAGTAAATAGGTTTGGGGCTGGGCCTTTTGTATCAATGTTCTCTCTTTTCAAGTTTTCCCAGTGCTCCTTCCTTTCAGGCTGGAAGAACTGGTGTTCTTTTGAAAGTGTTGATTAACCAATACTTTGGTTTTTTTCTGTCTTTTCCCTCAAGGCTGCCCTGGGAAATAAAAAAAGCTAACTTGTTCTCACACAAAATTTAGAGAAGCTCCAATAGGGAAAGGCAAAAGACTTCCAGCAGCTTTTGCCCACACGTGGGCTCCTTGGGCAGACCATGGTCCAGTTTTAACCTTTGCTCGTGTTTGAGCAACCTACACTTTCTGTAGGGTGGTGTGGGTGACACGGGTGGCAAATTTCACTGCTTGTCATCTGACGGAGGACTAGCAAAGCAGATGTCTCCGCGTGTAAACTGCTTTGCAAGTTATTTTTCCACATGTTCAGCTCTAAATGTTTGCAAGAGGCCCGCCGGCAATTCTCCCAGCCCTAAGATGTTGCCATCTGGGCTTGTCAGTTCTGGAAGTGTTAAGAAATCATGTGAACTTAACTGCTAAAGTGAGGCTTTACAGAAGATGATGTGCACCTATGTTTCTTCAACAAGCTACCAGCAGCCTTCAGTTGGCTTAATTACTTGGCTCACCAGACACCGAGTTCCTCGTCAGGAGGGGCAAGTGTTGGTTTTTGCTTGTTCCTGTTGCCAGGCTCACTTGAAAATTCAAAGAAATCTTAATCCTTTGAGGGCGGAGCGCAAAAAAGACCATTTTGTCCAAAGAATGGGTATTTGGGAAGCTGTCGTTAGTACCAGCACAAAGGATCATTGCAGTCAGGTGTAAGGTAGCGCACGGGCAGCGTGGTGCGGTCAGTGAAGTTCCCTGCTCTGGAAGTGAACCCTAAAGTGTCGCTGACAGGGATTGCCTGGTACCAGTGCCTGGGATAGCAAAAAAATGGATTTGGCAATTCAGGAGGCCTTTCCAAGTCCTAAATTGCTGTACAAATATTCATAATTATTCTTTTACAAGGTTTTGGTTAATTTCTTTGCTTCTTAGGCACAAGTTACATTCTTTGGGTTTGGTTGTTTATAAGTAGCCTCTTTAAACACCTTGTCGTTTTTGCACAAGATGCGAAAGAGCTTTGGTTTTCAACCACAACTCTTCCAAGGGTGTGGCTTCCACCACTTTCCAGAAGTCCCGTATTTTCTGGATTCCTGATGATTTTGAGGTGCCTTCTCAGTTGAGCACCCCAAGTTACAGCCAGCTTTGAAAAATCTAAGCAGATCGAAATGAAAGTGCATTTTCTTTTGGAAAACTGAGGAAGAGAGATGGTAACTATACATAGAGATAATACTAGGAAGACTGCACAGGAAAATAACTTCTGCTCAGATGACAGCATGTGCCTTTGGTTACTAGTCCTTGATCTGTGCTGAACAATAAAAAGAAATGTTATGACTAAAAGGAATTTGGATCAGAGAAATGTTAACATAAATGCCTAGATATGGACACCCATTTGCCACTCTTCCCATTTCAACCAGCTTTTGCATTAGAACATATAATGGTGATACATGACTTCCTCAAATTACTATGAATTTATCTGAAACCCAAAGAGAAACTGGGTCATTGAAGGTCTGTGTCCAGTAAGATGTATGGGAAAAGATGAAAAGTAGAGTGTGCTAAATGGATCTAGCATTAGTGGCATGTAATGATAGGCACTAAGATCCTATTTAAAGTTGTAAGGATAATACCCGTGGGCATGTTAATAGTGAATTATGGCCATTATGCAGGCACCAATGACAATATTTTAGTGCTATTCAAGTTACCTGGTTTCTTTGCTTTTCACTCGCTCTCTTCTTAAAAGCTTGTCATTTGGTGATCATGAAATGTGATGCAGTAGGAAGATCCTGTTCTCTCAGATGTGTAAGAGTATTGACTTTGACCAAAGGAAAAAGAGGAAGAGTTCTTCCTCCTTTCATGAGCAAGAGCCTTGCAGTAGTTTAACTATTACTTTCTTCCGTCTGGTCTCGCAAACCAGTGACCAGGGGCAATAATGATCCTGAAAGGGCTCTTTGAACAAATGGTGCTTCCCATTTTGTTGTTCCAGTGAACTTCCCAAGACTGGAGGATGACTTTCTGATCTCTGAGCAAGACTTTGAAGACAGCAATGACCCAGGTTGGTACCCAAATGCCACATGGGCAATTTATCTGGAGGAGCTTGTGTTTCAGTATCAGATGCTACAATTACTCACAAACTTTAGCTTTAGTGGGCGTTAGGAGCTAGAATACACTTGAGAACATACACTGACGTGGTGGCTTGGTGTCTGGACAAAAACATTAGTTTTCCTTTCTTGTTTTCCTTCTTCGACAGCCAGCAACCTTGCAAAGTCAATATATTGTATTTGTGTTAGGACAAGTGGAACTGATCTTTCAAGCATTAATTGCTGCTTGCCTGGCATTTTGACTTGTAAATGGAGAAAATTAAGTCTGGGAGCTGTGACAGATTGTTTCCATAGTTCTGAACCCAATGGCACTTGAAGGGCCAGCGTTTCAGTGGGTTTAAAATTCTCGCATGCCATTTACGTAGCCTGAGATGTAAAAGTGAATTAGGGAGCCTACCTTTCTTGATAGACCGGTCAGCCTCACCTCCATCCCTGGGAAAGTGATGGAACGACTTATCCTTGGTGCCATCTCAAGGCATATCAAGGATAAGAGGGTCATTAGAGACAGTCAACATGGCTTCACCAAAGGGAAGTCGTGCTTGACTAACCTCATAGCCTTTTATGAGGATATAACAAGGGGGATAGATGATGGCAGAGCGGTGGATGTGGTCTACCTTGACTTCAGTAAAGCATTTGACACAGTCTCCCACAGCATCCTTGCTGCTAAACTGAGGAAGTGTGGTCTAGACTCTCGGGTAGTGAGGTGGACTGTGAACTGGCTAAGGGGAAGAAGCCAAAGAGTTGTGGTCAATGGGGCGGAGTCTGGTTGGAGGCCTGTATCCAGTGGAGTCCCTCAAGGGTCGGTACTGGGACCAGTATTATTCAATATATTCATCGATGACTTGGATGAGGGACTAGAGAGTACTATCAGCAAGTTTGCTGATGACACCAAGCTGGGAGGAGTGGCTGACACACCAGAAGGCTGTGCTGCCATCCAGCGAGATCTGGACAGGCTGGAGGGTTGGGCGGGGAAAAATTCAATGAAATATAACAAGGGTAAGTGTAGAGTCTTGCATCTGGGTAGGAACAACCCCAGGTTCCAGTATAAGTTGGGGAATGACTTATTAGAGAGCAGTGTAGGGGAAAGGGACCTGGGAGTCTTGGTGGACAGCAGGATGACCATGAGCCAGCACTGTGCCCTTGTGGCCAGGAAGGCCAATGGCATCCTGGGGTGTATTAGAAGGGGGGTGGTTAGTAGGTCAAGAGAGGTTCTCCTTCCCCTCTACTCTGCCCTGGTGAGACCCCATCTGGAATATTGTGTCCAGTTCTGGGCCCCTCAGTTCAAGAAAGACAGGGAACTGCTGGAGAGAGTCCAGCACGGGGCAACTAGGATGATTAAGGGAGTGGAGCATCTCCCTTATGAGAAAAAACTGAGGGAGCTGGGACTCTTTAGTTTGGAGAAGAGGAGACTGAGGGGTGGCCTTATTAATGTTTACAAATATATAAAGGGTGAGTGTCACGAGGATGGAGCCAGGCTCTTCTCGGTGACAACGAATGACAGGACAAGGGGCAATGGGCTGAAACTTGAACATAAGAGGTTCCTCTTAAACTCGAGAAGAAACTTCTTCTCAGTGAGGGTGACGGAGCCCTGGAACAGGCTGCTCAGGGAGGTTGTGGAGTCTCCTTCTCTGGAGACATTCAAGACCCGCCTGGACACGTTTCTATGTAGCATTATCTAGGTGTTCCTGCTCTGGCAGGGGGATTGGACTTGATGAACTTTCGAGGTCCCTTCCAATCCCTAACATTCTGTGATTCTGTGATAGTTTGGTGCTTCACATTACTTCTAGACCTGGGTTAGTGAATCCTGCTGAGATATACCCATGGTGGGCCTTATAATCTTTTAAGGTGATCACAGCTCCAACTAAAAGAATGCGTAAGGGTGGTGGAGGGGAAAAAGTGATCCCTGGATAATAAAAGTGCCCATTCCACTGCAGATTACTTTGGATCGGATAGGAACGACACACTGTTCTCTACTAACTCTCCAGGAACCCCAAAGCTGGACAAAGAAAAAAGCTGGCTCTACACCTTGGATCCCATCCTGGTGACCATCATAGCTATGAGCTCCCTCGGTGTCCTCCTCGGGGCCATCTGCGCTGGTCTGCTCCTCTACTGCACATGTTCGTACGCTGGCCTGTCCTCACGGAGCTCCACCACGTTGGAGAACTACAACTTCGAGCTGTATGATGGCATCAAGCACAAGGTCAAGATGAACCACCAGAAGTGCTGCTCGGAGGCCTGATGGCTGCCCTGGGCATCACCCTCAGTGTTGCGCCCGGTGAGGTGGGCTGGCAGGAGGTTACATTTTTTTGCTGTTTTCTATGGGAACTGAATGCCATAACGAGGAACAAGGGGTGCAGGAGGAGCGAGGGGATGCGCTGCTCCTTGCCGCCGGGTCCCAATGGTGGGTTGCACTCCGCCAGGACCGAGCGGGCTTTCCCACAAACCGGACTGTGCCGGGCGAGGGAGGACCAAGTCCCTTGTTTGTTAGTTCATCTTCATTTTCTGCTGATGCGAGTAGCTGGGACGTGGCAAGGGAGATTGGTTTACCTTTTGGATGTGAGAAACTAAATGTTGATCATTATTTCCCACCTCCTTTCTCTGGTGAGTTGCTGAGCAGGCTGAAGGATTTCTTCAGCCACCGTTTCTTTAGAAATAACATGCACTCACTCACTCACTCACTCACTCACACACACACACACACACACACACACACACTCTGTCCATTTTAGACCCCATCCAGATACTGTTTTGGCTGTAAGGATTTGTGCACATCATACTAAGTCCGGGAAGCTGCAGTTTCCAGTCCTGAAACATGGAAGTACGTTGTTACCTTCAACTTTGCTTTTCCTGGTAGGGGGGAAAGGTGTGATATTGGCTTTAGTGTCAATGGTAACGGCGCTTTCTGAAATCATTAGAAATTAAAGAGAAAGGAAACCGTATGTGTAGAAGCACCTCTTTGAAAGAAGCTGAAGAGCCTTAAAGTGATTTATGAATAAGAGCCATTTATTAAATCCAGATCTTGGATTATAACAGCTGAGTCCTTCATCAGGAAGGCCTTGCTTTGAATCTCCCACCCCTCTTGATCCTGCCCTTTTCCTTTTTCTTCTTGCTATAATGAGAAAATTGCAGCAAACAAAAGATAGAGCCTGTCAGGCTGCTGGTGCTCAGGCGATGGCTTTGGGAAGGAGACTTCACTCGGAGTTTGGCTTGACACACAGTGTCAAGGCCTTTCCAAAGTGCCAGGGAAGGAAAATGAACAGGGAAGGAGGCTGGAGCCATGCCCACAGCCCCGGGAGCCTGATCACGGCACCTGCCACCCTTCCTCACCTTTGTGGTGTCCCCTGTTCTCCCTGGAGCTGGGGGATGTCAGCACCACTGGACCAAACGGCTGCCGCCGTATCCCCTTCAGGGCAAAGCTGCACTGCTCCCAACTGGTAGCAAAACCCCGAAGTTTTATTTATGAGCTGTGTTTTGTTTTACTTTGAACAAGTGCCTTAGAAGAAGTATTTTTCCTCCGTCTGATGATTAGTGCTGTATCAAACAAGTGAGGCCTTCATCCTTCCCCAGCAAAATACTTCTTCACTGCTCTCTACGGGGTAGAGCTCGGCTGAAGAAGTCTGGTCCTTCTACTTTCAAGTGGTCTGGCTACATTGGCTGGCAGCTGATACCACTCCACTTACCACTGTGCTGTGGGAGAGGAGTGTTATGAAAACAGTTTAATGGACAAAACGTGCTGGGCCCCAAAGCCTTCATTTCCAATTCAGTACAGACAGATCGCCCCTAGCAGCTTGCACCTGTATAAGCAAGAAGAAACCTTTCCAGCACATTGGGTTTGCTTTTCGAGGGGCTCTTTAGAAATACCTGATGTCCTGAAGTTACACTTTGCCTAGGAAATAGTTTGGGTTGGGGATGGACTTTTTTCCCCCTCACTAAGTGCAGAGCGACGAAGGTGTGAGACGCTGTGAAGCTCGGTTTGCACAGCCCCTGTAAACACATCTTGCAGGAGGCCAGGTGTTTGGGGAGAAAAGCAACATCTGGAGATCAGATGAGCATGGACAGTGCCACAGCTGCTCCTCAGTGCAGTGGGAATAGGAACATTTGTCTGCTGTTTCATGAAGAGCTCCATCAGACAGTAAGTTTTTAAGAAAAAAAGATTTCTGCATTGTAGGAAAGACCCATGTTACTCGGGAAGCAGGTACCAGCAGCTGTGTCATCAAAACATCTACGGTTCATACACACACACACGCAGAGACGTGCGCATACAAAGGCCTTCATTTTTTTTAATTCACACTGTGCGCCCAACAGAAACAGCAGTAAATGTATCTCAGATTCTTCTTTCGAATCACCTTATTTCTTTTGGCATTCTTCATGGACAAATTCCACAGGGGTGTTATTTTACTGTACAAAAGGAACAGAGGCAGTAAAAGGAAATGTACCAGACCATTTCAAAGCTGAATTGCTGCTGCTCGATGATTTTATCCTCTTCAAATCACAGGAGAGGGGAAGGATGAATGGAAAAGGACCATACAGTAGAAAAGTCGACTTAGGCAAACAATAGGTGAAAATATATAATGAAAACGGTGACGTTATGGTGTCTAGTAGACGTACAGAGAGAGGAGTTCATATATACATAATTCAGAAATAGTGTGTTTGCACACGCACGTGAATTCTCTGTATGTATCGTGTATGTGACTTATTCCGTGGGACTGACTCGTGTTAATATATCTCTTGATCTGGGGCAGGAGAGTACTGCTGATCTTGGCACTAACTTGGCACGGGCCCAACTAAGCATCCACCCCACATGTCCTGCTTGCCCCTTCCAGACGGGCCAGGGCCGTCGTGGGTGCGCTTGCCGGGCAGGAGCAGGCCGATAATGCTGCAAAGCTAATACCTCACTTACCTCTGCTGGGTGCTTTACTGTTCTTCTACAGAAAACTGTGTTTGATTGTAACTTCAACAGGGAAAAAAAAAAAAAAGTCGTCAGTGCATTCAATTCATTGCATCCTCCTCTGCAAATAGATTAGGTTTTCTGATCACAATTCCCTCTGTGAAATTCAGAAAAGAAGAAAGAAAAAAAATAAATCAGTGTTAATGCATTTGCTGAAACAGGCTGTTGCCTCCACACCCTTCCCATGCCGAGGACGTGTTGCTAACGGGCGGGTTGTAGTGCTGGGTGATTTCATTTTGTGGGAAGGTGCCAGGGCTAAGCATGGGAATTAAACCATTAAGAAATTATATGCAGAAATGGAACTTCTCCAAGGTTTGCAGTTCAAGGTATTTGACCGTTCACTGGCTGAGCCAGAACTTATGGACTTAAAGAGCTTTTACTGTGATTCTTCAGTGTAAAAAAAAAAAACAAAACAAAAAACAAACAAAAAAAAGCAAACTGTGTTTATATGATTTGTATAAAAACCTTTTAAAATTGCTATTTAATAAACATTATGGTAGAGATAATGTTTCAGTGGCTTTTTTATTTATGAAAGAGCAGCAACAAGGAAGTTAAACTGAGAGGGCTATGGGCACCCAGAAGCCCTAGGGAAACCAAGGCATGGCTGGAGGCACGCGGAGCTGTGCCTTTGCTGTCTTCTGCCTGTGCACCCCAAGCTGCCTGTCACCCCGAGGCTTTAACACAGACCCTGTGCACACGTCCTCCCTCTCGGACATGGCCTCTTCTCCTGGAGCTGGGGGTATCTGGAAGCTGCTCTCCCAAGAGCAGCGCCTGAGCGCAAACCCAAAAAGGGACACAGGTCCCTTCCTGCCACCCTGCACCACTTCCCAGTGCTGCTGGCCATCCTGGAGAGGAGTGTGGTTTTAGGCTAGGAGAATCACAGAATTGCCTAGATTGGAAAAGACCTTTAAGATCATCAAGTCCCATCATTAACCTGTCATTGACAAGTCCTCAACTAAACCAGATCCCTAAGCACTGTGTCTGCCTGGCTGTTAAATACCTCCAGGGAAGGGGACTCGGCCACTGCCCCGGGCAATCCGTTTTGATGCCTGATAACCCTTTCAGTAAAGGAATTCATCCTAATATCCAATCTAAAGTTCCCTTGGTGCAATCTCCATTCAGGTAGCTGTAAAAGCAGTAAGGTCTCCCGTCAGCCTCTTTTCCTCGAGGCTAAACAATCCCAGTTCTCTCAGCCACTCCTAGTAAGACACATGCGAACCCTGGCTCCATGCACTTGTCCTCTCCACCCTCTCTCTACCCTGATGGTGGCACCAGCCTAGGAGAGCCTCATGTCTTGGGGGGGGGGGCCAAGCACCCTGCCGCTCTCCCAGCACCAGGCATCTGGCTGGAGAAGCAGTGGGGCCCAACCTCCAGCATGGAAATGCTTGTTTATTTACGGGCGCCCTGACAAACAAGAGCCAATCCATCAAGTACCAGGCACCTCAAGAACAAATAAAATTTTGCCACCGTCTCCTTGCCTCCAACACAGTGGCAAAGTGTGTCTGTGTGTTAAAGGGGGTCTTTGAGTGATGAAGGGCAGCTGGCAGCTTAGATGAAGATGACAGTGTAGCTGCAACCTTGACAGCTCTTCCCTTGCCCAGGAATAAAGAACCAATGTGCAGATTGATACCTGGGGGAGAGGCTGTCAGAGAGCAGGACAGAGACGGCAGATAAGCGACTCAATCAGTGTCAGACCTGTCCTGCTGTAACACCGCCTGTAAATCACTGCACTTAAAGAGGCGCCTCCACTAAAGCGAGGAGCAGAAAGCGGGTAATAGAAAAAATGGGTGGTGAAGCAGATGTGTGCACCGCCCAGGTTAAAAGCCTGGTAGCAGGGCTGCAGCTGCCTGCTGGGTACAAAGGCGAGGCAAGCACCCGCTTCAGGAAAAGGAAAGCTGTAGGGTTGTTTGGTTTTTTTTACCAGGAGTTGGGGTTCATTTGGTTGGGCTGCTCTGCAGCCGGCAGGATGGGGAGGGACCTGGGGGTGCTTCTGTGCGTTTGCCATGTCCACACGGGTACCCGCTGCCAGCAGAGGCTGGAGCGGGGGGGCTCCAGGGGTGTTCCATGTGGCACAAGAGTAATCAGCAGCTGAGCAGGCTAATGAAATCGATTTCACCATTCTCAGGCTGCTCCAAGATGGGGATCCAGCCGCTCCAGCACGTCCTCAAGCACTGATTGCAATCGTGCATGCACCCTCGCTGTCTCTCCTGCACCCTTCTTCTTTGAAATATTCCTTTGCTTTGGAGTTTAATGGGAAGTCTTTTCAAATAATGACTTGCTCTCTGGACAGCTGGGGGCTTGGCAGTGAGGGGGAGCCATGGGGCTCTGCTAATGAGTGGATTCGTAATTAATTAATTGCAGGCAGGTGCAAGTGGAGCCTCCCATTGCCCCTGTCTCCTCTGTGTCTCTCTGAAGAGCTGTCTCCTGGAGCCTGGCACTATCACCAACGATACAAGTGGACTGCGCAAAACCTAATGCTTGCTTTGCTGTGGATGGTGACTTTGCCAGGCAGGACAGAGGTTGGTACTTCCATCCCCTCCCCGCAGGGAGCCTGCCCATTGGAACACAGCGCCTTTACATCTCCATATCTGCCAAGCTCTATGCTCAGATCACAACTAGAACCCAGAGGCACCTTCTCTCTGCAGGACAGGCCCCCGCTGCCCCTCCCTGGTGAAGTTTGATTGCTCCATTTACTGGAGGTGCACTGAAATTTTTCCCACCTTCCCACTTTAGACCAGAGATGGACCAAACACACTTGGACATGAGAGGTGTCAGTGAACTCCAAGCACTGACTCCTGATGAGGAGAGCACGGGGATCTCGCTGCAGTCGGTGCCACCACTGCTGTGTCCACACTGTGTCCTTTCAGCCTTATTTTGGCTGCTTCAGTGTGTGCTCAGCAGAGCCCTGTGGGTGTAAATACAGAGGGCGATACAAAATCTTGGTCCATACATGTCCATAGCAAAAATCTGCATTCAATAGGTTGCTATTGTCACTCACACTGATCAGATAGGATTAGGCTTCCCTATCAACGCTGGTTACACGCAGTGCCCCATTTAAGCCAACAAACTCACCATGACTGAAGTAGTCTAATAGGAAAATAACTAATCCTTAATGTGTTGAGAGAGAATGACTCCTTTCTAGGCTTCTGTATCATAACTTAGTTGCACCACTAATATCGGAAATGGAAAGCACTGAATGAAACACCATCTCTACCCCCACCTTGGCCTGGATGCCAAAAATCCAAGGAAGAACTACAGCCCTGCTTCCTTGTGCTGCTGCTGTGGTGGGTGGAGGGCTGCAGGATGAGCCAGCGTGGGCTGGCTGCTCAGGACTGTTTGCTAACATTTCCTCGGTTAAATGTTTACAAACCCAGAGGAAATAGCTGTCCCAGATGTTGCTGATAATTTCCTATCAGGTCCCTCCTGGCCTGGTGCAAGGCTGCTTCGTCACCCTTCAGATCAGCTGCCAATCTCATGCTTATTAACAGAGTTTACTGACTTCTTTGCAAATGCCACTAAAATTTCTAGAGCTATTTTTGCCTTCCTGGTCTCTCAGGTTTATACAGAAAGCAATTTTGCTCTGGCTTCAAGCCTAGCTCTCTTTGTAGCCCTTGAAGCACTCTCCCTAGTGGAGTGGCCCTCAGCAGATGCACAGGGCAGCCCTTCACTCGCCGATGGGCTGTGTTGCCATTGCACCAGCGAAGGGTGTGAGCTCCTCCAGCAGCCTTAAGGGACAGCTGTTGCCAAATGAATTTCAACCTCATATTTTAAGGCAGCAGTCAATGTGCTTACCAGAGCTGTGGAGCCCTTTACACCGCAGCAATAATCCAGCACTTGGCCGTGAAATCCTCAGCATAGTGTCACAACCATCCCTTTCAGTGTAGAAGTTTTATTAAGTTAGGGTGTGAAAAGTTTCAAGAGCAAAACGTCTCTTTCTCCAAGAGAAATAAGGATGATTTAAATAGTCTGGGTGTATTTGAGATGGAGAGTCAGTCCCCCAGCTGACACATCAGAGGGAAAAACGGTAAGCCAAGGCTGCATTTATTAAAGAAGGAAGCTGGGGCTGTGTAAAGCCAACCTTTTTAAGCACTCCATGAGAGCATTTTAATAAAAAAGCACAACAATCCCACAACAAATCACAGCTTGGAAGCAAAAAAAAAAAAAAAAAAAAAAGTCAATTCTTGTCAAATTTTGAAGAATCGTCTGAGCTTAAGGAAAAACGAATTCCTGCTACGCTTCCCTCCCCTGCCCTCCGCTCCCGTGCATGGAGTAAAGCCACCCCAAACGCCGCCTGTGACACACTGCAAATCACGCCGGGGAGCAGGGAAGGGGGGGCAGCCACCGACCCAGCTGCGAGAAGCCCTGCAAAAGGATTGAAGCTTAAAGAAAATTAAATTTATAGTCAGAGCATTAAAATATTAAAGGGCCTTAAAGAACAGCCATGAATCTGATTTGAGGGTGGGGGAAAAGGCAAGTCTGTCATCAGGCAGAGACAAACGGCTGCTGGACTTGACAACTCACATAAATCTGGCAGAGGAGAAGAAATAAAGCCCAATCAGACCCAAAAAGAAAAAAAAAAGTGATGAAAAGATTTTAGGGCATAAAGAGTGAAAAGGAGAGGGAAAGCTAAAGAAGATAAGGAGTTGAAAGCAGAGAAGCAATTATAAAAATAGCAGCAGAAGTACAGATGGAGGCAGAGGGGAAAAATATTAAAAATAGCCAGCAGTGCCCCGGTGGCACAGGTATTTTTGAAAATATTGCCCAAGCCCACTTGCTTTACTCACGCAGCAAGTATTTGTTGGGTGGGCTTCAACAGCTTAGACCCTCTGTGGGCACATGGAGGAGGAGCAGCCCCTAACATGCAGCCCCTAACAACTTCAAACAGCCCAGCAAGGAGGGGTGCGCAGGGACCCCAATGTCCACGGGCATGCTCCTGGTGGCAGCCTTGCCCTGCTGAGATGGGGACAACCTGGGGACCAGCCCTGCAGCACCTTGGGAGCTTTGCTGAGGAGACATTGCAAACCCAGACAGGACCCACCGTAAGCTGGGAAACACTGTGCAGCGAGGGCTGGATTTATGAAATGCTGTCTGTAAGGCAGCCCTCCCTCCAAAACACTAAACAAAAAACAACATTCAGATACATTTTGGAGGAAAGCACGAAGCATCTGGTTCCCTTCGCTGGTGTACATAGCAAGAGAAAAGTTGGCAGTACATTTGATTACCATAAAAGAGAGAGTTATGCAGAAAAAAACCCACATTAGAGTAACATTGCCCAAAACAAAGTTAAATGTCCGCCTTGTTTTGAATGTGCTCGTGGTGGAAATGTGAGCAAAGGTCAGCCCAAATTAATGAGAATTGCAAATGAATTGGCTGGGCTGGGACTGGCACCCTGCCACCACATCTCACCCAGCAAATCTTATTTATCAATTTATTTACTTTGCTGGATGAGAAGACGTCCTGCAAACACATAGAAAACAAGGCCTGGTGCTTCCCATGGGTGATGTGCATCACTTCAGCCAGGGTAACCAGGAGCCGTGGGCTCACACGCACCCATCCCCACCGCATCCCTCTCCTGCACCCATGAATGCGTGTGATGGGAGCCCAGCTCTATGCCAGGAGGGCTTCCCCGGGTACCAGAGACCCTGCCCAAAAACACCGCCTGCGCTGTGTTGCAGCTGAGACAAGCACCACGCTGGGGCCATCTATCCCTCATGGGTTGGACAGGGATGAGGACAGGGACACACAAGCATACAGGTAGTGACTATCTGCTGAAAAAATGTGGGTTTGTTTTGGTTTTGGGGAAGAAGGAGAAGCCCAGCTCCAGCTTTCCACTTGGAAAGGAAAAGCTATCTCAGCAACTCTCACTTTTCTGAACTTGAAACACACAACACCTCTGTGCGCCCTGCACAGGAAGGGCTGGGGGGGGGGAACATGGATGGAAACACAACAAAGCAGGGCTATTAACCCTTCCTGCAGGCACCCGGCTGGGCTGTGTGCCGCAGGAGCTCGGGGTTGCAAAGTACATTAGTCCATCTCCCTGGGATGGGGAGCCCCAGCCTCAGCCCCGTGGAGACCAGATGCAGACATAGGTATCAGCAAGGACTATCCTCATCTGGGCCCAGCAGCATTACAGAGAGAGTCACAGTCCCGCTCAGACTTGATTTCAAAAATAGTAGTCTTTTTTTTCCTCCCCCCAAAGAAAAAAGTTAGACTTTGAGATTAGAAATAGTGTTAGCCTCAATTTAAGGGGGAGAGCAGGGTAAGAACAGGCCCCTTTAAGCACAGTTTCTAAGGCAGTTCCACGTCTCAGCCCAGCCGTGCTATCGGCATTGCCCCAGCCGGGGCCGCAGGCAGGCGCGGGGCTCTGGGCGCACACCAGGTTAATTAGCCCTGCCGACCGCCGTCAAACAGCCAGGTGCACGCTGCTGATGCAATCTCCAAAGCTCATTAAAACAGAGCAGTGCCACATTTGGGAAGGAGCTGGTGTAATGCTTTGGGTGTCATGATAAACCCATTAAAATAGCAATCTGCAGGCCCTGCCATGCAGCGATGCTGGACTGTGGCACGTGAGGAGGGGGCTATGAAATGACGTGCAGCTGAGCTGCTCTAAACCAGGATCTATTTCAGGGGCTAAGCTGAACTGTGAGGCTGGGTCAAGGTGCAGTGCTCAGCAGGTGATTTCGGAGGACGGAAAGCGCTGCCCTATCTTGTATTTCTGGATGTCCGCAGTGTTACAAAGAGGACATTGCTCAATGACTTAAAAAATGAACACCTCTGCCTGAGGTTATCAGCCTCAGGATAATGACAAGGTTGTGCATGCAGCGATGTTGCTGGAATTGAAGAGATTCAGCATCCTGACTCAGGAATAAGTGATGATGATTCCCCCAGATACTGGAGATGAAGGGGAGATAACGCTGATGAAGCGCGGGGATGGAGCAGCCACTGTGACTCATCACAGCTGCCCAGGCAATTTGGCAGACTAGGAAAATATTTGCACAAGTTTTCACAAGCCACATCCATGTTCCTCCTAATGCCCGAAGTATGTCCTGACAAATTTGGCTGGCAGTGGCAGGGTGCTGGGATCCTCCAACAGAGCAAGCAGGGTGCTAACATCTCCTTTGGGTTTACTGGCATCGTCACATTCTAAAAACCTCTGGTCAAGTGACCCAAGCTTCACCATAACATTGTCCCTGACAAAAGCAAACATGTTTTTCAAACTAGGAGGCTAATAATAGAACACTATATCTCTGGATGCCCCATCTAGCCTGAGAAGGATATGCTTTTGGCTCATTCTGCAATGTGCTGTCAGGTCCATGCCCAGCACTGGGCTCAGCATCCTGTGCCTCGTTCCTGAGCATGGGCAACTACAGGATTTGATACACTGTGCAACAAGAGCTAGGAGACCTGCTCCTCCTGGCTGTCCCCCACACACACCCCGTCATCCCCATCTGAAGAGAGCCCTACGCACGTGCAGGGGCTTCGGAGGTGCAGCCTGGGACACCCACCAGCATCCACGTGTGGAAGTCACAACCTACTCAGGAGCATCCTCGCATGGAGAAAGAGGCTCCCCAGCATGTGGCTCATCATTCCCTGTGAATGGGTGCTGGGGCAGGAGCTGACATCTGCTGGAGCCGCTGCCTAACATTGGTCAGAAATAATAGCCGAAGTCTTAAAAGTAAACTTCTGTTTGCACCTCCAGTGGGAAAAAAATACACCCAGAAACCGTATTTAAAAAAAAAAAAAGAAGAAGAAGGAAAACATGGAGATAAATACAATTTGTTAACAAAATAAATGAAATTAAATGAAGGCTGGAGTTGTGTTTTGGTGGCTCTGAGCAGCAAAGCCTTTGTCAGGGATGTGCCACAAGGGCACAGGCCCCCTCTCCACAGCTGGCAGGGATGGGTGTGATTACTCATGGCAGTGCCAGCTGCAGGCTGGGTGAAAAATACCCATGCAAGAAAAGGGAAGGGAAGAGCTGGACACCTGTCCCCTTCCCCAGAGCCCTTTGTCAAGCGGCCGGAGACTGCCCACAGAGTTCTAAACACCCAGGCACTGCCAAGTGCCATCACAGCCAGCCAGGCTCTGTGGTCACCCCGTGATGGACTGCATGTGTGGCAATGGGGCAGGCAGGTGTCCCCAGCTGGCTCCGTGCCCCAAGGGGACACATGGCAGCAGCAGGAACATCTTGGTCCCCCTGTGTGGGGTGAACTCATTGGGACGCAGACAGGGGTGTGGGAGCAGAGCAGAGCAGGCTGCCTGCCCAGAGGCATCCTCGTGCCATGCCATGCCATGCCATGCCGTGCCACACCACAGCAGCCACGCAGAGCAAGTGTGACAAGCTGCATCACAGGCATCTGTGCCAGACCCCTCCCTGCATCACCGTTACAGCCCTGCCTTTAACTCACGTTTGTGGCAGCAGATCCCTGTGCCGGGTGTAATCCTAGTAACCTCGTTCTGCAGAGGGCCCTCGGCCCGGTGAGGTAGGCTGCAGCCCTGCCCCCCATGAGGCATCCTCTCCTCCCACCAGTCCGTGCCCAGTTTTCCTGACTGGTTCTTGCAAGAACACCGTGCTCCACCCTTGGAGGGCACTGGCGAGGCAGGATGCTCCTTTGTTGCTGTGCTTTGAAGTGGAGATTAATTTAGGGGGAAAAAAAAAGCATTAATAAAAAAAAAGCAGGTTAAACAAAAAAAACCTCACCCCTCTCTCTCCTCCTCCACCCTCCCCAAGTAGTGATGGGGGATAATGAACTGCTGGGACTGTCAGCCAAAGAGCACTTAATGACAGTATTCACTCTGCGTGTGTGTGTGTGTGTGTGTGTGTGTAGCATTGGCTGTTCTCAGAGCTCTCATTATGAATAGTTTTCAAGCTGTTTTGACTATTATCCGTTACAAAGAGGAACTCACCATTAGCTGCCTATTTCCATCGCTGAAGCTGGCCAGTGTAATCCCCAGGCTCCCCTTCCCTGTCCCCTGCCTCCTCCTCACTCTAGGCTCCTTTTTCAGACTTGGGCTCCAGTTTTGCAGGCGATGCCTCTCCAAACTGTCCGGCTAGACCCCACAGGTACTCATGGCACTGTGAAGCCTGAACCTCTGGCTGTCCACTTTTCATGGCTGAGTCCCCACTGCAGGCTTGGCAAGGGGAAGGGGACCCAGCCTGAGCTTCATCTGTGCCGCAGAGACACTGCGAAGATGCGCTAAAACAATCTGTTCTCCCATCTTTTCCAGGACCCTTTGCCGTGAGACACAATATTTTGGAGGGGCAGCTGAAATCTTGCTGGTGTTAATTTAGTTTCGGTCTGCTCGCTGTTAACTTTGGGCTTGCTGTGCTTTTTGTGGCTCCTATTCCTTAAAGAAAGCTTATTTTCTCATAAAACAGGGCGAGAAGCAGCTTGGCACCACAGACATTTTAAAGATGTTTGAACATTTGCAAGAGGAAGCAAACACATTTTTTAAGTATTATGAAAAGCACCTTGAACAACAACTTCTCAGCAAGAGCCCTCCACAGGCTCCATCCTTCGCTGAAGGAGCCTGTCACTCAGCCAGGGGCAGTCTGAGGCTCGGTGCATCCCTTCACATTTTTGTGCTGCATCTCAAAATCCCTCTCCCATTGTGCTGTCCCATGAGGCTGGGGCAGTGACTCTGGGCATCAAGTGGGAGATGAGCTCTGCCAAACCATGGTGTTATTAAAAACAACAAGGAGCAACCCAACGCATCTCCTCTCTGCAGCCATACTCACCTGCTAGCCGTGAGGAGCCGCTCATAAAAATAAAGAGGAAAATAAGTTCACAACATACTTCAGCATTGTCAAGCAAGCAGTAGTTCCTGAATATCTCCTGGGTCTCATTGAGTTTTTCAGATATCGGGTATAGTATGGGATATGGTTTGTCTTTTTCTTTCCCCAAATTAGGTCTTCCTCTGAAATTCTGATTTTCTGGTCAAAACTTGAGAGGTGGTTTTGTTTTTAAGGAATTGTGAGAAAGATTAGGGATTGCTATGCACAAAGAACGTACATGTCCACTAATGGCCACAGATTAAAACTTCGTTGGTTTGTTGTATTTTTTTTTACAAAAAGCTATTTCCCAGCTAAAAGCCTTTCCTTTCTAATATTTTTACTTTCCCCACATGCCTGTCAGTCCTCGCCTGTCTTCTTGTCCCTGCTGACACAGAGCCACGTTCCTTGTGTTTCCCCACCGATTTTTCTTGGTAGCACTGCATTCCCGTCAGCCGGCCGACCGCAGGCACACAAATCACAGCCGCCGGGCGCGGGAGGACCGACGGCTGGCAGAGACCATTAGATCATCCTGCCTGACCTCTCCCTGACGCAGGGCCGAGTCTGGCATCCAATTACTCCTGTACTGAGCCCAGTAACTCCTGCTTGGCTAAAGTGGTGGAGAAATGCATCCTGTCTGGGTCTAAATATATCAAAGGCGAGGGAATGTGGTGATCTCCTGGGTAGTTTAATCTTTATTAACACTCACTTTTTAAAAGGTCTGTTTGATTTCCAATTTGAATTTGTCTGGCTTCAGCTTCCAGGTGCGGGCTCATGCGATGCCTTTCTCCTCTAGATTAAACAGCCCTTTAATACCTGCTTTTCTCTCCCCGTGAAGGTACCTCACACAGCACAATTAAATCACCTTTTGATCTTCTTTTTAATAAGCTAAACAGGCTGAGCTCCTCTGGTTTCACACCATAAGACATCTGCCACCTCCCAAGGATCGAGTCTCTAATACCGCCTGATCCCGTGCAGGGGGATGTGTGGCAAAGCAGGACGGTGCAGACAATGAAATTAAGCAGCTCACAGGGAGACAACAGCCTCTCCCTGCTGCCTGCTCCCTCAGCCAGCCCATAATTTTAAGGAGGCTGCTTAGGAGTCTCCGGTGAGGTTTCACATCTCTCCAGTCACCCCTGCACCCCACATCCTGCTGCTGAGCGACAGCAAGGCAGTACCACAGCTGTCCCCACTGGCACATATGAGGTGCTCAGTGAGCAAGAACATTTAGGGCTATATCCTAATGTGGGGCACTTGGTTGTGCCCACAGCCACTCCGTGCTTTACAGACCAGGGTGGGAGAGGAACCACAGTGCCACACCGAGCTGTCCCTGTCAACTTCAGTTGTCCCTAAAATTCACAACTCCCTGTGGTTTTAAGGTTGATTCTGTCACCCACCGGGTCCCAGACATCAGGTGGCAATGCTTACCCCCAGGGCACCCACTGCATTCACTGGCTGAGACAAGCAACTGGATGAGGCCTTTCCTCACTCAGCATTTACCTAGAGGAACAATAAATCTCAGCGTTGGCCAAAAAATGGAAGCCAACGCACAGGTGATGCTGCACACATATTATTGGCAAGATTCATCACTTTCGATCTGTTTCTTACTGCGCTTACTTCTGAACTGAAGCCCAGGTGCCCCAGCCAGCGCACGCAGGGACGGGCATATTTGGGGCGATGTGGTTTTACAGCCAGCCCACAAACTGGATTTTAGCCACGGGCTTCAGCAATACTATTTCTCACACAGTTTAGTCGGAAGAGTGTGCAGAGCCCCTCACACTCTCCACCGGGTATTTGTCCTGCCTGTGAATCAATTACAGCAGACACCGCGTGCATTAGGATTGCTGCTTGGCGCGTATTTCAGCTGTGATATATGTTGCTCTGCTCTTCAGCAAACGACTTAAACCTCCAGGAGGTTGTGTCTGTCAGCGAGGTTTTTATTAGGTGAGCTGTGCCCATTCTCACAATGGTAAGGGCTACCTGGCAGAAAATTGTAAGCTGTTTCCCTCGGAGGGGGCAAGCCCTAAATGAGTTTCCCAGTCTCACTTTGGGAACACACTCAGATATTAAAGGGACCAGAGAGTATCATTACTGCCAGGTGATAAAAACAACCACTATTTGGGAAGACTGATGGCCTTTGTAAAAGCTCCCAACAGAAGCTTCATTCTGCACAGTGGATAATAACAGTCGTCTTGGGCTGAAATCCCAAAGCAGCTGCATTTTCCAAGGCTACAAAAGTGACTTCAGGATTCCTGGCGCCACATTGCTCAAGCATCACTTTTTGGCAGTCACGAAGCCCTAGATTGGTTAATATTCTTCAACAATCACAGCTTAAAGATGTCATCTGCTCTCTCCCCACTTGCGGGTCTACTCTCTGGATTGCCTCCCTGCCTCAGCAAGGGTGAGGTGCCAGCAAGAGCAGAATCTACTTGGGACAGCATAGCCAGCAAGCAAAGCTCCTCCTTTTATCTTTCTCTTTGTGATGGGGAGAGGAAGGTTTAAGCCTCATTCTCTACCACGGAAATAAATGCCAGCTTGTATTATGACATCATGAAGACATCATTGCATTACACTGCAGACATTGCAGCAACACATCATCAGTAGGGTAAAACCAACCTGTCTCACAATGGTCTAAGCCCAGATCACGTTTCCTGTTAGTGGGTGAACAACTCAATGCTTGGTGAATTCTGGTTCACAGTGATCAAAAAAAATCTCATTCATTGTGCTCTGTGAGCAGGCTGCACTTTCCAGCACCATCTCCAGCCCATTTTTTACCACATCTAGCAATCACAGTCCTGTCTGGCAATCACAACCCCCTGAGGGCACTGGGACTGGCCCAGAGTGAGGCAGAGGCTGTAACATCTTCATTTAACCTGCTGGTCTCTTGGCCACAGCCACATCAAGCAAGTACCTGTCTCAGCTGCGAAATGGACACCCTGCTCAGGAGTCACTGGAATCTTTCCAGTTTTTGCCAGTCCCTGAGTTGGGGCTTCAAACCAAGGCACAGAGCTGCCACCAGCTTGCCCAGGAGCTGGTCAGATCCCCACTCACCTATTGCTTAAAAAATTGTTATTTTATATGCCTATTTCCTGCACCCCTCCCCATTCCTGTGTCATGCACCCCCCTGATGATCTCGTGAGAGTCTAGAGGGAAGGTGGGGCAGATGCGGTGAGGCCGTGATGTGCCATCACCCCTGCCATGGGGCTGTCCACTGTGATAGACCCATGAGCCTGGAGCAGGACCTGAGCCCCAGGGCTGCCTCTCACCTCGTCTCCCTCCCCCGGGGCAGAAGCTGGAACAGTGGCACACTCAACAGAAAACAAATAAAAAAGCAACAGTGCATTTGAGCTCTGCTTTTTACTTCAACACTGCCACTGTTCGTGGCCCCTTCCTCGCCAGTGCAGGGGCTTTGGGTGTGCAAGGCCAGAGGTGCTGGCCAGCCCCTTGCATGCCTAGTGCCGGGGTGAGGGCTGCACACGGCAGGCACGGGCTGGCTGCCGCGCCAGAGCTGCCCACGCAGGGGACTGGCTTTGGCTCATTTTCATGGCAAAGTGTCCTGCTGCTGGTGTCACTTGCATTCAGCCCTGACACCTATTCATCCAGCTCAAGTGCTTTTTTTCCTACATGGGTTTTCTTGGCTGTTTTCTCTAGATGAAGATTTTCTGAAGACTGCTGGTTCCCTTTGTAACCTTTCAAGAGTCCTCTCTGTATGAAGTTCTCTTCACATCATCTCCAACAGATGCAGGTAATAAAGTCACAGCAGATTTACGACTTTGAGAATCTCATTATATCTATCTATCCATCAGGAAAAGGAGCCGTTTTTTAAAAAGGCAGGAGATGGATTTTGCCGTTATTTGTCGTTTAAAAGCGGGGGGGGGGGAGTGGTTGAAGAAAGTTCTTCAATGCTCCCCAGCCCCAATTGTGCAAAAACATCCTCTGAACTCACCAAGCACAGTGCTGGCTCACACCGATGTCAGGACACGGCGCCACGTCTTTTTGGAGAGGCGAGGGCACCCAGCTCTGCATCTGTGGAGCTGAAGCTGAAGTGCCTCAGCCGACACCAGCTTCAGGCCCAGCTGTGGTGCTGCTGTGGATGACAATCAGGGCTGTGCTGCTGTTAGACACCCATCAGAGACAAGTTAGGATGGCTTGCAAAGGACTATGGCAGCTCACTGCTGCTGCCTACCCATGAAAGGTGAATGTCCTCAGCAAACATCAGGATGGGACAGGGAGCTCCCCATGTGGGGCCTCAAAGTCACGCTGTCATGCTCAAAAAGCACAAGAGCCCAAACAGGACCTCTGTCCATCTCAGCATAGGCAGCGTGACACAGTCCACCAATCCTGGTAGTGGTTTGCCACAAAGGACAAAGGCTGCAAGCGAAGGATTAAGCAGCAGAAAAATAGCCAAGGGGACTGACAGCCTTCAGAAGTAGTCACATGTCAGAAAAGAGATGACAATCCCCCACCCCAAGCAGCACCAGTGCCACCACCCTGGTGAGTGCTCACGCCAAACAGTTGCTCTCAGGCACTCCATGGGAGCAGTGCAGCCAGCTCCTCGCCCGTTCCCATGCTCTCCACTGCTGCTTTCCCAGCAGCCAGTCCAGATCTCCTCCAGGGAGCTCCCATCTGCCCATGCCTGTGCAGCTGGGGGGGTTTGCACCAGGGAGAGCTAACACTGGAGGCACTCAGAGGCAGAAGCTTCTGGGTGGTGTCAGAGAGGGTTAAACAAACATGTTAGCAGGATCCAGCCTGATGGATCATGGTAACGGGTCATATGCTTGCCATGTCCTTCGACCACATCAGTCAGGGATTCATAACTGCTGGAGTCCCCACTTGGGAAATGCATTTTCCAGGCTTGGTTCCAGCCAAAAGGCGGCTTAGCAGACCCATTGTCAGTGTGATTTTGTAGCTTGATTGCAAACGGTCAGAGAAATGTCTAGCATCTCTCCCAGCCCAGCTCATTCCCAAATCACACAGCAGCCCCCACTCTGCTCAGCCTTGGAACAGGAGAAGACCTTGGGCTCATCCTGCAGGAGAAAGGCCCAGAGACATGCTGCGTTGTGTTGTCCAGGGCAGGTTAAAGACTGGGACATGACAGACACCCAGCATGAAATCATGGTTTCTGCAAGGTGAACAGGACTTTGGTCATCAGCTTGCAGTCACAATTTCAGCTCCAAACTGCTTCTGTCTGGTGCTTTCAGCCACTCCCTGCTCTGTTTTGTGGATATGGAGCCTCCTCCTCTGCAAACATAACAAGTCAGTTTTGATCTTACCCGTCAGCCTCTTTTGCAAACACACATCCCGCGTGACATCTCTGCTCGTACATCAAAATACTTGGCGAAACAAAGCAGAAACCCGTTCTCTCTGTCATCTAAAAAATTAATTAGGACAGAACGCTGATTCTGAACAAATAAACAAAGCCCCCACCTCCCTCCAGCTCTTTAAGCAAAAATCTCCATGCCGGGTGTAACTGCTAGTGAGCAGTCACAGCCATTTCATTTAAAAGGTGACTGGTCTGCAGCTGAAATGCCAGAGTTTACTTTGCAAAGGCTTTCTGGCTTTAACAAAAGAACAGCATAAAAACTCACCCTCAGCCATTACTGCCACAAATCATCACTGTTGTATGAAGCAAAATGCCACATCCCGTCTGAAAAAGTTTGTTTGCTACACTAAGCATTTTGTCTCATGAACTGAGCTCTGGGCTCAGTCCTGGTTTTGCATCGCCCATTCCATGCAGCCCAGCACACCTGCCCAGTGCTGGGGCTGCCTGCCGGGGGCTTCTGCCCTTGCAAACATCTTGTCAACAGCAGCGGTTCAGGCAAGCAGCGCTTCCAGGGGCTGTGTCCGAAAAGGACAGATGGGCTTTGGAGGGAGCAGCTGGCAGGCTGAGCAGCAGCAGAGGCACCGGTGCGCTGCAAGAGCAAGTGGTTTGTCCAAACCCAAGTGTATCACAGCCCAGGTGCTCCCACACATTCATACCAGCGAAGGGGCCGATGCCAGGATTTGGGGCTCAACGGTCCCTTGGTCTTGGTGGGATGGGGAAGGAGTGACATCGATGGTGCATCTCACTGGCAGAGATGCAGAAGCTGGCAGAAGACAGGGAACTCTGGCACCACTGCAGGCTGGCACTGACCACCACCAGCACATCAGCTCCTGCCTCCTCCCATAGTGCAGCATAAAATACAGCTGATTGAGAAGTTTTGATGAAATTTATAGACAGATTTCAGTGCAAAACTCAGCAAAAATCTCTTCTGCTTGAAAAAAACCCACCACAACAGTCAGGAGCAGAGACAAAGTTTGATTTAGAAAGGAGCAAGGGGAACCATTCCACAGAGAAAAGAGACAACAGTTTTGGCCAACACACCACAGTCTCCATTAAATAAAACAATCTGTAATTTGCATCCACTTGGCAAGTGACTAGACCTGAACTTGGCTGCACACTTGATGATCCACTATTACTTTCCAGGGAGGAGGTTGAAATATTCTTATTCCTACTCATTAGGCCAAAGTAATTCTCTTAATACTACCGAACCAGCCATGGACAAGATCCTGCGCATAATGTCATTGGCATCGTTGCTAAATGAAATCCCTCTGCAAGCAGCCAGGGGAATCAATACTCACAGTAATTTGTCCTTCCAAGTTTTCCTCCCACTCCACCTTATTTGTGGCACCAGTCTGTGCCAGCTTCATCTACCTCAGCTGTGCATGGGGCAAAGAGGGTCTTGGGCCCAGGTAGGTGCCCTGGTGCAGTGCTTTACCTCTGCTACCCTCCTGCATTTTGGGAGCCCCGCGGGCAGTGCCTGCATACAGCCCCAGCACGTCGTTTCCGGGTGGGCAGGTTTCGCTGCAGGACTGATTAGAAACTCAAAGAGAGGGATGAGATACTCTCCCCTGGCTCCGCCAAGTATGAAGGGCTGATTTTATAACACGTAGCAAAAAAGAATCATGGCTTTTTCCAGTAATTGGAAACACTGCAAAGCCTTCATTAAATTATTAGCCAGAAATTCAGCTTCCGTTAGGCGAGGCTGCCACACCACGGCAAACACATCAGGCCCTCAGCTAGCATGGGGCCCAGGGACAACCCAGCCATCACACATTAGCTGGAGTAAATCTTTATTGCTTCCTGAGCCCTTGCTCAGGACCACATTAAACATCAATATCACAGTACTCAGTGTCACCCAATATTATATCAAATCATTAGCGCAGGGTTAATCATTACAAAAAGAGGAGGTCTCAGCTGACAGTTCACTCATTTCCTACGTGAAAGCACTATTATTGCCACAGCAGCACAAGGATGGGGGCTCGGCTGCACCATTTGCTACCTGAATGCATCACCACAACCAGCAGGTACATTACAGCAGTGGGGTGGGGAAGAGGGCGACCTCATCTCCCCATAGCCAGAGGCCGAGCAAGCTCCATCCAAATCTCTGTCCCTCCCAGCCAGGGCAGGAGCTGGCTGGGTGGCAGGACCAAGCCATCGAAACCAAGAGCTGTGTTTATGATCTCCCCTGGGGACCAGCCCTGCAATGGGGTCCCAGTTGCAGCTGCCGCCACCCCACAGCGCAGCAAGTCAGGCGCCCTGCAGACCCAGGGAGGTCTGCATGGCAGGGGGGGATCCCTTTAGTGTTCTAGCCTGTCATAAAAAAATATATATTACCAAGTTCAAACCCTTGTGTTTCTTTTCTGCTGGCATAATAACTTTGAAATGTATTATTGCTGAGAGACTCGCCTCTCTGCCAACAACTCCCCAGAGAGAAGCACTAGCAGAAGAAAAGAACTTTTTACAGCTTCTTCATAAAAGAAGTCAGCAATCCACCTAATTGACTTTTCCTAGAGATGACGAGGACAGAGCTTCAGCTGCAGTAAACCAGTGTAGCCTCCCTCACTGGTATGCTATTGAGTTGGGTCTTTTTCACAGCAGCGGACAGTGTGGCCCCCTAATTCAGGAGCAATGCACAGGAGACAGTTCCAGATGCGTTCTGTACCTTTGCTGTTCTCTTCCACCGAGGCAAAAATATGTGTTCCTTCCTCCTCTGCCAGCTGTTCTAAGAAAGGGTGGAGGACTGATACTGCAGCCTGGGAAGAACTAATAGAAAAAGAGCAGCATTTAAGTAAAACCACTCACTAACAGTATAGATCTCCTTACTGGGTTGGCCCACCAATGTATCAGCACAGCTGGGTGGTGTGCATAAAGAGAACACACAGCTGATTCAGGATAACAGCCTAAATCAGGTGGCTTTTGGGCTGCTCTTTTCACTCAGACACAGAACACCAGTGCCAGGAATTTCAGTGAGCGGCTGGTCTTTCCACCGCCAGAAGCTGTGCCGTCTGCAGGAGAAGACTTCCATTTCAGAAAGTACCTCACGGCCTCCGAGCTAATTTTCCCTGTGCCCGGAGATAAAGGCAGCCACAGATGTGGTTACAACTTTGATTATTTTTTTTTAAATCATTTGAGAAAGCATCTTGCCAGAGAACAGTTGGAAATTATAGTCCTAAGCAGAGGAAGCTCAGCTGGCAGTCTTCAAAATAAGGCCCGTGTATTAAGCTTTTAAACTGGAAAAGTTAATGGTTTGGCAACGAGGCAGTAGATCAAAAGCTGACGATGTCCTGGGGTTTTGCAAGCAGGCAAGGATGAAGGGCATGAGGTGGGGCAGGCCTGGCCCAGCACAGTGCTTAGCTCTGTAGGACATGGGCTGGCCCAGGCAGAGTGTCTCCACTGCAGGCAGCTCTGGCCCCAGCCAGCAGCCCCCCCACATCACTTTGCCTTGCCGCGCCCCGGTTCTCTTCACCCATAACCAGGGACACCAGTACCTCTCTCACCCGGCGGTAGGTTCAGATGTGGTGTGGGCGAGCATCCTGGAAGGAGGGGTCAGTGATCTTGAACCAAGCCACAAAAACTGGATCTGGACACTGTTGTTTCTGGGGCACGCGTTGGCTGGAGCAGCAGTGGGCGGCCAAGTGATGTGGGGCAGTGACCTGGGGCAGAACACAGGGGACTACTTCCTCCCTTCCTTCAATTCCTTGCAGGGAAATAGAAAGGCAAGTGCAATCAATTTGGCATGTGTCTATTTACTATGAGCACATACAAAAGACTCACAACAGATCTCCTCCCCCACCTTTGGCAGCCAGCCTACATGCTGGCAAGCAAAAGATGTTATCTTAAGGATACACTGCAATACCCTGAGTCATGGTGGAAGTCTGAATCCACCAGGAAGCATCCTGAAGTCAAGGACCCAGTGCAGGGATGCTGCCTTCTTATGTACTGCTCACCACGACGTTCACGGGGGTGAATCCTCTACCGTGCCAACACCGAGGGGGCTGACAGACAGCAACGC
This sequence comes from Trogon surrucura, assembly GCA_020746105.1. NCBI lineage: Eukaryota > Metazoa > Chordata > Aves > Trogoniformes > Trogonidae > Trogon > Trogon surrucura. The sequence continues at coordinate 53,853,436 of CM036621.1, read as the reverse complement.
TTCACCTGCCTGTTCCAAAAGGCGGCAGATAGTAGAGCCCAGTCCTGGTTCCACGACCAAGATGATGAGCAGTTCTTCACCTCTCCACCTGGTGCAGCTCTGCCCCAGCCAGCTGGGCTTTAATCAGCATCTCCAGCTAAACCTCACCTTCCTATGCAGGAAACCTCACCCTCCTGTGCAGGGCCCAGGGGGCAAGCGAGATTGCTGAGGTGGCTGCCTCATGGTGCCAGGCTACAGGTAGATGGTGTGAGCTGGGATACATGACAGAGGAGAAAAGGCAGCAGAGCTAAACTGATTTACATCAGCCGAGAAACTACCGCATGGTTGGGCAACAGAGCATAGCGATTCAAGTGAGGAATAGCAAATTCAAAGCCCAGCATTAACACATCGCTCAGCTGAGCAACTCAGGGACTTTGGGGAGAACAAATTCAAACTGTGCAGCAGACTTAAATCATGAGGGTTTGGCAGCTGAGAGCTTTAGGTCCATGTCCCCATCTGGCAAATTTCAACTTGGCCAATGGAAACCTGAACATTTTTGGGGGACAAGAGAGGATCCCTTCTTCCAAACTGTAAAGTTTTCTGTAAAAGCAGGTATTGGTTCTCACTATTTCAGTGACAGTCGCTTTCCAGAATAGCCAGAGCTCCACAGAAATAAAGTTATGCGGCCTCTGCAGATGGTGCTGTATATATACCTCAGTAGTCCTCAGCAAACAGCAGAGCCCAGACCACAAAACATGTTTTCATCAAGTTCTGCAGCAGCAAGTCTTCACCCACTCCTGGACAGAAAGCTAGCATGGGGAAAACACTGCACCACTGAAATTCACTTGAGGATAAAGAGGTCTCAAGGGGTGTCCTGCTGTCTGCAACGGCACTGCAGTCCTGGCTGTACATCATGACCATGTTTTGGGGTGAGGCAGACACAAAGTGTATCACATCATTGTCATCTACAAACTACCAGATGGATTTAGCAGGCTTGTGGCAGCTGTTAGCTATTGCAGGGAGATATACAGATCTAAGGCCAACGAATCAGATAAAGTCATTTAATATGAACTTCTGCAAGACACAGGCCACAGAAGCACAAGTCCATAATTTGTCTGACCCCAGGCATGTCTTTTAGAAAGATCTTCAATCTGGATTTAAAGATATTGAAGGACGGAAGCCCTACCATCCTCAAGTACATTAGCAGATAATCTTAAGCATTAAAAAGGGAAACGCCCCTTTTTTGCCTGTCTTCATCTTTCAGACTTTGTATGTTCTTAAGCCTTTGTCCTCCAAATTAACCATCCCTCTACTCCCAGAAGTCTCATTCCTAATTACTTAGAGATGATGATCCCATCACCTCTTAACCTTTCCTTTGTTATGCTAAATTAGTTTAAACTTCCCTCATGGATCCCTCCAGGGAAAGTTTTCCAGCCTCAGAACCTTATTCTTTCCCCCAGCAGCCCCTCGCAACCTCTCTGGCTGCCAAGAGCCAACTGACTGAGCAGGAAGTCAAGGCTGATTAACCAAATTACTCTGGAAGGTAAGGAAACACGCTTCTGGTCATACCATTGGTGTCCAGAGGCCTCCACAAAACCTCCTTGTCCCGGCTTGGACATACTGACACCCAACTGTCGGTCCCTCTACCCATGGCAGGGCTTCCCTACCCTCTGCCCCTGCTGCTGCCCCATCGCCCTGGTTTTCCAAGCACCTGGGGAACCAGGAGATTCTGTGACCAATCAGGTCTGCAAAGCAAGTAATTAACGGCAATAATTAACCTCTTTGATTATTTTCATGCAGCCCCAGCAAAACTCTGGGGTGCTTTTGTTTACTTGCTGTGTGACAGCTGCTTGATGGATTTATATGGAGTAAATTAATGAATAGGCAGTAGCCACGGCAAGAAATAATTGGGATGACTTGATGGCACTTATATAATTATCCATCCAAAACCCCAAGAATTCTAGCAAAGCTTCTCCCTTTTCTCCCACATCAGGAGTCCAGTGCCTGCCAGGCCATCTCTCTGTGTGCCTTCACATCTCCCCTTAAACCCCATCTCTGCCCGCTCCTCGCTGCCTGCCACCCAAACCCCAGCTTCCACTTTTTAGTTCTCCTGAGCAGGGGTTTATCCGGGTTCAGCTGGAGAGTTCGGGTCGCAGCCTGACCCTGGCCGGGTCCGCACATGGGGGCAGCTCGGCCACCGCCACCCCCAGCCTCGGGGGTCGGCCGGGGTGCCAGCAGGACATGCCGGGGTGCCAGCAGGACATGGTCGGGTGCGTGCTCGCCCCCCGCTGCCCGCAGCCCCCTCTCCCTCGCGGCTCTCCTGCCCGGGCAGCTACCGCGGGGAGAGGCCGGGCCGGTGCGTGAGCGCCGAGCTCCACCTAGCGGGGCCGGGCTCCGCGCTGGGCCGGGATTGAGTCTGGGGAGGGGGCACACACACGGGGCGGGCGTCACGCCTGGGCGAAGCGTCCCTGGCAATGGCGCGACTGAGCAGGCGGCGATGGGGCATCGCTGCTGCCGCCGTGCGAGCGCTCGCCCGGAGCCCCCCGGCAGCGCTCGCACGGCGGCAGCCGCCCCCCGACTGCCCGCAGGGCCCGAGGCTGTGACCCGGCAGAGAAACTGGGGGGTTTACCCTCTCAGATGATCCAGTAAATACAGGCATGAGAGTCAAAAAAAATGGGAAACTCGGGCAGGGAGGTTTGTTCGAGTGGCAACGGACTGTCCCTGCAGGCCCGGCTGGAGAAGGAACAGCCTCTGAGAGACCATCCCCAAACATCACGCTGCCCTCCGGCACAGAGCACACCCCGCGGGGCCTTGCAGGGCACAGCTGGCATCACGGCTGGTGTGGTAAAGTACCAGGAGATCGCCCCCCCGGCAGCTCCTGTGCCTTGGGCAGAGCGAGCAAACTCCAGGGTTGGAGTTTGACCAAGGAATACAGGCAGGGCGAGGAACGCTTCTGTCTTCCCTCCTTCCTAAACCCCGGGTGCTTTAGTGACATAAAGCCAGTGGCATTGATGCCAGCTGCAGCCATTGTACATCACTCTCTGCCTGTCTTCTCTCTGGCTCTTAGCTTTCTTTCAATGATTCCTCACCAAAACACAGATGGAAACGCTCCCAGGTTTCTAAGTTCCTAAGTTTGATGAGTTTGTAAGTTACTCATAGTCTGCTGGCTGTGCAAGTATAGTTCCCTAAACTTCAGATTTTAATTTCTTTGTAAACCTGAGGAAGGGACGCACACAGATTCAAGCCCAGGTGACATTTTCAGACACTGTTCTGCTCCAGAAATCACAAAGTTTGAGCTTTGCAACCCCACTCCTCATGGAGAACCAACATGTCCCTCCCACCAGAGAAGGAGGGTTAGATAGTTACTTCTGGCATTGATCCTTGCCCAAGGACCACAGTACTTGGTGTTCCTGTGGGCTCCTGAGTGCGCATTTTGCATGGGGTGAGAGGAGCTGCTGCCCAAACCCTGTGCCCATGTGGTGCATGAGGGAGGTGGGTCAGCTCTCCTTCTGGTTATGTATCTCCTTCACCCACCACCTACCACAACTTCAAGAAAAGAAGTTTCCAACCCATAAAAAGTTAAAGAGAGCAACAGAAGTTGGGTTTACTTACCCTCATTTCAGTCAATGGGGCAAGAGTTTCATCTTTTCCCCGCAGCACGGAGATAAGCCTCTTCTCCTTTCTGAAAGAGAGCAGAGTTTCTTGCTGAAACTTCAGGGGAAGTCCAGCTGCTGGAAGGACTGGCAGCAGAGGGGCCCTCCTTCCCGCAGGATGGAGAAGCAATGCAACCAGCCTCTGTGTTTCTCCAGTTTTGTGTTGACATTTCTATTCCGCGTTGCTCCTTATCAGCTCAGGGCCAGCCTGGCCCACAGGCAGCTGATGACATTTCCAGTCATCGGCATTTTTCCAGTTGAGCTGAGATTAAGCCAGAGTCTTCTCATAAGGACTTGTACATTTAGATGACTGAAAGAGTGCTTAACAGCCTCATCAGCAACCCATGCTTTCCTGTGGTCTTGCAGTGCTCCTGCTGTCGTGTGCGGTGTGTTTCAGAGCCAGCACCACACCTCGTTCCTGCACCTGGAAAGGGCTCAAGGAGGGCTGACAGACGAGCCAGCAGGGTGGTGCACAGGCACAGGTTTCAGGCACTGCAGACACCTTGGCTGGCTGCTTCCACCTCATGAATCAGCTGAATCCAGACATCACCCACATCCTCCGTATACCTGCGTGCCAGGAAAGACAGCAGCAGGTGTAAATCAGGGTCTGCAAGACCTTCACCAACAGTGCTCTCCCCTCACCCTGGCTACCCACCTGCCGCAGCAGTGTTGGCTCTGACCTTATTTTATGGAGGCAGCGTCGTGGATCCCTTCACCCTCACATCTCTCCTGGCCTGAGGCTCAACCCCATGCCAGCTAAGTCACTGCAACATCTTGCCTTGCTTTTAAGAGAGCCTGACCCCAGTTACGCTTGTCTGTGTGGTCTGAGACATGGATATAAATGTACATTGATCTTCCCTGTGAATAGTATCGGGCACCTGATTCCCAATTGCCTTTGATGCTCCAGGGTAGTCTGTTTTATGGATGTGCGCACACACGCACACACCTCGCCCGGTTCACCCTGAGGAGCCCCCTGTGAACACCCCTGCATCAGCACAGAGGCAGGATAGTTTGTGGCTTGCCTGAATATGTGCCCACAGATTCACAGATAATGAAATAGGCTGTGGCAATAAGGAAGGTAGCAAAAATGGCCTGTGTGTGTTGGCAGGTGTCCATAATAACAAATATTAGTAATATTAACAACAACAACAACAATAATAATAATAATAATAAAACAGTAATAAAGGACTTGCATAGTGCCAGCTGGGCTGAAGTGCCCATGCAGAGCAGCCCGTCAGCTCTCCCCACTCCGATGGCAGAGGTGCCACAACATCAAACATTTCCTTATCTGGAGAGAGCTGATGAGCTTGGGCTGTTCCCCCTGGACTCCTCACCCCACAACAAAAATCTTCTGCCAGCAGCAAACAAATCAGTCACATTGTAAGCATTCACCAGAAATCAAAGCCCTGGCAAGTTATTATTGCCCTGACACTCTTCCCAAGAGGAGACTAATGCTGAGCTCTTTATCCCTTCTGTGTTCCTGCTTTCCCCAATGAACTTTGATTTTTTTTTTGCATTTGCAAGTAATTTTGCTTCATTTGATCATAGCTTGCTCGCCTGTCTAATGATTTCACATTGTCTGTCTGTCCAGCTCGCTCTGCCCATCCCATCCATGTGCCCAGCCTGGCATTTCTTCAGCATTTCAGCTTCAGAAATGCGTTTCCATCTTACCCAGTGCACGGGCTGGGCTGTAAGGCTGTAAACACCAGCTTTGCATAGCTCTGCCCATGGCCGGACCATGGAGGAGAGGGCAGCCTCAGCCATTTCTGAGAGAGGAGGAAGCCAGGGCAGGAGAAGGAGGGCAACTGGCATCCCTTGGCCAAGCACAGGGCTGCTCTGCTCAAGTAACTCTGCAGGAGTAACCATCGGCAACCCTTCAGCCATACGCCTACATCCTCCAGCAGCCCCTGAGAATCACAGAACGGTTTGGGATGGGACCTTTAAAGGTCATCTAGTTCAACCCCCCTGCAGTGAGCAAGGACATCTTCATCCAGGTCAGGTCCACAAGTGAGAGCTCAGGGCCCCAATGGGCATAGTTGCACCAAGCTGCTGCCCTGGCTGGTGATGACACCCTCTGCCCACCCCACTGCTGAATCTCCCCTCTCCCCACTTTTGGAGGAAGTGTCTATTGTCGCTGCCTGTCTCAGAGGGGCACATGGTCCCAGGGAGCAACCTCCACCCATATTACCTGATCCAAGGTCCAGCTGGATGGGCTGGAACGGTGTTGGAGCTGCCTGAGCCCCCACCAGCCTGAGAGCACCATGGGAGAGCTCTGCCCGCTGCCCGAGCCCCAGGACATGACAGAAAGCTGTGTGTGCTGGTGGCAAGCGCAGCAACGGCATTTCTATGTGCTCTGAGAATGAGGGTTCGGAGCTGTTGCATTTTCTGTATACAGTGAGATCAAAATATGAGCTTTCAAAATGACTTCAGATTAGCTGGAGGGAAACAACAGAGAGAAGCAGCAGCAGCACATCCCTGCTTGATTTAACTGCTTGCACACCACGCACATGCTGCCCTTCTGCAAAGCTGAGGCAGGGTAGAGGGCCTGGTGGGCTGTAGAAAACTTCACCCTTGGCCGAGGGTATCCAGGTCCTCTTCATAAGTGACCAAGGTTGTGCTGGGTTCAGTGAGGGCCAGGCAGCTCTCCTGGACCCAAATCTTACCTTCTGGCCATGATGCAGGACCTCAGCTGGGCTCGGGTGCCAGGTCCAAGGCAAGATTTGAATCCTTGGGAAAAATGAGATGTGCAGAAAGGAACTACAGAAAGCCATTCCCAAAGGCACCAGAGGGCAGGAAAAGAGCAGGAGCTGCTTTTTTTTTTTTCAGGAATCACCAACTGTGCATGCACAATGCTCTACACACAGAGGAGCAGTCTCCACTACACTGTGCACTGCCACACCAGCGTGCCTGCCTGCCGCCCCGAGCAGGTCTGTGGGAGCAAATTCCAGTTGTTTGCATGCTTAAGATATGCAGATTCATGAGGCACAGGCCTCAGACACCAAAATACCTGATTAAGCTTGCAAATGAAGCAGCTCAGTACTTCAGCGCATGTGATTTGCAGGTGCCATTAATTTTCTCCACAGTTTCGTGTCTGGTTTTAACTGCAGGAGAAAGGGTTGTCAACAGGAGAGCATGTCAACAGGAGAGCACACCTGCAGGTTTGAGGCTGCCTTAAAAACAGTGACAAAACGGCTATGAAACCTAGGACCAAACTAAGGCAAGCTCCTGAAGCCTACAGAAGAGCCACAGCAGTTTGCTTTTTGATTTTGCTGCTTGCAGAGCCAGGCAGGCACACTTACCATGTCCTTAAAAGGACCATGAGACCCACTTACACAGAATCACAGAACATTAGGGGCTGGAAGGGACCTCAAAAGATCATCTAGTCCAGCCCCCCTGCCAGAGCAGGATCACCTACAGTAGATCGCACAGGAACACGTCCGGAACAGGTTTTGAATGTCTCCAAAGGAGACTCCACAACCTCCCTGGGCAGCCTGTGCCAGTGCTCTGTCACCCTCACAGTGAAAAAGTTTTTTCTAATATTTTTGTGGAACCTCCTATTTCCAGCTTGCACCCATTGCCCCTTGTCCTGTCATTGGACGTCACTGAAAAGAGCCTGGCTCCATCCTCCTGACACTCCCCCTTGTCATATTTATAAACATATTTATAAACTTACCTGACAGCCTGTTAATGCTGAAGCTGCTTCTGGCCAGTCCATCTTCTCTCCTGAAGGTGATGAATACCCAATGGAAGAGCCTAGGATGAATACCTTTTTTTTTCCTTTCCCCATCACAAAAGAGGGAAAAAACAATAGGAAATGATACACTTACCTACCTAGTAAAGCGTCTTTCCCATCAGACTGTCATGGGAAACTACCAGAATATGCTTAGAGTTGAAGTTAAGGAGAAGCACAGAGAGGTTCATTACACCTGAAAATGAGATACATGTTCAGAGCAGCGGTTAGGAAGGGAGTAGTGCCAACACATCTGCACATCTCCAGTGAATAAACACTTCTTGCCCAGTGTTACCAGCAAAGGGCTGGTTAAAGAAAGAGAAACTTTGCCATAAAACATGTAATTCTTGGTGGGGCATGGTGAAAGAGAAGAACCAGGAGCCTTTTATTTCCCAAGAATGCTTGTCACATTGAGCTGATGGAAACTGAAAACAAGGAGAATCACTCTGCTTGCAAATGGGTTTTTTTCTGCAGCAGACACATGACTGACTGGGTCAGGACAGCCCCTAGGAGAGGTGGGGCATTTTGCAGTCATGACCCTTATGTGGGTGAAGTGAAGCAGTTCTGGGGAAAAAAAAAAGGGGTTACTAAGGTCTAGGATTCAACCTCAAGATTCTAATTAAGTATAAATAGTCTCTCATGTTGGTATAGCACTTTCTTCTTACGAACTTGTCTATATTTCCATCTGTGCTGCCTCCTCCTTCACATGGTATTGGAAATCCTCACAGTCACATGCTTTCTTTTCAAGACGTCCCTCAAAGGTGCTGTTAAGCAGCCTACGGGATCAAGAAGCTTATGCAGGAGCACAGGACACTTTTGATTTAGCCATGAGATAACCTGGTGTCTCAGGATGGGGACGCCCTCCCTCTGAGCTCCCTGAGTCTCCTAAGACATCATCAGGAGACACCACAAAGCACTGGAAAAGCACCAGCAACAAGTTGCTGGAGTAGTACTGAGCAAACCAGCACAGTGAGGGCCATGCCAGCTCCCCCAGCTGCTGCTGGGGATGGGGCTTGGGGATCATGAGGTGTGGGGAAGGGGAAGCCCATCTTCCTGCATGCACAAGCAATAACATCCAGACCATGAAAGTTTGGGCTCATCTCTATTTGTTCATAAGTGAAAACTCTCATGACAGCTCTCTTGGAAGATAATCTGTGGTGCTCCCTCTGGATAGGTTAAATGGCTCTTAGATCAGAAAGTGCTGAGCAGTGCTCCCTGTAGTTTATCTTTCCTAGTGCTTTCTCTAAGATCCCGGTCCAGACAACACAAGTGATAGCTCTTTTTATAAAATCTTGGCCATAAAAGTTACATGAGCAGTGGAATGAGTAATACAAAATCACCTATGGAGATCTCTGTGAGCCTGCAAAACAATGCATTACCTTGTCAGAGAGGAGACAGTAAACCATTTTTGGAAAGCCTTCAGGATCAACATTGTAAATTGTCTTCTGACACCCAGACTCCATTGGCAGAGGTAAGAAAAGTCCCAAATAAAAGGTCCTCTCTAGGAAGAATATGACAAATGACAGACAGAGAAGTCTCAAGGAAAAAAAGTGTTCGCAGAGACTGCAGGATCTTCACCCAGCGGGTCTGGAACTGTCAAAATCCAGGTTGTCAGGATAATTGAAGAAAAGCAATTTCCTAAAGAGTAATGAGCTAAAGTGAAGGAAATGTATTTCCTCAGTTCTGGAAACAGGATATACTGAATTATCACACAGTGGAAGAGCATAGCGAGACATTTTGACATACGTCACTCAGGCATTAAAGAGCTGCAGCCTCTTTAGGAAATTAAGTAATGAGGGTGAATAGGAATAAAGGAAAGTGCCTGTTTGGAGCGGATGAAAGGACTCCAGATGTGTACACGGCTGTGACTGCTTCATATTGTTTGGGACTTTCAGCCCTGAAAATAAAAGAGACAATCCTGATGAAATATGTAAGCCTTCACTTGAATGCTATCAAGACAGAATCAAACCTAATGTTAAAGCACAAATACAAAAAGGAAACACAAGAGGAAATGAAAAGTGAAAGAGAATCTCCCCTTGAAAAAAAGTAATAAAGATATTCCACTTCCCCATGCTTTCCCTTATCTCATGTTGCTTGCAGAGCATCAGTTCTGCACATGTGAGCCTCTGCACAGACTATAGCACATATTGTAGGCTGCAGTTTCTGGGTTTGAAAAGCACAATCGGAATTCAGGGCCCTGTCCTGCTCCTCAGTGTCCCCTGCCCAGCCCCAGCCCCGCAGTTCAGGCCCTGTCGCTGCCATTTCCACTGGCCCCTCAGCAGCAGCGCCGTCATGGCCACTCCACAATAAACTCAGCGCAGGTCAGGAACAACTTTGCATTGATTGTTAAAAAATCAGGCAATACTTACATTATGAAAACCTCTTGTAATGACCTACTGCTCCTTGCAGAGTTTGTGCAACAAAACCAGGAATGCAAAACTAAAGCTGATGGACCAAGCAGGTTAAGCTGCCTTCTGTGGCAAGCCGCAGCACCTTTGCCACCTGCCTGGGTTCCTGCTCCTTATTCCTTGCCAGGGCCTCACACCATGTTCAGCAGTTCCCATGTGCTTGCTGGAGTCCACACTTCTGACCAAGGTCCCTTCAAACAGCCCTGCCAGCCTGGCACAGGTCAGCAGTGAGGTGGTGGTCTGGAGAACACGGCTCTGTCTGGCTGTAGTTCAGCCATGGGGGAACTAAATGGGAGAGCTGTGTTGCACAGCCAGCAGGTGTTCATCAGTGAAGAAAAGAGAAAATACAAGCCTTTTGATTTGAAGCTTTCTGATCCAACAGAGACATCTCAACACCAGGGAAGGAGTTTGACAGTCGGCCATCGCATTCTGGTGCTGGCTGAGACTCAAAGCTGTAAAGTTAAAACAATTCAAAGACACAGCTTTCAGGTCCCAGTCTTGGGTTGCAGAAAAATAGCCTGAATCTCAAACGAGAAAAAATACAGTCCTGCCTCAGCCATACGTGAATCTGTGATGACGACACTCTTCCACCATTGCGCATTTGTGTGGGTGCAAGCAGGCTGTTTCCAGCCAGAGAGCTGCCCAGCCAGCATGCACCTGGATCCTGTTCTGTAGCCGGGGCAAACAGACCTCTGTGGTTATCAGCGCTAACTGTAGCTTATGTCCTTTGAGAAACCAGGTCTCTGCTGACCACTGCATGCTGTACACATCCACCGGTGAAGAAAGCAGGGAAGCCCTCGGACCCCTGCCCTCCTCTTGCTGGTGCCTCTTTCTCCTTCCTTCTCCCCCGGGAATGGCATTTCTCTCCTGCATAGATCATGACAGCAGAACTATTGTAAGTATGCCAGGGACTCAGACAGGCCATTAGCAAGGAATGATCCCTAGGTAAATAATTAGCAAACTACCTGTTTGAAAATAGAAGGAGAAAACTTAATTCTCGACTGTTAACTGTCTGGCGTCTTTCACATAAAAATTACAGCCATAAACCAATCTTGCAATGCAAGTCTTGCACAGTAATACTTTCCTTTGGCAAGCCATTTTCCCAGAGTAAACAAAAACCTCTGAGAATGCTTATCTTGGTATAAAACCTTGCAAGAAAAATAAACATTATTATGTCCAAAACGAAAAATAAAATAGGATGTGTTGGTTTTACAGCACTGGAAAAACCATAAAACTCAATACTCTGAGTGCAAGAGGTTGAAGGCGTTTGCTTTCATTGGTGTATCCCTTCCATCAAACACCACCTTCTACTGTAAAAGTCCCAAACAGCTGGTGGAAAAATAGGAGGCAGAAGGAAAACAAGGCTGAATTATAAGAATGAGTGGATTTATTTTTATGGCAGAGATTACCAGAGTAAAAAGAGGATTTTCTTTTGTAGTTTTGATGTATTTAAGAACTACGCACCGCAGCCTGTGTTTCAATTACAGGGCCAGAGAGTGACATGGAGGGGACATGATGTTTAAAACCCACCGGTTTTCCAGGCAGGGAGTCTCACACCTGCATGGGTGCCCATATAGGACAGGGTGAGCAACACGGGCTGGGGAGCTGGTAAGACAGCAAGAAGGTGAAAAATACGCTGTCATAGCTCCATGGACTGCAAACTGGAGCTTTGGACAAGAGAAAAAAGCAAACCAGAGAGAGTTGCTAAAAGAGCTTGGCTCCACTGGGTTAGGGTATAAGACAGGAAAATCTGCAGGGTGTTCTCCAGAGGAGAGAGAGCCACTGGGCAGCACATAGGCAAGGAGGAAGATGTGGACGGAAGAGTCTGCAAGGTGATAGTGAAGTCAGCTGAGCTGCCAGGTGCCACAGGGATGGTAAGGTGCATGGGACAATGGGGAACCTCTGAGATGGGCTTCCAAAATGCATGCAGACACCAGAACCACAAGGTAAGGATGGTATCTTTTTGTGTCACCCACTGATACTGAACAGATTCAGTCACAGTGAGTCACTTGCTCTTTTCTTCTGGTATCCTCCGTCATTTTCCGTGCAGTTTAGATTATATTTAGAGCCCCTAGAAGATCCACATGTTATTTGTCTCTTACAGACTCAGCTTAGAGCAGCCCAATACAGATTTCGGCACTGGTTAAGAGCACCAGTCATAAAATCCAGAAAGAAGCAGGAAGAGACAGGTGGTAACCTTGCGGATAAATACCCCACGTTCCTGGAGAGAAACGAAGAAAAAGCACGGCTGCAAGCGTTCAATTAATTGAGTAAGATTTAAGCTGCCACCCACCAGCCCTGCTCTCTTTCACCTGGCAAAGGCAGATGGCAGCAGCGGTGCCTCGGGGCAAAGTCTGCCCAAAAGCAAGGACCTATTCAGAGACACAAGCACAGTCTTCATGAAACTCTGTGCTCCCCACAGCACAGGGCTGTGTGAAAGCAGCCGACATCACAGCAAACCGGGAACTGATACAAGCAGGACTGCTAGCTTTTCAAGCATTTTTAATGGGAAACAGTGTCTGATAAAGGCATCATCTTTTTGGCCTGTCATCACAGGAAATTTGCTACGGGCAACCAGCTTTGCAAGGCATGCGAAATACCGCAGCAGCTTTGCTGAATTTTTCTGAGAGAGATTATTTCTCAAGATCCTCATCTCAGTCGTCTTTGAAACCTCCTACCTTAGACAACACATATATTTGTATGAGACCTTGACTGATTCTAATTTCTTAATTAGGGGTATTAGGAGTAACTCTGCCAAGCAAGGCCTTGTACCTGGGCAGAGCTGGTAGAGATAAAGGAGCCGAGTGAAGAGGATAAGGTCTGACAAGGAACAATTCTGAGTTCTAGGAATCTAATTTTACTTTCCAGAATCTCTTCAGCAACAATTTTAGTTGCAGTCTGAGGGGAAAGGAGATTGAGAAGACAGGACAAAAACATTCTACAGAATGGGCAAAACACTGGGCAAAAAAAGGAGGAGGAAAAAACCTAACAAAAGCTAGATTAAGCAGTAGGACCCAAGTGAGAGCAGAAAAAATGGGATTAATAAGAGAGGAAACTGGCTGGCTCCACTGAGCAAATGCTGGTTAACAGAAAAATTAAATTCTGCAGGATTAAACAAGGACTTAAACTGGTTGGGGCAACCCCCCCCCAAACATAGACACAGCAACAAAGTGCTCTCAGATATAAGCCAAGTGGCTTTGCTGACTTTGAACACCCAGTGGGACTGGAAAAGCTCTTTGCTAAAGCAGTCATAGCAAATGCAGGCACATTGCCGAGAGCACAAATTGTAGAGGACTACACACTTAGGATGGTGTCCTCTGCTGATGCTATAACTCTTGATACAGGCAGCAAGTCTAAATGTCAGCACCAACAGGCAGCAGGAATGTGCAGAGAAGAACCCTAGGTGCCTCACGTATCTTGGATTTAACCCACCCATATGCTTCTAGCACTTAAAGAATCACCCCTTAAACCTCTGTTCTGACCCCAGTTGGGTTCACCCTCATGGGCTGATGGCAAGGAATATTTTTTCATTAGTAAACGGAAAATAAAATCCAGCAAAGGCCCAAAACTGGATGTAAGAATTTCAAGAACCCAAGATTTGGGCAGCTCTCCCAGCACGGGAAGGGATCAGCACCACCACAGAGAGACACAGAAAAGCTGTGGCTGTTTCCACACGGGGTACCGTGTGCCCCGTGTAGAAATGGTGCCAATAGTCACTTTGGGAAATATCTGCAAATACTTCCAGAGTCCAGTTCTGCACTGACACAAACATAGACCAACTTTGCTAATGTCACAGTATTGTAGCTGAGACTCACAGTTTGAAATCCAACTTTGTCGGAGTACTGGCCCAAATCTGACACAAATCAGCTTCTCTATTCTCGCCAACGCTTCAGCACCAGCTGAGTGAGGCGGGGTTGCTGCTAACCCTTCAGCTGGAGATTGGGCCCAGCACATTTCTTCATGAGCACTGCCACTCTCAGCACATGCAAAGTGTCCACACAAGAAAGCCACAGCTTGAAGAGAAATGCTCCAACACACTCAAAACCCGAGAAAAAAACAATATTTTTTTTTTGTATCTGTGAAGTTCTTTTTAGCATAAGCCACACCCTGTTGCATCAGGTATTACACAGGCGCTCTGATCAAGGACTACATACACAGAAGAGGGTGACACATCAGATAGGAGCTGTGCTCCTCTGCAAGGAATACAAGTGCAAGACTCCCTAGGGTCACAGGGCAGGCTCATGGCACTGCTCTGCAGCTGGCAAGACCGTCTCCCCTCCCTCTTACCACAGCACTTCCTCTCCTGCTGCGAAGGGCCACCACTACCTCTGACTTGGTTGCAATGGGGAATGTGGAAGTGGCTGAAGTCCATGACACTCTGCCAGGAAACATGAGCTTGCAGAACACGAGAGCTGTGAGAAAATATTGGTCAATGTGAGAGCATGTCATTGGTGCCAGCAGCCTCACCAGCACCAGCCACCTGTGGCAGGTATCGCAGTAGAAGACCCCACAGATCAAATTTGCAGGAGCCTCTTGGGACAGTTGCTGGCTGATTACAGGGAGTTTCTTCCACCTAGAGTTGCAGAGCATGAAAGCAAAGGTTTTACATTTTCAGTTTAAACAGGCAAGAGCGTGAAGCTGGTGCACAAGCTGAGAACAGACATCAGAGCCAGACCGAGTTCACTTTACTGGACTCTCCCTCATACTGGTGGCTATGTCAGCCACAGCAAGTGAGACACGAGGGGTGAAGAGGACACACAAGCCTCTTGGTCCCAAGGACATCTGTCAAGGGAATTACTGGATGCAGCTGTGGAGAGTTTGTACCACTGTTCCCCTACAGAAGCACAAGACTGCATCTGAATAGCAAAGCTACTTTGCTTTTGGGGACATTTTTAAACAACACTTCAGTTTTCTTACTAGGTGCAGCAGCAATGAGATTCTTCACTGGCACCTTCCACAAGTCATAAATTAGCAATAGCAGTACAACAAGGCAGCCATTTCTGGACTGAACCTCACACTTTAAAACAAGCATCCATCCTATATCCCCAATTCAGACCTGGCAGCTGTGGAGTAACAGCCCTGCACTTGGGGTGTAGGCTCCAGAGGAGAGTGTGGAAGATGGCCCCCATTATTTCCTGCAGGTGGGACAATTGGCCATGACTATGCGGGGAGGGAGAGAGGTTGTCTTCACCTCTGCAGGGAGCCAGCTCCTAAATTTAAAGGATTCTCCTTCAAAATGCTTCACCAAATACAGGAGCAACACTTGCTTTTGTAACAAAACATCACTTGCTTCTCAACTACAAACTTAAGTGAGCTTTCCTGAGAAAATAATTGCCAACTATTAAAAAGCTCGAGAGGACTGTTAAAATACAAAGAAAGATGTGCCACATTCTTCATGAACTGATACTTCAAACAAAACCTATTCACGTTTTGAAATGTTGCACTAGAACAATGACTGGTTGTTTTTGTAAAGTTCCATATTGAGAGCCTTGCAATCATTTTCTAAGAGCCACATTTCTTGGTCGTTCATGGAAATGCTGGATAAAAACCCCAGGTAATTCAGCTGGTCTCTGCCTTAGGCAGCAGAAGAGTCTCAGCCCATCTCTCAGCAGGCCCACGTTGCAGAATGCCTAGCTCAGGACCAGATCAGGCAACTCTGCTTTCTGTCATCCGCAGGGAAGAGCCTCCTTTTTCCTAACTCTCACCTTCTTGCCCTTCGTTCCGGCCTCCAATCTGACACTAAATAGCAACTTTTGCTGTTCTGTTAAAAGCAGATCTTTTAACAACTATATTCTCCACGAGAATCAATTCTTCCACCTCTCACTATTCCGAGCGCTAGAGGTAGGAGCATCAACAACAGCCCAAAACTGCCTTGTCACTGCTACCCCTATAGTGTCCAAACGCTTCAGGCTCCTACCCTTGAAAATGCCCTATAATGGACAAGCGTGGAGTAGATTTCCTCCAGCCATACTGCACTATGCTGCCGCACCCTCCTTCCGTTTAAGTGTCTGATCTTGTCTATCACCGCTCTGTCTCGACAAATCCCTGGATGCAGCACTTCAGTGTACTCCGATCTCCCAGGAAGGCAAAGTATTAAAGCACAAACCACTTTTGTCTTTCTGCCGCAAAACCTTTGCGGCGTGTATTAGCACTGAAGACTGCATCATTCACTGACATCGCCTACCCCTCGGCCTGAATTACAACCAGGCACTGTGAAATGCTGCTCTAATTATGCTGTCTAGAATGGCTGGGCCACTGCTCATTAAAAAGAAAAGTGAAATTACTGAATCTCCTCCTCATCGATCTCTGCTGATAGTTTTCTGATGATCAGGGCAGCATTAAGCAAGACTGCTTATGAAAAACAACCTGGAAGATGGTTTCGCCTCGGTCACAACCTCAAACACGCTGGAGACTAGCAAAGCCAACACCAGCTAGAGCACGTGCCCTCATGTCAGAAAGCAGAGGGGAACACTTCACAGAACAAATGGCAAGAGGAAGATCCAGCAGCCGTCTACTTACTGCAGTGTCCAAGGCATAGTTCTGTCTAAAGAGAGGACCTCCTTTGAGCTACTGTGGAAAAGCCCCTCTCAGAGAGCAAACACAGCACTAGGTTAGTGGCAGCTAAGGCAGCCTAGCTCACACCGGCTGCAGCAAGGTGGCAGGAACGGCAGCTTTCCACCAGCGCGCGGCTGCCTGTGTCCCAACGAGGCCGTGGCGATTCCCAGCGTCTGACCAGCCCCGGCAGTCACCACAGGCACGGCCTGGCCTCGCAGTCCTGCCCAAGAGGCGACCAGAGCCTCGCGGCATCTTGGCAGCCATCATTTCTCATCCACAGGCTAATCTTTAAAATAACACCAAACTCCAACTTACCAGTTTCAGTGATGAAGCAGGTATATATTTTTTAAATCTCAGAAAACATAACAACATGTAAGACAAAATTATATTCTATACCTATTAAATTATATTTCAAGTACAGTTCTGCAAACTCAAACAAGAAAACAAGATGAAGAGGATCTGGTCTCCAGGCCAGTGATCCAGAGCCAGAAAGCATTATAATTAGAATCAGGACTCAGATTGAAGACCCCAGTTTGTTTGCAAAACTAATTAGCTAATGTCATTAGAAAGCAATAAAGAATAAGCAAAAGCAGAATCAGACTCTACAGCTATCTAAGCAAAGGACAGTTTAATAACTGTACTTACGATATGTTTTAAAAGAAAAAAAAAAAGAAAAAAAAAAAAAGAAATCACTTTATGGAATAGATTTCAGCCTGGGCAATATTCATACATCTCGAACTTAGCAAAATGGCTTGGAGAAGAGGGTTTCATCATAGTAAACACAGCTACTTCACAGCAAGATTTATTAATACATCCAAAAGAAAGAAAGAAAATCATTTTGTCACACTATATACAGATAATACATACAGTGTTTTATACACATATTACATCAGTTTTTACACAAGAAAAATATACATAAAAATGTAAACTTTTGTATACAAAAACCCTTAAACAAATTAAACAAGGACCAGATAACAAAAGGAGACCAATCTATTATCGTTTCATTGTTTTTTTGTGGTTTTTTTCTTTTTTTTTTTAAATGGTAGTACAGTACATTCATTGAGAAGTATGAGGAACATGTGAGCCAACCTTTCCTATTTAAAGGGAAAGTACAAACGTGAGCTTTCCTACCCGCCCCTGGAATGCTGTCCATGAGCCTCCAGCACTAGAAGCAGTTGTGTGAGTTGCTATCGCTGCCAGGGATCCCGCCGGAAGCGACCCTTCTTCTCGGGCCTTCCCACACATCGCGCTCTCCAAAAGCGACACATCCGCAGAAGCAACCTGGACTGGGCTTTTTGTGCGTATTAGCTAGTCTTCCAGCTAATATCATGAGACGGGGTGCAGCAATGCAAGTTTGTATGTTCCCTTTAAGCAGTCATTAAGTAGATTTAGCTTTGCTGGAGTTGTTTCTTTTTCCCAATGTACGGTATGCTGAACACATGTGTCAGGGATGAGAGGGAAGAAGGAAGGGGTGTAAGAGACTGCTAATCCTTGCTACCATGCAGTTACTTCAAAATCAGGTACGTTTGCAAGCTACAAGTCACTGGTTCAAAATACACTGCCTCACCTTTGCTTTCCCACTGCAACTTGTTTACATTTTAAACTCTAGTGGCCAAACAACTGTACGAGGCTCTTTGTTACAAGGCTGTTTCTGATATCAAAGTGTGATCAAGCTACCTTTAAAATGACACCAAACACAAACTTCTCTGAGACAGCCTTAAAAATATTGAGCATTCCCTCTAAGCACTTCAGATTGTCTATTTGCCACCTTCTCTTTTATCAAATCTAATTTGAAGGTATTTACCCTTAACTGCAAAAAGGATATTGGTTGAGATACTGACATCTGTTTTGCTCCACTTGCAGAAAAAAAATTGGGGAGAATAAAGAAAAAAACAAAACAAAACAAAACAAAAAAATCAAACCCACAACAATAAACCCGAACTCTAAAACCTCAGGCATCAAATAAGAAAGGAACTACTCGATACATTGGCGGAAAAAAAAGTTGCAGAAACTTGTTGGAAACCAACAAATGACAGATTCCAATGAAGGCTTCTCACATTATATAAGTTAAAGACATCTTCAGTAAAAACATCCATCCTCCACAAAGTATGTTAAAATGTAACACAATAGTGATGCACTGGTATTTCTCCTGAAAAGGACAGAAGGACAAGAAATCTCCTTAGTGATATCAGTACTGCTGAATGTAGGAGGTGAACAATGAGTAACGGAAGTAAAGTAATGAGGGAAAAAGCTGTGTAAAAGAAACCGTGAATCATTAATTATAAATTGGACAAAAGGTGGGATGGTGCAGAATGTGATTACAGTATGCCTCAGAAACCCCTGAAGGAAATAAATACTTTGAAACTTGTGTTTCCATTTCTTTCTTACGTCCATCTAAGTGGTGGTGGGAGTAAGGGCTTGTCTGCTTGCTTTTGGTTTGTTTTTTTTTTTTTTTCCTTCCTTTTTTTTTTCCCTTTTTTAAAATAACAACCCTTACAGAAACAATTCAAAAGACAGTTACAAATGGCTTCAGATAATTAAGTCTCCTTTTTTAAAATAAAACTTTGATAACACATTTCTCCATTTCTTCTATATAATGCAGCCTCAATGAAAATATGTCTTAATGGACAGCAATTTGCAAAAAGTGGGGAAAAAAATTGCCAACCAAGGCTCATAACATATACACATGTATATGCAGGACATCTACACTCTATATACATATTTAATATACGTATGCATGAGTATATATCAGGAGAGAACCAACAGGTACATTCTCCACGTACATGAACTGAAATAGCGTAATATATGTGTGCATATAAACATGTATTATACACACACAGTACACAGACATACCCATACACACGCTCGAACATATGTATTATAGAAATCATTGTGTATGATTGCATGAAAGCTCAGATGGAACAGTACACCAGTTACCTTTTTCTAACAGAAATGAATGGAAGACAAAATTCCATGGCTGAATTATGGCCAAGAAAAATCGTGCCATATCCATACTGAAAACGTGGAACGCAGCACGGTTTGATGACAGAGCTGAAGCAGCATTCTCCATTGAAACCGCAGCCTAAGTTAGCCAGGAGTTTCAACAGTGCTTAAATGTGACTGAGCAGGTTTCTCACAGCTGCTTTCTGCTAAAAGGATACAGAAGATCCATTTAGCCAGAAAACAGAAAATAAAATACTTAAACCCACAATTTACTTGCACAAGCAAGATCATTCGATATACAATTAGATGCAAAGTGCTAGCATGTTAATGGTCAACTCTGCAGCTCCTCTAATATCTGTTTAACGGTAAAATAATGAACTGTGTTTCTCCTGACGTGTAATGACAGCCCCACCACTCAGAATAAAGCACTGGGTTGCCTTCTTCTTATTGCCTGCATTACAGGAAACATAAACCAAACTCCCTTTTTCTCCCTGGGGCTGAAAATTGAAGGTAATTTTCAGTGGGCGCATTTTTCTCATTTTGAACATTTACCTCTGAAATATGACACAGGGTTAACCTCTCAATATGCTAGAAAGCTTTGCATCAGGGTCTAAGAAAAGTCTGTGTTCATCTGCAAATCAATCACAGTCATACCCAAGCACAATCGAATAGCTGGAAACTCTGTGTAAGTTCAAGCAAGTGCTCGGGGCCCAATTCAGCTGCCATTACAGTCACCAAGAGAATTTCCCAATGCCTAGGCAGAGCCAGATTGGGTCATTAAAGCTGATCACTGCTAGCAAGAGAAACTAGAGATGTGGGGACAAGGAGGAGCTGGAATGGAGGCAATGGAGCAGAGAAGCAGAGAAGAGGTTGGCATTGGAAGAGGCCTCAACGAGTATTAATACAGAATTAACAAATGCAGAAACGTACGAAGGAAACTCCACTGTGAGGGCTGAGGCAACACGAATCAATGGTGACCAAGCTCGGATCACTCACTGATGTCATCTAAATCCCTCAGAAGAATTAAAACCACCTTGTTTGGCACAAGTTACCTGTTGCACGTATGTTACATGGATCGTCTCTCTCTTTAGCTCACACACTTGCGCATGTTACAACTAATGTACACGTGTGTGACACCACATATTCCTTCTATACATCTGTACGCATGTATATATAGATTTAGATTGATTGCATTCATATGTATTTATTGTACATCATTAGGGCAAGTCCACATTCAGCAAAGTGCTACCAACATCTCATATACAGATAGAACTCTCTGTACAGGTATACACAAAAAAATGGGTCTATTCTTCCCCACAAAGGCATAAAGATGTATGCTGCTAATTCCCATTACCATCAAATCAGCAGAAGAAAAGGCCTCTGACAACCTCCACCTCCCTGCCCTTTCACTTGTATGCCTGTGTGCCAGAAACTAACTGCAGAGAGGGGGAAAAGGGGAGGGCTGCCTGGAGGGGGTATCAATATACTGACAGGGAGGGGGATACAAACAAAATTTTGAAAACTAAGATTTGATTTGCAACTGCTTAAAAAAATGCCTTTTAAAAATTCAAATGTGTGCAATACTGGAAGCTCTGTTTTTCTAAACAGATTTTTAAAGTCACCAGGATCATCATCGTTAAAAGCAACACTGTATGAATATGTAACAACCAGGTTATGTTCTCCAGCCTAAATAGAACAGTATGAAGAGTAAAGCCAATCTGTAAAAATGTTTCTGACTTCTCACAATTTCAAGTGAGAACTCCCATAAAGAGATCTTCCTTCTTCAGTTATGGGGAGGGGAAAAAAAAAGTAATAGTGAAGTGGCCGTAATTAAATTCAGAATTTCACAGCACAAATGAAACTCCCTGGATTGAAAGTGTATTTTGTTCTGCAATCCCACCACAGCAATTTTGGGGCAAAATTAATACACACGAAGACCCGCAGGAAAGAAAAGAATCTACTTTGAAGACAAGATGGTTTTACAGAATGGAGATCACTCCACAAACAGTGCCCCTCACAGCCTAATTTTGAATACATGAGTACACCGATTGACAGCATTTTCCAGGTCAGGCCAGAGGAGATCGGGAGATTCAATTTGCAAAGACACAGCAATTCCCATGCCTCCCCATCCCATGGAGCGCAAACCTCCCCATTTCAATCTCTCCTGAAAAACGTCACTCACTTCTGCCACCTCTCCTCCTCCCCCATTTGTTTTATTTAAAGGCTGTCTTTGGGAGCTTGGTATTTTCATGGCATTTTAAACAGGGCTCAATGCGACTCATTTAAAAAACAGTAAAATTGACATGATATCAGAGTTAGCCTTATAACAGAAGATTACGTAGTAGAGAGTTTCAGTTATTTATACAACAGTGAGGACATAAAAACCCCCTACTAAATAATCACATTTCTACAATACATTCCATCACCTCTCAACTACTTTTCTCTTTACAAAACTATGACCTACATACAATATACACATTCATATCGCACATACATCCCCCCCCAATGCATATTTTTGTGTGTATATATAATACATACATGCACACAAGCAGTCTAATTCTATTTATAAGTCACAGTGGGAATTCCTTTGTGAGGAAAGGAGGGGAAAAATTCCTGAATAAGACACTGTCGATTCCTAATGTTCTGACTTTTCAAATTCCAACTCACAGAGCTAACTGGAAATAAATACATTAAAAAAAAAAAAAAATCTTATAAACTTGGTTCACAACTTCCAGCTACAGTAGTTGGATTTTTTTAATTTGATCTATTTACCCTGTAACTAAATTTCTAATCATAGGTACAAACCACGGATAAATTATTGCAGAATGTAACACTCAAAATAAAATTTAAAAAGAGTTATAGGAACAGTAATATAAGGGTTAAAAAGAGTTCTATGCTTGTTGATACAGGATACCATTTTATTTTATTTATATATATATATCTATATATAGATATAGATATCTGCAAGGTAGCAAAGAATAGCTGTACACCTTGACACGGCAAAGATCCAGTGTAAAAAGGTGCTTCACTAGTTTGTTTTTCCAAAAAAGCTTGTATATAATTTTATAGCTATTAAAAACACATAGCAACATAATTCATTACACTCAATACAGCTTTAGTATAAAACTTATAATTTATGAGGTGATGTTAATAGCATAAATTAATATACCATTTCTCTTAAAATCTACAATAAGTATTCTGAAAGCTCATTGGGGAAGGGTATCTTTAAATAAAAGTTTAAAGCTGAGCGTGATGAAAGATTCTGTATGTTGAACTTGAGAGCCCCGAGAAGAGAAAGAGTCCCTAAGCCAGACATCATGGACTATAAAACTGAACAAAGATTTCTCCTTCTTGCGCTCTCACTTAGGTGACGCTCTACCTTAAATTATTATTTATTTTTAAAACTATTTACTTTTTTTTTTTTTTGTTAACTGCCCTTATTTTCACAAGGAATCCCTGAGACATACCCAAAACTGTACAGTGAAGGTCATCACTGTTCAGAGAAACTGGTTCAACCCCTTCTGGTAGGATGTAGCTATTTTGCATGAGAATTGAACTGTCCATTGCTTCAGAATGAATCTATTTGCACCGGAACCAACTAACTAAGCTGTTTAAGACGCAGGTTAGAGAGTCATTTCAGGGTAGATCAGTCCACTCCAAGGTAGAGGCCAACGCCATCGCAGTTAGCTACGTCAAAGCAATCTGCATCGAAGTTAAAAGTTTTCCAGAGGATATCTGGAAACGTCACCTATCCAGAGTTCACCTCCGTGGGCACTGGCTGACAATGACAGAAAGCAGGTAAGACATCAGCATCGCTGGACCAAGTCCAACACATGTACGCGGTCGATCCGCAGGTGCTCCGGACATCTCACTGTGTGTGTGTGTGTTTGGCGGACTAGCAAGGGGAAAGAGTAGGAAGAATGTATTTTTCTACACTGAGTACAGTTTTAAGGTCAAAAGGCTAAGCTGCATCCTGTTCACTTCCAAACCACATTCTACGAGCCAGAGTAGACTGAAAAGATGTTAACACTTACTTCAAGGAGACAGAAAAAGGAAGCCTTCTCCAACTACCACTGTCAATCTATGGCCAAGCCCACTTTCTCCTTTCATGCTTTCACTATCTTATTCCATAGTAGCCAGAGAAGGAGTATGTGAAAGCAGAGTAAAATAGAAAGCAAAGAACTCAACAACCATGAGATGCAGCAGGCAAACGGAAGGCTTCCAAAAAAGTCACGATTTTTTTTTTAAAAAGGCTGAAGACACAAGTGAGAAAATTGTTCTATGACACATCTTTTGTAACTCCTCCTCCACCAAACTCTTCTTTCCCAACAGCAGTATTTTTGCCTAGTTTTAAAGACAAAACCAAAGCTTTACCTGATAGAGATAAGGTCTCTCATGGCAAGACCTCCTCTAAAGTCCAAATTTAAGTGTAGTACACAAACGTAGATTTTTCCACCAATCCTCCTTACTTTTATTTGGGCTTATGGGTTTTGAAAAGAATAATTTAAATTTTTCTTTGTGACGTTCTACTGATGCACTTCTCAAAATCTGAACAGGAACTTGTGAGAAGGTAAACTCTTGCTAAAAAAGCCT
Organism: Trogon surrucura; assembly: GCA_020746105.1. Taxonomy (NCBI): domain Eukaryota; kingdom Metazoa; phylum Chordata; class Aves; order Trogoniformes; family Trogonidae; genus Trogon; species Trogon surrucura. The sequence continues at coordinate 53,829,575 of CM036621.1, read as the reverse complement.
CCACATTCACTGCAAGGATCTGTACTCCCGTGATGTGTTGCACCCTCAGTATCTAGCTTGTGACCTATTAGCGTGCTCTGAAACATCATATTACTCACTGATCTGAGAAACACTTTGATCTATTGCACTGTTGTTCTGACACCCAAAATGTATGTTATGAATTGCAGGAATCTCTCCTTCTTTTCATTTTACAGTCAGATTTGCACTGTTCCATGGAAGACTTACCGGTTAGCACTATTTATGCTGGAGAAGTATCAGACAACGGAAGAATAAGAGAAAGAATGATGAAGAAAGTAGAGAGGGAGGAAATAAAGAAGAAATGAGAAGCAGCCCACAACACCCAATCATTAAATGTTACCCAAAAGATTAGAAAGACCTTGTGATCAGAAAGACCTAAAGATCTAGTCAGCACATTAACTCAAAACTATTCCTTCAGGTTATATTTCCACCACCACTGGACTTCACAACATGCCTCCACTGGAGGCTCCTTCAAATGCAAAGGTAAAAATATGAAAGCAAAAATAAACATCCCACCAGGGAAGCTGCCCAGACGCTCACAAAAATGCCTCACAAGAGAAGATCACTGCAGGTTTGTCTACTGAAAGCATCTCCTGCCACCATCCCCGCGTCCTGCAAGTCTTGAAAGATTCAACTGCAGGTAACTATCTCTTTTAAAAAAATTTCCCTCCTCCCTGCCCAAAGGCTCACACTGTTGGAGAATTCACCAGTGGATCCAGTTTGCTGCAGCAGTTAAGACATGACAAAATTCCCCCGGAGTCCTGCCGAGGCTTACAGGAACATGCAGCAGCCACAATGCTGCAGGAGCTCAGGGAGGAGCTGGAGCTCAGAAGCAGACAAACATATGTAACCACCGGGGCCAGCATCTTGGGGAAGACACCTGTCCACTGTTTGTTGTACCCCTTTGTAAGACTCTTCTTTCCTGGCAAGCAGATTCAATCCCAGACTGTATTTAGATGTGTTTACGGTAAAATGAAGTTTCAAACTGAATTTGGCTGCTGGGTTGCAGGTTCAATTCTAGGCCCTTTGCCTTGGCCGTGTCCCTGAACTCAGTGGCACCACGCTGTGCTCACCAGCTCACACCAGAACTTCCCAATTTTTCAACACCCGTCTCCCTCTAAGAAGAAATAATAAAAATAGCCACTTCCCTGGGCTTCTCTTTGCTATTGTGGATGACTCTACTTCCACTTTTTTTTTTTTTTTCTTGCATTTGTACTTCTAGTGTCATCTTTGACTGTCGCCCAGCAGGTGATATGCTTCTCGGGGCCTTCCAATGCTTTCCAGATAAGAATTGCAAATCCTCATTTAACTAACCTGCTGAATGAAGCAGGAAATCTAGCTGTTGCCATCTCCTCAACAGTGTCGAAGTCAGACCTGCAACTGTGCTACCTTTCGGATTTAAAGATAGATTTAAAGCCTTTACGTCCAAGAAGAGAAGAAAGCATGCTACTAACGAGAAGGAAACTAATCAGGAACCCGGAGGAACTGGAAGGTAGGAGAAACAAAATGATGCATCTTTTCCATCTTCTTGCATCACACATGCATCTTCTTGTATCATAGTAACTACGAGGCCAAAGAACAAACCAATTTTGAGGTATCTAAGTGCATACGGCTCCCCTCAAAGTTGGTGTAATGTCTTCCCAAGTGAAGCGTCAGTGTGTCTTACAGAACACTTTACACACCAGACCAGCATGAGGCTGTTCCTGATGAGCCACTGACAAAGTTCATCTCATGTTAAGTACTTTTGTACAAAGACCAACCGAGGTGCTATTATGGAAAAGGATGTCACTGGCATTTTACTGTAAGTCTGATTTTTTCCAATTCTTTAAGACTCAAATCTCATGTAAAGAAATTAACTTTTAGGTTCAACTAGCTTTATTCCATTTGTTAACACGTAAAGGGCACGACAGGTATCGACCATTTCAAATCAATGGACTGAAATTGCTACACTGGCTCTTTGGTGAAAGGGTGATTAGAGTGCTAATTGCTGTATGAGGAGATGATACTCAAAAACATTCGCACAAGAGCATGGACTCTACTTGGGAACCACGTAAATAACAGCCTCTGGAACTAACTTAACCAGATCGACAGTATTTCCCAGAGGAAGTGGTGAGAAACATCTCTGGCTGCATACACCTCTGGTTGGATCTCCCACATCCAACAGTAAAGCACTGATTCACTGAAGTCAGCAGGTTGTGTGGGTGTAGAAGCCCACCTGGAATAATCCACCTTGTAAAGCTAAGATCAAGACCCGTAACTGCTTGGTAGGCTGTAACCATGAAATTGGCGGCAGTGAAAAAATGGGAGGTGAACCAGGAAAAGACAAGAGTGGTGGCCTATTTCAGAACTCTGTGTCCAACAGGACAGAGGGATTCCTATTTTCAAATGTATACAAACCAAAGCTTATTTTTAAAAGTGCAGCTTTATTGCAAACTTCGTTTGCTCATTGAAACATTGCTCATTATGGAGTCACTTTTCAGAGAAGAGTCATCAAGGGATATACAAAAATTGAAGTCTAAGCAGGGGAAGAGAGTTGATATCCTAGGCTGCCTTTAAAGCATACAGACACACAACAGCTATTGATTTCAAACGGGAATTACAGACCCGCATAGTGACAGCTTTTGAAATTCCCTGTTTAAATCAACGCTCAGATTAGGAGCTGGATCCTGTTTGAGTTAGACCAGTACAAACTCACAGTGACCTTAGGCCTTAGGCCTCTGTAATTTATAACAACATGACCAAGCAGAACTTGGCTCAGTCCTCCTCCTCCCTTTCCCCCCCCAGCACCTGCCAAGAAAGAGAAATGTGATGTGGGGCAAATATACTCTGTGCTAGCTGCAGCTTCATTAAGAATTGTGATGAGCACAAGAATGATTTCAAGACCGAAGTCCTGAAACCAATTTATAGAAATCAACATCCTCTAAAATAACATGAATACACAAGCAGATTAAAGAATTAACCATTTGGTATACTAGTTCTCCACTCTTTTTCAGCCAGTCATCCAAACACATTGAAGAAGGTATATGGAAACAACAAAAATCATTTGCAAATCAAACAGTTGTCTCCTCAACAAAGTATGGAGAACATAATATAAAAATAAATAAATGCCTTGTCAGATTTGCCTCATTTCACAATACCACTGGGCATTCCTCAATCAGCAGGACAATCACAAGCAGAATTTCATAGGCTTCAATTCAACTTTTTACATGATTTAAAAACATTTAAATGTTACAAACATATTTAAATCACCACTTAAAAATATTCGGCTTATAATATTAAGATCTATTTTACCAAGTATGAAATAAGGACTTCATAACAACAGAAGCATGAAAATCATTTTTGTTTCCTCCACCCACATACACTTGCAATTTCAGAAAAGGACATATGCATCATCCATACTCCTTTATATTTAAGGATGACAAATCTTTCAAGAGAAGAGGGATAGTATGATTGCTACGACAGTAAGACGACATAAGACCTATCTCATTTAAACTGTTCCTTAGCAAGACGGAAGGAGAGGTTTGGGTCAGAGATTTTGGTGTGGGCTTGACTACTAACAGAACGAATTTCTATAGCAACTAACCTTTGTTCAGAGATCCCTTGCTCAAACAATTTATTAGGCCTCCCTGTTCCATGTGCTTGGTATCTCTTAATTTCCTGATTTAGACTAGAATACATGCAGGTAAGACATTTCACTGTAAAGGTCGAATTAAATCTGTCTTCTACAGTATGAGACTGAAATATGGCATTTTCTATTCCCTCTCATCTGCATCTCAGAAACAAACCAAGAGGAGTAGAGACTTCTTATTTAAGAAGCTACTTTTACAGTCAAAGTCAGAGTGCCACAGCAACTTTGAGCCCTGTAAAGTCACAAGCAAATTCCTTTTTTCCCTTCCTGATACAGAGATGCAAGTAAACACCTCAGAATTTCTGCTGCTGTCATCTCCTGGATTAAAAAACATAAAATAAAACAATCTAAAAGCTAGCCAACTCATTTATTTAAGAACTGAAATGACTACCAAAGAATTTGAATACTACCTTTAGCAGGGGGCTAGTAAAAGCAAAAGTGTCCTGCAGACAGAAAGAATTCTTATCTATTTTGCTTTACTAACTTCTCTTTTGGTTAGCCATGACTGCTGATAGGTACCTGCTAGTTTCTTACAGGTTCCCATACCGAGCATCAAACCCTACAAGCATCAAAAAACCTGTTTGGCTCCCGGGGAGGGGGGAAGAACTACAAAAGAAAGTCTCAGTAGCTAGACAGAACTTGAGAAATGCATCCATTTGAAACTTACCTAAGGGTCTGACCTAGACTTGTGTGCATGGGCAGAATACCAACCAAATTCTTCCAGTTTCAGCTGGGAAGTACCTGTCAGCCTGTCAGGCAAGGAGTTCTGGACAAAGCCACGCTTGAAAAGGCAAATCATCAATGCTACAAGGCCACAGTAATTCAGCAAGGGAGAGAATTTCTGCACAGGAGTCTTCACTCATCCATGATCTACTTCAATCTTTCTGGTTTTCTTTTTTCCCTTGGTCTAACTTTGTATCAGCCTTCAGATTTCCAGGCAACCAGTCAACCGATCGCCTTGCTGCTCAATGAATTAAAAATCTTCATAATAAAAACCAAAAAATTAGCATGCAGTAAGAACAGTGACCAGTTCTGGAAAGGAACAACTCCCACTTCTTCACCAAAAGAAAAGGAACTGCTGCTCTCTGCACCCCGAACACACACACACGCACACAGAGGAGGTCAAGAGACTATTTTAAGGAACTGTCAAACTCATCCTTGAATCATGATCTTGATTTAGGACTTCAATGCACCATTCTCAAACCAATGCGTGCAGCCAAGTTTTCCATGCCAGATGCTACCTTTGGAAAAAAAGTAAATAATAATAATAAAAAAATGATCAAAAGACTTCTGCCCACTGGAAAACTTTCTATCAGATGCTAACGGGATGGCAAGCACTGATCCGAACCCTAGGAAACAGTAACATGCATCAGTAATCTGAGGTATCTTCCCATTTCTAGGTCTTACTGCTAAGATCAATTACATCCAGTAACTGTGCTGTATCCTTAAGGAATTATTGGGGAACAGTGAACCCGCCTGCAATAAATGAGCACCGGTGCATAACAAGCACATGTGAACGCTACAGCAAGGTTCACAGAGGGCTAACCCTGGTCAGTACTGAAACAGGGGTCATCTTCTCAACCCCCTCTTGAAAAAAAAAAAGGGAAAGGAGGACAGAAAAAAATGAAGAAAAGAGAAAAGAAAAGATAGAAAACACAGGTCCCCCATCTACCTGCACAGAGCCAGGCAGACAAGCTCAGTTGGAGGTGGTGAAGGGCGCGGATGCGTTATTGGTACTGGTAGCGGTGGCACCGGTCACTGCGAAGCCCGTGGGAGGAGCTATGGAGCTGTGGCTGGGCTGCAGGTCCTTGGGGATGCCACTGTGGGAGCTCAGCTGGTGCCCGAAGGCAGCGCTGAACTGAGGGAGCTGTTGCTTAGGGGAGGTGGAGGCCATGAGTTCAGCGGAGGCAGGACCCATGCCACTAAAACTGGTCTGCGGTAACCCCGGAAGCACACTGGAGCTGCTGGGGGTCACAGTGGCGAAGGCAGGCTGTGTGGTCTCTGAGTGCGAGGTGGTAGGTGGTGTGGACAGGGAGGTGGACAGGAGGTGTCCATCTGCACCAAGAAGGTTGCTAAACGGAGACGGGTCCCCAAGATTGACAGGAAGATTTCCCCAGTGAGTTCTGGGGTTAACCACCCCGCTAAGTGGCACATCCAGCTGAGTTGGGAGCAAGTGCTGTGCCATCATGGGCATCTCTGCTGAGAAGGTAGCTGCCAGGTTATCACCAGAAAAGGATGTGGTGTGAGGGGATGTGATATGGTCACTGTAGGGAGACGGCACATGCTCACTATCATAATGGCTTCCATGGGGTGAGGAGTGTGAATGGTCACTGCTGTATTGCTGTCGTGAGGTGATCAGGTCATCTGCCTTGCTCAGCAGCTGGGCAGGGTGGGGCCTCTGGGAGGCATGGCTGCCATCATGAAGTCCATGAAACTGTCCTGGGAAGGCTCTCTCCCCAAGGCCACTCTGGCTTATCAGAGTGGCAGAAGTAAGGCCGACGTTGGCTGGGGCTGAGAATTGCCCCTGGATCTGCCCTGCCAGGGGCGTAGGTGGGTTGGACAAGGTAGCAGAACGGAGCAAATTCTCATCCAGCTCCAGACCGGAGAAATTATCATGTACCATACGCCCATTCAACAGCTCCCCCAGATCCGTGTTAACCTCTCGACTCAAGGACTGCATTCCCGGAGCTCCAGCACCTGTAGAGAACACCCCTATCCCTCTATCTGACAGCTCCTGAACTGGCACACCATCTGTCTGTGTAAGTACTCCAATGGTACTCAGGCACTCAAGAGAAGTTACAGCCTGTAGGGCCCGTTCCAGTTCTTCAGCCTCTTCTGTAGTCGGAAGGAGATCTCCATTTTTACCTGCAGAAACAGTGACAGGAGAAGTTAGCATGCTCCTTTCAGGTGATCCCGGCACTGGCACTCTAAGGATGCAGATGTACAGACAGATCAGGACAGAGCTGCAGCATATAATAACCTGCCAGAATGGCTTGTGCCACACAGGTAATTTCATTTACCACTGTTCACTAGGTAAGCAGGGTGGGAAAAAACCAAGAAATTACACCTTCATAGAATCATAGAATCATAGAATGTTAGGGATTGGAAGGGACCTCGAAAGATCATCAAGTCCCATCCCCCTGCCAGAGCAGGAATGCCTAGACTATGCCACACAGGAACGTGTCCAGGCAGGTCTTGAATGTCTCCAGAGAAGGAGACTCCACAGCCTCTCTGGGCAACCTGTTCCAGGGCTCCGTCACCCTCACTGAGAAGAAGTTTCTTCTCGAGTTTAAGCGGAACCTCTTATGTTCCAGTTTCGGCCCATTACCCCTTGTCCTATCAGTGGTTGTCACCGAGAAGAGCCTGGCTCCATCCTCGTGACACTCACCCTTGATATATTTGTAAACATTAATGAGGTCACCCCTCAGCCTCCTCTTCTCCAAACTAAAGAGCCCCAGCTCCTTCAGTCTTTTCTCATAAGGGAGATGCTCCACTCCCTTCATCATCCTAGTTGCCCTGTGCTGGACTCTCTCCAGCAGTTCCCTGTCTTTCTTGAACTGAGGGGCCCAGAACTGGACACAATATTCCAGATGGGGTCTCACCAGGGCAGAGTAGAGGGGAAGGAGAACTTCTCTCGACCTACTAACCACCCCCCTTCTAATACACCCCAGGATGCCATTGGCCTTCCTGGCCACAAGGGCACAGTGCTGGCTCATGGTCATCCTGCTGTCCACCAAGACTCCCAGGTCCCTTTCCCCTACACTGCTCTCTAATAAGTCATTCCCCAACTTATACTGGAACCTGGGGTTGTTCCTACCCAGATGCAAGACTCTACACTTACCCTTGTTATATTTCATTAAATTTTTCCCCGCCCAACGCTCCAGCCTGTCCAGGTCTCGCTGGATGGCAGCACAGCCTTCTGGTGTGTCAGCCACTCCTCCCAGCTTGGTGTCATCAGCAAACTTGCTGATAGTACTCTCTAGTCCCTCATCCAAGTCATCGATGAATATATTGAATAATACTGGTCCCAGTACCGACCCTTGAGGGACTCCACTGGATACAGGCCTCCAACCAGACTCCGCCCCATTGACCACAACTCTTTGGCTTCTTCCCCTTAGCCAGTTCACAGTCCACCTCACTACCCGAGAGTCTAGACCACACTTCCTCAGTTTAGCAGCAAGGATGCTGTGGGAGACTGTGTCAAATGCTTTACTGAAGTCAAGGTAGACCACATCCACCGCTCTGCCATCATCTATCCACCTTGTTATATCCTCATAAAAGGCTATGAGGTTAGTCAAGCACGACTTCCCTTTGGTGAAGCCATGTTGACTGTCTCTAATGACCCTCTTATCCCTGATATGCCTTGAGATGGCACCAAGGATAAGTCGTTCCATCACTTTCCCAGGGATGGAGGTGAGGCTGACCGGTCTATAGTTACCCGGGTCCTCCTTCTTGCCCTTTTTGAAGACTGGAGTGACATTTGCTTCCCTCCAATCCTCAGGCACCTCTCCCGTCTCCCAAGACTTGGCAAAGATGATGGAGAGTGGTCTAGCAATGACATCAGCCAGCTCCCTCAGCACCTGTGGATGCATCCCATCTGGACCCATGGATTTATGGATATCCAGATTGCTTAATTGGTCCCTAACCCAGTCCTCATCGACTAAAGCAAACTCCTCCACTGCCCTGACTTCCTCTGGGGCCTCAGGGGAACGGGTCTCCTCAGGACAGCCTCCGGCAGAGTAGACAGAGACAAAGAAGGCATTCAGTAACTCTGCCTTCTGTGTATCTTCTGTCACCAAGGCACCCACCTCATTCATCAGTGGGCCTACATTGCCTCTGGTGTTAGTTTTATCTGCCACGTATTTGAAAAAGCTCTTCCTGTTGTCCTTGACCCCTCTCACCAGGTTCAATTCTAGGGAGGCCTTTGCTTTCCTAGTTGCCTCCCTACATCCTCGGACAACATCCTTATGTTCTTCCCAAGTGGCCAGCCCTGCCTTCCAAGATCTGTAAATTCTCCTCTTGCCCTTGAGCTTACCCAGCAGATCCCTGTTTAGCCACGCAGGTCTCCTGGTTCCCTTCCTTGACTTCCTATGTGTCGGGATGCTCTGATCTTGAGCACGGTAGAAGCAGTCCCTGAATGCTAACCAACTATCTTGGGCCCCTTTACCTTCAAACAGCCTTGCCCATGGGATTTTCTCTAGTAATTGCTTGAAAAATCCAAAGTTTGCCTTGGCAAAGTCCAGGGTTGCAATTCTGCTTGCTATTTTGTTTCTGCTACATGAGATCCTGAACTCCACCATTTCATGGGCACTGCAGCCAAGGCAGCCCTCAACCTTTACTGCTTCAACCAGATCCTCCTTGTTAGCGAGGATGAGGTCCAGCAGTGCTCCTCTCCTAGTCGGCTCCTTCACCATTTGCATCAGAAAATTATCATCGATGCACTGGAGGAACCTCCTGGACTGTGGCTGGCTGGCTGAGTTGCCCTTCCAGCAAATATCAGGGAAGTTAAAATCCCCCACGACAACCAGGGCCTGTGATTGTGAGACCGCTCTCAGCTGCCTGTAGAAGGCCTCATCAACTTCCTCACCCTGATCTGGTGGCCTGTAATAGACACCCACAACAGCATCTCTCCTGCCAGCCTGCCCCTTAATTCTAACCCATACACTCTCTACTTGCTCCTCATCCATGCCTGGATGGTATTCAAGACATTGTAGTTGCTCTTTCACGTAAAGAGCGACTCCACCACCTCGCCTGGCTGGCCTGTCTTTCCTGAAAGGAACATAGCCACCCATGACCACATTCCAGTCATGGGAGCTGTCCCACCATGTCTCTGTAATTGCCACCAGATCATAATCTCCTGCCCGAACCCAGGTTTCTAGCTCCTCCTGCTTATTCCCCATGCTGCGTGCATTGGTGTATAAGCATTTCAGGGAGCAAGCTGAGCACACTGATCTCACCATACCATCTTCAACGGAATCCCCTCCACTCTCCTCTTCCACATACTACAATACAAGATGCCTCCCAAACTCACTAGACTTAAAGTAAAAACGCTTAAATAAGACTTTCTTCAGTGTTGCCACAACATAAATAGTGCACAAACTCCCTCCTACTTACGGCATTGCAGCCTGGACCAAAAATTTACACAGTCAGTGTAATTCATTTAGGTTAATTTAAACACAACCATAGTCTGATGTCAACTCATATCAGAAAATGACCAAAGAAATCACATACCCCAACTCTGGGCTGTTCTAATTTCTTTGTTATATGTGATAGGCACTGAGCTTTAGAATTCAGAAATTCAGGCACAAATCTGATCAAAAGCTAGTTTCAAAAATGTATTTCAAGATTTTATTCTCACACTCTCCTTTTATCAAAGGCCAACATTGACTGTGATTCCAGCCCCACTCGATGGCAGAAAGATGCCATTACTGAGAACACTCTTGATTAAACTGCAGCACTGACAGGCAGTAAAAACATACAATGAATTATTAAAATACTAAACCAATTAGGATTTTCAGAGCAGTAATTACAAGAGCAAGCACAGAACTATACACATCAGCCTTCTTAAAGTCTGGTTTACTTCATAGCTCACAAACAAACAATAGAGCAAATGCACACTTCCTTGTCTAGAATTTATTATTTCTGTAGGAAAGCAAGCAATGCCTCAAAATGCATTTTTAGAAACACTCACTTTTTCAGTTCACTGATTGTGCTCATGTGAGTTAAACTAAACTAAACTAAAATGGTACCTTCAAAGAAATCGAAATCTTGCAAGTCATCGGGCAGCCGCGGCAGGACATCGGAGAAGTCCTCCTGATTCAATTCCAAGTCATGTGGAATGTCTGTGATTTCATTGGCGATATCATCAGGCAGCTCATCGGCACTCAGCTCTGGTGTGGAGGGGCTCCTGGACAGAACATACCATCAGTCATGAATGCTCAACTCCGATTCCTCCAAATGACAACTACGAATGCATATCCATCTATAATGGGTGTTCCCTCCCACCTTTTCTTTTTTCTTTTCCCCGTCACCTACGAAAAATGCTTTTAGCAAGTTTCTTTAGGAAGCTTAAACTTAGCCCACTGATTAAATACATAAGATGTGGCACCAGGAGCAAGACATTTTATCCATCAAGCCCAATAATTGCTCAAATCCGAAATGACGCACGCAAATTTTTTTGTTTGTTTTTTTCAACATTCAGGTGGAAATGCAACTTCTAGCCTGATCAGCACAGCAACTTCACACCTTTCTACAGTGCTCACTGACAACCTTCAAGCCAGCGGCGGGCAAACTGGGGCAGGACTACCACTGACCGTATGTGGGGCATCTCTACTGGCAGTGAGACACTGGCAGGCATGGTGAGGTTCCCTTGGGGCACTGCAGGAGGAATGGGTTTCTGGGGCCGGCGTGGGCCTCGCCTTCTCTTCTTCTTGTGTTTTTTGGTAAGTGCAGGTGGCTTCGTTTTTTTCCTGGGTTTCCTCTGCTGCTGGTGCTGAACTTTACGGGAGCTGTCTCCTCTCAAGAAATTGTCCTTTAGGAAAAAAAAAAAAAAAGCAACAGGACCATGTTAAGAATAAGTACTTTCATTGCTTTTTTATCCCCTCCCAGTCATTCCACAGACATTCATGTGTAATGCAAGAGACACTGCTAACTTACACCCAGACAAAGTTACAAAAATTAAGCTGTTTCCTTCCTCATTAATCCCAATGGCAAAAATCACACAGACTAAATTATGATCTATGCTAAATAGGAGATCATGCAACGTCACTTTAAAAATCATCACAGCAAACCCTAACTAAATCAGTGCAAAACTGTAACCTTTGGCAGCATTCCTGCCATTCCTATTATGAGGTGGCGATAATGCGGATAGAGTGCAGCAGCTGAAATCAGCATTCTCAAGTACCCACTGCCATAAAAGAGGGACAGCACTGAGGAAAGGGAATTAATACTGTCGGCCTAGGGTAAGAATGTGGGCAAACGACTTCATTGCTTTTGAACAGCAGCCATTGACCAATGAAAAAATAAATCAAACTATCAGTTTCCAGTTGCCATCATGCTGAGAAGGCTACAGGACTGCATACACTACAGAAGTAATTGTTAAGAAACACTGAAGACTGCCTGGGAGAGGAGAAAAACTCCATACAAATCTGCATAGTGCAGACCCTCACATTTTAATCCAGAAAACTCCATAACTCACAAATATTGGAGAAACTGGATAAAAACAGTAACCAAAAATCCAACCACAAAACAAAACGGAAGTTTTATGATTAATGCCTTGAAGGAGGGGCAAGACAGAAGTGGGATTGTGAATTATCTTGAAAGTTTATTTTTTTCTGGAAGATGAGTGGCATAAAAGGAGAGCAGAGGACATCATCTTAATTTCTGCGTTCTCAGAACTTGTAGTAGGCCATTGCTTTTCCTCTGGGATGCACAGATCCCTGAAGGAGGTTAAAGAAAAATTGTAATAGTCACCAAAAGGCAAATAAAGCAGCAAACCCACTATGTGTAAACTTGCAATTGCTATCTACTACTTCCTCTACAAAATATTCTGGGCCTCGGGTACTGAGACTGCTTGGGATGCAGTGTTCTCACCACACCACACTCATACTATATTCCGATCCAAGGGTCAGGAGTGAGCTCAAATAAAATGACTGCAGGATCTCTCACAATGATTTCCCATTTTTTGATTCAAGAGAGGAATCAAATTTTTTCCAGCGAAGGATATTCTCATGCACACTTTATTATATACTCAAAAGTAGGTAAAATATTTTCACAACATACTTTAAACTAATTGGAAATGTTTGTTATGTTTTACCCTCTTAAGAAAAATAAAGGGAAATGAGTTCTTGAGTTCATAAACTTCCTAAACATCAAGGAAGAGTTCATAGAAAGACTGGAATTAAAACTCCTGATCACCTCAATACACAAATAATTACAAGTTTGGCTTTGTACTTACCATTTTTTTGGCATGTTCTTCACACAGAGGTGTCTGATGTGTAATGTCAAAAACTGGCACAGAGCACTGTTGACCATCTGCAAACTTGGCTGTGCAACTTGAGAAGAGCTGCTGAGAACGGTTCAATAAGATATCTGTGCATTTTTGCATCAGGAATAACACATGAGGCAACGATGGAGCAACGCCCTTTGATTTATCAATCTGATGAAGATCAGAGCCTTCAACTCTACCTGTCCATACATGCTATTTTTAATGAGTACCCTAACTTTGTTATTCAAGTTCAAAGCTAAGTAAGGCTCAAACCCAACTTTTAAAGTGAAAAACTGCATTCATGCAGAATCTCTAACGATTTTATTATATATTGAGATAGTTTTATAGAAGCAGCCATTTCACTAATGAGTTCTTAGCAAAAAGAAGCCTCTTCCTGGAGTCTTAATCAATAGATCAATAGTAGGAGTTGGAACAGTGTAGTCAACAGAACTATTTCCTTACAGACTAATGACAATCCATACTGAAACATTAAAGAAAGAGTATTTTTTAATTCAATCTTTTAAGGTATATTCTTGGCATTTATCTTTAGAGCACAGACAAAGAAGTTGCAAGATCCTTCCTGCTCCTCTGAAAAAAAGATGTGCAATCAGACAGAAAGGTCAAGTAAATCCACACGTAAGCTTGCTGAGATTTCCTTCAGAAAAATCCCCTGCAGGAGTGAAAATGTTGCCAGACTTACAGCAAATCAAACAGATATTTCATTGTGTTTTTTCAAACAACATTAGAAGCACTCCTTCCATCTTGAACAGTTCTCAGACCTCAGTATCATGATGTATGTTAAAATGAAAGAGACAAAGAAAAGGGAAAACCTGTAGAACAGTCCAGGTGGCAGACTTGGATGGATGGGTAAGAACCAAGACTCTATCTTACGAGAAACTGCTTCCATTGAGAAGAAAGTGCAGAGGGAAAATACGGGCACAAATGCAAAATCACTATCTTGACTTCTAACAAGGAAGACTGCTTAAACTCTAAAAAAAATTTAAAAAAAAAAACACATTAGAATCATGAGGCAAATTCCAAACACAGTTGGACACCACAGTGCTCTCTCATGGAGAGGTTTTGAACTGCGCTGCCGATTACTTTTACGGCGCCTGCAAAAATAACCAAGAAAAACAAGTCATCTGCAAACCAAAAAGATTGAAAAGGTGCTGCAATCTGACAGCAACTGGAACAGAGCAGCACTAGTCACTTAAAATATCAAAACCAAAAACTCCAACAAAAGGAATCACTCCAACAAAAGCGCCAACAACTCTTTAGCTAAAACCAAAAAAGACAAAAGTCTGCAGAATTCTGAAGTATTGCAGGTCAGATGTCTGCCTGTGTACAGTCTTCAGAATCAAACCTCACATCTAATGTGCTCCCTCCATTCTGTAATCTTCATGTGTTGATTCTTAACAACCTTCTGAAGCTTTGCTTGAATTCCCAAGCAGTGGGAATTGCTCCTCATCTAGAATATGGATTCTATGACTCCTTCTACTCCTTTAAACAGTGCAAAGTACCAGATTTCCATCTTTCTAGTCAGTGTAAGCCATCTTTTTCACAGAATCATAGAATGGCCTAGGCTGGAAGGGACCTTAGAGGTCATCCAATCCAACCTCCCTGCCATGGGCAGGGACGCCTCTCAACTAGATCAGGCTACTCAAGGCTCTGTCCAACTTGGCCTTGAACACCTCCACGGAGGGGGCAGCCACAACGTCTCTGGGCAATTTATTCCAAAGTCTTGCTACCCTCATACTGAAGATTTTCTTCCTAAGATCTAATCTAAATCTATTCTCCTTCAATTTAAACCCATTTCCCCTTGTCCTATCAGCCAACGCTCTTGTAAAAAGTCCCTCCCCAGCCTTCCTGTCGGATCCCTTCAGGTATTGGAAGGCAGCTATCAGGGCCCCCCGAAGTCTTCTCTTTTCAAGACTGAACAATCCCAGCTCCCACAGCCTGTCCTCGTAGCAGAGGTGCTCCAACCCCTGGATCATCTCTGTGGCCCTCCTCTGAACGCGCTCCAATAGATCTATATCCCTCTTATGGTGGAGACACCAGAATTGGACGCAGTATTTGAAGTGGGGGTCTCACAAGAGCAGAGTAAAGGGGGAGAATCACCTCTCTTGACCTGCTGGCTACACTTCTCTTGATACATCCCAGGATGTGGTTGGCCTTCTGGGCTGCATGAGCGCACTGCCAGCTTCTCATCTATCTCATCTATCAACAACCCCAAATCCTTCTCTTGACGGCTACTCTCAACCCACTCTGTGCCCAGTTTGTATTTGTGCCTAGGATTGGCCCGACCCAGGTGAAGGACCTTGCACTTGGACTTGTTGAAGCTCATGCAGTTTGCACTGGCCCATTTCTCAAGCCTATCAAGGTCTCTCTGGATGGCATCTCTTCCCTCAAGTGAGTCCACAGCACCACACAGCTTGGTGTCGTCGGCAAACTTGCTGAGGGTGCACTCAATGTTGTCGTTCACGTCGCTGATAAATATTATGTTTAAAAACTTGTTCCCATAAATTATTCATAGGCACTTAGTCTATTGGAATCTATCAATGACTATGAAAACCAAAAGGTTGAAAGCCATGTGGTTTGTACCAAGTCATCTGTAAAAGTTGATCGTTTTTGTAAAGGCTTCTCACACCCACTAAATAGTGTTTACAAAGTAAAAACATGTGACTATGAAGGATACTGGTGGTAATCTACTTATCTTCACTATCTACAGACTCAAATCACACAGACAAATTATAAGAAGCCTAATAAATAATTATTTGTTAGTGCCTCATCAACTATCTCTTTGTGAAAACGTGTTTGTCAACACAAAAACCTAACAAACAAACAAACACCCTTGAAACAGAACACCTTCCACACCTGGACACAACTCCTGAACACAGTAAGAGGATACGCTGAAAACAATGCCTGGTGAATGGAAGGGCCTTGTTAGTGCACTGTTCTCCCTTCGAAGTCCCACTACAGGTTGTTGGTTCTGCATCTCTCTGCCTCACTTGGCTTGTGCTGGGGAGAAAAAAAAAAAAAAAAAAAGGCATGAAAGAGTTTAGAGACAAAAGCCTGGTCTCAGGTGGTTACTTAGCACAACTACTGCACTGAATTGCACAGTAGGATGAGAAATTCTAACATGTGTGTGTGTCATGATCCAGATGGGTGCACGTTACTACCAGACTCTACACAGGGATACAGAAAAGATGTCAACAACAGGTGAAGGTGCGACTGCAGTAACAGGATTATTGTTTACTTCACAGGGCCTTAGTTGTAATGAGAGGTGCTGTGTGCTACTACATGTAAATATTGCAACACCCTGCAAGGGAGCCAAGGACAGCAGCAGGTGAATGTCAACACAGGTGACCTTTAAAATGATGTAAGTCTTTAGAATACAATGTTTTGGGTATGCCTACACGGGCAGTTAAGTGCACTTCCAAGCCTGTTTGTAAATCAATACATGCCGAGCATCCCCAGAGCTTACATGCAAGCATGTGCTCAGACAAAACTTAGACTGAGCTCTGGAGTGGTAGAACCTGAGCGTGCTCAACATGGGTAAAAGCTCTCCCTCATCAACGTGCTACAGCCCAATCCACCAGCAGGTGCCCGGAGCTGAGTGCTTCATCAGCACAGCCTCGATGCTTTGAGCCTGAGCTGCAAGCAGGCAACTAGACAGCAGTGTGGAGGAATACTGCAAGCCTTACACAACTCGCTTGGTGTTAGCCCTGCTCTCGAGGCATTTGTCACCTTCACGTAGACAAAGCTGGCGGTTCCAGGGCTGACTTTTCACCTCTGTACACGTTGTTTTCTAGGTTGACAAAAAGCTGTCTGTAGCCTGACTGTTTTCCTTCAGCCATTTCTGTCACCAACTGCACTTTGACTGGGCAAAGTTTTAGTTAGCAATATTACTCCCGTGAAAAATTTCATCACCGAAAAGACTCTGTGGCTACTTAAGTTAACTAGAGCAGTGATGACAGGAATACGTGGCTTTGCCAGTCTAGCCAAAACAACAATCTTTTTTGCATAATAAAAAGCAAAAAGAATGGGAAAAAAAGAAAACGGCAAGAGCTTGCCAGTTCTGTCAAAGTTTTGCTGTAGTTTGAATTTGAAGATTTTTACACAACTTTATAATCTGGTGATGTACTGCTACGTTACACCTCTGAGCAGCTCTTCAGCATCACTCCACATCCCCAACAATAGGTTAACCCTTCAACTGTCATGAACCACAGCCCATTGTCTAGGAACAAAAGCATCCCATAACCAGAATATACTCTCGGTACCCTGCTCCAGTCTGCCTCTCATGATAACCCCCCTCTACCCTTCCCAGTCACACATCCTGTAAAGCAAAACCACAATAGCAAAAGGGTGCTGCTGATACCCCAGACATAATGCCAGGGTTCAGACTCACTCTGCTTCTGCACAAACATGAATCATCCAACTCTCAGAATGCCGAGAGCTGGAAGGATGTTGACATTATCTAGAAAGAATTCCCACAGAAGGTAACCTTCAGAATTGTTAGAAGATACTTATTTAGCTCCCAAGTTTTATTTAATGTTCAATTGAGTTAAATCTAACAGAACACATGAGCTTAAGTTTGATTTGCTCGGAAGAAAACTAAGAGGAGGTACAGACTTTTCAAAAAAAAGCTACCTGAAAAACAAAATCTGAATTGAAGCAGTGAAGTGCAGACCAGACGGCATGCTTTCTAAAGAACTGGGCTAAGTAAAGTACTAGGTATTCTAAGGCAGCCAAACCACATAGATTACGGAGTAAGAATAAACTTTAGCAGCCCACTAACTACTTTTATGACATTTAAGGAATTGGGCTGAGATACTGCTGAACAAACAATCCACATTTTAAAACACAAAGCTGGAGAATGCCTGTCTTCATGGAAAACGTTGTATGCCATGTTTATTGTACTCCACTGACAGGCATTTATGTGTCACAGTTTTTCTGCCTTGTGGTGCATGCCTACCAGTAACAGAGTTGAGCTGCTTTCAGCTGCTGGATACTCTGCCCATCTTCACCCTGACCAGACCCTGGGGTTATTGCAGCCACAGGGGAACAAGGTCTAACCTGGTACGAGCACACGTAGCTCTTCGGAGTTCTTGTATCAGCTGCCCAGCATGCTCCGGCTCTCTGCTGGCCGCCTGCAGCAAGGCTTTCCGGAGCGTATGCCTGCATTTCTTCTGACGAGATTCTGCCCGCTCCAGGCGGCAGAGGTGCTTGTATTTCTGCTGAAAGTAAGTGCAAAGTCTGGTCACCCTGGAACTCCTGTCATCTGCATTGTCATCATCGGACCTGAAGGAGGGAAAATAAAAACAAATGGGCTTTAAGTTTTTTTCTTCTGTTTTTTTTCAGGAGGCTAATTTGTCTAATTTCAACAAAACTGTCAAGTTTACATCCACCATATGGCCTCACAAACATCCAAAGGCTGTAATCAGGCAGGGATGCTTCAGAAATGGTAAGAACAGGATTCCTTTTGAATTCTAAAGGTACTCACCCTTCTTAGTATGTCATTATTAGAGATTACATCAATTTATCATCAAGTCTGACACATTTAAATGTCTGGAGCCTGCTGTTCAAAAAAAATCTATACTGTTAACCTTTATTTACTGTAAATGTCTCAGCAAATGAGACAAACTCTTAAATCAAAGTGCAATTAATGGAGAGGACAAGGGTGGGGAACTATGTAGTGGAAATTTATTGAAGAAAGGTCATACTGGAGAAGACAGTCAAATTCTAACAAGTATGAAAACTGTTGTTTTTTTCCAATTCCTTATACTCTGCCAGGTATTTAATTTCCTTTCTAAACCAAAATACAGACTAACACAGCTGGCAGTTTACACTGCCTTCCCCTGGCTGCAAATTTGAGTTACAGTACAGCCATGGAGAAGAAATTCATAGGGAAGAACAGGCCTAACAGATCAAGTATTGACCAAATTCTTTATTTGCTTAAGAAAGCCTTTCCCCATTTATCTTGTCTTTCTGAATGTCCAGACACAAATCAACAAGACCATCAAACCAGGTCAACACATTCATTTAAATGAAGTAAAAATCATGAAACAAAATCATCACTGAGACTTGTTAAAACAACAAGGTCCATGAAGCTACCCAGAAGCCCTCCACAACAAGCGCTAGTTCGCAGAATGATTTTTTTGTTCACAGAGCAACAAAGAGTGTGCACTGAATCTAAGCACAGCAGACTTTGTTTGGCTCTTCCTTTAAAGTTTTCCCTTACAGAACAGAGCAACTTTTTTGCTAACTTTCCTATCTGTAAAACAAAGGAAGGGCAGGAGGAGGAAAACAAGTCCAAACAAATGAAACAAGTCAAAAGCTCCCAAGGTTCACAGACTGCAGAGCTTGGCCTGCGAGACTGAACGAGCTGCCATCCAACGTCGTGCAGAGTAAAGCAGACCACAACTTGCTGACAACAGAAGAGATACAAAATACAGGCCATGGTACTTACTAAACAAAGTAAGATCCAGAAATGCAGGCAGAATAGCTGTCCCTGAAAGGCAATATGGCTAAGACCTAGTTTCCTTTTTGGAAACTCTTATTCCATTTACGGGAAGGCCAAATTTAAGAGACTGCATCCATGTGCACTAAGGGAAACAAGAACTTCACAGGAGCAAACAAATGCACACTTTATAAGTTTTATGTAAAGTCAACCATACTATGTTGTCGGTGTTTTTTTGTTAAAACAGATTACAGATTATTTTCTAGAAGCATAAATTACGAGTAATTACCCCCTGCAATTAAATGCTTAGCTGCAAATACAACCTGTAAAAATATTTAACGTGTAATGTTGAAAATATTTGCACATTGAAAATGAAAATATACTTTTAAGATCTCCTAGGAAATAATGCCTACCAGGAAAAAAAAAAAACTGGTTAGAAAAATCTATTGTGTGATATTTAATATAGATCTTCCCTTTTCCAATGAATTAACAGAAAACAGGAATACATGGATGGGATCAGTTAGATATAGGTAGGTTTAAGGTTTTATATATTTCATTAACTCTCTGGGCCAAGACTTTTAAACAAAGTTGCAGACATATTTAATTTTAAATATAGTTACAAATTAACTTCAGAAAATACAAGAATACTCCTCACGGGAAAAAAAAAGTGTTTCTTTTGGGTGGAAAGAGTAAATGCCTTTGTATTTGAGACTTCTCTCCAATCGAAACAGACAGAAAAAGGTCATCCTATATTAAAATATTTTGAACTGCAGTCTATGAGATAATTTTTAAAGAGTAGACAACAACATATAAAAGACATAAAAAGAAATTATGCCTGCAGTGGACAAGGGCTTATCTTGAGGTAAACAGTTTCTAAAGTTCTATTCAGAATTTTGTTTCCTGGCCAGTAAGATTAAGCAAAACACATTTACATGTTCAAAGAAATCTAAAAACACCTTTTTTTTTTTTCTCCTCTAGTCAAACACTCAAACCAAAAGGTACTTTTATTGTTCGCCTTTCATAAACAAGTTTACCAACTTCTATTTAGTTTATTCTCTTAAGATGCATATATAACTTCTAAAGTTCAACTTAATGTGTGGCATTTAATTTTTTTAAAGATTTCTGAAAGTGCATGCAAACCATGTGATAACCCAAAATGCTGCTTCCCAACTTTTCCCTTTCAGACTGTCATGTGTAAACACCAGGGGAATTATTGCTGAGTGTTCATGAAGAAAACAAAGGCAGCACAAAGCAGCAGAAAGGAAGAGCAAAAGAGAGCGTGAGCAGTCAGGCACCATCGTGGAACCGGGGAAGATGCTCGCTACTCTGAGACACCCAGCAACTGCACTTCAAAACCCTCCGTAAGGAGGGATTTGAAGAACGTTCCCTTCTTCCTTTTATTTCTTCCAATTATTGGGAGTTACTACATGCAACTCTGACAACATAGGGTTGATATTTGCTCCTTTGAGCGCAAGCTGGTAGAGAAGGGACTCCAATCCTCACACTCCTTTTCCAAACTCGCTACTTGAAACACTCAATTTATCTATATCTCAGCATACGAAGTGGAAAAACTACTTTGTTTTCAAGTCATTTTTTTTCCCAGTACTTTCTAAGCTACAAGCCCCTGTAATCGAATCATCTAGGGGGCAGCTTCTCTAACCTGTGGGAGGGAACAGCCCCCACTTTCCCACCGAACCACTGCTCCTGCCCCGCAGCCTTCCCTGCCAGCCACCCTGCCCACACCGCCTCCACTGCCAACTCTGGGGCTACTGGCTGATCTCAAAATGTTCGTGCCTGCCTCGAAGCGCTGCCTCCCGGAATCCCGTGACCACAGGAACCCGGTTTTTCAAAATTAAAGGATAGACTAAGACAGGCAAACGCTTGGCCTGTGTTTCTGCAGGTGACTGCAACAACATGAACTTTACAGATCAAAAGGCCAGAGGGCAAGTAAACTCAAAAATGTATTACTGTTAAGGCATTAATTTTAAACCAGTCTGGTGAATTTTTGACTTTAAGAGCCGTATCACACAAGAAATTCAACAGAAAGAGGATTCTCCCCACAATCCCACAAGCCTGAGAACAATGCTGAGAACAAGCTGTCCAGTAATGCAGAAACAAACTGTTGACTTTCTTTCCCTAATTTGTTCGGAAAAGCATCCCTCCTGCTGTCTTCCACTGAGTCCGATGGAAAAGGCCAGAACGGAGTTAGCTGGCGGAGAGTTAACCCTTTCACACAGGCACCGTAAACTCAGGTGCAAATAAACAGATTAAAAATAGCTTTAATTTTACTACGAAAAACAGTAAGTAAGTCCCCACACATTTAGGTATATGGGTTCAGAGTCTAAAGGTTTTCTGGTAAAATTAGCCTCCAAAATTCAGATCATAACAAGTCGCTGTCTGACTAAGTTAGGAGCCACCACCCAGCAGATAAGCAAGAGTCATTTTGACAAATCAAATTACTCAAGAAATAGTCTGAACTAATTCATCTTCATCGGCAGACATACCACATTGCAAAAGTGTCAACGTGAACCATTTCAGTTAATAGAAACGTCTACAGAAGCTTAGAGAATAGGAATTAAAGTTTAAAAGACTGACACCAAGTGAATGTATCAATGCTTATTCATAAACAAAACTAGAAAAGTTGTTGAAGAGTTAGCACTGGGCAGGCTGATAGAAGTACAAAAGCAGCCAGTACCATAAAAAAATTTATCCATTACAACTTGGTTAAGGCAGTGTTTAATTGAAGTGTCTAAAATGCTGGAATGGAACAGAAAATGTCAAGACAAGGTATTTTTTTCTCTCATATGTGAAAAGAGTAGGAAGAAGCCAAGGGAAGCTAAGACAAATAGAAGACAAAACACACAGACATGACCTTTATAAGTTGACAATGAACAGGGATCTATGGAAGAACAGATCAAATGTCAAAGACAGAAGAGTGTAAAGGAAGTTTTTTAATAGATATATCTGCTTCGAAAATTACATATGATTTAAAAGTCTGAAAGTCTGTTCATGTTTTCCCAAACCAGTTTATTTCAAAGTTGCTTTTGAAGTTAAAGCAATGTTTGTGAAAGCTCACTCTTTGATTGCTAATACCCTAAGGAACAATGGTCACTTGTAACAGAAAAAAGCCTTCCTTTTCAAAAAGAAATGTCTATACATGGCTATTACGCTTTGATTCACCGAAGGCTCTCAGTATTTAGTATCCTGGTGTCTGTCCTAGTAACAGAGAATGGGCTTTGCTCTTCACCTTGTGGACAACCTTCAGAGACAGTACGAACTTCTGTACAACTCAGAATTTCCATGTAACAACAAAGTAATGTCTCATTAGGATCATGACTCTAACTGCGATACCTAAAAACTAAAGAAAAGGATGAGAGTTCTGGTATCAAAAAAGTCCAGCTGCACAGAGAAAGAGGACCACGTTACAGAAGCTACCATCAAAATTGTGATGCAAATTTCCTCTTTTGTCTACAACATGCTTCAGTTTCATTACAATACTATGCTTGGGATGCTTTGCTCTAACTCTGCACCTTAAAATCTTCATTAATAGACATATATTATCATCTCCTGCTGTAAATTCAGATTCATGACTGAGCAGTATATGGTTTTTTCTGCATCAACAGCTAGTACCTGCTCTGCTTATCCCTTCAATCAATCACTTCCTTTCAGTGCTCCCAATTATCTGACAAGAGGTTTATTCAACACTTAATTACGGAAAGAAACGCCACTCTCTTCAAAAGAACACATTAAAACAACATCCTGCACAATTACCAAAAGGATTAACAAGTAAAATGTAGCAAATTTACTAACAAAGTTATTCACAAATAGTAGGGAAGACAAGAAACCACTAGTAACTCCCTTCACTTGGTTCTAGTTCAGGAAATACCTCTACTCAGGTACACAAGCACATGAATAAATCCCACTAAACTCAAATTTAGGCAAATAAACTTAAATTCCTTCCTGATGCATCCTTCTGACACCAGACTGCACAAAGGTCTCTAAGTTAGGTGAAAACAGGACAGAAGGGGACAAGTTGTTCCATAGCTCTTACAAACAAACGAGTTCAAACAACCCTTTGTTTCAGCAAAGCACTCGAACAAGTGCTTAGGTACCACGGCCTCCACTTGAAGCGAAGCTCACATTTACATTATTTATTCCATTACAGCCAGCACAAATACCAAAGAATTATACTCACTCATGTCTCTCATAGCCGAGGGATTCTCGGATAGACCACGCAACCTGGTACGGGGAGGTTTGCTCAGAATCCTCCAACTCTTCTCCACTGTCTTCAGACCAATCCAGCCCTAGGGAATTGAAACATGAAACTGGGCTGAAACTGGAACATAAGACGTTCCGCTTAAACTCGAGAAGAAACTTCTTCTCAGTGAGGGTGACGGAACACTGGAACAGGCTGCCCAGGGAGGTTGTGGAGTCTCCTTCTCTGGAGACATTCAAGACCCGCCTGGACACGTTCCTATGTAGCATTATCTAGGCGTTCCTGCTCTGGCAGGGGGATTGGACTTGATGATCTTTCGAGGTCCCTTCCAATCCCTGACATTCTGTGATTCTGTGATTCTGTGAAAACTGGATGAAAAGTGTATCCACCTTATCTAAGTCTCTGAGCAACTTACAGCACAAAAGATGAACACCCAGTATAGTCACAAGTCTAATTATGTTTGATTGTATCATATAATATTCTCAATTACACAAGAAAAGTTACAGTAACAGCTTCATTACAGTGTGCAAATAGCATGTAATGATTTTTGTCCAATTTGACTTTTCCTTTTAAAACCCTTATTGGCTTCTTTATTCATAAGCAGGGGCGGGGGGGGTGGAAATCACCAGCTTTTGTAGCTACAGAAAAATACCTCAGTTTTCATACCAAGCACATGTAATCTTTAGAGACAAGGTAAGAGAGAAGTCCCTGCCACAAAGAACTGCCTGCCTGTTAATTTTTAATACTATATGATCTAAATAAGCCCCTTTCACTTCAGTTTGTATTTTGACTCCTGCTCTGTGCCAAAACATGGGCAGAACAGGAAAACCCTAAGACAGAGCAGCACGGACAGAGATAGATACACAGCTACCCAGGGTGTTCCTCTGCTCAGTCTCTGTCATTGCCTGCCAAATGCATACGTTAGCATAAAAAGAGAGCTAGAGGGAGAGATGCAAATACTCCTGTACTTTTACCAAGCAGCATGCTTCTGCTTAATGATGATGCAGTAAGATCAGTTTATTGTATGCTCTAGCAGCCTCAGCTAGTGAACCTAAACGCAATCATTGAACAGGACGACGAGAAGCAGTCCAGCAAGCTCTCAGATGGAACATTTTACCTTGAGCTTCATCTTCTGCAGTTTTTTCTACTCTCTCTAACACATCTAGTGGAATTCTTGCCAGTTCCTTGCAGCAGGTGGGGTAAAATCCTGTAGCTGCATTTACAAGCCAGCATTACTGCTTTCTCACTTTCTCGTGCGCTCCTTGAAAATGGAGCAGCAGTTGGGACAGAGTTAAAGAGCACTTTATCTTTGCTAAAAATAAACTGAACAACTACGTATCTGAGATGATTCTAAAGTCAGATACTCTGAATTCGGGAAATGCATCAATACTTGGTTACCTGCTTTCAGGAATACACTTGGAACACAATCGTCAGGAACACCTTCATCATTTAGAAGCAACACTTTAACATAAACCAGAAAATATCAGAAAACATATTTTTCAGGAACTTCAGCATCCTGAAAATTGTTATTCATGCCTATTTTTAAGATGTGCATTTTAACTAAATTAGAATATCTTGAGATATTTGATAAAATGCCAGCATTTATACTTTCAACTCTTTCTGTTCTTTTTTTTTCACTCTCGCCCCTTCCATAAAGGAATGAAAAAGCAGGTTGATCATTGAGTAAAGACGTCCACAATTGGATGTAATATCCACTGTGTAACAAATCATCTACCCAAAGTTTAAAATAAAAACAGATTGTGTTGTTTTGCTTCTAATGGGCACTGCAGAAACGAAGGCATAAAATCTAATCGAGACTGAGCTATACTCACACTGAAGATTACAGGTACGTTAACATTCAGTTACATGTGATGTAGGTACACACGAAACTGGCTGCATCTTTTTAAAGATTCTGTGCAATCACCTCTAGTGCTACTCTATCATAAAAAAAAAGAAAGCTTGAAATTCTCTGAACTCGCACAACTGTAATTAATATTAAGGCATACTGTGAATAAATAACAAATATATTTTCCACTCTCACACAATTCATAGGTGAATTCCATTACTTTGCCAAATATACAGGGTTCTAATTGCATACATTTCTAGGTCTAACCAGTTGATTTTTTTACTATGTCTCTCTTTTAGGCAAATGTATTCTCTTCACCACTTGAGAATGTAAAACATTAAACACAGGAAGCGATCTTTCTACAGTCTTTCAAAACACAGGACACTTTCTAAGCTACTGAGGTCTGTGACACTCAGAAGGGCCTCTGGAGTTGCCATTCCTCAAAAGACCTGTATTATATACAGGACCATGAAAGCAGTTTTCTGAAGAACAGTGTCCTTTGGAGACATGCTATGGGATGCTAATTATCTTCTGAACAAATAGTCAAGCTATCCCACGAGTGCCAAAGGGCAGATCTTAACAGCAAATTAAAAAAAGGTTAATTGAAATAGCAAAAATTACAATGTTTGCAATTAAGTAAGATGTTACATGAAGAACATAGAGATTCATTTGAAGAATTTTTTTTTTAAAACATCAAAAATGGCATTCCTGATCTAATACCACAAGCTTACTCCTCTGTTTCCCTTTTTCCTGTCAGTGTCTTACTTGTTTGAAAAGTATACAATCTAAAACTAACCAGAAAAGTAAGGTAACTTCGAAGGGTGAGGGACATAACAAGGACAGCTACATGTTACCTAGCTCTGTATTTGTAAACAGAGAAACAAGCCACAAGGTGGGGTGCCTTTTTAAAGCTTTACAAAGCACGACTACCGCAGCAGCAAGCTGGTTATATCTACTTAGCATTTTCCCAAGCAGCAATCAATTACTACAGTTTCTACATAGTAAGCAAGGAGACTATTCCTGTCCTGGTATGTGGACAAGATTCCATCACTCCAACTACCCTCTGTAACAGCGCTGCCCTCCTGCAGTAGCCTTTCGCTTTTGTTCCTGCTCATTCTGTACAGGAATAGGCTCAGTCAAGAAAAATTCTCTTGTGCTCAACTTCTCTCAGTCAAGTCAACCAGAAATTTGTATCTGCAGAAAATGATGGGGCGAATCTCCAAACTTTTACTTGCACTCATTTTGTAACGTGCAGTTGTCACATACCAATCTCACCATAACATTCAACTCAACCATGTCCACTCGTGTAGGTACGGCTGGAGGCACTTTTACAACCTGAGTTGCAAACTTTCTTTGCAATGACTCCATCACTCAAACAATGTTTTCTACACTTGTTTGACTTCTCAAATGGTTAACAAAACATGAAGAAGAACACACAACCAAAATGCCATAGATCACATACAATAACTCCAGGCATTACCTTACATAGAGAACTGGGCTAAAAAAAAAACCCCACAACATCAGGAGATTACCTAGTTCAGGGCTATTTTCTATGGACCTCAAGGCTATTTTCTATGGACCACACATGAATGCACGAAAGGGCTAGGGAAACATTCCCCGTTTGTCTTTTGGTTTCAGGTTAAAAAATAAGGCAGCAGCACATCTATTATCTACCCACCTAAATGTGGAAACAGATCAGTGTCCAGCTGTTGTTTTCGAGTGCACAGTTTCACCAGTCTCTGTAGCCGGCTCATGCAGGATGAGTGCGGAGAAAAGGCTGTGGCTTTCATGAGGACCCGATCAGTCCTTGGAGGGTCCGTGACAGGAGCCCTAGTGGGTGGCAGGAGAGGCAGAGGTCTCTTGTTAGACAACTGCCGGGCTTGTGCTATAGTGTGTGTGGTGGGTGCCACTCCCTGCATTGGTAGGCTGGTGTTCGGAGGTTGAGGTGACTTGCAGACTACGCCCTGCGGTAGCCCTGTCGGCTTTAACGAAGCTGATGAAGGTGGCAGATGGGAGTGCTGCTGCAGAGGCTGCTGCTGCAAAGGTGCAGGAAGGGGGCTAAAGTGCTCTTGGCGAACTTTTAAAATCTCTGTCTCTCTCTGGCGCTGCCGGTTTTGAGCCAACTTGCTCTGCAATTTTTTCTTCACCGTCGCCCCTTTCTTTAGGTCATCATCCTCCTCATTGAAAGCAAAGGGGTCTTCTAATTCTGCCTCCAGGTAGTGGAGAGGAAGCCTAGCCCCTGGAGGGGAGAGGGACATCCCATCCAGTCCATTGGGCATCTTCAAGGCCAGGGTGGGCACAGTCAGACCAAAGGCCATAGCATCCATCTGATGCCTGACCTTTACGTCTTCTATGGGATCATTCTTTTTCTTCCTCTCCTTTTTCGGTATAAAGCCAAGTACCTGCAGGTGGCTGTTGCAGTACCTTTGAAAAGTAAAATCAGGCAGTTATTAACTGAACCCTTGTAAGTAAAATCTGAAGAAAACAGACATCATGAAAGGTAAACCCACACATCTATTTCATGCGAATATAGACCGAAACACAAGTGGTTTTATACAAAGTGTACACAATTGCTTCTACTACAACAGGTAATTGTGGTCTTCCCAACCTGTTATCGAAAACAAAAACTTATGCAAGTGACAATGTGTAATCTTAAAATCTTCATTCATTATTCACAGGAGACTGATACACAACCATTTGAAATATTTACTCCCGAATATGCTAAATAGAAAACAAAGTGAACAAAACAAATGGACTGTCTGATACCTAGACCAGTAAGAACTCAAGGCATTAACTCTCATCATTTAAAAAACTCCAAAGAAAAAGTACATTGAAGACTACTTCCTTTCATTTGGCTGTCCTTTCACCGGAAGCAGTTAACATTTTCATCAACACAGATGTTACTATTATGAATTTCATTGTAGTAAGGAGCAGTTTCTCATATGGATAATCTCACTAGAGATACCAGCTGAGAAGGGTCACTATTTGCACTTAATGAACAAGTAGCATAAATATTTAGATTCTGTTTTAGTAGGTTACCATGATGAATTCTGTAGCCAGAGGATTAGCTGAATGTTCTTCAAACAAAAATATAGTCTAAAAGAAATTCTCTGCTGCTTGAAAATGCTTACACAATGCCAGAAATAGGTACACATACAATCCACAAACATGGATTTTAAGCTCTTCTAATATAAAAAAAAAAAAGCTTTTAAAGTCATGTTATTAAAGAAAAGAAAAAGGAAAAAAGTTTGAAAGTTTGTCATGAAAACTGAAAGAAGAAGAGATACAACTCATGGTCACATATAACATACTAAGAAGTAAACAACTATTTTTTGTCTGATTAAAACAAGTAGGTGATAAAAACATAGGAACCTGTTTCATAGGCACAAGCCCTCCTGCCTCTGTAGCATACCACCAGCAAGCAGACTTCTTGCAGGTTATAAACGAAAATAAAGACAGGAGGAAAGAGTGATGTGTACATCAAGGCATTTATGGACAAGACAAGGAAATATCCATTAAGATGTATTTTAAATCAGTATAAATCTGAGAAAACTAAGTTTTGTTGAACAAATAGGTTAAAATGAAATTATTCCTGGTCTTCATGGAGAAAAAAATAACAGATAAGCCCAAACCAACCCCTCAAAAACATTCAACACGTCAGTGTAGTGACTTTAAACTTGTTGACTCACCCCTAAAGAAGCAATATACACCTAAAGGGTGCATAGAAGGTAAAAAAGAAAAATCAACTTCATATGTGCTCCTTAATGATCTCCATCACTTCTCAAGGGATTCACACCCATAAGGATTCAGAAAAGGCTGAAAAGTACTGCTACTTATTACTGCCTAAACAATTCCTTTACTGTGTTAAGTTGTAAGCAACAAATAAATCTAGATGAGGCAACCTGAAAGCCAGCAATGTGTGGAGTCTGTATTAGAACACACTGGAATACGGTAAATTCACAGCGAGAGATGCACTTCTAAAAATAAAATTATATAATGAGGCTCCATAAAGCTTCCCTTAAAGTCAACAGTACTATTCTCATAATTAAAATTAAGCATCTTCTGAATATTTTGTTTAAACAAGACTAAGATCAGTTACAACAACACTTTAGTACTACAGAAGAAAAAAACAATAAACAGGGAAAACTAACACAAGAGAATTTTTCTCCTCTTTGAAATAAGAAGAGTTTTGCTCAATATGAATGCTTCCTGTATATTGTTCAGAACTTAAATATTGCCATCTTGTGCTTTTGCCAACACGAGGAGGTAAAGCTGGCTAGTCTTTTCATTGTGAAAAACAAAGAGAAAGCAAAAAATAGAGAAGGTGAACAAAGAGGTAATAAGATTGCTAACATTCTCCGAGTTCTAGACTATTAAGCGGTTTGCTTGTTCATTTAACTCTAACAGAATCATTTTTATATGGTAGAGAATAAAGCTTTGCCTCTTACAACCAACCATACTGCATCTCTGAAAGCCAACTGTATCTTATGGAGGCACCACCTCTGGACACAAGCCCAGAGATGCCAGGCTACAACATATGAAAATACAGATCACGAGCACTTGCAGACTCCAGCACACACTGACTCGGCTCTCTGCTTTAGGCTCTGCCTATCAAATCCCCATCTTTCAGCCTAACTGAGGCTGATACACCTTGGACTAAAATGAGAAAGAAGAAACTGGGAAGACCGCTCAGGTTTTCTCTGGGTGCGGAAGACAGCATGCAGGCAGTTTTGACTTACTAGCACCAACTCAAGCTTGGCCTTGTCAGGTTTCATTTAGTCCCACACGGAGCTGGGTGTTCACGCACACCCACCGCACCGCCCCCCAGGTTCCAGTGTGGCTTTTCAGTTGGCCCACGGGCAAACTGGCTCTCACTTTACATGGTGCTGCAGAGCCTGGTGCAGATGTGAACTGATTCTGCAGGAACCAATCTATAACCAGCTAAGTTAAGGCAATAAACTCTTTGAATTAGATGTAATGCCAGGGAAGGCATATACAGTTCGTGTCCAACAGAAAACAGACTACTGGGAAGACTGGAACAGCACCTGCAGGTAGCACAGTCCCTTTCCCACAGATCTGAGTATGAAACCCATTAGGGTCAAAGCGCCCCTACAGTAAGAGCCATTTCTGATGTGTCTTAGTGGCTCAATTTGTCACTTCCATAACCTGCCTGTGAGTTACTCCCAGCTGACAGTATCACACTGAGTATGTAATGCAGTTTCTTCTCCTTTCCTTACTCAGTGCAGGTGAGGTCAAATGCCGACAGCACATATGGTAAGACCAGTGGGTTGATATCCATTAAGACTATCGTAACACAAAGCACGCAAAAGGTGACGAGCTCTGAAGACTTCACAGAATCACAGAATGTCAGGAGTTGGAAGGGCCCTCAAAAGATCATCTAGTCCAGCTCCCCTGCCAGAGCAGGATCACCTACTTCAGCCAGGCTGTCTCCCCCATCACTGGAAGAAAAAGAAGCCAGAGAGAGAGGTTTTTCACCTACAACTGCATTCTGCTTCCCAGTACATGCCAGACTGGTATCGAGTTCTGTCACTTAATTAAAGAAAGATCCAAATAAACTGGAGAACATATTAACAAAATGTTTGAAGGGTCTCTTGAAAGAGAAGAACTAGAGATACAACAGTGTTTAATCCTGCTAAACCGTAATAACCCTATACTCAAAAATTAAGTTGAACTTTATTATCTACATGTGTATTTGGATAAGAAAGAAAGTGGAGATGTATTCAGAGGAAATACAGATATAGAACCCATGTCTGCATCATCCTGTATATATTCTTTAAAAAAACAAGATAGTGAATAGAGAAACTAGACTTCAAATAAGGCAACAAAGTCATGCACTATTAATAGATTCAATTCATAGAATGTTAATGGCTAATAATAAATCTAATAATACAGCAGCATATTAAACATCATTGTGGCTGGTAGCATCTCATTTGTCTGGGGTCAAGTGATAACTTTTTAATTATAAGAGGAGAGACTATGAAGCTTTTGGCATATAATGCTTGCATCTTGTTAAGGCATTTTATTTTTTATAATCTTTAAAAGTATGTATGAAGATAGCTGTCAGAGAATCATACAGCCTGCTTCTGATCATGTACACTTACACGTCTAAAACTGTGACAAAATGACCATCTGACAGTAATTTTGTACACAAAAAATTAAAAGCTACAAGTGAAGAATTAAGACATAGCAAACATCTTTATATGGAACAGAGTGTGAAAAAAGTCTCCTAAGAAACAGATACAGGTTTGCCTGCCAAAAAAACAAAAAAAGTTTAGAGCAGGCACAGTCTTATCACTAGCATTCATTAAATTTTATTGTTGAAATTAAACTCTGTCCAAAGAAGCAGTCTTTTAAAATATTCTTTCAAACTATCACATCCTCTCATTTGAAATTAAAAGTTTATTTTCCCCTTCAGACACCTGCTGTCCTCTTCAAGTACTGTAATGTGACACTCGACATGCAATTGAATTTTTCTAATATAACATACACCAGATGTCATGACCACACTTCGCTTTAACTTGAGAAAAATGAAAAAGAACAAAGTGTGAACTCAATTCAAGGTGTAAAGAAAAATCTCAAACTCCATGGGAACATATGAGACCTAAAAAAGTGTTATTAAGTACTATTATTTCTATTGTTTTTAAGTGTGACCTCTGGTAAACAGCAACTCTGGCTCAGTCAGCTCTCGCATCTGAAATTACAGCATACCATTTGCACTAACAATTTCCAAGATCATTTCTGCGAGCTTATTTCCAAAGAGCCTCAATTGTACGGTAGCAAAGAAACAGTCACCGACTGTCAAATTACAGCTTAAAGTTATTCATCTTGTGCCATTTGAGCATTTGCCCTACAGCTTTTGACAAACATTCATGTTTTTTTCTCACTTCATCAGTCTCCTCAACTGAAATGGCAGGTGAAGTGCAAGTTAATTTAGAGCACAGTCCAACTGTTGTTTCAGACAAGAGAGGGAGCTGTGAGCTGAGAAGGAAGTTATATGTAGGGCACAGTGGGAACACTGCTAATAATGCAAAAGGTTAGAGAATGGCAGCTAATAATGTGAAAGGTCAGTGAACAGTGGTTTGACTCTTTTTTGGCATATTTTGTTTACATTTTAGGCTTAAAAAATCATTTCTAACAGAACAAGCCTCAGATAGTTAACACACACTAATTAAATACTGCATTACTGGCAAAATCTGCAACGATGACTGCAAAATTAAAGCCACATATACCTGGCAGCCAAGATTAAGACAAATTCTACTATTTCAGCCCAGGCAACACCAAGGAGACTGGTGTCGAGGAAATCTTTGAAAGCAAGGAAGAATGTCCTTGTGGTTATAGTATGGGCTGCAATTCAGGAAACCTGGTTTGAATTCCCAGCTCTCCAACAACTTCAAGTCTTATCTCTTACAAGGCATTTAATACCTGGGCAACTTGGGCATCTTCATTTGGGCATGGAGGGGGAGACGATGGGGAGAAGCAAAGAAGAAAGTGAGAGTGGACAAGCACTTTGCCAGCTGGGTCATCTGTTGTCAAGTAACATGAATTTAACTCCAGCAACACAACACTACAGATCAGCATCAAATCACAAACACTGAACTGTAATTCTGGATTCGTCCCTACGTGTCACTGCTCCCTAAGGCCAGAAGGTACGCATTTTCAACTGTCTGTCCTGAAAAAAGCAGATGAAAGCGCGCTTGTGGCACAGCTGGCCAAGTAAGCGGGCCTTTTTCAGAGCATATACTGTGTGTAACAAAGCAAATTAAATAGAACAGCAGGTATTGTGCAGTAGTTTTTTTGAGAAAAAAAAAATGAACTCAAAAGCAGAAAAGCAATGAACTCGAAAAACTTCCTCTGGAGTAAGTTACTGCTCCCTTTGTGAGTACTTGACTCACACAGAAAATAAAGTTTAGTGCTCTGAAAACAAAACCCTCAAAGGAACATCCTGGAATTCAATCTACTCAGGCCAGTTCCACCCTTGCCCTGAAACCGGGTGGCATCTTAAAAGAAAACTCACGCCCATGTCCCAGCCACTTCCCACTTTGCAGATGGGCAACCACGACTCACCTACGGTCCTCAGATTTGGGGATGGGGTTGGTGCAGCGCTGGCTGTTATACTTGGCCACATATTCACATTGCTTGAAGGGGGCAGTCTTGTCCTCCAGAACGTGTCTGATACAGAAGGCGTAGCCGTTAAGTCGCCTCTGCTTGCACAGTTTGGGGCTGTATGAGCACAAGGGCTTATTGTCAACCTCAGAGAAGTGTATGTGTTTGCCTTCATACATCACGTGACTCTATTCCTTGTGAACATCAGCTGAAAGAACCAAAATATTAAGACAAATCACAGAAGGAAAACAAAATGCATTCATTTCTAAACCGTGTGTTTCATTTTGGCAGGAAAGAGGGGCCCAAAACAATACCTGATTTTAAATCTTCTGTACCATATCAGTGTTAAGAGAGAGCCCCAAGGACACCACTATTCTGGAATGATGATGAATCAAGATGAAGCAGATTGTCTAAGGAATATATCAAAAAGTCAAAGTCAGTTAGAATAAAATAGATATTATTACTGCTTAATAAGTAAGTGGCCAGATGTAGTCACTAAGTCTGTGGTTCAGCTAAATAAGCCAAAACACACTAGCACAACAGTTTTAAATCAGTAGACCAACAGAACTTTGAAAACCATCAAAACCAACTCTGGTGAGAAAATATTTTCTACTGCCACCACACTTTAACTCGTTAAACAAAATTCCACTCATCTGCTAGAAAGTGATTAGGATCTACAAGTTGAAAAAGGTTAAGCATCAGATCAGATCACTTGCTTTCAAGATTCAAGCTGAATGATGATTAACCCATTGGACTGCAGACATTTTACTTCATGTATCTTTGCTTACAAAAACACTAGTTACTATCCTTGCTCTGTAAAATTTTAATTTCATCAGACAGTGCACAAAACATTTTTTTTTAAAAGCTGTCTTTACCACACCTGACAAAGAGTCTTCAGATTTTGCCCACAGCTTCTGCAAGCATCAATATGCAGTCCTTCCTGAGGTCATCGTGGTTCTTCAGAGCTTTTCCTACCTTACTGTACTTATTTTAGGTAAATGCAGATATTAATAATGTCAGAGGCAGTACTCCCATCGATGCCAGGAGGGCTGGAATGTCATTTCAGCAAGAGGTTGGGGAGTTTTCCTTCTAAAATAGATTCTACAGTGCAAGTCCACGCAATCATAACGTACTTTATTTACCAACACTATGAAATGTTTGGCAATCAACTTTAAAACAAACAAATTAACAAACAACCAACAAACCACCCCAAAATACTACCTCAAAATAACTTCAAATAAAATTAACACCACACACATTCTGCAGCTACTCTGCTACACTCAGCTTAGCCTGCAAAAGGTAGCTTTTATTCAGAAAGGTCATCCTGAAGCACTGGAATAAACTCTTTTGAACATGGTATATCCAGTACTCTCTTCAGTTTCGTATGTGTTATGTTCCAGAGGCGATACTCAGGAAATAAGTAATAAATTAGAGGCATGTAACAAACGTACAGATTACGACCTCAATCAACTTACTTGTTCCCAAGGCCCGCAATGGCAACAACATGATTGCAAGAAGAAAGCCCACATAGATTTTGTGGGAAAGATGCATTTTCCTCTTGCGAAGGTACAAGCCTTCACTTTCCATGGTATAAAACCATCTTGAGAAAATGACAAGCACTATGGTACTGGGGGATCTAGAAGAGCAACTTTAAATCACTGGAGCAAAACAGAAAACCCTATCACACTTCTAACAGTAAACTGCATAAACAAGGCCTTTCCTTAGCATATATCTGGCTGTAGAAGCAGAATGACAGAAGACTACTAAAAATCTAAAAGCACAGCTACATTTGAAAGAGTTGCATATGCACACATGCAGCACACACAGCACACGGAACAGCGACATGGGCTACAAAACGTAGTTAGCACAAGTGACTTGGTTAATCATTTGACAATAATAATAACGACCATTTCACATTTCCTCTTTATACATACAGTTCCATGTCCACGCACACGTGCAAACACGCACCCCAGGGGCAGGGGCCTCACACTTTGTTTACGCTGGATAACATCTAATCCAGTTCCAATCACCTTTCCCTACTTCTCTCAATGCAAATTTGAAACCAGTCACTGGAGTATGACTCTTCACAACGCAGCAGTCTTAAGACCAAAAAAGTTCATTGTTGACTGTGCCCTTCCAAAACACAGAATGGGAAGAGGGAACTATCCCTTCTTTAGCACGCTGAGAACCAAATAATCCTTTCAGGCACCTTTGTTAAGGCAGATCTTGACACACACTTCAGTATTATCCAGCAACAACATGAAAGAAAAACATGAAACCCATGATGACACACCCAATACAGGAGTTGTGATGTGAGTTTGGGTCCCATATGTTTGAGAGAGAAAGAGCCTCCCCCATTACTATGGCAGCAGAAGTAATCAAATGAGTCTTAACTAACTGCGTCTCATACTCGCAAGGAAGCTGACAGAAAGCCTTCTGCTGTGGGGTTTGCTTCTCTCAACAGTTAGCCACAGCTTGTATTTGGTGGCACACTGGACAGGATGAAGAACTTGAAAGAACAACTGCATCTTGCAGTCAGGGAGACTCACATGCTGCTCTCTATTTCTTTCTAGTTTATTTACCACCTTCTTTTAAGCCACTACTACCACGCTTTGCAGAGTTTTTTGATGGATCAATGACCATCTCCTCTTCTGCACAACTCAGCAACATTTCTTTTCTGAAGGTTATCAAGCAACAGACCAAAGAAAAAGAGTTCCTCAGAATGGCTCTAATGTAAACAGCGAGAAATGCATACCTCCGTTAAGCTTCTGTAAAGAAACTGCTACACAGTTTCCAGCCACTATAATCCTGGATTTATTCTTGTGCCCCCAGTCTTATTTTTGGATTTAACTCATAATTAAGTCTCATTTTTGCATTTAACTTGACTGTATCAAGACAAGCATAGTATTTACTTCTCACCTGTCTGAAAGATACAGGGCACAAGTACAGTGGCATATGAAACATTTAAGCAAAAATATAATACTGCTCAGGGAAACCAATGAGCTTGAACATGAATTTTTAGGTCTCTATATACTCTAAAAAAAGCTCATGCAACTATAACCATGTTAAAAATCCTGATGGGAATCAATTACTCCAACTACAGTGCAACAGATAAATAAAAAAGTTAATATACCTAACAAACACTATTTAAAAACCCCTTACAACAACACTCTTAAACTTGCAATTATATCTTAATTGGTAGATTCCTACACAGACTCCCTGAAAGACGGTGGTACTATATGGATACACTGCCAGGATCAGAGACTAACGTTGTACTTAATCTAAAAAGAGCTTTTTCTTTTTACTTCCATTAGCATACCAGATATAAATAGCAAAGACTTTTAAATGTATTGATTTTGACTTAATCTGATGTAGTATTTTATTTTGAACAAAATATACAGGAGTTCTTAGCAGAGCTTTTTGCTGCTACATGAAAAGTAGCACAAGCATAGAATAGACACATGTCGCTTAACTGCAGAGAACTGAAACTACACTTAGCTAAATAGTGGGTGGGGGAGAAATTATTTTTGTCCCACAGGATTCAGTCAGAGATGACGGAAACATGGACTTCCCCTGGAAAAATCAAATGCTTAAGCAGCTGTATTTCACTGCAAAAATACCAGGGTACAAAGCTTTCTGGAACTTGGTTTGGGTTTTGCATTTATGTTCTACATCAAAGCTGTAGAAAGGTTCAACTGAAACATAATTTATGTCTGCATACACTCAAACTAGCTTTAGCCACAACCCATGAACAACAAACTAGAGGCTGCTTCTTGAGCCTAGATTTTCCTTAAACAACTGCTTCTAAATAAAAGACTTTGAGCTAGCCAGAAGCAATGGGGCAAAGAACGGAAGAGAATCCAAAAACGTGTGCCACTGCTAAATGATATGACTGAGATTTTAAAAAATCACGGTAGGGGATCTGGTGAATACAGAACAGTCGTACGCCATATCACGCAATATTAGAACTAGGGGTACCTGATGAAGGTAGTAAAAGACTGACTCAAAACATATTAAAGAAATACTTCTTCATTTTTACCACTCACAGGTAGTGAACTGTTGGAACTTGCTGTCACAGGAGGCTACAAAAGCAGACAGGATCATGTTGAAGACAAGAGAAAAGTTCATAAACAATAGGGATGTAAGTGATGTACCTGTGAGCATGCCTAATTTAACAAATATGGATGGTGGAGGAGTAAGAGAAAAAAAGACTAAAAATGTTTCGGGCTTTCATGCTCTTCCTAAATAGCCTTACTTACTCCTGCTGCTGAGGCCAGAACGTTAGGTTGGATCAATCTCTGATCTGACCCAGCAGGGTATTTCTTATGAGGTTACCACTAACATTTGTAATTTGATAAACACATTCGTTTCTCCTCTTCTCCCCTTTTCTGTTCCTGAGCAGTTGACTGGGAGAAAATCTCCCTCTGACAAAAGCCCCATCTAGACATGTGAAGAGCAACAAACTTAATGTCCCAGAGAGGCTTTATAGCAAGGGCAGGCAGGACACAGAGCAAAGCTCATTCTGAGACATCATCACTTAGAGCAGAGCTCCTTGCCCTGCTGAGTGCAGCTACTGTAAGGCAACAGAAGGTGGCTTGCCAAGTGACCATAAAAAGAGAAATGAAGGAATTAAATACACACAGGTACACACCTGCACAGCCACCAGTACCTGCTGTCAGGCATAGGAAGAAGCTACCTCCCAACTGCTTTTAGTAACCAGCAAGGAGGCATCATCAGTTCCCTTGTAGCGCACATCAGCTCCAAGACAACAAAGCTGTAAATCTGCACTGTGCATGTCCTCTCCCACAACAGTTAAACAGCGGTTCAGAGAGGCTGGGAAACAGTGTAGCAGGAATTTTGGGTGGGCAATCTTTGCTAGACCATACCAAGAACCAGCCAGAAGTCTGGTGACTGACATCATCTGTAGTCCACAGAGAAGTTAGTGGCCTAGTCACTGTTAGAAAGCCCAAAGCATTACAGCCCCAAAACTCAATCAGCAATTTTGAGAAAACACCATGCTAAAAATATTAGAGTATTTCAAATCATGTGGGTTGGACATATTCTTAAACATATGCTCAGAACTTGACATTCAAAGTATATAAGACCCTTTTAGGCAATGGAATCCCCAAATGCATTGTAAATTGCAAGGCAATTATATGTCGGTGGTTAAAAGATGTATAATTAAGAGGACTGCGCTCAGACTTCACACATTGCATCCAAACAAAAGCCACAATTAAAGAGGTCTTAACTGTGTTATTTTGCATTTGCTAATACTAGTGCAGATTTCATGTTAAATTGCTTGGTGCGTTCACAACATCTCACAGACAAGGTACAATCATCTGCATATGCTTCCAAAATCATCAGCTTGGGGCCAGGAGTGCAACACAGATCTCCAAGAACCCTGACTTTTCCATAAATACGAATAGCTTAAATAGTAGTTTTTGTTGATTCCTCAACTTGATCAAGAAAGAACAACTCCCTGCATTGCCACTGTCTGGCCCTATTGCTTAGGCTAACAACAAACACATAGATTTTAAGATGTTTGGGCAACATGGAATTTCATCCATTAAGAGATGAACAGAGAGCATAAAAATAATTGCAAAAATACACGTTTAAAACCACCTTACAATAAAACCTTTCAGTCAGTAAAAACTCTATTACTAGAGAGAAAGCAAAATCATCCATTTCTTCAGCTTTTACTAATATTTCCTCTATTCTGTTTTTTATTGAGAGACTTTGGGCAGCTAGCACCTCTTCGTGAAGTGCTCTGTTCTATCAAGAGAAGCTGTACCACATCTAATTGTGGTCAACATCAACAGCACAAAGTTGTAACTTCTGTCCCTGTTTTGGGATCTAACCATAACTTTGGCTTAGTTTTGGTCTTTTAACAACTCCATTCTTTACCATGCTCAGCTACCAAACCAAGTCTGCTGTAATTCTGGAAACGAGTCTTTGTGTTAGTAAAAACATCCAATCTGAGACAGAAAACACTGGGAAGCAACCAAAGCCAACTCCCAAGAGTTTCTGTAGGGAACACTTTTATTAACTTCAGCACAGTCCTTACTCAAGATCTCTGAAGAGCCCTGCAGAACTCAAGCTACCACACACACGTGCAAGTACCCTCACAGATCAAGGCACTTAACATGTTCTGATCTTACTAGACTTTTTTAATTACCACCTGGAATCTTATTTTGGACTACTCTTTTTCACATGTTTTAATCTACCTAGGAAGACAGAAGCAGAAACATTGTCCTCATTCTGCCTGTTTGGAAAGCTTATTACTTGATATCTGCAAAAAGGCCGTTTATATTGCATAAGTATGTCTGATATATTAACAAAAAAGCAGCAGTATATTTTAGGCAATACCAGTAACACACATTATGCTTCAGAATATAATGTAACAAATACAGATTTAAATTGAAGTATTATCCCTAATAATAATGGCTAGAGAACTTACAGACTTGTAACAACTTTCAGTCAACAGCAGAAAACATAACTAAGAGGAGGAAAAATAAGTCTTTTGTTCCAAAACTGAACAGGTTATTCTTCTTGCTTTCCTACAGAAAATGAACTTAATCTGGAATTTTTATTTCAGATAATTCACCCACCTGATGAATAGTATCTTAAAGAAAACACAACAAGGACCAAAAAACAACAAACATTTACAACTCTAGGAATTTTAGAAACTTCATGGGATTTCTCAAAAGAGGTTAAGTGGGAAGATTTATAACTATCATTCAGAGCACGTTCCTACAGATTTCACTAAAATAATCTCCTAAACGTGACTATTTCTGACCTAAGGTTCAAGACAGGTTCCGTATCTTTGGAAGTCTTTTGAATAAGGATTTCTATATTCGAACAGAAGGTCTCAGGCCCCAGTCCTGCAATCACATCCTCACAGGCAGATCCTCATGCTTGCACAGAAGCACACTTATTTCAGTGTGGCTATAAACAGACCCAGGTTTTGCGGGGGCAAGCGAGGCTGCAGAAAAGCAGCCTTCAGATGCAGCAACAAATGGAACACTTAGGCCATCGCAACATCTCAGAAATGCTCTTTAAAACATCATCTCAAAATATCAAAACCATAATCCTGAGAGAAAGCCAAGACGAAACATACAACAGCATACCTTGCATCTGTACTTGATATACTTTTTGAACAAAAAAAGGCTGTAAGTCCAAATCTTATATTTATTCAAGCAACGGATAACCTGCACTTGCCTATGAGGTTAAAAATACCTTAATCTTATTTTTAGTCCCAATACTGAAAAGACAAACAAGCTTATTTTCACACAATACAGGAACATCATTCTTGCTTCAGCAGGAATACTCAGTAAATAAAATAAAGCAGCAAAGCTCCTCACAGAGCAGGCTTTTAGGAGTTATAAGCTATCAAAGTTTCAATATGGTATTACAATAACAAATAAACTTGTTCTTCCTGAGGATTTACCATACTGTACGAACATGGTACTTGTGCTCTGTAGGACTAGGCCCAACACACAAATTCATTCACTCATCATAAAAACATTGAAACATCAGAATAACTCCCATTAAGAAAATTTTAAGTTGCTTTCTGCAGATAATTTCCCTTGACAATTAATAAAACAAGTCTGACGTACATACGTATTACAAACAGATCACACGAAAGCCTGAAGATGGTTGTGAAAATGTGACCAGGTTGCAAGTGACAGCTTTGTACAAAAGGCAACTGCTCCAGCTCACCATGCTGCAGCTCGGTGGGTACAGCCTTGGCATGAGCACTCATATGTGGCCCTAAATTTGCTATTTTTTTTTAACTCTACCAATCCTCAAAAATTGAGAAGAGCCTTAAAATAAATCTTCATTGTATGTTGTCAAGTAACAAAGTTAGAACTAACTATAGATCTACATATTTTAATCAGAAGGTATAATATAAGGCTTTAAGGTAAGCATTACTGTAATTTCCAAAATTCATTTGAGATTACCTTATCCATTAGCATTTTGATCTAGAAGACATATTAAGGAACATTTCACCAAAACTAGACACGTCCCACATTAGAAACTGGAACTATTTCACCTGTGCGGGGTGAAGCGCGTTGGTGGGTTTTCCAGTGGACTCACTTCACAACTACCAGACGTCCTTTTCCCTGAAAAAGAGGATCCTTTCATTTTCAGTCCTGGGGGGCAGCAGCACCTCACAGGGACACCCCCACCCCACAGTGGGAGCCTGGCTTACACGGACAGTGGGAGTCCCCAAACAGGGCCATGACAGCGGGCCAGGGCACAGGTCCAGACACGGCCTGTGCTGTGCAGGGGCCACTGAGGCAATCCCTTGCCCTGGCGACGGGGCCAGTGGACTGTTGGCCCCGTCCCGCTGACGCCACCAGTCCTGGGACAGTGGAGGTGGCTGAGGGACCCCAGCCTGGGTCCCAGCAGGGCTGAGGGGGCTGCCAGCCCTGGCACGTGGCGGGGTGTGAAGACGAGGCAGTGGCAGCCCCTCGCTCCCAGCTTCGGGTGTCAGCCCGGGCCCCCCATGTGCCGGCAGCTCATGCCGGGGTGGGGGGGGGTGGGGGGGGGGGGGATGGGGGGGCACTCCGAAGGCTTCCTCACTCCCCAAAGCCGCCCCCCCCTCCCTTCCTAAAAAGTTGTGAAGCGCATCAGCCCCGCCGAGGGGGGTCATCGGCGGGCGGGGGGAACGAGGTGGGGGGGGGCAATGGGGGGACGGGACGGGTGGGGGGGCCGCGGCCGTTTCCGCGGTCGCCCCCGCCCCGCCGGCCCCGTCCCCACAGCCGCAGGCACGGGGCGGGCGGCGGCGGCGACACGGGGAAGCACCCTAAAAACGCCGCGAAACTTTCCAGGCCGCGGCCGGCGCGGCCCCGCACGCCCCGCGGGACCGGCACCGCCTCCGCCGCGGCGGCCCCACACCGGCCTGGAGGAGGGGGCCTTCTACCCCCCCACACACTCCCCCCCAACCCCAACCGGCCACCACCGCTCATTAAAAGTCATTTCGGCAAATTAATGCCGCCCCCGGCCCCCCCGGCCCGCGGCCCCCCTCGCCCCACCGCCCCGCGCGGGGGGGCTGGGGGTGGGGGGGAGCGGCCCCGGTCGAGGCGCCCCCACCGCCTCCCCCCAGCCGCCAAGCTCCGGCGGCGGCGGGGCTCGGCCCGCTTTGGGCCCGGGGCCCGGCGCGGGGGGCCCGGCGGGGCGGGGAGCGGAGCTGCCGGGCCGGGCCGGGCCGCGCTGAGGCCTAGCGCGCCCCCCCGCCCCCGTTCTCCCCCGCCGCCCTTCACCTCCCGGGCAAAGGCGCCGCGACGCCGCGCCCCGACCCTCCTGCTGGGCCCCGGCGACCATCTCACCCTCTTTTGGTGCTCTTCTCGGCGCCCGAAAGCCTCGAACCCCCCCCGCTTCCCCTCACCCCCCGCTGCGGCCTACACCGCCCCGGCCGATCCCCGGCCTCGCGTAGCCCGCCTCTCCACCCGCCCTGCACGCTTCGCACCGCCTGCCGCGCTACGCGAGCCCGGGGATGCAGGCCGGGCCTGGCTTACCTTTCCAGCTGCTTTTTTTTTCTCCTCTCTCTCCTCTCCCCCCTTTCCCTCTGTTGGGCTGACAGATCAGAGTTTCCTCCCCAGCAGAGGGACTGGGAATGGGCTCGGGCGCTGTGCTGAGGAGCTGCTGCCCCCCTGGCTCTGAGAAGATCCTGCTTTTTGTGAAGAGGAAGCTTTGGGGGCTCTTTATTATTTTAAAACTACAAAGTGCTCAGAGGGTAGGTGATTATTAAGGGGAATCCCTGAATATATTCTCCAGCAAAGAAGGCAGGGCTGCTGGGGCTGCTCAAGAAGAGAGCCAGCAGCCTCCTACAGCACCACTACAGGCACTGAGAGGACATAACATCAGAGAGCGGCTCCTCTGCCCTCCAAAACAACAACTTTCCTACCATCTTGGAGGTAGTAGAGAGGGAGAGAGGGAGGGGGAAAAAAGGTACAGAAGGTTTTTATAAAGTGTCAATTTAGGGGAGGGAGCCAAATGGCCAAAACCCATTTTTTTTATTATTTATGCGGCTTTGTATTTTAAATAAAAGTACAATACAAGGGCATATGGCTGAAGAAATAATTTTCTTTATAACCTGTTAAGATCATCTTTCTGGAAAAAATAAAAGGAGGTACGGTAAAAAATATATTTTTTGTAACTTTGCTTTTCTTTAAAAATTTAAAATTCGTATTTTCTTCCTGTAATTTATAAAGTTGATAACTTTTGTCGTTGTTGTGTGATAGTTCTAAAAAATTAGTGTGTAATTGTGAAAGTTGGTGTAACTTTTTTTGGTACTTGTACTATCAGTAGAGCAGCTGAGATTGATGTGGGATAGTGTGGCGTAGCTGTGCTATTACGTCTTTTTCTCTCTTAAGGCACTGTAAATAAAACTGAATGTACAGGTAGGAAAAAAAGCGCTTTTTTTCCTTTCTTTTTATTTTTCCCTCTAGTGTGGGCCATGTAGAGAAGCTATGGGGGATGTAATGCAACTGAGTGGAACCTGTGATATCTATCTGAGAAATTCTGCTAATCTGTCATAAGTGTAGCATTATCTGCCCTTCCGTATGGGATGTGAAAAAAAAAACAACTCATAGCAAGAAATTTGGGGGCAATAGTTGAATTTTGTTTTTAATGTTCCCAAATGATTTTGCAGCCTTCAGAAATCTGGTTTGGTTCTTTTTAAGTTACTGTTTTGATTTGGGGGCTTTGTTCCTGATATTTGTGAATGTTATTCCAAACTACTTTCCAGAGTTGAGAAAGACTATAAATTTTTACTACAATATCTTGCAAGATAAAATAGTCCTTGTGTTTTTCTTTGTTGCAGATGTTTTTATTAGATTGTAAAAAGTTTATGAAATGCTGTCAAAACAATGTGAGATGCTTTGGTATATCTATAGGGGAAGACACTGATCACTGTATTCAGAAGACCTGTGATGATGTTTCTTGCAGTAGGGTTATGCACAGCCCTGTTCAGAGGCAAACTGCAAAAATGCCTTTTATTTGTCCTGAAGGAAGAGGA
This sequence comes from Trogon surrucura, assembly GCA_020746105.1. Lineage (NCBI taxonomy): Eukaryota > Metazoa > Chordata > Aves > Trogoniformes > Trogonidae > Trogon > Trogon surrucura. The sequence goes on along the minus strand of CM036621.1, from coordinate 53,785,274 downwards.
AATAATTAGGAAAATAATGAGCTATACACAATATATTTTATATATATATATATATATATATATATATATAAAAACTAAGTTTTTTCCATTGTAAAAATTATTCCGGTGGTATAGACTAATTGAACTGCAGTCAGGCTAACGTCATATGAATGAAGGCGTTGAATTACTTAGTATGTTTCAGTCTCTCCCCTTCTTCTGTCAAGTCTGAAATACGTTGGTTTAGCTCAGTTATTATAATCTTAACCAAAAAAAAATCCCGAATTTAGATACATCCCTTTTCGAAACATACTTTGTGAGTTTGTGTAGCTACTATAGTGAGCATAGTTGGTGTGTTTTGTCATTTAGATGTTTGAATTAAAGTATAATTAAAAGTGAGCTGGTGTTTGTGTCAGACTATTTTTTGTTAAGCAGGAATTCTTTTAAACTATTATTACGATACCTAGCACGTTTTAGTAACCCAGAGTGTTGCGTTCTATGGAGTTATTCATAGAAGGTGTTTTTCTGGATCAGATTATTAATTGATTAAATGCATTATTTTGCTCTGACTTTAGAAAAACAAAAAATAATCAGATATGTTGCTCCTATATTGTATTTTAAAATATTTTGTATAGAAGTAGTGCAATAATTAAGATGCTTTGTAATCTTGCCAGTCATTATTGTGTGCTTTCGAGCACAAAGTATAATGGTTCTTAAGATATTTAAACAAAAAATATGTATATATTCTGTATCTAAAATTCATTACAGGAATTACAAGGGTTACAAGTGTTGGTCATATATGGGATGATTAAAAAAAACCTTTTGAAATATTACAAATAAATTATCTTAGTGGATTTAGAAATTCAACAAATGGCATAAACTGATAATTCCTTTTCTTTTATTCTAAATAAATAAAGGACCAAATTATGAGACCCCAGTTTTGCAAGTCTGATTACTAACTCTGAAGTCTTTGAAGAATCACTCAGTACTTCCTTGCGTAAAACTCTTACCACATCAGCAGAGTAGTGAATTCAGGTTTCTGCACTTGATGTCTTGTACGCAGCCCTGTGTTCAACGAGAGAATTGATGCTTTTAACTGTAATTCAGTAATTCACTAGAATTCAACTAGAATTCAAGTTAGTTCTCTTCATCGCACTATTAAGAAATTTTTAATGTTTTAGAAAGAGAGGCACTCCCTGAATGACTGGTCTATATGGAGTCTTTCTGTGGTATTCTTGAGAATATCGGTATAGCACACTGAGGGGTATCGTAGGGGTTTTTTTGCAATGAGATGCAGATGATACAACGTGTTAGAGTAATGGCTGTGAAAGCACTTGAGAATCCGAACACAGAAACAATATTAAATCCTTTATTTGGCTTATGTGCTTGACTTTGCAGATACTGACTTTAATCGGCTTACTTGCGTGCCTAAATTTAAACACACATTGTAGTAGTATTACACATTTTAGTGACATCCTGAGACCTATTTGATGTGTGTTGATTGCAAGGCCAGAAGTTTAATGTTAAGGAAAAGGAGAAACGCTTTGAATCTAGTTTGGAATAGGAAAACCGAAACAGGATATTTTTTAGTGTCTTGTCAAAAAATAAAATTGCATCTTTTTAGGGAAATGAAGTAAAGAGGAGAACCTCACTAGATCTTAGTTATGTGGACTGTTGTGTAATCATTCAGCAGAGGGATTAAAATCTGTACTGTTATGGATGGAGAAGAGGTCCTCCTGCCCCTCTGAGACTCTGCCCTGGTGAGGCCACATCTGGAATATTGTGCCCAGTTCTGGGCCCCTCAGTTAAAGAAGGACAGGGAACTGCTGGAGAGAGTCCAGCACAGAGCCACAAAGATGATGAAGGGAGTGGAACATCTCCCTTAAGAGGAAAGGCTGAAGGAGCTGGATCTCTTTAGCTTGGAGAAGAGGAGGCTAAGGGGTGACCTCATTAATGTTTATAAATATGTCAAGGGGGAGTGTCAGGAGGATGGAGCCAGGCTCTTTTCAGCAACATCCACTGACAGGACAAGGGGCAATGGATACAAGCTGGAACACAGGAGGTTCCATAAAAATATTAGAAAAAACTTTTTTACTGTGAGGGTGACAGAGCACTGGCACAGGCTGCCCAGGGAGGTTGTGGAGTCTCCTCCTTTGGAGACATTAAAAACCCGCCTGGATGCGTTCCTGTGCGCCCTACTGTAGGTGATCCTGCTCTGATGGGGAGGTTGGACTAAATGATCTTTTGAGGTCCCTTCCAACCCCTAATGTTCTGTGATTCATTCTGTGATTCTGTGAGAAATTTGTTTAACCAGACTTTATTTACCTGAGAGGATTAAAAGGATATGCTTTTCAGTAACTTACTAAAAATTACAAATCTTATTCTAATTGTTTTGCTGACAAAAAATGTTACACAGTGACATCCTAAATGAGTAAAATCTGCTAGTTTTAGTAATGCAGAATTAAAAATTTTTAAAAAGATTTGTTTATGGACAAGAGTGTTAAGAGTCATTTTGACAAGAGCCATTTTGATAAGAATAGAGCAGTGCTCTGAAGTTACATTGGAGAACAAATTGAAGTCCAGGACTCCTGTACGAGGATGGTGTGCAAACCATATCCTCTGTGCAACATGAAGAATTGTATTCTGGAAATTCCTTTTCTTCATTACAGAGTAGGTTTGTCTTCCTTGACTTTAAAGTGGCCACATCCCAGTGGACCGATCACTACAGAAAGTAAAGATACTGTACGCTTGAGCATAGAGTGGTCAGAGAACATTAGAACACGAGTCAGAGAACACTAGTTTCTGGGTAGCAAGGCACACTTTGCTGCTCTGTGTCACTGAGATTAATAGTGAGACAGAGGGCAGTGACATACCATATAAGCTATGTGAGTCTAATAAAAATAATGGAGTAGATGCTGTAGGTTGTATACTAGCTACTGGAGGAGCTGCATCAAGAAATGAACCTTGACTCTCTCCCAAGGTCATACACACCCCAAGCGCAGAACTTGGGAATTTCTGGAGCGTGACTTAGGCTCTCAGCATGTGGTGAAGAGTCTGGGGTTTTCAGCAGTGTTACAGTGTCAGCATCTCTGCGTTGTTCATTTTAAGACATACATTCTGAGGAAACAGTTCCTGTGTCTTCAAGTGCTTGTGAAAGGGGTCAGTGGTTTGTTCAAAATGCAGGTGAATATTGTGAAGGGTATGTCTTCATTAGAGACTTTCATGTATAGAGCCTTGTTTGCATAGAAGATTTTGTCTTTAGGCACTTAAACACTGAAAAAGGTGACAGATTAAATGAAAACCAGAATTACAAATAGATGCATTCTTCTAAGCAGTCTTGAGTTTTATGTGGTATTGGTTTATTTAATTGTGGTAAGCTCTGGGGTCAAGCTAACCATTAATATTATTGAAAAATTGCTTATTATTCAACAATTCTTGAACATGGGAATTTTATTGCAGTGGTGGTGTCTAGCATATCTGAATTTCAGTTACCCCGTCTGCCGCAGTAGTATGTATCAGTGTGCTTTTTGCCACTTTTCTAAACATCAGCATCACTATACTAAAAGCATTGTCTATAGTCTGATGATTTTTTGCTAGCAAATACATCAAAGTTAAGACATAAATTCAGCCACTGAATTCCTTCAAACCCATGTCTTAGTGCACTCCTGTGTGGCAGGCAGCAGAGCTGAAAAGTACAGGATAAACCACATATAGAATAGAGTAACTTTGCTTTACTTAAGGTCATAAATGCTAGCAAAGCAACACAACGTTGTTTTCCTGAGTCTTAGGGACTTCATTAAAGCTTATTGGAGCAATGGGAATTTTGCTGTGGATTTCAGGAGTGTAGTTGCAGAAGTATTTAACCGATTGGGAGCAGACATATGCTCGCTGTTTCATGATAATATAATTAATTGATAGTCTACCATACTGAAAATAGTAATTAACTAAGACTTAACTAATCAGCTCTTCATTATCAATGTGTATTTTAACCTGCATTAAATAAATGGTATTGTCTTCTTAAAGCTCAGCAAAGACAAAATAGTGAGACTCTTAACTGTGGAAGGTTGTCCAGAGTACGTGAGGAACAAATGAATGGAATAAACTGTCCCAGCAGAATGCTTTAATAGAGTCACATTTTACTGGGAAGCTCACTGTTAATTCAAAGTATACTATTGTATTTTTACTATCTGCTTCTGTCTATTGATATTTCATTAACTGTAAGTGTAGTTAAGTAGTAGTTAAGCTACACAGACTTTATTGCCAGTCCTTTTTTTCTGCTATTAATTCAGTTGTTCATTTTCATTCTAGTTGGAGTGGGTCTTGGCCATTGCTGCAAATTGGAAAGATGAAAATTCCACTCTGGACCAAATCAGCCATTTTTTTGTCTTCTGAGAGTAGCCAGTATAAGATGCTTCAAACAAAGGCGGGGAATATCCTGCGATGGATAGTTCAGAAATGAAAAGCGTGCAGGACAGGATTTTTCAGAACTAGTTGTAGTTGAGCTAACATCAAAGCATAAGGCTTAATTAGTGTCTAGGGTCATGAGATCCCAGTGGATTTTGGAAGTTATTTGTTATACATGAAGCTTTTTGTTCTTGGCATGCTTCCTTTTGATGCATGGTTCTCATCTCTGATCCATTTCAAACGTAAGACACAGGTGCACAGAAGGTGATGGGAAGAAATAAAATTATTTCTTTGACATAAGTATATCAAAAATTCAGTATTAGCATCAGAGTGAGGAGATGTCTCTACTAGCTATTATGTCTTGCTACGTAAAGAGGCCTCTAAATCTCAGTGGGCTTCTCTGTATTAGGCAGTGTGGATGGATGTTTGCACATAGCCGGAGGAAAATGTGTGTTAACAGCTTTTAGGATAGCAAGCGTTGCTGATTATGGACTCACTCCTAAAGAGTTTGCATCACAAGGTTTTATATACATTGCTTATGTCTTTCTGTGCTGTTCCTCTCTTGTGCTCAGCTGTGGGGAGCTGGGGATACCCAGGTACTTTGGGACACATTGACATCATTCCATCAGCTAATATGTTACTTGAAAGTGTCTTTTGGATAAAACCTAACACAGCAGAGAGGACCGTGACTGGTACAACCGCCCTCTGCCCCAGCAAAGGATTCAGGGTTTGTTTCTGAATATTTTCCTAGTGACTACCTGTAAATTTCAGTGTTTCATTCCCAAAGTTACAGGTGTCCATTTGACATGTTCTGAATAGTAATAGTAATCTGTTAATATCTATTAATGAATTGATAATAGGTTGGTTTTTTAAGTAAGAATTTAAAAACTGTTTCTTGAGCAGGACAACTTCTGAAGTAACTCTGGGAGAACTTGCCCTATAAAACACATTCTTGTGCTCCTGATAAAAAACTTACTTCAGTTGTCAGTGAAGTCCTTAACTTTCAGGTGCTCTCTGTAACTCCCTGCTTATTTATTGTTAATTTTTTCCCCGTGATGGTAGTCACAGTTAAGTCCTCTTCCATCACTTTGCTTATTAGTGCTTCCTCTGTTCATGTCCTGTCTGTGCCTTGAAAGAGTCAGTCTTTCAGCCCTTCATCAAGGAAGGTGATTTAATCTAATTGAACATTCGAAGGACAACACAACAAATCATTATTAAGAGACTGCCTTGGTTGGAGAGGATGTTTTGGCTTAGCCCTTGTTTGGAGTATTTCGTAAGGAGCAGGCATGTGGAGAAGAGATGGAAATGAGCTTTTACTGCCTTTTCTCTTTGGATTAAGGCTGATGCCAGGCTGCTTCTCTGCATTTTCTTTAGTTCTGAGTATGAGCTGCTTTTCTATTTGCTTCGGTAATACAAAGCACCTCCTCCAACCAAGCAGATCCCGTCTTGCAAGAAGCTATCAGCCTCAGAAAAGGCACTGATCCCAAATCTTTTACTTCCTGGGGAAATGTTACAGACACTTCCTTTTCTGTCTTGAGCTACCCTTCAAAATACATTAAAAAAATTAGTCCTTTACAACTATTTTTATGCATGGCCAAAGTTTTGTTGGCTGTTTCAGAGTCTCGCCGAGAGCTTACCTGAGTTCCATTTGACTTCGATTTCATACCATCTTGTTTGGTTTCTTTTTATTGAAGAAGCTCAGTAAATTGTTCAGGGTTTAAAGCAGTCACCCTCTGGAACTGTAGGGATATACCCATGGGATGCTGGTGCTTCCAGGAAGGTGGCTGTCAAACAGGTTATTTTAAAAAAAAATTGTATTTCTGGTTTGTTTTAAAATCACATCTTTAGACTGAAATGCTTAAATCTGCCTGCACCATTCCGAATATAGTTTGTTTGTTTCTCTCTAATCTGACTGCTAGTGTTTACCTGGCCCAAACTTGCTTCAAAAACAGTAACTTTTTAGTTGGGTTTTACCTTGAGTTAATGCACGCTTTTCCTTCACCACTCCCACCAAGCTTCTGCTGAAAAGACTGCGTAAAGGCAGGGTTTAATTGCATAAGAGCTATGTTTACACAGTGCTATGTTGAGAGAAGAGGCTTTTTGATGACTAAACCCATCCATCGCCCTTCCAGCTGCATTCTTGTTTGCTGTCCCGCTCTCCGTGCAGGCAGGAGCACACAGGAAGAAGTGTGATGAAGGGTACTGGACCATAACTGGTGATGCAACCGGTGAGAAATTCTGCCAGTTGGCCACCAGGTGGTACTAGGGCTGCATTCGGGGAATTAAGATTTTCTCCAGTTCTGGTCTTCACTTTGCGATAAATAAACTCCCTGCCCACCCCCAAGAGAATCTGGATAAATGCACCCAGCAGCACTGCATTTCGAGCTTTGCTGCAGCGGCAGCACTGACCACCCAGGCAACGTATCACCTGGCTGATAAACCCTGTAACAGGCAGGAACAATACTCTGAGCATGTTCATCTCTCATCATTCATGTCCCATAGTCTCAGCTCTTCATTGCCATTCTTCTCATAATACTCTGCTTTAATCTGAGATTACATCTTCAGAACCAGCAAGGGGTAGCACCAGCTGTAAACTTTTTTTTTTTTTTAAATAAAGAGAACTAAGTTGCATGATTAGCCCCATTCCTGTAATTTTTGTTCCAATACTTTGCCCAGCCTATGTCACCTCCCTTCCTTCGCAGACTCTTACTATCCTTTAATCCCTAGCTGGGTAAGAGTCCATCAGAGCAAACAGAAGAGATAAGGGTAGGGCTACACTATAAACACAGTTGATAACGAATGATAGGACAAGGGGTAATGGGCTGAAACTGGAACATAAGACGTTCCGCTTAAACTCGAGAAGAAACTTCTCAGTGAGGGTGACAGAGCACTGGAACAGGCTGCCCAGAGAGGCTGTGGAGTCTCCTTCTCTGGAGACATCCAAGACCTGCCTGGACACGTTCCTGTGTGGCATAATCTAGGCGTTCCTGCTCTGGCAGGGGGATTGGACTTGATGATCTTTCGAGGTCCCTTCCAATCCCTAACATTCTGTGATTCTGTAATAAGAACACTAATTTAGATTTCTCTTTACTGTCTAGTTCCCAACAGTTGAATTTGTAGAGAGCCTTGTTGCTATTACCAAGCTTGGCTGAAAAGTTCTATACTTGGTGACTACTTAGGTGGGAAAGAGAGCAGAAGCAGGACGTAGAGCACGACATCTACTTCTTATCTTTTTTGTCTTTCAAAATAAGGGCTGGGAGCTTTTTTAATAGAAATCAGGATCTCCTCCACACACTTAAGGATGCAGAGCTTTTAAAAAGAAAAAAAGTAATGTGTGCCACAGCTCCCAGAGTTAAATGATGCTGTAATATTTACGGGAAAAAAAAAATCTCTTTTGAACCTTTATAAATTTAAGTGAAGAAATAACTGACTGAAATTATTCTGTGTTTGTACAACATGGAATATCAGGGGAAGTAAAAAAAAGTAAGGTTTTCATCCCAGGAACCCGAGAACCAAATGTTTTACTGAATATAGAATTCAATTACTGAATATAGGATTCAACTACACCCTTTCCTCTTAAACCTACCATCTGTGAGAAGAGCCAGCTGCCTTGCTTTTGGCATATGTCCTCATACACATTCTTCTTTGGCCACATCCCTGCCATAAATCCCTCTTCCTCCTAAAGAAGTAACATTCCACAAGGACAACATGAAGGTTTTATGCTGTACTTGGTCACATGCATGGACATAGACACTGTGAGGTCCTATGAACTGCCACACTAAAAATAAGCTACAGTATTACTGGGCGTCTCATTAACATGCATAGTAGTATCTTTGAATAAAGTGAACAGCTGACTTTTTTTTGGACCACCAAGGGAACTGACCCTGCTGATAACTGGAAGGTGGCAGGCTGAGTCAAACAATGCCCCACATTTAAGACTCAGCTAGTGTAAGGACACTGGGCTATACCAGGAAAACCAGGAAGAGTTTTCTTCTTTCTGTCATTTAAAAAAAAATTACTTGCTTGCTACTGAAAAACTTGAAGTGTGGAAGAAAAAAAAAAAATTTTATCAAGCCAAGGGTTCTACAGCAGCACTTTCATGCACTCAACATTATTCTACATTGAAAAACCATAGCTTTTCCTCATGTGAAATTGACAATTTAAAAAAAAAAAAGGTTTGGAAGCTATGGTTTTATGATACTTGTTTCCATTTGCATGATTGCTGCTTATTACCCTGGTGGCCTGTTGAAGAGGAAGCTATCCTTCTTCCAAACTTCATTAACCAACATAATAGGAGTAGCTGTTCTGAAGTTATTCTAAAGCTTTAAAAAAAAAAAAAAGCACAAAAACAACCAACCAGCAAACCAAAAAACAATACAAATCCCCCCAAACCACTACACACAATCCCTTCCTGCATTTTTCTATAAAAAGACCAGCACACAGGGAAACTATTCTGAGTTTGGTTCTCATGTGTTGCCTGACCTAGTCGAGAGGTGGCGTCCCTGCCCATGACAGGGAGGCTGGATTAAATGATCTCTAAGGTCCCTTCCAGCCTAGGCCATTCCGTGATTCTATGATCTTTTCTGTTCTGGAACTGGTGTAGCTAAAGGCTTTTATCTTTTTGCTGCATTTTTAGAGCAGTTCAACTTAAGGTAGCTGTATGAAAACTGTTTCTCTTTTTTCATGAGATCAATCTATTTTTATTTCCTCCATAAGTAGTTTGTCAACTGAAAAAAAATGGAGAAACTTACAAATATTTATAGCAGTGGTAGGTCTGAACACTGACATAAACCAGGTGTGCTTGACTCAAGAAGGACAACTTGCTCTGAAAGCACATTACTAAAATAGTATGTCCACAATCTGACTAGTGCGTAAAATAAAGTTACTTGGATACGCTGGAAGAAGGCTACAATCTAGTGTTTTTGCAGTGTAGACTTATTCCCAGCAAATTGAGACTTGCTGAATCTGAACTGCTTACTGAGTTGTTTTCAAGCAAGAAGCGTGAGCTCTATCAATTACACAGGCAACAGATTGTTTGGTGTTATAATTTATTTGTATACAATCATCATGTACTCTGCCTCTGGGTACAGTAAGTTGAGTGCTGCATGTTCTCTCAGCCACAGTGACAGTCCTGTAATATTATGGGACTGTTTGAACTGATGAAAATGTGAACAAAAGAAAAACACAGCCACCTAGCAAACACATTCAGGAAAAAAAACCTATCAGTCACAGCAGTTAACTGCAACAAATACTTGGATGGAGGTGGTAGCAGTGTGATTAGTCTCTAGCAGATGGATGGCTCTTCTATTGCATGAGCGCCTTCAACAACAGCTTTCACACACTTGGCCATTGTCTGGGATGCTCTACTAATCGAATCTGAAAAAAAAATAAATTCCAAACACGTTCATTTTTCAAATTATACACAGACACAACGTAAAAGATATTTAGTACACAAATGCATATATAAAGAGGATAAAGAAAATTCCTTACTTGAAAATATAGTCCAGTAGTCTGTGCTTTATGCAAATTCCAAATCATTTTACAGTAAAATTTTGTTTCTTCAAAAGACTCAAATCCTACATATCTTAGTTAAAAACTTTAAATGCCTTTTAGGAATTTTACTGTAAAGCTAAGTAGTATGTATTGCCGATTTCAGAATGGAAAGGCCATACTATACATACCTGTCATATAAAAGTCTTTTATTGTGAGCTGAGGTGGAACAAGAGGATCAGCAAGAAGCTGTTGCTTCACTAACTGTGGCAGGCAAAAAAAAAAAAAAGTCAATTTTATGATAGGAACTTGTTACCAAAGCATTTTTTTAGTGAGTTCTGCATTCCATACAAGTCAAGAAGTGCTTCTAGTACTACAGATGAAGAAGGCTGATTGCTTTAAAAAGCATCAAGCTATGTAACAGCACTAAATTGTGCCCATATACTCCTGGTTTGGTTACCTTTGACAATTCATTTGCCTGGTTGAAGTAGTTAGCCTCTTCCACATCATCGTATCGAACCAGGTTAGGAGATACTTCCTCTAAACGCTTCCGAATTTCATCAAGGTTCTCATAAGGCAGGGTGATACCAGCCAACTAAAAGAGTCACAGAAAGAAATGCCATCCAGTTTTGGGATTTAATGCATAGTGGTTCAGATTATCAATCCATTAATATACCTAAAGTAGAATCAGGAAAAATCTACACTCCTGAAAACACAGGCAGTTGTATTGCACAAGCTGAAGCAAAGTCACAGTATTCTCTTGGACTTCTGATGCGTACAGTTAAGAGTCCATGTTAAAAATTAGTCTGTCCTCTTTGCTCTACAAAGGTGAAAAAGAAAAGAAGTACTTTTCCTTTTTCATACAGGTGTCACTTGTGCTTTCCCTAGCTTATCACCAATGGTAAAAGTTGGTGCAATCATCAATGCACCTTGTTCCTTGTGACTAGCAAGCATATATTTGACCTTATCTAATGATACCAGATCCTGTCCCTTGAGTTCATGTTGTTTTCTTTCTAAAAAGAAACTGCATCCTCCCACCAGTTTCCTCTAAAGCATTTCATGAAAACCTAGAGAATTCACAAAGCTTCACCTATTATGCATTCCAGTAGCATACTGCAGCTACAGTACTAGAGCCATCCTCAAAAGGGAAACAATATGATTTAACTCATAATTAACTAAAGGAGTTAATATAAAACATCACTTCTTGAGATCGCAGCCATGGATTTCCCTGAAAACATACCTCTCTTTTGGAAACACTTTTCAATGTGAAAGGAACTCAACCTCTCAAGTATGCTTTTATTAGAAGCAAGTTGTAATGGCAGCAGTACCTCAGAGACAGCTCGAATAATTTTCCAGTCTTCCCTCGCCATCCCTGGAGGCGTTACGGCTACTCTTGTCTGCTGGGCCCTACCCTCAGTGTTCACGTACGTGGCCGTCTTCTCTGTATATGCTGCTCCTGGGAGAATAACGTCAGCCATGGGAGCTCCCACATCCCCATGATGTCCTAGATACATGAAAAGAGGAAACAGTATGCAACCATGTAAGACATGAGTAAGTTAAAATAAAAATAAATGCTTTAGTAAAGAACTTCTCTCTTGCCAGAAAACAAGGAGTTTCTAAAGTTTGCTTAACCAGTTATATAAAGCTGATTGGGCTGACTGCTCTGAGGTTTTACTTGCCTAATACTTTGGGAGAATGAATGGACTACATGCAGTAGTAAAAGGACAGTTGTCTCTACAGTCAATCAGCTTTCAGGGGCTCCCGGAACAAGGACGCTTAGTGAATGATGGTAAGACCATGTTTCGTAATGACAGAACAGCTGGGAACCAATGCTATTTTGTCTACCAGGTTTGAAGCTATGCTCCAGAAGACGTAACTGGTTTAGATTCCCTTATGACTCATCAACAGTTTCTCATTTTTACCTATGAAATAGGTAACCAGTATCCCAGTTAGGCTGGTAGTTACATTTCTTGGTAGAAATCAAAGGCTAGATTTTATCAAGGGGTCAGATATGTTTGTAATATTATGCCTCTCTTTAGCTTTCTCTCCAGGTATTAGATAGCAGCATTTCTTAATTTACATGTCCTAATTACCTTGATAGATGATAAAACAATCCTTTGGCAAATCTTGACGCGTTATACAACCCGAATCTGCTCCCAAGAGATACAATACTTTGGGAGGATTTTTCCTAATTGCCTCCACTCCTGGTTTGAATCCCAGATCCAAAGCAGCTACCTGGCTTGCAACCCTGCAGGAATAAACACATTATGACTTTAAGTTGTTTCAGAATTCTCCCTCTCCCATCAGAACAGACTTCACTTTTTTTTTTTGACTGAATATTTTGAAGGGACTGATAATTCTGACAGGAGTATCAGCTTGGTTTTGCATTTTGACAAACTGGTGCCACTTGAAGTTTTCAGGGGAAATCTCACCTGTTTAAGTTGGGATAGCAAAATAAAGGCAGACATTCCAGGTCAGGGCCTAGTGGCAAGCAGCTCACTTGCCATCTGTAACATCAAGGTTCACATTTCGACTATGAATTCAATTCAATGGGCTTTTAATTTAGGGCACTCATATGGTAGATGGAAGACCAGCTACTGGACCATCAGCTACTCTGAAGCATCTAAAACTTCAGACCACTATTTCATCACTATTCATTTATTCACACACAATAATACTTTTAAAAGAATGAAATAATCATTCTTATTTTCTGGCAGTCTTTTGCTTTTCCAAAGAAACAGTTGTGCATAATCCTGCATAATCAGGTGCCAGACTTACAATTAGATTTAATAATAATAAAAAAACATTCTCTCTGTAGAGATCTTTCAGTGTTACTGATGTTTGTCTGACACAGCCAGACGTATGGGTTCTAGTAAGTGAGGCTGCATTTTCACACTTAAGGCAGAAAGGATGGTGCCCCAATAAGCACAAAAGTCAGTAATATGAAAGCCCATCAAACCACATGTAAAAGGTATTATGAGTGTTTTTTAACTCATCGGTGTTTAAGTATTAAATGTTTCAGTTTCAACAGCAGGATTTTATACTCAAGTTTCATTCAGAGGGCCAAACCCTGCTCTTGCTATACTAGTTTTACATCAATGAAGCTGCTTTTGGCAGGACTTTGTTGAGTGTCTGAATGCAAGCGCCACTACATTTCCTAAATAGTTTTTCCTTTACAGAGGTTTTCAATTTGACAGATGGAGTTTTAGAGCGTGCGGAAAGACTGTCCCAAGAGAAGCTTGCCTTTTAAAAGGAACAATATCCCAATAAACTGAATAATTAAGATCAAATGCCTTAAGGTGAAAAATTCGGAAGTTTTTCTATTAACTATTCGGTTAAGAAACTGCACAGTAAAAGGAATATTATAAGAAACCGTATTATTTAAATAATCTTTCTATTTTGTTTTTCTAGCTCTAGATAAAAAGAAATCATTTAGCTGTGCATTCTACTAAGCACAGCCGCATGTTATTAAGCTCTCTTGTATTCTTTACCTCTAAATTTAAACTTTAACTTCTACATTTAAAGGTAATAGATTAATAAAATCTCATGGAGAGCCTGAAAAGTTTGCCAGGTCAAGGAACTAATTTTTATTAAAAAGTTTCTGCTAGCTTCTACTTCTATTTTTTATATTCCCTCTAAGTTCTAATAGATAAGCCACTTGTGTGCACGCAAACAAATCTGCACACATACATTGTGGGAACTTGTGTAGGCCTGGCATGAATGAAAGTGGCTCCCAAAAGAGGTTTAGAGCAAACCTGTGGAGGATGTTCATGACTTTCCACTCAGAACCAACACCGCTCTTAGTCCTGGCATTTTGCGCAATGGTGGAAACGGCTGCGTGGATAGCGGCCCCGTCACCGCGCTGCAGTGCTGCGCTACCTACCACCACCATTGGCTTTTTGGCCTGGTCAAGGACCTGTGAAACAATGAAGAAATAAATTCCACAGCTCTGAAGACAATTCTTGGTATAGATAATGTAATAAATCCTGTAATTTCTACCCAGGTCTTCTAAGTCTTCTTTGGACTACACGATCTTTAAAGGTCCCTTCCAACACATTCTAGCATTCTGTGCAAATCTATGTTTCTCGAATGGTCATTGTTTCATTTAGAGATAAAGCCAAGAGAAACTGCTGTAAGCAGTACACTAACCTATCAGTATAGAACTATACTCGTGACAGTCAGACATTTAAGCAGCTGAGACAGCCTGTTTTGTATGAAGAAAGATTCCAGGAGTTTCCTGCACTGCCAAGTTTTACACACCTGAATACACTGAACAGTTCACACATACTTGGTGCATCACGTCATCGCTGCATTTGATTAAAAGCAAGTAACACCATATTCAATGTGATACTTCAAATCTGTCTCTGTGGGGAATTGAGATTATCGTTCTATACATCTGAAATTTAACAGTAACCCTCTTAAGTTACATGTACCTTGGAGAATGCATGCGTGCCAGAAGCAATGTCCTGGAGTATCTGTGGGGACTCTCCTAGATGATCATACGTGTAGGTCAGATTCACAGGAGAGCCAACAAGGGCCACATGCAAGTCATTGTGAAGCCAACTGAAAAAACAACAAACATTTTATAAAAATCAGACGATATACAGACTTTTACTCAACCAAAGCCACTAGTTACAAGTTTTACCAGTAACTTGAAATAGGATGCAAATTCTTTCAACAGAATTTAAATGGCATTCACCTTTTTGGTAATGTGGTTTAGCGTTACTCTGACCATTAAGCAAACTTAAGGATTTTTAGGACTGCTTCTCTACTATGTTCTGGGACCAGTGCAACAACACACCTGACATGAGAAGTTCATAATTCAATTCCCTCCTCCCTTCAAACTTTTGCTAATTCAGTGGAAAAAAAAGGTTGCACTGAATAAGGTGTTACAACCTTCTTTTCCGGTGTTAGGCAAAACCAAACTAAACCAAAATACCCCCACACCTACTATAAAGTTTATTTAGCTTAACTCTTAGTTGCTTCAGAACTGAAGTTAAAGTCATTTGTAGGAGAAAAGAATTCTTAGTTTGACTGTTCTCAGGGCCTTAAGAAACCACTTAGATAAACAGAGAAAAATTAGTTACAATTTTTTCCTTTTCTGCAGCTTCTCATAGCACAGACTTATAAAAATACATAAATTGTTCATAAATTTCATTGCATTTATTCTTCTCAAAATTTTAAGGCCACTATTGTTTAAAATTATATATTCTGGAAGATCCCAGCATTAGGAAAGACAGGGCTTTTATGAACTTCATTTCTCTCCTGCTGACATAAGTTCAAATGTTTGGGAAAGCCACATTACTTACCAAAGAAAATGTTAAACTTGAATGACTGCTTCTCAAATCAGCAAGTCAGATTTGTTACAACAACAATAAAAAAAAGCAGCAAACATGCTGAAAATATTCTTGAAGAAATATGCTTTAACTTCCGTAAAAAAAAATCTGAGGTGTCTGTGTAATGTAACAAAGGAATAAATATCCGAGTATATGAATGTATGTAAAATGCCAAAATGAGAATTAACAAAGCCACGGCTATACACGACAGGAGGAAGAGACACCCCCTTTTTCTATACAGACATCACCATTCCCTTTACTAAAAGGCAAACTAAATCCAGTGAGTCCATCTAGATGAACTTACTGCCTGCAGCTCCACCTGAGCATTGTATCAAACCCAGATAAATTTGCATGCTTATTCATCACCAAGGGATACAAACCTCTTTCGAATTCTGGCATTAAAAAGTGGTGCCTCAAAGCGTGGATTGGTGCCAACTAGAAGCAAGACATCTGCCTCCTCCACTCCGGCAATCTTGGTATTAAGCAGGTAGTTAGAGCGTAAATCTGTGCTATAATGAAAAGACGTATGAAAGAAAGAAGATGAAAATTCACTAAAAGGGAAGAAAAGAAGATATGGTAAAGATTCTAGATGCTCAAAATATTTTTTAGTCTCAGGAAGAGAAAGAAAGAAAAGATTTCTCAGTCTGAATTACAACCCAAATAAAAAGTAAAAGCTTCTCTCTTTTCTGTATATAAGAGACAACAAGATATTAAAAGAATTACAATGTGGGTACTTCCTACATTTAGTTATTGTCAGGCTTCACAAACTTTATCTGCTATTAGGCAGTTTACAAGATCATAACTGTGCTACAGTCTTCACAACACAAACAGAAACAGACTAAATTTTCCAACTTACAACAGCATGTAACCAGTTTTCAGTAGCCTATGGTTAAACCGCAGCAGCCTTAACACACAGTAACATGTGTGACCCTTGCTGTAGGAGAGACTATGTATCGACTCACAGTCCATAAATGCTCTCTGTAAATGAATATTGTAGATTCAAACAAAACCTGCTAATGCAGCGGCAGCATTTGCTATCCTTGTTTATTTCAGAATCTTACCACAAGATGATGCGCAGACTGGAAAGTTTATTAAGATACTAGTTACAGACAAACTTTGCCAGAACTCTTACCCGGCTCCAGCAGTAGGGAAGACTTCTTCAGTGCAGAGTGTGTCACAATTTACTCTATTCAGTAAGTCTTTCAGAGCTATTAGTGCTTCTGCATCCACCAGTCCTCCTACAATTGCTGCTACTTCATTACCTTTGACGGCCTGTAGCTGGAGAGAGAATGTGTAAACATAAGCAAAAGAAATCACGGAAACAAATTGCCCTTGGGCCCAGGTAAACGTGTGTTAGGTGAGGATGTGCCGAAGGCAGCTGTGCAACCGCTGGCCTGGAGTGGCACAAACTAATCCACAGCATCTGACTTCTACAAGGCAGCAACTCCAACTCCTTCAGAGCCCATGATCGGTGAAGAGCAGCGCTCTCTGTTCTGTGCAGGTCTCTCCCACTCGAGTTACTGCTCAGACAGGGCTAATTCTCATTTGACAAGGTGAGGAGGGGAAGACTGGTGAACGCTTTTATTGTAATGAAGCTACAACGCAGACAAAATAACAAATTTCTGTAATGCAAGCGCAGGCAGTAAACTCAACCCCAAGGTATCATCCGAGAAGCATTACCTTTCCTAACAAACCCTGCTATTGTACCACGCACAAAAACATCCTTGAGGAGGGCTCAATTAGCTATTCAATTCTACTTCGTCCCACACAAAAATTTTAATCAAAATCCAGAGCAGTCACGCAGCACTTCATTTGAGCAGCATAATCAATCACCTCGCAGAGAAAGCAGAGGCAAGCACAATTCAGATATAAGTAATAAGAATTAACGACTTTAATGGGAAAAGTGGTGATGGCACAGTTTAAAAAAGTTCAAAGAAGTCTTCAGATAGACTAGAGTAATTCAGGAAAGTGGCTTCCTCCTAGGTTTCTGAAGGAACAGGTTAGTTTCCTATTTAAATAAAGTAATTTCACTCCCAGTGCTCCAAATGAAGTCATGCTAAGACAAACTTCTTCAGGTGGTCTAATCCATGAAACAGGAAATAATATTCAAAAAAGGAAATTTGAGTGGAAATTGATTAGAAGCCAAATGCTCCCCCTCTAACCTTAAAGAAAAAAGCCCTTTTCTATAAAACTGTTTTCATATTAATCACTGTAATATGTCCAGTTTTAGAAACTAATTTTACACTACATATACTGAAAATTGTTCTTACCACACCAGCAACACGAGTTAATACGTCCTCCCATGAGGCATAAACAAATAGTCCTTTCTCATTTTTGACCATTGGCTGCGTAAGTCTCTGACGCTTCAGACCATCATAAGCAAACCTAAGTGAACACCACTATTATTATTAAAGAGGAAAGACAGTTTTGTAGACTAGATATTTTCTATGACTGTATTTTCTAACAGCTTGCAATTATTAGGAGATACACAGTACTTCTCCTGAAAGTTTAACTTTTCCTTCTCAAAAACAAGAAAAAAATATCTGCGATACAAATAAAAAAAGCTACGGGGAAAAAAAAAAAAAGCTACAAAAATACCATCATAAGAAAACTCAGTAACTTCAGTTATATGTTTTACCAATTATTCTTCACCACAGCTTTACAATATTAACAGTGGAATCTGGAAGTCAGTGCTACTGTCCATATTTCTGCAAAGCATTCCTTTAATGCTTGCATAAACACAGATGTGGGCCCAGACACCCCCCACACACCTCGTTTTGTCAGATATCCATTCCTCATTGATGTCTTCGTGCAGCCTTGGCAAAATTCTCATCACTTCCCCAGTTCTCGTGCTCACTACAATGTTGCTTCCAAGTGCATCAAGAACATCGATGGACTCTACCTTCCTGTGTAGAACAAATAAACCATTTGCAGTTTTCTATATACAGGCAGCAACAGACTGCACAAAAAAAAAACCAGTTAAAAAACCACAGTGCTGTAGGTTTAGCTTTAGATATACATAAGAGCTTAGATTCACAAGATATTTAAAACAATTACTGAGTTAATGCATTGTATTTGTCCTTTATACATGTTTTTTTAACTGAGCAATCAGCACAACCTGCAAGTCCAAAACGTTTTAGCATTAAAATAAGGGAAGAATAGTCTGCAATTTGTAACATTCTTGCTTTTCTTGAATGACCCGTGAGTAAGTAACAGAATTTGTGTTTGATTCAGTCTATGGAAAACTATACAACAAAAATGCAGAGAATAAAAATCAGATAAACCCCTTGGTATCATAGATGGATATATTCTAAGATAAACTGTGTGGCAGCAACAGAGACAGCTGCATCTTCAGCGTGAGTTAAGCTACATACCTTGTCTCCCACGGGCGTGCAGTGAAGGCATACGGCTTGGAGGTAAGAGCGCCAACTGGGCAGATGTCAATAATATTTCCTGATAACTCAGACATGAACATTTTTTCAACGTAAGTGCCAACTTGCATATCGTTTCCTCTTCCGGTTGTTCCCAAGTCATCTACCCCCGCAACCTCGCTAGCAAACCTGGTCAGTGTGAAAAGAATGAAAAAATGAATCTGGAACGGACAACAGCAACATAGTTGAATCTAAGCACTACAGGACAGCATAAATATAGCTACCAGAGGCTGTCAAGAGTAACTAAATCTTGCAACTGTGGTTGAGAAAGTCAATGTTTTAAAATCCATTCTAACACCATGGGAGCAGTTCTGCTCTGTAGAATTCCAATTTCACTTTTATGTTTTGGCCATCTCTTTCCATTTCCCGCATGACAGCTGTCTGGTAGCTCTGGGAAACCAGGTATCAGTCCCTATCAGAAATAAAATTCTTACGTGCAGTCAAAAAAAAGAAAACAATGACTGTCCCCCACAGTGTACTCTTTCCAGTGGAAAACAGAGGGCGTTACCTGATACATCGAGTGCACTGTATACACCGAGTCATGATTGTTTTGACTAACGGGCCAATGTTCTTGTCCTCCACAGCACGTTTTCCCTCTCTAAATCTACTCCTATCACTGCCAAACATCATCGACTGATCCTAGAACAGACAACAGAAAACAGACATATCCAAGCTGCTGGAAAGAACAATTTCAGAGAGTTTTTATACATAAATCTACACGATGTAGTTGCATATTGTACCTGTAGATCACATTCTCCACCCTGATCACAGATAGGACAGTCCAAGGGGTGATTTGCCAGCAGGAACTCCATTACACCCTCTCTGTTGGGTTCAGGAATTAAAGTTAACGTCACCTTTACATCATTTAATAGTGGCAAAATCAATCAGTGATAGAAGGCTAAAAGAAAGGTACCTCGCTTTCCTGGACTTCTCTGAGTTTGTCAGGATGTTCCAGCCCTTCATGACTGGCATGGCACAAGCAGCAACTGGCTGCAATCATCACAAAAAGCGAGCATAAACACAACATATTTCTTCTCAATGTGGGCACATACCCCAACCTCCCTCTCCCCCAAAATTCTTACATAGGCATCTGTTAGTAATTTAACATGTTGTAGAAATAAAAAGGCATCTGCAAGGAAAAAAAAAAGAAGAAAATCTAACCAATAAAATCACTAGAATAGCCTGCTCTATTAAAAAAAAACATTTCATGAGTTATGATTTATTTATTTTTGAAGTTGAGAATGTTATACTTTCAGGTTCCAGTTCAAGCAGTTATAGCAAGACGAAAGTCAGTGGTAACAGATGTAAGGCGAATCCAAGCGATTCAGCAGAGATCTGAAAAACCTCTTGAACTGAAGTTCACAGTATGCAGAGTATGAGGTTCAGACATTAATTTGGACAAAGCCTATACAGAGGGTCCTGGAGTAAAATTCTTCACAAGATTAATATAAGATTACAAAACTTCCTGCTCAGAAAACAAATCCCTCCTACTTTTGAATCGCATCACAACACAGACCATCATGACTCCCATCTGCAGTGATAATCCAACATTTCCAGAGATGCAAAGCTCAAACTGTGGAATTCAAATTGAGGTGAGCTAGAGTCTTACATGTGAATACAAACATGTAATCCAAAACTGAGCTCCAAAAGAATGCCTCAACTATCTGCAGAGATTTCTTGACGTTGCTGAAGACAGCGTTCAGTCGTAAAGTCAACTACTCTTTTACAAGACATCAATGGTAATGCATTAAAATACAAACTAGTAAGTAACTGCAGTCTCTGCTTAGCTAGAGCAAACCTGCAGACACTAATCCTGCAGCTGAATTCATACAGTATCTGAAATTTACTAATTGTGCAAATCAGCTGAAAGTGTGCAGCTGAAGCCTGAATTGCAGAACATACAAATCTTATCTGACTGAAAACACAGAACTATCAAATGCTCATGTCCAGGAGCAAGATAATCCATAAAACCCTGAGACCTGACTTTGATCCATAGGCAATCTCTGCAGTCCAGTGGGAAGAAGGGAAAAAAACTCCCTCAAGCAGCTGAATGACAATTTGTGTGCTAATGATTGTACAAACAATTATTTACAAGATTTAAACTAGGCCCTAAGCACAGCAGAAACCTACAATTCCTAATAAACACATACAATACCTTTGGAGCTTTCTCTATTTCCACAAGACACATCCTACAGTTTCCAGCAACAGAGAGTCGATCATGGTAACAAAAACGAGGTATCTGAATTCCAGCCTTTTCACAGGCCTATGAAAAACAAGAAACAAAGGAAAACTAAATTTTGGCTGGACTTTTCGGTTTCACTCTATAAAATGTTATTCAGTTTTTCAAAGAATAACAGTGTTAGTGCTTGGGAATATAGTGCATTCGACTTCTCATCTGAAGAAGTGACCATTAATAAAAAATTGTGATCAAGCAGGAACACAGTCAGGTTATCTGTTACGAACATATTTTTCCAAAATTTGTAGCTGATTGAGGAAATGAGAATTGACCTGTCTTTCATTCCTTCCTCCAAGAATACAAAAAACTTTTTAAAGAATGCATGCACTATTTCAAGAAAAGTGCATAAAAAGAAAATTTGAAAAATATAAAGGAAAAAACTAATGGGCATAATGATTTCTGACAATTCAACAACACAGATACTCTCTATAAAGGTACTGAAGCATAGTAAATTTTCAACCTCAGTAGAAGCCTAAACTCAAAGAAATATTCTCCCATAACATGTCTGAATAGGCAACAGGAGGACAGAGATGACAGATTTCCAGGGAACAGATAAAAAATGGCATTTCCTGTGTAAAATCCCCACAGCTTATGGGATTCATGCTATAGTGCTAGCTATGGCTGCCAGGAGAAATACCACTGAATTCAATAAAAAAACAGGATCTCATTTTTCTGATGATTTCTACCAAAAAGAAATGACCACGTGTAGCTAAAACTAAAAAAAAAAAAACAAAAAACCCAGCATTTAGGAAAATTTTACACTAGACTCCTGCTGGGGACATTCTACATCTAAATAAATTAGTAACATGTTTCATAGAATCACATAAGAGTTCAGAGCTTGAATTTCAACACAAATTTATCAAAGTTATTGCACTGCATAAATTTTTGCAGTTGGCATTCATGCTGCATGCCTCTTCTTTCAGGCAATCATGGCAGATACTTCTTTTTCAAACACTGAGCTCCCCAAAGGATTTACACCACAAGTCAGTGAAAATAACCCTGAAAAACTGCAAGAAACACTGTAAGGAGCTGTGGGTTTGTGGGGTTTTTTGTTATATAGAATAGAATAGCATAGCATAGCACAGCATCGCATAGCATAGGATAGAATATACTCCCAAGAAGAGAGATGGGAAACCCAAGAAAAAGTCAGCATGCCACTCCCCACACCTGAAGTACTGTGGTTCCTGGGTTCACCAACACAGGATGGCCATCCACAAACACCTCTATTTGGTTGCTGGCTGCTGTTGCAGTTGTACGCCCTTGAGAGACATGGAAAAAGGAAACAAAAAATTTCAGCTATTGCTAGATGCAAACTGTCGGATCCCACACTCGTCATCTTACAACTAGACAGTCAGTACTGATACAAGTCCAGTGCTAGAAACAGCATGACACAGAATTCCAGAGCTGCAAAGCGCACATACGTGTCCTTCAGTAAGTCAGTGGCACATACATGAATTCTATCACCATACATGCCCACATAAACTGGAGACACTTACCGTGCACTCTGGAGGACTGGGCGACCCCAGCTAAGGTCCTGCGGACAGCAGGTAGGCGAAGCATGATCCTTGAGTAAGAGAGAAAACAGCACTGAGTGTTTATGAATTTAAACGTTTGCTGACAGGTTTTAAATTTCTATAGCAGCTACAAAAGTATGCACACACCTATACATGTAGTTAAAAGAGAGTAAGAAATCACGTTCTTGAACTGCAAGATACAGTTCTCTTCCTATAACCACCGATACTTCTCACACGCGTGTATCGCCCTACATTAAAAACCGGTGCATGCCACGACGACCGACCAGCTGGCAGCCCAGCTCAGGTCACCAACTCTGCAGGAGCTGCCAGGAGCACGGACGAAGGACGAGCAGCCATCGAGGACGGGCGGCAGCGTCACCGCGACCGGTTCGTGTTGACAAACACACACCGGGCAGGCTCTCGGGGCCTGCCCGCCCCGTCCTGACCCCGCGGGCCCCACTCCCAAGAGCCATGCCGGGGCCTTGCCAGGCGGCACAGCCCGGCGTCCTCGACCCTGCCGGCGGGGCTCCCAGGCAGGACCCGGGGCGCTCCGCCGGGCTCAGGGCACGGCCCGCAGCGCCGCCGCACGACGCGCGGGTCACCTTGGAGGCACCTCCGCCGCTGCCCGCCGCCACCGCGCTGCGGAGCCGTCCCCGCCACTACCCCTGCCTCGGCGCCCGCCGTTACCTGGCGCGGGAGGGGCGGCGGAGGCACCTGGGCCTTCCCCGCCACTGTACGGACTGCCCTCCGCCTCGGCCTCTATGGCGGCAGCCTCGGGACTTTCCGCCGCTGCCCGGAGCCTCCTTCGGCAATCTCCGGCGTCTGTGACGGGGGCCGCTTTCTGACGTGCGCCTTCGGCAATCTCCGGAGCTAATTGCTTCGGCGATTTCCGTCACTGTGCTGGAGAACGATAGAATTCGGCAATTTCCGCCGTTCTCGCCGAGCCTTCTCGGCCACCGTCAGACACGCCACCCTCGGTAATCTCCGTCTCTTTCCGCTTCTCTCTTCGCCAAACTCCGGAAACTTCCGCTGGTGCCTGCGAGACTTGGGGGCGGGCAGAACGACACCGCCATGAATGTCGCAATATCCTTATAGCACTGAAAAACTTCTCAGGCTGTATCTTTAACTTCACACTTATCATTGTCATCCTTCCCCGCACCTCCGATGTCCCGGCCGATGCATGCCCTGCTTTGGAGGAGCCAACCCGAGAGGAACTACCTCGCGGTTCGTTCTTGCGGAGGGATACATGTGCGTGCAAAGAAGCGGAGGGATACCGAAGCTATATAAGAACGGCGCAGGGGCTGCTGGATCTCTTTGCGCAGCGGTCGGGCGGGGGTTGTCGGCTGTGTGCCGCGCCGCTGCCGCCATGGGCTTTGGGGACCTGAAGTCCCCCGCTGGCCTCCGGGTCCTCAACGATTACCTGGCTGACAAGAGCTATATCGAGGGGTGAGAGGCGGCTGGGGGAGCGCTGGAGTCGGGAGATGCGGGCCGAGTCTGGCCGGGCCGCGGTGAGGCCTGGTCGCCTGGCGGGAACCAGCGGGGGGGGCCCTCAAGCGCGCCTGTGTGCCAGCTGCCGGCAGCCGTCGCCATAAGGCGGCTGTGGGCGGCGCTGGAGCCGGCCGAGCCGTAGCGCGCCCGGCCTCCCACAGTGTGTGCGATGGGCGCCGCTGGGCCTCGCAGCAGCGTGGCGGCCTGTGTGCTCAGCGCCTGCTGCTTTGTGTCTTTGATGCACGGACGGAGGAAGGGGGTTTAATTTCGGCTTGTTCTCCGCAGGTACGTCCCTTCTCAGGCTGATATAGCAGTCTTTGAAGCAATCGCTGCTCCACCTCCTGCAGAATTGTTCCATGCTCTTCGCTGGTACAATCATATTAAGTCATATGAAAAGCAAAAGGCAAGGTATGGTTAAACTGCGAAGCTGGAATATACGTTCAAAGTAGCCTACACAGTATTGCATTTGTTCCTTCGACTTAAAAAGTGTTTTTCAATGGTGCCACGTGGCGTTTTGCATTGCCCTTGGAACAGGAACAACTCCAGAAGCAGAGCGCACCTCTATCAGTACGTTACACTTCTTGCATAGAATTTAGGCAACCTTATTCTTTCTCTGATCAGTTGCTGAGTTTCTGCCTGGTATTTTGCTGTCATTTACACAGATAACTATCCTGAAAGCTGGGAGTTACTTGCCAGTAGTCAGCCCCTTGAAGGCAACACCAGACTGTTTTAGAAATCATTACAGGAGTCTTGAAAGATAAATACGCAGTACAAACTTGATAAGTAAGGAAGGTGGCTTATTCAGATTTTTAGTCGTGGAAGATAAAACAAAATCAATAATTTGCAATGCAGAAGCACATATAAAGAAGGGGAAATATGAAAGCAAATGTCATCTTTTTTCTTTTTTAGTGATTTTAGTGTTCATGAAAGGTGCTGTATTGACATCCATGGAGACTGCAGGCCTCTCTAAAAAAGGTACAGCATAGGTAGTGTCAGTATTGCTACACTGCCTCCTCTATGTGCCTCAGTCCTTTTTGGAGGGAACTCTTGTAAAGTTGGGTGGCTCAGTCACCAGTTTGTTTCCAAAACCCCTTATAATGCTGAAGGAGACTGAGATTATGAAGTTGCTTCACAAAGTCCACTCTGGCAACTACTTCTCGTTCCTGAGAACTAAAGCTAGTGTTATGACTCCAGTAACAGCAGTTCACAGGGACAATAGCACTCCAAGCTTATTTTAAGACTACAAAACTATATGAGCTACAGGAGAATTAATTCAGGGCCTCTGGTCCCTTGTGTTCTGTCGAGAGCTAGCTTTCAGAGTTAAACACTCACTGACGCCTCCAAGCTCATGCTATCAGTTACATGGCGTATGCTTAGGTGGAGCAGTAGTGCTGGGCAGGATTACGTCAGCTTAGAGGAACAAGCTTTGAATATGGGATTTGCTGTAATCTTAACTAGCATGTCAGAAGCAGTGGGATTTGTCTTTGGGAGGTTCTGTTTTCAGGTAGCCGAGTTAGGTGCTTTGGTTTTATTTGTAGCACAGCATTTTCATTAGAAATGGATTTGTTGGGTTATTGACAAATTGACAGTATTTGTGTTGGCATTTGAGTAGATTCCTAATACGTGCTGTTTTCTTTCAGCTTGCCAGGAGTAAAGAAGGCTTTGGCGAAATACGGTCCTGCTGATGTTGAGGACACGACAGGTGCTGCCACAGATAGCAAAGATGATGATGACATTGATCTCTTTGGATCTGATGATGAAGAGGTATTGGTGATTTTTTGGTATTTTTCTAAAATACACAGGTGTGCAGATTTTTGCCTTAACTAGTTTGAGGGGTTTTTTTACCTTGATTGCATATCCCACTCGGAATTTTCAAATTCAGCTTTGTGGAACAGAAAAGCTCAGAAAGTAAAAACTCGTTAGAAAGAGATGTCTTGCAATGCAGGGAACTGTCTACTTTGACTGGCTACATGATGAATAAAACAAAAAAATCACCATCTTTCGGCTGACAGTTGTGATGATTTGTTTTTGCCTGAGTAGATGCCAGTCAGTGTGGTAATGCTTTAAAGGTGTGGGGTTTTGGTGCTTTTCTGTAGCTTTGGTTTTCTCTTTCAGGAAAGTGAAGAAGCAAAGAAACTGAGGGAAGAGCGTCTGGCCCAATATGAATCAAAGAAGTCCAAAAGTATGTCTACCGAGAACTTGATTTTATGCTTGGGTTAATTTTCATGCATTTGAACAGGATGGCTGGAAACTCTTAATCGTATATAGATAAACTTGACTGGGAATGAGACAGGAGTCACTGGCTTCACTTGACTTGCCTGTGAGCTTAGATTTTTCCTGTAGCAAATGGGAACGTTAACGTAGTTTTTGTCCTTAATAAGCAGCTCTTCTCGTACTCAGAGGCTGAACTTTGTAAATAGAGAAACCTCTGAGCCTTTAGAGAAGAGGCTGTAATATGCAATTTCTTCCACAGTTACTGGTCTGGAACCGCTCAGAACTGTAGCAGTTCCAGTATTCCCTCTGTGGAAAATCAACTGTTACATGGTGTGATAAGCTCCTTCTCAGGTGATCTGAAAAGGAATTCATATGTAACAAACAAAGTTACCTGCTTCATCTATGTATTTTTAGGAGACTATTTCTCAAGAACATATAGATTTGCATCTTGGAACATTTGGGATATGCATGGCTTATGTTCTTGTAAAGCTAGTTTGCAAGTATATTAATGAGTTTTTGAAAAATTCCTAGCTTTTTAATGGTGAGTTTCTTCCCCCAGAACCAGCTGTTGTTGCCAAATCATCAATCTTGCTTGATGTGAAACCTTGGGATGATGAGACAGATATGGCCAAACTAGAGGAGTGTGTTCGAAGCATTCAAGCAGATGGCTTGGTCTGGGGATCTTGTAAGTAGGAGAAAATTTCAAAGCTGGGAGAGGGAGGTAGTGTGGTCTCTTAAGGTAGTGTATGAATAGGTCAACTTTTGGTCACTGTTTGCTGGTCTGTGAAAATGTGGGTAGCCAAAAACTGGGTGGGAATTGCAATGCTGCAGTACTTCAGTATCTAGACATGCTCAAAAAGGTGTATTGGTGTAGTGGCCAGGTTAAGATTCAAATGTAGGTTTTTAAATCTTTCAAACTTTGACTCTGCTATCCTGCATCTCCCTGTACAGTTCCTGATGCAGAATGTTGCCCATACACCCACATCACTGGTTTGGTTGGGGGACTCTACAAAAACAAACTCCTTATTTGACCACTCTGTCATGAATGCTTTGTTGTTGATGAAGCAGTCTATAATAGGAAACAATGTGTTTATACATTTTTTTATATACTTAGCAAACTACTTTGGTCAGGTGAATCTTAGGTCTCCATTTTTAAGAGACTGCACCAACCAAGGAGTACTAAAATGTTGGTTGTTGTTTGTGGTTTTTTTGCAGCCAAGCTAGTACCAGTTGGCTACGGTATCAAAAAGCTTCAGATCCAGTGTGTCGTTGAAGATGATAAAGTTGGAACAGATATGCTGGAAGAAAGAATAACAGCTTTTGAAGATTATGTACAATCAATGGATGTAGCTGCTTTCAATAAGATTTAAGTCTTGATACATCTAGAATAAATGTAATTGCAAAAACGGGGCTGTGTCTGTGGTTAATTCAAAATCATGGTGTAATCGAACTTGTACAGTTTGGTTATCTGTAAAATAGAAGCTAGAACTGAGTTTCAGAGTTGCTCCATCACCCCATGGTAGTGCCCAGGAGTGTGAGCAGAGGAAATAGAAAATTTACCATCACTCCAGATTTAACATGGCTCTAAAAATCTGAAATGCTCATTGCTCTGTTTTTGGGGGGGAAGTTTCATCTTTGGAAGTTTCCGAAATTCGTCTGGAAGGAAGGGATGGCTGTTAGGGAAAAAGCACAGGGCTCAGGCAAAGTGCAAATACCTTTTTTTGGCAGATAAACAGTAGTATGAATTCTGTTTAATAAAGGTGGTGACTAAAGGAACACATCATGGCTTTTGTCAAAAGCTGAAGCTTCGGCGGGGTGGTAGCGGGGGGAAGATGAAGGTAAGTCAGAAGGAGCTGTGGTGCAGTTCTAGAGGTGGCAGGGTGCTGTGAGACAGGTTTTTTTTATCAGCCTCGAAGCTACCGTGGCACCATCTCGTCTCCTGTTGTGCGGACTTGGGGGCTTTCTTCCTCCCAGGTGTGAAAACATTTGCAGTGAAATTACTTCAAATTTCGCATCTTCTCCGGGGATTGATAAAACAGACACTGGTGCTGTTGAAAGCTCGTTCCCTCCTCCCGGGCTAACCAGCCCGGGTGGTGCTGTGCCCAAAAGCGCTATGAAGGCAAAGGCACCAGGGGGCAGCAGGGACCGGGGCACCGGTTCCCCACCGTAGCGTGGGGGTTAGCTGGGTGCAGGGACCAC
Source organism: Trogon surrucura (assembly GCA_020746105.1). Lineage (NCBI taxonomy): Eukaryota > Metazoa > Chordata > Aves > Trogoniformes > Trogonidae > Trogon > Trogon surrucura. The sequence goes on along the minus strand of CM036621.1, from coordinate 53,756,986 downwards.
AAACTAGAGCTAATGTCGATGGATAATTTATATAGGAAACTTGGAGCGTGCTCCAAGCTAAAAACAACAGTCAAACAGGTGTTCAATTGAAATGTAAAGATAAAGTGGCCATGGTTAATGCCAGTTGGAGTTGCTTGCTTGGCTCCAGGTTGATTTTGATGGTTTTTTTCCAAGACTGGAGAACCTATCAGGATTAAATTGTTTCCCAAAAACTCTCCATAAGATGATACAAATGTAAAAGCTGTCGAAGTTGTGAATCTAGTTCTAGACAAATTCACGTTTCTAGGCCTAGGTTTCTGTTGGACTGAGATAGAGAATTTATTGTGATGGTGAAATGGAAGCTTTTCATGTGCCACGTTGGTAACCAAGATGAAGATGCTCCGTGCCAAAGCCTGACAGCAGCAGGTAAAACAACTGTTCTTTTTTCATAGAGCATGTGTGTGGTTGTCTGTCACAGCAGGTCCTGTTCTCTTTGTTTAAAGGTCTGCCAACTTGAGATTATGTAAGAGCTTCGTTTTATAACTTGGGTCAGGAAAAAAAAAAATCTACCTGCAAGAGGTATTCTGTCATTGTGCCTGTGAAAAATCAGCATCTTTGAGTAAATAAGACTCTTCTGTCCCAAGTTTCTGTAACAGAAAGATCAGCAGTTCCGTAACTGAAGAATGTGATACATAGGAATACTGGGAAAACAGTTTCAGTAGAAGTATTGGCTGCAACATAACAACCTTCAGATACAAACTGTTTCCGAAGCAGACAAAAGTAACCAGAACCTGTCTATTATGAAACGTGTCAATAGCTATTATTCTTGAATGAATGGTCGATCACAGAGCTACTTCCTACAAAGTGCTTTTCTGTAGTATCTTTATAGCATGATAAGATGGATCCCCTTCATCTGGCTTTTCTTCCATTGTGGTGAGTTGAATGAGCATTCCTCAGTCCAAGCAGTGTAGAACTGTTGGTATTGTTTTGGACATTCTTGGGAAACAAAGTTTTTGAGCATTATCTGCTTTGTTTAGGCATCTGATTTGGAGAAAATCCTGTAACTGATCTTGGTGTGAATGTGGTAGTAGTTACATTACAAAGTTGTTAATCCACTTAATTCCATAGACCAGGGCTGTCTTTGGCTTCATTCAATTTTATTCTCTATCTCTGCTGTCTACTTCAGGGGAGGCTTTCTGATAATTCATGCAAGATACCATATGTATATTCCCCCATTTGAGCATGCACTATCTTTACTATATATAGTAATATGTGTGCTTGCATAGCTGACATGCAAGAAGAAAGCTGACATAAACCTTAACTCCTGTAGCAGAAAGAGTGAGGGATTGCTTTCATCTTCCATAATCTTTAGGAAGGAGTTGTTCTTAGAACAGGCGGTCACTGCATATTGCTGCTGAGAAAGGCAAATGAACGCACTCTTTGGAAACAACAAGTTAATTTTATTACTTCACTTGGAGTACAGTCAGGAGAGTAGTACTAATACATCATTCTTAGAAAGATGTCAGGGAACATGAGAAGAAAAACTGCGGAATGTTTGATTTAGGCACATTCAGTAGCATGGTGCCAAAATATTATGATGTGTCACTATGTACCAGGCAGCAAATGCCTCAGAGGAAGAGTGCTGCTTTCCAAGTTTCCAGTCCAAAGTAAAATACATTGAAATTCCACTGATCCTGCCTGACTCTCCCAAACTCTGAAACCAGAGCCTAAAAAAACAGTTACAGACCACAGTCAGATTTTCTATTTGTACAGCTACCAATAGTGGATGTGCTCTTGCATGCATAAATATTAAAAAAAAAATACAAAAGCAAATGTATTTACATGCAAGACCTAAATTACAGTATAAATCCTACTTTTGTGTAATGGCAGGCCATAGAAACTAAGTAGATTATCTGAAAGGCAGTTTTATTCTATATACCCAGGCCGATAAAAAGGGAAAAAACAGTTGAAATTTATCTGAAGCTTCATGCTTTTACTTCAGTGGGGTTTTATCCCACATTTGACGTTTAATTAAGTGGTATTGCATCAGATATTGGTCTGCTCCACTTAGCATATATATTTGCATTGGTGCACGTATGATTCTACAGTAAGCAATGAGTTGGGAGAGAACATAGCATAACTGGGATTACTTCATCTTTCTTAGGGTAGAGGACTTCATTTCCTGAATATCCTGTCTTGTCTCTCATTTAGCAAAGAAGTCCAAATTTGGCTAAAGACAACAGAATATTGTTGAGCTCACCCTGCTCATTTTTTTAAGATTGTTGTTAAATCGAACAAAATGTTATTTCTTTAGCTTTCTTTGCCAGAGCGATAAAAAGCGACCCATAGCTGTAAACCTCTGAGCCTGAAAGGTCAAGCATAGAAAAAGAAAAAATGCCTCTAATCTCAACTTCTGTAAGAAACATTTTCTCTAATTCTTTGCACATTTCAAATGAGCCTAATACTTATATGAAAAATGAGCTCAGTATTTTGCATCCAATTGGTGCTAAAAGCATAAGAATAAGTGATGAGAAAACACAGGTTCTCCTGCCTTAGTTATTAGTGTAAGATAAAGAACACTAGGAAAAAGCAGATTTTATGACCATATTTTTGGGTTCTGACAAGAGAAAGCAATGACTGAGTGTTCTCTGTCTTGGGATTCTTCTCCAGCTGCAGAGTGGAAACACCAATAGCTTCACTTAGCTGGGATGTAGCCAGATGATGCCCACTGAAGGCAATACTGAACAATCAAGAGACTCATGACCCATTGACATATGGCCATGGGCTCTTGCATGAGAATTTCTCAATAAAGAGTGTTATCAGTGATGGTAAGGAAGAATATTTTTATGTGCTCTTCTGATATCAGTGCGGTGTGGAAGCACACTGAAACAACAGAATTACAACATTCCTGATCAAAAAAAAACCCAAACCAGAGCAACTCCACTTATGCTGACAAGTTTCAGTCCAGGCTGTGCGTGCGTTGCAAGGGCAGCACACCCAAATGATGTGTCCTTTTAAAAACCTTTCAGGGAAAGCAGCAAGTGTAATTAAGGCAGCTATTTACATAAAACTGTATATGCAAAGATGCACATCTGAGTGGCAGACATGTAGTCAAGAATACCTTCAAATCTCCGGTCAGCTGTCTTGGAGAGGGATGGTGACAAGAGCAGTCACTGAGCAGTTTCACAACAGTGCACAGGTGCATGGGTGTTGTCCGAGCTCCACAGCTGCTCACTGACAGTTCCCGAGCGGCTCACCTCCCACAGGGCCAATTTTAACACCTCTGAGACTGTTGTCTTGACCTGGGCCTGGAACTTTTTGCTAATCAGAACGTAGAGGATTGGATTGAGGCAACTGTTGATGAAACCAAGGCCAGTGGAGAGGGGAATGCCATCCTGCAGTAGGCCGTGCAAGTTTTCATCATGGTGAGCAGACAGCTCCACGATGCTGAATATGTGATATGGCGTCCAGCAAACAAAAAAAGCTACAACTACAGCAACGATGGTCCAGAAAAGCCTGCTGGAAGTCAGTACAGTTCTCTTCTTCACTTTGACAATCAGCAACGAGTAGCAAATGACCATGGTCACTAGAGGAAAGAGGTAACCGAATGCAAGTCTCACCCAAATGAGAATGTGATGTGTCAGCACAATAAGTTCTCTGTCGTGCACATGGAAGTTGTTGTAGCAAATTGTGACATTGTTCAGAACTGTAGCTGTGTCTCTAAAGTATAAGGCAGGGCCAGCGATAATTGCGGCTGACATCCAAATGATCCCACTAAGAATGAGGGTGTTCCTGACAGTCTGATACTTGTAGGAAAAGACTGGGTGAACTAGACGAATGTAGCGGTCGAGGCTGATGAATGTCAGGAAGAAAACACTTGCAAACATATTAAGTAGTGCAATGAATGAGTTCATTTTGCAGAGCCACTTCCCGAAAGGCCAGTGGAAGCCCATTACCACGTACGTAATATAGAGGGGCAGGAAGAGAACAAAAATGAAATCTGCAATGGCCAGATTGAGGAACCAGAGTGTAGAAACAGATTTATCCCATTTAAAGCCCATAAACCAGATGACAATGGCGTTACCTGGCACTCCCAGCAGAAATGCCACACTGAAAAAGGAAAGGGAAATCATATGGGCAACACTGAGGGAAGACTGGGGTGATTCATCTTCCTCAGGCAGGTCGTAGAAATAAGAATAGTTCTCAAAATCTTCAAATGTCATGTTGCACAGTTATTTTCTGGGAAAGAAAAGAAATGGAACAGTCAAAGGAGAAATGTTTTATAGCACTGCAAATAGTTACCTGAAATTCCTTTAAGTTCTTGATCTTAGAAAAACCCTGAAACATTGACTTAGTTTCACATATCTTTCATGTCAGTTGCTAGCACAAAGCTTGTGGAGTATTTTGGTCATGGGTATTTCAACAAACACTCAAATCAAGGTAAAACTTGGAATCTTCAGGAACCGTTTTCCTTGCATTTATTTCTCAGAGAGCACTGAGCATAGTATCGCTGATAAATTTATGGGAGACCAGATGCAAAATTTTAATGAAGTGATTTTTTAATTGTTTTTCTAGTTTGGTTTCATATTTTACTGCTCTGTTCCTACACAAAGCAAGTTTTACAATTTTTATCTGTCAGAAATCAGAGAAAAAACAGGCATCCCTGTAAGAAAAAAAGAGCAGGTCAAATGCCAGGAAGCCATTTTTTGTAAAACTACCACTGCACCCCCTCAAATTATAGTTGATGAAATCACAGACATTGATTTGTCCAGGAACTGAAAGTTTATGTGTTTATTCTTCTCTGTCTTTGTATCAAGGAATGCTGATTTTCAGACACGTTCAACATATTAGACTTCCTTAACGCAGCAAAGGATGTAGAGAAGGAAACATACTTAACATGTTTCAGGGGTAATGCACACAGTTTTGGTATTCTTCCACCAGTAAGCTGAGAAACAGGTATCAGATGAAAGAAAATAAAGTTGCCCAGGAGAATAAGACACACTGTAAGAGCTACAGATGAAAACACGTGTGTCTCCAGTTTCCCTTCTTTTAACATAGAGAGGCAGTTCCAATTTTATTGTGTTGCAAAAGCTTCCAGAACTTAGAAGTACAACATGAGTTTTCACCCAGGAATTTTCTTCTAAAGCTCCAAAGGAAGAGTGTAGGAGTGAAAGCAGGATAAGGGAAGGGAAAATACAAACCAAAAGAAAAATGCAGAAAAAAAAAAAAAGATAAATGAATGAGAAAACAGATAGCAAGCAGAGGTTGAGCATGAAAAGGCACTCAGAAGTTCCATGGTCATAGCATGCAGACAAAGCTGTGGCACAGCACAGATGGCCACAGTCCGACAAAAGTATCTGCCACAGTCAAAACAAATATTCTGCTAAGTTCTGTTATAATTTTTAAACCTATATTTTTTGGCTGGACTCAGCTGCACTAAAAACCTGTTCCCAAGAGCAGGGTACAACCAGCCCTCAGCTGTACTATGCATGAGCTCACCAGCACACTTCTGTGTTCCAGCTCCATTCAGAAACTGAAATTCAGCCCAAGATTTGGAACCCAGCCCTGAATTTCTGTAATTCCATTAATTTTAGCATGCTAAGGACAACAGGAGAGGGGTCTGCAGAGTACACTGCCTGCAGAACCACATCTGCAAGCTCGTATGTAAGTACATACCTTTCCTCCAAACAAGTAGTTCACTTATTTTGAAAGGATCACTCAGACAAACGAGACTACAGATATGCATATGCATTGGCAGGATTATATTTCTCATTTCTAGATGGATAGGCAAAGGGTAAAAAAAAAATTTAATAGTTGTGTAATTTTATATCTCTTGATTAAAAAAATATGTAATGAGTCAATGTTCCATGAAGAGGCTATGATAACATTTGCCCTTTGTAATTTACATCAGGCTGAAGGAATGTTATTTGGTTTGCTGTCCTGATAGAATGATACTTACTGGGCTGCATCTATGTAATTACATGCCCCTTGGGGGTAGATTCTGCATCAAATATCAGTACCACCCATTTGAGTCATTCTTTCAAATAGCTTAACAGCTGCCGAGAAATAGCATAAACAAGGAGCAGTACCACTAACATCTGGAACAACACTACATTTGGACAGTTTCAGCTGACAGTCCAGATAATAATTGGATTTTTAAGGGTCTTTGCCTATATACAGAACTGTATCTTCAAATTGAATTTATGCAATTAAACAAAACCCAAAAAGAATTCCCATTTTTCAGACTCCTGTTGACTAACATTCTGTATTCCAGTCACTCATCAATTTTGCTTTTAAGTTTCTCAAGAGCACAACACAGTAATACTTGGATTCAAACATTTCTTCCCAAATCTTTTTCCCCCCATAATGGTGCTAAAAAAAACCCCATACTGACAATAACAAACATTTGCTTACTGCCCAGCAATGTTAGTTTTATATTTAGAATTTCTGAGACAATATATAGCAGGAGAAAGAAAACATAGCTAAATAAATACCAAATATTTACCAAGCCTCTCTTAGTTTAAAACTCCACCGTTGAAAGAGCACACCTTTAGAATGCAATTATTTTTCCAAGCTTGTATTTTCCCTTATGTCTAGCTCCTAGTCCTACAATTGTACAACTCTTGAGCAGTGGGGGCAGAAAAAGCAGGGGAGGAACATTGCTTACCATTGCTCACAGCACACAGATGTTGAAGCTAGGCTCTACGGCTAGGGCTCTGCAAAAACTGGCATTTACATTTGCAAAGCCCAAACTTTTCTCTCTGACATCCACATATATGAAGCATTTCTACAACAGGACTCCTGCTGTTAAGCCCTGCCATGAAAGAGACAAGCAGTATGGGATTGGCAGCGGAGCTATGCTGGTTTACACCTTCTGGGATAGCCATTAACCATCATTCAGCAGGGATGTTTGTGCTCTTGAAACACAGATAGTTTCAAATACATTACTTCAGTTTTCATTTATTAATAAACTTGCAGTGTCAGAACCGCCTTGCAGTTCAAGTCTAGATCTTGAAATGAAGAAATCCAATTCTATTCCTTATTCTGTTGCTAGCTTCCTGTATGATCTTTGACAAGTGGCCTAATTTCCAGACTGGAAAGATTCTCATGTACCTGTCTACAAACAGAGGCTCAGTAGAGAAAATAAAAATTTTTGCCAGCAGTTTCCACTTGGCTTTCAGGCCAGCTGCTAGAAAGGGTAAGAGAGGTCTGATGCAGTTCACTGGCTCAGTCCCTGCTGATCCGAGTTTTCAAAAAGGAGTCAGAGTGTGGAAAATACTTTTCAATAAACAGGAAAGCGTGGTTAGAGGCCTGGCAATAGGACTTGGGGGCAACCACAGGTTACAGAACAGTGTTGTACTGCACACGGATGAATAAAACCAAGTTTAGACTTCATCTTGTCTTTTATTATTTTATTTTTTTAAAATAGTAAACAGCCTGTGTAAAGTATATGCTCAGCAGTTTGACTGGAGTCTGCTCCTGTTTGCTGAGGTCACAAGCAGCCCTGAAAAAGGAGCCTCCTTGATTCAGTTGCTTAATTATGAATATAGTTTCTGATTTTTGAGCAAATACTTTTCAGAACATTCAACCAGGAGGTTTCAGTTCTTGTCTCCTTCTGTAAAACAAAATTTAATTACTAAACAACTTCATAGAAATATGACAGGCTGGTACCTCATAGATCCTGGGACAGAAAAGAGAATTACCAAGAAATACAGATTGTTAGGAAATGTTTCTAAAATACCAAGTCACAGAACTGCTGGGAAGAGACTTCACCATGTGCTGCATGAACTCTCTTTCTTTGAAGTTCAGCAGGGAATTACACAATCAGATCTCAACTGACACATGCACAACTTTTTACTACAAGTACCTAGAGTTAATTTTCTGTGCCACCGTTACAATATTGCATAATGACAACTTGAACAAATGATTGAATCTGTTTAAAACAGAACAGCTTTTGTCACACTAAGAATGGCCTTAGGGTTATGACATGGGTCCAGTACTTTGGATTTTATTCATAGCTATGCCACATGCGTCCTGTTTAACCAGGGGAAGTTGTATGACCTCTCCATGCCTTAGTCCTGAGGTCAGTGGAGTGGCTTTGCAATTTAATTTCTTTGGGTTTTTCAGTCTAAAATGGGAGAAAACAAACAAAACAGTTGCAATTTCCACTCACTTCATTTGATGCAAAGTCTTCCTGGGAGTTCAAAGTTCTCTGGGCACCACTCAAGTAAGGGTCCACCTTAATTACATTGGTAGTTCTCTGCCACATGTTTGGGCTACAGCCAGGCGAGTTCTTTCTCATGTTTGGTCCTCATTACTTTTGAACTTTACAGGGAGGTCCAAGGGAAAAGCTTATTCATTGTCTATGTTAGTTAAAAGTTAACACAAATATTTGAGTGGTAGTCTCCAGATCTATTTGTTCAGTGTGCTAAACAGTGCTCAAAGCCTCTGGCCAGCTAAATTGATTTTAGAGGTCACAATACTAGGTCCTGACTCAATAGGAAATACGAAAATCATCATTTGCGGAGTTGGCTGACTCAATGGTTAACTTCATAGAGGGCATACATTATAAAACCCCTCCTTTTAATGTCTTTATGAATAATTCTGAGCATATCACATTCCATGTGTACGATCTATGGCTAAAGGAAAACTTATTCGATTGATTCACTTCAACTTTCGTCATCTGCAAGAGTCAAATGTTGGAGAACTACTAATTTCTCAAAAGGTTGCCTGAAGCCTGCTTGTCATACTGCGTCTCAGCAAGTTTGTCCGGATATTGAATTAATTTGAGAGCCCTCAAAAAAATTCTTAGATCTTTTGAGGGGCTAAATTTTGATTTTATCTAGCTTCAAAAACATAAACATGAAATTCACCCAGCAGTTTATCTGTAAAGTTCAAAACATAGAAGGCTGAGCAAGTTTGTTTGGAGTATATACATGTTTCCGGCAAGTACTTTACAAAGACACAAGTTCCTAAAACTCACTTGGAATACTGATAAGATTACAAACTGTCTCATATTTCTCCTTCAAAAGAACAAACCCAAGATGACCACTTGCCTCCATGCAGAAACATTCCTACAGCAGGAAGTGCCTGAAACACCCATACTACAAAATTAAATCATAGCTATGCTATAATTCAAGACTAAAGCTGGCCCTGCAGGCAAAGCTACTAGGAAACAAGCATTTTAAGTTAGTATACACAAAAGGAGAATCAAGGCTTGTGTGTATATTTTCTTTTTCACAGGGTCATACACAAACACCTCTCTACTGTTTTAATGGTCATTAGGCATATGGTAACAAAGTTACTTTGAAAGCCTTCCTGAACTCAACAACTAAAAGGGGTCATAATGGATACAGTATGTGACTGGAAACTTTTTCTAGCCACCATGTAGATGCATTTTTACTAGCAAACGAGAATACAGATAACCATCATTTTCCATTCCCTTTCTCAGCAAAGCTGTGTTGGAAATACATATGCAATGTACTAGCTAAACATCTCCTAAAATTTATGCCAAAACCAGCTTTCTGTGAGCAAGGCCAGACATGACTCTGTTAGTCATAACACACCATTTCATCTGTGGTATTGAATTCATTTGACCAGATAACAAGCCTCATAATATTTTACACAAAGTGGGTGTTACAGTGGGATTAACAAACCCTTACAGAGCCGACTCAGTTAATATTGGGAAAGCAATGATCTGAGGCTAGTACTTTTGCCGCCACAGAAGTATTAAACAACAAATAGAAGACCTAACTTGCTATCTAAATAATGCTGCTGTAATAGAAGAAGTATCTACAGTAGATCTGTCCTGGATATAACAATTCATCCAATCAACTGCTGCAATCAAGCAGTGTTTTATTTCCACGAAGAGGTAACTCATAAATGTCTGCAAACAGCAACCACATATCACCAGAAGAGATTTATTCTCATGCTGATCCCAAGCACCAAGACTTCCATCCTCAAAGAACACAAAAACTTGAAGGTCCTTGGGATATGCACTGTGGGGGGCACTTAGTAACTGTGTAGTCAACGCTTGCTCCTGCTCTTATTCCCTTCCATTAATACAGCTAAAAGTAGAAATATTTTTTTAAATATTCCTTTTGAATGTAAGGAGTTGCCTTAACCACTGCAAGTCTATCATGTGACCAGAAACACACTACAAAGTCAATAAAATGACAGGTGATACCTGTGAAACACTTAAAGTGGCCCCATTCTGGGAAGAAAATAAATAAAAATACCTAAGCATTCTCACATGTAGGTAAAAACAGAAGTTTAGCTACACAGTGGCACTTGAGATTTAAAATATGGTCTTACACTGTATGTGTCAGCACTGCCGAAGTATTTACATAACCTGCCATAACACCTCAGTATTCATAACCCTTAGTGAATGTGGGCTCAGGTGAGGAACATGAAGGCTGAGAATGACCTACAGGAAGTCTCCTTTCTTAAACATAGCACTGTCCCCTTACTCATGATGGAGTAGAGAAACCACAGCTTAACCTCTGGGAGACCTTCCTCTTCCTGGAGAAAGCTCTCCTCTGTGCCATCATGCTCACCGCGTTGGAGGGAACCAGCACCCACCTGGGCAGCCCTTGCAGATCCTGGTCTGTCTTCTCTAAACTGAAGGGAGAAGGAACCTGGATCTCACATACATTAATCTGTCTCTGCAGGCCCAGGACATACCTTAGAGCTATTAAGCACGTGTCTTGAGTGACAAAGGCCAACAGGTACACCATGTATCACACTGGCTGTGTCCTCAGCATGTAAAGATATGCACAATGATGTATTGTTCCAGGGAAGTTTCTCGTGTTTTCTACTCCTCACAAATGCCAGCAGTATTTTTTTGGCCACCGTAATAAATACTTATCTAGATCAATGGAGACAAAAATTTTAAACAGGCTAAGTGCCTCATCTTCACAGTGACTGGATTGATAAGATAATGAATGCTTGTATTTCTGATCAAGCATGGCTTTTTACATTTTTCATGCAAAAAAAAAATTTGGAATTAATTCACATTGGTTTCATACATTTGTGATGAAAGAAGATTTTGACTAGCATTCTTATGATCGTTACATGATCATGCAGCTCTGAGCATGTTGTTTAAGTGTTTGTACTCCTTCAGCAAGCACAATTTTTAGGTATAACTCTCTCCTCACAGGAAGTAGCAAAGTGAGAGCAGAGAATAAAGAGCAAATGCAGAGATTTCTTTCAGACTATAAACTGTTGTTTCAGCAGACTGAATAAGGCCAAATAGACATATGTTAGACTACAGCCATGCTAAAGTTACTGCAGGGTAACAATGGGTCATTAAGGAAAAAATAAAATAAACCTCTCCAGCAGGATACAAAATCTCTATCAAATGAGAAATAAACATAGTTTACAATCTGTTATACTAACAGTCCTTTTAACAAGAAGAGTTAAGAGCTAACCCCCAAAAAAATCAGCAACACAACTCCTTCCTCAAGTACGCCGTCTTATATCCTATTCTATTTCACATATTAACTTGCCATTCACTCCTAACAGTATATTTGTTTATGTACTGCCCTCTGAAATAATGTCTGTTCTTTCAGGTTTGTTCTACTGCTCATTAAGCCTACATCAACAGTTTCTTCTAGTGTGACTGTAATATTGCTGTGGTTACTACTCTGCTGTGGTTATTACTCTCGACACAACTCGCACACGGGTGTATCAGAACATCCAATTCCAAAATATGGTTAATATGTAGCCAAAACATTCCAGCTGATAAGATAACATACTTTTTTTTGTCCTCACAGTTAATACACTAGGATCACTGTGTACACTAGATAAAGGGTGTCTACTTCTGTATCAGTGTTATTCTAATATTCCAACCCATACAAAGCTAACTTTTATTTACTTTAAGATCAAGTCTAAAATAAGGACTGTCTGTTTTCCTGCAAAACTGAAAAAAAATCATGCTGTTAATGCAATTTCAGGAGGGCTGAATATTTATCTATCACCTAACATGGCATTTGAAACACTCTCTAGCACTAATAAGAATATATAGCATCTATGATTAAGGTGTTAAATCAGGAGCTTGGAAATACTGGTTTTACAGGTTTCCTGTAATACCTCTGCAAATCACTTCTCACTTGACTACACCAGATACAGTACAACACCCTCAGTTAAGAGATAGGACCTCGGTAAAAGGTTACTCAGTTTTGTTAAATGGACAATGGTTCTCAACATTTCTGAAACATCTCATTAAAGTGATGCGGAGCTGGGCTCATTCAAAGAGGATCACTAGAAAAGAAAAAATGGGAGTGTAGAAAGTGGTATTACATTGATGGTACAGGACTTACTACTCATCATTTTCTCTCTCCCATCCAGAAGGCTTTAAAAGAGAATAAAACTTCTGTGACAGGCCTGCATTTGCTGAAATAAAGCAAGTATTTTATGTCGGGAAAGTACCCAAAGGCCCTAGCCTTTGAGATCAAAGCCTCACTGGGTCTAGGTGCTATAAGCATAAAACGAGCGATAATTTCTGCCTTGTTTACAATTAAACAGAATAAACAGACATCAGAAAAGTAGGGAAAGAAACAGAAGTATCTTGCCCAAAGCCAAACAGTAGATTAAAAGGTAGAGTTGGAGGCGGAATTCAGACCTTGCCAAAAGAATGAAGAAGCAACTATCTTGTGCGGGTAGAGGGAAAAGGTGCTGGTACTTCATACTTGCGCCTTGTGATTCTTAAAATACATCCTTTGAAGGGTATCAAAAAGGGAAAAGAGAGCCTGGGCTGGGCAAGTGAAGTAGGAGAAGGCTGCAAACTCTCTGCTAAACTAATGTCCTTGGTAAGGACTGGAGAATTCTCCAGTACTGGCCTTTGCAGATCACTCTTGCAAACAAACCTGACCTGTAGCGATGGGTTACGTTAGCTTCCTTTTGAGCTCACTAATGAAAAAGTATTTTATCTGCAGCAGATCTGTTCAGTTCATCTATAGAATTGTAATGCAGTAAAAATGGTCAGCCAGGGATAAGAGAGCTGCAAAAGTCAGCAAAAAATCTCTCTGGAGGAGAACATCCATGGGCTTATACAGGGCTTTTTGCTCCCATCTCCAAGCCCTCCACCTCCGGAACATACTGAGGGTACAAAGAACACAGAATTAATTAAGCTCCTCTGAAAGTACGATATGCTTCTTTTGAGGACACATAACATTTCCTTTTGTCTCAGGAGTCTCAAGCACACTCTACAAGTAGTAGCAAGCGTGGGAGACTTGACCTGTGCATGGCATCTTCCCTTCTAAAATCGGATGTCTCTCGGACACTGTCTACCCATCACAACAACCCCTTCTTCTGGTAACAGGCCAGGAGAAACTCTTCCTCCCACTCAGCTCTGTTTTGCAAACCCAGCAACAGAGCCCTGCACTGTTGTGAAACTCCTAGCTTCGGAATGAACGAACACAAATCAAACCATTATCAGAAATAATGAGTGAAAATTAGCCAGACAACCAGCCACCACAGCAAGAGGGACAGCTGAACCACTGGCACATTCCCTAAGACAAAATGAATAAAGAAGCAAACAAGACCGTTCAACAGGCTACAATCATCTGCAAATCTAGCTGCTTAGTGCTTGGAATAGCAGAGTTATTAATAAAAAATTAATATCTAAGAACGAACCACAAACTTCAAGTGGCTTTTAAGAAACATGAGAAGAAAAGTCTTTAAGGTAACTGGCTTAATTAAGAAACAGATGTAAACTTCCCTCTTGAATCAAACTATCAGAAATAAACACAAATCTGACACCATTTCAGAAGTTGCTCATTAGTTTGTCAGCAGAGCAAGAAATTCTTAAAACAAAAAGGAAGAATTTATAAAATATCGCACATACAAATTGCATTACTGTCATCAGCAGTTTTCCTCTGCCCCCACAGTAAATATCTATAGTCAAATCCTGCCAAGGAATCCTTATAACAGAGTTTCCCTGACTTAGGATGCCTTTCCACAAAGACAATTAGAGAATCCAAACCATAAATTCATTCTCCAGAGTCAAGTAACTTCCACTACACCACACTCAAAGAGATTCTAAGTGTAATACAAGTGGACTCTAATATCGCGCATAGCACATATAAAATCTCTACAATTAAGGTAACCTTGGGAGGACCTCTGTCCTCCCTGGCATAAGTGGCCGATGTTTTGAATTTGGGGAGAAACTTCAGTGACATTAAACAAAAGTATACTGAGTTATCAAAATATTCGAATTTCCTAATTCAGCTGAGGCAAAACAGTAACAGAATGCTAGTGAAAGTAAACTGCCATAGGCAAATTATTCTTGAATCAATTTCTACAAGCTGGTCTGACAAATTCCTTTACCCTGGCAGACCCTCACTCCCTCTCTTGTCATTAGCTATGAATTAATAAACATTTTAAAGTTATTCAGTAATACAATTCTTTTCAGCTAGAAAGCTAATGTGTTTTAATTCATAGACAATCCATACATTTTCTGTAAATCTACGAAAACAGGTCGGGAGTATTGTTTGGCTTTGCAAGATCACATTTAGAAGGACTACAGGTTACAACGACATGGTTATCCCTAAGTCCAAACAGGAGGTGGAATCTAGCCCCGTCTCGTTGTGCAGTAACATATAAGGCTTCGAATCTTGTCACTTCCTCAGAAATACGCTCTCATGCACTTAATGACAGCTAGATCCACATCTTACCTTATTCCACATGGTCAGGAAAAACAGACACACCTTTCAGCTCAGATCACAAAAGCCTTTTCCAATTCTGCATGACTGTAATTCTTTAGAATTACTTTGTTAGTCTGCCACTTCAGTTGAAATGATTTCTAGTTTAAGTTCTAGAATCTATTCAGACAAGAACTGATGTACTTATTTCTAGTAATACCGGGAATTGCTAGAGCTATAGGAGACGTGCTATCTCCTAGCAAATAAAACAATTAAAATTAACACTAGGGGAGGCAAGGGTAGAGAGAAAACGAGAGATTTAAGTCAAGGTCACTTACCATTCTCCAACCTGATAAACTCCTTGAAGTGTGTATAAACACACTGAAAAGTCACTAAAAATTAAATTCACACATACTTTCATGTCTTTTCTTCCTGCAGGGGTGGTTCAAAATAATATCTGAAATAAGTGAGTATAGCACTCTTTCTTCCAAGAAGCTCTTGTAGCCACATGAATATTCTACACTACCTTACAGGATTTGTTGGCAGGTGTTGTTGTAGCTGTAGAAACATATGATTTAGAAGGGAGGGAAAGAAAGATTTAAAATATAACAGAGAGATTGACCTACCTCGTTCAGTTCTTTGGAACGAAACACACTGTAAATCAGGAAAGAGAGCTCTGTAGCAGAAGAACGATCTGCAGTGTTCAGAGTGACTTCAGTGTGATTCCAGCTGCTTCACTTGGCTACTGCCTTCCTTCTAATAAAGCTGCAGAATGATATAACGCCGTGTTTGTTTTCAGCTGAGGAAGTTGTTTCCAACTTCCCTTGGTTTTCTAGACCTAGTTTTGAAATATTGCCTTTCTGCAGAATCCCAGTATTTCACCAAAAATAAATGTTAGACATCTGAATGAATCATTCTGGTCAGTGTCCAAGCCAGGAACAGATGTGGTGGCTGATGAATGGAAAAGGACCTTACATGTGTAGGCTGCTTTTTGTTATGCAGAGAAATTAAACAGTATTTCTTTGTAAGCACTCTGGTTTATAGAAAATAATGTTGAATGAGCAGAAAAATGCTTAAAAACTCACACTGAAAACATCATTTTCTAACTGTGTGGCAGACACATGCATTTTGTATTTATGATGTCTAGATTAATCTTCTTTTATATGTGTGAGAAAGAAGTGAGCTCCTCAAAATATCACTAATTAGCACCTCCGTCAGTCAGTACAACACTGGTCAGAAATTTGAACTGGCTTTAGGAGACTTGGCTTAATTTCCAGTTCTGTGAAGAGCCTTCTGAGTTTGTGTGTCCAGGCCTCATGATCTCCATGCCACTTAGTTTCTCAGTCAGTAAAATGGAAACACTATTCCACTAGTGTCTACACACCATAGCTTTACCTGACGGTATCACACTCATCATTTTAAAACACCTGAGCATCTGTTAGTTCACCTTTGCCAAAGATCAGATCTTCTAGTGGAAGCAATGTTTATCTAACAGTGGTACTCCTCTGTCATTAATGTATAAATTAATGCATTAATGTATAAATTAATTAATGCATTAATTAATGCATAAAGCAAAATGTTTAACACTGACTGAATCTACTTCCTAGATATCAACTCTATTGATATCAGCAGGAAAAATAAACAAAAAGGGAAAGAGGGGGAAAAGGGCATTTAAAGGTTTCCTGTTTTCTCTAGGTAACTGCTTGGTAAACCCTTGCTGATAAAAGCTCTTTTAATGGTAGTTCTCTTCTTCTGTAAATATTGGGATAGGGTAAATATAGGCACCGTTTAACATCAGATCTGCCAAGTTGTTTTTTTTTCGTTCGTAATGGCACGGGTCTATGTGTCTCTGGGTACTTTGCCAAATCCAGTTATTGTAAGGCAGTTAATTTGAGGGCTTGCTTGGTACTATTTCAGTAGGACAAAAGAGGAAATTACTGGGTAGATAATCCTCACACATAATCTCAGTAAAAGAAAAAAAAAAACAAAACAACAAAACCCACAACAACTCAGGGTCATACATTTGCCAAACACTCTTCATCTTCTCTGTGAAGGGAGCATTCTAGAGAGGGTAATGGATTCTAGCAGTTCTAGGGCAGGAAGGAATTGTCCTTAAGGGGTTGCTTTCTTCACCATAAACTAAAGCAGGCTTGGGACTAATCTAACATGTACTGGGGGGTAACAGCTCAGCTCCTTCACCCTTCAGAACCAAGGGAGGATTAAGCCACACAGCAGTTTTTCTCACCCTTCCTACCACTGTACCAAATAGGAAATCACAGCAGCTAAGGATCCAAAAGACATTTTGTAGAGATGAGCTTTCACAGAAAATGAGATTTTAAAAGTTCTAAGAACAGAAGATTACTGCATTTAAAATAATTCTTCTACCAATCCATCCTACCTACATTTTCTCCTTTTCAATTGAAAGGAACTTTTGCTCTGACAAGCAAATTGCACACCTAATTTGCACAGTATAACCAGAATATGTAATGTGTCTGGGAGGAAAAAAACCAACAGAATTTTACAGACAAAACTGCATTTGATCTGGAAGTATTTTGTTTTGCTTGTTTTCTGTTTAGAGCTAAATACACCATTTTATTTTTCTACAGTTTTGATTAAACAACTACAGCAGGAATCTTAAATCCTCCCCCAAAATATAAGCTTGGGCCCTAAACTTTTCTTGTTTTTTTTATGCTTAGACATCGTAAAACTGGAATGGCGAGTCCTAACTTACATGGGTTTTTTAATATACACTTCAATGCAGCCCATTAACCACTGGCACAATTTTATGAGTGTGATCTTTGCAGATAATTTTATGAAACTTACATGCTTGGAAGAAAATTAGTGAAAAAAAAAATTTACCTTGTTTGCTTTCATGTCTTCTCCTTTTTCTGCTTTGAAGTTGTATTTTATTTGACATGTCATTTGTAGTTTTCCAACAGGATATGTTAACAAAGTCTTGGAGTTTTCTCTCTACATTCAGTACGACAATATATCAGAGCTATTCTGAAGAGAGACATTCATATGTGGGACTCGCAGAGCCAAGAAATATTACTTTAAAAATGATGGGAAAAAAAGAACAAAAGAGAGCAGTTACATATAAATAATAGATATTGGGTTGTCCAGCAATGAATAAACTACTGAAAAGCAAATTTTAAAAGGATTTCTGATTCTTTGTAGGTTTTTTTCACCCTATAAAACAAAAGGCAGCAAAAGTATCAAAAAAAAAGGTATAGGCAAAAAACCTTCAGAAATACTTTACTAGTATTAGCCAAAGCACAAATTGCAAAGCAATAGACAAAAACAAAGAAGCTTTAATTTGCCTGGATTACTAACAATTGCCTGATAGTTTTGATAACTATTCCCCACTGCTGGGACCACCACATTTTACCAAGGCATCTATCAGTATGCGCAGATAATCTCAGCATTTATCGACCACCACAGATTAAATTCAATGTGCGCTTATTCAATTGAGTTGTACCAACAATGAATTTGCAAATTAGGTCAAACAAAAGACATTTAGTTTTTCTGAGGGTTAATTTAAGATGAAAAACATAAGAAATTACTTACATTTTGAGGTTGTAGCTGTTTACAGTTTTCTTTTTTTAAAAAAAAATAATTAAAAAAATATTCACTATTCCTTTATCCTCACTGCTCCTTTGTCCTCACTGTTTGAATTAACACCTCATCGATTAAAATCCACTCTGGAAAGACAGAGTTTAAATACTTGACAATCAGGAAAAGTGTAATTTCCTCCCTTCCTGTGAAACTAATGACTATTCATGCCTGTCCTTTTGGTTAAAATGTAATGTTTACTTGTGGCTTAACTATGCACTATATACATATACCATAGTCAGCAACTATGGCAAAATTCTCCAGCAACAGATTTAAACCAAACCACCTGATGAAGGGAGGTATTCCTCATTTAGGTAGGTCCACATCCTCTTACTATGATAATAGAAATCTGTAGATTTTAATGTATAATGTGTTGAAGAAATTCAGTAACTCTGCAGAAGGCAAAATCTTTCATCTTTACTTTACTTTACTTTGGTCAAAATACAGAAGCATATAAATGAATTGTCCTATGTGTATATGTGTGTATACATGTATATACATACAAGTTTGAGCAGCAGCACTTCATGTAACTAACTCTTGCAAACAAAGTCAGCAGGGTGTTAAATTCTATGTACTTATGAAACATCAGAGAATAATTTGCAAGGAAGGGAAAGAAAAAGCTATGTATTTTTTAATGGAGAAAGATACCTGAAAAAATGCTATTAGAAACAGCCTTTTTTCCCCCACAGATTTTGGTTTTTTACTTGCATTTTTTATCATTTTCCACAAATAAATAGGAATGACTTTTTACATAACTTTCAGACCACAGCTATTCGAATTTTGTATTCATATGATAACAAAATAAGAGATTATACCTGTCACTCGGATAATGCTTGAAATCTATGGAATTTGCAGAGGCTCTTTTAACAAGGAACCTTCTGGTATGTCACTGAGTGCTACAGATTATAGTAATTGAACAGACAAATAGCCAACTTGACAACACTATTTTTACATTTTAGCCAAAGTACTGTCTCCTCCCATACAAAGGAATGTCAGTATTTGGAAAAATAATTTCTGAGAGACCTGCAGAGATTACAGAAACAAAAATAAAGCTACACAAACTATAGTGTTTCACTGCAGATTTCACAATCCTTAATACTGCTACAGGGATTAACCAATTTGCACATTTCCACCTCACATGAATCACCAGGAAGCAGAGAGTCACTTAGTGAGGTCTTAGGAGATAAGCCCTCAAAAGGGAAGATAGAATTTACTGCTATGCATCTAATTTACAACACATGGATTGAGTCAGATGTCTCGAAACCTTCCAAAAGCCCAGCCTGATTCAGTTCACAGAAACACAAAGCACTGAGATGAACCCGAGCCACACGTCTTCAGGATTTTAGCTGCCTCCATCAAATTGGCATGCAAGTCAACAGCACAGCTGCCTAGACCTGTTCTTTCAAAGAATTGAGATCTTACTTCCCATTTAAAATAAAAACTCTGGAGATTCAGTCGTCTGTCTTTTATGTAATAAGCCTTTTGATTAAAACCTCAAATCTACAGTCCCTGAAAACACAAGCTAATAGGCAGGGCGCCGATACAGGACTCGTGGGTGATGAAGCAAGGTTGTTGCTTTGCAGCATTACTACTCAAAATCTTAATGAAGAGAAACACTTATGCACATGGCAATCATAGAGCCTGCTGGTTACTCTTTATAATACTGACCAGCCATTAAGATTCCTTAGGACTTATGGAGATGCAAAGGTTTTAAATTGGACAGTAGCTCCTTGCCATGGAGAACGGTTCCTGAATATCACTGCAAAGTTGGTGCAAATCAAATCCAAAACAAACTTGATCGACTATGGATATTCTGAGAAGCTGTGGTCAGTGGATTCAACACCTATTCATTTGTATTTTTGAAGTTGCTTTTTAGTCAGATACATTTGTCAGACTGTTTTTGTGCTTAGTGGATGTGATCACATTTTGTGAAAGGTGACAGATGACCTTGACTCCAGAGTCAATAAATAAATATTTATCCATATTTAAAATAAATATTTATCCATAGAACTGAATCCGAGGCAGGGAGAAGCAATGCAAGTTTCTGCCCTACTGCTCTGCATTTACCCTCGCCTCTGATCACTCTCGGAGAACATAGATTTGCTTCTAAATCCTACCCAGCCCTCAGCCTCACTAATGAGATGGGAGCTGATAAATACGTTGCAGTTTTTCGATGTGGTATGCTAGTTTCATCTAGCATCCAAACTTAGCTAACTATGCTAATAAACCGAAGTCGGCTTTCTAAACTAGCATTTAGTTTAGAGAGTTCTTTCTTTGAAGTCGCTGCTTTCAGCAACAAGGGGAATTACACTAATTGTATGTAGCTTATTAGAAATTGATTACGTCATTATTAGAAACAGACCACCGAACAACATAGAAGAGACTCCTGATTTTACTGATGGACCAGGAGAGACAAAACTCTGATCAAAGAACTACAGTACCTCCAGTAATGGTATGTGAAACGCTGAAGAAACACAAATCAAAGAACAGGCTTTTTGTTCAAAAGTTCTTTTTCTCTCTTTCTTGTTTCAAATATTTCCATGAAAAAGTCTCTATATTTTCAAATTGTGAGAGAAAGAGGTTTCTTTCAAAAGTTGGTTTTGCCTATTAGCACTCCTAGCCTTAAATTAAGTTTTGTCACTGGAAAGAAACACAATTCTCCTGTTTAACTTTCTGGGTTTTTTTCCTGAATAGGATAAAGAAGTCTTTCTTTAAATTATTGCCACGGTAAAGCAAGGTAGAGAGTCTGTTGGCTCTCAGATATGAGAAAATATCTTATGTGGTTTATTGTGGGAACAATAAAAAAATTTAACATGATGTAGAACAGCCAGTGCAGAGGAAATTAATGCTTGCTTAAGTACCTTGGGAATACATTTTTTTGACCCCACCTTAAGCTGACTGCAGAACATTCAGTAACTCAACATAATAGTATATATATTTGGAACTCCCTGACTCCTATAAATTACACTACAGACAAGGAAGCTGTAGAGGTATTTTCCAGAACAGTTCCATCGAAATTGGTGAATATAAACATTTCATTGAGAATATTCCAAGGGGTCAAGGCAGGTTTGCAGATCCTGGGAGCTCAAAAATTCTTGCAAAAAAGAATTAATAACCCCCTGAGGAGCTTTGGGAAAATCACCTCTTTGTATCAGAAACATGTTATTCCCTGCTTATGTAATAGGAATTAATATTTAATTTTATTTAAAAGTAAAATTAATATTTATTAATATTTATTATTTAATTTTGCAGGATTGTTTAAAACATGCTAATCAAAACATCTGACTGTGGTTAATACAAGAACCTATTGGACTTTCTGTTCCCTTCATAGTCGAAAGCTCTCGGCTTTTAGAGCTCCCTTCAGCATGGAGAAATGGAGTCACTTTGCAAATTTCCACTGCACTTTCCAGCATGTACATGTCAGAAATTATATTTCCAAGTAATTTGGTAATTATACCTGAAAACTTTGCCAATTCCCAAGAGTCAATATGACTATATCAATCAGGCAATTCTAAAATAGATGTGTTTTTTTTAGGAAAAAAAAAATGAAACAATGACAAATAGAATCAAGACATCCCAAGGGGTTGTTATTTTTGAAATTGAAAAAAAAAAGCTGTGCACGTGAAGGTCAAAGAATATCCTGCAATTCATAAGAGTCACCTACAGACAACTCCCAACCTACTTCCTGACCTAGTCCTTTCCTCCGTTTCACTTCCCTAAAAAACCACACACTTATTTCAGAGAGATGAACGGACTGAACAATCATGAACAGAAGACAGAAACAACTGTGAATGCAGCAGTGAACTATTCACCTTTTCATGATGAAAGACGGGTTCTCTGAAAGCAGAATGCCCTTCTAGGTTACAAACGGGAAAAAGGATCTGGAGACGCATTTCCCCTTTGCCCCAGTGAATTTTGCTGTGCTCTGCGAGAGGGCTGCCTGAACACAAAGACCACGTTTTCTCCAGGTCACCTTAGGTACAATGTGGTTGGTCTCGGTCCAATTAAAAAAAAACAAACATGCAGTGTTAGAGCTGTGGCATACAGACCTCTCAGCTGCCGGTTTAATTTCTCTGCATTTTATTTGAGAGCAGGAAGTCCTATAAACGTGTTAATTGAAGCTAATAGATTCAACACATTTGCAGCTCTGCTAGGGTATGGATTTCAAATGTAAGAACATTAATAACCCACCACGCAGAAACTTTCTGAGAACACTGAATGTCGATAAATTTCGTAGCCATACCATCTAAAGTGACACATTTAGAGTTGTCTCATCAGCTGTTCCTTCTGGAGCACCTGCCAGAAAACGAACAGCAGCAGCTGTAACAGCAATAATAAATCACTCTGGGATCAGCGTATCTCAGAATTCTGCTCAGCACTATTATAACAAAAATCTGTGTTCTCCAAAGTCCATTTATAGAGAAATATATTATTGAGAGCAATTTTAGTGTTTTTAAAATTAGAATCTACAAAGCACATATGCAACAAACTGAAAATCTAGCCAAGAGTTTTCTGCCAGCTAGTTTTATCAACCTTGATTTTCTTTTGTCACATTCTCTCTTTACAATCTGAATCCAACTGTTGGAGGAAATCTGAGACTCTTTTTAGGAAGATGGCTGTTGCTCACTTTCGTAATTTTTTCTTAGTGCTTTTCATAGGTATAACCTTGACATATATTTGTCCAATAGAAATGGAAGAACATAGCAAATCAAAGCAAAAATACAAAGCAAACACTTAAAGGTGTATTGGACAGTTTATGGAAACTGAATAGATGAGTACGGATATCAGCAAAGAAAAAGAAGTCTGATGCTTAGATCAGGAGAGAGAAGAAGTTTTAAAAGGGGAAAGGAAGTTTGTCAGCCCTGCTCAGTGTTCATGCACATATGTGAGGAGTAGGTTCCTAGGTAAGAAGAGGAGACCACGGGAAAGGCATACCTTACCTGAGCCTGAATGAAGGTGCAACCTGAAATCCATAAATACCAGAAGAGTTGAAAGCCAAGAAATAGTTGGCAACACAAGTCTAACTTCTGCTATCTTTGAATGACAGTCCAAAAGATAAAATATTACATTCTATCCTTGCAAAAATATTCAGGAACATTCCAAGGACAAATTATATAGCATTGTAAGACAGACTTTATAGTCTTCTCTTTGCTAAGAAGGACTTTTCTTTTATATGAGCCATTCTGGAAAAGAAACGTCAGTACCTCAGCTATGTAACTGAGCTTATCTTGTTTCAACAAGTTAGGGAGGGTTAGCCGAGCCACAGTAATTCACTAAGCCTGCTATAAACCATCATAAAGGTGAAATATTTTAGCCTAATATAACTTGTTTCAAAGTGTGTTTGCCACATGTTTAAACAATGCAGTTCTGCTGACACGCAATAACTTGGGCACGTGCCCAAGCTTTCACACAGGTAAATCTCTACAGAAATACTGCATCTGCAAAATTTAAGGACTGGTTCTTACAAATTTCCACTCCTATTCAGAAGATTCCCTTTAAAACTAGGCTTTCACTTGCCCGACACTGAATTCAAAAATCCTTTCCATGTTACCAAACTGACTGATTGCCCCTTGTACACTTGTATTGAAATTTTGTGTCTGCCAAGATGCTCCAACTAAGCCGTCATCTTCTTCAGTTATCTCCAATAAAATAAACGTAACTAAAATGAGCATAGAATGATTAGGGTATCCTGTCACCCTTAAAAGCCAGAAATATTGTGCTACACATAAGAAAACAACTAAAAAGTTGTATTGCCCCCCTCCTTTTTTTTAAAAAAAAATTAGCTCCAGTTTTGCCAAGGGCTGTGTTACACTAGGAAACAAAATATCACCAGGCAACTTTAGTTCTGCATTCCATATTCATTTTTTCAACAACAACAACATATTCATATCTGCGCACATATCAAAAGAATTCAACAGTAGCTAGGGTAGTCCCCTCCTAAAGAAAAGCCTTCTCATGCTGTTCTGCAATTTGAGATTTGTGTTCAATTACTTGTTCAGCGTGGGTGGACATTTTTAAGCTACGGTTTCATAATCACACAACGACGTCTTTTTACAGCAGCCTCTGTTTAAATTTCCCGTGTTATGGTGCATTCAAGATTTTTTTCCCCCCACTGCACAATCCAAGCCTGTATCTGCACCTGTCTTCACACATAAGGGTGTTGATTATCTTTGTGTCTGCCCAGATTGTTTAAAAAAATCCTGCTGCTTCAGCATAATGAGGGAAATATGCAATAGCTGGTTTCCCACAGGAGATGAATGTTAGAAAAACCTACAACTGCAAACAAAAGAGAACCTCAACTAAGGTCATATTCTTAAACACATTTCTGAGTAAAAGAAAAGCAGATCTAGCATTAACCTAATCAAAAAGTCAAACTAAGATGTTTCACTTTCTGATAAAATCTACCTAAACAACATATAATATGAAAAGCAAGCTATTTTTAATGACAGAAAAAGAGAAAAATATATAAATTATAGAGCTTGCTCTCAAGCATATGAAAGAATGTGTTACTCCATAGCATTTATGCCATAACTATCACTAGTTTATCACTTATCTTTCCACAGAAAAGTTTGTTAAGTTCATTTAAGTCATGATTGTGGGTTTCCATCTATCATAGCAGTCTCTCGGAGCAGAAAAGATGGTATGAAATTTGTTGTGATTCGTGCCCCCGGGTTGCAGGTCCACCTCAAGGAAATTACTGGATGTCACTTGATGAAGCTAGCTCCTGCCATCAACACTATGTTACCCTGAAAGACACCTATTGTGAAAGACACTTATTTTAATGCTAGTAGCATCACGTATCAATTAAAATCATACAGCTCTAAACTGAGTATTCTCACCCAGAGTTACATTCCCTCGAGGTACACGTTGGACCACCCACCAAATACATCCATGTCCTAGAGTGGAAGCAATCCCACAAATGGGTTTGCCTTTGTCCAAAGCAGGAGAAACCCAAACAATTTTCCACAATCAATTCCATTCATACACCACAGAGTTTATGCCCTTCTGCCATATGTAAAGGGTATGACCGAGAGGGACCAGCTCAACTGATGGAACCCCTGGTGCTAACTAACCAGGTGGTTTGTGCTAAATGCTTGTTCCAGTTTCAAAGGTTCCACCACCCATTGCTTTCAGGGTAGTTTATAACAGTCCATTGTACAGTTCAGTTCTTCCAGAGGCTGGTGCATGACAGGGGATATGATATACCCACTCAATGCCATGTTCTTTGGCCCCATTGTCTGAAATGAGACCCATTGTCTGACTCAATTCTTTCTGGACTACTACCACAAAATCTGCTTTTTGAGGCCCGGAGTACTGTTTCGGGCAATGGCTTGGGGCACAGGATATGTTTTCAGCCATCTGATGCTTGCTTCCACTATTTTAAGCATGTAGTACTTACCATGGAGGGTCTGAGGGAGTGTGATATAATCAGTCCACCAGGTCTCCTCATATTTGTACTTCAACTCTCATATCACAAAGGTTTTAACTGGTTAGCTTGCTTGATTGTGGTACACGTTTCACAGTTGAGGATAATCTGAGCAATAGCGTCCATAGTTAAATTCCCCTTTTGGTCATGAGCCCATCTGTATGTTGCGTCTCTTCCCTGACATGCTGAAGTGTCATGGGCCCACTGAGATAAAAACAGTTCACCCTTATGTTCCTGGTCTAAATCTATTTGGAACATGTATGGGTCAAAACAGGCAGGACACAGAAACAACCACAGATCACAGCTGAAATGTTTATTCTCATTACCCGAGAATCTGGAGAACCTTTGCAGCAGCACCCGGCCAGAGGCACACAAGCAGCAATCATGCAAGCAGTGTGACAAGCAACAACCATGCAAGCAGTGTGACAAGCAGCAACATAGGCCCAAGGAGATCTCCCCTTGCTAGAAAGCATGTGGTATTTAACCTGCTTTATTATGTTTAACATGATGCTCTGTCTGAGCTCCCAGGACACATGTGATAGCTTTGCTTTGTTCCTTCCCGCAGCAGGGCAGGGATATGAGAGATGCCCCCACATCTATCTCAGGCCTCTGTTATCTTAAGCACGCATGTGCTGCTTGTCAAGCACACAAGGCCAAGCAGTAATCTAGTAAAATGTGTGTGTTTTCCAACACTCCAGTTGCAAGAGCGTACCTACAATCCTCCTCGCCAATCTTCCCTTATATTCCCACAGAACACTTCAGCAGCCTGATCCACTTGCTGTTTTTTAAGATGTCCCTCTGTGGCCCAACTTTTAGGTGTGTGGGCATCTACATGATGTACCCTTACAACTAGGTTCTCTAGCTGGGCAGCAATATCTTGCCACAACGTTGCAGCCCAAATAGGTCTACCTCTGTGCGGCCAGTTACTCCACTTCCACTGTTCTAACCAATGCCACAAGGCATTTGCCGCCATCCACAAGTCAGTATAGAGACAGAGCACTGGCTGCTTTTCTTGTTCAGCAATGTCTAAGGCCAGCTGGATGGCTTTTACCTTTGCTAACTGACTCAATTCACCTTCTCCCTCAGCTGCCTCTGCCGCTCATCGTGTGGGACTCCACACAGCAGTTTTCTACCTCTGATGATTTCCTACAAGGCAGCGAGATCCATCAGTAAATGGGACATATTGCTTCCCATTATCTGCTAATTGATTATGTGGTGGGGCTTCTTCAGCATGTGTCACCACCTCTTCTCATAGCATTCTGAAATCTTTACCTTCTGGCCAACCTATGAACACTTCTAAGGTTCCTGGACAATAGTCGAGCTTGCTGTGCGATTAATGTAAGGCATGATGTGTGGAAGAACATCCTTTCAACAGCCCAGTACCAGTAGTCGGGGTGCTAAGAGGAGCTGTGCGTCAGTATCAATCACTTCCGAAGCAGCTCTAACTCCTTCATATGCTGCCAGTATTTCTTTTTCAGTTGAGATACAGGTGAGACCATTATCTCTGTGTGCAGTATAAAGCACATGTTTAATATCCTGTCCTGTTCAGACTGGCTTAAGGGATACTGCATGTACACTCTCTCGTTTGATTTGTTCAAAGGCCTGTTGTTGTTCAGGGCTCCAATCAAAATTGTCATCCTTTCAGGTCACTTCACAGAGACGTCTTACAATCTGACTGTAACTGGGAACATGCATTCTTCAGAAACCCACAATGACTAAGGAAGCTTGTGTCTTTTTGTTAGCTGGTGGGCACAGAGCTGTTATTTTGTTAATCACATCAATGGGGACCTGCCATTACACATCTTGCCATATAATTCCTCAGAACTGGATCTACTGTCTCATCTTTTAGATACTGTTTTTGCTATAAAAAGAAGAAACAGCAGCATCTAAAAGAATTGTGATTATTTTCTTACCTTTCTCATAAACTTCTGCTGTGTTATCCCATATGACAATGCCATCAACGTACTGCAGGTGTTCTAGAGCTCCCTCCTTCTCCAGTGCAGTTCGGATCACTCCACGGCAAATAGTAGGGCCGTGTTTCCACCCCTGTGGCCTTCACTGTGCTGCTATAGGAATAGAGAAAAACACATTAGCAATATCAGTTGTGGCATACCACCTAAGTGCCTTTGACTCCAGCTCATAATGAAGTTCTAACATGTCTAGCATAGCAGCACTTAGCAGCGGCATAACTTCATTCAGGCCACAAGACTATATTGTTAACCATTAGACTTTCACACAGCCCAGACAGGATTGTTAAAGGGTGGGTGAGCCTTGTTAATCACTCCCTGACCCTCTGTTTGATGGATCAGCTTATGGATGGGGATCAAGGAGTCTCAGCTGGTACGATATTTGTAGAGGAATTTCTTGTGGAGCAGAGGCGTGGTATTACTTTAAAAACGTGGACAACCCAGCTTAGGCCTAAACAAAGGCTCTGTCCTTGAAGCTGCCTTGGAACACAGGGAGGAGGAGGTTTTATCTGTTTTGTGAAGAGCCTTGCCAGGGGGAGAAAGGGGGGGCGAGAGCCGCTTGCATAGTGGAATGGCACTACCCAATAAAACGCTGGCGCGTGTGAACCTGTAACTGACCAACTCTGTGAAGGGGCAGGCGCGGGGACACTGCTTAACTGTATATATTGAGCTGTCCGGAGCAATAAAGGGAGGACGATCTGTAGCCATATTGGTGTGATGATCGTTAACTTGGCCGGCTCTCCGAAGGGACCCTCTTCATCTGGCGCCTGAACAAGGGACCCTCTATGGACGCTTAAATGCGGATTGCTTAAATGCGGGAAGACTCCGAAGCATCGGACGTGAGCCGATTTGGGAGCCGGAGAGCTGGAGGCAGGAGAGTTCCGAGTGTGACCAAAAGGGCACCGGAGACCAGAGCTTGAGCAGCTGATCAAGCCCCTGCCAAGGTAAGACCGCGATGGAAACGGACGCGGCAACTCGCCTCCTTAGTATACTCTCTAAGAGAGGAGAAAAAGTAAAGGAGCGAGACGTATTAGCCCCATGGGCTCGGAAACAGGAGAAAATGAACGACCCACCATTAATCTTTAGTTCCACGGAATGGCGTGAAGTAGGAGACTTTTTGTGGGACTGTACTCTAGAGGGAGGAAAAGAAGGAAAGGAAGTGAAAGAACTAGGAACGGTTTGGAAAACCGTAATACGCACTCTAGAAATCATGCAAGCAGAAAAGAAAGTTGCTGCGGTAGCGATCGAAGCGTTGGGGGGAGGGCAGGAAAGGAAAAAGGCAAAGGAAGAAACTCCCTGCTCGTCCCGACTGGGTGGAAGAAAAAGAAAAAAGAAAAAAAAAAAAAAAGGAGAAACTGCACTGCGTTGCAGAATTAAGACTTTCGTCCTTGAGCTGAGCTCTTTTCTAAACAAGTGCATAACTCTTGCTTGTTAATTATGAAAAGAGACCCTGACCAGCCAGGTACAGCTCATGTTGAGAGCTTGTCCGTGAGAATGAAGATAAGACGCTTCTTGTACACCAGATGTGCATGGGAGTGAACGGGAGAGTATGATCAAAACAGACCTGGGAAATTCTGCTCTCCCTGTGTGATAACAGCGTGATCGAAGTAATACTTGAGCTAATAAGAAAAAAAAAAAAAAAAAAAAAAAAGAGAGAGGGGGAAGAAGGAAGATCAGGATGAACCCCTGAAAGAGATCCTGAACAAACTCGCTGAATTATCAACTGGACAGCGAGAAATAGAAGAAACCCTTAAACCAGTTCAGCTCCCCCACTACCATCAGCTCCCTCACTCAAGCCTGGTTTTCAAGCTTGAACCATAAAGGATCCTTTGCAACAGCGATGGAGCGGTGTCATCAGAGACGTTATAATAGAGGGAGATTGGGAAGCAGCCAGTTCGATTGAGTGTCTGTTATTATTAATAACGGACAAGGGACTTGAGAACCGCATGATCCTGCATGATGTGGCTGTGCAGCATCCTGTCACTTCAACAGCGCAGCAGCAACACGACCATGCACTGGGCCTGCCTGTTGAATCCCTTTGTTTCGCCCAGTGACGTGATGGGACCCTGAGGTACCGATTACCAACATGATATGGACTGGACTGGCAGAAGATGCTTACAGCTGATGGTAGAGCAATTGTGGGAAAATGTGACTGTTCTCAATGTTACCTGTTGTATTAATATGTATCCTCTTTGTGTGACTAACAATGAAGCTTATATTGGTTGTGTAATCAAAGCCACATAGTAGGTGTTAAGGTTTATGTACTAACCAGCAGAGTGATCTTTCTTTAGCTAAAAGCAAGGCAGGGAAACCAGCTGCCTTTTGCTTTGTTAGAAGTGTGTGATTAAGGATCAAAGTATGATTTAGGGCGATGGGTGTGAGAACTTTGACAGGATGAATTAAGAGTTTAGTTAAGGCATTTTTGGTTATTGCAGTTTTAATTGTTATAGGCTTACTTATGTTTAGTTGTTTGATAAGTATAATCAAGAAAATTATAAGCAAGCTAGCGGATGAAGCCTGGGTTGTCCAAAAAGAAAAAGGGGGATATGTAGAGGAATTTCTTGTGGAGCAGAGGCGTGGTATTACTTTAAAAACGTGGACAACCCAGCTTAGGCCTAAACAAAGGCTCTGTCCTTGAAGCTGCCTTGGAACACAGGGAGGAGGAGGTTTTATCTGTTTTGTGAAGAGCCTTGCCAGGGGGAGAAAGGGGGGGCGAGAGCCGCTTGCATAGTGGAATGGCACTACCCAATAAAACGCTGGCGCGTGTGAACCTGTAACTGACCAACTCTGTGAAGGGGCAGGCGCGGGGACACTGCTTAACTGTATATATTGAGCTGTCCGGAGCAATAAAGGGAGGACGATCTGTAGCCATATTGGTGTGATGATCGTTAACTTGGCCGGCTCTCCGAAGGGACCCTCTTCAGATATTGTTGTCAGCGTATCATTCCGGCACTTGGCAGCTGTTGGTCTTCAACCCTCAACAGCCTTGCAGCATTAGACTCCTCTGAAAGTCTGGGCAAGAGAGACAGCTGGTCAGTGTCCTCGGTCTCTAGAGCCGCTATACCAAAGGCCCATCGATACCTTCTTGTGGCCTTAAAACATCCTTTCCTGAGGAAGTCTATGCCAAGGACGCATGTCGCATCTGGACCAGTCACTACAGGGTGCTTTTCCCACTTGTTCCTAGTTAGGCTTACTTCAGCTTCGAATACAGTCGGGTTTTGTGATACCACAGTCACTCCAGAAACAGTGGCAGATTCCGTCCCTGCATGATTCGGTGGCATTAGGGTGCGCCGGGTACCAGGGTGTACCAGGGCTTTATACTGTTGTGGTTCTCATGTGCCAGGCCACCAACCCCACAGCCCGATAAACTCGGCCGTCCCTCTCCTCCACCTGCACTTTCTCAAGTTCAAGGCATACTTTGGCAGGCAGTGCCTGCTTCTGGAAGTGACAGCGCCTGATGCTTACAGTCGCTCCCAAGGACCGGCACACAGATCGGCTCTCGCGTGCGCTCGCCCCGACAGAAACCAAGGTCACACCCACGCCCGGAGGCTCCGCGGGGGCGGCAGCACGCCCCACCGCCCCGCCCCGCCCCGCCCCGCCTCAACCAGCGCAGGCGCGGCCGGCGCGGGAGCCGAGCGGGCCGAGAGGGACGCTGGATGCGAGGGCGGTGCCCAAGGGCGGGACGGGCGAGGCGGTGACTGGGCGCCAAGAGGCGCTTCCCTCCCTCCCTCCCTTCCTTCCCCTCCCACAGCCCTCTGCTCCGCCCCCACCGCGCCGACCCGACCCGGAGCAGGAAGCAGAGGATGGCGTCCCTTGACCCCAGCGTGGCACGGAAGAGTTTACGGGGAAGTGATGGAGGTGAGACGGCGCCGGGGCGGGAGCCGGGCGGCGGGGGCAGCGGCGATAGGGGCCGCGGCGATAGGGGCCGCGCCGGGCGGAGAAGGGCGGCTGTGGGTGGCGGGAGGGGCCGCTGGGGCGGGGCGCGCGCGCTGCTCCGGGATCCTCCCTGTCGAGCACAGGCGCTAACGCGGGCGGCGCGGGACCCGGCGGCAGCGGCGGCCGCCTCGGCTGTGCCCGGCGGAGCGGGCTCTCTGCCCGCCGCAGCGAGGGGCGGGACCGGGGAGCTGCCTGCGGCTCCGGCCCGGCTGGGCTGTGAGGCGGGAACCGCGGATGCACCGCTCGGAGTGCTCGCGGCGGAGGGGGGCCGGGAGCCGCAGCCCGGGGTGGTGTCGTGGGGCCAGAGCAGCGCCTGAAGCGTGTGGCTGCCCCCGTGTCTGTGGGAGGGGGCGTAACTTTGTTTGAGGGAGAGTTTCTCCCCTTGTTTTCCCTCTGCCTACCCCACACAGAATTTCTCGGGTGAAAGGGGCAGCAGAGGTTTTCATGAGGTCTTTTTGGAGGAGCAGTTTTGATTGACCCGTTTTGCCCCTTTTTATTTATAATTTGTCTGTTACAATGCAAGAGTGACACAGGCTGGAGAGTTTTCTTGACGCCATTGACACTCTTGTGTACCATCAGTTAGGGGGTTTGTTTGGTTGGTTTTATGTGTGCCCTTCATACTTTTTGCTTGCTTCTCTATGGATTTCTCTTAAATGAGGCTTTCATCCACTGGCTGCTTTATGCAGGGTAATGCGATGAAATTGTTTTAGAGACAGCTTGAGAAGCCTGCGTGGAAGTTTACCAAATTAAGCATTTCTGTGTGTAACCAGTTGTTCTTACATTGATTATAATTTACAGGATTTTTTTTTTATTGGCAAAATGTTTAATCTAAATCTTGTCTAGATATAATTTTTTTTTTTTAAACCAACAGTTTAAGATATCTGCAGTTGGAAGTATCTTAGCTAAACTGGAATTTTACAGGCTTTGCATTGACATCTGAAAAATCTCTTGTGGATTTATAGCTGTAGTTTCTGGTTTGGCAAAGGATTGCAGTTAGGCTGTCCATATTTTAGCAACACAAATAAGGCACCTAGGTAGCTAATTATATTACTGGCCTATGGGTTGAGCTTGACTTCAGATGGTAAGCAAACTATATAGTTGGGATCAGATTTTTTTGTCCTACTGTTCTTGTAAAACATTGAGATAAAAGAGAATAGATTTTCCTCCCATGCCAGCTTTGTACTTAAGTGTCTCTGAAAAATCTTCCTCTGATGTTTTTCTGTTAGCTGCTAGGTAATAGCCAGGCTTTTACAAGTGAGAAAATCTAGTCCCTTGATTCTTCTCAGACTGTAGAAAGATAACAGGGAGATCCAGTCTGGAGTAATTGAGTCTAGTTATTTTCACAGTCCTGTCCTGTTTATAGTTACTGTGCTCATAGCTCAGTTTAAACGTGCACGAGTCTGTGTCTCAACCCAGGGGTGTAACTTCCAGAATTGTACCTACAGATGAGTGAACTCTCAGTAGCATGCCATCTTGAAATTATTCCTTGAAATAAGGAAATAACAAAGCGTTGTAGTAGGTATCCTCCAACATATTGCACTTGCTACTGCCTAGCCTGAGATAAAACTAGATATTTGTATATCAAGGTGCTTTAATCCAGATTTGGGGCAGTAGACCAGGATGAAGGGTTGTGGTGACACCTGCTGACTACCTGACTGCCCTGCCAATGGGGCAGTCTCCTCTGTGGTTGTTACTATCTTAATATGCTCCACATTTGTAGCTTTATCTTAGGAATATATATATATGTGTAGTAAGACCGTAGAAAAATGAGTAAGTTGACTTTGAGCACGTGGAACAAGTTATTTTCCATAAAGTGTCGTTCACGAAAGATAGTCTTCTGAATTTTTTTCCCTCACTTTCTTTTGGATCCCAGCTGTGTATAGGACACTGATCAGGGTGACTAAGATCAGTTGATTTATCAAAAAAGCTTTTCTCATTTGCCTGATGAGAAGGTTTGTAAAAACAGCTGTGGTGTTTTTTATTTTTTTTTTTTGTTTCTCAAATATTATACTAATTGATACGCTATGGGAAGGAGAAGTCAGGTATGTTGGCTGGGTGATTGTGGGTTTTTTTTTGTTGTTGTTGTTTGTAGGCTTGTTTTGTTTTACTTGACAGACTAAGATATTCCTTTGGACCATAACTTCTATATCAGCTCTGCTATTTTATAGCAAACAGAACATAGTTAGGGAAATGATTCTTGTAGAAACAGCTTGCAAAGGATGAAAAGTAACTAGTTTATGCAACATAAAATAGAGCATTGTTTTCCTGAATAGGTTCATGAATGATGCACAAAATAGATTAATTTCAATTTGGTTAATATTGAGGAATTTGTTTTCTGTTCTTGTAGAAGTGTTAGCAACCTAAATGACAATGATATTTAATGCACAGGAACTACAAGGAAGGAAGAAGGAACAAAGTTATTCCAGAAGGAAGAGCTAACATTTATGTAGGAAAGGCTGTTAAAACAATTTCCATAATAGAAAAGATGTACTGCAGACTTAAAAAAGATTTATCCATTTTGTTGACTGACATATTTGCAAAGTGGTACAGAAAAATTCACATGCTTTAGAGCATCAAAACCATGCATTATTAAGTCTGTTTTTAAAGGCTCTTTAACTTCATTGTTACCAGATGGGATGAGAAAAGATCCTGCCCTGCAGATGGCTTCCTGTTCGACATTTACTGATTGCTAGTCTGGAGTCAGCTTTGCTGGGTGGAGAAGGTTGGCGACTCTAAGGTTTGTACCGGAAAGCTGACCTTGTGCTTGTATAAGGACTGCGTGAAACTGAAGTCCTTTGTGTTTGGGTACCCTAAAAGCATGTAGCTGCAGTTGCTGCAGTCATACTGAAATTAAAAATTCTGGGATTTAGTGTTGGTTTGCAGGTCTTTTGAAGAATATGGGTTACTTTTTCAGCCTGGATAAGTATTTTGTGTGGTCTAGGTCTTGTATGGGTTTTATTAGCCTACATTTTTCCTCTTTATTGTAAAGACAACTTAGGAAATTAATTAAAAGTATTTTACAAGGTTATTGCTTAATAACCTAACAGAGTCAAAGCTATATTCATAAGTACAGTATTTGACTTTGTTAATTAGATCAGAAATGAGAATCAGAAATTCTGTCAAAGCAAACATGCATTGTTAAATATAATATTAGGGTAACCTAGTAAAGCAGATATTTATTTTTACAGTGCAGCTTCATTTAAGTAAAGTCTTCATTTAAGTCAAACTGAAACATGGACTGAAGGATGAACTTGAGGATGGGCTTTACTGTGGTTATTTTTTTTTTATTCTCAGTTATTTTATTTTTTACTTACAGATGTTTGACAGAGTCAAACCATCTGATGAAGCTTCTGCTTCTTCAGCACGAGGTGAGAATTTTAAAGTAGATGGGTTTGTTCTAGTTAGTATTTTTTTTTTTGGTAGTGTAATAATTAGCAGTAGAAGCATTATTTCACTTTTTAGTTTCAGTTGCATACTTTGATTTCCTAAATTTTATTACGGAACTTAGATGGAAGGAGTGAGTTCGGAATCATCCACAGAGTTTCACTGTAGGTGTAATTTTCTTGTCCTGTAAGTCACGCTACATTTTATCTCAGTGGTCAGAGATGTAGCAGTATAAATGTAATTGCCTAGTCTTCATCTCAGACAAATCAGTAGAAAAATTCTCCCTCACCTCAACAATCAAAGTGTAGCTTCTTTTGTGAAGCTGTTAGAGGAACTCGGAGGACAAAAGGATCTCTCTCTCTCTACATGCTTTCTTGAACTTAATAAACTTTTTATCTTTCTTTATAATAGTAGTTTTGACAAATACAGTGTAAGAGAAGTAACTAATTGCAGGTAAAACCCTATTCCATCTCTCTGATACTCTGTTTTGTCTGTAGGAACTGAAAGACATGGTGTTGAAGGCTCTCTACGACACGACAGCAATAGCAGGTAAGTTAGGTGATAATCTAACTGGCATCTAGCTTACTGCTTATACAAACTAAAACAGGAAGAATCCGTTTTTCAACCTTATCCGTCATCTTGTGTAATGGATGACATGATGCAATATATAGCAAGGGTATGAAGGAGGTCCATTTTGTCTTGTACCCACATGCTGTTAAAAACTGTGAGGAAAACACGTTGTAGTGCTCAAAAACAATATGTGGGTGTCAAGATTTCTTTGTCTTTGATCTATTTTATTTAATTTCAAAATACTAAAATCCAGAAGAATGAAAAGTTTGCTGATGACACAAAACTGGGAGGGGTGGCTGACACACCAGAAGGCTGTGGTGCCATCCAGTGTGACCTGGACAGGCTGGAGATTTGGGGAGAGAGAAACCATATGAAATTCAACAAGGGCAAGTGTAGGGTCCTGCACCCAAGGAAGGATAACCCCATGTATCAGTGCAGGTTGGGGGCTGACCTGCTGGAAAGCATCTCTGAGGAAATAGATGTGGGAGTCCTGGTGGACTCCAAGGTGACCATGAATCAGCAATGTGGTCTTCTGGCCAAGAAGGCCAGTGGCATCATGGGGTGCATCAAGAAGAGTGTGGCCAGCAGATCGAGGAAGATCATCCTCCTCCTCTACTCTCCCCTGGTGAGGCTGCATCTGGAGTAGTAAGTCCAGTCCTGGGCTCCCCAATTCAAGAAAGACAGGGAACTTCTGGAGAGAGTACAGCAAAGGGCTACAAAGCAGACTAGGGGACTAGAACATCTCTCTTATGAGGGAAGGCTGAGAGACTTGGGGCTTTTTAGTCTGGAGAAGAGAAAATTGAGGGGGAATCTTAACAATGCTTGTAAATACTTAAAAGGTGGCTATGAGGAAGATGGGGCTAGTCTCTTTTCAGCAGTACCCAGTGACAGGACAAGAGTTAAAGGGCACAAACTTAAACATAGGACAAACTTAAACG
Source organism: Trogon surrucura (assembly GCA_020746105.1). NCBI lineage: Eukaryota > Metazoa > Chordata > Aves > Trogoniformes > Trogonidae > Trogon > Trogon surrucura. The sequence continues at coordinate 53,720,532 of CM036621.1, read as the reverse complement.
TGAGGAGGAACCTCTTTACTCTGAGGGTTTCAGACCATTGGAGCAGGCTGCCCAGAGAGGTGGTGGAGTCTCTGTCTCTGGAGACATTCAAAACCCGCCTGGATGGCACCCTGTGCAACCTGCTCTGGCAGGGGATTGGACTAGATGATCTCCAGAGGTCCCTTCCAACCCCTCACATTCTGCGGTTCTGTGTGAAAAGATGACTCTGTGTTTTTATGGAGAGACAGTTCTCTTCAAATTTCAGCCAACTGAAATTAGCTTTGTGTTAGCTGTGCCTTCAGCCTGTTATCATGTGGTCTGCATTTAAGAAAATTTTTCTTCAGTGAAATTTTCTTGGGAATACTTTAAAACATGTAGTCCTGCTTGAAGTAAAAACATTTATCTTGCAAGCTTGTTCCAGCACTATAGTAAGAGATACTTAGCATTTTCATGTTAAGAATATGAATTAAACAACCCAACATGTCTTGCTAATATTGCCTGCTTCTTTCAGTTTACACACAAGAGAGCAAGAACATCCTCGGCCTGGAGTATCCACTGTGCAAAATAGGCAAGGATACTGTGACTGTTGCCATGTACACTACAGTAATCTGGAACAGGTAGGAAGGCTTCGGCATAATTTGGCAACAGATAGCAACGAGCACCATAAGGCTTTATCAGGTTGTAAAATAGCAGTCTCTACACTGAACAACCAATACTGAATGAAAAATAATAAATTTCTGAATCATACAATGTATACATTCATAAGAAGATACGCTTCTTATCTGTTACCTGTTTAAAAAGGTGCTGCTGGAATGGTATGGCATCTGTTAGGATTATTTCAGTGGCTTTAACACTGAGATCTGTACATATTGTGAAGTATTAGGGTTAGTAAGTTAGATATCAAGGCTAAAGACATTTGATCAACTGTGTTCTTTTTTGCTCTTTAACTGTTGTCAGTCTCCTGCCTTTTAGACTTCTCAAATTAGAAAGGAGAACCCTATTTAGTCTTCTGTGCTTATGAAAATTCTCCTTAATTTAAGTGAATTGTAGGATGTTTACTTGGATGAATTCAAGAATATTTTGTCATTTATAGATACATCTAGAGTATTTATTACATAGAGAGTTACAAAAGACTTGCGAGCAGATGCGAGATTTGTGAGAGTATTTGTAGAAGTTACAAGAAATTTGTGAGAAGCTGTCAGAGCTGTTACTTTAGGTTCCAGTTCATAAAGATGTTTCAATACGTTTTAATGTTATTGGAGACTCCCTAAGTGTACTTAATCTCATTGAATCGAGGCCTTAAAATAGAACAGGCTGACGATTTTTCTTTTTATTTAAACATTTTCTTAGCAACAGTGCAATGTTTAACCTGGGAAGTAATTTTTAGGAACAAGCCAGTGTGTTAACAGTAGTATTAAACTAATCATCTGTTTTATCTTTCACCAGCATGTTTTCAGCTCACAGCACAGACATTTTACCACTTACTGTAGAAATCGTATGGGTACCAGTAGCTTGATGGAGCGTTTCTTGCAAGATGTTTTACAGCATCATCCCCACAGATACCATGACAACAGGTATAATACAGCTGGCATTTTAAAAATGTGATGGTAGAATGTGCACATTACAAGTTCTTATTTCTGTTCCTCTGCTGAGCAATAAATTTTGACCCCTTGAGTTGAAACTTTCACACTGAAGACAGTTTAAAAAGAAGTGTATTGCATTCTGTATTTCTGCTCTTTTCAACTTTATTTCACTACTTAAGGATCTGATACAACACTACAGCAATTAAATATGAAGACCTGAAAAGAGAAGGAATATGTGGGTCAGTGAGTATAATGGTAGACCGTAAAAATTCATATAATTTGGGCTTTATGTATTTTGTTATAACTCTTATAATTACAGGCTTTATGTATATTTGTCAGAGTATTTTATGGTATATTTTGAAGGAGTTAATATTTTTGGTTTGTTGTTTGTGAAAAATGTCAGGTTAATATTATGTTTCCATTTCATTATCCTTGCAGTTCACACATTCAGTTAATACTTATATGAATTACACTAATTGACCAATTCATTAATGTTCAGATTTTGAGAAGTGTTCTCTTTTTTTTATCATGTACATTTTTAAGAGTGATAAGCATGTAAGCTTTTCTCTGCAAATGAAGGGTAATCGGTTAAATCTCATTCTGCACAGAAGACAAAAAATTCCAGTCTGAAACAAGTACAGTGTCTCTTAATATACAGCTCTGCTGTAGATCTGACAAAAGAGTAGAAGTGTATTTTGTCAGATGGCAGTTGCATTGATACCATCAGGGATGTGATGTTTAAAACCACTGCCCCTGGTCTGTCATCCCATGCCCTTGTAAAAAGTCTCCAGCTTTCCTGTAGGCCCCCTTTAAATACTGCTGTAAGGTCTTCCTGGGGCCTTCTCTACTCCAGGCTGAACAACCCCAACTCTCTTGCCTGTCTTTGCAGGGCAGGTGCAACCGCCTGATCATCTTCATGGCCCTCCTGGACTTGCTCCAACAGGTTTATGCCCTTCCAGTGTTGGGGACTTCAGAGCTGGATGCATTATTCCAGATGGGATCTCACAAGAGCAGGGTAGAGGGGCAGAACCACTTCCCCTGACCTGCTGGCCACACTTCTTTTGATGCAGCCTGGGCTATGGTTGGATTTTTGGGGTGCCAGTGCACATTCCCACCTCATGTGGAGCATCTCATTAACCAGCACCTCAAATGCAGCTCCACAGGGCTGCTCTTAATCCACTTGTCGCTCAGCCTGTATTTGTGGTTGGAATTGCCCCAACTCAGGTGCAGGACCTTGCACTTGGCCTTGTTGAACTTCATGAGGCTGGTATGGGCCCACCTCTCAAGCCTGTCAAGGTCCCTCTGGATGGCATCCCTTCCCTCCAGTGTGTTGACTGCACCACACACTTGGTGTCATCAGCAAACTTGCTGAGGGTGCACTTGATCCCACTGTCCGTGTCACTGACGAGGGTGTTAAACAGCATTGGTCCTAGTACTGATCCCTGAAGAACACCACTTGTCACTCGTCTCCATTTGGACATTGAGCCACTGATCACAACTCGCTGAGAGTGGCCGTCTGGCCAATTCTTTATCCGCCAAATGGTCCATCCATCAAAACCATGTCTTTTGAATTTAGAGACCAGGATGTCACGCGAGACAGTGTCGAACACTTTGCACAAGTGCAGGAAGATATGTCAGTTGCTTATCCACCAGTGTAGTAACCCCATCATAAAAAGCCACCAGATTTGTTAGGCAGGATTTGTGCTTGGTGAAGCCACGTTGGTTGATACCAGCCGCCTCCTCGTTTTCCATGTGCCGTAGCAGAGCCTTCAGGAGGATTTACTCCATTATCTTGCTGGGCACTGAGGTGAGGCTGACTGGCCTGTAGCTCCCTGAGTCTTCCTTTTCTCCCTTTTAGAAAATGAGGGTTATGTCTCCCCTTTTCCAGTCAGTGCATGCCTATGACAATTTAGCCCAGGACATGTAATCATCACTACAAATAAATAAACTAACCCTTACATCTTAAATTTAATCCTACTAGTTTAAGAATGTTGACAATTTTTTGCTGTGTAGAAAACACAGGATTTGTTCTGAGGCAACGCTCAAATGAAAAAAGCCCTCTCTTGAGGTGTTGCTAATACAAGGTTATTTCTTTGGTGCACAAAACCTACTAGCTAGGAAAAACAAGCTACCAGTGTTCCTTCAAGTTGTTGGAAGAAGGAACGAAATGAGAAAAATAATGCACAAAATCTAGATGAAGTTCAGGGGAGAAGGGGGAAGAGTAATCCCAAATCTATATACAGTTTGGAGGAAGAAAAGCAAAAAAGGAAAAGATGTGAACAGATTTATATTGTGATCCTGCTCTGAAAAATTACTGAAGAAAAGTCATGTTCTTAACTAAAATTTGAGGTAAGAATTGGGTTCTCTTTCTGAAATAAGAACACATGGATTGATACACAGTTTTACTCAGTTCTTAAATACCTGGTTTTTTTATTTAGCTGAATCCACACAAGGGATGTTAAGAGAGTAATTTTAAAGGATTGTAGAAATATGTGAGACTTGATTTATTTTGCAGAAACAGTATACCTAGTAGTGATGTGGAAAAAGGAAAAAAGTAATCAGAGCTTAGCCTTGTACTGAATTTCAAAGCCTGGTGTTGTGCTACTCATATCAGTAAGAAAACCAAACACATAAACCAACAAATTACTCCTTCTTCCAAACTTTTTGATCTTTTGTCATAAGTGGTTGTTCAACCCTCCTATTGTATATTATCAAGCAGTTCTTGGTGTTTGATTGGATTTTTTTCCTCCCCCAGTGATTATTTAGCTTTTTGGTATACTCCCAGGGACCTTACCTGAAAGCCTGTTGCATATCGAAGTAGTAAATGTTTTCTTCTTTATGTGCTCTTCTGTCACTGCCTATCATATGGTCCAGAGACTAGCGAGATGCAGCTTTTCCTTTTGAGAAATCTTGATGGTGGCAAGATTTTGCAGGCTTCCAGCAGGTGTCAATTAAACATCCTTTACAGCAAGGAGGAAAAATACAATTTGGTATCTCAATTATGACAGTTCTGGTTTTGTTGTTTCCTTTGACCAAGACAGCCATGTCTTCTGTAAGATTCCTATTTTTAGTACACATGAGCCATGACAACTATCATTTCTGTTTCCTTACTTTCACTTTAATTGTGTATGATTACAATGTGGGAGTGTATATGCATTCACACATACTTCACTCCTACGTGCATTCTTCCTGCACTGTTTTTACAGATACAGGAGCATGTGCAGGTCTTGTCCGTGCTTTCAGACACTGTGTAAAATTATAACAAGTTAGACAGGCATGGTAGTCTTTATCTTCTAACCTCTGGTAAAGTTTTGCAGCATTAGTTTTTCAGCATTTACTGTTTAGACTTAAGAAAAACCTGAACTCAGCTTTACTTATAGAGCCGTAGGTAGTGAGTCTGCAATAACAAATCTTTTTTTTTTTTGGAGGGGCATGTGTTAATGCAACTTGCACCATTAGTTCAGACCAAATATGGGCAGTCAGTATTTGGTATATACATCACTTAAGTGAAGGAAGATTAATATGCTAATAGCTGAAGTAAAATATAAGTTGCTTCATTAAGAATAAAATGCAATGCTTTATCACTTTATATAAAGTTTTTTGTTACGAGTTGCAGTGATTGGAGGGGACTTTGATCTACAGGATGTTCATGTGACTGCCCTTGTATTTTTTATTTTGTTTTTAATAGATGGTGCTTCAATACCTGCACTGTGAAATACTTTGTAGTTCTTGCTCTCCTGTTAAGTTTTGTTTCCACGCTCTTCTGCATAAAAAAAGTTGTTTTGTTTATGATTGTTAGTTGCTCTGTATTTCTTCTCATATGACCTCAGTAAATAGGGTTTTCAGTACCTGTGATACTTAGTACTCTGTGAAGCAGTCTGGAAGCTGTTAGTAATTATTTTTGAGAGGCCACAGAGAATGTGTGACGTTTCAGAAGGACTGTGAAAAAACAAGTGTAGCAATCGTCAATTATCAATAAGGACAGAGAGAGGAGCTGCCTACAGAATTCTTTGGTTAAATTACACTATTTCCCTGAGAATGGAATAACCAAACTGTTCATAAGAATCTAGAAGACAATGAGATGATGAGTAATGGTTACTACCGATTTAGTAAAAAAAAAATCACATCAGGCCATCCTAATTTTGTTCTTTGACATAGGATGACAAGCTTTGTGAATAGAGGAGGATCATCCATGTTGGTGCTATGTCAGGTTGCATCTATCATGCCATCTCTCAAAACCCAGGTTTTTGCCATGTTCTTGCATGAGGTTTATAAGCAAGCTAAGGGAAATGTGTCTGGGGATTAAATGGTGATTAAACGAATATGTAGCTGGCTGGAAAACTCTTAATTGTTCGTGGCTCAGAGAAAGAGGGAACAGAGCCCTATCGCTGCACCCTATCCTGAGGTTTGAAGTAGGTGCTTTCAGTTATAACTCATTGAGGGTGTTGATGACTTTTGTTTTTTGTGGTGATCCTATGAAGTATGCTTTTCTGGTCCAAATCTTGTTAACTCTGTGGAGTTGCAATGTCTGTTTATTTATTTAATTATTTATAAACATTGGCCAAACCTGTTTTGTTTTTTTTTCTCAACAATGAAACAGTTCTTCCAACCTGAGAATTCTTCTTTTATCTGTCTGTCATCTCTCAGTAAAAGGCTGAGACATAGCTATATTCAGATAAGTTCTCTTGTGTTTGTTTTTCAGTGTGAATTAGCTAGTTAGTAATACTGGCTACAAGATTGCTTGGTGTCAGCTGGCTTTATTAATAACTGATGTCTGAGTCCTTTAAGGACTTCTGCACGTGTTGGCTATTAAGCATTGCTAATTCTATTGGCTCCTGATCGATTTTTAGTTTTTAATAAATGTGGAAGCTGACTGTTTATAACCAAGGAAATACTGTACAATAAAATTTACTCACAATGCTTCTGTTACACGAATGCACCGTAACTGCGATGTATTAAAGTAAGTGTCCATTTAGGTCTTACAAGGTCTAGTTATAACTTTCAAAAGAAACATAATATTTGCTCTTCAGTTCTATGTACTTTTAAAAAAATATTTTCATTGGATTTGTCCAGTATCTACACATTGAAGCCTTGTGAGTTCCTGTGTTGCATAAGAGAAATAGTCCATACCTGTCTGTTGCGTTAATTCTGGAAGACAAAAACACTTATATTTGAGGCAGTCCTAAAGACAGAACAGTTACAGAATGTATAAAGATCGACTGTTGTCCGAGTGAGGCTGAACAATCATAACTTGGCTTCTTATATAAGTGAGTCAGAAGCTGTGGTATGTCTGTGAGGAACAGTAAGCATGGGATTCCTTGGCAACATGTGCAGGGTTCCTATTAGGCAGACACGTTTTGTAGGGAAAGGGACATTTATACTCAATGGTATTTTTATACTGTGCTGTATTATAATATTCCGTCTTTAGAAAAGCACAATATTAATTAATGATAGATTTACCAGCAAAATAACCTCTTTATATGCTCACAACTTCAAACAAAGGAAATAGCTTTACTTTTTCTTGCTTTGCTGTATTTATAAAATGATTATAATGTATGTTTGGTTATTCTTAATGGATGGTTGCATGAAGAGGGTAACAGACTAATGCCCAAATTGTTATCTTTAGCTTTGTGGAATGTTCCCTCCTGCCCCTTTGCTCTTTTCTAAAATGGAATATCTCTGCTAAAATAGCAGAGCTAGTAATGTGAGTTGTTCGTTAGCTGTGATGCACTCTTTTTTTTTTTTTAAATTTATTTTAAATTACTATTGTTTGAAAAATCTTAAGCGTATTTACAGTCTTCATATAAGGGTTTTTTTTTCCGCCTCTCATTTAGACCGACATATGATGACATACCACTCCCCGTCACTCCAGAGGCTGCTAGAATTTCTTGCCCGTCCCCAGAAGAGATGGAGAAAAAGAGGAAAAGAGACAGACAGGAGATTTCCAGCAAAGACCAGAAGTCCATTGGTGATGTACGCTCTTCTGCCCCACGCCTGTCTCATGAGAGCACAAAGAAAACTTCTGTAACACAAACATTTATTCAAAAACTAGAAAGAAGGCAGGAACATGTTAGAAGAGTATCCCAGCAGTCTACAGGCATTTGTAGCGATGAGAAATGGGATACCCTGAAAGATGCTCAAATTGCAAATCATAGCCATGAAGGCCAGTTTACAGCTGTGAGCCCTGTACCTCAGCGCTTTTCCATCACTCCTTTAATCCATAGTTCTTCTGCTAATCCTAAAACAGGAGAGAATGTTAGGAATTTGGCAGCATCAAATCCAATTCCACATAGCGGGTGTGATAAAACAGGAATAGAGGTGTGCAATAGTGATGTGTTAGTGAACCCATGCTTGAATCCTACTCCGGCACTGGTTCGCCCACAACGCCCTTTTGTTTCTCACCAGAATCCCATGTGCAGCCACAGCAATTCTTCATGTATTACCTCAGGTCAATCTCTCTCAAAACGAGATGGTTTACGAACTCAGGATGAAACTCTGGTGTCTGATTTCCATCTCAGGGATACTGTGGGTATTAATAGCTCCCTAGATCTAGGGACATCCCCGCAGCTAGCAAGATGCAAAAGCGTGAAGACAAACAGAGGTGATGAAAGTTCAGTGGATGAAACTATTGAAGGTGTTATTTTGAAATACTGTCATAGCACAGCATCTGAAGAAGTTTTTTTCAAAGAGAATAATCCCTGTTTAACTTTTTCATCACTTCTGGACCATACTCATCTAGAGGGTTCTGAAATGAGTTTTGACTGTGATGCACCTATTCAGGCAGGAACAGACTTACCCAAGGCAGCTATAAAAGGCATAGAATTCCTGAAAGAGGTCCAGATAAGTTTGCAAGATAAAGAGTATGGAACACAGCTCTCTTCTGTTTTAAAAAGTGAGTCAGTAGAGAAAATAGCAGTGAAACAGGATGATGTAGTTCATACTGAAGAACCAGTTCTTCCAGCTCTGCCTCATGTGCCTCCTTCTTTTGTGGGAAAGACTTGGTCTCAAATAATGTATGAAGATGATATAAAAATTGAAGAACTTGTGCGTGATTTCAGGGAAGGTCGTTTTCGCTGCCACTTTGACAGTGAGTCCTCAGCCAACTGTACAGGGAAGAGAATGAAGAAAAAAAGGAAGGATGAAAAAAAGAACAGTATTGTTGAGGGTAACAGAACAGAAGGTGCATCAGTTAAAGCGTTGCTAGAATTTAATGATGCTTTAAACGGTGGCTCTGATTTTGATAACCCATCTGTAGCCTCAGATACACTATGCAACCCACAAATTCTTAAAATGCCTAGGAAACGGACGTGGCGCCTGGCTTCGAGGTGCCAGGTGGTTAAAGTCAGCCATGGCACCCAGACAAGTCTTTTGAACTACCCTGTAGCAAAAAGAAAGGTGTCTAGAAGGGAATCTGATCCAGCCGATCAGAAAGCAAGCATGGTGTGGCCAGAGAATGAAAAAACTCCAAACATGAAGACTAGACTATGTGCACTTAAACTTCCTGAGTCCTACAGCAAGATTATGAGTCCTGTACAGCCCAAGACAGTGGTGTATGTGCTTTCTTGCCCAGAGGTAAAACAGTGTAAAGGCAAACCTATGGATATTCCCAAAATGAGGAAAAATCGTAACTCCACAGATAGCAAGGACGCTGTAAGGTATAAATACAAGCAGTGTTCTTTTAAGTATTATGACCCACTGACAAATCGAATTCTGAAAACGCCTCCAAAGATCACAGTTGGAGAAAAGGCCAAAAAGCCCTCCCATGTTCGACAGCTTTTCAGAAGTCTCAGCTTTGATGCAAACATGAGGAAACTAGCTGATGCACAGAAAGAAAGCACGCCATCGAAGTCACTCAACTGGTCAGACTTCTATAGTTCGTCTTCAGCGTCCTTCCCAGCAGATTCAGGTAAAGGGAATGATGCAGCCTCAAGTCAAAACGGATCTTCTGTTTCCACTGAAAGAACAGATTGTCTGGGATCTGGTCACTCTGAGAACTCTTTTAAACACCTGATCATTTCACCTTTGAAGTGTCACCAATCTGTAGCAGAAGGAGATTGCAGATTAACTCCATTTAACAGTAAAGTTACCAAAACTCCTCTGACCTCCATCAGGAATGAGCGGTTAGAGAGGGAAAATCCAAAGGCAATGTGGAGGAGAAAAGAAGGCGCAAATAAAGAAACAGTTTTTTCCAAAAAGGCTGCAGGACCTATGTCTGTCAGATGTGCTGTTGGAAGGAGAGGAAATAGAGTAACTGCAGGCAAGCAAACTTCCAGAACTAAAAAACAGCAAAAGGAGGGAATGAGAAGGAAACTCCGTTCTTGTGCCCAGAAATCTTCTGCTCTCTCCATCCATAGGTGCCAGACAAGGAAAACTACAGTGGGAAAGCACCTTAAGAAAGAAAAGCCTGATGCTAAAAAATTAAAGGCGAGGAGGAAACCAAAAAGGACTTTTCTGAATTCAATACCTGAAAAGAGGCAGAAAGTCACATCGGAATCTTTTCCCAAGAAGCCAGAGCGAGCTTCTTCCAAAGTCAGGAACTGGGAAGTAAGTGGAGATCGGGGTCACCCTAGCACTGTGAACCAGCGCTCTAGAAGAACTTCTGGTGTACCGTTACTTCGAAACTGTCTTGTTCTACCAGGTGAGAGCTAGCTACCAAAAGGACCTTTTTTTTTTTTTTTTTTAAATTGCCAGCACCCGGAAGAAGAATGAGGAAAAAGGAAAGGAATCAAAGGAAGGTCATAGATGGAGCAATTGAAGTGTTAGAGCTGCAGAAAGTTCAAAGCCTGTCTAATTGAAACAAGTACAACTGTGAACTCAGCTCTTGTTCCTGGAATATGGGGGGATGATGTATTGCACTGTTCTACTGTGTAAAGCTGCAGAAGTTGTGCATTTGAATTAAAAAGCGCTTAGAATCCTATTTACTAGACTTCACCTGTACATCAGAAGAATGAGCTTGAATAGCATCATACTGATTTTATGGTATTATCAGTGCATAATAGTGCACTATAATAAGGTAAATTAGAAACTGTATTAATTGTGCCTATTCTCTTTTTTTTCCACGTAATTTTAAAGTGCAAAAAATGACTCGTTTGTTATGCTAGAAATTAAATGAAAATACATTAATTTGGGCTGAACTCTGTGTATGTATTTTGTGTTTGTGTATATGCACACTTCCTTCAACTCATCATATATACTTGCCTATGGAGTGGCATTAAAATTAATACAGTATGATACAATTAATATAAATTCAGTGCTTTCTTGAAATGAAATCTTAATTGTCTATGTTTTTATATTGATTGACTTGTTTTTTTTTTTTTCCTGAAGCCATGTCCAAAGCAGTTATTTTGGACAAAAAGTCACTCTGGGCTCTCATCAAGCAATAGTGAATGATGCTGGTAAGGAATTATGTCCCTCTAGGGCACTTTTCAAATGGTGGTGACTAAAATGGAATTTCAAATTCCAAAAGAAATATTGGCGTAGGATTTAGGATGGGCTTTTTGGGGGTTGGTTGGTTTGGTTTGGTTTTGTCTTTTAAAGATTAAATTTATTGTTGAATTTCACATTCCTTAAAAGAGGGACAGAAAAATTGTGATACAAACAAATAGTAGTCAGTTTTTCTAGGATTTCAACATAAAATTTGAATTTCTGTGCTTCTAAAATTTTAATTGGGTATACCATTGGTTAAATTTTTATGTACTATAGTTGAAACTTTCTTTCTAAACTTTCAGTAAATTATTTAAATAAATCTAAATGTTTTAGAGTTCAAATATCTGTTTAAACAGATATTTAAATATGTTTAAAAATATTTAGTTGAATTAAAATTATATTCCGTAGTGACTCATGTTTGACCACTAATGCTCTAACTACTGTAATTTTATGGCAAAGAATACCATATTGTATTGGTTTAGTGGTATTTTTTTGTTGGTTTCAGTGTTGTTTTTTTTAAATAGTTATGATGACAGCTTATTTAATGTGTTTAGGAGACAAACTCCAGTCTTGCAGACATTTCTATGCTTTAAAATCCAAGATTGATTTTTAATTTGTGTTAAACAACATTACAATCAGGGCTCTGTTTTGTAACTCTACAATTTGGTCTATTATATAATCTGTCTTAATTTAAATGTCTTTGTAAATGCTGTATTTGTACAATAGCTCTTTCAGAACACAAGAAGAACATAGAACAGTCCAGACGCTGCTCTATCTGCCATTGAACATAATGTCTATGTTTTCCCCTGAGAAAACTCAAAATAATTCTTAATTCATTTTCTGAAGTGTCAAGGGTCACTTCGATGGACTTTGAAATGTTTTAATATACAGAATCTGAAGGAAATACAAAAGCTGTCATCATAAACCACTTGTTCAAAAAATATTTTGGGCATTTTTTTAATGTATGCGTGTATTTCCCAGGATAAATAAAAGATGTGCATGTACTTAGGCCAGATGAAAACAAAGTTCCTTTACGAGTCAGATATGGTCTGACAGATTTCTGATTTTTAAAATATTTTTATTTTTGACATAAAAGTTGATTTCTATGGATGAATTTTCCTATGGTTGTCAATAAACACAGGATTTTATGACCATATTGCAAGTCACTGGAAAATGAAGGGTTATAATATGAGTTCTTATAGCCCTTTTAACTGATTGTGCCTGTATAATTTAATATTTTGTCTAATGTAAAACTAATTTTTTTAAAGCAGAGTTTTAAAGGAATGGTTTTTATAGAAAGGCTACTTTTTAGATAAAGGAAAAGAAGATTTTTAAATAAAGTTTGTTTTAAAGCAAGGCTTTAACTCTACAGATAAGTCCCATTCTAACATATTTTTATGATACAAGAATGTTTACCTACATAACTTCTTCCATCTTATTTTTCACATTGTACACGTGAAGAGCATTAATTGTTTTGTGTATAAGATTTAATGCACATTGTACTTTGAGATCACTAGTGCATATTTGTTTACAGCCAAAAATACCGTTTGCTATATTCATTCATTGCAAGCTGTGTTTCTCCAGCACATGACTTTTCCTTGAACCTTGAGTAATAAAAGTATCTTGAGGACTATAGAATGACTAATATTTTTAGCCTGTAATGTTTGGGGGTTTTTTGTAAATAATAGACCCCCTTGCAAGGGTGTTTTTTTAAAAAAGTGTATTATATTTAAATAAAAGTGTAAGTAGCTCTATATTTTCCTTAAAAAACCAAACACAAACATTAAGTATGAAATGTAACAATTTTTAAAAAATAATAAGACTTGGGGTACAAGTCTGGAAACGTTTCTGTGGCTGACAGTGTCAAAATAAGATTTACTGTAAGCTTGGATGTTATTCTGTGCCTCGCTTCTGACTGGTTAGAAACCTCTTCTGCGCATGCTCAGTGACCAGTAGGAAAAAGGAGATTGTGATGTGAGAAGTAAATTGGTGAAGATCTGTGCAAAACAAAAAAAATCCAGAGACTCAAAATTATGTGCAGGAATGGGCAGAGTTTTCAGGGGTTTTGAGGAATTAATCCAACACTTCCCTAGTAGATAAATCATACGGATTCTGCTGCCATTACTGAACAACACGTTGTTCCACCAGCAGCGTGACTAAAACTTTGAAACCTGATTGTGAAGTCTGCACCAATGGAAAATTTCAAAGCTTAAGTCCTTTCTCACTGAAATTTGGGGGAGCGTTGGTTGATTCTGGGGAGCAGGTATTTGGGGTTTTTTGTTTTTAACATTAGTAGGCAAAGATGTTTGTCGGCATCTTTGAATATCTAGAGAAGCAAGAAAAGGTAACTGGATTGAAGAGGAATAAGATAATGCTTTTTGCATCAAACCTGCAACAGATGCAGGATATTTTATAGTAGTTGAGAAAAATGTTATTTCTTCTATCCATTTGTAATGTTGACCTTCTACAAGTTCCTACTTAGTTTTTTGTAGAGTTAATTTCAAAAAAAAGTCCCCCCACAAAGTACCCATTCAACCTTTTAAAACAATCCCAGCTTGACTTCTGTTACATATTGTATGTGAACCTTGAGTGTGACCCAGCCTCATCCTGTGCTAGGTGCTAACCCAACACCGAGTAGTCAGTCCCCAAAACTTTACCCGTGTGACGCTTGTGCCTAGCAATTCTTCCAGTTCCTTTTCTGAGGGGATTTTTTGCTTTCTAGTTCTTTCTTGACAAACATGCATATGATATTTTTGTAATTATAGTAGGAAAGTTCTCCTCCCTGGGAGTTGGAGCAACTGAGGTATTTAGTTGTATTATTGACACTGTGACTTAATCCGAAGTTGTGTTTTAAGTTTCAGGCTAAATTTGTGCCCAAATTAGGAATACGTGTTTGTGGTTTTTATGTTCTTGAAATCGGCAACGTATTTGATTGATGCTGTAATATTTTTTTACCCGCTTCTCTGTCTGTACTGACTGTGGCCATTTGACACAATGCGAGTTTGTAAGAACACAGTAATGTAACAGATTTGTCCACTGCTGTTACTGGATGTTCTTTCTTTGTAGCTTCAGCACATCTAATTTCAAACTTACTGATTCCATGTTTTTCCTCAGTCCTGCATTTGGATTTTTTTTTTTTTTATGTTGTGAAGAGCTATATTACAGGATGGGATATTGTGTTTGGAATTAAATTGGTGACAGGTAACAGAAGTGGATGGTGTCCTGATCTGAAATACAGAGGACAAGCTGGTATATGTGCTCCTGTGCCTTGTGTTCTGCTTGCGAGTAGTGTGAAACAGTGGGAGGATGATTCTTGATTTTTTTGCTGTCTTCCTTTCTCTTTCCCCCCTAGGGTAATTCTTCTTGAGAAGTAAAGTAGAAGTAAAATGTATCTCACTCGCTAATGCAACTAAAGTCCCAGGGTTTTTGTCTTCAATGATTTATCTGCTATGAATTACAGCATTCTCAATAATCTTTTCTGAAAACTTTGTAGTAGCATAAGTCTGAGCATGCCCAGAAGTAAAGGTTTTGTTCCTTGTTCGTATTTTGCAGTTGTGAATTTGTTCATTCGTTCAGCAGAACCCATCCTGGTTTAATAAAATTAAGACTAAATTTGTGGATTTGTAGTTTTTTTTATTCTTGAAGTGGAATTTAACTAGAAACCATTTGCTGTAATTTGTTGTGGAAAGATCCCCACAGGATGCTATGGAGTCAGCTACTACTTTGAAGAAGGCCAGATATAATTTAAACAGCTTTTCACAACTGTATGATATCTTGACCCAGTGAAGTCTTCGGCTGACTTCAGTGAAGTCAAGATTCATCCCACCCTGTGGCAACTGAAGCAATGACATCCTAGGATGGCATTGAAAACGTGTCAGTTGTACTTGAGACGTGTAATTGCATTTTGGCAGCAGGAAACCAAGAAGCACCAACCATGTGGCAAGCCAGATCCCTGCAGAACTTACACATGAACGTTTTTTTTTTCAGAATATTCACTTAATAAATGAGAGCAGTGGCTGGAACTATCATAATGTTAGGTAGCTTTCTACTTCGTGCAAAACGGATTGGCCTTTCTGTAACTGTAGACCAAATTAATCCTGATTATGATCTTGCAATGCATACAGAACTGTCTTCAAAGCTATGTGCAAAAGTACTTCTAAGATTTTTCTGGTAAATAGAATACTAGAATGCCTTGAACAGTTTAATACCCTGTGTAAAAGACCTTGTTCTTTAAATTTCATAGTAATTTGCTCTTTCTACCAGTGCCTATTTAAATCGACATTATCTTTTCCAGGAGCGATAGACACAGATGTGTCAGCTTGGATCAATAAATGGCTGAAAGGCATAGGCATATTGTTTCCTGAGGCTTAAATATATCGTAAAATTTCAGGACATGTTTCAGTTTTCAACCCCTGCTTGAAGATAGCTATGTATTATGTAGCTGGCTGAATGACATTACTACTGTGCTGTCAAATAATTCATTAAAGACATTGTTCAAGCATCTAAACCTGGAGTTACAAACATAATACTGTAACCAAATTTTTAGTCTGGTGATTGCATCTTTCATGGGAAATATAAGCAATTAATTGTATGCTTATAGAGTGTCAAGTACAATGGAGACCCAGTTCAAGCTGGAATATTTGAGAATCCTGATGAAATTAATAGCATCATTTTACTTGGCTTTGAATTCAGCGGAGTCATTAGTGGTTTGATGCACCAAATCTGTTGTGTTTCTTTAGTCCTGAACTCGTGATTTTCCTGAAGTGCAGAAGTATTTTTGATGAAGTGTATGAACATGGATCTTTTGTCAGTGGCTTTTCTTTGTCAGTGTTCCTTCCTTAAGGAAAAACGAAAAATGGATCTTCCTAAATATTAGCACTCATAAACAGGTTTTTAAATCTCTCACATCCTCAAATAAAGATGTACTTTAGTGTGTTAAAGCTGGTCAGCTTTTCATATTTGTTGTGCCATATTGCATTTGTGTTGGCACTAGTGCAACTGAAAATGTTGGTTGTTATTATTAATATTGTAAAAAAAAAAAAAAGCAGAATCAAAATACACCCTTGCTCATGCGGAGAGCTTAGATACTGTCTACTGGCCTGGAGACTGCTCTAACAACTGACTAAATGATGACGGAAACACTTGTGCTTATACTTTTAATGGTGTTAGATTCAATCTGCATACAATTAAAACCACACACTCTGATTTTTTGGTAGCAGATATTTTATGGATTCCCACTGTGTCTTAACACTTTAATTTTCCATTCTGTTTTAGCAAATTGTTGTTTCCCAAGTTGTTACCAACACACTGTGCTTAGCAAATTTCTTTTTTTTTCTCCTTCTCCCTCATACTCCTCCATTTTAAAAGAATTCATCTGCAATGCAGAGATCTCCATCTTTATTTTCTCAGAGTGTGATGAGTGTCATTTGACTGTATCATGAATATAGTTTTATGTAATTATCTAGTTACTGCCTATGCCTTCATAGATGTTGCTGGCTTGTCATGGAAGCCGTAAAGGGGAACCAAACATCCACACCTGTCTGTCTCTAGTCCTTGGGTGTTGTTTTATTTCTCTTGAGCTTGTGTGGGCTGAGAGGTTGTTATTGTTGGTTTTGCTCGTTTCTTTTGTATGGCGTCTCTTGCCTGTGTTTGTAAGGAGCTTGTGTTTGGCTTCCCACTGCTGATAATTCGGTTAAACAGCTTTTTCTAAGATGGGCTGGGGCAACAGGAGTTAAACTCTTGCTGGTGTGTGCTACCATTAATTTCTCCAAAGCAAGCTAGCAACATTGTGCAAAAGCGCAGGCTTCATTAAGTGAGGGTTTTATACTTTATCACTTTATCACCTTTCTTAAGCATCAGTGGTATCTACTCTGTAAAACACGGGTATGTAGATTAAAAATGCTATAGGATAGCTAAGGTAACAGTAATATTAGGCAGATTAGTGCATTTTACCATTGCGGTATCTTCCAAATTTGCTATGAAATAACCTTGAAATTTCAAACATTCCCAGTGTGTGAGCTTGCATTGTTTGTCCCCCTTTTTATACTTAGATTTATCTTTAAGATGCTATTTTGTTTTTATTTTCTTCTTGTTTGAATGCTGTGATGTGTCATTATCATCAGTTTAAGTTCTTTTCTTATAGTCCCTTTTGGATAGGATGATAGTCCTGTATTTTTTCTCTGTAAATATACTAATTTCTTTGAAGTTTATAAGGGGAAGGAATTAACATTTGCCAAAAGGTGACTTGTGAATCTGAGCTCCATTGTCATTGGTTTGCAAGATCCTTACTAAAATGCCTGTATTACATCTGAATTGGGGGAGGAGAAGGGAAAGACATGAGATGACAAGTCACATGGACTCCTCTATGAGTTTTATGTGAAGTATTAAAATTGTGATGGGTTTGTGGTTTGTTTGTTTGGGGGTTTTTTTCTCCTTTTTCTTCAGCACTGTTTTAAAGAGCAACATTGCACTTTCGTAAATGTCTTGACAGTCAAAATGCTAACTAAGGCTGTAAGTTTTGAAAGACTGGTGGAATTCAAGCACAAGTTGACTCGTTTTTAACTTTTATGTTTCTATGTTTTATGTTTTCAAAGACTGGTGAAATTCAAGCACAAGTTAACTCATTTTTAACTTTGATTTTTAAGTTTCTAACAGGACTATCACTTAGATCATGGTCTCAGGTTTGTACTTTCAAGGAAAGAAAACTTCTAAATGGTGAATTCTGATGGTATTATACTAAGCTTCTGTGAGGATAGGTTATAGGGTTTTTATTTTTATTTTACTTTAAATGTTTAAATGTAACATACTTGATGTAAGTGAAGGTCACGTAGCATCTCAGATGTCTAGAGGTCATTTTGTAAGCAATGTGTGGGAGGATTCCTGCTCTTTTTCAGCCTCTTGCTATTATGTCACTTAATGGAGAATTTTTCTCTTATGATTGCAAAATATATGTATGCTATGCTAAAAAATAATGTTGGAGGAAGTGCTAAGTAAAGGGACAGGAAACACTATGATTAAAAAAAAAAATTATGCATGACATGAAAGGCCTTTTATGGCATTGCAAGATTTTATTTCATATTTGTGCATGCACTGGGCTTATTTGTCAGCTACTAAGTTTCACTGAAAGATGGATCTGAAATTCTGATGTTGAAGTAACTGAGATTTTGGAAAGTATGGGTGGGAATCCTAATGTTGCAGTTTGAGTACATAAATTTAATAAATAAAAAATAATCTTTAAAATTGCTATACCCAGCCTACCCGAGGAAGGGCAACAGGGTGTGAATCCAATAAGCTGGAGCCCAAATCATCGAAGAGAACTAGCAAGCTTCCATCAGTTCAAGGGGACCTACTTTTGAGCTTTAACGGAAATCTCTAACATTGTGCTGATTCAGAGCCAGAATGCTTCAGGTATAGCAGCATATTCATCCACATGGTTGGGCCGAAATCAACTGGTGTCAATTGAAAAACCTCCTATGGCAGACATTAGCCCGGATCAGGCCTCAAAGAGGATGAACCATTCTATGGGGTATCCATTCCACTAGTCATTTTATGCCATTTGTTTAACTATCACAGAATAATTTGTATTTATCAATAATAAATAGCTTTACAGCTACAGGAAACAATAATTTTCACATGAGCCTACCTGCCTTATACCAAAACACCCAGGAAAGTTAGTTGCATTAGAGTTTCTCACCCGGCGCTTCCAGTTCAGAATCTTTTTAGCTTACTTCTTCTTCAATGGCTTACATGTTGGATAACATAAAACCAAAGACTGCTTCCTATCACTCTGCCTCGAGCCAAAATGCTAATTCTTCCTGTGTTCCTAACTGGTGTTTTGATAGCGTGTATCACAACACAGGCGACTGCACAGCTAGGCTGCCAGTGTACCTTCCTCTCCCAGCTGCGTAGCTGCCTCAGGCAAGCTAACTATAGCTTTGTTTTTGTGAGTGGTATGTCAAAGCCATCTATTTATAAACCAAATTAGAAAATGCCTTGAAACTGTTATTTTTCTTTCAGGCTTCACTTTCAGCTATGCAGAAGCTCAGTATTCCATATTCATAGGCTTGGTTATAAAATTTAACTTGTCTGAAGAGTAAAAATAATATATTAAATAAAACAAAAAGGACCCTGTTAAATTATAAAAATTTCAGAATATAGGTATCAGTCAGAAAACATTTTCAAATATTTTTATGTCTCTACTTGCAAGATGAAATGTGAAGGATATGGCTATGCACTAACCAAATAAAGAAAGCACAAATTTATTTTTCCCATTTTTAATAATTTCCAGTTAGTTATTATTCTTGAAAATATTTGTCAATGATAAGCTGGTATCATTCCTGTTTTAAAGGTTGGAAAAGTGAGATAAGATGCTTAAGAGAAACATTTTAAACATGTTCACTAGTTTTTATTTTCCTCAGTTTCAAATAGAGATGCACGCTGACTAACTTTTAGAGGTTTGAATGAGCTGGATGCTGGTCCAAGTCTTTGCTAGAAATTTATGAGGATCAGGGCCTAGGTAACGCGAAACAAATATCGATAAAAATGGCATTCAACACGAATGGAGATTCTTGATAATGTGGGAATAAGCAACCTTCCAGAATCTAAAGAAACGCAAACCGTCCAATTCTCTCTGATTTTCAGATCAATAAACTGTATTGCAGAGGCCCAACTTTTCTTACGACTTTGTTGGGGCCTGGGTGAAGTGGTGGAGTTTAGATCTTGGTTACATGGGCCAAACTGCATTAATCTCCTGTTGCGTAATATTTTAGGCTGTAAGGAGCCAGCCTTTTCTCAGCGGAGCCATTCCGCAAACATGAGAGCAGGCACCATGAGGAATTAATAGCCCTTCGTTACCCATAGGCAGGTGATGTTAGGAGCCTATAAAAATGATTTTGAAAGAGTTTGTTAAATAATAGTCCTCTCTTGCAGATTAATCTCCTATAACTAAGCACTTTCTTTAAATATAGACAGCTCTGTGCCACTTTTAGAACATTCAGATTACTTTGTTAAATTATTAACCAGTTTTTACCATCAGTAGGGGAGTTTTTATAGAAAAAAAAGAACAGGATCTTACTCACTGGTTATTTTTAAAATGTGCCAACGTGAAGGCTTGTACATGTGACAAGGCTCATGAAGTGTAACGGAGTTGTTGTATGGATTTTAAAGGAATGACAAAAATTAGAGATAGAAAAAATGCTTTTTAGGCATAAAGCTTCATCTAGGTCCTGTCCTTACAGTGTACAGCCCTATGTAAATTCCTTTAGGACATTTTTACTGTAAAAATGAAAAAGATGCCAGAAAGCTCTACTATCTCCAGATGTCAATTAGAAAAAATAATTGGGTGGAGGTCAGGTTTGGCAGGATAAGTGGAAAGAGATTACAGCTGCTTTCATCAAAACAGAGTAATTTTTCAGGGGTGACAGCAGAGGATCTCTGTGTCTTCTCCGAAGACACCACATCTTTCACAGGTCCCAGATGGCTGTGAGGGTCACCAGAGGAGCATTTGGTGCTTCTTGTCTCATTATTTGAAGTTCCACTGAAGTGACAATGTAGTTTTGCAGCAGAGGACCAAAAAAGAGGCCAGGAAAAACACTGCTTGACTGACATGGGAAAATTGCTTGGTGAAACTTGAGACACTTTACCATGAAAGCAACCCATAGAGCTCTGCTCTTCCAGAGATGTTCGAAGGGGGGAGGCACCCCTTAATGCTGAAGCGAAGTCCTCCTTTGCAAGTGCCTCAATTCCACCAGTGACATGATGGAAAGCCAAAAAACAAGGATACCTGAAGACAAAAGGATGCAGCACTCACCCTGGCACCCTCAGAGCCTCGGCTGCCCTTACCCAACTGCTACAGCC
This sequence comes from Trogon surrucura, assembly GCA_020746105.1. Taxonomy (NCBI): domain Eukaryota; kingdom Metazoa; phylum Chordata; class Aves; order Trogoniformes; family Trogonidae; genus Trogon; species Trogon surrucura. The sequence goes on along the minus strand of CM036621.1, from coordinate 53,699,689 downwards.
ACCGAGTCCTCTGCCCCTGACCCCTGCCTTGGCACATCACTGTGCTTGAAGGGTGACCTAGCTGCAACAGCAAGTCTGCTGGTGCCTAATCTGGCTGGCAGCATGGAGCAGGGGAATTTGGAGAGATCCTGACCAGAGTCTTCACCTGTCAGGGAGATTTCCTCCAAAGAATAGTATGGCAATGGCATTGGGGACCGGGAAGGAGCCCGGTGCCTCACCCACATACCTACCAATGAGTGGTGGGGAGCCTCCTGGGCTGCTTGGAGGAGCCAGTCACCTGGCTGGTCTCGAGCATGCTGCTTAGCAGTTTTCTCAGCACACCTTTGGAGCCTTTTACCCACGGACTTGCTCTGCCAAGATGACTCTCACCAAACAAACCCCCCCATCCCTGCCTAAGCCTGTCCCCAGAAGGTGATGTCACATGGTGACACAGCCTCTGGAGAGACAGCAGTCGTGAGCTTCTCCAAGCTCCTCTGCAGCAGTAAGACAGCTGGGAGGATCTCCCTGCCCACAGGTTATGTGCGCAATACTGATCTATTCTGGCTGATACGGTGGCATCAGCCAAAGAAAGAATCCCAAAGGGAAGATTATTTACCCAGTATCTATGCTTTTTAGAAGTTAAAGTTGCTACCACCTGCTGTTTTCCATCTTAATACTCTGACATGCCAGCTGCTAAAGCTTCTGTGTCCACTCTTTTCACTTGCTGCTTCACTAGAAGGCCCTGTTTCTGCTCACAGTGATGCTGATGCAGAAGCTTCTGCACTGTGTCACTGCTACTGGGGGCCCTGTGAGATCCAGCCCCAGAACCATGGTGGGAGCAGCTGAGAGGCAAAAGGGGCAGACTCAAGCAGCAGAAGCAAGCTGAGAAATATGCTATCTGCATGCTCAGAGAGCGTTCCTCTGCTGTGCAAGCACCTTACTTCCTCCGTGACCTAGTTTTATGAATAAGAAAGTCTTCCCTCTTTGTAGCTACAGCAACAGAGAATTTTATTAATGTTTGCCACTATAAAGAAAAGGTTACTGTGCCTTAATTTTACTAGGTTTGCTTTAAAACCTATAAGATCTTTATGGAAGTTAGGTGATAGCTTGTGATCAGCTGTCAGTCCTATGTGCACGCTTCTAGAAATGAGTCTGTAGGGATGACTCAGGCTTGGCAGCCCAACAAAAGATGTTCCCTCTGTAAAACAGTTACATCTGAAAATGTAAGACTGTTTCTTCATTGCTCTCTTGGAAGAAGGTGGGGGGAAAGATTGCTAGGATGATCATGAATATTTTAAATTTGAGCTCTGCAGTTCAGCTGCATGACAGCTCATACAAGCCAAATAACGTTTTATATCCTGATTGGGTAAGCACATTAGTCCTTCCAGTACAGATTCTAGTTTTGGATCCACAACTCGTTGCCTCTACATGTGTGTTTGGGACCGAAAAGAGTTCCAGAAACCAGCATTTAACTGAGGTCTGTTATCATGTGTATGTGAAGGGCTGCTCTCGCAGTGGAAATTAACTACACTTGGAAAGCAGGGAGATGTTTCAAGTGGTATGTCCTAGTTGGTAACCAGTGCTATTTTACACTGGTCTGGGTGCTGCGCTGCAAAGTAGAGTGGCAAAGTCAAGTTTAGAACAGTTGGAGTCAAGAAAATAGAGTTATTCTTCAGCTGTACTAAAACAGGCTAGTGGCCAACCTTCCTGAAGCAGAAATAGAATTGCATGGGTTTCTTGTGGTTATAAGAATGCAAAATAATGCAAAAGAGATTACCTAACTGATTGCATTGCTTTCATTCCAGGCATGATGTTTTTACTTTTTAGTGATGTTCCCCGTCCATATCTATTCAGATATTGCTATTTCCCCCATAAGGATTATAGGTGGTATAATGCTGTGAAAGGTAGTTATTGTATTCTTCAACCAGTTACTGAATGAATTCATAGCTGTGGCTGTTTAGAAGTGGTTTTCTCTTCAAGAAAAGTTATTTTATCTATATCCAGAATGAGGAAGAAGAGACATTTTATGCTTAGCAGGATCTCTTTGGTAAATGGAGGTTTCATTGATTATGCAACTGTATTGGAGAGCAACATACATTTTGGGATGAGGCTAAAACATTGCAAAAAAATGAAGGCAGGAAAACACTGTCCCGCGGGAGGGGCCTTGAATTGCCTTTGGCCTGCACAGGTCAGATTGTCCTTTGGACTGTGCAGTAATTTGCTTTGTGCCTTTGGGCATGTTCCCCTGCTGTTTAATGCTTCAATCCACCAATTTCTACCAGTTGAAGTATATTTGTTTATTTATTTAAGAAATTGTTTTGCACTCCAGGCACCACATGCAGTATCAACACATGAGAACAGTAATAAAAGCTAAGAATAATTCAAGTTTCTGTGATTAAATTCTTTATTTTGCAGCACTGTGATCCAAGTTTTGTGTATGTATTTATTATGGGAAGAGGGTTTGTTCTCAAACCCAATTTAATCAGAGGTGAGATTTTCTTTGATTTTTGGTTCTTCCTCAGGTACTCGATGCTTTGATTTTCAGCAAATTGGTCCCTTTCAGCTACAGGTATGAGCAGCTCATCTTCTGAATTTGCTTACCATGAACAAATATTTTCTACAGTTTTCTTAATATTTATGTGAAATTCTTTAACTATGATAGTGTCGTTAGTGTAACTAAACCTTAACTGGAGATGTGAACTGCTTTTGGCAATGTCTCACTTAAAGCAGTAGCTGGTACATACATGTATTCAGACAAGTTTGCCATGCCACTTTAGCTCTTCTGCAGCAAGAATTTTTTCTGGCATCGTTATGCATTGAGGCCTTTGCTTTCTTAAGGCAACAGTTTTGATAAAGGAAACGACCTCCTCCTTTATTTATGGAGCTTCTGGTGCTCACATGCAGGATAAAGAGGACGAGAAACTGAAAGATGGTTAAAGTTAGAGCATTTCTTATCCGTAAGACGGATGGAATTTAAAAGACAAAAGCTAATTAATTAATTAATTCCCCTTGAGAAGCAGTTTTCTAAGTAATAATAGAAAAAGTTATCTTTGAAGTATGGATTTTGGATAATAAATATGTTCTTGCTGGGGGATAGTGTAGGAAAACTAGTGCTTTTTCAATCGTGTATGCTACAGAGATGTTCCATGCAGGATAAAAGTAATGCTGCTTTAATTTCCAAGGGAGTCTTAAAAAAAAAAAAGCTACATTTCCATAGTAACAGCAAATAATAATGTGTATTTTAACTTATAGTTAACTAGAGGGATAAGCAACTCCAGAAAACCACGAGGAAGATATGCATATAGAGAAATAATAAGATCTTTGAAGGGTGACTAAGTGCGAGTTCATGTGGGCGAGAGGAAGAATGGCAGCAGCGGGGTAAAGGGCATAATTTCACATCCCCCAAGTGTGGGTTCTTGACATGACAACCCGCATGGTCAGGCTGTGTGTGGCTGCCGTGGGTGAGAGAGAGGAGTATCCACTTCCATGGTTGTGAGGACTGGGTGTTTTTTTGTGCTCTAGAGATCTGTGGCTGACATTTGTGTCCAGAAAATTAGCAAGAAGACCGAGGGGTGCATACTACGTTGGGAAAGACTGTTGGGGGTTTTATTTGCCTTTGTACCAAGCTGATAAAGTAGAAGTAATCCCCTGAAATATCTGCTGTATTATGGCACTCAGAGCTTGACTTTAGTAAACTAGTAAAATATTACTGGGCTGTGATTCTTTTTGTTTCAGGAGATTGAAAATTTATTGGATCTTCCTTAGGAAGCAAGGATCTGTTCAAGGAAATAACAGCAAAATTTATGCAAAGTGTTCACTGGGATCTGTGCATAATTTTGATGCAGTGTTACAAAACATCAGTGTTGACCTTACCAGATGCTGTCTCTGGCAGATGGATCATGGGGATTCCTATGACAGACCTCTTTAAAATTTGCAAATCAATAGACCTGGACTGATGGTGGGGAGAAGCTGAAAGAGGACTTTCTTTGCTAGTATATCAAACTTGTAAGGAAATTCGTTTACAAGTCTTTGCTGGAGGTATGATACCTCACCAATCTGTGATCCACATCCACCACTACAAGTCGAGACAAAAAATACATTTTAGTAACTCAAATGTGGCAGGGACATCCTAGGACTTCAGTACAACACTTTGATAATACTTGGCAGTGATTTTTCTTAAAAATTCAGATGATGTCTCTCGAGAAATTATGGTTAAACATTTTAGGCTCTCTAGAGGAATCAGTGCCAAATACTAGATATATCCTCAAATCAGAATCTTTCAGGATAGTGTGTTTCATGTCTGATTCATCCCTATGCTTAATTAGGGAAGGAACAGGGAAACTGGTCCAAGTTTATCTATGGAGAAAAGGCAGGATGCCTAATTGGACATGGCCGTTTCTATTTTTTTCCTATTTCGTAGAGCTGCATTTTATGGAAATGCCAGGATTTTCCCCATCTGACTAGCATTGCTGCTTCTCAGCATTTCTACCTGCCTTTTATAGCACAGGATGACAGCAGCAATGGCAGCAGCATCAGCACAGGTCTCTGCTGAATGTGAGAAAGTGTAGAAAGCAAGACTTCTGCAAAGTCTCTTACCTGAGCAGCAGCCTCAGCATCTGAAAACTATTGGGGGGAGAATTCTTTTTTTATTTTGGGGTGAATATAAGAAAAGCAGCTGTAATGCCTTTAAATGCTGCATGTCCATGCCCAGTGGACCAGCTTCCAAATGGTAGTAGCTTGTAGCTATTAAGTTCCTTTCCCCAGTGAGGTTTAGTAGCTCAAGCATAGGTTGTACTGGCATGGCCATGTTAGTTCTGCTTCTCAGGCTAATGCAGTCCTTGCTATCTGGGGCATCTCTGTGCTGAAGATAACATCCTTAATGTTTTCAACTACAGTCTCATGAAATTTTCACCTATCACTTGGGCTTAGATGCTGTGTAAGCATCGAGGGTCTGATCATTTCTACCAGCAGGGGGAATGAGCTATTAATGCTAGCACTGGCAAAAGAACAAATGGCTTTCTGTTAGGCATTAATAAATTTAGGCTGGGAGATAGGAGGATTTACTTAGTGATTCTAGCAATTAGCTTCTGGAACAGCCTTCCTGTCGTGGTAGAAGGGCTAAACCCCCTAATTTCTTTTAAGTGCAATGTATGAAAGTAACTGTGTGATGGAATAGCCAGTGGTAGCTGGGGGCTGGACTTGATGACTCAAGAGATCCTTTGCAGCCCTTTTCTCAGCTGCGCATGTGCAAGTGGGTCAGGGAAAGAGTGATGATACATTCCCTCCCCTTTGCAAAGCCGCACAGAAATAGCTGCAATCTGGCTTTTTTAGAACCTACCACTTGGAAGTGTTTGATCATCTGTGGAAAGTCCTTGGGTTGTGAACTTCATGTATTCAGTCTGAAAGAAATATAAATCAAACTACACACTTAAGATTTCTCTTGCCACCCCATCTTACTTTCTTGACAGTGTTTTTACATTTTAACTCACACGACTGAGACAAGCGAGCAAGGAGCAGGCTGATGACACAGCCACAGCTAGGACTGCTTGTTTATTAGAAGAGCAGCATTTTTTTTTCTGCTAGTGGCATATGTTTTACGTATGTGGATATACTTTTGTATATCTATATCAGAACAGCTGACAAGTGTGTTCCAGGTAGCCTCACTGACCAGCATGCTTCAGCTGCTGCTGTCTCTTACTAATAAATTGAACAATCTGGTGAATAATTGGAGTCCTTAGTATCATAATATTTCCATTGACGGCAAAAACACCTCACTGGAGTATCTTGTACACAAAGACTTACATGCAGTTGTTTAAACATTGCTGAGGAATCCTACTGAACAACTTGTAAAATTCTTTGGATTTGAACACATAGTTAATTATACAAGAGTACACAGCGAGTTAATTCTGAAATTAGTCTACTGTGGTTTATTCAGAATAAGTTTTTCCTGCAATCAGAAGTAGATTAATGATGCCAAGTTTCATCTGGATACAAATTGAACTGCATTAATAAAACCTCTGACTCGTTTGCTACTAGCAGCACAGCCATGTTCCCTTCCCTTCCTTGCTGAATGTTGGTAAGATATATTCTTTTTATCATCTTACTTGCTTCACTTGACCTTACCATTAACATTTCACAATGTTTCACGGAGGGGGCTGGCGAGTATATCTGAATTATTGTGTGTGTTCTAACCTGGAGTGCCAGAACATATGGTACTCACAGAAGGGTTCATTTGTGGAGTACCACTGGTGGGAGGAGTAGCTAATGACGATGTGCAAGCAGATCTTGGTAAAAGAATGACAGTTTCAATGGAAAAGTGGCATTTTTACTGTGTTTAAAATATGATTGTGTCAAATATTGGACATTGTTCCGCTATCGTACACGGAGGGAAAAGCTGGTTTTAGGGCTCTGTTCAAATACTAAGTAAGTGACAGCAGAAAGCTTTTCCTCTGAAGAGTATGAGTGAAGAGCAATGGAAACCGTGTTCTCTTCGATCTACCGTTTGGAAATCAATGCTTGCTTCAGAAGAATCTAGAGCCAGCACTCTGTTTCCTGAATCTGTCTTATGTGTTTGTCACATTTACACCTATTTTCCCCCTCCAGTTCCTAAAAAAATATTTAAAGAAACTAAGAGAAACAGAATAAATGAAAAGTACTTATTTTCTGGCTAAATGCTGCATTGCTGCTTGTCTGTTAGGTGATGGCATGTGTGGCAAGAGACGTCCACATTATAAAAAAATTGTAACAGCTCTTCATATACAAATACTCTCTTTTGCACTAATGGCCTGAGGAGCTCTTTGAGAATAGCTGAACATGGAGAATCAGTGAGTATTCAAACATATGTGATTAAAAACCTTATACTAATGCAATGCATTGTTCATTGCAATTACCTGGTTTCTTCTAAACATAAATTATCCATACTTACACTGCATATGATAGGAAGTTGGGATATTTGAGTGGCATGAAGTTTCAGTACACCTTTGTCTCAGCTGCTAACCCCCTGTTGAGCAAGAGAGAATGGCTACCACCTTCTTTTGCACACATATTGCAGGTTGTGTGAATTAGTTATGTATCACCTAATGAGGTTCTGTTGTTGTTCAATGTCCCCTGTGTAATTACAGCTTTTTTTTTATTTTAAACCTGCAGTGTGCTTGGTACCCCTCCTAGAGCTGTTATATTTCTTCTGTTATTTACAGCACTGGCTGGGTTATCAGAAGGAAATTTCTCTAATAGGTCTGTCATTTTGTCCTGTGTCTGTACGGCACAGAACACAGCAGGACCTTGGCTTATGGCTGATCGTGCTAGTAACATGAATAAATAATAATCATACTTGACTACTGCACTCACCCAATAGCAGAGTTCAGCAATGGCTGCTGCTGCTCTGCTGTTTGTGCTGCCTGTTCCCTATGGCGTTATACCCTTCATCACCAGCTATGAGCTGCCCAGCTAGTACCACCTCTTACTACCAAAGCAACTATGCTGGTCTTCCTCATGCTAAAATGAATATCTGATGTTGCAGTTTCCTCTTCTGTAATGATCATCACTATTGTAAACGTGAAAGGCAGTGTTCTTATGGCATCCTTGCAGAGACTTTTTGATAAATCAGTCATGTTCATACCTCCTGAACTTGTCTCCTTCATGTTCTATCTGCAAAAGAAATATTCCTCTCTTTCTGTTAAAATGTGAACTGTTTGTGGGAGGAATATCCAGGAATACCCTACCTACTTTTTTGTTACAGGACTTAACCGGATTCTTGAAATGTGTAGGTAAGACACTACTGTTGAAATCCAGAAATTTTCCTTATTGCCTAGTAAGAGAGTCTTATTGTGCTCACTTAGCAATATCATTTATTGATATTATTTATGCCATAATAAGGAACAAGTTCTTTAAAAACCATATTCAACATAGAAACTTTCTCAAATCAAGTGATATGCTGACCTTTCCCCCCCCCCCCCCCCCCCAGGTGGTATCAGAAAAGGCACTTGATTGTGTTGAAAGGTTGTATCTTCACCACTGGGTTAATGGAGCTTGGACTAATATTTCATGACTGGCTGTCAATATGAACAGCCAAAACTACTATCAGCAGTTTTACATCTGAAGCCTTTGTGTTTTGAATTGTAGCACTGCAAAATTTCATCTCACATGCTCACTGGCCCCCATCCTGATAAAGGAGGAAGGAATTTAAAAGTTCTGGCTGTATATACCTTGCACAGTATAGTGTATACCTTTGCTCCTCAGGCAGTCTTGGAGCTCTGGCTCTCAGACGTTCCCTGCATGCCTCCAATTTAGATGTTTCAATTTCTTTCATTTGGTACAGATGCTGCTGTGATAATCCACAGTTCTCATATCTTGTTTTCAGACATCTGCAATGCAATCTATCTGGGATTATTTCATGATGTCTTTCAAAGATGAAAGCAGGTTTAACAAACTAGCAGCTGTCATTCCTAGCGGGGTACTTCATCTTGAGCTGATTACACTCTGTGACCTGCATGTGACCATCTGAAGGTTTGTAATAGATTTATGAAACACAGTTTGAGTTACATGTCTGTCAGGGACTGGGAGACTAGGCATGTCTGCTTCAGATGGTAATTCAGGTGATTACTTCAGCAAAATTAAGAACGGATAGCTTCAGAGAGTACGTGTTTCCAGCATTCTTTGTTGCTAGACCTGGGTTTTTTTTGTGTGTGTGGTGCAAGTTAGTTTCTGGATCTTATTTTTTTAATTGTGTGGTTATTTTCCTCTTTTGTTCTTTGCTCCTAATTTTTTTTTAATTTTTATTTATTTTAGATCTAGATGAACTAACGTAACTGCTCCTTTGTTCTAGTGATGTCTAACGATAAGGTAAAGCTAGGCAAGGTGTGCTGACTGGAAAGTGTCTGGGAACATGAGCGTCAAGGAAGACTGTTTTCTCTAGAAAATTGGTAGCTTTTTCCCTAGATCCAGACAAGAGAGAAACCCTAAGGCATATTTTCTGTTACTTTTCTCACCTGGTCATCCTATGGGTCTGTGTCTTCTATTTGTTTGTCTGCTGCTATGTGCTTAGATTTTGAGCCTCCAAAAGTAGCACCTATCTGACCAGCATGAGAAGTCAGAATTATTTTTGTTTTTAAGAAGAAATAACACTACTGCTATGAAGTAGTCTGCACAGTACTTGTCTGCATTGTTAAACTGCTTACAACAATCATAATGAATTCAGGCTGGAATCTAAAGAAAATTATGTGAAGCAGAGAAAACTGGTCTTTCTGGACATTCACGTGGTACCCAGACATGGATTAGGAATAAACTGACAAATAAAAAGCAATATCTAGACAAAAAGGAGAAACATCTTTATTTCCTCAGCACTGAGACCTGCACCAAAGTAAAACATATTGATTCTTGGGTATTAAAAGTCTGCTGGGAAAAATGTGCATTAAGAACTCAGTATCTAAACTTTTCTCTGAACTCAGCTCCCAGGATTTCTGACTTCTGAAGTCATGGAATGAAATTAATACAAAGCAGCAGGTCACTCTCTTTGAAGTTATTTTTAGCTTCACAATTATTCTTCATATTGGTGGTTCACCCCAGGCATTCTGGACTGAACTATGAGATACAAACCACTGTAAAGAAACGCACTAATGCTTCTTTCTGTTCGCAGTCCAGACTATCTGCTGCTGAACTTAAACCAGGTCACAGCGCCTTCCTGCAGTGCTCCTCTTTATTGTATGCGCTTCCTTTTTCTCTGTTGATGTAAGAACACTCGTTTGGTAACATTTGGTTCTCAACTCCACAACCACTTCATTGCATGCTGGCTGCAGTCGGTAAGGACGAGCAGGTCACGGGGACTAAAGAAAAGAAGGGGCGAGCTGCAAGGCACAGATCTGTTGGCTGGAAGGGAGCAGCTGGGAGCCTGAAGCTGCTGAGGATGCTTGGAGCAGGAGCAGAGGAGGGTTCACGGGAAGGGCCCCTCCCTCGCCGCACACCAGCACCGCAGGTGGTGATGTGGTTCAGCCGCCTGATCTGTGCGACGCCCGAAGCCTCCAAGACCTGTTCGGGGCTGCCTCTCGCCAAAGCAACGTCACTCTCGGTGAGAGCTCTCAAGTGAGCTGGCGTCACTTCCAAACTCGGCTTCTCAGAATCGCGCGCGCTGCAATGGCGGGTTTCTCTGCGCTGCCTCAACCGAGAACTCACACCCTCGCTCTCTGCCAGGCTCAGGCGCGCTCCTTCAGGCCTCGCCCGCCCCGGGCAGGCGGCGCGGAGGCCGAGCCCTCTCTGCAGCTGCTGCCTGCACGCCCTGGCCTTCCCCCGCCCTCTGGGGCCGTGGCCACCCCGTCCACGGGCACCCCCGGGGACTGACCGATCGGCGCCCGACCCGGCCCGCGACGCCGGAAGCCGGCGGCGCGCCCCGCCCCGCTGCGCGCGGGCTGAGGGCTGGGCGGCAGCACAACGGACAGAGGCCGCGCGGCCCCGCCCCGCCCCGCCCCGCCCCACGCGCCCGCCGCGGGGCTGGCGGTTGGAGGCGGGAGGGAGGCGAAGGCGAAGGTGCGCGCGCGCGCCGCTAACCGCCCGCCCCCGCGCTGAGGTAACGGTCTCCCGTGTCACGGTGGAGAGAGGAGCCAGACGGGCGGGTGCCGCCGTGGGGAGCCGCCTGCCTCCCTGCCCCCGCGGGCCCCCGCTCGCCCGGGCCACCCCGCTCCCGGCCGCACGTCGGGGGCGAGGGCGCCGCACTGCTCCTCGGCCGGCTGCCCGCCTGCCCCGGGGCGCTATGAGCTATGAAGCCGCCCGGCAGTATCTCCCTGCGGCCGCCACCTGGCTGCGGCCGCCGCCTCACGCTCCTGCCGCTCCTTGGCCGCCTCGTCTCGCTGCTCCTGCTCCTCCATGGCTCCTCCTGGCCCCGGGCGCGGGCGGCTGCAGCAGCCGCCGGTGGGTATAGCGGGTTGTGCGCGTGTTGGTGTGCGTGAGGCGTCTGCCGCTCCTCCGGCCCCGGCCCCCTGCCTCCCCCCCTGGGCGATAAACTCCAATAACATCCATTTACCCTGAACGATTTTTTCCTCCGCCCCTTCCACCTTTGTGTACGTGTCTGTTTCGGCGTATAGGAGAAGGAGTCTCGTAAAATGTTTCCTTGAATTGCTTGGGGTTTTTTTTAAAGAAAAGGACATAAACGTGAGGTTTCCCCCTCTGAAGCCAGTGCTGCAATGTTTTCGATAGGGGATGGTGTGCGTAGAAATACGCTGGTGAGGTATGCGACAAGAAAAGGCTCAGGTGGTTTTTGTGTGTGTTAGGATGCGTGTGTGTGGGGATCCGGCCGGGAAGCTCATTGGTTTGAGGTTGGATTTCTGTGTGTGCTTTTTGTCTGCTTTGGATGGCATATAGATGTCCTGTGGAATGCCGAATACAGTCGGTTTGTGCATCATGGTATTACTGTTATTGTTACGTTGATGGTTGATTGACTATCTCGAAATTTTAATGAGGAAGGATACAGGATTTCATCCGAAAAGCTGCCACTGAAGAAAAGGGCTCTCATCAAAGTTAAAAGAGAGAGGTAGAAAACTTCCTCAGTTCCTTAGGAACGTGGGGAGTAGTCAGCCTTTTGTAGATGCATATTTGGGTGTTTTTGTGTGTGTGTGTGTCTTTGAGAAGGAAGAGAGCTGTCAAAGAGGGTGTAGGGCATAGCTATACATCCATGATTTTTTTCCCTACTTGGATGTTGAGAGGCAATAAAATATTTATAATCCATGACTGCATGTGGAAATGTATATGCATTTAAATAAATAATGTTATTTGTGAAAATATTTTAGATGTGAAAAATGAATCAGATCTAGTTCAATAAGTAAACTATCCATTTGTTTGCTTGAATGATTAATAAAATACTAGATTACTGTAAGCTTAATATGTAGCTTTTTAATGGAAGTAGACACATTCTGCCATCTAATTTATGGCTGGCATATCTTTCTTCCTCAGACCTGCATTGGAATGAAACAGCAGGCGGTATAGAGGGAGTACTGGCAGATGAAGAGAATATATTTCAACAGAATAAAAGCAGTAACAGTAAAAATAACAGCTACAGCAATTCAATCCAGAAAGAAATTACACTGCCTTCAAGACTAATCTATTACATCAACAGAGACTCTGAAACCCCTTACCATGTCCTGGATACTAGGGCAAGGCACCAGCAGAAGCATGACAAGGTAGGGTAAAAAGAGGCTCATCTACAGAATTTTCAAAACAGTAATATGTGGTGTGAAACTGGTTGAATGTTTTATTCTGTAGATCTTTGAGACTTAGTCGTGGTTCTTACCACCATTTTTAGGATTTAAAGAAGGATGTGTAATTAAACAAGAATATAATTTCCCTTGTGTTAACTTAAAAATAATTATTTTGAATTTCAGGGTGAACTGTAGATAAAACAAAATTATACAAATTTGACTTGTCTGATCAGCATAGATTTTGATATCTTGACTTGTGGTATACCATTGTCAACAAAATGCTTCTTCCAGGCTCTAGGCTGCAGAAATGTCTGCATAGGGAATTTCTGTAGAATCCTGAACTTACAGCACAAGTTACTTGGCTTTGAGTGTATCATGCTCTAACTAATAAATGCAGTATTGGTTCTCTGCCAGTGTGTGACCAATGAGGACTACAGTAAAGTGGTAGCAGGTTTTGTCAAATAATACCTGCATTTTTCATTTTTAATTATGAGATCTAATATTTTATTTTGTATAGACACAGATTGTAATTTTTTTTCTCTGAAATTGCACAGAATTGAACAAACTTTGGTTTAGTGAAATAATTCGGTGAAAAGGTAGACCTTTTCTAAACTATATCTCTTGGGAGGTACCCTTTGATACTATTCCATCCATCTTTTATAAGTTTTTGTTAAAAATTAATAATTTCTCAGCAATTAAAGAAGTAGAGTGAAGGTAAAGATGATCTGTGCAGGAAGAGATTGCCATGGTGGAGAAAAGAGACAACAAAGCAGATCAGTGTATATGATATAACTGAAGGAGTTAGCTATAATGGAGTTCCGACCAATTGAATTGCATTTCTTTTCAATTTTTAGAAACTGAATTGATTAGACATTATATGTGCTTTTGTTAATACTGATTATGTGGCATTTCAGATGTGGTATATGAAGCCACTGTCTGATCTTTGAAAAAAAGATGAGTGTTGTATACTTTTGATGTTTTAATAGGAGGAATGGTTGCTTCCTAGCTTATTGAACTTGGATACCAGTATGTGCCTGTGGATGTATCTAAATACACCAATACGTTATGGATGATAGCACAGAACAACTGTTCTATCATTGGAAACTGGAGCTATTTAAGAGAATACTACCTTCAGAACTAATAGCCAGTTGAAGTGAGACCACTCTTTTAAATACAGTTAAATACTTGGGACTTTCTGTTCCCCTCTTTGGAGAGGGATGTGGGAGGAAAGGGATTTGGAAGTGCTTGCAGACCTATGTTTGGGAATAATGCTTCCTCCATGTTTCTTCATGAGTTTGATTTTTGTGGGAGTCCAGAAAGGAGAATGTCACCAATCACTTTACTTACCTAGCGTTGCCCATGAGAACATCGCTGCTGTTGTCTATCCTTCCTGTGCCCTACCTGCTGTCTGCCTGTTGAGGTAAAGCTCTGCAGAAATCAGCGCTGACAGAAAGGTATTGATTTCCTTGGGTATGCTTGCTGATGAGTATTGTGTAAAGTGCATCTCCTTTCTACTCGCAATGTCCCTTTTAAGCGTATGGAATGCGAACGCTGCAGTTTTTCCCACAGAAGGGTTCTATAAGTTTGGGGCTTCATGGAGAGTGACATTACGTTGACTTCATTCTTCTGGCATGAAACTTCTGTTGCTTTGATCCATTTAGTTGAAGGAAAGGGTTGATTATGTTCTTTATCTGGATTGATTTTTGCATGTCTTGCTTCCGGAGCACCATAGAGGGCTTCTCCACCTCATCTTGTGTATTTTCTTGCACAAAGTAATTTCTTTGTCCTCCCATCTAGTTTACCAATAATATAATAACAAATATTGTAGTTATTTTGTTCTGTTTAAGAGTCACTGTAAAAGTCTCTATAGAGCAATAATTGGTGAGGAAGCTTGGCTAGGATGTAAAAGGAAAAAAACCATAAGGAAAACATTATAATTGTATTGTGAAATCAAAACACAAGGGTTTTGACTGTTTTTTTTTTTTGGTTTTTTTTTTTAGACGTGGGGGGGAGGTGTATTATCTTTTCCCAGAATTAAGATAGATACTATATTGTAGTAAATCCTACTTGTGAGATTTTGCTGTCTTCCATGTTGGTAATAAAAAGAAATAACCAAAATACCTTTACAGTTAGGTAAAGAAAGAAATCTATATTTAGGATTGATTTTTAGCATGTGAAAAAAAAAGACAAATATGATGACCTTATATACATACCCTGTGGACCAGCTGAGGAAGAAAAATAGCTTTTTTTTTACTGTTCTTGGAACCACACGGCTTTTAACCTGTATTTTGTCAGCCTTAATATACCATTTATAGCCTTATGCGGTAGACATACTCCAAAACTATGGATATTATTCAGTTGACCTCTTTCTGTGGAACTTCATTGTAGTGGCCAGAAGAATATTAATTGTATGGATAGATTGTGGATTAGGCCTGAGTACCTCAGAAATGCTGAGTCACTATAAGGAAAGAGTAGAAGAAATTCTATGCATGTGGGAAGAAAGAGGTAAAGCTAGAGAAATAAGGTTATGTAAAATGATTTAAAGTATTTTAAAAATCTTTTCCTAAATATAAGGATCTGTAACCTTGTTTATGAAAAGTATGTAGAGGTGAAGGGCTGAATGAGAAAACAGTGCACTAGAGTATCAAAAATTTAAATAATAAATTGCTTTCTTAGCGCTGATCCTCTTTATCCCCATTTGAATTTGGTGAAATGTCATCATGATGGGAGAGTGTATGTGATCTAAACTGTTGGTAAAACCTCTGTCTCCTTACTTCTTACTCTTCTAAGAAGCTTTTTCTCACTGCTGGGGAAAAAAAATGAAATGTTCACCATAGTTTTGATGAAGTGAAGTGGTCCATCTCCAGGGTGGACAGGTTTCTAGTGTATAATCTATTTTCTCTGTGCTTTTTTTTAAAAAAAAAAGCGTTTTAAATACTTGGTGCTTGAAAACTCTAGGATCTGTATACCTGTTTCCTTATAGTCAAATGAACACTAGCTGGTTTTGAGTTCCTCTGAAGTTTTTTTTAGTGTGAAATGCTCAAAAATGAGCATCTGTTTATAAAAACACACTGAAGAAGCTCACAAGAATCATTAAACTTGCTGAAGAGCTCTGAGTCATTTGTGTTCTGTGTCTCTCTCTGTCTAAACTTCTGCAGATGGAGCTAGAGTTTTGAATGAACTAGAAATCTCTTTACTGAACCAGATGACTGCTTTTTGGTTAATTTCCTGAGACTGCATATATAAGGTTGTTAGGACCTAGCAGGAAGACTGCATGGGACACAACTTTCACAAAAGGCTAGGAGCAAGTCCTTGTGGTGGCCAGCCGAGGCAAAAATCTTGCAACACAAGATGGGATCTCAGGGTGATAGGATTGCCAGAGAAACACAGATCAGGGCAACCTTACGAAACTGACTTGGACTAAGTGCATATGAAGGCAGGCTGTATCAGCTGGATAATTTCTAACTGTTTTTAGATCAGTGAATCATAAGTTCTCAGAAGTCGTAAAGAAACAATGTCTTTGTGCATAATTTGGGCTGTTAAGTGTAATTTTGGGTAGCAGGGAGGTGTTAGAACTGTTTTGCAGACCCTAACAACTGGAAAAAGAATGCATGATAGTAGTTTTGACTGTGAAGATAGGTCCAACCTCCGCTCCCTGAATTATATTAATTTTGGGCTATTTTTCTTGGGTTGAAAGCTCTGGGAGCTTCTGTGTTGACCTCAACTGTTTATCATTTAAATAAATAAAAAATTCCTACCAAGGTGAATGTTGTGTTTTCTGCTGTGTTGCCCAGCTTTAAAGGTTGAGATACAGTGCTGTCTCAGTCCTTTACGCAACTTACTATGTGGCATACAAAAGCTGAGAAAGAATCCTTAAGATGAATGGAAAACAACTGTAACACAGCCACTGCAAAGGAAGTGGTATTGAAGAAAAAGCAGACCTGTTTTGTAAAAGATGAAAGATCCTGGTTGATAATCTCTCAAAATGTGGCATCATGTGAATTCTTACTAAAATCCAGATAAAAATCCTATTCATTAATTATCCTCTTCCCTTGGCTGTGTTAAGTCAGGTCTTCACTTTTAATCCCCATGTAATAAAAACTGATTGAAATAACGAATGGATTGCATATGTTTATGAGTTTGTTGGAGAATCTTTGTAGTATTTCAGGTGGCTTTGCATATTTTTTTCAGAATCTTTTTGTGGTGTGGCTTCAATGTACACTACTTGAAAAGCGATGATTTGTGTAATTTGTATTTTTCTGTTCTATACCGAATGCATATTATTGTAAAGGGATTATCTGGACTCTGTGTATTTGGTAATTAGTGACTAACAGGTGATTTAAAATCCTGTCTTCCTTGGGTTTTGGGAATAGAAACTCCATTTTCCTTACTCCAACTTCTCAGGTTGATCTACGTCTTGATCTCCTAGCTGAAACGTGAGTCATGGTATTTCTAAAACTTTTAATTTTATTTTTTCTTAAAGTATCATTCTGTGTCCTCTCATGAGCTTTGAGAGAGAACCTGTAAAAGGTTTCAGTACCTAAGTGTTAGGTAATGCAGCACTTGGAATTGTTAGGCCTTGTTCTGAAATTTTAAAAAATCATGTTTATAGGTTTTGTAGCATTTGTGGAAAGCTGGATGCTGCAGGAAAGTTGTCCAAGATGTGGATGCACTACTTTGTAGAATCTTATGAACAAAACCCTGAGAGTGATATGACTTTATAGGCCAGTGTCACTACAGACAGCTATCTGAAGTATTGTCCTCTTGGGAGAGAACGGTGGGTTCTGGCCCCTGGGGTTAGAAGAGCAATGGTAAGATTGCCTTCAGACTTAGGCCTTTGTTCACACGCTGACAACCTTTCTTTCAAAGAACAGTCTTCAAGGCTTGAGATTCCTGTATGTCAGTAGCCTCTCTATTGTTAATGACTGAAGACAAGAAACTAATCGTAAACAGGATTTTTTCTGAAATCTTAGATGTTTTAATTATGGGTTTTTACATGCTGATGTGACATTTTTGTATGCTGTTTCAGTACAAACTACTTTAATTCGAACAAATAGTGGAAGGTTATCTCCATATATGTGCCATATAGTAGATGTTTTCTGAACAGCAAGGAAGGATGGCTTCTGCATGAAGTCTGAGGATAGGCAAACAGTATAAGAGTAAGGAACTAATATATAGTAATATATAGTAAAATTGATTTGTGACAAAACTTGTACTGTTACCAGAATGAAGGTCTAGATCAAAGAATGTTTTGATGGTGTAAAATCCATCTAAATCTCACTTAGATTTCTAATTCCGAAATGGGAGTGATGAAACCTCTTGCTTAGCTACTGAAATGAGAAGTGCAGCTTTTGGCCATTATTTTAGTTAGCAGAACTATATGCGAAAATAGATTACTGAAAGCAATGAGATTGTCATTTGGAGTTCATATCTGTATGAATATAGCAAAAAACCCCATAGATACTATCAGTCAGTCAAACTCTTTTGTTTAGACTTGTGACAGAACGTACTGTTTTTGAAGGGATAACACATTATTGCATTTGGCATAGTTCTACCATGAAAAAGAGTAAAACCAATATAGTACTTTACTTTTGGGGATGATGGTTGTAAAATTCCTCCAAGTCTGGAAAAAGTGAATTATGGACAAGTGATACCTGAGTGCGATAATGAAAACAATGAAAGCACTCAAGGTTTGACATGGATCACTAAAACAGATTCCAGCTACAACCTTCTAGTCTGTTTTTATCTTGAAACTTACAGTGAGCTAATGACTGACTTTAAAGGAACTGGATTTTTTTATGTATATGGATTCGTAGCTTGAAAAAACCCTGAGAGCTACTGCTTTGCACAAGCAACTACAGCATTCTTAGAATGTCCCTAGTGTGAGGGATCTCTTATTACAGTGACTATGCTAGTAATGTGAGCTTCCAGAACAGTGAAAAAAGACTTTTTTTTTTTTCCTCAAAAATTTGGGTTTGGGGCCAGGAAAAATTTTTAGACTCGGACCCTCTTTCAATCCACTCTTCTGTATATCATCAGTAAGTCTTTGCTGCAGAAAAACTTTATGTAGTTTTGCAGGTTTGCCATTGGAGTAGCTTATAGCTGTCAAAGTGGGAGTATCTGCAGAGGATTTAAATGATACAGGTCCGAAGGAACTTGGTCTCCTGTTTATGTAAGCCCCTTCTTGTCTGTGAATGCACATTGCCATCTTGTGTCTGGCTTCTCATCTGCCAGTACCCCCAAGTCGTTCTCTGCAGGGCTGCTCTCAATCCCTTCATCTTCCAGCCTGTTTTGGTACTGAGGACTGTCCTGGCACATGTGCAGGACCTTGCACTTGGCCTTATGAAACCTCACGAGGTTCAGATAGGCCTGCTTCTTGAACCTGTCCAGGTCCCTCTGGATGGTGTCTGTCCCTCAGGTGTGTCAACTGCACCACTCAGCTTGGTGTCATCTGCAGACTTGCTGAGGGCATCTCAATCCCGCTGTCTATGTCATTGATGAAGATATTAAACAGCAGCAGATCAAGGGAGGTGGTTCGCCCCCTCTGTCCTCATGTGTTGCCTGATCTAGTTGAGAGGCGTCCCTGCCCATGACAGGGAGGTTGGATTAAATGATCTCTAAGGTCCCTTCCAGCCTAGGCCATTCTATGATTCTACTCTGCTCTGCTGAGACCCCACCTGCAATGGACCTATTGGAGGGGGCCCCGAGGAACGCCGCTAAAACGGTCAGAGGGCTGGAACACCTCTCTTATGAGGACAGGCTGAGAGAGTTGGGACTGTTCAGGCTGGGCAAGAGAAGGCTCTGGGGAGACCTTATTGTGGCCTTTACAGTCATGAAGTGCTACTTCTTAGACTGGTCTCCCAGACTCCATCAATTTGTGACTCAGGATCTTCTGGGAAGCAGAACTTGTCTTTTGGATTTAATAGCTCTTGATGAGTGTTCCTAATATGGTGGTTATCCAGGATTTTTTTAATACATACATGTTTTTAATATCTCTGATGTCTTGTGCTGAAGATTCAGGATTTTGGCGTGTTTCAGTACACCATTGCTTTTGAAGTGTTTTATTATTCAAGGTGGTATGTCATCCTCTGCACTTAATCTTTTTCTTAATCATTTAAGTAGCTTGAGTCTTCTTGAAAGGAAAGATACCTGAGAGTGTGGCTTATTTAGTTGTTTGAAATTGGCAGCCAGAACAACAGTGGTGTAAAAACAAACAAACAAAAATTAAAGTGAGAAACAAAATACTTGGGCGTCTCTCTTGCAGATGATTTTTTGGCTGCTCTTGTTCTAAAAAGTGTTTCAAAGAGTACACATTTCAAGTAATGTGTAGTTTGTCAGAAGGAGAAAGAACTGCTGTGCTTGTATCATGTTGGAAAGATGATGTATTTTTATTTCTAAACTAACCCTAGAAAAAGTACGTGGTCACTTTTGATATTATTCTTTTGCTCAGCTTGGCCAAGTATTTTGGCATTTGAGATCACTGATGGTTAGTATTGTTTCTACAATACTGGTCTGCTTCCATATTATTTTAGATAGCACCCGGGAATATTATTTTTTTAAATTCTTGTTTAAAGTTACATCATTTTTTTTAGAAACAAAACCCAGGCTTTAGGTAAGAAGTTGTTTAATGATATTAAAGATATTTTAAAAAAGTGTTTAGTTTAAAATATTTTAAAGAAGCTTGACAGCAAAGCTTTGTGACACTGTTGAAACGGAAATGATAATTCTAGGGACAAAGAATTATAAACTTACACAGGAAACATCAGGGCTGATTTTAGTCACTATAGCAGCTTTTAGAAATAGCTTTTATAATGATATTGAAGGGTTTTATGAAAGATGATGGGTAACTTTGAGAAATAAGGTGAAAATTAGTGCTGCTTTGTAGTGCAAGAATGAAGAGGAACATAAAGGGTTTATCCTTTGTGGAAAAAGTTCCTGTGGAGAACAAATATGTAGGCCTTAGGGGCTGTAAAAGCTAACCTTCATACTATTTAAGTTATGCCATAAACTAGCTAGAACGTTTTCTGTTTTTTTGTGACATACCTGAAGATTAATTGGAGTGTTTAATGAAAAGTATTTTTTTAGTCTTTTGATTAATGGGCTTAGTCATAATATTCCATCTTTATGTAGTTATTAATGCTGTATCAAATTAGCGTATAAGTAAGCGTGATTTGATTAGAGCATTATCAGGGAAGAGTTTCTATGAAATTCAGATTTAATCTCTTCCACCCTGCTGGAATAGTGTCTTCGCAAAAAAAAGAAATTCTTCTATCATATCTTATCTTCTCTTCATTTTTCTAGAAAACCATGAGCATCTTTTTAAATATGTTTGGCTTCTATTACAACAGCATAGGAAATAGTAAAGAACAATTTATATATCTAACAAAAATTGAATATTTTGAAACTTAACTTTAACTCCCTGTGCAAGGCAAGCTAATGTTCTTGTTTTGTTGTATGTTGAGCAGCATCAATCTTTTGATTTGGCTACAATGCCAAGTAAAAAGCCTTTAATTGTGAAGGAATTACTTTGAAGAAGTCTTTTGTAACATATAACACAAGCCTTGCGCAATGATTTTCTTACTAGAAGACGTGTCTTGCAAACGCTTCAATTATTTCAGGGCTTTTAAAGTGAATGTGTGCAGTAATATAATTAAAACATTATTTATGCTTTTTTACATAACCGTCTGATTATGGCAAAATTATAGACATTTATGTCAACTAATTTTTATCTTGTTTTTGTGAGGAATGAATGTGTATTTGAAAGTATGTTTTTCGGGTACCATTCCCTCTCTTCTTTTACCCTCTATAAAGGCCAGTTCTTTTGAATTGGAGTTTGGTATAAGGCAGAGCTTTTCACGTGCCTGAGATTCATAAAAATGAGTATGTTTTCCATAACTTTATTTTTCACAGGTCACATTTGTTGTATATAAAGCTCAGTGAATCTTTTGACATGTTAAATGTTCTGCCAAATTGTATAATACTCCTGTGTGTTTATGTTTACAGGCTGTACATCTGGCCCAGGCAAGTTTCCAGATTGAGGCCTTTGGCTCCATGTTCATCCTTGACCTCACATTGAATAAGTAAGTGCACATTTCAAGATTTCTTTCTTTCCTGCTCTTACTGTCTTTAACTTATGGCACAAGGTCAGGGCATATGAAATCCCATGATCTGTGGAAAAAATATGTTATTATCCAAGTTTATTAATACGAAATAACATTTAGCCTTTTTTAAGCAAAGTAACTGTTACCCTTGCTGACACCCATAACGTGCATACCTTTAAAATTTTATCATTCATGAGAAAATAAGTGATGGTAAAAAGAGAGATTCCAGTACCAGTAGTGTTTGAAAGGTATGGATTTTTTTGTGCGTTTTTTAACTTATTGATGAACTGTTATACAGATGTTACTTTAGTTGCTCAAGTCATTATGTAGGAATACTGTAAATACTTGTATGAATGGCTCATCTTTAATGATCTGGAAAACATGCTCTTGTCACTATAATTATGAAGTTTCTAATGAGGTGAGAATCCTAACAGTTTCGCTCTACTGAAAGGTGCAGCTGGAGTTTGTTTACCAGTAAGATAGACAATTTTATGTAATTGTCAGGTCAAGAAGATCTGGCTTGTAATACAGGTTGTTGGTGATTTACCTGTTCGTATTGCATCTACTTATATCCCCAGCTGAAGGAATGGAACTATGTATTTTTCTAGATATTGTGATGAAGTTCTTTTTTGCACTGGAAGAAGTTTATACTGAGAAGGTTTAAGAATGAGGTAGAAGTATAAAATTGATACTAAATGCTGGACAGGTAAAATTATCTGCAGTATTGCTTAAAAGTGCATTTGCCCCTTTTGCTGCCCATATGCCTTTCAGCACACTTAGAGGAGACACAAATTTACAGAGACTTCCTCTCCATTTTCCCACACTTGTTCTGTCCTGATACACCTTCCCTGCCCATGACACTTCCTCTGAACAGCTCATAAAAATGTTTGCACGTTTCCACAAGCCCCTGCAGAATTCCTGCCAGATTTGTTCTTTCCCAGGAGACTCATGATGACATTGTTTACCACTGTTCTAGAGTTCTAGTTGAACCTCCTTAAGGCCATGCCTGAGTGGCTTCTTCCCTGGACTGTCAGGTCAGTCAGTGACCTAACAGAGATGATCACAAAGACCAGAACTCTTACCTCCTGTTCATTAGTGTTTGTGTGTCTGGGTCTTGGTTGCTTTTCCTAGTCTTTTACGCTGAATGGCTGTTAGCCACATGCCATCACAAACCCGATGACCTTTTGTATTCCCTGTATCTGTGCAGTGTCACCCATTTTCCAGTACAACAGCATAAACAGCTTGAAGGAAATAAAAGTCCATCCTATCACTCGAATCCAGTGTGCAGAGACAAGTCAAATGTAAGGTTTGTATGGAGTTTGAATGGATGATCAGCTTTTTAGTTTCACAAGACCTGCAGGTGTTAAAACAGATGAAATAATTTTATTATCCTGAAGGTCATTGTTGGCAGCTTTTTCTGACAGGAAGACTCAGGAAATAAGATGGGTTTTCAGCTCTTTAACAAGGTGGGTTACTCTGAAGTTTCAGATGTCTTGCCACTCGTTACACTTAAATGTTTCACCAATTTCAGGCTGTCAATTTGATGTCATTTGTGACAATGCATAATCTGACGTGGATTATGGAAATAATTTGATGCAAAAAGAAATTTTTCTAATCTGTAATGGATTAAATTTTTTCTTAGTTAACGCTCATAGTACAAAAGTTAAGGATTATAGGGTACTAGTGGGGTAACAATCCCATTTGAAAAGTTAGACTTTTTAAAATTCAGCTGCGGTTGTCTGCCCAAACTTGATAAATTGCCTATGCAACAAGTAACGTGACATTCTCTTAAAAACCAATTTACATGAAAAGCCTTTAAAAGTCTTTATTAATGTCAATAAATTGATATTTTTGTCCTCAAACAATACTGTCAATTCATTTGTTGTAATCAATTGATCCTAGTGTATCTGAACAATTTCTTATTTTTTTCATTTATATATTATATACATGAACAAATGTTTGTGAAGTGCTTACAAATTACTTCTTGATGATCTCTTTTCCACCAACATGTGAAAGGCTTTTAACTCCTATGTCCTGTTTAAGGCTACCAGTCTTTATGTTCCACTGTGGTACTAAAACACATTAGAGAGCGATGCTACCAAAAGCAGTGAATTAAAAATGTCTGCTTGCTGTTTTTTTTAGTGATGAGGGAAATTGGCAGTATTGTCTGGCAGTTTTCAGCTGATAATCTAGCACCACTCTCTAAACAGAGTAGTCCCCTCCAGCACTGGGGGCTGGGACCGTGCTAGAGCCTTCCCTGACTGGGACTATGGTGGCTGAGGCACATACAAGGAATAAGGAATTAGGTACCTGAGCTGGACAGAAACAGAAGGTAAAAACTTCTCTCTCTACTGAAAACTTTCCTCAAAATGTAGAATTCTGTAGGAAGAGGGAAAAAAAAATTTGCCAGAACCAGCCTGTATTTTTCAGCTCTTCTTTCTTTTCTTCTGGTAGAAGTCCACCTTTCCAGGAAGATGGATTTTCTTTTCAATGGAGAGCTCATATAAAAAAAATCTGGCATATTTGGCATGAATGAAAAAAAACGCCCACCACATTTGACTGTAGCATGAATTAAATATTTGAGATATTAAAATATGACTATTGTGAGCAGTCAGTCTCTTATGTGAAGTGCAGTGTTATAGCCAACGTATCACAGCCAATTTTATTAATCAATTTAAATCTTCTAATTGTTGTGTAGCCTTTGTAGTGTATGTTTCTGTAGGGCTGAATTTAATTTAGGAGTAGTCCTAGAGAAGATTGCATTGTTAGCATAATTTAAAAAGTGATAAGGCAATAACTGGATTATTTGAGAATCTCCGATTCTTGTTTTTTCTCAAAATTCTTTTTAAATGAAAGTGTGAAAACTAGTCACAAGTTTCCAGAGGGAAACTTCAAATATTTATGACATTTTCTTAAATAAAAGCTTAAACAGTTAGAGTACTAAATGGATCCTATAAGATACACAAGCTATCCAAATTAAATGTGATATTACTACTGTGGCAAGTTTAACTCTAGTCTGCTTTTTAAAATTTGTTCCATGAGATGCAAAAAAAATAAGTGTTAGGATTTTACAACATTGTGTTTGTACTCCTCTGAGTAAGTGCAGTCTTGAGTGTCTCAGCTGTAGATAATAGAGCTTTACTGCTGCATTTGCCACTACCAGAACCGGAGGCAACCTATTAAAAGTTACTCTATTTAAAAAGACATGGTATAATAATTCATTCAATGGTGACATGATGAAAGCTGTTATTTTTTTTTTCCCCAGCCCTTCAGGACTCTCAAAGAAAGATCTGATATGGTCTCAGACATGTATGCTGGAATTGAAACTATTTGGGTGATATTTCAGAGCCTGGTTCATGCCCCATGTTGAGCACCAGTAAATCTGTCGGGTTAGGGCTGGGCTGGCCACTGAATGCTGACAGATGCTCTCTACCCCTTTTCCTCCCCAGATGGAAAGGAAAGGAGAATGAGATGAGGCAGAGAGACAGACTGGAACAGAAAACTAAATAGCTTTATTGAAAGAATAATAGTACTGATAAGGGAATAATGGTTAAATATATACATTTATATATACACTGGACTCGCCCCCAGTAGCAATCCCTGCTGATGGTGTGGAGCAGGCACCACTGGGGAAGCCCCAGGGCTCAGCAGCAGAGGGGAGGTGGACATGGGAGCTGTATTTCAGGAACTCGGGATCAAAGGCAGAAGACTGGACAGAGTCCTCCTGAGATGCCAACCAAGAAGAGGCCTTAACTCCTGTGATCCCTCAGCTTTATACTAAATATGACATATGTGGAACGGAATACTCTTTTTGGTCAGCTGTCCTGCCTGTTCCTCACCAGAGGTGCAAACTTTTACTTCCTTATGACCTCTTTTACTTCCCAGCACCCCCAGTGTGACACACAAGATCCACCAGTGACCTTGGCCACTCACTATAGGAGCAAGCATAAGCAAGAACCTTTCTGCACCCCGATCCCTGGCAGTAACTGTGAACATCAGGCATTATTGCTTCTAGTAGCAGGCACTGTCTGCAAAAACATGCTGTTGCCTTCAGAAACTGCAGTCTCTCAGAAGAGACTGAGCTGAAATCAGAACAGAATTGGTTCTGTTTAGCTCAAACCAGGACATGTCCCTATGCCTGCTGTGCAATGCATAAGCAGAGTTGTACTTTGTAGAATGACTATCAATAAAATTGTTGACAGCAGAGTTTCCTTCAACACGACTATAAGAAACTCTGCACAGGCTAATTTGTTTGAAATTTTACTTTTTTTCTTCCTTTTTTTTTATGTTGATGTAAGAGCTCTTGGTACATATGTTCCTGTGTGGGTCACAGAATCACAGAATGTTAGAGGTTGGAAGGGACCTCAAAAATCATCTAGTCCAAGCCCCGGGGAGCCTCTGGGAAGAGAGATGCCTTAAAGAATCTGTAAAAAAACCACCACCCCCAAAGCAAAAAAAAAAACCCAGCCAAAAATCCAAATAAGGAAACAAATCCCCCAAAACCTGACACAACCATGCTGTTTGTCTTTTAAAATGCAGACATTGATGTTGTGAATGTTATCCCTCTTATCAGACCACTTGCTTGTGGAGTGAAAAGACTTTATTGTGTGCACTGCTGATCCTAGGTTTGAGTGTGGATCTCACACCCTTCTGAATGGGGTTTTGAGCACCTGTCAGCTGAGATGTGACCATAGCCATTGGTTTTGTGGATTGTTAGGGAAAACAAGTCTATCTACTGAAGGCCATTGAAAACATTTATATTAACTTTTTTTATTAAGTCCTGGTGTCACAGATCACTGGGTGCTGAGAAAACTCCCTGATAAATTGCTACATGTGTGTATTTGCTGTCAAACAACATGGAGTCATAGAACTGCTTGAGCTGGAAGGGACCTTCAAGATCATTTAGTTCCAACACCTCCTGCCATGGACAGGGACACCTCCCTCTACACCAGGTTGCTCAAAGCCCCAACCAGCCAGGTCTAACATGTGTCAAAAAAATAGGAAGGGTCTGGTGTGTTTTATGAACAAGAACATATTTTTCTGTTGCGTGCAGCCTGGTTTTGTGAGAACATAATTTTGAGTTAACATATTCCTCTTTTATACTGGGACAGTTCTGCTACCCATTCCCTTGATAACAGCCTTGGTAGTAATGTAAGAGGACTTCATACTTTGCTGAGAAAGATTTACAAAGATACCATAATTAGAGTTAATGTCCACTGCATGTGTACCCAAAGAAACTGACTTACTGGACTCTTCACCCCAAATCCATGCAGTTTTCTGCATGAATTCACCATGGGATAACTTTAATCCATGAGAGAAGCTGAGTGAAGCAATTTCTTTCTGAAGAACTGTTCTATGTCTAACTGTAGTCTATTAAGGAAGGAATTCAGCTGTTTGTCTGACTTCATGCATCCTTTCTTAGGTGATAATCGTAGTCCTTGCTCACATGTAACCACTGCAATGTGACGGAGACAAAGAACTATTTTATTTCTATCTAGTAGGTTCTTCACTCTGTTTCTGAGATGGTACAGTCTTGTCAGTAGTGAGATCTCTGTGCTAAAGTAAATTATTGGGATCTCATATTCTGTTACAGTCAAGGCTGAATCTTTGCACTTGGAGCTAGGATGTGTATGCTTGACACATTATTAAGTTTCTCAAACCAGCTCCTAAGAGCCTGTATTAGTGAGTTTAACTTGATTCAAGGTGTGAGCTGAAGTTGTGTGATATAATTGAACGTGGAAGCATGGGTTAAGGGAACCAAAATAAACTTTTTAGTTGGTTGGATTTTTCCTTCATATTAAGATTTGGTTTAAATGGAATTGTTATGATTAGACACAAAGTATCAGAACATGTGGAGCATTCAGTGATTTCCTTAAGAGAAAAAGAAACCCAAGTTTCTTTTGTATAGAAAAAAGCTTGCTTTAAACGAAGGAAGCTTTGGTAAATATGGCTACCATTTAATGAGATCATTGTGATAAAGACAGATGGCAGTCTTCAACGTTATGCTGCTGGTTAATAAAACTCATTGATAGTTTAAAACTGCCATTTTTCAAAGCTGGTGATGAGAGAAAGAGATAAACTAAAATGCAGTATTGAATGAACTTGAACAGTTGTTTAAATTAAATCTTTATTTTGTCAATTGCTCTTCTAGGAAAGTTCTGTCATATCAAATTACTTTGAGGTATTTTCCATGACACAGTACTCCTACGTTCTGTAACATCATTTCTTCATGCCCTTTAGCTTAGCACTTTAGAAAGTGCTATCATCTTCAGTGCTATGGTAAAAGAAAATATGGTGGAACTGACCAACATACTGTTCTTAATGTTCTGAAGAACTTTTCAAGCTCTGCTTAGCGTCCTCTTCTTCAAACTAAACAGCCCCAGTTCCTTCAATGGCTGTTTGTAAGATTTATTCTCCAGGCCCTTCACCAGTTTTATTGCCCTCCTCTGGACTGGCTCCAGCAAGGTTTCAGTTTGTATCACATATTATTGTGCTGTTAAACTGTATCTGTGAAATGGGTAAAAACATATGATGGGTGTCCTGTTAAGTAATTCAACTAAACTATGTTGCTTAGACCCTAGTACTGTGCTTGAATTGTTTCAGAATACTTAAAAAAATAATGAATTATTGCTTGATAGTAGGTTAGTATAAAGATAATTTAAGAAGTATGCAAGAAAGATAATTGATCTGAAGTCCGATTTTCCAAAGGCTGTGTACTAGGTTTATGGAAGCTAACTTGATTATTTGTGTATGAGACATCTTTTAATCATTTCATAGCCTTTATTTAACCAAATCAATTCTTTTCATCGGGATAGTTAGATGCCAGCTGAGGTAAGCACTGCCACTCTCCTGCTAATGAAAATGGCAGCAATGAGATACGTGTCGGGGAAGTGGATATGCATTCTTTCAGAAAGCATCTGCTGCTTGCTTTAACAGCTGACCTGTGTGTCCAAAGGCAGCAGCTACTGGGAATGACAGATCCCCTTTGCTGCTTATTTTGCTTCTCTCCGTGTAACTCACATAGAAGAGCTGGTGATGCAGGACAGCTTGACAAAAACAATTATCGAAGACAAACAAAACAGGGTGGCGGGAACTATTGAAAAAGACACATCAGACTAAATTTTTTTTCTGTGATTTCATCCAGCATGTTGCAATTTGATGTGTTCATTGTAAGGCATTATACTAATGTGTTACAAGCCTAAATATGCTTTTCTCTGATGTGATCATGACTTACACAATTATTTCAATTAAACCTTTCACTATTTCTAGCACTCGTGATATGGAAAAACAAATTTGCTGTAACGGATTAATTTCTGCTCAATCAAAATGTAAATGGATCAACTGAAAGGTGATAAAACACAGTCCTGTGTAGATGAGACACAAATGTATTTTCTAAAATTCAGGACTGCCTTTTGGAGGTAAATATAGGCATTCTGCAAATGATAATGAAGAAGAGTTATTTTGTGATGTGGAGACTTCCTACTTTATACATGAGTTCTGTGTTTCATTCCTTGGGTGCTTGTACCTTCTATGTGAGCTTTTAATCAGTGTGTTCCAGGCCTTTCTTTTTTCATGCCACTTGCGTAAAGAATCCCATCACGCCTACTGGTAAAATTACAGTGCCCTTCTCTTGATGTCTTCCATGTTGGAAAAAATGTTTGAAAGTTATTTTGGTTAAGTATTCCTTTTTTCCCCCCTTAAATATTTTCTTCTGTCTTGTCAGATTTGTCAGCATTAATAACAGGTAAAAGTTTCGGTAGGGAAAATTTGCAGTACCAATTTTATGCTTATTTTTATAGCTGTTGTTATTCCTGGAGCTTTAGCAAAATACAGAACAAATTCTTTTACCCAAATTTCTGTCTTTTTCTTTGCATCAGGAGCGGAACATTTTTGCTGGATTTTTCAGTCCTAGATTACTCTGTGCAATAATATCGCATTTCAGTACTAACCATTTGTAAGCGCAGTTACAGATGTGTTTGTACTGATTTTGCTATGAATATAGTGAACAGATCTGAGATTAGCTTTATTATAGAAGCAACTAGTTTTGTGTACTAGCTAAGCCATGTTGGAAAATGCCTGCAAATGTGCTGTCCTCTTCCTGTGCCTCTATTTTCCCCTGAAGAAGATCATGGTTGTCTCAGATTATCAGTGTACATTGAGGGATTTCTGGATGATTGGAAGGAAGGTGTTCTTTAGCATATTTGTTCATGTAGACACATACTTGAAATAAGATACCTGGCAAAAATCAGGTACCTGCCAAGGCAGAGTCATACAGTTTAAGGAGAAGCTGGCTGATCATTTTTTTAAGTGGAAGGTTGAAAATTATTACTGTCCTTTGGGAAATGTTAAGAGAAAAATGCCCTTGCAGTACACTGGTGGTTATCTGTGACAGGCTTAAGAACATAACAATGATCAGAATCTAGTGTTGAATACCCTGTTACGGCATAGCATGAGAATGGGTTAGTGAAAGATTTTTCTCTTCCAGCTGCTAGGTGGTAGATACTGTGTTATATTTGGCAAAAGGGTGGTTCACAGATTTAAAGGTACGTTTTGTTTACAGCATGACATTTGGGAAGTATGTCATGAATATTGAGCCTTGATTTTCTTTGGAGAGAATTTGTTCAGTACAGAGAATTTCGTCAGTGTGCTTGTATCCAGCAGATCCCACAGGGCAATAGCATTGGAAAGTCAGCATTGAGAAAAGGCTAGGGTCTACCGGAAAAGCCACTTTCTGCTGCATCCTTGCTTTATTCTTACCACATATATATATATATATATGTATCTATATATGGAGTGTTACATTATAAGCATGTCATGTTAGATATCCTTTCATGTGCAACACTCTACTACCTGATTCAGGAATCCCTTTGCAGTTGGAAGTAATGAGAGGCTAAAGAATGGAAAGGGTTGGCAGATGCAGGAAGCAACTGGCTTACAACAGCAGTTCAACCAAAATCCGAGAAAAGAGCACTGAACTCTGGAAAGATTATGCAAAGGGCGGACTGCAGAAATTTTGAGCAGCTCTTATGTGACGTGAAATGGGATAAATCTAAGAGGCAAATGCTATAATTAAACTACAGTTCGTTGTGAGTCAGTAGGCACAGTGGGAAATCACCTACTGCAAGTCTTATGAGATGCCAGAAGCACTAGATAGCACTGAAAGCAGTTCTGAGATCAGGCGTGTAAGGTTACTAGAAGAGGCAAAAAAGGGGGTGTGAGAAATTTCAGCTTGGTTTGGAAATGGGTAGGTAAATGCTGATCATGGAATTTGTTTAAGGAAACCAAATGTCTCCTTGGATTCCAGCAGAAGTGTCTCCAAAGGCAAGACCCTTTCAAGTTGAGCATAGTGCCAGTGTTTTTAACCAGCCTGAGTGATTTTTTTTTTTATGCTTGTATCTAATCAGTTTTCCATTTTCCTACTTGTGTCAGTTACCTCTAGCGTTGTCTTCACCATCCCATTAGGTACTAAGCATGGCAGTCCTTGCACTTCTTAATAGGTATGAAAAAAAGCAAAGAAAAGGACATTATCAACACTGTAAAGTCTTATTGCATTATATATGTAATCCTCTTTAGAAGTTTCAAACCTTGCCACGTCAAAGTGAATGTTTGCATTGTAGTCAAGTGCTTACACTGTTTATAAAGCATTATATTCTCTTCCAGGAAATTTACAACTTACTGTGCCAGAAATGGAGTAAAAAAGATTTTATGCAACTGAATTTATTTTTAGTTTTGCATTTATCTATTAAATACTGCTATCAAAATGAAGGTTAAGGCAAATGACGAGACTTCAGTAATTATTCATGGCTATTAATGTTGGTTTTGCAGGCACAGAGTACCCATAATGTGGTTTCTCAGTTCCATGAAAAAGGACTTTTAAGAGAACCACTGGTAACTGACTTCTGGAGGATCTTCTATGATGAGTATAGTGTCTGATACATGCAGCATGAAGAATTGATTTTATGAACTGGTAGTCCCAGACTTAAAGTTTTATCAGCATTTCTAATAGCCTAATCTGAGTTTGAGATACTCGTTATCATAAATTGTTCTTAGTTGTGAATTCTCATCAGAGCTGTTTTGTGAGAGCAGGCTTCCATATTGATGATGGTTCTTATTCACAGCAACAATATTTTTGTTGTGATACGTGTGCCGCTATCATACCCTTTAATTGTATTTTTTTGGTTACCTTGCATATATGATGGGGCCAGTTAACATATTTAACTGCTTTGCTCTCCCTGGGCCACTGTACTGCAGCCCTGGTTATAAGGGAGTGAGAGGTGAATGGGGCATTGAAGTTATCCCAGGGTATGTACAGGCTAGCTAATCTGAAATTAATATAGTATGGGAAATTCTATGCTTCAGAAATTTGTCTTGCCACAGGTAGGAAGAAAATTTGAGTGAGAAAAAAATCTGAGAAGAAAAAGTGAAAGGACGAAAAGGGATAGTATGCTTGGGACATATTTTGTGTTTTATCGTTTTGGGTTTGTGTGGGTTTTTTTAAAGAAGATTACTGATTTTGTAAAAAAAATATAGTATTTGCAGTTGTGAAAGTGAGGTACAGGTAAGACAGACACTTGTCTTCAGAGCAGTTGTGTATCTGTTCAGCCTTATGTATACTCTGTTTAACTTTTAGATAAAATATAAAACTTATCTGAAGACAATAATGTACTACACATACATTTTTTCAGTACCAGTTACTGGCAGCAGACAAAGTTCTAAAACCATGGGATTTTTTTTTGACGTATTTAAAAGTCTGATATTCCAATTGTAAAGCTAAAATATGAGTGATTAGATGGCAGAATGAAATTCCTTCTTCTGTAACACACCTTGGCTTTCTGTGTGCCAGCAAACCATTTACTGTACACAAGCTACTTGTTTTATTTTTTTAAAAAACTAATTTACAAGGAAAGAAAAAATGTTTGAAAATTGCAACAAACACCTCCCCCCCTCAAGCCTATCCATAGCAGTAGAAAGAATATTCAGGTTTTTCTTATCTTGCTTTTTCCTTTCTTTGACAGTGACTTGCTATCTTCCAATTATGTGGAAATTCACTATGAAGATGGAAAACAGAAATTTTCCAAGGTATTGTGCTCTTAAAATGTGTTAGATTTTTTTTTTCTCTGAGAGAGCAATGCTGATAAAATGTTAAAAAAAGAAAAAAGTTTTGCAAGACTTAAACACCAGAAGCCTTTTTCTGCACATACAAGGTCATTGTGATCTCATTGTGTAAAGATACCTTCTTAATACAAGAATTGTATAAAAAAGGAAGGCTGTGTGTCGGGGTGAGGGGTAGGCAGCAAGTAGTAGGTGGTAGTAGTGAAGATGATGCAGATACTGCCAGAACAATCACATCTTTCAAAATGCAGGGAGTTGAAGGGTTGAAGTCACCATGACTATAGTCTTCATTAATTATTTACATGTCCTTAGCACAAAGTGCAAGGGGAAGGGATAATGGTAATGTAAGACATTCAAACCAAAAAAACTTGCGTTGACTTTTCTTTGCAAGAATTATACAGTTATGAAACAGAAATGGAAGACTTAACTGCGAAGGTTAACGTTCCAGTTATTACAAAACTAGCATATTGCTTGACATCCAATTAATTACGTTTGTCAAGCTAGCTCCCAAATTGAATTTGGTGCCGTAGGTTATTGCCAAAGACAAAGAAATTGAAATTATGCAAGGTAGTTCAACCCTGACTAAGGGAACCGGATCAGTCTGTCTGTTGTAGTAACAAAATGAGGACTGGCAGGTTCCCAGCAATGTTACAAACTACATTTTGGGGTAATGACTTTTTTCATATTTGGTATGAATGCTGGAATATCTGTTGTGAGCTTATTACATGTGAAATATGTCTTTACAGTGGAGGAAGGCAAACATTCAAGTTGCATTTATACCTTCAAGTTGGGACTATTGTTCGTCAGAGTGTTAGATGTCTAGTTTGGTATTTTGCCCTTGATACAGAGAATTTCAGATAAAATGATAATCGACAATTAGTGCAAAATTAAACAATTACATTACAATATAATTATCACAGTATACTGTTTTTCTTCCACTGTAGAAAAAAAAAGAATTTCATGTAACATGCTAAGGAAGTTGTTTCATTGAGACTCAGTGCTGTGCAGAGTAGGCAAAAATGCTAAATGATGCAAGGAAACAATTCCCTCTGGCATTTAGACAAGCTCATGCGATTGTCAGCAGCAGCACTAGCATTGAGCACTGCGGTTGCTGAATCATGAATCTGACTGGAAAATTATATTAGAACTTTAGAGTCAGCAAATGGACTACCTTTGCATGCTGCAGTAACTTGATCCAAACTTCCTAAGGGATGTTTTCTAAGTTGATTTATTTAGAAACAATAATAGAGCTCCTGAGGTCACATTAATCTGTAAAAGGTGTCATTTTAAGTTTAAAAGATACACACACAATTTATGTAGGAGGTCAAATAAGGACTGTATTCTGGTCTTTAGCACTTATAATCTTTTTTTAGACCTGAGTGAGTAAGAGATTGTTTTGTTTCCTGATGTGGATATAAAGAAGTGAGATCTAGATGAAAAGTATTGTATTTTCTAGAAAGGGTAGTTTATTATTAGAGTGAAAACACTGAATAGCAAACAGCAATTTCTTTACACTGATGACTGTCTAATAAAAAACATTACAAAGCTACTTGTGTGAGAAAGATATCCACAATTTAGTTGTTAAAAAGTATGGGTTATGTGTTCTCACTGGTGGAGAGGTAAATATATAGTGCATCCTTTCTGTGTAGTATGTTGATTAATTACACACAGTAGCGTGTTAATAATTTCATTCGGAATATAACTGATTAAATAAGATGCAAAATGGAAATAATGCTATACATTAAAATGCTTTACATTTTTGATACTTCCTTGAGTTATAATTGCAGGAGGAATGGGTCCAATATGCTTGTTGGAAATCAGATGACATATGATAACAGAATAAAAAATTATTTTGATGATGAGTGGTATGCTTTTCAAACAGGGTGGAAGACAACCACGCTTAAGGGTTTTTAATAAAACTTTGAGAATACTTTTTATCTTGACTTTAACTGGGGTTATTATTGATCGACATTAAAGACCAACTACTTAATGAGGTAAAACAGTATAATTCAGTTTTCCTCATTTTAGCTTCACTAACACAGCAGCAAAAATGTTGGTATTTAACAGTTTCTAAATTCTCTGATCCCTTTTCTTTAGAAAAGTCAAAGTAATGTTTCTTAGTTTCTTTCTAAACATTCATAGCTTGAACACACTCTATTAATGTTGCTCTTGATGCTTTGTTTCCGTTGAAAGAAAATAAGTATACTCTTCTTGTTTATTCGTTCCTATGAAACCAGTTTGTTTTACCCTTAGTCACAGTATGTAGTTCTTGAAACTTCGAGAGTCTAATCAATTTATTCCTCAGAGATTTTCAGAATTTGAGCGATTGGTAATTCTGCTGTCTGGCAGTTAAGGATAGAATTAGTTTTCTATCAGAATAGAGGATACAGAATTTAATAATTTGCCATGTGGCTGACTACAGTGTATAATCCTAAAAATATGTTAAAGATTTTAGAATTTTATACATATTTAGCTATTATCAGTCAAATAATACAAAGCTGTTGATAGTGCAGTAGAACATTCCTTCCATTACATGGAGAAATCAAATCACGTATATTTAGTACATAAAAGAAAGCTAGAACATTTAGAGAAAGATGACATTGTGAAACTACCGAAAGTTTTAAAAAAATGAGCTATAAAAAATATCTTCATTAAATGATTTTAACACTAGTGATTCTTTTATGTGAGTAGATGTGGCTTTGACAAAACAATTATTTCTGATTTTCTCATCTGAATCATTATTTATTGTAGTCTCCTGTTAAGACCTCCTCCTAGAAGCTTCCTGGCCTCTGGGGTACGGAATTGTGTTCCCTTTTTTTGACTTCATAAATGTTTGAGTTTCCTGCAAAACGAGCGTGAGTGAATTAGGGTGCTCTAACACAAAATACCTGGTAGCTCTGGAGATAGATCACACTTTTAGAAGGTGGAGAGGTTGACTCAAGGCGAGCTGGGAAGTTGTTCAGCAGCCAGGAAAACTGGGGTGAGTGCTGTACGTATTAGCTTGAGAGGGCCATTGGCATGTAATGGTCAGTGTTTTGAAAAGAAACCCACTGCAACTCTATTTTGTGGGCATCTGTCTTGTCATCCTCTTAGGTGTGTTCTGAGGAGACTTGGAGTTCTCTGCCCGCTTGAAGGAGAGCTTAGACATAGTTGCTTCAGGAGAAGAACTCAACTTAGCTCGTTTTATGCTGAAAACCGGGCAGGTCCAGGGAACCTCCACTGTTAGTTCAGAGGGAAGGGTGTAGGATTCACTAGAGTTTAGTTGACATCTGAGCAAGGCTTTTCTGGATCAGAGCTCAGGATTTTAAGAATGTACTGATTCTTCTCTGTGGTATTTTGGTCTCCTGCTTTATCCTGTTCCCCCCATAAATACACATGTCCTGGTTTGAGAATACCATTGCAACTTCCCTTATGTTCTTGGGGAGAAGTGAAACACTATACACAGAGCTTCATTGCACGCACATTTTATAACAAGTTTTGCACTAATTCTATTCACGCTAATCCCTGCATCAGGCAGTTCGTTGTTCAAATCTTGCATCACAGCATTCGGTAGGGTCTCCCTTACTGCATATCATTAGCACCTTGGAGAACTGAAGTTTTGGGTTGCAATTTTGGGTGTAGTTTGCTTATTGTTTTTTTTAAAATCTCCCAACAATTAAACACAGTTGTAGATAATTTTTTTTTTG
Source organism: Trogon surrucura (assembly GCA_020746105.1). Classification (NCBI taxonomy): domain Eukaryota; kingdom Metazoa; phylum Chordata; class Aves; order Trogoniformes; family Trogonidae; genus Trogon; species Trogon surrucura. Next base: position 53,663,629 of record CM036621.1, on the reverse strand, counting down.
TTAAATAAAAGGCAGGACGTTGTCTAAAACACAATCGCTTACTTCCATAGAGTGGACAGAAATCCTGCTGTGTTTTCAGTAATTTGAGTTCTGCATCTATTTGGAATTTTATACAGTTAAAATCACGAGTTGACTTGTAACATTTTGTAACATTTTAATTGATAGTGAAACAAAATTGCTGGAGTCCGGATCTAAGGTGATTGATGAACACTGTATGACTTGTAATTTTAACAGACCTGGAAGGCATCAAGAAACAATTCAATGCTCATGTAAAATGCATTACATAACATTTTTACAGAATCACATCACAGCAAAGAAACGCAGTTTAAAAAAAAAGATCAAGAATGCCATGATTTCAATAAAAGAATAATCCTTGTTATGGCTTGAAGACATATAAATCAGTCCCTACTGGGCACATTTTTTCTCTTATAAGCAGTTAGGGCCAGTCATTGGCATTTACTTTAGCAACCACTGCTTTCTCTGAAATTTTACCTCATCTGAAGTGTTAGATCTGTTTTGCCTTGTTTTTAAGCAACTGATGTTAAATCAGGGTCATTTTGTGTATGTGTGATTGCTCCTTTGTTTTTAAACTTCAGGGTGGAGAGCATTGTTATTACCATGGAAGTATCAGAGGTATCAAGGATTCCAGAGTTGCTCTTTCAACTTGTAATGGCCTTCAGTAAGTGCACCATTTTGTTTTTCAAACCAGGCTAGTAACTAGTTATTACTCCTACGTCTTAATATGTGAGGGACTGAAACTCTACAGGCCCAAAGATTGTTGATGTTTTGAAATGCCGGTACCAGCTGTGCCAAACTGCTGGTATTTTTTGTTTAGTATTATTTGGATTAAAGTTTTTTGATACTGTCTCATGAAACCTTTGAATATGATAGTGAAAATAAATATTCCAGCACATGACTTACTATGGTAAAGGATAAACAAGAGCTGTACTGGAGCAGTCTGCATGCTTAGTATTCATATGTGATTCTGTCAGCCAATAGAAAAATTGATCTTTTTGTTACACTGTACAAGGAAAAATGTGAGAAATTAGCCCTTATTAGGATTTGTTACTGTTAAGTGCAACTCAGCGATCGATTGTATTCTGTATGCTTAGATGTATCTCAGGACTTCCTCTTTCCAAGGTCAAATCTTTACCCTTTTTGGTCCTTTTTCATTACATTGTCATTACATTCAGTGTTAGTTCATTAAAATGGGCCTGATCTCTTAAAAAAAATTCCTTATCTTTAGCCACATGTGGTAGTAATGAACATATATGAAATTAATTTATTACTAGTATCAGTTTTTCAGCAATAAGTTTGGGTTTGTCTCGTCAAAAATCATATCCTGGAGTTATTATGTAATTATTTTGTAATCCCAAATATCACTTCTTTTTCTCCATGTTCTAGTGGTATGTTTGAAGATAGTACTTACTTGTACGTGATAGAACCAATGGATCTCACACATAGTGCAGTAAGTTTATTTTTATCTAATTTCTTGGTTTGGGAAAAAGTGCTCAAGGAATAGCAAATTAGATGTATTAGAATAAATCAATAAATGAGTGACCCCTCATACATTCGTATAAAGAACAGAAGTATTTTAAAATACTTGATTTGGAATTTATTTAAGGCAATAAATGTGTAAGTACGAGTTGCCTAAGATAATTTTTTTGATTGTAGTCCGTGAGATAAATATCTTGGACGCAGCCTTCAGCATGTAGTTTATTCAGCTTGATTAATCTTAACTGTAGTAAACACTATATAAAACATTTTTTCTTTATTTCTCCCCCTCCCCCCTCTGAAAAACCCAGGAAAAATATGAGGTATTTTCCTTCAATGTGTTATGTATTTGTTACAGAAGGTACAGAATGTTAACCTCCTATCTTTTGAAAAGAATTACTTGTTTTGGCAGGCTGTACAGAGGAGGTGTTACAGAAGAAAAAAATAGTTGTTTTCTAGAGCAGATACCAAAGTCTGGTAATTTGGGGCATGTCAGACTTCTGAAGGAAATACGCATTGGAAGTATTCTCCTTTTTAGGTGTTGTATATACCAATAAAACAGGGTGAAACAATCCTCTTTAAGATAGTGTATTGATTAGTTTTTTGCATTTTGTTGCAATTAAGAAGATAGGGTTTTTGGTCATAAATAGCAATAGTTGCTTTTTATTTGTGTGGGGAAGATTTCAACTAGATATATACTCTCTAATTTGATTTATTGGAATAAATAGTCTGTTTTCTCTATCGCTAAGGTTTTTAAAGGACTTTTGTCAAGTAATGTCAAAGGCATCTGCAATACTTCAGTTTTGTAGGCCAGCAAATGCTGAAGCAGAGAGGCTCCATGATTTGCGCGGGATTGCCAGTAGATTGTTTCAAACTGGTGGTGCTGTGCCAAATTGGTACTATGTTTGCTTGCATTTTATGGAAAAATAACAAAAATGGTAACTACTACTGAAAGAATTTTTCACTTGGTATTATTAATTAGAAGAAAACGTCATCTATCTTTCTTATCAGGAAAGTAAAAGTAGACCACATATCATCCAAAGGACTTACGGAACACAAGCCTCCAAACAGTTGCAGGACCTTGGTATGTTTTTGCTTATGAGTTTTTCAATATTGGAAATAATTGTATATATAACTCGGAAAATGTGAATATTAGGATAACAGTCTATATAAAGTTGCTGATTATTTAGAAAAACTCATAAAATGAATACTAACTTGGCTTTTTTTCACAATCTTTCCATGGAATTTAGAGTTGTCACAAAGCAACTGAAAGATTTCTACCCCTGAAGATCTGCATTTAGGTGGTTTTTTTTTCTGCAAATAATTCAACTTAATCAGTGATATTAATTTATTGAGGATGTGCGATAGAAAAAAATGTATATTCGAAGCCCAGGTTACAGTCTCTTTATCTCCCCCTTGCATGCTTTAATTCTGACTTTAGATTTCTAAATGGCTTGAGTTTTGATGTGAGATACTTTATATTTTGTGATTTTTAAAAAATAAACTTTTCAATAGCAAAGGTTCTTCTAATTTTTGTGATCTTTATCTACTTTTGGATTGGACAGTGTACATACGTAGTTTAAAATAATGCCATGAAATTCTTAAATTGTACCTTGTACAGAGACTGAATCTAGTTCTGAATGGCCCTTTCTGTCTGAACTACAGTGGCTGAGGAGAAAGAGAAGAAAGAGAGCAGTGAGTAGATGTGTCACCCTGACTTAAGACCGTTTATAAAAACAAACTAAATGCCATTAGTTTCTGGTTTTTTTAATACTTTTTTAATGTTGAGAGAACATAGGCTTTAGAAAACAAATACTTTTGATTGGTTAATATTGTCACATAATGCAATTATCAAATGATAAAACCAGAAGATTATTCTTTAAAAACAATATTTGGAGAAAAGTGGTAAAATTTCTACAGTGACAGCAATGCTATGCATCAATTAACTGGAAGTTCAGTAATGAAATTTAGTTTAGAATTTTAAGTTTTGAGTCTGCTTGAGGATAAAGAATAATTTTGAATGAAGTCTTGCTGCTTCATAGACATCTGACTTTATTTTCATTTGACTCATTAAGTAGCGTAATTAAATGAAAAATCCAAATGAGGACACCCAGAAATGGGTTACTGAGAGAAGTGGACAGTCCTCGTGATCTGCACATGCATACATGTCAGGGAAATAATTGAGTTAAAGAAGGTGAATCTCTATGTCTTCACCAAGTTGCACAACCCACAGCATATTTCTTGAGGACCCATCTATTTTTAGTAACTTGCTTCCTCATTAAGCCTGTGAAGAATAGTACAGTAGACCAAGAGTTTATAGCATTTGAGATTTTTCTCCTTTGTGAAAATAATAGGAGGGAATCAGTGGTGGCTTCTGTGCTGAAACAGAAAGAATAGACGCTAAACGTTCTTAGTGGTGTCACTCATTCTCAGTCAGTGTCTATCACAACTCACTAAGTTACTGGAGCGATCATTATTTACCCTAGTTGAATGTCTGACCCAGTTTTTGCAGGTTTACACACCCTGCATAATGTTTATGGGTAATCCTATTAGCTCAGCTGCAGTTATTTTTTTTAAATTACTACATGTTCATGATTTCTCAAAGAATTGCTTTAATCCATCAGGTTTCCCGTGGTATCTTTGAAGAAATGAAATATCTGGAGCTCATGATAGTCAATGACCACAAAATGGTAGGTATATTAGTTCCATAGTAATCTTCCTTTTGACTGTCGTTTGTAGGTTGATGTACAGCACTGTGTTGCATCAGCTGCTTTGCAGTCAAATATTCTGTTTATCAGTTGTTAACATTTGTACTGTAAGACACAGTATAGGCCATAATGCCTAATAGTGCTAATTGTTATCTGAGATTTTCTACAGAGATTGTATATTCAAAATATGTCTGAAATACTTGGGTGTTATATGGATAATTTAATACGCCCATCACTAGCAAAGTAAAGCAACAACACATTTATATCCAGAACAAACACACTAAACATTCAAAATTTACATCCTGTCCTTAAAGTAATAAAGAAGGAGGTCAGAACTTGTTCATTTTAGTTTTACTAACTTAAATTTTAATACATCCACCAAAGCATATAGCCAAAACTATCTGATTGTTCTTCCTAGCTATTCCACACTTATAAACAAGATTCATTATGAGGTGCAAGATAACTTGTTTGTTTCATTCAGGAACTGTTTGTCATTTGATTAATAAAAAAAAAAAAACCCCCTTTTTTTTCTTTTTGTCTTGAGGGATGACTGGAAGAAAATAGACCAAGTGACGTTTGTTATTTAAATGTTACTGCTTTCACTATGACAGAGGGAGAGAGGGGCCCTGGGGAGTGATAAATTTTGTAAACGTAAACAACTATTTCATAGGCCCTATTTGTTGAGGAAGAATACTCAGTGTAGGTTTAAAAGTTTTCTAGAACCAAAGAATACACTGCAACTGACAGTGAGTTACTGTGATTGTGTCTTGTTCTGAGCCCTTGTTTCACTTAGCTTTCTCTGCTCTGCATTGACTAAGAGGCAAATAAGAATCTTCAACTCTTAGTATGACTTTGTTTCTGTGTAAGCAAAATCATTTTTAAAAAATCAAATTATGTTAGTAAAACAGTTTCTACTTATTTAGTTTGCAAGTAAAATAAACTTTTAAGTTTCCATAAGAGCTCCTTGCACCTCTTATTCTGCTGCACGTTTTCCCAGTGCTTTATGTTGTTGTAGCCTCTTTTCTCAGGACTAAAGGGTGATTTTAAAGAGCCAGAAAGAGCAGATAATGGAACAGGATTCAGTATTTTGTATTTGTTCCACTGCTGAATACACAAATAATACAACCTTCCTTCATCTCTTTGTTTAATAAATCGTAGAAATAGTCTGGGCAAAAATAACCTATGTTTAATCTGCCTTGGTTCAGCAATGTGTGGAGAATGGGAATGGGTGGAAAGAGGAGGACCGAAATTTCTTGAACTCTCTTCACTTATAAAGCCACCTGATAAGAAACTATTTAGTTGTTAGTTGTTTAGGGGTAGGGCACAGTAACTAAAGTTGTGTGCATTTTGTTGTCTTATTTGAGACCTGTGGCTGGTGTTCTTTATGAAGAGAATATTTCTGTGCTTGTTCTGGCCTCGTTATGCAGACGTGCTTGAAGAACAACCATCCTCTTTGTCTCAGCTGTTACACTAACTGTCCTCTCCTCCCAGGCTTTATTTGTTAGAACTTTGGACCACAAACATTCAAGATATTTTGCTTCAGGGTTGTCAGTGATTCAGAAGTAATTAATAATTCTTTTCAAGGAATAAAATGGATATATGTAAGGAAGTGTTAACGTGAAGCCCACCAATCCCGGCACACTAAATGTTCTTTTAATGCCCTCTGCTGACCAGTAGAGGGCGAATTTCTCCTGCAGCAAGGCTCTGTGTTGGAAGAAGTACCTTAAACCTCTTTGAGCGTCGTGTTAAGTGACTAATACTTTGTATTTTCACAGAATTTTCCTTTCCTGCAACGCTGAACACACAAACATATTTAATTAGGTTGTTGCACTTTTTAATGACTTACTGTTTTAGGAGCTGTATTTCAACATACTGTGTTGTGTATTGCTGTTGACGGGCATTTAAATACTTTCATGAAAACCGAGAACATTTTCCAAAGAGCAAACAGAGCCTCATGGGTGCTCTTCTGAGTGTGCATCCTAAGCACCTACAAGCACTGTAGCTGAAAGTGCTTTGTTTTGTGAAAAGTTATAGGGGAGGGAGTCTCTGCAAACCTGTGTTGTGGGAGCTTTGGGTGTTAAAACCTGCTGTGAAGTATTATGGAACTCAACAAAGAATAACCGCATATGTAAAATATTATCTTCCTGCAGTCGAATGATGTCGTGATTAAATTTGATGAACTTTTTGTTATCTCTATGGCATTTCCTACTCGGAAATCTAGATTGCTTATGCAAAATTAATTGAAATTTAAAGGAATTTGTTCTAATATAGAGAGTGAGTGTGTGTGTATCACTCTTCTGACTTTCAATTTGAAAAATGGATTATTTAATTTTAAAAGCATCTGTGTCTTCCAGTTTTACTTTCATCTTCACACCAAGCATAATTCTGGAAAACAAGATATTTGTCTGTTCTGTAATTCTAATTTGGGAAGGTAGTTAATCACCTAACTTATCTGATGAAAGTAGCTACTCGGTTGCTTGTAAAAGAGTCAGACCTTCTTGTTCCAACACCTTCTAGGGTACTGTGTTTCAGAGAGGGAATAGCTGCCACTTGATAGTGGAACTTGATAATGTTTACTCATGAAGTGATGAGATTTGTTGCTTTTAACCAGTTGATGAAATTAGTAAGAGTTTTTTAATTAAGACTTTTTATCCTCTTTGTTCTGTGCAGTTTTATGTTCCTTTTCTGTGAAATTTGGAAGTGTTATTTTTTCTTGCCTGTGAATTACTTTGTGTAATGCCATTTTGATTTATAATTTTACAGTTTATGCGAGTTGTGGATTCTTGTTCAGATGTTGTAGCATCTTTGGAAAATTTGACTGAGAACAGAGGGGACTTGTAGGTCAGCATAAGAAAGGACATGAAACAATTTTAATGACATACATAGAAATTAGGAAGCAGAACTTGTAATACAGTTTATGTAAGTCCACAGAAATGGAAATAAATGGACTTAAAACTTAAGATGTTCATTTTAACTCTTTCCACATTCAAACACATTTATTTTTACCATGCACTCCCTTTTCTTTTTTGCCTTTTGGTATAACTAATGTTACTTGTTGTAAAAGTCTTGTGCTGTAATAGAGAAAGGATGCCTTTGCAAAGATCTGTACAGGGGACAAGTGTTAAATGCTTCATCTTCATGTCTCATGGAATGTGGTTGGTATGGTCTGGTGTTTAATTCATCAGATTAAGCACAGTCTTAATGGGTATAACATCCTCTTAATTTTGAGCTCATGTTTACCTGCAACTTTGTCTCTAACATTTGAACTCTGATTCTGGGTATGATATTTCTTGTGGCTGACTGTTCCCTTTATGGATGTGGAAGGTTGTGTAGCATACATGGCTTCCTTTATCTTTCAGGGATTCTTGAATATGAGATACAGGCTGTGATCTGAAAAGCTTTTTGAGCTTTTCCCTTACCCTTTTTTAAAAAATAATGTCTTTCTTTCCTTGCTGTAAAAATAATCAGTATTAAATATTTAAGTTCTCACCGTGTTCTACTTTTTCTTCTTCTAGTTCAGAAAGCACCGTTCTTCAAATGCGTACACAAACAATTTTGCAAAGTCTGTGGTAAACCTTGTAGATGCTGTAAGTATCAGTGTTTCTTCTGTAAACTGTATTACTGACTATGTTAGTTTAGCACTGTATTAAAAAAGTTAACATTAGCAGATATCAGGATAAGAAAAATGAGCAGCTATAAAAATTACATTTAAAAACTCATTTCCTCTACAGAAGAATAGCCTGGGGTGAATGTGTAAGAAACCACCAAATTATCCTTGGCATTTTTCTCAAAGCTTGCAGTTTGCCAGAGTTTGCCCTGAGCAGGGGAGGATTTCAAACTTCAAGGAGCCTTCAGTATCTGTCACTGCTGAAGGATGAGATTTAATTGAGTTTGGATTTGTAAAACAAAATTAGCCACAAATTGTTGAAGCTCTGAGTATAGTTCACAAAGGGTACACGTCTGTTGGGAGAACAAGAGAACATGAATAATAATTCTCCTTTATAAATCTTTATTTATGACTTAAAACCAAACAAAATTCCATTGTAGTACATTATAAATGGGTGAGACTGACACAGATACCATGTTTGTATCTATGACTAAATTTAGAACAATTTTACCTAGAGCATATGAACTAAAAGATGTGTGGTAAAATTTGGGGTTTTTTCTCTTTTTCATATACATGTAATGACCACACACATTTCAGAAATGTGTTTGTAGTGAAAACAGGATAGATTCTCTAGCAGTGATGAATATAAAGGCTAGCAAAACTCTGACTCTGTTCCCTTTCCGTGTGACTTTACTGATACCTATAGAACTGTGTGATATGATTTAGTGCAAAATATTGCCATCAGTTTGTTTAATTCAGAGGAAGCACTACGGTATTTGTTCTTAGTGACTTACATATAAAGTACTGTGTATGCTGTATGTGTATTGAAAATTTAGGTTAATATATTTATTATATGCAAAATAATTCCAAGTATTTTGGAATATTTTTGTGTAATGGTCTGAAAATGCTAATGGTCTGAAAAATTTCTGCAATTTATATTTAATCTCTTTCCTTTCTCTGATTATTCCTTCTCGTTTTTATTTGCTGTATGTTTGCATACAGAAACATTCAGCTTCTCTCCAGTGTAGAATTCAGTCCCCTCATAGAGATCTTGCAAAATGACATCTTAACGGTGTTTTCTTTAAAGAAAGCGTGAAAAGGAGCAGGAATTTCTGCCTTGTTATTCTTTCATGTTCAGAGGGAGCAGGATCTATTTCCTACTAATATATTATTGGGAAAAGGATATTGACTTTCAGAGTCTTCCAGGTTCTCTGCCCCTTTTTCCATTCTTTCCTTCCTGTTTGCTTTAGGAAATATGGTTTTTCTTTTGGCAAACAAAACTCAAAACTTTATTGATCCACTCATGTAATTTCTGGGGTTTAATTTTGTTGATTTTTCTCCTGTCATTTTCTCTGCATGTCCTCAACCTGTCTTCCTCAGATTGGGGCATATTAATACTCTTTTTTCCTTCAAGGTTCTTGGACAAAATTGAGCTTATATGGTTGTTCTCTCTTGCTTGTAGATTTATTGCCTTTTTTTCTAATCTGAATATTATACATTGACGGTTTTATAAGGATAATTCTACCTTGATAGAAAAGACTGGCATATTATAGTCGGTCCTAATTTATTCAGTATAAATATCTGTCATAGCTGCAGGAGGATATTTGCAATTCATGTTGTGGATTGTAGGTACAATTTGGCAAAAAGGTACTGAAAGCATGTATTTAATGTGATGCCTCATGGTGTATTTTATGAATTAGACCGCCAAAGTATTAATTATCCAGAGCTTTTATATCATAACTAAGTGTTCTTTGTATCTCATGTAAAAGTTTTGATGGACAAACTGACTATTGCAGATAAGGCATGCATCTTTTGTGATCGGCAGGTTCTGCATAACCTTGATTAATAAAATTTGTCGTTTTATGATCTGAACTTAAAGAGAGTGGCAGTATTATTTCAGAGTTAAAATGGATATTTTAAAGCTGTTTTGTAATCATTTAGGACCTGATTGTTGTTTTGTTGCTGTAGTGACGTTAAAATTAATAGAAAAATTAATATTCTTAATCTCACATTACTGGAGTAGCATTAAGTGATCCTATAAATGAAAATCAAACATTTCAATTAAATTTTGGATATATCGGGGAACTGAGAAGTTATCTAATCTTGACTTAAGAATTCGCTTTTGCTATTTTTTTTGTCTTTGAGATCTTTCTTTTTCTTTGAGATCGCCCAGTTTACATTTCTCCCTTGCTGATTTTTGCACAGGTTTTCTGCAAAATGCAGCAGACAAATTATTTGATGTGAGAATTTTAAAGAAAAGAGAGAAGCTCAAAAAAAGAGCAGCAAGGGTGTTTTCTTTTGTCCTCTAAAACATAAAATTTAAATTGATCAGAATATACTAACTTTTGGGAAATCCAAGGCGTTACCAGCTAACTATTTCCCCATGTTTCCCTCCTGCTTTATCCCTCTTGTCCTTCCGCTTTACTCTTACTGGCTAACTGTGCATGTTTGACCCAGTGTTCTACTCCTGTGCCTGTCCTGTCTCTGCCCTCAGATATACAAGGAACAGCTGAACACCAGGGTGGTTCTTGTTGCTGTGGAAACTTGGACAGACAGAGATCGTATTAATATTCGCCCTGACCCTCTGCAAATGCTTCACGATTTCTCCAAATATCGACAGCACCACATCAAACAGCATGCTGATGCTGTGCAACTGCTCTCGTATGTGCCATTATACAGTGGTTTAGACTGTTAGAATTTTTTAGATTTTGCTGTCTACTGCTTTTGTCTACCTGTCTCTTCTTGGTTACGTTTTTGCTTGGTGGTTGCTACATCAATCAACATCAGCCTTACTTAGGAAGCTTGATTTATTTTTAAATGTGTTAGTCTATTTTTAATAGGTGTAGTGTATACCATGGTTGTGTTCATAAATATATCTATAATGAAATTTTAATGTCTTTGCAACCTGGAGACAGTGTCACATATTTGAAGTGTCTTCTGATGAGCCTGTAAGGAGACCTAGTTTTGCTAATCAGATGTGTAATGTACTGCTTTCCCAGTAAAGAGCAGGAGAGGGCAGAGCTGACAATATTATGTGTTGCCACAAGAGCATTCCACTTACTATATTATTCACACATGTAGCTGCAGTGATGATTTGTTAATGGAAGATCTCCTCCTTTAGAGCTCTAATGAATTGTTCTCTGAGGCACAATGCATCTTGAGGGGAAATTCCACTTGCATCATTAGGCAGACATCAACCTTGGACAACAGTATTTTTTTGCTTCATCACATTATAAGCAAAGAGGAGAGAAGAGTGTGTTTACCTGTGCAGCCTTAAGTTCTTAAGCCATCTCCCAGCAGCATGGCATACTGTGAGGATGGAGTGACAAATGTCTTCCATGGGATTCTCCTATAATTCACCGTCTGCAAAGAATGATAAAAATAGGAAATGAAGAATTTCTTGCAGCATCTGTCAGAGCTGTACTGCCTTTATACAGGCATTGCAACACAATGCTAGTTGCATTTTTCATAACATATGCAAAGTGTTGGTGATGTGCAGTCTTAATTTTATGCATGCATTGTGTCAGTTGCTGAAGGGTTTGTCGACGGGCAAACAGGCTTTTCTTAGTGGTGTGTGGCAAAAGGTACCAAATAAAAACTGAAATACAGGAAATTCCACTTAAACATAGGGAAGAAAACCTCTCCCTGTGAAGGTGCTCAGATTCTGGACCAGGTTGCCCAGAGAGGCTGTGGAATGTCTGTGCTCAGAGATACTGAAAATCAGTGGCACATGGCCCTGAGCAGCCGGCTCCAGCTAAGCCTCCTTGGAGCAAGGGGTTGAACTAGACCATTTCCAGAAGTGCCTACCAACCTCAGCCTTTGCTGTGATTCTGTCTGTTGTAGAATTTATAGTTAAGCTGCAGTTGGAAAGTTCTGATGGCTGTCAATATTCTGAAAAAAAGAAATATTTACAAAACGGACATTGATTCTGTTACTGTAAAAGAATTTAATTCTCAAAGCTTAGGGACATTTACTATATGTGTCCAAGGCTGTGTAGATTTATCATTATGCCTATGAAGTTAAAATAGGTGTCATTCATAATCATTTACAGACATTTTATATAATAATGTATATATTCCAGATTACCTTCATTTAACTAAGTCATTTGTGGTTTATTAACAATAATGAAAGGAAGCAGGGCTAAAGAGCAGTACTATATTACTTTCCCTCTAGGTATACTTCTCAGTCTTTTCATTTGGAGTTGAAACTAGACCTTGAATTGGTTTGGATTAAGAGCATAATTAAAAAATTCTAAACACCAATACATTTCAGTACAGAATTATCATAAAGTGGTGCAGTGAGCAGGGACATCTTTTGCTCACTGCAGTGAGCAGAGACATCTTTAACTAGATTGTGTTGCTCAGAGCCTGTTGGACCCGATTTTGAATGTTTCCAGGGGCTTCTACCAGCTCTTCGGGCAACCTGTTCCAGTGTTTCACCATCCTCATTGTAAAAAAATCTACCCTCTTTTAGTTTAAAACCATTACCCCTTCTCCTTGTAGACCCTACTAAAAAAATCTGTCCTGACAGATTATAGGTTGGAATATATAGTTACCCTTTTAAAGCAAAGGTTTTTATTGTGTTTTCTTAGGAAACTGGTGCTCTAACTTTTTCTGCCTGGTTTGATTGGTTGGGACTGATTCTGACTCTATGAGATAAAAATGGGTATTTTTGTTGAAGGTTGTGTCAAATGGACTCTTTTGATGTCAGTGTTCTGTTTGTAAACTTGCAGTTGCTTTTGATGCTGGTTGAGGATTAACATGCATAAAGTGTATCAGAGTATGTGTGAAAAATGTGATCTTTCAGTAAGTTCTTGGTGCCCATGCCAATGTGTTATATTTTCTTTATTTTTATTTGTTTGTAAGGAATGTGACATTTCATTACAAAAGGAGCAGCTTAAGTTACTTTGGAGGGGTTTGCTCTGTGACCAGAGGAGTAGGAGTGAACGAGGTAAATTTTTTTAATGACTAAAGTGAAATAAAATAGAAACTGTACATTATAACCTCAGAGTTTATATGTTTCATTATTCAGGCTTTTAAATATAACTTCAATATTAAAAAGTTAGGATTCTCAGAGCCAGCCTTCTTGTATCATTATTAAACCACTGCTCACTACTTTTCTTTTTTAAAAAGCATTCCTCCTGTCTGCAGTATTCTCTTTATAAGATCTTAAATTGACTTTTAGTGTATTTCGCAGAAGTTTAGACCCAAAAATCTCCTACAGGAGTATTCGAAATATAGCACTGAACATTTTTTTGGGTCTTCTTACTATAAGAGGCTTGGTCTTCTGAGGTGCTGATGACATGTATTTCTTACTGATTTTCTTTTTACATTTAAACAAGAAAAATATATTTCCTATTTTAACATGGACTAATCATACTATACGAAACTATATTATGTGTATATCAGACTCCTTTCTGTAGGTTAACCAGCAGGCAGGAATTCCCTCAGGTTGAGAGGAAAACTTTTTCCATAATGTACTTCATTACACATATTTTCCTTATATGTACACAGAATTGTGATTGCAAAATTACTGAAGTAGTAGCTATGTAGTAAGCCAGAATGAGCTGTCTAGTGTTGATTACAGTAACTTATTTTTTTTTATCTTTTTTTTTTTTTCAATTGCACTCCTTTTGAAATATAGTATGGCCTCCCTATGGCCATGGCACAGGAACTAGCACAAAGTCTTGCTCAGAATCTTGGAATACAGTGGGAGCCAGCTGCCAGGAAACAGAGTACGTACATGGACATGGAGTCTTCTGTTGTCCTCCTTAGCTAAGTATATAAAGTCTTCCTTTGTAATACTTGAAAAAAATACCAAACTTGCTGTAACTCTTGTAGAATAAGAATTGCTGCTTTTGGAAATACATGCACCAAAATCTGAGCTTAACGAAAATACGAGCCACAAGTTTAGCACTCTTTGCAATGACCTCAGTGATGTCCTTTGTCAGGAGGTGTCATGGGTTGGGGCTGGGCTGGCCACTGAACGTGGACAGACGCTCTCTAACCCCATCTTCCCTCCCCTGCAAACAGGAAGGAAAAGGGAATGAGGCAGAGAGACGTATGGATTAGGAAAGAAAAACCAGAACAGCTTTAATGAAACAATAATGGAAATAATAGTGAAATCATAAAAATCAAGAACCATATACAACGACATATAAGCCTGATATTGAACCCAAATCCCCCACCCCCCTGATATCAATCCCCACTGGTGCTGCAGAGCAGGAGGCACTGGGAAGCCCCAGGCTCAGCGGCGGCAGGAGCTGGGTACAGGGAGCTGGATTCGGGAACTCAGGATCTACATGGAAAGCAGGAGATCAGACAGCGCCCTCCCTGGATGCCGGCCATTGCAGAAAAAGACAGAAACTCTTGTGATCACTCAATTTAAACTAAATATGACGTATATGGAATGGAATACTCTTGTTGGTCAATTGTCCTGTCTGTAACTCCCCAGAGGTGCAACCTTTTACTTCCTTGTGACCCCTCTCACTACCCGGCACCCCCAGTGTGGCACACAAGAGCCAGCAGCGGCCTGGGTCACTGTAGGAATAAATATAAGCCAGAGCCTTTCTGCAGACCAGTCCCAGGCAGTAAGTGTAAACCTCAGGTGTTATCACTGCCAGTACCACACACTGTCTGCAAAAACATGCTGCTGACTTCAGAAAGTGCAGCTTTTTAGAAGGGACTAAACTGGAAAGTAAAAATCAGTAAACAGAATTGGAGTTTTTTTAGCTCAAACCAGGACAGGAGGTTAGATTCCTAACCAACATTTGAAGGTATAGTGGTAACAACACCATTAATTTAACTCAGAACTCCTTATCTGTCATAATGAAATCTGTTATTCCTACAGAACTATCAGACTTCTTAAAATACAAAAAAAACCTGATTTACACTTGAAGAAATGCTAAGAAGCTGTAACCTAGTCCAGGGTGATACCTGCTCAAGTTGTTACCTTGCTGCTTCACAGCCAAACTAGAGTGACGTGGCCTTAACATGTGCAGTGTAGGTACAAAAGCTGCTGCAAAAGCCCTTTCTGAGGCTAAAGAAAATTGTTGGGTTTTTCCACTCACATCTTGTAAGCAGTTCGGCTACTTTCTCTCTTTGTTTCTTCTTTAAAAATGTGAGCCATAATGCTGACTTTATTTTGGAATCGCTTCAGAAATCTGTGAATTAGGAAACTGTGGAAAAGTTTAGGCAATGTTTTGTAAAGTATCACTTTTGAATTGTAAACTTGCAAATTGCTAAATTGTTTTCTGTATCGTTTTTTGACTACAGGTAAAACAGAGTTTGTATAATTAGTAAATCAAATCTTTTTAACTGCAAGAAGTTTTTAAAATGATAAGTGTAGTTTCCTTATTTGGATACCCTTTATAGTGAAAAATCATTGGAAGACCTGAGTAAAGTAGAAATAACCATATAAATAAACCATATAAATATTTTCCATGGAGAAAAAGCATGGATTTGCAGTAGTAACTAAAATACAGAAACTTTCTTCTTGAAAATGTTACTACTTTGGTGGATAATTCTTATGGGTAGTTTGTAACTTCTGTTTTACCAACTGTAAGCTGTTGATCTTACGGTTTTATTTTATGAATTTGGTTGCTGTTGACTTACATGCTATAACTGTAAGTAAACTGTAAATCCATTTTCACTTAACTACTTTTTCTACTGAAAGTTTGGCTGATTCACTTATTATTATGAATAATTCTGTGCCAAAGAGAAAATAATGTGGCCTCTCCGGTAAGAATGCTCCTTCAGAGTGTTTTGTACACATTTTAGGGAGGAGGATATGTGAACATTTTTATTTGTCAGTATTTTGTGTATTGCACATACTCCTCAGATGCCTCTTTTGAGAGCATGTAGTGAAGGATGTTGCCAGCTACTTTTAGCTTTCTGTGCTGCATGAAACTTTTTGTGTTGAGTCTAAGAACATGCCTATATGCACATATTTTGAAAGTACCACGTTTATATTATATTAGTATATCTTCAAGTGGGCTGGTTTCCTTTCTAGGGCTAGAATCTGTACAGACAAGGAGCCATCTAACTACTGTATAGTTAGTCAAGGTTCACTTTTATAGTGAGTACTTTATATTTCTTGCAAGCATATTTATAACTGCTTTCTTTTTCTGTTGTATTTTGGTCTTGTCTGAGAAGAGTGTGACTGCACTGAATCCTGGGGTGGTTGCATCATGGAGGAAACAGGGTATGTCATAACTATCAGTAATTGAGGGCTCTGGAATGAGTTCATAATTTACCTTATGACTTAAATATTTATGTGTTGGGTTTTATCCATGTGTTTTAATACTAACAAATGAACCCAGACATGTGGATCAATGATGTAAATTTTCAGCAGTTCATTTCCTTTGCTATTCACATTTTAGAAAGTATTAAGAAATCTTATATTTTGCAGTGCAGTGTAATGCATTCACTAATACTTTGCTATACTTACAGTGATGGAAAAGTAAAAGATATATATTTTTCCTTAGATAAATCCACTTATACTTTTTACGTGCAACTGAAAAAGTGTTATAATGCAGTTTTGATAAGTGATATTTCTATTTTCCTCCTAAATTTTAATTTTTTTTCCTCCCATTCCTTCAAAATTTTAATTTTGAGTGAACAGACTCTCTGCTTCAGTTCCAGTGAAAAAAATCAGAAGTTTTCAGCAAGTGCTCTCAGTCCTTAGCTGAATGGTCAGTGAAGTCTGAGGGAGGAAAGCACATTTATATAGGATGAAGCCAGGTTTCATTGCCCTCTACCCTAAACAAATTCATGGGAGGAAATACAATGAAGATTATGAAACAAGACAAAATAAGTCTTCCTGAGGAAGTCATTGAGCTGAAAATTGTTGCAAGGTGGAAGGATATTCTGCAAGTAGTAGTACAGAGCTTTGTGCTCTACTTTTCTCTGGGCATGTGCTGAGGGCCAAAATCGGAGATGGGATTTGGGTAAAGTGGATTTTTAGTCTGACCCTATGCAGCTGTTCTTACGGCTACAACTACCTTTACTTTAAAAATTAACCTTATTAGAAGGATCGGATGAATTGAACAGTGATGAATGTAGTCCATCTTTCAAACTGAAGCTGCAGGGAAGACAAAGCCAAGTGAACACTGGGTAACATGCAATCGAGAGGGTGCGTAGAAGCTATTATGATACAGTGGTTTCATCTTATTAGAAGATAAGGCTACAGTTTCATATACTGTAGATTCATATAATAGAAATATAAAAATGCAAAATGTTAAAAAACTTTCTTTTGTTGTGATTTTGCTATTTGAGAATAAGAGTGAGGTGAAATACTGTTGCATGCAGTGGTTCCAAGAAACTGGGATTTACGGTATTAAAAAAAATGTTTTGACTCCGCTGCCTCCTTCCTTTAACTGTTGATATTTCAGGTCATTTACTCAGCTAGTTCTTTGCCATTTTAGGGTATTCCATTCCAGGAAATTCTCCAAATGCAGCATTGCAGAATACAAAGAATTTTTACTTCGTGGCGGAGGTGCATGTCTTTTCAACAGACCAACAAAGGTAATAAATATGTTAGTAGTCAGCATCTATGCTGAATATTGTAATGAAAATGTAATAATTTCACTAACACCTATCTGTTCTCAAATTGATTCAAATGTCTATGTGGGTATTTTCTTGAGGCTGCTTATAATATTTACAAGAATATGTAGCAATAGGAGGGGCAATGGTTTTAAACTAGAGCTGGGTAGATTTGGATTAGGCGTTATGAAGAAGTTCTTTACTGTGAGGGTGGTGAGACACTGAAGCAGGTTGCCCAGAGAAGTTGTGGATGCCTCATCCCTGCAAGTGTTTAAGGTCAGGTTGGATGAGGCTTTGACCAATCTGGTCTAGTGGGTGGTGTCCCTGCCTTGGCAGGGAGGTTGGGACTAGATGATCTTTAAGGTCCCTTCCAACCCAGCCCATTCTATGATTCTGTGGTAATTAACTGACTGTTCATTCCCATAACATTTAAAAATAATCTTAAGAGAAGTGGAACTTGTTTTCCATCAATTCTTCATGCTCAAATAATGACAAATATTGAAGCCAATTTTTCACACCTATATACTTCCTCATTCAGCATAAATGCACCAGTTATTAAACTGGAGATAGTGCAAAATAAATTTACAAGTGAGGGTGTAGTACACACTCCACATACACTCCATTTTTGGATTTGTTTTTTAAAAAGAATCCCAGTTACCACACAAGGAGTTAGAAGTCACTAGCTTACTTCATGTAGACAGTAGCAGCTTGTGGTTGTTCTCAAAGTTAACTTCATTTCATTTCAGATGTATATCTAGTAAACTGTAATTTATAACTCTTTCCGTGTACCATCCGTTGTTTTTTTTTTTACCCAAAAGCTTAAAGGTTGTAATTTTTTCTAAGGCAGAATTAGCCTAACATCCTTCTAAAGCTGAGTAGTATAAAAATATTCCATATGGTTCTTTTTGCAAAGTAAGGTCAATTCAAAGTATTAATATTCTATTTAATTATAACGTCAGACTTGCTGTCCTTGTAGAATTTAGTAGCACATGAGGCTATTAGGCTGTTCTGTTTACCGTGCTCTGTCCTTTGATAGACCACCACCATGCGCAATTAACTAAAAAAATTTTGCTTGCTGGAGATTTTTTTTTAATCTTTTTCCAGGGTAGCAATCTTTGCTTATAGAATTAGATTGTAAGAATTCTTACAGAAAGAGTAAGTAGGGATAAAGAAAAGCACAGCTTAATTTTTTGAAGATGATTGTTTAGGAAGGCAATAGGAACAAATTGTGAAATTTTCTGATTTACTTCTGTTAAAGTGTTTTCAGGAGAATGGTTGAATTGTCTTTATATGTTATCTACATCAGTGTTTCACAACTTTGAAGTTAAAGTACTTTAGGAGGGAAAAAAAAATCAGTCAGTTTGTTTTAAATCCTATTACTTGGATGTTGGGAGCTAAGATAAATAAAACATAGTTGTGTTACACAGTCACCGTGATGTCATTTTTAATTATAATCTTTTAGTTATACTCTGACATGTATATGAACATTTGATGGTTGCTGATTAATACCGTAGGAATTCTGTGTGGGTTCTGTTTTATTGGATTTCTCTGGGTGACCCCTTTTTGTTTGCTTACGGGCTACAGGTCAGACAACCAGGTCTGATGGAAAACTGAATTCCACATTCAGAATAGGAGATCTTGCTGTTTCTACTGAAGCATAGTACTAATGGTGGCTTATGGAGAGCTAAAAAACCCCAAGAAATTCCAGTTTTCTGAATTACGTTGACACTGCTAGTGAAGAAGAGTGCACATGGGTATTGCTTGAGTATAGTTTTCCTTCTGGCACATAGAATTGTAGGTGCTATTGATTAGCTATGTGGTTTTTGCAGCAGAAGTAAAATGTTTGCCTTCTTTTTCATTAGGCATTATGATTCCTCTCCCTCCCACCTCCTACCCAAAGTACTGAAGAAGACTTCCATCCAAGTTTGTAAATGGTTTGGGTGGAAAGGGTCCTTAAAGATTGTTTAGTTCCAACCCTCGTGCCATGGTCAGGGACACCTCCCACTAGACCGGGTTGCTCAAAGCCTCATCCAGCCTGGCCCCGAACACTTCCAGGGAGGGGGCTTCCACAACCTCCCTGGGCAATTCGTATTGTATCACATGTTGAGGATCATCAAGATATGAAACATAACAGCTATACTGCCACTAAGCCCATGCAGAAAAAACCCATTTGCTCACATTTTTCATCCTTAGCTAGCTATAGATTTATCTATTCTCATTTTAACTTGTTAGCTTTTAACTTCTCATTTCAATCATGTTCAAATTAAGAATGTATTTCTGTTGCTAATATCCCCATTAAATTGGAGACTCCTGATATTCTTGTAGGTTTTTAAAGCCAAATTATTACATTAGAAACAGAAAAGGGTTTTACAAAACTATTTTTGTGACAAGACTGAAAAATATCTGAAATCACCTTTAATCAAAATTGTGATATGTGAAGCCAGTATAGAATTTCTATCATCATGAACTGTAGAATTTATCTGTATTGTATATTCCTGGTCCTAGGATTAACTGTTTAACACTTAAACTGTGTGTGGTTGTGTTACTCTAACTTACTAATAAGGCACATGGAGTTTCCTTTTTGGCAGTGTTGCTTAATGCTCGTTACTTTCAAGCTCAGGCATATTACAATGAAACAGAGAGTAGCTAATTGCATGAGCAACTATGGATATCTGAGTGAATCCCAGAGAATCATGCTGCTGACTGGTTTCTTGAAGGAATTGAGAAATGGGCATCCATAGAGTAGGAATGAAGTTCAGATGTTATCCCTTGAGTATTACTTAATTGTTTTTCTGTTTATCATAATTTTCCGAGATTGGTATTCTGAAGAGGGCTAGTGTTCGAGTAAGTTTGTATATTTTTCATGTCTTCTGATCAGCATATCTTTCGTGTTCTGATCAGCAGCACTTGAAAAACACGCTGCCTTCCCCATCACAGTAGCATGGCATAGGTATTCTCTGGGCTATGTGTGATAGAAAAGTAATTTGATACTGGCTTTATTCTTACTTGGTGGGGTGCGTGTGCTTTTTTGCTTTCAGCTCTTTGAAACCACTGAGTGTGGCAATGGGTACGTAGAAGCTGGAGAAGAATGCGATTGCGGTTTCCGAATGGCAAGTAGAGTTACATTAATCCACAAGTCTTTCTTAGAAAATATATGAAGATAAATTATATGATTGGTAAGGGAAGGGGAAAAGCTATGGAAATTAATTTGTTTTGACTATTGTTAGGGAGCAACTTCATTAAAGGACTGTGTTAAAACATTTTTTTTTCAAGTGAGCATGAGTACAAAGACAGGGTGTGTTTCTCAGAACAATTTCTCTTATACTAATGACAAGATGTAGCTGTTTCCCAGCAACTGTTGCCCTGCGCTGTAGAAGTGCTTACCCCTTCACTTTTCCTCCCTGGAGGGGTAAGACTCCTTATCTGTGCTTTGGAGATAGGTGCCTGTTGGTTTCTTCTCTATTGTAGAAACAATCCAGTGATGTTTTTGCAAAAACCTGCCCTGTAGATTTGAGTCCTAGCTTTAAATATATTTGCACCCATACTTTGTTTTCTTAATATTTTTTCTGCATTGAATGTGATTTGACAAAGCAGCATGTATTTGGTCCAGGCTATTCCACACCTGTGAAGAGGCTTCAGGAGATGTGAATCCCCTTGTTGCTATAGCATATGTGCCACTGTCTTCCTTTTACTTTAGTATTCGAGCATTGCAAAGGATTCTTCCAGCTGATAATTTCAAGTCAGGAGTGCTGAGATGTATCTTTTGTCTACTGGTACATAATAGTTTGTTGGAAAGATTGTGAAGAAAAAACTTATTTAAAATGGAGAACTAAAAGTTTTGCTTAATATTTTTTTTTCAGGAATGCTATGCAGACTGCTGTAAGAAGTGCTCTCTTTCTAATGGAGCTCATTGTAGTGATGGACCCTGCTGTAATACGTCATGTCTTGTGAGTGTTGCTGCAGTATATTTATTGTTCTTTTCAGTTGTCCATGGAAGTCGTGTGCAACCTGTTACAGTTTGAAGTGTGTTTTATGTAGAATGAAAAGGAATACCTTCTGTAGACATAATCTTGGTCCTGAACTATATTCTTAATTTTCTAGTTTTTCCCACGAGGCTATGACTGTCGATATGCAGTGAATGAATGCGATATTGCAGAATTGTGCACTGGAGATTCTGGCCAGGTGTGTATGCAGAAACTTTCTCTGTTCACACTGTTGATGTTTGTTTGCACTTATTTTTGTATCAATTTAAGAGGAAAATCAGGATTAACAAACTGCAGACTCATATACACAAAATTAGGGAAGCTATTTTTAAATTTTAACAATTGTTTTTTTGAACATAAGAATACGAATAAACAATCATAAACCAAAACCATTAACAGGTCTGTAGGTTTATTTGTTTTTTGAAACTTGTATGGTTTTGTGTACCTGTATGGTATTTGATCAGGCATCCAGCTTTACTCTTTGCCTGGTCTGTAGTGTAAGTACTAAGAATATACTGCAAATGTGAATGGATTGAAAGGTAATAACAGTAAGATTTTATGAAATCATAGAATCATAGTAATTGGAAGGAACCTTAGAGATCATCTGATCCAACCTCCCTGCCATGGGCAGGGACGCCTCTCAACTAGACCAGCAGGTTACTCAAGGCCTCATCCAACCTGGTCTTCAACACCTCAAGGGAGGGGGCATCCACAACATCTCTGGACAATTTATTCCAGAGTCTTGCCACCCTCGTACTGAAGAATTTTTTCCTAAGATCCAATCTAAATCTGTTTTTCTTTAACTTATATCCATTTCCCCTTGTCCTGTTGGTGGACACTTGTGTAAAAAGTCCCTCCCCAGCCTTCCTGTAGGTTTCCTTCAGGTATTGGAAGGCAGTTATAAGGTCCCCCTGGAGTCTTCTCTTTTCAAGACTGAACAATCCCAGTTCCCTTCGCGTATTCTCATAGTTTAAAAAATAAAAGTAGAAAACTACAACTAATTGAGTATAGTATCATAGAATCATTTATGTTGGAAAAGGCCCTTAAGATTGTCGAGTCCAACCATTAACCTGCCTGACACTGCCAAATCCACCACTGAACCATGCCACTGTGCACCACATCTACACGTCTGTTAAGTACATCCAGGGATGGGGGCTTCACCACTTTCCCTGGGCAGCCTGTTCCTCTTGTCCTGTTGCTTCTTACGTGGGAGGCCAACCCCCACCTCGCTACAACCTCCTTTAAAGTAGTTGTAGGGAGTGATAAGGTTTCTCCTTTTCCTCAGACTAAACAACTCCAGTTTCCTCAGCTGCTCCTTGTAAGACTTGTATAAAGTCTTATGTTTTTTAAGAGTATGCACATGTATGATAATTGTAGATGTTGTGAATCTTCTTCTGTTGAAAACATTTGGCTAATACTCCAAATTATAGGAGTAAACAGCAACCAAAAGGTTGTTTTAAATTCAGTTCTTTTAAATAATCAACTTTCTGTACATCTTCCATTTTCACAGCAACTTTGACACTTCATGTGATAGATGCTCCTTTTCAATACACGGATTATTTAGCTTCGAGGGTATGACAGCTTCACAACTCTGCTGCAGTCATGTACTGCATCAAGTTCTTAGATTTGAATAAATAAGATTCAGTATAGATCTCTCTCAGGATGTATCTCTCCAGGCATTGGCTGTACTTTAAGAGACACCAATAAACTAAGAGTAACCTCTTTTTATATTATCTGAGACATCCACACATATAGATAACTAACTGTTGCTGAGATTTTGTTGTAAATATTTCATTTTGTAGATGGAGCATACTTAATGGGAGGGAGAAGGGACTTCTTAAGCTAGAAAGGCTGCTCTCAAAAGATTGGCTAATGTGAGCCACTGCAGCAGCATACCTTTTCCAAATCTTCACAGGTCCCTTTTTAATGAGTGAAAGCTTTGAAAATGGTCTGATTTGAGGCTTCTGGACCTACTAACTACTCAAAAAATTTCCAGTGCCAAGAGAACACGTCAACTAACATCACAAAACCCCACAGCTCTGTAAGCAAAAGACTGATGGGCTACAATTAGATGTTTGCTTACTTTTTGTGGAACTGAAATGAATGCAGTGACAGTGTTGCAAACATGGCCCTGGTATTAGCTACGAAATATAGTGCTATTAAATGCCTTTTTTTTTTTGCTTTTCATTTCACCACACCCTCTTAGTTTCTATTTGAAATATGCATAAAGTTAGAATCCAACCTTGTATTTGATAGCCCAAGATGCTAGTTTTCTGCACTAATTATGTTGTCTGCCCTCTTTGTATGTTGTGCAATGGTTTTTTAAAACAGGGAAAATTCCGTATGTGATCATTTGATGTATTATTACAGCACACACGATTAAAAAAGATCTTTTTTTTCTTCAGTGTCCGCCAAATCTTCATAAACAGGATGGGTATGCCTGTGATTCTAATCAGGTATGCAGCGTTTTAAAACACCTGCACATTGGCAAATAGAAATTGACTTTCTTTTTTTAATCCCATGTTCCATATTTCTTCATAAATTTTGTCTTTTGGACCATCAATGTTGCTCGTGCTTTATGAACTCTATGTATAGCAAAAAAATTATTTAAAGTAAAATCGGCTTGGTATCTTTACATTTTTTGTGTAGATCTTTTACTATACTCCATGCTAATAAGTTTACAACTATGTAAATAAATATAAAGCAGCTGCTGAAATGTCAGTGCGTATCAGAAAAGACATCAGCTGACTTTGAGAATCTGGGCCAAAAGGTACCCATGTGTGTGAAGAATCAACATGAGGCATTTTTTGTGGGAGGGGAAGGAAATGAAATAGCATTCAGTTCTCATTGCTAACATGTTGTGTTTTGTTTAGGGTCGTTGCTATAATGGTGAATGCAAGACAAGAGATAATCAGTGCAAATATATCTGGGGATCTAGTAGGTTGCCTTTAACTACCTTAAATGCATTTTATTTCTAGTTTTGTGTTTATTTTTGTATTCATTTTGTATTGTATTTGTTCTTGTCAATGTTAAGTCAATAGAGTAGACTGCAGTGAGAAGGTGTGCCTGTGGCCAAGTGCAGGTTTGAGTTTGGAATTGATGACAGTGGATTGTTCTGATGTGTTGTGCTTGCACACATAGGTGGCGC
This sequence comes from Trogon surrucura, assembly GCA_020746105.1. Classification (NCBI taxonomy): domain Eukaryota; kingdom Metazoa; phylum Chordata; class Aves; order Trogoniformes; family Trogonidae; genus Trogon; species Trogon surrucura. The sequence continues at coordinate 53,639,147 of CM036621.1, read as the reverse complement.
GTCAGGTGCTAAACTCTGGTGCAGTTAGGTGGGAAAACATACAAAATAGAGCAACGTTGATTTACTGGAGAGGGGGGAAGGGTTTGAGGATTTTTTGGTAAAATTGGATGGAGACAACATTTTCTCTGTCCTCTGATGCCTTTTTGAGCTTTATATTGCCACCTCACATTTATCGATATTAAAGGCAATGGATATTTTTGTTAACTAATTTCTTTGTATCTTACACACTTACATTTTAAAATATTTAGTTTGCCTTCTGCACCAGTGATTTTACTGAAACTACTGTCTTATTTACTTCTAATATTTTCTCCTCCTCTATATAGCTGTGCTTTTCTTAATTGATTTTTAGAAAAATAAATTATCTTGTAAGTAACTAATAGTGGTTTTAAACCTATTAATTCAGATTTCTACCCATAAAAAAAAACAGTAGAAATTACATGTTGACTGTTCAACCTTGTTTTCTTTGTGAACTCCTAAAAAGATAAAATAGACATTGAGTTGAACATATGCTTATGGTATATGGCATGTATAAAATCCTTGTTCTCCTGAACTACAAATCAGGGATAATACAGTGTAAACAACTAGATTAAATCTATATGCAACTGTTACAAAGTGAACAAAATTAGACCATAGTTAAATTCAAATGCAGGAGACAATACAGACACTGTGGGTATTGCTTTTTTAAAAATTCAAGGCAAATTTTGAAGTTTGAACATTATTTTCGAAAAGCTGTCTGTAGGTATAGCAGTTCAGTCTGCTAGGTTCCCACTGTAGACACTGAGAAATATCATATGTGTACATACACAAAGGGTTACCTTTCTGTTTTGTATTAAAAAATACAGAGAACTGCTGCAGGTTTTCAAAGCTGACATGCTGCCAGTGGAAAGTACATTCCTTTTTCCTTTCATCAACAGAGTCTTCAGGATCTGACAAATTTTGTTATGAAAAGCTTAATACAGAAGGCACAAAAAAAGGAAACTGTGGAAAGGATGGAGATCGATGGATTCAGTGTAGCAAACAGTAAGTTCAGCTTGGTAGGGATTGTTTGTGTTTTAAATTGATTAATACTGGTTTAATATTGTCTACTTTTCATGAATGTTTCAGCAGTTTGTTTTGCATTATTTTGAATCTTCTTTCCTTCACGAAGTTTGCGTCTTCAAAAACTTCCGTAGCTCATTCTGACAGATCCATGGGTGACTTAGCAATATACTTACGAAGAATCCCAGATTTTCACAAAAGTGCACTGTGACTTCAGTTCTTTCAGAGGAGCTGGGGGACAAGGCAGCAAAAAGTCACAAGTTCAGACTCGATAGTGATAAATTAGGCTGCAAAGAGACACTGTTTTCTCTTGCTCTGGGACTGATACCAGATGATGCTCTTTCAAGTTTGTTCCAACCTTTATTTGGACCAGAGAGGACCGTTAGGCCTACAGATGCTGTAGAGAAAATGGATGATTCATTTGCATGGTATCAGTACCAGATGAATATTTGATTAAATTTCCTTTTCAAGTTAAAGATCATTAGTGGATAGGCTCAAATTTCTCCTAATTTACTTATTGTTCTGTTGTCCTGCAAGTGAAACAAAATACAATTAAAAATCCAAACTTAACGTTAATGTGCAGTGTCCAAGCTGCTAGAGAGAAGGCATGAATGGTTTCCTCTTTCTCCCTCTTGTTGTTTATATCAAATAATATTTTATTTCCAGACTTGTACTCTGAAGGTCTATCATGCATGTTATGGTAATATATTAGTCAATAGCAGCATCGTTGCCAGTCTCTTTTTTTTTTCCCCCGGAAGTTTACTATATATTATTCCAGTAACTTTTTGTTTTATATTCCCATTTTACAGTGATGTTTTCTGTGGCTTTTTGCTCTGTACTAATCTTACTAGAGTTCCACGAGTTGGTCAAGTTCAAGGAGAAATTATCCCAAATTCTTTTTATCATCAAGGACGAATAGTGGACTGCAGGTAAAAAATAATGCAGTGTTCCAACATGATCTTGCTTTGTCAAACCTAATTGAATTAAGATAAACGTAAATGTAAAATTGTACGATTTGCAGGTAATTAGTATCTTACAGGAAAATCATTACTTTGAGTGGTATTTGGTGTATAAAAATAAAAAGGCTAATATTCCACATTTAAAGAGGGCAAAATATGGGTTATCATCTTGATTACACTGTTTTCACCAGTAGCAGAACTTCACAGTCAGGGTTTAATGCTCAGCATTATATTTTTCTGAGAGGGGAAAGGTCAGTAATTGCCAAAGACCATATATTAAACGATGTTTTGCATGTTATATCCTCGGGGAAATAGCTGTAGGGAAATGAGAGGGAGGAAACTGAAGAGTTGTGGCAGGATAAGATGTTAAGCCACAGTTCAGTTAAGGGGCTGGCAAATGGCTTCTAGCTTCCTGTGCGCAGTACTGGATTTGTATTTTAAAGACATTGGCAGCATTGCTCCCATGCTGGGAATACTCTCTTAGATGGTTACGTCCCGAGTGAAGAATGATTCTTAATTCTTCTATCATTCACTAGTATTTTTATTTAAATATCATCACATGGGGAGTTACTTTAAGATATTTGTACCAGTAGTATTTCACAGCATTTGGGGGTGAGGAGGAAGCACGACCTGTCAAAGACTCCAAAGCGTGAGATGCCCTTTTTGAATAATTAAGTCATTATCAGGACTTCTTTTCAGTCTGACAACTGAAACACATTGTCAATGCTGTGGACAGACAGAAAAACATTATAGTTTTGTTCAATTTGACTGTATGCTTGAATGAAAGAAAGGTATGAGGCTTTTAGTATCTACACTAACATGTTTAATATTTTCAGAAGACTCCGGCCATAATACTGATAGTATCTTAAAACTTATTTCTCCTAGTGGTGCTCATGTTCTTTTAGATGATGATACAGATTTAGGTTATGTGGAGGATGGAGCTCCATGTGGACCTCAAATGATGTGTCTGGACAAAAAGTGCCTGCCAATTCAGTCCTTGAACATAAGCAGCTGTCCCATTGGTTCTAATGGAAAAGTCTGTTCTGGTCATGGGGTGAGTCTGCACTCAGAGTTAGCAGCTAAGCTTTTCAGAAGATATATCTCTGCTATGTCTGATCTTAATGTACCATGTGGAGTTCTCTACCTGGAATTGTTCCTAAGACATACTGGTCTGAAAACACAAATGTTAGATTCAGAGGAAGAGTTCCATTCTGTGAAGCAGAGAGAAAATTTTTGAAAGCAAAGCTGTCGAATTATTTCTGCAATTATATCCAAAGTGTTATTTTCATCACTACCAAGGAAGAGCTTTGACATCAGTTATTGTAAAGACTTCTGTTACATACCACCCATATATCAGGCTACTTGCCAACTTAAATTAAACTTTCTCCTGCACCCTAACACCTTTATAAAGTTGGTCCTGTGTTTGTGGAGTTGTACGTCATGACTTAAAATTCTAAAATGTTTGACCTCAGCAGAGGTGATACATTCTCTTGAACAGATGTCAGTCTCTTCTGTGGTAGGATGAGGAAATGGCCTCAGGTTGTGCCAGCAGAGGTTCAGACTGGATATTAGGAACAATTTCTGCACAGAAGGAGTTGTTAAACACTGAAACAGGCTACCCAGAGGAGCAGTTGAGTCACCATCCCTGGAGGTATTTAAAAGACGTGTAGATGTGGTGTTCAGTGACGTGATTTAGTGGTGGGCCTGGCATTGCTGGGGTAACAGTTGGGCTTGATGATGTTAAAGGTCTATTCCAACCTAAATGATTCTAAGACGGAAAGTGTATTGTTTTACATTCAAGCACATTATATTCTGTTATTCTACTCAAAAGTCCATCTGTCTAAGATGTTGGGTATATTTTGCTGGACAGATTCGCTGTTCTGTGTCTTAACTGATCCTGACAAAGTATTGATGAAAACTTTCCACTGAGGGATTTGGTGGACAGATACCTGCCTGAGGGGCTTGACTTAATACAAGAAGCTGGTTTTTTTCGTTTTGTTATGTGTAATTGAAGATGAATTTGAGTGCTTCAAAGAAGAAGATTAGGTTCAAAATCAAGACTACAAATTTTAAAATTGGAAAGTAAAAGATCTAGGAGATCTAGAAATTGTCTGAGTACTTTTGGAGGGTGACGTGAGTGGTGAGAGAACTGTTAAATTTTGGTTTGCTTTGGATGATTCAATTCATAATTTTAAAAGAATACTTCAGTTGATCAAACCTGTCATAAGATATATTTATCTTTAGCATCTTAAATAAGATTCTTCAGTGAATATTTTAAGAAACAGAGTGAGATAAAGGTTAAATTAAAAAATAATTACATGTACTACTTACTTGTAATCACTAGTGCATATGTTATTTTCTGGGTTTTTCACATTATGTTCCAGTGTCTAAAAGACTTTATTAACTGATGCCTAATGATTGACTTCACTCCTACTTCCATAATCAAAACTTCATTATTTGTTTTGTGTCTATTTCTCATGTCATGTTTTTTTTTCCTTAGCAATGTCTTCTAGCAACAAATTCCATGTGTTCATTCTTTTTCATATGGAAAGTTTATAGCTGTCAACTCTGCCTGTTAATTTGATATTTTAGTTTCTGTCAGTTTGATAGGTTTTTCTGTATCTGATAAATGTACTGACAATGATTTTATTGGGTCCTAAGTCCTTTCTTAGAGGTCATTCAACTAAATGTAGACTGAAGTTATCTCCTTTCTTTCTAGAAGATAAGCAAACACTCCTGTTGCTGCTTAGAAAAATAGTGTGACAAACCCAGTGAAAATCTTACTATTTTTTTCTACATGGGAGTAAGCTGTACGTGAGAGGTTGTAAAGCATGACCCTGTCTTGAACCTTTTAAATGCAAATGCATGTGTTCCTTATGGACATCCAGGCTTAAAGTCTACATAGTTGGTTAGTGAAGACCTAACTAATCTAGACTGGGAGTTTTTGGATGATGGTTTCTGCTGGGTTTTTTATATTCTGTACAGGTGTATAGTGCGCCTGATGGTGGAACCACTGGGAACACTTCTTCTCCTAGCATCTGAGTGTATTTAAAGGGTTAAAGGAAACTTCCAGGTTGTTGATGCATTATACTCATTCAGCACACTCAGTGCTACTGGTGCAATATATAAATGGATAAGTTTTATACTGTGAATGAAGTACCTAATTGCATGTTAAATAAACTTAATAAAATGTAGTTAAAAACCAACTGCTGTCATTTGTTTTATTTTCCAGGTTTGTAGTAATGAAGCCACTTGCATTTGTAATTCCTCCTGGGCTGGGACAGACTGCAGTATTGATGATCCTATCAGGGATACTGGTGGCAAGAAGGATGAAGGACCCAAGGGTTTGTGTGATTTCACTTTTGATGTTCTTTCAAGTATTTATGACATTTTGCTGTTGATACATGGTAGTAGCATTGGCATATAAAAAGAGAATAATATTGTGAAGTCCTGTCTAGACTAAGACAGTAAAATTTCACTTCATGTAGATGAAGTAGGTCTTTCTGCCTTGAGAGTTGATGAAAGTTTTATTTTTCTAATCTAAATTTGGGGAAAATGGCAATAGGTAATGGTATGTACTTCCTTGATTTTCCTTTGTCCCTTATGCTCTGGTTTTTATGATCTTTTTTTTTTTTTTTTTTGTGATTGGAATATAAGTGTAGCTCTTACTATTTATAAGATAATTGAGTATTTATGTTTTACCAGACATTGCCAGTTCCCTTAGTTGTTGTCTAATTCAGAGAGCTGTAGCATAAGAAAGGGAAAAGTGGAATGTCCCTGGTGAAAAGAGCTTTGATTCTTTGAAATCAAATTTCAATGGGAGGAAAAAGAAATAAATTAAGATTTTAAGGACTTATATAATTCTTACAACTATTATTACCTGTCTTCGGTATTGAGTAGGTATTTCAACTGCATACAATATAAAGAAGACCTATTGAGGAAATAATTCGTAAAAAAAGAGGAAGAAAAGCACTTGAGATTCTTTGACTTCTCTGACAAAAAGTCTCTTTGTATTGTGCTGTCCATTTTTCTTAAATGTCTTTCCTGTCATTGGGACATTGTCCAACATCGAGCTATATTTATCTGGTGTTATAAAGTTCCCAGTAAACAACTGAGAAACCCAAACAAAATTTTTCTGCTATGTCCCAGGTCCAAGTTCTTGTGTTGGTTATGCAAGGCTGATGGGAAGAAGAGTTGTTTAAAAATGTACTCTTCAGAGCTCAGACTCTAATCGGATACTCTTTATTCAAGGTTTCAGGGGAGGATGGAATTTTGGTATATCCCTCCAGAAAGGCTTTCCTTCTGTCTTGTGCACCTTATTCTTTTGCCCCATAGCAAAAAGGTTCCTCTGGAACTTTACCAAGACCTGTTGAAGAGATCATCTTAAAACAAGTACCACTGTGAAGGAGGCTCTCTGGAACAGTCCAGATTTGCATTAGGGAATGTGTGCAAGGTGCCTCCTGGACTCCTGACCCCCACCGCTGCTCAGTGTAGAGATGCCTGGTTTGTGCCCTGTCTTGCAAAGCTGATTGTTATTCCATTTCCCATAGAAACCTTCCTAACTGTGGAACGCTGCTTAGCGTCTCAAGAAAAATAGTGGAGGGCGGTGCTATCGAACTCGTTACTTCTCTTTGTGTGTAGATGAGGAGAGCAATATTGACAGTTGTGACACTGAGAGTACATGAATTTTATATTGCTTATTTCAGTGTTCTGTAAGTAAGAAATAATTCCCTCTGTAAAATGGTCTGTAGGAAAGGCAACACAGAAGGTACGCTTATCTTGCTTAGATTTTTGTAATTTAAATTAATTCATTAAATTCAGAATGGAGATAACATTGTGAAAATTAATACATAGATGCTGAAATACTCTGGGAGAAAGTCTTAAATGAATAGTATCTGCAGGGATTTCTGCCGGTAGGTTCAGACATAAAGTTTAGACTGCATTTTTCAGTGGAGTCCTCTGCAAAAAGGCAGAATTTTTGCACAAGGTGGCCCAATGATTTCAAAAGATGGGTTATTTTTACTTACATTGTTATAGTAATTTATTGATGTTGAACCACCTAGAAATTAATTTAGCAGGTTGAACACTATAATCTCTTTTGTATGCTAATAGAGGAATCCCTTTGTGAAAAGTTGTCAGAAGAATACAGAAATAGTTTTCTGTATGGTAGTGATCCAGTGAACTAAAGTAGTTTCCATTCAGTTTTTTCCCTTTATTACCAGTACTTCCTGTGTCATAATCCCAGTTTACAAGTCTGAGACAGAAACCAAAATTCATGCTTTTTCATAGGCCTAAATTTGAGTTTTGTTACATTTCAAAACCAGAATACTCATGATGTGAAAATTCACCTCATAGATTTAAGATTCATTGCACCATAAATCCAAGAATTTTTCTTACTACAATTAGAGCATGTATAACTAGGAAGTATTGCTATTTCTTTATATATTGCTATGATAATTTACAGTTCACTGCTATTCCTGCTGCACTCTTCAGACCTTTCCATCACCCATCCGTTGGTTTTGGCTCCACACTGTATTTCAGGATTAAAAAAAACAGTGGTCCTTAATTATGTTTGTATTAACAGATGACTCTTGAATTACTCTAAACTCAGCAACCTACTTTATCCTGTAGCAGCAGACCTGCACAGCGTGCCAGCAGCTGGGGGAAGATAAAGAGTTCTTGCTCTTAGTTTCAGCTACTGAAAAAAACTTTGAATTACTTGAGAGTGTTGGCTAGCAGTAGCATTCCATATGCACATGAGTTTATTCCATTTTCAGAATTAGACCTTTGATTGACTAGCAGAATAGTGTTTGTTTGGGTTTTTTTAATATAAAACTTGTGTTTATCTGTGTCTATTTATGAAACAGGAGAAAAATTTACAAAAACATTTCAGAACAGCCTTTTTTTCAGCATGAAGCTTATAAAGCTTTTGTCCCTTGGAAGCTGCTTGCTTGTGGTCTGTTACGGCTCAATGAATCTATCAAGCTCTTAATCTTGAAATAAGAAATGTATAGATATTTTTTTCCTCAAAAGACTCCACGAAAAAAAAGAAAAATAATGCCTCAGTGTCTTACGAGAGACTATCTGAAAATACTGACATTTCAAGGGTGTTGCCCGAGGCAAATTTGTAGGGTAGGTTTTTTCCTTTTGAAAGGTGTTACCTGTATTTAGGTTGTAGAGGTAGAGTCCTATTGATAAATGCAGTAAAAAGAAAAATATTAATAACTACTAAAGGAATTAGTTAAGAAGTTGTGTTGAGTTTCTTTTTTTTTTTTCTGTGATGGAACTGTTTCCAAACAGTTTTCATTTGGTTGGTTGTATTATGGATACAGTAAGTTTCTGGTGATCAAAGGGAACTTTTCTTATTGGCGATTTATGCACATTTTGGCTGTTTTAAATAAGCAGAAGGTTAAGGATGTTCTCTTTTTAAGTAAATAGTAGAATCACAGGCTAAGAGAGTCTTACATTTACAGGAAAACATCTCATTGAAATATTTGCAAGCATTCCAAGAAAACCAAATATAGCCCGTTTCAGAATTTTTAAGGCTGCAGTATTTGGTAAATAAAGGTTTGTTAGGTGGTTTGAAGTGTTTATCCAACAATGGATTACGGCATAAAATATTCCTCTGAGGAATGACTTCATGTTTTCATTTCAGACGTGTATGTGATCGTTTCCTTAAAAAATCTTCCCTTTTCCCTCCACACAGTGAGCATGGCCACTAACAGGCTAATAGGTGCAGTGGCAGGGACCATTCTGGCCTTGGGGGTGATTTTTGGAGGCACAGGGTGGGGAATAGAGTAAGCATTTTTTCTTAGTCTGAGTTTTATGTTTGGTGCCTAGTGTGTGAGGTAACTGTATGCACCCAAGTCCTCTGTGTATTACCCTGTTAGCTTTGTCGTGTGGTGACCGTATTTGTCGTGTGATTTGACTGTGTCTGTGTCACGTGGTTTGCTCATGCAGTGTTGAACCTTCTCCTGTCTGGGATAATGTGGGGCATAAAATAAGAAGTCTGTGAATCTTTACATTGTCTCAGTAAAATTAAATGTCTAAATGTTTCCATTAGACCAAATTATAAAAATAATGAGGGGAAATGGAAGTTTGTGACTACTTTGCACAACAGACTAACGTGGCCTGTTTCGTAAAATGCAGAAATTGTCTGTTACAACCTGTGGGGCTTTCAGGCTAATAATGGGTGACATGATCTAGCTAGGAAGATGAGAGCTGATGACAACAGTATAGACAACTAGTTTTACAGCAAAGCTTCTGAATGTTCTGTTGCTGAGATTCTGTTTCCTCAAGGTGGTAGAATGCCAAGATACAGAATTCATCCAAAAAGAATACATATGAGCAATTTTTTTATCATCTTATAGTCTTTATAGTAAACTGTAATCTTGTTAGCCCACTAGCCCAATTTTAACAGTGGTTTAGATATATGTGTGTGTGTGTGTGTGTGTATATATATGTGTGTGTGTATATACACACACACACATTTAAAAATTCCCATATAAGAATTGTCTTCATTCTGCATTCACTGTGCAAACTACAGAATAAATTGGTGCTACTCTGCTCTTCTACAACTTTGCTGCATTTCTAATAGTATGTATTACTTCTGCTGTGTGAAGTGCCATCAGCCTCAAGGGAGAATCGTAACAAGACAGTCTGTGATTTCTGTGTGAAAAAGCCTTCATGTACAGTTCTACAGACGGCTGCACAAGCAGTCTTCTGGCAGGCAGCTTTTTGCGTGTCTGAGTTTGCAGCCCTAAATATAACCTTTCTTAGCTTTTGCTGAACTGGACTGTTACTCAAAACTCAGGATTCTCAGAAGAGTAGAGACCTTTGTACTCACAGAGGACAACTAATAGAAAAAGAGATAGAAGGAAGAAGGCAATAGATCACCTGCTTCAGAAAGATCAGAGCAGTGTTTTACTGGTGGCTTTTACAGCTGTTTGCTAAAAAATGAAGACTGTGAAGCCTGTAGAGGTTCGGAACCTAGATTCTAGAGCAGAGAATTTACCTACAGGATGAGGACCGTTTGCCTTTTGCTTACATTCTGCCTTGTGCTTTTCTGTTTTATTCTTCACTTACCTGGCTGTCTCAGTCCACTTAGCTCTGAGCCATGTCCCTGACCGTTTGTTCTCATTCCTGTATCTTTCTGCTCTAATTCCAGCTTTTCCACATCTTTCCTCTGCTCTTATCACTCACTACCTGACTCATTGGTTTTGTTTCTACTCGTTCTTCTTTTCTGGATCCTGTCAGCCTTTTCTCTGTCCTCTGGTTCTTTCAGCTACAGAAGTACATTCAAGGCAATTCGCTGCGACTTTTTTGTTGCTTGGTTTAAAGAAAGCACATGGGGAACACAAATACCCTCTCTGTTCTTCATGGCCTTCAGGCCCTGGCAACTGTTACTGTCACTTATGAATTTATTTTGGTAATTAAAGGGGACAGAATGGTGGAGTAGCTTTGTTTCCAGATTTCATCTTCAAATGGATACTTAGAAACTAGAGGATTTGGTTGGCAAAATGACATGCAAGAAAAGAAAGCATCAAACCACCCCAGTGTGCTGGTACCTGCAGAATAATCTGGAGTAAACTTGTCTCTTCTACAAATAGCAGAGTTTCAGAGTGATTGGCAGTGTTAGATTTATGGTTAGACTCAATGATCTTAAAGGTCTTTTCCAACCTAAATGATTCTGTGATTCCATGGTAAAGATTTAGGGAATAGTCAGAAGTCCACTGAAACTATAGGTATGTTCTGTTTTAAGAACCTTCAGTAGGGTTTGTGTCAGGGTCCTAAAAGGTAGCTGTGCAGGTAGTGCCTTGCAGGAGAGGGTGTGCCGGGTGGTTATGGTGCAGTCAGTGGCAGAAGCTTCTTCCTGATAAATGTGTGTCTGCAGGTTGCAGCAGTAGTGTGGCAGGAAGAACAAGTACCCCCGAAGTGTTACATCTTGTAATAGTCTGGACAGAAAATGACCCCACAGTATGGTGGTTATTAAAAACCCTTGGTTTGCACATCAAGCATCCGAGTCCAGTGCCTAGTCCAGGCTTATGTAGCTGAAACATACAGATTTATACTTTTCTTTATAAACATCACTGACTAAAATGACCTGATGCGAAGTGGGCTTCATACCACTAGCAAAATTCTGGTTTTGATAATACAATTTTCTTGATAATGATTAATAAAAGTAAGGTAAGGTATAACATACAAAAAATAGTCCCATTGTAAGCACTTTTATGTGCGCGGTCCGTTACAGTCTTAAAACAGCTTAGCAATAATCCTCTTAAATCTCTGTACTTTGAAACGGGAATTCCTTAACTGGAGGACTCCATTCGGGTAAACAAGTGGCTGCTGTTTAGTAATCATAAGTATTCCAGTAGCTTTGTTTTTATATTGAAGTCAGAAACGAGAGTATTGATTTTCTGTATTGGGAGAACAAACTGCTGTTTGCTGAGTGGATGTGCACTATGAAAGAGATTTATTTCCCTCCTCTCCCCCTCCCGCTGAATATTTAACAACCAGGGAACATAATAAGAAGAGGATGTAAAAAAGCAGTCATTTGGTACTTCCTTACCTAAGTTATGAGCATGTTACTATCAGTTAATCATTGTGCCTCTTTTGTGGGAAGGTAGCATTCCATGGCTAGAAAAAAAAATCAGCTTTAGATTTTTTTCAAGGCTTCTAAAATTTATTACAGATAAATTACTTACTGTGTTTTAAGTCTTTTGTTGTGCAATCACGTCATAAAGTTCAGAATTAAGTCATAGATAGTCAGATACAGTAGCTCACTGGGCTGCAGTTGAAAGCAAGCCTTAACTGGGAATATAAAGCCTCTGGAATGGCATTCGTTTACCCTGCACTGTGCTCACTCCTGTTGATTTGATCCAGGTGTGACTTTAAAGGTAAGTCCAAATAAAATACATTCTTCCAAATTGTGAAAAATTACCTTTTATTATTGTTGTCAACTTTGTGCACTGCTGCTGTCTGTAAAGCTCGCTATATTTTTTTTCAGGCAAGTCTCTTACTCGTATTCCTGCACAGTCTTTGTATAAGAATTGCAGGACGTAATTTTTAAAACATGATTTTCTTTTAGCTAATCTGATCTCCAGAGGCACTGATATGGGGAACATGTAACGGATGCACTGAAGTTAGGTCCCTGCGTTACGTTTTAAATCTTAGGGCATGTACTTACTGTAGTGTCTGGGACTGGGCAGAAGGTTCTGTGATACCGACCTAACAGCTTAAAACTTTCAGTTGTTGCAGCTGTCCTTGCTCTTTCCTTTGCTGATCTCTGGCTGCTCCTTTTTCTTCCTTATGTTAGCTGTCTGACAGTTTTCCAAACTCAATTTCAGAACATTTAAAGGAGGAAAATTTCAATTACTGTGTAGAAAGGTTGGTTTGGGAGACTGGTTTAGGAGGCTAAAACTGGTTTTTGGAGGCTGTTCTGAACATATAGATGTTTAAATCAAAAGCGTGCAATATATGCTGCAAAGGAACTGTTGGGTTGGTTTCATTTTGCCTTGAGCTCAGGTGCTTTACATCAAAGACTGCTCAACAAAAAATCTTTGTACAGACCCATTAAAATGACTTAAGCCTATTGTCGATTTTCCTCCAGTAGAGCACTTAAGGGTCAATTATGAATATCTTATTTAGTGTTCTTTTGCCCTCTTCAGAAAATTGCACAAACATACTTTGTGCTGCTACTTTTTGTTGCTCTTTTTTTCCTGCTCCACCCTTCCCCACTTTGTTGTTAAGTAGCTTCTTGAGGATGGTGAAGAGATGCTTTGATGTTTGGAAAGCTTAACTTTTGTTCCTTATTATATAGTCCTTTGCTTTTGTCAAGCAATTGTTTGTAAATTTAGCATTGACTTAATGGTAGGGACGCTGTACTGCGATTAGCAAGTGGTCCTAGATGCTCTCAACTCAAATTAAAACATCTACTGCAGTTCAGGGTCCCCGTGGAAAAGAAGTCAGGCTTTTTGATTTTTTTTTTCTTTCTCATTTGCTGTAGTCATAAAGCATACAGCATTCATACTTCTTGCTTTAAACTAATAAATTATTCACAAATATCTTAGTGTCCTCAGCTGACAGTTTATTCACTAGATAATGGTGTAAGTCACAGTGGAATTTACTAATACTAGATTTTTATCTATGGTAGAAGTCAACACAGCATAATGCAGAGACCAACAGCTTTGTTCATGCTTACTGTTAAAGTTGGGCTTACTGAAATTGTCTAGAGACATCACCTTGTGTGCTGTCTGTATTCCTTGAATTGTTTGAATACCCTTCAGTTGCTTCACTTAATGTGAATAAAGTGGTTGGTTCTTATGTCTGTCTTACCATAATCCTTTATCACAGGTCCTAGTGCCACCAATCTTATAATAGGCTCCATCGCTGGTGCCATCCTGGTAGCAGCTATTGTCCTTGGGGGGACAGGATGGGGCTTTAAGTAAGCAATGCCGCATGTCTTCTCTTCAGTGGCTATGGCATTTCTATTTCTTGCTTACATCACTAAATTTTGAGTTCCTGCTACAAGATTTCTAAGCTAACTCCCCCCTCACCCCTCAAACTACAGCAAACTGCTTTAGAGAGAAAGAATTACGCGTGTGTGCACTGAGCAAGAGGAGGAAACGGATTTGAAACAAGCAGATGTCATCAGGGTGCAAAGCTGAAGAACAATCAAAGAATTTAACTTTCATGAGTTCACCCTAACATTTAGGGAGCAAATTCTGTTTTTCACCGCTCGTCAGTACCATTGTTCTCAGAAGTTGACTACAGTGGCTAAAAAGCCCAGAAGACACTTGTCTTAAGGGCATTTTATTTTGAATGCAGAAGTACTTTCAAACTGATATTTTTGTTTTTATAATTAAAGACCAAATTCATGCATAAATGGTAAGCGGTGGCAGTAGCACAGTAGTTTTCAGTAACGAGTGTGTGACAGTTGACTCAGAAGTACCAGAGCTAACTTTTATTTGTGATTACTGCTTTTTTTCTTAATTTACTATCAAGTTACAATTTCTTTTAAAAAATCAGGTTTAGAGAGAACATTTTGAAATCTTGAGCTCTATCCTGAAAGATGAAAACATTTCTTATCACATTCTAGTTCAACGAGTTTTATAACCGTGAAGATTAACGTACCAGTCATTTTGCTTGCGACCAATAAAGTAAAGAGTCTCATACAGAGGTACTTAGCTCTTGCCTTTTAAAGTGTCAAGTCTGCCTACATGCATGGCCCATATTTGGTAAAAAGCATCTAAATTTAGAATCAATTTTTATAACCTTACAAATCATGGAGGTTTTCAGTGCAAGAAAAGCAATTTTCCATGGTATTCAGGTTGCTGTTTCTTTTCAATAACATGAATCAAGCTTAAGTCACGAGGCAACAATAAGCCAGAATTCCTCAATCAGGTGTTTATAATAATTCAGATATTTTATATGAACTGTAATCATATTCCACGTCTGAGTTGAGAAAAAAAAATTATCCCCTAATTGATTAAGGTGGCTGTCAAAGCAGAATACAGTGATTGGGTCATATTTACTTGTTAATTCACTTTTCAAACGTCACCTGAGAATGTTTATTTCTGGTTTAGACTGTTACATTTTCATAGTGTACAGGGGCCTTAATTCCATATGCATACAGAAGCAAAATATTCCTAAACAAAGATTTAATACAAAAACGTATCAAAACATCCGTTTTTAGCTTGGAGAAGAGGAGGCTGAGGGGTGACCTCATCAATGTTTATAAATATGTCAAGGGGGAATGTCAGGAGGATGGAGCCAGGCTCTTTTCAGCGGCGTCCACTGACAAGATAAGGGGCAATGGGTGGAAGCTGGAACACAGGAGGTTCCAGAAAAATATGAGGAAAAACTTTTTTTACTGTGAGGGTGACAGAGCACTGGCACAAGCTGCCCAGGGAGGTTGTGGAATCTCCTTCTCTGGAGACATGCAAAACCCGCCTGGACGCGTTCATGTGCGCTCTAGTGTAGGTGATCCTGCTCTGGCAGGGGGGGCTGGACTAGATGATCTTTAAGGTCCCTTCCAACCTCTAACATTCTGTGATTCTGTGATTCTGTGATTTTAAGAATGGGCGTATGATCTTCATAAGCCTTTTTAAATCCCGCTGACAGACTTACCTTGAGCTGCTGTATTTTTTTTGTCTTGCAGCTTCTTCTCAGTTAAATAAATCAAATCCACTTATTTGTACGATAAATACCTCTAGGTTAGTCTCCAGTGTTTCTAAGTTACTACAGGGCAGCCCTAAACAACGTAGTTTTAATATAGTCCTCTATCTTTTGCATCGCATCTCCTGTGTTTGAGATTTGTATTTTCCATATTTACAAATGGTAAAATAATGTAGTATTTATGCGGTTTTTGTTGTGTTTTATCAAATCTCTGTGCAAAGGCAGAAATTCAAATGCAGCATATATTTTAGAATATGCAGTGACAGACATGGATTCACATGTGCTGTTAACACCAGAAGGAGGAATTGGGATTCTTTTAACGTGATAGATGGGAAGATTTCTTCTGTGTATAGACCTAGCCTGTGAGTAACGCTTTTTTTTTTTTTTTACAGATTCTCTGTAATACTTGGACACATTCTGTAGCATTATCTGATACAAGTACATTTACATTTTTTTTCTACCGTATCCTACTGAATGCATAGTTATAGGAGACAGTTTTCTTTTAACCTAAATAAAGCATAGAAACAATACATAAATAATTCAGCTAATTGCAGAACCGAGGTTGGTGGTTTTTTTCCCCCCTGTACTTCACTGCAATTAGCTTTTGAAATAAATACAGGCACATTTTCTGCAAGGCTTGCATTAACATTTTGATTAATAAAATTTCTGCTTTATTGAGAACAATAATGCAGACACATGTTTAGAACAACAAGATCAGAAATACAGCTATCGCAAGGTTCAGTGGAAATTAACCGAGCTACGTTTTGTTGGAAAAAGTAAATGTCTCGGACCAGTTTTCTGCTGTCAGACATGTCTGTACTTAGCAATTCATGTACTTTCCCTAAATAATCATCCTAATACATCCCTAAATAATATGTTTGTATTGCAGAGGGTAGTTTGTTGAAAACACTGTAGAAGTCATTAAAATACCAAAACTTCAGGCAGTTTCTTCCTCTGGATCTTTTTAAGCTGTATTGTGCTATGACAGCCTTTGCTCTTTTGCATCAGCCCCGCAGCAGCTGTGCGAGCAGTCTGCCTGGCGACTGGCGACACCGCACTCGAGAACTTGTATGAACACAGATCTTTAGGAGAATCCCCCTCAGTCTGAAACAACACAGGATTTAACTGACCGTTTAGTTCTTCTTTGTGCTCCACGTCTCTCAAACTGCTCTCAGAGTGTTCAGCTTTGCATTCTGGTGTGTTCATTTGCCCAAACATTGTTACTCTTCTAGAGGAGCTATATTAGATATGTCTCTTGAAGCTGCTCTTCTCAAAAGAGCAAAACACAAATGTTTATTCTGTAGCAGAACCTCAAATACACTGGCCTGGCCTAGCTCACAGCTTGAAGTGCATGTTTCTTCTGGGGGTCAGAGGGGAACTGAAAAGGCTTTTCAGCTTCTGTACAAAAGAGGGCTAGCACGTGTAGCCCCTCTGATACTTGCTTCAGACATATCTGGAGGGACAGATGAGGATAATAAAGATTTTAACTTTTTCTTTTTAAGCAAGTGATATGTTTAGTCTCTGCAAAGAGAGAAGGTAGCTAATGCTTTACAAACTGGGAGATGTGATTTCTGTTTCACAGGTTATCAGATGTTCATATGAACATACGGTACTGTGGTGTCAAGTCCATATCAAACGTAAGCTGCAACTAAGCAAACTTTGTTAATGAACTGAGGTGGTGGGGGGTGAGGGTTGGAGGGGAAGTGTAAAAGAAGTCTTGGTGCAAGTTTAGAGAAACAAAGTAAAAAAAACAAACAAACAACTTCCAGCTTCAAGAATGAGCCCAAGGTTAATCTTTCTAATCAAGTTAATGTATGGATAGAATGGGAAAGAAAAAAGTTAACTGACAATTTTATAGGGCATAGAGCCTCATTACACATTTCCGGAGGCTTTGAGTTAAATGCAGTAGGTGGAAAGCTTGTTAAGAAGTAGATTGTACTTCATGTGAGCCTTGCATAGCACTTTTAAAGCTGTACCTGGTGTTCAGCTTGTAGGAAGGGAGTCCAGCATATTTATACTTGCACTCTGCTGGGTAATGTACAGAAGTATGACATTCATGAAACATGAAATTCATTTTAATGTAGCAAATCTGCACAAGATGTCAGTATATGGTGGTTCATATAGGACCAATACAGGAAGGACATGTTTACCATTAGAGCAGTTCTGTGCATTGGCAGCAGTTGCAGTGACAACTCATTTTATTCACTTACTTTTGCAAAGCTACTGCAGTAATATAAACTTCTATGAATTAAATGCTTATGTTGCTGACTTTGACAGTATTAAAGCAAATTTTTGGTAATAAACCACTACTGCTAAGAGGCAATGCTAGTAAAAGCAATGTGGAAATGCATGTACAAAGCTGCTTCTCATTATATCAGAATGCAAAAGCAGCCAACAGAGGAGAGTTTATTGTAGGCACAAATCTATTTCTAGCAGTTGTTTCTTATCTGAAGAGCTGCAGGGTTTTCTGTCCCTTTAACGGAATATTAGTGGGTGGACCAATGACCTACCCAGATATAACAGGTGCCAAGTTTTTAACCAGTCTGTACAGGTGCATTTAGACCCCAAAATGCAGAGAATTGCAGCAAGGTATTTCTTACATACATCCAGCCTTTTTTTTTAAACCGTTTTTTCTTCTCTAAAATATGGGTTTTTTTGTAAAGATGACCATGTTAGAGAGGCAGTGATGTGCTGTAGCACAGTGTGCTTTTTTGATTCAGAATCACATATAATTTTTTGTTAGAGACACTCTTTAAGTTGCATTGCAGATCGAAAGGCTGACCCTCATTATTTAAAAAGGTGTTAAAACATTAAATGCCAAAACAAAGTTAATATTCTAAGATCTTCCACATAAACCAAAAAAGAATTAGGAAATAGCATTGTTCTCCTAGGTGTCCTTCCACGGCAGACTTTTCTGTTCCCTGCCTCACCATTCTACTGACACATACTGAAAGGAACCTTGTACTACTACAATACATAGCCATGATGAGGTGCAAATATGCAGGACCTGATACTCACCTGGTTTCCTTTCTTTCTGTTGTAATTTTCTTGGGGAAGAGAGGGCCTTGTTCTAGTTGCTAATTTAAGAAAGACTGCTGTCTTCATTTTAGTATTAAAATGGTTGGTAATTCAGAGCGAAGTTGTTAAAGCAGCTGTGAAGCACTGTGTTTGCAGCAGAGAGATGTGGCAGGCTTGGGTTAACACGTTGCACGTGTGTGTTATGTTCCCTTCCTGATGCTGTACCTGATGTATTTCAGACTATTTCAGGCTCTTCTGTTAAATGTTCTTTTAGTTCTTCACGTTTCTTTCTCATACAACACCGTTAGCAGAATATCCTAAGTGAAGAAGGCCAGTGGCTTGGTTAGTACCTTCTTCCTTGAAGTGTGTATTTCTGCTGGATAAAACTAGGCAATGAGTGAATACATGGTTTGGACAGCTTGCAGAACGCATGGCGAGGGCACAGGTGTTGCCCCATCGCAGGGGTGCTGGTGCTGACTGAGCTGTCGTACAACTGAACAGTCCTTACTGGAGTAGTTCACTGGTGGAGATCAGGTTAGAAAAGATTTGATAGGTTGTACCGAGAAGCTAGCATAGCATCTGTCCTCTAGACCTTGTTCTAAGACTTAGAAAGTCCATTTCTTTAACTAAAATAAGCTCAGTTAACAGAATGTAATTCAGTGTATGTTTTAATGACTTGTTCTCTTCAGGTGAACTGGAATATGGTTACTTTCCCTAGAGTAGGAGGACAAGTTACGTCATTGGATTGGTTTACATGCATTGATGATTGAAGGGGACTGACTAATTACTTGCTCATCAGTAGTGGTTGAATTCAAGTGTGCTAGACAGTATTAAAGGGGGGTGGGGGAAGTGAAGCAGACAAGTCCTTTTCCCATTGAAACTGGCAGGACAGGCAGACACAAAGCAGGTTTTAACTCAATATTTAACCGAGTTAGATCATATTCATACTTCCTATCACACAGTTCTTCAAGTCAGCCTGAAACAATAACGTGCTCACCTCAAATTTACCTGTAGTACAGAGGAGGATGGATGGCTAGTGAAGTAATGCCAGCCTAATTCAAAAGGAATATTAGTAGAGTACCCTTAGAAGGGAAACGATTGAAAGATGAATACAGTGACCTTTCAGAAACCAGCAATCCTTAAGCATTCACCTTGCAAAAATGTAGGTGCTGGTACCCAAGGGAAAAACAAAATAGAGGATGCCCAAGAATTACCAGTCTTTGGAGGGAGCTCTTCTCAAAAAGAAGTTGCCTTTGCCTGCATCTGGTCTTTTAAACCACCAGGCAAACCTGGTATATTTATATACAATATATTTATAAACACTGTAGCAGCGGTGTTAGTTATCAGGGCTGCAGAAAACAGAAACTCCTGGGGTTGGTACGTAGCTTTAGGGAATTTATGAATTCTTGTTCTGTATATTTTGCATGTCGGTTTGGTGGCGGTAGTGGTGCATATGCCCAGTGTTAAAACTAAATGCATGAGCCCCTTGCTTGATGCCCCACATAAAGCCAGATACTGGGGAGGTTGCACCCAAGTTTTGTTGTTGCTTCCTAATGTCTTGCTGTTTGACATAGGATATCGGTATCGCAGGAGACTGGATGTCACTGACCAGCTCGCTGTTCACTGTTAACAATAAATTCTGATCACGCGATTTACAGAACCGTCCAGTCTCCTTCGAACACAATGTCTTTGCTATGTTTTGCACCTTACTAAGATTCACAGCAGTTATGGTCAATAGTGCGGTAAGAGCTCACAAGAGACACTCATTTTTTTCATCACACTGGAATATGTAAACTAAATGGTGACATTCTGTCATGGCCAGAGATGGGCACCTGCTCTGAGAACTCAAGTCTGTGTGTGCTGGTGTATTTCCAGCACTGGCATGTCTGACTCATTCCCTTTAGGTCTGTGCATGCTTTCTTGGCCTCATGGACACAAACATGACTGTGGGCTGGAAGTTTCTATAAATTTAGAGCACTGCTTGACGTACTGCAGAAATAATTGAATTCTGCACATCAGCATGATCTTTAAACTGCATAAGGATACCAATACTTGATACTGTGCTACAGAAAGCGTGCAGGCAAATTCCTTTCCCCTTGGAAAAGTTGCTTGTTAAACTGTCTCAGTGTGAGCCTTTTACTTTACTGTGACCTTGGCAATGACTTTGTTCCTGTTATATCTAAGTAATGTTTTGCGTTTTTCTCTTTTCATCTCCTTCTGATGCAACCTGGAAGAAATGTCAAAAAACGAAGGTTCGATCCGAGTCAACAAGGTCCTATCTGAAGGAAAGTGATTCAAAAAGCTGCTCCTTGCACTACTGGATTTTGGGTATGATGTCTTTGTGGTAGCTGCACAGGAACTAAATCAGTGAGGAAGAACATGAGAAACAATGACTATAATCACAATGTTGGGACATTAGGATTTGAGGTGGTAGAAGACCATCCTTTTTGGAGAGAAGTTTGAAATACTTCCTCTAGTCACCTCTCTCTTGTTAACATTAACTGACAAATGTTACAAGCAGACTGTTTCAAAATCAGTTGGGTTTTTTATTTTACTCAAACAAAAGGAGGAGCCACATAGACCAAGTGCAATAAGAGAACTGTTCCAAAATAATGAAATAGCAGATTTTTTTTTTCCCAGCCTGTTGGCACTCTAACTTCACTTGAGTTCGCATGACTTCCTTTTTCTTATCAAACTCCAGAGGCATGAGGAGCTAATTTTGAAAGGGTAACCTGCATGGCTCACATACAAACAACCCAGCTAGCAAGCTGACCCCAAGCAGATTCTGCAGCCCAATAAACAAAAACCACTGGGAGGCCGATACCAGGCTCGGATAGCTTTTCTAGCCATGCAGCGTGTTCTGCTGCTGGACTTCAGAGTTCCCTGCTCCGCAAGCTTGCTCTCCGCCTTGTTTTGGTCTCCTGGGCAAGGAGTCTGTTGAGTATGGAAGCTATCAAGTGATGGATCTAATTCTTCCAAGAAGGAAAAAGTGTAAATATGGAAATAAGATTTTGACGTATCATTTTCACAGATTATATATAAATATATATATATGAGAGAAAAGGATTTCCATATAAAAAGGTTCTATTCTTTATGTAAATCTATTTTTGATGTTGGGTTTGGTTTTGGGTTTTTTTGCTCCCCTTTTTTCCTGTAGCATGTTGTACAGCGGATGTTCTGGGCTTGCTCAAAAAAGGCAGATAATAGCATGCAGATGCAGGGAGCTCTGACACCAAACAGATGTGATCTAAAGTTTGTATGCTTGAAACCAAAAACAATTAAAATGTATAAATGCATATCTATGTATTGACTATAAGTCTGGATTACTTTTTTTTTGGCAGTTATGCAGTTTTTCTGTAATATAACGTAAGATAAGTGACACCCTCTCAAACTAATCACAGAAGTGCCAAGCTCTCTCTTTTTTTTTTCTTTAAACTAAAGCTACTTTTTAAAAAAAAAATAAATTACAGCTACTTTTTTTCCTGTCTAGATCCTGTGAAATAAAAAGTTAAATAAGCCTTACAATACTTAACAACATGTTAAAACCTTCTCTTGCCTTCTGCCCAGCCACCCAAACCAGCTCACAAAGGTGACTGACTCACTCCCTGTATCGCTTTGACACATCTCACTTTTCAAAGTATAATGCAGAATTAATACTTTGACCCTTGGCTGCTGCTAGCTACTTACCATCACAAAGCCTGCCAAATCCCCTGTAACTTCAGGGGGTTGTGTGTTGTGGTTACTTTTAGACCCCTTGTGTGCCAACATAGATGTATGAGGAGAAGTGCTGGGCAGTGGGACTGTTCCCCAAGTAATCAGGTGAGCCTGGATGTATCTGACATGAGAAAGGTATGAAGGTGTCTAGTTTAGGCCTCCCATAACATGTAGAGCTGTACCGTCTGGCTCTTCCTTTTCATCTTGATTTAAGACTTGGGTAATTCGGTTTGTGTAAGTGAAGCAAACGAAAAATTTGATTGCTGCATCTGCTAGTCAGAATTAAAAGCTTTTGCAGTTTTGAAGTTAAAGGTTGGACATTAGTAACTACGGAAGTCCAGTTACAGTACTTACTCCATCTTTGTTCAGTGGAAATCTGTTTCCTGAGTTAGCTTTAAGAGCCAAAACATGAAGAAAATGCTGCAGGTTTCCTGTGACTTGAAAAATCTCATTTCAATTATATCTTATTATAATAATGTTCAATTCAACAGTCTCACAAGAGAACTACAGTATAGTGTTTTGGTTGACAGTAATTATTAAATGTTTTTAAACAGCTTTAACATAATCACATTAACACTTACTACGCTATGAGTTAAAGGTGCTGCACACAGGTAGTCAATGTTGATATATATTATAAATCTTATTCTGAAAAATTCCTGCCTGGCTTCAAGCGGAGTGAAGTTAGTGACAAGATTTTTAATGGGAAACCAAAAATACTTGCAACTGTATTATTATCCTCTAAAAGTACTTTGCTTGGGAACATAATTCCCAACTTTGTTAGGATTCCGCTTCCAAAGCAAGTGTAACTCACAACAGAAACACTAGTGGCTACTAAAAATTGAAATGAGTAAAATTGACTGGCTATACCTGAACTACCTGTGTAATAAACCTTTGAGAGGCATTTCACAAACAACATTGTTAGTGTATAATGTGATGTTTTAAATCAGACCACAGTGGTCCCCAACTACTATGTATATATGCTCAGTGCTGGAGTAACTTTTTTTTACACCAGCAGTTTCATAAGAATTATGATTTCTTGACTGAATTTATGCTCCCCTCATCAGCTGTTGTGTGTATGTGGAAGAACCCGTTCACTTTCTGCCCCGTGTGTACAGAACTCAAGTGACAGCACAGCTCGGAGTAGGTACAGGCTGGAGCACTTGCTGTCGCTAATTAAAAGAGCTGGGTTTGGCAGGTGTTGTTTTCTACATCTCGACTTTATTCTGCTTTGGGACGTAAACGTGCGTTTAGTGTCAATTTGTTCATTGCAAAATGTCACCCAAAGAAGACCTGCTCGGCACTGCCTCCATTTCATTTGCTACAGGTTTGCTTCATTACTATTAGTCTGTTCACCTGGACAAGAAGCTGTGGTAACTGTCTAGCTCGTTCCAGTTTGCTGCATGATCTCACTGATTTGATCTGATCCTCCTAAAAGAGAAGTCTGCTAGGCCAATTAACAGCTGTATAGGTGCATGTTAAAAGAAACAGATTACTTAAGGCTGGAGTTTAACCATTTTTTCTTTACTATGCAAAGATGGGTATTGCACAAACAAATTTAAGTCAAATGTCTGAGAAAATGCCATAGAATACTTGAAGTTACATTTTAAGCCTAATCAGTCATGTTTTATATTCATTATTGCTTCCACTGTTACTTCTAAAAATGATTTGTAATTATTTTTTTAAGTGCACAACTTGATGTTATGAATCAGTTTTTGTTTGAAGTTAATACTCATTCATATCTTGTTGGCTGCTAATGAATGGAAATTCAATAGTCCTTGTTCTGCATCTTAGCAAGATGAGTATTAAAAACATCATGAACGTGGAATGGAGTAGTTTTTAATTTTCAATCATTTTTTTCCTCATTTATTCTCTCCATTTTACTTAATGTCTGTGTTGAAGATACCACCACCTTTATACTAGTGAAAATTGACTGGAGGAGTTTTCTTTTATGGAAGATCTCTAAAACTGTGTCCCATCCACCTCACAGTGAGGCTCTGCCCAGGAGCGGCTGCCACACGGTCGGGGGCCGTGACCCCAGTGCTGAGCTGATGCTGGGCAGAGGGTGCTGGGCCTGCGCCAGGCCCACCCGCTGGCTTCACTGAGTCCCTGGAGGCCCGCATGCATTAGGCAGTTGAGGGAAGCCTTTTGCGGGTCAAAAAATCTGAATTACGTAATTGCAAAAGTTCTAAAATGATGCAATCAATCAAAAATGTTTTGAAAGCCTCAAAATAACCAAATTATATAACCATTTTGTAACGGATTACTGAATGAAACTCAGTTTCCTGTATTTTTTTTTTTTTTGCCAGACTAACTCCAGTGAAGCCAGCCTGGGAAAACTAAAGGCATTGCATGTCACAGTTACCATAAAGCTGCTGATAGTTTTTTTGCTTTCTCCAGCTGGGGAAACAAAATACACCTTTGTCTAAGTATCTCCCGAGATCATGTATGAGCGCATGTTTATTATTTAGAACTACAGCGTGAGGGAACAGTATCATTAACAGATCCGCTCCCATCCACTTTTCTTTCCTGTCATTTGACCATAGGAGGATTTATCCATAAACTATATGAGCATGCAACATTTTGGCTACCACTACAGAAGACGGTCATTCCTAAAATCTAGACGTTAAGCCTTTTTGCAGTATATAAATACAAAAGCAACACTGAGCTAGATGCACATCTGCTTTTGGTTTTACAAGAAAAATTCTTTAAGTTGTTTTTGAAAACTTTCACAATCACAGCATAAAATAGTGAAGAGCCGTCTTGCTTGGACACTTACTACTAAGGACAAACCCAACACAATACAACAGCAAGTCACGTACAAACCTGAAAAACCCTTATTTGTTCTAAATGCACTTACTACAGATTCCAATCCACAAGAGCCAAAAAAATAATTTAATGTGAATCATCCATCAGAAATACAATCAGAACTGTTCAAGTGCCCTCATAAAGCTTGAAGAAAAAAATAAGTAACTAGGAATTTCAGTAGTAGTGATGCTCAAACCAATGCTATTGAAAGCCAGAGGTCACAAAATTCAGTTCCGAGATTTATTATTCAGAACACAGCAAGCACAGCAGCACACCTTCACATTTTTGTAGGTTTGTGGAATCAGTTACATAGTGGAAGCGTGTAGCGCAAGAGGACATACAGCCTCTAGGCAAGTACGAGGACTCCAAGTCAGACAAGCACAGACATCTACTTAACATGTATTATTTCTGAGCAACCACAAACTGCTGAAGGTAGCATAATTCAGAATGCTCTAATTTGTAGAAATTCAGTAATTGATTGTCAGTCTGTTTCTTCTTATTAAAATTTTCTTCACCCTTCATCTTTACTGCTAACAGTGTAACAGGCCAAACTTCAGTGTGGCACTTTCTGAGCCAGGAGAAGTTCCCCACCAGAGCTGGTAATTCAAAGCATGAAGGAACTAACATTGTCACCTGCTTTCGCAGGCGGGCGTGAGCTCTGCCCAGCATCCCTGGAACAGCTGAGGGGGAAGCTGCTGCTCTCAGCAGTGACCTAACATGAGCCTCAGTCTCCCAGCAGTGCCCCCCCAAAGGCTGGGTTTAGCCTGAAGCACAGACCCAGGAACTGGTCCGCTTTAGGCTGCACACGGTTTTGTGACACGACGTGAAAGGAGAGGCAGAAACTGAAACAGATCTTGTGGTTCAAGTCCAGATCTTAGACTTCATAAGCACAACAGTGTACCACTTAAAAAAAGTAAATCTCTGTTTGTATGTCATACATTGACAGATCTCCTCAGTCATCAGACCAAACAGTACAAGCTTGGAATTTGCTTTTGGGGCTGCAAAGCAATAGATTTTTGTCTTCACTACCTATGGCTTTGTCTATTGCTGCAGATAACCTGCACTTCTCTATGTATTAAAAAGATGCTTTTAACTCATGACCAAGTTTGAGCATCGGACACACTTGTTACACCCCAGCCTGGTAACGTGCTGTGGTTCCATAAGATCAGTTTTGCCTCTTTTGCAGAAGGGAAGTGTCCCCACACATAAGCCTGCGCTGCTTCTCTGCAGTCCAGCTTGGACTGTGTCCAGCTGAACAATGACACAAACAAACAGTACTTTTGACTGGTTTCCTATCTCCAGCTGATAACCAGCCCCTTCTCAAGAATGAAAAGCGTCTGGATTCATCAAACCTAGTGCTGTTTGCATAAGCTTTAATTTTAGAAAAATTAAAAAACAGTACCTTCAAGGAGCATTGGACTAACAACTGGCAGCTCCAAGTTTTCCCTTTTGATTCCTTTGAAAGTATTTTGCGCATATATTCATGGTTATGTGGAAAAGAGAATCATTATGCACGTTGCCCTCACATTAAATCCAATATACTAATTTTCAGATTTTACCTTAGAACAAAATAAGCACTGACCTTATTAATTCAGGACAGTTTTCCATAGATTGGGTCTTCAGACTGTAAAGGCAGAGGTTTTAAATATCTACTATGTAGCTGCTCTTTGGAGGGGACTCTCCAGTAACACATATTACTTAGGATGCTGTGGATTCACAGAACACTGAAACGCTCCTGATGAGCACACGAACACTTTACTATTCCCAGAAAGGAGCATTTAGTATTCCAGAAAACTGACCAGATCTGCCTCTAGTGTGACAGGGCACCTGCACGCCTCATTGAGCTGCAGCACAACCACGTAACTTGCAGTGCTGCTAGGAGCAGAGGCATTTTCTTAACTGAGAGAGAAACAACACCCTCTTCCTCTCCCAGGTAGCTACCAAGCCACAAACTGGTTCAAGTGGAAGCCCCCTCACCCAAGGAGTTACAGAAGAAAATGGCAGTAGCAGCCACAATTGATTTCGTGTAACCCTGCAGCTTTGACTCGCCATGGACAATGTCCTGGGGACCCTTGCCCAGAGGCGGCGGGAGCCGTGCTGAATGGTCCCTGCTGCTGTCCAGGTTAAGGAAGAGCCCAGGTCGTGCTGGCACAACACTGCCCTGGCCCGCCCCAGCCAGCACGCCGAGCTGCGTGGCAGCAGCAGTAGGGACACCTACAGCTCCAGCTGTCTGTAGTGCTTAAGTTTGGCAAAGCCTGAATATCAGCCTTAGAGCAGGCGTGCAAGGCATGTCCTCTCAGCTCTTCAGGTTACGCAGAGATACTTATCTTCCTAACAAGGACGTCTTCCCCAACACAAGTTACAGCAGTCTAGTTTGCTCCAAGCCACACCAATAACCATATAATGAGGGAACGACTGCACAGAATATGCTGTAGCAGTGGTCATGGTGGTGGTAAGCAGTCTCAGGCCATGCTTTCAAAGAGAAGGCTCAAGTTACTTCTAAAATACAAGGACCACAGCCTAAGCCTCCGTACTCTATCCATATATTTATGTAGGCATTTGACATATTCTGACCATCCATTTCCTCCCCAGAGCTATTCACTTGTCAACGTGCCCTGCTCTAAATATGGTGTCACAACAATGAAATCAGATGGATGCAAAGTGCACAAGCAAGTCTTTGGAGTCAGTCGGTTCACCCCCATTTACTTTCAGGCACATCTGAACTCTGTATTCCTATTGCTGACTTGCTCTATTATGAAGTTACTCTTAGAGATATTGCTAACAATAACATAGTTTACAGACAATGCGTGCCTGGCTAGAATTTCTGTGTAATGAGAAAGCAGTTCCAAGAAATCAGAACTATTATAGTGCCCTCCAGCATTCACTGAAAAGCTTCAGGAAATTAAAGATTTTACGTTCTTCTTTGTTTAATGAGGAGACCCTGAACTCAAGACTGAAAACCTCCTTCTTCACAGGAAGAAGCAGTTCTCTGACATAGCAGGATCCCAACAGCGTGCTGTTGGATCAGAGGGCTGGGCAGGTGTGTAGAAGATTCAGGTGCCATTATGTTTGATTCAGTTTTCCTTCCTGGATTTGGCTGGGTACTTTTCACTTCAAACATAAGATCTCTAGGACAGGAACAGTCTTACTCAAAGGTGACCTTTAGCGCCAAGCCCAGGGAGCTCTGATTTGAGGCAGAGCTGGTTGGCTGATACATTTATGACAGCCCCGCACACGAGCATTCAAAAAAAAAATAAAAATTCCTCATGAAATATGCTGGTCTTTAGGCACAGAGGATGAGACAGAAAGGACCTTGTTAAATCAAACTAAGTCTCTCCAGAAGCTCTGATTTAAAGATAAACTTCCTACATAAAATTTCTACTCCAATCTCACCTTTGTAACATCTTTTTTGAGAACAGGTTTCAAAGCGTATATTTGTGAAGGAAAAATTGGGGTTTCAAAGGCTGAGTGGTCTGAGCTATTAATATAATAAAGACTATAAATAAATAAAAATAATCAATGTTCTATCTGTATCACACTGTTCCCTACTGAAAATATATGAGTTTTGTCTGGTCTAAGAACACTAAATGACAAAGCTTGTACTATTTCACTTGGAAATATCATTGAAGAAGGCAGATTTCCCTGCCAATAAGTTGTGCACAACAGATCAACACTTCTAATGAGATTTTGTATGGAAACAACCATTTTTCTCTGATAGCAGCAGCATTAGTTTATGTATAAGGCATCACATCTCTGATTTAGTGAGACTCAAGTACTTTGAGTGCAAAGGCAACCTAGGCCAGAACTAGTAGCAGAACATAAAATAAAGCAGCTTGTTTGCTTGACTAGCTGAATATTGGCAGGTAACTAAGAAAAGCTGAAGATCCCACAAGTCTATCCCTTTCACAGGTGACAGAATATTCTCAAAACTCTCCAGAACCTCCTGCAACCTGTTTCTTGGCCCTAAATAGTCTGCTTCCCCACCCTTCAATTTTTTTCTTGCAGACAGATTTCCCTGAACAGCTTCAGAAGTGAACGTGTGGACTCCCAGCACCGGGTGCTGGCTGGCAGTGGCGGGGGGCCCTTGCTGCGGGGTGGTGGCAGCAGCCACTGGCACAGCCCAGAGGCTGCCCCAAGGCAAGCATGCTCACACACCCTTTTCTCCCAAGGGCTGTGGGAAGGAAACACCCTTAGAGCAAGAAAAGGTTGGAGAAATCACTTTACAATCCCACTTGCCTTCCAAGAAAGAACACACTGTGAAAGTGTTTTTATTCCCCACATTTGGTTGTAAAGTACTAGGAGAAACGGATCCCATAATAGGCTTGCTTTCTTAGATATTAATGGCAGTTTTACAAAAGCACATTTTAACCACGACACACCCAGGGTGACTCTCGTGCACTGGAGTGCATGAAGGTGAGAAAGGTTTCTTTATCACCTTATTACTTGAAGAAGGAGGAGAGGCAAGGTTTGTGTAGGAAATCAGAAAAAAAAACCCAATGGCTTTATTCTTGAGCATAACATGAATTCAGCACCCAAATGGCAACAAATCCTTTAATTCAAACGCTAATAGTTTTCTGGATATAAATATCCTGAATGCCATTAAAATTAATTGAAAGCTCTCTGAAAATTGCACTGAAGTGTTAAAGTGAGACAACCTGCCCACAGGACACGAACAGTTAACTTTTCATGTACTGTATTAATCACCTTGGGTTCTTTTATTCTTTTCTTGGAATGTTTCAGTTTGGATAGAAATTTAGGAGGTTCCTAGTCCCATTTTTTACAGAGGTCAGTTGCGTTTGTAGTGTCACATGTCACCAAATTACATTTGCAAAAATATATATTAATTTTCTAACCAACATTGCTTATGTTTGCACTTGTAAAATACCTGGTCCAAATGTCTTTTCAAAGCTTCCATTAAATAAGTTTGCCACATGAAATATACTGCCTCTTACACGAATTAATTTAAATCAGCATCAATGATGAAGCCACTTCAAACTTCTGACTAATGGCACCTAAATTTACTCTTGGGAAAACACTCCAAGTATGCCTGTGATGACAGAACTGCTTGCATATGACAGCTAGCTGACAAGGAGAGACAGAAAAACTTGTTATTAAAGCAAGACAGAACTCTTCTAATAAGGAACTGCAGTTCCTCATGCATTCTAGTGGAAGCAGAAAGCCATAGAAAAAAAAGAACACACACCTGACCTATTTACACTAAGACCGAAATATACAGGCCTTAATAAAGAAGGTCCCTACCCACTGCTGAAATGGGATGAGGAGATCCAGCAATAAAAATTAAACCTCCAAGTGCTGAGATCCAGAGGTCTGCCACACAGTAAGAAACCCAGAACAGGAATTTGATCCATTTGATGGCAAGTAGGGGAACAAACAAAGCACACTGCATGGCTTGCGTGCCACACAAATAATCACCTAACAGATTTATCAAGAAGAGATTAAGAACTAGAAATCCTGTGAAAAAATTGATAGGCTTTGGCCTGGTTTTCTCTTATGAACTACTAATGGCAGCACCAGCTCACAGTGAAGATCTGTACACACACGTTTCTCTCAGGATACAGGCAATTACCCATTACTAGCAACTGGCAAAACCCAGAAGTATTCCAGACAAATATCACAAACACTTTGCTCATAACTCAGGCTGTGTTCTAAACTTGTGTCAAAAAAATCTATGCATTCAAATCATCTAGAAATTAATCAACAAACTAGACCCTGCATTTTAGGCAGGTTTAAAAGTAGGGCTTAACAGCAATGAAAACATTGTCTTTTAAAATTATAGTCAAGGAGAATAGCTCGATGTAGCAGACATCAGGAAAAAAATACCAGAATATCGCAATTTACAACAGGCTAAGGTTTAGCCGAAGGAGGTGACAAGTCAGAGGTACTATCAAGCTCTGTTTGGTGAGACACTGAAGGCCTTTGACAATGGTGGTGTTTGTTCTCCCCAGGTCAAACAACAGATGGCAACCAAGATGGGCTTGTGCTACCTCATGAAGGCAGGCTGAGGTAACTGGGCTGTTGGGCCTGGTAAAGAGGTGGCTGAGGGATGATCTAAAAAAATATCTGTAACTTCCCTTCAAATTATTACAAAGATAACAGAGTCAAGTTCATGGTAGAGCCATACAGGGGGGCAAGAGCCACAAATTAGGAAACTCAAGCTAGATACTAGGAAAAACATTCCACAAGGAGTCCAGTCACAGCTGACTTTATCTAGTGCCCATAAGAGACCTGTTTCAAGAAGTTGTTTGACCTACAAACCTCCAGAGGACTGGTTTCACCAACACTTCTTGAACCCTACGAAATCCAAACAGTGCAGAAACATCCTGGCAGAGATAGCCAACAGAAGCAGAGCACCACAAAGCTTGCTTAAGTCATCAGAGGCTTGAGTCCACTTCTCAGGGCCAGAGACATCCCAGCATGCCCACAGGGCTCCAGCTCCTGGCACAGAAATACACTGGTCTCCTGCCTGTCTCATGTCTTGTCTGCTAGCTCCATGGAGATGTTTCAGGCCATCACCAATACTGTACAGCCCTGAAGATTCTCTGTTTACATAACCACCTCGCTCCACCAGCTAGAACTGCCTAAGGGTCACATCACATCTGCTGACTTTACTGTTGGCCATTTCAAAAGCAAATACATCCAGAGGATTGTTTAGTGCAGTGTGGGGTCATCAGACACATCGTGACTGCAGATTCGCTCCACCAGAAAAAATAAAAATAAAAAAAATAATCTGAAGACTTGATATCAAAAATGTAAACAAAGCCATGTTTTGATACCAGTACTTTGATACAGTCTACTTCTCAAGAGTTACACAAGCCATCCTGGGTGGAGGTACAGGCATGATCAAATAATTTGGTGAAGAATTTGTTCAATTCTGCCCCTCTTCCCACTTACAAAACATCAGTCTTTTGCTAACAGGATACAGACTTCTCACTATCCTATACAATGTCCTAGTTAAAAGTAAGTTTTTTGGAACAGATACTCTGCTTTCAAAGTTCTGCACTCAGAGGCTTTCACTGTTCTTTACTAGGCAGTAGTGTAAGTCTGAGTCCACTCAGAAGTCCCGACTCAAAGCCCTCTAAATACCATTTTAAAAATTAATAAAAAATATCCACAAACAGACTTTGGATCAAGCATAAGTATTTCGTTTCCAAGAAGCTCTTAGATATATTTGTCAGTGAGCCAATTTTAAGTACAGTTTAATCTCCTGCTTCAAAGAGAATTTGAAAAGGTATAAAAGGATTCCCCACTTAGCCTTTGTGGATTTTTAAGAAAAATCAAGTCTCTGCCATGTACCATGAATTTAAAACTATCAGACCCTTGGATTCTCCTCACCCTCCCGAGAATCACAAGTTTTGCCTTAGCTGTCACTTAGCCAGGTTTCACACAAAGTTGAGATAATTTGGAGCCCAATTCAGCAAAACACAAACTTTCAGCTAAGAAAGTGTCTTTAAAGCACTTTTTTGGATTAAGGTTTAAACAGGTATCTTTCACCACAGAGATCATTTTACAAAATGTAATGCTGCATCCAGGTGTGGCTGCTTGTGGAAGTAACAGGCCAGCTGTACCTGCCATCACACATTGGTGTCTCAGTGCTGAATTTTTATTTTTTTTTAACTTACAAGTGCTTACTTCGCTAGAGCACTGTAATTCATTGCCTATTAACTGCTGATGCTGAACTACATCAGAGGGTTTGCAGGGAGCAAAAGCACACAGTTGCTTATCCTTTTATTCAAAGCACAAATACCAATGAGAGTAGGTCTCCTACTTTTCTCTCTTCCCATCCCCTGCTTCTATAGCCCAAACATTTTAACATTTGCCTATATTTTGACATTTTTCTAGCAGAAATTATGTAATTTCTGTTAGTGTTAACTCATCTGAAATATCTGTTCTCTATGTTAACTCATCTGAAATATCTGTTCTCTATGAGTTAAAAAAATCGTCTTTTCTTGATGAAAATATCCTTTTGCAAGTGACTCTGGATATGACCTATAGCCCATCTGAATTAAATTCATTCATAAGATATGGAGACCCACTGAAAATGTGAATGCTGGCTGTCAGGGGAATACATCATGCAGTGCAATGAAAGAAAGATTATTGATAGTCTAAAAAGGGCACAGAAAGCTTTACTGAGGGAGAGTACGTGGAACAGAGATGGCCAATCCTTCTACGTTTCTTCTCCACTAAGACGCTGAGGTGATGAATCCAATTATCAAAAACCGCTTTCCCAGAAATAGAATACGAGTGCTTTGGTTCAGAGGGAACACAATGTAGTAGGCTCAGGAAGTATTCGTGGAGCCGAGTATTTTATCTGTAGCAGTATTTCCATTCATCAGTGACTCTCATTTATCTGAGAACCCCTGGTTCAGCACCCTTGGGTCTACCAGAAGGATTCTGAGTGAAATGAAACCAATGTCTTTCCTGATGCAAAACCAGATAAAGTGCTCCCCAGAAGGGGACTCAATTAAATAACCTCATCCAGATAAACAATCCATAAAGGTTCCAGGTTGGCAGAAATGTATCAACTCACAAGAAACATTTTGCCTTTTCCTTTCCAGTTACAGGCTTTTGCCCTACCCTTAACAGCATAAAGCAGAGTCCTCAGAGCAATGCACCACAGACCCAGCAATGTCTGCAAAAACACTCCTACAGCATCTTACTCCTGCTCTGGTCTGGCCTCCTGCACCCAGGCAAACCATGGATACAAGCAGCCTCAGAGCCTTTCCTACCCAGGAGCTGCCTTTAGGTTATGTTACAACATCCATGTCTTACAGGCACGCTCTCCTCTCCCTCGCCCAGTCCAACCCTTAAACACAGAGGCCAGAAGCACACTGGTTACTCACTTGCCAAAGGGGCTCCAGATGGCACACAGGCCCAGAATCAGCTCCTACAGAGCAGACTTTAAAAAAAAAAAAACAAGAATGTTTAAGGATTGTTTCAGCCCTAGAACCAGGGAGAAGGAAGTCTACTGGAATAGCTTGTATCTGATAGCACAGAGAAGAAACACTGGAGATTCTACACTCAACAAGAGGCTTCCCTCTGCCATGTTGCAAGCCTTCTTGGTGTTGTGCTCTTCAGTTTCTCCTCAAGTCT
The DNA here is from genome assembly GCA_020746105.1 of Trogon surrucura. Classification (NCBI taxonomy): domain Eukaryota; kingdom Metazoa; phylum Chordata; class Aves; order Trogoniformes; family Trogonidae; genus Trogon; species Trogon surrucura. The sequence continues at coordinate 53,605,326 of CM036621.1, read as the reverse complement.
TTTGCAGTGGCTGGTGTTCGCCATTCCCAACCCCACACTTCTTGAGAAATAAATGGTACATTTGCAAATTGGCCAAAGTCCCACAATATTATCTACATTGGTTCTAGCCAGATGTTTCCCCCCATCCCAAGAGCTCCTTTCACTCTTGTAAAAAAGTAACTTTACTTGCACAATATATGCTTTCACGTGGATTGATCATTGAGAAAAAGAAGCAAAGCATCAGGAGAAAAGAACAGTGTTTATTGTCCTAGATGCATGGTAAGATCATGCGTTAGGAAACGAACGCGCTTCTCTGTTTACATGGACTGGGTGCAGAGAAAGATGTAAATTATAAGCATATAGATGACTAACAGAAAAATCATTGTATCAGCTTTCCAGGTGGTATAAGCCAGTGTGGCCCCATTGGAAAACAATGGGCGACTGCCCAGTTGGTATGAACCAGTGCAGCTGCTCTGGTTTCAGAGAGTCAAGAGAGTGATATGTGATTTGGCCTAGAGACTCCACAGAGTTACGAAAAAAGAATGGTTTCACTCCTACTATTGCTTCAAATACTAAGTGTTAAAAGTTATGCCCATTGGTGGTTAGCAACCTGCTCCTGGAGCCCCGGGTCTTACATGTCGGGGGGTGGCTACAGCAGGCACAATGAACACAGGCAGAGCTGTTGTAGAGTTGAGCTCAGGCTTTCCCTCTCTGCACTGCAGGTACCAAGAGATTTCCCCTTTCCCTTCTAGCTTTGCCTATTTCCCCAAAGCCTACAGAGCTTTTGCAGATGTTACAAAGAGGTGGTAGTGGAGAGGGCTTGCAACCGAGAACCTCAAAAAGAGAAAGCACAACACTCATAGACCATGTAATTTATTTTTTTTTGTCCCGAGGGAAAACTAGCCAGGGCCTTCTCCTTTTTGGAGGGAGCACAGCCCTCCAAGGCAGCTCTTCTTTACCTAAAGTTTGTGAAATGAGCTACTGTGAGCAGCTCAGCCCCATTGCAGCAGTTAATGCGTTTACTGGTGGCATTCTGAGACTCCACTCTTCGCTGGGTCTCGGCTTCAATTCCCAGGAGAGCAGGACCTGCTGCCGTATGGGCTGAACTCCGGCCAGCAAACAACTCTAGCTGCGCCACACAGACTCCTGCTCCGGGACGGAGGGACGTCCGGCAGCCAAAGACAGCAAGATGCCAGCGGGCTGGGCCAGGTCCGGACAACTTGAGCTCCGAGGTGAAGACCTTGCTTTATCATATCCCTGCTGCCCGCCGCCGATGCAGCCCGGCTAGAGGAGGGGGCAAGACGAGGGCTGCGGCTCTGCCAAGCGCCCGGGTCCGCCACTCTCCCACCACCCCCACGTACAGGGACCCCGGCCCCGGGAGGCGGGCGGGGCAGAGCCGCGGAGCTCTGTTGCGGCGGGGGCAGCTCCGCCGCGGGAAGGCGGGAGCGCCTGGTGCTCGGGAGTCGCGGCCGGAGACCCGGGGGTGGGGGCTTCTCCCCCAGCCCTGACGTAAAAACTCAAGCAGGGCTGCCCGCTCCGGCTTCTTAAGGAGCGCGGCGGCGGGCGCGGAGAGCCCTGCCCTGCCCTGCCGCCCTGCACGCCGGAGCGCCGAGGTAAGTGCGAGCTGCGGCGGGGCCGGCGGGAGGAGCGGAGCGGGGCCGGGGAGCGCGCGGGGTGGAGCCGGGCCGGCGGAACGGCTCGGCCGAGGAGGGTCCTGCTCCTCCGCGGGACCGGCTTCGGCATCTCTGAGGTGTAGGATGGAGGGACTAGTCATAACCGATAGCTCCGACCGAGTAAAATGGTGATAACGAAGGAGCTAACTAACTTTTTAATTGCTGTAAGGCACTATTTATGACGGGGAGTGGAATGGGAGTTACGCTCCCGTGGCTCGGGGGAGAAAAAAAAAACGGTCGGAACCAGAAGGCGTAAATAGCGCACACAAATGCACACACGAACTTCAGTTTATGGACAGAAAGACCTAAAGATCTGAGGGCGACGGGGAGAGCTGCACGGAAGCACAGGTACGAGATTAATGAAAACTGACACTTCCTGAGCAACTCGCTCCAGCTCTCGGCCATCTGAAAAAAAATTTTCCTATGTCTTGTAGGAGGCTAACAGCAGAATGCTGCCTGAGTTTAGCCAGACCAGGACTAGTGGTCTTGACTACTTACCCTGACCAATGCCATTCACACTACAACTGCCCGAGGGCAGTCCCTTTGCTCACACCTCTGACAAATCCAGAACCCTCGTCCTTGTCTTACCCAGTCTTGTAACTTAGAAAGTTTCCTGAGAGAGCTGGAGGCAGAGAAAGCAGAGCAACCAGTTCAACAGCTCAATTTTTAATCAGTGCAAACCAGATGACCCACATCTAAGTGACAGAACCATCCTTAAAAAACAATTCTAGTATTACTCCTCTATTTGACCTATCTGTTGCTGGTAGGTTGGTGGAGTTTTTTTCTTCCCCACAGTTTTGAAAACAAGAAGCTTGAAAAGTTAATTATGTCCCTTGAAAAAGTCTTGCTAAGCAGATAGATATGTGCATACTGCATAGCGTAGACACACAGATGCCTGCTGCCCTGTGGAAATGTTCCGAGACACAAATTAAGAAGGGAGTAGTGGCTCACAGGATGTCTTCAGTTTTGCTTCTGAGAAAGCAATCAAAATCTACCTTGCACGGTAGAGTACAGAAGAATGATGCTTCTGGAGATCCTGTGAGAAGCAGGAGGGCAACCCCATTACTACCACCACTGTGGTCCCAACTACACGGAGCAGTGTGGGGAGAGTGCACTGTCCCCCTCCTATTCATTAAATGTAAGTTCAGATCCAAGGCTGTTAAGACAATTCTCCTCACAAGATTCCAACTCAAGTTTAAAAGTGACTGCAAGCAGTTGGAGAGTAAACTCTGAATACCTCCAAAATGTTCCCAGAACCTGACCAGGTAGCCAAATAGAGGGCTAGGTAAGAATATCACTGCCATGACTGAAATCTCTGAACAGTCCTTTAACTCTATGATGAAATTTGTTCCACAAAGCATCCTGCCCTTCCCTGCTCTCGCACGCTGGCTGGGACTGGGCTACCTTTCACACACAATCCATCTACACATTTATCCTGCTTTCAGTGTTTTTCTTCACATAGCAGAGAAACACTGCTTGTGCTTTTGATGATCACTCGTGGAAGACACTTTCTACGCAAAAAAAAAATTGATTATTAAATTAAGCTCCTTAAGAGAGGTAGGTTCTCTCCCCACCCCAATACCCTCCAACAACCAAATTAAAAACATAAAAACATGAATACTTAACAGATCAGCACACACATTAGACAGAACTGTTTGTCCTAAAAGCTGATCTCAGAAGCTGCCAATTTCCACAAATTAGAGGTTCTCTATATGCCATGAGCCACAGTAAAAACAACCCCCAAACCTGTTATGCGTAAGAAATGTGTATCAGAAATACAACATTAGAAATACTAGAAGCATGTTAGAAAATGCACAATAGAATCACGTACTAGAAGTGAAATCTGATGGAGACAGCTGGACCTTTCTGCCTCCAAATGACTATCATTCCCAGGTTTTCTCCCACTATAGCTGCTACTTATCAAGTTTCATAATTTTAATGTAACAGACAATTGTTACAGTGATCTGCAATAAGCAACTGTATGTATACATAAATTAGTGCAGGAAAGACATGGACCTGTTAGAGGAGGTCCAGAGAAGGGCCACAAAGATGATCAGGGGGATGGAACACATAGCCTACGAGGACAGGCTGAGAGAGTTGGGGTTGTTCAGCCTGGAGAAGAGAAGGTTCTGCAGAGACCTTACAGTGGCCTTCAAGTACTTAAAGGGGGTTTATAATAAAGATGGAGAGAGACGCTTCTTAGAGCTTGATGTGAGAGAACAAGGGGTAAGCGTTTTAAACTGAGAGGGTAGATTCAGACTAGATAGAAGGAAGAAATTTTTTGTGGTGAGGATGGCAAAACACTGGAACAGGTTGCCCAGCGAGGTGGTAGAAGCCCCATTCCTGAAACCACTCAAGGGCAGGCTTGATGGAGCTCTGAGCAACCTGATCTAGGTAAAGATGTTCCTGCTTATTGCAGGGGGTTGGACTAGATGACCTTTAAAGGTTCCTTCCAACCCAAACCATTTTATGATTCTGTATCCACATATACATGCTGTAAAATATAGCTGCTATGCTGTGGCTTTGCTATACCCTCTTTTCAGAACTGTTCTGCATTTTAGCAGGTAAAACGCTCCCATTCAGTGAATGATTTCGTAGCCTACCATCATTCCATTAGAACACGCTTTCAACAAATAGTTTCCCACTTGCTGTCTGCAGATTCCTGTGAGCCTGCAGACTGTATTAAAGGGCTCAAAATTTTGAGGAAAGCAAGACTGCCTTAAATTCACTGTAAAAAGGAATGGACTTTTACTGATACAGGTTAGAGGTGTGTAAATCAAGAAAGGCCAAAAACGTTAAATCTTAAGAAGTTCCAGGTAAGAGAGTTTATCATACAGATTTGAGGATTATTAATATGTTTTAACACAGGTTTCTGCTGCACAGAGTAATACAACACCACTAGTATTTCTATGCATACATGTTAAAAAAACATACACAGATCTTTAAAGAGCAGAAAAACAATTATAAACATCTGAAGTGTCTTCTATATCGTGTAAGGTACAAGAGCTTTGTTCCTTCATCTAACAGCCAGAAGTTTTTCAGCTCCTTTTGGTTTTGTTACATTTCAGTGACACAATGGACCTTAGGAACAAAGGAAGAATCCACTACAACATGAGAATCACCTGCACTCTGCTAATCCTGGGAGCGTTCTGCATGACACCTTTCCTGTGCCATAGCCAAATTGATCCACTAGCTCTTGGGCGAGCAGACCCCCAGTGCTGGGAATCCTCCTCAGCTGTCTTACTGGAGATGAGGAAGCCTCGCATTTCTGACTCTGTCAGTGGCTTTTGGGACTTCATGATCTTCCTGAAATCATCAGAGAACTTGAAACATGGGGCTCTGTTCTGGGACCTGGCTCAGCTCTTCTGGGATATCTATGTGGACTGCGTGCTCTCCAGAACCCATGGCCTAGGAAGAAGGCAGCTAGCAGAAACCGAACAGAAGATTGCTACTCTACACTCTCATTTCATGGGGAGAAACCAAGGTTACTACGCCTTTAATACATGTCTCATGGGCCGTGACTAGAGCCTGGTAGTAAGGAAGGGAGATACAGGCTTAATGTGATATATGGTAATAGTACAAAAACAGAGGACAGTGCTGCACAACTGCTCCCCACTCCTCCCAATCCAGTACAGAGCTATATTTACATTCAAAGTGATCTCAGTAAAAATTTGACCTCCAAATAATCTGAACTCTAAGGACAGCTTTCAAGTGTCAGTTTGGTGAGGGAGAAGGGGCAGCAGAAAGTGAAACATACGAGGATTCAAACATAGAAAGTAGCTCAACAACTGAACATAAAAAGATATTCTTCCACATCAGCATTTTTAGCACTACTGTGCCATAAACAGGCTAGTTCTGAGTTCCTCATTTCAAGAGGTTCGTCACCCCAGGAGTGCATCACACTGATGCTGCTGGGGAAAACGGCAGTCTTTCAGCAGAAGACTAAGGATACATTTACTTGCCATCTAGTAGTCAGCCACTAGATATTTACTATTTCCATGCTGGTAACTTTGCCAACACACAATGGAAACAGGTCTAGGACTCAGATACTTGCAGGCTTTCAGGCACAGCTACAGCTTCAGAAGGAACACTACCCACACACATTAAATGCTGCAGTTCCTAATCTCCAGCTTGCCAGTCCCAGAGCTGAATCCCCAGGCCTAAAGTGTTTCCATATGTGGTAAGGTGAGAGCTGGCACCCTGCAGCAGGACCTGCAAAAGGTAGCATGTCACTTAGCCTCCCCATCCTCAGCAGGAAGATACAGCATAGCTTTTCCTAAATCTCAGTCCCTTCCAAGGCTTCAGTTCTGCTCCTGTTACCAACAAGATGCATCCTTCCCTTGAGAATGTCCACTTTCAGAAAGGGGCAGGTGCTACAATTTGGTGGAGGGATAGAAGCGTTACCTGTTTTGTCAAGAATGTGACGCATCCGGCCCACAGGAACAAGGCAGAACTGCCTTTCCACTTGAATGGATTTATATCCTTATCCCCACTTCCTAGATCAGTGCCTTCATTATAAAAATGTTGGTGGGAGGGGAACATCCATGGAATAACAAAGAACCCTTCTGGGCAGTTACCCATTACAGTGTCTCTAAAAATGGGATTTGAACTCAGGATTCTTCCACCCCAGGGACACTATACCACTGGACAGTCCAGCCCACAAGCCTTAAAGTGTTTTGTGTATTGAAAGACAGGATTTGAGATGGGAAGGATTGAGAGGTCCTTACCCCCCCCCCCATTTCCTATAGAGGCTATCCTAGCCATTAAGCTAGGAGATAGGAGTTGTGTCTGAATCCATCCCCTCAGACCAAAGAACTCCTCACACACCCAGTTTCTAAACTCTGAGCCAAACAACCAGTATCTGCATTTTAAAAGGAAGAAGTGGATCCTGTCCTGCTTTGCAAAGAATATGAAGTATCACACAGCTCTGAGAAGACCTTTACTATATTGAGACACGCTGATGGCAGGCAGCACAGAACACCCTTCTGGTTCTCATGGAGCCCTAGACATCACACAGGCAACAAGTTGCTCAGTCCTGACCAGACAGATGCACTTTTGTGTGGAAGCAGCTTTAGATACATGAGGTGGTAGTACTATAAAAAACTGAAACATCTACCAGGCTAAAGCACCAGAAGAAATTTTGTTTTCAGCATTGCAGCTTTGAATATCGCTGTCTAATTCCCACCTTAGCCTGTTGTTTACATCTGGCTTTTCACATCAGTATCGCCTTGTGAATTTCCTAAACAAAAAGCTTTTGTTCCAGTCAAGACTAAGAGTAACACTCTGATGTGTTTTGAAGAAACAGATTATGGGTCTTGTGACTAATACAGACTTTTGTTTACTCCTGTGCAGAGAGATTTTAAGCACGACTAAGTATTCACACTTTAAGACAAACAAGGATTGCTTCTCTTCTCTGTTCTTTTACCTCTTTGTTTTGTGAATTGTAATCAGTTAATCTGGTTTCTCTGTAACATCAGTCAGTAGCAGGCAGCTTATAGCAGTGACAGGCTAAATTTTATTTTTTGGAGGAGCTATCTAATCTCTTATCCAAGTCTTCCTGTTTCTTAACAAAGCCAGCTGTTCTAATCTTTGTAGCCCATGCTTTGTTTCTTCAGTGAGAGCAGAACTCAATTGTTAATAATTGCAGATAGAAATCACATCCTAGCAAATGATGAGGGATAGAATTACTACTTCTTATGCGTAAAGATATGTATAAGCCTGTTTTCTTAGCCCAAAGAGCTTCACTAACGGCATTTGAACAACGTGGTGTACTTCACTCTGCATCTGCATAGGCAGGTATGAATAGCTTTGGCTTGTAGAAGCCAACAAAGCAAGGTCTTTTGCTTTATACTATTATTTTGCAACTGTTGATAACATCTTTATGGCTCCATACTAAAGTTTTCCATCTTATTCCTCTTAAATATTCACCATTTATTATTTTTTTTTAAATTGCAAACAGGATTATAAATTAGGAGAAATCTGTAAACTGCGTTCACCGTAGTTCCTTAAATATATCATTGAACTGGAAAAGCAAGACAGAGATCTGAATTTAGCAAAGAAATGCTGATATTAAGCTAGTGTCAGTTTTTGAACTAAAGGATAAATCCTATGAAGTCATTGTGAAAACTGAGTATCAGGAACTGAGATATTCTAAGGAATAAAAAAACCACGAAAAACCCAGACAGAAAAGCCCTCCAAGCCCAAAAAACTAGTGAAGTCCTTGGTAAAGGTTTCTCAGCTGAACTGAATCACTTTGTTACATCTATGAAGCGCTTCCACAGTTCCCCATACTTTGCCTCCTGGGAAACAAGCCTATCTGAGCTTGACAGCAGCAGAAGTAGCCCAGATCCTGACTTACGAGTTTGAACACTGTTTTCTGAACTGATCTAGTCTTGCCAGGCTCATAATTGTAGTTACTAACAAATCTGAAGATACACTTCAAACTCTAGACAATCCATGAAAAATATTACAAAATCAGAACATCTGTAAATGAGTTATCTGTCAAACTGTCTCCACCCTGCTAAAATCCTACTTAATTCAGCAGCATTTCAACTTCCCTAGATATCCTGAAAAGAAGTGTTAGTCAGTTTAAATTGAGACAAATAGGGAGAGTCTTTTAAAATGACATGTCTGAGGTATCTTTAGTAACTTACTCCTTTTCCCTATCAAAATCCAAACACTGTGAAAAGCAGGTTTCATAAAAACATTTCCAGCTAGAGTTAGATACATTGTAGTTGTAACAACTCTTAATGAGCTATGCTAAGACTTAAGAACCACAAGGAAAACATAACTGTTGTACTCACAACAAATCTTCCTGAAGAGCAGCTGTACAAGAAGACTCTTCTCAAGAAGCCACCTAGCACATTCCCAGTACAGTCAGTGGAGGGATACAAACACAAAAACCTCTCTGTCTCTTGTCTCCTTACCCAGGAGTCCCCCTACTGTCTCACAGCGGCCGCAGCAGTGCACACCTCCCTCGCAGGTGCAGGTAGTTAGCCTCAGATCAGCCCTTGCACCTGGCAGAGGACAGACACAACTTGCTGTCCCAACTCGAATGAGCTACAGGGTGCCAGGGAGGGTGCTGAGGCAAAGGCCGCTCTGTTACGCATTTGAGGGCTGGTAAATAAGCAGATAATGTGATAAGCGGTTGCTTTTTCAGAAGACAAATGTGTCTAAAAGAAACAAAGCCGATTTGCTGGCTTTTGGAGACCATTGCAAAAAACCCCTCAACCAACCAACCAACAAACAACCCTATAGTTCCTTAAAGAAATAACAAATGTACTGCTAAATAGCCTAAGAGATCTCATCCACTGTGCAGACTGTAAGTAGACTCAAGTGGTTTGACTCTGCTAATTACAAGTAGAAGAGTTTTACAGGAAGACTTAAAGGAAAAGGCCTGTGCTGGGGGGAAGGATCAAAGTAACTTGTCACTGAAAGGCAGCTTGCAAATGGAGGAATATGGCTATCGCCAAAACCAGAGGTTTGGGAGCAATGCTGGTAAAGTGGGGACCAACAGCATCTAAAGATGGGGGAAACACAGATGTGGGAAGCTGAATACTCAGCTGCTCTTTGTTGTTTGGAAATTGATTACTTACATGAATTTTCATATCACTTTTCAGGGATATTTTCTAATATTCGGAGGTCAACGGTTCTGAAGAAGAGAGACTCATTTGAAGATTTAGTAAGCGTCCACATGCATAAGAGTAAATCTATATTACTTGGAAGAATCATTGGAGAGTTAGGAAAAAGCAGGAAATAACACATTTAGTCCAAGATCTTGATTTGTAGATATTTTTTAACTACTTCCTTTTAATTTTTGCATTTTAATCCTCATTGATGTCACTTTTCCTGGTGGAAGAAGGCCTATGAGCACTGTATCTCTGATTAACTTGGACTTGTGTTTTGCTTTTTTTAAATTGCCTATGAATTCAGTCTCCTTAATAAACTGCATGATTTATAAGCAGTTGCCTACTTCAGTCTGTGTGTAGGATTGGTATTGTAGTAGACAAGAGGTCTTGAAATTGCTGATATAAATGAGATAACCTGTGTTATTAATTGTGCTGAAATAAAAAAGGGGATGCAATTAATTACATGTAAACCTGCAAGTGATAAAGTTCCTAAGGGAACTCCTACCTCAAGCAATTTCTTGTCTCTGAAAGTCTTGGAGCTTAATTCTATTTTATAACTTAGGTCTTGCTTGCTTTTATCTAGGTCTCAACAATTTGGCATGAAACTTGATGAGATGATGATGTTTGTTATTGATTCGTTCACTATAAATTGGGGTTTTCTAGGCTGGCTGCGTTAAAAAAAGCAACTGCTGTATGAGATGTGAGCAGATTTTCTGTATAGCAGTAATTCAAAATGTTCCTGTAGTTAAAGACAGGATATTGCCTCCTACTACTCTCCCCTGTAAACTTCATGGCAGAGCTTGAGGGGAGCTAGATTTGGTTTTGCAGATATTATTCCTGGCTTACCGTTTCTCAGTCTGAGTGTGTCAGAAGAAGGATAGGATGAATATCTCTCACTGAGATTGCTTCATTGTCAGCTAACAGAGTAACAACAAAGTAAAGGCCTTGAGGTTTTCGCCCTTTCGTCTTATAGGGACTGGGCAGCTAAACAACTGCTTATGAGCATGGGAAAACACCTCCTTGACTCTTCATGTGCTGCCATGAAGTCAAAGTTCATGGTGGTTCAGGGATATCTATTTGTAAGAATTTGTGCTCCAGGCTTGTTATACGTTGCATCGGACCAAACCAGTGTTTGTTGGCTGTTACTCTTTCCAATCAATTTTAATTCAGATGTACTTGCTCTGAAGGAGTATTAAAATGTCATGAGAAGCTGATGGATATCTTCCCATAATTAACAGCTCCTTGAATTGTTGTTTGTTTGTCTTGGCACTCGTACATTGTAAAAAGTTACTAAACTTCTATCTCACACTGTATTCTGTTTATATCTTAATACGGGTGTATGCACTTTCTAGCCATCTCACCACTATTTGTTTCCTGGGGTCTTTCTCCTTCAATTATTTTCTTTACTCTTCACCCTCCCTTTGCTAGAGCCAAACTGCTTGTTGGCTTCTAGTTGCATACCATTATTTTGTTGCTGTAGTTCTTGAGTGTTTGCAGTTCATGTAATTAAGGCCTCCTGTGACCAAAACGAGTAGAAAGAATGAGGAAAGTTCATAACAATCATGACCATAGCTCAAGATCTTTCAAGAAAGTGACTGAGGTGCTACCAACAGAAGACAAAATTTCTAGCCATTTTAATGAGTCAGTCCCTTTATCTTGATGACTATAATTCATCCTGAAAAATACAAGTCCAAGAAAATCTATGTGGAAAAATTAAGCATTCTGCTGAGCAGCTTTTCTTAAGTACTAGTTTTCTTTGGCCTTTCCAACCACATCAGCCTACTCTCTGGTTGATTATATATGAAACAAGGCTTCAGAATATGTCATTTATCTGACTTTTCTCTCAAAGCTTTAAAAATTAGTTTATTTAAAAAAAATATTTTCTTAGCAATCACAGAAAAATTCCTGTAAAAACTAGTACTTTTATCTTGGAAAGCTGGTATAGTTCCAGTGATTCAACTAAAATCTTTAAAATTATGCAAATTTTCTTGAATCATAACTGGGTTTGAGCCCATTCACTATTTTTTATACACCTCCTTCAGAACAGTGAGAGTAAGTGACTTAATCTATGATTTTTGTCTCTGAAGTGGTACTGAATAATTTCCATTTCTCAGATGTTTAGAATACTTCCATGCATTATCAGAAAAAAAATGCTTTCCTTGTTACTCCCAGCAAAAAGAGATACAGCACAATTCCGAGGAGGTAACTTGATGATGGCATACCAACAATTAAACAGAGACATGGGCAATCATTTGCACTGCTGAGGAATCACACTTGGTAAATTTGCCATTAGTTCAGGTTGTCATTTAACAAACAGTTCACAATCCAAAGAAGTACAACATGGAAATGATTAACGTGCCATATCTTAACCCATTATCTCAGCCTCCAGAACTCCTGTCACTAACCAATATGCATTTGATGGAAAGCTACACCTATGTATCACTGCTACACCTATGTATCACTGAGTTGCGCTGCTGCAAGAAAAATGTAGCAAATAAGAAGCAATGAAAACAAAGCAGTGAGCATCTACTATTTTGTAGTTTGAATGGATCAAACAGTGTGGGGTGTTTCTTCTGTGTGATACCTTCCTTTCTCTTCAAATCCCAGCCTGTTTCCCCACTGATGCCTAAGAGATGCTTTGTCATCAACTTCAGCAAGCACAACCTGCTACTTACACCCAATCAGCTGTTCACAAACTTCTGTGCAGCCTACATGTTTACTTATGTGCATACATGTATGTATATATGCCTGTACGTGTGTATACGGACTTGATAAGTATTTTTAATGCTCTGGAAGTTTTAGATATGTTCCATCAAATACAAAGTCTAGTAATCAGGGAAAAAAAAATACTTTTCTCACATTTTATATGTACAGGTAAAATTACAATGACTTATTAGAGAGTAGTGTAGGGGAAAGGGACCTGGGAGTCTTGGTGGACAGCAGGATGACCATGAGCCAGCACTGTGCCCTTGTGGCCAGGAAGGCCAATGGCATCCTGGGGTGTATTAGAAGGGGGGTGGTTAGTAGGTCGAGAGAGGTTCTCCTTCCCCTCTACTCTGCCCTGGTGAGACCCCATCTGGAATACTGTGTCCAGTTCTGGGCCCCTCAGTTCAAGAAAGACAGGGAACTGCTGGAGAGAGTCCAGCACAGGGCAACTAGGATGATTAAGGGAGTGGAGCATCTCCCTTATGAGAAAAGACTGAAGGAGCTGGGGCTCTGTAGTTTGGAGAAGAGGAGGCTGAGGGGTGACCTCATTAATGTTTACAAATATATCAAGGGGGAGTGTCACAAGGATGGAGCCAGGCTCTTCTCGGTGACAACCACTGATAGGACAAGGGGTAATGGGCTGAAACTGGAACATAAGAGGTTCCGCTTAAACTCAAGAAGAAACTTCTTCTCAGTGAGGGTGACGGAGCCCTGGAACAGGCTGCCCAGAGAGGCTGTGGAGTCTCCTTCTCTGGAGGCATTCAAGACCTGCCTGGACACGTTCCTGTGTAGCATAGTCTAGGCATTCCTGCTCTGGCAGGGGGATTGGACTTGATGATCTTTCGAGGTCCCTTCCAATCCCTAACATTCTATGATTCTATGATTCTATGATACATTCTTATTAGCCATAGTAAACAGTTTATTTTTATTAACTGTTCTATACTAATATGTAAGTTAATAATGGAGAGGATCTCCTAAAGCAATCAAATTTCTTTAAGTGCTCAAAGGATCTTTTCCTTTAAATATGAATTCAGTACTTTGGAAAAATATAAATATGTAAATATCAAGTATTGATATGCCTGGCAGTTCAAAACCTATTCCTTCCTCTACTGTAAGAAACAATGATGTGGTAGAAAATACATCACTGAAACCAGCTGACTCTAACCAATTCTCATATAAAAAACCCAAATGTTTCTGAAACACAAGCCATTACCGATTAAATAGCCGTAAGAGGAGAGTGCAGGGCAGGACAGCTGTGAAAGCCAGTGTGACACTAATGAGAACACGTTGATTTTTATCAGCTGAGCCAACATCTACCGCACAGGAGTTGGAAACCACCAATAAATAAGGAGCATAATTCTCTAACACTACTTACGGTTCCAGGAAGTCATTAAATGCAGCAATCTGTTACGCTGGGTTACAATGCAACATCTGAGACACTTTGAAGAGTCTGGCATAGCATCAATTACCTTAATAGTTCAGTGAAGCTTTAAGGTGAATGGTAGTTTCCATCATGTACAAGATGGTGAAGTTACTTGGTCAATGAGGTCAGAAAAGTACCTGCAAACACGTTCTGCTGTAGAGAAGAGCTCCTGTTGCAAAGCAGACTGTTGAACTGAAAAGTAGAACAGATTTTAAGTCTTTCAGAACATTTGGATGCTGCTAGTCTTGAAAAACTCCTTATATATCTCCAATTTAAGATAACTATAGAAAAAGCAGCTTTTTCTGTCACCCTCCTCAGTGTCAAAACAGGCATCCTGAGGGCTGAACAAAGCTCTGCTGTGTAAGACCATTGATTACAAAGGGATTTTGTACTGCTCCAAGTCTGCCTGGGACCAGATTCATAGTTACAGTGTCACAGAAATGGCAACAGAAAAGACCTTCAATGCCCTCACCAGTCTAAGTTTAAGCTCCTTAATTGACTGCTGAGACTGATTTCCTCTTACGCACTTTGACTCATCCCGCTTCACATTATTTCATCATTAGGGATATATTTCACTTTACATGAACATGTTCTACTTTACAGTATAGAGCTTGAGTATTTCTACAACGGCAAAGGCAAGATTCTGAGTTTCCTCTGAGAGTTAAATGGTTATGAACAATATTATACAGTAAAATGGATGAAGGTGAGAAGACAGCATCAGGATCCCTGGGAGAACTTTTACCTGGTTGGGCTTGGAGAGACAATGCATCCTTCAGTTTGATCACAAGCTGCTGCAGTTCCACCTCCTCACTGATTTCCTTCTCACCAGGTGGTATCTGCGCTGCAGTTAGAGTAAGATCTGTATTCCTCATGATGCCATCAAGGGAGTTTTCTGTTAATTCAGGGAGACAAGTCTGAGCCTCTTTTTTATACTGTCCCATGAAAGGTCTATTGCTCTGTGGAGACTCCAGTGAGTCTTCTGAGAACACAGAGTCCACTGCAGTGGGAACCTGAGCTGTCCGTAAAAGCTGCGCTCTGTTTGCAGAGTTGGGGGGATTCAAAGATTTCCAGTCTGCACATGTTCTGGAAGTAGGCCTTGTATGGGCAGGATTTAATCCAGCCTGCATTCTCCTTTCCAATAGGGCATGTGAATTTATTGGCACCATATTCTGACACTGTGCAAAAGGATGCTCTGATGACTGTAATATTGCCTACAATAGACAAAACACAGAGATTACATTGTGAAAATAATTGATATTTTGGTTTGCTGGTAGTATAAAATAGGTAGAAAAATAATTTGGGGTCAGAGTATTTTACTTTTTTTTTGTTTAATTTCTGATGAAATAAACTAATTCTTTTAACAAATAAAATATTTTCCTGCAATAAAATAAAGCTTTGTGTTTGGTTTTGGACAAATCTATGTGGCTGGGTTTTTTTCCATCATTTCAGTCTGAAGATATTACATGCTCTAATGGTATTGAAAAATTGAAATAATAATGTTCCAAGAGCAAATTTGGAGGAAAACTTTTCCGAAAGAATTAAACTAAGGAAACAATATAGTGTATATTAAACACATATCAAACACCTCACACCTGTTAATATCTGAAATTCCGAATCTAGGTTGGTTGTCAGTGCCACAATTGTACTTGGAATTTTCTAGACAGAACTACGATGGCAAATACCACCCACTGCATAAACACCAAGTCCGCTGTAACTGGGATGCATGGAGCTGGCTGTGCATTCACTGGACACCTGATTGTGTGTGTGTGTGTGCACAGTTCTGCATGTTGTGGACAGGCCAGTGTCACAGCACACCTACAGGGTGGTATGACATGCCAGATCCTAAACGTAAAGTGAAACAAGTGTGCGCTGCAGATGTGTCTGGCTTTTCTCCGTGTTTGACCATCTCTGAAAAGCCAGCATTGCAAAAAATATTACCAAAATGCTGTAGGTGGCAAATATGTATGCATTCCCTGTGAAATAATGGCCTTTTTAGAACCTCAGATTTAAATGGAATCAATACAACTAAAACAAAGTAAGTATTTTCTATAAGAGGTCTCTATTACATCCAAGTACAAAACAGCAATTAGGAATGAAGAGTATTTTATTTATTCAATGCCAACACAGGATTCTCCTCTAAAGAAAAGATTGCAATGAAGTATCTAACACTTCTGTTGGAAACCATTTTCTCACTTTTATTGGAGTTTGCTCTAATTATCGCAGTAGTATCTAAACATCTCAGACATAAATATTTGTGCTAGATGGTAAAGAATGACAAGAAAATGCCTGCTGCAAATACCCTAGCTGCTTTCTCTAAAGACAAGGACCAAGCAGAAGGTGCAGAGTATGAAGAGTGCTGGCCTGCAGGAAAAGGACTACATAGCGTTTGGTAATTTGCCATAGCCATGAAGATTCTTGGTATATTTATCACTATACCTTTATTTCTTTCTTCATTTGCTGCAGCTTCATTTGCAGGTTTTCATGGCTTGCTGTCAGGCTTTGGAGCTTTGCTTCTATTTTCCAGCTTTTGTCTTCCTGGTAGTCATGAAGAATTTGCATTTTGTTCTTCCATTTGTTGAATTTCTTCTTCAAGTATCTGTACAGTAAGGTAGGCATTTTGCTAGGTCACATACACAAATACTTGCAGTCATGGAAAGAGCAAATACTAGCACAAACTTTCAGTTCAGGAAATTTGGGTCAGCTTTGGGGTTAGAGCCCAGTATTTCAGGAAGTGGGCTGTATCCATGGAATTAGCAGTGTTCTAGATGAGGAAAGATGCAAGGTGAGTGGAACTGTGTCCAGGACTGAGCCTTGCATCTTGGGGTTTTACCTTTCCCACAAAGGTGGCTGCAACAGGAGAGACTTTACAGCACTCCCTATGTTTAGAAGTAAATTACTTTTGGCAAGTTCCAAGCCAAAAGATTCCCATCATTTCCTCCTTTGCAACAAAGGAATAAAAACCTTTAACCCTTTGATTGAGTTCCTTCTTGCTCCTGGTATTCTATGCAGGCTGTTGGATGGTACAAATAATTTCTGCGCAGGCTACTTGTCCTTGAAAAGCCGCTGTGAATTTTGGAATAAAGTGCCACCCTCTCATGCATACAAGAGAAGATGTAGGAATTACCTACTCAGAGCTCAGTATTACAAAGATACCACTCGTATCTCTGTTCTAGAGTTGGGATTTCTCTAAGTCGTATTAGGAATACCCCACAGCTTCCCCACAGCTGGGGTGGAGACAGACAGAAAAGTTTGTTAACACTACAGTAATAAACCAACTACTTCATATCACATAGCTGAAATAGTTACCTCCCTTGCTTAGTTACCTCTAGAAGTTCATCTGATTCACTCTTTTTTGAGTATGCATTGGCTTACAGGCAAAACTCCCACCAGTTTCACTGTAATTATGCAAGATTTGTCTGAATGGGAGAGCAAGTCAGACCATTTAAAATTAAAATTACACTGGTCCCTTATAACTGCATTTAATGGATTTTTACTGTAAAATGCTGACTATCTTCAACAAACTCAGAGCCCCATTCTGTGACCAGGCACACAAATGCTGGAAGTTCGTCCACAAATAAGAAAAAAGAGCTTCCCATGAGTAATGTGATTCATTCACCCAGTTATATGGCAAACTCTGGGTCAGAGGGTGATGCAATATATCAGGAGCAAACTTCCCAGATACCCTCTCAACTATTGCTAATCTAAACGAAAGCTGAAGATCTTCGCTTCTTTATTTTCCCGTGTGAGAACAGAGTGAGATAAGGACACAGGCTTAGAATGAAACTGCAATTGTTCTGCTCTAGGCTTGGAGTGCCCTTGTGTGAATTTGGAGCAGCAATTGTACGTTGACTTATTAGAATGAAACAAAACAGGAAGCGAGGGAACTGAACATACTGAAGCAAATAAAGAGAGTAGATTCAGGATCAAATTCTATGCTTTGCTGTAATACCATTGGTTTCAACGGTCACAGACATGATTATACCTGCAGCTCATTCATATATAAACAAAGAAGAGGAAAGCAAAAGTAAAAGATAAGCATAGTTGCCCATACACACACACCCTCCAACAAGCCACCCAAGAAATTTGTGGTTTAGGAATGAATATTTCATTGTGTTAAAGATTTGAAAATCAGAAGGAACTTCTGTGATAATCTACGTAATGGAATTTTTACCAATACTTGCTGTATTAAGTCTGTAATTTAGATTGGACTTACAGCATGTTTTTTAGAAAGATATCCTACTTTGACTTAAAAACTTTGTGTGAATTATGACATAGGTTTTGATTAAGCCTTATTCAGAGAAAAATCTGAAAAAGTATGCTATTGTTGCATGATCTAGTTGAGAGGTGTCCCTGCCCATGACAGGGAGGTTGGATTAAATGATCTCTAAGGTCCCTTCCAGCCTAAGACATTCTATGATTCTATGATTGTGAATATTTTTATGTGAATATTTTTTCTTACCAAAATTACTTTTAGAAATGTAAACTAACAATGCCAGAAATGCTGATGAAAGCAAACCAAAATGTTTTGCTTTGCCAGAAATTGCCTTTCCAGTGATTTCCATTTACAACTTTTGCTGCTGAATTTTTATTGTTAATCCCCATTTTATAGTTTGAGGAGTTTTTAAATCTCAGAATCTCTAAAGTATAGAAAAATAATTTGTCTTCTTCACTGTAGCAGCATTGCCCACCAATCTTCAGCCATTATACTACTACATTTACCTACCTGCTCTCATGCTGTATGCTTTCAATGGATTTGTGCATTTCTAACACATCTGCTTCAAAACAAGCTATTGCCTGTAGTAAAAAAGAGAAAAGTATCTGTTCATAACGTCATCAGCACTAACATTTCATTTTCTGTCCAAATTTTGGTATAAGAGCATAGCGCATTTGGGATTTGGTCTGTTTTACAGATTTACTGGTTAACTTTTTTTTTTGTTTTGTTTGCAATCAACTGATGCACTAAAGTATTTCTAATGGCTATTAGAACAGACTGGAAAATCTACTCTACAGACAAACTTCTTTGTCCTATGTCAAATTCTAAGTGTATGAGGATTTGTTTTGTTTTAAATTAGAACAACAACAACAAAAAAAGTATTACCTGAAATATCTGCAAAAGTGAATTATTCTGATTTGGGGACAGTCTCTCCAAAGTCCCACAACTGCTTTGGGACAATGAGATGGAAGAAGAGACTGGATGTAGAAGAGAGAAGAGAAATTTCTCGTCTTTGGGTGGAAGTAGCAGTCTCTGGGCCATGCAGGGGACAGTTACCCAGAAGTCAAGGAGACAAATGTTTTCCAGGCAAGCTACTTTAGACACATGGTATAAGCTGGGCTGGAATCAGGTCTTCCAGGAAATTATGAGACTAAGAGCTGGATCCTCAGGACTTCCAAGCTCATGGATTCTATTAAAAGATACCATTGGACTTATGGTCTGCATTTTTTAAAGCAACATTGGAACTAATCTGCACTGTAATACACTGGGAATCAGTATAAAACCTTTCAAAAAGAATTCTCACCCCAGAGAGAAAATGAGCAAGAGAGTAATGCATATGACAGAAGCTCACTATAGTGATACAAGTCCCATGTCGCTGTCTTCTAAAATGACAAATGCCAGTCATCAAAATTATATGCTTAAGCAATACCTGCCCACAACTTCTCCTGCAGAAAAATGCTGGCTGGCACTACGCCTCAAGCTGGGCAGCAGACTCCTAAAAGACAGGTCTTTCAATGGGCAGGCGTAACAAGCAAATGAGTGACCTGACACATACATGCTACTTCTCAGCGACTGCACCGTTGACTTCTGGAAAGAACAAGATCAGTGGATGACACAAACTGGTTTGAACACAACCCAGCGTTCCCTATATTCCGGGTATGTACAGAGCTACCAACCTCTCAAATAAATATAGAAACAAAAACCTGCTATGTACTTATTTTTATCTACACTGTCCTACCCACTCCTCTAGCATTGTTTCTATGCAGGGAATCTGGAAATGGATTAGTGGAGAGCTTTTATACATGAGCTATTTTAGTTGGAGTGGACACTACTCTGGGTTTACCCTTAAGAAGGGCCCATTCTGTCCTCTTGCTATTGCCATGGTGACAAAAATGTCCTAAGCCTAATAAGAATTAAAGTATCCATCCTCAACATTTGCTTGCAGTAAGAAGAGATGATGGCATTTTTTACTGACAGAATAGAGTACTCCAGTCTTAGCTAGTCTTTAATGTGTTACTCTAAGACAACTTTGAAAAAAAAAGTAAAAGAGCAAATATTCTTACAAATGCTTCTCAAGGCTGTAGAAGTCAAGGAGTTAGTCACTACTCTTAAGAGAGTATCAAATTCGAGCTTCACTAAGTTTTCATATTCCACATTGTTTTCCATAAGTGAGAAATTAACAGAAGGGTGAAGGTGCCCATTACATTTCTTTTTCACTGGTAATTACAAGGCAATTAAGATGGTTAACTTTGGTAGATCTTCTTCACAGTTTTAGCAGTATTACAGCTTCTTTTTTTTTTTTACCTGAGCTCTTATCTTGCTTTGTTCTGCTGTCTTGCTGTTATTCTCACTCTTCTGCACTATAGTTCCGTTTTCAGGTAAGAACTTGGGTGACTCCAGAACAGGTCTATCTCCTGGGAAACACTGGTTTCCAGGGCCAGGTAGTTGTGAAGTACTGTATACCAACAGAGAAACAATGAGTAGAGAAAGAATCAAGGCTTATATGGTTTTTTTATCAAAATAAAACTAATGCACCGTAAGTAGACAGCCAGCCATGCTTTTTTTGACTATGCAAGAAGTATGGTTTAACTATACCTGCTGGAATATTTTGGCTGAAATAACAAAATCCACTCTTTCAACAGAATCTCAACAGCAGGTTTTCTTTCCACCCATTTAATATCAGTGCAATTTGCTGCTTCTCTTTTTTCACAGAATCACAAAATCACAGAAATTTAGAGGTTGGAAGGGACCTTTTTGCTTCCTTTAGCCAAGAGCTAAACATATTGGGAAATTCAACTACAAAAAGATAGCAAAGGGCTAGATATCCTGCTTTTCAGTCCATTCTATGCTAGGAAAAGCCCAGATACCTATCGGCCCCGCAGACAAACCTGTAATGGCAAGCCGAAATTCCTCTTTCTCTCATTGCTACCCAAGCAAAAGCCCACAGAATTACAGAGAAATGTCACAGAAGAATTAAATGACATTCAAAACAAATATTTTTTGGTGCTGAATACAAGTGGGGAAATATTAGCAATGGAAAATGTTTTGCATTTCACTGAAATTTACACTTAAATAGTATTCTCTGTGAGAATCAGTGACCAATGGAATCATCCATTGACTTTACTGTATATAAAAAATTGGTTTCTAATAGCAACACACTTACCTAACAGTGTAGCACAATCAAGTTTTAGAAACAGATTTTTCTCCTTTGCATGAGGGTCAAATTAATTCTTTTAGAGAGGAGTTACCATTTTTCCCTATGTCAATCTCACTGAAGACTCATTTGGAGAATAGATGTGAGATACAAGAGAGTTGCCAGGAAAGAATCTCACCCTTCATATGTTTGTAGTGCTTATCTTGTATAATCTTTCCATCATTTTCTCCACCTAAATATTAACCAAAATCTCAGAGCAAGGAAGGAGAAGCTATAGGCAAAATCACAACACAACCTCCAATGCTCTTTATTAACTGCTGTGATCAGGGGAAATACAGTAATGAATTTGCATGTTAACGTTAACTAAAAGCACACACACAAACCAGAACTGATCTGAAAGAACTAGAATAGTGAGATCGGCTACTCACTGTTGTAAGTAATCCCACGGGACTGCAATCCAGTGGGATTAGAGTAGAGTGACTGTCACGGAACACACTGTGGATTGCATGTGGAAAGCATTCACAGTTAATTTCCAATTAATTTGTCACAGAGGAGGTGCTTAAACCCCCATGCAGTTGTGACAGATACTAAATATTTGCAATGCTTGACCCTAGACTAGAGCATAAGAAATGGTATGGAGAGAAAGAGATGGCATAAGGAAAGAGGGAAGGAAGACACAAGCATATTATATTTTATAAGACAACTGGTCATTAGGTTGTCAGCATGGTAATTATCATTAATCTACAGAACAATGTGCAGCACCTTCCCATTTATGCTTTCCCTTTTCAATGGAAGAATCATGACATTGTGTCTGTCAACAAAATCGCTCACTCAAAGGACATAATCAAGCAATATGTCACAGCCTAACACGTTATTCACAGATTACAAACTCATTGGAAACACAAACTCACTAAGTCATTTCGTGAGTGGGGAAGTGCCTCTCCCCCATTATTTCCAGAGCCCTTCTCTGAGCCTCCTTTCTTCTGCAGCGCTCTCGAAACAGGTTATTCTTGATGGTGCGGAAAAAGTGCTTTGCATTTGCCTTTGCTGACATCTATTGGAATGAGGGATAATGAAGGAGGGAGTAAATTTTCAGACAGGTGCTGCCCAGAAGTAGACGCAGTCTAAGGAAGAGGCAAGACATAAGAAAGCAAAGGTCCACCTGTTCAATAACTGAAGAGACTTGTGGCTGATGTCTGAACCCTCAAAGGGGGACTGAGGGTGATGATGGTGCTAGGTAAACAGAATTCTGTCAGGTAAGTAAAAATCCAATTCTGTTACATAAGCAAAACACTCTGCCTGGGCCAAATTCAGGCAGCATGAAAATACAAAACACAGATTTTGGCAGTTACAGTGATTAAGCTGCAATGATTATTCTGCCTGACTCGTATCTAAGTCCTCTTGATCAATGGGAAGAAGTATTTTTACACTTGCATTAAGTGTTAATAGATACAGCCTTCTGTGCCTCCTATCCTCCTCTCGTAAAAAACACACCTCCATTTGTCACAGTGGGGTCAGGCTCAGGTACGATGAGTCAGCTCAGCAGCTGTATTATAGGAGGATACAGACCAATTCTGCTGTAGGAACTGACTGTTGCAGAACATGGGGTGAGCTCTGACAGGCTGAATGGGAAAACACAAAGAAAACATACAGCATGCCTCCTAGTCGTTTCTCAACATGGTAATAATATTACCACAAGGTGTCAGCACGGTAAGGAAACAGTACTGGTACTTCAAACCTCCACTCAGCAGCTCAATACGTGATAAAGGCAATGTGAAAACTTACCCAGCCAAGGACAGCAATTAAGAGCGGAAGGTATGGGAAAAGTGGCTTACTACTGACTCTTTTGTGTCCCCAAAGGATATAAAAATGGTAACCTTCATAGTGAATAACTTGTCTTTTTAATTTTGATACAGGTTTTGGCCACGGAAGTAATATTTACAACGTTAGCGTTAGAGTAGAGCTTTGTGAAGGAAAGCTAAGCTCAGTGATCCAGTTGCAATATTGCAGCAACAATGTGGGAAAGCTCAATGTCAGTATAGGATAGGAAGGGGACTTCATTTTAAAACAAAACTGATTTCACTCACTCATACTCATTCACAAGCACTAACATACCTGTGTTTGAGTAGTCGTTTGAGCATTCACACACAGGTGTATGTACACACGTGGTATTGCCAGGGTGACTTACAATGATGGGGAAGACAAGAGATGCCAGTTCTCCTTAAGCCTCCTGAGTGCTTCTTAGTGTGACCATGGGCTGGTTTTTGGATGTCCCTTTAGCTTCTTTAGGAGCTGGTAGTGATTGTGATCTTTGGTCTCCTTATTTAGGTGTCTTATAGTACAGGTTTTGCTCTTTACCTTCACCTCATCATCTCTTGTAGTTGCATCTTCAAATGGCAGCTTGTCCTTTGATTCAGGCTACCTTTTGTTTCCCCAATTTAGTTCTCCTGAGAAGCTGTGTGTGGAAGTGCCGTGATCTTGCTAACCAGCTAATCTAGGTTGCATCATCTCCTGCCTTGCAGATCCTAAGCATCCAGATACAGTTTCTCAGAGTGTAAGCAATAGGGTTCGGTTTTCAGAAAGAGAGCAACAAAGTGGCTACAGTTTAATGTCCCCCCAGACAAAGAGTGACTGCAAGAGCAGTCTTAACTTTCTTTAGTTTTGGTGCAGACACTGGCTACCCAGATATCTTCCATGTTAAGTGCAGGCTTTCAGGAAGGAGACCACAAAGTACAGCTTACTAGGGAGACATACGGGTGCTTTTCAGCTCCTTTATCGAAATAGAAGAGGATGATGTTATATAGATGCACAAAAAAACCCCTGTCTGCTACTGTGTGCAAGATTTGGAATCTCCTGTTCAAAGGAGAAGATGATCTGCCAAACACAAATTCCCAGGGTTGAGTTTTGCTGAAAGCATAAGTGGCCCCTCTAATGTACATGGGCTTAGTTGGGCCCATGTTGCCTCTTTGTGCTGTGTCCCTAACTGACAGAGACAACTGAGTCCAAAAGGTTTATAATAAAGTGGAAAAGCTCTGAAATAAAGGTGATTTTATGCAGGCTTTTGTACAACTGTAGGATGAATTAATTTCTGAATGAGTCCCCATTGGGACTCAGAGGAAGGAGCACTGGGACATATTGAGAGCCCTTTCCACCAGTTTAAGGACGATGTGCAAACGGCAAACTCGCCATAGAACTCCTTGGGAAGAGTTGCACTATGACATTTCATGGCTCTACACAGTTATTTCAAACAAAATGTTCCTTCTAAAGTTAGAAGCTCTCTTTTTTTTCCTTTCTCTGATTCACTGTTCCCAGACTAATAATACTAATATGTCATGGCCATTATGGCTAAGACACACTTAATTTCATAATCAATGTAGTTCAAGTGTCTGCTGCCTACCTGCCTACATGAAGAACCTAAACAAGGCAATGAATCAGTATGACAGGACTCTACCTGCACACAGTGTTCCACAACAGGATGTGACCTCTTATGTGGTTTGATGAGACGGCCAGTGAAAAAGCAGACTTGACAAAGGTCAAAATTGAGGCACTTCAGACAGCGATACCTGTGAGGCAAAATAGAATGACCAAGTTACTTCTCCACAAGTAAGAATTTGGTGTAAGTGAGCTTGATTATTGGAAATCCAGATTCCTGGGTTCTGAAAGGTAGGGAAGCACCTTTGTTAGAATAATGACTTTCCTCAGCATTCTCTGAAAGCAAGAGTTATTTTGTCCATATGACAGTGGACTATTCTTCCAGAACCCACTAATGATTTTGATATTATTTATTTGCTGCATCAAAATTCAGTTCAAGGAAGAAACAGCTGTTCTAGCACCATTTTTAAGAATGCAGTTTCATCTTCATATGCTTCTTATGCACCAGCTTGTCTCTATTTGCTGCTCTCAGGGAACTGTAATACCACTAAGTTATTGATGTAGGATTTGCAACTTTGCAAAAACTAAACCTGCAAGCTTACTATTAGTGAGAAGGGAGTAACAGTAACACGTTTTTCCGAGCATTCTGGTCAATAGATAATGCATAGTGTTCTTTTTATACAATTAGGCCATTTTATACCAGTATTTAGATGGATAATTTAAATAGCCTGTTAATTATGGGACAAAGAACTAAGAAAAAAGATACACAGGTTTAATTTGCTTTACCACTGAACTGCCAGTTTACTTTCAGTAAGTCTCCATAATCACGTCTGTGCTAGTGAACTAAAGAGAATCAGGATGCAGGCTTGAGCACTAGTCTCTGATGGTTCTCTCTTTCCCTGTCTTACTTGTTAAATTAGATTATGTCCAAAGTTTGATGCTTAGTGCGGCAGTTAGAGTCTGCAAGGTATGCAAACAATGATAAGAACTATTTATGTGGATGCTATAGACTACAGTAATTACTGACGCACCTGAGGCCTGTAATGGGGGAAATTTTGCAGACGTTACATCTAGCTTGGTGAGAAACCATTTCCGTGGCTGATAATCGGTAACAGGTAGGGAGCCACAGGAGAACAGCAGGCTCCGATCTCAGCCAAGACAGGAATTTTTCTTCAACAATTGCTGAATTCAGAACCTGGAAAAAATACATGTCTTGAGTTCAGTCATTTATTTGAAAGAACTAGTGTATCATCTACAGTTTCTAATAAAAGCTCTGATACTGGTCTCTACTAGCATAGATCTTCCGTTCATTTAAAATGTTACTGGATTCCAAAGGTTTTGGAATAATTGGAAGAGTCTTCAGTAGTATCTTACCGAACATTTTTTTCTATAGATATAAATCCTGTATGCCACGAGACTGATGATCAGTCCTTTCTCTTAAAAGTAGACACTGGTGGATATTATATGGCGGTACATTTGCAATTTTAATCAACACTCAAAATCATTTCCCAGGACATCAGAATTTCACTCACCCCGTGGAAACAGCTGTGAGTTGCAATTTCCACACAAGATAGAGTGCAGCTTTCTCCCACAATGGCTGGGATCTGCATCAAGAAGAAAGGCTCAGAAACGACTCACTAAAAAACCAGATGTTTCCATCATGTTCTGCTGAGATGGTGACAGTACACAGATGTTGTAGCTTCTATAGGAATGCTATTTTACATTCTGTTCTGAAAAAAAAGCCTGTTCATATTCATACCATCAGTATGCGGTTTCATAGTGCAGTATGTGCCAGAATGACTTGCTTCCAGCTCACTGAACCAAAATGGATCAACATACTATGTTGCCATAATAGAATACTGGAGGACACCGGGTTTGAACCTCAAGGGTCTTATTCAGATCCTATTTTCAGTGCCCGTTCAGATAGAAATACCTTTATGCTAAGGCATTTTTGTGCAACTGCAAGCTGTTCTATTGAGTACAGACATCCAAAGTTTGGAGCTGCTTTAGGAACAGCTGTATGCAGCTGTTCCCAGGACCTGTAAATTCAGGTAAAATGAATGCACAAAGGCTCTGTGGTTACCCTCAGTGGTCACTCTGACTGAGAGGAGCTATAGAATTTTATTCTTTTACATATTTTGTATCTTAGCTCCCTACGTCCACAGAGTGCCCTAATGACTTCAGTCCCATAATGTAATCAAACATAAAACGTACCGACCATTTCTTTTGTTTCTCCTAGATTAGGGTTCTCCTACAAGATCTGTTGTGTAGCAGCACTACAGTGGCATTACCTGATTCAAGTCTGTTAGTAGGCTTCTCAGGGCACTACGGGTAATGAAGGCCTCCTTCCCATCAGGGACAGCATAAAGCTGGAAGAAAGCTGAAAACAACCAGGAGTAAGAAACTGGAATCCTGGCAGAGCCTGATGTGTCTTCTCTCAAACTATCTACATGATGGACTAGATGACCTTGAAAGGTTCTTTCCAACCCAAGACATTCTATGATTCTATGATTCTGTGACTGCAGCCTACCAAATCAACCCCTCAAGAAAGTCGCCCTTTATTGTCTACCTAACAGGCACTCAGTGACTGCTGCGACAATACTTTCCTCCTTACAGGCAGGGGAAAGAGAAGGAAAGCAAGAACATTTGGACAATTCCTTTTTCCTGGCAGTTAAGACAGGTAAAGAAGGAAAAAATAAGCTCATTTTCAGGGCTGTAAAATACTTAAATACATTTATACAAGATACATCCTATTTAAATTGTGAATTGTTAATTCCAAATCACAATTTGGAAGGAAATACACAATATGCAGAGTGAGAGTATGAGGCCGACATGCCACTTGTGGTTCATTTGTTCTCTATTTTGAGCATTTAATTCAGGCAGAGATCTTTGTGCTGCATGTAGCAGTTCCTTAAAGCATTTTTGTCTAGTGTCAAAAGGGCTCTCAAAGCTTCCTGGATCAAATATATAAAATTGTTTTCTAATCCAATGAAATTTAAAACCAGGTGTTTTCTTTTCTACTAGGCAAATACAACTTGGCTTTCGTTTTTAAGCTCTAGTTATCCTACACTTTACTAAAACTTGTTCTGAGACTTGACGCAAAGATGACTACAGACGTCGATGGAAAAGTATTCTTCTGTATCAGCCTTTCTATACAACTAAGCAGACAGCATTTTGCATGGCAGAACTATATGCTCTTTTAAAGTAAAGAAATTACAAGGGGACTTTTTCTCAATGTGCAGTATTACAGGCACGGTATAAAATCATACATTTCCCACCTCTGTACTTAGCCAGTAGAATGTCTCCTGAAAGGGCAATTAGGGCAGCTGCAGCAGATTTAGTTTTGATGTAACCTGTTCCAGATCTACAAAAATACAATAAGTTACACTACATTCACTGACAATGTAAAAACTGAAAACTCTAAAGAAAATAAAATATTGCTGTGTTGGAAGACAACTTCAAAAGTAGTATCTTCTTATATGTATATAACTGATACTGCATTTTAGTTATATTTTATAGGACTCTTTGTCACTGAACATAACTACAGAGTTAACTGTTCAAGATAACATGCAATCATAAACCAAAAAGACAGCATCTCCTTCAAAGACCTCACAATCCAGGTAAAATATAATTTTACATTTACAATACATATCCTAGAAAAGTTCTGCTCTTTATTTGTGGAAAGGATTCCCAAATAGGGAAAAGAAAGCAGGATTACAATTTGGCCTTTGTATTATATCATCGGGCAGCTTCATTGTGGCCCCAGATCTGCACTGAGCTTCTCTTGGTGCCTTTTGATTTCACTGCAACTCCATTTAATCAAGAAGATATGTGTAGGAGCAAGACTTTAGCTTTGACCTTTAGGTCATAAATAATGTAGTAGATCCCAAGTTTGCAACATAGACATCTAACGAAAAAGTGTTTCTTTATGTGAAGACAAAGCAGACATTAATTGGAAACCATAAATCAGGAAATCCTGGAATTCTGTATTAACGATATCACTTTTGCAAGGCAGTATTGCATTTCAGAACATAAATTTGTCTTCAAGAGTCTGTAGATAAACTGCATTTTTACAGAACATACTGCACAAAGCTGCAATATAGTTCCTAAAGTATGAGCTGCATGGGAAATTGTTGGTCAGAAGTTTCTAGATTTCAAATTTATATATTTGTTTTTTCCCAGAACTTGTATAGAAAAAAAAGTCCAAGATTAAAGCTAAAGTATGCAATCAAAACCCCTTATGATGGTTTACATAAGCTTATTAAGTAAGCTACTGCAGAAACAGAAAAACCCTTATATGCTCTTGCCATCAAATATTTCCCAGTGTTGGTAGCAGAGAACAGCACTCTACAGAGAAAACACGATTAGAAGAAAATTATAAGAAGCTTTTTCTATCCTATATACACGGCAAGAAATTTGTGATTTTTTTAAAAAGAAATTACAGGAAAAATATTACACTGTCCTAAGAAACCAGAAAAAAAAGACCAAGATAGGTCTGTTAAGATTTTTCTAAATTATTTCCCTATAGCACACACAGATTACAAAATACTCTTGTTTCTAGCTTTGTTTTGTAATACACTAGTTTATTCTCAGCCTTAATTGATTTTTTTAATTCATAACATGGGACTTCACGAACTAGTGATCATATTAATGAATGGTGATTCACCTGTGGTGAATAAATTGTACAATGAACTTAGCCTTTGTCTTTTAAATCTGATACAATCACTAACCAATCCTGCCTTTAGTGAACTAATTCATTATTCACAAATAATACAGGAGAAAACTACACTTTTGCGAAATTCTTTCTTATTATATATTACTTCCTTATTATATATTTACTATTCATAGGAGCTAGCTGATGAGCTTAGTTATGAGACAGTAGTTTCATTTCATAATTAGCTGATGAACATTTTAAACTGGGGAAAACTGCATAATGAAAATCACCTGGCAAATTCTTAACTTGCGCATGAGTATCGTAATTCAAAGTCAAATACGGATTCTTTTCAGGAGTGTATCAAAATACCTTATTAGCCAAAAGAAGAGATACTCTCTGTAAAGTTGTTCATGGAAAAAGGGAGCATGGACTGGCAGATACCTGGACTTCCAGATAATTTTGGAAACATTTGACTACTGCTTCTCTGATATGTGCCTCTTATTCCTCTAGCTGAAGTACTCCCACTGTTTTATACCAAGCAAAATACCAGTGAAATGGGTAAGTTTCATACAGAAATGGTGCGAGACTGGTAGAAATAGACTTAGTCTAGCAGTACTTCGCGATGGGATATACTTCTGTGCTTCCTCTCACCTGTCATACATGGAAGCTAGCAGGCTCAGTGTGAATTCAGCAGCTCTTGGATCTACCTGGCCCGGTTTTTCTAATCTTGCCCTTTCAAACATTTTTGTCAGCATTCCAGAGATTTGCTGCACTTTCAGAGAAACATGCTTTTCTCTCTGGCTCTGTTCATTTGGTAGGATGTGCTGAATCAGAGAAACATCAATCAAATCCACTGTGGGAAAATTAAGAGAGAGATGAATGAGGATCCCTGCCTTTTCATGAATGGAAGCATGACATTTTTTTTATTAGAAGTGCTTAGCTAAGACAAGTCTGTAAGATGAGATCTAAAACAATATGAAACATAAAAAGGAAATAATAAATAAAAATAATAATAAATATAAAGGAAATAATCTGGTAAAGGTCTTGCTGGGCTTATGGATGTAGCGAAACTTGTGAGGCTACAAAGATAGAACATCTCAACTGAAATTCCCTGGATTTGATTTTGGGATGGATAAGAAGAAACTGCATCTAAATTACAGACCTAAGTTTCCTTCTATATATAGATAGCATAAAACCATGCACCATTCAGTACCTCAGAAAAAAGCTCACCTGGGACTGTGACAACAATTTGTACTTTGTCCTCCTGCACAAATACAAAGAGAAGGGGGATGCTGTGGCCAAGATAGTGGCAAACAGGCTGTATTATACATGTGCCGTGGCATAACAGATACCTAGTGGCTTTTTAAAGGCCACAATCAGTACCGCAGAGGCATGATCAATCAGAGTTGACATCAGAAGAATAAGACTGCAGTACACTGAAAGTTTGTACATTGCTGAAGAAGCAGAGAACCCAGAATATGTCACCTACGGTCTTTCCAGCACAGATCGGGAGAACTGGTGAAGCTGTCTGGAAACCCATGTGCAATTCTGGTCACCAGTGTTCAGGAAGGAGTAGAGTAGCTGGGAGAGATGCCATGCCTGCCTAGAGGAGACAAGGAGGACTAGCCAACAGAGCTAATGAAAACCAGTACCTGTGTGAATTGGTAGTTCCGTGCTGTGACACACAGCACCAGGGAGATTTATCAGATCTGGGCTGAGATCAGACTAAATACTGTTTGGGCTGAAAAATTCAGTAATTTCAAAGCAAGTGAGGTGACCAGGGCTTTTTTTCCACAAATTTTTGCTTGCACAGAATCTCACTCACTTCAAAAACAGGGAGAATGAGTGCTAGGCAGGGGTTTTCTGGTCTATCGTGTTTTATTTTGTTCTCATTAATACTTATAATATTAATAATAATGCCTGTCAATGCATTTTCAATGATCCATGATTATTTCCAATATATCAACTCCTAAGAAACACAAAATTTGACATTTAATGAGAACAGTAATGGAAAATTCTTGATTGCCAGTGGTGTCTACATAGCAGTGTTGCAGATGGTAATGATACTTTGATTCTTCCATGCCTTTAGAATTTTACTAACGTATTTCCACTGACTTTCAAAAGGGGAAAAAATAAGTTTGTATATGAAGCACTATCTAGCTCTAAAGTGTTCATAATGCATTCTGAGATTTCAGGTGGAAAATGCGAGAGCAAAGTAGCACAATAACTCATGGTGATAGCAACACAAATTCTTTACAGATTCTTCTCCCTGTTAAAGCACAGGATTCTCTTCAGCTACTAACACTGGCACAGACTTTGTACTGAGCGTAGTTTTAGGGCTGTTCTGTAGACGGAGCTCTGAACATCATTGAAAGCCTCTGTGAAAGAACACAAACACACATTACAATAAAGTGGTTTGTTAAAAAAAAAAAAAAAGAAAGAAAACCAAATTAACTAAAAATCAAAATAACCAAATTTGGACTTGATCAAAACTTAAAATATTCTGGAGGAAAGATTGGAAAAAAAAAAGAAAAAAATTAAACCACCTTTTTTTTTTCTGATAGTTTTGTGGGGAAAATGGTCTTCTCATGACCAGTGACACACTGAGTTGGAAAAATCATATTTAACATAGAGAGCACACCTGTTTCTTTGGGAATCAAGTCTATTTGTGGACCACAAAGAAGGATATGCAGATTTTTAGCCAAGATCATAAGTATCTCTTGATCAGAGATGTTCCTCTACAAGGAACAGTTTGTTAGTCTACAGAGCAGGATTATTGTTTTGGATGCATATTGTTTCAAGCATTAGACAAATTTTCTGTCAAGATCAACATCTTACACTCTCACAGAAGAGAAGCCATTCACCTGGCTTTTGACATTTCTGCTTAGTAATCCCACTCAAGCTGCTTGACTAAACCCCATATCCTTACATGATTTCATCTGATTCATTGCACATCATTAAAGGATGTTTTGCTGAGTGGGAATTAAGGCTTTCTGAACATGATCTTATACTTTACACACACACACCTAGAACTTCAAGACAAAAAATAGCCACAGAATTTTAGAAAATACAAAGGGATTTATCAGTTATCCTCCCATCCTCAGAGATTCTTTCTCCCTCTACTTCAGAGGAGTTGCTCACAGTTGATTAAGGTCATAGATAAGCAACAAATATGCATGAGTAGAAATAACTCACTAAACTCTCTACCTGTTTCGTCTGGAAAGGAGCCAATCTGTGTGCCATGGCACGAATGTACCAGACTAATGTTAATAGTCAGCAAATTATGGGCTCTGCTGGTTCCCAGCTGCTGCCTAAGATACAGAAATAAGCCAATATCTGCTATACCATCTGTTTAGTCCTGCTCTTGTCATACTATGTTTTCTGATATTATTTGGAGATGCAGTGTAGCATGTCACACAATGAGAAAAATGAGTTTTGAGTTCCATGCACCATCAGTTCTCTAGCTTCAGTAAACTGATCCAAAGCTCTTTTGAAAGTTAACAGAAAGACTCACACAGTTTTCAGTAGGCTATGGATTAAATTCCAAATGCTTATTTTCAAATACAAGCGCTAGAAATATACGCATGATCCAACTCAAACACCTTCCATGTGAAAGATGACTTTCTAAGTGGAGGGAATCTGTTTTAGTAGCCATCTGCTACTCACTTCAAGTCCATCCTTATAGTCAAAATGTGACCTCAAAGTAGGGCATTCTGTGCCTCTCAAGCACAGTTCCAGAATTAACTTGCGAGAGCACACAAGTAAAACAGCAAAGAATAAAAAGCCCAAGTAAAATACAAAATATTTTAGTATTATTATTTATGAGAGGCTATTTAGGGGCACTAAACTAATTTCCCATAGGAATTGAGCTTCCCCTTTGGACAAGTTTTTCTGCGGTGGGTCAACTTTCACCTTAAGACTCATAAATGACCTTGGTTGAGATGCTGACAAAGAAATTCCTACACGTATAGAAAACAGTGTATTATTTCCTGACATCTCTAGCTGCTTACCTGCTATTTCTGCATTTTGTGCTACTTGTTACATAGCAGATGAAGCACCCGCTAAGATTTTGCACTCAGAAAGGGATTGTATGTCCACCCTTCATGCCTATTCCAGAATATGTGAAAAAAACCTTATCATATATTACAAACGAGGGAACACAGCCCCTGTATGCCTGACCATTCCATAAGCCAACACGATAATGTCAAGGAAGGTGCCAGGACAGATCCAAAAACAAAGGTAGGACATTACAACTGTGTCATTTGTCATTTATGTGCTACAGCACAGAGATTTAATGGTGGCAGAATTTCATTATAATTCAGTAGTTTCTGTTCAAATGGATACAGAAATGTCTCTTGGGAAAGTTGGTAAAAAATGAGATAAACCCTTACCCTGCAAGTCTGGATCCAGCTGAAATGAACAGATGGCATTAGGCATTCTACAACAAAACAAACCGAAGTGTAAAACCACATTTTCTAGACAGAGACATATCAAACCATTCAGATCAAACCTTTTAATCTGAACAATTTACTGGATGCATTTCAGAAGTGAAATTAAACAGATTTACATAAAACAACATAATAGTTTTGGTGCCAAGTGCAAAGAAACTCCAGAAAATTGCATGTTCTCTGCTCAGGACAAAGTAGAAGCAACTCCAGTAATTGTGAAATTCTGTCAGGGTGAAAAAAGTCCCCAAAACAGTTTCAAGTATAGGAAATGGAATTTTTCACTACTGAAGATTCAGGGATTACTGCAGTCCACAGTGTACAATTTCAGGTCAGAGAGGGCATGCCTTTACACCAGACTCTTCTCAAGATTCACTGATTGCAATTTCTTACAAGTCAATGTTCTAAAATTTTCAAATAGGACAAAAAGTTTTCAGCTGATCTGACATTATTACTTTTGAGCTAGGAAAGAAGGGAAAAATGAAGCATAACCACAAATCTACCTCTTTACACAATCCCGAAAGCAAAAGTAATGTCTTCCCTGAGGATTTATTTTATTAATGCTCTAAACTACATTATGTTTTAAAATATATATATATGAATTCAGTATAGTACCTATCTTTCAGTTAATATTACAGTTGGAAAACACTAGGTATAACAGATCTAACTTACACAAGACTCCAAAAGCCACATATATGGTTTATAGTGGGGAGAAAAAAAGGAAATTTGATAGAATAAATAAAAATTAAATAGTTGGAAACTAAAAGTTAAATTTGGCATTAAATCTGAACTTATCCAAATACTCACTTTATTACATTTTTCCAGTGGGAGTTATTGATCATTTGTCACAAATATGACAGAATACTGGCAAATTATGACACACAAATGCTCAGTGATCTATAATTATTGAGTCTACCATAAATATGGTTCTCACCATTTAAATTGGTGAAAGCTACAACTTTGCGTTTTGTTTAGCTCAAACCAGGACATTCAGTCTCTCGATGTATAAATACTTAAAATTATGGGATACAGATTTGCTTTAATAACTTCTTCATTGGAGACTGCACTGAAGTCCTTCTTTGAAAGAAATACAACTCTGTTCTTTTTCACTATTCTTGTATTTTCTTCCTTACTAAGGTTTAGAGCCAGGACTCAACCCTGCGTTCTGCAAGACTGCACTTCTGCTCAACATATCCATGGGGATGTAACTTTGCCTGGACAGTTACTCCTAAAATAGGTGCAGTGGTATATGCCTCTGCATAGCTTGACAGAAAAGGCAATGTAGAGAAATCAATTAAATCAGAGATTCTAACCATAGAATCATTAAGGTTGGAAAAGATCTCTAAGATCATTTAGTCCAACTGTCTATCCAGCACTACCATGACCACCAAACACAGGTATGTAGTGAAAGCTACCTGCAGCAACCTACAAGGCAGACTTACAAACACACAGCTTGCCTCATGTTTTCCTTCTTCTCTCAACGAAAGGCGCATAAAATAAAGCAAGAGGATGAATGTAAAAATATACAGGTTAAACTCACTTAAATGAGAACCCACTCATTAAAATTTCCTCACTCAAATAAGAGCAGGTCCACTGACTTCACTGAGTTACCCAGCATGCATAATCTATTAGCACTCGATACTTACTGTAAGATGACAAGCTCCCTATCCAGTACAGCACAATGCCTAACTTTTAAATTACCCATATGAGGAAACACACTATACTCTTGTACTAGATTATTCATGGTCTCAAAGTTAAGTATATGTTTATGTGTTTTACCAAACTAGCTGTCATTGTGCAACATCATAACATCCTACCCATGAACCCTCCCTCCAAATTGTTACGAAAGGCATTATTAACCCAAGTACGGTCTAAATCTTTGTATACAAACTCTAGGGAGAGTCCAGATCTTGGCTGCAGTAGGAGTGCTTGTGTGAAATGAACAGGGTCTACCTCAGTGTTAGCACATCTACTTTATAATGAACATAATATGAAAGTAGAAGTGGTATCTGCCTGCCATCAAATTGGAACTGAACTAACTCTGCTCACTGACACAGTTTTTCAGTCAGTGTGTTGTATTTCAGCTACATGTGCCTCTTATTAATAATTAAAAACACCTCCACAAAAAATAATTTTTAAAATAACTACAGATGTACCTAATCCCATTAACACACATACTTTTACGTGCAGAACAAGAGTAGATTTATTTTTGAATACTAATGGAATGTGCAAGAAAAGTATTATGTTTGATAACTTTTTTTTTTACTACACAGGTTCTCAGAGTATGTATGTTAGCAAATAAAATGCATTTCAAGCATGCCACATAATTAAGTTAAAGCATAGAGGAAGATAAACCAGATCAAGTAAGGCAGAAATCTCCCAGTAAATCAACTAACTTGAACACAGAAGCCTTCCTTCTTTTGAATTCAGATAACGTATGAACATTTTGAATATGCATAAAATAAACTACAATTACTTTTGTTTCCTCTTGAAGGTTGAAAATGCTCTGTGTTGTATTCAAAGACCAAAATTATTGCCTCCTCTTAAATACAGTAATAGTGCTTACCTTTCTCTCAGCTACTTACTAAAGGACCAGAAGTCAGACGACACCGCCGAAGAAGTCCAGCAGTTACACAGCACTTAAAAGTTGACTTTGAGACATAGGCTAAAGGTTTTGCTTTTAAATGAATGCTGTTCACAATAAATGCCTGGCAAAGGCCCAGATCAAAGTATCAGGTAATTGTCTAAGCAGTCAAAACAGAGAACACTAATTAATTAGTAATAAATATCCTGAATTATTAAAGATAAAACTTCTTTGATCTTCGTTTCAAAGCAATTTTTTCTTACGGTTGGAGTGCAATATTTCTAAATTGAGGGGCCAATACTAAGCATGTCCCCACTGCTGAGCAACAGTGTTGCTATAGAGACTTAAAATGAAGTGGAAGATGACACAACAATGCAGAAAGCACAGTGTGCTGTAACAAATGGTGCAACCACACAAAGAGGAAAAACAGTAAGTCCTAGTGGTAACATCCTAGAATTGCTCAGACCAACCAGAAAGCTTACACAACCTTCAGTACACCAAAATGCTACGGTATAGGCAGAATATACATAACATTTGTAACACATATATTTACCTTACAGCCCTTTTAAATATTTTTTTAACAGTTACTCTAACACCCAGGTGGTAGGATTCATTAG
This sequence comes from Trogon surrucura, assembly GCA_020746105.1. Classification (NCBI taxonomy): domain Eukaryota; kingdom Metazoa; phylum Chordata; class Aves; order Trogoniformes; family Trogonidae; genus Trogon; species Trogon surrucura. The sequence goes on along the minus strand of CM036621.1, from coordinate 53,568,878 downwards.
TGCTATGAATATCCTGCATACATAGCAATACTTAGGAACTTGTGAGAAATCATGTACCAGAAATTATTTATTACTTATAAAACCCCCAAACTTAGTGATAAGTGAATCGCTGTGTTACAACTGCAACCAACTTTGAACGTCACCATATTTTAGCCTTCCTACTATTTTTGTTCTTTCTTTCTCACCTAAGCAAAAGCTAGGTAAAGAAACTTTTCCATTCTATTATGCTTTCATGAGGAAAGACCCGAATTTCTCTGCAGGTCCCTAGGCAAATCTAATTAGAATGATTTAGGATGCAAGAGATACTCAAGACACTTGTTTTGTCTTTCTCCTCCCAACCTCTGAGAGGAAATTTTTTGCCTCTGGTCTTCAGGTAGTGACTCAGAAGTCCAGTGAGCCTGCTTATGTATTGCAGAAACAGCTGATTTCTTTCTCAGTAACAGCTGAGTAGTGCTGGTGCTGGAATTGCAGTCCGTTCAAACTACTATCTCCACAGTAAGAATAAAAGAATTCAAAGAGCAAAAGACTGCCAAATCATATTCCATATAGCAAAAACCAAATATAAATACACATTAGAGAAGCTATTTTTCCCTATCCTGTCTTGGAGAAGGAGCTATGGAACAAACCAGGTAGTTTGTAAAGACTACTGGTAGCATTCTTCCATGCTATGTTCTCCTGAGACATCTGCCTCCAGATGCTCCTCAGAGCCTCAGTCACTATTCTGTGCATACATGATTACAAACTAATTGCCTGGAGACCACTTCCTCATGAATGGAATGATTCTCTACCACTTGCTTCAACACTCTTTACAACACCTGCCTCTACAACTCTCTTGTGCAGTCTTCCACGAAGAGACTTATAACAATATCTCCGTTTCTGTAAATGTTGATTCTCCCACACACATTTCACATAAGAAACTACACTCTTCCAACTCCCTTGTGATATCCCAGCTTTCTGAGCTCTGCTTTCTAAGAAGAGTGAGACAATCCCTTCACATTCTGTCCACATCAGCTGACAAATAACAAATAAACTCCTCTTGGTTTCCCCATATAAGAAGTCTACTCGTGTCCAGAGTTTGAACCCCCACTTGAACAGAAATAATGAATTTATTCCAACTATATGCATCCGATTCAAAAACCAGGAAACTTCTCCTTTTGCTTTACTCACATCTGATAAAAAAATAACAAGTACAATAACACTTCAATTAACACAGTCTCCAACTTTTAAGAAACCAAAAACATGCAAGTGAAAGTGATTCCTCAACAATCCTGTTCAGAAAATGTGCTTCAGGGAAAAGGACTTAATTAATTGTATGTTTGACTTCAAGCATATGAGCAGTCCCTATGAAACTCATGAATAAATTAAAAAAAAAAAAAGGGAGACAAAAAATATTTTGTCACTAATGAGATTTCTGCACTTAAGATTTTTGTGTTAAAAATGAATTTTCTGTGAGAATATACATTCTTACACAAGTACTGTGTTTCAGGAAGAATTTGGAGTTATAAAACTGCTACTCTGTGTGATAATCTTGCTCAAAATTGTCATAATCTGAGTGGTTTAGATCTTGACGTTTTTAAAACAGTTTATTGGTTTGAAGAAATAATTTGTTGGATGTAAAGAAATCCTAGACTTACTAAAAATCAATAGGAATTTTACTCTGGTCTCCAGATTAAGAATCTTGTATTCACACTGTTCCTGTTTTTCTGCATACATTTCCAGGGTTTTGATGAGGAAGATACTGTACAAGCATGATGACTTTTAGCCTTTCTTTATAGTTTCCTCTTTTGAGCAGTGGAAACGGTTGTTTAGGTATGGGAATTTTCAGCATTTTCTCCTCCAGACAACTCTGGCTGAAGCCAGTCAGCAGGCAAGGCTTCCATCTCTGTAAAAAAACCCAAACATTTTACATATTTTTGCCAACCTCCTAAAATACTTATACATGTAAGAAGATGAGCAGGGTACTTTAGTAAAACTTGAATAGCAAGGCACCTGATCATAATGTCACGAGAGTAGGCCATAACTAAGCAGTTGGCTGCTAGTGTTGGAAAAGCCCTCTGCTGTTTAAAGCAGCCACAAGAGGAATGGGACAACTCTCCAGAAAAGCAGTGCCATACAAGTAGAGAGCAGACAGGGAAGAACAATCCTATCTAATCAGGAATCTGAGAGTATGGCAAAACAGCTAGGAAAAGATTTATTTTGCACAGGAAAAGTAGATTATGGATTCAGGGGAGTTTTGCTATGGCAGTATCATGCTTCCTATAGCCTTCCCGCATGCTCCTAAATATCAGGAAGGGATGTTGGAGTTGTTTTATGATTCTTAGTTGAAATTTCTCATATCACCATGCATTTAAAAAAAATTAAGTCATTAGAAGTTTGGTGTGCCATTAACAAACTGCCCTGATTTAAGATAAACATAACCAATTTGGACCTGTGATTTTACTTTTCAGCTAAATCTCTTTTAAGTGGCTGCACTTTCTGTAGGTAACAGCATGTTTTTGCAGACAGTGCCTGCTACTAGAAGTGATAACACCTGACGTTTCCAGTTACTGCCAGGGATCAGGATGCAGAAAGGCTCTTGCTGATAAGTGCTTCTGTAGTGACCAAGATCACTGCTGGATCTTGTGTGCCACACACCGGGGGTGCTGGGAAGTAAAAGAGGTCACAAGGAAGTAAAAGGTTGCACCTCTGGTAAGGAACAGACAGGACAAGTGGCCAACAAGGGCATTCCATTCCATATATGCCATATTCAGTATAAAACTGAGAAATCACGGGGGTTAAGGCCCTTCTTCAATGGCCAGAGTCTGAGGAGGACTCTGTCTGATCTTCTGCCTTTGATCCCAATCCTGAGTTCCCAAATCCATCTCCTGTATCCAGTTCCCCTCTGCTGCTGAGCCTGGGGCTTCCCCAGTGCCTGCCTGCTCTGCAGCACCAGTGGGGATTGCTACTGGGGGGGAAGTCAGGTTCAATATTGGTTTTGCATATATTTAATTAGTTTCATTATTGTCTGCATTTAGTGGCCAGCCCAGCCCTAACCCTTGACACAAAGAAAAATGGAGTAATAATTTATAATGTAGGGATGTCTAAACAGATCTTTCACCAACTGTAATTGAAAGAAGTGGCAGGTGTGGCTGCCACGTATTAAGATTGCCTTCTCTAAAGAAAGTAGGAATATCTCTTTTTCTAGCCTACTGTCTTTGAGCATCTCACACTTTTCTTCTTCTTCTGAATGGCTTATAGACTAAAGACACTGAATGAACTGCTTGGTATTGTAACAAACAGATAAATGAGAAGTTTGAGTTCCAACTGGCAGTATTTTTTTGTCTGTTAGAAATTCAACTCAAAATTTCTAAATATTAAAGAATAGTAAAGAGTAGCTCTAGATAGCTAAAGAATAGCTTCGAAAACATATAGCAGGGCACGTGGTGAAAGTGCTTTTCTAGTAATTTTAGTTGGGTTAAAAACATTTTATCTTTACTAATAACCTAAAATAAACTGTGTCATGATTAATGCATTATTTATGCTCAGCTTTCATACTCATGATCTGTGAATCACACAATAGAAACTTATCCAAACAAGACTGCTACCAGGCAGGCTTGCCCTTCCTACCACCATGCCCCAGGCATGGTCAGGATACACTGGACAAACACTTGTTTGTCCTGAAGGATTTTATATCCATTATAAATGAAAGGGACATAAACTAAGAATCCATTACTTAAATTCACACTTAAAACTTGATCTTGTATTTTATGGGGATAAAATCCCACCTTGACTCAAAGATTTTTCACTAGTTATTTCATCAGCTCCATATGGATGCATTTCTTCTATTTCCTTTAGTGCAACCAGCTTTTCCTGAATAGAAAAAAAACCAACAAAACCAAACCAGTTTTAACATCACCGACTCTTTTCATCCACTGAGATTTCTAGCACAAAAATAAAATAATCCTTACATGTACTAGTGTGATTGAGGATCACAAAATGTAATTGAAGCTATAATGTTGAGTCTGGGACCAGTCTTTCTATCACTTTAATATTTAGTCTAATTAAATTCTTTTTGTTTCACTAAGTGACAAGAAGTTCAAGATGAAATCACTGCTCACTGATTTCGTATTTTCTGAAAAATCCCTAATTCTAGTAAAATCTGGCCTTCATTTATTCAGAGCTACAGCCAAAAGGATTCCAAAAGATACATTTCCTGGTATAGAACTACTCTGAATACCTCATAAGCAAAATCATAAGCAGCACAGAACATAGAAACACTAAATTAAAACTAATATTTCTGTTTTGTGCAAAGCCTGCAGAACTTGGCAATGCAAATTCTACACTTACATTGACAAACTTACTATATCATCTCCTTTTTGGGCCACAGAACACTTGGCTGCTCATTTCAGTATATAAATACTACCTTAAATTTATAAATAACTGGTATTTATCATGCATAAATGCACGTGCACAGTTTGTCCATTTAACATTTGGAATCAAGGTCTCAGTATTCAGTTATATTGCAATGTACCCATAGGTGGCAGAACGGGCATACTATTAGGTACAAGAAATCATCACCTGAACCAGCTCATGGGCTAAGCGTCCCAAAACTTCTTGGGTTGTTCCATTAATTTCTAATTCTGTCACAACTTCCCAGCTACCATTCTGGAACCTCACTGGCATAGAGAAGACAATTCCTTCAGGAATGCAAAATTGACCTGAAGAAAAGAGAAAAAAACCAATGCACACATATTATTTATTATTAACAATACAACCTTACCAGAGTCAAGATTAAGCGCCACAGACTTGCAAAAGCTTGCAGCTTTAAGATCTTAGTATAAATGAAGACTGTGTTTTTCAGTGTACAGTTCAAAGACTTAAGAGTTCCCCTTGTACTGTAACTTTGTATTTTAGTTAGATGTACATGAATCACAGAATGCTTTGGGTTGGAAGGGACCTTTAAAGGTCATCTAGTCCATCTCCCCTGAAAGGAGCAGGGCCATCTTCAACTACATCAGGTTGCTCAGAGCCCCATTCAACTTGATGCTGAATGGTCCCAGGGATGAGGCATCTCCCACCTCACAGGGCAACCTGTTCCAGTGTTTCACCACCCTCATCGTAAAAAAATTCTTCCCTCTGTCTAGTCTGAATCTACCCTTTTTTAGTTTAAAACCACTACCTCTTGTTCTATCGCATCAAGCCCTACTAAAAAGTCTGTCTCCATCTTTATTATAAACCCCCTTTAAGTACTGGAAGGCCACTGTAAGGTCTCTGCAGAACCTTCTCTTCTCCAGGCTGAACAACCCCAAATCTCTCAGCCCATCTTCGTAAGAGAAACGTTCCATCCCTCTGATCACCTTTGTGGCCCTTCTCTGGACCCACTCCAACAGGTTCATATCTTTCCTACACTGTAACACAATTGCTGTAACAATTTCACATCTTATAAAGGGGAAAAAAATCTTTTTTGTTTCATATAAGGGTTAAATGGCTGTTGTAAAATGTTCCATTTATTGATCCATATAACTACATAAGAACATACTTTTATATTTTAGGTTCTAAGAACTATGGAGCCCTTGTGCAAAACATACACCAGAAAGGCATTTAAACTGTAAGACTGACAATCTGCAACAAGACAATATCAACCTAAGAGGTGCTTGTAAAAAGTGAGTATCAAATCGAAAGCTCTGCAGAGCAAAATTTCTTATATTTGGAGGTTCTCCTGCTGAAACAAACTTTCAGCCTTCCATTATACCATTATATGTCAATATATATTACAAGTTTGTATTAAATTAAAATTAATGTTGATTAAAAAATAACATTATACCTACTGGGGAAAGCTACAAGAGAATGTGTGAAGCAAAAGTAGATTTACCTTCAGTAAGTATTCCCACAGACACAATCTCCCCAGGAGGAGAGCCATGATGCCAGTATCTCAGTACAGTGGCTACCGCATGAGCAGCTAACATTCCTACACTGTGGCAGACCCGGGAACTCAGTGAACTCCGTGCAGACAGCAATTCTGAATGGATCCATTCACTACCAACAAAAAAGGGGGAGGGAAAGCAGGAAGAAAAAACTAAGACGACTGCCGGAAGAGTAGTTTTCTAGAGGAAAAATGAACTAAATCTGAGGAAAGAAAATAGTTACAACTTATTCAGATTTCACTGCTGAAGGCAAGGCACTTAAAGATAGAAAAATTGGTTTTATCAAAAGGTAACGACAAGCACTACTTGCATGGGAAAGTTAGGTCATTTACTCAAGCCATAACTTCTATTATTATTAATATTGCTTATATATGTATTACTGTCTTATGTAACCAAGCTATGAACCATAATCCCCCTGTGCTAAGCACAGCACAAGAATAAAACAACACAAATGCCTGCTGTCCAGTGAATGTGAGGTTTAGACCAGAGTGAGAGCTCCACATAGCCAGGCTTGAGTGTATGCCACATCTCCTGCCCTCTCACTCCACACATCCTTTCTCTGCTACTTCTCTTCCCATAAGAAGCTATTGACCTGCCAGCTGTCCTTTTTACATATGTTAGCAGATCGTCTACTTTGTGAAACTGACATTAGAGTACTCAGGCCCTATGTTCAATGGAATTCAGGTACTTTAAGACACAGATACATGTTCAGTATTATTTCACAGTTTAATGATTGGACTCAATGATCTTAAAGGTTTTCTCCAGTCTAAGTAATTCTGTGAAAGTTTGTTCATGCACACTAGACATCCAAGTCACTATCTAGACATTCATTCCTTCTTACAGGCTGCTCATGATATGACAGAAGAGAAATACACTTAGTACGTAGGAAAATACAGTTACAAACAACTCTGGCACAAGAGCCAGAACTATGTATAGCATTATGAACTACTCAACTTCTTTTGCAGCCTGAGTAGTTCAACTTGAGTTTTTTCCCATGTGCAGCACTAGCCAGTAGAGACAAATCTTGAAAACAAAAACTTTTCTTGATGTTAATTATACAGTACAGATAAACACTGATTAAAAGCAGTTACACAGTTTTACTTCTAGAAAATAAAATCTGTACTGTACCTATCATAAATCATATTCAATACAGGACGTGAAAAATTAGCTGGGCCCCAAATAGCAGAATCATATCCATGAAGTTTTGCATGTGACAAATCAATGTAGTTACAGCCAGTAATATTGCCCCAAACAATCACATCTTTAACTCCTGTAACAGAGGAAAATACACAGATTAATGAAGAGACAAATACTCTCACAATGTAGGCTGGACTAGATGACCTTCAGAAGTCCCTTTCAAGATGAATTATTCTTTAATTCAGTGTCCTGTCTTGATAGCAGAAAGTATTTGAACTGGAAAAGGTAAAAGGTCCTCCATAACCTATGAAACCTCATCACAAACTGAAAAAGGATCTTTAATTTATATCATGTTATTGTACATAACAGACAAAATCTAGTAAATACTTAGCTGTTGAAAAAACAAAACAGATCTGACTGCAAACATACAGCAATGTTCCTTTTAAAATCCCATACATGCAACTACAAAATGCCTAAGACTTAAAAAAACCCCAAACACCTACCTGCTTTGGAGAAAAAGTAATTTCTCAAATAACCTGCTGAGAGGGTATTCAGCCTATTAACTTACTTTTCTATTTTATCAGCCTCCAAAATATTTAGGCTTGTCACTGATGACCAGTTCAACACTGAAATAATCCTGGTGCTGAGCAGGCTGTTGGAGCACACCTTCGCTATGCAGTGCAGAACTGGGCAAATATAACCAAGCTATAACAATTGATCTGAGGAAGAAAGCTAATTAACCCAGAAATAACACTACAACACAGTTCTACAACATGCTTGTTATCTGCACAACAGTATGTTGTCACGTTTATTCACAGCTAGTTTGCGTGTCTCCAAAATAACAATGCACTGTCGAGTGCAAATGCAATCTCAAAGCCCTAGTTCCTGAAGTGCAACTCGGCTCAGTGTATTTCCAGCATGAAATACACACCAGAATGGCATGGCTGTGGCCAGGACTTAGCAAAAGAAAAGACATTCATGGGATCAGGCACAGACTCAGAGAGCAGTAAGCACGGAGAACTGCAGCACCTGCTAGTCACACCCTGGCATTCTGTACAGACATGTGATTCTGTGGGTGCGCTGCTGTGCTTCCATCTCTGCATGCACATCAGTTGAATTCTGCAGTGAAGTATGTACTCTCAGGGGTGTTCATCCCCTGAATTCCCCAAATGCTACCAGAACACATAAATATTCACCCGCTGTGTCCATATTCAGCTTCCTGGCCAGCATGGCTTTAGCTGCACTTTCCCACGATGTCGCAACAGCAATGACATTCTCAGGCTTAATGGATGGGCCATATGTCATAATCATCATTGCCTTCAGGTTTACAAAGGTTTTTCCTGATGAAATCACTTTGACCTCACTCTTGGCGTTCTTCTCAATCAAGGGAGCGTACACTTGACAGATCTCACTCACTTCTCTGATGCAGTCCTCAAGGGACTGGACTTCATAGTTTAAGAGGACATCATCAAGAACAATGACAATATCTGCTTGAATAAAAGCCTCATCTATTTCACTGTGCTGTGAAATACTGCAGAGAAGCGGGAATGCCATGTCTTCTGCTTCCATTACAATACCACAAAGAACTTCCTTAAACTGATCAGTGTCAAGCAAATGGATACTGATTTCTGTGGTCATCCCAAACACTTCTCCATTTGCCAACAGAGGGATCAGCTGATAACAGACTGGAGCCGATGCGCTGAAAAGAGAAGGATATAGAAAAATTACAGTTGATGACTAACCACCACTTGTTTGGAAGTATTACATAAACACAAATACCTTTCTTTCGTGTTTGGTTATGCTTAAATAGACCATTAGCTTGGATCCTTTATTGCTCTTTCTGTCATTTTAACAGGTTAAAAATTAAAACAGTTGGGTCCTCCTTTCACCTTAAGATGTTTTCATCCTATACATTTCAGTTGACACTATCACCTGAAAATTGCTGTCTTTAAAGAACCACAATTTTTTTAAGGTGCTCTGTTAAGACTACCCGAAATACAGAAATTTCTAAAGCTAGAACTGCAAAAGATTCTTTACTTATTTAAACATTTCCAAAAACATTTAATGCAAGATAGTTGCTGTACAAAAATCCTAGTTTATTTTGTAAATGTAAATATTTTGTCTAAAAGTTGCCTATGTCCATCCTTCACTTAAATTGGTGCAACACTAAACAAAAGTAGAAATAATTTCTAAATTATATACTAAATGTTCATAGTGAGGGGCACAGAACCTAACTTAAATCAGCAAATTACAGGAATTTGTGTGTAACTTCATATGGTTACCCCTGTTGTATGCCATAGGAGAAAGTGCATTCTTCTGAAGCTGAGTAAAATTTCAAAGATATTCTTTATACTCTCACCTGGTGATCCAGATCTGCAAAGGCTTGATAAGACTTTTAATCTCTTCCTCCTCTTTTTCAATCTCAATATGTGCCTGCAGGTTCTCCTCAGCAATGTCTAACATTTCCTCACTCAACATCATGGAGGTGATGCCATAATACTGCTAAGAACAAAAAATAATGATCTCTAAACAAATGACAACTCAAACACAGCAAGGTAACATTAGAAACAATAGTTTTGTTTGACATCTGAAGAAGGAATAAAGAACAACTTTATAAGAAAATGTAAAATATGAGTTTACAGTATTAAAGGCAGCTCATTACCTGAGCATGTTCCAGAAAATCATTAACTCCTCCCAGAAGCAGACCCTTCCCTCCACGGTCCAACAGTTCTCTCCAAATGATAGGAGACCGTCTATGTTCCCATCCATTCCTTTCACAAATGTCATGAAGCCACTGCTAATGTAAACACCCCCAACAAAAGGTTTTAATACTTTCTTGCGTTTGGTAACACTTAAATGTTATGGCTATAAACAGTCTTATTATTTCTTCTCAATACATAAATATGAGGTGCTTCACAACTTAAGTACCAAAGTGGGCAAAATGGGGGAATAACACAAAGCAAGGCATGTGATACACTGTCATACCTCAAAAGAGCCAAAGGTCCTACTTATGCTTGATTCTACTGCTGTAATTTTGCTCAGTGGTACTGAAGATAGAGATGGTGTGAAGCATCAAGTAATCTGAGGATTCCTATTTAGCTGCAGAAAGTAAGGAAGCTGCAGAGGCTAATTCTTATTCACATAACTGTTTTACTTGGCTGAGGTGTCAAGCAAAAAACAAGAGGTAATAAACACCACAGTACTATGTATCTCATGAAGCAATACTGCATTTTTTTGCAGTTCCTTCTAGGGACTACAGTGTAGACATGGCCACACGTCTGCAACGAAAGTACTCAGAAAGGCGCATCCGCATTGTAAACATCTATGTGAGATTTTACTTCCATTGTAATTCAAAGCCTTTGATTGCCAGAAATACTCTTGGCAAGTAAAAACTCTGAAGGCATATGCAATCACAGTGTGCAAAAGATTTAGAGGCTGAGCAGCAATTCATACATAATAAAAACAACTTTGAACTTCTTACTGCCAAAACACAACTTTAGGCTGGCCCACATTTTGTGCCCATCTTCTGTGCTAAGACCCACAACATTCACACCTTTCCTCTGCCGGGCTCTTGTAGCCAAAGCTGCTCCTGCAGCACTTCTACTCACGTATCAAAATGCTAATACAGGAGAAAAGACATACTACAGGTAGGCACAGTTGTTGCTTTGTAGGGCATTTACCAACGACATAGGATCATAGAACAGTTTTGGCTGGAAGAGACTTTCCAAGAGACCTTTCCTTAGCCCCATCAACACCACTAAACCACGTTGGACATGACTTACAACCCCTTACCTCCCACTTGTCAGGGTGCTGTGTGATCTTGTGAACCCTGAAGTCTGGCAAGTTAGCCTGGAGGTAGTCAGCCAGGAGCTCAGCTTTGGCATAGTGAGGGCAGTCTGCCTTACCTGCGAACACAGCGGCAACACCACAGGCGGGACATTTTGTGACATCCACTGATAACGGCTCCACAGCCCAAACGGGTTTTTATTTGTTCCAATTAAAAGAATCTTACGTAACCAGCACCCCGTAAGTTCTCAGAAAGTAACCGGACAAGTATGTGTGCCAGGAAAGAAAGGGGAACTTTGGAGGTGAAACAGCGTCTGAGGAGGCGACGCCGGAGGGCCAGCGGCAGGGAGCGGCACAAGCCTCACTGACGGGACGAGGGCAGAAGGCTCACCCGGGAGCGCCTACGGCCGCGTGCCGTACGGACACCGCTCGCCAGGCGGACCAGAGGAACGGAAAGTTCTGCAGCCTGCTTGGAGGAGCGGCCGTCAGAAGCACGGCCAGCCTGCGCCCGCCGCCCCCCCGCTCGCTGTCCCGTCCCGCCCCGCCCCGTCCCGTCCCGTGGCGTCCGCCGCGCCTCACCCGCCAGCACCAGCCTGGCCATGCGCGCGACGCCCGCCAACCGCCGCCTCGGCGTTGCTCGGCAACGCGCCGCGCGCCAGGGCGGTTTGTCCCTCGGCCCGCGCCGTCGCTCTCGCGAGGCCCGCCGAGACGGGGGCGGCGGTGTCATGGCGGCGCCTTCGCGTGAGAGGTAACAGCTACTGGGAGGCGCGGGCCTGGTGCGCGACCCGCCTCGCTCGGCCCGGAGCGGCTGAGGCGGGCAGCGGGCGGGGCGGCCCGGCGGGACCCTCCGTCGCTGCGGGGCCGCCGAAGGGCCTCCGCTCGCTTGGCGCCGGGCCGCGGGCCTACGCCACTGGTACCGACCCCCAGCCCCGGGCAGCGTGTCCCGTGCCGGCAGCAAGCGAGACCGCAGCTGGGAGGCGTTGCCCCGCCTGGTGCCCCCGGCCCTGAGAGGGTGCCCGCGGGTGTGCCGGGGCCGCCGGGCAGGCGGGGTGACCTCGGGGGGAGACTGGGACAGGCTGTGTGCGGCTGCTGCCGGGGCAGGATTCTGTTAACCAGAGCTGAAGGCAGGCAGTATCCACCAGAGCCCTGCCGGGAGACGCGTCTGCTTGGAGAAGGCGTCAGTTAGGAAATTGGAAGTCTGGTAACTAATCGGTAATTTTCAATTGTTTTTACAGATAAATGATGTTACGCAATTTCTCCAAGATTGTTTCCACTGGCAGAACTTCATCAGATCCCCTACATTGAGTTGGCATTTCAAATCTACTCATGAGACATTAGCAAAAATGAATAATAAAATAAGCTATTTGTTAAATACTGTTAGGTGCATGCATAGGTACAATGCTGTGCTCGCTCCCAAGTCTTCAGCCGCAGTAAGAAAACACATTTTGTGGATTGGCAGATACAGGGATCCCCAGGAAAATGTGAACTTCAGGAAACTGTTTTTAAATATTTTTCCTTCTCTGCATGGATCATCTCTTCGGTTTCTATCTCAGAACGTAGATGTTTTTAGCACAGATGGTAAAATGCAACCAGAGAAGAGTACAGAGGCTTTGGTGAGTGAGCAGGCTCCCCAGAACTCCTTGGAACCTGAGAAGCTGGATGATTCTGGGAGCTTCAAAGAGAAGCCTGTAATGGACCGTAGTGAACCCTTCTTTAATAGTCTCCAGAAATGTACCTGTCCTTGTGATGTACTGGACTTGGCTTCAGAGTCTGCTGTTTCCATTAAGCACTTCACAAACTGTTTAACCACCGTGTGGAGGCTCTTTAAAAATCTGTCCGAAGACCAGCAGCGTTATGAGAAGCAGCTGATCTTTGAGCACCCAGCTTTTGCCAAGCTTTGTCAGCAGCTGCTGCGGAACTCCAGGAGGATGACACGGGGTGACCTGGTGTTCAGTCTGCATGCTGCGGTGAACCTAGGTATTCCTCAGAACACTCTCCTAGTTCAGACTTTGCTGAGAGTGTGCCAAGTAAGTCTCAAAGTTCCTCCTCCTAAGTTTGGGCTGAAACCTCAGGGCTAATTCCGGGAGCCTGTGCACTGTCAGAGAGATGTTGGGTTACGTCCCTGGTTTAGTCTGATGTTCTGTGGAAGCAGAGCCCCCATAGTTAATTTGTGTGTACTTCTAATCTCTTTCATTTTTTAAAACCACTACCTGATTTCAGACAGGTTTAACAGAGAGAAGAAGTTGCAAAAATCATTACCCTTTCCAAGTTAACTAAATTTGACTGATGTGAGACCTTATATGTCCCTGCAGAATTAAAGCTTATTAGTTAACTTCTGGGGGCAAAGACAGATCAGGAGTGGTCACTTTTTTTTTTTTTCTGAAACTTTTCCTGGTATGAAGTAATCTGTTACTATGAAAACTTTTAACAGGAGAAGCTCAATCAACTCGATAACCGATGTATCTCAGTTTTGGCAACTACTTTAGCAGGGATGGATCAAGACAAGAATGTGAGCGCTCTTCATGCCGGATTACAGTGAGAAAAACATCCTTCATGTGTTCTTCGTATTTAAATGTGGTTTGAATATATGTCTTTTAGAAATCATGAAAGGAATGTCTATGCATAGAAGACATGCTGTGGTTTTAGGACTTCAATGATCACATGAGATAACAGCTGTCAGAGACAGTGGTTTTTGGCATTATCTTTGCAGTTTCAAGCAGAAAGGATTCCAATGGCCTAGGGTGCTAGGCTGCTCTGCAGGGGATTAATTTTCTGACTTTGCTCTGCGGCTGTGGGTTTTTTGTGGTGTTGATCAAGTCACTTCACATATCTAGCCTCCTTTTTATCTGTGTGTAGAAAGGAGGTAAAGAGAATAGCTTACTTTGTGAAGTAGTGCTTTACCAGAATAACTTCTGTGGCTGTAGTGATTTTTTTTTTTTTTTTGGATCAGTGCAATTTATGTGAGTAACCAATCTGCTCACTCCCCTGAAAATGTTTTTGCTGAGACTGTCACAAAACTTACCATCTTTAGTCCTTTTGTTCCTATGTCAGTTCCTGCGTTGAGAAGGTGTATGTGTTAGTGATACGCAAAAAAACCCCAGGTTCTCCTGTAGCTCAGGTACACAGTTCTTTAGGTTGGTGGCAAGTAGGAGATCCATCTACAGTTCCATTCTGTGTCTTGATGTCTGGAACCCTTACCCATTTGCAGGAAACAGCATCTGCAGGGATGAATTTCAGAGCAGTGCACTATCTCAGAAAGTGACACTTCATATTTTTGTAGCTGTGCAGGTATTTTTAAGGGTGATTCAGACATAACAATTACAGCCTCTCCTTCTGAGTCAGAAAAGGAGGTGCTGGGAATTCAGAACTCCTTCACCTTGTGCTTATGATCTCTGTGTTATGCTATCCCCTTCTGTTCCTGCAGCCCACAGAACTGCTTGTTTGGTTTTTTCCCTTGCTCACACCAAGTCCTTGTCAGGATCTGTTCTGAAGTTTCCTAGCTGTTTCAGAACTTGCCTGCAAAAGTGTGTTAATTCCTTGAGGCTTAACAGCACTCCTGTCTGCACAGTCACACGTGCAGGCTGGTCAGATGACCCTGATGTTAATGAATCAGCAGGAACACTTACCTGTCAGGATAACATTAAGAAAGCATATATAATTATTTCCATGTGCAAAATATCAGTGCTGCAGCTACATCATGTAGAGTCGTGCCAGCCTTGCAAAAAAGGAGGTGGGAGAGGAGCAGGGAATTACAGCTTTAACTTGGGACTGCATCAGTGAGGAAGAATGGGGGTACTCACCTGTTTCTGCTGAAGTAAGGAGAGCTCTATTAAACAGCTACTCTCTCTAGCTCAAGACTTTTTATTTGTTTCTTCATCAGATTATTAGTGGAGCAACGTGTTCCAAGCATTAAAGACATCTTTATACTGCAAAACCTGATGAAATACGTGGGAAAAGATGCTCCAGTCTTCCTGAAAAAGAAATTAGAGGTAAATTTAGTTTGGGACACTTTTTTACTTCCACAAAGCCTGTGCTCTTGCAGTTTTGAGAAATTGTCTATATGGTTCTTTACAGACACTCAGAGAAAAAAATATAATAGAAATATTAACTGCATTTGCTGTATGAATCGTAGTCCAGCTATGAAGTCCATAAGTCCAGAACTTAAATTTGGAGGCAGGGAGCATCCCACCATGAAAGGGAGCGGAAAGCAGTGGATATGGTAGAAAAGAAATTGAGGCAGTAAAATACCAGTGCCCTCACCTCTTGCTTGAATTTGCCACAAGGTATTTCATTGAAGCACTCAAAGGCTGCGCCCTGATTCCCTTGCCCAGCTTGTGGCTAGAAGACGAGAAGACAGAAAGTGACAGAAAGAAGGCAGTGTGTGATGGGGCTGGGTCCAGTAGTGGTACAGGGCTAGAGGACCCATGGGATTGAGATGCCAGGAGGACTCACTTAGCTCATGGCCTTGTCTTTCTGTGTATCTGAAAGATCCCTGGGAAATACAGTGGTTCGGAGCAGGCTTTAGGTTTTATGGCAGGACGTACTGGGTTTCATCCCCTGATTTAAAGACACTTTTTTGTAACCTTTCAGACAGGGCGTGTTTTCATCACATGTCTGAAGGGCTCTGAGGTCAGAGGTTGTAATAGCATTCACGACAAAGGGAGGGAGGATAGCACTGATGGGAAACTAGGCAAGAATAGAGCAGAGCAGGGGGCTTGTGCAGTGTGTTAGAATCTTGGACAAAGTACTACTTTTTACGAGATGGTGAGAAACTGGCTGAAAATGTGGTGGAATATAGAACTGAGAGGAAAGTAACACTTCCACTTGTTAGCTGAAGGGAACCTGTAATTCCTACAGGGTGCTGTTTTTAATACTGTATAATCTCTATTATAGACACATTTTGTATTTAAACTTCGATATCCGTGCAGTGTAAATATTGTCTTTTAATAGTCATTGTACTTTGTAGTCACATTTTTACTATCATTTACATCAACCTCAATTACTGCTTTGATAAATGAAATCTCTTTTGTGGCATCAGAGCTGACCTGCTGTGCCTCAGTCCACATTTGTAGCTGGGTGTTTGTATTAACGGTGCGCGGCGTGGTGTCCTGTCGGATCACTTCGAAGGCTTAGAGCTTTCACGTGCATCCAAAACAGTAATTAGAGTACTATTAAACGAGTCAACTGTGCCAGTTACATTTCTGCTACTTTTTGAAAGAGTTGGGAGAATATATATGTTCACAGTATTTGGAATGAGCCTTACTGAGATTTCGTTCTGTAAAAGAGATATAGAAATACAAATTGCTGGGAACTTGCATAGTGACAGCTTTAGAAACACTCGATCTGCTATAATTCCGTATAATTAAGAGTAGCTTATGCTTTTGCTGTTTGTTGCTTTTTCTTTTACATAACTCTGAACCAGCTAAGAAATTTGAGAGGGTTTTGGTGAAAATACATTCACCATAAAACATTGATAATATTCATGAAGAATGAAGGATTTAATAAACTCTAATTCCATTTAGATGGCAGTTTTGAAAGAGATAGACCACCTGACTTTCCCGAACGCTCTGCGTCTGGTTTTGGCTCTTGTTGCAATGAATTATTGTTCCATTCCAATCCTGAATGCCTGCAGTAAAAAGATCCAGGGTAAGAAAAAAATGGTTATTAATTTTCCCTTCCTTATACCAAATTCTTCCTAATTATTGTCTCTTCTTCCTTTTCTGATTTACTTTAAAACATCTTTGTTTTACAGGATATTATAGTAATGTGGAGACATTTGACAAGCAGCAAGACAGGAAATTACTGATCAATAACAAAGCAAAGAACTCTTGTCATCTCTGCCCTTCTTAACATTTACCTGAATTGTATATTTTTCTTTGCATTTTTCTGTATGCAGAATTTAGGAAAAATAATTTAATTCCAGCACGAAAAAACAGATTTCAGATAAACTTTTTAAAAGAAATGTGAGTTAGAAGTGGACATCTCACAGGATGGATTGGTGGCTTAGTGTGATTAGTTGATAAATTAAATGGAACATAGCGTTTCCCTAATTAACTGGATTTAAGTTTTGAATGCTGCTTAGTAACAGCCCAGAAAAAAAAAAAAAAAAAGAAAGCTAATGCTTTCACCTGTCTCCATACCTTTACTTTGCTTAGGTATATACTTAGGTATATACTTTACCTTTGCTTAGGTATATATGGTCAGTATGTATTGACTCACACTTAAAATACATATGAATTTGTGTTTAAAAAAACCCATTACGATAGCAAACCAGCATTTTTAACATAAATGAACCGGGAGTGTTTGGGCTGCTTGTATAGCCTGTATTTGTCCTGATTGTTCATACGTGTTAGGTCACCATGTTTATTACACATACTGGCTTCTGCCGCAGCACTTCTGCCACACCCAGTACCCAGGCTAGAAAACATACACACACTGAGTGAGCAGCTACCCAGTACTTCTTTTCTGCATTTTTTTAGTGCATGTTCTCAAGACTTACATGCTGCACACTGTGATGTTCTGGGGATAGGGTCATTAATTTCTGGATGGAAACAGCCCCTATCAGAGGCTGCAGATGGAATAAGGAGAGGAGGCAGGGACATGCTTTGGGGTCCATGGAGCAAAGGAATTCCTCAGCAGGTTTTCCAGGTTGCTGGCACTCAAGATAACCCACTCTCCCATAGCTGAGACTTGACCAGAATTGTAATAACAGTGTACTTCTTAGGTACTTACTGAGTTAATTTTTGCATCAGCAAGGGAGTGACCCAGTAAGGAGAGATTAGGGTCAAAGTGTCCAGTAATATGAGGTTCCAATAGACTGTTTTCTTTAAGAGTATGTAGCATTACGAATCACTTTATTTGGTGTACGGCTCTCGTTGGCTTCAGTCACAGTTGTCAGCACTCAGTACTTGAAGAAATGAGGTAACAGTGTTTTATGCTGAGCCTGGAAGATCACTGAGCACAACTCAGAGGAGTTAAAATTCAGTTATTTTCCTGCTATCCTCTTGAATCCCCTAGCAGAGGAAAAGATAAAACCTAGTTTTGATGGGTGCTCATCCTACTACTGTAATTATGCTCTTTTCTCTAAGCCACTGTCTTTTGTGACCTGCATGCCCCTCATTGCAGCAAACAAAGCAGGATGTTCAGGAGAGCGCATCGTTAGTCGGTACTTAATCTTTTGCATTTCAGGAGTAGGTCCTTCTTGTGTGGCAAACGAAGCAGCAGTCCTGTGCAGGCATCTGTTGTCATCCGGCCCTCAGTCTGGGTCATCACACTCATAGGCCAGGAGGTTACGTTATGGTTCTGTGTTTTGCTGTTTGGCTGCTTTACTGCTTTTTACACATAGATTCATATTTGTGGTTTCTTGCTGTTCTGTAAAACCAAATGGGAAAAAAAAGTAAATTTCATCATATGCTAGTACCTGATTAATTGGCAGCTTAGATTCACCTCTTTGTTACTCCTATAGCCGACATGGTGAAGCAGGCAGCCCAAAGGCTCAGTCAGTACTGAAGAGGGTAGCCTGAGGGTTTCTGAGGGTGCTGAGTGCAGGGAGGTGCTGAAAATTGAGAATCCTGGAACAGAATTCTCTTCTTGCTTCTTTTGTTAATTTGTCCCCTTTTGCTGATTTATTCCTTCTAGCTTGATCCTGACTGAGTTTGGATTTTTCTGCCTCTCAGTTTCTTCATGTGTTTTAGCTCAGGTGACTTTGCCTAGCTAGTCTCAGTCTTGTTGCACATTCCTTACGTGATTTTTTTTCCCTCCTCCATCCCTTAGCCGTTTTCCACAATGTCTCCAACCTACAGCTCCCATTGCGTTGTATTATTTGTCTTTTTTCGCTCTTCTGTTACAGAGAACATCCACGGTACTCCATTTCGGCAGCTAATTCTCATTCTGGAAGCTTGTCACAGTCTCCAGTATCGTAATGTAAAACTGTTTTCAGCGCTAGCAGACTATGTTAATTCTACTGCCTGCCTCTGGGATGAAAGACAGGTGAGTTTGAGACCAAATAATTTCTAGTGGTACTAGCAGAATATCTGGTGCTTTCCATCTTACTTTGGAGAAGAGTTTTTTTAGGAATACAAATCTGATGAAGTTGATACAGTTAAATTTTTAAAATGCTTTTCCTGATGAATAAAGAACTAAGAAATAAAAGGGGTGTTACAGTTTGAAAAATTTGCTTTCATTGAAAGTGCCTTTTATGAAATCAAAAGGTAGGATTCACTGCCTTTCTTGACCTTATAAAACTATCTTTTCTTCTAGATTATCGTTTTTCTTTCTGCCTTCGAGACACTTGGCTTTCATCCTGGTGAGCTGATGGGCATTTTTGCTGAGAAGGTGACAGAAGATGCTGAATTCCTCAACTTGAAAAACCTTTTGATTGTTCTCCGAGTATATTCACGACTCAACTATGTTCCCAAAGGCCAAAAGGATCTGTAGGTTTTCATTTAGAGTGCCTGATGATACATTATTTAGTAGTCATTACAGAGAAATGTATGGCAACTGGTATTTGATTTCAGTTTTGAAAGAGTTCATAATCTCTTTTATTTATACGACATGATTATACACAATAATAAAGATCTCTAATTTGTATTTTCATTTGAAATCTGCATTTTATGTAGCCTTGTACGTGTATTTAGATACTTTTCTTCTGTTTTCTGCTTTTGAAAAAGGTTTTTTGAGACTCTTGATAACTGCTTGAATAAGTACCTCACTCAGATTTCCGACACAGAACTGCTGAAGGCAGTGTATTCGCTTTGCATATTAGGATATCTCCCGCATCATTCACTTGAGGAGCTGCTGCAGAAGGACAGCAGGGATGAACTTCTGTCAGGTCAGGCCTTACTTTGTCACATTCTTATTTTAAAAAGGATAGTCTGCCTCTGTAAGTTATTAGTTGTAATTGTGTTAAAAATTTAGAAATTAAAGAATGCAAACCTGATTAATACAACATTTGAAGTCCTCAAGACAAAGTTTACGTAGTGATGGTGATCTAAGTGATCTGCGTCTGTACTAGGGCATAAGGCTTATTGTCTTGGGCGTTGTGGTGGCTGCAGTTTAATAGTAAATGTGCACATGGAGGGAGGTGAATGTGAGATTTGTGAATGAGATTTGTGGAAATGGTAGAAATGTGTAAGAGCCAGGGGTCCTGTCAGATGTTCCGGTCCTGTAATCCTGACGGATGTTCAGGCATTTTTAAGAACACAAGACGTCTTAACCTTTGTAAACCAACTTCGGTACCTGGAAGAAGGCTTTTCTGACTGCTCCAAGTTATAATGAGAACACTGGAGTGGCTTGTAGTAGATTTTGTTTTCCACGTTAAAGTAGTTCAGCAAAATAGAAATTTAGAGTAAAACACTTGTGTCTTGTTCATTGAGCCTGCTATAACTGCTTAGATTTTGTGCAGCTTAGTACTCTTAAAGTACCGTTTCAAAATTATGGCCAAGTCTGATATCGCTTCTTAGTTTTATAATTAGTCTTCTAGTTATCTGGTTTTTATGGTTTTTATGCATGCTGTCTCATTCCATGGTCTCCTGTAATAGCTGATAGCATGCACAGAGCTGTGTACAGTAGAGGAAAAAGACTGGATGAATGGGCATGTCCCAGCTATAGACTGTATAATTAGAGAGTTGATGTTGTGTATTTAACAAAATATTGAAGATACTCTGTCATATTCAGTGAAAAAAAACACTGGGTTTTTATTCCTGTATTGAGATTCATTCACTCTGTCTGCCAGAACAGACTATAAATGATAACAGAGTGGAAAATTCTGTGAGCTGATATGTTGGATGTAATTTTTTTTGTGTGTTCTTTTTCAGATGATCTTTACAAAGAACAAAGTGAAATGATGCTTTGCTGTGTGAAAGCGTGTATGGAACTTGATAGCCCTTCCTTCACGAAGCCTGCGTTTGTGCTGACTGAGAATTTGTCCTCATCAGTATCTCCTAGTCTCAGAAAGGCTCGGGAGGCACTGGTAGAACTTCTGGGAGATGAGAACATGTTCCGGCAAAATGTTCAGCTGCCATATAAATACCATATTGGTATGAAGCCAAGTTACTGTCATACTCTTTTTAATGTAGATTTATAATCTCCAAAGTAATAAGGTGGTAATAAGTCTGCATAGGGTGCAAGTGCTTAGAAGTGTTAACACTATGAAGACACAGTCTTTTAACAAATTATGCCCTTGATTGGTGAATCTGCTTTCTAGGATGCTTCTGCTAAAGTATTTAAGTCAATTTACTAAAACTTTATCCTTGCTCTTACTTACAAAACTGCTTTGGACTTTTTATTAAGCATCAGTGAGCAGATGTTAATTGTACATAAATCCGATATAGCCAACTGTTTTAGAGAGCTGAGATGTTTGTACTAAATCACATTAGAAACAAAGCCAAACAGCAGTCGTTTTTGTTTTCTGACTTGTTTCTTCTCTGAAGGTCTAGCTAAGGTTTGTGTGCTTTGGCAGGGGGAATTCTACTTTCATTTATGAAATAGAATATGACCTTCTTTGACAGGTGATAATTTCATAACATTTGGTTTCTTTTATATTTTGATATTGCTTATTTTTTTACCAGCCAACCAGCTTACGAATTTTTCAGTTATGTGTAATTTTCTTCCTAGATATTTCTAATGATGAATCAGGTAGCAGGAAAATCTGAGTAGGTATGACAGACTGCAATCAAGACTAGTTTGTTTAAAGTATGATTTCACTCCCATACAGTTATATCTATAGATTCCAAACACAATTTTTTTTCTGGAGATGTGCAAGCTACATCTGTTTATATTGGTTGCAGGGAGGGAAAAGCTGTCAGTAATATGTAAATTATTAGAGAGCAGCAGTTAGAAACAGCAGTGATGGTGTCTGGTAACTTTTGCAAATGAGCTATTCATCTGAAAACTATTTGAACAATTAATGTTCAGAGAGAACATGAGTGTTAAATGTTTTGTTGTTTTGTTTTCAGATTTTGAAATCACAATGGATTCAGACAGAAAGAAAGTTCTCCCAGTAGCTGCAGCAGATGATCATGCTGACTCAAGTGTTCAAAGGTGTCTTTCTTGACTGCATATTTTTTCTAGCAGGCTAGTTTTATTTCTGTGTATTCCATCTATTTAGTTCTGTGGTTCCCTGATTTGCAGAAGTAGATGACCATCTTGTTATTTGAGCTCATTGAAATGTACAAAAATTGTTATGCCAGTTGAGAGCAACCACTCATCCAGCTCACCACCTTCTTCTAACAGTGTCTAAAACAACACTTCAAAGAAAGAGGCAGGAAACATGACAGTAGTCTGACACTCTTGTAATGGACGCAGGTTTTGAAGTATGACTGAAATCCCTTCCAAAAAGTCACTACCTTATGGTTTTAAAATTCCAACTATTTGTGTGTCAAATTAAACATTCAGTTATTGTATTAAGTCTGTAAAATGTGCATCTCAATGGTATGTTGTGGCAATATTTGGCCATATCCATATTTTAGGTGATTAATTTAATCTCCTGTAGAAGAATGGCCTCTCTGTAACTGAAGGAGTATAAATATCATTTAATTAACACTTAAGTAGAATTGGGAAACACTTAACATTTGTGTGCTAGATCACTGCATAGCAGTGTATTTTGTATAGCTTGCTTTTTGGGAAGAGAACAACTAATGAATTTTCTAACAGAAGCTCACTGTCAGGCTTCCAAAGCATTCAGCATTTCTCACCCTTTAAAGCAGTTTTTTGGCAGGGAGTTACTGTTTCTGAATATTAGCAAAGGATCAAAGTAAATGCAGAAGCTGTCAAAATAATGTAGAACTTTGAATGATCTATTTCCTTCTCATTGCGGGAGAAGTGGAGTTTCTGCTGTAGGTACTTGGGTAGATGCTGGTACTTGTGTGAAACTCATGGAAGAAGAGAGGGTCTAAAAAAATCTGGAGTAAGAAAAGGATAATGAAATGTGTTCAGTCCTGATATTTTCACTTACCAGAAAGACAGCTATATATGTATATTCTACAGTGTTAAAGGACATTATTGAATCACTGTCTTAAAAATGCGTATTCTGCTTTTGTTCAATGGAGTCTTCCCTCTTCTTCTTGGTTGTAGATTGGCTTTTCTCTTTGTTCCTCTATCTGCTTTCTGCGTGGGTACAACGCACCCCCAGGGGAAGCTGGCAATGAAGAAGCGGCATCTTAATAAACTGGGCTATGATGTGATTCTGGTAAGAAGAGTCCTGTTATTCTCTCTGTTTCAGTCCTGTTATCAGCACAGTGATGAGTACGTTTGTTTGGTGGAAGAGGCCTTGCAGGGAATGGTGAGCCTTCTCCGGATGGTAGTTGTGTATCAACTCTACTTAGAAGGTAGTGGTGGTATTGCTAAGGAGAAGGGACACTTTCTGCTTATCATTATCAGTGAAATAAATATAGGAGTTCAGGGGGAAAAACAAGCACCACTGAATTGCTTTGTACCTAAAAAACCAGGAGTGCTTGGTTTGCGGGACAGCATAGTTCATTGAAGACAACAGAATTAACGTGCCCTTTCCTTTTCCTTTCTTCCAGGTCCAGAACAAGAAGTTTCAGGAAATGACAAATGAAGATGCCGTTGAGTTTTTGAGAGGAAAAATTTATTCAGAAAATGCTTTCTGTTTTTCTGAAGTGACTGCGCAACAATAATGATTAAAATAAACTAACGATTTTGGGTCTTTTGTTGTGTTTTTCCTGTGTAATTAATGGGAGGTTTTACACAACTGCCTACTCCAAAGTATTACAGATTGAGAAGAGTTAGTAAAGTGAACAATGTCTGCTGGTAGCGGGGGGTTTCTTTTGTGGGGGTGGGTTTATTTTAGAGGAAGGAACTACTTAATCCAAAAAGCATCCTGACATCTATTGCTGTTGAAATGTCTTCCCCTCCCCCATGCCCCAGATTGACTTTCTCTCTTACTTGAGCTGAGTCAGGGAAAGAAAGCGACTGTTGCAAGTGCTATGGGAACCTGGTCTACAAATAACACTAGAAGGATTCCGCCCAACATCCCACCCCCACCATAATTCTTTATGCAGAACTATAGATGGTAAAGCAGTAAATAACTCAGCCTAAGGGGTGTATTTAAAATCAAAGTTATGTGAAAAGTTTCTAAAGAAATCGATCTCACCTAGTTTCCAGAAGTTCAGGCCGGTGATGGGTGTTAGCTGTGTGCTGCTTCTTTTGAAGCTTTTGCTTCACTGCTGCTGTAATAGGTCTTGGGACTTCTCACTCCAAAACCAGGTCTGGCGTGTCTTCATAAACTCAGTCTTGCTCTCTGCTTCTGATATTAGTGTCTCCACAACTAGTGGCATTGGAATACTCAGACTTGTTCATAACATACTCTGATGCATCTCCACCGTCCTGTTTCGCAGTGGTGGAATTGGTTATGTTGGCAAAGTCCTCAGAAGTTCAGAGCAGTTTGGGGCCTTCGAGCTGAAGGAGTGGGGAGAACTGGTACATCTTTTCCGTTCTTGGTAACATTTACTGGTAAAATCTATTTGCGCTAGAGTTGCTGAAGTACTTAGTAAGAACATCGGAATGCTCAAAATATATTTGCCAACAACAGCTTGCTTGTTCCTGCGGTGTAATCGGATCTTCAGGCACAAATTTTCTGCGCTGTAGCCACAGCCCTATCGGCACGAAGGGAAGCAGCAATGCTTCCTCCAGTGAGGGTGTGCTACCTAACGGTGGTGCCCTTGCCTCATTTGAGAAGCTACGAGGGCCACGTTCTTTGTCTTTCTGGAGTAGCGTGGCCACATGGTTAAGGTGTTACAGTGATGAGATAAAAAAGGTATTACAGTGATAAGGTGAAAAGAAACAACGTGCTTTAAAAAAAGAATTCACTGCCCAAATTCTTGCAGAACATGTAGTCAGAATATGGTGCACATATATAATGGAAACTGCAGCCAAAGAAGCGTTGTCACAGCAGCCTGGCACAGAAAGCTGAGCGAGCTGTTCAGCATTTCAGTGTCTGAAATGCAGCACGTGCAGAAAAAGAGATTTGATGCAATTGTAAAACTTAATGACTGAGCAGAGTTCATCTGCTTGACTTGATGACAAGTTTGCTGTGCCCTCTTTTTGGACCTGCTACTTTAAGAAAGCGTGATCCGTACAGATCCATCTGTAGAAGCGGACTGGTCAGAGCCCTTCGGGTATTCTGAGCTGGCCCACTGGCTCATGGTCCAGCCTGCGCTGGGGGAGGTCTGAAATATTCTGTGCTGGAGAGTCAGGTAGTGCTCAGAGCTCTGTTAGAGCAAAGTGTTGGTGCTGTTCAAAGCTGGAGCCCTACAGGCCAAGCTAATGCAGTGTCGGCTGGGGCTCTTGCCTGAGCTGGGGAACTGCTTCTTCTGCTTCAAGCTTTTCAGTCGGGTCCTAAGTAGCAGGTCCGCAGCTCCCATCTGCTCAGGGACAAAACACCAGGCAGAGAGCTATGCTGTCCTCTTGGGTGCCAGGAGCCTGGAGAGAATTAGCCACTTGCGGGCACAAACCAGCATAGCACTTTACATTGAATTAGCTGATCACCGTCTTTTCTTTCTTTTTTTGAACACATTATGAGTAGGTGGAAACTTACACAAGCAGTATGGAAGTGTAGTAGTCTGCCATAATGATCACCTTGCTTATTAAAATATCTTGCTTTATGCAATCTCAGTAATTCGAGCCATTACTATGTCACCTACACTGATTCATAGTTCCAAGGAGTATGTAGCTGCTGCCAGAGAGACTGCAGAACTGTGAGTTTCTTGAATCTTTACATCTGTTAAAAAGCTACTCTACTGCAATGTCTGAAATAAATCCAGGTTTCTCAGGTGTCCAATTCATGTAGTAAGGGAGATCAAACCTCCTGTTTTGTGCATTACAATCTGTACTTAGAACACAATTTTCCTCTCTCTCCCAAACCGTGCTTATTAAAATTAGTGGGAGACTCACAATGAAGATAAACAACAATTATTTTGCTCCTGTAATTGTGGGTTTTGTCATTGCATGGATTGCTCAGTGTGAAAGGTGCAAAATCCCTTTTTTTTAAAGTGAAACAGACACTAAACATGTTTGTAGCTGACCTGCCAATGAGGCTAACAGGAGATGCCAGCTGCACCTTTCTCTAGGATTTTCACAGTTTGCCTGCAGGCTCAGGAACATGCATTTCTACCCTTTACTCACACTTGGAACACTTTCTAAGTGCGGTGGCTGGAAATCTTTTCTGAACAAGAAGTGAGGAACCAAGAGGCTGAATATGGCTTTATTTCATACACCCATGGGTGTATCTCATTAATGGATGGAACGCAGACATTTGGTCTGGTGTTCAACTCCCTAAAGGTATTTCAAGGGTGTATCCAATCTGTAGCAAGGCCAAGGTTATCAACCCCATGTAAAGTGAAAATAGGTAATTTATTAAGTAAACTAAATTGCTGAGGGAAGGGAGAATCTTCAGTGAATTGAAGGCTTGTTAAAGAAGATAAAGCAAGTACAAAGCTTAGAGTAATTATGTAGCTATGGCTTAAAGACAGTGAACTCAGCTGCACAGAGCAACCATACATCTGACCACTTTCTTGTACAAAGGCAGCATTTTATTCCTGAGTCACAAAGAAATCTGAAAAGTAGATCCATACAATTTTTTCCTTCATTCTGAGCTATGAAATACTGGACCTAAGTATTTGTCCCGCTAATCTCAAAGAAACAGATACTGCATTTTATGATTCTTGTTTTTCACATGCTGCCTGCTGTTAGACATTTTTTGATTCATAAATCTTATCTTATTACAAAACAGTAAAATGCCATGATAAAGTTGTCTTATCTGGTAAGCTTGTCCTTGTGAATCATGCATATACCGTGCATCCTTTGGCTTCTCCAGGTCATCTGAAGGGTGACAAACTCAGATCATTGTCATGTATCACACAATCGATAAGAAAACATTGTTGAGAAGGATTTACAAACAAAGTTAGACAGTAAACTTCACTGGCCCAAGGATGATGTTAAGCATTGCAGGATGTGTGAACAGATCTAAAATGAGAGCAAGAAACAGGAAGGCAGAAGATGTGGGCTGCAAGGGTCAAGAAGGCTCTTGCGTGAACAGAAAATAAACTAGTACCATATGAGCAAAGATGAAACAAAGTTTGTGAAGTAATGCAGAATGAGAACAGTGAGTGGAAAAACAAATTGTTTCCATAAGCAGCTGAATTTGCCGATCCTGATGACCTGCAATTCTCTCCCTGCTTGGATTTGGCCATGTCTAAAACCAGGTTTGAGTGCTAACTCCAGACTTCTCAGATTATGAAATAGTTCAGTCACTCACTCACAAGAAACATCCAGGAACTCTCTCCAAAACTTCCACCTCGCTCTCAAATTGTGATGTTCGAAAGTGACTGGGAAAGAAGGACTGAAAATACATTGCAAGAGTTGGATTTTTGTTAAGAACTCAGAATCTAAATAAACTGAAGCTTAGAATTAGAGAATGGCAGTCTGTTTCTCAGACAGTGCAACTGTTTCTGCATAGGCAAGAGGTTGAATAATGCTTTGAACACAGAGACCTGATGATGTGGCTCTTGTCAATTGCTAAATAGAAGAAAATACTATGACCTCCCTTTAATGATTTCTTTCCCCCCCCCCCCCCCCGGCCATTGCAGCAGGTATTATTTTGTATTGTCATTTGTTAATGTTAAGCTATTCTCTTCGTGCACAAGTCTCAGAGCACATAAGCTTGTATGAATGAGGTTCCAGCTAAATAACTCTTTACCGACACTAGAACATCTGAATTTAAAAGAATTGCAGGTGTTTTGTCAACGCAGAAGAGGTGGAGCATTCACTTCTAGGTGAAATGTGCTGAAATCAGTTATTTCTGAACAAAAGCAGAGCCACGGTTATCAGCTGTTCTCTACATACCTTAAAACCAATTACGGGACTCAAGCATAGGTTTACTGAACATGTAATCTTTTGCTAGTAACTGTGGTGGTTTTAGTAGTTCTGCATTGTTCTTCTCTTAAGTGATGCAAATATAATGGAACTCTGAACTATGACTAAGATCTGTCCTTGCTGTAGCAGGTTTTTTGGTTTATTTTTCATCATTTCTGCATGACTGCAATATAAAATGAAAGTATGAATGTGGTGACACCTGTAAATAGGCACCTAGAAACAAGAACAACAACCTGCCTTTGGGTCTGTAGCAAAAGTCCTCCTCTCTACAGATCATCAGTGAGCTTTTTTTTTTCATCCTGTTCCCTCTCTCCAAAAATGCTCCTATGCTATACTCTAGTAATACTGTTGCCATGGCACCCATCAAAACCCAGCTATGCTCTTGCTTTATGTAGCAAGATGCAAATTTTTATAAACAGGAGAATTTCTTTTCACTTTTCACTGCTACAAAGGACTCTATCCATGCCTCCAAACAGAGGCAATTTACTGAAAACTCTTTGTCATTCTGGAGTATGTGCCACAGTTTATTCGTATCAGTTCAATCCACAAAAGGCACTCACTAAATTTTCTGCATTTGTCTGTTTGATTTTCACAGTACAGTTCTGCTGTATGTAAGATGTCATTCGTACTCGACCACCCTTTAGAAAGGTGGGGAAGCATGTGGGGAGCATGGGGAAAGGGGGAGAGGCTCATCAGCTGGTTTAAATTAAAGTCAGGGTGCTACAGCAATGTACATGCTACAGCAATGTACACCAGCTGAGGCGGTGGCTCCACAACTTCAAAGGAGGAAACTTCAAAGGTTACGTGAGTCCAGTTTTCTCCTTCTGCGGTAGGGAGCAGCTGGTGAATTGGACTCTGACTGCACAAATGTCGGTGTAAGCGGTGAGAATTGTCACTGAAGTCTTGATGGGTACTGACACAGAGGAGATGAAATTCAAGAAATACACAGTGGCTTGTTGTGGAGATTATATATGTCTATGTTAAGATGTTATTGCACACAACAGCTAGGGAGGGAGGAGAGACCAAGCATGGAGCCCACATTTGAAATGTCAGTCACACAATAAAAGACTATTTAATCTTTAAAAATATACATATTGAAGACCAATACCAGGTTGTTACTTAACCATTGTGCTGGCTCAGCAGTCAGTTATCAGCTTTAGCAGAGCAATTCTTTGACACAGGGAATTCTCTGGAAAACACAAAGGCAACCTAAACTCCTTGTGCACAGCAGTATATGAGGCAAGAAAAGGGTAAAGACTGTTGATGCATTTTTCTCTGTTGTTTTAGAATGTGCTCTGTTTTGCCAATGAACAATTTTCCCAGGCACACACCACCTTCTGAATGAATATTCATTCTGAGTAATTTCTGTATAAATGTAAGGAAAATTATGGACATCTGAAAAGTTAGGCAGGCAATAAATATGTGTGTGCATGTGTGTTTGGAGATTTCATAGAATCACAGAATCATAGAATGGCCTAGGCTGGAAGGGACCTCAGAGATCGTTTTAATCCAACCTCCCTGTCATGGGCAGGGATGCCTGTCAACTAGATTTGCTCTATGTTTATGCACAAGGAACAGTACAAAATGGTGAATGCTTCACAGGTATCAACAAGACTTCCTTCTCAAGTAGTCAGTATTCCCCCCAAAAGGTAGTGCTGAGGACGATGAAGGTTGGTTTGATTTTTGCTGCTACAGAATAAAAAGAGAACTTTCTGAACTTTCCACTGCTGTCGGTAGGTTTGATGTTCGTTTGCTAAATCTAGTAACTCATTGTTTGAAAGGGGAAAAAGAACAAGAATGGAACCCATTCTCTCTGAACAGAGGATAAGATGATCTGACACTAAAGCATTAGACAGAGAGATGGAGAACCTGAATGCATCTCCCTGCTTGCCACCCCTTACCTGTCTGCTCCTTGGCAAGTTAGTCAGGAGGTCCCTGTGGTGCACGCAGGGTCCTGGCATTCACACCCAGCTCAGTAGTGCCGTGACTCAAAGGAATGCCCTGCTTGGTAGCAGAGGCACAGTCCCAGCACAACCAGGTGTCTGCATTCTCCACCTGTATAACAGAGATGTCGCCACGTCAGGTTGCTTGGACTTTTAAGCTCTACCAGGCAGAACTGGCTGATGTTTCAGATCCCCTCCTTGTACAAAGAGTTGTAACCATTCAGCCATGAGAGTGGAGAAAGTCTGGGCTATTTGTAAAAGAAAAACGGCTTCCTTCACTGAGGAACCCCAAAAGTTGAGACCGGTGCAAGCTGTGTCAACAGCCTCACTACAAACCTACCCAGCCCTGTCACAACAGGCACTTCAAAGCTACGCTACTCAGTTCCTTCCCTAGATACTATTGGCAGCTGTTATGGTGGGGTTTTTTGCAAAGTCAGACACCAAAATACAAGCTGTTTCTACTGCATGTCACGCCCATACATACACAGCACACTTCAAACCCAGCTTGTAAATTCTTTAAGGCTTATTTGTAAAAATACACTGGAAATTCTGCTATGTTACACAGAATTGACTTGTTTGGCTCAAACAAGATTCACTTTGAGATCTTTCATCAGGTACTCTTGGTTTCGTTAATAATCACTGATCTTATTAATGAAATTATTAATGAGATTATTAATGAGATGATTAATAACCACTGAGAGGGACATTATAACCATTTTTAACAGATCCTCATGCTGGTTGAGGGGTTTGGACTATTCCTCACCTTGCATGGATGTACACACATAAGTGCATGCATGCAAACCTGTTATGCTCAGTGGTGCTGTTATTAAACAGAGTGCCAAGTACGTGTGTCATTGTTGATAGAACGGAGGCCAAAGGTTAATATAAACATGTTTTATAACTGCAAAAGCTGATAACTTAAGTAAAAGAGAATACAGAGTATATCATTTGGGTCTAAGAAACTGTATGCAAGCATATTCACATCTAATCATAAAGTATTTTAGTGCTTGCAACAGAACTCATAAAAAATGTTGGCTATTCTAGAATACAGTGCAGTAAGCTTGGTTTTTAACCATTAAGCAATAATACTTAACTGCCGTGCTTTACAGTCTCGCTAGTATGAATAATGTAATGCTAGTTTATTTACTCACAAAAGGTATTATTTTAAGAGTACAAGATAGCCTTTTAATGTTATATGACATCTCCTTTAAAAATACCTAATTAAAACAAGCGACATACTGCCTTGACAGCTAAAAGTTTACAAGAAGTTTTGTTTCTTCACAAAATCAAGGATACTTGCCTAATCCTTGCCTACTCAGAACACCAATATAGGATCAAACACTTCTGAAAATCCTTTTCCCCCAGAGCAATACCTTTGAAATCGAAAGTTCTAATCATGTCACCAGAAGGTGTTCTTAGGAGGGAAAGTTTTCAGGACTGGTGAAGGTGAGTGAGAAAATCTAACTAGTTCTAACAGTGGATTCAGGCACATGAAAAACTGTCAGCAAATCGAACCTTTCCTTTGATCAAACTACAAGGGCAGTATTTTGCAGCCAGCTTGTATGAGTGGGCTTTGGGTTCAGCAATTTACCATTGCACCCAAAACATACTGCTAGTAATTTTTTTTAAGTTAAATTGCACAATCTTTATGCAGACAAACTTCCTATAGTAATTGTGTTTGCAGAAGGACTGTAAGATTCTGTGCACAACTCCTTGTAAAGGCAATCACCCTTAGCTCCTAGAACTGAATCAATAGTGTTTGTTACCTTTTAGTAACAGGTGGTAAATATCATCTCAAATTCAGATTTTATGTTAAAGGACCAGCTCAAAGTTCCTTAGCGGTGACATTTCGCTGTCTAAAGGATGAAGGAAAAATAATCATCCACACCAACTGTTACTAAAGAAAGACAATTCACTAATAACATTCTCCTTTCTCGGTTAAAGAAAACACTGTCTGACAAAGCTGCTCTGCCAGCCTGTTTAAATCACCACAGATTTTGACGGCCTGTTTCAATAAGAAACTGCTTACTGAACAGGTACTTGAAACTCCTCGCTGGTAACAAAGCTGTCTAAAAACTTCCTGTTGGGACTGGTGGAGAACAGGCAGGTGTTATTTCCCACACTGACAAGACACAATGATATTTCCCATTTTGGCTCAAATTATGTGAGTATGCTTGTGTATAAATGCTGTAAAAACTATGGAGAAGCCTTTCTGCAGAAGTGTATCTCTTGACTAGATCACGTACCAATTGTCAAATTGGTTCTGCTAAGCTAAAGCTTTAGTAGGCTATGTCATTTGATCATCTGCAGACATTTAAGATTGGCTTAACGGAACTAATTTTGAGGTTTGCTAGTAATGCCATTCTAATCTATGTCTGTTGGCTGGAATTCTTTCTGGTTTAACTTCATCCAAAAACCCCAAATGTTAAGGTTAATGGGGTGTTTTCTCTGTAATCTCAGAGAAAGAGAGAGAGAGGAAAACTCAGCAAGATGACTCTAGAAGAGAATTGTTGTCACTCAGCGTAGCTTGCAGTATATTCCCACTTATGCTGGGATTGTTGCTGGAGCTAATGAGGCTTAAGAACAGTCAGCACTGTCTAATCACAATGGAGTCCACAGAATTTCAGGCAAACCTTTCTCTAACAAAGTCATGAAAGCCAAAGACCTGGCATACTGAGAGGAACAGTGATTCACATTGCAGACCACACAACTTACTGCTGAGTATTTGCACGATACAGAATTAAGACCATATACTTCATATTGTATGTTTTGGAATATTATGAACCTTTCTTAGAAAGACAGAAACATCTTTCGGTACTCACAGAAAAAGACAGTACCTGTAGAAGCAGCTGTCTCCTATGACAAGTCAATGGGAAGCAGAACCGTCACTATATTGTGTGTTTGCTCCAAGTAAAGCTACTGTGATAACAAGAGGATATTTTAGCAAACAGCTGAGTTATCCACCCCCTTCTTCAGTGGAGCAGAAAACTAGGATTTAAGGCACATTAGTCAGCATGCTATTGAATTGACCCTACTGAGTGATGATTCTGTCTTGTACACATACCATGAGTTTTCTGCAGCAGAAAGGAGATCTGCCAGAGGATTATGCAGAATCAAGGTGATGATTTAAAAAAAAAAAAAGTCGATCATTCCAACTAGTTCTAGTTCGGCTTTTAGTTCAATGGAGTCAGTGCAGAATCTAGCTTTGGAACTGATGTTTGTGGAAACATAGTGTGTGAGTTTGAGTTTTGTGGTTTTTTAATAAGCACTTTGGCCTTGAAAGTTACATGCAGCTCAGCAGGAAATCTGGGTGCAGGCAGCTACCAGGATCAAACTCACCACTATATGATAGCTGTTTAAAACATGTGGTATGCTTCAGTATGGAATCTTTAAACAGTTCTAGCTTGTGGCTGTTGCTACACAGACTGTATGCAGAGAAGTCACAAATAGCTGAGCATATGTGTGGTGCAAGGTTAAAACAATAACAACCAGGTCGAATCATTCAAACACTGGAAATCACTTTGACTGCAGGCCAAAAGCTTAGCTTGAGATGATATCAGTATGGGATAAAAAGAGGATAAACTAACAGGCTTAGCAGCCAGCTTGTTGGAGTCAGCATATAGTATCTATACTTCCAGCCGGAGAGCAGATGGTCATATATTTAAGGAAGCACCAAACAGGGAGTCAGGAGATCTGAATTCTATTCCTGGCTCTGCAGCAGTGTTCCTATGTCACCTTGGGGAGTCACTTTTTTCCCCTTTTTCTTAATCTTTTAAGTAGTGGAAATAATATTTGCTTGTCTCACAGGGCAGTTGAGAGGCTAAACTGATGCTGAGAAAATGCTCTGAAGCTCTAATAAGAATGTATGGAAAAGCTGCAAAGTAAACTTGTTTGGAAGAAAGGCTACTGCATGGTTTCATATGGCATGTTTGTGCCATATGTTTACGACCTTTCCTCTCCCCAGAATGTCCCATGTCTCTTTGCACACAGTTTTCAAGGAGGGAATAAATGGATTAAGCTGCCTTGCACATTTGCTAGAAAGATAAGCAGCTGCCAGTAAGAACCTGACCAAAGAACAGACTTTATTACTGAGAGAGACATTATTTATGCCCAAGAGGGCAATAGGCTTGTTGAAGTTAACTGTTTGTCCCAAGATATTTTTGCACTGGTGGCAGAATAATGTCTCTAGCGGCTTTTATTCTGAATTCAGCAGTGCTGCTTGCAAGCTGATCATTAAGTACATACTTAAGTATTGTCTTTTATGAACAAATCTTCCACTGGAGTTCCAAAACAAGTCCATTTTTTATATCAGTGAGAAATGTCCATGATTATTTGCACAGGACTTTCATCTAAAGGCCATTAAAATCAACTAGACTTCAAAGGAATTTGAATCAAAGACCTAGCAAGCAACTGTAATTTCTTCTGAATCCTATGCCCATTAAGCAAAATGACCCTATCTGTCTTCATAACTATTTGGCATCATAGGAGCAATGTTTTTATCATGGAATAAATAGCTTCTGCTTTCAATGTGGAGGTGTAAGATTTGGGCTGGAATTTCAGCATGTATCATAATTTGCTCCCTTGTGCATACCTTTTTTTTGCAAGAGGAATAAAAGGATTAAGCCTTTTTGTTTCCTCCTCTATGCCTCCACTTTTCTTGTTCCTAGATTCTGAGTTCCTGTCAAGGGAGCGAACCCCAGTTCAAAGTTTTCTCCAGTAAAAGGGCACAGACAACACTGCAATAAGCTTCAAAACATGGGTCCACCTCACAGCAGTGGTGGAGACAAAGGAAGCAAAAGCAAAAGTTATCTGAGCAGATGTCTTCAGTGTCAACATAGAATCTGTGCTTCCAACATGAGTTTGTTTTTCCGATTCCTCACAAATGGAGCTGCCTCTAATTCTGTAAATTGGACTTCCTTCAGCGCCTCTGGAAGTCACTGTGGACTGGATATTTACATGGGGGGAAATACCATTTTCAGGTTCAGGCTGTTGTGCCGGTTATCGCAGAATCATAGAATGGTTTGAATTGGAAGGGATCTTAAAGATCATTTAGTTCCAACCCCCCTGCCATGGGGGCTTGACACTAGACCAGGTTGCTCAAAGCCCCATCCAACCTGGTCTAGCATGTCAATAAAATGGAAAGGGTTTGGTGTGATTTACGAACAAGAACATATTTTTCTTTTACATACATCCTGGTTTTGTGAGAACACACTTTTGAGTTAGGCTGTTCCTCTTTTATACTGGGAGAGTTCTGCTACCCATTCCCTTGATAACAGCCTTGGTAGTAATGTAAGAGGACTTCATACTTTGCTGAGAACAATTTACAAAGATACCATAATTAGAGTTAATGGCCACTGCATGTGTACCCAAAGAAACTGACTTACTGGACTCTTCACCCAAAATCCATGCAGTTTGCTGCATGAATTCACCATGGGATAACTTTAATCCATGAGAGAAGCTGAGTGAAACAATTTCTTTTTGAAGAATTTTTTCTTTCTGAATTCAAATGTTTACTCTTGATACACGAACTAAGCAAGAAATTAAGTATTTCAGATAGTAATTGTTTTGAGTATAAAACAAAAACACTCTTTATGACAGTGTGAAGTTGATAGTCAGTGGCCAGAGACTGATCTGGTCCGACTCAGAGTGGTTTAGATGAGACTGAAGTCCTCATCTTTCCCTTTTGCAGTAATGTTGGTTGTTTCTTTCATGTCCACTTTTTGGCTAAACGAGTGACAGAATTGCAGTTAAGAGGTGAAAGAAACTCCCCACAGAAACACAAACACAGGAAGGAAGAGAACAAGGATGAAGCTTGTTTTACCACAGTAATCTTGTTTTTCCCATCCGTATGATTTTAACAATCTAAGCTTCACTAGCTGTGGACATTACAGGTAATGCTTTCTCCAATGACTACCAACTTTGTCACATAACGTTTTCAAAGATTTGAAGGTCACATTAAGAAAAATCTTCTTAATTCTAAGAAGTGCTTCAGTGAGAGCATTGTTATTTGTGTGTGTTTGTGTTGGGGGGAGTGGAAGAAGGCTTGGAGGATTAAGAAAAACTATTTTAAAGTGAGGGTAATGATTCAACAAGGGGAGGTTCCCTTCAGGGATAGGTCTGGTTATATATTATAATTGTACAAAGAAGGAGTTCAGTCCAGATCTATCCTTCTCTCTAGTCCCACACCGTTGGGGCTGGGTTCTTTGCACAAAGATGTGGCTTTATCCTGGGATCATCTTTTCTCTGGGGATGCTCATTCCTGGAAAACTCAGCCTGAAATTGCAATATGACAGGTGAGTGTGAATGGGCTATCATGAAGAATTGTTCATGCAGTGCAGTTCCCAGGAACTGTGTAGCAATGGCCGTAACAGTTATGAACTGAAAACCTGGAGACAGGGATACTAAGCTGTAAGCTTTTTAAGATTTGGAAAGAAAGCATAAAGATCGGAATTGAAGAGTGAACCAAATCCAAGCCAACAAAGATATGGCTACAGCTGTGACACAGAATGCCCCTCAAATGCACCTCACAATGCTCTGCTTCCATTAGCTGAAATTCATTTGGCTTATCCTCTTTCATAACGAACTTTGAAAACAGATGCTGTAGGAATAAAACATCTATTCTGAGTATAAAGTGTGCGGGTGGGTGGCTGAGCAAAATAATATCCATTAATAAAAGATAACTGAGGTTATGTGAAAAAGATGCTGTCTCAAAAGCAGCTGAATTCAGATACTGAATCCCTGTTGGGAATCTGTAACAATGACCAAAAAAAGCTAACGGAGTTGATCCAGACAATATTCACCCCAAGGTGTTCAGAGAATGAGATTATTACATTTCTTTATTACTGAATAATTTTTTTTTAAATATGAAATGTCTTGTTTTTCTGTATTCTCCACTCTCAGCTCAGCTTCATAAGAAAATGAGTGATATAAAATTATGCTGTTTGCCTATCTAAACTATTTTTTTCATTCACACTCAACTTTACAAGGAATGATAGGTCACTGTGTCTTCACAGCAGTTGTGATTTGCAAGAGGGGCACAAATATAGTCTGGAGGCCAGCTGTCCACATGTAACTTCATACACAGAATTTTCTAAAGCAAACAGAGAAAGCAGCCTAGTGTTGAATGCCTCTAGATTAATTATATCTACAGGATGTAGTTTTAAAAAGAAGAGAAAACCAAGCAATACCTACTGTAAGTCCCTTCATAGAATACCAGTTCAACAACACTCCTGACAAAGCTCCTGGCAGTGCATACAGAGTCAATACATCTTTCTTTAAAATGTGTTATTTCCCTTGGATAATATTTAATCTTTAGATTTGGATCAAGGATGCAATTTGACTGAACAGAATTGTTGATTTGACTGAATAGAATTCAATGGACCCTTGTTAAAATAATATTCATTTTTGTTTCTAATTGCTGTTCAGGACTGAACCTGTTGAGTACTTGCACGGGACTTAAAAACACACTTAACTGAATGGCTAGTGTGATTTTGGGTGGTTAGCACTTGCACAAAGATGAAGTGACTAGTAAAGCCTATTTTCATTGTTGTTTACTCTGTTCAACAACCTAAATGAAATATATGGACTATGAGCATCCAAGGAAACGCAGCTTGTGCTGGGAACAGTCCTTTAATTTGGTGAGAAAGCTTAACTATAGCACTTAAAAAACTGTTGTTCTCATGTGGTCACATAGGCTGACTTTGCACTTCTCCACTGAGAATCCTAGTCCATAACCATAAATGAGTGTGTGCTTTCTAATCTTAGTTTACTATTAAAAATGATTTGTCTCCGCACTGGCTATTGTAAAAGGTTTATCAGTAAATAAGAGCTGGCCATCTGGCAGCAATCTGACTGTCTGGCATTTCTTTCATTTGGTGTAATTAAGACATAATGTCAATGAGGATAGAAAGATATTACAGGATATTGTTTCCCTTCCCGACAGACAAAGAGCAAAGCAAGCCCAGGCATTTAGAGAGAATAAACTCTGAACTGCAGCTGAGATGTTTATTCTCCTTGCAAAGATGTTTATCCTGCATCTACAAGGTTTATTATAAAGACATCATAGCCGTTGTACCAAATTGCTAGCAATGCAAATGTAATCATTTTACCCCACAGATGAGCGTCCTACATCCTAACAGCATTTCCTGAACCAGTAGTAAACTGCCCATTTTACCTACCAGCAAAGGTGGTATTTTCAGGAGGGATGTAAAAAAATCCCATCTCCCTATTTTTCAGTGGATAATGGGAACCAGTAGTGAATTCTATTTACATGTATATTAAGCTGCTAATTGTACATTTGTGTATGGAAGTACAAATGACAGCAGTTGCAGTTCAGATGATGAGAGCATATTACGTTATTTTGATGACCATAATGACCATGGCTTCAATAAAGAGCCACAGAAGGCTTTTGTAACAATAATTTCTATCACAAAAGCTTTAAGATGAAAAACGTTCTTTTTTTTTTGCACTTAACCTGCCAAGGGTCTGAGGTCCATTGAAGTCACTGAGGGAGACTGGAGCAGTCTAACAAATAAGAACATTTATTGTGTTCCCCATTTTATCACATCAGTAGTGGATAACTTCTATCTCACCTTTGAGTAACGCAATGTAGTTGTCAAAATCCACTCCTCATCATGAAACCCTTTCATTAGAAATGTCACACTTGCTGTCAGTACTGCAACGTTGATCTGAACGAACACTGGAAAAAATAGAGAAATAATTACAAAAGGTTTTTTAAGGAACATACAGATTTGCTTCTTCTGCATTTCCAACCATTTTAATTCATTCTTTGTAAACTTTCAATATCTTTTTCAGATTAAGCCTGTAGTAAACGAAAGTTTGATGAAGCCACATGAAAATACAAACTCAGACACTGGATCTGTGTGTCTTTGCTAGAAATCCAAAATGATAGATCCTGTACTAGAAACTTTTGATTCCCGTGAATTCAGTAAGAATATGCAGTTCTGGAGACCATAGTATTCACTGTGGAATAAATGCCCATTCTTGTGACAAGTAGTGCACAAACGCTCAAACTCTTAGCAATGTTCTTCTATCATGGCTATCTAATGTTTTTGCATGCTGAAGTAGATCAGCAAAGCACCAAGTCTATGTGGAATAATTGAATAATTCCCAAACAGGAGAGGAAAAAAAAAACCAAACAAACAACTGGCATCTTGTCAAATAAATAGTTTGTTACATATTACCAATGATCCTGTTTTGGGCCTGGTCCTACAAAGGCAGAAACACACATGAGGGCTCGCGTGTGCAGTTGGTTTCACTGAAGCTGGTACGGTGAATAAAGAACTGCTACTGGCAAGGAAGCAGGGTTAACCTGATGCTCTAAGCAGGAGAAAACTCACATTACTCAGTTCTATCGGTAGTGAAAACATTCCAGGAATTCATCACTCGCACATATTTGTGTCGGAACATCACTCAGTTACATGCTCTGTCTTCCTTCTACATAACAAAGTGTCTCCTTTAGACTTACAAAAACATGGATACTTTAGCAGACATTAAAACTGATTTTGTTTCTCTGCTGAATTTCCAGGGATCAGGTTTTGCATATTATGCCAGAAACATTTCAGCAAGTCCAACATCTTCAACATCTTTGCAGTACTTTACTGGTGAGTAAGGATAACCATGTGTGCAGAAAAGCAGAGTGGGGTCTTCGGCTGTAAAACAGATTTGCATGTAACTTTGGACAGGAATGAAGGTTAAAGTAAACTTGAAAAAGCTTTACCCAACTTTTTTTTTTTTTCTTAGTGTACGGTGGAATTGCCCTTCCACTACCTAAAGGAATTTGTGGGAAGAAATTAGTTTCCTTGCAGGGCTCCAAGAAGTTGCTGCTTCTTACCAGTGGTGACTGAGTCAATGGAAACACTAAGCCTGTGCTGCATGCTCTACAAACAGATGGCTGGAGAATAATTGAGGGGTGAACTTGAAGGAAAACTTCTTACATTCATTGATATGCAGCTACTTTATTTTAAGTATGTTTTCTCATTCTGAAAACAGAGCTTGATCTGTGCATTTCTTTCTTCTCTTCTGCATAGCTCGACTTGTGGAAGCCCCCGTTGCCTGAAGACATCTGGGCTGGAGAAGACCTGCACATAAGGGTCCCAGCCCCTCTGGTACAGGAGGTGAAGGACAGCTTAGATCAGCATAAGATCTCTTACAAGTAAAACCTCTAATTTCCTGATGGGAAAGGCTGGCTCTAACAATCTTCCTTGCTATCACAGAAGGATCTAGCCCTTTCCAGTGAACAGTCAGCAAGTACTGACAATAGGACCCAACCTTCGTTTGAAGTGCCTCCAACTTACCTTGACCTGTTCAATGCACAGATGATACATATACATTGGAGTTTGAAAAAAACATTCCCCTATGACCTGTTTATTCCCTTTCCAACTAGCCTGAACTGTGAATTTGGAGCTGGGATACGAGACAGCCCAATCTGTCTTGTTTTCGGCTGTTGCCTTCTCAGTGACAGAGGATGGCACTTACACGTACAACTCAGTTTTTTAGTCTAAAGTCAGGAAGCCAAGCTTGGTACAACCACTACTTACAGGAGCATACTTTGCTCCTGGAAAGCATGGATACTTGCACCCAGGGTCCTCCCTGTTTTGGGGAATCAAAGGTTTAACCAGTGTCACTGCAGAGAAGCAGCATCTTTAACTCTGTTTTTCCCTTCCCTGTGTTTTGTTGCTTGACTGGTTTCAAGATGACCCCTTTCAAAGCCAATATTCACCAAATTTCTTCAAAGTTGCAGTGTTCTACCCCTATCCTACCCACCAGGCTGGTGAGAATTTCCTGGCAGCATCCAGCCAAACAGAGACATTCTGGCCTGGGACAAAGGTCCCAGTCCCCACTGCACACACTGTTGGGAGCCACAAGCTGCAAATGGCCCATCAGGCTT
Source organism: Trogon surrucura (assembly GCA_020746105.1). NCBI lineage: Eukaryota > Metazoa > Chordata > Aves > Trogoniformes > Trogonidae > Trogon > Trogon surrucura. Next base: position 53,528,307 of record CM036621.1, on the reverse strand, counting down.
CATCACACCCATCCAGCTACACATCCTCACTAACTGCCACACTTCTACTTCCACCCAGAAAATCTAATCCAGATGCAAAGTGTGTCTGTGAAACTAAACGGGATTAAATAAATTCTATTCCTTACACAGTCTCATTCCCATCTGGAAACTGCTTTTTCAGGTAACGAGTAGCTACCCATATTTCATATAAACAACACTGTACTCCTTCAGGGCTGGTGACAAATGGCCTGTGGACATACACTGACATTTACCAAAGATAAGTTAAAGGAGGATTGGTGGCACTTCAAAGCTGTTTAGAGTTAAAGCTGATCTTGACATCCTGCCTCTTGCCTGACAAATTCTTTTTAGTAAGTGTCATACCCTGACAACTAGAGATGGAAAGAGATGAGATGGAAGCCTGTACAAATGATCTGGCATCAGGTTCAAATATTCAGGACTTAGACAACATTCCAGAAGATATTTAACCTCTTATTTATATTAAGGCTCTTCATTTTCTAATGGTTTCAACTGATTCTAGTGGAAATTTAAAGACTAAAGTTGGCAGCTTAATCTTTTTTTTTTTTTTCCCCTTGGGTTGGGGCCAGACCTGTGTCCACCTTGTGTAGGGTCCTAAAGAAGGAGGTGGATAATTTAATACCCAAGCTGCAATTTTGGCTTTGTATTGCAAAGGGGTTGAGATGAGCATGGCAACGTTAGAGTTAAAGTTCCTATAACAGATTCAAAGCAGGAAACACCTTTTAGAAGGCAGTTGACATGCAAGGAAGGTAACATGACAGTTAGGTATATAATGATAGAGACGTAAATGACAAATTATAATCAGGACATCAATATTCTGACTGTGTCAGACGCTAGGATTTCAATTCTCCAGAGCTCTGATAAGGCATTTTGCATGTGTGGTTTCAGTTCATGGGAATTTGCACTGCCTGAATTTTAGTTTGAAGTTCAGATGTGAATAAACATCAAAGCTCAGAGCAAAAGTCAGCTGTAACTACTCTTAAAAGTTTCTTATGTGAAGTTTCCAGAAATGTCGATCAGTGCTACTGTCAGCAGAACAGCCTATTGGCACTTACAGTGCTTAAAACCACTGATATTTAAGCTACCTTTGCAAATGTCTTATCGCGAGTGTTTACAAGGAGCACATATTTGTAACAGTGTTTCAAGGGGCTGATTGCAGTGAGAAAGGATAGCCTATGATCCAAATTTCTCTGAAGCCAGGGAAAAGGATTTGTTGGCTCTCTTGATCAAGATCACACCTGTCTACATTAATTTCAGAACTAATTTGGAGCTAAAAAGCAAGCAGAGCTTTCTGAAGGAAAGAAAGGTTCTGTTCTGATTTTTGCAAATCGCAATGAAAACTTCTGTCAAGTCTTTGCAAATTGAAGATGTCTCCCTAAATTACAATGAAACACTGATCTTGTATTTTTTCACTTTTCCCTGCTTTCCCCAAAGGTTAGAGTTTTGCTCAGAAATAGAAGTGGTGAAGGAAGATATTATACTATTTTTTTTTTGTAGAAAATTGTCTATCTTTAAAAAAACCTAGTTTAAAAATATTGCTCTATTGTTAAACAGAAGTGAAAATCTCAGTACTTATTCTTACATGAATGTAACCATTATGCTGATGTTGATGAATTTGCCAGGCAGTTCACAGCAGAAGAGACTAAATCCTTTCATTTCTTGATGTAAGCAATGTAGCCACCATGATAGTTCTGCAGTAATTGCTATGGATTATTTTCTTTCCTGTCTCCCCTCAGAGTCCTAATACCTGACGTGCAGGAACTTGTGGATCAGAGCACGCCAAGGGAGAGGAGTATCCACAGGGAGGTCCCAGAAGGTTATGTCTACACCCAGTATCATCCAATGGAAGAGGTAAAGAGGAACCCAAGCCTGCTTGCTTTCTATGTTGCTGCTTCTTTGTAAATGCCACAGGAAGCAACTCTGTGCTTGCAGAAAGCTCAGCTGCAATCAGTGAAGTTCTTTCTGGCTTCCATCTTTAGAGAATTGGTCCTCACTCTTTGATTAGAATCTTGGCTTGGTGGAATCAAACAAGAATTTGCCATTGATTTTGATTACATCCTCAATTCCTCCCTGACCAAACCCTAAATGTTCCGCATGAAGCAGCCATATTGTTTTGCAAATAAAGTTCTAGGGTTCAGTTGGTTGGTTTGCTACTTTTATACCCTATTATGCTTTATCATTATCTCTAGTATTTATTCATTTAAGTCCCAGTATGTTTGATGCTGAGCCAAATGTGAAATACAATGACTACTGCAGTCTCTGGAAGCCTGGTAAGGAAGAAAAGATGAACAGTGGGAGACCTGTAGAAAGAAGTAATTTAAGGACAGGTTTTGACACTTGGTAAGGAAGAAAAGATGAACAGTGGGAGACCTGTAGAAAGAAGTAATTTAAGGACAGGTTTTGACACTTCAGGGGAGAATAACGTCATGAGGGTGGGTAGTGAAGACTTCTTGGTACTGGGACCAGTATTATTCAATATATTCATCGATGACTTGGATGAGGGACTAGAGAGTACTATCAGCAAGTTTGCTGATGACACCAAGCTGGGAGGAGTGGCTGACACACCAGAAGGCTGTGCTACCATTCAGCGAGACCTGGACAGGCTGGAGCGTTGGGCGGGGAAAAATTTAATGAAATATAACAAGGGTAAATGTAGAGTCTTGCATCTGGGTAGGAACAACCCCAGGTTCCAGTATAAGTTGGGGAATGACTTATTAGAGAGCAGTGTAGTGGAAAGGGACCTGGGAGTCTTGGTGGACAGCAGGATGACCATGAGCCAGCACTGTGCCCTTGTGGCCAGGAAGGCCAATGGCATCCTGGGGTGTATTAGAAGGGGGGTGGTTAGTAGGTCAAGAGAGGTTCTCCTTCCCCTCTACTCTGCCCTGGTGAGACCCCATCTGGAATATTGTGTCCAGTTCTGGGCCCCTCAGTTCAAGAAAGACAGGGAACTGCTGGAGAGAGTCCAGCACAGGGCAACTAGGATGATTAGGGGAGTGGAGCATCTCCCTTATGAGGAAAGACTGAGGGAGCTGGGGCTCTTTAGTTTGGAGAAGAGGAGGCTGAGGGGTGACCTCATTAATGTTTACAAATATATCAAGGGTGAGTGTCACGAGGATGGAGCCAGGCTCTTGTCGGTGACAACCACTGATAGGACAAGGGGTAATGGGCTGAAACCGGAACATAAGAGGTTCCGCTTAAACTCGAGAAGAAACTTCTTCTCAGTGAGGGTGACGGAACACTGGAACAGGCTGCCCAGAGAGGCTGTGGAGTCTCCTTCTCTGGAGACATTCAAGACCTGCCTGGAAGCATTCCTGTGTGGCATAGTCTAGGCGTTCCTGCTCTGGCAGGGGGATTGGACTTGATGATCTTTCGAGGTCCCTTCCAATCCCTGACATTCTATGATTCTATGATTCTATGTTTCAGAGACCAGTGGGTAAGCCTGGACAAAGGTAGAACACGGTGATATTCTTCCTCCTAGCCACACAAGACTGAGAGAGCAGAGTCAATCCTCATGTATATTTTGTTTGAGCTACCCATTGTGGGTGACTGCTGCTGAACTCAGTTATGGAAACTCAGTCCTGATAGGGCAGAAATTGTACTGTTGCTTTGAAGACTTGGTGATGTGGCTCCACGTCTGCTGAAGTCAACAGAAAGATGACTGATAGGACAGGCATGTTGAGTAAGATCCAGAATAGAATATCAGTGTTTTATTGCAGTGGTGTTATCTTTAACACCCAGTGAGATGTGACCATGTCTGTGCTCTGAGGCAAACGAAAGGCCTTCCGTGAGGGTTAAGTGTTATCACAGATTGAAATAAGCTCCGAGGAAAACATTGCTTGCCCATGCAAAAGAAAATGCTTTAATCTGGAAACGGAGATGGGAAAGACAAGGAAACTCCCACTTTGCACCAAGAATCCTCGGTGACTATTTCAGATTTATCAATGGATGTCTGAGATCCAGAAGAACAACAGTGAGCTGGTGACTCAGCACTACCTGGGGAAGACAACGGAGAATCGAACAATATATTATCTGCAGGTAAGGGAGGAACTTTCTTAAAATGAATAAATAAAAACTTTGGAAAAAAGTACGCAGGAGAAAGCAGGATTCAGATTGTTCCTAAGACAGTGCTCATCCCAGTTCACTGAAATAATAGATGGTTTTACTCCTCTGCATTACAGTAAGATTTGCCAACTTTCATATACACTGTCACCGTAACCTTGCTATTGCTATTATGCAGTGAAAACAACAAATTTAACTGATGTCTTGCTTAGAAATACAAATTGAGCTGCAACTAGCTTGGAAACAGCCATGTGTGAGGAGAAAGAGTTTTGTTTTGTTTGGTTTATTACTTTTTACAGCATATAGCCTTTCTGCTAGGAGTGTTCCATGACATTTTTTGCTGGATGCCCTAGTAAAAACTGTATTCTTAATAATTTAGTTATTTTCTAATCTGTTCCTATCACTGAGTAAAATTAGATTCCTTTCCTTTTTTTGTGTCCCTTTCTTAAAAAAAATTTTAAAAAATTTCAAAGTGAGAACAAACAGTTCTGTGAGTGACTAATATAAATGAAAAATAAACTGGTTTATTGACACTCCTGCTCAACATACATTTTAAAACTCTTGCCCTGTGATACTGAAGTGACAGGGTTATTAGAAAGGAGAGCTCGCCATAATGATGTCTGTAATAATAATAATCTCAGATGGCTCAACGGCACATCAAGGTACATCCTTTTCTTTCTGTATTATGCTAGGCTGTTTTATTGCAATGTAACAGTTTTCCAAATTATTATTTTTACACTCTCTCAGATCAGTCAACCATCAGATGACACCAAAAAGATCATTTGGATGGACTGTGGGATTCATGCCAGAGAATGGATCTCTCCAGCCTTCTGCCAGTGGTTTGTGAAAGAAGTGAGTCCTCGCTTTTCTGCTTACATAATAACCAAGCCATATCACTTTGGATACTTCAGTTCTCTTATCTATCAGGGTATCAAGAATTGTAGTTTTTCTGTTAAAATATGATTTTCAAAATTAGTACCTAGTACAGATTCCCGTGGAGATCTGAGTCCATATCACACTTTGAGATGAGATACAGGACAATATTTGTTAGCACATTGTTTCCGCCACCTAAACTGATTCCAAAGCCACGGAACTGGATAGCAATCTCTCCGCTTCCCACAGTGGCTTTGGATCAAAATTCTCTGCATCATAAAGCCACAGTCCCCCCCAGAATAAAGCGAAATTTGGTACAGTGATGTTCTATGTGTACTGGAAGTACCCGGAGCAGAGGTACACTATCATGCAGCTTTCATACCTGCAAGACCCTACCCATATGAAGTACACTGTAACTAGATGCATCGTCACTTCATTAATGGCAAAAGATAGATATCTTCACATATCTGGGGGTCAAAGAGATCTGGGATGCCATGGTGATATCCAGAAGTGAGTGATTCCCTGCTGATAGTTCTAAACCAGCCCTTTCCAGTGACTACCACTAAATTCTCTGCTCAGTCCTCTGGGTTTTTTTTCCTTTCAGATTCTTCAAAATTACAAGTCTGACCCAAAGATAAGCAGATTTCTGCAGAATTTGGACCTCTATGTCTTGCCAGTCCTCAATATTGATGGTTACATCTATTCCTGGGAAAAAGTAAGTAGTGAAAATCCAGGAAGTAGATTGAAAATTAGATGTGCACAGCTTGTTTTGTTAATTTTAGATACAATCATAGCAATTATATTTAAACAGAGAACAGTGACAGAATCATTACTCACACAAACCTCATGGCAGAGGGGTTTTGTTTCTTCTGGTAAATTAGCAGTCACTTGAGATTAGAGGACAAAAAATTTTTAGCAAATGTCATGAGCCTTGGGAAAAGAGAAAGACAAAACCACAGGATCAATTGCTTTTGGGTTTCTGGGGATGGACTTATTTCCCTGCTAACAGCTCAATTCTTGGTTGATGGAGTTAATCAGGTCTGGAGGAGTCAGTCATTCTTTGTAAAAGATCTCAGCCAGCAAATGGCTCTACCTTTGCAGCATGGGACAGGAAGAGAATCACTGTTTGGAAACAGGTGTGCCCTTCCAAATAATCTTCCTTTTCTGACATGAAGTATAAGGCAAAAATTTGGTCTTCATCATGCTTCCAGGCTCCTGAGTCCAGTCAAAGCGTCTTTTTAAGCAGTACCTCAGCATGGCCCAACAGGCTCAGCCTACTATCACACAGATCCTGGTGTCTCCCAGCTTGCTTCCTGGCAGGCTTGGGGCACACCACACATTCCACTTGGATGCACGGCTAATTCAGCCAGGAAGCTCATACAGGCAGTGCAGGGTCGTCTGCAGAGAGCCAAGTATAGCAGCGAGTGTAGTGGGGAACCAAGGAGCAGCAGCAAGATTAGCGGACAAAAAAGCTTTCATCTCGAATCTGAAACAAATGTAAGTTCAGCTATCATCTCTTGGACACAGAGATATGCCTCATAATGCCAAGTCTTTCTTAAGAGTGAAACGCTGCATGAAGGCAGTAAAGCACTACAGAAAAAACCATACCTTTCTTTCTTTTTTTAAAAAAAAAGTTCAGGAGGCTCATTTCAAACTGCATGCAGGCTTGTGGAAGATGACAGCCTGGCTGTAGTAGATAAAATGTTCTATCACTAAGCTTTATCACCTTGGCACACAGAGTTGCACTCTTACAATGCAAGAGTTACTCAGAATGCAGATATCTAAAATAAAAGAGTCTTTCCATCATATTATCACTAGATCCTATGGATCATTGAATTGTTATTATGAAACTGAATTTACTTTCATTTAGGAGCGTCTATGGAGGAAAAACCGTTCTCCATATATGAATGGTACATGCTACGGGACAGATTTGAACCGAAACTTCAATTCCTCCTGGGGCAGTAAGTTCCAAGTATTTCAGATCAGCAAAACAAATGTAAACTGAGATTAATAACTAGTGTCTGAAATAAGGTGAAGTTCTATAGGAAAGGAATACTCGCCTAGTCATTGAGACATATGTAAAAATAAAATCCGGGTTTGTAAAAATGTGAAGCCATCGACTTCCAGCTGGCATTTACTTGCCTGTGCAGAAAATTGCTGCTTATATAACTATACCTTTAATTCACTGCAGGAGCAAGCATCAGCTCCAGGAAGCAATGTTGGGAGTTAGCCACTTAACAGCCAGTATTTGTGTTTACCATGAACTTCAAGGAGCCTCCAAAGGTTCCCTGGCAGGTGGTACACTGTGGTGGTGTCAGAGTGTTTTCATTGCAGCCAGCCTGTAAGCTCATGCTAAATATTTCAGTCTTGAGGGGAATTTTAGTTGCTACCAACAGAGTAAGATGTTAAAGTCCCACTGAGCTGTCTAGTCTCCCTGCCCACATAAGCACACTCCTTAACACTCCAAGCTAAATTTCCCTGTTCCCTCTGAACTGGCATGTGTATATCTCTCCTTTGATTCCCTTTGTATTCTTCTCCAGGTATTGGTGTTTCTTATAACTGCAGCAGTGAAATCTTCTGTGGATCTGGACCAGAATCAGAGCCTGAGACAAGAGCTGTGGCTCAGTTTATTGAAAGGAAGAAGAGTGACATTTTGTGCTATTTAACAATTCACTCTTATGGACAATATATCCTCACTCCTTATGGTTCCACAACTAAACCTCCAAGTAACAATGAAGAACTGGTAGGACAAAACATTAATCTTCTGCACTTCTAGAGAATGAGTACAGGCAGTAGCATGTGGCACAACTCTATTTGCCCTCTTGCCTTTCCTTCACAGGAGCTGGCTCAATGAAGGGACTTGGCTGCCAGAGTTACAGCCACTCCATGCAGTATCAGCAAGGTTTATTTGCCTCAGAATTAATCCTAACCCTTCATCTTAAATCAGGAAACCCAAACTATTACAGATAGGGTTACTGCAATGCAAGGTCAGTGAAGATGAGCACCAAGTTCTTGCTGCATACAAGAATGCATTTCCACTTTAGAATGCCAGAACATTATGCACCCATCGTTGTCACAGTTGTGTCCAGAAAGTGCTCACTAGGAGAATGGGAGCAAAATAGGCACCTACTTCTTGGAAACTTCTCCCCTCAGGTTCTGAGTGTTCTAATTTGAGTTCATTAACATGTGTATTTATGAACATCTCAGTAGCTGGAGCAAGAGTCGAGACCATGAGGGACTTGGGTTCAGGCTTCATATTAGTCATCGGAGAAGTCACTTAGCCTGTCCGTGGCTCAGTTTCTAAAGATGGTGGGATAGAGTCTGGGGCAAGATAACAAGTCTAAGAGATCAGTCACTGCAGTAGGCAGTATCAACATGCTACACAGCATAGACTCTAATGATCCAGAAGACAGCCCTCTAGCTTTATGAGAAAATATCTTCTCTATCTAATAGCAGAGTAATTTTTAAATTTTTAATACACTTTGCATTAAAGAAATCAAGAACAATTTGTCTAAATGTTTGTAACGGATTTCTCTAAAGTCCTGTACTAACAATACCAAAACTTAAAGCTGATCATATGTAAAAACAAAGCTGAAGGAGACAAAAAGTTTGTCCGCTCAGAATAACTGTGGAATCTACAGGCACTGATAATAATGATGTTCCTCTTTTGCACTTACAGATGCTTGTTGCAGAGAAAGCAGCTGCTGCCCTGATGGGAAAGTATGGGACCAGCTATAGAGTAGGACCAACCTCTCTAGTTCTATGTAAGTTTCTTTATGTTTCCCTTTCGTTGCTCTGGCTTTTTTCAAAGAGAGTCATTCTTGTGTCATAGGCATCAGTAAGTACTGTTTTGCTTGAGTTTCCTCTTTGAGTAATATTTAATGGGCTGATTTGGTGGAACATCTAAGCAGCAATCATTTGAAAACAAGATAACATAGTACATTATAAAGCTGCCTGCGGGAAGAAAGAAGACATTGTTCAGAAGCTAATTCCTACATGAATTCCTCACAGACACATCACAGGGGACAGAAAGAGATTGGTGATAGATCATCCTGACCCTGCAAAACTCCTATTTGTCTTCACTGGAGTCAAGCAAAACTGAAAATCATAATCAGGTCCATAGTTACTCTGTCAGACATTATCACACGGCAGCTGCTTGCAGTTCTGTGTGAAATATATTGGTTTCAGCCTTGTTCCTGATGGACAGGATAGCTACATCATGAACACACCACCACAGCTGATACTAGTTGACAGCCTTTATGTAGAGGACTAGAGGGCCCTAGAGAAGGTCTGGTAAACCCTATGTTTTCCCAGTAAATCACGCTAGTCCCTCAGAACACTAAGTAGTTGGCTCCAGTAGCCATGTGGTTTTGCATATTCACAGCATCTGTCTGTGTCAGTCCCTGAGTCACACAAGTCACCTGCTGCCTGAGCAATGCGGTGGAAGTACATGATAACTCGTCCATGCTGGGGACTGCATTTTGCCAGGGTTTCTACAGACACCGAATAGGGAAGAAAAAAAGGTCCATGAGGCAGAAGAACAGTGATGCAGGGAGTAGCCACAAATTTTTCAGACAACCAAAATTATGCTTAAAAACTAGTAAACAAAGAAATTCCAGACAGTGTCAATGTAGAAAACGAAGTACGAGAACAGACAAATGGCCAATCCATCTTGCATCCCACACTAATCACAGTAAAATGCTAAAACCAGAGAAACTCTGGAACTCATCTCCTTTTATTGTACAATACCACTTTATGGAGGATTGTTTCACTTAGGAAACTCCATGGAAGACTTTTAGAGTAATTAAGAATCGCTGCACCTAGAAACTCTGCTCTCCATGCCACAGTGATATATGGTTACTGCTTAGTTTAGGGAATCTGGTATAGTCTTGCATTAACTACAGCAAGAAGTATTTTCAAAGAACCATGTTTAATACATAAATCTACCCTCTACTTTTAAATACACAGACAACAACTCAGGCTCCTCACGGGACTGGGCTCACATGATTGGCATTCCTTTCTCCTACACATTTGAACTGCGAGACAAAGGTACCCATGGATTTCTTCTACCCCCTAACCAGATCCAACCCACATGTGAGGAGACTATGTTGGCTGTGACAACTATCATAGACTATGTTGATGAGAAGTACCTCTCAGGTGGGGCTGGGATGCTGACCTCCAGCAGGCTGGGCCTGAGCCTTTGCCTGAGTGTTGTACTTACATGGACCATTTCTTAAAAAGAGCTTAGAGAACCCAGCAAGAGCCTCCCATGCAAATTATAATGTCCCTTTGAAAAGACAAAATTGCACGAGCAGAGGAACTATATGTCAAGTATTTCAATAAAGGCTCATCCAGCAAAATACAAGCATCCACTTGTGGTTTTCATCGCTGTGCCTTAGAGAAGGAGGAAAGGATGAAGAGCTGTGGCAATTTCCCAAGCCTCACTTGTTGTCTCCACAAGAAGTCAGCTTGAGTACCCACAGGGAAAGAGCACTATTAGTCTCTGGCTCTTGAGCATGTTTTCAGGAGCTCACCTGGGCCCATGCAGCCCTTCTGTCAGCCACAGTCCTGCTCTGTCACAATTCTCCCCACCGCCTGATCCTGCTGACTCCTGGGTCTCCCTGGCATTAGTGTCCTGCCTATGAGACTTAAATGTCCTCAATTCCCACTACAGAAAATTGGACAGCTTCCTTGACATCCACCTTCCTGCCCTAAACTGTCACACGGGGATTTACCAGAAAATACAGGGCCTTGAAAGCTGGACAAAAGTCATAATCAGGCAACAATCAACAGCAGTCTGAAACAAGCTGAAGAGTTGAACTGGTGCCAGCATGTAGGGACAGACAAGAGGTGTGGCTCCGTCACTTAGATGCAGACAGATTAGTGGAGATAGAAACCACCCAAATTCTTAAAAAATACAAAAGGGAAAGGGAAAAGGAAGATGAGGATGGGGTGCTATTCCTACAGAACGGATGATTTCTTTGCATCCTCAACTTCCAAAACCATGCGACTGCTGGAAACGTTCTCCTTAAGTCAGACTCCTGAAGGATTTCATTACAGGTGGTAGATAAAGAAAGTTTACTTACAGAGGGGTGCCTTTCTTACAGACTCCTCTAATCCTTTGCAGTTGACTCGGCAGAAGGACCGGGACCTGCGTGCATGGGTCTCCATCACTTGAGAGAACCAGCAACCTGCAGGGATCTGCCTGGGATCCTCATGTGAAGCTGGGAGCTCAGTGGGGTGCCAGAGGAAAGGAAACATTTCAGCCCAATGAGCAGGGACGCTCTGCCTGAGCCACTCAAAAGGAAATGCCAAGGAAAGAGCTCCTGTGTTGTTACAGCCAACACCAGAGGGTGCAGGGCATTCACTGAAATAGAGAAGACCTATCTTAACGTGCACTCTGCTTTTGAATCTAGGAGTCGGTATTCCAGAAATAGGTCCGCCAGGCTTGGCTATTACAGATAATAGGATAGAACATTTCTTTTTCCTGATAGAAAGTGAGGAGTCCAGGGGCAAAAAAAAAAAACAAACCACAACAAAAAAGGGGGGGGGGAAGACAAAAAAGGAAAAAAATTATTTTATATGAATGTCTAATTTTCTTAGCAAATTTCAACATTCCACTTCAAAATTGAAAGTGTAGAAGAATCAGATATTTTCTACAAAATATTTCCAACTTTGGAAAGAGAATGCTTTTTTCTCCCTAAGCTGTTTGAAGGCTAGTGGTGGCAAATGCAGGTCAAGAGATTCTGCCAGACAACTCACAGATTAAGGACATTGAGAGGACTGAAATATTACTGTCCTCAAGCGATAAAGTACAGTGAGACTCAGTGACCTGACTAAGATCTCACAGAGGGTCTGTGGCAGAATTTTTTTGTCCAATTTTTTGTCCAAAATTTTTTTGTCCAATTCTCTTCCAACACTGCCAAGAGAAGGATGGATATCACTTGACCATGGTACTGTTAAATAAAAGTGAAAAATAAAAATATAAAACCTTGCAGTGATTTTTTTCAAAGCACATCTTATTGTCATTTTGTCTCTACTGTTAGTTGACAAATCTTAGCTCCTGTGTTCATTGTCCACAGACAATTATCAATAGGTGTAGCTAAATCCATCGAACTCCTGCAGGTTCCCCAGAGCATAGTTCTTCCAGGCCAACCACTCATTCATGGTAAGACCCGTCTGTTGCTGGGCTCTGCAGCAGAAGGTGTCACTAATTAGTACTTGTCTCCACAGGAGCATCACTCCCCAAACTTATGTTTAGTTTCGGATGTGTCTTGGAAGTCTTTATATTTGTATTTGTATATTGTGTCCTTGGAATTGTAAGGAACAAGGCAAATCCATCTGCCCACTGACTGTGAGCCGCCTTCAAGCAAGCAGGGTTTGACCACGAGTTGTTTCGCAGCCATTTGTGGGCGAATAGCAGTGAAGCTCCCCAGTGCCACCAGCAGCAGATGGCAGTGCCCTCTGGGGACCATATGCCCACATGCCCACCTTGCCAAAGCCAACCCAAGCTTGGGCTGCCACCGAGTGCTTTCCAAAACTAACCCATGACTACACTGGTCCAAAAATGCTGCCAGTCAGGGCTTTTTTACAGGATTCAGAGAGATTGCACAGCCCGTATGCCTAAAGCCAGAGAGGAAGGAAGCTGGTTTTGCTGATCTTGAGTATTTTTCGGTAAAACTGTTTACCGCTACAAGGTACAACCAGGTGTGTCCCAAAGTTAACTAGCAGGTTTCTGTGGACTGGTCCTCATTAGCTCCTCTTGTTGTAATAACCACCATTAGGAAGGGGAAGATGCCCCTGCACGTGGCACCTAGGCAGGGGGATGTAGGGAGATTTTTGCTTCCGGTGTTCCCAGTATTCAAGAACCCTAGAAGTGGAGAGGAAGACTTGGCCAGAAAAAGATATTTGGCAGTAATCATTATCTAGAAGAATGTCTGCTGCTGTCAGCTGTAAGCCTGGGCTTACAGCTCCTTGGATCTGTCAGCAACAACTCACCCACTTTGCATAGTGAAACCACAAATGAAGGCTGTGTGGAAGCAGCACCTTGCCCCCATTGCCGCTGCAGAACAGATGTCCTGCAAGGAGTGCTTACAACCCCTTTTAAGAACTATCAATGCACAAGCAAACCACAACCAGTAAAAGGCCAAGGCTGCAGCAAACTGATCTTTAGAAACACTACACAGGCCCTGTATTTCACACACCCTTCCAGTTCGCTGACTTCTCTGTGTACCTTTTGTATGTGTAGGACAGTGATACGCATGGCTGACAAAAATCTTTGCAGAGAGGGTGTATTTCAATGATCATGTTCTGCAAAGGGAAATTTTAAAGAAAAACATGGTGTGGATGTCTCTACTGAAACTCCCCTTACTTCGTGAATGCATTTGCCTGGCTTCATCTCTCCTGTATTCCTTTGTTGCTTTCTCTGACCCTTGCCAGGTTTTGCTTTATGATGAAGCATGGAGGGAGATGCATTCTGATTTCCTGTGTATTAGCAGAAGCACAGCATTATCCTACTGAGACAACAGTGCGATTTTCAATATACTCATGTGCAAACATGCAAAACTAAAAGTTATAATGCAAAACTAAAAGATTCTTTTACTCATTTGTTGTTTCTCTACAATAATTTCTCAAGACTCATGTCCCTTCCCTTTCTCACAGTTAAACACCAAAATCACGCTTGCTTTGTTATATGATTACTGTTGCAAAGGATTAATTACTTTCGGTCATTCAAGCTACTGAATAAAAACAAGGGCATCCTAATACTGAGCAACAGTGTTCTGTATTATCCTTGTCAACATTCTATCTGTAATACAAAAATAAAGACTGAAGAAAGAACTATCAGTGATCTCATCCTGTTTCATGCAAGGATCTCCTCTCTCTGTTAATTTCTCCTCCATGCTATGTTAATTTGAGACAGTCCTCAGGCTCCTAACAAGTTAGCAACACTGCCCTCATTAACAAAAATGAAGATACCACAAGGGAACTATAATATTAAGTGAACATGTGTAGCCTCATTTTTTAGAGCATCACATGATGGAAGAGGAAAAACCTACTGCTTGGAGGAGAACGTGGAAAACACCTCTGTCCATTCACATTTCTGGGGAAACACGTGCAATACAAGTTGTTACTTCCTGATAAACTGCTTACGCTCCAGAAATTCACTCAAACACTAATCTTTTGTGCAGATTCTATTCCAGGCAAAAAACTCTCAGACTTGAACTCTCAGACTGTATGAAAATTGGGAGCAGTCTTGACTGGAACAAACCTACTCAGAAACACAGAAAGATGTCTCAGAGTGTTTCAGACATTATCACAGATGGAAATTTATTGATTTATGACAGCTGAAGACCTAACCCTTTGTGTCCCAAATCTCTCTAGACAAAAATCCCCTTTTCGCAAAGTAGCCTTGGATGAACTTCAGAGAGAAGGGTCAGCCTCCCAGTGGAAATCAAAGTATCCTGAGCTGGTCTTGGGCTCCCTCAGCCTGCAACCTGTACGTAGTCATGGTTCCAGTAACCTTTGTCTCATTCCGTGTGTATTCTTTTAGTTTCATCCAGAGCTAAGGCTTGTTCACTAGATGGGATGTCCAATTATACCATATACAAAAAACTACAGCAGAACTCATTGCTTTGATGAGATGTGCTGTGCTTACAATATCCTTCCATGTAAAGGCCTGGCCAAGGCTGGTTTGTGTCATTACCACTAAGCTGAGAGGGAACCAATATTAGGAAAAAAAATAAGCAGAGGTTATGACTGGGAATTAGAACTAGCAAATTTGTGTACACTTAATAGAAATCTTGCTTAAAATGCATTTTATATTTCCTGCATCCTCCTTGCAATGAATCTGGATGTTCCTTGTTGGCATAAAAAATAAAGGAATAATTTGATGACAACCTGTCATCACTCCCTCCTGTCTGCCAAATCTCATGGAGTCTGTGTGCATGGTAGGCACTCACAAAAACAGCTTCTTTTACCCAAGTTGGCAAACAATGAGTATGCTATTCACAAGGCAGCCAGTGGCAAGCAGAAAGAGTAAGTGCGGTGTCATCCTCACACCTTTTAATTCACCTTGAATACTGACCCAAGGTGCCTCCCGTCACAGCTGTGCTCTGTCGTGTGGGAGTGTCTCAAAGGAGGGCGATCTCATTTAGGGAGACATAGTTGGAACCGCATAGTACCAACTGCAATGGAAAATCCCTAGAGGAGGGAAGCATTTGCAAAAATGATGGAAATGTATTGTGCTGACAAAGATCTACGTAACACTGGCTTTAACAGTTGGAAGGAGGAAATAGGTAGATCACAGGGGGACTAATAATGCTGTTTTTCTGAGCTTAACTTCTTCTGCATGGGTTTCTAAAAGAGACAACCCTTGTTTTGAAAATACAAACTCCTCATGTTCTCAAACACCCATAGAGCTTTACCTGGGAGAGGGCTGAGGACAAAAAGGATTACGGATGAATGTTACCTACATCTGACTAGTGAGTCACAGGGTGGAAGAAGGACTGCAACTAATGAGGGAGATACCGAGCACAAGCATAATCAGGCAGCAAGGAGTAGGCAGCACACTCTGTGACAATCAGGTGTAAAAGTCTGTTTGCTGGAGTCACATAACAGAAATTTCCATCCTGAGATTGCAGTACAGGCTTTTATGTCATTTACCTAGTGCCAGAGGAGGTCATTCAACTGATTGTAGCAAGAATCCCTGGTCCACTGCCATCGCCTGACACACAAAAAGTTCGTGTTTAGTGTCTGTGTTCCTAGTTTCTAAACAGAAATACACAAATCTATGAGAAAGGCCACTTTACTCCAAATTCTCTCTTCTCACTTTCGTCACTGTTTCTGCATATTCTTTAGATTTGCATGTTGTGATTTTCTTTATTTCCCCAGCTACCTAGTTAGAAGCAAATTAAGGAGAGTTTTCTTCGGTTTGAGGAGGCTTACGCTTTAGCTTCTAGTTGAAAAACAAATCTTCCTTGGGATAAGCAATGTCCTTTGTGATTGAACACTCGTGATATCAGAACTGTTTCAGAATTCTCTGCTGTTTGCTTCACCACTTACCCGTGACATTGACCTGAACCAATTATGGTGTGATTCTGAAAACACTCAAAGGGATCATTACCTAGAGGGAGAAATCTGGGAAAGCCAGCTCTGTGTCAAACAGCTGACCAGGAATTACTATAAAAGGGTTGTGCTTAGGAGTGAGAAACCACCCCACACCAGGAGAAGGTAATTCTATTGGGGAAATTATTGCAAGACAGTGCACAGCCAAAATGCATTACTTGGCATTGCTCCCATCTCAGAGGCAGGTATCAAGCTATTTCTGCACGGAGAAATCTATCCAGCTGTCTTTCGTCTGCTACCTACAGAATCTCATTAATTTCATAAATTTGTTAGTGCCTTAAATCCCCAAAACATTATCCAAGGATATTTTTAGCACCTGAGCTACTGGGAATCAATAATAGTCTTGGGAAGGGGCAAGTGGAATAAGGGTTAATAGCAATTATTCATGGAAAGCAATCGAAACATTTTTTCAATTTAATCTAGAGTGCTAAATTCAAAGGGTTCTTCGATGCTAAGGCTTTTTTCATCAGCTGATCCTGTGCCTTATTGAGTAAGATCAGAGTATTACTCATTTTTTGGTGACCGCGAGTTATCAAGGACATGCTGGGCAAACAGCCAAGGTAATACAAGCTTAGTAATAATAATAATAATAATAATAATAATAATAATAATAATAATAATAAAAGCTAACATGATGGCTATTACATGAGGGCTGTGCCAATTGAAGGGAGGTTAGATCTTCCAGCTCTGGTAATGGCTTGACTTAGCACTTTTTTTAGTGCATGAGAAACATTATAAACAAAAGCATATATCTTACAAGAGGGAGAAAAGTCATGCAATGTAAGCAGCAAATAAATAGGAAGAGGCAGAAGAATGATGGGGGTGGCGAAGCAGTGAATCCAAAAGCAGTTTGGACATGTTTTTTAGAAAAAAAAAGGCATTAAAACTCCCTTGGCTCTATCTGCACATAGGACTGTAGCCGTGTGCGTCAGGAGAACAGATCAAGAGGTTGATAGGAGCTCTGATCTATTGAAAGGACGTGGAAATATATGGAATCAAAGAAGTTAGAAATTACAAAAGAGGCCAATGAAAGACTGTCTGTCTCCTATGATTGCTCTCTGGGATACATTTCTGCGTGTGTATGTCTAGCTGAGTCATTAAAGTCTCAAGCTCTCCTCTTCTGTGTCCACCTTCACACCCTGGACCTATACTTTTATTTTCAGTTTTTCAACCATTTCAAGATGTGTGACTCTGTTCAGCATGGGAAATACATATTTCAAATATATTTATATTTTTTATACATGTACTTATTTTGTGTAGCAAGTCCTACTTGTCTTAGTTACTTCTGTGGATCCCATGGATTCTCAAGGATCCAGAGACAGTCCCTGGCTTCACTCATTAATTATCTATCTTGTGACCCACAGTAACCCAGGGACTGAAGAAGAATAAGTTCCAGAAATTGTCATTTCCTACAGACTGTATGGATAAGATGGCTGTGAAACTTTTTTCTCAGTTGTAACATGTGGGTTTTGTCCAGATTACCAGAAATCTGATGTTGTACCTATTGTATGCTTCCTTCATAGCATCAGCAGAAGGTTGAGCCTCTGACTATCTTCCATGGCAAATCAGGAGCTCCAGCTGAGTTCTCCAGCCTAAGATAGCTGTTAAGACAAAGTTTGTTCTAACCCTGCACCTACTGCATGGTCAGGATCACTCAAATTAGGCATTCTGGTGAGTGCCACTGATCTACCTATGCCATTCTTCAGTCTCCTGCCAGGTGAGGGTCCTCTCAAAGGTGCTATGTCGATGCAAAAAAGACCAGGAAAGAATAAGCTATTTCTTTCCTGAATAGGCTAAAATGCCACTTTCCCATACTGTAAACTTTCAGGGATAAACAACATTTATTTCCCCTCACTGTACAATAAAATACAATCACACCTAGTGCAGAACTATTTAGAGTTCTGTGGTTTTGAACAGCAAAAATATTATCACTTATGTAACTATTAGTAGCATGAGAAGCTACTCAACAAAGCACATGTGACCTGAGGGGAAAGAAAACCTGCTTGCTTAAGGGCACCTAGCAAGATGAACTACAGAACACCGAACGGGCCTGAATATTCAGAATCTCGTTGGCAACCCACTCATGCCCCTGTAGCATTTAAACTGAGCCACAGAACTTTAACATAAAAAATGGCATCAAAGGAAAAAAAAAAAATTCTAAGCACAGGTCTCCTTTAAAAACACACAGCATTCTAGAGCTAATCAATATTTTTTGTCTGTCATGTTTCTCTTACACAGTATTTTCAATAATGTAGTCCAAATTTCTCATCTGATAGCATGTTTAACAGGTACTCCAGTGAAATACACACTGCTTAAAGGTCACATTTTTTGGAAAGAGTTCTTAGATTTCTATATGCAGCGCAGTAGGTTTTTCTTAGAAGACTAAACCCAAATGTTGACATGGTGCTATAGTATTCTGTGAAATTCCTGACTCCACCTCTTCTGCAGTTTCAAAACACACAGACACTTTAGGGGAACCCACCAGGAACATTAATATGATGATGCATCAGGACCAGATTTCAGCGAGCAGGTGAGGAGTTCTGACCTCACAGAACGCCAGAGTGCCTCAGAGGGCTCTTCACTACAGAACAGCAGCATTTTTGAAACACCGGAGTGGAAGCAGAAGCTACTTAAAGGGAAATGATCCTTGCTGATCAGCAGTCATTCTTTCTAGATGAAAATGAAGAGAATCTGCAAAACCACAATGTACCTCCAAGATGTAAATATGCGTATTATTCAATACATGTTAGGAGAAAATATAGTTTACTATAATTAAAACAGCAGCGTTAAATTTGTTGTACAGACTATTCCAAAGTTAAGCTTGAAATCAGTCCAGTGCACCAGCTACGTCTCAGACATTTCTAAGGTTTCTGTCACCATGGTAGCTAAGTGGCAATGGGCTTAATCCTGCGCTCACTGAGTCCATAGTCAAACTTCTCCTGGCCTTAGCAATGCTGGATCTGACCGTGTAAATCCTAACATGCTTGAGACCAGACCTTGCTTTCTAAAATCTCTTTACCCAGTTTCCCACGGCAACTTGGCTTGGGAATTCTGTGGAGACCATTCACTTGAAAGATGTCTGGGGGAGATTTCTTTCATTCAGCAACAAATCCCTGGCTGATTAAAAGAACAATGTTGACAGGCCAAGAGGAAGCCAAGGCCATGCACTCCTTGGGCAGCAGGCACTCTTGGCAACACGTGCCAATTTAGAGACAGCGAACAGTGAGGGAGGGGAATCGGGAGTCAGACAAGGTCCTTGGAAACTTTCAAGCTGTTTAAAAAAGAAGGAGGCTGTTGCCTTGGTTAAATGCAGTTCCCAGTCTCTCACGGCCAACCAGACAAATTAATCATTATACTAAAAGATTTCAATTGCCCTCAGTGGATCATGGTAAAATGTAATGATTAGGCAGGATGCAGGAATACACAGAACTCCTCAACAAAATCACTGGTTCCAAGAGATAAAGACACCTGTGAAAACCCAGGTCCATAGACATAAAGACTTGGGCTCTAATAACATTGTGGTTTTATCCTCTTTCCTTGAAGAAATAAGGCCTGAGAAATCATACTGTCTATCTCTCAGCCTCTCCTTAATAACTCGTGAACCATCTGGCTGCCTTCAGCCAAACTGGCAATATGAAAGAGGTCACAAAAGTAAGAAGTTCCTACAAGCTATGTAAAGATAAGTGTCTGCATGGAGTACATACCCCACACTAGTGACTTTAAGAGTGGAAAGGGGTGTGCAATGAAGTCAGTAATTGGGTCTTGTTTGAAAAGAGCGTGGGGGGGACTCTCCAAGAGAAGGGTGGAGGAAATTGAGGGTGTTTTTTGGCACACTTATGATGGAAATTGAGAAGAAGTGGGTTACAGACTGTGTGTGGGTGGAGACACAATTTCAGAGGAAACTAGACGTCGTTAATGCTGCTGTTCGGTTGTATTACTTTTTTTTTTCTGTGAGAATGATAAGGATTATTAGACATAGCTGACTAAATTGCATTATCAAGATGAAAAGGCCTGAACCAAACCACAAGAGGATGATGAAAAAAGAAGCCTGAACACTGAGAAGCCATGTATGATGTAGTCATACACAATAAGACCCAATATCAACATATAACTTCCACCACATAGAAAAGAGAATGCTCTGGGGAGACCTTATAGCAGCCTTTCAGTACCTGAGGAGGGCCTACAAGAAGGCTGGGAAGGGACCTTTTTTCACAAGGGCCAGTAGTGATAGGACAAGGGGTGGAAGCTGAAAGAGCGTAGGTTTAGACTAGATACAAGGAAAAGTTCTTTACCCTGAGGATGGTGAGGCACTGGAACAGGTTACCCAGAGAGGTTGGGGATGTTCCATCCCTGGAAGTGTTCAAGGCCAGGCTGGATGGGGCTCTGAGCAACCTGGTCTGGCGGAAGATGTCCCTGCCATGGGAGGGGGGGTTGGAACTAGATGATCTTTGAGGTCCCTTCCAACCCAAACCATTCTACGATTCTGTGTTAATTAATGTATGTGTTGGAAGCCCTCGAAAACAGGAAAGAACCTGCGCAGGGCATTTAGAGCAAGGGTGGCACCTACATAAATCAGTGTGCACTTTTGGACATACCTGAGTTCAGTCAAAGGTTGTTCTGAGAGTTCTTCAATCTTGTGAGTAGCTGGACAAATCAAAATACCTTATTGCCCTGCAGCTTCCCGTGGAAGTGTTAACTCAGAACTGACCATTACACTCTTCAGATACACAGTCAAACGACTTTCTCGTTTGTGCTTAGAGCACCAGTGTAAATGCTTAGACATAAAGCAAGTGTCAGCCCTAAAAACTCACATCCTTCAGATAGAATAGGTGTCAGACAGGGCCCGTGTAGAGAAATGAGGAAGGTATAAGCTATGTAGGAGCAGCCCTTATGGAAGTGATTAAAGAGACAGATTCCATGCCCATTTGCAGCTTAAAAAGCAAGAGCAAGCCTGTAGAAATGCCAGGCTTTTTCCCCATTTAAAGTCAGTCTGGGAACAAAATCTGGTTTCTATGTGAAATTAGCTCCTGCTGAAAAGAGGACTGTCTCACTCTTAAATTTTTACAAGTACTACTTTCTTAAAAGCAAGCAGAAGGCAAGGCAAGGAAGGAGTTTTGTTCCACAATTAGGAAGACCCATTAAGCACATACCTCACATCTTCATCAGGTGACAGGATGATAATCTTGAGCAACTTTTTCTGTTGAATAAGTGTCACAAGGCTCAAGGGGACTGCTAATTCCCTTTCCTCAATGACTCAGGCTGGGATTTCCCCTGGTTTTGTTATCAGCCTAGTTGCTATTTTTCCTCCTGCCCATTTTGTTGCTTAGAAGCCTGCTTGTCATGAAAAAAAGTCACAGACAAAACAAAATTAAAAAAAGCCTAAAGCCCAGTCCTGCCACTGTGATCCCAGGTTATAGAATGCTGAATGCTCTTGCCTCCTGGAATCTGCCCACACAGAAGGAACATGCTTTGTTAGTACAAAGAGTTGCCAGGGAAGTAATTTTCCAGGCACAGCTACTGCTTGCTCTCCAAAAGCCATGTAGTATAGATATATTTTCTATGATTTGGGGGCAGTAACAGAAGTTTCTCCAGCAGAACCATGTAATTGGGCAATGACAAATTCAGGGACTCCCTTTCCTGGGAAGGTTCTGCCAAGCCTGTTTGTACACATTCTATTCCAGAAATAATACGATGCCCCATAACAACTGCTGGCTCTTCTGTCCTATTTTCATCAGGAGATCTCATTCTGCTTTATAAATTTGTTAACCATAATTTCCTCTTTTCCCCTGTACATTTTTATCCTCCCTCCCCACCTTTCATTTTATAGAAGGTGAAATTGCAGCCAAGAGAACAGGTCAACAATAAGAGGTGCTGAAAATTCCTGGACCCTGGTCCAGTCTTCTAATGGATGAATATCACTCTACAGAGAAACCAGTGTAAAATGCTGTAAAACACTTCACATAGGCTAGAAAATAAATCCTGCTTTACACGCCCTGTTTCTTGCTATTTTCTGACTTTTCAAAAGGATGAAAGACATAATTTCTTGATGTGGTGTTGAAGCTCTTTAGATTTCACCCCTCAAAAAAATTCTGGTGATTATTTTTAGGATCAGAGCCACGGGGTTTTAAGAACTTAATATCAAGCTCCTATGCTTGACATGCTGAATGTGTGGGTTTCTGGCACACGTATTTAAAAGGAGATATGTTATAAATTGGCTTCCTATGGCTTGAGGACTTTGGAAAAAGACTTAGTAAAAGATATGCAGCATTAGAAAGCAGAACACCTTCAAAAACTGCTGCTGTACAAGATGACTCATAAGGTTATACCAACGATTTTGCTAGTAACACCAGAGGAAAATTATGATCTAGATCAAAACCACTCAGATGTTGTGGACTTGTTCCTGGGAAGACACATGACATGTTTTACCAGCCTTGTTTCCTTAGCTGAATAAAGCGACTGAGAAAGTAGATAATACCAGCATATTCAATGGAAGTGTTAGGCAATGAGGGGATTAGTTCTCATGTCTTGATCTTACTCTTGTTTGTAGATGCTGACACATCTCCCTCGGACTTTAGGAAAGTAGGAGTGACACCAATATAACTGTCCTTAATTTCCTGCTTCCTCCTCTAATCTGTCATTCCTATCTCTTGCTCCCTGTGACTAGTCTTCTTAGATTCCAGGAAGCTTGTCTTCTTAGCAGGTCTTCTTAGATTCCAGGAAGCTTGTTCATGTCTTCTGACCTGTTTGCCTAAGCCAGCAGCACAGTCCATGTAGCTGTTCACCTTTACAAAACATTTGCTTTCTGTCCAGCGGTATCTTTGGAAGAGCTGGCACTTTCATTGCTCTATCTGAAGCAGGTGTGAAATGGTAGACAGTTAATGTCCTTTCAAAATTACTGCCTTCCCACTGGCAGAGGTTAGGACATAAGACGAGTTGTTTGTGAACCAAAATATATGATCAAGAAAGAACAAAGAGGCAGAGGCACTTTCCTGCAAGGAGAAAGCTCATGAGGTTACATTCACAAGATGGTGATATGTGTTCCATCATGGAGTGACAACCAGGCGTTGAAGACTCCTGGGGAGCACGGGCGTATGCATCACGGGGTCATGACCAGCCCACCCTTCCTTTATTGTTAAGGTGGGAGGATTTATGTTCTAATTTCTACTTCTGTAGCTCTTAAGACAAATACCAAGAGGTCAGGGCCATGCTGGACAAGGTATAATAGTGGTATTTAAAACAAAGACAGCACCTCTTCCACAGCACACACTCCTTGCTGCCTAGGGCAGTGCACAATACAAGGAGAGAGTGACACATAACGGGGAGACAAATGCGGAGCAAGGCAAGAGCCAAGCCAGAGGCACTAGAGCAGGCTTGCTGCTCAGCCACAGGCAGAAGCAGACATCCTGAGTGATGGCTGCTGCAAGCTAACTGGGTCATGCTGACTGAGGGTATGAAGAGGATCTCATTTTCAGTGCCATCCTGCTTCTGTGACGGACAGCAATAAGACCACAATTCACCTTATGTGAGTTCAACTACCTGGAACGCCCAGTACAAGCTCAGTGCCTCCCTTAAGGGGATGGCACCTCTATCAACTGCAGGTGCTTTAATCCCCCATCATTTCAACACGAGTAAGAACAGCTGAGTCAGATCTGAAAGTCAGGTCTTCTGGCTTCAGCTCCTGGACTCTGAGCTCTTGTCTGTCACCTCCCTCAGTTGGGAACTGTTCCGCTCAGCTGAGAACACTTCACAGTCATTTTCTACACGGATTTCCTTTGTAAACCTGTTGTGCCTCACCTCTTTAGATAATAACCTCTTCAGTATCCTCATTATCATCTGTCTGTACAATGCCAAACATGACATGGCACTAGATCCCTGCCTGGAGCATTCATACTTTACTAAAATCCAGATGGACCCATAGGAAGGGCAGAGTGAAGAGAGACAACTCCAAGAGCTTTTACACTCCAAGGAGTGTAAAAAGGGTCAAATTTACTAATGTCCCATTAGCTTCTGCCATGAGGAAAGGGGCAACAGCAGCTGTGGCAGCAGCTACCAGGAATATCTTTGGTGAAGAAGGGGGAGACAGCGATTGTGGTTGTTGGTAAACTACAGGGACCAGTATATCTCACAGCAACATTCCTTTTGCATTCACTTTAGTTTCCCTTTTGAAAGCCTCTAGCTTTTTTTTTTTCCTTTTATTTTAATCAATCAGAAGCATCGGGACTGGGGCCACTTCTGAGCATCCAATGTTTTGTTTTGGAAAGCTAGGGAAATACAGCGTTACCTCCATCTTGCCTGAAAGGGATAAAAGACATCACAGACCTTACACAGGCTTCCACATCCTTGTGGAATCTTATTGTGGGGGTAAGCCCTGCATTTTAAAAATGGAGAGAAACTTGTATTAAAAGTGCCTGAGGGCTTTTGAACTGGCTTATAAATATAGCTGCCTGAAGAAGAAAAAGAAAAAGAAAATCTGAAAAAAATTCAACACCAAAGTTTCTAGTGTGCCCATCTATTTCAACTAGCGTGATATTAATAGATCACACAACAGCAGGGAGTGGGAAAATAAACATATTTTCACTCACATAAAGGGACTGCCTAAATGACTCACAAATGCAAAAATAAATAAATGGCTCCCCATGATAATCTGAAATTATATCGACAGAAACAACTCAGCTTCTTAACTGTAACCTCACATGTTAAATTCACTCAGTTTTATTTGAGGCCATGGACAGATTGAGTGATCAATCTCTATTACCCTGAGCATTTTTTTATCCCATCCTTAGAATGCTATTTTTCTTCTCACTAGACATATCAGTTCATTTTCCTGAGTCTTCTTCATCTTAATGGCTGAATTTCAGACTTACAGCAAAAAAACCCAAAGTTTCTCAAACTTCCAGAGGGAAGTGAGTAAGTAAGTGTGTGTCATGCACAGGAGGAGGAAACATAGCAAAAAAAAAAAAAAAAAAAAGAAAAAAAAAGACAATTGTTAGCATTGCATGTGCTGCCCTTGGTGGATAAAGGTTATACATTCTAGCTTCATAATGGAAATGTTCAGGGTCAAACAGCTGCTGGCTTCAGATGCTGTAAAGTCAAGACCCAGGGTTTTTTTTTCGTCTTCTTGAATTGGCAAACAGGTATTCCCCTAGAGAAACTGAATGAAGGCATGGGAATTAACTCTCCCGTTCCTGCAATTGGAGTGCTAATCACATCCTTAGCAACTGCATGGTCACTATGGTGCCAGCATCACCTTTGCTCAAATCCTTTCTGACTCATTCTCCTGGTAACTTTGGTGATGGTCAGAGCAGAGGTTACATACACCCACTGATGCTGTGCTGAATGGTTCCATCAATCTCAATTCTGCAGTAGTGGACTCGGTTGCAAATGAAAATCAGCTGGGAGGCTAGAAAGGAAGCCACTAAGAATCTGTGTTGTTTGCTTTTCAGACACACTGTGCAAATGACAAACACAATGCTTTACCACAGCCTCTCTGCTCTAATAGTCTTAAATGTGAGGCTAATGAACTTTAGCTTTCAACTCCATTGAACCCCATTATACTGTAAATACTCTTTGTATAAGATCTTCTTGTGACTCAGCTGCCAAAAACAATAATGAAGCTATCAGAAAAAAAAACGGAAAAGAAAAAGCTATGGTCTTAAACAAGCCAATCAGACTCATCTTTCCACAGAAAATATTTGTCTTGGAAGAAGCAGTGACAAATTATAGAGGCTGTAATGGAAAAATGCTAGATGTTGAGACATTTGTGAATGCTAACAGAATCAGAAAATAGCTTACAGGACACAGACTAACAATCTGTCCCTGGTGGAGTCATTTAGAGGGGTTGCTGAATCTCTCCTGCAAGAAATTCTATGCCGGGCATCACAAACACTTAAAACTGGAACCTGCTTTCATCCACTGACCTTTCGCAGTTTGAGTCATGAACCTCCTCTAAGTGCTCTAGTGACACAGAACAGCTGGAACTCCGGTTCTCATGGTGTGAAAAGGGACTGCCAACCCTCCTGTCTTGCTGGTGGTATGAAGTGGAGAAGGAAGTCTTACTCAAGTCTTCGGCCCTTTATTTTCCAATCTCAATGTTTGGGCACATGGGAAGGCTAACCTTAGCATGAGTCAAGCTGAGAGAACAAAACAAGTGTTTGCAGGAAGAAAGCAGATGTCATGTAATCAAAGTATATGAAGTCTATGCCAGGACACCATGCAGTTAATGGGAATAGGAGGAAACATTCTTTGGGAGCCTTTTTCCAATATCCCTTCAGCTGCAGGATTACGTCTTCTGATAAAGCCGGTACAGATCATTTTTGGGGGCAGAACAAGTGGATGCTGTGTGGATCTAGGGTGACAAACATCTGTTTTCACATGTGAGAGATAAAATGAAGGTATGGATACTGGGAGGTAGTCGACTGGAGTAGCATTTTCAAGTGGTACTGTCTGAGAAGCAGATAAATGCATAGCTTCAGAAAGATTCACAGATTGCACATTTTTAATAATGTCAGCATTTATTATATACTTCTAATTGGAGGACCTCAGTTTCCCATTTTCCTAATTGATTCCTGTAACAAAGATGCCCTGAGTGCTGTATACTGCTCACTGATTGCTGGGCAAACATTACTGGAGTGTCAATATTTGCTTTTTCCTAGAGCTATCGTTGTTTGAGAGGGTATAAGTCATTTGGGATAATGCTCTACTCATGCTGTATTAAACACACATGAAAAGCACTTGGTATGCTCCCTCTGGTGTTCTTTCACTTTTTTGTTTTACTTTGCAGTAAAAACAACTGCTAGTCAGTTGATGTAGTCAGAAGACAAGGTATTTGAAAGGACCACTATCGCACCTGTCTTACTGGTCTCCCATTACTGGGGCCTTAGGGTCAGAAAGGGCGAGAATTCAAAACTTTTGCCCATTTTACATCCTCAAAGCTGGTCTCTATAAACATGCATTCCACTGACTCCCCATCTTCTTCTGCCCTGAGTGCTGATGCTTTGTGTTACACTAGATGTCAACATCTTTAGCACAGGTATTTTCATTCAGAAGTTTGTGCAGCACCTAGCATGATGGGAACCCTGCCCCTAATTAGTTCTGCTAGGGATTACCATGACACAAACCTACGTTTCTGTGCTAGAGGTGAAGAGTCTATTTCTTGAATAGGTAAAATAAAGCCCGATTGTGTGTCTGGATAGAATGAGGAAAAAGTTAGGTGGTGCTTTTTGTTAAACGAGGAGGAATTATTTTCTCCTCTAGCCACTACGAGGCCTTCTGGTTCTTCCAGGGGCTCATCTTTTCTAATACCAAACAGATTTTCTCCGCAGCCCAAGAAATGAGCATAGCAGAGTTAGAGATAACCCCATAATTGCAGGTTTGGCCAGCTTACCAAAGCCCTCACCACAAACTTTACAAAAAACACTGCTCACTATTTATGTGAAAGTTGCAGTACACAGAGCATGGTACTTCTGCCAGGGCGACTGAGCTGCACAGCTGTGGAGTAATACTTCAGGTAATCCTATTGGCCCTTTGGTCATCCAATATACAGATAACTGCATTTCATATAACACTCTCCCAAGGTAGATAGAAGATCACTATGATGTCTGGTAACGAAACATCTAGGGAGTTTACTGCTGCACTTGGAAGGAAGACTGAAGAAAAGTGGGTTACAAAATCCAAATGGTCTTGGCGCCTTGACATAGGTCAAGAAGGGGCTGTCTGGAAGTTGACCACATTTTTCAGATTTAGAAATCCACATCACAGGACCAATAGTTTTGAAAGAACAGCTTTATTACTTGTGGTTGTTTTGCTAACTTCTACGTTTTTCCTTCATCCTGCTCCATAATGAGTATAGAAATTGACCTTGTATATATAAAAAAAAGTACCTTTCAGTGGGTATTTAAATTAGGTGATTATTCTTGTGCAAGTGAATAAGGAAGGTGTCTAAATCCACTATCCATATCTGTTTACATGCAAAAGTTTAGTTTCCTTAACAAGAACTCCAGGCATCTGGAGTAGATAAAGATCTATAGTGAGGGTCTGGAAGTAAACTTTTACCTGTTCTGCACCAGAACTTACACTTATAAGAAACACTACCAAGACCCTGCCAAATAGGAATTTGTCTTGTCATTAAACTGACTGTTTGATAACTGCTGGTCAGTATAAATAATGTTTTTCTTTTCTGCATAATCTGAAGGGAGTAAGAGCCTCTCACAGCTCCAGTTAGAGAGGAGAAATTCAAACATAAAAGCTTATGTTTTCAGCTCTCTGTACATTCTTGGGATATTCCCTAATGGATCAGCTATTTCAATGGCCATCACACCACCACGAAGCTCCTTGCTTCCTCTTTTTCTCACTTCTGATGAAACTTCCTCGATCACAGAGCAGAGCTGGTGCTCCAGATTTAATCCACAAAAGCATTTACATTTCAAAATAATGAGACCCACTCAGCTGGTACCTTGTTAATTAGTTCTCAACCATTCTCCTTTTATCCTCCTGTGCTGTAGCTCGAGATAGACATGGCTGAGGCCACAATCCTTCCAATAAGGGAGGTAACTTGAGCAATGTTATCTCAGGGTCCTATCTTGCTCTAGTCTTAATTTACACCAACTGTTGATTTCAGCAGAACTACTCCTGATTTACTTAGGAGTGCATACCTTTATGTTTCACACTTACATTTCCTAAGTTTTACCTTCTATTTTTGCACAGTGAAAGTCTGCAGAGCAATTATATGCCTGAGCTTAAGCTTCTCTCTCCCTTTATTTTTTAACAATGCTATATTCTTTCACTCTGGAGCTCCTACTGCTTGAGGTCAGATTCACATTTACAGAAATTTATACCACTTTATAATTCAGTGCCCTTTTTTTTTTTCTTGATTCTCACATGAAGGCCCAGTTATACAAAGGTACCAGAATATAAAAAAAGAATCTTCCCATCAATTATTTTTTTTAGCACCGAAGTACTTGCAAGTGAGGATTAATGTAAAGGACGAGGATCTGTTCCTGATTTCTGTCCCTGTACTAATAAAAGCAGAAATACCTACACTTTCAGTTTCACAGTCTTCCCCAGAAGACTCCTTAATAATTGAGAAATTCCACCAATTAGTCCCCAGTGCAGGAAATGCTTCAGTTGCTCCAGAGCCAAGATTGATGTTGTCCTGTGATTATCAATTCTCTGGTTCAACAAACCAAACAAGAGCTTAAAGCCAAGAAGATGTTTTAGGAAATAAAATCAGGATGTTCTACTCAGCACACAATTTCCTCCTATATCCCTATTTTGCAAGGCACATAAGTGTGTGCTTCATTTCAGACACATGATTAATCACCTCTTTGGGAAGAGGAAGTCATTCCTGAGCTGGAGGCTTTGGCCCTTGTCTTCTGCAGCTCCACAGATGGATTCCTTCTTTTTTTTCCTCCTCTTTTCTTTTTCTTTCTTATTTTTTTCCTCCCCCTGCCCTTTTTGCATTTATTCCTTTTTATTTTTCCTTTCCCTTTTTCTTTTTTCTCCATCATATATAATGCATTTGTGCCAAGGTCTTCTCTTTCCTAATTAAGGTGGGTGGGTAAGGAGCAATTCTTTGAATAATAAAGTGGGGGAATAAGTTATAAAAATAGCAGTACATTTGCAACTTTTTAACAGTAGTTTGTACTTTTGAACAATTTCAATTTCTCTGGAAGCCTGAGGACTAAGTACACATTAGACTGAGCCTGGCTTCTTCTATTCATGTTTGTCTTCTATAACTGAACTACTTAACTATGCTTTCGAAAACCATAAATTAGCACTGAGTTGCTGCACAAATAACAAGTAAAACAAAACAAAAGAGGAAGAAATCAAACTGCCAGGTAAAACTTTATTCTTCCTAAGTCTTCACGACATCTTTTGAATACCTGTCTTAAGTGTTTGTGATCATAGCAAAAAATGTTTCCATACGTTGCAAACATGTAAAAACGTTGCCAGCACTTTAAAAATATTTCAATAAATCTCATGTTATAATGAGACATTTAGAGCGTGCATGTGTCGTCTGTAAAGCCAATACAACAACGCTGTTTTTCACAGAAAGGATATTCAACCCTAGGTTTGGCAGAAGTTGTGATTTTGGATCTGCACTCCAGGGAATAAAATTCTAGAAACATGATTCATGAACTGGAGGATCTCAGGTTGGGTGTTTTTCACTTGAAATACTTGAAAGGAGTCTAAGTACTTCCTTAAAGATAATCCTGTGTGCTTATAAGGGTTACTTATGAAGATTCATTCTACCACAAGGTTTCCAGCCTGACAGTCCATTAGAGGCATAAATCCTGAAGAGTATCACTTGATAGCCAAACTTGCGATAAGCAGTGTACTAATTGCCTGCATCTGCAAAAACCACTCATCTGATTAAAACTCCCTGATTAAATAGATGGCTCCCTACAAGAAAGAAAAAAAAGTAAGGACTGAGGAAAGGAGCTTAATTAATTAACTATTTTTTTCATGCTACCACTATTCCTTTTCTTCCTGACTCTTTTTCCCCACTTAGAAAAAAATATTCATCCTCCCAATCTGCAACAAACAGTCTATTGATAGCATGAGCATTCACAACATATTAGCCCAGAGGGGACTCTGATCCACTTTCATTGTTAAGGCAAAACTTCCATTGATATCAATGAGTTTGATGCTGAAATGTGCATTTGTAGTTGACTTGTCAAAGCCCAGCTTTGCTGCCCACTTGGCGTGATGCACACCATGCACCTATTTATTTAGGTCCCAGAATGAGAAGTGAGAATTACAGAAAATCTGTTCTAAACTACTTTAGTTTAATTTGGCTATTTGTGGGATTCAGTAGAAAGACAGCAAGACTAACCTAATTATGGAATATTAGCCACTGCAAGTCAAGCTGTGGGCAAATTATTTTTCAAATACAAACGATCATTGTTGTGATTATGAATATATAGGGGGTTGGTTGGTTGGGGTTTTTTTCCACTTTTGCATGTTATTTGGAGGCCCTGTACCTGAAAAGACTCGTCCGTATTCTGTAGAGGAGCCCTCCCCATCAACTTAAGTTCCTTGATTTCAGCTTGTGCACGCACAAGGTTAGGCAGCTCAGGGATGCTTTGAAGCGTTCTAGTCTATTATCTGTACAAAGGTGGAGGAGTTTTCTGCATATATCAATACGAGCCAGAAAACAGCTGGACTATTGCTATAACACTTTCGTGGGAGGAAGATGTAAAGGGGAACAGCAGAAGACAGTATATATTGGAAAATATTTCAGTGTAATGTTAGGGTATGAGGTGGGAAAGTAGAGAAGCAGGCATTAGATAATCTAGTCTTTCAAATCTACTGTATGTGGTTTGTGATGGCTGTGAGTTACTCAGAAAAAAACTCCTTGCTCAGCCTGAAGCTCTGATTATCCTGACTAGCAGTTCTATGGCTTGTTTGCTAGCTTCCCTATTTGATTTTGTATTTTTTGTAAGAAAGTTACTCCTTTCCAAATTTTAATACTGGCAATCTACTCTTGGTATGCTTTTTACCCAGAGGAGGTTGCTCAGAGTTATGCTGCAGTCCCTTTTATTTACTCCCAATAAATAGTTGCTTCTTGACACCCCTTAATAGATAAGTATTTTACTATCTGGTTTTCTTCACCTACTAAAATCTTACCTATATAGATCAAATGGTGTCTCACAGCTGCGAAGTCCCTATGCTCCCTCTCATTCTGTGACCTAACCTGTCCTTGCTCTAGAGATTATAGTAAGTATCACAACATCCCATTGATTTTTGACACTCCCTCATTCTTCAGAAATACCCATTATGTCAAGTTCTCCTTCCACTGCCATGCACTCTGCTTTCACCTGTTATTATTTTTAAGCTTGTGGTATGCAGGCATTGATAGTATTTATTTTTGGCCACCTACCTATTTTTAAACAACTCCTCTGCCTAGATCCCTACTTCAGAATATACCACTGTGAATTCAGTTTAGCTATCCTCAAGGTCACGCATCATTCCTGTTCCCATCTTTTAGAACTGGATACACAGTCAACATGCTGATGGGGGGAAAAGAAGGTTTGTGGAAATGCAAAATCTGGACACACTTTTACCAGATCTTGCGTGGTGAGATGAGGTGGGAGCTGTGTGGTGGTGAACCCCTTTCCATAATTAGATCACAGCTGCATTTTCCCTTGGAAATGCTCCCTCTTTATCATCAAGACATTTCAAAGCTCACTTCTACTTTCTCAGCTGTTTTTTCCTAGCAATTTTCTTCCCTGTCACAAAAAATGATAATGAAAAACAATTTCTACTTATAATTTTTTTCAGCTATTCCATTACTGATCTTTCCATTGGCTCACTGGAAACTGTGAAAAAGGGTTTGATTCTTTTCTGTGGAAAGAACACGGGAAAACCCTGCTAGGGTTTTTGTAGAACAAGAACAATTTTTCTTTTATCCAGCATTTTGCCTGCAATTTTGTATAACATATCTTTGAAAATATATGTCCCAGTTTCCTTTTAAATTTTTTTATTCTATTCTGCTACTGAAAAGGCTGCAGATGGAAGGGGGGAACTAGGAACTCCCCGTGTCAATCATCTCTATTCATTCAATGGCTGTATTTATTAGTTTTATTAAAAACATATTGAGCAGCCCCAGTTCCTCAGTTCTGTACGCCTACACAATGCCGACTGCCTTGCTGTCCCCCTGTCAGTTAGGGCTCTATCCTCAGGCCTCTCTCAGCTTGAAATTTCACATGATATCAAAGAGGATAGCACATATTTTTAGGTCTTGCTGGAAAGATCTCACACAGCTTGATGGGTGGGAAGGGGGCTGGGGGCAGTTAGATGAGAAAAAAGCAGCTCTTGAAGTGGACTGATAATGAAATTTGGGGTTTTTTTGTAAGAGAAACAGAAAGAAAAAACCTGTATAAAGCTTGGAAAGTATCTCCATTGTTACTGCAATTTGGTAATCTGTGACATGAATGTACATGTAACATTTGAGCAGCGTATTAGTCATAAAATATGATTTAGTAAGAAATATGGCACACCAGGCTGTCATCATACAAAGGAGCAGTTCTTAGAGAAGATTGTTAATACCGAGGCATGGATTGGTCCCCTGCAGAAAATGTTATGCTCTCTGTATGCTTCCTCCTACTCTTATTAAAATCAGAACTATGTGGAAGAGCAGAATCATGGCAGGAGTCTGTTCCTTTTGCGGCCAAAAGGATGGGTGCTGATAGAAATTAGATTTTTTTTTTTGGTGTTTTAAAAAAATAAATAACCTATTGTATGATAAATTAAAAAAGAATTTTGGCATGAATCAAAAAAATCTCCATAGTCAGGACTGAGAATTAAAGTTGCAGTCTAAACTCTATTAAAGTTCAAAACCTGCTTAGTTGCTTTAATGGGCTTTAGATCAGATACCAGGCTAGGGTTAACCTTTCAGAAAAAGAACTTATTTTTTTTTCTGTGTTCAGGCCTGAAAGTGATCCACAAAAATCTCTCTGCTCGGACACATGGAAACTCATCATTTTCCTCTCTTTGGAGATAATATCTCTTTCCCAAATCATATTGAATAATTGTTACCTAAATATCCTAATTTCCCCTTTCCTACACTGTGTATCTATGGATCACGAACTTTTAACGCCTGCACCCTACAATACTCCAAGAAAGGAAGAGACTGGAGTATGCATTGCTGTTTTCAAGCACTCCCAAGGATATACAGCATACAGTCTCTTCTATACGTATCTTCTTTTTTTTGGCATCACCAGTATTTTAGCACCGATCTCAGTATTTCTTAAAAATCATGGCACATTTTTATCTTTTACGGTAATAAAGATTCAGGGATATAACAAAAAAACCAAAACAAAACACCTTAACCTTGCTTATTACCAAAACAAATAATATTTTTAACTGTTACTTTTCCCCTTCAAAACATTTGATCCTCACAATCACCTTTGCCAAGTAATTTTCAGTATTGCTTCCAGTTTCCTGATGAGAGAGTAAAGGTGAGCCGGCATCACAAAACACACATCCAAATCACACGGCACACATCAGTATGGCCTCAGCCAAGCCTCAAATTCATATGCTCCCTTAAATTTCCATGCCCTAGTATGAAAAGAAACAAGTCCTACTGAGACAGAGGGCTCATCCAGTTCACAAGCACATGCTTGACCCTTCCCTGAATACACTCAGCCACTGTGTGACGCATCGCACGAATCCAGTAAAGAATGCAATAAAGAACACAAGGCAGGGAAGGAGGAGAACTGTGCTAATGCAGTACATTTGACTACTGTATTTGAACATCAAGGTGTTGCTATTGAAGCTACCAGCGGTTCACTAAGGATAAAATGGTATTTAACAGGCTATAACTTGATTGAAGGCAATATTAACCAGGAACGACATGGTGTTAAAAACAGATTAGCAGATGGGTGAGACCAGGCAAGTCAGTCTGGGGCCTCTGCTTTGGAATCTGACGATCTCACCAATGCAAGTACCTCTGTCCATCATTCCTGCTGTAGGGAGTTGTCAGCAAATACAAATAAAGATATTCGGGCATTAAATTCTGCCTGTGAATTTGGGTCACTGTGATGGGTTTACAGTGTCACGGGAGTATCTGGCTTGACAGACAAGGCCTCTTAACACTATACTAGTATTACACTCAGAATAGCTTTGGTCCTCTCCTCCTCTCACATTGCTTAAGTAAAAGGGGGAGGGTAGGAGAACATTCTTAAGGATTGTGTTATGGCACCACCAGGAAGGACAGGAGGAAACGTAACAACTTGAATATCCCTAAGTACACACATGTGTACAAATACAAATAAAAAGGCACAACCCATAAAGTAGTAATCACGCTGATGGTGATTACCTGTTCACCTGACAGTTGCCAGCACACAAAATAGAAGTTAGTCTGGTTTCTTAACGTGTATCTACCTCCACAGCTGGCAATGCTTGGCACAGCTAAAAGCAGTTAGAATCAAAAAGCCTTGAATTCAAGTGGCACAGAGACTATTTTAATACTCCATTTCCAACAGTTCTCTGGGTCAGGTGTGAAGCATACCACATGTGTGGGAAGAACACTGTTCTCCTTGGGCTTGGCTGTCAGTAAAAGCCCTCTCCTCACTGTTTCTTGCTAATGTTTGGATTTCTGTTACATGGACTATCTCTACTCTTCCCACAGAATGAGGAAACCAGCATTAGCCTTTCACAGCACTCTGGTAAAATGTCTTACACAGATACTGACATCTCACAGTGTATCTGCTAGAGCCACAAAGCAAGTGAATTCCATGGGCATACCATACTTGTGCTAAGCAGCAGCATATAGAGGAAAGGGGTGCACATCACTAAAACTGAGCCTATACAAGATGATGACATTTAGTTAAATTTACCTGGAACGTCTGCTGTGTTATAGGTCCATTCTGGCGCTTCGAAATCCTGGTACAGTTCATTAGCATACAGCTCCACTATCATCCTGCTCTATTTAAAACCAAACTTGAGATGAGGTTTTCTTTGCATGTTTTGTCTTCAGTATCACCTTCATCCTTTTCTGTTTAAAATAAATAAATAAATAAAGGTGGCATTTAAATCGAAGTGAATATTTGTCTGTTAAATTTACACAAATATACAGGCAATTTTCTCAGTTCTTGACTCTTTTTCATCTGTTCAAGATGCTTTCAAGCAAGTCCTTCTCTGTGCGGAAATAGGGTCCTTCTGAAGAGTGAGAGATGAAGGACCCAAACCCTTTTGACACAGTGACTCACTGCCAGTAATTTTTGATTAACTAGGGGCACATTCTCCCCTCAGTATGCACACAACATAATTCCCGCTAACATCACAAAGAAAACTGCTCTCCTTAAGTTTGTCAGGCAACAACTACCCAGGGGCTGGTGTTTTGTTCAGGGGCTGAACAACATTGCTCAGCCTGTAGGTGTTTTTTAGTCCTGCCCACCATGTGGGCCAGACTCCTTCTGGAGCATGCACTTACCTCCGGCTGCCTGGTACTACCAAGCACACGCAGCAGCAAGGGAAGGAGGAGGCCTTCCCAGCCTGGTGACCATCCTGGCTATCATTAGCACAGCCAACATCTTGAAGCTTCTGTACTGTGGTAGACATCCAAGACACCAAGGTGGAACAGCAGGGCTGCATTCAGAGAGCAGCACAGCTACCTTTCCCCCTCCACAGATCAATTAATTTTGGGCAACACCTGATCACAGTAACACAGTTTCCATGAATCCATAGCACCCTCCTCACAGAGAGCTGGGGTCATCGACAGAGCCCAGCAGCAGCTGCTGGAGGGAGTGGCACGGTGTGGGAATGCTAGCGGCATTCACGCAGACAAGTGAACACACCTGGGGCCTTCTCTGGTCCTGAGGCTGACTTGGCTCAGCACAGCTTGTGTCATGTCTCACACCACTGAAACATCTTACCTTTCCCCACAAGACCTCCCGAAACAGTGTCTGTGTCCAGGCTGCGTCTGGGCACCTGTTAGCCCTGAGCCATACCCAGGGGGTGTTGCAGGGGGTGTCTGGTGGAACCATGCCAGCAATTTAACAGTACGGACCACGGCCCTGTTGATTTTACTAATCAAAATGCAACCCATGGATGCCTAAGTGGCTGGTTTTTCTCTCTGCCATGGTTGGAAGGGCGCAGGCACCCAGCATCACAAATGCTGAGAGAAGAGCAGACGAGGGAATAATATCATGAAGAACAATGTTGCAGCATTTTATGATTCTTTCATTACCAGCACTGTGAAAAAAAAATCCCTCGTGGCTCAGCAGAAAGCCTGGCTAGCTTTGCATGAGAAACCCCACAACAGTGAAGTGTGGGATGAGGCCAGAAAGGTGACAGAATCACTGCACAGGGAGAGGGCAGCATGGCTCTCACATCCCAGGGAAGGACTCACCTGATGGGAGGAGACCATTTTTTCCTGCGCTTCCCTTCCACCTTAATGCTCCTGCTGTTGCTGTCACAGTTTCCAGTCTCTCAGGCACTGAGTCAATGCCAAAATGTGCCCGAAGGGACAGGCCGGCTGCTGCTGGGAGACCTGAGGGGAGAGAGGCGCCATTCTGAGGGCCCCGTGGTTCTCCTCAGAGCCTTGGCCATGCAGTGCCCCAGAGGCCTCGCCTTGGCCCCTGCTCTCCCGAGGGCAGCAGCTGCTCTGAGGAGGCCCTCTCTGCTCACCTGGGCTGGGCTGGGGCCCAGGCACAGTGTCAACAAAGTTTTTTAGACATGGGGTCTCTGAGCAAGGGGAGCACTATGCTTGACAAGTACCTACTTCCCTTGGGTGTCACACCATCGACTCACCAGTATGTAGTTACATTCTGTGACGTGCATAGTCACCCAGACACAGTTACATGTATTGTGTCTGTAAACAGCGATCATTTTAGCTCCCTGTAGCTCATCCTTCACAATGAAGAAAATATAATTTATCATTTAGTAATAACCCAATCACTAAATATCAGTTAAGCAGTTAAGCGTATAGGGGTGATGATGGTCTTGAGGTAAGCAGGGAAACTGTCATCTGGCAGCATAAAAATCTGAAAAAGGAGAGATGAGGAGGCTCTGAGTGCGCTGAGAGGATTTACGGAAATGTTTGCAAGATAAGCTTCAGGAAGCAATAGTTAAGGTTTATAAATAACGGTTGCTTGGGATTTCAGGGTGTTTGTGGCAATGCCTTGGAGCTCCTCACATGATTTTACGGGGAGATAAAGATCTGTAGACAAGATCTTCCGTTCTGTGCCACAGCTCATGAACTGTATTTAGGTTATACTCTGGCAGCTCTTGCTGTTTCCCTGAGCATTAGGCAGTGTTCCTTCCTCTTCCAGATTACCTGCCTTGTATCAGCTCTTTCTGAACCATCAGCTAGCCACAATATTTCCAGGTCACAGGAAAGAGGTGGAAAGAAACATATATTTTAGGGACCAAAATATTCACGACAGAAGGCTAATGTTCTCATCACTGAATTTTAGGAACTTGTATTTATTTTGCAGCTTTCTGTTGAAAGGATAAGAAGCTTTTGTTGAAGGGCAGGAAAGTTCCTGTTTCTCAAAGCTCCTTCCTGAATATTACAAAATAATTTAAAATAGTATAATTTGACCATATTTCTTACTTAGGGGATTAGTACTGGTCCTAGGTTTGCTAACATCAACCAGACTGAATCCTGAGGGGAAAAGTGCCTTCTGATTACCTCAGTAAACCAGAAATACGAGATAGGAGCCTCAGATCAGAAGACTTTTGTCTGGATTAGGACCCTGGTTTCTAGTCCCCACACTCCATATTATTTGGGAAACTCAAGTTGAAACTGAGGTACATCTATCCTGTTCCACCAGTTTGAGATGCTTTTGTTCGGTCTGTACCCTCAAAAAGTCCAGTGGAAACCCAGCACATAGAGATAAGTTCGACCAAGTTTGGAAGAACCTCCAAAGCTCTGAGGAATTTTAAACTCACAACTAATTAGGTACAGAACAGCTTCATCTTCTTCAGTTTTATTGGCTCTCCATCGCTGAACATTAACCAGCCAGAACATAAGCAGACAATGAATGTGAAACCATGTGCAGGTGTACAGGAGGAAGAGTGTCTGAAAATAGGATATGTCTGCTCTGGTTTCAGGCAAGAGATCTCCAGAAAACTGAAGCCATAGACACAGAAGGCCCCTGGAAGCAGTAATTCCAATAACCCTTGTCAGATCTCAGCACCACAGAGGTATACAATGAAGTATATGAGCTCTGTCAGCAGACAGGGCTTGCAACTGCACCTCTGGAAAGAATTCCAGCCAGGCAGTCAGAAACTGTTCATGAAAAACTGTTTATTTCATGTCAAAAGTGACTGACATATTTAAAAAATAATTAAACCCAGAAGTATTACAAATACTAGTAAAAATCACTAAAATAGCATAATTGTGGTGGCTAATCCTCACTTTCATTCACTCTTAACCCTGCTCTCATTATTTACTCAAGATGAGGTAAAGAAAACTAAGAAGAAGGGAGAAAAATCTACATTTTTAAGTTTCATAGGAAGCATTTTTTTTCTTTTTTTTTTTCAGTTCAAGTAGCTTGGAAAAGAAGGTACTTGAGGAAACTAATGCATCTGACAACTGCCTCTGTAAGAGTAAGCTGCCCCCCCCGACAGCCACGGTGTTGCAGAGTCATGCTCCTACAGTCAGCCTCCTACAGTCTGAGAAAGGGGTATGGGCTCCTTCAGCCCCATCCTGCTTCAACTGAGCTGCCTGTGAAGGAGAGAACTATGTCTGAAAAGTCATGCAAAGTTTGCACTTGATGAGTTTACATCAGATGAACTCAACAGGATGGTCACATGCAATCCAACCCTAGAATTATTTTTTATTTTTTCTCCTTAGAGAACTCCACACCCTGACCATGGGAGTTGCCCAAGGTGCATGACTGCATGCTCCCTGAACAATTTCATAGGGAAGGAGTTCTTTCACAGTACCTTTTCTCCCTGGCGTCCAGCCCAGGGAAGTGCCTGACAGCTATTCCTGCACACTAATAACCTATTTGCTTCCAAGAGGAAATGCAAGACAGTAAAGCATTGTATTTTCTGTAAGTTACTGGAAAACAAACTGGTTACACATTTATCTGTAATGGATAATCTTCCCTCCAATTCATGCCAGTTGAATACAGGTGAAAGAAGTAGCTGTGTTGCCCCCAAGTTTCCTTCAAAAAGGTTGTTCCAGAACTCTCTATAAGTCTCTTTCACAGGTGGAGACCCTCATTTACACTGGAAGTATCTTTATCTAGACATACAGACATGTAACTGTTAGAAAGTTCAAGGTAGGTGAGATGATAAAAGCTTCCAGAGGATTTCAAGGAAGAGAGAAAGCAGAGGAAGGTGGACCTTGTCTTTACAAGAAAAAAGCTCTGAAGTCAAAATTCTATTTGCAGAAAGATTCTGTGTTGTACATAACTCCATTCATGTCTACACCACAAAAATACCTGAATCTATAAAGAGAGCATTTTTTTTAAGCCTGGTGTTTTCATGGTAGGAAGCCAAAACCACTATGACAGCTGACTGCCTTATGCTGTGTAAGAGTGACATCGAGATATCACTGTCACACAGAAGCAGCCAGAGCACTGTGCGGTTTTGATCACCTGGA
The DNA here is from genome assembly GCA_020746105.1 of Trogon surrucura. Lineage (NCBI taxonomy): Eukaryota > Metazoa > Chordata > Aves > Trogoniformes > Trogonidae > Trogon > Trogon surrucura. Next base: position 53,488,175 of record CM036621.1, on the reverse strand, counting down.
ACGCACAAATTTTTACTTGTGTTGAGCCCTCTTCCAGTGCTCAAGAGTTGTTCATTAACATAAATCCAAACACTAAAATTATGTCCATCATCAAACATCTGGTACAACCCAAGTGACGAGAGCAGCCATGGGCATTGCTGGAGCTTTTGTCTTCCAACTTACCACGTGGCTTTCCAGAAATGCTTGACATCATCTCAGCTCCTTTTGGATTCAAACTCATCCCCTGGAGGGAGTCACCCCTGGATATGTCTCTCTTCATTAGCTACAGAGGGAGTATAAACGAGCAGGTTACAATTGTCATATGGCTTCTAGATGCAGATGTCAGGAGGGGAATCCTATCCTCTGTCTGTCTGACATGAACAGTCCTAGCAGGTTCCCAACGGGGCAAGTGAGGCGTGTCGTCCCAGAAATAAAAGCCAGCAAGCTGAAATTCAATGAGCCCTATAGGGTGTTTGTACGCAATGTCTGCTGAGGTTGCTGCAGTGTGTGAGCAAAAGACAGCAAAACCCTAAAGGGATACCAGCCTAACTTGAAAAAAGTAATTTCATTTTATGCCATGACACTGCAAAGTAATTGTGCTCAGAATGACTGTTTTTACTGCCTAAATACATTTTTAGTACCTGAGCATCCAGGCGGATTCAATTGTGCTTACAATTTTGCAGACATTAAAGAGGGAGACTAAATGATTGAGGCGGGGGAAAGAGAACAACACCGCGCTCCTGTGCGACAGCCTGATACACGGCCTGTGGAGCACAGCTCCAGTGCTCAGGAGCCTCCCAGTCTAGTCCTGTTGTGACCACCGATCGACAAATGTTTTAAAGCTAGCCATGGAAAACACAATGCAAGTGTTCTCTGCGTCTTTTATAAAAAATAATACTGGCTGAAATCTTCAACCAGTGTAAACTGTCAGACAGCTGAAGTCACTGACTCCAACAAGTCAAATCGGGTCAGCTTTTAAGAACACGAACCTCCTTCTTGAGCATCTTTGTCAAAAGCAACATGTGATATGGCAAGAACATAAAACAACACTTGGACTGCTATAAAATACATTAAAAAATATTTAAATCCAAAAAATGTGATTCTGATACGCTAAAGTATACTTAGAAGTGATACATTTTATGTTGACATTTTTTTTACAGAACCATAGCCTTAACTGGTACTCAAAAGCCATTCAACTCTTCACAGAAGTTTCCATAAGGAAATAATATACAAGGCACACTAAGCACTGTCGGGCCAAACACATTCTACTGTTTATTACACATATTACATTCTTAAATAAAAATGCGTCACATAACATTTTTGCATAGATATCTTACAATATACCAATTTAAAAAAGAATTATGAAACAGACCAGTAACAAAAATAAATTTTTTCTTCATTAATAATTTTGTAACATTAACATACCACCATCATATAATACAAATAATATTTTTAAATCTTAAGACTTTTTGTACAGCAAAAAAACTGACAAAGTAATATATTTATATATATATATAAAAAGCTTAAAAAAAATAAAATGTCAAAAAAAGGCAGAACTGAGGGCTACAAGATTGGGTACTTCTGTGATATATTAGAAATACCAGAGTAGGCCTGAGAGAACGTGACCGAGGGCATCTCCAAAATGCACTTGTCAGACACATCTGGTAAAAGAAAAATTATAGTGCAAAATGAAAGTCCTTCAAGCAATGTTGTGGGGTTTTTGTGTGGGTTTTTTTTTTAATAGGGAGCATTCATACTTTTTTGTTGTTGTTGCTAAAAAAATCCCCCAAACAAAAATCTAATGCGTAGTAGAGAGCAAGAAAGGCTTCAAAGGACAAGAAAGAAAACAGGTCATTTCGCAAAGCAAGAAAATAAAAATCTCAGCCTGCGTTACTATTTTTTTCAACTAGACGAGCAGATATGCTAAACTAAGGCCTTGTTTCTAAGAGAAAAGTTGTCCTGGTTTATTTGCAGTGAATTCAAAACCAGGTACTTAAATCGGTGCAAGAACCTTCCTGCAGAGGTATGTTAATTGGTTGAAGCATTTCTTACACTTCAGCTTATCCGCACAGGATGCCAATGCAAACTCAATCCAGGCAATCAAGTAATAGATGCAGCTACAAAATTATTTTAACTAGACTCTCATTTTAACGTAGGGCAACTTCCCTGGTAGAGACATGGCCTTGGTAACAAATAAAGTAGTGTTTAAACCAGTGTTTTGATCTACTCCCAGAATCTGAGTGGACTGGGGTTTTAAAATAGTGAGTGACAGGTAAAATCTATGTTGCAAAATATAAAGATCAGCCCTTCAGCCATCAGACCTTCCAGGGACTGCATGTTAGCTTTTCATTTCCCCGAAAGCCCAACAATAAAGGCTAAAATTGTCACCTTTCTGTCCATTCTAGTTCACTTTTAGTGTGTACATGCTAAGCCCTCAACCCTCTCCCTTCCCACCTCCCCTCCCAAGCCCCAGATTTGCAGCCTACTCATTCACAGTACACAGAAATACGTATTTCCCAGCATTGTTGAAAACTTCCCTACAGAAGCTGACATGATTCCTAAAATGCAGTGGCAACAGCATGTGCCCTCCCTAAATCAAAGCAATAGGCACGGTTGGCTACTACAAACTGTAAGTCAGTAGCTCGGTTTCTTCTTCTGTGTAGGTATATACAGTATAATGCTGTACATCCACACCCACACAGAAACAGGGTGGAGAACCTGTTTTCTGGCAGTATATAGAAGTTAGGACCAAAGCACTTAAAAAAAAATCATCAAAGCTTTCATTTTGAAAATCACGAAGAGTTCCAACTTCAATTATTACATCAAAAACGCCATTAACAAGCATTAAGGAAAACTATAAAACCCTGTTTGAAAAACGACGCCTGCATTTTAAAGTTTTCAGGTAGGGAAACCCATCCTTGAGGTGATAAAGGCAGCCTATCCCTCCCCCCAGCTCCACGTTTTTATGTATATAATTTATATATACAACTATATCATTATATATATAACTTATACAGCATGAGTATGTCTTGGACTTCTTTCTCTAAGGGAGGAGGGAAGTCTCAGCTTTATGAGACAGATGTTGGTACCTGGTAGGCCAGATCCTACAGTTCTTACAATGCTAAATCTTGCCACTGAAGCCAGTGTAGAGCTGTGGAGGAGAAAGACCGCAGTAGTCATCCCTAAACTATTAATAAAAAGAGACACAGATGTGACAAAAGGAAGAACATCTAAGTTTGATCTGGAAATGATCATTAAAGAACACATAGATTTAATGCTAATGAAAGACAGGCAAGACTTGTCAATGAGTAGTTACCTTGGAAGGAAATAATTTTCACTTTTCAAGACAGAGTTAGAAAGAGTTATTGTCAAGCATTGGTTTTGCTCTTGGTATGTGGGTTTCTATGCAAGTGCAATTCTATCTGAAATCAGCAAGAAATATTTTAAGAGTGCTGAGTTAAAGGTCTCATCCAGGACATGAAAGCTTAAAAACAGTCTTATTGGATGGAATGACAGGATGTGCCACGTCCTGAATGAAATAAAGAATAAAAGCCCTTGATCCACTGGGTGCTGGCCTAGTAACATTGAATTATTTACAATTTTTTCTTCTCCTTGATTTTTTAAATTTAAAGATTTTGACATACATTTAAAGGAACAGGCAGCAAAAAGGAAATACTTAAGCAAGTTGGATTTTCATCAGTTTTGTCAAAAAGCACCAATTATGACCCCTTGTACACAGATAAACAAACTATGTTAAATAGGAGGAGCAACCTCTGTGTTAGAGACAGCTAAAAAGTCCAAATCATATAGGGCCAAGTAAAAATGAGGGAGAAAGCCTGACTCCACAGATATCAGAAAGGTCATAGATAAGATACACTCAATCACTCCAACTATCATATTATTCAACTCCATTTTAGCCATACACCTCAGTGACTAGTTATCTTCTTACTCCTGAAGTTAAAACAGTTCCAAACACAAGGACCTGGGGGCTCCTCTTGCATTTGGATTCTTCTTTGCCATCTGTGTTTGGTCAGTGCTTTCCACCTACTAAGTGAAAATATGCCGGCCGAAAAAAACCAATAAACCAAATCCCACAAAGTTTGAGGAAAATAAGAAAGAATTTTTTTAAACGCATTTAATGTCCACCTTTGTAAAAATATATGTTGGCTTAGATTTCAGGTCCTGGAAACAATTTTTGAGAGAGCTCATGGGTCTTCCAGGCTAGCAAACTTGTTTCCATAATATCTGTTTGGTCCCTGCACCTGTGGCACATCTCATGGTACGATACTGCTTCAAACTGGTTTGCTAAGGTTTTGGGGTTTTTTTAAAACTTCCTCCTCTCCAAGTCTTCCTCATGAAGAAGTCTGACAAAGGGCGAAGCTATCAGAGTTTGAGCGACACCCTACAGACCTGTCTTAGAGTCTGTCCTGCCAGGACAAGACTGGGATGAACTAGAACCAGTACACATTTAATTAGGGAGAGCTCTGAAATGAATCACAGGAAAAGAAAAATTAATGTTGGAAGGTACCTCTGGAGGTCATGTAACCCTCTGTTTAAAAAATGGCTCAGTTAGATCAGACTGCTCATGGCCTTGTCCAAGACACTGAAAGAATCTAGGATTTCAGCTCATCTTTTCTCCACTTGCAAATTTATCTGGATAATATAACTTTCTAGACTGAGTACTGGCTATTGAGAAAGAACAACTCTCGGGTAATGAAAAATACTCTGAACTCTGGAATACCCTTTTCTGACAGACCAATCTTTATAAAATACGTGTCACATTTTAGGTTGTTCTTTATCTCCTAAGAGGAAAAACAAGCAGAACAAAGGTGCACTGAAGTGTTGTTTTGGTCTTAGAAATGACAAAAATACAGCATCATGTGTCTTCATATTTGATATAGTATGAGTGAAACAATACATTCTTTTAGTTTAAGGTAAAACAGCAATGATTTTGTTGGAAAAACAGAATCTTGCTTGCCAGGCCTCAAGTTGACAATACGGAAACATGGTCTATAAGCATATTTTTACACACAGGTTCAGCAAATTGGTTTAGAAAAGTCTTTGTATCAGTGGTTCCTAAATTATTTTTCATTAGTCAGCTTTCAAAATAGAATCTTGTCATAGAGTGTTGCTTGTCTCAATTAGATAATGGAAAAATCCAGAATAAATAAATTATATCAATACTGTAACATATGAAGTACATCTTGATCTGAAATATTCTTTCTGCTTTCGGTCTCCGCATTACAAGAAAATTATTGACATACTGGAGCAAGTCTAGCAGAGAGCCACCATGTAGATCAGGTTCTGGAACACATGATGGATGAAGAGAGGCTGAGAGACATGATTCAATCTTAGGAAGAGAAGGGTAAGGGTAGGTCTTATTGCTGTCTACAAATACCTAACAGAAAGTGTAGAGGAAAGAAGCCGGACTCTTCTTGGAGGTGCATAGTGGAAGAGACAATGAAAACAAGATCAAGTATGGAAAATTCCTACCTGATACACAGAACTTTTAATTATTTTTTTTACGATAAAGGTGGTCAATTATTGGACCAGTCTGCACAGGGAGGTTGTAGAATCTCCATCCTTGAGGATATTGAAAACTCAGCTGGATATTGCCCTGAGCAACCAGCTCTAGTTGGAGGTTGGCCAAAATGGCCTCTGGAGGCCCTTTCCTACCAGCATGATTCTCTGATTGACTGCTCTGCTCCAAAATATTGTTTAGCTATTCATAAAAACTCACATTTGTTTTAGTTGCTTCCTCTACGTACACTTTTTTTGTGAGACTTTTGTCTCAACTTGTTGTCAAATGGCCTGAAGTTCCGTGGCCTTGAAAACCACAATCTGACTTTCTTAGAACTGCTTCTCTTTTGCAAAGAGGCATAAATCTGGCATGAAGGAAACAAGGTTAAGCCTCTCCTCTCCACAGCTGCGTAACTTGTTCCTCAGCTGTCACCAAATCATCTACTTACGGGTTTGCTCCCAAGAAGCCTTACAGAGAGGATTACCCTTTCCTCATTAGTCCGCTTCTACTCATAGTTTACAAATAGAGGACAACTGTACAACTTTAGCAAGGAGACACCGGCCCAGAAAGGATCTAGCTATTACAGATTACGTAAGTTTGAAGTGTACAGTTTACAATATCTGTGAAGAAACAAAACTTGCAATCGTAAAAAGTGAATCCCAGAATGTGTCACTAATTAGGCCTTTCCAAAATGGAAACTCCATCTACAAAATACCAGCTATGTTTCAAAATTTTAGTAATGACTAAGACACTTTCATATGAGCACCCAAAAACTGAAGTCCAGAGATTGACTGAGAACACCATGCATACAGGTGGAAAACATCTCCCTTTACAAACAGAAGACATGGTCCCAAAGCTTGAAATTTGGCTTCAGAGTTCAAGACCTGCTGCAGAGGGAGCCTGAGAAACCTGAAATCTGATTAAGTCTCTTATTCTCCTTTTCCTTATAGTTTTTAGGCTATTTGGATCCATGATTTAGCTGTAGGTCTGCCTCTAGAACAGAAGAATCAGACTTCTCAGCACATTTTTTTCCATGGAGCCCTTGTTCTGCCATACTTACATAAGATGTCAACAAGACTATAAATGACAACCGGAAGTAAATAAAGTCCTTCTTGATTTTTTCCACTTTATATGGAGTCGGGTACTTCAACTGTCACTTAGTAATTAAGGTTTGTAGACTACCAACAGCATGTCTAAAGGCAGGTGTGTTCAGAGGTTAAAGGAGGATATTTATACAGGTTCACAGCCAGTGAATATCATAGTGATGGGTTTGAGAGCACACACTTTAGGACACTACACTAATGACATTCTTGGATTCTCTCATCCTTTTTTTTTAATCTAATGCACGGATTGGATGCTCTACAGTTTCACACAGCTGAGGTTTCAGTTCCCATTAGACATCTGGCAGGATGCTCTATATATTCCAACACAAATTGGATTCTAGGGCCCTCAGTCCCAGTGGAACAGCTGGGTGGAATGGCCATAAAAAGTATGCAAATACAGAAGTAGAGAAATACGAGATTGTCAGCAAGCAGTGCTCCGCAATTTTAAATGTATACATATATATATATATAAGCATATATATATATACACATATAGAGTATAGTTAGTTTTAAATCTTTGGAATAAACTCAATATTCGTTCTCCCTCTCTTTCTCTCTGTCTTTCTTTTCTTTCTTTCACTCTCTCTCTTGCTCTCTCTCATGCTCTTACCACAAATGTTACATCATTGTCCCTAAATGATGGTTAGATTTTGGTCCATATTTCATGCCATATGGGCCAGACATCATATTTCCCCCCTGTCCCCCAAGTGTTCAGTTGACAGTCACAGTGTTTTGTGAAAACTGTGAGGAAAAACAGCATCTTTAGAGTAAATTCAATCTCTCACTGGAACCAAAGGTTGCAAAATGCTGAGAATTCAAGTGCCAGGGATCCCGGTGACGGCTCTTAAACATCTATCGAGTTTCTTCTTTGTTCTTTTGAGCCCTAAGAGTACAGTTTTACCTCCCAAAACATAAATTAAGGGAAATATTTAACAGTCAATGAGTCAAAACAGTCAAAGAGGGGCAGTTGGCTAATACAGTATAAAAGAGCAGCAACCATTTGTGGACCACACGCCATTTTGTTTCATTTCTAGACACATCTTGTAGGCATGGCCCCAGAATATACAAAATATACAACCTAATGACCACCTGCCTGCTTGCATAGGCCATTTTATGGTCCTAAATGCAGTCTTTGGAGTCAGGGCCAGTGCCAAATAGTTTCAAATGCAAGTTACGGTACGATTTTTTTTTTTGTTTCTCTTTTGTAATGAAAACTTTAATCCACTTTGAGCCAACAAAATCAAATTATCAATAGGACTGAAGGGTGAGCATGAGACCTCCACTTCTCCTTGACAGTTCACACAGTAGGCCAAAATGGACCTCTAGGTTAGTAATACTTTAGACGAATCATCTGGAAAAGCCTCACTGCTGTACGTAAAATCCAACCCTTCATTCACTGTTCACACTGTTACATTTTTTCATATAGGAGTGGGCTACAGCATCAACTTGAGGAATGGAAAAGGAGGACTTTGATAATTTCTTTAAAAGGCTAATGCTGAATGAAGCCATTGTACTTGGAAGAGGTTCGCGATTTCCCACTCGGAGACTGGAGCAGGATTTTTGGCTTGTTTTTTTTTTCTGTGTGTAAGATGCTCAATAAACACTAGCTTTAAATTAATATGTCTGCAGGTGCTCTTTACACAAACAAAAGTCTAATGTTTTGAACTGGTTAATAGAAGAAGAGCAATAAAAAGCAACATAATTCATCACTAAGTCACTGTGGGTTGTGGCTAACATGCTCACATGATGTGGAAGGAATCCTGTTGTCATGCCTGTGTGGCCAGTCCCAGACCGATATCCAGGTGAAGACAAGGAGTTCTGAAGATCACTTGTTTATGGAGAAAAGAGAAAAAATGTTTAAGCTTCCAAATAAGCTTTTAAAGTTTTCTGTTCAACAAATAAACAAGAAGTCCTAGCTATGGCAATAAGGTGAGGCCTACAGAGATATTAGGCGCTGTTTCTCGGGGGTCTATCCCTTGGCCACTTAGCCATCATGGCAGCAGCTTCCAGAGTCCCTAGTGCATATGTTGTGCAATAGCCAAAACAAAAATTAAAACAAAAACAACCAACAAAAATATAGTCCTCCGTGAAGTCTACATAAACTCAGGCCAAAAAAAGGATCTTTTTGTGTCACAAGTGTCACTCCACAGTCTACTGCCATTAAGGCCACCGGTATGGACTTAAAAGGATCTCAATAGCTCAGTCCTAGGAAGAAGAACCAAAACCAAGACAGGTCAAAGTGTCTGTGAGAAGTCTGACGCACTGAACATTAGGAATCCTCAGACAAAGAACAAATGAACCAAGAGGTTAATTTTGGCTACCAAACTGGGATTTGGTTTTCTAGGTCATTGTTTTTCCCCCCATCTATTTAAAAAGAAAGTTAGTGCTACAAGTATGCAACTTCAAGATGACATATTCTTCTATTGAGTTGCACTGAGAAGCAAGTTAAATAAGCCCCTCCTACTGCTGTCCACCTGCAGGGAAGCCTCCTCCATTTTCTTTGATTTCCGTTGGCAAAACCAGGAAACAAATCCAAGAGGGATGAAGTACTGTAAGCAAATGTTCCTCCTCATTGACTTCACCTCTATACCATTTCCTCCCCTGCATCTTCGCCCATCCAGCTGGGGCAAGGCATAAAGAACCGATGTACATATCAAAGTATAATTGGGTGCATGACAGTGTGAGCCTGTGGTCTCCGTACAGAGGATTACACGTGATCAAGTTCTCTTCTCCTGCAAGGTAGCGCGTTGTTAACTTGAGTTCCACTTCCATCTCACAACACTTAGCTTGGACAATATCCATGCCAAGCTGACTGATATTTAGATGTGTCTCTTCATGTGGAGGGCGAGGTGATCAGACCTGGAAAAACACCTGCAAAATAAAGCAAGTGGAAAATGAAATAAACACAGGATTTGGGAAAAAAAGGATTCATGGTCTTTCCTCCTTATGTACAGGAGGAAATACATATCCAAGTTTAAAGACATTCTTTAAATTATCCATGGATCATCACCAAACCCTGTCATTGACCTCTGTGACTACAGAGGGCCAACTATCCCGGCTCTTTGGCAGCTAAATAGACTACTCTTCTCCCTTCTCTGTTCTTCTCCCTCCCTCTTCTTCCTCTGTGTCAAACATCAAGGAAGAGTGCTCATTTGTGCACCTGCACTATGAAATCAAATACTTGGTCTAAGTGTGTGTGTGCATACAAAAAAAATAAAAGAAGTGAGTTTCGCTCAGGCACTCGGCAATACCATTTTTTTAAAACCCCACTACCTTTCTCAGGTGCTCAGTACCTGCAACAAGCACTGAAGTACGACACCAGTGTTGAAAGATAAATTCTCATTTCTAACTCCGAACTGTAAGGAAAGCTGGTTCAGAGTTTGGAGCTGACAAGCTGTCAGGCTACGTATCTCTCCCTTTCTCTCTGCTGGGAATCTGGCTGGTAATACGTGGATGTTGATGAATGCTATATCCCTGAAGAATGTTGAGAGAAGATAAGATATTGTGCTTACTCCTGTAAGAGTGAAAATTGAGAGACAGAGAAAGCAAGCAAATTGTAGGTCACACAACAAGTGTGGTAAAACCAGAAAAAAAACATCAGGAATTCAGCTTTCAAATTCTATTTTTCTACATCTTATAAGAATGTTTTGACATTCTGAACAAGTAGACGGATGCTGATGAGATGGACTTAGAGCAGCAACCCTAGAGAACTAGCTAAGTTTTAGGGCTAGCCTAAACATGCAGTTAATTGAGAGAAAGGTAGGGCATGAATTTGAAACGAAGCATCTATTTTTGATTAACTCTCTCTCTAAAGGCTTATGGCTGCCTTATTCTGAAATGACTTAATGCACTTGGGAAGTGGGTTAAGATACTTGGCGTAAAACACATTTACTTCACAAACCCCACAAAGAGTTAATCAGGAATTGCGATTCTGGAAGAGCTGCCTTGTAGTAGACATGCTGCAGGGCACTCACAGCAGGAGGAACAGCAGCCCAGATTCAGGTGCTCCAAACCACCAAGATATTGTCAAAACGATCAGGGGAATAAGTTCTCAGGAGGACAAGTGTTTTTCCTCCCTGTCATTCAATATGTACCCCATTTTATCAGGACTTGTCAGTAAGCAAGAGAATTTTTTTTACTTCATACCCATTAGAAATGAGATTGAAAGTGCCAAGCCATTTCACCCCACCATCACGGTGTCATTAAAGATCTGAGTGGCACCAGAGTGCAGGGCAAGAGGGCAGTGGCTCTGGCCACCTACCCCAACACCTTAAAAAGGAATCTGACTGACAGAGCAGCAGGACTCATTCACTCTCAGAAGTTAAACTTCTACTAGATGCCTCAAGTTGAGCACTAAAAAATGGGAGGTTTCCAAGTTCCCTGCAAATGTTGGCTTGCCTTCTTTCCACCCTAAGCCACAAGATGCTGGCTTATTTATTTTTACTAATAGCAAAAAACATCTATTATAAATATCACACAAAACCCCACATACCTGTGGCTTCTGACTAAACTGTTTTTGTAGGCTCTGAGGGCACCGCGAAAAGCTACTCCTAGAATTGACTTGCCTAGAATGTCTTTTCACTGCCCCACTGATTTAGAGTATAAAAGGGCCACCGATACTGGTCCGAAGAATATCCAAGTGGGTTATTGTGAGAATCTGGACAGCTTGTACAGCGGCACTGAATGCATTTTCCAGAAAGCAGTAGTTGAGTATTTCATATTTTTCAGAAAGAAGGTAAAAGAACAAATTGAACTACTCAGCAAAAAAAGCCAAAAAACCATCCCAAATAAAAAAATCCAAACACTCAATCTAAAGGCAAACACCCAGAGGATAAACACCCTAACCAGAGAAAGGCTGAGAAAGAGAAGAACTATAAAAATGAAGAGATTTTAAATAGTTAGGGGAACTATTCCATCCTTGTATCAGAAATTTTGTGACCAGCAGAAGTAGGGAGGTGATTGTCCCCCTGTACTCAGCACTGGTGAGGCTGCACCTTGAGTATCATGTTCAGGTTTGGGCACCTCAGTATAAGAGAGGTATCAAGGTGTTGGAGTGAGTGCAGAAGAGGGCAACAAAGCTGGTGAAGGGCCTGGAGAACAGATCTTACGAGGAGCGATTGAGGGAGCTGGGACTGTTCAGTTTGATGAAGAGGAGGCTGAGGGGGGACCTCATCATGCTCTACAATTACTTGAAAGGACATTGTAGAGAGGTTGGTGCTGGTCTCTTCTCACAGGTCATTAGGGACAGAACCAGGGGGAATGGGTTCAAGTTGCAACAGGGCAAGTTTAGACTGGACATTAGGAAGAAATTCTTCACGGAAAGAGTGGTCAGACACTGGAACAGACTGCCTAGGGAGGTGGTTGAGTCGCCATCCCTGGACGTGTTTAAGTGTCGCTTAGATGTGGTGTTGGGTGATATGGTTTAGGGGTGAACTTGTAGTGTAGGGTTAATGGCTGGACTCAATGATCCCAAGGGTCTTTTCCAGCCTGAACTCTTCTATGATTCTGTGATCCTGCTGACAGTATTCTCTGGCACAGGCAATGTATCTGCACCTACACTCAGAGAGCAGCAATCAAGAGGTGCATTTTTAAGACAAAGAAACCTCATAAGAAGGCAACTTTTGCAAGACAAGCTAGATGCTCATCTTCTGTGGATGATCATAGCTCTGCTCAAGTCAGCTGTTCTCTGCTGATTTGTAGCAGCTTACAAGGGGGTTAATACCCACAGAGTGACAAAAATTAAAAAGAAGGACTTCAAAATAGGATGGAGGCTGCATTCCTCCGAGCTCCTACATGAAGGACAGCAAGACAGATGCGAATCTGACAATGGATACTTGGCTTTCAACACAGCGGGCTCAGCACAGCTAGAATTTTCTAGCCCTAGGGTGCCAAAACACACCCTTGGACCAACATCTCTCTCGTCAGTCTAAACTGAGAAAGCAGCATGCTCTGGCTACGAGGGCTGCCAAAACAAAACAACAGCTTGAGTGGCTGCCAAAAAGACATGCACCAGCTGGCACTTCAGTCTAGGACTAGTCATAAGACCACCACCCAAGCATGGCTTTTCCTCTCTGATTGTCTCTATAATAGATGCAACCCAGGAAGAAGTATGCTGAGTCACAGCACAGCAAGATCTGTTGGAAATATGGATTCAACACATTGCTTCACATAGGTAACCACAGTATGAGCATCTAGCATATTTTTCAGCCCTAGAGTATTTTTTATAGCTGATAAAATGGTACCATAATTGCTGGTTTATAGCTAATAAAATAGTACAATATTAACCCTTCGCATTCTCTTGCTGACTAGTTTGGTTACTTCTACCTCTTGGTAAGGCTGGTGGACGTGAACATTTATTTTGAACTGTAAAACAGTCCTCACATAAATTTGTATGTAAATCATGCTGTCAAAAAAACCTACTGATTGGTGGACACTTTTTTTTCCCCTTAGGACTAGAGGCAGCAGTGGAAGAGGCTCCACAGGACAAGCTGTGAAGGGAAACTCCTTTCTTCACAAACTGAGAAACAACAGCTTGCTCGTCTTTAGTCCTGCCCATGAGACAAGACCTTGGATCCACACCTCTGGCTCTACACCTCTGCCAGTTCCAGACTAGCTCTGCACATTGTATGTAGGCCCATCACACTCTCTCCCATCGCCTCTCCCTCAGTGCCGCTCTACCTTGAAAGTACAGTTTATGCTAGAGTAAGATACCTTAGTTCTGAAAGTCATACAATGATGCACGATACATAAATTCCCTGCTCCCAACCATGATGCCTTCCTTTTTCTTTTTCATCTGTCTCCTTAGCAACATAGTACTGCTTGGCACTGAGGCCTCCGCAGAGAAAGAGGGAAAGTAACTATGATGAGAAAATATTGCTCAGCCGTCTTTCTCACCAACTGTGGATTCTCCACGGTGGAACGTGTCCATTCCAGCTAAGCATGCTCTTAGCTTGCTGTCGAAAAGGAAACCATGTGCGTGCACACGCACACACACACAGAGGAATACATACTCCAACAGCCTGGCATTAAGCTGCCATCTCCCAAACATGTATTTAAGAAGAACAAGTGAGTGCCACTACCTTGTCCTCCTCTTCCCGTTGCAGTGCTGAGGGCTTGCACCGTGTGAGGAACATAGCCCTAGCCTATGTTTCTGAAGGGCAAAATTCCTGGGGAATGCTAATAATCAGCATATCTCTGGCGTCTGGAAGGCACTAGGGACTTGTACACTGCTTTCCACACCACTTTAGCTGATTCTCCCTTCTTCCCCGCTGCCACCAAACCACACACCATTTGCAGTACATATGGTGTTACTCAAACCAGCGGTAGTTTGCCAGCTGTAACAGACAATGTGATCTGTGGGCTGCACGGTGTTTGGATAGGGCTGGGACAGCAGGAGGAGAGAATCACATCTTCTTATCTCTTCTGTTTTAAAAATTGACCTGCACACAAGGGGACACTAATAAACCTTTGATGCTGGCCAGAAGGTCAGAGATACAAAAGCATCTGAAAACAGCCTGGGAAGGGAACTGTAGCCAGACCATGTGCACAACATTGCCGTTCTTTGCTATGTGAATCACTACTTTCATGCTCTGATCGCCAAGGTAAGGCCTTTACTTCTGAACAACAACAGGCACAAGTTTTGTGCTATGTCAGTGTTGTTAAGGGCTACAAAAGCCTCCTTAAAGTTAAGCAAGCCAGGATGTCTGAGGGAGTGACCACAACTCCTGTCAATAATGGTGGGTAGCAAGTCAAATATGGAGAAACTGTTCTCAAGCTGGGAACCTGGGCTCAGGAAGGAATGTCTTTAACATTAAAAGTCTGTCTAAATAGCTAAGGACAGACTTAAGCACATGTTTCAGTGCTTACTTAAGGCGACACCTGCAATGGGTGGTAGCAGAGAGATCTGTGAATGGGAAAAGAAGGAAAAATAGTGGTATGGCAGAGAGGGCCAAAAGAAGAACAGGCGCTGCCACTCTGTGAGCTTGCAACAACTGACTGGGAGTGTAAAGGCAAATCTGTTTCCTACCACCACACACAGATGGTATGTGTACGGAGTTTAGCAGTGCACAATCTCCAGCACTCTTAACTTCTATTAATTAATATTTTTCCTTCATCTGCAGATTCAGCTGAAGAACAGAAAATGCATTACGTGGTTGCAGGAATGTATCTCTTGACTGCCAAAGAAAATACCTAGGTAGGCAGGGATAATATGTAGAGAGAGAAGAATGGATTCTTAACAAAAGGCTGAAAGGGACTAAGGAGTTGAAAATACCGACTGTATTTCTTTAGATCTCTGCAAAAAATATTGTCTGTCCTGACACAGAAACCCTGGGGCTCTGTGCGTATGTATGCATGTGCATTTGTGGGGCCAGGATTGTTAGTTTTTTCTTCAGAGGAAAGAAAAGAGAAAGGCAATGCCTTACATTGAAATCAGAGAACATAACTGTTCTCCTTCACAGAGGTGCTTTTACAAAAGCAAAACTCCAGAGGTCCCTACTTGGTTTATCCTGTCCCTCATTCTGAGCAAACAAAAGATAATCCAGGGATAAAACAAAAGATAATCCAAGAGGAAGCCCTCCATGGAGGAAGGGGGACAGGAAGAGGGGAGACAAGGGCAGAAGAGCACTTAAGGAGATGAAGCTCTTGGGAAGGCAGGATGTGAAAATGATCGAATTTCCTTCCCATAAAAGGATGGGGTCCCTTGTTTATGTCCCACACATCCTCTCTCCACACATGTTCTCTGATGGTCTGGTGTACCCAGAGGCTTCCTAGAGCCTTTATTGTATTACAAAAGGTTTCCTTATCAGAGCAGAGAACCTTAGTGCTGCATTAAAAAGATGGGTAATTTTCTTAAGCCTCTTTTAAAAATATATATAAATAGGATTAGCTGGATAACATGTTCAGATGCAAGCACATTATTTGATTACTCAATAGTGGATCCAGGTCTCACCCAGGGCACTGCCAATCTTCAGATGGGGGGGTTCGAGGGGGAGAAGTGCTCATTGTTCCATCCTGTCAGTGCTGTCAAGAGTCATTACAGGGGTAATTGCTTTTGCTCCACCCTAATTTCTTATCAATTGGGATTGGAGATGAGGAGGGGTTTCCTTTGGTTCTGTTTCTAAATTCAAATAACCCAGCTCCAAAAAATGCTCAGCATCAAGCAAGGATGACCAGATTTTTCAGACAAGCTCATCGTTCATTCAAGCTGCTAAAGCAGTGAGGACTGCAAAAAGGACCTGGCAGTGAATGGCAGCAACCACAGCTCTCACTGGGTGCTACTGGCTGCTCAGCTCACCAGGCAAGACTGGCCCCTCATTTCTGAGTGCCCAGAGAAGGACTGGTACGTGGCAGGCTCTTTGGGAACCCTGCCTCTGAGCACCTGTCACAGGCTTTTAAATCTGGGCCCACACAGAATGAAGGTGCAGAGTATTTCCCACATCAAACAGATGTCAAGGGTGAGATTTAAATGTGTAGGAAAAAACTCGACTAAATAGCAGGAATGTGCAGACATCACTGATCCTACACAAAACAACTCCATAGACTTGAATTGTAAAATGCGTCTAAATCACTCTTATGCTTTTGAAAACAATGCCCTTTGCTGTCTTTCATCAACTCTCCCTTGTAACATCTGGGGAAGCATGGAGCCCTGGACTCAGTAGTAAGAGAAGATGATGATCATACAGATATTAACGGCTTTTTTCCTAAAGGTTTCCTTTAGATTTGGGCATTTGTAGCACAACAGCCACACATGCTCCCCATCCCCCCTGTCATACACCCAGGTATTTGTGAGGTTCACCCTGCCAAGACGCAGGCAGCCAGCAGCGGTGCTTGGGGTTGTCCTTGAAGCAGGGCAAACAGAGGGAGCTCTCCCTTTGTAAGGGCACCAGGCTCATAGTACGAGGAGATGGGAGAGCTGGTTTGTCAAGAAGTCCATCACTGAAGTCATCTAGGGACCTCTGGATGTCTCCTCTGCTTTAAGAGTATTAACAAGAGCTGCCTCATGGACTGAATCCTGTGCCCAAAACAGACATTGGCACGTTTTGGTCAGACCTACACCTGGTCCCACATCTTTCTCTGTGCTGTGGGATGGCAGCAGTTTAGGCTGCTTAGGAAGTATTGCCCCTCTGCCAGTCCACCTTGCATCTGAAGCAGAGAGGACCGGGCAGAGTGGAGGGTCCCTTCTTGGTCCAGAGATTGAGGCAATGGGACGGGAAGCCAGGAGGGGCCCCTCTGCTGGGAGCCAGGTCTCTTGTCTCTGGGAGTTGGCAGATCCACACCACTCACAAAGTCCACACATTGCTTGAACACCATGTTAGGAGGCTGCATTACCTGTCACAATGGTTGCATTTAAAGGGCTTTGCACCCGTGTGCTTTCTGTAATGCCTCGTGAGCTCGTCGCTCCGTGCAAAACGCCACTCGCACCCTTCCCACGAGCACTTGTAAGGCTTCTCACCTGCAGAGGGGAGGAGAGAAGAGTCAGCGTGGTAGCAGGATTACTGAGCACTCAACTTGTAAGCCCTGTGTCCTCCCACCTCACTTCTGTCCCACTCAGGCAGGTTAGCTCATCACACAATTCATGGCCAGCCTGGGATGGAAACGACTTGGGGCTTATAATGCATTGTACTGAGGATGGATCCAGCCCAAATTTTACCGCTGCTATAATTCTTGCACAAACTTATTTCCCATTTCTGACAAAGCCAGTCAACGACTTTTCAAAGAAACCCTCAGAACATCCCCTGGAGGCCTGTCCTGTGGTGTGGCTGAAGCCTGATTTTCAGTCAGCTTTTCAGCTCACCCTACCCTTGGCAGATGAATTACTGTGGTACCTGTGAGTGGCTGTAACAACACCTGAATACACTGCAGGTGTGCACCACTCCAGAGGGACGGCTGCCATTCCATCGCATGTTTTACCTCAGCTGCCACTTACCCCTCGTGTGGCCAGACTCACATCGGTTCCTGTCAAGCTTTCAAGCCCTCTGCCCCCTAGGAATGCATCTTCTTGAGATGCTTCTGACGACAAAAACTGTTCCTTGGTTCAAGAAATTATGCACCAGGGCAGAGAAGGCGAGAGGAGAAATGTTTTCTTCTTTGTATCAGCTGGTCCACCAGGCTTTTTACAAATACACCTTTACCAGCTGTTATTCTGTCCCATACTATTAACCATAACACTAAAGGCAGTGAAACAATGCAGTGATAACACAAGAGAGATTCCAGTCTGCTGTGTTCACACCTACGTATTTTCTAATGCAAACCGGTCTCTGCAGATCAAAGTCTGCCATGGTGTAACATCCACGGAGTCATTAACACCTTCTGATGAAGAATTCCAAGGTCTTATGCTTCCCCTTTTCTTATTCAGTGCACGTGTGTCCATGTGCATGCAAATTTACCATCTCCTCCCAGAACATCCAGTGCATCTCCTCCTATAGAAACTCCGTGTCGCTAATTCCCACGCAGTCAGTACCATATGGATGCATTAGAAGAGGAAGGAGTTGAGATAAAACTCAGAAAAGAAATCACATTCACTAACAAGCTTCTAAGAAGAAAACTGCAAACAGGGAAGGAACTATTACTTATTTATTTGTTCTCAGAATTGCTAAGAGGGTGATCTTAGAAAACCCACCACTGACCAAACTGAAGTTGCAATCTGTATGACCTCTCTACACCAGTCACATGAAATGATCTCTCGGCCACAGCAGATATATTTCTCAGTGCAGAGACGCTGATTTCTATATTTAGCATGTCTATTCAGCAAGTAATGAAGTGGGATCTGATTATGGCAGACCCATGTATTTCAAGGTGACAAACTGGAGAGGCCAAAAGAGCAGGAAAAGTGAAAAGGGCAAGAGAATCACATCAAAATACATGGTGGGGGAAGCTGTTCTCTGGCCATTTTATTGGCCTCAGAGAAGCTTCTTTGTCTCAGCAGTTCAATTAGAAGATTCACTGAGGAGAAGCAATGAAGACGAGGCAGTAGCCATCAAGACTTCACCAAAATATCCATTTGTCCCGCAGTCCCCAAGTACAGAAAGGCCAGCCTAGACGTCTCTGCTGTGTGCTGCATTCCACCATGGGAAAATGCCCAACAGGACAACGGACTGAGCCAATGATACCATCATTTCACTTAGACTGTGGCTGCCTGGTCATCTCTGCAGACTTGCCTTTTGTTCTTTTTTTTTTTTTCCTTTTAATACAACTTCTTTAGGGGAAAAAAAGCAACACAAAAACCCCAGAAAGCTTCTTGTTTGTGAGCCAAGTGCTGGTGTCTTGGTTCTGGGCTGGTGACTCAACTGTAATTCAAACACTGTCACTAGTGTTGGCTCCAGACACCAAAGCTGCAACTACAGTGCTTTTCCCCAGCAGCCCTTCACACCCTACCTGGCAACACTGCGTCTCCTCGCCCCTTCTCAGAGGAAAGGGAATTTTCCCCAGCCCAAGTCATGTCTATGATTATGCACTGGTTTTGTCTGAACAGTTCATCTATTATTTTTAAAAGCTGTGAGTAAACAAGCCTCGATGATAATTCAGCTTCCTCGGTTCTCTGACGCTCTCTAGTGCCTACCTTAGAGTGGAGCCAGCGAGGCAGACAAACCGCCTTACAGCGCATGTTTGCTACACACGCTGCACAGCAAACACAGAAGACAATTGCTCAGCCAAATCTGGCAGGTACAGCCTGTCTGAAGGAGACAGTCACCTACAGAGGAGTAGAAGGGTGAAGGAAAAACATCCTGGGCTTTCTGTGAGTCAAGGGCCATTAGGACTGAAGCTGAGTTTGGCTTGTTAACATTTGTCAGGAGCTTTGAAAATGTACCGTGCTAGATATAGGTTACGAGAGACAGCAACGCCAAGCAGGATTACTGGGACACCCGTGGGATCTACATATCTCTAGTTACTTGGTGCAGGGGCTCCTCTCTCAAGTGTTTCTGCTCCAGCCTTGCACAGCCCTGAGCTCAGTTTTGCTTTCAGACGCTTTTCCTCTGTAACCAAAGCCCAGTTCCACAAAATGTCAGACAGTACCTCTTTGTGCTCCTGACAGCACGCTGGCGTGCAGCGCTCTGCGCAGCACAAGATAAATGCAAAGGAGCACAGTGACCTTCAAAGCCATGTCAGACAGCTCCTTGACCCAGAGACCTCAAAGAGGTTAGATTTCCTGCCCTCCTGCAGCTCCTCAAAAACATGCAAGGGCAGGAGGAGAGAGACCTCTGTATCTCTGCACGTGAAGACAGAGAACAAACTGCTTCTTTAATGGCTGCTTTCACCTTCGCCGAAGATGAAATGAAAGCATATCTTGCCACGGTGCACGTACGTAGTAAGCATGGAAACCGAGAAGCGGGGGTGGTACCTCACTACTGGCAACGGCAGGGGGAAGAAACGGGAAGGATCCTTTCCAGTGCCAGGCTGCTCTTCTGTTGTTGCAGCGGATTAGTGAGAATAAAAGGATAGATGGTGAAATCCTCCTCTGCTGAAGGCAATGGCAAAACTCTCACTCACTTCTACAGGGCCAGAATCTCCCCCTTTTCAACAAATTAATTATGAGCTTCAAAATCCAATTAAAAATAGGAGCACCACGGAGCTGTGCCACACTGACTTTTTTCAGGCTATAATTCCTCAAAATTAATAACCGCACTTAAAACTCGTGCCTGCGAGACACTCCCAGGAAGGAGGCTCTACTCCTTAAGTCGCCTTCATTCAACACAAGGATCTGTGCAGCGCTTAACCAAACCCATAAATCTACATTTACACAAACGTGCTCAGTGGAGGAGCCAATACATATCCAAAAAGAAGCCAACACCCAGATACGCAGCTGTTAAGTACTCGGTCGTTTCAGTTCAGAACATGCTCTACACCATGAGGCTGCTTCATCCACAACCACACCTGGGAAGGGCAGGCAGCCAGCAATGCAGACACACGTTCAAGCAGCGAATTATGCCATTTTCTCAGATGAGCACTAGTGTTAAAACAATGTACCACTTGCTTATGGAAAAAAGCCACCCGGATTAGTGGCTTTCAGCTTTTTCTATTTTTTTTTTCCTTGGGAGGTGGAGACTGTTACCTAGTGATTTCAAGCTTACTGACCACATTCCAGTTCCCTTGGGCAGCATGTGCATCAGAGAGCAGCGCACCGCAGTAGAGGCGAGCTGCAGAGTGAAACAGTGTGTAAGCAGGACCCAACATCCACACCATGTGCATGTGGAGGGTGTTATTTCTGGCTAGCTGCAGCCTGTTCCTGTGGCCTGAATCCATCCAGAGGTGAAGTGTACCAGCTTATGCGCTTGCAGAGCAACTCCTGGGACAGGCCGTCCAAAAATATGTCTGCGCTCCGGCCAGGCTGCAACAAATCATAGCGAATGGGGCAATCAGAAGATTCACCTCCACAGGGGACACTTGATCATCAGAAAACACTCACAGACACACATCCTTAGTTGCCTGTTGGAGATCTCCAAGAAGCAGCCAGAGTATGCCTGCAAGTGCACATAGCACTGTGCTGAAACCTACTGATCTAGAAGGACTTTATCATCGTAAATGTTAGTGGTATGGAAATATTATTAACCCTTCAGATATGCTTTAGGGTTTCAGTCCACTGTGACTGCGTATTTCCATGAAGCAGTCTCTCTTCATTGTATCTCTGTCCTGCGGTCCATAGATATTTTAATCTTTTCATCTTCCTGGAGCATATTTTCATACCCTGAGACTGGGATACTTGGAGAATAGGCTCTCTGTTCCACTTCTGTTTATGGCACCTCACACGACCTAGCTCTTCTTTTAAAAGTACCTTAAAAGCACACTTCAGTACAGTCTGGCCCTCTATCCTCTTTATTTCACTCAGCACGGTCCAATCTGGTAACTGGAGGACAAAGACCACTTCAAATTTATGGGAAACATCCAATAGTGAAGCTAGAATTTACGAGTCATAATGAAAATCCATCAGATTTTGGCAGCCCTAAAATCGACTCACTTTTCCTTTGGCGATTAAGGCAAATGCAAGACTCTAAATATTAGGCATCTAGTTGCAAAAAACCCCCACAAATAATTGGTACAGCTTTCTCTTGAAAGCTAAAAATCTATCATTTGAAAAGATGAAAGAGTCAAACACACAATCCCAGCAAGTCTACCGTGGTGAACACAAGTCACAGTCGCTGCAAAACATGGTTGGTAGAGCTGGGCTGCTTCTGTGATGGAGACACCACACAGGTCCATTTTCCAGGCTTGGGTAGTCTTGGTGAGTTTCATTTCCTGCAACTTTAGATATCGAAAGCCATCATCTGAAACAGCCACAGGCATGTGTGAAGCGTGACACATGAGATCAGAATCGGAGGTGAATTTCTTTCCTTTGACAGTACAGGGGGCTGGACAAGCAGCTCTGCTCCAGGCAGCTGTATCTTTGCTCTCCAGACATGAAACAGAGAACACCACGTTTGCTCTCCGACACATACTTAGATTGCAAACCCTGTACAAGCCTTCGCAATGAATACTGCCTCACGAAACACAGCAATGGGGATACGGTCTCTCCTCAAAATCCAGAGACTCCCTGTCCTTGCCACCTACATCCCACAGGCACACTCTATGTCCCAGGGATATGGTTTTTTGCACGAGGAATAAGGCAGCATTGGCTACAGACATCTCCCAGCTGGCTTGCCACCGGAGTGTGATCAGTAGAAACATCAGGTTATGGGACACATAACTAAGATCAGCTGAGAACAGTCATGATCACAAAACTACAGCACACACCAGATGCTGAGCATATTATACATCTGCTATCTCTTTATTTATTGCCAACTAAGGGTTAAAAAATCACGACTCCAGTCTCCCATAGAAATAATGAGGATTTAAAGAAGAAAACAATAATACCTAGAGATCATTTGCCTTCTGCTTTGTAGATAACCTAGGGCCATGATCTGAAACTTCTCTTCACAGCCCTATGGGCTAGAAATATTTATTATGAAATAAAGAGAAAGGAGTTTGCTCTCTGCTCCCTGGATTTTAAGAGGGGGGACTTTAAGAAGAAAACCCTACAGATTTTGGGATGTGCACAATACGATCACAGAGTTGGCAATGCTGTGGGGTGAAAATCTGGTTCTATCAAAGTAATTGGAAAAATGCCCATTAAGCCTTGAGTTTCAGGCTGTATCTTTACAGAATTAAAAGTAAACAAATATACTATGATTATCCACCTGTGTCTATTTCCTTATCCCTCCCCTGCACCCCACCTTAAATACCACACCACAAACATATGTTGATTACAGTGATCTTATAAAAACAATCAACTAGTTTAAGCCCCTAGTCCTACAACGAATTTCAGAAGGAGAGTCACAGTCAAAATCTGGATCTCTTCATGCTAAAACATGGTACAGCCATGGGGCTCCTCTTGTCAGTATGACCAGTTTAGCTAAAAATGCTTAAGGAAACTGAAGGGAAAAAACCAAATCCTGTGTATATGCACATTTTGAAGGCCATTCAAATTAGACATTTGTTGTACTATATTTTAAGAGCTCCTTAATATCACGTTACATTAACTACACAAAACTACCACACAAAAGCATCTTTAAGAAAAACAACAGAAACACTCCCTTAAAAATCACCACGTGTTCTAATCCACCACGAATTATTTACATATAGTTTCACGATCCCCCACAAAAAAAAAAGTTTTCTGAAAGAAAACATTTCCTGCCTTTTTAAAATCTGTGATTTAAAAATGATTCAAAATGAAACTAGTTCTGAAAGCCCCAATGTCTAAAAATATGTACTGAAAGACAGCTTTAGCTATACTTGCTCCAGGACTGCTGTTCCTGAAGAACCAGACAAACTGCAAATTACAACTGAAAAAAGAATTAAATGAAAGATTTCTCGCCTGGATTTCTCCTGTAAGGAAGCTCTGGGGGCCTGAGCCGTGCAAAGAAATGTGTGAAGAATCAAGTAGTGCCCCTGGCTTTTTAAGAGAGTGTTTCAATAACTTTCCTTGCCATCCTTTTTGAGAAATTCTTTTGGGACCTGCTGTTCCCAGGCTGGTGACTGGGCCTGTGCCATTGCAGCGAGCAGCGGTGTCCCTGCGACATGACTCAAGGCATCCTTCAGAGGCTGCTGTTGACAGGGATGTCATCCGTGCAGACCAAAGTCACTCAGAAATGCCAGCGAGGTCTTCAGAGAGAAGCAGCCCCCCAGATCGCCCTTCAGAGAAACGCCAGGCAGGCATTCCTATTTGCTTTGCAGTTTATTACAGAAGCCTGCCACAGCACAATGGGACGCCTAATGTGGAACATCACATTAACAATATTTTATATTTATGTAGCACTCTTCATCTCTAAGGGTCCCTGAGAGCTTTGCAAGCTACATACATGGCATACCAATGAAGCCGAGCCATAATTCTTCTAATTAGCTGAGTATCAGCACATGGCACAACAGAAAACGTTACTGGTCACTCCTCTCTTCCTATGGAAGGAGCTGCCTGATATTTACTAGAAGCACGTTGCAGAAGGACATTCAGCTTTAAGGATTCCTGAAAAACTGAAATCCAGATGGGTCTCCTTAATACCCGTGTCTGTCCTCCCTTATTACCTCCGCACGCTTCGTCAAATACGAGACACCGGAGTACCCCAAGACCTGATGCTTGTTAAATATCCCCACTTTCACACTAGACTCAGCAAGTTACCATCACATGGCTCAGGCAGCTGCTGTGCTGGTGAGGTTACAGAAACGTGAGTGAGCAGCTGCAGTTCAGAGTACAACAGCATCGCTCTCTTTTTAAGATTAATAAGTTCATTTCTTTAGCAAAAAGGAAGAGCAGGCTATTTAATACACACATCCTCTGGAGATCAATGCTAACATCTAAGCGTATGTGCGTGCAACCCATCAGCCAGTAAAACTAATTACAAAAATCAATTTCAGATACTTTTCTGAGCCTTTCATTCCTCAATATACTCCTAATTGATTTTTGTTGGAGAATAGAAAGCCTAATTATTATTTTTATTATTACAATGGAATGCAAGGGGGGGCAGTGGTCTTAAGCAGCTCAGCAATGCTTTCTACCCAAAAAGAGACGGGGAAAAAAAAAGGCATTTTATTCACAGTTTTGCCACCTGCTGGAAAGATGGAAAAGCCTTTGAAAGGGTGACAAAGCACAAGAGAAAAGCTGGCAGGAGACAGTATGGGGCAGAAGAGGAATGTGACAGGATTGTGAAATACACAATGTGAGAAGGTTGTACCTATTTTTAGATGGCCAGGGATGATCAAGTGTAAAAGCAGTACATTTCCATGAACAATATACAGCTCCTTTCATCCAAAAAGGTCAGCAGTGACCTTATAGAGAGATGGCTCTGATCATTTCTGTATCAGAGATGGGGGGAAAGAGGTTAAGAACCAGACCCAATGTCCAATCAGTCTTTCTACAAAATTCAAAGCTCCAGATTAGTCCCAATGGGACCTGCCAAGGCTTGTCTACGAAGACAGCAGTGTCTTCAGCGTGTAGCCATTCAGGACGCAAAAAGAAATGAATTTTTGCCACATTACGTCTTACACACACACAAGCACCTAATGCACAACCACAAAGCCCACTTGCCTAGCTGAAAAGCTGAGAAAAGCAAAGCATGTATCAACACTCAAAGAAATGGAAATTTCCCCATTTTCCATTTTCTACTCTAATTAAGAGGTCACATTTAATGAACACTCATTGCGATACACGCCAAGGACGGAAGGTGGGGAGAAATGTCATGCTTTATCTCCCAAGCTCTACGCAAGACTCCCATCGACAGCAATAAAGCCTTTGAAACTCTGCTCCCCTTTCAAGCCCCTTCCCCACAGCTCCTCTCCAACGGAAGCTCCCGGCTGGTGGGGCCGGGGCCGGATACCAGCGCCAGCCCAGGCGCACAACCGGCGCTTCTGCCCCATTAATTGCCAGCAAATCCTCCTCCAGCCCTGGGCCCTGGGGACAGCAGTGGAGCAGCAGGCCCAGGCAGGCACCTGGCAGCAACACTGGGAACAAAACTACCCAATTAAACCTCCGGAATAAGCGAGGGGGGCGGGCGGGGGGGGGGAGGAAAATTAAAAATAAAAAATAAAACTAAAAAAAATAAAGGAGGAAAAAAATAAGGATGGAGTTGCTTGGCAACAGGAGGGCAGCAGCAGCTGTGCAGCAGGTCGGGCTGGTACCCAGGGGCGGGCTGGCCCATTAGCACCCTGCATCTCCTGCATTTCGCGCTGGGGTCTCCTAGAAACAGGCTGTGCATGCCGGGCTGTTGCGCGCTTTCCCTCCTCGCCTCCTGTTTCTCCCCATCACGCAAGGCATTGCTGTTTGCCCTAATTACACATTCTCCGCTGCTTCAAGCTGCCATTACTTTGGTCCCCAGAGGAGCAGCAAGAACTTTAAAAAAAAATTTCCTCTAATAAGGGCTTTTCGTTTCAGATTCAGTGGAGCTCTGCAAGCTCAAAGATGCAAGGTAAGGTAGCAGCGGCAGAAGGGAGAGATGAAAAAGAAAAAAAACCCATCAGTTCACCAGGCCAGATTTTTCCAGGACCCTGAAACACATTTTTTCCCTTTGTTTTTCGTAAGTTACCCCAGAGGGTGAACAATGAAGACAGTCCTTCATGGGACATAGCGCCTATTTACATAATCCGGAGCAGTGTTTCAAAGATACGCTCTTTGCACACCCTCGTTTTAGGCCAAGAGTTTCTGAGGAACAGAACAGAGAAAATATAAAGGCAAACATTACAGCCAAATATAGGACATGTATCAGACCTGAAACCGATTAAGAAAAAAAGAGGAACAGACGTCCCTTTTCCAAATGCTAACGTTTCAAACGGTTTTGCTCCCTAGATTTGCTAATGAATGTAGGCTTTGGCTTATTTAAACAACTACAGTGCTGATGTGTTTCACCATTTACATGTCATTTCATTTTCTCCCTTTTGCCACTGAAAAATCAGAGAAAAGTGACCAAAAAAATTATGCAGACTGGCAGAGACAGCACAGGAATAAATCACAAGGCGAAAATAACATACTCTCCTTTCTGTTTCCCAGTTTTGTCAACAACAAAAATAAATGGAAGAAGATCCATGATGCTTTCATTCATTCAGATTCTGGATTTCATTTGGGGGTGGAGGCAGAAGCAAAATCATGTGCATGGTCTTAAAAAATACTCTGGCGAGTTATTCCAGTGAAGGTGTCAGGGCAGGCCCTACCCCGCGGTGGCAGGCACATGATGTTTCTGAGGGAGATCCCATCCTTCCTGGTGCTTTCTCCCTGGCCTCGGGCTGTGTCAGGCAGCACCGTTGCTCCTCGCTGCTTCATGCTGAGAAGGGCTCAGTACAAAGGTCCTGCCACCACCACTGGGCAAACCCTGGCAACTTGAGCAGCCTGGTTTCAAGAGTGCGAGGGAGTGAGTAAAGGTAATTGATTCTACTGGCTGGGAAGTCTCCTCATCTGGATTTAGAAAAAGGCACAAACTTAGCTCTAAGGGACGTACAAGCATCCAGTTGGAAACCTCACAGGTCATCCATGCTGCCGGACAAGTGTAAATAAAGAAGGACACAGACTACGAAATTCCATTGTTGGGTGATGCCGCATCTTCAGGGAGAAAGTTTGTAACAATAAAGAGGTTTTCTGTATGAAACACATTTCCTAACATACATTCAAAGCCAAACAAAGAGCAGGAAAAGAATCACCTTTGTGATTCTATGGGTTTTGCAAAGAGTTAATGATAACATTTATCACATGCACCACGCTCCTATTAAAGTCATTTTACAACAGATCATAGTTTAGTCCACCCTAATTAATTTTTACCCAGATATTCACAGATAGAAGTCTTCTACGTAAAGACCATTTCTATTATATAGGCCAAGTCTTTAGCTGAACTTGTCACACTGAGGATAGCTCTTTTCTCACTGCCCCTCCCCAACACACATTCCACATTCTCCTTAAATACAAATATTTTCCTCCAACTTCTAAAATAACAAACAGTAACCACACTGGAAAAAGACCAAATGTTGAAAATTTTACTCTGAAGGAAGAAAAGCTTTGCAAAGTCACAGGTGACCAACAAGACATCCAAATGGAAGTTAATACAAAATTAACCATAATAACAGTTCCATGCAGTTATATACTGAGCAGAAAAGTATATGCACATGTGCATGCCTGGATTTTAATAGCATTCATTTCCCAAAACTAATACAAGCTTCTGGAGTACTAATGAGCACTTACAGTCATCATAAAAAACTAGAATGACACTGCAAAATTGTCCAACAAATCCATTAAGTTCTCTCTGCTGGTGGTAAGAGTCCAGACATACAAGAGGAAGGAAAAAATCCCTGCTAAGCCTCTGAATGTGCACTCACCATACAGTGAGGACACCTTTCCTTCAGAGCTCAGCTGGGGGTCGGCTTTCGTCTCGAAACACATGCTTGTCATGGTTAGCTTAGCTAGCGCGCCTATAAGTGTTTTTCCAGCATTCAGTTTTTTGCAGCCCGTTTTCAGTCCTGAGTTTTGAGGGCCAGACACCTCCAGAAGCAAATCTGCCCAACACGTTTGGGTGCCTATCTACCGACGGGGACTGCTGGGACTGTGAGCCAGCCTGCAAGGTTTTTAAAGGCTTTTAATTCTTATTAAGCCTTCTGATCATGTATAAAGCTGACCAATGGAAAGATTTTGGTTCTGCAGCGAAACAAAGGTTTTTGGCCGCTCCCAGAGACCTGTGGATAAACCAGTATTTTGTCGTCCCCTTTCCTAGCGCTTTCTGCACTAGTCTTTGAAATTGCCCTCACTTGACATCCTTGTCTCTCATTCATTTCCACCTACTGCAGCACATTACCATTCACTGCTTGACATGTGGTAACAAACTGGCTTTTGAGAGTGGTGTTGCAAGTTTTCTGAAGACACAAATACACAATCTCCAAAACTGCTGTGAAACAGAAAGAGACAATTTTATTCATTAAATCCACGCTGCATTCTCTGCATCATAAGCTTGCCCTTTAGCCATCTTTAAGTATATTTTTTCAGCTATTATTCCTAGTGCTAATGCAGGCCTGGCTGGTCTCCCTACCCGCAGCTGCTCTGTGCTGTATGGTGGGCACCATCTATGTCATGGTGCCCATGGTTTTATTTGGGAGCCCACCACCCTTGGCAGAAGCATGGACACCTGGATTTAGGTCACCTTCCACAAAGCCTCGTGGTTCACCCGCTCCTGCTTGCAAGTTGCTGCTGCTGGTATGCAGGCACGCAGGACCGTGTCTGCATGAGGTGTGAAAGGCAGGCTCTGGATTAGAAGGTCTGTCGAGGCTCCTCGCTGTTTGCCCAGATGTGATCCAGACCCAAATGCCCATACTGTGCTTCGGAAGAGCCTAACTCGGCACCTGCTTCTGAGATGAGAGGTAGTGCACTTGGCTTTTCCTGCCCACAGCACTTCAGCTCTCCCAGCCTGCTCAGGCCCTTCTCATTCAGCAAGCCCACCTCAGCCTAAAAGAGCATCTCTGAGCACACCTCTCTGATTCAGGTCTGGTGTTAAGCACAAACACTTCTGAAGTGCCACTGCTTTGGATAATTGGACAAGGAAATCATAGCTCCTCATCATTAACCTGCCATTTGTATCTAGTGTGGGACAGCTGCAACACAAAGGGAAACCCGCAGAAGACAAGCTGAGGGTTTTTTCTTCGATTCTTCCTCTGCGATCCCTATAATTTGCCCCCTTGCCAGGTGCCTCACGGGGGCTCAGGGGTGGATGGGTATAAGGAAGACGCCAGATGACAAACTGGAGATGGGTCCTCTGTGCCTTACCGAGGCAGCCTGCCACTCTCTCTCCTGCAGCTGCTGAACAGACAGCAAACATCACTTTCTAGATCTCCATTGTGCCAAAAATCATCTCACATGGCAAACAAACACACAAACTATACCTATTCGCATTTCTGAGCGCAAACAGTAAGACTGCCCTGTACTATTGATTTGGTAAATGATGGAGCAGAAACACGGGACTGAGAATTCAGGCATTGGCAACCAAGCAATGGATGAACACCACGGGGTCAAGGTGGTGCTTTTGGCAGGGCCCATCCTCCTGCCGCTGAGAGGTTCACAATGCTCGTTTCCTCAGCCTAAGCTCTCACTGTAACAACAAGTGAGGCTCCGGCCCTCCACAGTGAAATCACAATACTCCCCTTCAAACTTGCCAAATTGGTTAAAAAGCTTCAAAACCAGAAAGTTTTAAACAGCTCATTATCAGGTTTGGCTTACTTTAATCAGCTTTGATAAGCTCTTGTTATGGTTTCACCCCCAAAAAATCTTATAAAAACCCCAACCCCATAACAAAACACATCTTTCCAATTTGGCAACGCAAGTGTACCCCAAAACAAATCCAGCCCTGAATTAAAGTCTTCCTCACACACCCCTCCTCCCTCAACTCCCTTGCTCTTATTTCCAGTGGCAAATTCACCCGTTGCTTCGGCTGCTGCCAAGGGAGCCTCAGCATCCTCTGTGTCCTTCCATGCCAGGCTGTAGCCCTGCACACAGAGATGGGACTCACTACAAAGCCATAGGTGTCTGTACAACAAAAAAATCTTGGGCTTTGGCTTTCATTTCTCTACCTACGCTGCTCTCCCAAATGGTCTTCTCTAAGTCATTATTCAAAATCTTGCATTCCGCAGAATTAGCGCTGTGCTTGCTATTTGCTTTTTCTTTCTCTTCATTGGGTTTTCTGTTCATGGGCGCTACCACACTAACACAATACAGCAATGCAGCTTTCCATTCATGTGGTATTCCTGACACAGATAGTCTTTATTTTCTCTATTACTCCTTTACTTTGTATTAATCTTCTTTACCTATCATCCAGCCTACTCTCCTCAGGTTGGTCTTTTCTGACCATTTCCAAAGTCTGGACAGTTCTTCTTCTATCTCCAACACCTGGGGAAAACTCTCCTCTGTTGTTTTAAATCCCATCTCAAAGAAACTTCTTGTTCATTAATGCTCTTCCTAATACTGTTGTGTCTCTTGTCTTTTTCTTGCAAATGTAGTAATTTGTTTTCCTGCAGGGTGGATTTGTTTGTTTTAGTTACTCTCACCCAGCACTTTGGATCAAAGAACTATATAATTTAAAATAAGATGTACTGACAATGTGAAACAAACTCCACTTGAATAAGTGCTATCTTAAGATCACATGTAGACCCATAACATCTATTTACATGGGTATTTCCCTCTTGTTTAGATTTTACAAATCTAAATATAGATGTGAGGTGCCCAACTGCCGTTTCTCAGACTTGAGCTTAGATTGTATCGGGTCCTGGGTTTAGATGGATAAAGAAAAAAAACACACAAAACCTTCTGATACTCATAAAATGCAAACCACAGAAGAACTCCCTAAGGTCTATTTTTTATTGCTATCCCAATCTTATGGATTTCCTGGTCAGTTTGTATGTGATGCTTTATCTCTGGCCAGAAAGTACCCATGCCATCTCATACCTTCCCCTATACATTACTGCAAGGAAGTTTGATATGAATGGTTTTGTCAGGATTCAGAAATCTTCTCCAGAGGTCTTTGATCTGGGAGACACAGCCATGTCCTGTGATTAATTTTTCCACAGGTTACAGGCCAGCACATCCTTAGACCTATTTGCATCCAGACATTTGCCAGCAATACCCTGTTTTCTAATTTAGGAAATACTGAAGACTATATATGGGTTTTGGCTCATTTGAAATTGCCCATCTCCACTCTCAGTTATACTGGTAATTCATCTCCATGCATGTGTGAAGGCTGAATGAAAATTTCTGTCTCTCAAAAAGAGACAAAATGTAATTGTTTGCACTGATGTCTGCTCCATGAATAACTGCAAGACAATGTGCCAGGGTTGGATTACTGTGCCAGTCCTGGTGGCTCCTTCTTTAGATGCTTGTACCTCACCCTCACACTGGCAGCAAGGTCCTTCCAAAGCTATAGCTCACCTTTTCCTCCTGTTTACAGGCCCAGCTGCTATGTCTCCCCTGCATGGTTTCTTTGCTGCCCTCTGACAGTCAGTCCCACTGCTGCTCTTACTTACTTTACACACCCTTCACTTCAGATGCCCCGGCTTACTTTGAATTCAGTCAAATATTTCAATTTCCCTTTCCACCCAGACAATGTTTTTCCCTTTCCCTTCCAGATTAAATTCTCTCCCACACAGATGATTGTTTTTCCCTCTCCAAAGGTCATCCAAAAGGTGGTTTCATAACCAGTTCAACCATTGATGGGCCTTATTCCACCGCCCTAATTCCCTTACGGATGAGAAGTGCGAGAGTAATGTGGGGGATGCACCAAGTGCAATGGGAGGTCTGACTGTCTCTGGGCTGCCGGGCAAAATAAAGCCCTAAGAGAAGATCGTCTCCAACCTAGTAAACTGCTATCGGTCTGTACTGCCTCCAGCCCAGCCTGGCTCATCACACAGCAGCAAGGATCGCCAGCGTCTGTCTGGTCAGCCTTACATACGAACGAAAGGAATGCAACCTCCTTCCGCTGCCTTCCACCCTGCAGCTCCTCAGTCCATGGTTTTCTTGTTTTCACGCAGGGCAGTAAATCCCTTTGATCCAGCAAGTGAACTTTGCACGTGCAAGTTGGGTGACCAGCCCACATTTGCCTCCTGGCCTTGTGAACCCCACACCGAGAGCTCTTTGTCTGTCCGGGCACTCACACCCTTTCATACAGAGCCTGCACTGGCACAGGGCTCTTGCATGACATACTAACAAACCACCAGCCAAAGGAAAATATCTCGCAATCATTTCAGACCCTCTGGCTCAGCCACCGACTAAGCCAAGTGGCTACTAGCCATTGGCACTGATGGGTGCATTTGCAACCCAGAGCACACTCGGCTCACGGCTTGAAAAAAACAAAGTAACAATGAAGAAAAGGGCTTCTTGTACCCAGCCCTGAAGGCGTGCTTGGGAAAGGAAGGTGCCCTGCCATTTAAAATTCAGTCCCGAATTTCCATAGCTATTTCCCTCTATCCCTCTCTTTCACCAGAGGCAGAAGCTCCCTGTGGGGAAACCCCACTGCCGAGGTCAGCGCAAACAGATTTAATGTCTTGATTGTACCAGCTCTGATTTAAGGTATCCAACCATTGGTCAGTATTTTTTAAGGGAACAGAGCACTTAAGCAGGATGAAGGTGTCTGAACGACTTTGTGCTTTGGACTCTGTTCTGGTTTGAGCTAAACGAAACCAATTCTGTTCAGCCATTTTTAACTTTCCAGTTCAGTCTCTTCTAAAAGGTTGCACTTTCTGAAGTTAGTAGCATGTTTTTGCAGACTGTGTGTGCTACTGGCAGTGATAACACCTGAGATTTACACTTACTGCCTGGGACTGGTCTGCAGAAAGGCTCTGGCTTATATTTATTCCTTTAGTGATCAAGGCCGCTGCTGGCTCTTGTGTGCCACGCTGGGGGTGCTGGGTAGTGAGAGGGGTCACAAGGAAGTAAAAGGTTGCACCTCTGTGGAGTAATAGACAGGACAGGTGACCAATGAGAGTATTTCATTCCATATACGTCATATTCAGTATAAATTGAGTGATCACAAGAGTTCAGCTCTCTCTCTCTTTCTTCAACGGTCAGCATCCAGGGTGGACTGCATCTGATCTCTGGCTTTTGATCCCGATCCTGAGTTCCCGAATCCAGCTCCCTGTACCCAGCTCCCGCCGCCGCTGAGCCTGGGGCTTCCCTGGTGCTTCCTGCTCTGCAGCACCAGTGGGGATTGATATCGGGGGGGCAGTCGGGCTTGATATCAGACTTATATATACTTGTATATATCATTTCACTACTGTCTCTATTACTGTTTCTTTAAAGCTGTTCTAGTTTTATAACCCATAAGTCTCTCTGACTCATTCCCTTTTCCTTCCCGTTTCGGGGAGGAGAGGGGGTTAGAGAGCGTCTGTCGGTGTTTCAGTGGCCGGCCCAGCCCTAACCCACGACAGACTCAAATAAGCGAGTTAGATAAGCCTTTCACACCCCTCCCCTCGATTCACTCAGATTGCTCCCAAGATGTAAAAGATATTTAGACAATCTGCTTTCCATAGAGAAAAATGAGAGCCAGGTGCCTACCTGCCCCCAGGTCCTTCATCAAAGGCATACTTTAACAACAAGCCTGCATCCAGTCCTCATTAAAAAACAAAATGTGCTTTCTACGCAGCACGTGTAGATGTGGTCAGGTACAAGGCGGTGTTACCAAGAGGAAAGGTTTTGACCTCAGGTACAAAGTTCAACCAGACATAAAGGTGGGTTCAAAAGCATGCAAAATCTTGCAAGATTTTGACTCCAAAAGGTGGTGGTGATGAAACAGCAGTATTTTTTTAAGTGCTTCCTCATGACTCCTTGTCCACATCCCCACCTATTGTTCCTTCTCCGAAGCCCTGTTACTTGCTGGAAGGCCTTGGCTGGGATGGTATCCTCGACAGCCCCGGTGCGGCCAGCCTCACAGTGTCACCGCCATGACAAGGAACCTCCCAACCATGTTGCTGAAGATTTTAAAACGACTGCATTACTGTCACTAGCTTTCAATTCACTGCATCACAAGTGAGGTCACTCCTGGCATGGTGGCTATTCCCAGTAAAAGCACTAGAAAGCCCATTTAAAAAGATCAAATCCAATGCCTTTTATGTCTTAATATGATTTATACTTCAGACCATGTAACTTTTATGGGGCTGCCTAGTATTTGATGGATGCAGCTCTCTTAACAACCCACACATTTGTTTGATTTACTGCCCTGGTCCAACATGTTATTTTCTACCTTGCAAGAGCAACTTCGCTTCTAGGAATCTGCCTGCATGATAAGATCGTGAATTAAATGTGCAGTTATCGTAAGGGACCACACATTTTACAGTAAAATTGAGAAAATTGATTACAGCAGTCCCTCTGGAAACAAGAATAATCACATGATAAGACTGTGCTAATGAGAATTTATCATCTCTCATCACATGTGAAGCTTAGAACAAAGCAGCAATGGGTGCGAACTGCACAGCTATTACCACCAATGAATACCAGCCAAAAAGCTACTGTAGACTATGAACAAGTGACAGGAGAGTGAGGATCCTGAACAACGAAACCTAAGCCAATTCAGTACACTTCAAGAAGCTTACACAGTGAAGCCTACAAGCAAAATTAGTAAATACTACCCAAAATAACAGCCTGACATCTTTCCATACATCCTACTGCCTCGCTACCTACACTATTCCATTCAAACTCCATGTCGTTCTTTCATTTGTTCTTGCTGTATTTTATCACCAGGGAAGTCCAAAATTGTAGTATCTCAGAGGCACATGCATCTGCATGGCTGCATGTCTGCATCGACACACATGCTCTCTCACACACATTATTCGTACACCACGTATCTCAGATTTGAAATACATTCTTCTCTTTCCTCCATTTCCCCCACCCAAAAAAACCCCTACCCACACTGTTTTCTATTTCAAGCAATTAACACTTGACTAAGATTAACATTTTTAAAGTTGTCTTGGGGAAATGAGTGCTGAAAACCCAAACTGGCACGCCCACAGTTTTAACATGAATGATACATCTTACATCCCTTAGGTATCCTAAAATTACTCTGCATCAAGCCCCATAAGACATATGAAGCCCCAACAGGTTAACCATAGATTGTGAACTCCTTTGTTCTGTTCAATAATGGGTACATTTGCTGGCCTACCATATTTTTCCACTGCCCTGTTTCATAGATAGAAAATTGGACTTTCAGAATAATTTGTGTTTTTTCTTTTCTAAATGAGAATAAAAGGAGATGGTTACAGTTAGGTGGCGGGAGGACAAGATGAGAGAAGCATCCTACACAAGTACCTGTATGAGTCCTCTGGTGAGCCTTTAAGTGGGAGCTCTTTGTATAAACCTTCCGGCACCCATTAAACTGACAGCGATGAACCCTCTTCTTGTTTTCTGGGGATGCTTCTGCCCCCGTACCTCCTTGTTCACTGTCACTTTGCCCGCCTTTTATTGTCCCTGTGGTCGCTGTTGCTACACCCACTTTCATGGAACTGAGTGAAGTTTTCTTGGCCACCAGTTTCAACGTCACCGTGCCATCAACCGCTGAGAGAGTTTGTGAGGTTTTTACAAGGTGGCGGCTGAGCTCCGGAGAGGAAGGGGGTGTTAATGAGGTTACTGCATTGAGTTGGGCCTGGTTGACGGCTGTGTAGCCTTCTGTGGAAGAGCTGGTGGACTGCAAGCTGAGGCATGTCTCAGACAGCAGCTTGTCCCGTGAGAGGATAATGTCCATGTTGGCACTTTTGTCACACGTACTCGTCTCCACTGGTAAAAGGATGGGGTCCAGCCGCCGGATATTGTCCTCCGCATCTGGGGCTGAGGAGGCATGAAGAAAGCAGTCCAATTCCTCACCAAAGGTCTCGGAGATTTTCCGTGGTTCAGTCTGAAGGTATCGCTCCAACTCCAGGCATGTCTGCAGGAGGGGAAGGGAGAGAAATCACTGTTAGAGAGAGATCAGGGCATAGCTCCCACCTAGGGCAGGAGAACGGCGTGGTCCAGAGCCGGTCAGACAGCGCTCAAGCACACCAGCACCTTCTTGTGAGATGGTCACATTGTGGGAGACAGGGATTTGGCACTTGTTTGATGCTGCTCCGAGACAGAGCGTGGGAATATCCACATACGGTAGCAGCTATTATGGCAGAAGTGAAGAAGATATGACAGCCAGAAAGCATCAACTATATTTTCATGAAAGTCTGTACCTTGTCGCATGGATATCAGGCCCTCCCCAATTTTAAGTATAATCTGGCAAACACTCATTTCCATGTGAAACTATCCTAATGGCACCATCTGCCTGGCCACATAAAAACAAAAAGCCACCTCTCCAAAGAGCTGCTTCCTCTTCTCTCACAAACATTAACTTTCACTCCAAATTTAACCCTGCATAGTTGGCTCAGGCCCAATCTGTTCCTAAACCAGCACGATTTTGAAGCATAGCATTTTAGGAAAGGAGACAAGTGAAAAACTTCCAGTGACACCACATCTTGTTTAAAAGGCCTGAAAGAAGGAAAGATGTGACAGAAAAAAGAGACCTACTGTCAGTTTTAGAGGAGTTTTGGCACATTTGGTCAAATAGGGCTACCAGACTTGCACACAAACACAGGCACACACCTGATTAACAACTCGGTGAAGTTGCAGTCACAGAGGCTGCCACATAAAAATATGTTCCTGCATCTCCACAGCAGTGATCATCAGCACAAAGACAGGGTAGGCCTCCTACACGAATGCACCTGATTATGAGGTGCTCTGACCTAGCCCCAGTAAACCCTCCAGATACCATCACGCTGCCCAGTGTTCTCCATAACCAACAATATAAACTTTTATTGTTTATAGAAAACCATTTGCTGTAGTTTCAGGAGCCTATAATGGAGTTTATTAGTGCTATTTTTCATTTCTTGCTACCTGAAAGGCTAGCTGGTTTAACACCGCCACTGTGATTTTACAGGACTTGGAGAGTGAGCCATTCTAAGTACGCTTTTTAGATACCTCTAAAAACTGCGCCTCAGAGAACACTTCTAGAGATATTAATAAAGGGATTTCAGGCAAAAAAATTTTGAGCCTGTGGGAGCTGGTGACCCAAGTACATCTCAGCCTGGAGAGTCCAGCATCTGATCAAGAAACAAAAGCTTTGTATGCCCAGAGGAGACACAGAGACTGCTGCCATCTGGGTACAAAGGTTCCATCAACAGGAGCGTAAAGAGGCCCCACTCACAGCTCTCTAGGAGCTGCCAGGTCACTCAAGATTCTACTTTCCACGTACCCAGGAAGCAGCACT
This sequence comes from Trogon surrucura, assembly GCA_020746105.1. NCBI lineage: Eukaryota > Metazoa > Chordata > Aves > Trogoniformes > Trogonidae > Trogon > Trogon surrucura. The sequence goes on along the minus strand of CM036621.1, from coordinate 53,450,829 downwards.
TCTGGTTGCCGATGCAGCGTGGTGGGCTGGCTTTGAGAGCTCACAACAGAATTTGCCAGACAGTTACCCGTTGTTTCTTTTTAAAATAATGGCTGGTTACAGACTGAGCTGTAGAGATGGACAAAATGAAAAAGAGCAGCAACAGATGCAAGTGAGACATGCTATACTTGAGTACGTAGGTTATTTTCAGCGGCATGACACTATATGTACATTGTGTCTGCTGCATACGGGCCTGGAGGTGGGACACTTAATAGTACCTGCCCTAAGCAACCTTTTGCTTTTCTTTCTCAAGTGTATTTCTGAGACGGTGAGGTCCCCAGATGAATCTTAACAGGTCTTGGAAGCAGCTTTCCAATGTGCCCCATGATCTTTCAGGAATAACCCCCACCACCAGAAGAGGTGATGCTTCTGAATTCCCCACATCATGTAATTTGGGCTTTCTGGCCCACTTAAGTCTTCACCCAGTGGGGCAGAAACAGGTTTAGGGGCCTAATAAACAAAAGGCTTCCAAAGAAAGAGCAAGCATAATCACAAAGGAGGGTGGAAAGGGGGCGGGGGGGAAGAGAGACAGGGACTCAAGGCCATTAAATTTGATGACAGTGACATGAAATTTCAATTGCTGCAGGATCAGAAAGCTGCACGCAGGCTCTGGGCTGCCTGTGGAGGCAAGCAGGAGGTGCTGCTCCTTTAAGGCATCACTACCCCATGACAACAATAGTGGGCCTGACAGTTTTTTCCAGCTTCACCATTAATTTTCCATAAAGAGCAGTTTCTCGATGAGCCCTTTTCAGGCAAAGCCTGATGCTTCAGAAACCTGTAATTATTCCTGGCTCCCCCCTCCCGCAGCCATTGCACCTGTGCCATTTCAAGACACCAGCTGGTCATGTCTTGCCTTCTGCCTCTGAAATCCAAAACCAGTGGATCAAGCCCATCTCCCCATAGAGGGGGGGGGGGAGAAAACCAACTCAAAGAAACAATATAATGCAGTCCCTCCCTCCCACCCCCCTCAGCCTCTCCACCAAGTCAATAAGGGGGAAGAGCCTAGCAACGCTGAGCCAGAAAAGCCCTCCACCTAATCTGCATGGCAGACAAAGCCTGCTGAGGGGTTACGGCCACAGCCCTTCCTTCGCCCCCCCACCAGGGCCCTACCTGCTGCCGCATTTGCCAGAGGAGGCAACTGCCGGCAGAAACAAAGCATCTTTCCCATATGCACTTCCCAGCTTCTGCCAACTACCTTATGCGACCTTCCCTTCTCCTGGCCCACATCACCCAGGGTGACGCAGGGTTTTGAAACCAGCCTGCTTTGTTCACTCCTGCCCCAGCAAGACAGTTTTTAGGCCAACTAAGCCCATCTCCTCATTTTGAGCACTGAGCTGGAGCAACCAGCAAGGCTGAGACCACCAAGGTCTCCACTCCAACCTGGTGAACCATCAGGAGGGACAGGAGCGCTCTTTGGTCTCCATTCCCACAAAGTTCTTTGCCAGAGTGTGCATGAAAAACTACCAGTTTTTGTGGAAGCAGTAGGATATTGACCACTATCCACAGAGATCTGAACCCAAACTGCTGGATTCAGATGATGGTGAACCCCTGTAGAACTCCTACTTCCACTACCAGACTGGTAGGAAAATGGCCCAAGGATACCTAAGGCAGGAGTGAGCCACTTCTGTCATGCTCTTGTCATAGTTCAGCTTCTCCTTAACCACTCATGCAAGAGAGGGGGAGCTTTGTGTAACAGACGTAATACATGTCAACTACCCTTTGGTTGCTACATTGCAGGCAATTTTGCAGGTATTACATTTTCTCACCCAGTGCCTGCTGAATTTAGAGCAATAAAGACTTCAAAAATTGCAATGGAAAGAGGAAGATGGTTCCCTTCAGGAACACAAGAAGAAGATCTGTAAGACTACTATTTGCTGTCAAGCTGGTTTCACACGCTAGCGATAAAAAGTGCCCCACTACTTCAATCCATCTGCACTGATTAACAACAGTCATTCTCCTTACACCTTGCTCCTCAATTCAGCCAGTTAAAAGAAATGATGATTCACAGTTGACAAATACTAGGACGTGACTTTGTGAGACCCCATGTACTTGCAGAAAGCCAGGCAGAAAAAGATGGCAGTTTGGCACGTGGACAGTCCCAACAGGGCCTCAGTCTGATTTTTCAATTTTGGATACAACTTCAAGGCTCACTTGCCCAGCACAGGCACATTTCCATCACCTGCTAGGAATGCTGTGTGTTTCCTGCCTATACACCAGTAACTCATAACACCTCTTCACACCCCACATTACAGTATCATCTCAGTCCTCTGGGGCACATACAGCAGCAGAATACATGTAAACTGCACACCGTGACACTTCCACATGCAGCACCAGATCCTTCAGACAGTACAACACAGCCACTGTAGTGCTGTCCTATGCCTGGTAAGGACCTGCTTCTCATTAGTCCTTTCAGAGTGTGCAGTAGCGCTGATCCAGGGAAATTCAGTGTTTAGCAGTAGATCTGTCAATTCAGAAAGGTATGACCTCTAATCTACATGTATTCTTACCTCTGGAGCTCATCTAAGTCTCACCTACCAAAAGTAAAGATTATTTACTAAACACCTTGAATAAGCTTACCACTACGAAACACAATGCAAGAAAAACTCTGTATGTGCCTCTGACAGTAGAGATGTGATACCTGTGTACCATTTTCAGCAGAGCTTAGCACTCACCTAATTCTGCAACCAGCAGAAATCAAGACAGTTTTGCTATTAACCGCCATGATGTTGTGTATCAGAATTTGACCCACACATATTCGCTGTTAAGAATCACAGGTCGCTTCAGAAGCACCTGCCGATGCTGTGAAGTCTTTACAGCACTTAAACTCCCGGGCATTTTGCACAGCTAAAAGGACATTGTGGTGACAGTAAAATTCTGCCAAGGGTAAAACAAAGCCCAAACACTTAAAATTATTTCAGGACAGAAAGTCAGCAAAGACACCTTATCAACATGTTCACTGGGTTCTTCTGTTTTACTGATACCAAAGTATTTCATAGTATCTTGATTCTGAATTTTTCTACCAGATCATGGGAAGTTCTTATCTGGAAGTGCTAGCTACTTCCAAGTGCCATTTTACTGCAGATATAATTGGACATCAAGCACCGATCTTGGAAGTTTTCCAAAACCTAATTAAGAAGTTGGATACTTAGATCAGGCTGTGACAGAAAATGAAAATGTCGAATGTGGTTGACAAGCAGGTCTAATCTACCAGCTCCGTGCACAATACTTGAAAGGATTCTCTTTGCAGCATCATTTATACAAGCAAAGCAAAATTACTCATGCAATAGCGGAGGGCAAATTCCGACTTCCATTATGACCCCATTGCTTTCCACTGGGATATAAAAAAAGAGGCCTCAGCTCCAACTTGAAATAATTGTGTAAGTCTCAAGATTGCAAAGGGAGAGAAAGCATACGTGAAGGCAACCCCAAACAAATAATTCTAAGGTCAGTTCCACCACAGTTCACACAAGCTCAGATCAAACAGCAGTACCAAGTCCAGTGCCCTGTGTTAGTATTCCACTCTTCAGCAGAACTTTGAAAGCTTTGAGCTAAGCTGGCACCTGTATTGTTGATGCCAGAGGTAGATACTGATGTTGTGGGGCAGCCCTGAAATTAAGAGGAATAAGAGATTCAAAAATGCCATGCTATTTTTGTCCTTAACCCTAAAACAGGGTTGGAAAGATGCATCTTCTTCCCACTGCCAAAAGCTTTCATTACTTCCTGAACAACAACAAAACCCAAGACTCTCCCCCATCTATTCCAGGATTGTCATCTGTTCCCACCCAGCTGCCAAAACCTCCAGCTCTTCCTCTTGGCAACCTCCACTGGGCAGTTGCTAGTTGTCAAAAAGCTGCAGCGCATCAGAAGCTTAACATTTGGGGCAGCATAAAATAAACAGAATTTTAGCATTAAAGTAAGTAGTTTTGCAAAATACACTTGGGAAAATGGGAAAAGTGCAGTGTGAAATGAATGAATAAGTAAGAAGAAGTTTCAGGAAATAGTAAATAATTTCTATGGTAAAGGATTTAAGACAAAACTCCTAGCCACGTGCAAGCACATCTCGCCTACACGTTATACAGTTTATTGGGAAAAAAAAAATCAGCTAAAAGCACTTTTCAGGTACAACAATAAGACACGTACTGATAGCTAACTCGTGGTCAATATCTGCGTGCATGTTCTTAATCCCTTGTATATATGAAGCTGATCAAGTCGACTGTACGCTCAACAAACAGGCTTTTGCCAAGAGCAAAGAGCAGGCACACACAGAGTCAGCAAAGATCATCTGATACGCAAAGACTTGTTTTCCTGTGGTAACTTCACTACACGCCTGAGCCGTCAGACTAGTCCTCTCTAACACCAGCTGAATGGGTCCCACCAGCCACCAGAGTACTCAATGGCTAAGTCTGTTAACTCTTGCCTACACCGCACACGACTCAAGCCTCTGTTTGCAAATTTCTCCAATGTAATAAGGGCCTGTGCCCATTTTTCCCCTTGGTCTCAGCTCAAAGAATGAGCCTTTAAGGAAAGGTATTTAGCCAAACCAACCCATTCACTGTTACTCATGCACAACAGCACAACAATCACCTATGAGGACCCTGGATGTTCTCCACAGCATTTTTCTTCACAGCTTAAAAGATGCTGAAATCAGAAGCCTCAATCACATTCAGCAAAGATACATTTCAATGTAAAAAAGTTCTGCAAATTTACTCGGACAGAATCACTACCTTCATACAAACGCAAGCCATTTTCCTGTTGCTCCGGGGCATGATGTAATCAGGGTTATCAAAGACTTTGATCAGCCTCTAAAGCTCAAAGGATCAAACCCGATTTTGCCACAAACAAGCAATTTTCACCAGCTGAAAGGGGCAGTAAAACAAATGTCTCAAACAGAAAAAAAATCTGAACCTGTAACCCTAACCAAGGAGTCAAAATCAAGATTTGTTCCCAAAGTTGGTGATAATGAAAGATATCTTACCCAACAAGTATTCTTTTAAATGGACAAGTCAAATTTGTTCACTAAAAATCTGTGGTATTCAGGCTCTAAGCATAGAGAATTTCAGTGCGCTGGTTGTGAGGTATTGAACAAAGGACTGCAGCTAAGCGTGGCCGAATTTGATAGGCATCTAGATAAAAAAAAAAAGGATGAAAGAAATCTGCAAACACTGAACCAGGGCTTTGGAGGGCTTTTGTTGTTTTTTTGACTGTTTAATAAAGATAGAAAAAATATCTGCAACCAGTCACAACAACAAAAAAATAGCATCAATGTCAGCAAAGGATTAAGGATGGCCAAATCAAGAATTCTAAAGTGCAGGCGGCCCATTGTGCTAGTATCAAAATATGATAAAACCCGTGTGTGCTGGTACACAAGCACATGCCCCACATGCTGCCATGCAGCGCAGGCGGCAAGTAGCCATACAGTGACTGTTTGAGAACCGATATGGATGTAACATAAGCAGGTTTCAAAATCTCTCTGAAGAGATCATTTATTTATATAACAAGCTTGGATGGCTTTGAGTGAGCTGGCCAGTGGCCCTCACTGCAAACTTTTCTCCAAACTTCATCAAGTGTGTATTTAACCTGTTGTCGTCCGGTTTGGAAGCAGCTTTAATTTAGCATTATAAATAGCAAAAAGGCACAATTAGCTCCTTGAATTGCCAGTCCTAGTTCCCACTGAAATCAAAGGACTGGGTTCAAAGCATGCCCCAGAGTGTGGTAAACTTCTCACAGGAAATGGATATGCAAGAGCAAATGCTGACGGCTGTGGAACGCACAAAGCAGAGCAATATTTTAGATCTCGATCCTCAATTAAGATTCATCCTTACGAAGTATTGCAGTGGGGTTACACAGCAGAATTGGATTCCTTGTAATTACTCTGGATAGGATCATGAATGAAAAAACGTACTCTTTAGAGATGTTTCACTAACATCTAGAGATAGCTTAACATTTCCTCCTCAGCAGCTGACACAAACGTATCCACCAGTTGTGCCTGTGCGCTCTCAGGCAACAGCATATTAGTAAGCACAGTTCTTCACAATTAGCTTATTAAATCAAACCTGGAGAAGAGATGTGATCGATACACTCAATACATGGTACGTTTCATAAGAGTCCTGGGTTGTGAGTCATCTCTTCTGCTCTGACCTAAAAACATATTAAACAAGAGGATGCGTGATACTGAATTCCTAACCCAAAAACGTGCAATTCCTCATCCTGACTTTGTGTGATCGACATTTTTGCACTGGGGCTACTGTATCTAGGCTGTACATGATGCCCGTTCATTATCACATCTCATAGCTGAAAAAACCTTTTGTATGTTCCCTTTTGTATTATTTTTGGCGGTGGGGAGGAAGAGGTGGGGACCTGTCTGGGAAACAGGAAGCAGGAGGAAGGAGGGGAATGCGTTGTAGAATAAGGGCAAAACAAAAAAGAATAAAAGAGCATTTATACCATCTCTAAACGATAATAAACATATAGGACCAAAGCCTGCCTCAGGCCATGCAGGGGGCAGTGTGCTGTTTGGAGGAAGTTTAAACTTTAATGTGAGCACAGCAATTGTCCAAGCACAGTTACAAAAAGCCATTTGCCGCTTTTTCTTTGATTTTTTATGTTGTTTGAAATAATTTGGGCAATTTGTTATCTTACAAGAGCAAGAAGATGCATGTGTTACTGTGATAAATATGTCAGTCTGGGCAAGGAAAAGAGAAGACAACAGATTTGAGTTTCACCATTGCAAGGAGAAAAAAACCTCAGACTAGAAACAAAGCAATGGGAAGCACAACCGGATTCTCAGCTGGGGTAAATCAGCACAGAGCAGCCCTGATTTCATGGTTCCTGTTTACATCAGCTGAGGACCTTGCCAACACTCAAACTCCATGAAATTCTGCTCTTGATTAGCGCCATTTAACTCTGTGGCTTAAGTGAAGCAGAAGCTGACATATTCTTTGACGGCTGGAGATGGTTATTTTATATTACAAATCTTGTCTACTTTATTAGGAACAATGTGACCCAAATGGAAGAATTGGAGGAATTTAAAAACACCACCAACTTCAGACATCCTGATACTTGGATTTGTTTCTTTCTTCTCTTTTTTTTTTTTTTCTCATTTGAGCTATGGTTTCCGCTACTTCTAGCCCAGAGTTTTCATGATTTATGTATAGAAACAACAGCCTTCAAGCCTGAACGTCCCACCGCAGGTTAACTGGCCCCTCGCTCAAAAGCCAGGTGCCCTCCAGAAGATGCTCCCTTACAGCCAAGGGTGGTTTTCCATTGTTTTTCATTCTACGTTGTTCTGCCAAGACACTTGTTCCAAAACTCTAGCCACCAGGGATTTCAATCAGCCTCACATTTCACAGGCAGTGCCCTTGGGCTGCCACGCACCCTGATAAAAGCAGCATGGTCCTCTTTAAAAGCAATTTGCTAGAGCTCGTTGGTAAAGTGCCTGCCAGTATTGGCCCAACCGCTCAGCAGCAACCCACTGGTATCTGAGGAGACCTGTCTCCCCAAAACACTTGAGATCAAACCAACAGGATGGCATTAGCAACTGGAGGTGTGCTGTCAGAACTGGATGAGGCACTGCTCACTCCTCGCGAAAGGATCCCTGGCCCAGCCTGGTGCCGGTGCGATTCCGCGGGCGGTACAGCCACCAGCTGCAGCGTGGCACTGGAAGGCCGGGGCTGCCGTGAAGAGCCCGGCCGTACATTGACTGGAGAAAGCTCGGCAGGTCAGATCACCAGCTGCTCGGAGCCAGCACACCTCCGCAAGCCAATTTACACAACCGTGGCTCTCGTGCTGGCTCACTTTCTCCGGTCTGTTGACTGTGGACACCCACCCAGTTGTTATGGATTTTAATACGCCGCAATATGAAAGTGCTATTTCAGGGCAAAGTTATTAATAGCAAAGCAGCAAGAAAATAGCCTAAAAGGAATGCAATGTCTTGGCATTCCTGGAAGATACGATGACTTCCCAGCATCCCAGCAGCCACCATCATTCACGATGTTTCTATGCACAAAACTGTCTTTTGTTAGAGAAGTTAACTATACGATAAGCCATCATGACATGGCTTCATAGAAATGCCCGGTATGGGTACACGGGTACCTGCAGACTCCTAAGTCTGCAAAGACTGCCATGCAGAATGGCCCAAAGGGTGGTACTTTTTTACCCTAACCAGGCTGTTGAATAGCTGAGGCTGGCCACTATGATGAAACATCAGCAAAAATAGACGTCAGGGGAAGCTCTACTCTTCCTGAAGGAAGTGGAGGATAGGACGGGACTTAGAGCCCTGCTAAGAAACCTGTCTGACTCCAGGACTGTAGAGAAGGTCTTCTTTTCAGCCTCTCTTCCTCTACAAGCACACCCCCCCCTTCCCTTGTTTCTTCACACAGCATCTCTTCAGCAACACTCTTTACTCGGACAGGAGCCTCGCAGTCAAGGCAAGTCACTGTCCCTTTTCAAGCTCTCTCTTAAATCTGTTTTTCCTGGCAAAATATGCCTGGAAATGTATTGGAGACTACTGTGCAAACCCATGAGACCCTGCCTCAAGTTTATGTTGGGATCTTTACTCCTAAAATTAATTAGGAGTGTTCCCAAATAAATTCCAGGTACATCACTGAACACACCACTGAGCCCCACCGTGAAGAGATGATATCAAAGGCATCTCTCCACAGGCAAAGTTTTTGGTACCCCTCCCGCCTGCACCCACGTTGCTGAGATCTCCGTGGGGCCTTCGGCTTTCTGGGCCCATTCCTAAGCATCCTCCTTGAGTAAATCATATGAAACTCAACACTGTGTCTTTCCCTGAGACAAAAAGGCCCAAAAGATGCTGCCAGGAATTGGAAGATGCCATGTTCACGGCACTACAGCCTTACCCATTAAACTGCCAGAGACAGCCTCAGCTCCCTACGGAACGTGCACTGCAGGGAACTGTGGTCCCTCACCACCCTCCAGAAAGGAAACAAACAAAACCCACTTACCAACAAGCAAAAGAGGAAACATATTGCAGCCATTATCATCTCAACAGCAGACATGTTATCTGGCATATTTCCAATTCCGACATTTACAAAATGTAGTTAGTTTACCTTAAGTGTCCTATTTTCCCCAATTTCCCTTTTCCACTCTATTTAAGCTTATATAGCATCTCCCGAGATAAGCCTGCCTTTGTGGGTTGGCTGTACACCACTCCTTCCCACTATTGTTTTTCTGAGATGGGATGGAAGTCTCCAATGTCACGGCTTGGAAGATCGCGGCCAGGCTCTCTTGGCTTGGTTTGTGGGAAGGGGACGAATGGGAACTGAGGAAGGATAGCCTCTCCCGCTGCAGGAGGGGAGTCTTCTTCCTCACCGTACTACCAGCCCTCCTTGGCATTTTATTACCGATACTACTTAACTGAATCCATTTTCAGTAGCCCCAAAGGCAGAGTCTGTTGCCAGCTATCGTCATTCTAAACACTTCAGACCCCTGTCACCACGCGTTGGTACAATCCTTGCAACAGCTAAACACAAACATTATGTTTCCCTCAGTAGAAATTATAGCTTTCAGGAGCTGCAATTTTATTTTGGTTATAAACATACAAAGGTAACCTTTACGCTGGCAGAGGAGGAGCCACGTGAGAGACCACAGACTGAGTCTCTGCTTTGCAGGGAACATTCCTGGGAGCACTTTGCTGCTTCGCCTCCAGCCGGCTCCGTTTCCCCAGCGGTTGCTTTTCCCAAGCAGTTGTGCTTCCCAAGTGGCTGCATGATATCAGAGCTGAAATGAGAGCCAAAACGCCTTGCAGTGGCTAGGGCTGCTGGAGGGATCTGCTTCAGGCCCAGCAGTCCAGAAACCGGGACTCAGAAATGCACTCAAACCATGCCTCCCTACCTACTGCTGCCACTACAGGCAGTCTGCACATTTAGGACACAATTTTCCTGGCGTGACTTGTGACTCGGTTGCCACTCTGAGCCCCCACAGCATACATCGCAGCACTTCTGAACATGTGGGCTCTGCTCAGAGAGCCTCAGAGATGCTCGCAGCAGAGCAAGGTGCTGGGGTTTTCCTCCATTTCAAACATCTCTAACCCTTCCCTGTGCTGCAGATGTCCCATCACTATCCAACACCAAGCTCACGACACCTGTCAAATAATCACGATGTCAAATTGCCCTTGCACACCCCTGAGTGCCCCCGGGCATTTCAGTTCTGCTGTCAAGCCTGTTAATGTGTCCTTTCCCTGCCAGAAGTAATGGCGTGTTCCTGGAAGCAAAAACTGCATTAGAAGCCTTCTTTACACGTGAGCTAAGAGCTTTCTTTGCCTCGTACCATTTTTACTCATAAATATAATATCAAGGTGATCATGTTCTTCTCAGACTACTCAGAGTGTTCTGTAAGTAAAACCTGCAATTGGCAATTTATCAGACAGAAAAAAATAAAAGCCACATTTGGTTTCTCCCTACACTTAGAAATGACCACGTGCAGTCTCTGAAGCAGACTGATCTTTGTAACAAGGTCACCAATATCAGCCAGGGGCCGGTGGGGGACCGAAACCACCCTGCACATGTTTTTCCTTCTACGCTGCTTTCTTACTAATGTTTTGCTCACTTTCTAAGCAAAGAGGAAGCCTCTCCTGTTCCCGTCACCCTGTGTTTATCCACATTCCAGCAGCCAGCGGCTGCTCCTCCAGGCGCTCTCCAAGGGCAAACAACTGGGTCTCGCCGCAACACATTTTTGAACTTGGGACACATCCAGCTCTGAGTGGGAGTGAGGTGGGAGCCCTGAGAAAAGAAATGATAGAGGCAGCGGATGGTGGGACACCACGGAATCTTTCGAAAGCGTTGCTCCTGCGGGCTAAGACAAAAAGCACAACCCACCGTTTGCTTAGTGAAAGGACTGGAAAATGCACTTTAGGAGGAAAAGCCTCAGGAGTCAGAATAAATCCTCCCAGATGTCCCCGGTGACAAAGCAGCCCAATTTGATCAATACAGCAGCATTATTAACACTGTGCTACCTTACATGAGGGTAGTCACATGTTCTTGCCTTTGCTGAGCGTGGGGGAAGGGGCGCAAACTCCTACAGCAATTCACAGGGGAAACGTCGCTCTCGAAATCATTAAGACTGCACAAAGAATCTCCTACCCATTTCTATGCAAGCTGCTTTTTTTGGGAGAGCTCTGCTTCATTTGTTATTGATCAAGCTCAGGTGGAATCCCAGAAATAGTGTGTGCTTTATGGTTTTCTCAAAGAGAAATTTTGGTTTTTAAGACTTGAGTATCCCTATCTTCAGCCTTTTTTCTGCAGCCATGAAGACCCTTCCCTTTAGGGGCTGGACACAGACACATAAAGGTAGGTGGTTAACAATAGCAGGCAAGACTTTATGATCAGCAAATTTTGTACGGTGATGAGGCGGGGCTCGGGTTTTAAGTGTGTTTGGATTCAAGCAGAAGTAATGGTCATAAAAGAGTATGTACCACTGCTACTCCAGAGCCCCAGCTCTAGACACGGTCTTTCCTGGTGAGTAACTTGGAAATTGGCAAGAGAATGGAAAAGGAAGAAAACCAGTCCTAGCTAATCACCTGCTCAGCCACGGCAAGCAAATCTGAGGATTTTGTAAAAAGTAGGTTCTGTGTGTGCCTCGTGATGAGTTTGACAAAGGCTAGAGAAGTACCACTCTTATGCCAGGTGACTCCGTGTGGGAGAAAACATAGCAGAGAAGCTAAAGGCTGAGTGGTAAATACTAGCAGCATGCGAGGAAGGGCTGACTGTAATAATAAACACAAGACCAGCAAATGGCCTTTAAAACCAGGAGAAACACCTTCTTACCCACAAAGAGGTGTATCGTCATTCATTGCTGGAAAGAAAAACTACCACAGAAACGCTGCATTGGCACCAGCCATCTTCTTCCAGCACTCACCTGGGGCAAGACATTGTCAAAAATGGGGAAATAGACAGACTCACTCCCCCTCCACAGGGAAGAAATCCTACCATGAATCCCTTCTGTCATCTCTCCACCAAAAAACACTGAGACTGTTAAAGCCAAACTCTGCACCAGAGAGGTGAAACGCTGATATTCAGCACACCAGGCCACCTCCACACTGTGTCTGCTAAGCGTTTCTCACCAGAGAAGTGTGGTGCTTCTCCAGAGCTGCTGGCACAAAGTCCTCCCAGAAAAGGGTGCTGCAAAACTGTCTAGACAGACTAAAATTAAAAAGAACGAATTATATGACACTGCCCACTGTCTGCAAACCAGGGCCAGATTCTCAGGAGGAGTAAATCGTTAGCATCACAATCATAGCTAGTGGAGTCAAATTTACACTAAGCAAGGATCTGGCCCAGAAAAATATTCCTATCGAGTTTGCAGCCAAAAATTCCTCCACTAGACCACATTCCACCAGTTAAACTGCCAGGGAAGACAATTGCAGAAAGAATTTAATTAAAATGGAGATCAGGGAGCTGGTATCCTTTTCAGTCTCTGCTCTTGACTTCCTCTGTCCAACAAGCAAGCTCTTGGGTGTCCCAGTTTCCCAGCCTGTAAAATGGGCACGCTGCAGCTTCCCTGCTCTCTGAGGGCAACGGCTGTGAAGCATCTTATCTTTTCAAAGCCCATCCATCAAATCAAACAGATGTCTGAATGCTCCAAACCTCTGGGTCTCAGATGAAAGGGTATGTATTTTTCTTTGCTGAAACAGCTCTGCCATTGCTCTTGCAAAATCTGAGCTTCAGAAAGGCAACTTGCAAGTTTTGCTTCCAAGACTGTAGGTGTCAGGTCCTCTAACTTATCAGGGTACTGCTGAGGATTTTTGCTGCTCCAGACCGCACGAATTTGCTGGCATGGTCCCTGGTAATGAAAGAGAGGTAGGCACAGAGAGTACTGAGGAAGGCACAGAAAGTACTGGTGTCCCACAGTTTTCTCATTCATATTTTATTTCTGAATTTTGACTTTTGTACTGGTTAACATCTTGACGAACGGTGAATTTTCTGCATACCCTTCTGTTTCCAACTTTTCCAGGAAGTCATTAGACGGAAGAATGTAGACCAGGATGTGGACCAGTGCAATCACCATCAAGTCATAAGGACGGTGCCATGTAGTAGCACATCCACTCTTTGTTTTCAGTCTTTAATTTCTGTTGAAACATTTGTCTTTTCACAGGATCATGTCTTTTCTGCAGGATCATTAGCAACAGCACATGGTTTAGGATGTTTCTTTACAGTCCTTGTGCTGCACACAAAATCCCCTCATGGATACTCATAGCTTAAGAGTTTGCTGAATAAAAGGGGTGAAAGATGACAGCTCCTGCGAGAAGTTTTCACTGAGTCAGAACCAACCAAAACCCAGCAGAGCCCCACTGCCTGCAGCCAGCTGCGTACCTCAGTGCTATGTGCCAAGGCCCTACTGTTTTGTTACAACCCCGGCAGACCCTGCACGAGGCGAGCAGCTTTCCTCCTGCACAGGAAGGAAAGGGAATCACCCACCTTTTGAAACACCAGGAAAATATTCCTTTGCTATGTAAGCAGCCCAGGCTGACTCAAAGGAGCAGAGGTGGCTGGAAGAAGCACAGCATGCAAACACCACGGGAAGGTCCAGAGCCCAAACCGAGGAGTGGCCCAGAGCTGCTAATGCTCCCCAGGGCTCAGGCTGGCTCCTTCGCCTTATGCTGGTGGCTTTGGCAAAAACTCCTTCAAGGCATCGGGGCCAGGGCTGCAAGGAGCCACCCTACTCAAGGCCACCATGGCCACCCACCCCAGTGGGTGGTGGCAGAGGGGACTAACCAACTTGCAGATACCGTTTTCTGAACAAAGGGCAGCAACTCGCAGCAGCCCTGCTCTTCCCAATGAGAATACTACCACGTGATTTTCAACCCCACGGTTGTATTTGCGTTTATAGGCTCTACAAAATACTAAGATCTCCCATGACTCACTGTCAACAGCCAGCACTTAGAACCAGTTACCATTAAGTCACCAGTAACAATTTGACTTTATCCCATTAAAAATCTGATGTGTTTCGTTAAACAAGCAAACAAAAATTTGGCACAATTTTTTTTTTCCTTTTACTCTCATGGATCACAGCCCTCACTATAAAAACATGCTTTAATAAAAACAGATCAGGAAACTAAGGAAACTGATAAAAAGCTTTCAGTGTGAAGAAACGCAGGGAAAAGGACTTTAGGAGGAAATGCTAAATATTTTTGTGATGCTAGCAGAGGCAGCATTTAAAGAAAGCCAAGCAGGGGCAGGAAATGTATCTTTGAGATTGAATTTGGAAAAAGACAAATAAATGCCTTTATAGAAGAAAGAGCAACGCAACATGCACGCTCAATACAAAGCAGAGATACAGTAAGGCTGAAAAGAGACCTAGAACAGAAAAGACACAGAGAAGACCAGAAGAGCTTCAAGAAGACACTCTTAGCATCTGATATACAGGAAAATTGGAAGGAACACAGAAATGGAAGGTATGACAAAACTGAAAGGGACATGCACATTTATTACTATTTACCACGTCTGTTCCACAGTCTGTGTCATAATCTCCAGTCAATGAGCAGGGGTCTCATTTCACTTTTAGATAAAAATCCTTGAAAGAGTTAATACAGATAAAGATGGGGAAAAGTGACACAGACCCTGCAGCTACAAACAGGGTGAATCCAAACAAAGCAATGGACTTGCTCACGGCTAAGAGAGAGAATATGGGAGGGGGAGGAATTAGACGCAGGTAGGAGAGAGAACAGCCTGTTAGATATTTCTTCCCTGAATTAGGTTTTAAGCACATGCTTCCAAGCAAAACAGGGCCTCATGCTAGATGGATTTCAAGTAAGACTGGAAAACACCACTGAGGCATACAATAAGAAACGTCTCCTGGGCAGAAGGATTTCATGATCTAACAGTGTTAACTTCTGAGCTTACTTGTTTCTGGACCAGATCTGCTCATTGCTGCTGCATGAAGGTAGTGACCACAAAAGCCTTTTCATCATGTGCACCCTGCTCTTGAACCTCATTTGCCTTCAAAATTAGCCCATAAGACCCCTTTGCTTAGCACAAGGTCTTCCCTGACCCTTCTCTAACCTTTGAGGCTAAGCTGCAGTCAGAATGAGGCCCCACATCCTCGACATGACATGACATGACACGACACGACACAACACGACACGACACAGACTCGCTTTTGATTCTAGTCAGTGCAGGAGGAAGCCCCCACCTCCACAAACCTGGTCTCTCCTCCAAGACACATTTCCAGCCTGACACACAACACGTGTGATGGATTGAAACATGTCTGGTCACCCATATGTGCACATACAGGGACCTTTCATGATTCCCATTTACACTACAGCTTTTTGATATCATTAAAACAGAGCAAAAAGGTTTCAAAGAGAACTTACTTACAGAAGCAGATTTTAAGGTCAAAAAGGGCCATTCTGATAATTTAGTCTGACCCCTGGACAACACAGCCCACTGAATTACACAAAGAGCTCCTTCAGACATTCACTTACATCCACTCTCAGGTTGGTTTCCACTACTGGATATGAAAGCCCTAGGGTAAATCAGAATAGGATCCTTCCTTCTTTCCATGCACCAAGACTGTTCAGAAACCTCTCTCATCTGTCTTCATTTCACAGATGGGTATTACTGTCCTGGGGGAAGCTATACCCACACCAGACATCATCCTACCTTCCAGTGCTGGGGAGAGCACATTCAGCGCTTAGAAACATCTTCTCATTCCCCCACCCCCACATTTTCTTCATTCGAAAAACCAAAGAAAACAAATCATGCTATATCCTTTGTTTTATAGAGGGCAGCTTAGGACCTCCTACTCTTTCATAGAAAGAAAATTTCTTTCCGGTGCAGTTTTGATTATTTATTAGCTGAAGGTGGAGGGAGAAATGGTATTTACAGGATGCCTAAGGCCACACTCCCTATAAAACAGAAATAAGCCAATATAGCTAGAGCAGAACTTAGTGGCCTATTGTGCAACATTTTAAAAAATGTACTCTCTCATTATGGCACTTGAAGATATCTCCTCGCCTCGACACCAGTGGAAATACATTTATGAGAGCCATAGAGCAGCAATATTGTTTTAATCAAACCATTAAAATGGGTGTGCTGTTTTCTGCCCACATCCTGATATTTATTCCACATCCTGACACGACCTAGGATTTGTATAGACCATTCTCCTGCAAGGTGTCAAGTGACTTCGTGGACACTGGGCCAGTGTAAATCCGCGTATCGCCACTGGGACTTTGGCAGATCTGCATCAGTTTGCATCAGCCCAGGATCTGACTCACTGACTGATCTGAAATCCCCAACGTGATGTGGGTACTATTCTTCTCATTTACAAAGAGAAAAAGCATTCAGAACTGAATGTCAAAGGTTTCCTTGACCTTTTCCACTGAAACATAAAGAAATGGAAAGGAGACAGAAATTCCCATCTTATACCATAGTGCAATGACATCTGACCAGAGACACGGCTTGTTCAAACAAAACACTGACGAATTACAAGGCCTTGCAGCTGGTGCAGCTCTCACTGCACGAAGCTAATCCACGTGAGACAGTCCCAGTGAGGAGTCGTCTTCAACCTAAGGCATCCACTCAGTGTCCAGCTCAACAGGCACTCAGGACCCGGAAGACGAGTATTCAGCATTTTCTAAAAGTCACATGCGCTGGAGGTATTTGAGAGTAAGAAACCACCCACGCCTTGCTTCCCCTTCTCTCCCTCACATGTGCTCTCCAAAGAAATGTAACGTGGTTTTCTAATACCAGGAAAAGAAATCCCAATGCAGCCTTTGTAGGGCTCTGTGCACCTACTGGTATTCTCAGCACTGAGAAACTATGCTGGGAAGTCACCTGTTTACCAAGTCCTTCACACCAGAAAGTAACCCTGCACTGGCATTCTTCTGTTCTCCCTCAAACAACTGGGGCTTAGCTAGGCACACTCAGTAAAAATTTGTTTAACCTGAGTATATTAAAACTCATTTGCCAACATCCAAGAAAGACTAATAAAGGAGTCACTCTCAAAAAAACACAAAACTGTCTTGAGTGAGCAGAAAATCAGGGCTGCCTGAAGAAGGAGCATGAGCTCTGCAGCCAGCTCAGAAGTACAGCATGGTGCCATCGGACCAGGATGTCCTGGAGGCAGGCAAACTGAGCAGAACAAGGCCCCACTTCATCTTCCTTAATGCTCAAATCAGCCCACCTCCTGCGGCACCGATTCAAGTGAACACCTTCATACAATCTTCATTTCACTTTAAAAAGACAGGAGAGCTAAGGAATGTGCCAGTAAGAGAAGTCTATGCTGCTTTCCTGCAGTAAGCAGTAGAAAACTACCCCAGGTGACATCCACTTACCTTGAAATTCTCAAATCTGCAAGAGAAGCACCTTACAAGCTCTTTCACTGGGTCACGTCAGCACTTACAGCAGCCTGCCTCTTCTTCCAAGATATTGGAGACCACCAAAACCATAAGCGCTTGCCTTCTCTGGTCTGATCAGACAGAAACATCCCTTACTCTCACGGTTGGACCGCAACCCCCACTGCTCTTTCAGAAGTTTTTTTAAGCCCCAACTCTCAGAGGCTTCTGGTTACAGCAGAACCATCTCTCTCAGCACCAAAACCAAACTCCTGTTCTCCCTGACTGCACAGGAAAGTGTTACAAACATGACTTTACACTATCCTGAAAGATAAGAAAGCAAAAACAAACAGAAAGAACACACGGCCTTCCTAAGAACCTGATGTACAGCAATCTTCAGATGTTCACAGTCACTCTGAGGTGCTGGGGGAGGGCTGTGACACCACCAGAGTGAAGTGGGACAACAGCATCAGATGGAGACAGAAAAGAGCTATTTTGCCCAAAGTGGCTGTTTCCTCAAATCAGTCAGTCCAGTGCTCTTTGCTTCTACCTTATTATTTTAAAATGCAGTCAATTTTAAAAATAAAAGCTAGTGACATCGAAGTTCATCCCCGTCTAATCTAGTCACTAATCACAGAATCACATAGAATCTCTTGGGTTGGAGGTTTCTTTTCACTAGCACTGATTTTCCATTGAGCAGCAAATGCAGCCTCTCCACTGTCCACGCATCGGAAACAAAGCCACTTTTGGCCTGATGCTTTCCATATGAAACACCAGCTCCCATCTTTCTTCTCCCCTCTCCCTTCCTCCTTTCCCTACTTTATTACTCACACAGCAGCTGTAGTAGCTTGCAGATGAGTGGAATGTTTTCTTCAGAGCAGCATAAATTTTCCAGGCTGACAGGGGAGGCCAAAAGAAAGAAAAAAAACCCCAACAAATCCCAAACCAGGATTGTTTAGTACTTTTGACCAGCTCGAAGCAGGCAGCAAGCTCTGCAGGGCTAGCACCTTTCAAACCACCATGCAGCCATGGAAAAAGGCCAAAGCCCCTGGTCTGCTTATCTCACCCTGCAATCCTGAGACGTGGGGCACCTCAGACCCAGCAGGAAGCCAGAGGTCCCAAGGGAGGGCGAATGTGCCGATTCCTCACCAACAAACCAGCACAGCACCTCGCCAGCAGCAGCTGTGCAGAGGAGAAAAGAGTGACCAGCAGTTGCGAGGAGCCAAGAAAAAACCATGTGATTGCACCACTCTTGTGCATCAACAAGCCCTGCCAGACCCTCGCCCAGAGACAGGGGGAGAGCAGGCATCCAAGTTAGGGACCAGAATTATCCACATATTGCTTATTGCATCATTGTGGCTGCAGATGCAAGAGAGACACAGGATGCAGGTAGTCTGAATATCTTTTACTAGACAAATTGCTAATAGCTGGCAAAAATGAATCAAGTTTTAGGGGCACAAACCCTGAAATGAAGGCTAAAATCGGCAACAAAGCCAAATGTTAGACAAACCAAGTCTCTCACACTAAAACCTGGGCCAGACCCTGAGGAAAAGTTCAAGAAAGCAGACCTGATTGAAACATTTCTACTAAACATTCTCAGAAAAAAAATTTATATTTTTATCCAAGATAAAGTGTTTTATTCGGATACACTGGTTTTGGAGGCCCTGTGCCATCCCCTGAAATTTCACACACCCAAAATGTAATCTGGAAGGGCAGATCTGAATCAAGCAAAGCAGCGACTCAAAGCTGGGACTCTAACATCACACCGAAGCATTGTGACGTGGCCAATGTCCATTTTGGGTTTAAAAAGCAAGCAGACAGGAGCATCTCTCACCCTCCTATTCTTCCACTCACTGAATATTTTGCATCATGGCCTTTGCTCGCTGGAAGCTTTGTTTTCCTTCCAGCCCTGGTGAAGAATAAAGTCAGCCAATTAAAGGCAGCCCCCCACATCACCCCCACCAGAACAAAGCAATTCAGCACAATGCTGATTCCCCTCCTGGGCTGGAGCGAAGACAAGTCAGCAGAAATTGCAAATGTTTACAAACCCAAGAACTGTTCTTATGCTTGAACGTGAACTTTGCCCACTAGAGTCAGGATTAAAACCAAATGCCTAACAGCATAGTAGCCTATTAGTAGTGAAAGCATATTTTAAATCTAATTTACTTGTCATGCCGCATGCATTTTTCCTCACCGCACAATCCAAACAATCATTTTCAGTTTGATTTCCAGTCACTTCAGTTGTAGAGGAAGAATGCTGCAGCACAAGAGCTGCAAAGGCGGCAGGTAGGCAAGACGATCTTGTCCAAAAAAACAAAAACCATGCTTCCAGGGCTTTTAAAATTACAGAGATGGAGACACTTCCATTAACTGCAGTTTCTGTCAGAACACATTGGTTTACAAAGGTCTGTCATGGTCAAACGTCAACCTTATGCCAGCATCCCTTTAAAACTGACCTCAGGAGGTTGCAGGTTTAAGGGCAGGATTTGTAAATCAAGACACTAATTGGAATGTCTCAGAAAAGCCTTTCACAAGCCAGCATCCTTCTCCTTCGCATCCTTCCCCATCAATCACGCTGTCTCCCAAGCTCGCCTGTGTCACTGTCTACTTCTCCATCCCTTGCACAGTAGAAGCTGCTGACCACCACAGATGATTTAAACCCCAGCTTTGCACGTGGGTCCACAATGCTGGGAAATAAGCAAGAGGATTAGGATGTGAAACATGGCCTATAAGCACCATGTTCAAAACCATTATGACACTTAATTAAGTACACCTGCTGGACCTTCAGCACGCATTAATACGCAGTCTGTGCGTAAATGACTCAGACTTAGTGTACATTGCAAAGTATACCGCACGCATCTTAATAGTTCTCCAAACAACACATGTAATGAATACACAGTTGCACTGAGTAGAAATGCTCTGGATCCTTCATGTGTAAGAACAGGGAGAGGATGGGTACCTGTGTTAAAAGGATTAAGAGCATCAGAGCAACTTAATATATATCAGAGCTGATATATTAAACCTTTAAAACAAACAAAAAAAATTTCCACACCTTCCTGCCTGATCTTCCCACACCCAGTCCAACACCTTTTAAAACCCTAGTCAAAGGGTCATAGAATCATAGAATCATAGAATGTTAGGGATTGGAAGGGACCTCGAAAGATCATCAAGTCCAATCCCCCTGCCAGAGCAGGAATGCCTAGACTATGCCACACAGGAACGTGTCCAGGCAGGTCTTGAATGTCTCCAGAGAAGGAGACTCCACAGCCTCTCTGGGCAGCCTGTGCCAGTGTTCCGTCACCCTCACTGAGAAGAAGTTTCTTCTCGAGTTTAAGCGGAACCTCTTATGTTCCAGTTTCAGCCCATTACCCCTTGTCCTATCAGTGGTTGTCACCGAGAAGAGCCTGGCTCCATCCTCGTGACACTCACCCTTGATATATTTGTAAACATTAATGAGGTCACCCCTCAGCCTCCTCTTCTCCAAACTAAAGAGCCCCAGCTCCCTCAGTCTTTCCTCATAAGGGAGATGCTCCACTCCCTTCATCATCCTAGTTGCCCTGTGCTGGACTCTCTCCAGCAGTTCCCTGTCTTTCTTGAACTGAGGGGCCCAGAACTGGACACAGTATTCCAGATGGGGTCTCACCAGGGCAGAGTAGAGGGGAAGGAGAACCTCTCTCGACCTACTAACCAACCCCCTTCTAATACACCCCAGGATGCCATTGGCCTTCCTGGCCACAAGGGCACAGTGCTGGCTCATGGTCATCCTGCTGTCCACCAAGACTCCCAGGTCCCTTTCCCCTACACTACTCTCTAATAAGTCATTCCCCAACTTATACTGGAACCTGGGGTTGTTCCTACCCAGATGCAAGACTCTACATTTACCCTTGTTATATTTCACTAAATTTTTCCCCGCCCAACCCTCCAGCCTGTCCAGGTCTCGCTGGATGGCAGCACAGCCTTCTGGCGTGTCAGCCACTCCTCCCAGCTTGGTGTCATCAGCAAACTTGCTGATAGTACTCTCTAGTCCCTCATCCAAGTCATCGATTAATATATTGAATAATACTGGTCAAGTTAGTGCTATGCACAGGTTGTCTCAGTGACAACACAGACCCCTGCGAAGGGGCATTTCGGCTTACCTTTTGGATCCTTCTTTTCTTTTTTTTCAGAGAGGCGATGCTGCACCCCACGCAGGGCTCCCTGCACAGGAGCTGTCCTGCACTTTCAGCACCGGCCGCCTGGCGCGGCCACCTTTGGGCCTGCTGGCTTGGCAGGATTTTGGCCAGTTGGTTGCCCATCTCCTCACAGGCCAGGGCATCCCTCTCCTGCCCCAGCCGCTGTGCCTGAGCACCACAAACCCATGAGCGGAATCCTCGCAGCAGCCCCAGTCGAACGGAAGATCTGGCAACTCATAACTGAAGAATCGAGAAGCAAAGGTTTGGTGTCCTTATTAAATTCAAGATGTCTAACTACCTTGGAGTATAAAGGCTGAAATGGTTTCTTCCAAGAAGGGAAATGAGGCATGAACCCTGCTCTCACAGGGAGCCTAAAAATCTGAGCAGCGAGGCAGCCTTCCTCACCAGCTGCTGCCAGAGCAGGGATGGCAGAACACAGTGATACATGAGATTTTTCTGATGTACACACCTATCTCTGTACTGCCAGCTCTCAAAATGACGCAATAGTGGCATTTTCTTAACGCTGCTGCAATCAAGAAAGTGTTGGAAATCCTTTTTTTTTCTTTTTCTTTTTTTTACTTCTGAGAATAAATGACAATAAAAGAACTCTGAAGTGGCTTAGAAGCAAGGAAAGTAAAAAGAACATCAAATTACAAAATAAAAATCTGTGACTTTAAAGACAATCTCCATGTCTTGGAAGCCAGACATACGATTCTTTAACTCAAAGTGGCAATGCTGGAAGGAGACATAGCCAAGGGCATACCAAACTCAGACACTGAAAACACCTATCAAGACTGAAGTCAATGGAAGAAAACTCAGGGAGCTTCAAATATAACAGCATCAAGATGGGGAATATACTTGTGCAACATCTGTACTCCAAACCCGTCCTCTACCCAGGAAAATTTGGGAGGAGGAGAAGCTCTTTCCCTGGAAGGTTTGTTTAGTTTGTTTCCTACCAAATCAGCTAAACCCTGCAGTTGTAACAAAGAGGACCCGTGGGGAGAAGAAATTCAGTAATTCAGGTGGCTGATTCCTACAACTTGAGCCTGAAACAGATCACAAAAATGGCACTCCCAGCTCCTGAGTGTTCCTGGAAGTTTGGATGTGGTGGGGACATTGTAGATGAATATGTAAGGGAATGGGCAGGAGGCACTTGAGAGTCCAGGGAAACAAAGAAAGTAAGAGGGACTCAGCACCATTCTTGAAAACACCTTCATTAACTCTCCAGAATTCAGGTTTATCAACAAAAAGGCAAACTGTCACCAATTACAATACTTGTAAATAATGAGGTTTTGAGCATGATGATCAAAAGCCTACAATTTTTCTTCCCTTGGTAAGAGATGATGACCCCATTGATTAAGGTGCTGAACACCAATGCTGCTCAGCCAGTGAGCAAAACCCCTTTGTTTTATATGGCCAACTGCAATCAAGGTTGTTCACATGCAGCTACATAGTGAAACAAGCGGCTTCCTTCTCACTTCCCTATAACATGTTTCCCAGTGCAGAATGGAGAAACACCACACTCCATGTTTCTCAGCAGAGTAACAAGGCCTCAAAAAAGACAATATACAAAAGACAGAATCATGGAATAATTTGGCTTGGAAAGATCATGTAAGTTCCAACCCCCCTGCCACCGGCAGGGACACCTCCCACTAGACCAGGTTGCTCAAAGCCTCATCCAAGCTGGCCTTGAACACTTCCAGGGAGGGGGCTTCCACAACTTCCCCAGGCAACCTGTTCCCATGCCTCACCACCCTCACAGAAAAGAATTTCTTCCTAATATCTAATCTAAATCTACGCTCTTTCAGTTTGAAACCATTACCCCTTGTCCTACCACTACACTCCCTGATAAAGAGTCCCTCCCCACCTTTCCTGTAGCCCCCTTTAAGTACGGGAAGGCCGCTATAAGGTCTTCCCGGAGTCTTCTCCAGGTTGAACAGCCCCAACTCTCTCAGCCTGTCATTGCAGAAGAGGTGCTCCAGCCCCCTGACCATCTCTATGGCCCTCCTCTGGACACACTTGAGCATGTCCATATCTCTCTTACACTGGAAGACCCAAAGCTGAACACAGTAGTCCAGGTGGATACTATTTGCCTCCACCCTGGAGAGCTTACGTGTGATACTATGGCATGCAACTGAAGACCTTCTGCAATTTCCACACGTCAGTATCACACTGCAGACTAGCTACACATCATGATTTTTATGCAGCCTACTCTAATCTGTGCATTGTCTACTCAACAGGACATGCAGAAAAATGTGAGCTTGGGGGAGGGGAGGTTAAACCATCCCAAACAAATAAGAGAAAATATTTTCCAGTTGAGTACCCACATTATGATTGTGCATTGCTTAAAGGTATTTACCTCATTTCAAAATCACTTGACTCAAGTCACACACATAATCAGCTATTTAAGACCTGTAACATGGATTGCGGGGCTCTATGCTTTCATAATGTCAAGAAATAATCACTTATAACAACAGATTCTGTAATTAAGGAATAATGAAACAACAGAGATAGCAGTTTCAAGTTTGTGTTTCCTCTCTTTCTCCATCTCTTTCTGAAAGGTGTTAGGAGTATGTTTTCAGCACACAGAGCAAGCAGAGAGCCTGCAGGTATAAATGGACCAGTGCTTAGAGTCTGAAATACACTGCATTACACATGTGGCTGTTCTTGGAAGTCAACCATTTGTGCAAGTTATTCTCAAGAGGCATGATGTACTATAAGCACTTAAGAAATGTGTTACACTGTGACTGGAACTGAGATGAAACAGCAATATTAAAAGAGATGGTTTAGTTTATGTAGTAGCCAACTATGCCATTAAACTAGAACAATGGAGACGATGGGGAGGCAGGAATGTTCTCCAGTGTGATTTATTCCTTTCCAGTAGTAGTGGAAATTTTTCCTATAGGCCTTAAAATTACCCTGTCTGCCAAATAGAAATGAGCATTAAGATGTAAGAGTTCTGCTAGATTAGTCACTTCAGGATACTCTGCTCTCACACAGCACAGGGATCTCAAAGCACTTTGTCAGAACGGGTCAAAACTCAGCCTCCTAGCCCTGCAAAGACCATGCCTGAGCACTGTTGTTGTGAGTCACTTCAGAAAGGGGGAAACTGAGACCTGAAGACTTGATTAAAAATATGCAAAGAAGGCTCTATGGCAGAGTCAAGTGCCAAACAAAGGGTTCCTTGAATCCTAAGCTTTACAGGAAACGTGCATCTCCCTTGGAAGGATTATTGTTTGCTGCAGCTGAGAGCAATCAGGTCAGCCAAGGCAAAAGGAAATGTTACCAGGCAATAGTTATCAGGGAAACGATATAATGCTATTTCCACTTCTGCCAGCCAATTAGACCTGTTCTGCCCAATGACAGATGTGGGAAAGGCTGGCTCTTTTAGAATAAGCCAGGGTGTTTGGCAGCTAAGTCCTGCTGATTTTATACACCTGCATCAGCTACATACACAGCAACGCTATGCATCTACCTGCTCTTTGTGCTCCCGTGCTCTGACACTACGGGAAATGCCGTGCCAAAAGCTGCCCTATGGCCCACAAAGAACATGTCTCCTGATCAGACCCCTTCTCCACACAAGGATGGCAAGTCCAGAGCCCTCTAAAGCGCCTATGGAGAAGGATAATAGGAGTGGTTGGAAATGTTACCCCCCAGGAAGAGACATATCTGAAGACAAAAGATGCCTTATGCACTCTGATCCTTTAATGACCCCCAAAATGACATTGTGAATGCCCAGCAGGAAGAACAGACTGAAGCCCCATGCCCAGCCCTTCACAACACTCAGCACTGCTTTCTCCCTCCTTGCAGCCTGGCACGCTGAGAGCAGGACCACGTGCAGCCGCACAGGCTATGCTCCTCACAGTCACCTCCCTCAGAAACAGCCTCCTACCCACTTCCTTCCTCTGCAGAGTAACGAGGCGCTCTTCGGCCTCGTGCTGCCTTTCCCAGCAGTCTGGTTCCAATCTCGGGGATGCCACATCAGACAGCTACCCCCGAGCAACGGCATATGTGGCCAGAGGTCCTCCTGCTGCATCGCAGCAGCCGTGCAGGTGCTGACATCTCCCCCCACCCAGGTCCTGAACTGCAGAGTCAGCTCACAAGGACAGAGAGCAACTAGGACGGTTCCATCAGAGGCAGAATGAAGCACCAGGCAGAAACACAGACACTGAGACACCAACCATCTGATGTACAGCGAACGCCTCGTTTTCCAATGCACAGAGCCCACCTCTTCCTTTAATCACTCTCGGTGCCGTGGCGGCTCAGCACTGCCGGAAAAGCTAAACAAAGACAAAGTTCTCTCTCTCCTGATGAAGCTGCGCTATGAATTACTCATTAGATCCTGACATCCCCACTCCAAGAAAAAACCTGCCTGACCTCAGATGTGTCTTCCCTGAAGAAGTACATCCAAAACTCCCAGAGTGAAGCAAAGCTTTTGCTGCCTAAAAACCAAGCCCTTTCTCCTCAACATGTGTTTTAAAATAATGTGAAATACATCATGGATTCAGATCCAGCTTCCGCTTCAGGTATTTCCACTTTTACAATGTAAACTCTGTCCAGGGCAGAGTGAGGGGTTTTTTGTTTGTATTTTTCCCCCTTAAAAGAAGAAGCCTACACAAGAGGTGACAATCTCTTCCTACACAACATCTGTTTGTTTCATACATACTGCTGGGTTGCTCTCATTCAACTCCAGTACTAATTGTCAAAAGCCCAGATACCAAACTTGTTCACATTTCTCTTGCAGTGGGAAGGAAAAAAGCGAGAGATCAGCTGACTGCGTGCAAGCATTTAGCAACCTGCCTGTGCTGTCAGTACCCTCCGTGAATGATGGGTGTTTCACAATCGGAAACATGAGCAACTGCCCCAGCTGTGTAGTCCTCAGCAGCTACAAAAGTGTGGTCCAGACTCAGGAAGGAGGACAGGACTGTGTCAACACCTCCACCCCAAGGCGTGCGCTGATTTTCAGTGGGGCAAGTGCATCTTTTACAGTAGTACAGCAGACACCACTTCTAGGAGCAGGAGCTGGCATGGACTAACCTCTCCACATCAAGCACGAGTAGCTGTTAAACACAAAACAATCGGAGCTCACACCATGATAAGGAAGCCAGCTGCTGACCCACACAACCGCCTCCCCGCTTTTAAGAGACTGAAGTAATCTCCCAGGGCGCTGCTTTGCTGCTGGGAAAAGCACTGCTCTGGAGACTTTGTGGAGCTCAGGTACGGCACCAGAACTCTTCAAGGGAACAGAGGCAAGACCCATTCAAATGTTTTCAGTCAAAATTAAAGCTGCTGCTTTCCAGTCCCGACACTTCCTGCAGGGATCAGTAACTGCCCTGTCAGCTTTCTTCCTCAGGGGTCTCAACTGCAGCCTGACAGCTTTAAGGGATACCTTTAGAAACACACACATGCGTGCTCGCATCCACCTCAAAATTGCAATGGTTTGCCTAAAATAAATAAAACCCCAAGACACAGCTACATTTTGCAAGTGATTCAGAAGACTGAAATTGGGGTCTCTGTGTCAGTGGGTCTGCCAAGCTTGCGAGACAGCGTGCTCTGTACAGCCACCTTCAGCGGCTCCTGCCACCGACATACCAGTTTTGCTCCCCGTTGTTTGCAAGGAGAGTCCAGGTAGTAACATCGGAATAAAAACAAACTGTAAATACAGGACGTTTTATCAAAACATCAGGCATTGGTTGGGGGATTTGAGGGGAAACAAGGGAAAACGTTAAAAATTATTTTCAACTTCTCTTTTCAAACAAATGTGGAGAATCAATGGGGTTTAACCAGGAGAGTGTGAGTTTAAATTTTGCAATAGTAACAGTGGCTCTGGGTGAGTACATTATACTGTATTAAACAAACTGCTGCTCTTCCATGCATAAAAGAAGGCAGCAGGAGACAAGAGTATCACTCACAGTACTGCCTAAAGCATGCTGGCTATGTCAACAGATTATCTCGCTTTGGACTGTCTGGACTGTTACTAATATGCAATTGAATATGCAACCAATCCAGCAACAACGATGCTATGAAATTATTTTTTAATGTAATTATATTAACCTCTTCAGTTTAATTAGCATGTTAAAAATATAAAAGGAAAGCAGATGTGACCATCATGCGTGTGCGAGCTGAATATTAATAACAAAAAACATCCCCTCCCCCTCGGAGGATAAAGCAAAGTTGGATCGGTCATTTTGCAAATTAAATCCTGAATGTGTTTGCACCATAGCTGTCATTAAACCTCTTGTGTGTGTGCATATACACACACAAAGCTAAAGGCAAAACAATTTTACTGGGGTAGACCTTTAAAGATCCAGCCCCAGTCCAGCTGGATGACAATGCTACAGCCCGAGCGTTCCCCTGAAGCTCTACCGTCCACATTTCTCCCCCTCCACCACTTCTAAGGAAAAATTAAATGAACATCACAAGCTGTCACTTATTGGAGACCTAATGCATGCTGCCCTTACACTAGTCAAGACTAAGGTGAACGCTGGCAAGATGAAATCCAGCAGCTCGTTATTCTTACAGAGATAGTGCCACGGGTCCGTGCGCTGCATTAGCACCACATGTCATCCCAGCCACACTCCACTATTCCTACCCACCAGCAGATTATTTTTTTTCTTTTAAAGAGACATCAGTTTCCAGAATTTTGCCTCGTGTATCACCTCTGCCAGAAAATCTCATCAAGAAACCGGACTGTCTCACAATGTCCTGCCATAACAAGGAATCCTGTCTTTCCTTTTCCCTCAGTATCCCAGCTGATAACTATTTATAGATCCATGCATTTGGGCTCACAGTTCATTCTACACAACTATTTTCTCTGTAACCTACTCTCCTCCTTGGTCTTATTTATTCACACTGCCAGTCATCATTTTAATGCATTTATAATATTTGACTTCCATGTTTATCCTAATTCTCTCGGCATAGTAACCCTACGGTGCCTCAAAACACACTGGGTTTACTGGAACCAGCCTTAGGCGTCATTGTTTCAAGATACAGCAAGAAGTGTGTGTTTCTCACCACCTTCTTAAAAAAAAAAAAAAGAAAGAAAAACAAGTCACCTCCCTAGTTAAAGAATTTAGCATAAAAGCTTTTGCTAGTGCTTTCACACACCTGCTCACCCCCATCTTTGATTTAAGCTACAGTTTTTATTGACATGTACTAATTACCTGAAAATAAGAATGATCTATTCCGTTTCCACCAGCTGCCAGTTGTCAGCACTGGCTGGAAGTGATCAGCCTTGTTTAAAAGAACGGGGAAAAAAAATCTAAGCTCAAAAATAAAATCAAAATAGTAGTCATTATAAAAACAAAACCTTAAAGAATGCCACCGGATCTCAGGTGCTGCCGGGCGTGCTCAGAAAGGGCTGAAGGCAGACAGATTTGAATGGACTGCTCAGTTTGTCATGGCAAAAAAAAATACAGAGATTTAAAGGTCTACCCACGCGGAAAAAGAAAAAAAAAAAAAAGAACCACCAAAAAAAAGCCCAACCCTGAATTAAAGAACAAAAATAAAATAAAAGTCAGAAATGCAGCCTCAATGCATCGACTGTCTGCGCTAAAGAGATTTACAGGAGTAATTTAAATGATTCACCTGCTGCCAGTTTTCCTCCAAGGATGGCAAAGCTGAGAAGTAGCCGGTGTCGTGGACAAGCTGGAGTTCCTGGAATATACTATAACTAGCCAAGACATCCATGCTGCTGCTGAGCAAGACCCTTTCTTTCTGCTTTTGTGTGTGTTTGTTTGCTCGGGTGGGGGGGTTGTTTTTGATCATAAAAAAAAAAAAAAGGAGGAGGAAAATCAACCAATGATAGATCCAGCGTCCCTTTGGCTTTGTTTTGTTTCAGTCACACTTTAAAAAAAGAGGAGAGAGAGAGAGAATCAGCGCGCAGGGACGGCGAGGGTCGGGGGCCGGGCCGAGTCGGACGAGAGGCGCCGGCGCGCACCGAGCACCCCGCGGCCGCCGCACCGGGGCACGGGCACGTCCCCGCCGCCGCCGCGCACCGCGACGCGGCCATGCGCGTTCGCGCCCACCCTCCCCGCCCCGTCCTCTTTTTATTTTCGGGAGACCACGCTTCCCCCCCTACTCCTCCTCCGCTTTCCTCTCGCCCTCCCTCAGCAAGCCCGGCCCTCCCCCCCCCCCGCCCCGCGGTGGCCGCCTCACGGCCACCCCGCCCCCAGCGCGCGGCCGTGCGCCCCACTCAGGCAGAGCGTGACCATATAAGGTAAACGGCGGGGCGGGCGGGGCGTGGCACGTGGCACGCCTGAAGCCACTGCCCCCCAATGGCGGCGGCGCGAGCGGCAAGGGAGGCGGTGCCGGCCCGCCAGCGGCGGCGCCGATTGGCCAGAAGCGGCGGCTCCCGCCTCCTTCCCGCCGCCTGCGAGGCAGTGCGCGGCGAGCTATTTTTAGGGCGCTATATAAGGGGGCGGCGGGGCGGGCGGCTGTAGCGAAGTGTGGTGTGCTGAGGCGGCTTAGCGTGGTTCTAGCAGTCGCTGCTGGTGCCTGCAGTGTCCCGGTCTCTCTGTCCGCCACTGGGCTGCCCCGTCGAGACGCAGACGGGGATGGATGAAGGGACAGGACAGGGGCTGCGCAGCTGGTGCCTGAGGAGCCGCGTGCGGCACCTCTCCAGCCACTAACGCTCGAGTCCCTGGGGACTCAGGGTGACCAGAGTGGGGAGGAAAAAAAAACCGAAAAAAAGAGAATTTTTTTCCTTTCCATGCCCTCTCAGTCACAGGTGGCTGGATAAAGATGCGCAGCTGCTGAGGGTGTTGGAAGGAAGCAGCCTGTGTGCCCCAGGCAGGAGCCGCCAGCGCAAGGCGCTGAGCACGTGGAGGCCGCGGTGACCCGGCTCCTGAGGCGCAGGCGGTGCAGAGTTGTTAATGCAGCCAGGCCACCTGCAGAAATGCTTGTGTGCTTATGAAGGCATCTCTCGTGGCATTTGACCAGACTCAGCTTTGAGCTGAGCCCCTTTGTGAGTATTAGTTGGGCTTAGCTAATGAGCTGTTTTCCCTTAAATGGCTACCGTGGTGCAGAGCTTCCCCAAAACTGCTCTGGCACTGGGTGTGGTTGCATTTCTGCTTTTGGAAGGATTGCAGAACTGATTGTGCTCATCTAAAGATGCTGTGGGGGAGGTCCAGTAACAGAAGAAATGTATTTTCTTTGTTTTTCTTGAATTCAGAGAACCCTGTAGTCCCACCAGTTGCATTGCTGAGGCTTTTTTGTCCTACCAGACTGCTTGCTGAACATCCCTCCTGGTGCTCTCTTATGGTGGGCTGTTGGCTGTGTGAGTGGCGCTGGATGTCAAGGCAAGCAGGTGCTGTTAGGGGTTCTTAAACTGGTTTTGGAGCAGTTGTGTCATACTTTGCTTGACTACAATGTCTCTGCTTGCTATTGTCTTCCTTCTGCAACTAGAGGACTGTGCCTGGGCCAGGCCTCAGCTGGTATAAATTAGTGCAATGCCACTAGTACATGTGTGTCATCCCAGGTGTCCTATTCAGATTGAGGTGAAAGTGTGATCAGCAAAACTCATCAGTGCTAATTAGTTCACGGTATGTTTTCTTTCTTGGTGATGAAGACAAATTGCCTTTTTCAAAACTGGGTCCATGTTAACAATTTTGAAAGAAAATAGAGCTATAAAGAAAGCCCAGGTAAGGGCTAGACCAGCCCCATGTTCTTGTAGGTGCTGGCAAGCAACACTGCTGTAACTTTAGAATCAAGCAGAGTAGGTATTGCACTCTTGTTTGAGGAGTCAAAATCTAGAGGGAAAGGGGGAAATGATGCTGTTGCTGAAGGAACCGCAGTAATTGTAAGAGACGAGACACAGGCAGTTTTCCCAAGTAAATGGTCTCACCTCTGCAAAAACACTTTGTTTGATTGCCTGCATTAGAGAAGCAGTGAGGTAGCTTGTGGGAGCTGTTGCTCAGGCTCTGACCGTGAGGCTGTGGATCTGGATGGTCCAGGGACAGGTCACTTAAGAGAGCTATCTCCTGTGAGCTGCTTGTGAAACCCATGCCTGTCTCCCAGCCTTCACCTAGAGGACTATAAGTTGTCTCAGACACGACAAACTCCAGCACCTTTAGCTTGGCAGAAAAGCTACATGTGAGGCTGGATGTGAATAATAAACTGTTCTTTCTCATAAATATACCCATAAATGTGTAAATGTATGTGTTGGTGGAAAGATGAGAGAGAAGGTTAGCGCAGCAAGCACTGCTGAAGAAGTCGTAGAGACTGTCGTTACCAATTCCAAGCATGCCTGAACCTGGCAAAGCGACACCTTTCCTGGGCACCTTGGGAAGGGAAAAATTAAAGACAGGAAAGGAGAGAGCTGGGCTAAGGTGGTCAGATCTGGAAAGAAGCAGCACTTGGGGATCATAATACAGCTCCTGTACCAAGAGGGTTGTGCAAGAAATATGTATTTCAGAAGAAGATTTCAATAAACATTTATCCTTAAGAGCTTGTCAGAACAAGGCCATATGCATATGCAGGGGATTCTTCTGACCTAGGCAAGGACAAAAGCAGCGATGGTTTCTGGTACAAGCTACTTAAACATACTTTTCTTTGCCTGTAATTCCTGTTGCTGAAAAACATTTTGGTGTTGTACTTCTGTCCTTCTTTAGCATAACTTTTATTGTATTATGTAAAAATTTTAGTGCGCTGATGTCCAAGCTCCCCTCTAACAGTGGCATAAGAGAGCTGGCCTGTGCAAGCAGTGGGTTGCTCATGCTTTGGCTTCTTGCAAAGCTTGATGTATACAGGCAGCCCGTGAGTCCCCTCTGCCCTGGGAGTCACCCCTGCTTGCTACTGAGTAACTCTCATTAAAATCAGTTAAAATCTTTCTACCTGTCTATCTTGGTCTTTCTGTTGAATGCATGTCCTATAGGAACAGCCATTTTTCCACTCTCAGGGTGAAAGCTGTTCTCAGTTGTGAAGCTCAACTGCTTTACACCAGTGAAGAACCCAGCCTGTGTCCAGGTTGCACTGTGACTGATGGCCAGAGCAGATGCTGATCTGCTGCTCTGGCTGGCTTCAGGAGGAATTGTGTCTGAGGGCAGGATTTTGGCTGTGAGCCTTGAGGTGAAGAGCTGGGCTACAGATCTGGCCGCTTGCCTGGGTGGTTTCCAGGCAGACATTGCGTTTTTATTGTCTTGGATATTCTGCTTTGGAGGTCAGTCAAGAAAGCGGAATGGGGTTGTTGGTTGGCAGAAGTAAAAACGTCTACACAAAAAAATATGTGGTGAAATGTTCATTATAAAGCTGTCGGTCTAGCACCTGAGGTAGTATCTACCTGTGCAAACCCAGAGGTAGTTGAAGGCAATTTCTACCAAGCTCACTTTTGTTTTCTAGGCTGTGCTGACCTTACTCTTGGCAGATAGCCACTTTCCCTGCTCTGGCCCAACCATACCACCCGTCACAGACAGCAACGCAATCGGAGGAGGAGGAGGAGCAATACCTCCCCACTGCTACACAGCTGGGCTCAAGGGCAGAGAAGACAACACAAAAATTCATAGAATCATAGAATCGTTTAGCTTTGAAAAGACATTTAAGATCATTGAGTCTGATCATTAACATTAGCAATGCCAGGTCCACCACCAAACCATGTCTCTAAGCACCACATGTACGTGTCTACAGCCAGGTGGCATGGCTGGAAAGAGGCTGCCAGAGGCACAGTAGGAAAACTCAGAAGCCACCCTACTGAGCAGAGTTGCCACTTCCCAATACCCAAATGTGTCTGTGCATCTGTGTCCGTGTCTGCAGCTTATGAGAACCAAAATCCCAGCAAACATCAAGCAGCAAAAAGAGAGGCAACTTCCTTTCCCAGCATGAAGCATCTCTGTGCAGGCTCGACATCCTCTGTTCTTCCTGCAGCTGAATACCTCCCAGCCTCTTGCCTCCTCCTCACACCTCAGTTTCCTGGAGAAAGGCCTCTACTGATGGCCCCACATTCTTCTTCCATCCCTGCCCAGCAGCTTTTCAGTGAGGATGGTTCAGGTAGGATAGTTCAGTATTTTGTGCTTCCTTCTGGCATATGCAGCCCAGAAACAGCACCCTGAGGGCCCAGGATGTTGAGGTAGTTTCCCTTCCCATCTCCATCCTGGGGAGCAGCATCCTTCTTTAGCTCGCAGCCATCTCCCTTGGCAATGCTTGGCTCTGCCTCTGTGGGACGTACTTTGAAGCAGGGTGGGAGCATCTCCATGCTGGAACTGTGTGGGTGGAGGTTGCCTTCTGGCCTCCAGTGAGCCACAAGCCACTCCCCAGATCTGCAGCAATGGAAAGGGGAACCAGTGTGGCACAGCTGGTTCCTGTGCCTCCACTCCTTCCTGAAGACAGGCACCATTTGGCTCCCCTTCCCTTTCAAATCAGTGCCCTGTGGACATCACAGTGGGTTTAATTGCAGGGCAGATAACGAGCACCCTCCAGGATTAGGGATGAATGTGTTCAACCCATAATCCTAGCTTAGGGCTCCAAAAGTCTCAGTGGACTGTGCAAGCTGATCAGTGGCCAGACACAGAAGATGTTTGGTGGGAAAGCAGAATGTGCCGTCCCAAAGTGGAGACGTTATCCAGCTCAGTCCTCTGGACTGAGGCAAAAAACAAAGCCTGATGCTTCAAGGGAAGGTTAGAAATCATGGCTGAAGGGGCCTGACCTGAATCTGTCCTGGAAGCTTTTGACCCCTTATCCTGAAAAGGCACCGAGCACACAGAGCACATAAGAGTATTTAGTTTCCACTTTGGGGAAGGAGTCTTCATCTGCTGTCATTTGTTCATGTGCTCTAGGAGTGTTTGTATTTCTCATAATCATTTTTATCTTATGGCTGTGGCTGTTTGCATTAAGACTGGTCTCTGTCTTCCAGTTTTCAAATCCAGCATGCAAGGCAGTACTGTCCAGGAGAGCACTGCAGTTGTATTCAGAACACTATGGTGATGGGTCAAAGCTTCCAGGGACAGAGAGGTACAGCCCTGGTGTCTCTGGTGGGAAATGTGATCTTTGTGTCCCACTGAGAGGTCTGAACCCAATCCAGATCTAACTGCTCCCTCTACTGAGTCCCTTGCGTCTACCCAATGTGATCTGTATGTTTCTGAGGCAAGGGCAGTTATCATTGTTATTATTGCTATTCTGTCTGTGTTCAGCATCTGACATAAACAGTCTCTGATCGTATTAGTAGGCTCTCAGGTACTTCTACGGCACAAATAATAAATAATAACGAGCTGCAAGGAAGACCTCCGACTCTCGCGTTCAGACTGGACTCTTACATCTTCCGCAAGAGGCGTCCACTTTGTAGACACTCCTGGGTTGCTGCTACTGGCAGTGCAGCAATTTTGCTGGAGAGTGGCCTAGTAATGGGGAGATGCTGTGCGGCTGTCAGCAGACGTGAGAAAGACACATTGCTGTGTTGCATCTCTGGGCTTTTAATGACCAAGTTGGATTGCATGCAGGTAGTTTTTAGGAAACCTTACAATAGAATAGGAGGATGGTTCAGCAGGTGGTAACCAGTGACTGGCTTCTTTTATTAGACATTACTCTGGACAAAGCATTGGTTTGTCTTGACTTCAGCCAGCAAGCAGCTTTTTAAGAGCTGACACTGCAGCACAGGTAGCACATGCAGCAAGGGGGTCTTGCTGTGCACGGCTCTCTTGCAGCACCGCAGCAAACACCAGCAGCACTTGGTGCCTACAGGAAGGAGAGGGCTCTCCAAAAAGCAGGCGTTACGGCAGCATCACTGGGTTTCATTCCCTAGACTTTTCACAGAAGAAGGAAACGCAAAACCTGTCTTTGTCTGGAAGCTCCAAGACTCCCTTACTGTGCTGTTTTCACATCCTCTTGGGGTTTCCCTCAGGCCTGTTGCTTATGAGAAGCTGCTGAAGACATGGCTTTCACAGTCAAACACAAATGTGTGAATTAATAAGAAATGCTGGAGTGCAGGGAAGCAAACTGAGGCTCTGAGCTCACCTGCCAGAGTGAGTCGTGCTGGGTGCGTGCGGGCGTCCCCAGCAATGCTTGCCTGCTGCTTTTCATGTTCCCCAGCAGAGGTGCATGAGAAATAAAATATGTGGTGTGGCACAAACGCACATATACCCCACAGCAGTGGCCAGGCTTCATACAAAGAGAATGGAGACAAACTCGGCACCAGGCCAGGGTTCCTGCTCAGGTTCATCAGTCAGGCTCTGCTGGCATAGCACAGGGGCCTCAGCCGAGTGTCACATTTTCCCCTGTCAGGAGCATCTCTTCAGGGACTGCTGTTGAATGAAAAAAGATGGAAACAGCTTTTTCCTTGGGTAGCCCCTTCCCATCCCAACACCTCTGCACCTCTGGGGCCTCTCTCCTTCTCAGGCCACACCCTGCTTGAAGACAGATGTTTGAAAAAGTCCCTGCATACATAGTCTGAAAAAAAACCCAAACAACTGCTCACAACTGAGCTCTCCTGCAGGCTCCGCTTGTCTACTGGGCAACTGTGGACTGCTGAAAGAAAAATTAATGTTGTTCAAGAGGGAGAGTTGATCTTTGGGCCTCTCTCCTATCATGGTCTTTGTTCCCTTGGCTTTGTTTTCCCTTAAGGGTCTACGTGGCTCTGTCCTTAGCATAACCAGCACTCAGCAGAGCATCTCATACCCGTTCAGCCCATGTTGCATCACTAGGTCAGGTGGATGGACACCTGGCTGCTAGCAGAAAGACAGTAGCACCAAGAGTGCTCCATTCATCCAGGGGTGTTGGTTGCACAACACGAGAGCTCACAGGTTAAATGTGAGAGAGACAAAGTTCAGCCAAAAGTCACAAAGCAAGACAAAACCCAAGATAAACCCCATTTCCCCTCAAATTGCAGATTAATGTGCGGGGACTGGCCTGCAGCTATCATATCTGTCCCCTCAGAGCCCATGGCTGGAGAAGACTTCTGGCCCCTAAGAACCCACTGTGGCTGGAGAAGAATTCTGGCTGCCCACCATGATTTGGGACCTGAGAGAGCTTGGACAGCTGTCCTTTCCTTTGGGACAGTGCTCAGCAGCAGTTTGTCATCCCTGCCCTTTCTACCCGTAGCAATTCCTGCTACCAGTGAGTAATTGGCTGTTACTATTAAAGCCACGGGGAATGTTATGAGATTATTTTGTAAGGGGTGGGGAAAATAATTTTATAAAGGTCACCAGTGCAGCCTCCCTTCTCTTTCATGGGAGGTAAGTGCCTGCAGAAGGCTAGCTGGGAGGTTGCTCTTGCTGAGGAAAGAAATGAAGAGGTCAGACGGGTGATAAGTGGCAGACGAGGAGGTCTGAGTCTTGTTCTGCAACTCACTGCTTTGTGACTGGGTTTGTGCGTGATGGAGAGTAGAGATGCTGAGTGTCATCATTCCTGCCAGAGCTTTGCCAAGCGAAAACCAGGTGCCTGTCATGCCTGATGGATCCCTGCTGATTTCCAAAACCAGGAGTTGAGAGACAGAGAGGCAGAGCCTTGGAGGAGCAAAGGAAGAAGGAGACATGTGTCTCTCCGGAAACTCTTGCAGGTTCTTGGAAGCAGGCGAGCAGGCTCAGTGGCTGCCTTGGTCTCTGACATCACTGTTTCTCCATGGCAACGCACAAAGACATCACTGGGTTTTTGGCAGGGGTGTCACAAGGGCTTGCGTGGCCAGGGTGGGTGACGTACAATGCTGCCTTGTCCTTGCTGTCAGTACAGCTCTGCTGAGGAATGAGCCCTCTCCTGTTTGGAAGAGAAGAAAAAGCCCTAGCTACAAACTTCACACCCTTCAGCTCCTCCACCTTGGGTAGACCTCGGTTCACCAGGGGCCACCTAGGGATACTACCTAAGGGGTCTGAATTTCTGCCCCCTTACATTTTTCAAGTGTGTAGTCCTGCTGCAGAGAGTGCCCTGAGAAGCCGTGACACGTTCCTTTCAGGGTAGAGCCACGACAGCATACATATGTGTATTTCTAATCATTTTTATGAACCTGTTTGCTGAATTCTGCACAAATTCGGGTGTGTTTTGCATAAGTTGCTGTGATGAAGGTTAGCAGAACATTCCTGCAAAAACTTTCACCCAGCACTTGCAGTGTTAAATGTGACCGTGACTTTATAAGCCGTCAGGATTGCTAGTTCTCTGCCAGAACTGGGGATGCACAGTCCTTCTCCTTAAGGAGAGCAACTGCTGCAGGAACTCACTCTGGGTCCCTTTGAAGTTGATGGCAAATTTCCCATTGGCCTAAGTAGGAACATGTGTTTCAATAAGTGAATAGTATGAAACTTTAAAAGCGAGGAACAGTATGGTCAGGGCATGGCCTGGTTTGACCTGGAGACTCAACTTGTGTTTTACTGCTATCTTTGCCTCCATTTCTCAACTGTACAGTAAGTGCTACATATTTTATTTGCATTGAAGAGAGCTACACACTATTATTAGTAACCTACATTATTAGCATTAATTAGATTAGGACTGATAAAGTATGGAGGTTTCTTTTTTTTACTACCGGTAATTTCCACTTTAATTTTGGCTTGGACAAAGTGTGTGTCAGGGCACATGGCCCCTGTATTTGTCACACATGTTTTGTTCCTGCTTTGGACAAGCTGGTAGAAAAGTCTAGGAATACAAAATGAAGCAGTCTTTGGAAAGAAAACCTTAAATACAGGCTTGTTGAAGAAGCTTGTATTATTCAGAGTAGACAGTTAATAAAATGACATTGATGTTATTGCAGTGGGTTGATCCTTATGACTGACATGGTCCACGTCCCCAGGCAGAGCCCTCACTGGTTGTGGGAAGCTGGTGAAGATCTCCTGAGCCCCCAAGTGGGCAGGCAATGTGGGAGGGTTTCAGTATAGTGTGGTACTCAGCCCGTGTGGTCTCGCCATATGTCTGTGCAGGACCACTTGCAGACCTTGGTTGCTGCGGCACCAGGAGACTGTGCTGGGGTCTCTAGCCAGGTCTAAGTTGTCTAAATGTTTGTTTTAATAAAAGCCACTGGTCATAATGTCGAGGATTTATAGAACGGTGCGGAGGAAATCTGCAGTGCAGGGCTGCAGCTCTGTGGTCGTGGCACAGGGTACCGGGTAGCTCAGCAGCACTTCGCAGAGCATGTTGGTGGACGTGTCTCCATGCAGGACTGCAGACGCAATGTGCCTATGGCCGTGGCGGACAGCTACAGCCTCAGAAGGGCACCGACCACCACAGGTCCCGCTGCGTGGGGAAGCACTACTAGATGAGCCCCGCCTGCTCAGCAAGCACTGGCTCAGTCTTCACTGGCCAGGCAATCACGGAGAGGCCAGGGGCTCCTGTCCTGTCGGGACTCACAACCTGAGGGCCGTGTCCTCCTCCCTAGACCATGGGGAGTTGAGAGGGACATCACCCTTTGCCTTGCCATTGATCTACGATCGAATGCTTATTGAAGCAATTGCCCCTAATAGCTCAGGAGAGGCTGGTAAGCTCTGCCTGGACAGTGATCTACGGATAATGGCTACCTCCGAGATTTCTGCACTCTCCTGCAATCCCCACACCAGTACCTTAAAGCTGACCTGTGAAGAAAAATGTTTTATTTTCACTCTCTTTCTTATTTTTTTTTAAAGTCCTTGTACATTTTTATGAAATACCACTGTTACTGGTACATTGCTCATTGCTTCCTAGCGGTAGCACCAACGGATGAGCCTTGCTTTTTGTGCAGCAGAGAGACAAGCTTGCTTTATTTTACCTCGGAAACAGGACGACTGTTGAGTCCAGCCTCCACTGAGCGGAGGGAGTGTGTGGGTCTCAGGCAGAGGGTCTGAATCCTTAACTGGAGGGACAGAGGTGCCAAGTGTGACCAGAGCCCCTTCAGCAGGAGTGACTGCAAAGGTCTCGTGCAGAAGTGTATTCTCATCTGGAGAGCATGCTGCAGTTTTTTTGAGATTGAAGCATTTCATTAGAATGTGGCAATCTGGACATAATTTTCAACAGGAAAGTCAAAGTGAATCATCTGGATTTTTTTTGTTTTGTTTTGATAATGGTGAAATGTCTTGTTTTGACAGAAACAGAGTTGTCATTTCTATGATGCAAAAATGTTTTACTTCCACCTTCTCATTTTACTACATTTTCTGCTAGCTATAAATACACTGTTCATAACAGTTATTAATTTATCATAATCTTTTTCTAGATATTCAATACTGTGTCTAATTTTTTATATATGCTGTTGTGTTTTGACATATAAGCCAAGTGTCACATGAAACAAAAGATGCCAAGACAAAAACAATTCACTGTTTATTAAAATTAAATATTTTCTTGATTTTCAATCAGTTTTTTCCCCCACTTTTCCACCTTCAGATGGGGAATGCAACTATATTCTAGATGTGAGCCTATGGAAAGCAGCTGTTTGCAGTCGGTCACTCAAGTTAAATCAGTGCTAGCAATTAAAAAGCAAGCAAGCGGGTTAA
Organism: Trogon surrucura; assembly: GCA_020746105.1. Classification (NCBI taxonomy): domain Eukaryota; kingdom Metazoa; phylum Chordata; class Aves; order Trogoniformes; family Trogonidae; genus Trogon; species Trogon surrucura. The sequence goes on along the minus strand of CM036621.1, from coordinate 53,410,960 downwards.
AACAGTGTGAGCAAAAATAATTTCCCTTTTCAGTTAATGAGGTTTCACGTGGAAGAAGAAAGAGAGGATGAAAGGTTTCGGTGTGACCTGTCGTGTAGCTCTTATGAGCCGTAGTGCCTGGGAAATGACTGTAGGATGTTCATGTTTGCAGTCCCCATCTCATCACCTCCCAGGCTGGAGCTGATGAAGTTGTACCATGAAGCGATGGGGAAACTGGTGACTTCCTGAGCTCGAGGGCAATATCTCTGCTGGCACAGATCTCTACCTTTGGGTGCCGGGGTTTCTGGTATCAGCATTGCTAGCTTGCTTTTGTATTGGACTGTGATAAGGGCACTTATACATCACACTTTGAAGATGCTCTTTATTGACTTAATGTGAATATTATTGTCATCGTTTATTATGGGGAAGTATCTCGTAGTAATTGAAATACAATATGGTGCCATTAATCACTCTGAATATGAAATGCTAACTTTAAGTCGTTCATAGTATATTAAATGCTCCTCTAACCATAAAACAATTTGACTTGCAGTCAGATAGTTTACGAATGGCCAATGTTTAGGATCGCAGTGATTGACATTTATGTGGTGATGTTCATGTCCTTGTGTTCCTGAACAATGTGCTCTCTTTGGGGTTTCTGTGAAGGTGTTGGGATTTGCAGCTTTCTATTTCCCTGACACAGAGGTGTTAAGGGATGCCAACTGCGGGCATGACCGTCATCTATTTAACAGCATCTCCACTGCAAACCCAAGATAGGTGTGACAGTCTGAAGCACCCAGTGGGCTGTGTACAATAAACTACCCTCCTAAAATGTCATTGGCCTTCTTTCCTCGAGACGCTTGGTATAGGAAAGCAGTAAAAAAGAGACAGAGACTCAAACAGGTTTTAGGCAGGAAGCATTGAAATAAAGCCCATTTACTTTAATGGGATGCTTTTCTAAATTCTTTCTTCTGTATTACTTAGAAAGGGAAAGGGTTCCGAGTTTTAAAAATCATTTTCAATTAAAAATTAGTTTGCCTTCCAAAAAGGACAAAATAGTTTAAGCTTACATCATAGCAAAACTGTAATAGTGCTGTCCAGAGTGCTCTGGTCACCTGTGATAAATCCCCTCTAGCTCTGCCTGGCTTCTGACCTCTCCTTACCACCCATACCCAGAGAAGTGAGCAGAAACCTTCAGGAGCAGCTCCAGCCTGGGTCCCATCTGCCAGGAGTAGCAAAGCCTGGTTTAGCTCACTCAATTGAGCGTGGTGCTGAAACACCAAAGGTCGCGGGTTCGATCCCTGTTGGGTCCCCATGTGTTGCCTGATCTAGTTGAGAGGCGTCCCTGCCATAACAGGGAGGTTGGATTAAAATGATCTCTAAGGTCCCTTCCAGCCCAGGCCATTCTATGATTCTGTGAAAGCCCTCTGCACTCAGTGCCCCGGAATTTCTTCAAGAAGCATCAGGCGTTGGTGTCGGGCTGTGTCTGCCCGCTGCCTGTGCTTGGGAGTGGGGCAGGTTGGGCAGAATACGATATTTTAGAAAGCTCAAACATTTGCTGCTGTGGCAGCCGTGAGAAGTGCTGCTGTTAAACCACTTACAGGAGCCTCACTTTTTACTGCCTGGTTTTAAAAGCCTACTTCAATGGCATTCACAGGAGGGGAGAAGATGCGTAAGGTCATTTCGCAGGGCATGTGTTTAAAGATTTTCCAGGAAGAGCAGAGCAAGGTCTTTCTTCTGGGGAGGGAGGAGCTTTTTTTTTCTTTTAGCCAGAGCTTTTATTGTCAATATGTATTTTTAATAAAAGAGAAGCGGTAGAAGCAGTAGCAGATGATGGAGCCCGTTGCTCTTCAGCTGCTGACATTTATAAGACAATGCCAATGTCTTTTCAAAACAGTCACTTGCTTGCCACTACTGTATCAATGTACACATTTATTTTATAACTGACAGCAGCAAAATGAAAATGATAATGCATGAAGAAATCTCAGAGGCACAGCCTGGCGGTTTTGCCATGCAGCCTCTTTGCCTTTGGCATCATCTGGAGGCTAATGGTCCTGCATGAGTCAGTATGAAACAGCATGGGCTGCTCTCTCATATGTACTCAGTGCTCGCTCCTTTTTCCCCTTCGTGGTGACACCAGCTGTGTATATCTTAATCATCTCAGTGTGTTTACATTTCTTTCTCAATTATCTACAAACAAACCTGGGCATTTACATGGCAGGCAATCGCAGGAGCACGCTGGTCAATCTTGAGGTTGTATAATGTGGTGGGCACCAAAGAAGTGAAGAATCAGCATACTGCAGGCTATAAAAGAGGAGAGGTAACCTTCGGAATAGCATATTGGAACAGAATAAATTTAGTGCACAGGATCAATATAGACTGGGGGCAAATGAATGGAAGGTGCCGATCTGCAGGCTTCAACCCCTGTGTTCAGACCCTAGGTCTTTGCTGGAAAAGCACTTAGGTGCCATGGGACTCACACTGAAAGCCTTATGTGTAAGGGCTTCTCTTAGCTGGCACTTAGGTGCCACCTGGGTTGAGGAGGAAGACTGGTGGTGCTAGGTTAGAGCCCAGCCCTGCAAAACAGCTCTCTGACACGCATTTTTCTTGTAAGAAGAGTTCCTGTGGCAGCAGGCTGACCTTCACTCTGTGAGGAAAGCTTATTCCTGGGGCACGTCTCGTAGGATGCTCCTTACCGCAAGGAAATCAATATGGCAATATTATGATAATGTTACGCACGAGCTTTTATTTCCGGATGAATAATGAAAGTAAAGAATATGCCGTATCTATTGATTCTTCAAATTTACGTATTTGGATATATATGTTTGATGTCTGCCTTCTGTGTGCAGCTGTTTGCCAAATGTGACAGGATTTGTTTTTAAACCTGGGGGCGAGTTCTGCCCTGTGCATTTAAAATAAGATTTCTCTGAATTATTGAATATGTCAATAAATAAAGCAGAGGAAGCAGGCAGGGAAAAACCCAGAGGTCCTTGGTGAAAGGAAGTTGTAGACACTGGTAATAGGCTGTTGCAGTGGTAAAAAGAGGGAAAAAAAGGGACAACTTAAAAAAATGGAAGGGACAAGGAGTCAAATAGAATATCTCTGCTCTGCTTTTCTCTGGGTTTGATGGCTAATTACTAGCTTGGCTCTGGACTGCATTTCTTGGTTTTCTGTGAATTTAATTCCACCTTGTGGTGGAGGGTGAAGGATAAGAGAAACATTTAAATAAATGCTGCAGCAAAGGGAGGAGAGAGACGCCTGCGATGTGTGGGTGTCGCAGTTATCTGCAGGATGGAGGAGATGCGCTCTAGGCTGGGGGAGCCCCGAAGGAGATGCCAGCACCCAGCCTGAGGACGGATGAGGCTGGGAGAACCCCAGGGATGGGCAAGAAGGAGGCATCACACACTGGTGGCAGGGCTGGCAGCTGCCTGCGAGTGCCTCAGTCCGGGTCCCACTGGCCACAGCACCCCTCTGGCTCTTGGGGGAGCTGATGAATAAAACGTGGCACTTTACAGAGCATGTGTCATCCCAGCCCCAAAATTATAAAATCCCTTACTCTCCTCTCAAGAGATCTTGCATGAGCAAGCATTTAAATGAGTGTTACATTATTTACAATTTTCACTATTATTAAATTAATGTTACATTCATCAGGGCTTTTGTTTTGTTTTGTTTTCAAGGCAGAGCTATAATTTGAGCAACATATTCATCAAGTCTGAAATGGTAGCTTCAATTATTTTAACATTCGTTTGCCCATTCAGCTTCCTCTGCATCTGCTGGTTTCCTCCCCACGACAGCCTGTCAAAGCTGGGGTCGCATTTGTGCTGCTCGGCAGCAAAATCACCACAAGGGAGGTGATAAGACACGTTCGATCCAAACGCAGCCACGGTCAGCAGGGCTCTTCTGTGGGGGCAATAAGATGCCGGTTACAAAAACAGCACATCCCCATGTGCAGATTTCCTTTCTCCACTGGCAGACCCCTCCTGGCTAGCAACTTCTTAAATTCAAGACGGGGTAACAGGAAAAGTCCCCATCGATTTAGTGGCACAGGAGCCTCGGTACGGCAGTCATGTGCGCGTGGTGTATCAGTGCTCGTCAAGGTTAGTGTGGGCTAATTGGTTCAAATTGAAAGGATGCTCTCGAATGCTGTGTAAGCAACAATAACAAAGCGTCAGCCGTTCAGCAAGAGATGCAAATAAGCCAGAATAGCTAAAAAAAAATAAAAATGTTTCATTATTTATTTTAATGCTGGAAGTGTAAGCTTTCCTGACAGGATTGTAAAATCTTACAATTTATTAATGCTCCTCACTTTGAGGCTGCATCTCACACCCTCCCCAGACTTCTGCCATTCTTGCTGTCTTCAGCCCAGTCCCACAGCTGTGCCCTGCGAGGTGGCTGCCCAGCCCACTGTCCATCCCACGGCCGGTGCCCAGACTCCCCTCTGCTCAGCTGTGGGCTCTCATAAGGCAGTGGTGGGAAAGAAGTGGACTTAAAAAAAGATTTTAAAAAAATCAATAACCGTGGTCTCTTTTTTCCTTTGTCTACTTTCTCAGCCTGTGAGATTCTCTTGAGCTTTTCCCTGTGACCACAAGAGCTAATGACATGCTTTAGATTTTTTATTCTATTTCCTGGATGAGATGGGATGGTCTCATCTGATTATTTACCCTCAAAAGTCAGGGTCTCTGGCATAAGCACAACCCAAACATCATGAACCTCTCCACAATACCATGCGAGGCGATGCCCTGACACACAAGCATCCTTGTAAGTCTGCACTGACTTCCATGGGACAAGCTCTGGGAGCTGTCGGGGACTCTGATTTCATGCCTTCTGTGGCACACCCCTGGGGTTTCTCCACTGCTGCAGCAGTGCCGGAGCTGTGGGGCCACATTTCTCAGAGATCAGCTGGAGCATCAGCAGGGTGAATGGAGGGCGGAGAGTGGCGGGGGCAGGGTAGCAGCGCTTGGAAAGATAATGAAATGTGGCCCTCGAAAGACCCTCAGCGACGGCTCCTTGGATGTGCCTGTGCTCTGTTCATTAATCTGTGATAATTAGACTTATTTGCAGAGGTTAACAGTGGTGGCACATGGTAATTAACCACTCATTCCCCACCAAAAGACTTGTAAAGCTTCTCACGAGCCGCGGGTCCAGCTGCGGGTTGTTTTGGTGCTGGTGGGCCCTGTAACTGGGAGGTCAGGGACTCCCCCAAACCCCCTGTCTGTCCCAGACAGGGACTGGCTGCAGGAGGGGGCAGGAGGAAGAACAAATTAGCACCTTCTCTGCTGTTTGCCCCTCTCCCTTCCTGCTCTGCCTCACCAGCTGGCCAGGGACTGTAATTGCCCCAATGCCTACAGGGCTGCTGCTGCAGGCAGGTATTTTGGCAGAGAGAATGGGAAGGGACCAGTGTGCCCCCCAGTTTTGCAGGGCGTTGGATATGGCATTAGACCACCGAGCACCAGCTCCGCAGCTGGTCCTGCTGGACTGTGTCAGCAGAGCCACACTCAGCTGGACCAGCTTAGTGGTTAGGGAAGATGGAGCAGAAGGGTGGATTTTGGACAAGATTCCCCCCTTCCCTTTAATCCCTTCTCCCCTTCTCTACCCCCACACCCCCCTAGCGAAACCGAGCTAATTAGTCAAGTAGATGAGGATAGGCCAGGCGGGGAGAAGCCCCGTTGCGTGTCCTATATTAGTAACTCACGTGGGAGTAGCCAGATTGGAAGGAGATTGAAAGGGAAAATTGTAGGTGTACATCGGAAGATAAGTGGGCTAAGCCTTTCCCCCGGCCCTGCGTGCCTGGCTCCCGGCACAAAAATGATGTCATCCTTCTCCGTGGCCGGCCAGCCGCCCCGCATCAGCCCCCTGCGGCGTGATGGCCAGCGGGATGCTGCTCAGGGGGTTTCAGCCCTGTGAATAAATGATGAGCCGCTGGTGGGAGGGAGGCAGGGCGGACGCCTCGGGAAGCATTAAAGCAATTAGCCAGGAGTGTGGAGGGAGTGGCACCAGTTTTAGCCCCCAAAAAGTTTCACAAGCGGCTGCACGGGGGGAGCCGCAGGCAGGGGGGCAGCCTGGGACAGGGTTTTCAACAGATGCCGACTGCAGCCATGTTTCTTGAGCTGCCTCTCCCAGTTGCTGTGGGAGCAGGGTCTTTGTTCTGCTCCTACCCAGCCAGCCCCAGCCGCTGCCACCCACACCTCAGGTGGAAGGGTCCTGCTTGCCAAAATACAGCTGTGGTCTCCACAGGTTGAGTTGCTTTGGAGGCCGCAAGACCTGAATTTTTCCTCCCTTATGTGAGGTTTATCAAGGTAACTTGTCTTCCCAGGCAGCTGCTGTGTACCAGCATCAGGCCTTCTGCCTCAGCTGTTAGAAATCCCCTCTGCTGCCCTGACCTGCAAAGTCTAGTCCCATCCCAGAGCTCAGTGCACGGGGGTCTCCAAATGTTCAGAGGACTTTTGTAGCGAGTGTCACAGAAATGCACGTGGTGACTCTGCAGCATGTCAGTTAGAAGTATGTTGAACAAAGAAGCATGTGTTCTGCTGCAGGAGGCAGCAGTGTGGTGGGTGATTTTCTGGCTCACTAATGGGGCACAGTTGAGGGTTTGGCTGCTCCATGGAGTGATTTCTGTTCCCCTATCCGTGACCAGTGGCAGACTCCTCCGGCGAGGAGGAGCATCGCAGCAGCTGGCCGAGCACTGTCCTCCTGCTCTGGCAGGGTTGGTGGGTATTTGCAATTAGTGCCTTCACTCTGGGCTGAAGAGTTCACTTCAGTTGTCTATCAGGTGAGGGCAGCTGGTGGCTGGGGAACCTGCAAGACCTGAATCATCCCCACGGAGATCTTCAGTCTTTGCCAGAGGTGGGTGCAGCAGCAGGGGCGCATACGGTGCCATGACTTTGGGAGGGCAGGGGCTGCCCACTCTGCCCAGTCCTGGCAACTGCCTGCCCCACTTGCTGGCTGGCATTGGCAGTTTTTGGTTCCAACAATGATGGCAAGTGAAGTGACAAGTCCAGTGTTTGCCTTTGTCAAATCTACTTTCCTGACCTACTTTTATTTCACTCCACAGTGGTGGAGTAATGCCCAGCATGTGCCCTGTGCTAGTGGCAATGCTGCATGCAGGATGGCTCCACTCCTGCTGACTGGGAGGGCACCTTGGCAGCAAAAGCCAAGGGAAAGGAAAAAAACCAAGGGGAGTAAAGAGCACCTCCTGCTGACACCGTGCAGCGCCCATCTTCCCCAGTGAGACCACCTGCATTGCCTTTAAGGGCAAAACACAGCTGTGAGCCAAGGTGAGGGGACTGAAGGATGGCAGGCCCAGGAGGGGCTGCCTGGGTTGTTCCCATCACTGCATTCATTGCTGTTGCCTTCAGCTTCAGGGTAAAAGCCAGGCAAAGATGCTGTCACTGTTTCCAGGATTTTTTACCTTCCAGATCAAAAACCTGTAGCCAGCTGGTTCAGTGAGCCATGGCTTCATTGAAGTCAATCACTACTCATACAGCCACTTAAGAGTGGTGGGGGGAGCAGAAAAGACAAAGCAGGCAGGTTCTGGGCCTTTGAAAGAGAAAACAATAACAAGGTGAAGAAACATCTACTGCCAACCCCTACGTTCACAAAGAAACATTTCCATGTGCCTGGGAAAAATCGCGTGGGGAAAAATGTCTTTGGTCGTGAATCCAGGGCTGGTTTTGCTGGTGCATGGTTCTGTACCTCTCTCTCCCTTCAGTCTTCCTCAGCCTCCTTCACCAGCTTGGTCTCGCACTTCCCTGTAGCTGTCCCTCGCAGATTTCCTGTCTCCCTGCTCTTCTTGTCCCAAGACATCTTCAGAGCCACAACCCAGCCTTTGCTACACCAGCTCCTGTTGAAATTCTTGGGTAGCCTAGGTGTTGGTGCTGCCTTCCGTGTCTGTGGTTTGCATATTCTGTTTATTGTTTCAGCAATTTGAGGTATCAGATAAGTTCACTGACTTCTTCATTACAAATGACAGGACACAAGAACCTCCACAGGTCTAACGCACAGTTTTTCAGTTTTTACACAGGCTTTCCAGCTAACAGAATATGCCATCATGTCCAGAAATTAAAAGAAAAAAATCCTTCTGAATTAGACCAAAACGTAAAAACTGGCTAGATTTCCCTTCAACTGGAAGAATGTCATCAGTGAGTCTGGGAGGCTCCTCAAATCCTGGCTCTGAGCAGCCCTGCCAGGAGCCCAGGCATATCCTTGCAGATCTTTTTTTTTTGGTTCAGTGACAGTTCATTGAGCAGGAGATGAAACATTTCAGGCCGGAATTTGTCAGTGAATTTCTGACTAGCTGCGAAAAACAAATGCTTGCATCTGAAGGAAAAACGTAGATAGGCACACCTGTAGTGGTGGGAATAAGCATTTGGTCAGGAGAATAGTTCTCTCCCAGCTTGCTGACAGCACTTGGGGCTCCTGGAGTCCAGAATCTCCTCTACCTACCTGTCTCAGGAAAAAAGACTATGCAGAACCCAGCACACACAGCCCAATGCAAAACCAAAGTACTGCGCTGGTGCTGACATGCCAGAAAGGGACATGTCCTGACATTTTATCTGCCTCTCTCCAGCTTCAGGGTCTCTATTCAGATACTGGCCCAGTGTGGCATGCCGGTTTGCAGGCTCTCATGGGCTTTGTCTGGGTACCGCAGCTTTGCTGCTGCTGGAAAGCTCTGCCGCTGCAAAGCAGACGGTGCTACTGTATTTTAATAGTAATTTGGATGAGGGCGACTTTGCATGGGAGTGGCACTATGGGGACAACCTAAAACTTTATTACAGCAGAGAGGAAGTTTACAGAAGAACTCTGGAATTGTTGCCAAATGATAAAAACATGATTTCAGGCTTAACTGGAGACCTTCCTCTGAGCCATACTTCACCCCCTTCCTGATTAATACGCACAGAGGGCAATTGCATTTCTGGAAATGTTACTGGTGACCTCAGTTTTCTGAGGCCTGAACACATAACAGAACATTTGCATTTTTTCTTCCATCTCTTGCTCCCTTTCTTTTTTTTCCCAGAGACAAGTAGACCATGAGAGCAATAGTAACTACACCAGAACAGCACGCGTTTAGCAGCGCAAGTACTGACAATACAAGCTCATCTTCTGAGCCACAGTTCTAAAGAGTGATTTTCTCTAAAAAGATAGAAACAATGCCAAACACAACTTGTTCCTTTGTGAGGCCTGCAGAATGAGAATGAGCCCAGTGTTTCAATTTTTATTTCTTGAACACTGTTTCCCCATTTTCCAACCAGTTATTGCAAAAGGGTTTGCCATTAGTAACAGAAGAAGCTTCACATCTGGTCAGGATTTCACCATCAGACAAAGGGGAGGATGTCAGCGAGGCATTAAATGTAGATAATGGATTATCAACAGGGAGAACAGACCCTTAGGGGGTGGGTGTGGGGAGGAAAGAGGGAACAGGGCATCACGAGGCACAAAGGCGGCGAAGCGAGGCATCTGGGAGGGCTGCAAATAGCTCTAGGAGGGCTCCTGCTCCCTTCTTGGGCGACTGTGGCTGATCCCCTGATGCCTCCCAGACATGGCAGTCATGGGCGAAATCAAATATTAACTGGTTTTTGCTCCCAACCTGAGTGAGGGAGAAGACGAGTGAAGCAGGAGGGAGGCCAATGGAGTCAGGAGAACAGTAGGAAGCCATGCAGAAGCCAAACACTAAATTATTAGTGATCATGAGTAGCAAAGCTTTCAAACACGGCTTTGACAGAGACACTAGAAAAATCCCTAGGGTGAGGAAGAGCTTTTGTTAAAATTAGTATAAGACCCAAGATGCATCTTTGGGGGGTTTGGAGAACAGCCCTTGGACAGAAGAAGGTGAGTGGGAAGGAGCTGGGAGACAGTGAAATGGCTGGAAGCAGCAGCAGGGAGACCTATCATAGCTGAACAAATCCAGAGAGCAGGAAAATTAGCAGGTAATCACACTGCTGTCCTGCCCAGGAACCTCCTGCCTCGAGCAGGATCCCAGGTACATGTCAAGCACAGAGCCAGCAGCCTGGGCAGCGGGTGCTGGCAGCCAGGCCCGGGCCCTTGGCAAACATGGGTTCGTGCAGAGCACCTGGAGCAGTGGGGCCGTAGCATCAGCAAAGGCTCTGCCTGTCCCTGCTGCAGGTCGGGGCCCTTCCCAACCTGACCCTCTGGCAGCCTGGGGTAACAGGCTGGTGGCCCCAGGAGCCTCTGTGTGAGGGAGAGTCCAGAGACGCCCTCGTATAAACTGAACACTGAAGAGCAGGAGCCAGAGACAGGAGCAGCTCAGCCCCAGGACATGGGGAGAGCAAGCCGGGAAAGAGAAGTAATGGGCAATGAAAGAATTGCTTTCTGTCTAGAGACCTTCACCTTGTCTCTGACACTGCAGTAAGGACCCAGACTGGGAGGCTGATGCCCAACAGGAAGGGGGAAACCTCTTGGAACAGCCTGAACTGCTGGTAATTTGGCATTTGCAGCATTGCCTCAGAGACATCCTCAGATCATAGGACCTTGCAATTAGTCTCTGTGGCGTCTCTAACAATGCAAATGCCAACTGGAGCTGGTCCTGTAGCCTCTCGGTCCCCACATGTCAGCAGAGCCTACTGGTAGTAACTTTGTCCCCTTAGGAAACCTTGCTGGAAAGGAAGATGCGGAGGGGTGGTCAATGATGCTTGAGGAGCTGGGCAGAGGAAGCCCTGTTTTCTCAAGCAACAGTTGGGGCTCTCAGACCAGGGAGCATGCCAATTCCTCTGCCCATGCCAGGAGCCCTAGGGTCCCAGGGGCTGGTGGTCCCAGCAGCCATTTGTCATGCTGGACAGGGCTGGCCAGCTGAAGCGAATGGATTTGGTCAAGCTCCATCCCTGAGGGACCCCACCAGGGCCACTGTCCTCACCCCTGGCGGCAGAAGAAGCACGATTTAAAAGCAGCTTTGGCTTCATCTCCTCTGAAAGATGGGCCCTGGTCCAAATCCTACTGACGTCAGGAGGAGCCTCCTTGAGATGGTTTTGGTCTGGTGAGAGCTCATCAGTCACACCAGAGTTCCAGAAACCCCAAACAAAGGGTGGCTCAGCCCTAAGTATTTGTATGGCCCCGTTGCCATAGTGTCCAGGAACCTCAAGCTTTAAACAGCCATCATCACAGCAGCCTGGAGAGGGAGAGATGCACGTCTCGGTCCCAGGCAGGGAAACAGAGACACAGAGGCCATAAATCATTTGCCTGCGGCTGAAGGGAAGGGGAGCTTGTGGGATGTGAGCCTCCTGGGGTGCAGGGCGGCCCAGTCCTCCCCAGTCTTCACCTCCTCTGTGGTTGCAAGCATCAGCAAAAAGCCAACATCTGAGTCTCTTGTGTTGCTGAAGGCCACTTCGGCATCTCTCTGGTCTCTGCGTGGGTGTAGTGATGCCAGCAGCTGAGCAGTGCCACGGGATGGGACAAACAGGCAGAAGCCATCACTGTACTTGCTGCCACTGTACTTGCTGCAGGACAGGAGTGCAGGAAGGGGTAAACAACAGGCTGTAAACAAGCTATAGCAGCAGCTTACCAGGTCTAGAAGCCTTTTTTGGAGAAGTCCTGAGCATATTGCTTTGAACGTTGGGTGTGCAGCAGACACTGAAGGGAGGCTGCCTGACTTTGGCAAGGCGGGTGGCTGGAGGACACAGGGAAGGGAGCCATGGGCTGTAACAAGATCTACTGCAAGGATCAGGCTGTCTTATTGTGCAGATATTGGCCTTGCAATGCTAATGCTCTTGGTACCTTTCCAGCGGTGTAGGAAGCAGAGGGATTTGCAGGAGCGTCCGGCGGGGGTGACTCAGCAGCGTCAGAGCCGCAGCAGCGTCCCCAGCCCCGCGGTCCTCCTGCCAGCAGCTTGGCACGCCTCTCCCAAAGGCAAATGCTTGTGGGCTGGCAGTATACTTGGCCCAGCAGCAAAGGCTGGAAAAGGTGGGGGATGCAATGAAGAGCAGTGGATTTCTACTAGCGGTTAAATTCCCAGAGTGTTTTTACTGTCAACTGGATAGGCATACACCCAGGGTCAGAAATGACCCAGGCTCTTGGCAGTGGCTCTTGAAGTAAGAGAAATTGGAGGGGAGAGGAATGGGGGTGTCTGTGCAGGGGTGACAGGAATACGACTCCAAGGACATGCACACAGATCGAGAAAAAAGCCTGCGCAAAGATGTACAGGCTTCACATCAGCAGCCTCTGATGGGAGGACAGCCACAAATCCTTCCCCAAACCAGGGTGTGGCGGGAGGCTGTGCTGTGCTGGCAGGAGGACAGCACTTGCCTTCACCCGCGGCTCATGGAGCAGCTGAGAGCTCCGCATAGCCAGGGCAGCCCTGGGGCCACCTGGAGCCCGAGGGTGGGTTTTTCTTATTTGGGTTGCAGTCTCGTAGGTATCTTTTCTGTATGACGGAAGTCCTGGAGGGGAAAAGCTATTAAAGATTTTTCCTGTTTGCCATTTTAGCTGATGGAGGTGATAGTCGATATGTTTTGCTGAAACAGATGGAGGAGGAGGCCATGGAAAGTGTACAGGGAGCTGAAGGCTGCTCGGGGGCAATGATGCTGAGGCTTTAACAAGGGCTTTTTTTTTTTTGTTGTTTCCAAAATGTCAGTTGGCCGTTGAAATTAAGTGGATGTTAATAACAAAACAAACAGACTGGACAGCAAACAGCCTGCTCCAGTCATCTCTGAGTGGCTCAGCTCACATTGTTATGAACCTCACCATTTGCAAGTCCTTTTACCTCCCCAGAGTCTGGAGGTAAAGCAAAGATCCACATTTCTAATGCCAAAAGGTAGCTGTATAAAAATACCTACTTCCAGGTCTTTTTTATTCAGCACAGGGAAACGAACACTGGGCATGAGCCCAAATTGTACTTTCCTTTGTGGGTCACCTTTAAGAACTGAACAAATGGAGGATTTCAACATTAAAATAGAATATGACTGGAAACTTCATCAGCAACTGAACTCCCTTTGGCATGCCTCTGACCTTCCCTGCCGGCTCTACTCCCTGGGATGCAGAAAACCTGGACCTTCCTGAAGCGATACCATCAGGGAATATGCACCAGCCGCTGGGAGAGGGGTCCAGGCATCCACTCGCCATGCCGGATGTGCTGTGCTCCTGAGATATGCCCTGACCTTTACAATGCTGGACCTTTGGGGCTTAGGAAAATCCTGGCCTGGCTGAGGGAAAGTCCTTGCACAGAAATCAGCCTTACAAAGGCTCCCCCTCACTGCAGGGCTCCTGAACCAGCCTATGCTCCCACAGTGGCACAGCAAGCGGGTAACTGGGGATGGGGAGAAGGCTCTGGGGAAGGAGTGTCCAGCAAGAGAAGACCATCCCCACCCCAGCACCCCTTTTCCTATCAGAGATGGAGGGAAATCTGCTGATGACCTCTGGGGCTGCTGTGTACCTGCTGGCTGCCTGTGCCTGCCATCAGTTCAGCAAGCAGGGCAGCAGGCAGCCCCCTCCGTATGCCGCCTTCTCTCTGGTAACTGAAAATCTGCTGAAACAGCTCCTTGCCAGTGTCTCTTCAGGCACTGGAGGTTGAGCTCAGGCTGAGCAGCTGCTGGGAGAGGAAGTGAAACCCAAGCCACCCCTACAGAGTAGTTGGGGCTGGAGAGGCTGCCCAGGCATCTTCTGGCTGGTGCCAGCAGATGTGGTCCTTCACTAGTGCCATGTCTCAAACCTTCATGTCAAGGACGTGACTTTTTCTCTGCAATGTTTCAAGCCACACCATTGCAAACCAGGACAGCAGGGCTGTTTCTCACAGCAGGAGTTGGGGAGAGAGGCCTTTTGCCTCCCAGCTGATGATGGTAGGAAATGGTCCTTGGGCAATGGCCCTTTGGGCACTCATGGGAAGAGGCTCGGTGTCCTGACCCCACCTTTGAGCTTTTGCTACCTTCTTCATCTTGTGTTGCAGTAGCAACGACAGCCCTCAGCTTAACTCCCAGCAAGTACGATTGTAGCATGCTGCAGGTTGGATGAAGACAGGCAGAGAGAGGGGAGAGACCTGCTTGGTGTCCTGGCTCACCAGGCATCGGCCCTACTGGCACACCCCCCAGCCACACACCCCCATATCCCCTTGCAGGCTGTGCAGAGAGGCCCTTCCTTGATTTTCTCGCTGACTTCTGCCTGTACTCCCAACACCTGCCTCCTCTCCTCCTTGATGCCTCCTCCTCTTACCACCCACTTAGACTCTCATCCCAATGCTGGACAAACCATGCACCTCCTGCCCTCGCTCGCAGCTGTGGCTTCCCCCAGCGATTGCGGCATGCTTACATCCAGAGAGCACATTAAATAAATCCTGGACGTATCCAGATTTACAACTTAATCGTCTGGTTGTAAAAAGTTATTTCCCTTTTCAGCCCTTGTGCAATAGGCTTGCCCCTCCTCTCCTTGTTTATCTGTTACTATGAATATTTGATGTTTGACTGTAACGAGAAGTTTAAATACCTAAATTTATTCTCCAGTACAGGCACACTGGCTGTCCTGCTGATACTGGGGAGCTGCACAGCAGCCTGGGGCTCAGGAACTCTGGAGAGGCTCCCCGAGATTGTAGGGGGTCCAGAGAGCCCCCATGTGCTGGCATGGTCTGTGGGGTGAGATTGTGTAAAGGTGCACACAGTGATTTGGCTTCGGGAATGCTTGGTGGGGACAAAAGGTGGCACTGCTCCCAAGGTCACCCCTGCTGCTGCCCCGGTGCCTTAGTGGCTCTCCTTTTCCTTCCTCCACTCTCCTGTCACCCCTGTGCATCCCCATCCCTACAGGGAGCACACTTCTCCCCTGTCACCCTGCAGGCAATCAAGGGGCTCACGGCATCATCACCATAGGGCAGGTCAGCCAGCGGAAAGGAAACGCATTCTGACGATGTTTTTGTGGATGCCATTAGTCTGTAGGAGAAAGAGAAAAGTTGCCTTATTTCTCACTCAGGCTGGCTGCCAACTCTGCAGATAGATGGCCGCTGTGGTCAGGGCTATAGTCTTGTGTCGGGGCTGGCTGGCTGGCCCTGAAACCCAGCGTGAGCCACAAGAACAAAAGATCTGTGATTCCTGCTCCTCACTAGCTCAGTGGCTCCAGTGCCCAGATTTACATGGATGTTCTCTTCCAGCAGGTCCGGGCTGGACCGCCTGGCTCAGGCATTGCCTCTGTAACATGTTTCTCGACAGTGCCACCACATTTTCTTCCCTTCACTTCCAAGCACCCGCTGAGCCCACACAGCCCCCATGGAGTGAAACAAGCCCAGTCCTGAATTCAGCACCTCACCTCGCATGCACTGCTCGTGGAGGCAGGTTTCGCTGAGATCTAAAAGCATCCAGCTGACTGCATCCAAAGTCATGATCAGCACCTGGGAAAAAAATATCACATCAAATTGGTGGAAATTCAGTTTTGTTTTTTCCCTGTTCGTGGCTTTTTGCCAGTGAAGCGGGACGAAGGCAGCTTTGCCTGCCCCTGCCCACACAAACCTGCCCTCGCTCTTGTGCCAGTCAGTGAAGACTTAGCAGAGGGCGTTAGAAATAATGGTCCTTTACTACCCTCCATCACACGTTTTGTTGGGAAAACAGAGCTTGTGGCCAAAATAACAGGAGAAAAACGCCCTCTAGAGCGGCACATCGTGCGCACCCCGTACCACTTCTCACTGCTGTAATTTGTCAGGGGACAGGAGGTCCTGCAGGAGCCAAGCCTGTCCCCATGTGTGGAGACTTGCAGCATGCATTGCTGCTGCCTTCCCTGAGCACGGGCGTGGAGGCTTCTAAGGCATAAATAATTCAAGAGCCGTGAAGAGGGTTTCTCCCCTCCTTCTTCTCTTCCCTGGCTTATAACAAATGTTAATTTAATCAATCGGCAGTAAATCTGGCTGGTTGCTGACTCATGGCAGACGGTGCCCCTGCGGGCTGTAGCAGCAGCTTCTCTCCCTCCTTCAGAGATAAACAATGCAGGAGCCCGTTTCCTTGTTTTTCACCTTTTCCCTCTTTTCCTTCACTTGGTACAAGACAGAGACAACTGGAAAATACATGGGAGGCCGCAAGCGGAGGTGCTGAGCTGGAAGGGGAAGTCCTGGCTGCTGTAGGCTGGCTCGTACATGGCCGTGCCTGTACTTAATGTGAGGTTAATGAGGCCACAAGGCACACGGGGCTCAAAGGTGCAGCGCTGGCATCACCGGTTATGCCAGTATTTACCAGCACCAAGGGGCCATTGCAACACTGGAAAGCCCAGCAGGTGCCGTTATCCAGCAGCTTAACATGCTGGTCACCCCGTGGTTTTAGCAGGGGAATTGCTTTGCTGGTCATGACCCTTGGTGGTGGTGCTGGTGCCTGCTCACCCAAATGTGGGTCTTACTCCATGACTGGTTGAGGAGGTCATTTAGGAACAGGAAGAGGGAGGTGCACAATCTCCCCATGATGGGCTTGGCACCAGCATGAGGCTACCTGGGGACATTGCTCTCTTGGGCTGACAGAAAAAGCAGCAAGAAAAAACTGTCTGGAAACAAATATAAAAGTTCCAATTACGGCTAAAACAAGCTCACTTTTTTTGCACTTTTATCAATCACCAGTAATGTTTTGACCAGTGTAACAGTGGGACAAGGAGGATGTGACAAGACCAAATTGAAAATTGTATGTTGAACTGTTTTCCTAAATGAAAATTGGTTTACAAGAAAATGGATTTTTTTTCTGCTTGAACATGTCCATTTTTGCTTACAAAAAAAATCAATGACAGCTTAAAAAAATTAAAACATTTCTTCGAAAGTTTAATGGGGGAGAAAAAAAAGAAAGAAAAGCCTTTCCCTGATGAATTCACCGTTTTCATCAGATAAAGCCTATTAATATTAGCTAGAAAGCTTTTACTTAGTGGGTTAAAAAAAAAAAATTACTCCAGTGGCCTTTTTTTGCTGAGATCAAGAGCAGTATGTTTAATATCTGTTACAGCCTCTGTCAGGAGACTACCTCCTGCCTTGGCAGGGGATACAGTCAATTATCTAATAGGTCCTTCCTGCGGCAGATTGTCAGGCTACCGCGCTGCTGCTGGGGCGGGGGGGAATGAAGACAAGGGTGCTGGTGGTGCCCCGGCATGGGTGCTGCAAAGCAGGGGCCGTGTCAGGGTTCCTACGGGGTGCTGCTCCCCGCAGCACTGCCACTGCTGCCCACTTCCCCTGGAGGAGGACCAATTTTGAAACACACAGCGGAAAACAACTGCGGGTGGGGCCAGCTGACATTGGGGTTTTCCACAAAATTTGGAGGAAAATCCCAGGCTCCCAGTGAGGCATTTGGCTTCAGCTAGTTTTAGATTAGGATTCCTGATACAGCTGTTGGGTAGAGGAAAAAATCTTTGTTCTTCATCAGTTGTTCTGTGTTTCCTCCTCCCCTTGTGTCAGGCACCTGCTCACTGCTTTTTTACCAACTTGTTCCTAAAACGTATTTGCAGCTTTGGCCCAGGTTTGGTGTCTTGCACAGACTGTGCAGCAGAAACCTCCTCTCGTGGCCTTAGTTTTCCTTCTGAACATTGGTCCTCATCTTCCTGGGGAAGGGATGGTATCTTTTATGTGTCGAGTACCATCTAGCCCAGGACGAGCAGATAATTAGCAATGGAAAACACCACCGTGAGCATTCTTTGGAAATCACTTACCTTGAAATGGGAAGCGGACAGAGGCTGTGGGAAGTGCTCTTTCAGTACGTTGATTTCATATTGCACAGCTCCCGAAAATAGTGTGCTGCTTTGGCTCACAAAGCTTTGATTCGACTCAGTGGCAGGATTATCTGCTGCGGCACGTCTTGAGGCTCTCGGAAATTACAGAAGTTATAAAAGTGTATTAATGTATTACAACATATGTTTGCCAGCAGCTCCTGCCCAGCACAGGCCCTCACACCTGCCACTGGGCACGCTGGCACCACTCCCATCACCTCCAGCACCTCCCTCCTTCCCTGAAGGGTCCATGTCCATGCAGCGTTCCGGTTACTCTGCGCTGGGGTGAGACTGCTGCTGTAATCCCATTTACTATCACGCTGAGAATTACCTGGAGTGTTTCTCTTCCCAACTATAGGAGGAATGGACGTCCCTTCCTTGAAGAACTCCATGTCAGTGCCACCAAACTGAAGTATATAGGAAGGAATATCCTGACCTCCAGTTCTGTTCATTTCTTTGATGCAACTTGAATTTCTGCAGCATCTCCATAGGGCACATCAGAACACCACCAGCCCAGCTTGTGCAACACCAGTGAGCTTTCCCTGTCCCATTGCTAATCATTAGCAGCCAATGGTGTGTTTTAAGGAGGCTCATCTCTGGACTCCAGAGCATGTTTTAATGCATGTTTTAATTGCCCAGTGCTTGCAGTTGGTTTCCCTGTCCTCCAACACGATTGTTTCCAGTGTGTCACCCACTGAAGCAGTGTGTTTCTTCTACCCCTACATGTGGCCCTGGTGTTGTGAAGTAACTAATCCCTCCTCCATGGATGCACACCACTCTTGAGGTACAGCACACATATGACATGGTTTCTGTGTGATTTTAAAAACCTGCTTGGAGAAGCCTTAGGTTTCTGCTACACCACAATGCTCTGGGGGCGGGCTGCATGGCAATTAAAATGCTACTGTTGTGTTTCAATTAGAGGTCCTCTTAATTGCCAAGTCTTCAAGGTTTTTAGACCAGCCTCTGGTGAAAGACTGCAGCAATGTGCAGAGATAGATTGTATTCACATGTCATCTCACATGCCAGCGACCATCGGAACAGCTACTCCACTGTAACCACATCAGGCGATCGTGGCTTGCTGCTTTATTTCTTTTGTCACTGTTGTTCATTACCAAAGAGCTCGGCTGCTGTTCAACTAAGCACTTAAGGCCTTGCTTCATTTGCAGTGAAGTCAGTTCCCTTTTGCAGTGCTGCTGCATGTCTACATTAAGGATTCATGTAGAAAGCACACCAGACCGCTGCTTCTGTCACTCCTCCCAGTCTAGGTAAGCTGGAAGTGATGCTTTACCTCACAAAGCACTGCAGAGAGCAGGGCTGCTTTAAAAAGTGTGCATTTTTCACACAAATTCTCAACAAAATGTCTATTTAACTGAATTTATTCTTATTAAAAATTAGGATGAGCTCTTCCATACAGATTCTTAGATTTATTTGACCAGTTAAGGAACAGTACGGTACTGTCGCCCCAAAACTTGCTTTAACTGTTGACCTTCCTTTTTTGGGGCATTCCCACTTTAAAAGGAAGGAGGTGCCACATTTCCACACCTGTGCATCTTCAGTGCATCTGCTGCTCCTGCTCTTTTCCAGGATCCCACCTGGGAAGAGCCAGGTGTCGTGGGCTACCTGGCCTCTGCCCTGACGGAACTGCTGGAGGACGGCTCTCCTGACAGACAGCAGCCTGGGGGAAATGCATTTGGTGCAAGACTGAACAGGAGGACGGAAAGGAGAGGAGCTGCAGATAAATGGTAGTGACATTATGCAAATGAATTATGGTGAGGTGTGGCAGTGACACAGGCAATGCCTTGCTCTGCGGCTCCCGGCACTGAGGCTGCCCTGGGACCTCATTCAGTGGCACGCGAAGAAGTTTCTCCTGGTCAGGTCTGACCTTGGTGCTGTCACAGAGCCCTTTCCTGGCCAGAGCAGCTACCTAAAACAGGCCAGCACCCAGCACAGGCAGCACAACACAGGCTTTGCCATTCTCATTTCAGCCACTGCCTGGATGATGCCCGTCAGCATCATCCCCTACCCAGGGAAGTTTTGTCATCTCTTATGGGGAGCCAGTTACCCACAGCTCTCTATTCTGGCTGTGGCTGTACCATGAATGTCAAATGCCTCTATGAAAAATAAATAATCCCAGATTTCTTCATCTCATCTGTCAAAGGGAACAGAGGAAAGCACCCTCCTCTGGTGCTTTTGGTGGTACCTCTATGCCACCACCTGTCAGCCCATCATTTCCAAAGGGCCATGCGTGTCCAGGGGACGTGCTTTGGGGAGAAAAAGAGCTGGACTAGTCTGAGTGACTGGAGGATAATTATTTCCATGTGCACAGAGGTTACTGCCTGCCTGAGAAGGGGATATGGAAAGGAATCAGTGCAGAGATCCTTGCAGCTTACAGCACGCAGAGGCAGAACCAGTGTGGGAGGAAGAGGAAGCAAGTTTGCAGAGATGAATTTGGGGAGGCTAATTTAAATAAATCCACAGAAGTGATAAATAAATCCACAGAGAAGAGTTTTCTCACAGGAAATATATTTATTGGATCAAGAAGGCAATAAACTCAGCTGATGATCCTTATCGAAGCTTCTGTGCTTGGGAGGAGCAGGACCAAAGGCAGCCATGAGGATAACACAGACGACCTCAGTGATTTGCTTTGAGTGAAGTGCTGAAGTTTTACGTCCTTCTTGGGTGCCCTGTCATTCAGCCGCTCTCCTTGCTATAAAAAAGGCTAATTGATGCAAACCACATTTTTTCCACCAGCATGTGCCAAAGCAGCTAGCGTATTGTACACGCACAAAACAACAACCAGGCTTTTGCATGGCTTGAATTAGATGGATGACAAGAGCTACCAGGGGGAGTCAATTAAGCTGCAACCTTGGAGTCAAACTTGCAGATTTTATAACAGTGCCTAGTAAATAATGGGTACTTGCACATCTCCTTTCACTAAGAGGCACTAGCATATGTCTTTGAATATGTTCTCCTGGTAATTGCACAGGGAGTGTACACATTTGGTCCTGTTGTCTACTATGAATAATGCATAGTGAGGAGGGGGGAGCCAAAAGCGTGGAGCCGCTCCTTTTCAGATGGACTTTTTTGTCATTGTTATTTAGATGTCACAGCCGTTCTCCTAAAGAATTGTTCATCTCCTTTGTCACTGCAAGAGTCTGCTTAGTTAGGAGGAGGGGAACAAAAAAATAAACCATGGACTAAACCTAATCTGAGATTATCCACGCAAATTGGCAGCTGAGATTCAGATGTGAAAATCTACCCCCAATAAAAATGAGTAAGAGGATTTCTGCTGAATTTCGTTTTTCTCCTGACTTACTAATCCATGCTGGGGGAAAATCCTCCCGTCCGGTCTTGTTTAGGTTAAGTAACACTAATAATCTTAAACTGAGGACAGCAGGTATCAGGATCCATTTTAAGCGTGTGCTGCTGCTGACTGCCAACGTGCTGCTCACAAAGCGGAGGCTTTGCTTCTCCCCTCAGTATTTCCCACATTTGCCTTAAATCAAAATGGTTAGTCAGCACAGCCGGCTCCTTTGCTTTCAACCTGCTGGGTTTTTTTTCTCTTAAAACTCCCACTCGAAAGGCAGAGTCAATTCAAAGCCCAGGAAGCCTAAAGGCTAAGCAAGCTGCCCGGGGAAAATACAAAGAGTGTGTATTTGCAGGCTGAGGTCTGAATATCTTGTAGGAGCCAGAGGTCCAGCTGTGTCTGGATTGTACCTTCACAGAATTAGCACGCGATGGGAGCATCTTTCAGAGACGTCCCTGTGCTGGCTCTGCCCGGTGCCAGCAGCTGTGGCAGTGAGGATGCAGCCTCCCAGCCACACAAGCAGTCTGGGATGCCATTTCCAAGGAAAATTTGATATCAGTTTAAAATCCAGCTTGCTAGTTAGTTATTTGCCCTACACTGGTTTGCATTGTACACAATAGAATATAATATGAGAGTTACTTCCAGTAGCAGTGGTTAAACTTGTGCAAATGCATTTAAAGCAGCTGAGGTAGCTATCGTACGTGTGAATGCTCCTGTATCCAGTATGCAATCATTTGTCCCTTGTAACCACCTTTAACTACATCTTTATAGCACACGCAATACAAATTGCTTGCTTCAGTTCCGTTAAGCTAAAGTAGATTGTTACTTATTAATACAAAGAGCTCCTTTTTTTTTTTTTTTTTCTTCCCGTGACAAACCTGCTTGAAGCCCTTCGGGAATCCTGAACCGCCTGTGCTGAGGTGCAGCTCCCAGCAGGGTTTCAGCCGGTACTTAGGATAAATACACACCAGCAGCTATAGCTCTTTAAACGTTGCTTAATACAGTTCAACATGCAGGGGTGCTGGAGCAAAACCACTGGTTCTCTCCCTTGCAAAAAGACTGCAGATATCATGCAGCTCCTGGTGTGGGCAGAGAACAGCTGCAAAAACACTCCTTATTGCAGGTGTCAGGTTGTGGAGGGAGGCAAAGATGTTCACGCTGAACACCACCCAAGCACCCAAACAGGGTGGCCACGTGGTACCGCAGGGCCAGGAGAGCTGCCTTGGCGTGGATCCAAGAGCAAGGGCCAAGGCAGCCTCCCTCCGTTGCCACCAGACCTCCTTGGGTGTCCATTCCAGACATGCAGCACTGGGGGCTGGAGGAGAAAGAAACAACCATTTGTGGTTTTTCTTGTATTTTTCAAGGGGTTTTGGGTCTGCTTGCTTTTAATTTCATTAAAATCCCAGCTATTTGGACACGTTCCATGGCTGACTGCAAAAATGAGGGGGCTGGAAAGGATTATGTGAAAAAGTTGTCAACATATTCCTCTTCCCACACTCCGCTTTTCCCTCAAAGTGCCCTGAAAACTCCAGAAATGTCAATCAATAATAATTAGCCCATCAGACACAAGCGAGAAAATTCAGGCCAGGGAGCCACCACGTTCCCCACTCCACAAATGCTGCCACAGCACACTGCGAAGCCGGCGGGTACTGCTGCCAACCTCGGAGCCTCGCTGGGGGCGTGGGAGGATTTGGACGCGTCTGCAGCCTCGGTGCCAGCTCCGGGCACCGGCAGCTTTGGCAGCGGCAGCCGTTTCTTCAGATGCTCGTGGCCCACAGGGATGTGGAGCCTGTGGGGCAGTGCAGACGTGCCCCCAGGGATCCAGGCTCCCACAGGGTGAACCTGCAGGAGGAGTGGGCTTGTGACCAGGTGGCTGGAGGATGGTGGCAGTCCCCTGCCTTGCAGCTTGATCCCCTGCATGCTGTGGGGTATTGGTCTGGCAGTCAACATTAGCATCCAGGCAAAGCTATGGTCAGGAACTCTCTTGCTTGGACAACCTGGAAACATCAGGGCTGTGTCTCACGTGCTTCCGTAAGCACAGCTGTTGGTGAAGCGGCAGTTTTTAACCCCGCGAGACAGCTAGTTTACAGGAAAAGCTTAGAAAGAGCTGCCAAGGCTTGTGCCCAAGACATTTGGGAGTGAAAGAGCATTTCTGCCCCTCCCGCTGGCAAATGCAAACCCCACCGCTTGCTATTTAATCACACGTTGGTGGCGCCTGGCTCCAGTACAGGTTTTTTTCCTCTAAAGAAATTCCCCTGAACTAATGAATGCCACTTAGCTAGAGTGTTTCAGAGGTCTGAATGAGCCCAGGAAAGTGTCCCTGGGCAGAGGGGCTCTGCTCTGCCAAAGGAGTGGGGGACATTCTGGGTTTAAACTCAGCTTGATGTGATTTAACATTCAGATGCCTGGAAGAAGTCTGTGTTTTCTGTAAGAAAACTGCCATTTTATTGTTGTTGCTAGATGTATGAACACAAAAATGGCCCATCTTGCAGGTTCAACTCTTGTTACCTCTTACCTGGCAGAAAACAGGTAAAATGCCTTTAGCCTTCCTCTGCTGTGATGAGATTTCACTGGAGTTTGGACTCCCGTGGTGACTCATGCTCAGATTTGGTGGGTACATTACTCAGCTGCAAGGGGACCTAGGGCTTTCAGTTTCTGGCGGATGTAAGTAGCTAAAACTGCCCTGCTTTCCAAACAAAAGCCAGCATGCACGTACATGAGCATAACCCCACACACAGCCGCACTGCAAATGATGAAACCCATCCTGGAAATGCATCAGGCCCCCAGAGAGAACCACCGGCGACTGGTGCTCCCAGGGGCTGGCATCTCCAGCTCTCCGCATCAGCAAGATGCCATGGTCAGATCACTGTGCTTGGGGGACATTGCAAAATCAGAACAAGAGGTGTAGCTAGTGGAGAAGCTGAGATATTTCACTCTGAGGACTCAGAAAAGGTTTTTGTGAGATCCCACACCAGTCATGCTGCCCATAGCAGAGAGGAGCAGTTGTGCATCTGTCCCTGGCATATAGTGCTCAGGACAGACAGATGGACAGATGGGCAGCAACAGCATCCCGAAACCTCTTTGTTCTGCAGGCAGTAAAAAAAGCTTGAGGGTTCATGCTCTGGTAAGGGCAGAATGGAAAAATCGTCATATAACAGCCCATTTTGGCCTTCACATGTGAAGCTGGGAGAAAGGGGATGGGGTGAGGCACTGGCTCATTTATTTTCAAACCCCCAAGAGCCACCATCCTCCCCTCCTCCAGGGCTGGTGCTGCCCAGCAGGGTCTGCACCCCTGGGTTGCCTCCTGCACGCTGAGGGTGCACCACCCTGCCCTGCGGCTCCCCCCTACAAACAGGGGTTTGCAGGTTTAGCAGCGCTTCGGTTTAGCAGCGCAAGGAGTCCCACTGGGGCTAATTATAACTCCTAGGATTTTATCAACAATTAACTCAGCACGGACGATCACATATCTGCATAACACAAGCCTTTATTTTCAGCTGGGCTGGTGACAATGCTGGATACTAATTTTCCCTTGCATTTCCCATTATAAAACTTTGGGTTTGGTCACCCACAGTGTTGCTGAACTTTAACCATTTAGACAGAAATTCTCCATCCCAAGAATCTGAGGGAGGGGGGTTATATCTGGAAAGATTTAATTCAGACTATGATAAAGACATTGCTGTGCTCACAGGAAGCTCGCTCTGGTTGTAGGCTCTGGGCTTTCCCTTCTTTGGCTTTGGCGGCTGGATACTTAGCAAATGTATTTTTTTTTGTTCTTTTTCTGTGCCTAGCCCATGTAACTCACTGCTGAGCAACCTCAAGGGTTGGCTCTCTGGAGCCACCATCACTTGAGGTTAGCTGCCACTGACTACTGTAATGCCCAGCTGCTTTTTTCCAGCACAGAGGTGAAGGGCAGCGCACTGCTCAGCACCACATCACTGCAAGCACCTCCAGGGAGCAAAGGGGTGAAGAAGCAGAGAAAACTGGGAAAGAAAGGGGAAGGGCTGATGAGGGAGAGCTAGCAAGGAATGAAAGGACAAGGTGGAGACATAGGGCTGGAAGGATGATTAGCACCAGATGGCAGGTATCAATTATTTACCATTTATGTACAATAAAAAAATACACTTTAACGATAGGAAGACCACAAAACAAGCTCAATAGCAATTCAAAAGCATATGGAAATAAAATGCAGCAATTTAAGGGGTTGTAATAAATGTGCATTGTTGGTTGTAATGCCCCTGCAAGAATTACAAATGTTAAGCCTTAGTGAATTACATTTAAAAATAAGTGTAACATAAAAAAGAAATTAGGTACACAAATAACTTTACATTCAGGCATTTATAAAAGAAAATCTGTTTGCAGCAGCTAATTAGAAAAAAGGCTCTAATGAGCCTCACTTTTCTTTACCTTAGAGACAAGGCTGAAATGTTAAATGTGGATATAGGTATGGTGGGTGCATTAAAAATTCAACTCTCCTAACTTTCCCGTGATTTCAGAAATGAGATATCTCTTTTCCAGAGACAGGAGCTGAAACTGTGGTGCTGTTAAAGCTCTGCCGTGTCGGGAGAGGCCATCTGTACTTCTCTGCAGATGCCTGGATGCTGGCACCACCTTCCTTCAGCATTACCACTATTACTCAATTGCTGTATCAGTAAATTGGTGTTGACTGGTGGGAAAAGAGGTGACTTAAGCTTGAAATGTGCAACTCTCCATGAAGATTCTGCATTGCTGTAAGTGGTATTTTGTGGTTTGCTGTAGGATGGGTACCATTTGAGTTGGAAGAATGCTTTTACCGCAGTGAGTGCTGCCAGTGACATCTGAGCGATACAGTTCGGGTAAAGCAGCGCATCAGAAACGAAACAAGGAGGTCAAAACAGATTACTCCTTTCTACTGGATTGGAAACTTTCCATCAAAATGCCATTAAACTGATCAGTTCCCACAGTGCATTTGCTTTTCACTAAACAGAACTTTCCAACAGCAGCGTTGTAAGAGGAAGGTAAACCAGCAGTGCCCTTTGGTCCACTCCCCTCCCCCCAAGTTACTGAGAATGGTTTGAAGTTCTCCACAAATGACGCTTCATGGAGCAGAGGCCTGAGGAATGTTTAGTCTTCATTTAAAATTGCATTTACTCCTTGTTTGCTAAGGAGGGATAGCAACAATGGGAGCAATTGCCGGAAGGGGTGGGCCTCGTGCCCTGCCGCTTCTGTTGCAGAAAATTGGGTGGAGAGGGGGAAGATGTCCCACTGAGGCTGTGGGCAGCAATGCCGATTGAGCAGGATGGCTGCTTCCAGCACCCTTGCCAGGTGAGGTGGCAGCGGCAGGGCTGCAGGACACCGGTGTGAACCAGAGCCTGGCCACATGGATGGAGCAGGAAGATTCTGCTTCCCCCAAAGTTCTTGCATTCGTCTCGCGTGCCGACATGGCTTCCATATTTTTAAATATTTAATCTTTGCAGACAGGTTGCCATGGGAACCATCACACAGAAATCTGGACTTTGGGTTAATCAGAAGGGTCCTTCCCACGGCTGGGCAGGAGCCGGGTTTTCCCCCGGTGTGGTGCCAGCACAGCACTAGCCCTCGCCAAAGGGGTTAGCTCTGCCTCGCTCATCCCCAAGGGTATTTTAGTATCAACCCCTAATAAGCTGTCTCCAAAGTCTTGGGAAATCCCCTCCCTAACACTCAAATAATTCTTATTGGAAGTCACGGGCTGTCTCAGAGTACTTATTGTGGAAAAAGCTCTTTTCCACGAGCAGTCTAGGAAGCGGCTGTGAGGCCCAGTCAGAGACTGCAGGCTGGCCCTGGCTCCCCCTGCACATGCCACCAGGCTTTTAGTGTGCAGCAAGAGAGAACCAAGCCCATGAGCTGCCTTTTGCCCATAGCAGCAAAAAGGCTCCAAATTCTTATCATGGTTTGAAGACAACCGTTCCCTTGCTTGTTTCAACACCTCTGCAGGCAGCAGGGACTCTGGCTGGGAATGCAGAAAAAAGCACATGGGTTATCAGCTGGGCTCAGCATCTCCAATTTGGCCAGTATACGCTGGTGTCTGCGAAAAGACAAACCCACTTAGGAATTTCGTACTCCTTGCACAGACCACCATTTCTGTCTTTATTTTCTGGTTTGTGGTGGAAAGTGCTCGGCGTGCTGCAGAGCGTGAGCAGCCCCACCTTGTGCATGCTGCCAATGAGATGCTTCCCTCGATTTGAACCCTCTCCAGCAGGCTCCAGCTCCTACATGACTCCTGTAATCCATCCTCCAGCTGAGCTACTGGAAACCACAGTCTGACCAAAGTACAGATTTCTCATCCCGTATAGCTGTCCCAGTTACTCCCCAAAAGGTTCATCAACCGCAGGAGGTGCCCAGGCATGAGGTGTTGGCAGAAACACAGCAGTGGCCACGGACACACTGCCAGCAGCGCAGGGAGTCACAGAGCAGAACCAGCATTACATAAAGTGTTTTACTGCTCATATTGGCAGGGACACCAGCTAGCCAGATCATTTCCATAGCCTCACCCTAAACCTTTTGTTCGGCATGGAGGGTTTTACATTACTAAGCTCTAATTGGCTAGTTGGTGGCTCTTGCTCTGCTTTCCCAGCCACTTTCCCCTTGTGTCACCCACACGGGAAGGCAAAGTGTGACCAGTACCCCCTGGTCCTGAACCTTGTCAGCCTCGGGGAGAAGAAGAGGGCTCCCTCTGCATGGCCAGCACAGCTCATTCCCTCTTTTCTATTTTTAGTCTTCTCCTCCCACTCTTGTTTAAACATATTACCTAGATCCATAATATTTGCCAGCTGGGGGTAGTAATGCTCTCTCCCAAGGTGCCTGCAGCATTTACACAAAATTAGGCAATGGAAGGAAACCGTCTCAGCAATTATGTGAGAGATGATGGTGAGCCAAAAAGAAAAATGTATGCAAAAGGTGTGCTCTCCTGCCAACAAATTAGGGCTAAATTACAGAGTCCGTGAGGCTTCAAATAAGTTAAACGTTGTATTACAAGTTTAGTTTCAATTAACAAATTAAGTAGGAAAACAAGCTCACTGCCTAGCAGCTATCATATGAGGGGAAGCGTTTTGCAGTGATGACCTTTCCTCCTCTCACCAAATGACATAGTTTAAGATAAATACATCAGTCAATCAACCAATTTCCTCAGTGCCCACACTCAGAGCAGTCCTCTGCTCTGAGCTGGCCCAGGGGCCGGGGCCAGCCAGCGGCAGGTGGAAGCCACACGAGCCTCTCCCAGGACTCCACAGCCCTGCCTGAGCCTCGACACGTGCAAGACCTCCGCAAGACCTCTGTGCTTTCCTGCTGGGGCCAAGACCCAGCCGTGCTCGACTCTGCTCAGGAACAAGTCCGCCTCGCCGCGTCCCCTCCAACAGTGTTTCAGCAAACAACTCGCTGCCGACTGCCCTTTTTTATTACTTTACAGCACAGTTTTTCCTCGAATTTTATAGCATTTCATTAAAGCCGCCAGAAGGTGATACTGCCCCCTTTCCAGAAGTGAAATAAATTCAAGTTTTATCGCTTCTGGAAATGCTGGAACAGCTGTCAGGACATTTGATGGATTTTCTCAATTACAGGACTTGTGGAGCATTTTATACTTACATCCGCACCGAAGTCTAATATACTGTACTAGATGTTTGTTCCCCTCCAATCTCTTTGCATCTCCCTCCCTAATAACGGTCAACTTGTTATTTTTCTCTTAATTCCATTTTTTACTGTAACCTTTTTTCCTCCCCAATAATCATCTAGTGTTTTCCTTCTTTATTTCCCGATAATGCTTAATTTTTCTATAAAAGCAGGCAGTGACCCTAGAGCTGGTGAATGCCCCTGTAGCAGCTTAATCAAAAGACCATCCTCCACCCCATCCTGGCACCTTTTGGGGGATGTGAGGAGAGAGGCTGAAGGAGGAGAACCAACTCTCTGGGCTTGTTCTGTGCTTCTGGGCACAATTTCCTTGGAAATAAACCTCCTCTGTACCTCCTCCTTGCATTTGGATCTTCCCAGTGCAGGCAGCATCTCAAATGCAGGGACCTGTCCCTGTCTGCAGGTCCTGCCATTGGGGCTGGGGAGCACAGGAGACAGCCCGCAGCCATCTCCACCTTCTCCTGAAGTCATCACTGACAGATGAACGCTCATTTCCCAGCGCTCCCAAGGGAGCCCTTCTCATCGGGCTGCTCCAGAGACTGTTCTCCAAGTGGTCTATACGAAATAATTTCTCAAGCTCTTCTCCACCCCGTCATGTACCTGACAGGCTGTATTGGCTCACGTGCCGTCATGAGCACATCCCGTATCAATGGAGGCATTTCTCCACGTCACATTTTTTGGGGAGGATACCCCACCAAGGCCCAGGGACTGATTGAAGGATGTATTTTACCAGGGTGAAATTATCTCAGTTCACCGATAAAATGCATGAGAATGCCAAATTACATCTTTCCTTTCTGGCTGTAATCTGAAGTGGAGCAGTAGCAGCGAGCAGCCCAGGGGTTCAGACAGGAATGTCTGCGTATGGGCAGCCACGTCCTCCCCACAAAGTAAGGAGAGGGCTGAGGACCGCAGAGCCAAATGCCATTGAAAAAGGCTGCTGCTGCTTTGCACCACTTAAAAATCAGCATTTAAAATTGGTGTCTTTTTCTGAGGCATAGGGAGAGGAAATCCTGCAGAAGCGACTGCCCCAGCACTGCAGTCTCTGCTAGAAAAAGTTGCAACGGTCAAAAAAGCACGTGTGTATTTTGAGAGTTGCCTCATTCAACCCAAAATTTCATCTCTTTGAGAATATGGGGGCAGTTAGGGAGCAGGAAGATATGTCTGCTCACTGTAGGAGCAGGAGTGAAGTAGAGTTGAGATGAAGCTGCAACCCGTCCTAGAGGAGGTCCAGCATTTGTACCCTTTTGCTGCCAACATGAGGCACTGGTTGTGTTTCCCACCTACACCCCCCTACCCCAAAATCCAACCGCAACCATGAGAGCTGACAGAGAGGTCTGAAGGAGCAGCTCCACACAGAACACTGCAGATCCTCAGCAAATTTCCACAAGCCAAGGTGTGACCCCGTATTTATTTAAATTGTAACAATTAAGGCAATTAAAGGTAAAGAAGTGCTTGGGGAAGGGGCAAAACTCCTACCAAACAGAATTGCTATTACAGTCTATCAAATTGACACAAAAAGATTAAAAAGCTGATTTACTTTTTTTTAAAAAAAAAAAAAAGAAAAAAAAGTCCTGCGTTCCCTAAAATAGATAACACATCCTGCTGAGAAAATCACTCCACACATAAAAGAGAAGCAAAGGTGATTATATATAACAAAACTAATCTTCTCTATTGCTTTAATCACCTCAGACCATTTCACCTGCTTATTAGGAAACTGTTAACCTGAGGAAAAAATTATTGTGAGAACGTCCTCATTTCCATCGCTGTGCTCGAATGGGCTTGCTTTCCTAAACATCCATCCCTGGAGTCTTTTACAACGGCCATTGCTCTGCAAGATAAATGTTTGCTTAAGACTATTATATAGCTAATACATATATTCATGACTTGAGCATCTTGCAGTGAGGGAAAAGGGTGCTGAGAAGCTGTGAGTGACCGGCCAGGGTCATGGCAGGGGTCTGTCTGTCCTGCCACTGCCGACAGCCAGGAGTAAATTTTAGGGGAGCACAATATGGGGGCGTGGTGGGTGGCTGGGGCACAGGGAGCACAAAGGCAGCCCCGCATGTTTTCTTCCCAAATTCCTGGCTCATGAGATCAGCATGGAGCTTACCTGAGGCTGTTCAGAGAGCCCCTGCGTTCCCATGGCTGACCCCCCAACCCAAGAGCCAGGCGCTGGCTGCCAAGCTCCAGGGAGTGGGAAGGTGCAGTGATTGGTGCAGGCACAGGGGAGCATCTACTGTTAAAGCAAATGGGTTTCCATGTAGTTATGCTCTACCTCTCGGTTGGGGTGAGCTGAGAAAACTCCAGCTTTCAGATCCACAGGGTTTATCGGTAGCTGCCAGCTCTCCACCGTCACCAAGAGCGGAAGCACCTCGCCAGGCTGCTGGGACCTTCACAAACAACATCCACAAAGATGTTGGCCCTCTGCCGTATATGAGTGGTTATTTCAATATTAATCATATTTGATACTGAGATGCAACACCTCTTGCAAAATCAGACATAGTACATTAAGCGCCGATTCTTTCTTTATCCAAGTAGTAGCTCGTGAGATTTTATAGATGGTTTATTTTTATATGTGACAGCTTTGATCCGAAGCCTGCTGAAACCCACGGAAACCCACCGATGTGGGAGGTTTTGTGTCAGAGCTACAGCAAGTAAATAAACACGTGGAGAGGAGGTTTTCAAGCAGCAGGAGCCTGGGCTGGCAACCAGGCACCACTGCCATCACTGCAGCTCCATGTTGCGGCGGTAAATCCTTGGAGGTCTCCATAACTCATCTCAAATGCCTCGCTCATTTTTCTTACAAATGCAGTTTCACCATGATCTCCAAATTCAGGGCTGGCATGAATGATACTTGTAATCCTGGGATGTCAGCAAGGACAGGTGAAAAAAATCGCTGTTACAGTTACTGGTATACAAATCAGTTTAGGCAGGAAATACCCTGCCCTTTCAAAGACTCAATTATCTCCAAAACGTAAGATATTCAGAAGAGGGGCAGACATTGAGCCCAGACTCATGGAAGGGGCAGGAGGACAGCAAGCATCCTCCTCCTAGCCATAAATCACAGAAATCGAATTAGATCATCTCAAATTGAGGGACAAAAAGCCAGTTATAGATCCATTTCGCAATGCCAGCCAACATGGCTTCCATTTGAGACTCGCTGAGTGACATTACTTATCCTGAGTGCCCCTCTGACAATATGAGCACTTAATGTGAAGATGTGTAAAATTACTGCAAAATGAACGAAACCTAGGAAATTATATAAATTTATAGGGTTGCTTTTTGGTTGGTTTTTTTCCCCCCTTCTCTTTTTTGAAGTCTCCTTTCAATGTCTGCCTTCCAAATGAAGATCCAGGCAATGCATCAGCTGACAGTGCCTTCTTGGAGCAATGGGCTCTTCTGCTCCTGATGCATCTGAGCAACCTGAAACTAATACTGGCAGGCACTGAACAGCAAACAGACTGTCATGTTGATGAGGCAAATCCTGCGGCACTTAAAAACATGCTATGCTGAAGCATCCCATGTATCTCCACCTCCAGAGTGCAACACACTTAGGAAAATTGCAGATGCTGTGGTGCTGTTTGTCTGGAAGGAGACATTACAGGTGACATACCAACCTGATCTTTCGAACAAATGAGGTCTGTGAGAGGATTAAGGAAACATCCATAAATTAAGATGCAGAATAAAGTTCCTGCCGTCTTTCTTGGCCTCTCTCATTGGCGTGAGAGTCAAGTGCTTATGACTGCGTACTTGGCAAAGCACCAGGCACCCCTCCCTTGCCTACTGCTGTGAAATAGGCAAATCTCATGCCATGACCCTCCTTCAGTAAAGCAGGCAAAGCTCCAGTGCCCAGGGCTTTTGGCTGTTGGCAGTGCCCCCTCCCCAGCCATCCTTGGCAATCAGCCCCTGCAAGCAAGGCATCCAGCGTGCAAAATGCTTATATATCTTGAAATTCTTTTTTCTTTTTCTAGCTGTGCCACTGCAAACCCACGTGGTGCCTGCTCCCAAAAGTCACCAGAGGTAGCACAGAGATGTCACTCCAGCCAAGAGCATGGGTGAGCAGGCAGCTTGTGGGCCTGGGGGTACAGCCCGCAGTGCCCACACCGGATGGGGAATCCCTAGAAAAGGTGATTACCTGAGTTCAAGATCCACATGGAGATTTCTTTTTTTTTTCAGTGTTCTTTCTGTGTGAAATAGGGTTAAATGCAAGGAGAGAAAAGCTTGTGACACCAGGAGCAATGTAACTAAACCCATATCACCCTCCACTTGAACTCTGCAGCAGCCCCTCTCATAGCTGCGTTTCCCAAGAAGGCAAAATTGCTCTAAGGGAAACCAAATTCCTGCTGCCATCTTCAGCTCTGCCCTGATAATGCATGTGCAGCAGGGCTGTGCATGGCCAGACGTGCTGGGGTAACCCACACTCCTCCAGAAAGTTCCCACAGGCAGACCCCATCCTGGATACACCCAGAAAGAGGTGCTGGTGCTGCACTGGGCGCAGGCTCTGGCTGCTGAGCCAGGGACCTGCGCCGGACACACCTCAAAATCAGCAGCCCAAGCAATAAATGTCTAACGTCCCAAGATGTCTGTGTGACTCTTACAGAACATTTGCAGTGACAGAGCAAATGGGAAAGCATCAAAATACTTTGGTTTTCCTTCAAAACATTTTGTTGTTGCTGTTCCATTGAGTATAGATGGACTTTTTAAGAAGGATGAAGTAACTCCAAGCCATGAGGGTCTGTACCAGCCAAACAGTCTGGACTCATCTGAACTACATCTTTTTCTATTACTTGGTCAGAAAATGCAGTTTGTACAACTCCACAGACTGTGTAAGAGAAAACATATAGCAAGAAATTACTCTTTTCTTTATAGGCACAAATCTAGGTGCAGAAGGTCAAAAGTAGGAAGGCGAATAAGGGGAAGAGCGAGGTTACAGCAGATGCCTCTGCCAGTATCTGTGTTTGGCTGAAGCAGAATGTTGACCAGCGCTATCCCTCAGGGCAGGACTGCCTGCACAAGGAGTTAGGAAGGAGCAAGAGGCAAAGGAACAAGAGGTGAAAGAGGTTTCCTCTGTCACCTTTTCTGATTGCAGAGGAAGCTGGGCAGCAGGCACTCAGCTGAGACCAAGCCCCAGAAAGCAGCCTGAGAGTGTTTGGGCTGTGCTAGCAGCACAAGTCACCTCACAAAAGCCAGCTGCAAGCCATTTTCCTTTCTGTCAGCACAGTCTGCTTCACAGGAACAAGGAAAATCTCCAAATCTGGAACATAAAAAAGGCATCAAGCAAAGACACAAAAGTATTTCCATTTGTTCCATTGCAGATAACGGGTGGCAGCTACCATTTCGAGATCAAGTCTTGCTCTGCTGAAGACCTCCAGCTGACACATCACCAGTCATTTACGATCTGCCATTAAACATATATAGTCATTATAGCTCTTCTCTCTGCTAGTTGCAGCCTCAGGACTTTTTGCTTAGGCTGCACATAAGTTCTTGTTTGGAAGATTTAAAAGGAGAAAGAAAATAACAATCTTGGTCTCCCAGAAGCTGTCTTGCTGTGCCAGGGAGGGAGATCATGCTGGTTCCCCAGCAGGGCAGCAGCCCCATCCTGCTCAGCACCGGGCGTGCTCTTCACATGGGCGTTTCAAGGGGGAGCAGAGCAGCACGCCTTGGCACAGATCCCCCAGAGCAGGAAGGTGTCCTTCTGGCTGCCCCACGTCCCCAGACAAGCTCCTTCAGCCCTGGGAATGGGGGTGGCTGCAGGAAGGGTAGGGGAAGCAGGGTCATGCCTCTGCCTGGACTCTGTGGTTCTGTGGCGGGGTGCCAGGTGCCCACCAAACCACTCTATCGCTCCCCTCCTCACCTGGACAGGGGGAAAAATTACGACAAAAGTCTCATGGGTCAAGATAAGGACAGGTCACTCATCAGTTACCATTACAGGCAACAGACTCAACTTGAGGATATTAATTTATTGCTAATCAAATTAGAGTAGATAAATGAGAAATAAACCCAAATCTTAAAACACCTTATCCCCACCACTCCCTTCTTCCCAGGCTCAACTTTATTTCAAACTTTCTCTACAGCCTCCCCCACAGCGATACAGGCAGATGGAGAACAGGACTAGCAGTTAGTTTGTCACACATTGTCTCTGCCACTCCTTTCTACTCACACTCTTCCCCTGATCCAGCATGGGTGCCTCTCACAGGAGACAGTCCTCCACAAAATTCGCCAACAGGGGTCCTTCCCACGGGCCGCAGTTCTTCAGGAACAGACTGTTCCAGCATGGGTCCCCCAGAGGGCCACAAGTCCAGCCAGCAAACCTGCTCCAGCAGGGGCTCCTCTTTCTATGGTTCTACAGGTCCTGCCAGGAGCCTGCCCAGCGCAGGCTTCCCATGGGGTCACAACCTCCTTCAGGCATCCCTCTGCTCCAGCATGGAGGTCCTCCACAGACTGGAGTTGGACAACTGCTCCACTGTTAACCTCCATGAGCTGCAAGAGAACAGCCTGCCTCACCATAGTCTTCACCATGGGCTGCAGAGGAATCTCTGCTCCGGCACCTGAAGCACCTCCACCATCTTCTTATTCACCAACCTTGGTGTCTGCAGAGTTGCTCCTCTCACATACTCTCACTCCTTTCTCCCAGCTGTTGCTGTGCAGCAGGTTCTTTCCTCTTCCTAAATTGGTTATCCCAGAGGGGCTACCACTGTCGCTGATGGGCTCAGCTTTAGCCAGTGGCAGGTCTGTCCTGGAGCCAGCTGGCATTTGCTCTGTCAGACATATAGGAGGCTTCTAGCAGCTTCTCACAGAAGATTCCCCTGTAGCCCTCGCACTATCAAAACCTGGCCACACAAACTCACTTCTGCCCTCCCAAAAGCAAGACCAGATCTGCAGGGAAAGGTGATCCCCTCCATTGGACCTGCTACTTCAGTAAAAGCAGACGGAGGAGTCTGGGGACTGCTGGTGTCCCACAGACCACTCAATAGCCACCCTTGCCCCATGCTGTGTGGCAGCATGGAGAAGTGTTTACCCCAAAGTCCGATGGGTTTTTCCAACTGCATCTTTTGTTCAGATCAGAAACATCACTTCCCCCTGCAAACCTTTCATCATTTGAGATACCTCTGCGCAGAGATGACATGAGAGGAATGATGGGGAAAAGAATGATCAAAGAACCCTATTATCAGGATTTTTGGCAGCTGAGCTATCATTCCAAATGTAGGCACAGCAGCAGACACTGCTCCAAAGCACTGATGGGCTCATGGCTGCATAGCAGCCCACAGAGGGTGAGGTATCCTTAGCAAACAAGGATCCAGTGCAAAGAAATCAGCCGGGGGAAAAAAAAAGATTTCCCCCATGACGTATCTGACCTGGGGTAGCTCATGTGAGCTATCCGACCAGAGCAGTCACCAAAATCAGAATTTTAGCTTAGTTAAGTAACCAGCATCCAGCCCAGCACTGTCTGCAGATGAAACTTAGCCCAGGTTATCTGGAATTCACAGCTGTTTAACCCAAGGTCATTCCTCTTGGACTAGGGTCAGCGTGCTGTAATAGAGTTCCAGTGCCCTGCTTACAGAAAAAGTATGTTTCTGTTAACCAGGAGTTAGTGCTATAGCATGGTGCTTTTGCTTGCATTTTTTGGTTTCTATGGCTCTCACATTTCTGCTTTGCTGAGATGTTTGTGCCAGCCAACCCATGAAAATTTGGCACTGAAATGGTTCTGTGTTGCATTGTTTTCTCACCATATAGCTCATGATCCCTCCCGTTCCTCACAAACCGCAGTAACCATAAGGGTTGCCAAGCCTCAAAGTCAAAAGCAGCTTTGGGATATTTATCCCACCTTCTTGTTTGACATGTTGTAGTTGATGATGTAGCCACAATGGAAGTGGCAGTGAAGGAAAGCCCAGAGAATGAGAGGAGGATGAAATTCTGTTCTCAGAAGCACAAAAACTGCTGTAACTTCGAGAGGGTCTGATATCAACTATGAGAATCTGCAGTGGGAGACATCGGGAGGGAGGTGAGACCTGGCTATGGGCTTGTATACTACAGAGTTCCTACTGCATCTCCGTTTTGTAGAAATCAAGACTCTTCCAAATGCAGTTTATCGGAAACTCCAGATTTCAGTGAGAAACCTGCATAGACAGTGTCCGTTCAGTTCCTCCTCCACTAAAAGCATCTATGAATGAAACCAAACCATTGCTATGGATCTTTAAACTGGTTTTATTTGTCTGCCGATCGTCCCAGAAGAGCTAAATGTACCTGGCACATTGAGACAGGTGTGGCGGACAGAGGGCTAGAGATCACCTGTGCTCCAGAGCTAAATAAAAGGATATATTCTCTGCTAAGCTTCAAGTCCCCATGTGCTGCTCTCTGGCAGCATCCTTGCCACTGTCCTCCTCAATCTCTCCCTACAGATAGAAATAGGTAGGAGAGTTCCTCTCTCAGAATAACTTACTCTCCATCCAGGGCAGAGTCTTTCCAACATGTCACTATTCAAATTAAACCACAAATCTTGTCTTCTAGGGATAACACTTTGCCGTCTTCCCAAACCTGTTCTCATTTTCTTTTGCTGTTTTGACATCATTAGTCTTCTGCAAGTGCTAGCACACACACAGAGATAATACTGTTAATTTTATCATGCTTGGAAAAGCACAGAGCAGCCTAAACTCAGCCAAGTGCTTGGCTTTGCCTTTTTCCTATTGTGTAATATCCTTTTGTTTATAGCTCTGCGTGGCAACTCATTTATATCAAATCTTACCAGTTAAGGGAAAGGGGAAAGGGGGATAATCAACAATTATCTTGCCAAAGAGATCTGGAGTCAATAGCCTTCTGTTTTCCTGCGAGCATGGCTGGCATCACAGCTCGTGAGGGCGCAGGCTGCCTGCTGCCTGGCGCCAGGGTGAGCCGCGCCACGAAGCTCATTGCTCTGCAACCCGAAAGTCAGCCATGAGATCCAAACCCACGGAGAGGACGGGGAGGTCCAGCCAGCCGCCTGCGGAGCGCTCTGCGGTCAGCTGCTGCCTTGCGGCTCTCTGGGAACCACGAGCATCTCGGGGCTGTTGGCCGTGGCTGTGAATTAGAAACACCAAATGTTTTGTAGCTCTCGGGAGCAGCAGAACGGGAGGGGAGCATGCACTTCCACAACTGTAAGAACAGGGGCTTTCCCAAAAAAGGATTCTTTGCACTTAAGCCGCAGATGAGGAGTTGCTCTTCAGACACCGATTTCTTGTGCAGATTTTCACGGACAGTCCTGGGGCCGGAGCAGCTGGCAAGGCAGATGCAGGTTGCAGCGTCAGGAGCCCCTGGGTGATGCTGAAAATGCTGCTGAGCTTGTTGCCAGGGGTGGCACGTAGGGGTCACTTCACTGGGACTGAGGGCCATTGCCCCTAGGGGGACACAGCAGGTAGGACAGGGGCCTCAGGGAAGGCTGGAGGCCACTTGCCACCGCAGCCCTCACCTACCCATGGGAGATCACTACCAGGGGAAGAGACAGATGGAGAAAGCAAACATTTGTCCCCCAATCAACTGACCAAGGTTTTTAAAATGAGAAGATCCCTTCTCTACACACAGATTTTGCTTCAAGCACAGTGTAGAAAAAAATCAATTTATTTTTCTCAGTCCAATTCCCTTCTGTCTAATAGGTCTGTTGTAAACGCCAATTTTACTGTCATTTACACTGTGCCCATCTGATCTATTTTATCAATAGTTAAATAAGAATACTTTAAAGTAATGTGATTTTTTTATTTGAATTCCAATTTATGTTCAGATGGTTTGACACAAATCTAGTAAGGAAGGCTCACTGTGTTCATAGAACAAATTAAATTATATGTTATATAGCCACGCAAGTAAATATGTTATATAATTGGATAAATAAATACTTGTGATTAGATACAATATCTCATTCTTACGTACACATAATAGCAAGACTAGTGGAAATATTGTACAAATCACTGTTCTTTAATAGTTAGCAGTCCATGAAAATCGACCTGAAAGACAATAGGGAAGAACAAGCACAGAAAGAGGCTAAACCTAGCTATTTGAACCAAGGCTGAGCCTCTGCATCTAGGCATAAGTTATGCAGAATATGGTGGTGGTAGTGGATAAAAGGTGATGATGGACCCTGCTGGCGGGACAGATGATGGGAATGAAGATGGAGCTGGATGATGGAGATGAGGATGGACGATGGGGATGTGCCACCAGTTATGGGGCACTGATAAAGCCTGCAGAGCTGAAATCAGTACCAGGACAACCAAACGTTTGAAATTGCCCATTTGCAGAGACTTTGAGAGAGAGCATTGATCTTGGTTCGTGTTGTCAGACAACACTTTCCTCCTGACTGTGGAAGAGAAAATCAGTTCTTTTTAAGCTAATAAACACAGCCCAGCTGGGACCCAATTTGTTGTTTAGATATTACAGGCTGAGAGACAGACTGGAGTCCTGGCATGTTTTAAAGAAATTGTGGCTCCCTCATGCAGCTAAATTAGTAATAGATAGCACACGCCTGCGATGGAAACCAAAGAAGGCTAATAGTAATCATTCCTCTCTTCCGCCCACTCTCGGTTTTGCCTGCTTTCTGCTTCAGATCGACCTGCACTACTTTTTAAATGTTTCCACTCTTTCTTCTCATCTGAACAACCTCCCTCTCCTTTCCACAACTCCTGTAACCTGACTTTATAGTAAATGGACAGGCTAAAACTTGTTGAATGTACACAGATATTGTTAAATCAAGACACTGAGATAGTGATCCTGAAACCAAGCACCACATGCAGGCTCTCCTCTTTCTGCCACCACCAAAGTTATTCATAAAATTAGTGTTTGTTAGCTCCTCACATGCAAGAAAGGCAGCTAGGAAGGTGTAAGAATTATTTTTTTCAAACTGTGAAAGTCAATCTAAATAATATTTTCTGTATGACAGGGACTGACTCAAAATCAGCAGTCTGTGCCAATAGAAATGGGGTATTTACGAGTAGAGCAATGCAGAATATACTAACTTTAAGCTAAACTGTGGGCACTCGGGACCAAAGGTGAGGGTATTTCCAAGAATTATTAGCTAACAATTTTCCCTCCTCCTCATTTTAGTCTGACAGCAGTTACTCGGTTTGGCTTGGTTTTTCATTTCAGCTTTGACTTCTACTGCACTTCATCCAACAGCGTTTTCCTTCATGTGTGGCAGATGAAATCCCACTCATGCTGATGTGAAGCCACACCAGCCACTCGGGCTGATGTGGTCTCATGACAGCAACTGCTTCATGGCATGCAGGGTCCCCAGTGTACCCACGGCACGGATCTACACCAGGTCAGTATTCCATTCATATTATATTTGCCATTTCTGGTACTTTAATAAGTGGTGATAATATCAGTCATCATTTTTTTTTAGGTCTTAAAGCAACATAAAATTTTTGAGTATACCCAAGACCACAAACCCTGAAGTATGTGATAAATGGGCTTAATTGACAAGAAAAACGCCACCGTTGTTTGGAGCGTAATCAGGTATTTATAGCATGTCTAAGCCCATCCCTGGCCACCAATTCATTTTAGTTCTCCCTTCTGTATGACAGTCTGTCACACAGAAACATAAGATTATGTGACCTTTAGAGGTTCAGCCCAAAGCAGTTTTGCTGACATCTGGAACACGAGGGACTTGCCATAAGGTGCAGTAACGACAATAACCAAGCTTCTGCAGGGCTGTCATCTGTCGATCCCAACGCAGGAAAGCAGCATAGGGAAGGAGGGAGGCCAAAGGGCTGTATCTGAGCTTGCACTTCAGCACTGAGGCCAAGCCAC
This sequence comes from Trogon surrucura, assembly GCA_020746105.1. Classification (NCBI taxonomy): domain Eukaryota; kingdom Metazoa; phylum Chordata; class Aves; order Trogoniformes; family Trogonidae; genus Trogon; species Trogon surrucura. Next base: position 53,370,627 of record CM036621.1, on the reverse strand, counting down.
ACCTTTGCTAAATCACGGACATGACAGAGATAGGGGCAAAGAAGGCAGCCTGGCGGGAAGGGGGTTTAGTGGGAAACACAGTTCATCATTTACCTTTGCATAAAGGGTGCCCCCCCCCCGCAAGCCACTGGGATTACATGAGACAGGATGCATCTGCAATGAGAAGAGACTGGGTGAAGAATTTGGTCTAAATTCACAGTTAACTCAGAGCAAAGTAACCAAACCCAGAATTGGTTAAGCAGGGGTCAAGCAGAGCAAGAAGAGATTTGGTTTAATGAGGAAGGCAAAGAAAAGTGAAGCTATAGTGGCAAGAAAACAATGGCTTTCAAAGAGGTATTTTTCATGAACTGAAGGGAAAGCCTAGACTTTTCCTCAATCTGCATGTAGTTGTTCAGACGGTGGGCTAGGCTGGGCTTGCTGCAGTGTGCTTGGGGAGCCAGAAGATTTATTTTACTGGCTATGCTTAGAAAACACAGCGCATTGCCAAAGTGTCGAAAAGCTGCTTGCACTCATCTGTTCCTGTGCTCCTGCCCTTGGAACATCCCCTCTGCTTCTGGGGAAAATGATATTTGATAACTCAGAAATGGGCTATTATTAAGCAGGAAATGTAACCAAAAGTGTTCGGGGCTCAGAAATCAATTGCTATGCAGGCTGGAGTGGGCAAATCCTGCTGTGGAAGCCTGCGAGCCGGGGAAGCTCCTCTGCTCCAGACAAGGTGAGATGTGTCAGGGAAGGGCTGTGTCCCTGGTTCGGGACGGAGGATTTCCATTCCCTGACTGCTCTGTCAGTGGAAGAAATGTGATCCTGCTCCAGTAGGATGGTGCAGCAGCGGGGCTCCATATTTCAAACAGCAGGGGTTAAGCAAAGTGACCAATTTCCTTGGACTAATTGAGCATGCAATCTGCCTGCTTGTAAAGCCTGTATTTGGCCAAGAAGATTTATTACTTTTAGCAATGATGAATGTCCAAGAGCAGTGAGGGCAGACCTGAGCTGCAGTTCATTAACTTTAAGTGGGACGATGTTGAAAAACCATTTCTATTTTTGGTTACTTTGGTCTGAGTTAACTGTGAATTTAGACCTACTTCTGTAATAAAGTGCTCAGGGAGTCCACTGAATCTTGCTCTCTGTGGCAGATACTAAACCTGCAGGGTTTTGTCCTTATCCTGATGAGTAAGCAGTTTTAGCTGGTCCTGAGAGGCTATGAAATGATAGAAGACTGTACCATACAGAAGTTGAAGCAAAGCCTTCATTTATCTCAGAAGCAGAGACCGAAATGGAGGACTGTCATGCCTTTGTCATTGGCTTTCAGAATAACACCTCTTCATTATCTTTGTCTTCTCCTCAGAAAGTCATCAACAATTTTGTCCATGCTACTGAATGGCCATGTCCATCACGGGGGGGAGGGTGGTGGTATGCTGGCACCTCCTGTCCTCCCGTACATCTACTTTAAAATCAGTTGCCCTGCTTGTATAGGATGGAAAATGCAATGCAATACTCCTTACACTGAAAAGTGTCAGGCACTTTGCTGTCTAACGTAACATCTGTACCCCTCCACATTAATTATTTCCAAATACTTTCTCCTTTTCCTTGGGAGAATAGCCATTAGTGAATGTAGCTGCGAAGACTGAGAGCAATCCCTACCTTATTTGTCCCCAGCAATACTTGTGCTTAATGTCACACTTGTACAAAACACTGTCTCCGTGTCCTTGAGCTGCAAGAGCACGCTGGTCCTCCAGCATTTATCAGCTGGAAGATTATTTTGTTATGAATCGTTCCCAGAGGTGGCCGTGACTTGTAAAAAATACTTTTCTGTTGCCCTCTTTACAGGTGTGTGTAGACTGAAAATGCACGTGTATTTGCATTTCCACAATAAATATCACCTTGCACACTACCACTACCAGCAGTGTTGACTGCTCCAGACTGCAACGTGCATGTTGTGGCGCTGCTGCGCCTCAGCCATGCGCAAGCCCTTCTTGATCTGTATGTCACCCGTTAGCCCCTACAAATCCCAGGCCACGGGCAATCAACCTGCAATGCTCTGTGCAAGGAGTCCACTGCCCAGAGTAACCAGCCTGGAAGCTGCAAAGCTAATGAATTTGCCTCTGAGGCTTAATTGTAAGAAAAGTAATTAATCTTTCTGGTTTTCACTCATCATCAAGGAAACTTCTGCTGATGAAGGAGAAAACTGCAGAGCATTTCAGTTCCCTCCCCAAGTCAGCCTCTCCCTGTTGGACTTTGTGGCTAATTGGCACATCATTACTATCGTATTTTCTACAGATCCCCCAAGAGGAAATGGTGAAAGAAACGTCGGTGAGGGGAGGCAGCTTTGCAGCTCAGACTTCCACTTGCTCTCGCAAAGAAGTTCCAGTTTTGCTTAGCATCCTGATTTTGCTCGGATGTGGTGAGAGGAAAACAAAAAACCCAAAACAGAAAATCTGTAAGAGAAGGAAGAATATGTAAAACAGTTGCCAGGAGTTTTCACAGCAGCTGTGTATGAGATGTTCACCCGGCCCTTCCACTGAGCCAGTGTGTGTCAGGGATGAATCCAGCTCCCGTCCATGTATGATCTAAGCCTTAGTGATGGGGCAAGAGATGAAGATAGTAAAGACACACAACATTGGGCATAATCTCAAATCACTTCAGGCATCTGGCCCATCCGAGGCATCTGTTTTCATCTGAGATAAATCGCTTTCTTGTCTATTACACTGTGAGCCTACACTGGCTGGAAGAGAATTAGCCACTGCTGCAAGATGCCCTTTGCAAACCCACCAGCGAGCTGACAGGCTTTGAGTGCTGAGGAGCCGGCCCAAGAGCTGCAATGAGAGCAGGGCACCAGAGCATCATGCCTAAATGGGCTGCAGGATTAGAGCCATGCCAGGAGCCACACAGCTGTGCAGGAGGGGTCCTGGCTGGTCTGGGTGACAGGTGTCATTCAGAACCATCAGCGGCACTCTAATCACTCAGGTTGAGAGTGTTGCCCCGGTTTCTGATGGGAGCCGTTCACTGAGATGTGGTTAGTGCATTTTAGTTGTCTTTCGAGGACCAGAGTTTATTCCCTTAAAGGCTTATTGCTGTGATTCTTCAGGCTTGCTGCATGAGGGTGAGGAATCCAGCTTTGGGAAACATGCATTGGTGGAGAATATATATGATTTTGGTCATTTGGGTGAGGAAAGGAAGCTGATGCAACACAAATGTTAACATGAAGAGGAAAGAGAAGAATGGGAAAACAGATAAAGAAATGTGTGCATCGAACAAGAGACACTCAGATGGCTGCATTTGTTCTGCTCATTTTAAGTATTTTTTCACAGAAAGTACTCTATTCCTCCTGAGAGTGGCACAAAGGATGATTCCTTACACTTTGATCTTAGAGTCATTCCTTGGAACACAGAAATTTTAGAAAACTTTTAAATCCACACCAAAAAAAGCCCATGTTTTAGCTAAATTAAAACATATTTTTAATTACCTAGTGCAATTTACATTTGTATACGGTAACCAAATGCATAGAATATACTTTATGAAACACACATTAAAATATTAAAACTATGCAGTGGAGCTAGAGTTCAAATGTAAAAACATCACAACCAGCCCTCTACCTCATTATCTAGTAGAGTAAAATGAGAAGGACACGATTGTGAGACAAACCTTTCGCACCTCTACCGGTGCTTGGGAGTGCAAAGCGTTTCCATTCACTGTCAATGTATAGACCAAATTAGAAACACCAATTTTAGATTCCTCGCCTGTCTCAAAAGCTTTAAATGGCAGAAGAATTCTGCTCCCAATAGGACTAATACAAGACTTTTTTAGTGGATCAAGCTCTCATATCCTAGCATACTCTACAAAGAGAAAATAATTTTTAAAAATTATGTCAGAGGTACACTGCAGCCAGGATCAGGTAGGAGCCAAAGGCACAGCGCAGGTCCACAACAGCCAGGGGGAGAAGCAGGCATGGGGAGGGTGGCAGCCAAGGCTACACTTTGCTGCAGCCTTGGAGCTCCCATCTGTGGGCAGGGCAGAGAGAAAAGTGCAGCAAAAGCAGAAACTGAACTGTGGCCCAAGCCATAGTATGTGTTGCCAACAGAGCAATGTTTTATCAGTTCAACATGAATGGCCTTTCTTCTTTAATGTCAAAGGTGGGTTTTTCTCAGTTTATTTTAGAATAACTGTAATAAGCAAAATCAAACATAAAGTAATTCTGTAATCACTCTCTGCACTGTCTCTTGTGATTTCTGATGGAGCTGTTGAAACTCGGCATAAGTAGAATCATTTCAACCTTCCTGAGAAAAAAACACTTTGCAAGAGCAAAACTAATTTAAACTGTCCACCGGTGTCAGCCAGTGCGGCACCTGCAGCAGTTACAGCCTCGCAGCAGTGTCTCATGGGGGTGGCCATGCCAGACCAGCTGCAAAAATGAATCAAATTTGGAGCTTCAAATCTTGTTCTGTAGTGCCATCTTGAGGTTTTGTGAAATTAAAAGTAGTTTCTTCAAGCCTCTGTATAGTTTCTATCTGGTAGTAGTTTGAGCAGTTTGTTCTTCAGGGTGTGTATGATCGACATTCAGCTGTGTTTATGAACTGGAGAAGATGGGGCTTGACTCACCCAGTTGGACTGCCACCAGCCCCTGCTCCGTGGTGGCACCAACTCTTTTAAAAACCTTTCTGAGGAAAAGTTCATCTATTGAGCATTTAAAACCCCCAGCAACAGACGTCATGCTGGAATTCCTGATGGAGTTGAGGGCCACAGCACGTGGCTGCTCCTTTTCTCTGATGAGACACAAATCTGTATCTCATGCCCTGCCCCAAGGTGACAACGTCTGTCCCTCTTGAGAGGTGGCAAATCATGGGGCTGGTGCCATGGGTGCAAACTGCCGCCACAGCCACTCTGAAAATTGTAGGTTTATAGGCTTCGGTGTCTGCATGTTTGCCAGAACAGGTTTGTCCTTCCAGCACTGGTGGATGCTGCTTGCTCAGGGCTGGGAGAATTCACAGGGGATATTTTTGTCACCCGGGGCAGCAGTGGCCCCACGCCTGGTTTCGGGCTGCCATGGCTGTCTGGCCACAGGGCCGGAGAGGGCACGGAGCGGGATGGGAAGCGCAGCCCACACTGAACACCAGAGTGTAGAGGGTTTGCAGAAGCCACCTGAGGGACGCGAGTGCTTCACTACGTGGGGAGGGGACGACAGGGATACCAGGCAGCCGGGAGGCATTAAAGAGGGGCAGCACCACCACGTCGTGAAGACGAGGGGTAGCTGGGTCTTAGGGTGAGAATCGGGGGCCCGAGTTACGGAGTTGGGGCAACTGCCCTAGCAGTGGGGCACACAGAGCGGGGACGCCGCTGGAGGGCAGCCCTGCGGGGCGGTGGCTGGCCAGTCTCCCGGGACGCCAGTGGGTGCGCGGGGACGTGCTTGCTGAACTCGGGGGACTCGCGAGCCCTCGGAGGGGGGACGGAATCTCTCGGGGAGAGGGGTCGGCACTCCCTGCCCGCCTCCGGGCCGACTCGGCTCTTTCCGTGAGCACTCGCGGCTTTCCGGCCGCCTCGGCCCCGCTCCCGCGCCCGGCGGGGCGGGGGTGGGGGTAACTTGGGCGCGCGCCCCCACCCCAGCTACTATCGGTGCTTTCCGCACGGTCCGCCCCAGGCGGAAACGCCGTTCGCGCCTTCGCGCGGCCGCTCGGCTGTTTCCGCCTCCCCTCCGGGGCGCTTCGGTCGTTTCCGCGGCCGCTCGGCTCTTTCCGCGAAGGCCGGCGGCGCGCTCGGCCGTTCCCGCCGCCTGCCGGGCGCTCGGCGTTTTCCGTGAGCGCTCGGCGTTTTCCGTGCGGGCCGCGGCGCGCTCGGCGCTTGCTCCCTGGCTGGCGCTCCTCAGTCGGCCGCTGCCTGCCTGTCGCCGGGCTGGGAGCGCCTGTGTGTGTGTGAGTGACGCGGCGGAGGTGTAGTTTGACGCGGTGTGTTACGTGGGGGAGAGAATAAAACTGCGGCGAGATCCTAGGCGCGAACGAAAGCAGTGACGGAGCAGCCTGGTAACCGGTAAGAGGAGGAAGGCGCCCAGCAAACAGGGGCGGGGGGGAGGGAAGGAAATGGAGCCCGGCGGGGACCAGGGGAGCCGCCGGGCGGCAGGACGCGGGGGCCCGGCCTTGCACCGCCCGCGGGAGGGGCGCCCGCTTTAAAGATGGAGCCGAGCCCTGCAACATCCCCGCCGCCGCCGCGCCGCGAACAAAGGATAATGGCGGATGGGAGCCGGCCCCGGCGGCGGCGGCGGCCGCTACGGCCGGGCGGCGGCGGCGACTCTGGCGGCAGCCAGCGGCGGCGCTCACCGCGGCGGGGAAGGGGGATCTCGCCCCCCGGCCCCAGGAGGAGGCGGCGGAGGAAGACGACGAGGGGGGAGCAGCGGCGGCGGCGGCAGCGGCAGCGGTGGGAGGGGGGGGCGGCCGCGCTCCCACCCGCGCCCGCTCCGCGGCGGGGCGCCCCCCTCCCCTCTCCCCGCCGCCGCCGCCGCCGCTTCCTCCCGCCGGCGCTGCCCGCCTCGGCCGGCCGCGGCCCCGGGTGCGGCCTCCGCCGGGCTCCGGGGACGAGGGGCCGCCGGCGGCGGGGCGGGCGGGCGGGCAGGCAGCTCTCCCGCGGGGCCGCCCCGGCCCTCCGCGCCCGGACACTTTGGCTGCCCCGGCGCTGCCGCGCAGCGCCCTGTGTGAAATAAATAAACACAACTCTGGCCGCGCTGGGAACGGGGCGGTGGGGGGCTCCTAGGCTGGCTCTGTAACCCGCTCCTAGGCTCTGTAACGAGAAGTTCTTAATAAAATCTGTGCACGGAAGCTCGGGCCAGCGCTCGGTCTGGTGGTTTGCTTTCTCGTACCTGCAGCGCGGGGCACGGCGGCCGCCGGGGCTGCGCGGGGGCAGCGGTGCCCGGTCACCCAACACCAGCTCCGGGGCGCCGCCGGAGGGAAGAGCTCAGAGCCCGATGCGCAGATCGCGTTAACAGAGATACGGTTCCCTTGCGGTGCCTCCTTTCTTCCCCGGTGGTATTTTTAACCCGAAGTGAACCTGAGCCCGGCTGTGGCTGGCGAATCTCGGGTTGGGATTTGCTTCTGCCGGTTCTCCGCAGGCTCCCCGGCGCTGCGCAGCGAGCAGGATCTGACCTCTCTCCCTGCTCCAGTAGCGAATGTCAGCCCGGCTGCCTCTTCCACCTTGTGCCGGTCCTGCCTTGCTGCAGCTCTGGGGCTTTTTTTCCCCATTTTGTTACTTAAAACAGAAGACATTATTTTGACTTTATTTCTACTTTCAAAACCTGCGTTTCTCCATTTTTTGTGTACAGTGATAAGTAAAAGTGACGTGGCAGTTGTCTTAAAACAGCTTCTTCTAATTGAAGATTGTTACACCTCTCAAGTGTACAGGTGGATTTTTTTTTCTACTTGGTACGACTTCCCCATTTTCTAAAATTTTTTGTTTTCTTCTTCTTAAATAATCTGCTTTTTTTTTTCTCTCAGGTTAGAAACAAGTTTCCTATTTCTTAAATAAAGGACTTATTTAAGAATATCGGATATCTGTTTAGTCCCGTTGTGACCACCAAACACTGTTTCAGAATATAGGAATTTTGGGACTCTGCTTGCTGCGTTTCCCTGTATCAACAAATGTGGATTTTTACAGTAAAATATGAAGTCACTGAAATAAGTTTTTATTCAGGTTGAGTATTTGGGATGCACATGTATAGAGAGGCCTGTCCTTTCTTGTATGTGAATTTCTGTTTTCTGTCACATCCACCACTTCTTTTGAGATGAAGGCCAAAGGTGCTCTACATCACTTCACTCTGAGTAATACCAACATGGGAAAGGGTTTCTAAAGTTGTGATTAATAGACATCTGAGGACTTCAGCAAGCAATGTAGCTGTTGATAGCAATTAAAGAGTGTAGTCACTGACGTATTTCATTCATTCCTGGTTAGATGGGTTATGCACTTCATTTTAGATACAAAAATGTGACAGTAAATCCTTGCTTGTTTTTTCTAGCTTTAGAAGCACAACATTTTATTTCATAATAGAGTAGAAGACTCTCAGATCCATATTTTCTAACACAGATCCCTGCATTTCCTCACAGATCAGAGAGAGAAGGGAACGGGGCAGGGGGGCCATTGTGTATTTGCTAAGCATCACTTAGAGGTGACCCAAAATGAGATATTTGCATGTAGGAAAGAAGAGTGTAATAATTTTTAATGCTTGAATTTCATTGATGGAGCATCAATGTTTAGATTAGTACTCTCAGCTTTGTGTCTGGGTCTGCAATAAATGGTTTGCATTTGATTCTTTTTTTTTTCCCCCCCTTCTCCCATACTTTGGGTGATAAGGGTGTTTGCTACCCTGGATATGGAAAAAAACCACCAAAAAACCCAACTACCCAGAGGTCTGAAAGGAGAGAGGGGTCTGCTGATACAGAAAATTTAGAAACATCTCATTTAGACTGTCAAGTCATCAATCTGTCTGTTTCCTGGAAGCCTGTACCAGCGTAGCTATTGCTGGTACTGATGTCAAATGTAAAATATTCTGTAGTAGCTGGTCTTATCCTGGAAAGTAGCTGTTCTGCTGCAGTAAGAAGCAAACAGCGTCTTCTTGGCGGAGTGCAGCTACAGCTCTGTAGGTGCAGATTTTGGTAGCAGACAAGGCCCTGACTAGGAATTTCTGTTGACACCCTTTTGAAACAAATGGGATATTCACACTTCACCTCTATTTTCGGATCTCTGGAAGCAAGTGGAGATCAGTTACTCATGCCGCACTTCTCAAGGCTTTTGTGCAGTGAGAAGGCTGTGCTAGCTTTCTGCCACTAGCCTAAAGTTAGTTTTGTGGGACATGACAGCAATCCTCAGCTACAGAAACAGTCCTTCTGAATTTGGGTTGAGCTCCCTGGTGCCTTAGCTGCGCACATTTGAAGTTTCATTGACAAGGCAGTGATTTTTCTCTGAATCAAAAATTGTGCTGCCTCATCTGCAGTCTCTGTGGTCGTATTTCACAGTGATTATGGAAACCTGAGCAGTCTGCCGTTAATGATCTTTGTACATCACCCAGCATGAAGGCATTGATACCTATTTTATTCCTCAAAACTTTTAGATCCCTTGATTGCAACCCAGTTAAAAAGGTGAGTGAGAACAAATACAGCAGCTTCCATTTTTCCATATTTCTATAACAGCTTTGTCAGCTTTGCAGGAGATGAAGATGTGCCAGTGTTGAGTTGGTCTTTTGGGTCAGAAAGCATTTGAAAACGTAAGGATTTTTTTGCTTTCCTGTGCAAAGTGGAGAAAGCAGAAAAATACTAAGTGATGGTAGAGCCACTTAAAGGGGAGAGGGTGTAGAATTTGGAGGAAGTGTGTTCCTGTTTGGATGCACGTATAGATTTATATTTGTAAAACATACATACATACAAGTTTAAAGCAGCACAGATTCTTGTTAGGTACTCTCAATGATTTGGAGCAGCATGCATAGGTGCAGGGTTTTTTTACCACTTAAAATAATGAGCATACCTGTTTTTCTCGTGACAGTATTGTGAGGCTTGATGTTTGTCGCAAATCAAGCCCATTAGGCAAGAGATGGAAAAGTAGTTCCAAAGAAAGGAGAGTCCAGTTGCTGTTCTGGATTGCTTTACTTTTCACCTGATACCTGCCACAAGCCTACACTAACTCCTGCAGACAAAGCTGCAGGAAGCCTTATTAATGGCCTATTTTGAAGCTACCTTCATGCAGGAAACTGAAACAAATGTCCACCCTTGGTATTTCCACACTTCTTGGAGGGGAGAGTTCAAGTGATATGTAAAAATCTCTGATCCTCTTAAGTGTTGTTCCAGTGATAGCTTGTTTGGTCAGTGAGCCTATCAGCAAAACTTTTCCTGTAAAGCTTCATTGTATTTTCCTCTTTTGGTGGAAACTTTTTCAGACAGCTTTCTAAATTTAGAAAGGAGCAGGTTCTTTTCAGGCTGGGGGGGGGCGGGAAAAAAAGGTAGCCTGGGAAATCCGGGAATTTCGAAGTTTGTGTACTGCCCAGTAGCCTGAAACTATAGTTCCACGAACGAGGGTATTTTGACAGTAATACTGGCTAAAGCATCCTCCATGTCCGGTGGTTTGTTCCGGTCTTCTCCATTGCGTGTTTGGGCTGCTGCGTAGAGGACCTGGCTGGGAAAATGATCCAGCAGGGTGAGGGCTGGGGAGCCTGAGGAGTTTTCACCTGGCTCACTCCCTCCCCTGCTTGCTGCATGGCTGCACAGTAGCCGGGCCAGCACAACCAGGGGATGGGATGGGGCTGGAATGAGCAGGAAGATAAGGGCAGCTCAAAACAGCAGTGCTGCTAAATGAGAAAATAGAGCCTACATAGCTTTTTTTTAAAAAAAAAATTATTGCTGTATTTAAGGTGAATGGTGTAAGATCTTGTGATTCTTGCTGCAACACTGGCTAAGTTAAAGTTTTTAAAATTGCTAAATATGAGCACATGTACATGAGCAGCAGCTGTTCCCAAACTTTAACATCATGTATTCATACTGTTGTGTACTTATTTACTTGGCTTAAACACCTTTTCTGTGTGGTTTTTTATTTAGTAACTATTATATTCACTTCCTTTGTCCTGTTCTCGCATGTTTTGTTCTAACTTCCTGTCACCGTTCTCTGCAGCTCTTCCCTACAAAATTCTTAATCATCTGTCCAGCAACTCTGCAGTTTCCTGTGACGTTTTGACTCCAATAGTACATGCATTTTTCTGATAGATGCTACCCTAAATCTCTCACTCTCTACTGCTGTTCCAAGTATCAATTAGATTTCACTTTCCCTTGCACCTTTCTGAGGACTTAAATGTAAAATCTCTTTTCATCTAGCTTATCTTTTAGATCCCATGGATTAATGGATGAGAAGCATTATTTTCTTGCCTTTTTTCTCATACTCTTCCTCTGGCTCTGGGTAGCTGGCTTGGCCTCAAACTCTGCTGGTGCCTCTCTGTTCCACCAAGTGACATGCCATATGAGCAGAGTTTGCAAATTTATGCCTTTGTAGATCGTAGAGAGCTTTCTCTTGGAAAAAAAACAAAACAAACAACTAGCCACTCACTACAGAGTAGGACCCCTGCCCCTTCTCATAAAACTCATCCGAGTTCTTGTCTTTTGTGCTGATAGGAAAGATAACAAGGGAGGGAAGATGTGAAAAGAGGCACCGTGTGCCAGCACCACAGCGTAACACCAACGGACGGAGTCTGTTGCTGTGGTTTCATCTGAGCTGATACAACTGTATGTGGCTCTCGAGAGACAGGTGTCTTCTTCCTTCTCACCTGCTCCTGCCTGTGTGGTGTTTGGCCATCCCTTGCATTGGCTGTAGTGTTGACTGTATGTAAAATCTAATGAGTCGGTTTGAATCGCTAACCCAGGAGAAAACAGCGCTTTTTTTGTTGGGTTAGTTTTCTTCTGCATGAGTGAGCTGAATCAGTTGATAATTGAGATGATGTTAGTTAGCACCAGTGCCGGTGCAAGTTTGGAGGGAGACTGTAGGGAAGGGAAGGAAGGGGACACAACTTTCTCCTATCAGCAGCAGAGCTGGGTCAGCAGACACAGTGAGGAACTGCAGCACAACCATGATTCAGAGTGAAAGAAGGAAGAGTCAGTCTCTGCCCATGGTGATCAGAGCCACACAAGTTTTTCTTTGTAGCTATGAAAGCTAGAACACAGTTAAGTGTCTCAGCTGAAGGGAAAAAAAAAAAAAAAAGAAAGTGTCCGTCTTCTGAAAGCCTGGTGATGTGTGTGGTTGAACTATCTACTCCTCATCAGGGGCAGGTTTCAGTCGTCTTAAGAGGTTGGATCAGTGAAAATCTTAGGTCCCCTTTTTTCTAGGAGGAGCCCAGTTAGATGGAGAGAATTATATATAACATCTCTCTAACCAAGCCCAAGTCGAGAGATGAAGCCCCAGAGGGGGTCCCAGGTTGATCATCTTGGTGTAAATCCTGTCGGTTGGCCCAAGGCACCTGGGCAGTGAGCTTGGTTTAGTTTCAGTGTTACCTCAAACTGATAGATGCCTTGGCATGTCTTTCTGATTTTAAAATAATAATTGTGGCTGAAACTACTGGCGTGAAAGTTGTAGCATGAGGTTAATGTGGAGTTTATAACCCATGCACATTATCCTGGGCTGGGCAGGGAAAGAATTGTTTTACCTGCTGCAAACAGCTGCTTTGTCAGTGGTGTGGCTGTTTGAAAAATGCATCTCTCTGCCCAGAAAGCTAATGTTGACTGTATGAAAGATAATCATCCTGTTTCCATCCTCCCACTCTTGAGCAGAGTCATCAGTAAAACAATAATAATCAAATTACAGAATATAGATGTTTTCTTTTCTTCAGCATCTTTGTTGACTTCCCTGCAGTCTTATGACGCTGATACCCGTGATTTGATCAACTTTGCTTTCATTGGCAAGGCTGCCTGCAGCAGCATAGACTCTGCTCCACCTTCCCTGTTCCTGCCTGTGCCAGGAACTCCAGTGCAGCTGTCTGTGAGGCAGTGACATGAACCACGTCGGAGAACTGGTCCAGGATAGAAATAAGTTGCGTGTTCTGGTGTGTCTGTAGTGCCAGATGATTGCCCAGTCCCATTTACTACACAACCTCAGAGACAACTGTAAAGGTGTAAATAAGAAAGAAACCAGAGGAAGGCAGAGCCTGAGCTGGCAGTGTTGCCAACAGAAACACAGGTAAGACTAGTTGGAGAATGCAAAATGGAGATTTTTTGTTCTGTGTGCAACACACTGATGCAAAACACAGATTCTTTTTCTTTCTGTGGCTCTCTTTGGTACATTGATGGCTTCCTTTGCTTACTCGGGGTCATTCTTCCAACCTTCAGCATTACCAGCAAGTCACATCTCTGTTCCATGGAGACAGCTGTGTTGCCCACAGGTAATGCAGGTCTTAAACTCCAGTTAAGTATTTGAAAACCAACACCAATAATTCTATGTACTGGAGATGATACTTTTGCAAAGTACATCTGCCTGGCAGGTGTAGGAGAGAGCTTTCTCATTTAAGAAGTTGTCCTACACTGTCCAGACAAATATAAAAATACATGAAAAATAAGCCAGAATCCACTCAGTTGATAGTATCAGTCAAAATTATTTTCCTACAGTATTTGGTCACTGTTCCATTTCAGTTGTTTTTCAGGGAGAGGGTGGGTCATAGGTTTAATTTTGGTGCGTTAAGCAAGACAATGTGTCTGCTGTCGCTGTAAGACGAGAGCTGGTTGACCCAAGCAGTGATGGTTTCAATATAACTAGTAAAGCCGGAGCAATCTTAGGATTTAAAGTATTTCTAAATCTGAGCTGCAACTTAACCCCCAAATTGCCATAATTTTTGTGAACAGGATGCATTCAGAAGTTGCACAAGGTTTGTAAGCAAGGACTGTTTTTCGTGTGTGTGTCTGGGCATACTCTACTATAGGACTCCAACTACAGAAAGTTTTCTGTACTACAGGGGTTTTCACTTACTTTAGAGCATTGAAGCAAAAAATGGTCTATACTGCCTGGTAAGAAACAAAGCTATTAAATCCTAACAAAAAGTATGTTGCTTGCACAGTTTCAGGTTGGTTTGAATTTGTTTCAGACGTTTGACTTCATATCTGGTAATTGTCAGCTTTGTATAAATAATTCAGTCTTACTTTCAGATGACCAGTTCTAAAGATAATCTGTTAATAAAACAGTGAAAGCGTTTGTCTGAAACATCAATTTTGCTGTGTTTTCTTTCTGAACTCATTTTTTAAAACAAGACTTCCCAATGTTTACCAAGTTATATAACTTCATGCTCTTATGCTATGGGTTGGTCTCTAGAAATACCGTGTATGTTCCAAGCATGAAACAGAATGAGCAGTGTTTGTATTAATCGCTTAGGCCTATAAAGCTTGCAGCGTAAATATATGAAGTGGCATTTTTTATGAATTAATCCTTTAGCCAGTGACATTCAGAAGTGGGATAGAAACATTAGCAATGGAGCTGTCCCTTCTCCCCAGCAGACAAAATCTCATTACAGACACAAATTCTACCTAAAATTCTCTTGCCAAATTTGGCTGTGCTGCTGATAATACCTAAAGCTCCCTGCTTGCCCTGAATTCCGTAAGTGACTTGATAGTTCTCTGAAGCAGAAGAATGATGTGGAAACAAGTTTGATCTGTATCGCTTTGGGATTCCAACATCTGACCCTTTTCAGTCTGCAGTATTTTGTGAAGGTGACCTACAGTATTCAAACCTCAGGCTTTTTGTTTTGTTTTTACATGAAAAACACAAATGGATTATGCAATTGAGATATGTAATTCAATGTTTTAGACCAAAGAATTTTTAAATACTGGCAGTTGTCCTTCCTCGTTATAGGATGGGAAAGGAAACATTTGCTTCGTTCACGGGGAAGTCCCCTGAATTTCTGGGACTTTCCAGAAGATTAAGTTTCAGAATATAAATTTACGTTCATCTTACATTGGGATGTCATCTTTAATGAGTGTAATCTCTAAGACCTTCAGTTCAGCTAGTCTGATAAATGTAATGAGTCTGTTAATATTTTCAGACTGTAAAATTAGCAGAGACTCTGGAAACAAGTTACTTCGAAATAGAAAGATTTCAGGTAATAATAAACATGTTACTATGGTTATCTGTCTTTATCCCATTCCTGTGTATGATTCTATTAAATCATACCTGGTATGTAATTTAAGTTACTACTATTAAGAAACACCTGCGTGGAGGTGATTCCTTTCTCTGATACAAATGTAAGGTTACTCTATGTTGTATTCATGGCCCTCGGGCCTGGAGCACTCATGTTAACCAAACTGATATGAGTCTGTGTAAGGCTTTGGGGCTTATTTTCGTTTTTTTTAAGAAGTTGTTCCTAATCTGCGGTGAACACCAAAAGAGAGCTTGGTTGATCTTCTGTATAATTTCACAGTAGCTTTCGCTTTTTTCACTTAAGCGTTTGTCATGGACCTAATGATCAAGACTCTGTGAATCTCCGTGCCACATACATGGAGCAAAGCCTGTGCAGAGACACTGTCACTGAATACCCTCGTCTTAGCAACGTCACAGTCCTGCTTCAGTCTAGGAGGGCAGCTCTGTGGAGCAGTTAGTCATAGCTCCTGTAGTTGTTTGCCAAGAACAAGTTTCAGTAGTTTCCCCACCTCGGAGATAACCGTTTGGTGCAAATGTGTAGAGTCTCTCCCTACAGAGTTGCACGCTGCCACATGTTTGGAGTTGAAGCAGATGCCTCTGACCTGGGGTGTTCAAGGGTTACTTAACGCATGGATCCCTACAACATGTCAAAACGTTGTCAAGTGTTTCATGCAGCATTTAGATAGTTCTTATTCTGCTGGAATGAATGGTGGGGCGGTAAAAGGCCGTAAGACACAGAAATGTATATGGAGGAGAGCAAATATGATCCATATGAATGAGTCCTGTAGGTCAAGTGGAAATCTCAAGTCCTCACAGGTCTACTAGTGGAAGAAAGGAGGAACACATGCGTTTTCTTAGATGGATCCTAACCTTACTAACTTGGCATCATTTTCTGCTCTGAATACTCCTTTCTTGGCAGAGACAGTCCTCTTTTTCTACCATGTCCAGTTTTCTCACTGTCACTGAGGAAGAGGGTCCACTTGCAGAATGAGCTCTCATTTCAGTCACTCTGGGCTGCCTTAGCTCTTCTACTGGAACACCTTCACGTGCCAGTGTTTACTATGAGAGGAGGTGGCCCAAAATGTTCTGCTTGTTGACTGGCACAACAGGGTAAATTGTTTATTTATCACAGTCACAGTCAGAAGGGACCTCTACAGGTCATCTAGTCCAACCCCCTGCCACTAATATCTAGGTAGCTGGGTGGTACCAGGGCAGTTTCTAAGTCGCTTGCTGTGCCAGCCAGGTATGGCTTCCCTTCTCACACGGGGGGCTGTGCGACTGCTTTTGTGTGACCCCAAGCCAGCAGCCTATGCCGGGAGGTGGGGTGTACCAGCTTGGGCACAGGGTCTCGTTAGCAGAACGGAGAGGTTGGTTCACTGTGCCCGCTGCTGTGCTCACGTTGCTCGGGTTCTGGCTGCGTTAACACACCCCGTGGCTTTCAACATGTGCCATGTGGCTGCCGTCCCACCTTGCCCTGTGAGGTACCTGCCCTTTGCAGAAGTGAGCACCATTGGTGTTCTGCAACGTCTAGTAGCGTGCACACAAAATAGACCTCACTAGTCGTTATCTTCCTTTTTTTTTATGAAAAACTGCCATCAGACTCATGTGTGGTCACGTTCAGCACTTAAGTTAGATGTGCAAGTAGAAGTGTCTGACTTCATGTCACTGCAGTCAGTTGTGTTGAGAGGTCAGCTTCAGATGCCATGGAGGCATTTATTCCCCAGCTCCACCCACTGCTATTTCAAAGGTAAAATTTGACTCGGGCCAGAAATTAACCCTTGTCATGAATGACTGTCCTAATTATTAATTTGCTAGGACTGAACCAATTGCAAAGAGCTTGTTCCTGGAGTTCATGATGTATTCAGTGGGAGCATTAGCTCCCACGTGCTGTCATAAAAAAAGATAATTGCTGCCCATATTTTGTGTTAAAGATGTCTGTCTACTAATGAATCTGTTCAGATACATTGTTGTGAAAATTTTTATTAAGTAGTCAACAGCTACCCATGGCAATGTGAGCCACAGCACTTTCGGTACACACATGGGGAAAAGAGGTGTGTATTTTGACAATTTCATGTGGTTTCATTTTTGTGAAAGCTTCTTTCTACAGTTAGTAGCAATTACAAGAAATCAGCATAAGTTGAAAATCAGGTGCTTTTTACGTTCTAAAAATAATGTCAGGGAAAAGATGGTAAGCTGTAGTAATGTATGGTCAGTTTGTATGTAAATGCACTGCGTAAATGTACAGGCAGCAAATGTGTAAGAGCAAGATGTGCTGAATTCTTAGAAGCAAGCAAGTTGTCATGAAGTCTTTGTGAATAGATTGTATATAGTGCCTAGGACATCCTTAAAAATCTATTTTCTTTAAAATTCAGTTTGCAGATATCTTTTGGGGTGTTTTTAGTGTTTTTTTTTTTCCTACACATACTAACGGTGTTTATAAGTGGTTCTCACAATTCTGTTGCAGGTTAAGGAACACAGATGTAAAACATGAATTAGTCTTTTAATACCATAAGCGCGTTCAATACGAGGACAGAACATTTATATGTAGAACATGTTTGTGGATTATGTTTTCAATAACAGTAATAGTTACCCAATGACATTTTTTCGGTGGAGGTGGTTGAGGCCGTGCTTTTGCTTCCACTCGGCCCTTGCACTGCCCTGACCCAAAAGCTGGCACGATCAGCGAGTGACTCTGTGCTGAACCCGTGCAGAGAAGTGCTAAAAGGCAGAATTAAGACAAAGCAGCAAACCCAGGTTGTGTTCCCAGTGTTACGCACAGTCTTGTCACCCTGAGGGCAGGGCAGGAGGAGTAAACACCCAGGGGACAGCGGCAGGGGCAGTGCCAGCTTGGGATGACAGAGAAGCTCTGGTGTAAATTGCAATTCCTTTGCCAGCCCACTGTAGTCATTAGTGACAGAGGGAGGTAATTATGGGCCTGTCTTGTCCTGTTGAGCATTTATTACTGATTATTTGGTCCTGCATGTTAGCTGTAAATAAAATTATGTTTCTCTGAACATTTTGGGCCTGACAGCCGCTGAATGGAGTTTATAAAGCAGCTGTTGAGCTGCGGCTGAAGAGGCTGCCATGCTGTAAGGTAACAGTGGAAATGTTTATGGATTTCATGTGAGTGTTCTCAGTAATTACACTGGAAAGTGAAAGCAAATAACAGCATACAAGAGTGATGTTTGATGACCTTTTCAGTGCTTTTGTGGTGGATCCATACCTTTGCAAAGCTACATCATACAGTAAATTCCTGGAACTTTAGACAGTGGAGATGTATTCGCTTCCTGAATAATTGTGCTGGCCTTCCTGCTATGACTAAATCAGAATACAGAGCTTGAGAAACAGGTATTGCCTTGATTTCCCTCCTCTCAGCCCCCGGCTGCCCTAGCCCTCCGCTGCCCCGAGCAGCTGGGTGGCTGGGTACTGAGCTGCGTTGAGAGCCTGCTGTGGCAGTAGGGATGACCTCTGTGGGTGATGGATGAGTGGACGTCTGGCTGGATGTGACACAAGTTGGTCTCCAAATGGACGTAGATTTTTGGGGTCTCTGCTCTACACTGGTTTTGAAGGCTGTCATGTCCTTCAAAATCTTGGGGTGTACTTCGATAAAAGAAAATAAAACCAGAAGTCATCATCTAGCTGTGGAGAAGAAGGAGACTTGAAAGCATGTCACTTGGTGAAGCTTGTGAGCAGGCTGTGACCATAGGTCCAAGGTGTGAAGTGAACCATGTGGTCTCACAGTATGGTCAGTAAGTGTCAGCTAAAGCATTGACTGGTAACAGTGAATTGTCACCAGGGTGTTACTGAAAACAAAGAAAATAAAGGTTTGTGGGGAGAGATAGTATGTTTTACTGTGCCAGCTGGTAAAACTGAAAAGCACAGAAAGCTTTGAGGCATTCAGGACCTTCATGTACAAAAGTGGACAGAAAGTTGAATCTGCTGTAACAGCCACAGTGAGCTGTTTCGGTTCTTGGATTTAATGGTGTTTGGGAAAGCATCTCCAGCTTTTCTCTCCAGTCCGACCTGGGAGACGAGAAGCAGCCTCGACTGCAGAGCAGGAAAGCTTTATGCCTTGTGCAAGCAAGGAGAAACCAATTAGCAGAGCCTAACATCCAGGAGACATGCTGAAGTTCATGGGATTATTTCGGATAGGAGATAGAAAAAGAAGTAAGAAAGCAGGATACGCCAGCGAGACCACAGACATGTCAATAGGTGGATACTGAAGAGTGCATCTTCATGGCTCTGTCAGCAGATGAAAGGGGAGGTAGCTCCATGCACGCCCTGAGTACACAGCACTGATATTCGCTTTAAGTAACAGATTCCAGGGGTTACCCCCTGTGTTGCATACCTAGTTCAACATCTTGTCTTAAAGATACTGAAGATCAGTAGGTGCCTCGAAAGACTATTGGAATCTGCAAGAACTACATGTGACGTAATCTCCCCTTCTCGTGAAAATCTTTATTTGAATTTTTAAGGATTAGAGATTGATTTAAATCCTGACTCATGAGGTTTTATCTTCCTTTTAGTTCTGCACCACTTTTGTTATGAAATAACCAATTCTGGATATATCTGTGTGCATACCTAGCTTGTGTAAATCCTGATAAATTGGTCATTGTTAGCAGCATCAGTGCTCTTATTTGTGCAGTACCTGAGGTATCAGTGTTCATATTTTTTAATAGATATTTTTAATTTTTCATTTTTATACTTGTTAATTTGCCACCTTTCAGCTTTGCTGTTCTTACACTTAGCCTGTGAATGTTCCTTGTTTACTTAACCTGTTACTAATTTAAGTGTGTTTTTAGTGTTTGAAGTGTTTCTCTCCTTTCTGGGCTAAATAATACAGTTCTATCCGTTCTGCTCATGCGTCATGTTTTTATTGCCACAAATGTTTGCTTTCTCTGAACATGCAGATTTCACAGAATCCATATTTAAGATGGGCTCACAACCTCTGCACTGTAATTCAACAATCCAGCTGATGTGCAGGGTCCATCTATACAAATGCAATTTTTAAAGATTACTCAGTCTCTTTTTACTGTTGAGGTCTACCACTTTAGCTTTTCTTATCCTAGGTGCATGTTAAGCGAAAATTTGAAGTAAACTGTCTGCGGTAGTGCCCAGGCCCCTGTTCAAGGCTTATGCAAGGAACAAGACAGGTTTACTTGGATTTTTATAAAGTGTATGTAGTTCAGTTTCCCTGCATTCTGCAACTCTTTGTGTTAATTAGCATCCCTCTTCTGCTGTCATGGTGTGAATTCAGCTGGTACAGTTAGTTATCTTCTGCTGAATTTCTTTCTTCCAATCCTGGTTTGGCTAAAACAAATTACTGGCTGTCAACGGAATGCTTTACTTTTTGGCTCTTTACCTCTGGAGTTTCAGATCATTAGTATGTTGTTAAGAAAGTGGTGGTGTTACGTACAATACTAGCTCTTTTGACCTAGGGAAGTTTTGTATTACATAAAAGTCACAAGTTAAACCATCTCTAACCAGGTAGTCTCATCAGTTTTCTTAAGATGTGTCAGAGTTCATAGCTGGGATTTTCTAGACAAGCAGGCTCTGTTTTTGCAACTCTGGTTGTTAATAGCTAACTTTTTTTCAGTTAGTTTCATTTAGAATAGTCGATTCCAGATGAGCTACAGCAGTCAGTGATTTTTTTCTTGAAGTGGGGGCGCATGTCCTCTCCTGAGATGGAAAGTGGCCTGGAAGCAGGGAGGCAGGAGAAGAAGGTGTGTTCCCTCTGCTCCCGTATGACTTCCCTGCCTGAGACACTTGTTCTCCCCAGGACACTGTTCAGCTCCCCACCTCGTTTCAAGAAGTCCCGGTGTGGAGGCTGCCAGGGAATTCGGTGCCAGGGAGCAGGATGGACCACAGTGAAGAGGGCAGAAGGAGCAGAAGGATGGTGTGGCAGGGTGGGCCTGAGTACCCACAAGAACAGAAAGACACTGGGGTACTGGTCAGCAAAGCTTGTCTAGACTAGGGGTGTGAGAGCTTGGAAAGGAGCTGTAAGGATTATACCTGTGGGGAGGTTTCAAACCAAACATCATTTCATCTGTTACATTCTGAATTACAAGAACTAATAGGGATTGACGGCCTTAATTTCAGCCGTCATTGGCTTATCGATACACACAACTTGGCGTTTATGTTGTAGATGTCTGGTCTTGCCTATCTTGGCAATCTGACTGTTTGAAGCAAACATGAAACAGTGATCAGTGAAACATGAAATAGTAATCAGTGTATCTAGAATACGATGTCATGATGCTCAGAAATCTGATTCCTTTTTTCTGACAAATTGTTGTAAAAGGTAGTAGTGAGGATGTTAGAATACAAATAACTGGGATGTATGAGTGCAAGGTAAATTGAACCAAATTCAAGAATACTTAGAACTTGTGAGTAACATGAGACTAAGAGCTTGTCCAAAAACTACAAGTCATGTTGGCAACCTGCTTAAACTGCATGTGTCGACATGTGAATCCTGCAGGCAGCTTCCTGCATTGCTTACTGTGTGTCACGAGGAGGTTTCTTTTAGGTGTCTGCAAGTCACGTTAAGAATTTGATTTCCAAAATGTTGGTGTTGTAGAGGAGGGAGCACATCAAACACTTGGTGCTTTCGTTGATTACATATGCAAAAGATGATGCAGGCATGGAAACCAAACTTGTAAAACCAGAGATCCTCTGCTGAATAGTGTGTGAGAGGATTGGAAATTCTTCCTGGGAAAACTTTGCATTTATCAGCAGGAATTTGGCAACATCTACCTTCCTGAATATTGCTGAATACCCGATTCAAGAGACTCCTCACTTGCACATTTCATCTATTTCTAATCCCATTTGTATAGCACACTGGAGTCACATTTTCTATCAGCAAACGAAAGTGTTCCTAGTTTTGTGACATACTTGAATTTGTAGCTGGGAGATTGTTTTTTAAAGTTCTTTTTAGATACTTGGCTGGGAGATGTTGCCGATGCAAAAGATCTGCTCCTGAAATGGTTCTGATGAGGCAGTCATTTGTCTGGAGTCACCACGATGCATGTGTAGAAATCAGGAAAAAGTTGTTAATTTGCTTACCTTGGACGAGCTGGCTGATACTTGCAAAGAACAGATAAAACTAGATACTTCCTTCAGAGCTATGAAAATCAAAGGGAAACCTATCATAGTCTGGTTTGTAGTTTGCACTTTTCAAAATGCAGAATGCTCAAAAAAAATGGATGGATAACATGGAGGACTAAAACTGTTAAAATATAACTTGTGTTAAAATTGGGGTAGAAACCTCTTCAGCTGTTGTCTATAATGAAGTTTTTAAGAACCATTTGGTAATACACCTCACGAATAGCAATAGTGCATGGGTTTTCTTTCGTGTTTTCTGAAAGATTAAATGTGGCATGGAGAAGACTTATTACTGTAGAAAAGAATTTTGGATTGACGGGCTATCTTTGAAATTCTTATAAAAATTGTAACTACTTAAAATGCAGTGAGTTTACAACTAATTTCTTCCATGGCCAGTTTACCAGTATATGCATATAGGTAGAATATTGTTTACCTGTGTGCATTGGTTTAGACTAATACCTTGTTTATGTGGGACAAAAATCATGACAGGAGGGAGAGGAAGAACAAAATTCCAGGTGTTGAGAAGAATTTAATTTACTTTTTCCGAAAGTTTGTAAGTTTTCTGTCATAGTTTGTTTTTAAGGAGAATCAGATTTAATTCTTTTCCTTCTTTTCATTTCCTAAGAGTTTCTAAACTGATGTTGGAACTAAATATTCGGCACTTAAACATTTTAGGGTTACACACATGCACAAACACTAAAGCTCATTTGAACACTTTCAATGCTAAGTATAAAGATTTTTATTTACATGCATTGACTTGCTTTCTTTTGATGTGAGATGCAGCTAGTACTTTGTAATGCTGTTTTATCTTTGTTGATTAGCAATCACTTACTGTAAGACAGAAATGTCACATTATACTGAGCACTGAGTAGGCAACACATCCCCAGAGAGTATATTCTTTCCTTTGTAATACTTAAGCATAGTTTGCATTGAAATGGAAGTTTCCTCAACTTCGTGCTTAAAATGGAATCTCTTGGATGTGACCATGGCACTCATGCCTGTATCAGCGCTTCTCAGTCTTTTCCTCGCAGGGCCGGGCAAGGCAAGCGAGGACGGGGGCGTTTCTCCTTCTTCCCACTTCTCTTCTGATCCGAGCATCCGCTGCCTGCAGGCCCTCTCCCAAAGCAGGAAGGCTCTGTGGGTTGTTTTGCTCCCCCTCGGAAGGGAGGTGTGCTGCTGCCTCGGGGTAGCCAGAGGCCTGAGCAGATAAGGCAGCCCAGGGGGGTGGTACACAGGATTACTGTTGTGGCTCTGGAGGTAATATCCATTCTTAATATTTGCTGTTTGGAGTTCTGTATAATATACTGGTATTGCTATATAACCCTTGGGAGCATTTCCTTGTATTTCAAAGTTCTTTTTTATATGTCAGTATTTAAAGAACTGAAAAGTAATTTTCACAGATCAGTGCAGAATTTAACATTCATTGCACTCTGCCTACATGCATGGGTTTGGAAGTTATGCAACCTCTTTTTATAGAGTTGTGTCTTCTGGTGATCTAGACTTGCTCAGTTATTGCTTAGAAATGTAAGTATATTAGGAGCTATATATGATACAGAACTTAGGTCATGGCAAACTACAATATATCTCTAAATATAAAAGTATTTAATTGCTGTAAGTTTTGCATAGAAATGGCTTCCATCGTTACGTGTACTGACTTTGAATCCACCGAGTAAAAAAGACGAAGTCGCTGTGACGTAGGGCTGTGCATAGTCTGGTTGTGGAAAGAATTTGCTTGGAGGTGTTGCATATTTAGTTCAGAGAGAAGACGACTGAAAACTGAGTGCCCAACACAGAAGCAATTGCTATTGGTTATCTGCAGTTGGAGGGGAGAGGGAGGGCTGTAGCAGGACACCTTGTCACCTTGGCACTGAGGCAGTGACCTTCCCCACAGACGGACAGTCCTTGTTCCGAGTTGTGGAGGTGCTAGATCATCCCAGTGCAATTGCTCAAGCAATTTTTTTAAGATGAGCAGAACCCATTTTTTTCTGGTCTCATCACTGGAGGAGGCTGGACCTGTTTTTCAGAAACATTACACACACAGAAAAACCAACCTGAGGCAGACACCTGGCATGAAAAGAATTTTGCCTGAATGCTAATAGTTTGGCAACATTTTAATAAGCAAATGGAAAAAGTATGTAGTGTACTGGGAATTCAGCTGCAGTGATTGCTACCAGATCCACCAAGAATAATGGACTTGCATACCAACCCAGACTTATGACAAATATTGTGATTGTAGGTAACTAAATGACCATGGAATCTGGAGCAGAGAACCAGCAGAGTGGAGATGCAGCCGTTACAGAGGCAGAAACCCAACAGATGACAGTACAGGCACAACCACAGATTGCAACGTTAGCCCAGGTATAAAATCATATGGTGTAATAGTTTTACCTACTGGATAATTTTTTTAAGAGGGATAATGTCTGCTCATGGGCCTGAGAGAAGGTTCCATCGGTATGGTTCTGAAATAGGTGCGATGTATAGTTCCTTTAATATTTGTCTTCACATTTTTAAAGCAGTAGAGATTTTTAACTTCCCATCACACTAGGCTGTGTTAGTTTTGAAGAACTGTGTGCGTGTAAACTGTGTAATGCTAACAGAATAATGAATGAAAATATTTCTAGCATTCTTTACCACAGCCATACCACCAAAAGGTATTTTTTTTAAACATGTAATTTGCTTTCTCTTTTGTATTGACTGGATTGTTTTTCTGTTATGTTTTCTGTTGGGAACTCGTCCATAGCAGTCAGTTTAATTCTGAAGAAAATAAACTGAAAATACAGATGAATAATGCAGCTGATAATAATCAACCTAGTATTTGATGGCTCGTGTTAACCTGTTGTCTCCAGAATTTCACAGAATGGTTGGCTGTTTAGAGAGATGGTAGTAGACCATTTATTATCCCCAAATTATTCTGTAGAGACGAGAAATGCAGTCCCAGCTACCTCTCTAATTTTGGAACCTGGTTTAATTCTTTGACACGCTGATGGTTGGCAGAAGGAACTCTGTTGTGTAAATGAGGACAGAATCTGTTTGGCTCTCTCTGCTCGGCTCTCTTCTGTAACCATTTAATTTTAAAACTGCTTGCAGTCTGCAAAGAGCAAACAAGGTTTTTTTGATCTCATCGTTTGGGGAACTGAGTGTCTTAAGTAGCACAGGTGTTCAGTCACTTATCATTTATAAAGACGATTCACTTCTTTATTGCACCTTTTGGTAAACGAGAAAGAGTACACTTCCCTTCAAGTGATAGTGGAGGGATTGGAGCTGTTAAAATGCGCAGGGTGATTTTGTTGAGTGAAGCTGCGGCGTGAATTTACAGGCCACCAGCTGCCCTGCACCAGCTTGCCTCTTTGGGCCATTTTCTCACTGTCTAACTTAGGCATAGCATGTAGGTGGTGCGAATAACACTTCAGCATGAACTGAGTGGAAGTAGTTTATTTCTCTTGCAAAACCAGTGAACTGCTTCTCACTTGGTATGCATTAAGATTTACTCCAGAGAAGCAAGAATGTTTTAAATTTGTGTGCTAACATACTAACCTCCAGGTAGCAGAAGTATGCAGTGGGTTGAATGCACTTTACCCAGGCAAAATTACCCAGGTACTTGAATGAGATTTTTTTCCAAGTAAGAAAAAGCCATACAGCTGTGGTTTAATGCATGTGAACCACGAAGAAATATGTTAGGTTTTTCCTAATTTCTTCTCTTGTCATTCACTGTATTATTTGCACCTTAGCTTTTCCCCAGGCTTTATATTTCTTGAGGAAGTGATGTAACAATCTAAACAAAATTCCTTGTCTCTTTCACTTCAGTGTTATGTTATTACAATGTTTTTAATATGTGAAGTGGCAGTGTTTGGCACATTAGGGAGTGTCCTCAGAGGCTTAGGAAAATGTAAATAACTATGTCAATTTTTATTCTTTCATTATCTCTTGTAAGGTCACCTCTCTTGCAAGCTTAGTTTGATGGCCACATTTTTAGTGAGTTAGGGTGGTTTTCAGAGTCAAAAGGAAACTCGCTCCAGTTCCACAAGGTATGAGTCAGAGACATCTGCGGAAGTTACACTCTGTTGTTGGCTTAGTCCAACCGCAGAGTGGCCTCCGGTTGATCAGCTTTGCTGTCATTGCCAAGGACTGTTTAGTCAGACAAGCATTATTAAAAAAGGTCGCCTGGTAAAGGAATTGCCAGAGGAAACCGTGCTCCTGTTAATCTCAGCCCCAGTTTCTCTCAAATGTGAGCTAAGTACCACCATGTAATGCTGCAGCTGTTTTACCGAAAAAGGAAGGTAAAGGCAAACACAAATTTGTGGATTAGAGAGAGACAACTGTGAAGGAGAGAGGTCTACATGTAATTCTCTTGATTTTTATTGTTAAGCAAGATTTCCTTGTAAATGGCGGCTGTTTATGGAAATTCACAGATCAGCTGCTGCAGCTTTTTAAGAACCACATGTTCACAGGGTCAAGCACAGGATTTACTTCTGCATCCAGTACATAGCAGCAATTCGAGATTAGGTAGGACAGCAGCACAGCCCTTTCTCACATTGTAGCTACATGTATTGAATTTCTTGAAAACGCCATTGAATGCCGGAGGATTATTATTAAATCTTCCAAACTCGGGTGTCTAGGAGAAAGCTGGCTAGTCCGTGGCCTGTCACCTGGCTGAGGTCTGCCTGAGCAGCTCACGCTCGGCTGCAGTCTTTCCCTGAGGGCTACGACAGTGCAACTTGGGCGCAGAGCAAGGGCCCCGCGCGCTGGTACGGCCGCCCTGGCACCTGCCTTTCAGGAGTCGCCCAGCCGTGAGCACGTGCATCGTGTCACTGCACAGTTGCTGAGCACTGGGCGTGCGCTGGAGCATCTGCTCGGCTGCATAGCAACCTTGGTGCGTGGCCCTGCCACCGCCCATCGTGGTTCTTGTGACCTGCCGGGGTGAGACTTCGCTGCGTGACGTGAACAGCTTCGTGTGGGTATCGCTGTCCTTGGAGCCCGAGCCCGTGTGCGGGATGTGTGCAGCTGCGCGCGCAGCGCTGACGGACCGTGCTGGAGTCGTTAGCGTGTCCCCTTTGGCACAGCTGCTATGCCTGCAGCTCTGTGCTGGAGAAACAAAGCTGTGGTTAGGAGCTGAGGGTTTAAAACAGGAGTGATTTTTCCTCAGAAACAATACTAAGACAAGGTTGTGGTGACTGGTTGCACTGAATCACAGTGACTGCCTACAAAATGTTTGTTTCCACTGCAAACCCCTGTTTTTTCTGTCTGAACACGTGGTCAGTTTTCTTCATTTAAACGGGCTTTGTGAGCTGCTCGATATGATTTAGTCTCTAGAAAGTCTGAAAGGTATGACTCCCTGAAAATTTTAACTTCTTGCAAACACTTTGCATTTTCTTGAGCGAGCGACAACAAAAATATCTCCACTCCCATATGTTTCTGCCTTTGACTCAGCAGTGTATGTAGGAGTACACCCAAGTCCCAGCAATATCTAACTGAAGTAAGCAAAAGGTATAACGTCTTTTTACTAGGTTACCTCAAAACAGAGGCAGTTGTGTTTTTCTCGTTCTTGTCAGTGGTTTTACAAGCAATGTTTTGAGCCTGCAGAATTTCTGCTTTAGATTAATTTGTAAAGTAGGTCAGATGTTGGGCTTAGGCAGTTCAGGGGGTTTTATATTACTCTGAAACATTTGGGTCATCTAACTGGTTTCTAGAAGAGACGTAATTCTTTCTCCAAAAAGTGTTTGTAGTAGCGAAATGAGAAGATTTTGCAATAACCTAATTTATGGCCGCTGTCTCTTCTTTGCAGGTATCTATGCCAGCAGCTCACGCAACGTCTTCTGCGCCCACGGTGACCTTAGTTCAGCTGCCCAATGGGCAGACGGTTCAAGTGCATGGAGTAATTCAGGCTGCCCAGCCGTCAGTTATTCAGTCTCCACAGGTCCAGACAGTTCAGGTACTGACTGAAGAAATTCCTAATGTGTGAATTGGGCCGTTCGAATAGTCCTGCCACTTCACTGGTTTCTAATGTGTTTATGTCCTGGGTTGTGTTTTTGCTCATACAAACTTTAAGAGCATATCAAAGGCAATATCTATAAAGTATTTGCTACTCTGTGACTTTTTTTTCTGATCTGGCCTTAACCACTTTTCACTTTCAAACATCTCTGAGTTTCATTTCCCTCTAGAATTCGGTTGGCAAGTTTAACAGCTTTGTGGTTTTTCTTATAGTATTACTCTGTTTTTTCTCTATACTGTGTTCTCAGTCTTTAAACATTAATGAGGCTGATATTCTGGGATGAGAGTCTTTGCTCCTTAGAAAATACTTGCAGTGGTTTACGAAACAGATGTCTGTGTGCCAATTGTCCTTAAAATAAACCTATCAGTCCTCTCATAAAAATGGTTTTAAAATCTGCCTGTTGAATGTTGCTTTGCAAAGCTGTAGCATTTTCTTCTGTGCAGCAAGACAGATAATGCAGTATGATGAGATAGCCTGAAGACATAGGAGACAAGTAGTCTGAAATCTTTTTAAAAAGTAACTTTTTTTTTTAAAGAAAACAAACACTTTAAGCTCAGTATTACCAAATGCAGGAGGAGAAATTGCTTGGCGTACAACAGCTACACAGAACAAGGACTGTACATCATTCCTTTGCTGTTAGTACAGTGAGCTCCAAAACTGTTTAAAAAGTAGGCAGTGTGACTCTTTGATGCAGATGTTTGGCTGGGTATTATTTTTTAAAAATAATAAGGCATGCATAATTTAAAACTAGGCCATTCTGATAATAATCTTTGTTTACTCCTTGTCAGCTTCAGTGCTGAGTTTCTGGCAGTCTCTACCCTCCTCAGCCATTGGAGTCAAAAGTTTAGAGTTTTAATCTATCGGAGGTGAGCCATTTTCAGATAAGTGCATAAGTTATTAGCCCAGAGGTGGAAAATAAATGACTGGCAGTGAAAACCATGCTTGGAATTCACCTGGCTCAGTGCAAAGCTCGCATGTTGGGATGTTAAAAGCCCCGGTAGTTCACAGTAAGCCTTGGACCTGTGCAGGCCCTCTGTCTGATAACGGTGCCGGCAAGCTTTTTCAGCCTTTAGGAATCTTCCCTAGAGTAAAATATCAGGCTGTGAGCTATGTTTCTCACACAGGCATTTCTCTGCTTGCTATCATTAGCTTTTCTGTATTTGTCACGGGACTATAGTCTTTTGGAAAACAGTCTCTGTTTTTATGTATCGGAGGTGATTTTCCATTTTTGGTACACTTTGAGTTTAAAATAATTGAAAGGTGATTGATGCGAACATTTTAGCTTTCCTTCATAGTATTTTGGGGGTTTTTTTAGCACAGATTTTCAGAATTGCAGCACTACATTATTTTTTAGCATCCTCATGTATGGCATTTTCCTGACAATTTCTCCAAAAAAATGCTCTCTCTCTGTATCATATCTTTCCAGTTATTTTTAAACTGATGTTTCTCAGCTTAAATACGTTGCTTTCTGTTTCCAAACATTTCTGCTATCTTAATTTGGTTTTAGTTATTCTCTCTTAAATTTTACTAAAAAAGTCTTTGATTCCTTAAAATGAATAGAAAAAAGGAATTGTGGAAAGCAAAAAGTGTATGGAACTACTGTTTATATTTTGTTATCAGAGTATTTAAATTATAAAGGACATTCTTACAGGTAGATAACTGACTGTGGTCGTTCTTCACTGGATCTATTACTAAACAACCTGCCCTTTCTGTTCATTACCAAGGTAGAACCACTATAGAGTACTTGCACTGCAGTGTTTTTCACAGGATGTCAGCATTTCCTTAAAGACACTGAAAGTTTCTCGTTAAACTTGATTGCTGTTCTTATTTACAGATCTCCACTATAGCAGAAAGTGAAGATTCACAGGAATCAGTAGACAGTGTCACAGACTCACAGAAACGAAGAGAAATTCTTTCCAGACGACCCTCCTACAGGTATGGAGGTTAAAAGCAGAAGCATTTTGCTTGAAGGATGTGTTCTTCACATGAGGAGACAAACGGTGTGATTGTATAGTTATTTTTGCATTTACCATCTAAATGAAATCTCTCTTCTGCGATGTCTTTCCATGGAATAGGATGTAAGGAGAATAAGCAAATAGGAGGAGGAGGAGGAAATCTCAGCTGTTACACTCGATTAAGACAGAAATGAGCTGAGAATAAGCTAATTGCCAGATCTGTGAAACATTGAGGTATCATTGTGCTAAGTGCCTTAAGAGATGGCTTTAATGGATATTTAACACATGAAACACACTGAAGCTTTGCAAGAAAGCGGCTTCTGTATAATCTGTAGTCTGCAAAAAAAAATCAATTCTATTGTTTTTCATTATTGTGGAAATAGTAGCAGCAATCAAACTTAATTCCTTTCTCCCGGGAGACTTTCAGTGAACATGTGGTATTCTGTAGCTCAGAGAATTTCTGCTTGAGCAAAATTGGTTGTGTTTAAAGTTTAAGAAGTCAGGATATGAGTTGAATGTGGTGATAGGCATCTAGTGTCTTTAGTTGTCATGGCAAATACTTCTGCAGTAAGACCAACTGAGGTGCTCCTTCACATGATGTTATTTATACGTTACTTTATTAATTAATCCCTTGCACAGCGTTTTCTGGCTGTACTAAATCTCACTTTTCATTCTTAAAACATACTAAATAGCATTAAGGAACAGCTCTGAAGTTCAGCAGGTTTAAAGTGACCTGTGGATCCCTGCTGCTTCAGAAAATTCAGGTGCTCCTTTTCTCTTTATGAGCATGACCTTAGAAGTATAAGCCAGACCCAAGGCCTGAGCATATCTCAACCATTTTTTTTTTTGGCACTTGTGGATTATTTTACACCTTTTCCAGCAGCCTTCAAGGCTGTTCTGCTGAAGATAATGAAAATCATTGCTGAAGATCCCTAGCCGTGATAGATCTGGGGAAGTATTTTTGTTTGTGAGGAGCAGAGTTGCTAACTTGAAGGCTGCCACAGACTTCCTTGCAGTCTGCTTCTCCAGTGAGACGTTTGCTTTTACTATATATGGAAGAATGGCTGTGTATCGTGAGACAACAGAGCTAAGGAAAACAAGCAGCAGAACTGAGAAGAGGGTACTTGCGCATGCTAACTCCTCCTGGAGATGGACTCCTTTGCACGCACTGGTGCCACACCACAGCCTCTGTCCTTAAACCAGATCCTGGTGACTCAGCAAAACTTTGTAGCTGTAAAACTTATATACGCGGCTCAGGCTCTGGGCTGGCGTAGGGGTAGTGTCAAAAAGGCTGAGCCAGACTGCTGCTGCGTTGAGTGAGTTCCCAGCTGGCATTATTCAAGGTGCTGTAACGGACCCCAGAGGAGAGATAGATGCAGATGGGTTCACGGAAGTGAAAGCTGTACCTCTGCCTCAGAAACTCCACTTTGATCCAGCTACTGAAGTACATCATGTGTTCCCCATGTCAGTTCGTAGCTCCTCTATTTGTAAAGCTGCCACCTTACCTTCTATCTTATGCCCATCCTTTTGGTGATGAAGGTGGTTCTACCCACTAGATGATGTCTGACACAAGCTTAAAAAGTGGTGAGCTGTAGTTTTCTGTTTTGAGCTTGAGTTTTGTTCCTCATCCTCCCTGCTCTCTCCATTTTTTTTTTCATCTGTTTTGTCCACTATTTTTCCTAGTCTAACACCTAGATTGCAGGCTCTCTGGATGGGAATTTTTTATTTGTCCAAGTGGTGCTTGGCACAGCAGAGTGCTTGTGCAATGCTGGAGTTCTCGCATGCACACAGAGTCAAAACAGCAACAGCAAAGCTCTGTTTGGCAAGTTGCTTAGCAAAGTGACTGCTCTCCCCAAGTAGCTCCATACAGATATTCTGTGACTTCACTCAAACACTCAGTACTGTCTCCCAGACAGGTGTTACATTATGAACTGGTTGCTCTTTACAAGCATTTCTGCTGGCGTCCTTTTCACTCAGCTCTCTCACTGAGGCCTTTACAGTCTCTGAGACAGAGCAGTTCCCCTAGTGTGAGTGAGGAGATGGGTTTTTACATGCTCTTGCTTTCTGGAAATCTTTATGTGGCTAAAAGTAGGAAACAGCTAAAAATGGCTGAGAAATAAACGTGTTGGTAAGGGAAAGTTGTGATAGCCGTATCTTGTGTTGAGAAAAACCTGTTGAGAAGCACCTGTACTGTGTTGATAAGCACAGCTGTTCTGTGCTGGCTCCTTTGCCCCTCTGGGCATGGCACATTGAACAATCCTCTCCAGTAAGGTTGAAAATAGCACAGGTTTTTCATTCTGCACCCATATTTTCCTTACTGCACTTTGCCGTTTTCTCCAGCATTGTGTGTCAGATAGACTTTCCCCACCCTTCCCCAATTTTTATTAAAATCTCTACAACACGCTGTCTTTGCCAGAAAAATTTTGAATGACTTGTCCTCAGACGCGCCAGGAGTGCCACGGATCGAAGAAGAAAAGTCTGAAGAGGAAACAGCAGCACCCGCCATCGCCACTGTTACGGTGCCAACTCCCATTTACCAAACCAGCAGTGGGCAGTACAGTATGTAGTCTGAATTTCTCAGTGGTGCTAGTGAGTGGGGGTGAGAAGATGAAGAACTATTATTTCTTAACTGTTTGGACTAGGACAAAGCAGGAGGTGAAAATAAGATGGCTTGAATTTGGCTGTTTGATAACTGTGCCTTTTAAACACATTCCTGTTGTAAGTATTTGAAGTGTTCTATTAACATTCTGGGACTGCTGGCCAGTTAGTGTAGCTAATGCGTCCTGAGGCAACATATGAACTAACCGTAATGCTCCTATAAGCTTTTTCATTCAGGAACCAGATGAGGTAATTCAGAAGTTTCTTTTCTTTTCCTGGCAGATTATTAATACTGGTCCACAAAATTGTAACCTCATTAAAAGAAAAAACAGTACAGTCTGCAATTATGAAGTCCTGAAAAAATAAGAACTTGAGCAACCTTATTTAAAACGTGTAATAAATACACATTTCTGTATTTTGTTTATTTGTTACATTTTATAGGCATAGTGTTTTAACTTAATGGATTGAGGATACAGCAGTAAAGCTAGAATTCACATGCTGTCTCAGGCAAACAAACACGGTATTAAATATACAAAAGGGAGAAGGAACTACTTGTTTATGTCTTCCTTCTAGAATCTCTTTAAAATTTTCTATCTCTGTTTACTCCTTAGCCACTCTGCCTAATAACCTACTTAATTTTATTGAAACTGATGTGGCTAACTCTGCTTTCCTACCATAACTGTAAGATAACTGCTTGTGCAGATACCTGGGATTTTGGTGTGTCTGTGTATAGGAACACGGTGAAGTTCTTCGGGGTCGCGAATGAGGGGTGATGTCTCTACACCTCCATGACAGGATACAGGGAAAGAAAAGGAAAAGAAAGGAAAAAACAGCAAAGTAAGACTGCTTAAAGGAAAAAAAAAAAAAAGTGAAACCGAATCATTATAAATGAAAACACTGCTAGAAGGTGCCAAGTTGTAAAGAAGGGGGGGTTACAATCAGAAGAAAAAAATAATCCAAAGCAAGAAGACAGTGAAGCACAAAATGGGTAGCAGTAGTAGCAGAGGGGACTTAAGGGCATAAAGCATCCAAGAGGAGAGGAATTTCAAATGAGAGGAAGAAAGCATGGACTGAAGAAAAGTCCTAAACCAACTGAGAATAAAATCTGAACTAACAAGTTAAGAAATGTTCCTGGGGGGAATATTATAGCTCCTCTCCATGATGCTGTTTTATCAGAGAAACTAATTTGTGGTTTAGGCTGTGTTTTTGCCCCCCCCCCCCCAAAAATATGGGTCTCATGAAAAATTAAAAACTTACTTTCAAAGCATGAGTTCATTAATGTACCTTAAAGCCATGTGTCTGATTTGAGGGTGTATAAAGTTTCAAGGGATTTAACTCAGATCAGTATTCTTCCATATCTAGGTTTAATACTCTATGTTAATGACCAAATTACTGTCTTAAATGCTGTGTCGATTTTTTTTTCTTTCAGTTGCGATTACCCAAGGAGGAGCAATACAGTTGTCTAACAATGGCACAGATGGAGTACAGGGTCTCCAGACACTGACTATGACCAATGCAGCTGCAACCCAACCTGGCACCACCATTTTACAATATGCACAGACCACAGATGGACAACAGATACTCGTACCCAGCAACCAGGTTGTTGTACAAGGTGAGAAACTGCACAGCCAGTCATTCTGTGTGAGGTTTTCTCTAGGCAAGTAGGAGTTGCTAGCCTAATTTTTTCCAGCATGTCAGGAAACAGAGTTCACAGAATCACAGAATGTTAAAGGTTGGAAGGGACCTTAAAGATCATCTAGTCCAGCCCCCCTGCCAGAGCAGGATCACCTACAGTAGAGCGCACAGGAACGCGTCCAGGCGGGTTTTGAATGTCTCAAGAGAAGGAGATTCCACAACCTCCCTGGGCAGCCTGTTCCAGTGCTCGGTCACCCTCACAGTAAAAAAGTTTTTCCTCATATTTTTCTGGAACCTCCTGTGTTCCAGCTTCCACCCATTGCCCCTTGTCTTGTCAGTGGACGCCGCTGAAAAGAGCCTGGCTCCATCCTCCTGACATTCCCCCTTGACATATTTATAAACATTAATGAGGTCACCCCTCAGCCTTCTCTTCTCCAAGCTAAAGAGACCCAGCTCCTTCAGCCTTTCCTCATAAGGGAGATGCTCCACTCCCTTCACCATCTTTGTGGCTCTGTGCTGGACTCTCTCAAGCAGCTCCCTGTCCTTCTTGAACTGAGGGGCCCAGAACTGGACACAATATTCCAGATGTGGCCTCACCAGGGCAGAGTAGAGGGGCAGGAGGACCTCTCTTGACCTACTTGCTACTCCTCTTCTAATACACCCCAGGATGCCATTGGCCTTCTTGGCCACGAGGGCACAGTGCTGGCTCATGGTCATCCTGCTGTCCACTAGAACCCCCAGGTCCCTTTCCCCTGCACTGCTCTCCAGCAGGGCAGTCCCCAACCTATATTGGCACATGGGGTTATTCTTTCCCAAGTGCAAAACTCTACACTTGCCCTTATTAAACTTCATCAGATTTCTCCCTGCCCAGCCCTCCAGCCTGTCCAGGTCTCTCTGAATGGCTGCACAGCCTTCTGGTGTGTCAACCACTCCTCCCAATTTCATATCATCAGCAAACTTGCTGACAACATTCTCTAATCCCTCATCCAGATCATTGATGAATATATTGAACAGCACCGGCCCAAGCACTGACCCCTGAGGGACCCCACTAGACACAGGCATCCAGCCAGACTCAGCCCCATTGACCACAACCCTCTGGCTTCTTCCCTTCAACCAGTTCTCGACCCACCTCACTACTTGGTCATCCAGAGTTAACAGCTTAAAACTGTTTTATCAAAAATGACAGAAAAGTGTACCCCTGCTTTTATGATTGTAAAGCGGGAGATTTTAACGGTGTCCAGTGAAGAGGTCTCCAGGCATCAGTGAAAATACACGGCCGAGAAAAATACTATTGTTGCATGTACTTCTGGGGTTTATGTTCATAAGGACGTGTGATTTCTTTAGATGGTGTCATATTTTTTAATGAGCTCAGGCAAATATAACATACTCGTAGGTCACCATAAAAAAAAAAGCAACCCAAGGTCTTGTTCATTCTAGAGAAGTAGGGAAGTCAGGTACCTAGTTTGCACTGTCTCTCTTCCTTGTTGGGAGCAAGTGCTGCATTGCAGATAGACGTTTGGAACATAGCTAGAAATACTGTTTGCCGTCCTTCATCTTCTTAAAATTGCCCAAAAAACAGATAAGTAAAAAGGAATATACTAAGGCAGAAAGAAACACAGCAACACAGCAAGACCAATCAAGTTACCAAGCACGGGTGAAGACTTCTTTCTGCACAAATGCCCAAAACCTTGTATACATTAATAAACTAAGACTGATAGGGCAGTGAAGACCCGGATGATAGTCATCCCTCCTGTGTTGTAGCGCAGAGCGCATGGTTAAGTGGATGACTAAGTTGCTCTTTGTACCACATTGCTCAAACAGGCTGACATCACATTCCCTTGTGTCTTTCAGCTGCCTCAGGAGACGTGCAGACCTACCAGATTCGCACTGCCCCTACCAGCACCATTGCACCAGGCGTAGTCATGGCGTCCTCGCCAGCACTTCCAACCCAGCCAGCAGAAGAGGCTGCACGGAAGAGAGAAGTGCGTCTAATGAAGAACAGGCACGTACCTTTATACTGCTTTTTTTCCCCGATCAGCTCTTCATAGAACTAGAGTGTTTAGCACTAAGAATCTTGATCTTTCTTAGCCATTGTACAAAATGCTTTCTGAAGAATTTGCCTTTATTTAAAGACACAAAGCAAAGAAGCCTATTGGCTGATGCCGTGTGTTCAGACCATGAAACCTTAAGTAAAGGTGTCAGACTTGTTCTGTGAGGTGTGTGAATTTGTTTGTTGATGTAAGGGGAAAAGTCATTGGTGAGAGACTTCGGTGACTGCAGGTATGTTCTTAGAAACACTGAGGTGAGTTGATTTTTTTGAATTAATGCATTCATGTAGTTTCCTGTCCTGGATTCTTTACCTTAGCCTTCTGCATGCATTCTTCTTGCTGTTGGCCCACCTGCACTCTTTATGAGTGCTTTCCGGATTGGCTCACTCGTTCTCTTTAGCTGTTTTCCCTTCTCTTCTGGAGGCAGAAGGACTCAAGGAAAGGCTAAACAAGCAGCTACTCCTTTTGACATCTTGTGGAGTTGGTAGTGGCAGCAGAAGGGCTGACAGAGAGAGACAGGGAAGAGACTTGACCCTGTAGGATTTAGTCTGCGAGGAGGAACAGCTGAGAGAACTGATGTGGGGCTTAGTGGAGGCAGCAAAAGAAGGGAGCAGCAGAGACACCTTGGGCATGGTGCTCTTGAAGCCGAACTGCAGTGTGAGACGGAAGGGGTGGGCCTGAGCTGATGCAGCACACCGAGCTTGAACTCCATCTGCAGGGCACAGACTGGAGCCTATGTGTTACCCTGTGACACTGGGAAAACAGCAGTGCTTCCCTCTCTTCCGGGGAGGGGAAGCCCTGTGAAAGCACCATTCACTTTCTCTGTCAGTCTAAAAAAAACCGTTAGGCTGTACCGGTGCATTTCTCTTCTGCAGATTGCCGAGCTGTGAACACAGTAAGAAAGTACATGACCCAATGCTTATCACAGGGACTTTAATTAAGTAAATAATTCCAAACAGCACACATTTTTAAAAGGTTTTACTGCAGAATGTCACCCGTCTCCCCATTTCATGTTTTTTTTCTAGTATTAGTGAATCGTAGGTGTTGCCTTTCAGGCTCTGCTTTTGAGAAAAAATTAAATTAGCATTCTGAATCCCTCATTTAGTCAGCAGTCTTATTCCAGTAAAAGAAGAGGTTTGTGTTTAGGAAAGCCAAGAATAATGGGGAATTAGCCCCAAATTGACAGCTTTTGCAGCAGCACTATCACGTTCCATGTGGTGCTTTTAGCCTGCCTGCTTAACAGATATTTGCAAATCTAGGCTCCATAGCAAAGCAGGAGAAAGGAATATAGAGAGGCAGCTGGTGAGGTGGTACTTACTGGAGGATTATGGTATAAATATTCATAGATATTATTGTGCAAATTTCCTCTATAAATTTTACATTTTAAAAGCTCTCATGTAATTCGGTATAACTGTAGCTCTTCATAATGAATAACTAATGCACACAGACTTGAGGCGGCTTAACATACAGCCCAAGCTGGCACAAAAATCGCAAAAAGAAAGGAAAAGTTCTCACCTAAGAAGACAGGTTAGTAGTTTGCACTGGGAGGCACCTCCTGATCCAGTGATACTTAATCTTTTGCTAACACAAGTAACAGCCCCAAACGACTTAAATTCTCAGTGTTGCACGTGGCCCACTGAAGTGCTGCACTTCTCAGCTGACCAGTAAAATCACCGAACGGCATTGGTTCTGTTCGGCTCAAACCAGGACATGCCTAAAGATTCAGGACAGACGAACGTGTGCATTCACACAAGCTGCGTAGTGAGAGGGGAGCCCTCTGCCTGAACTCCCATCCGCCTGCGGCACTGAGCTTTGTGCTTGTTTTTTGTGTGTCGGTACCGTTAGTTTTGCTGTGCAGGGTAGCTTCTGCCTTCGGGATGCTCAGCAGCACATTAACACCTTTCAAGTAGTTTTTATTGGTTTCTTAGTACATTACTAAGTTACCTACTGGCAACGCAGTCTTTACAAGCAAGCCTAAAGTTTGATTGTCTTGAGATCTGCTTCAGCACGTTAACACTGCCATGTTCTTGGCACAGCAGGCAAGGAGTAAAGAATGATCTGTTTGCTAGGGACTGTTTATTTTGTGATTTTTTTTAATTTGAGTTGCTTACATTACCAGTGCAGTGACATGATTAATAAAGTGAAGGTATTGCTCAAGAAAAAATACATTGAATGCTCTAAATGCAGCTTCCTTTGCACTGCTTGAACGTCTTGACCATTAGTATTTGGATGGACTGCACCAAGGGAAGAGTTAAGGCTATAAAGAGATTAATAGGTAACTACTGGTCTTATCCATGGTTTTATTATTCATCTATTTATTATAATAAAATCAATTAAATCATTGCAGCAGCATTTGACTCATCCTAAAGGCTCTAATGTAAATCCTGCTAGCAGAATTTTGTCATCAAGTAGTATTCTTTTCTCACAGAAGCAAAAAATTTATTGATGCTGACTTACTGGGATCTGCGAATTGAAATGAGTGTGTGTGATTTGTGGGGAGTGGTTGTTGTGAACTCAGGGTTTTTTCCTGACTTTCATTTCTTAGCAATACCTCCATATTCTAAAAATGGCAGTACTAAGTAAAGGTTTGACCTGAACAACTAAGTAGCCCTTGTCTGTAAGCGATTGCTCTGGAATTGAATGGCCTTTTTTGCTTTGCAGAGAGGCAGCACGTGAATGTCGCAGGAAGAAAAAGGAGTATGTGAAGTGTCTAGAAAATCGAGTGGCTGTGCTTGAAAACCAAAACAAGACACTGATTGAGGAATTGAAAGCACTTAAAGACCTTTACTGCCACAAATCAGATTAATTTTGGATTCCCATTTTCACTTGTCCAGGTGGGATAAAGACTGGTTCTGGCTATACCCAGAAAGACAAAGTAAACTTTTTATTTTCTAAACATTTCTTTTTTTCTATGCGCAAAACTGCCTGAAGCAACTACAGAATATACTTCATCTGTGCTTTGCATCAAACTGTGAATGTTCAAGTACTTGCCTCCACTTCTCCCCCTACAAGATTATTTTCATCGTCAATCTCAGCGTGAAGAAGAGCAGGCTTCTTTCTCGTCTCCCCGTCCTCTTCAAGGAGTAACAGTGGTCACTTGGGAAGTTGCTGTGAGGAGGGTCCTTTTGTAATGATTTCAAGAATTTGTGCTGAGCTCTTTCCATTGCCTTAGAGACAGAACCACCCCAGCCTCTCGGTCCGGAGAACCGTGGGCCACGTGTGTGGAGCATGCATGGTGCAGCGAAGAAGCAACGGTTGCCAAATCGGTTTCACATACTCATTATGAACTCAGCGGCGTGCCAAATGAAAGGCACTTCACAGTCATGTTCTCGGGGGGGGAGAAGACGTACCTTTTTCAAACTAGCTCAGGAGGGCTTTTGATTGGTAATCTGTATGAAGCCCTCCTGAACTAGTCAAAACTTCTCCATACCTCAGAAACAAATGCACTGAAACGAGCTTCACTGTTTGGTCGTCGCTTCTCGAACTTTACGTGTGTAAGCGTGTTGAGCATTCTGAATGCACAAAAAGCAAACGCCGGACTTCATAGGATATTAGCTGGGGATTGATAATGGGGATGGGAAAGGAATTCAGAATACAGAAGGTACAATTAGTGACATTTTGAAAACAGCCACGTTGTAAGAAAGCACAACCTATTTGTGTGCAGAACAACTAAGCAGCTGAAGCATGGCCAACTCCGTACTGATAGTCCGTACAGTATAGTCTGTGTGTCACAAGTCCTCTCAAGCAATGAGGTTATTTCCATTTCTGTACCACTGTCTTATGGAGTGGAAATTATTGGACACAATGGAAACATCAGCCTGGTTTGCTAAATTCTTTTTCAAATTTTGAGGCTCTCATCCATACATAAATCAAATTGCTGTTTTACGGCTGCCAGGACAACCTCAAGTACTGAAGAGAACTTCAAAAACAAATATTCCAAATTCTGCTTCGTAAGGGACAATGTTAATTATTTGAATCTACCCAGGCTACTTAAATTCTTAATTTATTCAGACAATTTCTTCATGTAAAGGGTCAGATTTACTGAGTAATTTATTCCTGTAAGTAAAATTACTCATGTGCCTCAGACACTTGAAAGATCAAACTTCTTTGTTTTGCTCTGAGGAAATGTGATCTTTCCCAGATTTACGTTGTTGAAAAGGTAGTTCATGTTCAAAAACGACTCTGTACTAAACATTAAGACTTCAAAAGAATCATGCCTAAAAAGAACCAAAAGAGAATGTCAAGAAGCCATCAGAAAGAATGTGTCAAAAGGAATCATGTGCAGTTTGTTCACTGTCCCTCCGAGGGCAGGCTTTTGATACATTAACTTGGGTTATTTGCTGGAGTACGTTTACTTTGGGCTTCTGGTCAAACTTTTATGTATAGAGACATATGAATAAGACTCTGGACTGTACTAATGCCTTGCCTAGCGAAGTATTCGCTAATATTTTTTTCCCATTCACTCTATCTATTTTTAAGATACGTTTCAAACACATGCTTCTAAAAGGCTATACAATCAATGTGACATTATAAGAAAAACATTTGGAAGACTCTCGGTGGTTGAGTCTCAAGACAGCTAAGCAGTATTAAAAGTTTTCTCACTGGAGAGGGCATTCAGTTTCCAAGAGATTTTAAAACAAGGGTTGAACTTACAGCATTATGAAGGCTGGAGTTACCAATAATTTCAAATGAAGTTTGTATTTCAAGAGGAGAACATAAGTATCAGAATTATGAAAGAATTAATGTTCACGGGTTTTGAAGGGGTTTATAAATGGTCTATTTTTATCTGCCATAGGTAATTGATTTTCATGTTTTTAT
Organism: Trogon surrucura; assembly: GCA_020746105.1. NCBI lineage: Eukaryota > Metazoa > Chordata > Aves > Trogoniformes > Trogonidae > Trogon > Trogon surrucura. Next base: position 53,329,864 of record CM036621.1, on the reverse strand, counting down.
TTAATGGACGATTAATTCATTTGTTTAGCAATGGAAATTTAAAGAAGACCCTAAATTCTCAGCGATGCTTTTTTAAAATTTGTCTGATTCTTGAAGTCAGAGAATACAAATACATACAACGGTTACCAGTTTTTCAGAACTAGTGCTGAAGTAGAAATGTTGATAACGCAGGAGTCGTTCTTGTAAAGCACGAAGCTAATGATGGCCTTTTTTACGCAGTTACACGGAATGGTTCCTCCAGCTTTGAGAAACACGGAAAAGCTTGTACGTGCCTACGTTAAGGCTGCTTCTTTTGTAGAACATCTCTTTGCAAAAACCCGAATTCTTGCAGTGTACCCGCGTGAGGCTGGCTGTGATCTGGGAGCCGTTCCCGGTGGGTCGTGAGCGTGGTCGAGCGGTTGCTGGTGGTCACTCGGCACAAACTGAGAGCTGAATGGACCAGGGAGCCCGACCCGGTACCCAAACGGGTTCTTCCAGTGCAGGGTTGGCGCAAATCTGTGCAGCAGTGAGATGAGAACTGCGTTTCCGGTTTGGCTGTGCTTGGTCTGCAAGTAGTCCATAGCGTTACTAGTCTGGAACTCGGTAGCAGCTGATGCTTCGCTAGGAAAAAGAACGTTATTTTACAATACATAGGGATCTGGAAGAATCTTTATTTTTATTGATGCTGCACTGAGGGTTTGGGGACTGGAACTTGTTTATTGGAAATTTTAAGTTACAATAATTTAAAAAAATATATTTGACCGAGTACAGGGCTGGCTAGGGTTCCCCATACATGCTTCACTATTCGGACCGACCCAAAAAGGGAAAGAATATGACACAGGAATCCGTTTTTATGCTATTTACCAAGTAGTGAGGTTGGGGTAATGAGTTTCTATGAACTAAGGCCATTTGGAAGTAGGACAGAAATTATGCTGGCAGTGGGGAGAGAGGGTTAGTTTTGTATCTCACGGTTGTGAGTTTTCAAGACTCGATAGCCTGTTTTACCTGCAGAGAGGGTTAGAAAGGGCTAGATCCATTATGTTCATAATAAACAAGAATTGATTTGAAATATAATTTTTGTAATGTCATTATTTTGCAAAACAGCAGCACCAGTCAGGCAGTTAAGATATTGTCAGAGGTGCTCTTTTAATTTAGATATTCTTGGAAAATACATATGTATAATATATGTACATATATATATATACACACAGTATATAATCTACAGCTCTGAGAGCTTTTAAGTCAGGAATGCTGAGTATTATAGTATATGGAGGTCAGAAGAAATTTTTACTTTTCTGTGTGTGTCTGGGCGTGTGTGGGTGTGTGCGTGTGTGTGAAAGCTTCCCCCCACCCTAGTAGTTCTGGGCTGCATTATTCTAGCGCTTATTACTGATTTGTTTTGTGCTGTTCCTCAGTTATCCTTTTTCAATAATTTTATTTCATCTTTTCATGGCTTTCGTGAGGTTTTTTTTTTGTTAATGGAGATTTCTGAAACTACATCAACAGTTGTTTTACAACAACCACCACCCCCCAGAATAATTCACTTTTGTGCTTTTTCCTCTTTGGCAGCTATGTATCAAAGGCAAAACAATTGGAAAGGTTCTTAAGGTGTTATTTTCTAAAGGAACCACTGGTAAGAAAGTCTTCTGTTTTCCTCACGGGGTAGTGGCGGTGCATTTTTGTTTAAGCAGTGATTGCACCAGTCAGGTAGTTGCCAGCACCATTGCTTGTATCCGAAAGCACAATTTTCGCCTGTCGTGTTCCTCAGGACTGTACCTGTAGGTTCTGGCTATTCTGTAGCTGACGTTTGCGTTGTAGATGGCTGCCCTCGCCGGTATTTGTACGTTGATCAGAAAACTGGGGTGTTTGGAATCATTAAGAGGCTCAGGAAAAAGTTAGATTTAATAAGGAAAAACAGCCCTAATAGTTTCTGATCTGAATTTGTACTACAGTGACGTGTTTTTCTTTTTTAATCTGGGCTTCCAGTAGACTGCAGCTGCAACTAGACATCTGTTAGTGAAAACTGGCCTCTGCTTTTTTATTTTGTATTTTTTTAATTTATGACAGACAGCCAGTGCTTTCTGTGGGTTAAAGTAAAGACAAGTCTCCCCATCAAAGCAAGTTCAATATCAGTGGTTGCAAATCTCTATGACAATTCATAGAGGATTTCATTGGATTTTCTAAGACCCTGTTTTTATTGTTATTTCTTCACCCTGAAGGTGGTTAGTGATGTAACATTTGCCAACGATCTAACCAAAAGGTCATGTATTTATTTTTATTACACTATATTCTTTGTAAATGTTTAATTAAAATGTGCACTTTTTTTAAGAAAAAAAAAAAACACAGAACAAAAAAAAAAAGAATTGCGATTGGGTTTGCTTGCGAAGCTTCCTGGCACAATTGTTGTGATCCTGCTGCCTGCACGCAGTTCACTCCTCTCTCCCTCCCCGTAGCGGTTGACTCCTTTGCAAATTTAACTTGCTGATTAGCACCTGGCATCCAGCAGGCATTACTTCGGAATGGCAGGAGATCTGAACTGGCAGTACCGAAGACTGGAAAGAATTAAGTGTGCGGCGTCTCCGAGCAGTATGTATAGGATGGATTCAGAATTATTTTTAGAATAGAACTAGTTCAGTGATCCCAAGTGGGAAACAGAGGTTAATTTGGTAGGAAGGCTAAACTAATTTTCAGCCACTTTATTCCCCTTTTCTTAATTTGAGATTTGGCTGCACATTTTACAAGCTGCATTCCAAGAAAATAAATTAAAAGGCTTTCCAATTCTTTTATACCAGGAAGTAAAGGTACATTGACAATGTGTCACCCTGCTTTAAAAGATTAAAAAAAAAAAAAAAAAGAAGCACAACCATCTTTCTTTTGTAGGAACAATGCTAATTTAGCTATAACCCTGAAATCTGTCACCGTGAGCAGGTGTTAAAAGCATACAGCCCATTGATGGTTCTCTGTACGGTGCCTGGGAACTCATTTCCCTGAGCTTTTGAATTTGCCAGCTGTAAAAGACACTGATTTCGCAGAAACCTGAGTATCTCTTCTAGTGAAGCTCGGTTGGTCTGGGAGGAGCCAGCCCGATGAAGAGCAGCAGGGTGCCGAAATCCCATCTACTGCTTGCGTTTGACAGGTTCAGGTCTGTGGATGGATGCGGCTTCAACCTGTACGTCTTCGGGGGGCTAAGGACCAGATCCAGTCAGCAGAGGGTTCACATTTCAAGTGTTTCACCTTGGAATTTGGTTTTTTAAGGTATTTAAGCTCCAGCCCACGAAGAGATTCACTTGGGCTAGTGTGCGTAGCACCAGTTGAAGAGGGTGACCTGTTTGCGTGCCGGTACTGCAGGCGCAGTTTCTGACTTGCCATGTGAGTGGAGAGGTCAGGTCTCGCTTTCACCAGCGAGAGGCAGGAACAGTCCCTGTCCTCGGGAGCTGCGTGCTGGCAGGGAGAGGGCCGGGGCCGGGCTGTCACCACCCACGGTTGGCACGGCGTTGTAAGCTGACCACTTGCTGTACTCACAGCTTGGAAGCAGCCGGTTCCCTCAATCTCAGCCTCAGCTACGTATTTCTCTAAATCAGGGGATAGCTGAGCGAGGGCACAGGGAAGGAAAAGGAAGGCCTTGAGCCAGTTACTTATTTGGAAATGGCAGCTCCTAGCAACTAAGGATGTTGGGATGCTCTCCACAAGTTGTGTTTTATCCAGGTGCCACTCCATTTTTTTGTGTGTGTAATGACATTTATTTATATTTAAACATTAATTTTCAAAAGTTCCGGAACTCCGAGTTTGCATGGGATTTGAAACTGTGCTGCTTATATGGACGTCTAGGGATGGGGAACAGGGCAAGAAGAGGTGCTAGTTAGCAGCCAGCCCCTCCACAGACTTGTCCACCGATTTGTTGTTCGCTTCAAAAATCCGTTGCTTCTACTCTGGATTTATAATTTGAAATTGTTTTGGAACAATGTTTTTCAGGGAAGCTTCCAGAGTGAGGGTTATTATCTCCCTTTGTAACGTAAGCAGGAAAGAGTAAGTTCACCTCATCTGCATTTCTGATTCTTTACCCAAACCGTGTCAGCACAGAACAGGGTATTTGAGATCAACTCCCACATACTTGTGGAAGTTAAAGACTAAATGAAAATCCATTATTGGAGGAAAACAAATTCTTATTTACGTTTCCCAAAAAATCCCTGGTGTGTTTTTTTTTTTACTTATTTTTTGTGCTTTATCTGTGTTTTAAAAATAAATTGTACTGGGTTATAATGCATTTTATTAACACTATGTACATATTAGCTGCTTTGTGTTTCAGAATGGTAGTAATTGCTTTGTATATTAAAGTGATTCTTGTGAATTTGTGAATTATTGTCATAAAGAAGTGCTTTTTCTTACTGTAACCTTTGTGGTATGAACTGTCATAACTCCCTTTTTACACAAACATTTATGTGCAGTCACATAAACATGCTTTAAAAACCTCTACAAAGTCTCTTTTTTGAGCAGGATGTTCCATGTACACTAATTTACTGGCAAATGGTAGCTAGACAGGAATACAGGAAAAGGCGTATTTTAAGCAGACTATGGTGTCCTCTCATGATCTGTGGCCTGCTGTAAGTATTCATGAGATATTTTACCCAAAGGGAAAGCTTTTTTAATGTTAATTAAATGGAATTAGATTAGGGAGAGGTTAAGTCCTGAAAAAAGTTTCTTTTCTTTTCCACTTTGGATATTTTAAACCTGCTTCCCTGTATCCATTACAGCAGCAATTAACTCTGTTGTTTAACAAATGTATGAAAGGCTTTTCCCTTTCACAGTTTAAATATGCTGTCTTTCCCACTTTTAAGCATTCCTGTAAACCATGGGCTGCTGATGTTAATAACAGAGCAGAACAGAAGGCGGCAAACACTGCAAGGATCACAACCCGATTATGTAATCTGCAAGGCTGGATCCAAACAGTGGGATGAAAGCCAGAAGAACAAATTCAGCACTGAGGTAAACACACCTCCTGTAAAAGCAAGGAGAAGCGGGAAGGTCAGCTCATTACAGCTGGGATTTTGCGGTTTTCACAACCGAGCGTTTTCAAAATGCCATTCACGTACTTGCTGAGAAAAATCTACATCTCAGTAACGAGGGAGAATCCCAAAGAGGGGTTAGTCCCTGAGATAAAAATGCAGCCTGGCTTGAATTTCACACTGAAAAGAATCGGGTAACACAGTTTCCTGTGCAGTCAGTAGGTCAGCTGGTAAACCTGATTCTTCTGATGCTGCTGCACCTTGAAGTTCTTCATCCATAAGATACAGAGCTGAACTTCATACTCCATGTCTTAAGCAAACATGACTTTAGTTGCGATGTCATTTTAGAAAAGTCTGTTCCCTTGCAGAATGGCACATTTCAGGGGTGGTTTCACAATCTTGTAGCGTGTTCATGTCTTACTGGTCGCTTCCCTGTGACTTGGATCCTCTCCCTAGGGTGAGCATTTTATTTCTAAGGAGACTACTTATACATTGCCCCACTACTCAGAGACCCATGCCCAAACACATCGTCCCCACAGATGAGTTCATCTGTTATGAGAGGACCAGTGCTATGGAACACCCAGAGGAGAACCACACTGATTTCTCTAGTGCTGGAGTGAACGGGGTGACAAAAAGTGCTTAGGCAGGGCACTAATGTAATTCCCAAACAGCCATTGAAGCGTTACCATGTGTCATCTCACTCTAGAACAGAAGCTTACCTGGGATCAAGCGGTTGGGGCACCAGAGCTTGCAGGTGTTATCGCAGAGGGCTGCTCTGTGCGTGCTCACCAGACAATCACACCTCTGCTACTGCTGTCCTGCACATCTGGCATGGTTCACTCCTGACACCTCCCTGAAGCCAAGTGCGATGGGAATCTATAAAAGCTGTGAAGCCCAACCTGGGACAAAAGAAGACACTGCCTGGGGTGGGTGGGTGTTAGCACTGCTCAGCAGGAATGGGCTGCAGGCTTCAGCTGAGTTACATTCTCACGGTTGGTGCCTGCCCCTAAACACCGCAGTGTAAAAAGCAACCAGAACTGATGTGCTTGTGGTGGTGCCCTAACTGCAATATTCCTGGATCTGGTCTCCTGATCCTCCTGCCCACGCCCCAGCTGCAGTCAGAGGAGGTGTCCCCTTGAGGGGGTGCCACTTGCTGGGCTGGGGAGAGGCCACCAAGAGCTCAGCTCTGCAGGTCAGTGGCAAGGCACTCACCTGAGCCACCAGTGTCGGCTCACATTTTTTTCTGAAAGTATTTATTTATGGGCAGTAGCTTTGCTTCAGCCTTCAAACATACTTCCTCAGGTTTGCACACAGCTGCTGTGCAACAGCAGCGTGGCAAAAGAAGCCGGGCTTGGTCTCTTCTGGCACACGCCTGCTCTTGCAGGAAGGCTACAACAGCAGCAATGGGAAAACAGATGCTGAAAGCTGCTAAACAATTAGGAAGAGATGCAATTACACTGATCTGTTTTAAAAGCACAAAACTTCTATTGTCAAAGCAAGACATGGAGCAAAGCCCCCCTTCTTAAAAGTGGGTAGGTTGCTGCACTAGGCTTTATTCTGTACTACACTGGGCTTTATTCTGTGCTATTTAAGCAGCCTCTTCAAGCATATTCCTACGATGGCAACAATGCAAGTCGCTAAGGCTCTCAGTATTGCAAGTTGCAGCCTCTCACAGAGGCTGGGCGTAGCCAGATGTGAGGCTTTCCCCAAGGACCAAGTGACGTGCACTCACAAGCCCGAGCAGTGGCACGCTGCTTTCTGCCAGCAGCAGCCTAACATCCAGTGACCACAGAGGAGATCGGAGAGAAGGTAACACCGGTGGGGAGAAAAAAAAAGAGTGGTGAGAACTTGGAGCCACACTCCAAAAATTAGAGTCAGAAAGAGAGTGAGGAGAGCTCATAATTTTTTCAGCCATTGCTCACCCAGTTGTTAGTCTAGAAGGGTCCCATCGGAGAGCTGGCCAAGATAACGACCATCACACCAATATGGCTACAGATCGTCCTCCCTTTATTGCTCCGGACAGCTCAATATATACAGTTCAGCAGTGTTCCCGCGCCTGCCCCTTAACAGAGTTGGTCAGTTACAGGTTCACACGCGCCAGCGTTTTATTGGGTAGTGCCATTCCACTATGCAAGCGGCTCTCGCCCCCTCTTCTCCCTCCGGGGCCAGCACCTCCAGCCAAGCATCTCGCAAAGCTCTCACAAAACAGATAAAACCTCCTCTTCCCCGTGTTCCAAGGCAGCTTCAAGGACAGAGCCTCTGTTTAGGCCTAAGCTGGGTTGTCCACACCTTTAAAGAGACACCGCGCCTCTGCTCCACAAGAAATTCCTCTACATGTTAGGATAGAAAAAGTCACGTTTGGCATATTAAAAATCATGTTGTTTTTAATTAAAGGTGCTGTCTTCCTTCCGTCAAAGGGACTTCAATTCTGGTTTCAGACTGCAAACTCCCAGGCAGTTGCCAAACTACTGTTTTAGTGACACCCTGTGGCTTCTTGGGGATACTGTTGTAAGCAAGTCTTTAAGAGCAACAATGCGCAGGCGGAGTCCAGAGCTAACCAAGGAACTTCGGTGAAAACACATGAAAGGCACACTAGGGATGAACCACGAGACCTTCGGGCCTCATTCATGACAGCTGTAATGTTAAATGTGTCGTTTCCAGATTACAGTCTGCACAACACTTCTGGACCTGCATCTTTTCCAGTTAGGAAACCTGATGGAAGCAGAAGCGATACAGAGCTCCTAACGTCCACAGCCTGAAGCAGCTGCTGGTGTTTGCTGTTGCCAGTGTCAAAAACATGCACACACTTAAAACCTGGGGTTTTGCAAGTTTAAAGAAAAAAAAGTTCCACGTCTACAAAAAAAGAAACTACTGTAGCAATTCCTGCACTTAGAAGCATAGCCATCTTCTGTTAGCCCATTGTTTTCACCAGTTTCATTCTTCCACCGCTAGAAAGAGAGGGAAGTCTGCTGCTGGTGCGAGCCAGATTCCAGGCTGCAGCATTTTTCACATAGGATCTTGTGGGATAACCACACAGAGGTGTTTTTATAAGCTCAAGGTATGAAATCATTTATTTAGAGCATTGTCTAACTACCACTGTGCACAGAAAGCATGCCAAAAATCTAGACACTGCCCCAAGGTCCCAAGTAATACAAGAATAAGTACTCCCCCAGCTACAGAGCCTTTAGAGGAGCACCTTCCTCTCCTAAATAGAAGCTCTCGGAGACAGCTTGAGCCACAAACAAAAGCAGAAAGCAGAACATTATTTAGTGGTACTTTGAGAGTCAAGGACTGATTTGATATTTAAAGAGTTTGAGTCTCCTTGTTCCACTTTCCCTGCAGACACACATGCACGTGTATCTGCTCCAAGGAGCCTTGATCTGTGTGAGGGAAAGTTACCTGGTTAGGGGCAACCCAAGCCAGTACTGCAGGCAGCCTCCATGCTTGCAAGTCAGGTAAAAACACCACTGACTCATAAATTGGCTTATTCCGCTATACTGCTTCCCAACCCACCCCCCACACAGACCTTGTTCTTTGTTTCCCCATGCCTCTTCAGTTCAGCAGTGGCAGCAACAGAAAAACTTCATAGCAGCTGCCTTTGTTGGTTTTGCCCTTTAAGTGGTTTCTTTTACCACAACTTTTAAGATGTAGAAGGTCTAAAGATTGAAAGCATTTAGATCAGGAGTCTTAGCTTATATTTCATCCGCTTTTACTTTTCTAGAGTTAAGGAAGTGATATGAGGAAAAAAAACCCATTCTAATCTATTTTTGAGTTTCTCACAAAAATTTTGTGTGATGTGATGTGATTTTCACTGATCTTTTGCTGAGATTTTGATGCCCAGCGGTTTCCCCAACTTAAATCAGTTTCAGAAATTACATTTGATAAAACGTCAGTGGAAGACCCTACAGAGCTCTACTGAGAAATGACGCAGAGGTTCAATATGCAGAAGTACAGTCCTTGCTACATCAGACCAGTGATCAGACAAGACCATCAGAACAAGAAGCCAGTGAAATAACACAACTGCAATTATGTGCTTAGGAACAAGTGTATTGAGTAGAAACAAGGGGAGGATTGAACAGCATTGGTGATTTACTAACAAAGCATAGAGTCAAAAGTCATCCTTGTGACTACCCCTCTGTGCTCTGTAGATGTGAACATCCTTGATGGAATCATAGTGGACCTCATGTACAGAGAAACGGCCTCTCAGCATCTTCAAGAATTTGTGATCCCGTTCATAGCGGATACGGCAGGAAAGAAGAATCACAGTCTGCTCCGAGCACAGGTGCTCCAGCGTTTGGAGGAGTTCTGCAAAAGTTTCTTCCAGATAAACGATGTCTGCACCCAGGATGAAGTCAAATGCTCCTGGAAGGAAGTTACCCAGGTCTTTTCCCCAAGTCAGTTCCTTCACCACAGCTCTTGAACGTAGTTCAGAAGGTAAGTTAGCCTGTACGTTTGACTCCAGGAACTCCAGTGCTGCTGCCCTGTCTGTGATGGTAACCTGAGCACCTAAGCAGTACAGGAGTATATGTCTCAGAAAAAGTCAGTGGGATACCCGTAAATACAATGCTCTAAGTCAAGCAGGCTCCTTAGTTCCTGTTAAGCATTAACAACTCCCTCGAGCTACCCGATTAAAAACAAACAAAAGAACAAAACAAACAAGAAGCCCACTATCTACACACATCCCATCCTCCATCAGTCACTTGCGAATATAAACCATACTCCATATGAAGACTAAATCAAGTAGGAAACAAAAAGTGTTTTCTGGAGATTTTCTTAGTGCATGGAAGTAGAGGAGTTGCTTTCTACCTTTCAATAGGTGACAAAAGAGTAAGTTACAGGGCTTGTTACAGTCAACCTGCTCCAATTCCCTATCTGCTCAGTAGGAGGGAGGCAGCTAGAGAGCCTCTTTCACAGGTCAGACAAAAGTCATGCCTGTGTGATTTTGCATGGCATAACTGTATTTTGTAAAACTGCTTTGTTTGTCTTATTTCGACAGGCACCTTCCACAGCTACTAGAGCTTTGAATTGCAAAATTAATCTGGGACAGTTAGTACAAATTTAACATAGTATCCAGTCCCTGCTTCAGCCACAGACAGATCACAGGCAAACCACTTAATTTCTCCAGACCTCTGTGAGATAGGCTAACGAGGCTTATGCAAGCTCAGAGTGGTTTCTGTCTGTAGCTTTATCTGTGCTGCATGCGAGGATAAGTGGAAGACGGCATCTCAGCACTTGCTCCCTGGGGGAGAATAGCTGCAGAGCTGAATGCTGCTGAGCGAGTGCCATGGTAACAGGCGTCAGCCTTAAGAGGGTCCCACCATAAAATAAACTGCAGTGGCACCATCGCTACAATAAATAACACAGCAGGCTCTGAAATCTAACAAGAAAGAATGGAAGATGACTCAGACAGGAAACATCACAGTTCACATATGTAGCTTTGGTGCCAACTTGTATAGCTGGTACATAGATGTAAAAATGCTAGTTTTACTACAGTTGTAAATTGCTTTAAACAAGCAAACAAAAAAAGCCCTTACCTAATAACGTGGCCACTATACCCAGCAATCCTGTTCCAGCTCCCAGCTCAATCACAGACCGATCTCTGAGATCAATGCCTCCTATCTCCAGGTAAGCACACAGGACAACAGCCTAAGCCAAGAGACAAGCACAATTAAGCACAAGGCTCACTTCGGTCATACTGAACACACGATTTCTGACCTACACTGACAGACGAGGTTATGGGAAGGGTCAGGCACTTCAGGTCTGCAGCAAGACTTTGTTCAGCCCTTCTCTGCCTCCTGTGTGCATGTGTGGCCTTTCCATGAGTTTTATGCTAGGCTCTTAAGGAAAAAAGAACCATGGAGGCTACAACTTGGATGTGATACCACCACTCCAGGAATCCTCAAAGGTAACAGGAGGCAGCAAGGGATGCATTTGGAAAAGCTGGGGGAGTGTCAAATACTGGGGAATTAACACAGTATTGCAGAAGTCCAGGATAGGGTTTCGTAGTATCTTGTGTGGTATTTCAAAGGTTTCTGCCAGACACTGGCACGGTGTCAGGAAGGACATAGGAAAAGTAAAGTAATTACACTTTTTTGTATCTAACATGTTAGATTGCACAGAAATCTCGATAAGGAGCTCTCTCCATAGCAAGTTCTGTCAGAGCCACCGTCGGGAAAGACCAACTGCACCAGTTCATTTGAGGAGCTGGCTAAAACTGCCGACTGCCCTGCGGCCCTGGGCGCACAGCAAAGCCTCTGGTTTGGGTGGCTCTTATCCCCAAGATAAAGCCTTCGGGATGCCACAAGCAGCGGGGCCCGTGCTGTGCTCCCAAGGGCGTTAAGCAAACACCACATCTCGGGCCACAGTTAGGAAATGGGTGAGAGTTCTGCGAACCGCCCGGAGCATTTCCCGCCTGTGGGCACTGCCCGGGCCAGGTTTAAGGTGGCCCGTTCCCCCTGCAGCCCTCCAAGACCTCTTGGGGGGAAAAAGCAAAGCAGAGTTCAACTTCGTCTTTTTAAAAAGGTGATTCTGAAAGCTAGGCCCAGCGCTGCGGGAAGGCATGAAGCACGGAAACAATTCGGCGTGAACACCTACCGCGTCCCAGACCACGGCCGCCACCCCCAGCCGCCGCCAGTCCTGCCGGAGGCGGATGTCGTGCCTGGCGAAGCGGAACGCGGCCCAGGGGCTGTGCAGCTGCCGCGCTCCCCAGCCGGCTCCCTCCTTGTAGGGGACCAGGGCCATCCCGCCGGCGGGCTCTGCGCCCGCTCGCCGGGAGCCGATCGCCGCGATCCCCCGCGGGCCTGCCCGAGAGCGCCGCGATCCCCCGCGGCCCGCCCCGGCCTCCCCGCCGGGGCCTGCTCCGCCCCGCCCCGCGCCGCAGCCGGAGGCCCGGCTCTACCCAGAGCCCGGCGCCGGCCCCTCGCCGCCCGCTACTCGCGCCTCGCAGCCGCGGCGCTCCCGGCCCGGCCCCCACCGCCGCCACCGCCGCCGTGGGTTGGGGGGTGGCCTGCCCCGGCGAGCCGATCAAACGGACAGTAGAGAGGGATGAGGCCGGGAGGTCCGCGGAGCGCTCCTGCGCCCCAGCCACGGCAGGAGAGAGCGAGGGAGGGTTAAAGCAGAACGTAGGAGCCGGGGGCCCGCCCGCGGCGGCATGCCGGCGGCCCAGAGGTGACGCCGGGCTCGGCAGCGTGGCTGGCTGGGCTCCCGGCCCCCGGGAGCTCCACGGGACGCCCCGGCGGGGAAAAAAGCATCTCGGTGGCTCCGGCAGGAGGCTGGGCCCGGGGGCTGCCGGCGTTTTCAGACCTGTGCACCGCGCAGGAAAAGCGACGAGGTACAAAACGCCCGGTGGGACGTCGTCTGTTGTCCCTGCAGCCTCCCTGTGGTTCTGGCTTGTGGCTTTTGTTTCAGGGGGTTTAGAAGTTGGTGCAAAGCAAAGGCATTTGTCTGTCCCGCCAGCCTCATCCTCTGTTGCCAGCACAGTGTCCCTGCAGGTGCTGACTGCCAGCCTGGAAGCGGCCCCGCGGTGACTGGGTAGCATCGCAGGAATGCAACATCTCTTGTGCACCTCCAACAAGGCAGGAAAGCCAAAGCTTCTCCCAGCTGGCAGTGTGGCAGTGATGTGCCTGCGGTGGTGGTTACCCATGGGCTTCTCTTTACTTTTGCCTCTGTTTAATCTCTTGTTTGGCAAAACAACATAATGCTCCTCTCCTTTGTGTGTCTCCATCTCCAGCTGCTTGAACTTGCTCCAAAGACTGCTAAAGGCCACGGGAAGGCCGGGAAAGCTTCGGGCTGTGCTTGTGCGCTGGCTGCCTGGAGGCACTGCTGTAGGTACTCCACAAAAAGGCACAGGACCTGCAGCCATGCTCCTCAGCCCCTGAGAGGGAGGGGAGCAGCACGCCTCCCCTGCAGCCATCTCCAGTGGGCGTGTGGCCAACAGCTCCTGGTCACCACTGAAAGGGCAAGGCCAGCCCTTGAAGTTTGGGAGCATAACCACCTCCAGAAAATATCCCCACTCTTTCCCACATGGAGCAAGAAATCTGGCTAGCAGATGAACATGTATATGGTTACATCTAAAAGCTGTTGACTTCAACAGTGGCTCAAGATCCCTGAAAGCCTTTTGTGGAGGAGCGCTACAGGCTGCACAGGGGTAGCAGGAACTAAAGCTAGTTTTTAGGGTTTTGCTACTGTAGGGAAATGGAAACCAGAATTTCACTTGCCCCAAACCAGTTCATACTTGTCTTACGGCAACTCAGACTTCCCCTTATAAACATGCCAGAGCGGGTGCAATGATTCAGCTTACCGTGCTTTGATGTCCTAAAGTGCTTTTCCCTTGCTACTACTCCTGCTTGTGAGAGTTTGAAACTGCTTGAGCTATTATCTCGATTATTTTTTAAATTATTTGTATAGACAGTGTGGGAAAAGATATGAAAATCATTACACTTGAAATGAGAACTCTGCTTGGATGAGTTTTTGACTCATGCTGTGCCTAAACTACACCATCAGGCAAATAGAGGGAAACTCCCAAATGGCACAAAAGCTTTTGCCTCCACATCCTACACCACATGCCAGTCCTGGGACCTTCAACCGCAATTTGGGGGAGTTTGGCAGGGCTCCAATGCTCCCAACTGCCTCATTTTCCCCCTCCTAGATCAGTTTTCTGCCCCTGCAGTATTTGGTTAAGACCAAGGGTCCTACTGAATACCAACTAGAGTGAAAAAGGCGGTATGTGAAAATTCATACATTTGTTCCCAAAGATGATAGTGCAGTGAGTGCTTTTATCCCAAGAATGTGTTTTTGTAAACCGGATATCCCAGAATATCTTTGGAGCCCAGCAGGTTCTCTACCAATCCTGCCCTGCTTCCCAAAAGTATTTCCCCTTCTTCCCTGCTCATGTTACTTTGACACTGACTTCCATGAGCCTTAGACAGGAGATCAGAAATTTACCAATCACAACTGGTAGGGGAAGCTGTTAAAAGGGAAGCAAGTCCACTAGAAGTTCAGTAAGGGCCCTGATTCCCCATATTCATTGTAAGCATATATATATCCCTTTCCATGTCCATTTCCTAAGATAAAATACTTGGATATTATAGTGGCAGAGAAAGAGACTTGTTTTCTTCCACGCTTCCTGATATTAGAAGGATAAGGAAAACACAACAACAAAGACTTACAGCTAAAACAGTTGCCCAGAAGTGAAATGCTTTTTCTCCCAGCAGGGCTAAAGCTTAGGACAACAATAACCTTGCAAGAACATAGCCTGATGGAGCTTTTAAATGCTACAGGAGGCTACAAGGACACATAAGCTGTAGATAAACTTGCGCAGTAGGAAACAGCCAATTTTAAGGTAAGCAGATGAGGTAAAGTATAAAGAAACACTATTCAAGTCTGTTCTTACTTCATTCAGCTACTTGACAGAGCATAATGTGTCCAATTACGAGTAAATCCTGCTACCTCAGATACAGGTAAGCTGCTTGGGATAATTAAGAAAAACTGTTTAAGAGCAATAGTCCTTGTAATACTTGGAAGATCAAAGAATCAAGTAGATGAGACAGAAATTAGTACAAATTTTCTCAAAGCTATGCTAATATACCTTCCTTTCTGAAATGCTCTGTTTCCTGCTTAATACTTAAAATTCTCTCTTTGAAAAGAATGTCACACTTCTTGTAATAGTTCTGCAGACACTGCATGTACCAAATTGGTTGCACATGGATTTTGGAGCTATCCACAATGTGGGGAAAATACTGCATCCCTCACACAGTCTCTGGTTACCAAGGCAAAGGCAGGTATAAATAGAAACAACCCGATTTTTTTTTTAAACTCTATCTAGAAACCTGCGTTGTTGATAACCCCCTGATAGCAACGTCTTATTCTGAATGGTTCTGTTCTGCATTTGTGTATAAACTTCTGGTCGTATGCGTTTAATCCTTTCATGTCCAAATAAACAACAGCTACTTTTGGTTGAAACATGAAAACTGTCTTTGAAGTAAAGTTTGGACAAATATCTGTTTTGCTAAGAGCTTATATCAACCAAATGAACACAAGCTAACACAAAACATAGAGGAAAACATGGAAAAGAAAGCGGACTTTCTCCCTGGGTGTCACTATAAGTGGGCATTCAAATGACTGTGAAATGATTTAACAATTTTTACATTTTTGTCTTCACCAGTAGCTTCCAGATTGTCCACACCAGTGAGATCATAGAATCATAGAATGGCCTAGGTTGGAAGGCAGATGAGGTGGTGATAAATACAGATAAATACGAAGGGAATAAACCAGAGATTAATTCGGCGGACGACAGCTTGCAGTTGCAGAACTAAGACAGCCTCTGTTTGAACTGATCTGGATAATTTTTGAAACCAAAGGGGTGAATTAAAAATAAAACCTTGAATTTCTGCAGAAACTGGTGGGTTGTCAGTAGAGCTTGTAATCTGCTCTTTCAGCAAGATCCTAGCAAAAAAAAAAGTTAAATACTGAAGTAAATGCATGGTCTGATCAAGCATGTTATTTCCCTTACACAGAGTTACATTGAACAGTGGAAGTATTGATCAAAAATATGACAATGTGTAATTTCTTAAGTGCTTGAACTGAAACACAGGAAGTTTCTAGAGCCTCTGAAGTGGGAATAGTTCCCATCAGTAACATCGCATTCATGCTTTCAACACTGCATCTTGCTACATTTTCATACACAATCACCACATTTATTAAAATGTCTTGTTACAGAAAGATCACTTAGCTTTTAGTGGAATTGTGTGACTGATCCCTCAAAGGCCTTGCAGGTCTGAAAACTGACATTATTCTGAGGTTTTAATAAAGAAACAAAAAGACAAACTGAGTAAGCTTTTCTTCGCAAGCAACCGCTGCAGTTCCAGCTGCGCTTCCATTTGCTGGAAACCTCTTCAACTTACCAATGCATTTTCAGATGTTCACAGACCTACCTACATCCTTACACACAGATCCAGCTGCTGGACCTCCAGGCCATGAGATGAAACGTGTTGGGTGTTGTGATGGCAGAGCCCCTAACCCGCCACCCGCGGTGGGACTGACACGCAAGCAGGCACCAGTGCGCAGCAAGAAGTGCTCCAGTGAGCAGGGGGCCGTGGGGGGGACATGGCAGCACCACGTTGCCATTTCCCTCCTCCGCCAGCAGCTCCTGTACTCATTGCAGCTGGTTGATTGTTATAGGCCAGGGTAACACATGCGTCTGGGATACTGGGGCAGGGAAAAAATGCTGCAAAAAACCACCCTTTTATGGAGTCTAGTGTATGGATCTAGAGGCTTAGTGTTAGATGGCCAAATTTGTGACGTGCTCTGTAGGTGCAGTGTTGTCTAATTGGAAAGGAAATTGCAGTGCAAGCAATGCACTCTATTAATTTAAAACTAACTACTCAACAACGACTAATGTAAAAAATTTTAAAAGCAATTATATGGACAAGCAGATACCGCTACAGCACTCATACAAATGCAAAAGCATCTGTCACAGTGCAAAGGCTACTTTACAAAACCAAGCAGAATCCAAGTTTACAAGAAGTGTAAGGATTTTAGTATTATTTGTAATGGTTTTGGCGCTATTTCTCTTTTCCACTCATTAGAAGACAATAGAGAAGCAAGAGTCAAGACTAAGCAGTTTTAGGTACCTTAAAACTAATGGGAAGTGCTCCTCAGAGCCTCTCTTCGGTCTTTGGTGGCTCAGGGTTAGAATTACACCTTTAGAAGTTCTCCCTAAAAAAACTTACTGCAGGGCTCACACATGCAATTTGACTTTTCTGAAGGAAGTCACGCACCCATGTTAATGTTTGTGTTATAATACTGGAAAGCATTTTCCTTTTCCTCATAGGAAATTTGTATCCACGACCTGCAGTACCAGCTATTTCTAATACTCGATATATCAAAATAGTAGTTCTGCCAGCACTTTGTCCAAAAGTGCACAAATCTCAGCTTTGCAGGCCTCCGTCTTTCTTGGCTTCAGCACATCTCAAGCTCTCTTCTCAGGTAGTAAGTCTTCATTAACTTTACCTTAGCCTTTGATAACTGTACAGCTACTTGTATTTTACCTTAAGACAAAATGAAGGTAGGATCAGAAAAGAGAAGCTAAGGTAAAGAAGTGTTAAGTCCCATATGTTTGTGCCATTGGTACCTCTGCAGTGATCCAGGTGCTTGCATGCTAGCCAAGAAGCCTCTGCATTGTCTGTAATGACATATTAGGTTGCTGCAGAGGCAAAAGGATGGATTTAATCAATGACACCAGCACTGCAGTCTGTCCTTATGCTATGAAACACAGGCTCCCAGCCACGGTTTGCATGTATTCACCGCTAGCCAATAGTAGTACAGAAGATTTAAAAGTGAGAAAATTTAGGGCTACTGAAAATCCACCTTGTGTGTTCCGAGCAAACTTACTGATAACGCTTTCCCCAAAAAAAAAACATTGGAATTTTCTATTTCCCTAACTACTGTTTTGCTTCAGGCTTTTTCCCTTAAATGGCCATAGTCTTATGTTACTTGTCAGCTTCAAAAGACAATCACGGGTGCAATATTTTTGTCCTGTCAGCTGGTAGTGGATTTCAAAACAGGATGCCTATTTTTCCCCCCATTATTTGCAACAGTAAGACACAGAAATCTGAGCTTTTGTTTTCAGTTGGTCATACAGGTTCAACCTGGTGATTCATTCTTCCTGCAGCTACGTTTCCAGGAAAAGACAAAGTTCTGGCTCTTCTCCAAAGTTATCCGTAGACTGCTTGAGAGCAGAATCAGAAAGTGCTCCTCACACAGCTGGAACACTTTCTAAGAAGGGAGAAATTGAACAAAACACATCCCAGAGCTGGTGTTATCACCCTGCAGACAAGCAAGGAGGCACATAGCCTTGAAAACACGTGTGCAGGACTAAGTCAAGGTGAAGATAGCAGCAGAATTTGCAGGATTTAAGATTCTTGCCCTGTGAAGCACAACCGAGCATTTGCAAGGAACCATTCTCCATTTCTGGGACTGATGGTAACTGCGAAGCTGGATGGTTTACAGAAAATCCAACAATTTATTTTCGAGCACTTTAGGAGACTGACCTTCTCGTTGCACTTGGTGTGAGCAAGAACATACCCTTGGATTTGGGTATTTTTCAAGATTCATTATTCAGATAGGAGCTGGTAACTATGGTTTCAGACATCTCTCAGGGGTACTACTGCTCAGAGATGAGGGGAAGACTAGTTTTGCATCGTGAAGCAAGGGACTACAGGGCTGTGCAGTTGTGAATGCAAGTGCTAAGTTTTCAGAGAGGGAGTTATATAAAAACATGTACAAATCTACCTACAAGTAACCATCATAGGAAATGTAAAGACTTGTCTGAGAAGCGGAGTTCCTTTGAACACAAGCAGACAGCGGCTTACTTGTACGGGGCACATGGGCCAAGTAAAGAGATGTTATTACCTTCCCCCGTGAGCCCATAAGCCAAAACACAGCTGGTAGCACTAGTATAAGTCCTGTCAAACCTGGCAGTCTTCATTTATTATGCACCCTGCAAATAATTATGCATACAGTTAAGCTTATGCAGAAGCTGCATTCAGGAGTTGGCAGGGTATGTGCCTTGCTTGGTATAGATCCTTTGACCTCATTAGACTCCCATCACGACTGAATTTGATCCTGTGTGTTTTCAGAATAAATCATAAGTCTTTTTCATATCCACATCTCGGGAATGTAGGTTGCTCCTCCTTCGACTGTCATCACAATCTAACTCTAGGTTTTGTTTCACGATCTTGCCTGCCCTTCCTTTAAAGGCTGTGTGGAGTTCTCCTGGCAGTTACAGCAACTTGCCCAGAGGGCTTAAACTAGGATTTGTTTCCCACATCTTGGAAAGTTGCTTTCCCTTTTCTGAAAATTAAAGCAAACCTACCTACCACATATTATTAAAAGTTAAACATGAGCCATCACTTGGAGGAGAGATTAAGGCCTGTATAACAAACTTGCTCTCTTTAGGGAGTTGTGACATTAAGCATCAAATTTATAAACTGTGGCATTAGCACCGGGTAAAATCCCTTCAGCCTCCAGTACCCTTGAGCTATTACTTTGTAGGTTACATTTAGGTCACATTTTCTTTTTGAACACAAATGCAAGAGAATAACTTTTTATCTTCATAACAGCAAGGTTCAGGAGGGAAAAAAAGGCAAACCTACAATGCCAGAACAAGTCAAAAGCTGCTCGGCTCCACTCTGTTCCCTGGGAGAAAGATGTAATATGCTTTTGAGGAACAGACCTAGGGACTCTGCTGAAATTACTCTTACTCTTGGTTTCCAGAGAAGTACATCCTCCCCCTGGCAGCTGTGGGGCCTGTGTCCCTGCCCCAGCTGCATCCATCCATGCTCTGGGCACTGCAAATCCCCGGTTTGTCTGCTGACACAGGGCAGCTGGGCAGCACCTTGCAAGAAAACCTGCTGTAATCCCCTCACCGGGAAACATTTGTCTTCACATTAAACGAGTCCAGAGGAGGGCCATGAAGATGGTCGAGGGCTGAAGCACCTCTCCTACAAGGACAGGCTGAGAGAGTTGGGGCTGTTCAGCCTGGAGAAGAGAGGACTCTGGGAAGACCTTATAGCAGCCTTCCAGTACTTAAAGGGGGCTACAGGAAAGGTGGGGAGAGACTCTTTATCAGGGAGTGTAGTGACAGGACAAGGGGTAACATTTTCAAAATTAAAGAGGGTAGATTTAGATTAGATATTAGGAAGAAATTCTTTTCTGTGAGGGTGGTGAGGCATAGGAACAGGTTGCCCAGAGAAGTTATGGATGCCCCCTCCCTGGAAGTGTTCAAGGCCAGCTTGGATGAGGCTTTGAGCAACCTGGTCTAGTGGGAGGTGTCCCTGCCCATGGCAGGGAGTTTAGAACTAGATGATCTTTAAAGTTCCTTCCAGCCCAAGCCGTTGTACGATTCTATTATTCTGTGACTGCCTCAGTGGGGAATAGCTCTCAGGTGGTAGAGGGGATGGTCTCCCTGAGCCAAGCCGGGCACAGCGCATGGTCGCTGGCTGCAGTGAAGTGGCAGCTCCCATTGTATTGCCCTGCTCTGCGCTCAGAGCCCAGCCTGTGCTCTGGGGGTGAAAATTCTTATGTGCCGACTTCCAGGACAGCACTGAGAGCTGGTCCTTTTTCCCCATAGTGAGCAACTGAAACCTGTTATGTGTGCAATTGAAACAAGAAAAGAGAGAGAATTAAAAAAAACAGAGTGCCTTCATTTGAGGCTTACATCTGCCTAAAATCCAGGACTTCGGTCTGTGCTCTCCCTGCCTGAGTTATCCTGCATTATCCTGAGTTAATGCTGAATGCACCAGTGTTCAAATGAAACTAAACTTAATCCCAAAGAGGTTAATTGAGCATGAACGCTCAGCACTAATCTATACTACAGATACTGCATGCATTTAAAGGGGAGTGATAAACTGTTTTCTCATCCCAAAAGAAGCAGCTTTCACTGTGTTAAGAAGTGTTTGCCCAATGCTGAGGATGACACAAGCTCTTTCTGATTTGTTTGAATTTTGTCTGCAAACATGCAGTTTCAAGCTACATTCAGAACAGGCCGTAGCTCCTGATCAGCCTTCTTCCCAAGTTTCTGCCTCTGGCTTGAAGTGAGCAAGCAAATACATCCATGAATCCCACTCTCCAGTCTATCTTTCAGGACAGTTTTCACCCAGTACACCTTGAAGCTGGAATGCTCTTCCCAAGGGAGGTGCAGAGATGACACGCTGCCATCTGTGGGACTGGTGCTTGCCAGTGTTACCCTCAGCTCTTCCCCAGGAATAGCAGTGATTCTTCTCCATTATGTGTGACATCGTTATTGCTTCTCTGCTATAGGATTGACTAATCTTTATGGGACAGCCCCGTAATCAGGAAAGCTCAATAAAACTGACTCACCCTTCTTGAGCTGTCATCTACACTGGGAATTGCCCTACCCCGGCCGCAACCCTGGTGAACCAGGATAGCCCTGAAACCAGGTTGGAGGTGAACACTGCAACTAATGGGAAATGCTTCAAGCAGGGTGGAAAAACAGTTGAGTCCAACTGATTATGTAAAAGCGTGGTATCTGGTGTCTGTGAGCAAGGTGGGGTTGCTGCCCGCTGGCTGCCCTGCTCAGAGAGAAGGGGCAGTAACTGGAGAAGGCAGACTTGACTTCCCGGAGCAGGAGGAAAAGGCATTGAATCTCAGCAGTCTGTAGTAAGCTATTTTAAGCTTATGCATTCATTATTGCCAAGACTGGCCATCCAAAATGCCTACTTATCATGCAAAATGTGAAACTAGGTGTGTGCTGCCCATTGTACATCAAAGTAATTGATTTTTTTTATAATGGAAACTGTCTGATGATTCACGGGAGTAAATCAAGCAAAACAGTAGAAAGACGAAACAGAAAATAGGAAGAGAACCAGGACCGGTAATAAATCATGATAGATGGTATTCCGTATATTACTATAGCAGTAAGTCAATAGAGTGCTAAGCTGCATAAATAACAGATAATGTGTTTCATCTCTGCAGGCTGTTGCTCAGGCTGTACCTATTAACAGAATCACCTGGTTCTGCAGAAAATACACACAGCAACAAGTTTTGTCATATTATCCTGGTAAATCAGAACTGTGTTAAGATTTTAGGATTTACTGTGCCAAAATGGAGGGGGAAATGAATATTCCTTATTACTGCAGCTATGGGGAAACATGCACAGATAGGGAAAAATATTCTTTACTGGCGTACTGAGGTATGTGGAAGCAGAAGCTTAAATTCTCCTGGAGTGGTGGGGAGGCGGGACAGTTTGCTGTTTCAGTGATTTCCAGGGACTAAAGGCAGCTTCCTCTTGCTTAAGACCTACGTGAATAAGGCTGATTTCTTTCCTCCCTCTCCATGTCTGTATAAATCCTGATACACTACAGGAGCACTAGCTCAGGGGAAGAGCAGCCCTTGCCTCTTCCCCTTTGCAGCATTACACAGCCAGAACAAGTATGAGACCCATGGGAAACTTCAGTCTCTAGGAGGCAGAGAAACCAAAACCTTCATGCCCAGATAGCAGTGAGACACAAGACATAGTCCAGCCACTCTGAGATCCCAACATGTTTCATCTCTCGGGACAAGTACGTGGGGTTTTGGCTGCTGCCCTTGACGTCTGGGTCCCAGTGCTTTTCTGCCTGGTGAGCCACTCCTGCTCATTTCAGCTTCACCCTTGAACAAGAATTTTCCACTGCCTAAACCCTCAGCTTTGGCAAAGGGCTCCCTGAGGCTGCTCCAAAGCCCACACTTAGCAGAGGTCCCAGCTTGCTGCTGGGATCCCATGAGGTGCTTGCTGTGGTCATACCTTCCTACACCAAAGCCAGGCAGCCTCGTCACACGCGCTGGTGTGGCTGCAAGGAACAGGAAGGACACAGTTTGAGAAGTGGACACTCAGTGTTGTAGGTGTCTGCCTGAGATGTGCAGATTTGCCCGTGATTCCTACCACCGCTCCAGATGGAACAGGCTTGCCTTCATTGGCATTGAGTCACTGGAGAGGGCCCGACAGCACAGCAGGAGTGCAGCTTGCTCGGCTGCTGCTGCTTTTTAAAACAGAGTCGGTCAGGTGCAAACAAGTAAGGGTATTGCTTTTCTGGTGTAAGAGGGTAAATCATGCCAATTTTAATATTAAATAGCACAGATGCAAGCCTACTCTTATTCTTGCTTGAGAATTAATTATTTCAGTAAACCACACTAACCCTCCAACTTTCTTCTCTTTCCCTACCATCCTCGCCAAAAAGCAGTGCCAGAGGTAAGAAAACACCAACTTCTGAATCGCTGTTTGGCGTGAAGCCCCTTGTTTTCCTCCCTAATGAGAGTCTCCTGTCCCACCCAACAATTAGGTCCTGGTCCTTTCTAGACCTGGGAGTAGGACCCGCTGTCTCATAGCTTTCCAAGCAGAGTACAGAAGCTGCGGAGGGACATTGGGCTGAAGTGGTTTAAAAAGAGCTGAAAGCAAATTTTCTTTAAGGACCTCGTGTAATCCACAGTGGGGTCAGATTTCTTGAGAGTAATGAGGCTTTACAAAATGTCAGTAGCATGTAGAGAGTTAGTAACACAGCATTGAGAACCTGCTGGCAAGTGAGGAAGTATAATTTGTCAGTCTGAGGGAATGATCCTCATATAAATCATTTAGTTCCTTCTTTTATTGTGCCTGGGATTAAGCTGTACAGATTCAAGAACACAGTATCTATCGCTTGCTCTCTTCAGAGAAACTAGGCATGGTTTTGTCTGAAAACTGTGCTGGCTTTATTCAGTTTTAATCATCAAACTGTGCTCATGTGGGAGAGGCAATTTGTCCTACAAAATGGAGTAAAACCCTGAGTCTGGCTATCTTTGGAATAACTGCCAGCCAGAATGACAGCAGTGTTTTGTAACACTTTGTGTATTCTTAAGTCCTCGGCGGAGCCATTCTTCTTATCAGGGGCCAGAGTTAAATTTTTGTAGCGACAGTGAGGTGAGCCATTGCAGAACGATGCACGTTGATGTTTATCAGGGCCTCTGACTGCTGTGGGTATCTCGCCCTCTGACCCATCTTCCCTGGGGGGTATTTGAGCATTCCAGCCCTCTGAGAAGCTCTCGGGTAGCTGAGACTCACCAAGCAAAACCACAGCTGCTGGAGACTTTTCAATGCAATGAAATAAAGTCCCTGGGAATCCCAGCGACCACATGGAATATTTCCTCCCCAGACCGTAGCAGGTAATACAGGGGGCAGCAACGTAAGCCCTAAGCGAGCAGCCAGACGCTGCACGGCTCACGCTCAGCTGCTTGAGGGGCTGCACCGTAAGGCCACCAGAACTGACCACAGAGCTCCCAAGCGGCACCAGGGCCCCCAGCCCAGCCAGACACCCGGCAGCAGAAGCCACCTGCCCGCTGTGCGTGGGGACGGGTGGGCAACACGCCCCACACCAACCGGGAAGCCCTGAGATCCTTCAATAAACGAGCACCAAGGCTGCCCGTGGCCCCTCACAGAGCCCCTCGGGGCGGAGGTACGCCACCGCTGCAGAGGCAGCGCACACCACACAGGCGGGATAGTTTAATATTGTTGTTTGTTTATACATTGACGTATTTTTTCACTACACTGTCTTGTTGGTTTTTACTCCTTCGTTACTATCTCGTTCTCACACATGCCCCAGTACCGCTGCTGCGCGTCCGCCCCGTCGGCAGCACGTGCGGGGCCGGGCCGCTCGAGACAGGCGGCCCTGGGGCGGGGCTAAGGGCGGGCCTCGCCGGGGGCGGAGCTAAGGACGCGGTTCCGCCCAGGGGCGGGGCGAGAGGTGGGGCGCAGGGGCCGCGGCCGGCGCTGCGTGTGCGTGTGCGTGTGCGCGTGGAGAAGCAAGGGGGCAGGCCAGGAAGGGCGCGGCGGCGGCCGCCGCGTGACGATCCCCGCGGCCATTGGCGGAGCGGCGTCACGCGGCGCCCCGGCGGGAGGCGATTGGGTGGGAGCGAGGCGGGGCCGGGCCTCCCCCCTCCGCGGCTTCCCCCCGCCCCTCCCCCGGCCCGGGGGAAGGTGGCCGCTCGCGCGAGGTCCGTTGCTCGCCTCGCGCAGGAGGCGGCGGGGGCGGCTCGCGTGGCCGTCGGGGCGGGCGGGGGCCGTGCCTTGGCCTGGCCGGGGCGGAGGCGGCGGTGATGCGGCGCTGAGGGCCGCCCCTCTCTCCCTCCGTCCCTCCCTCAGCCCGGCGCCTCGGCTCCCCCCCCTCCCCCGCCCCAGCCCGGGAGCCGCGTAGCCGGGGCCCGGCGGGGGAGCTCCGAGCTCCATGGGCAACACCGTCACCTGCTGCGTATCCCCGGACGCCAGCCCCAAGCTCAGCCGAGCCCGCGGCGGCGGGGCAGCGCCGGGGCCCGACCGCTGGGCGGACGCGTACCAGGCGGCGGCGGCAGCGGGCGGCGGCGGCTCGGGTTCCGCGGAGGCCGAGTCGGGGGACTCGGATCCCGGCGGCGGCGGCCCCCACCTCCAACACATCAGCGACCGGGAGTTCCCGGATGGTGAGCGGCGGCGGCGCGGGGCGAGCGGTGGGGCCCGGCAGGCGGGGAGCGTCAGGCGCCGCATTCCCGCCCCGCCGGCGGCTGTCCCCGGCGTGCCCCCGCCCCGCTCCGCCGCGGGTGGGTGCCCGGGGGCACTGGCGGCCGGAGGCGCGGCGCTTCCCCGCCCGCGGCGCGCCCCCTTTGTCCCGGCGGCGCGGGGAGCGTGCGGTCCGGCGGCGAACCCCGCCGGGCGGGGTGGGGGGAAGGGAACGAGGGTGGGTGCGGGCCTGCCCGTCGGCCGGCTCCGCGCCGCGCCCTAAGCGAAGTTCTCCGCGGCTGTCAGCGCTCTGACAGCTCCAGGGTTTCCTGCGGGCGCGCCGCCTTTTGTGCCGCCGGACGAGGCAAACCGGCTGCGGGTCTGCGACCTCATCCCGAAGTACAAGCTGCGGGGCCACGGCAGCCGGTGCGGCCGCTTAGCGAGTAATCCGGGCCATGGTAGTGGAGCGATCGATCTCGTCCCTCCCCTCCGCCCGGGGAGTGCCCTGCAGGCGTTCCGGGCTTCCCCGCTTGCCTCTCCGGCCCGCTGGAGAGAAGGGTCGGGGAACCCAAAAAAAAAAGTCATGGCAGAGCCTCTGCGTGCTCCCGTTTGAGGTGGAAGTCCGGCTGCTCGATTCTTCCTTAACTGTGGAGTCGTGACTCAGTCCAGTTCGCAAAAGCTGCTGCATTTCCAGCCTCTGTTGAACAGGAGGAAGGAAGAGGGTGTGTAGGGAGTAAGGGAATTAAGAATTACAAAGATTGTGTGCGTATGACATCATTGTGGCTGAACGTGGATAATTTGTAATCTAGCTGTGGACCCATTACACTGAGGCTTCTTATCATGTATCTCTCAGTGTTCCCAGTTTTCTTTCCTTGAGCTCACGGGAAAGTGCATGTTTGCTGTTCAGATTTCTTCCAGTTATACCTGGAGCATCAGCGTCACACAGACTTGCTCTGTAATGCATCTCCTTTCAGACATGCCTAGGAAGGCTTGCAGGTTTGTGCTGCAGCGAGAGTTACCGAGACAACATGTAACAGGCTAGGAGTGCTTCTGCCTGTGTGTTCACGTGATACTGTAAGCATACAGCGCAGTGTAACAGCTTATGATATTCAAAACTTAGTTTAATTAACAAGTGTCTTGCTATTCCTTTTTTCATAATTATAACCACACCTATATGAAATATATTCAGCTGAAAAAATTGGCCTGTCTGACATCTTCAATGTACAATGCATACAATAATAATTATCACTGGCCCTCCATACTCGTCTTGAACTTTAGAAAAAAATGTTGACTATCAGAGAGAAACTGGCTGCAGAAGAGTGTGAGGAAACATTCCGAAATGGAATTATTAAACTTGTGTGGTTCTGCACAGCACCATATGGTGCAGCTGTTACAGAAACAAGATGGAACAGTCAGCCCCTTGGATCTCCTTTGAGACAGCTGTGCAGTACAGCAATAGGAGAAATTATGTTTGTCGTCTAGGAGAAATAAAGCTTCATTTTTGTGAGAAGACACTACAGAAATCTCTCAGTTCTCCCATGTTCCTTAAGGGAGGAGGAGCCAAACTCTAAAGATTTTAATAAGCCAAGCAAAAATGCCTAAGCTAAATAAATCTGCTCAGGAGTAAGGGTTGTGTTTGTTTGGGTTTTTAGTATGTGATTATGTCGGCAGTGCTAAGTAACTAGGCTTAATTGTGAATTCATCCAGGTGTCAGAACTGGCCTTGAAGTAGGGAACTATTTAATTTTTTGAATTCGCAGACGTGAATAAAGGTGTATAGTCCAAGAATAAGATAGTAGCTGTCTATCACAGATTTTACTTCTGTGGCTATGGGCACTTTAGTCTTGAGGCAGGAGATAATAATAAAATTAGAACTGCCTAAGCAGTTTATGTTTTAGATTATTTTGAGGATCACTTTTACAGTGGTATGTGGTTCACTATTGGATGGCCTCAGAAGCAGATCTGCTACAAATGATAGATGCTATTTGTCTGCAGTTTTCTAGTTAATAAAACTGTCTAGGGCTGCGAAATATCAAAGTTTGATACTTCTATGTAAATACAATTTTGGATGGTCAATATTAGAAGTAAAACTTATTGTGTTCATTTTTTGAGTGTTATAAAGTGCTACCTGGGTAGGATTGAAGCAGGTAACCACAAACCATAAAGGATTATTTGTGAAGTCTGAAATTGAGTGTTATGGAATGGATGTTATAATGAAATTGTCCAGCGCAGAGCCACAAAGATGATGGAGGGAGTGGAGCATCTCTCTTATGAGGAAAGGTTGAAGGAGCTGGGTCTCTTTAGCTTGGCGAAGAGGAGGCTGAGGGGTGGCCTCATAAATGTTTGTAAATATGTCAAGGGGGAGTGTCAGGAGGACAGTGCCAGGCTCTTTTCAGCAACGTCCATTGACAGGACAAAGGGCAGTGGGTGCAAGTTGGAGCATAAGAGGTTCCATAAAAATATTAGAAAAAAATTTTTCACTGTGAGGGTGACAGAGCACCGGAACAGGCTGCCCAGGGAGGTTGTGGAGTCTCCTTCTCTGGAGACATTCAAAACCTGCCTGGATGCGTTTCTGTGTGATCTAGTGTAGGTGATCCTGCTCTGGCAGGGGAGTTGGACTAGATGATCTTTTGAGGTCCCTTCCAACCTCTCACACTCTGTGATTCTGTGAAATTTTAAGTGATACTGCTTGCTGTTTAATATAGGACCTTCTATGAAAACAATAAATCTGTAAATGCAGCCCTTGCATATAGCAGATAGCTATGCTTATCCCTCTTAACACTAAGATATAAAAGCTGTCAGCATACCCAAACCATGCAAGCAGCCTACATGTTTCTGTGCTGTTGACTACTACAGAGCATTAGTTTGTTGCTATAGTGGTCCAGCAGTTTCATTTGAGGGATGAATATTACTTCTAGAATTTATTAACGTATAATATCATACATTAGGTAAGATGCTAATTTTGTCAGTGACGGAAGACTGGGAACTTACTGACTGGTCTTTTCTTGAATGCTTTGGCAGGGGGAAAGAGAAAGCTGCAGGGAAAAAAAAGTCAAGATCATCTTGGCTATTTTTGTTCCATGCTGCTTAGTTCTAGGAGTTTCTAAGAACACAGCTAAATATATCAGAAAGCTAGCATCCAAATGTGATGGAGATACTTCATTCCTTAAATTGCTGTCTTTAAGTTGTTTGTTGTTCTCGTAGCAAGTGGAATGTGGTTCTCACAGATCTATGCTCTTAAATGAGGATTATTCTGTAGCTTCTCTAGCACACTACTTAACACGCACTGCTTTCCAGTCAGCACTGCTTAGACTGCTTGTATCAGACCAGATTCAAACAAGAAAAATCTCACTTTCTTAAGATGGGGAGCTTATGAAGTAGTGTTTATGTAGGACAAAAAGGGAGTGGTAAGTGGGGTGGAAATAAAACACACTGTGAAACTGGAAGTCTAATGTTTCAACAGAAGTTAAATGGGAAGGAGTTGTCAAATCCCCTGCTAAGAGAATTTAAAGGATCGCTTCGTATTTTATGGTTCTCCAGGTCCTGAGCCATAACTTGTTCAGTGCGTAGTTTTTCAGAATGAGAAATAAGCCTGCATTTGTGGTTTGATATGCTAAGCCAAATTGTATTAAGTAAACGGGAATAAACATAACTTTGAAAACAATAGTTTCTTTCAAATAGGTTCGTGCCTACTGTTAATGTTAAATATTGCAAGCTGAACTGATCCTAAAGCTGCTAGTTGTCTATTCAGCTGAGCATGAAGTGTTCCTTGTTTCAGCATGCAAACAAGTCTGAAGAAGTTTGAATTGACCAAAAAGGTGTTCCTAGCTAGTCTTAGAAATGACAGTTCTTTGATCTTAAAGTGCGATTTGTGCTGTGCTGATTACTGTTTGGTTGTGTTATGGTGTGCTTCTCCTCCCCCCCCCCCCTGCAAATAAGTGTCTGCTAATTTTGGACTTTTTATCTGTGGTTTTTCTCTGGTTATTTGGGGGATAACTTCTTGTAGCTGACACTTTCTTGCCATATCCCTCTGTTTAAACATAGATCTAATTTTTCATACATTCTTGTATCCTCGGATAAAACTAGAACAGAGCCTTGCTTGTCAGACTTTTCTCGCTTCCTCTTGAAAACATTATCTCCTTCCACCATTGCTGTTTAATGAGCAGCAATTTTGAGCAGAAATTTGCCTAATTCATGTGAACCAAGGGGAAGATTATTGACCTGCTGAACTGGTGGGACAAAATGACCTGGTACCTTCACCTGGAGAACTGGAGAATGACAAGGGAAAGGAAAATAAGGAATGAGAGGTAGCAGCAAATGGGATCAGGAGAGGTGCTGAGTAGGATGTGGTCATCACACAGATGTTGGATGGGAAAAAAATGGAAAGGGACTTCGAAGAGGAGTGTTAATAGAGAGTAAAGTGAGATTGACCTGAACAAGCTCAGAAAGACTTGTGCCTAGAATAACTCTTCAAACACCTGTGAACCTACTTTTTTTCAGCAGCCCCCTGCCTTTCTAGAGGCTGTGCCATGGTGAAAGAGGCAAGCTTCAAGTCGCCTGCATGCCACAGTTATTAAACAGTGTTGAAGATGAACAGATTCTTGAATATATTGATTGTCTATGATCTGATTTCACCAGCAGCTTGTGTATAAACCTCCTTGCAGAAGGCCTAAATACTGCTCATTTGTTCCTCTCTTATATAGTGTTAGCTTAGTTCAGGCATGTGGGTGGAGGGATTTTTTTCCTTTTTTTTTTTTTTTTTTTTGAAAATCCTGGTTAAAACATTAGTAAGATAAATAAATAGAAAAGATGAACATTATGATGCAAGGAGTCATCTTTTTGATGCCAGCACTTTTCAGCAGAGGGAAGGCTTAACTATCTCATGGTGGTTTTTGTGCCTTGCTATTTGAAGATCTGTAGCTGCATAGGCTGACAAATACCATTGTCTAGTTATACAAATATGAAGCTGGGGGTGAAAGCCAGCTGATGCTCTGGTCCTTTTTCTGGTGTTCGCTTCCCTTTTCCCCTGTATTTGCCAAGTTTTTTTAGCTAACTTAGGCTCATTCTTCTTTCCCCAGAACTCTCAATATCTCTTTCCTATAAATGAATAGGAATTAGTTGTAAAGTTATTTGCAGCAATTACAAATAGTATGTGAACTTGACAAACGTGAAAGAATTGACTCTTGGTAAAACCTGAAACACCTTTCGCATTGTTGGCTTAAGACACCTAATGCCATAGCCTTTGTGAAACGATCTATAAAGTGCCTGTAGTGGAAATGACTGAATCACTAAGTCCTTTGGAAACAGATGAACTTGATCTACAAATTTGAAGATTGGAAATGGAAGAAATCATTGCCATAGTATAGTATCTGTGTCTCTGTTTTTACCATGGTACTGCTGACAACTAAGGAATCCTCTATCTTTTTCTCTCTTCACTAAATCTTGGAGACTTCTGCAGTGAGTAAGTTTGTGTGAGCCTTAGGTTTTTAAGAACAGTTGTTATGGCACATAAATACATGATGCTCATATGGAGGGAAATCCATTTGTTTCTTTTGGCAAGTGTGTTTCTTCAGGCTTCCAGTATAACAGCTATTATAGTGGAGAGATTTTCGTAACAAGGGAAATACTGAAAGAAATATATGGCTAAACTGATGGTTTTGGTGAAACTTATGGAAGGAAACTGAATTAATTTTCATCCAGATTTTTTTTTTCTTTTTTTGCTGTTTCCATGTAACTTATCTTTAGGATCCCTTCCTCTCTCTTCTTTAGGAGACTTGCTCTTTTCCCTCCTACTTGTTGTGGTAGATGTTGTAGAGCAACAGAAGTTTTGTGGCTACAAGTATCTGTTCTCTCAAGTGTGTTCAGTGTGGTGAGATCATACTGAAAAGCCAGCTAACTGGGGAACAAACTGTTGCACAAGCCAACAAAACACAAAAACGTACTCCTCCCAAATTTACATTACACATTAAGGTTTCTAACAATGTCGCTCCCACATACAGGGAGAAGTGGCTCTGGGAGACAGGAGGAAAGTTCTACCAAACAGTAAGAAGCCACACCTTGCATCTGTAGATCCTTGCCAACAAGCTCATCTTGAGATTTCTAAATCTGTTTGGTTTTAGTTCATTACAGCTAGACTTTGAATGTGCACTTCAATTTTACTCACTAGAAAAATGTTTTCAGGAGAAAACTCTGAATGTTTTGACTTGAATGAGGATGCAACTGGCTTAAAAAGCACTTCTGTTTACATGTGTAGTAAAGCCACACGAATAAAACTGCAGATCATACTTGCAGGTGATGCAAATATCAGGGTTGCCTCAACAGCTTACCCAAAAATCCAGTTGTCAACTAGGTACTGTTCTGCAGGGTTTGATGAGCTGTGTATATGTAGCACAGTTTTGCTGTGTGGAGTTCTGAAAGGGTCTTGCGTGATTGTGATAATCAAACGTAGTTGTTTTTTTCCTGTGTGAACAGTAACGCTGGCTTGTCATCAAGAGTGTCAGTCAGACTCATGTGATAAATGAATGCCAGTTTCTTTCAATGACAAAAAAACCCTGTTGAATGTGTTTTGTTATGCAGGTAGGTTTTTTTTTTTTTATAAAACAAACTGCAGGTAAGCTGAGAATCCACAAAGCCACCGTAAAGAGTAATTGCGATTGAGCTTCTGCCTAAAATGGCACAAAACTTGACGACACTGTTAACTTTCATAGAAGTCCAGACTTCATTTGAAGTTTGCATTAATGCAAGAGATTGGAAGATGAGAGAACACTTAACATATGCCAGTCTGTCAGGTAGCATATGACACCTAGCATGCAGTACAGTGCATCTTATTTGAGTTATCTGCAGATGCTAGATGAGACTGGAATTTCTGGTACTCACCTGTTTGTCTTTCTGAACCATGTCTTGTGATAAGTGAGGCAGAGAGCATGTGAGTTGTTGTGAGGAAGGCTTTCCTTATACTTGCAGTTACCAGTATGGATCTAGGATTATAAAATTTGGTTTTATCTTCAATGTGTACAGTTAGAAATTTTTCGTTTGGCTTATCAATTAAAAATAGAGCCGTGAAGTTCTACTTTAGCTTCCCCTGATAGTAAATTGTGTTATATGTGAAGGTCTAAGTGGGGAATAAAAAATGGACATCACAGAACCAGTTCTTTCTCCTTGTCTTTTTAAATGATCGTACACTAAATGCAGTACAGAAACACATCTCTAACAAAACATGAGTTACTTTTAAGATCTAGCTTGTGAACTACTATTTTCCTTCTAGTTCCAAGACAAAATTTTAACAGCATCTAGTTTTCCTCCCTTTAAAGTGGTCCTGCCTTCACTGTGGAATTTGGGGCGCTCCTGACATCCTGCTGCTCTGCCTACCTAAAATGTGTACAAGTGATTATTACCTTGGCAGGTACATAATGAAGCACGTGAAAGCCTGCTCAACTTTGTTCAGTCCCAGAGAGGCTGAGTATTGTGTGCGGTGGCTCTTGGTCATGTTTCCCCAACAGGGGCTGTGAATCAAGTGCATTAGGATCCTGGTGAGATTTGCCATGGATTCCAGCGATGGTGGTGGTTCTGCCATGTTTTAAGAAATGCAAGAACACTAATACCGTGTTGATTTATTTTTTAAAGCACAGAAATGAATAGATAACTTAAACCCTGGCTAGCCCACTGTATTTAATAAATTGTCTATGCTTACGCTTGCTAAATTCTTCTGATTTTAGAAGCAAATTTGAAGTGCTTACTGTGTTGTTTGTTTGTTGAACCAGCCCAGCTCAGGAGTGTGGTCTAAAAGAGCAAATAATTCCTTCTTAATTAAGAGTGCTTGTTGTATGCTGAATTTCTTCAGCCTTCTAAAAAATCACAGTGCACCTAGATACATGCTGGATATTAGTAATGATATTGCTGTTCTCGTAGTTGTGCCATAAAGAAAACCTGATATTTTACATAGCTTTACAACATCCTTTGTATCGTGTAAAGTCACAATCTTTAGAAGTCATCATTTAACAATGAGAGTGGTCTAACACTGGCACTCGTTGCCCAGAGAGATTGTGAAGTCTGTGTCCGTGGAGGTAATCAACACTGAACTGAGAGGCCCCTGCACAAACTGCTCTAGCTGACCCTGCTTGAGCAGGGGGTTGGACTTGGGTGAGCTCAAGGGGTCTCTTCCAGCCTCAATGATTCTTCTGTGAACAAAGGCCAACTGTGTGGGTTGTGTTTAGTTGTTTTCCTTTTTAAAGAAAGAGTTGATTTCCTCTGGTGAGTTAGGAGTTAAGGGACTTGTGCATATGCAAGTGGTTAAGATTATTTTCACCAAGATTCTCCTTGAAAATAGTTCCTTTCCAAGAACAGGTTGTGTTTGAAAGCACTTTGTTATGCAACAGATCCAGGTCTTTATGTATTCAAATTTGATTCTATTAGTTATGAAAAAAAGAGCAACTTTTGTATCTTGTGAGTGCATCCGATTCTGGAAAAGGGAGATGTATTCTGTTGAAGATGAATAATTAGGTGCTCAGAGTGCTTTCATTCTGTCCAAATCTGGGCAAGAAGCCACCCATGAAGCATTTGAAGGATAGACTAACCTGTGTGTAACTGAGGATATAACAGGAAGGAGGCAAATAGAAAACAACCTGTGTGTGCTGGGTTCTGTGGTGCATTCAGTGTGGCTGGTGAGGCATAAACAAATCAGGCTGATTTTAGGGGGAAAAAAAATTGTAACTTTTAGGAAAGTCTTTGGGAATGGAAACGAAATAACATAATTTAAAGGACAAATTTCATAGGAAGTTATTGTTAGGAATAACAGAATTCCTGAAATGTATTGGCAAATTTGTCTTACTTGTTTTAATTTTAAAATCTTTATTAGGAGTGTTAAGTAACTCATCTTTCACACTGTAAGGTAATGAAATGTAAGGGAAGCTCAAACATTAATCAAAGCTAATAACCCACTGAGCACGGGAAGAAACACAATTTACAGCAAAGAGATGATTTTTTGATTTAATGCTTTCAGTATGTGCTGTATCAAAATAATACTGCCGTATAGTAAAGCCCAGGATGAGGCTAAAACTATTAAAGGAAATGCAATATTTTAGTGTTCTCAAGTAGTGAAATCATCAAAACGCCACTACTTGGTAACAGTGACATCTATGACTGTCAGCTTTATTCATGAGATAATGTGGTAGCATGATGAAGTGTGTAAAACTTACTCTTAATAGTTAGATATCACCTGTGAAGGTGCATAAACCAGTAGATAAGTACCTAGCATTATAAATTCATAAAACCCACACACATTTTATATGGCATAGATGAGTAGAAGTAGAGTCTTCATGTGGATTTTGTGTTGAGGACAAGACATAAGATCTTGAACCAGGGGCAGAGGTTTGCTTTTAAAAGTAATATGATCTGCCTTGTGGGGCACTGTGTGCTCTCAGCAGTGCCTGGAGCAGCAGAGGTAGCTCATATTGTCTGGTGGGAATCTTCCCTTGTTCCCTCTTTATCACTAAGTGTGGGGGCTTGATAGAAAATGTGTTTTGACTTCTATTGAGTTGATAGCCTCTAGAACAAAAGTGTTTTGGAGTTGTTTTCTTGCTGTTTGTATCATCCTATTTCTTCTCTCACTTATGTCATTCTTGTTACTGCATGTTTTAATTCCCATTATTTCTGTTCATCCTCTGGCATACCATGCTGCTTTCTTTTTCTGTTAACTTTCTGTGAAGCTTTCTGTCAGATATCTTTTGATGTAGCTCCTAATTGAGGGTTACCCTTATTTTCAGGGCTAGATAGCTTGGTTTTGGACTTATAAGTGCTACCAGGTTGAAGTATTAGGAGTTACACTTAGTTGTGAGTCAAATCACTTGCAGACAAATTTCTCTCTTCCTCTAGCTTTTCTTTTGCTGTGTTACATTGTGCCCCATTTCATGTCCTTATCTGCCTCTTGCCTTATGCTTCCTTCATCAGCTGTATTGCTGTTGCTTTTTGATATTTCATGACCCAAACTGGCAGTTTAGGAAGAGCAAATCATATGACTAATTTTTCCATTGATTGGAAAAAAAAGCATAGTCCGGATAACAGTATAGAAAGGATAGTTAAATTCTCTGGCTGCTTAGAAGGGGAAAACTGCTAAAGGAGGTGATCTACTAAACACGTCTTGCTTCTCAGTCTTTTTGCAAAACAAAAGCAAATGTACTGTTTCTGGTAGTGCCACGTTATTCTGGGATAAGAAGCACAGCTGCAGTTGGTCTTGATCACTTCTTGTGGGGTTTTGTACCAGGGGCTGCACAGTGTGTCTTGGACTTTATTACTACTGTAACTCTGGTTGTATCATCTGTGTTGTGGATTTAATGTGCTGTGGATCCTGATACATCTGTCTTTGTCCAGCAGAAAGCATCTTGTGTCTAGGAGAGCCACTGTGGAACTGGAGACAGTCGGTTTTCCTTTCAGTGCTGTGCCTCTCCTCAAATGTGTGGGTCTGCTTGGATTCAGGGGGGACAAGTTTGGCTGGTGTGGCCTTGTCAACATTGTGTCCCTTGGTGCATCCTACAGTGCTGTGGATCTTAGGCCCTTCTTGTCTGGGATGAAAGTTGGTTATATTTGCATGTGTTTAATTCTCATAGTGCTTTTAGCCCTAGACCTGACCTCTGACATGTAACAATCATGTATGTAGGGACTGGCAGAGCACAAGAGAAGGCAAAAACAATGTAAGAAGGGAGCTTTAACAAGTCACGTAGTTTCACAGTAAAGCAAAACCTTAGGGAAGTGATCGTATTGTTTTTTATGGGGCGAGGGAGGATGAACATTGTTCCGTACTGTCTCTTTCCTGGGGAAAAAAAGCACGTGTCCCTGTTTAATGTTTGTCAGTGACCTGGAGGAAGAGCGTGCCCAAATTGCAGATGACAGCCCACTGGGCAGCAGTCAGTGTGCTGGAGGTTGCTCATTCAGAGGAACTGGAGGATTGGGCCAACAGGAGACCTGTGAAATTCAACAAGGAGAATCGCAGAGTCCTGTGTTAGGAGTTACTAAAGTAGCCCTTTTCTGCTCTTTTCCAGTGCTTGTCCCTCCCCAGTCTTCCTTGCTGCCCTCCTCTAAATATTACACAAGTCTTTTACAGCCCTGTATGCTCTTCCCTGCTGTTCCACAGTGAATCCCAGAGCCCTGGAAGCATTCCTTCGCCTTGGTGGGGTGGTTGATCTGGGCTCTGTGGACCCTCATTGGAGGTTTTCAAGCTCGACTGCTGAAGTCTTGAGCAGCCTAGTATAGCATGCTGGATTTTTTTTCTGAGAATCAAATGTGTATTAGAGGTACTTCGGGTATGAGCTGTAAGACAAATTCCATTCTAGGGCTTCAAAACCAGGACTACTTACATTTTAATTACATGATTAAATTCAGGTATCTGTTCACTGTGTGCCATGAATGAGTATAGCAAGGCGAAAACAGAAAGACTGGTTTTGCAAGTTAGCTTTTAAAAACTGCTTGAGATGGTCTGCTTTCATAGCTGACTGGCCTTTTTTGAAAGGGAGAGAAATTCCTGATTGAACAGTCTTTGTGTTCCTAAATAGACTTTGGCCACCTTATTTATACAGTAGAGATTTGAAATTACAGTGGTCTGCATCCTGGGCCAGTGTCAGAGCAATACTGTTGGACAAAGACCAGTGATGTTGTAAGCCAAGTACTTGGAAAACAGCCAGGTCTGGATACCAGTGTTGTGTACCAGTGGGAATCTGGAATGAGAAGTCTTGGGGACACACGTACTTTTGCAGTTACGTTCACTGGCTGACGCATGAGGGCTGTGGCTGTGCTGTGGGTTAGGTGCAGTAGCACAAAACATTCACATAGTTAAGACTCTCAGCACCAAGACAGTCTATGCAGACTTTGGCTACTATTTAACCAGAGTTTTGTTGGTTGAGTGCATAAAAAGCTCTTAAGATTTGGTTTGTTTTTTTTTTTTTTCATTAAAAAGTGACAGTGATTCCTAGATGACTTTGTCTTTTAAGGGTGTGACAACTGCATTGGCGTACCACCTTGAAACACTAATGTGCAAGTTTGTGAGCTTTTATGGTTCTCATGGCATAATTAGCACACAGAAAGATAAGAATGACAAATGTAAATGGATGCAAATTTGGTCTTTCCAGGGTCATGCTACTTGATTATTCTATTCATATATTCCTGTAAGTCAGTGTGTCTGTAGCATGACTTCCTTAGAACAGCTGTTTCTTCTGTCAAAGCTAGAACAGCTCAAAAGTTCTTCATGATGTTTAAAGTTTCATCAACAAACGTTTTGGTGATCACTCTCATGTTAATCTAAGGGAGTAATATATCTTCATCTAATGCCATCACTGGTTTATTGTGGCAAATGATTAAAGCAATTGTTTTGATCTTCAGTAATTATATATTAATGGTACAGGATTTTATTTGAAATTCCAAAACAGTTGGATAATGCAAGATCCATGGTTTGATGCTTATCAGCACTGTAAAAGTTAATTTGGTTCTTCTCTTCTTCTCCTTTATTTTTTTTTAAATTAATTAATTTGGTCTTGATAAAATTCTAGCTTTCTGCCTTCTACTGAGCAGAGGCTCCACATCTACCCTAACATGCATGGCTGCATATTGATTTTTGAAGATATATGTTGTTTCCTGAGTTCTCGCTTTGCACATTTTGGTTTTTTGGAAACAGTAAGGTACTTCAGAGCTTCCTGGTGGGAAGAATAAGTCCACAAGTGCTTTTTTCAGAGGGGAAATATAAGAGGTTTATTTATCTTGACAAAAATAAGGCTTTGCTTTAGAGAGAGAGTCCACTGTATGTGTTTCTAATCTTGTCTCCATTACTGTGCTTGGGCATTTTAAGGCTGGGTGGGAATCGTTGCAGTTATCTTCTTCTGTTAAAGGTCTCTCCTTTTCTTGACAGATTTAGCCTTGGAATCTAATCCATCTGATCATCCCAGAGCAAGCACAATTTTCCTGAGCAAGTCTCAAACAGATGGTAAGCTATGATTTTTCCAATTTAAAAAAGGTAGAAAAACTGGAAAAATAAATGCCGATTTTAATTGTACGGATTAAGAACATTTAAATTGCTTTAATTCTTTCCCGGCGTAGGGATTAATAATTTGCATGCAGACACAGAAATATGATCATAGGCTATTTTACTTAACACTTAAAATCACTTGTTTGTCTAAACACTTAAATAGCAGGAGATTTCAGATTGTGGATCCTAGTAGTCTGAGGGAGCAGGGCTTTATTCACTACTTCACGCTTCAAGCAGTAGTGGGTCTTTTTTATGACCAAGAACTGTTTAAAAATTGCTTAAAATTAAAAAAATAAGGACAGTTTTCTGCAAGAAATAATAAGCCTAGGCCATCAGTCTGTATTAGTTGCTTTTGAATATGTTGGTTTAAACTGTATTGATAATTCCAGTAGCATAATTATTCTTGAACCCTGGTTTTAATTACATGGTTGTGTTGGGATTTTCAGTTTCTTTTCAAATCCCTTTTAAATTAATAACGTCAATTTTGAACAATTACTATAGTTTGCGCATTCCAAAATACTGTTAAAAAGTGGAGGCCTTTCCATATTTCACAAATAAGAAAGAATTATGATAATAAATTTTGAAGTTGTAACTAAGACAGAGTTTAAGGTATTCTTTTAAAAATGCTTCTGTTCCTTTTCTGTTGGATTCTTGTTTGAAACACTGTTTTTTCTAAGACAGTATTACACTTGGTTTGGAGGTGTTGATGGGAAGCTGCAGTGTGTCTTCTACCTTGACATAGCTTTGCCACAGAAAAGTAGAATTATTTTGACAGGTCTGTCAGTTGCAGTCCTGCTGTTCCGAGTCTTATGGCAATTGTATCCGTTGTATCAATTTCACAAAGCTTAGATAATTTGTGAGCAGTGGAAAGAAGAGGCACTAGCATAATTCTACAGAAAGGATGATCCCAAGGGAAGATCGGCCTCTTTTCTCGAGGCCTCTAAGGTCAGTCTTCAAACAAGCAGAGGATCTGACCTGCACATTTCAAACACCTCTTAGATGAGCGCTGCTTAGCTTGCAGGTAGAAAGTTGACATAGGTCTTGAATGTTGTAGTGCAGCTTCACTGTGTAGCCTTTCAACCTTGCTGCAAATACTACATGGACATCCTTGTTGGGGGTGATATTGCTTTTAAACATAATTTGATGTTCTTAAAATATAATTTATTGAAATGTATACACTTGTGTTCATGTAGAGAAATGGTCTCCTAGTTGAGATAGTAACTATTAAACTATTCTCTGAAGTTTGTATCAGCTGGATGAATTGATTTTTACAGGGTATTTTTATGGACAAGTCAGGCAAGAGAATTCATTTTCTAATTTCACGGGATCTTCTTCAGCTAACTTTCCATAGAACTAATAATTAATATCTGTAAGGTCTCTCTCACTGAGATGTTATTAGCATTTTGCTTTAATTTATGCAAAAAGACCAGAAAGTTTTCAATACTTTCTTCCAAATGTTAAATCTTTTTAAATATGTAAGAGAATATGTCCTGCTAGTGGAGAAATCACCTGTCTGGTCTGGTTGCATCTATATAGCTTTCTGCGTGTATGCAACTCTCAGCTCTCTTTTAATGGTACTATTTTACAGCTACTTTTATAGCTGTAAGTTAATCCTTACAGTGTTGTGGTTTTTTTTTTTTTTTTTTTTTTTGAAAGACTGACACAGTTTAAAATGATCAAATAATATGATTGCAGTTATA
Organism: Trogon surrucura; assembly: GCA_020746105.1. Lineage (NCBI taxonomy): Eukaryota > Metazoa > Chordata > Aves > Trogoniformes > Trogonidae > Trogon > Trogon surrucura. The sequence goes on along the minus strand of CM036621.1, from coordinate 53,290,181 downwards.
TGATAGATAGGCATAGCTCAGACCAGCATCTTCTGTATAATAAAATACCTTCTTACCTTCTGCTGTCTAAGAGGAGAAGTGAGAACACATATATAATTCTTTCTTGTGTGTCTTTGGCAGGTTCAGTGTGTGATGTTTTTACTTTTGATTGCTAAGTGGTTGCTGTTGGAAGTTGAACATTGTCCATTTGAACTATGTGACATCATCCAGTTTTTATTGATGCACAGATGCACAGCATCTTTTCATAGTCGAGACATTTTTCCCATACTGCAGTGAGTGGTAGTAGTTCCTAAATGCACGTGTGGATAGCTGGAAATAGTGTATATACTTTACTAGCTTGATAAAACTCAGTGTTTTCTCCTCAAAGCACTTTTCCACACACCTAAAATCAAATTTGAATTTTTTAACACTCATGTACTTCAGGAGACTCTGTTAGTAGAATGACTTTATTGAATGTGAATTTGGGATTGTATTTTAGAAACCTTTCTGCTCACATTCTTTCTCCCTCTTTCTAGTGCGAGAGAAGAGGAAGAGTAACCACATCAATCATGTAAGTAAAATAAATTCTAGTGTGTTGTCTAGATAATATTAGCATATTGGAACAAAGACAAATTCAAGAAACAACTGTAGTAGTTCTTGGTATATAGTCCTACACATGTTCCAAATGAATATATCTTTGCCTACCTCTAAAAATTGAACAGGCACAGTATCACAGAGCATAGAAAGGCTGATGTCAAAAGAAGAATGGATTTTTTTGTTAAATCAATCTTGAGCATTTCAGAACAGTAAAGGAGAAAATGGAAGTCAAACTGCCTACGTTTTTTTTTTTTTGTTAATAGAATGACTTGCTGTTTGAGCATCATGACAGGATTTACTGTAAGGAATGTATCCAGTGTGAAAAGAGAATGATGAATAAACATAATTAGCTGCATGATAAACAAATGATAATACCTTAATCTTAAATTCTGAAGATATGGTTTAAGCTTTTTCTGCAAATATTCACAGAATCACAGAATGTTAGGGATTGGAAGAGACCACGAAAGATCATCTAGATTTGGTTTGGATAGGTTTGGACTCCTTAGAGTAGGTCACACAGGAGTGCACCCAGGTGGGTTTTGAATGTCTCCAGAGGAGAGCCCACAACCTCTCTGAGCAGCCTGTGCCAGTGCTCTGTCACCCCCACAGTGAACAAGTTTTTCCTCATATTTTTGTGGAATCTCTTATGCTCCAGCTTGCACCCATTGCCCCTTGTCCTGTCATTGGACATCACTGAGAAGAGCCTGGCCCTGTCCTCCTGACACTCACTCACATTAATGAGGTCACTCCTCAGTCTCCTCTAAGCTCAAGAGAGACCCAGCTCCTTCAGCCTTTCCTCATAAGGGAGATGTTCCACACCCTTCATCATCTTTGTGGCTCTGCGCTGGACTCTCTCAAGCAGCTCCCTGTCCTTCTTGAAGTGAGGGGCCCAGAACTGGACACAGTATTCCAGATGCGACCTCACCAGGGCAGAGTAGAGGGAGAGGAGGACCTTTCTCGACCTACTAGCTACACCCCTTCTAATACACCCCAGGATGCCATTGGCCTTCCTGTCCACGAGGGCACATTGCTGGCTCATGGTCATCCTGCTGTAGTTGGTTTTGACACTTCACTTACCAATGAAAACCACAAAATATGCAATGTTATTAATAGGTGGATACAAACTTATTGACTAGGAAAGCTAAGAATGGAAATTATTAACGCAAAGCTTAAAAAATACTGTCTAGCAAAAATGTCTACTGATAAAATAATGATAATTCAAATCATTCATTTTGGTATGATTATTGGTGATGGTTTTGTGGGGTGTTTTTGGCTTGGGTTTGTTTTTTTTTTTCTCCCCAGTTATTGTTCCAGATTTAGTTTGCCAGCACTAAGGTGAAATGAGGTGTGACTGGACTGTTTTTGCTGGCAAACTTCAGCTGGAATGGGAGATATTCCCAGGCAGCTATTGGGTGACAACATTTTCGTATGGAAGATTTTTAAGTTTTTAGACAAGATGTTTAAAAACATTCTGGCAAAAATTAATATATCTTGAATTGTTTGATTAAAACTCCTCCTTCAATTATGACATCCTAGCTCTGGTGCAAGGCATTCTCTAAAAGTGCTCAGGTGAGCTTGACAGTGATATATAGGAGGATTTCTTACAGTACAAAATCTGCAGGATTAGGGTAGATAATGGGACAGATTGCTAGCTCTAAATGGTAAAAGCAAGGGTAATAGCAGTACTTTATCTCCAGATTCCAGGTGCTAAACAAGACATGAATGAAGTGAGCAGTGTCATGAAGGCATTTCTTACTTTTTTTCTAAAATTAACAAGACAAAACCCCAAATGCAAAACTGTCTTTAGAAGGAGTGATACTGTGATACTGGTTAACCAAAAGATGTAAAGGTATAGGGTATAAAGGAAGAGAGAAGATGATTATGGAGTCACAGGGAAAGCTAATAAAGTACGTCATAGAGAGGGAAGACTAAGACCCAAATTATCAAGGATGGAATGGAGAACTGAGAAAATCAGAGGACTTGCTGCTTTAGATGCAGGGAACAAAATCTGCTGAAAATTACTTAACTGAAAACATAGAATCATAGAATCATAGAATGTTAGGGATTGGAAGGGACCTCGAAAGATCATCAAGTCCAATCCCCCTGCCAGAGCAGGAATGCCTAGATTATGCTACACAGGAACGTGTCCAGGCAGGTCTTGAATGTCTCCAGAGAAGAAGACTCCACAACCTCCCTGGGCAGCCTGTTCCAGCGTTCCGTCACCCTCACTGAGAAGAAGTTTCTTCTCGAGTTTAAGCGGAACCTCTTATGTTCCAGTTTCAGCCCATTACCCCTTGTCCTATCAGTGGTTGTCACCGAGAAGAGCCTGGCTCCATCCTCGTGACACTCACCTTTTATATATTTGTAAACATTAATGAGGTCACCCCTCAGCCTCCTCTTCTCCAAACTAAAGAGCCCCAGCTCTCTCAGTCTTTTCTCATAAGGGAGATGCTCCACTCCCTTAATCATCCTAGTTGCCCTGTGCTGGACTCTCTCCAGCAGTTCCCTGTCTTTCTTGAACTGAGGGGCCCAGAACTGGACACAATATTCCAGATGGGGTCTCACCAGGGCAGAGTAGAGGGGCAGGAGAACCTCTCTTGACCTACTAACCACCCCCCTTCTAATACACCCCAGGATGCCATTGGCCTTCCTGGCCACAAGGGCACAGTGCTGGCTCATGGTCATCCTGCTGTCCACCAAGACTCCCAGGTCCCTTTCCCCTACACTGCTCTCTAATAAGTCATTCCCCAACTTATACTGGAACCTGGGGTTGTTCCTACCCAGATGCAAGACTCTACACTTACCCTTGTTATATTTCATTAAATTTTTCCCTGCCCAACGCTCCAGCCTGTCCAGGTCTCGCTGGATGGCAGCACAGCCTGCTGGTGTGTCAGCCACTCCTCCCAGCTTGGTGTCATCAGCAAACTTGCTGATAGTACTCTCTAGTCCCTCATCCAAGTCATCGATGAATATATTGAATAATACTGGTCCCAGTACCGACCCTTGAGGGACTCCACTGGATACAGGCCTCCAACCAGACTCCGCCCCATTGACCACAACTCTTTGGCTTCTTCCCCTTAGCCAGTTCACAGTCCACCTCACTACCCGAGAGTCTAGACCACACTTCCTCAGTTTAGCAGCAAGGATGCTGTGGGAGACTGTGTCAAATGCTTTACTGAAGTCAAGGTAGACCACATCCACTGCTCTGCCATCATCTATCCACCTTGTTATATCCTCATAAAAGGCTACGAGGTTAGTCAAGCACGACTTCGCCTTGGTGAAACCATGTTGACTGTCTCTAATGACCCTCTTATCCCTGATATGCCTTGAGATGGCACCAAGGATAAGTCGTTCCATCACTTTCCCAGGGATGGAGGTGAGGCTGACCGGTCTATAGTTACCCAGGTCCTCCTTCTTGCCCTTTTTGAAGACTGGAGTGACATTTGCTTCCCTCCAATCCTCAGGCACCTCTCCCGTCTCCCAAGACTTGGTAAAGATGATGGAGAGTGGTCTAGCAATGACATCAGCCAGCTCCCTCAGCACCCGTGGATGCATCCCGTCTGGACCCATGGATTTATGGATGTCCAGATTGCTTAGTTGGTCCCTAACCCAGTCCTCATCGACTAAAGCAAACTCCTCCACTGCCCTGACTTCCTCTGGGGCCTCAGGGGAACGGGGCTCCTCAGGACAGCCTCCGGCAGAGTAGACAGAGGTGAAGAAGGCATTCAGTAACTCTGCCTTCTCTGTATCTTCTGTCACCAAGGCACCCACCTCATTCATCAGTGGGCCTACATTGCCTCTGGTGTTAGTTTTATCTGCCACATATTTGAAAAAGCTCTTCCTGTTGTCCTTGACCCCTCTCACCAGGTTCAATTCTAGGGAGGCCTTTGCTTTCCTAGTTGCCTCTCTACATCCTCGGACAACAGCCTTATATTCTTCCCAAGTGGCCAGCCCCGCCTTCCAAGATCTGTAAATTCTCCTCTTGCCCTTGAGCTTACCCAGCAGATCCCTGTTTAGCCACGCAGGTCTCCTGGCTCCCTTCCTTGACTTCCTGTGCGTCGGGATGCTCTGATCTTGAGCACGGTAGAAGCAGTCCCTGAACGCTAACCAACTATCTTGGGCCCCTTTACCTCCAAACAGCCTTGCCCATAGGATTTTCTTGAGTAATTGTTTGAAAAATCCAAAGTTTGCCTTGGCAAAGTCCAGGGTTGCAATTCTGCTTGCTATTTTGTTTCTGCTACATGAGATCCTGAACTCCACCATTTCATGGTCACTGCAGCCAAGGCAGCCCTCAACCTTTACTGCTTCAACCAGATCCTCCTTGTTAGCGAGGATGAGGTCCAGCAGTGCTCCTCTCCTAGTCGGCTCCTCCACCATTTGCATCAGAAAATTATCATCGATGCACTGGAGGAACCTCCTGGACTGTGGCTGGCTGGCTGAATTGTCCTTCTAGCAAATATCAGGGAAGTTAAAATCCCCCAGGACAACCAGGGCCTGTGATTGTGAGACCGCTCTCAGCTGCCTGTAGAAGGCCCCATCAACTTCCTCACCCTGATCTGGTGGCCTGCAATAGACACCCACAACAGCATCTCTCCTGCCAGCCTGCCCCTTAATTCTAACCCATACACTCTCTACTTGCTCCTCATCCATGCCTGGATGGTATTCAAGACATTGTAGTTGCTCTTTCACGTAAAGAGCGACTCCACCACCTCACCTGGCTGGCCTGTCTTTCCTGAAAGGAACATAGCCACCCATGACCACATTCCAGTCATGTGAGCTGTCCCACCATGTCTCTGTAATTGCCACCAGATCATGATCTCCTGCCCGAACCCAGGTTTCTAGCTCCTCCTGCTTATTCCCCATGCTGTGCGCATTGGTGTATAAGCATTTCAAGGAGCAAGCTACATGTTGTATATTAGAAAGGAAGATTTATAAACCTCTCTTACACAGAGGGTACCCTCAGGAACATGACAGCTTACACAGCAAGAGCAATCCTCTACAAAGATCTCCTCTGCAGTAACTACTTGAGGTATAAAGCCAGTACTCAGTGTAGTAAACCAAATCTTTTTTTGTTTTTTTCCTTCCCCTAAGGTTTCTCCTGGGCAGCTTACAAAAAAATACAGCTCATGCTCAACAATATTTATAGATGACAGCACCGTCAGTCAACCTAACCTTAGAAGCACAATAAAGTGGTAAGAACCATTTATCATCAACAAGCGACTTGGTAGCACTGTAAGGTTTGTTTGGGATTTTGTGGTGATCTTGTCTGTTGCAAAGCCAGGCGCACACTTGAGTGAGAGGAGCACAGTGCTGCTTATTCAGGTTGGTCGTGCAAGAGGTGCAGAGGTCTGGTTAGCTTGATTGACTATGACTGTTGAAGCTAGCATTTATTATTTTACTTTTTTTTTAATAGAACTAATGTACTGTTGTATTTCAGAGTAGTTATTCTGTACTGCCTCAGATTCTCAAGTGCACAGTGTGTCAGTGGTTTGGGTCTAAAAGTAGATGTTGGAGTGGGGAGCTCAAAGGCTCACACTGAACACCAAATGCAGAAACTCTTGATCTGGCATGTGTGGAGTTTCAGCAAAAGTTTGCAGGACTATGTTTGCTGCTTCCCAATGGTATTAGTCTGCCCTCTAGTTGTGGATAACAGTATGTTGCTGGCTTTGCTAGCCTTTTTACTATTTCTTCATATATTGTTATTTTAGGTCGATGAATTTGATAATGACTTAGTCTCCTTGGTTCTCCAATGGAAATGGCTGTTTGACCTGTTATTCTGGGTACCACAGAGACAGTCCTCTGTGCATAGACAATATCAACTGAGAGCTGAGGAGAGAGTTTTACTGTACTTGAAGGGAAAGGAAGGCAAAGTAGCTTCAGGCCCAGAAGCCTTTACTCTTTTAACAGATTAGGAGAGTGTGGAAATGTCCAAGTTGATTTATTGCTTTAAAATTTGGTTTCAGAGACAGGTATGTGGCATATGACTACTCCTTTTCTAGAGAAGAAGGAACCTAAAAGATGGTGCCTGTGCTAGTTTGAAGTGCTATTTTGAAGTGCCATGTAGCTGGCAACAGATCAGATCTTGTCCATGGTGGATTCCTGTGACGGCAGCGTTCCTCTTGTCACTGCCAGTACAGTATCTGAAATTTGGCCACAGTAGGTGAATGTCAATATGAAATCTATTGCCTTACTTGACTCAGCAGAGACTGAGATCTTGTCCCCTTCTTGAGTTATGCTGGCACAGTATCATCTTTATTATTTTCTTTTTTTAGACAGATTCTAAAGTAGACATCCAGAGATACAGTGTTAAAACATCAGCAGAACCTCTGCAACAGTGTATATAGCATCAGGTAGAACATTTATTACATTTTAGTTGTGAATAGTCCAAAATTCAGTAAAGGTCACCTAATCAGACAATGAAGGTGTTTGCTTAAAATGTGGCAAAACATTTGTTTTGTGGCACAAGTGTCTTTACAATGAATGTAAAAGTAGTTTGGCTAGCAAATTTGGTTTGGGCAGTTTCTGTTCAGGCATGTAAACAACAGAAATGAGACTTTGAGTACTTGAGAATGTGAGTGGAAGCCGTTACATAATGGATTCTAAACCTTTTGCCCTGAACAACAGCTTTTGCAGTGGAATAGTGTGCACAGAATATGCTTTCTGTAAAGTCTTTTCTTTTTCCTTTCTCTTTTTTTTTTTTTTTAGTGTAACATTAGCAATATTCTACCATATAAAGAACAGGTGAGTAAACTTGTTTTTGTTGCAATATAACAACTTTCTTTTTGAGCCATGGGTATGGTCTTGGACATTTCAGTAATGGCTAGTATAACTTAAGGGGAAGGGCACATGCTTCATTGAGAATGAAGTAAAAAAAAGTCAAAATGAGGTGAGAAAACCACACTTAACTAGCCACAAATCAGTCTTTGGACTTTGTTTAGCTTTTTTCTGAATACAGAGGTTGATATTAGTGTTGATGGATGAAGGAATGCTCTGTGCATGTACAGATAACCCGTGCCATTATAGCTAGTAACAGCGTCTACTTCAAAATTACAGCTGCCTTTTTGAAATAAATTCTTTGAATGAGACAGTTTCACATTTGGAGAACTGTACAAAGCATGAGAACACAGATACAATTAATTGTTTAGTTTCTTAAATACTCAATTGTAAGATCTCATTGTTAAATATTTCACAAAAATACAATATAACTTCATACCATATTCTAGGAAAAGCTGAACTATAAAATATGTCCCTTTATCCTCTTTAATGAATAATACTTTTTAGTGGAGCATAACATTGCCAATTCATTCTTGTTGCTAAACCAGATGTTTTGACTTTGTAGAGATTCTGACAGATCATTGGATATTTTTGACGAAAAATCTCATCCTCTCACAGTAAGTGTAACTTTTTGATCCTCTGAATATGTATCAGTATACAAATTCTGTTTAACACCTTAATTGTATTGTATAAGTCTTAACATCAAGTCACAAGCAAACTGATTTTAAATTGTATCTTTATGTATAAGAAACAGTCCAAACAGTGTCCTCTGCGCGTTTGGTATCACTTAGATCGTAAACAGAACTCAGTCTTTCTAAATATTACAAAGTATGTTTGGTTTTCTATGCTTGGAATAGAGATAGAAAGCAAGCACCTGCTGATTTTTGCATATTTCATATCCAGGCTTTTGTGTCTGACTTTTTTCTTCCTCTCTTTAACACTACTTTAATTAAAAGTCTTTATTAGGAAGACATGGTTAGTAGATATGAGCCTAACCTTTTAAATGACTGTAAACAGGAGAACATAATGAAGCATCACACAGTGAGTTTGTTCTTAAAAAAAAAAAAACCAACAGAAAGGCAAAATTTGAAAGCAAAAATGCTTAATGCTTGTATTATCAGCTAGGAGCATTCAGTATGTGATTTTAGTGTGGCTGGTCCTGGTACATTTTTAGACAATCTTTAAGATGCAAAACCTTGTAGTACAGGCAAGCTCGGGGTGGACCATGTGCTTTTTTTTGTCCCGTTTGAGGACTAGTAGCTTAATGACTGTCCAACAGAACCACTTCCTTTGTATTTAATTTGAAATTAATTTAGCAAAACTCCAGTGGCTTTAAAAATTCAGTTTGCTGTGAGACTTACCTGAGTGAATGCATCTTAATTTACCTCACCAATTTGGCTTGTTAATAAACAATTTTTAATGTACAAAAAATATTTTAACTTTGTTAGAGTTTCATCTGTAAGTATGACCCATTGTACTAGGAATTGCACACTTGAATAAATACTTTACTCAGTAGAATAATCAACTTCAGGAGAAGAGTTACATAAAAAAATTCTTGTATGGACTGTGGCCCTTCAAGAGAAAAGTCTGATCCAAAACTGTTTTAACTGCCTGAATCTGTTGTTACATATTGAAAATTACTCATGTAAGATGAACTCCACTTCATCAGACAGTCTGACATCTTCTGATCCTTTTATATGGCCTACCTCGTATTTAATGAGTGTGAATAGAGGAAAATTGTTGTGTCCTTTAGAGAACACTTAAAGGTCTTTTCTATTTTACTGCAGTATACAGCCAAGTATAGTAATGGCTGTATGTCATACTTCTGAGGGGAGAGATACAAATGGCTTGTTAGTTTCTGTAGCAGTAGGGTTTTGGCTGTGTACCTAGTGTTCCTTTAAGAAGGTTAATTAGCTGGAAGAAATCTCTGAGCACCTTGTCCTCTAAAGATTCAGTCACAAGGAGTCCAAATCCAGGCTCTGTTGACCCTAATAGAAGAAGTAACAAATACCACAGGGCATTGGTACCAGTATCACAAGGCTTAGTCACAAATACCAGTCTCAGTCATTTCCTCTTCAGTTCCAGTCAGCAAAAATGTACTTTTAGATGTGCCTTTGTACTGCTCATGGTGCAGGAATTATGCAAGGGGATTCTGCTCGTGTTATTCCTAATGGTGCGTGCCCAGCCTGAAGAGGTAACCTTCATTGGTTAGTGGTGTAGTAGAAGGCTCTGTGGAGAGTACAAAGTTAACTCCTCATTTTACATGATGCTGTTACCTCCCTGGCTATTTTAAACTACAAAATGATGTGAAAAAACTTGCTGCTTTGCTGGTTTTATCTTAAGCAGCTATGCTGTTTTCATCTGCTGTCTTTACCATACTAAAGGTCTAACTTGGACTGCAGATAGAAACGTACTCAATATCAGTCTTGCAGAACCAGTGTGTAAAGTTGGAGCTCTTCAAGTTTCATCAGAGTGAATATCAGTGTCTGAAGGGATAGGGCCAGAACTCTCGAACACTCATTTTAGGATTCCTTTTACAGACTGTTTATTTCTATGCGTTTCTTCTCCCCTGTATTTAGAAACAGTTCAGCATCTTTTTTTTTTTTCCTTCCCCTTGAAGTCTTTCTCAGTCTGTGAAATGTTCCGTGGACAATAGTTAGCACCTGTAATAATGATATGGTAGTTCATGCTCTTTCCCCTTAGCCTGAGAGATCAGAAAAGTGTGTTGAAAACTAAGATAGCTGCTAATGCTATTGTGTTTTGCCTGGAATATTCATAATACTGCAAAGCTGCATGCTTCTTTAATTTTGTTCTCTCTGTGACAGTCATGTGTCGCTGTTCTTTAAAGTCAGTAAGACAGATTTTTCAGTAATTCAGACAACTTTCTTTCAGCGGGAAGAAGTTCCAGATGACTACTACAAGCATGACCCTGATCACAAGCACATCTACCGGTTTGTTCGGACACTTTTCAGTGCTGCACAGCTGACAGCTGAATGTGCAATAGTGACACTGGTAAGAGATGCCTGTTTACTGAAACTTGAGCTTTTGGAAGACTTTGTCTGCCCTCAGTGAGTGAACTTGGTTGAACTGACATTTAAGTAGTTAGAGTATCTCATCAAACCTGGGTTAATAACAAAGACACTGTGCAAGTAAGTTTGTTAGAGAAGATTTCTAAGTAGTCACACAAGTGGTTAGTTAAAAATGATCTTACCTTTTCTATATATGAATATGTAATGCTTGATTACTTGTTCAATCAAATGTTGTTTGTTTCATAATATATAATGTGCTGAAGAAGTCTGAGAAAGGCAGAACAGTGGGACACTGTCAACAGTAGAGTATAATACGATTGGACACAAAGACATCTTTAATTTCACTTGTATAGAGGGGAAGTTGAGTGTCTGAGTTCATATTAGCTGGAACAGTGCAAGTAATACCACCTAAGCGGTCAAGGATCAATACTGTAGGAAGTCCAGGAGATGAACTTTCTCATTATTATGTCCTTCAGTCATTGCTACTTTTCTACCAAACTTTTTCTTTTTTGATTAAACCAAAGAGCCTACAAGTTTTTTTTTCCCCAGCTGATACGGAGGTACTTGGAACTTAAGAACAACAGTAAGAAAATCTAATTGGTTTTTTTGTTGTATTTCAGAAAGCAAGATGGATATAAAATATTGACAATGATGCTGGTTATTTATACACACATGTGCATACATATACATATATGTATATGAAGGGAAATTAAAAAACACGTGGCATTAAGCAAACTCAGCTTGAAGGACTCTCTTTAATAAAGAAGTAAATAATTAAAAAGGCCAGATAATTAGAGCTGTTGAAACTCTGAAAGTAGTTTGAGGTTTTCTGCTTTTCCAAAGAGACACAAGGAATTTTGGTGGAACAAGATGATAGCTAACCCCTGGCAGTCTAGCCAGCTGAATTCTTTACAAAAAATCGTTAGTTTTTAAAGTGGATTTTACCACTAGATGGCTCTGTTATTATAGGAACACCTTCAGTCCACTTGGAGGCTACAAGATGGGAACAAAGTGTGGGAAGACCCTAGTAATAACACTTGATCCTGCACTTAGACCTGTACAACAGCTTCTAGCACCCACTAGTTTATCTGAGGGTTAATTAGGACCTTGGGCTTAGTTTAGGGACTAGAACATTAAAAACAGTCTATATTCAAATTTGAAAGTGTAAATTACTTTGTACGTGGATCCATACAGCAGTGTGATAGCAGAAAACTTTTCAGAAAGGGACTGATTCAACATCTTTGAGCTGATTTAAGATTCCATGGGAGGAATGAGTAGAAGACAAAGGCATATCTTTGGGCTTGGGTATCTAGGTGGTGATGTAGGTGAAAGCAGAGGAGGATGTTGAAGTCTGTTCTTTGCAGGGTAAAGTAGAAATAGCACTACGCCTTTCATTGTGGAACAATAGCAATTAATGCATCTCCATCCCATGACTAGAGATCGCAGTGCAGGTTTTAGCACTTCCTGTTAAGCTACAAGTGCTGAACCTTAATGGTGGTGAAAGGCTGATGTGATGTTGAGTGATTTACTATCCCAGATAGGCCCTAACGAGAACCTGTCAGTGGCTGTGTGGCTTGGTGACAGAAAGAACTGCAGCAGTGTCTCCCTGAAACAGCAGTGCTCATTGCTCGGAACTGATTCTTCCGTGTCTTTATTGTATACTTTGGTGATCCAGTGTTAGAATAAAAAAACCCAAACCTGTAGCTCCTGAAAGCTTAGATTCTAAAGTGTAAGTAGTAACTACTAATTCTTTCTTTGACACATGTAATGGTAAATGGGATAAAATAATTGTATTGGACTGACTTGCTTGCTGTTATGGAACTACGGTTTCAGGTCCTAATTATGCACATAAAACAAGTTGTGGGTTTTTTCTTCTTTTTATAGGTTTATTTGGAAAGGCTTTTAACCTATGCAGAGATTGACATATGTCCTAGTAATTGGAAGAGGATAGTCCTAGGAGCTATTTTGCTGGCTTCTAAAGTCTGGGATGATCAGGCTGTGTGGAATGTGGATTATTGCCAAATATTGAAAGACATTACTGTTGAGGACATGTAAGTTGCAAGGTTTGGCTAATCTGTACTTGTTGGGTTTTTGGGGGAGGTTGTTTGATTTGTGGGGTTGTTTTTGAGTAGCAATTTTTGTGATCATACTGAAAAAAATGTCTGTCTGTGGTACTATGATATATGTACATGGTGTGTATCTCATGTCTGGCCTCATTTCCTTTTTTAATCTAGGAAACTTTGGGTAATCCTACTTTGAGACAAATCTGTATTAATATTTCTAATTACTTGGGTGAGTATTTCAAGGTCTAAATTCCTAGCTGCTGCTGCTGCCAGACAGGTGTCATTTGTGTTGGTATCTGTGGTTGCGTGTGTTACACCCAGCTACTGCTACAGCGCAGCCTCTTTGGGTGAGTTCTTAGACTTTGCTACAGTGCTCAGAACAAAACCCTCAATCGTACTACTGCTTGTTTATGTAAGGCTGTTCTTTGTATATATTCTTGTCTCGGATGTATATTTCAATTTTTCAGAAAGTTGAATCTGTTGTCTTTTCTTGGCAGACTCAGCTTTCAGCCCCACAATATCTGCAGTTTCACAGGTGGTTGATCCTTGTGACTCCAGGCTCAAACTATGGGCTGGAGGCACGTTTACGTGGAGTGCATTTGGCCCATTAGATGTTCTGTTAAATTCCTTCTCACAAAGTTCTGTCCCTGAGAGCTTTGAAATGTCAACATCATTGCTTTAATTCTATTTGCCAGCTTCTTCCTCTATTTCCTTTATTATTGCAGGGGTATAAATACTAGAAGGCTAGCTTTTGGTATCAGGCTTTCTGGCCTTAGTAAACTTCTTGACATGCTTTACATGAGTGTGAGTTTTAAAGCACTGTGGTACTGTAATTGAGCTGTGTCCAGGCCAGTGCAGGAGCAGTCTGCTATAGTACTGGAGCCAGACTGAGGTGGTGGACGTTTGCGTGCAGCACTGAGAGAGGCTACCTGTGCATGAGAATCACAGAACATTAGGGGCTGGAAGGGACCTCAAAAGATCATCTAGTCCAGCCCCTCTGCCAGAGCAGGATCACCTACAGTAGATCGCACAAGAACGTGTCCAGGTGGGTTTTGAATGTATCAAAAGAAGGAGACTCCACAACCTCCCTGGGCAGCCTGTGCCAGGGCTCTGTCACCCTCACAGTGAAAAAGTTTTTTCTAATATTTTTGTGGAACCTCCTATTTCCAGCTTGTATCCATTGTCCCTTCTCCTGTTGTTGGATGTTGCTGAAAAGAGCCTGGCTCCGTCCTCCTGACACTCCCCCTTGACATATATATAAACATTTATGAGGTCACCCCTCAGCCTTCTCTTCTCCAAGCTAAAGAGACCCAGCTCCTTCAGCCTTTCCTCATAAGGGAGATGCTCCACTCCCTTCATCATCTCTGTGGCTCTGCACTGGACTCTCTCAAGCAGCTCCCTGTCCTTCTTGAACTGAGGGGCCCAGAACTGGACACAATATTCCAGATGTGGCCTCACCAGGGCAGAGTAGAGGGGCAGGAGGACCTCTCTTGACCTACTTGCTACTCCCCTTCTAACACACCCCAGGATGCCATTGGCCTTCTTGGCCACGAGGGCACAGTGCTGGCTCATGGGCATCCTGCTGTCCACTAGAACCCCCAGGTCCCTTTCCCCTGCGCTGCTCTCCAGCAGGGCAGTCCCCAACCTGTACTGGCACATGGGGTTATTCTTTGCCAAGTGCAAAACTCTACACTTGCCCTTGTTGAACTTTATAAGATTTCTCTCCACCCAGCTCTCCAGCCTGTCTAGGTCTCTCTGAATGAGTCTTTTCTTGCCCCAAGCTCTCTTCCCTGGATTCAACCTAAAGCTGATGTTTAAAACACAGTAAGTAACTATTTATCTGGGACTCGTTAAGAGGAGGAATATCCAGTTTTCTTCCTTCTAGGTGTGGGGCAGCATTTCTAAAAGCAGGGGGCTTAACTCTACCAGAACAGTTTTTGCTATTCAAGTTATTTCACATGGTGAAGAACAACATAGTACCTTGTTTTATACAGACTCCTTGCCTGGGAGTTCTTTGTCTCCAAATGCAAGACTATGCCAGCCTTGCTTTCAGGAAAGCATAATTAGTGATTTTATACAACGTACATCTTCACTCAACCTGGCTCAGAGTGCTCTCCTGTCTGAGGAACATGCAGCTTTGCTGCAAATAACTCTGAGATGGCTGAAGTGGGGTCAGCGATGCTAGAAGTGCTGGAGTATACGTCTTGCTCTTTTTGATGTCTCTTATTCTGGCCCTATTTGGGACAAATCAAATTGATAGCACTGAAAATACCTGTAACAAGCAGGATGTTTATTCTCTGTTGCCAACGCTGGGTCTCCTGAAATTGTCAGTACTCACATTTTCAAAGCAGTGACAGTGGTAAGGAAAATAGACTGATTTTAGGCTTATTTTTACCTCCAATTTCAAGATGGGACTTTTGTAATTCCATCTAATTTGAAATTACTTGGGCCTCTGAATGTAGGTATGGGCAGAAACTGTGCAACCCCTTTCTGACAGTGGCACAGGGGTGTCTGTCCCAGGCCCCACACTGCTGCAGCTTGGCAGACTTCACTGCTGCTAGATTGAATAACATCACCATAACCAGGACCTTGGAAATTTGCTGTAAATACTCGGCAAAAATGAGATTTAAGTTTATAAATCTGCTTTCAATTAATAGTTGGTATTATAGTTAATTGTCAACTTTAGTTGTCCCAATATTTCTTAAACTGGTCACTTGATGGTGAGTATTCTGAATGCAACCATTACTGAGAGAAAACAATTGGCATGGTTGCATTCTAAAGTTGGAGATGAGTGGTGATGCTGCCAAAAAATCCACCCAAAACCCCAGCAGCTCCCCAGCTAAAGACTTGCTTGGCAGGATTACCAGGTGTTGCTCCCTGGGTGGGCCATTCTTGTGCAGTAAAAGCCTGTGTCCAAAGACTCGTGGTTGGTTTGGTTTATGAACTTCTTGTAAATTTTTGTTTTAGCTCTACATATCTAGAATGATCTCACTAACCTGATGGACACTATTGTTGAGCAACTGCAAGCCAAGGATGGGAGTTAAACCACTCTGGAACTGGCAAAAGGGGTTGGTTATATATCTGGTTTAGTTCACCCAATTTGCAAATGCGTGTGTGTATACCTCTTCTGAAGGTGGCGTAGGTGCACCTTGTCCCTACCACCTACCAGACACACTCTCTTTGCTGCTTCAAGACACTTGTTTGGCAGCCCCACCTCCCTGCTCTGTTAGCTGTGTGAGCTGTGTAGCTCTCACAGAACCTGCTACTGGTTTAAAGTTTGTTAAAGGCTGTGTGATCCAGGCCTCATGACTGGCAGATGAGTACATTTGCCTTATTCTCTTCCTGCTCAGCATAGGTAGAATATTTGTATTTTTTAATATCACAAACCCTTTCTTATTTAACCAAAGGAGAGGTGGGTTTCTTACTGAAAGTGGTTTTTCTTTTGGGTTTTGTTTTTTGTGTTTTGGTTTACTCTTTTCTAACGGGGAAAAAATCAAAGGAAAATAAATTGATATTTGGAAGTCAGCCTTTGTCAAAACTTGCTTGCTTTGATGACAGTGAATTCATAATCACTGAAAAAATTAAGTGTGCAGCTGCTAATCTTGCTATGATTGCTTGTAAGGGGACACATGCTGTTCATTCTTTTGGCTACATATATTTGTAAATAAGGCACAGAAAACACATAAGCATTATCCTTTCCCAGGTTTTAAACCACTGTTAATAGACTTGTTAATCCAATGAAGAATTGTATTTTTACACCATTAAAATGTATTAGCCTAGCGAGTACAAAAGGGGCAGTGAAGAGCATTTATTCATGGGGTAAATCAAGCTCTGATCAGCTGATCATCAAAACATTATCTGATTTACATTTCTATAGGCTTATGACCATATGAGCAGGAAATTAATTTTGGCACTAGGTTCAATGATACTCAAGTCCACTATGCTAGAAACAAGCACAAAGCTGCTATTCATATTGAGACCTGCCATCCCATACAGGACACAACCTGGATGAATACTCGATTTGTTTCCCCCCTCTGATAGGTAAAACATCCATTTTAAAAGCTCCCCAAAAGCAAAACCAACCTTGGCACTGAACTTGTCCAACTTCTGGTGTATTCACATTTGGCCTGTACAGCTGCTAAGATTTGTTGAGACAGGTCTGCTACCAGTAGAAACAATTGCTGAGTTACTCTTGAACTGAACTGCTTGCTTTGGGTACCAGCAGGTTCTTATAGGTTAATTTGTAAAACATTTGTTTTCCCCTGTTAGAGCATCTCTGATTTAGCTGACCACAGTACAGTAGCTGAAGCAGCCTTTGTCATATCCTGGTGCTCTCCCCACTTCCCTCCAAGTATTTTGCCCCATGAAAATAGACGAGTGAGTAAAAACTGGACAGTGCCCTTTGACATAGTACTTTGTTATCCTGCCTAATGCTATTGAGGGGAAAATTCCTTCTCCCACCTAATGCTGCTTATTTATTTATTTATTGGAGATGAATCCATGTTGCTTCAAGAGGCTTTTTTCTGTGAGATAATAGCAGCAGCTCTTCATAGATCCATTTGTTGCCGTGGTGATCTGCCTACTCCTTTTGTTAGTCCGCCTCTACTTCAATAAACCCCCTTCCTGTTATCAGCCTGGTGAAAATGTCTGCAAGTTCTTCAGAGCTAATAAACAGCATACATCATTCCTTTCATCTGATCACTATAGTGTGGGGCCGTACAAGAGTGAGAATGGCACATGAATTGTACAGCTGCACTAATGGAACTCTGAAGAATGAACCTTCCCGGTCAGCCGAGCGAGTGCACGACAGGGCACTACCTTTCTCTCTGAGCCGGAGGTGCCAGGACTCAAAAGCTGCACCTTGTTTTGAGCACTAGTGAATGACCTGTCTCTCGAAACTAATAATGTAGAGCTCTCAATGACTATTTCAAAGTTGCTGGTTTTAAAAACACGCTTGAGGTCTCTTCAGTGTTTTCAGCCAGCTAAACCAATCATTTTTTTCTTTTGTCTTCTTGTCCCTTATGGCTCCTAGGAATGAGATGGAAAGACACTTCTTGGAGCTACTGCAATTTAATATCAATGTTCCTGCCAGTGTTTACGCCAAATATTACTTCGATCTTCGCTCCCTAGCAGATGACAATAACCTGAGCTTTCTGCTGGAGCCTCTCAGTAAAGAGAGAGCACAGAAACTGGAGGTAATGGTCTGAGATTGGCTGAGCAGGGGACTCTGTCTATATGTGTAGTAAGAGCATCTGTTGCTAATCATGTTAAGTGGCAGTTAGAAAAACTAAAAAGCTTTTAGATTAGTGTATTACAGGCTAACTTAACCCCTTTATAACTACAGTTAGCACGTCCAAACCCGTGCCTAGGCTAAGCTAGTATTCTGAGGAAATGAAGGGGCAGAGATTACGAAAGTCTAGCACGTCGCAGAATAAAACGCATGTTATTTTGGGAACTGTAGCTCAGCTAGGCTACTTAAGACTGAAAGGATTAGTGTCATATGTAATGGATTGTCTGTCCTTCCCTGGTCGCAGCCTGTATTCCAAGCACCTAGAGACAGTCACACTCAGACCTTTCTAAGTACTACCAGCTGAAGGTTTCCCACTGCATCCCACTGCACAGCTGCTTTTAGATTTAGAGGGAGCACTCTTACTGCTGTCATGGTTTAATAAACCATTTGTCTGGGGACAGCTGCAGAAATAATATGTTTCTTTTCACAACTTTTAGAACCTCGCCTTTCCAAAGAAATGTTGTTCTAAGGTAAACTTTTGTAATAGCTGCTTCTTAGGAGTCCTTCAGAATGTCCAAAGGAGTGTAAATACAGATTTACTGGCCCTTTCTGCGCAACAGGAAAGGTTGCCCTTCTCCGAGTCCCTGCAGCCTTCTTCGGCACCAAGGGTTGTTTTAAAAACCTTGAACTTTTGCAGAGTCGGTCTTCCTAGTTGCTGCAGATATGTAAGACATTTTGAAAATATCTAAATCACCTGGGTTCCCAGGCAAAATTTCTTGTTGGATCAATGCAACCTTTCATCTGTCCAGGTTTAATTGATGACTCTGCATGTTGTTTTGTTGACATTTCAACAAAGGCACTACCGCAGGCCCTGTGTACACTGATACTCTGGCCCCTTTCAAAGAGGGGTGTGCGACGGTATTCTTGACCTATATTGTTCTATTGTCCGCCCCCAGTAATTCTGCCAAGTGCCACGGTTTTCTATTTTGTCTCAGAAGTGGCTGAACTTTGGGAGTAAGTGCGATCCCTCCTGGTCCCTTGGAATGATAGGTATGATATGCCTATGAATTCCTTTATTTAAAGTTAAGCAATGCAACTCTTCTGCTTTGTCTCACCCTTGTTACTTGCACTTTAAGCTAACACTGTCTCTAATTGTAAATGTGGTTGTAGGGCAGTTCATATTCCACAGGAAATTGTTTACTGAACTGCTCAGTGCCCAGGCATAAGTGGATGATTTACAGATTGTGAGCCTGTTTTGTTTCTTCTTTGCTAGTGTTTGGGGGCTCGGTATTTAACACCAGAGTAATTTTCAGTACAGTCTCTGGTTTGCCATCATGCACTTACTAGTGCATGTATATAGGGCATTTTAGTTTTTAATTCTAAAACACAATAAATATTTAAACAATTTGCTAAAACTTGTAATTCTGCCTTTTGGTTGGAAGCACACAACAGTTGATAGGAGCCTGTATGAAGCAGTGAATTAGTATTCCAGGGACTGAAAACTGATTTACACCATATGGGCGACTGGGGCTAAGTATGTCAACACAGGTTGCTTTATGATTGATGTACTAGCATTAAAACAGGATGGAGAGTCTGTCTGCTCTTGCACTGAGAGCTCATGCAGCCAGTGTCTCAAAGAATGCCACTCTTGAGCCAAATGCATGCCTCCAGAAGGTCGGCAGAAATAAATGTAAATAATTATTTTAAAATACACTTAGAAGTTTATTCATGCTCAGAGTGCTTTTCACCTTTTGAACTTCCAGAACACTGGGCTGTGCTGAATAGGTGCTGCCTTAAAGGGAAGGTATAGGCTTGTAGCAGATCGCAGGACTCTGAAAGTTCATCTGGTGATAGGTGGTAAATTATTAATAGAAGTAAATGTTCAGGGATGAAATCCAGTTCAACATTTTATTACAGGTATCCTTATTTATTTGTGTTGATAATGCCTAAGACTCCAATCAAAAACAGGCCTTGCAGGGGAGGACACACAGTGTTTTCTGGACAACCGTGTAATGATTTAAATAGTCAGGCTTGTTACTGTAATAGCTGCACCAGAATACAGGCGATTTGACTAGCTAGGTTAGCAGAGCAGAGGCAAGCGAAAAAATGAGTGAAAAAACAGTTACAGTACTAAGTTGTCCACATGTGCTGATATTTAATAGCTGTATTAAAGTGCCTTGGCTATTGCCATGACATCTAGCAGTGGACTGCCCTCCTTTTCGGACCTCTGCAGGAACCTGATCGTGCAGGAAGAGCATGATGGGGGTGAGGGCATAGAGAAGGTAAAGGCAAAACAGACTTCCCAGTAGAACTTCGTTTCCTAGGCTCACTTGCATTGAGTGGCCAAGGGCAAGGTGCCCAAGGGAGTGCAGAAGGCTTTTCAATTTGAACCTTTTCTCTCAGAGAAATGGCCATCTGCATTTTTGTGTTGTTAAAATAAAAATGCTGTGCTGCTGCATGCACCAGATCTAGCTTTTAGGTGCAATTTTGAATATAAGTTACACAGACTTGGATCCAGGTTTTCCATTAAATAGAAAGAGACTAGTAAAAGAATGAAGGTGCTTGGATACAGACACTGCTCGCCTTCATCTTACTTGCTGATGGATAGGGTTCTTATTAGTATGGGGACAGACCCCTTCAACGTTTTCCCTCCAGAGCAGTTCCTATCTACTCTCATTCTAGGTAGAAAAGTTAGTAGCATCACTGCTACCGAGTGCCTGCTCTGTTGGTATGTTTGTGAAAGCTTCCTTGAGACGCTCAGACTCTTCTAACGTGTACTTTTCATTTTGTATCTGAATGTGGTATCCAGGCTATCTCCCGGTTGTGTGAAGACAAATACAAAGACTTGTCAAAAGCTGCTATGAGACGATCTTTCAGTGCTGATAACTTAGTTGGTATCCGCCGTTCTAATGCCATCCTCTCCTGAGGAGAGAGAAAGGTGCAGCACCGTGAACCAGCATCCATACGAGTCGCCCCTACGAGTCGGAGGAATGCCACCACTCCACGCACACAAGCCAGCAGTGATGGTGTCTTCCAGCAAGAGGAGGAGAGGAGGGTAAACTAGCCAAAGGAGCCCAGAGCTTGAGGAGCATACTTGGTGCAAAAACAAGACCTTTGTCAAATCAACTCTCTTCTTTCTGATGTATCCAGAGGTGCAAAAACAAACTTCTCTCCTCCTCTCCCCCACAGATGTTTGCTTACTATGTAGGCCTATAGCTGTGAACTCTTAAGGTTTTTAATAATAAGTAGTTTTAAATTTTAGAATTTAAACACTAACCACATGACTATAGTTACAATGTTCTTCCCTCCTCTCTCTTGTCGTCCAGAGTCTCACTGCATTTGTATTTCAGGTCGATGCAGTGTTAACAAAAACGAAACAAAACATGGCACTCTTAAAGTATAAAGCCACTCTGAAGCTGAAAACAGTAGCATAGACACGTGTTGACGGCTTTTCCCTGGTTTGGCTAGTAAAAGCTGCTATTATCAGTGATCTGTTCATAACCAAGAGGCTGCCCAGCAGGAAGGAATTCCAACTCTGCGCCCACAACTTCACTCCAGTTGAGATTGTCAAAAAGACTTTGAATGTTTTGACTGTGGGCAGAGATATACGGTTTTATGTATTGTTAAAATGTATAGGGTCCATGCTGCATTTCTTGTGAATAATGGTGCTTCTCTCATTTTCTAATACTTATATTGCTCTGGAAGAGATGCAATCTGTATATTTTTCTGAGGCATTGAATGAGAAATTTGGTCTGGAAACATCATCACCATCCCAAACAGTGTAGCAATCCAGTGGTGAATGGCGTGTGTGCAGCACTGCTTCTCTGAGTTCTACTGCAGATCTCTTGTGCTATATACAGTGGAGTTCCTAAAGCTGATCTTGTGCATCCATCTGGCTCTCCTTGGGGTTTTTGTTTCCTGGGAGGGATTTACATTCATAATGAGACAGTAATGAGTTTGAGAATCCTGGACTAACAAGGTAAATTGGAAAATATTGTGTTCAATTGAGAATTATCAAAAAGCTTTTTATAAAACCGATTTTTTTTAATTTTTTTTTTTTTTTTGCAAAGCGAATTTTATCTTGTGCAACTGCTCTAGAGGCTTGGGTTTTGCTCTTTCTGAGACTTTGGAACGGAGCTTACTTTCAGGCTCTGAAACTGAACTCTAAACAGGATAAGTATTACTAGACTCTTCCTGTTACAAGTCTTTGTAGTATCTTCCCTTCTCGGATCCAAATAGATTCTAGGCGGTTTGTCCTAGGAGCAGATCTCCCTTCAAATGGCACAGGTTTTGTGCACTTCCTCTTCCAGCCAAGGCCCAGAAACTTACACTGAACAGCAAGTCCATCTGCCTTTGAGGGTGGGGCTCTCTGAGTGCACTCACCAGGTTGGCTGCACTCAGCTGTTGAAAAGCTGCGTACAGCCTTTTGCGGTATGCGAGCGTGCCAGCCTCCGGCTCCCAGATCCATGGCACTTGGCACTTCAGGTATGGATCACAATTCAATTTTGAATATAACGCTACATCTTCAGGTGGTTTTCCTTTCTCATGTTTGTATTAAAAGAAAAGCTAATAAACTCTATTTTAATTAAAGTTAAAGGTGAATTGTGTGTTCTGTACAGCTGTCTGATTTCATTCCCCCCCACAAGTATTTGATGTTCTGCAGCTTCTCTCAAGTATCAAGAAAGAGAGAAAAACCTCAGTGGTGTGTATTAAAGCCCCTCCACTTCCAGTACCAACCCCTCACAGGGAACCTCTGGGCAGCCGGCACCAGAGGTCGTTCGGCAACCGCGAGCAGCATGGCCGGGGGCGCGGGGCAAGGCCCTGGCAGCCCACTTCAGTCGAAGGCACGGTGGAGCCTTGGGTAGCTGCCTGCCTCTTCCCACATGTCATTTGGATTTAGAGTTTGACTCAGGCTGCTCAAATAACTACTCACAGTTTCCTTGCACTTTAATGGCCTTTAAGTAGGGCCAGTCTCTCTGAAGGTGATTTGATGCTTTTAAGTCCTCCCTTGAGGAGCACTAAATTGGAAGCTACAAGTGACCAACTCCTGGATTGACTTGTGACCTAATTGCTAACGAGTTTTTCTTTCCTTAGTGCTGCCAGATGCCTTTGACTTTGTGGGATGGGGCTGGGTGCGCTTTGCTGCACGCTGGCACACGGCTTCTGCACACACAGTCGTTGGTGTATGAGGTGCTCCGCAGAAACTTGGGGCAGTCCTTTACCTTTTTTGGTTAAATGAGATGGAGGCTTTTCAGGCTGAACTGGATGGCAGGTGAATGACAACTTTATCCGAAGCTGCTTCTGCAGTATATCCTGCAGGAGACTGCTGCTCTAAAGTTAATTTTGCCTCAAACCTTAACTGGCTTTTCTCTAGTATAGACCAGAGCATAGAGTCAGTAAGAGTTTGATCTGTTCAGCAGATGCTAAACGGGGGCTGAACTTCCTAAGAGAGGAAAAATCACAATAGCATTTAACATTCTGGTCCCCCTGAAAGAGATTCTGGAAACCACAGCTACTGCGTTTCTTAGGTAGACAATAAAAAGTAAACTAACGTTTCCCTTTTGAAAGGGTGAGCAGAGATGGTGTTTCAGAAGGAAGTGCCTTTAGTTGACTCTGTTGAAAGATGAACTGCAGGAGGGGGGATACCCTGTAACTCACTATTTTTTAATATGTTGGCAGCACTTTTCTCAAGCAAAAGAAAAATTACAATTGTAGTCAGAATACTGAAATGACAAAGATTGTTACCCACCTCTGCTCCCAGGAGAGAACAACCAGGTACAGGCTCAACGTACCTTGTTTTTCTTAACCCGACAGCTGAATAATATTTAATCTCTGTTGAGGTGAGCTCTGCCTGCATTCACTTCTGGGGCAGCACTCCCCATCTGGCAGTAAATGCTCTTTGCAGAGACAATAGTACGTCCCAGCAAGAATAATGTGAGCACCAGCAAGAATAACATGAGCGTCGTGCGTTCGCGGTCAGCCGGGGCAGGAAGTCAGGGATGTGTTTATGGGCTACGTGACGGCCTTGGGCTTCTGCAGCCCTTTCCCTTTGTGTACGAGGACTGTGTATTTTGTTTCTAAGGGAATTTTATGAGAACTACTTCTGAGTGCGTTTGGCTGTTAAGAGGACAGGCACTTCAGGGATAGAATAAATGTCAAGGCCATCGCTTCTGGATAAGGGTAGTGGCGTCTGGCATAACCTGAGCAAGTAGAAGAGGACAGAAGAGCAATTGAGGCAAGAGGTTGTGCAGGGGGTTGGCCGGCTGCTGCCCCTGTTCTGCGCTAGGATTTCCCACAGCACAATAGTGCAGTAGCATTACGTCGGCCTGACTTCCCACAGTGTTATCTGGGAAAACTACACTTGCACCACATAAGTTGTTTGACACTATACAGTGAATTACAGGCTGCTGAGTGCAGTGTGCTAACTGCTCCTCCTCCCCAGTGACCATCTGGGGAAAGAGCTTTTAACTGGCTGAACATGGGCTTGCCTGTTACAGGTTTAGAAAAGCTGTAGACTGTTTTCATGGACTTTTCTTCCTCCCCCCCATGAAACCACCACTTTGGCTGCTGCTCTGTGATGTTAAACGCTATTTGAGAAGCAACATGGTCCCTGTGCTGTCAAACACACTTGTTCCCCATTACACCCAGCCCAAAATTGTGCTGCATTTGCGCTGTTCAACACCCCTCCACTCCCTTCGGAAGCCAGTGACTACCTCGGGGATGGCCTAAGGTGACCAAAAAGGACACAGAGAATACAGAAGTGATAACAGCAACACAAGCATTCTGTGTGCAACCACGAGTGTACTCACAGAAACAGACCTGCACTCATGATGCTGCCCTTGCTCGGAGCAGTGGCTTCAGGTAGGCGGTGGATGACTGCTCTGCCAAACTCCTGTTTAGCAAAGAGCTGAGGACACGGCTTCCTGAGTGGTGAGGACGACAGGGTGACTGCCAGCAAGGTGCTGGAGTTATCTCAGGGGCAGGGGGAGGCAGCAGGTGGCAAGTATCTGCAGTGCCTCAGTAAGAACCTCTGCTGAGATGGTGCATGTTCCCTCCACGCCCCACAACAGTTGCCCTGTGTGCGACTGGATCAGCCCCTGACAGCATGTTTTGCCTCTACTTGAGCATGGGGGGGGGTGTGGAGGGGGAGCACATCAGCCAGCACTGAGTAATCAGGTGAGTCAGTCTATGGTTGGGTGCTGGAATGCTGCTTCCAGGTAAGAGATCCTATCTAGTGGGACCTGGTGTGTGCCTACACACCTAACTAGATAGCAGAGTCCTGCACCATTCGTCACTGTGGAGCCAGCCTTAACCCCTTGCTGTCCTTCTTAAAGTGCTTCTCCACCACGAAGGAGTTCACAGCAGATGGCAACAGGGACACCTGAAGCGGCATGCAGCATCCTGCTTGGCTAAGAGCTCTCATCCCCTTGGCCTGACAAGTATCAAAGGGCACCTTTTCTGAGCCTGGTCTCTGCTCAGGGTGTGGGACTAAGACTGTGCAAACTGCAGAACACCAATAAAAGTTGATAGTTAACCCTCTTCTCCCGGCAAGGCGTGACCTTGGCCTGTCAAGGAAACGCTGTCAGTGCGGTCACGGGCACCGGCCAGCAGCACGGCTGCCCCGGCAGATTAATCACGGTTCAGTGCGCAGCCAGGCCACTGCGCGCAGGCCGGCGGCCAGGGTGCGGGTGCAGGATTGTCCCCCATGCCGAGAGCAGCACCGCGTGGGGTCTGTGCGCACAGAGCATACACTTGCCTCAACACCAGCCCCATCCCCAGATTCCCCAGTGACACGAGCCCTGAGCAGCCCCCCAGCACACGCCTCCTCTTCCTCCCTCCTCATTCCGCAGTTTTTAGTGGTAATTAATACACAAGCAGAAGGAAAGAAAACAACACACACTTTTTTTTTTTTTTTGGTCCTCATAAATAACTAATCTTGATACTTCTCTCAAATAAAATTTCTTCATCTTTTCACAAAATATAGTACAGTTATTTAAACAATGTTGAACAGCATCAGTAACGGAAGAGGAAAAAAAAAAAAAACAAAATAAAAACCGACATGTAAATTGGTTCCAGCACACAGAGCACACAACAACAGCTCCTTCCCCGTCCTGCCACTTGTTGCTGAGACACCAAGCTCAGACACAAGTTGATTGTATTAATCTACTGTTAGATGAAAGCCAAAAACGCTCTTGCATTTCTTCTTGCATTTTTCAACCGGAAACAGGTTGTAGCTAATCTTGGATTTCTTTTTATTTTAAATAATAAAAAGAATCCCAGACTCTTTACACAGTCAGTTGCACTTTGGGAAAAGAAAAAAGAAAACAACAAAACACCACCTTTGACATGGTTTTGTTCATTGTATTGCATGATGTGTGTTTAGCTGTATCTACAAAAGGCACTATAGAAGGAGAGGAGTCCAGCGAGGCGTGGATTGCAGCAGGCTGGAATCATTTAATGCCCTGTATTACAACACAAAACTACCCACGGTGTCTCTGCGCCTGACCTGTGTCACTGCCGAGAACACACCTGTACCAAACCCGTATCAAAGGTCACTACGGCTTCTGTATGTACAAACCGGGCTATAATACAACTATTTACAGTCTGTAACACAACATGGTGCAATTCTGGCCACAATGAAGTACTGCAACACGCTGGAGGCAGCGAGCTCTGTTGCAAGAGCTGATATGTGTGACTGAGCAGTTCCGGCAAGCCCCTGTGCCACTGGCTCCTCTGGCCGGAATGCCCCAGAGACGCTCACGTGGTACCTTGGCAGAACCTTTATCAGTAGCTGTGGCACTTGAGTGTCCCCTCGCTTCCCAGGCTTTGGTTTTAAAAAAAAATATGAGGCGGAAATCGTCTTGACTGAAGTGGTCCAAGGGTGTTGAGAACAACCTCGGATCCTTGCAGTCCTGTGGGAGCAAAGCCAGCAGCTGTTCTCCAGCACCTGAGCAGCCAGGTCACAGTGCCATGCTCGAAGGAGGGCAAAAAGGGTTAAAATAATAGCTGGGCTGCTACATACATGATCACCACTTAGGGCAGGGGAAAAGATACACATTTAAAAAACTGTGTGCTTTCACAAGCAGGCTGAAGCCAGAGGCAGCCACTTCTTGTGCCCTATCCTGTGCCTCGCCCTCACAGCATTCAGTAAAGTTGACAACAGGGCTCCCCCGCCATCATTCTACTTATCGAAACCCAGCTGTCACCACCGCTTAATGCGAGGCACTGGTTCTGTCAGTGTTCTGCTGCTGTCTGACCTGGGAAAGTGAAAAAGGCTTGGGAAGCTGGAGGAAAGGCAATATGAGCGCTCGGCTGAGTTTGCCTAAATTAACGTCTCTGACACAGGCGCAACTTCGAACAAAAGACAGAAAAGGAGCACTGAAGCTGGCTAACTGGAAAACCCAGCTGCTGCCCTCCCTCCCATGTGCACACTACCTGCCGCAGAAGCACAACCACCCTTTTAGAGTCAGTGGTGCCACACTGAACTGCTGCGCCGTGTGCCACAGCGGGCAGGCTGGCTGGGCAGGGCGCTGGGGCTGCTTCCCTCACCCCAGGTAACCTGCAGAGCACGACAGAGGCGCGAGAAACTCACCCTGCTGTGGCGGCCGAGAGGTGCAGAGTAGCATCGACCCTATTCCCAGAGTGCGAGGCTGCTCTCAGTGCCAGAGCCAGCTCTCTGTGCTGGGATGCAGCCTCGGCACCCGCGCAGCCCCTTGGCTCTCCGGGACAAGTTGCTCCACAAGCAGTGGAGCTGGCAGCCCATGGTCGAGCAGAGCGGCGAACCCAGGAGTTGGTGCTGTGGAGCTGAGCCCTGCCAGCATCGCCTGATCCCCCACCCAGGGAGAGCTCTTGCCCTGGGGAGAAGGGACTTCTGGCGTCCTGGTCCCCACCTGTACTGCAGACATCGGGACCCTGTCCCTGCCTGTCTTGAGGGCCAGACGGCAGTTCTCTCCGCAGCCCCTACCTCCTGCTAAGTAGGCGCCTAGCAAGCCCCTGGTCCGCACAGCCCCCTCCCTCCCTCCCAGGCTCCGCGTGCTGCTGCCCGAGCGGGGCCAGCGGCAGGTCACGCCAGGGCCCCGGGGCCCGCTCCTCCACAGCCCACAGCCTGGGGGCTTTGAGGACACCGTCCTCCTCTGCCCCAGGGCTGCGGTTCAGCACAGCAAGGAAAGAGCCTCCACTGCCAGCTCTCCCCAGCCTTTCTCCAGGCTCTGGAAAGCAGCTTGGTGCCGGTGCCAGCATGTGCGTCACCTGGGGTCGGGGGCACCACCTGCCCTGTCAGCTGCAGGGCCCCCCCCACCCCGGCACCAGCAAGACCTGTCCAGAGGCTTGTTGTGGGACACAAATCAGTGCTCGAGGTCTATCTGTCACCTGACCAGCCTGCAGGCTGCAGCACCCCAAGACCCCAAGCAGGGCATGGGATCCCCAAACAGGACACAATGGTGGTGCGAGGCTCCAGGCCTCCCTGCCCTTCTGCCCCCCCCATATTGCAGGCAGCACCTCTCTCCAGAACTGTGGCTGTGCCATGCCCCACAGGCACACGTGCTTGGTCCCGGGCAGCATCACCACGGTGCAGTTGAGGATGTTTTGGGGGTGGCCTGGCTGCCACCTGCCTCTTCTGTGGCCCAGGGTCTTCGCAACCCTCTCCTCCCCACAGCTGGGGTCACCAAGGCTCCCTCTGGTCACACATGGGACAGTGGGACCTGCTTGTGGTAGGAGGCCATGCTGGGCAGCACCGTCCTGCCCGCCAGCGCCGGGCTGGCCTCACCATACACGGAGGCGCCCGCGGGTTTCCTGGCCCGGCAGCAGCGGGCTGTGAAGCGCCTCCAGGACTCGAGTGTCTTGCCAGACCAGATCCAGACGCCGGACGTGATGCCCACCACGAGGCACATGAAGTACTTCAGCATGAAGACAGCGTAGTCAGGCTTGGGGCGGTGGGGGTCCCCTGGGCAGGAGCAGTTCTGCGCCTGCTCCCACGCCTCCCGGTTGTGCTGCTCATAGATGTAGCAGGCGATGACAATGGTGGCAGGCACGGTGTAGAGCACGGTGAAGATGCCGATGCGGATCATCAGCTTCTCCAGTTTGTCAGTCTTGGTGCCGCCCTGCTTGATCACGCTGCGAATGCGAAAGAGCGAGACAAAGCCAGCCAGCAGGAAGAGGCTGCCGGTGAAGAGGTAAACCACCAGCGGTGCCAGCACAAAGCCCCGCAGGTTCTCCAGGCTTTGGTTGCCCACGTAGCAAACCCCAGCCACTGGGTCTCCATCCACGGAGCTGAGTGCCAGAACAGCAATGGATTTGGCGCTGGGGATGAGCCAGGCGGCCAGGTGGAAGTACTGTGCGTAGCTGGCGATGGCCTCATTGCCCCACTTCATGCCAGCTGCCAGGAACCAGGTGAGGGACAGAATGACCCACCAGATGGAGCTGGCCATGCCAAAGAAGTAGAGGAGAAGGAAAACCACAGTGCAGAGGGCAGGGCCCGTGGTCTCGTAGTGGATGTGGTGGTGCTCCAGGTTGCAAGCCACGTTGGCGTGCCCTGCCACCAGCCGCACAATGTAGCCCACGGAGACGAAGAGGTAGCAAGCAGAAAGGAAGATGATGGGGCGCTCAGGGTACTTGAAGCGCTCCATGTCGATGAGGAAGGTGGCCACGGTGGTGGAAGTGGAGAGGAAGCACAGGATGGACCAGAGGCCAATCCAAAAGGTGGCGAAGGTCTTCTCATCCTGGGTGAAGTAGGGCTGGTAGCAGGGGATGGCGCAGTTGGGTACCTGCCCGGTCCGGATGCGGTTGTACAGCGGATGGGACTCCTTGGAGATGGGGACCAGAGGTGCTTTGCACTTGCAAGTCCGGCCGCAGTCCTGGCCCGAGGCGCGCTGCCCGTCGAGCGGCGTCAGGTTTTTGGTCACGTCCTTGGCCGGGCGCGTGGGCTTCCCAAAGAAAGGTGGCAGGGTGGTGGCTTCCGTGCGGTTGTAGCCCATGCAGAGCACCTCGGTGTCCCCCAGCACAGGCAGGCTGTCGCAGCTCATCCTCTCGGGCCAGGCAAAGCCATACTGCTGCATGATGGGCGAGCAGCCGGCCTTGGCCCGCTCGCAGACGGAGCGGCAGGGGGGCAGCGGCTTGGTGTAGTCGGGCAGGCAGATGGGGGTGTACATGCTGCAGAGGAAGAAACGCAGGTCTGGGGAGCACTGGATCTCCACCAGCGGCCAGAACTGGTGCACCTCCAGCCCGGCCTCGTCCTGCGTGTCGTGGTTGAACTGGTTGGGCATGTAGGTGAGGTTGTAGCCGATGCCCTTGCACATCGGCACCGTGATCTCCTGGCACACCAGCGCCTTGGAGGTGGCGCGCCCCGCCGCCGGCAGCCCCAGCAGCAGCGGCAGCCCCAGCACCAGCGGCACCGGCAGCCCCCGGCCGCCCATCGCCGCCGCGCGTCCTACCGCCGCCGCATGCCCCGGGCACCTGCCGCCGCCGAGCCGGGAGCGGGGCCCCGCCGGGACCGAGACCGGGACCGGGACCGCCACTGGGACCTCCAGCGCCGCCGCCGCCGCCACCGCCGCCGCCGCCGCCGCCGCCGGCGCCGCCACCTGCGCTCTGGGGCGGGCGGGCGCCTCCGCTCCGCGCCGCGCCCGCGCCCCGCCCTGGGAACGCCCCCGGCCCCGCCTCTGGCCCCGCCCCCGGCGGGACACCGAACCCGCGGCGGAGCGCACCGCCCACGGCCCTGCCCCCTCGGCCGCGGCTGTTGGAGGCGTCCTCGCCGGCCTCGGCAACCCAGCGGGAAGCGGCGAAGCGAGACGGGGCAGGAACCGCCCGAGCGCCGGCCTGGTTCCGTGTGTGCCGCGGGCGGCCCGAGTCCGGCCCCGCCCGAGAGCCGGGACCCCCCGGCTGCCCCGCGGGAGCTCAGCGCCGCCAGGGGTCACGGCCGCGCCGCCCGCTGCCGCCTCCCGACCGCTCCCCGCTCCCGGAAAGTTGAGCTTCCACGGCGAAGGCAAGGCGGCCCTGACCGCCGCTTTCCCGGCCCGCGCTCCCGGCCGGCTCGCCGCTCCGCCCCGGAGCCGCAGGAGCTGTTCCCCGGAGCGCGTTCCTGCCGAGCGGGCAGCAGCCCGGGAGCGCGGTGCCCAGGAGCGAAACCGGCGCTTTGGAGAGACCCTGCCCGGGGCAGAGATCCCTCCCCAGCTCTCCGGGAGACCCGGGCTCCGGCCGGAGGTGCTGCAGTGACGGCGCTCGCTGCCCGGCCTCAGGAATCCGAACCCGCGCAGTAGCGCCCAGCCCGGTGTCCAGCGGCTTCTGAAGCTCTCACACACGCACGACGCCTGCTGCAGAAGCCAGATTTGGGGGGGGCCACGGGCTGCACCTGCGCCCACGTTCTGGCCAAGAAGAAGGGCTGCTCCCAAGCCCTTGCACAGCAGCGCCTCGCTCCTCCTCAGGGGACGCGGGTGGAAGGTCAGCTTGGACCAAAGTGCTTGCATCCAGCACGGCATCTGCTAGCGGACATGTACCCACGGCTCAGCACAGACAGGGACAGCTCACATTCAGGCCTGGTGCTGGGGAATGCCAGCACCCAAAACCCCCCAAGAGCCCAGAAAGCAAAGATGCAATGCTTGACTCCCCTCCTGCCTTCCCCCCAGAGGTAAAATCTGGCTCACCAATCTGTCACTTTGTGGCCTGTGGCTCTTGTACCTACGGGTAGAGCACAAACTGCTACTACCACACACCAAAGTCCTCAGGAATTTTAAGGCCAGAGACCCCATTACCGCCTTCAAAATCCCCTGAGACTGAAAGCTCACCCAGCCTAGGTGTGCATATCATTTGGCACTGACAACCTCATTTGCTTAACTCCTCTTTTTTCTTTTTTGAAAAAAAAAAAAAAAAAGCTCAAGTCCCTATACCTGTCTGCTTTCTGCTGTAAGTTTTGACTGTAATAAAGCTATGCGGAAGAGAATTACAAGTCACGTGTTCCTCTGGAACACAGCCGCGTATCCCTGTAGCAGGAGTCATAACTTTTAATTCTCCCCAACAATGAGTTTCTGTGAACTAGCAGCCCAGCAGAAAGCAATCACAGACAGTTTCATTAAGGCTTTCACTTGATTATCCAAATTACAGCCGAGAGCAGAGGGCAGCCTTTTTATTATCATCATTGCCGTACAATTACAAAATGCTGATGACGCTCCGCAAGAGCAGAAATTCTCTTTTTTGCTGGTATTTTTCATTTTTATAAGCATTCCCCTGGGCAATGTCTTGGTTTGATTTGACACATGATGGGGAACAGGTAGATAGGTGGGAAGGGAGAAGGTAAGAAGGGGAAAATGGGGCAGTATTTCTTTCCAGTTCATCTGTCAACTCTTGTAGCCTGATTCACGTTTTGCCACTCCTCCAGATGTATCTAATTCTTAGAGCCTGGCTGTAAATAATGCTGTATCTGCTACACTGGGGACACAGAAAATCCAATTAAGAGCCAGGTAGACATCTGTTGGCTTGCTCTGTGCTTCTGTTTCCTTTTTGTTTTTTATGAATATGTAGCAGAGCAACCAGAACAGGATTAAATATGGTGTAAGTGCAAGTAAGTACTTTTGATAGGCTTGTTATTCATCTCTACAGGATGAGAGTACAGCACTTTATGTGCATCCACCACTATTAGTGATAGAAACTGTGCCTGCAGAAAAAACCTCCTGTGCCAAACTTGGAGACAAAAAAGAAAGTGTTTCCCACCCCTAAGAGCTTGCTGGTTTGGTTAAAAAACTCTACTAGTTATTAGGAAATTGCTTTACCTTTAATCTGTGTGCAGAGAGGTATTTGTGAAGCTCCACCATGCTGTACAGGCCTGCTTGGGAGTTTAGCTGATCCCTGCTCGTGGCTCCAGCCCAGAGGATATGGGCATGGGCTGACAATATCTGTGTCCTGACAGATGTACCTTTCACCCATTGAGTCATTTTCAGCTGGGATTCGGCGTTCCTGGTAGAAGCAGAAAGTTAAAAGGAGGTAAATATTTCTGTATTTGGTTCTTTCACTGCTGTATTGTCAGCCTACACTGTTTACCTGGACAGATGGCCTTTGTGAAGGGCACCATGACTTTTAAAAGCCCTCAGAAAAGGACTAAGTGAGCTTCCTTTGTAAAGACTAGCTATTGCCCTTGCCCTTATTGGAGAACTCGGCAGACTTTTGCAAAGAGCTTTTCAGTCCAAGCTCTGGGCAGGGACAAAGCCGGGGAGCACTGATCTTGCTCTTGGCTTTGCTTGTACCAAAGCAGTGCAGGAACCTCCTGCCCCTCTCATTGTATAGGACCAGCACACGATCCCCGGCTCTTGACCCTTCTTGCTTGGAGCAGCAAATCCTGGTTTTGTCTGCACCCCTGACAAGCCTCTGGCTCCCAGGATGGGAGTGGTGGGGGCCCAGCGCAGGTGACCACGGGCTCCTGATGCTGACGGGCAGCCTGCCAGACACCCCAGCTGGAGGCTGTGCGAGCTCAGGCGCTGCTCAAATTAGCAGTGACCCCTGAGAACGAACTGCTTGAGCAAGGGGGTGCCCGGGACCACAGGCTTGTTTGCAGAAGCACAGGACCGGCAAGGCTGTGCCTTACCGCCTGCCGTGGATGTGGGGACAGGAAGCCGTCACGTTCGGCATCGTGACGCAGCCCCCAGCCAGCTCCAGCGCGGCAGACCCACCGTGTACTGGTAGAAAAGGAGATCGATGCTGCACCAAGACAGGCGTACTTCTGCTTCCACCCGTTCCCACCTGAGAGTCACGAGCCTGCGGGATGCCAGTGCTGCAAACCCTGACACCAAAGCTGACCTCTCGTGTAACTGGACCTGGAGTGAAATCAGAGACCAAGGTCCTTGCTGCCCTGCAAGCAGGAGGAACCTGGCAGGTGTGATCTAAAAGCTGTGGGCTGCGGACAGGAATTACAGATTTAAATCACTTGCATGCTTTTCACCACAGATGCCTTGTTGAAATTCCCTTGAAAATCCTAACCTACGACCTACATCAATACTGTTTCGGTTTATATATGCCTTTACAATCACACACCTTAGCATATCGGAGGAAACAAAACCATGCCAAATCATAGTCGTATTCAAAAAGCTACACGGAACTAGACAACTTCTGAATGAATTAATGCAAAACTTGATTTCTTACAGTGACACAGACTTTAGCACACAAGTGCTGCAGTTTTTAAAATGTTACCAGAAGTTCACATGAGTAAGGCAAAAGTAAAATCAGGAAGAGCGTGTGCATTTGACACTCATCTTGCCAGTTTCATCCATTATTATTTAACAACATTTATAAGATGTACACAATTACTTTCCATTGATCTTCCTTGGGACTGGGACCCCTTTTGTGAGGGGGCATATTGCAGCCTGAAACTTTTCAGATATGTAGTTTTCAAAACACGTCTTGTGCTTTTTTCTTCTTCTTTTTTTTTTTTTTCCTCCCCCCCTACACAGGCCCTTGAAAAGAAAACAGTCCCCATAGTGAAGTTGACATGATAAATTAGTATGGCCCTGGCAAAGCCCTCACTCTTCATTGGGCAAATACTTATTTATGGACTTCCAAATTGTGGCTTATGTAACAACAGGGTGAGTGACTTTCAAAAAACCTCCGCCATGTATTGACCTGATAGAGCCTAATGGGTCCTTCAGAGCAATTAGGATTTATTGTGTTAGTGTCTATTGTGAATACAGACCATTTTCAAAACGTGTTATTTACCCAGAAGGCAGTAATGACTGTTTAAATACACAGATTGTCTCTGAAATGCTTGCTGCTCTATACATTGCAAAGAAGTTACTCCAAGTATTTTTCAGAGTTAAATACTTTGCTCTGCTGGGATTTCCAAGCAGGGTGATTGTACTGCACATACATTTGTACGCTTATAGCTGTGACCTGAGCTCTCAGGAAAGCTGCCAAATGAACAACCTTGAAGCATGAAATCTGAGATTTTTTTTTCCTGACCAGGAGGCCAGCACTCTCTACTTTAGTGGTCTGAGCAGCTCAGGTCATTTCCCAGCTGAGAGAGCAGGGCATCTCCCACAAACCACCCGAGCTTGTGCCCTGTCTGGTCCAAAAGTCCACTAAAGGTGACCTTGGTAGCCATGAAGCTGTGGTTTCCACTATGGCACATCTAACCCTCTAGGTGCATGTGAGGTGGGACCATCACCACCTCTCTGTAACTTACTGGCTCTAGCATGCAAAAATACAAGTGTTGGCTGCTGAATACTTTTTAACATTGAACACTTCTAAACACTGAACACTTCTGAACACTAAACACTGCAGATTTGAGAAGCCAGGCTCCTCAGCAGGCATGAGGGTGTGCAGCTTCACCGCCTGGGAAAGCTCAGTGCTGGCTCACACCAGCTTTGACTCCCATCACCCGAGTAAAACACAACCCCAGCTCACAAATGGGAGCTACCAAATGCCTCTATGAAATTATTATAATACAGACTAATTACTGCTTGCTTTATCTTCAGACCAACAGCGTTTCGATCAACACCTCCTCTAAATAAAATAGGTTTTTCCTTTTACTGCCCTCTCCTTTGCTGTCAAAGACGTTCAAGGTGAAAGCAGTTCAGCTTCAGCACAATCCCTTCCCTGCCCTGCCTCAGGTCACAACCTTCGGAAATTTGTTTCTATTTGCTAATTTTACGCTGAAATTAAAATAGTATCTGTTACAGTTCTAGTACTTCATTTCCAAGGACAAAAGTACTAAGCAGTTTTCTAATCCAGCAAAGAGGTTAGAAGAACCTTTGGCTGAAAATGTTTTAGCAAGTACTTCAGAGTTAGGATGCAAATTTGTAATGACCAACATGCAAAATCCTCTGGAGAAAACACTTGAGCAGCCTGGACTGAAGCCAGCTGAAACTTGCAACTTCTGTTTTGTGGAAAATTCCAACATTAAAAAACAATGTAAAACATATTGGTTTGTGCTAAACAGGGCAAGCTGCCCGTAATTCTGAGAAATCCTGCAGCATCAGGAGCTAGGAGGTTTCCTGTCGTAATATGGAGAAGTCCTAGAAGTCCCCTGCCCGGGCAGGTCTTGGGACCACAGGATGGGGGAAGTGCTGGAGCTGGGGACATGGAAATCCTGGGGTGTCAGGAGCTTGCTGGGAAACTGGGCAGAATTGAGCAAGGAATCAGCCCATTGAACACTTGTCCCTGCCTGGCTTTCAGAAAAAGTTGGTCAGTCAAAACAGAAATGTTTTCAAGAAACTTTCTGTCTATGCTGAGCTGGCAGTGCACAAAGAAACTGCTATCGTATGAACATCTGAGATTACGGGTCTCTTTCCTGGCCTTAAAATTCCATGAATTGTTGAAAAACATGATAACAACTGTCACTGTTAAGAGTAACTTCAGTCTGTGTTCAGAATAGTTCAAGCTCAGTCTAGCCTTTCCTGAAGATGTGAAGTTTCATACAACCAAAACAGGTTTCAAACACATAAGCCACTTCTACTGCATTTCCTCATTAGCCTCTCAAGATGTTGATGTCAAGATTTTTCCAGATGCAGTAATTCTAGATCCTCTTGAGACAACCTTAAAGAATCTTGATTTCCAGAAATTGTTCCAGACCCGTCTTCTGGAAATTGGACTCCTTTACGACATGCTACATTGCGCGCTCAAGATCAGAGACAACCAAAAATCACACTACATTTGAACACTTTATCCTGGTATGCATACTCATCTATAGTACTCTAGTAGGAGAAAATAAACATGTGCAAATAAACATGTGCTTGTGTTCTCAGGTTTTCATGGAGCAGTAAGTATCAAGGCCAGAGGTGTCCTGAAACCATGTCCTCTTCCTTACCTTTGAGGCATTCTTGCTAAGACCAGGCACTTGGGATTCTGTGCTTTTTTTCAGATTCTTCTGCTTCTGACATCCTTGAAGTGCTCGACACGAGACTGGAGGAATATTTGGAGCTAAGGCTTAGTGAGTCATGTCGTTCATGTCAAATGAACCAAATTACGTTGAAATACAAATTTAAATCCCTGCATAATCAACATTTTTTGGGCACAGGTAAGAAGAGACAGAAACAGATGAAAAGACAATTAGCACTAGCTGGAACTATACATGTTTTGATTACTTCCTTCTGCAAGTCATTCATGCGATAATGTAATACACAGGTCAAAGTGATTTTGAACAGGATGTTGCTAGCAACCTTCACATTTAGACATTAGATTAGGTAGTTACAGAATCGGAGCACGTCAAGAGATCTGCTGGGCAAAAGAAGGAATCCATTCTCTAAATCCTGTACCTCACTGCTATGTGCAGCAGCATCAAGCACACAATGGTGTTACCCTCCTTGGGATATGTGCTGGTGATGCAAGAAAGTGCTCCACAATACTTTAAATCCTTCCACAAGTGCTAGCATAGGGTTATCAAAAAACTTTGGTGATCAGGTTGTGTAGTCCTCTTAGAGGCTCTTTTTATCAAATTGGTACAATCGAACTGATTTGATATGAGCAACCAGCTCACAAAAAAAAGTTAGCACAACCACTGCAAAGATGGGGTTCAGGCCAGCACCTTCCTTAGGGCACAAAAGTGGAGTAGTTCGGTTCAGCTTTTTGCTCAGAGAAGTCTGTCCAGCTGCAGCAGTATTCATTCTCTGTATTTCCCTTATGCTGGTGAAATTAACTGTTCCACTGTCTGGGGCAAGGGAGCAGCTGAACCCCTCTCCAAGCCTCCCACAGGCTGGCCCTGCCAGACCCCCAG
This sequence comes from Trogon surrucura, assembly GCA_020746105.1. Taxonomy (NCBI): domain Eukaryota; kingdom Metazoa; phylum Chordata; class Aves; order Trogoniformes; family Trogonidae; genus Trogon; species Trogon surrucura. The sequence continues at coordinate 53,252,825 of CM036621.1, read as the reverse complement.
CCATTACACCGTTGCGACGCAGACAGGACCCCACTGGTTACACTCGAAGGATTTACAGTGCAAGTTCCCACCACACAACTTCATTATTTGCCCCTCACTGTGCTAGGTGCTGAGTGTACCTCAAGTACAAACAGCTCTCAGGCTGAGCAGCCAAGGAACACAAAAAAATGGGCAAAAGAACAGGTAACTCTCCCTGCTTTTGCAGGTAGAAAAATTCCGTGATTTGCCCTATGGCCACACAGAGTTAGGAAATCAGTCCTTCAGTCCTGAGCTGGAAAAAGACCATTCTGGCTCCTGCTGCAGACACTGCTCTCTGTTTCCATTCCACTAGAGCACAGTAGGCTGACAACCTCTGGTGCTACGCTGCGGGGCTGTGTGTGTATTCAGTCAGGGCCAGGCTGATTTTCCTGGAGACAAAAATCCTTTTCTGGTAGAAGGGCAGTCTGGAGGGGAATGAGGCCGATTTCTTACCTGGGCCAGTCAAGCTGCATCTCAATAGGACTAAACATCACTCTTTGGGGAAGGGAGGGAGGGAGGGAGGCAGAGGGCAAGGTGGGAAGGCAGTGTAATCCTTTCAGCTGAGGCTCCACCAGGGATGTTGCTAATTAGCAGAGACGTGTTGTGGTTGGTGAGAGACAGACACGTTCTGCGTTGCGAGACAGTGCCTTCAACCAGCTCTATCTGTGAGACATGTAGGCTGCGAGCTCCCTGATCCTGTTTGCATTGTGGGAGCCACCCCAGCAATGCCAGCCGAGTCCTTGATGCCTACTGTGCTGCCCTCAGCCTAGTGTGAAACTCATGATGGGATTTTGGATGGACCAGAAGTCTAGGCTGTGAATCTTATTTCCACTGCTCTAATACAATCAAACCTATTTTGTATAGACATACAGAGTGGCTGTGGCTTCCAGGTTGTGGGAAAAGTCTGGTACTGGACCAGCAACTGCATTTCCTAAACTTGCTCGGGTATCTTAGACAGAGGAGTGTTGTATGAGTAGCTAACAGAGGAAATGAAGAGGTATTTTCAGTCTCTGTCAGAAGGGAGACAGCAGTCCAGAACTGTGCACGTGTGTGTGCGTGCATCTATCACTTCCATGAGCCGCAGTTTGGAAGTACATCCAGCAGAGACTACTGACCTTGGTCAGTTGGTGTCTAGTCCAGTGTATACCGAGCTGACTCTGCAAGAGTGCAGTTGTGTGTGGTTGTGCTTGAGCATCCCTATATCCCAGGACAGCCAAAAATGCACATCCATTAGCTGAAAAGAGCCAGTGAACTAACCACCAGGCTCTGCAGCATTCTTCCACAGATTTTATTAGATTCCCTTACAGCATAAAAGGAATGATTCATAATTCTGTGTCTCTCTGTACTTTCCATTTGGGCTAAGATGCCCAGAATTTTTCAGTACTTAAGCACATTTATGTGAGGTCAAACTTGCCTTACGGATCTTTTAACCTGGCGTATTCCTGAGATGTGATTAACTCTGCTGGGCACACAAGCTCCCGACTAAACCTAGTCGAGCAGTTCAGGAGATGAGCTGAGTCTGATGACAGTGACAAGCTGATCTCTACAGAAGCAGAGATTAAACACATTCAGCTAATGCACACTAATGCAGCTACTCAAAACAAGCTCAAGCTGTGCTGGGCCGAAATGTGCTTTAAGAAATTCTATACGTACCAGTGGAGGCCTTAGCCTGACTGAAAGCTGGCACAGAAACGAAGGGGAAAGAGCGGATGCAAGTGCTGTTTGCACCATGCAGGCTTCGATGGAGAAGGGAGGGCAAGGTTTGGTCTCCAGCCTGCAAAAAGGGACGGGGTCGCTTTAAAGGTCCTTGACATGGGCACAGTTCTGATCCCAAAACCATCCTCCCATGCCCTGCTTGGGCTGCAAAGTACCTTCTCTAACTGGCTACAAGCTTTAGAGGACGAAATCCAATTTACCTGCCACAAAGAAGAGCTAGATGAGGCCTCCCCAGAGCGCGGTGGGTAAAGGAGGGCTGCCAGTTCCCATCCCTGTGCTGCTCCCCTCCCGGCTGGATCCGGAGGGAAGGGGGAAGGCGCAGCGGTGGCAGCCAGCGCAGGAACAATTCACTGGAGAGCCACCGCGCTCTTTGCAGTTTGCCCACTAATTACTATTAAGCTTTGGTTCCTTTTTGTGTTCCAAAGGACGTCTTCAATGTGGCACTGCTTCTTGGGCCTTTCATGCGGCTGGGCTAACTCCTGAATAGCAGACTTCGCCTCCCCCCTTGCTACCCCTCTGTCTCTCTCTCTCCTCCCCCCCTCCTTTTTCTTTCCCGCTTTTGCTTTTCTGATAGTATTTTCTGTCGATGTTGTGTAAGGCCCTAAATGAATCTTGACTGCCCCTACAGCCGACTGGAGACGCACAAAAGCAGCCCATTCCAGTGGCCACAGCGCCATTGTGTGCCCTAACAATGCACTAATTGGCGGTGACAATTGTGCGGCTGGGGAGGAAGAGGGGGCCGTGGGGGGGGCATGGGTCTTTTCCAATCAGTAAGGCGGGTCAATAAAAAGAAGAGGAGTGTGAGGAGTGAGAAACAAGCTCTGCTCCGCGTCTCTCCCGCAGGCACGACCCTACCAGTCCCAAGCAGCTTGCTGCAGGTCCCCTTCGAATTCCTACAGAGAAGGGTAAAGCGAGTAACTTTCAATGGGTGGCTATGCAGAGCGGGAGATGGGCAAGCTAAATGGGTCATCTCAAGCTCCCAGGCTGCCTCAGCATCCCAGAGGCTGGAGAGCTCATGTGATGAGGACACCACTGAGATATTCATGGGAAAAGATCACACACAAAGCCAAGGGGACGCTGGTGCTGCAGCACTTTGCTCTGGGTACACGTGTGAGAGCAAATACTCACCTCTCACTGAACTGAGCTAAAAATACCATTTTTTTCTGCACAAGGACAATGGGATGTGAGGACAGGGTATTCCACAGTGCTCTGCTGGGGCAGGTGGTGGTTCTGTGGAGTAGAAGCCTGCAGTACCATTGGGAGTAGGGAACACACCTGGACCACATCTCCAGCACCAGCTGAGCTGAGGACTGGAGGAATGAAAAGGACATCAGGTGTCATTGGACTGAGGCTGTTTGTTGCCACCGTGACATCTCCTGGGACTCAGAGGGAGGGACTAACTCAGTCTCACACCAAGATTTGGCTGGAGCGAGCCCATGGACTCTGAGAGCTGTCCTGGCATGAAGTTAGCCCTGGAGTTTGGAGGTTCATCTGTCTGGTGACAGATTTCAGCCCTACTCATTAGCTTGTAAGATAAACTCTGGAACACGAAACAGCATGGACAATGCTTCTGAGAAGGAAGTACAGAAGTCTCATCCAGTTGCCTAGGCTCAAAATTAATTCAGGTGACCTGGGGTCAGATGCTGAAGTGCTCAACACCTTCCAAACAGCCCAGATCAGCACTCCCAGAGAACAGTGAAGACCATCAGCTGTGGAGCAGTCTGATTCCTGACAGGGAAAGCAAGGCAAGCCAAGCTGGCAGCAACACTCAGGGTTATGAAGGGCTCTGAAATCTCCCTTCTCAACACTGATGCTTGTTTTCTTTGAAGCTGGCAGATTTTTCACAAGCATTGTCCAGAGCCAGTAACTCTCCCACCCTTCACAAGACAGCTGTGGGACTGCAAGGTGTGGTGTGGAACACTTCTGCTAAATGCTTTGTTGGAAAAGAATAACCTCCTACATAAGGAAAGAAGCAGGAGAACACCTTTCCAGGCAGCGGCATCTAACCAGGTAACAACTACACAAGAACCACCTCTAGTGGAAGAGCAATACTTTTCCACAGCCAGGCTAATAGGTCCCATGTGTCAGAATGGCTTGAAGAAGAAATCTTGCCATAATCTCATGAAGAGAAGAGACGACAAGCAGGGAGGGCAAACTGGAGCCGCAGACAGACCCAGGGACAGGCAGGCACTGTGCTTGGATCTAAATTCCCTGGTGCTCTGACTGATGGGGACTGGCATTTCAGTTTGGTCCTCTACATGTAAACACTGAGCTCAGCTGCAGAGGCTGGTCCTGCAGCCAAAATGTTGAGGGGAAGCCTACTGTGAGCCCAATGTGAGAAGCAGAGTTGCAAGAGCCTAGAGCTGAAAGTGTGTGGAGTTGGGGCTGCGCTGTGTGGAAATGCTGGGACACCGGACTCTTGCCCTTTTCACCTCATGAAAACCCTGAGCACAGTGTTTTTCTTAAAGTAATTTCTCAGCTTTTATGGGTCCTTGTCAGCACTTCTATGAAATACCAGAAGACGATTCAGTTCAGATACATCCCTGCTCCTGGGAGGAACCCTCATCTCTCTCCACTGATAGCAAGGAGGACTTGTCAGCTGCGTTAGGCTCCTAAAATTTGGTGGTGGCAATATCCTCCTGGACACAAAATCACTACTTACCTGCTCTAAACATAGAAAACTTGCTGCTTCTGCTCACCCTCCCCTAGCAGGCCTCCACACAGCTCCTGCTGACAGCTATGGAAACATTCCCATGGATTACTACTGGTGCTGGAGAAGGGCCTTATATAGTGAGACTTCTCTGCCTCCCCTTTGCCCTAAACCCTTCACCTAAGTACTTTATTGTTTTATGACAGCGTAGTAACACTTGACATAAATCTCTGAGCACAGCTAACAATGTCAATATTGTGTAAATACCTACAGTAGAAACCCTCTTTGCCCTCTTTTACCTGTTATCACCCAGGGTTAACTCTGTGCTAGACGCGCACGTTTTACAAGGAATCTGCCACTTTTATGCACTGCTACAGCTCATGTCTCTGAGCACCGAGAGCTCAGCTCTGGTTCTTTCAAAAATTGCAGCTTTCACTGGAGTCAGCAGAGCTTGTATCTGCTTAAAGGACTGATCGTGTTGTCTGTTAAATCAGAGACGAGTGCTCTTTGTAAGTGCAGAGTCCAAGCCAGAACAGGACATTTTGCAATATGTGCACAACAAATAACACCCACTAGTGCCACAAGTAATTGCGTGCTGGTATCTGCTGACAGAATGGTGCTGAGGTCTCAGTTTTTCCACTCTAACTGCTCCTGTGGGAGACTGTAGCCCCTGCTCTTAGAAATCAGTGGGATTACTCGTGGGGCAAGGCCCAATTCAGTGGGGAGACGCTTATGCCATTTCATGACATAGTCACTGCACTTTAGGTATCTGCTCGCATTGTCAGTCACAAATGAGATTAATTTATAATTTTTAGTGCTGTGAAAGCACTTTAGACAGAACTGCTCCACACACACATCTATTACTTTCTTACATAGATTCCGTAACTTGCACTTTCTTTGTTTTAAATGGTACTTAACTATACTAACAGTTCCTTCTTCTTCACCTGTAAATACATCCCATTGTACCTACACGATAAACACTCGTGAACTTTCAAGTCAATGAAAATTCAGCCCTTAACACGAGTTCTTATCTGACGTCTCCTGCTTTCCAAATGAGGCTCACAGTTTTTAATATCTGAGGCTAATGCCTTCAACTCAACTATAGAAAATCAAAAGTCACTTACTATAAACAGAAGACTGACTTTTTAGCATGTTTACAACCTCAGTGCCAAGTTTTATATTTGTCTAAGCTTAAACTGGTTGGAATTTACTTCTGCTTGCCTTGGAGACTTTGTCTGGTTTTACTTGTGACGCCTGATTATCTGAGATGCTTTTCACCACCTTCTCACAGTGGTAATACTCAGGCCTCTAGATGGGATCACTGTTTTGGAGAGTATTTAGTTAAACAAGAACTATTTTAAAAAGACAGTCCAGAACTATGTACGCACACTCCCAGAATATTTTCGTTTGCCCTCTGTGTGCCTTTCACTGAAAAGGTACAGTAAACCTCAGACCTAGAAGGTCCCTCTCTACCCTAAGTAAAGAAGGAGGAAGCTAGCTCCATTTGGGTTAATCTATTACTGTATATATGAAAAAGCTGAAGGAAAAAAAAAGTTTCCTTGACCCTGGAGCGTAGTTCTGGACAAGGAGTTTATACCATTTCATTTATTTCAGATAGTGTCCTCAGGACTTCAGAAACTTGTGGATGCTGTCACTTATTCCCAGAAGAGCTGCATTCCAGTTCCTCCATCTTTTAGAAAACGAGTCAATCTCCCATACTAAACCAAATACCATTAATTTTGGTCTAAGAGCTAGGAGGGTAACTTTTTAAAAATGAACTATTCTACCCTTTAAGAGAAGAGCTGCAGCTTGGCTTGGCATGCTCAGGTGATACGAACCATAACAGCATTCCTGGGACTTGGCCACAGGACATGATCAACTCTCCTGGCTTAATCTATTATAAAGCATTTAACATGCAACAAGAACATGAAAGTACAAAACCCAGAAGAGTGGCATTGGACCTAAGGGGTTGTAGGATTCATCTGTGAACTAATATTTCCAAACACATAAGTATGTAAGGATATAAAACACTGACTCGCCCCACCAGCATGCGAGTATCAACCATGAAGAGAACAAGGTGGGTGGATTCCTTGTGTCAGTCTGTCCTCCTTGCTCAGCATCAGAAACAAATGGCACTTTGCTGCTGCTTCCCAAGGGATCTGGAGGCAGTGCTGCAATTCACAGCCTGACTGGTATTTTCTGTGGCCTGCTATGTAAGAGGCTAGCTGACAGACTAACACAAATGGTGAACAGAACAACCCAAAAGACATTGCTTTTGAGGGTGTGTGTGCAGGAGCTAAGAACAGGGCTGCCAATGTAAGGCTGCACTTCACGGGTGGGCACAGCTTTCACATAATGACAATGTACAACAAGGAGAAAAATCCCACCACTAGCTCGTGATTAAAACCAAAAGAAATGTTGCCTGAAACTCCAGGCCTCAAGCTGCCCGTGACAGCTATCGGAGTATGTCCTTTCAGTGGCTCATTTCAGTGACAGTTCACACACTGCAACACAGCAAAACAGGGAAGCTGGGAAGGGGCAAGGAGAGAAGCAGCTGTTTTCTACAGCCACAGAAGGACAGAAAAAAACCCAATCAAAGTGCTCCTCACAGGGCTTCCTAGACCCCATGGTCTCTGTTCTGTGTTGATGCTTGTTCCCACCACCTCTTACAGGGTGAAGCGAGGAGCAGAGGTGGCAGTGAAAGGGGAAGGAGACATCATAACGGCATTAACTCACCTTGTAAAGCAAATAAGGAGGAAGAGAAGGTCTTGCGCATGCTTTTCTTGTGCAGTTTGTGTGGTCCCAGTCAAACATTAACTCCTTGCTTGTAGCTGATTTCATCACAGGGACAAAGTCCAAAGGTTCCTGCAGGGGAGAGGACTGACATTCCTGATGGACTTCTGGCCTTTCTGAGGAGGGGGCAGGAATACAGCGAGGAAGAGGATATATCCTCCTCTTGGAAGACCATGAGAGCATGGAGCTACGTGTGGATTTCTCTGGGGACTCTCAGGCAGGGGGTTGCCCCTCTACTCTGCCCTGGTGAGGCCACATCTGGAATATTGTGTCCAGTTCTGGGCCCCTCAGTTCAAGAAGGACAGGGAGCTGCTTGAGAGAGTCCAGCGTAGAGCCACAAAGATGGTGAAGGGAGCGGAACATCTCCCTTATGAGGAAAGGCTGAAGGAGCTGGATCTCTTTAGCTTGGAGAAGAGGAGGCTGAGGGGTGACCTCATTAATGTTTAAAATATGTCAAGGGGGAATGTCAGGAAGATGGAGCCAGGCTCTTTTCAGTGGCATCCACTGACAAGACAAGGGGCAATGGGTGGAAGCTGGAACACAGGAGGTTCCAGAAAAATATGAGGAAAAACTTTTTTACTGTGAGGGTGACCGAGCACTGGAACAGGCTGCCCAGGGAGGTTGTGGAATCTCCTTCTCTGGAGACATTCAAAACCCGCCTGGACGCGTTCCTGTGCGCTCTACTGTAGGTGATCCTGCTCTGGCAGGGGGGTTGGACTAGATGATCTTTAAGGTCCCTTCCAACCTTTAACATTCTGTGATTCTGTTTAGGCCCATGAGTTCCACCACAGCTCAGTGCTGCAATCCGTAGTGACCAAATCCACAGCTCCAAGGAGCTGTGTAAGCTCTTCAGCTGGTGCACTGGAAGAAGCAGTCCAGAAGAGCAGGAATCATGCCTGCTCCTACACCCACCAGCTGGAGCCTGTACAACGTTGGCAAAATCCTGCCTTTCCAGCCCTTCAGTACAGCTGGGAGATGCCTCCCTTACTTAGGATTGAAGGCCCTGAGCTTGGACCCTTCTGGCAGAGGTCAGCGTGACAGCCACACAGTGGCCTCCCTCTGTCTACTATGTGCCTTTCCAGAGCTCCGTATCCAAAGATGCCTGACAACAACAGTTCCTAGTAAGCTCTCCCAGCGCCATTAAAAATCCAACCATTTGTGGCTTTCGAAAAACACTGAAGAGATTTTACTGGGAATCCAAACCCACAAAGCCTGACGTAGTCATTGACAATATTTCCAGAGACCTCCTGGCTCAGATCCAGAAACAGTAAATGTCATAATTTGCTTCGACTTGGAGGACTTTCACCAGCTGATTAACATTTTTACAGAAACTACTGCTCTTTCAAAACTTGTCCTACCCACGGTGCAGTACCCACCAGAAGGCAAATCAAAAAGGACAAATAACTTTTTTTTTTAGTGTTTATTGAGAGTTGCCTTTGTACACAAGGGACTCGTGCTCTGATGCTGTCGCAAGTGAACCCAAATAAATCCTGCTCAAGTGCCAACAAGCAATTCAACTCACTGAATTTAAATTATAACATTATTACATATCAATAATAAATTAAGACTATTGCCAAGTAGTTGCAGATAATTTAAAAAAAAAAATCCTTGTCAAAAGTAAAAAAACCAAAACAATGCAAACACAAGAACAATGAAATGCACATAATGATGTTGCCAATAAGTTAACCGAGTAGCACACACATATAATGGTTTTCCAAAAACTCAGGGTGTGCTGCCAGCGATGCTAAATCTACTGCAAGTGCTGCAGGTGAGCTGGTGCTCCATCAGGAAGGAAAGCCCAGGCTGCCAGGGAAGGCATCAGCTGCTGCTCACGCCTGACCTCCCCCAGCTTCTAACTGCCTTGACCAAATTAAAGCTGATTTGGAAGCTGCCTTTCTCACTTAAAACCCTTCCAACACACATTTTGCTCATGAATTCTTACTTTAGCTTAGCTCAAGTATAGTAGGGACGGGTATAAACTAACCTGATATATCACAGGTATCGATGCCATTAAAAATCAGTCTGAAAGCACACTTTAAGCAAGATTGACTTTGTAGACAACTGCATGAGCAAAACCAAAACAAATCCTTTTTCCACCAAAACAATGCTGTGTGTTCAAGGATTTATACTGGTTTAATATGTGAATTAGACATGTATAAATAAATGAGCCATTGACACTTGTGCACATAGACGAGGCCTACCACACTTTGGTCCTCGACAGCTGGTAGCCTTTCCAGGCCTGGATTTCTCTGACGCCACCCACAACTGACATCTTTGTGATTTGGATTAATGGCCACCCTAAGGAATTTGGACAAAGTTGGCATTTTAACATATGATCCAAGCCAGTGTGTGCACATCAGGGTTTTCAAGTAAAGAAGGACTTTAGATGTAATCATCCAGGCTGTCCCCTCACTACGCTGCCAAAATCCATCAACAGCAGTGCCGCTGTCAAACAGGATTCCTGCTACTGGTGTCAAATGTGGGCTTAGAAGATCAGTCAGTATGGACATGTGCCCGGGGCTGACACACGCTGGAAAAACTAGCCACATTCTTTAGCAAATAAGACTAAAATCTAAGCGGTTCAAGTCTCTGTCTAAGGTAACACTGACAAAATCTTCCCTGGGTTAGCCTTCAGGGAACCAGGCTGCATTAAAATTAAGATTTGAGGAAATGCCTTCACTCCCACAGCTCTGGACCCAGCAGTGGGCTGGCAAGTGGTTCCAGGGGGAGCAAAACTGCCCATGATCTGACCCCGTTTTAATGCCCAGTGCCTGCCACTATTACATATGCACAGCTCCTGAAGGTGACGCATAAGCACAACTGCATTTCTGGAGACCCAGCTAGTCTCCAAAACATAGGCAATAAAAACCAATGCCATCTTCATGCTATCCCTTTTTGTATTTCCCTCTGAAAAGCACAGACATTAAACAAATTTTATGGTCACCACTCCCAGCAAGATGGAAACTGCCATGAGCAAGGGTTTTGAGCTCCAGTGCCAAATACACTGTGTCACAGCAGAGCATTCCTGACAAAATTCTTCACTTTTGAAAATTTAAGGCACCAATTTGAGAAGTGAGGGGTTCCCATGCAGCTTGTTGTCTTCAGAGCTGGTATATGCAGCCTGTAGAACTCACTTCATGAGGGCAGAACAAGCAAACTGATTTATTCAGTTGCTCCTGCAAAAGAGCACGCGCAGCCATGGGAGAGTTTCAGCTTAAGCCTACAAGTTAATCGAACTGCAAATTCAATCAGGAAATCCAAAAACAGGAAGATATACACTAATAGACAGTACTGTAAGGCACTCCTACTGGGAAGGGAAAATTGGAAGGCAAATTACAAAGGAGAAGATGATCCGACTTAACCAGTTCAAAAGCAACACAATGAGCTATAAAGCTGTAAGTCTAGCTGTAGGCTCAGCACTGTGAGTAAACACAGGGACAGAGAGTGAGAGAGGGGCACCGGCTTGCAGCTAAGTAGCAGAAAAAAAGAGAGAATATTATGATGATTATTTGATTACATTTCTTATAGAGATTAACAGTCAGCTGCAGTCCAGGCCATGACCTTAGGAAGCCCAGGAAACTCAATGACTTCTGTTGCTACAATGAAAAAGTAAAATACAACAACTGTGCAGTTTCCCCATTTCATCGTAAACAGACATCCTCTGCCTTTTTTTTTTAAGTCTTTCAGAACATTATCATCAAGCCATTATAATACACAGTATCCTGACATTGAGAAGTCTCAACAAGAGGAGCTCTAGAGGTACCCTGATGATTCACTCCTTACAGGGCCATCAGAACCTGTGGAGTATTGTGAAAAACTCAAGTTCCTCACCAAAAAAAGTACCTTCTCTCACTTAGCTACAAAACCCTCACAACTGTCAACTCCTGTCATCACAGCAATGAGCTCATATTGGTATGTGCCAGCCAGGCTATTGTGTCACACCACAAAACTATTATTCACCTAAGACAGAGAAAAAAAGCAACAGAAAGATTTCTACATAAGAGATCCAAATTTTTCTTTTGATAGACTGATAATACGTACATAAAAAAAGCTGTGGTTTGCATCCCTTAGGTAGGTCCTTCTTCCCGCTAAAGGAAAGCTAGAAGGTCAGGGCAAGGAGGAAAACAGATGTGAATAAGGACCTCTATAGTGTCCTAGATTAAAATAACCTCAGACTACCTAAACTGAGATGAGAAGGTTCTAAGCAGTTGCAGAAGGTCAGGCCATAGTCCATTGCAGTGAAGCACCCTATTTCTATGCTGTTACAAGTTCTCTACAAGCCAAGGCAGTAACTGGATGTACAGATCCATTCCTTCCTCCAGCAGCTATAAAAGCACCTTCTTTGTGAAGGAGACAAACAGCATGTTTTATACTTGATTCACAATGAAATGTTACTGTTCAAATTTATTTCACGTGTGGGTAGGAAGAGCCTAGAAGTACCAACACATCATTTCACCTGTGTGTGTGGGGGGAGAGAGTTGTGCAATCTGGAAAGACCCCATGTACTTTTCCAGCTGATACCCACGCAGAACTGCAGAGCAGAGCCACGGGCCGCAGAAGGGGAAAGAGCGGCCCAGGGAGCAGCACGCAGCGCTGTTAGTACAGCCGAGGCAGGCACGCAAGGGCAGAGCATTGTCTGAAACCCAAAACACCTACAGAACCCCAGGCTGAGTCTCCTGCCAGCAGACAGATCTTGCCAGCAAACTGTCCTTTTAGAGTTGGGTCTTGTGAAAGTTAGTAATGTGAGCAGTAGTTTCAGTTCATCCTTTTGCCTTGCAGTCCTGAAAAATGAACTGGGCTTGTTCCTACTGCACAGGCACCTTCTGAGGGCAGGATCAAGCCTTTCTTTATGCTTATGAAAGGCAGTGACAGAAGACTTTATCTTACTCATTCACATGGAATAACTTATTTTGGATAGGAGCTAGGCATCCCCGAGAGGAAAGCATCTTCCACATCACAGTCTGCTCCTTTAGCTACCGTGAGAAACTATATCATTTTTCCAAAGTAGAAATGAATGTGTATCCATTTTGGGAACTGGCTCATTAACAACAACATAGGATTTTAAAGAAATTAATCTGATCTGTATCAAACAGTATCCTTTTACATAAGCTTTGGAGGCTGCCAGCATATTGTAACAACACTCTTTTGCTCTTTGCCATTAGTAATGGCAGTGGTTCCAGACCCATGGCTAATTCCAGCAGTTTTGCCAACATCACGCACTTTTTTTTCATATAAATTGCCATTAGCAAAGAACCTGCACAAACTCAGAGTAACTCTAATGCTGTCTCTGTTGTTACTGCGGAATTCAACTAAAATATCTAACCACCCACACAACTGGACATCTGTCAAAGTACCTAACAGTTTGCAATGTCTGAACCTTGATTCCTTGACTCCACAGGGTCTCTGACAGCAACACAAGCAACCTTCTCTAAACTGAGCTGGACGTGAACCAGCACTGTAAGGTATCTTAAAATAGCAGAGCATGATGACCTGAAAACGCCATCTTTGTTTCTTTAATGACCGACCATTATGTCTAGAGCTAATTCAAAATAGTACCTGCCAGATTCTGGCAGTTTCTGAGCTACTGGCTTTGCCACAGGACTAGTTGTAGTGACATATGCTGAAAAATACTGGAGCATACTGTTTATTCAGCCAGTAGCACTACAGTTCCTGTTTGCATGACTAATTCCACAATACTTCCCCAGTATTTGCATTTGTGAACAGGCAGGGAATTCTTTGTGTGGGAACAGACTTGCAAGGAACATTATATCTTTAAAGATAATAGCCAAAAGCAACTCATTTCATGTGAGGAACACTGAGCTGAGACAGAGACATCACTGCGTAAGGGAAGTATTAAGTTTTGTGACAAAGGTGCATGGCTCACCAGGTTTATTAAATATGCAAATTCCCGTACTACTTTGCCAAGAACACGGAAAACCCCTCACCTCTATCCAAAGAATCCCAGTGAGAGAAAGACTTCTGGAAAAGAAAGGCACAGGTTGTCTAACGTATACAGATATAAACATGCTTTTATATATATATAGTAGTTGCACTCAAACTTGAGAAAGCTCAGATTCAGCTACTTACTTTTGACTGGAGGCTGGAAAAGGCAACTACTCCTACTCCAGTACAAGGCAACTCGCTGTAGCATTCTACCTTTTAATGTAAGCATGACATACCCTGTTCTGTTATTTAAAATACTTCAGCAATTAGTGAGGTGCTTCAATGACGAAGACTGTTTTCAGCCTTTAGTACAACAGCCTGCAGATTATATAGGAAACAAAGATCAGTATTCTGCATTTTCACAAATCTATGTGAGAGGAGAGGAAAAATACACATGCATGTGACTGGCTTTTTTCTCCTGAAACCATGTTTGCTCTCTGTATATAGATGTATGTGTGTGTGTATATGTGAATGCTTTCATATATACGTAATACACATACTACTGCAGGGTCTGGAGAAAGAGTTAAAAACTTGGACTGGAGGGGGGGATGACCTCTAAGTGCTCGCTGGAGGTGAAGCCGCAATGAGTCAAACATACTGCCAGTGATGACACACATCTCCCCAGTTAAATCCCTCATGTACCCCCCCCTTTCACAATATATGTGATTTGCCATGTTTAATACTTTCCTGTGTTCCAGGAGTGTGGAGGAGAACCATACATCGAGGAATTTCACTCTCCACCATGGAAGTGACTACAGAAGCATAAAATCCCTTAGAGATCACAGAGAATGCAGAACACAAGTGGCACATGAAGACAGCAAAGTAGTGTTTCACAATTCTGGAGGTATTTTTTAGAATGGGCAAGACTACTTTCCTGACTACCAGTCCAACAGGTTCAGGTTAGAGAAACATTTTACATAAACTGCATGGAATAAAAACAAAACCAATGTGGACACTTAAAATGTCTTAAAACGTGAGACCAGCAGAAGGTCAGAACCAATATCATGTTAATGGAGATAAGGATGTGAACTCGCATAGATCAAGAATAACCAGCATAAAAGTTCAGTGACAGAGCTTAACAGATATACCCAGCTGGAACAAAAACAGCAGCAAGTCCCTCGCTTGTCTGTGTATGGAACAGTTCACTGGCATGGTTATAAATATATAAACATAACTGAAGGAATTATTCCACGTCTTATGTTTGCAAGCACCCTGAATAAGGTTTATGGGAGATACTCTCCTCAGGGAGGAGTGACATGTAAATGCACTGATGCTTTAAAAATAGCTCTGTGGAAACATGAGGAAATGGAACCATGTGTCAACATCAGAAGGAGCAGGTGGGTTTAAAGTCATTCCTGCCCTGTTGGGTTCTGTGAAACACCTCGCCAGAACCTCTGCCGAGGCTAATAATAAATAAATAATACATATAAATACGTAGATGATTCATCAATTCTAAATGAACAACATAAAAAATAATGCGCTCATGACAGCAAATATTTTCTGCCTTCAGGAAAAGTCTTCTCCGGAGGTGGAAAAGAAAAAGTGGGTGCTTAATTAGCCAGACCTAAAGCATTTTAAGTAAACCACATTTTGTATGAGAGCTAGTGGCTGGGCTTCAACGCAAAATGCAGTTTAGCCATTGGTATTCCACAGCCAATAAGGTTTTATGGCCACTTCGGCAGCTGCTATTCACGCATGAAGAAGGTCAGCAGATACTGTTTTGCAAAAAGATTTCTGCCTGGCTAAGCTTTGAAGTTGCTTGAGCTGGCAGCTGGGAAATGGATTCTCTTCAGGCTTGCCACTGCCTTAAGGAACTCATGTGTTCTGATAGGACAACTCAAACATGTTGCAAGACTCTTCGAAGTTTTCATCCATATTCAGTTGCCTCCAGAAGGATTTCTGCTTCTTCTGCAATTCTTTACGCACACACCTGGGGCATGGTACAGCCTTCACTTTGCACTCAGAGTGGAAGACAGCACCACAGCTTTCACACCTGCAAGCACAAATCAGCGTCAAAATTGAATGACAGAACAGAACCAGAGCATGCAATGGACTTCGCATGTGGGCAGTAGACATTCCTTCAAACACTTGTGGTAGCTCAAAGAGCGCTATTTTTTTCAAAAGAGTGGAGTTGTAAAAGGCACTGCCTCAAGACCCCTAAAATTAGGTGACTTGCATCCATTTGCAGTTTTTGAGCATCTGTCCCAGCACTTCTGCTTCACAGACAGAAATTTTTTAAAGGATTAATACTTATCTTCTTAAAAACTAGCATTCAGATCTACCATGGAATAGGCATTAATTTTGTTCTGTGAAAGACAAGTTTGCTGCTTTGGTTTGTAAACAAAGAGTAACAATATTCCTTTCCATTAAGATACATTTCAGCATTTGCAACAGTAAAGATACCACATTTTCCTCACTGAAGTTCCAGTGGCCAATTGTTCTGGAGAGAGTAAAGTACAGTCCATTTTGACAGCAGAAGAAGTCATCCCACAAAGTAAAAAATGAAACAGAAGTAGGTGATGTTTTCTGCTCAGTGTCCTGTGAAAGATCGGACTAGATCAACACGATCACAGCTTCTGGCACACAAAGCTGTGCTATTCTTTTCTCAAATGGGATGACTTCTAATAACTGCTTGAACAAGATGACTCGGTTACTTTTGGGGCACTCTGAGGCAATAGAGATAATGTCACAGCAAATCCAGCCCCAGTTTCAGATGTCTGTGGAGCAATAAAACATCTGATGACCACGGAGTGGGCTACACCTCAGCAGTTGGACATTATCAGCCTTTCAATGCAAATAACTGCCTGTAGTGATGAGCTAAGTCACTACAGCCCTGTAACCGAATGAAAAAATAAAAGGATGACAATGTCAGAGGTACAAAGTCTTAGATTCCGGTTGGGTAATTAAATAATGAAAGCAACAAAACATCAGACTTCAGAGCATTTTTGAAATACAAATGAGGGGCACTGGTCACCCTGGTGATTTTGTTGGAAGTGCCTTGCACTTTTCCACAGGTATTGTAGTCAAATGACTACACGAGAATCCAAGTGTCATTATTATAACTTCAGTGGCTTTTCTCTTTTGTTTGCTTTGAGCTTTTTGTTGAGTGTTTTTTTATCTGTTTTTTTTTTTTTTTTTTTTAGAAATAAGGTTCTTGTCTTCAAGACTGTGAAGAAAAATTGAAAATATGAAGAAACAAACCCCAACTGTAGTATTTGGCGTGCAGTTTGGCAATACTGAGGGAAGTCCATAAGGCAATACAACCTGGTAGCTACATTAGCTGCATCTGCTTCTCACGTGTAACTTTTCAAAAACCATTCCTGATCTGGTTGCACTTTAAATTTTATGCATGGGTCTAAATTTTAGTAACTGCAGAGCTTTGAGAAGGCTATGCAGAGATTTAGAGAGGCACATTTCTAGCTAGCATAGACTGATAAAACTCAAATACAAGCAAGAAAACGAAGGTTAAAGAGGCAGAGCACAATGCTGTATACCTACTAACTTCTGTGCTCCTTGCAGTAAAACTTGACTTTCAGATTTTGAAGTTCAGCTAGTGAGTTTAAATCTGGTTTTGAATCAAGAAACTGGCTTGCACAGGGATATGTAATTTCTGAGCTCAGAGAGTGTGTTACAGCCCTAATACAGTGAAGCCCACAAACACTTAGGACTCATATTCCAGTGATTTCCTTGGGATTATTAATCTGCCTACAAATAAGCATGTGCTTACACACATTGCTGGATCGAGATCTTCATGAACAGACACCCTAATGGATGATGGAGAGACAGAGAAGACAGCAATGTCTTTAAAACTTTACATCATTCTGAACTGACACTAATGGTGATTGTATCAAACTAATTCTCCCTTGTTAGTCAGCAATTTACAGTGCCCTGGAAGTTGCTAGAGGGTAATGATTGATGAGGAGTGTAATTCTGTGCTCTCGCACTGCCACTCCCTACGCTCGCTCAGTATTTCTCCACAGTAGACAAGGAGGTGACAAAATCTATCAGACATTACTGCTGACATGGATGGAGCGAGATGAGAGAAGTCAGCATACCTCTCCTCAGTCAAAGGCCACTGGCAGAGAAAACAAAGCGTTTAAATTAAAATGAACCCATTTTTCAGAAATAAGCTCAGTGTAAAAAATTAACAAACTACTCTCACGTCACTCAGAATGAAAAGAAATGCCTGTGCTGTTATTTCTGAGAGCTGGTACCACAGCTGAAGGACCCCACACTGTCAGGTGCTGACCAGAGGCAGCACCAGCAGCCAAGCCCGGATCTCTCAGTGCCCTGCACTGGCAGTCGTCACAACCACTGTCGGTCCATTCTGGAGCCCCACCAGTGGCCTCTGCTCTGAAGACCTTTCTTTGCTTTCTCCGGTGACCCAACCATGGGGTGCAGAGGACGACAAACAGCGTTGCTCTGAGTTGGAAAGCAAAGCTGCCTCTTGCTCTCCGTAAGGACAGGTAGAGAGGATGCCAGTGCCAGCCTTTACTTCGTGCTAAAGAAATTCAGTCACCAGGGTGGAGTGAGTCAATGCTGATCTCGCTCCTCTTTGTGCAAATGGTAAGTTACTCCCTTTAAAGCGACGGAGCTATGCTACCCCGAGCCATCTACAGCTGTGCTTTTCATCATGTCAAATACAGTCAAGTGTATATTTCAGTCAAGGTACAGTCAAGATATTTCATCCTGGAAATACCAACCAGTTGACCATCTCTAATCTCACTGGGAAAAATTTTCCAGTGATACCAAAATCCCCACCAAAATTATATTCCTTCTTAAAATACTACAAACAGATTGCTTCTTATTTAATTGTCACATCTAATTTTATCTCCACATCTGAGTTTCATGGTTTTTCTTTGTTGTTGTTTTCAAGCTTCAGTATTCCAAAATGCTTCTATTTCTCTAGAGGAAAAAATACATTTTGTAGTCTATTAAAGGCCCACATAACAGTTCACTACACTTAGTTATCTTTCCCTTAATTCTTGTTGTTGTCGTAGGTAATTCACAGTTCAGGTACTATTTCTGAACCCTGGCTTCTTCTTTGGCTACAGTCCAAAAAGTCCCTGCATCTTTTGTGAGACTTCCGTACACCACTGATAACAAACTGACGAGCCCTTAGCCATTCAGGCCTTTCGCCTTTCCTTCTTTAAAGAATGATATTGTGATACTACACATTAACAGTGTCTTGCTATTTTTCAAACATCATTTGAGGAATTGGTGAACCAGTGTTGTTTTCACACAGACTTTCAGTCTTCTAAGATGGCATCTGAAATAGCTTCCTCCCTATTTCAGTACTTTCTCTCTTTTTTTCTCTTTCCTGACCAACTCAGTTTCTGTTGAGACTATAGGTGGTGTTTTGTATTTTAAGGATGTTTTACCTGTTTGAACACCAGTGTAATGAGAATGCAGGGAATTATTCAATCGTCTAAATAATTTCTATTGTACTGAAAAGTCTGAGAGAAAGGGCAAAGCTCTCCACAGTCAGAAGGGCATGATAATACTCTTACTATTATCATTACTAGCTACAAAAGAAAACCCTTTCCACATTAAAAGCATAAAGTCATTCCTTGTATGCTGAGGCAATGCCAATGTCAGTATCTCCCACTAAGTCAGGGCATTTGAAACATATGCTTATCGAAATTAGGCAAACTATAATTCCAGCAAATTCTTTTCATGCTTCCCACATGCATTTTACAGGTGTATGGCTCAAGTAATTTTAGATTCTGCACAAGCAACTGATTATACTCTTATTTCTCCTCTGTACTGCACCACCATTTCAGTGCCCATGGGCAAGATCAGGTGCCCAAAGAGGGGGTGCAACACAAAGAGGTTTCAAAGACCTTCCACCTTAAGCAGACAAAATAAAAGAGGGATGATCAACTGGTGGCCCAGGATGTCACCTGAGTGAGTTATATTTGTCTCTTAGGAACCTTACAGATTGACGGACTGACCAGTGTTGGGATGGAGCTGCAGGGACCAGCAGGGTTGGTAGGGACAGCTTCAGTACCACGCGCATGGGCTGTGCCTGTCTGGCTTCGAAACAGCAAGCGGAGAATCAAAGCAGGTCGTGGTTATGCTGTTTGTCTCTGAAATGAACAACTGGTCGGTGACAGATACACTGTCATTCCCACCTCACAAACGGGAAACAAGAGGTGAACTGACTCAGCCAGGAGCTCTTAGCAGAGCTGAGAACTGCAAAGAGCTTCCCCTCCTCACTGCAGTGCCATATTCACCCACAATCCTTTTTTGTGGGACCTTACACATTAACTTTCATTTTTTCCATTTAAAAAACTCACTTCTTTTGTGCCAGACCTTGCACACATTTTCTCGAGTGAGCAACCCCTTGAAAGGCATTTCAGTAAGGTTATGGTTTAGGGCTGAACTCTTCATTGACCAGACCTCTTTTTTTTTTCCTCTTCCCCCCATGCAGAGTAAAAACAAGCTAAAATGTGGTCGTTCATCATGTTTTTTTTCAATGATGCTATACATTCACCAAGCACTCAAAAGACTAAGCCACCTGTAATTCAGCAACAAAAAAAAACATACCAAAAAGCAAACCACAGTAGCTAAAGTAAGCCTTGCATGATCACCATCCCACATCATGCACATTGTGCCCATCTGCAAGGATTTCTGAATTGCTCACCTGCGAGCATCACAGATTCACCCTTCAAAACCCTCAGAGAAAAGGAAAACGGACTAGCCCGTGTTCACTTACAACACAAAAAAAGCCCCAAAGGCAATCAATGCCTGACACACACATGCAGCAATATTATTACAGTTGCCTAGGAACCAATGCAAGGAGCCTGCCTAGAGAGGGACGCCCATGCAGTAAGTGAATGGAAGAAAGTTGGCACTAATACGACATTGATTTGTCCCTACACGGAGCTTGTTAAGATAAAGTCTTGTATGACACACTTACGGTCTTTAGACACAGTTGTTTCTTCAGATACCGTACTAAAATATTGTTAATATTTCAGACTTGATTTGAAAAATTTGCCTCTGAAGAGGAAAAAAAAAAGGGCTAAATAAAACCAGAGCAATTGTAACCCTCAAATTGTTACATGTCTGAAATTCACTTTAAACTATTATTTCAGTGTTCAGGGAGCCAGCAGTGATTCAAAGTATAATCACAGTTTTCCCACTGTCCCAGCATGAAAACTACCAGGCCAGGGTCTGCTCCCTTTTACCCAGCATGGGTTAGACTGACACGCTGGAGAAGTGCCCCAGGCAGTGGAGAGGATGAATGAATGAATGAATAAAACCCTATCCTGGCTTGGCTGGCTACCACGTGCCTCCCTGTCTGCACTGTCTCTTGCCCCTCATCCTGTCACACCAGCACCTGATCCCAAGGTGGACTGCATCCAACAGATGTGCAAAGCGTCCAGAGATATTAAAGCCTCAAAAATGAGGTGAAAAGTGGGAAACTCACCAGGAGAGGGGAGAGAAAACCACCAGTGTTCCACCAGCGGCCGGGAGCCTAACTGTCAGCTGCTCCGGCGCTAGACCCACAGACACTGCAAAGCAGACCTTAGTTTTGGGTGCTCACAGGACAATTTGTTACAAGTTGGGGCTGAACGAAACCAGCTTGATTTAACCACCTGCTATCCTTCCATGACAGTTGTGTACACTGGCTGAGTTACCGCACTGGAGCATGGCAGCGAGCTGAAGCAGGAGCAAAGGGATCTTGCAGCTCCCAGACCCCTCTGGAAGCTGGAGGATCCCTTTGCTCTGGGAGGGGTCTGGGAGCAAAGCACTGCTGCTCCTCATTAAGGAAAGAAGTATGTCCTCAGCTCCCTCACCCAGCTGTGGCTGCAGGGATTTATGCTACTCTTATCTGTGTACACTTCCATACTTGCATCCAGCAGCAGAACTAAGGACTGTCCCTCTCACTGCTGCACTTTGTGAGTGGTCCAAGTTCAGAGATCCCAAGCCAAGCAACGTGGCCTGTACCGAGCCGTTCACGAGGAATCAGTAAAAGGACAGTAAAACCATTATTAAAACAATTAACTTGAAACTCGTATGATGCAGGGTTGAGTTACTTTGGAAAGGGGAAAATCCCTATACATCCTGCAAACCACTAGAGAGGCTGAGATGCCACAGAAATTCAAGTGTTTACATTGCTCAGACATGTATCTTCTGTCTCTGCTGGCTGTGTCCCTGGAACCAGACTTTGCCCTTCTACCTCTCCTATTATTAGTGAACTGTATTGACAAAGTGGTGGTTGAAGACTTAAAAGTAAAGAATCAGGCAATACTATTAACAGTAATATTAACATATTGCCCTCAACTGTTACAATTTGACTGCTTGATTCTACTATTTTGCATTTTTCATAAGTCTAAAGTCTGGAAATCCTGTGATTAAGCGAGGAAGACATGCCTACCTGGACCTAAGAAGGAAAAAAAAGGAATTTATCATTTTAAAAATAAAGTAAGTACGTAAGATTCTTAAGGTGGTCTTAGAATTTCTGAGCACTTAGAGTTGGCACTTTTGGCTTTCATGGGTTGAAAAGCAATTGAAAAGCTGTTGTCTGGTCTACAAGGAACCATATTTAAGAGATGGAGAAGTCTAACGTGAGAGGGGAATTTGCATGAGGAAGGAGGAAGAAGAATTAAAAGGTCTTGACTTGCAAGTTAGAAGTACTTAGAGCAAGGAGGAAGGTACAGCAGGGAAACTGCAAAATAGAAACTGGAAGTGAGATGGTGAGGAAGAGCACAGGCAGCACTGCAGAGACCTTCCTCCTTGAAATAGAAGTCTGTCTTTATGCTGAACATTCTAGTTAATAGTGCTCTGACATGAGGCAAGTAAAATCAACCTCTAAAGCCAATTCAGTTCCAAAATACAACACTTGATGGAAAAGTAAGTGTATTTTAATCTCTTTATGCATTCTAGATAACACCACTGTGCTACCCTGCACAGACAAAAATCAGAGTCATAGAATGTTTGGGATTGGAAGGGACCTCTAGAGATCCTCTAGTCCACCCGTCCTGTCAAAGCAGGTTTCCCTAGGGCAGGCACACAGGAACACGTCCAGGCAGGTTTTGAAAGTCTCCAGAGAAGGAGACTCCATAATCTCTCAGGGCAGCCAGAAGATTTTGACCACCTTGACAGATTCAGATTAAATTAAATTATCAAGAGAATTTAACATCTACTTAAGTGCCTAAGTTTCTTTAAAGAAAGTGCTGAGCAGATCACTTCAGGGTGCTTTGAACCAACTATCAACATCTGATAAGCTAAGCTCTTTCAAAAATTAGGTACTGAACTTCTAGCACAGCTCAGGTGACCTGGGCTTGGGGAAAGGCTGCGTAGCATAAAGCAAACTAAACAAAGCAAGAGGAAAAATTATGTACCAGAGTACAGAAAAATGATGCCTTTGACCTGTGCCGAGGTGTTTTCTGGAAGTCTCTATTGTATACTTTTTGGTCTCTCCACCTAATACCCATCTTTAACACTCTCCCAAATGCTCAGAGCTGGTTTTGTCCAGTGACAGCACCCATAACACAGTGAGCTGTAATCCTGCAAAGACTTTGGCATGCGCATAAAGCTAAGCACAGGCTCAGAGCCTGTAGTAAGACTTCTCACTATGTGTAAAGTACATTCATAGGTCTTATCAGGATGGTGGCCAAAGATTATAGAGGCATCCAAGCTGGTTGATATAGTCAAGCCTGTTCTGTGGCACGTCTATTTTAAACTTGGGTCTTCTGGTTTGTATCTTGAGAAGTCTACAAGTCTTAACTGATCTGCAGAACAAATTAACTTTGCAAAGTGAAAACAGTTTAGCCTTGATAAATGAATATGAGCACAAAAGAGCAACTCTCCATGGTTCACGTACATCTGTAGTCACCACAAAGAAAGGCAAGGAATTGACTAGCTCTTAACCAAGCAAGTAGCTTTACCAGCAAAACACAACAGATCGCTGGTGAAAGTAGTCACTAGGATACCGACACACAGGCAAGACCAAAACTTGTATTAAGTAAGTAGCATATAATAATCCTAACCATAACTGTAATTGCCTGATTATCTAATTGGACAGAATCCCCTTTTTTAATGAATAATTCTATTCTCACTCCAATGCATTTTTCTCAGTATTCCTTAAGATTTAAAAGTCACTCTAAGTTATAAAGTAAATACAGCTACATATTATAAACAACAGTATCACTACACAGGCATTTTCTTTTAACTTCTGCCTTTTTTTTAAATTTTGAGAGAAAGAAACAAAAACATTTCACTACATTAATGAAGAACAAGCAATATCAGAACAACTTGAGGGGCACTACCTGCCTGCTAGTAAATGGGTGAGGATAGCTCTAAGAAGCCAAGGGATATTTTAACTCATTTCACAACACTTGTAAAAATCAAATTAGTGAAATACTAGGATAATTTTATAAATGTATTCATTACAGTTAAGCCCAAGGCAAACTTAGTCCAAGAAATAAAACTGGAGGTAGATGCTCAGGTTAAGTTGCCAGAGCTCCAGCAAAAGCAGAGCTGAGAGAGTTCAATTTGCTCCATGAAATGTGCAATTAACTCAGGAGGCTTTAAATATAGTTCTCAGAATTTAAAGGCCTTCAAAAAGACGTCGAAATTGCGAAATGCAGAAAGAACCCTGATGAGCTGTTATAGAAATATAAGTATGGCAGAAAAGAGGAAAACGGAGGACAGAGGAATCAAATTGACTGGAAGAGGCACCCAAAAGGATGGGATGACTTTTAAGAAATCGTTTAACTACTGAATCACAGCTTTCATTAAGCTCTGTGCAGAATGGCCACCCCCCAAGAAAAGCCACAGAAAGGAAATATCATTAGAAAGCTTATGACTTTGTGAGCCCACCCTTACATTCACCGCAGCAAACTGTTGTGCTGTATTGTTGAGCAGGATGTAAAGAGCCTGCCAAGCACAGCCCACAGACCCGCTAATTAAGTGAACTGATTGTGTTTGTTTTGGAACCGTTTGCCAACAAAGGAATGTGTCACGCTGATTAGTGAGAGAAGGGTATGTAATATATGTGTATTCAAACCCCGAGGAGTGCATAACCCAGGTATTCACTCTGTTTGCTCAGGGACTGACAAAAATGACTCTCAAGCAAACAACCTGACCAAAGAGAAAACCCAGCCTTCAAGAGGGGCCCTCCTTTTCTCTCAGCTGTACCTATCTAAAGAAGACCCATCCTTCATAAATTCATACTGGAGACTGCTCCAGAAACCGCAGAGAATATTTTGGAGGGAAACAATCTCTCCACCTCAAAGCTGACCTAACAGACTATGAAGAGGGAAACATAACAGCCAACTGGGAACCACCTCTGAATTGTAATGGCCTCTGACAGCTGTCACTCTTCTCTCCAAAGAGCGAGAAAGGTCAGGGAGGTAGCCAAAGAAACAAATGCCAGCTCAACACAGACACACCCCTACCCGCCCCCACATCAAGACTTCACTTTTCAAACATTCAGCAGAGAGGTGATGTTTGCAAATGCTGCCATGCACCCACTTTTGAGTATTTCTAACCTAACAGCCCAGTTTGCTCACAGAATTAGTAGTATGTTCAAAAGTGAATGAGCAACATTCAAGAGCAAGGAAAAAACACGTTCTTCAGAGCTCAGCTGCTCTTCCTGCCTTAGCTAAGCAGCTACAGCCAGGGTACCTGGCAGCCTAGTACAGAGTACAAAACATGAGAGAAAGCAATCATAGCATATTCTTACTGCACGTTGCAGACTCAGAATACTACAACTAAACTACAAATCTGAGCTGTTTAACTCAGAGCTTTGTGCAATGCTTAGCTAACAAGGAAAGCTGACCATGTCATCAGAAATTTCAGGTATGACTGCAAGTCTTCACACAAACCTTTTTGAGACTTGTCATTCCATCTGCCACAGGTTAGTCTGTACATCTACCTATTTCTCACCAGTCTCCACAACTTGTACTTGTCGTTGGAGTGGTCAGCAGACCTACCTCCGAAATCTCTCTTATCTGCAACAGATGGACAAACACAAAACCCCTCTATGTGGCCTTCTCCCTCACTGCTTCGCAGGTGATGGAGCTGCACAGTAAAAGACGCAAGCTCCTCTGCTGGCACGACTTGCCTCCAGCCCGAAGGTGGAAAAGAGCGCGAATACAGAACTGAAATGACCTGTTTAGTTTCACAGAGCGTGCACACAGAAACAGTAATGAGATGAGAAAATTAACTAGGAAGGCAAATGGAAAATGCTGGGCATAAAAGCAAGTTTCAGTGATAAGGAGTAAAAAAAGGAGTAAGCAGAATGACCTCTCACAAGAAAGAGAAATACTAGAGAACCTTTCATGCTGACTGTATTTTAATTAAAATCATTAACAAAGACTGCTGTCTTTGTCATGGCATCAACCACGACTTCACATTTGTGAAACACAAACAGAAGTCCTTTCTGGCTTCTACTCCACATAAAAACAGGAGCCAGAGCAGCTTCTTTTGGCTTTCACTGAACTGCTGACAAATACTATTTGATTCCAAAAGGTTTTAAACTCTGTAATTGCAAGGTATGTCTGATCTCAGCTGAAGGGTGGGGAACAATAGACACCAAACAATGTTTCTATGACCAAAAAATCCCCCAGACAAATAAAATGCACAGACTTTTCAAATAAACTTGTCTTCCCAAATGATCTTACACGTTCTCCTCAATCTTTCGGGACCATCTTCAAACACTTTTTATACAGTCTTAGTAGACATGTTTTATGTCACCTTAGTTTCTCTCTTTTTAACTCAACCCATCTCACCATGCACCCTAGATAGATTCTTTCTCGAAAACCCTTTACAGAGCTCAGCTGCACACCTTGTTTAGCTTATGTCCACTGTTTTGTCAAAGCATTTTTTGGAATAAGAATCTGGAAAAAGAATGTGCAAACAGTCTTTGAAACTTGGGTCAGGCTGAAAATCCCTGAAGAGCAGTCCTTGGTTACTTGTAAT
Organism: Trogon surrucura; assembly: GCA_020746105.1. Classification (NCBI taxonomy): domain Eukaryota; kingdom Metazoa; phylum Chordata; class Aves; order Trogoniformes; family Trogonidae; genus Trogon; species Trogon surrucura. Next base: position 53,226,772 of record CM036621.1, on the reverse strand, counting down.
TTAACATCTTTGTGCAAGCAGGGGAATGAGATTCTTAACGAAGTCTTTTTAACAGGCTGGTTCTCATTGTTTCCAAAGGTGGCTCTTCAATATTTTCTCCCTTCAATGGAACACTTTGGAGAACAAATGAAAATGACTGTATTTGAAACAGACAGAAAAATACTTATCTATGGAGGAATGCTGTGCTGTCAGATACACCGTGTATCTGTTGAGCTAACAAAACAAAAACAGAACAACAAAAAAACCCCACAAAAAACACTCTACCTAAAAAAAAAACCCCTCCTTTATTCAAAATCCAACACATTTTTAAAAAAGAGTAGTAACACTGCTGTGTTGCCAAGTCTGCTCTGTTTTCCTGCATTTTGCTTGTAGGTTTTCCATGCAACTCCCATCCCCGGTCTGACATCTAGTACTCCATATAAAGTGAAATAAAGGTTCTTTTGTTTATCTTAGGACTGGTGTATGCTTGTATTTATTTTGTAGCCATCTGAGAAAAGCAATGTCATTAAAAAAAAAATAAATCTTGAATTCATAGGTGCAGAGGAGTATGCACACAAAAAGCAGAGAATTTTATGGGGAAAACACTTCAGAATAGATGGCTATTGTTTTATAATGGACAATCCCAGTACACCATGGGGTATAACATCAGAGACCAGAAAGATGTCCGTGATCATTCCGGAGAATCCCTATGGCTGTTCAGGACACTTTGCAAACTTGGAAGAGCTGTGGATAAATCACGCTGTGTAACGCTGCTGGGGACTCTTCCCTTTTTGAAGAGCTGTTCCGAGACTTACAGGGCTTTGGGATGTAGCTCTTTCTATTTATTTCCAAGTTTGCTTGTGGTGGCCTCCCGAGACCAGTAATCTAGTGTAGCTACCCAGAAACGTGGATTAGTGGGATCCAGCCCCTAGTTATTTAAATAAGAGGTCACGATGCTGAGAATCTGCAAGGATATGATATGTGAGTTGAATATATGACTGACATTACAGTACCTGCTTGTAGAAATGTCCTCAAAGGGGTAAAGGATTTCTCCATTGTTGCAAATCTCACAGATGAAACCCTTTTGACTACAAAGGCTGCAGCTGTACACATGAGAGGTGGCAAACTTGATCACCTTTCCCAAGAATGGAGCCAGTTTTCCTTCAATAACCTGGAACGAGAAGATGATACTGAACAAACCTTCCAAAAATGACTAGAACTCTATGAAAGACTGAGATAATATTTATTAATGCAGAAATGCAGCTAAGTGCTGCTGGTTAAAACAACGGGAAAGTCACTTCTCAACGACTATAGCTGAAATGAGAATCACAAATGATAACAGTAGCCAATGAACTGGCAATGATCCAACTGTAAAAGCAAAGTTACTATCTCTCTTAAGTCTCTATATGAAAATAACATACAAGATTAGTAGTTGTTTTAAGTACGATAATGGATTCATATACTAAGGCACAAAAACGTAGACAGGAAGAGTGCTCAAGCTATGGATATTGCCTGACATCTATGATTTTCATTTCTTGTTATTTTATTTAGGCAGTTTTGACTTTGTTCCATTTCCTCCAAAGCACAAGCATTTTGCACAGTTTTATGAACAGAAAACCATTAAAATACAATATTTCCCTCACTGCCAAAATGAATAAACTATCAGGAAAAGTCTTGAATCAGAACTGGGTTTTTCTCCTTTCAGTGTCCAGCTCTCCAGTCGAGAAGTCCCTCGCTGCCAGACAATCCCGACAGACCATTAGAAGTGATTAGCACTCTCTGCGTTGGTGTGAAAAAACAGCCGTGCAGTATAGATTAAACTGCTAGCCACAACACTCATCTAAATTTGTGACTCGATGACAATGCCTCAATAAGGGGTGCTATTCGGGCAAAATACTTTCCATTCAGATCGAACTTCCAGAGACTTTAAGGAATTCTGCTGGTGTAGGGAATAATGAAGACAGAATAAGGCCCTAAGTGTATATTCTTTTCTCCTGGGCTTCCTGTGGTCTGAATGGCAGCCTGCCAGATTAGTGACAGAAATGTGTCACGGGATTTGATACTGACCTCCTACAAAAAGGAGAAAGAATGCAGTAATTGCTGACTGAAGATGTGCACAGGGATGTGCCCGGAAACGTAAGAGTGGGGAGATTTACACTTACACACATGCCAGATTCAGTTCAGGCATCCTTTCCCTAAACACAGTAACATGCCACTTGTAATTCGGGTTTAGTGCAAACTAATTGAGAGAAAGCAAACGTCAAGGCAGAGAAGCACAACAGAGATTTTGGAAGCACTCCTCCCCTATGTGAATTAGAAAGGAAGCAAAACTGTGTGCCAGGGCAACTTCTTGCCCACTAGCCAAGATAGCCACTGGCAGAGGAGACAGACGGACACGTGGCAGAGGAGGTGTGTGGGCGGTGCTGATGTCGAACGACACGGGCCGAGATGTGTCCCCTCTTTGCTTTCGGCGCTGAGCCTGCCAACGACACGTGCAACAACAGGAAGCAGCGCTGTTATTGCTAGCAGTGCAGATAGGACATCTGCTCATGTTAGAGGAAAAATGACATTCCTCTTGCATCCTGGTATAGGAAGATCCCCTTCAACCAGAATATAAACAACGGAGAGAAGCTACTGCACGAAATACAAAAATGAAGCCATAGTTCAAGGCAGTGATACTACCAACCTCCTAACAGATGGTCAGAAGTTAGCTTAGCTCCCCTAGGCTGAGTTTTCCTTTTCATTTGAAAAGAAGAAATGTTTTGCTTGCACACTCAAGAGTTACAGAGGGTCTGAAAGCTAAACAAGTTGGAGGAACACAGGAAAGATGACAGTATTCAATGAACAGGCAGAAAGAAACAGTGAAGCTATCCAGCTAGTGACACAACTACAATCACCCTCCAAAAAGCCATTTAAAACTAATAAATAAAATATGCATAAAAAGATAATAAGTAAATTACAATACTCATGATTTTCTAAAACATTTTCATGCTACAGCAATCACCTCTGAGAGGCCACAAGCGCTTTACTGGCAATGCCAGGCTGAAGACAGAGCTGCAAGCAAACTCCGAATCTGTATTAATGTCACTGTCAGCAAGGACTTGAAAGTCAAATCTCTGAATTAAAATCACCTTTTATATAATGTAATATACAAAATGAACATAAACTACTACCTTCCTCAGCATCAGGGGTGAATTTAAGTCTACAAGGCACAAAAGGTTTCCTACACTAAAGAGCTCACAAGCTAAGACAGATGTGAGAGTGGGCAGCTGTCCCCAAGGAGCTGGTGTTATTTGTCCCTAATTATTTATTGTGTAGCTCATTGTAGCAATGTCATGGGTTGGCTTGTCACTCTGGCCACTGCAGACATACAATGAAGATGGTATCTTCAAAGAGCCACGCATCCCAATTTTGCAACGTGAATTACAGGCCATTTTACTGTATTATAGGAGAAAGACAAGAGGCAACATCAAACTGATGTTATCGCTATTTTTAGCATCCGTAAATTTTATGTCATTTTGTTTCATCGGAGACCTCAAGGCTGTGCATAGGATGTGACTTTTCCTTGCAGCCTTCTCTCATTCATGTTTGTAGCTAGTAAGTATAAAATCCTCACCTCCATTTACTGTTGGAAGCAAAAAGATTTCTACTTGCTGTTCCCAAGAGGAGTTTCATGGTAACACTTTGCCAATAACTGTTTTATGGCTTAGGAAAAGGAGTGTAGGACATGTAATCAAAAGTGTCAAACTTCTCTTTTGACTAAGCACTTCTCTGTGACAGACGAAGGTTCAGGGTCAGTGAGTTTAGACATGCCAAGATTATGATGGTAGGATCCCAGGATGTTCTCCCAGCTGATGCTGGAATCTCATAATAAATTTCAAGTAAACACAAGTGATCAAACAATAGAGGTGTATTGAAGAAATGTAATGCATTATCCAGATATCAGGGAAAACATGGGGGGGAAAAAGAGGACTTCAAGAAGCTATCTTGGCAGAGCCAGTAATATCTAGGTCATTCTTTACAGCTGGATCTGTTACTAAAGCCTTTCAGTGACAGAGACTCCACAGTCTCCACGCAGTCTAACCCAGCACACGTCTTTTCTCACTGTTGGAGTCACTCCTAAGCTTTGACCTGAACCTTTCCTACTGACATTTCAGTTTACAAAATAAGCTTACAAAAGAAGTTTACAAAATAGAGAAACTGTGAAATTACACACTATGAGCTGCAGAACAGTCCATCCCATTTCATAAGAAATGTGGAATTTTAGCACAAAACTAAGTTAAGAGTATGCCAAAGGAGCAGAAACCAAAAATTTCACCATTGACTTATCCTTGTAACAATACAGCCTCAACATGCCCTTGTAAAGGCTTAAAAATATATTTCTGCCTCTTACGAAAAAAAAAAAAGGAAAAAAAAGGAGCATTAATCGTAAAACAAATTAAAATTTTGCTGAGTCCAGATTTCTTCTATCTACAGAGCATATGAAGAGCAAGATCTGTTTTATAATTCTTTGTAGTGCAAACAATTGTTTTGTTGTCCAAAATCAAGTGTGAAAGTTGGCTGATGATGGCATTCTGGTCATCAACTGATGAGGGTGCAGTGCAGTTTTTTCCCCCTAAACTGGTTGAGGAACCCATCCCAAAAGGACTCTGAACACGAGGCCAGCTCTTACAGCGAGCTTAGCACTGCTGCGCCTGGAATACACGGGAGTATGCTGCTGGTGACAACGGGAGGAAACTACTTGCACTCAGAGGCCCAAAGCAAGCTGTCTCTCTGAATAAGCCCAGTGTTCAGACCAGAATCACTGTCCACCTCTGCGGATCTGGAAAAACGCTTCTTTAAGCGATGACAGGGAGATGTGGCTTGGCATAATGCAGCTCCTACCTGCGTGTCTCACATCAGGAATTGTATAAAAATACACACATAAGAGACAGGCCCTGCCTTCAAAGCACTTACCATTTAGACCAACAAAAGGAACACTGCTTTTGTACACTAACTGCCACACATCTCCCACCCTAAATGGGACAACTGTGTTTAGGGGAAGCCTCTGGCTCAAGCTCCCTGCCCGCACTGCAGAGAGCATCCCACAGCATGGCCGCAGGTGCCAGTGCTGCCGGGGAGGGAAGAGGAGACTCACGCAAGAGAACCAACAGCAGCAGCAGCAACCCACCCCGCTGCCCGGGTCCTGCACCTGGCCCAGGAGAGCTGAGGTGGTATCGGCAAGCAAGAGGGAAAAGCAGAGACCCGTCTGCAGCAGTGGGAGAAATGAAAGGGGTACGCAATTATCTGAACATGTGCCAAAGAGCTGCTGGGACAATTATTTCCGATGATTTCTACAACTGAGGCTTTTCATACAAGTCAAAGTTATGAATAAATGCAAATCAAGCTTTCTTCTCTGTAGATCTTTGTGCTGCTGTTCAGTTGGGTAGCAGTATAAATGAGAAGAAAACTATTATGTTCTGTATGAGTGATGTTGGGGGAAAACACAGGGACTGACAAGCACTAGCAGACAAGCCAAGCTGGCAACGACTGCGAGAGCCTTGGGTGGTGGCAAGACGTGCTGGGTTACGTTTTTCCCAATTCAGCAGGAAGACAGAGAAGACCAAAGGCAGCAGGGGCTGTGGTACAAACTGAAATCCCTTCAGATACATTGCATTAATACGATCATCAGGGCAATGCATCATCAGTCAAAGTTTAACTACTTGTGAGGAAGGCTGCTGGCCCCCAGAGGTTTCCTGATCCTTCTATCCAAAGACTAGAAGTCACTCATAGCTCCCTCGCTCTGTCAAGGTGATGTTTTCAGAAACAAGTGGGCTGGTAGAAGTCCACCTCTGCAAGTCACCAGTCCTAGCCCTGCCCATACACCTCCTCCTCTCACGCAGCACAGTACAGGGGGTCCAAAACCCCAGCACATTACACACAGCGGAGAGAAGACAAGTCACTCTGTCTTCCCTTTTCGGTCAACAAAGACTCCTTGTATAAGAATATACTTAGCGGCATGAAAGAGGGTTGCACAAACTAGTCCCACGGGAAAGCAATGTAGCGAGTACAGTGTTGCAATATACATGTTTTCCTATGAACAACCGAACTAGCAAAGTGGCCAAGGTAACAGTGGCAGAATTTCTCAACTTGGCTCAGAGTTCTAACCCAGAGAGGTGGTAACCTAAACTCACAGCTTTTAGCAACTTTTTGTTTGGAAAACAGAACAAGACAAAAAACCAAAAAAGCATGAAAAAACCCTAGTACAAAACTAGTTAAGAGTTTGTTCCAGTCTCTGATAGTTGTTCAAATTAGAAAAGACATAATAGAAGCTTCTGACTGGATGTCACTGAAAAGCAATCAAATATTGATTGTCTAAGCATGGAAGTCCGCTCCAAACTCAGACTGTGCCGTTCTCAAAGAGGCAATATTACGAGGGCTTTAGCAGGAAATAGAGGGGGGATGTGTGGAAACAGAAGGACAAATGAGTCAGCTGTAATCTACTATTGCTCCAAATACTGCTTCTATAGCCTTCTGCCCACCTGTTAGACCAGGTCCACAGAAATACTCAACCTTTGCATCATGGCCACATGAATCAACACTGAAGTCTATCAAATGTGATGAACTTCCTGGACAGGAGAGAAAAAAACAGTACAGGTTTCAGACATTTCTCAGGTCAGTGAGTGTTTGTTTTGAGGGCAGGGCTCCCGTCAGCAATGCTAGCTAAGTAAATGGCAAGGAGTAAGACCTCCATCCCTGCAAGAGTCTACTTTGTGAATTCGATTAAGAGTCATCGAATCTCCTACCAACTTCGGAAAGTGCTGGAGAATGAACAGTTGAAGGATATTTTAATAGAAGTTATCCAGAATCTAAGAGAAGGAAGAGAAATCTACCCGAATCTTTATATTCTGCCAGTTCTGAAACAAAGGACAGCCAATAACCACAGGCATCATGTAGTAGTATGTCTAGGAACACCATCACTTCACTGTGGCTAAGTCATCAGGGAATAAACACGGAGAAGGGAGCTAGGAACGTCCCCAACTCTCCTGAATTCCCAGACCTGGACCTGTAACATCCTCATGCATCAGAAGCACAGGAGGAAACCTTGGTTGTTTTCCTCAGAGAGAAGCATCTGCTGCTACTGCTCTACTTAAGAGTCCCACCACCAGGATTTGTTATTCCAGGTGAAGTGGTGAAAATACTGTAAAACTCAGGTTCTGTACCACTGCCACTGTGAGACAAGCTAAATTTGCCAATGGCTTTGTGACTCCACCCTTGTAAATCAGTTTGTTAATCATTATCGCCATAGAGGTGATAAAGTTGTTTTATAAGGCAACACTGAAGCAGTAACATTAACTACTTATGTAGGGGCTGGTCTATTTCTCCACAGATAACATTTATTAGAAGGCATTCCTTATAAAGACAGGTTTGCCTCGTAACTGTAACCTTCATCTGGAGCACTGAGCAATCTGTTCCACTTACTCCTCCAGTCTGATTTACATGTCAGACACAAGTGACACCTGGAGGGGATGGGTTAAGTTACATGAAAACCCTAAAACACCTTACAATCATAGAATTGTGTGGGTTGGAAAAGGCCTTTAAGATCAGCAAGTCCAATCGTTAACTTGGCAATGCCAGGTCCACCTTGAACTACACGTTTAAATCTCAAACCTCTCCTCCTGACCTCTCAGGCCTCTCCCCCTGACAGAACAAAATTTATGATTATTTCTCAAGGCCAGATACACAGTTTATCTGAGACAGACACAGAGAGAATTTGCCAGGAGGCACTGACGCAATGCAGAAGAGACAAGAGAAGGCCAAGAGGCACTGAGAAAATAGAAGGGGTGATAGACACGAAGCTCATTCGTCAATTATATACATTGAAGGCATAGAAAGTACTTTAATTATTGGGATTAGTGTCACAAGCACGTCTGGCAGAAGGAAACTATCTGAAGGAGCAGTCAATAATCATGTACAGCTTTCCACCATCCTCTAAAGACAAGGTTACTGCCTCTTCTTGCTTGTTTTCTTTCTACCTCTCCAGTCTGAATCAAGCCTTTTGCTGACAAGCTCAGAAGTAAGTCCCAGCTTCACCCAGACTTCAGCGTACCAGAAAGAGAGTGCTTCCCAGACTGAACAAAAGGGAAAACAGAATCTCCTGAAAAGAGAGTCACTGCTGTGCTCACTACCCTCCAAATTCCACTGCTGGAAGCTTTCTGGAGGAGGACTAGAAACTCTGTAATATTTCTTCACCTCCAGGACAGATGAGGAATATGCCTTTGAAAGAAATACCATTGATATAAAAAACAGAGATAGAACAAACATCTCTAGAAACCTCCAGTTTATTGCTCACTCTGCAGCACAATCAAATGACACGTCACTGTCTGATTTGCTTTAAAACTAATCACCACAGAGATCCCACAACTCTCTAGTGCTCAAAACAGCTGGGAAGTTGGTCCTAATGCCTGACTCAGATTTCTTTTGCTACAGTCAATTATCGTTGCTTCACACTCTACCTCATATCCTTACATTGCACAATCTGTTTCAGAAACCATTTTTTGACACATTTTCTTCTCTGTCACAGTTGATCTCTGTCACAATCTGGGAAGAGCAAAAGCAGATAGGGGTACAGGAAAAGCCACAATGGTTGCCTTTACCAGTTTGCTAACTGGAGAGCAAGCAGGTACTTTCCACACTAGTTAAGCATGGAGACTGGGCATTAAAGCACAAAGGGTACATGGAACATCTGCCCTGCGACTGATTTCAGCAGGGTTGAGCTTTCTGTGATGAAAACATGGGCTTGGAGACAAGCACGTTACAATACGCTTCGCTAAGAATAATGCAAGCTGCAGAGAAAAGAAAGGGAAAACATATTCCCTGGCTGGGAAGTTCCGAGTCATTTACATTTAGGGAACAGACAATGCTCATGGACTGCTGATTTCCTTAAGGATTTTTCCCTTCCGTGTGCCAGATTCTTAACACTGCAAATTCTTGTTACAATTTCAATGCACAATTAATCTTTAGTTCAGAGGAAAGGGAAATGGAAGGAGGAAGGATGATCATGAGGTAAAAGCCCTAGGGAGGCAGACAGGAGAGCTCAGCTCTGCCCCATCTTTTGTGCAACATACTGGTCTGGTCAGCTTTCCTTGCTCCATTTTGACTCCCAGTCAACTCTTACAGATTGCCTCCCTTGTTTATTTAAATTCGAAGTGACTTAAGACAAGAGCATTTTGCGCACCCTATAATCAGTCCCTATGCGTTGCTATAAAACAATTTAAAAAAGAAAACAGCAGTAACTTCAGGAGAGCCCCATGTTCTGTTGCTACAGCTACAATCCCAGCTCCCGACAGTGAGTGCGATATCGCCCCATCTCCTCTCCCCTTCACAGCCTCTGCAGGTCCCTGGCCATCCCAAACGCCTCTTCAGCCTGCAGTATGGGTGGCAGCAGGGTGGACAGGAGCGCGTGAGGCCAGGGACTCCGTCCGTCCACTGCTGACACCAAGGCAAAGGTGCTGGCTCTGACACACACGACACCGTTTTGCCATCGCTGGCCTTGACACGGACAGAGCAACATCAGGCAGCCACATGCTGTGCTGTGCCAACTCAGCACCCACACAGGGCAGAGAACATCCCAAAAGGAAATCTGGCAATAAACACTGCAAAGAAAAAAAAACCCAAACAAAAAAAGCTCCACAAAACCAACCACCAAATAAATCTAACTGAAGCAGAAATGAGGGAGAATTTGAATAAACAAAAATCACAAGCTCCCTTTGACTTCCTTGCAGCAGGCACTTTGCACTGATGGCAGAGCCTTTTGCTTTTGTGGTCCTTCCGAAACAGACCACTCAACATGCTGCACTTTAATTTAGTATTAAAGTGATATTCCACAGAGCAGCCACTAACTATAATAGGCACAGGGAAGAGGAGGAAAACCAAAACAAGGTCAAGAGAAAATGCTGCTAATCCGTGACAAGCGCATACAGACAGGGGACAAGGTAAAGATGGAGTTTTACGTTGGCTGGGGGCGAGGAACAAGCTGGTGACAGTCCCAGTGAATTTATAACAGGAGGCAGAGAGGACGACACGGTCTCTCCAAGCCCTCCCCCACTCCTCTCATGGAAAGGAAGAAAAGCCTGAAATTTCAGCAGCTGATACAAGTGAGGAAGAGATGGAATTGTCTCAGTATAAACAACATGCCCGGAAATTATTTGTGCCAGCTTTCCTGCCAGCCCTGCAACAAGACTCCAGCCCCACGACTTCTGCCTTCATGCTCACTGTGTTTCAATTGTATTTCCTCCTTTCTCCTTCCCCCAAGGTTTCTAAGCAGCTACATGTCAATTTTGTCACACCCCAAGTCCTCCTAATCTTGTTGCAGCGATGAATTATAGGTTGTTTTAAGAAACAGGTATTCAAGCAAAGGTTAAAGGCTGTTTTAATCAAACAAGGTTGAAATAGTACCAGGAATTTAGCTGGTAGAAAACAGAAAGCACTTTCCTTAGCTTAAAAACATAAGTGACTTGAAATACACACAAGCAAATATGCACTCAGGCAGAGAGTATGTCTGTACTTTTTTCTTTTTTGGCTTTTTTTCCCCGAAGATTAAGCAGGCAATTGCATGCAGAGATATTAACTGACTCTACATGCCCACTGAGGTAAGATGTTATTTCGTGAGTGGTATCACAAAATTTGAAACATTCCTGCCTTGCACAGAACTTGATCAGGGCATTTTTAGGAGGAGTCCTCTGGAGGATTTTAGAACACGAAAGCAATATACCAAGAAAATGGCTAGAGTTACTCAGATAAAAACTCTGTGAGCACAAAGTATATTTTTTAAAAAAAATTACTTTAAAAGTTTTCTTCTCTCATCCAAGCAGATAGCCCTGACATGGTATTTTGTTTCCTCAAGAAATTTGGTTTCTTGGTATGCTACTCCTTAAGACTTGTCCAGCTGCCTCGCCTGAATAGACATTTTATGTGAAGTACAGTGATGAGGTTAGAGCCCAATCTTTCACACTGCTAACCCTGATCTCCAGTACTGGGTCTTTCATTCTGCACAGCAAAAAAAAGAACAGAAGAAACCTGGTTAGCGCAAAGCACTAGAAAAGGGGTAGCTTATATTGTTACTGCCTCTTACAGGGGCTGAAAAAATTAAAATATGTATGGAGTTCCCAACTCAGAAGCTCCTGCAAGCCACTGGCACCACTGCTGGGTTATTTTAAACAGAGTTTCATTCTAAAAAGCCACAACTACCCCAAGAGGCCTAGATTATATATATTCACGTGCAAAAGCACCACATGTATTTAACAAGCCCTGTTGAAAGCTGTTTTCAAGCAGAGCAAAATACAGTTCTGCTATTAAAAATATCTATTAACGATCTTCCTATACCTCCACACTTTGCCTCCAGGACTTTAACACACCTAACTCGGATGAATTTGTCTTCGTGGCTGACACTTGCCAAAATGCTCCCAGTCAGTTCTTCCCCACGAGCGTGGCCGCCTCTGCCACACTCTCCACCTGACCGCGAACCATTCTGAATGACGGTAACTCCCTTCCCCAGCAGAGCTGCAGTACAAAAGAAACACCGGAAAGATGATTGCCACTGCCACTAATTGCAAGCAGAGCTGTCAGCACTTTGGGGAATTGTACACACACCTGGACTATCAGCTATCTTTAAGTTTCCTGTTCTGCCGCAAGTGCTAGTAAACTCCAGGGAGTGACAGAAATGAGTGATAAGGGAGCCACAGCCACAGGAAAGAATACAAGCTGTTTAATTGCTGTTTAGCTATCAGACCTTTTAACATTTAGGGAAATGTATATTGTATGTTTTTCGCACTATTTTCATATTCTTCCGCCAACACCGTTACCACAGTCAGACAGGCACAGGTCGTAAAGGAAGGACATAAAGATGGTTATTAGCATTATGTCGTTATAGTCCCAGATGCATGTTCACACAGTTCAAGTACAGATTTATCTAAGTGCCTCAAACTCTTAATGTATTTAAATTGCACAACATATCTTAAATAAGTCAGAGGGACTACCCTTCCAAAGTGCTGGTTTCCCTCTTCTGAACTTAATTGTGCTTAGGATGTCTATTTAAAACATATACATAGTAAAGTGAGACCCATTTTACCTTGATCCCATTAGAAATTACTTGTTCTGTGTGTCAGAGAAAAAGCCTGCAGCAGCCCTGGGAAGACAGTCCAAGTCTCACATGCCTTAGGACGAGAACTGGACCACTGTACAAATTAACAGTGTGTATGTCTCTCACTTCCCCACACGACTACCTGTTTCTCTCGACCTCCTACCAAATATTTAAGAACAGGGGTTGTATCTGACACGTCATTTAAAAACCACCACTGTTTTAAACCATCTCTACTCCAAGCAGTATCTTCCAGCCTGTGCTAAGCTGAACACTGGTAGCAACACATTGCAGGACTTGCACCTTTGTCACAAATGCTGTGTCAACCCTTGGCGGGGAGGCTGGGGACGTAGATCGATGTTTTCACTACAGTGCTGAACTCTGAATGACGGCAGCTATGGCACTGATGTGTCTGGCATTTTGCCGCCCTGGTTGAGCACAGTGGACTCCCAGAGAGAACTGCAACAGACAAATCTTCATCCATCTCAGCACAGCCAGGCCTGCCAAAACTGTAATTGTCCTCCTCATTCGCCACCTCCTCTCCCTCAAGCAAAAAGAAAGGGCTTGCCTAAACTTAAAAGGATCTGCTGTACAGCTACATGAGCAAAACTCTTGGGTAAATAAAAGTTTAAGCTGATACAGCTTATATTGAATCACTGAATGAAACAAGCGACAGCAAAAGACTCTCCATTGATATAACTGAGTTGGCAGGCACCTAGCCCAGTAACACTTCTAAAACTAGAATAAGCGCAAAGTACATTAGCCAAAACCCAGATCTGTTAATCAATATGGCCACATGCACGCTACCGGCTTTCACCAGCACAGGCAGGGGGGTTAGATGGCACACCTCACTCCTGTAAGGGGTGAATAAAAGGAACTGCTGGGCCAGGGCACCACCACTGATGGGCTTGGAAGTCATCACGCTGTATGGTCCCATCTCTTCCTCTATTTCAGTCTAGGAAAATACAGGGAGGACCCGAATTTGCCATTGGAAAAGGAGGTGTGAGGAAAGTACAGCATCAGTTAAAAGCCTGGAAATATGATCAAGACATAACAATTTCTTTGTTCTTCTAAAGCTTCCTAATCCTGATCTAACGACACACTAGGCTCAAATTAGATGGAACTTCTGTTTCACTGAAGTTCATTTTTTACTCCCCACATTTTTGTTAGGGAACCTTGTATGTGCAAAATCTTTAACAGAAACATTAAGATTTTCATATCGGGAATACTTCCATTAGATCAACTCTCCATCTAGTCCAAAACCCTATCAGACATAGCAATCAGTACTATATATGTCAGAGAAGGATGAAATCATTGATCCGCCTGTCAATAGGGAAGACATCTTCCTAATCCCCTCACTAAATAACACATCTATTCTGAAACCTTATAATCTCTTTATTTTATGTAGTATAACTGTGGACATTCTCACTATGAATACCTAATCCTCTCAAAGATTATAAACTCCTGGCCTCAGTAATATTACTGTGGCATTAAGTTCCTGATACTCGCTGTGTTCTGCAAAGAAGCATTTCCATTAAGAATTTTTATGTACATCTCACATTCACTGTATGACCTGTGCTGTATTATTGTGAGAATAGGGCTCTCCTGTTCATCCTTTTTCACCACTGTTCTTCACATTGTTTGTAGATTCATCTACAGGTAGACAGTCAGCAAAGTTGATCTGAAGTAAATGGGTGTTTTAATTAAATTTTAACTGATTAGTTTATCTACAATGTTAAAATGGATAAATTATACTACATTAAATTCCTGTATGGACATACACATTCAGAATGAAAATGGCCTTAATACAATTTAGCACACTTTGCTTCCAAAGTAAATGGGGATAAACTGAATGAAAGCCACTTATATTTTGAGTAACAGTATTTACACAGTGATTCAATGTAATTCAACTCATCATTTTAAATTCCCATATTTTGTCACTTCAAAGCAAGTCTTCAAACCACCATCTTTTTATATCTCCTCTCTCATTCACAATTTCCATCCTTGACATCCAGTTATTTTTGCCTGGATCATTTTTATTTTACCATATAGGGGTAGTATAACCAGGATAAAATAATTGCTATGGTTAGGAGTGTTTCTAAAGTAAAGACTATCACTGTAATAATCTTCGTACACTTGTATATCCTTGCTATTTAACATAAAAAACAGGTAAAACATTAGTTAACCTCTCTGTGTCAACTAAGCACCTGAATTTTGAGTTCATGATACTTCAGGTATTTTACTTTAAAATCTCCTGTTAATAAGAAATTTAGTTTAAGTAGCAAGATTTATTTTTCCTAAGAAATGCAACAGTCTTGTCTAAGTCAGCTTCTGTCCAGATTGCTGTTTAGCAGTGCAAAAGCTGTTAGCCTCACCAAAAGCAGCCCAGTAGGCACACAAAATGAATGGATAATTTTTAACTCCAGCCTGCATGAACTGTGCACACATGTCCACAAAACCAGTGATATGTCCATTAGTAATGTCAGCAGAGAACACTTCCTGCAGGTTTAGGGTGAAGCCACCCTGGACTGTGACTGCACTATCAGGGACTACACTACACATAAATAAGATTAGTCTGTTTTCCAGTGGTGTTACAGGTGACGCAGGGCAGATTTCTCTGGGCAGATGACGCCAGGGAGAGTTGGAAAGGAAAGTAAGCATAGCCAATGGGGCAGAACAGGCGGGCTGTTACACTTCATGTTTCTGCTTGTTAAATCTGAATGCACCTAACTAATTATCTCATCTGCTAATACCTCCAAAGACAACAATGACAGGAGGATTCTAAGAACATGCACCCCGTGGGAACACTCATAGATAGACTTGCTGTAAACTTGAATATAGTCCCCGGAGCCCTGGTCTGCAGTGAAATCTTGCTGGGGTACATATGTGCACTTGCATTTATTTTAAACAAACATCACATGCAAATCAAGACCATCACTTGCTGCCTCTTTGGTTAAAGGTCAGGCCTTCTCACACCTGCACTAGGAGCACTTGTTAATCAGTAAAGTACTATCAAAACCACTACCTCATCAGGATTTAGCAAGTTTCCAAAATTAAGGACATTTTGTTTCAATTTTATCCCATCACGGTTAAAGTTTCCCCTAGTAGAGCCCTGACCAAACGGATCCAAATGACAACCATCCCCAGACCATCAGATAGCTCAAGTACGTACTCTGCCACTCCGTAAGGTCTAGGCATCAAACTCTGTTAAGCTTGGAAAGTGATTTAAATTGGAATTAATTTTAGAACAGTATTATATGCTGCTTCATTGACTGGCAAACAGGCATTTTGACTTTTTTGCACCTAAGAACAGATCCTCATGCCACATTTTTGAAACTCAACCACTTGGTAGGAAACAATCCATGGGATCATAAAGAGAACTTGGCTAGGAAACAAATTGGAATTGAGGTGGGAGTAACCAGGGTAAAGGTTGCTTATATCTGTAGATTACCCCTCTCTGCTTTTCTAATTCACTCACCATGCCTTATCTTTCCATTAATCTTTAATAAACCTTTTAGTTAATTCCGCAAACACATGCAATCCATATGACAGCAGGATACAGTGCAAAAGCAGCCCATGGATATAAGAAAATAGGCAGCAGAGGAATCAAAAGGAGGGGAAAGTTTTAGGATAATACAAAACCCACAGGTCAGTAGAAAATGATGAGCAACCACAGGAAGCAGTGGTAAGGGACAAACCAGAGAGGAGGTAGAGGCTGTAAGGGTATTAGTGCTTCTCTGGCTGTTGGATTAATTCTCTAAACAGGGCCCTCCCCTTTCCACTCAGGTTTCACTTTGACAAAAGCAGGCAATCCAATTTCAAACTTGGAGCCTGTGTGTGAGAAATCCTCTCCAGGCTGACAAGAAGGATATACCTAGATTGCAAGGTAAATGCAATTTCATCCACCCCAGTAGAAACGGTAATCAAATTATGTTGCCTCTAAATATGATAAGTTTGGGGCTGGGGCCCTCAGGGGAAGCGAAGGTGTCTTGCAAACACAAACACAAAGAAACATGCTAAAGGGAACTGCTAAATCAACGGATGAATTGTGACTTCTACCCTCCCTCCCTCCCACAGGGTGCTTGATAAGCTGCTGATTGCCTCTAAAACATCTACTACCAGTGTTAGGAACTGATTAAGCAACTTACAAAGCACTGGAGGCTAACAGACAGGCCCACCAGGGAGACTGCAGCTCTGCAGTTAAGTAGCTTGCTTTTTCATGGCTTGATTATTAAAGATGAGATAGCAGAACACGCTGAAAAGATGTGGAAACAGTTTTAGACCTCAGATGACTGGCCTTTTTACTTTATATATGGAATCAATTCTACCCTGTGACTTCACCAGCCAACAAAAGCCACGTTTCCTGCAGTTCTGTAGACTCCAGCTCTGAGGGGCATCTGAACTATCTCAACTTAAATGTGTTAACTGAAAACTCCAGGACTGACTATGCCAACCGTTATCCTGCAAAAAAAAGGCACCACCAGGCAAGGGAAACAGCAGTGGAAGAAGCTTAAATAATGGTTTTACATGTCACTGGCAATGGCATTAGAGTGTGAACACAGATGCGCTCAGGTCATCCAGGGCTTACCTCACTACCTCCTCCAGCGGGCATCTGAGCACTGTAGCACATTCACCCCAGATTCCCTACCCCCTCTTTTCAGCTCTTTTTGCCAAATTCTCATTGTTTAATTCGGTACATAACAAAATTCTGCTGTTCAGGCAGATGTACAGCAAGTTGCTCACTTAGTTCAATCAAAATCAATGCAAAGATATGTTTTGCTGGCATATTGCCTCTTCTGAGGTCACGTCTGCCACAGTAACACTGCGTGGCTTAACTCTGTTTAGCAGGCTTGCTGAGGTGTTTTGCTGTGTTTTTACTATTTTTACCCCTCTTGTGGTAATGCCTAGCAGACTTTGCAAATAAGCACATTGCATTAGGGACTGTAAAAAAATCATAAATTCCTAAATAACTGTTCTTTCAAGCAAAGAAATAAATACTACTTGTCACCTATAGGCTGCGCCTTAAATGAATCTTCACTGATCAGATGAAAAAATTCTCACAGTAAAGTTCTCTTTGCGGACTACAGGGGTTTTTTGTGGCCTCTTTCCCATCCCATATCAACAACACTGATGCTCTAGGCTTTTCTCTCCCTCATCAATGCCTCTGTTAACCCATTTTTATATTAAACTATAAACCACACAGATGGTTTGGAAGTAAAGCTACTTATGCTACAATTAGCTAGAAGGGGGAATGTACAATTAGCACTGAAGATGTGAACAGGCTTGACACGGAACAGGTGGAAAGAGTTGAAGAAACTTACCTGCTGAAGGTCTGCGAGAGAATAAAGATGGATTTGCTGGAGAAGATACTCTCTGGGAAAGATCCTGGAAAATAGAAAAATGGATGCGTGTCACACCTTCTGACTGCAAAACTCAAAGATCTCCTCTCTCCACCAAAAGACTGCAGAACAATGAGCTTGTCGGGAACTGGAATTATGTCACCCTGTAAACACCAGCTACTTTTACAGCACTCCTCACAGGCACAATTCCACAATGAGTGTTGTGCCAGTGTCATTCTCCAACTGGCAGGTGAGTGTGTACCATGACATTTAGAGACTTCGAGAGCTCATCCCAAGCACAGAAAATGTTTCTTTAAATAATTAAACCATGAATAAAAACCTAATAACTCAAACTACATATTAGAAATATTTCTTTCTTTTTTTTTAGTACAAGATTCCTCGTCTGCTAGAAAGCTGTACGAGTTCATTTCAGATATGATTTATAGTTTTGTAACTGAAACAACTACATTGGGAAAAATGTCATACAGACACTGTTCTTCCAACATAAAGTTGCTTGATAGTGATTCTTTTCGCATACAGAAGTATATCTGTATTGGTATAGATTTTATAATAGCTTATTTGACAAAGCTATATTTTCCTTACATAAACCAAGGCTTTAGGCAAGACCATTGATTATCCACTGACAGTCTTGTTCAGTAATGCTAAACTACAGAAACCTGAACTAAGAAGAGATGTCCTAATTAGAATGACTTGCAGTAAAATGAAAAACTGAGTTAAAGTAACATTACAGAGAAATATGGACCTTGTAAAGGTAAGTGTATTAGCAAGCAGAGTTTATTAAAACCTATGTAACTGCCATAAATGTGTCAGGAACACAGAAAGTGCATCTAATTAAAATGTCTATCTTTGTGTGCACACACAGAAACAACCAGCCAACCAGCTTTATAGTGAACTCAGTTCCCACATTGCAAACTGAAGAACATAACAAATAAATTGGAAGCACCTCGGTTCATTCTATTCCATTGGTCGTCTTAAACAACTGTCTTAAACTGATGCTTTCAAAGCTGTACTAGGACTTTTGACTGCTGTTAAGTGGTACAAAAACACTCCTTCTGTACTTTTGGAAAAAATCTAAGATTCGTAGGTGTTGGAGGGGAAGAGTCCTACAAACAATGCACTGACAACTGGGCACTGCCAATCTTAGGGCTCTCTTCTGGAGCTGGGCTGTGCCCTTGCTCCTTCTGACTCACCCAGCACGTCCTCTTTACCTACCTAATTCTCAGCATTTTCCCCTTTCAGTTCTGTGGGCTATACCATAGCTCCTATCAGAGGTGAACTTGTGTTAGTAGCTCTGTGCATCACACCTTCACAGTACGTTTGACACAATGTCAAAATACACCAGAAAACAGTCAAAATCCAGGTATCAGACAACATATGATACCGGGATTCCTCATCTGCACAGAGAAGATTTATTAAAATTGATTGCTAAGGAGTCAAGTCTGAACAGCGTTTTGAAGGCCTTAGTACTTTTTAACTCTCATAGAATTTCTTTCATTATAATTTCCCCATCGCTCTCCCCTGATCACACTGGCAGGCACTAAACAGTGCAGTAGCTTTGCCAGGAACTGTATAATTTGCTGATGCCCTTACAGCACAGCTAAGGAAAATAATTAGCTAATGAAAGATTTCCTTTTCAGGAAATAATCTGAATAGCCCATAAGGCAGAAACTGTCAATGACTAATATCGATGACTAACATCACGTTCCCCTGCCTTCAAGGATTGTGTTTTATTTCCTGCAAATTTTAACTCCTAATAAAAAGTGTGCAGGTGAAAAGCGAAGTTACGATCGAGGGACTCCCTCTCAGCCAGCACAGGCCCTGGTGGCAGTTGTCCTCTCCCTGTACCCGTCCCCCTCAAGGCAGGTTAGTTGGCAGGAGCAGCTCTGCAGAGCCAGCATCTAACACTCCTCCTCCCTTCCAAATCTATTTCCAGGAAAAGAAGTAGGCACTGCCCTCCCAGTCTTATGCAAGACACATATACACAAGCACATACCTGGCACTCAAGTGAGAAGAGTGCTTATTTCCATTGCTATGGAAACTGAGGCATTAAAAAAACCCCTCAGTAAGTAAGGCTGGTCCAGCTTCAGATTTGCAGTCCCTCCACTGACTCAAAACAAAAATCACAGTTTGGTTGTGGTAGGTCACAGAAAAACAGCTGAGCAGCCAGAGCATGCACGTACGACAGCATTTACGTAATTTCTCATGAAGCAACCGGACCAGTTCCTATATGGTTCCCAACACACATGGAGGTGCAGAACACTCCCTCAACACCTGCCCACATCACCAAAGGTGAAGTGCCCACAGCTCCATGAGTGCGAAACCACTGAAACTGTCTAAGAGTAGGCAGCTCAGTGCCTGATAATTTAAAATATAAATGCTCACCACCGCGGTGAGCTGAGCGGCTGTTTCAAGAACACATCTTGCTGTGCTGCATGTCTGCAATTAAGATCTCCGGAAAACTTCCGTGAGTCCCGTTTGGATAGAAGAAAGAAAATCCAACAGCCACCTGAACATAACTTGTGAAGCCATCTCCCAAAAATGCACCTGTTTATCTGTTTATTGCCAGTTTTGCCAGCCTTTAGTGGGTGTGAAAGAAGAGCATAAGAGGCACCAGAATATCAAACACATTTTCAAAAAACCTCATCATAGAATGCAGGTAGATCAGTTGGGACAGGAAATCCACACAGACCAAGTAGCCCAGTGAGCACGAAAACGAATGACGGCCGGTTTCCAACGGCTTGCTTGTCTGCACAGGTTCTAGGGGGCACACAGGGCTAATTCAGAGCCTCTTGCTTCTCGACCCAGACACTTCCTCTCACAAAACTAGGAGGAACGTCATGTCTTTGCCATCTCCGTTCCTCTGCCAGCTGCAACTGAAATTGGCCAAAGAAAGCCAGCGTCAGGAGAGTGCAGCAGGCGAGACGGGGCTCACACAAACACCATGCCCTTGCGTTAGCATCCAGACAAAGTACGACATGGCTCCAAGTCAATTTAAAATCTAAAAATCTGACACAGACCACAGGGCATGCTAAGATAACTACACTCAGAAACATTTCACTAGAAAATACGTATTTACTTTCTGCACTGAGGTGGAGCTTTAAGCATGCTTAGGTTAATATAAGGCCTTGATCCAAAAAGACCAAAATATGTGCTTGCATTTTATTTTTCTCTTGATATAAACGTCCTTTACAAACACCAAATAGGAAATCTCTGATAAGTTATTTGAAAACAAAATAAAAGATGTCAGTTTTGCAAATCTTCTGATCAATGCCCTATAACAAACTGGATTTGTGGGGTTTTTTTAAGCTGGTAAGTTAATAGCATTCAATAAACAGTGTGCTTTCAGTCACAGACAAAAAAGCTAGACAGAGGTCAAAAGCAAGATGTTAAGTCTCATCACAATAAAAATGCAAACCTCTGCTGCTTCAGAATGTGACCTGTGACCTTTGAGAGGCAACTGGTATGGAGTGCACGTCCCACTAAAAGCACCTCCTAAGCCTTCACAGTTTGGAAACTCCCGGACCAGTTTCACCATCGATGCAAAGCAGAGCAGCTGTGAGTCACAGGATTGCTGTGCTGTAAACCCTGGCTACCAGTCAGGGTTAAGCCTGCGATGAACAAACCAAGTCCAATGCTAAGCAGCCCTCTAGCTTTGCCAGTTCCTGTGAACAATGAAATCCAAAGTCCTACTGGTTAAAGGTCTCTAAAGTGCTTCATTGCTGTGTGCTAGGAAAAAAAGCAATCAATGCAAGCAGGAAAGAACCCCATCATCAGAGACTTCCAGTCCAACTAAAAGAGAGAAATGAGCATTCTCAGTTTGTGATTATTACTCTTACTTTGTAATCTAAAGCACAACCTTCAGGCAAGATAGAACCCGAAATTTCATCCCTTCCCTTTCGGATGATCTTATCAGGTAAGTATTTGCACAAACAAAGGTTATCTTTCAGTGTCCTCCTGCAAACAGAACCACTGATAAGACTTTGCTTTTTGCATTTGGACAAAGTGTGTAGTCACGGTGCTTTGTTAGCACTAAATAATTGCTGTGCATTTAAAGCCTGTTTATCATCAGCTTAGGTAATTTTTCTCCAATGGGTTAAATACCCTGACAGCTCTGCTAAGGCTACATCCAATTAATCTGCCCAAGCCTGACACTATAACGTAAGTACAAACGTGATAAGCAGAGGGAACGCTTCTTTTTGCAGCACAACCAAAAGAAATCAAGTTAGCTGGCAGGGGGACACAACCAGGTCTCTTCTGTACCAAAAAGCCTGTTGAAACCTGGATGGCAGGGGGAGGGGAAGCTGGCACCACGATTTAATGCGCCAACCAGGAGTGTCTTGTTTGACCAGGTTGAGAGTTGTATGACTGAGCTCTGACTCACGGGAGACGCAGATGCACCAGCGGAGCCCGGCAGCCACATCCAGACGTCCTCTCCACCCCTCTGCAGGAAGCTGCTACGCCCACAGCTGGCACAGCAGGCGGGTACCAAGTCCATTTCCTCAGCCAGCACAGCTCACACCCCAACACTGCCACTTATGCCACCACCAATTTACTTTTAAGCTCCTGCGCCACGCGCTACGAGCTAAAGCAGTTGAGAGGCAAGCAGACGCTGAGGACTGCCGATCCCGTATTTATTTTGGCCCCCTAGACAAGGGGTATAAGAGGACCTGTGAAGTCCTCTCCCTCCTCTGCAGACCTGTGAAGTTGCACCACCAACAGTTGCAGCTGTATGTGCAGCGCACTGGCAGGAACCACACTGGTAGGAACCGCACGGGCTCTGATCTCATCAACAGGAGCTCACGTTTTTCAGTTATTATTTGATTTAAGAAGTACAGACAGATATCAGAGAATTGTAGGTTATCCCAAATATATGTGGCAGGGTAAATAAGATCTCTTGCTAGGTTTTCTCTTCCAATTCATTTGACATGGAATCTGTTTATTTCGTTATTTTATTCAGGCCTTTGATTTTGTATTTCCTTGGAAATCTCAGCTCCTGGAAGTATGCTGGGGGAGGAGAACTCCAACTTTCCAGCCAAAAAAATGTTATTCAAGGAAGTGGGGCTCTTGGAAACCTGGCGATTTGAAAGCCTAAAGGTAGTAAGTTCATGAATTTAAAACAAAACCAAACATCACTTATTTATTTCATTCTTGTGGTACTATACCAGATTAATGATTTTTTCTGATTCTGATTAGGGTTAGCTAAGAATTCTGATTCTGATTCTGATTAGGGTTAGCTAAGAAAAAAAGCTTTTGTGAACCATTTCACATTTGTGAGATATGAACACTTTTCTGGTTATATTCTGGGAGCAACCATTTCTAAATATCATCAGCCCACACTGCCCACAAACATGTTAGAACAGTTACTATAATCAACCATCAGCAATGCTGAACCAGTATATAAACTTTCAACTAAAATGCAGTTACACTAATCCTCTCTCCTCTGTAGTTACTTGAGCAAGGTTACAGTAACATTGTGAAAGACAAGAATTACTACAGATCAAACTCAAGAATCAAGTACCATTGTTACTGAAAGCAGGATGCAGAGAAATCAAAATAGCTTAGATCCTCCTATCAACTTGAAATTAAGAATAAGAAAAAGCTCTTTTGTTTTTGTCAGGCAGTTTTGAGCCCTTGCATTTTGATTTTATATCCCTGACACAAAACCACAGGGATAAAAACGGCACAAGTCATATTTAACATCGTGTCCACACCTAATAGGAAGCTTTTTTAAAAGTTATTATGGCTTTTTAAAGTAATCTAGTCTCAAAAGGTGAATGGAAACGACGATTTTGAAAGATGTCTAATACTGCTGATCTGCTTGACAAGGAGATGCGTGTGTGCTCCTAGACCGGAAAATGCTAACATGAACTGAAAGACCCACCTGTCCCCTGGAAAACTCCTCACATACACCTTGGCATGCTCTTCAGCTGGATGCTCACTATGGTAGAGCATTGGCTTGTGCTTTTAGCCTTCCCTTGGCTTGAACAGACAGCAGTACTGCCTCCACCCTGGCTGCTCTGGTACACACCTTGTTGCTCCAGCTGTGTGTTACCCCTAGCTGACAAGAAAGCTCGAAGTCCAGCTTAACACCATCCCTTACAGTTCTGGCCAAACGCTTTTTAAGATGTTAACTTGCAAGGACACTGCATGCACAGTTACTTCTTCAGAAAGACACGAGTTGAAGCGAAGAGGTGGTGTGCTCGTAAGAGCTCCAGCAACAGGCATGCTTTATTTCCGCTGCTGCAATGACATCCAGGATCTACATAAAACAACAAATGGCTCATGCATACTTCTCTGAATTTTTCTCATCTTTCCTCACTTTGGGGTGCTGTTTTGTCTTAACACTGAATCCTTCCAGAATACGCAGATCTCCTGTTTGAAGAAGTGTCTTTCTCATCCTCCTTCCAACTAGCCCTGTACCAAATTTTCTTCTTCTGTTGGTTTTGCCATTAATCAGAGCTCCAAGTGCTATGAAACCACATCCTTCTGTTCCTTTCCTGCTCATTCTTCTTGCAGTCTACCGCTTCCACAAGTTGTGTCTTTGTTCTACTGCTTTGGGATTTTCCACTCTCCAAACAGCCTGCCCATTGCAAAGAAAATGGAGAAAACTGTCTCCTTCAACAGCCGGGCCGTGACTTAATGACCTTCTGTTGTCCTTGGTCTGAAAGATGACATAGCCCCAGCTTCACATACGTGCGGTATTTGGTGGTATAGTGATTGCATAAGATCAATCAGGATTCCTGTGATGTGTTTAGACAGGTTCCCCAATTGCCACACAAATATTTTGAAAGTAACCTACTCCTGTGTCAGAAGTGATATGTCTAAGACCTCACTGTAGGAAGTGACAGGAGTCTATTGTTCAGCATAACTGAATTTGGGCTTGTTTCACATTGTGCTGACCGACTGGCTGGCTCAGCCAGGACCACACGTCCGTGGCACTGGAGGTGTACCTTTAACCTCCTGCTGCAACAGCAAGCTCTAATTTGGTCTTCTTGTAAGATGCTAAGTAATGCATCCAGTGCTGGAGTTTTGCTAGGGTAAAACCACTGTACTGCTGTTCTGGAGCTGACAGACAAATATTACCAGATGGAGATGAGTTACAAGAGGGAAATTTTTCCATGCAGTTTCTCATCACCATTCAGAAGATGTACTTACAAAGTGAGGACACTGCAACAAGCACTAAAGCATAGGGGAATGTGGTGCAGAACATTTACCTTGTGTCACTGCCATCTGTCTAAAATACCTGGGCTAATAACACCTGAACCCCAAGTTCAGGTGTATAGCTGAGAAAGCAGAGAGCCCAGAGAGAGCTCCACGGTTGACCTGGGTTAGCCTGCCCTACAGTAGACATGAAGGTGCCTGAAGACTCCCCAGAAAATCATTCTGACAGTTCCTTGACCTGAAGAACCTCCAACCATGACAAGAACAGAGGAAAAGAGGCTGTGGCATTCACACTGTTAGTGGGTCTTATGCCTAGAGATAAAGAAAGAAAGCAAAACCAGAATAAAACCTGTGTCATTGAGCACGGCTTCACAGAATAACCTCATTTGGACTTGGAGATTCTCGTTCTTCCCTAGCTATCCATTTCATTGACCCTGTCTTGTTCACCTGTGTCATTCATTCATCACGCATCACCCCACAACCCACAGGCCGTGTTGGGATCTGTACAGGCCCACTTGCACTTGGCTCTAGGTTTCGGTCTTGTATGTTTCTGCCTGAACAGCATCCACACAAGGCAACCAAAACAAGCGAGAACTTGTTGAGCAAAGACATTTGAGGCGAATTATGTCTGTTGCAATACTGAGGTGACAGCCACGGCAAACTAGGCATAACAACATCCCTTGTAAAACAGGGAGCTCAGCAACAGGCCGAGTCTGAGCTGGCTAATCTCGGAGGAACGCTGCTGATGTGCACAGTGGAGGCCCTTACTTAGCCTCACAGCCAGATCCTGGTTCCTGTATTTTTTTCCCTTGTAAATACAAGAAGACATTAGAATCCGGTGGAGCGATAGGTGAGAACAAATCATTATAACTGATGACAACTTTTGTTGTGAGCCTTCTGGCTACTTTTAGGATCTATTCTGCTTCTTTTCCTTTCTTCCTTTTTTTTCTTCCTTTCTTTCTACATACTCGCTTCTTCACAGTTCACAGTGTGGTTCAGCCCTGAGTTCTCTGCTAGATGCCAGGTTTCAGAGTTCCCAAAGTACCTATCTATGCACACGGAGCATTATAAATAACGTTTCCACATTTAAGCCAACTGGATCCTGAGCTAACCTGGTTTATAGCCATCTGGAATTCTTCAGAAAAAGTGACTTGTAAGCACTGTAAACAGCTTTGTCTTCCCACAGGACACCAAGAGTTTCCAACTTCATTGCCATCTTCATTTTGTGATCTGGGTTCAAGAGCAAGGTATAGATTTAAAGAAGATGGTAATGCAAATAATATTAATAAAAGAAACCTCAGAGTGATCTGCTTTTCCCTAATAAGGCAGGCTCTATCAGTGTCCCAAAGGCAGCAAGGTGCCAATACAATTAATCAGTCTGTTTTTAGTTCTCCCTAGACAGCAATAGTAACAGTTTGTTTCAGTCTGTTTATATGGGTCTGACAGGTCTTCAAGATGCTGTGTTCACTTTCTTGTGATTAATAGTCATACACATACTAAGGTGAAGACCAAGCAGGAGAAGAATGTTTTTAGAGCAGGACAGATAACTGGATTCTCTCCCCTAGCCTTTCATTTCTAACTAGGAAACAGTACTAAATTTAGGAATGCTGCCTCACTGTACTGTTAAACTCCTCCTTTTCTTGCAGCGTGCCCATGTGATGAGACAAAGGGAAATTTAAATCACATATTTTCTCAGTTTACTTTTCAGCTGTGCTCTGTAAAACCATCACATTGATAGTGAATGTCTGCACACTGCGACACTGCATGCAGAAAGCAAAGCCATTGCGATCATTTTTGAGCAAGGAATAACTCCTTCTGGGAAAAGAACTTCTCCTTTCCACCTCTGCAAGCCTCTGGGGGACCAACTGAGCACCAAGCCCACCCCGACAGAGACTTCACAGACCAAGAAGTAGCTGGACGCTAAGGTGTGTTTTGAACACTGCTTCCCACCAAACTGGAGAGGCTTCCCTAGCAGAAAAGAAATGTCTTCTTGGGCTGGGGTCCTCCTTTCCACCACAGACAGCTTTATCGAAGACAGTGTGAAGGAACCCTTAGAAAAGAAAAGGGAGCATTTGGATTATTTCCCAGTCCCCTGCTGCCACTCTGGGTATTTCGTTTTCATACATGGAGGTTTTTCTCTCTCCTCCCTGCCCCAAGAAAAGACCATGCACACATTTCTGTGCTAATTTTTGTCCATTCTCTCTTCTCTGCATTTCCTCAGCATTTGTCATCTCACTCTTTTTGGAGGTAGGTTTTAGGGCTCTCTCTTTGTCCTGGTTTCTTCATTAACTCTTAATATCCTGAGATCCCTTCACTCTTTGACTCTCCTCCTTCTCCTGGCTTTCTCTCATCCTTTTGTCTCTAGTCCATTGATTTCTCTACTCAGGCCTCCTTTGATCTCTCTTCTTTCACTCTCTTACCCAAGTCCATTCAGTCTTGTGCCTCCTCCTGTCTATTTTAATCAGGGCATTCTTTTCTTCAGCATTAATCAGAAAGCATAATTTCTTTTCTGCCACTTTTTCTGAACCACAAGCCTTCACAGATCTTATTCTCCTTTCAGTTTTATTGCAGTTGAAGAGGATGGCATAAAAAAGTTACTACAGCTAAATGGCAAAAGAGCTCTGCAAGATAACACCATCCTCTAGAATAAAAGAAAAATAAACCTAATTTTTAAAATGCTGTAAGCTGGCCTATCAAAAAATAGGAATTCAGAGTAAGACACAAACAGATACTAACACACAGTGGCTCTGATGCAAGAACTCAGTAGTGTCCTCCCGAAACCTGTTGCTATATCCTTCTCTTAGTTATTTCAGGTAGTTCATCAAAGCAATGACATAGGTTATGTACTGAAGAGCAGACTGCCTTGCTCCTTACCTCAGATAGAGACACTAGTGCAGCCTCCTCTCCCTCCCAGAGAATGAATTCAGGTCCCCCATCCCTAAATCACCATGCTCAAAAGACAGTGATCTGCATCATCTGCCTTCTTGCACTTCAGCAGCTTTAATTCCCCAGCAGTGGTTTTCCTTATTGTAGTCCTGTCTTACTTACAAACTTGGGGGATGCAAACGCTTAGAGATGCATTCACCATCAGGTCAGCTGCATGTGCCTGGAGCCACTCACCTCACAGTACAACAGAGGCAGAGACATCTGCCCATCTCTTTCAGAGATCCACAACAAAAGTGATTTGGCTATTTTAAGGTTGCAACTACGGCTTGACGGTTTTAAGAAGATTGTTCATTTTTAGCTTGTTGGAAAAATGCAGGAGCAGCTGAACAAACTAAGATACAGCACTTCCAAAATGAAAGTTCGCTTTTCATAAAACAACTGTTTTCACTACAGAAAACTCAACATGAACACCTTCTGCTGTGCTGTGACCCTGTGTTTTTCAACAAACTACTTAGCACAGCTGTGTCATGGATGGAAAAGACAGTGGCTGAGCAAGAGCACAACTGCTCTGACGTCACATAAATCGTATGCTGGGTCACAACTACCAGGGACTACATCTGGCCTCTGCCTTCTCTGAGACCATACGACAGAAGAGGGCACAAGCGCTGGACAGGTGGTTGACTCCGGCCTCTCATGCTTTGCCATACTGTGAGGTGCTTCAAAGATCCCAACAGTGGCTACCCCGCTGCGATGCCACAGTGGGCAGTATAAGGTATCACATCTGACTGGAAATGCTTATGCACAGCGAAGAAGCCTGAGGAGGAGTAAAAGATCACAACGTGTGATCCCTGGGCTAATAGTTGTTGTCAAGACCAACTTCAGATATCCACACTCTATAAAACCATTTTCTTTGGCAGTAGATAACGCAGCAACCCAGGGAAACCAGGTACAAGCACAATATCTTTCCAAACAGGGAACACCTTCAGAACTAGACTGAAAGAAAAGTAAAAAGGAGAAAAACAACACAACAAGGAAGCTACATCCTCGTGCTGTATGTTGTCTGTGGTTCTTACCTTCTGCGCAGATCTTCAGCCACTGCTGCTCTGCAGCTGAACAAATAGGCTCGGAGAGATTTTAGCTGTTGTCTCAGGCGGACAACAGTTGCCAGAGGTTCAGCATGCTTATACAACATGGGATTTTCCTGCTGGATATCAATTAATGGCTCCTCATAAACATATTCCAGGAACTCTTTGGCTTGCTTTGATACCTGAAAAACAAAGCAACCAGTTTAGTTAGGTTTTCCTCCCAAATCTTTTTAAGCAGATCTTCCCCGCTATGATCTGTCAGGTACTCTCTGCATCTGAAAACTTACTCTGTTACCAATTACAGATTAAGACAGAGCTGAGAGAGATCCAACCATCTCTGCTTATTGCCAAGTCAAACTTCATCAGGCCCATCAAAGTTGAGTGTATGAAATAACTATTTATCCAAAGTACAGCAATATTTGCAGTCATGTGTGGTTTTACTGCAGGGTTAATATTTTTCTGTTTGTTTCCTGTTTTCCTTTTGGTAAGAAGCAAGTGATTAGGTAAAGTGCCAAAGCACAACAGTAGAAAAGGAAACGTACATACTAAAAATCCAATCACATTGTAATACTCTGGGGTAGAGAACTCCAATGTGAAGTATTGCTCTCATTTGTTTCATACTCAGTCATTATGATGAAAATAATCAGAAGCGCGCCTATCAAATTGTTGTGTTTTTTTAAATATAGGTAAATAAAGTTGAATTTTATGGTATTACTCCCAGTGTTTCATTTGCATTACATTTTTCTTACGTCTTTTTCATGATAGTGCTCTGTTCTATCTCCACCTGCTAAGAGCTACTGTAATCTTGATAAATTAATGTGACTTTCGTTCCCAGTAGAGAAGATACTCCTGTTTCTGAGGTGAGAAGGCCAAATTCCCTCTCATTCCTTATTTCTGCATTTTGTCACAGCTGGAGAAGAGACGATGGGATTATCTGAAATGAGCTGCAAATCACTTGAAACCATGCTATAGAAATACTATTTGTTCCACAATTCAATTAGTCCTCCTGGACCTTTAAATCACTGTTTACACTGAGTTGAGGGAGGGATGAATTAGGCTAACAAAAGGAGAAAGCCACAGTCTTTCCAGATTTAAGATGTTATTTCTCTTCTGGTGCTTTAAGGTAGGAAGTAGGTAAAAGCAATATACAACCTCAGAAATAGCATCATCTCCAAAACCAGCTCAAGTTACCAGTCACAGGACTCATTAGCTGCTTACATTTGGGGCTAGCTTTCCCCGTAACACTTTCACAATACATGGTAAAAATATAATGCCAAGGCCAACCTTCCCACCAATAACTACACTGAAAATACAATGTGTAATTTCAAATACAGCAGACTGTACCTCCACAGGTACTAAGTATCTCACCTATTTCCCATTAATTTTTATTTTTTTTTAATTTTTAATAATACACATATAAGGAATTGTGCTGCTGAATGGAAGCACAGTTAACACATTGTGTAAGGAGCAGCACAAGCAACTTGGATTCTGTAAAATAAAAGTCTAAAAACCCCAAATACATCAAGTTCTCTAACACTAGTTCATGTTTTATTAGACATTCTAACTGCGGTGCACAGAAGAGACTGAAGTCAAACAACCTGCTTTTACAATCATTAAACTATTTGGCTGTAACATCTCAGCAATCCCCTGACAACTGCTGTACTTATAGTAAATATTATTCCTCTTCCACCAATGGGCAAACTAAGCCATATATTCAGTAATTCCCCAGAAGGCACGTGAATGTTTGGTACAGAGACCAGCATCTCCCACCAGGACCTGGTGCCCAGTGATGTCTTTGTAGTCTTACTTTGTTGCTCTTAAACCCCTGCCGAAGTGATGGGCTGCTCATCCACCCGCCCTGTCACCTCGGGAACCAGAGGGCAAGTACTACAACCATACCTGCACATGCTTAGAATCATAGAACTGTCAGGGCTGGAAGGAACCTTAAAGATCATCTAGTTCCAACCCCCCCGCCATGGGCAGGGACATCTCCCACTAGACCAGGTTGCTCAGAGCCCCATCCAGCCTGGCCTTAAAAACTTCCAGGGATGGGGCCTCCACCCCCTCTCTGGGCAACCTGTGCCAGTGTCTCACCACCCTCATGGTGAAGAACTTCTTTCTAACACCCAATCTGAACCGATCCATCTCTAGCTTTAATCCGTTCCCTCTAGTCCTATCCCTACCCAACATCCTAAAAAGCCCCTCACCAGCTTTCTTGTACGCCCTTTAAGATACTCCTCGGAGCCTTCTTTTCTCCAGACTGAACAACCCCAGCTCACTCAGTCTCTCTTCATAGGAGAGATGCTCCAGCCCTCTGATCATCTTCGTGGCCCTTCTGTGGACACGCTCCAGCACGTCCATATCTGTCTTGTGCTGTGGGCTCCAGAACTGGACGCAGTACTCCAGGTGGGGTCTTACGAGAGTGGAGTAGAGGGGAAGAATCACCTCCCTTAACCTGCTGGCCACGCACCTCTTGATGCAGACCAGGACACGAGTGGCTTTCTGGGCTGCAAGTACACACTGATGGCTCATGCTGAGCTTCTCACCCACCAGTATCCCAAGTCCTTTCTTCATGACTTTTTCAAGCCGCTCACTGCCCAACCTCTACTGGTGCTTGGGATTGCCCCAACCCAGATGGAGGACCTTGCACTTTTAGCATTGTTATTGTCATTGTTGTTGTTTTGTTGTTGTTATTACCAAGTACTACCAAGCACTACCAAGACACCATGTACAGGGCAATCCTCTTGAGGGTATAGAAAAAAAGAATAAAAATGCCTGAATTGAGGTCACCCGGGTGACTCTGCAATACACGTGTGCTACGATGACAAAGTATTACCGTGTGGCTCTGGTGCTGCATGGTCTGAATGCCACCTTTGAGGAGAGGAGCAAAGCAAACCTTTCCCTCTCCTTGCCAATACAATGCATCTGTGGAGAGCTGATCACAGGAAAAGTAGCTTTGGCCAGCATCACTGGCTGACAGGTGGGTGTTTGCTACATGCCAGCCACAGGCACACAGGTCAGGTAAAACATTAACTCACATTGACAACCACAGCAAACTTATGAGAAGTTGAAACACGGTCGTATAATGGGAAGGATCAGGCAGTTGCAATAATTAAGCTTTCTACCAGCCAATATGGCTAGGACATGTGCTTGCATACTCACGGTACCCCAGTTTTACTGGGCAGAGAAGACAATCCTATTAAGCAAGCCAGAAGGAGTGAGAAGACACAAAGTTTCAGCAGAGTTTTAGCTTTAAATATCATACAAGGATGGAAGCTAACATTTCCAGACCTTTCTTTTCTAGAGGTTGCAAACTTACAGTTCAGAATTCAATTTACCAGGAGTCGGCCTCCCTTGAAGCCTTCTGGCTCATTTCCTGCTGTGTTCGTCCAGCATTTTGTGCCACCTGAACTAAACTCCAACACTTACTGATTTTTGTGTGCAAATGGGGAAAACAGTTGGCCAAAAAGTAAAAAGAAGAAAGGATGTTCACAAGATGGTCTGTTTTCTTTTCCCTTCACATGAACACATGGAAACACAAATATGGAAACAAGAGTGAGGGGAAAAAGGTGAACCGCTTTGGTTGTGACAGAGGAAACATGCCCAACTCCAGAGTCCTTTCAGAGTTTTTACTGCACTCAAGGGAACTTTTCCAACCCATGTGCTCTCAGGTGTTAAACGCATTGTTGTTTTTCAAGACCCTGGATATGGAAATACACAGCTCTACAGATTTCTACTGCTTTTGTTTTTTCATGACCTGCCTTGCCAAAAGCAGTCAAGAACCTTTCCATTTGCAATTCTTAATTGAGGCAACAATTTAGTTCACCGCTGCTGCTCATCAGATGTCTAGGAGTCCATGCAACACAAAAGAGAAACATGTCCAATTACACTATATCATCATAAAAGCTTAGGTCCTAGAGTACCTACTGGTGCTTGCTTTGCCAGAGACAGATAGGACAGACCCCAAAACATACAGCAGAGACGGGGGGAAGGTTGCAGTGGGAAGGAGTGCAGGTTTTCA
Organism: Trogon surrucura; assembly: GCA_020746105.1. Classification (NCBI taxonomy): domain Eukaryota; kingdom Metazoa; phylum Chordata; class Aves; order Trogoniformes; family Trogonidae; genus Trogon; species Trogon surrucura. The sequence continues at coordinate 53,194,162 of CM036621.1, read as the reverse complement.
AACTCTTCATTCACTTTGCTTCCATTTAGTGGACTGACAGGCACATTTCAGACTGCGCAAGACACAGAAGCTCTTGAAGACTGAAGCCTTGTTTCAGTTCTGACCATCAAATATGGTACGTACTTATTTCATGCAGGACCTCTCTAGGGTATGCTATGAGTCTGGCCAGGGGCAAGTCACTCTCTGCAGAAGCTCCACTTCGAGGCATTGCTGCGTTACCGGGGAGGAGCAGGGCTGTGAATTAAGAAGAAGCTCTCGTGTTTAGCTTCATTTTGGGATGGTGCTGCACAGCTTTATGTGGGCATGCTGGCCAGTTATGGGAGGTATAATGCTGACAAATTACAGGATCTTCCTTTAAAAATAACCCAAAGAAAATTATTACTACCAAGATCACCTAAAGGAAGTGGGACAAGATAACTGTCTTTGCCAAATCAGCACATTTAATCAATACACTACTAAGGAATTGCGCAGGTTCATTATAACTATTAAGTGCAACAACTGTCACTAAGTCGCCTTTCAGACCATATAGACTATACAGAAGAAATAAACAAACAACAGACCTTATCTCTGCACGGTGAAAAGAGATGTGGGTATAGAAGTGCAGCCAGCACGTGCTCTACCTCAGAAAAAATATTGCTTAGCTCCAATGGAGGCATAGTAGGGACAGTAATAAAAGTACATGTATGCAGAATCGAACAGAAAGATTTCACACAAGTAGGGAGAACTACTTGTTATTTTAATACTATACATGCAGGAGATCCAACCAGTGAGCTCAGTTGTTGCACTGCCGCTGTGGCACACGATTTCTCTTCGCCCTTCCTCCCTGCCTTAGTTTCTGCTCTAATACTGGGGATGCTGTAGAGTTTTCCTACCTAAGGGATGGTCTTCCTTTCTTGAAACCACCTCTCTGAGCACTACGGCACAGAGACTGGTAAAGCACCTGCACAGAGTTTGCTTGTGCTCCCCAGACATCTCACAGCTGTTCTGCCTGTTTACAAAAAGTGGAAATTGGCAACTTCTCATTATTATAGTGAGATTACAGTAGATTATGTTTTCAATGAATGTTTAAACTTGAAAATCCCATTTACTTTTGTGCCTCAGCTACCAAGACCACAGGAAATAAGAGCACTGAGCGTAGTCTTTACCCTGCGGGTTTAGAAAACAGAAGAGTTTACTTTCTTGGCAATCTTACTGACACCTTGATACAAGGTCTTTGCCTTAGCATCCACTTGCCTCATATCACAGCTGTCTATACTACCAAGGGCTAGCAAGTTTAGACTTGGCAAAAGCACCCAAAGAAAGAACTCTTAAATATTTATTCCTAGCTTCTAGGAAAGGGAGGGGTTCTTGTCGCCACACGTAGGAGCTTTGTTACTGTGAAGAATCTTGCATTTCATGGCGCAAGACTATAATTTTCCTGATGGCAGGCTCTGGCTACCTTTCAATAATCTCCCCATCTGACAAATTTTCTTTTACAAGAGAGCTGCTTTTCCTCTAATAGGTCATTTACTGGTTATTTTTTTCCCTTGTCAAATAGCCCATCATAATAATATTCGCAGACACAAAACATCAAACAGCCTCTCCTAACAGTGGCTGCAAGGTCTGAAGCTCTAGCATGGTCTGGACTCCTTATGAGTTTGTTACTGTTTCAGCATATGCTCCCTGAGACGGCAAAACAACACCGCTACTGTGTTTGCTGGCATAATGCTCTGAGGCATGTAATCTGTTGCCCCTATCTAATGACCAGCCACTGAGGCAGCAGCAAATAGCAGATTATGGAAGTTTTAGAAAAGCTGCTTATGTGGCAAGTGAACCACCATAGAATTTTCTCTTTATGTTGCTTTTGGCTGCCTGGTCCAAATGAGTGCTACAGCAGTGTCCTTCTAGCTCCTCAAAATATTTGTGCCGAGAGACAGGACATACTGGGCCCTGCAAACGGCATGTCTGGGTATGCCAGTCTCCCATGGCCATTTCCACAAGTTAGCATCCATCACCAAGCAGTGCCAATCCACAGTCTCTAGTGCCCATGATACAGGTACTCCTCAAGGGCCTAACAGCTGCAAAGACCAGTCCTAACAGAGGGGTTTCAGTGTTCTGTCCCACCCTGCCTCTTGAACAACCGCATAAGCAATGATGGAAAAGATGCCACCAAGAAAAAGGAACATGGCTGCTCCTGTGGAGGAATGCCTTAGGCCTGGCCAAGGAAATTGTGATGAAAATACCTGTCTTGTTGAGAGAGCGTCGCTCATTCTGGCAAGAGGGATGAAGAAGAGAGTATTAGCAGTCAATGTCTGTAACCTTCAATCTGTTGCAATGTATGTGTTTCCGCCTAAAGACCAATTCGGTTCACTTGCTAAGAAGCCAGCCTGCGGGGAGATTACCTTGTATTTGGAAGTGTCCCAGTTATGAACCAGCCGTGCAGGGATGAGGAAGCTGTCATCCACATGGCAGGTGCTGCAGTAATACCATCCACTGTAGCTGCACACCTTGGCTTTCCCATTGGACAAGCCTATGGAGCGCTGACAGCCTGGAGAAGAGAGAGGGGAAAAAGTCTGGGTTTGTACACCACACCAGAGGTACACACTCAGGATACAGTAAGAAACGTAATTATTCCCCCATCTGGGACCTTAAAATTTTATTTATTTATTTTACCAATGAGCCATTTCTTATTTTGTAAAAACAGAGGAACAAATATCAGTATTCTTGGACTAGCACTGAACAAGCATACACTGACTTGAAGGACATGGTTTAGTGGTGTTGATAGGGCTAGGAAAAGGTTGGACTCAGTGATCTTGAAGGTCTCTTCCAGCCAAGACTGTTTTATGATTCTATGATTGTTTGATTCTGTGATGAACTTGGGTTCACAGAGCAGCCAAAGGATACTTAGCACTTCTCAAGAAAAAAAGGTAGAAGACCAGCTGTGAGATACTGGACATTTAAAGCCCATGGCCATCTGAAAAACTTGACCTGAAGCTTAGACAGAAAATGCCAGACCACAGAAGTACTGTGGGTTTGCTCCAGACAGCTCCCATTTTCCCCACAGCAAAACAGGACAGTACTGGCTGCCTGGAGGAGCACAAGCCATCTCCTGCTGACAGCCAGAAGGGATGCTGACTCGGCAGGTAGGATTTGACCACAGAACTAGCACAGCCAAGGCAAACCACAGTCAGACCATGAATAATAACCTTGAGCAGCAGCCACGCTGAGGAGTACTCCTTGACCAGCAGTAGTGACATAGGAAAAAAAAACAACTGCATGAAAGTGAGCTTACGATGGGATTACCCTGTGTCTTACAAGGTCTGAGGACTGCCTGATACTTTTTTCACAGCTGGATCCCTTGCCTCTTCCCATACCCTCTTGTGTGGAGTTCCTCGGGTAAAACAATATATTCAAAAGCGGCTGCTTTACTTGGAAAGAACTAACACAGAGCTCTCCTACTTCACTTGACCACCTGTTTTCACAAAACACACAGAATCCCAATGTATTTGACACTTCTGCCTTTCTCTGAACTGTGGCTAAAATGAGCCAATGGGTCCAAATAATATTAGAGTGGAGGGCTGAAGAGAAGACAGCACGATCACCTGCTCAGGAAGCAAGGCTAAAAATGTTTGGATAAGATACAATGAGATGTCTGGGGCTGTTATTACCATCTCCTTGACACAGCACACATGACGGTATTTCTGCTTTTCCTTGAAATGCTCGTGTCCCCATATGACATTTAAGGCTACAGACACAATTAGCACCAGAGCCCCACTCCTGCATGTGCTGTATTCTCAGACAGTCCCTGCTGGAGCTGGTCAGTAACACTGATTAGCAGAATCCTTGTACACCACTTTTACATCACAGTGAAAGTATTGATTAAACAGTTTTTCAGACAGAAGTCAACTGACTGATTGTTTTTGTCAGTATAGCTGATTCTGTTTAGTGTAATTATGCGACTTCTCTCACTGAAGGCATCTTTTTTTTTCCCCAGTACAAGTTATCCTGATTTGAGAAGAGATTACAGCTCAACTACTCCAAGCATAAACCAAATTCCTCCTTCTCTCCATTAGCCGATGCTACCATGGCCCCTCTGCTTTAATCAAAACAGTTGGAACAACCTGACCAACACGACTAGTTCACTTCTTCCTTTTCCACAATCCAGAGCCATTTGGCCATTTACTCTCTGCAATACACACTATCGAGTGAATCAGTACGGGATACGTCTTGTCTTCACCTCTCTCCCACTCTTCTCTCTTTTTTTTTTTTTTAAGTTAGCATGTGCAGTTTCTTGAAAAAGGCAAATATATAAACAGGACAGCTGGTGAAAGAGATACTTATGTTAGTGTCTCCTTTATAATTCATAATATTAATACATAAGTATAAACCTATATCTCAAGTGGTATAACTCAATATACATAACACAAAAAACATGATCTCAGCTAATAATCAAACAGAAAACCCAAACATTATAATTGTAAACTATTAACATTGTGGAAATAACACTTGTATGGTAAATATTAGCAGAACTTTTTGCAAAGCAGTATTTTTATGGCAGAAAGAATGCAGGTATGCCTTTATAAGTGCAAAGGCAATTCAAGTAACTCAGCAGTGTATTACAAAGAAAAAGAATTTATGACAGTGGCTTCGGATCAGAATGTAGGAGCCAACAACTTCACACGTCACTTAGAGCAAAGCTCACATTTTCCCATCTTTCCATTCCTGTTCTTTTTGTAAGAAAGCAATTTCCTGACTAGACAGTTAAAAGTTTCTATGCAGTCCTGCTGCTCTGTGCTGTTATGGATGAAGTGAGCGGGTAGTAAGCTGAGTACCAGTGCTCTGTAATTCCATTTTCAAATTGTATTCATAAGTAAACGTGAAGGTTTTGAACAGCTTACGAGACATGAAATACCAGTCCCGCTCATCTGACATGACACCTTTCTCCCTTATTCCAGCCCTTTTCTGAGCCCACGCTTGTTTGTTTGCTCCTCAGAAACAAATCAGAGTATTTCTCGTTCCTCTTCGGATTTTCAAGTAAATCATATTCTGCAAAGCTACATAACAGTTGTAAGGTGGGGATATTTTAGATGAGGATGTGGCAACGGCACCTACCTTACATTTTCCCTTACCTTACGAGCTTTGCTGTTTGAAAATCGCCATCTTTTCCATTCCTATCTGCTATGATTCATAATGATGGCTATTTCTACAATCCTTTCAAATTAAGTTATCAAAGCACTGATTTTCTTTGATGTTACGCAGTTCAAAGCAATGCAGTGTGACAAACATATTTCTGTGGCACAGACCACTTATGCTACTTTGTTTTATTAAGATGGAATAAGAGAGAAAGAAGAGGGGGAAGGATCAGCCTGTGGCTTAATGTCCTCAGAAATCTTGCACCTGGACGTCCAGGTACATCAACTTGCCATCACATTTACCAGCAGCAAAGCCAGTACTCATTCCTCACTTTAGGCTCCTGAGCCCTCCCCACCGCATGACAGTCAGATGTAGCTGACTCCCTCAGAGATCCATAACACAGCTCAACAAATGGTTGAGGATCGGGGAAGGGATCATTTCATGTCCACAGAGAAAACACTTGCCTATAGTTAGAGAAAGCACCTTCCACAGGATGGGGGGAAAAGCAGCACAACTATCACCAAACCTCTCTCACCTATTCCTAATGCTTACATGGAACATTATCTATATAACAATTGTATAAAGGTCTGGCAAACCCTGAGCCTAGAGCAAGGAGAATACTGCGATATTTACTATTACCCCAAATCATCCCAAACTAAAGGATGTTACAGAGCAAGCTACAGAGGGAAGAAAAGTAGTTGTAGGTATGCTGTTAGCAAAGTGAGGGAAGGAGTAATCCTAAACCTTTCATCACAGAAAATATGACAAAACAATCCTGGAATCAAGAAAAGAAAATAGTGGCTAGAAAAAATACCAGCAAGAAAGTGCTGCTGAGCACAGACAAACCTCTCAACAACATGTCTGTGAGCAGAGCAGGCGTATCAACATCAAGAGGCTCCACTCCAAGTGCTAAGACTTGAGGAAGAAAGTAGCACAGGAGGATGAGGTTAAAAAGTTATAACACGTCTCTCTCCTTGACTTAAGGTGGTGGCAAGGATAGCATGGAGGATGAATGCAAGACACTTGAATACAATTCCACTTCTGCACTTTCAGGGTGCATTCGGTCAAGGACAACACACACAGCTATTACTTTTATCCAGATACCTTTTTCTTTAATATTCCAGCAAGAAAAGACTGGAGTAGCTCAACAGTGAAAGCAAGAAAGTGGAAGACAAAACTAGAATTAAACACACAACTGTTTTCCTTATTCAATAAAGTTCCTTGCTCAGCATCAGGAAAAAGCAACTCCCTTGTGATTGTGTACCGTAATTAAATCTATGACAGATTAGCTTAGAAGCTAATTCGTTTAGAAACAACGTACAATATGAAGAGAAGAAAATGACCCACCGACTTCAAAAGGCTTTCAGTTTGACAAAGTCATAAAGCAGACTAAGCAGAAGGAGCATAGCAATGAATTTTCAGAGTGTTAGATCAGACATACAGCATTGCTGTAACTGCTCAGCACAAACAGAAACAGGTGAGAATTACTGCAGTTGCTGGCCTTGTGTTTCTACACAACTATTTCAATTTACTCTGCCATGAAAAAATTCAAACTCACAAGGAAGATACACTAACAATCCAGCTCAGTTCTCCCTCATGCCTACCCAGCTTCGAATTTGCATGGCACTTTGTCCTTTTCCCAGCATTTTTTTTTCCTGTTTCTAAAGAAATAATCAAAAACTAATAAGCCTTCAAACAAAGCCTGACACTTTACTCTCCATGCCTACATTTTTGTGAACGTCTTACAGACTTAAAATAAAAAAACCAACAAACAACAAACTGTAACAGATGAAAGGCAGAATGTTTTCCCTGTTGAAGACATATGGATTTCATAGAATCATAGAATCATAGAATGTTAGGGATTGGAAGAGACCTCGAAAGATCATCAAGTCCAATCCCCCTGCCAGAGCAGGAATGCCTAGACTATGCCACACAGGAACGTGTCCAGGCAGGTCTTGAATGTCTCCAGAGAAGGAGACTCCACAACCTCTCTGGGCAGCCTGTTCCAGGGCTCCGTCACCCTCACTGAGAAGAAGTTTCTTCTCGAGTTTAAGCGGAACCTCTTATGTTCCAGTTTCAGCCCATTACCCCTTGTCCTATCAGTGGTTGTCACCGAGAAGAGCCTGGCTCCATCCTCGTGACACTCACCCTTGATATATTTGTAAACATTAATGAGGTCACCCCTCAGCCTCCTCTTCTCCAAACTAAAGAGCCCCAGCTCCCTCAGCCTTTCCTCATAAGGGAGATGCTCCACTCCCTTCATCATCCTAGTTGCCCTGTGCTGGACTCTCTCCAGCAGTTCCCTGTCTTTCTTGAACTGAGGGGCCCAGAACTGGACACAATATTCCAGATGGGGTCTCACCAGGGCAGAGTAGAGGGGAAGGAGAACCTCTCTCGACCTACTAACCACCCCCCTTCTAATACACCCCAGGATGCCATTGGCCTTCCTGGCCACAAGGGCACACTGCTGGCTCATGGTCATCCTGCTGTCCACCAAGACTCCCAGGTCCCTTTCCCCTACACTACTCTCTAATAAGTCATTCCCCAACTTATACTGGAACCTGGGGTTGTTCCTACCCAGATGCAAGACCCTACATTTACCCTTGTTATATTTCATTAAATTTTTCCCCGCCCAACGCTCCAGCCTGTCCAGGTCTCGCTGAATGGTAGCACAGCCTTCTGGTGTGTCAGCCACTCCTCCCAGCTTGGTGTCATCAGCAAACTTGCTGATAGTACTCTCTAGTCCCTCATCCAAGTCATTGATGAATATATTGAATAATACTGGTCCCAGTACCGACCCTTGAGGGACTCCACTGGATACAGGCCTCCAACCAGACTCCGCCCCATTGACCACAACTCTTTGGCTTCTTCCCCTTAGCCAGTTCACAGTCCACCTCACTACCCGAGAGTCTAGACCACACTTCCTCAGTTTAGCAGCAAGGATGCTGTGGGAGACTGTGTCAAATGCTTTACTGAAGTCAAGATAGACCACATCCACCGCTCTGCCATCATCTATCCACCTTGTTATATCCTCATAAAAGGCTATGAGGTTAGTCAAGCACGACTTCCCTTTGGTGAAGCCATGTTGACTGTCTCTAATGACCCTCTTATCCCTGATATGCCTTGAGATGGCACCAAGGATAAGTCGTTCCATCACTTTCCCAGGGATGGAGGTGAGGCTGACCGGTCTATAGTTACCCGGGTCCTCCTTCTTGCCCTTTTTGAAGACTGGAGTGACATTTGCTTCCCTCCAATCCTCAGGCACCTCTCCCGTCTCCCAAGACTTGGCAAAAATGATGGAGAGTGGTCTAGCAATGACATCAGCCAGCTCCCTCACCACCCGTGGATTTGACCCTAAACAGTGATAAATAGTAAAATAACATCTAAATCTCACATTATTTGTATCAGTAATGTACAAATCCCACTTTAATTATAATCTAGATCAGCTTCTCCAGAAACAAGGAAGGCTTCACACTAGTCTCCAACTCCCAGACTCTTCTTTCCTTTTTAAATAGATTCAAAAGGATGGACCAACTGTTTGGAGTCAATGGAAACCTTGACTGCTAGCTGGAGCTCAGGACTAAGCCCTCATTTAACAGCCTTTCCATTTTCATTAGTGCCATTTGAAGATACAATGCATAGTCCCACCTCTCACAATCCAGCTCAGCTAACTTAGCCTACCCAGCCCAGGCTTCCTGGTTGTGGGCTTTACCCCGGGCTGGGGACACAAGCTGCTCCAGAGAGTGACCCATCGCACCCTACTAGTGACGTCTAAGCGGCACGCTGCCACCGAGCATGTCTCCAAGGCAGATGAGGTGAACCATCCCCTGGGCAGCCAGGCCTTCTTCCACTCAGCAAAGACTGGATTAGCGTAGACATCCAATATTTAGACTGCTGGGGGTAGGAGAGGTAAACAAAACCCTTGACGTCAGTGATGTCAAACACACAGAGCTGTGACCCTCTCCAAGAAGATGAACAATCAAGAAAAAAACAAGCCAGGTGACAGCACATATACATGCATACACAACATTCTGCATGTTTGCATTATACTTATCCTTCAGAGAAGACAGGATAGAATCACGCTGCCGGTTACACAGCTAAATTCCATCTTCTCAACAGAACTAACAGTAGCCGAGTCTGCAAATGTAGTACTGAAAAAACATAAATATCAAAGTGCAAGCTTGAGCTTTGCCTGTGTAAGTCAAGAATAACGTTTCACCAATAAATCAGGACCAAAAATTACTAGCTGTGTCAAATGGCTGCAACAAAACTATACTTTTGGAAACGAGCTTTTTATTTGCTTGAATTTCCCAACTTGAATTTCATCATAATACAGGGTTTTTCACTTCTAGTGTCAAACGCTGAGAAGGGCCAAGATGCCATTCTTCCCAGAGAACTCACTCCGAGGGAATTACAAACAGCATAACGACATGCTTCACACACAGCTAAAATTTGCGAATCCTTTAACACATGGCCAGTCTGCATTCCCGTAGTGCTTCCTTTCGACTCAGTTCTCCCCATTCCCAGGACAACAGTGCTGAGGAATTATACCATACACTTCAAGCTGATTTGCTATTCTTTCCCCTGTGCCCTTATAGGATTATTCTCTGCAATATCTGGCAATTTGCTAAAGACTTTGAAGCACTGCCTGACAGAAGGGAAGGAGAGCTCCTGCAGAATGACTGTCAGGATTCAGTAATTCACCAGCTCTTTAGTGAGGGATGAGAACTGAACACACTCTCTGGGCCAGCTCCTGAAGTCTGCCAGCTAGGGGCAAGTAGATAATTTGAGTCTAGTCAATAATGGTATTCCCATTCCTACAGTTGATTACACTCATGCTTGGTTTTATATACTGAGAAGGTAGGCAAGTGAACAGGGCAAAGAGCAGGCCAGCTGTCTGTGTGATGAGAGTAAATGCTGGTGCCAGCATCCTCAGTTGTGGCCAGGTCATTCAGCAAAGGGGCTCTCTGCTTAACTCAGTTTTCATTCCTGCTCCGCTGTCAGTCTGAAGACCACTTATTCCTGCACTGCTCACTCAGTTACTTACACTGGAAGCTACCTGGTTTGCTGAGTTTCATTTATTAGATACAGCAGCTATTAGTATACATAGAAATAATCAGCTCTGTTTCTGTTTGAATACACAGCTGGTTTTGTACCTCCTTTTAATACAAGGAACAACTGTGCTAAGCATGGCTATGTATTTTTTGCCAATGCTTTTTGGAAAAATTTCTTCTTGGTTGTACATCACTACTACAGCACTACCTTGGTCTCATGCACTACTAAGATTTATGCAGCTCAAGTACGTATCAGAGTCTGTTGATGTTGCAGAAGGCCAGATTTGGAATCAGAAATCTTCCCACCAGTTGGCCTGTGGTTTGTTCTGTAACTTCTGATCTGATCCACGTGTAGTAGTAGCCAATAACACAGTGCTTTGGCATGAGACAGAAGCGGAGTAGCCCTGCCAATGCACACACAAATGCCCTGGGTTTGTGGTAGTGGACCTAAAGCAGCATTTTTCCTTCTGTATTTGTCTCTCAAAGCTGCATACCTGTGTGGATGTTCCAAGGCCAAGCAAACGCACAGGGTTTTTTTGCAGGCTTTTTTCCCAGAACAGCATTAAGAGGGGCTCCCTACGGTTCTGGCTTCTGTGAAACCTCTAAGATTCCCACATCTTTGCTACATGAACTTTTGTTAAACAGTCAGGTAGATTCAAATCTTATGGGGCAGGGGTAAAACGGTGAGCAAACAGCATTATAACATAAGCTTTGTTTTCTTAGGAAACTAGATTAACAGTCCTGTTAATAGGGATCTGGTATAAACTGCAGCCAAAAAAAAAACCCTGCAGATACATCCTGCCTGCACCTTTCTGTGAAGGCAAGGTTTTTATTAGCAAAAGCTGGCTTGACTAATCATCTTTTACATGTAAAAGATGCTAGTTCAACAAAGTTGTCTCTTGTAATTTAATTCACAAGGAACCTCTGGGTTCTCCAGAGAAGAACTGGAGTGGTAAGGAAGAGATGTTGGAGTTTTTGGGTCTGAAAACACTTCCTTTTCTCCAGATGTAGCTTTTTTCATCCCAAGGAAGGTGAGACTTGGACATTTAGATTGCCTATTTCTGGCATTCTCTTCTTCAAGCTTTATGCCAAAAAACCCACCAAGACTGGTTTCAAACAATAAACAGGCCAATAACATCCCGAAGTAACCAAGAGTTCTTAAGGGGCAGTGGAACTACCACATAGCACCCACAGGCCAGAAAGGAACAAGGTATAGCCAAGGACAAACACAGAGCCTATACTGAGAGTAAGTACAGACATGCTTACACACAGCAGAATTGAGCTCGTAACAGTAAAAGAAATAAGCACAAATATTTTGTGATGGAAAAAACAATTAAAAAAAATACTGAAAACCTGCAGAGTTGTTCACAGAGGCAGATGGGGTCACCTATCCCCATACAGGCATTGCAGGTGTCCTTTAAACCTGCCAGGAGGAATATATAGATTCATCAGCCAAGACATTTGTATCCACCTACAAGGCTGAGGCAGAGAAGTCAGTAAAACACTGGCTGAGAATTGCAAAGTGCACATCAGGGTGCAGGACAGGCACTGAACTGGCCAAGTACTCACCTAAGCTGCCTTTCTGGGCAGCAGGAGACCAACTGCAAACCACATCCTATGAAGGGGACCACCTCACTCCGCAAACGTGCCAGCCAAATCCCAGGAAGGTGAAGGACCTGCGTTCTACCAGCTTAGACAAAGCTAATAGAGACGCAGCGTATTTTCCAAACACTAATTTAGACACGGATGATGTTTCTTCTACTCAGCTGGTTTTGGCTAACAACAATTATGAGTTTAGAAAAAACACTGTTAGCAGTGGAAGTTTTCCGTTTCAGTCAATTGAGACAGGGCCTGAAAGTTGCATACAAGCCTCGAGGACTGCGGTCTAATGCAAAGATACTTAAACAATAAAACCTTTACAGTGCAAAACGTGTTCTCAGGGGATTTTACAGAGTCTTAAATACAGGGAAGGCAAGAAGTTGCTGAAGTCTTGGAACAAAGAGATCAACTGAAGTACAAAATACATACAGCACACAGAAAGCACAACACTAAAAAGCCCTGGACAGGTGAGAACAATTGTTATTTGGGACTAATAACACGACAAGAGTGCTGACAACCTTCTGGTATTTTATTGTGCTACTTTTGTGATGATTGTCACCTAGTAGCTTTGTTTCAGTTTCATGCTACAAATAGCTGCTGGGTGCAATGACAGTTCACACAGTATTTGCTAACTCAGGGAAGGCACATACATGCTCCTCAACTACCTGGATTTGGGAAGTTTAAACTACATGGCTTTTTGAGAAGTTGAACAAAGTAAACATTGCACCTGAGTAAGTTTTTTTTTTAATAACACTTGCTGGCTTCTAAGCTATTAAGAAAATGCTTTCTCTTCATTGAGAGGGAAAAAAAAAAAAAGGAACTTGACTTTCTCTGCAGTAGGGGTTGGTTTCAGACCAGTGGGCTGTGAGGCAGAGCAGAGGCTGTATGAGTGGGGCATGATGCACTGGACTGTCCCCCATCTACACACATGACCACAGCACTAGAGACAGAACAACTCGTTGAAAGCCAGCTTCCCAACAGCTTTCCACCTGTTGCTCAATTTGACAAGATTGCAAGCCCAGAAAATATCCCATTTACTAACCTTGGCTTCTGTGCACCTAGTGCTCAGTTCAGCCAGCCAAGTCGGTGGAGCCCTAATAGCAGTATTTATCCTTTTGGCAAGTAAGGAGACATGGAGAAAGCTGGGAGGAAAAGAGAGAAGGCACCCTAGAAAAGGAGCAAGGAAAACCACACAGACAAATATAAGGGTTTAGAGCACATCTTGCAGAAGGCAGAAGCTCCCCCATCCATTAGGACTTGCTGTTTAAGCAACATGAGTTCCTGGCAGACACAACTGACTTCTCTAAAAAATGTTTGTTTTAATGATGAATAAGGAGAGAAAAATTAAAAGGTGAAAAGGTGAAAAGGAAGAGAGACATCAAAAGAACAGGAGACAGGCAAAAACAGGAGGCAAAGGCTGAGGCCATTTGTCTTCTCCATCTATGGAAACGTGGATTGAACAGCACCAGCAAAGGGCAGCTAAGGACATGTGCTCCTTACAGACCTCCAGGAGAGCTCCTCCAGGAGAAACATGTGCCTTTTCCCAGGAGCCCACAGACAGCCCGACAGGAAGATGGGACAGCCACTGGAGCACTCTGTGATGGGTTGACCTTGGCAGGGCATCAGATGCCCACCAAATTTGCTCTACCACTCCCTCTCCTCAACTGGAGAGGGGAGAGAAAATATAACGAAAGGCTCACAGGTCAAGAAAAGGACAGGGAGATCACCCAGCAATTACTGTCATGGCCAAAACACACTCAACTTGGGAAAATTAGTTTAACTTATTACCAATCAAAGCAGAGAATGGCAATGAGAAATAAATCTTAAAACACTTTACCCCCACCTCTCCCTTCTTCCCAGGCTTAACTTTATTCATGATTTCTCTATCTCCTCCCCTCTGAGCCACCCAGGGGGATGAGGAATGGGGGTTGCAGTCAGTTCCTCATACGTTGTCTCTGCTGCTCCTTCCTCTTCAGGTGGAGGACTCCTCACACTCTTCCTTGGCACTGGTATGGGGTCCCTCCCACGGGAGACAGTTCTTCAGAAACTGCTCCCCTGTGTGGGATCCCTACCATAGGCTGCAGTCCTTCAGGAACAGACTGCAGGTCTTGTCAGGACCCTACTCCAGTGCAGGCTCCCCACAGTGCCACAGCCTCCTTCGGGCATCCCCCTGCTCCGGTGTGAGGTCCTCCACAGGCTGCAGGTGGACATCTGCACCACCCTCAACCTCCACGAGATGCAGAGGGACAACATGTCTCGCCATGCTCTTCACCATGCGTTGCAGGGGAATCTCTCCTCCGGCACCTGGAGTACCTCTTCATCCTTCTTCTTCAACACCACCTTGGTTTCTGCAGAGTTGTTTCTCTCATGTATTTCCACTCCTCTCTCTGGTTGCAATTCTGCAGTAACATTTTCCCCCCTTCTTAAACATGTTATCCCAGAGGTGCTACCACTGTGACTGATGGGCTCAGCTTTGGCCAGTGGCAGGTCCATCTTGGAGCTGCTTGGCATTGGCTCTGTCAGACACATGTGGAGTTTCCACCAGTTTCCCACAGAAGCCACCCCTGTAGCCTCCCTACTACCAAAACCTGGCCATGCTGTCTGAAGGATGCTGCACTTGCCAAACACGTTTTGATGGAAGCCACCTCATCCCAAATTTGTAACATGAACAGTTTGGGGATTTCTCTTGAATCCAGGTGAAATAAAGACAGAAATAACAACACACAACCACCCAAACCAGATCATCTTAGTGTTGCCAAAAACAGCGCTATGTATGTCTTTCATTTTCTACATTAAAGAACAAATATTAAAATCTGACATTTACCACCTTGGACTTGCAATCAACTTTCACTTCATACCTACTGGAAGACAACGCTCACAAACACCACTCTTTCTCAGAGCCCCAGACTCTTCCCATGGGAACGCTGCTGTACTCCAGCAACAGGGCAAGATCAGGTCTGCAGTTACACGAACAGGCAAAGGACAGAGCAGGCTGCCATTCCAGTGCCAGCAGTTTCTAGTTTACCCCACATTCCAGAATGTACTGCTGTTCCAAGCCAAGAATATAAATAATGGCAGCAAAGGTAAAAGTGTTTATTAAAAACATGCCTCTTCACTGTTTATCGTTCATTTTTGGAAATGATGAGAAATTATGTCCTGCCCTCTGCAGTAAGACAAAGAGTCAGAATTGTGGGGAAAAGCTTTTGTATCTGCTGATCAAGCAAGGGAAAACTTTTTTCAAGCTGCCCTTCTGACTCCAGCATATCAACAGTTCGTCCCCCCTGCCCCATGACTACATCTGACACCACTGCCCTGGTTTAGATCACAAGGTGAAAAGTGCTAGTCAGACTCCAAGATAAACCTGTCAATAGAGAGGCACAGACATTTGCATTCTTCCCTACCTGCTTGTGAGTGTCAGCTGTTTGTCTGGGAGCAGTCACTTGAAAAGTTTTTACTGAGAAAAGGAAAGTGGGATGCAGAGGGCATTTCAAGCAGGAAAAAAAAAAAAAAAAAAAAAAGTTGGGGAGAGGAACCCCATAAAGACCACAAAGAGAAAATTAAAAAAAACCACACCAAAACCCTGGCCCCATCAGGTCCTCCCAACAACCTTCTTTATCAGAGGTTCATTGTCAATCAATTAGCCAAGGCAGCAGGGGTCTGTAGGGAGGGGGGTAGCTTGAGAGACAATGGCCTGCCCTGTTGTATTACTATTTAATCACTTTTCCTAAATAAATAAAGCAGCCCTGAGGTGCTGTCATGTCAAGGGAATTTACAACAAAAAAACCCTTCATTTTTCATTGGTCATTACTTTTCCTTCCCTCCCACCCCTGCCGGACTAGAGAGGGTTATTACTGTAGCCTTAAGTTCCATCTTTGTGTTGCTTGCCTTTGATTCCCACTCGGACCTTGCCACTTTCTGGCACTAATTTGTCAGGCCGAACAAAGGAGGGATTTGTACCTCCTGTAAGGTCTCAATTAGGAAAGGCTTCTGCTGTATTATGTGCCATTGGGACAGGACACAAAGACGGTAATTACAGGAATTTGCACTAAATGGCTGAAGAATTCACAGCAAAACTTTTCTTCCTCCCCCCTCCTCATCCTTTTCCAAGCTTACCCCTCCCAGCAGCCCTGGGGAAAACCGCTCTCAATGCCTGCAAGCCGTAATTACCAACAGCAGGCCCCTTAGGTTAAACAGCGGCCCACGCCAGGGAACGGCGCAAAGCGCCTGCAGGGAGCGAGGTGCCAGGAGAGGGTCTCGGCTGGCTGGTGTGCCTCCAAAGCCTCCTCAGCAAAAACTTCTCTGAGCCAGCGAAGTTGCCCCAGTTTCTGCTAGTTATAATTACAACTATTCGTTCCTTTGTGCCGTGGTAACAGCTACAAGTTCCAGCCGAATCTCGCAGACCGGCTGCAGGGGTCTTGGGCAAGCCACGGCGAAGGGTGCGGCGCCTCCCCAACCTCGGGTGCAGGGAACCCCAGTGGCTGGCTTCTCCCAGGCTCTTCCCAACTCGCATTTCCCCACACAAGAGTGTTTGTTCAGTTTTGCAGACTCAAAGGAGGCCACAGCAGCACTGGGAACGCCTCGCACATATCAGGGAAAGACACTGTGCGACCCTGACGTGCCCAGAGCACCTTACTTCTGGAGGGAATGCATGAGCAAGGGCAATTGAATTGTTCCATGTTTGGGAGAGAAAATCCACCCTTTCCCATGGAAAACTCTGCTCCCATATATATAATGCAAGACTAAAATCTATTTTGCATTTAAGACATGCATTTTGTTACTATCTCATGGCCTGATCCTGTTTTTCAGGAGGTCATTGGAAACGCTCACTTGAAACTCTCCTGGACCTCAGTCAGAGGATGAAGCAAAATTACAAAATTTTCCTCTACTAAGCTTTGAATTAAAAGAAATTAGGAGAAAGGAATAAAATTTTAATGTAATCTGGGATATTATCTTAAAAATGAGGCTGTTAATCCTCTTGTATTCTTGAGTTTCACAAGGCTCTCTGCTGGACAACACTGGCCTGCATCCGTCTCACAGATACTTATTTGACCCATTCCCAGTCTCCCTGCAGCTCTCACTCTCACAACTACTCTTAAAGGTTAAGACATGATCATCGTCCAACAATAGTGCTCAAGTCACCAGAGTTACCATAGGATTCAGGCTCCTTGAGTTTCAGCAGTAATTTGGTACATAATCACTCCCAGGAAATAAAAAAATAAAACTGAAGTCACACAAACAGAACTGAATTCAGGCAGAAGCCCAAATACGGCGACCAAATCATTAACTGCACTCAGGCCAACCTTCACAATGCTCCAGGTACCAGGTGGGTGCCATGTAAGTGACTACCAGACAAGGACAAACTCAGCTGCAACCAGAGCCAGTTCTGAGGCCAACCCAGCACTTCTTAGGGCTCAGGTCTCCCGTGGAAGGGATTCAGGCCAGCCAGGAGGTCCTGGGCCCACACAGACCCACCCCAGCCCGATCCACATGTGGTTTCAGAGCAACAGGAGGCTCCACAATGGATCTCCACCCCAGAGCAGAGCAAGGAGGAGGCAGGACTCTCACAGCTCCCATAATAAAAGAGGAGAACCCTCCAGAAAAGTTGTTGCTGATACAGCTAACAATTTCTATGTGAGCATAACTAAAGCCAGCCAGAGAGTATAGTTTAGGCACGAGGTGCCCAAATTTGATCCACAAAACTGCCCTTGCTAAAGGACAATAAACTGCATTCACACAGGTCCTCTCGTATTTTCCCTTCATTCCCAAACTGGGTAAAATCATGATCTTGCCCAGGTTAGTTAGCAGTCAAATTAACTGAAATTTACAACTAGTTGCAGAGGCTTAAGGTCATGCTTTTATCCCTGCTTCAAGGGAAGAACCAAGCAGGTGAACTCATGCCTGAACCTCTGTGCTAGGGTACATGTTGCCAAATGACAGTGGAAGCATTTATGCTTTGAGAACTCTCCCAAGAAGGCCTAGAGCTGAAACTGAGTTCCACAAAGGACTTGGAGGAGACAGAGTTATAAAAACAAACAAAAGTGCCCGAAACTGGAAAGTTGCATCATATCCAGAATTGAAATCCCTTTGATTCTGGATCACATTTCCAGTGTCCTGAACCAAGAAAACAGCTCAGCCACCCCTTTTCTCCGCATTTTACAGAGAGCAAAGAAAGGCTAACACACCCAAGTGTCTGGGGCCATAGTGAGAAGCAGGGAAGGGCTGTGTGTTGCTAAAACACATACATGTTCCTCCAAGAGATTTTCCTTCCCTGAAGAAGGGGATGCTGCAGCCTGTTTGCTTACCTGCACACCTGAAGCTCTGAACTGTGAGCCCTCTCTCTAGAGACAGCGTGGTCAGGATGCTCAGGAAGCTGGTGGTCACAGACTGGCGCTTGCTCTTTCTAAGATCGTTTCCCAAGGGCCGATCTCCAGGTTTGTTCCTAAGTGTGACCTGTGGGTTCTGAGTTAAACTTCTAGTAGCATTGGCTGCTGCTCTCAGTGCCTCCATCCACTCCTGGGCCCTCTGACGAGTCTCTGCACGCAGGCGGAGGACATCTTGAGGAAAAATGACCTGAAAGCAAGAGTCACAGCCATCCTGAGTATCTGTCTGGACCGACAGGCACACATCCACATTGTAACTCAGCAGAGGATCTTCATCAAGCCTACCCGGTTGGAATGCCATGAGATAAGACCTGTTCAAGACAAAAGTAAATGCCTTCCAGTTATTCTGGACAGTTAACCTATAAAGAGTCCCTGATTTGAGAATATTTTGGTACTCTTTAGTGTTTTCAGTCAAATTCATGGACAGGAAGAGCTCCATAGGCTTCTCTAACAATCCATTGGTTTGAGAAAGGTCACTGTTATTTTCAGGCTTTGGCACATTCTCCAGTTTCTCCTGCTGTCTTGTGAAAGCAGGCACAGAAGCACGCACCGCTTCCCAGAGTTTCTGTCCCCAGTCCAAAGCCTCCCATGAGGACTCTGCCTTCAGCTGCAGCTGCGAGTTGTCTGACAGGACAGCGTCCACCACCTTGGTTTCAATGCAACCAGTAACAGTGACCCTTTGAAAATGCATGAGTGGATACACGGTGGGAAGAGTCTGATTGCCACTGCTGTCCAAGCAATACAGGTACAGTTTGTACGGGGAGAGCTCAGCGTAACAGGTTTGCCAGAAGCTGTCATTGTCTCTTCTAATCTCTAAGTATCCCTTCTTCAGAATATTTGGGAACACTGGCTTGCGTTCTGGAGGAAACAAAATGAGAATGTTACCATTAATTCTTTTTAAATAATCGTTTCAAACTGCTACATCATTCTGGCTTATACATCTCTCCTACCCATATATCTGGAAGATAGGATCACAGAAATAGCCTCCACCCAGCAGGTTATAATTATCAAACACAAGCACATTTGAGCCAATGAGAACACAGCACTTTTTTACTGAGAGGTACCAAAACACTTTACAAAAATGGGACAGTGAAACAGAGGGGCAGAGAAACAAAGCCATTTTCCTGAGATTATACAGGAGAAGAGCGAAAGAGCAACAAAACACCGCAAGTCTCCCAGAACCTAGTCCAGAAGAGTACAGTATTATCAAGTAATCTGTTGCCAACTGAAATAGATTTTGACAGAGAAACACATACAAATTAAAACAATGCCTTCCTCTCCTGCCCCCTCTTTCCCAAGCCCAACTTCATGATTTCACACACAAGCCCTCTACCCACCCAGCTGCACAAGGGGGAAGGTGAAGGAGGATCATGGTCAGTTCCTCTCTGCCGCTCCTTCCTCCTCAGACCTTTCCCCTGCTCCAGCGTGGGTCCTCTCCAGGGGCTGCAGTTCTTCAAGATAAACCTGCTTCTGCACAAGTTCTCCATGGCCACAGTTCCTTCAGGAAATCTCCACCTTCTCCACGTGGGGCTGCAGGGAGATACGTGCTCCACCATGGTCTCCCCAGGGGCTGCAGGGAAATTCCTGCATGGGTGCTTGCAGCACCTTATTCTCCTCTGACCCCGGGCACCCACACTTACCTGGGACATGGGGAATGAAGGACTGTGCCCAACGACAGCAGCTCTTCAGCATGACCCAGGACCAGAACATTTTGCGCAGTTCTACTAAAGAGGAGCTTTGCTGATTTATGGAAATGAGGCTCAGGACCAAGCAGATGCGACCAAAAATTAAGAGTATGTCCAGATTCAAACATATATATCTGTGTGCCTCAGCACTTCAGGTGCTTTGGAGCAGATCCTTGCACAAACCTGGGACCAAGGCAAAGTCAACAGGAATTTTTTTCGTCCCCAGGAAACCAGCTATGCACAAGTCACTCCGGGCACCAAAGTGACATGAATGTAAAGGAATTATCTAAAGCATTTCTGAGTTTTAAAAGAGATTTCCGTGCAAAATTTGTTCTAATCTGGTTTGCATCACTTCAGCTGTCATTAATACACACAAACATTGTAATTTTATCTTGGGCCAGGCATGTAGCTCTGTGCAATTTTTTTTGGTCCCTGTATAATTCAGCCTCTCCTCAGCCATGAGTAAAAAATTCTTGCTCCCATTTGACTTTTACTTAACCTTTCCTATCAGCGATGGGTCTTGACTTACAAACAGTGGCAGAATTAACAGAATTAATGAAGAGGTTTCTGCCTGCAGTTGTCCATCTCCCTCAGAGACTGCTATTCCCAATGCAGGAGCAAGGTAACCACCTGGGAACAGCTCCTCATCCACTGCTTGGCACAATTAGGTCAAAACAAAATCAGCATCAATTGACCTTAACACGCAGTTAAAAAGCAGTACAGGAGCCCTTTCACTCCTGATTTCTGCCCTCAGGCTGACAACCTTTGAAAGAGGGAAAAGGTAGACAGCTGGAGGCACAAAATATTTTCAGCGTCTCAGCTTAACCAGTTACCATTCCTGCTAGCAGGCCACACGCTCTACCAAGTTTCAAGTGTAATCACCTCTGAGAATACCTGGGATGTCTTCAATGCAGAACTAAGAGAACAGAAGCATCAGGCCCTGACAAAGCTTGGAAATAAAGAGCCAAAGGTGAGCCTGTACAGAAGTTAGTGCATCTCTGTCTGTGCTAGGCTTTCCAGCTAACATAGCCAGAACTGCTGTGCAAGCCGCTCTCACCACCGCTGGCTAATGGGCGAGTCTGTCAGTCCTCCCAGGGGCATAAGGCAAGTCAGGGACCATGAGTATTTGAGAGACTTACTTACTGTCCAAGGGGTTTCTGATACCAACTGGGGAGAAAGCAGAATTTGGGCTGTAACCTACAGTCTAAGGAGAAGCTCCAGTCCTTGGCTGAAAGCGTTGTGAGAGTTCTGTGTGCGTGCAGGAGGATGATTCAGGACAGCAGCAGCGTAAAAGCTTTGGCTTGCTCTTCAGTGAAGACCAGCTTTAAGAATTTACCAGAATTAAGTAGACAAGTTTCAGTTGAACATTATGAACATACATGAGAATTAATTGTTTTATATACTTAATGTGAGTATGCAAACCACATGGGGGTTAAATATGTGGGAAGGATGCCACCTCCTATCCACACCAACAAAAAGGATGCACTTCAGTTTCACCTTGCCAGCTCAGCCTCAGCTTCCCCACGTCACCCACATACTCAGACCAGAGCCCACATCTGGCACTCTGTTCAAAGCTTTGCCTACAAAGATTTCCTGCATATATGACTAAAACCATAACAACAATTTAAAAATTGCTACTTTGGCACTAGGTCTGAAAAGATGGGAAAAAAATCAATATAACAATACCTTGCAAATAAACCATTAGAGTGTTTAAGCTAAATATGAAAACTGAAAGCCTAATCTAAAAATCAAAATTGTAGAGAAAAAGCACACTTTCGCAGCCCAAATGCACAGACATACGAACACACGCCGACTAAAAGAGAACCAATTTTGTTCACTGTACATCTCTGGCCCTGGCATTCATTAGTATTTCTGCTCTAACTCAAAAGCCATTAATTTCTCTGAAACCCACACTAATCCCTTTGTAGTGCAGATAATGGGCAGCCATTCTAGAGTCATCTTCCCTTTCTATTAATCCAATCAGGGAGGCAGCGCTTCTGCAGCTCCAACTGCAATCTCTCTCGCTTCCATCAAGTACAGATGACAGTTCAAGCTTCTCCATAATAAGACAACTCATAACCTTCCCCCAGCCACCCCTCCTTCACCCGCACACAGGTTTGCTTGTCTTTTGTTGACTTAGAGAAAGGCTATCTCTCTCTGCCATTCACAGAGGCACCCCCCTTTCCCTCCTCTGCCCCACTCCTTTCGTTCGAGCTCCCACGGATCAGCTCCACTGGCTCTTGGCTCTGACTGGGATAGAATTAGCAACGAACTTGATTAGACTTCGAATGCCTCGTATTTTTCAGGTCAGGGCAACAGATGTTGGCAGAGACAGGCTGAAATCATATGCTACACATACCACACCCCTCACAACTCTGCTCATTTATCTCCTCAGCATGCAGCATGCCAGATAATACCCTTCCACTCAGCGAGCAAATACTACCATCTCTCCATCCACCTTCTGAACGGTAACTGCATCTCTTTTTCTTCCTACAGAGAGTAAATTGAGCAAGAGTAAAAAAAAAAAAAAAAGGAAATAATCACAGTAAATCGCCCACACCTGGGCCATTTGGAGTTACAATTTCAAGGTAAAGGGGGAAGAAGACAAACAGACTCAGCATCTGGGAACAGGGTAATATCTTCCTTAGTATCTCTCCTCTCCTTTGGGAACTGCCCACTCTTCCCAGCTAACGGCACTGCACCAAGCACACACCTACCCCTCTCCATACTTGGGGGCAGTTGGTGCAACCAGCACCACATGACAGAAAGCCCAAATGTTGTCTCAGCACGTCCAGAAGATATACGTTGCTGAACAACTGACTGCAGTTGTGTCCCTGTTTGTATGGCAGGAAAACTCAGTGTTTTCCTCCACTGAAGCATTCCTGATGACCGCAATACCAATTTGGAAAAAGCTGAAGCAAAGATGCCTCATCTCTGAGGGGTTTGTGTCTTGAGGTGGCACTCCACTCTGGATTCTCTAACCCTTAGGAAGGGATCAGCATAAATTACAGAGCTTTTGTCAATAGTCCTCCTCTCCGATTTCCATAGAATTTAGCAGTCAACTTTGGGACCTAAAATGCTCTCAGACTGGGTTGGGCTAGTCGCCTGCTTGGTGAGGTTTGCTAGATCAGGGACAAACTGTGCCTCAGACAGCATGACTCAAATCCACAAAGTACACTTCCCTCCCACTTAAAAATACACTTTTCTTCCCACCTATTTTCCCATCTGGCTCTGCAGGTGTGTCTCTTTCAGGCAAGTATATCCAATTCCACTTGGTCCTACAATAACCGCACCGATATACAGCCACAAATTTCCAGCAGATGGCTGTCCTGGAGCCAAATCCGGCTGCTTCTCCCAATGCCACTTTTCAAGGGACCACTACAGTAATGGGACTTGTTGACTAGGTAGCAGTTTGCATTCATTTTTAGAAAGAAACAGCATCTCTCCCCATCAGAAGGGCACTGACTCTTTTTCATCTTCCTTAGACTTAGGGAAAGCAAAACCTGCTTCAAAAATGTTGAACTTGCAAGCTCTTAATTTTAGATTTATGCATTGCTAGTAGGTTGGCTTAGCTGTTCGCTAAAAATAAGCTCCTCACTGAATCCTCTCCTCTGCCTGAATAGATGGATAAAGAACCCGAATAAATTATTCTTTATGGCTTTCCCTTCAGGTGTGGCATTGTATGAGAAACATATGAGAAGCTCTGAAGTCTGCAGGGATCTCAGCTACCCAGCCACTCCATCCAATCCTTTTTGCTCCTCTGCAGCAAGCCGAACACTTGTACAGCATTTGCTGAGCAGACCGCCAGCACCCTGCGCACGCTGACACAGTGCCTGTGCCAAGGGGGCAGTGAAGGAGGTTGGATTCAAAATGCGAGACCACTCCAAAACAGGATTCAACCCTGGCAGAGGCAGAAGGATGAGTTGAAAGAGACAGTTACCTAGTACCAGCTAGGAGACGCAAAAAACAGCAGCACCTGCAAAAGAGGTGAGAATATCAAACGAAGACGGGTTTGCTGCTCTTTTTAATAAATGCACTCAATTTTAAAAAGAAGGAAGAAAAGGTATAAAGTGACTGTCAAAGCTACAAAAACAGGGTCAGTTCACATTAGGAGAGTTAGCTGACACCATTAAGGGAACAATAGCAACTAACCTGAAAATTCAGTTATGAAAGTCATCACAACATCACTGGAAGCAATCAGCACTGCCCCAGGAGAAGAAAACTCTGTTCATTAGCTTTATGGAGTGCTGTAACTCCAGAGCAAAAATCTCCATAAGCAACAACCCTCCCAACCAGAACAGCTTCACAACGGAACCCATCAGTGCCTTTTACTGCAATCCTCCTGCACCGCGAATTTATCTGCCGTGAGCCCCTCCCATCGCCTCCCGTCGCACTCCCTCTCACCACCCTGCACCCTCCCACAGCCTCCCAGGCCAGGGAGCTGAGAACGCCCCATTTCCCTCCACTCAGGACAGCCACCCAGCATAGCCCACTCCACCACTGCTGCTCTCTGCCAGCCACCACGGCCCTTCCAGCTTGGAGGGTGCTCAAATCCAAGAAACAATCAGGAGCGAGCCTGAGAGGAACAAGCACTGCAGTCCCCAGATTAGCCAGGGGAGTCAGGGGGAACTCATCCAGCGGATGAGCTGAAATCAAGCAATCCAAATCATACTCCTGCCGGACCCTGGGCAAAGTGCCTCATCTCTTTTTGTCCCTACTCACCCTCCTGTCCTTACTGCATGGTGTATTTAAGCTGTAATCTCCTGTGAGAAGGGGATATCTCTTGCTAGACGAACAGACAGTCCCTGGGCACTTAAGGACCCCCACAGTGGAGGGCATTTAGCTCACATCCTATTTTAAATAACATTTTTGCCTCCTCAAATCTTCAAAGGCCCCAAATCTCTGCAGTACAGCTACCTTTTTCTTGACTACCTTTTAATGTTGAAAATAAATTGGCCACAGGGGGGACATCAGTTCTCCAACTGGCTTGGTATCTCTGGGATTATTTCCAAGTGGTTTGAGGCTTCCTGGTCTCTAGAAGGGAAGGTGCAAAAAGGCTGTTTCCATGCATTTGCCTCTCAGATGGCAGCACTACTATCTTTCACACAACACCACAGACCTGTAATGTTCTGCCATCCCAGTGGCAATTAATGGCCTATTGGTCTGCCCTGGATGTGTAGCTTCTACACACCAAAGACAGAAAAAAAAACCAACAGTGCTACAGGGGGATGTTACAAAATCACAAATGGTAATTCAGCTTCGCAGAAGCCGCCCTGGTAGATGGGTCAGGAGCTAGGCTTTATCTGGCCATCACCTGAGGAAATGCATGAAGGCCACATGTCAGACCTCCAGCACTTCACAGCTCTCAGGACCTCTGGCTGCCTCCACCTGTGCAGCAACTCCCATACCTGCCACACGTCACCCTTCCAGCCAGCTGCCTTTGCAGCTCCTCTCTGAGCAGCACAAGAGCAGCAACAACTGACAGCCCTGCTGCCTGCTGCTCTGACCCACCACCACAAACCTGCTGATACGTACCACTGAAAGCTGCATGAGCCAACGTCACAGGGACAGAGCTAGTACCAGCCACCACTTCTGCTGCCAAAGATGAGGACATCTGGCAAAGAAAGAAAACTTCCCAACATAAAGTCTTTGTGGTCGCCAGAAAAACAGAAAGAAGCACTGTAAAACAACTCCTCAGAATTCAAGGATCACCCCCAGTTCCCAATCTGTGAATCAGTGGTGTGCTGCTCATGAATACGGATTTAGATGTCCTACCTCTATAAAAACACACCAGAAAAGTATGTAATATGTAGAAGACCTATATGAAGAGGGGCCCAAGTCTCTCTCTCCTGTACAAACTCTGAGTACAAGATTATACCTTCAAAGTGACTTAAACAATGGCTTCACATCCAACTAGAAAAAAAAAAAATTGGGGGGGGAATTTTTTTTTTTAAAACCATTCAGTCCAAGGAATGAAATTAAATCCTCATCTTGATCAGACGCAGTAGGATTTGGGCCTATTGGCCAGTTGTAAGGCAGTCACCTCTCTCCGCTATGTCTATTTTGTTATGACACGCTGCTGCACACTCCCCATAGGCTCAGCTTCCTGACAGAATATCCAGTCAAAATCAGTGGGGCTGGCTGAGCACCTCCACAGATGCCTGGCTGGAGAGGGGACAAGGTATCAATCTTCTTCAGTATGGTCAGTTTGAGCAAAACAGCTACCGGGGGAAAAGTACTATAGCACCCACACTCTTGGGAATGGCTGTGCTTGAGTGAAAACATTCACATGACTATCAAAGACAACTGCTCACACATTGTGTTTTAACGATCTACGCAAGCTTTGCTGGATATTACAGAAGCAGCATTCTCCCTTTGTTTGCCCAGCCACATGCCCAGAAATACAAAAGCCTGTCTTGAATTTGCTTACAACTTCTGTCTGTGTTAGCTCCACTTGCTGCTTGCCACTACTCCGCAGCACAAGCAGGGTTCATTTCTAGCACACTAGGTGTTTTGCCAGCAGGCCTAGGGAGATACTGCTCCAAAAGGCACAGGTTCTTCTCAGATCCTTTTCTTCCACAGAAAATAGAAAGGATCCGGTTTCATTTTATTTGTATTATAAAAAAAGCAAGCAGCAGGAACAGATAAGCTCATAGTAATAAATATACTATGAAGATAAGGAGAGAAAAAAAAAGTGAGGAGTTAATCTGTGCAGCAACTCAGCCAGCCTGGGAGGACTGGGAGACCTCTGCAGGCTCCAGAGGGAAGTCCTTTACCGCAAAGAGGACTAAAGTGGCTGAAGTTCACTCTCCCATATGCGTTTGTTTAACCTGGTAAGGGATGTCTCCACAAGCTGTAGCCACTTTGACCCTTTCAACCACTGTAGCAGCTTTTAGCCAACCTGAAAACATATTTTTTTGTCTTTGTGCAGAATAATTACCAGTCCCAGATACACATATCTGCAACACCTACTTTCTTGCTTTTGTTTTTCTCTTTTCAGCTCAGCTCACAGCAGCAGCAAACTCTATGGCAGGCTTGGTTGTGGACACAGAGGGAAGAAACACCATGGCTACCTTCTAAAACCTGTACAGCAGCTGAACAGAACAGGTTAAGGAAATGGGTTCAGAGTGCATTTTCAGTGCACAGAAGTTCTCCTTCCTCAAAGCAGGTGCCCCTGTCTTCAAACATCTCACAAAGAAAGGGTCTTGGAGGGTGCACAGCAAGCATGGACAAATGCCTCGTATCTTTGCAAAAAGCAACAGAAAAAGCATGGGCTGAGCTCTTTAGAGGTACCGACTGCTGCTGGGCTACAGGCAAGTCCTGGGAGATATTGTGCAGCCACTCTTACTAATCCACTTCCTTGCCTTGGTCAGTTCACCTCCAAGATCCCAGACCGTGGCCCATATTGAGCCTCTTCTGTAAAAAGCCGTTTCAAAGAGACCTGTGCTTCTGGCAGCACTGAGCACAGCAATGGGACTTGCTCCTGGCACCACGGAGAGATTGTCAAACAGGTAGGCTATAGGGCAGCTGGCATTACCAGAGACAATCTAAAAAAAAAAAAAAAATTTTCTTCACGGAAATCGGTAAATTTCTGTTTTTCTTAAGAGTGCTAATATTGCTGCACTTCACAAAACTACAGATGCAAGGTCTTTACAGTTTAACTCACAACTACAAACTGTTTAATATGAAATCATAATGATGAAGAGTATGTCACACACTAACACAGTTTCTTCACTTTTTCTATATGGAGAAAAACTTCACCGGATTAACTGCATTTAAACAGTGTAAGTAGCTGCTGAGAGGCTGAGAAAGGTACAACTGAGCTCCACTGCGACTACCAAAGCAGCACACCTTAGGTACACACTGCGATGAGGTGGATGAATGCTGGACATACTCGAACTTAAGGAGCCCCATGGTTAGGTTCACCTACACACAGAGAGCTTTTTTTGTCTTTTCTCCTCCTCTCGTGATTTTATCATAGAGGGTTTTCTATCAAGCTGCTCTAGACAATGGTTTACGTCCTGCTGTAGACTTGATTCTGGATATGGCAAAGCCCTTTTAATGCTTCCAGAGGGTTGCTCCATCTCCCTGGGGTCTGTTGTCTCTGAACAAAGCAGACTGGAACAGCTGAAGCGGGAGCCATGGTCGAAGGAGGACAACAGTGCAGACAGCCCAGCTTCTGGAGGCACAGCGACGCTCACCCCAGTGTGGGGAGAGACTGCAGCGTGCAGTCCCTGACTTCAGAAGCAGCGGCACCCCGACACCCATACAGTCTCTTTGTTCACCAGAAGGAAAAGAAAAACCTACATTGCTGTTTCCATTTTTTGTTTTGCTTCCTTTTATTAACAGCTGCATCATACTGTCATGCATCTGTGTGTATGAGAGAAGGCAAACCAATTTGCTTCACCCCAGAGAGAAGCACAACACAACAGAGTGCACCCCAGGGTACTCCTGCAGCTGCCTGAGCTGGACCAACAGGAGGGAAACCAGTCTGGCCTCCGGCTCTGCTGCCAAGCATGAGCTGGACTGGTGACTTGCTTCTTATAGGTTGTGGATCCAGAGGCAGTTTGAAATGATTCTCACTGAATAAGTACATGGATAGTTTTTTAGAGACTGAATGGCTCAAGTATTTTTATGAAGAGCAGTACAAGCAACAGAGACCTCTTCTTTTTCTGAGGGCTGCACGGGGAAATTGGGCCAAGAAGATTAAGTTTAAAACACTGACGGTGGCAAGACTTTGGAATAAATTGCCCAGGGAGGTTGTGGATGCCCCCTTTCTGGAGCTCTTCAAGACCAAGCTGGACAGAGCCTTGAGTAGCCTGATCTGGTAGATCAGGCCATGTAGTAGATCTGCCCATGACAGGGAGGTTGGATTAGATGATCTCTAAGGTCCCTTCCAGCCTCGGCCATTTTATGATTCTATGATTCTATGACATGCGTTGACCTTTAATGGCTAGATTTTAACTGTATTTCTGTTCGCATATGAAGGTGTCTTAACATGTTAAGTTAAATCCATAAGATGCTAGGATAGAGCTGACAAAAACTGAAAGCTCTGTCTCCACGGTTCTGGGTGCGTTCCTGTTCTGTATCCCTTCCACAGAACAGAGCGAAGGACACAGAACAGAGATCCCACTTTATGAGAAGCAATATATCTCCCTAAACAAAAATAACAGCAGGTATACTTGCCTTTGTCAATCAAGAGTCCCCTTCTTTGGGATACAGCAACTATATCACCACATAACAAAATAACCTACAGGTTTGTGCATATATATATTCAGACATATATATACCTACACACTATATATGTTTGTATTTCTATACGCACACATCCACAAACACAAATGTTTAGGCATCTGCTTTTCATGCTCCAAAATAGCTGACTTCTCTGGAAAACCTAACCCCAAAGGCTTGGTTTAGACCTGAACAGGCTACCAATTCATCGCTGGAGCCATTTCACCATACGCACACATGCATGCTGTCACAACCCTTTGATTTTTAGGTTCCTTTGTTAGTTCCTATGTTTATTTAGATTATAAAATCTTTGTGGCACTAGCTGCCTTTCTTTTCCCTGAGTGCCCGGTCCACTTTTGGCATCTACAAAATAAATCATCTACATGGACATACTTGCTGAGTGTATTTGAAGTGCTGGGCACAATCTCATCCAGTGCAGTGCTGGGAAAAAGGAAAAAAGGGAAAAGGAAAAAGTATCCCTTGCTGCAACATCGCTTCTTACCACCCACTGGAGACATCTGCCTCCATCTGATAACAAGACTTCCTGTACCCTACACAAAGCTGGCAGAGATGCTTTAATACTGACAAGCACAAATTGCATCCTTCAGTTTTGTTAATTGTTTATATACTGAATAGCATGTCTTAAAGAAACAAAGCAGAGATCTCAGGCCTCGCAGTATGTCCTCTTTTTAAGGGCCGCTCTTTAACTTTTATAAAAACTGACTTTGTTTGGATTTGCCACTCTCCCAATAACTTCAGCATTCAAAGTTTTTTTTGGTTTGGGAAAATCAGGTAAGGAAATGATCAGAAAAACACATCAAACAATTATTTCGCCCTGAGTCAAACTGAACAGAAGGGAGGCAAAAAAGTACAAGTTTAGTTTTTCAAACCATGAAAAGAACACAAGTCAAGATTTGTTTAAAAACTGATCCTTGGGCAGACAAACAGACAGAGCTATATGAAACACAACAGAGTCGTGCTGATTTGTATTCTCTTAAGATCTACCTGACCATTGTTTTTCTGGGGTTTTCTTTGCTTTTTTTATAAACATGCAGCTGCTCTTTCAAGATAAATACTAAAAACAAATAGGAAAGTCCTCCTGTCTATAGAAACAATAAAGCACCCGCACAAACCTGTGTTTCCTTGGATGTCCTGTCCCTTGGTTAACGCCAGGTAAGAGAGCAGAGCACAGTTATTGTCCTGACCAGGCGCAGGCGGCTGCTGCAGGGAGGTGCCCGTGAAGACCACCCCCCAGTTCACATGGCTGATATCAGAGCGCGACCTGTTGTGTCCTGGCTTGAATGTGGACGCTTCCTCGTTCTGCACCAGGATGTCATTCACGGAGCGAGGCCTGTCTCTCCTCCGCTGGCAGATACTGAAGATGTTAAAAGCTGTGGTCTCCCCTTCCCTGGTCCAAGCAAGGCTGTCAGCAGCTGTTCCCCTCTGCACCACACGCTGGTCTTTGGCAGGGAATGCTGTCTGAGTTTTGGTTTCTAAGAGGCCATTTTTGCAGTGATCCCAGATGAGGCTGCTTTTGGCCAAGGAGGCAACATTCCTCAGGTTCCTGCTCTCTGTTATCTGATCAAATACCTCGTGCCCGATCAGTTCGGGGACCTCCTGTACACCATACACCTCACAGGGCTGCACAATCTTTTCAAGTTTAGTATCAAAACTATTGAAAAAGTCTTCAGTCACTTCCAAGGCAGGGCTAATATCATCAACTTCAAGAGCCTCCATATCCTGTGCTGTCGGTGGGCCTGAGGCGTCACAACGTGTTAAGAAGATATGACATCAATGTCCAGAGAAAGAGCTGCTTCACCTCTACCCTTGGCAGACCATTAATTTAGAGGTGGCGGGGCAATCCCACTCACCAACCACAAACCTTAGCGGTAGAAAGGAACCAGATCAGCCCGTCTTCAGGCAGGAGACATAACATCCACTGATCAAGTGGTTACAGTCCCTCTGTGAAATGAGCTCATAGCGTCAGAGAACACCTGGAAAGCAAAGCAAAACATTACGTTACGAAGGGCCTTTTCCCAGATAAAGATGCTTAATCACATTCAGTCACAGTCCCCTCGATTTTACTTTCTCCTTCATTTGGCACCAACGTTACTGTGTATTAAGAACTTCTCAGATGTTTCGGTTGTTCACTGTGTGTGAACTTTGTGTATTGCCACTTCTCAAACTTCAGCTTGCAGAGAGCAGGATGGGGCACCACATAAAGGGAAACCAAAGCAATGCCATGTTTTAACAAAGTTTGAGAAAGCTGCACTGAGAGGAGGCATTAACTCCACAAACGCAGCCACCGAGGCAGTGCTTCGTACAGGTTCCCACGGGGCTGTAAGAAAAAGTCGAGAAATGAAGGGTTAGTATAATAGGCCAACCAGTCTCAAACAGTTTGCCTTTTTCGCCCAGATTGCTTGCACTCCCAATTTTAGGAGACCAACATGAGTTTTACAGCAGCTACTTTGTCTACTTGACTGCATAAACGGAACTAAGATGTTTACCTAATAAATCAATGCTATTAGGCTGCCGCAGAGCATTGCACATAGAGTTTCTCTCCAAGATGTCACTGGGAACCTAAGTGAAACCATGAGGCAACCTAAGCCCCAGAAAGACACTGTACCAGCAAAACAAAATATACCATACCCTTGCACCGTCATAAATCTGCAGATCTTTACCCCCAAGCTGTTGAATCACTGGGCAAAACATAAGAATAACAAAGAGCTTCAAGGCTAGAACTACTGAAGAACTGTATTGACCTACCTGGGCTCATGCCTGTGAGGAGGAAGGAAGGGGGAGTTTCTATTCCTGGCAGCGCAACAACAGATTTCTCATTGCTGACTTCTGCCACCCCATGACCACTGCCTTCTAACCTCTCCCTCTTGAAGCTGCATCCACAGTGCTACCCTACTTGAGGGAAGTGCACTGCGGGTATGCTGAAATCAGGGAAAACAGTCAAACGTGCAAATTCTTGGGACCTGGAGACAAGGCATTTGTAGTAGTGGGAGAACAGCTCTCTGCTAGGAGAAATCACAACATTTAGAGCCAGTACATGCAGAACAGCTCAAAGTCAGAGATCTTCATCCCAGTTTTGACCACATCAGCTCAAATTCCAGAAGCAGCAAAGCTGCATTAGCTCAGAGCTCTGCCTAGATTAATACACTCTTAACAGAACTAATTAGCCTGGGCAGGGCTGATAATTAGCAGCTCATTAGCTTGTGATGGCTGCTGGAGTGCTACCAGGAACCATGAAGATTTACACTTAGCAGGAAAAAACATCTATTAAACAGCATCAAACACATACTATGTCTGTGTAAGGTTCTTAAGTTTTTTAATCCAGAACAGTGTACTTACCTAACTTCTATTAGCAAAGTTGTTTAAAAAGGCACCTTTTCCTATAGCAAGCCAGAGGGAGGAAGGAGGCCAGCAGACCCCCAAGAAGGGGGTGCAGAATCCTGTAGCACAAACCAATCCCCTTTGCAACCACCTTCTGGCTTCCTCACATCCCTGCCAGCTGTGGCCAGTCGTGCTTGAAAGCAGCAACTCACCCTCTCTCCTAACATATCGACAGTTCAGACCATGATCTCTGCACACACAGTCTAAGTAAACAGCTTTCAAAAACAATGAATAATCACATACACAACTCTGGAAGCTTCAAACCTTTACACTGGGATCTTTCCCCTCGAATCTCTTTGCAAGGATTCACTTCACCAAGCCTCACAGTGAACCAGGACTAGGATCAGCTTCAACAAGTAAATTTAGAGTGAGATACCGAAGGCAGAGCCAGAACAAATCAGAGGGCTAACCAAAACAGGTCTGCAGTGGCTTCAAACCAGAACAGTATGGAAGCAGACTTTTTGCAAGGCTGTACAACTGTGCCAGTTGATGGCTGTGGAAAACAAAGCTGTCCTGGGCACATCTGCACATCTGCACATCTGCAGCACAGAATTCACCCTTGAAGCTCATTTCTGCCAGCAACCCCAGAACAGCATTCTGCTCCCTGGTACTTTAGGGCTTGGGAGCTCCAGGAACAGGCTAAATGACACGATGTGGTGCAACTTGTCCACTTATTCTACATCTTCCTATAGCACGTCTTTAAAGCAAGAATGGTATTTTGAAGTTGCACAACTGCAACAGGCATTCACTTGAAAAGAACCAGTGCTAACACAATCACACATCAGCAGCGAAAGCTACAGGCTGGGCTATTCAGAGATGCTGCTTCACAGAAATTGGCAGAGAATGCAGCCTTGCTCTCACTCGAGGGACTGGAGCAGCACTCACTTTCAAAGGGCTCATGACATGCCACTGAAACCTTTCAGTGGTAGCAGATGCAGTGCTGCTCTTTATTTTAAATCATTATGAAAGGTGGAAAGCAAGGGGAAAAAAATGACACATTTAACAGGTTTGGTTTTAAATGCTGGAGGCTGCATGTGGCTGCATGCTTCTCTGGATCCTGTGGGACTGGATCTCCCTAGTGTCATGCAGCCAAACGTGGTGACGCCGAACTACAAACTGACCTCATATTCAGGAAGATGCTGAATCACAAGGTCATGAGAAGATGACAGTTCCCCGCATCACACCGTTCACAAACTGCAGCACTTGTATCTTCCTAACTAGTCTGTTTAACCTGCTCGACTAAGATGTGAGAGGTGACCTCAGTGGTGACAGGCTCATCCCTTCCTACACTGCCAAGAACCTCCTTAGATCAAAGAAAGAGTTGTGCCAGTAGTTCCCACCAGTTCCCACCAGCACTGGGATTCCGCAATCACATAATTTGGCATTTTCTGACAGGGGCACTCAGCAAAAATTTAATTCAGACTTCTGCAAGAATTTGGTGCCAAATGAAAGCAAAATTTGATATGGCAGTAAATAGCTCCATCAGAACCTCCTCCAGGAGGGAAAGCAGTGGAAATCACGTCCTTCGC
This sequence comes from Trogon surrucura, assembly GCA_020746105.1. Lineage (NCBI taxonomy): Eukaryota > Metazoa > Chordata > Aves > Trogoniformes > Trogonidae > Trogon > Trogon surrucura. The sequence goes on along the minus strand of CM036621.1, from coordinate 53,160,173 downwards.
ATGAAGGGGGGAAAAAAGCAAAAAATAGAATAGGATAAACTACTTTTAAATTACTGTAAAGCTATTGCCTTATGTATTGTTTCTTGGAAACACCTTAAATTTTCCAAAGACGTTCAGCATAAGTCATAAATATTAAGTGAATAGGAGAGGAGGGAAGTACCAGCCCAAACTGTTAAAGACTGCCAAAACTATAGGAAAGTGTAAGCAGGGACTTGTTACAGGAAGTAAAAACCTAACAGCTCATCCAGGCCCCTGGGACCCAGTCTTACTAAATAAAAGGCGAAGAAACCCAGTGCACTGTACTCAGCAAAAACTGCTGGACACAGGGATTGAAGCAGCTGAAAAAGATGCTTTTCTATATGTCTGTCTAGCACAGATACAGCTTTCTTCTGTGAATGTGCAACAGTCAGATAATTAATGTGCACTTACAACATGAGTAAAGTCTTTACTATCACAAGTTTATAGTGGCCACATTACTCATACAGCTGAGGTAAATAGCAAGGATTGTTGGTCATGCCACGTGAGAGACAAGTTCCACTTAGTCAAGATTACTTCTCTTAGAGAGGCCACGACGACTTCACTTAGGTGACAGCACAGTCTGACAGCAGAGAAAAAGTCACGGATGACAAATGCCAAGCAATATACACTAGAATCATAGAATCATTAAGGTTGGAAAATACCTCTAAGATCATCAAGTCCAACCATCAACCCAACAGTACCACGACCAGTAAACCATGTCCCAAAGTGCCACGTCTGCATGTTTTCTGAAACCTCCAGGGATGGTGACTCCACCACTTCCCCAGGCAGCCTGTTCCAATGCTTCATCATTTTTTCAGTAAAGAAATTTTTCCTGGTATCCAATCATTTAAATTCCTGATGTGTTTTTCTGTTTACCCATAGGCCAGGGAAAATACCCAGGCATCGCGTGGCAAAAAGCACAGAAAAGGCAAGCCTGAGTAACCTCAGCTGTGACCTGAACGTCTGCCAGTGGCAACCTGAACAATCACAGCCTACAGGTTTTGCTGCTACAGAGATTTCTGACTAGGTCTGTGTGTCACACCAGCCAAGTATTACCAGAAGCTAAATGGGACACACTTAGCTAGAATCATAGAATAGAATAGTCTGGGCTGGAAGGGACCTTTAAAGGTCATCTAGTCCAGCCCTCCTGCAGTGAGCAGGGACATCTTTAACTAGATCAGATTGCTCAGAGCCCTATCAAGCCTGACCTTGAATGCCTCCAGGGATGGGGCCTCCACCACTATGCAGCTGAAGACTTAGGTGCTACCTCTTAGTTAAGAAGTTGAGCTGTACTTGTCAGGTGGGCACATCTGAACGTGTAGAAGAGAGAATGAGGATGCACAGATGGCTGACTGTCATGTACAAACTCTCCACCACTGCCCATGCACTTCTGTACACGGCTGGCAGAGAACACTTGCAGAAGAAGTTGAAAAAATGACAGTGGCAGCACAACGCAAGGTATTGTGGCGTGCTCTCTTTCCAGCACCCCCTGCTCTAACTAGATAGCAGATGATGCTTTATTTATTTGCAGTATAGCAAGGCCTACTCAGCAAGTGCTCTGCACCTTGTTCTGACCAGAAGCTCTTCCAAAGTATGAGGGCACCCAGGTCTCTCTCCCAGCCAGAAGCCTCCCCTGCCTTAGCTGTGCAGGAAGCACGGTGCCACAGCTGCTGTGGCTGAAGCCTCTGCATATGACGTCCCCAGCCAGGTACATCACACCCTGTGCCACCCAGCCGCAACCCACGAGCAGTCCTGGTTAGAAACGCACTCCTAGCGGTTACGAATCCCATGCATACAGTGGCCAGTTCTCTGAGCAGTGATTGAAAGCTGCATTACTGCTTGCCTCTCATACTCAATTTGGAGAGGCTTCTGAATAATTAGGAATTTTGTAAGGGATGACCACAGGGAGCGAGCGTCAGCTGGGACACCATTAAGTGCGCGCAAACTATGACACTCTTTTGTATCCTGGCTGTATTTTGTTTCCCTGGCACAAGGTAAGCCTTCTCCCCAAGTGATTGCAAAACCCCAGGTGACCTGCTGCTGTGTACACCGAGTGAGTAACACAGCACATAAGCTTGCTAGACACATCATTTAAATGTCTGGATGAAATCTACAGCGCTTCATGAAGAAGATAAAACTACAAGCAAGCATTCATATGGAACAGGGGATCACAGTTTCAAAGAGGGTGCCATATGACAGTCAACGGTTTGCTCAACACGGCCTGGGTAATTGTCTCTAGGTCACATTTTTAAAGTCTCTCTTCAAAAGCCTCCTTTCTCAACACACAATCGAGAAAATAATTGCTCAAAATTTTCAGATGATCCCAATTTTAAAGTGTGTCACATAAATACCTTCTGACTAATATTCCTGCACAAAACCACTGACAACATTCAGAAAAAGCTCACGAAAACTGGAGAAAGGGGCTTTCTGGTCAGGAATGCTGGCTATAGGGCCAGGCACTAGAGTGAGTATAAGGATAACCATTTCCATGTTGCAAACTCACCTGTTTGCTACAGTCTCATTGCCCTTCAGGATGAAATCAACTGCCAACAATTATCAGTGACAGCAGCTCCTGCTTCCTGTCTGCTGAACCCAGGGGAGAGGCAAAGAGCAGAAACAGCTGCGATCAACTCGGCGCCTCATCACAGTCAAGCTGAAACAGCAGTGATTTCTTCCACATCACAGAAAAAAAAATACAAAAAATGACGGACAAAACATGAAATTAAGAAAGAAGAATACCATATTCTGTGAGGGGAAGCGGACCCCTAGTGAGGACGCTTAAGTCTCACTCCGTGAAGCACAGATTTTCCCCAGCTGCTGATCTGACACAGCGCCTTTAACAAGGAAGGTCCCCAGGCATCTTCCCTGTGTGAGGAATGAACACATCACGGCTACAGAACAGCTCATCCAGCGATGAGCGCACAGTAATGAATAATAAACAGTGCCTACAGTACACATTATAGATGATTTTCACTGCACTTTGGAAATAGTAATTAAAAAGCAAGAAACTCTTAAGCTGAAAAGTGCACAACAGCCTGCTGCACCAGGACAAAGCGGCTCCAGAGGGCGAGGAGGACCTGGCAGCAAAGGAAGACAAGACAGAGCACGGGAAGCTTTTCTCTTCAGGAGACTGATTGGGGTGCCTCTCTCCTGAGATCTTTCTGCTGACTCCTTTGTCTTTCAGCCATCTGACACACATCCCTCCTGGCTGGGGAGCACCACCAAGTAATAACAGGCTGTATCACTTCCTGTGGATGAGTAACCATCTGAAATCTCAGTAGCTGGACTGGGACTCCGGAATGGATGAAGGACCCTTGGCTGGCAAGGAAAAGTAAAGAAAGCAAAGCAGCCTGAGCGGAGGGGTGTCAGCTGATAGTGACACACAGCCTGGGCTGTAGGCCAGCCAAACCCATCAGCACGTGGGCACCTGGGTTACATCAGACTAAAATTCAAACTACCCCTTGTGCACGCTGCCTGTTGGCTGGCTCATCATCTCCCAAGGCAGGACGCCAGGTGTGGGGGTCCAGAGGCTTTCCTGAGCCCCAGCACCACAATGATCGTTTGGATGCAAACACCTCAAGCCCACACCTCAGGCACAAGAGCTGTGAACAAACGAGAACAAAGCAATGCAGTGACTTGGCCTGAGCCACGGATGTGTGGTCTTAAACATACCCGCAGTCTCAAACAACCACCCAAGGGAGGGTGAATGATTTCTACGCTCGAGTTCATTTGCTCTGTAGGTACAGATTTGTCTAAAGTTCTGTAACTTCATTTCACATGCTGCCCATGACTATAAGAACTACTGCCTGTTCTGCCAGGCAGACAGACAAGACAAAACAGCCTCTGAACCTCCTGAGTTCAGCACAGGGTGCAGAGACTGTCAGGGAACAGGGCTCTCACCAGCCACAAGGGGATTGCAGGGAACGTGAAGCTCAAGGGCAGCCTTGGCTGCAGTGACCATGAAACGGTGGACTTAAAGACCCTTGGTGGAGCGAGGAGCGTGCACAGCAAGCTGGGCACCCTGGACTTCAGAAGAGCAGACTCTGGCCTTTTCAAGGACCTGCTTGGTAAAGTATCATGGGATAAAGCCTTGGAGGGAAGAGGCTGAGGTATTGAGTGACTTGTTTGCCTCAGTCTTCCCTGGAAAATGCCCCAGCCACACTGCCTATGTCACAGAAAGCAAAGGCAGGGTCTGGCAGAATGAAGGACTGCCCACTATAGGAGAATCACAGAATCAATCACAGAAACATCAAGGTTGGAAAGGACCTTAAGATCATCAAGTCCAACCTACAGCCCTACACCCTAGGGCTGTAGGTTGGACAGGTTCGAGACCATCTAAGGAACCTGAAGGTGCCCAAGTCCATGGGACCTGATAAGGTACATCCACAGATCTCGAGGAAACTGGTAGATGAAGTTGCTAAGCCACCCTTCATCATATCTGAGAAGTCATGGCAGTCTTGTGAAGCCCCCACTCACTGGAAAAGAGGAAACATAACCCCCATTTTAAAAAAAGGGTAAAAAGGAAGACCCAGGGAACTATAGGCCAATCAGTCTCACCACTGTACCTGGCAAGATCATGGTGTAGATTCTCCTGGAAACTGTGCTAGGGCACATAAGGCGGTGATTCGCAAGAGCCACCATTGCTTCACTAAGGGCAAATAGTGCCTGACAGATTTGGTGGCCTTCTATGATAGGGCTACAGCGTGGTTAAGGGAAGACCAACTGATGTCATCTATCTGGACTCGTGCAAAGCATCTGATGCTGTCTCACACGACATCTTTGTCTCTAAATTGGAGAGACATGGATTTGATGGATGGACAACTTGCTGGATAAGGAACTGACTGGATGGTAGCACTCAAAGAGCTGTGGTGAATGGTTTGATGTCTCAGTGGAGACCACCACCAAGTGGTGTTCCTTAGGGGTCGGTACTGAGGCTGGTGCTGTTTAACATCTTTGTCAGAGACATGGACAGTGGGCACCCTCAGTAAGTCTGCTGATGACACCAAGCTGTGTAGTGCAGTCAACACACTGGAGGGAAAGGGATGCCATCCAGAGGAACCTTGACGGGCTTGAGGCGGGCCCATACCAGCCTCACGAAGTTCAACAAGGCCAAGTCCGAGGTCCCGCACCTGGGTCGAGGCAATCCCAAGCACCAATATAGGCTGGGAGATGAGTGGAGTAAGAGCAGATCTGCAGAAAATGACTTGGGGGTGCTGGTGGATGAAAACCTGAATATGACTCAGCAACGTACACTCACAGCCTAGAAAGCCAACTGTATCTTGGGCTGCATCAAAAGAAGCGTGGCCGGCAGGTCAAGGGAGGTGATTCTTCCCTTCTGCTCTGCTCTGATGAGACCTCACCTGGAGTAATGCATCCAGCTCTGGGGCTCCCAGAACAGGAAGGACATGGACCTGTTGGAGCAAGACCAGAGCAGGGCCACGAAGATGATCAGGGGGTTGCACCTCCCCTATATGGACAGGCTGAGAGAGTTGGGGCTGTTCAGCCTGGAGAAGAAAAGGCGCCAGGAAGACCTTATAGCGGCCTTTCAGTACCTGAAAGGGGCTACAGGAAAGCTGGGGAGGGACTCTTTTATCAGGGAGCATAGTGATAGGACAAGGGTTACAGTTTCAAACTTGAAGAGGGTAGATCTAAATTAGATACAAGGAAGAAATTCTTTTCTGTGAGGGAACAGGTTGCCCAGGTAAGTTGTGGATGCCTCATCTCTAGAAGTGTTCAAGGCCAGGCTGGATGGGGCTTTGAGCAACCTGGTCTCGTGGGAGATGTCCCTGCCCATGGCAAAGGGGTTGGAACTTGATGATCTTTAAGGTCCCTTCCAGCCCAAACCATCTGTGATTCTATGATCCAAGAGAGGCAATACAAACCTCCTTCAGTACAGGAGGAAATGTGACTGAAATGGACATTCAAGAAACTACATGATTCAGTCTAATATTTCTAATTGTATCTGCCACGACGTGCCAGCTTGCTAGGATGTGGAGGAACGCTGTATATGCCAGGTGGAAAAAAAAACACTTTTATTTTTTTTAATAAACATTTCTGGTTAATGCACACTGAAATTTTAGCAGGATCTCCTCACTCTACACTTCTGAGAACTACACTGAGGGGGAAAAGACAGCCTGTCCTTAAAAGCTAGACTTTTTTTCTTTTTTTTTTAAGAGATCAGAAATTAAGACATTTTCAGTTTGTCCCTGTAAGTTCTAAACAGAAATAGAAGGCACATTTCATTCTTGGGGATGTTGCTCCCCCAGGACTCACTTACAGAGGCTGCTGGAAATCTGGTTGCTGAGCTTTCAGCTGCCGTGTGCAGCAATGTCCTGCTGCATCCTGAGGTGGCTGCATTTAAGCAATGAAGGACATACAGGAGCGTAGTTGCCAGATGAAGACACTTATCTCCTTATAACTAGCACCAGAAGCTACTTTGGGTCCTTTCTAGATAAAGCACTACCTGATATAAAAAGCAATATAATAACTGAATCCTTTACCATCTGCACCAGACTACACAACTGATTTTTACTGAGCTCTGCAGGGTGTCTTCTTTGACACACACCAAGCAGGAAGCAATGGTCAGGCTCCAGCACAGCCCAGTATAACCCGATAGCTGGGAATAATAGCTGCCACTGCCCAGCAGCCAGGAGGAAGGTAAGAAACGCAGCATCTCCCACCAGAAAATGAGGCATTTCTTCCCCTGAGAGCAAGGCACAGCCATAAGGAAATACACTTGTCATCCAAACCTCTGTCATCCAAACTTTCTGTGCAGTCCTGATCTGCAGCTGTAGCCAACTCCTCTCTGTAAATGTGGTACCCAAAGAGCTCAGCTGTGACACTACCAGCCTTTTTACAGTGACGCCTGGGTTTCCCATAACTATTAGTGGTTGAATGTTGACATTGATGGAAATACAGTGTTTAGTAACAAGCTCATTTCGAGCCTCAAACTAAGCCTTCCTCTTGTCTTTCAAACAGCCAAGACCACAGTGGTTTGGCACATTATCTGGTAGGGGAGGAGGGGGGGAAAAGAAATGAAACAATGATCCAAATAATGCTCAAGTTCAGCAAACTACCACAGCAACCCAAACCCTCAGGTCCTGGCAGCCCTGCCACAATAGCTCACCGGTGGTAACCTCATGTACCGCTACAGAGCCCTGCGACTGCTCAGCACAAACACCTGCCGCTTCCTAAACTGACCTTTAACTTTACTACAGAAGATCTTAGCAGAAACCTCAAAACACCCGATGAGGATGACACATTGATACATAACGTGACTTCTGTCTGATGAGGTTTTGCCGGAATAACGTCTCTAGCTGCTGTAAACTGATGTGCCCTGTTTCACATTTTAGATATGTGATTCTTTTAACTCCCAAGTTAAATTCATTAATTTGGGACAAATAAGCCTTGAAAGTGGCAAGCTGAAAGCTACTGCTGCTTAAAGTGTATTGGCACTGGTCCTTCTCAGCCTCAGATGCTTTCTTACCCTTACCTACTGCAATTTTTTATACTGACTTAGCAGGATTACACAGTGCCTAAAATTAGATTTGTCCCTAAATCTTTGCAGGATCGGGCCCATAAGCGCATGTTTGCAGGACAGAGAATGGGTCAGGAGCAAGTGACAATTCTTCATGCAAACCTAGCCTTGAGCTGCTTCCCTCGTCTTTACCTTGTGATGCCAGCAATCCCGGGGTCACCGACACGCCACTTCTGCTGACATTCCCGCTGGCACACGCTCCCACCCGGCGGATATTCTCCTGCCGGGCCTATCTGACTCCAGAAGGTGCCGTTCCCCCGGCTGCGTTCCGGTGCTCGCTCCAAGGGGCGATTTCACTGCAAACGCAACCCGGCCGCCACACGATGTCCCGCTCCGGGCCACCGAGCCACCGCGCCCACCGCACCCGGGTATTTACCGACGGGGAGCAGCCCCAGTTCCTACCCGAGACGCTCAGCAGCTGTGGGGGGGTGGAAAAACTAAGCGGCGAGCATCCCCCGCGCAGGGGAGCGGGTCCCTGCCGGCCGCGCTACACAAACGCCAACGCGGCCGCGCCCCGGGGCCTCGCCCGCACCCGCGGGGCGCACGGCGGCGGCGCGGGTGGAGCCCGGCCCGGCTGCCCGCGGCCCCTTCAAGCCCCGCACACGACCCCGGACCAGAGCGGGTTATTTACCTGCCGCTCCGAGGAGGGGGGGGCTCCCGGCCCGGCGTCGCCGGCGCGTCCCGGCCCCTCCTCGCTGCCGGGCGGCGGGGCCGCGTCCTGCCGCAAAGCCGGCCCGGCCGCCGCGGGAAACGGCACCGCGGCACCAAGGTTCCTGCCGCCGCCCGCGCCGGCGGGAGCCCCCGCGCTCGGCCCGGCCCCGGCGGAGGCGGCCGGTCGATCCCGGGGGCCCTCGAGCCTGGGAGCTGCGGGAGAGCCGCCACCGCGGGGGCCGGTAGCGCAGCGGCTTCCGACTGCCCCTTACAGCGCAGCCCTGCCGTGGTTAAAGCGGTTCCCAGGGATACTCGACTTCAGGGGAGAGAGAGGACGCAAAATCCCGAAGGGCTTTTCAACGACCCCGAGCGCAAACCCGCTCACCGAGGCGCAGGAGGCCGCGGGCAGCGGCCCGGCGAGCGAGGCGGCCTGGCTGCGGGGCAGGGCCCGGCTGCAGGGCAGGGCCCAGCCGGTCACCCCAAGGACACACAAGGTTACGAGACAGTTACACACCACTCATTGCCCTGGCATGGGGCTGGCACACCACCGACAACACCCGTCCCGTAAAAATAGCCTCATGGCCAGAGATACGCACGTGCAGGTTCAGGGTGTACCTGCATTTCGAGGCCTGGTCTGCGCAGAGCAATTCCGAGTGGCACCGCATAGGCACGTGAAATCACCGTCGCCGCGCCGTTCCGTAGACTGTCCCAAGGGAGCCGCTGATGCTGCGCCCACCAGCAAAAACAAGGTTAGTGCTGAAAAGTAACCGCACAAAAACGTGGTGCTGAGCAGTCCGTGAAGAGGATTCACAATTCACAGCCAAAGCCAGGCATTGGGTTGGCTTCCATCAGTTCAGTAGCTCTTCTTCTCATCCTCACACCCCAATCCTTCAGTACATACTGCAAAATATGACCGGGGCAATTAACAAAGTTGTGTTCGTATTGTGTGTTGGTTATCTCATTTCAGTGACAGTGAGGATGGCACCGCTTATGTTGACTGAAAATTAATTAATCTTGGCCTTTACGGATAATATATTACAAAAGCATCATACCTTTCAAGTCCTGCTTCTAAAGGTGAACAGCTTTTTCACAGGGTGATACTTAAAGACCGATCTTTTTATTCTGTACCGACTGTGTGCACCGCCATCCCTCAAAGGACAAGGCAATAGCATCACTTGCCATGTTATTTATCGCTGTCCGGCCTCTTCTCAAGTGGTATGGAAACATTTATCTCCTGGGCTCCTCAGAAGGAAAGAGGCTCTCTAGGACTCCTGGGTCTGACGATGCTTCAGAACTTTGCCTCTCTGCCAGCTATGAACTATGAGTTCTCTTTGCAGACCCAGCATGCTCACGCAGGAGGCACAGGGCACACCGGTCCATCACCTGTGGGGACACAGATGTCGGGCAGATGCTTTCCTGGGGCCAGCCAGCAGCAAGGGCCACCCCTCATCCTTACGGCATTGCCTTGTGTTCTGTGAGGGTCTGTGGGAAACACAGGGTTCCCCAGAGAAAGAAGGGGATCTCACAGTGAAAGAGGCTCCTAATGGACCCTTCATTTTGTCCTTTTCAGCCCCCTAGAGCACTTTTCCCAGCTCTACAGATTCTTAACTCTGTTCTTATCTGTGGAAAACTCTTTGCAAAGGTACTGAGATGGGTAACGCCTTTCATCATGTGATCCATCACATATCCCTCTACTACAGCTTAGAACAACTGAATCTGAGAACAGGTGACTACATTTTCTTCCTCTAGTTTGGTAGAGATTTCTCCTCCTGCAGTTTGTGGTGCCAGTACAAAAGAATAAATGATCAACATTATCCTTCAGGACAACAAGCTCTGATTCTGAAGAAATACAAACCTTGGAAAAATGTTTATTGTTATTACTACATGTACTTAAGAATGCAAGTTCCAGAACTTGCAATTTGCCATGTTTAGGCATATCACTGTCCTCCAACCTGAAACCAAAAGCTGTTTAAAGCAGGATATACTGGTTAAAGACACGGTGGTGGCTATCAAACAGCACCTTCCACACAGCCTGACTTCCAGCTCTGCTCAGTAAGGATCAAGGTATGGTCCAAAACTGACAGAGTGCATGGAACCATCTGGTGGTTAACTGTACGATTAAACAAATGGTGCCCTATATGTCCACACAATGAAGACATAAAAGAAGTCATACTTCGATTGTCTCAACTGCCAACCCTTTCTCAGCTTTTAGATTATGGTTCTGGAGGCCTAGAGAGTTAACACTGAAAGACAGAGAAAATGGCTCTACCTGTTAGCTCTACAAACTTAACTTAGCTGCTTTACTTGTGGGAGAGTTGGCGGGACCGACTACACTTCTTTAGACCTGAACATCTTCCATGAGTGCTGCAGAATCATCTTCCAAAGACCAGAGCATTGTACCACGTATTCCCGAGTCTGGGTCGTCTTGATAAGAATCCAGACATCTTTCTCAAACTGGGAAACTGTTAAGAACGCTTTGCGTGCATCCTTTGCCGGCAATTCCCATTTATTGTGGCCATTGACAGACTTGCCAATTCACACCAGCCGAGCGTTAGACCCACTCTCCTTCCCTGGTGCCTCTGAAGAAGGGGCCTCTTTTCACACGTTTTAATTACTGACTCCCTACATAGAAGCTATTACCTCACAGAAAGGCTGTTAACTGGCACGTTCAGCACAAGATTAAGCCTTTCTGATAATTGTTCCTTGGGTTCACGTTTATGAAAATAAATATCATCAGATGATTAAATTAAACACCGCAGCCAGCCGAGCTATACACTATTTGCACTTATCATGCACAAGGGGAGATCAAAGAGGAAGGCTCAGGTAGAGCTATTCCAACTCCTCCAAGTTTGGCTGATAGCTGCCTATTGAACACACTAATTAGCTTCCTTCTCGGGGCGTGCAGCGCAAAATTAACCCTCCCGGAATCGGGCGGTGCAGCCGTGCTCCTGCTCCGTAACCACCCGGGTGCAGGCGGGCGACCGTCACCTCGTTTGCCCCGTAGCGAAAAGCAGCGGCGGCAGCTCAGCCTGATCCCGATTTCGAAGCCTCCGGAGCTCCCTCCCCTTGTCGGTATCTCCTGATGAGACGGACCTTCAGTCCCCGTTGCCCCGCTCCGGTTTCTCGGGCGGCGGCGGCTGCGGCCAGGGCACGGCAGGGCAGCGGGGCGGGGCAGGGCAGCGCAGGGCAGGGCAGCGGGGCAGGGCAGGGGAGCGGAGCGGAGCCGGGCGCAGCCGTGGACAGGGCGGCCCCGCCGCCCGGCCCGGGAGCGCGCAGAGCCGCGCAGACGGAGAGCCGCGCTATTCTTCCGCTAATGGGATTGGCACCGCTTAAAGCGGTCTGCGAGGGTATTGTCTGCAGCCGCAGCAAGAGAAACATTATTCAAAGGCCATTCAGGCCCCAAAAGAAGCGGCAGAGCAGAGTAATTATCGGAGACTCTCCATTAACGAGGGCATCTTTGCTCTTTGTCTGTGTTGGTTTAATAAGGGCCGCTAATGGGGCCGGGGGAGGGGCACGCTAATGCTTCTAAACAAACCTCCTGCCCTTCCCCACCCCCGCCCTGTGAGGAGAGCTGCCTTTATGGGCGCTGACAGCCGAGCTGGGAGTTACCATATTGCAGAGTGACCTTCGCCGAAACTTAGTGTGAACCCAGCCGCTTTCAGCTCCATCCCCACCGAGCCGCTGGGAGCATCGTCTGGGTAGCTGTTCTCTTTTTAGCCTTCCCATATTTCCCGGTGCTCGCCATCCCCTTTTATACACACCCCTCGGCCGACCTCTCTCATGGCATCTCGTGACCCTTCATGGCTGGACATGACGGCACTGAGTGGCAGTAATGAGGGACGACAGTCCAGATTAAGTTCTCGCAGCAAAACCCGGGGCTGCTGTCCATTATCCAGCAGCTGTGACTGGGAGATGCTGCTGGGAAGGCAGGACCAGAACAGCCTCCCCTCCCCAAGCCACTGGAGAAGGCAGGCAGGGATCTAGCATGGGCCAATGTCTCTTACCTTCTGGCTGTGGAGAGCTGGACTGAGGCAACAGCCCGCATGAACCTCCATCCTGCGATTCTTCAGAGCCACTTTGAGCACCCTGCAGCTGAAATTCTTCTGAGGCCTCCTAGACCATCCCCGTGTTCAAACATTAGTTTTAACGGCCCAGCTTCTGAGCTAGCTTGCAATATTACAGTGTCAGGTACATGCTGGTCACTTAAACAGTGAAAAGCGGACAAGAAGCCTCTGGAGATCTCTGCAAAAGGCAGCACTGAAGCAGTGAACTGTAACGGTATGTGCATACATGAATGATGAACAACACAGCCACCCTCAACTACAGGAGGCAAGGTGTTGTGGATGCAAGGTTGAGAATTGCTGGACTCATTTTTAGTCAATGAGGAAACTAAAGGATAACAAAAGGAAATTATTTCCCCAAGTTTGTGCAGGTCTTTTACTAAAGCCAAGCCCTGGACATTGTGCTATTCTACCTCACCTTTCAGATGATGCACTCCTAATGGATGGTTGTACCATGCAGCCAGCCCAGGGACTGCAGAAACAAAGCAGTGCCTGTGTACCTGTATGTGTTCATGTCAGCAGTCTCAGAAGCAACTCTGGTGAGCCACTCAATGCCAGTGCTGCCTCTTTTGTCATGAGAAATGGGTTTATTCAGCCGAGATACACAAACTTCTGTGTATAGGCACCCACCCAACTCTCTCCGCTTAGGCAAATGTCCTGGTGCTAAAGGTTTATCACAAGCAGAGGAAAAAAAATATGTGGAAACTCCTCCTCACTGTTTAAACCACAAGACTCAGGTTTGAAGGAACAGACTCCACACAGGATTTCACCCTTGTTTCCTGAGTGCTTGGACGTTTTTGAAATTTTCATGATTTTGGGTTTTTCCTTTCAACATTTCACCAGTAACTGCATCTCTTGTAACAAAAGAAACTTCCCATAGGTTCTCACCTGACTCATCTCTATATGCTAAAAACATCTCTGAACAACCTTGCAAGTCAGAGATTGAGGAATGACCCTTTACAGATAGAGAGATAAGTCACAGGGAAATTAAATAGCAATACCTGAGGTCATTCTTGCTATGGCAGAGCTAGGAGGTGCACACAGTTCTTCTCCAGAGTCTTACTGCAGTGTTCTGAGATCAGTGGTATTCCTTCTCCCTCTTGAAATGTCTGGAGGATCACACTCCTGAAACAGAGAATCCGTCCTATTTTCAGCATTTCATTCTTCATATTAATCACAGCTTCTGTTCATATTCTCACTTTTCTTTTAGAAGAATAATCATTAAACATATAGGGAGGAACTACTTTGCCTATGGATTTTGATATCTAAATGAGGGAGTTAATACACTGATACTTAAAGTAATGGATTACTAAGAACACAAAACCTGGCCTCAGATTCATGTGGGTTTTGCTTTAGAAGTGCCTTCAGATGTCATCCTTCTTTGCTACTAGCAGATAATAGTCAGCTTCCTTGCAAACAAAGACAATACTTGAACAAAAACAAAAGAGCGACTCAGAAGGGAGAATTAAGATTTTGTTGGCATCCAAAGCAAGGGAAGATGAATGGAGAGGTTCAAAAACCAACTGAACAAGAAGTTGGTTTATGACTTAGAAGATATGGGTACTGCAAAAAAAGCAATTGCAGCATGGGAAAGGAGGAATGTCCAAGGCAGACAAAGAGATTTATTATGAGAAAGGGCAGTTTTGAGATCCCACATGAAGGAAAACTCAGTGAGCAGCTGGTGCACACCAGGTTGAAATCAAATGGTCCTGTGGTAGAAGGTAGGAGAGAGCTCACAGCAGTGACAGAGATAGGATGTGGGACCCAAAGCCAGTAAGTCTATTTCTTGGAACTTCAGCCAGAATAGTACGGTTGAAGGTGAGCATCTGCTATGAAAGAGATTGGAACACAGTGAGTAAGGTCTTGGAACAAAAGCTTCAGTCTGAGAGCCATCACCTCCTTCGTGAGTCTTTGTCCAATTAATTCTCCCTCAAGTATAGTTCCTGCAGGGAGCAGGGAATGACTACATTGGACTTCTTTTACTCTGTTTAGATTTGCTTATTAACACCTATAGTTTACTACAGGGATAATTTCTCCCCAGTTTCCTTTTTCTTTTTGGTATTAATTCTGCTAGCATTTGAGACTAACAGACAATGAGCGTAAGTGGATTCCTTCCAGGTTGCTCTACTTCACTCTACTGCTGTTACCCTGTCACACTTGAATTAAACTATCACGCCAAGATCTGATCTGAGTATCACTAAAACAATGAACAGGTCTGCATTGTCTGTGCAGTCTTGGATTGTGCCCTGAATTGTGTTTGAGCTCATTAATGTAGTTTTGAGCCTTTTTTTTTTTTTTTTTCCAATTGCACTTGTTCCTTGAAACCTAATGGAAAATGAACAGGAGTAAGCAGGAATAAAAGATACCTTTCCAGAAGATCATTTGTGTATGTTTGCAAGCTACTGCAAGCAGAAGACATCATACTGAAATATGGGACAAGCAGCAGATATTAATCTCTGCAAGTATGTCTCAGTTTAGTTCAATGTAACTTTCCTGCTTTGTCTTCGCATCTGTTCAGCTTTCTCTCTACAAAACAGGTTTTGCTTTGCCAATTCAGCGAAAACGTTTCCCTCTGATGCCCTCAACTGGCACTTGCTGCACCTGCCCTCTGCTCTTCGTCCTGCTGGCCACACTCCTGGCCACCAAGAGTGGTACAGGGGAGAAGTACTTACCTGCTTAGCAGCCAGGTAGACCAAGGCCTCACATGAAGAGGGGGACAGCAGCAATTGTGTGACATTTTTGCCTGTCCAGGCAGCCCCATTTGGAAAGGTTTAAAGGCAGGTTAGGGTCATGATTTTCTGCCTTTACCCACTGGGCATGGCACAGGCTTCCTGAGTGAGTTTAGGCAAGGTGCTTCTGTCTCCACATCTCCACCTCGCCATTCAGGAAGGGAATGCTGCTGTGAGGATACATTTAAGAACACTTATAAACTCCACACTGATAAGGACTGAGAAATTAAGTTGCTCATGAGCTCATCTCCTGACCAGTCTGATGTGGCTTCTGTATCCAAACAATCCAAGCTCTGGGATCACTGTGTTCAGCCTCCCCGTTTTATGGGGGTATAGGCAGCCTTAAGGGATGCAGCTGAATGTTCAGTACTGTCATTTCCTGACATGTCTTTGCTTTGCTATCCCTGCCTATGAACTTCCCCTGCCTGCCTTTGCTCCAGGCCCATCTTTTTGCTTGTCTGGTCCCATCCCAGTTTCTTGGCCTTTTGTGGCCTGTTTTGGTGCAGTCCATGGTTTCTCCAGCTTCCTAGTCAGAGATATTGATCTGATTCTGGTCTCAGGACACTGCTCAGTCTCCCTGTGAAGTTTTTAGTACAGCAGACAAGAGGTAGCTCAGTGTAGAGATCCCCTAGGCAGCACCAACCACACCAGCTCCGGGACTAGAGTAACGCTGACACCTTGGTGCCATGGAGCACTTAACTCACCTACCCGTGGCACCGTGCTAACAGCCATCCTGCACCCACAGCCAAGGCCAGTCCCTCTGCACAGCAGCACAACTCCTGTGAAGCCTTCATCTAATTCAGGGATCTCTCACAAGGCACTGTTTGCATGCAGTCTGGATACAGTCTATTTGAGCTCCTTGATGGGCAGCAAATACTGTAGGAAGAAAATACTGAAGCTGGAATGAGATCAGTGAACAGATGTTATGCAGCAATGACTTCCAGCCCCAGCTCCCCTGGAACGGTTTGCATAGAGAGACCTGAAACTGATCTCATCTAGAAGAAGTCTGAGATATCAGATGTTTCACAAATGTAATCTGCTGACTGTACTTTAAAAAATGCCCTTGGCTATTGCTAGTTGTTGCTACTAGAAACTTGCTCTTGTTTTCTCCTCAGAACGGAAGTTGCAACCAGATCTTCAGCATCTGCCTCTGCACTCCTCTGCAGTGACTCTTCATCTTAATGCTAATTTAATTAGGAAGTAGCAGAAGGGGGAAAGAAGCAAGATTTTGTTGCTGCTACGTTCCTGAGACCTCTGGCTGATGTTGTAGCCGTTCAGGTGCAGCTGCAGTTAGATACAAGCTAGAGAAGCCTCAAGGCTCTTTATGGTATGAGGAGCAAGGGCATAAACATGACCCCCCGGTATATGTTCCCCACAGCTTGCACTTCCTATACAAACACTGTCCTGGGAGCCAAAACCCTCTTTACTCTATGTATCCATTGTTGTACTCATGATCAACCGTTTTGTAAATCCTGAATAGTGTGTGCTATAACAGTCACTGCGTTTCAACTTCTATTGTTAAGGCACAAATAAAAAGAAGGAAAAAAAGGCCAAGAAAATTTACAAGGAATCCAGCTAAATAAAAATTATGCCACTGGTGTTCACGGAGATGAACTGCTTAGGTGACAAAGGAACACAACTGCCTTGGCCAGAAGATTGTCTACAGCATCACCTATAAGACAGCAAGTAACAGTATCTTTTGGTACTTAATGCATCCTTTAAGAGTAAAGTCCAAGCAATCTAGCTTTATGCAACTGTGTTACGAGACACTGAGGAGAAAAACTTCAGCCCTCTGCACCCAGGTACATACTAGCATCCTCTATTCCACAAACTAGACTGAGCTATTAATCGTAGTAAATTACCTTTACTAAATAATGTTGGGGAAACTGCAGTACTCTAGTTGAGGTACCCATGAAGTCAGTGTGCTGTAATGCCTTCCCACCTTCAGCCATCTTCAAGAGTCTCCTTGTCCACCTTCCTGAGCAGCACATATTCCAGCAGGAGGACATGTTTCTGGCTGTAACATCCCACTGAAATCCCCCCACTGTGACTTGCATTTAAGTGATTATTCTGTGTCATGTCTAGCATGCACCTGTCTGTATGGTCCTCCCTACCCGATATATTGTACTTTACCCACCATGGCTATCATGGTGGCTTAAAAGCTCCCAGTTATGTTGATGTTGATCTTACAGCACCTGTAAGCCCCTCGGAAGGACACTGCTCCCTCCTTGCTGATGTGGAAGTAAAGAGAAAAATCATTGTTCCCCAACGTTTGTCACTCTTGGAAAGTGTAGGAAGAAACCTCACATTTCCGTCCAGTGATATCGCACCTGTTTATCTTGCATTAAACACTTCACATTTAAAATAAACTAAGTTAGAAGAACAGTTCTGTTGTATGTGGAGGAGATAGCTATTAAAAGCCTGTGTTTATGCAAGCCACCGCTGGAGTCTGCGTCTGTGCATCACTGCCCTCTCCCGGGCAGATCTGCCCCTGCACAAACACGGAGCCCTGGTTGCTAAAACTCGGCAGTTAATTTTTCTGTGCCTCAGGCACTGAAGGAATATGACTGTCCACTCACTGTTGCCCTGACACCTTCCGTAACCTCACTAAGCACCAGTGACAGCTGAGCTACTCCTAAAGAAATAAGGATTTGTTGTCCACCCAGCAGCCTCTCCCAACTCAAGTCTTGCTAGGGTGAGTACGGAGATACTGCAACAGGTCTGCATCTGTGCCTCAAGGAATGGGCTGAGCACAGAAATGCAGCACATCGGGCCTTCTGAAGAGCGCATACGCGGTGCCTCACTGCCTGCGTACGAGCGTGACGCCTGACAGAAGCTGCTATGGCAGGTACAGCCTAAAAGTTGCACTACCATGAATGCTCCCTGTGTTACCATCCCCACGTGTTAACAGGGATGTGAGACGTCTTATTTCCTCAGAGGAAGCTGTGAAGATAAATCCAACCATGACAGAGAGGTGCTCAGATATAGAAGAAATTGCAGCTACAACATTTCGTTATCTGAGTGTCTCTGAGATCCATGTGTAATTTCCTAAGCATATAAATTAGGCCCTTCTAGTTTTACCAGTGATGGAAAAAGATGCATTATAGTCATCAATCCATTATATCCATCAATGCATTAAAGTCATCACTTCCCATCTGCGTTTCCTCAAGAATTGTCCAAGATACCACGTTTCACTCTGATTGCTCAAGCCATGAGCTCCCTCTAGTATCGAAAAAGATTAATGCAGTTGGTACCTTTGCCATCCTAAAGGTGCAGCGAGCAAATTAAGTAAAAGGGAATTCTGCCCCCTTCCTTCATTTTTCACACAAAATAATGCTTAAATTAGTCACATGCACATAGCTAAGCACTGGCACTTCAAGAATTATGAGGCAAACACTCCCATAGGACAGGAAAAAGCAGAATCTTATTCTACATCCTTGCCCATGAAAGGTAGGTACAAATTGCAGAAGTCCATCCTTGTCATCAGCTTTCGCAAGAGAATAGCACAAGCTGGCAAGATGATGATTCTGGCCATAAATTTCTATGGAGGGAGACGAGTGTACTCACTGAAAAATAGCGAGCATGTCACCAAGAAGGAGATAAAAAGAGAACAGAATGCACTTAGATAATGTCTTTAAAGTATCTTGGGCCACAATATTCAGGTTGTGTTTTTGAAAGACTCTCTTTCTCTACTCATTACTTTACAGTATTTGGGAGCAAACCAGAGGATTCTTTTGGTTGAGCAAGAGCTCCTCTTTCCCAGGATGACCGAAATGGTGTCCCTCAAGTGAATTATGTGAGTGGGACCTGCTAGGGTTTAGATCTACAGTGTGCTGGCAACATAATGAGGGGAAGAAGACATGTAGCTGGTAAGTTTTGGTAGCATTTGGAAGCGGTTTTAGAGGTGGGAGGTGACAAGAAAAAAATGTGTTAAAGCCTGTATGTCTCTGCTCTGCTGACTACAGTATCTGTGCTGCTCCAGGGGCACAGGCAGCATCTTTATGTGGCAGAGCAATTCTCTCAGAACACAGAGGGAGCAAGAGCATCAAACACAAGGAGGCTAAATGCCTGACAAGAGAGGCAAGGTCAAATAAATCTGCAGCTACATATAGCTGCAAGTCAAATCAGTACATAGAAGCCACACCAACCTTTACACTAGTGCTCAGTAGCTAAGAGAGAAAGCTCTAATACTTTCGTCCAGATAGGTATTGCAGATTTCAGTTGTTGGTGACACTTCCCAATGACTCCCCCGCCCTAGTGTCTGCTGGCCTGTCTTCGAAATGAAAGCCTTGTCCCCGACATACATCACATTTCCCTCAGTGAAAGGGGATTCCTTCATGCCACCAATACTCCATAAAGATCAAGCACCTATTAAAACTACAAAGTTTCAGTTTTGATGTGACTGCTAGTGCAAGAAGAATCAGTCTGGGCTAAACCCAAAGTGGTTGTCTTGCTACAAGAGCCACAAACTTTAGTCCACACTGCAAACTGCAATCCCTCTCTCAATCTGGTTGCAGAATGAAGCAATGCCCGGATACCAGCTGATACAAGCTGAAAATATCTTTTTGATGCTGGCTAGAGAAAAGAGCACAGTCACTAACAATTCACAAGCCACTGAGACCCTTTCAGGGGTCTGACTTTACATTCACTGAAGTAGGACTGTCACTGACCACAGCCATTACCAATTTGATTAACATTTCTCAAATATAAATATTTAATTAGAATAAGCCCTCTAATTCTTCTGTAATGCACGGCAGATTGACAGTGCCTTGTATTCTATATTCTCTACTCAAAGAAAAAAAAACAACAAATCACCACATAACTAATTTATAATGTAGTTTTCAACAACTGACCGCTTGGCACAGAAGCAGCAATACAAGGTGACAGCCAGGCTAACTGTTTAAAGCTCTTTTATTGTATAAGCAGGTTAGCTAACACTTCAGAAAAAATGTATTTTTAAACTGCTGCCTTTGTAAAACAGATATACATACTACCAACAGTTTCTAAGGTTCTTGTCTCATTGAGCTGTCACATGAAAACTATTTGCTTTTTATAGGATGACTGAAAATAGCTTTGTGCCAGCAGTTGTTTATAGCAAGTTATTATCAACAAATGACTGAGTCTGATAAAAAATACATACATAATTACACATGTCTGTGTGTATGCACTGAGTGAGGCTATACACACACACACAAATTTTTATATTTTTTTCCCAGCCTCCAGAAATGCAGCTGCTTCCTAAACTTGCTCTCTCTTGATGCACACAGAGGAACATACTGCACAAAAACCTGGAAATATTTAGAAGAACTGCTACTAAGGTCTGAGCAGCGAGCATTTGTCCAACACCCACATCCTTTCTTAACCTCATGAGCTAAGTGGCCATCACTTCCCCCAAAGCCAAGGGCTAGAGAAGGGACTGGGATAAAACATACCCTTTTCAAAGAGCCTGAAGGAAGACTGGACAAGCACCTTCTCACTCCAAATGCTACAGAAATAGCTGGATGACTTACAGGAGCTCAACCAGCTGCCATCACCAAGTTCCCACCTCTGCTTTCTCTTGCAGTGCTGTTCACTAATTCTCCTAGAAGTCTTTTGATCTAATATGGGGACAATTAGACAAAAACCAGGGCTTATGTCCATTTTGTTTCCTTCCTTGTTCTCTCATCTGTGCTGTTCCCCACCAACAATAGCTCTGTAGCTATTGTTTTCCAAACAGCAGCACCTTCTGTCTGTCTCTTTTACTTGACCCTACAGATGATAAAAAATTTTCAGCAGGGCATAGGCCTTCTAAAGAAAGAGTGGGATCTTAAAGACCCTATAATTCCGTTATCTACTGCCACTCAAACCAAACAACAATCTAATAAAAGCCTGCAGAACTGGTTTGGGGTGCCTCACCCTGGGTTAATTCTCTAATCCTGTTTGACACCGCTTGTCTCTATGTAAGTAATGTCACAGATGAGGATTAGAACTTCAAGATGTGCATTAGCAATGGGAACTCATCATCCAAAAAATCCAAAAATCACGTACTTTCTTTATACAAGATACGAAAACACCAAGTAAATATAAAGATAGAAAATTAAAACCACAACAAAACACCAAAAAAGAATGGTCCTTTTCATTCTAGTAGTTTAAATCGATGTTGGCACTTGTTTCTAGGACAAATGAATCAGACTGCTGGCCCATTTAGTTGAATAAACTGTCACTGAAAAGTTACCAGTACTGGATTATTTCAGGATGAAGTGCAAGGCATGCTAGGTACCCTGCTACAGATCCCCAAAGAATATCCTGTTATTTTATATTCCCATCAGTTCATGGTTAGCTCGTACTCTCTACACTAAAAGTTTAGATTGCTTCAACATAAAAACAGTTACACAGCTATGGATATTCTGAATGATTATTCTGAATAATGTTTGATCTCAGCACTACTTTGTGGAGATAACTTCTGCAGATTAACAATGTATTTGGAAAGAATGACTTTTTGTCCACTTTAAATCACCGTTCTATTTTTTTTTATTTGGGAGTCCCTTTTTCAAAAAGAGCAGAGGAACTGTCAATCCATCTTCTTTATAGTACACACACCTTGTGTGTACCTTTAACATCTTCAAAATGAATATAGCAGGAAAAACTGTCCCACATTTCCTATTTGCATGCTTTAAAGCAGTTCAGGAAGTTGTCTTTAGAAGTGAAACTTTCCAGAAGGATGTATCAGTTAATGCTAGTCCTTGTTCTCAAGGATTATTTCTTTGGGCACCAATCTAAAATTAGATTCTGTCATCACCGGGGTAAACAAATTGATAAATGATTACCAGTTTGGCTTAGATTTGAAGCAATAACTTGGCCTAAATCTAAACAAGCAAAGCATTTACTAGGAACTTAATCAACAGACTGTTTTTCTATTAAAGGATAAGTACTGTAGAATGAAAATGATCAAACTTACCCATTACAGCAGAAGCTAAATGCACAACAGTAGGAGAGATCAGTTTGGTGCTTTTGCTGCTTTAAGCACTTACATCACAAATGGCTATCATCTGTGAATAATTAGGTCCTCAATTTCTTGCAGAATCTCCTGTCAGTTTATACATTCCAGACACTTAAGGTTCATCACCTCTTTTTCTTTCAAGGTACTAGGTAAGAAACTTCAGCATCTCTCTGGATACACTTAAAACACCTCTCGGGATAAGTTTTTTTCTCCTCAGAAAGCAGCATGTTAGAAGTGTGTTAATTGCTCAAGCACAAAATTGGGTCAAATAAAATGAAAAAACAAAGCTTATATCAAGACATCTTACACAATACAGCACACTTCTTGCAATTTATACTCTGCAATAAACAACTTTTGCATATATAAAATAATAAAGATGCATATATAAACAATAAAAATTTTATAAATATTACATGAATATTGTTTAAATATATAAAATATAATAAATAAAATTATATAAATAATAAAGATGCATCTATAAAAGAATAAAGATGTGGAATAATCAGAAGCTAGAGTTACTTTTTCCATCTTGCTAGTGCACTCCATACACATACGGATTATTTTCTCATAACCTCTTGAAAACACAGATTGATTGAACATTGTTACGGACACTGATGGGGGCCTCCACAGATCAAGTGGCCCAATCTCAGCTGAAGTCATGGACAGATTTCTATCTAAACACAAGAAAATTCCAGCCCTGTATCCCTCATGCCTAAGACTTCTCCAGGATTAGCTTACACATATACATAGCTCAGGAAAGAGATGATTATCTCTTTCAAGCCATCTTCCTTTTCACAGGATCACTTTTTAGAGGATCTTTATGGTTCCAGAATATCACCAGCATAAACCTGTTGCAAGTGTAAGCAGACCTCAAAGTTTCTCAAGAGTTTTAATGTAATGGAAGAACATGTATTTATGGTTTGATTACTTACGTTTAAGTTCAATTGTACCAGAATAACCCTTGAGACTAATCGAGACCTTGCAGAAATGGCTACTATTTCATGTTTCACCCAAAGCTTCATTCAGCTTACCCTGGCACTGTCAAGAACATAATGCTATGGTTCTGATTACCATGTTTCAACAGTATCAACATCCCAAATGCCCAGAGGCATAAATTTTGCAAAGATTACAGCACTTATTGCAGCTGTGATCAATCAACATACTTTAAATAACATAGCAATTACATCACACAACTTAACACCTGAACCAAAAGAGGGACAAGTGCTTTACTCAGTTTTATTCCCAGCTCTATTTGATGGATACACAAACATGGAAGTATCTTGGAACCTTAAAAAACTTCTCAATATTTCATCTGAAAGGTGTATTCCACAGAAGAAAACTCCGGTGAAAATGGCTGAAGACACAGACACATTCCCTTAGCATAATGGAAAGTAAATTACCTCTAGAAAAAAGCTCCAGTATGTACACCCAAATTCACAGCAGCAATACTACCGGGATGACAGGCATAAGAAAGTAACAATAGTCAAGCAAATATTTCCCCTCTGTCTCCCTGCGAAATAGAGAACTACAAATTTGAACAGAGATTTATTCTTCCAACTTCTATTTTTAAAAATGGAGTTTCAATTTTTGGCTGCATTGGTGCTTTTAAATTGCTTTCTCAAGCAACCCATTTAAACTGGGGTGTTGTAAATAATGTTATAAATTAATTTTATTTTGGTGGCTTAACTAGAGACTCCTTTCCTTGTACAAACTTGTGTGGGTGCTGCTCAGAGGTTTTTGGAGATTTATGATAGTGTGTGCGCAGGTCCACAATGCCAGCTTGGTTCATGCTCCAGGATTTAAGAACCTGTTCTACGGTCTTTTCAAAACCAGGAGTCACTTTTGGTGCACATTTTCTTTGTGACTTTCTTAAGTTCAACATTTTCCACTGCCGCTCTTCTAGAAATTTCTGACACAGCTTATCATCACTGACAAGACAGCCAAAATATTTCGCTGGGAAATTTCACTTCCCATGTAGCCAAAGCTTAACCATTCATTCTAAATTGGCAGGAAGGAATCCGAGTAAGTGCTGGTCAAGTAGCCAATAATTCTAGTTAGCTTCTTACTGCATGAGCAAAGATGATAAACACTTGCTGACCTGTGCAGAAGAAGTTCTGCTTCAGGGATCTGCCCTTGGGGAACGCTATAATCCAACAATGACAGCATAAAAAAAATTGTTCCCCTCCAATTCCTCAAAATGTCAGTGCTCGCTCCTCATCTTAAGCCAGTGTTGCTGTCTCAGCAGCCTTAAATAATTCCATCTCTGGGAAAACAGTGTCTATCTAGACAGCCATCTTTACTAACCTTTCTGTAAATCATCTAAGTAACAGCAAGCAAATATTTTCTGTCTAAATTAGTAAACAAGGCTACAATACTTCATATCCCAGAGACAGCATGACCACTGGAATGCACGGACAAAACTACCCTGAAGAAATTAAGTTACAGCAACTGGTAACGTGAAAATAAGCCCAAATGGCAGAATTAAAAATAGCTTAGCACTACCTGATCCTGGACTCTAGAAAACCCTCCAAATAAAATTAACATATTACCTTTTATCATCAGAAAATGTTATAGACAAAAACCCCACACCTTAGTTTTCTACTCTTTAAATAGTTCACGGTAGTTAACCATGGAAAAAAATTAAAATACGCCAGCTCTTGCCTTTGTTTCTGGGTTTAAACATAACATTTATTGTGGACTCTCTTCTTTGCATCATCCCACTGGTACCTCAGCAGCAAGACCCTAAATAATGAACACAAAGTATTTTAGGCATCTCATAACAAAGCAGGAAGCATTGCTGCCTCACAGCGTACTGTAGCTGTGTACAGTGCCAGTCAAACTCTGGAAACATTGTTGATCTTTATAACACTGTGCCCAAAAGGAAATGTTTTTGTGAACCCAGGGGTGGCTTTCTCTCTTCAGAAATTCTGGCCACTCAAAATTCAATGAGGCTCTGGTTTCCCAATCTGAAGCCACTTCTGCTACAGTTAGGAACCCAGAGCTCATTTGAAAATAGTCACTTCATTGCTAATGAATTCCCATTTTTTGAAAGCAGTTCTCGATTCCAAAAGCAAAACACAGATAAAAGATGGAATACAAAACATGTCAAGCTTCTCTCAAATATCTTCTGATAATTACAACATTGAAATACTTACTCTATTTCTGTTAGAAAATATATGAAATATCATGTATCTTGCCATGAAGAACTTGTGTATTTTGCCCTACGTGTCAACTAGCAAATTATTTAAACTTACTCTACATAAGAGAATGGATGAAACAGATCCTGCACAAGGTATGCAAAGGAGCCAGCAGAAACGAAAACCACCACAGACTGATATTTTACAAAGTGCTTTATTTCCCATTTTTACTGCAATAGATCATAATCACTATTTTTAAAAGTTTGCAAGATCAGAATAAATACTAGCACACCACCAAAAGTATTAGCCTGTGATTAATGACTGTAAGATCTTACCTTACTCATGACAATTATGCTAGCTTACTTTACGGTATCTTTTGTTACCAAGTGTCCACAGTAAAACTTTTCCATTTTGCAGTTATTAGATAATCTCACCAGTGAGCTCTCAGATAATTTTGCAAAGAAGTTCAGAAGTCTGAAATAAAAGGGAGACACTCTTCTCATAGATTCATCTGGCTTAATAAAAAACACGTTTTGCTATGAAAATATTGATTTTTTTACAATTGAACTGATAAAACCCAGGCCACAGCTCCAGAAAATGCTAAATTGGGTTCCAGGATAGCTTGCTTGCCTTTTTTCTTTTTTTTTTTTTTTAAAGATGTCAAATTCACTTCACCTGATCCAAGTTCACAAATTTACAGAGTACTTCAGCGCAAAAGATTTTTTTGGTAGCCTGGGAACATGTAGAAGCATGTATTCTTCCAGAGCAGCTGATGGCTAAGAAAGCATGGCTGTCCCCAAGAGCTGCAAAATGGGAAATTCCTTTCCCTTCCACAGAAATTCAAGAGAATTGAGAACTGTTACATGCATTTCTTCTATGGCACTGATATAGCCAGGAAAACTTACGGGATAGATTACACAGTAAATAAACAGC
This sequence comes from Trogon surrucura, assembly GCA_020746105.1. NCBI lineage: Eukaryota > Metazoa > Chordata > Aves > Trogoniformes > Trogonidae > Trogon > Trogon surrucura. The sequence continues at coordinate 53,134,128 of CM036621.1, read as the reverse complement.
AAGACAATACTCAAAAGTGAGTGATATCATTGAAAGAAATTACTTGATGAAGTTATGATAGTGGTGCAATCCTTTCTGAAGTTCATTTCATTTATTACCAAAGAAGTTTTCTTTATCCACCACAAATAGCTTTGCGTCCTCCATACAGACAACTATCAATTCACCATGCTCCTTTTAACAGAGAATCTTCCTTTCACAGTGAGACGTGGAGAGAGGGGAAGAAATTAAAGATTAATCTAGTTAATGCTAGGAAGCCATGCACCATTTTGTACTCCAAACAGTGCCCCTGTGAGAAACCATCAAGTGCATCATGTCACCTGGTACCCTGTCCAGATACCCTTGGTGGCCAGTACCAGGTATTTCTGGTAGGTGGTGTAAGAACCCACATACAAAACTTAACTTCTATAGAAGTTCCCTTCTCATTCAGGAAAATAATCTCTGAAAACCCAGGAATATAAATCTCATTCCCAAACCCTGCTTATTTCTTTTCCGATCAACAGTACTTTCACAAACGATGCCTCTCACCCCAAACTTTGCCCCCTTCTGAAGCACAGCTTGATATGATGCCACAAACATGCTCCATCCTTAACATCTGTAAGAACACCACCAAAGTAGATAAAGCAGAATCTACTGCTGCAGTATCCTTTGCTCAGAATGATTCTCATGTGTTCAAACCTGTAAAAATACGTATGTCTGGCATTTTTTCTCTAGCAGAAATGTAACAGATGAAGCCTGCTCCTGAGGTGACTCTGCAGCTCAGATTTACTCTAGTGAAAAGGTGAATAAGCAGAACTTGGAAGGCCTAGCTAGAATACATCCAAAAGTGCAACTCCTCAAACGAGGTGCACTCCCCTCCACACACAGAATGACTTTTTAAAAACTAAAATTTGATCCATTTTGTGTTCTTGCACACGATCAAAGAAAAATCAGTTAATTATTTTCCACTATGACCTGAGTCCAGACATAAATTTCGAGTATTTGATTTGATGCAAGGAAAATTAATCTACTGCCAATGAAAATAGATTAAAAAAGTGAGAAATAAATCCAAATTAAAACCGCACTTTTCCCTCACGCTTCTCTCTTTCCCCGGGTTCCACTTCACACCTTCAACCCTCAATTCCTCTACCTCCCCTCCAGCTGAAGGAGCACAGGGTGAATGGGGGGGGGTGCAGTCAGACTGTAATGGCTCCTTTCTATCACTCCATCCTCCTCCTCACACTTTCCTCCTGTTCCACCTCTCCACAGGCTGCAGTCGTTCAGCGTAAACCCGCTCTTGCACGGCTCCTCTTTATGCACTGCAGTTCCTTCTTCACCTGCTCCAGCATGGGGTCCTCCACGGGCTGCAGGAAAATACCTGCTCCAGCATTGAAGCAATTCCCCGCTCTCCTTCTTCTCTGGCTTTGGTGTTCCGAGGACGGTTGCTTTGGCTTCCTCACTCCTCTGCCATGCGGCATTTTGCCCTTTCTTAATTACCTTTTCATAGAGGTGCCACCATCTTCACTGACGAGCTGAGCTGTGTCCTGCAGCGAGTCCACCAGAGAGCCGGCTGGAGCCAGCCGTGTCCTGCACACGACCATCCACACCTGGGCACCTGCACCCAACACAGAAGCAGAACCTAAACACTGAAGACGAAGAATTTCCAAACCCCGGCCCACGCTCCCCTTCAAGTTGTGCCCAAAGATTCATTCACGCAGCGCAGAAAGGGCCAGATCCACAGAGTGATTTGGATTCGAAACAGTGTAAGGGGGAGAAGGACAGTTATTTGCACTGATAATTTGCTGGTACACATAGTGCAAGGTGCTGCTCTCCTCAGCACAGCTCTGCAGTGTTTAACTCATAACAGACCAGCACAGCTCTACAGTCACACTGGCCTGTGTGGTGACACAGGGGAAGGAGCAGAACCTGCAGCAGAGGTTTCCTGCAAGGATTTCTGGGGCAAAGGGTGCAGCAGAGCTCACCCCAGTGTCTTCACCTCCTCAAGCAAAATATAACAGCCTCTCATGTTTCAGTCATGCAAGAAATCAACCTCCAGCACAATAAAGCAGAGAGGAGATTCATCCCCAGACATGGGAAACTGAGGATGATAGAGCAGTTTTTTTAAACAGAGAAAATTTTGTTTCTGTGCTGCTCTGGATGGGAGAAAAAGGCAATGGGAGAAAGGCAGCAAAGTGGGAGCTAAGAATGTGTTAACACAACTACCCCATTCCCAAGAAGGGCTGAGTACAAGTACAGTGGTAGAAGACAGTAATAAATATGGGGAGTCCAGGAAGAGGCTTTTATGGCTTGATCTGTGTGGAAAGTTAGACATGCACTAGAACCTACATAAACCAACCTGTGCACCCACCAAATCACTGTGAAGATATTGATGTAACGCTAGTAAAGTCCTCTTTCCACAGATCATCTGTTCTCAGTAGAAGTAATGTCAAGAAGGTTCCCACTTTCTCCATCTCCTTCCACACATAGAACACCTCAGATGTGGTAACAACTTCGTCAACAGCGAAGAACGCAGGGTTGTTTCACCAGTTTGCATCCAGAACATAACTAGTGCAGTGAAGACAAAAGCAAATACATGATTACCATTCTAGCTTTTAGATGTAAGCTCGGAGCAACAATAAAAAACCTGTCTATTAAAAAAAAAATCTACCATTTAACATGAACCACTTCAGCCTGAATAAACTGCAATCTTCACTTCCTCTTCTGTCCTCTTCTCTGGTCTCTTGTCAGTTATGTGGAGTACTCTCAGAGGTAAATGATCCTGTGAAAACATCCAACACATAGTGAACTAAGAACTAAAAGTAGAAGCCAAGGAGGAAACACCTGCACGCTTCAGAAAACTCAGGAGTGTCATCCATGAAAACCATAAATAATTAATTTCCAATTCTCTCCCCCATTTAGTTTTAGCTTTAAGAGAAAGACCTGTGTGAAAAAGTTAAATTTATATATATAAGAACAGCTTCCTGACAAAGCACTACTGAATTTTTAACATCATCTGTTATAAATTAAACACTGCACACCTAGAGATTTTTTTTTTTAGGCCAAACCTGTGCCTAATTTGCAAAAGAAGCACAAGAATGCCTACTTTTACCATTACATTCTTTACCATTACATTCTTCTTGTTCCTTATATCAGCTGCCACTTCTAAATTACTGCATGCTTCAGGGTGAGGTGCTCCCAGCTCACTTGGACTATGTACACTGACCATCAGGTTTTCATAGAGGGAGACCTCTTATCTTTCCCTAAGCTGGAAAGCAGAATTCCACAAAATTATCCTTGAGGAGATAAACATCATCACGTAGAAAAACAAATGCAGCTCTTTTTGAGAGCTGGAAGAAACAGAAGGGGTTTTTTTCTGCTCAACAAGCACTGTAGAACACAGGGACATAGCCTCAGAATTTGTCCCTAGATCAACTAGAGCTTAGATTAAAACAAAAGTTGCAGCTGAATGCTCTGTCAGTTCTTGAGACTTGACCATTTCTGATACCATTGCCTTCACTGAACCAATGCAGATTCCAAGCACGAAGAAAATCTGTCACACCCAGTCTTGATGTGACACAGAGGTTTATAAACAAACTATGGTTTGCTGACGGCTGTTATTGACATGCTGTCAAGTGACCAGATCAGATTATGCAAATTAAAAGGAAGTGTCCTCATGTGATGGAAGAGGTGGTAGGTAAGGATCTTGATGTCATCCCCTGATGTTTCCTGCCCCTTTCCTTGAGTGAATTTGGTTCTATAATGTCCTTTTTTTGTGGATGACCCTGAACACAGTGACTTGCAGTACAGATGAAAGATTACCTACAGAAGAAGAGAAGTGCCAAACCTTTCAGGCTCTGAACATGGTGGTTTTTGAAGGACAGTTTGGAATGCTTCCTGTTTTGGATTAAAAAAAAAAAAAAAGATTGGAAAAGGCTTATTGCAGGGTTAGAAGTATACATTAATATTTCCCAATGAGGAATAGATGCAGAACTACAACATTATCCACTTTAAGTTAAAGCTTACTCTGTAAAAAGTATATATCTGAAAGCACTTCAGACAACAGCTCTCCACTTTACAGAACAAGCTTCCAATTACAGTAAGAAAATGTGCACAGATAACACAAAGATTGGGAGGCACCACTGGCCTACAGTTTCAGTACAACATGCAAAGATGGCAATGCATGGAGAAGTCTTCATTAACATTTTAGTACATACTCGTAAAAACATTGAGATTTGTCCGAACACTGGGCATCTTGTCAAGCTGATCAGAGAGACACAGTAATTCCAATACTTCTGAAAAGGACCATTGACTTGTATTCTGGATTGAAAAGTCCTCTTCCTCCCACCCAGGAATGTGGGCTTTATACAGAAGTCACGTCATCAACCTTTAATTTCCTCTGTTCTGTTTCTGCAGGTCCTCCCATAAGATCTTACACACCTTCTTCGTGATCTCCAAGTCCCTTGCAGGTTTGTACAACTTCTTGAGTGGGCAAGCAGAAAGAACAGTTATGTCAGAACACAAAGGCAAATCATCGCTGTTTTTCACAGGGTGCCTTCAGGACTAGCATAGAGAACGTTAGTCTGGAACAAAGACACTGGGACTGAACTTCTTCCTCTCCCACTGATCTGCCAACACACACATCTGTTTCTGGCTCTCCAACTGCCATACCTAATCCAATTTTAAATAGCATCTAGAGACAAAGACTATTCTACAAAGAGCAGAAGCAAGTCTCCGACTTTTAACTAAAGTCTCTGACATTTAACTACATGTCCTGGTTTGAGCTGAACAGAATCAGTTCTGTTCAGTGATTTTTACTTTTCAGCTCAGTCTCTCAGAGGCTACATTTTCTGAAGTTAGCAGCACATTTCTGCAGACAGTGCCTGCTACTAGCAGTAATAACACCTGAGGTTCACACTTACTGCTTGAGATTGGATGCAGAAAGGCTCTGGCTTATACTTATTCCTGTAGTGACCCAGGCCACTGCTGGCTCTTGTGTGCCACGCTGAGGGTGCCGGGTAGTGAGAGGGGTCACAAGGAAGTAAAAGGTTGCACCTCTGGGGAGTTACAGACAGGACAATTGACCAACAAGAGTATTCCATTCCATATACATCGTATTTAGTATAAAACTGAGGGATCATGAGAGTTTTCTTCTTCTCTCTCCTGCAATGGCCGGTGTTCAGGGAGGAATCTGTCCAATCTTCTGCCTTTGATCCCAAACCTGAGTTCCTGAATCCAGCTCCCCTCTGGCAATGAGCCTGGGGCTTCCCCAGTGCCACCTGCTCTGCAGCACCAGGGGGACTGCTATTGGGGGAGAGGGAGTGGGTTCAATATCGGATTCGTATATATGTATACAGTTCACTATTTTTGTTATTTCCTTATTCATTAACACTGTTTTAATTTCCCCCCCCCCCCAATTCGTAAGTCTTTCTGCCTCATTCCCTTTTCCTTCCCATTTGGGGAGGGAGAGGGGGTTAGAGAGCGTCTGTCCGTGTTTAGTGGCTGGCCCAGCCCTGAGCCACAACACTAAAGCACAGAGCTAATATTTTAATAGTGTTTTAATGGTAGTTTATACTGTATTGACACTGTCCCACTGTAGAAATCCAAGCACATTAGAAAAATGACCAAATGGCAGATCAAATAGTAAGTTTTTGCTCTCTAGTTCCTTCATACTGAGGACCCAGAAATCAACTCTCACAAAATCACTACACAACAAACAGATTTTAATTCTCCTATGAGCCATATCAATCTCTATTAGAAAAAAAGATCAGGAAGAACAAGAAATTTAATTTTGTTAGAACAGCACGCTCTTGTATAAACAGGCAGACTGTCATTAACGCCAGATGACCAACCGAGCTGCACTGCAGAGAGCTAAGCATGGCTGCAGTAAAAACGTGAATTCCAATTACCCACATTAAAAGATGCGATTACATGTGCCCTAAAATATCTGCATCATTTAATCACAGTTAAGTGTAATTAAAACTGTATTAAAGAACTCCATGCACTTACATTCATGTCTCCAGTTTTTTTAAGATACATGCAATGCCATAGCATACATGACTTAAAGCCATTAAGCATCCAAAGGTAACTATTCTCATAAAGAGGTTTTCATATACATGCCTTTTGCAAAGTTTCTGCTACCTAGCAGATCCTAACAGACTACTGATGAGAATTATTGCCACAGTATTCCCTGCTTTCAAAACCCCTTCTGTACTAGAACAGGAGAGGCTCCTGGATGACAAACACCCTCTAATACCTGCTGATACAGCAGTACTGTTTATGATCGCTCCTTTGAAGACTCTCTGGAAAACACATCAAACCCCTTCAGAAAATAAACACGTCATTTGTCACGTGCATTAGAAATGGAAAAAACAAAAGAAAACAAAAACCCAAACACACAAACATATGCTCCTGTCATGTGTCAAGATTTTACCTCCCCCTCTTTTTCCCCCCAAATCATACCTTAGTTGCTGCTTGTCGGACAGGTCTGCTGGATAGCTTCTGACCTAAAAAAAATGAAAATATAATTAACATAGCCTGTTTGACACATTTGTTTCATTTGTTAATGAGGTGCACTGTTGCTGGGAGAAGACGATCATTACTGACAGGATAGGCTCTTCAGTTTATTCCTATAAAAGCTTCGTTCAGAAGGGAAGGGCAGATCAAGGAGAATTTTCTCATCAGAGATCCATGAAGAGCAGTAACTTTTCACAGCACCATCCTCAGCTATATTGTACTTCCCATCCCTAATGGAACAGATCCTTCCTGTCTAAGCTTCTGAGAATGTATCTGTTAGAGCAGGTTTAAGCGAACAAATTGTAAATTTGCCAACAGACAGACAAGTCAACAGCCAGTGACTACCCACAGCCAGAATCGGGAACTCAAGTGGTATGAAACAGGCCAGCGTCTCAGGAAAAAGCCCTAACAGTTGACAGAAAATGTTCTTTCCTCCATGTTTTCTCAAATCTTTCCAGTTGCTGTAAATGTAACAAATGTCCTGTGAAATGAGGCTGCCTGATAATCATCCAGGTAAGGATGATAAGCCTCAAAGCAAGCAAGGACAAAACTTAATGCAATTAAAAGGAACATATGGACTCAAGATTCTGGGGAGACAAAGAAAAACTGACAGGAGCAAACCCTACCACTATGTACTTATGCAGTGAAGTCAGCAGCTGCTCCAGTAGTACACAGGGTAACACTGCAAATCAGAGGGCTTGAGGGCATGGGACTTGGGTGCAAGTCCTAGTAAGTGTGAAGTAAGAGATACGAGGGTGGATATGGAGCATGCTTGAGGTAGACAGAGCTGCAGTCAGAGGGATGAGGAGAGCAGCAAGTTCATTCAATTGGGAATAAAAGGTGTATTTCCCTTGATAATACGTACAGGAAAAGAGTTTACGCTCCCGGGATGGGAGTTTATGTTCCAAGGGGAGTTTCTTCTCCCCATTTTAACTACGGGAAGTCATTTACCTATCTCTGGCACTCACCAAAATTCAAGCAGCTGGGCTAGTTCTGAGGGCATGACAGACTTCTCTTTTCTTCCACACGTTTAAATTCCTGCTGTGAGCTGACCCTGTCTACTACTGGCACACTCATGAGCTGCACTGAGCCTTTGCGAGGGGCTCCCAACCCTCTTTTGCCAGGGCCGCGATCCCTGCACAGCCCTCTCCAGCCCCCGCCCCCGCAGGACCTTTGCTTTCTGCACCTGTTCACGACCTCCTTCCTCCTGGGCTCCTTGGAGCTCTCCTACTTGTTCTTATTCATCCCCAGGAACCACTGCCCTGCAGTACCTCTTGCATTTCTCTCCGTGAGCCCCCGCAACCATAACATAAACCATTACTTTAAAAGAAAGAGTAGTTTACATTTGAATAGGAATATTATATATTAAGCTACTATGTAAATATGTACACACACACACACACACACACATATATATATACAGACATTTGTCTCTCAAACCGCAACAATCTTCATACCACACAAAGGAGTCATTAACACTACTGGCTTCCATCCAAGAGGCCGTGAGCCTTAAACAAAAGCTACACATGTGCCTTTTCATGTCTTCTCTGCATTTCAGCAAAAAAGTTATTTTTGCGCACACATACATAAGCACAGCCCTTCTAGTAAAGCCAACTAATCACTGTTATGCGTAACCAATAATCAGGATAAACGAAGAATAATTTGTTCATTTATAGTGCTGTTGAAGCTCAGGACTTCTAGGCTTGCAAAATAAACACTTGAACACAATAACTACAAGGAAACAAAGTGAACGTCAGAAAAACATCCACAATTCCAACAAAAAGTAATAACCAACTACTTAGCACCAAGCTACATAGCTTTATCTGAAAAATCAGCCTCAAGTATTCCATTCAAACAAATTTAACTGTATTGAAGGTGGTATTGTTTACTTCTAATTTTTTTTCATATACATATTAGAGTCTCTTCTGCAAAATCTAGGTTGACATTAGTGAACAAAGGTGTTAAGCTGAATATAGAGACGGTATGAGTAATGAGTTTGTGTTCTTCCTTTAGCAACATGCATAAAACAAATATAAACATACTCTTTAAGGAGGAAATGTTATACTAAATTAAAAAACAATACAGTAATAAAATGGAATATGTATTTAGAAGACAAAGAATTTAAATTATGTGAACATGAGGAAAATTGAAAACAAAAATGTGAGCATTGGCTGAAGAAGCACTTAAAATAAATTTTTTTTGATGAACAGAATTCATCCTCAGCTTTTAAAAATTCTTTAAAAACAATTAATTCATTACTGCTTCTTTAAATTTCTCCTAGTTTTTTGTTCTATTGTTTTCAGGGTACTGTGCAAATCAAGCTAGATTATAAAATTCATTTCACAGTCTGCAATTCAAGATGGACTAAAGAGTATTTCTTCCAGCTGTGAGCAATAAACCAAAAATAGAAGTACCATCAGAAATACCATTCAGCACTGGATGAGACTGTAGCTCACGGTGGGAAGAAGCTTGACTGTTCAAAGAACAGATCTGCTAATGAGGGAACTGAGCAAGAACTGATGGAAAAAACATTCCTCTTTTCTTAAGCTTTCTTTACTCCAACCTCAAATGCACTGTCTGCTTTGAAGAGAACTAAAACTGAAATAGCCTCTTGCTGGTAATCTTCAGCTGTAATTTTTCTTTTGAGATCAGCATTCTCAGAAATGAGTAATACTGAGAAAGGTGACACACTTTGGAATGCATTAGTTGAAACTCTACAAAAAACAGCTGATGGAATGACTGAACACAGAGGAGCGGCAGGAGGTACCCGTTCTGGTGCTCCATCACTGAGCTGGCAAAGAAAAGGTGACTCACTGCTGTCTGTGTGCTCCACAACTATGACTGCAGCACAGAACATCCATTTGGGACATATTTTCACAATTAATAACACTGAAAAAAAACCCAGAAGGGTGACCCTCGTGGGATTTTACCTACCCAGAAAGGAGTAACAAGTCAGTGTAGAAACTAAGTATGAGACACTCCAAAGAACTGGAGATTCTCTCTGCACTTGCCTGATAAAACGCTACTCTTTAATAAGAACATGATCCTTTTGAAAAATTCTAATTTAAGCTAACTCGTAAACACTAGCATTAAAAGAACAGCATTAATAATGTTAGTTAACCTCACAGAAGTTAATGTATTTTAAGGTAAGACTAAGATATAGCAATTAACACACTTAACAGATACTGCATATATAGGCATCAGGAATCCCAGTTCAATGTGAGGCTTTTGAAAGATTTAGCTTTAAATACTCCAAAGAAAATGAAAAACTAATTTTAGTCACTATTTAGATAATGTTTGTGAATGCCTTCAACGAATATTAACAAATTTAACAACTAAAAAATGTTAATCTTTATGTTAATATAATATACCTAGCACTCTCTCCTTTACATAAATAAGCCAATCTTTTTCCTGGTTTTTTTTTGTTGTTTTTTTTGGGGGTGGGGGTAGGGTAGAGTGATAAAAAGAGAAAGTCCCAGATTGTATTCAGGTACAGCATGCAGAAAAAATATCTAGTTTTATGATCAAGCTCTCAAACCCTTAGTAGGAATTAACAGCAGAACTGTTGATATTGTTGCTCTAACAACTCAACATCTGAAGCAGACAATGTCATTGTTTAACTTGGTATCTATGTTGGCATCAGTTTAATTTACTGCTTTAAATGGATTCCAAGTTATTTGTAGGTGTATTTTTTTTTCCTTAAAGAAGCATGTCTGTCACAGATTACACAACTCAGTGCTTGTCACTTGTTATGGCTCTGGCTTAAAAATTACTAAGGTTATTTCTTTATCATATTCATTTTTTTTTAAAGATTCCTGGTAATTATTTTAAGCAATACAGACCACAATAATCTCAGAAGGTGCCACTGTTTAAAAAGAGTAATTTCTTTTCTGGATGTTATAGTGACAGCACACTTCAGACGTATTGCTTGGATTTATATTACTTGGGCCTCTCTTTGTTAGTAATGTATCCATACACCCAACATCACGAATAGCAGCATCTTAAATCATATTTATTTGAGCTGATAATGTAACTGCATAAAGCGAAAGGTAGGTGAGCTGAAATGGCAGCATCAATAATTTTCCTTAAGACAAGACTCCTGCATTTAGCTGTTAAGAGCAACTGCTAACATAGTGCCACTGCAATGAACCCCATTATAAAGCCAGAACATAAATTCAAAGATCTTAAAGTTGAAAACATTAACCATTTGAATTCATACACTTTTCTTCATCATACAACCTTACATTCACCTGGCAACCTCACCTGTCTCCTCTCTTTGATCTTCACGTTATTAACGTTATGATCAGGTCAAAGCTGTGTTTCCTTAAGCACTCACGTCTCTCATCACTTTGAAATTTAGCATCTTGGATCTTCATTTTGTTGGATTGATACACTTTGCTGTGGATTCTGTGGTTGTGGAGCTTGCAGGTTTTATGGTTTCTGTAGTGCTGTAACAGTCAAGGGTCTCGAGGAGAAAAGCAAACCCAGCATTGTGATCTAGATTTTAAAGCTAAGGAATTAAATTGTGGAAGACTTTCAGAAACATTGACCTAAAAGGGGCCATTTGGATAGCATCCATATTACTCAGAACTTGAACTAGAAGAGAGAGATGGTGTTCCACAGGGCAACCGAATGACCCGGAATCGGCAGTGAGCCACATCAGTCATAAATCAAAACAGTTGTCTGTCAGAATTAGTGTAAAACACACCTAGTCTGAATGTCACAATACGACTTTAAAAGAATGGTATTACTTTAAGAGCACCTGCTTTTCCTTCCAAGATATTAAGAGTTCTCCACTTTGAAAAATCCTTCCAGGCTTCACAGATTTAAATAGGTGAAGAACCGTGTCAGTCTCTGATTTTATCTGGCTCCACAGACGATACTTTTTCTCTCGGCTCTTGTTTAACTTGGCTCACACAGATAACACCTTCTGTATCTTCTTCAGCTTAAAAACAAAACAAGTGAAAAAAAAACAATCAAACACCAAAGTTCAAACTCCACTGACAATGCTTCAGCCCCAATAACTGCATGCATTTAAAAGGAAAATGTTTCAGGAACTCAAGCTAATAGGAAAGGCATTTGTGAGGTCAACAAATGCCTAGTTTGACAGCCAGTTATGGCACATCTACTGTGCTGTAAGACACTGCGAGTTGGCATGAATTTACTGGAGTACAGGCCTCCTCAAGTAAGAATATTTAAAACATTTTATAAAAAAATAGTAAGTTTGGAGACATAAAATTACTCTCACACAAAATGTCTGTCTTATTTCCCACAGAAAAAAAAAGCTACCCCCTTTTATCTTTTTGTTCTTTTCCAGGGAAAAGGAGGAATGGAGGTGTTACTGTTGAAAAGAATAACTCTAGAGCATGTTGATTTAGAGAATGAGTTACACTTCAGGCATGACTGGCTATTTCTCAGTGACTGTACATATATTTTCAGCAGGAAATAGCTTATTCTTAAGTGAGCAGCTGGACAAGAGAAAATCCAGAACATACAGGATAACTTTCACTAAGCGCACGTGCATGTGTGTGCACACAGAAGAAAAAATATCTTGAAATGCACACTGACTGAACTACTGAGTTCAGGTATACGCTGTTTCCTCCAAATAAGCTCTGTGACATTATTCCCTCTTCAGTCTAGATTGTTCTTTATCCTCCTCCTCTCTAGACAAAGAACTTGTTGCTGAAGGGTTATATAGGTAACTCCTCCATATAACTTAGGAATGGTACCAACATCCTCACAATTTTCAAATTCAGGCTAGTGAGGACAGACTGAGACCTTGAACAGAAAAAAAAAATGAAACCCCAAAGGAACGGTGAGTTTAGTCCTTGCAGTTATACAATTTTATACTTCACGTTTCTTTTGCCTAAAATAGTATTCCTTTAAAAAAAAAAATCACAACACTCGTCACTTAAAATTTTTGAGAGGCATTGACATCTAGATGGAACACAAATGGGTTAAACAACTGAACCGATGAGGTGCGTTTGATAATTATAAAAGGGTAAACAACTGGTTACACAAACAACCAGTTACACAAATATTTGTGTACAGCAGGTAGAAAATCCCTTAAATCTAACTTTGACAATATCATCACAGTAAAATACCCCAATGTTACTTTAGCACACATGAATTTCAGTACATTTCCTCATATAACCTTTATTTCCTTTTTATTTCTTCATGTAGTCTTCCATTTCAGAATATTACAGAATTTAGTGTAAATGCAGCTTTGCTGACCTGCAAGTGTCATCAGGACACGTGGAGATAATTAGTGCTACGGCATTATGAGGGTGTAGGCTATGATCTAGCACATCTCTACCTAGATGCTCCTGGAGAACTATTCAAGAGCCCTCTTTTTAGAAGCCTATCTATCAAGAACAGATAACAGAAAAATTAAAGCATTGCACAGACTCCCTGCATAGGCAAAAGGATATGTTGCATGGTCTGTATATGCTCCGTATGCCACTGGTTTTCTTCACCAAGAATGAGACATCAGTCTTCGAGAATGCAAGCTTTCGTTCTCAGTCAGGTTCCAAGTCTAAGAATTCAAAGTCCGTATCTATATTTGACAACAATGGTTTTAAAGAGCCTTCTGTTTTGATAGAAAGTTATTTACGGTGTTTACTGTGTATTTTTAAAAAGCATTTTCAAACAAATATTTTAAACTCCAAGCAATTACCTAAAAATTCAACTGATCACTTCTAAAGCACATTGGTGACTACAGGATCCTAGTAAAAGTTCATTAAAAAAAAATCAGAAATCAGCTGGGATGGTGCAAAGCAATCATTAAAAAACCCTTCATTTCTTTACAAAGAGTTCTAAACTAGATTCAATATTGGTTGTTTTCTGTTCTTATTTTTCCTTATTTAAAAAATATTTTGAATAACCTAAGTTTAGCTACATATTAGATTTTTTTGCAAAAATACTGTGGTCATCAAATAAGTTGGTATTTGGTCAAAGAAAGTTTAACTAAGAAGTCACTTTTATATAGCAAAGTCTAAGTATTGTTTTGTTGTTTGGTTTTTTTAGTAACCCAATTTTCACATTAAAAAACTAATTACGATCAGCTGAAAGTTGTCATCAACTGGAGTTTCCCCACTATCAACACATTTCTCTCCTTTCTTCAAGATACACAGAACAAAATCCATCGTATTTTCTGTATTTACATATTTTTGGGAAGACTGCAACTTACTAAGTGCCAGATGGCTGTCCACAATCTGCACTGGAATAGTCTGTACATCTCCCAAGAGAATCTGATGGACACCTCCTTCTGGGCTTCTGGAGTCATCTACCTCTCCAATTGCTACCAACTGGCCCATGGTCACCAGACTCTGAGCAGACCCAGGTGGAGTCCCAAAAGCAGGGGCAGCTGTGCTATGTTGTGTTAGGCCAGCACCTCCTTGAAAGCCAGGTCCCTGACTAAGAACTAGCGAATGGCTGGTTACTGCACTCCCTACGGAATCCAGAAGACTTGCAGGGCTGGGAGGGGAACGCTTATTTACAGCTATCAGGGCTGTAGATCCATTTGTGGAGGTAAGAGTTGACTGCAGCTGTAATCTCTGTGAAAGAGAAAGCAGAAGAGCTAACATACCAGTATTGACAGCAGGAGGAATTTACATTTAACAGCACATTTTCGCAATGCTGGAACTAGATAGCTTCTGACTTCCTATACATCATCTCTTTTGAACAGCCAATCCCTGCAGCCCAGGCTACAGCTGTACTAGAAAACATTTAGGACAATGGTATCCAGCAGCATCTAGGAGACTACTTATGACCACAAAGCTCTAATTTTGGATTGATACTCAGTTTAAAATTATTCCCCACTACCGCCCATTCCCACAAGAGGTGAGCACTAAAATACAAGCATGGCGCTTTGGGGGGAAAAGTAAAAGGGAGGTGGGGTGCAAAGAGAGAGAGTGGGGTGCAAAGAGAGAGAGTGAGTGTGTGTGAGGTGGAGCCGGGCTGCCTTCCCAAAGAGAGGGAAGCAGCAAGTAGAACAGCATCTTAGTGCAGGCTGTGCTTCTAGGGAAGAGATCATGTGTTTCACTGGGGTACTGCAGTTTAGGAAGTCCGAATGTAGCTCTTTGAAGAAATATTTAGGGAAGGAGGCCAGCGGATACAGCTGTAAAGGTAAGTGAGCTTTACAAGAAAGGTCTTTTAGCCTGCCATTCTTACCCCCACTCTTCAGCCTTTCAACCTGGAAATTTACAGATCTGAGATGGGAGTAGTTTTAGGATTTAAACATTTTCCTAAGAGACTGGAAGAAGATTTTAAAGGAATAAACAAGACTGACATCTCCCCTCAGTTTTGCAGCATTTTCATTATGAAATGACTAGACCATGTGGCAAATGAACAGGGGCCTGATTTGAGGCAGGAGTGCACCACCTTCATCCTCTTGGTCTGCCATTCACAAGGGAACCTATCTTCAACGTGTCAAAAGCTGGTGGCGGGACGCCCTGCACCACAGCTATATGCTCAGTGTGACAGGCAAGAAAGGCCAAAGTAAGAGCTGACAGTCGCGTCCAAGTCCGTGTTACCCAGCCAGTGTTTGAGACCATTAGCTGAGAGGGAACTTGCTGTTCTCAGCTCGCTTTCAGCATTCCCAGCCCAGAATGTCTGATGTTCTGTAAACAACCTGACTGTACCTGAAGTTGTGCAAATATCTTGGGCTGAAGTGAAGAGAGTGAAGACAACAGCTGAGCTGTTTCTGGTAGCAAGGACTCCCTGCTCTGGTTGGATTCTGCTTTGGTGACGACTGACTCCCCTGCTGAGCTCCCTACGGCACCACGGAGAGGAAGCAGAGAGTTATGATAAATTTCTTCTTCGCATTTAAAAGCCTCCCCTGCAAACTGAGAAAACCCCTTCAATAGTCATATAAAAGACACATATACATATACGCTGTTCTCTTTGCAGAAGAATGTGGACGCTAAAGAAAAAAGGCTGTATATGAGGAAAAGACAATACTGCAGGAAGATTGTATGTGCCTGTTCAGAGTATTAAAAAAAAAAAAAAAAAGCAGCACTAATAAATCTGGTTCAGGGACCAAAGTAACTGCACTCTACACTGTGCTTTGCATTTCTAGTTATAATATAGTAGCTGAAACATTTATTTTAAAGCAGCAATTAAATAATTTGACACCTTGGTAACAGGTATCAAAAGAAAGGGTTGCCTTCCAAAATAAAAAATCTACACAGGAAATCCTCTATGTCTCACCACTCCCAAATAGCTTTGTGGAATCAGGATAACTTCTGTGCAATAGCACAGTCTACAGACTACATCATATCATCAAAATCTTTATTTAAAGCAAAAATGATAGACTTCCATTTCCTGAAGACTTGTACAAAATGAGATTCACTTGCAGCAACTTCTGCAAGAAAACTTCCCACGGGATCACTCCATTTCCCGTTTGAACCACCCAGAACATTTTGGTTAAGATTTATCCATACAGAAGCAGACATTGCTCAGCCTCTTATTTTGCAGTTTCACTGCTATAACTGCAAAAGAAGAGCTCTCCCGGTACACACAGATTAGTCTGGTGAATGGAAAAAATTGAGAATGGTTAATCACAAAAAGCTTTCTGACAGGAAATCATACAAAAGTTTCTCGCAGTCTAAGGGAGTGGAACTACATTTTTCAACATATATACTGATTTGCAAACTCTCTTTATTGTAAATGACCATAAGATACACTCTATAAATCTCCTTGAATGCAACTACTTCAAACTGACCCTAAAAAATTACCTCTTGTCCTCTGATAGTTGCCCACACTGAAATTCTTACCCTACCAGCACCCAGCATATGTGACGCTTTTCAGTTCAAAGTGATCCACTGCAGCAACAGCTAAAATACAGAGTTTAAAAAATCCCAACCAAAACAAAGCCCAACACTGTCTTTTTCATTAACTGTAAATGTGCTGCTGTACATGGAACTGCCTCACATAAATCAGGTTCACCAAGTCATTTAGGAAAAATCACAGTGAGCCAAACCCCTAAGGGTTTATTGTTCCTGCTACAACAAAGATAATTGATAGAGCAGGGAGTGACAGGGGCCAAAGGGGAAAGAAACCCAAATACATCAGGACTTATTCAGGTGAGAACCACAGTGTAGGACACAAGTAAATCTTTTACACACGACAAATGTGGCAGCGCCCCCTTGGTCCCTGTAGGCTTCTCTATCAGCTGTGTCCATCAAAAAGCATCCACCACCACATTTCAGTTAAATGGGGAAACAAGCTGGCAGTGCCACTGAGATCAAAAACATCTAAGAGGTCTGCAGCATGGTCTTAAAGTACGCAAACAATTAGGCTCTTCTATCCTGCTGCAATCATACCCCTGCTAAAAGCCAAAAACTTTCTGATGAGTTTCATTATCAAAACTATTCAATGAGGGTCAGGGAAAATACGCATAAA
This sequence comes from Trogon surrucura, assembly GCA_020746105.1. NCBI lineage: Eukaryota > Metazoa > Chordata > Aves > Trogoniformes > Trogonidae > Trogon > Trogon surrucura. The sequence continues at coordinate 53,117,235 of CM036621.1, read as the reverse complement.
TATGCAGAGAAGTTCTTTTGGTGTGAAACTAGACAAAACAACCTTGGAACCTGGGGAAAAGGGCAGAATAATCTTATTATAAATTTATTATCAGCCACCGTGATCCAGGGGAGCTTCGTGGCTTATGTCTAATCATAACCATGTGGGCAGCAGGTAGTTTTACTTACAAACACCTGTATTTTGTTTCAGTACATGTTTTGAAGTAAAACTAGTAGTAACCCACTCTCGGCAAAGAAAAAATAGTGTAACTAGTGTCTTAAAATAAGCCAGACCTTTGACCATGAATGCATAAACCCAAGTTTCTATAGAAATCTACACTATGTAATCTCTCATTCTGCAGCAGAGCAGGAGGAACTTTAAGACTTTGTCAGGTGGCTCAGTGGTCACTGAGTAGAGATGCTACTTCAGCTTCACACATTAATAGAAGTTACACCACAAAGAACTGAAGAAATGATACCTCACAGCCCTGCTGCCACTGAACTCCGATGTTTCTATTTCTATTCTAAGCATTAAGGAAAAATGGAAAAGAGCACTCTCAGTTCTGACAAAGGAAATACAGCATTTGCTACTCAGGGCAGTGGAACTCATCAAGCCAGTGACTTTACGAGAAGCAGGAATCCTAATATGCATTCAAATCCTCTTTATCAAGATATTTAACTAAGTGTGAAGCTAAAATCATCGAGGAACTCAAGTAACCAGTTAGCTCCTGGGTACTGTGTTCCCTGACAGAGGTACCTATTCGGAAGGAATTTCACTTTCTCTGCACAGGTGTTATTAGCACCTTCATACAAGGTGAAATAATATCCTTTCCACATAACCACCCTGTTAAAACTTTGAGTTGTTTGAGGATGCTAAATAAAAGCCAAATATATAATTTTCATACTTCTGCCAACTCCATCATGATTACATGTGCTTTTCCACACGTGCAGTCAAACAGTTTAAAAGAAGTATGACAAAATAGACACACCAAAATAGGTTCAGCAAGCTCTCTCAAAGGAAACTGAACTGTGATATAGCTAATAAAACAAATCACATTTGGAGACAGCCAAGTTATTAATGCAGTCCTACCATCTGAAGGTGGTGAGGCAAATGTAACAGTCACTGTTTCCGTGAGCACACTCCCACTGTCTGTGGTCCACTGGAGCTGAAAGGAAATAGATCTCAGTTCTTGAAAAACATTCCTCTGCTACAGGAACACGGACTCATACAGGATCCACAAGGTCTAAAATGACATTTTCTTATTTTCTTATAACTATGCATTTAGGGAAAAATTTCTTTAACATGCACTGTACCAGGAAGGCTAAGTCTGCTCATAACAGTTCAAACACTTTAAAATAGAAAATAATCAAACCATTTTGCTAACCAACAAATATCACTCGCTCACCTCGGTCAAGAACAGTGAAGGGAGAGGGCAAAGACTGATGACACAGCATGATTTAACAATACAGGTTGTCAAAGTTGATTTTCAGTCAGCGATTCCTTAGCAGTCAGCCTCATAACTGGGGAAAACTAGGATCACTGTGTATACTTGATTACTCAACGGGCAGAAAAAAATTAAGGAACAACACTCATGCAACAAAATTAAGAAACGACACTCAGTAACATTGTTACTGAGCATGCCGAAATATCTGCTCCATGCTTACTTCACTTGCTATAAAGTGCCTTTATTAACATTTGGACATCTGAAATGTTGTGCAAGCCCTAATTTAGATCGCACCCAAGAAACACTTCATCCTCATTTTATAGATACAGAAAAGTCACAGTAACTTTTCTAAAACACAATGACAAAGCCACGAACAAAATTTTCTGATGTGTGCCAATTTTTCTACACCACATGGCTTCCAGTTCATGCAGTCATCATAAAGTGCTAGTATTGTATATTTTGTCAATCAACTAATAGCAATCTAATGTTGATGACATCAATACCAAAGAAGGTCAGAAGGTTTTAGTCACATTTAATTCAACCTTGCTCAGCCAGAGAACCCACTGAAAACAATGCTGCTGGAAACAAAGTCAGACAATTTTGGATGAAACACAGCTCAGTGGTAAAAATGAAATATAAGAATTCCATTATTGAACTCCAAAAACCAAAAAGAAACACCAAGGCCAATGTACCGTTGCTGGGATACTTTCTGAATTATACACCATCTCGCCATTCCTCAGGGACTTCTGCACTTCATGAATGTGGTTCTTGATGTCATTCACAGTGGGGAAGAAGGACAGGTTGTGTCTTTCTGGCACTTCATCAGGCTTGAATAATTCTCTTTCCACATACTTCCTGTTAAAGAACAGTAAAATATGTGTATTTAAAATATATTGTGCTATTTCTCTGTTATAGACACTGCTAACTTCTCCCTCCCCTTGTTGCAATAAAAAGACAAGGGCAAGCTAGATGATCTTCTGATCCAGCACTCTGTGCATTTCCTACAGCCTGGAAATAAAAATCCCCATTTATTCAACTAACTTTAAAGAGGACAGCAGCTCTTAGTGACTACTTACAACAAAATGGAACGACAAGACAAAAGCTGGGAAAAACAAGTCTCACGGCATATAGGAAACATATTCAGTAATCCATCAGCACTGCCATTTAGCGGCAAACCAAATTCATCAACTGCAAAAAGAGATGTAGCACTATGGAATGAGAGCGTGCCAGAGAGCTCGGTACCTTAGTTGCTTCCTCACTGCGTAGACCTGCTCTATTCCCTGAGACACCAGCTCTCGGATCTTGTCTGCCACTTGAGGATGAAGCCGTGAAGGCAGAGTGGAGTTCTCATCTCTAACAACTTCCTCCTCCTCCTCAGGAGGAGACACAGAGAAATGGGAAGGAGAAGAAGGGAGGCAGGAAGTTTCCATTTCATGATACTGGTGGGCTTGCTGAGTCGGTAACTGTACGTACCACCTATCGAGAGGAAAGAGTTTCTACACACAATTCTCAAGCAAATGCAAAAAAATAAGTCTCTCGGAGGAACAGCCTGACAATCACAAACAACCTAGTTAGGACTGGCTCCAGTTTTCAAAGACCCCGAATTAGAAGATACTGCCTTTCAGAGCTTAGGGCCCTCTCACTAAAGCAAAATAAATCAGCTCGAACCCCCACACGATACAACTATTTCTATCTATTCCCTGCATGAAAACAGCTGCTGAAGTTCCACAGCTTGGTGTTTAACGTATTTACCAAATTAATACTACAGAGCCACAGAAGTCTGACATCATTGGATTTTTTTTTACTATTGATATTAGGCAAGAGCCTTAATAAAGTGACTTAAGTAAAAAATAAAGCAAACCAAGCAAGTGATTGTTCTTTTTTGCTTCATTTGTCAAAATAAAAAAAAAAAAGTGGAAATGTCACCTGAGGACACCACCAGCATCTATGAAGTTCTTCTTCAGCATGTTGAATGCTTTCTCCTGCTCCATTCTTATGATTTTCTTGTCAATTTTAGGGTCAGTAGGAACCCTGTATTCTGGAAACTTCTGAACCTTTTTAATATAGATCCTTCCAAGAGAGGGAGGCAATAAAAAAAAATAATTCTCCTTCAGTACACTTTGCCTTCAGTGGGGGAAGGCAAAAACCCCACCCACTTTGTATCAGTTATTAGTTAAGAAACCATTCAGGCAGAGTGTTGCAGGGGGCAAGGAGCCTCTGAGACCACAGGATCATAAAGGACACATCAACAGATGCAAGTGGATGCAGACAGACACACGTCTGTTCCAGTCTGGAAACCACGCAGCCAGAGAGATTTTGCATCTCAGCAAAAACCTTCCTGTCCCTCAGTGTTGCAAGTGCACAACACCATTGCTGAACAAGCTGTAGCTCACCGAGCTTGAAGCCAGAATTGAGCACATACACAGCTAGCTGCAACTGTCCTGGTAAACATACTCTTAGTTCGGTAAAAACTAAACAAGCACCCAGGAGGATGCTCAAGAACAAGGCAAAAAGCGGTTAGTTTTGGATAAGGAGGAAGTGCCCAGTAAAGAGGAAAAACTGTAACTCCTTCAGCGAACAGAACATCTGCCAAATTAAGATAATGGACTGATATGAGTGCAGCTAGAAGCCTGATGGAGAAACAACCAATAACATAAAGTTTTAGGATCAAAAACGTTCACTAAAGGACACATCACAGTAACTAACTAATTTGCAGGTATTTCACATCCTGACGTACTGGTACTTTGCATCCAGGCAACCTATCAAATCCTGGCCTTATTCAGTTTAACAGGACAGGAATTCCTCCTTCCCTCTAAATGAGTATCAACCTCGAGTTATCAAGGAGACGCAGGTGAGAGCTACAGTGCCTATCAGCTACCGTGCCCAAACAGTGCTCTGCCAAGGGTCACAAAAAGCACACTTTCTTAGGATGCGGAGTAGCTCTTCCAGCTTTATACGCACTTCTTACCTCGCTGGACAAGTGGCTTTGTACAGATGGCCAGAGGTGCCTTCCTGCTCCCCAGCTTTTTTCGGCTGAAATCCTTTCCTCCTTGGCCCATACTGGCACTCCATCACAATGGCTCTGCTTCCTAGGAAGAGAAAGCAATGCACTCTATTTATTCAAGCAGCCACTGAAGTTATTACAGTAAAACAGTAACTGCAGAAAAAAGAGAATTCCAGCACAGTAATTTCTGCTTACCATCAGTATAGCAAACATTCAAACACAGTGCAAATGCTTCTCTCATGGCATGTAAGAAAAGCATTTAAAAGCATTTCCCAAACTTATTACACCTCCTAACACTCCTGCGACATGTAAGGAGGCAAAACATTGATTCTAGTGAACAACAATACATATAAGAGAAAGAGAACACTCAAAATAACTGAGAAAATCCATAGCTGACATCAAAGGGCAGCAGCTATTTCAATTGTCTTAAACCAGTACTTCAAACCACACTGTTCCATAAATTCTTACTTGCAAGTCTGACCTGTTTTGTCTGCTAAATAACACTGTTCCAGTGTCGCATACACACGCAGGTGAGGCAGGCTTAAATATTGCTTAGCTCTAAACTTCATGTAAGTGACTTCCTCCAGTCAGACCGCTGACAAAACAGATATCAGGCACAATATTAAAGTGATCAAGAAAGGAATTTCTTCCAAGTCATGTATAGTTATCTTTTATTTATAATTCATATACTTCAGTATGCAGGCAAGGAGCTGCCTATACCACAAGTGATATAACCAACACCTTTTTTAGGTATCACAACAGCAACATAATGCGTTTCCATACGACATCAAATGATCTATTGCCTTAGAGTGTGACATTAATAAGTAAAATAAAATAAATAAATGTAAATAAACAGAAAATTTAAAAGAGACTATCCCAAACAAACAGGTATCTCATGTCTTTTTTAAAAACAAAGCCAAAGTTATGGCACTGAAAATACTTCAACAGCTTTAAACTGGTTCTTTTTACTCTCAGTCTCAAAAGCAATTTGATGGGGCTCATGTTTTACATTTCATGGGGCCCATGTTTACATCAACTACCCAAAGCCTTACTAATAACAACAATCAAGATTTTGATGATCAGTGCATGTTCTACACTGCAGGGAGCTACCTGGCTTCTCTGTATTTCCCCACAGTTGAAGAACAGCAGGGAAGGTACTACAGATAGGTTCCACTTATGCAGAAAGGATAAACTCCTACAGAACAACACTTTTATCCTGCACAGTTTAGATTTTGGCTATCTGGAGTTTAAACTGCAGTTCTGGAAATCTTATTTACAGCCCCAGCTCTACAGGTATAAAGGATTTTAATGAACGCTTTTCCTAGAGGAGTTATAAACTAAATCTGAATTTACTGGAAAGGCAACACATTAGAAATATACATAACGCCTGCTAGGGGATCTGAGCAAAGCAAAAAATATTACAATTTAATAATCCGAGTCTCTATTAGTCTACAACACTTCAAAGAAAAAAAAATCATCTATGTGTAGTTTTGCTCTAGATATCCCACTGTGCAACAACTCATCAGGAAGATCTGACAGGAAACTAAAGGTGTCATGCATTGTGAGGAGAAAAAAAAGTGACAATTGTTTTGATGAAGCTTTAAAATTGGTGCTAACATTTCACATTTTCAGTTATTTTCAGGGAAAGAAAAAAACCACACAAAAACCCTCAAAAAAACCCCAAGCACTTAACCTACATTCTATGGGTAGATGTGTTGAGGGACAAGGTTTAGTGGTGTTGATAGGGCTAGGACAAAGGTTGGACTCAATGATCCTGAAGGTCTCTTCCAATAAAAACTGTTTTACGATTCCAGTCTTTCATGATCTCTATGTTAATAATTAAATCCTGTCCATTGCACATCCAAATGAACTCGGGAATTTCACACGTGGATTGCATGAGCTAAACATGTAATTATCAACCTGTGATGTCTGCACATCCATTATAAAAATACAAAAATCTGTCTGCTGAGGTATGTTGATGTTGATTTTGAATTTTAAATTTTTTTTTTTAGAGGGTGCCATTTAATAAAGTTTATTGGCTGGTGTGGAATAAACTTTTCAAAGAATCTCCACATTAGGCAAGAGCACTCAAACAAGTTCTTACCATTATGAGAATTTTCACATCCTGATAGAGCAGATGGGCCCTTTGCCTAAAGATCTCGTCACAAGAGCCCCCATCAAATGACACTTAACTAATTTATTTCTAGAGAACAAGAGGAAATAATCGCAACAAAACATAAGCCTGTGGTTTCAGGGAAACAAGCTCCTTTAGACCGTGTCACAGGTGCAAGGCTACTCTTTCTTCACGTCTGTGCCTCAACTCTATCGACACTAAGGAACACCAACAAGATCCTTCTTTATGGCCAGTTGGCAGCTGATGTTGAAATTTTGAAAGTAGTTATTGAAAGAAAAGTTAGTTACCTGCATTGACAAAGGGGATCCCATCATATGGGACATACTGAGATTTCCACATCAACCGTGTGGCGGGTTTGGCTGGGCTTGGAGACTGGCGCGTCCCCCACACACTTTGTGTTTGCTGCTTGTGTAGCGTTAGAACGTTCTCTAATTCTGTCTCGCTCACACAATAGCCGCGGTACGAGTCCCCAATTTTCTGCATGGAAAGGAGGTGAAATAATACAATTATTCACCCAGTTGACTGCTGAACATTAAGCAAGAAAACAACAGCAGTCAGGGACTCTGGCAGGTAAGGACACAGGCCCAGATTTTTGGTGTTTTGTGTGCTTCCCCCCTCCCCTCGCCACTAGTATCTTCACAAACAGATTTACCGGTGGATCTAACACCAGAGCAGTTCCCATCAAGGTCAGGACTTTGTCAGCCTTCCAATATCCTAAATACACCAAGAACCCCTGAAAAAATTGCAGTTACTGACTCTGATTTCTGTAGGACAACTTCACTCCTGTTGTTTCTCTCGACATGCACTCCAGTCACCTCCTAGACAAATACATCTCAGGTGAACACTTTTACTTGACTCCCACAGAGAATTGCTGAAGCACTAGAAATTGCGCATCTACTTCCAACACACACATGCTGTGCTGAGCTGTAGCAGAATACACTTGCTTGTACCACCAGTAACTGCCTTACACACCTAGTGCACTAACTTTGAATTGGATGTCTTGTGGAACACTCCTCTCAGCCGTCAAGGCACCCTTGACTCTCAGCATTACACGGAAACAATACACCAGATTTGCCACGTGCAAACTGATAATGGTTTCAATGAACTCTGCTAAGCTCTGGGCAACACCAGAAACACTGCATCTAACCTGACTCAAAATAAAACACAACGACAAAAATTGAAAAAAAAAAGAAAACCCACTAACAACTTGCTGACTTTGCAACATCCCCCGCAACAGCTGTTCAAGCCATCACAGCTGGTTCCGTGCTGTGCTACCAGGGCCAGCCAGCAAGCAGTGAAAGCACTGGGACAAAGAGCTTTCCATCCGAATTTGGAATGCTGTGCTCACTTCTGTTCATATGCAGCTCAGGATCAAGCTGACCAAGCAGCTCTAAGAAACACCCAGAGCAGTTTGCCAGCTCAGTTTTACATCCTACCTGTGGCGCAAGCATGTAGTGAATAAGTACAATAAGTACTAAAGTCTGATGAATCTATTTTGTCACCTTCAGTGATGTTTAAATAACACTGACAACAAAAGCAGCAACTGTGTCTCTCCAAGATTATTATTGCACAAATACTCTAGTGACAACTGCAGAAAAACTGCCTCACAGTCACCTAAGAAAAACAAAATGTCTGTGGTTAGAAAGACCTAAAGTCAACACTGAATAAATGACCACACTGTGAATGAGCTGGGCCAGCGCAGCGTGGCTGCTAGTGCGAGCCCAAAAGCAGAGGGCTCGGTACATACCGGCTGCAGGAGTCACTGTGAGATACCGGCTGCTGATGCTCCAGCAGCTCACTGCACCACGAGCACGCTGCTCCAGCAGTTAAGTCTATAGAGGCTGCATTCACACAGCCGCGGAGAGAAAGACACGATGGCAACTGTTCAGCCAGAAATTATAAATAACTTCATCTGAAAAATCTAGGAGAAAGCAAGCAGCTTCTTTATAGGAATCTAGGACACCCCCTTTCACAAGAGCAGCATTCTTCTTTCCATATCTTGTACCTGTCTCTACGGACAGGTCTTTGACCTTATTCTAGGGAGACAAAAAGACTGATAAAACCTTTGTGCCAGAAAAGCAGCAGTAACAGTTAAGGCACTGTTTCCTATTCTGGCTTCACTTCTGCGCAAGAAGTCAGAGGGGAGGAGGAAGAAAAGAAAATCACATAGCACATGGGATTCCTGCTCTCCAGGGGTTTCCCAAGCAGGAACAAATGCACAAATGAGACCATCTGCTCCACAGAAACAAATGAACTTAGCTTCGTACAGTTGATTAATCAATGCAGTTTTAAACTACACTCTCTTTCAATGTGCTAATACATGCTGAAAATATATTCTGATCAGACCACTGAAAACTAAGTACATTATAGAAAATAACTATTCTTTTTTTTTTTTTCCTAAATCCACTTATTAACAATGTAATTACCTTGAAGTAATCAGACACTCCCCAACCCTTTAAGTCCAGCCAAGCCTCAAGCCAAAGAAAAGAGAGCAATTCCTTTTCTTTTCCCTGGTTTTGTCTCAGCAAGGGTACATAAAAGCTCACACTAAAGTACACACATCAAGACTGCAATTTTCCTTGAGTGAACTAACAGCAGCAGGATACCAGAGGCATTACACTGTCCAGGCACAGCAAGCATAGGCTGAATGTTTCACGGCGGTCACGGAATCAACACCAAACACGGAGCTTAGTGCTAATTTTGGACGGCTGCAGCTTTTATGGCTGTTTTGGCCTGCAGTACTAACCACTGCAAGAGTCGCCGTCCTTCCGAGCTCAGTCCTGGCCAGCTCCTCAGGACACACAACCAGCAGCACGGACAGAGAGATGCCACGGCATCTGCTGTGAAATCCTCACAGACCTCAAATGCTCTATGAGCTTGTTTCCACTCTGGCAAGTGACTGAAAGAGTGAAACTCTTGAGTTATTTGCACCTCTACTAATCCCCAAGTTCCAGCTGGACTCTTCAAGCCTGTTACTGGTAACAAAACACTTTGCAAGACAGTCACACCTGAAACAGAAACGACACCTCAAAATCCCAGTGTTTCTCTTCTGTGCCCATGAAAAGACACATGCATCTTAGCAGCCTCCCGCGGATTTACCCTGTGTAACCAACAGACTCAGCAAAGTAATTCTGCTCTCAACACACAAGGAGGAAAGGAATTTGGGTTATTCCTCCTTGGATGAGCTGACACTGCAGAGAGAATAGCAACCAAGTAACTTTTTAAAAGGAACAGGGAGGATGAAGTACATGGGCAATAGTCCTGCTGAACAGCAGAGGCAGATGTTTATATCCTCAGAACACATTCAAACAGACAGTATTTTGATTTCCTTTTCTTGAAAAATAAGAACTCTCCTATAAATGCTGCTACTGTGAATTTTAAACACGGCAGCTGTAATGTCTTGTAACAGATTCAGATAGACTGAGTAGACCATAATACAAGTTCTCCTATACAGTGAAACCAATAATAAATGATTCAGACAAGCTACACAGATGTTAAGACAGGAAAGTATGTGCCAAATAGTGCTGAAAACCACAGTAATAGCGGTTACACATCCTACCGGACTTCAACAACTAATGGACCATTTAAATTAAGTGACTCACTCTGTGCAAACAGACTGCCACCATGGAAAAATTTGTGTTATTAATTGTCTGATCTCTCAATGCTTAAGTGGATATAACAGTGGATAGTATCATTTCTGTGAATTAAAAGGCATGTAACAAATAGGAATAATTAATATATTTAGTTAATTTTAAATTATTTTAAAGTGGATATAGAAAGACATTCAATTTCTAAAGTCCAAGCAACTGCAGTCTTCAGTTATCAGTGGCCAAACCCTACTGTTCGGGATTTTTTCTAAAGAGGTGAACCAGCTAGAGGTCTCCTTTGAAAAAGTATTACGACAAAGTAAAAGAAACACTGTATTTGTAATAAACATTTATTAGGAAGAGTCTGGTGGCAGGAGGAAGGGGTAGGTGATCTCTTAAGGATCTTCCCATCTCCCCTCCCTTCCTTTTAAGTGCTTTATGATGTATTCTAGCTGTGATAACATCTCAGTCATCAGGACAGTTCTGCAGACATCTAACAAGAGGCAAACAGAGTTGTGTTTAGGTTAAAAGGCATCACGGGGAATAAAGACAGAACGTTTTTTAACAAAAACCAAGCATAGATAACCATGCTGGTACTAAAAAAGAATAAAAACCCCCAAACTTTGAGAATATCTAAAACAGAAAATCCCAGTAAAGCATCAACATTAAGGTGCTCTGTTAAGTCCCAGACTTGACCCTGGTGAGTCCCAAGGGTGACAGCAGAACACAGCAGAGCTTGCACTTTAGCTAAAGTGTGAATTTTAACACAGCACACAATGGCTTTCCCCAGTGCTATATGGTATCCAGCACTCAGAAGCACGTTTTTTGCTTCAGGAGCTGTTGATAGTCATTCTAGCACTGTCAAAAACCAAAGGGATTCCACAGCATTTTATGAGTTTAAATGTGCTAGTAGCACCAGCTAGTACCAGTACTATTTTGTAATAGTAGGAAGCTTGGAAACAACTTCTACCACTATGAACATTATTCCTTTAATGGAACAGGATCAATATCTTAGATCCAGACGATAAAACAGCAAGTCAGCATTCTTTGCAGCCCACCTCGCAGTTCCTGAGTCGGCGTGCCCATGCAGGTGTATTTGGCGGTAATGGCTGGAGAGGAATAGGAAAGTGATCTTCCACTACCCTGAAAAATAGAAAAAAAATATAGAAAAAGTTTATACAGACAACCAGGAAAGCAACAATTTAGTCTAAACTGCAGAAAACTTATCAACTGAGTGCATTACGTATAACCCTACAGCATATGATCAGACTACAGATATTGCATCACTTTGCTCATTTTCCTCATGTTCTATTTCACTGTTAAAATAATCCACAGTAAATACAAGTGTTTCTGTTTTCTACATTCAAGAAGACCTCCAAGCATTCAAGTATTCTCAGTATTGCTGGCTAACATGAATATTTCGCTACAGTGAAATAGACTAGTTGATTGTCTTGATAATTTTGTTATGCAGACTGGAGGTAGAATGCTAAATATTAAACCAATATCAAACACTTGTGAAATGCTGTGCATTTCAGTATATTTTAAATTACTGAAAACTAGACCAAATAACTATTTCAAAGTAAGTCTGTAGTCTCTCCATTCCCTAAATCCTGGGGCAGAAACAATGCTTACGCAATGTTCAGTATTCCAGAACTCATCGCCTCCTGTCCACACAACTGTCTCCTTTCCAGGATTATTTTTCTAAAATGCACAAATTGTGTTCACAAAATCCATGCACAAACTGTTTATCTTCGTTTTAAATGTTTCTTGAATATGTACAATTTGTGCTGTAGTGAGACTATTCTAGTCTTTCTCATGCATCAATTCAAAAGAAAATAAACCAATGCAAGAGTCCAGCACAGAGCCACAGAGATGATGAAGGGAGTGGAGCATCTCCCTTATGAGGAAAGGCTGAAGGAGCTGGGTCTCTTTAGCTTGGAGAAGAGGAGGCTGAGGGGTGACCTCATAAATGTTTATAAATATGTCAAGGAGGAGTGTCAGGAGGACGGAGCCAGGCTCTTTTCAGCAGCGTCCATTGACAGGACAAGGGGCAATGGGTGGAAGCTGGAACACAGGAGGTTCCATAAAAATATTAGAAAAAACTTTTTTACTGTGAGGGTGACAGAGCCCTGGCACAGGCTGCCCAGGGAGGTTGTGGAATCTCCTTCTTTCGATACAATCAAAACCTGTCTGGACGCGTTCCTGTGCGCTCTGCTGTAGGTGATCCTGCTCTGGCAGGGGGGCTGGACTAGATGATCTTTGAGGTCTCTTCCAACCTCTAACACTTTGTGATTCTGTGAAAGCCAGTCCACAGAACAAACATCATCTTTGGTGGTGGATTTTTTTTGTTGTTTGGTTTGGCTTCTGAGGCTGTTTTTAAAAGCAAAACAAAATCTCAGAGTATTCAGGACTTAAAATAATAGGCCTCAGCACTGGGACAGAAGCAGGGGGATATCAACAGAAGAAAATCATAACTATTTTAACTTTAGCTAGCCAATCTGCCTGCCTACATGCTCCACTGAGACACACTGTTAGCAGCTACCTTCTCATATTTTAGGAAGGGAAGCTGAAGAAGTTATCCAGAGAACAAAGATTAGACTCTCCCCGTTAACGCCAACTACTGCAATACCTATCTAAAAAATTAATCTCTACAATCAACCCTTCTTGTGGGAGGATGGCTTATACAGGTTTTAAAATATTCATACAAGAAACTCTGATCCCTCAAACTTCAACTTCCTTTTCAGCTCCTTCACTGGATCACTTGCAACTCTTGGCTGACAGTATAAGTGTCTATTTGGAATAATTTACACTGTGCTGCTTTAACTGCACACCTACTGCCTCTGGTCAGAATATATACAACTGTCTCTGGAACACAGGTACTTCAACTGCTTTTTCCACTGCTCTGGCACATACAAAAGCTGCCTGCAAACCCAGTTAGCTACACACCATTCACCAAGGGTTCACAATCTACATTCTACTGTAATTTGTGGCAATGATTGCAAAAACGAACTGCAAGTAAAAAGGCAGGACTAGCAGTGGATAAAAGTGATTGTTCAACCTTTTAATTCCTGACCTACCTGGTGGTTGTTTTTTTTGATACGGTGAGAGATGCCTGGGGATGCAAAATGTAACTGCTCGCACTGTCTGCAATAGCAGCTACCGCTACAGTCTGCAAGTTCCCGTCACCACACTTCTCTTCCGAAACATCTTTGCAAAAAATAAAACAAACATTCTTCCGGTTAATACGTGAACTCAGAATGGAGAAATGAAAAGCTACGATTAAGCTGTATCAGCAAAGCCACCATTTTGACATATGAAACAAGATTTCTAGATTATAAAGTCGTTTAACAGTTGTGAATCGATACTCAAACTCCAGGCACACATATGAAGATATCCTTGATAAGGTTGTTTGTACTCAAATACCTTGGTAATCATGGTACTGCTAATGAATCCCTCCACGACAAAGCAAATAATCAGAAGACCTTGTAAATTACTAGGCTTTACATTTCCACATATCCATATAGGATCACACATCTATTTTATTCAGCTGCAAATCACATACTGGTTGTTTTTAAAAAATAAAAAAGAAAAGAATTACAGTACTGGCTTTGTACCTAGAAAAGAACATCTAAGCAAGAAAAAACAGGCCTCTTGCAACTGAGCCTGTTGGAACAAATGTTTTAGCTTTTCTTGATAATAGGGAGCAATCCATAAGCCAAATAAGACTATTAGATTGAAGCCTGTGTGTATAGCTAAACAAAAACATAACGGAAAATTGTGAAAGCAGACATTTGATACTTTGATTTCAACATAAAGAGAGCTCTCTTTAGATGTAGGATTTTTGTCCTGTCTTTCCCCCATCCAGAGTGATAAGTTATTGACTCAGTATATAGAAATCGCATCTCTGGAAAGCATGTGCCGGAATATTCATAAGGTCACACCTCCGAGTAACACCACACTGGCTCAGAGCTCGGAGTGCTGGTCCCTTCTACCCACAAAACCGCTGTAGCACTGTCCTAGAGCATGTATTCAAATCCTGTGAAGCTGAGCTACTTGCAAACATCCTCCATGTAGGATAAAAAATGGGAATATAAAAATACTACTCAGTGTTGCAACTTACCGCCTACAGAAAGTAGAAGCAATTCTTTAGTAACTAAAGGCTCACAGTGAGCTTAAAGTAAAACTACACTGCAACCACCTCGCAGGAGCAAGTGGAGAGGGAGGGAAGAATGAGCATTAGGGTAGGAGAGAGGCTTTCAACGCAAGGTCATGAAACCACATTCCGCTCGTGAGTGAAAAAGGCTGGATCATGACCTGAATCCCACCTCTTTTTTCTATCCACCCTCCATCAGGACTCTAGTCTTACCTTTGAGCTCTTAACTAGCACTTGAATTTTGAGAATTTGCTCTGACTTTGAGAATTTTATACAAAAAAATACAAAAATTTAACAAAAAATTTCCTGAATTTAACAAAATGTGACAACCCAGTTCTCAGTCTTATTCTGTGAATGACAACTAGTACACAGCATTTTGCTGCTCAGCAAGGCTTGCAGAAAAATAATTAATGCTTTCAGATTTCAGGATGTCCCTTTCCAGAGAAAAGCTTCGAGTTACGCATCTCACCACATACTTAAAAGTGACAACACACTGAGGGAAAAAAACTTCACAAAGAAGTGAAAGTTACAGCTCATTTTCTTGATGGAAAATGAATTTCTATCTAGGTACTTCATCCCTGGCTTCACAAAAGATGCCTCAACACCAGTGATCTCTGGAACAGACCAGAAGAAAATTTAATTTCCTGCTTAGTCACAGGGACACACACGCTCAAGTCCCATAGGTTAAACTCACCCTGAGTGCTGGTCACATCCAGAAGATGACTTTGAGGAATAATCACCTGGGCCACTCCTGGCTGGGCAGAAGGAATGACATGCAGCACCTGTCCGTTTTCTGACTGGCTAGCAACAATCATCTGGAAGGTAAGCACACAAAAGCCTGAGTGGTACTAGTCTGTACAGTGATCATCATGCAGCACAACTGGGGTTTTTTTAGTAACTGAACAAGAAATGTTTTGGTTGGACTTAAGGCCTGTAAATTAACTTGATTTCACGTAATACAAAAACTACCTATTTACTGTCAGATTTCTTAAAATGAGTTTCTCTCTTTTAAAATAGTCCTTTAATTGATTAAAGGAGAGAAAAAGAAACACAATTCTACAATGAATTACATAATTATTTGAAGCTCAGAATGCTATTCCTAAACCTATCAAAAACCTAAAAGTCGTTCAGAGTTGGATTCACTGGAACCCCATTCATGGACTAGCAGAATTAATCACAACTCATAAAAATTTTGACTTTTACTCCTAAGAAACTGACCTCTATGGGCAATATTTTATGCAAAAGCAGGTAGAAGAAAAGCTCCAAGACTTGAAAAAATATAAATTATATCTCCTGGAACTCTGGAAAACATAAACAACTCCTGGTGTAAGTTTTCTCATAATTACCAAGGACTTGTTCCAAATAATGTTAGAAAGTATCATCTTATTTCTGATTTTTTACACTTTAAACAGGTCAGATGTCTTTAGTGCAGCACAAAACAGTCAACCAAAACCTCTGGGTGAAGAGTTACTTTTTTACAAAATAAATGTTAAGAATTAGAAAGCAATGATTTCAGCAAATTAATGGGAGGGAAAGACATAACTGGATAGTTTATTGTTAATGTCCCAAGCCCCTCATAAAAATCACAGACTTATCCAGCGAATATAGACAAAGTAGCAGTGGTAGAAGTATGAGATGTCACTGAACAACAACATCCAGGTTTGATAATGACAAAAGATCTAAGTTGTTTAATAAAATTAGTAATGGTTGGAGACAGGATTTGCCTACCTCCAAAAGGGCAACCAGAGCATGAGCTGAACCACTGAAAGGTTTCGCCTCATTGCTCAAGATAAAGCCCAAATCAGATGTCTTTAGGACAACCAAGCACCATGTAAAAGAGTTCACCAAAGAGTTCCCTGGTCTGGGCACACCCCCTCTGCCCTGTTCCAGGTGCACTCACCATGGATGCGCCAGGCCCTCCGAGGGGCTGCAGCTCACAGAGGGGCTGCCCGGTTTGGTCGAGCAGGTGGAATTCCTCCGCAGAGTGAGGTTGCGGCTGGGGCGGCCGTGCGGGCGCAGCCGATGATGGGGAACTGCCCGAGAGGTGTATCGTGGCAGGTAAGGTTGCTGGAGAGTCACTCTGTGCAAACAATGGATCCCCGGAGTCCATGCAGCTTAGATGCTTTCACAGAGGAAAAACAGTAAAATGTACTTTAATCTTGAGTAGCAACTTCTATTAAAAAAAAAAATCAGAAAAGAAAAAGGAAAGAACATTAAAACCCAGCATGCTGTATTATGTACTCAGAATGAGCTGTTCTCATTTTGATCAAGAGGTTACTAGCTAACACTAAGGGTTCCACTTTTGTTCTCCATTTCCAGGCCAAAAAGGTATTCATACTCTGACTTCCTAGAGCAAGAAGTTGTAGCTGCAGTGGAAGTCAAACGACTGAAGGGTTCTACTGCACACATTTCAGTATCATGTAAGTATCATGTAAAGTATCATGTAAACTAAGGGGAAAGAAAACCCTTTGTGCACAAAATCTTTTCCCCAAAACCCCTCATCACTAAAACATCTCAAGTCTACCCAGAAACTGAGAGATCTTAGAACAAGAAGACCCAACCTGTAAAACATCCACTGACTGCATCTGACTTCAGAAGAAACCCTACGTACTATTCCAATCAGCCTTTAGATACATGCATTTAGTTATGAAGACAAAAATCTCTACACACTTTCTTAACTCTTTAGCACAGAAGAAATACAAGCAACACAAACCCACCAATTCAAGTCCAACAACTATACAGTGCAAGACCAAGAATCACATATTGCAAGTCTCACAAAATAGGTACTCTGAGTTCACTGTCATCAAGCTTGCAGAATCAAGTTCTTGCAGCACATCTCATTTTCATTAAACTAAAATATTTAAGAACAAACATCTGTGTTGAACATCTGACAACACAAATATTAAACATGTAAAAATAATGGAAAGTAGGCAGTCCTTGTGTAAAATACCATGTCAGGCTGTTGTTTGACTGATGCAAGGAGTGCAACTTGTATCTGCAGCAATCACACAAACAACTCCAGTGTTTCTGCTGCAAAATTTTGTAAGTTACAAATCCAAGGAGTGGACAAAAAGGTTTCTGAATTTTATATTCAAGTCAGACCCAGGCCAAATAACCTTCTCAAAAATTTTGCAGGTATAAATCTGTGCTGAAACTATCTACTGTAAAATATACCAGAAAAGCAGCAACAAATAAATGGCACTAGTTGTGTTAAAGATATTGTGTAGAGACCATAAGTACATTACTAAATCACTACCTGAATGATAATTTATGTCAGCTGAAGTCATCTGCAGAAGAACATTTATGCACAGAAATCTCTCTGACTAGGAATGTCTGGCAGTATTTGATAATAAATACATTGACGACTCTCCTTCTCCAATACTTACACAAATGTCCTGTGTCCCTGGATTCTTATACAACACATTTGGTCACTAAGCAATTTGATCTGAGTTTTCAAGTGTTCTGAAACCCTCCTACTCCAGTGCACCACAGCAAGTATTCTCTTACTAAAGGATTTTGCTAACACAAAGTATACATTTCTTCAGCACTCTAATAGGTTCTGCTAACATAATCACTGAGTGTCATGACAGGTAATCTGGATGGCACAAAACTGAATGGCACATGAATCCAAGGGAAGGAACTTTTGTGCTTTTTAAAAAGACATCATGTATTAATACAAAGACAAGAAAAAGCACTTTGATGAAGTATCTTACTGCAAATTTTTCAAGCAATTACTAGAGAAAATCCCATGGGCAAGGCTGTTTGAAGGTAAAGGGGCCCAAGATAGTTGGTTAGCGTTCAGGCACTGCTTCTACCGTGCTCAAGATCAGAGCATCCCGACACGTAGGAAGTCAAAGAAGGGAGCCAGGAGACCTGCGTGGCTAAACAGGGATCTGCTGGGTAAGCTCAAGGGCAGGAGGAGAATTTACAGATCTTGGAAGGCGGGGCTGGCCACTTGGGAAGAATATAAGGCTGTTGTCCAAGGATGTAGAGAGGCAACTAGGAAAGCAAAGGCCTCCCTAGAACTGAACCTGGCGAGAGGGGTCAAGGACAACAGGAAGAGCTTTTTCAAATATGTGGCAGATAAAACTAACACCAGAGGCAATGTAGGCCCACTGATGAATGAGATGGGTGCCTTGGTGACAGAAGATACAGAGAAGGCAGAGTTACTGAATGCCTTCTTTGCCTCTGTCTACTCTGCCAGAGGCTGTCCTGAGGAGCCCCATTCCCCTGAGGCCCCAGAGGAAGTCAGGGCAGTGGAGGAGTTTGCTTTAGTCGATGAGGACTGGGTTAGGGACCAATTAAGCAATCTGGACATCCATAAATCCATGGGTCCAGACGGGATGCATCCACGGGTGTTGAGGGAGCTGGCTGATGTCATTGCTAGACCACTCTCCATCATCTTTACCAAGTCTTGAGAGACGGAAGAGGTGCCTGAGGACTGGAGGGAAGCAAATGTCACTCCAGTCTTCAAAAAGGGCAAGAAGGAGGACCTGGGAAACTATAGACCGGTCAGCCTCACCTCCATCCCTGGGAAAGTGATGGAACGACTTATCCTTGGTGCCATCTCAAGGCATATCAAGGATAAGAGGGTCATTAGAGACAGTCAACATGGCTTCACCAAAGGGAAGTCGTGCTTGACTAACCTCATAGCCTTTTACGAGGATATAACAAGGTGGATAGATGATGGCAGAGCGGTGGATGTGGTCTACCTTGACTTCAGTAAAGCATTTGACACAGTCTCCCACAGCATCCTTGCTGCTAAACTGAGGAAGTGTGGTCTAGACTCTCGGGTAGTGAGGTGGACTGTGAACTGGCTAAGGGGAAGAAGCCAAAGAGTCCTGGTCAATGGGGCGGAGTCTGGTTGGAGGCCTGTATCCAGTGGAGTCCCTCAGGGGTCGGTACTGGGACCAGTATTATTCAATATATTCATCAATGACTTAGATGAGGGACTAGAGAGTACTATCAGCAAGTTTGCTGATGACACCAAGCTGGAAGGAGTGGCTGACACACCAGAAGGCTGTGCTGCCATCCAGCGAGACCTGGACAGGCTGGAGCATTGGGCGGGGAAAAATTTAATGAAATATAACAAGGGTAAATGTGGGGTCTTGCATCTGGGTAGGAACAACCCCAGGTTCCAGTATAAGTTGGGGAATGACTTATTAGAGAGCAGTGTAGGGGAAAGGGACTTGGGAGTCTTGGTGGACAGCAGGATGACCATGAGCCAGCACTGTGCCCTTGTGGCCAGGAAGGCCAATGGCATCCTGGGGTGTATTAGAAGGGGGGTGGTTAGTAGGTCAAGAGAGGTTCTCCTTCCCCTCTACTCTGCCCTGGTGAGACCCCCATCTGGAATATTGTGTCCAGTTCCGGGCCTGTCAGTTCAAGAAAGACAGGGAGCTGCTGGAGAGAGTCCAACACAGGGCAACTAGGATGATTAAGGGAGTGGAGCATCTCCCTTATGAGAAAAGGCTGAGGGAGCTGGGGCTCTTTAGTTTGGAGAAGAAGAGACTGAGGGGAGACCTTATTAATGTATACAAATATATCAAGGGTGAGTGTCACGAGGATGGAGCCAGGCTCTTCTCGGTGACAACCACTGATAGGACAAGGGATAATGGGTTGAAACTGGAACATAAGAGGTTCCACTTAAACTCGAGAAGAAACTTCTTCTCAGTGAGGGTGACGGAACACTGGAACGGGCTGCCCAGGGAGGTTGTGGAGTCTCCTTCTCTGGAGACATTCAAGACCTGCCTGGACACGTTCCTGTGTAGCATTATCTAGGCGTTCCTGCTCTGGTAGGGGGATTGGACTTGATGATCTTTTGAGGTCCCTTCCAATCCCTAACATTCTATGATTCTATGATTCTACGAAATTGATCCGAGAGGACGCAAAGAAAGCATCTACAAAGACAGGACATTCATACCTCACCTGAAAATCCCGATCATTTGTTTCTGACTCTCTTGTACTGTTACAGTTGCCTATAAACAACTCATTGGATTTTTCCATAGCAATGTCATGGTCAGCTCCATCCTCTTCCATTACAAGATGATCTGAAAAAGTTAGAAACGTTTGTTTCATCCTTCCATACTTGTTTTGCCACAACGGACAGAGTCAGCACAAAGGACACAGATACCAAGTTAAAGAAGTGAGCTTATCTTATGTTAAAGCAATAAAATAACGAGTGAAATAAACAGCAAGAATAAAATGAAACAAGGTAATGCACCTAATTGTTACCACATAAGGCTAACTACAGTGATCCACAAAGACATATCACCAGTTGCCCTAACACTTGACCATCATCCAGATCCGCAGTCGCTGGGGAGACCTGGCTGCAGTGAGGATCCAGAGAACCTTTCCTGGTAATTGGGAGGTCCTACGCAGTGCATCATCCCCTCGTAGGTGAGGTCTCCAAAGTTGCTCCAAGAGGGTCCAGCTTTTTACATTGTTGAATAAACAAGCTTACACAACTCCAAATGCAGGAACATCTGGTTTTACCCTCCTTTTAGATTCCACCCAAAGCCTGGCCAGGGCTCAAGGAGGAACCAAGGGAGTTTCTTTATCTATTTGGCTATATCTATTTCCAAACGAGGCCAGACATCTGGTTTCAGGGCCTTGACAATCTGCCTCTGAATGAATGAAGATATACATTCTCATGGTATTTTATCTTTGCTAATGATTATATTCTAAGTTAGATCTTTTGCTAATGATCACACGTACTTCACTAACACTACATAATGCTTGGTTGGGAGGTTCATCTAGAGGTCAACTTTGTTTCGGGGCTTATTGCTCAGGCCTCAGTGCTTTAGCCTCAACCAAGACATGGCTGCGGGGGTTTTTTGGGCCTTACAAATTTAGTCTTACAAGTTCTATACACTGTCACAAGCTAACAGTAAAGCCCTCAAGAAGTCCTTGTCTCTTTATCACTTTAGTATTCACCACAGAAAAAAATTAGTCTCTTTCTCCAGAAGTAGAGCTCAGCCTCTGGCATAAGAAAATTTGCTTGACTTGTCATTGCACACACAGATGCAAAACGTGCAAATCCACTGCCACAATTTTCATTCAAATGTGTCCACGAACACTCAACTAACAGTCAAACACATCTAGGGACCACTTGATACTTACAGATAGGCCAGCATTGCTTTACAAAAATATTAGGCATCTACTTCCATAACCAACAGGCAGGATTTGCATTACCCAACTCTGTCATGCAGCTGTCTTGAAGGAAATCACATTTGTTTTAAAGGTTTACAAACCAACACGTGAAGGAAACAGCAGTAACCTTGGGGAGGAAAAATGTCAGATATCCAAAACAAAATTTGGCGTGAATCATATGATGAAAAAGATAGAGCTCTGAAGAATTCAGAGATTTACCTCCTATCCCAAAAAAAGCACTTCAAGGAGCTCAGCGGCCCACTTTAAGCTTACAAGCACACAGATAATACTAGACAGTGGATTGCCACATCCACAGGGTAAGGCTTTCGCCCAGGCAGTATGCTCTTTAAGCAGTGACCGATCCCAAATATTCAAAAGCAATGAGACAAAATGACAAATTAGTTTGGTCCCACGTGACTTTTATCTATATATACTAGACTCCACACATAATAATATGCCAAATTGAATAAATGAAAACTTCATTCCTGCATAGTGAGGGAGGGAGAAAGGTGTTCAGAATTTTCCTTTTCGTATTTAAAGACAGGCAGCGTTATATTGGCAGATGATTCCTAGCAGCTTTATCTCCTTCACCACACCACATAGTAAATTTCTCGAGACAGACCTTCTTGGCTGTGCTATTTCAAACATTTACAGCTTTAGTAAGGAGAATGTAAAAGGCTAGAGAGTGACTTGAAAAGAACTGTGCAATCCTGGAAGCACAAATTTATTTTGCTTTGCGAAGATATAAAGGACCACAGGCAAAGTAAATCCATATCTCCTTGGCTTTTGAAGCTGAATAAAGCATCCTGCTGATACAAACAACATTGTGAAGTTAAGCTGCTCATATGCTCAATAGACTAAATACTTTAATCTAAAGCAGATTTATTTTTCCATTCAACTTCCAAGTGATGACACTTAGACCAAGTTCCAAATTAAGTTATCTCAAGTTTACCAAATATTTTGTAGCTTTGGATCTGAGAACAATTAGGAGATGTTTCGGTTAAAATGTCTGAAGCCTGTTAGCAGCAAATGAGAAAAAGACAGAAAACTAGATTGCATCATTGCTCAATCATTTCCCCTCGGTCAAGAAGATATGACAGTTTTGCCAAAGCAGCACAGCTGCTTGAGATAAACCGAAGAAGTTTATTCCAGGGATACCGATGACGCATACCCTGAGCATGCTGGTACTTGACTACAGAACACAAGGATGGCTGTGTTGGGGCAGATCAATGGCCCAAGTAGCCCAACATCCTGTATCTAACATTGCTTAATAATAAAGCTCAGGGGTAAAAAATGTCGGCAGTAGGGTATACATACAGTGATACTTATCCAGCTTCCTCTTACAGGTAGCCCAGAAATATCTGCAGTTTTATCTTTGTGTTTAAAAAATGCACTTGGTACATTTTTTCCCTGTGACTTTGTCTAATTGCTGTTCGAACCCAGGCAGACCACTGGCACACACATCACCCTGAACAATGAACTTTATGTTTTATTAACCTGAGAGTTGTGCAACTCCAAACAAAGGAAGAAATATACTTTTACAGAAACTTACAATTACAGATATGGTTAATAAATGTTACAGTTGTATAAATATTGCTAACAGATCCCCCAAACAAAACAGTCAAATTCTGTGTGTGTATATATATATACACACACACATGTATGGATATTTTGTCACGAATGAATAAATAACATACAAGTATCTCTTCTCCTCATAAACACTTTACACAAGTGCCACAAAAACTTGCAGTGTAACACCACTGTATCCCACGTTTAACAATGGGATGAAGGAGAAATGTGGGAGTTTAATGTTAGTGTAAAATGGGATCAATAGTTTTATCCTCAGTGCACGTATCAAAGAGGCAGCTCTCCATGTCTCAGCTTCTGCCTTGATGTGGCACTACTCGAATCACGCTACAGGCTGCTCTCCATCAAGTCCACCACTGCAAGGCCATTTCCAACCCACGAGTTAGTGCATTCTGCTCTCCCTTACCCTGCTTCCACTTGGGAAGCTTTGCTCAAGTAAAGACAAATCTATGTCCATTGTGATCCCTGGTCCAACTCTACAAAGAGAGCAAAGCAGCCACAGAAACTGCCAGCACAGGCAAACACAGTAGCCACCATGAGTATTTTAGGCAGGGTCTTACAGACAGGATCTTCAAGAGAATGAACATCACACATGGCTCAAATTCAAAGACAAATGCACTGATAGTTCAAGATCATTTAGCAAAACAAAAAAGGCAGTCAAATCTCTATTTATAGAGCCATCGAGAGCTCCCATGATAACACAGCTGTCAAAGGCACAGGCACCTCTGGCATATGGTAGGTTCTCACCAATCATCATCCACAGACACAACTTGTACAACATCAGGAACTCTCAAGAAACACAGGATTTCAATGTCAGCTCTGAGGTGAACCTTTCTCATAACAGCTGCAATCTCCTCGTTAATCCAGAAGCCCACACACTGTTTCTTAATATACAAAGTTTTAAAGACACAAACTGCGCAGACGTGGCACTTCAGGATAGTATCGTGTTGACAGTTGGACTTGATGATCTTGGAGGTCTTTTCCAACCTCAACAATTCTATGATTCTATGAAACAGAAAAGCCAAACTAGCATTACTTTAAGATGCTATTATTGACCAGTCACACTTCCACCCTGTCTTAAGGCAGAGTGTTAGATTTCTGTATCTTCTTGTCTCCAATTTTTATTCTATAATAATACCTATACCCACCAACAGCAAGTAGTGGTTCCTAAAAATACACCAGTTCTAGACTGATATAATTCCAAGGCTTTGCATGAATGCTTTTGCCTTCCCTCAGTTATGAGGCCTGGCCAGGAAGGCAAGGTGCAGCCAGACTCCAGAACAAACCACTGCCTTTCCAAATCCCAGAGCTGGTTATCTGAATGCTGATTCAACAGTGCAAGATTTTAGTCAGATGAAGAAACCTAAACTGTTAAAACCAGGCAAGTTCATTGTGATAATAAGCACATTCTAGCTAGGAGTATTCTGTCAGGGAAAGTGGGAGAGAATTCAAGTTTCAAGTTTTCAATCTATATCTGTTCAAAAAAAAAAAAAAAAAAGCTTGACTGTGCAGGCTCATGCTTTTAGCATTTCTGACAGCAACATTCCCCATTCTGGTTTTAATTTATACGTCATGACATGAAATACATAGAGCCAAACACCTCACTAACAATCTGCATTGAGTCTCCCATGAAACAATTCAGAGGTTTTATAAAAAGATTTAAGATACTTACATAGCTTACAACAATTACACACTCTCTCTGGAAGAGTCGCCTCTGATGATATTTCCCTACCACCACTATAGAGGACAGGAATTTCAGTAAAATATAACAGGGAGGAAATCAGGGCGCAGCGGTGTCCTCAGGTAAACGAGCTGCAACTGGCCCCACGTTACCTCGTACCAGGGGTGAGATTTAGCCTATCCCTGTCACGGAAAACCAGGTGCCCAGGAGGCCTGGGGGCTCCCAGTCAGCAGGGTTTGGGAAATGCACCCGCGTCCACTACGCTGACAAACAATGACAGGTCTTCCAAGTACAGGTAAGAAACAGATGAGATTTCAGAGCTTCCCCAGAAAAGACTGGACGACAAGTTGTCCCGACTCAAGTCACGACACAGGGAACGCTCACCTGCTCCCCAAGGAGCCGCAAGTAACCACCGGCGCGCGGCAGGTACCCCCCAGCAGCCCTCTCAAACCAAACCCAAATCCACTTACAGCTGACGCCCTGCAGCAGGGAGCTCAGCGCTGACGCGTCGCTTTACGGGCAGGGAAACACAGCCCGGGTCGCGCCGGGAACCGGCAGCGCCAGCCGGGACCACGAGCCGGCCCCGGGGCAGAACCGGCCCCGTCTGCAGCTCGAGCGCCCGCGAGCGCCCCGCGGGAGGCGCCCGCCACGCCCCGGCCGTGGGGGGGGGCGGAATGGGGAGACCCTCAGCGGCGCCCCTCAGCCCGCGTTCCCCGGGAAGCGTGCCCCGGTCACCAGCCCGCCGCACCGCAGCCCGTGGGCGGGGGCAGCGCGGCGCGCAAGGGGCGAGCCCCTCGGGAAGCGGCGGCGGATCAACCCCCGGAGCTCGCCCGGGCTCCCGCGGCCGCCGCCATCCACACGGGCCCTCGGCGCACGCGCACCGCCGCGTGCGGCGCCGGGAAGGGGGCGGGAGCGCGAGGCCACTCGGGAGCCGGCATCATGGCGCAGCTCACGGCGCGGTTCCGCACCGAGAACCGCAGGTAAGGGGCCGGCCCGGGCCGGGGGCGGCGGTTTTTGAGGCGTGGGGATGCAGGGGCGGTAACGGCGCCGTGTGCCCGCAGGTTCGCCGTGGAGGATGCGCCCTTCTCCGTGCCCGCGGCCTCCGAGACCGCCGACCTCAGCCGCCTCATCAACAAGCTGCTGGCGGCCGGCAACGGTGAGTGCGGGGCCCCTCACAGCCTCTGCCCCTGGGCCCCGTTACCCTCCCCGGGGAGGGCGGGGTGGGGAGCCCAGGGAGCGTCTGTCAGAGTTCAGGGGCCGCGCCGGCACGTGTGGGTGGAAGCGCTGTTCCCCAAAACCCGGCGAAAGAACTGATGAAGCCAGAGGGTCGGTGTCAGGGAGGGCCTTTGAGAATCACAGAATGGTTAAGGCTGGAAGGGACCCTGTAGATCGTCTAGTTCCAACCCCCCTGCTGTGGGCAGGGACGCCTCTCTCCCACTAGAGCAGGCTGCCCAAAGCCCCATCCGGCCCGGCCTTGAAGAGCTCAGCCAGCCTGGCACTGGCACCTGAATCGGGCCTCGCCGGCTTGAAAGGATTTTGGGAGGGGGGCAGGAAAGGCACCTGGGCGGTGTTGTAAAAAGAAAAAAAAGTCTGATTTTCTGTAAGAAACTAGACTAGTCATGTCTTTGTCTGCCAAGACTTCTGCAGGTTGCTTTTAACCCATGAAATCGCAAACAATCTTAAATAGAAAACTAGTGCCCAGTGCAACTAATGTGGTGCCTTCGTGCCTTTGTCAACTGTGCTGTTACAGAGAGAGAAATATAAACCAAAAATTCTTAGAGTTTGTCGTTGCTACCTCAGATACAAGGCTCTAGCTCGTGATCATAAAGATCGGGGCTGGCAGTGGCAAGCTCTTTACAGAACATGATGAAGCGCCATGGGGGCCTGCTTAGATGTAGCTCCAAAAAAGATTTAGAAAATAATATGTTAACAAGTAAGAGGCAAACTTAACTCTTGAAACCTCAGCAGTGAGTTTTCCTTCCTCTTAACTCATATAAGCCTGTGGAATTCATGGGCTGCCCAGTTACAATTGGGAGAAGAAAGTGTTTGGGTTTTGTGGGCTTTTTTTGTTTGCTTGATTTTCTGGGGTCTTTTTTTAACCTCTTGCTGGCTCCATTCTCCTGAATTAGCCACAGAATGATGCTGCTCTTGATGGAGTCAAATAAATAGTGACACCCAAACATGGATTTTTCCTGATTTATTTCAGCGGATCACAAATATGTGGAATTCGACTTCCTTATCAATGGCCAGTTCTTGCGCATGCCGCTGGTCACACACATGGAAATGGAAAATATCTCCACCGTAAGTCATACTCAATTTCTCTCCCTCTTGGACAGTTGAACAGACTTAGCCAGTGTACTCCTGTCTGATTTAGGTATTACAATGTCATCCTGACTAGGAGGATTTCCTTGCTCGGATTTATTTCTTTCTTACTTCCCCAGGTGGGTTTATATCCATTCTGTAGTGCAAAGGGATTAGAAAGTGTGGGATTGAGCCGTGCAAGGAACGCCCGTATGCAGTCTGTTTTCTGTATACAGTTCAAAGGGGAAATTGTCTAACTCAGTTAATATATTTTTGTCTCCTGCTCTATCTATTAGTTATGTTGGGGGATAGCGGGCAAGGTTAGTATTACCTCTAGAAAATGTCGTGAAGTATTTTAGACGCCATTTTTTAATAGGTAAATACAGAAGAGGAACTTGAGAAGAGTGAAATTATTTGCTTTTGCTTCCAACTCAGCATTAATAGTAATTTGATAAAAATATGGCAAGGAATATAATTCAGATATATTTTTCTGAAGACTTTAATTCCATTAATGTCGCAGGAGACTTGGATACCAAGATCTTTTCCCAATGAACTTGTATGTTTGCATCATGCTACAGTTAAATATTACTCTTGTTGATTAAAAACCCCCCTACACTAAAGTATTTTGTTTGTGAGCTCAGGAAGAAGTGGTGGAAATAGAATATGTGGAGAAATACATGGCCCCTCAGCCAGAGGAATGCATCTTCCATGATGACTGGATCAGTTCTGTTCAAGCCACGGAGGAATGGTACGGCACTAAGTCAATTCTAAGTTTTTGTCTTGCTTACTCTTGTTGCATGCAGAGGACTCCGTGGTGTCACATGGGGTGTTACCCTGACTCTTTAATAATCTGTTGGGTTGGGTTTCTGTCCTCCCCTCTTCGCTCTTTTTTTTTCTTTTAATTTATTTTTTTTTAACCTGTCAAGTTGGCCAGCTACTTGGTTTTTGTAAGCAGTTCAGTTTTCACACCTCTATTCTACGCTGCCAGTGACTTTCACACAAGCTAGAAGACGGCTACGGTCACTGAACATGAGATACTGGCAATACAAATGCTGTTTACTGTCCTTTCTCTTAAGGAGCAGCAAGATTTCTTCGTTTCTCTTTTTAGCTTAAACCCTTCGCTTTAAATGTGACGCTCATTAGCAACAAATATAACAGTGTACAGTTACGCAGATCTTTTCAACCACCAAAGCAACCGTAATTGCCCTTTTCTACTGTATTGATATGTATATTGCATTCATTTTCCAATCAACTTAAATTCATTCCTTAAATTAAGGGATAGTTTGAAAATGCTTTGAGATCCACTGGTAACATACCATAAACAACAACTTACCTTTTATTTTAAATGATGTAAGAGATCTTAAATCTCACCTACCAGAATATGCAGTACTGTCATGGCTTGTCTTCTTGGACTGTACTCCTAGCCTTACAGTTGTAGGTTTCAATGAAGCTTTGCTCTGTAACAAACACTTTTTTTTTTTCACTTTTCTCAACTTTTTTTTTTAACACACAGAGTAGCTACATTTTGAATTCACTTCAGCTAACCAGTTACTGTGCTAACGTTTTTCCAAGTTTCTGATTAAGTCTTTTTTTCATAAAAATGTTGGTTGTCAAGATCATAATGTTTCAAATTCTGTACCCTGTAGGATATTAACTGGCTGCTATGATCAGACTGCTCGAGTCTGGTCGTTGGAAGGAAAGTCTGTCATGACAATACCTGGGCATGCAGAAGTAGTGAAGGATGTGGCATGGGTGAAGCAAGGTCAGTACATGTATTAGGGGAGTAGTAATAGTTTACTACTAAATAAATTTACTAAGTTTATTAATTTTTACTTACTTTTCTACTAAATACGATTTATTGGAGGAGAAATGTGAGTATTCCTCATTCATGAATATTTAAGTATCTAAACTCTATAGTCACCCGTATCTCTGTTAGTGGTGTTAGAAACGAAGTCATGGTGCAAGTAAAACAGTTCATTACCAGTACTGAGTAAACTTGGCTTAACCTGTACACTGCCTATGCACCTGCAGTCTTTGTTAGCAAATATCGGTATGTGTATGTATATTAATCATAATTGCAGGGTAACATGCTGTAAACTGAGATACGTATGAATTTCTGCTAATATCTATCTGTCTGTCATTTCCTCTCAGACTACAACAATTATATGTAGACTAAAGACTTGGGAAAGCTGAGCTGGGTGTGAGCATGACTTTTTTCCTTCCTCAGATAGTTTATCCTGCCTGTTACTCAGTGCTTCTATGGACCAAACTGTCCTGCTGTGGGAGTGGAATGTGGAGAAAAACAAAGTGAAAGCCCTTCACTGCTGCCGGGGACATGCTGGGAGCGTAGACTCCATTGCTGTAGATTGCACAGGAACTAAAGTGAGTGACTCCTGAAAAGAAACCTTTGTCTTTTGGGATGTGAGCAGCCCGTGTCTCAAAAGTCATCTTTCTGTCCCTGCATAGGTACTAGTCATCATGTCATTATGACTGATAAATTTCCAGCCTCATTATGTAAATGGTGGTTATTGAGGATGAAGTGTGCGTACCAACGCTCGGCTGTCTTTTCAGAGGGATGCACTTCACCTCTAGTATCACAAAAAGCTGAAGGTGACTTTAGATAGTACAAGCCATTATACTGCTGCTTTTGAATTACATGATTGAAGTTGAATGTTTCTTTTAACATGTGAATTTTGACCTAAATTTTCACAGTAGTTTTGGTGGGGGAGAAAAAAGTCCAGAGTGATGCTGGGAAAAATCAGGTGGTAGAAGAGGGCCTCTCTCTTTATCCAGGAATTCAGAAGTTAAGAGCACTCACACCAAAGGTGGAATCATTGCTCCCAGCTTGACTCGATGTCAGAAAATTTAAATAGAACCTTTTTGTGTTGAAGGAAATAAAGAGATATTTTGTAGATATTTTTCCAGCACAAGAACAAAAAAGAGTAATTTGATCTATGCCCAACATTTTTTTTTTTTGAGGAGCCCAGCACCCTTCTTCACGTGTTATAACCCATTGGATGACTTTTCGAGCAGGAAGTATATTTAGTATGACTTACAAGGTCTGTCTGGATCAACTTTTAACAAAATGTTTCTGTTCCTACAGTTCTGCAGTGGATCCTGGGATAAGATGTTAAAGATCTGGTCTGCAGGTAAGATAAGCGTAAGCTGGGATTCTTGGCTCTCTTAAAGTGGTACTTACATCAATCAGAAAGACAGATATCTGAATACTTCTTTCTGTAATAAAATTTTAGTCTGTAATATTAAAAGCAAGCTAGATCATATATTTTTTAAACTTTGTAAGGCTATACATCACTGTATTAAGTTACTGTTTTGGTTGGTAACACAATTTCAGATATGGTTATCAACTGTGCTGATGTTTATTCAGAACACAGTATCTTTTTCATTTAGTTTTAATGGATTTCTATAAATGTGCAGGTCTGAGTAGAATTCTTAGAAGTTTGTGGCTTATGTTCTGGTTCCATTATCAACATCATACTATAGAGGGACAGTAGGGTGACCAGGTCTTTTTTAGAAATGTAGACTAATCCCATTTGATCTGAATGCTTTCTTTGTTCCAAGTCACATCCTTTCAGTTTGGGAGTACATCTAAAAGAAAGATTGGGTATATTACACACCTGAATTACTGGTGGAATTTTCCATAAGTAAAGATGGTCTTAAAAATTGATTGGGACTTAATTTTAAAACTGCATGACCTGGAGAATATCACATAATTTATTTGGTTTCCTCTTGCTCAAAATGGAGATAATACTGATCTGATCAGAGGTGTAAGGTTAAAATACTCATGTTATAAACATCTTGTAAATATGGGGATTTGCTTAACTTTGCTTTACTTACATGAAAATGCAATCAAAAACTTCTAGATGAAGTCTGACTGTTTTCTGTCACAGTACCTACAGATGAAGAGGATGAAATGGAAGAAACGGCTAACAGACCACGGAAGAAGCAGAAAACGGAACAGTTGGGACTAACAAGGGTGAGATGAGCTCCAGGTCTGTCCAGGATTTCATTGTAGAAGTGTGGCCAGACAAAATAATTTCTTTTTGTTAATTAAGTGACTGTATGAAAACTTCTAGTGACATGTCTCAGGCTGATGAGACACATTTTTATTTGTTTAAAGGACAGATTTTTTTGATGACATTCAGTCTAATCTCCTCTCACCTTTAAATTCTAGACTCCCCTGTCAACGCTCTCTGGCCACACAGAAGCTGTCTCCTCTGTGCTGTGGTCAGATGCTGAAGAAATCTGCAGCGCATCGTGGGACCACACTATTAAACTCTGGGACGCTGAGACTGGAAATCTCAAGTCAACTTTGGTGAGGTCATTATACTTAGTCCATAGGTTCAACAGGAGTCCAGCTCAAAGAAAAAAAAAAAAAGTTGTGCAAAACAGTAGATCCTCTCTTAGAGTTACTATTTTCTATTCTGACAGACAGGAAACAAAGTGTTTAATTCTGTCTCCTACTCACCACTGTGTCGACGCCTTGCATCTGGGAGCACAGACAGGCATATTCGACTATGGGATCCTCGGAGCAAAGGTGACTGAAACATGCATGTTCTCAAACGTGTTTTTTTTCTTCAAAATCAGAACTTCTGTCTCTTGGGAGACATCTCAAACTCTTCTGGATGCTCTGCTTGAAACAAGCCATTTGGGGGCTTTTATTGAAAATGACATCTATTTTCTGAAATCGGGTACAAGACTGCCTTTGATTTCTCACCTAATAATTTAGAAGACTAACTCAGCTTAGGTTTGTGGGTTTCTTTTTTCTTTTAAACTTACTAATGAATAGTGAACTGTGCTGTTGCAGGCCTGAACTTTTTGTTCCAAGGTTCACACTTGGTTGGACCATCGTTAAAGAGAAATAGCGGTCACTTTGTTGCGATAGAGTAGTGCCATGTGTGACAGGATTGCAGATAACTTATGACTGAACGTACCAGATTTATTTCATAGACATGTTTAGCTTCTGTAAATCTAATTGACAGTTTTACATATTGTCTTCTTATATGTTAATAGAAGATTTTTTTTCATTTTTTTTCAAAAATCTTCGAAAAGAGACTTTAGTGACAATACATTAGGTTTTGTTTGTTGTATTTTTTCCCCAGAACTTGTGTGACTTATATTTTTGTTTGCTTTCTTTGAAGTTCACTTGGATTTTTGAAATTAGAGTTACTGGTGGGAGAAGCACTAGCTTGACCACAAATATGTTGCTGACTGCTTTTCTCAGTGGGCTTTTGTATGCATCTTAAAATGCTGGTTTCAATTGGCAGCTGCTGATGTCTTGGGTTAGTTTTGTTTTTTTTTTTTTCCTCTTTTTCTGTTCAGATGGCTCCTTGGTTCTCCTGTCTCTGACATCTCACACAGGCTGGGTGACAGCTGTGAAGTGGTCACCTACTCACGAGCATCAGCTGATCTCTGGTTCTCTGGACAACATTGTGAAGCTCTGGGACACAAGGAGGTGAGATAAATGGGTGTTCTTCACCGTTCAAAGCCAGAGTCAACGAACCTAATGAAAATAGCAAAAGCAGTCCAAGATATTAATTGGAAGCTCCTGTGGCATTTGTGAAAATCCTCTAGGTTTTAGGAGTCAAACATAGCAAAAACGAGAAAAATACTTCTAAGTCTAGCAGAGGACCTGTTGGCTTACCATCCGTGAGAGCTGTATGGTGTCCCAACACAGGATTTACCTGGCATTAACAGCACTGACTGATGTGCATAAGGCAACTGTAACATTGCTACTGGGATTAGTAATAGCAGAAGATCTGCTAACCACTCTTGTGTTCTAATGAGCAAACTACATTATCTTTCTAAGAAATGAGCTTAGCAGTGTGAAGTTTCAGTCGATACTCTTTTCAGATCTCTCATTACAAATTTCCATGTAATGGTTTGCAGTCAGAAGACATAAGTGGCTTTTCTGGAAAACACACACAGCTGAGCAGCATCCACATGTGAAAGAAGGAAACTATATAAGAAACTGTTCCTAACAAGCTGACTGATTAAATTTCAGTCTCAAGGTAGCTTGCAAGGAGGTGAAAAACTTTGCTGCTTTTGTATTTGGGGATACAGGTGAGGTTAACAATGACATGATCAGCTCTGGAGAAAACATCACAGATGGTAGATACCTGTACTGTATGTGTAACTGCTAGACCACATCTGTTTGATAGCATCCTGATAGTATTTCTTCTAGGGACCAGTTTTGTTTTCTGTGATTGCTTGCATAACTTCAGATGTGTGACTAAATACCTGTGTTTCACCAGTTGCAAAGCTCCTTTGTATGACTTGGCTGCTCATGAAGACAAGGTCATGTGTGTGGACTGGACAGAAGCCGGGGTAAGAGTCTTAAAAGCAAGTTACTCAATTTACAGGCATGGTTGCTAGGCAGAGGGCTACAAGCCATCATGGACTTTTTTCTTCTTTACGCTTAAAGGTAGAAAAGAACAGGAAGCATTAGTTGTGCTCTAGTTCATACTCAGTTGATGACTGGGTGTTATCACTGTACACACTGCAGCACTTTCCAAGCTACTGTGCCAAGGGGTAGGATAGGAGCTTAAGCTCTGTAGCATGACATGGGTGTTACACTGATACTCCAAAGAGAAGCTGAGAACAGCCCCACACCTTGCTCAGAAAGTGTTCCAAGGTGCCGTTTGCTGCCGTGGAAGCTAAAGCAGCAGCACGGGCTGACAGTTGGGCATGGCAGTACATGTAGAAGGGAAGAACTATGTAATCCTCTACAGCTAGCTGTTCTGCTACTGCAGTGGTACACACGTGTAAAATCGGGGGAAAAAAAACATTAGCAGAATGTTTAAGGTTCTCAGTGTGACTCCTCAGTAAAAGGCAAGAAAAACTTTAGAAATTTTCTTGCAAAAACTTTGCTTCTAATTTTAGGAGGGTGAGACACAAGATTGCTTCTGCACTTTGATCCTGAGTTTTAGTCACACCTTAACAGTTCATTTATTCATTAGTCTTTTTTTTTTTTAATGTCTTCAAGGGAAAGAAAGAGTCCTCAACTTTTGTGTACATGTTCTGCTTAGTTCTGATATTAATCACAGTTTTCTTTTCCTCTCATCAGTTGCTACTGAGTGGAGGTGCGGACAACAAACTGTATTGCTACAGATACCCAGCTACAGCTTCTGATGTTGGAGCATGAAGGTCAACAGTCAGAAGAGATTTTTTTTAACACAAGATTTTTGCAGAATTCACTCTCTGTTAGCATCCCTACATAATCGACATCTGAAGAAAGGAGGTTTTTTGTTGCTCAGAGAGCAGTTATTCTGGTTTTTGTTTTGGTAACCTATATCGGTATTTGTCACAGAAACACGACAACAAGCAGTTACAAATGTGATCAGTGGGAAACAAAGCAAAGCGTGTTTCTTTCCTTTTTGATGGCTTTGAATTAGTATCTTTTAAATTGCTAGTTGTAGAGCCCTCTTAATAAGGAGTGAACTGTTCATGATACTTAAAGAATAATTACTCACTGGACTAAATTATTTGAGTCTACCTGCTTTCCCTTGAAAAAAAAATAAATCTTTTATCTACAGGTCATTGGTTTAGTGCGTCACTACAGATAAAAATCAAATTTCAGGTCTCCTTTCAGTGTGGCTGTTGGCAGTCCTTACTCTTAGGTCCTTAATTTACGAACCCAGGTTTCTTTCTATGATGAAGGCTTAAGCATGTTTGCAGTGCAAATGGTATGATATAAAGGAACGTGACATATTTTCTGGCAGATGAAATATTTCCTTCTTTTTTTCCTCATAAGTTAAGGCTGTAAATTGCTTTATAAGAATGCACCTGCCTTGTGCCACAGTACGTGTCATGTTGCAGTACAACTAATGTGGTACCTTATTCCTAAAAAGCAGCAGATGCAGAGAAACAAGTGGAGGGTCACACAGAGAAGGCAGAAGAAGAATTTTTTCCTAGAAAGAAGGGATACAAAAAGTTGCAATAGGTTTTAAGTTCATAGAGTACTAGCCAAACATGCTCATTTTCTCTGCTGGTTGTCTTGCTTTTAATTCAGCATTTAAATAAAAAGTTATTAACTGCAGGACGACCTTATAACTGCCTTCCAATACCTGAAAGGAACCTACGGGAAGGCTGGGGAGGGACTTTTTACAAGAGCGCCCACCGATAAGACAAGGGGAAATGGATTTAAATTAAAGGAAAACAGATTTAGATTGGATCTTAGGAAAAAAATTCTTCAGTACGAGGGTGGCAAGACTCTGGGATAAATTGTCCAGAGAAGTTGTGGATGCACCCTCCCTTGAGGTGTCCAAGGCCAGGCTGGATGAGGCCTTGAGTAACCTGGTCTAGTTGAGAGGCGTCCCATGGCAGGGAGGTTGGATTAGATAATCTCTTAAGATCCCTTCCAACCTAGGCCATTCTGTGATTAAACCAGCACGTCGTTTAACAATATTAAAACAAAATTTGAATATTCTTAGTCTTAGCTTTCTGTCAGTATAAGACCTGTACAACACCATCAAGTCAAATTAGAACCATAGAATGCATTGGGTTGGAAGGGACCTTTAAAGGTCATCTAGTCCAAATACTTAAATTTGCAAGATTAATAATTTTTCTTTGGAGAGTGAGGACTTTGACCTCCAGGTTTACAACATGGACAAGTCCTGAGTAAGCAGTTTAGGAAATACCAGAACAGCAAAACTATGGAGAAAACAGCAAGGGTGCAGGGGATAAATCTGAGATCCCCTGCCTCTGCAAGTGAAAGAGACTGATCTTTACTTAGAGATGCTTCTTACAAGAAATTAGTTCTCTTAGCATCACCTTATCCATATGCATGTTCTCAGTATGCTCTTCATCCTTTCTAAAGCAATATACACTATTCATATCTTAATACAGCAGGTAATGATATTTTTTTCTTATTTAAAATTTCATTCCTTTAAAACACTGCCCTCTATTTACTCCACAAACTGGCACTTGCACATATGGTCTGAATAATTGTTTTGTAAACTTATCAAAAGTACAAGGAAATTTTGAGCTGGAACATGGCACCGTTCCTTCTTCCCCATTATTACAGATTTGTATAACTTCACATGCACATCTGTGGATGCACCAGTCTATTCTAGCAATTGTTGGCCTGTTTTTGCTAGAAGTTTAAAAAAAAAATCCCCGACAATTTTTTAGCATGAAAACAAGAGAGTAATACCTTCTTTAGATAATCCTTAATCTAGTACACCTGACTTCTGGAGGTCTCAAACACGTAAAATTTGGAGATGTTTTTAGTGGAAAGCAAGACAGTGAAGGACATTTGGAAGCTAGCTGGCTTAATTTTAAGACTCCCAGTGACTATTTAAGGTCTTAAGCTATTTTGTGTATAAGAAACATTCATTTTATTACTCTTGGGTTTCAGTTTTTCTTTCAGATGAATTATGCTTGAGCATAGCTTTTAGAATGACTGTGGTATCTTACAGTCAATTGGCTGGAGGTGCTCCACAGCTATCTAAGCAGTTGATAAAAATAAGTGGGTTCTCCCATACGCATGTCTAAAGATTCATGAATGCAAGACAGGCAACCTTAATATGGTTTTCTTGCCTTCCCAGAAAGATTTAAAAAATACTTAAAAAAACACACGTCACTTGGGCTGTCAGCTTAATTTAGAAAGATTAATATTATTTAGATTTACAAATCCCAGCTGGCACTAATTGTCTTAAACACTGAATCCGTTAGTTCTACTACACTTGTCACCTGTAGTAAATACACAGAGTGTAACTAGAAATGTAGGTCTTGGTAGACCACAGTTCAGAAGCAGGAGGGTTTTTACACCCCCTTCTCACTTTCAGTTCTCTTATTTGGAAAAGTACTGTGTCAGGCATAGAGAGAAGCAACTAAGTAAGCCATATTAACATTATGAAGTGATACCAACATAAGTACAACATATTTTTGGAATGTGTCTGTATTACCTTTGTTTATAACCTACAAAAATACTTTTAAGACTTGGCTGCCTGACAGTTCTTTGGATAATCTGTAGTCTTAATTAAAACATTTTAATATTTTTTTTCCTCCAGACATGCATTCTTTTCATTTAAAATAATGATGTGAAATTAGAATGGCTAGCATGAGCTGAATTGCAAAAGAACTGAGTCAAAAACAAACTTAGTCTTCCAAAAAGCTCATGGTGATTTTACTCACAAAAATACTTCTTTCCCCCCCCCAAAAACCCCGTATTTCTGCAAATCCGCAGGATCCTGGTAATGTAATATAGAGCAGTAAAGAACTCTTGTGTACAAACGGCTGGTTCTCCTTAAACAGCGAGGTGATACCACAAGTGAGAGGAATAAAGACAACAGTCAGCTACTCGCTTTTTGTGTCAATGTAGGTGGGGGGTGGGTTTGTTTTTCAGATGTTTTGCAATAAATTGTTCTATTTCATCTTTTCATTCCGCACTGACAACTGTTAACTAGTGCATATACGCTACCTCTAAATGCAGTTCAAACAGCATCACGCATTAAGATACACGTTAAAAGCGTTAGTTTAAGACAAGGGTTCACCTGCTTAGTCCTTGGTTTAGCCTCACGCCTGGATTTTCTGTTCATGTGTTTTTCTCCCAGCTGGTTCCTTCAGCTTTATTCTTTCCCTGAGACTTTCATCTTGGCTTCTGGATGATTGCCATGGATTTCCTACAGCCAGCCCTGGCAGAGTACTGTTGGCATCTTGAGTTTTTTATTCTTCAATCTCTCAGCATTCTCTCATCTAGGAGACTGAATTCAAAAACAAGGGGAGGGGGAAGGAAACTGCAAGCATTGCAGTGGAAATGACACAACCTAAACCAGCACGTGTGGATAATGCCACTCACTGTGGTACCAGCCACAAGGTCAACACCTTTCCCATAAACCCATGCAGACCCCACCGGGGAAGGGCACATGAGCTCCCCGACAGCCCTATGGATGCATGCCAGTCACGGCTTTGAGACTCCCAAAGTCACCTCAGGTACCTGCTCGCCCAGTCAAACGCTTTGCTGCTGGACCCTCTTCTCCGGGTGTGAGCTGCTGAGGAGCACACCGTACGCTCTGGGGGCACCAGTGGGATCTGGAGAGAACAGGCTGACAGGAGATCATGAGTTTCTTAAGCTGCATTTTTCAGGAGTTTGGGTCAAGGATGCAGGTCTCCAGACAGCAGTGGTCTGCCTCTTGTTTTCAACACAAAAACCACAGCCGAGTGGTGAGGTGTTCCCCCCCCCCCCCCACCCCTTTATGAAAATAAACTTATATGAAGTTTAAATGAGTTTTGTATATAGGCTGATAAATTTCCAGTATAAACTCAACATACGTTCCCTCAATTTCTGCACACGTACATTAGGAAATAGGTCTAACCACATATGCTTAAGATGACTTCTACAATTTAAACAAAAATATTTCACAAAGCTTGAAAGGAAAAACTTACACAGAGAAAGAAATGTACTTTTAATGAAAACCCCTGAGATAAGAGATTTTATCCTGCAGTTTCTGTGACATTTCTTCAAGAGAAAGCACTAAATGGGCATACACAGAGATTCCCCAAAGAAGAAATACTCACTTTTCTTACACTCTTATCTAGGTCTTGTTAATTATCAACTTGTTACTTAAACACAGATATAGGTTTAAGAATTTCAGAATTTTTAACATTTTTCTCATAACTGTATTAATGGAGGCTACAAAGTTATTACCAAGATTGTGTGATTCTAAACATGTTGCTGAAAGACAAAAAAAAAAAAAAGAAAAAAAAAAAGGCAGTGGACCAGATTTGGGCAGATTTCTACCATGAGTTAACTGAAATTTCAGTATGCTCCTTTCCCATGCTGTGGGAAAGGCGACCACATTTAATAGATGAAATGCTTAATGATTCAGCATCAAAGAGAGGACTTGCTTAAATTGTGTGATTCTCAGTCTGAAGGCACTTTGCTGATCGGATGGTGGCTGCCGACATCCCAGAGGCATCTGCTGAAAACACATGCCTGGAAGGTGTGGGCATGAGTGTGCAATAGTAGGAAGAGTTGTTTACACTATAGCGTGGTTTGGATTCACAACAAACATCTGTTCTCTAATGTCCCCTGTTAAAGTAAATATAGTAATTTGTTTAAGTTGAAATGCACAAATTTCCCTCTCTCACCCATCCCTTCCCTCTCAGGTTTTACCTCAACTTTAGCCTGAGTCTGGGAAGGTTCATACAAATTTGGAAACTCCTTTTCATCTTAAAATAAAAAAAAATTTAAAAAGGGGGGGAAAAAAACCACCAGAAAGTCAAAATCTGACAGAACTTCGCCATGTTCCATCAGGGAGCAGAATCTGGTTTTGTACTTTTAAGATGAGAGTGAGCTCCAGCTCTTCCACTTTCCATTTCAGACGAGAGACCTTACCTTTCAGCAGATCTTGGACTGGTAGTTCATTATTTTGGGGGACTTAGTGCATAGGATGTGGCATTGGAATCTGCTGGTATTAGGTTTTTAACACTTGGAGTAGGGATCAAGTATAGTTCTCGGTGTTGCACAAAAGATCTTTCTTCTATCTTGCATCAACATGCAAGCAGTCCTCTTAATATAGCCATAGCGTTTAAAAGAATAACAAATCAAATAATAATAAAGTTCTGCCTTTAGGTTTAAGAGCATGCAGAGACCCTGAGTGGATAGTCTCTGTGGCTTCTCAGAAAACTGCACTATGGCCAGTAGTTATTTCCTGCAGTTAAAATAGCAGACAAATTGTTTCCTAGATCTCAACAGCAGAGATTTAAGCAGATTCTGGCTTCAGTTACACTGCTGTAACTGCAGAGCATGTCAGTTAAGACAGCAAAGCCTATCAGAATCAATGGATTTAATATAGATTTACAGAGGAGCTTACATGCAGCCTATCTGAAGGTGTAATTTACAACAATTAGATCTTGTATCTTGATGTAGCTGAAAATTGAGTCAGAACCAGTTTCCAAAAAATCAAACACTGCCTGTCAGCAAAGCCTTTTCTGGAAAGAAATAAATAAGATTTGTCTTGATAATGACTAAGCTTTGGAGCAGAACGGTGAGCGGGAGGAGATGATGGTTTTTCTCCCCTTTTAATCCAATCTTTTTAAACAGAGGAATCAAAACAGCAGATGTTTAGTATGAAAAATGCTGCCCAAGATTGGCGCCACAGAATCCATCATGAACTCACCAAGGATGAGAAGACAAAGACTACAGTTCCCCTATTTCAGTTGTACCAGTCTCCAGTCTGTGAGGATTTAAATGTGCAGGTGTGGAATGTCACATTAAAAAGAAGCCATCATTTTTGCCAGGAGAGAAGGTTACAACCCATGCACTGTCCCACCATGTGCCTTCTGAATCTCTGCAGTATCTACAGTACTGCTTACTACATGCAAACAAAGGATGAGAGACAAAATTTTATCTGACCAGAAATAATATTAGACTATGTACCAGAGAAGTCTGTTTTAATGAAATAAGTCTTTATTACTGATCTTTTCTTAATTTGCACTGAAAAATATTTTCAGTTTGGGCATGTCTGAATAGTATTTCTCATATCTTGCCAGACACATTTGAAATTAATAATTTTGCTTAGCTGGCTCAAGTATTGCTTTCATGGTGTCCTATTGGCCTTCTCTAATTGCGTTTTACAACTTATGACACAGCAGTTTGTCGGGCTGCTACTGTAAAAAGTCAGAGAGAAACAGGAGTAGTATCTATTGATACTTGCCATTTACTCTCCTTATTTTGCCACCCACTGTGTGTTTTACAAGGAAAATATCTAGTCTCCTACTCCTCACAGGAGTATCAAGATCAAGGAGGTAAAAGTCTCTTTCCTTTTAAATAGATCAGGTTTTGACCTTTAGGTTACTGTGTCGCAATAGAGAGGACACTCCAGGTGCCTAAGGCGCTGCTCCTCTATTTCTCTTCCCACACCTATCGCTGACTACATCATGGCACGAGAGCCATTACGGTGGGCAGCATTTGCCCTTGACATACCTTTTTCTCATCTACATTTATCCTGCAAATGTCTCTGCTATTGGTTTTCCCTCCCATCATTAGAAGAATTATTGACCACCTGAAGAACAACAAGCAAAAAACAAAACAAAAAACACCTTGGGATAATAAAATCAATATTCTACAGGTAAGAGCATTTCTGGGAAATTGCTTGGTAATTAATATTTTGAATTACATTACAACTGCATAGCCTTTCAAGATGCTGTCTGCTGACTGTAATGAGTATTTCCAAAGAATTAAACATTCAGAATTCTTTCAAAATGTTTATGAACGTACACATAAAGACATATACATACATGCTTCCTCATATGTATTTTCAACTTCTTGATTTTTTTTTTATTTCAGGAATTATTAATACATGTATCTCACATATATCATAATTTTTTCCAAGCTTCCATAATAACCAAGAAAAAGAACACAAAAATTTCCCTTTTAA
Source organism: Trogon surrucura (assembly GCA_020746105.1). Lineage (NCBI taxonomy): Eukaryota > Metazoa > Chordata > Aves > Trogoniformes > Trogonidae > Trogon > Trogon surrucura. Next base: position 53,075,814 of record CM036621.1, on the reverse strand, counting down.
AAATTCCTGGAAATGTTACATTGCTAGGAATTTCTTTCTAAGCCCCAGAGCTCAATTAAAGACATCTAAGTAGAAAACCAGCAAAAAATACCAGGTTTAGTAAAATAGTAAAATATTCATATTCATCTTTCTTTGTAGCACGTCCATCTATTCCTTAGGAGTTTTTCTTCCCTTCGCCCATCTTTTCACCATTGTTCCATACGAAATCTGACATGGACATTAGTGACTCGTTTTTTAATTAATTCCTCCCCCAACCCCACATATACCACATTTCACTACAAATGTTGTCAAAACCTGAAGGTCTTTTTATGCACCTTATCAATTTGAACAATGTGCTTGTTCTGCCACCCCCAGAGTACTCATGATAAAAATAGTCGATAAATTGGAATTGCCACACATTTTATTTTTCAATTACTTCCTTTTATAGCCATATCTCAGTAAAAAAAAAAGAAGCTAGGGCTCTTGTTAATATTTCAGGCAGTGAAGGGAAGGATTCTCCTTTCTTCTGCCCAGCAAAGGTTTTCAACATTTTTTTTTTTTAAATAGTTCTCATTCAATCAGTCCAAATTCACTGCTGTTAATTCAGTTGAAGGCATGATTCAGAAAACATGCATGTGTATAGTGCAGAGGTATTTGGAGGGACACGTATCAAAAGGAAAAACCATTTTACACCTGAAGAGAAAAATCACTTTCCTAAACTCCGATATATGTAAAGTACAAGTGAGGGTGTTGATGATCTGGTGAAAAAAGGAGCTCAACACACCTCTCTCTCACCCGTCATTAGAGACAGCTGAAGCTGTGTGCTGGCTCTTTTTCTTTCCTACACATCCTTCTCTTCCAACTGGGCTAGGAAACCACTTCAGACTGAATGTTAATGTAAGTCCATCCACAGAGGTGTATCAAATCCAAAATCACAGCCTGATACGTTAACACTTGGCAAAACCTTACACTGTTCTGTAGGAGGGATCTTACTGCTGAAGTGCCCAGGCAACAACAAGCAATAGCTGCTGTTATACCTTTGAGCTATTGTTGCACATTTTTGGTCAACGGATTGAAGGCGAGCTCAATGCTACTGCTGGGTGGGTAGACACACAACCTGCTATCACAGTCAGATCCTTCACTCGTGTACTGAGAGTTGGCAAGAGTACAGGAGTCACTATTACTGCATGACTTTTAATTCTATTTATATTCAGAATACTGGGAATTCCAATCAAAAACCAGGCATCACCTAAGCTGGGCATTTGCAGTGTTCAGATGTGTTGTTGGCCATGAGCATGCAAACAGATTCCTGTTATTGCTGTAAATACAGGGTTGCATTTATGAAACACGCACCTTTGGTATTTGTACACTTTGTGGCATAGAATGGAGGAAAATCAACTTTATCTACCAATTTTTTTATCTCAGCATTTATTATTGTTCTTGCCATGTGGTAGAAAAGGCAATGAGGGGCAGCCTGTGTGTGAACATGGATGAACAAGAAGGTTAAAGTCTTAATTTTAATTATGCTGTAGTTACAGTCAGTCCACTTCTCCCATGTTTCCCCAAAACATTCTGCTCATTTAGGCTTTTGCGTATTTTACTATTTTTTATTCTTTTACCTTCAGATTGGCCCTTGTCTCACCTTGGGCAGGAACTACCAACACTCAGCCATAAAACTGCAACATCTGATACTCTCTGAAACAAGCCTGCACAGAATACAGAGGAGCATCACTGTGGATGTAGGATGAATCCCAAAAGCTGTATTCTGACGACTGCAGGTAAAATAGGGAATTCCAAAAAGTAAACATTCACTCATCCATATAAGTACTGTCTCCACCAAATGAGATACTGGTTGCCAGCAAGTTCACCATGATCTAAGCAGAGGCAAAGGCACATTTTTTAGCTACTGCTATCTACCGTGTCTCATGAGTGGGCTCAGCAAACAAAGCAAAACCAAAAGTGCCCCCTCCACACCTGGAGAACAAAACCCTATTGTTCTCTATATTTGTTATTGAAACAGAAGAAGGTGTTTATCACCAGGCACAGGTCATCATAAGAGGAACCATGCAACAAATTTCCTACTCATGTAGATACTTGCTTTCTACAAGCCCTTCCATCTTCTGTCTCTCCATCAGTTGACCTTTTAAGTGTTTTTTTTCCTGACCAAATATGTAAAGGAAAACAACTCTGCTTTCCGCCTGCAGCACTCTCCTCCAAGATGATGCAGTTATTGAGAAGTGCACACAGTTAAAATTCCGTAAAATAAAATGAATGGGCGTCAAAATTGCACATCTACTGCGAGGTAACTCTACAAGATTACATGTGTATATGCAGTATATTTTCACTTTTAGGAAGTGAAGAAGTTGTAATTCCTATTCAGTATTTCTACGCTTTTCTCCAATAGATGGTCAGCTTCTGTGAGATAAACAAAATCACCTTATTATATAAGCACAGAAAAAACCCTCATCAGAATAAATCTCAGTTCTACAGATTTCTAAGTGGATTTGAATTTTTAGATCTTCTAATCAGAAACTGTTGTGGAGAGCATACTGCATAATAAAAGTCAAAGACTGATCTCCTTTTGTTGTTGCATCTTCCCATTTTTATGGGTTTAGATACAGATGGAAGTAAGGGTTACCAATTCTGGGTTTGAGAAGCTGAAGGGGCACCTGTCAGAAGATGAACCTGTTTTATGGCAATTGCTGTGACCTGTGTTGTACAAGGAACGGTTGAGGGATCTGGGGCTGGTTAGCCTGGACAAGAGGAGACCTTATCACTCTCTACAACTACCTGAAGGAGGTTGTAGAGAGGTGGGGGCTGGTCTGTTCCCAACCCAGGAGTTGGCAAGTGATATGACAAGAGGAAACGGCCTTAAGGTTGTGCCAGGGAAGGTTCAGGTTGGATATTAGAAAGAATTCCATTACTGAAAGGGTTGTCAGCCATTGGAACAGGCTGCCCAGGGAGGTGGTTGAGTTGCCATCCCTGGAGGTGTTTAAGAGACAGAGAGATGTTGTGCTGAGGGACATGGTTTAGTGGGGTTGACAGGGCTAGGACAAAGGTTCTACTCAAGATCCTGAAAGTCTCTTCCAACCGAAGCTGCTCTATGATTTTATGTTGCCACATTCCCTGACAGTCAACCAGGAATCTGTCACAGCACCAGATCACTCCTGCTCTCCAGCCTGCCCTAGCCTCCCACGACAAAGCACACAATTTACCGTGGTAGGTGTGGACCCACTGCCTTTGCCCATCTTCTGAAATGACCTCTGCTGAACAGCAGTCTTGCATAATTTACATTTGCTGTCTTTCAATGACACACGTAAGTAACCAACTATTTAAGATAAACTATTTTTTTTCAACTTGAAAAATAAAATCTTAATTCTGCAAAGCCTTCTAGAAAGCACCCTAAGAAAAGGCTGAGTCCTAATTCCTTGTCTTTCTCCAAGCAAGTAAAAGATTCTGTCCTCATTTACCCTTGAATCCTCCAGTTATCCTTCTATCCAAAAAATCACATGTACAAGTATCTGGATATGAGAACTGCATGCTCAGTAGTGAGTTTTCCAATTTTAGAATATATGAAGATTTATGAAGAAATGCCTGTAAGATTGGACTGTGTTTTTCAAGCTTGAGATATCTCATATACTTTTTCTTTCCCCAGTGAATTGAATTAGAAGCCAATTATTTCAAATCCACATATTTTAAAACCAGACAGTTAAATGGCAACACAAACACCAACCAGCTTTACAGTTGTTCAACGACTTCTTTGCCTCCCTTAGTAACCTTTCTGCAAAACAGCTCAACTCATATCCAAGGGCCTTGAACAGCCTGTGGACTTCCATCCGTATCATTCTACCGCACAGAAGGTAAACTTCTTTCATCCTAAGACAATGGCTTTCTTACAGATGCCAAGTTTCAGAACAGGAGAATGATCGTTTAATCTAGAAGTGAACAGCGTTCAGCATGTTCAAGATCGTTCCCTGTGCTAATTTTCCCGTCTATACGGAAGTCGGAAACATTCATCATCCTCCTTCCTCACTTTTTCCCCTGTTAAATCTCTTTGGCCATATTGTATATTAAAATTCCATCTATAAAAGAGTATTTTTATGGAATTAAAAAAAAACCACAACAAATATCTGATGAAATTAGCATTGTAACTTAGAAATGGAATCTTCTTGTTAAGTGTGACAAAAATTTTGGCGTATCATCTTCCTGAGGGAATATAAACAGTCCCAGTGTTATGAAGTATAACCAGAATTTCCGTAAGACTTTCTAAACACGTTATTGGAACTATTTTTACAAGCAGATACTTGAGAGAACATTATCATTAAACATCTTGCACTGTAAAAATCAATGAATTGGAGAGATGGGACAATATGTCAATGTGTTCTTTCTTAAGAAACATTTTTTTTTTTCCCTAGCCATTACAGAAATGTCCCTTAAACAATCTCACTGAAGAAGGCGGGGAGAAGAAAGACGTCGTTTCCAGAAATATCAATAAGTAAGCATAAAAAAATAAGCTGTAGTCCACAAAAATCATAAACATTCTGTACATGTTTTATTATGAAGGAAATAACTGTTTCCCAGAATTCTTAAGAAAAACCTAAACAAACACAAAACCTAAAAAAAAAGACTATTTGCTAATTTCCAATTTTCCTTCAGCTTGCAGTCTTTAATTTTTCTTCTTTTTCACCTCAGTTATTAATAGTCTAAGTATCTTCTTTCACATTACAATAGTTTTAATTTTCAGTGTTCCTGGCTGTATTATATTACATGTGCAAATGATGATACATTCATTAATTTATATCTACTGATTTTTTTTTTTAAAAAAAAGTCACATACCTTCATCATAGTAATCTCCTTTCCCTGACATCAGTACAATGTCTGATGTATTTCCACTGAAGTACCTGGGGTTGGGCAAATAGAAAATCAGCATGAGGGAGATGTAGCCTTGAAAGGCACCAAAGATAGTTTTTCTGTAGCCTTGAGTATTACAGCTTAATGTCCAGCACCATGGTGATGTGGTAAAGGACTGCTGTATATCTTGGACCACCTCACCAGAAATGCCAAGTAGTTCCCCCTATATGCAGAGACTCACGTCTCCAGGCCTTAGAACTGCAAAGCCTATGATTTATTGTTTGTCTTCTCTCCAAGTGTAACTCCTGCTTTCAGACTTTGGCTGTCTTCTTAAGGGGTGAGCTGCACATCAGAGGTGACCACCCCAACACTAGCGATGGAGCAGCAGGGTAGCATTGGCACACACGAGAAACTGGCTCTGTTTTCACCTGACCCACACTTGGGAGGAAGGCAAAGAAAACATTTGTGTTTTTATTCCAATTTCAGTGGCAGCTGTCGGAAAACTGCTCAGCAGTTTGGAATGTCAGAAGTAGTCCCTTTGGAGCTGGATTAGAGGGAGATGGAGACAGCCAAGAGCACTAAGCAGATCGCTCTATAGCCATGGAGTAAGACTTACTGCATATTCACAGCCAGAAAGAACTAAATTCTGTGTCACATATAGCTCACTCTGAAATCTTGCAAGCAAGCCCTGAACTAAACGTTTTCTGTAAGCTCACTGAATATACTTTCACTAAATAACTGTGTAAGATATATATTGGCACAGTATCTCTAAAAATAAGTCTGCCAGCCTTACTGAAGGGGAAGCTACAATGTCCGCAAGCCAACAAAAATAATGGTTTTTCATTCTACTTAAAGTTCAGGAAAAATATTCATGTTTGCCAAATAAAAAAAAAAAACGACAAAACTGATGGGAACGGAAAATATTTTCATGCTGAAAGAGGATATTACAAACAATGGAGAGTCAAAGTCAAATTCTCTCATTATTCCTTTTAAAGGAACTTTCCGAAATGTAACGCCCAATTTTTTGCAAGAATGATGTAACCTTTAAACAATACTACTGCAAATAGTTTGTCATTTAACTTCAACATGATTATTTCTTTAACAAATAATGATGGGACTGACCCACTCCATGCATACACATTTGTTTGGGAATTTCTTCTGGTCTGCTGGCCTTAATTTTCAGCTCTTCTGGCAGTATTTTTTCAGCTTGGGACTATTTTTACTTCTGGAGTTACTCCAGAAGATCAGAAGACAGAAGTTCAATGAAGGAACAATGTGCAGATAAGTAAGCCTGATGATTCTTAGCTTTTTAAGCCCAGAAAAACGCAAGGAAATTCAAGAAAAATGCCTTTAACACCCATGCTTACAACCACTATTTTACATTTCTTATTACTATTCTTCAGAAGAGAGAGTAGATGGAGCAGCTTTTTATGAGATCAGCCTTAATAAATAACTTAAGGGTAATGTAGATCATATAAATCATTATTCCTCACCTGTAGCTCAGATGGCTCAAACCCCCCAACTGTCAGGTACTGAAACGTGTTAACATCATTAACATTTTCCACTCAAAGCACTGCAAGGAGGAGGGAGTGTCTGAACCTGCCAGACAGTGAGTTGCACAACCTTAGATGCCAGCATACATTTTCAAATGCTTCCCATTCAGAGGCACAGGCGTGATCATCTTCTGCAAAAGAGAGGAACAGCTGGCTAATGTCTTACAGGCACACCCCGTGTTAGAATGAATCAAACCAACTATGGCTTAAAATGTCCCAATACAGCTACAGGGAACAAAAAGTTTGCTCTGTCCTCTGTGTAGTGGCCAACAAGCTAGTTCCACACCACTTGCAGAATTAGGTGCTCCAAAGCATAAAGTAATTTCTAAAGACGCTGGACTTTCAAATGAGAACATGCACTCATTTAAGAAATGCCATCTGAAATCCAGTAACAACCAAATGCAAACTTCATTACTTAGAGAAATTAACTTTTCTTCCTGAAAGTAGGTTATACTACAGTCATCTGAATAAGTCTGTGCATAAAGACATTACATCCCATTGTCCTACTTTATGCATTATGAAGTTTTGCAGGAGAGAAGACAACTAGTGAACTAAAGAAAGAGAAATGAAATTCTGTTACATATTAGCAACTAGAAAATGGAAAGAACAGGAAAAGTAGTCCATTCTCAATCTATTCTAATAATAGACCAGGAATCTGGATCCCTTAGTGAGTCCTGATTCTTTCAGTATTGGACAGATCATCCAGCAAAGTGCAAATACATTTTTCAGTCTTCAAGGTAGGCAGCCACCTCAGGAGTCACAATCAGAAAGCATAGCCAGTTCCTCTGGCTTCCTTTCATCACAGTGCTGAAAACATCAGGATTAAGTATCTGCGAAGTATCATAGGTCCACAACTATTCTGTATTGTAAAAAAGACAGGGTCTTGCTTCCACTGAGAAAAACGGCAAGACTCTCATAGCAAAATGATTTAGTCTAAAATTGCTGTAGTGTTATTAGGGTCAAACGTACGTTACCAAGCAGTCATCCTGCACAACAATACTTTTACCATTCAGACCATAAGTGTATGCTGAGAAGAAGGTCAAAATATTTAGCGGTAAATTCAGGTGCTGCAGATGAGGAGCTACTCAGTCACCACAAAACCTGAGACACGGGCATTGCATGAGACAGAGCGGTGGGCCCCTCTGCACCCTCAGCATCTCCCATTCCACTGCTGACTAATGCAAGCAGAAAATATTTATATGTGGATAGGAAGTACTTACATATGGGTCACCCTCTTCTCTGGGAGCAGGAGTGCATCTTTTCAAAAAATTTGTTGGGTTCAGTATTAGGTAATTTGAATGCAGAATCTTTAAACATACATTTTAAAACATCCATCCAGATTGCTTTTTCCAGACTGTTACTGTAAAAGAAACAGAGTCAGAAACAGCCTTGAAGAGATTAAACTCAATTCTTGTAGACTTTCCAGGAAATCCACTAAAAAAAATTTTAAAACTTCAGTGAGATTGTCTTGCATACAACAAATACAGATCTAGCATTCCTTACATCTGTATCAGTACTTCAGCCAAAGCAAAAATAAAAAGAACTATCTCTAACTCTTCCAATAATTGTAGAGCATGGTTTTAAATGTGAAATATGTAGTGTCCAGCACTACACAAAAATCAAAAAATGTTAATAGCTGATAGAGTTAACACTACCTATTTGGGCATTATTTCCTTAAGCTACTCAAAGGAAAGGCAAAATCCAAACAACTGGAATAAGTGCTAATTTATAATAACTGAGTCACCACAGTGTAGTCTGTGTTTTGTACTGGATCTAATAGCTCATATTTGACAGTTTCTAAAGCTTGTAGTTGATCTCCATTACTTCTTAAAAGCTTATCAGCCAAAGTGATAACAACTGAATTTCCAATGGAAAAAAGACCCAGCATGTGACCTCTAATCCTACTGCCATTTTAGGCTCTCACTCTACCTGCCAAATCCATTTTTCTTTCAGATGTCTACCAGAGTTTGCACTTCCAAGTGAAAGCACTAGACGCCATAACGTCAGACAGCAGTACTACGCTCTTGGCACAGGGAAATAATTTGTTCTATACTTTGCATACTCTTTAGTTCCACTAGTGCCAGAAAACGCGCCAGTACGACAAGAGAAAAAAGTAACATAAACACTCTTATCATGCAGTATTGGCCATTGGCTGTACTCAGTCAAATGTTATGGAAGTCATGATGAAGGAGAGAGAAAAGGTTTAAGGAGATTGTGTTCCATATTTTTTTGTAAGAAACATCAACAGCTTCTACATCAGAAGTCCTGACTTCTAGATGACCTGTAACATACTTTAAGTTGCATTCGACTTGTGAAGCAACTCAATCTCCCACTTCATTGCATGTACCAATCAATTCAAGCTAGGCCAGCATTTCTGGTTTGCTGAGAGACAAGAAAGTACTTTAGTTATTTGTTTGCCTACAGAAATATCCTGAGGTCAGTCTGAATATTTCGTTATTTAAAAAGGTCTTATTAGATTTAACAAAAACATTATCTTTTTTCTGGCTCTTTGGATTATGACTGAAGCTGTATCAACACGGTTTAGAGTTTTTGCAGGTGTGGATCTCTTTTCAAATCCAGATGCCACCGAATATTTAGCAGACGAACTGCTTAACCTTTGAAGAGTTATCCGACAGCCAAATATTTATGGTGTTTTGTTAGAGAGGTCATCAAAACAGACTAATTTCATTTTACCACTATAAAAAATTATTCAAATCCTGCTGCAAACATACACGATCATCTGGTGTGATGGTAGACATCTAAGTTCCAAGGAAAATAGCATCAAAGGATCCTACTATAAGCTTTAAGAGAAAGTCAGTCTGTAACATGTAGGGTTCGGGACATTTTAGAGATGGTTGAAAGCCTATTAAGTTGGTATGGTTCAGCACAGAAAAGATTTGTTTTCTGATGCATCACAGAAGAAAAAAAAAAAAGGTGGGGGAGATGGGACCAGAACTAGCTAATTACTTTTTATCCCACGGTCTTCTAAAAATAAAATCCCTGGGGTCACCAAGCAAATACTAGTTCCAGGAAAATACTCTAGGGCATAGAATGGACTCTTTTTAATTGTTTTATCTTCAAGAAAATCACATGCTTAGGACTCACATCTCTGAGACAGCAAAACTGTATTTGGGACATAAAACTAAGATAGAATGATGGTATCATTTCCCAACTCCGAGGAAGTCATGACTTTTCATTTTTAACCGCACTATGAAAGCTTTAGAATTGTTCTGCTAGCTATCTGCAATTTCACAGCAACAAAGGTGAGATTGAGCACTGTAGAGGAATTTCTTGTGCAGCAGAGGCGCGGTGTTACTTTAAAGGTGTGGACAACCCAGCTTAGGCCTAAACAAAGGCTCTGTCCTTGAAGCTGCCTTGGAACACGGGGAGGAGGAGGTTTTATCTGTTTTGTGAGAGCTTTGCGAGATGTTTGGCTGGAGGTGCTGGCCCCGGGGGGAGAAGGGGGGGCGAGAGCCGCTTGCATAGTGGAATGGCACTATCCAATAAAACGCTGGCGTGTGTAAACCTGTAACTGACCAACTCTGTTAAGGGGCAGGCGCAGGGACACTGCTGAACTGGATATATTGAGCTGTCGGAGCAATAAAGAGAGGACGATCTGTAGCCATATTGGTGTGATGATCGTTAACTTGGCCGACTCTCCGAAGGGACCCTCTTCATCTGGCGCCTGAACAGGGACCCTCTATGGACGCTTAAATGCGGATTGCCTAAATGTGGGAAGACTCCGAAGCATCGGACGTGAGCCGATTTGGGAGCCGGAGAGCTGGAGGCAGGAGAGTTCCAGGTGTGACCAAAAGGGCACCGGAGACCAGAGCTTGAGTGACCGATCAAGCCCCTGCCAAGGTAAGACCGCGATGGAAACGGACGCAGCAACTTGCCTCCTTAGTATACTCTCTAAGAGAGGAGGAAAAGTAAAGGAGCAAGACGTATTAGCCCCATGGGCTCGGAAACTGGAGAAAATGGACGACCCGCCATTAATCTTTAGTTCCACGGAATGGCGTGAAGTAGGAGACTTTTTGTGGGACTGTACTCTAGAGGGAGGAACAGAAGGAAAGGAAGCGAAAAAACTAGGAACAGTTTGGAAAACCGTAATATGCACTCTAGAAATCATGCAAGCAGAAAAGAAAGTTGCTGCGGCAGTGACCGAAGCGTTGGAGGGAGGGCAGGAAAGGAAAAAGACAAAGGAAGAAACTCCCTGCTCGTCCCGACTGGGTGGAAGAAAAAAAAAAAAAAAAGAAAAAAAGAAAAAGGAGAAACTGCACTGCGTTGCAGAATTAAGACTTTCGTCCTTGAGCTGAGCTCTTTTCTAAACAAGTGCATAACTCTTGCTTGCTAATTATGAAAAGAGACCCTGACCAGCCAGGTACAGCTCATGTTGAGAGCTTGTCCGTGAGAATGAAGATAAGACGCTTCTTGTACACCAGATGTGCATGGGAGTGAACGGGAGAGTATGATCAAAACAGACCGGGGAAAGTCTGCTCTCCCTGTGTGATAACAGAGTGACTGAAGTAATACTTGAGCTAATAAGAAAAAAAAAAAAAAAAAGAAAAAAAAAAAGGGGGGGAGGGGAGAAAAGAAGGAAGATCAGAATGAACCCCTGAAAGAGATCCTGAACAAACTCGCTGAATTATCAACTAGACAGCAAGAAATAGAAGAAACCCTTAAACCAGTTCAGCTCCCCCATTACCATCAGCTCCCTCACTCAAGCCTGATTTTCAAGCTTGAACCATAGAGGATCCTTTGCAACAGCGATGGAGCGGTGTCATCAGAGACACTATAGTAGAGGGAGATTGGGAAGCAGCCAGTTCGATTGCGTGTCCTGTTATTAATAATAATGGACAAGGGACCTGGGAACCGCATGATCTCGCATGATGTGGCTGTGCAGCATCCTGTCACTTCAACAGCGCAGCAGCAACACGACCGTGCACTGGGCCTGCCTGTTGAACCCCTCTGTTTCGCCCAGTGACGTGATGGGACCCTGAGGTACCGATTACCAACGACGACATGGATTGGACTGGCAGAAGATGCTTACAGCTGGTGGCAGAGCAATTATGGGAAAATGTGACTGTTCTCAATGTTACCTGTTGTATTAATATGTATCCTCTTTGTGTGACTAACAATGAAGCTTATATTGGTTGTGTAATCAAAGCCACATAGCAGGTGTTAAAGTTTATGTACTAACCAGCAGAGTGATCTTTCTTTAGCTAAAAGCAAGGCAGGGAAACCAGCTGCCTTTTGCTTTGTTAGAAGTGTGTGATTAAGGATCAAAGTATGATTTAGGGTGATGGGTGTGAGAACTTTGACAGGATGAATTAAGAGTTTAGTTAAGGCATTTTCGGTTATTGCAGTTTTAATTGTTATAGGCTTAGTTATGTTTAGTTGTTTGATAAGTACAATCAAGAAAATTATAAGCAAGCTAGCAGATGAAGCCTGGGTTGTCCAAAAAGAAAAAGGGGGATATGTAGAGGAATTTCTTGTGCAGCAGAGGCGCGGTGTTACTTTAAAGGTGTGGACAACCCAGCTTAGGCCTAAACAAAGGCTCTGTCCTTGAAGCTGCCTTGGAACACAGGGAGGAGGAGGTTTTATCTGTTTTGTGAGAGCTTTGCGAGATGCTTGGCTGGAGGTGCTGGCCGCGGGGGGAGAAGGGGGGGCGAGAGCCGGTTGCATAGTGGAATGGCACTACCCAATGGAACGCTGGCGCGTGTGAACCTGTTACTGACCAACTCTGTGAAGGGGCAGGCGCGGGGACACTGCTGAACTGTATATATTGAGCTGTCCGGAGCAATAAAGGGAGGACGATCTGTAGCCATATTGGTGTGATGGTCGTTAACTTGGCCGGCTCTCCGAAGGGACCCCTCTTCAGAGCACAGGTTCTGCACTGTTTCTACTACAGTTAGAAATTTAGATCCAGTGAGGCAAAAACGAGGTCACTCATAGTTAAAATCTTTATATTGCTCAAGAAACACACACACACAAAATATCCAGATTAGGTCAGGATGTAGCCCTTTTATGAATTTCCCTAGTACAAGACAATATTAGTCAAGCTCTGGCTTAACTTGTAACTTAACTTCTTGCAGCACAAAAAATAGCACTGATCCTCTGGGGGTTCCAGTAAGCCTTAGTCCTTGGAAAACTACGTTTCTTTTAGTTTATATAGATTTTAGCTGCTCTTGCATTTCATACCCTGCCAGCTCTGACTGCACAGCAGGGTGTTTTCAAGGCTTTTTTAACTGGGGTTGTGACAATTGAAGTTGCTGTGAAGAACAGGCAGGCAGGCAATGCTGCTCTAAATAAGCAATGCAACCAAAGACACATTTGTGAAACTATGGTCTTTGAAGAGTTGCAGTTGTCCAGAGATGGCAGCTTAAGACCAGAATTGCCCCACATTGTGACTCCTGAACTAAGTGACCTGCTGCTTTCCGTGTATCTGGCTTACGGTGTGTATGGATATTGGTGATTTGGGATGGCAGCTGTTACTCACCCGCAAGAGAATCCTGCCATCCATAATGCTCTTCGGGCAAGGACATCCCCTTGCAGGTCTTATCTGACATTTGCTGGACCTTAGGAAACAGCTCTCAGAAACTTGAAGGTGAACTTTACGGGCTGAACACATGGCTTACAACTGACATTAAAAGTCATTATGAAAAGATCATTTTCTGTGTGGGCAAAGGGAATTGTTCCACACATACTCCCCAGAGGTTGAAAACAGTCTTTTTTTTCTTTTTTTTTTAAACAAACTGCTCTATGTAAACAGAAAATGGAAACAAAAACTTCATCTCAGGTGAGAAGTAACTTAAAATTATCTGACTGCTCAGCCTAGTTTGTAGTATGCCAGCTGATGTTAACTGTATTCACTGCAGTAATTACAAGTAATTTTATCTACAAATTGTAAACCAAATTTTGCTGTAGCTCTTCATCTATCCCACACAGCACCCGAATATGCGTTGCAGCTGCGCAGTGCTTCTATGATTTCCACATACAGAAGAACATTTTTAAGATATGATTAAGACCTTGAATTTGCAAAAGCCACAGAAGATTTGTGCTAGGCCAGGATGCAGCTTTTTTGCTAATTTGTTCAGTACAAGATGTTGTAGGTCAAGTTCTGCTCTAACATGTAATTAATTTCGGGGGTTGGGAAAGATGAAGTGTAAACAGAACAGATTCTCACCTCCTGCCTGCTTGACAAATTCTGGCAGTGCTCACTGCTCAAAAACTTGTACTGGAGTACCCACTGCTAGAAAACAGAGAAACCTCCTAAATAGCCATTTCCATCCACAGTAAAATTAGTGTTTACACTGGTCAGCTACATATCTATAGTTAGAAAAGCCATCCAAAAAGTCCTGTATAACTAACAGCTTTATAATCAGCAGCTTAAACACAGCAGTTAAGCATCCATGGTCGTTAAATATAGGAATTAATGAAGAGCGTTCTACTTTGCTTGCAGTAATTATTTTTTAATCTACAAGCAATGCCACCACAACATGAAAGTGTTACTCATTACAGACACTGCTACGTCAGTACAAGTCTCAGTTACAGGACTGTGGCCTCAGGTGTATGAAACAGGGTTCTGTAAACATTGCAGGAGGCTTGTTTGACAGGAGTAAGACTTGTAAAAAAGGGTACATGCAGTGGTGATGAATCCAGCCCATTTCAAGTGTTGGAGAACTTCACCTGAGTTATTTCCTCCACCCTATTCTAAGTTTAAGTCTGCCCTACAGAGCACATAACCAGTACACATTTGGCAGCTGAATTGTGCTTCTGAAGCGCTGTACACAGAAGGAATATTTTAAAACAATGGCATCTGAAAAGTTTCAAAGTCTGTGTGGGATGACCACCTTGTATAACTTTGAAATGCTGAGCCAAGAGCCCAGAGGAGGCACGAGAATAACAAGGGGATAGGATAAAACACGTTCACCCTTGGCTTAAAACTTCTGTACTAATTTGCTACAGTCAGACCTAATTCTAAGAAAAAACCCCGAGATATCTGAGAAAGCCTCCTACCTGGTTCTCTCACAATGAGCAGCTACTCAACTGAGGAACATAACTCACAATGAAAACAGTGAATCAAAAATTGGAGGGTTGTCATTGCTCACCACACAGCGTTACTCTTTCAGTTCTCTCTGCATTCAGATTATCTTCATTGGCTTCTCAACGTATTGCAGTTTACCTGCATGTGATAAAATGTGCAAGAAGAAATTAAACACCAGGTGTATTTACAGGAAAATCATCCTTACATGCATGAAACCATAAATACGAGATTTGTAATTAGTCAAGAAAAAGTTTAATGCAGAACGCAGTCACAGCCTATTTAATAAAGAATAAGTCCCTGTTCACCGAGACAGGCAAACATCGGCAGACAACTGAACAGCATCAAATACAGAAAGACTCCGGGATTCTGCTCCAGACTTCAACAGCTGTGAATCCTCTTTTATAGTCTAACCAAGAAGTTAAAGTTCAGTGTGAATTTACCCACAGACTCTGGCTGTGGAAAACACACTCTTGGAAACCTTGTAGTGGTCCAACCCTTTCCACTAAGTGAAAAGCCCAAGCTAGATCTGCTTTGAAGGGTACGCACTGCAAATAATTCAGTTGAATCTGGAATGAAACATAACTGACAACAATTTTCCAGAAGGGGAATTGCTCCAAGCCTTTTAGACAAGTTATTTAATACCAGAGCTAGCAAGAAGCCCCAAAATACATAGTTTATCGAGGTCACCATTTCTAGTGTAAATGAGCCATGGCTCCAAGAAGCTTGTTTTGAGTGAAAAAACATGTAGAATATGAGACTATTTCAACAAATGGCCTAGGTATCTTCCCAGGTACCTCTTCAGCAGTTGCGTTCTACTGAATAGCACCGCCAATCTACCAGCAGGAATCCAGGTCTTTTTTCCCAGTCCTGTTCCCATACCTTCACTCCCAGGGGAACACATGCAGAATCCTTTTGTTCCCAAAATCCAGGACTTGTGGCATCTTCCCCTAATATTGGAATTGTACAGCGCTCAGAAACTGACCAAACCTACTGCAGCTGAAGATGGGGAAAAGGCAGATTCTCAGGACTATTCCAAGGATGCACTGGAGGAATAAAGGTATGGATTAATCAGAGATTTCCACCCTGGTGAACTTCCTCTGAAAGGGTTAAAGGTGTGTATTTTTCTGAAGTAAACACCTACTACCCTCAGGGTAAATCCTCTGGCAAATCTTCAGGCTGTCAGAGTAAACAAAACCTCTCACTCCTAAAAATAAATCCAAGATTAGCCCATAGCTTGAAGTGATGACTTTTTATTTTAGGAAATAAAAATAAGCCCCAAAAACATTCCACTATTGCAGTTTGTAAAATTGTCACTGTTTTCAGTAGAAACAGTTCACAAGTCAGAACTCAAGATTCAAAATAACATTGTGCAAAACAGTACTGGCACAACTACACGTAGCAAAGAGACTAGCGTAAATCAAGAATTCCACTGAAATTAGTTGAGCTGCTCCAGTTTTACACCAGTGTACATCACCTCAGAACAGGCCCTTTTTGCAGAACATGCCTGGAATTCCTCTTGCATACAAAAATGGCCTTACATGCAACAAGTAACCTACCAGTACAAGATACACGAGAACACCTCCACAAGTTATCACAGTGTAACAGAGGAAAACATATCAGCCAATTTCATACAAAGGCAAATGTGATGGCAGTTTTAGACACTCCTTGACTGCTACCCTCAAAAATTGCACATATGAATAAATGAAATAACTTAGGATAGAGCCAAGTAGTATTCTTTTTAACTGACAGTACATTGACAATTGGAAAGGTCCAGAAAGGTTTTTACTTTTTTTTCAGCTTACTAGATTTTTCAAAGACAGTTGTTTCAAAAGGAATTTGTGTAAGAAATGTTAACTTGCAGTGTTACCAGGCCGAGTCCTTTCCCCCAATTCAGTTAGACCTGTCAACACCACAGAAGCCTCTGTAGTCAAATACAAATCCCAGTGAAGAACTATGAAACAAAGACCATACACTAAGTATTTAACTGATGACATGCAGTGAAATCAAGCATGGAGTAACTGGACTCTATTTACATTTAGAGCATTCAGAAAGAGACTGTTGCAGTTCAGTTGACTCAACACCAAAGTAACAGTTTCAAAATGATGTACCTGGGTCACTCTTTGTCTAAACAAAAATGCTAAGAGCAGAACTGATTTTCAGAGTTGCTGAACACTCACTCATGTCAAGAAAATACAGAGGTACATCTTACAATAAGTGGTCATTTTGCTTTCCTGCATACCCATAAAGACCAAAGCAGCAGGCCTACGCAGACTGTATGTGTGCATGCGGAGATGAGTCAAATGGAAATCAAAATACCTAAGAAGTCACCCTACAGCACTGATCTTTGTAACTGTCGGCCTCTGGCAACTTTCTACACATTCTCCTTCGCCCTTTCAGTTTCACAGAGAAGTTGTCAGGTACTCGGCAAGGAAACATCCAGCAAGGAAACACCGACACCACTGGCAGTGAGTTACTGTGAAGACACTAGTTAGCATTTGAGACAGCATGGAGAGAACAGACAGTGCTTCAGCAAGGAGTTATTGTTGTGCCGCTGAATTGCATTAAACCCAATAAGCAACAAGATGTTAGGTCTGAGGCAGGAGAAAGGTTAATGGATATGACTTTGGTTTTTTCTTCCCAAAAGACTCAGCTTTTTCAACAATCTCAGATTCTAAATTCCAGTTGTATTTTACAGCAAATCAAAAAATAGCCCTGAGACTAAGCATACCTCTTAAGAGCTGCTATTGCTTCACGTAAATCAAACCCAGCAATCATTCACCTCCACAGTATGTAATATTTAATACTCACTCCCTTTTTTCCTCGCTTGGGACATGTACGTGCAAGCAAGAATTTCCTTCCAAGATACCATGTGCTCAAGTATCATTAAGTATCAACTTAAATTTGTTGCTACAGAATTATGGCACCAAGCAAGGAAAGAAGAGCTGAAGCAGGTAAAATTTTAACAAAGAAGTCCTCTTTCCTTGCTTCTTGCTTTTTTTTTTAAAAAGGATTCCAAGTCATAGCTGCCACCACAGACTTTCACTACGACAACCTCCTTCCCTGTGACTTATGTGGAATTTACAGCTGAAGGAACAACATTGAGCATATCTCAAAATCAACTGTCAGGGTTACTGAACACTTCCACCAGCGTTTAAGTGTGGCTTCGTACCAAGAGAACAAGTATTAAGTGTGTCACATTGCCCATAAAAACAGACATTTAATTTTTCTTAAGCTACAAAGTAGGCAATCGAGAAACTGACAAGGCCTATGCATAGTTAGGATTTAAGGTTTGCCAGAAGAACTCTTTCAGTAACACTGTGCTTGAGTAATGCATGGGTCAACTTCCCCAAAAAAACAGAATAATCCACTCTATACATAAAAAAAGCTCCATGCACTCTCAAAGCTATTTTGAAATTTCTTCAAATACTTTGTCTAACAGCTCTGTTATGCGTATGGCACAAGACAGCATATAAAAAGTTTAAGGCTAATTTTTGTATGCACACATGTAAAAGCTGGTCTCAGAACAAGAGCTGTGATATTTTCTCAATTCTGAATCTTTAGTGTGGATTCATAACAAAGTAAGAGCTGCCACAGCAATACTAGAGCTGTCCTGTATATAAAAAAGACTGAATGTTGTCCTGAATGCAGTTTGTTTTTATAAAAAGCAAAAACCGTACACACATTTGGTTTTCATCAGAGCAGCTCAATAATTTGTACAGTACATTGTCCAGTAACATACAATATAAACTACCCAAGAGATGCTCAAGCACTATACAACAACGGGTGCAAAAGAAAGTCCTAGGGTAAGAAAGCCCACTGCTATTTGGGAGAGTCACTCACTGTGTGACGAAAACAAACATCAGAATGCAGTTTTGGTGAAGTCACTTAAGTCTCAAGGCTGTAATAAAGGCTATTTGTTAACTTTAGCCCTTTGGTTCTTAACCATTCAGTTAAGATCTCCTGATAAAGTACTAGGCAGTTTGGCATTTATGGAGAAGCTCTTTACACGCTACCGCTACAGAAACGGAAAACGGACTTAGGAGCACTTCCTTCATCGAAATGATGTGATCTTCCATGAACCCAGTCATACCAGGTTTAAACAAAGCTATCTAAAGCAGTTTATCTTTGACTTCAAATGGCACTGTAACTGTTTCAGAAGAAACCAAGTAATAGCCACAAAATCTAGAAAAGAATTATCAACTGGCCAATTTACACTAATTTGACGCACAGAGCTGCTTATTTTAAAAATCTGTCCTTCAACTTCTTCAGTGTAAATCAGAGCTGTTACTTCAAAACAAGAGTTCTTCAGTCCCATCTGCACAATCCTACCCATTTCAACGGGAAGAAGGAGAATAAACCAAATTCTGCTTGTCTGCTAATTTAACAGGTCTAATATTCTAGTAACTCCTAGTACACTTTTCATTTGCTGATCTTTTGCATGATGTTTTAAAAAGTTAATTTTACTACAAACAGGACTTGCACAGGTTAGTGTGATTTACACTTACTCGCTGAGTAAAGTACATTGCCATCAGTTATTTATGCAGTATTTAAAGGAATAGTAAATGTGCAACAAAACCATAACTATTATCTGCACAGACAGGCATTTTTTTCCTTACAAGTGAAATGTTAGCAACCAAATATAGCATATTAAGCACTGAACAAAACTGTTGTATTCAGTATCATCTTTAAATAGATGCAGTTATGAGGGGACCTGAGTATGCAACTGATCCATGGAAGCTACATATATGCAAGGCAGGGAAAACTGCTCACATACAACAGACCAATATTCAGACCCAGAGACTGCCCACGATGGCACTTACTTTGAAATGACTAAATCTAATTCTGTAAGAGATACAAGGTCAACTTGTTTTACAAGTTGATATGATACTGGTGTTTGGGTCACTACAGTTTTTTGCACATATATTGTATTTACTCAAACCCAAAAAATGCACTCCAGCAACACATGAGAAACCTCACTGAAGTTTCTGAAGAATTTCCATTCGCAATTGCCTTTCCCCCCCATTTTAATAATTTTAATAACTTACTGTAATTTTCAAAGTAACCATAAACTGCTGCATATCAAGACAGATCAGGTATCAAAAAACCCCTATATTTCACATGCCAGCCTAAGTGGCTAGTCAAAAAATGAGAACATATCTGCTGCTGTAAACTTGTGTGTAACAGATACCATGCCTGACAAACGATCACCTTCAACAGACACACAAAACACCACTATGACAAAAGGAAGGAAATCATGCACAGATATTTCAGTATTACGTGGCCAGGGTCTATAATACAGTGATGAATCACAGCAGAGCAAATTTGTGCCAAGAGTGATTAATGATTCAGGCTGACTGTGTAAGTAGCCAAGCAAGCCTGTAAGAGTCAAATGGCAGATTTTCTGGAAGAAAGAATACCAAGTAAAAGAATAACATGTTTTTTCCCCAGCCCTGCACAAAAGTTCTACGAACAAATAGAACAATACTGGGGCAGGTGCTTTAAAATGCAATTTTCCAGCCAATAAACCAACAATGGTGGGTTCTGTGAAGGAAGGAGTTTTTAAGAACGCAACTTACCTGAAGCACAAACTTCTGATATCAAAAAAGTGTACGCTATCTACTAACACTGCTCTTTGTTCTGTCTTGAAAGTTTCAAATTTATTAACTTGTCTCATTTTGATTAGGGCAGAGGCCATTCAGCAAGGTCAAACAATTGAGACTGCTGAAATAATTCAGCAATCCTTTGGTCCTAGCAGCTGTAAAACAGCCAAGTAAAAAAGAACCTTCCCTAAAAAAAAAAACAAGCCCAAACCAAACACAAAAACAAAAAAACCCCAACCAACACCAAGCAAAAACCACAACAAGAAAATGGATGGGGGGGATGATCATCACCAGGAAAGCATCATCTAAACACCATCTGCTATGCACCAGAAAAGGCAAATTTTTGTTACAAAATACACATTTTCATACAAAAGACATCTTGTAAAACCATCCGATTACCCCTCCCTCTGAAAATTACAATGGTAAATGGGATCAGTTGGTCGGTCTTGAGATTGCTTTAATGAGAAAAAAAAGTCAAAGGACACAACATAGTATCACAACAACTGGTCCTTCAAATGGCAAAGGATTACGAGAGTCTTTATTTTCACCAGTGTTTTAAAAAGCAGGAGAGAAATAAAACCGGAGTCATCATAAGCAGGAAGTAAAATAGAGTATTAGCTGCTGCATCCTCCTGAACTTCTCGATGTGCTACCAAACTGTCAATTATACGAACAGTTCAGTTATGACAGTGCCATAAACTGTTAAAGAATGCAAATAATGTGATCAGAAAGGTCCAGTCAATTGATTCCATTTTTTTCCCAGTAGTTGCCCAGAAAAGTGTCAAGACAATCTAAGTCTATCCTTCAGCTTCCTCAATATGTCCCGATTGCTGGAGTATAGACGTCTGTGGTATTACTGTGCTTGTTCCACGAGAGATTCTGTCTTGATCTGTGTTTGTGGACAAGGAGGCCATAGAAATGGGCTGTAACAAACTGGGCGTCATGCTGGAGGAGACAGTCAGGCTGTGTGTAGTGCCCTTAAGTGTGAGATCCTGTGTGGGAAGAAGTGGCTTGAGGATGCTGACAAGACAGAAAGCTGAGCCACTTTTAGGAATGAAATTCACTTTGTTCTTGTCAGGGCAGTAGAAGGCTGGAATTTCATGCAATGGCTTTGGCCTAGAAATAAAATGCACACAATGGTTTTAAATCAACATTGAACAATGAAATTCTGCCAGCGGCAGGTATGTATTGCTGAACAGATCACCAGAGACAAGCTGAGGTTTACATCTGAAGTATTTCAGGTACTCAGTAATGCCTTAATGACATTTGCACCACACAGCAAACAGCAAGATAGTTACACTTCTTGTTTACATGTACTATGAGAGTGTTTTTAGGGAAGGCTGTCTCCAAAACCAAGGAAGACATTAACTTCCTGTTGCAAATCACAAATCCAGTCCATGAACTGGGGTATCAAATACATGAGAAAGTATTCTCAACCACGTTCTCCAGGAACTTGCACAATCCAGCAAGTTCTGCCCCCTGTCAGTTTTTACAAAGTAAGCCTTGTGAAAGAAAGCTGGATTAGCAATGTTTCTAATACAGCACAGTTTAGGGCTGGTCATGATCATAGGGGGATCTGCTTTTCTACATTTTTACTTCCTTTGCATATTCACCTCAGTGTAGCCTGAATCTCTGTAAAAGATGAGCCCATCTCTGTATATGATATGACCAACTCGGAGACATGCTTTATGAAAGCAGAGCTGGAAGGGAAATTGTAGATAGCACAGGACTATCTTATGGGTCTATCTCTAACTCTGCTATGTAAATCTACTGAACTAGTCTAACTCTACTTGAAGGGAAAATTATGGGAATCTGTTCCAAAGACTCTCTTCCCTGCTAGAGAATAACCGTCAGAAATTTATACTAATTTTTCTTGTTGACAGGATTGCCCTTTAGCTCCTTCCCTCTTCCGTGTGTTTATAAGACAACCATTTTCATTCTACTAGGCCAAGCATGCCAATCTTCCAGTATACTCTTGTAGGAAATAGTGTACTCTGAAAAGCAATTCCATTGATGAGTATGGTTTTCATGATAGCTGATTCTCCAAGTGTCTAGAAAATTCAGCCCCATTTATATTTTCTTTCCCAAATGAAAATCCTGTGAACTTCAGTAGAAATGATGTTAAACAAAAGTTGAGCTTTAAATAGTCACACTCGTGTACTCCAGGTACATGTAGAATGCAAGTATCAGACATAAGAAAGATTTCTGCATGAGACTGTAGTGTCTAAGAACTGTCATATGTAGGTATGACACTGTCATGTAGGTATGAACTGTCATATGTAGGATAACAGTCCTACAGCTATACAGCAAAGACAGGCAAAAAGAAATGCAAATCTAAATTGAGTCAAAATATATATTCTTGGAGCAAGCGAAGACAACCTAATCCACCGGTAGCATAGGATGCACACTAAAATAGAGACAGGTAAGCATTTCCACATTGCTATGGAGAGGCCAGAGACCTCTCAAAATCCATTTGTACCAAAATATTCATAAATTACAGAAGCTGACTTTTTCAGAATAACCAAAGCATCAAATACTCAGGGGCAAATCCACTCCTCTGTCACTAGAAGTTTCACAGCTAAGTAGACGTAGCTGAAAAGAATATGGTCTTCAGAGTCCAGGTTACTGGATGTGCCTGCCAGCTGTGATGTGTCACTAGCTGGTGTACCTGCATTACAGTTTCTTATTACATCTCTGTACCTGATTATTTGAGTTCCTCCCCCACAATCTGCCAGGTAAGAGTTCTCTCATATTGGCTTAAAAAGACAAAAAGTCTCTCAGTATTGGAATTTTAACACAAAATTCCAGCAACACAACACATACATATATAAGAGTGTACAGTCACACAAAGAGATTAGATTATTAGCATGGTTTTAGCAGTCGGACTAATAATTTCTATCCGACAAAATCAAGGAACCAATGAGTAATTCTGAATGTCTTCTTTTTTTTTTTTTAAATACTAAAGATCAACTTACAAGCTTTCCTCAAAGACTTTCACCTTTTCACAGCCCTCTGGAGGTTCACGCTTGAACATATAGCTGTTGTTGGGTTTTGGTGAGGTAGCGTATTTTGGCAAGGGAGAATTATTTCCATTCTCTGCAGGGATAGAATATCTCATTACTTAAATGTATCACACTATAATAAAAGCCCCCCAAAGTGAAGCCCACATCATTACCAATGTTATACAATTAAGAAACATTTTAATTCGCCTCCAAGTCTTCATTTGCAAATAAACTTTCTGATCTCAACCCTTTTCCTCCTTTCTATTGTTCCTTACATCATTTTCAGGCTCTCCTGCAATCTTGTTCATTCCTGGACACTTGCAGTTTGTAACTGCAAATCTGAATCTATTAGTCCTCTGCTGTCTCCATCAAGGCAAAAGAAGTAGACAGAAGCCATATGCTTTAAAAGAATCGTAACAGGTTTATCTTAAATTTAAAAATTCTGCTAGTATATCTCAAAAAGCTTTCAGTAAAAAAAAAAACCCACTAAAAACCCCCCAAAGAGTTAAACTTTACAGGTGCATGTATGAAATGCTGCAAAGTTGCCCATTTTGTCCAAGATCTTAAAAACACCTGATATAAGCAAGAGAATGAGCCTACTCTGCTGTTACACTTGTTGGGGTACACTGTTGCTGCCTCAAACTGCTTAGAGTACCTGAGGAAATCTATTATTTAAAACAAAAACTTGTTGGGAAGCACATCTCTCCATCACATTACAGAGCACTACATACGCATGCGCACACAGTACTTGGAGCAATTTGGGAAAAAGAAAAAGATGACTTGCAAAGAAAAAGACATTCTACCATTTCTCCATGGATGTGGGAAACAAACCTCTTTTTCTACATGTTCATACACACAGCAACAAGAAAGATTAGCATTGTTAAACTTTTCAAGTTACACAGTACCTTTATCTCTGGAATCCACAAGAAGGTCATCTGTAGAACATGGACTTTCTTCACTGCCTTCATTGGCGATGGTAAGAAATGAGGTTGGAGATACCGACTGGGAGCGGCTGCTGTTGTTACTACTCCTGTCTGCTCCACCAGGTGTTTGGGTATCAATGCTGCGAGTACTACTACTACGCTGAACCAAGGGAGGTGGTGCACGGTGCCCATCTGGAATATCTTGAGGCTGTTAAAAATAAAAGGTACCAGTTGCCTGCTCTTGTCCAGCTAGAAATTTCTTTAAATGCTGAGGGGTTTTTCAGGTTTCATAAAATTGTTTGGAGTAGAAAATTTCATTTGTTACACAAAAATCCAAGAGAAGATAAAGTTAGTCAGGCTTGGAAACTAAGGTCAACATTTTTCAAGGTTTCACAGAATCACAGAATTGCTGAGGTTGCAAGGGACCTCTTGAGATGATCTAGTCCAACATCTCTGCTCAAACAGAGTCAGCTAGAGCAGCCTGTCCA
The DNA here is from genome assembly GCA_020746105.1 of Trogon surrucura. Classification (NCBI taxonomy): domain Eukaryota; kingdom Metazoa; phylum Chordata; class Aves; order Trogoniformes; family Trogonidae; genus Trogon; species Trogon surrucura. Next base: position 53,051,372 of record CM036621.1, on the reverse strand, counting down.
GGACCGTGTACAGTCAAGTTTTTAGTACCTCCACAGACACTTGCTCCACAAGCTCTCTGCCAACTTGCTCCAGTTTTGAGTACTCTCACATATTAAAAAGAAGAAAAACTTTTTCACGTTCAGATTGAATTAAATGTTTTTTTGTAAGTTATGCCCACTGCCTCTTGGTCTGTCACTGGGCACTACTGAGAAAAGTCCAGCTTCCTCCTCTTCATTATGAGGTGGGCCCAGGCCAACCTCAGGAAGTTCAACAAGGCCAAGCACAACATCCTGCACCTGGGTCAGGGTAATCCCAACCACAAATACAGGCTGAGCGAGAAGTGGATTGAGAGCAGCCCTGCAGCACTTGGGGTGCTGTTTGACAAGACACTCCACATGAGCTGGCAATGAGTGCTGGCATCCTAAAAAGCCAACTATGTCCTGGGCTGCATCAAAAGAAGTGTGGCCAGCAGGTGAAGGGAGGTGATTCTGTCCCCTACTCTGCTCTCCTGAAACCCCCATATGGAGTAATGCATCCAGCTCTGAGCTCCCCAACACATGAGCACATGCCTGTTGAAGTAAATCCAGAGAAGGGCTGCAAAGACTATCAGAGGGGTTCAACATCTCTCCTATGAGGAGAGGTTGAGTTTGGTTTATTCAGCTTGGAAAAGAGAAGGCTCTGAGGAGACCCGGCAGCCCTCCAGTACACAAAGGGGGCTTACAACAAAGCTGGGGAGTGATTCTTTACAAAGGCATGTAGCAATACGATGAGGTGCAATTGTTTTAAACTAGAGCAGGATAGATTTAGATTAGGCATTAGGAAGACCACCGGAACAAGTTGCCCAGGGAAGTTGTGGAAGTCCCATCCCTGGAAGAGTTTAAGGCCAGGCTGGACAGGGCTTTGAGAAATCTCATCTAATGGGAGGTGTCCCTGCCCATGGCAGGGGATTGGAAGTAGATGATCTTTAAGATCCTTCCAACTCCAACCATTCTACAATTATACACATTCATAAAACACCCTGAGCTTTCTCTTCTCACGGCTGAAGAGTCACAGCTCTCTCAGCCTTTCCTCGTATGAAAGATATTCCAGTCCCTTAATCATCTTCATAGCCTGTATTTCCAATACTTTGTTACTAAATTTACTTCTAAAATTACCTAAAAACAAAATTAAAAAATTAAAAATGAGCAAGTTATGCATCTGCTGCAATGAGGACAGTTCAGCACAGGTAAAGACAAGAAAAAGTTATATTTAAAAACTCTGAAACCAGACCTTTTGTCTTTTCCCCTGGTTTTACTGAGACTTCTTACTTCATTAGAAAACTAATTACATCACAGTAATTGCAGAGGAAAAGGTTCAGATTCAAGCTGTAACTTTTTTTTTTTTTTTGCTTTCCAAGAGACTTTTCAACTACCTTCAGTGAAGAAAGCAAAATCAATTCCAGGCAAATTTAATCCAAAATCTGTGCAAAATAAAGCTTATTACTTAAAAGCCTCAAAGCAAAACCAAACTAATTATAGAAAACAATCATGGTGGCAGATACATACAACAAGCTGTTCCTCTTTGTCTCCTGTTTCCTTAATTATGATCTCAATTTCCTGATTCAGTCCTTCTACACTGTTTCGGAACCGTGATCCTGTTGATTTGGTAATAGGTATCACAGGAACAAGAGCACTTTTTGGGATGGGAGCCTGAAGAACCAGAGACAGTGAGAAAACAATGTAAATTCACTGGCAAAACAGAGTTACTATTTCTACTCAAATGTGAAGCTTTAAACAGAACGCAGTATCACAAGGATTACATGAAACTACAGTGATTCTATGAGAATTAATGCTTTACATGAAAACACACCTGAATTTTGTTTCAAATTAATTTCTCACAGGAAAAATTTTCAACGCAGTCTCAAAAACTTCTTTTACATGGTCAGTCTCAAGCTGGACATTGCATTACAAGTGAAAATTTAACAGCAAACATTTAGATGTATGTAATTTTGTAGCCTTTAAAATATATTTGTATTCCTTCTGAAGTGAGCTGCACCTCAACTTCACATCACTCACTGTTGGATTTACCACTTGTAATTTCATTAAAATTTTATTTTAATGGAAGTTGCTGTCACCTACAATAACATGACACATGCAGAAGAAAAATTATCCTACAAGTGCAATATTGCACTACGCTAGATATTAATACCAACACGGTAACTACGTTAAACCAGAATAAAGGGTTCACAAAATTTAGGAAGACTGTCACTAAAAGAATAAAATCCCAAACCAAAACACAGCTGCTGCAGAATAAAGGCAATATTTTAAAAATCCACCATTTCAAGGTATGCATGAAAACTTCATTCTCAAAAAACATGTTACTGAAGTTTTCCAAAGCTCCTTTGGCACACCACAACTTCTTGAGATTTCCCATCCTCCCTCTTATTAAAAAATCATGCGCTCAGAAATTAGAAGATTCTACCCTAAACTTCAACAGTCTCTTGGTGACTATGCAGGGCACTACTATAAGTAATGGAATGCTTTCTGCAAACGTTTAGTTCAACTTGAAAGAACAACAAGTCACACCAGAATTCCTGTGTTAAACTCACAGACTCACCCAGCATGCTGTGTTTGAGAACACCTTTACTGATTGAAGGATGGCAGGATTTCCACCTGCCCTTTAAAGCAGTTCATTTGTGGGGGTTTTTTTCCCCACTAAGTAACAAGACTGTGCATAGGCAAGACAACAAAGCATTGCAACCTCACACGTGAATTCTCAAAAACCATGCAAGATTTATCTAGCAGAAAAACTACCTCAGAAAAGCTAGCGTAAACAAGAGAATTCTAAGCACAGATCATAGTGCAGACTTACTCACATGCACACAAATCTCTGAGGCCTACCAAAGAAATTTTTAGAATCACAGTACTATCTGAAGAGCTCAAAGTAGAAAAGTGCAAGTTGTTCCAACAGAGTTCATTATGGTCCAATACAGCATGTTTCAATTCCAAGAGAAATAAGATTCTGTACATGACCAACGATGTTAACCTGGAGTGCTGGAAGGTGGGATGGGAAGGAGGTACCATTGCAAGGGTGTAACAACCAGCCTCAAGACAAGAAACTTGATATCAGAAATACTGCCCCGACAGAGGTCTGCATGGAGATGGCCTCGGACATACAGGAATAGGCTACCAACCTTTGACTACTCATCTGCATGTTTGGGAACACACAAAACAAAAGAATGTGCCAAACACAGAATAGTAATTACAGTACTTGTGTAATAAAACACAGTGTCAAGGAGTTTAGGTGCAGGACAGTTAGAGTCCTGAAAATTACAAGTATGACAAACTCATGAGACATGAAATATGAGTGATCACAAATCTAAATGGTTTGCAGGCATTTTAGAAAAATGCTCTAAGATATTCCAATTTTTCAAGCAACAGAACTTTCCAAGGAATCCAAGGTCTTTTGATACTTTGAGATACTAACATCAAACCATGTCAAGGTTGAATGCATCATGGCAATTCCACTCTGAAAACAAAATTTTCTACCTATGTAATGTGGTAAGTGACATACAAAAAAAAAAAAAAATCAACACTGCAGTCTCTATGCAGTTGATCTCTGTATTAGTGGTTGCTTAGGATCAATCGATTGATAAGACATTAAAGACACATGTTTCCCAGGAGAGTGAAAGCAGAAGGCTTGATGGTTCATAGTGTCAAGTAGTAGCACACCACCAAGGAAAAAAGATTATTTTGAAAGACCTAATCCATTTATTCTTGTGTCTGGCTTCAGCTCTGCCCTCAATTCTAATTTCTTCATTACACTGACACTGAGAATAAAGGAAGATCTGATTAGCTTAACTCCTGTTTACAGATCTACTACCACACAATTAATTCAAAATCCCATGTTCTCAGAAGCATCCCAAGATCACCTGAGCTGGCTACAACTTTTCTGCAAACCTCTTTTACCATAAAGAGAGGCAGCAGAACAGAACACTTCTGGTATCATGAAAAAACAAAACCACAAAATATTCAATTGCTCTCAGAAAAATATGTAGTCAGCAGCAAGGATTTGATCAAGTTCCTCACCAACGACTTCCTGATTCTGAGTCGAAGGACAGGAGTGGCTAATAAGCTTATTTCATAGACACTGTAGATTTCTTTCTTCAAACAAAAATCACAGACAAACGAAGAGAAGCACAATCAAATAATCAGTTGCAGACTTAAGTGGCAAGAACCACTGTAAAAATTTTGGTCAAATTGAAGAATTGTGGCAAAGCTTAAGTGTTTATCAGTAGGGAAGAAAAGAGGAAATATATTCACTGGAATTGCTTCTTATTTGAAGTAAAAGAGTAGGCCATTTCCAAAGCGTATACACAGTTTATCCAGTCTCTATGAAGGGACTACCGAGGCAACCTCCTAACACATTCTTTTGGACTTGTCAGGAATCCAACTCCCCGAGCTCAGAAATTTTTTGTATGACCCTCTAGAGTCAATAACTGCAAGTTTCCTTCAAGTTGGGAACATAAAAAAATTTCTAAATATTCCAATTGCTAACAGCAAGTGTTTCCACACAATGTTTCCCACAAATCCTGAAGGAATTGAGCTGCTGCAAGAAATTCTAGTTTAGCAGTTCCTTAGAAAGGAACCGAAAGCCTAGGAACTTTGATGCCTACAGTTATAGATTTTCACTCTGACTTAGAAAGCAGCCTCTAAATGCCATTTATCTCAACTCTTCACTTACTCTTTCTGAAGCCTTCTCTAACTTTCCCCCTTCACAAGTAGCTTGCCATAGCTGGCACAAAATTTACCAAGAAAAACAATGGTTTGTTTTGTAACACAATGCTGGAAAACACACTGTGCCTCAGTTTATATTTTATAGCTGTTTCACAAGCCCAAGAACTAATTATCTGTTGTGCAATATTTTATTCATGTACTCTAAAATTTGGCAAAATGCAAAAGACCTTTATGTAGGAAGCAAAATTTCATGAGCATAGTAAATTTTTTTATTTCATCCTTTATCAGAATAGGTAGGTACCTGGAGAGCAGAGCACATACTCATACCACAATGGCTTTCCTCCCTGGCCTAAATTATTTCAGGAAGGATGGAACGACAAAATAATTTTCACTACTCGGTATCAAAGTATCGTATTTACTAGAACAATGCTAACTGTATTTCAGTAGTAATTTGGAATATGCTCAGATTTGCAGAGAAGCTTCACAGCTGAAGTTCTCTTTCTCAACTCACAATACTGACAATTCCAGATTTTCTTTCAGCTATACTGACTTGCAAGGCAATTGTGAGAGATTAGCTCTTTCTGTAACCGTTAAAAACTGTTTAGAAGTGTGTAAATCATAAATATGCATTCATTAGGTATTACTAGGAGAAAAACGACCAAACTTTCCAATTGGTTTTCTTAAAGTTAATCACAGAAAACAGACTTAAAAAAGGATCTGCGAGTCTAAAACCTTGTAATTTTTTCCCACCTGCTATCAACTGAGCTAAAAATACTACCTCTCCATGAACATGACCTTATTAACAGTCTTGAGATACTAAAACTGCACATAAAAATTATGATGATTAGGCTGTCTAACTGATTACTACTTCAAGTATCAAGGCATGATAAATGACAGGGGAAAAAAAAAATCTTAAAGGCAGAATGAAGCCATCAAGAGTATAAACACTTTTAATACAGTACATAAAAATCCCATTGCATAGTCTTCTGTCAGGTAAGCTCTGTAAACCAGTTCATCACAGGATCAGACAAGCGCTATTTGTCAAAACGCAAAACGTGATCAGCAAAAAACTACAATTATGAGTGTAGCATTTTATCACCAGTTCACTCCATGCCATATTCTGCATGCAAATTCATAACTTACAATAACGCGTAATGAAAAAGGTATCTATGGGTTTAGGTTAAATTTATCTGCCATCCTTTTGCAGATTCTGCAGAATGCACTTGAAGAGTCTTGCTTTAAGGAAGGATCTAACTATCCAAATTCGTAAGTGGGAATTCAAAGCCAAACCAAAGATCTGGGACTCCACAGACTTGAGGAAGTCAAAGGAAACTGATTCACCTATAGCTACCACATATTTAGCAGTACATGATATTTCTAAGTTCCCTTTAAGACAAATGACAAATCTTGAAAGGACTACTAGTTAACCAGTATGTTTGAAAAGCACACAGCCTTACCTGACTGTGGTTAATAGCTGAATGGTTACCATGAAATGGAGACTGTCTTTCTTTATCCCGATGATGCCTACTGCTGTGTTTGCTTCTCTGCAATTGTTGACGCAATTTTGCAATCTAATAAAGGCAAAATTTACATTTTATTTCATCAGACATATGTCAATACACACAGTTTCATCAATTTATTCCATCACTTAGTTAAAATTCTTTACTTCATAATTATTACCAGCATTAAATTAGACTCAATTCTTGCAAATGTAACATGTTAGCTACCAGATCAGCTGAAGCCCAGTAGATACCTCTGGAGGTTTAATGAAAGATTTTGAAATACAAAAAGTTTGAAAGTAAGTTGGTCACTGTTATATTTCCTCCTTTGATGAATAATGTCACCTACATTTAACAACTTCTTTCCCACACTTTCAGATCAAAAATTTTAATAGTCCTGCATTACTATAGGAAACCAATACCAAATGAACAGCTATTGCTTATTTTTTAATCAAGTCCACAATCTGTATAATAAAACAAAACAGTACGATAGTCATACCCTTCTGAAAAATCATGGTTAACAGTGCACGCCAGTAAAAAAATTAATCCAAAGGTTATCTCAAATAATAGTATTTCTGACCTCTTTCAGTTGATCATTGCTGCCCCATGACGCTGACCGTTTGTGTGAGCTTCTCTTCTTTTCCAAATATTCTTCAGCCCAGGCACTTTCTGTCTGCAGCAAGATTACAGGACTAATTAAAAAATGTCATTCCTACTTTCTGGCAGAATATTTTTGAGACAAATTAGAAGAGAGAACGCGGTTAAGATTTGCTACATTAAGAATCGCAAGTGAAAAGCGGTTACTGACTAGAAGCCTTTCCTGACAAGTAAAGTATGAAAAAGTGAAATGAAACTATGCAATTAAAAAAAATAACCTCAAAAAACCCAACTCCTGCCCCCCCCCGCAAAAAAACCCAAACACAGAAAAACAACTTAAAGACCTACTCTAATATAGGAATGTGCTACTTTCCCTTCCATATTATTGAGCATAAGGCAGTATTAGCAGCCAGATGTACCACACGCTGAGACCGAGTTCTGAAGAGCCAGTACAACAGTGCTGAATTTTGGGGAGATGGTGTATTTTATTTCCTGCACAGATACTGACCTTGTTATTTTTTGATGCATTAGCAAAGGTAGCTTGGTGTAAACTTTGCAAAACCTGCACCAGTACAGCTTCAAAGTCATGTTCTTGCTCAGGAGAAAAAGGAAGGCAATGCGTATAAGCACCACTAGAGTTATTGCAAAGCAAGGAATTTAATAAAGCCTCAAAGGGCTTCTGGTTCATAGTTGCCTCAGGCCAAGCAGAATTCAATACAGATAATATTAAGCTAGTTTCACTAAACCAACAAAGTCTTGAACACTTAATAAAGAAATCTGCAAACATACTACAGTGAAAAAGTTCTGAGAGATTCAAAGTATCATTAAGACAAACTGTATTTGTTTAAAGTAACGAAGTGTACAGGCAAGCCCATTTTGCAGACTGTATAACTGCCTAACCATGTTCAGAATGGCCTTCAAAAGCAGCAAACTGTAAAGGCACTAAGAAGAGGGATAACATCACCTATTGGGAATCTCCATGCAGTTAAAAGAAATATGCCTATAATGAAGCATGTGAGAGGATTTCTGGAAGCAGTTTGCACAATGAAAGAGACAGCATATTCCTTTAAATTCACTGTTGCCACAGCGCAATTCCTGGCACACAGCAGTGATCTAGCCAACTTCTCCATAGGAGTCAACGATATCTCACTTTCTCCAACAGACAGGAATTCTGATTGCCTCAAAGCCTTCACGTCTTTACACGTGGTGAGACTAAGAGCTTGCAAGCCAGGAGTTGACCTTACCCCATCTGTACTCAGAACATAGAAACTCACAAGGCCTCTGATTATGTGGTACTAATTCCCATTTTGCGGGGAAAATGAAGCTCTAAGTCCAAACACTCAGGTTGCAACTCCCATTGGCTTCAGTTACAGATATAAGTTTCATTACAAACAAAACCTCCGCTATCAGTAGTTTTTCATCTTCTTCATTCCAAATCAAAAACTAAGTAGGACAAATCTGAATAAAAAAGTTAGTAGGGTTCCTTTGAAACTCCTATTTCATAGCAAAATGAGAAGTCATTAGAATCTACTTTTCCAGAAAAGCACTCAGCTACCAATTATTCTATTTTATGATGTAGATAACTCCCACTCCCAAGTATCAATCTTTGTCTAGTCAATTCCCAAATGTCGACCTGGAGTCTCATTCTATCTCTAGCTCCTAGAAAAATAAGTTTTAGCCACTAATTCTAATTTCCCAACTCAGCACAACCATTATACTTGCCTACAGAAATCCAATTAACACACTAACCAGTTTTCGCATTTAATTTATATTCAAGACTTTGGCTTACAATTCAGGACTTAGTTCATGAATTAATATCTGATTCACTTTAAAGGATTAAAGACTGCTTTGATGCTCATCCTCAAAACAAATAGTTAGAAGAGTAGGTATAAAACATTAAATTACAGGAAACCTTTACATAAAGACAGGAATGTAATACTATTTTAGCAAGTCTCCTAGTTATTTCACATACTTTGTTTAGAACACTTATTTTCAAGTAACACAGATGCAATAACCAATAAGCAAGGGGAGATTTTTTTTATTTCTCTAGGTTCTTAAATCACTATTATTTTCTTATTAGTTGTTACCATTTACAACATCCTTATGCTGTTCTGGAGTTACAAAGAGGAATGAATTTAACACTAAATTTATCACAGACAGTAGAACAATTAAGAAAAAAACAAGTCTTACAGGCAAAAACTTCTCCATTAAAGTGAATTGTTCTTAAAGAATCAAAAAAACACAACGCAATTGTCTAATTTAAACTTGTATTTTGACATAGCTCTATTTCAAACAATCACAGGCAAAGTAAAAGGGGTTTGATTCAAAGGGGAAAAGACATAAGATTACTAACAACTGTTTTAGGAGCACTTAAAACAGCATTGCACATATGAATTCTAGCCAGAACCTAGGACACTCAACAATACACTTGTTCATCATCCAACAAACATTCTGCACGTATGTAATTCAGTCTGGTTTTACAGATGGGCTTCATCAAAATAATCAGTCAAAGATGAAGCCTGATACATAGTCTCTGCAGGATCTGAGATCTCTTACACAGTTCTCAGCTATGACCTATGGGCATCTCTACAAAGGCCAGCAAGCCAAAGCATGTCACTAATTGCTGCCTCCTCTCAGTCTGCTTCCTGAATAACTCTACTCCCTGTGCCATAAACCTGCAGAATCAAGATGCCCTCCTTACTCAACTTGAAAAACCTTCTCTATCTTAATAGATTCAATTCCTGTTCCCTACACTTTTGAATCTGAACACATCTATCTCACGTCAGACTTTGTGAAATGTAAAATTACACACTGGAGCCAGAGTATCTTGTAAATGAAACTTCATCCAAACATCGCTTCTTCAGAAATGCTAAACAATACAAATGGAGAACCTATTTTATCTTGGCAAACTAATTATTGCATACCACATTTTAAACTTCTCCCTAGCTCAGATGGATGCTCTCAAGCAGACCATAAAGATTAAAAGCAGCAATGTCTCATCAGTGTTGTATTAACACAAAATTTGGATGTACACGTATACGTTTATATCCCAACATTTCCTACTAGTTTGATACATTTTAAATTAGGAAGTGCAAACAGCTCATTCTATTTCCTCAGCAGTATACTAACATCAATCACCACTTAATACACTCACTCTGCAGAAATATCTAATGCCCTTTACAGTCTTCCATTAATCTTTGCAAATATGTTTCCCCTTACACATGAAAGTCCTACTACCATAGGAGCTAGATGTGTCCGAATTAGAAGAAAAAGACAAAAGGGAAAAAAAAAAAGTAAGCCAAGAAGGATAGTATCTAATCTAGCCGGAAAATACACAGAATATAAATGCCCAAACATGACTCAGATTAACCGAAATTAAGCTGAAAGAGATCAATTGAATACAGTAAATTGTTTGGCAGTAGCACTGAAATAAAATTTTTTTTAAAAAAGTATTATTGTAAGAAAATATGAAAAGTAATGGCTAAGGCGCCCACACTGCTTTAGTTATGCACTTTAATGATGTCTCTTTCAGAGCTAAGCATAAACAACAATTCCTAGTATATCATATGTCTGCCTTCATTCTCCTCCTCTTACTACCAATTTGCTTACCTTTCTCACCACATTTTCTAAACGTCTTTCCAATTAATTTTACTGCACAGAAAACTCAGTTCTCAGCTCTTCTTCTTCCCCAGTTTTTATTTTATTTTCACATGGGCATATTCCCCTACAAAATATCTTACTTTTCACTGGTCTGCTCTTTGAATTGTGGTCCTTCTGCAAGATGTTGTGGATCTTGAAAAGTCCACACAATAACAATCAATGCCACAGAGATCATCTGCTCAACATCCTACACATCTGAGCAGACAGCACACTGAAACTCACCTGGACACATTTTTGTTGTTACCAAGCCTAAGGTAGGCTCAAACTCAAGTACATCCCACCTGCTGTCAAGTTTCTCTTCTAACTGCATTTTGCTTATGTTCTCTGGAGTTGGTGGAGACCTGTTACTGAAACCATATTCTAGGAATAGGCACTTAAAATCTGACACATTTGGCTCTTTCTTTCAGTCTACAGGTTAGAGAAATCCTCTGCCAGACTGCATCCACAGAAGAAATGAAACGCTGGGATATTTTATGAAAAAAAATCATCTTGAAACACTTCTGCATACATCTGAAACACTTCTGTAACAACTCCCCCCTTTAAGGGGAATCATAAAATAACTGTCATAAGAAGTACAGAACTCTCGTAAAACCAGTTCATTCAACTGTCTGTTGGTTACATTTTTACAGGTAGCATGGGACTGAACCATTAAAAGCTTACAAAATTTTGTCAAGTTGTTAAAGTTTAATTACAAATCATGTTGTTTTTAAATACTATTCAATTGAGCTAATTTTAAGCATCATTCATGGTTCAACAAGGCAGTTCTTCAACACATAATTCTATACATTGTTCATAGATCCCAGGTGAACATTAAAGGTGTCTCACAATCAGAAGATGAATAGCCTATCATAGAAAAGGCTACAATAGCTTTTATACAGGCACTACAGAAACTTTTATTCAGTTTTACAGCAGACATTCAAGGAGTCATTAAGTTCTCTTCTATAAATTTAAGCTAAATACTATTTAACACAAGTGCAACTGACTGTACTGCATGCTGCAAGAACAAGAAAACAGATATACAATATACCAGTGTTTTTCTGAGGCACAAAAGAGAACTCTTAACAGATACTAAAATTCTCAGCCTTCTCTTAGAGAAGAAGGCAAATAATTCACATATCTAATAGCAAAGGTAGGGTTTCTGCAATTTGAGAGTGAATAGGAATTTCCAAGCAAGAAAGCTAAGGTGAATGCTTTGAAGAGAAAAGCTTCTGACTTTTAAATCCTGGTTTTACATTTAAATACTTCCAAGATAAAAATTCGTCCTACCTGTGTGGCTTTGTCTCTCATACATGGAGCAGCTTGTCCATGATTATCACGAGGCCACTGTCCAGCAAGGTAGGGAGCAGCAAGCGTATCCAATGAGGAAGTCCGGCGAATAATACTGGAAGGGCTTGATGAAGGTGGTCTTGATTTGTCAGCTAGAACAAGAACACTTGATTAGAAAGAAAGCAAGATGCAGAGCTTAATTATTTTAATTGCCTACAAGAAGTGGCATAAAATCAAAAAAAACTATGTTAAGTATATGACACAATAGTTCTAATATAGGAATTAAGTTTGCTTTTCCAGGCTCTATTCAGTTTTAATAAGCAACAAAATGGGGTTTTATTGTTTCCCTAAAAATATCCTTATGTCAACAAATGTTGTATCAATACTCACACACCACTGATTCCCTCAAAGGTGTAACAGTCATTGGATTGTTAAATGATGAAGGTTTGGAAAACAAAAAGAACTATGTTTCTTCATACATAAAGGCTAATAAAGAAAATCTGTGCTGAACTTCAATTAAATGCCAAGTTTAGAGTTCTTCCCACTAGCCCTTCACCTATTTTAAACTGACATGTTTCATTAACTACCCAGTATACAACATATGGCAGATTCATAATGAGTTACATCTAACTCTTATATCCAGAAGTCAGCTTTGATAAGATAATGATTCACATCTTACAAGATAATCAAGACATCTCCTCTCTTCACATGCTACTTGACAACTATATTCATATTTGCCTGACACTACATCTTCTGCAACACCTCATTTTTAATGTTTACATTGATATCACTTGTCAGAACAATTTAGATACTAACAAGAACCTTTACTGAAAAAAGGTTATATTTAACAAGCACAGTAAGAAAGATGAGAAGAATATGATTAAAAATAAAAATTTGCATCTATTCCATATGTCAACAGTATCTTAAAATGGCAGTAAAAGACCACACAGCAAGCTACTAAGTGTAAACACTGTGAAGAAAGGTTCCTCAAACAGTAATTGAGGTTTGTTAGAAACCAATAAGCATTTAGATATACCTACACACTCACACATTGTTTGTTACAAGCTATTCTAGACATAAAATGCAAATCCAGGGATCATATTGATCTAAGCTTACTATCAATTAATCTACACCCCACAGAATTATACCTGAAAAAAAAAAATCATGCACTAGCATTACCTGTAATGAATATAAAAGCCTGAAACAAAAGGCTAGAACACAACAAACAAGATACAGAGATCAGATGGAAGCTTTACAAGGGCACTGGACAAACTCAGTCATATGTCCTTCCTCACTGTGCCTTAGGATGAATTCTGCACTACAAGTAAAAATAACATAGTGATTTATATTCTATACAATCTCATTTATGGGCAAAGAAAGTTGTGCCTGATTAGTGTCTCACTGTTAGTCAGAAAATAAAAACACTGCCATCAGCAGTCCAGACTACAGTTTCTAAGCCATTTCAATCTACTGAAGATACATAAATATTAATATAACCTGTTAGGAATAGATTTCAGTGGTGTGGACATCATCTTAGTTTCACAGAACACTAGTCTTTCAAATGTAAGTTTACTGGTATTCTATACCAAATATCCTCATGCAAATTTTGCATTAGAAGTGTACACATAAAAAGTGCAGAAAGTATTTCAGTCCAACTTTAAGGAAAGAATTATTAGCATTACAATCAGCCACATTCACATAAAGCAGTCCAGAAACCTCCTCGGGTTTAGAATTTCTACTAGTACCAATAATGACAAAATCTTACTATTGAGACCACAGCAGATCTGCTCCCAGCAAGTGACAGCAAAGCTCAGTTTTAGAGTTCCCATGCACTTAAGAACCCTTTATCAAAGAAACTCTCTGACTACTACTACCACCATACAGCACACTGAAGGGTCTGTTTGTAGCAGAGGATTTCAAACAATTCCTTTTGTATATATCATGGGAGAATGTGGCATACTAATACAACATGCCATTCCTTAAAAATTATGCTTGCCTCTAAAGTTATATCAAACATGTTATCTCAGAAATAGCTGCTATACTCTCCCTATTTATTTTTCTTCTGAATCATTATTCATCTTCTTCAATAAACTCTCTTTTTACCAAGGGGAAACAAAAAGGATATGAAAAAAAAATTAAGAGTCAGTAAGTTTACATAGTTAGTCACATCATCTGCAAACCCACTGCAAGAGAGAGCTTCAAAACTGAAGCAACAGAAACTATTACCTTCTTCCCTCCCATCTCAAAAAAAGTGGAAAGAATATTTTATTGGGCAAACAGAAAGAATGAAAACTGAAGAGTCTGTTTACTATTTAAGTTCAAGGGATGCTTGTTTCAGTGCACAAAGCATGTAAGTACTTTCTTATCTCCCGATTAAAAAATTTCCTCAAGGAATCTTGTTTTCAGATTCTGCCGATGAATTTCTGTTTCCTTGGTTTAAAATGGCTTTTATTTAGATGGGGCAAAGATGTCTGGATACATTTTTACTTACTTTTCCACCTCCACATATGTCTTAATGCAAATTGCTAAAATCTACTACACAACTCCTCTTTCTGTTTCAAAACATTTCAATGGGAACATAATACAATATTTTCATTGCACTCTCCTCTACAATACTCGTAGCAAGTGCTCAGCTGCTATTTTTCCTTGATGTGACCTACATAACAAGAGATCTGCCTCCATAGAGATAACAGTTACAACAGCTGTGGCTGATGAAAAACAATGGAGCTGTTTCATCAAACAGACGCTTCTTAAATATTAGATCTGTTTTAATTGGCTCGATTATCTCTTTAAACCAATATTTGTGATAAATATCAACCCTCCTATCCATCCACCCCTACTCTAAATCTATTTAGAAACAAAGTCTTTTTGCAACACATCTTCAAAAAAAGCAAAATAATATAACAAAACATAAACAGAACATACACAAGTCAACAAAGTTCATAATCTGCATAAGTAACAACTAAGTTACTGCATCTCCATAAGTCACTGCAGTATAACTGACAGACTGAAGTTGCTCCAGGTAAACTGGTATCACACACATCTATCGCAATTTTGAAGTTGGGCACCTCCAAAGGCAATCTGTGCTACGGTAGTTTAACAATGGGACTGAAGAGCAAAATTTGAGCATTGCCAATAACTAACTGAAAGGTCAGAAAGAACACTGACTTGAGGGGTCTTAACACACAACTGCAATCACAATGGAAAAAGGAAATTACAGTGTGAGAACACATACCTCCAAATTGCATGCTTCACAGAAGAGAATTGCTATATATAAAAGAAAAAGAAGGTCTTACATATAAGAAAGCTTTATGAGACACAAAACCAGAAAATTCATCTTCCAATTTTTCAGGAAAAGTTCAGAACTGTTACAACTGCAAAATAAGGATTACTGCTTATGTGTAACTTGAAGATGGATCTTACAGTCCTGTTAATACCTTTCTTCATATTTGAAATTAAAATTTTGAGAAAGCAAAATAAAAACTTCAAAGAAACACTTTCCAACAGAAAGCATGAGAAAATAAAAACAAAACTAGCAAGGAGCAGAAAGAGCCACACCTCACAAAATTTCCTGACAGTTCTAAAGGAAGATTTTTATACAGGTAGGATACTAAAAAAAGTGAGAAAGACTGAGATCCAACTAGCTTCTCTGGCACCTAGACATACAGATGACTTCTTCATTTGGTTTTGGCCAGCCTTTTACTCAGAAAGGATATTCATGTGATCTCTGCCATGCATGGCTGTCTCTTCCCAAAAATTTAAACACAACTGATCTCCAGAGTTTCACCTACTTTTTATGTTTCATTGCAAGGATTCAACAGGCTCAGACAGCTGAAAAGACACAAAACACAACTGCACATATTCCCTTGGGAAGACAATCTTGGCTATTATCTTCACATAAATGTAATCCAAATAAATTCTCCTCAAGAAACCTGAAGTATGATGCTGCAAAAATGAATTCACTTTCTTCACACCACCATTTGTTAAACAGCTTACGTAAGCTAAGCAGGCGTGTAATGGTACACAAAGTCTTCTGTACTCTCTTATCCTACAGTCATATTTTTGTAACCACTGCAAAACCTTGGTAATTAATGTTGACATGTCTGCAGCTATTATTGTGTCACTCACTAAATTCTTAAATAAATTCTACAGTGAAATTTAAGAGTGTAATCGAGTTTCATTCCTTCTCCCTACCCAAGGAGGGGTTCACATCTGAACTCATTTCAATATACCGTTATAACAATTTTCATCATTTCCTTTCACATAAGCTTTAGTATTACTTTTTCATGTACTACTCTAAACAACTAAAGACCAATGTAGTAGCGGATAAAACCAACAAATTTTTCTGCTTAATTTTCAGAATGAATTTAAATGTTCACTACACTCACACCTGCAATATACCAGAAAGTTCACCATCCAGTAGAGAAACTTCTCTCTGAGAGGGTCAGTAAACTACCATCATGGCATTGGTCTTGACCTTGTTTGACAGCCTGGTGCAACACCACTTTTGAAGTTAAACAGTTGACCTCTTCTGAGAGGATGTGCTTTATATAAGAACACAAGTAACAAGATCACAACTGATCTTTACTCAGTAGATAAACCAAGATGAAAACAATAAAGGTAAAGCATACACATTTCACTATCTCGTTTTGCAACAGCAACCTAATAGGTCAAAATATAAGAGGCATATGTGAAAACTGAACCAAAATTGGAGATTGCAAGGCAGACCTTGCAGTGTAGAAACAAGGCGACACCAGTAATGGGAAGGACAGAGCATATCAACATGCAAATAAAAGCTGAAGTCTGTTAAATAAGTGCTAGAGGCTGCAGGAAGGGAAAGTAAAAGATGAAAACTGTACAGTAGGAATATCTAGGTTTTTGGTCGTATCTAGGAGGGAAGCAGCAAGAAAGGCACATGGAATCTTCAGTTCGTAATTATCCCATCATCAACAGAAAATTCACTGAGGTTATTTCCAACATTTAGTTGCATTTCTGTTCAAAATACAGGGAAAAAAGCCAAAACAAAAAAATCCCCCCACACACATGAAAAAAAATGTACCCCAAAAAATAACCACAAAAGAAGCTATTAAGTCACATTTGCAAATTCAAGTGTTAAGTAGGTTGATAAAAAACTATGTTCAAGACTATTTAACTTCTTCACAGATAATCTGAAAACCACGAAGTTGAGTCTAAAGTATACAACTTAGAGACCCAGTATTGAAGGTCAGAAGAAATCATAGAATGGCCTGGGCTGGAAGGGACCTTAGAGATCATTTTAATCCAACCTCTCTGTTGTAGGCAGGGACGCCACCTCTCGACTAGGTCAAGCAACATGTGAGAACCGAACAGGAATCGAACCCGCAACCTTTGGTGTTTCAAGTACCACGCTCAACCCACTAAGCTAAACCAGCGAACTATCGTATGTATAACCTTGAGGTTCATTTTAATCTAAAATGACATGGCTGCAACTGTAGGAATGAACAAAAGCCATCAGCAACTGAAAATACAAAATACGAAACCCCAAATTATTCTGCAGTAGATTCTGACTGATACCCTGAAGTGGCCTGCATGGCTTCACAACCATAGCCTCATTAGCAAAAATGAAGTTCCACTTCCATGTTCTCAGCTACCACTAAGTTTTCTCATCTAGATGAAGAAGACAAATAATCCAAGCCGATCTCTATCTAGCACTGGACTACACAATATATAACTGTTAAGCAACATCAAACATGTTTCATCTGCATTTGGGGCCAACAAAGTACTGTTCAGAAACTTAAACACATGGAAGCAATTAAATGGACACTACTCTTCTGTTTTCACACATCTTGTAAAAAGCTAGGGGAGTTATCTTAACGCAGCAGAGTGATCAAATGATTTGTTTCTCTCTATATGCTAATTATTAGATCCAGTAAAGAAGTTAGCATGTTTTCAACAGGCTTCTACACAACAATCTGAAGACGGTGCAATTTTTCCACCCTAAGCTGTCTGACACATGCCTTCACAAACAGCTTTTGAACCTGGATCTCAAGGTTAGCCATCCTGTTCCTCATTCTCCAGGCCAGCAGATTGCATCTTAGTCAAGAGTTTTATAAGGTTCACATGAAGAAGATAGGATTTTGTGATGTGTATAAGGTCTTTTGGATTACTGATTAACAAGAATCTCAAACAAAGAATACACACCCAATCCAAAACCTGAGAATATAATCTTAAAAAAATCCCATACTACTCTACTCTGAAAAGCACAAAATCAAATTCAGAACCTAGACTCACCGCTCTCTTACACTGCACACACACAGTCTTAAGGGGTATGTCTGAATTAAAAAAAAAAGTCGTCACAGAGACAGTAGCTTAAATACTGTAGCAATTGATTATGACTCTCTAATTTGGCAGCATCACTCCTCAAGAGTCATGACAGAAAAAAAAAAAAAGAAAAAAAACCAACAACCACAAAGTAGTCTGGCCAGAATTGTTTTAGAAAGGGGGAGCAACATTAGGAGAAGTGTTAAAGGGAATCATGTTGGTCCTAGATTTCTGCAAATATACTTCTCCATATTAGTAAAACTTTCCTGTGTAGATTGCCACATACAATTTCATGTAGTAGAGCAGCTGTAAGCTTTGTAAACATTTAACTGAATAAGAAAAAGGACTTGTACACGTAAGCCTCTGTTATCTTCAATAAGATGCCACATATTGCTTATATTTCAGTGTTTCAAATAAGTATGTTTTAATTATTCAAAAATGCAAAAAAGTAGTTTGCTACACAATGTACGGCATTTGTGGGAATGTTTTGTGTCTTTGCTGTAGCACAAGCTTGTCATCACTCTCACGTTCACACATCCTTCTGCAAGCTTCATGTTGAAAGCAACTACTAAGAGAAATACAGAACACTTTTTACCTACATCTATGTGCAATGCCTACGGTGCTAACTAGTTTTCTAATCACAGGCTTGTGGAGACTGCTTGGATCAAAATCGAATACCATCTGGCATGAGATGCACAGAAAGGAGGTAAGATACGATACTATGATTCTGTAAGATATAAAAGCTTCACAGCAGCCCACAAACACCCAATTCACAGAATCGCAGAAATGTCAGGGGTTGGAAGGGACCTCGAAAGATCACCTAGTCCAACCCCCCTGCCAGAGCAGGATCACCCAGAGCAGGTCACACAGGAACGCATCCAGGCGGGTTTTAAGCTCGTACCGAAGTATGTGAAGTCCATCTCTCCTACACCACTGACTCTCTCATCCAGAAACCTTTGGCAGCACTTGCTACAGCAGCGACTACAATTCCCCACATGGCATGTTTGGCTTTCTCCGTCCCTCTCCTAAAGGCCTGGAAGCAACGGAGCAGCAACAAAAGCAACAAGCCCTTTGCCCCACACACGCTTCAAGGGTGCTGCCGTCAAAACCTGAGAATGCTCGGGAGAGGAACAAGCCTGGGCACAGCCTCTGCCCCTGCCTCTCCACCCGGCCACACGGCGCTCCCGGACTCGGGGCACCGCCTCGCCCAGCAAAGCGCTGCCTCAACCGAGCTGTCTCGCCCAGCCGCCCGGGAAGCGCCCTTCGCCGCCGGTCCCGGCCGCCCCACCGCGACGGCTGCGGCCCGGCCCGGCCCGGCCCGTCTGTGCCCCGCTCCCGGTAACGGTCCGGCCGCGCGCGCGTACCCCCGACCCACCCCGCAGTGGGTAACGGCCGGCCGGGCAGCAGGTGCGCGGCGGGGCGGGCTGACAGGAGCGCTCACCTTTGCAGACAGGGGAGCTGGGACTCTTCCTCTCTGGGGAGCTCCTGCCTTGCTCCGGCGAGTGCCGCCGGTGCCGGAGCCTGCCCGCCGCTGTAGCGCTGCCCTCAGGCAGCGGAGAAGAGCAAGGTGAGGGCCCGCAGCCCGGCGGCGGCGGGGGAGGAGGCGGCGGTAGGTGATGGGGCCGCGGGGGGGCTCCCTCGCGCCCCGCCGGCACGCGTGGGGCTGCCCCGCGTGGAGGCGGTAGCGGCGGCCGCCGAGGCGGCGGCACTGTTTCCCCCTCCCCCCAGCGTCTGCGTGGCCATGGCGGGGCCGCCGCGCCCGCCGCTGCCGCTACCGGTGGTCGCCGCGCGCGTGGGGCTGATGCTGCGCGAGGCGGGCGCCGCGCGTGGGAGACCCCCGCCCGGGGCGCTCGCGCCGCTGCCGCTCCTCGTGGGGCTGCCATGTTGCTGCTGCTGCTGCTGCTGCTGCTTGAGCTGGAAGGGCACCGTGGCCCGCATGGGCTGGAGGCGGCTGCTCGCTCCCGCTCCGCCACCCGCCGCCGCCGCGCCTCCTCCCCCCAGAGAGGTGGCCGGGGTCGGAGAGCCGTTGCGCCTCACGCGCTGGTGGGACATTGTCCGCTGGGAGCCGGGGGTCGCGGAAGACCGTCAGCGGCGGAGGAGGAAGGGAAAGGCGCCAGGCGCCAGGAGGTCCTCGTGGGGGTCCGACGCCTCAGGCGGCGGCCGCAGCCCTGCTCACCGCGGCTCGCGGCGACCCGCGCTACCTCCGCAGCCTCCCGACGCCTCATCAACAATAGTGCCCCGGCCGCCCGCCCCGCCCCGCGCACCCTCCCATTGGGCGCACCGCCCCTCGCCTCGCGCAGCTACGGCGCTCCCATTGGCCGCGGGGCGCGCCGCTGAGTGGCCGGGCCTGCGCGGGGACGGGAGGGGAAGGGGGGGCAGCGCTTAAAGCGACACGCGGCGGCAGGCGGGGGCACGCGCTGGGCGCCGCACGTGCGGCCGGGGCTGGGTGGCTGCGGCAGAGCCTCAGGGTCGCGCTGGAGTTCTGCGGCTGCCTCAGGCCGAGGGCAACCCCCCCGGTCTCCTCAGGGCCATACAGGGCCGCGATCCTGCCCCCGAGCGGCGAGGCGGGAGCAGGACGGCGGCCACGCGTCCGAGGGATCGCGCCTCGCCTCTCCCCGTCCCGCTGCGGCGCCGGGCCTGGGCGCGGTGTCCGCGGTCACGTGGCAGGCGCGGAGCCCCGCGAGGCTGGCGGCTGGCGGCTCGCGCGGGCCTTGCGGCCGGTCCGGAGGGAAGGGCTGTGCCGCGGGAGCGGGGCCGCTCGGGGGGGTTTTCGCTCTAAATGCGCCCTCCGAGAGGGCGAGGGCTCAGCAGCGGTTTAGCCAATCAGCCACTTCGCCACCGGCTTAGTGTTGCCGATGATGATGGCACCAGATACGTGGGTAATATCCAGGCAGACTTGACCCCTTTTTCCATTAATTGCTCTGTTTACTCTTCTCCATTAGATTAGTTGCGTCTTCCCTGCAGTCTTTTAAAAACACTCGTTAACTGCCGGCATCCTCTTAACCTGATTTATACAGTAGAGAAACGAATACATGCATGAAATAAGCCTTAGTTCATGCGTTTGTATTACTAAGGTGCAAAGTAAATGCACTTTACCATCTACAAGACGTGAAGCTATCGAGAAATCCTCTCGCTCTCTTTATTGCAAATGCCTGTTCTGGGCTACCAGAACTTACCCGAATTCTTTTCAATACTGCTCTACAAGTTGCATGTTGCAACTGAATACCATTGCCATGATGCAGATGGTGTGACAACAAGTTACATACCATTCTCCCTTTTATTCAGCTTGGTTGTGCTTGAATTTGTTTCTTTCTCTTCTCCTTTGCTGTTTCTGATTGAAGCTTACTTCACTTTCAAAGCCCCAACTTCCCGTTTGAAGAGCTGCATCCTTGTGGCTGACAAGTTTAACAAACTTGAAAAGCCAGACTATGTGCACAGGCCCTTCTTAGGATGCCTGGACACTGATCTACCTAAAGCCATGAAAGTTAAAGCTCATGTCCAAGTCAAGAGCTTTTTATGAGAAGTCAGACTGGCAAAAGAGAACAGGATGGATGTGTTTCTGGTGCTGAGGTTGTTTGAAGTTAGCTCTTGCATTCTGGATTAAATTTCTTCTGAAGGACCTCGTGTTTGTGCACAGATACAGTAAATAGAAGTAATATGGCCTGCAGGATAGCTGGATGGGTAAACCAAAACTGGCTACAAGAGGCTGTGCCCAGTCTTGAACATTATCTTGGGCTGCTCCTGAAAGTAGCTATGTCAAGGGAAGGCAACAGAAGCCTGTCAGATCGCCATCAGTCCTACTATATCCCTATATGTGCAGTTTACTTAAGCCACCTTATAAATTACACACACAGGGCCACTTTCCAGTCTTTTTCTAGTAGCCATCACAAACAAGGCTGGTACAATGTGGCAAAGCATCAAAATCCCAGATAACCCACTTAATTAGTGCAATGTCTGGGAGGTGGTGCTCTCTTCAGCAGGGACAGCTGAAAGGCAGAGAACAGTATGGGCTGCATGCTGCCAGCTTTGAAGGTGAAAGGAGCTTGTAATTCGCTCTGTGACTCCATGTATGTGTTGAAAAGGAGAACCTGAGCTCCACAGTGCTCCGCACGTAAATGCCTGTGAGGTAGAAAACCAGCATCTCAGCATGGCTGGAGAAATAAATGGGACCTGTCTGCTGCTTTGTTGGCAGCCCGGCACAGCACACAGCTATCCTAAAGCAAGCTAACCCCACGTGGCATGTATTTCACTTCTTTGCTGCAATTTTCAGTCGAGAGCAGAAGATGCAATCCTCTTTGCGGTTATTCCTGCTGTGACAGCACCCACTGCCAGTGCCAGTGCAGTTGCTCAGCAGGCTTTCATCCCTTGGACATTTTATCCTCCCCAGAAATATGGGGGTTGTTTGAAAGCAGTGTGCCATAAAGATATTTTTAAGGCATAAAATATTCTGAACACATTCTAATTCCTATTACTATTTTGAAGAGGCCAAAACCGAAAGGTATTGATTCATATTTATTTGCATGAGGCGTGTTTTGGAGCCAAGTCACGACTTTGAATGCAGAAGATATCTGTGACAATTATAGTACTTCCCACATTATTGTCACATTTCAAAAATTGCATTGCTCCGCACAGTTGTTATGAGAATGTAAAGAAAAGCGTTTATGTATACTGCTCATCAGCAGCTGTACTGCTTTACATGCATTAGACGTGAATGTTCAACATGTAAATCATGTACTCAGACCTAATCAAGCACCATGTACTTCATACATTAATTTGTTTAAACTGTAACAAATGTGTTACAACAGGATCTTACTCCTACACATTATGTAAATAATGGAAACAACTAAGGAAGGATTATATATTGCTTGAAAATAGTTTTGAAACTCAGTTACACAAAAAAACCCCAAATAAAACCTCAGCTCTGAATCACTTGGATCCAGATTCTCCCCCGGACTTTCTTTGTAACTCACACCTCCCAAGCTCTGGGTTTTGTTTCAGCTGTCACACTCCTTACTGCCTTCAGACTTTGCCAAATGCTGTCCAGGCCAACTTTGAATGACACGTTTCATACGGTTTCGTGTGGAACCTTTAGGCTGGATTTTCTGCACTCCAGCCATAACACCTAATGTAAAAGTGACAGCAGTGATCAATAAAAAAAAAAGGAACAAAACTCATTGTAGTCACAGAGGGCTGTGACTTCTACCAGCATCACTTGAACCAGCTTTTTAGTGACAGTTGCTTTAGTGACTACAAACTCTCTGAAGTCATGTGTGATCCATCTCTGCACCTTCAACTCCTCTCTACCTGGTGTTTTAACCAACCGAGTGGCCCACCCAAGCTGAGCGGGTGCTGCTGTGCCACCCCCATGGGCTGACAAGCACCCCACCGCCCGCTTGGCACCTCACCAGCAGCCTGCTGAAACATCTTGCTTTGTAGTCGCTGCTGGGAGATTAAATGTGGGTGCTGCAGACATCCCCTTACGTGCAAGGTGTCGGTTCCTTCTTAAAATATGGTGTGTAAGAAAAGCTGCAGAAACAAACAAATCAGCCAAAACGTTGGAAGTGTATTGAGAGTGCCCTTGAAGGCAGACTGGTGAAACACCTCCAGCTCCACGACCAAATCTGCAACCTGCTGAAAATAGGGATGTAAACAAGTCAGGGAAGTGGTCAAAATGGCAACTCAGGAAAGAAGATAAACAAGGGTGAAAGAGGTTTGACTAAGTTTGTGGGCTCAAATCCCACTGTATGGCTATCAGAACAACCAATACTTAGGGAATTTTGTAATAAGGACTGAAAGTTTGTGAGTAGAACCACTCACTGCTTATAATAATACATATGAAAAGTGTACTGTTAAAAATAATAGCAATAACAGCCAATCTCATAGAAAATTACTATAGTCCAAGTAGCTTCAAATATGTTCTTGTCTTATTCCAAAAGTAAATTAATGCAAAGCAGCACATGTAAAGGAGCAACCTACTGCCTGAAATTGTTTTTTTTACCTGCAGGTGTTGCAAGCAATATTGAAGGCTGAAAGACTAAAGATTCTTGGAACCTAATTTAAATATTAGATGGACCCCCCCAGGATATTTCATTGCATGTCTCATCTCTCCCCTGCAGAGTGAGTTTGTTTTGCTTTTTTATGTGGGTGTTCAACATCAACAGGAGAAAAAGACATTTAAAAAATAGGGCAAATATAATAGAATTTGCTTCACACAAAACCTGTAAGATCCTAGTTAATATTCCAGAATATCTGGGGAGATTTGAGGAAGCAAGCAGATTGAAATAAGGTATTAAGATTAAAACAATAAAAAACAACAGATGGGACCTTGGACATAAATCGAACTACATGTGATAAGCAAGAGACAACTTAAAGTAAAATGCGTTCCTGCCACATTTTATGAAGTATAGTCTTTAAGAAAAGCTGTCATATAAATAACCTCCTGAGGCTTCAGTGGCTCACTGGTGTTAAGATAACACATTTTTGATGAACAAACCCCGTTCCTCAATGCAACACTGCACTGCAAGCTTGAGGGATGTTTCCACTGCACATCCACGGCACACATAATTACCTGGGAGAAGTACAAGGTTCATTTCTTTAGAGGCCAGTGCTGAGTTGACCTACATACAACATGTTTTTACACATACAAAGATCAATTTTCTGAACACACATTAAATGCCAACTGCAACACTGTGCAATAACCTTGCTGTGAGTGTCCAGCTGCTGAAGGAGAGAGGCAACTGTGTCAAGCTTGGTTCACCAACATGAGCTCTCACCAGCTGTTCTTGGGTTCTGTTGAGGGAAGAGGATGAGTAGCAGAGAAAGCATGTTGTCCACCACATTTTTGAGTCCTTCGTTTCAGTAACATTGAGAGAGGTGGCCTAGTTAATTTGAACAAGACACAGGTATCCTGCAAGAAAGGTGCCAAATGAAAATTTGCACGTAATTTTTCCCCTCCAACAATAAAGCTTCCTTTCAGGAAGCAACTAATTTTTCTTTTAAATTATCTTGCAAAAATATAATATTTTTAGCACATAATTAAAAAGATTGCAAATATACAGAGATTTATCTGTGTGGTATATAGAGATGTAATGTGTTTCTGTATTTCTAGATTCAGGGCAAAAGAATGTGTATGAACTATAGAAGGAAACTCTTGATTTACAAACATTAAATGCTGATTGCTCCTACAAGCCACCGGCACAATTTTTGTACTGTGAGTATATACTGTAAAATATTTATTTTGATCATTGACATTATCAATTTGATTTGATAAATGACAGTATTTCAATAATGTAGATTTTATGGCCATATTGTAGGATGATAAGCATCCTGTACATATGATGAATAGGCATACAGTTATTAGACACTCTTCCCTTAAGAGAGCAGAGAAGAGAGTTTGCTCCTTCTGATGCAGGCCTACAACCTCGTTTTGTATCTGTTTTTATAACATTTAGAAAAGCTAAAGAGATTGTGAAAAGCATGCTGGCATGGCTTATTTATGCACTGAGAAGCAGTGACAAAATTATTTTGCTTCTCTCTCCACATATATATACTAGCCCTGTAGTTAAACTAATTAACAGAGTATGTGATGAAGTGGGAGCATGGGATTCTCTGATTTGGGAAAACATCTACTTAGAAAGACTGGATCAAGCACTGTTGTGAGTCCTTCTTGCATTCAGCCATGGAGGACAGGGGAGCTTTTAACTGGTTTGGTTACATCTCAACCAGACATTGGTTTGTCTCAGTTGTGCCATCCTGTCCTCATGCATTGCACTTCGCATTCAGCCTGACTTTGCCTCGGGGAGAGCCAGAAAGCCATCACTACGAGAGAGGATGTGATCTCTGAGAAGATGCAGAAAGCAAAGCTGGGCAAAGCCCCAAGCCCCGCTGCTGTTAGCAGCTAGGGCCTCATCCCGTGCTCAGCCAGGCTGTCAGGCTCACTCTGCTCAGCAGGAGCAATCAGACATCTCCAGCAGTCGTGGTTGGCATGGCTAGGCTGATGCTTCACAGTCGTGAGCCTGCAGGCTCTTATCTTTGGAGCAGAGACCAATAAATCCTTGGACTAGGTCTACTTGGGGTCTTCCCAAAGAAGCCACAACAACGTGCCCAAAGCAGCATGTTTGTGCAATGGTGGTGGAAGGAAGGTGATGTGGATACCTTGGCCTCGTGTTGCCTGGCTTCCCTCCATATGCTTGCAGCCTGTCAGGCAGCTCACAAAATCCCTTTTGCCGAAGAAGAAGGCACAGCATGACAGCCCCCCTGAACTGCATGCTGGGCTATGCTTGCCTCCAGCAAGGAGAAGGGCAGCTGCGAAAGCACGCTTGCCTCATGGCTGCCTGCTGAGGTAGAACTCAATGTGCAAGAGCTGCTGCTCAGGTCTGCCTACGCCAGCAGGGAGCCCAGGTGGCACTCTCACCAGGGGTGGATCATGAACCAACCCGCCCTTCCTCCTACTTCCCTCCCTCCCCCTCTCTCTCCTTCCTTCCTTTCCCTGGCAGAGCCCAGTTCCTCTGCCTACCTCCTGGAGGGGAAGGTTTCCCAAGCCTGCAGGTGCTGGTTTGCAACAGGAGAACCTGTGAGTGTCTCCTGGGGCTGGCTGCTACCCTCGGGTTAACCCAGTACCCAAGCCAAGCATTTTTTGATACTGTTGCCTGCTTCTGTTTGGCTGCAAATACCTCAGGTTTCACTTACGGTCTCAGTTCATGCCCTATGTAAGCAGATGGGAACTTCTGCTCGCCTGTGCCTTAAAAGCACATTTCTGTCCCTCATGATCACAGGGTAAAGCTCAAACACATGATTTACTTGCATCCTGGTGTTCCAGAAGCAAACAATAAATAAAACTAGCCTGATTAATAGTGATTTTAAGCCAGCTGTTCCTGAGGCCTGATTCAGAGTTTTTAATGGTCCTACAAGAAAATTCTTGACATGGCAACAGAAATGCAGGTTCCCAATAAATACTTCCTACCTCAGCAGAGATCGAGCAAGGCCTCCCTCTTGAAGGAGATTCTCTGGCCACCCATACACACCTTGGCTGCACCAGTAAAACTGATGTGCAGCAGCAAGATATACCTCGTGGTCTAGAGCCAGACCTGCAACTTGCGACAATGATTTGTGTCACATCTGATTTTTTAACTAATCCAGAGACCTGAAGGTGCTAGAAATAACTCCTTACAACATATTTGCAGGGCTCAATTATTACCTTGTCAGTAAGAGGAAAGGGGCAGGGGAAGAGAGGGAAAAAGGGAGAGTGAGATTGAGAAAACAGGTATAATTTCGGTATTATGGCAGGCCGGTGAAACACCAGTCACTGCAAAAGTACAGACTAACTACCAGTAACAGAGCACACAAACTAACCTCACTTTTTACACACACAGTTCCATGTGCGTAAAAGTAGCTTATGAAAACCATATTTCTGGTCATTCTCATTAGGAAATCTGATAGCCCAGGGTATGAACTTCTCACAAACAAAGGCTGCACTAAGTGACAGGGAAAGCAAAAAAGCCTGCACCATTCCTGAGAACGCTTTTCAGGCCTGTTGCAAGCACTGACACTGGTAAATTAAGATATACAACCTCTATACGCTCTTTATCACAATGCCTCAGACTATCCTTTCCTGTTAGCACTTGGCAGGAACAACAAATTAGGGTCAAAGACAGTCCTAGTGTATTGCTGATGCCTGAACCAGATATCTCTACCCTCCCTCCATGCTCTTTCCCCATCCTCAAATCCACTTCAGGCACTTAAGATGCTGCCCGCTGGCTTTTGCCCATCATTGGCCCAAGCCACGCCTGCTCTGTACTGGGTGTACGTCCTCATTCTCAAAAGGTGCTTGGACTATGATAGAGGGTCTCTAGAAACTCCTGTCCTTTCCATCAGGAATTGTAATGCACCTGGATCAGGTGTTTCCAACCTTTCTCCACATTTGCATCCTTACTATTTTTACAGTGCCCATGTAAGCCTCATCTAGAAGAGTGTCTGTTTGCTCAGATGCTGCACAGTAAACACAGACTTACTTTCTTTAATCATCCTCCACAGACCAGCTGTCCTCAGGCAGCATTATTTGTTGTCTTTGTAAAAGAGGCAGGAGTGATCCCCGAAGCATGACTTTGGCTCACATCACCGTTTGTGGATTTGTCCCAGGCTTTCCCTGTGGTACTGAGAGCTGAAAGAACAAGATCCCCTGACAGAAAATCAGAAGACCCAAGTGTGCCATTTAAATTCTAGGAATCAAAACATTTCAACTCGTCATTGGATGGAGAATGACAACCTTTCAGGCTAACATGAAAAGCTGAATTTAGACAGATACAAACATTTTGCTATAGTTGAGTTTTCCTGCCTGTGGAAAATTAACCTTCTTATCCAATAGAACATGCTTTGGGTCATGGCAGTGAGCAGATGTCTATAATCTCCCGCACGTGGAGAATTTCCATAACATCAGAATTAGCAAGAAGTAAATGGGGAAAAAAACCCTGAATGGAAACAAATAGAAGACTGACGTGGCTGTGTTCCACAAAGTACGTTCTGCAGCTGCATCACTGCTCTGGAACAAAGGGGAATATAATTATTGTTGTTTTACTTTCATTTCCCATTAGCAAAGCAAAAGCCGAATAAAAGTGGTTGTTATTTCTGCAGGAGAGAGCTGGCCGAGGTGAGTGTATGAGGTCACACAGGGAAATCTATGAGGAGACTATTTCTCAAGCCTGAGTAGCTCACACACCCAGTAAAAAATTTATCAGTAAAACTCACCGGTAACACTTTGTTATTGCAGAGTTGAATTCAGGCTTCTCAGGTGCCCTGAGGACAAGACCTGGTCACACCTGCTGGAGTAAGGCAGGACTTGACTGCTCTTGCTGTGAGCAAGGAGTGAGGATTGCTGGAGGGGAACATTTACTTCCTTTGTCAGAGCTGCCCCCCTGCTCCCAGCATTTCGCAGCAGCTGCAGCCCCTCTGTCCAGGGAAGCAAAGGTGGAACGAGCATGCAGGAAGTCCTGTTATTTCTGTATTGATCAGGTCAGCGTACCGCCCACCCTGACTTGCTGCAGTGCTGCCACCACCTTCTCTCCCCTGCTCCAGAGACAGAGCTGTGGCACAGGGCAGAAGGGAAGGCAGAAAATGGGCCTGTTGTTCCCCAGGGAAACAGGGGCTTCACGTGGTTGCCGGTGCTTCTGGTGTCCCTGGCCCTCGCTGACTCTCCCTGGCTACAGCCTCATGGGAAATCTGACTTTCTTGGAGCTGTTCATAGGAGGACTTCAGAGGTCTCAGGAACCTACCAACGTCATTGAGATCTCTGGCTAGAAAGAGCCTCGTAATGCTGCCCTTGAAGCCCATATTTAGATAATAAGACCTGACTAGCCAGACTTTCTTTACTGTGAACCGGTGTTGCTCAGCCATCTTGAGCCAACAGCAAGCCACTGCATGTGAACACCAGGCTTTCATTCAGGGAGGGACCTTCTGCTTGTCAGTAACTGTCCTAATCTCCTAATCCTTTTACATCACTGTGGACATAGGAATATAAATTAACAAAAATTAAGTAAGGAGGAGAGCTACAAACAATGAAGCAACTGATCTGCAGGATGGGTCCCACCAATCTGTGTATAATGGAAAGCACTGGAACCAGCGAGGTCCTACAACACAGCACTTAGTGCCTTAAGGTGCAAGATGCGTGTTGCAGCATTGTAGGGCCTGGGAGGTTCTTGCTGTGGAGTTGGTGCTAATGTGGAACCCCTTCCCAAGAACAAGGCAAACCCAGGAACACTGGGAGTGGAACTGAAGAAAAGAGGAGTTCAGTGACTAAGGCATTGAGCTTTTCACTGCACGTAAAAAATCCCAGACAATGCCTTCAAAATGGAGTTCTTGCACAAGGAGTTGAAAAATATCAGGAAGCAAAACAAAGGAGACTACAGTGGGGAAAAAGGCTTGTCTCTTCCCAGCATCTTACCTTCAGGAGGCACAGCAGGCAAACTCCTGGGTCAGGCCGGTGAGTGGGGTGAAATTTGCAGGGTCCTTCTATTATCTTAATCCATCTCTTACAGTTGTTGGACAGGACAGCAGCTCTGGGCTGGGAAAGCTCCTGCTTCTCCTGCTTGTAAGAAAGCCATGACATTGCCTCCTCATGGGGAGGGGAAAGAGTGCAATAGTTTGTGTGGGTAGGACAGGGGATTGCTATTTTAATTCTTGTCCCACCTGCAAAGCTTGTTGCCTGCTGTGTTCCTCCCACATGCCTGGTTACCATCAACCCTGGGCTCTACTCAAGTGCAGCCCACCCAAAAGTAAAAGACAAAATTATTTAAACACCTCTTTCTCCTTGTTTCTTTTTGTTTGTTTGTTTTGGTTTTGTTTCTTTGTTTGCTTTTGTTTTTCTGCATTTAAACACTTAGCAGACAGATAAGGTGTGATAAGAAGCCTCCTGCTTTGAAACACCTACAAAACTGCATTTAGTTGCTGATACAAGAATCTTAACTGGCTAACCAGTGAGAATGGGCAAAAAAGGAAGGAGAGGCACTGCATTAATGCAGCGATAGCAAGCCCCACTTATTTCACACTATTAACAGTGCAGTGTGCAATGTCACATGCCAAAGGTGTCTGAAAATCCTGTTCAGCCCTCACTCATGAATAGTTCCTTATCCTTCAATGGACAAAACAGAACTGCAATGGGTTTTCTTCTCATTCCTGGGAGCATGTGTTGTTACTCATGGCCAATAATACCATGAAGAACCCACAAAAGACCATCCTTTTTGTCATTAATATGATCTTTAATAAATGGAATAACGCACCATTTTACAGCAAGCCTTTTCTTTTAGACCTAAAGAATAGCCTTTTAAATGTTCTTATCCAATGTCTCTGTATCAATACAATCTCTTTATTTAGGTTTATATATAACAAAGCAATTCTTACAAGTATTCATAGAAAACTCTGTAGTGGCTTTAACAATGTCAGCTTTCATAGTGGCATCCACAGATGATTAAAAAACAAAAATTAGCTTTTTATTTCATACTCACACTGTTCCATGAAACACAACTTATACAGCATAGCAAGGGTATTGGGCAGCTTATACAAAAGAAATAACTGAAAGCAATTATTTATAAATTCATACATGATATTTCCTCAGTCATTTGAGAGAAAAACCAAAAATACCCGTTAACAAAAGGGTTCCGATGAGACTCCATATTCCAGGGTTTCTCCCCGTCTCCCCCAGAAAAGCTCGCTCAGAAAGTGATGCTCTTTACAGTCTTTCATGAGGAAAATGGCAGTTTTGAATCTCCTTATTTCAGCTTCTACAGAAGCTCAAACCCTAGAAATCAGTCTTTGCCATGTTAATTTTCCTCTTAAACTGCATTGGGGGGAAAGTAACAGTGATTGTAAAATACGATTCCAGCTTATATAAATGTGAATTAAGCATACTTTCCTCTAGAGACAAAAAGCAGACAAGAAACATTACATACAAACCTTTTTAAATACATTTCAACAGTGTGAAAGAGAGAAGAGTCACAAATAAGGAAATTCAAAAGTGACAAATGAAAGTCAACTATAACTTGGACTTGCCTGTTTCTTTGTTCTTTTGACTTTTTACGAACTACAGAAATATTAACCATTTCTGTCCTTTTGAATAAACAACACTCAAGTGTGATACTTCATGATACAGTTCTGAAGCACAAAAAAAGTGAATCAAGTGCTCTAGAAATAAACCTCAGCTGTTTTTGCTCTGTCTTAAAACCACAAGTGAACGGGCTACACAAAAATTGACTTTTGGGAGACCCTGAAACTAGGAAGGCTAATTTTTTCTGCTTTAAAATAGTTACCAGGCAAGATGCTATGCCCTGACAGATGCATGCGCCTGTAATATATCTGCAGAAGCCTGCAAGAACTTTGAAGAAATCTTTCCTTACTGTGACAATTATTGTGCCTGTTGAAGCATGACGTAGGCATTGAAGTTAACCAACTGAATGACTTGCAGATTTACACCACTGCTGATCAATAGGCTTTTTAAAATATTTGACACTTGCATTATAAGTCAACCTAACTCTGGCTAGTTCCTGCTCATTACGCACACACTAAACCACGGTGAAATAAACAGAAATGGCTCCCCAAAAAATAATTCAGCAGCCACCATCTCGGACCTGCATGAAGCCCAGACCAGCGTTAAAGGGCTTTGGTGTCAAAGAGGATCTATCCTGAAACCTCCTGCTGCCACTCTCACTGGTGCGGTTCCACTTCCCGACAGCAACCACAGCCGCACCGGGACCAACCCCGCCTGACGGTCCGAGCCGAGGCATCGGCAAATACCCTGCAAGCACCAGTAGCCAGGGTTCGCCTGCACAGTCCCATGTTCCAGCTTGGCTTTCCCAAGGCCAATCCTCCCAAGGAATTTTTTCAATCTGCTACCAGCAGAACTTAACCCTCCTTTGCTCCCAATCAATGCAGGCTCCTCTTCAACTTCAACAGGGCTCAGCTCAAGTGCCAGCTGATGAGACGGCAATTTCCTCAGATGTGCCGGAGCCGAGCGCTGCGGGCACTGTGATTTGCGGGAGTGCTTAAACCTGGTATCTGCAGAAGTGGAAGTTTTGCTACCAATCAATTTTAGTCAGTACGGAAGAAACCTCCAAATAAGAAATCTGATTTGTTACTATTTCACATCAAAATTGAACCTACTTGGGGATGGGTGGGATCAAAAAAAGGGATGTATTTCTACAGCTAGTGTTTTAGGTGATGGCATAGAAGCCTAAAATGTAATTGGATTTAATGAGCTAAAATACTACATTTAAACGGCAGCCACACGTAACTATAGCTACGACATAAAAAAAGCCTTGTGAAAATGATTATGCAGTTAGTATTTTGGGTTATCTTTTGATCTTTGAGAGAGGTACCTTAAATTACTCAGCTTCAGATAAAGTTTATCATGTACATTCCCAGCTCACACTCTCTCCTCCCAGCTTCTATCCCACCTAAACAATTGGTGACAAGTCTGTCGTGGGAGACCTTGCAGGACTGCACTGTATGTCACAGTCTGATCCCGATTTTACTGTGATGCACTAAAGGCAACTTAAAATTAGCATATGAAAAAGAACATTATACTTGCTACCAGTGCTAGCATCTGATGATGTAACTCACAGAATTTAATCCTGGAATTTAGCACAACATACATATGCATCTAAATAAATACAGAGTTTACATAAAAATATATATTTAGCTTCACTGCAATATGAATAGCTTTTTCACTGAAGAAAGCTTGAAGTTGAACAAAAAATAATCAGCATATTAAAAAAAGGAGGTTAATATATTCACCTGTTAAAATGGATAGTGGGAGACCAGACAAAAATTTAAAATAATCTGAATTTATGCCAAATACTAAATTGTCCAGTCTCTAATCCGACTTTCATGGACTATTTCAAATTTTTTTTATATGCTGCTCCAGATTTTCCAGTTAGGCATCAGGTCACGTCTATGCTACTGTGCTCAGCAGTTCTTACTTTTATGACTTAAAACCAGCCTGTTTCAACAAAGGGAACTTGCCATCATTTTTATCCAAGCAAAAATTACAGCATAATTAATTTCTCCTGTATTGACTAAATATGTGAATTTAAAATTCTCCCTAATTAGGCAGGAACATTCCATAAAAATGTTTCAATGACTGAATGGTTATGATCTTTTGATTTTTTTCATGAAAGGAATTTATAACCTGAACATAGACTTAATAACATTATATTAGTAGACTATTTTTTTAACATTTAAAAAAGGAGTATCATTAGAGGAAAATGCATTGAGCACCGAAACTATGGCATATAAAACCTATACATATATATTTTTAAAGTAACAACTCATTATTATTAAACTTGGCCCAATAATGTATTCCATACAAACACAGAACTTCCTTATTCTCCTCTCTGAGCAGGCAGGATTAAAGATTTCTTTAGGCACAGACATACTTTCTAAACATATTTAGAAGGCAGGGGTTTTTGTTGGTCGGTTGTTTCTTGACACCTGCCAGCATCCGTTTTGCATTGTTTCGTGTCCCCAGTGCACTTGAAAAAATGAAACTCTGTTGCCTTTTAAAATTATGTAATTTTCTATATGGAAACAGGACACAAATGAACAGCAGTAAGAAAGCAAAGCACAAACAGAAACGTTCTTCGTTTCTCAGAATATTCTAATGATGACAGTATCAGTTGTTTTTCTTTTCAATTAGCGATTCCTTTACCTTCAGCTGTGCATTTAAGTGCATCTGGGAGTTTCAAGAAAGGCAATTTAATACTAATTGTTTAGCACATGAAGCTATAGAACATTATAAGCAAAGTCAGGGGAAGTGTTGCAGATAATCTGGCTTCTAAATGCCAACTTTAGAAGAAAATAAATCTTGACTATGAGGCATGCCTGTTGAATGGTTAAAATTCACATTCTCAAAAGCCTGTTACATTGGTATTTTTATTATGGGAAACAGAAAAAAAGACACGGCATTAACCTAAGTAACTCTTCTGCCTTGTACTAGCACACCATTTTATAAAACCAGTAAGATTTTGGATTTTGGCTTATATATACAAACATCACAAATGTCTGCTCTAACATTTTACTTGAATTACACATTATAGATTATCATAGCAAATACTCTACTGTTGATTATTTGACAGTGGCACAACTCATAGGTATTTACACTATCGTTCTAGTTTAATTTTGCTATATTCATCTTGTCTGCCATATACATGAGAAACTGATAGAAAATTATCAACTTTCATCATCCTTCTTTTCTTAAAAAGACCCCCCAACACCCACAAAGAAATAAAATGCATTTGCCTCCCCTAATTACAGTACACTCATCACCTATCGACGTGTTGGATCTGTCAAATTCTCTTACGTGCGTTTTGTTTGGTTAAGGATGAGTTGTATGAGTTGTATGAGATACAACTCAGTATCATTTAATTTACAGAGAAAGTATTTGGTGGGGATTGGATTATGTGCTGTGAGCAAAAAAAGGGCATTACTAAATTAAGCATTAAAACCAAACTGCTTACCTGATCTCATCTAGCTGTGCAGAACTGCACTATTTTGGTACCTACTAAAGAGTTTGTTTTGACTGACCTCAAAAAATAAATAGTTTTTCTCTGTTTAATCTATAGGGTATTTTTGTGATAAAGTACATATTTCTATCATATTACATATTATATTTATCCATGGTAGATTACAATGCTAATACTTTCTACTAATTGTAATTCATCCCAAAGGCCTTCCAGCAAGTGACAGAAATAGAAAAAGGAAAAGAAACTATTATGTTTGCTTTAAGAATGTTTAAGGAAAACTGCAGGAGAATATTTTCACCTGGTATTAAAATGATTTCATTGCACTGAGCATAAAGAAGTTGGATTTCTAACACAGGATTGGCCTGAAAAGAAAGGCTAGAAGGTGGGTGCCAATCTGTCTCAGCAGAAAGCAGCAGCAGTCAGAGCAAATAACTTTTCTCTCCCCAGAGTGTTTCACATGAGATAAGAGTGTCCTAAATAGACTCTTCAGCCCACATTCTGAAATGCTGATAGGTGATACATGCAAGGCAAAGCACAAAGTCATGGGGAAGGGAGTGAAATATGCGCGATACAGTGATGATCACAAACCAACACACTGTACTTCAAATGGAGACTCAAATTAAGGCCAGAAGAGAAGACAACCACAGCTGGCATTATGAATGCCAAAAATTCTGATTCAGGTCTTGAAACCCAGTTGAGCAACTGACAGGTTTTCAATATCTGGGATGGGAGATTGCAGCAGATGAGTAGCCAAAGAGTGAATTAAAAGTAAATCCAGAGAAAGACTGTATTTTTGAAGAGATGAGATACAACTGTGCATTTATACAGGTGGGCAACAGAATCACACCTTGGAGATGAAAAGTACTACTTGAACTGGTGCTGAAAGAACACAGGAGGCCAAAATATGTCTCATAGTTTGTATTTCTACAACTACACTTCATCGAAAAGTCTAGATTTAGAGAGTTATGTCTTGGAGAGATCTAGGAGAATCTAAGAAACGTTAAAAAGCATTATAGGAGAAAATTATGGCAATCAAATATAAACAAGGGAGTTTGGGGAACAGCAAGAATCAGATGTCGCAAGGCATCTATTATGCTAGTTGTAGCATCAGATACAGAAGAAGAGCGTTGGCAAAGTTTATGTCGGGGGGAAAATAATGTACCGGCAAGGAAACAAATGGGCTTGAAAGCACAGAGCATCTGTTTCAGTCAGCTGAAAGGATGCAGCATGAAGGAAGCAATTGTTTGCTGCCAGTATTGTGCTATAGGAATTTGGCAAGCTGACTGAATAGAGTTTCTTTCTTTCACCAGTTTTCAGGTAAGGTGATAAAAATTTACTCAGTACCAAAGACTGACACGTGTTATATCTTTTTTATCTAAATAAAATAGTTTTTAGTGAAGTGTTTTCAATCAGTAAGAATATTTTTCAGGTGGAAGTTTAAGTCTTAGGTGGAAGGAGATCCTGACCAATAGGGAAATTAATTTTCTTTCAGGAGACAGTAAAAACAACCATTCTAAAAAAATTTTAAAAAGGTAAGGCGTACTTGAGATGATGAAAAAAACATTTATCTCGATAGATATTACAGTCATGTTCACTGACAGCTAAAATCAATGTGCGTACAAAATGAAAGGGTCTAAGTAGAGGGGAAAAAAACCCCAACCCTCCCGCGCAAACAAACGCTCATCACCATGAATTTTAAAAGCATGCAATAAATTTCAACAAGATAGATGACGGGCTCTAAAAACTCTGAAGGGAGGACGAGTATCAACTCAGCAACAACAGTCAGTTAAGATTGCACCTACCTGCAATAATAATCGGGCTGATTTTACCCCAGACTGTCTGTAAGGAGGTAAATCAGGAAAGATTCGTGACTCATCACAAATTGGTTTTGTGCCAAATAAGATTCATGATTTTTCCTCTGTGCAAACAAAATACCTTCGTAACCTACCTTCACTAGAGCTTTTACGCACGACAGTTATTAAGACTTCTGAATAAAATGTCTTTTTCAATGAACAGCATTAGTGATCTGAATAAGGTTTTACGTAAATGCTGGGGGTGAAACTGCACACAAAATAAAATGGAAAATATGGCTGACATCGTTTCATTACATTTGTTCAGTGTTTTGTTATTCAGAACTTCACAGGCTGGTGTTTACTACTAGAAAGGAAACATACTTAGATTTGGAAAGATCAAATAAAAAAGGTACTGAGCTCAGATTTTTTTTTTTGTCTTTTTGTTCCTTTTGAAAAGCCCTTTTAAGTTGAGGAAAATTCATGCATTGTCACCTCGGAGCACAATGTGATATAGGCAGCTGCTTCACGCTGGCTATGGTGTGCAAAATTCACTGTCATGACCTGCTGACTGCTCAACTGTGAGGGAAAAATTAAAAAATACAAAAAAGGGGAACATGTGGCAGTTTTAGAAACACACTTTTCAATAAAGTATACTGTGAACTATAGACTATTGCACATTTCAACATGACACAAGAAAAATAAGGGGTTCAAAACAGAATACACTTTGTAACATAGAAATATACAGACTAGCTTGTGCACAGAAATCAAAACATGGTTACAAGACACCACTGCAGTCAACCTGTCTTATAGTCTGCTTATGATCTTAGTGACCTTAAGAAACTGGTCCAAACTGATTATCAGCAATATTTTTTTTGTTACTTTTTTAAAAAAATATTTTGAGACCACATTTTTGATACACATATATATATTCCGTGGTCAAAACAGACAGACTTAACTTTAGCGATACTAAATAAAAGTGCAAAAATTTTTTTTAAAAAAAAAGAAAATAAAAAAATACGGAAGCATAAGCTAAAAATTTTCTGCATAGCTGAAATCTATTTTAAGCGAGTCCTTGGGAGGGGCTGCTGACAGGAGGAGAAAGCAGTTTTTTTAAATGTCTTCTGCATGTTTTTGTTTCAAATAATGCAAAAAAAAGGTCATTTGTTGGCTTTTAAAGTGTTTCACAGGCAGTTCACTCCTGCGTCCTTAGATACCATTGTGGTGGCAGTGCCTCCTTCCGCAAGGTACACGGCAGTGCTGGATTTGGAGTGGACTGCCCGCTCGCTGCCGTTGTTGTTGACCTCGCAGTGCAGCGGCTCGGTGGAGATGACCCACGTCGAAGGACGCCACCGCTTAAGTGAGTACGGAGTTTTCACGCGCTTCTTGATCTTTTCTCCTGAGCCTGATTTGCCATCCTGTGAGGAGTCACCTACTGGAGACAAAAAACAAACAACCCAAAACAAACAAACAAACAAAAAAGAGTTGAGAATAGTATTACAAGGGAGATAAAGGTCTGAAGAGTCCAGAGTTGTTACTCATGCAAAACAGAACAAAATCTTGTCACACAAAAGCCCCTGTGTGGCAGAGGCACGGCAGGTATACCAGCTACAGCAGCTGCCACGCAAACAAGGGGTCAGATTCTGTTTTCTGTCAGAAATTACTTCAGTGAAGTAGTTTGTGTTACCTTGAATGCACATTGGCATCAAACAGCAGAATCAGCATTTGACATTTGAGGGGCTTTTGCAACCACAGTATCTTACATTACCTGTAATGGGAGGTACAAAAAATTGTTGCTACTACAGGGCGGCAACGGCTAAACTTTTAATAGCATACTTAAATTGTAGGTCCCCGCATCCTATTTCACCTGGCAAAGCATTTCAACTGAAGACAAAATGGTCTGTTCTCTTTTAAGATCTTAAATCAGGATTTGGGATGTTGGGTTCCAAAACTGGCAAAATCAACTTTAGCCATGATAAAATTTCAGCAGTAAAGATCTGATAGTTAAAAAACCTGTCACTTTATATAATTTCAAACTCTTCCATTTAACTTAGCCTTCAGTTAAAGAAGGTTGCTGCAATAGTCTTTTTCCTTGACCTCAGTAAGACTTCAACTCAAGTTAAGACTTCAACTCAAGTCAACAAGTTAAGACAAAAATTAAGATTTCTTACTTAAAGGGAAGGTTTAAAACATGCTACAGCTGAATTTTCAACTACATTTCTTGAAAGATGTGTTCTGGTCTGCTTATAAACTTCTTCCTTCCAAATGTGCCCGGCACCCCAGCTTATTTCACTAGTATCGCAGCACCTGTCTAAACAGAGGTTTTCAAGCACCTTTTAAAGACTACGGTACATTCGGGAAATATATTCTCTTTAAAATGCACACCAGGAGACCTTTTCAACAGCTCCAACAGGCACAAAGTCAAACTCAGAGGATGTTCCTAATTTAACCGTAATTACATGACCACATTCTTACTACAAAAAGGAGAGTGCCACTGTAACCTCTTACGATCTTTTCCTGTAAAACTCTTAGGGCAGTTATTCTGAAGGAATCTATTAAAACAGATTCCTTTTCTAACTACTTTGACTGTTTTTTAATATGTACATAGCAACCCTCACAAAGGATTGCTATAATTGTTAGAGCTCAGATAGCAAAGTGGAGAATGCATGACCCTCCATCTAGGCTGGACTAATACAGTAAAATCAGTTGCTTTAAAGGTAATGAAGTATATAAGTAGTTACCATAATAAATTATTTCAATTAATGCATCTTAGAGCAAGCAACTCGTAAGAGATTGAGGAAAAGTAAGAAAAAGAAGGTGTAACATGCCCCCGAAGGAAGAACTAGGAAGCTTTTTCAGTATTTTTTGCAGCTGCCAAGCTGCCTTGCAAGGAATAACGGAAGTTAGAAATTGCTCTCTTCCTCGAGTGAGAGCAGACAGGTTATACAGGGACAGATTTATTCCATGTATGTGGAAGGAAGATAGTGGTCTAACATGCTGGAGTTGATGGAGACAGGACTTTATTAAAAAGACCGAAATTGTGCAGATGTAAATTAAATTTATACTTGATTTAGTAAGTATGCTTTGAGGAGGGACAGGAGAGAAAGAAATATTTTCTATTCAAGCAGATATACATAGTTATTATGTAAAAGGGAAACTGTTCAAGTCCTGCAGGCACTTACACTGCAAACTACTGCTATCCAAACTATTTGTAGCTGATAGATCCAGTGAATTAGGCCTCTGTGCTCTTCTAGTCTGGGTCTGCCCAGGATTTCTCACTACATTCGGGATAATGACTGTAGCCGTGTCTTGCACTGGGCCCGGGTTACTGTTGTTGTTATTGGCATTCGTTCGGCCATTATCCAGCGGTCGCTCTCTCCTGTCTACTAGGCGGTCCAGAACACCTTCGTCATGGCCAACCTGCTGCTCCCGCCTCAACAAGGGTTCATGCTCATCAGGGCTTGAATTGATATTCAGGCGACTATCCTCTCCACTGAACTGGTTCTGAAGCATTTCCTGGGCCCGCTGCGCTACCGAGCTGGTTGTCTGGCCAGACGGCACCGTGCCATTGGCGTATTGGGCTGGGCCAGCATGAGAGTTTATGCTGTGGCTTCTCCCGGCCACTCCGTTCATGGTAACTGTGACAACGTGAGGTTCTGCAGCATTGATAGTGTTCATCTTGGCAACACCTGTTTCCACTTGCTTCAAGTTCGATTTGTGCTTGCCACCAAATTTTAACCGTGGCTCCTTTGTTGAATTTTTGGTGTTTAGGGGGAGGCTAGTAGGCCTCTTCGGAAGGTTCTGTTGCTTGGGCAGAGGATAGACCTGAGCAGATGGGACATCTGGAATCAAACATGCTTGACCATTGCCAGCTTGTGTGAAGTCCTGTTGTCCTGTCACCTCTACTGCAAGTTTTATCAGCGGATAAAGCAAGCTGGAACTAGTGCTGCTGAGCGGATCTGGCCCGCTAAACTGCTTCAGTGAATGTTCCATCAGATTCTCATCAGAGCTTTCTTTCAGGTTCTTATCCACTTCTTTTGGATCCAATTTATTTGTCTCCAAGTCCTCCTCTGTTAGCTGCAGACAAACAGGGGTGGGCCCACCTGGCTGCATGACGTTTGCAGCATGTAAGTTTGTTTCATCCGAATAAGGCATTTCGGATATGGTGGTCATGCCAGTGCTAGGAGTGAGACCAGTTGTATTGGTGGTGGTAGTATTGGTGGACAAACTGGTGACACTTGTCTCAGGACTAGGGATGCGAGCTTGCGCTTGTTGTCGCTCATAGTTAATGGAGTTTCTGTTCTTTTCCCCTGAAGTCAATGGTGTAGTGGACATCGAATGCTCAGAAGAAATGTTCTTCACTATGCTGTCAGTGTGGTGGATTGAATCTTCAATGTAGGAAGAGGAAGAGTAATCTGGATATGGCCTTATCTTTGATACACGTCTATGATGCGACAGATTCCTTTAAGGAAAAAAAAAAGTAATATTAAGACCATAGATGTAAGAATCATCTCATATTATACAGCCTTTCAATTAAGAGAGCAGAATATATTGCTGTTTCTTTTCATGCATAAACTAAGGATAGATATAATAACAAACTGAGATCTTTTCAGTAACCTCCTTGAAAAATTATAGGTAGCAGAAAATTTGTTTTAGTAGGACAGCAATTTTGTCATGGGTGGTATTTATACAACTAAGCTGGATAACAGGAATTTTCTTCTATTTGACCAATGTGCTGTTTGTCCAGTTCACTGCTAAGGGGCACTGCTATAGTTACAGAGGAGTGATGCTAAAGGGAGGCAACAAGAACTCAGCACGCAAGATGGAAAAAGCAATGCTGGGAAAAAAAATGACAAGGTACTAAACCATGAAAAATCCATTGTTTTTAACAATTCAGCTATTCTATGATTTGAAAATTTTTTGCGTTACAGTACACACAGCAACACACAGCAACAGTACTCTTCTCTCAAATCTCTCAAACAGTGTATAATATTAAGCACTAATGTCAGTTCTGCAAATTCTCACTCCCCCTGGATTACATATAGGCAGAGAATGTGCAGTACTTCTCTCTCTGGGGTCAGAATAATGATGACTTAAACTATGGCCCTGTGGTTCTCTAGCTGAAAAGTTACAGGTTTGAGACTCGGTAATTTCCTGAACTCGTATTGCCTGTAAATTCACAGTTTTTAGCAGAACACTTTAAACAGAAGTTTTATGCATCATTTAGCAAGAGTCCTTAAAGGCAATTCACAGCCACGTTGTGTCTTTGCAAGCCTCTTTAGACAGTTTGCCCAAGTTCAGCTTAAAAGGTCCCTCTACGAGAAGTACAGTTGCTCAAATAAAAGGTGCCTGAACTCTGGGGACACACAGGGGATCTTAAGAACACAAGCAATCAGGATCATGTAATACAATACCCATATGCAGACTAGCTCATGTAACACACACCCGCTTCACGGGTGCAGAAATATTAAGCTACCAGCGTGCTCTAGCTTCCTTCCTGGAGTGAACTGAGCATTGCATCGGGTATTTGCTGCTGACTAAAACGAAATGTTTTCCTTCTTACCGCTCATTTTGCATGGCAGTTGACATAGGGTTGACCGTTGGACTAACTGATTTATTTCTCTCCCAAATCATCATGAGCTCTGCCATCCTTTCCTCGGCACACTGCGCTGTTAGTCGAGCTTCAGCATCTTGATCCCAACAGTCTTCAATTGTTTCTTTAAGTGACCTCACAGCCTGCCAGGAGACAAACAGACAAAACTACTTTATCTTAAATTATTTTCCCTTTATATCATTTTATGGGTTTTTTTTACTGTTTTATGACAGCATTCTGTATGTGTGAAGATAGCCACAAGCTGGTGAGAAACAGAAGATACACCCTTTCATTCAAAGCTCGTTTGCCCTAAGCCCAGCAATACGCCGGACTAGTATTACTATAGCTCACACACAATGCGACTGGGAAGACAATTCCTTAGGAATAGCTGCATTCACCAGTGCCCATACAACCCCCAGCCAGCCCTCTCTGATATATGTATGCAGGCTCAGCTTGCTCTGCCTGCCTTTTGAAAGCTGTATACTAAGGACTGATGATACTCTGGGAATGCTGTCATTGTCACCCTCACAATT
Source organism: Trogon surrucura (assembly GCA_020746105.1). NCBI lineage: Eukaryota > Metazoa > Chordata > Aves > Trogoniformes > Trogonidae > Trogon > Trogon surrucura. The sequence continues at coordinate 53,008,433 of CM036621.1, read as the reverse complement.
CAGTGAAGGTCCTTGCCTTGCTTCCCCTCATTGGACGCAAATAACACAGCCTTGCTCGTTTAGTTGTGCTTTTCTGCCTCCATTCACTACTTAACATCGAAACGCCTCATAAATATCAGCGAATTTGCCTGCCCTAAGGAAGATTATTGCTGCCCTTGTTTTACAGATGGAGAAGCAGAAACAGACACGCTTTCCTGGGACCACACAGTGGGGTGAATAATGCAGTCAGGATGAGAGCTCAAGACCTCCAAAATGCGCGGCCATATGGTCAGAGACTGGAGGAGGACACAACTGAAATTACAAGCACTGAACGCTTCTGCTTCTACTGCATCTGGAGTACAAAAACCAGGCAGACATTTATTGGCTCCTGCTGCCAAACTATGGCCAATGGATAGGATATGGTTTGCCAGACACCTCACACCTACGGTTCAGCTTTAACCTCTCCAGCATCAATGAGTGTGCGGAGTCCCAGCTGGGCACTAAGCCATTCGGTGGGTCCTGCTGCCTGCCTCCGTGCCAGAACTGCCTCATTCGCTTTTGGCAGCGAGAGCCAGGACTCACTCTGCACGCTGGCCAATTGCTCTTCACCCGCAGAGCAGGCTCCTGTCATCGCTTGCATCTGGCAAGTCCCTGCTGCTGCGCAACGAAGCTGTGGCTGCACAGGTGGGGGTCAGCTGCCACACGAGCAGACCTTTCATCTCCCTTACTGCAGCAGGTCAACTCTCAGCTAAGCAACCATGTGAGGAACATGAGTCTAAAAGAACCCTCAGGGACAATGATGGGATAGCATCCTGGATCCTTTTTCTCACTCAGAACAAAAAGCCTTCATTTAGCTTTTAGGACTTAATTTAGTCACAACTTAGACCCATCTAGGTCAGTGGATACATTAATCTCCTACCTTGCCCCTTCATAAGACTCTCCCTTACAAGTTTCACCAGCAGTGAATTTAACCAGTGTTTAATTTCATACTGTCTCTCTTCTAGGAGAGCACAGACTGGAAATCTGCATTATTCTGTTCTTCAGTCCTGACCTTTAAAGTCAACTTTGGGCAAACGAGGCAAGAATGTTGCTAAAATCTGGACTCAGTTTATAGTCCTTGAATTATTTTATGCATATCATTTGCTCAGATTGTTGATTTATACTGTGAAAAACAATGCTGCTAAACAAGGTCTGTATCGTAATACATATGTTCAAGAAGACCGAGGCTGCACAGGTGATCATAAATTTAGGATTCCACATCTTTTGAGAGCCTTAATTATGTGATCTAAAAAGGAAAACATTCCTTTTTATTTGTACTTCTCAAATGGAAAGGGCAAGTACACTTCTCTAATAGATGCGTGTGCATGAAAGTCTTATAACCCAACATGCTGGCATAGCTTTAAGTAATGGACAAAAGTCTTTTATCCCATGCATTAGATACAGGAGGTTAGGACCTGGGTCCAGGGTGAGGTACTATGGAGCTTGGTTTTCTACACTATCTCCCCTAGAGGACTCATTCAGATGTTAACCCAGACTGGCAGGGGGTAGAGTAGGATGTTTGATATCCATGAGAGAATCACAGATTTCTTTATTTATTCTTCTCTTCTCTTAAAGCATTGATGTAGATCATGCCTTAGAGCTGGACTTATCATCATCATCATCACTATTATTTTGAATTTTTGCAAAAAAAAATTAGTGACAAAGAATGTGTTGGGCAGTTTAAATATAGGGATCATTACTTGCTCAGCGGCTAATAATGCTGGAGTCTATCAGCTTATTAGAACATAATTAACATTTAAAACAGTAGTCTGCAAAACAAAACAAGCCTTCTAGAACTGTTTTAGTTATAACTTGCTTCAAAAACAGCTGTCAAGCTCGGTTCTTCCAACATAACACTTGCCAACATGGCTATAGTTAAAACAGTTGCTGCTTGATTTCCTATATAGTTTGGGCATGGATTTTTTTTTTCCTCTTCTCCACCCACCCGTCCCAAGACTGGTTGGCCAAAACTGTGTAACAAAAGAATGTCTCTGTGAAGCTATCAACTCAGTCACAACGTGTTTTACAACAGTGTTAATACTGGAGGTTATGTTCCTCTCTGAAAACGTTTTCATAGACATTTACATGTACCAGCACAGGTGTGGCCTTAGGCTCCCCATTACCTGCATGGCAGCTACACACCAGCAACTAGCGAAGTCTCTGAAGACTGAAGGGCATAATTTCAGTGTGGAAAGAACTAGAAGGATCTTTTTAAATAAGAGTCAAATATGTTACTTTCATACTGGCAACCGAGCTATTTTAGCTTAAACAAGTCACCCCGTATCGGGTGGAACGCAGTGACTGCTTGCATTTCACTTTGCTTGTAATAAAAGAAAAAGAACCCCCGCTAAGCCGAGGGGATTCGCATTACCTCACCTTTGCTGTAATGAAAGCAAGCACACAAACAGATTCTGATAAGAGTTCAGCTGACTTGCTGTTGCTTGTTATGCTGCAGCAGCAAGCAAGGCTCTAAACCGCAGCTAGGCTAATTCAAAACAGCAAACAACATTACCATGTTTGTAGTCCTGAAAATAAAAATTGCAGATCAAATGAAGTCATATAAAATTTCTCATGTAGTTACAATGCAACGACTGCTAGAAGCTGTAGCCTCTGCGAATTCTGAGGATTATACAACTGCAGAAAAAGTTTATTACAATGTTTATAGATTTTAGTTCTGGGAGAGTACATGTACATTCTTGCCAACCAAATTAGGGTGCTATCAGTTTATCAACAGGCAGAAGATGCCTTTATGTTTCTGAACCAGCATACAGAGAACATATGGGCACTTCATGCATGATACTGCAGATACTGTTGAATAATTAATATAACAAGTTGACTTCTGCCTATCACACTTCAGCATCCAATAATAATAGTATTTTCCCTTAAAAGAACTCCAGCTTTCATGTTAATGGTGTTCTAAAACTTGAATTTAATACTTTAGAAGTCCAGACAGAAGCAGCTCCCAATCCTTAAAATACTAAGGAAAAGTAAAAAAAAAAACCAAAACCACAAACAAAAGTATTAAAAAAATTGCTTTTAAGAAGTGAGTACGCCCTATAGCTGGTTAAATGATGGTTGCAAATATTCTCTTCTCACCAGGCTGTTCTCCTTCCATGCTTCTGGGAATTTTGGTCTTTGCTTCTCTCTAGACACCAAGACTTGCATATCTTCAAAAGTGGGATGGTTTCCGACTTCTGTCTGGAAAGCCATCTGGTACTCTGGCACAGATTCCCCTGTTACCAAGAGAAAGAAAGAAAATAAAAAAATCACAGATTAAAAGGCAGAGCAACGGCTTTCAGGTGATGAAAGGTAGTATCAAAGTTGCTGTCTATTGAGATGTTCCCCCCTCTTCCCCAAAGTGCAGCTTCACCAAAAAAAGCTGAATTAACTGCAAATGAATTCATTGTTGTTCAGCAGTCTCCCAAAGGACAGCATCTTCAAATCTTGCTGGTTGAGTGGCACGATCAGAACGCCTCAGAGCCGGAGGATGACACCAAATTTCTGTGAAGAGGAGCTGACTGAATATATTCATGTACTTCATTTGGGAGGAAGCCCAGTGAGATTCCAAGTCTCTGCACATAAAGTGTGTCTGTTTGACTGCAGAGAGAATGCTGCAGATTATACCCTATATTAGGAAGAAGATGGTGGTTGTGACACAATCTCCTGTGCTAAATTTTAAGTCTAATTCTTCTTGGTTTATGCTACAGGTATGGCATATTTCCCTGAATTTTCAATGTCACAAGCATAAATAAAAATATGACTGACCAAAGGCCACATTAAATTACAGCACTTTCCCATCTATTCTTTCATGGGGGAAGTCTGAAAGACATTTCACGCACTTTTATCAGTTCCAAGAACTGAGAGTACTGCCTTTGCCATCAGCCCAACTCTGCACAACAACAATAATGCTCAAATCGCACTTAGCAGGAGGCCTGCAAACTGCTTAAACAGGTAATTTAAAGCCTTTCAGTATGAAGAACCACACCAGTCTCCAATACTGAGAGTACTGACAACAATCATCCTGAACACTAGATGGCACCGATTTAATGGCAAAAACAACTGAGAAATTATGTCCTCTCTTAGCTTTTAAAAAGCTATGGCTAGGCAGCAGCTTTGGTTGTTGATACTGCTTTCTACTATGTTTTTTTCCGTTGTTTTCTAGTTACCTGGGAAGAGATCTGTACATCTCATGAATATCTCCCAGTAGATAAGGCCCAGCGCATACATATCTACTTGTTTCAAAGCAGATTCACAGTCTCTCAAGTTCACTGCTCCTTCAAGCACCTCTGGGGCCATATAGCGGATTGTTCCCACCTGGAAAAACATAAAAACAAAGTTTCACATCAGGAAGAAACTTCCAAATTTAATTTATTACAGAGATTTATTTATTTTTTAGTACCCTACTTGTTTGATATCTTCTGCAGTTAAGGAAAATGCAGTTTGCTTCTACCCAATGTCCTCAGCTTTTAGTCTCTTATGAGAAGCCTAGTCATAATAAAACCCTTCCCTTGCTCTTTTGCTTTTTTGTATGTACCAAAACAAAATAATATTGTCCCTTACTCAATGCTGATAGATGCAATATGATACAGCAGAAATGCTCATTTTTTTCCTGAAATTACTCTGGTAAACACCAAGGCACATATTGTAATGGAAGAGGATGCTGCTGAACAAGGAGCTTGTTCTTCTGGTCTTGTTAGTTTGTTTTTTTTTTTCTTGACTGTCAGCAAGGCTCTCCATGGTCAAAGACTATTAACAGCCTTGGAAGATATCTTTCATTTCCACCAGGACATATGTTAGATTAGAGTAATCACTCATCAGTACTTGTAGGATAGTATTTTGTCACAGGACTATTTAATATCCCCACATTTTAAACACTGGTTTCCCCGTTTCTTTGTTCAGTAAGGGGAGATCTGAAAAGAGGATCTGTGCACAGATATTATTAATGCAGCACTTGCTTTTTGGGGGGGAGGTGATTAGCACTGCGAAAAACATTCTTTGAATGAAATGCAATGGTCTTCTGTAAAAGCACAAAGACAACAGATATACAAACTATTAGGAATTTGCACTGTTTAAAACAGTCTCAGTGTATTACAGTAGCCTATATTCAAGAATCCGTGTATTTACGCTTGCACAAAAACAGTAACAAAAACTGCACTCTCTGAATCACTGCATCATAAAAAAGAAAGCTCAAGTAATTTTTTTCTTTCTACCCAGAATCCATTCTAACCCACTCTTAGCAGATGTTTTCCCAATCTGTTCCTTAAATTCATAAAATGATGCAAATTCTATATAGCCTTTCTCAGCAGTCCATTCCAGACACTGGCTGCCTACAGATTAGAAAGATTTCTTTGTAACTAATACAAATTTTCCTCCCACAATGTAATCCCCTTACCGCCTGTCCTATCCACACTGAATGCAAACAGTTTATTCCTTTCTCTTTGTAGCAGCCATTTACATATTTGAAGACCTGTCTCTGTCTTTACTTCCCTAAATAGGCCTCATTCTTTCATCCTTTCCCATAGGGCATTCTTTCAAGCATCCTCTTGTTATTTTGTCCCCGTTCTTTTTCAGTTTGTCCCTGTCTTTTCTACACACACTTACTCGCCCAGATGTATCAAGTCCAGAAAATCGCAGCTGATGCACAGAGAAATGGTTGTAGGATGCAGAGTGTGGTACGTCCCTATTTCAGAAAAATTAACATCAAAACCACCAAAGAATGTTTGGTTGTCAGTTAATACCTGCAGCACAAGACTGAAGGGGCCTGTACCACACCATCACAAACAACACAGCAAGAAAATCCACCTTGCACCTTCTCATACCTCACACAGAAAACTTCAGTCTCCAGGGCTGCCAATCTATCACTTTCCAAAATGCTAGGTTTGTCTTCCAGTGTTTCGAGAACAAAACCAGCTTCCTCCTATCAAGATTTCAGCCACTTCTCACCCATGTTGCAGCAATTGCCCCTCACGGGAATTGTACCACCTTGTGACAACAGAAGCAACTATTTCTCAACTTCCATACCCATTTGTCTTTCTTTATGCACTGGTTTAACTTCATTTGTACTTACCTCACTAATAGCTGCATTATCTTCCTCACCTGGGCGTACCAGTCTGTTTCCAGTTAACTTCATGGAGAGTCCAAAATCGCTAATTACACATGTTCCATCATTCTTTACTAGCACGTTGCGGCTGTTCAAGTCACGGTGAGATATTGCAGGTTTGTAGTGGTCTATTTGGACATACAGAAGTGCTTGTTACTATTTGAGCAGTTCTATTGTTTGGCATAATGAGAAAACCTCATTATGTCTGCTCAGCTATTACAAACAGAAAGTCAACTTATCTTTTTGAAAGTTAACATTTTTGCTCCTTTATAATGAGCTCCACAGTATCTTATCTATAGAAAACTGATAATACTCAGTCTTTTACTGTACCTATGCAATATATTATGCTATGGCTATATACAGTTTGTGTTTTCCAACAAACTTCTTTCCAAGGGATAGTTCAGCATGATTTTGGCAGCAGAGATGTCATGTACTTCAGCACAGACCTGCTGCCAGAGCCCTGCCAGCCACCCCAAATGCTCCCTCTCACATCCACACTCCTGCGTCAAGTACAGCACCAACTATTTACGTTACGATTGGAATCGGCACCTATGCAGAAGATACGTAGAGAGGATCATTCCAGAGAATCTGAACATGTTCATCTTGCAAGGGGTCTGATCTTTCCCGAAGAATAATCTCAGTTGTTCCTAATTTATATACCATTTATTTTGTTAGTAAAGCAGCCAGCACTATAGAACTGTTTTTACTGTGGAATATGTTTCACTCCACAAGTTCCTTCCTAGCAGTCATGGACCAGCCTACAGCTGTCTCATCTTCATGACGGAAGGTTTGCATATGTTCTGGATGCTAATGGACACACCTGTCTGCACATTTCAAAATTATGAAGTTAAGATGATAGCTGCAGTTTCGACGGCACATAGGAATAGCGATTTAGGTATTTTCAGCCTTGCACTTTTAAAAGCATCTTCAGTTGTCATCCTCTGCTAGAGATGATGTTTAACACTTGAGATATATAGTTTGGAATTTTGATGCAAACATTAGCACCTTAACATAGAATTAACGATACCATCCTTTTATTTACTTTCAAAAAGCTAATGCTTTAGTGCCAGGCCAAATTCTGCAGCCTGATACATCACAGATCTCAGAATATCTGTTTTATAATCATGACACTTCAGCTGCTTCAGCTGAAGCATGCAAGCAGAGACAGAAAGATATAAATATGGTGTCACATCTGGTGGTCTAATAAAACATTACAAGTCCAGCAGTACCGTTTGTATGAAGTGAAGACCAGGCCCACATCCTTAGATGAAAAAACCAAGAGACACGATAAATGAAACTACAGCGGAGTGAAAAGAATTAATTATTTCGCTTTGTGTATACAGTTCACACACAAACTAAAAATTGCTTGGGTGATTTGTGCCTGAATTGCAAAAACAAACAGAACACCCCATCTGTTTGCTCTCGGCTAGACAGACACCCAGTGCTGCAGGTCTTCCGTCATCTGTTGCCATGACACAGCAGCACAGCCCCGCTCGGCCTCCTCCCGCTGCCTTTCTCTGCGCTCTGCTGGCGCTCACTCCCTGCTTTCATGCAAGCGTCACAGACACAGCCCACAACATCGGACTGTTCAGAAGAAAAGAACCTGTCAGAAGTTCCGAGTAATCTCTACTCACATTCATCATTTCCTACTCACCATACTGTCACAGACAAAAACAGAAAGGCATGAATCTAGTACCTGATGGAAATAAGAGTATCTTGAACATTTTGGCACCCCTTCCCGGCCTCACCTCCTCGAGGTAGCTCCGTGTGCAGGTACGCCAAGCCCCTGGTTATAGAGTGAGCCAAACGACAGGAGCTCACCCAGTCACTGGTGTGAAGACTCAAATATTTGCACAAAGAACCCTAAAAAATTAAAACATATTGGATTAAAATCACCGTCCAGCTGAATAACTCAAAAATCTTTAGGAGAGTGTTTTATCCAATGCTCCTGAAAGGTGTGATCCTGCAACTGCTCCTAGGTTTAACCCGATGTTCTAAAACACAAGAGTGGTTCATTAATTTCTAGTACTGCCGCTTGTTTTGTCTGAAGAAGTGGAACAGAAAATTTATCACGAAATAACAGGGATTGCTTTTAGGAATAATGATATTAATTATAAAACAAAAGCAAAGCATGTATTTGATTTATTCTTCTGAAGAAGTCTTCCTGAACAACAGCAGAGGAGAGGTGACTGCAGATGCAACAGTCTGGGTTAGTAAATCATGGCCTTTAACTGGTAGCACTTACAGAGGAATACTCAACATCTCTCATCAGCCTCTCCCCTCCTATATTCTGTTCACGCATCAAAACAAAAAAAACCAAACAAAGGCAATTCAGAATAGGAGCTAGTCCACACACACTGCAGAAACAGGAAAAAAAAGTCACGTTCCCCCTTTTTGAAAGATAAGTTAAATGGGAAGACTGAGGGATTTTTTAGTAACTTGTGGTGGAAAGTCCAAGAAAACCAGAAGGAAGGTTGTCAGATATGGTACAGAGATAATCTGGAAACAGAGACTGCTACCCAGATCAAGAGCCAGATCCCGCACACTATGATATCTTCGAGCAGTTTTTATGCACATACTCCCAAATGACAATATACTCGGTTTAAACACTAAATCCCCATGCAAGAAGAACAATTCGCCCTGTTGTCTCTGCATACACGTTACAATATATTTACGATTACCAACTACCCTGCTTTTGCCTATTTAAATCTGTATTCTCAGAGATGCACCAATGTGTGACATCTGATCATAGCTGCTACTAAAAACACCTTATTGCCAAATTAGTTATGTAACATTTGGTTAAAAAAAAAATCTGGTCTGTGCCATTTGAGCTCGTTTGGAGTCAACATTCAGGTATATAATGCGTGCACAGTTCAGATGGAGGCACATAGATACCAGAATTTAAAGTGCCTGAAACATCAGGCACTTCTTGCTAAAAGCAAACCCAAGCTTTCCTAAAACTAAAACTAAGTTCTTGACACTCCTTGGTAGAATTACAAGTCTTATATCTCTGCAGGTTTAGCCTGTGCAGAACAAGGAACCTATAAATAGATAACATCCTTGGTGAAAACACAGACCAGATCTCTCTCATACAGGTTTACATAAGCATTTTTTTTCACCATTTAACATCTTGTTATACAAACTTCAAATATTTTGGTAGGAAAATAAAAAAGCTAGGAATCCACCTAGAAATAGGTTGCAGAATTTTACATTTTTTTCCTGATTGTTAAAACTTTTTAAGTTTTAACTCTTACTAGCCTCCAATTGCCAGTAACTTCAGCTTGGTAAAGGATTTTCTTGAATTAGTGGCACAAGGTTCCCATCCACTCTAATGGAGGCCAGGGGACTGTTGTCATGGTGTGACTGGGGAACACGCGCTGTATAAAGATCACAAACCAACAACAAGATCTTTCTGCTGCAGAGCTTGCTAGCCACCAGATATTTTTTGAGCTGGCCAAGGGCTGTGACTTTTTGCTTTTAGAGAAGTTCAATATAAATGACAACTAGGAAAAGTTTTAGTCAAGATTTAGAGAGAGATATATTTGTAATTAAGGTTACTCTTGTCAGTCACAAGTTACATGTTAAATTAGGGGCGTTTGTTCCAGTTAAAACTTTTGATAAAATTTATGTTTTCATTTTAACAGTCATAAGATTCTTTATGTGTTTTACCACAGCGTTTCTATTGTTCTAAAAAGACACGAATGACTACTGGGGGCACTATTCTGTGGCTATCCTGTATTTCCTACTATGTCACCCCTTGCAACTTACTGCTTACTCATCTGCCACACCTCAGAGTACCAGCGGAAGAGCATGTTGGTTGATAAACACACGTATCTTTCCTTTTATTACTTGCTCACCTACTTTCTTTGGTCTGAAGGCATGTTTGGATAACAACACAATTTGGGTCAAACCAAGAACAATTTTCTGCGTGTTCCTATTTTTGAGAAGGAAAGTATTTTGAGGGAGAATGATGTTTTGGATGTGGAGTACTTCACCTGTACATCTTGTATGGGTTACTTCTTACTGAAATAAGATTTAAGGTTCTAGTTTGAACCGCGCGATTCCCTTTTAGCAGGGCTGCCACAGCAGGTTTCTTTCTCTGCTGTTAGCTCCACATACAGCAGAACATCTGCTCACTGAATTAAGGATCACACTGTGCATTAATTACACCTGCTGTGCACTTTTTCCAATGACTTCCAAACCACCAGTGGACTGATTTTAGACTAATCTTGCTGTTCTTAATACCATATTGAGAAAGAATCTGATAATATGATGTCATAAGCCTCATCTGTGCATTTAATCAGAGCATCGAGAGATCCTGTTTGTATAAACAAGACACAATTTTCAATCAAATTACATTTCAGCTGAAAACCCTCTCATTCAAGAAAACAGCAAAACCAGATCACCTGTTAAGACAGTTATGCTATGTCCTCCCAGGAGCAGAATACTCGCTTGATTTCACTTAACTAAATTAGTTGAAAATAAGCCTACTCTGCCAGAGCAGGCCAGAGCTGATGTGCTTTGCCTCCGTCCATCTGGTACGGGCACGGCTGAGCTTTTTCTGTGGTCATTTCTAGTCTCTGCAATCTCTTCTTAGATGCCCATCTCTTATAAGCTGACATGATCAACCATGTTCTTACTTGTTGCCTTAAATTTGCATATATTTTCAGATATTTAGATGCACTTATACATTTAGCTTTCAACACAAGCATACACAGGCTAAAAGGCCCTTAGATAAGCCATCATTACTGCTATTCGTAACTGTTCTCTTTCTTTTTGCTACCTGAATAGGCACACATATATTTCATTTTTCATGAACGTAGTTCACATTTATGCTGTTTTAAAACGTTTTTGCTTCTACGCATGTGTACACACAGACAGACAGACATTAGGAACTCAAATCAATGAACTTGAGAGATGTAAAAGCATTGTTAGCTAAGATTTGAAGACATGGTTCTGGAAAGTAAGGCTGCCTTCTTAAAACTTGCCCTACAGCCTCAATATATGGTACAGCAAAATAAATATGGTATGCCACAGAAAGCTTTAAAGAAAGTAACAGGATAAAAAGCCAACATGATTTATAATACCATAAACTAGCTTGACAACAATATTGGATCTATTATGTTTCATTGTACAAATCCCTACTATTTGCAGCTACTGAGGTCGTAACTACCGTAACAGAGACATAATGCCTTAATACTAAGAAGTTAAAAATTTAAGTAAAACCAACTCTTTGAATTCTGTCCTTGAACACTGCGCAGTTGACAAAAAACCCCCTGCACCATAACCAAGAGCAAATACTACAGCTAAGAATTTATGAGACTACATTTGGAAGCATTAACTGGGAAATCTTAAAGGGTATTACAGTAAACCACACTAAGGTTCATTAAAATTTTAATTTATATGGATTATTTTTACATTACTGTGCAAGAAGCAGCAATGAAAAACACTGGCAAATAGTAAAGCACATCCGTGGTTTAAACTTCTAAGAATAGCCACAAAAAAATCTGACTGATTTCTTTGAAGTACTTACATTGGGGTAATATTCCATCACCAATAAATACTCCATACGGCCATCTGCAGTGAATCTCTCATCCCCCACGATGAAGCGGGCAATGTTGTCATGTTCCATCAGTGGAATCCTGTAAATATTCCTCTCATTGATAAAGTTTTGACGATTGGCAAAAGAAAAGACTTTCACAGCAACTGGACGTTCATCTAGGGAGCCTTTATAGACCGCTCCATATCGTCCCCGGCCAATCAACTGCAAAAAAATTGTAAATAATTAGTTCACTAAATAATAAATGAAGACAAAATCCAATTTTTCACCCTACAAAGATTGTATGCCAACCTGTACACTGACTTGTACTATGAAAAAAGTGAATATTTTATATGGAAAACTAGAATTAGAATGCTGTCATAAAAGCTATTTTGGAGCTGGAAACATTTGCATAGGCCAACTTTGGTCTTACTAAATTGATCTATAGTTTGAAACCCCGTAAATAAGTCTATATAAATAATCTATTCAGCAGTTTTATATACAGAATCAATAAAATCCATGTGTTCTGTGCTGCGAATTTTCTTATTAAACTTTCACCTACTAAATACGTACAGCTTTTACGTGATCAATTTTAATTAACTCCAGATTCAATTTCAATTAAATCGAGATCACTCCTGCGGTCACGGGCATTAAGCTAAACATTTCAGGTTTGATACAGATTTATGAGCTGTACCTTTCAGGTTTGTAGTAACAGTAGATGCATTTCTAGTACAAAATGGATCCCACAAGAGGTAAACAGGTTTTAACAGAAAGGAATAATTAATTACTTCTAGCCCCCACTATGTCAGACAGTCTTCACAGAATGGCCTTTCCCATCTCCTTGGCAACTGGAGAAAGATGTGATCTCTGCTCTAAACCAAAAGGTAGGACCAACTTCAGGAAGAGTCCTAGTTTCCAAAGCTCAAAAAATTCTACACTAAACTACATCAGAATTTAAGCATCTATTTAATCCAAATAATTTTCAGGAATACCTAGACATGAAACTGCAAGGACTTCATGGTATCCTTTTACTTTTTAAGTACTTACAAAAGGAGGAGGAACAGGAAACAGGACAACAGAAGCAATGCTTCTTTAGAAGAGAAAAGTGTCTAACAGGAAAGTTTTCAACAATAAAGTATCTTTCAGTAGACAAGATTTTCTGTTTCTCAGTCCTTTCAACAGATTGCAAAGCAGCAGCGAGTCACTTCAGCATATAAACCCAGAATGTCGTCTACCCGCAGAGATGTGAAAACAGAAGCACAGTTAAGGCAATTTGTTTTCCAACACATGATGACCGTGGGGTGAGGAGCTGGCTCCTCAGGATTTAAGGAAAAGGACAGAAGACCCCATAGCAGATATCTCCACCAATAAAGTCACTGGTTTTTTTCCAAGACTATCAGTAGGAGGAGTTTCATCTGGGGCTTTGCACACTTCTACAATACACATCCTTAAGGCCCTGTAAGCTCTGCCTCCCGTACTGTTTTGCTGGCAAAAACCACACTGACACCGATTGCTCTGCTGCCATCATTAGCCCAGACCACAGGGCATGACTGCAGTTTGCATCTCTAGGTGTGATTGCTAATGGCAAAAAAAAAAAAGAGAAGTATCGCTCTCTGAATCTCTCTCAGTCACTCTACTGATGTATTTCTGGCTAAAAGCTTTTAAAAGTTCTGTAATTTCTATCATGCATACCAACTGAAGGCATAACACTTTGCAGTTTCCTGACGATCCATCTAATACCAAGCTGAGCAGAAAGTTCTGGCTGGCTTCTAGTTGCCAAGGAGACAGAGAGTACCCCACTGTGAAAAATGACTACACATAAAGGCACCACTACTGAAATACACTGCCCTATCTGCAGTAAATCCTATATTCCAATAACGTTACTAAAGCATGTCAAATTACCATGGTAGGACACTGTATTTAAAGTGATCAGTGTCAAGCAAAAAGATGGATCTTTTGATACAACGCTGAAATAAAACACATTACAATTTCTCCCATTACCTCCCAGTGCTTAGTATTTTCTTTTCAAGGTGGAACATGTTCTAGCTAATATCAACAATCTTGCCTTCTTTTGTTAGTAACACAGTAATCTTTTTAAAATTATTTTTTCATTTCATTTCATCTTTTAACTGTGATTTAGAGAACATTACAGGAGCACTGACATATTTATTTCTGTAACTACACTTGGAAGGTGATATGACTACAAGTGTTACACTGAATAAAAATGAAGATGAGGAAGCCGAGCTGAATGTTTACCTCCAACAACTTTAGATTATCCAGATCCAATGAGGGCTCTGATGCTGCCGCCTCCATCATGTTCATACTGTGCAAACCTTGTTTACGGTCTCCTGGGGAAGGAAGTGAGGAGGAAATCAGACAGTTTCCTTTATTTGCCATGCTACAAGTGAAAACAACTTACTTGGGACGTGGCAGAAATACGTATTGTAGACAAGGACATAAATAGAAAAAGGAATCCTGTAAAAACTTCAGTAAAATCAGCAGTGAAGGTGCCGAGAGTTACCAACTTAAGTCTCTCTGCTATGCAACTATTTTGATAATGGAATGTCACTGGCAATAACTATAAAGCATCTTCACAACCTCACTTAAGCTGTGCTGAGTAGAGGATTTGTTGAAGAGAAATGGGTCCTAGCATGTCAGCTTGGACAAATCGTAAATCTCTCCAGACTGGTATGAAAGAGTTAACACCATAAAGCATCAGGGAGAAGAAAGGGGAGTATTATGTACAGACACCTAATAGGGACTGGGAAGAACAGAAGACATAAGTGTAACTTTGAGAAACGGTCAAAAGAACAGTTTAAAAAAAGTATCATCATACTCTACCTGCAAGCATCCTGTATCCAAAGAACAGAGCAGCAATCAAAACAGCCAGTACAGACACAGATGCAAGGGCAATAACTATAGTCTCATCTCGATGAAAAGAATGAGAAGAATCTGAAATAAAACAAGATGAAGACTCTTTAATTATAAATTTGGAAGATCAGTACTATAAAACATGAAGTTAACAACGATTTTAAGACAGCACACTACATTCTTTTTCCTCTTAAAATCCAGGGACGGTAAAAGAGCTGATGAGCAAAACCACAGATGAGTTCACATTAATTGGCAGCTTTTCCCAGTCTCCCATTGCCACCATAGAGAAAGGCACCAACAGCAGAAAGTGAATCTTCTCTCTACCTGGCAAAGTTCAGCCCAGCCATACAAGGCCAAACTGATGCAGTCCCAGCTCTCTGTGCCTTAATCCAGTTCCTTGGATTTATTTTTTTTTCCAGAGGGGGAGAAAGTTTTCATGAAAAATTTGTTAGTGTCTTGAATGGTTAGCTTAATGCTCCTCCATGTTAGACCCTCCATGTTAGACTTGCTTCTCATAGGGATATAAAAATTCAGGCACTTTTAAATTAAAATCTGTTATGGCAGCTATTTCTCTGATGTCAGAATCAGTGGAATGTGGCACTACAAGACCTCATTTACTTTGGCTTCAAAACGAAGTTTGGGAACTATGTTTAAACTTGACTTATATATTGCTAAAAGTACTCCTTAAAAGACTGTAATGAGACTTAACTATGCTAAAACCACAAAATATAAAACGCACACAAGGCGTAAACATTGGGTAAATTTTTAGGTGAGACTGAAATAAAATTTATCACAGTCTACGCTAGATGAATAAAGAGCTGCATTTAAAAGAAATTAAACATAATTCGCTTATTCTAACTCCCAGTGCGGACAGACACATGAGAACAAGATGAGAAGAGAACGGAAATTTAAAAGATAAGAGCTTCCATTTTTACATAACCATAATGGTAAGAGGAAATAATAAAAAAGCTGGTAAAACAAAACCATAGAACGGTTCAGATTGGAAGGGACCTTTAAAGGTCACCGAGTGCAACCCCCTGCAGAGAGCAGGGATATCTTTTACCTGGGTCAGGTTGCTCAGAGCCCCATCAAGCCTGACCTTGAACGTTTCCAGGGATGGGACTTCTACCAGCTCTGTGGGCAACCTGTGCCAGCTTTTTAGCTGCCTCACTGCAAAAAATTTCTTCCTTATATCTATCTAAATCCACCCTTGTTTAGTTTAAAATCATTACCTCTTGTCCTGTAGCAACAGGCCTTGCTAAAAAGTTCGTCCCCATCTTTTTTATAGGCCCCCTTAATGAAGTAGAGGTTAGAGTATTTTGTTATACGCAAAAAGCAGTCACAGTCCATTTTGCTTCTGATTGGCTGAGTAAGGAAAAAAATCATCATCAGCAGACAGAGACCTTCTGCCTTCCATGAAAGGACACTGACCTTACGTGTTAAAATACCAGAGAGTTCCACCTATGATAGAATTACGTGAAAAACCACCCACCAAAAATAATATGCAGCTCCTATCTGCTGAACACTTTCAATAAGAGAGAGCTTGTCATAATAGCAAGACCATCAAATTTAAATTTGTTCTGTCAAAAGAATTACTATCACTACTGGTTTTGGTTAAACAACTTTCACTAAGAAAACAAGCTAGTGCCACAAAGCAATACTCGACTGTGAAATAATAGTTGTGACTTACATTGTAAGGAGATTAAAAGACACATGATAAAATTCTCACCTAAATTATGAATTTAAATCATATACATAGATATACATTAAAAATACA
The DNA here is from genome assembly GCA_020746105.1 of Trogon surrucura. Taxonomy (NCBI): domain Eukaryota; kingdom Metazoa; phylum Chordata; class Aves; order Trogoniformes; family Trogonidae; genus Trogon; species Trogon surrucura. The sequence continues at coordinate 52,992,128 of CM036621.1, read as the reverse complement.
ACATCATAAAGGAAACTGTTACATCATACAAAGCTATATGAAATATTACACAAGTTTAAGAAGCTAAGTGCTGGCATGGGAACAATATTTTTGTGAATGGAATTTACATTTTATTGACTTATCTTTTAAAACATATATTAAACATGGTAGTTTTTTGCATCAATTCAAGATAGTACCTAGCATGTACTGAGAAAATGCAGGTTTTGAGGGGCTGTGCTTTCTGCTATAACCCCAGCTGTATTTCCTTTGACCGTGCAACTTGGGTACCGCCATTTACAACGTCCCCGTTGCTAAATATATAGAAATCCTTTCCACCACTGTTTGCCAAATGCTGTCTAATGCCTACTTTGACTGCTCTACCTGAGATTTTCTTACAATCCAAGGGTTAACACAACACGTCTCCTCCATCATGAGAACCCTCATGAGAACCCTAGAACAGAACTTTGCTGTTCCTCCACTTGTGTCACGGCCCAGAACAAGGGCACCCTGAGCAACACGAGGAGCTCTGGCCGCCTTGGCACACTTGCTCTTTCTCCCGCTGGAAGCTTGTGAATGGTAGCATTATGCAGGCTGGAGAGCTACTAGAAAATCTCCAAATAACAACGTTTTGTGCCGATCAGCAGTAGAAAAACATGCAGAGAAAAAGGATCATTGCTTTCTGGTTCCTTGATGGACCATCTCCTCCGAGGGCTTTTTAGCTTCAGTGGGTAGCTGTGCAGCCACCAAGTAACCTCAGAGAACTTCCCTGGCCTTCAGCACAGAAGACTGCTGTGTTTTGTTTTGTTTTTTTAACCCGAATTGTTTCATCACAAATCTTAAGATTGGCTTATCTTGAACCACTTCTTAATTCTTCTAAACACTATTTTAAAATAATGTTGAAAACATTCCAACAGCTAAGTCAGTCCTACAGTTTGATTTACTATTGTCAAGTTGTTGAGCAACACTTAAAAATTTCAGAATAAATACAAATTTCTCAGTAACACTAACTGAACGGAGGGGTAATGTGCAGCTCAAACCAGCATGAGTGGGTAAACACTGCATATGACCGCCAGACATTTCCAAGCAAGGACAATTTTAATGTATTTTACTTGTAAATCTACATAAAAGAAAACAAACACAATGACAAAAAACCCAGATGGCCCCAAAAACTCTACAGAAAATACTTCTTCTATCTGCCATCTATCCGCCCTGCATAGTAAATAACTATTAACTTTTGATGTTGTCAGATTATCAATCTTTCATAAATAGAACAAAAAGATGTCACTTACCGACCCAGTTTTAAAATCTTCCAAAGCTGAACAAGATCCTTATTAACTAACTCCTTTTTCAATCTCTCTCTTTTCTCAGATATATTTCATCTTTTCCCTTTTACATCAGTCACTGACTTGCCTTTTAGCATCTTGATGAGAAACGCTAGCAAAGCCAAAACTAGATGGGACTTCTCAAGGCACTTGCAGAGGTTCCTATTTCCCTTTTTATCTACTTTTAAGTAAAATAATACATATTTTATATATATTGCAGCAGAAAATCCATGACATAGTTGCCGTTATGGAAAAGTGGTGTAATGACTCACACCACTGGCTGGTTATAAACTCTTCAGGAGGGATAGGTAAGGAAGGAGAGGTGGTGAGGCAGCCCTGCATGGTAGAGACTGTCCAGATCTTACTGATGGTGACAAGAGGGTTGAGTGGTCATGGGTGAGAATCAGGGGAAAGGTCAACAGAGCAGATACTGTGGTAGGAGTCTGTTATAAACTGCCCAAACCAGGATGAAGAGACAGATGAAACATTCTGTAAGCAGCTGGGAGAAGTCTCGAGATTGCCAACTCTTGTTGTCGTGGGGGGACTTGAACTTACCAGATGTCTGCTGGAAATACACTACAGCAGAGAGGAAACAGTCCATGAAATGATAGTTTTTGATTCTCAGAGAAGTAAGGAGTGGGATCAGCAGAACTGCCACCTCAGAGTTCTGGAGAGCAAAATCTGGCCTCTTTAGGAGCCTGGTTGACAGTCCCTTGGGAGGCAGTCCTGAGGGGCAAAAGATACCAGGAAAGCTGGACATTCTTCAGGAAGGAAATCTTAAAGGCACAGGAACAGGCTGTCCCCACGTGCCAAAAGACAAACCAGTGGGGAAGAAGACCAGCCTGGCCAAGCAGAGATTTGGCTGGAAATAAAGGAGAGTTTACGACCTTCAGAAGAAGAGGTTGCCCACTCAGGAGGAATACAACGATTTTGTAAGGTTATGCAGAAGGAGAATCACAAGAGCCAATGCCCAGCTAGAACTTAATTTGGCTACTGCTGCAGAACACAATAAAAAACCTCTCTACATTAGAAACAAAAAGAGAGCTAAGGAGAACCTCCATCCTTTATTGGATGGAGGGGGAAACATGGTGACTAAGGATGAGGAAAAGGCTGAGGAACTTAATGCCTTCTTTGCCTCAGTCTTTCATAGTAAGACCAGTTGTCCTCTGGGTGGCCAGCCCCCTGAGCTGGAAGACAGGGATGGGGAACACAATGAAGCCCCCATAACCTAAGGGGAAATGGTAAGAGACCTGTTACACCACTTAGAAGCACACAAGTCCATGGGGTCGGATGGGATTCACCCAAAAGCACTGACAAAGCTGGCCAAAGGGCTCACCAAAGCACTTTACATCTCCCATCAGCAGTCCTGGATAACCAGGAGGTCATCAAATGTGATGCCCAGCTACAGGGAAGGCCAGAAGGAGGATCTGGAGAACAACAGGCCTGTTAGTCTGACCTCAGTGTTGGAGAAGGTTATGGAGCAGATCATCTTGAGTGCTATGGTGCAGCATGTACAGGACAACCAGGTGATCAGGCTCAGTCAGTATCGGTTTATGAAAGGCAGGTCCTGCTTGATTAACTTGACAGCCTTCTGTGACAGGGTGACTCGCTGAGTGGATGAAGGAATGGCTGTAGATGTTGTCTGGATTTCAGGAAAGCCTTTGAAACCATGTGCCACAGCATTCTCAGTAAGGTGGCTACTCATGGCTTGGACGTGCATGCTCTTCACTGGGTAAAAAACTGAAAGACTGAGTCTGAAGAGTGGTGGTGAATGGAGTTAAACCCAGTTGGCAGCCGGTCACAAGTGGGGTTCCCCAGGGCTCAGTACTGGGGCCAGTTCAGTTTAACATCTTTATCAATGATCTGGATGAGGGAACCAAGGGCACTCTCAGTAAGCTTGCAGATAACATGAAGCTGAGTGGGACTGCTGATCTGCTGGAGGGTAGGGAGGCTCTGCAGAGGGACCTGGACAGGCTGGATCAATGGGCAGAGGCCAATTGCGTGAGGGTCCACAAGGCCAAGTGCCGGGTCCTGCCCTTGGGTCACAACAACCCCAGGCAGCGCTACAGGCTTGGGGCAGAGTGGCTGGAAAGGTGCCTGGTGGAAAAGGACCTGGGGGTGCTGGCTGACAGACAGCTAAAGATGAGCCAGCAGTGTGCCCAGGTGGCCAAGAAGGCCAACGGCATCCTGGCCTGTGCCAGAAACAGCGTGGCCAGCAGGACCTGTGAAGCGACTGTCCCCTTGTCCTCGGCACTGGTGAGGTCGCACCTCGAATCCTGTGTTCACTTTTGGTTCCCTCGCTACAGGACACTGGGGTGCTGCAGCGTGTCCAGAGAAGGGCTGTGAAGCTGGTGGAGGTTCTGGAGAACAAGTCCCATGAGCAGTGGCTGAGGGAAGTGGGGTTGTTCAGCCTGGAGACAAGGAGGCTGAGGGGGAGGGACCTTGTTGGCCTCTACAGCTGCCTCGAAGGATGTTGAAGCAAGGTGGGTGCTGACCTCTTCTCTCACATAACAAGCAATAGGACAAGAGAGTTGTCAGAGTTGTAGTCAATGGGGCAGAGTCTAGTTGGAGGCCTGTGACTAGTGGGGTCCCTCAAGGGTCAGTGCTGGGGCCAGTGCTTTTCAATATATTCATCAATGACCTGGATGTGGGATTAGAGAGCGCTGTCAGCAAGTTTGCTGATGACACAAAACTGGGAGGAGTGGTTGACACACCAGAAGGCTGTGCAGCCATCCAGAGAGACCTGGACAGGCTGGAGGGCTGGGCGGGGAGAAATCTTATGAAGTTCAACCAGGGCAAGTATAGAGTTTTGCACTTGGGAAAGAATAACCCCATGTGCCAATATAGGTTGGGGACTGACCTGCTAAAAAGCAGTGTAGGAGAAAGGGATCTGGGGGTTCTAGTGGATAGCAGGATGACCATGAGCCAGCAATGTGCCCTCGTGGCCAAGAAGGCCAATGGCATCCTGGGGTGTATTAGAAGGGGAGTAGCAAGTAGGTCGAGGGAGGTCCTCCTGCCCCTCTGCTCTGCCCTGGTGAGGCCACATCTGGAATATTGTGTCCAGTTCTGGGCCCCTCAGTTCAAGAGAGACACAGAACCACTTGAGAGAGTCCAGTGCAGAGCCACAAAGATGATGAAGGGAGTGGAACATCTCCCTTATGAGGAAAGGCTGAAGGAGCTGGGTCTCTTTAGCTTGAAGAAGAGGAGGCTAAGGGGTGACCTCATAAATGTTTATAAATATGTCAAGGGGGAGTGTCAGGAGGACAGAGCCAGGCTCTTTTCAGTGATGTCCAATGACAGGACAAGGGGCGATGGGTGCAAGCTGGAACATAGGAGGTTCCACAAAAACATCTGAAAAAAGTTTTTCACTGTGAGGGTGACAGAGCACTGGCACAGGCTGCCCAGGGAGGTTGTGGAGTCTCCTCCTTTCGATACATTCAAAACCTGCCTGGACGCGTTCCTGTGTGATCTACTGTAGGTGATCCTGCTCTGGCAGGGGGGCTGAATTAGATGATCTTCTGAGGTCCCTTCCAACCCCTAACATTCTGTGGTTCATTCTGTGAAGAGGAAATGGCTTCATGTCGTGCCAGGGGACGTTTAGATTGGATATTAGGAACAATTTCTGCATGGAAAGGGTTGTTAAACACTGGAACAGACTGCCCGGAAGAGTGGTTGAGTCACTGTCCCTGGAGGTATTTAAAAGACGTGTAGATGTGGTCAGTGACACGATTTAGTGGTGGACCTGGCATTGCTACATGAATGGTTAGACTCGATTTTAAAGGTCTTCACCAACCTAAACAATACTATGATTCTACATAGCTATGGGACAAAGCCATATTTCTCTTGGTATTATTTGGAGATCCATTTTAACTAACTCATCAAAAGGCAAAACAGTGTGGATCAATAAAAGTAATTACTGATCTTTAAGCAAGGCACTTTTAAAATGAGAATTTAAAATACACATCTATACAAATTTCTTTTCATGTTTTCTTCCATGATCTTAACAGTCCTGCCTGTAACAACCATGGCTCCTTAAGATTAGGAAATCCAATATGAAAGTTTATTTGCTATTACACTTCCTGTTGATAGCTCCAGATGTATCACAGAGCACAAACAGAATTTTCAGACTTTGTTGGTCTGAAACTGTTAAACAATCCCATCCTCAAATCAGTGGACTCTGCTTTTAAAGTTTATTTACAAAGACAAGACACTTGCCTTATAGCTTCACTACTTTGTCATGTCACAGTGTGAACTGACTTTAAACATGCATAACTACTATTCAACAATGTCATTTGAGTTTTTGGATTGTTACCAATATTTGTGTATTTCTGTAAGAGACAAATATAAACTGAACAAAAACCAAACTGTCCAACATTGGTTTCAAATTTCAGACCCGGCATCCTAATATTATTCCCAAACCAATGTTTAGCATAAAAAAAAAAAGCAGTATCATATGCCGAACAGAATTAGGTGCAGACTCTAGAAAATCTAATTATTAAAGAAATGACTGATGAGCCAAATTCTACCTATGTTTCTATGCAGAAGATATCACCAAAGCTTCATCAAGTTTATGTTAGTGTAACTGAAAGTAGAGGTGAGTGTAGTTGCTTGTTTCACTGCTGTTTATTTGTGGGGTTTTTATTTCCAATCTCCACTTAGGGTCCCCGATCTAAAACAAAATCTGTCAAACCAAAAAACTAAAACTAACAGAAAGTGTTGTAAGGCACAAAACGTCTTAAGAGACAAGTTACCCCAGTCGGTTGGGAAGGAGGGCACAGCTCACAGGGCTACTGACTCTTCAAGCAGCAGCATGAGGATGCCATTTAGAAGGCATCCAGCATGTACACAGTTCTACCTTGAAACATTTCTGCCAGTAATTCTAATACTAGTCAACGTCTTTCTGAAGTCCACCAATCCTATCACAAAAAATGTCACAGTAAATAGTATAACAGTCGTCGTCGGTGGGTTTTTTTTTCCCCTTGCCTTAAACAGAAAAAGAAACAACACATGACTCATTAAAACAGAAACGACCTCCTTCTGGCTGGGGAGCAGCTGGTAAGCAACAAGCCACCGTTCCCAGAAGCGTCCTGACCTCACCATCAATAAAGAGCTTGTTTTCAAGTTCCAAAAACCCGAGTACAACAGCTCCTGTGTACAGACGGAATTTTGTCAAAGATACACACAAATAACTGAGAATGTATTTTACAGCAAACTGTGACGGGGAATGTTTCTAGTACTCGGTAGAAGCGAGTCATCCGGCTGAACCCAGCCCTGCACTCTGGATATTCCCTGCAGGCACTTCTGCCACATGAGGGATTTCTCTCGCTCCCTTTGAGCATCACTGCCATAATTGTTTCCAACCACTTATACAATATCTTTAGTACATTTTTTTTTCAATTAAGCTACCGTATTGCCACACATGCAGATTGTCTACTGCTGCCTTCCTAACCTTGCCCAGGAATGACACAGAATGAAGAACACCGACACTGCTACATGCATCAGAAGGAGTAACATTTTTCCTTCAAATTAACTTTACCACTATAAATATAAGCTTGTAATATTAATTAATGCAGAAGTATACCAAACTGTACCTATGCTTGAAAAAGCTTCTTCTTTCTCTGTAATTAAACTTTCAAAAATGAAAGGCTCTCTTGTATGCTTCCTCTTTACATATCTTAAAATTAGCATTTACCCTATTACCAAAGAAGAAAACTGAGACAAAACCAGGGAACAATGTCCAATGGCAAAAAAAGCTTGTAAACATGAAGAACTCTTCCCCGGGAGCCTGAAAAAGGATCTTTGATTCCTGTATCTTCCTTTCCCGTCAGCAAATACTGTGAAACCTGCAGAGAGCTATCCTCTTAGTTCCCCCCACCTCAATATATCTTCTCTCTGGGGCTGCTCCAGGTAAAGCATCAACTAATCCTTCGCAAACAACATTATTTGTCAGTTCAAGCACCAAAGTCTGTGCTGAAAAGGTAAAATATTCCAGCCTGGTTGATAAACTATGAGGAACCAATGCAGAGCTTTCACATTTTCTACTTCACCATTCATCAGATTGTTGCCCCAATACCAGTCCTAAAATTACAAGGTACAAAGTGAACGGAATGTAAAATAAGGAGAAGGAAAGATAGCTTTCTCCTTATAGTAGCTGAAAGCTGTCCTGAAAACTCCTCTCTACCACTATACTGAAGGTGCTACACCACAATCGCCAAAGCTACATGTTTATATGGGGGTGATCTTATAATAAAAGACATTTGCACATAAATTTCCACCAGATCTCTATATTGGTATTAAAGTTTTTAATTCCATTTTTAGAAATCTATCTACTCTTCACATAAATGACTCACAGCTGTGTATCTGTCACACAGTAGTAAATAATTCTAGAAAATATATGTGTGTTTTTAAGTTTAGATAAGCATTGCATAAAAACATTTTAGAGAAACATACAATTATTCTTTATAATGAAAATCAGTTTTAAAAATAATTACCTATGATCCCACAGATCTTCTGGTATCAATATACCACATCAGAAGCCAAGCAGTCTTACAGTTGATAGGTACCAAAATATTGATATTTATTTAAATTGCCATATGGCCAAGTAAGTAGCACTGTTAGTCTCTAACAATTAAAGGAAAACACCACCCTTTAACCTTCACAGCACAACAGTAACTTCTGATTCTTCAAAACAAGCTTTAGGAACTCTAATCAAAGCCAGTAAAATTACACAGGGACTCAAAGCTCTGCTCATACAGATTGCTTGAAAAAGAAGCAGTCTTCACACCATGCTACAACCATTTCTTTGATGTGACAGATTGGAAACACTCACTGCCAACCTTTTGCAGAAGTCTCCTTTTCCATTAGGGAATCTTAATGATACTGAGGGATGTGACCAGAAGCACGAGGAAACCTCATGGTTCAGCCACCAACGCCGTGCGAGAGGGCCGGCAGAAGCGTGGGGGCAACACGACCTTCGGCTGCAGATGACTGAAATAAGCTCTGCGGGCTGGAAAAGACTTTTCAAGTGCAATTAATTCTACTTGCTTTTCAAGCCACATTTCTCTTCGCAGTGGCCCTGCACAACTTTCATGACAGCAATAAGATCTCGGTCCTTTGAAAAAAACATACAATTAGCAATCTTTTCCAAGGGCCCACAGATCTCCGTCACAATCTGTTTATCTGTTCCGTCTACGTGGAGCTTATCTCCAACATGTCCTACGAATCTTCCACAGAGTGTAAAATACGCGGTCATCCCTTACTGCATTCTAGCAGTGCATTCCAACCAAACCAAAACACCTCACAGGGTCTTTTTTCTTCTCTTTTCTGGACAGTAATCAACATCTCTTTCCAAACAATTGACCACTACCTCATTCCTGATCCACTGTCCTGCAGGAAGACAGTTCAATCTTCGTCACGCTACAGCAAACCACAAGAAAACCTCCAATGTAAACACTGCAACCAAATGACTCCACCTAAGCACATTTTAAGTAAATCTTAAACTCATTCAGTGTAGGGAAGAAAATGTGAAAGAAAAAAATAAGCAGAGAATTTGTAACAAACAAGTTCATTAGTAGCTTTTTATATACCATGGACATAGGTCAGACTTTCACATACACAAACAAGAATCCAAATCACACAGCCTTCAACGTCAATTTAACTAAATGCATTTAAACCTATGTTTTTAGTTAAGCTGGAACTACGAGGTCAGAATACTTAAAGCTATATTCTACAATATTCTTTACAATGAAGTCCAGCAGGAGCTATCGCCAGTTTTCCATTAAACGCCTGCATAGCTGAGAATGATGAAGGGAAAAAAACCTCAAACGTTTCCTGAATAGCTTTTACCATTCACCTAAACTTTTATAGGTGCATGTTTTAAAACAACCATTATCCTAATTCCATTTATAAGCCCACACATTTGAAGTGAGGCTGCCTCCTTCTGTAAGCACTTGACAAATTATTAACAAAATTAAAATCCCGTGTCCAAAGTCTGCAGTAAGATCGTATAAAGGTTAAATATCTGATACTTATCAATGTGACCACTTTTCATACTTCAACCAAAGTTAAGGAACACTATTTCACGTACAATTTTTGGAAGCACCTGAATACACTAAGAAGTTAGCAAGAAAACTTCTACAAAGGAGGACTGAGCACTCAGTGCTCACACAGATGAAAAGCGCAAGCAGAACTGTATTTTTTCTGGGAGATGGTGCAACATTCTTGAACAAAATAATCCTGTCAACCAGCACTCCTAAAGCGATTTTCTTTCATAACTGAAAATGGATGTTTTCCCTAGACTTAAGAATAAATCCCTGGTTTCTAGTCTTATCGGCTTAGATGAAGCAGAAAATTTGCACTTAGTTCCAATCATGCCACTTCACACTTGGCATCGTATTTGGCTGATTTTAACTTTTTATATAAAATCTTTTACACTTGTGGTCATGAAGTGTCCTTTATGATGCACCTTTTCACATTTTTCTCCACATCAGGGGAGCTAAAATTTCAATTCATTTTTCACATAATCGCATCACTGTATGGAACCTGGGCTGTAAGAAAGGATCAGACTCTCATGAGACTTGCAGAAACATCACGATCTGGCAGCGATGCACCACTCTGCTGCTTCAGAGAATGCCTCAAAACATCACACAGCTTGGGCTGTAAAATTTATTTTCCATGACATACTCCAGAGTAATTCTGCTACAGCTAGGAGTCAGTCATTTGCGATGGTAGAGTTTCAATGGGCAGATCTCTGTTTAAAAATTTCCTGTCAGAAAATGCAGTTTCAACTGGAGCTTTCTGGGCTTTGTCTCGAAAAGGAGTGTGGAATCCCTCCCGGCGCCCTCCATCCTCCTCTGGGCTACTGGCTCCCACCAAGCACCCGATCCCGAGCCAGGCTATGGGTGTTAGATTTGCACTTTCTATTTGTTTTGAAAACCGAAGGCTGCGCTTATACATAAAACTTAAAAATTAAGCATGTGTGGTAAATTCTTTGGCAGAGAAATGGGTTATGCAATCCCTAACGTCTCTTTCTTTGATGATTACATACAGAGAGGAGAATTAGCAGCTTGTCACATTTGTACAGGAGTAATTCCCAAACTGATAAAAATCCAACACAGCTTCTCTTCCTGCTTTTTCTTCTGTGAGTTTGGGCATCTTCAGTGTAACTTCTAACACCACTGAATAGACCCTTATAATCATGATGCACGTAAAAATTAATAGCAATTCAAAACCAAAATCAAATGTAGATTCTCTTTCTGAAGTTCCCTATATACCAATAAATACTTAGTTACTACAGAGATAAAAGAAAAACCTTGCTTCTATAGGCAAACTGCACTTGAGTACACCTCAACCTTACCTTCAAGCTTAATGGAAAGCTAATCGGGGCACTTAACCATGTACCAGGGACATCTATACCGAAATGAAAGAGTTATAGACAAATGTTTTTTTTAATAAAAAAGACTGAAAAAAAATCCATTATCCTCTTTTATTGATCTTGGACCAAAAGGAACTTCCTCCTTATCAAACCAAACAGTAATGCTTGCTTTAACATAATGGCACTCTTCCAGCCTCTGCAAAAACACGGTATCAAAACCTGCATGTGTTGCAAAGGAAAAAAATAACTACATCAGAAAGCCTCTTTAAAGCTCTTCTAAGTTATTTTAAATCTAACAGGTTCAATAGTTAAATATTTCATGTTTGTAATGTTCCCAGTCGCTAAAAGTAGAGCAAAAAATGACATCAAAACATTAAAACACCTATCTTTGTATGGTTGAGCGAACAAGCAAAAAACCCCAGATCTGTCAGCAAAGGCAGCTCTGACACAGTGTGTCTGCTCTCTGTGTGTCTTTGGGGGCTCTGAAGCCCAGAGATGCTGGCGACCATCGGTCACACCAACCTCGCTCCTACAAACCCCATGTCCTGCCGTTGCCAGCAGCTCCCTTGGCAGGAGGGCTGGGAACAAGCCCGAGCAGCGCGGGCCGGCGGGGCCTGCCCACGCAGGCGCTTGCTGGGTGCACCCCGGAGGAGCGGTGGGTGACCTGGATCACAGCTGCCCGGGCCAACCTCGGCGCAGAGGCGTGACGGATGCTGCTGCCACCGCCCGCCACCAGCTCCAGCGCGGACAGGTACGTGGGAGACTAATGTCCTGCCAGTAAAGCTGCACGCCTCAGGCTGAGGTTCAGGAATACTTCTTTTCCTGTCGACTCAAGCAACAGGCAATGAAACAGGAACTGATTCACTGGACCTGATCATATGGGCTGTTTATTCCCAAATCATAAAGACATAATGAAAGCTGAATTATAGAACAATTTTAGGCAACTAACCTGTTCAAGTAAAAACACTAGATCAAGGCAAACAGACAGGGTGAGAATAAATTCTGACAAAATCTCTCACTACACTTTGAGTTTATGTCCTAAATCAGCTTAATACTATAATCCTCAACTGTCATCCTCAAGGGTAGCAAATATTTCAGTACTAAAACTTAGATCTTCCTGCTTTAATTCAATAACATTTTTCTGTACTTTCAGTACAACTCAGTAAAATGTACATTCTTGTATGTAAAAGGGTTTGTAATTTTAAATCTGAAGATGTGCTGTGAGTTAAACCTGCCTGGCATTTTAGAAACATTCACAGCATCATGGGTTTGAGTCTGGTGGGGTTTTTGTAAAAAAAGAGGTAGACTTGTGCAAAACTTTGAGAGCCTCCCCCACCCCCAGGTAGGAGCTGGACCTTCCTCTGGCCAGGGCCAGGCCAGTCAGCACCTCTGCCATCAAGGTATTTAAGAGGTGACCCCATTGTTGTATTTCTCTTTCGGTTTTGTCTTGTTTTGAGCTGTCCTGTCTTTAATGTTGGGGAGTTTTTCTGTTGGAAGAGGGGGAGGTGAGAGGAGAACAAAGGAACATCCCCCTGAGAAGAAAGAGGGGGAGAAGAGTCCCAGAGGAGAAGCAGAGGGCGCAGGCTGCCAGAGCAGGACCTTTCCCTGAAGCCCGTGGTGGCTGAGATGGCAGGAAGGTGACTGCCTGGCAGCTGGGGGAACCAACGGCCGTGAGAACGTCCGGGATGGGTCGGTATGTGCAGAGCCCCATGTGAGAGGGGAGAGAGACCGAGCACCAGTGGGGGAATCGCCCAAAGCAATCCGTGGCCCCGATGGACTCACGGGGAGGAAGAGGATTGCCTCCTGTGAGGTGGACACCACGCGGTGTGAAGGAGAGACTGTGAGGAGCCCTCTTTCTCAAGGAGGAGCTGCCATGGACACTGAGTAATGGCCAGAGGGACTGCACCCCCCCCCCCCCCCCCCTGCACTGATGGGGGGAAATGAGGTAGCCAGGAAGATGGGGGTGGGGAGACAAAGCATATCTGAGATCGAGTCCTATTCATTGATGTATTTCTCTTACCTTCCTACTTCGTAAATGGTGGTGGTGAATTAAATCTATGTTTTTCTCCCCAAGTCGCTCTGGTTCTTTACCTGTCATCTTAAACAGTAGATTATTACCCTCCCTACCCTTAATCCCAAACTCTTGAGCTTTTTTAGTTGAATTGTTTCCCTCCACATCACTGTGGAAATCGAGGGAGGAAAGAGCTGGAGACCACGTGGTTCTTTGTCCCAGTCAGCTTGAACCACTACACACGATTACTAAAGATTGTGTTTGTCTGGCTACTGCCAACGCAAATGACACCCGTGGTATTCCAAAAGGTATGCATCTGCTCCAGCGCTTCCTATCACGGTTTAGGTCAAAGTCTAACACGAAAGTACACGTCCCATTCTCCCATTAATCCTCCCTCACACTCTCCTGCTTCTCCTAGTCATCTTCTGCATGTAGCAATGTAACTTCTAACTTTTATCAGATTCCCTTTTCAGGACTTCAGAAATATTTTAAAAGTCTTTTGTAACTTTAAGATAACAATAATCATTACCTTCTTCCACTCTCTAACATCATACTGGCTTGTCTTACCAGGTATTTCCCAGATGAAATTATTGTTAGAAGGAACTGAATGATGAAGCAGAAAGTGGGAAGTTGGGGTCAGTCAGAAGTTCCCCCCTCTATCTCAATCCAGGGTCCCCAAGGAATGCAGTGGAAAGCTTCTTCCCTTCTTTCCCTCAAGACTTCGGGCAGTCTCATTTAGTCAGCCTAAATGTCAGCGTCTCTGACTCTCTCCTATTCCTCATTCAGCTCCCACCCAGCACAGCACCATCCCCACACGCAGGGGACTGCACCATCCGCTGCAATCCCCCGCGTCCACATCAGTGAGTGGAGGAGGCCAGCAGAACAGCTGAACCTCTCCTTATTACTGCTGGAAGCCACCTCTCCTCATCAGCTGAGAGGTCTTGGCAAGGGCTGTTTTCCTCTATCCCTACTCTTCCTTAAATGAAGATTCAGTGTCTTTTCGGTGATACCCAGTAACAGGACAGGGAATAACTGGTACAAGCTAGAACATGGGAAGTTCCACCTCAACATGAGGAAAAATTTCTTTACTGTGAGGGTGACAGAGCACTGGCACAAGCTGCCCAGGGACATTGTGGAGTCTCCTTCCCTGGAGACTTTCAAAGCCCACCTGGATGTGTTCCTGTGCAGCTGCCCTAGGGTCCCCTGCTCTGGCAGGGGGGGTGGACTAGATCATCTCTAGAAGTCCCTTCCAACCCTGAACATTCTGTGATTCAGCTGGCATCTGGGCAGGAAGAACCTCCTTCTCAAAGATACTTTGGAGGCACCAGATGCGGGTATTTGGGGACATCCTTCAGCAGAAAGAAATTAAAGACAGAAAAGGCTGTGGAAACCTGACAGGAGAGCAGTCAGCAGGCAGAGGCACAGCCAGCAGCCGGTGGGGCGGAAGCTGAAACAAGGAGAATGGCTCAATGAGGAGAAAGGCTTTAACCTCCGGAGGAGCCCAGTGAGATCCAGTCTCCACTGACATGCAGTTTTCCTTTTCAAGGGATCAGCAGCTGCAGTGACCTTCTTCAAACAGGTATCTGCATCTGGCATGAGGGCACAAGAGTGCCTACATTACATACATGTAAACACACTTTTTTTCCTAAGGGAAGGAAAAAATTTTCCAGAACTGGAAAGGGGAAGCAAAGTGAAACTCAGGTTCTGTTTCTGGCTCTGACGTGGAGCAGCCTGATCTAGGTAGGTTACTTTGTCTCTTTGTGCTTTATATTAACCAGTTACACAAAAGGAAAAACAGTACCTTCCCTAACTTCAAAGGTTATTCTGATTATTTTAAAATAACATGAAGATGAAAAAGGCAATAATGATAAATAGTACTCCTTAGTTTGCACTTATGCAAAAATCTTTCTACAGATCTAAGCACTTGATTTCAGATGAAATACAGACAGCGTTTGATGTTCATTTCTCGCAGCTCAAGCACCCCTCAACTCCTACTCCCAGGTGCCTGTTCTAGCCCAGCGGTACCCTGGCAGCTGTGCTGCACCACTGCGGTTACGCTGAGCAGGGATCTGGGTATGAAAGCCAATGAGGGAGACCATGGGAGGGGAGGAAGGACAAATACGTAAGGCAACATCCCTGCCAAAGCAAATACACATCACTCGAGTACAAAGGCTGGTATCAAAGCTATCAATTTGTGTTTCACCGTGGGTATATGAGAAATACAGCTGACTTTGCCTGTATAACACGTCCTGTCTGCCCTGCAGTAACAAACTTGTTCCAAACCAGGAATAAATATTTCATCACAAATCTGAACAGGTCACGGGGAGACATTTCATAACCCTATGGAACTCATTTGCTAAGGATGGTGGCATCTGCATGATTGCTAGATTAATTTCACCGATGGAATACAATTTTTACATGCTGAATGATACAGGTTCAGTATCTTTAAATGTATTTTCAATGGAATTAAAATTTTCTTAAATCAATCCCTGAAGTTGTCCCAGTCCTGAGTATTGGTTTTAGCTATTTTAATGATGTTGTACCACTAAACTGTAAGACTGAGACCGATATCTTCACAAGACACATATTGAGAAAAATATGGTAGGTATTACTACAATGGGAAAAGCAGTCTTAAAAAAAAAGGAATACAAAGAAGGATTCTGTCAATCTGATTTACTCAAATCCTGAGAGTACCATGAAATCCTGTTAAATGAATGACAAAAACCTCAAGTCCCATTAAACAGATAGAAACCTTTCTTGTGAAATAACAAAATAAAATTAAACTTGAGGCTGGCTCCATCCTGACAGGTGTTCCTGCTTCAACTTAACAAAAACCAGAAGCAGTCAAAAGGCAAAAATGAGGATTTATGATTGCTAATTGAAAGGGAAAACTTCAACCAACTTACACTTCCAGCCCATGCTATGGTGTGGTGGGTTGGGTTACTTTGTTGGTTTTCCTTACTAATCCCTCCTAGTAATCTGCAGGTAATCACATGACCAGGTACCATCCTACTATTATTTTAGACATGAGTTCTGTTTCCCATCTCTCCTTTTAAAAAAGAAATCTAAGCATTCCATGATGCTTACAAAATACACTATTTTTCCTCCTAAACTTCCCTTTGCTTTAAGATTTCAAATCCAGGAAAGATCCAGGAGCCCAGTTCAGCACAACAACGTAGCAATTTGTCAGGCACTTGAGTACACTTTTACCAAACTACTAAAACATAGTTACAGGACAGCCATCAGCCAATCTTCAAACTTCACAAGGTATTTGCAAGTACATGTTTGCCTCTCCAGAAGAAAAAAACCAAAACTGCAGCTAACAGCACCTATCTGGTAACTACTTCATTTTATAATAATTTAAAATTAATGGTGAAGCCTGCCTTCCAATCTCATTTCAAGGCCTCTATCATAATACAGGCCAGCATCACGTCAATAGCACTTTTGGGAATAAGACACTGCTCCTGACAAAACCCATTACAATGATTACAAATACATTATAGTAGTGAATAAATTTATGACACGCTTCTGGCATCACTGTGGCACTGAATGCACTAGGCTATTTGTCAGGTCCTGCTTAAGCAGAGGCTGTAAATGACTAAAAGGGATCATTTCAACTCTCGTGCAGGCTGCTAAAAACCCCCTTCAAATTAGCCAGTTTATGCTCACCTACCAACTCACCCATAAGCCAGCAAGTAAGTGTGCAGGTATACAGGGAATGTGTTTTGATGATATTTTAGGTGACATATGATCTTAGTTAATTAAACATTTAGCACTGCAGTCCCCCATCCTGTAGGCAACTTCTGTTCCCCGGCCAACAGAACGTGGTGACCACAGACCCAGGATCTTACTAAATGCAGGACTGTGCTCACCTCCACTCCCTGCTCCCTGCAGTCTACTACGGATTATAACACTACACACTAGCTCAGTGTAGGATCAAGTTCAGCGGAGTCGAGAGGAACTATTCAGACCTATATCTCTGTACATTCACTTGGTCTACTCTGGAATATTCAATAAAATTAAGGATCCACAATTTATGAGTTTTCCCCATTAGCAAAGTTAATTCTTATTGTCTTCATAACAGATACCTAAAAGCCCAAGACTACTACGAAAACTCTCCCCCCATAGCAGAGCCTGATGTCTTCTGTTTTAATGTAAAAAAATATTATTTTGTTTCAATCCTATTTACTTCATCTGTATAAAACCAGGAAATGTAATGTTAGCATGCCTGAGCTATACAGTTGAAATCTGAAATTAGCTTAAAGCTTTTCCCTCGATGCTCCCTCTTGCACTGCCATTACACACCACCTTAGTGCCGGGCTGAAGCCTCATATCTAACCCCGCAAAACCGAGCAGGATTAGCCCGTGTCTGCCCCGGCGCTCTGTCCCTGTGAGCGTGGCTGTACAAGCCCTGTTTGCAAGAGCTGGGAGGCCTGTGGACAGCATCCCTCCCAGAGCTCCTGGCACAGCGCTCAGGAGATGTGTAATGCTTTTGGTTTACAGCCTGTATTTATTTCACCCACACGCATTTTTCATTTGCTCTGAGGCCGCCGTGTATGGCTCCGCAGCTGGGAGTGTCTAAGGTAGGTGTGTGCAGCGCTCCGCTCGGCCAAACCTGCGCGTGGTAGTGGACGCTTCCCAGCTTCATCTGCACAACCAACAAGTGTATAATTGATCTGTTGACGGCGCTGATGGAGGCAGAGAAGCTCGAGTTACTCTTCAGGGTCATTAAAAAACTTATTCAAAAAACAGGTTAAATATTTTTTCCTATGTTCATCTACCACTTTCTGGTGGTTTTTCTCCCTTTATTTCGCAATAAGTTTTCAACCAGTTTTCTCTGCTCTCCCATAGCCCTACAGAGCAGCAGTGCCTGGACCTGCATTCAAAGGAAGAACATTGCTAAGTGTAACTTGTTGTGGCTCAGCATCATCCATTTTGCCTTACTCACTGCAATTATATCCTCAGAGAATAGAAACGGAGGAAAACAGAACAGCAGTTAGAAAATAACCAATTTGTAGTTGCTGCAGTTTAGATGTCACACTGACATGAATTCCTGAAATGCAGAACATGAGTATTTTCTCCACCCTTGGGGGTTATTTTGCCTGAGTTTCTTTTGCAGGGGTGGTTTGTATCCTTCTCTGCGTGTGTGTGTGTGTATGTGTTGTTTTGTTTTAAACAGCACCACCTCCCATGTCACAGGGATACATATACAGAAAGTGTACTTGTGTTTTATTACATTTGTACTAGTTCATTGATGTTTAAAGTTCTATTTCTGCATCCCACATCACTACTTGCTGCTTTGGAGAAACAGAACTACAACCAAGCAACAATGATCTCAGTGGCCCCAGACAGACAGTCCAGCTGTCCAGGGCATGCATCAGCCACGTATTCCTTCAGATACAAACATCCAGTTTGTGAACAGAATCCTAAATGGGGCTCTGAACCATCGCTCAAAGATAAATGAAAATGTTTTGATTTGGCACAGGAGGAAAAATCACCATCACCACTACAGCTCCAACACTCGTATTTCCTGTCCAAGTGTTACAAAAGTGAGAAGTGTTTTAATACGGGATACAAGAATACCTTACCCTTGGTCTTCTGAATTCAATACAAATGTCTGGAACAAGGAATTTTTCACTAGTCTAAGAAAATATTTACAGGCCTGCAAGTAGTTGGTAAACCAGCTTCACACCACCAGTCTGAAGGAAATAAAAAAATCCAGGGCAAAGTCAAAAGCTGTCTAATGTCATCCACAGATAACTTCAGAAACTTTCAGGAAATGAATCATCTAATGCCAAGAAATATACATACAATATTTTGTAGGCTCAAAGTTTAAAATAAATGCATAAAACTGTAGTGCCAAAACACCTAATCCACCTCACTGAAACTTGCAAAGATACTTAGAAGAACTGGATCACAAACTCATATTCTCAGTCTCAATGCAACTTGATATCATCTTGGAAAAAGAAGTCCTTCCTCAGACTGTGCAGAAAATGTTAAATCTCTCTACTCGAAACCAAGGAAAAAATCTAAGAAAGTTTTAACACTCCCCTTTTCACTCCCTTAACCTTAAGAGATTTAATTTCTAACTTCTCTCCTACAGATATATCTGTAAATGTTAGCCCACGAATCAATTTTTTTACGAAAGTATACTATACAAAGTAATTGAAATAAGGCAAAATTCATTTAAGTTCGGTTTTTAAGACTAATGAATATATTGATTTCTTTCAAAATATCAAATGTGTTACAGAATAAATATCTTAGCATCCCTAAATAAAACTCTAGCAATCAAAACAGACTGTGGAGAAAGAAATGTATGGACTGCCCACATAATTCTGATGACGTTCATTATTTAGAAAGATCCATACCTATTCAGATACCGAAGGCAGAGAAGCTAAAAAAAAAAAAAATAGTAATTCTGCAGATTTCTAACGGCTGTCATTAAAAGTCAGATTTTCTATCACAATGAGAACTGCAATAAGGGAAAGTCTCTGTCACACACAAAAATAGACACAATGCTCCAGTCTCTCTACTCCCATGCTCAGGGATTAGTGTCCATAGCAACACAGCACTGTTCATTTTATTTATTAAATACAAACCAGCAATAATAATAATAATAATAATAATAATAATAATAATAATAATAATAATAATAATAATAATAATAATAATAATAATAATGATGAATGGTATACATCAACAACAGCTATTTCAATCATAAGGAACAAACATTCCTAGATCTGTCATGGAAAGAGAACAAAACTGCAACGTGACTGCAAAGAGTAACACCACCAAATTTCAAGCTAAAATGAAAAAAAACACAAAGACAGACATAGTACAGGTATCCAGAAGGATCTATGGATTGAGGAACTCTTTATTTCATATAAATCTCCTTATAACATTTTTGGGAGTTCCCCTTGCCCTAATCCACCCTATTAACAGTAATATAACAAACACAAATGTAAATAGACCTCTGGTATCAACTTGGATCTGTTTGCTTGAAGGCCTTTCAATAATACAATTACATTTATGGGAATCTACGTCAGGATTTTAGTGAATATACTATCATCATCTCCTGTTTGGGCAGCAACAAGAGAAGTCATTTGGTCTTGAAAGCAACAGCTTTGAAAAAAACCTGCAATTGGTGGATAATCAGGGGCAAGACGACGAGAAGAACACTGACACAACGTTCCCCTGTCTGCACTGGTTCCCCGGGAAGCTCTAGGAAGTCTTTATTTTTCAAGCGCATGGTTTTTGTTAGCCGGAAAGCCAAAAGATCACCTTGGATCTCTGCGACTTCAAAAGAGCCCCAAGAGCTCAGATCTTCAGAAATAATGGAGACACCTACAGTCAGGATGACATGTCAGGAGCTAGACGCCCAGTTATGAAACACTGCATTCCCAGTTACAGAGTTAGTCATAGGTTCACAATTCAAGCACCTGAGGCATTTAGCTGAATTTGCCATTTGCTTTATTAATAAAAAGGACATAACCCTTTATTTGTAATGAAAACAAATTTAAAACCCTGGTCCCCAGTGTCCATCCACATGCAGAGATTTTGTCTGATACAGTGGAGACAGAGAGTCAAACTACAGCTTGTATCAAGCACAGCTCCTAACCTTTCGGATTCTCCCAACAGAAGATGCGCTGACAGCATAGTTGTGAAAGCAATAAAAACAAATCAGATCACATCAAGAAGCATCATTCAGTGCATATATACAAAGATGAGCACAGACAGTCCTGAATTCAGCCTCTGACTGCAGTGCCTGCAAGCCAGACCCAACCCAGCAGCCCGGCCGGCACGGTGCTGCCCCGTGGCTTTTGTCCCCTGGCCTGGGGGAAGGCAGCTCAGCCTGCCCACAGCTGGCTCTGCAGGAGCTGCCAACATCTCACTGACATAATTCCAGCTGTTTTAAACACTTTGTCTAAAAACAACTCAAGTGTTCTAAGAAACTGTCAAAAACCAAGCACTTTTTTTACCTACAGCTCCTAAGATTGGGCTAGATTGAAATACCCTGTTTCACCTCGTGTCCTCTCTGAAGATATGCTGTACACTACATCATAAAGAAAGGAGCCAGAAATCAATGTTAAGTAAGGTATTGGATTTGCAGGATCACAGTATTTTCCAGACAAAGAAAAGAAATTTACCGAAAATGCCTCAAGAAGGAAAAGTGATTAATGACCAACTCTGAAGAGCCAGCAGCTTTTAATCGTCCGTCTGGACTTTCGGTGTCCTCTGAGGAGGTTGAGTTCCACGGTGCTAAGCTACAGATGCACTGCAAAGCAGCTGAGCTAACAGGGGACTATTGTAAGTGTATGTCAAATATCAAGAACCTAAAGCTTTCTTTCTAAGTTGTATCAGTTCCAAAATCAAGGAGGTAAAACGTAATGGACAAAAGCATGACATAGGATCAGATTTTTGACAGTAAACTTAGTACAAAGGACAGAAGCAAGCCAGGCTTATTGAAAAAGTCTAATTGAGGAGCATGAAAAAAGACTTGAAAGGTTTTCTGTTATCTAAACCCTGTTCTGCACAGATGAGCTCAGTAGTACTGAACAGCCAACAACAGACCAAATATTTGTAAGCAATCTTCTGTTTTGCACTTAACAGTTCCCAAGTCTGCCTCTTCATATGTCAGTAATCTGCAGAAGACTCTTCTCACCATTACTGTACTGGGGACAAACAAAACCAGTGATGGGGTGGGAATTTATTAGCAGTAGCTGGTAGCACCTAGCAGTGCTTTATAACTGAACTTTACATTCATTTCAACATTGTTAAATCACACTAGAGTCATGGTAAAAACCAAATACGAGGAACGCTACTAGGGTAACATCAGAGGAGAAAGGGGAATACGAGGAGCAGTGTTCTCAGCAAGCCGAGCAGCCCCAGCATGCCCGGGGAGACAGAGCTGTGGCACTTTGAAGCTAATGCCCTCTGTCAGAAGCTGCAGCAGCAGCGAAGCCTGTGCCCGGCCAGCTCTGCCACTGCCGCTCACTGCAAGAAGCCCTCAGCATGACGAGACAGGGAGAGGGGATATCAACAAAGCTGATGTGAAAAATAAATGTCATTTGAAAAAGCACAGGGACACAGACAAGTAGAACATTCACAAAACATAAAGAGTGTTCTGAGTTTGCTTGGTACTGACTACAATATACAGTATCTTGGCTAATTCAGCCAGTATACTTCGTTGAGGGGAGTTATCTAACCACATTCACAAGTCTTCAAAGGAGAAATGCTGCCATGATGGTGGTCTTAGCTCACTCCGAAGTGTTAAGATTTACAGCACCAAGTCTTAAAATGTTTGGGGTGGGTGGAATAGTTATTAGAATCCTATTATTACTATTACATTAGAAAACCTGTCGATCTAGAATGTTCCCAGAAAGCATACTGGCATGTCAATCTGCCTCCCAGAGAGCTCCCACCTATTTCTCACATTATCTGGGTTGTTAAATTGCAGTGTAGGATTTGTTTAGAATAATGCTGATACTGTACATATGTTGTATACATGTATTACATCGAATATTGCAGCATCTGAATGAAGACATAAAAAGTAGAGCATCCTTTTCTGTTCTCTATTTTGCCGTCACGAGGCAAAACAATTCTTTACCTACTACTTTTTTTTTTATTTACAGTCAATTTACCACTAACGCATTCTGAAAGAGCCACATTCTTATAAGCCCTATCTACTTTACCTTGCATCTAAGGCATTCACAACAAAGCTCCAATGTGCACTGTAATAACAGATATCTCCTAATTCTGACATTGAATGTACTATACAATATGAAAGTCAGACAATACTCAGCATTCTCAGTAAACAGAAAAACATATATTTGCTGTTTTTGTATTACCCAAAGATAATTGCAGATCTTTAAACTCTTAGAAGCATGTAAACCATACTAACTACAAGCAAGTAATTTCCAGCAGCTGCAATTAGTGCCTCAAGAACTGCACAGGACACAAAAACTGTGAATCACCTATTTAGAGATACTAGTTGGCTTAAACTCTACATTTTCACTATTACTAATGGCAGCAAAAATAATTTCAGAAATCACAGAAATATAAAATTGTTTTGGTTGGAAGACCTTTAAAATCATCGAGTCCAACCATTAACGTAGCAATGCCAGGTCCACCACTAAATTGTGTCCCTGAACACCACATCTACACGTCTTTTAAATACCTCCAGCGATGGTGACTCAACCACTCTTCTGGGCAACATGTTCCAGCGTTTAACAAACCTTTCTGTGCAGAAATTGTTCCTAATATCCAATCTGAACCTCCCCTGGCACAACATGAAGCCATTTCCTCTTGTCCTATTGCTTGTTATGTGGGAGAAGAGGTCAGCACCCACCTTGCTTCAACATCCTTCGAGGCAGCTGTAGAAGCCAACAAGGTCCCTCCCCCTCAGCCCCCTTGTCTCCAGGCTGAACAACCCCACTTCCCTCAGCCACTGCTCATGGGACTTGTTCTCCAGAACCTCCACCAGCTTCACAGCCCTTCTCTGGACACGCTGCAGCACCCCAGTGTCCTGTAGCGAGGGAACCAAAAGTGAACACAGGATTCGAGGTGCGACCTCACCAGTGCCGAGGACAAGGGGACAGTCGCTTCACAGGTCCTGCTGGCCACGCTGTTTCTGGCACAGGCCAGGATGCCGTTGGCCTTCTTGGCCACCTGGGCACACTGCTGGCTCATCTTTAGCTGTCTGTCAGCCAGCACCCCCAGGTCCTTTTCCACCAGGCACCTTTCCAGCCACTCTGCCCCAAGCCTGTAGCGCTGCCTGGGGTTGTTGTGACCCAAGGGCAGGACCCAGCACTTGGCCTTGTGGACCCTCACGCAATTGGCCTCTGCCCATTGATCCAGCCTGTCCAGGTCCATCTGCAGAGCCTCCCTACCCTGAGGGTGCCCTTCATTCCCCCATCCAGATCATTGATAAAGATGTTAAACTGAACTGGGCCGCAGTTCTGTGCCCTGGGGAACCCCACTTGTGACCAGCTGCCAACTGGTTTAACTCCTCTACCCAACATCACTCTTCAGTTGTTGTATTTCAGAAAATAGATGTTTCTTCATTCTAGATCGTGAACTCAAATGAAATATCGACTGTGTAGTACTAGAAATATGCAGGGCACTTCATAGATGACAAAGATGTAGAACAGACAATTATATCAAGTGAATAAGCTAAAAGTTACGTTCACATCTACTTGATGAATTGAGATCTCTAAGGACTCTAAAGCCCTCTGAAAAAAAGCAGAGCTGTAGCTTTAGCAATACACATACACTACTGCAATGTGAAGATAAAGATAAAATCCCACCTTGCAACCAAAAAGTTCTGTTTCAGATTCTGACAGACTTTCAGAAGAACTTTGCAAAGGTCCTTGTTACTGGACTTCCAGGTCATAACACAGCACTAATTCCTGCTGGCACAGCCCTGGAGTTACACCTTGTACATCTCTCCTATCAAACACATTCTAAATAGCAATTTCAAAAAGCAATAGGGAATATACTCATAAAAAACACAAGTTTTTTTCTGGTAAAATTATTATTTGAAGTGTTTCTCCTTTTTTAAAGAAACATGCTCGTTCTCATCTTTTTAACACAGTTTTTAGCATTTTGCGGGTCTGATGCATGACAAAAATTTTAAAACATTTCCAAAACATTTCAATCTCAGTGCAAGTAAACCACTCCATTTTCACTTTACTGATTAAACGCTTCCGTATTTTTTTACATGTACAGTTTTCTGCTTAAACGGGCTTTCCCTTCACCGCTAACATTTCATATTCAGAATCCAATTGCACATCAAAGCTTTATTTTTAAATTCAGTAAAGATGCAAGTTTAATCTCAGAAGACTATATCTTAGAAATTAAAACATTCAGTGCTGCTACCAACATCCTGCTTTTGATATATCCATTTCTGATGAGAAACACTGAAGTTACTCAACAAGCACTATCAGTTATCTTGGGCAACTTTCAACCTTCCACTGATTGTACAGAAACTAAGGCTTTCCCTTGAATTTCTCTATTGCCTTCTACGCTAATTGCTTTCATACTTTGGTGAAATGCAACAACTTGCACTTTTTCTCACCTACATTAACCCACAATACTTTGTGGGTTAACATTAACCCTTTTCCTCAGCTGCAGCAACACAAGAAATAGCTTTAATTAGCATGTTACCAAAATGTTATCACTAAGTATTTGTAGCCATGTGCACTCTGTGTCACAACCCTCTCCAGAGTTAATTCATTTCCTGTAACCAACAGAAAAAAAACCAAACCAACCCCAAAACAATAATTTCTTTTAATCACATATTAAATTTCAGACAGAAAGGCAACAGAAGGTTGAAGAAAATACATATTTGTCAAGAGTTGGCCAAAAATCCAAAGTATTTCATCATTACGTTAGTATCTTAAAGAATCATGCCCAATAAAAACCCATTTTCATTATTCACCCTCTATTAGCTGCTCCACATATAATTTATTTTAAGAGAGATACATATTTAGAAATCTCCCTGCACATTCATCTGTACCTTCTTCAGCAGTTCAGCATCTTTATTTTCTACAGTGCCCTAAAATAACTTTCTGGGAGGCACAGTATCATCCTCTCACACCAGATACTCAGTTGTCTTAAAATAAACTATTTTTTTAAAGACATATTAAAGCCCTTACATATTGTTTTAGTATTTCCTCCCCTGCTTTATAATATAGTGAAGGTACCTTAACAGCACATAATGCCTTATGTTTTCACTGAAGGGAAGATGTGCCTGCCTGACTCCTTATCATTTAAAGGGTACGAGTTTTAAGCCTCATGTGGGTCAGCCCTACCTCCACCTTTCAAGACAGAAGATCTGCCACTTTGCAAATGTTTGATTTCCCCTTTGCCATATATCCAAATTACCTGAGAAAATATATGCAGTGCAAGTAAAGAAAAAGGCTTCTTTAAAGACCGTTGTCTTAGAAACGAAAGACCAGCTCACAGAATCCAGCTGAAGTAAATGTGTTTCAATTACAAATTAATATTAGATGCTGCTCTCCAGAAAAAAAACAGTTAAGGATAACAACTAAGAGTGCTCAGGGTTACAGCTTTCCAAAATTAGCCTGACATGATCTAATTCAACTTCAGTGGGAGTTAGATTGGGCCACGTGCCTACAGCAACATGGAGTCTAGCTAGCACCTTTCAAAAGCAGTATTTAAATGAAAACTGTCTATTACTACTTTAATTAACCTGACCCAGCCACATACATCAATAACTACTTTTTTTTTTTTAATGGTAGCTTTCCTCAAAGTTTCCACAAAATTTTGTGAGCCCTTAAAGACAGACTTTTATACACATATACATAGCAAGAAGGGTAGGGAAGAAAGGCCAGGATGATACACTGGAAAGATAAACCTGTCAGTGTTTTAGAATAAAGAAACACCAACTTCCTTCACTATGTGAAGCAGTTTCTTTATATCCAAATCTCAGCACTACTTTTTAATGTTTCCTAAATCCTCTAAAGAGTGCAGCCACCATTTGTTATGAAAACTCTACATAATTTCAACAATAACAGGTACCAGTAATGCTCAATTGCTGCTGCCAGGGATATTTTCCATGTATCATGAAAATACTTTACCTGTCACATAATATTCTGAAATAATAAAAATATTCTTAATCCACATTTACTGTAAGATTAATCTATTTGCAGTCCCAGGAATTCAGCCTTGAGAAAAAAAATAATTAAAAAAGGCTTTGTCGCTTTTATCTTGATGTTTTTTTAATGTGAATGATTCATTGCAGCAATGTATGTATGACCAATGAGAAAGATCATTTACCTCTTTAGCTACTTAAATTCTATTTAAATAGGCCACTAAAAGTAATTGTAGAACTAACAAATTTATCTTCAAAACAGTCTTGGAATCTAGGAAGCATTTTGTAGAAATAAGGGGCAGATATTTAACAAGTCTCAAAATAAAATATTTGACAAAGCCAATAGAATAAACACACATCTCATAGTTGGCTCTTTTTAGGTTGGGTTAAGGGATACATACACATACTAGTTGAAGTTACGATGAATACTTTTTTTCATCAGTTTGTGAAAATAGAAGATTAAAGAATAATGAATGCATCCAGGAGTGATTCAGGAAAGCATAAGAAAGCACACTTGTCCTCAAAATCGCAAGCTTAGGTTGAGGACAAGAGGTTGTTTTTAAACTTCAGCATTTCAGTACCTCCAAACTCCACAGGCAAGCCCTTCAGATCTGAAAGAAACACCATTCTCCAACCTACATTTCTCCAGGCATCAGCTATCTGAATCTTCGCATTTTTAATACTTCCAGGCTGGGCTCTGCACTACATGCCATCCTACACCATTTGCAAAATTCTAGCTGGAGGGACTAACAACCATAAACTAATCAAATCCGCCTGCATTCTTTAAGATAGAAGAATATTATGACTATTCAGGTGTATGATTGTTTTAAATTACCAGCTTCACATTAAGAAGCAGTCAGGATTAAATTTAAGGCTTCAAGAACCTGTTTGTCCTCAACTCATTTTTCACTCTTATAAAAGTTTTGTTACAAAATAGGATGGATTTTGTATAGTTCTGCCCCAATCAAATATGAACTTAAAAAAAATATTTCATTTTATGCAGATATGTTTGGCAAATAAACATGTTTGATGTCCTGAAAGACAACAAAAAAGATAATGAAGTTTTAAATTGACTAGGTTCATCAGCATTGTTTTTAGGTTCTGTTAGTTTTTAAACTATAGCTGTTTTTCTGCTTTTTACTCCAGGAACCTTTTATTCTAGGCGATTTTACCAGAAATCAGCAGAAAAATACTTACAAATACTTAGTTAGCTGTTGGCTGAATTCATCATGCTTCACATAATTAACCATACTCTAGTCACACCTGCTTTAAATTAACAGGATCATAAATACAGTCCTAGGAGGCCACATACCTCACTTTCTGTCACTCAAGAACTATTCAATGTACAACATTTAACCCCTTATCAAAAATAGAAATCAAACAGTGCTCTTACAGTTCATGAGCTATACTGAAATAAACTTCTGCAGAAGATTCTTACAGCCCAGAAAGCCAATCCCATCCCAGGCTGCATCAAAAGAAACGTGGCCAGCAGGTCAAGGGAGACAGCTCTGCCCCTCAGCTCTCCTGAGACCCCACCCACAGCGCCCTGTTCAGCTCTGGAGCCCCCAACACAAGGACAGGGATGTGCTCGAGCAGGTCCAGAGCAGGGCCATGGCTAGAGCACCTGCCCTATGAGGACAGGCTGAGAAAGTTGGGCTCGTTCATTGTGGAGAAGAGAAAGCTCCAGGGAGACCTTATGGCAGCCTTCCAGCACTTACTGGGGCCTACAGGAAAGAAGGGGAGGGACTCTTTATCAGGAAGTGTACTGACAGGACAAGCACAAACTGAAAGGAATTCTTTACTATGAGGGTGCTGAGGCGCTGGAACAGGTTGCCCAGAGAAGCTGTGGAAGCCCCCTCCTGGAAGTGTTCAAGGCCAGCTTGGATGGGCCTTTGAGCAACCTGGTCCAGGGGAAGGTGTCCTTGCCCCAATTGATCTCTAAGGTCCCTCCCAATCCAAGCCATTTTATGATTCTATGATTTCCCATATGACTGTGACTTGTTCAATTTAATAATCTAAAAGTTTTGCCACAGATTCCCACAGCCTCTGTAGCTAAGCTTGCTAATGTCCTTAAAGCATCTGTCAACTTTGATAGAAAGACTGGGGAGTGCCCAGGTAAGGTACCTAGCAGGTAATTCAAAGCTTCACAACAATTCCATACAAATTGAACTTTGCCAAAGCAAGGCTTTTGCCAAAGCTTTGAGCAAAAGGTGACAAAACTACGTCTTACAGGACTAAAATGGGTTCTAGGAGGAGTGAAGGGGGCTGGGAAAGGGACAGTGGAGACTCCACTGCCTGAAATAGGGGTCGGTAACATAGCAGGGGCCTGTGTGCCACAGCCTCCCTTCTTTTCGCACCCCTCCCATTTCCTAGAGCATCCCCTACCTCTGCAGTGCTGCTGGTGCACAGAATTTAGAGCCAGGAGCAGCAGCAGCAGAGCTTTACAAATACAACACTGGAGTGGCAAATGAGGCCATCCTTGCTGCTGGAATGGCCAATCTCCATCTCTCAGCCTAGTCAAAGCAGACAGACAACTGTGCGAGGCAGCAGCCTACTTTGCTTATGCTTATGCCCAAAGCCAAATTTGCGTATTATGAAAATGGAAGGTGACACAATAACACAAAACAATTTGAGTCAGTAGAAATGTACACTGTAGCACTCAATTACAGCTGGGTGAATTAAGGACTGTGTTATAAATTTAATTATTTTTTTCTGCCTCACTTTGCAAGTCAAGCTAGATCTTTAAGCATTAAAAATTTCACCTAAAAATTATTTGAAGATCTTATCACCCAATCACTGAATTAATTCACCTTGTAATTTCTACCCTTGGAGAAGCACAAGCACAACTCATTTTGCAAGAACCCTGTCTTCCTGTTTTGGGGGAGATAGAAAGGGACAAGGAACTACCTTCACACCTTTTTTCCCTCAGGACTAAATCCCCGATACAGCACTAACTCCAGTCACATTCCAGGAATCCAATCAGATGACTGTTACCACCATCAAGTAGAGTTAGTTCTACATTGCACAGCGCTGAGCTCAGACGGTGATTCCAACTGGTTATTGTTTACTGGTTCTACAAAGAGTATCACCAGCCGAAAGGCACCATGTCTTACCAAATCTCTTTACCCATTCATACCATAAGCACTTTCCCAGTAAAAGGCTGGTGGTTTTGTCAAGACTTCATTTAGACCAAAATTGCTTACAAAGAGTCCATCCTCCAGCTACTTTTGAAAACATCAGTATCTTCACTATCTTAAGTTAATTCAATTACCATTCCTAAAAACAAAGTCATTGCATACTATAGCTGTAAATACTATTCAGTTAAAGACATCTTCATTTCACAAAACACTTTTCATTGATAAAAACTCTCAACATGCAGAAACAGTTATACCTCCATTTATATACCTGCCTCTATTCAATTTCTTTTTCACAATTCTTATTTAGAAAAGGCTATCCAAATGTTTAGATTAGGCCACTAGCTCATTTTCTTTATGGGTTCTTAATTCTTGGAAGACAGCATAACAGCACATCTGTTAGTCATGATTTTGCTTCTGTAATAGGAGGTTGAGGAGTCTGATCCCTTGATTTGGATCCATGTGCTATGTTAATTTTATAATAAATAATTTAACACACAATCTAATCTGGAAGAAAACTACATTGCTCAAACTAGTACTCTTTGAATATTATACCAAATTTAATCTCTACCAGAGATATGCAAAAGAAAGAAGTCAGATTTCAAAGCACTGTAAGACTGCTGAGAATCTCAACAGCCTGATATAAGACTGGTTCTACCGCTCAAAGCTATCTGTGAATCATGACTGAATAGATAGGCCAGATTTTCAAAGGTACTATAATGTTAATGAACTTACTGGCCTGCTTTTAACAGAAGTCAAAATCCTTCTGAATATTCCCACAGGCTTCTCAAGTTGGGCACCCAAATACCAAAGCACCCAAGATTAGAGATCATTTCGGAAGATGCAATCTGCATTCTGCAGTTGCCTGTACAAACCCTTCTCTTGCAATCATTTAACTTGTTCTAGGCAGAGCACTGTGAAATATACAAATGTGATGAACTTCACACGGAAAAGCTGTTACGCTTGCCATTTCTGCTGCATATAAATACAAAAGTTACGCATTTTACAGTACCATGAAAGAAAGATCTTTTTCTAAATTATTTAAATCATGAAATGACAGAGATGGAAACAGCTGACTTACTGTATGGTGTCGTATCAGTAGGGTCAGGAGGTGGAAAATTTTCTGTGAAGTTGACATTACACAAGTCTGTGCTACAGCAGCAGAAGCGGTACGTTCCATTCTGAATCAAGGAAGGGGTGGTTGTAACAATACACTCCTCAAAGTGACACTCTTGTGGGTCTCCTATATGAGACCAGCAACCTGTAAAAAGAGGCAAATTAGACAATCCTTTTTAAAGGAGGCAGAAAACTAATTCTACCACTTGGACAACTCAACACACCTATAGAAATACATACATTACCTAATTAAATGTTAGAGTGAGGTGAAAACTGTTACTATAATCACAAAACATGAATTCCCAAGCTTTCTAAGCAGAAGTATACCTTTCTCCATTTCTTTGATACCACAGACAATATTATCATCCTCTGATCCACAGTCTAGAAGAAACTGTGACCTCCTTCGAGCTCGGCTACAAGGCTGCATCTATAGTTTGGTGCTTCTTGCATAATTCCTATAAATTCTGTCCTTCATTGTCAACATCACTGGACTCTTCTACAGGATTGCAACTTATTCCTTGGTTAAATGCAGGCCCCTCCTCCCTGCAGCAACTCTTCCTTCCCACGTGTGGTCAACGGCAGTTAAATGTCATTTACTCACAAATGCCGAGGGAAGGGAAAGAGGCAGCATTGGGGCAGAGACGAGCAATCAGACTGCTGCTCCTTTCAGGAGATTACCAGATCAAACATGAAACAACCACATTGAATACCACTGCACAGAGTGTTTGTAAACACCAGTTTTCATTCAGCTTACACTACATTAACTTGTATCCAAGTAACTAAGAGTAGAGTCTGTAAGAATGGTAACCAGAACATGTCTCCAACAACTGCAAGAGCCTTCACCCATCCCTACTCCCCCACAGAACAGCAGCCAATTCACACTTAGTCATATATGACAGTTTTGTGCCATATCTCCCTTGTAAACAAATATTCAATCAATATACATTTTTACTTAAGGAGACACTTATTTTTAAATTTATAGTTACATCTATACATATACTGAGATATTTTCAAGAAAGCCATCTTCCTCTGAACATCCTAAGTAACAAGCAATTCGAGTGTTTTTTCCTTTGACTGTGCATTGTCCTCTTTGGTCTCTTTTAGAAGCAATTTATTTCAAACAAACTTTCTCTTCATATTTAAAATTGCTACATGGGAAGTTTAAAATTATGTATTTGTACAATGCACAAACGAAATGTCTAGCTTTGCAGCTGTACATCTTCGTCACAAAAAAAGTAAAGAGAGTAGCAAAACTACTGCACTTACACTGAAATGTTACATACCCTGTTTTACAAGATGTATGTCTCCTTCTCGAGTTTTTTCCCAAAGTCCATAGCAGGTACTACCTTTCATGCACAAAATTGTACCATTCTCCTGGGAGATTCGGCTCTCACTGATTCCATGATCCTGCTGATAAGGGTCCTTAAACGCACACAGCCGCTCCTCACTCTGTGCCGCTTTGGACAAAGAAAGGAAAATACCTTTTGTCAATGATTTTATGCATACAATATTAACTTTAATAAAAAGATGATTATGATCTTTTTGAAACCTACACACAAAACCATCCTGAATTGTAGGTATCTGTTCTTTAGACTGTACTCCAATAGCTTGAAAAAAAATAAGGAGGTCTATCTAAAGTTACTTTCATGAAGAGAACAAAAAAAAACCTCAGCAAATGCTTAAAAATATATGTGCAAATGTCTGAAATTCACAGGTGCGTAGCCTGCATCATGTTCATCATTCGTCCATAAGCATAAGTTACGCAAAGTTTCTTCAGCAACTGTATGCGTTACGTGTTTCCGGATCCTAAACCAAGATGATCTCTTTCAGCCTGCCATCCAACCCAAGGCCTGCCTAGGTCAGATGTTCATTTTCCACTCTCTTTGTATCGACCCGTCTCTTTTTCCTACGTGTTAGCCAGCCATTGCATTGACATTTACTTCTTTTTGCTCAGCAGCCTCTCAGTTAGGGCTCTTTGATACAACTTCAGTAATGATCACCAACAGAAATACTGGAACGGCCGAGTAAAAAGCGTGCAACTGGCCAGCAGCACCGGGAAACGGAGCCTGCAAACGGGAGCACTGCTGCACATCAAATGTCCCTGTGGAGTGACCAGCAGAACAGTAGAAAACATACAAAGAGAATGCAAAAATGATCCTATCCCTCTGTCATCTCTTCCTTAGGAAGAGTACACACATTCAAACAATAAATACTTCAGAAAGATATCAAGTCTAAGATAAATAAATCCTACATTTCTAGTGAATGTGATATTTAGAATATTTTCATTCTTGATTGATTTTATAAAATGCATGGAAAGCTAGGTGTGTAATTGCAAGGCACTTAGTAAGTATTACTCAGTAGTACAGCTCCGTACATCCAGTGGTAGTAAGAATTTGTACTATGTATCTGAAAAATCTAGATTTCATGAAGTTCTTTAACTACCACGGAAACATCGGTAGCGAAAAGATGCAAGGCGGAGTAGACTGGTCTTTCAGGAAGACAGATTTTGAACTTAAAATAAAATCACAGCATACATAATTGTGTATATGTATAAAATACCTCCTCACTGAGGAGTTACTTATTTGATTCTTCTGCAGCACCGGTGCCAAAGGAGCCATGTTTCCGCAAGGCAGCCTTACTGCAAAAATGCTGTTTCACTGTGTCACCAGCGCAGATGACTGGCTAACGGAAAGACACACCAAGAGACTCAGATAGATGTCTCACTTCTAAAGCCATTAGTATTCATTAAGGAATCAAAATTCATAATTCTCTTATGCTGAGACAACCATAAGTAACTTCACCCTCCAGAACAGCAGTCAGTCAGTGACTGCCGGTTTATTCTTGTGGCAGCAGAAATTAAAATAGCACAACTTAGCATTGTCGTTTGTTAGTGGTCTGGTAGGGCATGTACAGTCAGTGCAGCTGCACGTCAGCTCAGCGGCTGTAAACCTCTCAGCTGAGGAGACAGGAACTTCTTAAGCCACTGTAATTCAATCACTTGCAGCCTCCCTCACGTACTCCAAGAACCGGTCCATGTTACTCCCTCACCTCTCGGTGCACTGGTCAGCGTAAGATTATCACTTTACGCCTGGAACTAGATTTTGAATTGCTAAATACATTTACCACAAAGCAGTGGCTTGACACTCAAACTCAGTTGCCTAACTTTCGTATCCGATTTTTTTTTCTTTCTAAATGAGTAGAGTTAGTCGAGTTACTGAGGACAAAAAGGTCACACATTAACAGCCAGCATATGCTGCCTCAAGCCGTACTTGCCAGTCGCACGTAGTAGTTTTATTCTCAGGAACAGCTGAGTATGCCAGGCGTGAAGCATCTGTCCTGCATTCTCTGCTCCATGACATGGGACTGGCCAAGAAACAATGTATGAAAGGATACTACTCCACTGCCATAAGGGAACTGGAGCTGACTAACGTTTTGATAGATCAAGCAAAAAAGTTACCACAGAAACAAATTTTTTTCAAGAGGGAACAGAACAGAAGTACATGGCCTTGTGAAACACAGCATATCTGCTCCTAGGGACACTAAGAAGGTTTTAAAATGGGATAGCTGAGTGGGACGAAGGTCATTTGAGATGTTGGTTGTTTACAGAATGCTCAAATTGTGGCAAGATAAGCTCTTTCATAATTTGACTTTATTGAAAAATAAATTAAAAAGAACAGAATTTATAAAACAGCCACACTAATTCTGTTTCGTTATCCAAAAACTGTGCATAATACCTTGAAGAAAAAACCAAACCAAAACAAACTTTTAACCTCTGAACTAATGAAAGAAAAAAATAAATTTTTGGTTTTGCCTTCTAATGAAAAAGATAATTACATGCATCATGTCTGTGCTCCAGAGTCACAGACAGCTTTAACTGCCCACTCTCCCGGTCTCCTCGCCTTTCTGTAAATCTCTCAGGACTAAGGCTGAGAGAACATGCAGAAGATACTTGAAAAAAGAAAAGTTGCTGGATGCTGTCCAACCATACACTATAGAAAATAATAGTTGCTACCAAAGGCTTTTCTCATTTATAAAAAAAATATTGCCCTATAAGAATACCTGCAGAGGGGAGGAAGGGGCAAGCACGAGCAAGTACAACACCTACCGCTCACAACCTGCGTGACTAACTTTATCCGTTTTCTAGCAAACTAATAAAAATGCAAGTTCACTTGCCGCAACTTAATGTCAGATGATCTCAGTGGGAAACTTTTCCAACAGAAAAGAAAGGTTACCCACCCAACAACTAGTTTTCATGCTGATCACTGCACATTCCTGCTTCGATTATAACGCAAGAGTAGTACAGCCCCTGTGGGAGCAGTACCCACTGCAATACCCTGCTGACTCCTGCCCCTTCCCTGATGGCACAGAACATCTGCAGAACAGGGGATACACAACAAAGCTACTTTCTTTTCCTGTATGGCCTCTGTAGGTTCATTGTTGAAGCTGTAACGCTGAAGAAAATTATGCGGGGCATTCAGATGTCCAGAAACCATCTTGAAGAACAACAGAATAGATACATGAGCCATTGCAACTTCTTTGCCTGATTTCAGCATATTCCTGCTCTGGGAATTTGGCATTAACGTTTCCTTCTTATAGGCAGTAGAAAACAATCAGCTCTAAAAATTTATAGTATTGGAATACTACTAAGCCAGGCCTTGAACGCAACCTCCAGCCTAGATAGATACACCTTAAACCTTTTCCAAAGGAAAGAGAGATACTATTACTGCTATGAAAACACAGAGAAGTACTGTGGTGCCTGTTCTAAACTTTACCTGTTTCGACAAAAATCTTACCCTTCAAGGTAAAACACTGTTGCTTATTTGGATTTACATGTGTTTCTCAAGCATGGCCTTTTATGGCAGTTTTCAGTCACCACGGGAGCCAACAGCTACACACGGTGCATTTGGAGCTGAAGCACATCTACCTGTCTGCCCAGAGCTCTGCACCAGCCACTTGCAAGGGCCACCACTAATGCTCTCTATAGCAGCTTAGCTGGAAACAATTCCAGAGTTGCTTCTTCCAAAACTCTGTCCTTGGAGATATTTGGAAGCCACCTGGACATGGTCCTGGGCAACAGGTTCTAGGTAAGCCTGCCTGAGCAGGGGGTTGGACAAGATGACCTCTAGAGGTGCCTTCCAAGCTCAACTATTCTGTGATTCTTGCAGATCTCACGGTACCCAATGTGCAGCCACCAGACTGACAAACAATATTCCTCAGCTGGGCTACCTTTTGTCTCCAAGGCAGGCTACTTTTTATGTCCAAGGCAGGCAAAATGGCAGGGTAAGACTAGAACTACCGGATTCTCTCACTTGTCTTCACTTGAAATAGTTTCAAACCAAATACCCTAATGTTCAGATCTTGATTGAACTGACTGAACTGATCCCTTTGCTGTATCCAGTTCATGTGTTACCTATGCCAGAAAAATGACGGGCAAAGCCCCTGCAGACAGACGTGCTCGCTAGGCAAGAAGGACACGTGAGCAGCTCACCGTGCAGCACTCCTTGCCTTGCAGATTGCACAGACCCAAGATGCACCAGCAGCGTATCCTCAAATCAGCAAAATACAGAAGCCATTCACAGATCAAGCTATAC
Organism: Trogon surrucura; assembly: GCA_020746105.1. Classification (NCBI taxonomy): domain Eukaryota; kingdom Metazoa; phylum Chordata; class Aves; order Trogoniformes; family Trogonidae; genus Trogon; species Trogon surrucura. The sequence continues at coordinate 52,955,987 of CM036621.1, read as the reverse complement.
AGCATATTCCCCCAGGCATGAAATGTCCCCATATACAAACAAAACCAAGACCTAGCACCAAACTAAGTGGCAGCACAGGTTTCCCAGGACATCTGCTGCGTTGCTGAACTCATCTGCCAGAGCCTTTGTCTCACTAAAGAAAAAACCCACCGTTTCAACTTTTTTACAGGCCCTTTCAAGCTATCCATCTCATCACTCCTGCATGAGTCAAACACCAGAAAAATAACTGCAATAAAATAATTAAAATTAATTTGGATTGCAATTTCTCTGTAAGTGTTTAAGTCTATAATAACTTTCATCTTAAGGTCTAAAGCACAGTAAACAGAAAAAAACTGCTAAGATGCATGTAGACCCCCAAAGATTATAAATCTACTGAACCAAATGAGGAACATTTGGGGGGGGGGGGGGGGGGGTAGGAGGGGGAGGTGGACAGCTCTGTGGAGTTCACTGTACTTAAACACAATTATCTGACTAAACCAATATGTGACCAAAATGTAATTTTAGAAATATGTAAATCATTACTACAAAAAGGATAAACTCACATTATAGGTTACCTCCGAAACTGGAAAACACTTCTTTGTTATTTCTTCCACATTATATAAATAGTACGAGAAGGACTTTTGGTACTTTTATTATCTTTATAAGGTAAATTTCGTAGCAAACCATATTTCTTCATCACATAGAACTCAGATTTTTTTTTTTCTAATTCACCTTTAATGAAAGATGGTGAGAGAAATTTTGAAACAAATGGCAACTAAATGCTTACACGTCATATGCCACCAAAAATTTGCTACTACAGACAACTGTAAGATGACACTTAAAAGGACAAGAAGTAAAACTTGAACAACAAATTGTGAAGAATTTATAACATTTCCATTCCTCTTGAACCTGACAATGTTAAAATAATTCAATAAAAATAATAAAATGAACTCAAACTTCTGATCTCTCAGCCAGCAGAGACTTCCAACAGAGACAAGAAGGGAAGGAACCATTACTAGAAGTTTTACCAAGGGAAATAACAGGGAGAGTGAGACAAGCTCTTCACTCCCTCATCATAAAAAGGAAGAAACTCAAAATTAATTCTGCTGCTCTCCAGCCCATTTTACACCAATATTTATAAAAAAATACACTTTACAGAATCACAGAATGTTAGGGGTTGCAAGGGACCTCAAAAGATCATCTAGTCCAGCCCCCCTGCCAGAGCACGATCACCTACTACCGTCGAGTTTCAAAAATATGCTTAAAAACATGCGTGGCGTGACAACTGAGCATGGGTGCCTCAAGAAATAATCTAAGAAACATTTAATGTTCTTAGTTTTCCTGCTCAGCTGCCCTAACCAGTGCATCTGATCACCACGTGCACATTAACAGACTTGACTTGAAGCGGATCATGAAGTCTTATTGTCACATTCCAAAAGGAGAATAGTGAAAACAATGTTAAATTACTTTCCTGAAATCATAAAGGAACTAGGAACTGTCCGTAGTGTCCCAAACGCATCCTGTTCCTTGCTCACGCTGTCACAGCGCTCTGGGAGCACTGAGTTCAGCCTCATTCCATGGTACAGCCTCAAGAAAAAACATCAGGGTTCAGGAATTTTCTTCCAATGCAAGATTACAATCTTAATGTTTATCAGTTCTACCACTTAGAAAAAAAAGCTGAACAATCAAGTTGTTATAGAAAAAATACTACATGGACCTTCTGAGTATTTTCTCCCTGCAACCACACTGCTCAGGAACAGAGAAGCGATTCACGCAAATACATGAATTCTGGATGTTTGTAGTGGTTCACTAAAAAACCACCCAACAATACGTTTACTATTTGAATTTTTGCCTTTGCTGCCCACTAAAGATATTTCTGGACAGCAAAGATCAAAAAAATTACAAATGCATCTGATGTCTGTGTCAGAAATCTCGGGTGCTATGAATACATGAACTAGGCGTACTAGGGTGAGTTTGAACAAATGAATATGCTGTTATTGCTTTTAATATACTGTTTCGCAATCATTTTGTGTTCTAGGAAAACATAATTGCCGAAAACAATTACAAGAGAAGTACCTGAAGTTGCAGGAATCCAACTGCAAATCCCTAGAACATGAGTCACGTTTTCATTAATAGCATAGGAAGTCAGTTCCATTAGGACTTAATCGACGCTTCCTGTCCCGACATCTATTCAGTGCAGTACATGGAATTTACATCAAGTGCAAAGGGAGGGGGAAAGGAAGGAAGAAGGACTCAAATGTTACTCAGATGCTACAAAGAATAATTTTACTCTACGTTTTCATGGGATTTAATATAAACAAACATTTGGCACTTTATGATTAATGCCAGCCAATGCATTTTGTGACGCAAGAGTCATGAATAAAATAATGAGATAACAGTCAGAAGACAAACTTGCACATAGCCTACAAGAATAGACTTGCTAGCATCACAGACCACATACATGGGTACCGTGCTGGTCATTATGTCCAACTGTCTTTGTGACCACATATGTGAAGACTTGAAAAAAGACAAAAAAAAACCCAAACAGGTTTCTGAGCATTCACTTGCCTTAAACAGGATTTTTTTTAAATACAGGCCACCATACATTCAACTGGCTGCAATAGATTATTTTCTTTAAAAAATCAAGGTTTGTTTTCTATAACTTGTCCTTTGAATTAGTGAGATTTTCATCAGAACAGCCATAGACACAAAACCAGTTTTCTTTTGGCCCTGTCAGCTCCCTATGGAGTTATTTTATTTACACAACACAGGAAAACATAATCGCCCTTGAGGCAGGGTTATAAGATAGCACGTGTCTTCATAATGCAAACTATTAAAAGGGAGGTGATTAAAGTAAAGTACATCAGGAGGCTCCTTTGAGCATATCCTTTCAACTACTGATAGCTGAATTCCAGCGTGTACAGAGAAACAGACTCTTGAAGAAAACTTCACTTAGCAAGCACAAGCACTCTACTACTGCTTTTTTCATCTTTTTCTCACCAGAGGTTTTAATTACAAATGTTCCTAAATGTGTACACACGTACATGAAATTATATCACAAGCAGACAACTTTTTTCAAAAGTAATTCTTCTACAGACAGACCAGCCTTAGTACCAACTTAGAGTAGGCGGAAAAAAAAGCTAAACTGCTGGCAGTCTTCCACCTATCTACACTTCCCAGTATTCCGCTTCGTAACATGTTTGACCAACTGCACAGTGAAGGTCTGCACCGACTGATAAGGCAGAGAAATAAATTGTCTGCTTAAGGATTGGGCATGAGAGCACAAAGGTCTAAGCGAATCAGAAATGGTCCAGGGACTCTGTGAGCAAGAGGTCAGGCTGAGCACACTGCAACTCACAGCCAGAGAGCGCTTGGTCAGGCAGATGCCACAGCCCATTGCTTTACGGCAAATGCTCCACAAAAGCAGCCACGACACTGATATTTTAAAGACATGAATAAGAATGGAAAGTTGCACAAGAGAATACAGTGGGAACTTCCAGGAGGGAAGCAGAAAAAATGCTTCAGCAATTTACATGTAAGCTTTCTTCTCATTGTAACAAAAGGAGGAAACAACCTTCACAATCATTAGAGCTCCTCCTGTATTTTACAGGACATATTATGCACCTCAAGATATACTGGAAAATATATTCTGACAATAAATGCCTTACAGTTTACATTCATTGTTAAAATCTAGAATAATCTGCTCACAGTACTGCAAATCCTCAGTGTTCATTGATGAAAATTACTTTGTTTTTGTCTGCTTTTGCTGTGTAACATCACAGTTTCAAATGCTGGCAGTTACACAGAGCCAGGCTTTGACTGCAAACTACTGCCAAAACCCGAATGATTGCTAACACTGTTATCCATTGCAAAGTGATTAAGTGACTGCACTTGCAGATGACTAAATCGTTTTTAAGACCCTCTTCCATCAAAATAGCATGACACTAGAGAATTCGAGTGTCTTTTTTTCCTATACATGTATATATTTTATTTTAGTCTTTGTTTTCATTTTCCTTCTCCTCAGCCTAACCTTCAAGCAAGCAAGTAAACTTAAAATCTCTTTTCTCCCCTTACTCCCGAACACAGTGTTGTCTGCTGATAAACACTACCAGCACCGACGGAGACATCAACCTTTTCCCGTTGTGTACTCTTCAATAGTTCTTGGGTATGTCAGTGTTTCAGCTTCATTCTGAAGCACCAGTGGTCTGTTAGCACTAAATGAGTAAAATAAAGCTTGATCATGTGGCTGGTGCTAGTGTCGTGTCTTGCATGTTGTGCATGAGGTTGATGCTTCTCTTCCCCCCCAGCCACCGCTTCCTTGCCCCGCGCTGCAGGACACAGGCTGAGCCCTCCTCTTGGCCTCGCCTGGGACGCGCCGACCCTCACTGGAGCGCTTCGCTGCCAAATTTGCTCCCCTTGAGGCCAGAACTTCATAAATTGGAATTAATGTAAATAGAGAAGTATGGAGTGGCCAAGAAGTAAACAGTCAACGTGAATTCTTTAGCGAAGGCTTTGTTCACCTTTTCCCCAAATTTACTCTCAAACGAAGCGTTACCTTAGAAGAACCCAGCTTAAGCGAGAGGAGCCACGCAGGAGAACAACAGGACAGCAGAGATTTATTGCTAGCAGCTGACACATGAGGTAGTCGCAAACACTGCCAGATTTTACACAAAAATACCTGAGCGTACTGCCCATAAACTGCGTTACTGCCTAATTTCCACAACCTTCTAAACACTGCTGAGGACATCCAGATAACCTTGCTGTGCAAACCTCATCTGAATCAGGTGTTACCACAGAATCAAAATTTATCTATCTAGTAAGAGTAGAAGAAGTAATGATAAGAAAGGTGGCAACACGTGTGTTCTGGCATAAAATCTGCTGGGACAAAATTCAAGATTTTCAAGCAAAGTTGAACCAGCAGAGTTAATCTGAGTTCATGGTTTACTTCAAGAGGCTGAGCCGTTTTTCAGCTGATATGGGAAGAGATTCAAGCTGAATCTGTAATGAGGATATATCTCATTGACTCAGCCAGGGTCAGAGAAGGACAAACTACATAATTAAAACCAAGTGTCCTGAAGTCTCAGTTAGGGCCCTAACAAGCTGACCTTTGACTACCCTGACTTTGGCCGCTAATCAGAGCTTCCCACACCTTACAAGACTTCCTCCAGAATGCATACGTGTCCTGGGTTTAGTTAAAAACCCAGTCCTGTTTAGTGATTTTTACTTTCCAGTTTAGTGTCTTCTCAAAGGCTGCACGTTCTGAAGTCAGCAGCATGTTTTTGCAGACAGTGTGTGCTACTGGCAGTGATAACACCTGATGTTTACAGTCACTGCCTGGGACCGGTCTGCAGAAAGGCTCTGGCTTATGCCTAATCCTACAGTGACCAAGGCCACTGCTGGCTCTTGTGTGCCACGCTGGGGGTGCCAGGTAGTGAGAGGGGTCACAAGGAAGCAAAAGGTTGCACCAGGACAGGTGCCCAACAAGAGTATTCCATCCCATATACGTCATATTTAGTATAAATTGAGTGATCACAAGAGTTTCGCCCTTCTTTTCTGCAATGGCCGGTGTCCAGAGAGGACTCCATCTGACCTCCTGCTTGTGATCTGGATCCTGAGTTCCCGAGTCCAGCTCCCTGTATCCAGCTCCCGCTGCCGCTGAGCCTGGGGCTTCCCCAGTGCCTCCTGCTCTGCAGCACCAGTGGGGACTGATACTGGGGGAGGGAGTCAGGTTCGATATTGGGCTACTATCTGCAGTTGTATATAGTTCTTTACTTTTATCATTTCACTATTATTTCTATTATTGCTTCATTAAAGCTCTTCTAGTTTTTCTTCTTTAAGCTGTAAGTCTCTCTGCCTTGTTCCCTTCTCCTTCCCGTTTGGGGGGGGCAAAGAGGGGGTTAGAGAGCGTCTGTCCGTGTTAGTGGCCGGCCCAGCCCTAACCCGCGACAATACATCTAAACCAGAAAAATTATCTACCTCTCTCAATGATTCAGCATTTTTCTTCATGTTGTTTTATAGGTGTGTTCAGCCGGTACGCAGTTAGGACATTTGTTTTTATTGTATAAGCCTGTCTACTTTGGCAGGTTTCTTCCTTCCATCTTCTTCTCCTGTGCTAAATTACCATGGATTTTTAACAAGATGAAATTAAACCAAAATATATGTAACAAACAGGTAGTGGAGGAAGGTTATCAATCTGTCCAATATGAAATTTCTAAATATATCACCTGCTAGCAGTGAAAAACACACTCTGGTATGCTAAAAAATAACATTATCTTAATTCAATGATTACGCATGACTGACAACATTTTATCACACAACTTTCACTTAAGAAACAGTTAAAGGCTTTGTAGCAAGAGATTACAGCAGGTTTGGGGGCTTTTTAGTGTTGTAAAAAATAGTAAAATGTCATGGCATTTTAGCATTCACTTTGTTAGTTTTAAAATACTCATCTCTGTCATCAGGCTTCAGCTTCCAGCCATTTGAAAAACTTCACATTCCATACTAAAGCAAAATCCAGTCAGTGTGTCCTACGTGGAAATGCAAGGATTCAAGCATACTGAAAAAGCTTACTGAAGAAGCTGTTAAGCTCAGATATTGGAAAGCAGAAGTAAATTAACATAAAAATCATATAATTAAACCATTAAATACCATAGAGGTGTCAAATCTGGGAGCACAGTTAACACTTAAGGGAGAATCTAATCTAAACACATTAGTGGAACACAAAGCATAAGAACATTTACTGTTGACTCCGAATGCTTGTTCTTTTGTAAGAATTTTAGAGCTTCCACAATTTTAATGAAAGTTGAAGACCACTTTTTTCTGTGGGGGTTTACATGGCAGAAAGCTCACGTTGGCTGGTTTGCACTATCTTCTTGTCTCAAGATGAAATGACTGTTTACTTTACCCCATGAGCAAACAAGAATTCCAGTCTTTACACACTGCTGAAGTAGCTCAGAAAGGATCTACTCCCAGGTTCATGATGCTGGCCAAAAGAAAATGATACATTTTCAACAAAAAGTATTTTGTAAGCCAACTTTAATGTATACCTTCCAGTTTATTTAAGCATTATTCCAGCTCAAGATAAAGGCCATTTAAGCTCAGATTTCTAGAAGAACGCAGGGAAGGAAACAGCTGGCTTTCACTGACTCAGTGAGATTTTGGACATCCAACTTCCCCAGGTCTCCTGAAAAAATCCCAGCCTACATTCAATCTTCTGAAAGCATGAATATGTATGTTATAGGATTTAAACAAACCTAGCATTTTTCGGAGTAATTTTTAAAAAATACTATTCAATTCTTAAACAACTATGTCTCCACTCAGAGAAAAATAAGCATGTTCATGTTCCTGTTTAGCAATTATGTCGGAACAGAAATCATCACAGTCTTAGTCACACATAATCTTTTCCAGTGGCCAATGTCTATTCACAGAACTAAAAAAGCCTGAATTCTTTATCTTTGCCCTAGACTGGAGCTCAGAGATTTTTTTTTCTGGGTTTGAGTGTCTGGCTTTTGTTTATCTGGGCTGTCAAAGTGAAGTATCTGCATGGAATAACACAGGAAACTCTGCAGCAAAAGCAACTGCAGTGAAGCAAACTAATGATGCGGTATTATTCCCCCCAAACTCAGCTGTAACAAACTTCCCAGAGGAAAATTGATTATTTCAGTCTACTTTAGATTCCCTTGGGAAGAAAGTCTGGTATGGAATATTGCCCTAACCCATGATATACTCACTTCTCTAGTAAGCACTGATGCCATTTCCACTGCACATGTTGGACAAAGATAGTACCCATACAGCCTGTCTTTTACAGTACATTACAAAATTCTTCCTATAAACATTTTTAGGAAGCTTACATTACTGGCAAAACACAGACACATTTGAAAACTGGCAAATGATCTGTGATCTGAAGCTATATGGAAGTTAAGTTCCAAAATTTTAATCATATTTTGCGTTCAGTAATATATGTTGTCTTTTGACTTGACTAGAGAAGCAGAATCCATTTGGCTCTTGAAACCTTAAACTCTGGAAAAAACGCCAAGAGGAGAGAGAGGCAGAAGCCTCTCATCTTTTCAGAATTTCTCGAAGAATAGACATTTAAGGTCAGAAACACCCCAAACCTTTATCTTGAAGGCATTTAACAATATGCCACAGAATACCCCACAAACCATCGTCATCTCGACTCAAGCGCATGGTCAACGGGAGAGCTCCCCAGGCACCTTAACTCAGCCAGCACAAGGTGGAAGCCAGTTCATGCAGAGGCCAGAGTGTTATCAAGGCCCAGTGAGAGATTGTGGGTTGCTGCAGGAGCTTCACAGAATCCCAGAATGTCAGGGACCTACTTCAAAGACTCCTACTCTGCGTTCCTTAACGGAGACAAGGTGTAGAAACAATTGTGAGCTAAGAATTCATGGGTGTTTGCTGAACTGGGCAAAACCAGAAAATACCGACTTTTGCTTCTACTAGACCACAAGGTTATCAGCCCACTGAACAGAGGCCACTGCTCACACATTGCTTAGTGTTACAGTGTTTAAATTGCTAGAAATTTATGGGCACAGCACTGAACTATTTAAAATCAACCCATACACTTCCTTTATGCATTTATTCTTTTCCATTTAAATCTCTGTTGTGCCAATAACAACTTCATCAGCTAGGAAGGTGATATAAGCTAACTTCTGAAAAGTTTGTATAGTCAGAAAAATCAGTGTCTAGTCAAGACAAGCTCTTAATTAACTTCTGGTTTCTAAACTTAAGCACTTAAAAAGGGTATGGTTGCTACATGCAGACAAGCCCAGATTACTGCACACACTTTTGTTTCAAGGACTGGGTTTCACAAACTAAGGTACCATATGTCACACCAAAGAAACAAACTTCTGGGGACAAGGAAAAAAAATAATTTTAAACAGTAGATTGTTTTTAATTATCTTTGTTGATGCTAACGACAGGAAATATGGAAAAGGGCACTCCCAAAATACAGACACTCAAAGGAAAGACTGCAATCGACTTGCTTAACATTTCGCATTACACGCCTGAGGACAACTACAATTACGCTTGAAAGACCATCTTAACTCCTCAGCCGGTAGATATATACCTCAGGTAGCACAGGTTAAAACACCTTCCCACAAGACACAAAAGGTAGTGTGAGCAGAAAACACGAGGTTCTTCAGGTCACCAATGAGCCTGATCCACCAAGCAGCAGTTGCAGGGGGAGCAGAGAGCCGAGATGCGGGAGCTTCCCTGCACACGCTGCAGCTCCCTGGCACGCACACACACAGGATAAGGGCTTCCTTCAGTCGACGAGTTTCAGTGTTCACACTTCTTCCGAACCAGACGTTTCCTGCCCTTAGAGAAGGGCAGGAAATAAGCACAAATAGCATCTTGACATTTGGGACGAGCAAGGAAGGAACAAAGACAAATCTCACTGAACAAAAAAAAAAATATATACATTTTAGAGGCTTCACAATGGTACAGTTTACCAGTAGAGAGGTTTCCCCTCCACCCCTCTTCATCTGCACATTTTTTTAAAGACTTTAGTCTTTTAAAAGCACAAAGTAGTATACGCATTTGTTATAGGGATACTGAAAAAATAGTTGGTTTAAGTGTTTCTAGGAAAAAAACTCTATGATCAAGCGCTATGTCAGCCATTACTAAGAATGTTAGCGTTTATGAACTGATTAAATAAGTTTTTTCTCTTTAATCTGAACTAGAAACACTATAAAGCAATATAACTTGTAGTAAACATTAAATAGTAGCTTTAAATGAATTCTGATCATGTTTCTTAATTCATGTACTTATTTCCTAGCAAACTGGCTCTAACTTATGAAAATATAAGTATGACATGGAAAACCACTCATGTTTGCACATGCATTATTAAAATTAAGTTTCTTTATGAAAAATACAGTGTTGCGCAGAATACTGGATATTTTAAATAAGACATACATATAAAGTAGGTTTCTGATTCTTTTTAGGAGATTTGTATAATGGAAATCTTATTTGCAATCTCCCTCTAAATAAGAGATCCTGATCTGAGCTTGAATTACTTGACATGGTTGTAAGCCAGGTAAGAACAATTTCTGGTGATTAAAATACAAATGCTTCCAATGTTAAATGAATCTAAATTCAATTTTTTTGCTAAACAGTGTTAGAACAGATTTTTTTTTTTCTTTTCACATAAATACAGCTATCAAAAAAGGGAAAAACCCAGAAGCACAGTGAAAATACACAGCTCCTAACCTGAATGTGTTTTAGAGTCTCAAGGCAAGATATAATTTATTCTACAATGTTCACTAAACACGTTTACAGGATCAGACAGGTTTTCAGAATCTCTGAGACAAACTAATACTGCAATCAAAGGATTAGGAAACCAGCTGCCTATGTGCCATTACAGCTGATTATCATAGACTGTAGACAGCTAGCTTACTTGGAAAGTGCCTTCAGGAATACTCTGTTGCCAGAGAGAAGGGCAGAGCAGGATAATATGATACTAACTCATTATTTTATTTATTATATTTTAAAAATGGAACTTATGGAATATAAATTGCATGTGATTTTAGAAAATAGTAAGTTATAAATTACATTTACAGCAAAACCAGACAAAATGAAGGAGTGAAGAGAATTACACAACGCTGTCAGTTAGAGCTAAAGATACTGTGCAAATCCAAATCTTACTAAAGACTAAACCAATGCCAATGCCTTATCAGATGCTAAGATAAAATCACAGAAAGAGAAAAACCGAACAGTTTGGGAGTTACAGGTTTATCTTCTAAACATTTTCAAACATCTTTTCAGGTAGGTGGTAAAATCAGCAAAATACAAACTTTTAAGAGCCCTCAATAAAAGAAGTGCCTTTGATATTCAAGTGTTCAAATAGTTTGTTATGCCCAAACACTTTCCTCCTCAAGGTTGATATAAAGAATTATTGTTCTGACTGGAGACAGAGCTACCACCAAACAGGAAAGCAGCAGAACCCAGCATTTAACAAGATATTGAAGTGTTTACAGCACCGCTTACCAAAAAAAAAAACCAGGAAACGCCTTCAGTTTTCTACTAACATCTTACTAACACTTCAGCATCATGTTCTTTCAACATCTTTGAGTCACACTACTGGTAATGGGAGAACGTTTGCATCACTCCAACTTGATAAAACTATAAAGGAAATTTAAGGTTAATTAGCTACAAAGAAAATTCAGATTTGAAAGGATATCATAGTAGTGATTCACTCATCTGATAAAACCACTCTTTTCCAATGCAACTGAAGCAAACCCAAGACTAGAGGTCAACTGAGTTCATTCCTTCAGTAGTTGGTAAAAAAGTGATTTTAGCACACAGTGTAGAGCTGTACCTTGTTATCAGAAGTACGGATATAGCATTTTTAGCTGCATATGGTTTGCTTTGACTAACACTGGCTTAGTTATGTCATTTGGAATTACATATTGAATGCTAGGATTGCTGCACAGGCCTAGAATCATCTTGACTGCAGTTTCTAGCTATTGATACAGCCCCTCTATCTCAGAAGTCAAAGCCAGAATTTCACAGCCAGTCAAAAGAGGGCTGACTGCCTGCGGGTAACTACAGAAGTATAAATATGCACCAATTATTCAAAGCATGCCTTTCCAGAAAGCTTTTAGATTAGATAGATTATTCCTTCCCTATTTACTTCTTCTGTAGTTTGTCTTCTTTCCCTCACCTTCTGGGGATTTAAAGGTCTTTGAACATCCTCTGTGGGAGATGAAACAGCCACTCAGTTTTCAAATGTTCTGTCTGAATGAGGCAGAGCAGTTAAAGGAAAGAAGCTTACCATAGTTTTATCCTCAGCTTCTCTGTTTACAGTGCGGTTGCTGTCCAAATCTTGCTTGCTGCCTCTATCCCATAACGCTGAAACGTAAACCTCTCAGGTTTGCAGGTATTTTCAAACCTTATAAAAAGCTCTTGAAATCCTTCTCCCTATTCATCTACTGAAGTAAAGATTGCTAAGAGGGTCTACACACAAGTTATCTATACTGTCTTTGGTTTCTTTATTTTTAAAAGCTGTTTTTTCCATTACACCTTGTTTTTTCTAAATCATAGTTGCATGTCACCAAGGACAACGAGGATGAGAAAACAGGAAATACTTTGATTGATGTGGGGTTTATTGTCACTCAGTCACTATATTATTCAAGGGCCAAAAAACACCAACAGAAATTCAAGTGAAGAAGCTCTCAACAATAGAATCAGCTGAATTTACAACAAAAAAGAAAAAAGCAACTCATGCTCAGCTTCATTAATCCTTTCTCCCTCCTTCCTCCCTCTAATTAATATGGTGTAAGCGTTCTCTGAGAACACTGGACAATAATGATGTACGACACAGGTATTGATGCAAAATTGGAGGTCAAATAGTGAAAAAGTTGGCAGATGCATGTCTTTTCTCTGTAAAGAGGAAAAGAGATCACAAAGCAAGAAAACAAAAATCCAGGCCAGACTCCCCTTGTAGGGTAATAGCAAAGGAAAATGAAGTCCAACAGAGGGAATGTGCGACCATTCCCCCCAGTGGCATCAAGCCAGTGACTGCCAGTTATGGAGAGAAAGTGTTCCATGGATGAAATAAGAATTTAACTCAGTCATGACTAAGCTTTCTCTACCCAATGAATGAGTACACAAACTACAGAAGTCTTCCAGCACAAAGCCACCATTCCCTTCAGTTGAGGCTCTTTCAAGTCAATGCAAAGCCACATACAGAAGCAAAAAAGAAACGTAAATAAAGTCCTAAACAAAAATAATTGGGTTTTCTATATGAAAATCAGTTGAGGGTATTTTCAACATTACAGAATGTTAACAAGACATTGCAATTCACAGGCTTTTCAAAATTACTAACTTGTACCTGAAAAATACAGACAATAAGTACGACGAAATTCAGCAATTTCTGAATACACTGAGCTTACTCATAAAATACCATCATTATGATACTACTATTTGGACTTTAAAAATTGCTGAAACAGTGGGTGCAGAACCTGTCCCACAACATTTAAAGTCATAGGTAGATTTTCCCCAGTGCAGAGCTCATTATTATGCTCCCTTCAATGTCCCTTCTGCACACCTTGAGCTGTGAAGTTCTCCATCTCACTATTTCTCTCTTTAATGCTTAACTCGATTGTACTTTCCATCTCACTTTTCAAAGCCCCAGAGCATTCAGACTCTGGCTGATTCTTTCAATCTGCGTTATCGCTTCCTTGCCTGCTCCCCCCATGACGCACGTGACAGCAGGTGCCGGTTTCTCCCACAAGCACCAACACACCTTCTCTAGGTCACTCTCTCTACGTACAGCAAGGTTCATAAAATCAGTCTCTTCATTCAAGCTTGTGCTGAAATTAAGTTCTTCGCAATATAAATCCACAGTGAAGCCACAAGTTCTCCTTTTTTTAACCATTAAAAAAGTAGCAGCAAAGCCCCCCACACTAAGAGACAGATTAAGCTGACGTGCTACGTGGCTCCATTGCAACCATCTTCGGCATTCTTCAGCCTGTGACCTGACCTCCACACCTTGGCATTTTTCGCCCAGTCATTACACTGTGTCTTTATTCTGACTACAAATGAACTGAGACAGGAACTAATTCATGCCTTCATCCAAGTATATATCAAAAATATTAAAATACGAAAGATCAAAACTGTCCTAGTTACTGTCACGTTGCCTATTACTACAGAGCGCTTATCAAAGCCCCTATTCAGGGGAAGTAATTCACTCTCTCATTTCATGGGACAACACGCGTGTGAGTCTAGAATTAGGAAGAAGGAAGGTGAGGACACTCTAGAGATCTCCCAGGGCTACAGTAACGCAACTGAGACAAGCACCCTGGTGGTGACCCCTGGTGAGTCTGCTAGCCAAACCCATACACAGAACCAAATGTGACCAGAAAAATAATGACCTCATGGACACTAATTTCTTAACAGCTCAAGGAAAGCATAGAGGCATAGAGGTGAGAGACACCAGAACCACTCCGATGGAAAGAAAAGGAGCTTGTAAGACGCGAGAGATTTTACAGCTGAAAGATTACTTAAAAGCGCCTCCTACTCAGTATCAGCCCGGCAGCTCTCAGAGGACCTTTGGCAAGCACAACGCTCCCAATCCTGCCAGAGCCTGTCCCATCACCAGATCTGACCCACATTTCTCACTTCTATAACTTTTTAGTACACACATGTAACCTTTTGCTCTTAACTTAAATTGCACTAAAGTTGTTAAATTCCAGTCAGGTGCCAAATACCAGCATCAGAGCGGATGCCATGTCTGGGCAGAAGCTGAGAAACATCGCAGAGGTCTCTGCTCCTCTTCAGCACAGCTGACCAGCTTCCCAACAAAGACCAGTTGCAATGTAACGGGAGGAAATGGAAGAGGCCCAACGTGAGGCGTCTTGCTGTGTTTTAATCTAAAATCACACATAAGCTCCTCACAGCAGTGTCTGTAGAGCATTACAAACAACTGAATCCTATGGGAGCTATGCACACACACCCCCACCACCTTCTGCTGAAACACACACACACACACACTAATCCTACGCTGGCACAAGCAGTATTTAAAAGAATCAAGAATTGTGTCTATTAAAAATTAAAACTTACTCTTGGCAGTAAGATGAGCAGAATGGATATTATTTTCCTTTTATAATTTTTATATGCATAAATCGATTAAAAATATTTCACACAAGCCATCATTTAAAGGTAAACGACTCTGAGGCTGATAATTTCTATTTCCTAGAGCTTTACTTTTTATACGTGTTCAAAGAAAGTAAGTACTGAAAAACAGCACTGCAAGCATCACTATAGCAACTGCAGCTCTTGAAGCTTCCTTGATGCAACACACTCGGATTCCAGATGGAACAAAATGCCATGTCTATCTTGCTTTTTATAATACACCTCTCTCTCCTACAAAGCCTCCAAAGACTAGCAGGGACATCTGCTGCAGAATTTGCTCTTGCAAAGACCACACGGACTTAGATAAATTCACCTATTTTTTTCAATTCTGAGAACAAATAAAACAATCCATATTGTGACACCTGCACCCAAGCGCCTATATGAAATGTCACTCGGACAAGGGAAGAATTACACAAGGTATTTCCACAAGTCCCTTTACAATCCAAGGGCTGACCTTATTGAAGTCAGCGGTAGCTTTACCACGTAGTTTAGCAGAGCCAGAATTCCACCCTTCACCAGAGATTTCCCTGGTAGCCCAGCTCTTTGACTCACTACACTGCACTTAAAGTATTTCATAACATTTCAAGAAGATTGTTTCAGGTGCCACTATGAACCATTATAATATTAAAGTAAAAATGAGCACTCTATCAAAATGCATCGGTTCTCCATTACATTCCCATTGCCAAAAACACATGGAAAAACAATGAAAATTCCAGATACATTCTCCAGCTTGGCCCCTACTCTGAAAAATAATTAAGATGACATTCATCCAACTCTTTTCTTATCTCTTTTTGAGTTTCCAAGGTGAACTTTTGATATTTATTGCACCTTCCTCACCCAAAAGAAGTGGCAGAAGCACGATTCAAGGAAAGACAAGCAATTTACCACTGCTTACAGCAAGCACAGATGCCAGCATTCAGCGGATTCTTGCAAGCCTTGATTTTCAAAAAGCAACACGAACATCGTTATGCCCTGGAGATTCAGCCCTGCACTCTCCAGTCCCCATAAATGAAAACAAGCACCAATACATCAAAGAACACTGTCTCTAGTTCTTATCACAACTTTCTGCTACAGCTGATGGACGGCTCAGTTCTTCCAGACTGGAAAAAAAAACATGTCCTATCTGACTTGGGCTTCCTTGGCACACCTCTCAGAGAATTCAAGATCAGGAATTCTCTTTGTGAAAAAACCATAAATAATGAAGGGAAACACATAGGTCAAGTAATTAACTAGGATTGTCCAGGCCATATCTGAAAAATACTAGATAGAATGCACATGTATTTCCCTGCTAGAGCCCTGGGCCTTAACATTCAAAATCACCTCAGCTGCCAATTATCTGGAGTCCTATAAAATTTATCTATTGCAGTGGGGAACTGGCAGTCACTAGCGGTGAAAGTGCAATGAAAAAGTTTAAGTTGCCATAGTCATTCAACAAATGCGTAACAAGGAACTTTAACAATAACTTGAATAATAATTTTACATTTTTAAGCACCATAAGTGAGGGAGTGTCTGAAATTTCTGATGGATGTCCTACAGTAAGAGTTGTTCAAGCATGTCAATATCTAATTTGCAACGAAGACTGACTAGCATCAACAGCAGTAACAACCAGAAAAAATATCTTAATTTGTTGTCTTAATTCTTAAATATCTAAACAAAAAATATTTTCTAAATCATACATATGGAGCTTTAATTACTAAATGCAAATCCAGACATGCAAATTTGATTACACATTTCTGGCAGGCCATCAAGGCACAGGAAAATGCCACATATACTTGCCTGCTTAACTTTAACTACAGATGATTCAGCTCATAATTAGTCAGAATCTTTAAAACTTTTTTTTTTTTTTAAGTGATCTAAAGTTCAAGGAAATCACTTCTCACTTGCAGATACATTTTAGAAAAAAAAGCAAAACTTTAATAAAATTACTTCCTTCTAACTCTCTCAGCTACTTTTAGGTATAGAGAAAGCATGCAGGACCTATGGCTTTAGAGTTCCCAGGTCACAAAACCTACAGACCCGCAGCTTGATTTAGATTAAGTCAAGGAAAACTACAACCTTCTAAACTATCAAACAGATATTTTGAGATAAAGGCAAAAGATACGTCACTGTCAGGCTTAGGAAAAAAAAAGTCAACAACAAAAGCTTCTGTGATGATTTTTCACTTTATTTTGTGCTTCACCCATTGTAGCATTACCAAACAAGCTTCAGTGGGCAGCAATACTTTTTCTACGTACTATTATCAGTAACTGCTGAACATCTGTAGTAATAACATATCAAATATTCCAAGCAACTTACCTTTTCAGACTGGAGGGGAAAATTTGAGGCTTTTCAGCTCAGTCAGCAATATTTCTGATTTTTACCTTTTGGTTTAAATACTTGCAGAACTACCATTTCTTGTAAGGAAATCTACAGAAAGTAATAGCCATCAGTATGTGCTCCTCTCTCTGAGGTTAGCATCCCCTAAAAATTAAACTTACATTCTACAGGAAATTGTAACCAACTCATCTAGCTCAAGTATTGGCTACATGTCGATGTGACTACTCAGTGTTCATCCCTCTCTACTCTTCTCTCTGCCCATATTCCTAAGACTTACTAGCAAAAGACAGGACCATTGCACTGACCCAACAGCAGCCTGTGCAATCCTTACAGTAACTCCAAATCCCTTTGGCAAAGCAAGCAAGAAACACGTTTTCTCTGCACTGTTAGACCAACATTGTTCTAAAAGCTCACTCTAACCACTCCGTAGCACTGCCGCTTGCATTGCCCTGCTCCCAGAAAACCATGAACAACATAGTATGGGACAGGCTGCTTCCCTCCTTCACAGTCGACCCAGCTAACTAAGGATGTGCACAGTTTTCAGACAATATAGGACTATTCAGATCCCCACTCCGGTCTGCTTCTTTACGTCTCTATTAAGTGACGTGCAGCTGTACAAACAGCAGTGTTTCACCAGCATGCAGTCTCCTTCACTACATTTCTCTCATTCGATAGTACTTGCATGAGCTTAAGCAAGCCCAGCATCTGAAAAACAGTAACAAATACCTTTACTCCTCACTATATAAAGACATAACTACAGGTCTCAAACAGTCAATTGCATGACAATCTGTCTAATGCATCTCCACAAAGGGCTTTTGCTGAAATCGCAAGTCCTGAGGAGTCACAGAATCACAGAATGTTAGAGGTTGGAAGGGACCTTAAAGATCATCTAGTCCAACCCCCCTGCCAGAGCAGGACCACCTACACTAGAGCGCACAGGAACGTGTCCAGGCGGGTTTTGAATGTCTCCAGAGAAGGAGATTCCACAACCTCCCTGGGCAGCCTGTTCCAGTGCTCGGTCACCCTCACAGTAAAAAAGTTTTTCCTCATATTTTTCTGGAACCTCCTGTGTTCCAGCTTCCACCCATTGCCCCTTGCCTTGTCAGTGGACGCCGCTGAAAAGAGCCTGGCTCCATCCTCCTGACATTCCCCCTTGACATATTTATAAACATTAATGAGGTCACCCCTCAGCCTCCTCTTCTCCAAGCTAAAGAGACCCAGTTCCTTCAGCCTTTCCTCATAAGGGAGATGCTCCACTCCCTTCACCATCTTTGTGGCTCTACGCTGGACTCTCTCAAGCAGCTCCCTGTCCTTCTTGAACTGAGGGGCCCAGAACTGGACACAATATTCCAGATGCGGCCTCACCAGGGCAGAGTAGAGGGGTAGGAGGACCTCTCTTGACCTACTTGCTACTCCCCTTCTAATACACCCCAGGATGCCATTGGCCTTCTTGGCCATGAGGGCACATTGCTGGCTCATGGTCATCCTGCTGTCCACTAGAACCCCCAGGTCCCTTTCCCCTGCGCTGCTCTCCAGCAGGGCAGTCCCCAACCTATATTGGCACATGGGGTTATTCTTTCCCAAGTGCAAAACTCTACACTTACCCTTGTTAAACTTCATCAGATTTCTCCCCGCCCAGCCATCCAGCCTGTCTAGGTCTCTCTGAATGGCTGCACAGCCTTCTGGTGTGTCAACCACTCCTCCCAATTTCGTATCATCAGCAAACTTGCTGACAACATTCTCTAATCCCTCATCCAGATCATTGATGAATATATTGCACAGCACCGGCCCAAGCACTGACCCCTGAGGGACCCCACTAGACACAGGCATCCAGCCAGACTCAGCCCCATTGACCACAACTCTCTGGCTTCTTCCCTTCAACC
This sequence comes from Trogon surrucura, assembly GCA_020746105.1. Classification (NCBI taxonomy): domain Eukaryota; kingdom Metazoa; phylum Chordata; class Aves; order Trogoniformes; family Trogonidae; genus Trogon; species Trogon surrucura. The sequence goes on along the minus strand of CM036621.1, from coordinate 52,937,157 downwards.
AGTTCTCGACCCACCTCACTACTTGGTCATCCAGACCACACTTCCTCAGTTTACCTATGAGGATGCTGTGGGAGACGGTGTCAAAGGCCTTGCTGATGTCCAGGTAGACCATGTCCACTGCATGGCCATCATCCATCCACCTGGTTATGTCCTCATAAAAGGTTATCAGGTTGGTCAAACATGACTTCCCCTTGGCAAAGCCATGCTGACTGCTCCTAATAACCTTCTTATCCTTGATATGCCTAGAGACAGCGTCAAGGATAAGATGTTCCATCACCTTTCCAGGGATGGAGGTGAGGCTGACCGGTCTGTAGTTACTCGGGTCATCCTTCCTGCCCTTCTTATAGACTGGAGTGACATTCGCTTTCCTCCAGTCTTCAGGCACCTCACCTGTTACCCATGACTTACCAAAAATGATGGAGAGTGGCCTAGCAATGACTCCCGCCAGCTCCCTCAGCACCCATGGGTGCATCCCATCAGGGCCCATGGATTTATGAATGTTCAAGTGTTCAAATTGATCCTTAACCCACTCCTCATCAATCAAGGCAGACTCCTCCTTTGTCATGACTTCCTCTGGGGCCTCAGGGGACTGAGGCTCCTGAGGACGGTCTCCAACAGTGTAGACAGAGGAAAAGAAGGCATTCAGCAACTCTGCCTTCTTTCTGTCCTCTGTCTCCAGGGCACCCACCTCATTCAACAGAGGGCCTACATTGCCTCTAGTGTTAATTTTGTCAGCAATGTATTTGAAGAAGCCCTTTCTGTTGTCTTTGACCTCCCTTGCAAGTTTTAACTCCAAGGAGGCCTTAGCTTTTCTGATTGCCTCCCTGCACTCCCTGACAGCTGCCCTGTACTCCACCCAAGTGGCCAGCCCTTCCTTCCACAATTTATACACCCTCCCTTTCCACCTGAGTCTGCCCAGCAGATCCCTGGTTAACCAAGCAGGTCTCCTGGATTTCTTTCTTGATTTCCTACCTGATGGGATGCACTGATCCTGAGCCTCAAAGAAGTGGTCTTTGAATGCCAACCAACTCTCTTGGGCCCCTTTACCTTGCAGCTCCCTGTCCCAAGGGGTATCCCCCAGCAATTGCTTGAAGAGTCCAAGGGGTCATGTGTTAGTTTGATGAATATTCTGACTCATTATCAGGTTCTGGTCTCAAAACAGAAAACAGCATGGTATAAATTTTGCCAGATATCCTGTACAACCATCAACAAAAGTTTCAATTTATTTCTTCAGATAGAAGAGCTTTCCCCAGCTGCGCTTGAGTTGCTAAATAAACTGTTAAACTGATGAGGAGACTGTAATTTCTAAAGGAAAGTCTGGAAAGAGAGTCGTTTCTACAAATCTGCAAAACAAGTCTGCTAACATGAGCAAATAGTACCCCTTACAGCTGACAGCCCTGGCTGGCGGCAGGTCATAACTCCTTTGCATGCTTCCCCCTCCAATCTTTTTGGGCACTTCGGGGTAAAAATACAATAGAAAGAAGAGACAGATCCAGACACATCCAAGTAACACACTCATCCAATCTATTGCCAAACAATTCACATTGCAACGGCTCAGCTACACTAAATTATTGCGAGTTGTCTTGCACAGATATCTTCGGGCACAGTTCTGCACCTTAGTTGTACAAAACATTCAGCACAGTAGCACTTAAACGAAAAGTTTTTTATGTCGGTGTTGCTCAGAGCTACTGTGTTTTTTGGAAAGCCTTAAATCTTATCCAAATCAAAATCACAGGTTATATATAGAAGGAAAACAGCAGCAATAGAGATGGAAATCCTTCCATCTTCATTTCAGAAAGCATCCTTTTCGGTCTCTTAAAACACAACTGCCTCAGTTACTGAATATTTCAGAAAAGTTACAAATTACCTGATGTTTTCCCCATAACTGATATAGGGAATACACTTACAATATTAGCAGGAAAAAAAATAGCTTTATGCCTTATAGAAATTATTATTTCAGTCACTTGTAGTTTAAGAAAAGGAATGGACTGAAATATTTATTTTCAGGAAATATCTTCCAGCTCGCAGAATAGGAAGAGTAAGAACCACAGTATTTTTCTAAGGTACGATGTTTACAACCCTGCCATGTTCCTTCTCCTTTGATTTAGCATATAGCACAGGGGAAGTCTATTTTACTAAGAGCACGGGAAGACCTCGAACACCCTGTTACAGCTCTTGTGCCTCACACAAAGGGAAAAGGTGCGGGACAGGAGGGAACACATTCAACCCTCACAACAGGTAGCACAAGCTACAGCCTCCGCTTATTTCCAAGAAGTTAGCTAACCCCTTCAGCACAATGAGACACAGCAGCTGATGGCTGAAGCAGTCTTTTCTTTCTTCCCCTCCCTTTTGGAACTGCTGCTCCTGGCTGGGAGAGCAAACGCAGAGGCTCCCCGGCGCTCAATGCCTGGCTTGGCTCCCAGCGGCGCTTAACGAGCTCCGGGCAGCTCCCGCACCGCCAACTGCCTGCGCCAACCCGGCGAGAAGCGCCGGCAGAGCCGCACCGGGCAGCAGGCCTTCTGCTGCCAAAATAAAGACACAGACAGACCTTCTCGAATATCGTACATGCCAGGTTTGATCGGAGCTAATCCCGTGTCACCTCGACTCTCCTCCAAGAAAAGCGAGTGCTAATACGTTCTAACAATTAATGAGGTTTGCATATAATGCTATTCGAGTCAGCTAGCATCGGATGCAGAAGAAACCCTTAGCCCTTCTGATTTAAATTTTACAAATCCAGCCACCTATTTCATATTTGGAACAACAACAACAAAAAAAAAAAACCCAACTCAAATCAGTAGTAGTCAAGTTGTGCTTTCTTTTCTAAGCATGATATGATAGGAACCAAGTTCTGTAAGACAGGAGATTCTCTCTTTAAATAAGTATTGAAGTTCTCAGCTGAAGAAACACTACAGTAATACATTAATGACACTACTTGATATAATTTGCTCAATAAAGTTACATCCACATTTTAAAAATGACAATAATTTTCATGCTTCATCTCCGTATTTTAGATTATTTCCTTCTCTGGCTGACTACAAGCTTGTTTATTTGGAAAAAAAAATTTACAGTACAACCTACCTATACAATAGACAGCAGTTTCTCTGCTCCCCAGCTAGTCTGCATTTAGTTTAAAGTAAAAAAATATAGCCAGAATACAACAAATTGCGCACAGAAAGTGCTCTCTCTTATCTAGTTATGGAGTCGAATTTTCCTGTCTGAGTTGGGTGCTTATTTATTTGGAAAGAAATATCACTTTTCCCTACAATAACTTGCAAACTTTATTGAAATTATAATTTAATTGGGTTTGACCTACTATTATATTACAAGGTATAATCCAAACCCTTGCTAACAAGGCCCAGAATATTTCGTTTCAAAAAGATCACTCTTGTGATCTAAATCTACATTCCCTACACACGTAGGAAGTTTACTCCCTTCACCATCATACTGAAAGCAGTCGTCAGCCCATCTTTTGTTTTACACACACAGATTATATATATACAGTAAGTACACAGTATTTAGCACAGGCACTTACTCTTCAAAGCTTACATTAAAAGACATTCTGTTTGTAATATCTAATGAACATACCAAGTAAATCCTAGGTTAGGACCAGCACTTGCTCTCCCCACCCAGGCAAGCCTTGTCCAGGTGAAACAAGCATTTCCCAAAGGTAAGGGAGGAGGTTACTGCTTCATCACGTACGACCCACTAGGCGAACCGGATTCATGTGTTTCACGTTGTTATTACACAAAGACAGCAAGAGAGTGTACCTAATAAAAATAGATGGATGAGCTTTAATAGGCACGATGCGGAGTCAGAATAAATGTTCGAGGTAGGGGAGAGACGAGAGGAGGGGGCACGTCTCTGCAGCTGACACTACGCAAGATGACTTTGCTTCCTATGAAAGGCAGTTCAGGGCACGCTGTTCAGTGAAGCACTGCGTTTGGATAATTTTGCTAAAGCAAAACATTCATTAAATACAGTACTGACAGCACAGAGTGTGGAAAATCTGAAGATCAAACAACAGAATACAAGAGGAATGGCAAAGGGTTCAAGAGAGAAAATACTTGAAGGCAATGGATAAGAAGTCCATTCTCCCAAAAGTGGTACTGCACTGTCTAGGTTACCACTGCTGTGCCAATTTATTCCTATATTAATCACAAATTACATATCAATTTGTGCATAACACTGCTATCAGCTGTAATGTAAAACCACATTTATGACCAAACAACGATTTTGTGTATTAGATATTACTAATTTTAAGTTGAATTGGTAACACACCATTTGACATTGAAGAAAAGGTTTGCACTAATACCATCATCTAACTTTGTTCGTTTCAGACTATGAAATCCATACAAATTAACTCCTGTGAAATGCAAAAATAAGGATTTATATGCAAGGATATTTGAGAAGAGAAACTGATTCTGCATAATTAAACAGCACGGCAGAGACTTGTTTGCTCTTCCTAACAATATCCAGCAACCTGTAATTTAGCAAATTGCTATCATGAAAAACCTGTTATTCCATTTATCATTTTCTCACCAAACTGGACTAAAATTTTAGTCTGGATTTCATTTAAATCGGCCTTTGTAACGGTGCAGCTGAACATAGTTCCATAGTCACACCCCTGAATATTTGCTATGCAGGCTATATTTTGAGAGCAAAGGAGGTGAAAGACCTTTCCCTTTACATATATTAAAGTAGCCTTTGAATCAGACTGAGGGAGTGAGAGTGAAAAGGCATCAACAATGCCCACATGAGGGTAATGAAGTAGAAAAGCAGCAGGATCAGCAGCAGCAGAGCGAAGGAGCTGCAAGGAAACTGGGGCTCCCCCACGGCAGGCAGGATGGCACCCAGGGCCGACGTGACAACACGCGGAAAAACCAGCACGGAGCGGGGAGCCTTCAGGTTAAAGCCATTCGCCTTCCAATTTCTCAGGGCACCTGCGTGCTCCTGAAAACTGCACTTCTTATTTATTTGTAGCACAGATACGTTGTGTAATGTTTAAAACAAAGCAGACAGGAAAAACGCAGAACGCTGACCTCTCGGCATTCTTAACGTAGAGGCAAAACAATCAGAAGTCTGCTTGGGGTATGAAAAGATTTCAGGCTCTTCTATTAGTTTCCCCCCACTTACTCACTTGGTGCCAGTAACTAAGTAGAGTATTTTTGAAACCCTACACTCACATTGCATATGTTTTTTGGATGATTTCCAGTACTGACCAGTTTCAACTGTTAGAGACACAAACATAAAATATTTTTCAGTACAATCTTCCGGCTTCTAAGCATCGGCATTTTCAGACTCTCTGAGTCAGAATGGCATTTTGTGTAAAATAATCTCAACAAAACCAACTCCAGAAATTTTTCTTCCGCAGATATATACCGAGTATTTCTCCTTTTCATCATCCTATTCTATCCCACATATGAGTATCAGCCTTCTTTAAAAAGAAACTACCAAATTACAACTTCATAGAAAAGCAACAATGGGCTCTACCCAACTAAAATGCAAACATGGATGTCAAGAGATTTGAAATTTTAAATGCAATTCGGTACCCTTTAATGTCATTAATCAAGATTCTTTTCAGAAGGGTAATGGCATGAAATAGCTTGCATAAAACAAAAAAATTTTAAAAAAAATTTGCCAGCAATGATCTCCTTCAATCTGGAAGTTTGACATCTTTATCTAGGGTTGAAATAAACAATCACAGCCAAAAACATTTGTTTACCAGGTCACATAAAAAAAAAAAAAAAAAAAAGAATTATCCAACTGTATAGAAGTTCATTATAAAGCATTACTTTATACAAAAGCCATTCAGGCCAAGAAAAATATGACTTCATGCAAATCCAAAGCCATTTGTTATGAACGTAAGATAAATGTCTTGGTTTGGCTTAACATTCCAGACCAGTATTCAACAGAACATAAGCATGTCCTTAACTTTCTGCTTAACATTGAGGATTCATTAATTTTCCATTGAATGCTCCCAAGGAATTATAATTTTCAACTTGATTACTTAGCAATTTTGCAACAGATCATAAATACAGCAATGAAGTCAATAGTTATTTTCTTCACTTTTTTCCATCTCACATTAATCTTTTAAAAAAACACAGACCTGTCAAGTTTGCATCAATCCCTTATTTTCTTAATAAACGCAAATTACTTTCTTAAAAATCTCAAGTTTTTAAGATATTACTTGCATATTCCTCTGTATGCTATGTTTACAGCTTATCCAAACACGATGGAAAACCAGAGTAACAGCTTGTGTCCATAAGGCAGCTATCACTTGCTCCAAAAAGGAGCAACAGATGAAATGTGAGAAAAAGAAAGCAAGAAAAAGAGCAGTCACAATCAATTCTTCAGTACAAATCTTTAAATTATAAATAGGTTCAGTATAAACTTATATAAAATTGCAGTGATTTAAACAAGTGGTTTCTTAAAACAGCAACAATATTGGCTTTTTTCATCACCTATCACTTTAAAAGACGTCAAATATGGTTCAGTAGTAGAGCTTCAAACAGCTCGTCAGAGCTCTGCAAGTTTGCTGTTTAAATATCTCCTACTATCTCTTACTATCGCTCCCACTTTATTCTCAAAGTCTTTCAAAAGCCATCTATGTCTGCAGTATACTTCTTAGCAAATAATTATGCACATCATTTACGTATCTTTTTTATTTACTTCTTATTATCTCAAGTAACCAAAGGCTCACAAACTCTAAAAGTTTAAAAAGCCTTTACCCTCCTGCTGCCAGGGATTAGCATATTTAAGCATTCTAGGGAGGCCCACATGAAACAAAAGAGAAGGGCTGGGAAGCACCACAAAGCAATGCTTCTCAAGTAGAAATGGGTCCTTTAAAATAAAACAAAACAAAAAGAAAAAAAAAAGAAAAAACCCCTAACACACATTTACACCTCTTGATATTTACCCAGTGACAGAAACAGGCAAAAAAACCCCAATACTGCAGAAATTCAAAAGAAGATAACTAAGGTTAGTGTATCACACACAACCAGCTCAAACGTACCCAGTTCCTTTTCCCTTACAGAAAAAGTCTGGCCCAAAGCTCACTAAAAAGTACAATATAGTCAAGTCCTAAACGAGCCCCCTTCTCCTAGAAAGCAAGGAAACTACCAATGGGAATAGAAGATGAAAAAAAAAAATTCTCTCTTTAGACAAGTTCCCAAAACACCAACCCTTAAGCCAAACTTTTAATTGAGGCAATGCCGTTTTAAATTGTTTAATATGGCTTTTACACATCAGTTGTGAACTACCGACTCTCACGCTCTGCGGACCACTTGTGGTTAGACAAAGATTTTTTTCTAATCTGCTGCTCAATAACTCTAGACAACCATGTTACTCAGTAACCCAGGAATAATTCTCTCTTTCTCTCCGGTGGCCATTACACTGCCTCTTAAAGCAAACTGAAGTAGGATTAGCACTATTTTGCCTCTTCCCCTCCCCTACTTAGGGCTGTTTCTCTTGAGCCAGAGCCGACACTCATGCAACTGCACAGTGAACCAATTCAGAGAGGTGATCTGAGGCAAAAAAAAAAACAAACTGGGGAGCAGGGGGAGGCTAGATTTTAAAAGTCAGCTCTCTGGAGATTGTTGCTGTGTACTGAAGAGTTGGTGGGAGCAGAGGAGAGAGGCCAAGGCCAGGGAGCCAGCAGGGCGTAGGGGAGCCAGGGGGACGTCAGGAAAGGTGGTCCCTGGCAGGTTAAGGTTTAGATCAGCTTCAGCTGCTGCACGACCACACCCTAGACTTCACGTCTTCCTTCAAAACCAAATCAAATGTTAACGATTCTACAAGTGCCAAGAAACCAATGCTTTGGAGGAAATGATCAGATCACTGAAATGGAAACTTGTGCTCACCCAATGGTGACTGGATGAGTGTTAGAAAGAGTGAATCGTCACTGTCAGGTCATTGTTTCAGTCCTCTACTGTATGATACTACCCACGCTTTCAAGAATTAAAATCAAGAACTTTCGCATAGGGAACTTGTCCTAAAATTGTTTATCTGATTGTCACAGTGGTTTTATGTGAATTTCATAGAAGTTTAAGCTGTAATCTTGTCTTGCATTGAGTAATTATAGGACAGAATTGTACAAAGAAGAGTAAAACTCCTAAACCTGCACAGAGTAAATGCTCCAGCACTTCATTTTTTGACCTCTGTGGAGCTGAAAGGCAACGCCACCTACTTCATAGCAATCTATTACCATGTACATCTACCAATGCATGAAGAAATTTCAAGTTTCCATTTAAAGAAATGAGAAATAGGAAGAATCTGCTGTGTTACTGATATCACTTCAGGACACAAAAACTTCACTTCGTTCAATTCTTTTCAAGTGTTTTAATACATTTTTGATAGCTCAGTGAATGGACTTGTGGGTAGTCAATTTGCATACATTTTGATAGAATATGCAAAGAAGTTCTCTGAAGATCCTTTTAAATAAACTACAGAGAAAACATTCATTATTTCAGTAACTATGAATGATAGAAGCTGTCCCAGAGAAATTAGGCACCCACACATTCCCTGCATCAAAATTTAATTGGATTATTTATTAACAATGCAATTTCCTTCCTGAAAACCATTTTACACGCATCTCTGACAAGCCTCTAGAAATCCCTAGAAGCCAAGCAAAAAGTAGAGAAATTTACCATAATTATGTGTTTGGAAAAAACATTTATTTGTGGAGAAAAAACCCAAACACCTCCCCCACCAAAAAAAGCAACAACAATGAAAAAAACCACAAACACAAAACAAACAAAAAACAAACCCACACCGAAGTACCCAAAACCAGATCTGGATTGTTGGGCAACCATCACTCAAGCTGAAGCAAAAAATCAGTGATGTGCCTGCTAGTCACAGGTGCCTGCATTTTCCTCAAATCTTAGAACTATCCAGCTTTGGGCTTTTTGGACTTCCTATTCCCATACAGCCTCCCATGGGTAATTACTTTGCAGAGACATTTCTTAGCAATAAGCCTGTTGCTTCCTTCTTTGTGCTGACCTTAAGTAACTTCACTGCTAATGACTTGGACAAATACCAGTGGACTTCAGAATTTCAAGTGTTGCCAACAATCAGACTTGCCGTTCCTTATACACAAGCACCCACGAAAGTCAAGACTACTTGTGCTGTGGTCCAATGCAAACATTTCAGGTCTTCCTCTGAGATAAGGTAAAGGCACTGTGAAGAGGAAGAGTTTCACAGAGCTGACGTATAAAGACAGTTTATGAAGCAAAACAATTGCACCATATCACAACAAAATGACCTTAAATTATTTTTATGAGAATGAACTTTGACAATAATGAAAGATAAAAAGGTGTTTGAGCACTCAGAACACCTTTTCAATCTACTTAATGTAAATGGTTTCTAAATATGAATAAAACAAGTAGGCAAATATTTCAGCTCAGAAGGCAGATTAATGTATCTGCAGTTGAAGGAAATTCAGATTTGAAGATTAGATGAACTTACCTAGTTAATAACCCAGATCTTGCATTACCTCATAGAATCACAGAATGGTTAAGGTTGGAAGGGACCTTGCAGATCATCTAGCTCCAACCCCCCTGCTGTGGGCAGGGATGCCTCTCTCCCACTAGAGCAGGCTGCCCAAAGCCCCATCCAGCCCGGCCTTGAACACTTCCACGGATGAGGCTTCCACGATCTCTCTGGGCAACCCTCACAGTAAAGAATTTCTTCTTAATACCCAACCTAAATCTACCCTCTTTCAGTTTCAGGCCATTGCCCCTTGTCCCATCACAACAAGCCCTTGTATAAAGCTTTTCTCCAGCTTTCCTGTAGGTCCCCTTCTTGTATTGGAAGGCCGCTATTAGGTCACCCCAGAGCCTTCTCTCCTCTAAGCTGAATAACCCCAGCTGCCTCAGCCTATCATCACAGCAGGGGTACTCCAGCCCTCTGACCATCTCTGTGGCCCTCCTCTGGACCCGCTCCAGCAGATCCACGTCCTGCTTGTGCTGTGGGCTCCAGGACTGGACACAGTATTCCAGACGGGGCCTCACCAAAGCAGAGCAGAGGGGGAGAATCACCTCCCTCAACCTGCTGGTCACACTCTTTTTGATGCAGCCCAGGACACGGTTCGGTTTTTGGGCTGTAAGTGCCCACTGTCGGCTCATGCCTCCCACCAACTAGTCTAAGTCCTTCTCCTCAGGGCTGCTCCCAATCCGTTCTCTGCCCAGCCTGTATCTGTGCTTGGGATTACCTCGACCCAAGTGCGGGACCTTGCCCTTGGCCTTGTTGAACTTCATAAGGTTGGCATGTGCCCACCTCTCAAGGCTGTCAAGGTCCTTCTGGATGGCATCCCTTCTCTTCAGCGTGTTGACTGCACCACAGTTTGGTGTCGTCGGCAAACTTGCTGAGGGTGCACTCTATACTTGGAATTCTTTTACCTGCTTACGCCTTGTAAGCCATTTTGCACATCACAGAAATACTATTCTACAAAATTCTACAATAATTTTCAAATTTGAGGTGTTCAGTTAAAAGGCTGTAATGTTCTACACTGTTAAAATTATTTATCTCATATCCAGAAGAATCATGCTCTACAAACAGACATAAATTATTGTCCATCGGTCTGATGCATGTTTTAAGGTGTGAGTTTAGATAACCAGCTATGAAACTTTGGTCCAAGAATATGAAAGAAGAAACACAGGCCCTTCTGCAGAGGGAAGTGTCACAAACTCTTTAAATTTAAATTGGGGTACAGATGCGTGTTATTAAGGAACCTAGCCAGTTGAGAAATCCAAGTACATATACAGATACTGTTTTAAGCCCTGAAGCTTCTGAATAAATACAGTGAGGAGAGCAGAGCTAAATTTCTTTCTCAGAATAATTGCCAGTAACACTGAGAATTTCAAAGCACGGTACAAAAGCACTGCACACTCCCACTATTTAACAAGTGTTGGAGCTGACCCACAGCAGGAACCCCCACGAGCTGCTGTAATTCACCAGTCTGGCAGAAAACTAGGTCAGCAGCCCCACAAACACACTACTTAAATTTCTGCCAGGTTAGTGACTTAGAGCTGTTTAATGAGTGGTTGCAGGTAAGTATAAGGGAGAGGAAGGAATACATAGCTAGGAGCAGGAGAGAAGCTGGGAGGGAGAGATCTCCTAATGGATTGCTGCTGTAGAAGGATGACTAAATCATCAGCTCCAAGAACTGCAGACTCCTGCTCGGCTCCTGAAGACGTCTGCCAGAATGCAACAAGTAACTGGGGACAAGTAAGAAAAGAACTCTCCTGCCTCCCTCTACCTCGGGGGGGCACCTACTGACCAAACCTCAGCTGTAATTACTTGCAGACATTTCCAAAAAAGCAACCCTCGTGCAAAAATCAAATTCTATATTCACGATTATATATTTATACAGCACCTTTAAAGCCACGTTAAATACTAGCTCCATAGAGAAATCACTTCTGAAAAGAAAAAAAATGGGGAGGAGGGAAGAAGGAATAAAGGAATGTAGTTGTGGGTAAAACTCCCTGTAACTAAATGAAGCATAGAACCCTATATTAAAACTTCTGAAACAGAGTAACACACTACATCATGGACTACTTGATTTTCAAGGTAACAATGAATCTGTTCTACTAAAACAAACTGCTCACTAACACCAAAATGGCATGAGGGGTGACAGTGTAACAGCATTTGCAAATCACTGACCCCGGCAAGCACCATTCTGCATCAAATTAATGACAAGTGAAAAATTAACCTTTGCTTCCTGTTAGGAGCCTAGCTTACATGCCAGTCCTGAAGTCTTCACTTTGTCCTACCTGCTATAAGAGCACCAGAAACAAAGATTACATTTCTCAACCACTGAAATACGGAGGTTCCGTCGCACCAGATCACTATCTGTAAGGGAAAGGATTCAAAGTATTTTCTCTGATGCACTAATCTTTTGTACATTCAATGAACACTGCTCAGTTGCAGCTGTTAAGAATGACAAAGATGGGTAATTCATTCATGAAGCCTTAAGTTACACAAAACTGTTCAAAAATTGACCATCCAGTCTTACCTAAAACATGAGCCATGACAAGTCAGGGAAAAAAAATAGTGTTATTTCTTTCAGTGGTATATATTAGCTCTGAAACCAACTGTGGGACAACTGCCTACTTCAAATGAGATAATCACAGTAAATAGTTAAGGATTAGAAGAACAAGGCAAGGCACCTATTACTGTAAGTTTGTCAAGACTATTTAGAGAGGTCCAGAAGACTTGTCTGCAAGTTTCAGTAACATTTTAGGGACCGTGGAGGAAAAAAAAAAAATTATACTTTCAAAACGCATTTCTCTCAGCTCCACAAAACTTTTGAAAATGTATCATACCCATAATCACTGTAGACTCTGTAAAATAGACACGTATAAATACTGTTAAATATTTGATCTTGAATTTAACTGACATTTCACACCTAAACACAGACTGTTTTCAAATATGTATTGACATAACCTAAAGCCAATAAGAGTAATACTATATATTATATAAGGATAACACTACAATAAATTGAAATTCGTGGTAACTGAATATTTGAAGGCAGCAAGAATATGTGAGATACCGAAACTGAAGTTGTTCAGAAATTTCCCTTAAAATACAGTTTTTTCTTTCTGCTAGGCTCCTCCCTTATACGCATCCAGGACAGCCAGCTACCTCTGCCTCATATTCTGTTCAGAGAAGGATATGGACTGAACAGGGACCTGGGAAGCCTATGTAATCCACACAGACCTTTTTACTCTGCTAACAAATCTGTTCTCAGTCAGGTTTTTGCCTGGGGTGTGGAGGGTGGGAGAAGGTTTGTTGCTGTTGTTGTAAGTACTTCAGCCATTCGAAGAGTGGTCAGTATACCCAGTTTCTAAACAAGCTAGAGCTGAACCAAAGTGACCTTGCCTCCCCAGCCTTGAAAACAGCAGTTGACAAAAGGATCTGTTAATCTCTTCCACGTTCTTGACAAGCAAAAGCAGTGCAGGAACTACTAGAAGACACTATGACAATCACTATTTTAGTCACTTTATAGACAAAACCTGAAAGCTCTACAAGCTTCCAGGCCTGCAATATCAGATTACGAAGACAAACCCAGCCAGTACTCAAGAAAACCCGATCTGGCCTTTTGGCTGGCTGCCACAAAATCTTTACTTCATTTAAATTCTGCTCCAATTCTACTCTCTATTGTTTCACTGCATTAGGGAGCTTTCGCTTCACAATGAGGCCACCTCTGCCAATCTAGCCCTGCTTCAGTAAATAATTTACTGGTGACATGATGTCATCATAAGCAGTGACTGGAACTGCAGCATCAGAGAATTTAGAACAGGAAAGTCAAAACATACACTTAACCAGAAGCCCCCCCAACAGCCAAGGCTCTATCCGTGTCTCTCAGGCAACATCTGGCTGACTTGAAGCAGGTCTCTGCTTGCTGCAGGAACCACCAAAGATGTTTCATCAAGTTGAGGATGAAAGTCCCATCCAAGAAGGGTAACTACTTCAACACAGTCACTGTCAGCATCAAATGGCGTACACTCACAAAGCAAGGCGAGTGTGTACTCTACACCAATTCCCACCCTTTATCTGAGCCAGTCTCTCATATTCTTTTTAAGACTCATCATGTCTCATGGCCAGAGAACATAGTCTTAAGTCAGTGAAGAAATATCAAACCTCTTGCTGGTTCCCTTGGAAAACTAAACTGACTCATGTAGGCTCTTAAAAATACAGAGGAGGAAAGAAGGTACTTCATCCGTGACAGCCAGCTGCACATCTTCACCTGCATAAGCCATCAAGAACAAACTGTACTATTGTCTTCAGAAGAGGAAAGATGGTAAACTTTTACCCCTCCTGTAAAGCCCTTTAGAACAATCTTTCATAAGTAAAACCAGTTGTCAGACATAGTTGGTGTCACTGGGGCAGTCTCAGAGAGAGAACACAAAAATCTCTCTCCACAGGGATGTAGGGTTTTGTTATTTGAAGGCAAGACTGTAAAACACGGAGCACATGCAGCTCTGAAGAAGTTTATGCTCTGCATGAAGAGCTTTCACGTGTGAATGGATCCATTAAAAACACTCATGTGAATACAAGTCCTGCTTACAGCGCAGAAACCAAGGCAGAGCAGACACCAGAATACTGCCCTCCACAGCTGGCAACTCACGTGAGAAGCACCAGAAGTGGGAACAAACTGCAGAACAGCCGTGATGTGAATTCTCCATCATTAGATAAAGGAGTGCTTATTTTCCCTCAAAAACTTTTTGCTAGGACTTCTCTCTACTAACTCCATTAAGTTATTTTACCATTTTACCATTATTTATTTGTTTTTTTTAAAAAACTTATTAGTAATGTTACAAAAACAAATGCAAGCAGAAGGAAAGTTTTCATCAAAATTGCAAAACAGCAGAAGACACAATGGCAGTTCAGGTCAAATAGGTTATAAATATTTGCATTAACATATTAGGTCTGATTTGTCATTGGCTTTTTAATCATTATTTGGTCTTGTTAAACTGACCACCACCACAAGCATTCTTGTTCTAGTTTATCTTCAGATTATTTCAGCTCAGTATGTTCATATACATAACCTGAAATTCAAGTTTTAGGACCTCTTCTAACTAATTGCATTGTTAACCATCTTTTCAACATTAGCCAATTAAGGACAACATTGAAGGACAGTTGGGTTGACATTATTTATATTTACTTACTTTTAACCTAAACTGAGAGGGGAGGGAATAATTACATTTAATATAACCAAGCCTGGAACTCTGCCTGTAATTAAAGATCTGACACATCTTAGAAGAACTCTATTTTGGGTTGCTTAAGACATCTGCCAAACTATCAGTGTGGTCACAGATTTCACACAGCAAGTGTTTTTCTATTATTTTACTTAGAAGCAAAAAACAGATTCTGTAAAAATGATGCTGTCATGCCTAGGACTAGAAGAAAATAGCTTGTGAAGTCCATATTAAAAAGTTTTTTTTAAAGTATTCTGTTGACAAATTCTAAAACTGGAAGAAGCTGAATTTAAGATGTGGCAGACAGGCTGCCTCATACCAAGGGTGTGGCTTTTGGTTGGTTTGCGGTTAGTTCTTTTTTTCTTTTGGGGAAGTGGAAGGGGAATAGAGGGAGGATTGCTCACTTTCTTGACAAAGTACCAAAATTATAGGCCTCTGAAAAACTTCAGATGAAGCTGTTAGTTTGGAAACTCAATTTTTCACAGACCAGCAGCACTGGACACTCTGTGCAGCCTCTCATGACACTGGATTGCTGCACGTACTGCCTCCACAGGCAGGCAAAAATGTGTTCAGCTGCTTTACCTTCAGTTCCAACTCCAGCAACCAAGTGGCTACTCTGGTAAAACTGCTGGAATTAAAAGCACAACTCTCTCTTAAGCTTCTTGCTCTTGCCAGGGAAGAATACAAAATAGGAAGAAAACAAAATACTAAGAATGTTAGTATGTGAAAAGCAAAGAGAAGGCAGAACACAGGCCAGTGGAGAAAGCTCAGAGAAGCAGACAAAAGCAAAGGGGGTCAAAACCAAATGAAAAGATCAAAAGCCAGGGAGAAGATGCAGACAAACCTGAAATTGGAAATGCTTGGGAGTCTTTTTTTGCTCACCCTATAGGTACTTGGCATTTATTCTGTGATTCTGGTCATAATGTTGTTCTTAGGAAAAAAAAAAATTATTAGAGTAAGAAACAGTAGGAAATAAACTGCCAGGTTCAAAGCATGCAGCAAGAGATTTCTTTTAATGGCATCTTGTTTTCAATATATAAAGTTTTGATTTTGGGGTTAGGTTTGATTTGTTTTGCTTTGGTTTTTTTGTTTGTTTTTAATTAATTGCTTCCATATCCTTATTCCAGGTGGTGCTCACCATGGTATCTGGATCCACGACAGCTTGAAAGACTGATTTTTCAATCTTCTCTGTCTTCTTCCTGAAGACTCTTCGTAGTTTCTCTCCTGGTAATAATTTGAGTTAAATCTCAAAATTTTAGGAACATCATTAAATGCTCCTTTAATCCATCCAAAGATACTGATAAGATATGAAATGTGTTAGAAGGAGAATCACTATTACAGAAGAAGGGAGAGTACTTCTTCAAGGGAGATAGCCTTTGCAAACACATACAGACTCTAACGTTCCTAGCAGTGCACAATTACAGAACCACTCAATCTCCCAAGAAGAGGAGCAACAATTTCCAAATTGAAACTAAAGTAACTCCTCAACTAAGAGGATGAAATCATTTGGGCAGAGCTGAGGATACAAGAATTATCCTGTGGCGACAGGACAAGCCTACAAGTGCAGAACTCAAGCAGTATTCCAACAAAGAAAACCGAAGACAATTTGAGGCAAGCCACTCCCTGTGCCTCAATTCCTCATCAGAAAAACGGGTAGATAACAGAGCCCTATCTCACCAGGATACGTTCCCTTCTTGTTATCTGGCACTCAGAATAACACAGACTAAGAATTCTACTGTTCTTTAGCATTCATGAGGATAGCAGTAGCGGGGAATATTTGTTTTAAAGAAAACTAAAGCTTATGAGATGTTTCACTATGGAAAGTTTCCAGCCCTAGCAAGGCTTAATCTTTCACATGAGAAAGGCCTGCGTGGAGTTTTAATATTTAACTGAACAGAGTGATTCTGATGCTTCAGATACCTGGTTCTAAGAAACAATTCAGCTACTTCAATAGCTAGATTGTATTTGTATTCAGTAGTATTTAGAGAACTACATCAACAAATAAAAATGGTAAAGTACAATTTTTTTTTTAATAATTAGTTCTTTGCAGATTCTTCTGCATTTGGTACCAAACTCAACTACATACGAGGGCAACGGAGCTGAGAGAAGGAACATGTTCATGCTATAGCAGAGAGCAGTAACTATGCACAAACTGTGTGCACGCGTCAGGCTAACATCAAAAGTCCGCTATTTAGACCTACTAAGAAATCTACAAAGACTTTAAGCAGAAAACAATCCCTCCCTTCAACGTTCTCCAGCAAGTAACTCAAATTCGATGATTTTTTTTTATATGCTCAAAGAAGTCTTCGCTATAGAGCTATTTTGAGGAGGATTCATTTTTCACACCAGTCTTGTACCTAGAGCTTCAATCATTCAGCCACAGAGGAAAATCAGGAAGGAAAAAAAGTTTATCTCTAACTCTGTTATCAGCATTCTTGGACTTTTTGTGCTAGCATTTTTTGTGTTTCTAAGCAGTAGATTATTGAAACAACTTTTTCTGTTGCAGATCTTTTATCTTTTCACCTATGAGCCAGTACTACAGCACACATTGTTCTATTTTCATCCCCTATTCACCTGTATGCCCCAACAGATCTCAATACTTTTAATTCCGCTGTACTTTTCCATTAATACAAGTTGAAATCTCCATCTAGTTAGCATGTTTCTCCCGCAGTAAAGAAACTATAGTTCATTGTCCATGGTCTATTCATAATGGCTTTAATATAGCAATAGTGTAAAGTTTGGCAACTGGTGTATTTTAATTCAGGAATTTAATAACACTACATCCTTCTCTTTGGAACTTGGATACCAAAAGTTCCAACTGTCCAAAGGCATGTTGTTTCTCGATTCCAAGGTCATTGATTTTAAGATCGTAACTATCCTGCTCTTTTCTCTTTCATACAACAAGCCTTAAGAAAACTTGCAAAACTCACCTTCAGGAAAAATAATGGCTGTTGCAAATAGGAAGAGAATGGAAATCAGTTGATTGCATGAAAAAAATAGCCAGAGATACTTCAGTGTTTTGTCGTAGTATGAATAACTTAAAAGTCACCAAACTAGGCCAAGGAACTCGCAGCATCTGTAATCCACTTTTCTTGATTCTCGGATAGTAGCCTAGTAGATTCCCTCACATGAAACTCTTTACTTAGGATGTGAAAAATTAATAGCTTCAGAAAAGGTTAACAGAAAACACTCTTAGGGTTTCATATGCTCACTTAAATATCTTTTATGTCTAGGAGTTTCTTAAAATCTACAGGGATGGCAGAGGCATTTTACATACACTAGTATTCGACACCAAAGCATTACAGTAATATAATTGGATAATAGTAAGGCTCAGATTACCTCTTCTTTCTCTTACTCAGGCAGAACAGGCATTTGGAGAACATTTGAAAGAGAGAAAAATAAGTGAAAAAAACACAAAGGAAATGCAAAGATGAAAAAAGGAAATAAGAGAAATGAAATTTCAGCAATGTGCTTATGTTCCTACACTTCATTACTTGTTGCAATATAAGAACAAAGATATCTCCCACTGAAAAAAAAAAGGAAAAATAAAAAAATGTACATAGGGAATATTCTAGTTTACTGTTGTTTCTAAAGAAATGCTGTGAAAAGGTGTCAGAATCCAAACATTTGGATCTGCCAATTTAGATATAGATACAGTTTAAGATTAGAAATTCACTTTCATCTAAAATAAGGAACATCTACCATGTGCCTACTAAAGAAACACCATGTTTTTGCTGTATCATTAAAACACATTCATGTAGCTAGGCAGTTGTACATACTACCAAAAAAAAACTATTTAGTAATTTGTTCAGCTGTCTCAGCTGTTTATTAAACTTCAGAGAGGCAGTTCAATGAAACAGACAGAGAGGATGAGTGGATGATACAAAACAACAGGTATTTGGAGTCTGTAGCCTGCTTGGAGTAACAAGCCAAAGAAATTAAGAGCTCAGGAGGTGTCTCAAACAGAAAATCCAGAGAATGAGACTTGTCTCCAGCTACCAAGAAACAAGAACATTTATGGCAACTTAGACAGTCACTTAGAGGGAAAAAAGCAACTATTTTTAACTGTTTTGCTCAGTGGCTGTGCTTGAGGGAGGCTCCCATTTCCTTTCCTCATCTTACGTAGCAGCCATAACTAAGATTTCCTTTTCCCTCAGCTGCTTTTACAAAATATCTGAGCTTGCAGCTTGTCTTCAACGCTGTCACAGGTTCAAAGCAAAAGCCAAATACTGCTTCCAAACCAGCTTTTGCCCTGAAGGGCAGCAGCCAACTTTACCTTTGAATGCATCTATTTCTGTTGCACACCGAAATAGCAAGCCTGAATTAGGTAAGGCCCTAAACATGAACCAGCAGGCCAGTCCGCGGATCCAGATATAAGGCGCTGGTGTTTACTTCTACTGGTGCTCCCACTAGTAGAATGCAAAAGGGATGCAGCTCTCACACAAACATATTTTGATTGTGCTGCCCAAGTGCTACTTGGTGCAATCATCTGCGCTGGAGACAATTTACCTCAAGCACAGGAATCTGTAGAGACAGACAGCACTGCGTGACTTGTCAGTTCCTAATGACCAAAAGCAAATAGCAGGTGGATCATTAAAGAAGGACTTAAGAGCTTCTCTCTACGAGTATCATTGGTAAAGGCCGAGTTAACTCTGACTCTAGTTTAATTCTGTTTGGTTTAAAGCTATGAGAGGTTTATTATCATATGCTAAAACAAGTCGTCTGTACTCCGTAACAGAACTGGATAAATGCTGCCATAGGCCAGGTATGGGAAAGGAGAGAGGAACTCTTTTTTTGCCCTCAGAGACGTTTAAGATGAGGAAAGTCTTTGTGTATCCACATTTGTATATATTTGGTGAATAAAAACCGGAAGGATAGGAAGGGCAGAGCAAGCAAGGGCTAGAGCAGTTCTAAGCTAACTTCCAAGGCCTGATCTAATTAGTCTTGCACAATACAACTCTAAACACAAAGACGAGAATTCAAAATAATTCTAGCAGAACTACAAGGAAAGTTATCCGCTATCACACTAATGACTAGATACAGATCTCCAAGGCAGCATGATGATTTTCTTTTTGAACTGTCACACCCTCCCTCCCCTGCCACGCAGTAGCTGACAACACTGAGAATAATTTTGGTTTTCGTTGACACACAGTGAAAAAATGTACTATCAGCCAGCCTTTCAAAAGCCCAGGAACCTTCTAATAAAATGCACAACAGGAGAAATAGTTTGGAAATCTGTAACAGGGAACTTGTATTTTCCCAAGGACTGGAATTGCCTTTCACACAATTTTACCCTGACTGCCCTCCTCCCCAAATCCTAAGCAAAGCTTCAAGTGATTCTCCCACAAGCATTATTTAAATATATATCTGAAATCGCTTCCTTAATTATTCACACAAGCTCACGCATGTTTAAAAGTTTAGTAGATGAGCCACCCCTCCTGGGCTATACCGAGCCAAGTTTACGTAGGCAATGACTGTCCTGTACCGCCTCTAATCTCACCCCACTGCATTGACTCCAGAACAAATTACACGTTCACAGAGGATTTGTCATCTGTCAGTCAAGGTTCTTAAGAGTTTGTGTTCTGCAAGACAGTAGAAGTAGAAAAATGAGCACCCCACTTTTGGAAAGCAAACCCAGAAGACTCGGGGGAACTAAGCATTCGTCTAAGGAATAAACTTGAGTCTTCCGTGCTTCCTTTCTGTACCCCAGTTTATCTGAGCGCTTATCAAAGATCTCTTTTTAGTAACATGATGCAACTCGCTTCTTTTCACTAAAGCAAAGAAATGCAAAAAACAGCAATGTTCAAACTGAAATAGAAATGTCTTTTCACAGTAACTGAAATAAGGGGAATACATGAAAACGAAGAAGAGAAATATCAAGAATCAGCACACATGAAGAGCCACCCTCAAATTAGGGAAAATAGCATCCAAGCAGAAGAGAGACACAGGAAGGCCTGCAACTGTGAAAGCCTACCCTCTGCAAGAACTTGAAATTACCCCTTTTTCCACCAAATGAGGCAGAGACCTTGCAGAAAAAAAGTTGGGGGGTTTTTTAATAAAAAAGTAAAAACAGTCACAATTATGCACAAAGCTGAACTAAGGCCAAGTAGTTATAATAATGTAATTTTATGGTTTTCTATGACTGATCTCATTAGTTCTTAACACTTTGCTTTTGTGTAATTCTCGTTTTGCTAGTGAAAACAAAACTGTAGAATTACACTCATCCTCTGCTAAATACAACATTTGCAGCCTGCCTTCTTCAAAGTGCTCCACTTGGGCCTTAAAAGTGTGGAAGGATTATCATCTCCTGCTCAAGAAGAACAGTTAACAAGGAAAAGGAATTAAGTCCACAACGTCAGATAAGATAAAATATGGAATTACAGTGGGAATTTACTTAGTTTACCCTGCAGCAACTATGCATGTGCATGCTCACAACTTCACTCCCAGAGCTATCTTACACTTACTGCAGGTGAGGAGCATGCACACAGGCAATCAAAGCAAAGCAGTTGGCAAACTATTTAGTTTCCGTCTGAACTGATCCTGTTCCTTTGCATCTTTTTGTTCAAGACTTTTTAACATTTATCTTCAAGCTGTCAAGGTGCATCTCACTGCTTGTGCCTCCTATGCTATCAGGGGCATCTGCTACTTAGCTTATCCTCATGTCACCAAGGAAACTTGAAAATACCTTTCCACACCTTCCTCAACCGTTCCACCATTCTTCTCCTCAGCAGTCCTCCCCACCTAATTCTGGCAGTGCCTACACAGAAATCAAGCTTAAGAATCCAGCAGAACTAATTAAACTGGGCTCATCATACTTTACCTTTGAATTTTGATATGCCTTAGAAGCAGACACATTCTCTTATTTCTTTTTTTTTTAAAAAAAAAAAAAACAACTCTTCCTTGGAAAACCTGTTTGAAAAAGTCAAACTACCCTTCAATTAAAGGAGGGAGATGACTTTCTAATACTGTTTCCTAATAGCTTTTGCTACAAAAGTGTACTTCGAACTTCCTCCCACCTCAACTAGATAACAAGCTTTTCCTTCAATCAAATATAATTAATGGTACGGCACTTCATTAAATCATTTCTTTCAAAAACCACATGCCGTACGAAATGAGAAGAAATTAACATTCTGCAACCCAGACAGCATACTTTCAGGTCGAGACCCTTAACTCTAGGAAGAGTATTGCTGGTGCTCACACCAGGCTCTTTCCATGTGCCCACCACAGCACATTCCTCAGCTGCCAGGTCGCTTTTAAGACAGTGATCAGCCTTCCTTGTTTGGTACAGGATGAATGATGCTCTCTTGCCTGTCTAGACTGAAACTTGATGGAATGCAGTTACCTCTGCTCCTCATATTCCCACACCTCACTGAAGTGAAGCAAGCCTCGGTCTTATCAATTAAACACTGAAACTAACTGCTTTATGTAATTGCCACAAAGGAATTTACTTTCAGATTCCATCGCCTATGTCATCCTCATTTGTTATTATATACTTCAGCTAAAAGCAGTAACTGTTTGTATGTGGCATTCCTAGATTATTTTACACTATTTAATTGCAATTACATGTTGGAAGCACATGTCAGTAACATAAAAGTAAGTTCCTTACATGCTTATTCTAATCATCCAAAAACGAATAATAAAACCAAGGGCAGAGAAGGGCGGGCAAATCTAGGAAACAAATCAAGACACAAATATCTTGTCCTGTAATAACACTGGTAAACATCCAGCCAGGATGTCTAGTTTCATCCGGAGAAGCAAGGATATTGCAATAGGTTTACTTCGCAGTGTTTCCTGACAGCCTCATTAGAGCGCCTGATCTCCAAAATTTGTGTCATGTTCAAAAAAACAAATGTACATTTGTATAAATTAATAAAGTATTCAGAACACCGGAATACTAAAAAAAGACTGGTGGGATTACGCCAACATCTTTTATAATAAGGATTTGAAAATAAATGTAACTGTACTGAACTTCATTGTCCCAAAGTGATTATGGTTTTAGGCTTGTATCACAAGCACAAAAACGTGAAAAAAACAACCCTGAGATGCTTATAACTGGCATCACTTCAGCACAGAAAGGGAAAAGTGACTTATTTAAATTTCCATTTAAATACAGGACATTCACAAAAATTTTCATTTTGCCCCTCAATAATCAGATACAGAAGACAAGTTAGCTGATACAGCAGGGAGTTCAGTATTTAGAATTACCTTGATTAACTTCATCTACAAGTCTGGTTAAGGGCTGTTCACATCTCTAGGTTTTATTTTGCATTCCACACAGGAACATTTTGCAGGAAGACTGGAAATGGTATGTATCATCATTAAATGTACCTTAAATCCTGGTGTCTGAAAACTATGGATTTAACTACACTTGAAGATTTGAAGTTGGCAGAAGAGATACCATATGCATGACAAATACATGAAACGTGCTACCAAAGGAGATGTAGCTCTTCTTGTTAGCAGTAAAGCAACATTAAAACATAGGTAATAATACTACTTGTAAAACTCCATAGCTGTTTAATCACTTAATTTAAGCATCACCTAAGACACTGCACTAATTTCACAAATTTATGGAAGATTAATCCTAACCCAATGCAAGGAGGTAAAATCATAAAAATGAGTGAGATTCTACACAGATTCAGCACGACAGAGGATTATTTGAGTTCCTTATATAAAAATACGCTCAGTAAATGCTTGCATTATTTGCCACATAAAAACACTTTCTGAAAGTTAAAATTCTAATTTTCATCTGTTTCTTACACTCACGGCAGTTTAAACACAAGTCTGTTGCTGCTGTTTTGATGGGTACTAGCTACACACAGTGCACTTCAGACATAATTCTGGGAAAAGTATTCTGGATTTTCTGGCAATTCCAGATGCTTTCTCACTCAGCGAGTACAAACTTCTAACAGGGCATACAGAAGTAAGTGTGACACACATTGCCCCATGTGCTACACAGAATTCACCATTCTTCCCAACTAGTCCCCCAGTTTTTAAGGAGAATCTTAATTAACTGTGGAGCTTTTTGACTTTTCTATCTATCTTCTTCCCTTGTTATTGGATCACCAACTCCATTCACAGTTTTGCTTACACCATGTTAAAAGCCCTTCTTTACTTCTCTTCATGCCTTATTATGTTCTCAGCTCAGCTCTTTTGCTATAAACCCTTCTCCCACCCTTTCAAAACCAGGCAAGAAAATCAAGTTGCTGTCCGTGATACCACTCTGACAATATCTGAGTCTTTTTGCAGACCTTCACTTGCTTCAAGATGAAGGACTTTGTTTTGATGACTGCTTCAAAGCATGTGCCACCTGAACAGTTGCTTTCACATCTGACTCTTCCATTCCTCAGCAGGACCCAATTCAACATCCCTTTTACGGCATTCCCTCTGAAACACCTCTAGATTTCCTTCGTGAAGTGACTTCTGCTCACAGTGTGCTCACCAGTCTCATACGTTATCACGCTACTTATTACTCAAGTGTCTTAGGAACTCACTGGCTTTTTTTTTTCCCCTGCACACAGTAAAGGGAGAAGAAAATATTCTTGCATTTTCAAAGCAAAACCTTTTGAGTTACTATTGGTTCACTACTCTTCCTTATTTTACACACCTTCTCCCCACTTTTTAAATTCATTTACTGCATTGTGTCATATTGGGACTGCATATTCCTGTGCCCAAAGGCCACATCCTCAGCTTTAATTAGCCTTACATAGTCTGCATACAGATTAGTAAAATAATAATTAGGCTTTTATTTCTTTTGCACAGAAACACTCTATTCCACTACTACCTAAAACAAAGGAAGCTAAATTTGCTGACAGCTTCATTAATGGTACTACTTCTCTGACAGAAAACAACAAAGGAAAGTCTCTACCTGCCACCTAAGATTATTTCTAAGTTTGTGCTGAAAAATTTAGGAAAAAATATTTACTAGTTTTTAAATTCTTAGCTAAAACAATGTTAAAGAACTGTGGCCAAATAACTGTGTTCTGCTGCAACAGCATTAACTACTAAGACAAAATTTAACTAAAATTTAATTAGGTCAGATTCATCTTAGCATAACTAGAAGAGACATTATTTAACAGGTCCTAGTAGAATCTGGATGTAATTAATACGTGTAAAGTTTACCAGTCACACAAAATAAGCTGCTTACAAGGACTTTCTGGAAATTAAGAACAAGCAAACAGCTAATTTGCTAATATTAAAATATTAGGTTTTAGCAGTGAAGCAGATTGGTATGTTCAAATTTTGGTAACATACTGAATACACAGGGATATATATGCAGACACACACATACATGTATTACAAGTCATCTTCACTGTACCCATGCAATACACACTAGAATCATGGATTTGCATGCGCTCTCCATAAAAAAAGTTTACACAGATCCAAATACTGCTGCAGTGGGCATGAGAAATGATTTACCCTGCTGTTTCCACATTTTTTTTTTTTTTTTCTCATTTAGATTCACGGAGTCATTCATCCCAGCCTACAAAGTGGAGCGAGAATAGCACAGAACCCTGGAACAAGTTCTTCCACTTCTCGAGTCCCACTCAAATACCTGCAGCAAGCCCTGGGAGCCAGGAGCGCGTGCCCTGACCCAGCGCTTGTCTCCTGTTGCAGCTGGCAGAGCCCAGACCCGGGGGGCTATTTCAATCACGGCAGCTGCTCCCGCTACAGCTCCCTGGCCTGGGCCATTACAGCTAGAAATAAAGGAAAAGAACTTTAAACACGCAAACGTAAGAAACCGACACCGTGGTGGCATTCAGACAAACTTCATTACAGGGCTCCTTTTATCCTTCTCTGATTGCAACTGAAATTATTTTAATACAGAAAGACTGTTCTTGGGCTAAGTGCCTGCTTTGCATATATATGGCAGTGCCACAGTCTAGCTAAAAAGATGAGTGCTGCAATTTTCCTACTACAATCTTAGTTTTCTTCAACTTACTATATTGGCTCTATGTATCATTTGTAACTCAGACAGCTAAATACAATGAAAATTTGTATTTAAGAACCAGTAATTATAAAAAAAAGCACCCTACTCTTCAGATAAGAAGGTCCCTTGTTTGCAAAAACATACAGAAAAATAATTTCTATTGTTTAAGTTTCAAATAAATAAACGTTCACAGCATAAAGCACATACCTACAGTGTATAATATGTCCGCACCAAGTTTTTTGCAATTTAAAATGTATAGGGACAAGCTGCTCAGCTTTACTGACTTCTCTCTGAAGGACAGAACCAGAAGAAAGTTTCAAGCAACTTAACTACAGAACCACCCTATTGCTAACAAAACCAAACATTTCTTGGCAGTGGACCACTAGACATATCCCTTCAAGATAGTTTATTTAGTACAATCATTACTATAGAAAATAGCTTGAACAATAACACAACCCGTTCTTTTTCTTGATACATGTTTGTCAAGTTTAACAAATTTCAGAATAGCAAAGGAACGTGGCTTAGCTTAAATTCCTGGAAAACCTAATTAAGGTTTTTTAATACAGATGGCCTAGGAGTTTTTCTCCAAGTATCTGTACCCATGGTGCTCTGGTTGCAGAAATAAAATGTTTTACTTTTAACAGAAACCAAGCCACTCTGGAGTACGTCTAGTCAGTTGTTCTTGTCACTGAACTACGTTAGAGCTTCTCACACCAGGTGAACCTGACCTTTGTGACTGACTTATGCAGAGGGAAACGTACTTCATGCCAAGAATGATGAGCCTAAGAGATGACACTGCCAACGCCCAATACTTTGATATTAATTAAGTGCTGCATTCTCTAATGTATAAATTAAGGAGCCCAATTAACACACATGACCTACAATTATACTTCAGTCATCTCCAAAAAAAAAAAAAAAAAGCCTCTTGCCCTTATTTTCTTACATCTATTCTGCTTACAACCCAAAATAGAAAAAAGTACATACAGTAGAACAAGGAGCTTTTGGCTACACGCAATACCAAGAGCTGTACCACTGGTAGCACTACCTAGACCACTTGGCAGGAATAACAGAGCAGCTCCGGGGTACACCATACCCTGAGCTGGGTCATTGCCTGCCATTTACTCCAACCCAGCAGGTGACAGTACATGTCCTTCCATCATTCCTGCTTAATACAGATAATAAAACTATCAGGCACTCCACAGGTTCAAACAAGTATAAAGACATTCCAGGGGACCATAGTAAAAGTGGTCAGCCACATTGAAAAATAAAAAAAAATCCTAAGAAAGTTTAACGTGTGGTAAATATGAACTAAAACTAAGTGTATACACAGGATAGTCAATTAAATTCAGTTTTGAAAGCATGGAAAATCAGTGCCTACCATAAACTGCAAGTTAGTCATGCACATTATGAAGTCATAAATGGATGATAGCCATTCAGTAAGCGATTTGGGCATTGTTTTGGAAGTTCAGTTAAAAAAAAAAATAATCCTGCCTACTACATTGTCTCAGAAAGACAAGTTGTTCCACAAGCAGCCGACTAATTGCCTATAAACAAGCCCTTTCTCCTACACTTCTTGCCTAGGTCCCACCCCTCCCACAAAAGGGATCCCCAGCTCTCCACCAGATCTCCTAGAGCACGCCAGGCGAACAGAAGTCTGTGCTGAGTCCAGAACAGTGTGTGTGCACCAACATGTTTGCCAGCAGCCCTGCACTGACTGGGCAGCCAACCTTAAGCAAAGAGAATTACCTGGGCTGAGCTCCGCTCCGCTTTCCCCTTGGGAAATCTCTACCTTAGAATTGTCTCCTCTATTCGGTCCCTAATTTTCATAAAAACAGTACCAATTAATCTCTTGAGACCTTTACCATCTTTCACATAGGCCTGAAATTGGCCACCAGACTCAGAAGTTAATAGTGGAGATGGAAAGGTTTGCAGATTTTTCTATTTTTCTCTCCCTCTCTCACAACAGTAAGGATTTTAAAACTGCAAAAATTTCATTTTAAAACACTCATGGTTGACTCAGGCTTTCCATCGCAAATTAGTGTAGACAAGTTTGAGACACCAGGCTTCAACATAGGACGTGTTCCCTGGCAGCTGCCTGTGTGTGTCCTCCACGCTGTATGTTCACATGGATTGCCACATATTAATTAAGGCATATCTTGAACAATCTTGCATCAGGATAGAAGGGGTAAAAACCAACTATTGTTGCATTATGAAAAACATTATAATTAAGCCCTGTAACAGGACAGACTACCTAGACAGGCTACGAAACCCTCTTCACTGGAGATTTTAGAGATGTTAGACAAATGTTGTTATCTGTTCTTATGCAATCAGACCATGGAGGGAATAGAAGCCACTTCCAGCCTTACACTTCTGTGAACTTACCTTTCAGAGAAAGGGGAGGAAAGAAAAAAAAAAAACACCAAACAGAAAAACCAAAAAACACCCAGAATAATCAATTTCAGTTCAGAAATTCTGGTGTTTTGGAGAAAAGTTCTTCTACTTAATTTATCTTTAAATTCAAACTAAAGTACTGAGCAGTTCCACTACGTCTAAAAGCCTAATAAAAAAATTACTTAAAACTGCCTGTAAGCTATGTACAGATTCCTGTCCTACCCAAAATAAAGCATCACCAAAGCTGTTTTATTCAGGGCATAAACATTTTGTTCCAAATGAAACTTTATACAGTGCTTACACACAGCTCTGGCTGGGAAAGTTACGATTCTGCTCACAAAATGACAGCACATGTTCATGGCTCAGGCTGAGTCCAAACAATAAAGCTCCAGTGACAGCAAGCCACGCACTCTATTGCTAGGAACAAAACACCTCTGAAGAACCCAACATACCAACTTTCTCACCCCTCTGCTAAGAAAGGCAGAGAGAGGAAGGTGGTATCTGCCAAGGAAGCGATGACAAGGATGCCACTGACTCTACAGACTACCAAGAAATACTTAATGGAATACAGAAAGGCAGAAGGACAATGATGTAGAAGTCAACAAATGATTTTTTAACAGAGAAGTTTGTATTAAATGCCAGAGAGCTGTCATCAAAACAACCACTTTACACAAAGCTCACCCTAAGAATAACCGGAAGATAGTTATGCTCCCCTCTTTGTCCAGGGTGAAGTGATGTTTGCCTTCCTTCATCAGAGAAGGACAGGCAGACAATTTAGCCAACCTTTTACACACGGTTCCTGTGAGGGTAAAACTATTCACACTGAAGCAAGGCATCTGTGTCATGTCTCAAGGCTTGAGAATTGGGCTCCTTGGCCATCAGAAGAGTGCAGCTTCCATCTCCTCTTGGGCTGTGCCCCCACTGCACGGCACACTACGGAAGCACTGAAGTTTGCTCAGAAACTGGAAGCAGCTGGGCTGAAATATCACAAAGACTCATACCGGCTGATTTACCTCAGAGGGGTGAATGGCTCTGTGCAAAATTTTGTGCTTTCACAGCTACACTATTTCTTCACACAACTAGACAGTTAATGAAGCCCTAGTCTAGCACACAGGCTGCACTTGTGCATGTGGTTATCCATCAAGCACACCAGTCGTGTTCCTCAACCAAACAGTCTGTTTCCATCTGCTAGGCTAATATTAGAGAGACAGCCCCCAAGTCAAAGGGAAAAATAAATTTAATTTTCGGATTACATATAAATGAGCCATAAACAAGGGGTATAGCTCTAGTAAAGAAGTAGAAATTGGGGTGCAGATAGGTTTAAAAAAAAAAAAACCGTTTAATACGCAACATACATACCGTCAGTTACTAATTCAAGACACTGAATAAGAAGAACCGAGCTGAATAGCCAAAGGAGGCTTCTCCTCACACCACATAATTCATATTTTAAACAAATCATACTGAGACACTAAAGTAATTTGAATTGGCAAGACAGAATTGGATAAAGATCCTTCGGTTTGCTCATTTTAATTAATAATTAAAGCGATCATTTTAAAAAACACTTAAGTCTCTAGCCAATTCCATTCACACGGAAAATTCTGCGGCCCTGTTGAACCACATAGATACAGACTTATGGAAAGATTCACAAAGATAAAAGAATATTCTGTTTGCTTTCATTTTCACTTTATATTTCCACGAATAATTTACATATTAGACAGTGGAATGCTGTCTATCCTGGATATGTAGAAAGAAGAAAAAGTGGTTTAGTATTGCATATCGCAGAAGGTAAGCAAGTGAAATGAGGAAAGATTGTATCTTTAATATCAGGTTCATATGAACACCCAAACAAAATTCTTTAGCAATATTGGGGAATAGCTCAAAGGTTCACCAACCACCTCATCAGGCACAATTCTTACGATTAACGCATCCGAATCCTCTAAAATGTAAGGGCATGTAAGTATGCCTTATAGTTCTAAACAAAAGATGCAGAAAGAGATATTCAAGTCACTTGAGAAATGAAGAACAAAGTGGCACAAACCATTTTTTCCAATATAACTTTTTAAACCCCTCAATTTTTTACCCAAGACTAATATCAGTAAAATGTTCTTACTGTAACATTTATCTTTACAAGGGCTAATATATGATTTAAGTACAGAGTTACCAGATACCTGTTAAGACCTGGATTTTATGGAGGAAGCCAGTAATATTTTCCCCCTAACAATGAGCAAATAATTCTGAATCTAGACTTAGGTCTTTATTATATATTCAATTACAAAGGTGGACTAAGAACTGCCTTCTTTCTTCATTCTTACTCCAGACTGATTGAAATTGTCATCTACAGCTCCACTGTATTATTTTTCTTTTTTTGTTGTCTTCTTTACGCATCTTTACATCTTTCCTTTCCTGCCCATGCTAAGCCCAGGTCTTTGTGCAGCTCTCCCCAAGGAGCTTCAGTTATTCTCCTCCACACAGAAACTTACAAACCTGTTATGAAAATACTTTCCTCCTCCTGTCATGATTTTGCACTTATAAACACTAAATTCTATACACTGATGAGATATAGTATCCATTCACTGATCCAGCAGTAAGAACTAACAGAGGTTTTCAAAGCTACAAAGGCAGCATTTTCACTCCGATGGGAGCGTACAGTTCATGCTTTGGGGGAGGGGAAGAGAAGAAAGAGTGTTGGCTCTTTCATGAACATAAAAGGGCAGAATTACACATTAGTGTAGCTTCCCCATGTATAGACTTTTTTCCCTGAAACACAGTATAAACTTAATATCAACCCTTAGTTACTTTAAAGCTCAAATCATCCCTGTAATTACTTTTACAAAGGATTATGTCCAAGTTTTTTTAAAACGTGGATTGTTAAAATTTCACAATTAAGAAATAAATCATGATGGGAAAATAGGTTCCTGTTCGCAAAACAACCAAACAAGCTGGCATCGTTAATATCCTGAAATATGGGGAATGCTGTTGCCAGGTCAGGATCGAGGTGAATTGGCAAAACCGTGCAAATGGGCTCACACCGCACCTGCCCAGCCCTTGGCCTGGTTCAAATCCATACTCGCTCCTTCGGCAACCCTTTTCCTTCATCAGGGCAGAGAAATTAACAACTCACTGAAGTTTTCACCAAGGAGAAAAAAAAAAAGTCTACACTTATTAAAAATTACATCTGAAAGACAAGTTGAGATGCTGGGCATCTTTGATTCATATGTGCTTTAACAGCAAGATTTTTGACCTTCAGAAGCCCCTTCTTACAGGGGGGGGGAAAAAAAAAGAAAAAAAAAACCCCACCTAAAACTACTCCTCAAAAACTACCGCAGAGAGACGCTGCAGACATCATTCTAAAATGATGGCAGTCAAAGGTCAGGATGATACAGGCAATATCAGTATTTTCATTTAAATATCTTCCTCAAAGAGACCTCTTCAAAAGCAGAAGCAAGAAAATCAGGGACTATCCAGTCAGAGTGATGAAGGAACTGCCTGAACATGTATAATTTACAGGGTTTTCCTAATAATCACACCAAGCATCTTCAACTTTGACAAATAATTCATTTCTAAGACCTCACTGAAATGTAATATGGCAACTACCATCAGTTTGTTGGGCCAACTTAGCAAGATACTGCAATTTTCCTAGAGATATATTTATGAATTATACGCATCAGATTACAAAATACTACGAACAAAAGCAAACACTGCAAGTTGGTAAATCTAACAAAAAGACACCAAGGTCCTAGGAGTCTTCCAAAACTGCTGGAAAATGCATACAGCAAGAATTGGTATTATTACAAAGCTGGGTAACACTTTTAAGGTTCCATCATGCTAATCTGTCACCATGACAGAACACCAAGGGATGCCAGACCACTATACATATCTCTTCCAATATCATGGCCAAACATCCTACTTATCCGATACAGAGCTTCCGAGCAAAATTTAAAATAGATCTAGGCGTCCAAAAATACGAATAAGTATGCTCTTAGCATATATGCTTCCAACTTCTTGTTAAAAGAACTCTTCAAGATCTTTCAGCATTCCTCAACAGTGTTACTGTTCTATAATCACAAGCAACAATAAAAACAGCTAAACTTTTGCTTCAGATCTCTCGTCCAAGAACAAAAAAATACATTACAGTAAGTCTGTTATAAAACTACAGCACATGTTTAAGGCCCCTAAAATCACCGATGCTGATAAAATTAAAAATGGCTGTGCCCAAAGATCCCACAGCAAAACAGGCACAGCTCTGCTGACGATTAAAATATATATTAAAAATTCCTGCATTACCTTATAAAGGGCGAGGTATGCAAAACAACAACAAAAACAGATGATATATTTTTCCAAAATTGGAATAAGTTATTAGAGCAGAGAAGCAGATCTAGGCAAAGCACACATCTTCAATGCAGGTCGAGTTCATTTACACAATAAAGCAGATTTTATTCTCCGCGGTGCCGTAAGGCCATGGGGATTTCAAAACTTTATCGGGCTTCGCCGTTGAAGCCGAGGCACAGCACTTGGGGTTTTTTAAGGAGACCCAGATGTGCCCGAATACCAGCGGACCCCACCCCCCTTCTCTGTGCCAAAATGGCCAGGTCGTTACACCCACTGGCTACTCACCAGCCGCAGTGCTGAGCAGCAGGGTGGCACTGGAGAGCAAGAGCACCAGCACAAGGTGCTGCAGTGAGGCAGGCATACCTGGGGAAGCCAAGGATCGAGGCAGGAGGAAAAAGAAAAAAAAAAAAGAAAAAAAAAAAACAAACGACGAGAGGAATTTCCTCCTTCCTTCGCACAGCCGTCCTCAAGTCTCTAGGTTTACAATCCCGTCTGGAAGGGCAAACGGCAGCGGAGAGGAGCCGTCTTCTCGCTTACTCCATGACACCCGCCCGCCTTCGTGCCTGGGCAGCCGGCACCGCCGGGGAAGCGCCTGCTCCTGCCGCCCAGCCCCGAGGCATCGCCCCCCGCCGAGGCACGGCGGACACGCTCCCCACCGAGCCGGGAACCGACCGGGCTTACTTCCCACGCAGCTTCACGATATCGAAGAAACAGCCCGGCTGAGAAGGACACATATCCAGACGCGAGCCGGCGTCTGCAGCGCTGTCAGTCCGAGCGGCGCCCGCAGGCTGGCCGCGCCGCGGCTGACGAGCTCTACGGGCTCACGACGGAGCCGCGTCCCATCCCGTTAAAGGCGTCCGTCTCCTCGCCGCCCCTCCTCGCTGCCTTACGCGCCCGGGAAGGCGGCCACGATCCTTTCAGTCCCTCCGCGCCGAGGCGCGACCCGCTCCGCTCTCAGCGCGACGGCTGCGGCGGCAGCTCGGCCCATCTGTCCGCCCCGCCGGGCGGGCTCCAGCAGCACCCCCGGCCCCCCCCCACCACCGCCGCCGCAGAAGCGACGCCACTCCCGGCCACCCCGACAAAGGTGGGCCCCGGAGCGCAGGGCGGCGGGAGGCGAGGCCCCTCCTCGGCACCGGGCTCCCCTCCGCGGGCGAGCGCCGCGGCGGAGGCCCTTCCCCGCGCCGGGGGAAGGCGCTGCCCTTCCTCCGTCTGTCTCCTTGGGTTTCCACAGCGCCGGGCAGCCCCCGGCCTGGCCTCCTCCTTCAGGGCTCCTCTCGCCGCCGGGAAACGGCTCAGCCCCTCCGCGCTGCCAGCGCCTCCCCCCCCACCGCTACCCCCGGCACCGGGCTCGCCGGCGAGGGGCAGCTCCGCCTCCTTCCCGTGCCCGCTGCGGGCGGGAGCCGAGGGCCGGAGGTCCGCCCCCGCCGCGGATGTCGCTCCTTCCCTCCCTCCCTCTCTCTCTCTCTCCCGCCTGCCCCAACGGCACCAACGGCTCTCCCGGCTCCAGACACAAAGGGGACGCTTCCCAACCGCCAGTCTGGGCGCCCTGCCCGCCCCGGCCACGCCCCGCCCCGCGCCCGTCGTCAGCGGCGGGGCCGCGGGCCGCCCCGCCCCTGACCATAGAGGTGGGCCTCCGGGCAGGTAGAGAAGGGCCCCGAGCGTGCCGTGGGAGGGGGTGCCGGGGCCGCCCCTCCTGCGGCCGCGCCGGTGAGGCGGGGGCGGGTGGGGTACCGAGCGAGCAGGAGCGCTAGAGCGAGGGGTGGCGGCGTGAGATAGGCCCGGGCGCGCCCCGCCCGGCACGAGTGAAAGGCTCCGCCGGACGGACTGTGTCGGGAAGGCCGAGGGCGGCGAGGGGGCTCCCCGGGGCAGCCCGCGGGGTGAGCGTCCGAGCTCGAGAATCGCCAAACCGCGTTTAATAAAAAGTCTTTCGCGGGCCCTGAGATTGCATCGGCTCTGAACTCGCGGCCTGCCTTTCAAAATCCCGGAGGCTGCCGCATCGCCCTGTATTTCGGGCCGCCGGTGTCCCGGGCCGCGCCGAGCTCGGCTGCCCGCGCTGGCGAGCCCGGTGGCTCCTCTGCCTCGGTGAACCCGGGTGAGTCCGCCAGGCTCAGACGGCGTGAGCCACCTGGCTTCTCCCAAGCAAAACCATTATCTGCCTCTTGAAAGAGATCTTCTTATTTCAAAACAAAGATAAGGTCAACCCGCTGGGCTGTCTGTGTGTTTGACCTTTGCTAGGTTGCACAGTACCAAAGAGAATGGAGGGCGGTGGTTGATGGGAGAACGGTGACTGGAATGTGGTGTCTGATCTTCTGGCCTAGCAAGGCTCTTCCAAAGAAGTTCTACTGAGTCTAGCATATAAAAAAGTTCTGAAAAACATCCTGCACACAGAAGGCACCTCCACATCTGGACTTCTCTAAAGGGCTGATTATGCGAAAGCTTCCCTGTGCCTAAATTCTTACACCAGTTCCAAGAATGGGGTACGAGGAATACAAACTGAAAAATCCAGTTCCACACCTCAGAATGTTAGATGCTGCTACACAAGATGGTGTAGTTGCATATCAGCGTCACGATTTTAATGATAATAAAAGGCTTCTCCACTCCTCTTTACAAGCCATAACAGGTCAAATATGTGTCATCTGATTCTTGCACCATCAAAAGAATTATTAAATAAATTCTGATGGGATTTTTATCATTGTGATATTTTGGCCAGAGATATACTTTGATATTGCTAGGGTCAAACTGAGTTTATGTGGCTGATAAGTATAAAAATGTTTTAAAAGTTTGGACACTATGTCCAATCTATGCAGAGATATGATATGGATATTGGTGAGAGACAAGAAAATATAGAATCCCAGTTTGTAATTTAGTTGGGTGTTTTTGCCACTTTCCAGAACTGCAACCACATGTTAACCACAGTATCCTTCCTGTTATTCATGGAATGTGAACTGTCAAGAAATAGCCTTTAGAAGAAAAAAAAAAAAGAGAAAAAAAACCCACAACAACAAACCCAAACAATAAACAGGATAGCTTTACCTACAAGAGAGGAGAAAAAAAAAAAAACTAACACTGAGTATTTTTTGTGGGTTCAAAATCCAGTGTGCTTTTCTGGTTCAGCAGAGACACTGAACTATGCAACATAACCTTCAGCCCAGCTGTACCTACCAATAAAGGACGCGAGATGTACTTTATTCACATAAAACGAGAACCTGTGTGGGTTGCACAGCACTTTCACTGTTTACATGGTGAAACAGAATTGCTGTATTTGTTTATGACGTGTATCAAAACCTGCTCAGCCTGAAGTAAATGGCAGAGGTCTCGCTTGTTTTAATGGTTCTTGCTTTGACTCATTAATACTGGGAGTTCTTCTCCACAAGAAATCTTACAAAACAGGTATTCTGCCTCAAAATACTTACTTTTCTATTTTTCTCTCCACAAAATGGGTTGGATTTTTGTTCTGTGTTTTCCTGGAAAGAATGAACACGACATGCCATTTTTAGTGCAGTTATGTCCTCTCAGTTTCACAAAAACTCAGACGCTGTTCAAGAAAACACCCCTGTGAAGGCCACGGGGCTGTGAATCCGCTTCACCTGAGTTTCTGTCGGGTCCTTGGTCTAATCTCCCAGACTTGCAATCCCAGCAGTTTGCAAGAGTTTCTCCTCCTTCCCTAGCTTGCTTTGAATTTTGAAAAAGCTGTGTGACCGGGAAGGCTGCAAAGAGCCCCTGGCCACGCACCGCTGCCAGGCTGCAGAGCTGGACCCGCTGCACCCGCTGTTTTTCTGGCCGTGGCAGGACCAAGGAAGGGCTGACCCTTGCTTCGCCACAGAGATGTAGGAAGTAATCACTGCTGTCTAAGCACAGAAGCAGCTTCCTTTTCCCACGGTGGTGGGAGGAAACCAGAGATCTAAACTGTCACCCTCAGACTCACTCATTGTTATGTGCTTGGACAAGAACATATTTATAATCCTTTCTGTGATATTGTTTTTACTATAAGCTAGGGTTTTGCCACCCTAATATTCAGCAACAAGTGAGACGCACAGAAAAATAGGATAATGAAAACGTGCAGAGCTGCAGCACAGTAAATCTGTGGTGGTGTTGTTCAGGTAAGGGTAGGAGGGAGACGAGAGAAAACCTGTAAAACTTAGCAGGATCGAAAAGAAAATATTCTGACTGAAGCACTGTGTTTCTGCCAGTAAGAACTTAACCCAGTGAAACAAAAATATCAAACTTAATGGAGACAAGACTGTTAACAGCAGAGTAAGGAGAAAAGACCTTACTAAGGGGATGCCCTTTTGCAGCTCTGTTCACTGTTCTCACAGCCGTGCAGGCCCAATGCTACATCAGGAGGGCAGTCTCAGGGCAGGGGACAAGGAGGTCAGTGGCGGAAGAGCTGAGCTATGGTGGCTGCAAGCTCCCTGAGATGTCAGTCTGATGTGCACCAGGTCCACGGCAGGGCACATGTGTCTTACCCTTGGGCGAGCGATCTTTGAATGACGAGGCTGCCACTGGGGCTGCCCCTGTGCTTAAGTGAGACACTGAGATGGGAAATAAGGCTGATATGCATCTCAGATGTTTCCTGCTGTGGGTCATACTGACGCAGACACAAACATGTTGCTATCACTTGCAAATTCAACACTTTGTGTAAGTGAAGTTAAACATGTCCTTGTTAGCAGCATCTCCTTTAAACAACATGTCTTTGTTTTTAATTACCTGGAGCACGGAAAACTATTTTCATGCTTCCAAGAGCATGTTCCAATTGCTGGAAAAAGGATGAAGAAAACCAAAATGAACTACCAAACAATAGCTTTATCCCTATTTCTAGGGCTAAATGTTCAGTGCAATGTTCAGGCACTTTAAAAAGATTTTTCTGGATAGGTTCACTGTTATCCAAGAGTTTTTCAACGCTGACGCAACATAACTGTTATCATTGTTAGGACTCAGGGGACTGTTCTCTTTGACAGGGCCTTTCATGAAGTCAACAGATCAGTTTAAAACAAGTCATAAATTATATTTGGCTGCCCATCGGCTTGGCTGGAGTGTTGTCTCAGTGCTGTCGTAAGTGTTGGGGAAAGAGGGTAATAACATGGCCCAATGTTTAGCTTTTAGGGGATATTTTGTTCCTAATTTAAAAACAAAGCATCCCCATAGCATTGACTCTGATGCATAAACATATGTTAGAACAGCAATCACAGACTTTCCTACAAATAAATACACCCGTTTCGGGTCCTAATAGCTTAATAAATAATGCATTTGGTTCAGGTCTCTGCCACAAGTGCATGCTACTCATTACTAAATTAAGGAACTGTCAGCGAGATCATTTACCCAATCTCTCCTCCTGTAACAGTATGTGAAGGGAGAGGTAGTTTCTGATAGCCAGGAACCAAGCCTTATATAGCTTTCTAGATCATTATTAACATCCCGAATTGGAGCCAGAACAAACTGAAAAGTCAGTGCTGTCTACTTACAGTCTGCTGAGTTAGCAGCTAAGGCTTCAGCCGATGCAGCCAAACAAGTAATCACACGCAGATGTTGTTGCCCTTGGAAGTATTCAGTTACTTATTTTATATGGATTTTCCCATCAGTGTCCAATCCGGGGTGTTGCAGAGAGGTCTTATCGCACCCCTGGAAGTTCCCTCGGAGTAAGAGGGC
This sequence comes from Trogon surrucura, assembly GCA_020746105.1. NCBI lineage: Eukaryota > Metazoa > Chordata > Aves > Trogoniformes > Trogonidae > Trogon > Trogon surrucura. Next base: position 52,899,168 of record CM036621.1, on the reverse strand, counting down.
AGTACAGCGAGGGTGGCTGTGGGAAGACGATGGTTACAGGGAAGTGGGGATGTGATAGGCAGAAAGAAAAATGATGGATCCTCTGGGCACTTTAGAGGCAACCTGGACCCCAAAGTACCCTTCTTCAGCATGGACATTCTTCCTTGGGAACAGGGAAAGGCACCCTGCCCTTTGGAGCCTTCCTGCAACTTGCCAGCGTGGCTTTCACCTTGCCTGAATTATTGTCCATTTCTGCTCCTTTTCCATGGCTTGGCTTAATCTTGGAAAAACAAATTCAACAAAAGAGGGACAGAGAGACACCAAGCTGTGACTGAAGCCCCAGAAAAGTCCTTTGTGGGGGGAAAGGCAATTCCTTTCCGTTCTTTCTGACAGGCAGGACAAGCAGTATCCACGACGGTCAGTCTGTCCTGCCAAGATGCAAGACTGGCAAAACATCCTGTGGCATCACATACAAGAGCAGGCTCTCATGCTTGCAAGTCTATGAACAGCCTTAAGGAAATGGTAAATTGAACTCTCTGCCTCAGAGGGAATTAATTTCTCCTTTAGCCCAGTTAAATAATCTGTGCCAGACATTACTTTTGGCCTTTAGACTCATAAAAGTCCATCTGAAGGCTGTTATGACTTCATTTTTCTTTGTCTCTGAGGTACAGAAAAGAGCACCAACTGTTGAACCTTTGAAAAAAAAATAAACATATGTGAGTATGAACTGGTAAGTGTTTTCAGACCTGGGTTTTTCTAGCTCCACGGTGTTGCCATGTAATCTACCGCAAGGTGAGCCATACCCTTTAACAAAGTCACGACAGTCTTTGGCATCATCATCCTATATTGGAAGAGAAGTTTTGTGGCAGCTTTGTTTATCTTTTGACAGGAGACTTTTAATTAATTTAATGCAAAAATTAATTGCACTACTTTTGTGGCAGTCCCTGGAAAGATTTATTTTGATACTAAACTTCTTTTCTTTTATGCTGGTCTCACATTCCCTAGTTTTGGTGTAGCGTGTGGTTTCCTATGGGGAGCCCATAATTACATGATCAAAGATCGTGTCAAGCCTGGAAACGTAAGCAGGTGGGTGTGGGACAGGTAAGCCTTCCGTACTCGGGGAGGAGGAAGGTGCACACTGTGGGATAAACCCAAGAAAGGGAGTATTTCGTATCTGAGAGGATTAGCAATGAAATAGTTACTAGACATTTTTGTGTTTCATAATACATGCTATTTCCCTGTGATAATGAACCACCAACAGTATTTGTAGCAGTCACTGCCTTGTTTTAGAGATAACACTGCTTAGTCTGTGAGAACCTTATCTCCATTTTGGGGGTGGAGGTGAGAGAAACTTTCAAGCTAGCTCTGAGAAGCACCTCCCATTTTGAGTGAAGTCTTAAGTTGTATGTTAAAGGCCTTTTACAGCTTGGCTGAATCTCTTGGCTTGTTCATCACAACATAAAATGGGAAATTTGCTGCAGGGTGTTTATCAGTTCAAAACATCACTTATTCATTAAATCCAACAATGGACTTAGTCAGAAATAAAAATGTAATGAGTTGTGTCAGAATCATCTTCTGGTCTGTAGCAGAGGGGTATGTCATCACCATAGACCTGCAGAGTTTCATTCCTGAGAGCTACCTGAGCCTTCTCACACTTAGAGCACGCAGCAGAACTGGGAGCAGAACTCATGGAATCTCCGACACACTCTTTTCCTACTGTTACTTTTTTTCTACCTGCTGGTTTTGGGGTTGTCTTTTTTTTTTTTTTGGCTGCTGCTGTTTGGCCTTTTTTTCATCCCTCACTGCACAAGCTAGTTGGCACTGTAAGCCAGGTTGGTTTTTAAAAGCCACCTTTTCCTTTTTGTTCTTTAATTTGATGATTAGACCTAAAAATATTTCTCCAATCAGCTCGATACTTCTAGCAGAAAGCTAATAAAAATGCCTTTTAAGAACAAAATGAAAGCCTTGGTGGACCTGCACTAAATTTGCTATGGCAGAGGTATGGAGGAAGCAGCCTCTGTGTGGGCTCGTTGCTGGCCATCCCTGAACTCCACAGCAGCGGAACAAGCATCACACATTCACCTAAAGGAGAGAAGCAGTGTTTACAAAATGCAGTCATTACTTGTTATGTTAAATGACAGATTTTAATGGCAAACCAGCCATGCGTGTAACCACTCCCCACATGTCCTGAATGGTGGCAGTGGTGGCGCCATTTGCTCCTGGGTGACACCAGGTCTTGGAGGTGTGAAGCCTTGGAGTTACTCCACTCCCTGGAGGACACATCATACCCTTTGAATGGCTCTGACACATTCCTTGCAGCCTGCCAAGCCTGGATGGCTGGTGGGTGTGAGGGCACAGTGAGGGTTGCGTTTGTCCCCTACCTTTTTTCATCCTGCCTTTGGAAGCACTTTGCAACTGTAGTTCTCTGAGGATGCTGGTTTGGGCAGTCATTTGGTGTAACAGGGCACATGTCTCCTTCTCTCCATGTCTTCCAGCAGCTGCAGCGGAGCCCTCAGCTTTTGCTGTTACATGGCTCCTTGGTCTCTTGCTATTTCCTTCCCGAGGTGTCAGCAGCAGTGTCGAGGGAACAGCTTTTGCTCAGGCTTCTTACAACAGTTTCCCTTTGCAATGAGAAGGGATGCATCAAATATGAACCCAACAGCAGAGCATCTTCAGGTTTTGTTTTCTCTTCCAAAGGCAAAAAACAGTGGAAACAGAGAGTTAGAACTGAAGCATCAGGGTTTGCTACTGCCCCAGTGTGCAGAGGGCTGCCCTCTCTCAGAGATGTCAGTTCCAGAGGAAGGTACTTCTCTAAGCATGTCTGCTCAGCGATCCTCTCCTGTATGTGGCCAGCTCCAGGATGTCACCTGGAGCAAGATAAAAGTAAAATTATTACCTTTTACTATACTGAGCAGGAGATTTCTATCACTTATGGCTCTGCCTGTAACATGACATCTGTTGCCTGACAATTTTGAAACTTATTTTTATCTGTGAAGAATATTCCTTCAGATCAAGAAATGAGTCAGTATCTCTGTACAGCCTTCTCGCCTCTCACAGATCGGTTTGGAAATGTGAACCCAACTCACTGCTTCCCTGAAACATCCATCGGGAATTCTGTTGTTGAAGCAATACAGGCAAGACCACCACAACTCCAGCCACTGGCACCAGTCCTGAGTTGCTTGGGCACTCAAGCAAGAATTGAGAGTGAGTTGCTCCCTTCACTCTGTGCTATCTACAGTTATTTGAAATTGCAGAAGTCTAAAAAGCTTTGATTCACAAATGAGAACGAAGCCACCAGAGGCCATTTCCAGAGCGCAAAATAGGCTGCACAAGCCTTGTGTATGTGGTTTAGGGGGCACAGACAGCCTTAGACACTGTGAAATCTCTGCCTCTGCTTGTGATTTCAGATTAAAAGGCACATAAATGAAGACAGACAAGTGGACAGAGACTTCTAAAGGAAAAAAATGCCCTTCATTTCCATAGAAAAGGGTTTGTAGTTTTTCTACAGGTTAAAGTTCATCAAAATCAGGAGGGACAATCACACAGAAAGGTCGCAGGAAGCGCGTTATTTTTTTTCCCTACATTTTCCATATAATAGTTACGGCGTTTTTCCCAATACTGCTTTTCCCCTCCCTTTCCCCCATTCCTCCCGGAGTTCGGTAAAATCAGTGTCTGAGCAGGGTTTCCCCTCTCCAGCATGCAGGGTTTTTTTGTTTGTTTGTTTCACTTTTTTATTCATTTTCTTTTAACTATCCCCTCAACTATGGAGAGGTTACATTTAGCAAAAGGAAAAGTTAGCCCCCCCATACCTCTGCCTCCATAATTTTGCTGAAGCTCTCATGACCCTGGCAGCAGCAGAAGGGTGAGAGGGCACCAAAGCGAGGTCAGACAGAAGCACAGACACTAAACTATGTGTTGAACAGAAGGAGGAGGGAATTTGTGGGCTGGAGAGAGGGAAGCCAGGGAGGGAAATGAGGAGAGAAAAAAATTGCAAAGGAGAATTAAGCAAGCTGAAATTTGCATTTATTGATGTAACAATAAATTGATACATTTATTGGGATACTAAACTCAGACCTCTGTGGGTTATCATTTTACTGGGAGGCAGCTAGTTGTACGGTAATAGAGTTGCAGTGTGATGCTATCCCCACCAGTGCTCCCATCAGAGGTATAAGCAAGTGGGAGTAGAGTAATAGGAGGAATCCCACGGGTGTAGAGAACAGGTTGAAATCCCACAAGTTTGCCTTAACCACAAGAAGGTGATGGTCTGCCTGCTCAGGAGTCCTCCCCCAGGGGATCTGCTGTCTGTGCCTGTGAAGGGAAGCACGTTAAGTCAGAGTAGCAATGGTGAACACCTTAAATCTTTCAGATGTCCTGGGATATGAGGACATCACCGCAGCCATCTGCCTGGAAGGGCTGAAGATCAGCACATGCACCAGAGGGTGCAGCAGGTCCCTGCAGAGGCCAGCACACAGAGGTGACCTTCTGGCTGCCCCGACGTCCATCCCCCTGACTCTCTCTGGCCATCAAGCAATCCCCACTCCAGCATCCTGTAAATCCCCTTTTCCCTCGAGGCAGACTCTATCTTCTCCTCCTTTCCCTGAGCCCTGGCCACCCTCCCTCACAGCCTTCACCCTGCCCAGGCACCTCCACAGCTCCCTTGCCTTGGTTTCAGGCTCACCTCTGTCCTGCAAGAAGGCTGCCTGGGCTGATGCTTAAACCAAAGGTGACTGGCCGTCAGCTGTCCCTCGGCTTCCCCCCAGGGTCATGTCCTTGGGCACAGTCCCTGGGTGAGGCATGGGCTCACAGGGCACACACTCCCCCCGGCCACCCTGGCAAGTCACACCGTGCTGGGCTCCTGCAGGACAGGGGCAGAGCTGAGCAAAGGGCTGCCAATCAAGAAGCCCTGCTTCCAATGTCCCCAAATTCGGATAACCAAGTGCAGGCACTTGTAATATTGCAGAGCCAGAGCTGGGCTTCACTTCTCTCCATCCCACATCTGCCCTGCTCCCTTGGCCCAGCCTCAACAGATACAGACACAGTGATGGGACAGGAGGGTATCAGTGACACTTTGTGGGGGACAGAGGACTTCTGCAGCCAGCAACGTTGACATTGCTGCACTCAGATGCAGATGGAAAAGGCTCAAAAGTTTCTCAGTGTCTGCCTGCAGGAGCAGGTCCCTGGGGCAGGCCGGCAGATAATCCTCAAGTCAGAAGGAAACAGCAAGTCCCATGTTTCTCTCAGCTTAGCCAAAAGCTGTAAAGCAGATTCCTCCTGCCCTCCACTAGCATTCAGACCTCCCCTGCGCGTTTTGTTGATGAAATCTCTCACCCCAATTTGGGAGATAGCGGTGTTTGCTAAACATGCTCTGCCTTGCTACCAGAAGAGCTTCTGACCTTGTCCTGTCTTCTTGGCATTTGGCAAATTCTTATCAGCACTCACAGTGACCTCCAGCCAGCTGGGCCGAAAGCTTTGCAGCCAAACACGTGCACAGATGATTTCAGGGGCAGCTGTTACTACTGCATTTTCCACTCCTGTGGTTTCTACAGATACAAAGAGTTAATATGTGTTGCAGTTCGCAGCCCCATTCCCTTTAGCACACCAAGGAGCATCTTCCTCGAACTTGGGGCTGTGAAACCCATCTCAACAACAGGGGCCTTCAGTCTGGTTTTAGCCTGTGTCGCCAAATGTGTCTTACCCGCAGATGAAACTTAGTCCAAAACAGCTGAAGCCACAGATCACAGACCTGCCATCTTTAGCTGAGAAGGTCACCATTTAATCGCACTTCCCAAATTAAATGCAATGGAGGCTGCTCTGTGCATATCCAAACATAGCACCTCGTCTCTTCAACTCCTCTGGCCTCCCACAGCTCAGATGTGAGGTGTTTTTTCACCCTGACATATAAAGGTCCAAGCCTGATCAGAGTTCATTCAACCCGAAGAGCAACAACGACTTGCTTCCAAAAAATGAGACTATTATGGCTAGAGACTATTATGAAAGCCTGCGTGAAGCTGAAACCAGATGTGTTCTTGGCTCACTCCAATTGTTGCTTAGAGCAAAGCCCTGTTTTGGTTTGGTTTTGTTTTTTAAACAAAACAAAATAGAGGATTGACAGGAATTAGGCCTTGTCTGAAACAAGAAAGATTTTCTGAGATTTTTCCACGGTGCCATTACAGATGTGTAGCTGGGCTGGGAGCACACACCCACTGACAGTGCTGCAGCGGCCACTGACCTCCTGCCAGGGCACAGCAGTTCTCAGAGGGTGGATGAAAACATGGAAGAAACCCTTCCACAATAGTCTGGAAGTGAATGGCAATGCCTTCCCATTTAAATTCAGCTCTGAGAACCAGCTTGCTGTTGTTGGGAGTTTCTGTTATTGTTTCAGTAGAATGCTCTGTACCATCCCCTTGAAATCAGAGTGATTGCATGGCTACGATCATTCTTTGCCTTTACAGCAAAACTCTCAGCAGAGGATCTCAAAGCAACTTGCCAGCAAGAACAGGCACAACCTCACACTGTGCCTGTGAGATAAGCGAAGGATGAAATAAATTAACTGCTTAAAAGCACACAGCAGCTCTGTGGGATGAAGGAAAAGTAGGAAATGTATATATGTGTATATATATGTTTGAAACTACACGGGGGTTTATGGAGAGGCAGCCTGGAAGGCTGCCAAGATGCTGAAATTGCCACCCTTACACGACCACAAATACCATGGAAACCAGCGGGACACTGGCAGGCAGGAAAGGAGATCAGCTGAAAAAATGGCTTTCTGTGAAATACAGCCAGGCTGGGGCACTGCTCTCCTCCTGCCCGAGAGAGGACTGACCACCAGTGCTGCTGCCAATGGGAGCAGGGCTCCAGGAGAGACTAATTCCCAGTAATTTCACAGCCTGGGGTAATGTTGCTTTCCTGATGGGAGCCAGTGGATGATAGCAGAAAGTGGGATGGCTGAAGACTGCTACCTCATGTCAGCCGTGGTACAGAGGTGATGGAAACTCAGGTGAAGCTTCAACATGTGCTGGGAGGTGTAGGAAGATAAAAGTAAGTTGACACCTGAATAAGGATGGGGAAGGAACATGAACGTGCAAGCTCCTGCATGCCCTGTCTGGTGAGGCACAGTAAAGAGGCATGAAACACTCAACAGTAATAGTTTCCCCCCAAATACGAAGAAAGCTTAGAAAAAGGATTCCTTTAAGTTGACTAAAAGTACGGAAAGGGAAAGAGGCATAGAAAACAGAACCAAAAATAACAAATTAAACTGAATATAACAGGAATAACAAAAATAAACAAACCCAGACGAGTGGTAGGGGAGGAATGAACATGCTGTTAATCTGTCAAGTACACCATGCACACATTAAACCAGAGTAAGCTTGGGGAAAAATCCAGCCTCCCAGCTGAGCAAGGACACCTGCTTGTAACCCAACAGTACTCATCCTTTAAGAAGCTGTATTCTTGGTAAGCCAAGTCAGAGATCCCAGCTGGAACAGAGGTCAGGGGGAGAGGGCAGTATTTTACAGAGAAGACAAGAGGACTAAAAGAAGCAGAGAGGCAGCAGAGCACCGTTACCGCCATGCTAAAATGCACAAAGCTAAGGGGCCTTCCAGTAACCACAGGGGAGGGCTGGAGGGAGGTGGGAGTGCTGCCACGGCTGGCCCCAACAAGGCTCTATCTAGGAACAGGCAAGGGCCACGCAGCTGTCACAGGGCTGCGCTCACGGCCCAACCCGAGAAATGGGTCCGGAGGAGTGCGAGAACAACAGGATAACATCAGGCATTTCTCACGCAGCCGAAGAACCGCCGCTGGTCATCAGGAGACAAGTGCAGATGGGAGACTTTAAAGCCGTGCCAGAAAAAACAAGCTACAGCCAGGGTCAAGGAACATGGGATCCGACTCCTAGTTGTCAGCAGTTGTGGTGTATATGTTGCTGAAAACAGATGCAGTGCCAGGAAAATCCAACTCCCAGCATGAAAAGAATAACCTAAGAATGATAATGAGAGAAGCCAAAGCAACTGCGAATGTGAATTAGTGATTACATAAAAGCTTTTATCTCAAAGTTATGTTAGGCCAAATTCTGAAGTAATTTTTTCAGCCAGAATGCTCCCTCAGGGACTCTGTGATTTGGCCACAAATTGCTACATTGTAAAAAAAAAAGAAGAAAAAACAAAACAAAACAAAGATTTTCTTTCTTTTTCAGCTAGTTGGCACACAGCATGCAATAGCCTTGACGTTGCGCCAAATTTTCTCTAGCAGATAGCTGAAGGTCTCCGCTTTATGCCACCGTCTGCGCGTACACTGCAACCATGAGGCACAGGACAGTTTTCAGGATGTGGTCCCTTACATGACTGCTAGTCAGGGCAGTGGGAACATGAGGCTGTTTGGTATGAAAGGAAGCACAAGTTATTCAAAGCTCCCTGAAACCATCGAGTTAGGATCCGTACCACAGTTTCTTCCACTGAGACATACTGAAGCTGCCCCTGAAAACCAACGTACAGTAGCTTGGGTATTGCCATAAGGAAAACGTAGTAATCATCGCTGCTTGCTCGAGTGCTGCCCCTGCAGCATCACTACCTAAAACCCCTTTCCTTTGGCAGAGCTAAAATGTTCCTTGGTATGCCTGAGCTGAATGGCAACAAAAATATCATTTCAAAATAACTTATCTGGATTAAAGACAACCAGTGTCTCAGGGGCAGGCTCACAAGAACAGTGAAACGATCCTCTCTCCAACACTGGCAGCCTCATCCCCTTCCCCAGGCGTTACTAAGCCCCGCAGCAGCTCTAGGCTTCACACCTGGAGGTCTCCGTGCAATTTCAAACGGAGTATCTGCTGATCCCAAGAACGTGCTCAAATACCTGTTGTGAAGTCTGAAACTAGAATGCTGCCCAGCCAAAAACGCTGGAAATAGCTCTTTCAAGTCGTACACACACTTCAGAGTTTCTGAAAGGAGAAGTAGCTGGAAATAGTTTCAGATAAAAAAACCCTTTCATGCCAGCAGGCAAAAGGCAAACAGATGGATCAGATAGATGGATAGATGGGGCTTAAAGCCACTTTTGTCTCAGCAGCGGGCTGGGCTTGTGCATGCAACGTCTGAAGGCAGCATATCGCATCATCTGACCCTTAAATGTTAGCTTTATGAAATCACATCAGATGAAACCGCAGCTTTCAAAAGCATCTCAGACTGGCAGGACTCTTGCCCTTCTCCCCCTCTGCCCAGCAGCCCCTTCAGCAGTCCCAGGGCTGGCTTAGTGCCTGCACAGACCTTTGTCCCCTCAGGTTTCACCCTCGTCCCACCTCGGTTCAACAGTCAAAGCCTCTGTCAAAGCTCAAGAAGGTTTGTTGTGGCACAGGATGTTCCACAAATATTTAGGCAAAACACTTTTTCTCCCATAGTGCAACAGCAGCAGGGTGACTGCAGATGGTAAGAAATGCAGGATGCTGTGAAGGCTGAAGGGAAATCCCCCCAAACTTTGTTTGACATGTTTTAGCAGAAACCTACCGAAAGCAGGGTGTGACACAAACAAAACAGGGTAGGCAGGTGGTATTTTTGGTAGCCTGCACAGCGTGAGAAAGGTAATGTTCTGTTTCAGCTGTGATTTTGGTCCTTGAATCAAGAGAGCCCAAGTTGCCTTAGGACAAGAATTCCACCTGATTTGGTGGAGATGGATCTGAGTTATGGGTTCGTGTGAACTGCTGCAGTCTGCTTATAGCCAGATATTCACTCCTCACCACTTACTTGCTTTTCACATAAGACGAGCATCACATCCTGACTCCGCTGGATCTCCAGCTAAAGCAAACCCAGGGTCTCTGCAGCATCTCGACTAGTGCAGAGATTATGGAAATCTGGAAAGATTAAAATAAGTACATAGAACAGGACCAGGAGTAATTTAACCTTCTTTTTAAAACGTGAGGTTTTTGTTGTATTAGGACTACGTGCCCCTGGAGATTTCATGTCAAAATGGAATCGCATAATAAACATTAAATATTTATCAAGGAATTCACTATTGAAAGTGGTCTGCAAAGACAGATCAAAAAAAGAAATTTACGTCTGCACATTTGTACTCTCCTTTCTTTATTACATTTGAACTCGTCCTGAAGGACTCATGTTTATAGATATTTCTGCTTTTCGTATCAGACACTGAACTCTTTCCCAACCTGTCCAGGAAGGCTCTGAGTTACCAAAGATGTTTCAGGATTACGCCATCAAAATTGCAACATCCAGGCCCTGACGTGACTAATCCCTACGTAAATGGGAAAGACCAAGATGTTCAGTCTGTGCGGTGGGTAGGGGCAGAGCCAGACAGTCTCCTCCAGCCCACGGGCGCATGGGAAGCACATCCCCTCCACATGAGGATGGCCAGAGATAGGCAAGTCTCTCCGGCACCCTTTTCCTCCGTTCTCTTCATAGGGACAGTGGCACAAGTGGCCCTGCAGGCCCACCGAGGCTCACCTCGTGGTGGTCCTCCTTGCACACCAGGGCAACGTGGCTTATGATGAGGGTGTTACTCCCAGGGGTGATAGTGGAGTCTTTGTTTATTTCCTTTCATAAGCACGTTCATGAGAAAAAAATCTTCCTTTGCGCAAGGCATGCAATCACTTTTTACCTGTGGTCTTTGAAAGAAAAACAAAACTGTCTTTTCTATGTAAACCACACAGCCAAAAATACCTTTGAAGAGCATGCGGGCTTCTTTGTCCATCTTAGAGAAGTACACGTTAGAAGAAGTCAACACCAAGCACATTTCTGTTTCCTGTAGGCATCATCATGATTCACACAGCTCAGCTGAAGGGCATTTGTAAAGAGTGTCTATATGGTGCAATGACAGAGCTGTGTCAAATCCAACAACTGTGTGCTAGTTTTCAGAGTAAGGACACTCATTTTTGCTTTGCAGAACCAGTCTAGCCCAAAACATACAAGGAGGTGGCTCAAACCCTTTCCCAGCAGTGAGCACATCCTGCAGGGGTCGGTGTGGGGCCCTGGCTGTTCTGCAGCTGTATAAAACCCCAGGAGCAGGGGTGGGCGACTGGAGAGGGGAAAGGACACACACAGGTCCACACCTGTTCTCTCTTCTGCACTGGTTTTGGTGGCTCATGGTGCTCTGCATTTAAAGGCAGAACGGCAGGATCTCATCTACCCTCTTTAAAGAGGCAAAGGCACTACTTTTCACACAACTTCATTAATTTAGGGGAAGGTGGTGGTTCTGAGGAAATTGCTGTTCTGAGGGAGTTGCCCCAGCAAGGCAGCGTTTCCTGCACTTGCTGTCATTGAGCTAACAGCGTGGAGATCAGGAAAAAAGAGACGTGCTTAAAAAAAAATTAAGCAAAACCTGCATCTTTTGCATGCATGAAACACAGCTATGGGTAGGCAAACCAGCTCATTGCAGCAATTTCTAAAGGTCAGGATTTCGTGAGGGGATGACAATCAGCAGCTGACAGCCAAAGGAAACCCAGATGTTTAAGCTGCATATTAAGCAGATTTGATTGAGAAATCAGAGAAACAAGCTTAGATTCTGTTATTCTACATTCAGATGCTTCTTTTAGGTTAAAAATACACCAAGAGCTCTTTTTGAATTTCAACCTCAGCAAATGGTAGTTGTTCGATTGTCAGAATCAGAGTTGCAAACTCCAACGATTTGTTGCAAAACATGCTAGCTGATATCTCTGACAGCCCATAGACCCATTTGATTAAGTCAGTGTTCCAGTTTTTATCAGCATACGTTTCTAAGGAAAATAACCCTAAAAATGTGTATACCAGGAGTCAGCCAAACCTCAGAAATTGATGCCTGTAAAGTCACTGCCCTTTTTGAAGTTGATCATATGGTGTAAGACATAACACTCAATTTTGCTTTCTTAGTGCCTGGAGTTACTTTTAGATTATACCCTAGATTGTACTTTTGGATTGCACACGTACATTTGGATTGTGTTGTTACCTTGTCACAGGGTTTGGTGCCTGTGGTGCCTGCACTGTGACTCACTGCAACACCACAAGGCATTGGAGAAGCCACCTCCAGTGGCACCCAGTGATGCCTTGTGCAAACTCCTCACGGGGGAAAAGCTGTGTGTTTCACAGGAGACGCGCCTGCTCTTGCTGCCTGTTGCTGGAAATCGGCAGAAGGCTCCAGGAAATGTATGTTAGAAAGGTCTGGAGGCAGCTACGAAGGAAAAATAAATCCAAACCAAGCCCATCAGAAGATATTTAGTATAAAGGAGTATTTATGGTGCTAGTCTGTACTAGGTAAAGCATTTGACAGAAGTGGTCTTCCTAGCTGCTGTTCATTGGTAAATCGATGTGCATCAGTTGGACTTCAGAAACAAAAGCTAAAATCTGATAAAACAGATGGCTGGTTACTGACCAAAGCTTTAACCCTCACTATAAAGTAAGGCATCTTGAGCCTTTGCCTATCAACGCAGTCAGTGAGGCCACTTCTAAGTGCCTTTAAAAGTAAATGGAAAGGTCACTACTGACAGTAACGAGAGTTGAATCCACCTGAAATGTTGCTCCCAGGAATTCAGTTCCCTACAGACTTCCCAAGAGAAATGAAGCTCTTACAAGCCTTCAGACTACAAAGACTTTCACTTGCACCTCCGCTAAATTCACCATCATCCTGCCCCAGCGACATAAACAAAGGAAATATTGTGAGACTTCCAGACTGCCCTGGTCAGGACAATAGATCATTTTCCACTTTTTGCATAAGATGAAATATTTCCTGGCTTGCAGGATGTGGTAGGGGAAAGGAATGGTTTATTTTCTTTAATTGATTTTGGTGCTATTTGTATCTGTGCTGTCTTTAGTTTCAGGTGCATTAGTTATCAGGAGTATCTGCTTCAAGGCATAAACAATGGAAGTTCTCGATCTATCTTCCCCCACAGGGTTTTAAAACCTCTTCTCCCAGAATAGGTATGAGGCCCTTTCCCACAGATGCTCTGGAGCAGAACTATTTTAATCACCAAAATACTAAAACCACAAACTTGGGGGGGAAAATAAAATAAAAGGCCTTTCAAATCAAGTGAATAAGCCAAGGCGGGAAAAAATTATCTCCTACCCATTTAACTAATAACATTCCTCTCCAGAAATGGCAAGCGCAGAACAAACCTCTCCAAGTGCTTTTTTACAGCCAAGCTCCTGCAGCTGCCCGTCCTCTGCCCTCCCTGTGGGGACATGGCTCCATCTGTGCCCCTGCCACAGGGAAAAGCTGCTGGCACCGCAGGCGGGGGGCATGTGGGGCAGCTGTGCTCCCCAAACAGGCCTTGGGTTTTCAAACAGCCAAGCTTTGAGTGGACGAGATACTGTAGTGAAAGGAGCAGGACTGGTTGTGCTGCAAGATAAGATTGTTTGCCAGGCCTTTGTTGGATGCAGTCTTGCAGATGCAGGAAGGAAAACAAGCTGTAAAGATGGCAAAAGAAGGGAAAAAACACCCCAAGGGAAGCAGCGCTGGTGCAGGACGCCAAGACCTTCCTCAGCGAAGGGCACAACACAGAAACAGAGACAAACACGAACAGCTCAAACCAAACCGCATCAAGCCCTGCCTTAGCAGGCCCCCTCCTTGCTCACTTGCATCTTTCTCCACCTCCCTGGACAGCCAGCACTGGGACAGGGTGCCAAGGACCTCAGCAAGAGGTGGGACAGCCCATAAGCACCTCAGCTACTTTTGCCCACCTCATGTACAAACTGCAGGGACACTGGCTCTGAGGCTACATGCACTGGGGGATGCTTTTCTTGCTGTGACAAAACCTACATCAAAACCAAATTGTGGGTCTGGCATTTCCCAGGCAGGTATGAGCTGCTGACCTGGTGGGTTTCACACAATGGCAGCAGTAAGAAAAAGGGTCAGGTGGCACGATTTGGAGGAGAGGCAGCATGTGAAGGACAACACAGCCAGCCCAGCTGCCATGCAGGCCCTGCTGCTCACAAACTGAGTGCAACACGGACACACCTGCCTTCACGGCCTGTTAGCTTCGTTTGGTTGCTTGGTTGCTTGTCCAGATTTAGCCTACCACTGCATCTGGTCAGGCCTTGCACTCAGTCTGTCCCGTTGGTGTAGAGAGAAAACAAGGAGCTACACAGAGGGCCCATGGTAGCCCATTACTTCCTTCTCAATAGCAGTTTTGCTGCTTGGACACCTTGCTTCAAGCAAGGCAAGGACTCAGGGAGAAATGCTGGTTTTGGTTTAGCTTAAGCCAGTCCTGCACAGCCCAGCCTTGTGCATCCTCCTGTCCTGAAGGTATTTTATGCAGAATAGTTTCCTGATTTGCATATCTCCACCTGTTTCTGGTCCTTTCCCCACTGCCTCAAGCCACCACAAAGGGAGGATAGAGTCCCCAGCTGGCACAGCAAGGTGAGGAGCCCAGGGCAGCTGGATTTTCCATGTGGAGGTGAGAAACAGCAACACACAACATGTCTTTCTGGTTCTCCATGGTCTGAATTCTAAAAACAGCAGCTGGAGACCCACAAGAACCCTACTGAAAGCACAGGGAGGAACTATGGGGCTAGGACTGGTGCAGCCCTATTTAAATTTAACCAGTTGGTGATAAACGAGCCAGATGAGACCTGAGACATGATCATCCACCCAGCTTCCTGCTGTGCTTTGTCTGATTGATGCATTCATAAGTAAAAGCAGAACCTTGTCCTCACACAGGTGAGCCATGGTCCCTGGCACACACCCGAACACACCTGACCTCAAGCACGGGAGTAGCAAGATCCAGCCAGAGGATCCCCTCCGGCACCAGAGCCACTCATGGTGGCTCTACAGCCCCCGGGACACAAGGAAGGCGGGGTACTTCCAGCGAAAGCCATGGCTGCTGCTTTGTAGCCTTAGGCTTGAGGTCTATTTTTTTCTGGGACAAGGAAGAGAGACTTATGCTAAATACCTCACTTTGTTTAATCCACTACACACAAAATCCTGAGAGGTTCAAAGCTCCAGTGTTTACTCTATCAGGCTTACTTCTGGGCTAAATAAACCATCAAAATCTAAGTCTCACTGAAAATATCTAAACATGCTAGTTGAAACTGATGAATGGTTAGCATTTGGCAAAGCCAAAGCATGGATTCATAATTATTCTAAGATGAGTCACCTGGAGAAACCAGAACAGTAGCCAACAAAAACATCCCTTTGAATAACTCAGCAAGAAAGAAGATGCCTAGAAACACGCCCTGGGAAAGGCAGGAGAGGGGCAAGGAGCACTATGCTCCCAGCTCAGCGGAGGATATCTCAGCCCCCCGTAGTCACCTCTGACCAAGGAGTCTGTGCCCATCTCAACAGAAGCCCATTCCTGGATACCAGGGCAGTCTGACATCCATATTCCCTCTGTGACCCATAGGATTGGAACAAGCCAGACTTTTGCAGACAACAAAAAAAAGATAAAAATCATATTGCTTGGGGGTGTGCCAAGCTATTATTTCACCCAATTAAGAGTCTTGAACTGCTGAAAGTTGAAAGGATTTCCGCTGGAAGGAGAACATTCCCTAGCCAAAAAGTCTCCAGAAAGGTATAGGGGCGGTAACTCGTGGCATTTAGTGTTAGGAAACAAACATCTAGACAAAGGCTTCTCTTTTTTTGGTTTGTTGTTGATGATGTTTTTAAAAGATGCTGCAAGTACAGATCCTGGAATGGGTGCAAAGCTTCAAAGCAGCCCGTGTGCTGCATGTGGCACAGCTGGGTCTGGGCACAGGAGACTTGTTGTCATTCCTCACCCTGCTTTGCCCCTCCTTTCCAACATCTGCCTGCTATCAACCAAGCAAAAACATGGAGATAGTACTAAAGGGCAAGTATGGATTTTACCTTGTCCTGCCATTCCCAGGCAGGTGTGGGCCGTGGACTGGCCGCAAGGGATGAAGCATGCTCCCTTACCACAGCACTGCCCGTTATTGCTTCGGCATGTTGCAATGCATTGATTGAGTAACTGGCAATTATATTGCATATATCTTTATCTCCAGTGTTATGGTGTTACATTCATAGCTGTATAAATAACAGCCCATCTCTCACCCATGGTAGCTTCCATTTAGCATAGCCTTGCTGATCCTGCTGCAGAGAGCAGCAATAAAGCCTGAGCTCAGATTTTGGTGCTGTCCCCCAACCTGGCCAGCACCACACTGATTTTAAAAAGGTAATTTTTAAATGTGCTTCTACATGACTACAAAAGCAAACTTCTCTTTTGCCACTCTGCAAAGGAAAGCATTTAGTGTTTTGACACATCTGGCTTTAATTCATCCTTTGAGAGGAAAGGATTTACCAGGGCTGCCCTGAGACCTGCTGCAGCCTTATCAAGAGCTCATCGTGGACTTAGACAACCTCACTTGCAGCCATTGTGCTGTCAAACAGGTTTCCTTCCTCTTCTTCACAGCACTTCTACATCACATCCTATTTAGACCTCTTACAGTGCTTCATAATGTGATAATGAGAACCCTGCACACTTACGGGATTTGGGAGGCATTATCTCAGCTTTTAAGAGGAGTAATATGAAGATCAGAGATTAAAGGTGGCAAACCTAATGGGCTGTGATCCAGACAATAGGATATTTTCTATTCCGTTTATCTCATTTCCCTTGGATCTGGGACCCTTCTTGGCTTCCCTGCCATCAGCCCAGCTCGACCACTTCTCCACTCACTTCAGTCCTACCTTGTCCTTTCTTTCCACACTAGCTTACAAATTCTACACTAGTTCATCACTATCAGTCCCTCGCTGTATCGTGCTGCAGGTCCGTAGAGACAAAATTCTGTTAGCCAGTAACTGGGATGAGAAATCAAGCACTAAAATATCTTCCTATCATAGATGAATACCACTGAAAACAAAAAGTTATTGAATATGGAGATGCTCACTGCTATGACAGGAATAACCTTTTGCTTAAGAAATAGGGTGGAGTGTGGATAGATGTGGAAGGAATATGAAAGCTCAGAGCTATGGCTCATCCACAGAGTACAGATGCCCGCTGCAGAAGCTCCTAGATTTCCAAGAGGGGCTAATTAAGCATAAGTGAGCATAAGCGTGAAGGGAGCATTTGGCAGTACTCGGTGTTAGACCGAGGAGGCAGCCTCTGGCTCAGGGCATCACCAGCTCCGTGGGGGCAAGTCCGATGCCAAGGGCAGGACGTCACATCCTGTGGCTGGAGGGGCCCAGGGTCCAAGCCTGGCAATTAGGAAAGAATATTTCTGCTCAGAATTTTAAGCTACTTCAAAAGACAACATGCTGCTGTGCTTCTCTCTGGGGAGGACAAAAAGTTACTGCTGTGCTAACATTTAAAATAATTATTTTTTCCAGAGAAAGCAAAGGCTTGCTGCACAGGCACCAGGACACAGCACGGATGGCAGGAAGCAGAGTTGTGGGATTTTCCATGTGCAGAAATGTCTCAAGAGGCATGGGCGAGCTAGATGTTTTACCTGAAATAGGGTAGCGATTCTGTCCCCCTCCAGCAGGCAGGCTTTGTCACCTTGGAACAGTTACCTCCCATGTCTCTACCTCAGTCTCAGCAGGCACCTCTCACTGCATAGGCACACAAAATCCCAGGATGGCTCTGGGGAGCTCCTTGTGTCCAGAGCAGAAGGGTCAGGGCCCAGAGCTGTGCAGGATGTCTGCCCGTCTTGTTCCCTGTCTTGGGAAAAACGTCTCTCCACTTGCCTTCTGATGCCCAACAAGAGCCGCTGCACACAGGCACAGACATGGGGAAGGAAGACACAGACAGGGCGTGTGCCGGTGGGTGGGAGGAACAATTGGCAGATGGTTGGAGTAAGCAGGACACTGCGGGCAGCAGGACATGCCTGGAAGGCAGTAGGCACCTAAGCGAGAGACTGCTGTGGGTCAGGGCAGGGCTGCAGCCATTTTTCCCCAAGGGTCCCATAGAAACAAATTCTAAAGCACAGGCAACCCTACCAGGCAAATTCCCAAGTAGCAAAGAAAAAAAACCACCCCTAAACATCTGTTTTCCAGAAGACTACAGCCTTAGTCTGAAGTAAATGCTTATTTTACTTACAACAGCTTTCACAGTGCAAAGTAGCTTACTAAAAAAGCCAGATGATGTCTCTCCAGTGAGAAGGTGCCCCAGCAGGAGCAGACAGTGAGCAACTCCTGTGCTTGCAGAGCAGGGAAGGGGGAACAGTGCACAGCTCCTCCAATTCCAAAGGCGGGAGGAAAGGCAGAAAATTACACAGATTTAAAAAAAAAAAAAAAAAAGGAAACCCCAAACCTCACTAGGCACTCTGCCACTTGGATTCTGGAGCTGCAAGCGAAAAGCCAGCACAGATTTCCTTTGTGGTCAGTGTCAACAACAGGGAGAGAAGCAGGTAGAAGACCCCTAGGACCTTGGCTCAGAAGCTAGTCAGGTCCCTGCACTTGACAAACCTGGTCACCTCAGAGGGAACGCAAAGGGTTGTCACCAGCCCAGGCAGAAGAGCCACACTGTCACTTGGATGAGGATCTGGCAGCTCCCAGAAGGCTGGGCTCCTGCTTGTGTCCCCTGCAGCATGGAGGCTGCATGTAACCCCTTCCCCAGGAGGGATGGCTTTTGCCTGACAGGGTCTGTAACCTCACAGTCACAGGGACCATTGGCTACTGATTAACTTGGGCTGTGAAGGAAGGCTGCCTCTCCATCTCTCAATCAACACAACTTTGCAGAGGCAGCAACCAAAAGAAGCCTTTTTTTGGTGGAAAATCATGTGTGAGCAAACCACCCTTATCTGCCTGAACTGATAAGCAACTTGAAATGCGGTGACTCTGGCTTACGTTGACTTCAGTCTTTCACCGCTGTTTATTTTCATTGATCCTATTTAATAGTCAAGTTGAATACGCTTATCAACGTTTCCGCAGCAGCTCTTTGGGATATACAGCTTATTGTTCTGAAAATATTTAACTGTGCAAACCAAATCCAGGGTACTTATTTCCTTACTTGCTTAAAGAGATGGTGGCAGGTAAGTCTATCCAGGTCTGAAAAGCTTAAAACTTGCTTCGTTTCTCCACCCAGTATTTCTGGGTCACACACATTGAGCTCTCAGTGATTTATTTTTTTTATGAGGAGTTTCATTCAGCAACAACAAAAAAGCTACAGCACTTCAAAATGTTTTGAGAGTAGAAGCTCTAGCTAATTTAATATTGAAATCAACACTCCTAGCATAGGAGCGGGAGGAGAGGCAAAGCTGGTCATGAAGCAGCATAAGCTCCAACAGGCTGCCTTGTGAGATGGAAGCTGGCCTTCACTGGACATCGGCTTGCAATCATAAACCACTGAAACATGCTATGTTAAAGAGGTGAATCTCTTTGTTATCAAAGGAATAAGCAAAAAAAATGGCCATGCAAAAATAACTTCATTTCGATCCCACTGATTCAGCTTACTAAGCAACTGATGCTCATACACATTTCCTGATTAGGGTAAATTATATAGGACAGTTTCTGAGCAGCACATGCATAATTTATCTGATACGTTTGAGGAAGAGACTACATTAATAGTTCATAGGAAACTGAACTCTCACGTCTGTAAGGATTTCTGTTTGAAAATGCATTTACAATAAAAAACTAAAAGGCACTATTAGCCAAGTCCTCCATCTCATTATGAATAATTTTTAATACCTTTGCTGCTCGCTCAAACATTTCAGTTTAAATTCATTTTACTTGTCTAGCAAAAAGCAGATGAACTGGAAGTCTCAGTATTCCCAGGCAATTCAGAGCGCTGCATAGTAAAAACATCAGTGACTGCAGACGGTACAACAGGACCTGTACATAACACTTCGGACAAGAGATGGTTGCAATACGCCAGCACAGTCTCCATGTGCTGTTTCAGGACACTTGACTCGCCTCTCAGTTACAGCAGTTGAACTCACTGTGGCCTTCCTGATGAAAAAAAAACCCAAAAAACCCCCCAAAACACCCATCCACAAAACGGTTCATATTCTCGATACTGGTAGAACTGCATTAATAAACCCTTGAGTAATTTTGTTAGGGATTTGGTGTATCCACTTAGACTAACCGATAAGCAAGCCACAGACAACAAATACCAAGCGCTGATCAATCAGCTGTATTCCACAGAAAAGCACCAGCTACACCGGCTGCAGAGTTAGTAAATATTATCCAGCCATTTTGTTTAGGCAATAGTCTACCACTACACCTAGGAAAAAAAAACCAAGCAGCTTTTTCATATTCATTAACAAATTGAGTGATGAGAATAGGCAAATAAGAACGGTTTCTTTTTCTGCACCAAAGCTTCAAGAGCTTTAGCATCTTGATCATATGTTGCTACTTCAGTGCATTTTTATCCCCTACAGAGAACAGCAGAAGTGGCTAATGACTGACTTCTGCTACTAATAAAACACACTTTTCTTTTCAGCTTCATTAACAGATAGCTAAAGAAGTAATTTTGCCCTGGGCTTCTTTTTTTTTTTTTTTTAAAAAAAAACCACAAACCAAGTGAAGAACATTGCCACGATCACCACAGAAGCTATTTGGAAGCTCACTCACATTAGTTCAAAACCTGCATCTGAATCTTGTCAGTCAGTGCAGCAAAACCAAAATGTTTGAAAGGTCATTAAATAAGGGGTCAGGAGAACTACAGGGCACACTCAATAACGCACTTCTGCATCTGTTCAACGCATCTTTGATATTATGCAGAGATATTTGTCTCAATTTTATGGAGTATTGCAGAATATTACAACCTTTAAATCCTTTAGACAAAAAAATGCGACACAACATTTACGTATTTCGAATTTTTGCTTATCAAACACTTAAAATAGTAAAACTTAGAAATAGTCCCGATAATGCTTAGAAAACCAGCAAACAAGTTACAAGACAGAGGTCTGAAATCACTGTAAAAATGTTTTTATTCCTTATCTGTGGAGACTGCATATGAAAAGAGGATCTACTGCGAGCTTTTCAACAAAAAAACCCAGGAATCCTCCTAAGTAGCAGAGACATAAGGGTATCCTGTTCCAGAGCAGACGACAGCAATCAAATCTTTCTCCTTGCCCTCATGCAATACAGGGAATTTACAGTTTTCAGCAAGATGCTAAAGATATTATGTCAAGAAATGCTACTCTGAAGCTGCTGTCTGAGGGCCAGTATTCCCCCTTGCTCCTCATCAGTCTTCACCCTCATCTTTCATCTTCTTCTTTTTCTTCTTCTTTTTCTCTGTATTCTGGAAACAAACAAATGTTGCTATGATCAAAGCCTAACAGAGCAGCAAAGCGACACATGTAGCTAGGCAACAGAGCTCCTGCTCAGAGCATCACCGCAGCTGCCATACTTGGCGAAGCACACCCCAGGAGCGGTTCCCTTCCTCTACCGCCCCCGGAGATGTCCCCTTCCTCTACGGTTGAACATGCTCGATGCTTACAGCACAGGGGGTCAGCAGGCAGCCACACTGGCTGCCACACTGCTGGGCAGCCCAGCGCCGCAGCTGCGCTAAAGGAAGGGGAAGAAATTAAACCCCATGTTAAGGACAGGACTTCAAAACTGAGCAACTGGTTTGGTCCTATCCACTCTACTGTTGCTAGAAGACATCAAATAAAGCTTCATTGGATCAGCAGGTACAGTTTTTGCTCCATTCAAGTCCTAAATACTAGACAGATGCCTGTGATGGGCACCAAGGGACACCCTTTCCACTAGAAAAGATGCAGAAAGAGAGAAGACTAAAGCTGGGAGTGGGCAGAGGAAAGGAGGGGAAACACTCTGGGTATGTGGAAGCCTTCCAGTCACAAATTTCCTGGACTTTATTTGTAATGCAAATCTCTGTGAAATGACGTTACTAAAGTAGAATTGTCCTTGCATACCACAGGTTATATAGATAATATTATTTCCCTCCTTGTTCCATATGTTTTGGAGAGAATCCATTCCCATAAAGAATCAGGTAGCTGTACAATTCTGCCTCACCTCTACTGCGGGGCTGGTGGGAGGTTCCTCACTCAATACCTCCTCTTCTTCAGCCTGTTTTTCCTTATCTTTTTTCTTTTTCTTCTTTTTGACAGGTCCATCATCTTCTACAGTTGTCTCTTCTGTACCACAGAAAGAAAAAAAAGTCAGGTCGTCAGTTATTAAGAGCGTGAAAGGCAAAAGAAAAAGCTTTCTATGAGATTCGAGAGGATGCAAAGACAACAGTAAGAATGCAAAATACTGAATACCTCACTGCCCCTTCTTTCTGTGTCTTTTCATCTGCTTTCATTCCATTTTGCCCTTACCTGCATGACTACTCCCTGCTATAATCAAAACATAGAACTACATAAGACACAAGTGACAATGTTCTGCACTATTCACATCTCCTGGTAAAAACATTCCTCATATGCTGTTCCCAAAGTTTAAAACAAGCTTGCATGTTTTCATTTGTCTGCGACACAACCAAATACTCTTTCTGAAAACAGGCTGTCTGCAGTTCAGCAAATATTTTCACCAGCATCACAAGAGCAATGGAAAGACTAAAACCCACATTAGAAATGTGTTCAGCCAGCAGTAGCTTGTTTGCAACCTATTTCCCTATTTTGATGTTGGAAATTTGCTAAGCGCAGACCAGTTTTCTTTCTGTTTAGACTAGCAAGCACAAAGATTGCTTAGTGCTGAGCTAACGTAAAGCAATGCAAAAGCAAAAACTCTTTGCTGTTCTGGAAGACAGCAACTGAACTACTTATATAAGCTGAGAGGAACGCTAGCCCAAGGAAAGACTGACTAATGCCCTCTTATATTTATTTTTCAGAATAGCTAGCCTCTCTAATCACAGTGGTAAAGGCACCATGATTTACTACTCATTTTCTAGAATACATACCACAATCTTAGGAATGTCTAGGCAAAGAAGCCAAACAGAAATCATTACCCAGCTGACAGCCTATGCCAGGCTGTTACTGAAGCATACCCAAGTTAAATTTATTCGCACAGCTGAGTCAGTGCTAGATACCAACTTTCTCAGTGCACAGCACTCATGAGTAAGTTCGTGACGTAGCAACCGCTGTACTTCAGTAGGTACAGAACTGAGATGCTGAAACCGGTGGCGTTTGTCGGGTGTACAGTTGCTACTGGAGGTGTGACTCAAGCAGTCATTTCCTCACTATGTTTTCTCAAAAAAACCCCAGCAAACCAAAACAACAACAAACCCCCAAATCAATTTTGAAGCACACTCGCCACTTACAAGAAGAAAAAAAAACGAAAACATTGCAATTATAAAAAACCCATACAGCCTCCTAACACCTTTTCTGTCACAAGTATATTTCCTCAAGGCAGCAGGAGGATTATACAAGTCACAGATACTCTTCAATCTTTGTCTCTAACATACGCTTCAGACAAAAAAATTGGCTTCAGGGCAAAAAATTTCTAGACATGTCTACAGAAAAATACAGCCAGCTAACACATGCAGTTTCCTGACATTAAAAAATGCCAGAAGCAAAACAGCAAAGGATTCCAGATAAAGGAACTGGTAAATACAACTGTAAGTGGATTCTGCGATACACATAATTCACAGTGAACAGTGTGTGCAAGCACAAGGTATCCAAAACATGTGTGAAAGTAAGTATCCTCACCTCCCTATGTATGACAGAGAGAAATAAAAGTAGCTGAAAAATAAGTACAAGCTACATTAAAGCCATACAGTACAACAGAGGCATACGCATCTTATTTTGCAATGCAACACATTTTCACCCAGCTGGCAAACCATGCATTTTCAGGCAAAGTGTTGGGAGGTAACCTTGGAAAAATAAGTCCTTGTCATTATCCTACACGTCATCAAGTCTGACACACCAGGCAGTGGAACCTGTCACAATTTACAGCCGCAAATGATGCACTGTGTGCTCACAGGCACTTCTCACAGTTAACAGCAGATGCCTTCTCGAAGATTTCACTTACTGCTTTCTAGCAAAGCTCATCACAAGACTTCACGTACTTGTACCTAGGCAGAATGAGGATAAAGGCTCCAGGGGTGCTGGTCTTTCCCCTCTGGGTGCATCGCTTTTAAGTCACTCAAGCCCAGCAGGGTTTCTTTGTGACACACAGCAGCTGACAAGGAAGCCAGCAGCTCTCACCATCAGGCACTGGGAGCAGCACCCTGAAGAGCAGTTTGACTGACAGCCCCACATGGTGCTGGAGATCACCAGTAGTACTCTCTGCACCATTTTTCTCTAAGCTCTTGCACACGAGACTGATGCATCCTCCCTCCTTTGCATGTACAGAATCAAGTCACACTGCCCATCAATAAAGATGCCACATCATGATGTTACTGTCATTTAAGGCTTTGCATCTTGCAGGGTCCACTCCATTAAGATAATACTTCTCTTTTCAAGCTCAAATGCATGCTGAGTGCTCCACTGTTGGTGGTACGAGTTGTCCAGCAACATTCAACTTCAAAATACTGTAGTCACAAAAATAGCTATTTCCCTTCCCCCACCATTAAAACAAGTTTTAACAGACAATTCCTGAAGTGGATTATCACTTGTTTCAGGCACTATCCTTCTGCTTGGTTTCTTTTTAGGTGTAAAAGGTGAAAGGTGTTTGAAGTCATGCTTCATCCCCCACCCCCCTCTGACACTTCCTAAACAAAGCACTGCCATACACACACCCCAGAGAGAGAAAACGTCACACATCTCATCCTGCAGTAACATTTACATTTCAGGCTATCACAATTCCAGATATTGTCCCCTCTTTACAACAAATATTAAAGCAATAGTTTGACAAATTACTTTTCAGCAGCACCTTCCCAGCTTACTCCTGTACCTTACCTTGCTCTTGTAATACAAACTGGATCAAAATTGATCCAGCTGAAAAATTTATTTTTTTTCCTGGACTGCTTTTCCACCACTCCCCACTCACCATGCAGCTGCACAAACCGCATGGGGAAGGACAGGGCAGAGACTTCTTTTACAACTCTCTGTCTAGATGTGTAATCTCTGACTAGGGAAAAGCTTAATAAAGCACAGTATCAAAACGAATAGAGCCACAAACAGCAGAAATTAAAGGCTCATGCACATTCAAGCAGACATGCAACATAAATCTTAGTGCCAGAATCTCTTCTGCACTCTTCTGTGAGTTATGGAACTACTCAAAATTCTTGGACCATCACAGCACCCCTCTAGCACATTTTGCAGTCTACCATCTATACTGGAGAAGAGCAAGGTCATGATCTGTCCAGCCTTTCAGGGAAATTCATGCACTTTGCTGGGTAGCCAAACACAAGAATTTGCAAACATAGGGGCAGTGCTATCTTAAAGGGTTCAGGAGGGGAGGCTGAAGAGTTTAGCTCTCCATAAAGGTGATATAAGCTAAATAAGATCTCTGAAAACACTTCCTCCATAGTCTGAAGCAACTGGCACAGTTAGTTCTAAGTCTTCAAACAAAATGACCAAGAACTGGGAAAAAGCAAGAGCTCTGAACCACATATCCAAAGGACACCCTCTTTTCAGAAGAAAAGCAACGCATCTGAATCCTGTACTTCACGTTTGGCGAAGTTTAAAAAAACCCCAACAAACAAACAACAAGCAAACATCACAGACTTCAGTAATACACAAGTATTCTTAACACCATCTACTGCTGAAATTATTCTTGGTATCTGAAGGATACCTGCTAAGCTGCACCCAACCTCTTAAACCAGGAGGTATCAATGCCCAACAAAGTAAATGAAGCAAACACAAGCAGGTTTGTGTACAAAAGCACAAAGCATTGAATAACATCATCTATTAACAAATATTCTCCTCATACTGTAAGAGAGCAGGCTGGAAATGAACGTTGTATTTCACCTGTGAGGAGCTTACACCTGTTGGATGTCAACACTCGCTCTGATAATGCAAGAGAAGCCCAAGGGCACAATTGTGAGACTACAGTAAGGGAAATTAGTTCAAAAGACTATCAAAAGCAGTCACTGTGAGAACACCCACATTCTCCAAAAAGCAAATGGGCAAAGTTCAAGCTGCCTAAGTACTCATGTGTCCTTGTCTCATGGCGATAAGTACAAAAGAACAAGCTGGGGCACAGATCTCAGATTTATGGCACAAAGGATTCTCTCTCCAGTGAAGCTTCACTTCTCAGCTAAGTTTAGGTTCCTACAAGTTGCTCCATCCCTGTACATAGGCAACACGAAGTAATCGGCATCAGCTGAGCACAAAGAGGTACAGAATCAGCATAACTACACTCCTATCCTCTAGAACACAGCAGCACAGAGAAGGGCAAAAGGGGAAGGCTCTGACAGCCACCCTCTGCTACAGGCACACAGAGTTGACAAAACTTCGGAGTAGCTCACGCCCAGATGTGGCCTGGGGTCTCACAGAAGCGACATGAAGTCATTTTCCTTTTCCTTTATCACAGCAAGTATCAGGCCAGCCATCTAGAGGTGCTGAAGTGCCCACTGGAGAGATGAGAGAGACTGTTTCTCAAAACAAACCACAGTATCAAACCAGATTATTTCAAAGGCACATTCCAAAAATCTCTCTTCACACAGTAACTTATCAGAGAAGGAAAGAACAACTGTGGCCATAGTTCAGTTTGAGCTCTCCAGAGAATAACAACTGTTCAAGCATTACATAAATTCAGACTGAAATTTCCAAGTGTCATTTCACCTCAAATTCTAGCATTCCATGCTTATATGCTGAAACCTGCCAGAAAACATTTCTATACAGAATAAAACAGTATTCTTTAAAGAAAATTGGGCAAGTTGTGGTTTTACAGAGAAGAGGTTTTTTCGTCTTCAAGATACTGAGGCCCACTAAATACTGACTTGCTAAACAAGAAATTCCACAGGAAGAATATGAGTAGAGGTCTGGTTTTAAATGTTCTATGCTTAAAACCGTTTAAAAGCAGGTATTCAAACTAAATTGACTGCAGTCTGGTGGCAGCCCATAAAGCGTTACTATTTTTTTTTAGAAATACACTGTCACACCCAAAGAGAGTTGGGTGTAAATGTTAAGCCTCACTGCACGATACACACAGCAAGATAAAAACAGCACAGATGCAGCAACTAACCTTTCATCTCTGCTTTGAACTTCTTTGCTTTCACAGCAACCTCTGTCTCTTGTTCTTCCACCTCTTGAATTTTGCGTTTCTTTGAAACAGCAGGAAGTGTAGAGTCACCAGATGGGTCAAATATTTTTATTTCACTGTAATGAAGAAAATGAGTCAGCATACAGGAAGAACAAGAAGAGGTAGCCCCCAGGTAAGATCCAGCAGATGAACAGAAACTTTCCAACACAACCTCCCAAGAATATTTACAAATCAATCTTGCTCAGCTAAAAAAGCATCCACAGGTAGTGAGGCCCCTTCTCCAATACATGAATGGTTTGTCAGTAATCATGACTACAGGAGACACTTCATGAAGTACAACTGTCTGAACAGAAGATACCAGTTAAGCAAGAGTTTGGTTCTGGTTTATTTCTCTTCAAGAACACTTAAATTACCCATTTGATTGATCTCTCTGCTGCTGAAAGCCTTCATAGCACAGTTGCATGGCCATGAGCACAGAGCTCCCCACAACTTGGCAAATCTGTAGGCGTACCCAAAGAGTAACATACACAGAGGATGACAAAAAGCTTTACTTTTGCTTTTTCTGCACTGCCTCTCCACCATTGTGCAGGTTACAAAAGCAACTGAGACTAGTGACTAGACTGGGAAGCCAGTGGTAATAAAGCTAGGAGATAGCACCATCAATTCACCCTCTAAGCATCAGAAATTATTCTTAAGGGTATTAGCATACTGCTCTACAGAAATTGATTACACAGACTTTTGCAAACATTGGACTCTGCTTCAGGTAAACCCAGACAAGAGCTCAATGGTTTTCCTGTCACTGTCAAAATAAATAAATATGCCAAAGATAGGTAATGCATTCTCTCACATCTTTTTTTTGGAAAGCATACTGAAATGCTTCACTTGAATCTCATCTCTAAAAGCTACCTTGCAGCTAACTTCCGAACACGACTTTGATGCAGCTAATTCATACAGGATCCACAGTTCCATACCATACCAAGAGATTCATGCCAATTTTCTTAAAACACTGTTTTAACCCAAACAACCTTCACAGAGCAGCAATACTGCAATTTTTATACTTAAGGACAATTTGATACAGAGTTAGTTTCCCTTGTAGGCAGCCAGACTAAGCCAAACAGCCAGAACCATCTTGAGTCTCTTCCCCTCAAGACCAGACACGTTTGCAAAGAATGTCTAACAGCAGAAACATGTCCTGGCAGGAATTCATGACTCCTCACTTCAAGAGGTCAAAAACCAGCACGTACGTTGTCTCCTCAACACCCTCACCCCTAAGCTACTGCCTCCTTATACACCTCAACGCTTCATTTACTGACACTATCTTTTCAAAATCTGCTCCAGAAATCACAGCCATCGCTACGCCTTGAAAAGCCCAGCATATGGAAACAAAAGATACAGTCAGGCTTGAGGAAGATGTTTGCAGACTGCAGATGGGTGCAACAATGCTATTTTTCCCCACAGAACTAGCACCCAGCCCTGGTTTTGCTAAGCACTTACCCTCTCTGTGCTGAAGGTTCAGCAAAATAAGCAGGCCAAGCTAAGCAAGAAGCCTGTAACCAAATTCAGCAAAAACCCCAAATGTCACAGCTCAGACTAATAATAACCTGTTCAAATCCTTAGATGTTCAGCTGTCCCAGTTGCAGTTTACAGTGTCACTCTGGGCACCAGAAACCGATCTAATGGTGTCCAGATCACAGAGTCTATCTATTCCTTAAGATACATATTACTTGGAACACACAAGACCTAAAAAAAAGAACATGAAACTTTGCCCAAAAGAGGTGTGATTTTTTTTTTTCTTTTCTAAGATGACTATGTAGGTGTCTAGGACAGCTTCCATGTCAAAGAAATTAATTCAAACTCTAATTTTCTCAATTTAATTTATTCAGATTTGCATAAATAAAGCTGCTACATATTAACTCCCCAAATTACTCAGCTTTTTGGGCTGATGCTGATAGCATCTGAACATACATGTTATCTGATGATGTCAGTAATGTACTATTAGAAAATCAGGACTGTTTCTCCAGTTGACTGGCTTTACCACAACTATAAAATGTGGGCAAATGGAAATCCTCATTAGCAATGCAACTTGTCATCAGTGTTCAAGAGCACAGAAAATGTTTTCCGAATCTTAAGTCCACTCAAACCACAATGAAAAAGTTTCTCAGAAATAAAACCGTGAAGAGTTACTTATATTCAGCCAAGCTGAAAGGAAAAACTATTCACCTCTTGTTTTGATACTTGTCTGTCCTGGCCAAGGCTTTTCCAGTGCCACTTATTCTTCTTATCTAAAGAAAAATTAGAAGTGAATAATAAATTACTCATAATGAAAAAAATTCATAAGACAAGTTCTACAACTCTTGAAAGGAATTAAAAATGGAACAACAGACTTGTATTAGTGGTCAGGCTCTTGTGTATCCACGAGTCTTACACCTGAGAGTAGAACAGTGACAGGGAGGTAACTGGGGCGAGAAAAGCATGCATCTTTATAATATTGCTCTTCAAGAGCTGAATTCAATTAAAGGGCATCTAGTACTGGATCAAAACCACCACAGCCACATGATATACAACATCACACCTCTGAATACCCAAGGCTAGCTCAAATTTTGTGCACTATTTTTTTGAGAGGATAACTACATGTCAGGGCAGGTATCGCCCTACGTCTGGCCTAAAGCCAGCCTTAAAACCACAATACAGGCCCCAAACCAAGTTTGAATTAAATTTGTATGTGTCAGGTGATCAGTTTATGTTTTGGTATAACATGACTCCTTGTCTTTGTTTCTGTGGAAAGTATTATCACCCATTAAATGTTCAAGGAGGAGCAGGCAGGTTTTTCTGGATTTTTTCATTTTTGTTCTAGTGATGACAGTATTACAGCATTAATACCAGATCTTCTAGCCTGGAACGCTGAACCAAGTCACCATTTATAAGCTTACACGCCAGCAGGCACGACACTTAAAGAGGACAGCAAACCCTCTGCTCTCCCAGCATGCCATGCCAATGGCAATCGATGGAACAGCAGGTACAGAGAAGTGGGATATGCATCACGTGACAGGAAGGCAATGCAGGAATTTGCAGAATAAGATCTTGCTTTAGCTACAGAGAAAGTTCCTTAAGACTAAACACCACCAGTGTGCAGATTTTGGGGAACCATGGTAGAAAATGTGAATGGGGTAAAAACCCAAATGCACCTTTTTCTAAGGTGAAGAGAAAGAAGCTATGAAGTAATAAGCATATCTTTGCAACTAATACAGATATGTAGTAGAACGTAAAGATAAGATCCTATTTTGTTCAGAATCAAGATTTTTCAGTACCATTTACATTAAGACAAGCATGTAAACAAGAAAAACTGATATACAAACAAATAGATGTAGCCAGCTTATAAACCCTTCCAGGCCAGAAGAAATGACAGAGTTAAGAGTGACACCAGATGACAAAACTGAGTGAACAGAAAGACTCAGAAAGCAGCACATCAGAAAATCGTACCATAAACCAGAACATCACCTTCATGCAGCCCTCTGCTAGACTTACCCCTCTCTCTTCCAAAAGCCTCAGTCTTGTCTCTACTTTTAGCCTGTTCTCAGCTCCCATTTCGGCACTGGTATCCTCTCCAAGTGCATCATAGCGAATAGTCAAGGCAGTCTTAGCTGCCAGCATTCGAGAAATCTGGAAAAGCCAAAAGATAAATTAAACGCTTAGACTTAGCATAAGGCAATGATTCACTCTGATCTGGAAACCATACCCACAAAAGAACAAAGTAAACCCTTACTAGCCATACGTAGTCCAAAAAACCAAATTAGAACATCATTCTTTCAACACTGAAATATGAATCTTAATGCTAAACACCTTATTTTCTTGATAAATAGAGGGAAGCATCCAAGACAGCAAGTTAGTTAGCTACATCATAACTCACCAGGAATCCACATTATTACTTAGATACGTCAAACAGACAATCCCATTAACTTTTCTGAACAGGAATGAATGACCTTCAAGTATCTGTGGGACAGCAGTACGTTCCACATAACCACAAAGCAACTAAAGCAAGCCATGAAAAGAGCCTCACTGGGAAGCTCAAGCCATCTCATCGACATATTCATGCTCTGGAAAAAGCCAAGCTGGTAAACAATTCTGCAACTCACCTTTCCTTTGTTTTTAGTATTGGTCTGTCCGACTAGGGAAGCGTGATAGATAAGGCCAAATTTAGGTGTGTCCCGTTTAGTCTTCAGTGCTCTGAAGAGTGCCTTCTCAGCACCCAGTAACTGAACTGTTGAAGCTGGATGTTTTGCCAGATTCAAGAGAGAACCTAGAAGGAGATGACACAGCAACAGTAATTTGTCAGAAGAGAACTACAGAAGTAGGAAGCTAGATTCCTACACTGTTCAAAAGTAGGGAGCTCAGAGCCATCTATTTCTATGAGCGCTGCTTCACGCTCCTCTCCTGAAGGTAAGAGGTAAGCCATTTTGGTCTTTCATGCTCCAACTAACTGTCTCAATTGGATTTCAGCAACAGGAAAGAAGGCTGACTCAAAACGTATTCCACAGGAGTAATGCTTACTCCTGACAATGTCTGGCAGCAAGAGTGTGTCACCACAGAATTGCAGCACAGATAACTGAAATAAGGTTGCTAACCTTAAACCAGGCAGACTATAAAAGCCCAATGTCAGTTTGACAACATTTTACTTTAGAAGTGACTGGACTATCAGCAGGAGGCTCAGTGTCTCAGAAGAGGTAGTGACTTAAGTTGCCCTCATATTCCAGAAGGAATTCAGGCCAACTGAGAACTCTCTCATCACAGACCACTACCAAGCTCATGCTGGTATTCTCAGGTTCCTCAAGAGCCACCTTCTCTCCCTTCACCACAAGATGTTATTCAGGGTCTTGCATAATGCTTTTAACTGACCAGCTCCTCAAAGAAAGCCTCTGATGAGGTCACCTAAGCTTAGTTTACACTGATCAGCATAACCCACCTGCATGAGCAATGAGCCTTGCTCCAACCAGTTCGCCCACCATGACAGTGAGATTAGGAGCAATGGCCATCATTCTGTTCTTCAGGTAGTCATACAGCTGTGTCCGATACTCAGAGATTTCAATCACCTGGTACAGATAGAGTTTGACTACAGATCAGTATTAGCTGACCAACAATTATTAAGAGCTAAATATACTAAAATAAGGAAGTGCTAAGTATTCCAACTAAGAAGACTAACAAAATGCAGACAGCCAAGAGCCAGAGTTACAGAAAGCTTTATATAGGGCACATTTCAAGAGCAGAGCTCCATCCACAAAGTGTATTGGATCTGTATTGCTTACTCCCTTATGCAACTTCTTTTCTCAGCAAAGCTTCTGCTCAAGGAGCTGACAACATGCCAAAGACAGCAAAGCAGAACAAAAATACTTAGTAAGGACATTTTCTTTAGGACAAAACCCTGAAACATTCAGTTTTCACATAAACCTTTGCTGTCATTCTCTTGAAATGTGATAAATGCTCTTTACTTGTTCCATTCAAATACACACAATTAGAATGCACATAAAAAAAAAGCAGTCTAGTCTAGAGCAAGAACAGGAACTCCTAACTCTGCCACTCCCTGGTAAAGTCACAAAGGGATCCAACTGATACCACTGAAGTCAAAGGCAGTTCCCATACAATCCAGATGAAAGCAGGATTAGAGCTGCTAATTCTTTTGGGGCCTCAGTGCTCTACTTTTACCCCCAGGTTTATCACCTAGCTTTGAGAGTGACAGGTTAAAAAGAGGCTATACGGTACCATTATCTCAAAGCACACCGATGCTAGAATTCGCCCCCCCAAATAAAACTACCACTTTTGGAAGACTTTGTGCAGATATCTGGAGTCCGAGATGGCTCAGATGAGGTAGTGACTGTGCACCCTCATGTCTGTACATCAGGAAAGTAACAACACAGGAATCATCACTGCCACCACAAGTGTGTTAGCCCTGGGAAAACCTCTCCTTGGCAGAAGAGGTTCTGATATGGCTAAAGCGGAACTCCTACTGCTATTCATCCACACGTACATACCTGATCACAGAGATGGATTATGTTGTTTATATCTTCTTCTGATACTTCTGTTCCCATGGAAATTTCAGCAGCAGCCTTCACATCCTCTTCAATCTCCTCTGGTAGGATGTCAGAAACATCAGAGGAAGCAAAATTGCTCCTGTCTCCTGTGGGGGACAGATGAAAGCGTGTTTGTGCTGGGGGCGAGATGAACTAGTAAATGAAAACCACAGAAACAGATGAAGATAAAAGGCAAAAATAACAACAGTGCGTCAAGTCTGCTATCATTCTATTTCAAACTCCCCAAATATATATCAGTGTTCTTACTTTATGTTTATGCTAGCTGACAATTGTTGGAAATACCAATTTTGACACTAGGAAAACGCGCCCTTATTCTCTAACACTGCATACTTCACCTTTTCAGCAGTGGCCTGCTGCAAAATTTTCAGTCACAAGATTACCAGGAAGAATTCCAGGACATGAGCAGTCATCTACCACTAAGCAAACCTACGTAATTCTTCCTATAAGTGGGGGAAAAGCTCCCTTAAAAACCCAAGTCTCTTTCTGTACTGCAAAGTTCATTACTTAAAAAAAAAAAAAAAAAAAAAAAATCACCACCTATACAAAGCATATGCCTAAGAGGTGAGGCAAGCATCGCATGCCAACATGCAACAATCTCCAGGCTCATGCGTCCTCATTACTTACCAACTTTACGCACACATTTACAATACATTAGGTTATCTGTGATGATTTTGCCCAGTTCAGGGAAGTGCCAACCATACCATTCCCTACAGCGCATGATGTAGTTATTCAGTTCTTTGTCCAAGTCATCAAGAAGTGCTAAGAGAAAGAAGAATGGACTTTTTTTTCTAAAAAGGTAATGTAAAGATGGAAAAGTCACAAATCAACAAATTTAAAGTGTGACAGAAATATTTTATCCCATAAAGACTGGAATGAAGCATAAACTGCAATATATTAGAGGTGTTTACTTTTCAGAGAACTACATGCTCCCAGGCACAATATTATAGAAATACTAGAATTCTCATGAGTGTGGCCTGAAAGTTTCATCACTGGTACTGTCCTGGACAGACTCCTTTAAGAGCTAGAAAGCACATTTGCCTGGAAGGGGAGCAGTAGCCAGTTATTCCTCCTCTCAAAGCGCTACACACAAGACTGATGTAAAACTTAGCTATCTAATAAACTTTAAGGAAAAATGCTTTAATGGTGAGAAAATGATCTTGTATTCAATTACTTGATTTAAAAGATTGTATTAAGCTCTTTAGTTGCCTTTATATCATAAATAAACCCAATACAAATGCAACAGGCTCACCATTTACCAGATATGACCAATAACAGATTTACGACATAAGAATATAACATCCACAGCACGTATTATTGCAGAGCCCCGAGGCTAAAATATTTCCCACTAATGCAATACCAACATTCTCATCTGTTGTCTCAGTGGTAGTGACGAAGGAAGTGAATTAAATCATTAATTTCAGCTTAACTATGTTTCATCATTGACAACAGACTTTGAATTAATATCCGAAACAGGTTTCCTCACCACTGCTTCACAGCAAGCATGGCCATCATGATGTGGATGTCTTCAAAGAAACATGAAGAACGGGCTTTCCTAACAGCACTTACATTTCAGTCTGTTTTCCATTAAGAAAGCAAGGAGATGGGATGCAGCATTACACACTGCAGTGGGCTTCAGATGCCTAATGTAAGAGTCGATTTCTACATTGTCCTCTGTGCAAGACAGCATCAAAAATACAAAGGGGCAGAAAATCCTGTCCTGTGGCATTTGTTCTCCCAATGCTACCCAAAAGGGCAGCATGTTGGGAGGTGAAGCCTTCAGAGGACTGAACTAACACCGCCTGTATTTCAGCTGATCTCTGTGCTCAGAAAAGTGGATGGCAGTTTATTGTATCATCCTTAAAAATGCTCCTGCTTGTGGAAAACCCTATTAAGGAAACACCCCTTATGCCCAGCTGAACATCAATGCTCAATTTCCTGAAATATGCCAGGAGGAAATTGACAAAAATACTTTTCTGTAACGGATGTAAAGAAGTCAGCTACCCTAAGCCAAACCCATTAATAATTAAAGCTCTAAGTATACTTACAAATTGCCTGGATAATCATGGTATCTACTTTGTCTGGGCTGAATTTCAACTTGTATCGGGAAAGGCTGAGAAGACAGAAATACAGTTTCATCAACACCCTGACATCCTGCTGCAGAATGTGCCCCTCCACTCCCATTTTGCATGGTTACAGCTGTCCATAGCATCGGCCCACTTTTATGCCACTGACTGCTCTCAGCAGTGACCAGAAGCCACGCTGACACGGGTGAATGGGCACACGTTGCGTGACCAGGGTGAAAGGGAAAGTTAAGGCAGGTTGTACCACGTGCAGCAAACAGAACACAACTGCTGTGGCAGGAAATTGGCTGCAGGTTTCTTTCTGCACAGTTCCCCACAAAAAGTATTGGTCAGCTTCCAGTTCTGCAACAGCTGGAGGCAATCCACAAATCCCTACCTAGCCAGCAGCAAATACCAGCAGAAGTAATGTGAAGCCACAGAAGAAACTTCCTGGAAGATTCTCACTGCTGCAGAAAGCCCATTACCATCCAGCTTTAATGTATGTTTAAAATTTCTCAGTATGCTACAGTAAAAGAATCATAGAATAGTTTCAGCTGGAAGAGACCTTGAAGATCATCAAGTCCAGCCTTTGTCCCAGCCCTATCAACCTACTAAACTATGTCCCCCAATGCAACATCCACCCATCTCTTAAACACCTCCAGGGACGGTGACTCAACCACCTCCCTGGGCAGCCTGTTCCAATGGCTGACAACCCTTTCAGTAAAGAAATTCTTCCTAATATCTAACCTGATACTCCCCTGGCACAATTTAAATCCATTTCACCTCATCCTATCACTCTCCACGAGGAAAAATAGACCAACTCCTGCCTCTCTACAACCTCCTTCAGGTAGTTGTAGAGAGCGATGAGGTCTCCCCTCAATCGCCTCTCCTCTAGGCTAAACAGTCCCAGATCCCTCAGCCTTTCCTCATACGACTTGTCTTCTAAGCTCTTTACCAGCTTGGTAGCCCGCCTCTGTACCCTCTCCAGCACTTGGTATCAATGAGGACTTGCATCTCAAAAGTCCTTTCTCAATATTAACGCCCATTTTCTAAGCAAACACATCTATTCTTAAGGAATTAGCTACAGCAAAACAGTTCTCTAACTTGCCAATGGCTCAGGGACAGGACATTCATGTCAGAACATGGATTACAAATTACTCATGAATGATTGCTTGACCCCAAGCTGATCCAATGACTTTGTATTCAACTATCAGTCTTCACCTTGTCTCTCAGTGGCAACAAAGTTTTAAATGACCCATTGTCAGCTACAGAGATGTTTCAAACCAAATCCCGAAGTAGGTACCAAGCAAAAGAAAACTATCAGCTTTGAGCAAAGCCTTTCCCTAAAGGAAAGTGCAAACTGGAAAGCCCTTCCTTTATAAAACAAGATTTCAGATACAAACATGCCTTGACTCACTGAGTACGGGACCACGTCACATACTCTGAGGCACTTCAAGCAACACAGCACAGTCGAGGACACAGGAGTGGGGCAGACATGGGATGCCACAGAGCTGTTCTAGGAACTCACCTGTGTGCCAGACCCAGACACATAGCTGCCATCTCTCGAGAAGGGAGGCCTGTAATAAGCCCTTCAATCTGTGAACGAATTCCTCTCATCAGCTCTATAACCATTGGGCTGTGTATACAACTCAAATTCAGCTTGTCCTGCAGAATGGAAACCAATTGTCCAAAGTCAGGCATGGCAAGGACATTCATCTAAAGCCCTTCTTCCAGTAGCCTTATCTTTTCACACCTGGTGTTCCTACAGCAATCCTGTGATCGCACAAGAGTTTCAGGCTTCTCTGATGCTCACAGTAGCAACACCCTCAGTTTCCCACACAGCAACAATTCTAGTTTGAAGAGGAGATTTGTCATTAACGCTCCATCTGCTACGTAGATGCTGGAACTGAAGATTAAAGTTTTCTCACTTTACTAGAAACAGTTTGGCCACAGAGAGAAAATTCAGAGCTAGAGGGCTGGAGGCTTTGTGTCTTTTTCAGAGAACAAAACTGAATAATCAGAGTCCTTGGTATTACTCACTAACATTAAATCCTTGTAAAATTTTGCAGCCTACACCAGTCTCCTAAGACAGCACGAGGAGGTGATCAGAATGAAAATCACTGCAGCAGGGAGCAATCAGACATCACATGGAAACCTGGTATTTGACACCTAGGAGACACTGCAGAGAGCAGTCCACCTCTGCTGCACTTCTTCCCTCCTCCAGTAGGCAAGGATGGAAGCGGGTGTACAAGTGCTTGCAGACTGAGGAAAGCAGAACAACGCTTAAACCCAACAACACACCCCAATATTGCTGCATCTCTTAGTGAGGAATAAGCACGTCTGCCTGGCTGTTTTTTCATTTGGCTTCCCCAACCTCCTTTTTTCTGGATGGGATCATTAAGGAAATGATTTTTTTTTTCATCTACTGGGTTTCTAACCAATATTTAAGAGAGAAAGCAAGCAAACCTGAATACCTCACCTCTGTACTTTTACCATATCATTTACTTGCGTACTCAAGACAGCATCTTCCCAGTATACATGCCATGCATATTTGATCATAAACCCCAGGTATTTTCCCACCACAAACACAGCATTGGCTGCATAATGCATTGTTAATAACTGCAAAGTCTCTGGAACCTGACTGCAAGATTTCAGTAACATGAGACAAAAAAAAGAATGGCAAAATCAGTTATCACCTTTATGACTCCTCCAAGTTTGGCATCTGCTACAGCCAACTGTTCATGAGCATCTTTTGCCACTATCTTCTTGAGAATTTTCTTCAAGTTTTTGCTGAGCTTGCCTTCTACAAGAGCTGTGGATGCTGTATAAAACAAAAAGATCAAAGATGCAGTTCCTTTCCCCTCCTGTTAAAATAGTACTCCTAACTTGGTATTTTTAACTGCCCACAGTAGCTCTAGCCTGAGCTCTAATACTGCTTTGCTATGCAGTGGCTAAAATCAAAACAGAAGAAAATTATACACTTGCTCCTTTAGAGGCCTAAATCGAAAACCTTTCTCCCAGCTGCTTCTCCTTGCTCCACATGGTTTCAATTCTATTTCTGCCAACAGTATATGCCATATGCCGCAGATATATGTTTAACATTTCCAAAGGCAAAGTTATATGGGAACATTTTGTGTATCATTCAATTAACCAACCATTTTCCAGGTCCCTTTGTCAGGGACCATGATATCCCAAACTGAGTAATGGTTTATTTGCATCCTCTGATGATGATAATGTACTATCTAAAGCCCGACAACGAATGGTGCCAAACACACTGACTGGGCAGTCAGACACAGACCCTTTGAACATAGCACATAGACTAAAGAATTTTCAAAGGACATTCTTCGTTCTTGGGTATTAACGAATCGGTAAAAACTTTATAATCCCCCACAAAATATCTTAAGCAGGCACTTAGACAACTCTCTTTGCAGGTCAGCTCCGTGCTCCACTGAACCTCTCTGACGAATTCAGCACCTTCATCACAGTATTGACTGTGGCAGAAGGCAGTGATTTTTGACTTCCCGAATCTTAATGAAATGTAAGGGCAAAAATCTAAGTGCCGTTCTGAGTTTCTTCTCAGCCTTTCTACAATGGAGACAACCTTCCATGTTTCAAGCTGGCCAACAGCTCCTAATCCACTCAAAATAGCTACATACATAATCTTCCCTTTAGAATAAATGTGACATCGGTAGTCTGAATAACCTCTCCCATTTCACAGAGAAGTAAACCTGAAGCAAAGTAGTAGAAGCTTTTGTCGAGTTTGTTGTTGCTGCTTTATTCTGTGACGTTTTTCGGTTTTGTTTTTCTTCTAGGTGGAATATTTGCACTTTTTTCAGGATGAAAAAAACCAAGCGTAATATGCATTCATAAAACAAGGACAGTTGTGATCATATGTTATCTGATCTCTGTTGTCTCAGTGGTAGTGACGAAATGTTGACTCAACTCAGTTATATTCAGCTTCAACAAGAATCCATCATTGACAACAGGCTACATATATCAGTTAACACCTTCTACACGCTGCTCACTAGTGGTCTGCTTGGGAAATAAGTGTTGTGGGGAAAAAACCAGACTTCCTTACATCTCTACTGCACTATAGACTGGATGACCTCATAAAACAACAAGAGAAGTTTCCTTTGAAAAACGTGTAATTGAAAAACTACGCAAAGAAACAGAGCAGGGACACAGGGATTGGGTTGGTTTTTTTTCATAAGAATGGTGTTAACTCACCAGCAAGTGCTTCTGTCGTGTCTTGAAATTTTTCAAAGTGTTTCAGCTTTACTCTACAGAAGAAAAATAAAAGTGTGTAAATGAATGTACATAAATCAGATGCCAGCATCATTTTACTTTTTTTCTGCCTCTGCTGTCACAGTTCTCCTCAAGACTGCAAGAGAGCAGAGATCAATATTCAGATAATCAAAAAGGAAGAGCACTAAACCTGCTGATTAATTGGAGCCTGACGTGACTTTTCAGCCAGGTCCCATACTTTATTTAAGAAAAAATACGTAATTTTGATTTAGTATTTCTAGTTCAAACATAGTTAGAAAGCCTAGAGCCTCCTTTTCGTTTTGTAGTTCTTATTTGAAGACAGACATCATCTCTTTAAATGTCAATACTGCACCCTGATTAACAAGGTGTCACTTCTGATGGACTGATAACATCTTCCCACTCATCCTCAACAGGGAATCTTTGGCCTCTGTAGAATGCATAGCCTGTACAGCTCAATTTAACATGCTTTCCAACCAAATGTATCTTCAAAGACTTTAAACCTGAACTAATTCATTGCCTACGAATCCTCAAGTCCTCCCCTGTAACTAGATGTTAGAATACAAGTTCTGAGAAGAACTAAACCAGAAAATTCTTCCATGCCCTAACTGCTGACCAGAGCCAAAAATCATACGGACAGTGTTCAACCACACTGTGTCAGATCCTTAGGCTCATCTTCCCTCTCCCCCTCACATAGTCTGTGGTGTTGATATCTAAAGTTACAGTTAAGAAGCTATCTCAGTTCAGTAAATTCCTTGTCAGGGACAGGCATTTGACTAATCCAGTTCTGATTAAACACTGCTCTTTGTGAGTCAAGTATCTGCAAAGGAAGCAAGGTCACAGATAATGCCGAATGCTTGAGTTAAGCATTCACAGAGCCCAACAGAAGCTCCAGGCTTACACTGATGCTTTTTCAGAAAGGCAAGAGTGATAGGAATTACTTTGATCAGAGTAGAGATGCATTAAGAGCCACATCCTGTCTCACAGGTGGCCAAGATGATGTTTCTAGGCCAAGATTAACAACACTACAAAACAGGCAGATGTGGGATATTCCCGCCTCTCCCATAAATACCATTACAGAGCTGGATAAATCCAAATCACAAGGCATAGCTTGCTCAGAGGTATCAGTTATAACCAAAGCTGGTTAGAAATCTTCCAATAAAAACACCCTAAACAGACTTGGAAGGAATCCACTGTTGTGACCAGCTTCAAGGCAATTTGCTAGAAAGGTCAGTTTGGTCAGTGCAGCCCTGTGTAGCTCACTGATGGTACCGGCAACATCATTAACTCTCACTTAACAGCCATTCAAATACTATTAGTTTCGTCTGGATTAAACGACTTTTTAAAAATTTTTTAAAAGAATTGCCCATGAGCACAAAATTCTGTCATTTCAGCCAGTTCCAGCATTACAAGTTTGGGTATTCTTGTCAAAACATCCAGATCTCCTTAAAATATTGTTCAGTTTTTTTGCTTTGGTGACACAGGGTAATGACTTCTGCAGCTTCATTAAACTGCAAGGAAAAAAAGTTCGTTCTGAGTATTTAACTTTACATTATCACTGTTCATAGCTTTTAAGTTTTACAATACAGAAAAATAAAAACAATACTTCCTGAATCTCAAACGTGCTTAACTACAGGTATTCATGTCCTTTCAAAAGCCAGGCTGCAACTGCTACATAAAGCTGCTCACATTTTGTTTGCTTTTTCAGGAGTTTCAAATTCTTTCCATAAACTGTCAACTTCTTGAAGTTTTTTCTCATTCAGAACCTGCAGAATAAAAAAAAACAAACCAAAACCAGTAACAATCTACAACATTAAGGAAAACCCATGTAACTATATTTAAAGCACTTTGGAACGACCGTCAACCCTGCATTCAGGAGAGAAGACCTGAAGTAGACTTACAGCGTGTCCAGCCACTGGAATTTAATACCGATCAAGTCAATTTTGGTGATTTCTAGTTTCATCATTGTCTCTCAGCAGCTTTATCCTACTATTATACACACAATATTACAGAGGTTTTACTTTCAATTGAATTATAGAAGTTGCTCAGCAGTAGCTGGGTCCTTCTGAACCTGCACATTAAAGCAAAATCCTCTCCTTGTTTATCAAAACTGGGCTTGTTCCACTTCTACAAGACTCATTCACAACCCCAGTGACTCAGAACCAAACCTGCCACTACTTTGGGAAAATACAAACATGTCTGGGACATCTAACAGGAAGGAATGATCCCACAACATGTTTTCATTAATCTGAACTTGCCCAAGGATGAAAGAGAACATCTCTATAAAGCAAACTTTTCACCACAGCTTGGTAATCAACTGAGCCAAGAATTACCTAAGAGGCAGCAATGGCTTACTCCCATCTCTGTACGAAGGGGATCCCACTCAGTTTTTAAACAGCACAAGATTAACAATTATACCTCTGGAGCCTACACGCATTTCACAAAATGCAGAGTGTACTGCAAATTCCTAGAAAAGCACTCAGGGAACAGTACAGTCAAGATCTTTACAATATTACATTCACTCAATCTTGCACTTTTCTCCCCACAACATAAATACAAAACGCAACTGTGACTTGACTCGGTGCAGCACAGAAATCATTCTTGGGATTATGAGATTTCGCTCTCTTGCAGATTTTTAAACCCTGCTCAAAGGAGGCTGACCTTTTTTAAACTCAATTAGTAGCTGAGCAAATAAACATGGTAATTCATTTCCCACAGGACTCTGAGGCACAGAAAAACCTTGGGGCAGCTCTTCCTTTCCCCAGCCTGCTGAGTCTTTCCTCCAATTCCTCTTTCCTAGCCCAAA
The DNA here is from genome assembly GCA_020746105.1 of Trogon surrucura. Lineage (NCBI taxonomy): Eukaryota > Metazoa > Chordata > Aves > Trogoniformes > Trogonidae > Trogon > Trogon surrucura. The sequence goes on along the minus strand of CM036621.1, from coordinate 52,857,070 downwards.
GCTTATAAAATTTTCAGCCTCTTTAAACAGACAGGGGTGCATAGAGGGAAAAAACCTCCAACCAACCAAACATATAAGCTACCAAATCAAAGTTGTTCGTATATAGAAATTACATGCCTATGGATATTTTGTGCCCTGCAAGGTAGCAAGACTCTTTGCAAAAATAAAAATCTTCTGAGATCTAGAACAGGACTATGTCCCATTTGCCCTTACTAGTTAAACTGTTTGCTCCTCTGATGGGAGCAGTACTTACAAGGGAATACCTGAGAGCTACCTAGCTTGCAGAAGACAACAGTTCTTGATCACCAAGGCATAAAGGCAGAGCACAGTTATCCTGGCAACAAGCATCTGTGGGCATGGCTGAAAGGGCAAGTGGGTGACCATGACTGTCTCCCAAAACTTGGAAGCACAAATTCTGTCCAACCCCCAAGTACCTAAAAAAACTCACCCCCCAACAAAGTCCAAACAACCAACCCCCATCCCCCCCCAAATAACCAGCAGTGATAATCTCTAGAAACTGCTTCAAAAAAAGCTACAGAGAGCATTTTGATACGGAAAGAACATACAAGGGGAACAACAATGACAAAAAACCAAAGCTTATCTCAAAATGTATTATAATAAAAAGCTGCTTCTGCTCAGTTCTAGCAAACAGCTTTCTCCTCTCTCCCAATCCAGTCCAGATACCATTTGCAGTCAGTCGTCTTTCCCACGGAGTAGATGTTCAGCAGCCTGACTCTGAACACTGCTCCTTGCTGCCTGGTGCCCTCTAGCCGCTTTGCACAGGCACCACAGCCCGACCCCACGCCCCAGCTGCGAGACCTGCAACAGAGTGCTCGCTGTAGCACTACTGCAGAGATACTTTATTTCTCTTTATGCTCCTCCCTTTGCTTTATGCCTGCTCTGCTTTCGGAAACTAAAACATGGGTTATTTTCAGTCCCCTCTGGCTCCTATGAAAGGCTAAAAGGCCGTGGCTCACTGCACAAGAGATTTGATCCTACTCAGGAGATAACTTTTTTTTTCTTTTACCCCATAACTTGGAAAGCACAGGATACCAGCCAGTGTGAATATCCTGTGAGCAAAACCTTCAGGGAGACTGCTGTATGTGTTACTTCCCCAGATATAAGTGTTGAGGTGGGAGGGCACAGAACTGGAGCTATCTGCTTTTAGAAATATTTCTGTCTTCTCCCTGAAGCTTACACGTTGAAATCTTCCTTGCCTGACTTGCACAGCTGCTCTCTAGGGAAAAGAAAAGGTTTCATGGCAGATGAAGTAAGCATAGTGCTCTGTAGAGCACCAGCTGTGTACTTCCGCAGCAGGCTAGGGCAAAAGAAACCAGCATCTTGTCTCTTTGTACCTGCACTTGTGTTCATACAAACTAAAACCAGAAAAAAAATTACTAAGCTGGGGGAGGGGGGGGGGAATAATGTAAGCATTATGATCAAACTCTATGTAGATGCATCAACACTCTAGCAAGAGAACAGGCCAGTGGGGAGTACGGCACTGTAGCAGCTCTAATTTGGACTTATTCAAACCATAGGAAACCGCAGCCTTTGAGACACCTCAGTGGGAGGCTGGCAGAGCCCTGCGAAGCTCTCTGTTCCTCTCAGCCCATGTTCTCAGCCGGGCGAGGGAAGTCAGGGCACACCACGCTCTGTACCTGCGGGCACACTCACTCTGCCCCTGTGCTCAGCCAGGGGACGAGCCCACTCCCGGGAACGCACTCGGGCCAAGGCGCCCCGTACACCCACCGGGGCACAGGCTGCCCGCCTCACGCACCCCGTCCCGCAGCCACAAGGTCTCGCTGGAACATCAGCCGCGAGGGCGCAATTAGGAAAAGAAAGCGGTCAACACGCCCCAAACCCTCCTACCAAAGCCGCTCCCAGGGCCGGGAGGGAAGGAACGCCACGGCTGACGCCCGGAGGCCGCCCTTGCTCCCACCGAGCGCCTTCGGGCTCCACCGGCGGCCCCTTCCCCGCGCCTCCGGGCCAAGGCCTCCCTCACAGCACGGCCTCTCTGCTCGTACCCCGCCACTCCTCGGCTCCGGCCCGGGCGCAGAGGCACCGCACGGGACTCCCCGAGGGACAGCCGGGCGCCGGGGCACTGGGCACTCAACCTCCCCCACACACCCTCGTTTCCCCCCCGCAAGCGCAGCGCCCGCCCGGGGCGCTCCTCCCGCCCGGTCCTCGCAGCTGCCTCCCGGAGCAGGCGCGGCACCACTGCTGTCCCCGCGCCCAGACCCGCCAGGGCGGGGGCGAGCCGCGGCCCGAGCAGAGGCGCCACAGCCGGCCGGCCCTCCACCTCTCCACCTCTCACCTTGAAGATGGCGTAGCCAGCAGCGGTCTCGAACAACACCAACATGGCGGCGGCGGCGCGGCCGGTGGCGGGACCGAACTGGCGCGGCCACGTGCGCCAGCGAACGGGACCCCCGGTCAAGCACGCGCGCGCCGGAAGTGAAAAGGAGCGGAAGTAAGTGCACGGAGGAGGAAGTGGTGGGGCCTCCTTCCCCCGCGCGCTCTCGCGAGCCACGTGGCGGGCGGCGGGACGGCGTGCACGCGCGCAGCGGGTGCGGGCGGAGCCTGCGCTGCGGCCGTTAGCGGACGTTACCGGCGCCCCCCGCGTGGCGCGTTTGCCGAGGTCCTCCGAGGCACTGGTGTCCGCCGTCCCGCTGCGTCCTGTGGGTGAAGGTTCAAGCCTCCTGATGTAAAACCAGCTCCCTCTGAGCGCTCGGACGGCTGCCCGGTGCGCGGGGGGCGCTGGTCGCCCATCCAAGTTACGTGCCGGCCTGGCCGCCGGGTACTGCAGCCGCTCACCGGCCCGCGCTTCCTGGGGAACGGCGGGGCCCTGCTCGGCGCTTCTCGGGCCCCGCGGGTGCAGTGGCTGGGGATGGTGACAGCCGCTGCGACTGGAAAGTGGCCTGTGCTCGCACATTGGGGCTGGCCCTGGCTGGCAGCTGTTGTTCCCCAAGTGGGTCCTGAGTCACGTTTAGTTCGTGGCCGGCTCAGTGACCCCGAGCTGTGCCGGCACCCAGCATCCAGCCCGCCGGCGGTGCCGTGGTTCAGCCGGCGCTCCCGGCCCTCCCCACATACCAGGGTGGGACTCCTTGTGCCCTCCCTGGTCTTGCGCCTCGGGCTTGTGCCCAAGGCCTTGTCTGCAGATTTTCTTGCGGACACAATTCTTTTTCGTAAAGAACTCGTTGAGGCTAAGTGCAGTTGTGTGCATTTTGAAAGGTTTGCTTCTCGGACAGAGAAGTGCCAAACTGCACGCATTTAAAACATAGATTTTAAAGGCTGCTCCTTTCCCCGTGGTGCAGCAGTGCCCCCAGGCCACGGGCATTTGTTTGGGCGAAGGCAGAGGGGGGGACGCGGTGTCTAAACCCGTTCGTTTGTGCCACCTACTGGTTTGTGCTGGAGCAAAGAGCGTCTGTGTGTGCACTGCTGCGTCTGACCTAATTCTGTGTCTGGGTCTAGGCCCTACTGAATAATTGATAAGTTGCTTGCTAGTGCAGTACAGACGAAAAGCATCAGTCTTTGCCCTGATTAATTCCCATTTATTTCACACTGAGGGTTACTTGTACTAAAAAGCAGTAGAGTTTTTCCTGCCCACAGGAAAAGGCTTCAGGCAACACTTGGGCTTGTAGTATCAGACGTTCATTGCTGCATTTTATGCAACCATCCATATGAGTCAGCATGCCTTTGTTTTCTTTCTTGCTTCTGGCATAAGAAACACACTGGAAAGCAAATAGAAGAATCTAGGGATTCACATCAGCCACATTCCATGATTCTTCTATTCTTCAAAATTTCTTCTTAAAAAGAAATACTTTGGTCCTTTAGATAATGTAACCAATTTTTTGAAGTCCCACAACTGGTAGTGTTGCCAAAAAAATTATGTTCAGCTAGAAAGAGAATTTTCATGTTCCTCCTAGTTTTAAAGGACTGGTTCTGGTGCTGCTGGCTCAGGGGATATTGTGAAGAGCAAATTATCTGACTATACACTGTGTGATTGTACAGTGACACTGTCTTCATCCTGTTTGCCAGTATTAACTGCTCTCAAGCAAATATGTTGGCATTATGAGATTACAGTTTGTTCTTAGGTTGAAGTCCAGCTTTATCATAGAATCATCTTATTCCAACTCCCCTGCCCTGGGCAGGGACACCTGCTAGACCAAGTTGCTCAGAGCCCCATCCAACCTGGCCTTGAACACCAGGGATGAGGCTAAACAGGGATCTGCTGGGTAAGCTCAAGGGCAAGAGGAGAATTTACAGATCTTGGAAGGCGGGGCTGGCCACTTGGGAAGAATATAAGGCTGTTGTCCGAGGGTGTAGGGAGGCAACTAGGAAAGCAAAGGCCTCCCTAGAATTGAATCTGGCGAGAGGGGTCAAGGACAACAGGAAGAGCTTTTTCAAATACGTGGCAGATAAAACTAACACCAGAGGCAATGTAGGCCCACTGATGAATGAGGTGGGTGCCTTGGTGACAGAAGATACAGAGAAGGCAGAGTTACTGAATGCCTTCTTTGCCTCTGCCTACTCTGCCGGAGGCTGTCCTGAGGAGCCCCGTTCCCCTGAGGCCCCAGAGGAAGTCAGGGCAGTGGAGGAGTTTGCTTTAGTCGATGAGGACTGGGTTAGGGACCAATTAAGCAATCTGGACATCCATAAATCCATGGGTCCAGATGGGATGCATCCATGGGTGCTGAGGGAGCTGGCTGATGTCATTGCTAGACCACTCTCCATCATCTTTACCAAGTCTTGGGAGACGGGAGAGGTGCCCGAGGACTGGAGGGAAGCAAATGTCACTCCAGTCTTCAAAAAGGGCAAGAAGGAGGACCCGGGTAACTATAGACCGGTCAGCCTCACCTCCATCCCTGGGAAAGTGATGGAACGACTTATCCTTGGTGCCATCTCAAGGCATATCAGGGATAAGAGGGTCATTAGAGACAGTCAACATGGTTTCACCAAGGCGAAGTCGTGCTTGACTAACCTCATAGCCTTTTACGAGGATATAACAAGGTGGATAGATGATGGCAGAGCGGTGGATGTGGTCTACCTTGACTTCAGTAAAGCATTTGACACAGTCTCCCACAGCATCCTTGCTGCTAAACTGAGGAAGTGTGGTCTAGACTCTCGGGTAGTGAGGTGGACTGCGAACTGGCTAAGGGGAAGAAGCCAAAGAGTTGTGGTCAATGGGGCGGAGTCTGGTTGGAGACCTGTATCCAGTGGAGTGCCTCAAGGGTCGGTACTGGGACCAGTATTATTCAATATATTCATCGATGACTTGGATGAGGGACTAGAGAGTACTATCAGCAAGTTTGCTGATGACACCAAGCTGGGAGGAGTGGCTGACACACCAGAAGGCTGTGCTGCCATCCAGCGAGACCTGGACAGGCTGGAGGGTTGGGCGGGGAAAAATTTAATGAAATATAACAAGGGTAAATGTAGGGTCTTGCATCTGGGTAGGAACAACCCCAGGTTCCAGTATAAGTTGGGGAATGACTTATTAGAGAGTAGTGTAGGGGAAAGGGACCTGGGAGTCTTGGTGGACAGCAGGATGACCATGAGCCAGCAGTGTGCCCTTGTGGCCAGGAAGGCCAATGGCATCCTGGGGTGTATTAGAAGGGGGGTGGTTAGTAGGTCGAGAGAGGTTCTCCTTCCCCTCTACTCTGCCCTGGTGAGACCCCATCTGGAATACTGTGTCCAGTTCTGGGCCCCTCAGTTCAAGAAAGACAGGGAAGTGCTGGAGAGAGTCCAGCACAGGGCAACTAGGATGATTAAGGGAGTGGAGCATCTCCCTTATGAGAAAAGACTGAAGGAGCTGGGGCTCTTTAGTTTGGAGAAGAGGAGGCTGAGGGGTGACCTCATTAATGTTTACAAATATATAAAGGGTGAGTGTCACGAGGATGGAGCCAGGCTCTTCTCGGTGACAACCACTGATAGGACAAGGGGTAATGGGCTGAAACTGGAACATAAGAGGTTCCGCTTAAACTCGAGAAGAAACTTCTTCTCAGTGAGGGTGACGGAGCCCTGGAACAGGCTGCCCAGAGAGGCTGTGGAGTCTCCTTCTCTGGAGACATTCAAGACCTGCCTGGACACGTTGCTGTGTGGCATAGTCTAGGCATTCCTGCTCTGGCAGGGGGATTGGACTTGATGATCTTTCAAGGTCCCTTCCAATCCCTGACATTCTATGATTCTATGATCTACAACTTCCCTGGGTGACCTGTTCTAGTGCCTCACCACTCACACACAGAATTTATGAAGAATTTTGTTCTGATGAACTGAAGAGGCTTTGCACAATCTACAAGGGCCAGTTGTTTTGAGAAAACTACTAGCAGCTCCTGGCTCCTAAACCACATACACAATTTTAGAGAAGCTAGCAGCAATTTGAAGGAACAGAGGTTAACTTTGTTGACTTCAGGTGATTGAGATTAGTTGCAGGTGAGGTAATTAGATTAGTTTATAAAACGCTTGAGAATTAAGTGAGCTTATTAGGGTAAGTAGCCTTGATAGTGGCTACAGTAGTAAGGATGGCTTTGTGGGAACAAGCCTGAGTAGATATATTTGGTTTTCTTAAAATAGCAATATTTTTTTTGTGTGTGTGTGTTTTAATTTTAAGCATCCTCTATATTGAGTTTGGTCTGTCAGAGAGTGTGTTTAGCTGCTGTACCCCTATAGCTCTTATGGGCTGAATAGAGACTAGCTTTGCAAACACTGTACAAATGTATCTTGTATCTTGAAGAGGTAATCTGTCCACAGTTGAGTAAGAAGGGAATAAAAAGAAGTGCTGTTACTGTTAGCTGGTATGTAAGCAAACCTGTCCACTTCAATGTGTTTTTTTTAATGCTATGTATAGGGATAGGTAAACTGTCTTCTGACTAACGTGAGTGTTTGCTTTTATTGTAAGATTGCATAGAAAAGACGGTAAAAAGAATTACACTTACGATTCATGCCAGAGTCTGAGACTTTAGCCTTAATGCTGAAAGGCTACTCTCCTGGCTCTTAAAACTGCTTTCATTTGCGATTAATAGTGATGTTTAGGACAGAGTAAGTATTTGTCATTTCCCTTTTCTGTTAGTATCATGTATTGCTGTGAAAGCCCTTGAATGGTTTATTTTGGTGCTTTGTGTAGTGTTACTAAGCTCATAATAAGCCCTTACTGTGAGCTTGGCATAGTATGAGTGCATTTGACTTGCCTGCCTACTAGGCCTTGCCTAAGAAAGATTATCTTAATTTTGTAGCTCCGTATAGCATCTGATTTGGTTTTGTTTTGTGTTTTTCCTTCGTAATGGAAGGAAATTGTTTTAACAGTTGTGATTAAATCCTGTGAATCTAGAAACTGCATAGTTTCCCTGGCTAGTGGAAGTGCATCCCTTGGTGTAGGTGTGTTTGTAACATGCTGTTCGGTCAGTGAAATGCAGCAGTGCAGCTGCTTTGGTGTTCGGTGTTATTACAAAGGAACATGGTACCACAGAATGTTAGAGACTCTGTACTGGTGGATGTGCTCTGCCTGGAGAGATTTCCTACCTTCCCCGAGGTAGCTAGTAAATTTAAAAACCCATCTGGTAGCATTCATATAAGAGTCTCCTGTTTCAATAGAGCTGGCTTCTTCTGACCATTTATTTTACAGTGATGTTGTTTTATGGTTCTCGTGTGTTTTTTTCTACTTACTGGCTGCTTAGAGCCAAATGTGTGCTTATTCCAGCAGTGGTGTCATGCAGGTGTTGCCTTAATTGTTGTACAGGGATGTTAGTACTACCTGCTGCAGTCCAAACAGCTTGCAGTTTAGATGTAATCTTTTTAAGGTGGAGGTGTTACTTCTTGTGCAAACCTGTAAATAGCAGCGCTGTGCCAGCATAAAACAGGACATCTGTTCTGTGCTAGTACTGTGTATCACTAGAAATTTGTGCAAATACAAATGCCTCAGTGTAAGTTTGCTTAACACATGCAGATTCTCTTACTTGTATGGTTGCAATGATTACAAAACCTGCAAATGGTGCATAACAAAGTCAGTTTTGTTGTTAAATTTATCTTTTAGTAAAAACCTTAGCAAGTTTATTACAAGTAGGCAGTATTGAGAGTGATTTTTGCTGTAAAATCTATTTTTCTTCTGGAAGGGTCCCTGTCTGTGCCAGGAGGCTTGGAACTAGATGATCTTTAAGGTCCCTTCCAACCCAAACCCTTCGATGACTCTATGGTCTGGCTCCTCCGGGGCTGGACAAACGGCCATGCAGACCCGTACCTGCAGTCGCTTGACTGCCTCTAACTAGCAGAGTTTATGAACCACTGTTTTGTTCTCTCTGGGGCAGGCTGGGCGGTCCCTTCTGACAGCCGGGCCTTTGAAGGCCGCCTGCGCTCGCAGATGCCAGGCGCGGCCCGCGGACAGCCCGGCTGCCTTTCCCCGCGCCCGCCCGGCGACGGGTCGCTGTGAGCGAGCCGGGGAACGGGCACCGCCGGGGCCTTGGCGAGGGGCGGAAGGCGGAGCCTGTTGCGGGGTCCCGGTGGGGAGGAGCCGGCGGCGGCCCGCGCCGGGCGGGAAGTGAGCTCAGGCGCACAGGAAATCCCGCCCGCGTCGCGGCCTGTGTTTGCGCTGCGGGCAGAGAAAGGAGCGGAGCGCCTGCAGCGGCCCAGCCGAGCCTGCCGCACGCAACGGGGCCGAGCCATGTCTGACCAGGTACGGGCGCCGCCGGCCTCGGCCCGCAATCGGCCGCGTAGAGAGCTGCTGCCGGGCGCGGGCGGGCGGTGGCCACAGGCCCCGGGGGCGCAGGCGGAGCTGCCTGTGCTTTCCCCCTCCGCTGCCGCGGGGCAGCTCCGGCCCGGCCCCGCGCTCCGAGGGGCGGCACGGGGAGAGCGGAGCCGCGGCCGCCCGAGGGCCGCGGGGCGGGGATGTCCCCTTTGGGGAGTGCCTGTGCAGGGGGCTGCCAATCCCCGACCTCGGGCAAACCCTGCCCCCCGCCCTGCCCCCACTCTTCCTTCCCCCCGCCTCCCCGGTATTTTAATCCCCTTTTCGCCTTCGCTCAGGGTATTTCGCGAGGAGCGCGGGGCGGACTCCAGGCGGGGGATACTCGGGGGTCGGGGCTCCGAGCGGGGGCGGTTCCGCGGGGCCGTGGGCCGGGACCACCGGCGGGACAGCCCCGGCCCTGGAAACCCTGGAGTGCAGCAGGGGTGAGCCGTGTTGCACAACAGTTGTTTCCTTTCGTTTTCCATTTCCAGGCTGTGTGGTAGGATGCTCTTGCGCCGGAGCAGGCTTTGTGTGGGTTAGGCTAGACCGAGCTCCTCCGTTTGCTCTGGGAGTGCAAAAGGGGAGGGGGCAAAGCCCCGGACTTCCTTGGCTGAGCGTTGCTTGCATGTATTAAGCACCCCGTCCTTCACCCAGACTCTGTCCTGCTTTCAGTCCTCGTGCGTTGTTATGTTCCTGCCAATTCTGACTTCTCAACCGGGGATTTAAATAGTTACTTGTACTGCAAGTTCCCAGCTTGCTTGGCATGGCATGTACACAGTCCTTTGCCTCCATCTATTGCTTTAGGCAATGTGACCTGCTGGTGGAAAGTTAAAACAGCATTCGGGTTTTAGTTTGTGTTCTGTTTTGCTTTACTTCTTATATTGCCTTCATATGGCAGTGTTTTCTAACTTTGGCATGACGATTTGACTTTGGAAAACTCAGTGTCGGTATCTACAAATGTTTCTTGCAGTGCTGTGAAGTTAAGAATAGTACTAGTGCCAGCCAAAAAATGGAAAGTATCCAGAGACAAGGCTAAGCTTAGTATATTTGGTGTCTGCTTTGAGGGATAGCGTAGATACATTATGACCCAAAATTATACAGACATAATTGGATTATTCAAAACTGGATTGCTTACAGTATCTTTTTGGCCCTGTCATTAAGAGTTTGTCACCACTTATGATAACTTTGGCTTTTCTGTAGTGTCAATAACAAATATATACTTTATTTTTTTTATTTTTTTTTACTAGGAATTTAACTTATGGCAAGTACAAATACTTGCAGGAAGGGCAGTCTTCAAAAAAAAAAATCAAACAAAACCACATGGCTGTTTGGTGGATCTAAGCAGAAACAGAATCATTTTTCGCCTCACTTCAAGGTTCTCAGTCTGTTTTTGCTTTCATTAAATCTAGATACTGACATTTTCATCTGTTCTTGTACTAATGATAAAGAACACTATAGTTCCTATGCATTTTTCCACTTATATAACATGTAAGAGTTTATTTGCTGTTAGGAAGGTGTGTTGTAGTCCTATTCGTGGTTTTGTTTTGCTGATTTTTTTTTTTTTTTTTTTTTTAGGATTATCTCAAGTGTGTTGAGTATACAGTTATTTTTTTCGGCTTGGACATTGACCAGTTAAGAAAATTGGAGGCGGAAACTTGCAATATACCTCCTTATAATGTTTGTTTTGTTGTTTCATTAGTTGCACTAGTAATACAAGTGGTTTAAGCCAAAAAGCTTTGGGTACTCTTTATGGTCACAAAATTAGTGTTGATGTATAATTATGGGAAAGTACTAGGAGCCTCAGTTTGTGCTATTTAGGAAAACTGTGGAGTGAAGCTTTTAAAACTGTAGGCATCTAATGAAAAGTTTGAACTTGGAGTGTTGTGGTATTCCTGTTTGGTTTGTATGGTAGTTTTTTTTAATGTACTGTTTCATGAGATACTCTAAACACCAGTTCTTCTCACAGTGCAAGTAAAAGACTGGAGACTTGGTTGTAGATTGCTGATCTGGGATTTTATTAGTGAATGCTTGTGATTTAGTAACTTTGCAATCTCCTTTCTTTGTTCTTAAGTGGTTTTGGATTGGCTTTAACATTTGGCATTGAATGGCAACATAGTACACTGACAATGTAGGGAGCTGTATCAGATTTGCTGGGTCTTGTTGTGTTCCGATTTCAAAGATTTTGCTCTTTTTAAAGCTTTGGTTATTGACATTGTCAACTTTGATTTGAGCTTATTTCTCTTGTCCTGAAGTTACAGCTCAGTTTGCTCTTATTTTCATGGTGGATGTTGCTGAGACTTTAAAGGAGCATCTTTATGGTATGTTTCAAGACTCCAGGTCCTGTTGCTTTCTCTACTGTTTGCTGCTTTCCTTATTTGTTTTTAGTACTAGAGCCCACTTTCCCTAAGGGTAGGAGTCAAACATCTTATGAATCATCGCTTTCCACTCATATTGGCTGGAGGTGCTGTTGTAGTAGCAGTGATGATTTGTCATACCTTGCATGGAATGGTTTGTTTTGGAAAGCTAAGTAGGTAGTTCTGTTACAATGCACAGAACTGGATACTGCTACAAATGCATTTATTGCTGGGATGATACATTGCTGTGCAATTCGTTTTTTGTGCAAAGTAAACTGAGACAGTCTGTCCCTTTACATGATGTTTCAGGTCAGTCACTGTTCTTACAAACTTTTTCAGCGATACCAAATGGGAGACAGTTCCGAAGTTTCAGTCTTCAGATCTGTAGAGATCTGAATCTTTCTGATTTCTAGAGGTTAGTAATCCTGCATACAAACAGTAAAAATGCTGTTTGTGCAAGTTACCAGAACAAGTTGTAGGTTCTTGTTTTTCTTTCTCTTAATCAGGAGTGGAAACCAGTGTATTTTTATTCCTGTGAATAGTCTCATGAGGTTAGAGTTCAGATATGTTAGAAATGGAAAATTTTGGTGGGGAGCATGGTTGCTATGACTGTAACTCCCTTCACACTTCAAAAATGACTTGCTTGGAGACCTGAGGATAAATGCATAGTTTCTTGAAAGCTTGGGCTCAGTTTTTTGGGTTGAGCTTGAAGGGTGGTGAATCAGCCCCAGCAGTCCAGGTTGTGCCTTGGTAGGTATTTTAAAGAACCAAAAACCAAAACAAAACCCCAAAGCTAAGAAACTGTTTGAACCAGATGGAGTCTCTGGCTCCTGTTTTTTTGTCATCACAGAAACTGAACGGATCTGACTTGAGGCAGAGAGTCAAACCTGATACAAAGAGCACTTCCTCTCACTTTACTCCAGACTCAGACTGGCAGAGATAGGGAAGGTGTTTGTAAACATTCTCACTGCCCTTCCCTAAACTTTTAACATTCAAAAATGTTGTGCATGTTTAACTTCTTTAAGGAAAAAAAAATGCTTGAAAAAGCTTGTCTGCCATTTTAATCTGGAGTTAAACACCTATCTTAATATAGAACTTAATACAGGACTTAATACAGAAGGTTAGTCTGTGTTTGTGGTGCTTGATCCTGAAGTTCAAGTCCAACCATACAAAGAATATTTTTGTATACACAGCAAAAAGTCACTTTAGGGCTGGGAAAATGTATGTGGTAGGCACCTGTACGTATTTTGCTTTTTTTGGCTCCTGTGTTAAGCAATAGAATATAAAAGGAATATTTGAAACATAATCAGCAGGGTATCCTTGTTTCTGACTGTTTGGGAAGATTTGTGCATCAAGCACCATCTTGATCTGAGTCAGTGTCTGTGTAAAATCCCTTTGTGCAGTAGTGGAACATAACTAAAGCCCCGATCTGGAATATGTAGTGACAAGCAAGAGATGAAGTTAAGAGTAGCTGATCTCTCACTTGTCTTATCTGTCAGTAGCTAACATCAAAACTTGGATATCCTTAATCCATATCTTATAGAACGTAACACTTAAACCCTTTTGAAGAGCTTTAGTGCTCAAGTTGTTGAATCAAACTTTCTTGTACCATTAGTGTCTTATCTTGCTTGTACAATTAGTTCTTTTGACTATTCTTAGTCAAAATGCTACAGTTCTTGGAACTGCAGCTTCTAAGAACTTTTAAGAATGTGGTCTTAAACATGCTAGAAGGAAGCTGTTCACCGATGTTGTTTTGTTGTCATAGTAGAGAAAGGTGCTGACCTTCCTTTTGAAAGTAGTGACTGCTGCTGATGCAATGAGCTGAAAAATGTTTACATGGCTCACTCCCTTTACTCTGGTAGGGTGTCACAGGTGCTTTCTGTTTACTCTCCTCACAATATTATTTTTCCTGTCAGGTACCTGAGCCTCTTGGTATACTTCCTGTATTTCCCTTTTGCAGTCTTTGTTGACTAGGAGTTAGTGGTATAAAATCATACTTCTCGTCTTTGGATCCCTCTTCCATTTCCAAATGATTCTTTTCTCATCTCTTATGTTCTTCACAGTGTTTCTCTTCTGTCATTAATTAAATGTTTTGCAGGCAGACAAGCAGCCTTTCTTAACACTGTTGCTGTTATTTTCATACACAGAAAGGAAGAAAGAAGGTGCCTTGGGTAGTCTGATTTCATGTAATAAGGAGGATAACAGCTGTTACACTGAGTGAAAATAAAGTGTTGAACTGATCAGATTTTTTTAAATGTTTTTCTTGTAGGAAGCAAAACCTTCAGCTGAGGACTTAGGAGATAAGAAAGAAGGGGAATACATTAAACTCAAAGTCATTGGGCAGGTGAGTTCTTACATATTTATTTGTTAGCATTTGGTGGAAGCATGAGGGTTTTTTTATTACAGAAATGAACAAATGCTAGTTGATACTTTCGTTTCTTCAGTGTGCATCCTCCTCTGCCAATAAACTACTTACCAATTGCCAGTAATGTGTGTTAGTACATTCTCTGGAGTGGATTTTTTTTTTTTTTAGAGCTTGAGTATCTTTATGACTCAGTATTTGGTGATGTGATGCATTGAGGGATTAGTTTACCCAAGGATATGGATGAAATGCATGGCAAAACTGGTAAACTGAGGTCTTCAGAGTTCATGTAGTACATCAAGCATGAGGTCAGCTTTCTTGGACAGAAATAGGAAGGGGATTCTATTGGCTGCCCTGCTGGTAGATGTGAATGGTGCATTATAAGTCTGAATTCAAGTTGTGTTGGTATGTGAACGTCGAGATCCTTCTTGAACAGAAGTCCTTCTGTGCAAAGAACCCCTAGCTCATATGACTTAACTCAGTGTTGTCTGTTGGAGCGTAGCGCTGTGCTGTTAGCTGTGGACAAGCTGACTTAAAGTAGGACTCACACAAACTAGCTTACCTCTTCTTGGTTTGATGGGCAATGACGGGAACGTATTCAAAAGCTAAATGTGACACACATGCTTTTTGCACACAACCTCTGGGCAGGCTGTTTTATCTATAGCCTTTCTGATGGTTTTAGTTACTTGTATCGTACAGCTGCTAGGAAGGGCTGCAGAGTAATGAGACCGAAGATTTCTCTTTAGCTTGGTGCTATGTTGCCAGATCTGCCTGTATCCTAACTTACAGATAATTACTCTAATTGAATGAGGTTTTGTATGTAATTTGAGGTACAAGCTTTAACTTGTCTCTTCTGGAATCTTTGAGCAGAAGTCCCTTGCATACTTATGTTTGTATTTCATAAGTACATCAGCTGGATGAAGATGGAAGCATAGACTGAACCATGTATGGTTTTTAGTACTTTTAAATCCAAAACCTCCATAGTGAGCCTAAGGCTATACTATGCCATCTGTTTTAAAATAGACCTTCTTGTGGAAGTGCATGATGAATTTAGTGACTGACTGATAAATCATCCTTGTGTAATGATTGCACCGGGGTATGCATGGTTGTGTTCCATGTTAGTTTTATGTAAGTTTTTCTTAATGAAAGTCTTTAAATTAGCATAGATAAAGTAAACAGTTACTATGAAGAGTAACTTTTTTTCTTTTCTGTTCTTAGGACAGCAGTGAAATTCACTTCAAGGTGAAAATGACAACACACCTCAAGAAACTCAAAGAATCATACTGTCAAAGACAGGTTTGTGAAACAATGACAATCCCTCTTTAAAAAGAAAATAGAAAAACCAAAGACTTCACTTTAACTTTACTTTTTTCACTGTTATTTCAAGTAAATGTATGTTGAGACAGTCGAGCTTCTGACTACTTACCAGCAGGACAGGTATCTGACAATGCAAACAAAACGGGACTCCTCATTTCTCTTGACAAATAAAGATATTTCTGACAGTTGTGGATTTTGTAATAAGTTACAATTACTGTTTAGAAATATATAGTAGCTTCCTAGAAGATATGGAGGTTACCTTTTAGAATGCTTGGGTATACATTTATAGTTCCTGTAAAGTTTCCTGTCTCTTAGTGAAAGGAGAATGTTGCAGCTTGGGATGAGAGCAGCCTTGGGCTTTGTTATGGCTGTTAATATGGTAATCCATTACCACTAGCTGTTATGCCCTTAGCTAAAGAAATCTGCAAGACTAATTGTGGATGTAGGTAAATAGCAACTACTGTTGCAGAACAGACACATATCTTCACCTCCAGATTCTGTGGCAGATACTGTGGCTTCACTGGTGCTATTTCCAGAAGCCCTGGCCTAGTTTACCCCCAGCTTTGGGGATAGATGCCTTGTCTGGCCTTTTCCTGAGTAACTGTGTTGGAGTTCATTTCAGGAGATACAGTCATAAGAAATAATACTTTGGTTTTTTTTCTTAATACCTCAAGACAAGTTAAACTTGACAATTGAAGTGTTCTTTTGTAGAATGTGTTCCTTTTTGCTATCCTTCTGAAATATGAGGAAAGACAAGATCAAGCACCTGATATGTTTGTAGCCAAATCCAAATATTAAAGTTCTGATTAACTTGTAAAACTTGAAATTTTAAAATAAGATCTTGGAAATAAGTCATGTAGCAGTCTTACTGACTGATGAAAACACATGTATGTGGAATTGTTTTCTTAGGAAGGAAATAATTGTTTGAATGAACACAGCTATATCTGTCTCATGGGCTGAATTCTGGAGAATCTCTAAATTTCTTCAGCAGCAGTCAGCATGGTTTTGGACAGCCTTTCTCTAATAAAGGGACTGTGAACATTTGTTGCCCAGAGGGAACACTGTTGGAACAGTGCAAGGAACTGTTCTTTCCTCTGAATTTTCCTGTCTAGTTAATTGCAAGCAAGATTTCTGACATCTAATTGCACAAACCAGGTCATATTTCACTTGTGTTTGTTTTGCTCATAACTTGAAAGAGAAGAAAAAGATGAGGTGTTTGTCTCATCTGTTGAGCCTAAGTATGATATTCTGCTGTGGCACAGGGTACAGTAGATGTATGGTAACTACTTACCTTTGGGATTGTCCTGGTTTGAGCTAAACGTTGTCCTCAGTGATTTTACTTTTCAGCGTAGTCTGTTCTGAGAGGCTGCACTTCTGAAATTAACACACAGTGTCTGCTACTAGAAGTGATAGTCTTTGTTTATAGTTACTACCAGAGATTGGGATGCAGAAAGATTCTTGCTCCTGTAGTAACTAAGATCACTGCTAAATTTTGTGGGCCACTTGGCAGGTGCTAGGAAGTAAAAAGAGTCTTGAGAGTAAAAAGATCACACCTCTGGGGAGGAATGAACAGGACAGGTGACCCAAACCTGACCAACAAAAGTATTCCATTCCATGTACATCATATTCAGTATAAATCTGAGGGATCACAGGGGTTAAGCATTCTTTTGCAATGGCTGATGTCTGAGGAGGGCTCTGTCAGTTCTTGTGCCTTTGATTCTGATCTGGAGTTCCCGAATGCAGCTTCTGTGCCTGCTTTCTCTCTGCTGCCATCTCTGGCACTTCCCTGGTGCCTGCGTGCTCTGCAACACCAGTGGGGACTGCTTTTGGGGGAGGGAGTTGGGTGCATATCGGTTTTGTATATATTTCATTATTCTCATTATTTCCTTATTAGTACTATTGTTTATTATAGCTGTTATAGTTTACCATTCTGTAGGTCTCATTGCCTTATTCCCTTATTCCCTCTCTTTTTCTGTCTGAGGAGGGAGGAGGGTTAGAGAGCATCTGTCATTAGGGAGCATCTGTCATTTGTTTAGTGGCTGGACAAACTGTGACCCTTGACAAGGATGCTCCTTTCACTCTGATGGCATGGTGTTCCTTTTTTTTCACCTCAGCTCTGCCTGTTCTTGTCTGCAGGATAGAGCTTTTGCAGAATGGTAAAGGTTGCTGTTTCTTCCTATGGCCATATAAGATTGGGAAAGCAAGGGTAGGGGTTCATAAAGTAAACGCGTTCCTTCTGCTGTCTTAGGATCTTTAATAAGGCTGATATGCAGTTCAGAAAAGGCAGAACTTTCATGTATAATGTCTTGGAAGGGAGGGTGTAGTCAGTACTTTATAAATAAAGACAAAGGGGGGAAAAAAGCCTAAGGAAAATTCCAAGTTGTTGAGCTAGAACTCCAGTGAGACTTTGGAATTTCAGACACACATTTTGGCATTATCAGACTTCTTGAATCACTTTCTAGTCTATGCACGTGCGACAGAATTGCTGACCTCCCTGTGTAACAGGAACTAACACTTTCTTTTTTGATTTTCATGTATTGTTTTTATTAAAAATGTTTTTCTTGTAAATACGTACAAGCTTTAAGAAAAACAATAATTTACTGTTTCTTTTTTTTTTTTCAGGGTGTCCCAATGAATTCACTCAGGTTCCTCTTCGAGGGTCAGAGAATTACTGATAATCATACCCCCAAGGAGGTGAGTTTCTTTCTAGAAAGTGTTACGTAGGTCACTGAGAAACTAAATGCCAAATTGGTTAGTTTCTCTGTTTTGTGAGACAGTCAACCAGAATGAAGGCATTTCTTAAATATAGCCAACCTTCTGGATTACGTTTAATCAGATATATTTGATTAAACTGACTTTGTCTAACTAGAATTTTTAATAAGGCTGATAGGTATTTCAGAAAGACTGATTGGGTGGGTGCAGTCAGTACTTACCAGAGGAAAAAAAAAAACAACCACCAACAACCCAAACAAAAAAACCCAAACAAAACACCCCACAAAACCCCAATAACTAAGTTAACTTCACAGTTGAGCTAGAACTTCAGTGTTTTTGGAATAGGTATGTATTTAGTACACATTTATTAGATGAAAGTGTAAATAAACAGAAAACAGTGGCTTCCACCAATTGTTATGACAAAGCAGGAAGAAACACTTATAATAATGACCTTCTGAAAAATCTAACTTGTGAGCTGTGAATGGAACAAATTACTCTCTTTGAGAGAACAGTTGCAAAGGGGCTTTGAGTTGCAAGCTGTAGGTCTTAGTATGTATTAGCTCACAGTACCACTATGTGTGATTCCCATGGCTGTACAGCTGGTGCATTCACTATGATGTTGGTTATGTTCCTGTGCATCTGTTGCTCGAGAAGGAATTTAGAGAAGGGTAAAGCTAGCAACTTTCAAACTGATGTGTAATGCTCCGCAAGCAGATTTAGACTTCACTGGTAAGGCTTTTGCTTTGACTGAAGTGTACAAGACTGAAGGAAAAGGACTGAAAATCTTGAGTCTTAGCTAGCGAGATGGTGACTGAGATTTTTTTCACCCCTTTGAATTATGATGGGACAGAGGAACAAACAGTTGTATAACGTGCCTAGGACCTGCTCTGAATTGAGTACACCAGATTTGTAACAATTGTATGCTGTTTTTCTCTGTTCTCACAGCTGGGGATGGAGGAGGAAGATGTGATTGAAGTTTATCAGGAACAGACGGGGGGTCACTCAACAGTTTAGATCCTTCAGTTTGTTTTCTTCCCCCTTAATCCTTTTTTATTTTTAAATAATAGTTCTTTTGTAATGTGGTGTTCAACACTGAATTGAAACTGGCACCCCATCTCTGGGAGTTTTATTTTCAAGCGTCTGGTATTTTGAATTCTCGTGCTCATTATACACTATTGTTTCTGTTTTCATTGTGCTGAACTTTTGTGATCCGGCTGCAGCCTTGCTTCCCTTTTCCCTTCTGCCCTCCCCTTTAGAAATACACGTACACACATGCATTTGTATGTTCACTAGGTTCGTGCATTTCAGGCACGAAGGCTGTAAGATATGCCAGGTGGGCAAGTGTTCTTAATGACTTCCATATCTGCCCTGAAGTTTTGATGTGTGACTGTTTCACTCCTGGACTATAACTTTCAGTGCGAGATGAAGTTTTTCAGAGAACTAAACCATGGAGAAATTGTGTATCCATAACTCAGAGCTATTTTGCTTAAATTGTGCTGATGGCCCGACGAAGAGGATTACCAAGTTGGAAATGGAAAAGCTAGAACTGTTGTCATCTGTACCTTGCTCCAGAGATGGCTTTGCTGAAGACATAAAATTGAAAACCCTAATGATTCTTAAATCTTGCCAGAAGAGCCCAGAAGCATTTTCACTTCATATAGCAATTAGTACATGCAGGTATTCGTGCAAGAATGAATCACAGCAGACAACTGGTGTTACTTTGACACTCTTGTTTGTACCTCTTGGCCTGGGACGTGGGTTTTGAATGGACATTGTCTGTACCAGCTTCATTTGAAATAAACCAGAAAACCAATTTTATAAACAACTTGCATTTTCTTTTCAAATGTTTGGAGTTGAGCAAAACTGCAAGAAGTTGTAATTAGGGCATGCTTTTCCAGAAACTATATGTTGAAGCCAGAAAAAAACGTACTCTGTAAATATATCTCACTTTAAAACAAAGAACACAAACAAAAAACAAAACACCATCTTTTTTTCTACTTACCCTAGTAAAATACATGATCTGCCTTGTTTGTAGGTGACTGTTTGAGACTACTAGCAGTTTCCTTACGTGTTAGAGAATATTCAGATACGGTTACATAGAGCTTCACTTCATGCACAAAAGGTAAACTGAAAATGCAACTTTGAAGGAAATACCAAGACAGTTTTTAATGTCTACGTTTCATGTGATCATGGTACCATTAAATAATCTGTCTGGTGGGTGATGTGGAAGTGTCATGATAGTTCATCAGGCATCATAGTGAGGGTTCTACTTCGTGTTCTAGCTAGTTGCAGTTTCTAAGTGGTCAGTTTGAGAACATTATTAGGTATGAAAGCTCAAATGGGAAGTTATGGGCAAGGCAGCGTGGAGAAAAGGTTTCTGCACTCTCAGCTGTTCTGCAGATAAATAGGATTTGTTTTCAATTTGGTAAATTTCACTATGAACGCCAGCTTCATTTAAAGATGTATTTTAGTGCTGGCATATTTGGAAGAAATTGTGAATTTTGAATGACTGTTTTATGACACTTGCTGTAAAGCTAAAAATGCGTTTTCTTTAATGTGGTTTGTGACCTGTTTCTGATTCAGCAATAACATTGGTACTCTAAGTTGCACTGAGCAGTTTTCTGAAGATGAAAATCTTTGTTTACAAAGTGTCAGAATATGGGGTTTTCTTCAAGTGTTACAGGTAATTTGATTCTTAGGGGCAAGAGGGCTACTGTGACATAGAACAACATGGTTGCTTTGCGTTTATCTCTAATTGCTTTTTTAGAATAGTAAATATATCTGCTTCAGAGTACCAGATACAAAACAGCCTTGTGATTATTATCAGAACATCTTCTGATGTTCTGAAAGCACCAGCTTGCTTCGCTCCTTACTGTTCACTCTTCTCTTCCAAATCTGTTTTATATGCTCCTTGATATCAGCGTTCTAGCTGAAGCACTGAATTTAGTTCTCTTGAGACTGTAGAGGAGGGTTTCTTGCAGAATGCAGCTTCAGTAGGGTGAAGCGTGATGCAAAGATTTCTTCCAATTGTGTAATCTTGTCTTAAAATACCTTCTTTATAGAGCGGATGTGGTACCGATGACAAACTGATTTAACCTCTTTCTCAGACTTGGGAAGCCTCGGAGAGGTAGTACCTCAATGGAACTACTGGTCTAAAGTAATGTCTGTGCTGTCACAACTTGATGGAACAATAATAACAGGAAGACTGTGGCTCAAAGATTAGTGTTGAGAGCTTCAGGTAAAAGGATAAGATACACATGCCATACAGATGCAGTAGTACTCTTTTTACGGAAGCTCGTTCTTGGAAGCCGTACATTGAAATAAAACCTAGATTTTGAAGTCAAGGAATAGACAAACTTGAATTTCCTTCATTTCTCTGGAAGAACTAATACTTTTCAAAGAATTTCTTTCTGAAAAGCTGGTATAGAGTGGAATTTCTAAACCACTCATAGCTTCAAAGCACATGAGTGGAAGTTGGATTGGCCTTCATATGTTGGAGAAAAATAGAGAAAAGAGTTCTTTTTTTTCTTTTTTTCACTTCTGCAATTTGTCTTTGTTTGCATGTTTACCTATATATTAAAGGACAGAGTTCACCTGTTGATGTCTGGTTTTTCATAAGTGTTTAAAACCAAAAAGTGGTAGTGAGAGAATGAAACCATTTTCACTGAGCCGGGCAGTGGAAGATGGAAGCTAATCCTTACTTTGTTTCTAATCGTGAAGTGAATATATTTTATATTCACTGTATATATAAAAGCTGTATTGATAAGTACTCTACAAAATTATCAATCTCAACAGGTTTTCTTAAAGCTGGTGCAGTTAAAGGATGTATATATTCTCTTAAGTATAAATATACCTACATGATCGTTTTGACAAAATGAGGTGTTTTTTTTTGAAGTTAAATGTTGGCAGCATTTCAGTTAGGATGTCAGATAATGCTAAAACTTGGTCTGCCACAAATTTTGACTAATGATGTATTGTTTTAGAAGTACTACAACAGTGTACTGTTTTTTAAGTTTTCCTGCTTTAAATGGAAATTCTTTTTACAACTAAAATACTAAAATGTGTGTGCTGACCTGCAGATCTTCTGTATGCACTTTTGAGTTACTGCTCTTCAGGTAAATTTTCTTAAATGAGTTGATCAGCTTCTGAGGCACCGTAAGGAGAATTGTAGGAATCGTGCAAATTGGAAGTAGTGTAAACTGATTTTGTTTTGCTGTTAGAACCAGTGCTTATTTAATTTAATGAATTTCAGCTTCAATTTAAAGACTGCAAAAATTGATTACTCTTCTCCACAGGAGACTCTCTACAGGAACTGCAATACAAATTGAATCTGCAAATGATATGTTTTCTCATGTTAGATAATATTAGAGAAGCAGAAAATAAGATAAACCTGATTTACAAGGAAAAAGCTGCTCATTCTGCTGTTGTTTCTCTGTTGTTGTCTTATTGTTGCTACTGAAGTGTACCCTTTTCTTAAACACTAGCACATTTATTCCAGTTTATTGGCTTGGAGGATTCCTTCAAAAGTGAGCACTGAGATCTTCATACCTTTTTTTAAGCCTGTTCTATTGTTTTCTCTCTTAACACAAAACGGACCAAAGAATCTGGGATGAAGCAGCAAAGGATAAACTAAATGTATTCTGGCACCTTAAGAGGTCTGTCTGCAATAATTTCTACTGGCTGATTAATTGTGAATGCTTTTACTTGCCATCACTAGGATGTGTACACAGACCACTGTTGCAGTCTGGGGAAACAATTTGTGAATGAGAGCAGCACCTACCCCAAAAAGGAACGTTGTTCTTCTTTTGAATTAGGTTGCAACCTTGAAGTAGACTGGAACTGAAAGAGTTCACTACAATAACTCATTCATTGCACCAAGCATTTTTTTTTTTTTTGGTATGGTTTTCAGGCCTGGTTTTTCAAGTAACTGAAAATAAAATGCGTATGGACAAGGAACATCATCTAGTCCAGTAACTTCTATTAGTAGTGCTCATTGGAACTGCAGATCCTGTTCCAGATTTGCTCTTTGCCTGCCTACTGTTAATAAAGTGGACTGCAGGCATGGGACAGAATTCCTGTTTGGGTTATAAACCTGATGCTTTGACTTGAAACTTGAAGCTCAGCTGCAGTTCCCATGTATCCTCTTACCCCTGGTACTGGTTTGTGCCTGGCAGTTTGATGTAGGCTTCCCTTAAGAAAGCCTGTTAGGCTGTTTGCAGTGTTGTAGTATATGGTGTGCAGATCCCCAGTTCCTGTGTTGTGAGGTGCTGGAAGGAACAAGTTTTGGAAGCATGTTGTGCTGGAGTCTGCTTCAGTGGACTGTGTAAAGGTAATCAGTCTCAGATGTGTGAAGAAATCTTAATGGGGCTTCTCTCTGTAGTGTAAATGGATGTTGTAAACTCTAAAACAGTTAAGGAATAAAGGTAAGATGTATGCAATTTGCTGATGGAATTGGGGAAAACTTTGGAAAACTGCTTAAATAGCAGACCTGCCCTGCGTCTTGGAGTACGAATTGAGGGCACCTTAACTAACTCCCGAGGTACTGATGTTGCTCTTCGGTGTTAGCTACACTGGTAGGACTCCTGACTACGTAAGTATTTTTGTATAGCCTGGCACTAGGTCTAAAGATATTATTACTGAGGGAAAAATAATTTCACTCTGATTAACAGCTACATACCTGATTAAAAGCTGTGCTTGTGTTTGGCTTCCTCTGGAGCTAGTCTAGCATCTTCCTCTTCCTTCATCAGCCTTGTATCTTGTCTTCTTCCACTTTCTACTTCCACACTTCAGATGTTTTTCTGCCATCTTCACCAGCTGCTGGCATTCCTTATATAATAACCACATTGCTGCTGTGTTTTTCTGCCTCTTTGAAACAGATCAACAACTTAGGTGCTCACTTCCTGTTTAGGATTTTTTTTTTTTGTCAATTGTGAAGAAAATATTATTATAAACTGACATTACAAGTATTTAACATTGTCTGAAACACCTGAGTTTGTCTTAAATTTTCATTGTGGTTTTTTTTTGTATATTGCATGACTTTTCAAGGTTTACAAGTCTTCCTCTGCAATTATTTGTTAGAAGTAGATTTTTATTTTTATTTTTTTATATATAAGCTGTGTAGCTGCTGCAACTTGGGCTTTGAGAGAAGATATGTAATGAAAACACCAAGAAATGAACACACATAGCATGAATGTTATTGCTAATATCTTGCAACATCGCATTGTAGCTAGGCTGTGGAGTTTCTCCGGGCTGCAGGGACTGTGCAAGAGAGAACTGTTGTTACTGCATCTATTTAATAGAAGAGGAGCCAATGAGGTGTTGTAAGTTTGGGACTTAATGTCACAGGAATTCCATGGCCTATGCACAGGCTAAGTCTGTCTTTACCAGAAATCATCCATTCAAATGAATTAGCTGCAGTTAAAGTAAGCATTAGCCTGCTCCTTCATGCTCCTCTAGCTGTCTCTTCTGGAACTGCAGAAGCCCTCTGTGATAATCCTGCTGCTGCCAAATACTTTCTTGCTGTGCTTTCTCCAATTGTGACTTTGCTGCTTCCTCTTCCTGGTGCCTCTACTCTTCTAGTTTCTGTAAACTTAAATGTAAATTAATAATAATTGCTATTGCAATCTTGGGTTTGCTGAATGCTTGACAGAAGAAGAGCAGGTTTCAGCCTGAAGAGCAGATTGACAAAGCGAAGGGGAGAGAAATAGAGAACAGATGCTGGTTGGTGATACTTAGCATATGTCTGTTTGGTTCTGTGAAGTAGTTTTTTTTTGTTAAAAATATATATATAATTATTGTCTCTGTCATACATGTCTCCTTCACGTAAGGGGATAAAAATCTGAATTACATTTTTACATGTTTGCTTTTGAGAAGGACTGAGAACTGTGGGTTTATATGAAACAAAGGGGGAGACAAGTGATGGAGGAGAACACTGGGACAGCTAAGGGTTCAGAGCACAAAAACTGGAATTAAAAGTTGGAATGCATCTTGCTGGAACAAGAGCAAACCAAGAATGTGGGCTGTGCAACAAGCAAGGAGGCAATGGAAGCCCTTGGCTGAGATGTAGTTGTAAACAGAATGGTGATCAAAATGGGCTGTTTTTGCAGGAGGATTCACATTGTAAGAACCGTGGAAGAAAGTCAAGGAGGTTCATGAAGTGGAGGAAGTTTTTGGGAGCAGAAAGTTAAGGACAATCAAACTAAATGTCTGTTTTGCTGAGTGCTACTTAAGAGTTTGACTTGAATGCCTACTTGTTTTTCCTGAAATAAACTTGAGGGCATGGCACTAATATTGAAAAATGCTTTAGAAATCAGATTTGTCCTTTCTTTACAACCATTTTAATCAAAGATACTATTTCTACAATTCTGGTTCTTACAAACGCCGGTGACCAGGAGGGGATAACCTCGGCAGTGTTCAGTTATTTCTACATAGGCTGCAGCTCTCCCAAGTCACCCGTGGAGGTCGCCGTTCTCCCTAGTAAATACCATTCTAATGAAAAAGTAAGTAAAACAGAAAAGCTGAGCACTGGTGGTGTCAGAATGCATTGTTTTGTGTAAGAACATTTCAAAAGGTGAATAGAAATGTGATAGTTACATTACACTAGAACTTGTTTCTGATACTGATGAGTTTCTTAGATCTTTGCCTTAATTATTTGTTGGGGGTTTGGTTGGTTGGTTGTTTTTTTTCGTTTTCCCTAAAGTTGTCAGCAAAGGTAAAAAGCAAAATTGCTTTCATTGCTTTTTTTTTTTTTGGTAGTGTAAAATTCTCTTATCATTACAGAATAACCTATGTTGAAAAGTCTTTGTAACCATGTAGTTTTAACCATGCTGAAGTTTTTGTCAGAGAAAATGCCTCAGGAGTGGTTTTGGTGCTGTACAGAAAGTATGGAATATCGTCTTCTTGTGTTCACTGTAAGCTAGGTACAATTGGTTGAAAAACGGAATTTGCTTAATGACTTTGATTCACTGTTGATACTGATTTTTTTATTAATGAGTTGGAAAATTGTAATTTTAGGGCAGATTTGGAAATCAGAGTGACTATGACTGAAAGCACTTTTAAAAGCTAAATTAGTAGACATGCACACAATAGTAAACTTAGTAAGAATATGCTAAAAGATGGATCTTTATGTATACACATGCTTCAGATTAAAATGTCTGTGTTGTTATCCTCTAATTCTGAATTTCCCTGGGCTGGCTAGATCAGTTTGGCTTCTTTACACTCTTATGTGTTACTAGTCTTCTATTGTATTAGAAGATGCTTTGTTATGCTGGAACACTGTTGGCTTTGGATGCATATGCCTGGCTGACAAAAAGCAAAGCAAAGACCACAGTTATTCTGTGTCATCATTCCATTCCAATGTTTCCTTCTCAAATGAGAACATTATTCTCAACTAACCTCATTTCCTCCATGCTCCTCTGTCGGTCTTTTTCCAGATCTGCCTTCACTTTTTCTGTTTGTTCCCGATGCTCTTTCTTTTTCCATTTCTATTCCTCTTCCTCCTTCCTCTTTTTTTTCCCCCACCTGTAGCCACTGCCTTTCAGCCTTTTCTGCTGTATTTCTGGTGCAGATGTCTCTTCTTGCCATTTTCCAGGAGGAATCTGAACAGAAATATAATGAATAATGCACTTAGAGTTGGCATTCTGCGAATGATGATTTATCGATCATTAACTGAGATTTTAAATTCTTGAAAGAGGTACGCTTTATGTACTTGTTAAAGTAGATTTGACTTATGTGGACTTTTTGCTGTCACTGTGGCCAGCAGTGCCTGGTTTCTCTAAATGATAATGTTTTACTGTTCGTGGTTTTTTTTTTTCCTTCTAGTAGGTACTTGCCTTTGTGATATCTGGTGATTTTCATGTTAATTTCCTAGTATTTAGTGTGCCATTATATTGCTACTTAAGCTATATTCTCTGAACCTCTGCCAGCTTTGTGTTTACCCCAGTGTTTTTTCTGAATGTTTTTAAATTTTAATACATGGGGGAGCAGGCACAGAGGTTTCATCTAGTCCCAGAAAAGAGGATGCTTTGAGGCAACAGGTAAAGTCTTAAAAAAGCCTAGAAGCTTGTTAGCTGATCTGTCAGCTAGAGGATCGCTGTGGTGAAATGGGAAGGCTACAAACAGTCTGTATTTCTCCAGTTCTACACTTGAACCAAGGAAAAATTTTCTGGAAGGGATTTCAGATGCTGCTCTGGAGTGTACCTGACCAGACTTCGTATCTTGGTCTGTGCTGCTACTTCAAAAGAAAGCAGCAAGGAGTGCTGCTGTGCTCCAGGTTTTGTTTGAGACTAATTATCTTAGAGATTCTCTCTGGGGATTGTGGGTTTTGTTGGCCTGGGAGCAGTGGGAAGCGGGCTGGGTGTGCTGGGGGCTCTGAATGGAGCCCGCCTGCACAGGGGGCTCCACGACTGCTGGGGTTTCCTGAGAGGAAGCCGCAGTTAACGCTAGGAGAGCTTTGTTCCTGCGCAGCTGGGGCCGCCGGCGACCTGCCTGGCCTGGGCCAGTGCGAGGGGCCGGGCTGTGGGGCGGGGCGGTGGGAGCGGCACAGCAGGGCCGGGCGCAGGAGCCCCCGGGCCGTGCCCTGCGCGGCCGCCCCTGCCCGGCGCGGGGCCCGCCTCTATGCAGCGGCGCGCGGGGCTGGCGGCGGCCTGGCGGGGCTCGCGCTCAGTGCTGGGTCCCGGGCGCCATCTTGCGGTGGCGGAGGCTGCCGGCAGAGCCGCCCTCCTGCAGCGGCGCCAGGGACGGAGGGTCACGGAATGCCTCGGGCCGGAACGGACCTTTAAAGGTCATCTAGTGCAGCCCCCCTGCGGTGAGCAGGGACATCTTTAACTAGATCGGCTTGCTCAGAGCCCCCATCAAGCCTAACCTCGAATGCCTCCAGGGATGGAGCCTCCACCACCTCTGGGGAACTTGTGCCAGTGTTCCATCACTCTCATGGTACAGAACGTCTTCCTAACATCTGATCTGGTTTAAAACCATTGCCCCTAGGCCTATTGGTACCCCCCCTTGTAAGCAGACCCTCCCCAGCTTTCCTGTAGCCCCCTTCGGGTGCTGGCAGGCTGCTAGAAGGTCTGCCTGAAGCCGTCTCTTCTCTGGGCTGAACAGCCCCAACTCTCTCAGCCTGTCCTTGTAGGACAAGTGCTCCAGCCCTCTGATAATTTTTGTGACCCTTCTCCTCTGGACTTGCTCCACCATGTCTTGTGTTGAGGGCTCCAGAGCTGGACACAGCACTCCAGGTGAGGTCTTACAGGAGCAGAGCAGGAGGGTGGCATCACATCCCCGTATCTGCTGGCCGTGCTGCTTTTCGTGGAGCCCAGGACACAATTGGCCGCCTAGGCTGCAAGCACTGGGTTAAGCCTTTGCTCTCATTTTTGTGTTCCCTTTGCATGGTATTTGCTTCAGTGCATGTCCCTGCCTGCACCTGCAAGCACATTTTTCATCTCCCGCTGCTGCTGTGTGGGTGCTGCTGGCTGAGGTGACCGTGGGAGGCCGCTGACCTGAGCTGGGGGAAGCCCCACGGCTGCCTGCGGGGCTGGCTGTCAGGGGTCATTCATCCTTTCCAGGAGAATGGCTGTGCTGGCTGTTGCTACCTTCCTCCCCAGCTGCCCTCTTCTCCACACCGGCCTCTGGTTGCCCTGCTCTGCCTTGGGCCTTCTACACATGGGTCCTCTTCTCCGTGGCTCACTTGTATTTTGATTTTCCAAACCTAATGTGGCCAAATCACTGTCGAAGTTGTACAGTGTTGGTCTGGGTAGTATGATTTTGGATACTGTGTGTGGTGATTGTTCAGAGTACAAATGTTTTGGTCTAAAGGTAAATTTGTTCCTTCTGTTAATGGACTTAGTTCTAGATTTATGTAATATTTTTGTAGTGGGGAAAAGTGTCAGAACAAATCATAAATAGGATGGAAGTGTTGTTTTCATCTAAATCTCATTCTAGGTCAGAGAAGTTTCCTCCGTTCTATGAGTTGTTGACTCTTAAAATTAGAACCTTTATTCTTGGTCTTTGCCTCTATTCTGTTTCCTGCTCCACCTGTGTTAATCAAATACAAGAATCTTATTTTGAATCTTCATTGTTATGATCAAAAAGGTGCAACAAATGCATCATCGGGACTGTACTGAACTTCAGAGAGAGAAACTGGGGGAAATGTTAAGACTTTGATGCAGACAGCTATTAACCTATAATAAATTATCTTGTCCTAATCAACGGTACTGCTGTTCTGATTGCTCTCCTAAAGGCTGAGGCTCTTGGCTCTCTGTCTAGATTATATGCTCACACTTAACTTAGTTTCTTCTGTGGACAAATGGTAGAAGGCCGTGATATCCAGCAGAGGGAAACTGTGATGAGACAGGCAAGTGGTGAGCTTTGTGCTGCCGCTGACCTGCTGGTTACCTTTGCACAAGTTTTTCCTGTCTGTGAAAGTCTGCTGCCTCTGCTGTAAGGCCCACCAAAATCCAGCTTTCTGTTTTGAGGCTGTTGTGGTTCAAGCGGACTGAAACAAGTGGACTGGGACTAGGAACCATGTGGTCTCCAGCTCACTCCCCGCCCCCAACTCCATTTCCACAGTGGTGTGAAGGGAGACAATTTAACTGAAAAGGCTCAAGGGTTTGAGATTAAGGATAGGGAGGGTAATAATCTACCACTCAAGATGACCAGTAAAGAACCAGAGCAACTTGGGGAGAAAAACATAGACATAATTCACCACCACCATTTACGAAGTAGGATAGTAAGAGAAATACGTCAATAAATAGGACTCGATCTCAGATATGCTTTGTCTCCCCACCCCCATCTTCCTGGCTACCTCCTTCCTCCCCATCAGTGCAAGGGGGGCAGGGGGTGAGGGGGTGCAGTCCATCTGGCCATTAGTGTCCATGGTAGCTCCTCCTTGAGAAAGAGGGCTCCTCGCAGTCTCTCCTTCACGCCGCGTGGTGTCCACCTCACAGGAGGCAATCCTCTTCCTCCCCGTGAGTCCATCGGGGCCACGGATTGCTTTGGGCGATTCCCCCACTGGTGCTCGGTCTGTCTCCCCTCTCACATGGGGCTCTGCACGTACCGACCCATCCCGGACGTTCTCACGGCCGTTGGTTCCCCCAGCTGTCAGGCAGTCACCTTCCTGCCATCTCAGCCACCACGGGCTTCAGGGAAAGGTCCTGCTCTGGCAGCCTGTGCCCTCTGCTTCTCCTCTGGGACTCTTCTCCCCCTCTTTCTTCTTGGGGTGATGTTCCTTTGTTCTCCTCTCTCCTCCCCCTCTTCCAACAGAAAAACTCCCCAACATTAAAGACAGGACAGCTCAGAACAAGAAAAAAAAACGAAAGAGAGAGAGAACACTGGGGTCACCTCTTAAATACCTTGATGGCAGAGGCGCTGACTGGCTTGGCCCTGGCCAGAGGCAGGTCCAGCTCCTACCTGGGGGTGGGGAGGCTCTCAAAGTTTTGCATGAGTCTACCTCTGTTTTTTTACAAAAAAACCCTCATCAGACTCCAACCCATGACCGAGGTACGATCCTAAAGCAAACAGGTATGTCTAAATAACCTCAAACTGTGTTTATTCTAAGAGCATGCTCTAGTTGACATACTTGGGGATTTTCTGCTTGTTTACAGGTGCGGTCTAGAGAGAAAAAATCTGGCTACCCTGTCTGCTTGTTAATATGATTTGTAGTCCTTGACTTCTGATACAAAATAAAAAGACAAACCCCTCACACTTATGCCAAGTGTAGTTAAAATATTTCTGATTATAGTGGTACTTAATATATCTTGTCTGAGGCTTAATAACAATGGAACAAGTTTTAAGAGCAGTTGATTACTACCACTTGCAAAAACTACAAAATAATCCTTAAATTTTCCCTGGTATTTAATCTTGCAAACCACTACCATGCACAGAAATAAAGTTGGCTGAACCCTCTTATTCTGTTTTGAAACAGTGATTGTAATATGCTAATCCTTTATATGCCCTTGCTGCATGTCCCACTGAAATAACTAGAGAGGTGCATACAATGATGTTTAGCACGATGCTAGAGGATCTGCTTTTTGTTTGTTAATTTTACTACGACAAATTCTGCCTTGTGGTGTTGCCAGCCTTTTTCTGCTTGTTGAATGCTGGATCCACCTCTGTCAACTTCTATCTGATGTGCTTCATGACTAGTTTCTGCAGCTCCCACATCCTAGAAAAAAAAAAGTATTTATATGCTTATGATATGTGATGATAAGAGGTGCCAATTCATCTCCCGGCAATCAGCAAACGCTGAAATTGTACCAATTTGTTAGTTGAAGAGCTGCTAAGAAGAGTACATTTGTATCTCTTCGGGATTTGCACGCTATGACTTCACCACAGCTGCTGCCCCCTACTGTTGTACGAGCACCTCAAGCGAAGGGTGTGCCCGTGTGAGAGCTGACACAGGTAGGATGAGGGAACAACCACAAAACCACGGATGAAACGCAGAGTAGATTTGTTCTTGTTCCTCTGTGAACCCTGGCGGATCTCCGCAGCAGCACCCAGGTGGAGGCATGCAAGCGGGAATGCAGGCTCCACTGAGCTTGGTCCTTGCTGCAGAGAGGAAAAGCTTTTGAACCTGTTGCTTTTGCTTGTATATACTAGGGTTTTTTTGTAGGCATAATTTTCCACTGTGCTTTGATCTTTCCCATAGCAGGACAGGAATCTCAAGCATGTTTGATAAGGTGCCTCTTAGTCTATCACAGACCTATGTTATCTGAACACAGATGTTATACTGCTCAAACACACAAGGATAAACAACAATCAGAATGATATATGTGTTTTTCAACACCCTAGCTGCAAGTCACTTGAGTATGTTTACATCCATCCTCACCAGTCTTCCGTTATTTTCCCACACTATGCTACTGGGTCTAAAAATTCTTCATGAAAACCTATATGAGACATGAAAACAACTTCAAGTTGCTATGTGCACTCACTGATGGTAACTGAGGAGAAGATAAAAGAAATTATTTTCCTCTAAATTACAGTTTAGGATTTACACTAAAAGCAAAGCCAGTATCTGTTGATTGTGTGAGGAACTGCTGTTTGCTCTGTGTGGGTTGTTGAGTTTTGTTTTTTGTCTATTATCCACTGTTAATAGAACTGCTCCTACAAGTGCTTTTAATACCAGCTTGGCTGCTTATTGTGTGGAGGAACCCTCTCATTTCATTTTACCCTAAAACCAGTTGCTGGACCAGTGCCAGAAAATAGATGGACTCTCGAAACTGCTACTCCAGCTGTCTTTTTTCAGTGCTGCTGGCCCTGTGGAGGGATTGTAAGGAAGAATGCTGTTCTGCCATTAATCGACAGTGTCCGTACTTGTACGGACATGTATGTCACTTAGCAGGTGCCTATACACAATTTCATGTGCAAAGCGATGATTGTTTTGCCACCTTAACTTTATCCTGACTGTACAAAGAAGGCAGAATCTGTACCACAAGGCAGACAGTGCTTACTGCGTTACATTTGATATCTGAGCCATGATTAAAACCAGTCTCTGACATACATACGTAGTCAAAGACATTCCAGGAGAAAGGGCAGGACTTTATGCTGCTGTAGGACTTAAAATATTGAAACTGCTGCAATTGTTTATTCTCCTGCTCTCTAGTCATTGGGAAGTCACCTCTTTTGCATGTTACTTCTCAAGAGTGATTTGTTCTTATTCCAGATGTCTCTTCCTGTATTACCTGATTGCTGGGGGATCTTAAAACTCTTAATCCAGATTCAGGCTTTAAAATTGTCTTTGAAAACTGCAAGACAAGAGGGAGCAACAGTAAAATTAGCCATCAAAATTTAGACTCAATTCCAGTTTAAAAAAAAAAAAAAACCAAAAAATTTTGAGGTTTGGGTTCACTCCTCCATTAATGTCTCACCCTGTTTTGCACATCTGTAGGCCCTGAAACTCTTCAGAATAATTTGTCGGTGCTCTATAATGAACAATGCCCTAGCAGGTAGCTGCTGTTCTTCTTGGAGATCACTTGTCTCCTCACTGCTGGGAAAAGCAAGCCCCCTTCTCTCTTTTGCTGCAATGAAGATCCAAAGGCTCATTTGCAGCTGCCTTGCATATTCAATAATGGTGAATGTTTTAATAATGACAGCTTCATTTCTGTAACATTTATCATCCTTAAATCTTGAAGCATTTTAGAAACCTCACAGTCTGATTTTTATTTTAGGAATTATGTGAATCCATAGCTTCCAGTGACTTTAGGAGCAGTAAGTGCTCAGTTTTTTGAAGATCAAGCTACAGATAATGAAATTTCACATTTGAATTCATAAGTTTAATATATTAATATGAAAATAATATATAAATATGAATATAGGCCTTGGATATCTATTGTTGAGGTAGGTTCAGAATTAATTAAATAACTATATTAAATTATTAAATGTTTTAATGTTTGATTATTAAGTTTAGTAAATTTAATAATGTATTAATGTTCTGTGCAGTCCTGTTTCCTGAATATGGCTCTAAGAGGTGCATTTGTGAATCAATAGTGTAATTAAGAAAAAAATTAGAGACTTTGTTTTGCTTCTTGTCTTAGGGTAAATTGGTCTGCAGCAGGCAGTTGCTTCTGAGAGGTGCAACCTGAACGTAAGGATTTTGTGTACAAGACTACTATTATGGTGCATTGCTGCTCTTGCCACAATATCAGAGTAGCAGGGGAAAAAAAAAAGACACAAGTGTTTATTCTGAACATGAAACATAATAACTATTACATTCGGCTTAACACAAGTTCTGTATAAATCCTCTTATTTTACTTATTAGAATGAGAGAAGGAAAAAAAATCTTTCTTAATCCTAGTTGGATATTTCAGTTTTATTTTCATTTTTTGGTCTTAAAAACTGATTGTGCTTTTAGGTCATTTAGTATAAATTCCACTGAAAACCCTCTCCTTGGACACCTACTGTAAATAAATGCTGAGAGACTTGTCCAGGCTTATATGGAGAGTTTTAGGGAGCCGTTTGTGCTAACTATGTGTCGTCTCCCCATGTTTCCAGAGTCTCTGGTACTTACATCACATCACTACACAGTAGAGTAATAAACCTGGCTTAAGTGCCTCCTTAAGATGAATTATAGTTGTTTTGTGTCATCCAAGTAACACAAAGCCTGTGGAATTCAGCTATCTGATTAAGTGTTCTGTGGTGTCACCATGCAGCTTGTTTCTGGTTATACGTTTTCTGTGTAACTTGCTAATTTTTCTCTAAAGACTATCTAGACTGGAGTGTGTTATGTGCTTAACTTGAATTGGTTTACACCTGAGCAGTGAACATCATGTGGCCTCTTTTTCTCCACCACCCCCCCCACCCCCCCCAATTTTAGTTTTAAGAGGTCTCATCACAGCGCCCTAAAAGTGCTTAGATGCTGTAGCAATCAAATGTTTTCATGTGAGGACTCTGACAGGGCATCTGTCTCTGACTGTAGAAATAGGAAGGAATGACTGTCCTTTCTTGCTATGAGTATGGGCCTTGGAAGCATCTGTTGTTGGGGGTAGATGGATGAGAAATTCCACTCTGATGCTTCACTATGTTAGACAATGTGATAGACAATGTAATTAAAATGCCTTATGAAAATAGATACAAAGGAAGTGGAAGCCCAGTCTGAGTCTTGTTTCCAGAAATGAAAATTAAAATTTCAAAACCTACTGTTTTTGTGTAAACTTACATCTCTTTACTAAAGTTTGTTGTATGGTCAAAGCAGTACTTGTGTGTAATACTGTATTCAGGTTTTTTGTTTATTTGCTTGTCTGGTTCTGTACAAATGAAGATAACTCTTGGTCAGGTTAGGCTAGGCTCAAGTTTATGCAGAATAGTTTTCCTTACTGGACATCTGTGCTGCAGCTGTGGTTTGGTGCCGTTGGTCTCGGTAAACAAGCAGCCAAACTGTAGGACGGAGAGAGTAGCTTTGGTTCTAAATCTGATGAAAAAAAAAAAAAGGGGGGATTGTTTGACTTTGTCACTATGAGAGAAATTTGGAACTTGATGTTGCAGTCTCTTCTGGCTGCATTACAGATTTCTGATAGTCCTATCAAATGTATTCTTTCTCAATGTATAGGGTGGTAACAAGAATTATTTAATATGTCTTAATAAGGATTAAATAGGAAGAACTAGTGCTTACACGCTCAAATTAGTTGGGAATTGAGAGGTGAAGCAAAATCCCTCAAATAACTCTCCAAACTTAGGTTTAAAGTGAAAGATTTTATAGAGGCCAAAGTGAAAATAGTGGAGCTTGGGGGAGGAGGAGGTTTCCCTCCTTTTTCAGTGCTTTCAGGTAGTATTTTAGAATTGAAGATTTGAAGTTTAGGTGTGCTTCCAAATCTTTGAACCAATATTGAGCTTTTGAATGATAAGGTAGGTAAAAGGTCTCCTGAAACCTTATTATCAGGCAGTAGTAATAAAGGAATTGTTTTTAAAATTAAGTTTGAAATTTGCAGGTGACCTATGAGCCAGACTAAAGCTGCTAAATTGACACTGTTGTACTGCCAATTATCAGACCTCAGCTGCTGGGCAAATTCATAATTAAAAAAGGCAAAGGGATCTATAAACAGTGATCTCTTTCTGACAAAGCCCTGGGAGACAGTTTTCTTGATACCACCCCCTGAAAGTGCAAGACATCAAATCATAGAAGGAAGCAATTCTTTAGCAGTAGAAGATTGTATATTTAAGGACAGTATGTGGGAAACATTTACTAAAAGGGTTAACCTCAGGCCTGGAGAGGAACAGCAGAATTTTCCCTGAAAACGAAGCCATTTCACTGTGAGCATTCGGTGCCTTTCTCTGCAGAGCTGGCCTGTGGTATAAGATGTTAAGGCACCAGCAGAGAGAGCCATTGTTTCAAGGATGTGTGGAATGCAACAGAGCGGGTACCCTTCGCTGTCAGGGCACAGCGATTAAGTGCGTCACTGTAAAAGCTCACACAAATTTTTAAGCAGGTAAGCACACTTGTAGAGAAGGATCTTCCCCTCCTAAAGCACCCCACAATATCTACCCTAAAGCACAATATCTGTACAAAGTTGCACGAGAATCGCCTAAGAGTTAAAGGCCTAAATCCATGCGTCTGCTTTTTGATGCTTCCTGCAATGTATAGGCTGTTAATGACTTACATGTGCAGACATAGTCTCAAAAGACCTTATGGAGTGAGGGCAATCTCATGTGCCATGGTATGTTGCTCAGGAAAGGGCTGAGAGGGGTGTGAATTGCCACTAAATACGTAGTTATGACTCTCAGAACTTATGTTGGATGTTGTGGGGATCAAATTCAATGTAACGGCATGAGCTTCTTGAAGTCATCAGTCGCTGTCGAGACTTGCTGCGTTGTCAGTGCTGTCGGAAATGGTGGATCCTTATTGTGGGTGAGTTGCTATCATTCACTTTGGAGTTTCCCTCTGAGAGTGTGCCCCAGTCTTATTGTGACTCTAAGGCTGATATTACAAGCCCAAGAAAGAGCACAGCATTCCCAGCTGCTCTGTTACCCATGACCGTTTGCAAAGCTCAAATGGGTCTATTTGCTTTTGTTGGGTCATGTGTTTGGCAGCTTCTTGGCCCACGAGCAAAACCCTGTAGGACTGGGAGCTTGAACATATCTCAACAGAAGCCGTGACTGAAGCTGCAGCTTCTTACCTTGCTGCATGCTGGAAACTTCCTGAATTCTTGATGCTCTGTGTCCTTAACTGGTGGAGAATCTCTTACCTTGCCAAACCTTTTTAGTGTGGGGGTAATGAAATCTGAAACCGGGCAAGTTTCCCATGGTTCTGAATTTCATCACAAATCACATCTCGCACTTCTCATTTCTTGCCCAGGGGAGAAAAACTCCAGTATCTTTCTGTCTCCAGAAAGGAGGCAACGCCTGCATAGTTCCCTCATGCTGGCTGTTTGTATTGACTAACTCATAATTGAGGAAGGAGTCAAATATCAGTTTATATGTGATACTGGCACGTAGAGCCCTGTATGACCTAAGGCCAGCCCTGATGAGACAGCAAGAAAAGCAGTGATGGCAGCATGAAAAATAGGGTTTTGCTGACATATCTTGTAATTGTCACTGAAAGTTGAAGTGCAGATGGGAGAGCAAGGAAATTACCTTTTGCCAAACAAGAGTTCCTCCCTGAACAGGAAATAACTGCCTTCAGGAGAACTACTTCAGATGCCCAGAATCAGCAGTATATGCTAAGAAAATCCAAACCTATATCATGCAGCCTATGTAAAAAATATAAAAATGGAAAGAAGTCTTTTAATATTAATATTTTTTTTGTTGCGGTTGTCACTGCGGAAAAAAAAGAAGCTTCCTGAGACTGTGTTCTTTCTGTGGCATTTCTGTTTGATCCTTTGGAAGCTCTTAGGCCTTGTGTGAATACTCACTACTATTTTTGCAGACTTGTTTCTTATTATTTCACGTTGTAGTAAGTTTAAATAACTTTAAATCAGAGAGCTGACCATCTCCAGAAAGAATCAGAGATACAATCAAAGCATGTGTGCTTGCTGCTCTGAATGTTTTGCTCTCACTAGTCAAAGTAGTTACGTTATTTCTGCTGCATTGTTACCCCCTTCTCCCTCACCAGAAAAATGCAATGAAAAATATTTGGTTTTGACCATAAAGCAGCCATTAGGATGTACTGTCAGTTCTATCAGCCCATGCTGCTGCTTCTGCAGTTTCATACTCTTGTCCACTGTGTCCTCACCACATGGTGCAGAGTAGACTGTTGTAATGCCAGGCATGATTCCAACACGAGCCCTAAATTTGCCTTAAGGTAGTGAGGGATATATACTATAAGTTTACCTAAAGTCTTCCTTTTTCTCCTCCCTGGAAGCTGCGCTGATGTTAAGAGTGCTAGTAATGAGAAGGTTACCAGTGCTCAGCTGGCAAAAGTGTAGTTGGAAGGGGAAAAAAACTCTGCAGCTGTCTTGCACTGTTTCTGCAGCAGCGAATAATAGTGGGAAGCACTCATGGAATTACAATAATGGGAGACTTCTCTCAAGTTATCTCAGATCAGTGGGTTTCTGAAGCATCCCACAAAAACGTGGCCTATAATGAAAACCGTTTATTTACATTACTCAAATCCTGCAATATTTTTGGTATGCAGGGATGCATCTCATCTTTCTCACCTTTATTTCAAGCCTTTAAAATGCTTTTCACCTTTGTATGACCTTAATGATTTGAGATTTCAAACCTTCAGCAACTTCAGCTGCTTATCACAGTATCTGCACTGCAGGAAGTAGTACTTTGCCTTGAAAGATCTAGGGACTTTTTGGAAGGTTGTTGTAAGGAGAAGAAAAGGAAAAGAAACCAACATAAAAATGAGTTCTGTGGAAACAGCTCTAGAGGGAGTTTTCAGAGCTGGGATGTAGAGTCGTTATGGGCTTACTAACAAGAAATTCCGTATGTGTGGCGTTCAGAAAAAAGAAATCAACTATGAGATGAAACCCATGCTGTGTGAAAAGGTGTGCTTTAAGAACTTCCCTGGTGTGAGCAATGGGTAGCCAGGAGAGTTAAGAGGTTTAGCTAACAAATGCTGGAGATAACAGACAAGAGAACGAAACTCCCTCACTAATGCACTGCACAGTTTTCTTTAGTGTTAAAAACAGCAGGAGAGAATTGGTATTGCTCAGTGTTAGCAGTTCTGGCCTGATACACACATGAAGCTTTTGTACATGTCAACTGCAAGAAAGGAACATGTGGCTCTTTTCCATCAGTTTCTTTCGTTGAACTTTAATCTTCCCCTCTTCTCTTGGAAGTCCATATTCCTAAAGCTAGGCCTAAGTTGTCCAGTGCCAACATGGCTTTCTGTGCACAGCCTGAGGTGATGGTATGTGGAGACTGACCCTCCAGCGTCAGCAAGAATATTGTGTTTTACTCCATATCTTCACTCAAAATGACTTGTGTGACAAGACTGATGGGAACCTGTGTCACATGCAGGTCAGTGTGTAAGTGTAAGCATCTGAGCTGTATTTTCTTGTTACTCGTGTGGTGCAGAACATCTACTAAGTCAGTGGCTTGGAACAGTAAGCACAGGAGTAAAAACTGCTGAAGAGTGCTTGGATCTGGCAACAAAAGCTCTGAAAAACATGTAACTGTGATCCACTGTGAAAGCATATCTGATAAGAACAAAGACAGGTGAACTTGGTTAAGATTCTAGTCAGAAACACCAAAACTGAGTGGGGCATAAGAGAGCACCTGAAGAGTTAATAAAGCTTTTCCTGTAGTGTAGTTTTAAGCAAAAAAGGGCTTTCTGGATTCATTGTTAACATTGCATAACAGACCCTTGATGCTTAAAACGCAGTTAAAGGTGGTGTCTGTGCCTTGCTCCTATTTAAGCAATGGGGAATTAATTTCTGTGTGACACTTAAAGCCAGCAACAAAGCTGTTGCATGCTTTCCTGGACTAGAGTCTTACAAAGTATGATAATATGGTGATTAGCTTTATGGACAGGTTAGTAAAAGCAGGAGGACAAAATTTGATTTGAGAAAATCAAGTTACATCTAGCTCTTTTAAAAAATTCGAATTTCAGATTTTGAGCTGTATCTGTAAACAAATAATGTCGTTTCTTCCCCTCAGAAATTGCTGAACTGAAAAAGTCATGAAAAAAAAGAGGAGTAAACTTATTCTGACTCAAGTCTTGGAGAACTAAATTGAGCATTAAAATAGATTTGTACCATCAGTCTCCTTAGACATGAACATTGCTAGGCTTAATGAGAAAGTACTGAAGCAGAATGACAGTTTCTTATTAACTCAACAAGACTTGTCTAGCTATTTCCACACTGCTTTCGCTTGCTCATTAATGACCTTCTGCACTATAAAAGAACAACCCAAACACTAAGCCCCTGGGAAGACCTTTTTATATGGTCTATCAGATGTTAAATGGCCTGCTAGCAGTGAAGAAACAACCCTGTGAAATGCTGATCAGCATTTTTGTCTTGTTCTTGTGCCTAGACAAAAAAGTATAATTGATTAAATTGTCTGCTGCAAGATAACAAATGCAGGTGGCACACTGAGCCTGAGTCACTGGTGTCTGCACTTCATTCCAAGCAAATCCAAGTTGACTTCAAAGTAATGGAGTTACAGCTCTAAGTAGCTGAGAAAGAAGATAAAGCTGTCAAAGGTTCCATGAACACCACTGTGAGTGAACTGCCTAGAAGGAAAATGTTTGTCCCATCATTCTGAAAAAGCAGAAAGCATAGCAGGAAGGAAACTAAAATAGCATGGGCTTAAGTGACTGTTTCCTTCACGTGCTGGCTGAGTGCCTCAAAGGGGAAAGTGGATTCTTGTCAGAATCTGAGCACCGTCTGGCAGATAGAGCTAGCAAACACGTGCTGGCTGGGTTAGCTTCGCTAGCCTAGGACTCACCTCTGCAATCACTTCCTGGCAGCTCCACGGGATTGCAAATAATTTGTAATAGTGCCTGGCTAGGAGTAGTTACCTGAAGTGGGACTGGTCACTGTTACTGGGGAATTGATAGATTGGGTTGTGGCAGTGCATTAACTTCCTATCTCCTGGGTTTTCACTGAGTTTGGCGGACTTTACTCAAGCCTGGTCTGTCAGCATGGGGAAGCGGTTTGGTGGTTGGGGGGAGAAGCTTGAAAAAACTTGAGGATCAGAGCTCTATAAACTCAGTGCAGTGCAGCACAACCTTTTTTTTTTTTCGCTTTGAGAGTCCATGATGCTTTCAAAGCTTGGGAAACTAGAACTGAAAGCTGTGTTAATGGTTTTCAAGCTTCTTAGTAGGCCTCGACTTTGTCCCAAACAAATCGGAATCTGGAATGGTTTTTAAAATCAGATTAAATTTGAGTTTTAATTTTTGTTGGTTTTGGTTGTGGTGTCGGGTTTTTTTTTAGTTTATCTGAGTTGGGAATTGGTGGACATGAGGGAAGTTACTTCACTAGGCAACGGTGCAAGTCTGTTGAATCAAGCGGTATCTAGCTACCTATATAAAGTTGAAATAAATGCCTGCACAATCCCCTTTGGACTGAGATTGGCTTGATATGAAATCCCTATCCTCTAACCTGAAAAGCTTGCAGCTGTAAAAGAAATGGTATTTAATAATAGACCAAGACTTGATTTGAATGGAAGCATTGTCTGAGTAGGGACATCAGAGCCTGGTTCCAGAGCACCAATAATAAAATAAAATAAAATAGCCTTTTTATTTATTGGGCACTCAGACTTGAAGACTCCCAGGTGCCTATTAGTCTAAAGGCTTGTCTGTACAGGAGAGTTAGTGTGCAATATGTTGGAATATGAATTTACAGTGCACCAACTCCTCTGCGCCCCCCTTTTTTTGGTTATTTTTAGCACGCAGTAATGGTGCCTTTCTCCACGGCAGTTCATTCAGCTTTGAAACTAAAGTAAATCACATTTTGCTTAATGCCTGTGAGGTGAGTGAATGCCAAATAGCCAATGACCTCTAAACTTGTACCCCAACTTCCTCCTCTTGTCTAATGTTAAAGGTGCTGCTTACTAGGATTGTGCTTTTGTCTACGAAAATGATAAGTATGATTCTGCTTACTTTTTTAGAAGGGAGCAAAATAATATGTTTTCAAAAACATCTGTATTTTGGATCTCGGTACAGCTTTGGGTACGCAGAGGTATAGATTAGGGAATTTCAGTGTAACGCTGCTTTGAGAGTTATTTTCATTAATATTTTACAGCTAATGCTTACTAAAATACCACATACTTGAGTCTGGCCAAAAGGTTTCTATGGCTTTTTAGTGAATTGGATTGAGGTTTATTAACTTTTCCTTTTTTTATTTGGTTAATTTAAAGCT
This sequence comes from Trogon surrucura, assembly GCA_020746105.1. NCBI lineage: Eukaryota > Metazoa > Chordata > Aves > Trogoniformes > Trogonidae > Trogon > Trogon surrucura. Next base: position 52,815,883 of record CM036621.1, on the reverse strand, counting down.
CAAAACCGTTCGAACAAATGCTTTTGCTGGCAGATGTGGAGGTGGCGATGTAGCATTAGAGTTGAGAACATGGAGAATGAATAAGGGAGGCAGGGCATGTTACTATTTCTCTGTGGAGTTTTTCTGGATTTTTTTTTTTGGGACAGTGCTGGTGTTTGCCATGTTTTGAAACAGTGAACTGAAGGTGTAAACGTACCTGGATAACTCTCAGTTTGCTCAGAATTACTGTCATGAGCACTGGGACAAAGAAACCCGACTGTTTGAAAGATGGGTTACTGTTGTTTTTTTTAGTTTGTTTGTTGTTTTGTTTGATTTTTTTTCTCTTGGGATGGCAAGTACAGCAATGACTCTCTAGCTAATATCTGTGTTTTTTGGAAAAAATTGTCAGGGAACAAAAGTCTTGCTAATTCGGTCTAATCCATTCTTGATTTATTCACCTTACTAAGAAAATTCCTTCACTCTTATTGCTCTTAAAATATACCTGCTTGCATATAACTGATAGGAACTCATTGTGAATCTCGTACCTTTCACAAAATTGATGTTACCTTGCTGTTCTGCTTCAGGTATCCATGGTATGTCATGGGAATGCAGCAGAGAACCAAAGCCCAACTTAATCTGTTTATCCTGCGTTAATCTGAAGCTTCCAGAGAGACAATCCTGACTTTGTGTCTCTCTGAATTCAGCAACAGTGCTCCTGTTTCCTAGGGGAAAAATTAGGGAGAAATTCCGTGCATTTGACAAATGGTGCTGCCGGAATTAGACTAAATTTCACATAACTTTTAACTAGCTCTTTTCCTGATAAGGATCTACTTCATCTGGTTCTGCTCTTCTGTGTGGTGAAAAGAAACACAAACACATTAGTGCTGAAGTGATTTCCCTCCTCCCCCCAGTTCTATTGTTAAGCAAGTGAAAAATAGTCTGTACAGTTGGAGAACTACAGCAAGCTGAAAGAAACATTGCTGCGTTTTTTTGTGCCAGACGTGTGTGCAGAGAAGATTTAGCAACTTCATGGGAAGGCTGGGATGCTCATGGGGGTCTGCGTCTGGAGTCCACACACTGTCCCTTGCAGAAGCCTGTTCTGTGGGAATTTCTCCTTAATCCCAATGCCATGGGGCTGAAGGAGATGAGAGGTGACTGGGTACTGACCGCAACTGTCTTCATGGGATGACTCTGGTGAACCAGTCAACACTAGTTATTTCTGGGGACTCTTTTGTGTGATGTTTGCAAATGCACAAGTTTGCAGCTACATCAGATCAGAGAAAAACATGTTCTTTATTTCAGTCATGCTGGGAGAAGGCTCTCATCCAAGTCAAATTTTGCCTTGGCCAGCTGATGTAGTGTCCACAGCTTGTCCCTGCCTGTGGTGGTTGTGAAGCTGTGCTACACACTGATGTGATCACGAAATATTTGAGCTCACGATTTCCTATGTTGTAACTGTGGTAAGGATGAGCCTAAAGCAAATGTCTGCCTTCACGCAAGGACGGTGTAGCTACAATACAAGCTGGAGCATCAATGTTAGTGGAGTAACCCTTTGGTCCAAAGGAATTGCCCCCCCCCCCCCCCCCCCCCCCCTTGAACTTTTGGCTGCGGCAACAGCAAAGTATTTGATCTGAAATGTCTTGCACAAAGACCAAAGAGAGATGCTCAGCTTAGGTCTTGCAAGCAGCCTGGCTCCTGATCCTCTGCTTAAGTCACTAGACCGTATGTCTCCATTCATGCTGAATGAATTCTCAGACTGTGCTACATTTTCTTCCTTGAATAATAATATCTAATGAAAAGGAAAATGAGAAAACAAGGTAATGATAGATAGCACAGAGAAAACATTGGAAGGTGAGGAAAGAAATGTCTGGGAGTAATAGCTATGCTGATATTCAGATGTTAATGATTCAAGGCCTTTCTGACTGCTGTAGATGCAAAAATGATAGTTCCTGCAGTCTACAGAGGTTTGGGTAATGCAGGAAAAATTTCAAAATTGAGCAGTGGTGGTCCCCGTGTTTGTTCTCAAAAGATACTTCCAGTTTCCTCATGTAGGGTGGTCTCTGAGATGAAAATGTCCCTTTGCAGGTTTAAGCCTGCAAGCTAGGCTAATTAATCTGAAATCCTTCCTATTTGGACTGACTGGTTAAGAGGAAAATTACTGAGACACTGAACTTGAGGAAAATAGGCAAAACTTCCAATTATATCTGGTTTATCTGTGCCGGGATTGTGCCCTTAGTATCTGCTTTAGCTCCACATCTGTACTTTTCACCCAGGCAGAAATCACAGTGATTCTAGTAGCTCTTAAATCACTTTTTTCCTTCAGACTCTGTGTTTTGTTGTAACTACACTCGCCTTCCCTGCTCCCTCTGTTTTGAGGTCAGTCGCCTGTGAGATACTATATTCTACTTGGTATGTGCAAGTAACCATTTCTGATTTTAGAGAACATGGTTTTAATTAACTCTCTTCCTCTCCTCTGGTTACTGAACAGAGCTGGCCTCAGGTGGAATTTTTTAATTGTGCTGTTTGCTGTCTATTACACAAGCTGGAGTTCTCTTTCGCAGAGTAAACTTGGGACAAAAATGAGACTTTTCGTAGCAGAATTCACACGAATTTTAATGTTATGTGAACAGTTGTTTTTCACAGGCATGTAGTAATGTGCACAGAAAGTCAGGGAAATACTGACCTTCCTCTCTAGGTTTGTCTGGTTTTACTACCTTTTTTATTATTTACCAAGTTATTTGCTGACCTGTTTGCATGTGGCTGTGCCGTTGTGGTGCTGGAATTGCCTATTTTTTACTGCCTCTTTAGGAACTGGTTTCCTGAGATGTTTGGAGGTAGCTTCTCCCTTTTTCACTGGCATCAGTTCTCATGTTTGACTGGCCGTTGACCAAGTAATGCAGTTTGTGACTTTTTCAGAAGATGTAGTTTTAAAATTTTTTTTTGGGGGGAGGGAGAGTGTGTTTGAGTCCTGTTTATTTATTTGTTCGTTTTTTTGCTGTGCTAGTTCAAAGCTGGATGAGATAGACTCATGGATAAGTTAGGCCAATGCCAGGTCAGGCATCAGGGAGCAGGGGGAGCGTGTAGTAGGTTGGGGGAAGATGGCAGCATGGGATGCCTGTTTAACCTGGCTCACTGAACTGCACCTGAGGTTTGCAATGAGGTGAGCTATCTCCTTTCTTTTTAGGCCAGGGACAAACTGCTAGGGCAGAGAAGAACTATTTTTGTTTTAGAAGTAAAGCGAGAAGTGTGATTGTGAACAGTGCTGGGGTGTGAGGCAGCAGTGACTGAAAGACTTGACTGCTGATTTCCTTTATTGTGACAGGCTTAGGAAAACACCAGCCTCTCAGCCAGCTCAGGAGAGAGCAACTTTTCACAACTTCACAGGCATTTTCCTGAGTATATCACATTGGTGGTGTGGGATTTTTTGGGGGGGTTGTTTGTTTTGTATTGTTTTGGTGTTTGGTTTGTTGTTTTTTTTTCTTTGGTGGTTTTTAGCTAAGACCTTTCTCTAAGCTATTTAAATACACTCTGGAAAAAGCTATCTCTAGTTTGAATATATTACTCTTATCTATACAACCCCCAGAATCTCCTATCTCCAAGGCAGTGGTTTCCAAGATTTGGGTGGGTTCCTGTGAAGATAAATCACATCAGAGGCATGACCTTTATCCTTGGTGCTATTTAAATAGCTTAAATATCTATTGACTTCATACCTTGTGATTTCAGTTGCTGAAAAGTGAACACTAAAGAAAGGAAGAGTTGACCCACAGTATCAGATTGGTGATATCTTCGTTTATACAGCCCTGCAAATACAGATGGCATTTTTCCAACAAGTTTTCCCCCCACCACTTCTGTGTTATAGCTGCATACTTTTGAGAAGGAATCTGCATCCATATGGAACTTAGCAAAAGAAAAGAAACTAGTGTCTATTGTAAATGCTAAAGCTATTCAGGGAAAGACAAAGCTATAAGCAAAACAACTGGGAACCTTCATTACCTGCAAATAAATGTTTCCTAGTGGTTCTCAAGAACATTCTTTAAATCATTTGCCTATGTAATTCTGCAAATCTTTGGGGATCTGCTGTTGGAAGAGAGGATGGAGCCATCCCTGATCAAGTCAGGAAGGTGTAATACAGAGCAACATAGTATATTTTAATAAAGGTATTTGCATTTACCGCTTAAAGGGCAGCAGATTCAACGTATTACAGAAAACTACAGCGACTCCATGTCTTCTATATTTGCAATTGGATCCACTCCCTTGGAACTCTGCTCTGTATTAATCTAATCAAAACAAAGCCCTGGTTTTATACTTTTAAAGAGCTGTGGTAAAAATATTTAATGTAAACTAGCGTGATGCACTGCTTACTCGTGTTTGGAGACAGTGTGAAACTATAACCAAAGAACTGATTAACTCGCCAGCACTGATGTACTAACTATAGCTAGGCTGTTCAAAGATCAGAAACACCAAGAAAAGCATTAAACTGGGACCCGTGGAACAATGCAAGGAATTTAGAAGGTGTACTCATTTCTTTGGATTTTGTTTTCCCATAGGCATATTTAAATGTGTTTAGACTACATAAGCTGGGTTTTGTGTTGCTCTTTGCACTCTGAAGGTGCTGAAAATTATTATTCTGGTGGCAGATGCAACTCTGCAGCTGCATGATAGTGTTGTGTGATTGTGAGAGAATACGTAGTGCAGGAAGAGGACTTATTCTTTCCAATTCCTCTAAATTTTTGTCAAACTGTCTTTGAAGATTTCTGTCAGCTTGGACACTGCTTGTGAAATAAGATCTAAAATGGTAGACTTCTGTTTATAGAATTCTTCGTGTGTCCTTGGACCATAAGATTCCTTCCATAAGGTCTTTAGTTGTGTTCCTCTCGGTGTTGTCCTGAGTTTGTTTTCCAGTGGGCAGCAAGACAACCTCACACACTGAGACGAGATACTGCTTACAAAGTTGCACAAGTTTGGGTACTGGGATCAAACCAGCACACCTCCATGCTTGCTAGGGTGATTTTTATACATGGTCTTACAACTAACAGATTTCTAAAGACATCCCACTAGTATCTGATGTGTTAGTGATTTGCATATTGATACACAATCCTTAGTACAAATACGCACATTCTATGAGTAAGGGTCTCTCCTTGAGCCACTGTGTCATTTTTAGTATTATAATGAGGATAGTTTGCCTAAGCATAGGGCTAATCATCTCTTTAGCTGGCAGTTCAGAAATACATGTAAACATGGTAACTGTGGATACATATGATTTATGTATTCTCTAGGATGTTCCTTCTTCAAGGATTACCAGGCTGGCCAGCTTTTGATTAGAAGTTCCTCTACTTGATTAGAAGTTCCTCCTTGATAGTTTCAAGGATAGTCCTCCTACTTGTAGACATTGTGTACGTATTTGTCTTTCTTCAGAACATCCAGTCAGTTTACACAGTTTCAGAGCTAATTCAATATAGCATTTAACTTGTATTTTTTTTTATAACCAGATAACATCAGCATAGAGTAGAATGTTGCTATTAAACAAACAAACAAAAGGTAAAGTGTAATCTGGCCTTTCTAACATGCTCCAAGCTAGCAAAACTTTAATTTGGAGATGAAGTACTGTTGGAGTATTACCTCTTGAAAACTTTGATATGTCCTGCTTTACGTTATGAAACTTTCCCAAGATGTTTTTTATTACCACAGTTATTTCTATAAATTCAATTTGCAAAGTTGTTATCTTGGATTAATGTAAACTCTCTCAACTTGGAAAGATAACATCTCTGTTTTGTATTTTGAAAAGTACTGTGTACATTTGTGTATAAAATAATCAGGGTGAATGACACAGGAGCTCATCTGAGTTATAGATTTTAAGTGTTGTGATGGGATGGGTAGCAGCTTGCAGAGAAGCACCTACCGTGCTAGCTGTTGCTTGCATATAACGATCCTCAGCATCATGATGGTTTGAAAGAAGCGTCATTGTATAACCACGACATGGTTTGGATGTACAATTTCTTCAGATTGACGGGCAGCCTTTACATAAAACAGGCCCAGGGCTGGCACAGCAAAATTGATGCAGTTCAGGACTGAGCTGAGTTGGCACAGAGATGTGGGAAGCTCCTTTAATGCAAGTTGTAGCTGGTGGTATCAGTGCTTCATTTTTGTGAGCAAAGAGCTTAGCTTTGCTGTCAGCCTGGCAACTTCCCACTGGGATAATGTAATGCAGCTGCAAGATTGTTTTGGCTCTGTGCTAACTCCTCCTCATACCTTTTTTAATAGTCTATCTCCTGCCTTTCCTCGTCCAGTCATAAAACCCTTCCTAACATTTGTTCCACTTTAAAGAGCTAGTGAGGGCATGGCAGTTGATAAGGGAACCAATATCCTTCCATAAAAATGCACTTTTCAGCAGTGAAATATGCTGCCTTTTGGGGAATTTCAAGAGTTCATTCTTGGGGATTGAGTTTTGTTTTCATTTGTTCTTTCTCGACTGGTTAAAGTGCAGTTTATGTGTTTCTGTGATTATTTTAAAATAGGCCTGAGATTTTTGGAATGAAATAACAGTCTAGTTTGCTTGAGTCTTGATCCATTTAAAGGAATGTGAAAAAGCTTGAGACTCACTTTTGGAAGACAAGACTCTTTGGGGTTCTTGGTTTTGCCTTCTTCATAAAATTGGGATTAAGTTTGGCTCTCTGGAGAGGAGATGCATGGTCATGGATCCTCAATTTGATCCCATTATCACAATTGTTTTGTAGCAAAAGTCATTATTGATGTTCTAATTTATGTATCAGTTATGATAGAATGACATTTGTTGTTTTTGTCTTAACTAGAAGAGAATCAATTTCTATTTATCGCCCAGCTTTCCAGCCCTTGACTGTCAATAATGAAGAGAATTTGAGGATGTTATAGTAAGCTTCTTCCTTCTCTCATAGCTTTGAACCTAGAAGGACTAATACAGCTTTTAAATCAAGATAAAGCCTCTCAAGGCAATGAGGAAACCATCAAAATAAGGATAAGGTAGAGATAGCTAACTATGCTCTGCCTTTGGCTGCAACCTTCTTGGTTGGAACCTGCAATAAAAAGCCTCTCAACCTAGCCTTCCTTGAATTATTATTTTCTTCTGGAATTTGACCTTTAAATGAAAATTTAAGTGGTTTTGATTTCTTGTGGGGAAACCACAAATACAGAGGAGTGTGCACCGTAGCAGTGACAAATGTTAGCATCGCAAGAGGCTGAAATATAAACCAGAGTGGCGAGAACTTCACTCTCCTCTAGACTGAAGTTGAATAAGACCAAGTGCAGGGTCCTACACGCTGGCCAAAAGAACTCCCTGCAGCGCTACAGGCTGGGGCAGGAGTGGCTGGGCAGCATTTGGCAGAGAGGAATCTGGGAGTGCTCTTGACAACCAGTTGAACATGAGCCAGCCGAGTGTCCACGTGGCCTGGAAGGCCAGTGGCATCCTGGCCTGTGTCAGGAACAGTGTGGCCAGCAGGAGCAGGGATGTAATTCTGCCCCTGTGCCCAGCACTGGGGAGGCCTCACCCCGAGCCCTGTGTGCAGATCTGGGCCCCTCACTGCAAGAAAGACCTTGAGGGGCTGGAGCGGGTCCAGAGGAGAGCAATGAGGCTGCGACAGGGACTGGAGGGAAAGTCCTGTGAGGAGAGGCTGAGGGAGCTGGGGGTGTTTAACCTGGAGAAGAGGAGACCCAGTGGGGATCTTATCACTCTCTACAACTCCCTGAAGGGAGGTTGTAGTCAGGTGGGGGTCAGGCTCTTCTCCCGGGCAACCAGTGACAGGATGAGAGGGCACGGCCTGAAACTGCGTCAGGGGAGGTTTAAGTTGGATCTCAGGAAACACTTCCTCATGGAGAGGGTGATCAGACATTGAGATGTGCTGCCCAGGGAAGTGGTGGAGTCACCGTCCCTGGAGGTGTTTAAGGAGAGGCTGGATGTGGCACTTAGTGCCGTGGTCTGGCCGATGTGGTGGTGTTGGGTCATAGGCTGGACTCAATGATCTCAGAGGTCTTTTCCAGCCTCAACAATTCTGTGATTAATTAATTCCTTGCTTTTGTATGGCACATGGGCCGAGGTACAAATCTCTAAGCACCCAGAGTGATCTCAGAGGGCAAGGAGATTGCTTTTGTATGTTTGACTACCCTCTTTCGTATTAAGTCAGTGATGATTTGAGCTGCAGATAGTAAGATCCACTCCCTTCTGCAGCGAGTGTGGTAAATTGTTCCTGTTCTTAACGTTCTTTCTCTGTCCTAGCCCTGACAAACCACTTGTGTTAAGGGAGCTCTCTTTCCACCACTTTTGTTGGTGGCCTTGTGTTACAGATTGGTTGGGGAGCCTATTCAAGAATTGCAATTAAGACGTGTAAAAGATCTGGGAGAATTTCTTTGTCTTGTTTTTTCCCTAAGACATTCCCCTGGTTGGAAGGCAGGTCGTGTTTTTGCCTTGTCTTTCTGCTCTAGCCAGTGGGAGGGTCAGAAGGAGGCAGGGATCAAACGGGAGACCCAGGGTAAGAGTTAGATAAACCCTTAGGAGACAGAAATTAAATTTCTAAATAAATGTTCAATAATTGTTCTGTTTTTAAAAAAATGCTGGGTGGCTTGCAGTTAGGAGCAAACTTAGTGTCTCAGTGTCCTTAGGACGACTGAATATTGGGAAATTCAGCTTTTTGGTTTGTATTTTTTTTAAAAAATTTGCTCCTGTCTTCTTGATGATACGGAGTAGGAAAGCAGCAAGAGGTTATCAAATAATGTGTATTGGAAATAACCGGTCAATGTCTGGAGGGTGCCAGGGAGCAGTTACCAGCATGTAAAGGCGAGACATCTGTGGGATGCTTTGGGTTCCTGGGATATTTTTATGAATGAAAGGTGCTTATGACAGGAATGCATGCTGAAAGAGGCAAAGCTAATGGAGAGTCTTACAATCTCCTTATCTTCTCCACTAAATCTGCCCCTGAAGATAAATGTTTAATAACATTCCTATTTAGTTGTACTTGTTAAAAGTGGTTGAACTAATGATCCATAATCCAATAGATCCATTTGTAGTGAATGCCACTAAGGGTTCAGTCCTGTGTTGCCGATTTTAAAAGATGTCTGCTTAATTTACTGTGTTTCACTGTTGCAGCTCTTGCTCATTGCTCAAACTGAATGATTTACGTGGCACTGAATGTAGTCCACCTTTCAGTTGCTAAAGGGCAAGATTTCTTCATATGCGTAAAAGTTAACAAAAACCTCACGTGCTCTTGGGAATCAGTAAATGTGTGTGTGAGACAGAGAAATTTGCTTGGTTAGGATTTGATCAGATAACTAACATGCACAGCAGTAGCTCTGTGCACAAACTTCTGGTGCGAATACCTGCAAATGTGAGATGGAGATTTGCTTTGGTCACTCAAATAGCTTTTTCCTGCAAACATTAGAGAAAGATGGAAATGTGGCCAAAGTAAATTTGTATCACACTTCAAACAAATACCTGTGGAATTCTTTCTATTTGGCAAATGAAGCGCTCCTAATCACTTCAGTGGAAATCTGTCTGGTTTAAGGAATGCAGTATCCTGACCTAAGACCCCTGCTAACACTTATGTAATAAGACCCACTGAACCATGTGGGACTACTTATGCACATGAGTAGTTTTATGGACAACTTTGTGCAATATGCAGGTCCAGGACAGTGGTTATGTCTGCAATCACTGATTTTTTTTTTTCTTGTTTGCCAAGTAACAGATTTATGTATTAGGCTGGAGTGACAGTGACAGTCATGTTTTCCTGCTGCTTCATTGGAAATGGTCTCCTCTTTCTTCTAGAGGACAGTTGCTTCCATAATTCCTGAAAAAAATCTTCCAATAACTATTTACTCACCTTTTTTTTTTTTTTTTGGTTAGATTGAAATGACTCTCTGACCTGCATTCCACAAATTACCTGTAATAAAAAATAAATGCATAAATAAATAAGCCACCCACCCTTCTGCTGTCACTCAATTACTTGCTTTGTTAGAAAATTCTGCAGTTCAGCGTAATAATCAAAGTAGGTGGAACTGTGTGGGGAGAGAAGTACTATGAGAGAGTTTTCTTAATTTTTTTTTCTTTTTCAAGCATTGCTCCCAAATTTGAGGTGTTTTATTGCCAACTCGGATATGAGGCTTTCTTGTTGGCATGTCTTTACATAAGAAATGTCTTGAGGCAACTGGATCCTGATACCCCAGCTTGTGCTCTCAGGTTTGACAGCCTTGTCGGTATGCCTTATTGAGGACCTGAACTGAACTGGGCCTGACAGGAATAATCTTCCCACTGTTAATAAATAGCCTTTAACTCAGTGAATTGAGAGACCAAGTGAGGCCCCAGGGAAGGACACAGCAAAACAGTGGGGGAAAAAGATTCCCTTCACAGCCTGAGAATTCTGTCCTGTGCTCAATATGATAATGGCTGATGTGTCAGGTTTGCAGCAAAACTGACGTGCTTCATATGCTTGATTTCAAAAGCTTTGTATTTTTTTTCCTAATTTCAACTGTGTAAAGTAAGCCCAAGGCACAGAAGGGAAGTAGCCCCAACGGAGACTATTGATGCCCTTGTCTCCTTTTTCTATCCTTCACTGTAAATAGACTAGTTTCTAACTTCTAGCCCTTGTGTTAAGATCATCCACACTTTCAGTGTAGGCATGCCTGTTTAAACCTCTACCTTAACCTCTGTTTTCCTGCCTGGTATCCTTCGTTTCTCCCTGTTTAATCTGGCTAGATGCTGATCCACAAGTTTTTATTAGAAAAAACCTGCTGCCTCAGATAAGTCTCAGTGGTATCCTGTGTCTTCAAGACTACCTGCTATTGCAAGTTCACTGAAAATTAAATTTTCTCCTGAATGTGACACAGTAGGACTTAATCTGGATATCTGCACCAAAAAGGGGTGTATGTGGGGAAATGACCAGTGCATTCTAGAAAAAAATAAGTCCAAGTTTCTACAGGGAGAATTTGTAGGGAGAAGCAGTTTTTATGAGATTGACTTACGTAACTGGGAGGAGAGAGAATAGATAAGCTTTTAGGCCTGCAAGCCCTTCTCCAGGTCTTTTCATTATCTACCCACTTTACACAATTTATGCTTATGTTTTGCCATAAATGTTTTGTGTATTACTTCATACTGAATTTTGTAAGATATTGCTTGTACATTATTATAAATTTCTTAAATCAAAGAGGTTTCATGTGAATATCTGTGAATATTGACTGTTTTCAAAAGGTAATTCAAAGTCTCCTGCAATGAAATTGAGATAATTTTGATCAGGGTCTATATAGTTTTCTCTTTGTGCCTGCTTATAGAGTGAGTTTTAGTAGCATTATTGTTTAAAACAAAAAACCCACAAGCCAAAACACAAACAGAACAAGCAAGCAAGTGAGACTGTCAGCCCCAGAAACAGAAATCAATTTCTCTTTTTCTGTCTGGAAAGGGAACAGCATAAGCAGTGCCTGTTCCTAGGTACACCAACCTACTAACATGCAAATAATATCCAAAAATAGAATAGAGTTCATGCAGATCTTGGACTGCTTTAATGAAGCAGTGGTGAAGGCAGTTGTGTGATGGTAGGCACAAGGATGAGACTGGCAAGGGTCTGGCTGACTTCACACCAGTGAACTAAAAATCACGTATTGGCAGTCTGGTGGGTCTGCCCCCCCTCTGCTGTGCGTGTAACAGCAATGTGGTGGGTTAGGCTGCATCTTCTGTGTTTCCCCTTGGGGAGACTGAACTTGCAGATTTGGTTATCAGCTGTCTCCAGCTGACCCCTGTTAGTGGCTGCCTGGGTGTATGTCAGTAGATTCCACAGTTAAAATACTGGCTGCACCAAGAGCAGGGTCACAGCTACAAACTCCTGCAAAAATGACTCAGAGGTCTACGTGGCAAATTTTAATGTGACAGTCCATGGACCAGAGCTTGCCCTTACACCTTTCGTTTGAGACCTCCTCGCTCCCCAAATCCTTGTATAATCTCATTTGCTGCATCTTGTGTGATAATCGAGTGCTGCTGTGAAACTCAGGAATAACCTGTGAACTTTGTGGGTGGCTTTACCTACTCTCTAGTGAATAGCTCACCATAGTCTCTCAGATTTCCAAGAAAGAGAGAGTGCAGCTTTTTAATTCTAAGTGCAATGATGTAGGTTATTTCTTTATAATACAGAATTAAAACAATGTCAGTTACAGTTTTGTGTCTTTTCAAGTATCTATACCTTTTCTGCAATCTGCTAACATGAATAAGAAATGCAAAATGATTGTATAAGGGGTCTGTTGTAATTACAAGTATGTTTTTATCCATATAAAGGCCTGTTCTAGTCACCTTGAAATTTCCCTCCAGAGAATATCTGCTAAAAATTTCACATGATTTTGCTCTAAATACTAGAAGGCCCTGTGTCTGATTGTCCTATAACAATAAATATGTAAGACTGACTCATATATGTTACAATATGGAAATTCTTGATATTCTTGCCGACCAGTAGCATTTATATTTTTGCAGTAAGAGGGCAGCTTGGTGTCAGTGATGTGATGACTTTTGCTTGTTTTTTAAAAAAATCCAAACCTTAAAAGAAGTTTATAGAAAAAACTTAAAAGTTTTTTTTTTAAAAAAAACACCTTGTGAATCTGTTGATTGGAATGGGGAAAAAAACAACCAAACCCAAAATAAAACCCCCACTGTTTTTTGGTAGAATATGTTTCTGAATACTTAAGAACATGAAATAAAATTGGAAAGGCTTTCTTATTCTAATTTGGAAGAAAATCTTTGTTCAGACTGTGACTAACCTGCAAGCCAGTTGTTTTAAACTGTTGACTCTAGCTTAGTCTGTTATTCCTTGACAAATCTGTTAGCATATTTTCCCCTCAACTGAAATATTGACATGAATGTTAATAGTAAACATCACTGGTTTTCATGTAGTTTGACGTAAAAATCAGATTCCCTTCTGCCTCTATGTCTATCTACTAAACTGTAAGCACATCACTACAAATACGAAATCCTTGTCTCAGGGATGTGTGTCATCCTAAAAAGTTAACAGATGGAGTATCTGAAGACAGAAAGTATTATTTGTCTGCTCTCCTTAACTTCCAAGGTGTGGCACTGAAGACTCTTCAATGTTGGGACCATCACAGGAGAGGCTTTCATTTTTAAGGAGCTTTTTGTTAATGGAAATGTTCTTGCTTTTGCAGGTGCCTGAATCCTGCAGGAACTGAGTGGCTGTATTATTTGTATAATGCTGCAGAACAGAGCATGGGAGGCTCCCCACCAAAGACTTGCAGTGCTGAACAGCTGACCATGGTGTGATGTGACTGAGATCTGTGGAAAAACATATACAGGAAGGTAAACTGTGATTGGAATGTCTTACCTTAGGGGGTTGGACAAAGTATAACGGTATATGGACACCGACAGAACCTGCTTCAGTAGGACTCTCCTCTGAAGTACGGATGAAAGAGGAGAGAGACCACACAGGAGTGGGCTTTCATTTGCAGGTAAAATCTGCTTAGATGAGGCAAGAATTCTGAATGACAAGTGTGTGTCACAGATGTGTAGTGTTGTCCTGGAGTGCTGTTTGGGTGTTAAACTCTAATACGGCTATCTGAAGGAAGTACACGCAAATGGATTCTTAACACATATTACAGAATCAGAGTTGAGAGGAACCTCCAGAGATCACCTAGTCTACCCTCCCCCCTCACTAAAGCAGGAACACCTAAAGCACATTACATGGGATTGCATCCTGGCAAGTTTTGAATATCTCCAGAAAAGGAGACTCCACAACCCCTCTGGGCAGCCTGTTCCAGTGCCTTGTCACCCTCACAGTAAAGAAGTTTTTCCGTATGTTTAGATGGAGCTTCCTGTGTTCCAGTTTGTGCCTGTTGCCCCTTGTTCTGTCACTGGGCACTACTGAAAAGAGTCTGTCTCCATCCTCCTTATATCCTCCCTTCAGATGTTTATAGACATTGACAAGGTCTCCTCTCAGTCTTCTGTTCTCCAGGATAAACAGTCCCAGCTCTCTCAAACTTTCCTTGTAAGAGGGATACTCCAGTCACCCAGTCATCTTTGTTGTTCTCTGCTGGACTGTCTGCAGTAGTTCCCTGTCTCTCTTGAGCTGGAGAGCCTAGAACTGGACACTATTCCAGATGTGGCCTCACCGTGGCAGAATAGAGGGGGTGGATGATCTCCCTTGACCTACTGGCCACACTCTTCTTAATGCAGCCCAGGACACCGTTGGCCGCCTTGGCCTTGGGGACACATTGCTGGCTTTTGGTTAACTTACTGTCTACCAGGCCTTCTAGATCCTTCTTCTCAGGGCTCCTTTCTAGCAGGTCTACCCCTAACCTATATTGGTGCATGGGGTTATTCCTCCACAGGTGCAGGACCTTACATTTGCCCCTGTTGAACCTCATTAGGTTCCTCTCTGCCCAACTCTCCAGCCTGTCCAGGCCACTCTGGGTGGCAGCACAGCCTTCTGGTGTGTCAGCCACTCCTCCCAGTTTTGTGTCATCAGCAAACTTGCTGGCAGTGCACTCTATTCCCTCATCCAGGTATTGATGAATGTGTTGAACAAGACTAGAGCCAGTAGTATTTAATAAAGGTCAGACATTTTCAGCTTTAATAATGGTTCAGAACAATTTAATGCTAGCAGAGATATTATTTTGGCAAGTAACTATCCTTGAAGCTTTATTTTTAGAAGAAAAAGCTAATACAGTTTGCATTCATGGTTTTTTAAAGGGTCGTGCATATGATGTTTCTTACTGAAGGGGATACCTTTAACACTGTGCTAGAATTCTTTTTCCTATTTGCATAAGAGAATTGTTTGAGACCTTATATAGCCTTTTCCTAAAATAAATGCTTTTCACAGGTGTTTTGCTAACAAAGTATTGCTGGGAGGTTTATTGGGGTTTTCGTGCTGTATTTAGGCTGTCTTAATAAATCTTGTTCTTTTTGTAATATAGTTTTAACTTGGAACGTATTTCACAACAAAATTATATATTTTTGATCTGAACTAGAGTTCTGTCCCCCAAATACAATTACAGCATATGTGCTTATCTTGTGCAGCCTAGATGAAGGCTCTGTGCTAACAAGTTTGGGTGAGTTGTTTCCCAGTCATGTGCCTGACTTCATCTATGCAACAGAGATTACCTGAAATGCTTTCTTGTGCTTAGGCCAAGAAAAGCATCTCTGCTTTTCCTCTGAAATCCTTTGCTTTAAAGGGACGCAAAGGCTTTAAAGAACAATTCACTGTATCCATCCAAGTGACCTGTGATTAACTGCATTGCTGATTTGTAGCTTATAGAAGGCTCTCATAGCAAGTACTGGAGATGTACAGCTGCTCTTTGTTTCTGAAACACACCGAAAGAAGCTCCAGGAGAGTAATTCTTCATGAGGTTGTCCCTGTTTGCAGATGAGGGTTAAGCTGTCTTCACCAGACCCCAAGGAAGGCAATATTCACTCACTTCAACCCCACTTCTTCCCTGTGTGTGGTGTCAGGCTTCTAAGGCAGAGACCTCAAACTGGTGCTGTGGGAGCAGAAGTGTTTCCCTTTTGTATGGAATAAGAAAAGCTAAGCCAAGTTGATCCTTCACATGCATCTTATCTAGGGAACATGGAAGAATGTATAAAAATCACATGTGAGTTGTGGAAACATTATCTGTCACCAACTGTAGAATTTGTTTGAAACTTTGCAAGATGGACTTGTAAAATAGACTTTCTGACTGCAGCTTTTCACATCGCACAAAAAAGTAACGAAGAACAGCTTGTTACACTACACCATTTCCCCTCCCTGCACTGAGTTTTTCCTTGTATTATTTGTGAGGGGTATATAAACTCTGTGGAGCTGTATGTGTGTAACTGGGGGCATAATCTGACCTTGGAGACCTTTGCTACTGCGAATGATACAAGAAAAATGAGTCACAGCTGATGTTCAGGTACCAGATCGAGTTTAAAAAATGCACAGTTAGAGAAAATGTATTTTTTACTGGCAGCTGGCTTTGGTGTGACCTGGCCTGGCTTGGAGTGTAAAAACTTAAAGCAAATCCTTTTACCAATAGAAAGAGGCAGCAGAGAGAATGTGTCAGTACAGTAACAGGATAGTGCAAAACATCAGGAAAGAAAAGAAGCAGGGATAATATTTCTGTAACCTTTTTTTCTATTGTTTTCTTAGAGATCAACTAGAAATTGATTGATACCCTGCAGGGTAGGACTGCCTCACCTTTGCCTGCTTGCCTGCAGCTTCCGAGGGGAAAGCTGGAGCGCAGCAGCGGTTTGAACATGCTCTGGCTTCTGCGAAGGACACTGAGAGACTGAGGAGGGATGGAAGGGCTGGAGGAGTTTCTGGCTTGTGCCCTGGGGAGCATCTAGAGTGCTCACAGGTCAGTGCAGGCTGGACTGCAGTTTCCTTGGCTGTCATAGCCAAAGTGGACTTTGCTCAGGTGATTTGACACGTGTTTAAATGATGCAGCCACATGCTCCTGAAGTAATCTTCCTCTTAAAGCTTCTCAAATTCAAACTGTGTTATTGACTGCATTACTGAGGAAGCAGTCACTGGATAGGCTGCATGTATCTTTAGATACTTCCCACTTACTCCTAACAGCAAAGAAGTTCTTGGAGACACAAGTTCTATTTGTTGTTGGTTTTGTTTGCACCTCTGGATACTGTTTTTTTTTGTATGTGATAGCCCTTAACAGAAGCAAGACCTACTCCTTTCCCATAAGCTGGCCTGTAACTTAGTTTTTGGAGATTGCATAACTTGTCTGTCAGAAGATGATTCATGTTGACTAGCTGAGGTGCATAGCAGAAATACCTGAGCAGATTACAAACTAGCTGCCGCTTCCTTTTTTGAGACTCTGCAAGGGAAAGAAGCACATGTTTACAGCTGGCAAATTCCAAGGCAGCTTTGACACTCATACAATATCCCCAACCCCTCCATGGCTGTGCTGTGATCTTTCCTGTTCCAAACAAGTGAGCTTGCTGTACAGATCTTAGCAGAATGAGCAGAAGGGATTCTGTCTCAGTGAGAAAAATGTTGACTGGGTCCTCCTCCTTGTTTTTCAAGACTACCTGAAATTTGAGAGCTATCCATGTAAAAACAAAAGTAATCTTTGGATTGTATGTGTTTATGCTCATCTGGACTGAAGATGGATGGAACAGGAACATCCGAATTATGGACAGACTCCAATAATGACAAAGGAACCGTGATGATACTGCCTAGTGAAGTGCTGTTATAAAACTCTTGAAAAAACACAAAAAAGCTGTGTTAGCAATTTTTATCATCAAAAAAATTTTTAGAGAGGATTCTCACATTCTTAGAGGCACTTAAAATACTTGTTTATATTGTCATCTAGTAATTCAGAGAATGACAACGCTCAAAGGTCTAGGTGGTCTGTAGCATGATAGTAAATCCAGTTTGATGGGTGTTTTCAACTGTAGCATTAGGTTTTGGATTATTTCAGCAACATCTATTAAAATGCAGCTCTGCATCACAATTTGCATGCTCAGTCCCAAAGCTCATGTACAGGATATTTTCATTCATGATGCACAGGAGTGCAACTCCTGAATATATATAGAAGTGAAAAGTAATGTACCGAATAGGGTCTTCTAGTTGGAGTTTCCATGCCCTTCTGCCACTTCCTGAGTGGAGGTATATTTCTTTACTCTCTCTAGTATGAGCGGCTTCTGAGGTGGGTACTAGCTGACCATTATTTTGGGGGGTGAGCCTCACCTGGAATCCAAAACTGCCAATTGACAAGAGCACGTATTTTATAGACATGTGACCAAACACCTATGTGCTGCACTGAATGTGGTGGCTTTGCCTGTAATTTTCTTATGGAACACCTTTGGAGTTTAGTTGTACCACTGATCTTTTAGTTGGTTGTTTATCCTCAGTGACTTACTAACTTTCTTGACAAGATTTGCCAAGCCCTGCACATTGAGCATTAGATGTGCAGCCAGCTCCTGTGCTCTGGAATTTTACACAGTTTGCAAGGAGCGTGGCAGCTTTTATCAGCCCTCCTTTCATCCACGCAGCCCTGCTGGCTTCCAGGCTTCCTGCTTCTCACCCGGTACTCTTACTTCCACACCAAAAGTGCCAAGTATTTTACATAGCGCATGGTGGCCTGTTAGCCACGGGCCCATTTGTGGGCTCACTGTATGCAAGATGCAACGTGGTCTGTTGCTCAGACAAGTCTGGTGCATTTGGGTTCTGACAGGGAGGGGGTCCAGCATGGAGCTGAAGCAGGGGCTGGGATACCTTTGTCTTGTGCACTGGAAAGAGGGAGAACCCAAACCCATGGCTGGACTGTCTCACTGCTTCTGTGCTGATAGGTATATTGGAATATATAAAGATGTGTGTATATATAGGCTGTATAAAGGAGTTTTAATCCTCTTGATTTTCCTGCTTTTTCATTAGCATCTGGCACATGTGAACTTATAGAAATGAATCCCCAACCCGCTTTCCCTCTGCACACAAGTAAAAAATAGAAATGGCTCTTAAAATTCCCAGGACTCCTACTAAAAATATCACACTAGTCTCCATGGTTTAAACAAAAGCAGTAATTATAGATTCCTTTCATAGAACAAACATGCAGCAGAGAGTTACCTTTTTGCTCTTCTAGGAGGGCATCATGTGCAATCCCTACAGGGACAGTCTTGGAAGTGCTGTCTGATATCTGCTGCTGGGAGCCGTAGCACTGGCCCTGCTCTTCTGGCATGCCAGAGCTTTCTGTATAGCTTTTTGTGGCAGAAGACCTAACGCTGGAATGTTGTTCTGGGTCCATGGCTCATCATCCTTAGTGGAAAGACATAGCAGAGAAAATAATGAACTGGTGCATAAAATAGGTTTTCTTGTAAACAGGAAAACAAAACCCAAATAATCCAATGAAAATATTTAGAAATTAATAAATACATAAGGTGTAGCTTGTGATTTTGACACTGATAATCTGTAGCCATCTAATTCACCTTTATTTTTGCAGGCAGTTGCAGGTGTTGTTTCTTTTAGAATTATCAGTCTGAAAAGATGAGCAATTGTTGTAACTAAAGGAAATTAAATTAGTGTTTGTTAAACAAAAGTACAAATCATGGAATTTTTGATACAAAATCTAAGTAATGAATCTCCTAGTGGATTTATACGGGCATGTAGAAAAGCATTTTTGTAGCATCCTTTTGAGAAATTATAATAGACACCACATTATTCCTTTGCTCTTAGAAATAACTGTTCTGTCTTGTATTCCACTGGGTAACTGTGTGCACTGTTGAGTCCTGAATTTTTAATGATCTCTAGCTTATAGAAAACAATTTCTGCCTTACTGGCATAAATACTTGTAACGTATTAGGCGTAGAACCACACGTTCTGTTCTTATATGGGTATTCTGCATCAGGACTTTGTTTCTGGAAACAGTTTATTTCGAAAAAGTTTTAATTAGACAGTATTAACTAATAAGTTTCTTCCCTTAATTTGAAAACTTTTTTTTCTAGAAAATTCATGGGTATTTCAGTTCCCTAAATAGCAGCAAAACCAGACTTGCTATAGCCTTAAATGAATTAACTTAAATGCTGTAAATAATTTCTAGTAATTTAGCTTTTCTGAAAGCTATAAACTGCATGTAGCTGTGCTGCTGAGCGATGTTGTGCCATTCGATAGGGCACATACAGAGCACTGGGAAAGAGAGTGCTCGCTCTTCGGGCTGAGTTCCTGCTCAGTTTGTGCATTTTCTTTACTGAACCTTTCCCTGGAGTTTTTGATACAGTCCAGCGTTGAAAGCACAGGTGCGTCTTCCACATCTCAGCAGAAATGGCCGTGGTTTAATAAAGCACAGCTCAGGCATGTTTCAACTGGAAGTTATTTTGGGCTATCTGGTACACTCACCATTAGGTGCCATTTGCTGAGGGATGAGATTTAGTGGTGAGTAGTTCAAAACTTGCTAGTTTTGGAGCTGAAATTAAGTTAGTAGGACTTAGGCCTGCTTTTTCGACGTAGGCTGTCTGGCCTTTCTTGTACTGGCCCTTCATGCTAGCATTTGTCTTTCTTGCTTCTGTTTTCCTCTCCTCCAGAGCAAACTCTTGATTGCCTGCTGGGGACCGGGTGAAGGTACCTTGATGCGTGTCTGGACAGCCTCCAGTGGCCATCTGGTGCTGCTTAGCTCTACCTTCTGGCCCAGAAATGAGGTCATGCAGGGAAGGAGCCAACAAGTTCTCACAGCCGATGGTCTCTGGCTTAGATGTGTAACAAAGAGCTCCTGGAGCAAGGGAGGCAAATGGTAAAAGTGGGGAGACACTGGTCAGTGTTTTCATGACTCATTCACTTACCAGTTTCTTGGAAAAAATAGTTTTGAGGAAACTGGACTTACTAAAGTCAGAATGCTCAATAGTTCTGAGCAGCATCTTCAAATTTTTGTAAATATCAGGAACCTGACAAATACAACTTAATTCTTTACCCTTGTACAATGCTGAACTGGCAATTGCCAATCAGGATAGCCCACAGATGAGTCAAATTAGGAGCACATGCTAATGTTTGTTTTAGCATTTCTAATCTTAGAAGTTGGGGGAGAAAAACTGCATATGTTGCATATGTGACATGGATGTGACTATTCTTACTTCATTGCATAGTGGGCTTCTCCACACAGGTTTTTCTCTTGTCCCTCAACTATCTTTGATTATTAAGTAGCAATAGACATTTTATTCAAATCAGAGGTGTCTATTAATGGGATTGAAGTTTCTTTCATCCTGGTAAGTGAATGCAACTCATGTAAAGTTGATCAGGAATTGTCTGTATGTTGAACCCAGCCCAAAATAATAAGGATAGTGTCTCTAATTTTTGTTCTTGAACATATATCTGACATTCTTGCTGTTATTGTGGCTGCTGAACACCTATTCAGTGAATTTTTCTGCTAGATTTCTTAAATGGTATTGTCAAATCATTGACTATGCTGATGATTATGATAACCTGTGTTATAGTACAGTATTTTTATCACATTTTCTGGACTTCGCCTTTCTAGTGTGTCAAAATATTTTAGAAAGCAGCTGTGAATTTCTTTTGTTCATTTGTTTGTTTGTTTTTTTGTTGATCTGGTGAGCTTTTTCTGGGAGTGGATATCATTAGCTGAATGAAAAGTATTCCTCTCAGATCACAAGTCTACCTGAGCAGACAGGCAGATGAGGATGATACGATATGGAGAGGGAAAAGCATGATTGAAGACTAAAATCCTATGACCTATATTATGGATACAGGTGGACCAGCTGGCTCCTAATGGTCTATTCTAGTTCTAAAGTCCTGTGAAAGCACAGGCAGAACGAATGGGTAAACAGAGGAGACCAGGAGGTGAACTAAAAGGAAAGCTAGAACTGTAGTATATGTGGAAGAACTCTCTTGCCCTGCTTTCCAGTTTGCAAACTCCCAGTTTTTTTCTTTGTATGATGGCTGTGGTTCAAGTGTCACATTAATGCCAGGTATCCTGGGGAAAGTAATTGCCTTTTCAAGTAAGTGACAGGAGGAAAAGCTTCCACATTTTACATTTAAAGGGAAAAAGCATTTAAACATTAAACAGCGATTGCTGAGAAACAGCTTCAAATCGAGCTTTCCCTAGGTATTTCTATTTTCTTATTCACAAAACAAGTAAAAAGCCCCATGCCATTTCAAGTAATCTATCCCAAAAGCTGTCACGCTATCAATGTAAAATACAGTTTAACTCTTAAGAGATTTGTTTAAAAAAAAAAAGACAACAAAACAACAAACCAAAACAACAACAAAACACAACAACCCCCCTCCAAACTTAATACTGACAGTTTTTGAGTCGAAGTGATGGGTCTGCTTACTTGAGGAAGCAGGAGTTGAGATACAAACATGACTCAGAGGACTGGAAGACAGAGGTCTCCAGTGTTCTGGACTGGTGATATTAAAATCTTTAGTTGTGAAAAGAGATGATGGCCAAATGGCTATTGACAACTTGTTTCGGTTTTTGAGGGAGCAAAGGTATTTCTCCAGCCTTCTTTTTGTGTGCTCTGTCAATACTAATTGCAAAGAAAGACATTGGTATTACTGTGTTAGTATGGGAGAGGGAAAAAGAACAAGTGCAGCGTACCTGCTGGAGGACCTGCTTATCTCAGATATTTTCTTTGTGTTGCCCAAGAGGAGAAATTTGTCTTCATAACATTTTCAGTCTTTGTTGCCTTGGCAGCCCAGATTCCAAATCTGATCTTTCTTCTGGCGGTGTGTGATGTTGCAAACCAAGCGTGGGAGGGTCACATGCGATCTGCAGAGTTCTGTGCTGTGCCCTGTGGCCCTCTGTCTTTTTAAGAAGAGGTACGGCCCTTGGAGACTACGGGTCCCAGCAAGCAGTGCTCCACTTTATCTGATAAGAACACCTTCAAATCTAGATATGTGTTGCGTGTCCGGACGTGCGAGCTACATGAGCCACGCCTCGGTATTAAAGAAGGGTGGCTGCAGACTGCTCCAACCAACGCACAGTAGGTGCAGTTCTGGCCAGAGAATGGAGTTTTTTTTTTCTTCTTTCCCTCAGTTTAAGGAATTTTCTTTTTGTTTCCCATCCAGTATTGGATGGGAATTCTGATAAATAACACTGAACTCATCATTTTGAATAATTCTGCTTTTG
Organism: Trogon surrucura; assembly: GCA_020746105.1. Classification (NCBI taxonomy): domain Eukaryota; kingdom Metazoa; phylum Chordata; class Aves; order Trogoniformes; family Trogonidae; genus Trogon; species Trogon surrucura. The sequence continues at coordinate 52,793,332 of CM036621.1, read as the reverse complement.
GTTTCTGGGTTGTCCCAAATGCTACTTTTACCTCCTCTGAGACGGGTGCCCTTGTGTGCTGTGCAGGAATGGGCAGAAGTTTTGGAAGTGGCTGACTGCTTCAAGAGAGGGTGTTGTTGCAAGACATCCAGCCCAGCTTTTACTTGCCAAAGAGAGCTGGCTCATTCAGACAAGCTTTGGCTAAGCTGTGTGTGGTTTATCTGATATGATTTTTTTAAAGTTTGTCCAATATGGGGAGAGACTTTACCCTACTTCGACATGGACATCTGAGGAAGGAGCTTTAACACACCTTTGGACATGAGCAATTTAAAATAGCTGCTCTGAAACACCTTCAGATTAAGAGTACAAAAGCTGACTCTGCTTGGATCCAGTTCCGGATGGGACCAATCCCTTTCTCCCAGTCTTAGGCTAGATACGTCACAAAATGGTTTTCATGTGACTTACTTCTCTACAGCAATCCCTTGCTGAGTCCTGTTCTTCAGCTGGGTCTGCATCTGAACAAGCGAAGGCATGATAGGAGTTCCTCTGGGGTTTCACTACATTTCAGATATTTCTTAGGGAGTGTGTAAAGCCTGGGTGACTCTTCTGAGATTGTAGCATTTCTGAGTATTTTTGGTATCTGTTATAAAATATGAACCCAAGATGTCAAATGCCCTGAATTATCTCTCATCTTCTTGCTTTGTAGTCTTGCTCAAAGAAAGTTCAGTAAAATGAAGAGCTTTTTTTCATATTCTTTTAAACTTTAGATAAATATCACTTACTACCACAAGAATAGCTGCATCGGGTTGACCAAGAGGCCCATTTGGCCCAGTATTCAATCTCGGGCTGTGGTCAATAATGGACCTGTAGTGCAACATTAGAAAATTATTCTATATGTGAGAAAAGAGCTTCACACTGGAGTCCTCATCTGCTTAGGAGCTTGGGCTTCCTAAGTTAGCAGTTGCTGCTGGATCATGGTTACACTTCAGTTCCTGCTGACATATTCTCTGTCACCCTGCATCCTGTATATGCATTTTTGCACATTTAACATAAAAAATTTACTACTTGTATTTGTTGTGTATGTAGCTGTATAATATAGGTGCTTCATGAAAAGCTGCATGAAGGCAAATCAGATTCTGTTCCTACTTTCTGCTTGATGGTTTTTAGATTTTGAAACTTGGAGATAATTCTCAAGGCTGCAGTTTGGTCATGTATTGGCTCGATTTATAATTCTTATTGAACCCTGAGTTCTGGCTTTTATCTCAACCTGATAAATAATGGAATCTTTGGCTGTTAGAGTGAGGATAAATACATAAATAAAGAAGAGTGGTTAATGAATAAGTACCTGGTCAACAGAGATGACAGTGAATAAAGATACCTGTCAAATCTCAGCACCATAAAAGTAAGCACATTTGGCCTGATCCAACGTCTGAAGAATTTCCACTGATTCCAAAGGAGTGCCTTGTTAGCCTGCATAATATGAATTCTTCTCTCTATATACTTGGGTGGGGGGGGGGTTGATTTTTTTTGAATTATTTTTTTGCTTTTTCCTTCTTAAGCACAGCTGTGTTATTTGCTTTGACTCCTTTCTGCAGCACTGTACTCTGTAGAAACAGCTTCATGGAGAGAAGTGGCACCATGGTGTACTAGGAACAGCCTATCAGGTAAAGGCAAGAGAAGGTTTATCCAGAGGAATACTGTAGTAAGCAAGGTCAAAAAGTTTCCGATTACAGACTTTGAGAAGTCTCACCAGTCCTCTGTTCTTATTATAGGACGTGCTTCTTTTGCTGCCACTGCAAAGTGTATTGTTTGGTTGATTTTTAACCAGAGCAAATTTTAATGGATTCACACCTGCAAGTAAACCTATCAAACTGCTGCACTGACAAATCTGTCATGGGATTTCTATCCAAGCCCCATTTTAGTCTAACTTTCTGGCAGACGTGAGTCTTTTCCCCTAAGGCACTTCAACTGTGCTGTCTTTTCTACTCCTGGATATTCTCTTGCTCTCTGACTCCACCTCAAGTATGTCTGCATCTTAGGACCTGGTTATCCTACTGCTGTCCCCCGGTGCAATTACAGCATGATTAAAATATGCAGTATGGCTGAGACCTTGATCATGTTCTAACAAGAATATAACCTTAGACATATAGCTCAGTTACAGTGTTGTAAGGATGTCACGGAACAGCCCTGCTCGTCTTTGTAGCATGGGGTGGGGCTTTAGCTGCTTTTCCTTGGCATATTTCTAGTCACACCACTTGCTATTTTTGCATTTCACATGTCATTATCCCAAGTGCCTAGATCAGCCCCAGGGATGAACTTACAAATACCCCTACACAGTCTTTCCAGTATTTTACCGCTGTCTGCAGCTCTAGAGGAGTGAGTAGCATGCACTTTTTAGTTTCCCCTTATTTCCAAAGCATCAAGTACTTGTGGGGTTACAAACTCTGTTCCAAAAAAAATCACATATTCTTATTGGGTTTATATTTTAATTCTGGGACCCTGAGCTCAGAGGCCAATCTCTAACTAGTGGTTTTCAAGAAGGAATTTTTTTTCTTAAGGGCAGACTGTCCACTAACTGAGCACTCGTAAGTTCTGAATCTGTTCGTTTTTGGCCCCTTTCTGGGAAGTATCCAATACTATCCACTGTCGGAGACAAGATCCTGGATCAGATGAATCACTGTTTTGTCTCAGTTGCAAATATTTCATGTGATGCTGAAGTTATGACTCCTGAGACCATTTTATAAGCTATTCTAGACACAGAAGTATGAAAAAAGTGAAAAACCAAACACACACACACACAAACCCCAAACCCCTGGCTTTTCTGTGTTCCTCCATTATCAAATCTTGTTCTGCACCTGTGACAGATGGGATAGGAAGACAAATGCTGTTTTCATTAAGCCTTTTTACTTCAATATTCTGGTTCTTCACATATCCCTTTTAAACTATGGAGGAATGGAAGATGGCATAAAAAGAATGGCAGATAAAAACAGATCCGTGCCTCCAACTAGGAGTCATATCATGCCACTAAATCTGTCATGCAAAAAAGGGACCGCACTCCAGCTACCCCTGTGGATGACAAACATTTCCTCATGACACTTTTAAATATGTTGCATTGCAATGGTGCTTCCTTCCTGAGGACCGTTGCCACATGTAGCCAAAACTACCAGGTCATGTGTACTTGAGAGATTCCCTGCACCCCGAGTCACAGGTCATGGTGACAGCAGTGGCTGTCAAATCCACTCTTCCTTGTATGCTACATGTTTGTAGGCCTTGTCACTCTCCAGGAATGTCTCAGGTTCAGGACAAATACACCTGCAATGAGGCATGGAAAAAATATATCTATTTCTTATCATTGTAGGGCTTCTTTCTTTGAGGGAAATAGCTTCCAGAGAAGATGGAACGGGATTTCTCACTCAGAAGATGAGAGGTGTTGATAGTGATGTTCCTAACGAAGGCCTCTGTGGGTTTGTTTAGAGTTTCAGTTTCCCTTGGATTTTCTACATAGTTTTGCTCATTCCTGTGCCTGTGCTCTCCCTCAGCAGCCTTTGCAACCTGGGGACGTTTCAGCTGTATGCTCTAGGAGACAAGAGAAGGAAAATTTCCGTAGAAGCACTAGTCAGGATAGTGTTGTTACATCCCTTCTGGGGACGATTTCCATGTTTTATTTGAATTTCTGTCCTTTGACTTTAGGACAGGCTTCACTTTTTACAAACCTGAAATGTTCTGAAGAAAGCAAACACTCAAGCAGTTGTGCTTAGTCTGAAACTCAGTTTTGAATCAAAATAATTTTTTATGAAGAATTTTTCCTTTTGTTTTTTTTTTTTTTTCAATCTGAGTTCTATTAATATGTTTATTTCTTGGCTGGAATGTTTTTCTGCTGATTTAGTGAGCTCTTCCAAATGAATACCACAGCAGGCACAAAGAGAATAAGACTGTATGGCTAGAGCAGGAAAGAGAGAGCACTCTAGCTAGAGTGCTTAAATAGATAATATTTTTTTTTTACACTTTTCTTTGTACTGGTATACCACTTAGCCACGAAATTGTGCTTGATCTCAGGACAGGTTGAGTGCATTTTCACTGACTTCGGTGTAATATATTGAGAACCCCTAAAAGCGGACACATCAATATGTACATTAATGCAGAGTATTTCTCTTCTACAAAGTGTCTATAACTGTTTTCAGTGTATTATTTGTAAGCAGGCATATTATTCAAGCCCTTGCGAGTAGTCCAGGAATCACACTTAGCAAAATAATCCTACAGTTTTAAGAAACAGACTTTAAGACAAGAGCATCATAAACTTCACTTACATTCTCTGTATCATGTCAGCACAGACAGCCCCAAACATTTTATTTTCTTTTAGGATTTTGGATGTTTCTAGTCTCTAAGCACCTTCCAGTGTATGCCGAGCCATGTGGATGCCATCTGTTTTGTGCTGAAGCCAGAGTATATGCTTGCACGGTTTTTGCTCAGACAGACTCCATTGTCACCTTTCAGTACCAGTCCTGGGCGTGCCTGAGGGGACTCAGAGCAGTGAGCTGCAGGCCAGGATCTGGGTGAAAGGCAGCGAAGTGAAGCAGTAAATAGCAGAGTACCTGTGGGACTCCTGAACAAGACGTGGTTTAACTCCAGGTAGTGTCCTTTGCAGTCCTTGGTCTCCATTCTTTCATTAATGCCCGAACAGCTACTTGGGCTTTCCTCCTACCAGGTGTTTCTTGGCTTCCATACTTTTCTGCAAGCTTTTGTCTGTCCTCAGGCTCCTTTAGAAATAAGTAACTCTGTCCTATAGGAAAGAAGTTTGTCAGGTCTGAAGCAGAAGTGCAACATCTATGGGAGATCAGAGCACGTCTAATTTTTTTTAGCTTGAAATACTATGGATCTACATCCCTGTCCAGCACTGGGAGCTAAGCTGCCATGTAAGATAGTAGGTTGTGGATTTGGCTGCAAGTATCTTTATCCATCTTGATGCATCCAGAGACAACTGAATGGTGCTGGCTTATGATTCACAAAGAGGTTGAAGTGCCTGGGCTTCCGCAGTCTGCACTCAAGGACACCGATTGAGACTTGATTCTTGTGCAGTGTGTGGAAAGCAACTTGTTCACTCTCTTAATGTGCAAGGCACAGGTTAAGTTATAATCCAATTGAGAATTCATGCGGTATTCCAGGAAGTGGCATTTTGTTTCGGCAGTTTTGTTTTTCTTTAAGGTGTTGACCAGTACTTTTCAATTTAAAACTATGTATCCTGAAGAAGGCATGGAAACATAATTTGAATGCAAACTGTATTAAGCACTCACATCCTGTATCCTAGAAGGAATTTCACCAAACAGGGAAGGTATTCATTGAACTAGAAGCAAAGCAATGTCAAGTTGAGAAGGAAATTACTATGGAAATAAGTTTTAAAAGCCTGAGGCAGATGTAGGGAGAGACACATTGTAGCAGGAATTTTACTCACACACTCTAGCTTATATGACCTTTCCATTACTTCAGCAGCAACATATAAGAAATCCTTGGCTTGGAATGCAGTCTCTGAATTTCATCAGTTTTGTGCTATTGCTGCAGGCCAGCTTCCCTATTAAGAGAAATTAAACCCAACTTCAGCTAGGATTGGGACATCTGCCTGCATAGGAATGGTCTTGCTTGGGCCCCATCCAGCCTGGCCTTGAACACTCGCAGGGATGAGGCATCCACAGCTTCTCTGGACAACCTGTTCCAGTGTCTCACCACCCTCATAGCAAAGAATTTCTTTCTAATGCCTAACCTAAATTTACCCCACTCTAGTTTAAAACCTGCTTTTGTTGCTAGAAATATGAAGGGAAGAAAAAGAAAAAATTGCAATAGCCTAAAAAAGAGATTTTTTTGTTTAACCATCTGAAAGAGTGAAAATGCCTAATACATCTCCTTGTTTAATATACTTGTTCTCATTCAAAACACTTTGTTAAAACTGAAATGCTTATACACCAATGCACGCAGCATGGGGAATAAGCAGGAGGAGCTAGAAACCTGGGTTCGGGCAGGAGATTATGATCTGGTGGCAATTACAGAGACATGGTGGGACAGCTCCCATGACTGGAATGTGGTCATGGGTGGCTATGTCCTTTTCAGGAAAGACAGACCAGCCAGGCGAGGTGGTGGAGTTGCTCTTTACGTGAAAGAGCAACTACAATGTCTTGAATACCATCCAGGCATGGATGAGGAGCAAGTAGAGATTGTATGGGTTAGAATTAAGGGGCAGGCTGGCAGGAGAGATGCTGTTGTGGGTGTCTATTACAGGCCACCAGATCAGGGTGAGGAAGTTGATGAGGCCTTCTACAGGCAGCTGAGAGCGGTCTCACCATCACAGGCCCTGGTTGTCATGGGGGATTTTAACTTCCCTGATATTTGCTGGAAGGACAACTCAGCCAGCCAGCCACAGTCCAGGAGGTTCCTCCAGTGCATCGATGATAATTTTCTGTTGCAAATGGTGGAGGAGCCGACTAGGAGAGGAGCACTGCTGGACCTCATCCTCGCTAACAAGAAGGATCTGGTTGAAGCAGTAAAGGTTGAGGGCTGCCTTGGCTGCAGTGACCATGAAATGGTGGAGTACAGGATCTCATGTAGCAGAAACAAAATAGCAAGCAGAATTGCAACCCTGGACTTTGCCAAGGCAAACTTTGGATTTTTCAAGCAATTACTCGAGAAAATCCCATGGGCAAGGCTGTTTGAAGGTAAAGGGGCCCAAGATAGTTGGTTAGCGTTCAGGGACTGCTTCTACCGTGCTCAAGATCAGAGCATCCCGACACGTAGGAAGTCAAGGAAGGGAGCCAGGAGACCTGCGTGGCTAAACAGGGATCTGCTGGGTAAGCTCAAGGGCAAGAGGAGAATTTACAGATCTTGGAAGGCGGGGCTGGCCACTTGGGAAGAATATAAGGCTGTTGTCCGAGGGTGTAGGGAGGCAACTAGGAAAGCAAAGGCCTCCCTAGAATTGAACCTGGCGAGAGGGGTCAAGGACAACAGGAAGAGCTTTTTCAAATACGTGGCAGATAAAACTAACACCAGAGGCAATGTAGGCCCACTGATGAATGAGGTGGGTGCCTTGGTGACAGAAGATACAGAGAAGGCAGAGTTACTGAATGCCTTCTTTGTCTCTGTCTACTCTGCCGGAGGCTGTCCTGAGGAGCCCCGTTCCCCTGAGGCCCCAGAGGAAGTCAGGGCAATGGAGGAGTTTGCTTTAGTCGATGAGGACTGGGTTAGGGACCAATTAAGCAATCTGGACATCCATAAATCCATGGGTCCAGATGGGATGCATCCATGGGTGCTGAGGGAGCTGGCTGATGTCATTGCTGGACCACTCTCCATCATCTTTGCCAAGTCTTGGGAGACGGGAGAGGTGCCTGAGGACTGGAGGGAAGCAAATGTCACTCCAGTCTTCAAAAAGGGCAAGAAGGAGGACCCGGGTAACTATAGACCGGTCAGCCTCACCTCCATCCCTGGGAAAGTGATGAACGACTTATCCTTGGTGCCATCTCAAGGCATATCAGGGATAAGAGGGTCATTAGAGACAGTCAACATGGCTTCACCAAAGGGAAGTCGTGCTTGACTAACCTCGTAGCCTTTTATGAGGATATAACAAGGTGGATAGATGATGGCAGAGCGGTGGATGTGGTCTACCTTGACTTCAGTAAAGCATTTGACACAGTCTCCCACAGCATCCTTGCTGCTAAACTGAGGAAGTGTGGTCTAGACTCTCGGGTAGTGAGGTGGACTGTGAACTGGCTAAGGGGAAGAAGCCAAAGAGTTGTGGTCAATGAGGCTGAGTCTGGTTGGAGACCTGTATCCAGTGGAGTCCCTCAAGGGTCGGTACTGGGACCAGTATTATTCAATATATTCATCAATGACTTGGATGAGGGACTAGAGAGTACTATCAGCAAGTTTGCTGATGACACCAAGCTGGGAGGAGTGGCTGACACACCAGAAGGCTGTGCTGCCATCCAGCGAGACCTGGACAGGCTGGAGCGTTGGGCGGGGAAAAATTTAATCAAATATAACAAGGGTAAATGTAGGGTCTTGCATCTGGGTAGGAACAACCCCAGGTTCCAGTATAAGTTGGGGAATGGCTTATTAGAGAGTAGTGTAGGGGAAAGGGACCTGGGAGTCTTGGTGGACAGCAGGATGACCATGAGCCAGCACTGTGCCCTTGTGGCCAGGAAGGCCAATGGCATCCTGGGGTGTATTAGAAGGGGGGTGGTTAGTAGGTCGAGAGAGGTTCTCCTTCCCCTCTACTCTGCCCTGGTGAGACCCCATCTGGAATACTGTGTCCAGTTCTGGGCCCCTCAGTTCAAGAAAGACAGGGAACTGCTGGAGAGAGTCCAGCACAGGGCAACTAGGATGATTAAGGGAGTGGAGCATCTCCCTTATGAGAAAAGGCTGAGGGAGCTGGGGCTCTTTAGTTTGGAGAAGAGGAGGCTGAGGGGTGACCTCATTAATGTTTACAAATATATCAAGGGTGAGTGTCACGAGGATGGAGCCAGGCTCTTCTTGGTGACAACCACTGATAGGACAAGGGGTAATGGCTGAAACTGGAACATAAGAGGTTCCGCTTAAACTCGAGAAGAAACTTCTTCTCAGTGAGGGTGACGGAGCCCTGGAACAGGCTGCCCAGAGAGGCTGTGGAGTCTCCTTCTCTGGAGACATTCAAGACCTGCCTGGACACGTTCCTGTGTGGCATAGTCTAGGCATTCCTGCTCTGGCAGGGGGATTGGACTTGATGATCTTTCGAGGTCCCTTCCAATCCCTAACATTCTATGATTCTATGATTCTATGATTCTGATCACTTCCAGTAATAGCAGAAATGTGGGTATCTATTGCAATGTTGTTCACGCATGGCTGTGTCATTGAAGTTGAAGTTATATGAGTGTGTACAGGTTGAAAAACTTAACAAAAACTAGTTTAGACACTGAACTGGAGAAGATGATATAAAGCGAGGTTCTAGTTGGAGGCTGTCTCCAAACAAAATACAGCATCTGAATAGCCTGGAAGTTTATTGCTTGATTATATATCCAAGCTTTGTGAGTATCCACTATAGCTCTGAGAAAAAAAAATGCGTGCCAAATTTGAGGAGTGCAGATTTGTTCAGAATACAAACTCTTCTGTCTTAATGTGTCTTCATTTGATATGTCTGGAGAGTTAGGATTTACCAGGCTCAATTATGCAGTACTATCACTTTGTATATTGATCTTAAGAATCATCTGCAGTCTGATTAAAGTCCTGTCTGCTGGTATCTGTTCACTGCTTTGAGTGGAAGCTGGTTTGGACTCCAAATCCTGTGAATTGTGCTGAGAAGAATGTTTAGTGTATTTTTCTTCTACTTGGATAGGAAGCAATATGTGCATGAATGTTCAATTATTTAAAAGAAGATAATTTTAATTATTTGTTTGATTTAACTTGAAATGCCACTGCTGTGCACATTGGAGCCTGTTTTGCTAAAATCCCAGGCTGGGGAGAGTCTTGGATGAACAGCCTGGGCAAATCTGTCAGTTTTATCAGGTTATCAAATTTGTTGAGGAGATGGAGGAATGGGTGCCAATGTGTTCCTTTGTGATCCTTCTGCAACAGTCACACATGTGGGAGAACTTCAGTGACAGTGTCTGTCCCATCTCTCTGCTGCTGCTGAGTTAACAGGCTCTAATCAATAACTCAGAAGGTCCTTTTGAAGCTGCCTACAGGTAAGTAGCTAAACCAGTAAGAATTTTGGAGAATGATGATCAAGGTCAGTTACCTTTTCAGTCAGTTCTGATTTTAGCCACCTCCTCTGTTTTTGGCCCTTGTCCCAGGCTCTGTCTCTGTTCAGTGTGTTGTCAATGATCTGAACAAGTTGGTGCTGTGCAGTGTAAGAACTGAAAATGAATTAATGAGGCTTATCTCAAGTGCTCGGCAGTGTATCACGCTTGTTCCCTGATTAGGCTGAGTGTCTCTCGTGTCACTCCTATGGCTCATGAAGGACTAACCTGGGAAGACCTGTTACTCTTCATGGGCTAGAAAGATCATAAATGGACATAAATGGAAAATCGAATGTTATCCCAGAAAAGAAATGAATGAACTGCAGAAATAACAGGTAATTATCTCTATAAACTGCAAATTCACCAGTTAGTCATCTAGTTTGTGTAGATTCACAGAATGTAGTGCCATAAAAGACAATAAAAATGCTTCTGTAAATACATTAACAACAAAAGAAGGACTAGGGAGAATCTTTATCCTTTATTGGATGCAGGGGGAAACTGTGACTAGGGATGAGGGGAAGGCTGAGGTCCTTAATGCCTTCTTTGCCTCAGTTTTTAGCAGTAGGACTAGTTGTTTGCTGGGTACCTGGTCCCTTGAGCTGGAAGACAGGGCTGGGGAAAAGAATGAGTCCTTCATAATCCAAGAGGAAATGGTTAGTGATGTGCTGCACCACACAGACATACACAAGTCTCTGGGGCCAGATAGGTTACACCCAGGAGTGCTGAAGAAGTTGGCAAATGTGTTCACCAAGCCACTCTTGAGAATTTATCAGCAATCTTGGTTAACTGAGAAGGTCCTAGAGGACTGGACATTAGCAAATGTGACACCCAGACGATGACACATCAGGCCTTTGCCAACAGATATGCCTGCATATAAGAATATTGTGAAGCTTAAAGTTGCATTAAAAGAGATAAAACTTCCAAAGACTGATCAAAACTCCTTCCTCTGCAAGATCCTGTCTTGCACAGCTCCACAGCCAGCTACAGCTACTGAGGCATTGCAGGAGGGCCTATGTCAGTGTGGTTGTAAAAAACATATGGGAGAGATGATTGGATGGGGGCACCAGAGCTTGTGGTGTCCAAAAAAAGCCAAGAGCCAGCACAGATACTAGAGAGGTAGTGGGACTGTGGTATCCAGCAGGGCCAGCCCTTCCAGCCCTCTTGGTATTTTGTTTTGGTGAAAATCCAATTCCATGTACTTTTTGAACAGCAGGAGAGAAAGTTCCCATTTCAATTCTGAGGCTATCTCAGGAAATTTTGCAGCAGATTCAAGAATATAGGACTGAGCTCAACTGATCCATTTTAAAATAAAAAGTAGTAAAAAAGAGGGGCCTTTCCATAATTTTTGTGTCTGTGGACAAAATACACCAAATAGCTTGGTCTTGGCTTCTTTGTGAGCCCAATATTATTCAGACCTAGGAATTTTATTCTGCAGTTTGTACAATTTCTTACATGCTCTGGTGCTCAGAAGGGCTTTCCATTCTCCTTTACACATCGAGAATCAGCAAATGTCTTCCACCTGACTGGTGGAGCCTATCGGCGCTCTGCAAAGGTACGCTGAGGTTGTCACTAGACACTGGGGGACAGGAGCAGGTGCCCTTCTTGGAGTCCCCAGGCCTGCAGCCTTTGAGCTGTTCCCCTTCCTGCCAAATGAGAACCCTAATGTTGATCCACCTCCTTGCCCAAACCCCAGAGAATTAAGCTCTGATTTCCTGTTCTCTGTAACTTTAAGTTTCCATGTGTAACAGACTACTCTTCGCATCCTGATCAGAAGATGAGATTTAGGAAAACGAGCTGTTTTTCATGATGAGAAATCTTGCAGCTTCTTCCCTGTTACAGCCCATTATTATGGCTGGGGACAGCAGGATGGGTTAATCGTGGCCCCATTTCCTGAGGTCTCCTGCAGTCATGATTTGTGAATGCCTGAGAATACCCCTGCTGAATTCTAATTGTTTGTGGCAGTCAGCACATGATTTCAAGTGTTTGGTCACAGCAGTGTTCGTTTTCTGCTCTTTTAATCTTTGATGGATGTTGCGCCTGGCTTCACTGATGTGGTTCATGACACAGTAGGCAGTGATTTCCTAGAAGATGTTTTGTCTCGACTACAGAGGTGTGGAGTCCCTATACGATGGGCAATATTTATTAATGACATCCTAAGGTTTCTAAAGAGAAAGCTCTGCCGTAGACCATTAGAACCTAATCTATTCCAAAATGTCAGATGCAGTTAAGCAAGAGCTATCTCGATTGCACTGAGACTTTCCTCATTAGTTCAGACTCTGATTAGAAGACTGATTAAAGGCTTTCTCTTTGTAAAGGCTCCCTCTTTATCTCTGCAGATATTGTTACTATGTAAGATGTGATAGAGCTAGCTTAAGGCTCATGCAAGTGCTAGAACTGAAAAATATTTGCGTGTATATGTGTGCACGGTCATTTTTGCCCATACAGTGCACATATGTGTCTTTTAAAAGGCCCTTAACTAGTAAAACAGAAAATGTTCACTTCTGAATGTGAATAGGGTTGTTGCACCTTTCAAACTATTCAACTGGTGTTATTAATATTCATTTGTATAAAGGGTCAAATTTTCATATCCCATGTAAAGCTGTAGGATTAAGATTGTAACAGCAATTTGGGGGTTGCTGGGGTATGAAATATTTTGTGTGGAATACATGGTATCTGAGATCATTAAGACTAGCCAGATTGTTTCCTGTGATTCAAATGTTGCTCTTGCTATTAGCTCTAAGATACATGATTGTGACACTGCTTAAATATTCTAGGCTTCTTCTAATATTTTACTTTATATAGTATTAAGCTTTGGCATATGCCTTCAAATTTCTCACGATGTTCAATGAAAATATCAATTTCATATATAAGCTCTTAGAAGAAAGGCTTGTTGATTCATTATGTGTTTGTATAGTGCTTAGCACAATGGGGAGAAGGTCTTTGGGTATTTCTGGAGTCAAAATTACGAACTGGCATTATCAGGAAATAAAAACATCCATGAGGCACCTGTCATAGCTCCCAAATGATTCTGCAAGATGTGGTACCTGAAAAATTGGAGCTTTCAACTTTTATTCTTGAGTATTTTGTAGTTAACTACTAATTTTACAAACAGCTTGTAGGCTAATAGAGAAATAAACTAGAAAGTAAAGATAGCTTTAAGAAATTTTATGGAATTTCTTAAAGAAGGAGGAATAAGTGGGATTTGATTGTTGTTTCCAGTCTGGTCAGATTAATAACAATAACTAAATATAGCTGCCAGTTGATATGCATGTTTGCATATAAAAGAGAGAACATAATATTAAGGGATCATATTGGTCCAATTACCACTGAACAAGTAGTTTGTTTAATTATTGACAAACATTAGCAGGGCAGTTAGGCTCCGGAGGACAGTGAGCGTTAGTATATTGCTTCTGAAGTTAGCTTGTATGCCTCGGAGTGTGTTGACCCTTTGTGTGCCCAAATCAATACCAATCTTGTTTAACAAAAAAAAAAATATCTAGCAGTTTTGTTGCAAATACTATGAAAGGTGTACCTTGTCTTATAGCTTACAGGCCAGATGTCTTGATTTGCTTTTTTCATGAGTGTCCCTTGCATAAGTAGCTTAAGTTACCTTTTGGGCTTGTGGATTCGATGAATTCTGGAAAACATTTTGGGCTGATTCCTTTTGAGATAGAGTCACCAGGATTGCCAAAGATGGTAGCAGCGCTTCTGTGAGTGAGCTGTCACAGTAACAGCATGTCATGGGATTAGGACAAAACCAGATCTTTATGCTGCACAGTTGTCTGCTGAATAACTTCTAATTAGCTTTGCCAGATTTATCACAGACTGGTTGTTTACTGTCAAATCTCTTGCACAAGCGATACAGTTGTTAGTCAAAGGCTCTGGTTTCTCTATATTTCGGCAGTGGTACATATTCCCTTAAACCCAAGTTTTCTGATTCCTAGGCCGGTGTTTTTATGCTCTGCTCTGTGTGACTTTCAATAAATCTGTTAACTTCAGCTAACACATAAAAGAGGAAGAAAAATTCTCAGTCCTCCCCCCATACAGCCCCATATACACACCCATATGCACACACAGAGTTAGTGAATGCTGTGTAGCATTTTTCTCTTTCAGAGAGACTGTGTTTACTCTTCCTGAATGATACAGAATAATAGTGTGGATAGACACCTGATCAAGAAAATGAAAGCCTTAAGGACTGTGACCACAGTTTGTTAAGATGCTGCACCACAGACTTGAGGGGTGTTTTAATTTATTTTCCACTCAAGAGTTGAATTGCTCCTTCCAACGCTGTTTTTCAGAGAACATTTACTCTGTGCAGCCAGAGTTTCTTCAGAACACCTGCAGCTGTTGAAGACTTTAGCTTGGCTTGCGAGTGTTTCTGAACATCAGGTCTGGCAGTCAGTTTGACAATAGGTGTGTCAGCAGAGCTTTTGCTAGGGGCAGATTCTGCATGGCAGTATCTCTGCTTTTTTATTCATGCTCAGCCTCTGCAAAGTGAGTTGTGCTGGTGATGACTAAGCCACTTAATTCCAGGATCAAGGAACTACAAAGATGGCTTCAAGTCATATTTGTGCATGACCCTTTCTGTCACATGAGAAACTGGATGCAGCTCACCATCAGGTGGGCTGCAGTACTTATAAGCTATATAGTCTCCACCAAACCCATGTCAGTGCCCCCACTCTGGTCTGTATCCAGTTCATGAAGTAGAAGGCAGATGAAAAAAAGATTGTCTCTGTTATCTCCTATGGGCACTGTTGGCACAACACAGCTTGATGTCAAATCTGTATGTCTCTGACATTTAGTGTCAAGACAGAGTCCTAGGAAAGCAAAATGAGCAACTACTGGGAAATGGTTGGGAGGAAAACCAACCTGTTCGTGTTTCTTAAACTGTTTGGTCAGCTCTGACTTATCTTCCACTGTAAAAGCAAGCAGTATTTAAGCATTTGTCAGAGCACGAGAATATTTGATACTGGATGAGGATTCTTGCTACCTGATATTCATCTAAACTTTGTAACATCCTGTGTCATCAAGAAAGTGGCACAGCATGGGCTTTCTTAATTTGAGAATTTACTGTTGTAGACATCTGTGAACATATCATTGGGTGTATATATAGCACAAATCAGGATGTAGGATGTTGGGAAAAAAAAATTTGCCACAAGTTTGGGATGAACTCATTACATCACTGATGGTGGAGCCAAGAATGAGTTAAGCAAAGTCTTCCCAGACAAATGTCAGTAGCAGCTTTACGATATCTCACACCATCAGAGATTGCTGGATAAGTCTTGTCCTCTTAAAAAGCTTCATTGTACTTTTTACCTCTTTCCTTTTTTTTTTTTTTTAATTAGAATTTTGCTGTACTGCAGAAAAAAAAATCATGTCATTGGCATGGGTGCAGCTTGTTAGTTTTAATGGCAATGACTTATGCAGAATACAAAATGCTATTATGTAATTGCTTTGAATATTATACCATGACTTGAGAAATATGGGAGCCAGAGTGATGAATATCATGTGAGATGGCTGGCACTTTCCAATCCAAGATTAAAAAACAACCCTCAGCTAGTTAGCATGAAAACTTTTTCCATTTGAATAGAAGTAGAGAAGGTTTGTTCCTTGTCAGTGTTCACAGAAATGAAATCCACACATGAACTGGTTCTGTTGATGTTGATGGCAAAATTCCAGCAGACTTTACGAGAGCCAAAATCTGGCTCTGTGCAGGCTTCAAAGAGAGCAAGTCTCCATACAGCAATATGTTTGAGAAGTAACTTGCCCTTTGTGTAGGCACAGAGAACATGTTGGCACCATTTAAAACCTCAGAACAGGTACAAATTTAGTAATGACAAATTTAGTAATGACAGTAGCTGATAACTTCCAAAGAGAAGAGGGGGAGATGAAGCTCCAGAATATGTCTGAATATCGGGTTAGGTTTATTGGCAACTTGTTAACATCAGTGAACAGAAGTAGTGTTTTTGAGGTTTTGTGGAGTTGCTGTGTCATTAATATCTAGAGGAACAGAGCCAGGGGCCTCCTGTAATCTGTGAGTTCTTACCCCCTTTCTTCCATATGCCAAGGTGGCACTTGTTAAGTCTTGGAGAGTATGCAACTCCATCTAGTTTTCTTCTGTGCTTGTGGCCATGCAGGCCTATTCTCCTACTAGCTAGATTCTCCCTAGCACAGTACATGCTTGTACTGTAGGTTCTTGGAAGAGACAGACCCAAGCAGTCCTTCATGATGTGCTTTGCTTTTGAAGTCTTGCTAAAATGTGAGTAACTTTCATGACACTTCCAGTTAAAATAATCCTAAAACCAAGAAGGAAAAAATAGGATAGACTTTGAAGAGAAAAAAGCAAAACAAAACCTTTAATGACTTTGGAGTTTTTTGATTTGTGGCTTACTGACTACTCAGGAAAATATTCTTTCCTTACATGTTTTCACCATTGTGGCTTTATCCGCTGTCTTCAGCAAATCTATCAAATAAAGCTCCGTTGTCTGTACCTAAGAATTACTGTACAGCACAGCTAGGACTTGAGCTGTGGTGTTACAGAGTCACAGAGTGTGAGAGGTTGGAAGGCACCTCAAAGATCATCTAGTCCAACCCCCCTGCCAGAGCAGGATCCCCTACAGTAGATTGCACAGGAATGTGTCCAGGCGGGTTTTGAATGTCTCAAGAGAAGGAGATTCCACAACCTCCCTGGGCAGCCTGTGCCAGTGTTCTCCCATAGACACCTACAGCAGGAAGTATTGAAAAGCCAGAGTTCAGGCTATGAATTAATCATCAAGATTTTGCCCACTTTTAATTTGGCAATGTACTGTATGACTTCAGTGGAGATTTTAATTGGCTTCTGCTTGACTGCAAGAGGATTTTATGGATTAGGTCCAGACAAGTCCTGCCCTCGACAAAGATACGGTAAGCATTTGCTTAGGGCAGCAGATGCATCGGGCAGTGGCTGAGCTGGGCTGCAAACGGGATGGAGTTTCATTTGACAGTAGCAGTTGCGGCTTTTCTCCCTCCTTTTATCCTAGTGACAGCAGGAGCAACAAGCGTGTGTCTGCAGAGATTTCTCTTCCCTCTCTGCAGCTCTTTTGCAGCCCGTTTTCCAAGGCATCTCCCCTTCCTGCAACCACAGCAGCCCTTCAGCCCTCGGAGCAATCTGCTTTGCCTGTGGGTGCAGCAGTTCAGAGCCCACACTTTTGCATTTACAGTTTTACAGATGACCACTTAGAAGTGCTTCAGGAATACTTCACGTTTTTGACCTGGGGTCCAGTGTGTCTGATGGGCTATGGAACACAACAATTGAAACAAAGGTACTTTTAGGATACTTCTGACTGGATCTGAGAAAAACCGTAGGAAGAACTACAGGGACAGTACTGAACACATAAGCACTTACAAGCGTTCCGCATACAAGCAGTGTCACGCACAGTGTACTGCTGTAGTGAGAAATGTGACAAAGATGTCTGTGGATAAGCCTGTGTACTAAAGCCGTATTCACATCCATATTCAATCTTGTTTGTATTGCACCGGTTCCTCAAGACCACAGCTCGCAGACTGTAGTACTTACCTTAGTGCATTGCATCTCATTCATGACCACTACTCCTGTGAAACATTTTTCTTAACTGGGAAATTAATGGATTTGAAATGTAACAGTCCAGAGATCAAATGTCTTAAGAATAAAAAGCAATTGTAGCTTATCTGTTTCAGTTCAAAATGTTTTTCCCTTTGCCTTTTGTCTTTGTATAATTGATGTCTTCAAAGAGGTGTACAGAATCATGGCCCTGGCCTCAGGTTGGACAGGAGATGCTACACCATAGGGTGTTACTGTAGCATTCAGATTGGTCCACAGCTCTCCCCTGCTGTATATGACAATGAATTTCTTTACTGAAAGGGTTATCAGGCATTGGAACAGGTTGCCCAGGGCAGTGGTGAAGTCCCCTTCCTTGGAGGTATTTAAGAGTCATGTAAACATAATGCTTAGGGATATGGTTTAATTGGGGGCTTGTCAGTGTGAGGTTGGATATGGTGATGTTAAAGTTTTTTTCCAATCTAGGTGATTTTGTGATTCTGTATCCTCTGTGGTTAGATAAATCTGGCCTCTCCAGCTCAAGAAATTTCTCTCTTCCTCACAAGAACCCTTAGCAGCCTCATCAGCAGAGAGGAGATTAATTACACAATGAAAAGGGAATTGCTGTGAAATAGTCTTAATACAGGGACTCTTTGAAAACCCTGGGGTTTCCTTCAGAAACTCTAGCATGCTTTGTTATAAGAAAGGCAACAAAAGACACGCACTATTTCAGCTGCAGGAGTCCATCTCATCCTGAGATGTGTGCCCATACGCTCAGAGACTGTCCTGGAAAGGGTGTTGTTGAAATAGAGTCTTTGAGTCTGTTCACTGATGGGTGAGAAGAGCTCTGATAGATCAGTAGTTCTGCGCCACTGGGAGAACACTAAGATAAGCATACAATGTTTCTCTGGGGAAATTGTCTGGTTTCTTGAATGCAACTCTAATAAGGCAGGAGTTTCCAAATTATTCTCATAATTGGAGTGTTCATATACCTTCTTTGATGTAAAGTTAAGGTGTCATGTTCTGGCTCCCAATGACCAAAAGTTATATTTCAGAATGTTCTGATAGCAGGGCTTAACAGGGTGACTAGTCCTGATTCTTATGCGAGCTAAAGCAGAGATTCAAAATCCACCACGAGACACGTTGACTTTAGCAGAATTGCAGTGCTGAAGCTGGGAGGGAAGTTTGGGGTAAATTTTGGTCTGCATCACGCATGCTTTGGTTTTTCGATTTTTCTGTGTAACTGGATCAAAATGTGATCCTTCCAGAAATAATTTGAAAATCCACTGAGTTGGGTTAGGGCCACTGTGCAGAGTGCTGTTGGTGTGAGCTCACAGGAAAAATTTGTCTTTGGCTGTGACTCTGATGTATCCGCTTTTCATCACAACACTGCAGTGCATCATATAAATGAGTCTGCTCTTTTAGCTGCTCTGAAACTGATGGAATGTGCTATTCAAACAAAATACTATTCTAAATTGGTATAACAGATGTAGGCTCAAACAAACCCATACATAAATCCTAGAATGAGCAAGTTTACCTATTCATCTGACATCAGACAACAATTTTTCGCTTCATAAGTCTATTCTTTTTTTTGGTATCTTTTGGCTTCTTAAACAATAATTTTGTTAAGATTCTCCAGTTTTAGCCACTGCAAACATGTATATCTCTTACTATGCTATGCCACTGATTATTACTGTCCAATGCCACAGCTTAGCAGGGAGAGATTAGGCATTAAGCCCTGGGAACATCAGCAAACTCATGTCTTGCCCCTAGAACTGTGAGCTCACTACCAGAGGGCTCAGCCAGATTCTTTTTTCAGAAATGCACTGATTCATAAGTCCTTTGCTAATGTGCAACTCCAAACTGCAGAAAAGTCAGAGGAGCATCCTGAGCTTTTGAAAATTGTGAGGGAGATTTGGTGTAATTTGTTACTGTTTTTCCTTCTGTCTGTCCTGTGCGTTTAGTCTCTCTGTTCTGGTTGCTTTGTAGCATCTTGGGGTCTGTGAACCACCACCTTCCCCGTTGTGATCAGGGTTTGTTTCTCTGCTGCTACAGTGGAAAACAGAAATTAGCATCCTTACATCAGCTAGGGAGAGCACAAGTAAGCACGGAAATCCTTCAAGGGGAAGGTTCAGGTTTAAAGGATGGACTGCCCTGCAGTAAATACCCCAAGGTGACAGAAAAATGTTATTCTTTGCAAGCGGCTTTATTGTATTTTCTTTCTGGCACCCTCCAAATTCCATTATTTGCTGAGAATGGAGAAAAACAGTAGTATTATAGCTGGAAGAGACCAGTTTTGGGGATTGTTTTGTAGAACACTCATCCTCTATGAATTCATGTAGGTCCTTATGTAAGCTGAATGACTTTGGTTCCGATTCTTCAACTGTTTTCTTGCAGAAACTTAGTGTAGGAACATTTCACCTTTGCTAGGTAACTGCAGAGGAAGGTAAGAGTCTCAGCCTCTCAGCTGTGTTCCTGAGTCCCATGATGGCATTCCTGTTCTATAGCCCTGACACCAGCATTGGGATGGCAAGACCTATGCAGGTGCTTACGTTCTCCAGTGCTCGGGTGTGCAATTATTTGCCTTTTTCATACTTTGTTCAAAAGGTAAGGTTTCTCTTTCTTTAATTTTTGCACTAAGTTATGCTAGTAGCCTTGAGAATTTTTAATAGGAGCAAGAGGATTGGGGAGCTGTTGTTCAGTGCAAGCATGCTCTGCTTTCTGAAGTGAGATGTGAACATGCTGTGAGCACTTCTGCGTGGCCTTGAAACCGGGATAGGCTGTCAACTCTGCTTCAGCATCGCCAGTGGAACTGCCCCCTGCTGCCATGTACAAAGACTTACAGCATATTACAACACTACAACTTTTAACTTTCTTTTTTTATACAGTGTCTTTCAATCTACATGTGCTCGAAGTGCTTTACAAACAGCAACAGAAAATGTACAAAACAAATATGTCTTCAAACAGAGAAACTGCTTTCTTCAGTTGGCGAAATGACACTTTCTGTAACAGAACAGCAATAGAAATGAGCCTGTACTGGCAGAGCCATTCTACATTCTCCCCAGCTTAGGATAATTTTCTTCCAAGCATGATCGTTCTTAATGGCTTTATAATGAATTGAACCAAACATAAATTAAGAAAATAGAGATTTAGATGAACGTATCAATCTAAATTTACTTTCAAAGCTGTCATTGACTCTCTGCTTGGAATTTCTTTAGCCATTCTCCTCCAACACTGTGCCACGTAGTTTTTAGCAGTGCTTAATTACATGTCATTAATGTTGTGGGAAGGGGTTGTATTGACAATCGCTTTTTACAACTGTCAGTTTTGTTGATGAGTACTGTTAATTTATATCTTAGAAGGTTATATATTTTACAACTGAAAAATCCAGTGCTCTTGAGTATTATGTCAGATCTGTTTCAAATGCTGTCAAAATAAACATGTATAAATTTAGGATCATGTATTGTTGAAATAAACTCTCCAAATCTGTAGGTGTGGAACAGCTGTGTAAAACACACATTTTCCATGAGTATCAGAGCATATCATTTCATTGAGACAGTGATTGTAATGAGAGGTTTGCTTGTGAAAAAATAATGAGTTAACTCAAAGTAAGACCAGATGGTGATTTGAATGTAGGTGGGCTTGAAAGCAAAGGAGGAAACAATTTGAGCAAGGAAACCAGGACTAGGGTATGAGGAAGGAAATGGAATATCTATTGCCAGTGCCAGGGAGAGGAAGAGGACATGGGGAGCCCCAGGGAGGCTGGGTGCGGAGGAGGGGAAAAGGAAGGACTGAGAGAGGAGGGAGAACAAAGCTGAAGCAGATGTGAGCTGCAGGGAAGAGTGAGGATGGACTTGCTGTGGTGGTTGGTCAGAGGGCTCTGGACAGGGATGGAGCCTGAGGATTGAGCACAGAGACTCTGTGCCGTGTTTGAGGACAGAGTCCGGTTGTAAAGAGCGGCATTCAGCTCCCTCATTCTAGGAAGCTCTCATTTATTTTTTGCCTCACCAGCTGTACATCTTCCACTTGCTGCAACAAAGGATGTGTCACAGTCCTGCACAACACTTGCTTTTGTCCTGGAACAGGTGTGATCTTTGCATTTAGGCTTGGATCGTCGGTACGGCCAGAACATGCAGTTGTATCAATTTGCTGCATATGGGAAGTAGAGAGAAAATGTATTTTGGTAATATAGCAGCACGAGTATGTGTAAGTGTAAGGAATACATATGTTTTGGAGTGATTGTCTTTGGCGAGGAGCTCAGCGACACATCGTGGGGGAGGACAGTCATAGCCGGAGTGAAATACCACTCTCCAGCGAGGTACCTTCAGTACATCTGCACCTCTTTGTAGTGCAGAGACTAGGTTATTAGCCTCTGTAACAACACCATCTTGCACTGCAGTTCTGTTTGCTCTTGCAAACTGAGCGGGATCATATCTGCATGGGATCTTTGGCAGGAGCTCTGCAGAGGTCACTGACATGCCACAGAACCATGTTTGTTCTGTAAGTGACACTTTCATCCTGATGTCCTACTAAGCCAGCACACCAGAATGGCTTCCTTTGCCACTGTGCAGTATCTAGCTGTGTGTGTGTATGCTTTAAGCTCAAAAATACAGAGTGCAGACACTGACTGGTTTTGATAGTTAAGAGATTTTGTGTAGAATTGGTTAGAAAACCAGGCTGTTAGCTCTCACACATTGCCAAAGTTGTGTTTAGATAACTGCTCTGCCTCTACAAATCTTTTCCAGTTCTTCGTTTATTTACTGCAAACCTAAGCTGAGCTGTAGTGTTGTTTTTCCCAGTTTGATGAAAGTTATGCAAGAACTTTTGTAAAGAGGCAGCTGTGTCCCGCCTGAGATGGGGGCTCTGCAGTGGGAACAACTGCAGTAATCCTGGCATGCGCATCTGCAGATTAAACCCAGAACTTAAATTGTAAGCAGGCAGGCAACCCGTTTTCCCAACACAGTAACTAACATGGGGTCTCAAGGCCAAGCCCACAGCAGGCTCATGGACCCTCAAGTAAATCCCTGCGGAATCCAGGGAGACAGAAGTGCTCTGTACGAGCATGTCGTGTGTTTTTGGGCGTTGTAGTTTGTGGTGTCTGTGTGTGTGTGTTCCCCGAGTCCTCAGCTATGCAATACAGCTGTGGCATAGCTGTTAGCTGGGACTCCAAGGGGTGCTGCCAGTGAGATGCTGTGTCTGTTTGAATGGACACATGGGAGTCCAGGTCTCCATCATCACCAAGCTGGGCAGGAATTGGCACAGGAATTTTGTGAAGATGCACTGTATGCTCTACCCACTCTTGCCAGTCCCTTAGAATACATTTGAGGGGCCCAAGGTTTATTGTCCCTTATGTTCAGATTGTTAGGACTCACACTGGGAGTTTATGGCCACTTAAGCATTATAATGGTATTGCCATGTCCTTCTCCTCCAGGCCTTCTGTTCTATGGGAGAGGCATAAAAAAGGCAGTAGTACACTGGACTCCAAGTCTCAGAGCTCACTGGATAGTTGGCATTACCACAGGGTATAAACAGGCTGGAGTGGAGACTCATGGGGGTAGTTCAGTATAATGCTGCTAGCAACATGGTACTTATTCAACACGGTTACTGACTGTGGGACCAAAGCAGTTATGCAGCCAGCACTGGCTGCGCAGGAATGGAGGGGCTTTCACTCAAGCTAAGGAATGGCTTTTCATACCCGGGAATATGCACTGGATTGGAACTGGAAGTCCAAAGACGAAAATGTTGGGTCTAGTCATCGGTCTCTGAGAAGTACCTAGGCTTCCACATGGTAGTGCTTCAAAAGGGAGCAGGCAGGCTTCTGTGTTCAAAAAATTTTGGTTACAGCCTCTTGTTAGTTTAATTTTAGTTCTTATGAATTGACATATGGCAGGCATGATTTTTAATTAGAGCTTTAGCTGCGTTTTACTGGTAGGGTTGCAGAGCGCTGTGGAATTTACATTAGGAAAAAAAATGCTCTGTCGTTAGAGTACAAGGCTGTTTAGTAATCAGAGTGGAAAGTTAACTTTGAAACGAATTGGCAAGTGATCAGATAAAATTCAAATCGGTAACATTTGTGTTGGAAACCAGCTCAGATCTGGGAAAAATGGAATCTAAGCTATTCTGTTCCTTTTGCAGAGGAACTGACTGGTGAACAAACTGTGCACATCAAACTTTGTGTAACACCCCCTACAAAAACGAAATTAATACTTTTATAGGGTTATCTGAGCACTTATCTGATTCCTTTTTGCATTAGTCTAAAACTGAGCATTACTTTGAAGAGAAGTTTCGTTACATGCTTTACAAACAAGCCTCCTTTGCCAGTCCAAAACTAAAGGTCAAAAGTTTCCCCCTTTTGTTTCTCTTTTGGATCAACAGAGTGTAGTAGAGAGATATCGGGAGACGTTTTACTACTCTGTATTTGCAACAGATTCCCATCTTCCTGGCTCATTGTGTGCACTCTTTCGAGAATTGAAAGGGTTAATGTTGTGTTCAGGCCTCAAGCAGCAAATGCATTTAAAGCTCAGTCCAGCACTCACATGGTTTGTATTCTTGCGCTGCTGGAGTGGTGTGTTCATGGCATCTGGTTCCCTGGCAACAGCTTTCATTGGCTCAATCAAAGCCTTTTCTTCCTAAGAAAGCTCCCACTGTGACACCCTACCACCACCACTAATCACCATCTTAACCGAGTGTTTAAGATGCAGCTGGTATGAAAAATAGCGCTTGTGCATGTGAGAAGATTAAGAGGCTACCTTGCATAGTACACCTGCCCTGGAGAGTGCTCTCGCTCCTTGGTGTTGGGCATACTGGAGCGTGTCTGCTTTCCGACTGGAAGAGATGAGGCATCAGCATGCGAAGAGTCTGCTTAGAAATAATCTTTTGTTAGGCAGAAATCCATAAACCTTTGTGTCTTGTGAATAGTCATTTCCTCTTTGCAGCTGAGATGACGTTTGGGCCTCTGTGCTATTGACAAGGGGCAGAAGTGGGATGTAGGGGGTGTACAATAAAATCCATATTGTTGAAGCTGTCTCCTCTGACAAGGAGGAAGCAGGAAGAAGTCTCCCAACGTGTGAATGGGAGAACAATGGAAGCGAAGAATTCACGTTAAGCCTCCTCAAGAGTTACATATGTTGGGATTTCTGAAGATTCAGTTTGCATAAAAGTTGAGAAAGGCTCTAGCAACCATGCCTGCCCGCATCTGGCAGAATTTGCGGTACAGAGTGATCATAAAGCTTGGGCATTAGCATGCCCTGCATCATGCTTCCACTGTTAGAAATTTTGTTCTTTTGAATTACTGAAGCTCTCACTGACCTGGCAGCTGACAGATCCTTCTCTTATTTTGCTTGTCTTGGGGATTACCTTGAAGGATGCTGTGTAACCATCAGAGACCACTGTGCTCCACAGGAATGGTGCAGTTAGAGCAGAGATGTAGGTGGTGGTAAGCACAAGGCCAGACAGTGTGTGCATTGTAATCTGTGTGCTCTGATGGTCCCTTGTTTACCAGGCAAAGTACACAGGGCAGACAATCCCCTCCTTTGCTTATCTGTGTGCTGCTGGGCAGGAGAGTGAACATGGGTTTAAGAATGTGGGCTGGAGAGCACGTAATAGCTTCAGCAGCATGGCTTTCATCATGAAATATCCTGCCAGAGAATATTAGACTAAATTTGTGCCTGCTTTGGTTAGATTTTAAGATAAACTCCTTAAAAGGTATCTCTTGTGATAGAGCTCTTCCCTGAGCTCATCCCTTGTTTTAAAACAGCAAATGAATGTATCTCTTTGAAGCTGGGGAGAAGGGAGAAGGAAATCTTGTTTTGTGTGACACAGTGCTGTATTTGGCATACAGAGGCTGAGGCAACGCTAGCCTGAGAACGAAGACAGGGAACACAGCCTTGTGGTTAAGCTACTATATTGAGACTTGGAATCTGGGTGTAGCTTCCACTTCTGTGTGGCCTCGGGAAGGTCTGGACGTAGGCAAAATAGGCAGTTACTAAGGGCAGCCAAACCAGAAGGGAAGCTGTGGTGACTTCTCTGGCTGCGGCAGAGCCCAGAGAAGTTGCCTTGGTAGCTGCTGCTGCACAGGCGGAGCCGAGCCAGCAGAGCGGCAGCTGACTGGCATTGCCCCCTCATCTTTTCAGGAGCAGCTGGCGCAGCAAGGGCAACTCAGAAAGGTTTGGGCCCCAGCTCTCATTCTCGTCTCTACCCTAGCCTTTCCCTGGGGCTGAAAGGCCCTGAGATAATGTAATGGTCTACGAGCAGAGCTACAGTCTTCTGAACAAAAGAAGGACGTACCTAAGCCTATGCTCAGTCTCCAGCACTGGCTAGTAAAAGATGCCAGAGAAGAGCAATAAGAGTGGGGCAAACCTGCTGTGAGTCTTCTCCAAAATTCACTCCACATCTCTAGCAATTAGTTCAGTGGCTTCCTGAGCCAGTGCTGGGTCTTTGGATTAACAGGCTTTCTGAGGCTGTTTCCTGCGATTGTTTCTAGGTGCTTTGTGAGCCCAGCACTAGGCTGGCAGTAACCTCTTGTGCTAGGACAGTCAAACTCAGTTTTGCCCACACAGAGGAGAAACACGGAGCTTGTTCTCTCTCAACTTTCAAGTGTCCAATTCACCATTTCCATCCAGCTGCAGGGTCTTTGCTCAGGACGCACTCTTTGCTCCCTGCATCAACGCTGCTACCACCAGGAGCATCCTGGCTCCCCAGATACCACCATAATACAGGCATGGGACTGGAATGCAGTAACGTGGAACAGGCACAGCTATGGGACTGACAGAGTGCAATAGCTGCATGACTTGCAAAGTGGGAATAATTCCTCCTTCATTCAGAAGGCCCTTACAAAGATAAATCTTTAATGTATGGGAGATACTTAGTAGCTGCATGGAAAAAAGCCACTCTGAAAAGCATATGTGTATTTTTAACATAAAATATATTTTGAAGGAAGAATTTCAAAAGCTAAAATTAGAAATGACAGCAGCCAAGAATGGTATTCTGAGTATGGCATTTCTCTTCAGTCATTTATAACTGTTAATTAAATTTATTTAAACTTACTAGCACCCATTCAGTGAAAAACGAGCCCATGGGAACTGTAAAAACCAGCTGTTCTGAACATTAAATGTCTGATTTGGTAAATTTGCTTTAAAGGGTTGTGTGTGTGTGGAGGTGTTACTGTTTCCCCCCTCCCAGAATGTTTCAGAAGACCAGAGGAGTGCGTGTGTATGCATGTGTGAGAGGAGCTACACTTTTTTCTGCTACTCTGACAGTCTTGACCTTTTGGCTGATTTATGGGTCTCAGAGCAGGCAATGAAAATGTGACTTCAGTGAGGTAATTGGTAGACGTCACTGCTCCAGTGAAAATCAGATTCACTTTGGATTAGATATGATTTCGGGAAACATTCTTTGTTTGCACGATGGTTTACTGTGAACTCAGGAACAAAGGAATTTTGGGAATCATCTTCAGACATACAGTGACAGGGAACTTCCACTGCTTAGGGGTTTTCACAGTCTTCCACTGGCCACCCAAAAGTGTAGGTGAAAATATGTAAACTTGGCAAAGCACAGAGAGAACGAGATCAGTCTGCCATCCTAGTCCTCTCTTTTACATAATGGAGCAGGTACCTTTGTGAAGAAAGCTGAGGCTGTTCGTTTCTGGTAGCAAGACGTGTTTAAGATCAAAGGTTCTTGAATTGTGGATTGAAGGTAGTCAAGCGTACAGAACACACTTTTGCTATATAGATGATTATTGAAAAGTGTAGATTATTTTATTCCTTAATTCATTGGGTAAAATGACTTCTAATGTAAAGTTTGTGTTAGTATTTAATTTCTTACTTTTTAGATTATCAAAGTGCATCAAGAAGTCAGTGTAACCTTTACTCTGCCACTTCTAATCATAGAGGGACATGTACACATGTGCCTCTAATTATCAGTGTCTAGTGGATAAACAGCATGATTTTTTTCTTTCAAAAAAGAGTTCGGAGGGTAAGCATGAAGCACACACACAACTTCAAACCTTCCGCGAAGGATGCAAATGCTGGCCCTCTGCACAGGACTGAATTTTACCCCAAGCAAAGCTAGAGCAGGGTCATAGAACATGTTGGTCTGGAGTCACAGCAGTAGATTTATGTTATGTCAGTAAAAGGGGCTGTGTCTCTGGCGCTGCTGCTGACATCTAGCAGAAGTTGTATAGTATGAATAAAGGCCAGAGGCCTGCTGAAAAAATGATGATTTAAGTGCTTGATTGGTACTCCAGAGATCTGGTTGCTTTTCCTGCCTCTTTTCTACTTTCCTAAGTAACTCAATCTTACTCTCTAAATTAGAGATAATATTTCCTCACTTCACAGGGATGTTTTGGGAATAAATGTGTTAACTAGTACAAAGCATTCAGGGCTCTGGGGCTGAACAGCAGAGAAAAGTATAATTGTTCATGTGGTATTGCAACAGTTTGCAGTAGATGAAGCCAGAGCCCCACACTGAAGAGCCAACATTAAAAAGAATATTGAAGAGCTGCTTTGTATGCAGAGCACTGTCGGTCCTGTGCCTGCAGTGAAGCGGGGGCTCTTGCCAAAAAAATGAATGTGGGGGCAGTACCTGGTCAGAGACTGAAACAGTGTGTTATAGCATACAACCCGGAGGCAGAAGGAAGGTTACATTAGGCAACCTTTGCTTTAGTGTTTCGTGATACTTGAGAGCTTTGCTTTTCAGACTTTGATTGTTTTGTTTTAAACAACATAGTTTTTAACATGGAACTGATGATACAGATCTCTCAGTGCACCTGGAGCTTTACAGGAAAGCGTGCAGATAAGGTCTCAGCCCCTTAGATCTTACAAATGGAGGCCTTTTTCTTCTCTCACAGACCTCGTTAGATTAAGTAATGTAAGGAATTCTGATTTTGCGGTAGTGACCCATATTTCAGCGTTGGATTTGACATAAATCTGCAATATGCTTCCACAGACTGTCAAACTGCTAGTACTAGTTCCTCTATAACCTTTTACCCAGCAGGTATTATATGACCTTTTTATTGACAGACCCAACAAATTAGCAATCAGCAGAAACAGGAGTTACCAGTTCTACTTTTAAAACTGCTAGCATGTGTCTTTGTAGGCTCAGTGACATTTCTACACTCTATCCTGGTAGTGAAGAAAAATCAATTTCCTCTCCTGTCCTTGGGCAAAGATTGGTGAATTAAATTTAGCTATAGAAAATATATATTTAATTTTTTTAAAGAAAGATTTTGTGTTATTTAAAGCATCTTCCCTTTTAGATACTCTTTGAGTATCTGATTTCTTTTTTTTTTTAAAAAACATTTTCTTTCCAGAGTATCTAGCCTGCTGGAAATAAAATGTGTTTCAGTCCCACCAGTATTATTTATGAGCACATCATCAGCTACACATAGGAATAGTTAATAAGCCCACTAGCACTCGAGAACAGCTAAGCCCTACCTCGGCGCTCCGCAGTGTAGAGCCAGGCCAGGAGAAGTGATGGGGCTGCCATGGGCTAGATCGCGGATGGCAGGCTGGAGTGGGGAAGGGACTCAGTCGCCTCCAGAATTGAAGATCACACTGGAACTTTTCCACTCAGCATTTTAGGAAGCAGCAGGAATAATTGTTTTCACACTAGGATTCAATTTAAGAAACCCAAATTATTGCCATTTGAATAAACAATTATTTCATTTTCACCCTCCCAGAAGCTTGTTACGATGAACTAAAAGCCAAGACTAATCATATGATCCGATAGCACAAATCATATCAGAAGTGTTTCATCTGGTTTGATTAATTCTTGCTGGAAATCACTGCTATTCTTAGCATATGCTGAATGATTTTTTTTTTTTTGCTATTAATATTTTTAACAGTTTCCATTTATATCTGTTTCCAGTACTGCTGGGATTCTCACTCTCTGCAGATAAAGTGGGAGTGTTTACAAAAGCGTTTACTGCCAGGGAGATTTTTAACCCTAGAGAGAGACAGTATGACAAATACCTTGTAGATCAAGAAAAGGGACATTTACACCTGAATCTAGGAGGAGTTTTTTAACTACAGGATGAGACAAACAATATATATGTTCTTCAGTCCTCCCTCCTGGTTAACTCTTAATTTGCTGGTGGCAAACGC
The DNA here is from genome assembly GCA_020746105.1 of Trogon surrucura. Taxonomy (NCBI): domain Eukaryota; kingdom Metazoa; phylum Chordata; class Aves; order Trogoniformes; family Trogonidae; genus Trogon; species Trogon surrucura. The sequence goes on along the minus strand of CM036621.1, from coordinate 52,763,945 downwards.
TCAGATGGGAATGCAGTGATTATCATTAGGAGGTGGACAAGACAGCTCTAGGACTCAACACCAGGCAGCCTTCACTAGCCTTTTTTCCCCTGCCCATGAAATGCGGCCAGGTTATGTTCATTATTGCTAGTCAGCCCTACCATAGGGCATTTCTTTGTCAAGCAGAACAGGCCTTAGCCTGATTTCCTTAGCCAGTCAGCCGATATTTGCACCCAGGGCTTGGGATTGAGGCTTGAGAGTATCTGGGTCTAAGCATGGGGTCTGCAGCCCTGCAACCTCACCCCTGGGTGAGTGTTTCTGAGGAACATGAGGATGCTGTTGTCAGCTTGCTGTAGGACAGCTTCTGCGTTTTGGCTCTTTGTAGATGGTAACAGAAAGTCTCTTACTTATGAGATATTTGGGGAAAACCCAAACAATAAGAACGTGCCTGTATTCAGAGACTGGAGTCTGGGCCTCTTGGACTGGAGGAAGTTTGGATTCAAGACTCAGTTTTGCAGTCCACCTCTTGATCTCATACTAGTGTACCACTAGTAGTACATACCTGTGTCCATACAAAGGTGGGAAGAGCTGCAAATACAGTGTTTAGCTTTGTAGTCTTTTATTTCTGTATTTATTTCTCATTAGATACTGCATTCATTGCTCAGCCAAAACTTCAAATCACGAGGTCGTAAATGATTACAGAACAAGCCCTTGCATGCTGCAGATGTGATGCAATTGTAATACTAAGATTTGCCTTTCAGTTGTAGTTGCAGGACAAGCACTGTGCAAACTGGCTGCAGAAAGTCTTACTGACAGTAGGACAGAGGCTTGCTATAGGGACTGCTGCTTTGGATGTAAAGACCAGAAAAATATGAGAATAGCATTATTTTCTGTCTGACTTTCATGAGGAGAGGTGACAGGCTTTAAAGTTTAAAATAGCACTATAAAGCAGTATAAAAATGTACATATTCAAGACATGTCAGTAAGATGGGACATTGTCACAGAATAATGGGTGCTAGCTACTCCGCATTCAAAGTAGGACAAAAAAGAGGGAGATGCTAATGTGATTCTCAGTTTCCTAGGGAGAAGAGAAGGAGAAATAAATAGAGAAGAGGGTCAGTGCATCACTTCTGAGTATACCCCTGCCATGTTAAAGAGCATTTGAGCAGGGTTCTCTATGGCCACGCATTTCAGAGCAGTGCTTGTGCTGTAGCAGAAATGGCACCCTGTCTGCCATCCTATGCCTGCCAAAAACAAGCCTTAACTGACACAGAAGCAGAGTTATCTGTTAGCATCTTTTACCTTTCTATCTTGGCAAATATGGTAAGCCATAAGCCTTTTGACAAGAGGGGCCTGAATAACCTTCCCTGTGCCCTCGCTGGGGTTGGCCGTACCACTGGAGATCATGTAGGTCAGCTGTGGGTGCCACTCTGCTTCAGCCGGCCGAGCTGGAGCACTTGGATGCTTTGTGGCTGTGACACAAGAAAACGGCTGGGCTTTGACACGAGGAAGGCCTTGTTCCTCTTTCCCTGCCTCTTCTGTTCACATGGGTGAGTAGCACGTCTCCTTTTGGTGTTGACTTTGTAAATTGTGGAACAACAGAGCCTAGAACTCTTCCAACCCCAGGGGAATTACCAGAAGTGTGCAAGGGTGCTGGCAGGATGGTCTGTGGACTCAGTGCTGGCAGGTGGAGCAAGTAGTCCTGTGATGGTCTGCGGGGATGGGGGCTGTAAAGCAAGTAGGTATTAGTCCTGAGGGAGAGACCAGCTGTCTCTCTGGTAAGGTTGGTGTTGGTGCTCCTCCTGCCCCCAGTCCAGGCAGCTTAGGCACGGACTAGTTTTCCATTGCAAAAAGAAGGCTTTAGACTCTTGTCCTGTAGCCATGTGCCCTATGCCCCAAATGTTTGCACTCTGCCTGTGAGATAGCACAGGCCCTCTCTGCTATGGCCATATTGGGGCATCGCTCAAAGAGCACAGTTAAGGTTGTGTTTGCTCATGCCTTAACTCTTTATTTACTTGTTTCCAAGGGAATGGCTTGGACTGGCATTCCAAAAAAGTACTCCATGCTCCTGGCAACCTTCATGAGTTTCTTTGTCTGAAAATTTACAGGAGGGAATATAGTTTGGTGAGCATTCACAATGATCACAGCAGTTTACAGTAAGCAATTAGTTTGCCCTGGAGATGCCACTGGATCTCTATATGACTAAGTGCTCCTTCAGAGTCGGGGCACTTCACCACACTTAATGGTTGACAGGGGCAGTCCTTTCCTATGTATGTCCTGTTAAAAAGGCAGCGTGAAGATTCCCAGAGTACCACCTTCCTGGATGGGGGCAGGCAGTTGCAAATTCACCTTGCATTGGTTTTGAGCCAGCGCAGACTGCAAGCGAGCTCATCGTGTTAGCCAGCAGGCAGGGCCTGTCAGCCCAAGCCTTGGGCTGAGCAGGCACAGGAGCATGGCTTTGCACCAGAGTTCTTTTCTTTCTGGCCAGCCTGAAACCCAAGGAAAGCATAAGTACATGTAACTGTAGCTATGCCCATATACCTCCTGTGTCTCCAACTCATTTGTTTTTATTGCTCTCCTCTTTCTGTGCTCTCCACAAACACTTTTCCCTATAAGATGTTTCTAATCTCATTAAGCAAAATCTCCCTTATTACCAGGCTGACCCGGTGCAGGTGAAGTGGGTTAGATTTTCTCAGTGATATGGGGCAAGCTGTAGGCAAAAACTACTCCCGTGACTCTCACAAGCTCCCCGTGGTTTCAAAGTCAAGCTACCTGCCTTCACCCATCTGTTTTAGCCTTGGTTCCTCCCTTAACATGCCTCTTAACTCCAGCTGAACACTTAGAAAGTTGCTTAATGTTTTTCACTCATTTCAAATTCAAACTTGGAGTTGCTGTACTTAAGAAGTATTTAAACAAAACGTTCAAACATTTTTTCCTGTTTTCTTCTTCAATTGAAGCAGTTCAGAATTTGCTTTGTTTAGTTCAAATCCATATGTTGGAGAAGTGTGTGAAAGTAGTGGGCTTTCTGCTTGCTCTGTTCCACAATTATTTATTCACTTCGCTAGTGATCATTTAGTGAAATATGCAGCCAGTTCTTTTGTTTGGAGATTGTTTTTTTTATTGCAGATAAATATTTTCCTTTTATGAACAAGATAGTTTCCTCAGTGTCTGGTTTTAATTTTTCAGGAACAGTCATCCAACTAACAATTTGACTGATTCCACTCAGCTGGAGGTGTTTTGCAGTACGTGCTATCACACAGACCCCACATGGCAACACTTTGTACAACAACCAGAAAAAAGACAGGCAGAAGAGGGCATTTGACAGTAAATCCCATCATCTGAAGAGTCCACAGAGACTCTTCAGAGAAGGGAACATTCCTCCTGCATGTTACACAAAGGCCCAAAAGGTGATGAATGACAATTCCCACTTTCATTTCTTTGGAAAGATTCAGTGTCATCACAGATGTCTCTACTTTGCCACTAGTAGTTGGCTATTTCCCCATAGAACGTAAAGCACCAGCTCACTCTTTACCATTCTCTGCCTCTTAATGATCAATTATTTTTAATTGGAACCTCTCGCATTGTGCCAAATCTTGAGGCCCCTGTCAAGATCAGGACTCCAGCAAGATGGGAACAGTACCAACACGTATATGGGGACAATAGAGACATTTTTTTGTCCCAAAGAGCATGATCCTATTTAGAGAAGGGTTGAAATAGAAGTGGAGGTAAGGACTACTGGAAGAATTTCCAGATTATGGGCAAGTTTGGGAAAAGTATGACAGTTTCCTGACCCCTAGTCTGGTGCCTTGTCAGTAGGCATACACTGAATCTCATTTACTAATAAAAATGTCTCTGTTTGTGCAGAATTGCATTTAAGGACAAATAAAATAGGCTGATACTGGTACAAAGAACTTACCAGCTAAATAAGATGCAGCCAGGGATGATGCTGAGAGGTGGAGCTTGTGAAAATAACTGTTATTGTGATACGGTCCTTCAAAAGCTTATTTTTATGTATATAATTTGTTACTAATCCTTTAATATTTGTCTTGAAGTAATGTATAAGTCTGAGGGCAGTGGTGAAATGCTGACTAAAGGACACTGTATGAACAAAGCTAGTTTTAATGAAAATCAATATTGGAATGGAAAAGTCATTTAAGGGAAATTGCTGAGTCTCTTGAGATTGTTTTCTGAGAAACATTTATTTTCAGTTCTCATGTTGAGAGGTTTTGATTAAGATTTGATTCAGAATTCAGTGGTGTAAGATCTTTACTTGAGGAAAATTAGAGATGTAAAGTGTTAGCTCTGTTAATTAATGTTGACTCTATCAGTCAAAGAGCAAAAACCTTAAGGAATCTCAGAGAGAGAAAACGAGATCCCTGTCTGTGGGCAGTGATAGAAAGCTCTATGCCTTCGAACAAACTAAAGCCATCCGCTAATTAATTCATCTTTGCTGATAAGGGTGTTCTTACCAGAAGAGACAATTTCAGGCTCACAGTAACTGTAAAGTATAATCTTTTAATCTTACCACGTTCAGATCCAGGACTTCGGGATAGCCTACCGTAAAAGCAGAAAGTTGCCATGAGACTTGGCCTGGGCTCTGGAAACCCAGCCCACCTCCTGACCCTGCCTTAGAAGAAGAATAGGGCTGAAGCACAGGCACTGTTCAGCCTCTTTGGACATGGATGTAGTTCAGTCTCTTCCCCTGGTCGCTACGAGCTGCTTTAGAGAGGCCAGATCTTTGCCTTCATCTACTTTGTGCCTGAATTCTTTAGCTGTTGTGAGAGTTGTTTCTGCAAATCCAATAGCTGATTTACTATCTTCAGAGACCAGAATGTGTAACGACAGAACAGTGTGAGTAAATCCTCTCCCTAGAAGGGCTTTCTATCCAATCACATAACCGCGCTCAGCTCCAGCCTGGTATGCATAAGTTGTGTAAGGGTGTCAAATGACTTCCCTTTTACTGGCTGTTGGCCCTGATGGAATGCTGCATTGCACTTCTCGTAAAGTAAGGACGGGAAATGCTGCCTGAAACTTTTTACATTTCGGCTGTTAATTTAAGAAAAATAATAAAACAAAATTGAGAGGCAAGAACATGACAAATAAGAAATGCTATTTTCATCATGGATTAAATAAAAAAGATTCCATCTCTACATTTAGTATATTACCCTTTCTAAAGACTGAGTTTTGCTTCAGATAATCAAAGCTGGCTTTGAACTAGCGCACACAAAAAAATCTTTCTTTTTTCCTTAAAAATAGCCCTACAGATATATACACGTATCACAGCCTTTCATTCCTTTTATAGATGGTTTAATTTTCTGTGAGAATGTGAAAGTTCTGAGCGGTCCAGAGCTCACACGGGCACCACAACAAACACAAGAAATGGAGTCCAGGCACACTATTGCAATTAACACTGGTGTTTAATTAGCAGACAGCTGCATTGGGCAAGGGCTTTTTGATTTTCTCTCTTCACTGTTTTTTTTTTTTTTTTTGGATGAGAGATTTAACTAGAGTTGTAACTCATAGTTGTTACACTAGCATGCACTCATGCTACACGTGCACACACACATATACTCACACACCCCAAGTGGAAGATTTGTGAAAGGAAGCCATGCCAGGCAACTGATCCGATTCTTGCTTTAGGTAAATATTTTTGGAAGTATCTCCCTTTGACGGTCTTCCATAAAAACTCTTAAGTTACATTTTTGTTCATTGTGGGATGGAATTTTAACTTAGAGCAAGCCTTGATGCAGTTATCAATCCTTTTTTGTTGTTTTTTTTTTACTTTATCTAGTAACAAAAACATGATGTGTGATGAAGGTGAATGGATACAGAATTCTCTCACAGGAAGGGCTGGCACCAGGGTGACACACTAATGTTTATACCAGTCAGCTTAGATGCATCTGTATTTCATTGGCGAAAGAAGTACAGTAGTCTCATGCTGTTCCCTGTTCCCTGTTGAGGCAGGGAAATGTCCAAGCAACCGACTAATCCTTCTACTTGGCCATCTTTACTAAAGAGAAAAATGTTGTTGGAGGTCATGGTAACAGAAAAAACTGCTGAGGAACTAGGAAATGAAGGGAAAACATGGCAGGGAAGGCGGATTCTCACTTCTAAGGGCTTGGATGAAGCCTTGGACAACTCTTCTTTAAGCCTACTACTATGATTTAGATCCTGCTTGTACCAAGCTGAAGTGAACTGTAATGATTTAAAAAGGGGGACAGCAGAGTTGTCATGGAGCCTGTTAATAACTGTTTGTAGATACAGAAAATGAGAGAGTAAGGAGTACTGGAAGAGCTAATCACACTATAGCACCAGCACAGATGGGCCCGAATCCTTATCTCTGCTATGCCTAAACACCGATATAACACAAGTCCATTTGATTTAACTGTAGTCAACAGCTGTTCATTTTCATGCATTTCAGTGTAGTTTTCTAATTACCTAGCTTGCATTTTTATACCCTCTCACACTTCAGATTTGAGCCCTGGCTAGAGTGCTATTCCTGTGAAAGCACATTCTCAGCCTGCTTAGTTTTAGGTATTTTAGCTGGTAGTCTTAATTTGGCATTCTCTAGAGTGGGACCTACTTGCAAATCATCAGACAACACGACAAAGATCTGATAGGTATTTATACAAACGCTGCTCTCATTTCTTCTGATTATGAGAGTATTTATTCTCACAACATTCCTGTAATATAAGGAAGTGCCACTGCTCCAATTTTATAGACAAAGAATTAGAAACAGAGAAGAGATTTTTCCGGTCAATTATCAGAACATGCACCCAGAAATTTAAGTACCTGCCTGCATCTTTAGCTGCCTCAATAACGGTCAAATCCTGGCTGTACGTGATCTGTCTGCCATCTGTGACAGTGCAGGTAATCAAGCACTTGTCTTCCAAATCCTAGATTAGTACCTACTTGCTAGGACACAGTTTTGTGTCCATCTGAGTCAGATAACATATTTTTCTTTTGCTACAACTCCTGTCAGAATTCACCAGCCACCACAAGCTTTTTCTGAAGCCATTCTCTATGTTACCCTGAGGAAAAGGACAACATAGTGGGAATAATCTTGCTCCTTGCCTGCCCTGACAATGGCATTGCCTTCTTGCAGCTTTGTTTGAGAACAATGCTAGAATTGCCAATATCTACAGCAAAGCTGGAGGCAGGGAAGAACTGTGCCTCTTTTTATGTTTTTCTTTGTGGTTGTCACCATGGCCTTTTGGATCCTGGTGTTAATAGTAAGGTTATAACTGCCCTAGTGGCTACATGTGTATTTCTGAAAGTAACATACTTAGGCAAAAGGTTGTGCATAACCTTGTGTTTCCCCAGTTGTGACACAGCTTGGAAAGCCAGAATGAACAAGTTGTCACTAGTAGGATTTCCGGACTAATATGGACAAGTGATCACTCCCAATTTACAACTGTTGTTTCAAACTGTGCTCTAGGCCCTGCTTATTCCTCCTTTTTATCCTTATTGTCATTTATAGAATATGTTTGGCTGGAAGGGACCTTTAGAGGTCTAGGCCCATAGTTTGCTGGCGTGGTGAGTCTGGCCATGCAGAAAGGAACAAGCAATGTAGAGTAGGCACTCATGATCCTGTTTGGGCCTGTCTGTTCCCACTGTGCATCATTCGGTTGATCCTATTTGGCTGCAGCTGTGGTAATGCTGTGCTTGAGCCTGGTCTTTACCTGGATCAGGACAAAATGTTGTGCCTTACCTCCACAGATCTGGTTTTACCTGGATTAGGACAAAGTGTTGTGCCTTACCTCCACAGATCTGGTTTTGAGATGAGCACTGCCCACCCACCCAAACCAGGCAGCCTTGGATCTCAAATTTAAACAGCCTCAAACCCCTTCCTGTCCTCTTCTGACTGTGGTGCAAACTGGTTGTCAGAGCTGTGTTCAATTCCAATGTATGCATTTCAGCTTTGCACTTTGGGCGCCATTTTAGTCAAAATGTGTTGGTTCTAAGCAAGGCGTTTGGGAACTTGCCATGCACTGCATTTATTCTCCCAATCTTATATTATCCTGTGCAGTGTTGCAGCTGCCAAAACCACATGCTCATGTTGGCATGAAACAATTATCCTGGTTTATATAGAACAGGCTTGGCAATAGTCTATCTCAATGAACAGTCACAGTGCTGAAAGATTCAGAGTCATCTGAATCTCCAAGCAACAGACCAAATTTCCTTCAGCTAGATTCATGATTTAAAAAAATAACAGGAGTAGAAAGCAAGTGTGGAGAGCAGGGTGAATACAAAGTACCTGTAAGGTCTGGAAGGAAGTGAGAATGAGATGCAGAAAAGAAAGACTATTCAAGATACAAGCTAGTAATTTGGTTTCTAAACCCTTGTGAAATTATAAACAATGTTTACTGTTGCCAGCTGGTGAACACAGATGTGTGGTTTTTTACTTGCATGCAAAGCTATTGGTTGTGGGTGAAGTACTCAGAGGAAAACATTGAATAGTTGGTGTGGGTATTCTACCAAAAATAAACCCAAACAAACACTAAAGTATTATAAAAGCACTTTTTTTCTACAGAGACAAACACATAGTTGCTGCTGCTATTCATGAACTCTAGAACTGTTAAAGACTCGTGTTCAAAGTGCCTGAAATAATAATACTTTCTTCTAGAAAGTAGCACAAACATCTCTGAAACTTAAGAACCAGTGTTTATGTATTTTTCATGAAAACATAGTACATGGTGTAAATTTACAGGGATATTAATCAATGATAGCTATTACTTGTCAAAGTGTTGTGAACTAAAAATGCTGCATAGACAAGAGCTAAAGGTGAAGAATAGGAAACTTTTCTTAACAAAAAAAAGTTAACTGAAAGTGGATTTAAACATTTGTCAACAAAAAATTGTTTTGCAGCAGGTAGTAAAGGCTTGTTTTTCCTGCTTTTTTTTTCCAGACAACTTCACAAAGAGATTTTTTTTTTAAAATTTTACTCCATTATGAAAGTAACCACAACTTCGTTATCAGAATGGTAGTAGAGATTTTTATTCTAGAAGGCCAGGTGCTATGGCTACTTGAAATTCTCCAAATTGTTTCCACTGCAAGCAAATTCAGTCTCGATGCAAGTCACATCTGCTTGAAAGTGAATAGCAGTTGCTATTCAGGTATGAATGTCTTGCGAACTAAAAAACCCACCAAAACAACTATTTAAGTTTTTCCACATACGGACAGCAATCACACCTAAATGCAGTTTCTTGCCTAGCTAGCAAGGAAGGGTGGCGAGTGGACAGAAGAGTGGGGGGGGCCAGGCCACCTGCATGAATCGCAGGCTTAGCTGGCCCTGATGTATTAAGGATTAATTGCATGTTTAGCAACGAAGCTGTGGTGGCACGGCACAGGGCGTCAGTCACACCGCTGCTCCTGGCAGTTCCCAGTCTTTCAGAGAGTGAGCTGTTCCAGCCGTTCCAGCGCTATGGCTGGCACTGATGGATTACTGGGAGGAAATGTTTATAGAAAGGTTTGAGTTTCCTAAGTGAATGAAACCCCCTTTAGCAATGATCAGCGAGCTTGTGTCATGGAGCAGATTGAGGCAGCCTGACTTGCAGGAAAGCAAAGGTCTTTTCAAAAAGAGAACTTGACAAGTGAGTAATTCTGGGGAGCAGCTAGAGGTGCTTTCAGATAAAAGACGTGGCTTTCTAGAGAGGCAGTGTGAATGGCACTAGCTCTGAAAAGTAGTTCATACAGTGTAAATGCAAAAGGTTATGTTTGAGAGCAAGGTGTCCGAGTAAAGTAGCGCTCTAAAAGTGCAACTATCACACACTGTGCTCAGTACATGAAACAACATTGCAGTGCGAGCTCAGCTACAACGATGGCATCTCTATTCTGTTACTTGAATTTTAGTATAGCTGTAGTTTAAGGCAAAGAAAGGATGATGAACCAAATAGGCTGAAATCATCAAAGGAGAAAAGATAAAAACTATCAGCATATCACAGGTGTAAAAATTTGTTTGCTGGGGCACTTTCTGTGATGGTAGCAACACAGCTGGAGATGTAAACATTCATTTCAGTTTAAAAAGTGAAATAAAATAGACCACCCTATTGAAGCTATCAGCTTCCAGGTGACTGTGATAGAGAACACGGGCTTTGGGATAGCTATTAAGATTAAAGTAAAACTCACCTGGACAAAACTGGAGTTAGCAAAGGTGCTGGGGGAGAAAGAAGACAGTCCAGAACACTGCCCTTCAAAAGCTATTGAAAAGAACCTAGACCTTGAGTGTTTCCTTAGAAGCCTCCACCTGTCAAAGCAAGAACTGAATTTACAGCACTTTTAGCACCCTTCAGTTCTCAATCTCAAAGTTCCTTTGGAAGAGGAAGAGAGCATTATCCTTACTTTTCAGATAAGGAAACAGGTTTATTAGCATGCCCTTAGCAAGAGGCAGAGTCTGGAAGAAAACTTGGCTAGGATGCAAGTACCTCAAGTGAGGGTAAACATTTGAAACCTCTCAAAATGCGATCTCCTGGTGTGAGGGGCTGGTACTCAGAAAGGCCAGTTAAAAGTCACAGCTCAGTTTCTGGTCAGCATATTCACAGTATATTCACCCAAGTCTCTTGCATTTCCCACAGCAAAGCAGTGAAGACGCCACTCACAGAGTTGCCCCCCCTCCCTTCTGTAACCTGCCACGTGTTCAAAGACTGAAAGAACTTCATTGGAGCCTTTGTATTAAAAATTATTTATTTAGTGATCTGTACAGGGGATGAAGCAGGGCCTCATACAGACCTTAAAAAAAAAAAAATCAAGTAAAAACATAAATACATATCTTCTTACAAAAATGAGATTTACAAAATATACATACTGCACTTGTCTTACACAATTGTTTTCTTCTTTTTCTTCCATGTGCACATCATAAAAGACCAAACCCCAGGCCCTGCAAGTCTGAAATCTGAAGGATTTGGCTGATGGGTCCATTCCTCACGCCCAGACCACTGGTATGCCCTCAGAGAGCAGCAGTCTGCCCCCTCACCCTGAATAAGTTTTTTCTTTTTAAGTTTTATTCCAGACACTTTTTTCCCAAAACAAATGAAGAGCAGCTATAGGGTGGAGACTTGCTAAAAATCCAGAATTTCCTATTTTGTCCTTAGGCAAGAATATACACACACACTTACAAAAACAACCCTTCAGTGAATATAAAGCAGTACGCAAAAAAATAGAATACGAACAAGTCAACATAAAAATTTCAGAATAATCTGTCTCATTTCAAAAAGAAAACAATGCATCTGATGATTAATTTTTGACTGTCTTTCCTTCCAAGACGTGATCACTGGAAACTTAACCAGACGTATTTTAGAAGTGAGAAGGTTCCTGACTCACAGCAACTGCTTGCTTTTAAACCCCAACCCCAGCCCCCTCCTGCACCAGAAGTCATTGCCGTGCAGTTCAGGCAACCTGAGGGGCAGGCAAAGGGTCTGTTGTGAGCCAAAAGGATTCCTCCTATCCCCAGGAGCCAGCTGTGGGTTAACTTTACCTGCAGCAACTCAAAGCAAAGCAGGAGAGAAAGCACGTCTATGGGAAGAAAAAAAATTGTATCTTTACATTACGTTCTTGTTTCGGCAGGTACTCTCACTTATGCTCTTCTCACCCTCCGAGTCTTGTGTTCCCTTCAGCTTAGAAAAGCAACCCATACCGAACAGTAGGAAAACATCCTGCCTCCTCCTTTTCTCATAAAAGGAATGTTTATTTCTGCGAGGTTTTCACATCCAAGGGTGAACCTCAACGACTTCTTTTTGTTAGTTTGCCCATAAAAACTGATTCCATGCTTATGCCCTTCCACACAGAAAACACTTTTCTTTCCCCCTTTGTCTCCTAGAACAAAGGCAAGGGGGAGAAGCCTTCTGCTGAAAAGCAACAAGTCATTTCTTTTCAGGGTGTGGAATAGCAACCCCCTCCTTCCCCACAGCAGCAAGAACAACAGACCGAGGGGTGAATTTTCACTTTAAAACAATTACAACAGGCTTCGCTGAGGTAAAAAGGAACTTGTGAGTTGACAGAAGAGAGGCATCTCCCCAGCACACGACGCGGGCTCTAGCTGGTTGTGCAGTACTCACGTGATTGCTCTGCCGAGCTGGAAGGTGCAGGCAGTGAGCTCAGGCTCGGGATTCACCCTGCCCGAGCTCCAGTTTGACCCCAGCAATTCAGAGAGGGTTTGGCTACTTCTCAGCAGGGCAGCTCAACAGATCTGGCTTCCCCTCCCTCTTGTCCAAAGCGAGGCAGGATGGTTTTAGTTGTGTCAGGGTTTTTTTCTTGCACAGGGGTAGCAGTAAAGAGACTTCTTGCAGGTGAAGGGCTGTCCCATCCCACCTGTGGCCTCTTTCTCTGTGCGCTTCCACTTGGCTGCACATAACCACCACTGGAAACAGTCCATCTGATCCTTTGTGCAATTTCAATTTTTTTTTTCATACTCTCTGAGAGGAAGATAATGTTTGGAAAAACCTCTCTCTTCAGGGAATCATTGCCATCCTCTTCTGCCTCTGTGTGTGTGTGTGTGCGTGTGCATGTGTGTGTGTGTGCCAGAAGGGACAGGGGCATCTCATACTGCTGTCTCGCCTTTGCTGCCAGTGCTGAGTCTGTGGTAGAAGCGTCGCCAGGACTGGAGGGTTTTGCCAGACCAGATCCAGAAGCCAGTTGTGATCCCAACAATCATAGTCATGAGGTACTTGATCATGAAGACAGTGAAGTCTGGGCTCATAGGGGCAAAGTGGCTGGGACAGGGCACAGCATAGGTTTTGCAGGTCTGGAGGAGCCACGTTTTCTCCCAGGTGCCACGGAAAGCCTGCTCATAGAAGTAACATGCCAAGACGATGGTGGCAGGCACTGTGTAGAGGACGCTGAAGACACCAATACGCACCATCAGCTTCTCCAGTTTCTCAGTCTTGGTGCCATCATGCTTCATGATGGTGCGGATACGAAACAAGGACACAAAGCCAGCAAGCAAGAAGGAAGTGCCAATGAAGAGGTACACAAATAAGGGCGCCAGCACGAAGCCCCGCAGAGAGTCCACGCTGTAGATACCTACGTAACACACCCCACTGAGTACATCCCCATCCACCTGCCCCATGGCCAAGATGGTGATGGTCTTGACAGCAGGCACAGCCCAGGCAGCCAGGTGGAAATACTGAGAGTTGGCCTCGATGGCCTCATGGCCCCACTTCATGCCAGCAGCCAGGAACCAGGTGAGGGACAGGATGACCCACCAGATGGAGCTGGCCATGCCAAAGAAGTAGAGAATCATGAAGAGGATGGTGCAGCCTTCTTTCTTGGTGCCTTGGGCCACAGTGCGGTAGCCATCCTCAGAGAATCGCTCCAGACATACCACTCGCTCCTCCAGCAAGAAACCTGCTGCGTAGGCCACTGCCACCATGAAGTAGCAGCCCGAGAGGAAGATGATGGGCCGCTCTGGGTAGCTGAAACGGCGCATGTCCACCAGGTAGGTGAGCACTGTGAAGAGGGTGGAAGCACAGCAGAGCACAGACCACACTCCCACCCACAGCCGGGCAAATCGTACCTCCGCCTCCTTGAAGTACATAAGCCCGTTGGGCCGGGCTGGCTCGCAGGGGGCCCCGCAGTCCCGCTCCCCCAGGAACCGGTAGCCCAAGTAAGGGGGCACTTTGAGCTGCCGGGGGCAGGAGAAGGAGAAGCCGGAGGGGGGCTGCGGCGGGGTGAGAAAGTCAGGGAGGTAGCCAGCCGTAGGATGGGCAGTGGCCCCCCGGCCCGCCGCACCACCAGGCCCTGGCGGGGCATCCGACGTGTTCTGCCCCACACAGATCTCGCCCGCGCCGTGGATGGGGAAGTTCTCGCAGCGGAGCCGCTCTGGCCACTGGAAGCCGAACTTGTTCATGAGGGCCTCGCAGCCCTGGCGGGCCCGCTCGCAGAGAGAGCGGCAGGGCGGGATGGCCTGCTCCAGCACGGTGCACACTGGCGCGTACATGGAGCAGAGGAAGAACTTGAGCTCGGCCGAGCACTGCACCTTGACCAGCGGGTAGAACTGGTGCACCTCCAGCCCTGCGTCCTCCTGGTTGGTGTGGCCCAGCAGGTTAGGCAGGATGGTCTGGTTGTAGGCGATATCCGTGCAGAGAGGGATGGAGATGGGCTGGCAGAAGCCGTGGTCCGGCACGGAGATGCCCTTCTCGCCGTGGTACTGCTGCGATGCCGCTCCCGGGGGGGTCTCCAGCAGGGCAGCCAGCAGCAGCGCGGCCAGGCCCAGCAACGGGCAGCCTCCTTCTCCGCCTCCAACTCGCATAGCTGGGGCGGCTGGGGGCACGGGGAGCCGCGGGGAGTCCTTCAGAGCCGAGCGGCGCGGCGCCCCAGGGGCATCAGCGGCCGGCGGGCGGCAGCGGCGGCGGGGCCCCTTCCGCAGGGCAGGGGCGCGGCGGCGGCTCCGAGGCGGCGGGAGGAACGCGGCTCCGCGCCGGACCTCCGCGACTTTCTTCCTCGGCTCCGGCGGGTCGACGCTCGCTTCCCTCGCCGAAAGTTTCCGAAGCTGCTCCCGCCGGAGAAGGCGACGGCTGCGGCGAGCCGAGAGAGGCGCGGAAAGCCCGGTGACCGCTCCGGCCAGCTCCGCGCAGGGTCCCGCGGCGGCGGCGAGGCGGAGGTGCTGCTCCCCGCCCGGCTGCGCGGCCCCGGCGCTGGGGATTTAGGTTACGGCTAAACGGATTATTACCGCGCCCGGCTGAGCCGTGTATTTTACTCCGGGGCTTAAATAACTTTTAAAATCCAATTACTGCGCGATCCTCCCCACGGCTCTGTTGGGCTCCGCTCCCGACGGGCGCCGCTGCGGGCTGTGCGTCCGCGGCAGCCGTGCGCCTCCCGCCTCGCTCCGCTCCGTCCGCGGCTCCGCTGCCGCCGCCCGCACCGCGCTCGCCCCAACACACACACACACACACACACACACACACGGGAAAAAAAAAGGACAAGGAAAAAAAAAAAAGCCACATATACGCGCGGGCGCGCCGCGGGGCCCCGCCCCCGCCGCCGGCCCCATTCACAAACCGCGCCGGGGGCGGGGCCTCAAGGCGAACGCCCGCCAATCGCCGCGCAAGGGGCGGGGCGAGCGTCGGGGGAGGGGAGGGGAGGGGAGGGGAGGGGAGGGGAGGGGAGGGGAGGGGAGGGGAGGGGAGGGGAGGGGAGGGGAGGGGAGGGGAGGGGAGGGGGAGCGGGAGGGAGGAGCCCGCGCGGAGCGGGGCGGGGGAAAAAAAAAAAAAAAAGTTGTGAACAACTTTTCCGCGTCCCCATCGGGGCGGGCGGGGACGGAAGGAGCCGCCCCGGGGCCCCCCCGCCACCCCCTCCCCGCGCTGCGGGGCAGAGCCGGGAAAGGAGGGAAGGAGAGGGAGGCCCAGCCAGGTCGCTCAGGGTGGCCCGAGCAAACTAAAATTAACCGGCTGCCTTCTGAGCGGGCTTTGAAAATGCAAACAGCTGCCTGTGCCCGGAGTTATTAAAAAAGAAGAAAAGAAAAAAAAAAAGGAAGAAAAAAAAAGAGGTGTGGGGGGGAGGAAGCAACGCCCGGGTACGTTGGCAGAAGGAGCTGACTGCGATGTCGGGCGGGCGGTGCCTGCGCCGCGGCCTCCCACGGCGTGGGGGGTTTGGTTTGTTATCACAGCATGACCGTTGCTTTTCGCAGGCAGAATAAATGCTTTATTCAGGCACATCTAAGCTTCAGCTGGGGGAAGGCAGCTTTTTTTGAAACGTCCAGTGTTACCTAAGCAAAGAGGAGAAATTTTTAAATCCCCGTCTACCCTGCGGCAACCCCTTAGGAGACTCGAGCAGGCTGTAAAAAAGCAGCAGTTGCTCTGGGGAAACACCCGGCCCGCCTGCAAGAGTAAAAAAAATAATAAAAAAAAATGGACAAGTCGTTAGAGGACTGTTAGGGCCTGCCAGGCCAGGCTGCAGCAGCGCCTGCTTTTCCTTCACGCTGACCTACAAGAGCCTGTTGTCAAAAGCAGGCGTGGGTCAAGTATTCTGCAGCCTATCCCATCCCTCCCTTTGAGGATAGAGGCCCCCCGAACTGTACTATTCAAACTCTTACTTTTACTCCTTTGCTCGGATTGTGCTCCTGTTAACGACTAAGCAAATATACCAGTCTGTCCCGTTCTCTAGGGCAGTTCAAGAGAGCAGGGCTTCACCGGGGGAACTCCGACAGCAATTGTCAGGACAAATGTTTCCCATATCCTTTCCTGCTCATAAACAATGTGTCCTCATCCCAGTAACACCATGGAGCTGCAGCTTGTGTTACATTTGTTAAGAGAAATTGACAGTTATAAACAGGCTTACTAAAATAAATTTACTCCTCTAAAAGCGGGCATGTTTTTAAAAATAATACTGTGCTCTCCAAAATATGTATGGGCAGGACTCATGGCTGCAACAGTTGCCTCTGGAAAAGAAAGAAGTCTTTTCTTAATTCTCAGTTGTAGCTGTTTGAGAGTGCCTTAGAGAAACTTCAGTTTTTCATTTTGTTAAGGCTTGTAATCTGAATTGCTTACTTTTCTACACCTAGTGACTAAGCAGGTTTTTGTGATACTCTTCACCTAAATAACTTCCCATGGTAGGCACTTACATGAACTTGTCTATGCTATTGTTTGTTCTTTGGCTGTTAGTAACCTTCAAAAAGATTATTCTTTCCAATCGTTTCTTCCCCCCTCCCCCCCATCCCATCTTTCTGTAAAACTCCATGAGTCATTGAGTCACTTATCTGTAATAATTGCCTTAAAGCCTCTATTTCTCACTTTGCCTTATATGACTGGCTTCATCTGCAAAGCATTTTTGATACTCGTTACGAATAACATTGGATGAAGGGAGATGTTTCACTGGCAGGCAATGACAATGCAGAGGAAGTAAAGCAACTGCAAACTTTCTTCCCTGTGCATGGCTTGTTCTGATTTCTGTATGTAAAGAGACAAGTTCAGAGGAAGTAAAATTGTATTGCAAGAAACTATCTTCTGGTGATGGGGAGACAGTGACAGAAACTATTCAGTGTAAGGAATGTCACATCAAGTGGCCTGACTTTAACTGGGTATTTGTTTAGAAGACAAGGCAGATGGCATCAGTGGTTCCCTCTGCTTTCTACTCATCCCATTTGCTAAAGTCACTCATCCGGACCATGGTACAAACAAAAAGATGACTGGGAGCACTGATACGTGCTATAAAAGCTGTGTGACTTCATTATACTTAAGATGAACATAATGTAGAATCAGAATGAAGCAAAAGAAAAAAACAGTGGAAGGGTAGGCAGAAAGGAAGAAGGAAGAAAAGCTGTATTCTAGATTGCTTCTTAGGGAGATAAGAACAGAGTAAACTTATCACACGGAATGATGCTGCTAGGCCATCCCAGATGGCAGGAATGTGCAACAGGATTTACTAAGATGGAGGAAGAAAACCTCGTGGGCATGTTACCAAATTCCAAGGGTTTTTTTCCTATTTAGACCACTGGGAGATGGGACACAATCACTGAGAAAGGCAATGGCAGTCTCAAAATGGCACATTGTGGCCTAAGAAAATCCTGATCTCCTAAGTCAGTCTAGGACATCCTGCCAGCTTTCAAGAAACAATAAAGAAAAAAAAAAAAGAAAAAAAGAAGAAAAAAAGAGAAAAAGACAAAGCAAAAGGAAAAAGAAAAGAAAAAAACAAAGGGAAAAAGAAAAGAAAAAAGCAAAAGCAAAAGCAGAAAAAGAAAAAGAAATAGTAGCAAAATCCAAGATTCTGGAACACAGGTTACCCCAAAAGATCCACAATCTCTGTAAGTAGCATCATCCATGTTTCGAAAGGCAGCAAACTTGTGCTCGTCTCCTGTTTTTTCCTCAATCTAAATTCATGAGTGTTAGCCTGCAAATTTATTTAAATTTTCTCACAGCGGGAGGGATTCTCATCAGCCACCATTAGCCAGGTCATCCACCACCCAGAACAAACGTGCTGTGCAAGATTTTGCAGTGTCTGAGAAATTGTCTGTTATAACCACATAGCAGCTCAAAAGGTTTTCTCTAAAAATCTGCTCATCACTAGTGTTCTGAGTATGCTGCACGGTCTGTTGTCAATAAACCTTCATAAGCAAAGTCACAGCAGGTCCAAGATACCAGAACAAATTTACGGTCTCAGGTATTGGTACTGACTCTGGAGCTGTGTGACTGGACCTCTGTGCATAAGGAGGAATAAACAATTGTCTTTTGAGATGTTTAAAAATAAATCCAGTTCAACTTCCAAGCTAAGTCCTCTTCCTGCTGTTTTAAAGCCTCCTTAAATGGTGCCAGTACGATTTTCCTTGTTTCCTATCCCATCTGATAGAAGACTCTTCCCATGGGGGGAGGGAAATCAAAACAAAACACCCCCTCCCCACCCCACTGCTTATTTTGGATGCCTGAGGGTGAAGATTTTCAGATTACCTATTGAAAGGCTTCCAGTGCTCCTTGCCCTCAGAAGCACAAAGACCATCAATTCCACCTTCTCCTTCCATGCTCAAAGAAACTTGCTGAGCCTTACGACTGTCCTGCTAACTGGTGCTGCCAACACCCCCATGAAACCACCTGAACTACGAGATTTGTCCCGCTTATGTTTAGTAAATAACTTCCACAACACCTTTAACCTCAGCATTTTGAATCATACTTACACATAATCTTACATGATCAGGCAAGCTATTGAGCTAAGAACATCAAAATTTGCACTCCCTGAAGCTTAGTGGGGAAACACCAGGAGCCTGGGGGGAAATGATGCATTTCCCTATTTTACATAATGATTTGCATAATTAGAAATAAAATAAGTTCACAGTATTATATCTGCTTGCATTTCTATCAATCTGATAGATTACTCTAAAACGCATCTTAACTGAGCTCACCAAAAAACTAGTCTTTCTGCAATGAGACAGCAGAGCCTGGTATTTCACAGGCAGGGAGTGGGGAAGGCAAGCCCCTGCCCCCCACCACGGAACCTTAATTTGAAATTAGATTGAAGACATAAGAAAATGATTGAAAAGAGCATATGGGGAGGTCACAGGTGACAAAAGGAAGGAGATAATGCTGGAGGGGATGTGGTTTCCACAGTGAGAGAGGTAAAAGCTGGTTGCATCATGGATTTGTAATATAATTATTAGCTTATGAAGTGGTATCCCAAAAGATGCAGGGAAGCAACACTGCTTTCCACATTTGTGATCAAATTGGGGAAAACATTAGGAAACATTCACAAAGATGAGCTATCAGGCTGCTGATTGCTTTCATCTCCAGATGCATGAATAAGAAAACAAAACCTGAAGCTGATCTGCTTATCCCCACTTAGCAGTTCAGTGAGGACATCGGTTACATTTTAACCCTTGCATGACACTTTGAATTCCCTTGGTTCTCTAAAGTGAATTTAATCTGCTTTCTCGCAATTTTCGGGCTGCAGATGCTCTTTGGTAGAAAACACGGGTAATCCCTCCCTATTTCAGTTTCTTAATCTAGATGGTTTTTTAACAAAACAAATTCTCTGTTGGCAGCAGTTTTATCAACTGGGCCCTGTCATCGTTCTGCCTGGGTGCAGTAATATCATAGTATGAAAAAAGAAAGCTTCCAGAGATAGAGGGAAAATATGTCATTCACGTCTGCTGTCCTCTTTCCGTCAGTGGGGAAAATCCTGCTCTGAGACTCTGGATGTAGCACAGTCACATGCGGCCTCACTTTCTGACCCTTTAAATCTTACAAGCTTCTTCTATCCTGGCACGGATGGCTGTTTGGATGCTTCCCAGACCGCTGTAGCTGGATTCAGCCAATTCCATGCACACCGGCATATGTGGCATATCAGCCTGGGCAGCCCCGTGAGCAGAACTGCTTGCGATGGAGCTGCCCCTGGCTCCCTGGGCCAGCTATCTTCTCTCAGATGCCACAGGCAAGAGTCCCAGCCTCATGGGTGCTCCAGCTTATCACAAGCTTCCCCCGGTGCCTGTGAAGATGACTCACAGGTCTGCAAAGGCCTCTAGCAGAGTTATTCCTTGCTTTATAACCCTAAAAAGTATTATAGATCCAAACAAAAATAAATATACCCTTCCCTGCTTGCTCTCACTGCTGTGGAATATTTTCCAGGAATTTGGCTAGTGTCTTTTTGTGACTCAAGCTCCCTTTCCCAGAACTATATTTTTCTAGACCTCTCTTCCACATCATGGGCCCTTGATCTAGTCTGGAATCATTGTCAGACATCCCCACCCCCCCAAAAAACAACCTAAAACACTCCAAGACTCAGTGATTTTGTTCCTTCTGTGTGATCCCCCCTTCTGTAAATCAGTTGTCCCCTTCAGTTTCTGAAGACAAAGACAAGAGTTAACACCTGATCTCTAGGTCCTTACTGAAGGTACTGCAAAATTACAAAGCCCAGCTGTCTGCAGAAAAGCTAGAGGAAAATACTTTTCCTTCCTTCCTTCCTTCTGCCAGCCACTTCTATATAGCTGTCGCATCTGCTCAGCTGCCACTAAGGTGACTTCAATCTCTTGCCTAGGAGCATTTCTGCATGCAGCTCTGGCAATGTAAGGCTGACTGATGTATGCAATGATTTAATGAAATACAGCCAACTTAAGTTTGTGCATAAATTTCCCACCTCACTGAAGATGGTGCCACAATAATTTGCAAATGTTGAGTTACGTTTCACTTCTGGGAACAGGGTTGATATGGACATAGTGACTGGTTGCTCTGGTCACTCTCCTGTGGATACACTTTGATTGTGAGGGACACAATGGTCAAATGTATTATGCTAGGTCATTTATGCCCAGCCTTGTTTTAATTTTGTCTTTCTATAGACTTACCTATTGGAGATCGTATCTTAAACCCTCTTTAATGCACAGACTGAAGGCTTGCACTTGTTCTCTTAGGGTTAATGGGTAAGGTTTCACTTGTTTCAATGGAAACAGAGCAGGACACTCATCGAAGCTTCAAACACTGTTTATGTTGGAAGAAGAACCGGATTTAGCCTCAAATAGGAGATGGGAAAGACCCCATATATCGTTTACCCCACTATCACGTATTCTAGTGGTATAATTAGTCTAATTTTAAATCCCTTGAATAATGGAATTATTGCTATCTCTTTTGGGACACTGTTCTGCCATCTAACAATCGTATTGACAGGAAGCCACTGCCTGATGTTCAAGCAAATGGTTTATCTTTGCTTGATTAAGACTCACTAAAGATGAGCGAGAGCCTCCAGAAATATGTTGTTTCCAAAGCTTAGAAAACAAGCAAAGAAGAGCTGTTATTCAATACAGAGTTTGCCAGATGTCTAAAGAGGCTAAGGAATTCCTAAGTCTTTGTTTACAAAATCCTTTCTCCTCCTCCCATGAATGCTTAAATTACCCATCACTGCTACCATCCTATGTTTAGGATGAAATTTCCTTAACCAACTCCACTTCCAAAATTGGATTGGAAAGAGAAATAAACATTTTAATTACTTTTGTTTTCCCTCTTCCTGATGGGCTTGCACAAGTTAACCCTGGTCTTCCACAATTAGACTCTTAAACAGAATTGTTTCTCCCTTTGATCCTGATCGTGACTTGGAGGCTCACTTGCCAAAGCGGTTCCCTGCTTCGAGACCACGTGAAGGTTTGCTGTGCGGGGCTACTGCCTGCTCCCTCCCTGCTCCATCCAGACTTTTGCAGGGCTGCTGCAAGCTCTGGAGATGGGTGATGCTGCTGTATGGAGAATTTCCCTTTCCACAGGAGCCCCCACAGGCAAGGGTGACCCAAAGCGCATTTCAATGAAGCAATACTCTTAAGGAAAAGAAGCAGAGGGCTGACACCAGTGCCTACAGACAGGTGTCCTGGGAAACTGGGGCCATAAATTTTACAGACCAGCATCACACGCTCTTCTTTACCTTTTTTTAAACCAGTCATTTCTAAACTATGATCTCTGCCTCAGTGTCAGCCTACATTGATCGGACTCTCTCGAAGCTGGGACCAAAGGTACTTTAAATGGCACTGGATGGAAATACTAAGCTGATTTCGTTCCATGGAGGGAGGAGAACCAGAAAGCAGCACTTCAAATAAGCTCCCTCCTCATGGAATCTCTGAAGGGAATGAGGGCCCATTTTCTTAATTACATGTTCATTAGTATGTTTAGTGCTCTCCACCCTCTCTTCCTCCAGTCCTGCCACCTGGGAGTTCCTACTATGTTACTGGAAAGCCACAGAGGTTTATTTAAATACCACATAGTCAGATTGGAATGAAAAGCTATGAAGCTTCCCCTCTTTAATACTTTTTGAAATTATTTATGGACTATGCTTCTTGCCTACGTAGAAGGTGCCTTCTGAGATTCCTGCAAGTCAATGCAGAAATAGCTGTTTGAATTGAGCAATAATTAGAAGCGTATGGAGCAAACCAAAGCATTAGAGAAATCCCATTCTGCTAAAGAAACACTTCTGTCTGAAATAGATTTCCTCTGCATGTAACATTTTTTTCATATGAACTAAAAAGAAATAACATCGTATGTCTGGTTTGCACCTACCAAAGCTGGGAAATTCAAAGTAATGTCTGTAATTCTTCTCTGAATTCAGCCTAACACCACATGGCATTTGTAGCCCCTATGTTTGCCTGGACCACGGTTATAATTTCTTCTCTTTGCTAGACCTCAGAACAATGAAGACTGAACTTCTTCTCATCAATGTGTGTATATTTGTATTGAATATTTTTTCTCAATCTTTGGGGTTTTTGAGGGTTTGATTTTTTAAACTTTTTTTTTAATGGATTCAAAATGCTGAGGAAATGTTTGTGACTTAAGACATGATTGATATCTTTTGTAATCCACAGGCTAAGTCTGGGAAAGGTACTCAGAGCTCTAAAATTCTAATTTGCTGCCAAATTCTTATGTGCTTGATGTGGTAGGTTGTTTTACTCCCAACTTCTAAAAATAGCAGGTCCCGTTCTTGTTGCTCCCACAGATCATCCCTGTGTGTTTAGAGATAACTGAAAATGCTCAGCACCTCCAGGGGAGACAGGCAGCACCCAAACTCAAATTTTCACTCTGTTTCTCATTTGCTTTGCTTACACAAGTGCAACTGGATGTGGTTTGCTGTGGGGCTTTTGTTGAACTGTGTTGGGGTGAGATTATTTTCTTTCAATGATTATAACTTACTATCCTTGCAGCTAGCCATAAGGCCACATTTTGGTCAGCTGCTACATATGTACAGTAAAGCTGTGGTTTTAATTATGAACTTGCTCGTATTTTTGCTGCATTTTTCAATATGCAGGAATCCATACAACAGTGTAATAGAGTATCCACTAGCCATTTAAAAAAACAACAGTGTTTTAAAATTACAAGTACCCTAGGACTCTAAAGCCTTCAAAAGCTTGTGCTACTCAGGATTGTTTACGAACAGGTTTGGGGGTTTTGCCTGGAGGAGAAGTTACTGCTGGAAAAACAATCTGACTTTGAAGGAAATCATAAAAGTTGACAGGTTACTGTTTTCTTTCCGAAGTGAGCAAGCAGGCATGTGCTGGGCTCGGCGAGGCCCCAGCGTGCGCCTGCCCCGCAGGGGCAGTTCCTGACTGCACTCAGGGCAATTGTGCAAGTGGGACAGGGCCTGGTCTCGCCAGTTGCGAGGAGCGAGCATCACGGCAAGACCTGCGCTGTGGTACTGGGAATGCAATAGGTGGCATTCCTCAGTTTGACCCTGCCTCCCAGCCCCTTGCTCCTGTAGGTGCAGGGTTTTGCCTGGGGTGTGAAACTGAAATTCCAGCTGCTGACAGCTACTGAAGCACAATTGCATGAGCAGAGTTGTTAATGCTGGTGTCTTTGCCAGACTCCTACTGGTTTATTTTCGTAAAGGCTGTTGCAGGTTGTAGGGCATAATGCAGGAAAAAGATCTAGTATTAAAACAATGACTTTCTGGGCAAAGCAACAGGCCCTCCGGTAGCATCTTAGAACCTTTCCCACACAGTCTGTTGGTGATGGTAGAGATGTGCTAATCGTGGAAACTGTGCATGGACATGGTTGATATTTTTTTAAGGTCGGCGATCTGCAGGCGTATGGGAAGTGCTTTGAACTGTTTTTACCTGCATTTGAGCAAGAGCCCCATCTTTGTGTGGAGCCAGCATCACGCCAGTGGCTCCTGGCTAGGGAGGCAATAGCCCTCTGAAATGCGGTGGTGGTATTATTGTTATTATCCAAATGCAGTGTGATCCTGGTGCTTTCATAGACATAACAGCAAAGGCATTTTCTGCCCAGCGAGATCTTATTCATGGATATCCTTATTGTGGTATAGAAGGGTGTTGACTCACGAAACAGCCTGCGGAAAGTGGGACAGCTGAAGTGGTGAATGTCCCCAGCTGATCCCCCTGCCCTCTGCCAGGGATTGCTGCCTCCAGGGCAAGGACATCTGCACTCAGCTCAAAGTCATTCTAGGGTTGCCCTTGCATGGCCCACTGTATTAGAGCAGCTCAGATTTGGCACTAGCTTTCCTCCCTCTTTTGGGCTGCAAACTGAGGTGATTCCTGGAGCCATGTAACTTTTGCCCGAGAGATCCCTGCATGAGGGGCAGCCGCTTGCAGGAGAGGGGCAGGGCAGGGCAGGGCAAGAGGGTGGGAGCTGCCGCCGCCATCTGATTTTCATCTGTGTTTGTGACTCAACGCTCTCCGTGACCACAAGGGTCAGCTCTTTGTGAGTAAAGTCTATGGGCATTGGTCCCTAGATATTATGCAGATATGGTGAGTTTGGGCTCTTCTGAAGCAACCTGAGCAGCTGAGTAGTAGCTACCCTCCAGCTTCCAAATTTTCTCAATAGTTTTCCAGAAAAAAAGGCTTTGTTTTCCAGTATTTCTAAGCCAGCTGTGCTTAAAACATAGAAGATCTAAAAATTAGATTTGCTTCAAAAGCATATCTTCAAGCTCTGCTGGGTTTTTTTTGTGTGTGCATTTTTGGTTTTGTTTTGTTTTTTTCTTTTAAAGCAGGACTGACTCACCCTTTCAGATACTTTCAGATTCTGGGTGCCCACTACCAGGGCTGTGGGTGGGGAGGAGACCCAGGCTGCTTCTGAGCTGCTTCAGAGGCACCGATGCACCTCAGGGCAGCTCCTTGTAAGCTGCAACTGAAGTCAGGCAGCTGGGAGCCAGCACAAGTGGTATTTTGCTAGATGAATTCTCTAGGGTCTGAGGGCTTGTTTCCTAACAGGGCCAGTTGAAAAAAACACGGAACTGGCATGGGGGTTGTATAACACTTTGTTGCTGCTTTTGTCCAATTTTCAAAGTAATGATTTGAAGGTACTTTTTTTTTTTTTTCCTACATTTTTAACCAAAATCACGTTTGAAGACTATCGTTTGTTGAAAGCTTTTCCAAGAAAATTCAATTTACTGGTGATATTTGAAGTCATCTCTTTTTCAAACACAGTGAAAAAATGGCAATTGGGATAAGAGCTAATGTGGAAGCATTGCCCAAATGTTTTTTTTCTGAGAAAATACTTGAAAAAAGACTGTGTGTGACAGTCTCTTCCTATTCACAAACATACAGTTAAACAAAAAAACAGGTCCATTTTTAATGCAAAAATGCCAAGTGTATAAACAGAAGCAAAAAACAAAAGCCGGGTAAACCCAGATTGTATAGTGGCTGAGCCCAAGCAACCCCTCGACTGGAGGAGGAATTAGTGGCTTGCATAATCAAGCCTGGGGAGCTCATTTTGTCACACTCAAAGGGCCACAGTGGTGCAACAGTAGGGGTGGAGGGATCAGTAAGCACCAACAATGAATTCCCCTAATTTTTCCAATTTAAGGCCTGAGTAGAGGAAATGCAAAGCTCTTCTTTTTTTGCTCTCTCCTTTTCTTTTTTCTTTCTTTTTTTTTTTTACTTTTTCTTTTGGAGGGTAGATGAAAAGACCGAGGCAGTAAAGAAGCCAGGTTGACACCTGTATCTGTGACAGCTCAGGCAAGGGATATAGTGGGAAGGGATCCACTGGCAGCAATTTGAAACTGTCCCCCCTTCCTGACTTGGAGGCTTTGACTGATGGTGCAGCTTTGCGCAGCCATATGGTCGAACATCTTGAAGGGCCAGCAAAGAGGTGCGGGTGCCAGCGCTGAGAAGGGGAATCAAGTCATTATCGGAAACCAGATCTCTGAGAGAGTGGAGCCATTAATACAACATTTTCCTTCATGCTTCGCTGCCCTCTCTGCGCATGGGACTCAGCGTGGCACCAGGGGAAGGCGAGGCCAGGCCTGTGCCGAGCTGTGGTTAAAAGGAAAGGCATCTTCCTCGGCACTTAGTGCACAGAATGGTCTCTGCACAGGGCAGCGTTTCCCTCTACACGTGCTCTCAGATGTTCCCCTCTTTTTCTTCACCCAAACCCTAAATTTGTCTTTGTTATAAACTGCCACAACAGTTGTCCCTGCAAAAGAGCCGTTGCAGCACCAGAAGAACAGGATTTATTCAGCCTGGGCTGCAGCTCTGACCCAAGGAGAGCAGAGCTCCCCAGCCAGGGCCTCTGGCAGCGCTGCAGCCCATTAATGTAAAGCAGCACCAGGGCCGGCAAGATAAGAGTTGTAATGACCACTGTGCGTTCCCGCTTTCCCTTTTATTACTTGGTACATTACATTTGTTTCCAGCAGAGAAGAGCTTATGTGTGCGTGGCTGCACTGGTTGTGTTGGACCACGCTCCCTACATGGTTATGTGGATGGACTCCAGGGACAGAGCTGTGCTTCTCCTTAATAAGCTCCTCGCACCACATTAAAGATAAAAGGGGAAGGGAAATATTTATATTCTGACAAAGCAGCTCTTTTCTTCAGGCTCTTGTTTTATTTATTAGCTTGCTCTGTCCCTCTTTTGCAGTTTTTTCTCTCTGTTTCAGTGCCTGTGCTCTCCTTTTCCCCTTTATTCACTAATTTCATCCCTGGGAGACAGTGACAGCGAAACTTAAGAATTGCTACCCAAGACATCAGGTTCAAATTGTGTAATTCCCAGCTGATAACTACAGCTCTCCTTCCATCTATGTTTTTAACAAAAAGTAATGATTTACAACACTTAAACAATTGAATATATTTCATCTTGTTTACTGCAATTGCTTTAGATGAAACTGTAGAAATAGGGCGAGTTGGGTTTCTGATGGTCGATGGTTGTTTTTTCTACATTGCGACACAGATGCTGAATATCCTCCCTTGTTTGTTTAGGGAGTGGAAACCATCATTCTTGTCTGGAGAAGCCCTTACCAAGACATGACACAGCTACACTGAGACCTTTCTAACCTCATTCACCAAACACTTCCTTTTCTCTAAGACCTTTTCCTGGGGACCATTCATTTCCTTCAACTAATATGCCACATGAAAGGAATCTTGGGTAGATTCCTGCACCTGGTTCTAGCTCCAAATTTGTATAAAAGTCCAAGAAGACAGAGGAACAGTACAAATACGTGCAATATGTGGTATTCTTGTCCATTCTGCTTCTTTTGCTCCTTCTCATACGTTGCAGAAAATCACATGCTGACTTAAAATGTCAGGGGACACCAGTGGCCATGTTATAATTATTTTTAGAGCTGTATTTTCTGGCCACAATCAAGTAGCTCTCTGCTAAGAGTGAGGCATCAAAATTAAGAGTTGCTGCCCAGAAGCTTCACGGCACTGACATTGTGTGTCTGCCTGTTGTCACGGAGTTGCAAAATACCTGCAAAGCACAGCCTTCCCACCATCACGGTTAAGTGGCGTAAACTGCGAACTGCTGAAGGAATGAATTTCTGGCTGGGGGCACAGGCTATTTTTTACCTCTCCCCCTCCCCAACGTGCAGCAGCTCTGTTTCTAGACTGATCAGGAAGGCAAAGGAATTTGTTAATTGATTTTTCTCCCTCCTATATCAATTAATGAAGCCCATCTAGGGACATGTGTGCTCTTCTCTCTTAGTTAATTAATCCTTTTCCTTTATCTTCACAAATAATGGCAATAAAGCAATTAGCAAAGGATTTACAGGGTGTGGAGCAGTGGGAGATTCCTCTGGCCCCTCTGCAGCTCAAGATGTTCAGTGCTGCTGCAATTCAGGCTCTCTAAAGGGATTTGTGTCCCCCACCCTCTGCCGCGTGGCTGCTGAGAGCCCAGCCTCCCCCAGATGTGAAATCCTCAGCTTGCTTTCCCTTACGAGAGAGTTAACGACTTCAGTGCCAACCCTTTGGCAAAGGCCTCGGCTGGGACAATGGCATCAGCCTTCAAAAAGCCACAGGCACCGTTTGCTGGTAACACCGTTGATCCCATAGCCCCCGAGCCTGTGGTGCAAGCAGTGTGCAGTTGAGTCCTGCCACTTTGACCATGGCAGCAGCAAACACTGCAGATTCAAGCCTCAGACAAGAACAAGGGTGTTACTGACAATTTGTATTTTGAAATGTTCATATGTTGAGTGGTTATACTAAGGCAAGGCTCAAGGATTTCAAGGTTTTTTTTTGGCAGCCCTGAGTTTCATCATTTCTCCACATGTAAGTGTGGTGTGGCCTGCTTCTGCTCACCCACCCTCACACATCTGTGCAGGACTTGGTGTGGAAGGTGTGGAAGTTTGCCCCATGAGTTTTGACTGGTTTTGATAATTTAATGGTTCCAAATCATAATTTCCTATTGTTTGCCTTTAAATGTTATTATCAAAGCATAAGTTTGTTGATAATATCCTATTTAAGAGAAGCTTTACAGAGTATTCTCTTTTCCTGCTGCTTAAAGAGACTGCCAGCACATAAGAGTAAGCAGCAGGTCCTGAAGGGCTGCAGCAAGAGCCATTCAAGAGTTCATCCTCCTCCTCTCTGCCAACGGCTCCCCTTCTGCCTTTTCATTAGCAGCAGTGGTGCATTGCTGGAAGGCCCATCTCCACCGTTGTGGAGGCACAAAGAACTGGAGATGAAAACCTCCCTCTTCTATGCTCCTAGCTATGAAAATGAGATCCCTTCTGGTCCTTTGAATGACACAGTGGCCTGGGAAGGGCAAGCAGATCCCAACAGTCCTGGTCAGTGAAGCAGCCGCTTCTGCACTGGAGCCCTCAGGGAATAAGCACTCAACTCCGAGCACTCTCATGTCTTGTTGGCCCTCAAACTTTCCAGAGAACAAAAGTCCCATTTTAATGTGCGAATTATTAAGTTGCAGCTCTGCAGCAATACTGTCAGCCAGCATCCCCTGGCAGGGCTTAGGCTAGAGGCCTAGGTGTTTTACCCTGGTAAAAAGGGGTGGCACATGTCTGGTTGCCCCTCAGCCTCCTGTGACCACCTCAGCCAGCCTGGTTAGCTCCATGCTGTTGTCGTGTGTCCCACAGGCGCTGTGAGCTGCCCAAAATCTATGAAGGGGAGAGATGCTGGTGACCTCTAGGAAATATACCCTGCTTTGGGCTGTTTCATCAGACCATATTTCTACCTCCCAGCTCAAGCTCCGCAGGACTAACCTTTTGATGTAATGTGCATAATTTTAACCACAGCCACTAAATATGTTTAGTTTGAGTCAATCCTTCTGTCACTATGGGGAAGGATCTCGTGTTTTTACTTTGTATCTCATGTTGCTTGCTCACCACTGCCATGCCTATCTCTATTTTCAAATGTAAACTTGGTGTGCCACTATCAAGTGACAGTGAAGAGATGTGGATGTTCTGTGTGACAGTATGTATATAGTAGATGCATATTTGTCCTTAAGGTGAGATGCAATGTTTCATCCCCAGGGAAAGAAGAATGACCTTTAGTCTGTCTGGATATTTTACAATCCGTCCTTCCTTTTCTGTTTCCTGTAAGGTTAAGGACCTGCTGGTGATGATTAAAAGTACTGCAGTTTCTTCTCTCTCTAAATAGTTTTTTTTCCTGAGTTATTTCAGAAGCAAGAAAAAAGCTAGAAAGGTTTAACAGCATCTTTCTTTTCACCCTGATGTCCACCAAAAATCACATTCTGACGTGTTTTACTTTCTTACAAAAGTGAAACTTAGTAACATTTTCTTTCTGCTCATATCCAGTAGCTGAACATCCCCTACACCTCCCAAACAGATTCCTGGAAGGATATTTTTTGCAGCCTTCATGCCAACAGCTTGCTGGATGGTGCCACCGTGGGATCTCTAGACTAGAGCTCCTAGCAACTTCTGGGTACACGCGTATTAGCATCATAGCTGTTAGGAGACAAGTTCAGAAATTTATTCCTATTTATGGCAGAGATGGTGGTCGGGGTTCAAGCAGATCTTCCTTGGGCTCCTTTTCTAGTCCAGAGCTGCTATTCTTCTTTCTGCAAAACCCTGGCAAAGATATTGTAAAGAAAAATCCCAACAGGTTGGTGCCAGAAGATTGTCTGTACATTGCACAGGTGGTCTGCACATGAACCACAAATCCAGTACTTTGGGAAATGTTGAATTTACTCTGCCCTGGCTTCACAGCTGATTCCAATATGCACCACAAGCCCCTCTGACACTTCCAGGAAGTGTTGGACTAGCTTGCAGGTTCCCTGCAGCTGATCTGTGCAGATGCTGTGGAAATGTCTTGAGTTTCTGGACACTGAGTAAACTGGGGTTGCTACCACGTAGTATTTCCAGCTGGGCCATTGGACTCCCAGAAATCCCACATAAAGGTAAAGAAAGTCCTCAGATTCTCCCTTCCTTCCAGACAAAATCTGTGGGCAGAAGAGGGCATGTCCGATTAAACCCAGACTTGTTAGCCTTGCTCTAATCTGTCTGCTGAACGCCTGCAAGATGCAGAGAGATCATGCAGAAGATGAATGGTGTGGCAGTCTGAAACCACATTTTGCTATGAGTAATGTTAGCATATTGATGCAGCCTTTCATTCTCAGTGTTTCCCAAAAGTAATTAGTGTAAAGTTCTCTGCAAGATCAACACTTGAAGTACTTTTTCCACTTCACATTCTCTCTCAGTTTATAATCTCCTCTTGGTCACTGTGTTTGCTTAGTGACAAAGCTGTTTGTAGCAGTTTCATTTATTTGCATTCATCCTAGCTCCGTGATATCTAGCATTATCCGAATTCTCTTACTGTGTGTGATCAGCCCCAAGTAAACAGGAGATTGGATCAGGCCAATCATCCTCCAGCTTCCCCAACTGAGAAGGATGTGAAAAAAAGTTCTTGCCTGTCCTGTGCTCTAGGATAGGGCTCATTGACACTCAATCAGAAGGTGCTGGAGGAGATCTGATTGAGCTACAAAGCAGCTGCTGAAATTGAAAATTGAAGAAAAGGAAGAGGGAGGCAAGGAAAGGCAAGGCAAGGCAAGGAATCAACATTTCCAGTAGGCAGTCTGCAGCCCCACACAGCAACTTGGCTGCCTGGAGACAGGGCATTACTTGAGGCTCCCCAAAGGCATAGCTGCTAACCAGGAGTGGCAAATACCTTCCTAGGGCTGAACACCTTCCCTGCTCGCGGTTTGTGCCCCCTCAGGTAAGTGGTGACACAAAAGCCCATCCAAATTTAAAAAAAGCCCCAAACCCTACCAGGAAATATGCCAAGGAAGAATTTCCTCTTTGACATGGCTATGTTGCTGCTCTCCCACATGAGAAGTACAGATTGTGGCTGGGGATTTGAACTGACACAGAAACCTGGACGAAAACTTGTGAGACTGCCATTCAGAAGGAGGGCCTTGCTTTGCGGCTGCTGCCCAGAGTTGGGGTGAAGAGAGCTGGGGTGTCCTGACTCCACCAGAGTGCTGCAAAAGGGACTGCTGATCTGGACCCCTCTGATAGCTGTGGGCAACATGGCTCAGACACACACACTGCCCTAGTCTCTCAAAGACAGGCAAAAATAGTATTTCAATACTTAGATTAGTTAATGTCCAGGCTGGAAAAAGATTCTGCCTTCCCTATGTTTCTTCCTTTCTCTACACAGCTCTGTTCAGGTGTAAATATTACTTTACTAATGTTCTGAGTTCTCGCTTGTCTCATTCTGTACCTGCCTCATTCACTCACCCTCTGTCTTTCTTCCTTGGCAGATGGCTCTTCTTGGGTAATGAACCTGCTGCTTAGTAATAGCATTAAGGCAATGGAAATAGGGCCCTCTGTTTCTCAGCTTTTCCTCTCTGTAAGCAGGGTGGAGGTAACTACATTAAGGAGAAGATGGAGGAGCAGTTCACTGGAGATTTCCAATCAGAAAATCAAAGTGCTTAACCAGATCCCCACCCTCTTATAGAAGCATACAGAACTGGAACAAGGCAAGGTCTGGATCCCTCTGTCATCTTTGTGTAAAACTGAGATTAAGAATTTACCTGCCTTAACCACGTTTTGTGGGGAGGGCAGCCCCTGCTGTTGCCTTATAGTTTTCAGAAATCCGTTTTCACGTAGTCTTGCTGTCACTGGGTGAGGCCACTACATACAAAGCCCCTGCTGTGCTTGTTGAAATCAGCTGGACTTAGAGCTTTTCTGCACCAAAGAGAAGGAGGCTCTCAAGACACACAGTCTCACGTAAATTAAGTAACTCTATACAGCTTAATAGGATCATGTCCCTGAAACTGAAGAAAAAGGGAGGATTATATTTTTATCCCCCAAGTAACATTCCTTTAATAGGACTCTTAACCAGTTACCATTCTATTGCCCTCTGTCACTGAAATTAAGCTGCTGAAATATATGACATAAACCTGTACATAGCTGTGCCTATAGTACACAATGTCTCAGCCTTCTAAGAGCAATGTGCTAGGGAATATATTGTATAATAATGCAGTAAATATAGGTCATCTTGAGCAGAATTTATCTTTTAGCAAGTGGAACAATGTTATATGCAAAAAAGAAAATTCCTAGTGTGGGCATTGGCTTTGTTCACGTGATGTAAACGTATATGCTTGAACTGCATAAATACACAAAATAGTGAGCTTATGATGAAAGGCTACATATTAGCTGAAGAAATATTTGCAGTATTTTGTATTAAATGTTACTGATACCCGAAAATATCTGAATTTTCCAGGATGTCTTTATTATCCCACATACATAACAGTAGTTGGAAAAAAGCTCTCTGCCTTCTAGAAGAACAGTTCTGTCTCCAGTGCAGAGTGGTTTAGTTTTTATTTGTAAAGCATGACATTGGAACTGTTTTTTTTTAGTCTAAGGTGTGAGAGGGAGGAAAAGCAACTACTTTGAGCATGGACTTGAATGAACCAATCAGATGTCTGAATTACTTCTGATACCATAATACCAGCACCCATCAAAGAGCTCTCCATAGGTGATTCTGAAATCAACTTTTGAAAACACTTTGAATTTTACCCTTTCCTTCTTATTCTGTGACAAGATGATAATGATCAACAATCAATCAAACAGAAAACACACAGTGAAACTGTAATTTTAATAACATTACTCAGTATTAACTAAACATGAAAAGCCACTAAAAAATGCATTAGCTGTTGTCATAATATGACCAGAACTTTGTGCGTTTGTTTAAGTGAAAACTTTTGTATCACATCTGTTCTTTGTTCAGTTTATAGCTTGGAAATTAATGTCTAATGAGTGCGTAATTTGCTGCACTTTTCCCTGTGACTTGGCATAAACACTGATTTATTTAGTAGTTTGGCTGTAATAATTTGCTGTGAGCTGGAATAACAGCTCTGCAGCTCTTCATTAGGGAATAGTAAACATTTGGAATCTTTTGAGTGGGGCTGCATCTAAAGTAATTTACTACAACATGGGTGAATCAGTACATGGAGGCTACTTATTGCCGAGACCCCTACCTCTAACCTCTTGGTGGTTTGAGGGTTTTTCTTTGGGCTAGATGGTCTGGTTGCCTGAACCAAATATTCCCACAAAAGATGTGTTTTGAAGCTTGCCAAAGGACCACACATTGACTCAGACTCTCAGGTCCTGATTATGGACTGGAGCTTGTTAGGTTGCATCCAGACCAGTTCTGGCTTAGCATCCTCCATGAAGAATCGACCTGGTGCACACCAAAACCACTCTGCAATGCAAATCAATTCCTACTGACTGTGGGTGCTCTGGGGATTTGCATTTGCTTCAAGACTATACTGCTGCTCTGGTCCACCACACTAACATAGCACACACATTGGTACACAAAGTAAAGATTTTTCCATTTATCTGCTACCCAAAAAGCTGTGTTGGTTTGTTAGTTGGTTGGGGTTTTTTGACATACCATTGCAGAGTGTTATTTTTGAAAACAGTTCCTTGGTGACAGGATTTTCCAGCCAGTGCTGAGAGTGAAAATTCATACTCTTGTGACCAAAAGATTTTAAGGAGTTAATATTTCTAGTTAAATCCAGATACTCAGTTTTTCAGATTTTACTTAGACAGCCTCATTGTGTTCATTGTGGTGAGCTCTTTCACCTCACTGCAGCTCACACTTCATAATTGCTTATAGCTTAAGAAGGACCTTGTCTGACCATAAATCCCATGTAAATACATATTTTTGTGGTTGTATTTATATTGTTAGTAAGAGTTCAGTCTTCTTTGGTGGTGGTCAATAAGATTTTTCCACAACAATAGACTTAGAATCAGATTCTTATGCCTTAGTTCATGTGCCTTTCTGGTTTACCAGCTTCCTTAGGTCAGCTTTGGTTGGGTTAACCTAATCTCTCTTCCCTGCTTAGAGGCTGGACCATCATCTGTCAGGATGGGCTCAGTATCCTGCTCAGGCTGTATCGTCTATCATTATATATAAAGTCCTAAACAATGATTTATTATGTCTTTTTCTTGGCTTTTGAGTCTCTGCAATCCTTTGTTGGTAACAATTCTTGCAGAACACCACCGCTTTTTTCACCTGGAAGGAGTCTGCCATGGTAGCACCCTTGCTCCCAGGAAGATGTGTGTACTTGGGGGCAGCCTGGATCCGTGACAGATGACAGCATTCCTGGGAATTTGTTTCAAGTTTCCGAGGATTGAACATTTCTCCCGAGACTTCTTTCAAGCCTGATCACCAAAATCATCATCCTTTCCTACCAGAGGGAATTTTCTTTGTGCCCAAGAAGCTATTTGGTAGAAAATAAAATCTGTGGCTCTTGTTCACGCAGCCCTGGCAGACAGCAGCCTCGCCAATGTTGCCTTCAGGGATTTAGTTCCTTTTCTTTCATTTTTAGCAGTGCACAATTCTTGCTTCTTCAAGCTCAGCTCAGGTATTTGAGTTTATCAGATGTTATACTAATTACGCCATTTTCAGAAATATTGGTGTAAGGTGGGATTTCTTCCCAGAACTTTTTGTATAGGGCTGAAGTTTTCAGGGAAAGATCTTTACTTCCCCAGGAAGAGGGGAAAAATTCTGTTACTGTTTTTGTTTAATAACAAGGCAGCTACCTGATAAGTCTAAAAAAAAAGATTGTGGCAGATACCAATAC
Organism: Trogon surrucura; assembly: GCA_020746105.1. Taxonomy (NCBI): domain Eukaryota; kingdom Metazoa; phylum Chordata; class Aves; order Trogoniformes; family Trogonidae; genus Trogon; species Trogon surrucura. Next base: position 52,728,795 of record CM036621.1, on the reverse strand, counting down.
ATAAACAGTACTGAGCAGTTTCTTCTGTCCATGCAAGAGGCTGGCTCACTGTTACAGCTGAAGAAGTAACTTGAAAAATAAGTTTTTTTTGCAACATTCAAGCCTTCCCTGGGAAGGTATTGCCATGACAAAAGGAAATAAAGAATCTTTTGCAGTCAAGAACAGGGGCACTATCCACCATTTTTCACTCTTGCTGGCAGCTCTAGGTAACCTTTAACCTCTTCCCACCAGCCTCCTCAAAGAAGCTACAAGATGCAGGAGAGTAAAGGAAAAGGGTCTGATCTCCTCACGCAAAATGCCCCATGCATTTATATTTAGAAAAAACATCTTTTATCCTGTTTGCCTTGTGCTCTGTTGCTCTCAGGTATTGCAACAACTAAAAAAGGAAAAGCTTGAAAAATGCCAGGAGTAGCTTGGTTTATAAGGGCATTAATGGACACATTTGAAATCAGTTTCATAGAGTATTAGCAGTCAAGATTCTTTTGTTTGGTTAGTTTATTACTGTGGATAGCACAGCACTTTGTTCTGAATCCACTTTTCTCAGGTTAATAGTTTTGGAGCTCTGTACATTGAACTTTGCAACACCGCCCGTGTGGGCAAACAGGGCTCACAGGGTGAGCTACAGCTTAGCACAAATACAGCCGTGACAAGTTGTGCAGCACAAATACAGCCATGACAAGTTGTGCAGCACAAATACAGCCGTGACAAGTTGTGCCCTCAACTTTAGAGGCTGCTGCTGAAACCTCCTCCTGTTAGGAAGTGGGGCTCTTCTGCCAGTCATCTCATTTCTGAGATCAAAGCAAGCCTGGCCTGTGCACACTCTGAAATCCTCTGCTGCTCCCGCTGAAGCCGATCCCCTCAGCAAGGAGACAGCTGGACCTTAGAGAAGGAAGCCGTATCAGTAACCTAGAATCGACCGGTATAAAATTTCTTCTTATCTGGAATTCTATTCTTGGGGGAAAATTATCAGTAGCTGTGTGTTAATTGGCAGGAAATTGCTTGCCCTGGGCTCCTCTGACAGAGGCCTCCCCCTTCCCTCTCCTCTCCCTGAACTCCACTTTCTCATACTGCACCGCACTCGACATTTGACGGCGCTGAAGGGAGAGATGAATTCTGTGAACAGTAAAAACACAACTTTCCGCTCCATTGCAAGGAGCCAGATGACGGATACTATTTTCAAAGACTTCTTTGTCCATAAGATGGCGTTTGAATTAGGAACTTGTTTAGCCAGATTCTCTTGTTACAATTTACTGATTCATTCGGTGGAGAATGGGAGGGCAGGATGACAGAGCCAGACAGCTTCAATTAATAATTTTTTTAAAGATCTCATTCAAACACAAATGCATATATCCAGAATTAGACTGCAGGAAAAATTTTCGATTTTAACATACTTGTGCCTTTAAATAATCTGTTGATGGGAAATAAGTTGTTTTATCAGTACTCTTCAGAGAAATATTGTAAAGTTGTAACAGATGAAGTCTGTGGTGGTTTTATTACAAACCAGAGGCCATGCAGAAAGCTTTTCTTTTGAGAAAAAAATCCCCAAATTTCTCCTGTTCTCTCAATGAGATCGTAACAAAAGTTAAGTATCATTAGGGTTAGTAGCATGGAAATTAACTTCTATTCCAGCAATAGAAGGAGCAAAGAGAAGGATTAAGTTCAGGTCTTTCACTGGCTCTGACAAATGCAGTTCTTTTGACAGTTATCTCTGGATTACATCAGGAAAATCTGAAATTTGATGCAAAGAAATATTTACCCCTTATTGCCCCATCTTCAGTTTTCCCCTCCGACCCAAGACAATTTGGCAGCAGGTCCCACCTGTACTGGGAGAACACCCAGGCCCTGACAGCACCAGTGTTGCCCCTCTTCTTCCTACATGTGTCTTCAGCCAGGCCTGAGCCATTCACACCCTGCCCTTGTGAAACCTGGGGTCTTTTTCTCAGTTGCTGAGCACTGGTGCTTTCTGCAGCTTGTCAGAAATCTGCCAGGGTGCCTAATCTTACTGTTGGTGGAAGAGGCAAGGTATGGAATAGTCTTGTACGACCTCAGCCATTTAATTTGTCTGTCATTACTTCATGTGTATACGTTACCAAGAATCATAGATTCATAGAATGTCTTAGGTTGGAAGGGACCTTAGAGATCATCTAATCCAATCTCCTTGCCTTGGGCAAGGATGCCCTTAACTAGACCAGGTTGCTCAAGGCCTTGATTATCTCCAGGGAGGGGGCATCCACAACTTCTCTGGGGAGTCTCTTCCAGAGTCTTGCCATCCTCATACTGACGAATGTAATTCTCAAGTTTCTTACTCACAAGAAAGGGCAGTGGTCTAGGTTTTCTTTTATTTCTTTGGCTGACAAAAGAAAAAAAATACTATCTGTGGTAGACTTATTCTCTTCAGGTCTCTCTCCTGTACACAGACGGGCACATGTGTATGTGTGGTCTTCAGAAACATCATGCACACACAAACCCAACTTTTTCCAGAATTTAAGTAGCAAGAAATATTGAACCAAGAGACTATGTTAGTGATATAAATAATATATACTTTTTATGAAGTCCATTTTCACATCACAGGTTTCTTTAGATAAATTTTTCAACTTTCAAGTTCCCTTCTTTTTTTTTTTTTTTTCCCCCACTGTTTGTGCCTCTCACGGCAGCATTCAGAATAAGTATTTGAGTATGAGGAGGGGAGGCTTCTGAATGAACTTAGCCAATTTAATAAAACTAGAACAAATCAATAAGCCACCTAGGCATCTAATGCTCTCAGTATTCCCACTGACGGTTCCACAACATCAAACAGTATGGAAAATATTTTCAAGGTAAGTCCTCTGTATTCTGAAACGGATCCCTAAAGGCAGAGAGATGGAGGTTTTCTTGGCCTACCTGTTTAAAATGGGTCATGCTCTGCATTCAAAATCAGCTCAGAGTCAGGTGCAATTCTTCAAAGCAAGAGCTCCAATGAAGCATGTTCTACTCAGGCTGGGAGTGTGCTGCAGCCAAGGTCACGGAGATGGAACAAGTGAAACAGTACCCTCCACTCCCCAGCCATGTTCATAAAGTTCCTTTCTTTTAGCCTCAGCTTGCTTGGTAATAAAACCTACTCTTATCTCCATGCAATGTCATGTTTTGTGCCATCATTAAACCAAATCCTAACCTCCCATCTCCAGTTTAAGTGAGAAACTCTGGGCCTCATTATTTGCTTTATCTGAACTACCAGAGCAGCTTTGCTTACCTGAGCAGTGGAAGTGAAGCTTCCTGTGGTAGTAGGTGTCCTTTGCCTACACGACATGTTTCAGTTCCCAGGGACCAGATGCTATACAAGCAAAACTCTTCCTATTGGTACAAGCACCTCATGGTTTTGTCTTTGTAGAAGTGCAAACTCAGAGTGTTTCCACTGGTGAAAATTTCTAGCTGGGTCTTGAAGGAATAGAGGGATATTGCATTGGGCAGGGCCTTTGAGGCAGGGACAGATGCTGTGGGTGAAACCAGTTATTTATGTCTTCTCTCTTTCCTTCTCCCATCCTTCTCTCCTCCAGGTAAAATTGCCTGTACTGATCCGTTTAACTGCACTTAGTCTAAGGACATCTGTCAAAACAGTGAGGCTGATCTGGGTTCACAGTTCATCCGGTCTTAGCCTGACCTCAGGCTCTGCCAGCAGCTGGTGGCAGCTAACCTGGCTCTTGGAGAGTAGCCGTTGTTGCCCTCTGTGGGAGGTTGGCCTCTACACAGGACATGCACTTTGCTGTTTTTGATCCGCTAACGCACTTTTGTTCTAAGGAGGTAAAAAGGTAATAGTCAGGGTGATGGTCTCTTGGCATCCAGCGACGGTCACAGTCATGTGCTACTGTGGCTTGTTCACGATCAGCTCAGATCAACATTTTCAAGTATATGAGCTCACAGGGCTCATTTTGTCTTTGAGATTCCAGGAGTCCCCATGTATACCACTCTGGTGCTCAGTCAGTCAACACGGTTATATCAGCTGAAAGAGATGTCAAATGGCAATTCTTATAGATGCTCCCTCAGCTACTTTTCTCCTACCTTGCTATTATAGGGTCATGAGCAGCATAAATTTGTTGTCACTGTCATAGGTCATGAAAACATAAATTTGTTGTCACTGTCATAGGTCATGAAAACATAAATTTGTTGTCAGAGAAGTCTATCAACTTCTCCCTGAATCCAATTCGGATGTCAGGAATGGAGGTGTACCATCTTACCATCTCTTATCTCTAAGGAGTTACTAATTAATAGCTGAATTTGCCAAGTGGGCTGGTGTATTTTCCCAGTGATCGCACAGAAATTGAGGAGTCCTTGTTTATCCTCACAGGAGATGCTTTAGACTCTTCACTATCATTTTTAGAAACTGCTCCTGGTTCTGTGATCCCTGAACTCAGATGCTCGATGGGGATAACAAAAGGATCGAGCATGTCAAGGGAGGGAACATAGAACCATAGACTGGTTTGATTTGGAAGGGATTTTAAAGACCACCTAGTCCCAACCCCCCTACCATTGTCAGGGACACCTCCCACTGGACCAGGTTGCTCAAAGTCTCATCCAACCTGGCCTTGGACACTTCCAGGGAACTTCCCTGGGCAACCTGCTCCAGTGTCTCAGCACCCTCATAGTAAAGAACTTTTTCCTAATACCTAATCTAAATCTACACTGCTCTCCTACTGCGACATGCCCTTGTAAACAGGTGTCCTGGTTTGAGAGCACCAGGATAAAAGTTCTCCGGGGCTGCTGGCACGGGTGGCAATCACATATGGGAACAAGGGACAGCTGTGCCTGTGGGGAGGCGAGGGTAGGTCAGGTGACCCAAGTGGACCAATCACAGTGTTCCTGCCCATGTGCACGGTATAAAAGGACGCTGAGAGGTGTTCTGGGGCCTTTAGTGCTGCTGTGTGAGAAGGATTGGTGCTGGCTGTGCCTCATCTCTCCCTTGCTGCTGATGTTCCTGTCTCCTGTTTTTGCACTGTATAGGAACACTGTTCATTGTGACAGGTTGTCTTCTTTCTAGCCTTAGGTGCTCCTGTCTGCTGCTGCGTCCAGTCTGGAACTTTTTTCCCCTGCTTGAGACCTGGTTGTCATCTGGATGGTGCGGGTTCTGTATTAACATATTCTCTTGTATCTTTGAATATATTTGTATGCTTGTATAATAGCTACCTATAGTTCCACATCTTCATTGTTAATCTAAGTGTTATTTTCTTTTTCATTTGACTAAGTGTTTTTTCCAACATGAAATCCTCTCTTCCTGTTTTCCCTGTTATCTTCCCATGAGAGGATGGTGGTGGGGTCACAGTGAGCGTCTTTCAGAGTTTAGTGGCTGGCCCAGCCTCATACTTTGACAACAGTCCTTCCACAGCTTTCCTGTAGCCCCCTTCAGTTACTGGAAGGTTGCTATAAGATCTCCCTGGAGTCTTCTCCAGGCTGAGCAGCCCCAACTCTTTCAGGTTGTTCTCATAGGAGAGGTGCTCCAGCCCTCTGGTCATCATCTTTGTGGCCCTCCTCTGGACCCACTCAAACAGGTCCATTTTCTTCTTGGGCTTGGCCTCCAGAGCTAGATGCAGTACTCCAGGAGCAGTCTCATGAGAGCAGAGCAGAGGGGCTGTCGTGGGTTTGACCCTGGCCAACCGCCAGGTACCCACACAGCCGCTCACTCACTCCCCCTTCACTGCTGAACAGGGGGAGAAAATATTTCCAAAGGCTCAGGGTTTGAGATAAGGACAGGGAGATCACTTTCATTTACCGTCCCGGGCAAAACAGACTCAATTTTAGGGAAATTAGGTACATTTATTAAGAGAACTAATCGGAGAGGAGTAGTGAGAAGTAAGAAAGAGCAAACAGATCTTAAACAGAACACCTTCCCCCCCACCCCTCCCTTCTTCCCGGGCTCAACATCAATCCTGGTTTCTCCACCTCCTCCCCCTGAGCGGCGCAGGGGGACAGGGAATGGGGGTTACGGTCAGTTCATCCGACGTTGGTTCCACCGCTTCTTCACTCCGGGGGAGGACTCTTCACTCTTCCCCAGGGCCATTGTGGGGTCCCTCTCACGGGAGACAAGCTTCATGCTCTCTTCTCTGCGTGAGTCGTCCCACGAAGGGCAATTCATCACAAACTGCCCAACGCGAGACACCTCACGAGGGGCAGCCCACCCCTCATGAGTCTGAGGCACAGTCCTTTGGGGGAAACTGCTCCAGCGTGAGCCACCCACAGTGTCCCAAAAGTCCCACCGGCCAACCTGCTCCAGCGTGGGCATTCCTCTCTTCCACGGGCTACAGGTTCCGGCAGCGACTTGCTCTGATGCGGGCTGCCCACGGGCTACAGTCCCCTTTCAGGCATCCACCCACACGGCGTGGAGTCCTCGGTGGACATCTACGCGGTGATCCTCACGGTAGACTTCTGCACCTCGCCCATGGGCTGCAGGGAGACAACCCGCTTCACCATGGTCTTCACCGCAGACCTGGGGGGCTCTCTGCTCCGGCGCCTGGAACTCATCCTCCCCTCCTCCTTCTTCATTGACCTTGGTGTCTGCACAGATTCTCACTCCTCCATCTCTGTGCCAGCTGTTATGGCGCAGTTCTCTTTCCTGTTCTTAAGTATGTTTTTCACAGAGGCGTCCCTCTGCTATCACCTTACTGATAGGCTCAGCCTTGGCCAGCGGCGGGTCCCTCTTTGGAGCCAGCTGGCATTGGCTCTATCAAACTTGGGGAGCTTCTAGCAGCTTCTTGTAGAAGCCACCCTGCAGCTCCCCCGCCCGCCACCAAAATCCGGCCAGGCCAAACCAAAACAGGGGCAAAATTACCTCCCTTGACCTGCTAGTCACACTGTTTTGGATGCAGCCCAGGACATAGTTGGCCTTTTAGGCTACCAGTGCATATTGCTGGGCTCATGTTGAGTGCTTCAGCAGCCAGCACCACAAAGTCCTTCTCTTCAGGGCTGCTGCCAGTAAGCACAGAGCATCTGCCATGGTCTGTGCTTTTGCACAGGAGAGGTGGGGTATTTTGAGCTGAATGCCTACAACTCTGAGACATCTTAAATTGGTGCCTGCTTTTGAAAAACTTTGCCTCATTTGTGCTTTTTTTGTACGCTAGCTTTAGACAGGTGTGAGAATCACGGATTTCAGCTGGGTTATCTCAGAACATTCTAAATGCAAGGGAACCTGTCCTGCTTGCTCTCATACCCCAGTGAGAAGTAAAATTTCCCGCTAGAGAAGGACTAGCAGTGACTTTAAAAAATAAACGGGGAAATACATTCGATTGTGTTAGTGGTGGTGAGGATTTATAGCATGTTTTGAGCTATCCACTTAGGCCCAGAATTTAAGCGGGCTGTAGGGGTGGGGGTAGAGAGCGCAGGAAAACACAGTTCCCTTGTTAAAATGGAAGAATGAGTTTAATATATATGGGCAGAAAGAGGAGGCGAGTCCTTCCCTCTGAAGTATTTAGCATCTGAGCTCTGCTTAGGATCCTGATTTTCTATCTTTCTAAAGGTGGTGGTACTTGTGACAGTAGGATATGTTCTGTAATGTATTCCTCCCTCTCAACCCACCTTGCATGGGAAACGGCTGCAGTAACAAAAAGCAGACTGTTCCCTTCTCATGAATATTAATCAGTAAACTCCCCCTGCTATTTTAAATCGAAGACTGGTGCTAAAGTCCTTTTTTCCCCCCACTCAAGCATCCCCTGAGGAAAACCCTGAAAGTCCTGGGAAAGCCAAGCACAGAGGCTGCCGTGACTAGAGGCCGCCTAGGCAGTGACATATAAAACTCTGAGGTCAGGGGGCACAAGAGGAGGAATCAGCTTTGTTTCCAGTATGTGTTGCTGAAAGCTAAACCTTTATGGAACTTTTCTAGCTGCATTTTTGGCTATTTAACTTTGAAAACAAAAGATTTATTTATTTTTTCCCCATTCATCGCAGTTTTTGTCCTAAGTTGACAGCAGTGACATAAGAAGGACCCTCTCTGTTCTGAGTTGGAGCTGTGTATGCTCCTTCAACCATCACTGCTTTAGTACAAATATTATGTGATCTTTAAGCAAAGGGGGGGGGGGGGGGGGGAAATGATTGCGTAGGGCCAATGTAAACATCCACTTCATCAATTCATTCTTCTAAATATGAACAGAACTAAAACTCTCCCCAGCAAGTTAAATACATCGATTGGGGCATATTTAGTACTAGATGATGTCCAGAAAACCAGCTGTGTGTCTTCATGATCCACTCAGCTTTAGATCAAACCACAGGAATATTCCCAAGGATATAGGGTGGGACAGCCAGAGATTGGCTTGCCTCCTAGATAACTGTGAGCAGTGCTGAAATTCTTTGAACTCAAAGCAATTTGTGATTGTGTTCAGAAATAACACACAGACTTGCCAAAATCCAGGAGTGTATCAGCAACCAACACGTATTTCTACAGTGTCTGTAATCATAAGCCAATGCAGAGTTTTTTTGCTTTCTTTTTGGGGCAGTGTTAGCACTCGTGGTGTGCAAGAGGATTTCCAATGCCAAGGATGCAAATCATTCTCTGAAGAGCGTGCAGTCAAGAGTAATATTTTAAAATCTTTGTCCTTTATCAAAGGATCTGGACAGACTTCAAAGAGCATCGCATCTTACAGCTGGGAAAACTCAGGCAAGGAGTGATGACATGGCTTCCTCAAGGTGATCTTACAAGTTGGTGTCAGACCAGGAGTAAGATACTGTAGTTTCCGCACGCTCTGAATGCCACATCTCATGCTGCAAAGGTCAGTGCTGGGTATTGAACAGACCAGACCTGATGTGCTGGCTGGAGACTTTGAGTGAGAGTTGCTGTGTGCTTTTAGTTAATGGGGCTCTTGAGGCACTCAAGCTGATGGGCTCAAACAGACCTGCATCTGGTGCTTTCTGGTGAGCAAAGCCTGTGGTAGAATGGCAGTAAAGCTCGCAGGACAAGCTCTGGACGAGCATGTACAATAAGCAGTCTCAGTCTTTAGGATCAACGTCTGAGGGCATTGCTAGGGCAGAGGGTGGGAATATGGTGGGTTTTGCTCCTAATGGTTTGCTCATTCCATACCTAACAGTACACATTTGGTACAACTCAGCCATGCCACCCAAACAAATTGTTGATATTTTTTCCCTGATTTAATCTGGAGAGATGATACCTGATTCATGTAAAGGTAGTGTTGCATCAGAAGTATCTGATCCAGCTTAAAGCTTGCTAACACAAAGATAAGCCTTCACAATTCTTTGAACAATTTAGAGCTTGTAGTGTAAGCTCACATGAGATCAGCATCTTAGGCTAGGTGCCTGCAGTATTCTACCAACAGATGCAGATGTTCACCACTATATTGTCTGTGGTATACTGACAACAACGGAGAGCTTCCAAGAGGTAGGTATGGCACCCTGGAGATCGCGCAAAGTCAACTCTTGATCTCAAACCTTTACTTTTTCTGGAAATGTTACTTAGACTGACTAAGCCAGCCATACTCATCCATCATGCTTAGCCTCTGGGTCCTTCAGAACAGGATAGGAGAGCTGTTGAGACATCAGCAGTCAATGCTATAGATGGAATACTCTTTTCCTGGTATCATTAGGCTGTGACTGTAGATGCCAGAGTTGTGGCTGGAAGTGTTTTGGAGAGAGGAACTGTCTCTGGGCTGCTACACCCATGGGCTCTACGGGTACTTGTGCCTTTTATGGATGAGCAGTTTCCTGCGGTGCATGTAGGAGCACAGTCCTTATTTCTACTTTTCCTCTGTTAGTCCTCCCATCTGCCCTGTTGGCTTCTGCACTCTGTAAACTTACCAGGTGACATATCTTTCTCTGTGGCATTGTCTCTATACTTATGTAGGGATTTGAATACCTCTCAGGGATTTCTGGCAGAACAATGTGTGCCATTGATACTACGATCTATAGCCAGCTTGCCTTTCACTTTTCCTGTTTAGCCTTTTAAACTTTATTTCACAAATATTCAGTTTCTAAATTTTACACACTTCAGGCACGTAAAAGAAAATTCTTCACTGGTAAAGTTGTCTAAACAAACTAGCCAAATCTTGAAAGGATATAATTTCCCTTGAAAGTGCGTCCTCACAGATAATTGATAGCATAGCCATCTTTCAGACCAGATGGTTTCCTTTTGGATGCTTACACGGAATAAAGTATGAGGAGCAAAGTAGCCCTTATACTCTCAGAAGAGAGCCTACCATTGCTTCTTAGACTAAAATCCACATTCTAGAAGAGTACAAGCTAATAAAAAGAACCTTTGCATTTCACCTGATGATAATTAGCTTCGTTGCAAGAGAAAAATAACTTCCAGACATTGGTTGGTTCTTTAATATGTATTATTGTATGATATTAAGTATGCCTATATATACATACCTATTAGGCAATGAATATAGTGCTACATAAAACAAATATAAAGATATATTGCGATTCGTACTTTTCTCCCATGCTTTTCTTCATAGGCATTTGCAAAGAATAAATTCTATAGTGTCTTCAATGGACACAAAGCCACTTTTGGTGGAATTAATATGGTGTTTAGAGTGCTTCATAATCACGTCCAATATCCAAAGTTGGGGTAGTCCAGCCTTCCTTTTTTGGGACCGTTGCACAGGTGGTAACACTCGGACATCCATTGCTGGGAATCATGATGGCTGTACAATTTTCCTGCTTTTTGTCTTTCTTCCATGTGAGCATATGGCAAAAGGGATGGTAGAACTTCAGAGAGAGTTCTGTAGAGGTGACAAGAATGATAAAACTTAAAGTTTGTGAAAGCAAAGCAGTGTAAGAGGGATTGAGCTACTGTTCTGGTGAGATGGGCATTAATACTGAATTCAGGAAGTGATATACCTAAGGACCATGCTAGAGTCCACTTATTTGAATTCTTCATGCTGGTTCTGCATTTTTTTAATTCTTTTTTAGCTTCTACTACTCTTTTTGTTTCTAAGAAATTACTTCATCAGAACTAAGCAGTTGGATGAGTGATTCACATGACACTCATCAGTATGTCCAGCCTGAGTAACATTATCTGATTCCTGGAAGCTTTATCCTTCCCATCTCCACCTTTTGTTCTACCATTGCCTTACCTCATGTTCAGTCTGGAAACAGGCAAGTGCAAGGACCTTACTGGGTCATGTTTTTGCAGTGTCTATGCAAGAGGGCCCAGATCCCAGTGTTTTAGCTTTTGGGGAACAGTATTGGTTAAAGCAGTTGAATCCTAGAGCCTGCTTGTGGAACATAAAAGAAGTTTGTCCTTTGATGGAGAGTGCTGTGAATAGGATGGTGATGGCTGTTGTATGGCATTGTGTTTGTGGAGGGACTGGGCTCTTCCTGGGAAGCCTGGCTATGCTGGCAATTCCCTCTCCTAATTCCTGACCAGATGCTTCCCCTAAGTACCAACTGCACTGACAGGCCTCAGGCTGGGAGAGCACATTGTGCCTTCAGAAAGGTTCTGCTGCCCCTTCACGTGCCCTTTTGGGCCTTGGGCTTGCCAGGCTGCAGGAAGGGCAGAAAGGATAAGGTCAGAAGATGAAAGGGTCTTTAGAGTAAAATCCTCTGCTGAGATGCAAGGCAGAATGACTTTGTCACTCAATTAGAGTGGACTTTCAAAGCATGAAATGAAGTGTTGGATGTGGCAATGCAGCCCTTGTCAGCGCAGTGTGTGGGAGGCAGCCCGGCAGAGGAGAGGAAAGTGAAGAGGGTTTGTTCAGCAACTGGCACAGCAGCTGGGCCCTGCCAGCTCACAGATGAGTTGCTTCATTCCTATTGGTGACCAGCTTCTTCTCTGGCTGTGGCACTTGGCACTCTAAATCTACTCTTGTTAGCTCTCCTTCCCTGGTGCAAGTCTCAGCAGCAGACGTACACCCTTCGAGAGTGAAGAGACCAGGACCAGCACAAACCTTTTTATGCAAAGGGTTTTAAGGCCTACTCATAGCAAGAGATTAACAGAGATAGTGGCTGCTAAAATACATAGTGGCAAAACTGCTTTGAAAAGCAAACTAGCCTTAAACTATTCAACTAAATCTCTATTAACCACTCTGTTCTGATTGAATCACAGAATCACAGAATCACAGAATGTTAGAGGTTGGAAGGGACCTTAAAGATCATCTAGTCCAACCCCCTTGAATGCCTTGGCTTGAAGCCTCATCCATTTCATACACCATTCTGTCCAAATCGGTGAGCACCAGATGAACACCCATTGCGAACTGTGAATCACAGAATCACAGAATCACAGAATGTTAAAGGTTGGAAGGGACCTCAAAGATCATCTAGTCCAACCCCCCTGCCAGAGCAGGATCACCTACACTAGAGCGCACAGGAACGCGTCCAGGCGGGTTTTGAATGTCTCAAGAGATGGAGATTCCACAACCTCCCTAGGCAGCCTGTTCCAGTGCTCAGTCACCCTCACAGTGAAAAAGTTTTTCCTCATATTTTTCTGGAACCTCCTGTGTTCCAGCTTCCACCCATTGCCCCTTGTCCTGTCAGTGGACGCCGCTGAAAAGAGCCTGGCTCCATCCTCCTGACATTCCCCCTTGACATATTTATAAACATTGATGAGGTCACCCCTCAGCCTCCTCTTCTCCAAGCTAAAGAGATCCAGCTCCTTCAGCCTTTCCTCATAAGGGAGATGCTCCACTCCCTTCACCATCTTTGTGGCTCTACGCTGGACCCTCTCAAGCAGCTCCCTGTCCTTCTTGAACTGAGGGGCCCAGAACTGGACACAATATTCCAGATGCGGCCTCACCAGGGCAGAGTAGAGGGGCAGGAGGACCTCTCTTGACCTACTTGCTACTCCCCTTCTAATACACCCCAGGATGCCATTGGCCTTCTTGGCCACGAGGGCACACTGCTGGCTCATGGTCATCCTGCTGTCCACTAGAACCCCCAGGTCCCTTTCCCCTGCACTGCTCTCCAGCAGGGCAGTCCCCAACCTATATTGGCACATGGGGTTATTTTTCCCCAAGTGCAAAACTCTACACTTGCCCTTATTAAACTTCATCAGATTTCTCCCCGCCCAGCCCTCCAGCCTGTCCAGGTCTCTCTGAATGGCTGCACAGCCTTCTGGTGTGTCAACCACTCCCCCCAACTTCGTATCATCAGCAAACTTGCTGACAACATTCTCTAATCCCTCATCCAGATCATTGATGAATATATTAAACAGCACCGGCCCAAGCACTGACCCCTGAGGGACCCCACTAGACACAGGCATCCAGCCAGACTCGGCCCCATTGACCACAACCCTCTGGCTTCTTCCCTTCAACCAGTTCTCGACCCACCTCACTACTTGGTCATCCAAACCACACTTCCTCAGTTTACCTATGAGGATGCTGTGGGAGACGGTGTCAAAGGCCTTGCTGATGTCCAGGTAGACCACGTCCACTGCATGGCCACCATCCATCCACCTGGTTATGTCTTCGTAAAAGGCTATCAGGTTGGTCAAACATGACTTCCCCTTGGCAAAGCCATGCTGACTGCCCCTAATAACCTTCTTATCCTTGATATGCCTAGAGACAGTGTCAAGGATAAGATGTTCCATCACCTTTCCAGGGATGGAGGTGAGGCTGACCGGTCTGTAGTTACTCGGGTCATCCTTCCTGCCCTTCTTATAGACTGGAGTGACATTCGCTTTCCTCCAGTCTTCAGGCACCTCACCTGTTACCCACGACTTACCAAAGATGATGGAGAGTGGCCTAGCAATGACTCCCGCCAGCTCCCTCAGCACCCGTGGGTGCATCCCATCAGGGCCCATGGATTTATGAATGTCCAAGTGTTCAAACTGATCCTTAACCCACTCCTCATCAATCAGGGCTTGAAGCCTTGTAAGAGGAAAAAGCTCCCTCATGAAATTCAAAAGCCTCTGGTCAGAATGGATGTATATAGGTGTGAGGAGCTTCTGCTGAGGCCTTTCCAGTCCAGACTGCCCAGTCCTCCTGTCTGAAACATCAAATAGCATTTGTATATGTAACTAAGTTGTCTGTATAATTTTTGTTCTTCAGTGCTGTATGAACATTGCAGATGTGCATGGTGCTTGAAATTTTTGAAAGTCACAGGAATTAAGACATCCATAACGGAGCTGGTGCCTAAATCCCTAAGAGTGTGTGGAAAGGCAGTCACAAAAGCTGTTATGTAGATCGTAATGAGAACGGGGAAGGAACTCAGCATCATCCTAATCAGAGGCTGAGAGATTTTGCAGGCAGGACTTGTTTGTTATATTTTGCTGAATCTTAGTGTCATTTAACAGTCTCAGGATGACTCTATAAACCACCCCTTACCACAGCCAGGTCCAAAAAGCTGTTAAACCAGGAATGGTTGGATTTTACAGAGGTGATGTATCTTGTTTCCTTCTACCCCATGTATCCTTCTTTCTCTTCAGCCCCACAGCAGCTCTTGCCAGAGTCAAACACTCTATTAGAGTCACTTGTGCAGTGCATCATCTCGAAGATTTCTCTCCCCAGAGTGGAGATCTGACTGCATTTCCAGCTCTCTGTGCCACAGGGGAGCTGGAACATGGCTGAACATCTGTTCCTGGGTTTTGGCACCTTGAGCAAACGCTGCTTTTACCTCCCCCTATCCTGGGTGACTTGGTGCATCTGTACTTTTCTTTTCCAGCCTCTGCCCCAAACATTCGCATTGCATACGTATTAGTCTGAATCCAGACTCTGGTACCAGGAATTTCTCTCAGCAAGAGTAGGGCATAGAAGTGTAGGGCATAGAAGATCTCCATTGTTCAAGCAGCCTGCCATACTTAGCAAAGACCAGGATCACTCTATGACATGTATAACAAAGAAATTATAGCCTAAGTCTTCTGGAAAGGATGCTCAAAGCCAACTAGCTTGGTTTAGATAGCTTGCTGTTACCATCCTTCTTATCTTCAGTGCCCTTAATCACAGAATCACAGAATGTTAGTGATACTCTAAGTGCTGTTGTGTGGCAGAGTGAATTGCACCCACTGTGGCTTCTTGAAAGCTGAGCACCAGGTGAGTTGCTGAAAGTCCTGAGTCTCAGCAATCAGTGTGAAAAGCAAGGTTTTCCTACTGTCTCTTGTTCAGTTTTCCTACAGACCAGTCACCATCCGAATACTGCAATCAGCCCCACATCCATCAGAAAGTGACAACGTGTGTTCTAAGAAGGAAAAAAAGAGCATCAGTTCCTTTCAGGAAGGGAGAACTGGTGCCAATTTATGGTTTGCTCTCAAAGGGCCTGACAAGCATCATACTGAAACTGATGGAACAGCTGGCATTGATTGTATTGAGTTCAGCTTCAACATGAAATTCTGAGAGCACTTCTCAGAGTCTAATAATGGCTTCCTACATAACCACCTGGGAAACCTGATCTGCTTCTAGTCCAGGTTGGCTTGTATTTCTTTGTTCATTAAAGCTCCTGTTGACTAAATCTTCTAGAACAAACACATAACTGATGCTTAAATCCCCAGACAAAAGCAAGCACAGATGCCTTTTCTGCTTTGAAATATCCAAGGTTTTTCTCTGCATAGCAAGAATCCATGCCCTGAATGGACTCAGGGAGGGCAGAAAGGGACTTGCTGCCTGTGAGGCCTGGTTAATATGCCTCTGACTGGCTGGCTTTGTGCCTTCTCTTTAGCTCCTTGTGAATGTGAATGGCCTGCTGGCAGATAGCCTGAGGGCTAGTTATGGCTAGCTGTGAAAAGATGAGCTGGGAAATGGGAGCTGAAATAAAAATAGAGAGTAGCAGTTGAGAAGAGGGGAAATCATTCTCATTGATAATTGCTTTACTACTGAGACTACATTTATGTGTACAGTAGCATTCTTGTCTGCAGTAGATTGCTACAGTCATCTATCTGAGTCTTACCTTCATGAAAGTTACTCATAGTGATGTTTGGGAGCCAGTCTTACCTTGATAATTATTTTCTCAGCTTTCTCAGCTCCCTCAGCATCGCAGACCTAACCACAGCTTCTGTAGCTGAAGGCAAAGGGTTTTAGATGCCGTGTGACAGTGGCATTAGTGAAGACCCTGATCCTTCAAATATGTTGCTGATGTATTTTCTAGTTTGGGGAGCTCTCAGTAGTTTCATTTGCGTCACACACACACACACTGTGGGAAGACTTTCCTGCTCTATCTGCCAAGCTGATTGCTGCCAGACTTGGATTTCTCAGAAACTAGTCACAATTCCTAGAACTAAAATTTGTTGCAGTGTCAAAGGTATATTTTATTAATCAGAAATGGTGTTCTTAAAGAGTGCATGCTCTGCTTCAGCACAACAAGCTTGCTTCCAGCTTCTGGAATTTGCTTCATAGGCCCAGTCACTCTGCTAATTCTTTTTATTTCTTTGTGTATTTTTAGTGTGAAGGCAAAAGTCTATGTATTTATGGGAGCTGTGACCGGCTTGTAAATTAGCTACTCTGTTTTCCAGGTGGCTTCTAGACTCATATTTAGAAGCTTCGTTCCTGTCTCACTCTGAAGCCATTAAGCATGTGGAGTATGTTCAGCAGCAGACAATCATATGGAGATTTGGCAATAATTAAGGGTAGAAATAATCCAGCAAGATGATGTAGCTCATTTCAAGGTAATATGGAGAAACACCCAGTAGTCATTCAATGTCAAGCATGAAGGCTAGTATGGGTTCAGGCTGATTAAGAAAAGAGAAAAGAAAAAAGGAAAAAATCATTCAGTGAAAAGAGTAAAACCAAAGGAAATAGGAACTAGATACCATCCAGTGCCCCATGTGCACTGTGAGCAGAAACAAAGTGAGCTGTGCCTGTGCTGGTCTGCTCAGAGCCATAGACAGTGAGAAGCAACAGACTAAGCCTGTTGTTGGTGTTGATTTACCTGACTGATGAAAAATCAGTGCAGCGCTTGTAGCATATGAGGGGGCTGGCAAGGTAATGCATTTTCCTCAGCAAAATCAGAGGAATATTGGTCTCTTGATAGCTCAGTGGAGGCTTGTTCTCCTCTGCTTGGGGTGCAAAGCACTTTGAAGGGTTTCACTCAATGAGGAAAGCCAAGTAGCTGAGGCCCTTCATAGACAGATAGGAGTGGCTCTACATTCACAAGCTGTTGTCCTCATGGGGCACTTCAACCACCCTGACATCTGTTGGAGGTCAGGGAAGGTGATTTTTCCCCTCTGCTCTACTCTTGCAAGACCCCACCTGGAGTACTGTGTCCAGCTCTGGAAGCCCCAACACAAGAGCATGGATCTGTTGAGTGTGTCCAGAGAAGGGCCACAAAACTGATCAGGGAGCTGGAGCACTTCCCCTAGGAGGACAGGCTGAGAGAGTTGGGGATGTTCAGCCTGGAGAAGGCTCTGGTGAAACCTTGTAGTGGCCTTCCAGTACTTACAGGGGGCTATGGGAAAGAAGGGGTGGTACATTTTATCATGGAATATAGTAATAGGACAAGGGTTACAGCTTCAGACTGTAGAGGGTAGAATTAGATTAGATATTGTGAAGAAATTATTTTCTGTGAGGTTGGGAAGACACTAGAACAAGTTGCCCAGGGAAGCTGTGGAAGCCCCATCCCTGGAGGTGTTCAAGACCAGGCTGAACCAGGCTTTGAGCAACCTGGTTTAGTGGGAGATGTTCCTGCCCATGGCAGGGAAGTTGGGACTAGGTCCATTGTAACCCAAACTGTTCTATGATTATATGATTCTATTACAAGGACCCAGTTCTCTTGTTCCAGCTTCCATGTCTGTAGGGAAGAGGCTGTGTGGGGAGGGTGGGGAAGTGTCATTGGAAAGTCCTTGGTCTTTTTTGTCTGTTGCTGTTATGTTTTTTTAGTCTGAGGGGAGGTCACCCACATTTCGTTCACAGGTATTTCAGGGAGAATTTTCTGTGCTAATTGCCATGCTGTTTACTGCCAGAGAAATGCAGGGTTTATTACTTCATGCACTTTAAAACTGGTGGAGGGTGACAGGGTTTATGATTTAATCTCTAGCAAGTGTCTCTTTCGTTGGGGGTAGGTGAAATGTTGCTATCATCTCTTCAAAGGCGGAATGACAGTTTTGTACTAGACCCCAACTAACTGCATCTCAGAAAAATGCTGATACAATCACATATGAAAACTGGATGAGATGAACCACTTTTCACCGCATTTCTGCAGCGCACAGTGGAAGCTGCTGATATTTGATGAGCAGTAACAAGATGCCCCACTGTGACACCCCACCAATGTCAATTGTTTATGCCAAGTCTGCTGAGCAACCAATGTGCTGAAGAGGCAGAGTCATGTTTAGCACAATGAGATCCAAGAACTCGGATATGTTGCAGTGTTAATTCCTAATATCATTGTTGCTGGTGAGAATTTGTCTACAGTTTCAGAGAGGCGGAAAAGCTCTCTCCTAAAAAGAGGAGAGCTAGAGTGCAATCATTTCTGCATAAGCCTATCCTACCAGACTCCACATGCCCCAGGGATGCAGTTTGGGTGCAGATCCAGGATGCTCAGTTAGCCTTACCTCAGTGTTGCAAATTACACTGAAATATCTCTTATTCTCAGTAGCTTTGTGGTTGATAACTGCTTCCAGAGAGTGTCTTCAAGATGCCTTACCTTAATTCACTGGTTTGCCTTGACTCCGTCACCCTCTGTCTCCTATGTGCTCCAGAAGCCTTGCGGTTCTCTGCTGCGCTCCAGCCTCACCCAGTCATGGTGTGGTTCCTGTACTCCAGCACCTCTCTGCCTGCTCCTCAGCACAGGGGGCCCTGGAGGGTCAGTTCTGCAGTTGAGGGCTTCACACTTGGGTACTGCTTGCTTCTTACACAGGTTGGTCATACCTGCACAAGGGCACAGCACAGGGACTGCAGATGATTCACAAGAATATATGTGATCAAGGTGTTCTGCTGTTGTATGGGAAGTCATTAGAAAGCTCCCATGGCTTTTCCATTTGGCATTTAAGACTTTTTTTTTTTTTTTTTTTTTTTTTTGCACTATGATAAAAAGCTCCTCCTGCGCTTGGAAAGGAGATGAACCCGATATTCCCAAGCTAAAGCCAGGTCACAGAGATCTTAGCCATGTGTATTCCTCAGAGAGGAAAATCAGAGATCTACCTAAATGGAAGCAACTCTCCTGGCTACAATTGAAGTGTTTGTATAGGAAGGTAATGAAGTTGAAGAGGTGTACTGGGGGATGAGCAGCACCATGTGCCCTGGAGCCTGTGGCACTTATCTGTCTTTATGGCAGCACATCATCCGTATTGTCTGCAGCCCATGCCTGCCAGAAAGGGCTCACCTGCCCTTTCTGGGTCCACACGCAGGTATCTGTACCTTGGTGTCAGCCTAGCTTGTATTTAAGTCCTTCTGGAATAAAATGAGTCAATATTTGCTTCAGAACTCCACACAGAGGTTTTTAACACTTTCTAGCTCTTTGTACTCTGTTTTCCCATCTCCCTCTTTCCTCCTATATCAGGTTTACTTATCCCCCTCCACTTCGATCAGTCAGTGCTCCGTGTGCTTTCTTACTCCACAAGAAAAGGCTCGTATAGTCTCCATGTTCTCTCCCAAAGCTCTGTCTTTGGTCAGCAGAGAGTGACAGGCCTAGCTGAAGCTGACAAACCAGAAAACTGTGTGGCAGGGCGTCGCTATTCCTGTAACCGTTGCAAAAACACGTATACAACTCTATTCCTCCAACAGAGGAGGCCCTTCACTGCAGGCACTGGAAGAACAAACGGTCAAATACTTGAGCTGAAAATGGACTGCCCCTGCAAGGGGACTGGTTCTAGTGTTAGAGGAGAGGGAAGTTCAGTCATTAAGTAGGAATGGATCAACTCACCATGTGCCCTGGACTTTTGAAGCAAACACAGCAGGAGTATAGAGTAACTGTGCCTTTCCTTCCCATACACAAATAAGTGGAGTCCTTATTTCAGCAAGTGCCACACAGCTACATGACTTATTTTCATTTTACAAGGCTTCTTGGTTTTTACTGTGACAAAATTTGGTGACTCAAACTCTTGATTTTTTTTTTTATTATCACCTTCAGAAAACTGCACACTTCTTCATTTTCTTTCAGTGGCTTCAGACTTTCTTGTCTATGAACTTTGTTAGGACATGCTGTAGGACTTGATGGATGGTCAGACAATCTCCAGGTTGCCCAGTCTGTGCAGACCATGAACTTTAACAGTGCAGATACAATGCATATATTTCACTATATTAACTTTGTATGTCCTGAATATTGTTACAAAGGCCAGAAGTGCCTTTAATTCTGTTCTGCACACTTTTGCAAACCAGCCCTGTCCTCAACATGCTCTTTTGCCTTAGGCTTTCTCAAGAGTGAGTGGAGTACTTCTCTGCTTCTGTCTGATCCTCATCTGACCCACAGTTGTCTTTCCTTCAGCTCTAATGTGGCTGTACCTTTCCCTAAAGTGCAAGTGACCTTGTTTTAGTGTCTATACAGAGCCCCCGAGGCCATCCCATTCATGTGCTGGGGAATTGAGTATTGAGTACCACATCTCAAGTCCATGCTGTTTCTTATGCTTGGTCTGAGGCAGCTCTGTCTGCCCTGCACTTGCTGTGCAGCACGCAGCTCTCTTCCGAAGTGTCTGGGAGGGAGAAGCTGGCCCTGGGGATCCAGGCATGGAGTCTGTCTGCAGGAGACTGTGCCTGGTAAAAAACTTCAGGACACCTGTCTCCTGCTGAACAAAGACCAGTCTTTCTCTGGGTTTTAGTTTGTGCGATGAAAATCAGCATGATTAGAGTCCCAAGGAGCTTAAGCTTGAAGCTTTGTGTTTGTTTTATCGTTCTAAGGAGCTACTATTCAATTTGGATGACAGAAGTTTGCATCTGTCATCCAAGACTGGGAATCCAACTCTGGAGTCCTTACCCAGAGAAGACTCTCACTGACCACATAGCTGGCATTTTCTCATGGCCTACCTGTCTCACCTACTCTCTAGACATAAGAACATTTTCGAGTAAATCAGTGCATTTTGTTTTTTAGTTTGATATTGTGGCAAGTTCACAGTAGTGTAGAGAAACTGTATTATCCCAAAGGAAAAGGTCACTTTCAACACCTAGCACATACTTCATTGTGGAAAAAGAACAGGGAATATATTAAAAAAAAGTGTTTTCCCCAAAATTATTATGTGCCTGATTTGCATCACAGCCTATGAACTCTTCTATTCTGCCACAACTGAGGAGGCAGGAAGCTGCAGCATGACATGGGAAGAAACAGCAAGAGATAGAGGGTCAGGAACTTCTTAATCTATGTAATTGCCGAGTATATTATGTACCTCCTAAATTCTCTAATTTGGTGGCCTCTTCAGATATGTCTAAGTGCTCTGTGTGACAGCAGAGAGAGGCAGAAACTGTTTTTAGAAGATTTTAAAAAAGCAAATGTTGCAGAGGACATTACTAAACTGTAGACTTCAATCAGTAATCCCCAGGAACATGAAGATCATTAACGTCGGGGATTTCACAGTGTCACTGTGGAGAATTTATTCTGTTGAACAACAGAAATAAATGCAGGTGTAGAAAACATTGTTCTCATTTGCAGCAGCTGTCAGTGAGCTGAAGCCAAGATAGCTGGAGATGGGACACAGGTGCTACTCTAACAGAAGTGTTGACACTGGCCTTGCTTCAACTTTAATAAAGGAGATCCTTTTCTGTGATAGTTAAAAAGAAAAACCTCAGGGAAACCCAAAGAGCTGAGGGTCATTTTGAGTGCTACTGTCTGCTCAAGTGTAGCAGAATAACCACCTGTTGCGTCTACCTGGCATTTTAGAGAGAGACTCTCTAGAGATTGAAGAACAAAGACTATATATACATATATATGTATATATAAGAAGGAGCAGAGAAGCCCCTAGCAAGGGAACAGGCTTCCATGACCCCAGCAGCAGTTCCTGCCTTATGTACCGTGTGATGCAGGAGCCTGTGGAGCAACCGCCCAGCGTCAGCACTGTCCATGCCATTTGCTCTCCACAGCAGGGTGCTCCCCACCTCAGGCACTGTCCCTGGGTCTCCCTCCGTGCAGGCAGACTCAGTGCAAAGGTGGCTGTGTGTGTATGTATTACAAGTGGGTGTGGTTTTGCTTTTTCTCCTCTCTTGACTTCAATATGAGCCATTTTTCCCAGCACCAGCTTTTTTTCCCCTCTCTTTCTCCTCTTCTTTACTTACTATTTTCCCTTCAGAGTCTGTATCCCCTCACTCTATTAACAAAGGAATAAAAATCCATCACCTCAGCTCTCTCACTGCTGCTTTGCTGCTCCATACTTACTATTCAAGGTGGAAAGCTGGTGATTTTAACTTAAAAACAGGAGAAGAATGACTTATGCTTCAGATTTGGTAAAGCTTCTCTCTGTCTGTTCTTCTTGCTACGTGCAAGAAAATTGTATCAGATTTCACAGTGTTGTAATTTCTGCTCCTAATATCAAATCCTGACGGACTTGGCTCTTGAAGATATTGCCGAGTCATCAAACACCCATGGGAGATTTGGCTGAGATTTGGTCCAGCGGGTGAAAGGGAAAGGGGGACTGATTATGGAAGTAACATGCTGAGTATGAGAACTGGGGTTATTTTCCTTTCCTTCCCATCGAATCACACTTGCCTGTAGGGACTGTTTCTGACACCGTCTTGTTTTACTGAGATTTCTCGTGTCCAAATGGCATTGAAACTGGGAACACAGAACAGAAAATTTGCGTGAAAATCTCAACATCACACCTTGGTTCAGCCACATAAATATTACTACAGTTATGTGGGGTCTGTAAGTCAGACACATTTTTGTTATCTTCAAACAGGGATTATATTCCTCTGTGTCGCAGGGCATTGAACATAAGCTCCTGCAATAATTTTTTTTGCTAATGTAATGATTTTTGGTTAGAAACACCAAGTAAGAGAAGCATTTAAGCTGTAGCACATTATTATATATGCAAGGAGTCCCTTAGAATGAGCGGAGTTGCGCATGCTAGAGCATTGCGCTAGCAAGGTGATGTGAGGATAGCTGTGTTTGTTCTGCAGGGCAAAAAGAATATGACAGTTGTGGCACAGGTCACAGATATCCCACTCTGGTGTCACTGGGACTGGAGCAAATGAAGCCGGGCCAGTGGAGAGTTGTGTCTTTTAAAATGTGGAAAACATGGGGGTGGTATTCAGTGAAGACCTACATTAGTCTATCCTGCTGGTGCCCTGTAGCTTTTAATTACTCAGGTTCACTTACTCAGCCTATATCCATTTAAATAGTGGATAATATGGGAAGGAATTAGTTTGCAATGGGATTTATGGCTGCCTTCCCTTAAGTCATTTTCAGATAAGAGATTATATATGTTATGAGGTCTGCACAGATCAGTGTTGTCCGAACAGCCATAGCTCATTGCTGTTAATGCTGTGATGTATTTATTCAGGGAAAATTGAAAATCAGGAGGACACAGTCTTTTAATTTGCAGGAAAACAATAATTTATAATTATTTTTCCTTTAATTCGAAGAACAAACACAGCTGTTTTTGATGCTCTTAATCTGCTTATGGAATGCCAGCCTTTCAATCCAGGGTGAGCCAAGAGGACAGGCACTTCCCTGATCCCACAGAGAGCAGTTCTCTTTTGCAAAGGAGACTCAGGTGAGCAAAGGACTAGCCTTGCTTCCAGGTTGTGATTAGACCCATATGTTTCAGCTTGTTTTAAATGTGCTACTTTCCACCTCCTATTTAATGTATTCCCTGCTTGGCTCACCCATGTGAGGTGAACTTGGAATCAGTCAGCTGTGGGTTCGTGCTGCTGGAGGACTATTTCTGATGTGCTGGGAAAGTTCCCAAAGTCTCTCACCTTGTCTCCTCTATCAACTGGCAAAACATCACACTTGCTAGTGACAGCAAAGGAGTCGAGGTAGTGTCTCATGCAGCTGACAGCAGTGTCTGGAAGCTCCATCCAGGCTCAGGACCCTGTCCTGTGAAAGGTTGTAAGAATTAGCCCTGCTCGTGGGAAACCTTACACTGTTCAGAGACAAGGCACTCTGAAGGAGCAAACATCACTGTCCCACCTTGCCTCAATCTCCTTCTCCATCCCGTCCTCCTTGCAGGGATGAGTGTGTAAAAAGCTTTGATACCACACAGGATCCTGGGGCAGCATTTTCTGGCTCTTAGAAACACAAGAGCTGTAAAGAATCATTTAGTAACTGTAACTACCTTTCTGGAATGGGATGACTTCATATTCCCTTTTATTCTCCTGATGGAAATGTTAGTGACTGATCAGTTCAAATTAATTTCAATGTATAATCTGTTAATGAAGTTATATCCCATGGTAGTTTTCAGTTTGGAGAGGATGGAAATACCCTGATTGTCATTCATCTAGGGAAGCTCACTGGGATTCAGACATTTTCTACTGTCCCCCATCCACTGTAGCAGACAAAGTGGAACAAATGTCCTTGAGTGCTGGTGATAACTTGCAAGGACCAGAGGTGACGAGCAGAAAATAGCATGATGAAAACTGACTATAGGGGATCAATAACAGTATATGTCCTATTTTGCTATAGATGCCCTCTGTTTAAAGCAAGCTCTAGGGTTTGAGTTTAACACCTATACAACTATTTTGTGTTTTTTTTTCCTTCTGTGCTTAGTCTTCAACAGCAGAGATCTCTCAGGTTTCAGAGCTTCTCTGTAATTAGAAAGAGAAGCTTAAATCCTAACTTCAAACGAGAAGCTACCAATCTGCTGTGTAAACAGAGAGCTTGAGTGAGCTCCCAGGAGGGTTTTTAAAATATGTTCTCCTGAACCTCTGGGGGGCAGGAGCTAGATTATGGAGGGGATGGAACCCCTCATTGCTGCCAAACAGTCACACACATTGGGGACATTAGGGTGCGTGGAGAGGAATCTGCCCAGTGAAGCTGGACAGCATGTGGGTGCTTAGTTTAAGAGCATGTCTATACCTTCTTTAATGCAAGTTCTCTGCTCTCCTGCAGCCTTCTGAGGCTACACGATTTCAGTCTGCATCAGGAGGGACCCCAAATTATTTTGTGCCTAGGTAGTTGAATTGCATAGTACATGGTACTGGCCTCTGTCAGCTGCAGAAAAGGAGGTTTGAAAAACAATACAATACCTGATCCAGTACCAACTCTGCAAGGGTGAAGTCCCCTCTTTGTAATTTTTTAATTAAATTCTTGCTGGCAAGTGACATCTCAACTGTTTAATATACATAGTGCTTCATATTAAACTGGCACCGGGCTCGCCTTGCTGTTAAGCTACAGTCGGAGTGGACTGAGTGTGATGTGTCTGAATCCTGAAACATCTGCATAGCACAGAATGCAAGGGCCTTCCCCCAGCTGCTGCAAACAGCAGTAACAGTGTGCTGTCTTTGTATGGATATTGAGAACAGACTAAAGAGGTAGGCTGAAGTGTGAAAGTCTACCAGACCTTTTGCAGATGATAAAGGAAATCTATTGTCCCATGCTACCTGCCTTATCTGTGCTAATTGTTGCTAAAGGGCTTTTAATGTTGCTATAAACAGGAATCTCTGGAATTCCCTGTTAAGCACATACAGATGACTTGCTCTGGAAATTACTAGTATAGCAAGTGTAGCCGAGGTACTGCTTAGTTTATAAGACCTCATGGTGACTTTGGCAGGCCAAGAATGAGTGAGATAATTCCTACTGGTCCTAACTCCCAGCAAAGACCAGGAAAGCTCCTGACAGCTCAAGAACTGGTCAAGGAGTGTGTGACTGTGTAAAGGCACCTTTATTTTCACTTGTGCTGCCTTATTCTGGCTTAAATTGCTGTCCTGGGTTTAGCTGAAAACCCAGTCCTGTTTAGTGAATTTTACTTTCCAGTTTAGTGTCTTCTCAAAGGCTGCACGTTCTGAAGTCAGCAGCATGTTTTTGCAGAGTGTGTGCTACTGGCAGTGATAACACCTGATGTTTACAGTTACTGCCTGGGACTGGTCTGCAGAAAGGCTCTTGCTTATACTTATTCCTATAGTGACCAAGGCCACTGCTGGCTCTTGTGTGCCACGCTGGGGGTGCTGGGTAGTAGGAGGGGGACACAAGGAAGTAAAAGGTGGCACCTCCGGGGGGTAATAGAGAGGACAGGTGACCAACGAGAGTATTCCATCCCATATACGTCATATCTAGTATAAATTGAGTGATCACGAGAGTTTCGTCCCTTTTTCGTGCCTTTTTTCGGCCTTTTCGCCCTTCTTTTCTGCAATGGCTGGTGTCCAGAGAGGACTCCATCTGACCTCCTGATTTTGATCCGGATCCTGAGTTCCCGAATCCAGCTCCCTGTATCCAGCTCCCACCGCCGCTGAGCCTGGGGTTCCCCCAGTGCCTCCTGCTCTGCAGCACCAGTGGTGATTTCTATCGGGGGAGGGAGTCGGGTTTGATATCGGGCTACTATCTATAGTTGTATGTAATTCTTTACTTTTATCTTTTTACCATTATTTCTATTATTTTCATTAAAGCTGTTCTAGTTATTTTTCTTCTCTCATCTGTAAGTCTCTCTGCCTCATTCCCTTTTCTCTTCCCGTTTGGGGGGGGGGGAAGAGGGGGTTAGAGAGCGTCTGTCCGTGTTAGTGGCCGGCCCAGCCCTAACCCGCGACAATTGCCCATGGCAGGGGGGCTGGAACAAGATGATCTTTAAGGTCCCTTCCACCCCAGAACATTCTATGATTTCATGAAAAGCCAGATTTAGCATTGCAAACCCATTTGTATGGATGTCTTTACTTGCTTTTAAACATAGCCACCCTGATAACACAAAGAGTAGCCCTTTTTTGCTGCCTTAGGTCTTTCATTGCAAAGCCAACTGCCATTCTCCCCAGGAGCCATGCAGCCAATGACTGCTGTATGTTTGACATTCATTTTCAGGGGGAAGAGCCTGCAGGCACCCTGCCCTCCCCACAGGTTGCTGATTCTTCTGATTCTTTTGCCTCTCCAGCACTCCCAGAGCCCATATGCTTTGTCAAACCCACACAGACTGTTTTGCAACCCAAAGTTTTGGAGTTTGTGGAAATGGGCTGGGGTGTTTCTTCAATATAGACAGGGAAGCACATCTTTGGCTACTGACACAGACTGGGCAGGACTCTCTTTTTGCTTCTTAGGGCCAACATGGTAAGAAGTTGGCTAGATCTTGCACCCTCTGTCTTTCCCCCCCTTTTTTTTTCATACTACAGCCAGGTTTCCATCTGGGTATTGTATTATGTGCCTAGGAGGCTTCACCAAACTTTTCCCTGCAGATGTGAGTGCCAGTTCCCTAAAAAGCAAACAAAACCCTCACAATATCCCATCCTTTGTGAGATGAATGGCAACAAAGAGGCAGTCAGCAGCACAGCGAGACACATCTCCCACTTGCTTAAAGCCTCCCACTCTTGGTAAGGCCATGCAGGCCAAAATCAGTCTTGTTATCTCCGTCTAAATCCTGATGACTCTTGTGCAACATTTTGAGCAGCTGGCAAAAAGGAGTGTGCTCTGGAGGAGCTAGTTCTGGAAGGGCATTATAGGAGCTAGCCCTGCTGCATGGGAGTGGATGAAATCTGAAACCTGGAAAGCCGGGGATGTAGGCAATGGGGCTGCAGAGCAGCTCTTACAGACCTTGCTGTGGCACTCCTTGGCTCTGCCTGCATCCTGGCTTGGCCACCACTGAAACCAGAAGAACAGACGTGGAAAATCAGACACAGCTTTATTTGAAATACACACTTCCAGCCATTCTGGAAAGGAATTCTCATACCAGGACTGCTGGCTGGTGGTATACCATGCATAGACTGTGTATACATAGTTGGAGATTAAATGCAGTATTCTAGGAGGGTGAAATATCTAAAAGGTGCAAAGTATTCAGTCATCTCGTGGGCTGTGTGGGTGGAAATGCACAAGTGATATCAGAGAAGAAAGAATTATTGCTATTCTCTTGGAGAAAAAGTTCCCCAGAAACTGCAAAGATTAGCAGTATGAGCAAGCAGTTGTGTGAGATTTGACCTGGATTGCAGAAGGCTGGTTAGCCTAAAGAAGACCTAAGCCAAACAAAAGGCCAAATGCTTCACTGGTGCAAATCAGTGTACTCTAAGTAAGCTGGCACATAGTTATTTAGTGGAAGAATGACTTGAAAGGCTGTTATGCTAAAAAAGATGGGAGTGTGATAGAAAACAGCAAATTGAATTTTATGTGTGACTACAGTGTGTTATGGCAGCAAAAGAAAGTAGCTAATGAGATCTTTATCTATGTATGAAAAGGCATTGAATCATGGCTGAGGGAAACACTTGTTCTTCTCAATGCCTCTGATGAGATCCCAAGAAAAATATACTGCATTCACTTCTGAGCTGTATGACAGCAGAAAGATACAGATAAATCCAGGAGGATTCAGGGAAAAGGAACAAGATGTGTGGTAGGACTGGAGAGGCTGATTGCTGAGGAAAAAAAGTAAAAGCAACATAGATAACAAGGAGCCTGAGAAAATGAGATTACATGTGACCATGTGCTTGCTAGGTGTGAGTGCCACAAGGGAGGGGAGTAATTTAAGTGACTGTAATCGAGAATAATGAGATGAAATTGTGAAACAGGATTGACACTAATATTAGGTCATTCCTCCCCAGGGTACCACACAGACAAGTCTGCTCTGGTGAGAAGGGGAGGGAAGTGCTTTTGCATGGCATACCCAGCTGGAGAAAACATCCTTGGCCCTGACCCTTTCCATGGTAGTGGGTCCAGGTAACTGCTGCAGTAAGGTTCTGGGTCTACCTGCTCTGTTTTTTACCTCTCTGTTATGACAGATATTGATAACCTTTCCCAGAGCACTTCCCTTCTCATTGCTCCACTTGGTTCCTTAGCATACAATTTCGTGCTGTGCAGGAGGGGTCTTGCTTCAGCTAATCTCTCTCCCTCTACTGAGAGGCAGTGATGCTCGGAAAGGGTAGCATTGGAGGAGAATGTGGGTAGGTGACTGCCATCAACAGTCTGTTGGAGAAGGTTGCCAGCAGCAGGGAAATAATGGTGTGTTGTGCATGTGATCCTTTGCCCTTTTGACTGATGAAGGAGCCTCAATCAGTCCTGCCCCTCTGGGTAGGGGATGGGAGTGTACACTGGGCCCTCTGTTAATAGCTGGGAAAAAATTCAGGCAGTCAGCACCACCTCCAACACAGACAGCCCCTCAGTCAGTGGAATAAGGTGTGAGTTTCTCGACTGTAATGAGCTTGTTTTTCCATGAGATTGCTGTAATAAGCTGTAATGAACAAAGAGCTGCAGGATACAGAGTGAGTGGGTGATAGAATGGCAGATGAAATTCCATGTTGATAAGCATAGAAGTAATGTAGGGAGAAAAAATGGTAAGTGTAAGTGTATGTATGTTAGTTGTTACCACCCAGAAGGGAGATCTGGAGCCATCCTGGGGAGGAAAACTGTGTAGCATCAGTCAAACTGGAGGTGGGGGAAGGGAGTGGTTGTGAAAGAAACTGGCGGCAAACCAGAAAATATCACTACACGGCTGTATAAATCCATGGTGCATATGTGCCTTGAATGCTGCATGCAGTCTTCGTGCCCCCAGAGAAGATGTAGAGAAATGAGAACAAGTGTGTTAGTGCTGGCAGGAGTCTTGCGGTGTGACAGGGGGCTCTGACTGGGAGTGAGAGGCAGGGACAGAGCTGGGAGCAGCCACAGAGGGAAATTTTCAAGAGCTGTGGGTCAGGACTGACGAGCATAAAAGCAACAGGTATGAAGTGACTCCCTTATGAAGGGAGACTAACCAGGCTCTTCAGCCTGGAAATGTGACAGCTAAGGAGGTTCCACTAGACATTCATCAAGTTGTGATGTGCATGAAGATGTAAGAAATTATTACTCACCATTTACTGCAGCAAGGGACAGGAAACAAAGTTTTAAAGGAAAGTGAAAATAATTGCTCTTTCATCAATGAATGACCAAACCTGGAACTCGTTGCCACAGGTCACAAGTCAGTGACACGGTTATAGATTAATTCAAAGGGTTTGGAAAACCCATGAAAGTAAAGTCTAAAAGAGGCTGCTAAACTCAGGCATGCAGCTTCTCCCAGCTCAGGGTGTCTTTATGCTCCAGATTGAAGGAAACTGGGAGAATCTCCATCTTGTTCCTCTCCTGTGTTTTACTCTTTACTGCCACATTGGCTACTGCCAGATAGGATGCGGAAGAAGATGGGCTTTAAGTCCAAGACAGATGTGGCAGAGGCTATGTCACAGGTCTAGTTGTGGCTAGATCAGTGTGAGCTCCACATCCTTCCGGAAGCAAGGCCACACTTAGAGATTGCTGTACTCCTTCTTGTGACTGATGCTCTTTCATCACAGCCCTACTCCAGGGATGGGTTAGCTATTCAGGAGCATGTGAGATTAATTCCTGACAAAGAATTTGTCCAACCATTTCCTTTAAGGGAGCAGCCACAAGAAGATAGACCTTTGGTCTGCATCACTGACTGCTTTAGGTCATCCCCAGAGATGGATTTAAAGGAAAACCTCTTGAACCCTCTTGAACTTAGGGAAACTCATTCCCAGATTTTCAGTCTGGCTCAAAAGCTCCACAAGGGGCTGAGATTCAAACGCCTCTGAACTGAGGGGAAGTCTGGAGCCAGATCTACAGCTGTAGCTCGAGGCCATCCCGAGCTTTTCATGTCAGTGTCTTTGAGCACTGGCAGCTCTGTTCCTTCCTTGGTTCGGCATGGGGCAGATGGGCCACAGGCTGTGCGACAGAGAGAGCGAGAAGAATTCCTTTCACACACCACTCACACAGAAAATTTACCTTCAGGTAAACTACGGTAAGAAGGCTTCATTATATCAGACAGCTGTTTACTTTGCTGAAGAGTGTGAGGAGGCCTTCTTTTCTGCTTTTCCAGGACTTTCATCTCCCCTTTCTTTCAGGCAGAGTAGGTGTAATAAGATTTAAAGCTCTGCCATGTAATTGTCATGAAGTTTATATCCCATGATTCCTGTTTGTGAGGAGAAATAAATTAAGTACCTGGATAAGCCCCCTCTCTCTTCCCTCTCCCGAGCACCCAATGTGATGAGAAAACTGCTGAGAAACAACCACAATTAACGATGGGGTCACATTTAGTTCAGCACCATCGGCTGGTTAATTGGCTGATTCCATTACAGTTCCCCTTATCTGTGTGCCAACATAACTTCTAACAAGCCTCTTGCTGGGTAATTAATCCTGTCCAGGGTTTAGATCCTAAAGCTGGTTCTGCTTTAAGGGCCTGTGCCATTACAGTGTGCTTTCTCTGTTAGCTGGGCTGATTCACTCAGAGCTCCTAGCAGAGCCTGACTGTGAGTTTGGCTGGCAGAGAGAACATGTGGAGACATTGCTTTCCTAGAGGAAAGTTGGTGTTTGGTTTTGTGAAAAGGATCCAAACCTTTTATTCAGTTTTCCTCCTTGTACTTGATACTGCTCGGCAGATCAGGAGCAAGAAGGAATTAACTGCCCTCTCTTGCAAATGCAATTCATTTTAATGTAGAAAACCATAACAAGATATAATGATCTCTGCAAAAAATTTGAAATAATAGGTTTAGAAAGCAGCCAAACAGAGACCTGATGAACAGAAAGAGTGAGCAAGAGGAAAATGAAGACCGACAATCATTCTCCAGTTGGACAGTGGCTTGGTGGGAAGAGTGAGGGTTAAAGGTTCATGCACAGGGAAGAGCAGACACTAGAAGAGTTGGCAGACAAGCACCTCTCAGGAAGGACTGTCACTTCTGTCACTGTTGTGCCTCCTGCCACAGGCTACCCAAGTGGGCTTTTGGGGGAGCGGTGTACCCTTGTTTTTCCTGGTGAGTGGACAAGACAGAAGTTTTATGTATTCTGATCAGGCTTCTCAGATAAGCTGTAACAGAGGAAGCATTGACCTTTGCCTTCCCCAGGCTGTGATGTGCTAGACAGCCAACAGGAGATACAAAAAAGGTGATTAAGGCAAGAAAATTAAAACATGATGGAGGTGAATGATTTGGAACATTGATTTTTGTACCCTCTATCTACTGATTTCTCTGTAAATACTTCTAAAAATGAGAGCATAAAATTTAGTTTGGAATATCCTTGGAAGCGAGAACATTAGAGATGCACGTGAAGACATAATGCCAGGATTAGCAGGGGTGTAGGTGACTGGATGCTTTGACCTGTGGGGGAAGGAGAGAGGGGCTTGCATTTTTACCACCTATTTTCAGTCTGCTCTCATTTTTAGGAGGAGATTGGTTACCTCTAGCTTTTGTCACAGAAAACTTTCTTCTATTGGGTGCTCTCAGTCCTTGCTTTAACTTGCATTGGTCAGATGTGAAAGTAGCCTGGCAGTTGTTAATAAAGGCATGCAAAAGGGTTTTACTTCTGAAAGTTGGAAAAGAAAGGAGATGGTCTTGGAGACAGCAAGATGTAAATCAAATAGGACTTAATGAGATGAATCTTGAGGTATTCCTCAGAGCCCATTTGCAGCTTGGCCAGTGCAGAAACATTGTGCTTCTCGTGAGCTCAGGGACCTCTCTGTGAGTTCTCCCAGCTGAGTTGGGTTTTGCTACAGCCAGTAACCTGGTGGGCTTGAAGCGTGCAGGACGGGTACCCGTTCTGAAGCAGATTTCAGAGCAGAAAGAAAAGACATCTACCTTCTAGCCAAACAGGACGTGAAAGGCTGTGCTAGTTGGGTAAGCTGGACCACCAAGAGACAGGGGGGAGATAGTCATGAAGGTCTGTTGTAATGTACATCCATGCACAAAAATCCTCATCATCAATCATTTCATAAATCAAATTTTGATATTAGTCTGCAAACTTGTCTTCACCTATCAATTCAGTCATGTGAAACAAACATGTAAGACGCATGTGATAAAGGAGAGTTATTGGTGATGACAAGGGATTGCTTTAAAAAGCAGTGCCCCTAGAGGAGCTGGGGAAGGCTTTGTGGCTTGAAAGTGGACAACTGTGCTGAGGAGGGGAGATCAGCATGATAAAGACGGAAGAGCTGAAAGGACACAAAGGGAGCTAGGGAGCAGTAAAGGGAAGGCACTGAACAGGTCACGGGGTCAGCAGTTGAAGTCTTGAAGAGAAAGGACAGATGGAGGGGAGAGAGGGAAGACGTGACACTTGTAACGGAGTAAAGGAAAGCAACCTTACTAGTGACGTTTGGGCAAGCAAGAAAGTGGAAAGAGCTGGAATTACATAGCAGCAGTGAAAGGAAGAGCCGGACGTGCCTATTCGGTTAATTCTGCTCAAAATCAGTAGCTGAGAAATCACTATTCCTTAACAGTGTAAACAACCCTCGATTAAGAGAACAATGGAGTGATGGAGGGAAGAGGATGCCTTCAGACACTCGTGACCAAGGGAAGTGGGGCCTGCTGCTCTGTGTCATCTTTTCCTGTGGGGCTACTGGGAGGCAGGACTAGGAATTTCATAGCCTGCATAGGTTATAATTCTGTTTCTGGTTCCTGACTAACAAGCAGGAGTGCTGGAATGTGACAACACTGGCTACCCTTGAAATGTGTGCCTATTTTACAAGTCTCCTTTTGGCCTGGAGAGCTGCTCCCTCATTTTCATGTCCTGCTGTGATTTAGCTAGCCAGCTTTTGGCATACCTGCTCCTTTTGGGGACAGAGAGCTCTGGACACCTGCAGCTCTCTGATGTGGCCCAAACCCTTCCTTAGCGTGCGGCTCCCAATCCTGCAGCAAGGAGGGACTGTTCCAGAAGTACTTTGCTGGGCTGCTGGATGACAGTGCCTGCACACTGATTTTCACCAGTATTAGTGCGTTAGGGGGATTCTTGCGTTTCTGGCTGTACAGCTGTACTACCTTGCAACTTCATTTATGGCTGTGTTGTGGTTGTTCTCATTCCACACAACTTCAGAGAATTTCTGGGTGTTGAAAACTTTCGAATAAAATTATCTGAGGAAGGGAAAAGGCACTCCAATATGTCAAAGAACAGACTGGGACTATTGATGTATTTGGTACCATGTTTTCAAACTGCTGCCTGCTAGGAGCCACATCCATCTGTCTTCTGTTTTTTCTTCTTCCTAGAAGTCTATACTAAATACCATATGATTTACTTAGAAAAAATGAAACAACCACTGTTCAAGGGAAAATATAATGCAATTCAGGTCATCCTAACTTCGATGGATAAGACACTTATAGGCTTTGATATTATTACTGAGAATACTAGAATTGGTGAAGCTTTAAATACAGCATTTAAAACCTTGTGAAGTTGTTCAGCCTGAGTGGGAATAGGGTCAATGCAGGAAAATCCTGAGAGTATCAGGACAGAAAGTAGGAGTTTGCTGTTGTTGTTATTATTATTATTAAAAGCATACTGCCTTTACAAAGATATGAGAAATCATGTTGGCTTTCTGTATAATTGCATTGCCCACAAGCATCTTAAATATCAAATGCAATCTGTTGAAATCTGTAGTCCTGATATTCTGCCAGAAGGGAATATGTGTATATCTTCATAGAACCATAGAACCATGGAATGTCTTCGGTTGGAATGGACCTTAAAGATTATCCAGTTCCAACCTCCCTGCCATGGGCAGGGACACCTCCCACTAGACTAGGTTGCTCAAAGCCCCATCCAGCCTGGCCTTGAACACTTCCAGGGCCAGGGGTATCCACAACCTCTCTGGGCAACCTGTTCCAGAGCTTCACCAGCCTCAGAGAAAATAATTTCTTCCAAATACCTAAGTGAAATCTACCCTCTTTCTGCCTGAAACCATAACACTTGTCCTATCACTACACTCCTTGATAAAGAGTCCCTTCCCTTCTTTCCTGAAGGTCCCCTCTAAGTACTGGAAGGCACCCAGGAGCCTCCTCCAGGCTGAACAACCCCAGCTCTCTCAGCCTGTCCTCATAGGGGAGGTGCCTCAGCCCTCTGATCATCTTTGTGACCCTCCTCTGGACTCGCTCCAACACGTCCATGTCCTTCTTACGCTGGGGGCCCCAGAGCTGGACACAAAACTACAGGCAGGGTCTCATGACAGCAGAGTAGAGGGGCAGAATCACCTTCCTTGGCCTGCTGGCCACACTTCTTTCGATGCAGCCCAAGGTACAGTTGGCTTTCTGGGCTGCAAGCACATATTGCTGGTTCATATTCAGTTTTCCACCAACACTGCCAAGTCCTTCTCTGCAGGGCTGCTCTCACTCGACTCATCTCCAGGCCTATGTTGGTACTTGAGATTGCCCAGACCCAAGTGCAGGACCGGCCTTGTTGGACTTCCTGAAGTTTGCACGTGCCCACCTCTGAAGCCTGTCAAGGTCCCTCTGGATGGCATCCCTTCCTTCCAGCGTGTTGACCACATCACACAGCTTGAAGAAAGAAGAAAACTTACTGAGGGTGCGCTCAGTCTCACTGCCCATGTGGCTGACAAAGATGTTAAACAGCAGTGGTCTCAATACCAACCTCTGAAGATCACTGCTTGTGACTGGTCTCCAGTCTTATAAAATCTTTATTTCTTCAGGAGTCCAGTGTTAGCCAATGCAATTCTTCCTGAGAGGCAAGAATTTCAAAGGGTCAGGCCCACATATTTCTGATACTTTCCATGGAAACAAATATTTCTAAGAGACCAGTATCTGTGAATGCATTATGGCTTCTTGTCCTGGTCAGAGCTAAACAAAACCAATTCTGTTCAGTGATTTTACTTTTCAGTTCAGTCTCTTCTAAGAAGCTGAAGGTAACAATTTTTTTTGAAGACTGTGTCTGCTACTAGAAGTGATATCATTTGATGTTCATACTTACTACCAAGGACTGGCATGTAGGAATAGTCTTGCTTATACTGTCTCGTATAGTAGTGAAGGTCACTGCTAAATCTTTTGTGCCACCTTGAGGGTGCCAAGAAGTGAAAGGATCACAAGGAAGTAAGATTGCACCACTGGGGAGGAATGGACTTATGCTGTGCGTATGCTGTGGAATGTCTGAATTCCATGATGTTGCCTATACATTATGAATAATGTGTACACATTTTAACCAGACACTGTGCTGCCTTGTGAGAGTTGGAGGAGTCCCTGACTATCTCACATGGGATCATTTGTGTTTTGTGAAGTGTAGCACGTTAAGTCCTGTCAGCAGAAGGATGTGTGAGACCTCTTCTACTTGCTTTTTTTTCTGTAGGCTTGCTCTGTACATCCTTTCTGAGATAGTCAAAGTGTGCTGTTTACGGACATGGGTTTTTTTGCTACCAAAACAGTAATGGCATCGCTATTCCTGCTTGGATGAGCTGAGAGTAATAAGCTTTGAATTGGTCAAACCATATTTTCTTTCAATAAGGAAGATTTTGTCAAAATTAGGTGCTTTTAAACAGTTTTCATACATAGAAGGAGGAAGGGATGGAAGAGTGCTTTACCTGCACTGGTTCAGTTCAAGTAGTACCATTTTTGTGCGTAGACAAGAGCTTAGGAAATGTGCAGGTCTTAGTCTGGGGTATGGGATTTTAAAGCAGTCATTGAAGTCTAGTGTCAGTTTTCAAGGCTGAAGAATATTATTTTATTTAGGCTTCCAGACCAGCCTTGCTCCAGGAATGCACTTAGGTTGTTTTTAAAGCAAACATGAAATCAATAGCCTGGTGTTCTGCTCTGCTATTTCTTGCCAGAGCCTAAGGACCACACATGGGTTTCCCCTCCTCTTCGTCACACTGCCAGGCATGCTCTTGTATAGTGGTGGGCAGTTCCTGTAGATGAATGCAGAGAGGTTCCAAATGGCCAAACACACATCGGACATCTGGACGGTTTTTGCTGTAAAGTATTTTCCATCAGGCTTCCCTCCAGTTACTGCCATGAAAGGACCAACTCACACCCCCCTGTCACAGATTTTATCCAGCCTCTGAATTCAGTGGGAGTTTTACCTGAGTGAAGCTCAAGTAGGAGCCTGTCAGCTTGCCTCACCATTTATAATATTCCTGCTGGAACCAAGGGCTGTGGTTTTTATTTGGTCCCTGGCGAATACCAGCCCAGAGAGCAGTGAAACGCTGTGCAATCCTGCACATCACTCCGGTGGTGGGCCTCAGCTCACCTTGCCTAGACCCTTGCTAGGTACAAGAAAATAATTTACTTGCCTCCATCCTGTGCTGGTAACAGGGGCTTGACCTGTAGTAGCAGATTCTGAAAGCTCGTCCATAAGGATTGACTTGCAGCTGAGTACCCACTCCTGACTCCAAGCAGCCACCATCCTCATGAGATAAATAACAACCTCTGGCCAGCTACTGACCTCTCTTGAACCAGTGACCCAGAAGCAAATGCTCCTTTGGGTCTCAGCAGCTCCTTCAGGCTAGCTCCTCTCATCCTGCAGGACTAGAAAGTGAACCGCATGGTACCAAGGCAGGTCTCCAGTTAAAAATGATAGCGCACATTAGCAAAGAGGAGAGAAACAGGCTGAAATTGGAAGTGACCATTTCGTGTTTAATGTTATTCAGAGGAGCCTGTTCTTCATTTAGGACATTAATAGTTGTAACAGAAGCTGTAATATTTCAACAACAGTGGTGATTAGAAGCAAAGAGGCAACTAATCTCCATCTAAAAAGAGCTAAGTAGTCCGTCCTTTAGCCCCCACCACACTGTCACATTTAAATACCATGAATATTCACTGCTTGGCATCCAGCTGGCAGCTGAGCTGTTTTGACACAAAAACCTTCAAACTCAAAGAGTTTTTAATCAGTCTGCAAGAAAGAGAAGAAGAAAGTGAGAGAAAGAAATAGGAACAGATAAAATGAATCAACGGAGAGGGGGTTACCCAAATCCAGTTAACCCCTTCCCTGCTTTCCAGCCACAAGCACTGCCTCTCTGCAGCCCTCTACCAGGCTGCAGGCAATAGAGAAGGGATGCCCCATGCCTTCCGGGTGCTCCATCCCACCCTGGAGCCCCATACCCCTAGGCAAAGCACTCTATCTGATGTGATGGACATTCAGTGGGAATGATGCCCATTCGCTCTGGTTGCCGGTTTCCTCCAGCTGCCCCATCCCACCCTGATGCCTCTTGCCCCGGGCACCCCGTCGCACCTGCCTTCCGGTACTTACAACGCATCCCCTCCTGCTGCCTTTGCTTGTTTCCTGGTGCAGGGCTTTTTTACTCTCACCTTGGCTGTATTTGTGACTAGTTACCAACATCTTCTATTACAGGCAGTACTCACAATACGTGATGTGCTCTAGAGCAACCTACAAAGAGTTTTCATCTCAGAAAGAGGTTTGGCAATGTTAACAGCTGCCATCTCCAATATCCTTACTGGAGTCTCAGAGTTGCCTACAGCCCACACAAAGCCCCTTTACTTCAGTTTTTGCAGCAGGATTAACCACACAGCTGCAAACATGGAAAATCTTGCCTTGTTCTGGGAGAAAGAACCCCAGAATTCTCTGAAGGTCCAAGTCTCATTAGCACTGTGGATGTGGGCGGTGGTGAATCACCCGTCAGTCCCCATTTAACCTGGATCAGTCCTGTACACACAACCAGTCAAACTAGCCCAAGTACACACACAAATTTTATGCAACTTCATGCTGTTATATCAGCTTTAGGCTGCTTGTGGTGGACAGTTTATAACTGATTTGGCATGAAAGTAGAGTGGAATAGGCAGACTGTACCTGCTCTACTGTAATGCCTTGCTAGGTAAAGTGGACTTGTTTAAATTTTCTAAATGTGTTTAACTTGATGGATTGAGGTAATCTGTGCTTTGTGTCATATGGCTGTGGCATTTTTGATCTAAAACTGGGAACCACAAAGTCAGATTTATTTTATAATCAAACCACAGCCTAAGTCTCTGATCTTTGTGGCCCAGACTGCAGACCTCAATCATATGTGGAGAACCTATACTTGCAGCTCAGCTGGTTGTGTGTTTGGGGCACAGTGGGGACTTTTCTAACCTACTGTGTCTTCAGTGAGTCTGGTGTAGGCTTAAACTACACACAAAGTTGTCTTATCTTCCTTCGGGACCTTTAAAACTGAGATGAACCTCAAAAGCCAATGTCATGGTTCCCTTAGGGAAAACCCATAGAGAAGTGAAGTATAGAAGCCTGGGACTAATTTAGGCAGATTATTATGGCCACTGCAAAGGCTACTGGTATCCAGGACGGGTCTTAATGAGGTGGCATTGTGCAGACCTTCAGAAGGCTTTGGAGATGGAAACAAGAAGGCAGTTACTGGAAATGCAAACCAGCGAGGAAAATAAACAACTAGCACTGGAGGAGCAAAATGGGTAGCTGCACCCTGTTGACAGTGTGACAGAAGATCTGGTGGGTGAATAAAAAAGAGCAGGGTTAGGGAGGAGCTTGAAGGCCCTGCTATGTGGTGTGATGGAAAGGGTGTCATGGTGGAGGGACTGAGAGCATGAGCAATGTGGTGGCAATGCTGTGTGAGTCAGATCTGCATGACTCTTATCTGTCTGGACTGGAGGTGGAGCATTATGGATGTCAGGGAAAGACCACAAAGAGAAATTAATGTAACCGAGACGGGAGGTGAGAGTTTGGGAGCAGGTTTTTCCTTTGTGGGTTCCCCAAATCTAAAGCTAGTGTAAGATTTATGAGGAGCTGTGGTGACTTTTACCAAATACAGTCTGGGACTCCTTTGGGAGGAAGAAGTAGAAAGATTTGGATTCCACATTTCCTTAGTGCTCTCAAGATCCTCTGATGCTCTCCAGACTCGGAGATCTCACCCAGCACTTTAAAATTTACAAGCATGTACACAATAGCAAAATGTGCTTTGTAATCTATTCCCAGGCAGCAGCCAAAGTGGGTTTTGCATAGATTGATACTTACTCTATTCAAGTTGATAATTATTTTGAATGGAATACTCCCCATGAAGCATGTCTGGAACGACATCAAACCCTATGGGCTGTGGGAGGCACATCCATCAGCTGTACTCTGGGACGTACTCTGGAAAGGCTCACAGCTGGATAGGAGGTTCCATTTTCCTATATACTTAAATGAGAAAATAGCATGCGTTTTTCTTCAGTCACTTCTTGCCAACATCTGGCCACTACTTACAATGAATTTGCACAGTTGCTATGAACTATAACTGGGCATGCTTCCTTTGCCTGTGGAAAAATGTGGGAATGTAATCATCCAGCACAAAAACAAGGTGTTCCAGCTAACATGTGTCTCAGAGACCCTGAGGACATGGATTTGGAATGTTTTAAAGGAGGTGGATCAAAAGTTTTTACTCAACATTCATCTACAGTTTTGTGTTGCCTGACTCCATCATATTTACATATAGTTAACATGTTCTGTATTAGTAAGGAAAATCCAGGCTGAGTAGAAAGTAGCAGAGATGTTGAACCACCAAACACTCACTCACCTGAATCCGCCCTCTCCCCAGCCTGTCACGAGAGAAGCACAGCAGTGCTGTGGTGGTGCTTTGGGAGCAGGGGGCTCAGATTAGACAAAACCCAGAAGTTGTGGCCATCCGTCATCATTAAAATTCCACGACACCTTTTGGTACCGAAGCAGTTGGTGCTAAAACTAGCTCACTTGCAATATAAGGCAGACAAGCCTCATGCAGCTTGGCAAGAAGCTGCCTCATGAAGTTTGCCAGGTGTGTTCTCAGCCTCTGGTGGAGCGTGGGGCAGAGCCCCACACTGCCTGCCCAAAAGTTACCAATCCCAAAGCTGGGAACAGAGTAGCTGCATCCCTGTGACCAGAAAATATGCTAAGAAGGGAAGAGCTAAGTGTGGAGCATGTGGCATGCTAATAACACAGCTCTGTTTTTCCTGTGACCAGATTTACTCTCACTTGGTGGTGCTGGCTGGTAGTATATAGATAGTCAAGTCTATTTGCAGGAGATAGAATCATCAAATAGTTTGGGTTGGAAAGGACCGTTAAAGATCATCTAATCAAACCACCCAAAATCATTTGCAAAAAAGTTTTTTGGGATCCCAAGGATCCTTGCCGCAAGCTGCACTGTGAGATGTAGCCTGACACCCTAAGGTTGTTGAGACAGGGAGGGTCTCAATCTCTTGTTGTGGGTTGGATCGCATCTCCACAGAGAAATCCAGACTTGGGGTGAAAGTAAAGGCCCTATTGAAAATGAAGAATAAACCACCATATAGAGGGTTAGAAAGGGGTGATGCTGGCGGGGACTTTTACTGACTAACAGCTTACAGACCCCGGCACTTGCTCTCATCCCTGAGTCGCCCTGCTGTGCAGTGACCCAGAGCAGGAACCAATCCATCTGAAAAATAAACATTTCTTTTCCCTCAGGTTGTTTTTTCATCTGTATCAGTACTCTGGTCTCATTTGCCATGTGCTACACAGACAGTGTGCTGGCACAGCTGATGGCGCAGAGCACGGGAAAGGAGGCTCTGAGAAGGATTGCTTAAACTGATGTGAGCAGCCCTGTTGTCAGAAATGCAACCAGAGCCTGATACCAGAGCCTGCCCCAGTCGTCTCCTCGGCGTCAGGGCTGGCCTGCACTTTGCATAGGAGTGGGGAGGAGGATGGGGGACAAATGGCTCTCTCAAAATAGCTACAGAAATTCTCCAGTAATCAGGGCAAGTCATCCTAAAATCCTGCTACTGGGAGTCTGCATTTCATGTGTAGGGATACTGGACCCTTGTGAGACATACTGGTGCAGTGTCCTGAGAGTGAAAATCAACAGCAGCACTTTATGCCTCGGCTCCTTCCTGTGTATCCTAACTCCCTTGCAGAATCGTTTTTCCTCTACCCTCCTGTGGCAGATCAAAAAAATTTGGCAATTCCCTTTGCTCCTTCCTTTTCACATCCTGTGTGCCAGTGAGCTTGCTCCTGGTATCACCCTCTGTGAGGAAGGCTGCTGTGTCTGCACCCCGAAGGAAAAGCTGCTTGGTTTGGTGTGGGTGGTGGAATCCCTACGGCACTGTCCTGCACCAGCCGCTGCCCAGAGAGCGAGCGCAGCCGCCCTGGATGCTGCTTGCCTTTTCTGTCAGTGACTGCTGTATTTCATCTCTGTGCTGCTGCTTCCCAGGCAGCATGTGATCCCCTGCGGTATGCTCTGGCTTCTATATGGAACGGGTTAGTGCTATAAAATGGTCTTTTTATGGAACCTCTTGGCAACACAGAGAACTTTCCCATTGCCAGGGCGTTCTTTTTATTCAACAATTTGTTCCCAGAAAGCAACCCATTTAACCAGATTTTCTCTGTTAAGGGGCTTCAGCTGCATTTGTTGTTTTTTTAGCTTATTCTATGTACTGTAAACTGCGAAACAGTGTCCTACAATAGATTTGTCTAAGGGAACTCAAGTGTGTACTGCTGTGATTCTGCCTGCTGTGGGAGCTCCTTGAAAGCCAGATGTCACATTCAAAGAGTAATCTGTGTTTACAAACACATGGCCACACACACTCAACACTTTCAGCAGCCACCAAAATAAAATTCAAATCCTGCA
This sequence comes from Trogon surrucura, assembly GCA_020746105.1. NCBI lineage: Eukaryota > Metazoa > Chordata > Aves > Trogoniformes > Trogonidae > Trogon > Trogon surrucura. Next base: position 52,686,668 of record CM036621.1, on the reverse strand, counting down.
ATTTTGCTTTCCTAGCCACCTGCCCCACACCCAGCCAGAGCAAAGGAAGAAAGTTTCCAGAACTTGGATGGGATCACCCTGTTTATTTAGATGAGGGAAAAAGAAATTACTGCAGAGGGCTGAGTTTAACTTCCCATCTGGGGCCTCTCCTCTGTAAATTCTTGCAGATGGAAAAACACCAACTCCTAGCAAGATAATCCAATTTCCCTTCTTTTGCACTCTGAGGAAGACTGCCTACCCCTCCATGCCATGCTGGGTTTCAGTCTGGCAGAACTTCTCCCAACCACTATACTCCCGGCAAGATCCATATCAAAGCTTCAGCCCTCCAGGGTTCATTAGAAGGCATTTACTTCTGCATATTCCAGGGGGTGGAGGAGGCAGATAACTTTATTCACAATGCAAATAGGTTGCCCTTGCTTTCAACCCTTCCTTCAAACTGGGAGACATTAAAAAAACATGAGCTCTTCTAAAAAAAATAAATACATTAATTCTGCTGGATGTTATACTGCTGGTACCTCCAGAAAAGTGTTCTGGCACCATTTGATGGGAAAAGCCAGTGAAATCTGTTAACTCTACTCTTGCCCTTGCTCCCTGAAATCCTGTTAAAAGTTCAGTTGTGTGGGCTGAACCCATATTAGAGCACTTGGCTCATTTAAGAAAGATTGTTAGCAGGTAGTTTTGCACAACAGGACTAAGATGCTTCAAGGAATGAGGGAAAGACAACTCAATTCTCTCTGCAAATTTGAAGCTGTAGTCTGTGATTTACTAATGGGAAGCAGCAGTTATTAAGCTCATCACAACGCAGAATCCTGCTCCCCTTGTCCAGAGGGAGCCGCCTATTAATAAATCAGAACCCAGTGCTAAGCTACAGGGATAAAAGGATATACATTAATATGAAAATATTAATATCTGGAAGAGCAGATTATCATCTAAATGGGTTAGAATGAGATAGAGCCATTGTTTGGGAGAAATTACTTGCTTCAAATCTCATTAGAGTTCTAATCTTACTAGCAATGGAAGTTATCTTCAGACCCTTGAAAGTGCTTTGGATGTTTGGTAAATGCACAATCATGCTGGGGGTTCAAGCATCTGCCCAAGGCTTACCTTTCCTCTCAGTGTCAGCTGGAGGATCTACCTAAGGAAGCAGAGACCCCAGGTACAACCAAAGGGGATGATACTGCTGTTCTCTCTGAAGGGTGTGTGGTAGAAACACTGCACTCCTTGCTGAAATGGGCCTTGTCCAGAGACACTTGCAACTGGGCATGAGCTTCTGTGCTCCACTTCCATCCAAAACATTATGCAGAACCACAGGATGGGTGGAAATCTGTGAGATGAGGCACTGCCTAACAAGGAGCATGCAGCCTTCACTGCTCACAGCATGCTTCCCTCCAGGCCTCGCCATTTTTTCCCCATTTGTACTAAATCAAGCAGAATCTGCCCTGGCTGGGACTGTGATACAGCCTAGCACATCCAGACAGCTCTCTGTGAAAAGGTGGATGGCTAGCAACCTGTGCGCCTCCATCTATCATGCCCAAATGATAACTGTTCCCTTCTCTGCTGACTGGGCAGTTGCTTTCCTTGGTTTCTCTCTGTCACCTCCAAAGAGTTTTATTGTTCCCAGGTTACCTTCTCTCTCAGCCCCCGAGGCAGCCTCATCATTCAGCTCATAGGAGCCTCAAACATGACCCCAAACTTGGGGCCTCGGAACTGTCTCCAAGCTTGTCTCCCAGCTCTTTCTGCACAGGGTTCATAGTGGTCAGCATTCCTCGTTCAGCTGAATGGCTTCTCAGAGGGTTTTGTATAAAGCACAGAATCACAGAATGTTAGAGGTTGGAAGGGACCTCAAAGATCATCTAGTCCAACCCCCCCTACCAGAGCAGTAGAGCGCACAGGAACGCGTCCAGGCGGGTTTTGAATATCTCCAAAGAAGGAGATTCCACAACCTCCTTGGGCAGCCTGTTCCAGTGCTCTGTCACCCTCACAGTAAAAAAGTTTTTCCTCATATTTTTATGGAACCTCCTGTGTTCCAGCTTCCACCCATTGCCCCTTGTCCTGTCAGTGGATGCCGCTGAAAAGAGCCTGGCTCTGTCCTCCTGACACTCCCCCTTGACATCTTCTCTTCCTCTTCTCCAAGCTAAAGAGACCCAGCTCCTTCAGCCTTTCCTCATAAGGGAGATGCTCCACTCCCTTCACCATCTTTGTGGCTCTGTGCTGGACTCTCTCAAGCAGCTCCCTGTCCTTCTTGAACTGAGGGGCCCAGAACTGGACACAATATTCCAGATGCGGCCTCACCAGGGCAGAGTAGAGGGGCAGGAGGACCTCTCTTGACCTACTTTCTACTTCCCTTCTAATACACCCCAGGATGCCATTGGCCTTCTTGGCCACGAGAGCACACTGCCGGCTCATGGTCATCCTGCTGTCCACTAGAACCCCCAGGTCCCTTTCCCCTGCGCTGCTCTCCAGCAGGGCAGTCCCCAACCTATATTGGCACATGGGGTTATTCTTTCCCAAGTGCAAAACTCTACAACTGCCCTTGTTGAACTTCATAAGATTTCTCCCTGCCCAGCCCTCCAGCCTGTCTAGGTCTCTCTGAATGGCTGCACAGCCTTCTGGTGTGTCAACCACTCCTCCCAATTTCGTATCATCAGCAAACTTGCTGACAACATTCTCTAATCCCTCATCCAGATCATTGATAAATATATTGAAAAGCACCGTCCCAAGCACTGACCCCTGAGGGACCCCACTAGACACAGGCATCCAGCCAGACTCAGCCCTATTGACCACAACTCTCTGGCTTCTTCCCTTCAACCAGTTCCCGACCCACCTCACTACTTGGTCATCCAGCCCACACTTCCTCAGTTTACCTATGAGGATGCTGTGGGAGACGGTGTCAAAGGCCTTGCTGATATCCAGACATCTAATCATGTGAGAAGCCTTCAGCAGCTGCACAGTGAAGCCTGACTAGCTTGCCCCTTTTTTTCCAACTGCAGGATGCAGCTTGTGCAGCTTAGCTCATGGCTCACCAGCATCAGCCTGGGAGGAAACCTGTGCAACAACATTGTGTTTAGCTCACAAGAATTGTTCCCAGACTTCATTGTGGGGAGGGTTGGCCTTGGCAGAACTGTCACATGGTGATAAACTCAAGAGCTCTATTCAGTGGCATGCAATCTTTTCATGTTTTTTATTTTAAATCCAGCCAAAATGTCGAACATCCTGAGATTTCGTTAGCAGAGCGGTTTTGCAATGAAAATGCAACAACTGCTCCTGATGAGAAGGTCAAAGCCAAAGTCAGACTGTGTTGCTCAGAGCTGTTATCTTCCTTTGGCACGTGTGGTGTTTTCAGCTTAAGTCGCCAAACTGAATTTTCTGGCACAACCCTCAGGGAGGTGCCCACTTAGGCCAGCAGTCACTCATGCTTGCTTCATCACAGACCCAGAAAGACCTGTAGGTCATAAATAGAGGCGTTACAAACAAACTGTTTGTAGGGCAGGCCAGCAAATAGAGTTTAATCTCAAAATATGAAGGACCTTCCATAATGCATGGTTCTGATTCTCACAAATATTGAGACTATTCTTTGCATTAATGATAAAGTGGATTAAATGCACCCCGTTTTCCTAGGTAATACCCTTCTGGAGTTTCACTGGGACTGAAGTAGATCTGGCATTTAAACTAAAGAAATCCCTGTTTGGTATGTGGGAGTCTCTGGGGAGGCCACAGATCTGCATTGCAGCTGTGAAGCACAGCATCTTTTCTGTTGCTTGTCAGAGATCTCTGCTTCTCCTGGGAAAATTTTGCCCAAAGGATTCAGCCCTTGCCAAATTTTCAAGTGGATTTTGTTTGTTTATTTTAAATTTCTTTTCAAACATCTGAAACCAACAAACTTAAAAAATGCTCTAAATCTATCAACTTGAGTTAATCTATTTAAATAAAATAATTAAATAATTCTTTCAGGCTGCCAACTTCTATTTCTAAGACGTAAATTACTGAAATCTTAAACCCTGAAAAACAGAGTTTAATTGAAAAGAATCAATGTTTTTCTTTTCTTCTGTGGCCTTGCACCTGTTCATGGCATCTGATTCACCTGAATTTTAAGATGGTTCATATCACACATGCACATGTGTGTAAAATGCCGCTCTTCTGACCTTTGTGCCAACTTTGCAGTGACAGGTAATGAGACTACCTGAGGAACAACTCAGCCAGAGCCAGTTCTGCCTTGTCTCCTCCCCAGTCAGTCCTCCAGGAGAGCTTTCCCCACATCTGTGCTCTCCTCCTTCTTCATGTCTACACTCATCTATCATGCAAAAAAAATCAGGGCAGTGGTGGAGCCAGATAATTTAGGTCCTGAACAACGTCTGATTGTTTACAAGATTTCTGCTATGCCAAAAGGCAGAATTTTGATAAGACGTTACATGGATCTTGGACGTGGTGTCTGGCTATGAATGCAGCTACATCTCCCCCAGCTTCAGGGGTGCTCCAAGCAAGTGGGTGGGCTGGACTCTATATATAACGTGTACTAATTCATACTCCATTTATAGAGAGGGATGGTAGAAAACACACAATTATAATCTCTTCAGGGAATTTGTTAATATTAGAACCTCAGGGAGCAGCTCTGCTTACTTCATAGACATATGTTTATTGGAAATATCAGTTCAATAAACAATTTTCTCAACCTCAGTATCTTAACTGTACAGGCGTTACAGGTGAGGATGATGCTGCAGGCCTTTCCAGTCCTAGTGCAGGGCTGTTCTCCCTAGCACAGAGGTTCAGGTCGACAGTTTTTTCTCATGGCTGCACAATGCATGGACATCTGCGGCACGTGAAACACTTGGTTGTCAGCAATCATAATGAAGCTCCCAAAGTGAACTCTCAGGAAGTGCACTCCCCAAGGATCCCCAGTTCTCTGGATAAGACTCACATTGAACTCTAGAGATGTTAGATAGAGATCTCCCAGGACATCTCAGCAATAAATGTTTGTCCTGGAAATAGCTTCAGCTGCATATTTTGAATTAAATCTCTTTGCCTGGGAGAGAGCTAATGGTCAGATATCTGTAGGTGTTGGTTCCATGATGTCATCTGCGAACAGTGGTAACATATTGAGCTGTCTGATGTAATTTATGGCCAAGGATGGAGAATCCCAAGTTTCTGTGTGTTTCTGGTGGCTATCCAGGGAGTATGGTATTCACTGAAGAAGATGGTGAAGGGGAAGAACCCTCTAGCATAAGGTGGATTCTGATGTTTTTATCTGTATCCAAGCCGTTGCACAGTATACAATGGCTGTTGTCTTTGAAGGGCTTTGCTACTTGTCTCATTACCCTGGAAAATACTTTGAGATATTAAATAGAGAACAATCAATCCCACTACGAGCAAATAATCTTCTAGGAAATACACAGTAAAAGATTTATACTTTTCTTAGCAGATGTTGCTTGTTGATATAATCTCAAATTTAGAGGCTACTGCACTTGAAGAGATTTCCTGAAAATATTCAGAAAATAGTCATGTAATGGGTTAAATGGGTGAAATATGATTTAACTTTAAAAGATCTGCCTCTCCAACAGTTGTCGTGGTTTGTCCTGGTTTGAGCGGAACTATTCTGTTCAGTGATTTTACTTTTCAGCTGAGTCCCTTGTAAGACGCTGCACTTTCTGAAGTTAACAGTGTGTTTTCACAGACAGTGTCTACTACGAGAAGGGATAACACCTGATGTTTAAAGTTACTGCCAGCAATCAGGATGCAGAAAGGCTCTTGCTGATACTTGCTCCTATAATGACCAAAATCTCTGTTGGATCTTGTGTAACACACTGGGGGTCCCAGGAAGTAAAGGGATTGAAAGTAAGTAAAAGGTTGCACCTCTGGTGAGGAACAGACAGAACAGGTGATTAACAAGAGTATTCCATTCCATATACATCATATTAATTAAAAAGCTGAGGGATCATGGGTCTTAAGGCCCTTCTTCAATGCCCAGTGTCCAAGGAGAACTCCACCTGTTCTTCTGCCTTTGATCCTGGTCCTGAGTTCCTGAAATCCAGCTCTTGTGTCCAGTTCTTCTCTGCTGCTGAGCCTGGGGCTTCCACTATGCCTGCCTGCTCTGCAGCACCAGGGGGGATTGCTACCAGGGAGGGGCAGGGATTAGAGAGCACCTGTCAGCATTTAGTAGCTGGCCCAGCCCTAACCCTTGACAAACAGTACATATCTCTAGAAAATGGATTAATGTCTTGCTAAGATACAGCAGCATCACGGTACTGTACATCTGGAAGGCAATGCTAAGTTCTGACCCTGGCTCCAGCTAAAAGACTCAGGATGTCTGTGACATGCTGTTCAGGGCCAGCTTGTTTTAGAGGAAAGCAAAATCCAGGGCTGGATCCAGACGCCGAGTCCCCATTCTCCGGCTGCTGGGAGCACTAGTTTTGCCACTAGTTTTGTTGATCAGGAATGAATGGGACTGGTTTGGTTTTCTTCCAGACCCCTTGTGCTTTGCCTCATTATAAACTTCATGTACTGTCCTTTCTCCTGCCTTATCGCCCTGTGTCCTTCAAGGGCAGTGCTGGGATGCAAGAGGGGTGATTTTGCTGGGAGCTGTTCTGAGCTGAGAGAACAGGCAAAACTGACCCTTTCTCTTGCTTGGTGTTTCAAACTGCTTCCGCTTGCTGGGAGAGGATGTATTGAGAATGTGTGAGGTTTCTCTCACACTGAAAAGGGAGAAAAGGCACAAAAAAGGGAAGGGAAAAAAAGTACAGCAAGGAAGCTAGAGACAAACTTCAAGTCGTGGGTTATTTCTCACCCAGGCTCTAATTAGGAAGCCTCTTATGGGACTGTGAAGCTGTCAGGCTGCCAAATGTCAGCGTGTTTATTGGAGATCAGGCAAATCTCCTGTCTGCAGCAGCAACGATTTGGTGTCATGATCCTCCTGGGTCCTTCCAGCGTGTGTGACTCACTTGGCACTGGCACCTCCAGGAGCTTTGAGATACAATGGAGAGCATTTCCCTCCCCCTTAAGAATTCCAAAATAACCCTTTTCCTGGGATTTAGCCTTTTCGTTCTGGTTCTGTGTGGAAGGGGTTAACTGTAGGGTTGCAGAGCTGCTTTGGCAGTATGTGACTCAGATTCCCAGGGAAATCCCCAGTTTATCTGATGGAGCCTGTTAGTCTGCTAATTGAATAAGCGCCTATTAAACGTGCAATGTTTTTTAATGACTGCTAACAAAGGGCCAGATTCTGATCTGATCTTTTCACTTGGGATAATTTTTCCTGATGGTCCAGCCCTGCCCCTAATTGCAGCCGTGTGGGATGGGGAAGGAGGCAGCTCCCTCCCCAGCTCCACCGGCCTCCGTGGAGCCAGATCTCGCTGGAGAGTGTGGAGCTGAAATCAGAGCACCACGGTGCTCTAGAGCTTTCCTGGTGTAAGCAAGATACCAACTGGGCATCGAAACGTCTGTTTTAATGAGCCAAGACTTCATGAAGTATAATAGGCAGGAAGCTGTTAATGGGGATCCTTAGGAAGAGGGAGAATTCTGCAGTGCAGCTGGCAGAGGAAAGCATTTGTTGGGAAACTACCAGGGACTCCATGAAACATAGTTGCTGCAAATCTGTAATACATCATCCAAGCCATGCTCAGAGTAATTAACTTTCTCAGTGTTGAAATCAGGTTGATTTGTTGATTCTGCATCCAAAATGTTGTGAGTGCATAGGAAAAATGCTGTGTATGCCTCTGCGTATGCACATTCAAACCTTAATTTTAATTAAAATTATGTGCATTATATCTGTATCTCCTGCTCTCTGTGGGAATTGACTTTAAGGAGGTATTTGCCCATTAGGAAAAGAAAAAAAGATGTGATTAGCATTTAAAGCGAATTTAGTTGGATTCCAGGGTACTTCTGAATGAGAATGTAACAGCTCTGATTTTAGCCAGGCCCCAGCTGCCCCTGTATAGTGCTGAGCTCTTGGCATGACCCTGTGACCACATTTGCCTGCCTTGTCTCACCTGAAACTCCCAGTGGATTTCCCAAGAGTATGTGACATCAGATCCATGAAAAGTTTTCCAATATAATTACAACACTTTTTATTTTGTTTTTTCTTGCTAGCCAGGAGTGCGATCTGGCCACTTTCACCCCTACGTGTCTCCAAACCTACTCAGTCCCTTTGTGTGTCCCTTTCAGTTTTCTTCTAGGAAAGTTTCTATTAAAATGCAAGAGCTTCTTTTAGAAGGTCCCACATATTCACACTGACATTGAGCCATTGTTTGAAAAGTTTCATAAGCAATCCGTAAGTGGTGGGTTTTTTTACCACAATAACAATAGCAAAATCTCAAAACTCTCAAGCTCCTGTTGTCAGAGGCAGAGTCTTAAAGCCATTTCTCAGACCGTTTTTTATTCCCCTCCTTGGTTGTCAGATGCTGTGACATGGCTCCATCACGCCACGACTAACAGTCCCAACAAACAGAAGATGATTTCCAACTGGCAAACATGCTGTTTACTTTCCAGAAAAATTGCACTTTCCCATCTGACAGCTGATCAAGGGATCTCCTGCTGCTGTCAGCATGAAGAAGTGTTTAAACACTGAGATGGAAGTTTAAGCATTTTCTCATTATCACAGAATAAAAAAAAATTAAAAAATAGTAAAAAATAAAGGCATTGAGACTCTCCGACCACCTACTGTGCCAGTAATGAAGCGGTGTCACATGACCAGCCAGTGAGGACTTTTATCTCTGCCCCAATATCATTACTGAAGTGACACCTGTCACATGACCTGCATCAAGGCTTTCATCTGGGCTCCCCAAATGCAGTTCTGGCTCGTGAGGGGGATTTTCCTGGCGCTTCCTCCTCCTCCTCCTTTAAAGAGCATTGCCTACTTATGCCATTACAGATAGGGGTTTGCTGAGATTTTTTCTTGGGGATATGTAATTTGGCCAATAGACTTGCTCTGGGCTGAAGTAAAGTGAAATCTTGGCCTGGGAAAGAAGTTATTTAATTTACTTCAAGATGTTTTTAAAGCAAATATTTAAATCTGCCTGTTAAACTCTCTTTACATAAAAAAGGATGTTAAAGGATTTCTCCAAAATCTCAGATTTGTTTTTAATTTTTTATTAGGTGGTGAGAAGAAACAGTCTGATGACCCTCAAACACAATACTCTCCATTTATGTGCACTTCATAAACTCTCACCTGCTTAACGAAGGCATCCTATCCCTGCCAAGAGAAAGTCTGTTTTGGAAAAAAGGAAAAATCAGTCCTGCACCTCTTTGCCAATGCCTGGGATTTTTTGTGAGTTCTTTAACAGCAAATGCTCAGGTTTGAGATAGGCCCACATACATGATAGCAGTACTTACTCACCAGAACCCATTCAGTTATTACCTCAGAACAGAACATTGAACATCCAGATGTGGCAGGGGATGATCACTCACACAAAGTATATGGGATCAGGTTGGAAATAAGAGAGTCTGAACTTCATGTCTTTTTCCTGCTCCTCTTTTTCCACTCCAATCTCAGTCATGCATGAGGGCTGGTATTTCTCAAACCTCTTCATAACCTGATTCAGCTCACTACAGCAATGAAAAACTAATCTAAAGAGTTAATAGTTAATCTTATGGTTTCAGGCTGAAAGAGGGTAGATTTCGATTAGGTATTAGGAAGAAATTATTTTCTCTGGGGGTGGTGAGGCACTGGAACCTGTTGCCAGAGATGTTGTGGAAGCCCTGGACCTGGAAGTGTTCAAGGCCAGGCTGGACAGGGTTTTGAGCAACCTGGTCTAGTGGAAGGTGTCCCTGCCCACGGCAGGGAGGTTGGAAGTAGATGATCTTTAAGGTGCCTTCTAACTCAAACCATTCTATGATGCTATAGTTCTATTGTTTTTCTTCTAAAAGATTCTGAATGCCCTTCTCTCTACAAATAAACCTGCACATGGGAAGTTGAAACAGAGGTACGTGTAGAACTCTATAGAATATTCTAGTCTAATCTTGCTTACACTGTTGTGAGATCACTCTAATGTTATTCCAGATTTGTTGCAGAGCAAATGAAGGCAAAAGGTCCTAATATTGAGACAAATTTCTGTTCTGTATTGCAAAGAGAGGTCAGTCATTCACACTCCCTTTTAGAGTGGCTGGTGTGTGGGACATCTGGGTTCAGGAAATCTAGGGGTGGAAAGACTTCAAGGGCATAGCTTGCCTTTTCATCAAGGTGGAGAACTTTGAGGACTGTCACATAACACAAGGAATACCTCTTGTCTGCTTGACTGAGCAATGTCTACAGATAGTCTGTGCTCTTTTATGTAGCTAATCTATATGTTCCTGAGATTCTGTCTACAGCAAGGGCAAAGTAGAACACAGTTGTGCTGCTTTCTGCCCAGATCTGCAGTGTTTGGTTAGCAATTGACTGAGGAGAGGCTGGAGATGTAGCTCCCTTACACTAAAATGTCACCTTCCAGGTCTTTCTGTGGCTGCCACTCATTTCTCTGGTGTTTTCCCATAGCTCCATGACTGGTTTTGTTCTAAAACCTCAATGCTCTGCATAATTCTTGCTCAGAGAAGTTCTCCCAGTCAAGCCAGTGACACTACTCAGATGAATAAGAAGTACTCAAGAAGGTTTGCATGCCTACACCTTAATGTTTTATGTTTGTCTTCCCTTTCTTCCCTGATCTGCTGTGAGGTCATATCAAGGCTTCTGGTTTCTGATGTCCCAGAGCTGAAAAAAAGTATCCCAGATAACTGAAACCAAGTGAACTAGTACATGAACATAGTAAGTTACTTGCTTTCCTAATTCTTCCAGAAAGAATTCTATGAGAAATTTCACAGTATTCACTGTATTTGGGAAAGAACTCTCTGATTTCCCCATGTATCCTGATCAGCACTCACCTCAGATTAGTTTTCCTTCTCATAATCTGTCATCAGCCCTGAGATCAAGGAGGTTAAAACACCCTGGTAACTCATTAATGAGCCAGGACTCACTGCAACAGCTGTACCAAAAATGGCATCTTAATTCTTCGCCATCTCCCCTTTGCTCATCAACACCTGCACGCATTTGGGATATAAGAAGACCCCTGAATTCAGCTCTAAGCAACCAGTCTGCAATGCACATGTCTAATGCTCTGCTGATGTGGAACCAGTACGCTGGTAATCCTGTTAGTAATGGCAGAAGCTCCCTCTAGGAAATTATAACAAATAGTCCTAAACAACTCCTTTTGTTGACAACTTTATCCAAGGAACCATCTTCCCTGGAGACTTCACTCAACTTTTGATTAATCCCCTCCTTCTCTTGGGAGCCCTTTTGTTGCAGGAGATTGTAGGCAAACCCCAGGAATGACAGGTCTCTCTAAGCCTTGGATCAGCCTCTACATTCTTTCGATTGTCAATCCCCATCTGTCCTGTTTGTACATTGATCTTCTGGTCCAGGGATCTCTCTATTAAGTGACACATGGCTGAGTTTATTCTCCAAGTCTAGTGTCCAGATTGTGCTGTTACATCTTCACTGTCAAGTAAATCTTTCTGACATTCCTTTCTGAAAAATGAAAGGCAGGACAATTGTATTATATTCTACTGAAAGGTGATTTTTTAAAATACCCTGCCCCCCGACCACACTCTGTCCTTTTTTTGATACTCTTAAAGATTTTGCTTGATTTTGTCAATGCCAAGAGTTATTTCAAAGGTCCTTGGTGTAATGAAGGGTAGAATCTGCCCTTGTTGCAAAGGAATTCTGTCAGGATAAAAATCGATGGCCTAAGTCCTGAAACAAAAGGAAAAATAAATTATTATTACAAATATTCTACTGGGCAAATGACTTCAGCTACTTTGCTTGTTAATAGTTGGTTTAAAACAAGCTCTAATCTTCCTGTAGATTCAGCTACATTTAGCTAGTACGGTAGCACAAATGCACAAGAGGTACTGCATTATTTATCTGCATTTTGAGAAGCAGAATGAGAACAGAAACACATTTCAATATGTTCCTCCTTAACAGTAGAGGGAAAGAGCTGAAATGGGGTAGAAAATGGATGGAGTGTTGGCAGGGAGTGTATATCACCCTGGGATAGACACCTGGCACTATCTCTTCCCTTCGTGAAAGCAGAAGGAGAACAAGGAGGAGACTGTGATGATGTTTTGTCCCTTGCTGTGTCACTCAGGGCCCATGGATTCATGATTGAGCCTCATATGTTTAGCTTTTTGGTTTTGTCTATTTTTGTAACTTAACTCAGGTTGGCCAATGAAGGAAGGCTGGCCGGTTTCATTATGTTTCCAGGAAATTCCATTCTCTCATGTGCCAGCATGAGGCTGTTGTGCTTTAGATACCTATCTACCTTTGATTAAATTTGAAAAAGCACACAGAACCCCCGGCATTCCACTGGTAACCTACTAAAATGACGAAAAATTACGGTTCCATTTATAACCTTGCTTGTATGTCTGAATCCTCTTTTAAAGGGAAAATTTAAAAAATGAACACTGTCACTTACAGAATGTTTTCCTGTAATCAAGTGCAGAACGAAACTTGAGGTGGCATTGTATTTTGTAAGCAGCTAAAAAAAAAGAGTCACAATCACTTTGAGGCCAGGTTAATATTAAAAAAGAAAGATAAAAGAAAATATTTAAGAATATCTCCTACTATTTTCATGGTTTCACAATTTTAAATAATGTGTTTTTGAAATATCTCTCAAAATCAGTTAGAACTGGCCAAATTCAAAGTCATTGAACACTGAAGCAGGAGTGCTCTCCTCAGGTAAGTTGTCCCAGAAGCCTTTGTGGAACTGAAAACCAGCATTTTTTTTGGTCAGAATTAGTTCCTCTCTGATCACAGAGAGGGAACTGCTGCCCTGTCTGCACTGAGTTGAGCAGGTGAGCAGCGAATGCACTCGGGCTGCCTCCAAAAGGCCATCTAGTCCAAGGGCTGGCAGTGTCAGATCCTTCTCGAAAGCACTTGAGGCTGCTCTGTCTGCCTGCTGTTGTCTGTCTGATGGGTGCAGATAGGGGAGAGTGTGAGATCAGGCACTGAGTGTTGGGACCTGATCCTATAGGAGATACATGCCATTTACATGCATTTTAAAACGCAGATGGGTAGCTGAGGTTTGCCCTGCTATCATAACTAGGCTGCGTCTCAGCTTGGCAAACAAGAAGACAGTCAAACGAATTTAGCCTCAGGATTGGTTTCCAGGTCTGCCCTGCCAGCACAACCCCAGCTGGTGACACTGACTGGACAAATGCTATTAACAAATGCACAAAGTAAACAAAGAGAAAGGATATCATAAAAGGGTATTTTCTGGTAATTTCTTTCAAAACCAGTGATTTTAAGTGATCTTTTGGTTTTCTGTAACAAAAGCAAGATGAAAAATGCTGATACTGAAGCATCATTTTGAGGTGTGGCGTATTAAAATACTGATTAATTAAAACTAAGGATGTTACGAGCTAAGGATGTTTTGCCTTGGTCTGCTCAGGGTCCATTGTGTGTGAAATCAAAACAAGTTATAAAATGTGAGCTCAGTAGACAAGAACAAAGGAGAACAAAGCCATTTGGTCAGTTTAAGCAATGGGGAAATGAAGCAATATTTTGACCAGGGAGGCATCAGAGGAAAGGGCACTGGTCTGAGACTTGGGAACATGATGAAACAAATGCAAACCTCCCACAATACCACTGAGTATTGTTCATTGGGGCCCTTTGGCTTGCTGACTTCTTCTCTCCGAATGTGAGACTTCCCACTTTGTCCTGAGCTTGGGTGTGGTCATTCAGCCCTGGGTATCAGTTCTGTTTTTCCCTCCTTTAGTACATAAAGGGTGTCATGTGCTAACGATGATGGCAGCAGCATTGACAATGGCAACTACAGGGCTTACCCAAGAATTGGTTACTCATTCCTACTTTCTACAAAAACTTCCATGAACCTCCTGAGAGATGGCCTTTTTGGTAGGAAGCAAACAGGTCACATATTTCAGGTTACAGTCTTGCTCTTGGCACAGTGAGCACTAATAGTCCTGTGGAATAATTAGATTAAAGAGAAAACTGCAAAATGGTCCTTTCCCTTCACGGTGCTACTTTCTTACTGCTCTCCTGTGACATTAGCCACGAGATAAACTAATTCAGGGTCCTATTAGTCACAGCTCTGTTCATGCTGATTTGGTTTTTTTTTTGAAAATTATTTCTTTAATCTAGGCACCCTTCTCTAGAATACTCATCTACAATTTCTTTTCTTTTTTTTTTCTTTTTCTTGGAACAACCAGCAAAATACTGTTTGGTAGAACAGTGGTAGGAATGCAACCTGCTAATCAAAAGGATTCAAATGGATCTATGCACTGCCAAGCTCTCACCTTCCCAACCAGTGGAAAGGGAAAAAAAGAAAAAGAAAAAAGAGATAGAGCAAAAGCACAGAGCTTCTCACCTTCAGCAATCTCACAAATGCAAAACCTTCCACTCCAGTGACTCCTCATTAACTTACCAAATCTGACAGTCTAATTATCGTAGCTGCTTCACGCTTAGAATAAATAAATACGAAAGTGGGTGTTTAAAGAAATTGAGCAGTGAAATTCAGTCATCTAGACAGTCAACAGAGGGAGAGTTTATTTTAAATTTTTATATTCTTATGTATTTATATCATTTTAGGAAAGATAATGAGATAGTTGTCTTTCAGACTAATTGAGTTCCTAGGTTCATGGTTGCTTCCTGTCACAATCTCAAACTTAGCTTTAACTTTTGTGCCTTAGAAATCTGATCACTACATCCCTATTTGCTCTTTTCTGCTGATAACCGGGTGAAGGCAGAAGTGCACCTGAGGATGGAAAATGACTGCATGGGAGTTCCAGTCTAGATATCCTTCATAGCAAACAAGACAACCGAATCTTCTCAGATTTGCATTTGAGTGTTAAAGGAGAAAATAGAAGTCAAAGAAACCTCAGATATAACTTGCAAATAGACAAAATACGGGAAAACGTCTGCTAACCTCTGATGCAATAGTGTCTGCCTCCATGAAGGGTATTAACAGCACTCCCCCCCCAAGAGCAGTTCATCTCCCTGAACAATAAGACCTTTATAGAGATCCTCTGGCCTGAGATCAATGAGAGTCAGAGCGTTTGATCCATGTCTGTAGGACTTTGTTTCCACAAGTCATGTGGACCAAACTTTGTGCCAGTTGTGCTTTTGCAAGAGCATGAGCTGGGGAATGAGCAAAGGAAACCCTCTTTCTATTCCCATCTTCCTCTTTGCCCTGTGCTCCTAAACAGTGCCCAGCACCTGCCAACATTGTGCCTGCTCCAGGCCAGCACCTGGGGAACACCTTAAGCCGGGTAATGTCTCCAGAGGCCTATGCCCTTGGCGTGCATCTGCTGTGATGTTGCGATGGCTCTTTCCTGGGGTGGTGGCTTAATGACAGAATTCAAAACCTCAGTGTCCTGTCAGTATTTATGAAAGCAGACCTTCCGCTGCTGTGGAGATCAGGACAGGTGAAGTGATGAGTGTTTTTCCTGACTGAAGTGAAGATTTGCTTTATTACCGCACGGAAGAGACTGCTTCTGGTTCAGGAGTGTATCCTGGTTTGAGCTAAATGGAACCAAGCCTATTCAATAATTTTAATTTTCAGCTGATTTTTTGCCTAACGCCAACTTTGATTTGTTCTCGTTATAAACCAGATTCATATACCTGGTGGGAATTTCACTTTCTAGGTGTCTGCATCTTATTTGTACTGAAAGATATCCATTTGCTGTATTTAGAGGTGGCAAAGCACAGAGGTTAAAAAAATGTGTCTATATAAACCATTTATTTGTGTAGGAGGACCTAGGGAAATCGACCCACCCAAACAAAATGTCAGTGAAAACCAGCTCTTCTTTATACATACCCTGTGATAATATCTATCTGCACTAGCTAACCCAACAGTAATAGGATTTTTGGTAGGAAGTGGCTTGCAGCCTTAACCTCCTCACTGCCTATGCTTGCTTTGCAATGCAACAGTCATTAAAATGACAGTGCTCTGTCAACATCAAACCTCCCTCCTTCCCCCTGTCTCTGAAAAATTGAATAGCGAGCTGTTTTAAGAGAAATGGTACAGTGTCATCACCAGCTGGCAGACTGGTATTGGCTTGCTGGGAGATGTAACAATTAGAGACCAACTGTACCCAAAAGGAACAAGTCTCTCCCGACCAAAGCCAGGATCACATCCACACAACATGCAAACTTCCTTGTGGAAGTTGAACTTGATGACTAACTGCTGTGCTAATGGTATATCCAGGGTCAAATGTCTCCTGAACTGTGAGGGAGGTCTATATGGAGCCTGGACATAGGGCTGGTGGGCACAGAGTCTGAGGTGCCAGCTGAGACCTCCCTGGCCCATGTGCCTGGGTTGTTTTCCCAGAGCTCATCTTGCAGAGTATTTTCTTGGGAGGGCACTGGTGCTAACCCCAGATCCCGCTGCTCACCCTCCTTCTGTGCAAGCCTGCTCTAAAACATTTCAGGGCAAAAGAGAGGGAAAATAAACCAAATCTATAACTAAGAATAATAAGCTGCAATTGTTACTGCATCTGACCTGTCTGACAGCAGAGTGAGATAGCTTCTCAGAAGGCCCTTTGCACGTCAGGACTCACAGTGAGTTAAGAGCACGGCTCATGCTTTCTTGATTCAAGAATCTCATCTTTCTTCCAGGAGTGATTAATTGGACAGAAAACATTCTGCTTTAGCAAGTGGCAAAGGGTTAGACTGAAGTTTTATCAGACCGGCAGTAGTGCAGGGCTGCACTGCACAAAGATAATTGTCTCAGGATTGGCTTAGGCCAGAAAAAGTACAGCGAATGCTCCAGTTTTATGAAAGGTCATCACTGCCACCCATTAGACTACTAGCCACAGTGGAAGGAAGCTGGAGAACGTCCTGCTCCTCTCCTCTGTTGCTATATCCAGAGGTGCTGGTGGCATGTGTAGAATTAAGGCCACCAAGAGGATGAGTGGAGTTTGAGCCTGGGTGTTGGCAGTCCCATCTAGCACGAGAGGCACAGGAGAGAGCAGCTGTAGGAAAGGCCCGTCTGTGGATCAGCCACACTCAGGAGACAGAGAATCGTCCTCTCTCACAGCGTGGACTACTCTTTTTTTCTAGCACTTTGCATCCAGATGAGCATAAGCAACAGCAACCTGCTCCCTTTTGCAGGAGCAGACCATCAGGAAGCAAAGAGCCCCATGCTGCCTCTACTACTTCCCACAGGCAGCAATCAACCTCTAGCCATTGCATTCCCCTCAGTAATCAGAAACATACTATTTGGAGGGGTACTTATTTTTGAAACACTGATTTCTCCACTTACTTTTTCCCAGGGATTGTCCCTTGAAAAACATTCTCTAGCTTCCAGCTTGACATAGCTACCTTTAAAAGGGACAATTATGGATACAATTATTCCATATAAATTAAAAATAGTTTATTATGGGAACCTTTTATTTTTCAAATGTTATTTCACTCTTAATCTCTTGCACACCTTGGGATCAACCCCCTCCTCCTTTCACCTTTCATCTCCAGCTCATTCTTTGCCTTTCTCCTTTAACTTTCTCCTTCAGAAGATGGGGACTAATAGCCAGCATCCTCCAGGAATAAGTGGGAGAAGAATGTATTCAAAATCTACACTGTATTATGATAACAACGAGAATTTTAAAATGATACAGTTGAATTCCAAAATAGTGTGATGCCTAAGTGACACAAGAGAACAAATATCTTCCATGATTATGGCAATAGGGGTGGCTACACAGGGAATTATTCAGAATTACCTAATTTTTACAGGTTTAATGAATCACTCATTAATATGGTCTTGCATGATGATACTGTACTTGCTTCAGCCCTGTGCACTTTGATTCTGTTCCCAACACATTGGTTGCTATGATAACGCCATGCAGTTTTCTGTCTACAAGGTACTTCTTGCTGCAATACGGGGGATAACAAATATGGGATGGTGCATAAACCCAGGTGAAATGAATCTATCCCTTCGCTGGCAGTATGTTGGAGAGATTGACACATTATGTCAATCTGTTTTCTCATTCCTTCTATTTCTCCTAACTCTCTTCCTTTCTCTCACACTGTCTGTCTCTGTACCTGTTTTTTTCTGCTCTCTCTCTCTCTTGGCACTGACACTTTCATCTTCTCCCTTGGGGATTGGAGATGTCACTGCGGGAAGTGCTTGTCCGCCTCTCTGGCAGCAGCAGAGCCCTGTGGCTTTGACAAACCTCATTTAATTGGGAGGAAGCCAGGAGGGTTTGAAAGAACTGAAACATCCACGAAACTCCTTTTATCAGGCATAATTTAAACTCTGCATGGAAAAAACCCTATATGTATAAAGAAAAGTCAACTTCCCTCCTGCTGTGCGTGCTCCCCTCCTACCCCCCCGGCACAGGCAGGCTCCTGCGAGATTCCATCTTTTCATTTTTCTAAAAGTGTCAAAGTAGATTTGTGCTCTGTGGCTGGGTGAACAGAAAAGGAATGCAGATGTCTCTCACTCATGCACATACACACACAGAGCACCTTCTGAAGGGCAGCGGTTTGGGAGAGACGCTAGCGGGCTGCTCTGTCACTTGGGATGTGTTGCAGGAGACAGAAATTAGGTTTTCAAACAGCTTGACAACACAGTCCAAGAAGGCTTCTTCTTAATTGCCCCTATCTTAAAAAAACCCACATCAAACTAACTAGTGTAGCAGGTGCCCACAAGGCAACGGGGATTGTGAGGGCTCTCAGGCCTGTTGCCTGATAGGAGAGAGCTTTTCCTGGTGAGGAACAGAACCTGTAGCTTGAGACACCCTGTATTTATAGTCAGCTCAGGGCAGGAGAGGCATATCTGTGTGTATGCAGCTGTGTGCTTTAAGAAAGGGGAGCAAGTGGAGAGGAAAATAAAGCAGGTAAAACTGAAGGAGAACTGGTGCGAGAGGGTGTGAGGAACAGCTGTTGTTTCTGAACATCAAAAGGGAGCAGGAGGAGCAGTCCAAGGGAATTGGGGCTAGCACATCATGCTGAGCAGCTGGGAATTCAGGACATCAGGAGGGACCCCATGTGAGTTACACTGAATACACAGTGTGACCCAGCCTGAGGGAAAGCTCTGGGCCCCTGGGGGTACTGAATGGGAGAGAAACGCCCTGTCAAGCAGATACAGCTCCACTTTGTAAACGTACCATGGCAGCAGCCCATCGAAGTCCCCTTCTAGTTTTAACACTCTGGTCAGGTGGAAGAAAACAGAAAAACAAGCTGTCAAATTTACAATGGGATGTAAACTTTGCGGCGTGCAGGAGTGGAGGGGGAGATATAATAAATAGCCTGTGAAGTGGCTCTTTCTTGGTGAGATGCGATTGAGAGTTAACTTACCAGCAGGAACCTGATAGAGCTGAGGAGGCAGAGGGCTAAAGAAGCCACGAGGAAGCACATCTTGTGCAGAGATCTGTCTTCAAGGGAAGGCTTTAAGCATCCTGGAGGCCAAATCCTCCACTGCTGGCACCCTGCTTAGCCTAGGAAAACAGGAGGAAAAGTAACATAAGAGATGAGCACAAGCTGTAAAGCTGGAACCAGAACCTGACCCAGCCATTCTTGAAGCTTGAGGCAGAGATAGTGGAGGGACACAGGGGAGCTGGATAAACCCACCCCAGCTATGTAGCTTTCCCGTGCATTTGCTTTTCCATGTGCCTGTGATTGAGTACATGAACCCATGATTTCAGCTCAAGCTGATGTTTTCAGAGGAATTTTGAAAATAAAATGTTATTTTGTAAAAAGGTTGTAAGTAAAAGGGAAAATGCTGCTGGGGAGACTGTATTTTACATGTTGTAACTGGAATATCAGAGGTTCGTGTTACCAGTTTACATCGACAATGTAACGGTACAAAATAACATGACCAGCACACTAAGCAGGCCAGAGGTTAAAACTAAAAACTAAAGAAAATATAATTTCCTCTTTTCCTAACCGAATACCGGTAGTACAACTGGTTGTAAAATGTGTCGTGGATTCATGGAGATGAGTCTGTTTCTCAGGATAAGTGCTTAAAATAGATGTAATACACACATGCTCCAAGTCCAGCAAATACCACTGCCAAGTGGCTGCTTTCTACAGGAGCACACAGCTGGGGACAAGGAAGTAGAACAGAAAAACCAAAACAACAGGAAAACAAATAAAAATAGTAATTTAGTTTTACAGCTTCTACTTTGTTTGTTTGTTCTGGTCATGTTTCAGCATCAGGAGGCCCATCGGAGCACGGCCTCATGTGCTTCCTCCCTCAGCCCTTGCCGGTGCTCCCCTTCCAAGTGACATCAGCCATTGGGATCCCCCTGCCCCCACATCCCCCCTCGCTACAGGGGACATTTGACATGATGACATTTCTGTTTTGAGGAGATAAAATGTGGGAAAAAAAAAAAGAAGGGAAAAACCAGAGAGAGAGATCATGAGAAACAGATTTATAAAAGGTATCTGGCCTCACTGCGATAGGTAACTGCTGAATTCTCACCTCCAGCAAAACAGTTTGGGCCCCTGCTGCCCTGAGCAGGGACAAGACAGGGAGCCAAAGTGTCCAGCCTGAGGCTACTTGGTAGAGCTGCACCACAGGCTGCCCCTGCCACAGCAGAGTCTCGCTGGAGACCCTCTGCCCCCTCTGTCCTTGCTGCTGCAGACTCTCCCCACGCTGGGCAGCAACATGGTTCAGTGCTTCCCACCATGGCTCCGGCTTCCTGGCGGTGGCCGTGCTCTGCACAGAGCTC
The DNA here is from genome assembly GCA_020746105.1 of Trogon surrucura. Taxonomy (NCBI): domain Eukaryota; kingdom Metazoa; phylum Chordata; class Aves; order Trogoniformes; family Trogonidae; genus Trogon; species Trogon surrucura. The sequence goes on along the minus strand of CM036621.1, from coordinate 52,666,025 downwards.
CCCTTTGATTTCTTAATTGGCCACGGAGTGTCATGGCTGAGTGGTCTGTATGAAGCAGCTCTTTCCTTCTCAAAAGCCAGGCATGCCAAAGCATCTGTTTGGCCCTCCTAGCATAAGAACTCTGTAACGCAAAGTTGGAACTGGCCCACATGCAGCCCAGAGCTCTGCTACAGAGGTGCTGGGCCAGCCCATCAATATGGGGCTGTAGTGGGGCCTGTCAAGGGATTGTGGCCAAAAAGCAGAAGTGTAATATAGCAGAGTTGCAATGAATACAGTTATTTCTTTGCTCAGGCTGAGAAAGATTTGTTCTGTTCCAAGACCTATGTTATCAGGGTTTCGGATATGCTGAGCTTTCTGTGTTTCTGAAGATGTGCATGGCAATGGCTGGCATTTCAGCAACCTGTGCTTTGCTGAAAACTTCAGTGTGCTTGGTCAGGCATTCAGAACAGTGTCTGGAAAACCCAGGTCTGAAGGGCAGCACACTTACCTCTGAGCAGGCATGGATCCCAAGCAATTAGCTGAACAGATAATAAACAGCAGTGATGAAAAATGTCGTTATGTCCTCAAAATATACTTGATTCTTGACCTGTGCATGAACACAATCCTGAGGACAAACCATGTCTAGTCTTTTCCTATGTACCTATAAAGCCTGTTGTGTGCCCCAAAATCAGTATTAGCCAGGAGATTCAATTATAATGACTCTCTAAGCTAGGTTAGGGCACTTTGTCTGATTACAAATTTCTTTCACTGATACATATATACATTATCTGTGTGTGGGGGGGTGCGCACGCATATATATGCTTGAAAAATACTCCTTTCTCTTAGTACACTCGGGAGTGATTGGGTGGTGGTGGTGTGCCTGGGCAGGCTGAGGTGTGTAACCATGGCCCTAGTCTCAGAGCTTTGGGCCACTGAAGAATGTGATTTTTCACCTCCTAACTAATCACAAGATTATGTTATTGTCTCATTAAAACGCTGTCCTAGCATGTCTTCCTTACCACTGTTGAGTAACTTTCCTACTGTCTGTGTCCAGAAATGAAAATTGGGACAGTGCAAAGTCTGTCTTCAGTCTGGGCAAGAGGGCTTGGGAAAGTGTGACCTTCTGAATTGAACTGTGCCCTACAAAAAGTTACTCATAGTGTCATTGAATCACTGCTTATCTGAGAACAATCACTACTGCTCTGAGAATAATAAACCCACTATGTGCCTACCTCCACTGTGATCTATTATAACCAGTTGCTTAACTGATGTTAGATCTGCTTGTTACTACAGAGCCATGCCGCTCTTCTTGAGCTTGCTCAAAGAGCTCAAGTTGAATGACTGTATAAAGAAACAAATAAACCCAGAGGCGATTTTGACATTGCCGTTATAGGTAGCTTACCTGTCACAGATGACTAGGAGTCCCTGAGTTCTCCTGGAAACAACCAGTTCTATAAAGTATAATGTGGAATCACAGGATTAAATGAAAATCAAGCCAAAAGCCAGTCTTTGAGCCCTTACAAAACCTTGTGCTCAGAATTTCAAAGGGCCCTATAGAATCTGTCATCTTAGTTTTTATAAATATACATTATTCCCATAGGACTTGAGTATCAGAATTCATGTTAATAAGGCTGTTCCAGTTCTGTAACTCCTTCCTTTAATACATTTGTGAATATAGGCCTTGGGCCTCCTTCTGTTACAGTGCATGTCTTAGCTTTGACTTCAATAAAACCAGTATCAGTCCCTGAAGTCTTCACACAAGGAAGCAGAAAGACATTTGCAGGCCTGAATCCCCAGCAACTGTTTTGGTTTACCGAGGGGCTGCTGGGCTTCATGTGGGCACATGGAGCTTTTCTGCATGGATCTGGCAGAATGACTGGGGATCGAGCAAAGATACTTGAGTCCCTCTCTTCTCACCCACTGCTCCAGCTGTCAATCCCTCACTAAGTTTGTTGTTTATCAAATTAACCATTTCCAGGCAGGCTTTGTGCTTACTCTTTCAAACACCTCTGTCAGACTGGAACTTTGCAGAGTTTGCAGTTTTAGGAAGGCTGTGTCTTTGTTGCCATTTTTCAAGGACACATTTCTAAACATTGTGGAAAATGTGGAGGAATACATTCCTCAAATGTTGTCTTTACAAAATACGATTTTTTTCAGTCTTAGATATGAATGAATGAATGAATGGCTCAATCCTGGAACAGCCCCTCAGAGCTGATTGACAGAGACATTTTCTTGCATCAGAAAGGCTTCAATTTCTATCCAGCTACGTTTTGCTGAGCACCATTTCTGACAGCAGAGATGAATGATGCTCTAGCTGTGGAGAGGAGAGCGGGAAGGGTGGTGTAGACCTCTCTCTCAAACCAGCCCAGGCAACCATTCCCCACAGCAGCGAGACCACCATGAGGCAAGTGCCACTGGTCTGTTTCCAGGAGACTTGGAGCTTGGCTGGGGCTTGTGCTGCACCATCTGAGAGCATCTTCGCTCCCTTCCTGCCCAGAAGCACCAGCCACATCACTTGGGGAGAAGCTGCCAGTTGCGGGCAAAGCAGGAGTCCCCTCTGCCTCTGCCTGCAGGGCCATTTCCAGAGTGCCAGGCCCAGGGGCTCGGTCACTCAGTGTCTGACTTTATGCACTTAACATTTCCAGCAGCAATCTTTCACCATTAAGCCAGGCAAGGAGGTTGTTAAACCTGTCTATCACAGAGTATGCAACTGTTCACAACTGAAATGTTCTCCTACACCCAAATACTAAGGCAGTTGCTAAAGCGGTAAATGGCAATATAACCTGGGATGGGATTCATGAGTGTTTAGGTGCTAGAGCACTGCAATTATTGCCAATATATGAAGTTTTATATTAGCATCTTGAATAGCTCCTTCCCAAATAAGTCACCAGGATGAACTCTGGCAGAACACTCTTCTTGGATGACTAATGACATTTTCTCTGGATCCTCTTTCCTTCATTTTGCCCCTTCAGCTGTAATAAAAGTGGAGAAATAAATTGTCCACATTGAATAGACATGTAAAATTTCAAGGCAGCATAGAAGAAAAACAATTTAAGAAATGCTTTAAAATAGCCTAAGATTTTTTTTTTATACGAGACAGAAATTTTTACCTCTTTACAGCGCTGACCAAAAACTTTCAGATGTTTTATCTTTCTGCCAGAAAATTTTGATTTGTGAGATGGAAACATTCCATGACAATATATCCATTTCCTTTAATATTTAATAATAATGTCAAGATGACTTAAATATTGGACTTTACTGAATTTTTTTAACATGAGTATTCTTTAATGAGTTTAACATGAATTTAAAAAATGCACATTCCGTTCATAAGAGCAGAGAAAAATGTTTCAATAATATCTAAGTGAAATGTTACTTTGTTTTTGTGGAGTGCATTTCCAGGATTAACATTCCAAACAGGAAATAGGATTTTTTTTACATTACAGATAGAAATATCAGCTTGCTTACTGGGAACTGGGAGGTATACCTGAATTATTGTCTTTGCTGTCTTGAGCAAGCCATTTCACTTATTTTTATAACATGGAGATTAATAATTGTCTACAAAGGGCAGTGTAAGAGCCAGTGAGCCAGCTACCGCTTTCCCTGTCCAAACACATCTGTCAGTGGAGAATTCTGCTTGAGTGAGGACTGCCAAACTTGCCACTTTGAGTATACAGAGCTTTGATTATAGTCTTTGCTCAAGGATTTAATGCAGTTAACTAATCCACTTTAAATCAGTTCATATTAATCTCCTGACTGACCCCATATAGACAAATCCTTAGAGAATGCCGAGGTCCCATTGTGTTGAGCACTGCAAGAACAGAGCAGTAAATATTTTCCCTACTGTAAGATTAAGACCAATCTAAAATTGTAAAAGAACACATACAGTTACTCCTTAAAGGGAAGAGATAAAGAACATTTGGATGTCATTAAAAAAATGGATGAACCACTGATTTAATTGTCTTGCAGTGATCATATAGACATCAAATAATGGGATTGTGTAGGACTGATTGGCTTTTTTAGCAATATGAGTAGATCTGAAAGGTGATGCTTGGGTTTGTTATTTTTCATCCGTGTGCAAGGCAGTGTGTGCTAATGAGGAAATACCTTCCTATATGAAAACTCAGGTGGAAGTGGCTAATGAACTGATAATGAGGCAAGCAAGCCAAAGGACAAAAGTTAAACTTTCCTAATTGATGAAGAGAGAGAAAGAGGATGCCAAGTGCTGTTGGATGAGGGTGCTGGGGTTGCAGGCTTACAGAGAAAATTTCTCTCATTAGTGAAATACCTGTGGCTGCAGGACAGAAGCAGAGCTTTGTCTATGTGGCAGGCTGGAAACTGCCATTTGTGCCCAGTGCTGGACAGATAGGAAGTTTCTCTATAGCCTGTCCAGCATGTATCATGCATCAATTACAGTGCTGCTTTGGGATCAAAGCCACATACAGTTTATTATGAGAATATAAATGTTATCGTTTTAGAATTCGGTTTCCAACCATCCCATTTGCTAAATGAAGCATCAGCATAAAAAGCAAGGTTAAAAAAAAAAAAAATAGCTAGCACTGCGAGTACTGACTTCATCTGCGTTCTCGAAAACGTCGTTGAAGTTTACGTTTCCTCGCCTGCTGCTTGTTGTCTCCATCTGCTGGTGACATTTTGGAAAAGCAAGAAATACTAAAAGGCAGAAGTTGACTTTGGAAAGCTTCTAAGTCCCATTCAGTGTAGCAAAGCCTGCAGATATGTGAAAAACTAGGCTTAATTTGAAAGTCATTGCTGCAACTGAAAAAGCACAGTGTAAAACCTGTCTCTGCTAAGTGAGATCATACTACCTGGTATAGGAAACTTCATTAGCCTGTGCAATAAATCAAGGAGTAAATCTCACTCACAGAGATTTCTTCATGTTAAAAAACAAACAAGCACTGTTCCTTACTCTTTGGAATCTAAATGTCAGAAAAAGGAAACAAAAACCAACTCGGTACATTGGGCACTCTAGTATTCCCAGTTTGGCAAAAGAACTAGCTTAATGTCATGGGCTGCGATTCCTAATCCTTTCCTGCCCTTGACCCCTGCTGTCTAGATTCAAACTTGTAACCATTAACGGGGCTGGATCAAAACACTGGCCTTCTGGTGTCACCAGTGGTGTTTAGAGGGGATTTAAACTCCCTGCTTTTCAGCACAGTGAAATGAACACAGCAGTAGATTAATGCAAGGATTTGAGCTCACACAGCATGAGAGCTTTCAAAAATAGTGTTAACAGAGCTACAACTGCCTCTTTCAGGGGAAGGAAAATGAGGGGAACAGAACAAATGAACAAATACCAGGCAAAGCCTTGTCGCTGCAGGCAAGGGCTCCTAAGCCCAGGGAGCCAGAGAGAAGGCCAGCGATTACTCTGAGAAGTGGGGCAGGAGCTCTCCCAAACCTTCATGTTCCGCAGGAACTGGTTCTCAAGCCAGGACTGGGGTAAAACTGTGCTTTCAGGCCCCAGAGCTGCATGTAATTCCCTACGCTGCAGAGACTGGGTGAGCAGGGCTGGCCGTGGAAGAGCTGATCATCCATACCTCCTGTTCAGCTGGGGTCACGCACAGGTTGAGATTTTGGCAAGCTGCAGGCAATGGGCACGAGGCCCATTTCTGAGCTTCTTTGTGCAAGAAGACACAAAGGCATAGGATGGTCACATATTCCTTTGCACGCTTCATCCCTTCATGGTTGCCCATAGAGGGGTTAGAGGAGCTGCTCCTCCTCTGGCAGCCCTGAATGTGCCTGACTCACAGACCCCATGGGCTGTGCTGTATCTCCTCTTCAGACTCTGCAGCAGGATGTGCTCAAGCCCACAGAAGTGACAGGAAAACATCTAAAGGTTTCCAGATTTCATTTCAAAGATTTCTGCTAACCCACCTGGCCCAGGAACCCTTCCAGTAACAACCTCAGTCTGGGGCTGAACCTATGCTGCTGAATCCAGTGGGAGTTTTGCCATCAACTTCAATGAGAATAGGATCACACCTCAATGCTTTGTTTTGCCTGTGTTTGTTCCTTGCCTCGGGCAGGAACCTGTTTGTTTGTTTGCTGCCTGTGCTCACTGCTAGCATCAATGGGACTAGCTAAAAGCATTCAAACCAGTGGATCTGAGGAAGCGCTCCAAAGTTTGTTTGCTTATTTGAACCATCCCAAGCACTCAGATTCTCACAACTGATCTGGAAATAACCTCAAGAGAGATTTTCTCAGGCAGACTCCACAGCTTCCACTTGGGCTGCCATGTCCTGAGGCATGAAACAGCACTTGTGCTTCAGGGAAGAGGGGGGAAGTGCACAGGAGCATGTAAATAGCAAATAATTTTAAACAAAGAGACTAATTTGCCTTCTTACCAGCAGCCCCATCAAAAACTGCCTTGATCTGGTTCATGACTAGGGCAAATAGTCCAACCTATATGACTAACCTTCTTCTATCCAGACTAGTTTGTGTAATCTAGGTGTGAGCCAAATGCTCCGTTCCCATACATGGCTGGAGCAGCTCAGAGCCACTTAGCCAAGCTCTGAGGAGGAGAAAGGGATGCTGCCTCTCCAGCTGCCACAGCTGTTGCCCCAAACACTGGCTCAACACCTCTCCCTCTCATGTGTTTGCTAGCATGATGGGATGCTCCCACAGGAGTGTCCTCTAACTCCTGCATTTCTATCTGTTCCAGCCACAAAATGCACCAGCATCACAGTATCAGAGCACAGCACAGGTCGATTCTGTTCTGCTGGAGTCCATTAGGGAAACTTTTGATTGAGCCTGTAAGCAACTCAGACTTGAAAACTGCTTATGATGACTAGACTTGTCTTTGCTGGAGCTATTTCTGTGCTGCCTAGGTGCCTGCCCTGTCCCTGGCAGCCCTGCTGCTGGCATTGTCGCAGCAGCAGAGGACAGCACTGCTACTCAGACAAAATAGACCGAAGTGGGCAGTTCTGGGTGCTCACATGTTCTCTGTTTTCTGTATTAGCTTCTTTCCTAGTGTAACCCTAATATTTGCACTTCTAGATTGTCCCCCTATGTAAGCATCAAGATACCTCATCATAATCGCTGAGAGTTTTTGGCCTGGTATGAGCAGACAACTGACATAAAAGACATTCTTTGGGATCAGTTCGTCCCACATAAGAGTATTTCTTTCCTCCCAGACCACTCTTCACAACATGTAGACTACCCAGCCAAGACTCAAACAACTTAAGAGAAGAAAGTGCTTCCTCCAGTTCTCTGCTCTGTGTTTGCTCCCTATCCAAATTAAACTTGCTGTGGACAGCGACACATTCCCATTTCACGCTGGTTTGATTAATGTGTCTCAGCTAATTGTGTGAAGGATTCCAGTTCTTTCGACTGTGAGATCAGGTTATTGTTCAGCCAATTGTGACTACCATGTGAAAATAAGGGCTGTTTAGTGTTCATGCACCAGAATCAAAGGAGGGGCATCTTGGACTGGGTCACAGAGAAACACCCACTTCTTTGAAAAGATGTTACTATGCTCTACTAAACCTGTAAACCTCTTAATCAAAGCACATCTTCTCCCTCCTCCTCTCCTCCTGCTTTTTTTTTCTCCCTTCCAGATAGACAGGCTCCCCCCACCACTGTCTTAGGGTACAAGTGAGAGAGAAAAGGTAGGTTGTAGATGGGTGAATTTCACATTCTAGGGTTTTTAATATTTCACTTTTATATTTCTCTTAAAGAATGATCCTGCTGAGACGCTGAGAATCAGTGTTCATCATTTCCCCCTCACTGACACTTGAATATATTTTCCCAAGAGAAAACATTAAACAAAAAAAAAGAAAGAAAGAAAGGGAGAGAGTGAGAGAGAGTGACTGAGCTAGCTTTTCAAAATATACTTCTCAACCTGCCAACATCAAAATAAGAGACAACTGGCCCTTTGAAGTCCAGGACACAGATTTCTCTATCAACCCATGTGGAAATAAAAGAAGCCAGCTTTATAAATCACACAGATTTCTCACCTTGCCCACATCAAAATCAGGACAGTGACCTTTAAAACTGAGGTTTAGGGGACCCCAAACCAATCTCCCTAAAATAAGAAGAATTCAGATATACTGTGCTCCAGGTACCTGTCAGATTTTGCAGTCTAAACCAGAAGACATCGATCCTTCGCACTGAGGAGTGGACACTAACTACATTGTCATCTTCCATCAGCCTAACACATACACAGTGCTCAGTGAGGCAAATTTGCCACACATATACCTTTGCTTGTATCCCAGTGTTGTTGTAGGCCCTGCATCAATGCTATTGTTAAGTAGCTCAAGGGATTTAGTGACACTGAAGTACAGGATTTTTCATTATGAGAATTACTGACCCAAAAAGCTGGTTGCTCTGAGGGAAACTGGTTTGTAATTACTGTATCACACAATTAGGGGTCTAAGAACAACCCAAGAAAAAGGTACCAGTCATCTGATTTTTCAAGACAAATATTTTTAATCCATGCTTACCTTTGTTTATTATGTCATTCTAACACCTTTTGTGCAGAATTACACAGCCGATTAGAGACATTCATTTGCACAAGAGAGTGAGGGAAAAGATAGAATTAGAGGCCTGAGAGGTAGTTGAGCTCAACAGGTATCTTCCTTACCACAAGCTGTTCTTAAATTCTGTTACTTGACAAAAACATGGCCTTTATCATTTTCCCCATGGCAAAATTCTTTAGAAATTGGAGTCAGGACATAGAAGAACATCTTGTTTCTTTCTACATTATGCCAAAGTGTTGAACCATTACAAGGAGCCATATGTGTAAGAATGCTCTCTCCATTGTTAGAGCAATATTATTTTTACTGCAAGAGCAGATAACCAAGGACTGTATCTATCAAAAATAATGTTACAAAAATTAATTGCTTTCATGGTATATTGCACTTTTAAAATGACATTTCAAGTAGTTCAATGATTTTATTTTTCCACAAATGATTTTTTTTAGCTTTCTTGTAGGTGGAAATAAATTAGGAGTATTCTCTTAGCTGGAATGTAATCCTGTAAAAAGCAATGCTGAGTTGTCCTGGTTTGAGAGCCCTGGGATAAAAGTTCAGGGGCAATCACAGGGGGGAGTGGGGGAGCTGTGCCTGTGGGGAGGTGAGGATGGGTCAGGTGACCCAAACGGACTGATCACAGCCTTCCTTCCCATGGAACTCAGTATAAAAGAGCCCCTGAGACAAGCCCTGGGGCCTCTAGTGCTGCTGGGCTAGGGGGGTTGACATAGGCTGAGCATCATCTTTGCCTTGCTGCTGGTGTTCCTGCCTCCTGCCCTCACACTGCAGAGGAGTAGAGGTTGTTGTCCCTCTGCCTCCCCAGGTGGAAGTGGTATAACTCCTTTTCTGATGTGGGTGGTGTTTGGTGTCTTTTTTATGTTTTGTTTTTTTTTTTTTTCTGGGCTGTCACTGGGACTCTGTAATTGAGCATTCCTGCCTGCTGGTGAGTCTAGTCTGGAACTTTTTTCTGCTTGGGGGCAGTTGTCATGTGGAAGGTGCAGGTTCTGTATTAGTGTATGCTCTTGTATCTTCAAATGTATTTGTACACTTGTATAACACCTGTACATAGTTCAACATCATTGTTGTTGTTAGTATCAGTTCTCTTTTTCATTAAACTGGTTCAAGTTTGTTTTTTTTTTTTCTTTTTTCAACCTAAAAATCTCTCTCTGTTCCCCTGTTATACTTTTCTGGGAAAGCAGTGGGGGGATCACAGGGAGCACCTGCCAGAGTTTAGTGGCTGATCCAGCCTTTAACTTTGACAAGGATATAGACAAGTTTGCCTCTAGTCAAAAGTGCATTCCAGGCTAGGACTATAATAGTGTTTGTTACTTTTGCTTCATTTCTGAAACGTGCGACAGGGTCATTTAAGTAGTCTCAAGCAAGAAATAGTTAAGACATAGCATTTAGGGAAATATAAATAGGTCTTATTTTATATCTATTTTTTTCAATCATCTGTCTCTCTTCATTAACCCGCAATAGAAGTAAGTCTATAAATATGCTAGCTTTAAGTGCATATAAACAACTAGTACTATTTTTTCCCAAAAAATACTGTGTTTGGTGTACCTTCTTCACATCAAATGAGCTCTGGCTTTCTTCACCCAGTTTCCCTATGGGAGAGTTTTGTGATGGCTTGTCATATATGTAGTAAAGTATGAACCTAGACCACTGCAGGAAGGAGTTATTCCCTATTTAATTAGGACTCTTTTTAGGAAGGTGTAATCTCATGGTACCAATACCAATTGCATTAAGGAAAACGTTTTTGAAAAGAACATGTATTGCTTCACGAGTATCAGAATGATTTTTATGTCTGCAAACAGCCGTTTCTCAACCACATAATTGCTGTAACAATTCAGAGAAATGTATGTGGGAGAAGTAACTCCATTATTAGTAACCTACAGTTAAGCTAATTTATGCTGCTGATGAGCTAACATCTGAATTTCTTCCTTTGCACCTAACATTACCCACTTAATTAGCAAGATTTTGTAAACTGAGATTTGTATCTCCTGGGGTTTACTTTGTACTGTCCATATTTCAATATGGGATCTTGTAAATCCACAAGGCTTTCCAATTAAATACTGTCACAGTATTCTCCTTGCCTTTCAATCTGGGTAATAGATTTTTTTTTTCCTTAAATTCCATCTGGTGGCATGTCCCTACCTGTCCCATCAACTTCTGCCTTTTAGCTAAGTCTTAGAACTACAAACACCTCCTTAAATAAACTACATCTTGTGACACTGAAATATTTTTTTCCTAGATTTTAGCTTTTCCTTAGAAAGTATAATTATATCTATCTATATATATTGCATAACAAAACTAATTAAGCCTTTTTGAAAGCAAGGCTGAGCCTATGCCAGCTTTCCTGGGAAGACCTGTGCAGCTGTGTGACTCTGCTTTGACAATGGAGCATGTTTCATGCTAACCTGTTGTTCATTACTCTTTCCCAGTTAATTGTGCATTTAATTGGGGGCAGTGGGGGAAAGCCTCAGAAATTTTCAGAGGAGTTTTGGCAGTTTTTGCTCGAGAGCAGAGTCATGCAGGATGAGCACTGTGAGATCAGGCAAAAGTTGATACAAAAAGCACACTGGAATTGTGAGTATAGGCTGAAGCACTATTTTAATTCTGTGATGATAAACTGGGAAGTTTTAGCTACCCTATATCCATGTGCTAGCAAGTTACTTTAGCATAAACCAAGTATTCTCAATGGTTACTTAAAGTGCTAGTGAGAGATGCTTCTTGTGCTTTGGGCAGGGATGTGGTTAGTTCTCACGTGCTAGAGATGCACTTGCCAGACCTGCTCATTTGAGACGGATGCTAATGAGCACAAGGCACTGTTCGTGAATCGAGCGAAGAGTTATAGGTGAATCCAGAAGGGGTACAGAAAGGATCATAAAACGTCAATCTTCAGCAGAAGGACACGGAGATAATTTCGTCTGAGCATCGGGGGACTCCATCCAAAGTGTATGAGAGGGGAAGTTAACTTACAGGAATCCAAATAGCACTTAAGCGGGTCATTTCGATTCTGCTAATGCTGGGGCCGTGCTTATTCACGACTTAGTTTGGGTCATATCCAAGAACAGCCAGAAGGTGTCAGAATTTCTCCACGTTCCAAGTAAGTTGCCCAGGAAACGATCTTTTACAGTCAAATTCTGCTCTTATTTACAGAGTAATTATAATGGTTCACAAGTTGCAAGTCAAGTTCCTGAAAAGTCATATGTCTGCCATATATGTATGAATCCTTTAGGTAAATTTCAGCTTTAAAAAAGGTCTTTTTACACCAGGCATGAGGCACAGAAAATAAATGACTAGCTTCCTGTTATATAGTAAGTGAGAATTTAAACTCATTTCAGAGACTACAAAATTCAGAGGCAGGTTTAGTGGGGAAGATCCAATGGGACATAAACTCGTGCATTGTTCCCTGCTTTGTGGTGTTGGTTTTTTTTTTTTTTTTTTTTTTTTTTTTTTTTTTTTTTTACCATGCTGCATGCTCTTGGAACCACATATATTGTACCTGGAACGTGACCAGTGCCAGCAGCAGAATGTGAAGAAGAGGGAATTGTAAGTATTCTCTATGTATATTAATTTGGATTAAGATTCTCAGAGCTTGCACTGTTCCTGTAGAAGGATCCTGGGAAATTAGAATCTTTCTGCAGAATTGTATATTTTAAATTCAAAGTGCTATTAGATTATAACACTCCCTAAACATTAAAGAATAAATAATTTAGGAGGTATTTTTAATAAGAGTTTAAAATATGAATCAGTTTTAGGAATTTAAAGGATGCTTTTGTCTAAGGTTTGCACATTCTGGGCCATGTTTCTGAGCTGCTCATGCCATAGCTATTTTGAGACATCTGGTTTAAGTGTCATTTGAGACACCAAAATCAAATGCTTTCAAAATGGTTGGGTGTCTGTGGTATTGGGTTTATAAGCTCTTTGTAGGACCAGCCTTTATAAGCTAATGATTGTTAGATACAGTAATAGCATTTGACATTACAAAGAAGGCATTTTAATAAACACCACGGACTTAAGGGAAAGCAATTCTGATGTTTAAAGGTTGTGAAAATTTATGAAATACTTTTTAAAAGTCTGAATAGCACATGGTTTCCTAATTTACATAGCTGAAAATACTCTGGTACTTTATCCTGCATTAAATATGTGAAGAACTGACTAAGAAGAGATCACTGAGGTAGGTGTCTGTGGGGAAACATGGTTATCTGCCAAGATCGACAGAGGACCTGTTGGAATATTTTTATTGTTGAACCGAAAATAATTATAAAGTGTTTGTGATAAATATTATGGATGACAAAAATAAATGGCTTGGTAAATGAGAAAGATGAAGCAGTTATGCAGAATAATTGGTCCATTTAGTGAGCTGTGCTAATACAAAATGTTTTCTTACTGCCCAGTGTAACATTTTTCCTTCTGGGAACATGGAAAGGGGCTTTCTTTTGTTGCAAGTTACTTTATGAATAATACTTAAAAATTCAAAATGAATATTTGGTGTGACACATTGACAAAGAAGACCCAAGTGATAATAAATAAGTAAACAGGGAAGAACTTGGCTGTAGCAGAGAGGACATTTGATATGAGTATTGGTGACATCCCAATTAAGTAGTCAAACCACTGGGAAAGGGTTTTCAAAAATCAGAAGAGTATCAAAGGGAAAGACTGAACAGTCAAGAAATGGATGAAAAGTGCCCCTTAAAGAACACATCTCCGTCAATGACAAAGTCGGAGTCTGTTTTTCTTATTTTAGCGTATAAAAATAAGGGGAACTGAATGCATTATATACTCATTTTTACATTCTATATATAAACAATTAGGAATAAACTAGAATAGCCTGTGATGTAAAGAAAGTCATGCTAATTAACCGTTTTCTAGCCAAAAGCTCAGACCATCTCTTGTGAGTCTGGGAGTCCAACCTTCTGCCCTATGGATTTTCAGCCTCCCAAAATGAGCTCCAATATGAGAAGTGCAGTCAGCAACTCCAATAATCAATAATTACTTGGTTTCTTAATTACAAGAAGCTGTGCCCCTGGCCCTCTTTTTGCAATAGTTTTTGCCATAGCAAGAAATGAGTCAGGAGTTGTGCCTCTTAGCTCCCAGTGAGCTGTCACAAATCTGGAGTGGTTCAAAATGAAATTGCTCAGGCAATTGTCTTCAGTTGCTACTGCTCAACGAAGATTTTGAATATTTTTTTTGCTGCATTAGCCACTCTTGTACTATTGATGACGTCTGTGTTAGACACCAAAATTCTAAAAGCATTCAGAAAAAGTGGTAAGAAATCATAAACATGTTTCAAAGTTCTGGAGACTAGTTTATTAATTGGAATGCATAAAATATATTGTGTAATTATATGTATAATTAGTGAATACACTCTTAGCTGCCAGTATAAATTAATGATAGCCCATAGCAATTAGAATTCTGCTGTTTTCACATTGAGACCTGGGGGAGCTCCTACGCTTGAGCTTATTAGCAGTTATTAAAAATACAATAGGATGTCCTTCCTCTACTTTGCTTTATTTTCTTAGCACTTGCAACTCTTTATTTATTTTAAAAGGATATGACAAAACCAATAGTAAAATATTTTCTTCATTTTTCTTGCCAGATACAGTGCTTGCAATTAAATAACAATTCTGTGTTCTCTGCTTTTCTGGACCTTCTGCACTCTGTAACCCTTGTGTGATATAAATGCTAACTGGGAAAATATGTAATGCGATATTATGTAATATTTTACCTCTACCTTGCATGGCATAAGTGCCTCTCTAATGTGTTTGGGTTTTTTTGGTTTTGTTTTGTTTTAGTGCAGTAGAAATACTTCATACTGAGTATATAAAAATGAAAGTATTAAAAATTTCTTTTTTGGCTAGTTTGTGGATTAGATTCCTGTCAAAAATCTGCAGAGCAGGATGGTATTGTGTGTATAAAGTCAAAGCTTTATTGTCTTAAAATGAATCTCGAGTATGTTAGAGTTCAGGTTGGCCTAAGAAGTGTCATAGGCACTGTACTGGAGTCTATGTTCTTTCTTATGAGGTTTCTGACATTGCTGGATTGTGACTGTATTAGAAATAGCAGGATTTTGACTGTATTAGAAGTAATAGTGTCTAAACCAAAAAATGAAACAAATGTTTTGAGTTCTTCAAATCTTTGGTCTAATTTCAAGAAGTTTGAGCTTTTTTAATATGAGAAATATTTCACAAAGGCCTTGATATCAGGGGAAAAAAAGGCATAGTTAGCTTTGCTTTTATTGTATCTTTGGTAGAGGACACTTGATTCCCTTCACCTTCAGTAATTCCGCTATCTACTGTACAGAACAGTGTTGCAGGTTAAGAAAAGCAGGCGCTCCTGAAGATGGCAGCAAATACCTTCTCTGTAAGTGAAAGGAAAGTTCGGACCTAGTGCATATGATACTGCAGTTACTGTCTATTCTGTCAATATAAGGATTCCAGTAACAGAAGAATGAAAACTGAATTTGCAGATACACACATGGTCACACTAAATATTGCTTGAAATGTTCTGTGGAATCTTTCTCTGTTGATATACGTATATAGTGACATATATTACATTATCTCTGACTATATATAATGTCCTCAGGTGTTCTGTGTTTATCTTCATTAAGTTTCAATTAAGTAGCTACAGAGTGGGAAAGCTAAGAAATTGAAATAATAAAATGTCTGCGGTACTATGCTGCAGAGATGAGCAGGCATATTATGAGACATTGCCAGACCAAAGTGTTTATTCTGTGCCCTGTGAAGCAGGGCAGAGTGATACTGGTCTATTCCAAAAGTACTTGTAAAAAATATATATAAGATAATTTAAGACTTTTCCATTTGCTTAGTACCATCAAATGTATTTTTCTACTGTAGTTGGAGATTTCTACTGTAATTACAGTATATTCAAATTCTTCATGTAATCATTTCAACAGAATTTTACATATGGAGTACTTTTGTGAATGACATCTCATAAAAACTGTCTCGGTCTGTGACATCTCTAAATGAAAGTAGCACAGAGGTGGCATGTACCTCCTCTGAGACTGTGTTATGAATTTACTTTTATTCCTGGTTGTCTTGATGCTACTGCCTGCTAGGACAGTTGAGAACACTGTACTGGTCATTCTGCTTGAAGAAATGTGTGTTGTTCTTAATCTCAGCAGAACTCAGAGGTATCTCCTGCGGACTCTTGGATGTACGCAAACATTATCTGGTGTCATGTTCTATCTGATACCACTGTGACACGGCCTTTGTAGCAGACAGGATCTGCATTAGTGCACGTGGCAGGACTGCAAGCTTGTATTCGGGGTGGAAGACTCTTAGAGCGTGCGTTGCTTACCTCAGTCACAGGGACTTAGAAAACTTTTCTTTCATTTAGAGAATGGAGCTGCATAAAATTGATGGATCTGAAATTTTGGATTTGCCTGCCTTTTTTCCTTCCATGACACTAGCTCTCTGTTGAATGTGAATTTCAAAGGCTGATAGCAAAATACTGATAGTTCATGAGAGTGTTGCTTTCTAAACGCTATTTTTTTGCTTTTCCCTGTCATATACAGTTTACTTAGAGGAAGAATGCCTCACTTCATACTGTGTTTCTCATATGAGTCATGTAAAACTCACATGAAATATCCTTATGAAAGAAAAAAAAAAATATTTCCAATCAGTTCTGTCAGCATGTTATTTATTCCATCAGTGAAAGGAAAATGCTCCGGAGTTAGCTAACCTGCTGTCCTGGGTTTAGCTAAAAACCCAGTCCTGTTTAGTGATTTTTACTTTCCAGTTTAGTGTCATCTAAAAGGCTGCACATTCTGAAGTCAGCAGCATGTTTTTGCAGACAGTGTGTGCTACTGGCGGTGATAACACTTCATGTTTACAGCTACTGCCTGGGACTGGTCTGCAGAAAGGCTTTTGCTTATACTTATTCCTACAGTGACCAAGGCCACTGCTGGCTCTTGTGTGCCACGCTGGGGGTGCTGGGTAGTAAGAGGGGGGCCCAAGGAAGTAAAAGGTTGCACCTCCAGAGGGTAACAGACAGGACAGGTGACCAACAAGAGTATTCCATCCCATATACGTCATATCTAGTATAAATTGAGTGATCATGAGAGTTTCGTCCCTTTTGTTCGGCCTTTTCGCCCTTCTTTTCTGCAATGGCCGGTGTCCAGAGAGGACTCCATCTGACCTCCTGCTTGTGATCCGGATCCTGAGTTCCCGAATCCAGCTCCCTGTATCCAGCTCCCACCGCCGCTGAGCCTGGGGTTTCCCCAGTGCCTCCTGCTCTGCAGCACCAGTGGGGATTTCTATCGGGGGAGGGAGTTGGGTTTGATATCGGGCTACTATCTATAGTTGTATGTAATTCTTTACTTTTATCTTTTTACCATTATTTCTATTATTTTCATTAAAGCTGTTCTAGTTTTCCTTCCCTAACCCATAAGTCTCTCTGCCTCATTCCCTTTTCTCTTCCCGTTTGGGGGGGGGAAGAGGGGGTTAGAGAGTGCCTGTCTGCATTAGTGGCCAGCCCAGCCCTAAGCCGCGACACCTGCCTAGATGCTGCTGTGGTAAATTAACCTTGTAAATCAGCAAGTGTTCTCTGAAGTCCCTGATTCTAACTTTTCTTTAACTTCCTTTTGTTACAAATTGTATGGCATAACATCGTGTGTAGAAACATGTATTGGAAACATAACATGTGTGGTCCTGCAATGACAATGGTTATTTACCTTCAAAAACTTACACTTTGAGCATGTGTAACCATTTACAATACAAAGCTTAACCTTCTGCTTAACCATTTACAATATAAAGCTTAGTTTGCTAGGTTTTTTAGGTGCATGACTTAACAGATGCTACCAATACCTGCCATGCCTGCTTCATTTTGCCTCCCATACCATGTTGAGCAGGTCATTTTATGAATCCAAGTCATGAATTCCACTATGACTTACATAGGACAATGGAAAACTGCATAGGTCATGCTGGTTTCTTGGAGGGATTGTTACCGGCTTTTGATGAAAAGAGAAAATAATGCCTGTTTTGGTTATTGCTTTTAATTTTGTTTGCATTATCTTGCATACAATGAATTGCCTCCCTCAGAGTCAGATTTTCACTTATTGTTATGTATATGCTGCTTCTTGTTGGATAGCTATTTAAACGTATATTTGAAAACTGAAAAATACCGAAGAAGCTTTTGGAAGATTTTTATTAATTTATACTGATGTGCAAGTAAAAGATTGCATTTCTCAGTACAAATACTCTGTGCCTAGGCGTGAATGTTTTCATGCCTGCTTTGTAAGGTTTGGTATGCATGAGGTAATTTGGAATGGATTAAATGGTTTTATTTGCATATAGCTCTTAGGAAAACTCGTGCTCTCATTCTGCTTAAGAATTTACAATATAAATCTTAACCTTCTGCTTAACCATTTACAATACAAAGCTTAGTTTGCTAGGGTTTTTAGTAAGGGTAAATGAATTAGCAAGGACTCTGCATCTTTGATAACAGATGTTACTGTTCTTGATGTGTTTCAGTCTTGAGTGCTAAAAAGCATGAGATGAAGCTCCTGGTAAACAACTTGATTTTGAGAGTCATCAAGGTCTAAATGACACAGCATTCATCTAAATGACACAGAATGCTGTCTTAAAAGTTAGCCATGTGAGCAAAAGATTTGATGAGTTTTCTTCTGTTTCATATTGCATCACCTGGTAATAAGAGATGATATGCGGCAACAACGTACGTCTCTTTTTACATCTGTGCAGAAAAGATCACTTAGGTACGAGCTTTAAAAGTTTTTTTTGGAATAATCGTAGACTTGCAAGTCCTGTGTGCTCAATCAATGAGGCATATATGGTCTATGGATACCTGGCAGTAAGCATAGGAATCTTAGTTAAATCAGACATGCTCATTCAAGTATTACGATCACTTTGAACTGAAGTATTTCTTAGAAGGAGGAACATCAGCTGAGAAGAATAACTCCCATAGTTTTCTCAGGTTGAGGAGGAGAAGTTACATACATTAATAAATGCCTTTCGTAACAAAATGAATACTGCAAAAGAAAGAAGCAGTTGTACTATGTTGTACACATCTATAGTTTATAATTTCAGACTTATAAGAAAATTTTATTTCTAAATTAACTAGCAGGCATACTGAATAACTTAAAATTAATTTAATTTATCAGTCTAACCAGAAAGTATTAAGACTGTCAGACTGATGTATAGCATTTAATCAAAGGAAGAATACCCAGTTTCAGATTAATATCATTAACAGTTCAATGTTTCAGATAACAATGAATCCTCAATGCATCCTGAGTTCTTTGATATTCCAGTGCAACAATAATCCTCCAGTGGATTTATTATGATAATTTTAATATGCTTTTCTTCTCAAAGATTGTTTAAAAAGCAAATTATAATTATTATGAATGCTGGCATTACAATAAAAAAAGTTCTGAAATATAACACCATTTTGATGTTATAAATTGTTTCACATTAAGATCAAAAGGGAAGAAAGCCAAAGCAGTATCAAGGGCTGGGGACGTTTTATTTTAATGAATAATTTCCAACCCCTGGGTTGTGGATGCACTTTATCTTTTTTTTGTTTGTTTTAGCATAGATTAACTCTTCTGGTTTTAGATCTTTGTACTCGAAACCTTTAATTTGGTGCGAAGTGTACTAGCTTTTGATGTTTCTCTCTGCTGTTAAGGACACACCATGTCCCTGGTTTTCGGGATCTTGCAGTTCTAATTTCTCCCCCAAAGTCAGAAATTTTATTCAATGTAGGGTAACTCAGACACAGTAAAAACAGGGCTACTGTGTAAAGATGATCTCCTGTGGTTTGCTGGAGTGGGTAATACAGCCCAAGGTTTAACATTCACTTACAGCAACTCTCTCTCACCACTTGGTAAAAACCTCACTTCAAGTCTGTATAAAACTGTTTTCCCGGTAAAAATACTTTGCTCAGAATCTAGTGGAAAAGGATTTATTGTAGTTTCTGTCTTAGAGCAATTAAAATATTCATAAATATTTTTTTCATGCTTGGTGTCTTTTGTAATTTCCATTGAAGTTTGAGTTCAGAAAAGAGACTGTCATACAGTTTTACTACATAAAAAAAGTTTCCAATCCATCAAGAGGTGAAACGTTGAGTGCAGCGTATACTTCAGCGTAGGCTTCAGCTTTTGGGAATGAACTTCATTTTCCAGCTCTGCCACCAAAGACCGTAGCAATCTATTTTGTTTTGAGTGTTACTTGAGGCAAAGGTAGATAAATGTAATTCTTAGGAGGAAAGCTGCTTTCAAAATTTCCCTTTAAAAATGTTGATGCAAAGTATATTTGATGTCTTATTCCACACTTCCAAGGCTGGAGAACCTGGATGTGAAATTAAATGTAATAAATAATATTGAAAATGGAATTTAAATCTAGACGGTATGTAGAGGTTTTAATTTTATGTTGTTTTCTAGTACCTTACACATTTTGATAATCAATTCATTTTCTTAAGGGCAGATATACCTTATTCATAGAAAAATGGAGAGGTGAAAAAAAAATTGCTAAATATTATGTATTTTGTATGTATAAATGTGTAGTGACATATTTACTAAGAGAAAGATCGTTCTAAATTCTCCTCAAACTATCCTCTTTTCAGTTTTGTTTTAGGTCAAACAAATGTTTTGTGAACAAATACTTACTCTTTTGTTAAATCAGCATGATGGAAGAAGCCAAAGGGAAAAATATGAAGCTTTGGCTGCCTGTGCACAGTTCAGGAATGTCCAGGGGGAGCACTGCACGTGGTGCTGAGGTAGCGAGCTGCCACAAATCTGGAAGTCCCTTAGCACAAGACATCCATGTATTTTTAATCCTATAACAATGTACATGTGGTCAATTCATGGAGAGGGGTTACAAAGGGAATAAAAGAAGGCTTTTATTAGCCCGATTTTTTTTATCTTTAAAGGTATTTTTTCCCTTTAAAGGTATCAAACTTTTATAGACTATTTTTCCCATGGTCTTTTTTTCTCTAACCTCTTAATGAATTTTTACTATAGTGGAATAAAAAGTAGCAGTAGATCTGTCCTTCAGAGTTCTTAGTCTTCCACAGATGCTGATGAAACAGCTGGTGAAACAGGATGTGATCTACAAATGTCACATTCAGATTTGGAAGTTCTGGAGTGTTGGATTTTGTTTTGCTTTGATCTTCTTTGTCAGTAACAAACTGAGGGCGCAGAATAGATTTATAGGCGAAGCTGGAAGACAATGGAAGAGAACTGGTTAATGGTAAAATACCAACTACATAATGTTAATGACACATTCTAGTAACCACCCCTCACTTTTTTAATGAAGGATGAAATAAAAATGTGCTGAAGCATAATCAGAGAATGAGAATATCTTAGATAGGAAATGGGGACTCTGTCCTTTTATTGCTCCTCGCAGCCCTTTTTCTTATTTCCTATTTTGCTTTTATTTTCTTGAAGAGGAAATACTGATGTTTGACTACTTGAACAAATAGTTGCAGAGTAAAATACTGGGTGCTGTGCACACAAGAAAAGATCAAAGATTTTTTAAAAATGTGATTCACATTGTCATTTTGCATCTGAAAGAAGGTACCTTTCCTCGTGGAGAACTAGCATATGGTTAATATTTTTGAGCTATGTGTTTTTAAGGCACAGGTACCCCTCTTCTATCACTGCAGTTCTCATTGCAAAGTTGACCTGGATGATGTTTGGGAATTTTTGTTCTTTTTTTGGGGAAAATGGCAAGCGAGGAAGAAAAAAAAATCTTGATTTTGATGACAAGATGAGAGGTACTGTAAAGATAGGAGTGAGGGCAGCACATGCTTTCTTTTCTATGCTTCTGGTTACAGAAGAAAGGATATCTTGCTCTTTTTTAGTTAATTTTCAGATAATGGCTTAGTTAAACCTCAGTCCTGATGTCTTGCCTTGCTAAAATACCTGAGATAATTCTGGCATAACTAGATTTGAAACAAATCTTAGGAGAACAATGGAAGACATTAGGAAAAAAATCTGCTAACTAGAAGCTGAAATAAAAAAGTAGATTCCATTACACAGGGATAATGACAACAGACAAATTATAACATTAATTAAAAAAAACCCTGTTGTATTATAGACTGGTTTCATTGAGGACTTGGAATTTGATCATTCACTGATGAATGTGCCGTTTTCTCTTATGGCAACTTCATATGGAGTACAAGACCATGTGCCATGGGTGCTGGTCAGAGGTGGAAGGAGAACTGTGGAGAACGATAGTCACTGAGTCAATGATAGGAATAAAAAAAGAAAAACTTGCAAAGCATAATTATTTTAAAGGTATAATGTTACAGACTTTTATCTATGGCATTATTTGGCTAAGTTCTATTACCACATCTATTTTTAACTGTGAATTAAACACAATTTATTCATAATGACCATTCTTATGGTAGTAAATCAAGCTATTTTTCATTCATATTAGTAAGGGTAGCTTTCTGCTTACTCTGCTTTCTTCTAATGTTGCTCTTTGATTCCTGTTTATCTTTTGCATTTCAGAATATTGCAGTTAAAAAGGGAAAAGAGGATAGTATTTTTTGACCATTTAAAAGTGCATGATGGTGTCCCACAAATAATTTTAGTAACTAATAACATTTCATGTATCCAGTGAGAATGAAAACATCGCATCCTGATTTGTGGGGCATGAGACAATGTGGAAAACAACAGCCAGAGCACACTTTTCTTCAGGTATTTTAGAAAGACTGACTGTGATTTTAGAACTGTTAAACACTAGAAATCCTTAAGGCTCTTATCCTGTGTAAAACTGAGTTTAGGTGTGTTATTTAGTTTTATTTTGCTAGCTTGCAAGCTTGTAGCCACTGCAATTAGAAGAGTAATGAGTTAGTCAGAATGTATGTTTTATTTCAGTTTGGAATTGAACTGTCGATAGATGGTAAACTAATCATGTAAACAAAAATAATGGATATAAGATTGTAAATTTTTATAAGCCTGAGCATATTCCCTACATTTGACTTGAATTAAGAAATGTTGCACATAATACGAATCTTTCTGAAGTCTGTCTGGAGGCAGTCAGAATAGTTCATAGCCTTTAGAGTCAACCTTACAGTTCTCAACGGAACAAAACTAAAAGGTCCTATCACTTATCTTCTCTGTCTCTTAATTACTGTTGTTTAAGACATTTTTAAATCATGGATGACTTGAATACTCAAGAGTAATAGAATAGGTATGGTGGTACGATGATGATTGTGTGATAATCAGTTAACTGTGCTCCATGACTTGAGAAAGGGAAATTTGTAAATAATCATATTACTTACCTAAATCTTGAAATAAATAAATTAAAATACTCCAGTGACAGTGGTCATGGCTACAGCTTATGAACTATAGGCCAAAACCTAGATGCTTTACAGTTAAATAGCTTTTGGTAGGCTATATATTAGTTGGGTTGTAGCGGCTCTTACCTTTTGTAACACCACTGATGCCAAATACAACGGAGGTTCTAGGGGTTTGCAATACATCAGCAGTATTTTCTGCCTTCTGTGATATGACAGAAAATGAACAGCTCTGCTGAAAAGATTGTAATGGGCTGGGACTTGTCCAGATGTGAATCTCATAGTACATCTGATCCTACTTTGTGGTTTTTTTTTATATACCTCCTCTTTGTACAGCCCTTATGGTAAAATGGTGCAGGTTTCATGACTGAGAGAGAATAGCAATTCTCCCATATATGTGGTACTTCATCATACTCACAGGAGAGTCAGTGGCAAAATTTGTATTCTCTTGCAAGGGAATATAGTGGGCTGTAGAAAGCTGATCCAGCAAAGAAACTTGCACTGATCCTGTCACAAAGGGTACCTGAGTAGGCTCTCAGTAAGCACTATATTGAACTCAAATATCACTTAAACAAAACGAAAAATAATAAAAATAGTCTCAGTTTTACTAAGATATTTTCTCAATGATATATTCCATACCAAAGCTTGTACTGCAGATAAACTTTTAATGTGCAAATAATTCAGCTCTGGTCCTGTTAGAGATGGTTATTGTTAGCTGGAAAATAATTTTGTATTGCTAATAGTATAACCTACAGGTATTTTTGACAGACTTGGATATCCTCACAATGTAGAGCTTAGTCACAAAGCACTTATGAATAGTACACCCTTTGAACTGCATTCTTATTGCATTTGTCAAATTAAACGAGCAATTCTTCGTGCGAAGTATGTTGGAAGCTTCCTTTTCTGTCAAAAGAAATCGTGTAATCTTTATAAACAGCAGCAATAAAAAAGCTAAAGATTCTCATGACTTGCAGTACTAGGCAAACAGTCACGTTAAAAATGTGCTAGGAATGAAAGGGTATAATATACAACATTTTAAAGATGAGGAAAATGTGGTGTCTTGGGTATCCACAGCCATTGGACATGCCCTAGGAAATCCAGCATATGGGACTGGCAGGGGCAGCACGAACTGCAGGAGACCTGCGCACCTCTGGAATGGCAAGTGAACACGAGACAGGACTTGGCTGCAACAGCACTAGAAGCATTTTCTTGGACCCACTTGTATCGTGTACAGTGACAATATTTTGTAACATATGACCCTATTGGCCAATAGAAATATGGAGAGCTAGGTGGCACAAAAGTTCTCCTTTGCCAATGATGATATGTTGGCATTTTTTGTCTCCATACCCACTCCATTTGATTTTGCTTAAACTTTTACAAAGTATGATTTAAAAGTTAGTCATTATGTCAGTTCATGAAAATAAAGACCAGAAAACAATACTTTTAAGAAGTATGAGAAGTGTTGAACTACATTTGAAGGAATAATTTATTTGTATTCTGTTTATCACTCACTATCATTAGGCAAGAAGATACTCCATAATTTATAGTACTCTTCTCTCTATAATTAAGAGAGACTTGGATTAATTATGTTGCAAATTGATTTACTCATTTTTATCCACTTAATTGAAATTGTAATCTGGTCAGAAAAGTATGCAAGAAGGTGTAATGATTCTATATCAAACTAAACATGAAAAATGGGAAATAACACAAGTAGGCAATGATTGACTGAAAATAGAGACAGACAAAAAAGCTGTGATCTCCCAAATTATTTAAGAACACATATACTGTTTTTTAATATGTAAAAATCGAAATGCATCTCTTCAGATGGGTCTGTAACTAAAAAAGCACGTAACATCTTAAGAAATGAAAATAAAAATTACTTTTGAAGAAGGAGCCACATAATCACTTTTTAAAATACAGAAAGTAAGCATGTGGAAACTCCAGACAAAATGCAAGACAGTAGAGAGGTATCTGTTTATGAAGTGAATACTCAGAGTTTGAGGCAAGGGATCACTGACTGCAGAACAGACCTAGATTATAAAGGCTGTTTAAAAATTTTAAAGTCTGTTTCCTGGAATTAGTCAACTTCTTCCATGGTCTGTTAGGAAACATGCACAGCCTTCTTACATGTTGCTTGTGCGGGTGGTTCTTAAGTCATCTGCTTGTTTGATGTAAAGATGCCAAGAAGATTCAGATCTCAGTTCTAGTGAATGTAGTCACCTTCCATTTCTCGTTTAAATTTTGGAGGAAAACAATTCCCAGCATTCAGTCACATGAGAAAGAAACGATTCTTTTTACATTCTCTGAATTTACCTTTTTAAAGTCAGTGGATTATATGCTTTGTCTTGGGCTAATTGCTAGGGCCTAAGTTCAGCTTCTTAAACTCTCTTCAGCATTCCTCTTGTGGCGAGTGTTTGATAAGTGAAAAATTTCCCATGACTTTCACTAGGTAAAAACTGGTTGGTTAAAAGAAAGGTAGTGCACTCAAATTATGGATTTGAAGGAGAAGTATGGATTCAAAATTGCAGTTAATATCATGTAGATTTTCATAGCGGAAACATCATGGTCATAGTATGATCTTATTGAATTAATAATCAGTAAGTCTCTTAATCTTTTTACATTTTAGTGGAGACTGCTTTTAAGCTTAAGTGGCTTCTTGCTTCAAAGCCACTTGACTTTCTAAATTAATTACTATTTAAGACATTAATATATTTCTTTTACTACTGGAATATATGACAGTAAGATCTGTATTTTTAAAGGGCAAGTATTTTTACTTGGTTTTGGAAAATGACTATTGTACATGGATGATTGTGAGACTTTAATATCCTGCTGAGGAAAAACCCTCTTCATCTAATTGAGTATGTGAAAAAGTCCAGTAGTTATATATTCAAGATGCATATGCATGGGCAGATTGAATAGTTCTATTTCTATTAAAAGATGCAAGTGTGCATATGTGTAAATAAGCTTCAACATTACCATTGAAGTATGTTTTGAATATACAACTTCAAAATTTAAGCTTCTTCCTTAATTATTCAGTTTCTCTCCAAATATGCTAGAAATAATTTCTGAAAGTAGCAGAAGCTATGTAAAGTACTTCAGATCTGTATATCGTTCTTTCAAATATTTTGAAAAATTTTTGTAGTGTGTATCTAGCTATCAAGAATATTCTTTAATGCATCTTCTAAAGCTGAGCAAGTTCACTACTTAAAATGAAAAGCCCTGCCTTATAATACACAAAGGCCAAGTACAAATTGTATTTGGGTGGATAACAAAATTCTATATTATCAGTGTTTCCTCATCTCTTCCAGGAAATTTATAACACACAAGTCATGAATGTTTCCCCATTATTTAAGAAGTGTGATGCAGCTCTGGTTTGTAATCATAGCTCAAGAATTATCATAGTAATTTTGTTATTGACTTTGGTGAATGCTGAATCTGGCTTGTATTGCTGTACAAAAATAATGTAAATGTAGAACCTTCTATAGATAATGATTGTGGACTAATTTCTTAAATGCTACATAATAAATTAAAAACCCCCGCACTAGTAGTAGTACTTTGGAAGACCTTTTACTTGCCTATTCATATAGGCCAGTTATGCATTTTATGTTTGAGAGTTGATACTTGAGTGAGATACTACTATTTTGGTGGGAATTCAGCTGGGATTTTACAGGAGCTGGGGCAGAGAGGAAACATTTAACAAGAGCTGTTTACAAAGTTGACAAAGTATTGGTGATTTATGCCGTGTTTTTTCACGGTATGTTGGCCTAGTCATAAGAAGGAAAATAAGGGATTTTTCTCCAACTGTCTCCAAGGTAAACCAAGTAAATTTTGGAAGATGCCACTTATATTAATAGGTAACCTTTTACTTTCGAAAAACTTGGGGATGAAAAATATATTGTGCATCTTCATATTTCAATAATGATTAAGAAATACTCTTGACTTTGCCGTAGGCTCAACAATATACAGTAGATGTTTGCAGGCTTTTGAAATATAATTTTATTGGATGTATCATAGAATAGGGATTGGATGTAATCATGGAACAGAGTTGTCACAGAACAGCAGACTTCATCTGTGGGTAGTAATTCTCCCAGGAGATCAGAATCCTGGAGGGAGTTTCACACAGATCATAGAATCATAGAATGGCCTGGGCTGGAAGGGACCTCAGAGATCATTTTAATCCAACCTCCCTGTTGTGAGCAGGGACGCCACCTCTCGACTAGGTCAACCAACACACATGAGAACCGAACGGGAATCGAACCCGTGACCTCGGTGTTTCAAGCACCACGCTCAACCCACTGAGCTAAACCGGCCCTCGATGAGTGAGCTGTTTAACTGACAAGAAACTTAGCATCACAAGATAGAAAAAGCATTTACAGCAAACTGGTCAGTCAGGACAGCAGAAGAGTAGTTAATTTAAAACTGGCAGTGGAGCACATGAATGACTGTACCTGTGAGGAAGAAATTTGTGTATGTTTTTTCCACATTTACACTACTAAGAAATTTGTTCTATTTTCTTGGGGTATGTTTAAGAAGCTTTTCCATATATGCAAGTAAATGATCCAGAAATTTAATATATGATTATTTTCTTCGTGATTTTCTTTCTTTCTGATTATTTTCTTTGTGTGCTTAATTGAAAATGTTGTTTTCTCCATATAGGAATGTATCTCGAAAGTTTCCTGAGTGAGTATGATAAAATTCTGCAATATTTGTTTCATATAAGGTTTTGTCAACCATGTTGTGAAGCTACTATCACCACAAATGAACTGCTGGATTTCTGAATGCAAAGCAGAGTACAGGTCACTCAAAATTTAGTTTGCTTGTGTTATAATAATTTTTAGATTTCACAGCAAAATTCCTGCAGTTTACATTTTATTGTTGCCTAGAATAACCACCATTTTAGACTGCTTAAAATAACAAAATAAGGCCTGCAAAATTAGTTCTGTGTGCACACTGATCAGCATTCATTGAATAAACAAACAGGTCATAGTTAAACACAGTGAAAAGTTCTATATTTATCTATATAAAAACATATTTATATATTATATATAATTATTATAATACATATATATGAAATATATATATATAAAAATATATATCCGAGTATATAAAAACTGTGGCTTTTAGGTAATTTTCTTTCTCATTTTCTTGTTTAACTGATGACAGAGTGCAAAGTGTTTTTCCGGAAAATTGATCTTGCAAGGAGGTAAGAGCCTTTTAGAACTGCACCTTTATTTGCTTTTTAAGCATAAATAATTCTGTATCTGAGACTTCATATGCAGACAAAAAGTTGTTTGCTGTTTTATTTAAAAGCTGCGGTGACTAATTTCTGTTATCTCTCGGAGTTCAGAGAGAAATGTCTACATCATTTGTGACTAATTTTGAGTGTGCTCATGTTAAGGGTTGAAGGCAATAGGAATGCAATTTGCTGCAATTCCTTGTGGATTATACGGACACCATTTGGCATTGTGACCTTACGCTGGCTTGTAAATTAATCAGGGCCAGGCTTGCTCTGATGTGGATGTTGGGTCAGTAAGGGACACTGAGGTGAAGATGTCCGTGACTCAGTTGGTGGCACTTTCTCTTATGAGTCAGCAGGGAAGCAGTGCCTGGGCACGGAGCTGGCAGGCAGAACGCTTCTGGCTGCACCGTATTTTAGGCGGGAAGTAAAGCTCTGGTCTTGCCTTTCTGCAGTCGTTATAGGTTCTGTGGCACGATTTACTGCAGGAGGGGCCTCTGCCCAGAGGTTGTGGTGAAATCACACCAGGTAACAGTAATTACAACTTAACTCGGATGTCCCTGGAAGATTTGGATATATAATAATTCCTCAAACATTTCCGGTTTTATTTTCCTGGCTTATGCAGGGTACCTGCTGCAGCTGATGAAATAGCATGCCCAATATTCCAGTCTTCGCTTCCTATCTTCTATTTTTTTTCTGATGATATGGAGGTTGGGAGCCTCACGTAATTACGGAAGGTGAAATTACAACAGGTGTTCCTAAACTCTCACTCAGTAAATGGGGTTATGAATGGCAGCCTGTGAAGTGCTGAGGCCTGAAGAGTAGGCCCTGAACTAAAGTTAACCTATAGATGAACCTCACAACCCGACAATATAATATATAGTATTAATTACATGTGATTAATACCATGTGCAATGTATTACTGATCTATTTTAATATGAATATATATATCTTTTGA
Organism: Trogon surrucura; assembly: GCA_020746105.1. Classification (NCBI taxonomy): domain Eukaryota; kingdom Metazoa; phylum Chordata; class Aves; order Trogoniformes; family Trogonidae; genus Trogon; species Trogon surrucura. The sequence goes on along the minus strand of CM036621.1, from coordinate 52,637,086 downwards.
TGCCAATCTGTAAAAGCTTTGCTGTAGTGTTTGTTGTGTAATAGTAACCAGCAGCACAATCTTTATTTGGAGGCATGTTGCAAGGCTGTGAGACCAGATGTCTGGCCTTGCTGAGAAATACGTGATTAAAGCCCAAATAGAGAAATTCCCTTGGAGCCACATGGGTAGGGAAACTCCCTCAGATTCCTTTTTTTAGCCTTGGCCAGGCTTTGCGTGGAAATCCAACATGGAGGGTGACACCAGATGTTCCCACATTTGAAGTTAAGCTTGTTTATTCGATAATATAAGAGCTGGACCCTCATACAGTGACTTTGGAGACCTCACCTATGAGGGGACGCACTATGCGGGACCTCCCAATTGCCAGGACAGGCTTTCCAAATCCTCACTGCAACCAGGGCTCCCCAGTGACTGCGTGTCTGGATGATGATCATTAAAGCAACTGGTGATATATCTTTCTTAACCCTTGTAGCTAACCTTAGGGAGTAACAATTAGGTGTGTTACCCTGCTTATTCTCTTTGCTGCTAAAAACTGGTGTATGATAAGTTTATTGTTTTAACTAAATGCATTACTTTATTTTTGTAATACCTTAAAATAGATAGTAAAATAAGCCCACCCTTTTGTTGGTGTTCTGTTGACCCTGTCAACTGGCAAAACACCCCATCACCCATGTGAATCTCTTGGACCTCCTAACAGTTGAGTGTGTCTTGGGAGGGATTAGAGTAGGCAAAATTCGCTAAGACTCAGTTTGTAGTCTTGATGGATGGCTTGTTAAAGTCACTATCTAGCTTATGAAGTAGATGTAGGGTCAGGATACCTCATGTATTTCTTCCTATCTGTTGTTTTCCAATTCTCCGGTTCTCCAGAATGGGATAGAAGAATATATGTCTTTACCAGCTTCTTTAAATATATTGGAAGTGCTAAAATAACTTCCACACAAAAATGTTTTCCAGATACTTGTGTACATATGACATTTAATTTGTAAACATTCATTTTACAACTTATATGCAGAACAAGAGAACATTAGTATCCTTTTAATGAGCTGAGAGAAATAACAGTTTGGATCCACATGGTATAGACAGAATTAGGTGTGTGGACTCAGATATGTTTATGGCTGTTTAGCTATGCTAGTTACCAAGCTCAGTGAATAAATATGCAGTGTAATGGAACCAAAATCTCAAGTATTTTCCTAGGTAGATTGCCTTGAAACCTACATTGATTTCTTCCTCTCCTGTGACAGATGCTAATAGATGGAATCTTTGTACATGATTATACAGAAATTAAACATTCACTAATTTTTCACTAAGTAAAATATTTGGACTGATGACTATAGTGAGTTTGTTGAAATGGTAGTAAAAAGAACACGTGGGATTTTGTATCTTAACTGTCATTTGTTTAATAAAAAGGAATAAAGGTCTATCGTTTTTAATGAAGGAAAAAAATATACAGTTGTCAAGTTCCAATCTAATTCATGTGCACTTTGAGCAAGGATGTATAAAAGATTTTGGGTTGATATACCTTGGAAATAAGATTGCTAGGTCCTACCAATATTTTACTCTTCAGTTCGTGTCCTTCCCAGTAAAGTGCACGTTCTGAAACTCAGTTGCAGTAAGATGCAGATACTGTCATGGATTTAGGAGCCAATTATTTACTTCTTTTTTTTGATAGGTATCATTGTACTGTGGTTCTGTATCTGAGTGTAGTAATAGTTTGCTGCTTTTTCACCTTCTGCTAAAGTCAAAATAGCTGGTCGTGTTAAAAACATGAAGTTTCTGAAGTCAAACATGCATAAAAATTGCAATGCGTGTTATACTATAATGAGAAATGTACTGTCAGAGGACAAATGTTTTAAAGTGTTTTTTTTTTACTGAGTTTTGGTGTGAAAAAAGTATGTTTTCAATCTTTTAGTATATTGACTGTAAATTCTGCTTTTAATTGACTGCCAGTTTAATTACATTCAGCACAGGTATGGGCTTGTATTCAGTCTTGTTATGTTTTTAAAGTGAATAAATTAAGTCTAGCAAGCAGAGAAAAACTAATGAGGAAGCATTTACAGAATGCAGAAATGCTAACTAATATGGAGTAAACAAATATAGGCTTTATACTTTCTCCACTTTATATTTTTAAATAAGGCAGAAAGTTAAATTTGAAAAATGAAGCATGTTAATATGACATTAAGTTTGTCTAGTTTAATATTCTGAAGATAACTTTTAAGGTAGGTTCAGCAGCATTCAGTGCCAAACAAATACCAAAACCAAAAACTCTGGGGAGAGTAGTACAAGTACTTGGGCTTGTTTCATAAAAGCCAGCTCAGGAATGGAAGGAATGGGATGGCATTCATGTGTTACAGTCCCATAAGGGTGCTAAGTAGATAAGGGCAACCTTATAAATTTGTTTCTGATCTGGGAAGACCTTCAGTGGCTTCACAATGCTATGTTGTCTCCCGGACCTCTGCCATTTCAGTGTGGCACATGTGGGAACCTGTCTAATGCTCTGTTGTGAAGCTATGTTTTGTGATATGGCTGGTAAATATTAGATTGCAAATAATTTTAATAACCACGAAGGACTATATTTTTTCATAGAAGGTTGCCAGGGCATGCCTGCTACACTCATTGCTGTGGTAGGAATGGTGAAAGATTGCCATAACACTTCAGGAAATGCTTTTCAATGTGTATGTTTTTGATGTGCCTGTGAACTAGTGTTCATTTTTCTCCTAAAATATTTCAAGCTTTTTCTATGGTGCATATTTATTTATTTGGATTTTTCATTAAAAACAAAGGAGGAAATTATTATATTCAACTGCTTCTGTACCTAAAGAGAGATCCTACTTGGAAAATTTTAGGCCTCAGCTTTGTGTGGAGAGTTATAATGAAAAGTGTGTTTTTTCCCAATCCTAGCTCTAATGTTGACAGCTGCTATAATTCTGTAGACCGCCCAATGTGATGTTTTGGAGGATACATGTCTGACACCTAAACAATTCTGGACCCTCTTTTAATTGTTGCGACTCTCTTGCTGAGTGAGAAACATTGTATTTTGGTGGTGGTTTCTTTTTTTGAGCCTACGTGATGTCCACTCTGCCCAGAAGACCAGGGAAAATAAACTTTTTTTGATGTGTGTCTCTCATATAGTGGTCAAGCAGACCTGGATTTCATTAGACAGAATAGCCTGCTTGGTTTACCTTATGGTCTGGAAGATAATAAAAGTGATTGACTTATATCTTTGTTTAACAAACCTCTGATAACTAAATCTAGTTATCTGAACATAATGAGATGTCGTGGGTTGACCCTGGCCGGCCGCCAGGTACCCACATAGCCGCTCACTCACTCCCCCTTCACTGCTGAACAGGGGAGAAAATATTTCCAAGGGTTCAGGGTTTGAGATAAGGACAGGGAGATCACCCTCATTTACCGTCCCGGGCAAAACAGACTCAGTTTTGGGGAAATTAGGTACATTTATTAAGAGAACTAATCAGAGAGGAGTAGTGAGAAGTTAGAAAGAGCAAACAAATCTTAAACAGAACACCTTCCCCCCATCCCTCCCTTCTTCCCGGGCTTAACATCAATCCCGGCTTCTCCACCTCCTCCCCCCGAGCGGCGCAGGGGGACAGGGAATGGGGGCTGCGGTCAGTTCATCCGATGTTGGTTCCACCGCTTCTTCACTCCGGGGGAGGACTCTTCACTCTTCCCCAGGGCCACTGTGGGGTCCCTCTCACGGGAGACAAGCTTCACGCTCTCTTCTCCGCGTGAGTCGTCCCACGAAGGGCAATTCATCACAAACTGCCCGACGTGAGACACCTCACGAGGGGCAGCCCACCCCTCGTGAGTCTGAGGCGCAGTCCTTCGGGGGAAACTGCTCCAGCGTGAGCCACCCACAATGTCCCAAAAGTCCCACCGGCCAACCTGCTCCAGCGTGGGCATTCCCTCTTCCACGGGCTACAGGTTCCGGCAGCAACTTGCTCTGATGTGGGCTTCCCACGGGCTACAGTCCCCTTTCAGGCATCCACCCACACGGCGTGGAGTCCTCGGTGGACATCTATGCGGTGATCCTCACGGTGGACTTCTGCACCTCGCCCATGGGCTGCAGGGGGACAACCCGCTTCACCATGGTCTTCACCACGGACCCGGGGGATTCCTTCTGCTCCGGCGCCTGGAGCTCATCCTCCCCCCCCTCCTTCTTCACTGACCTTGGTGCCTGCACAGATTCTCACTCCTCCATCTCTGTGCCAGCTGTTATGGCGCAGTTCTTTTTCCCGTTCTTAAATATGTTTTTCACAGAGGCGTTCCTCTCCTATCACCTTACTGATAGGCTCAGCCTTGGCCAGCGGCGGGTCCCTCTTTGTAGCCGGCTGGCATTGGCTCTATCAATCTTGGGGAGCTTCTAGCAGCTTCTTACAGCAGCCACCCTGCAGCTCCCCCCCCCGCCGCAGAAATCTGGCCAGGCCAAACCAAAACATGAGATAACAAAAAGTTAGACAGTTAAAGAACGGACTGAAAGAAAACCTCTTGAATGCTGACCTATTTGATACATGTGTGAAATTAAAAAGTAGATTAAAGGAAAAAGTTTAGAAGTCGGAGAAATGTGAAGAGTAACTTAAAATTGATATCTAAGATTTTTTGAAATGAAAGTCATAATATTTTGGAAAATTACTGTTTATGTATTCTCTAATTAGCCCATTAATTTTTAACACGGAAGGACTTTGAGGAAAATCCTCTGAAACCAAGAGGAAAGAACAGGTTCTGTGGAAATTTTTTATTTTAGTATCACTAGTGCAATAGAGGTGCTATATTGTTAATGAGAAATGTCAGTGAAACTTAAAATGCGATTTCCTGAGAAGTGCCCTTTAAAATACTTAAGTCAAAATTGAAATCTTGAACTGTGCAGTAATCTATTTCTCTAATACTTTTCAGGGAGCAACCCATGTGAAGAGCAACAATTTGGTGGTGGCAAGGAAAGGTGACTCTTCAGATTCAGATGGAGAGAAAGGAATGCAAGAAATGCTGTGGATACATTGTGTTTGAACACACCTGAAAAAAAGATTAAGTGATTGTAAGATAAAAAATATGTGCTTTAGATGATAGTTAGTCAGTTAACATCAGTGTTAACATATGAATCTTTAAAGCTGAATTCAGCCTTTATAAATTATCATGTCCATTTGCTTTGGTTTAGCAGCCTGAGTTACAAGCCCAAGGTGAAGCAGTCTGGTTCCTTGTTTGTACCCTCAGGTGTACAGTGACTATTCTGTACAGACAGTGGGAAAATCTGGGAAATACTGGGCTTTCTAGTGCAGGGACTCCTGGTGCATATGTTGATTGCATGGCATGGAGATCCTCAGCCCACTTCATTTGAGAATTTGCTTCTAAGAATCTAATTTTTCTAAGAAAATGTTACTCTCTGTAGACATGTTACTCTCTGTCTGCAACTGTTGTTTAGTCTAAATAGTATTTATATGATTTATTTTCTACTGCTCCCTCTGACTTTGTGGAGCACAAGTAGGCTTAACTGTTGTCATAGTGAATTATTGCTAGGTAATTAATCAGCATCTCCTGGTTCAGACAATTGCCTCCTGGAACTTACCATAACTCATCTCCATCAGCCAATACATATAGACTTTAATTGCCTCATAATATTGTCAAGAATACATCAACTAATATTGAAAGGGTCTGATCGCATCTCTTTGAGCTAGGCAATGTATATTAGTGTTCTGCCCCTATTCTCATTCTACACATTTATCTTACGAATGTCATGAGCTGAATTGAGGACACATCATCAGGGTACAATCAGGAACAGGCTTGTCAAAGTGAGTAGTAATTTCAGACTTGTAGTGTAAAGAGAATAACTCCCCATAAGGCAAGTCGCATAAGCTACTAGGTACTGACAACTGGGGCAATAGAAATTCTCTTTTCAATGGAATTATTTTTAAACACCAACATTAAAATATAACTCTAATGTTTTGCATGCTGAAAAGGTGCAAATAAATCTCTACTCTTGTTTCACTCAGTGAAATTAACTCAGCTTCATTTTAGAACCTTGAAACCATTTTTGAATTTCAAAGTACATCTGATTATTTACCCAATTATTCAGATTTGTTGAAGGTAGATGTTGTTTCTATTGTAGACCCAAGACACTTCTATATTATTTGTTATTTTATTTAATGTATTGAAGTTCACTGACACTGAAAAATATGATTCTATTTCTTCAATTAACGATACCACAGTAATTGCACTTTTATTAATCTTTATTTGGATGCGCCCTTGTCCCTATGGAAAAATGTTTTTGAAGATACCATGAGGTGAAACACTTCAAATGAAAGGCCAGGATAAATCTTCATTGAAATGAATAGGACTCTTTCCCTTGACTTCAAAGGAAAAAACAGCATAATAATTAAAGATAATTGAAGGAAAGGAGAGGAAAAAAAAAGAGCCTTGATTTCAATACACTTTGGTGAAAAATAAGATAAGAATGAGCTTTGTGAGGTAAGAATAGGGAAGAGGAAAGAGTAATATTGTTCAGACCAGACAGCTAATGTTGCAGTCCAGGCAGATTTTAGAAGTGCAGGGTGATAAGAAAATACTCTAGAAAGGACAATATTTGAATATTTACATAGTTCGATCACCTGGTGGTTCAAGCAAATTCTCTGTCAAGGTCTTGTGGGAGCTGTTTCAAGTGAGGGGAAGACATGAACCATTAACACAGTGAAGTTCCCTGATTTATTCTAAATACAGTAGAGAATTAGCCCCTTCATCATAATGTCTGGAGTTGTACCTAAAGAGAATTTCTGTGGAAAGAGATTATGGAGTGTGACCATACTGAATGAATCACATCAAAGCCATGCAGAAGCTGCCGTAGCTGGTGTGTGCACGGCCTCCCTCCTCCCAGTATTTTCTGTTAGTGTTTCAGAAGCCTTTATTGGCAGGAGAGACATTCTTTGAAGTGTCTAACTTGCTGATTGGAATGCTCTGTTTCTTGGCAAAAAAGTAAGAGCTGTTGCAAACGGCGGCGATCCACAAATCCATTTGGCTTGCCAGGTCATCACCATCCATCCTTTGGGTGGGAAGTGCATATCACACTCCCATCCCTTTCTAGGTCTGTGACATATTGTAAATTCCCTTTAGATGTGTACTACTTTGCTGAGAAAAAGTGAGCCTGCAGAGAAAACAGTTCTGAAGATTTGTTGAATACTGGTCCACACAAAGTGTTTTGCATACATATGAAATTTCACATGAGTTACATAGATTTAGCGTTACAGTGTCCTATAGTGTTGGTCACTGTGCAAGGTATTGTCACGCCATGAGATTGGGACAATTCGCGTAACACTTTAGAAGCACTATTAGTAAAAAATATGTCGAACACAAGCAATTACGTATCTCTCTATTCTGTTATTTTTGCAGTAAGATTTCCAAGAAAAAACCCTGAATTTTTATCTCAAGAAAAAGGCCGAATATTGCTGCTGGATCTTGTAAGGTTGGAGTGAATGTGTAGTCAGGAGAATGAGAATCTCTTAACTTATAAAAATAGTGTTAGCTAAGTGTGAGAAGATTAGTGTATTCACTTAAAACAGCTTTAGCACATGAAGATATGATTTAGACAAAACTAGTTGCAAAGTGATAAAACAGCTGAAGACCGTTGTTGATAATTGTAGAGGAGCCTGTTTTCCTCTAAAACAACAGGGAGTATTGTACTTTTGAAAGTAAATAGCTGTTTTAATGGCAAGTTCTTACTTACATTGGGTAAAAAACTTTCTTTAAAAATATTTTTGGGGTGGTTATTTAAGGAAACATTGCACATAAAATATGCAAATAAATGTACATTTATTTTTAGCAATCCATTAAAAGCTGAAGACTAATCTTCCTCAAGCAGTATCAGCTTCCTTATGGGACTGTCATCTTTAGATATTCTTCTAAATTATCCGCAGCCATCCCACTTTCTGCCTGGGAGGGACCCCCCTGGGTCCTGGTTTCCATAACTAACACCTGTGGTCCTTTCCCCAGGTGTTTTTGTAGCTGGCTCTTAAAGAGGTGGTTTAGTAATTGTGCTTCTACTTTTGCGATCCCCAAAAGGTCTCTGCCTACCACACACCTGGATGTTGTAAGGTAGTTATTTTCTGTTTCAAAACATGCTTTTCTGTTCATGGTTAGTCTTTGTAGAACATCAGAAGAAATGGTTTTTAATGCCTGTTTGTCAAAATGGTTTTTAATGGAGAACAGATGGGTGTGATTATACACACTACTTCTATCAGATTTTCTAGAAACTTCTGTTTCACTTATGTGACTTCTGGTGGGCCATGAGTTTTTTTAGCTCGTATTCAGACCCTGCCTTTCTCTTCATTCTCCATTTCGTTCTAGCCCCTACAGGGCTAAAATTTGAAGAAACACAAACTTGTTACTCAAGAAAATCAGGTGTTGAAACAAATGAGGCCCAGTCAATAATTAGTCAAGCTTTTCTATTATAAAGAGGAAACACCTGCAACAGAAAGTGTCTTCACAACAATAGAAAGTTTCAGATGAGCTCTAGTGTACCACCTCGGCACTTCATAGTAGGAGACATCTCATAAAACCAGGTAAGGATATGTGAGCATTTTGGGTCTGTGGCTGAGTAAAACTTGATAAGACTTTTGTTGTTTTATGAAACTGATTATTGCAGCTGTTCTATCCAAGACTGGCCTAGAAGCAGATGTCTGGAAACTGTTCATTAGGAAGAAACAGTTCATAAAACAGGGCAAAAATCTGTGAGCTGCTTGCAGAACGCTGGCAGAGGTTTTTTTTGTGGGTGTTGTATTAGATCTGTGTAGTATATTTTTACTGGTTTTGAACGTGGGTTGCTATACAAGTATGAAGTTTGTCTTGCTGTCTCTTTGTTGGGCGAGTTTACAACATACTGGCTATGCTACTCAGTAAATGGTTTTATATTACTGCTTAGTGGTGTGTTTTATTGTTTTTTTCCCCCTGCTTGGAGTCTAAGCTGTTAGCAAATAAAACGTGCTAGAGAGTTTTGCATTGTGTGTATTTATCCAGAGCTGGAGAAAGCCTATGATGTTGCTTCCATTACTTGTACTAAACCAGAAATAATACATTTGTGTTTGCTTCTTGAGTGGCTCTTTGTTTCTGTGAGCTACTATTTGGCAAGTGCTTGGCTGAAGAATGTGTGTTTTGCAATATTGGGGGAAATAAAACTGTTGGAAAAAAGCTCATCTTTAACTGGCAATGACATTTTTTGTTTGGTTTTGACTTAAAAATAGCTCATATTTATGACTTCATTATTTTATCTTATGGTTAAAAGCATGTTTTCCTTACATGAAGGGATTTTCTGAGTCTAAAACCATGACAAGGAATGTTTTCTTGGAGCTGCATTTAGTCTATGTAGTACTAAAACCTATCTGTTATAGGAAAAAGCCTCTCTTCTAGGCGTAGAGGGACTACACTCTGAATTGTTACAAGTCCTCTGTACTCCACATTTGTCTGCTGTTAAAAGAGTACTCGCCTTCGATACGATACCTCTTAGAGAAGAAAGTAAAGGAGATTGCCTTTTACCTCATGCTAAGTTGAAAGCATGTTGTATTGGAGGTGTTAGTTTTGGTCCATTCTGAGAGTGGTACTGGCTTCTCTCTGAATAAAAAAAGTACTGCAAACCTGTGTGCAGGTATTTATATAGACAGAGACTGATTAATACACTTTAACACTAAAAATTAGTGTACTCCTGCCTCAGATCCAGGCTCCACCTAAACCAGTATTCTGTATTTCACAGTGACCCTCACCAGCTATTTAAAGGAAACTATAGAACTAGAAAGTATGGTAAGTCCCAGGTACTCTAACAGTGTCCAACGTTTGTAGCTCAGGAACTTCCTGAGTTTGTGCAGAAACAGTACATCCTAATGGGTAAAATGGTCCAACCTCTCCTTGAACTTCCATAGGCTTTTCACATGCATGTAGTGTATTCAGACAACAGAAACAAGTGGAGAATGTGTATCTTTCAGAAATGAAGGACTATCCGTTAGGAATGACATGATAAACTGAAATTTACTGTGGGATTTTTGATTACACTAACCTTGATCCCCTACGCAGATCAATAGCTGCTCCTTGAGCATCAGGCACTTGGTGGCTATTTACAACAGAGGATGAATGATAAAGAACAGCAAACAACAACAAAGGTGGCTCAAAGCTTTTATATTTTGGAAGTGCTGTGTAGTCATCTAGATTTCTTTTAATTAAAACATTAATCTTCAATTTATAAAGGGTTTTAAACAGTTCATCTTGTTTAGATTTTTCTTTTTTGCTATCTTTTGGGAAAAGCATCAACCACTCTGGTCAGGATAAAAACAAGATGCAGTAACTATTTATAGACTAAGCATATTATTTCTCTTCTGATATTTCCCTGTAAAGAAATCATCAAAAGTAGGCTGTCTTAGCTTTCAACCTTAGCAAAAGTTGCTTTTTTCCTTTTTTTTAATTTTTTAAACTTTGCCTGTGGTAAGATATCTATACAGAAAAAAAACCCCAAGCCTTTTATAAATACTGTTATATAGAAATGTATAATCTAAAAATATGACTCTATTTAATGGGAACACTGTCAAGATATCAGTCCCATATCAGGGTAGGGAAGGGCAGCACTTAAAGCAGTTTTAACTCGAAGTAAGCCCTCCAAAATGGAAGAGAATTTTCACTACTCTTAGCATTGATTTTGTGACCTGCCTTTTACTTAGGAATAAAATGTTGACTCTTTCAGGTCTTGGGCCAAAACATCACCTGCTGCTTAACAGTTATATACTTTTAAATTGCATAAGCAAAAGATGTGACTTTCAATGTTTTCTGTTTTATTTTGTATTTCGTCCCTTGTCAGTGCTTTTAAATTTGATTTCAACATAGTAAAACATAAAAGAGAAAGTCCTAATTTAAGAAACTTTTGTATGCTCAGAGAAATAAGCAGTTGGGTTTTTTTTTTTATTATTTTATTCAGTTCCTTACCATCTGAAGTATTTAAATTTTGAGTCAGGAATTTGTTTTTTTCTTTCATTTAACTGTTAAAAATGTTGAAGTAAAGCAGAGTGTGATACTTGGATGTAAACCGTTTAGCTGTTATAATTTAATCCATCTGTTATTGCTATCTCCCAGGCACAGTGTTTACCAGGTGTAGTGCTTTTACTTACTCATCATTGTGGCAACAGTTCCATGTGGCAATCTTTTAAATGAAACATTTTTTAAAATGATTTAAACTGCCACTTATATTCTTCATTGTATAGTGAGTGGTAAATGTTGAGTAAGTGTCCCCTTTATATTACCTTTATTACTGGGAACTGCCTCCTCCTTTAGCCTACACTTTTCCAGTAGGAGTGTTACAAACTTTAATGCAGGCTATGCTATCTGTTGTAAATACCATCAAGAATGTGAAAATAAGTTAGTTATTCTCACTGCCTAATCGCTGTTAGACTGTTTTCCAGTAGGCTGTGGATTTCTGTGCAAAGCTGACCAACATTTTGAATAGTTGCCAAGACTTATCACTTCATAATTTCTGCTAGAAACATTTGCTTAGCAGTGGAAATTACACCTGGGGAAATAAAACTATCTTCCTGGCTTGGGAAACGTCTCCCGTTTCAGGGCTGGTGTTGTGTTATATAAAGCTGCCAAGGAAAGGTTGTTCCAGAAATAGCTCCTCTTTTTGGCACAGATGCTTGTATCAGAGCTCTGATTAAATAGTAAGTAGCTCTAGGAAGGCGAGAGGAAAATAAATCTAACCACTGCAGACTTCGCATGGGACTGCAGGGTCTTGAATCAGCAAGGCACGAAGGACTGCTTTTTCTTTGTTGTAAACAGCTCTTCCAACTACCAGTCTCTTCCATGAAAATATTCACTTGTATCTTGTGAATGTTTCAGACTCATCTCAAGGGGCAATCTTTGGTGTACAATGTGTCTTTCAGAAGATGGGCGCAAGCCAGAGGTGCTGGAGTGCTGCTTTGTGTTTTGTGGGGCTTTTTGTGTACGTGCACTTCAAATGAGTTTTTTTCCTCCTGGGTAGCAAGCGTTTTGAAGGCTCATGTGGCTCAGTAGTTTGTGGCCATTCCCTTTGTGTTTTAAGGTAAAGTGTACTTTGGCTATACTCAGAAAGTGTAATCTAAATTCTTTATAATAAACCTTCAGGAAACCTATGAAATGACTATTCCAGAATAATATAATTATTGTGTTCTAGGAGTGAATTAGTGCTCTGTAAGTTTAATGTGTCACAGTGACTTAAGTAGTTTTCTGTTGTCAGGATGGAATTTAGCAATGATGCAGCAACGTGCTTACTTAAAAACACTGTTCTTATGCCTTTTCCCATTTCTCCTAATGAGTGGAAACATACCTATTAACTTGCTATGAGTACTAAAGAATCAAAAAGATACCTCTCAATCTTAAAATGCAGCATACAGCTGTGGCCTGCTTTGTGACTGCAAACATTACCTCTTCAGAAGGTGTGCTGTTTGATAGAGCATAGAGAAGAGAATTTACCTTACTACTAAATGGCTTTAAGCTGGAGTTATTTGTTCAGCTGGATGGATAATGCCAGTGTCTTAGCAGTAACTAAGAAAGCAGGGCTTGCGTTTAAACTAAATAGAAAAGGGAGAGGGAAATGCAGACAGAGTGCAGAACTAGAAATGAATAAATCGCCCCTCCCATTGCATTTGTTATGGGCTGGGTGACTCATTGCTTAAACATCTTATTTTTAAAAGCTTGGTTTGACTTGATTAACATCTCCTTTCAGTATCTAGATTTTCTATTTTGTATTATATTTTCCCTGTTGATTTTAATTTTCATAGTGTCAAGAAGTCAATACGCCTTTTTAGAACTAAGCAGAAGCTTCCTAAGGTATTTTTTTTGAAGTACCTGACTCCAGGGGAGGAGGGAGAGAAGAAAATAAGTAAATGCTGTCATAGTTTGCTTTCTTAAAACGTCTTCTAATATGTCTCTTACTGCACTGATTTCTGAATTTAGTCAGACTCCAAGCACATTTCAAACCTTTCCAGTCTTTAAGAAACCCAGAGATGGCCAGTTCAAAGTTACCTGGTGGTGTTCACAGAGTTTCTTTCCAGGAATTCCTAATGGTGATCAGAATCCACTTGGTTTTTCCAGAAGAATCAGTACTTTATGGTGTTGCGGAAAGCTTCAAGTCAGTACTGTGCCAACCTATCGCAGTTAATATTTTGGCAAAATTAATTCATTGCACCAAACAATTTTGGTGGATTTCTTATGCAAATTCTGCAGCAGGTGGTCAGATGCATTGATTTGCTTGGTCTGTTGGAAGAGTGGAGACTGCACATTTAATACAGCCATGCTCTTTTGGGACAGTCATGGCTGGGTCATGTCTTCCTGGGCATTGGCTCAGAGCAAAATCTGTTTCAGCTCTACCCTGACTTGTTTCAGCCTGAATTCAGGTATGGCGTAATATTTCTGATCTTTCTGTCCCTAACACATTTGTATACCCATACTGCTGCTACCCAAATTCCTAAGACACCTTTATGAAATGCCTAGTGCAATAGTGGAAAATGAAGCTTATAGACATGGGTGGATAAAATTGCAATTTACACTGCAGTGGATTTTAGTCCTGTTTGTGAATGTTTTCTCACACTGGCTGTCATACATCTAAGTACCTATGTGAACTGTTATTTACCGGTCCTAAGTCTTTTGTATGTAAATGCAGGAGACTGTAAATCTGGCTCTGTTTATCTTACTATACAAAATATTCATGCTGATAATCTTTGCAGCTCTGAGAAAGTGAAAGATGAACCAAAAAAAGGGGGAATAAGTTCCTCTGAACTGTACTGAGGCACTCAGAGTCATTCTGATTCATGTCTAAAGATTTCACAAGGATTTGACATGCTTGATCTTTAGCTTGTAATTAATTGTCAGAGCTGCTATCAGCTTTAGAGATCAGTTTCTACTAACTAGCCAAAAATAGCAGTATAGGTCTTTCAAACCATTGCCTTTTATGTGTGAAATCAATTGCACCAAGAGCATGTTCTTTTCACAAGTAACAAAAAGAATCATGTTCTATAATGTCATCCGATTTGTTTGAAAATGTTAGCATTTCTCACTTCATAATGCTTTCTGTGCATTGTGAGGCTGCATTGAATTTTTTCTCATGAAAAAAAGAAATTTGTATACTTGTAGATTTACTAGATATACATGATTTCTCTCTCTTTTTTTTTTTTAAATAATGCAATATTTTATATTAAGCCAGTTGGATGAAGAGAGCATTCTTTTGATGCTGATGATGCTAATTTGAAGATTTTAATCTCGTCTTTCTTTCTGTCAGTGCAGGCCTGATAGTTAACAAAAGCCTGGAATCTGGTGTAGTTTCAAGCAATTTTTCTCCTCTTTCCCTTTTTTTGCTGCAATTAAAAGAACAGGTTCAATTACATAAGTCTTTGTCCCTGCAAACAATACTTTTTCTCTAATGAAGAGAGGATGTATAGAAATGGTGGGGATACAGCAAAGCTTCTTGCGACAGCTGCACTGCTGGTCATTGCAGCGTATCCGTAATTCAGATATTGCCCACCAGCAATACTCCACATTGATGGAGTGTGGGTGTGCCGTGGTGGGTGGGGGGGCTGTCGCTTCACCTTCACCTGTGTGGAAAGAACATTGGTGGCAGAGTTGTCTCTCATCAGGACAGAGGCGCTGGGAATGACCCTGAGGAAGTCTGTGAGTCTGCCCGGTTCTTTCTTAGCCCAAGGGATTTGAGGAATTAAGAACAAGGCTAAAACATAACCACATGTCTATCACAAAGATGTGCAGTAGACTCTATTAGGCCTAGCAGGTGTGTTCCAGTCCTGTCGTTTCTGCTCTGAATATGAGAATGAAAAGCATACTGGTATTATAGTGCGTATCCTCAGGGAAGAAAAGGTAATTTGACAGCTTGCTTTCAGTTAACTGTTTTCAGTAACATTTATGTTCTTATTGTCTTCTTGTCGAGAATGTGGCTCCTCACATTGAAAACTGAGACTTTTTGAGGTAAATATAAATATTGTATTCAGAAGAAAAATGTATTTCAACATGTCCAGCGGTAATGTTAATGTATTTAATTTGTAAGGTTTGTTTGTATGCTCTAGAAAGGTAAAAATTTATTAAGCATTATTAAAGGTAGGAAAAATTGTTATTATTTGAATTTTTAAATTATTTTTTTCATTTGTAGGAATATGTGTTTTCAGACAAACCACACTGCATTTTGTTGTAGCACTAGGAGCACTATTGCCTGTCTCAAGAGAAGCCAAAAGAGGCAAGATGAGAGTTGTTCAGATAGGACAATTCGCAACTCTGTTTTCAATGACTGGTGATCCAGATGAGG
Organism: Trogon surrucura; assembly: GCA_020746105.1. NCBI lineage: Eukaryota > Metazoa > Chordata > Aves > Trogoniformes > Trogonidae > Trogon > Trogon surrucura. Next base: position 52,621,776 of record CM036621.1, on the reverse strand, counting down.
AGCTTCACAAAACATAAAAACAAGCAATCAATCTGCCCCTGACCCTTTCTTCCAAGTCCAAGAAATCCTCTAAGTGCCTTCAAGCTGGTCTTTTTGTGAGGCAAACAGTCTTTTCTGTTGAGTGGAAGTTTAGAAAATAGTTAGTTGTGTACCTGTTATGTTAATCTCTGCTTTGCAAGACTGAAATTCATCTGGCTGTCCTGTTTTGTGTAATTACCTGTCACAAAACAGAATATATTAAGATGGAAAACAGATTGATGTAAAATTCTGTCTTATCTGCTCTGTGAGGCTTATCAACAGCCTATTTCATGGAGCTTGATTGGATCCAACAGATTTCATGAGCCTCCCGGTATCTTGTGAGAATACTTCAAAATGTGTGTAGTGGGACCACTTGAGCCTCTCTGGTAGTTTCATGCAGGAATCTCCTGTTAATAGTGTTTGGTGTGACTACAGCATTTTACTGGGAAGCCATATCTATGTATGACATGTTATTTTGAAGCCTATATGTCTTCAAAATATGCCATATGGATATGCCCTGATCTGGCTTATCTTTCCTAAACATGGATATCTGTTATCACAAGAGATACAAACAGTGCATCCAAGGAATGATGACATCTGGGAAACTATATTTTATTTCTGGAGAAAAATTTCCAACCTTTTAATCAGCACTTTTCTCTTGAATAGCAGTAAACCCCAGAATGGATTGAATATCAATTGACCACATTAAAATACATTGATATAAATCTAACATAACAGTGGGGTTTTAGTTGTGTATACAAATATACAGCTGTGAATATATATTTAAATATTCGTAGTGTAAATGTAAATATATGTATGCTTCTAGGCATACATATGCATGTATATATCTGCATAGAAAGAAGCCAAATGACTTTCTAGCTGGTACAGTAAAATGAATGGCTGCTTTAAGGTCTTAGGTCCTCATAAAGAGAAAGAGAAAAGTTGATGGATTTGTACTGCAGTTTTAACTTGGGGCTTCAAGTAGATGTGCATGGATAGTCAAATATGAACCAAATTCTTAGAAGAATCTCTACAGAGATTGGTTGAACTGTGTTAATATGTCACCAGATGGTCTGCCCCAAGTTTGTGTGTGTGTGTGCGCGCGCGCTTTGGTTTTTTTTGTTGTTGTTTTTTTTAAATCAGGTTTGTCATTGTGCAGTTTTTGAATATTTTGCACAACAGTCTGACTTGACTGGGACTACTTACATGAGTGCATGAACTGAACTGTTATCAGCCAGAGCTATTTTGGTTATTCCTTTTCTACTGTTTTCTAATTAACTTTTGCTCACCTACTATCTTTGCAAAACAGATTTTTTTTTTTTTTGCAGTCACTTTAAGTCACCCAACACAACAAACCTAGTCATATATAAATGCATGCATTACAGAATGTGTGTTGTTATTTATAGCTGTCAAAATAAGTTTCACACACATTAGAAATTAGACAGCATAAGCTCTGAAATCTTCCTTTTGCCCTGTGTCCCTGAGTTCAGTTTTTAAAAGTCAGAATGAGTTACTGACCAGTTGGCATTTGATTAATATGACCCTTTATCCTTGCAGGCCACTACAGGCTTTACTTTGATAAATGTCTAGCAAAACATCGCCATTAGTCATTCTTCAGGAAATAAAATGTATCACTGGGCATGGTAGCTATTATCTACCACCCACACCAGTTTTTCTTCCTTTGAGAGAAACCTTGATAATTTAGTTCATGAAACTGGTAAATGCTTTACAAAAGTCTTAGTATTTTTTAATTAGTGACTGTTTTTTATTTAGAATTATGAAAATGATCTATAATTTATGAATTGTGTGGTTTGGCACTACTTCAGAAGAAAACTTAATTGATGAAATGCTTCTTGAATTCCTTTTTTTCTCTATTTCTTTCAATAGTCTGTACTAAGCCCCAGAATGAAACCGATGGTGGAAGTGCAGGAGAGCAGAGCTAGCACAAAAGAGAATTCTTTTAGGAGATCCTATTATAATTAAGCACATGCAGCAGGCTTTGAGCGATCCCATTCGGTCCGTTTGTTCATATGTGTGGATCACAGGGTGCATGAGACTGGATCTGGGAACATCTTGAATACTGTCAGGAAAGCCAGGAGTTGGGAGCCAGGACTCCTTGGAGAAACGTCTATAAGAGAAGCCAACTGCAAGCTGCTGATTTCTAGTGATTTCTAAAGGTAACTGGGCCAGTTTTAGTCCTGCCTTGCATTGGAGCAGAGAACTATTGATCAGTTGGCAAACAACATGTTGCTGCTTTGAAGGAATACTTCGAGGATCCCCAACTTTAGCCGCCTTTAGAAAGTAGTGGGACTATCATTAACAAAAATGCAGCGTCTTATTGCAAGGTCTTTTATTTCTTGCTTTGAAACCTCGCTGTGTTTGCATTTTTTGATTTCTTTAATGCTAAGAATAGGAAAGCTTCATATAGCTGTATCTTGACAATGCTTGTGGTTGGCAGTTTTATTACATTTATTTAATCAGGGCAGTGTATGTTACAGAATTGCTAACAAAGGGATCAGGTCTCTTGATTTTTTTAAAAACTAGGGAACAACAGACCACTCTACTGTTATGAGGAAGTAAAGATACCCAAGTACAGGATTCCCCTGTGGTGGCAAAGTAGGGTGACAGATAGACCTTTTGTGAACCAGAGGCAAATTGCCTTTGGAAGAAAGCCAAAGGTTTTTTTCTTTGCTTTGCTGACACTATTGGTCCACCTTGTTCTCTTAGTGAACTGTGTGTGCTAAATCTGGCTAAAGGGATCTGTACCCAAGAGAGGAGATGCTGATTTCTCAGTGGGTTCTTATTTTCTTTTGTGAGACAAAATTAAACTTTCAGTGACTTTGTGGGGCTGAAGCTGGCACTGTTTAGTTATATATCCTTTTTATACAAATCCAATGAAGACTTAATTTATCATTAGAGAAAATAACGTAAATCTTGACTACAAAATGCAAAGGCAAAATTATGTATGCCATGTATATAATTATTTCTCTTCTTAAAAATAATGCTTCAGAGCCTGTCCCTCCTAAAGGTCGGAGAGATAACAGAATTCCTCTGCTTTTAAAGGAGCTGGGCTTCAAATTTCGAGGTGTAAATGCAGTGTTTTCCTGTGGCCTACCAAAAAGGTGGAGTGATAATTATATAAATTGCATAAAATAGCATTTAGAGAACCTGCAAAGAACAGTTTTAAGTTGTTTAAACTTCCTTCCATGAAGTGTTTGTGATTTGGTCTCTCTTCTCTGAAGAGCACTTATTTTTTTTTTTACCCTGTGTGGGGAAAGGTGTTGAAGAAGGAAGCAGATATGAAGAGGGCAAATTGAACAGCCAGTGTTGTCAGTGGTAAATAACATCTTTAAAGTTTGCTCGCAGCTTTAGAGTTAGAGATACCAACTCTGCCTTGTGCTTCACTTAAGAAAACAGCCACAAAACATAAGAAACTGTGTGACTGTAAGGAGAGATGGTAGGCACTTTAATTGGTACCTTTTTCCAGAGTTCTAGAATTAACATACTTCCCTGAATGATACAAGCTGGAACATTTGTATAAAAATCCCGAAGGAAATCTGAGGTTGCTTAAACTGTTAAAAGTATTTTTCCTTGCTGTGGCTCCAAGTTGGTTGAAACTAATTTTCTGTTTGCCTTTGGGAAAGATGTGGTAGATTCCAGCATAAATTAAATTTCTCTATGGAAATATTAGTGGAAAAATTAGGGATTGAAAACTGTCAGATTCAATTGTGATTGAAATTTAGTCACTGCTTAAACAATTAGTAATATACTAAATATATATTTAAATAGTCTTGTACTGTAGTGCTTGAAACTTAACTGATAATATTTTAGGGAAGGCTTGAGTGAATACATGTTATTACATGTGTCTGTGTAGTGACATATGTTATTTTGGGGGGGGGGGGGGGGAGGGAGATTTAGCCTCTCCTAGCACTTAGTACAGCTTCTTCAGTCAGTGTTCTTATTTCAGATCCATCAGAATTTCATCTGCCATACAGAATGTAAAACAATTTAGTCTGAAGAAAAGTTTAGGTATAATTTAAAATGTTAGTCTTTTAGAAGGTAAGTGTTATGCTGGGGGGGATGGGACACCAGAAGAACTATTAGATGATTTCATTCCTTATTTTCAGGATCTAAGTGTAGATTTTTGGCAGTGTTAACTAAGGGTTATCTCGCTGTTGATGTAAACAGATTGTTCCAAACGATATGTAAGAGGTGAGGTTATCTTCTTGCTGAGCTGCACTCGTACTGCAGTACTTCAGGGCACAGTGCTCAGTGAGATCATCTGTGAGATATCTGTAGCCTGTTATTGATAATCCAGGTTACTCATGTCCAGATGATTGCTGGAGAACGTGTGCCAGAATTTCTTTAAATCCTCCCAATGACCATTAGTTAAACTGGAGACTGTGTGCATCTAAATGAAAAGGTGAACATGGTCAGTGTTGTGCAGGTGGTGGATAGATGATCTAGATCCACAACTGTGGATTAGAGTTGGTGAGAAGACAGTTTCTCTGACACATGATGCTTCTAGTTTTCTAGCTTGGGTCAGCTGATTGTTGTCTGTCCTGTAACCACTCCGGGAACATGTAGGGGCAGGTTAAAACTGCAGGCTGGGGGCCTTTGCTAAGAGCGAAGGCAAAAGATGGTGGAAGGTGGAAGACACCGCAGTTATGAGTTTGTTGCTCTTAAGTGTTGAAAATGCTATTAATGTAATCCAATGAATTTTCTTTAGAGCAAAGACAGGATAAATGAAAACAAATTTGCAAGCAGTTTTAAGAAAGTTGCTGACTACCAACATTACTTCAAGCAGGTTTAGGTGAGGTAGGAATTATGTTCTGATTATGTTTTGGAGGAAGGACAGAGATTACACTGATAACAGAGGACAAAACAGCCATGTTATGTATGGTGCAGTGTAGAGAAGATAGAACTGAAATGTAACAAAGCACTTTACAATTTACAGCTCTACAAAATGACATGAGATGGCTTTAGGTCTGTCAGTCTTGTGGTTGTTACTACTTTAATGATTTTTTAAATGTGTTGCTCTACAAGTTAAGTCAATGAGACAAAAACTAAGCTGGAGGAGGTGGTACGCAGACCAAAAATGTGTTTCACTGCTTCACAAGCATGTGCTTGAGAGAGCAACTATAGAAAATTTGAATCAATTTTTGGCAAGGAGTTATGTGGTCCAAGCATCTCCTACCACTTTCTCAAAAATGATACCAAGATTATACTCCTTCTCACTTTGCCTCCCCTTCCCTCCTTCCTCCCTCTTTATTTTTCTTCAGGCTGTTTTTATGCATGTGTATAAAATGTTTAACGTGTATATATGGTATACACAATAGTCTGTATATGAATGCGTTGAGTTCCTGCCAGTAAAAGGAATTATTGGACATCTAGTTGGAAAAAGTGTGTATAAATGTACATAGTCCCACAGCTTCTAAAGTAACTATGTTATAGTGTTGTCACCCATCTATATTTACAAGAGAGGTCAAGTGAGTTGATGCAGGTATAAATTATGCATGAATATAGAAATGGACTTTAAAGAGTACAGCTATAGTAAGGAATCTGTGGCAAGTAACATGATATGCTCGAGAGGTCTCTTGGGTTGAGTGGTACTTCTTCATTTGCCTCCTAACAAAAGCTTTTAACTCATAATTTAACTGAGAGTTTAATTTGGGTGTCTGAAACATTTGTGTATTCCAGCCTCTCACCCCCTCCAGGACAGTACTAATACGAATGTCAGGCTGCAGCGTGTGTCTGCTCCGAAGCAGCTGAAGTTCAGTGCTGGTCCCTTAGATCCGAGTTTAATACTCCACAAATCTGCTTGGACTGTGGTGATGCCAGTGCAGGTATGTCCACTTCAGACTTGGCTGATGTCAGTGGTACTCTGAACTGCGCCTAGCAAGAGCAATTAGTTATTTGCTGGAGTATTTTTGAGTATTTCTGCATGTGATTCTTGCTCTTTTTTTCCCAAGTGCTAGTAAATACGGGCCATCCTTTCTAGACTATACATGTGTAATATGAATGCTTGTAAATCCATAGTAACTGAAGGGTGAAAGGGTATTTGAAAGTCACTGCCTTAACTTTTCCTGTATTTTTCATTGACTGTTGATTTTCAGAAGAAATTTATAGTCCTGTACCAGAAACATAGAAATTCTGGTTCACTCTTACATATACATACAAAGTTTCATAATAAGCAACTACTTTATAAAAGGGTTTGATTTGTGTCAATTCTGTACTTACTGAAATGGGTAAGCATCTGAACTATGATTTGTGTTGGCACAGCGTGTAGGTGTACAGGAATGTGAGATTTATTTGCTCTTTTACAGTTTGAGAGAGTACTCATCCTAATGTTCCTAATTTCTGCCATTTTTATGAAAGAAAATAACTGAACACTGAAACTTTCTGGTTAAGAGGCGTGTGACACAGTATTTTGTTTGGTTTCTTTTTGTTTCAAACTTAGTGAATTCCACTGCTCTTAACAGAGGTTGCAAATGTACGCGAAGGCATGTGTCAGCTGGGAAAGCTCTCCGTAATAAAGAAAAGGAGCTTAACTTTAAATGTAAATATGGAACCTGGATCTTGAAAATCGAGTGCTGCACAAAACATTAGATGTCTGGAGTATTTGGAACACATGAAGGCATTCCAGAGTTAGGAACAGTGTAAAATGTCCCTGTGGTCTGCAAGAGGTGGTGAATTGAAGACCTTTCTGAATGGATGGAGGAAGGTTGTTCAGGGGATTGCTGGATATCATGAGTGATGGGAAAAGGGAACATACTCCATCTTCTCTTTTGATAGCAATGAGAACATTATCAGTAGTAAGGGAACTTTAAAGCTGACATAGCTATTCCCCCTGGCTTTAATGAAGCTAGGCCTAATTTCAAAGGAAGTTACAGCTGAAAGTAAAAACCAAGCTCAAAAAATGGAGTAGCACCAGAAATGAATAATTAGAACACCTGGTTTTTAACCTTTCAAATCACATTTCATTATATGATACCTGTTTAGATGGGAATGTTTAAAATTTTCTATTAAGTACACAGAAGTAACAAAACTTCCCCAAACCAGTGACTTCCATGCACTTTTATCAAAAACAACATAAAAGGAAGCCTCTTGTCAATGAGGTGAAAAAGTTAGTACAAAGAAACTAATCTTGCCCATGTTAAACAGCATCTCCAGTAACAAAATCTAATTGCTTACAGCATCAAGCAAATAATTAGTTTATAGACAGAACCTAGAAATGCAGATAATTGTGATACATCTTTGAAGTGGAGTGATATTTTCTTCTGATCATTAAAGACAGACACGCAAGCTATTTATACAGACAGTACTAATGAGTTAACCCAAACTTGTAATCAGATGTCTTTCTTTGGTGCTGTATCTGGTTTAAGGATAAATAAGTATAGGTAATTGTCATAGCTCTTGCAGTCAGAAATGACACCACAGATCATTTGTAAGTGTTCAACTGCTTTTGATTGAGGTCCAAAGGTCAAGAGCAAAAGACCCCCGTGACTAATTACACAAATATTATTTCACATTGCATTCATTTATAATCACAAAATAAATTCTAATTCTGAATGACAGATGGACTATTCTTAATTGTTTACAGTAACTTTGAATTGCCTTTGTAGTCAGTGATTACTTAGTCTTAGAACAAAACATGACACCACTTTTTTAAAGCTTAAATCTTTGTAGATTGTAAGGTCTGTAAACCTTACATTTGTGGGTCAATTTCGGTGAGATATGCCCCCTTAAAAGACAATAATTTTGTCCTGATTATACAAAGGATAATATTATGCTCAATAGGTATACACATAAATTATATTTGGGTGGATCCTTAACTCCAATATTTAGGTGACATGTACAAAACCTGATCTTAGCTTGGTGTCTTCACATCTAAGGATGGTTTGTATATGGTAGTTGTTTAAAGGTAGAAAAAATGTACCTTTTTAAAGGGTCTAGTCAGTGTCTTTGAGGAACCTGAAGCATCACAGAACCCATGAGCTCCTTGTGGTGATTGACGGCAAGAGTGACAATTAATTCTACATGTATCTGGTTTTGTTAGATTGATACCCTCTTGCTAAAGACTAGAGTGAGATCATCAGCTTATTTTCTTAGGTTTTCTAATTGTAACAACCAAAGGTCATACTGAGCTGGATTATTTGTCAACCATTCATGATCTGATGTTCTCTGTCCAACTACCAGTCTTCTGAAGAATCTTTTCCAGGAAGTACTTTTGAAGTGTTTTTGAAAATGCTGCTATTAAGTGCTTATGTTGCTTGCAAAAAATGTTGTTGCAAAAAGATTGATTTTTATTCTCAGTAGTCTGATTCTTGTAGTCCTCTTTAGAGTCTTGGAAGACATAGCTTTTGCTTAATTAATAATAATTTCCAATTTTCTAAGTGCGTAAAAGAGCTGACTGCATCCAATGAGACCTCTCCTTCCCCCTATAAGAGGTAAGTTACAAGTTGGATGGTATGCAATAATAAATGCTTTAGTGGTCCTTAGTAACTGAAGTGGGGGGGGAAAAACTCACCCTAAAATCAAGCTGACAAACAATACATATCTAGTGTTTGTTGGGTTTTTTTTGTAATGGATCAAAAGTTAATACTCAGTTGTTCTGTGACTAGAGATCTCTAAGGGATTGAATAGTGATAATTTAGAATGCAAAGAGATGTTAAATAAAAGGAAAACTTAGAAATTAAGGAGTAGTTTAAATCAACTAAAAATAGAATATTCTCTTGTGCTCCTTTTTATAGGAGGTTTTCCAGGGCATATTCAAAATCTGATCTCTTTAGCACAGTGAAAATTGAATTTTATAAGAGCAGTGAACGACATAGGGAATACCATGATACAAGCTATCAAGCGCTTGTAAATGGGAACAAGTAATCAGCCTGCACTAGCAGGAACCAAACTACAGGGTATAGAAGTTCCTTTTCTGAATTTTGGAAGTCTTTTTTTCTGTTTTCCAAAGACATCTGCTTGTACCAATTGTGCAGCCTCTGTTACAATCTTTTACCCTAATATACCTGGTTTAAATATGCTGCTAGCAAGGCTGTTGGTTAAAAATCAAGCTGAAGACAAGTGCTTTGACCTTTGAACAAGCTCTTATCCTGCTGCTATTGTTCTTAAAAGATGTGACTTTTCTTTTATAAACTGTATAATGTTCTTATTCATCTTGGTCTTGTGTCCCTGTTCCTAACTGGGGATTTTGTTTCTTGTTTGAATTTTCTATTTAAAGGAGTTCTCTGTAAGGTTGTTTTTATTTTGTGCAGATTTCTGATTCTTTTGGGATGTTTTGCATACTTGTGTTATTGTCAGTGTTTCAAGAATTTTACATTATTTCTAAGTGTCGATGGAAGCCTATTTATTCTGACTAAATGATAAGCCTTGAGCTGATGAAAAATGTTCATTCTGCCACATTTCTAACTCTGAAGTGGAACAACAGTATTTTGAAATCACATAAGATTTTAGTGCTTGAATATAAACGAGTTTTACCATGGAGAAGGATAGTGGGTTGACAACCACTGTTGATTAAGAAAGATTTTATTTTTTATAACTTTACAAAGTTAACCTTGAGAGATTATGCTGCTGTATTCAATCAGACACTAACCTAACAAGTTTGGATAGTTTTTCATGCTCCTTCACTACCATAAAAGACATGATGATGCCTCTGTCAGAAAGGCGACTTTGAGCACAGAAGGGAAAAGCTTTAAATTTTCCTCTCAGTTTTCTGAGATACTTCAGTGTCCATCTTGATATCGTTGTAAGAAAGAGAATGGAATATCATATGATAAAAGTAAATACTGAGTGAGTACTGCTACATTACTTTAAATAGGCTGCTTATACCTTGACCCAGGGGAAGGTTTTTTCCCCTATTTTACATGATGCTTAGGCCAAGGTGTTACTGAGCAGGAATTGTTTATGTTGCAATGACAAAACTGTGTAAAACCAGGTACTACATACGACTGTCCTGTGCATTTTTCCATTATTGCAACATCTTGCATCATAGTGGCAGCAATCATTTTATAAGCACCTTCATAGAAGACCTGCTATTGCACGTGAAGGTCTCGATTCGGATTGGCTTTTCAAACACAACAGTTTAAGGTGAACAGCCTCTTGGGTAAAATTACTAACCTGTCACATTTCATTCTACGTAACAGAATACGCATTTCTTCAGTGTAACTTCAGGTAGAATATTTGTCAATTGAGGCTTTCAGGGGGTAAACAGCACAGAAACACACAGTAAAGTATTTGAAAAAATGAAATTTGCACATACTAATTAGGAAATACTCACTTGCTTTGGTATAGGATATTACATCAATTTATAGGGAAGTGGGCTGTTCTTAAGCATGTGACTGTTGTCCACTTTTTGGTGTTCAGGTTTGAACAGAGGTTTGCACTCGCCAATCTCCAGAGCTTGCTTCCCGCTTCAGCCGTTCTGTGGTTCTGTGGCTACCAAGTAATTGTCTACTCCTCTTTCTGTATGGATCTCTTGTTCATAGTTTAATAAGCAAATGAATGCATTTCTTGGAGATCCCAATCCTACAATAAGAATGTCAGGCAAAACTTTGATATTTGATAAGAATTTGTGTAGGAATAAATCTGGATTTTGTGCTGATCTTCTTGCCAGTAAGCTAGTCCCCACTTCTGCTTTATGAAATAAATGTCTAGAGCCTGTATTTCAGTTTTTTTTGTTTGTTTGTTTTAAAAAGAAAAAGAACCAAAATCTAAGTGACTATCGGAAGGCGAAACCAGATGTTCAAAAGGAGATTGACTTCACCTACTATTGTTGACCACTTTAAGTTTTAATTGCTGCAAATGGGTCATCCTGTTCCAACAGGTGTACCTTTTTGGGCTGTTGGTAGGTATCTGTAGTAATTATTGTCTCTGTACTCAAAGAGTGGTATGCTGCTTTCTCAGGAGCAGCTTTCTTTTAACCCAAAACCTGATCAGCATTAAAGAACTCAAACTACAGCTTGCCAGAAGGTGTCAGTCTTGTTTATGTAATGTATGCAAGAAATACAAAAGCAACAAGCTTCCCACCAGTTTGCTATCTCTCTCCTAATCCCACTAAATTTCCTCTGCTGCTCTCACAGAATGCTCTCACGAAGCTTTGTCTTTAGGCCGACAGGTGCTGGGAAATTCCTGCAGGCACTGGCCTAGATGCCACTCACAGAGTTACCTCTTTGTGCTACTTCACACAGAAAATGCGAGTAAACTGACAAGTTACCTGAATAAGTGGCCTCATGTTCCTAACAGTGAGCTAATAATCTGATTCAAAATCTGTTTTATGTGTACTACTTTGTTGCATGTCCCTAGTAACATTTTAACAGTAGTAATTTAATGCGAATCAAGTCATTCCTCCCAACACCTGCTGTTGGGTAATAATTTCTCATAAAGCAAAGAAAGAAACATGCAGCAAATGACTTATTTTTTTTCAAGAGTGAAATTGCTGCTGCTGGTAAAATTCTAGAAGGGAGCGTAAAATGTTCTTTAGAGTCCCTGTCAGATTGGATGAGAAAGCAGCTGGCATTCATGTAAAGAAGGTGGTTTTTAGAAAGTCACAGATACTTAACCTAGTGGAGATTCATCACTGCAATAATACTATTTTATGATATTGTGTCTGAAAATGTTCATGCTTTTGGTTATCCAATGAACGTAGGATTGCTTGATGTAAACTTGACATAGGGCATAAAGCAGCCTCTCTTCCCCCTGAAAACCAAGTCTGCCTGTGCACACTTATTCTCTCTCTGCCTGTGATAGTAAATTGAAGGTCATTTTACAGCAGCATGGTTCATCTCTTTGATCTTCGCATTTTCTTGTAATGACAGATTCAGAAGGGTGGCTGTCAGTTCATGGCAGGCTGAACAAAATGGATATATACCATGTGATTTGGCAAAAATGTGGCTACAAAAGCGTCTGTTGACCTCTGAGTTGAGTAGGTTCTGTATTTTATGACCTATGCAGTCATTAACTTCAAAAATGCATTATGGTATGAAGATGCACTTTAGAATATTAACCACTAGGACTGAGGATATTATGTGTTGTCCTATAGTTTACTTGATATACACGAATGACTCAGGAGAGTGTTAGTGTTTGGAGGGGAAGGGAAAGATGGCATATTGAGGAAAACAGAGTATCTTAAAAACTCGTGTTTTTTCCAATAAAAGCCGTCTGGTCAAAATCACCCAAACCTCAGATATGCTTTGTTCGGTTGCTTATATAATAAACTCCAGATTGATAAATGTTTCAATGGCTTTAGGTGACTGAGGGGAGAAACAGAGGGACAGACATTGGGAAGGGAGTTGAGACCTCTTGCTGTCAGTTTTTCTGTATGCATATATTAAGGGAGTGTTAAGGGGTCTGTGCAGCTAATTAAAACACAGCCTAACCTCCCAAAAGGCAAATGTGAGACCCTTATTTCAGATTTGTTAGTATTTTCCTTTAAAGGCAGAGAACTGTAGTAAGAGAGTGAAGGTAGATTCTGTGGCACCTTTGCTGTTCAAATTAGAAGCTTTGTATTAGATTTTAAGCACTTCAGAACTATGGTATAGGAGTAACAAGGGCAGGGGAGAAGAAAAGCAATAATTCTGTTTTCTTTTCTCTCTCATTTTTAAGGCTATTCCTCATTGGATACATGACAGTAGGTCAAATTTGCCAGCTGGGAAATCTAGCCTGAGCTTCGATTGCAAAAGGTTTACTCTTGTGTCTTGTGCTGTCAGAACATTTTTAGAGCATATCTACTGTGTTGGGATAACTACATTTGTGCTAGGCATCCTGCTGGCAAAGTTACTGAAAAGAAGGCCCAAACCAGATACTAACAAAGTGGATGTGCCTCTCAGGCACTCTGTGGGGATTATCATAGCATAATTACAGCATTTGCTTATAAAGGACGCCACTTGAGGAATGACAATCTCATCTAAAGTTTCTTAAGGATTTTGATTTCTACATAAACTGTAAAACAAGAGCAGGGAAACTTTTGACATGTGAGAAATTAATCACCCATAATTTTCATAATGATCCTCTCTGCTAGTAACCGTTTCTTCCCAACGTGAGCGTACCCGGTCTGGATTGCTGTTATTTGCTGACTTCACAATGAGAAGCCTGCATTGTATCCGACTTTCTGAAAACTGCCTCTTTTGCTCTTCTTCATGTATCAATGATTACATTTTACCTCTAGGTTCCAGTATTACGATTTTACTATTTATTGTTAAGGGACCCAAGGACTACAACATGTGTCTGTGTGACCTAAGGCCAGTACCTTGTTGCAGTAGCTGTTTTAAAGGATAAGTGAAGCAGTGGTGGTGTTGGCTCAGTTAAAATTCTGCTATCAGTTGAATGTCAAGTTATATCACGTCTAGATTTTACCCCTCCTGTAGGTTGAATGCTTCCATATAATATCTTTTGGAGATTACACTGTATTTCTGGAGGCTATATCAGTACTTGTGCAAAACTTGTGCTTTCTCCAAAATACATCTAGATTCACACTGTTGCCCATAAAAAAACTGTAGGAAAGATACATGGCTTGCATCTATTATGTTGCTTAATGTTGCGTTGTTGTTTTCAAAATTGAGATATGTAACAGACGAACTGTCCTTTTATTTTAATCAGAATCAACGTGGTACCTACTGGTCTGCTGTATTGTCTGAATTGACCAGTGGTGTAAATGTGAATGCACTCTGTGTTAGGAAGAAGTATAGATTTGACATAATGGCTTAGACCATTGAACTTCTCAGTAAGAACATCAAGTCTCCAAACACAGTCAGTATCTCACAGGATAGTCGTGTCAGATGGGTCCTTGAAAGCCTTGTACAATGCAAATGCATCCTTTACTGCCATCTAAAAAGAAAATGGAGCTAGAAAAAAGGAAAAAGCCCGAGGTTCAGATTTACCAAGAAAGAAAAATCTCTTCTTGAGGAACAGATCATGAAGACGAGATTATCTCCTTCTATCTGAGATAGTATTAAATAAAAACCCTTTTATTTCATAGTATCAAAGATTTGCTTGAAGAAAACTTACTTATCAGAGCCTACATAGAGCTATAATAAAACTAATAGCTGTTTCTGGCAACTTCAGAAAAAAAACCCTTCATTTTTTTAATTCTTGTGTATACCTTTGCTGTCTCATTAATGTAGCTGAAATTTATTAGTGAATTACAGTGAATATAGTGAATTCACAATTAGTGAGTTATTCTGGCTCTTATTCCGCACTAGCAAGTAGGTAATTTACACAGTAAAATTGTCCAACCTGTCTTAATTCTTAATTACACTCTCTATTGAAATGTGGGGTTTTTTTTTTGTTTGGGTTTGGTTTGGATTTTGTTGCTGTTGTTAGAGGAACAGGATTATGAAAACCCCTGTAGAATAATTCTGATTGCAAATGAGATTGCTTGAATTTGCATAGAGAATTTTCAGTGAAGTTTTCAAAAATTGATTTTTTGGAAACCAGTTTATGTAAAGTAAGCCACCTGGCTGGAAAGATCTGCTTGGTATTTGCTAGACTTACTGTGAATGTGTTCTTAATTCGTATTGAATAAAAATGTGTATACAGACATAATTCTCAATGTATAGTGAAGTAAAAGGCTGCTAGTTTCTGTGGGGATGATGGTTACACCCAAATATAGACGCTGTTTGGATTGCTCTGGAAAAACACAATTCTGGAGAAAAACAAATGCAGATTTTATTTTCTTATGCAGTAACTGGATATACTGTGCTTTCATGGGATGAATGCAGTGATTCAGTGTAAACTGGAGTTTATCCAGGTAAAGTAACTGGGACAAAGTAGCAGTATCACACGGTTTTAAACAGTTTATTGCACACGTGTTTTTTGTATAGATACAGAGTTATGAAAGTACAGTTTTTCCAATTACTCTCCTTTGAATTAGAACTGAAGCATCTTCCATTGGGTATAAATCAATTAGTCTTTAGTCCCACAGATGATGTATACGGGTGAGTGGCTATGTGAACTGAGAGAAATCACTGAAGTATTGTGAAACTAATGTAACAGTAGAAACCACTTTAGGAATATGTATTATTTTTTTTTTTTTGGCAAGAGAGCTTGCACAAAAGTACCACTTCCAGTAGTGAGACTATTTGAAGAAATGAATATATTCAATTGGAGTTTGAGTGGCTGGTGGTAATTTTCCTTTCTGTTTGGATACTCTGTTCTCTTTCTTAGCAAATGTGCTTCATGAGATGGCTGAACAGCAAGCTGTTCCTTCAGAAATTGCATTGTATTTGAAACATGAGGAGGGAAAATGCTCTTTGAAACGATGCTAGTTTAACGGATGGTTCAACTATCCCTGTTTCCAGCAACCTTCCAGCACATTTCACTGAAAGGAGTGAAACTGAAAAGATGTGTTGCTGCCACTGAAATAAAGATGCCAGTTTCCATTCAGTCAATAGTAGCGATCCTATTTCTTTCTTTTTTTTTTCGGTTTACTTTGTCCTTCATAGTTCCCTTGCTGTCATGAAGAATGAAAAGCCCAGGGAAAAATGCACTTTTTTTCTTGGGGACTTAAGGTTGACATGCAAATAAGTTAAAGCCTGAACTTTTCAACTCACCTTTGGACTTTTGTGTTTACTGCAGGCAGTTCTTAAACAGGAAACATTAAATAAATAAATCACCACATAAAATATGAAACAAAACTTTGAATAATTATAAAAAAAGGATCAGATGGAGTAAAAACATAATAGCTCTGCTGAACTCAGAGAGAATAAGCTGTTTAACATAGGCTCGGAAGATGGCCCAAGGAATGAACAATAAATAGACTATTTTCTCTGAACATATTTAAGAAAGTAAAAGTGTTGAAGTCGTCGTAAAAACCCGGAATAAATAGTTACTAATGAATACCTCTTTTCTTTTTTTCTATTCCACTTGTTCAAGGATACCATTGTACCTTGAAATTGTTGACTAAGTTTCTGTGAATATCTTGCAACCTGGAACTTATTGTGAGCTGTTGACTGTGACTATTCCTTATGCAATACTCAGACTGGTTTGATTAAAAATGCCATACGGCCTGATTGTCCTCGATTGTGTAACTCTTATCAGAAACCTGACTCTAAGAATTGCTGTCTGCAGAACCAGTAGACTTCCAGTAGTCAAAAAGATGCTTTAATGAAGTTGACAAGCTGGAGCATAGGAGGTTCCACAAAAATATTAGGAAAAACTGTGAGGGTGACAGAGCACTGGCACAGGCTGCCCAGGGAGGTTGTGGAGTCTCCTTCTCTGGAGTGACTGTGTGACCTACTCTAGGTGATCCTGCTTTGACAGGGAGTTGGGCTAGATGATCTCTAGAGGTCCCTTCCAACCGCAAACATTCTGTGATTCTGTGACAAAGGTGCAGCATATCAAACATAGCTTATGGTGCTAAACAAGTGCAGCTATTTGGACACTTAATATGTAGGGCTGTCTACCTAAGACAGCTTTTCTACTGGAGGTGATTAACACATGCCTTCTTTCCTACCTTGCTGTGGAAAAAACACACCTTTAACCGAGAAAACAGTTCTGACACTTCAATTCACACATGCTGCTTCAGGGCAATATTGGACATAAGGCAGCAACTCATCTCTTTGCACTCACTTGCTCCTCTGTAAAATAGGTGCAAACTTTTTGATCCATCACTGTAGGTTTCTTTTGTCCAAAATGTAAAAGAAAAGACTGCCCCTCCCCCTTCCTGTCTGCCCCCTTCCAGTTATTAGGATTTCCAATGTCTTGTGTGATTTCAGAGAGGAGAATGTCACAAACAAACCTGTGCTAAAATTTAGAGTTTGATTGTAAACTCGTTTGGGCTGCCATGCTTGAACAGTTTGTAATTTTATTTTTCTTGACTTTTTGACCATAAAAAATTCTAATTTGTGTATGAAAACAGAGAAGACAACCTTCAAACTGGCCAATAAACATTAATCTTGTCCTCTTTCCTCTTGATCATCAGTTTAACAACTAACCCAAATCATTTCAGTTACTAAGTAGATTTATGAGAACATCTTTGGAAAGAAAATCCTTGCAAGGTGAAAATCTTCACAGCATAAATTGTGTCACAGCTAATGGAATAGACAGCTGAGAAATGTCACTAAATCTTCAACAAAATGCCACAGACTTACAGCTCTGAAATAGTCTGGAGGGACTCAAACTATGCAGTTTTTTTTGCAGGAGAGGGGGAGCGATCTGACAATTATTCTGATTAATTCAGTTTTGCTTATTGTTTTTTTCTGATTTCTTTAAATCTGAAATGATGCAAGACAAAATGGGAGTGCAAAATAGTTCCATTACACTCAAATGTATGTGCTGTCTTTCAGTGTTCTAAATTCTTAGCTGAATAGGTTTTAGTAAGCAGTGTTCTGTATCAGTCCTCAACTAGAGTAGTTTCAAGTTTATTGGTTATTCTCTGTGCTGTAGAATCAATAACTCCATGTAAGAATTAGTGATGGGAAAGAATTCTTCAATTAAGCTAACCTAGCCCCTCTCCTTTTAATCCACTTTTGTCTTTTGTTTGCAGTGGTCCTTGGTATGTTTCCAATAATCCTTTTCCTGATGGAAGGGGATTATTTTCAATAACAGAGAACAATTTTCAGTATCTGTATCTGCTTAGGTATGGGCTTCACCTTATTTTCTATCACCAGCCACACTCTACTTACAAGATACATTGATGGTGTGTACTTTTCTGTGCACGTAGGGAGGAAAAGTTCCATTCATTAAGCCCCTGGCTTTATGGCAACAGGTTACTCAGCTGAACTTCATAGTTGTAGTAGAATGACCCAACCAGATTGTGGGTAGGGATATTTTGGGTTGAGGTGTTTATGCTATTGAATGAATAAAACGTGACATTTCTGTATGTCTAACACATTGGAAGCTTGAGAGCTTTTTCTTTGTATTGACCTAACGAAATCAGCAAGACACTCTTGGTGATGGCAGTAAGTTTAATGGGCAAACCCTGTCAAAATTGTTATGACTTGCCACTGCATTTATCTGTTTACTTTTTATGATAAATGTACAAAGAAAGTGGCTGCTGTCATTCTGAATACTATAAATAGAAATGTGACAGGAACTTGGCAAGTTTAAGAGTTTATTGTTCTAAAATAGTGGAAATGCATCTAAAACCTATTACAGATTTAATTACCAGACAAATATTGGGCAAAGTGAAACTTAAAGTTGTCGTAGGATTATTATTTTTTTTTTAGTTCCTGATTTTCTCTTCAAGACTAATCAAGTTGCACATAGGTCCGGTTTCTTCTAGCCAAAGAACAGTCAATAAGGAAAAATAAATCTTTGCTTATTTAGGGATATGCAGATTAAGAGAATTACATTGTCATTACAACATGTGTATTCCTGCCTATTGTTGACTTGCCCACTTACTCTTGCAATGTTATAGTTATGCAGCATTTAGGTAATTGAACGTAATGACTGTTTTGACCTTGCTGACACAACTTCTAAATACACAGCCTGCTATTCCTGCTTGCTGACACACTAATTCAAATTTGTTCTAGCTACTGCGGGCTGGTAAAACCTACGAATGGCTAATGTACTAAGTGAAGCTCAAACTAGTATCTCTTTCTCTCTGCTCCTTAATCTGCCCCTAGAACTAATTATAGCAATTCTTCCCTTTTGAATCCTTTAACTGCTCTGAAATCCATTCTCTAAGCAACAAGACCACTTTGTTAACAATTATATAGACATTAAGGCTGTTTTGTTGCAGTAATGATTTAAAATGTCTTTAGAGCATCAAATGAATGTTTTTTCCTGCACCTTCTCAAGTATTTGAGAAAATATGTTGACCAAAGTACTTTAGGTTTAGTGCTGTCAATGGGGAAGGAGAGACAATGACATACTTACAAAGGAAAATTTTGTTCAAACTTTGTACTGTTCAGTAGGTGCTTTTTGTAATTTCTTTCTTGTTGCAAGTGGCAAAGGGTTAGAAGAGGTTTCCTGATCTGCAGTTATGAAATTCATGCATGTCCAGCATGACTTCGGATTTTAGAATTAAATTATATAAGTTTACTAAATTGTAATTGAACTGTTGGATTTCATTCACTAAACACGCTATGGATGAACAAATGACCTGTGTTTTGGTTGGGTACTTGATGCTCTGAAAAATAACCTGCCTGGTGAAATGGAAAATTGAGGTCAAGCCTTTTATGTGCCTCATTCAAAGGAGTTTTTCACTTAAAATCACCTTGAGCCATGTCTTGGTACTCTAGGCAGTTGATCTAGAGCAAACGATTATGGCTAATAACCTTTAAAACTTAATTAAAATATTTTGTTTCTGTTAAATTTTCCCTATCATTATCCTAATCTGAAAGCATGCATAGGAGTGAAATTTCTACTTGTTTGGAAGGTCTGTCTGAACATCTCGACCTCTCATTCAAGTTTGCCTTCTCTGTCTTGAAGAGTTCAGATAACACTTTTCATGACATTTGAAAAGGTACAATGTTTCCACCCCATTCCCCTTGAGCACTTGCCAAAATACTGATCTAGTGGATGTTTTCCACACTGCCTCTTTGTTGATCAGAGAGGAGGTTTTAGGAATCTATACTTGTGTTTCATCTCCCTTCTACCACTATGTGGAGATTAGTTTTACACATTTGCTTTCATCATGAAAGATATTTGGTTGGATATATAGGAGAGATACAATGTATAAAAAATATTTTCAGTTCCATGCATGACTGTAGTAAGGAAAGTGAAAACAATCAGTCCTGACAACATCATGTTTCAGAATATCAATCAGCACTGACAAAGATCCTCTTCTAGGTACTCACTAGGTTGATGGGCTTTGGTTTCAATGTGCTGGATCTCTTGCCCTTAAACCACTTATGGTGTGGCTGAGCCAGCCATTTGTCTGGCTGTGAAGTTTGTCTCAATAAAAAATTCTCCACCGTATTCAGGAAAATGGGTTCTTGTCACCTGGATGCTGACAGTAGTATGACTTCAATTGCTTAGCTTTCTGAGCTAAGATTTTCTTGAGAAGGCTAAGAAAATGGTCCGTGCAGTTCTTTTTTTCCTCTTTGAAGACTGGAATGTTTACTAGAGGCAAGCAATTCAACTATGTTTGAAGTAAGAGTCGCTAAAGCCAGAGGCCTAAGGAATTAGTGGCAATTTATGCTATAAAAACCATGCACACTGTATTGGTAACATTCATCCTATTGCTTGTTTTTATACACTATTTGGATTTCTGCATAAACCAAAAAATTCGATAAAAATTGGTTCAGCTGTTTTAGAAAAGTTGGTTTACTCCCTTTTAGATTCACTGGAATGTACCAAAAGACTTTACGAAGGGCTAGGGTACAAAATGGGCACACTCGCATGTAAGTTGCCGATGTAATTCAGGCACAGAATTTGGGGAATCAGTTGTTTCTTTGGAGAGTTCAGCTGTTTTCACATCAGCAGGCAGAAACGTTCTGGTGAGTGTGTTGCTCATGTTAAAATGAAGCATATAGCCCTGTAACAGAAAGATTACTGTTAAAAAGTCTGAAGACTGGCTTTTTGTATTTCTGGAGAATAAGATAAGATCAAGTGACTTTACCACGGTTTATGCACCTTGAGAAAAAGTGGAAGTTTATAAGATAGCATTAATATCATGTTACCTAGCAAACAACAGTAACGAGGTTCAAAACTAGTTTGAGTATCACTTGGTGCTCAAAATTTTTGCGAATGACCATTTTGCAGCAGAACTACTTAAACTGTTTCTTCTAACATCTTGGACTTGAGAACTGTGCACTTTTAGCCTTAGTATGTTGAGTCATTTTTTTTTCATACTGCCTCTGGCAACTTTTATTGTGATTCTAGGGAACCACTTCATTCTAAATACAAGCTCATTTGTTCCTATGTTTTCAAATGAACAAAGGCTTTTTCTTCACCTTTGAAGAATTACAGTAAAATGAATTTAATCAAAACTTTCAATTTGTTTTGTATACACGCTATTTTTTTTTGAAAGAAGTCTTAGTAATTAAGTGCTTTTCTAATCCACAGACTGTTTTTCTTGACCCAGACAGTGGATCGATACATGCCT
This sequence comes from Trogon surrucura, assembly GCA_020746105.1. Taxonomy (NCBI): domain Eukaryota; kingdom Metazoa; phylum Chordata; class Aves; order Trogoniformes; family Trogonidae; genus Trogon; species Trogon surrucura. Next base: position 52,600,757 of record CM036621.1, on the reverse strand, counting down.
TAGTTGTTTACAAATCAGTATATTAATGACACTCAGTTGTATATTTATTCTTACTGGTGCAGTGACTGTCACTATGCAAATGCCTGTGAGAAATATCCATCATTGAGCAAGCAGGATCAAATGTCACTTGTCAGAAAAGGTGAAATGCTTGAGAAACTTCTTAAGGCATTGTCTCTCCTGTCCCTTACAGCATTGGAGCTGCCTTCATGTCCTTTCGTGAGTTCTTTGACTGTTTCAGGTGTTTATTTATCACTGCTTTTAGACTGTGTGATGAGTGATGGATTCAAACCTTCTGCAAGCAAAAGCTAAATCCTAATTCCTCAGAAAGTGCGAAGAACAAAGTTGGCACTCAAAGCAAGCGAACAGTGGAAAGAGACTCAAATTGCTGATGACCATCAACAGAACTAGCCAGAGGCAAAACATCCTTAAACACTAATAAGTAAATAATTCTTAAAGCTTAAAGGGGAAGAAAATTTCAGAGAGTAAAGCCAATCTCCAAGATACAACAACTTCTAGGATGTTCCACAGAACCTGCCTTTAAAATCGCATTGTGATGTAGCAATGGCAGCTTCAGAAGAGTCTGCTTTCTGCCCGTCCTGACAATGTACTGAATGTAGGATGAACCGAGAAATGTAAAAATGACAAGTTAGTCACCTTCCTAAAATCAGAATATTCTATGCCCAACGAGGAATTTGCAATTCCTCATGGAATCCATGCTGGACTTTGCTACTGGGGCTTCCTTTCCTTTAAAAGGATGCAGATATGAAACCATACAGGCATGGAAAATGCCTTTTGAGTAAAGCCACATCCTACACAGACAAGTTTTTGTGCCTTGGTAGGAAGGTCAACGACATGCCATGACCCTTTGTTACCTGCAGTTTCTGTGCTGTGGAGCTGCTGATGTTCAGATACACTTGCCTAGTTTTCTCTGAAACTCTTTGGATTTTGCAAACCTGGACCCTGGTATTTATGTGGATTACAAAAATAACTTATTCCTTAAAACTGTGGCACAGTTGATTTTAATCTTTACTGCTATCTTACATATGCAAGAGATAAAATTAACATCTTGATAAGGAAGCTGTAATAGAGTATATGTAGCATTGAGGAACTGCCATTTTTATGTCAAGTGTCACACGTATTCAAATGCATAAATATGGACAGTACAGCAGTAAATTTTATATCTTGCTTTCCTGTGATGTGAAATATTACAGTTGTCACATGTGACTGTCAATTTCCAGACGTGTGTGATTATTGGAAATGAATGGCTGTTTTAATGATTAAGCTACTTGGATACATTCTGGCTGATGAAATTGTGTAAATAAAACAGATTGAGTCCATCTCTTCATAGGAGGTTGGGAGGTTGGGAGGGAGAGTAGGGTGGGAATCCCCAAACCAAAAATTGCTTTATTTAGTTGATTTTTTTCTCCCTAAGCAGAGACAGAGAAAGTAATTGAACAGTAGTTCAGAAATCAGGCACAGTAAGTCAGAGAAGCTTTGACAATTGTGCCATCAGACACTGAGCAGTTGTCAGGAACTTAGAACTAAGTCTGAGCTAGCTTGGCAGCGTGTTTGGAAGTTCAGTAGGAAATGATGTCAAATTCTTGTAAAACTTGTGTTAAAAAACCCTGATGCTTCAATTGAGTGGCTAAGTGTTTCTACTCATTTCAAAAGGACCAAAATTTTACCTGTAATCCAAGTAGACATAAAGGACAGTGGGGTATTTGAAGAGGGATGAATGTTGATCACACCTGCACTGAGACTTGAATGGAGAAACCTGCTGGTTCTAATTTAGATTTTAAAAGTAAGGTTTGAAAATCAATTTGAAATTTTCAATTTTGTAAAGTTTAATTAGGAGGCATTTACAAACCTTTAAAAGAGATTAAGATAGTTAAAATTTAGTTCTATATTTTAAAAGAAAAATAATTGTAATAAAGAGCTTTATTCAGGAACTTGAGAGAAACACTTTGCTAATAATGTAACTTTCATATGTAGAAGACGTGTGGTAAGTTTGTCCAAAGTAGCCTATAAAGCTTGTATATTCAGTGTAATCTCAACAAACGCCTTCTACAAGCATCAAAGCAGTTTAAAAACACGACTGTGCTTGTTTGCGTGTAGGACAGCGTAGTCTGCAGATTGTCATATTGCAGTGTTACTGTTACCTCATTTTGGAACTCAAAACACGGAACTTTCCCGTTTAGGAGTAAGGAATGCTTGCCCCAATAGGCAGAGGAATGTTTCAGCTGGAGTGTGAAATAGCAAAGTCAAAATTCTGTGCTAGTAAATCAGCATCTCATCTTCAAAAGAGGGCAGTTGGCTTTGTCACTGGCTGTAATTTATCACTAATACTTGAGCACTGTGTAATCCTTAAATTGTGTCTGTGACACCATTTAGAAAGTGTTTGTTAGTGGTCATAGAAGAGAGAGGTAGGATAGAGTACATGAATTAGAAGACGTGGCTGTCATTGAACTGAAGGTGAACATTTTTTACTGTAGCGCGCAAGTCTGCTTAACATTACCTGCACTTCTCAGGTCTGGTAAAAATAAGCAGTTATAAATTCCAAGTAACTGCAAATTCCACTGCAGAAGTTGTTCAGTGCCTCTGAGTCTGTGCTTTACTCTCCCACCACTTGTAACAAGATTTTGTGCTTTGTTCTTTGAAACGACAAGTATTTGTGAAGTGGATTTAGAAAAGATCCCTTACTACTAAATTCTTACTTTCTCTTAAAGCTTTTCACCTTGAAAACTGCCATTTTATTAAAGAGATGATTTTCCAGTAGACGTGATCTCTTTAACAGAAGCACGGTATTTATGTGGCTGTACATGAAAGGCAGTAACAGCCTGGTGTGGACACTCATTTCTGTTTTGCAGGTGTCCTATTAGGTTAGTTTTTCCATTATCCTTCAACTTGTCTGACTGGATCTGCTCACTGACTGGATAAGTTGACCCCCCCTTTCCCCTTCCTTGAATCTGCTGCTGTGCTTCCAATCACTGTGCTTTAATGTCCTTGTTGTGTTTAACAATCTGCAGCCAGCCTGGGCACTTGAAATCTGAATTTTCTGGGACAGCATTGATTCTGGTGGTGAAGATGCAGAATAATTTTGCTTCCGTTTATATGCTTAGTGCTGTTTGATCCTGAAACTAGTGGGAGTATATCACTTAGCTTTGTTTGCTTGGTTAGCGAATGAGTGGATTTCCCCCAAGTTGTAAATTAATTTTTGCACGTGAGTATACTTGGGTTTATAGTTTAAAGATATAAGTGGTGGTGACTTCTGTTACTGTTTGCATGTTATATTCTCTTTGAATGTCTGGATAGACTGATCAAATATATGGTTGTCGCATCTGTCCTGCTGTGATGATTACTCCAGAGAAGACACTATTTTTCCTTTTTATAAGATGCTTTTTATTTTGCAGGAATTTAATGAATTATTTCTCCATAAGGCTTTTAAAGTAATTGTTTTCTGGCTTTTTATTCCATTCTGTTATACTGACAGCTAATGGGTAAGCAGGCAAAGGATATTAAAACACGTGGGTCCCAACGTAAAAATGGCATCAAACCCAGTCTTTCCTCAATACCACAGTAAAGTCCTATAGCATTGTTTTAAAACAACAAATGAAACCCAGAACTTAATCCTCAAAATAAATGACAAGCAGATGTAGAAGATACATGTGAAGGAAATTAATAATTGGGAAAGTCAGTGAATGCAACAGAAGGGACTTGATGAAATCTTTTAGGCAATCCAGGTGAATGTGAGTAGCTCACCTGTGTCATGGATTTTACACTCCTAGTTTCCTGGATGAACTTCAGAAGGACGCATGCACTGTGGCTGGGAAATGTAAACTGTTCTATTTCCTTCCTTTCCAAGGGAAATCTTGTCTGTTCAGGAATTCCCCATTGAAAATATGCATGTCTGATTCTATCGCTCCTGAGTAAAATTACTTTCCAAATTGTTTTCATATTAAATCATCTTCCTAGTAAAATTGACCTTTCTCTTTAGTGATTCAAAATGAAATGCTTTTTTCTGTTCAGTCAAGGAAAGTTATGTTTGTACTCGAAATCACTTGTTTCATTTTCAAGAAAATTTTATTACAGAGAATTTGTGAGTGAAATAATTATTTAAAACTACTTACCACAACTTAGAGATTGGCCTGGTGGAGCAAGACTTTTTTTCACTTCCATTTAGATTTCAATTTTATTATTCCATTTTTTTGACATATATTCTGAAGAATGCTTTTCTTGTGTGCTTGCAGGTGATAGTGACTCACCTGAATTATCTTCAAAACACTTAATCTGCATTGCAAAGTGTTAGAAGTAAAGATACGGCTGATGAGAAAGTACAGTTGATACCCATTGTATTGGGGTTTTGTGCTTATTTTTTTTTTCTTTTTGATATTCTCTGATAGAAGGCAGACTAGACAGTTTAGATTGGATGTTCTGGGAAATGCATATCTAAAAGGCAATTAGGCAAGTAAATCTTGTACTTTGTTTCTCTCTGTAATAGTACAACGACCGGAAGAAATAGACTACTAAACACTTTAAATGTGATTTTAATTATATAATCAACTTTTAGTATTTACTTTTTATGGGGAATGCACTTAAACTGAATTTTGAGAAAGCAATCCAAAATACTAGTAGTTTTGGTATAGCTTTACTGGTTAATTTTTTTGAAAGCCTTGTCAGGTTGAATATTTTTAATTCAGAAATATTTACTTGCTAAGTTTTATGCATGATATTTCTGAAGCAGAACCTCCTTTCAAAGAAATATTTCTAGAAGTCTTTCTATTTACTGTGAACATCGGTTTCTAGCTATTTAACTTACAGTTGCTTACGTGAGGGTGGTACTTAAACAGGCTACTGGGTGTTACGTTGTTCAGCCAACAAACTGTTTTTTCCCTTATACTCCTAATTACCCTGGTGACCTCTTATGATGCAGTAACACTTTATACTCTGTTGAACATGGTACAGTACAATGGTCTCTGTTCTTGTTCTGTTGCTGACGGAGTGTGCGTGCTGCAGTGAAGCCACTGGCACTGTGGGCCACATCATCTCTGTGGCCCATCCTTTTTCTGTTTTCATGAGTGTGTTGCAATGCAGCTGTGAAAGAAATAACTATGTATTCATCTTCAAAAAGCAAGTACTGTAACTTTTAATAAGCAGAGGTAGAAGTGAATACACATATTAAGACATAGCTCTTTATGAATGGTAGTTTGATTGGCATAAACACCTAATACTGATTACTTGGTTATGCTGTCTGACTTTCAGTGGGTTTCTGTACGTTGTCGTGTCAGCAGGTGAAGCAGCGGGTACCATGGTACGTCTGGGTCACCACTGAAGGTAAACAGGCTTGGCTCATAGCTTTTATGATCTGAAGGGAGTGGTTGTGGTTTTTTTTTCCCTTAAGTGCCCAGTCCCATTTTAAAAGTGACTTTAAGCACTTGGGAGATGAAATCTAATCAAAAAGGCACAGGACCTAAAACTGTAGCAAGATGAAGTTTCTTTGAACGTTAAGCTTTTATGTGTGATGCTGAAGCTAACATTTGCATGCTCAGGAATGTTCCCTTTTCTGATTTCCTGTATTTTAGAACTGTTCTCATTCTGTCAACCTAGCCCACGTACCACAGTATTTTGTAGGTTATGTGCTTCTGCTACTTGACTCTTATTGTTTTAAATGTGTTTTCCGTAATGAAATAAAGCATCTGGCTTTCAGCAGTAATTTCAAGAACAAGTAGTGTATATGAAGAATATTTTTAAAATGTCTCTTGAGGTAGATATTCGTGAATATTTTGGGGGAACCTTACATTCTTTCTAACTGTTTTCAAACTATTTTAGAAACTAAGTGATTCAAATGCTGCTGTAATGAATGGTTATTATGGAAGTAAATCCTCCGAGTAATTCCCTGCCTGAAAGTGCTAACATCACTTGGTTTTCTGTGTTCTTTCCTGCTACTGCTTTTTGTATTAGTGTTGAAACTAGAGGTAAATGGTATACAGACAAAATACAGTATCTTTTAAAAAATTGCTGCAATGGGGAGATTCCAGGATAGATGCAGTTTGGAAACAACAATTTGACTGTTAACAAGACCAAATGAAGTGAGTCATGCAATGCAGCTGCTGATAGGTCTCAATAATTACATAGCTATTTTCCCGACAGTGATAACCCTGGCAGTAGGGCTGCAGCATGTTTTTGGTGTTGATTTCCTACAGGGGCATGTTTATGTTGAAGACTGTGCACAAGCTGCTGTGTGGACATCAAATTATTCCATTGGTTTGAGGATTAATGAGGTTAAATTAGCTCAGTCATTTACTGCACATTTTATCGAGGTTCAAGCTGTTCAGACTGTTGCAGTTAATATAAGTAGCCCAGAATGTTGCCAGTTAAGTGCAAGTTACTCATCAGGGATCCAGAGTTCATTATTGGAAGGAATAGGACAACTTTTCTTGGTGATAAAGTTGAACTCAATGGGAATGCTCTTCCCTGTGTTACCTGAGAGGCAAAACTGGAGAAGGATTCATTGCACAGCATGATACCTCAATAATACATTTAGGGGGATGTATTGCTCTCTTTATACCTGTTCTGCAAATGGAAATATTGGTGATTAAAATACTCCTTTAGGCCTTTGATTTGCATAAAAAATTGTCTCCTGTTCATTAATAAAAAAAAAAGAATCTAAAGGGGAATATGAAGGGCTAGGAGGAATATCTCTGCTTAAAAACTAAACCTGCTGCAGAGGAGAATTGCTGTGAAGACACTTGCTGGGTCTTTGTTTCCTCTTAAGGCAGAAGCTGTTGCACACATAATGGTCCATAATATAGGTGTTTTATCTGAGGGTCTCATAAGTCTGTCTCAAAATGATCTTTAAGTACTGCATTTAAATGTGCTTCAGATACTGTAGAAAAGTTTGGAAACACCTACTGAAAACCTGATTTAGGGGATGTTAGGGAAGAAAGTTATGAATATATCTTTTGATTTGGAATAAGTTCTTAGTTTTCACTTGAGATTACAGAAGCTCCATCCAACTTTCAGTGCGTCTTTGTACCTTGTTATGTAAAAAAGGTAATTCTATGGGTACTATGTATGTCTGGAATATCACTGAAAGCAATAGTAAGATAAGTAGGCTTGGCTCATAGCTTTCATAAAGCCTTTTCAGGAGCCTTTTTTTTACCTCTGGTTTTCAGTGCTCTTCAGGCTAAAGGAATATTGCTCTACCACTGATGGGAGATGATGCAATTTTTTTTTTTTTTTTTTTGGAGGAGATGGGTGTAGGGAGGGGAATCTTCTCACTTCAGTGGTCTGGTTTTTGGTGTTTCGTTTTGTTTTTATTGTTTTGTTTTCAGCAGTACTAAAGGTGTACCTGTTGGGAACCATGGAGAAAAATCAAGTATAACTGTAGTTAAGACAGGTAAGTTGCTACTAAATAGTAGTATAAGACAAATGATTGCTCTTTTTAAGTCATCAAATGTTTTGAAATGAGCTTGATTAAGTGGACAAAATACTTCTGAGAAAAACTGAAATGCTATCTTATTCCCAGTAGGGCTTGTAAGAAATCAAATGCAGTGTGTCTTTTTTTTTTTTTTTTTTTTCCTGGGGAGGGGTTAAAGGGATGGTGGCATAAAAGCAGAGTAGGAAGCTGAATCCATAGTGTAACGCTTTTCAAAAGTGAGACAGAATTGGATTGTGCTGAAACTTGCCTTTGTCTTGAGTGCTGGTATGACCTCGTGCTCTCTGCAGGTTACACAAGCAGTGACATTGATTAGTAACTAGACAGTAGGATGAGGCTGGTATTTCTGTGATCATAGCTGTAAAGAAGGTATCTCTAGGTGCTTTGCTAACTGAAATTACCAGAAGACCCTAATTGTATTTCCTAATAAAAGAATATAGCAAAAGGAATTCTTTTGAAGTCAGCTAGTCTTTAAAGGTGTTTAACCAACATTATGTTTTTATCAGACTAAAATAATTTCTGATACTAGAAATAACAAAATTGTTGGGGCCGTTGGGACTGTGGTATGCAGCCAAATCTAGTTAGTTTTGCTGCTGTCTGTAATTCTATACACTTCAGTAGGGCAAATCATTCCAAGTGAGGGAGACTTGGCTCATTAGACATAAGTAAAAACCTGACACATAGCAGCCAAAATCTTACAACAAAATGAATTTGAAAGAAAAGGACCGTGTATTAATAAAGCATTTTGTGGTACTTACTCGATAGTGACTGGAAGTCTAGAGCACTTGTTCCTTTGTCATTTCTTGGTATGGTGTTTCATTTTCACCCTATTCTCAGTAGATACGACAGCTTGACGGATTTTTTTTTTTTTTTAAATTGTACCTTGTGTTATGCAACCTGAAAAATACTTTACCCTCGGGTCTCATAGTGATGCTTTCAGTCATTGAACACTTACTGGCGGACTCCTGAGAGCTTCAGCATTTCTTCCCTTACATGTTTCTGCGCTCAAGGCAGCCAGCTGCAGTGTCTGTCAGAAGACTTGGTCCCTCTTTGGGAACACCTGAAGGAGATGTGGTTCTTGTCTTCATCTTAAATGAAAATGTTTTGCTTCAAAGCGGAATGGATTCTTCTCTTCTCCCCTCAGATCTTTTCAGAAATCCTACTTTTACAACTCTGATAACACTTTGTAAGCAAAGGTGCACTGTATAATACGTTGCATAATTAAATCAAACAGATTATGATATGGATTTAATACCAAGGAGAGATTTCTGAACATACCACATTGAGCAGTTCTCTCTTTTCTGCATCCTTGGCTGTTGTAAAATGGCACAGTACTATAATTCAGTGGAATTATGCTAGATATATGTATCTTTGACACTTTTAAGACTGTATTTAGCTCTGAAACAGAAAACCAGAGTAATACTGTATTTAAGACTTTGTAAATTTTGATAAGCATCATTTTTGTTGGCACTCGATAGTGCTTGCCATCTTTTAAACATCAATTTGTCTTTTTGAAAGCCCAAAGAAAATCTCTGCTACCTGGTTGGTTTTGTTTTTTTTTTTTTAATATAGCGTATTTTTTTTTCCACTTACAAGGACGTAAATTACAAGCATTCAGAAATTTTTATTTGTTCTCCTTGGGAGCTTATCACTTCAACAGGATAGTTGATGGAGCTAGTAGCAACAACAAAACAAGCACATCTGCGGGTCAGGGAGTTCAGATAAAGTGAGTTCACGAAGCAAACTTCAGCACAAAGCATCATTATGATGAAAATTGTTATGTCAATGAGACTGATGAGCTAGGAGGCAAAGTCTGCTGAAGGCTATTTTTTCTCATGGACTAGCCTTTTTTCACTTCTTAGGTGGTGCTTGTGTTGAAACTGCTGTGAGTTATGTCTAACTCTCCAAATTGGATGGTGTGGGGAGGTCCTAGTCCAGTAAATCTTCAGGATCTCTTCTCTTATCTGTAGCACCTCATCAACTTAGAGTGCTTCTGCACTAGGAAGAACATGGGAGCAGGTGTCCCAGAGAAGGGAGATATGGAAAGAGCTGATAAGGAGCTTTCTGATTAAACCAGATTACTCTGGCATGGGGAAATGTGATTTCATCAGAATGGGAGCCTGTTTCATATGCTCTGTTTCACTGGAACTTGAAACAGGGAAACCCCACACTGCTCCCAGTTCCAAACTCTCAGACTTAGAATGAGGAGTAAACGGGGAAGAGATACAAAGCCTTGAATGTCAGACCTCTGGTTAATGTTCCGAGTTCTTAAACTAGACTCTTGAACTTTGTTCCTCTCTGTATGTAAGGAGCAACTCAACCTGCAAACTCTTGGCTATTTCATAGTGGGACTTTCTTTGCCTTTTGAAAAAGCCTCTGAACTTCACTAGTTTCATCCTGTATAGATCTGGAAAAGAGTAAATCTGAAAAAAAATTATGGAATGGTAGGACAGGTCTGTCAAAAGCTCAGGAACACTTTAGAACTTTTGCTACAAGCTTCTGAAGTTGTTTAACACTGCTTTACATTTTAATTTATCATGACTTTTAAAGGAAACCTGAAATGTTTTCCAAATAAAACTTGGCAATGCTCTTTGTTTTGCAAACTGAGTACGTTGCACAATTTTTCCTGCCCCCCCCCCCCCAAATTCTTCTATTTTTTGTGTTTCTCTTCTAACTTTAGGGAGATGGCTGCTTATTTATCCAAGTGGGGTATGTTGAAACAACTCTGTTGTACACTCTTGTGCTAGAAGTCATAAGAATATGCAATTTCCTGAAACATTTTGACACTGGGAGTAGTAGAGCTGTTGTGTTTTCCCAGTATTTGAAGCCTGACAGAAATTTTCTTCTGCATGTGTTCCAAGCCAAACAGATGTCATTTATATGCAGTTAATTAGTGCAACATCAAGCCTAAGGTGATATCTCAGCAGTGCTTTCTAGCTCCAAATCAGCATTGTGCTCTCCATGTTCATGGGACTCCTGACTGGCTTAGGGTGTAGCCAATGTTCATGTTTTGCTTCCTAGTGAGATGTTGCCCTGTCAGTTTGACCTAAACTGACCTTGTCAGTTTCTGCTAAAAAACGAAAGAGCAAGATGTGTGAGGGTTCAAAGGCTTGTTATTTGGAACACAGGAAAGGTGATGTGTGGGAAAACTCACATTACTTTTCAAAGCAGCAGGTCTGGACAACTGCCAAGGCTTGTGTTCTCCTTCTTGTTTGCCTGTTGCTGTTAACATTGAGCTTGCTTTAGAGACTATGCATCCCTAATTATGGAGTCACCATCAGTCTGTAATGCCTAGCTGATTCCATCGATAGCTTGAAGCAGATTTCAAAATTAATTGTTGCTTGCTGAGAAAAGACCTAGAGTAAAAAAGATGCAGCAATACTTTAAAAGTCCTTACCATATGCTGTTTATCGTTTCTCAAACTTGCTTGCCTCTCCGCTAACAAGGACTCAGAATTACAGGGGTGCCATGCTGTGTTTCTGATTTTTTCACTTTGTGCAGTGGCTTATAGCAAGCATACAAAATAAGTGTGTAGTTTTGTAGCGAGTTGCCTTACTTTTGATTTTGGAAATAACCATTACTGCTCGGAGTAATGCACTTGTCACCATTGCACTGAAATTAGGCATGTCCACTCCAACAGAATGGCTGGGGTTTTTCCCATGCATCAAAATTACTTTAAAAACATGCAATAAAACTCACTGAAAAAAATGTTAATACTTCATTTGGGAATCCTTGTTCTAGTGTCAATTATAGTTCCTTTTTCTTGGAAAGATTCTGTAGTGGATATGAAAGCAAAGAAAGCCAGGTTCTAAAAATTTGAAATTTTGTAATAGTGTATTTTTTATGTAATAGAGAATAGATGCGATTTGTTACTGTTGTTATCTTAGAACAGAGAAATCATCCAGCTTTGCTCATGTACTTTAATTTTTGACTACTGGGAAAGACCATTTAAGAGATTGGTTCAAACTGCATTGTGTTTTTACAGCTGGTCATCTGTGTATATTGTATGGCAGTGTCAATCACATGGCAGGAGGCAGAATTAGGTCTGTGTGTCATAAGGCTCTCCCTGAAACTACCCACGAATTCGATGCTCTTGCACATGCACAGTGTATTTTTGCTGCTTGTCTGTAATGGTGTATCCTGGTGTTGTGGAAAACTCTACACTTTTTAAAAAAAATTAAATACTGAGTTGAAATGATTGACTGAATGCATCTATCATAGGCTTGCTTTCTTCTTAACATAGGAGGCTCTGTCTTTGGTCAGCAGAGATCACCCTACAGAGAAGGACAAGGTGGAAGAAAATAATTTGCATGTATTTTTAGAAATCATAATGTAACTCTGATGTACTCATTCACATTTTTGTGTCAGGATAAGTTAGCTACTCTTCACCTAATCACAAGTGGGTTTCCTGGAGATGCTGAAACGTGGTTGACAGTAAATTTCTCTGAGTGATGGTCCTCATGCATGCCAGACATGGGGGAGAAAAAGCATCAACCAAGTATGCAAGTCTGACAATGTGGTAATAAAAGGAGTGGCTGGAATAAGTAACACAAACCAAATAAGAAAGGTTTAGCAGTGAAAGCTAAGGGAGGCAGATCATGAAAGATGGATGGTGTAGAACTAGAAAAGCGATGTTTTCCTGCAGAGAGATTTGAGGTGAGTTGGGAGCAGGCAGTTGTAACATTAGAGAAAATTGTAGGTGTGGGACTTAGGACAAAGGATTTTGTTGAATACTGTTTTCTTTCAAAGGAAAATGCTGAACAAATTTATGAAAAGGGTAGCAAACAAGTACTACTCCTGTTTTTAACCTAATCAAATAGTTCTATAATAGCAAATGTATTTCAAGAGATAAAAATTATTTTAGCCAGAACTGGAAGTGAAAAAGTTTCCAGATAGCAATGAAGTGAAATCTCTAACATATATATGAGGTCATGAATATTCTATTTCAGTAAAAGTTCCTTCTTTTTCCCTCAAAGATCACTAATGTGACTTTCTTGTCATGTAGACTTTTGTCTAGTTTAAGGGAACTGTTCTTTTCCCTTTGCGTTTTATTTTTTCATTAGTGTAAAACTGTGATTTGGGGGAAGAGGTCATAGTAGTAAAAATTAGCCCCTTTTTCAGTATGTGTGTCCTGTAGAACACTTTTAAAAACATCGTTCCATTTTCATATCTTGACATACTAAATGGAGACGGGCACGTGTTAGAGCGTGTAGTATTCTTTGTGTTAGAGCTTCATTTGAAATGCTTACCACTTTGAAAAGGACGAAGTGAAGAAAATTGGCTGCAGATTTTGGGGTGTCTCATCTGCTTTATCTTTGCATTAAAAACAGCTGGCAAATCAGACAAAACCCTTCAGCTGATATTTTGTAACACTGAACAAATTTCTGCACCCAGCACAACGTGTCAGTTCTTCATTCACGTAAGATAGAGCTCTGTTCAGTGTTGGGCTTTTGCGTATTGCTAGTTGACTATGAATTTCGATACATCTGCTTATTCTTTTTCACTCCAGATTGAGCTGAATTATTGTTATTCCATGTTTACCTGCAGTCATTTATGTGTATAATGTGTAGCTACTTATTACATCCTAAAAGAATAAGGCCGTGAGGTAGATGGTTATGAAAGGGTATTTGCCTTGCCACAAACCTGTATCTTAACACACAAAAGTAAATTTTAAGTAGAAGTTTCAACCAAAAGTCGAAAGCTGAAGCTACCCAGGGAGTGTTTTATTTGCAGCTTCTGTTGGCTAAGAAGTTTCTCTTTTCTCTACTTCTGTATCGATCTCCTTTGAAACTCAGATGTAATCCTTCAGATACACTGTAACAGGATATTTTAATGCCCTCTGGATTAGACACTTGTGCTGTGATATTGATCTCTGTAGCTTTGAATAATCGTTAGAGATGTGATCTAATACATTAAACTAGATTCAATGCTAGATGACAACCCCTCTGTTTTGAGGTTAGATGAATCACCTTTGATTTCACTAGGAAATTGAAAAAGGCAAAGAGTGGCAATGAATAATTTGAAATGTTTTACTTAGTTGTGAATATCATTAAAGTACTTTCTACTGGATTTTCAAAAAACAGAATGCGTGTTTTATTTTTCTTAGATTCTTTGGTTTATGCTTTTGAGGACTCAGGAAAGAAGTAACACCAATATAGGACTGAAAAACTACATACTAGAAATAAATTAAGAAACTCCTATTCCTTTACAGTCCTAACAGTGTTCTCTTACTCTTGTTGAGGTTTTTTTTCCCATGTTAATGTGCAGGGGTATGTATGTGTTTTTCGTGTTGTGGATGATTTTATTTTTTTGCTTGTATTTTATTAGTGTTTGAAAGTACTTCAAAGCTTCTGCAAAAGCATGATTTTTTGCCACCTCTGTTAAAATGCAGCTAAAAATGGTTGAAGGCCTGTTTATTTTATGATATTTATTTGATATTTAAACCTTTTTTATTGTTATGACTGCTAAAGAACAGTTGAACAATCTCTAAGGGGATGCTTTTTTCAGACTATCATTTAAGCAGAAAGGCATATCTGAGAGTGAACACGAACAAATGAAAACTACAATTGTAAAGAGAATTCTGCACACACAGTGATGAAAAAGTATGTGAACACTGCTAGGGATGCACAGAAATTCTTTAGAGGAAAAAAACCAACCAAAATAACAATAGAGAAAGTCTATAAACTTTTGTAAAAGGGGGGTTTGTGTGGCCAAGTTGTTTCAAAGGCCCGTGCTGTGACTTGTATCAGTGTTTTCTAGCCCACTTATAGTCACTGTGGAAATCAATACTGAAAACTACCACCGAAGATCTAGGAAGGGCAAAAAGGGTAACAACTGTAATAGGAGTTCTCATCTTTTAGAAGGGTTTTGCAGCTGCTTACGAGATGGACTGTGGAATGTAAGCTCAAATAAACCTGTGTCCTGAGCCTGCTTCCGGGATGGCAGTGAATAAAACTGACCTAGAAGAAATTCCATGAAGGTAGCCATCCCCAAGGTTATACAAGGCTGATAGCATTTGAATAATTTACTTTGGAAGAGCCTCTGTCTAACCTGCTGCTCAAAGCAGGCCCAGACGGATCGGGTTGCTCCGGTCTTTGTCCAGTTGAACCCTAACCAGATTCCACAAAGTCTTTGGGCATCCTGTAGTTAACCTTTCTCATGGTGTTTAAAAAAATAAATGAAAAATATATCTAGTTAGAATTGTCCATGTTCCAGCTTCTCTTGTGCCTTTCTTTTGACTACACAAGTTATGGTCAACTTGCTGTCCAGCTGGATCCTTTCCTGCAAGGCTGCTTCCCAGATGTATATGTTTATAGATAGATAAAGGTATAGCAGTATCTTTTGGTGGATTGTATTAACTTGGGACAGCCTGGCTGTATGAGCTGAGGATCAAAGAAAATAGGCTAGAAGGGCGAGTTTAAAATGTACATATAGACGGATACTGTAGAGTTGAATATGTAGTCTAAAAGAAAAAAGTTTCTTGTGATCCACAGCATCTGCACAAGAAAGTGGAACCACCTGAAATAATCCAAGAAGCAGGCAGCAAGATAAATATCCCCAGGTCATTTAATTCTTTATGATGTCTTGATCCATTGTGCTTTGTTAGAAATATTTTTTTTTTGCCTTTGTGCACATAGACTGAAACAAAATTTTTCCAAGATGTGATACCTGTCACAAAACCAGGTGGATAAAGCACCCCCAACTACAGAGATTCCTGTTCTGTGTGACTAAAGGTTTAGGTCATATCCTAACAGCAAGGCTTTATTCTAGCCCTTTATGGCTCCCTTCCACGTGTGCTGTGGACGCAGAGGATGATGTAGTGATGCTTCAGAACGGCTGAGAAAATTAAACTGCATTAGCGCCTTCCTGCTGTTCAGTCTTTCACTGTCAGTTCTTTTTGCCTTTGGATTTAGAAGCAAATACAACTTAAGGGATCCTGATATTTCTCTCTTTGTTTTTAGAATTTGGAGCCCGAGTACAAGAAGTTTCCTTTGTGCTAGTCACAATTTGGAATTCCACTATTTTCCTTGAAGGGAACAATTTAAGGTTATGTGGGTTCCTCCTCTGTTTTCTGGATTAACTTAGTATTTTCCAAATCATTGTGCTTACCTGTTAAGAAAACAGACAAGGGGCTTGGCGTTTAGTGTTTTGTCCAAAGCACATTTGTCAGTTTTAGGACGTATCCTTTGAAGTAATGGATTCAAAAACGTTATAGATTCTAGGCCTGTGGAGACTTATGTATCAGATAAAACTGCCCTATGTGCTTTAAATATCCAGCAGGGAATTATACGTTACAGATGAATTTGTACTCTTTTGTTGTTGTTGATAGGAACTGAGATTTTATTTCAGAATCTTACTTCAAGAAGGCATTTCCAAGGGTCAAGTAGCATGCTGAAAGAATTTGAAGTGCAGTACTCCTGGGTTTTTTGCATATCTGCATAAATAATTGGACAAATATTTAGACAATTGGGAACACAGAAATATATTTTTTTTTTGTATTGAAACAAAATTCATTATTTAAGAAATTGGATTTTGCTAGAAGTTTATTTTTTCCAACTCCTGTCTATCTATCCTTTCTAATAGGTGTGTTTTACATTTTTGTTCTTTTTTTTTTGTTAAGGCAGCTGCTTCATATTGTTTAACTGTAGTATGTTTCTTATTTTGCAGTATTTTCCTCAGGGATGACTTTGCAGGGTAAAGTAGCTTGCTCATGAAATTTGCATGACTTCTTCAAAAATAATAAAAAAAGGAAAAAACAAGCATCGCTACTTAAAATGCATGTGAGTAAGCAGAGTTATTTCTGTTCATGTGTCATCTGTCATATTCTGATGGAAGGCCGGTCTTGTGCAGCAAACTCAACAGATCAGACCTGTGATGATTTATTTTTCATTCATATATAATGAGAAGATTAAATTTGGTTCAAAAGTTCTTATTAATAAACCTTCGGAGAAGAGTAAGTTGTATGTATTCAGTCTCTGGAAAAGTGTTTCAAAAAAATGGTTTAGGATGGCCTTTGTAAAACTGGACAAAACTTCAAATACTGGATTTAAGAATTAAAATGGTTGTCACAGTGTATGCCAAAAGGGTATTTGGATTCCACTCTGCACACAGAATATAGGATGTTTTTCAAGTCATGAAGCAGTCAAGGAGGGCAGGATGTTTTTCAAGCTGTAAGTTCAGAAAATTATTTTATTCTGCTACTAGAAGGAGAATGCTTTTCCTGTAGCAGTGAAGTTTCTTGTAAATCAGGACACTGAATGTCAAAACCACTTTAGTATTGTCATGTATAATAGTATTCTTACTTGGAAGGAGCCAAGTTAGGAGAACATGGAGCTGTTTTACTCTACGACATCTTAATTTCTTATCTGGCGTGTGCAGGAGTGTGCTTGTATGTACGGGGGCGGGGAAAGGGACGAGAAAATGATTTTTCTTTTTTCAAAAAACATGTTAGAAAAATGTATTGTCCCTTTAAAATCAAAAAGATGAAAATTGAAAAAATATTCTCCTCTGAATATATCTATGATTTCTTTGGACAGCAGATTGAAAATAAGAGAAAGGGTGATATTTTGAGTCTAAGATGCATCCTGTTTGTCTCAATGACAAATGATTTAAATATTACAAGTTTTCTAAATAAAAGCCATTTGGCCTAATATTAAATCACTAGCTAAAATCTCAAACCAAATAAGAAAATAGGGAAAAGCTTTAAAAACCTTATCATATCATGTGTGCGCAGGGGAATATCGGCGTCTTTCTCATAGACAGGAAGTTCTGGTACCACTAGAACACGTCAGGCTCAACCATGTTTCATGTAGAAGTAATCATACAATGTGTTGGAAAGTGTGGATACTTTAAAGGAATGTATTTTGTTTATTTTTCATGTGAAATATAATCCTGAAGGAATTTTATTTTCTTCTTTTATGCTTTGATTTAAATTTCACTCATCTGTTTCTCTCAGATAAAGCATGGGAGATCTCTGAGGCAATTTGATAACACAGTTCTTGGATTCTGTAGACAGTGTCGTTTCCTTGAGGGAGAGAAGGGCAAGGTATAAAGTTATAAAGCAGATTAAGTTCATCCTTGTATAGACCTTCTTAAAACATTAATAAAACCAAACCCAAGCCCACTATATTTTCAGTTACTTTATTTTCCACTGATTTCTATCACTTTTTTGTGATTCAACGCTATTTCATCATATTAGCCTAAATTACTCTGCACGTAATACCTGTGATTAAAAAAAACTCGGTGGGGTTGTTCCCAGAGGGACCACGTACCAGTTGGTGAGCTTACGATGCTTGACACAGATCTGATTATCAAAATGATGTCTAGCAAAGACGCTGGGGTTTCTCAGGTTCTTGCACCAAACTACACGATAATACCTCTGGTTCCATTCCCTGCCTTTTCATACCCACTCACTTTGACAGGCATCGGGGGAATCACAAAGGCAGCAGATGGTCTGTGCACAGTTCCCTCAAGCATAAAATGTTTCTGTACTTGTTGTCAGGACCTTAAATTGCACACTGTTCTGTTTGATTATTTTCAAACTCTGCATTGGCCATAGGGGCTCAGATGAGAAATATTTGCATACCACACAGTGGGAGCAAGGGCTGAATTAAAGTGGCAAGCAACTGGATTGAAACTAAATTTAAAGTTAAAGCTGTATGTGCTCATTTTTAGCTAGGTTTGATTTTATTATTTTCAATGAAAACAATGACGTCTACTAAAATTTAACAATACACAGGTTGTGTGTGGTATATATATGGAGGTTTTTTTCCCATTTCCCTCTCACTTGCCAAATATACTGGAGTTGTTTGCTCATGCATAAAACCTAGAAATTAGAAAAAAACCCCACAACACACAACCCCACTATATTCACTGCAAGTGAATTTAAAATATGGATTCACATGTAGGCTAAAGAATATAAATTCCAAGTCAGTTTATTATCCTTAATGTTGTTCTGCTGTTCCTCATTGAATGTAATGCCACTTGTTAAAAATTCAATTTGGTCTTCAGGAATTTTCCCAAGATACATTAGGTAATGTCAAGTTTAAATCTGTATGTGAATCTACAGAGATCTGCATGCAGATGGAGCTGTGGAAAGCCAAAGGAAAGGTTTTCATCAGCACAGTGACCTTAAACAAAATTGTTTAATTTATGTTTTCCTCCCAGCCCCAGTTTTCAACAACTTTATCTGCTTACATATTCAAAGTTATTTAACATACAGAAAGTGAAAATGCAGCCTGGGCAAAAGAGTTTTTCTTTTTTCCAGCGAGGAAGAAAGTGATAGAGAAAATGTTTTGCAACTGGTGGCAGCGAGTAAGGAAAATAGGCTGTGGAAAAACAAAGGTGTGCTCATTGTCACATGCATTCAGTCTCAGACTGAATGATTTTCCTCTGAGCACAAATCCATACTAGGTCAAAGAGCTTGCTTTTTCCAATTTGTCCTCCCCTTGGTGCATGAGGAAATTAGAGTAAAACACTTTTTTTTTGTGTGTGTGCATCTTTGTTGGATTTGGTACATTATAGCAATTTAAATGCCTTGCTTTTTTATAATTTTTGTCAGCAGAAAAGATCAGAGGGTAAAATTTTTGATTTCAGGCGATTCCTTAATTATTTTTTATAGACCATAGCTGTGTTATTAGCCACTGGTGAGTGCTAATTATTGTTAGAGGAAATTTCTTGTGCTTTAATAATTGTCTATAGATCAGTGTGCTGAGGATACTTGAGCTGAGATTTGCCAGAGCCCTGTAGTTAGTTACTAGCTATTCCTAAGGGCTTTAACTGATATTGCTACCTGTGTATCCTCCTGTTGCTGCAATGCAAAGAAGTAAAGGTTATATAGTCAAGAAAATAAACTGCAAAGATTTGCAATGTTTTGGTGGACGCAGATAGACAAGCATTTTAGTTTTTCCAAGCAGTGGTGAAGTGGGACCGGAGCTCATACATTTACAGCTGAAGACAATCCTTGTGCTTTGTAAAGATATTTTCTTAAGGTGGAAAAAAAAATATAATTGGCCTGTTTGAAGATGTTTAATATGGTACTAAATGCACCAATAAATATTTAGTTATTTTTTGAAAATATTTGAGTAAACTTGCTTATGGAGGAGTCATACCCCACTTTTTATTTACAGCATGTATTACAGTGAATGAGATCAAGTAGGAATATTTGTAGAAATGACACATTTTAAGCAAACATTGCGAGAGAATAATTTTCATTATAAATAGATTTTATGGTCAATGAGGTTGCTTATAGTGACATAGTTCAGATTTTGAATAGCACATCTCTTAGGTACCGAAGACGTTTTTTCTTATAATAAACACACTCTTGTAGTTGAACATGTTGCTTTACATAAGTATTTGTATCTTTTGAAGCTCCACTACATTGACTGTTTCATACTGAAATACTGCAACCACGGTTGAAGTGAAATAGGTTATTTCAAGTGAACTGTTAGAATTTTGTCTGTTTATTCAACGGTAACTCACAACAAAAAGTAAGCTTGGACTCTGGGCTGAGATCTGTTGCAATAATTAAAGGTACCATATCACAAGAGAACATCATAAACAGAGATGAAATTCAAAATATAAATTACTGCTATGATTTCTTTTGTGGACTTTTATTAACTGACTTTAATTATAGCTTCTAAATTCTTATAAGATCTTTATCCCCTTTGTGAATAGGTTAGCATTAGGACTAAGTGGCAAAGTCTATGCTTCATTAAGAATTTGGATCCTGTGCAGGATAAACACATGTTTTCCCCCCCCGCCCCCAATTCTCCTCTTGTTACTGCTTCTCCTTCCACAGTGATCAAAGACTGAGGAAAGTGTGTTAAACCCCAAATAGTGTGTTTTGTGGCTGTGATGTAACTACACTTGCTATTTTGTGTGTGTGCGGGTGGATATATAAATATGTATTAATATGGTGACAAGTTGCTTAAGACAAAGCTCAACCTGTGTGGTTTCCTTTGGGTGGGCAGGAGCATCGGGTGCAGCCTGATGTTAGGATCATGGACTGCGTGAATCGTCAGTGAAGGACCTCAGTTACAAAACATTGGTCTGCTTGTGTTTAGTCTGCTTTGATCTTGTCTAAAATCCCTGCTGTACAAGCAGCTACGAAATCATAATTTATAAATTCACTTAAAGTATTTTGAAACTAATTCTAATGTGAGACTGCTTCTGCAAGAAAAAAATTATTAACACAATAAATGAGAGGGATGTGAAGAGATATGTTTTGTCATGCTTGCGTGACGTAGAATCGTAGAAGAGTTCAGGCTGGAAAAGACCCTTGGGATCATTGAGTCCAACCATTAACCCTACACTACAAGTTCACCCCTAAACCATATCACCCAACACCACATCTAAGCGACACTTAAACACGTCCAGGGATGGCGACTCAACCACCTCCCTAGGCAGTCTGTTCCAGTGTCTGACCACTCTTTCCGTGAAGAATTTCTTCCTAATGTCCAGTCTAAACTTGCCCTGTTGCAACTTGAACCCATTCCCCCTGGTTCTGTCCCTAATGACCTGTGAGAAGAGACCAGCACCAACCTCTCTACAATGTCCTTTCAAGTAATTGTAGAGCATGATGAGGTCCCCCCTCAGCCTCCTCTTCGTCAAACTGAACAGTCCCAGCTCCCTCAATCTCTCCTCATAAGTTCTATTCTCCAGGCCCTTCACCAGCTTTGTTGCCCTTTTCTGCACTCACTCCAGCATGTCGATACCTCTCTTATACTGAGGTGCCCAAACCTGAACACAATACTCAAAGGCGTGGCCTCACCAGTGCTGAGTACAGGGGGACAATCACCTCCCTACTTCTGCTGGTCACAAAATTTCTGACACAAGCCAGGATGCTGTTGGCCTTCTTGACCACCTGGGCACACTGCTGGCTCATATTCAGCTGGCTGTCAATTAGAATGCCCAGGTCCTTTTCCTCCAGACAGCCTTCCAGCCACCCTTCCCCAAGCCTGTAGCGTTGCACGGGGTTGCCGTGACCAAAATGCAGGACCCTACACTTGGCTCTGTTGAAATGCCTGCGGTTGTCCTGGGCCCATCGATCCAGTCTGTCCAGGTCCCTCTGTAGAGCCTTTCTACCCTCCAGCAGATCGACACTCCCTCCCAGCCTGGTGTCATCTGCAAACTTGCTGAGGGTGAGGGATGATCTGTGGGAATGTTAGAAACACTGGATCTTATTCTCTTGTAACCTCTGCGCTGAAGGAATAAGGTTTGAATCCTGCAGAGTTTCTGAAGTAGGGAGTCTTGAGAAGCTCTTGGAAGAGACAGGACTGAGTGCCAGATTGATTCCTCCTTTTTAACAGGAATCTCTGGTTTTGTGGCTAGGATGGTTTTTAGTAATGTTGCTAAACAAAATAAAATATATACAGTAAAGCAAATATAGTTGTGATCCACTAGATTTCCTGTATAATAATTCCCAGGTATTAATGACATAGATTGAATGTGAGTATATGCAAGTGCAGTTGCTTTTATTTAACAAGTTTGAGTCCCGGTTCTGCATTACTGACTTTTACAGCAACTGAGGAGAGACAAGTGACAGAGCAGTTTTCTGTGGATGGATGCAGAAAATGCCTGAAAACAGTGTGGTTAGTCAGTGGTGTTTGTGAGTTGCTGGATTTTACTTCTGCTTTGTGTTCTGTAGCAATAGTCTCCTTTGAAAAATGCAGCTGGATGTGTGGAGCTGCTCCGGAATGAACTGGACTGGGCATCAGCTCTGGATCATTGCTTACACCTGCTCCCTTCACCCTGAGAACAGAAGATACCTGTAGAAGTTTGAGTCTGCTGCAATATAAAGTCAATTTTTTTCCTTTCTATATATACAATACAGAGTATAAACATAGGATAGGTGCAGTTGGCAGTGTCTTTGAAAAGTCTTCAAAACTTTTCTCCTCTTAAGTGGAGTAGTTACTTGCAGGTTACTCTCCAGTGGATTCAGCTGCACTGCTTCCTTGTATTTTTTTTTATCATAGTTTCAGATATCCAAACATTCTGGGCCTGTCAGAACACTTAGTTTTGGTAGCACTTTTTAGCTCAGGAACCATTTTGCACTGATGCAGCTGTGTGAATTGTGCATGCGATCTGCCTCTTCTCTGTCTGCTTTGAATATATATGGGAGCAATGTGAAACCATCTTCTCAGTGTGCTCTTGGCATGAAATGAGAATGTGCCTGGGAGATTTCTTGTCAGTTAGCCAATTCCTGCTAGTGGTCTCTCAATACAGAAAAATAAATTAGCCTCCTCTTGATAGGGCTCAGGTTGGCATCCTGGCAGCGTGTAAATCCTGCAGGGGGGCCTGAAACGAGCTACTGGTATTTTGTAGTCTTCTGTCTAATAGCTGAGCTTTCAGGCCCCTCCTGATCTGGAGATGAACTTTCAGAATAAGATAATAGAAGTAGGGCACTTTGCATCATTCCTAATACACTTGTTTGCTTCTCCACTTTATTTTCTACTGCACTTGACAAACGTGGGGTTTTTTTTTGCATGTTTTTAGGTATTTGGTACAAATGTGTGTTTCAAAGTTGAATGTCTCTTAGAAAGTGGTGGGAACATGGATAATTTGAGTAAGTAGCAGAAGGATTTGAAGGAGCTTTGGAACCAGTACAAAAATAAAAAATATTGATTTTTTTTTTAAAAAAAATATTTTTTCCTTATAATTCAAGTTATTCTTACTTACTTTCTTCTGAAAGTGTATGTTCACACCTTTTACCCTTTTCATTTTAGTGTGGCACTGTCAAATATTACCACGACTGAGCACTGAGGTCTGTAAAAGCTCCCATCTTTCTTTGTAAAATATGACCAAAACTGTAAGATCTTAGTAGCAATGGTGTCATTGGTTCAGTGTTCTCATCTTTTGCTTCTGCATGCACTTTATTTATGCCAGATCAAGGTCAATCATTGGTAGTAATTTTATGCAAATATGACACCTTTGTTAGATATTTGTGGGTTGCAGTCTCAATATAGCAATGGATTAGAATGAAAATGAGCTGTGTTCCTTAGATGATGCACCTGGATGCGTAAGATATGATTATTCCTTTAATAGAATAAACGGGTGGTGGAGAAATGAAGATTTGGTAATGTCAAAGCAAAGTATTTGTGTTCATTCCGTATTTGGACATCATATAGAGCAAATCCAAGAATTAGTTTTCTGCTCCCTTCCCAAATCCATCTTCTAATGGTTGGGCCACATACTAAAAAAAAACGCCCAACCCACTGGAAATACTGTTTATTCCCACCAAAAGCACTTTGTGTAACTTTGGATGGTAATTATTATTTAAATTAGGTTTTTGCAGAAAACCTTGTCTTTGTGCTGTCAACCTGGGTAACTTGTGTAATATAAATTTTGTAAGGACATTTTCATTGTTAGTCCAGTATGAGCCCTCAACATTTCTTCATCTTACCTTTTTGTTTTTAAACTTTGCTCCATGTTATTTTCAGCCTCGTGCACTTTATCTTTTTGTAGGAGATAAGTTCACATGCAACTCTAACTATAACATAGAATGATTACTGGTTTTGCTACTGACTCAGTGACCTGAAGTGCACTGGGGAAAGTTCTAGAGGGTTAAACTTTTTTGAGTTGGTTTTTTTTTTTTTTTTTTTTCACCATTAGTGTTGATTTCTTTAGTCTTCATAGGATCTGGGAGGCTTGTGTTGGCAGATGCATTTAACTCTGTTAATACTGTGGTTGGAACAGTGAAGAATGATATTGATTACTGTACTTATATTTTACCAGCAGCACTGTCTACTTCAGGTCCATACTGAAGAATTACAGGAACTAGAAAGTTAAAGCCTGTTCCTACCCATTGCAGATGTTTTTGCAGATTTGTCTGTGTTTTGAAGAGGCCAGAAAGCTCATTTTCCACACCTTCTCCACGAGTGTATGTGGTTGTGTTTTATTATAAGATTAGATATGTATTTCAGTATTTGCATTACCCTTAATACATGAATTTTGTTGCTTGTATAAACATACTTTTAGAGGAATTTGCTTGGTGAATTTGTTTATTCTAATTAAGATGAAATGATAAAATTGACTTTAGTAATACTAAAGGAGTAGAACTTGCCTAACGCAGTCCCCTATTCTTAAAATAGTTCTTGGACATTTGCAATGGCATTGTTCAAGTGTTTTCTGGATAAAACGTGGTACTAAGGAGGTGGCATGGCACTGTCTGTAGCAGTGTCAAACTCACACACACAAAAAAATCTAAAGTGGAGGGAAAGAGACTGGAAATAATAGGCAACCTGAAATATCAAGGCTTCTCATTTAACACTTTGATCTTGCCAAAATCAATTAGGGTTTGGCTATGTATGCCATTAGCACCAGAAATTTGCTTTACCTAAGTAAAATTTGCTGTCCCTCTGAAAAAAATTTCTGGCAATGGTGAAAACCTGGTAAAGTGAAGCAAAACTGATAAATTGTTCTGGCTCAAAAAAGGGGAATGGGTGGGAGGGGGAAATGAAATAACCTTCATATGTTCCTTTTGAAAAGTGTCTTTCTCATTGGCAGTGCAAATGCTTTACCTTGAGATATGACCATTGCTGTAAGCAGTTTTTTAAGACATTTCTTATATGATCTGCTCAGTGAGACTGGACATGGATATATAATGTATTTTTAAATACTGTTAAAATACAAACTGCTGGGACACTTCTTTGAAAGCATCTTGCCTTCTGTTCACCATAATTTCCAATTTTAGCACACAATTGTACTGTATTTCTGTTCCTTCTTAGTCTTTTTATTTCTTACTGCTGAAAATTCATTTGAAAGCGTTCTGTATTGTTCAATAATTGTTAGCTTTCCTCAAATGTCAGAGTCTCCGTGTAGGAAGCAAGGAAAGAAATGGCTTAACTTGTAGATAACTTGTCTGATACATAACAACAGTTTTATCTCCTCAACTCAATATGTCCTTCACATACTCTATTCATTTTTTGTTCCTCTTGTGCTGCTGATTTGTGCAGCTGCTGCATTAGTTGTTGTCAGGCTACTGTGGTCAAGCTACTTTTTTTTTGTTTGTTTTGAAGTAAACTGGCTGCCTAGCATCAAAGCCCTTTTATTCTAGTATTTTGGCTTTTTTTTTTTTTTTTAATACGTGAAATTTTAAGCTGTGAGTCAGCCTTAGGAAAATCAACTTCTCTGCCACAGAGAATTGAATCCCAGTCTTGGAGACATACGCACACGATTTCCACTCTTTTAATTCAGAGACAGTGTTTCTATGTGGAAGCTCTGGCCACTATTGTGAGTATTTATAGTAAAACTGTGTTTTCTAAAGTTCAAGATTTTTTGATAAAGGCTATTTTTATGAAATTAAGTTGAAGTTAATGCCATAACAGAGATAAGTACAATGAAAGCTTATTTTCATGATTAGTTAAGAGCTTGTTTCCTGAAAACTTATCCTTCATAAAAGAAGTAATATCTAATACTATATTAGCTGTCTATTCTCAGACCTGGAGCCTATAGGCTTTAAACTGCATCAAAACCAAGCAATATCTCTTGAGTGTTGGGAAATAAATTCAGTAAAAGTATTTCAGACCTGCATGTAATCAATAGCTCAGACATTTGTTCCTAAGGTACAGGCAGTTGGTGTCTAGATTATTTGAATCCAGCAGAGCTGCTTCTGTGGTCTGGAGAGTGTATCCAGCATGCAACAATTCTGGGCACGGATCATGGTTGATCTCTGGTTTCCCGATCTGTTAGCAACGTGATATTTTAAAGGGTGGTTAATGGTTGTGATTTGCATTAAGCATTCCCTTCATGGGTATGTATTATACCCTGAAATCGTGCTTCTCTGAGCAGTAAAGCTGCTAATGTTGTTTGCCATCCATTTGCTGTTTGGGTCCCTCCATTGTCCCTCCTGGCTGTGCTCCAAAAGGCATTTTGTGAGTGAGTTTCAGGCTTGAGTTTTTGTTAATTGGAGACTTCTACCTTTTTGTTAGGTTTTGATCTCAGCTTTTCTTTTCCTTACTTTATTTTGTCCAACTACATTTTTATGTATTGTTACATTTATGTGTTTATATAATTTTTCCATGCAAATCGTATTGCACTTGTTTTGATTGCATGAAATGCATACCTATTAATGTTTCCAGGTGTCTTTGTTCTAACTCTTCTTGCTGGAAGGTAATTCTCAGAAAATTGATCTCTGTAGACCACATCAAAGACAAGCCTTTCTATTTATAAAGACAAATAAGGGTCTTATTGTCAAAGAATAGTACGTGTAGTCTATCAGATGCACTTTATAATGAATTCTCACAATGCTTTTGTGACAGTTAATTATCTCTTACCAAAAAAAACTACAAAAATTTTAAGCGACTTTTAAAGTGGTTTGTTCTCTTAATTTCCTAAATGATGATTTATAGTGTTGAGTGTCGCATAACCTTGCTGGGTATATGCTAGTCGTTTGTTGGAGGAAGTAATCCTACAACATAGAAGACAACAATTGTGATGATCTAATAGAGAATAAATAGCTGTGAAAAGATATAAAAAGCAGGGCTGCTTTTCTTTTACTTACAGTTACCTATTTAAAATGCAACTTTTTTTTTTTAACCTAATGTAATAAAAAATGGGTAGTATTTTAGACTGTGCATAGTGCTTATTTTAAAACTGAAGAATTATTGGATAGCATTCACAGCCTCATGGTTGCACAATTTCCTTCCTTTCTGATTATTTCTGCTCACTAAATTTTAGTTTCCTTACCTCAGCCTTTTTAAAGGGCTTTTGAACAAGTGGTCACCTTGTCACAGCAATAAAATAACTGTACAAATCTACCTTAAATATATGTATTTACACAAGTTATGCTTTTCAGAAAATAAATCAACAAAACTGTCATTTGTGTTATAAAGTTTCACCCCAGGCTCTGAAGGAATGGCAAAGTTAGTGCCAAATGACCAGTGTGTCCCCAGATAGAAAGCACAGTGATAACCTGAACCATGCTGTGCAATCCTTATCACAGAATCACAGAATGTTAGAGGTTGGAAGGGACCTCAAAGATTATCTAGTCCAACCCCCCTGCCAGAGCAGGATCACCTACAGTAGATCACACAGGAACGCGTCCAGGCGGGTTTTGAATGTCTCCAGAGAAGGAGATTCCACAACCTCCCTGGGCAGCCTGTTCCAGTGCTCGGTCACCCTCACAGTAAAAAAGTTTTTCCTCATATTTTTATGGAACCTCCTGTGTTCCAGCTTCCACCCATTGCCCCTTGTCCTGTCAGTGGACGCCGCTGAAAAGAGCCTGACACTGTCCTCCTGACATTCCCCCTTGACATATTTATAAACATGAATGAGGTCACCCCTCAGCCTCCTCTTCTCCAAGCTAAAGAGACCCAGCTCCTTCAGCCTTTCCTCATAAGGGAGATGCTCCGCTGTCTTATGCCATGGTAGTTTGCTGGAATATTTTCTAGTCATAATTATATACACTGATTTTTTTAATAAGCTAAAAGCAAATCCATTTGCATAAAGATAGATCACAAATCAAAGTTAAAAGGCCCTGCAAGTTGTTGACCTTGATCCTGAACTTGTGTAAATTAATGCACGTGAAACCATCCAGCAGGTACCATGTTAAGCACTCTGCATCTTTTCAATACTTCTATCAATTTAATCCTTAGGTTTTGGTAAAGTGAATATCTGATAGTATAAGTGAGATGATCTGAATTCCATTTACTAAGTGCTGGTGGAGTTTGTATTTTCCGGATGCTAGTATGGCTTTGAAAAAATTTTAATTAGTGCGAATTTGCAGCTTGTGGCTTGTGAACTGTTAACAGGGCAATCAGTGTGCCATCACAATTGAATGACTGTATTACATTATCACTGAATTTTATTGTGTTAGCCTGAACTTTCATTGTAAAGATGCCCTCATTTATTATCTAATGAGAGCAAACTGAAGCCTGAAGAAATTCCTCAGAGGTTATCTAAATGCTGCAAAATACCTGTTTTGCAAGCAGAAAACCTCTTGTGTGTCACCAATAGCAGGGTTGTGAGACAAATAAGACGGGAACTGCAGTGGGACAATCAAATGTGATGAAAGAGGGTTACACTGCACAAAGAGCCACAAAACGAATGCTTTCTGGTATTTAGGTTTTGACAGCTGTTTTAAGAACGGAAATATTTTTTTAAAAATCTAATTGGGGCTAAGTAGAACCCTAAACCTGTGCCATCTTTTAATGATAGGAACATTACAGGTCCTACTGTAAAGGACTTTTGAAGTCCTTTGCTTTTTGGAGTTCCAGCCTAAGGACAATGTCATCAATCAAACATTACACCCCTCAAGAAAGCTTAAAGGATACGAGAGTCAGTGACTGGGTACAATTATGATACTTTTATGTGTTTTAAGATAACTCATGCTAGTGTTGGGCTATGTGTCTACTTAAAAAGAGCGAAATGTAATTTGCTTTCTGTTATGAATTCAGAATGCTGTGCTCTTATAATAAACCCTAGTAGAATGTGGCTATTAAAATGCTGTTTCCCTGCCTCCAAAATATTTATTAGACTATTCTGAAATCTCTGAAAATGTATCAAACTCTCTGTGCAGGTGACTGGTGGGACTAGCATGACCTTGGATGTCGGTGGTGTAGAGCTCGTGGCAAGCAGTACTGGAGTGATTGACCTTGGTTTACCTTGATGGGTTCTGTCTTCATAGATACCACCATCCTCAACTCAAATGCATCATCTTGGTATGAGTGAATGGAGAAGCCTTCTTTCCTCAGAGATAGGAGCTGTCACAATTTAGATAACATAACTGATTTTTTTTTTTCTTACTCTTGCTGTGCACCACGTTGGGATCATCGTGAATTCTAGTGCTTGCAAGTGCTGTTTCATGTGCCAGTTTTCACACAGAGGTTCATGCTTTCTGGAGGTCTCTGCAGAAGCTCATGAATGCTGTGCTCTGCAGTCACCTGGATCTTGTGGTGACACTCTGGAAGATCTTGGGAGAACTTCTTGTCAGCAAACAAGTAAATTTGGCGGTTCTCTGTGGTGAGGAAATCCCCTGTTAAGCAAATTTAAGACATTAATTAAAGCAAGTTAGTCTATGTAATTAAATCACCAAGGGTTGTAGAGAAGTAGTAGTAAATGATTTTTAACAAGCAAGGATTAAAAATGTTTAATTTTTAAATACATGACTTGCATTAGCTGCAAAATATTTCAGGTAATACAGGGTGAGTTATGGCAGGACTGAGGATTTGTTATAGTAGACAAAAGTATGTTATTGCATCTGTGGTACCTTTATTTTGAGTATGTCAATCTTCTTAATTAAACAGTACTTTTCTCTTAATTACATCATTCGGTGTCATCCACAGCATACTTTAGTGGAATCGAAACTTAGATGACTAAACCCACAACTTTAATGGGGGAGAGGGGGAACATCTGAGTTTGGAAAAAATTATTCTGACCTGTTGAGGTTAAATGGTGACCATAGAAAATTAATTCTGTGTGGCTTAAAGTTGTAAATAGACACGACAAATTTCCTAAGAAAACATATGGTATACCTTGGAGTAGCACAATTTTTCATCAGAAACTAGAGAAAACAATTCAATATTCCATTTGGAAAAAATCGTAAGATACACCAGCCATCGCTTCACCTGAATTGCTGACTACAGAAACATGTTTTGAACATCATCTAATCTAAGTAACCAGATGTATTTTAACTTCTTTGATATTCGTCTTGCTCATCGCCCAGCAAAGAGAGGAGAATTGATGTTCTCATTACTTAGGTGTTTACTCTGTTTTTTGCTTAGACTGCTTTTGAACTGGCTACCTCCATATACTTTCTGCCACAGCAGATTTAATATTTCATTAAAAGAGTATTCCCCTGAATTTCCCTTTTAGACAGGCTGCAGTTGTCATAAGAAATGCCCTTGTAAGAAACACCCCCTGGGAGATGCTCTGGAAAACAAAGCCAAATGAGCTGTGGTCTGTGTGTTAATAATGTTGTATGTTATGGTCACAGGTGCAGTCACATAATCTTGCCTGAGCTGCGCTTGCTTTTATGTCATATGAAGATGTAAAACGAGGTGGGTTTCTTCTTTTTTGAATGGCAGTGACACAAATCTTATAAGAAACCCTTTGTGCAGGTATTACACCAAATTAATACATCATTATTTTTTGAAAAACCTATTGGGGATGTTTATAAAATACGATTCCTAAATAAAAATCAACTACTATTGACCATGCCATTCTATCTCCCATTATGTAAAGGAAATTCATAAGCAGCAATTTGATAGTATGAATGCATTTCTTGCTTCCCCTTTCTTTTGCTGTACTTGTACTCTCCTCTCTTACCAGAAGTGAAGCTGTTTTGAGAAAAAATGGAAAATGTGTATTTTTTCTCCAAATTAATGCAGATGATTTTTCTATGTAAATTGAATCTTTTCACTGTTAAAGCCTTTTGATGATAGCAGAACTACAAATAATACATCAATAAAAGGTGACATAAAATATATTTGAAATTATAAGTATAGGATTTGTTTATATAACTTTTCTCATGTTTTCAAGACAGAGATTCCCACACTATGGTACCATTAAAAAAAATTCTAAAACCCCCCACAAACCCCTTTCCTTCAACCTACCAAGTAGCATTCTTGGTTCCTTGCATAGGTGCTCAGTTGAGCTGCAAGGTGTCTGTTTCCACCCATGTGGTTGCCGATGAATTTTCAATAATTTGAGCATGTGCAGGCTTTAACGAGGCATGTATATGTGTACAGCAAAATCTCGGTGATCACTGAAGGGTGATAATTTGCTATACGTGGCTGGAATTCCTGTGAATTTCCCCACCCTTGACATAGCTCTGACTGTAACAACACTTAGAAAACCTGAGCAATGCTGTGTACGAGGAGGCACAGAGTAAAGCAGGCGCAGTATGAAGCACAGGCTATGGGAGTAGTGGTGGGTTCTGAGCAAATCCAGGCTGGGAAACCACTAACAACTGAATTTCCATCTGAGGAATGAATTTTTCCAATGACTGCTTTGTATTTTGTGAGAACTTGTTAAAAATAGAATAACTCTCAAAATACCTGTGATACATCTGCACTTCCTCAGACCAGCAAAGAAAAACTCTGGCTTTTCCAACAAAGCTGAATTCTGTTGTGATTGGAAGACACAGAAGCTGAAATCAAATGTTTTGAAATTGTGAAGGCATCTATCTATTCAATTATGCAATTTCGCTAGGAAAGCCTGTCAGAAGTAGTACATTCTTTCCCTCCCTTTCTTTATTTTTTTGTTTGTTTTAAAGCTGAATAAAAGAATTACATCTTTGCTTTCAAAATTGGTCCAACTTGTCCTAGTGCAAGTACAATAACAAACATGCAATTGGTGAAAGAGAGCATCTTTGTTTATCTTGGCACTGAAACCAGCTAGTTGATAGAACTGAGAATGTTGGATGTTGCTTGGACTGTGATATCCAGCAGTTTGGTTTAAGAAGCCATGTAATTAAATCTTTTTTTTTTTTTTTTCTCCATATAAAATGCATAAAAGAATTCCTGTTTGTGATACAGGGAATGGAACGATGACAATAGGGGACCTTTTCTAGATCCAAACTTCAGTGTTTCCAATATTGTAAACCCTTGTTCTGGTAAATCATTGAAGAACAAGAACAGTGAAGCAGATAAATACACAAGATCTCTTTTTTTTAGTATGATGTTGGTTGTGCTTTCCTTAAGCCAGTTAGTTGCGGTGGCAGAGACAGATTTCCGATACAAACATTACAAACATTGGTGCAGTTGAAGTGGTATCAGCTGTAAGAATTTTGTTTCAGGAATAGTAATCTCAAAGTTTTGATGTTGTCTAGTTCTGTTTCAGTAGTAAAAATCTGTTTTAAAAAACCCCATCAGTTCCAACTGGAGTGGTTGATACAAAATTTTCCCTGAGACACTATACAACTTGAGATACTATATAACCTAGGCAGACAACTCTAACGAGCTCTAGTTTTTAAATGGTTTATTAAGTTTTGCTTTAGGTGTTGCCAATCTGCTACCTGAATAACAAGCAGTTTTAAAAATTACTACCCGTAATGGTACAAAAGTGATGTATAACACAGGTAGTATGGCATCCTCTCGTACTATGTTGTAAAGGACAATACTGTATTACTGTGTTCAAGATCGTTTGATGGTATTTAATAGAGCTCTCACTTCTGCAGTGCTAATTTATAGTCATTATCTGTGGTGAAACAGAAAGTCATCACGGACATTAAGTGCAGCATATGGTTTTGTATAATAAAATTTGTGTTGCGTTCTACCCTTTAGCCTCTACCATATGGTTTTGATTTGTAGCCATTTGTTATGCCAGATAAGTTTTTTTTTTAAAAAAAGTTATATAGAGATTTACTATTGGAAGGGCAAGAAAACTACTGTGCTTCCTACACTGTCATTGATCAACTGTTTTTATCAACTTAGATCAATTATTTTCACTCAATCTACAGAATATCTTAAATTGATTTTTGGATTTACCTACTAGCTATTAAAAGGTACTGTTAAAATGATACTGGGGCAAATATGCATACAGTTTAGCCAGTAAGAGTGAATCTGACGTGTAAAATTTTGGACTTGATGATTATTTTTTTTGTGACAGGATGAAAGGATGACTTAAACTTAGGGAGTTTCAATTTAGTAATAGAAATACTTGATACTTTGTAGATGAACTGTATGAGGGTTGAGTGCGTGAGTAAATACATATATGTATTTACTCTCAGAATTGAAGCATCAGACCTCTCTCCCCAAGTCTTTGAACATAATTCGGTTAATAGTTATACATTTGTACCCAATCTTAATTTGAATGTGTGGGTCAAAGTGAGTCATTCAGTTCTGCAATACAAGCAATGATATTTGAATATTTCTTTTTTTTGTTTAAGTTTCAGAAATAAAACCACAACACTGTAGAACAAAAATTTGCTTCATTGTACAGGTTTAAATATGAGTGTTCATTGATTCAGCCAAATTTCTCTATTTATGAAATATAAGAAATCTACAAGGCATGCTCTTAGTGATGCCTTCCTGGCTCTTTAGAGAGTCTATATATTGTTGACTGCTCTGTTTTAGAAGGTAATTTGTTTTGCTTTTCTGTTGGTGCAAGATTAAAGTGGAAGATACCCTGTGCTGCAAGAAGAAAAGTCAGCTGTGCTATAAATAGCATCTGTGACACTGACAGTCCCCGAGTATGTACTGCTCTTGTAGGGCATGGTGAGGTTGTAGACTATACGGTGTTCTTACCAAGAACTTCATTTCAAGTTGACTGTACATCACTTCATTTTTTTCCTCAGATTTTGGAATAAATACAATTGGTCCCACTTAATTTTCTTTAATCATTTGGTACAATGAATCTCCTATAACGCAGAACTTATGAGAAAGACTTGATAAAGCCCAAGGTCTATCTTTTTGTTGGGTGATTAGACTGTTAGGCCTTGTAAATGCCTTCAATTTCTAGAAATAGTGCAAGACAGTGACATGCGAATTATTTTCCTTTCAAGCAAAATTTTTTTATTATTCTCCCAAAATATCAAATCTATGAATATCTTGAAATGTAAACTGTAAACTCTTAAGTGAATTTTAGCTTTGCTATAGTATTAAAAAATTTCAGTAACCTGGAAACCAACTTATGAAATAGAAAATACACCAGATATCTCTTTCTATAACTGCACGTGGATTCTGGAGGAGTGCTTATCACTTGAGTCATTCTGTCGCTTTAGGTATCTTGGTGTTCTATGTGTGTGTAGAGAGATACTTTTAGAACAACAAGTTTGTGAACTTAAGAAAAGTCTTAATCTAATGTAAATTTGATCTATTTGTGTTGCTAGTGACTGTATTCCTGTTACACAGCTAGATGCAGTGTAATGCTGGACAAATAGATTAGGTTAGATATCAGGAAACACTTGTTCACAGAGAGGGTGATCAGGCATTGGAATGCACTGCCCAGGGAACTGGTGGAGTCACTGTGCCTGGAGCTGTTTAAGGAAATCTGGATGTGGCACTTAGTGCCATGGTCTGGCCAATGTGGTGGTGTTGGGTCATAGGCTGGACTCGATCTCAGAGGTCTTTTCCAGCCTCAGCAGTTCTGTGGTTCTGTGAAATCTACTTCCATGGATGCAAGTAAGATTCTGCTTGATTATTTTATTTAAGGTCCTCCTGTCAGGACAGGAATTATTTACTATGGTATTTTTTATCTGTTTTCTAGCATTTAATTACACATTGAAGGTCACCTTTCACCTAAAACAACGTTAATTGGCCCCTTTTAACTGCACGGCCATAACATATTTTATGAGTTTAATCCAGTGCTTTGAACAGATGGCCAGAGCACCAAGCTTCAGAGGTTGAGCTAACTTGGGCAATGGTTTCCCGCATGCCAGGGGCAAAATTATATCTTAATACTTTGTATATCGATTTAGGAAATGACGTTGAACAGCTCAGTCTTCTGACCATGTCCAGGTGTATTACTTTTGAATTTTAAGATAGATCTGCTGGTGAGAATTCAGCAATAAACATAATAAAAAAAACCTTTCTTCAAATAAATTCATAAACATAGTGGAAGGTCTTGAGTTTGATAGAAAAGCGACACTGGTCAAGAGAAGCAACTTGCTGGTTTCACAGTTCAAGTATTTTTAGGCACACTGCCATGTGCATTCTACTTGCTGCACAGCAATATTGGGAGCATCTGGAAATTGTGGATGAAAGGGAGAATTAGTTATGTGCCTAATCATTTTGTACATGCAATAACCAATTCCATGGAAGTATTCTTTCTATCAAATGCAGGGCAGGTATTTGATCAGGTAAAAACAAAATTCAAGGAAACCTAATTATTTGAAACAGGTGGTACTAGAAAAGAATAGCTGACCTCAGAGATTTATCAGTCCTAGAATAGTATAAGCATCTGCAATGGGGGGAGCTCCAGTAGTAGAGAAGTGCTTACTGTAGGTAGAAATAGTAAAAATTATACCTGGAACCTCTAAAGAGGGTATCAAGGCAGTGTGAACTGGGACTCCTATGCTTTGCAGATAAGTATGCCTAAATATTCAAAGATATGATTAAAACTCGAGAGTGGGAGGGTGGGGTTGCATGATATTATGGGGCAGGGGGAATAATTTTCAAATACAGTAGTTACCCATATCTTTGAACTGCTGTGGTGTTTAGCCATATTTGCTTCCTTCACTAACTTGAACAGTGAAATACTCCCTATTATATAATGGAATATTCAAGTTCTAACTTACCTACATTTGCTCTTAAATGATTAGTGATATTCTCACACAGTTCAACTGAGAAAAAATATGAAAGCAAAGAAAGGTTTTCAACACTAATGATCTGAGCTTCCTTTATAATATATTCATATTGCACAGTTAATTTTACCTCTAGTAAGAGCTCTCCTGGGACCAAATTAGAATCTTGGTATGGTTTTTTTTGTGTTTGTTGTTGGTTTTGTTTGTTGATTTTTTTTTTTAATTTATGTTGACTTTCAAAGAAATTTTCAGCAACTTTTTGGACCCGCAACTGAAGCGAAAATGTCTGCTTTTACTTCTAAGACTTAAGCAATAAATAAGCATGCGTAATTTTTTAACACCTAATGAGACTTCCCCAAGCAGTTGGGCCTCAGTTGAACATCAGATGTAACAAACCACAGAAATGAGAAGGGCTTTTTTATTACTTTTATTATTTTTGAATAAAAAGGAGAAACAGAAAGTTTATATTTTGTTCATTAATCATTTAAGAATTAAATTGACCAGAGTAAAACCATTTCTAATCCTTGGCTCTGGTCCTTTATTCTGTAATAGCTGCAGACATTTGAAGTAAGTTGTTCATTAACGCACTCTTCTGGCTTTTGAGAAATTGCATCAAACTGCCTCCTCCAGTGAAAGACAGCATTGGGTAATCATGATTCAGGTTACCTGAATTCAAAGACTCAGATGCACACAGTGCAGCCGAAATAAGCAAACGGAATGTATATGGTCCTGTCAAGTCAAAGCGAAAACATTAAAGAGCTTGTTGTTTTTGTGTGATAGCACAAAATTGCTTTTTCCTCTATATTGGTTTCAAATACCTTTCAATTTGTAACAATCTGAATAATTGTTATGACTGTGCCAATACACTCAGGTGATTACCAATCCCAGGCTTGTCTGTCTCACCCATGGGATAGTCCCGCTTACTATGAAATTAAAATGGAGAAGTATACAAAGGTAGAGCAGAGACAGTAAATTCTTTACAGTTATCCAAAGTCACTGCTAATTTTAAAGTCTACATTTTGGAAGTGTACCATAGAAAGTGTGAAAGATATTAGCATTGTTCAAGCCATTAGTTTACTGTTTGACATAACATGTAAGTTTAGCCTACAACCTTAATCAGTACATGGAATTTAATCAGAATGTGCTATTATTAAAACTTGATTGCCTAATCTCATTAATCTCTGCTTTCTCTAATTTATATGCACATTTAACGGATTAGAAGTCTGTGCGGTTTTCCTAAGTGTCTTTTTAAGGGAAGTCACATCAGTTCAGCCATTTCCCTTCCTACAGTTTGCTCTCAGACATAATTACACAAGGGCATCCCAGCTTTTCAGAGTGGTTAAAAAGATTATAGATTGCATGAGTTTTGGTAGACAGTCAAGGTAGAACAGGTCATCTGTGATTAGAGCTGTGAGGAGAAAAATTCAGAGGGGAGAAAAGATAGCTTGCATATATGGCACAGATACAGCTTAATCTGAGAACAGACTGCCAAATCCAACAAGTCAAAACGAGTAAAATTCTAGGTTATGAAGGCGAGCAGATTGTCTGTATCTTGGGCAGCTGTCAGTCATTGCTGTCAGATGGATCTCAACAGCTGTATAAATGGGGGTTCTTTCAAGAAAGGTGTCTCTTGTTTTATTTGTTTGTTTGTTTGTTTGTCTATTTATTTATTTATTTATTATTTGTGGAACAAGGTCGCTCCTGCTTTTTGCAGATAGTGGCTTGTATGCAGGTAACTGAATGCAGCAACAAGGACAAGGTGTGTGACCCTTTCAGAAGGCAGAGATATGCAGACAGGGCTTGACAGAGTATTGTGCCTCAGGGTTTGTGAAAGTAAAGGAACTCTGTGATGGCCATGGGAGCAAGTAACAGAGAAAGGACAGATAAAATTGTATTCTCACAAAAGCAGTCCTTACAGAATATAGTTAGCTCTGAAAAAATGGTTATGCAGTAGTGTACTTTCATATTTACACTCTCTACAATGCATGCAGAAGAGAGAAAGTCTCACTGGCACACAATTATACTTCTTTAATAAGTTCAGATTGCTATACCAGACAAAAATGTGTCAACCAGTTAGTTCCATTCTTGTTGAACTTCAGTGAAAGACATAAAATACATGTTTTATAGCCAATCAGATGATGATGATGATAATAATAGTAATAGTGTTGCTTCCAGTTTCTATCCAAAAGCATGAAGATGATCAAAGCATGAATCATAGAGGTTATGTTTAGAAGGCATCTCTGGAGGTTGTTCAGTCCAACCACCCTGCCTGGAACAGGTGAACTGGAGCAGGTTGTTCAACACTGTGTCCAGCTGGATTTTGAAGACTTCAGGGTTTGGGATGCGTGATAATAATGTTGCTAATACGGTCATTCTGTCTGAGGTACAATGCTTTGTATTTCCACATTCTATGATCTGGAGGTTCATCAGGTTCCTCTCTGCCCACTTCTTTTGCCTGTGAAGGTGGCTTTGAAACGTAGCACAACCATTCGATCTATCAACTGCTCTTCCTGGTTTGGCATTTCCAAACTGGCTAAGGTGTGCTTGATATCAATTATCAAAGTCGTTAGTGAAGATGAACAATATTGACTCCCTGGGTGTACCCCTAGCTGGACTTTGTGCTACTGATAGCAACCCTTTGAACCTCAGAACTTCAGACAGTGTTGGGTCCACCTTACCTACTTCAAACTTCATCAATATGTTTGTTATCTTTGCACATTTTACCTTCACTGTTTTAGTGGTAGAATTGCCAGCTTCCTATTGTAGAGCTTGAAATTCATCCTTTACTTTTAGCAAGTAGGGGTAGGTGCCATTGTATAACAGGGTTTCTTCAACCCCTCTGGAAAGGAATTTTAATTAATGCTTTAGGTGGTATTCGAGGAGTGTGAACTTTGGCAATTTCTTGAATACTTCTCAAGTAATTTAAACACATCCATACTGACTTGTGTTTTCAAAAAGTCACACTTCAAATGTACTAAAATCTAATAGCTTGAGAAGCAAATGTTGAGGATGGATAGTGGTGAAATAATTTTCATGGGCAGGAGTATTTATTTAGCAGCAAAGCTAGGGGCTGAGCAGTTACACTAATGTATAGTGAAAAAAATCTCAGTTCTTAAAATACCGGATAATGTTCAGAAGTCAACTGAAATTCTTTTCTTAAATGCAGAAGGGGAGGTATATAATACTTTTGTTTATGTAGAGGATACAACATTTAAAATGTAAAGTTACATGTTATACATTGAAGTTTCTATTTGTTGAAAAGCGTGGACAAAACTATCTCGTTATATGATTTTAAAATGCTGCCGAAAAGCAAAACACTTGTATTGGGAAGTTAGGAGGCTGAGAAATAGACACACAAGTTTTAAAGGCTTGAATTCTTTAATTTTTGGTGGTGTTGTAGTTGATCGCTTTTTAAGCATTGCTCAGTAACTCCGTGACCATTTCACAAACTGAAATACCCAGACTTTCCTTTAACATAGCAGCAGAATTTGCTAGAGAGAGGAGATAGGGAAAGCTTGAGTTTATTGCTAGAGGACATGAGCTGGGCAGTGGTTCATGTCTGAGGTTGGAACTGAAAATGGATTGAGGAAGGCTTGATGATGTAGTCTATTGTAACTATTTTCAGGAAGGAGTAAAGGTAGGAAAGACCCTAAACCCAAGGAACGGGATAGACCAGGGAAGTTTAAGTAGTTATTTTAGTATTGGTGGTATTCCAGATCTTTGCCACATTACCAGTAGCACGAGTGGATTACCTAGTTCACTTTTTTGGATGGTTTACAAGCCAGTCGCACTCTGGATTAATGATACAGTTGACAAGATATATCCATAGCTCTCTTTGGAAGGAGTGTTGCTCTTACGTGAATGTTGTCATCTACCTGTAACTCAAATTTATATGTTTTTGCTTGTATTAAAGAGCAAAAGTGGTGAACAGAAGGCTGGTGATGTAGTTTCAAGATAATAAAATGCTCAGTCTGACACATCTAACCCTTCTCTTTAGGGAGCATTGATAATGAAAGTATATAAAACTAACCATACATTATTTCCTGTGGGTCCCAGAGTATTTTAGTAATCCTAAATTGTATGATGGGCATAAAAGTTTCACTCTTTTTAAGTCTGGAGTCATCTTTGAATGCCCAGTACTGACTTGGGAGTTAATTCTTTTTATATAGCCATCACCTAATCATGATCTTAACTTCCACAGATGGGATCATAAGCCAAATTTGTGGCAGTTTGCTTACTTAAACAGCTCTTTTGTCTCCTTTCAAACATAACATTAGGACAGAAGAACATTCAGAATAAAAACGCTGAATGTGAAAAGAATCCATGAAGTTCTGCTTTGCTGAGCATAGTGGTATGCTTATTTGTCAAGTGTAAGGTGAAGGCAGACATGGATATCTTAAGTGTCTGTGTTATTTGTGCAATAACTAGGATGGCATTTAGTGAAGTTATGCCATCACAGTTCTAAGAAATTACTCTAGTAATAAGCCATTTATTT
Source organism: Trogon surrucura (assembly GCA_020746105.1). Classification (NCBI taxonomy): domain Eukaryota; kingdom Metazoa; phylum Chordata; class Aves; order Trogoniformes; family Trogonidae; genus Trogon; species Trogon surrucura. The sequence goes on along the minus strand of CM036621.1, from coordinate 52,560,644 downwards.
GGTGATCTGTTAACACAAGCTAAAAATTAAAATTATTTAATATGATTAGTTTAATTTTAATATGCATAAAACAATCTACCAATAATACACCTAGGACAAGACACTTTATGCCTTTTTCATAATATGATCATAGTTACCAGGTAGAGGATATACAGTAACCCCACTTTTTTGGCATAAGAATGCTAAATATATGTGTATTGATATATTCTGTGACAGTGTAAAGAAATTGATTTTTAAAAGAAGAAGGTAAATATTGAGGAAGTTCTATGCCCCATTTTTGGTACTATATTGTGCTCAAAATTGGTTCATTTTTTTCCCCACTTCATTTCAGAGGAACTTTCAGCTCCCCGAAATTTCAGGAGACTAAAATATACGTTGTGATTCAAGTTCCTTTATGAAAGTTGCAAAATGCATAAGAAGCCGGATATTTTTGCCATTGAGGAAGAAATTTAAAAAATTGGGCATCTGTCTTCCCCTTTATTTACTTTTCTTACAGCTTTTGCGGGATGCCAGTCTCGGTATAGGAATGTTGCAGCTGACCTGAACCATCATGAACACGGGCAAAGAGCTGAAGTTTCTTAATCACCTCTAATATCAGAACAGTGCTGCAACTGAACTTACCAACTGTGTATCTACATGAATACCAAAACGTACTCATATTTTGTTAGAGAATCAGATAGATGTGAAGAGTGTTTAGAAGGCTTAACAGATCATACTAGTTTTAAACTTCAAAAGAAAACTTTTTCTAGATACATACATACGTACATTTGTTCATTAATTTATATCCTGTATGAGCTATGCGTGTAGAGTACTGTGGAGCTGAGACCCTACAGCCAGCACTGATGGCTTTGATCCCCAAAGGTTTTCAGACTCCACGTTTCAAGACAATGAGGCTTTGGAGCACTTTTACAAAGAAGTTAGATGTGAAACAACTTGTTTTAAACTTTGTAAAAATTTTGTGCTATTTGCCCCTTTTCTCCTGCTAATGCTCATGGTGTGAATAAACATGACTTGGAACAAGACAACAGTGTTTCTTCAGAGTGCTTGATGAATTCTGAAATACTTTTGAATGATGTTTCCTAAACTAGGAGTTGTAATAGAGTTTTACCTAAATGAGCTCTCATTAGCGTTTGTAGATACATCACGACAAAATACAGTGTGATCCTGCCATGTAGGCCAGGGGTTTCCAACCCTTGCTGTGTGTCAGTGCTGTAGGCAGCTGGACTCAGTTTGCTATAAGTAGTATCTAGCAGTAAATGTGTTCTGAATTCCTGTACAGGAATCTCCCTGTTCCATGTTACTTTATTTGAATATTCAGAGATACAGTATTGAATCTTTAAAAAAAAATCCAAAGCTTTCAGTTGAGAACAGTTATTTTAAACCTTCATGTGAAGTATGAAAACTTTTCTACTAATTCATCTTCATTATGTACTTATTCATGAATAGGTAGTTTAAAATGAATTATTTATTTGGTACTCCAGCCTCCTTTTTTTTCACTGAGTTTAGAATATTCAAGCATTTAAATTTTTATTCACTTGAATTAACTAAAATAGGAATTGTGCATATCATTCCTTGATGAGAAATGGATTTTAAGAGTTGGCACTGGATGACTGGATATCAAGCTTTTAGGTTGGGTAACTGCAGATGTAATTTAATGCTCTTTCTCGTTTGTAAAGGGTGGTACCTCGAAAAGGCCTGCTGGGCTTTTGATAAATGAGAAGTTTTATATCCCAAATTCCTAGTCAAGTAAAACTTCAAAGGTCTCAGGGTTATTTACATGTAGACATGAACAAATTTTACTTTGATAACAAAACCGATAATACTAATAAACAAGAACCTATAAATACAGGAAGTGATCAGCCCTTTTCACGTAACTGAAAAAGAGTCAGAATTGGGCAGCTTCTGACTCACTTGGAAGATGAGTAACTCTCATATATCATTCTCTCAACTTGCTTGAAAAGCTATTTTGTTGCTTGCAGGAAAGACAGACTCAAGGATCTCATAAGGAGCTTATAGGAAATTCCTGTCTATTGCTTCTAGCAATTATAATCTGTATGCATTTGTAGCCTGTTATATTTATTAACGTTTGTGAATGAAGCCCTGTGGTTATTCCCTAGTGCATTCCTCTGCTGAGACTAAACCTTAAAGAGAATATTCCAGCAGTTTTATGGTCCCCTGCTAGCTCATTAATTTAAGGAGTGTCCGTCCTGAGCTCACTATAGTGTTTGGCTTATCACTACCAAAACTAACCAAATAACTATCTACCTGTTGGTCTGTTTGTATCTTTGACAGTTCAGGTTTTAAATTGTGGGTACTTGTTCAGCTTTTGTGTAAAATAGTCTTGAAGACAGTGAGGTAATGACGTTTAGTTAACTTAATCATATTGGCGATGGCAGATGAAGACTTTGCAATATGGTTCTTCCAATTTGAGAGCAGATAAAAGTTTCTCAACAATAAAGAGTAATAAAAAGACTCGGTGTGCTGAAGTGCCTCGTATCAACAGCAGCTGATAAATTATTAAACAATTTACCTTCTGTAATGTCTCTGGAGTACAGTGTGGGAGCTGTGTTGTATCATGACTGACAACTTGGAAGGACTCTTGGTAAAGCATACAAAGAATAGGCCGGATAATGTATCATTTTTGTCTCTTGTAAAAAGAAGTCTAATAAGAGTAATGATTTATTTATTTTAGTGGAAGTGTCATCTTCTCTCTGCCCTTAGTGTATTCTGCAGTGAGCAGAGTGGTTTTCTCGGAGAGATGAAGCTGACTGCTTTATGTGAGGTCTGAAATAAACCTCTGCCAGCACCATGAAATCACTTGTTATAGCTACATCTATGCCCTGTGCAAAGGCTGAGAAAGGAGAAGTGTTTCTGAATGTATAAAATGCCTATTTTTTTTGTAAGAAAGAGACATAAAGTTGTTAGTGAATCATTGTTAAATCAGAGCATTTTTACCTATGTGATGCATGACCTCCCTGATATGCCTTATCTGCAGCAAAATAATGATAAATATATATAGTAATATAATTGGACTTAGTATGGAAGAAAACAATGTAAAATGTATACTATGGCCCTAGAGTAAAGAACAAGTATGCACAAGGGTGTTATTCAAAAGAACTGCTAAACAGAAATGAGAAAAAAATAAGTTTTTAATATTAAATATGTGGATATTTAAATACATAGTTGTGTTTACTTAAATGGAAAAAAACCCCTATGAACTGTGAAAATGAGGTACAGGCAAAAGTGAAGACAAAAATCCTTCAAAATTTGGAACTCTGTTTAGTCAATAGCAGAAGTTACATACATTAAACAGAAAATTAGAAGGACATCTTTACGTAGGTTTCAACTTTGTCCATGGTTAAACTTTCCTAATTTCAGATATTTCCTAAGAGCAGTAGCTGAATGACAGACTGCAGAAACACGCTTTGGGATCAGGGTGGGTGACAACAGACACCACCACATAATACTGATACTGTGTTCTGAAAGAAACACCTGGACTTCGTTGTTGTCTGTTTAGATCAGTCACAAACAATTCTGCTTCGTGTCAATGTTGATGCAGGAGGTGAAGAATCTGTACCTGATCCTCTAGACTGATTCTAAATGAATTATTTATTTTTTTCCAGCCTCCTACGTTAACGTAAATCTTTTTAATGTTTATAAGCTATATTTGGACTCTGTTACGGCAGATGCTCTAGAAACTTGATTATTATTTTATCAGTTCATTCAACTATTTGCAGATGATGGTAAGGATTAACTTGACAATTAAAGTATTCCTCGTATAGACACAGTACCTAACATTTACTTGACTTTTTTTTAGAGATCATGAACTGAAATGGAGAAGGGGAAAGAAACATAATCCCTGCTTAATATTTTGCAGTCAATAAATGCACGTTCATTTTTCATGTCTAATTTCTTTCCCCTGCTGTGTTACTTGGTTCATTGTTTCAATGTATCATATATCCTTATATTTTCTCCTCAATGCAAACTGACAGGCTGAAACAATAGCTAGGCAACTAGATTGCGTAGAAGGTGTATTCTCATTACAAGATCTTGGTTAACTCCCCACAACAGCTCACATCACAGAAACATCACCAATAAAAGCAACTAATTCAGTTAATCTGTAGAAAAGAACATCATAGAAAATGCCAGGGACTCTTCTCAGCACAGGAAGTAAAGCATAAACAATAAGAAGAGAGAAATTGTTTGTGTGAATTATTTAGAATTATGGAAACAGTTCAGGAAAAGTAGCTATTGGGTGTGATCCTTTTCCAATTTACTATTCATATTTTCCTTAGGCTTACAACATGTAATTCTGATTTTTGTCTGTTAAAGACAGTGTATGGTTTGTTCTTTTGATTAATGGGATACATATATAATACTATTATTCTGTCAGCCTGGTTTCTTCTCTCTGTCCAGGATTCAGTTGGGAAATAATTTTCATTGCAATTTCTGCTCAAATTCTGTGTCTGCAATGTTGTAATTTACAGATGGCTTTTTAATAGTGTTTGACCATAAGTATTTCACCATATAAGTGGCCCTATCAAAGCTGCAGAAGTGAATTGATCTAGGGCACAAACAACCTGAGTTTCATTTGGAATATGGTCATTGTGAAAATACATCCCTTGTCTGCTAACTTTCTCCTTGGATATTAGGCTCAAAATCTTTTATACATACGTGAATCTTGAGGGTATGTATCACAGCATCGTACATTTGTCAATGTGCCTCAACTCCTGTACAAGTGCAAATATATATTTTAATATGCAATACCTATATAAATATAAATCTGTAAAGAAGAGGCAGGGGACAAGGGAGGAGAAAGTTGTTGTAAATGATATTGTACTCCTGTATTCACCAGCGGTTTGAGGAGGAAGTCAGGGAACAGGCGTTCGTATGGAGCTTGGACATAAAAGCATTTTGCATTTCATGTGAGAGGGACCTCAGGCGTTGCCCATCTTTTTACATTTCCGTGCAGCTGTTTCTAACTTTGGCTTAGCTAAACTGAATTCAGGGTTGGAAAAAAACAAACCTTCACACCCCTCCCAGCTCCATCCCCCAGACCCCATCTTTTTGCCAGCTGTGTACTAGATGATTCAAGTTCCTTGTAAGAACAGCAGAATTTTGTTTCTTGTCATACTAACATATTAGAATTTATAATTGTGTCTTTTGCTATTAGTTTAAAAGATGCTTCATCTTTGCTTTTAAAGGATGCACTAATGTGTGGGTGAGGGTGAGTACCCTGGAAATTTCAGGAATACTCTGAAGTCTTCAAACTCCACGTTTAGAGAGTTTTTAAGACTCATTTTGTTGATTGTTTTTTTTTTAATTCCTTGGGTTTTCTTTTGTGTGTGTCTTTGGCTTTTTTTTTTTTTTAAAAAAAAAAAAAAAAGCTAAGGGGTTTATTTAGGTTCAGTGGAAGAATTCTGAGTTTAGTGTGCTTTGGAACTTGGGAAGAGGTACCCAGTTCATTTTATCATTTAAGTAACATTTGGTATTTTTTTAAGGATCTACACTTGTGACACAAGTAAGACAGTTTTTCATTAAGTATTGGAAACATTCTTTGAAATATAAGTATCTGTAATGAGAATTGTTGCTGAAATCAAGAAAGAATAAGCAGCTTACTGCATCTGTTTGAAATTAACTCCTGCCATTAGTGATTATGCAGATTAATAGATATATTTGAGAGCATTACGAGAACATAATGAACCTAAGATCCCAGCAGTAATAAAACAGTAGTTCTGTTTAAAGAATAATGTTATAGTTTATAGAGATAGCCTGTTAATTTGAAAGATTACGTTTAGCTATGTTCATTTCCCCGCTGGCTGAATCCAAACTGTGAGTGTTAATTAGTTACCAGTGTTTTGAAAGAGGAGAGTAATATTTAGTTTATTACTAAATGCTTTTGAATATAGAATTAAACCTTGTAGCACAGTTCCAAATTTTCAATCTAATGTGAAATTAGTGCTTCAAAAATCATACTAGTGAATAAGCTTGAGGAGCTTTGTTAACCTTCACAGATGTTACCTGAGTGCCAGGTTTTCATAAGTGTACCTTATTACAGGACTGAGGACTAAATCTAGGACTTGACTGATTTTTCTGCACCTGTCCTTAAGTGAAATGTTGGTGAACTGTCCTCTCATTGCACTGGTTTGAAAAACCAGAGACTGTACGTTGGTAGGTAGGCACTGGAGATAGGTAAAATCCAATTTAAAAAACTGCACTAAAAAATAAAAAATCCTTTTGTTTTAGTGGCCATTTTAAGATTGTTTTACTGGCTCTTACACAACAGTAAAACATTTTTCATTTTTTCGATCATAGATTTTTTTTTTTATCGTGTCCTTAAGTACCCTGCCCACAAGCATATAGATTAATATTCAATTACTGCTGTACTTATCTGGTGCTGGAACATTCAGTATTCTGTAGCCTACAGGAAAATGTCATAGAGAACTGGAAAAGCACAGAATTAACTTGAAAATAACACAATGACTCATTAGAAAGATTAGAGCTGTTTATATTCAGAATTACAAAACTTTAAAATAAATTATGAACAGTTGAGATAAAAACTAAAGAGTGAAAAAGGGCCAAATCAAGGTGCAGTTACTGGGTTTTATTGAATCAGAAAAGTAGGGTTTTGTAACAGAAAATTGGAAACAATTAAAAAGCTGTAATTCCAACATATTGAGCTCTAGTTTACGAATAGTTAAATTTATTTCCAGAAACTTTTAAGTGTGTTGTAATGCTGCTTAAGGCACTGAAGAACACGTCTGTAGTCTCAGGATAGATCTCTGTGTCAGAGTCAGATGATGTTTTCATACTCAACATAATACGTCATTGTAATGTAAGTGTTGTCCTTTAGGCTTGTAACAATCTGGGTAAGTCAGAATGCATTTCAGTACTTTGTGTTACAGTGACAGTTTTTCTCTGACAGCTCAGAAGAAAGTGCTGTTGGATGAAAGATGTACTGGTTCTTTGTTTACTTATTAGTACTGGAAGACTTGAGTGCAAATCTGCGTGTTGATGAAATTAAAAATAATGTGCATATGAGTATATTACATACACATAATTTTAGTTCAGTTGTTTCTCAATTTCTCTCTTAAAGACTGTCAAATGACTATTTCTCCAGTGTACAGTAACATTTCCTGAATGCAACCCTTATCAAAGCAAAATTCAACAGATTTGCTTTTTTTTTCCATACAAAAGCAATAGAACAGAATTTTCCGGGTCTCCGTTGGTTCTGGGCAATATAATATTCTGCTTCAATTGAGTTCGACCACTCTCAGCTAATATGTTGGCCACCAGTATCAGCTTCAATTCCTCAGACTAAGATTGAGAGGTTTTGTGTTGTGTTTGTGGTAATTTTTTTTAAATTTAATGAAATCACCTGGACTTTTTAAACTTCATCAGTGACTTAGTTTTGGGCATGGATGACTTCTAGATACTGGGACACAGTACGATCTGTTTCCTGTCTGCAGCAGTTTCCTTTTAATTACGCTATTTCTTACACTATCTAAATATGATCTCATATGTTCTTATGTTATCTAAGTATGATCTGTCTTCCTTCTAATCTTTATTTGATTTTAAGCTTTAATGGTGAGAGGCTATTTGAGTTTTAAAACAACTGATATGAAAATCCTGAAGCACAGTGGAAAGCATCCCTTGTGCCAAAAGGTAGCTTTTTAATATTAAACTCAATAATTTGTTGGAATCTTACTTGATAACTTAACAGTTTATGTTGCATTTACATGTATTTTGGAAAGACGTGTGCTCCGTGTGGTCTTTTCCATAGAGCTTTTCTAAATGTTTAGACTTCCCAATGGCTTTTCATGTCTTTGTTTTTTCCCTGTTGCAATATCCAATTAATCACCTGTTACTGATGGTGACAAATTGTAAGGGTGCAAAATAAGAATTTAGAGGGCAAAATATGAAGGCTGTACCTAAAAAAAAGGTTTTTCTGAATACAACAGTATGATCACAGTATTATATCCAAACTCATGCTCCGCTTGCCGCATACAGCTGTCTGCCTTAGAAAAGCAAATGTTCTGTCAGGTTTTCCTTTTATCTTGACTTAAGCTGCTCTGTGATCTTCTGCACAAACCAGTTTTCTTATGAACCTTACTGAAAAGTCCAGTAAATCAGAGACACCTGTAACTTGGTATCTTTATTCTCTTGTTCTGTTAATTCCCTCTGTGAGCCATTATAGGACTGTAAATGCCTGTGGAACAATTCCTTATTTAATGGAAGCTATCATAATTTAACCATCACTGACATCCTTTTAACTTCTCTTTGATGTTTTTGATTGTCTAAGCATATTGCTTCCACTCTGCAGTGCCTGTTGCTTGGAGCCTGTGATGTTGCTTGCTATCGTGGTATGAAGATGGCTTTTCATAGATGAGGGTCCTAGTCAAAGCCAGATTCTTCTACAAAGAAGGGACAGTATTCTCTATGCTTTGGAATAGCTGGAATTTTTCTAATTTGTAACGAGCTGTTAATCAATTTTCTGCAATGAAAAGAGAAGAACGGTTAACGTCCTTTCCTTCTTGATAACCCTTGTGTCACAAGCAATGCCAGTCAAGCATTAGATATAAATGCAATAAGATGGTACCTTTTTGACATCTTGATAAATGTCTCTTCAGCCAGTGTCTGCCAGAAATATGTAATCTACACAATATAACCCAGGTCACATGTTTAAAATTACAATAGTGGCACTCGAGCTCTGAACCCTGCTCTGATATTGGGCAAAGCTTCTGGGAAGGAGCTTCTCTGAACAGAGCTGTGTCTCTTGATGCCACATATTCCAATCCCATCTTCTTTATATCAGAAATTGTGCTGGCTCCCAATCTTATGCAGGTTGAATGATGCTTGAATTAATAAACCGACTTGGAAGCAGTGGAATTTAACATGTTAATGAAGTTGCCCATCTATTTTCACCGTAAGGCCGTTAAAAACATTGCCAAGGCATACTTTATTTCTGTCAAATGCATTGACCCTCAGTTGTCTATTGTTATGGTCCAGAGGATGCCTCAGGTAATAGGGGAAAAAAAAGAAGCAATCGAGTTGCTGGAAGAGTGGGTGCAGAGATATAGGAGTGACTTAAGACTGTTCTCTTTCCAGAGAAGAGGTGGTCCAAGGAACATTCTAGTAATGTTTGCAGGACGTCACATCTGTGCATCGCCTTGTAGATCTGTCTCTACGTGCATGGTAGCCCAGGGTCTGCAGGGGCAATTCTGAGGGGTTTGTGCTTTTGCAGGAAGTAACTAACTGATAGATGACCAAAGAGCCACAAAGTTGCAAGAATACATTGCCCACTGGGGAATGCTTTCTTCATCTATCATTTACACTTAAATATGTTTTAGAATACATTTCTGCATACTTCTAGAGTACAATTTAGTTCTTTGTTTTAGTGACTGAAGCACCGGAAAACTATTTTCATACTTAATTGTTTGATACAAAAAAAAAATATTGATTTGTTTGTACAATCCAAATGAATTCAGTGCTGAACGTACGTGTAAACAGAAGGCTCTTCTGTTATAGGGTCTCATCACCTTTTTCAGGTGAAGTGCCTCACAAGGCCTATGATCAGGTAGCAGGATAACTATCCCAGACAGCTGTGTGAAACCAGTCTTTCGCTACAAAGCTCCTGGTGTTATCTCAGTTACTATTTTTTCCACAGCAGTTTAAGTTCTCTAATTGATATGGGTAGTATCTCTCCATTTTTGTTCCTCTAGCTGTACAAATCCAGTGTCATAATCCTGCTAATATTCTTTCTGACATTGTTCCATGGTTATATCTCTGAGCTGCATGAGAATGACGTATCTAACTGGCACTGCTGAACGTCAGCTGTAGTCAATAGAAGTGTGGTTAGTTTATCCTGATTAATTTGTGAAGAATGCCTCTGCTGAAGTCAGGTGTCAGAGGCAATAACAGTCCTGTACTGCTGACTCACTGACTTCACTACTTTATTTAGTGATCAGTCAAAAAATAGTAGCATATACTGATTTGAAGAGCAACACACTGAACAGATTGTTCAAGGTAAGAAGCTATTTCATGTTGGGGGGAATAATTGTGCTTTCAAATGTTTGCACTTTTGTGGAAACTAAATATAAACACATTTCCTTCTAGCTAGGAGGAATGTCGCTCTCTATTTTCATACAGTAGATAATCTTAGGTTGGAAAATCAGTCCATCCTCTAATATTCCAGAAGTGCCAGAAATTTTTCAGACCTCTGTCATGCCCATTTTGAGTATAACTTGGATGTATTCTTAAATTACATGTTGATGGCAGATCCAGACCAACATTGATATGACTGTGACTGCATATGTGGGTCTTGTATATAGGATTTTCCATATATTTGCATATACCTTTTAAAAAAAGGGAGTGCCTGTGGGAGTTGTATTTTCTGTGAATCTATGAAGAAATTCAGAACTGAGATTCTATAGGGTTTTGCTGATTATCTGGTGCGCAAAGCTCTGTGAAACTTATGGTTTAGGCTTAGTCTGAAATTTAGTCTGTTATTAATCCCAGTGATGTCCACATCTCAGAACAGTGCCTTTAACATTGTTAAAGGTTTGTCACAGGTCTTTGTCTTCATAATAGCATTCATAAGTTGAATAATGTTGTACTGCTCATGCTCTGCTCGTGTGCTCAGACAGGTTCAGTGTTTACTAGTTCAACTGTTATTTAAAAGTTTATTAAAAATCACTATTATAATTTTTTTTTTCTAGATTAAACTAAGTCATTGCCTAATGGTACATTTATGTTCTTAATGAAAACTAATACAGATTATCAGAATATAAAATACTAATATTGTTTCTTGGAATTTTGCTGTTATTTTTGTGAGGTTTTTGTTTTGTTATCTTACTCACTAACTTCCAGCTTCCAACATTATCAGAATAGATTAAGGCGTTTTCATAATTCCCTACCCCTCATTCTCTGTATTCCTGAAATATCAATTTTTAAAACATTAAATATTTCCTTAAAAACAGACATGTTAATTTCCCACTTACCAACAGGAAAACTGTCATTAGAATTTCTGAATAAATTTTTGAAGTCTATTTTCCTTTAATATTTCCTGTTATTCTATTTCTTGTTTTATTTCACTTAGATTTATTTACTGTAGCACACAGTTCAAGAGTGTTCACACAATGTTGCCCTGAATAGACACAAAACTGGCATGGAGGTTAAGTTGCACAGTCAAACTAAGAAGAAGAATGAAAATATTTCATATGTGTATGACTATATGGACTCTTTCTCCTTAAAGTTTTTTTGGTATATTTTTATCAATATGTATCTCACAGTTGTTGTATTTAAAATATTTTGTCTATGGATTTAAATATCTTTGAATGTGAATTTAAAGGAAGTATAAGGACTAAATTTCTGATCACTGCAAAATTTTGTTATTGGGAATAGTCCTCTTCAGTCTACATAATATTTGTGTGTGATGGAAACGATACTGTCTTATGCAGTTGTAGAAAATAGCAGATAAATAATTCCCTTATAATGAAGGAATTCCTAAAAGTAGAATTTCAGATACTTCTTACTCTGTTCTTTCCCGTAATGTTTTTTACAGGAGATTGAAAACTAAACATAAAGAGTCCAAACCTCTAGAATGTAGTTTTATTGAATATGTACCGAGGTATTTTCTGAAATGAGTTTATGTTGTCTTTCTGGGGTCTACATTTTTTTTTTAAAAAGAAAGCGAGGTAGTAGAGGGAAGGAGAAAAGTATTTCTTAGAATACCTCTCCAATAATAACTTGATGTTTTTATTCATCTTAAGGTTATCTTAAGATGCATTAGTGTATCTCAGGTATTTCTTTGTCCGTAATTAGCTGACTAACTTCTGTATAGGAAAAAAAGACATGAATAACCAGACCTGAGATCCAGGTGTTAAATCTAGTAACTTCAGTGTATTTGGGAGCATAAAAATAATTGCACTAGCTAGTAGAATGTAAAAAGTATAAGTTAAAGATTTGTATAGATCCTTCTTCACTATGTTATTCTAGTTTGCAGTAATCTTCAGTTTAGGGATATGCTGAGGAACAAAAAAAAAAGTTTCAGTGTATACGTTCATTTAACTGCTGTTGTTTCTAAACTGTCCCCTGAACTGGTTAAAATCATGTTTGAGACACTGTTAGAAGATGTTATTTTCCTTGTAACACCCAAGTAAGAACACTGTATGTATTACTTCTATTACCAGAACCATGTCTGTTGGCAGGTATGTATAGGTATATTCTTTAGCAAGCAGGAAAACCAGGAATTTTCCTGTTCTCCCACAACTGATGAGCAAAGAAAGCAAGTCAGAGGGACAAACGAGTGTGTCGTTTGTTTGGCATAAGTTTCGTCAGAACGATGCTGGAGGGTACTCGCCAACCTTGTGAGGTGTATCAAATTCACTGCACTTGATTTGCTTTCTTAAAGTGAAAGGCAAGGGCTGTCTTCAGTTGAAAAGTTTCAGATATGAATGCCGATAACTTTGTGATTGATCTGATCCTACCATTAACTCTGGGGAGAAATGCAATTCTTCAAAAGCATTTCTGTATTTAATTTGGATAGATTGGACATTTGATCTAACAAAATAATAGAGAAGGGACGTGTAGTCTGCATTGCAAAAGCTGTTGTACTCTCTAAATGTCAGTTCAGTGGTTAAATTATCACTGCTCTGGACAATATTTATCCCTGACTACTTAAGTTCTTTGGTACAAAACTGTACTCGAGAAACTGCCTGACAAGTATTTTGAGCAATATTGTGAATGTGGCTTATATGCATTTCCTAAATCGGCTACTGGAAGGTGTGAAAATTGCAAACTGACAAGCTCATAAAAGGTCTGAACTTTTCTTTTGCAGATGCTAGCAATGCATATATCTGCAAGCAAACACTGCAAAATCAGTAAAAATTACTAGTGAACCGAGTCGTGAGCTCCAGGATTTCACGAGAGTTGAGAGCAGTTCATAGAAATAATACGTGCATACAGTGATCGTGCACAGTGTGTCTCTGCATCATTGGGAACAGCGCTTGTGCTTTACCAACTTCCTCCATCCCTAAAAGCAAGAGGGGTAGTTGTGAATCCTTTGTTGCAGAATGCAACTGAAGGAACTTGCTGTATGTCTGAAATGTGCCTGTACGTGTTGGAAATCAAACTGAGGTGTGTCAAAAGAACAACTTACCTTCTTAAAATGTGAGGCAATATGGTAAGGAACATTCCCTGCCCCTGGGCAAAATTATTTGTGTCCAATTCCTGCTAATATTTAGTTACAATGTTCACCAGTCTAATTTAAACGAGTTGATGACTGCTAAACATATCTCATGTTGAAAAGCTGTCAATGGCCAGTTCAGGAGAAGAAAATTACGTAGTTGAGGACTGACAGAGTTGAAAAAGAGCAGGCACTTCAATTCTTAAATCCTTACACCGTGACTAAATTGTGGAGGCAAATTCTTACTGCTAATAGTTGACACTTTCCAATTCTCTTGAGTGCATTCAGAAAATTCTTTAAGGAGTTTAGAAAGGAAGTTTATTTTAAAAATCGCACTGTTCCAGTGTGATGGGTATATACACAGCATAGCACTATTATTGCCAATTGCTTAAAAAACAGAGTATTGGCTGTGATAAAGTAATTCTGTCAACGAGGATGACAGTAACTTTGCCAAAGAACAAATGTCAATGTCATTTTCACTTCCGTGACAGGAAAAATTGTAAAAGAAATGGATGTGACCCAGAATGCCCGCAGTCAATAGAATGCCTAAGTACTAGTTTAGCTGAAATAACTGTATTGCCTGGTGTTCCACAGTGAGAGTTTTGAGAAGTCATTGCAGGATTTTTCATATATATATATACATACACACACACACATATATATGTGTGTATATGTCAGATGTAGGCACATGTATTTTCACAAACATAAATACGTTTATGATTTTAAATTTAAGATTCTTTTCCATATCTTACAGCTATATATAATGTAATAATTTTATACCTTTTGCTATTCCTATTGTATAGCAGTTTTCTGAGAGACTGCCATACTGAAGAGATATGTCTTCATCTCTGATCTTTTTTCAAAGATGTTTTATTGCTGAATTGTATGCTGAATGTCATGAAACTTACTGAAAGCCTTCTCAGTCATACTGCTTGCAGCTGCCAAGCACTTTCAGACCCTAGAAGGCCTCACTGAAGTTTACAGAACTTTTCTCACTGTCTTCAATTGATTTTTAAATCAGGCTGAAAATGCTGGTGGGTCTCAAAGGAGATTAATACTTACAGCAAGCTTCAATCTGACAAGTGGTTACTAGACATAAATCAAAAAAGGAGGGGCTTTGTAGGCAAAATGCAGTAAAGCTTCATTTGCTTTTCGAATTCCAGCTTAGTTAAATTTTACCTCAAAAGTAAATCCCTACTATCACCTTAAGTGATATTTGCCTCATCATTGCTTAGGACACTGACTGAATACACATAGTTTAATTTAAAATTGATTGTCTTTAACAACAGAATTTTTAAAAGCCTACAGTAATGTCATAATGATAGATGGCATTTAATTTAGTCAAGAATGACCTGATACAGTTATCTATAATTTACGTTAGCAATGTTCAGCTGACAGTAAATTAAATTAGTTCTTCAATTTTATACTCTTAACGTTTAAAAAGCTAACCTCACTTTAAAATCTGTTTGCATTATTTTGAAGGCTGAATCTTTAATGTTAGTCCCCTATTAAGTCCTTATTTTCTTCCTATACGGCTGCCTTATGTTTTTTGCAATGAGTTTAATGTTGATCAATAAGCAGTTTTTTTTGGTGTGTCTATTACTTAAAGATCTATATATCGAATATTGATCTATTTTATTGAATAGCACTGTACAGAATAACACTGTAAAAATGTGATTTGTAACAAGCCGTGTCATAGTATAGACCAAGAGAAATAAGTGGCTATTTCCTCTTCCATGTTTCTACCAAGAAACACCAATGGCTGTAGGCACTTACTTTATAACAGTATTGCATTGTATGTTTTTAAGTACTCTGTTGTGGTTTTGTTTGTGGTTTTTTTTTTTTTTTTTTAGGAATTCTAAGTGTAGATTTATCCCATCTTTCAAGAAATATACAGCACTTTGGATTATTATATTTCATTAGTAAGGCTCTGCATTACAGTTGGTGGTAGAAAGCAGGAGGAAAAGGCCAAGGATCAAGATTAAAGAGCCTTAGAGTAAAACTAAGTGACTCAAGGTGGTGACTAAGGTGAAAGTCCTCTCTGAAATCCGAGTGCTTCATGTAGGTGGTTTTTTTTTGTGAGTCGTTCTGTGAAGCTGCATTGTCATGTTGCTGTATACAAATATATGTAAGTAAGTTTGGACCCTAGAGCATAAAGGAGTGGACTTTTCCTATGAGTAATTTCAAGTGTAACTACCACAAACAGACTGCTCAGAAAACCAGCCCTAGAGTCTAGTGTTTCCAATGGTTAAGTTTGTTAGCTCTTTCAGCTGAGCTGATTCATGATATAGTTCCATTTCTATAGTGGTGCTGCACTAACTGCTGTTTGGCATCTCAGTTGGAAAGCTAAGAAATTGATGATATAAACAGAAGGTCCATTCCCAGAGCTGAATGAAGCCCTGGTGGAAGAGCTTCTGTAGACTGAATTTTAAATGTGATGTCACTAAATCTTACACGTCATTGGTGCATTAGTAGATTGTATTCACTAACAAGGCTTTGTTGATGCAAGCTTGCCTTTCATTGGTTATGTTCCTTGTCATTTTGGAGAATATCTGAAAGTAAGGTATAAGCAGGCATAGAAAAAGGCATAGAAAAATTTAATTTTTACCTATACACCTCATTTAACCTAATTTCCTGCATGTTCAGTTTAATGTAGGACATTAGATAGAATTTGTCTCATCAAAATGGTGTAAAAAGTATGCCTTCAAATCTAAATTAAAGCCTGTTGCAATCAGTAGACGCGTCACCTTTAGGAAAATAGGCTCCTTTGTTTTTTGTTGTTTGTTTGGGATTTTTTTACACAACACTGGAAATAATAGTTAAAAACCTCTCTGCTAAAAAGATTTGGGGGTGCATTTAATTTAAAGTATGTAATGAAAAAACCCACCATACTGGCATGCTTTTGTTCAGGTCTTTGCAAACGAGCTAAACTGGGTTAAGATCAAGTGAGTTGTTCCATGACATGATGTGTGCAGCTCTCTGCTGGGGTTGTTACTTATATGCTGAGTGTGTCTCTGAGCACAATGACGCTTCAAGGACATGATATATCAAGTTAAAAGTATTTCTAGTTTAGTATCTCGTCTTTGGCTGTGTGCATAACTACATACCTGGGATGTAAGATTGTCAAACGGTGTCCACATTGCGCATTGTGAAGGAATTTGGTTCTTTTTCCACCTGCTGCCTATGAGTTTACTTTGATGTTTCCATATTATATAAGACTGAACCATTGCTTCCTGTTCACCTTCGCTGTGCAGTGCCTGAAATCATAGCTCTGTTTTTCAGTTCTTCTTCAGTCATCTCTTCTCCAAACTGAAGTACTCTCATTTGTTTAACCCTTTCTTTTACGGAAGTGGTTCAAGAGCTGTAGGTAAACTGGTTGCCCTGCTCAGTTTTGTTCTAATCTCCTGTTTGTGGATGAGCGTGCAATGAAGGGAGAGCATTCTTAGGTTTTCTTTCCCTTAGCAAGGGGTGAGGTGCTACTACTAAAATCCGTGATTCCTGAGGAATACCTTTTTCTTTTCTTTAATTTTTTTTTTATTAGAAAAAGGAAAGGTTCCCTGAAGACAGACTTTAAGGTTTTTCTCTATTGGTCCTGAATTTCTTCCTGTAGTTTAGTTCTCAGTTGGTTTACATCTGTTTGGAAACATCTCTAATGAGCATATGTCACATGTGGGCATGTGAGTATCTCTTCTCCACGGGAAATCCGAAAGAGTCGTGTGAAATTCTTAATTATGGTTTCTGAAGTTATGGTCAATGTTAGGTGGTGTAGAAGTCACCTATGAATGTCTGTTTTGACAAATGCAGAAATTACATGTTTTGTCATGATAGTGAAGAACCGTTTCTGGACTTGTCAATATGTGAAACATGGAAGAGCTGTGAAATCACAATTCACAGTTTAATTAGACTCATGTATTTAGATGACTAGAAGGGAGGCATGAAATAGCTATAAGAAAAAACATATGGAGACTCAGATGATCAAACAACTGCAAATAGTAATAAACCACAACAAACGCCCACAAAGAACAAATCACACTGTGCAGGTGCTAAATATGTACAACACTGTATCAAAAAAAAAAACCACTTACAATGACAGTGAGGACAAGGTGAGTTCACAAACTGTTCTTTTCAACAATAAAGATGAAGTAAATTGCTAAGCTTTTGCCAGATGTTATGCAGAGCAGTAGGAGATGCTTTACATGACAGTATCTAAACTAGCTCTTTCTCAAAAGATGTAGTTATTGCGAAGTGGACAGTGAGTGAGGGTTGGAATGGTTTAAGTTTTCAGTGCCACTGGCAGTTTCCAGGATATTGGACCTCTTTGGAGCCCTGTGATAATCAAAGCTAACAAATAATACTGTAAAAGCAGTTGTAGCTGTTCATGGGCCTTATATTATAAATCTCTTTTCTAAATAATGTGACTGTTTATTTAGATTTAAATTCAGCCTCTTATTGACCTGTTCCCTCTCCTGCTGGTGTCAGTGGCTGCAATCCCATTTGCTTTAGTGACAGTGGTGCTGGATGATGTTTGCATGAGCCCCAAACAATCAAAAAGCTAGGAAGAGAATGTTAAAACTGATGTAAAGTCTGACATACTCCTGAATTGAAAGAAGCACAAAGTGAAGATGCCAAAGTGGTGTGTACAGCGAGTTCCAGCACAGGTTACGTGAGCAGTGGGCAGCCGCTATGCTCGCATGTACCGCTCTGCAGGGATTCAGCCTAGTGTAGCCACTATTAATTTGATTAAAATAAAGTGAGGCTTGTACCACTTAGGGAAGGAAACTTGCTCAGTGAGTGTGAAGGCTAAGGCTGATTGAAAGTAGCTGAGTTACTAGAATCTGCCAAGAAAGAAATTGTACATATTTCACTGTGTGTTGAATTGTGCTTGAACCTCAGAAATCTGATGAAGTTGAATGGGAAATTTTTCTTATATTTGACTTACAATTATTTCTAATGTATTCAAATTTAGACAGTCTCTTTCTGGAAGTTTTGGGGGAGTATGGAGTGGGAGAGGTTAACCTGTGATGAGTATTTGGATATATTTTAAAAAAACCCACCTCAGTTATATAGCTCATGTTGGGTTTGAAAGGGACAGATAAATGAAGAAAAATAGATTTTGCTCATAAATTTTAGTCTCAATGAACTAGTGTAATATAGTAGATAACTGATACTGCTTTACTGACTCTTAAAAAAAAAGTAGTATAAATTAGTGCAAAACAGTCCCCCTAGAATTGTTGCTCTGTGAGAAACTATAGCTCCCTTTTAAGATACGGTGTCAGGAGGTCACTGAGCATGAGTGAGAATAAGATAAAACTGAGAGAATCAAAACTTCTGCTATCTCCAAGCAATTGCTTTCTAGAGCCTTCCTGAAAGTATTTGTGTGACTTCCTTCATTTGTGCCTTGCAAAAGCATGACTGCTTTTGCACAAGGCTTTTAATCCCTCCCAAATTTTTTTGCCCTTGCTTCTTTCCTGTATAAATCCAGGTTGGTTGCATAATTTTTATTTCATATCAGAAATTAGCAGTGGTTTTACCAAGAAGTGATGAAAAGTATTTGACTAAACTCTTCTCTTCAAAACTGTTTATAAGATTGTGAACCAAATGTAGAAATCTGGGACACAGAAGGCGGCTCCCGCTGTATCTCTCTGCCTAAGTATTTCAGTACGTGTCGGACTGTATTCCCTGAACCTCTCATGGAACTGCAATGACAAGGCAATGCTCTCCAAAGCAAGAAACAAAGCCATGAAAACAATGATTCTTATACCTACCCTATGAGAGGTTGATTTTTTTTTTCCCCCCATAAGCTTCTATCTAGCCTGTAAGGAACTTCTTTAACCTTGAAAATTTATGAATACAGGTGTTTTGATCACAGTTGAAAAAGGTTGTAGTTTGTTACAGGCTTGTAAATTCCTTAGCAAACCAATTATTTTTTGATAAGGTATGTCTGTGAAATCTTGGAGTTTTTGTTGTTGGAAGTTTTGTCTGGGAAATATTTTTTGGGAAAACATATTTTAGAGGGAATGAAAAGTTCTGGCAGGTATAAGGATGGCATAAAGTCTTTAGAAAGTTATACTGGAAGAATCTTCTAGAGAAACAACTTGAATATGTGGAGGGAAGGAGAGGTTTTTAAAATCTGAAGGGGTTTTGGCACCCACCAGTTTGGTTTTTTTGGGTAAATCGTGCTTCATTCAAACACTTTTAAGTGCCTTCAGTGTGTTTAATTAAAAGCTGTGTTTTGAAAAACTAGCATTTACTGTGCTGTTGACATGCTGCTTTATCACCTGCCTTACAATTTATGTAATTGCAACTGTTTGTATCTCATGTGAAACAAGAATTGCAGAGATCTCTACTGGGTACAACGAGCCTATTTCTAGCAGTGCTCACAAACGGATTTCTACGCAGGAGTAGGATAAAATGTTTTCAATGCTTTCTAATGCTCCTCTAGACTCTAGCTATTTGCAGAGCAGGGACATTATGAGTTTCTATGTATTTAGTAACCTTCAACAGATTCCTTTCCTATCAACTTGTTCAGGCTACCTTTGGGCTTATATGAAGCAGTAGCTACAGATTATAAAATGTGAGAATACTTCTCTTGGTGAGTGCTTAAGAAATCTCAACCTCTTCTAACACAATTTAGTACTTTAAGCCTGAGGAGCCCCGAGTCCAGTGAAAATTGATGAAACTATGTCATTACAGCCATGTCCATCAATTATGATTACATTCATATGGGCATCTAAAATTATACATTTGTGCCAACCTCTGAGTCACAGATGGTCCAGCTGTAAAGACATGTGGTACTATTTATTCTACTCTTTTTTTTTTCTTAGAGATTACAAGGGAAAATTATTGTCCATGCCCGGAGTAATCCTGAGAACTGTAACCCTTATTCTGAAAATACCTTTCAGTCTTTTTCTCCATGCTGAGATGATGGCAATAGGTCTTTTTAGCACTCACATGTTTATTTCAAACTCCTGCAGCTCACAAAATTAATTTCTGTTGGAAACAGGATGTTATGATGATGCTGGTTATTTTGACTCGGCTTTTACTTTATCCCCTATACAAAGCAGCTGATTTACTTTTTATTAATTATACGTCACCTATAGGGACTGCCTGGTGCTTTTTCTTCAGAACATTCAGCCATTAAAGCTTATTCTCAGGTCTGCTGTTTTGAAAAGCAGACATGACAGGAAGGAGAAGGATGCAGTAGAAGGAGGTTGTCATACCCTGAAGCTTAACGCACATCCCAGCTATAGGATGCCAGAGGATTGTTATTGTGTCTAATGCATTATGTTCTACCTACGTACAGCACAATATTACTTGTCACAACCCTTTTTTTCTTTTTTAAACCCTATGAGCATAAGCAAAGGAAATTCCAACAAATTGCTTTTTAACTAATTATAAGAAATCCAATAACACCTAGTACCTTATTCCTTTCTGAATAAATATAATGAGATTTAGACATTGCTTCCTCAGAAGAATGACCTAATACAACAGTTTATTGAACCATGAAAGATTCATTAAAACTTGCAATTTTTTTTTTTGGAAGATGTTTTTTGCAGTATACTTTAGAGTTGTTTTTAAAAAGAAAAAAACCCTAAAGTAGTTACTGCATGTGTCTGGTTTTATCCATGTTGTAACACTAGACAACATAATTTGTTCTTAATTAGCTAGTATATTATCAAGACTGTTACAGAAAAATCATCATAGCTGAGCTGCATTTCATTTGTCGAAGGCTGAAGTTTGTAGCTGGATGACTTTGCAGAATAACTGGATGTTACGCTTTGGAATTTTGCACAGACGTTCAGGAGCTGGTGATAATTGTAATAGTTCTAGAAAATTTCCATTCCCCACTGAGCTAAATGAAAAAGCTATCCTCTTTCCATGCTCTGAGTTGTTTTCTTCACTGAGACATAGGGATCAGGACTTTTTTTGGAATAGTTTATAAAAGGTACAAAAAGGTAGACTACGATTTTTTTAATTTTTTTATTTTATTTTTTTTTTAAGAAAAAAGCCTGAAATGTCACAATGTTTTGAGGAAACAGGTCAGGGGCTGATTTTATTAATTTTGCTGGTGTGTGGTCTAATGTTTGGAGCATCTGACCTCGAGAGAGGATCCAATTGTATTTTGTCCTCTGATATGTTTTGCTGAGGATGTTACTGAGAATGGCCCTTCCAAGAGGCAAACATATTCCAAATGATTTATCCGATGTCTCTGCCTAAGTCCTGTTGCACTGGTGCTACATGCATGCTCCTCATGGACAGGGATCCCTGCACCCTCTCTGCCATCGAGCTAGGGGGAGTTTCTAGTTTTACATCCCTGGGAGTCACCAAAGTTCAATATGGTGCACAAATTCCTGGAGTGAAGTGAAATCTTTCATCTTTATTCATTATTCCAAAATGTTTAAATTCCTAAACTGATGTTCTTTTTCTCTCAGTTTTTTATTTTTAAATGTCCAAAGTGACAGTGTTTCTGTGTACAAAACAGTGTCACTGTCCCGGACAGGACTTCAGTTCTACTCCTTTTTGAAGTTCCTAAAACAAAGTTGTTTTTCCGCCTTTTGTGAACAGTAGTATTCTGTGTTCCCCGTACACCTGAGAGGTAAGGCAAGCACTGTTCCTTCCAACAGATGTGCTGCACAGATGTGAGGTGTTGCATGGTTTTGTGTTAAGATATTTAATAAATATTTTCATTGGATAATATCTTCAGCTCCCCCAGATAGCTAGACTGACAGCAGTAATGGAAAAGTTGAATGTCTGTCTGAGGATGTTAGATTAAAAACATAAATAAAACTGAGTTTATCTAATCTCTTGTTTCTGCTTACTGCCAGTGAGTAATCTCCAGTGGAGACTGGATAATCACATGGGAAAGAATATTGTTCAAAAAGTATTTAGCTAAAATTAAAAGCCATTCCTCTACCTTTTTTTGTTTTAGTTACAGCAATGACTTTCTGCAGGCTTGATGGCTGAGTCTTGAAAACAGGCTGTGGATTGGGAGGAAACTATGTGCTTATCTGTTCTTAGAATACATCCACCCATACTAAATTTGCACGAATTCATTGTTTTTGCCAATTTACTACCATCCTTTGTACACTGTCTACAAGTATTAGGAGGAAAATACTCTATTTGGATAAGCATTTATTCTGCAACCACAGATAAGATACTTTTGTACAGTGCTCTATTTTAATAATAATTTCATCCAGTATTGTGTTTTATGGCTTAAAGTCCTGCTAGCTGATTTTTTTTTTGTACTCTCTAAGCCAGAGGTTTAATTTAAAATATATCCAGCTGAAATAGTCATAATTAAAAAAAAATTTGTTTTTCTTTGTTTGACACAGTTTTATTGTTTTAAATTCAAAATTATTAGAAAGAGACCTCAAATTGTAAAGCTTAATTGAATTTAGTTTCATGGTTAGGTTAAACACTATTTTATGCACTGTGGCTGGCAGTTTGATTTGATCTAAGTACTGAACTGACTTCATAAAAAAAAAAAGCTTAGAAAAACTCCACAAGAATACCCCAACCTTGATCAAAAAAGCCCCACCCAACAAGAAAATCTTTCCTTAGAATCTGCTGAGATTCTGTTGGGTTTTCTCTGAAGCCTAACCAAGTTTCAGAATAGGGTTTTCAAGCTTCAAGAAATATTTTACCTATTGCTTTAGCTTTTCTCTGATTGAAACCAAGCAAAGAAAAAATAATTATTTTCTTTATTTGAACAGAAATTTCCAACTATTTACTTGTTCATGCCATTAATTATGAAAATAACCTGTTTTAAATTAATTTAAATTAATTCCATTCCTATAGTCTTTGTGCACTTTACATTCTACTCCTGGTTGGTTTTACTGACAAATATCATTCTAAATCTGCTTCTTTGTTACTTGAAGCACCAAGACTTTATTTAATTTTACTTCAATTTTATGGCATTCTGAGTTGTGATACATAGGAATTCTTTCCTAAATGTCCCTGTCAGCCTAGTGTAAAACTTATTTTTTTTTGTGATATTCATAGTTCTAAATTATAGAATTTACTTGTTGATATATCTTTCTCATAATGATATTACATCCGTCCAAAATTTTAACCAAATTTCTGTAAGAAAAACGTAGTAACTTTGTCAAAATGCCAGGGGTTGAAAATCCCTCTGGCTGAAGATAGTCCGTGGGACCGTACAGGTTACTACAAATCTTAGCCAGGAATGTTTTTGCAACAGAAAAACTACTTGATTCAAAATTAGCATTTTATAGATTTTTATTGACTTCTTGCAAAAGCAGAGTATTAGTGAACTTTTGATTTTGTTCTAGAACAGAACAAAAAGTTAAAAGGTGCTGTGACTTTTTTATTATTTTTTTTTATTTATACTTTATAGAGTTCTATCAATAAGTTTCAGAATTTCTTTTTCTTAAGCTGGAGATCTCCTTGAGTTGCTAGTCTGGATACTTTTGAAGAAAACTAATTTCAAGTACTGAACTAGGTTGGATTACTCTAACAACAGCTTGAACAATACTCTACTTTGCAAGGAATCCTAGTGAAGGACACTTTGAACAACGAGAGAACTCAAAAGACATAAAACCCAGTCTGACTTAGTGAAGTATAAAACTTTCTGAAACACTTGTAGTATGTTTATCGACAGGAACGTGTCCAGTTTTCTACTATTTTTTGTTTCCCTTCTGAAAATTAGAGGCTATTGTAATGAAGAACCTAGATGTTTGAAACTTCAAGTTTCTGGGAAAAAAAAAATAAAAAAGAATAACTAGAAAGAAAAGGTGAGGAATCAGGGCTGGTTAAACAGAGCTGGGTTTGTCAGACTGTATGCTGAACCAATCACAGTCAGGTGTCAGCACAGCCTCTACAGCCCACAGAAAGGCTTGGATGACCCAAAGCCAGAGGGAAGTAGACAACTGGGGGATCCAGCAACTAAATTCCCTGGCTGCTGCCAAGCTTCAGTGGTCAAATGGAGGTTTAGTCCAACGAAATTTTTGCACAGTAGCTACCTTTATATGTGCAAGCATGAATAAACAGCCTTCTTTATGGAAAAAGCTGTGATTTGGAATAATCACCAAACTGTCGTTACAGACAGAGTCCTTAGCAGGAACTCTGCATGTACAGCAGGAGCTAGAAGACTCTCAGAAGCATTTAGATTGAAATGATAGAAACTCAGCAAAACCAAATAGTTTGAACCTATGGTAAAGATTTTCAGATGATTTTTAGATATAGTGCTTCCTAATAAGCTGTATCCGATTTCAAGTTGGAGAAAGAGGAAAACAGAAGGATTATCTCCTTCTGTTTAACCCATGTTCAGAAATATGCCTGCTTAGTAAATGAAACTAACACCTAGATCGAAACTAACATGGATATCCAAAGACCAATTTCTGCTTCTACCTGAAACCACCTCCTATATTCTGCAAATGACTATTTAGGAGTGAGGGGGAATAGGGGAAGTGTTCACACCCATGAGGTGTACTTTCACAAGAGCCAGGAGAAAATCCAGAGTCATGGTGTCCCTAAAATACAAAGCTACTTAATATGGTGACAAGTGATAAAGAAAAACCTTGACAGTTAGGAAGTTTGAAATACTTTTCATTGATTTGGAAACTACATTGAATCGAGTACTCTTTCTGACTTCTGACATAGCTGGCAATTTGTTTCCAACTGTGCCAAAAGCAAGATTGTATCCATGACATTGTATTAAAAAGAAATTCCATCATCTTTTTTCAAATCCTTATGAATATAAGTGCACACACATGCATCTTGCAGTGTTTTTCAGGAGCCTGCTGTGCAATGGTTTAGATTAAGTATTTTTTCCTTGCTGCCTGGGCAGGCAAAAGCAAAAAGTCATGATTGTGATAATCACAACTCGATTGTTGGCAAATGTACTTCCTACAACTACCCTACTAATCCTTGGTTGATTAAATAAATGAGAAAAATCCATCAAAAGAAAATCTAATAGCTATCCTCAGTGTGAGCCTGGCTAAGGGAAAAAAGTGTCTTCTGCTTAGACTACAAAAATGGTATTTTTTTTCCTAACTGATAAAGAAAAAAATCCCAATATAAATGGGGTGAAGTGGAATAAAATATACGAGTGTGAGGGTTTTGCCTCTTGCATGTTTGTTTTAGTCATCAGGAATGTCTACCTTATAAAAGAATAATTAAATTCCTTTCTTCCACCCTGGCTTTTGTGGTTGTAGGATGCTCTGAGACTATTAGCTTCTGACATTACTTTTTAGTCCTCTATATCGAGCTCTCATTAGACAGTCATTTTTTTTTTTTTCTGCAAGGCATTTATTTTCATGCATTTAATGTTGATGGCATAAATTCATTATAAGTTTATTCCCAGTTAATATGAACAACTAGAAAACTCGTGTTTTCTCACTCAGAACTGTAATCTCAATGTATTCCCCAGTGGCCTCTCATGATGGATTCTGTAGTACTCAAATTAACTAGTATAGTTATGGCCTTAAGTTAATAAAAGAGAATGAGAAGTTAAACTGCTGTTTAATAATACATTATTTTAAATCAGTTGGGAGCCTAATACAATATTACACATGAATTGTTTGAATTTCCTGAATTTTCACAGTGCACATAGGTGATGCAACAGCTTGATTCAGGCTGTGAAGAAGCTTGCTACTATTCCATGTAGGAATCATGGTTCTTTTGACAAGAACTTGTCTAGTGTTTCACCTTCAGGCCATCTGGAGGTCTTTCACATTCTTTCTGCATAACATCTCTATGACATACCCTAACCTATCAATCCATATAATTGACACTCTCAGTCAGAATCCCATCATTTTGTAACTCCATAGCTCCACCTCTGACATCTCTGCTCATCTCTGTCAAAAGTGCTGCTGTAATGGTGACTTTCCTAACTTGTTTTTTTTTTTTTCTACATCAGCTGCTGTTCAACTTCTAATTCTGCAACTTTAAAACCTTTCTATTTTCTACCATATAAACCATTAGTTGCTACACTGTTACGAGTCTTCACATACCTGAAAGGTCATTATTCCTTTCAAACCGGCCAGTGATTTTAACTTCCTTTTTCAGAACGTGGAGGAGTTTTGCAAAGTATCTGCATGGCTACTCTTTTAAAAATGACTTTTAACTTGGGAATACTTGAACATCTGCCTGTTGTCCTGATCAAATGGTCCAAGAGATCTTTTTTCCTGGTGTTCCTCTCTTAGTCTCATTGTATATTCTGTCTTCTACAAAATATTGTGTGACCATGGGTGATGTCTTACATCCATGACAACTGTCCTTTTATTGTGCTTCTCTGCAGTTCCCACATAGTGGTCTCATGGTCTACAACTTGGAACTCTTCAGCACTATTGTAAAATAAATAATGAAAATAATACATCTGGGGGACAAAGAGAAATGGCAGTGACCAAGATTTAATAGGTGCCTTTGCAAAAGCAAATGCCTACGGGTGAAAAACTGTCCTCATCTTGAAGGCATATTTGTGGTTGAACCACTGAATTTTGTTTGTGAAAGTAAAAACTCTCTCTGTTACTCTTTTCTAAGCATTCCTTATGGCTTTCCAATAGCAGGTTATCCTCCTTACTATTAAATCTTACTATTAGATCCTTTAGGGCAACTGGTTTTCCTAGGTTTTGTTGGCCAGCAAATTAGCAAGTATGCTAATTGACCCACTAGCTCAGGCTCCTAAGGAGGCCTTTGTAGCTGAGTATGATTCCTTCTTTTTGTCATGCAGAGTCTTGAATAGCAGTGAATGACCAGAACTGGAAACTGATGATTGAAAGGAATTTAGTCAGAAACCTTTTAATCCTAGTGGAACAAATGAGGGTAAGTAGATTTACATCATGGCAAGATCAAGCTTAGACCCAGTAAATACCTTTTATTTTTGTGGGTTTTTTTTTTTGTTTTTAAAATCACTTCAGATGAGGACCTGGTAACTGTAGTGCTAATCTCTGTATTTTTGCAAATCTCTTGGCCTGAAGCTGCAAATAAAAAGTCTGATTGTTCTTAATAAGATTTGTCATATGACTGATGAGGAAAAAACTACGCATATCCAGTTGCTTTTTTTTTTTAAATTTGCTCCTTCAAACAAAGAAAAGCACTGGAGGATTTTACATGTGTTTCTTCTTACTAGCTAAGAAAAGCACAAGGCTTTCTGTGATGTTAATATAATGCTATTTTGACAGGAAAACGACCAAAGACCGTGAGACTTTTGCCTTCTTTATCCTATTACAACGTACAAAAAGACTGGTGTCTTAAGGAAAGGGAGCTCAATTGTAGTGATTAATTCTATAGTATTAGCAGAACATGTTAACGTTCTGTTATTTTACAGTATTATGAAGTTATCAGTGTATTTTTCATTCGGTCAAGGTTTGCATGGATTTTGAAATAAGTTCCTCAGGGCTAAACTGTGTGACCAGTGCAGCTTCACTGACTTCAGTGAAATCAGTGGAATGACTGAGCCCTTGCCAAAGAAATGGATTTTCTCTCTTCTCCTTACTGCATTTTAAGGACATGTACAGCTAACACAGCAGAATGTGTACAATGATGTTGAAGTTAACTTAATAACATTCCATGTTTTTATTTTTTCCACAGCCACTCGTGGATAATTTTGGCTTAGTACGTATTGTTATGTATCTGTTTGTCTTTTAAAGACCACCAAAAATTGTACTGAAAGTCCCTTTCGAGACAACTGTCATAGTTTTCATTGAAACTTTTTTTTTTTTGCCAGAGCTTATATTCTAAAAATGTAACTGTTTTTAAGGAACTAGAGCTAGACCCTTAACTGGTGCAAAATCTATACAATTACTACACTATTGTTAAGTATTAGTTTGTGACAGGTGAAACATTTTGCAGTTTTAAAGTCTAGAAACTAAGCTACTGTGTTGTAATGGCACAGTGAAAGGTTGATTTTGTAAACCTATAGGTGGTGCTCTTGTCACTAGAGAAACACTTTATCCGTGGAAAGCTGCAACTAGTATGCTGTATTTTTACTGTTAATATTTTTGAACCGATCAGTCTCGGTGGCAAGATTAGATTATGTTACTTCTCATCTATTTCTTTTCCATATTGGAGGGAATGAGACAATATACACTGTAGCTCTGAAATACTTCACTTGGCTGCAGCATATTTTCCACTTACTTGAGGAAGTCTTATTTTGGGGCAGGAATTAGGTATTGAGAGATTTAAAGTAATACACATTGCACATAACCTTCTACCACATAAAATTCTAAATTCCGATGCTTTGTGTGGCTTCAGAATTACCATAGCAGTTTTTATGACAGTCAGTCATCTGCAAGGAGTAAAGATTGCTCATCTACTAGAGATTTGCAGATCAGTGGCAAGTGTTTGGATTCAAATTAGTGCAGATACACCCATTTTGTGTATGGCTATTTATTTCTGCTATTTTGCACACTTGATATCTCATTGGAATCTTGTGTATGGAGTATATTTTACAGTGATAATGGAAATGGAATGGAAACTTCTGTGTGTGTGTATATATATATATATACACACACACACAAACAAAAAAAAAAGAATGAAAAATACATTAAAAAAGAAATATTTTTGCTATTATTTCTTCTACCAGCTCTTATCACAGGACTTATGGAAGAATAGCATGAGGACAAGAAGGATGTGGTGAATGCATGCGTACAAGTTCTTTTACTGTATTGTGGATTTTAATCTACTGAACAGACAGATTCTGCATATCTGTGCTCTGAGTGTGTGTTTTGTTATTTTTAGGGGTTTTTTTGATTCTTTTGGTAACTATAGCAAAGAACATTAGAAACATCTGATTTATAGGAGAGTATTAGGAAACCAATTTTTGTGACTAAGAAATTAATTTTATGCTTGAATTATAGTAATCCCTGTTACTTTATCTGGAATTACTATATGAATGTCTGCAAATATACAGTTAATGAGCCCTTGGTCCTTTTTGAGGAATGCAAAGATGTATTTTTGTAACTTCACTGTTTCAGAGACAAAACAGAAAAGGAACCCAAAAATGAAAAATGAAAACCCTGAACTGTTCAAGGTTTTGTTATAGGAGGATAAACTGATACTTAGGAAGTAGCTGACGGTGAGGGAGAATTAGTGAAGAAAAGAGGAAGAGAACAAATTTAACTTTTTTATCTTTTATTCCTCAGCCAGAAGCATTCTAGAAGCACTTTGAAGCATCTCTGTTTTGCAGTTACTTTTTTTTTTTTTTTTCCCTTTTGGTAAATCCTCATGTCTCTTATTTTTGACTTTCACGTACCTGTATGTGGTCCAGCCCTGTATTAGGTGCCTCTGAATTTGCTCGAACTTGTCGGTTCTTGATATACTTAAAAACTTGTAATCTACTTATGAAACACCTTTTCCAAATGATTACACCTTTAAATAGAAAAACCTGACTGCAAATTTTTGAATATTCTTGCACAGTCCTGTCGTGTCAAACATCGACCGCTGATGCCTACTTTGTGTTTGGTGCAGCCAGTTTGAGAAAACCATTGAAGGAGTGTCAGTGAAGTTTGAAGATGTTTTTTTTTCCAGGCCAGTTGAAGTGTTTCTATACTGCTGTATATCTAACTCACTGTTAGTGATATATTTTTAAGACAACTTGCATATTAGAAGCTTGTGTTGTCTACTGCAAAGGTATTGAGAACCATGTGAATCTTCATCTTAAAAAAGGGAGGGGTTAAAAAAAAAACAACAAAAACCCCACAAAGCAGAAAACAAACAGATAGAGCTATTCTATCAGTTTCAGAAACCACCTAAATTTCGGAAATTTCCCGGATTAGAGTAGTTGCCCTGAGGATTGACACAGGCTTTTACCTAAATTGGACTTTCAAATTGAAGTAAATCTCTAGTGGTGTAAGCTTCATAATTCATGGGTCTAAAAGGTTTGAGCCAATCAGCCTCATCTAGAGTAGTCTCATAGCTTTTAACCAACATGATGCTCTCTCTTCAATAATTCATGGCCCTAAGGTAAAAAGTGTATTGTTTCAGATATGGAGAAGTAGCAAGAGAAAAGTAAACATCTGTGCAGAGCAAACTCGGTTTGCTTTGTTTTTCATTTTTCTCTGGGACTTAGAAGATTTCTAGATGAATAACATCCATTACCTATTTAACCCTTTGGCCAGCCAGCCATCTGGGGCTCTGCACAACCTAGCAACCAATCCATCACACTCACCAAAGAATAAAAAATGTATACAAAAAACTTACTGACTTCAGGGATTTCTTTTAATGGTTTCCAAAGTTTGTTTGGCTGCGTGTGCGTATCAAACCATTTGTAATTCCAGGCAGGCCAGTGGTGCAACCTGCAGAGGATTCCCTTTGCTTTATCATCAGCATATCAGCCTAGATGTTTGTATGGTCAGAAGCTTCTACAAATAAATATGGAAGGATTTGTTGACCAAGTCAAAAAATAGCTTCTTTCATCCTACTCACTTTTAGGATGTAACAGATCACAGTTCTGTATGGATTTCCCTTAGTAAATACCAGTGAAAGGAGTGGGGTAGGAGTGAGAAAGTGTCTTCATTTACAGTTTCAGTTTTGATTGTTGAATTTTAAAACGCACTTGTGTGGTCTTGACTCATTGTGGGACTGGGGTTCTAGCTAGTACTTAATTGCAGTTTACATAATAGAAATAGTCAAAATTTTCTAAATGATCTTGGGTTGAGATCTGGTATGACTTTCTTTTTTTTTTTTTTGTCAAGCAAAATTCCAGGAGAATAGTCCAGTAAATCATTTAAGGACTAACTTATATTTTATGTTTTAAACTAACAAATGATTAACTCAATGAATTAATTTCAGAAGTAGCTTGATAAAGCATAAATTGAATTGTATGACCTGTATACTGTCCTAGAGAATCTGTGTTTATGTATTTTTTACCTCAATAACTTTTTACAGAACTTCAATTTTGAAGGAAAATGCAAGACTTTTTCCATTTGTGATATTTATAGTGTAGCAAAGAGTCAACACATACATGCACATGTATTTTATTTTCAGATTACAAAAAGACCTGACCCAGAAAATACTTGAGCAGGTGTAGTGTACCAAAAAATTATTTCACCAAGTTGCAATATATATATTCTGAAAAAATATGGAGTTAGTAGGGCAGAGAAGCTATAAAAACTTAAAGAGATTAAGGTATAAAGACTGAAGGTAGTAAAATGTCAACAGAAGCAAATCATTGTACGTAGGTATTTTCACTTCAAAGAATGTTAAATTTCTTTATATGAGGTAGGATGAGAAAAGTTAAGACAGTACACTGAATTGTGTGTTTCTGTTCCAGTTTCCCTTTATGGTTTTATTGCTTTATGCAACACAAGTTGCACAAGTCTGTGAACCTGTTGAACTGCTATCTGTTATACCACTGAAGACTTCATAGCATATACTTACAGACTTAGATTATACCTTATTTTAAAAGTGCAGAAGTTTTCTTCCTGACCTGTATTTTCGCTTAGTGATACTTTTGAAAGACCTGAGCAATGGGGGATTTATGCAAGCATGATCCAGAGGCTCATTAGGTTTAAATACAATATATAAACAAATGTTTCCTGGCAAAATTGTTTTTTTCTGCTATTTTTTGGCATAGGTACACACAGTGTTTTCTCACGATACTCTTTTAGCACCCCTGAGCACATTGGGAAGGGGGAGTTGAATTCTTGTACCTTGAACTGAACACACTGCTGCATAGAGTACATAGACATAAAAGCTGTTGTCATCCGATGTGTCTAGAATAAACATTTGCTTTAGTAGCTTCTTCAGACTTCAGCATCCCGATCTGCGTACATTTATAGTAAATAATTTGTCACCATGGTGCTCATGAAGGGTTCTTGATAGAAAATGTTAAGAAGTTAATTCATGCATCTTTTACTGAACTCTGACATGCCTAATTCCAAAATTCAGCATCACAGACTTCCATTTCATTATTGTTAATTGCTCAGAATTAATGAATATTTAGATTCTCATAAGCAAGAGAGAACATTGTTAGTAATTAAGATGCACTAGGTTATCTGATTTGATTTTGCTTCTACATCTCCTTGATAACTTGCCTAAGAGTAATTGGCTCGCGTATTTTATCTATATTTCCTGATTTCATTTTGAAGAGTCAGATAAGATACACAGCTTGGAAGCAGATTACATCCAAGCTGCCACGGTTGTTTTGTGTGAATGCAGAAGTTTCAAAAATCGTATTTGTCCCTGGAACTAACACACATGAACTGTTGTATAGGGAAGAATAAAAAAATGAAG
The DNA here is from genome assembly GCA_020746105.1 of Trogon surrucura. Lineage (NCBI taxonomy): Eukaryota > Metazoa > Chordata > Aves > Trogoniformes > Trogonidae > Trogon > Trogon surrucura. The sequence continues at coordinate 52,528,261 of CM036621.1, read as the reverse complement.
GGAAAAAGAAAAAAAAAAAGAGGAAAAAAAGCTGTTGCAAATAAAACCAAAATTCTGGGAAAACAAAGAAATCCCCTTGTTAAATAATGACAAGCGAATAGATCTATGTATAAGCACTGTTGTGTATTCTCTAGCTTTAGCCTGAATGTCACTGGTGATAGGGTGTCCTGATTTTAATTCTGCTTGCCAGTGGAAAATAATGTGGTATGTTTGTGCTGTTTTATTTTAAAAGCCATTTGAAGTCCTATTTCGAATATATTTGTATTGCTCCGTGCATTTTCAGGCTAGATCTCCTCGTACGATTGTGCCACGATGAGTAACCTTGAGCTTTGGTGATGTTTCGGGGTGCAGATAGTGTAACCGATTATACCACATGTATCAGAGTGAAGCCACTGAGCTATGTGGTTAAACCAGGTGTAAAAGAAAACCTAATTTGATGGAGCTCTTTCTCATATGTTGAACCAATCTGTGTGGTCTTCATTTCTTTTTTTAACATGGTACCTGTTCTTTAGGGACTTCCACATGGATGTTTTGAGGCTGTGTGTTAGGCATGTGTGTGTATTAAGGTGACTAAAAATGCACTTCAGAGTTTCTGAAGCATTATAGTATTTTTTAAACCTTTTTAAAGCTTTCTAACTAATGTATTGTTACTGATGGATTTTCACAGTGGCAACAAATCTAGGGTGATCCATCTTTGCACTGGATGCTTTCTGCTCTTGAAAAAAAAATCCTGGAAAAATAAGTAAACAGTTGAGTGTGGACTCTTTCGTCATCAATTTGTCAGATACATATTTAGATTAAATAATACTATAATCAATGAATTTCCAAATTATTCACGTGTTTTCCACTGTACTATAAAATTACTATGGGGATTGATAGTTGCAGTCTGTTTTGTAGGTATCTTACTTGGACATCAATATGTTTGAGAATAGAATGAAATCTGGGACCAGGGCAGGGGAACAGCAAAAATAACCCCCCTACCTTTCATCAACAAAAGGTACTCTAACTTCTGAAAGGAACTTTTACTTCTTGGAAAAGCTTTTTTTTTCTGCTCTGCAGAGAAAAAAAAATTATGTTCTTCCAAGTGTAGATACAGCACTTCTGCCAGTTGCGAATACATTGAGTTCAGTTTGTTTATTTGAGCATCTGGAAACATCTAGTCTATACTAGACACGTATAGACATTTATTATGGCTCATTTAATCTTTGAAGCATCAGATTAGAAATTACTGAAGAGAATCAATTCAGAGCAAAAATGTGAACAGAGATTTTCTAATTTAATGATTCTCTTGATGTTACAGAATATTAGAACAGACTAGAAAAATGTATAATGAAGCATCAGAAGTTCTGCTTATTGAAGCCAAACTTCTGTGTATTTCTAAAAGAATATTAAAATGTTTAATGTAATAACAGCAGAGCAGATTCCAACTTGATAGAGCGGTATAGGAATGGTAGCATTACTGCTGTGGACAATCCACCACCTTACCCCCTCCAGAAATGTTGTTTACTGCCCTTGCATAGGGCTTGACCATCTTCTGGTCCAGAAATGTATTTTGGCCTGACAGATAGCAAAAGGGACCCAGATACCACACTGAATCTACAGTTGTGTTCCAAGCAATCCCAGAGAAGGGAGTGCAAATTTGAGGCGATTAACCAAAGAGAATAGTCTCTTTACATGGCTATTTTTTCCTCTTGTTATTACTCTGCAATCTTCTTATGCTCCTCTCCCTTTACTTTTCCAGCAGTGTGAACTAATTAATTTATTTAATGGTGTGATCTTTACAAAGTTTTCTTAGAAAAGTTTTAGACCCCTTGCAGTGGGGATATTATATGGAATTTATAGATTTGGATTTGCTTCATATTGGCAGATTGTGAGTAATGTGTAGAAAAGGACATCAAACTTGTCATAAGAAGGTAACACGTGCTAAGTCTGTGTTCTCCAAATACTTTAAAAAATAAGTTTCCTGAGAATCACCATTGAAGCATAAAAACTGGGTTGAATTTTGGGCATGCAAAAGTAATAGTGTTTTGTTATGAAATGTAAATGGATGGCATGTGTCTGCTTTTCAGTCCTATGCAGTGATCATCTGCATTATATGTTAATACACATAATTAATTATCCATATAATTAAACTCATTAAACAGACATTTCCCCAGTCAGTAGTGATCTGTTCCTACCCCATTTATTGTTGTGTATTTTCAGTAGTTTTAATGTGAATAGAATTTTATTGAAACAGGTAGAGAATCTGTTAGTATAAAAGCTATACATCAAACAAAATTTATTTTAACAGAGCTACCTTTCTTCTCATATTGTCAGGTAGCAATGTGGCGATTCCTAAAATGGCAAAATATTTAGAAATATTTTTGGTTTTAAAATGCAGCTACTTGGTGAATACAAATGAAATAGCGATGTAGACCTTTAGGTTACTGACCACTACTCTCAGGCATGCTGCATGCTAATTACATGTTAACTACCCACGCTACAGAGTTGTTACATGTCAATTACATACTATGTGCTAAATATATGCACCTCACATTAATTACCCATATTACATGCTAATTACATTTGCATCACATGCTAATTACACACATGACATGCTCATTACTTGCTATTTGCTTGCATGTTACATGTGAAGCGCATCCATGCTACATGCTAATTGCAGGCAGGTCACATGTTAACTGCATACATGTTACATAAACTACATGCTACATGCAAACTACATGTTACATTAATTGCATATTACGTATTAACCACATGCATATTACATGTTAATTGCATAGTTATGTGCTAATAATGTAAATGTTGCATGCATGGTAATGCTATTTTTAATTTTGATTACTATTTTCATTCTTGCTCTATTTACAATTAATAGCTGTTTTTCCTGTCAAAGCTTGACACCATAAGATGAAATTATGACCTTATTGGCTGATATATCATCCCTAGTAGTGTCTAGATAACGTAGCTTTTAAACCAGGTGGGGTGCATATTATTACATTAACATTTCAGCTTTGCCTTATTACTAGAAATGTTAAGTACTCTTCCCTGTGCACTGTTTCTAAAATGTAACATGTCCCTCTGCAGGTAAACTGTTTTTAGAAAGGTTTTGTTTCTCTTGTTTTCCATATGCCAAAGTTCTCATGCCCTAAACAACTGAAATTTTATTTCTCTGTTGGCTGGATTAATTATTTTCAAAATGGACCGTGCTTCTCTGATTTCCACAACATCAGTGAGTACTTGCCAAATTAATTTTCTGTTTGTAGATGGTCCATTAACTGCAATATAAAGCCCCTGTCCCTCAGGCAAAAATGCAAGCAACACATATACTCTTGTTTTGCTGTGCTGGAACAAGCAAATACAGAATAAATACATCTGCCATTAGGTTCAATACAGGCAGTTTTCCGGTTTTTCTCTAAACGATCAATAGACTGAAAATACTTGCTTCTGCTGGCCTTTTGAATTCACCTATTTAAAACAGATAATGACAAATAAATTTTACGTAGCAATGAACAAAATGTTACCCACAATCCTTGCCCCAGATAAGTCATTACTGGAAATAAAGGAAGCCCAGGTGAAGGGTTATAATAACTTACTAAGGCACCTTCTGTGAAAGAACTGCAGCTCCCTGGAGCTTAACTCTCATTATCATACAGCAGAGACAGTGGTGTTTTCTGAAATCGTATAAAGTGTTTTTTAAGGTTTAAATAATATTCACTTTCAGTGGCAGGTAATTTACATGGCTCCCTCAGCTTCTGCCTGCTTGTGGGCCAACACAATAGCTCGCAGTCTATGTTAATCTATTCAAATATTGGCATACATTTGTGAATGGGAAAAGTAATATAACCTTCATATTCTAAACCTATTTTGCCATTTCTTTCAGTTTCTTTTACGATCTTTAACCTCTGCCAAGATAAGACATGATAACACCTAATGCAAGATCAGCTCAGCAGCTGCAGCGAGTTTTTAAGCTTTGCAAAGACATCTTTCTTCAGAGTGGCTGATGCTGCTTTGTTATATGCGTTAGCGCAATTTCTTTTATTTGATCCTGTGCAGGAAGCTGATCACAAACAGCATGAAACAGCGTTTTCTTGCAGCCCAAGCAAGGGGAACAGTTTCCCAGAAATATTTCTGTTTTGTGACCTGGCTCTAGCTGGAGAGATTAAAACAGAGGAAACTTATGGCTGACATCATCTTGATGAAAACCTGGATTATAGCGCTTAATTTTTTTTTTTTTTTTTTTTTTTTTCCCTAAACTCTAGACACACATTCAGCTCTTAGAAAATAGAAACACAGCAATTGTATACTGCCAAGCAAGAGAGTAGATGATGGAATATAGCCTGGGCTGTTGTACAGATTTGCCAGAAGGTTGCCCTATTGCTTAAAAGCAGAAATTTGCTGGGCTTTGTTTTCCAAACTACATACATACAAAATCCTGGGAAAGAGATTATGAGAATGCAATTGAAATTCTTGAATTTTCACACCTGCAAGATGTAAAAGAAATAAAACTCAAATCAAAACCCCCTGGCATGCCCTCAGTAAAGTGATTTCTTTCAGCGAAATGGTGAAATTAGTGGCACATACTCACAACCCAGATGGTGTCAAAAGTATGAGCAGTGTGTGCACGGTGTTTGCCTGTCAAAGTCATAAATAGAATGAGATGTTCACTCCCCTTGGAGGGCATGCCAGACTTCTCTAATTTCACATCAGCTTCTCACTTGCTCATTTCTGCCTTACTACAGCCATTTGTTTGACCATCGGTATGATCTATTTCTCCCATCAGATCCTTGCTGAGAAGATTACTTAGAATCCTTTAGCTGTCTTATTACTGTTCTTATAGTTAAATGCTAAAAGCCTAAATTCAGTCTATTGACCATGGACAGAAGAAATAAAAAACCCAAAATGATGCATCAGGTAGAAAGGCAAAGGCTTTCAATTACTATGGTCAGGTTTTGAGTGTTTTTTTATGCTGGTTCCAGACGCGTTCAAATTGGGGGATAGATGGAACAGTGCAAATGACATTAGAGAATGGTCTGAAGAAGGTAAAATGTGGAAATCTGGTCCAGCATATATCTGATCTTAAAGACGCGTAAAGGTATGTAATACAGGAAAAATACTGGCATGCTTTGCATCCACTGCCAACAAACTTATCTAGTTCACTTTGTATTGCTTTCTGCTGAAGAGCCTTTTCAATTCATCACCTCATTAGCACAAAACACTACTGAGGTAAATGAGGCTAAGCTTTGAGATTTTATAAAACAGGGTTACCAAATCTTAATTTGCTTCGTATCTGATCTGAAGTGCCTGAGGTAGTTGTGACTGAATTTGTGTGTGCCGAGTCCAACGGATCTCTGGTGCTTCAGATATCTTGCATGTGCTTGACACAGTCAATGTACACATGTGCAACACATCTGGCTGGCTGTTCCAGGTGTACGAATTACATTACTCCAACTGGGTGTGTGGAAATCATTTACAAGTGTCTGGAGTACTCACATTTATTCAGGATTTTCAAGTGGAAAATGATGATATAATATTATTACTTGGTATGATTCTTTCCTGCCTACTGTTTATAGCACGGATGTTGTTTGGTTATGTAGTTACTGGAAATCACATTCTTCCAGTGTCCTGTCCCTGTTTTGTGATTGTGATGCACATCTGAAAAGACTTCAGAGATGATGCCAGAAATGATAATGCCTTGCAAATCCAATGTGAACAATGTTCTGTTAGCAGAATTAAATTTTATGCTACAAGTTTTCAAGTGGGACAGGAAAATAATTTGTCATTTTGCCTCTTTAAACTACTACATTTAGAGAAAAATGTGGCTGGAAAAAAACCACAGTGATATAACTTAGCTATAAGATTCCAATTTATTAGTGTTCTGTTAGTAGAATGGTCAGTCATTGAGAGGAACTGCTTCAGAGCCTGCTGGCAAAAATGAGAGCAGCAGATCTTGATGTACAGGGGGTTTCCCAATATTTTCCTGAGGCAGGGAGATGCTGGGGGAGCGGAGAGACCTGTCTGGAGCGGACAGATCTTGCAAGCGACACTTACGAGACCTGGGCGGTGTCGGGGCAACGGTGGGAAATTTAAAAGGCTATTAACCATCATTAACAAATTTGAATACAAAGAAAACCTAATGTAGTTGTCCTGTGATAATGGTGATGACCAGGAATATTATGCGTCACTTTATATTTATCAGTAAGTAACAAAGTTAATGCATCAAATACATTTATGTAGTGCTTAGGTTGTTTGCCTTCATTATTTATTAAAACATTTTGGGTTTTCTGAACATATTTTTCCTGCAGGTGCAATGTCACTATAATAAATTACCATTTGAATGAATATTTATAATACAACAGTGCCCTCAGTGCCGCAACACATTATATTAGTCATGCTGGTGGTTAGAGCTTCTATGTGTATTTTACTAATGTACAATGTTGTTATGCTTTGACTTACATTAAACAGTTCAAGATAAATGGAACTGTTTATTACTTGATTTGAAGAGTCCTCCTCTTTTATAATTCAGGAATATTAAGGATGCAATTTTCTAAACTGTGAGTCAGAAATGACCCTTTTTTATTTTTCGTAGTATTCTAACTTGATAGTTGATAGTTTACTTAGTTGTCTGTTTTATTATTGTGCATTCTGCTTGCACCAGGATCCAAGATGCAGTAAAGTGAATGATACACGCTGGATCACCTCCAGCTGCCCTCCAACCTATTGCACACACTTCAAATCTTCAGGCAGATTTCTCCTCCCTTTTTTGTAGCCTTAAGGAATTAATTATATGTGAAATTGCAGAGGCACAGCTTTTCTCTGTGTGGCACAACTAATGCTCATATTTGTAAACATGCAACAGAAATCAAGATATGGTAGAGAGACTCATTGTGACACAGAAAGAAACAAAGCTGAAAGGACTTACACAAGCAGCGTTGTTTTTATTTCATTTGAAGTGGCTCTTTTTCAGTGACGGTGGCAGACTGTGGCATACGCACTTTGTGAACCAGCCTGGTGGCTGAGATTTCTAATCTGATCATTGGCTATCTCACTGTGATACAGCATCACGTGTCCCTAAGGAGTCAAGCAGAAAGGCTTCTTTTAAAAATGTTTTCGTTATACTGAGTCTTTACTGCCTTTATTTATATTATGTTTTATATCTGTATTCAAGACTCTGAATCGTGCAATTTCTGCATTCTCTTCTGTGCAGGCCTGTGCACTGTTGATGCTTTGACTCATTTGGGGAAAAAGTTTATTGCAGAGTTGAGAAAAGAAATGAACGTCTGATGCAAAAAAAATCCCATTAACAAGGAAATAACTAAAAGCCCAAACAATGATTTGTTTACCTCTGTCATCTATAAATGTATTGAGTGTATCTAAAACAGTTATGTTCACCACCTCAGGTGAATCACAGGTAAATTATTTGGGATACTGGCAGGATATTCTCCCAGTTGCTGTGCTGCTAACAAATGACAAGTGGTGGACTTGCGACATGCTCTAGGTAATGTGATATCAGCAGACATGAAAGCCCTGTACTCGTGATGTTAGACAATATGATTAGAAAACTATTCCTAGGTCTCCTCTAATACGTTTAATCGCCATACAGTTCATATAAATATTGAAACAACAAATTTATAAATCGTCAAAAATAAACATAACAATACATAATGGTTAACTTTTTTCTTGAAATTTGAAAATAAAACCAGAATAAATGTACTACCTGTCCATGCCTAAAGGTAAACTTTTAGAAATGAAAAAATACAGCAGATGAATTTTGTAGATGTGTATGACTTATGAGTAGGGTACAAATGATAATCGTGAGTCAAGGAAGACAATATTTTGGATTATTTGGAGAGATCATCTTTCTGTTTAACTTCACAGTGTTAAGAGTACCATGTACTTTTGAATCAAATCCATATTCAAATCAGTAAGTTGAGACTAAAATTTTTATTTTATTTTTTTGTTCTGTCCTAAGCAAAGAGCATGTGGACAAGAAATGCAAAGGTATCAATGTGGTTGCCCGACTGTCTGTCTCCATGTTACCTTATTACTTTGTGATCCCCTGTAGCCACACTGAATGATGACTCTAAATGTTCACAATTAGCAGCACAGGTGGAAGCAAATTTGCCATAAATAATGTCCTAACAATATCAGAGACTGTAATTTTCCTAGCTCTAAACAGAACTGCTCCCATTTGGTATGTGCTGTGACGAAGAGGAGCGGGAGATCAGCATTTACTAGTTCAGACGTTCACTCCCACTCGCAGAGAACAGTGGGAATGACTGATCACCTCAGATGCCATTAGCTCTGCCCGAAGTAACAAGCTAATGCAGCGTCAATTAGAGGACCTGGGTTTGATCCAGAAATGGGCCAGAAGGCATAAGGCAGCACTTAGGAATCTTCATGCCTGCTCTGCAGAAGACAGTACGCCACAGAAGGTGGGGACGGAGCACCAGATCCCCAAACATATCTGTTGGATGTTTGCTTAACTTTTCTTAATAACACAGAAACGTTCTTATGTAAACAGCAAGGCACGTAAATGGAGGCATAGCTTCCCAGAGAAATGAAATCTCAATTTCTTCTCACACTTCTCATTGCTTCTCAGTATTCCTGGCATTTTAGAAGCCTTGTGGTCAGTAATCAGCATGTATTATGTCTAAAAGTGATCTTTAAGATAATCGGCTACTAAGAGTCTGCTACTACTAAAAGGTGGAACTGTGGTTGCGTTTTGGTTTTACTTTAAGGTGAATAATACTCTTCTATTTTCTGAGCCTTTCTTATGAACTTGGAACTGCAGACCCCAAATTCTTTCAAGGCATCCTGTGAGATGCCTGCCTAGCTGTGCGATTGCTCCACTGAAGTAGCAGACGTCGATCATCAAGCAAGGTTGAATTATTTGACAGTGCTCAGAAGCCTTTAAGATTAAATCCATAGCTCTGCTCTTGTATGGCATGCAATAAAATTGTGGACTTGTACCTTCCTTAAGATCCATTCCTGGTAGAAGTCCAGGCAGCTAGTCCAAAAACATACTTTGGTATAACTGCATTTAAAACACAAAAGAAACTTGATTCATCCTGTGACACGTTTTTAACACAGACATATTATGTCTTGTTTTAACTTGTTTTGCACACCAGTATTTTATTTCAAACTGTTTTCTTATTGTTCCATATTTTCTTTCTTAGCTGCTTTAATTCATTGTCTTTTGTTTCAATTGTGTTTAAACTGAAAGGTTTGCACTGTAAAACTTTAACATGTAACATTTGACTGAATTACTGTTAAATTTATTCTTTTCTTCATTCTTCTTTCTTTTCTGGTATTTGTTTCCCTCTGCATTTCATGGGCTCTGTGCCACTGACCTTTTTAGCTTCTCCCCCTTCTTTACCCTGCAGATTTCCTTCTCTTCCTCCTCCTATTGCCCTTTTGCAACATATCACACGCATGCATGTGTAAGTGTGCTTCTCTTGTTTAATCCATTTTATCTGTTAGAACTTCCAAATGTAATTACCAAGATACCAAAGAGCCTGCCAATCTCCACAGAGCAAAAACCATGAACTGATGTAAACAAACTATTAAGCAATAACTTTTGCAATAATTTGTCAAGATAAATGTGGGATCTTGGTTTATTTGTGAAGTAGTAGGATTTGTGATAGGAGTAGTTTTTAAATGAAAGTTACTTTACCCCCATAACAATTTATTTAGATATCTACAAAGGAAAAAGTGCCATTTCTTTGGTTAAACATTGCAATCTAATTAATTTTTGTTGTTTCTGTGCTCAGTTTTGTCCTCTTCAGAATGACACTTTATGCTTCATAATGCTACTCTAAGCATTTCTGAATGATGGGTAAGAGTTAGAAACAACAATTCATAAACCTTTCACGAGGGAGTCTGAGCATACATCATAAAAGACATGGTAACTTAGCTTTCAGGAAAGATTAAATTGCGTAATCACTGTTAAGGACTGTACACTCGATAAGCAAATTCCTCAAAGTTTAAGGGAGGAAATTTCCTATGACAATGCACATAGAGGTCACCTCTAAGTAGGGAACTCAAGCATATGCACAAAGCATATCTTTCTTTTTCTTCTCTATTCCCCTCCACCCCCCTATATCTGTAAGCTAGTGTCAAATCGCAGAGGCACTGCTTACTGTAAAAGATTAGGGATAAAATAAACTGCAGTGCTTACTTGTATGTTCTTATAAAAAGCAGATTCAGTATCAGTTGTGAAATTAATTTTGATACCATATTATTCGAACATGGCAGGGGTTCCTGTACTTGGTGATTTCAGTGAATGGATTTCATTCTTTTTTCAGTAATAAACCTTTTTAAGTGCTAGAATTATTGAGTAGGGAAGCATATGGAAAAGGAAATAATTTGATGTCAGTAACCCAGGCTTTTCTGAAGTCTGCTTTGGCATGCCAAGCAACTTCTGTTAGTCCTGTACTAACAACTGTCCTATGGAACAGAACTTCCAGAGTGTCCTTCAACTTCTGTGAACACCAAACGTGGCTGGAGATGACTGTACAGATTTACACAGAGTGAGAGCCTACTGCTTGGCATTGATGCTGCCACGCGTGTAACTGCAGCTGCTGCCTTTGCCTCGCTTGGTTTTCTAGCTGCGGGCATGTTGCTTTTATTCCTCATGCTGTTGCTTTCTGTTCTTCTGTGTATTAGCACACACAGGGTGCATGGGCATCCTTCAGAAGTCCATTTAAGCCAGGATGAAGTTCACTGATATCCCACTGGAGTTGATAGCAGCATATTACAGAGCTTTCTTTTTATGTCACTTCATTCAGATTAATAAGCTCACTTTGTAGAATAAGAGGAAGGGAAAAATGAAGTCCTGAGGAAAAGCAGAAGAGGATTAATTCTGATAAGCAAAAGCGTGTGTGGTATTTCTCACTCAGTAAGAGGAAGGAGGCAGGAAAACGAAAATGTGATCCAAAATTTTACATCAACATATTCAGATTGCATCTTCTCCCTTGTGGTGCTTACTATTCCTTAGTCTTTTCAGTTTTTTGTCTGTTTTGTTGTGGGTTTGTTTCTGTGGAGGCTTTGATTTGTAGGTTTTTGTTTTTTTTTCCTAGTATAGTGATTGTAAAAATATACAACTTTCTGCAAAAGGGAACATGTAGAAAGTTTTAAAGCTGTAACTTTTATTAGCTGGGTGTGAGAGAACAGGTCTCGGAGGCCAAAGTGCTTCGAGTCTTTTTCCACAATCTTCCCACTTGTAGGAAGACAGGAGCAGCATCTTCCATGCTACAGTCTTTTTCTGCCTCTGCATCACCTCAGTGACCCTCACCTCTGACTGGAAACAACCTTCCTATTCCAGCCCTGTGCTCTTCCCTGCTGATAGAGCCAGCAGTCCATAATTGCTATGTCAATAACATACACTGTTTTTTGGGTTTTTTTTGTTTGTTTTTTTTTTGTTGTGGATAAATGTGCCCTAGAATTAAGGTGGTAAAGTCAAGCTAATTTTCTTGGTAGTGATGGGCAGGCACATTTTTTAACAAGCTTGACCAGCTTATGAAACGATACCACGTTGTCATGTGGATTCTCTAATTTTAGAGCTGCCAAACTGAGACAACTGCCAGAGATAAATAAAATGAGCAGGAGTGTTTTGGGTTGATAAGGACTGAGATATTTTGAAAAAAGTGAGGAAAGAGTCAAAACAAGTAAAAGCAAAGCCATTACTAAATGGGGCTGTGGAACACAATAGGAGGAATGAAGATGATCATCAGAAAAATAATGCCAAAAATTAAATATGTAGAACATTAGACTAGAGCTGGCAGTATGGCCATAGCCAGGTGTAAATCAGTTTTCTATTTCAGATACTGGTAGCGGTGTTTGTTACAAAATACAGATGAAGACTTGGTTGCTTTTCTAATAAAACCATTTTAAAAGATTTCAGTGTGCTCAGTGTATTTTAAAAATCGCAGACAGTTCACTGTCTTGGTTTAAGACTCAAGATATGAAAACAATCTGCTGTAAACAGTAAGCGTTTTTGTTCAGTTCATCTGTCTTCCTTCAGGTGGGAGCTGGGTTACATCATCCGCCTGTCACCTCATTCAGTGCTTTGAGCAGGCTTGAAAGAAATGGCGGGGTCCAGCGGTTAAGTGTTACTACCAACGAACGTTTGTACTCTGGAAGATCATACATGTCAGCAGCCATCCTTCTCAAACTTAGTATAGGTAATTTTTTTGGTAAGTGTTCCTCATTCTCCAGTTTGCTGCAGAAGTCATTAGTTCTAAGTGTTGATCAGTAGCAGAATAACAGGGACTAAAGCTGGGCATGTAGTACCAGCTACTTTCTACTGTGCTGTTATTTAACAGCTATGATGTGTTGTCTGTCTCTGCGGTCTTCGAAGACAATGAAACAAATAAATAAGCGATGTCTGTCATGATGATCTTAATAGCTAACCTATGCTTGGTGTAGAACCTCTGTGCCGATCAGTGTGTTGCGTGCATCTCCATTTTTATGATAACATTAGTGCTACTTGACAAAAGGGAGAGGGAATGCCGATTCTTGCTGTCGCTCTGGTTTGTATTTTCTCACCGCAGCGCAGTGTTGGAAATTATTATTTTAGGCATAGCACTGCTTATATGCTCTAGCCAGTTCACTTGCTATTACCTCATTTATTTGACTGACAAGGTAGAGAAGTGATGGCTGCCTAGGGGTTAATAGTTGCTGCTTCATAGAAGGAGGATGCAGCTCTATATAAATGCTATACATGCAGATGAACAAAATCATATGTCCCTTTTCCTATATTGTGTTATATTTTTCTGTCACCCTCTCGCCTTCGGAATTTATTGAGCTATTTCACTCGCACATAAAAAAAAATAAAAATCCCACCTCTGCGTGGTGAAATGTACAAAATAAAACTGAGTACCTGAAAGGCACTATGTTTCTATGTGTGTAAGCGATAAAGTATATTCATGGGTGTTTTCTTTAATAGTAATAATTTTAGAAAGCTACAGGTGCCTTGGGCTGTGTTTATCTTATCTGCCACCTGTTTACTTGCAGAGCTGTTGGAGCATTTATGCCACAAGACTATTCATTACGATGGTGTAATTGTTGGGGCAGCATAACATGCAAGCTGGTGCAGAATCGCTGTTTTAATATGGCACATCGTGTTAATGTAATTATATTAAAGAAAATATGAATTTTGCTATGAACAGCCAAACATCTAAAAAACTATATATGACATTCAGGAGCAAGTAACGACTGGAACTCAAGTTGGTCCTCTGCAGAAATAAAGAAATCTACTCATTAAGGGCAGACTTGTTATCTTACGTATTCTGGACAATGCACTCCATAGGCTCAATTTTGCAATATTTAATCATAAATGCTCTCAGCAAAATTATTTTGTCTCATCAAGGATGGTTGAGGGGGGTCCTGAGATGTGTAGATGTTTCCCACATTGCTGACACCTTGTAAGTTTCAGAGTATTTTGGGGCATCAATCTGTGACTGGCTTTGATTTTGGGAATTATCAGTTTAAGTAGAACACTGATGTAGGAGAAACAAGCTTGGCTTTTTCTGACTCTGTTTTGCTTTCAGAACAATAAAACCAATAACTTACGAAAAACGTAGCAACTATGCCCATGTTCAAAAGTTTACAGCACAATATACTTCTACACTTTCTGAAACTGCAGTCAATATGCACTAGTTTCTTAAATGCTATTAAATCAACACACATCTATGGTTTAATGAGCTAAAGGAGTAAAAATGTATGGAATATATTGATATTCTTTGCAATCTATTTTTGTGGTGTTTCCTTAAAATCTACAGCATGGTGACCTATCATAAGTGGTACTCCTATAAACATTTTCAACTCACTTCTGACTATTGTGAGTCTGAACGTTTTTATTACTGTGTGACAGGTTTATTACTGTGTGACATCAAAGATTTCAAATAATCATGATAGCTACAATTATCCTTTCAAGGTTTTTTGGCTTGTTTTGGGGGCAGTTTTTTCCCCTGTGTTGGATATTAATACTTGCAACTAAATACTGCCAAAAAAAAAAAAAAAAAAGAAAATCAAGAAGCACTTACTGCTGCTTGGCATCTTTGTTGCATTTTGGTAAAAGGAAGCCTCATGTTCAAAATGTATTTAGGAGCACATAGAATCAAAAGGTGGTAGGGAAGCTTGAGCCAAAAGCCGTGGAAATAACAAGCATTGGATCACAGTATGAAAATCTCACTGTGTTTTTCTCACATAAGTAATAATCTTGGGCTGGATCATGTCTGACAAGTGTGTAGCTGGGAAGGGTAAAACCTTGAGTATTCACAGGGGAAGGCCTGGGGGGGAGCTGCCAGAGATCGAAAACTGGAGGGCAAGTTAATAGTGAAAACCAAGAATTAATAATTGTAATCAGCATGAAAGTTGTGGTTTGCATTTTGGACTTGAAAGAATAGTTGTGAACCCAGCATTTTACTGTTTTGTTTTTTTTTTTTTAAACTACGTTGCTGAGTCTAATGGAAGATTGTAATGCTCCTTATAAACTTTACTTCCTTAAAACTCCCAAGCCACACAACACTAAAACTTCTCCATTAGAGGCAGTTTTAAATAAAATATTTTGTGCTTCTGTAAAAAAGAAGTGAAGAAGACCTGATGACCTACAGTGTTTAAAGTTATGTAGAAAAGTATTTTGTAATATAGTAAGTGCCTCTAATTTATGACACTTAGTTACAGTTTGAGATGAGTTTACATAGCTGAAAGTGAGGGATAAGTAGATGGAAACAGTCAGATTTTATTTCAGTCACATAAAGCTGGTAGCCATGACTTGGGAAAAAAATGTAGAATAATAATAATAGAGCTAGATTTCATGCTTATAGCTTAATATCCTGTTTTTTAATTATTCAGGATGGTGAGACAATTCACATACTCATTAAAAGACATTCCAAAGGTATATGAAAGGGCAGATGGTCTATATAAATGTGAATTAATATGCAGAATAAATATAGAAAAAAAGGAAAATTCAGCTGACTCTTATTCCTCTGAGATTTATTCTATAACTTGTTTGTGGTAAAATTCTACTAAAACACTGTTTTTTTTTTATAGTAGTGCTTTTATTATTTCAGTATATTTTTCTTTATTTTATTAGGTATTGATATGTCACTATTTGTGTTTATATATTAATAACTTGAATAGCTTTCCAATTGCATCAGCAGGGGCCTGGTAAGAAGCCATAAAAAGCTTTATATATTTATCTCTAAGAGTAAACATTTATATTAATAAGAATACAACCTGCAATTCTGTAGTAAAAATTGATCTGACTACTAGGATATTAATAATTGTTGCGTCAGAGGACACATGCCTGTCTACTAGTATCCTGCCTACTAGGATTTCTTGTGCTGTGCAGTTACGTAATTAGATACGCGAAATCTGCTCAGTAGTGAGAAGTATGATAGTTTAGCGGTCTTGTTGCAATCTATCACAGTGGTTATTGAGTGGCATATTTAGTGGACTGAAGAGATGTGGTCTAAGATGGCATATTCAAATAGCTCCTGAGGAAAATGTTGAGATTAAAAAAAACCCAAAATAAAACAAGTAACCAGCAAAGAATAGCTGCTGTTTTATTATTCTGGTGTTGTTTATTATTCTGGAAACTACAGACTGGTCAGCCTCACCTCCATCCCTGGGATGATGGAGTGGCTCAATCTGAAGGCCATCTCTAATCAACTGGAAGAAAAGAAGGTTGTCAGGAATAGCCAGCATGGATTTACCAAGGGGAAATCTTGCCTGGCTAATCTGATATCCTTCTATAAAGATGTAACCAAACGGATAGATGAAGGGAAAGCAGTGGATGTCATGTACCTCAACTTCAGTAATGCTTTTGATACTGTCCCCCATAAAATCCTCGTAGGTAAACTCAAGAAATGCAGGATAGATGATTGGACTGTGAGGTGGATTGTGAACTGGCTCAGCAACAGAGTTCAGAAGGTTGTGATCAGTGGCACAGAGTCAAGCTGAAGGCCTGTGGCCTATGGTGTTTCCCAGGGATCAGTACTGGGTCCAGTTTTTTCTGATATCTTCATTAATGACCTGTATGAGGGGATAGAGTACACCCTCAGAAAGTTTGCTGATCATATGAAACTGGAAGGGGTGACTGACACACCAGAAGGCTGTGCTGCCATCCAATGAGATCTGGAGAGTCTGGAGAGCTGGGTGAAGGTGAACCTCATGAAGTTCAATAAGAACAAGTGTAGAGTCCTGCATCTGGGGAGGAACTACACCAGGCACCAGTACAGATTAGGGGATGTCCTGCTGCAAAGCAACGCCATGGGGAAAGACCTTGGAGTCCTAGTGGACAGTACATTGTCCATGGGACAGCAAAGTGCCCTTGCAGCCAAGAGGGCCAATGGGATCCTGGGGTGCTTTAAGAAAAGTGTGTCCCGCTTGTCTAGGAAGGTTCTCCTCCCCCTCTACTCTGCCCTGGTGAGACTGCACCTGGAATACTGTGTCAAGTTTTGGGCTCCCCAGTTCAAGAGAGACAGAGACCTACTGGAAAGAGTCCAACGGAGAGCTATGAGGATGAGTAAGGGACTTAAACATCTCTCCTATGAAGAGAGACTGGGGCTGTTTAGTCTTGAAAAAAGAAGGCTGAGAGAGGATCTTGTTAATGTATACAAATATCTGAGGGGCGAGTGTCAAGAGGAAGGTGCCAGTCTCTTTTTGATGGTGCCCAGTAATAGAACAAGAAATAATGGGTTTAAGTTAGAACATAGGAAGTTCCACCTCAACAAGAGGAGAAAATTTACTTTTTACATGCGGGTGACAAAGCACTGGCACAGGCTGCCCGGAGAGATTGTGGAGTCTCCTTCTCTGAGGACTTTCAAAACCTGCCTGGATGTGTTCCTATGTGGCTGCCTTAGGGGATCCTGCTTTGGCAGGAGGGTTGGACTAGATGATCTCTAGAGGTGCCTTCCAACCCATAACATTCTATGATTCTTTTTCCAGACACCTCAATTAACTTTAACCTGAGTTTCTCCCATACATAATTCAGCTTTGTGTCCCTGAAATCGTGTGTTAGCATTATTGCTGTGTTATTGGAAATTTTACATACTTTCCATGCTTCCTTCAAAGAAGATCTCTCCAGGTCTTTTTTTTTCAGAACTTTGGAGAAACCTATCAAACAACTGTGCTCTCTCCAACTGTGCTCTCTTACTTTATTCAAATTATACTGTCTTACTGCATGGAAGTGCTCTGGAAGCTTATTCATATGCGGCTGTGCAACACGACTGCAAGCCCTGTGGTGAAAAGAAGGATGGGTAACTGTGTAGGGCTGATCACATGAAGCAGGAAAATATTTGTTGAGATAGGTTGTCTCTATGGTAACTTATTAAGATTAGAACTGACACTCCACTATTGAGAAATATGTTGGGAAGTGTGTGGTGAGCCAAAAAGAACAGAAAGCTTGAAGAGTAAAAAAAAGAAACTAAAAGTCTTTTGTGCAAAGGTTTACATCCTAAAGCTGCTGAAACTCAGGAATACATAGAATGGCATTGAGGGAGAAGTGAGAGAAATGTTTCTTCTGCAATAGGAGAAGACACATAGCAAAGCATATCCTAAACTTTGGAGGGGAGGAATTGAAGGAAAACCAGGGAATGTGCCATTTCAAATTGGAAAGCAAGGCTTGTGAGAAGGGCTCAAAGAGTATGAGAAACAAATTGCACTAGAAGAGGAACAATATGAATACTCTCAAAAAAAACAATAAATACTCTACAGAGTGTAGAAATAGGCATTAATTTTACTTCAGATGGGAGAATGGCTTTAGTTGAGAACATCTGTGCAAGTTTGATTAGCTGATTCAAAAGAGAGTAACCATCCCAACCCTTGAGGACTTCTTGTTTCTCTTTTGGAATATAACACAATGTGGCTAAAAAAGGTAACTGTTGAACAGATTTCATTTTGTGTTGCTGGAAAATAGTGGGGGAAAAAAAAGTTATTTATACTGATGGAGTTTCTAGGAAGTTACTTTTGTTATTCATGGGATCTGAGAGATATTACTGAGATTTTGTGTTAAAAGTTAAAATTTCAGCAGTCTTTAGAACTAGAGTGTGGAAAATCCAAATCAGGTCAGATGAAATGGACATGTGGCCTTTCACACCTGCCAATTTTTTTTAAAAGATAAAAATCCTCTGCTGTACCCACAGATACCTCAGAATCTGCTGTGATGCATCAGAGATCGAGAAAGAATTGTCACATCCTGTAGCATATATTTCAGAAGCATCACTTTCTATATCCAGAGAAGGAGAAGAAATGCTTGTGCGGTCTCTTGAGCAACTGTCTTATACGGGAAGCCTTGTATTGTACGTACACTTCTGAAATTATAAGATACCCTGAAGAAAAGAGAATTCAAAAAGCATGAGGTCAAATTTGTTCTTGCCAAACATATGGCATGCTAGTAGAAACACTGACAAGCAAAAGTATTGGTGTTTCTGACTGTCCAGGAACATCCCCTGAGGGGATAAATACTCCACTGTGTCATATGGGCAGAGAATCCTTCTCAGATTTCTGTGGGAGGAGTGATGTATGACAGATGGTAGAACTAGGCAATTTATTTCCTTTCAGCCCTGTGTGAATTGCATTAAAAGGTATGTCCCCAAAAGAGGACCAAGAAGGAAGACTGCTTGTCTGCCGTGGTCTTGCTGGGGTACTTCTGGGTTTTGTGAGGCCTTTGGTAGGGACAGAGGCAAGGTGGTGACTCAGAGAGAGCTGGATGCAGTCAGTAGGAGGAGAGTCAAGGCAGGGGAGCAGGAGGAGTCTTCTGGAAGGATCAGAGAATGTTAGTAGTTGCTATGCTAGCCAAACCTCAAAAGTGAAGAAATTAAGTCTTTTCACATTGACAGAAATGGCTTTCTGGTCTGTTAAACTCAGGAAGTCTGAAAGTTGCTGACCTACACAGGTAAATCAGAGCAAAGGTCTTACCCTTTACAGACACAGTGGGTATAAGGGCCTTTGTTTTCAAGCTGTTTTATGTTTTCAACTGAGAAAACCAAATTTTCTCTACTTATTTATGTTGCTGCAGTTGGCTAGTTTTGTGTTCTATAAAGACCTGGCTGTAGAAACTGAAATCAGAGATTGCTTCAAAGAAACAGCTGGGAGGGGGACAAGCCTTTCCACATGAAGTGCGGGGCAGATGAAGGGTCAGTTACAAGCTTTTCCTGCTATGTTGGACTGAGAGTTTTCAAGTAATAGCTTTAAAATCAACAGGTTTTATTACTTTGCTTATTGTTGCAGAGTTGTTCAAGTTTCACAGTTTCTTGGGAAGCAAAAACTCTACAAAGCTGTGTCTATAGGGTTACATGCACATACTTGCAGAAAGTGTAATATTTATACATATAAATATATATTTCCAGTTAGGATCTCAGCAAAGATTCTAAATTTGACAGAAGAAATTAAGACCTTGAATCTGCCTATAACCTTTCCAATATTTGACATTTAATTTACTTTGTAAGCTAAGATCAGCAGAGTCCTCAAAATTGTCCAAGACGCACTTCTCCTTGAGTATACTCAGACAAATGATCCCATTGCTGCTAATCATTAGCAGGCAGATGGTAGGTGATCAAGATTTCATTATCAAACACCGATTTTCTTTTGAGGTGAAGGGATGACCATCTGTTCCTAACATTGTACCTAAGGGAGCCTACAATTGTGGTTTAGTTGATGACAAAATCATTCATTTACATATTACATTTTATATAGAGTATTTAAATTTTCCTAGCATTTCAAAAATGTGGCAATGAAACTAATTATTTGATAGATCTTATCTTAAATGTGATCATTTGGGGATGTCTCTAGAAAATATTGTTGCCTCTCAGATTTCATGTTAAGCATAGAGGATTCCTCTTTTCTGCGGGAAGCGTAGTCTACACAAAATGAAAAGGCTGCTGATTTTTTTCTGTTGTAAGAATACCGGATACTTACATTCTGAATTTTAAAATGTTTCCTTACTTTAGGAGGAACTTTAATTTCATTGATGTAAAGTCCTGTCTGACAGTGAAATTAGTACATCTGACTGAGATTTTAAAGTACAAATCCTCAGTTACATATGTGTGACAGAACTTGGTCTATGCAAGTTTGGGAAAAAGAAACGCTTTTTTTTCTGGATCTTTTTTTCAAGACATGAAGGTTATGCTATTAAGCTCATCTATGTGTCAATTACAATTTTTAAACCAACTGACCACTGTCAACCAAATCTAACTAGGGAGAAAAAAAAATCTCTGTGATATTGCTTCCAACAAGTTTTGTGACCTTCAGCAGCTGTGCAGAGGAAATGAGCAATCCCACTGATGACTGAGCAGGCAAGGCTCAGCCATTATAAATTCTGTTAAGCAGAAACTGCTGCGATAATCAGTATGCATATGCAGATGGGTCATAAGTTTGGGTTCTCTTGAGTGGTAGCAGTATCACTGGGAGCATGGCGGGGAGTTGGAGTTCTGGCAGTAACAGTGGTGCACTGGGGGATTTAAGACAGAAAACATTTGTAGAAACTTCATTAGCCCATGTTCTCTCAGAGCAGCAAACTGTAGTTACAAGCAAATAATCAACAAATAAAATGGTATGTCATTTCAGTTACCTTTTTTTAAAAAAATTGAAAATATTGGCGTCATTAGAAGTTGAGTTCAGATTTCCTTCTCTAATCCTTGCAATTTGTATAAAATAGAATCTCAGTGTCACATGGCTTTCTGTATCTCATGTTTTTATTACTTCCACTTCAAGCTTTTAGAAATGCTTTTTTTTGTATACGTAAATTACTTTCAAAACAATCCACACAGAAACAAACAACAAATTTTTTTAAATAATGATCAACTGTCTATACAGATAAGCAACCCACTTCCTGTTTTTTTTAGGCTATATACCCATCTGTGTGCTGTAGTAATGAAAAAAAATGGTAATAACAAACTTACACAGCCTAGCACAAAACGAATTTGCAGGAGATTCTAAAAAATCCTATAAGGAGGAAAATTTAAGTAAATAATTACTTAGAATCCTGAAAATAAAACCATGCATCTGTAGATAAACAGTTAACAGAGTTTATAATATCCTTAAAGACATGTACACATTTAGGACTTGATTGTAAATAATAGTTATATCATTGTCTTGGTTATGAAACCAGTGTTTGCCTACCAAAAATTCATACCAGCTGTAGCATTTTAAAAACTTGATGTGAAAATGGTACTTCCTATAGAATATTTGAAATTCCCATCACCGCCACCTAAAAAGAATTTTGAATTTGTGGATGTTTGCAGCAGAATAACAAGTTCTTTTACTTTATTTTGATTGATGATCCTTTGATGTGAGTCCTAACTACCGGGTCAGAGCAAAATGAGAAGGTGATAGAAGTCAGGTTTGCTTAGTCAGTTTATATGATATTAAGGAAGTGACTATGACCATTAATTTTTCATTTCTAATTTTCTTGTTTTTGATGTTTGTGTGGAGCTTTGTTGATGATTGCTGCCTTGGGCAGTGCCCAGGGAGATCGTGCTTCAGTGAGGTGCAGAAAACATATGCCAGACTAGTTTTGCTTTTCTTCTGCATCTTGACATGTGACACATGTAAAACAACTAAGTACATTTTGCACCACACACTGCAGTTAGAATCTGAATACGATGTGCTTTCAGTAAGGAAAAATTTAGTAACCTTTACAGTTAGCTGCCGTTGCAAGCACAGAACCACGAGTAGCTTCTAATCTACCTCTGAATAGATAATTTACGGTGGTTAGCAGTGAATCCTTCCTTACAGTACCATATGAGTAAGAAAAAATTTGGCCTGAGCTGTCACCCCTCCAAAGTCATCTTCAACAGAAGATGAGTCCACATGTTCTCCAGGTCAATTTCAGGTTACTGAGACCTCATATGAACGAGTTTTTTGTTTAAACTATTTGCAACCACACGTAATGTCAATGCATAACAGATCCATAGTTGCTGAAGATAGTAGTGGTTTTCCCCACAATGTCTCATGGTGCTCTCTTGAATTTATATTAATATGCAGCAGTAAAAGCAAATAAACAAAACACACTGAGCTCAGCAGAGAGTAACAAACAAGAAACCATTTTATTTTCAAAAGATTCATTAATAATTATATCCTCCTATAAGCACCTTGGAGGGTCTTGACATTAGAACTGACAAACAGCTTTACCTGTAAGAGGGAGATTGTCATCGGCTTTGCCAAACAGAGTGAGCTAAAAACGAGAGTTCACGGAACTGCCAGCTTCACATGTTGTTATCCACTAGAAAATTAGTTAAAAAAGGTAGATTAAATTCTGCCTTTTCCAGCTTTAAAATAAATCATGTACAATATTAACTCAGAAGAGAAAGAAATAATTCATTTGGAATACACTTTGCAATTCTGTATTGAACTTCAAGCATTTTCTTATCGAAGGTTGCCTCGCTGTCTAATAGACCTACTCATTTTGAAAGTAAGGCTGAGCTTCAGGTGAATTATTATGATCAAGAGCTTTAGAGTGCTTTAAGGCTTTAACAGGCAAGAAGACTGTAGTAGCAACTTTGAGTAATGCTCTAAAATTTGGAAAGTTCAAAATTTCAGTGCCATATTAGATAGTATTAGCATGGTATATGAAGTATGTGGCTTGTGTTGGGAACTTTGTCCTCGTGCCTGAGAGCATTGTGAACCTGGGCCACTCCTGTTTCGGTTTCAGAAAATGAAAACTACATTATATTTCAAGCTGATATATGTAGTCAGTTTTTATGAGTAATCCTAATTGGCTTAATTAATCTAAATTGTTTTCATATCAATTCCATCCAAGTTGTGATGAAACTCCAAAGATTTTAATTATATTCCACTTTTATAAAATCATAATACTTTCTGATTTTCCTAAGATGTTGAAATAGAAGGACAAAGAAAGTGTATTGCTTAGTGAATGTAGTAAATAATTGATGATGAAGTAGGAAAGCTAAATGCTACCTGTAAATTAAATTATCACCAGGTGTCTTTCTGGGAAGTTATGACAGGCTATTGTGACAGGAAATGCTGAAGAAAACTAAGGAGGACATTTTTCTATTTACTAGACCAGAAGCCAAATTTGTTCTACATTCCTAAAAAAAAAAAAAAAGTCCTAATCTTATCTATTTGCCAATATTCTTTTGCATTGTTCATAAAGAGAAATATTTACATTAAATTATTTACATTAAATTATTTCTTCATTTACTAGGACAAAATTGTTTGCTCCTATGGTAAAGACTTCTTCATTTCAATAAAAAAATGTAACAACTTATTTTCAAGCAGGCTTCTCTTTTTCCAATACAAAATTTTCAGTTACTTTAAATCTGCCACTACTGATAAGCTGCACTTGTGTATGCTTTTCCATCCCAAATTCTTGTGTCTGACAGGTTGTGTAGGAGCTTTGCTTGAGAATCTGTTTATTCTTTGTTTATTCTTTATTTTGACATTTCCTGAATGAATATGGAAAAATATTTAAATTTTAAATAATTCCTTCTTTATTATCATAACTCTGTTCCTATATAATATTTACAATGTTCTCTATGTTAGGGATGCTTTAAGAATTGACTTTTTAAATAAGGTATGGATTTAAGCTGAAATAAATCTACCTAGCAAACTACTAAAGATGTGAATATTATATACTGAAGGAGTTTACAACTTTACTTAATTAAACACGTGCCTGTCATGACTGCATAGGCTAGAATTAAGAGATAATGCTCTCTACAGGAATAACTTAAATGGGAAACTTAGCACTATTTAGAATTATCCTAGCTTTGGGAAGAGCTTTGGGATTAATATCCTAGACATAATTAATATGATCATAATTTAAAATATTCTAGCCTAGTCAGGCAACAACATTAGTGGAAATGCATATTCAAGAGATGCAATAATCCTTATATTTGTGTACAACTAGGATCTAACAAAACCAAAAGAAATTAACAAATATCACTCCTTAAAGTTTCTTTGTGATTATATTAATTTCATGTGACACAGAGGGGTGGGGGAAGAAATGGAAAAATATTTTCAGTGAACTATCGGAGAAATTTTTAAATTATATTTTACATATTTAAGTGTATTAGGCAAGAATGTCATCAAGTCCTCTGTGGCATTTAATTCCTCTTAAACTCACTGGTTCTGAATAATAGTTTTCTGTGAGAATCTGGGCATTTGCTTAAACAAGTCACCTACTTAAAAAAGTACCTAAAGAATCAGGACTTTGTTGATTGAATACAAGACAGTGAAATAATAGTAATGAAAGAACAAAAATCTTGTACTTTGTTTATACCCCTGCCAAAAAGCAGGTGCGCAATGGGCATTGACTCACGTAAATTCTCAGAGTTAATGTTAAAAATGTTATTCTGTTCTGTGTTACGTATTTGAAATCAGCAACACAGAAGAAACTCACTGTAAGATTTCTTTCAGTATTCGTATAGTTTTGTGCAGGCTAAAATGGGCTCGACAGTTTCAATTATTTCAATATTATTGACAGGTATTTTTTTAAATCACTCTTTTATTTTCCTTTTAAAAATACTTTTTTTTTTTTTTCTCTTCGTGCCATAAAAGCAATCAACATAAATCTCAAAGGAATCAACTGTATCAGTTTAGCAGGAGAATTAATAAGGCACTTGGAAATAAAATGCATAAAAATCTGAAGGCAAATATATTTTTTTTTCTCTAAGCAAAAAAAAATACCTTTTTGGGTTGGAAGTGGTGCTTGGGTGCATACATACCTTTAAAAGCCTTTATCTGCTAGAAGTCTTAAAAACTGGCCAATTACTTTTTAATTGTTTATTATGATTGAGCTGCTTATTTTAATTGGATTTTCTGCTCACTGAGATATATTTTTTCCTTGTGTTTTCCATTGTTTTAGTTTGCCACATTTTATGAAAATTATCTTGAAATAAACTGACTAGCTTCTATGTTGCTAAGGTAAAATTACTGTATATGAGTGGTTTTTCTATTGTTGGTGTCCACTAGCACCTCAAAAAATACAGTGCAATGGATTTTGATACAGCATGCAATCAACAGAAAATAAAACCCAGTGAAATATTTACAGTAAGATTTTTAAAAAGCAATGCTGAACTTTTCAGTCCATATAATAATGTACTGAAATCTGCTTCCTAGAGCTTCCCAGTTGATAACTATAGCATTATTTTTTCCCCCCTTCATTTCTTTTATTACAAACAGACACTGATCAGGTATCCATGTTGATATCTGAAATAAGACTTTTTACATAACACCTCAATATCAGGAATTTAAATGTACCTTAGCTAAGATTCCTGAAGTGTAACAGATCTTGTTAGGTCTTTTTGCAAGCCATTCTTTCTTAGTCTCTTTTTAAACAGTTTTATCTGGCTCTGAGCTTACTAATTCTTTTCTTGAGAAACATTTGCAGCTATAAAGGAAACGGAAACTGTTATGCCCATATCATGGAGAAATTAACAGATGCGCCCAATTAGCTGTACTGGAAGTGCTGAACATACCATGTTCAGCATATTGAGGTACACAGCATTCCAGTGCTGTGGCCCGGTGACCAGAGAGAAGGACTATTCACAGGGACATCAGGAGAGTGTCTCCGCCTGAGCTGTGGCTGGTGTTCATGCCACAGCTGGTGCCTGGCACAGTTCCGAGCCAGCAGCAGCGCCTGGGCTGCACTCAGCTCCTCGTGCTCCACTGCAGGTCAAGGCAGAAATTTATGAAATTAAACCCCAGTGGGGAAAGAGTGAGCAGTGTCTTTTTTTTCTGTTGTGGGGGGTTCTTTAGTTTTGTTTCCTCCCCCCCCCCTCCCCATTCCTCCTGTCTTTTGTTGTTTTGCTCCTTCTGCATTGCTTTATTTAGCACATACAACACCGAAGCACATAAAGTACATTATCAGGCCAGGCGCGATTGCACCAGTCACTGGTACATGAACAGCAGTTGCTGTTGCAAACTTCAAACATCTGTTCCTGGTCCTACTAGGTGTGGTTAATCCCATATGTATGCCATCATAGCTTGTTTTTCTGTATTTTTTTTTTTTTTTTACTGTTTGAACTGTGGGCAAAGGTTCTATTTCCTTTTACGATTTCAATGCCAGTTAATATTTTAAAACATTATGTAGACACATTTTGATCTATTTGCAAGGGACAATAGTTTTTCCATAAGTATTTCTGAGGAATAGATTGGACTACTTGTTACAGAATCCACATGCATAACACCCAGCCAAAGGACCCTTAGAGCAACTGATTCAAAATCTCACTTTCACTGGTACCATTTTGATGGAATGATATGAAATAACAGGTATAATCTGTACCTTCTCACTGGTGATCATTGAGGGTGAATTTTGAAAGTCAAGCATGAAATTTTGATGGATGTATAGACATGATTTCGGTTACTAGTAGTGCTGTGGCAGAAGCTGTGTTTGATGCTTTGAGAGGGCTTTCCCTACTGCTTCATAGCAAAGTTGTGTTAATAGGAACAATGCTTTGAGTTGATTCTTTGTCATATTATCTTTTCTCTAACTATAGAACCAAACCCAAGATACCTTAATCATAGAAGTATGAAAGGAAACCCTTAGTGCTACACA
This sequence comes from Trogon surrucura, assembly GCA_020746105.1. NCBI lineage: Eukaryota > Metazoa > Chordata > Aves > Trogoniformes > Trogonidae > Trogon > Trogon surrucura. The sequence goes on along the minus strand of CM036621.1, from coordinate 52,501,743 downwards.
TATCCATTGAAACCAGTCAAGTTACCTAAGTGTAGAACTGGATCTTAAATATTATGAATGCGGGTGTGTCTTCCTCATCGTATCGTTTTGTCTCTTCTTGCTCTTCATAATATTACTGCCAGATACTTGCAGCTATGGTAAGAGCAGCAGGCAGCAACATCTACACAGAATTTGGACGAACAGGCTTTGGACAGTGACTTTCCGATTGCTCTGGAACAGTTTTTCAGCGCAATCTAGCTGAGAATTTAACCTGTGTAGCTGGATACTTGAAGGCTCGGTGCACATGCAGTGCTCAGTGTGGCTTTGGAGTCTCTGTTTTCTTTAAGAGATCCTGTGTGTCACTGACACTGGCACTGGGATTTGCTGGGGACTCGGGTGCTTCCCAGCTGTCACTGTGATCTTCCAGGGCAACTAGTGTAGTCCAAATCCACTATCCCAAATTAAGAAAGGTGGAATAAATCTAATCTTCCAGGCCTTGTACTTCACTAAGTAAATGAGAAAAACAAACTGTTCCATGCACAAGTTCTGCTTCCAACTTTCTTATGAGTACCCTTATGAGACCCACTCATCTGCCTGAAACAGGCCTTAATATTGAAAGTTGTCCTGTAGTTCTGTTCTCAGTCTGCAATACTGAAGGTAGTTTCCAGTGAGAAGCAAAAAAAACTCTTTGAGCGTGAAGAAAAAAAAGAACATTTAGGTACAAAATTTTATCCTCATAACTTTTTCATGAAAATCAAGACCAAGCTCCTGAAAAACCTTAGATTCAAGTTTTTTTTTTATTCTGTTTTTTTTTCCCCATTTTTTCAGAAGGTGTATTAAAAGTGTTATCCATGATTAATAAAATATTAACAGTCTCCTTTTATCTTCTTTGTTGAAATATTTATAGCTAATCTTACTCTTAGTGAATTGCAATGAAAATTTAATTATCTTTGTGCAACTGAGGCAATCATATTGATTAATACAGCAAGCTGGAATCTTAGTATTTCACTGTAATATAATCAGCATCTTTATAGTGATGCACTTAGTATCTTATGTATTTTATTAATTATTAAAATTAAATTATTAAATTATTGAAACTGTTACATTATTAAAATGTAAATATGATGCTTGCTTAAATGACAGTGCAGACTAGTTAAGTGAGGAACAAAACTGATGCACTGTTGCTCTCCGCTGTTCAAGAGGAAATCTGAAACAATTTAGCAGTTGAAATTCCCTTTGCTTCACAGCCTTGGGCCCTGGGGTTTTGTGTGTGTTACATCTGTAGACTGTATTTAACACTAAAATAATGGTGACGGTTGTTAAAACCAAGTAGGATCCAAGAAATGCATAAAGAAACCTGCTGGACACCGGGCAATGCTGGCTCAGCTTTTGGGTCTGTTGGTAACCAGAGGCTGTGAGGCACCTGTCACTGTGCGTGTGTAAAACTCTGGCAACTACGGATTCGAATAACTGATCCACATCTTCGAATGCTGGGGTTTCCATATGTAATAGATGTGGGATTTTGCAGCTAATACTGGAGTCAGTAGAGCTGGCACAGCTCCCACGGTGTAATTGGGAGCTGCTCTCGCTAAGCACGCCTGAAGTAGGTGCTCAATTTGACCTGGCTGTGTCTGCCCCTCCATGTGGAAAAAAGGCTTATAGAGAAGCAGTTAGGCTCGCTGCGTGGCAGCTGGCTTTTCTTTGTGCAATTCCTGCTTTTAATGGTGATTGGAGACCTTGCCTCATGGGAGTGCACGAACAGAAAGGCTGTGTTGGGAACTGGGGAGCAGTGAGTACAGGGAAGGAGAATAAGGAGGAAATTTGAACATGTGCTGCAAGCATTGTGTTATGAACGGAGGCAGCATGTCAGATGTGAAGGCACATCGGTCTGCACCATGGCAAGAGGGGATCTGGCTGTAAGAAGGTGGTGGGAGGAAGTAGCTCGGGTGAGCTTGCCTCGCTGCTTTGCTGGCACTGGAGTACGATAAACTCACGTAATGAGTATACCCCCAGAAAGCCAATAGGTGTATAGACTGTGTGCAGAAATGGTTTCATTCATTCACTGCACTTACTAGCTACAATTTCACTTCTTCATGACTACGGATATGCACATATGCAGTATAGCTTGCGTATTACAAACTTTCTTCAGATGCACACTGGGATAGTATTAACACTTCAACAATGCAGGTAAATACATGCCTGGCTAACCACAGGAATCATCCCTATTAACATCAGTGGCTCTGCTTCTAAAAATAAAGTCAGACAGGTGGTTATGGACTTCTCAAAGCCAAGTCCTAGCTTTATGTCTTGTTATCTAGCCTAAGAAGTCTAAATTTCTAAGTCATCCTGTGGTATACTATAACTTCATTCATAGGAGATAATGTGCTGAAAGAATTCCAATAGCTTCTGTAATTGCTAATGGTGTCAGCAACATTACCATAGTACTGTAGCAGGTTGCATTGTTTCATGCCAACAGTAAATCATTTCTGTCTCTGTTTTAAACGGAGAAATGTTCCTACTCTCTGACTATTTGCATATACATAATTGCTTCTAATTTCTAGTTGGTAAAATGGTGGTTAATGAATACTTTAACTAAAGAAATCAAAGATAATACATTTAAATTGGAAAGCCATACTGGAATATTAATTTACCATTTACTGTACGTGAACAAATAATGGCTTCTCATTGTATGAAAGCTTTATGAGAAAATACTGAGGTTTTCAAACAAGATGAGAAAAATGTCATGAGCCTCACTGAAAAGAGCATTTTGTCTTGAGAACTAATAAATTCAGTTTTATGGCTTTGTGTTCAGCTGGTTTGGTCCAGTAAATGGGTTGATACAGCATAACGGGATCAGAACCTTGCATATTACTAGGATACAAGTTTTGAAGTCAGATTTTATTAAGTGCTAAGTTTCTTTTCTAAAGTATTTACCTCATACATTATCTGCTAGTGTAGTTGTGAACTGTCAGGGTTCCATAAACTTTGATCTTTAGTTCATTTGGGGGCATTAATTTTTTGGGCATGAGAGGAAGGAAAGGGATTTCTTAAAGCTATTCTGTTCTATAGACTTCATCAACTAGTCCAGGAAGTAGGAGGTGAAAAAGCTGGATCAAGCCTCACTAGACTTTGTCAGGTCATACAGTTTGGTCCACAGCCACGTTTGTTTCCAGGCGTTTGGCACCCACAGATGTTCGCTGCTTCTCACTTTGGCAATCAGTCAGAAACTCATCAGTCATCATCAATTTCTGATATGTGTCCATTAACAACTGAAACCTAGTTAGCAGAAATATTGCAGAATTTTTCAATATCAATTGTGGAACAATAATGTGTTTGCTGGAGTGCTCTCTTTTCTCTGTATCCCCTGGCATACTACTTTATCAATCAATATGCTCGAGTATTGTATTCTAGACAGCTGGGCAGGCTGAGCTGGTTCCTCTTCAGATCTGATTGTACAGTCCTAATTTAGATAAGAATCCTAGCAGAGCCAAAGTATGACTTCAAATGACACTTGAAGGACCAGTCCCATTGTGAGGTTTATTGGCTCAATCATGAGATTTCCCGACAAAACTTTCCAGTCTTTTTCAGTCATGCAGCAGAAGGAAGAAACATTTGTGTATGTGGGCATGAGTAAGAGGAAAAGGAAGGCATAGAGGTTGGTTATGGCTTGTATTGTTGATTGCAAATGGAGTTTTGTGGAATATATTTGTACATGGTTTTCTTTAATAGTACCTTCTTATGATCTTTTTAAAATCAGTGCTGGCTGATACCTTATTTATTCTTTTACTTTACAGAATCATAGAATGGTTTGGGTTGGAAGGGACCTTAGCAATAATCTAGTTGCAACCCTTAAAGTACTGGGCTTTGAATATTAATACCTTTTTCAGTATTTTTCTAAAATTTAACAGATAAACTTATCAAAAAAAGAGACAGGGTTAGATAGACTCCAACAGAAGTTAGGATATAGACTCTTGTTTTCCTGACTTACAGGAGAAGGAAGAAGGAGTGCAGTAGCTCAGGGGATGACCTATCAAAGTAGTAAACTAACTTTGAGCGCCATTACTTTTTGTTGTTGTTGTTGTTTTCTAACATCCTTGCACTGAATGATTTCCCCTTTTTATTCTCTCAATTCTATCCATTTCCACTGTGAAGCTGCAAAGACAAAAGCAGTAATTGAGGCCACAAGGTCTGGAAGAGATGGAGGGAGAAACAGGGCAGAAATGGTAGGAAATCCTATCGTATTTGATATAAGATCCCGTCATGAGTAACTTGGACTAAAATGACTGCACAGGTGAAAGAATTTGAGAAACAGGTAGGTGAACAGGTTTGCCAAACTTGTGTAGAAAATCTTGTCCTGAAGAAGTGACTGAAATTAGATTCTGAGTCTTAATCCATGCGTACATCTGTGAGACGAGCGCTCTGTGTTCATCACTCTTCACAATGAACTTCAGACATAAATGGGAGCTTTGGGTATACTACAGTATAAATTACTAACAATGGAAGACATTTTTAATACAGAGAAAGTAAACAGCATTTTCCTTTACTCGTGCTGGAAAATGTGGAGCTAAATTACATTCTATTGCTTGGAAATTCTATACTAGAACGCAGCAAAGACAAAGAACTTGACTCCTTTCAACCCTCCTTCTCAGAAAAGCAGAAAAAGCACTACCAAAAAAACTCTAACAATAAACCAAACTCCCCCAAAGTGCATGTCTAATAAGTGTTAATTTTTATAGTGTTGAATACATTTGTAATCATTTTCCTCTGGAAAATAATCACAAGAATTTTTACATTTTTTAAAAAAACATATAAGCAAAAACCCACTAATAATAGACTTGATGTACTACATAACTGCATCAAAGCACACATCATTGAAGGATGTTACCATACCTATCTTCCTTGAAGTTTGTCCTAGAAGGAAAACGGTGGCTAGGCTTGTGTAAATTATAGGCCAAATACAGTAACACTGGAAATTACAGCATTGTGTAGTAACGTGGATAGAAACCTTTGGAAACAGGTTTTGGAGCAGGAAAACAAAAATAAATTACAAATAAAACCCTTCAGTAAAATAGGCATCTTGTTATCAGATTTAGAGTGGCTTGTATGGAGGATAATGGGGCACGGGATTCCCTGGAGTAAATAAAAAAACCTTAATTGCAATAAGTGATATAAAACAATGTTAAGAGAGGTGAGAGTCAGACCCAGTAATTTGCATGTATTTCTTGAACTTGGCTTCCTTGTTGTTTTATTCATACATATTTAATACTTCAGAATTAATTTAATATTACTTCAGCTCAAATATTAACATAGAATTTAAAGTTGAGTCCCTGCCTGCGCAGGACAATGATCATCATAAAGATCTTTGAGACGGCTCTTCAAAAGCTGCTTTTCTCAGCAGGGAGAGACTTGAATGATTTTAGGGTTGTCAGATGTGCTTTGGAGAAGTGTCATCTTTTATATTAAGATATCACTATTAATAATTCTTGACTTCTCCTCAGAGATGAATGTGGGAAAGGGAAGCAGAGGTTTGTTATTTATCCCACAACAGATCTGAGACAGTTTTGGATAGAAGTTGGGAATTCCTACACCAGACCCTGCGGTGCCCCTCTAGCCTGACCTTCCCCAATGCTGGAGACCCATCAGCCTGTCATTTTTTTTTGTTTTGTTTTGGATTTTTAGAGAATTTTTTCTCCAGCAACATGAGGGGGGAAAAAAGACAGACAACTAATTACTTCCTTAACAAATGTTTTTCAATTCGTGTGATACTTCTCTCTTCTTTCTGTATTGATGTATCTCTTTTTACTCCTCCTCTTGCTAGTGGGCCATCCTCTTAAAGCATTTTTTTAAAGAGCCAGTTCAGCGTGTAACTCAATGTTTAATTTTGGATTGATGTTTAACTTCTCAGACCAAACACAGTGTATGATCAGCAAGAATTTTGTAACAGCAATGTGGCTTGCTTAGTAGGACTGTTCAGTGGAGGGTCACTAACCAAATATTTGATAACCAGGTAACCTGAGTGTGTTTTCTGCAACTGTCCTACTGTACTGTTAAGCTGAAGTAGATGTTTCTGAGGAAGAAAAAAAAGCTGAGGAAACTTTTCAGTCAGACTGCTGGAATAGCATTGCTTAGCAGGCAGAGTCTTTTTGATTCTTCTACAACTGTCATTTCTGCAAGCAGAGAGGTTAGAAAGTGAGAGGTGCTGATATTCTTGGTAGAAATACAGTAAGTGTTCTACATGGCTCAGTTAAGCCCTTTGGACTTTGAGACTGCCATAGCTTTCATGGGAATAAATAATGATTATGAGATTACCTTTTTAGTATTAGTAATATTTTAGCCTGCCTTTTAATGATATGTTCATGTCTTCTTATGGAACATACTATTCTTAAAGACTGTAAAACAGAGGAAATGTTCTGTATCTTTACCTTGTGCCTACAGAGCATGGACTCAAGAGTCAGTCCTTGCGAGAAACGTATGCTAAACATTTGATTTTGCATTTCAGTGGGTGACTGGTCTGCACACAATCAGCTGATGAGGACAGTAATTTCCTAAAGAACTCCAAAATGATTGCTATTACCTGACCATGTATTACCATCAGTTACATTCTCTGGTCACTGTAGCGCAGGAAGGAAAATGAAAAGAAAATAATTAAATATTAAGCATCTTTATATACCTTTTTTCTTATGAAGTTTTTATTTGTTCTACAGAAATAATATGGAAATTAAACAACTAGTTTATGTCTAAAACCAGGTTTCATAAAACAAATCAAATTTACCAGTCTTTGACATGCTCAATTGCACATTTCTATTTAATTTTTGAAGGTGTTAATCTAGAAGTGCCATCTTTTCTTTTCCATGTGCAATGCTATGGATCAGAAAAGTTGTTTTCCATCTCTGCTTTCCTCTTGACATTTAAAACCAAAAAAAATTAAATCTGTGTATTTTCTTTAGCTTGTTTGGTTTTCAGTAACATTTCTCTCTTTCAATCCCTTATTTTTGCCTTGAAAATCTAGAATACGTATTGTTGACTGATTTTTTTTTCTCATGTGCCTAATGCATTTTTTTTTCTTTTAGTTTAGGTTTGTTTAATTTCTTCTGAAATGGCATTATTTGATTTTTCTTTCCCCCACCTTAATAGAAATGGAGCATGTGATTCTGTTTTAAATACTGTTAGTGATGTTTTTCATATTTTCCAGAATTCTCCTTTGGGTATTGCTTTGTTACACTTGCAAACCATTATTTTGATCCATTAGTTTGGTTTTTTGCACCCTTGTCCTTGGATTCCTCAAACTCCCTGGGAATAGTGTGCATACCACCCCAGTTGCAAGTCAATTCTGCTTAATTTACAATTGCAGACACCATTGCTAAGGACAACTTTGGTTTTTCATTTTCTACTTTTTACCTTAGATGTGTTTTCTCTTGTAGGCATCTTTGGGGTAATCAATTTCTCCCCCTCCCGCCCCCTCCTTGATTGCCCTAGCAAAATACTTATTAGCAGATCTGTGGTTCTGTGTGCCAGTTACTTCTATCATTTTATCCTGCAGATTGTGGTTCTTCCTCCTTGATCACTTGTAGACATATTTCCTATCTGAACATTTAATAGAAAAAAAAATAGAAAATAACTCCTTCATCTACCAAAATTCACTACTGCTCATTATTCCTCTGAGAGCCTTCAGATTGTTTTGTTCAATTTCCTTTGAAAATAAAATCCTCTTAATAAAAGTTACTGCATATAAAAAAGACATGAGAGTACACAATGGTTTCATGCAAATAAAATGTTTGAAGTTTGCAGAGAATATAAAGGTGATTTCGATTTTCAAGTGATGGAGAGTTTAAGAAAACTACTGTGATTTATTTTCTGTAGAATCTGTTCCAAGAAAGAACTTGTACTTTACAGTATAAAGGAATCTTGATGTCCTCCTCTTTAGAGTAAATAGCAGAGACAATGTATTTTAACCTTCTGATCGTTCTTGTTAAAGATGTATTTTTTTTCTTAATTTCTATGAATGCCTTGGTGTGATTTGTAGCTCTTCTAGCATTCTTTTAATGAAAACTCTCTAAAACTAAAGGCTTTGCTACTTTTTAAAGGTTACTGAGCAAGAGAGAGAGAGAAAAGGCACTAAAAATATGTTCCTGAAATTCTCAGACTGAAGAATAATCATTCTGTTTTGCAAGGACAAGTTTTATAGCATAATGATAATGGCTTTTCAGTGAAACTGAGGAAGCAATGACTCCTTAGGAGATTCACCTTGGACTCATCTGCTTCTAACCCATCGTGGAGGTGGTGTAGCATGAGGATTTGGGGATAGACAGCAAAAGAGGAGTCATGGTAGAATCTGATGGAAAAAAGAAGAGACTTTTAATCTGAAAATCCTTGAAGGTAAAATTTGAATTCAAGGTAAGAATATTAAAGTGAAATACTCAACCCTTCTTAAAAGTCTGGCATTACAGCCAAAAAATCAGCAAGCAGAAATGTAAACCTGTACCCAAATAGAAAGATGAGTAAGACAGCATGGCTTCTGAGGGAAAAGGTGATTTTTTAAAATTTATTTTAGTTTTAGAAATCATAATTGGCTCTGCCTTTCAGGACCATTTCTTCTACAAATTCTTTTCACTTCCTCTTCTGTCTGAGGACACTTGTGGCCCAGCCACCAAGACACATAAGCAAGCAAATCCAAATGCCTCTGAAGAAATCTAACAATAAGCTGCAAATTTGTTTTGGAAGTGATTGTTCTACCTTCCTTAAAATCCTATACTGAACATCAGATTATATCAGTCTATATTTTTCCAAACCCATATATTTGTGCAGACCTCTCAAAAAGTACGTGAGTACTGGCACACTTTGTATCTTCTTTGAGCATGACACAACAGTCCATCACATTTTCAAGTACCTAATAATCAGCATATGCAGGTTCTATGAGTACAGTCATGCTAGTAACTCATATCAGTTATGCAAGTTTTAAATAAACTTAATTAAGGGACATTTCAGTGACATTCAAAAAAGCAGTTCATTAGTTACTTGCCTAAAGGAAAAAATTGTAGTGTCTGCTTACATTCCATGTAGAATCATGGCCTGTGTGGACACTGCTAGCTGAAAAAGAAAGCTGAAGCTGTCAGTTGCCTTCTCCCATTGTGTTTTGAAAGGAAGTAGGAGACTTTTCCCTTGTCTTCTGTTAAAATATAATACCCTGCATCATTCCCAAATCAAATCGCAGTTGAATTTGAGAAGCCCGAGGAAAAAAAAAAAAAAAAGTGTTGTTTTGGTTTTTTTCTCATATCCCATGTAACGTAAGATTTTCAGTTTCCAATCTTTTGTAAGATGTAGTTCTGCAATGTAGTTTTCTATCTAAGAGCAACTTTATAACCTTGAACTTCTTCAATGTTGTTGGCAGTTCAGCAGAGTTTCACATCATGCTATCTGTTTATAACCTAGAATCAGGTGACAGGTATAGCATTTCTTTTTGTAATAGTTCTTCTTTGTTATATCTGGTCACAGAAATGTGCTGGGCAAAGATCAATATGCCATTTCATTTTTAGAATATTTAAATAGAAAAATCAAACAGCTTAACTGAAGTTTCTGCAATCTGTATAAATAATTTTAAAGGAGCAACAGTCTTGGAAAAATAATCGCCATTTCAACCTGAACTGAGCTGCCTCTTTGCCAAAAAAAAGAAGGTTAGTTAGTTGAGAAATGTAGCTGTATCTCATGTAGTCTTTGGAAGTAAGAGCCTGCAAAAGTACATACTGCATAAAGAAAATATTGAATTATTTAATTAGGTACTGGCCAATTAGTTTGGTGTTTAAAAAGAAGCTAAGAAATATTTGTTACACCAAACTAATAACTTTCTAGTCCTTGTTCCATGTTTTTGACAACTGATTATTTTTTCAAGCTTGTGAAAATCTTAAGTGCTTGAGGGAGACTGTACAAAAGTGTAAGATTCCCAAATGGATAACACAGCAGATGTCACAATTTTGGAGGATCGCCGTGTACGTTGTTATCCCTCAATCATTCCAGTTGGTTTCTGACACATGCTTTAATAGATGCAGTTTCAGACATTATCTTTCCCAAGTGGAGCTAACGATTAAAAACTAGTAGTAAGGAAAAATATCTAGTATAATGCTTAGGACTAGCCTTCTACCTCAGTCAGTGACCAGGACTTGCACAGTCACAGGGTATGTCAAGAGTCACCAGAATTGTTGGGCAATGCTTGATTTTGGACCAGGAGTGAGTTGAACGAGTTCCTCCTCAAATTTATGATTCAAATTCCCATTGCACATCTGTACCAGCAGCAGTTTCAGATGCTGTTTCAGGTTGATGGGCTAAGAACATTTCAAATTGAAAACAAAAAATTATAGACCCTTTAGAGCACACTGGGGACAGAAATGTTGACGACGCCCTCATGATGACCAAGTATAAATGGTTTTATGCTAGAAGGTAGTGAAATGCATTTTTAGAAATCAATTAAATCTATACCTTATGATATGATTCAGTACTGTGATAGTAGTGGGTCAAAAATTCATGTAGTGGGAAAACTAATTTAAAGTATATTGTTGCTTCTCTTTTCACTTTAAATTTGCAAGCTTTCCAGTGAGGTTAGAAATTTGCAAATTTCCAGTGAGGTTAGAAGTGTCACCCAAGTGACAGAAACCAAAGAGCTGTTCATGCTCACCATTGTAATGAGACGCATCTGTTTTGACATCTTTTTTAGTGAAGTATCATTTTGAAGCATTCTGAACATTTCTGTACGAAATTGAGGCAGGTGAACAAACAGAAAGCCTGGTTGGGAGATGGACTGATGAATTCCATCGTTCCAAAGATAAGCTAGATACCTGTACACCCTTGGCTGTGGAAGGAAAAACAGTCACGTGGTAGTTTCAGCAACTGCAGGTGCTTCTTGGACACGTAAAGAGGCAACATTTGTTATTATCAAGTTAATAATTGTGAGATGTTCTGTGCTCAATTTTGTATTTCTAATCTACAGTTTTGAGGGATAGAAAATTTTGTTATCAATTCAGGATGAAGAATGGCTTGAAAGTGTGGGTTTCTCTCCTGAATCACTGCAGTGGTGCTTAACTAAGATGCTCAGAACTGACAGAGGAAGGAATTCCTAATGTAGTCAAATGTGTCTGTTTCCATGTGTATCTTCTTGTATTTTTAATGCAACTTTATGCATTAAAAGTCAGATGGAAGCATATAAGTTTTTTTAAAAAAAGTTTTGTTTTCTGTCTCAGTAACAGCGTGATCATTGGGTGGAAAGTCTTCTAAAAGAAAAGGGAATACATATTTTTTAAAAAGTGCAGTGCATATCATCAGCAAGCCTCATAATCCATTTCAGGCTTACAGATCTTCATGCTCCATTGTCTCTTCCATATGGCTTACTGGGAGATGTATGTGCCATGGCTGAGTAACGGCAGAGTGAATGCTTCTCTCACGTAAAGGAATCTTGCCAGCGGTGGTAATGATGAACTACAGATAATGTTCATCCAACTATGAAATAATAAATCCTGCCTTCCTTACCGATGCTTTGAAGAATGTTAGTTTCAAGGATTTTTGGTGCATAGAGGTCTAATCTTCAATAGTTCCTCAAGTTCAGTGTTTGTCCCTTGTTATGAACCAAAGATTCATTAGCTCTGTCAGTCATATGGTGTGGAGTAGTGGGTTTTTTGTGTGCATGTTTTGTGGTTCGAGTTGCTCTTTGTTGTTGGTTATTTCAGCTTTAGTGGCAATTTTGATGCAAAGATGAACTCGGAATGGGGTAATGGACTACAAGTAAATACTACAGGTATATAGTTACATTACAGCTCACTTCTGCCAAGTAGCTTTCCTTCAGCTCCTTCAGGAGCTGTTTGTTTTGAACTTGCTAATTCTGTTGACTCATAATAGAGCAATAAGAAATCTAGTGGTTCATTATTTGGCATTGCAGAAGGATTATGTGCTGTATGGGACTACGGCAATAATTTATAACCTGAGACCTGTTCACATTGTTCCTGCAATCTAGCCATGACGCATGTCCAGTACCCTGCTTCTGCCTGGAAGAAACTGATGGCAGGCAGTTGATAGGAAGGCTAAGTAGGAGTGATGGATAGTTCTTAAATTTATAGCCAAGATTATTTATTCTTACGTAAGTTCAGAGTATCACGCTCCTCCTCACCCATGCTTGCGAGGGAATGCAAATATATTGATTATCTGTCACCTCTAGGTAAGGATTGGATTCAGGATTTGTCACTGTAATTTTCATTAATCAGTGAAAATGACAGGCAACACGTATTCTCAGGAGCAACACACAGTGTATGCAGATATGGGGCAGCTTGAGGTCAAATAATTCGGCATGTCATCCATCTGTGTTACATTATGTATTACTCTATTTACTGTTATCTCTTACTATATGTTTTAATTGGTGCATTGTGTACTGAAAATGTGCTCAAGATACAACAATCATTACCTTTGTATATTCAGTACATTTTTTGTATAACCATTTACTTGTATTCAATGTACAATAGTGTATGTATTTCACGGGCCTCCTCTAACCTTTGATAGGCTGCCATCCATACTTTTCAAACTGTTATCAATACACACTCGAACATGTCACTATTGTGGTAAAAGTATCAAGGTAAACCCATAGATGTGAAGACTACTGGATTGTTTTGAAAAATGGTGGAATTTGTTTTTCCAAAGATGTTGAAGTGTATGTATTTTATGTGAAGTAGTCTTATAAGAATATTTATGATACTTTTCATGAATGCTGTGCTGATTTCATATTTCTTTTTCCCACATCTTAACTTTAACATTCTTGAAATAGCAGGAGAGAGGAGATCACAGCATCTAGCTGTTTGTGTGTGGCTAACAGCTGTTATCTCTATCTTGGTTAAATACAGTATTATGCACAAAATCTGCTCTTATGCTGAGAATCTAGGAACAAGTATATTATTATGTAGTTTGTCTTAAATTTCCCACATACTTGTCTCAGGAAGTGATGGTATATTTGCTTTAGATTGATGTTTCTCATCTTACTCAAGTTTGTGTAAGTTTCAGAGTGCATGAACAGTTGTATGTATCTGAAGTGTTATCTTGTACTTCTGTAGGCATATGCATACATATTTTAGGGCATAGAATTAGCCATAATGACTTTGTTTTACTTACAGATAAAGTGTGTGTTTTCAAAATTAGGATTTGTTTTTACTGCTTGAGCAATATGCACTGATTGACAAGTTACTCATAAAATACTGCTCATAGGGAACTCATGTGAAAGGCAGAAAATGCCTTTACAATGCAGTCGAATACATTTTGCAGTATTTCCTGGACCTAACTTGAACTGACTCATCTCCTTCCAAATAGAGCTTCAATCGGAATGTCTCTTTTCTTTACAAAGTACCAGTTTTATGGTCCTGTAAGGCAAGTGCCAGGCTCGGGCACTCTCTGCAGCCCGAGACCTGAAGACCCTGGTCTGATCAAACCCACGGACTATTACCCGCTTTTGGTTTTGCAGATCGGTAATGATGAGATAGTAGAGAGACGGCCAGAAGCAATCAAAAGGGACTTTAGGGCACTGGGGCGGATGCTAGAAGGATCAGGCGCACAGGTTGTGTTTGCCTCTATTCCTTCAATTATGAGGAAAAATAGTGGTAGGTTTGACAAAGTGCAGCAGATTAATACTTGGCTAAAGGGGTGGTGCCAGCGGTCTAGCTTTGGATTTTTTAACCGTGGGGAGATCTACAGGGCACCTGATCTACTGAAACAAGCTGGGGTTCAAACGACACAAAGGGAAAAAAGGATCCTTGGTCACGAGCTGGCGGGACTCATAGAGCGTTCTTTAAACTAGATATGAAGGGGGATGGGGTTATAGCTGGGATTGCAGCGGGGTAGTGTTCTAGAAATTATGAGGACCGAGTGGCCTTCCATCCCCCTAGGGTGAGATCAGTGTGCTCAGCTTGCTCCTTGAAATGCTTATACACCAATGCACGCAGCATGGGGAATAAGCAGGAGGAGCTAGAAACCTGGGTTCGGACAGGAGATCATGATCTGGTAGCAATTACAGAGACATGGTGGGACAGCTCACATGACTGGAATGTGGTCATGGGTGGCTATGTCCTTTTCAGGAAAGACAGGCCAGCCAGGCGAGGTGGTGGAGTCGCTCTTTACGTGAAAGAGCAACCACAATGTCTTGAATACCATCCAGGCATGGATGAGGAGCAAGTAGAGAGTGTATGGGTTAGAATTAAGGGGCAGGCTGGCAGGAGAGATACTGTTGTGGGTGTCTATTACAGGCCACCAGATCAGGGTGAGGAAGTTGATGAGGCCTTCTACAGGCAGCTGAGAGCGGTCTCACCATCACAGGCCCTGGTTGTCATGGGGGATTTTAACTTCCCTGATATTTGCTGGAAGGACAACTCAGCCAGCCAGCCACAGTCCAGGAGGTTCCTCCAGTGCATCGATGATAATTTTCTGATGCAAATGGTGGAGGAGCCGACTAGGAGAGGAGCACTGCTGGACCTCATCCTCGCTAACAAGGAGGATCTGGTTGAAGCAGTAAAGGTTGAGGGCTGCCTTGGCTGCAGTGACCATGAAATGGTGGAGTTCAGGATCTCGTGTAGCAGAAACAAAATAGCAAGCAGAATTGCAACCCTGGACTTTGCCAAGGCAAACTTTGGATTTTTCAAACAATTACTAGAGAAAATCCCATGGGCAAGGCTGTTTGAAGGCAAAGGGGCCCAAGATAGTTGGTTAGCGTTCAGGGACTGCTTCTACCGTGCTCAAGATCAGAGCATCCCGACACGTAGGAAGTCAAGGAAGGGAGCCAGGAGACCTGCGTGGCTAAACAGGGATCTGCTGGGTAACCTCAAGGGCAAGAGGAGAATATACAGATCTTGGAAGGCGGGGCTGGCCACTTGGGAAGAATATAAGGCTGTTGTCCGAGGATGTAGGGAGGCAACTAGGAAAGCAAAGGCCTCCCTAGAACTGAACCTGGCGAGAGGGGTCAAGGACAACAGGAAGAGCTTTTTCAAATACGTGACAGATAAAACTAACACCAGAGGCAATGTAGGCCCATTGATGAATGAGGTGGGTGCCTTGGTGACAGAAGATACAGAGAAGGCAGAGTTACTGAATGCCTTCTTTGTCTCTGTCTACTCTGCCGGAGGCTGTCCTGAGGAGCCCCGTTCCCCTGAGACCCCACAGGAAGTCAGGGCAGTGGAGGAGTTCGCTTTAGTCGATGAGGACTGGGTTAGGGACCAATTAAGCAATCTGGACATCCATAAATCCATGGGTCCAGATGGGATGCATCCACGCGTGCTGAGGGAGCTGGCTGATGTCATTGCTAGACCACTCTCCATCATCTTTACCAAGTCTTGGGAGACGGGAGAGGTGCCTGAGGACTGGAGGGAAGCAAATGTCACTCCAGTCTTCAAAAAGGGCAAGAAGGAGGACCCGGGTAACTATAGACCGGTCAGCCTCACCTCCATCCCTGGGAAAGTGATGGAACGACTTATCCTTGGTGCCATCTCAAGGCATATCAGGGATAAGAGGGTCATTAGAGACAGTCAACATGGCTTCACCAAAGGGAAGTCGTGCTTGACTAACCTCGTAGCCTTTTATGAGGATATAACAAGGTGGATAGATGATGGCAGAGCGGTGGATGTGGTCTACCTTGACTTCAGTAAAGCATTTGACACAGTCTCCCACAGCATCCTTGCTGCTAAACTGAGGAAGTGTGGTCTAGACTCTCGGGTAGTGAGGTGGACTGTGAACTGGCTAAGGGGAAGAAGCCAAAGAGTTGTGGTCAATGGGGCGGAGTCTGGTTGGAGGCCTGTATCCAGTGGAGTCCCTCAAGGGTCGGTACTGGGACCAGTATTATTCAATATATTCATCGATGACTTGGATGAGGGACTAGAGAGTACTATCAGCAAGTTTGCTGATGACACCAAGCTGGGAGGAGTGGCTGACACACCAGAAGGCTGTGCTGCCATCCAGCGAGACCTGGGCAGGCTGGAGAGTTGGGCGGGGAAAAATTTAATGAAATATAACAAGGGTAAGTGTAGGGTCTTGCATCTGGGTAGGAACAACCCCAGGTTCCAGTATAAGTTGGGGAATGACTTATTAGAGAGCAGTGTAGGGGAAAGGGACCTGGGAGTCTTGGTGGACAGCAGGATGACCATAAGCCAGCACTGTGCCCTTGTGGCCAGGAAGGCCAATGGCATCCTGGGGTGTATTAGAAGGGGGGTGGTTAGTAGGTCGAGAGAGGTTCTCCTTCCCCTCTACTCTGCCCTGGTGAGGCCACATCTGGAATATTGTGTCCAGTTCTGGGCCCCTCAGTTCAAGAAAGACAGGGAGCTGCTGGAGAGAGTCCAGCACAGGGCAACTAGGATGATTAAGGGAGTGGAGCATCTCCCTTATGAGAAAAGACTGAGGGAGCTGGGGCTCTTTAGTTTGGAGGAGACTGAGGGGAGACCTTATTAATGTTTACAAATATATCAAGGGTGAGTGTCACGTGGATGGAACCAGGCTCTTCTCGGTGACAACCAATGATAGGACAAGGGGTAATGGCTGAAACTGGAACATAAGAGGTTCTGCTTAAACTCGAGAAGAAACTTCTTCTCAGTGAGGGTGACGGAGCACTGGAACAGGCTGCCCAGAGAGGCTGTGGAGTCTCCTTCTCTGGAGACATTCAAGACCTGCCTGGACACGTTCCTATGTAGCATAATCTAGGCGTTCCTGCTCTGGCAGGGGGATTGGACTTGATGATCTTTCGAGGTCCCTTCCAATCCCTAACATTCTGTGATTCTGTGGTATCTTTCTGCAATACATTCGTTATATTTTCCTAGGTATTTCAGGTATAGAAATGGTGCCTTGCATAATATTGTCATGTTAAACTAGTCTTTGCCCATTCTGACATGAACTAGCACCCCTTTTGCCTTTTTTTTTTATTGTTACTTTGCACTAAACTGATAATTTCAATTTTTTCACATTTCTGAAGATTGTATTTAATTTGAAAATATTATCATATGCTTGCTTCATCACAGGGAGGTTTTTCTTTTCCTCCTCAGCTTTTACCTCATCTTAAAAGCTGTATTTATTCAACCTTTGTTGTGATTTGCCTAGGCAATTTAAAACCATTTACATTAATGCAAACGGGACTTGTAAAATGTTTCACATTATTAAATTCAAATAGCATTGGATATATGATGCCGGGATTAATTTAACAGGCGAGCAGTAGTGGTGCAAGGGTGAAGATTTACCACAGACGGATGGTTACAATAAGGTCAGACACCTCAGGAAAGCAGGGAAGAGATAAGTTGATTGGGAACTAGGAGTGTATCATTGATTTATAAGGCAGACAACACTGGTTGGGAAAGGAGGTCTGGAAGAGACAGGAGCCTAAATTAGAAAGTTATAGATTTGTGTCAGATGAAAAGATGCTGGCAAAAGATGACCTTGGATTAAAATAGTCTAAGAGAAACAAGAGAGGAGGCTTGTTAGAAATAAACAGAGGAGGAAGGCGAGTGACACGCAACTTGCAGCACCGAGGACTTCAGCTCCCTGACTGTGATGACTCCTGACACCAGGCTCTTCGAGTTCAGCCTGGCCAGATGACTGGAAGCCTCTGACCACGCTGAAGTCAATTTGGCCTGCACAGAGGTCAACAGAACAGAGAGTTCATACTTCACTCTCGTTATTTTCTTCTTTTCCTTTGCCAGTTTTCTTGTCCAGCTTCTCTTGCTTTCTTACAAGAAAATAAAAAAAAAAAAAAAAAGAGATTTGTATAGCTCTCTTGCTGGCAGAAGACTTTTAGCTGTGTGCTTTTGTGTTGGGATAAACATTTTTTTCTGGAAATTGGTGAGAGACAGTGTTATTTCTTGACAAGCTAAGCTGCAGTCCCTTCACAGCACTTTTAATCAAAAGAGGCAGTATTGAAGTGAAATAATAGTCTGTGTCTCTAAAGGGATCTGAAAGGCATTAACCTGTTAAAAAATAAGTAGAAAATACAGCTACAACTTGCTGTATGATACTTCATATTACTAAAAGAATAGTAGTGAAATTCTGAGCTTTTGAGCATATTGGGCAAATCATTCGCTATTTTAGTACAGAATCTCTCTTTGACATTTCCTTTTTTTATATATGTATTTATAGAAACTAGTGCTTTGAGAGGAAAACACGATCTGACATAAAACTTATGCTAATATTTAAGCTTCTGGAAGATGATGGATTTGCTAAATATATGAATGAATATTTAGAAACAAAACACACAATTGGACTTATGCAGGAGTTTTAGTGAATATGCAGATTCATATATCTGGTCCAAAAGATACATTGGTTTGTCCTTTAGAAGAAAATTAAATTTTCCCCAGCATTGTTATGTTTTCATTGCTGGTAGGACAGCCTGTCTCTGTCAAACTTGAGACAAGGGATTTAGTTTGTGAAATTAGATTTCTTATATAATCTCATATTTATACTGATTCTGTTACTTCCTCACAGAAACAAAAGAAAAACAAGAGGTCATCCCTTTCTTATGTCTCAATTCATCTCTCTTGCCATGCTGACACATTTCCTTCTTACGGCTCATCTATTTCTTTAGTATTTTAGTCTTGTTCAACAGCTTATTGAATATGTCAAAATATTTTGGTGTGTGTCTTCTCAAGTAGTGGAGCCACATACTACGATGTTATTTATACTGATAGCAGAAACAAAAGTCGTGATGTACATTTAAATGTGCTGCTTTCTGTTCATGTTTTTATTTCTCCAGCATTTATCACTTCATTCAAATATTTATTCTTGCTTTGTGCTTTCTCACCATTGCATTTAGTTTTTGTCAATTTGAAACACGGCGTAAAGCACTTAAATGGGAGATACAACAGGGTAGTGAATGTGACAGTGGTGAACAGAAGCTTCCCTTCCCTGATAATTTGAAAATATGATTCAAAGAAAGAAGAGACAAAAAATAGGAGACTTTTTTTTTCTGTGAATTTACAAAGAACAAAAGAAGAAATTAGGAAACAGACTGACAGATCAGATTGCAGGTGTAGATCCACAAGCACTGTGATGGGAACTTGTCAGCATCTTCTTGATGCTTTTTACAAGGGCAGGATTTTACTGTACTTGATCTCCTGCCTTCAGATGAAACATGGCAGTTAAATTAGGGTTCAGCAAGTGCTATGCAGTAATTTAATGTTCACGTTGTTTGTTGTTTTCTGTCACGAATGAGGTTGCTGTGTACTATTCCTATTTAGAAAGGTTATTTTTTTTTGGTATGAAATAGATTTTGGAAATGTGAGCTCTCAGATTCAAGCAAATAACACTGGGTTAATTTATTATGTAAATGTTAAGGATGTATTATATCAAAGTGTATTTTTTGTCATATCCAACTAACAGGTTGGGAGGCTCGTAGAAAAACAAAGCAAACAAAGAAAAAAAACCCAAACCACCACCCCACCCTGGATCTTTTTCCACTAAGTACATTCTTTATTAAATAAATATTAACAAATTCTGAAGCGTATTACAATGGTGAAAATAGGCAATATCCATAACAAATATAATGATTTTATAGGCATCATTAAATAATTCTATTCTTTTCTAAAGATTTTCACTTAACATTCCAGCAGGGAAAACCTAACTGATATGAAAAAAAGTCTGAGGGCAGTTAAATGTCATGTAAGTCATAGGATTGACTGTAAATCTGAGTCTATCACTGTAGGATTAATTTTAAAAAAATGAAGAAAAGACAAAACAATGCAGAACTAACCCAAAAAACCAAATATTTGTTTCATAATAAATAAAACAGCTTAAACCATCCAGTCATCCAATTGATAAGCTCTGATTCAGCATTTTTCTTTATCATGAAGATCATAAGCACTGCGTAAGTGCAGGTATTGCAGATGAATCACCATCTTTGTGCTTTTCAAAGCTAGAACTCCAGTCACTCAAAATGCCCGTCTGTCAGGAGTGTAATTACATAATTACATCTGGGAGCAATAGCCTGTCTTTTAAAAAGCAAATGTTTCATAAAAGGCTCTACAGTGGAGCCATCTGTATGCATCTGCAAAGGGGTGCAGCCTCTTGTTTTCCTCTTACTTTTCATTTTTATTTAGTTAAAGTGAGAACTGTGCACACTCAAATATAGCACATACATTCTCGCTGTTAGCTATGATTTTAGAAAGAACCCTCACCGCAAAAAATATAACCTAGACATTTTACTGTTCGGCAAATGTCAATTCCATTTGCAGTGTTTCATTTCCTTGAGATTTAGGTAAAGTCTGGAAGTTTGCAAAGGTCAGAAAGTTTACAAAGATCAGAAAGCCCCTGGTTTTAAAAAGTCTCTGTATATATACATATATGAGTGTATGTATATACATATATGTTTCAGAGAGTTATTTAATCATATGTTGAAACTATTCTTGAGTTATTTAGCTATTTATAAATCAGGCTAATAACATTATACCTACATACCTGTAAAACTTGGCATCCCAAAATTGTCCCAGTGATATTTCACTCTGTTCTAAATGAAGGCCTCATGAAAATGCTTTAAAGCCATTTTCCTTCCCTACATCCCTGCCTTTTTCTCAGATAGTAGTGAATAGCAACTAGTACCTGTTTCTAAAATATTTTTCTTTCTGGATTGTTTTATATTACACTATTTGAGTGTTCTGTTATCAGTTTAGGAACAACAAATGTTCATGAAGTTCCACCTGTGCAGAAAATGTTTTTGAAATACATAAATGTTTTCCTTGCTACAAAAATCAGCAAAGTCATTGTGTGATTCTCCACTTCTTTGCACTAAGATTTTTCTGGTTTTTGCCTCATACCAAAATAATTGGATTTCCCCCGTACCTGACAGAGTGCTTTCTGTAGAAAGAGAATTTCCTTTCTGTTCCCAGTGAGATTCATTTATTGATCAAGATTTCCATTGCTTTATGGATTTGTGTTTTTTTTTAATTGTTACTATTTAGAAAATGTAGACTACAAAAAGGGAGAAAATATTTTCTCATCATCATGCAACATGATGTACTCAGCAATTTAGTCCATAAGTAAAATCAATTTAGAAGAAATCTTCAGACCTATAAAAAAATATAAATGTATAATAAAGTACTTAAATATATTATCACACACATATCAATATATTTAGGAATCCCTTCTAATGTAAATTATTAAAACTATTTTTAAAGTTCTAAGACGCAAAAGTACACTTAAGAAAATACTTTAAAATAACTGTATTTTAAACTTAAGATTAAGATTTGGACCTCAGATGAAATAAATCTTTTAAGAAACTCATTCCAGTGGGTTGAACCTTATATGCACCATTAAATGATATATTTTCTTCTTTTTCATGGTATGACAGCCATACTGCAGATACAAGTTTTAGAAGGTATGAAAAATAACAATTCTTTATACCTATCAACTAGAGGTTGACCAATTGCAGAAATTTGACCTGATTTTTAATGTAAAAAGAAAGGGAAATCACCTTTAACGCTAACAAGATCATTGCCTTATTAAAAAATAATTCATTACTGAATTCTAATAGAATCATTTGTCATAAGAAAGTCTCTGCTCCTGGTGAGCATTTTTAAATCTTGCTGTTAAGATGGATAGCACGTATTCAAATTACTCTTCAGTATTTAAGATATTGTACCACTAAATTTTTATCTTAGTTTCTCTAGCTTGTTTTTGTTCAGTGCCCGGGTCTGGAATGGTAGTAGTAAAGGTGAGAATTTGGAAGCGGAAGTCAAGTAAAAGGATGTCAGGTCACAAGTTCTGAATGAGTACATAATTCACACATTCATTACCGTTGTGTATGACATTAGACTAGAAAGTATAAATTGGTTGGGTTTTCTTAGGCTAAATGCTAATTGATGGACCTTATCCTATAGAAGTATACTAAAAATATATTGTGAGTGGTGGAAGTAATTATAGACTCACTTTCATGTCACTATAGTTGAAGATCTATTAGCATTTTATTTTTTGTTACTTGTGATTTTGTAACTTGGGTGTAAAATGTTGCTTGATGGTAACTCTTACAACAGAAGGTTTCTGCATCAGAATGGTTCCTGAGAAAGTAACATGTGAAAAAGCACAGAGAGAATTTTTTTTTATTATTTCCCTTATGAAATGCTCGTTGGCTGTAGCTCAATTCATTGGCCTAAAGAGAGTTTGCTGAAACGCGCCTGTATGTTTTCCTGCGGGTGCACGGCTCGTTGCAGCACGAAGTGTTGCACGGAGATGGCTTGGCCTCTCCAGAGACAGCTGTGACTGGCGGGTGCCATCAGGGACCTTCCCTTCCTGCCCGGGGGAGGGCTGCTGTGGAGCAGTGGGTGTGCAAGCATTAGTGCCAGGGCAAAACTGGCTGTGTCCATCGGGAAATGGGCTTCAGGCTTAAAGGAACGTCAGCAAATGGACTTAGAATAGACACCACTCAAGGAAAGAAATGTCATACTCTCTTACGATAGATTTATGAGGCTATAAGTATGATTGCTAATGAATGTAATCTGCTTCAGCGTATATTGTTGGGAGGCAATTACGAGAGCTCGTTAACTTGCCTTTACATGCGATGTGATGAATTTTAAAGGATCATATCAGGAGAGTGAGTCAGGGGCTACTGCAAGTCTTTGGGATGGGGGAGAGGAATGACTTTGGAGCTAAACTGAAAGCTAAGAAGCACATCTCAAAGCACATGAAGTCATTTTCAACCAGCTATCCTTATGTTCCGTAACAAAAGTTTGGATGTAGGTAGAGATTCATGTGTCACTCACATAGGGATGTATTCTGTTAGATAGTATAAATCTGGCTTAGGTTCTTCCAGAAAAAAAAAAAAAAAATCCTTGAAGGAGGCTTAAAAGATAATTTCTTTATTTTCAAGAATTAAGTTTGATTTTCCTGCTATATACTTTGCTAAATCATAATGTCACGTATTTCAGTTCCCCTTGAATCTTATCTGAGGATGTCTTTTTAGCTTGGCTTGTGCAGTAAAAGTGAAATAATTCTGGCATTGCTAGCTGAACATTGGAGGAGTTTGGAGAAATAAAAACTGTTAAAATTATGCATTGAGTAAACAGAGGCTCATCGAAGTCCAGGAGAATTGTCTCTGTTAGAAATGAAATATTAACCACACTAAATTGTTTGTCAAAATACTTATGGACTTCAAGGTCCAGAATTTCACCCCAAGATTTCAGAAGTACAAGGTGTATTATAGCAATGCTGTGAAGAGCTATTATGGAGATGGCTGGAAAACATGAGTTTGTATAGATTTGTAGGAGATAAACTTGTGTACAAGGAGCTCATGAGAGGTGAACTGGAGAAAAGTGACAACTTAAAAATCAAAGAAATATTCTTTTCTTACTTATAATCCATACTTCCTATTTTATATGTCACAGCTTAAATAGGTACGTTTTGGATATGATTTATTCATGTCTTCATGACACAGTATCTTGAACTTAGCATAGATAATGAGGTATTTAGAACAGTATGCATTTTTTTTGGTCAGTAAATAACTCACCCAAAGTATATTTTTAGTTATGTGAAACTTTTATATATCTGCACCACCTCCTGGGAATGGTTAGGTCTGGGAGAAGTGGGAGGAAGACAATAATTATGTGCAATATTTTTTTTTTAAATTCAAAATCTTTGTTTGTGTAGCCTTAATTGTCCCAAAGACTTGTGTTTTTTCACTTAGTTCTAACGTTATGTATTATTATTCCTTTCAGAGGTACTTATGATGGGCTTGTACCAGATTGCAGATATTTTTTAATTTATGGTGGTTTTATCATGTTTGTATGTCAACAAACATGATTTTCTACGCAAATGCAATACAAAATACTGTTCTTTCATTTTAACAAGAATGAGTAGTTGATAAGAACAAGTTGAACAGGAAGATATTTTCAAATTCATTTTCTGTAGGCATATAAGCTTTATATTATTGCACAATATTGGTCTACCTACTCTTATCGTCTGTCCAGTGTCAGATATCTCACTGAGAAAAAGAGTATAAAACTTCACAATGGATTAAGTCAAATTATTGACTCCTGGGTCTATTTTGTTCCTAACTTCAACAATTAATGTAAGTCTTATGCTCATAAAGCATGAGAATTTAAACTTCTCATAATTTTATATCTAGCCTCGAGTATCTTTGGATACTTTAACCACATAATGCTGTCTGAATGTGTAAATGTATGGCAATTTTTAAAGCTATTGTATGCTTGGCCTTTTCGCTATCCCTTAAACTCCAGGGATTGTGTAGCACACTTAGAATTATAAATTACTTTTTTATTGATAATTGCATTTTATTTTCACATTCTTTGTATTCTTCTTTTGTGAAAAAAGATTAAGAAGATGCAGCGGACCTTCCTTGAGCATAATGGTTTAATTTGTTGTACTGTCATGTGCTATATCTACCCACCAAACAAATCGTTCACCTTTTCATCTCCTTTCACAAGTATTTTTGTCTTTTAATCCCTTCGTATCCTTTCTGAGTTAGAAGCAAAAAATTATGTTCTTACTTTTCAAACTCTGTTTTCGTCTATGTAAAATTTTTGTTTCTTATTCTAAAACTAATTGTCTTCTCTATAGTGTATTGTAATTTCTATTATGATGTTAATAGTGAGGCTGAAAATTGTTTTCTAAATGTTTATGTGATTGAAGTTGTGAAGTATCTGAATCAATCATATGTTTTAACTGTGTATGGTACCACAATTATCAATAGTGTCTTTTGTTCTATATTGCCTGGTTATACAGATTTCTGTTTGATCTCACAATATGGTTTTTTTTTTAAGGTTTTGTTTTATATTTCTGCTGGGGAAAAAAACCTCTAAGACAGTACCAATTTCTTGTCTTGATATGGAATACGTGTTTTGTATCACCCGTTCTTCTCAAAAGAGTTACTATAATGTGAGATTTACAAATTGTTCATGGTCTGCAGTTTGGCAACAGGTTGAAAAACGGGGAATATTGAGGCTCAAATGCACACATGCTTATTTCTGAGACAGACAAGTCTGGTGTATGCCTGCATGGGAACATGCAGACATGTAGAAAATGGAAAGGATTCCACTGGCTGTAACTGGCTGACTATGTAGAAAACATTACCATGCTTCCAATTATATTTTTTTTAGAAAGAGGTGTTGGTTTTGGTTTTGGTTTTGTTATGAAAGAAGTGTTTTCTCTTCCTAATTAATCTCTAGACACCTAATTGCTGGAGAATTCCAGGCTAGCTAGATGCTGGAGGACTAATACGAAGACAGTACAAATACAAAAGTTAATTTTTTTGCCAAGCTTGAAATACGAATCTGAATGAGAGCATAAAAATTACTTTTTAAAGTGCATGTGCAAAATTGTATGTATTATCATGACTCAAGAAATGTAAATTTTTTCTACACCTCAACAGTGGACTAACTAAGCCATGTCTTGCACGCATTCATATGAAGCCTACGGAATTTGAAGGTTTCAAAACCAGGGTAAAAAAATCTGTCTTTTGATGATGTTTCTTTAATTCAGACTAATCTCAAAGAGTAAGAAGATCAACATTTCCACTAGAAGTATCTTTACGATAGGCTTAGCCTTTCCCAAAAACCGCACTCAGTTTTTGAAGTAGATTTTATATTCATAGATATTGATATTCATAGACATTGACTTGTATCTTTTTAATTTTTTTTGCTTTGTCACTGGCAATAAAACATATATAAGATTTGGAAGTATTATGGAATAATTAGATAAAATTGTGCAGCTATTTCCTTACAAACACTGTTGTTGCATTGAGATGAAATGCGTTTATCATGTAGCTTTTTCTATAACATACGTTGCACAAGTAGAGTTGTGCATTGAAGTTTTATGCTTGAATACTAGGTATTAAAATAATAACTTTACATAAGCAAACGTATGTGTAACATACAGAAAGTTGAAATTTTTGTCATGGAGACCTCTATTTCTCTAAATGGAAACTCTTCACCGAAATGTGTTAGTTTTGCTGGCAGTCCTACTGGATAGCATTTTGAAGGTCCAGCATGGAATTTCAGATGAGAAGGAGGGAAGAAGGGTGGTCAGTCTTGGTAATTAAGGAAGGGTTTATGGTGTCTTGCCAAGAATGCATCCTAGAGCCCTACTCCTTTTGGTGCTGTCAGACCACCCACTAAAAGCTGGCAGTTTATTAAACCACTGGATGCTGAACCCATCTCAGGTGAAATCCTTCAGTCTTAGCACCTGTGGAGAAGCTCCAAGGCCCGGGCTCATTTGTGAAGTGATCTTCACAAATACGTTAGTAGTTTAACAGAATTTTTAATAAAAGTTTCCCAGAATTTTGCATAAGAATTATTTGGAGAGCACATGGGAAGAGAAGCGTGTAGGAAAAGACAAGCTTCTTCCACAATTTTTAGCACTTTCACTACAATGAGAGAGGACAAGAGACAAGAGAGCATTCTAAAATAACAGTTGAGTGTTCTATGTTTCACCTGGGAGTCCTGTCCATGTCCAGGAAGAAACAATTCCACTCTGCTCTGGCTTCTGTCCCCACTTCTCATTCTGTTTATCACTGATAACAGGTAAAGAAAAAATGTCTCATTCCTTGCCTTTGTATAATGTGTGACGTCAGGAGGAGCTGATCACAAAGATTAAAGTTGTACATCCAAATGCAGGTAGTTGCTCAGTAAATACACATCTATGGGATTCAATCCGCCTTTTGATACTTTCATAAAATGTGCATGAATTCCCCATGGGGATCAGACAGTAAGGTCATGATGGCAAGGTGGTAAAGTTTCTTGTAAGGTTGCTGGAATAGGAGAGCCACCCACTAACTTGACAAGAGAAGAGAAAGCAGAGCAAAGATGTGCCTGTGAGATGGGTGGACATGCAAGACAGAAATCTTTTCTGCTGAAAGCACTTTGAAATCCTCCTGATCCTTCTCAACCCTCACTTTCTCCTAATGTCCTACTGATTCAGATATTCAATTGTCCTTTAGGGTAAGCTCTGCCATTTCTGCAAAATTAAATTTTTACATTCTTCAAAACATGGACAAAATCCTGACAAAAGAAAAATTAAATTCTGCCTGCACTGCTGAGAAACCATGAGCTAAGTCCGCAAAGATCTGGCTTCTCAGATATGAGGAACAGAAAAAAGCAGGCCTTTAACTAACTCTCTTTCATATTGCAGGAATGCATCAACCTTTCTGTGCTTCCTTCTTTCCGTTTTTTGAGGGGAAAAAATAACCGATGGAACCATGCATATAAGATGGTTTTGGGTTTTGTTTTAATGTGGAAGAGGACCCTCCTTGAAACATCACTAAAGGCTTATGGGATGAATGTATCAGTACACACTGAAAAGAGGAATATCAGTTTTCCTACTGATGTGCAGGTATTACTTTCTTTAAGAAATACACTTGCTGTGAAGGTTTTATTGCTAGCCATCATTAATGTACTTTGCTCATTCTATTAAATTCCATTTGAACTTCTGCTGACTGGACTTTTCGTATGGATACAAAACAAATTGTGCTTTACATAAAATTTATATGGATGAAGTGTTTTGAATTATGTCAGTGGGTTTAATGAACAAAATTTAATGGGTCACTTGAGGCTCCATTAAGTTGAGTACATGCAAACAAATTTGCTTTTCAGGGTTCAGATGCCTTTTATAAACCTGTTGACTCAAATTCACTCAGAAATTTCACAAATTCTTTTAAAAGAAAACTCAGCTTTTCAACTGGAATGTATAAGAAGTCCTTTTTTTCAGCTGATGATGAAACACCAACATCTAAGACTTAGAGAGTATTTATGCAATAGACATAGCAGTATCTTTACTTTTTGGATAGATCCTTTTTCTTTCTTACATTACTTTCCAGATGATAAAAGTGTACATAGAAATTTAAGGCTTCGTAATTTGTGTAGGTTCTGAAGAATTAGAAAGTATGTTAAAACATTATGTCATCAACATTTTGGTTTGGTATTACATGAGAATGGGAGGCAACATATTAAGTCTTTATTTGAATATGCCCGATTTTACTGCTCACTGAGTTGTCCTGTTACATTTCAAGTCATATAAGCTACTGTTACTTCGGCTCTGAGTTTTGGAAGCCTGTATTTTTTATAGAAATCTTTCTAATGTTTCCATCAATGGCAGTCAAAAATTATGGGCCAGCTCTAATGCCATGGCCAATTCATAGTTTCGTGTTGTCCATTTTGTTGTAAAGTATGAAGTTTGCCTCAGTGTGAGAATCGGAAAAAATGGTAAGACTTTTTTTTTTTTTTCCACTCAGAATGATAACAAATTTGAATTCCATGGCAATATGTTGTTAAAATGGAGGCATCAGTTCATAAAATACTGTGTGGCAGCAAAACAAAATCAGAAGGATAGAGTCATGGCAGCTTGTTCGTGCTTGACTAGAACATGAGTTGTTACAGAGAGGTTCTGGTTAAGCTTATAGCATTGCATGCAACAACCCAATTAGGCTAATGCTCTCCTTCAGTGGATGTGAGTTTTTCCAGTGGTGTGCTCTGAACCTTTGCCAGTGAACTTCTTATCTGTCTCCACATACAGATAAATAAGGAACCATAGAGAAATGCAATACTGCCAGCACAAGTCAGTACTCAATTTAGTGCTCATGGTTTCTGTAGTCTGACCTGCTACAAACTGTGGCCCTGGCTGACTTCGTAAGTAAGTTTTCCTCACTGAGTAAAATAGCTTTTATTTTTAACATTCATTTGTACTCTATATGTTACATAGCTGGTTATAGTGAATAATAACAATATTAAGATATAAAAAAAAACCCCACAAATATCAGTTAATCTCCCTACTATGGCACAGCTGTCAGCCAGGTCATGACAGTTAGCAGTTACTCCATAGAAAAGAAATGGGCATGGCTCACATCTAGATAGTCTTACTCAGAGGAATAATTTGCACTCTGTAACTTAAACAAAAGATCAAGAAGTATGCAACAGTCTCATATGCCACAAGAGGCTGTTGCAAAGAAGAAAGGTGTAATGTCTTTCCAATGGCTGTGGAGTAAGAAAATTTTAATTTAGAATTAGGAAAAATGTTTTAATGGTATGTGTAGTAGAAAAATTCTTCAGAGATGTGTGAAGCCTTTGTCATTAGAGGCCACTGAA
The DNA here is from genome assembly GCA_020746105.1 of Trogon surrucura. NCBI lineage: Eukaryota > Metazoa > Chordata > Aves > Trogoniformes > Trogonidae > Trogon > Trogon surrucura. The sequence continues at coordinate 52,472,704 of CM036621.1, read as the reverse complement.
CAGTGTCTGGACTGACTAGAATATTTGCCAGAAGTGGCAGAAGCAGAGAAGTATTTCCCCTGGGGCAGGGAGACAGAACTTCTTCAGTTTCTTTCTAGTCTTGTGGTTCATAGAGTTGTCTGTCAAATCATTAATAATTCCAGAATACTATAAACTCACAGAAACTAAATTTGAGTCAACAACAGCAAAAGCAAGAATAAATGTTTTATTCTTAAGGTACCATGTCATTATACTTAATTGACTGCTTACAACGGGCATAATTAACTAGGGAAGTGATAAAAAGGTTGGATTCATAAGGTTACTCTGAGATAACACAAGCAGTTCATTCCCAAGAACTACTGTTAGTGCTGTGATTAAAAGAAATTATTTTAGAAGATGTCTTCTTGGAATTGGGATAGTGGGAATGTGTACTGAAGAACAGGCTGTTGTGAAAATAACCATGCAGGGGAGCTCATGAACAACGTGTGCTGGGTGATTCCTACGCACATCTGACGTTCTTGGAAGTCATTAGCAATAACAGAACTTCCTACAGCATGTTATGAAATGCACCAAATTGTAGCTAAGTCTACTCACTCTGAAGGAGTGATAGATCCCAGCTGGTCAAAAAGCAGTATATTTTCGTCTGACACATGAGAGAGAATTACCTGAAAACTCAGATCTGAATCTGCTTTCTTTGAGACTAGTAAAAAACCCTGTGATTACAATGGCAGAAGACTAAGGGACAGTAAAGTAGTTTGCAAAATATCTATGACCTTTTTTTCTCTTAAGCCTGTTGTACATGGCTGTACAAAGAGTATAAGCAAGGTTGAAGTGAAGTTTTAGAATAAATGTTACATATCACAAAATCTCGGTATTGAATATTTACAATCTGAATGTGTTGCTCTGTATTAAAACTTCAAATATATTTGAACATAAATTCATGTTTCAAATGTGTTCTTATGATAAGTGCTGTTTATCAAGAGTAAGATTAATGGAGAGGACAGATCTTTGAGTAATGGATTAGAGGAGACTCAAGAAGGAATTGTATCAAGCAACTGTGTAGTTAGAAACTGTTTTTCTCATTTTGCTTTTTAGAAGTATAGTGTTTCAGGTTTTTCCCTCCTGTGCCAGGTAAAATTTTAATACCTTCAAAAATTGTTATGCTTTCTTGCAGCAGCTATATTAAGCAAATTTTGATGGGGTACATAGAACATAGTGTTTTGGTCTCCCTAAATATTTGGTTTTTGGTAAATTGAAGTGATTTCTGAAGACTGCTACCAAAAAACCCAAAACAGTAATGACATAAGGAGGTCAGATAAAATTCATTCTGATGCTGTTTGGCCTGAAAAACTGTTCATAACTCTTCACCTTTTGAAAAATATGGTCTTCAGAAACAGACTTAGAGCAAATTTTTTGTTTATTTACACAATATCAATACATTTTCAAAATCTGTTAAAGGACCATTAACCTGACTTGTAAAGGCTGCTTCAAAAGTGGAAAACATTTTAGATTAACATGTAAGGAAAAACATAGTTTCTTAGCCCAATTTTAGATTCACTTCTATTGGCAGTCCAGAATATTATTGTCAAGACGCTTTCCTTCAGTATTTTGTGATGTTATTGAGACATTAATCTTCTTTAAAAGAAAATATGTCAAAAGAAAGTGGACTTATAAGCATGAAAAGGATGCTGCAATGACATGAGAGGAATTTATGAAGAAGGAATTAATGCTCCTTAATTAGGGATTACAATGGGTGCAGATTGAATTAGAACAGACATGTTTTATTTCTCAAGACTTCCTGAGAGTGACAATTTATTCACTGAAATCCGCATAATTAGCCGCAAATTAGTAGACTTCCTGATGTTGCTACCAAATGAGATTGCAAAATGAATCTTATTTGCCTTAGATAGATGGAGATAAATATGATAGTCTTGAATGAACATAAACTGCAAATAGTACAGAAAAAAGGTAGGGAAGTTATTAGTGACTCATTTGTTACTCCTGGTTATCACCTGATGATGTGTTTCATCTCACCTTAAGTTTCATATTTAAATCCAGCTGAGGTATCTTTACAACAAGCTGCATATCCTATGAAGCAGAGGAGTTTGGCAGTCTGGAACTTCCTTGGTCTTGGTTCATGTTTTTGGGCTTTGTGACAGGTTTTTTGTAGGGAATAATAATCTGTCACATCTTCAGGGGGATTTATTTTTTTTTTTTCTTCAGAAGTTAGCAGTTTAAGTTAAATGCTTGAGTGACACTTTTGCGTCTATTCTTCCATACATCTGACTTCCTTCAGCTTGCTATCAGAGAACACAGAGCCCCGGTGCCTTTTACCCAGGTCCCGTGGTTCTCATTGCTCTCTGTGTTCTGGTGTGTCCTTACCTGCACCTTTTTGAACTTGGCTCTGCTGTGCTTTTACCCAATGAGGTTTCTGTCTGCTATATAATACTTTAAAGCTAGGATCTGCATTTCATGTGCTAGTAACTAAATGCCTGTATATGACAGAAAAGCAGACTTTTTGCTCTGGTCCTTGTTGGGCACTATATGTGCTTGGAAAATCATAGAAGTGTTTGGGTTGGAAGGGACCTTAAAGATCATCTAATTCTAACCCTCTGCCATGGGCAGGGACACAGTTTGCTGGATAAATCTTGTTTCTATGCAGTGAATAATGAAATCTTTCATTATTTTTTCCTATGTTTTGCTTGCATCATGTTTGGATGAAATAAGTCATTTTGGATAAATATCCTCCCAGCATCTATGTCTTTGCAGCATCTATCTCTTACGCACACAGATGTATATACTGTGTATCACTGGCTTCCCACAAAAATAGAGTGAACAAAGACCATCTCATACAGAGTTGTACATGCAGATTTTTAAAGATTTTTTTTAGACTTAGGCAGATAATGAAGTGCTTGCTATCAGCCAATTCTTTCTCCCTCTCTGCCACTCTGAAAACTAATCTCTGGAGGAAAATCACACTTCTGATATGCACATACTCTTAGAATAATTTCTTATTTAAAAAATGAATCAGCATTTTTGGCCCTGAAATTTCTTACAGCTCTGAGAAGGTTGTAATTATAGGGTTTGGGTTTTTTTCTTCAGTTATTCTAAAAGCAAAGATAAATAAAACACAGTTTGTGCCTGATGTTGGACAATTATGACATCAATTAACCATATAATTCTAGCGTATTTTTGCAGCATTTTCTGTTCTAGCTACTTTGATCAACAATTACAGCTAGTTATCAACAACGGAGAGATCTACTACTTTAAAAAGAGAGGTAGTTAATATAAAAATTAATTTTTATGTGCTCTGGTGATGTATTGTAAAAGGTCAATATTTTTTTAATGAATAAGTAATCAAAATAACTCACCTGCTAATTTTTTTATTTATAGATCTAACAATAATACTTTCTAAACTACATGAAGTGTAGAGTGAGTTTTTTATAGGGTAGTCACCAATAAGATTTCAGATAATAATACTACTGTAGAAAGTAATTATTACTTTATAAAGTATGTGGTAATAGTTATAGCTCTTTCATATTTTGATTAAATGTATATCTTAGTATTTTAGTGGCTTTTACTGGCAAAATGTCAGGGCACATAACTACTTTTTCACACAGATTTTTTCATGCACCAGGTAACAAATATTTTTTTTTTTCAATCAGATATTTTTAGATGATACATGTAAAGCACGATGTTTGTGGTGAATTTTGTTTTCTGTTTTATTTCAACCAAAGTAAAATTGAAAGATCACGCCTTATCTAATGCAGCGCCAGATGGTAAGGCACTAAAACTGAGCCTAATCTGCCGTCTGTAAAGGTTCTGCTAACGGTTCTGGAAGGCTGGAGAGCTCATGCAATTGGAAATTTGTTTGTAGCATTTAACTTCTAGGTCACCAATTCACAGCTGATACCACTGAGTATCACCATGTTGTGGAAAGCTGCTGTCTTAATAAAATACTGTTACACTGCTACACCAGACAACGAGGATGAATAACCATATCACAATCTAGACTTCAAGTGTCAATAAGCAGCAACATCCCTTCATGCAAAGACTTGGACAGGATTAGGTTGAACGACCTTTACTTCTCAAAGGTTCTTCTAGCAGGAATTAATTAAATGGTTACGAGTAAAGTTCTAAGGGAAAAAAAAGATCCATTTGAGGAAAGCAAGCCAATTAGTTTGTAGACTTTTCTTCAAGTCAAGAGTCATTTTTCCTCTCCTGAGAACAGTTACACATTTTCCCCTTAGGTCTGAATGATTTCAATTTACCTTGCATCATAGTTAAGCAACTTCATTTACAAAGAGTTGCCCATAAAATAACCAGCAATAAAAAGAGCTGCAAGCTCTTATTGAATGTCTCAATTCCAAGTGGCACACAGGCATGACCTGTTCTATTAGGAAAAATTTCTTCACCAAAAGGGTCATAAAGCACTGGAACAGGCTGCCCAGGGAAGTGGTGGAGTCATCATCCCTGGAGGTATTTAAAAGGTGTGTAGATGTGATGCTCAGGAACATGGTTTAGTGGTGCACCTGCCAGTGTTGGATTAATAGTTAGACTCGATGTTAAAAGTCTTTTCCAGCCTAAATGATTCTATGATTCAGACTGCCTGCTTGTACATTGCACCTGGAAGAAATCTGCCTTTTGGGAAGCTTGAACTACAAATTTTTCTCTGTCATCCTTCAATATAGTCCTGACACACTCTTTGCCAAAAACTGACCTCATGAACAAAACTTCCCTAGAAACACGGAAAAATAAAGTAAATAATAACTGAGGAGCGTTGTGATTCTAAGAATGAATAACTTTGTTGTTAGGGATGATTGCACATTTGTTACTCATCTTTAATAGTTCTTTGGTAGATGTTATCTACGTGGTACATGGTGGGTAAAACAACCTACTTAGAATGAAAGATATTAGAGAAACATCTTCGTCTTCACACATTTATTTTTGTAGGGTGTATATGGTTTTTGTAATTTTTGCTTTTGTTTCTAGTAAATTTTGAAGTTTGCTGTTCTATCTGACCAAAACAAATGAAATTGAATGTCTTGCCCTTCTATGCAAGAACTAGATGATCTGTTTAAGGCTTCGACCTGATTGTACAGCTAAACTATAGAGATAACCCAAATATACTACTGCAATACTATTGGTTATCATCTTGCTAACCAGGTTAAGGTTCGTGCCAAAGCTGCTTAGCCTGAATTACCTACTTTAGTTACGAAGATAAGATAGAGCACAAAAAAAAAGGATACTTGGGACCAATTCTAATTAGTTTAAAACAAAATTCTTGATCTGTTGGGATTTTCTTTTGTTTTGTTTTTAAAGGTGAGATTTGGCATCTATGGCTTCAAAATAAATTCTAAATCAATAGTAAGTAGATCAGAGCTTTGATAGTAGACAGTCCACTAATCAATAAAACTTGATATTTTATATAAAAAATATTTAAAAGTTATGAGATATTTTGCCTTATAAAGAATCTGCTACTAAATATTTTGACAAGTAAAAGATTTATTTATAATATATGAATTATAAATAAGAATTAACAAACTAAGTGGTACTTGTTGAGGAATTAATTATTAAAATGATTAATTAACAATTAAACATTAAAAATGTAAATTTATTGTTAATAATTAAAAGGAAATCCTCTGAGCTGGAAGTAGGGAGACAATCATGTTTGCCCTGGTGTTACTTTATCATAAATACCTTTCAACTGTGCTGAAAACAGGGTAGTGGAACAGATGGGGTCTTGATCAGTACCACTCTTCTAGTTCATGTGTTTTAAGGAAGAACATTTTTTCATCTTTTTTGAGTTTTCTGTCCAGAATGCTCCAATACCTCTCTCTGAATGAATCTGAATTTCTTCCAGGTGTAACCTCAGATTATAGGGAGAAGGGAACACTTATTACGCCATTTTACAAATTCAGAACTGGGGGACAGGGAAGTGAATTATCTTGTCTTTGGGAAGAGCATGAACACAGCTGTCTTGTCCTACTTAGTGGCCGAAGCAGTTTTGCATTCTTTGTTTACCCTTGCATTTATCATGAGTATGCTATGTATTTATACAGAATTCCCACATGGTGCTGTGATGAGGCTCAGCTGAGATGAGGACCTGTGTTAGCACAGGGGATGTTAATTCAGCAAAGGACTGATGCTCTTGTACTCTTGTTTTGAGCTTCATGTCTTTGGATGATTGTGACACAGGGGAGATTATCCAGTGAAATAAAAACTTGTATAGCGTGCACCTCTCATCTCTCACATTTGGAATTATGTTTATTGGCATTCTGCTGCATTAATGGTTAGTAAAGAAAAATGTAAATTGTAATTCACTTGTGAGAAAGGCATGAAAACTCATTCAAATGAAGAAAACTGTAGTGAAATAGCCAAATGAAGTATCGGTACCAGAAAAAATATCATACCTTATATCAACATCAGATTCTAAAGGTTTGTTTTGGTGAAATTATTTTAGTCAAATGGAGTTTGATGTGATAGCTAGAAAATGAAAAAAAAAAAGTTGCTCAGCATTTAATGATTTTGCCTCTCTTTTTCACCTTTTTCTCTGTATAGTGATAGAAGAATAAATGTAACAATCTCAAATTCCCGATTCCTAATGTCTGGGGGGAACATTCCATTGAAGAACTTTTATCAGTATGAATTGCTGTGTGAAAAACTAAACATTTGATTTTTCCAATATTTAACATCTGTTGAGTGAAGTTATCACTAACTGTTATTAAAATGCAAAGATTAGAAAAATATTTATATTTTTTGTTACACTTCACAATTTTCTTAAAAGCACATGATTACTCTTCCTCTAGTGCATGAAATTTTTTCTGCTTTCATTCAACAAAAGAGCAGTTACTGAGAGATTTAATTGGAAAGAGAGATGTACTGCTTCCTCCAGGATCTAGACCTGATCCCAAAATGTGCATCTTTAAGCATCCTTTCAGAATGTGTTAGGGAAAAGGACTTGGGAAAATGGTGCTTATGATTTTGCAGTGTGCTATGGTGGAAGATTCCCTCCACTCCCTATTACACAGTTTTTCAAAATCACTAGCAGTAAAGAGAAAACAGATTCTTGTTTTGAAATGTGGCCTATCTCTGCATAGGCTGAAACAGAGAAACTCAAAGAATGAATTTTCTTGCTCTTATCTTTAGACAACTATGCTGACTCCTAATTCTCTCCACCAACTACAAAGGCATTCCATAAAATTAGATGAGTTGCAGATCTTTGGACAACAGAAGTGATGAACCCCATCCAGGGAGCTCCAAGTTCCTTTTCCAATGACAAAGAAATCCACTAGCTTTGGCAGTGGTTTATCTATTTGAAATACTTCCATGTGAAATTCGGTAGTGGTCAAGTCCTCTCAGCAAACCCGGTCAGTCATTAGCACGCAGTCGCTGCGCTTAGGTTGTGCTGAAAGGTCAGTTGTCGAAAGGCGTTCTGCCTTCCTGCAATTGGACCAGTCTGCTCTGAATTCACACCTTTGTTTTTGGTTATTGTTCAGTCTGAATCCACGTTGGGAAAAAAATCAAACAGAGTGTTCATCCTCACGGTTAATTGGGATGAAAGGTGCGTTTCTGATAGATCTGGCCTGCTTTGGATATTGAAGTAAAAATGGCCATTTTCCATTTCAATATTAAAATGTTCTGTTTAGACAGCCTACATCTTTAGACCGCTAAGAATTTGGAATTAAATTGAAAAATTGTTACTTTCTTTGTTGTGGCTTAGTCAAAATATTTATAGCTGTTGTAGAACTATATGTGATAAAATTCTTTACAAATGAATGCTTTTGTTTACAAATTTCATATGGACTTTTCATTTTTAAGTAAGAATGGTGTCATTTGTGCAAAGCCATGCTTCTTCCTTCAGTCTCTTGCACTACTTCCCACATGCCATAATATTTTCATGGTTTTCTAAGTTTATAAGAAGTTTTTAAATCAAACAAGTGTTTCTTGATCTCCTCATTGTGACTGCTCTCATAGAAGTGTAAGAGCCATGTTAACCAGCTGGCTAAGAATGTGGCTTTCTTCATTCAATGAAATAAGCAGTCTTGTAAACTGTACTAAATTCAGCTAAGTATGCGATGTCAAAGTTATTGGAAGTGAGTTCTGGACTCTGCTATTTCATTAGATGAACTTTTTCATTCAGGAGTTTAACCTTGTAAAAATGAAATCCCTGAATGTACCACTATGGATACAAATATTTCTAGAAACTCCTGATGCTGAGATACAACTTTCACTAAATTCAAAACACAGCTGAAATACTCAATTACATTTGATTTGTCTGTCGATTAGACCAGAGCAGTTGGAGAACAGTCAGAACCTTCTGAGTGTCGCTATGGCCATGGTCACTCTGTGTGACTGTAGCTTTTGCTGGAGTACTTGAGAGGGAACAAAGGACGCAAGATCTTAGTGGCAGCAGTGGCACTCTGGAACCAGAAAAGTTACATAAAAATGAGATGTACACACTCTCAGCCTGTCTCTTCTGAGGGCGTTACAAATATTTTGCTTGGGTTTGGTGTATTTTTGCTATGCGTGCATTTTGCACTGTGTTTTCATTAATAACTAGAGTGGTGAAACTTCCGATAATATTTAAAAAAATATGTCTTCCTGTAGCAGAGAAAGAGGTTGATGTGATCTGAAGTGCAAATCTATCATTGGCTTGAAGTGCCAGTAGAAAATGTGACAGTAATTGTGGCAACAATGATGGAAAAGGCAAGGCGAGAAGTTACATGATCTATTTTATTACTCTGCTATTTTATTACTCTGGAAAGTAATTAAGTATTCTTTCCTGCTTCCTGCCCCCAATCCGTCATGAATTCTGTTGTACTTTGTGAAATTTCTGTTGCCTGATAGCATGCAATAGCAGCCTGTGCAATCGAGTTACAGAGTGTGCAAATGTTTAGACATTAAGCCCCCCTGAGGCAAGGTTCTCCCTCTAGTTTTTCTCTTCCATGCAGTGGAGCAGAAGATTTTTAATCACAGGTATTCTTCCTGTCCTGGAACATGGCACCAACTAAGCTTTGAAGGTTTCAGAATTTCCCAAAGCTTTAGAAATGTTATTAGACTGAAGTCTGAAACAAAACTGTTATCATATTCCTGCCAAGGATATGACAGGAATTTATTTTCCCTATAAATATAAGTATTTTCATTTTTTCTTGGATCCTAAGATACCGCCTTCTTTTGAGAATAACCTGGATAAGATACTGATAAATGAGGAGTTAGGTTTATTTAATGATTGTGCTATTATCTACCTAGAAAATATGATTGGTTTAAAATGCTAGTATAATTCACCAGTGCACGACTGTAATTCAGTGAAATAAATCCAGTGACTCTTGCTGTCAGAAAATTGGAATGAAGGCAGATTAACATGTGCACTGAGGCTGAAGGTTTTTCAGGGGAAAAAAACTCATTCCTGCTACAATTAAATGGGCCAGGTTCAGCAATGTTTCAATGAGGAGAGACAGAACAGGATGTTTACTGTGCTATTAGGTGCTCTACGTGAAGGAGAGAGTCAAATTGGTACAAGTACTAAATTTTCTGTTCATTTTATGGAGCTCTGTATTTGCAATTGAATTGTTATTCCACAGGAAAGATAATATTGCATCCATTTTCTCTTCAGACCTCAAATACTGAAAAGGTGCCTCAAGTAAAACACATTTATTTAAATACGTATATCTAGCAGCATTCATCCAACAGAAAGAAAAGCCAAATATCACATATATTTTAGGTAGTGATGTTGGGATAGCTATGGTGATGTAAGGACTAGTGTAATTTGAAAAGTTACCATTTGAAATACAAGTATTTCTTCAGCTTTATAGTAGGCTGTCAGCAATGAGAAAATGATAAAATTCGTAATCTCTGGTGGTGAGGACTGTGTAGGGTGACCACTGTAGGATTCCCACAACCAATTCACAATGGGGGTCGTGTTCTTCATCTGATGCTCGAAGTCAGTGTCAGCCCCAAACATATGAAAGTCATCATCCACTAAACGACACACAGACCTCTTTCATCCCTGGGGCCAAAACAAAGTCATTGTCCACACATCAGGGAATTAAACATCTGAGCAATTACCATATGCTGATTTGGGCACTGGATTGGTAGTATTTGGTAGTACTCACACAATACTGCTGGCTTACACACACACACACACTCAAACTTATTCGGGTTTTACTACACAGAGAGGCTGGAAATAAGCACCAGTAAAGAACCATAAAGCAAGAAACAGTCAAAGTGGAACAGAAAATTTCTTCAGGCTTTTACTAAGCTTCCTTTTTCAGTCAGTTTTCCATAAATTGCTATACCCTGTTGTAAGGTGCTATTCTGGAATGAGGATAAACTTTGTCATTAGCACTGTCCAAAAAGATTCAGGCAAACAAGGATTATAATTAAAAAACTGGAATTTTCTTGTCTGTTGAAGTAGAAGATTTTGTGCAATGGCTCAATTGCAATAAGGAATTGCTAGAAGCAGTTAATAAAAGACAGTCATGAATTTAATTTTGTGGTGAATAAATGATCTTTTTTTTTCTCTTTGTAGGTACACTAAACTTTTGTTGTATGTTTTCAGTATGTTAAGTATTCAGAAACTGTAATGTTGCAGATGATATAAGAACATGAATGGAAAAAGCAACTGCACTGTGTGCATAAGCTCCATAAATACTATTTTATGAGAAAGTCAGAGGAAGTAAAATGTCTCTATTACAACTAGATCTCTTGTTGAATGTAATGATGAAAGGTAGTAGTGCCATTTTCACCTAATGTTCTTGCAAGAATTTGGAGGGAAGACATGTTTTAAAGTAAACACTTCTCAAAAAAAAAAAAAGAGTTGTAAGAACAGTTTATGAGAGTTCAGTGCGAAACAATTATTTTGAGAAGTTATCTACCTACTCAGGTTATGGTCTTATGTGCTGTTGTGCTAAATGGAAAAATCAGTCAAGGAAGATTTTTGAAACTAGTGTGTTGAATGGATGTCAAAACAGTAGGGCAATGTCAAGGACCTAGAAGGTACAAATGGGGATGGTGAGGGTTTCTAAAACGTTCTTGTCAACAAACCCTTTTCTTTATAATTATATTGTTGATTTTTTTCTTTGTTATGGAGAAGTGCTTAAGTTAATACTCTTATTGCTTATGGCAATGTTGGTGGAATCTCCACTTAACAGTCGGTCAAGGCTTACATCAAAACCCAAGAGTCCTAAGAGAAAAATTCTTAATGTTATATAATACCTGGAAAATACACCCTAAAAAGTATGTGGACTACATTTTCAAACAGCTCTTGGGAAAAAAAAAGTTAATTGTGAATGTGACATTGGAGCTGCTGGCTGCATGGAAAATATCAGAAATAGCGTGGCCAGTAGGATCAGGGCAGTGATTGTCCCACCATACTTGAACATCGTGTTCAGTTTTTGGCCCCTCACGACAAGAAAGTCATTGAGATGCTGGAGTGTGTCCAGAGAAGGGCAATGAAGCTGGTGAAGGATCTAGCAGACAAATCCTATGAGGAGCAGCTGAGGGAACTGGGGTTGTTTAGTCTGAAGAGAAGGTGGCTGAGGGGAGACCTTAGCACTCTCTACAGATACCTGGAAGGAGACTGTAGCAAGATGGGGGTCAGTCTCTTGTCCCAAGCAACAAACAATAGGACAAGAGGAAATGGCCTTAACTTGCACCAAGGGAGGTTCGGGTTGGATATTAGGAAGCTTTCTTCACTGAAAGATTGGTCAAGCATTTGAACAGGCTGCCCAGGGAAATGGTTGAGACACCATCCTTGGAGATATTTAGAAGATGTGTAGATGCGGTGCTCAAGGACACGGTTTAGTGGTGGATCTGCCATTGTGAGGTTAACAGTTGGACTCAATGATCTTAAAGTCTTTCTCCAACCTAAACAATTCTATGATTTCATGACTCTGTGACCTCCTTTCTGCATTTTAGTCGTTGCAGATCAAGCCTAAAACTCCTGGTTTTGACCGACTGAAAGGACTAACATATAGTCTTAATTTCTGCTTGAATGAATTTAGGATACTTATCACTTACAATAAAATCAAAATATTTTACCAATAAATGAAAATAGCTACAAAATCACTACATTTATCAAGTCATTATACATAGTCTTTTTCCAGTAAAAATATGCTTTATTTTGGCTGAGTCCCTTATGTGTAATTTAACTGTGTTTTACTGCCATGGTGGATTATGTTTTCAACAGCCACTGATTCAATGGCTTGCAAGATATGGACTAAATGGGGATGAATTCTTACAAATAGTTTGAAAGAGAGATTCCTGAAATATCACACATACTGAGCTGCTGATTTATTGAACAGCTAGAAAGAGCAGCAGTGTAATTGGCTGGATCTTTTATCTCATTTTCTTTGATCCAGTCTCTCTGGAGTGAGTGACTGCTTGCCATTTTCAAACAAGATGCAGTCCCTGAAGTTGCATGACCAAGACTTTTATTTAAGTCCGTATGAATTTAAACTGAGAGGAGTGTGTGATGGAACATTGTCCATTTCGGATTGCCAGGAAAACAGGCAGTCTGCCCTGCTTTTGATTATGTTAAAGCCTCCTTTTAAAGAGCAATACCTGATTGCTCTTTAAAGCTGTGTCAGTTAGAAATCCCCTTTGGGACTCTCAGAAGGATCACATGTACGTTTCATGAAGGACAGAAATGATAAAAATGTAAAAGGGTATTTTCTTTGATTACAGTGTCTGTCTTGTTATAATGTTTCCTTTAAACTGCTGTCAAGCTGAAATATGAAGAATGAAAATGCTAACTTCCTGAAAATTGATTCTAGTTATTGTTTCTGCACTTGACCATGCCTGTTATACATTTATTTTTTTGCTAAGAGATGATAGGTTAAAAAAAAAAAGAAACAGGAATAATTTGAAATAACAAATATATCACACTTTAATAAATGCCTTACACTCACTCTTCTTTTCATGAATGTAACATTTTGAAAGTCCCCAGAGAAAAGATTTAAAAACCTAAAGGTAAATTTCAGACCACTAAGGGAAGACCAGCAACATTTTTAGAGGTTGCCAAATTAATCAAATGTTTATTTATGTCAAATCTGTCACTGATATAAGACCAAATCCATTCTCTTATCAGTTTTATGTTTTCTTTGTTTTTCTGAATTCTTTTTGTGTTTTGGAGAGCAGAGAATGTTAGAGTAATGTGAAGGGAAATAGTAAAATATCTCAGACTTGCTGATTTTGGAAAATGGGCACTGTTTGAAGTTGCTCGGAGACATGACATTTTACAATAAATTCTGGGCCTACTGGATTAGCAGATGATAGTCAAATGTGGTAAATTTGTTTCAGACAGAACTGTGCAATTTATCGATGGACATAGGCTCCAAAACCAGTGTATTTCCTGTACACACAACATATGATGGTGGGTAGTACAAATTGCATTAATATTGAGCATATAAAATACTGTACCTGGAATTCTCATTTAAAATTACCTTTGGATGTCACTAAGCACTAAAGAAGGGGATTTGGAATTCTTGGATGGATTCTTGCCCTTTTTCCCCTAAAATCCCTAATTATTGAAAACATGTGTCTAGCATATATAATCAGAAGAACATAGAAGAGCTACTTTGAAGAAGTCAGAAAATAGTTTCAGTCAATCGGAAGTGATAAAATCAAAGGCAGTTTTACGGACTAGAATGACATAGAAAATCTTACTAAACACTGACAATACAGTTATAATTACAGTGCCTAACTATACAGCAGAATATAGAGTTTGCTGTCCTCATCACTGCCTTCTACAGTTTCCAAATACGCTTTTTTTTTTTTCTAATTACATAACCATAATTTTTTTTTCTTTTCTCCCCCTCCAATGTTAGACAATCCCTTGAAAATTGTATTCTTTATCTGTTCTGACTTTGGCAAGATAAAGTGAATAAATAAATGTGGAGTTTTTTTGCATGAGTCAGATATACAAAAAATATCCACTAGTCAAAAAAAAATATTGAAAGTTTTGGCGATGCAACAGAATAGATTGATACAAAGGCACTCACAATTAATTCAAACTACAGATACAGTGGCAAATTTTGTGGTGATTCAGTAGCAAAGAAAATACTTTCATAGAAAAGTTTTTTTTCAAGGGAGACAATAGGATTAGAACAGTTCTGCCTTTCTAGATTACAAATTTCTAATTAATTTTGTTGCTAGATTAATGAATGTCCTATGATTTTTTTTTTACTTTTTCCTATACCTTCCTATATGCCACTATTGCAGACGAGATTAATAAGCATGCAGCAGCACACATCCATATTATAATTGGCGTTTTATCAATTTTAGAATGGGTTGTGGCATTCTAATTTTCCAGGGTAGAAATACTAGTGAACAATAACAATGAAAGATTTGTCTCTGAAATACAATATATTCGGTATCCTTGGCTGCCATTGAAATTGCTATGTTGAACATTCAGGAAACTATAGAATGGAGAGAATAAAACAGTAGTTTCATCACTAATAAAAGAGATGCCACATTTGGGGTGTTCACTGGTGCAGGAAACAAGGGCATTTCATTTCAGTTCACCTTAATAAGTCAAATCTCAGCTGTCAATAGATATAGAGTTCTCCTTGTAAGTCTCTCTATGAACTGCTAAAGGAATCAAAGCCAATGAGGAAAGAGAGGTTTGAAAGCTCCTTTCATCTGACATGTTATTTGGACATTGAACTGTGTAAACTAATTATTTTGCCTTTCTATCACCTCCAAACTTTCCATCCCTTAACAACTTATAGAGTCATGACTGTGACTCCTAGCTCTTCCTTTTCTCATTACATGCTCCAAAGGGAATCTCTTGACACAAAACTTAGATCATCATGTATGTTGGGTCAGAAGGGACCTCAGGGGAGCATCTGCAGCATTTACTCTTCTTCAAAGCCAGGATTTTGTACAGTCTTAAATATATTTGACACTTAGCTCTTGGTTCTGTGTTGTTCCTCTTTTCAATTGGGAAAACATGAAACAATTCCTCCTCTAGTTAAATGAGTTTCCTGGTGAATCTTTCAAAAAGTATTTCCGTTTATAGTTTGTCTTTCACACCACTTAGGTCAATTAATTTCTATCTTCCAAAGTTGCATCTCCCTGTTG
Source organism: Trogon surrucura (assembly GCA_020746105.1). NCBI lineage: Eukaryota > Metazoa > Chordata > Aves > Trogoniformes > Trogonidae > Trogon > Trogon surrucura. The sequence goes on along the minus strand of CM036621.1, from coordinate 52,457,641 downwards.
AAACAAGGGCAACTGGCTGAGATGGCTAAGTGGAGCTAAAAACCGTGATTCTGAAATTCTTTCACTTGAGTTAACAGATTTACGTGGGTCCATATGGAAAGGAGGTGTTAACAGAATTTACTGTGATTTGGAATTTGAGGTGATGGCTCTGGTAACGTGAGTTGAAAACATTCAAAAGTCTGGCTGGTTTTCTGAATTAATTGCATCTGCACATGTAAAAAAAGAGGATGAGATTTATTATACTCTTGTATTATTATTGAATTTAACAATTGAATGAAATTATGTTCTGGCCCTGATAAAAGTTTGTTGTGATGTACTTATGGTTTGTTTGCAAAGTAAACAGTCAACAGATAGCGTCACATAGCGGTTGCTCTTATTTCGTTCCGTGTATTCATCATGGGTATCAGATAAGTGAAAGCAGACAAAAAACCCATATGAAACCTCCTCCAAACAAGTCTGAGAGAAAATAAAAGTTGTTTGGTCAACCTATATAAAAAAAAATAATCATAATTTCATGAGGTTTTATTGCAATTCCTGATTATTTTTATCTGTCCCAAAGCAGTTCTCTTTACTTAGCTCTCCTACTGCCATGTTTTTACCAGATGCTTCTGAGGTTTGCATACTGGAGGCTGCCTTGCTACCAGCAGAACTGCTGGAAGGTGTGGTTTCGCTTCTGTTTCGATAAATCAAAAAGTGAAAATTATTAAGAAAGATTGTGTAGCACTGGAGAAAAAGCAATTTGCATAGAAATGTAGATATTTAGGCATGTGTTTATTGTCAAACATACTGGCTTACTACTATGATTAATGTTTAATACAGACAAAGGTGGGTACTGTGTGTAAAAAATTAGTTCAAGGTGAGCTCTGCAAATTTAGTAACATTGATGTGCATTGATGTTCATCTTCTATTAAATAATTTTTACAGAAAAATTAGTGTCTAATTTAAAGTACAGGATGATCTTTATGCTTGAAAATATTCTTACCACAAAAAGGGAATCTTATGGACATTAAATAATTCTTTTTGCTGCCTTTGTTTTTCAGAGGTAGGTAGGAGCTCTCTGTTTTAATTCATGTCACTTTCTCTCTTCTTTTTTTTTTTTGTCAATTAGTATTAAGAACAGAGAAATGGAGGTAGTGTAGATGATGAAGCTCTTAATTATGAGTTACACCTTCTTCAACACTGGACTGTAATTGATACTGGGGATGGGAAATAATGTCAGGATAAGTATGAGCTTAGTAGATACAGCCTCTCATCTGGGATTTCTTGCACTAGTTTGCGTATGTTGATAGCCCTGATGGATTCTCCTTAACTTATGCTTCTGGCAACCAAAACAACTTTTGGTGACAAATTCCACAGATTAATATACAAAATAAGGAAAACAAATAATTGCTATTTAACTAAGTTTTTTATTCACACAGTGAGAGAAGTATTTCTGCATTTCCTAAACAAACCTTGTATTTTTATATTCCGTGTATTTTGGTATAGAATTGTAGAATGATTTGGGTTGGAAGGGACCTCAAAGCTCACCTAGTTTCAACTGCCCTGCCATGGCAGGGACATCTCCCGCCAGATCACGTTGCTCAATGCTCCATCCAGCCTGGCCTTGAACATTTCCAGGGACGGAGCATCCACGTCCTCCCTGGGCAACCTGTTCCAGTGCCTCGCCACCCTCAGGGTAAAGAACTTCTTCCTTATGCCTAGTCTAAACCTACGCTTTCCCAGCTTCAACCCATTACCCCTTGTCCTATCACTACAGGCCCTTGTAAAAAGTTCCTCCCCAGCCCTCTTGTAGGCCCCCTTCAGGTACTAGAAGGCCGCTATAAGGTCTACCTGGAGCCTTCTCTTTTCCAGGCTGAACAAGCCTAACTCTCTTAACCTGTCCTCATAGGAGAGGTGCTCTAGCCCTCTGACCATCTTGGTAGCCCTCCTCTGGACTCACTTCAACAGCTCAGTGTCATTCTTGTGTTGGGGATTCCAGAGCTGGACACAGTACTCCAGGTGGAGTCTCACAAGGGCAGAGTAGAGGGGCAGGATCACTTCCCATGACCTGCTGGTCACCCATCTCTTGATGCATCCAGGCTATGGTTGGCTTTCTGGGTCACAAGCACTCACTGTTGGTTCATGTTGATCTTACCATCCACCAACACGCCCAAATCCTTCTCCCCAGGGCTGCTCTCAATCTACTCATTGCCCAGCCTGTATCTGTGCTTGGGATTGCCTCAACCCAGGTGCAGGGCCTTACACCTGGCCTTGTTGAACTTCATGAGGCTGGTATGGGCCCACCTCTCAAGCCTGTCAAGGTCCTTCTGGATGGGATCCCTACCCTCCAGCATGTCGACTACACCACACATCTTGGTGTCATCGGCAAACTTGCCGAGGGTGCACTCAATGCCGCTGTCCATGTCACAGACAAAGATGTTAAATAGTACCGGTCCCAGTAGTGACCCCTGAGGGACACCAGTTGTCACTGGTCCCCATTTGGACATTGAGCCATTGACCACAACTGTTTGAGTGTGATCTTCCAGCCAATTCCTTATCCACCGAGTGGTCCAGCTATCAAATCTGTGTCTTTCCAACTTGGAGACCAGGATGTTATGTGGGACAGTGTTGAAGGCCTTGCACAATTCCAGGTAGATGACATCAGTTGCTCTTCCCTTGTCAACTGAGAATTTAATATTCAAATATGTTAATCATAAAAAATAAATTTAGAATTTCAAGAAATTGATTTTTCAAGTAGTAAAATGCATTATTTGTTGTTTTTACAGCCACATAAATTACAAAACATGTTCTCCTCAGACACTGAAATCTGTTTTAAAAAGTTGCCTTACCTGTTTCACTTGATTTGTCGGAGACAGTATTATGGTGTTTATATAAATGGTCTCTCTAGGATTTTTAGTTAATTTTATGACAGTGGCTATATTTGTAAGCAGTGTATAGCCCTGCAAAATACCATATTGCAAAAATACCTATATTCAATTTAAGGATATCGGATTTTATTTGTTCAATCTATTAAGATAGTAACCATATCAACTAATATGACAGTTGTATCACTCAATGTCATTGCAGGCAATGACATATGGTGAAACATAACAACAAACATGCAAATATGGTATTTTATCAGAACCAGGGCCTTGTCGAGGTTTGAACAAACCCTTTGTTAATACAGCTGTACTTAAATAGCAGCTCGTTAACCTCAGTGTTTATCTGTTGGAAGTTTTTTCTGAAGTGAACAAATAAAAGTTCCCCTCTTAAAGCCAATAGAATAGTTGACAAATCATAAAATATTATTTCTAAGAGGGAATAAAGGCTTCACTATTCTCAGAAAAATGGTGGTAGTTCAAAAAATATGTTGAACAGTTGCCCATGATCAAGTTTTGAGGGGGAGAGAGGGAGGGAGAAGAAGAGCAAGAGGTTAAGTATGTTGCATTTGTACAGTTTCTGAGCACATTTTCCATTTTATAAATAAGCCAGAGGGAAGTTATGGTACCCTAGGGAAGAGTTAGCTTTCAACTGAGATCACATCTGCCATTGGTCACATCATACTTTTTATGGAAAGAGAGAAAGGGAAAGATATCACAGTATTAGAGAATATGATTCTTAACCCATTTAAACTGGAGGGGGAAAGGCTGCAAAATTGCCTCTGTTTTCTATGTGAAAAATAATAGAAGATAAATGCAGTTTCTGAAACTTTATATTTACAATTGAAGAGTACATGTGGATATTTAAATAACAACTGTAGTAAGAGGAATTATTAATACATTTCTAAAGTGGCTTTTCAGAAAAATCTGTGTTTTAATACAAACAAATTTGTTGTTTGAAAAATCTTGATGAATGCTGTTGGCTGTTAAAGGAACACACAATAAAGTATATCGTCCTTGACAGAATATACTTCTTATCTTCAAATGAGAGTGTTAACTCTTTTTTACTGAGGATGATAGAAGAGATTCCTGGCTTAACCAGTTTATAACCTTACCAAAACAGTTGATAACATTACCAGTGTTGTGTCTCAGGAGCCACCAGCAATAATTCATCTTGGTGACCTGTCTTGGTGTCTCCAGTGAAGCAGAGGAGCCTGATCCTGTGCTGGCCCCAGGGCTTCCCAAGCAGGAGAAGCACTTTGGTGTTCATTACCTGGAGGGTGCAGGGCTCAGCTTCTCCCAGGTTTCAACAGTCCCACTCATTCAGATGCATCTTCCCTTTTCTGCTCTCCCCTTGTTTCAGTGGCATGAGTGAAATTACTACAGAGCAGGAATGTCCATGGTGTGTTTTTTTTCCCCCAGGCCTTTTTTTTTTTCTGAAACAATAGTCACTCTGGCGTTCTGAGCATTTCTCTAGCCCTGAAAAAAATGGCTTTCTCTCTGCTCTGTGCTGTCAGACCGTTGCCAAACAATTGAACAGGGAATGCAGCCTGGTCCCAAAACTGTGTCAAATTCACAATCTGTGTACCAGTTGAGGCAGTCTTCACAAATATACCAAGAAAACATACTTAGTGCTATTTAATTTCTTAACCAACTAAGCAAAGTGATTTGAGCATGGGCTCTATTCCTTTTTCTTCCTCCTTATCAAATAAAGATCATATGGTTTGAAAAGTGGGGATTGCCTTCAGAGAGCTCCAGACCAATAGTGAAATAATTCAGTATTAGTATCTAAGTTCAGGTATCTACAAGACATTTTAGGCACTTCTAGCATACTTTACTGGTTAAGGAGCTTTGCATAATGTGAATTCCACTTATCTCGTTTCTGTAAGAATGGGGCTCCACAACGTCATGATTCTCTTCCTAGATTCTCCTAAAATAATTATTTATATATAGAAAAAATAAGGTGCTATAGTAATGAAGTTTTCAAAAATTAGAAGTATATTCTGTAATATTCACTATTGTTATTTGCAAAAGTTTCACCTGCTACATCTTTATTTTGCATTTAATACTTGAGAAAAATAACTGCATGCAGATAGATGCACTAATAATAGCTGATTAAAATGCATTAATTTTACATCACTGTATAATCATCATTAATTTAATTCCAGCACACCATAAAATGACTAATTTCAGCCAGTTCACATTTAAATTGATAAAGGAGATTAAAGTAGTTTAGAAAATCTCATTAAGTGTGTAAAGATACATTCTGATTTTTTTTGTGTGTGAAGTTTATTTTTTTTAATCAATTAAAATGTAATAAACACTATGGTAAGACAATGCTGAAACTACATGGGAAAACACAAATAAGAAAACGCAAAGTGAAGCATCCTCCAGTAACAGTAATTCCATTTGCATGCAGCGGATTTATTCACTAGGGGCTATGTTTTAATCTGCTGTGCCTAAGCACTGGTATTAAATCCTGAACAGAGCTAGTGCTGTGATATACCTGTAGCTTTGATCTATGGCTGCTGTATTTTAGGGCCTGTTCCAATGTAATAGCATTCTTTATTTACTACATTGTTATATACACATTTTATGTAATGAGATTTTTCTTTTAATAATGCTTGTTAATTTTCTGTCACATCAATTTTTGAAAGTCCATCCTGAGACTTTCAAATAACACTTCCCTTCTAGGTTGCTCAAAAAAAAATATCTGTTGTTCTAACAATTCTTATTTATCCACTAGTTCCCCCCTTCCATTAATTGGTGTTAATTGGCTTAATGAGTCATTCTAAATGGCTTCCATAGATCTAATTTAATAATTCAGAGAACTACTCAAGTAGCTGCCACTAGTTTGTGATCTCCTTTTCTACTCTCTGTATTGGGTACGGTAGGTACCATGTAGTGAAAATTGCACTTGAGGACATGAGTAGAATTCTGCAATTGTTTTTAAAAATTTGTTGCTGTTAGCCTTTCAGGAGGTAAGCAGGCTTATAGCATTATTCATATAGAGATTTATAAACTCAAAAAGAGGTGATGTGAGTTCACAGTTCAGAGCATATATAAAGGTCTTTAGAAAGATTGATTTCTTGTCCCTGTATATCAACTATGTGCAGGCGAAAGTGAACGTTCTCACTTTTATATCTGAGTGCAACTCAATACATCTCATGAGTGACATCTGTGTCCCTGAGGTCACTCAGACCCAGCTGTTTTCTTGGTGGACCAGAGTTAGAAGTCTACCGTGTTCTGCTGACAGAGATATCACAGTTTGGGTGGGACTGGGCAAATTAGATTCTGTAGATCACAAAGAATATATTTCAATTTAAAACCACACAGAATCTTCAACATTTACTTTATGAAATTCTAAATATTTTGGGGAGCATTCAGACAGGCTGCCGATTTCAGTTGTCTTGTAAATTTATGACATGAATAGAATTTCTTACAAACCTGGTAAACTAGCGTATGTTAATTCTAGCAAAAGAGATGGAAACGGGCAAGGATAAAAGGAAAAAGTTAAAGGATAAGGTTTTATAAGAATTTGGTTATAAAAAATAAATGAACTTCTTGATACCTAGATCCTTCATTGTATTTCTAAGTACAATCAGAATGTAAATTCATTTATTTGTTTTATTGAATCTTGTCTGTATTCATCTCTTAAAAATTGTCATCTGTCCTACATCGTGTAGGCGTTCTACTTTCTCAAAAAAGGAAATCACACTTCTAAGTCAAAAAAGTAAGTGCTTTTATCCATTGTTTTATCAAAATAGAGTGCTTTGTCATCTTATTCAACTGTGCTTCTACAAGCACACATAAAATAGTGACAGAGTGAGAACAAATTGTACCTAGAGAGAGATTTGTATAAATTCCCGTCTTCTGATCTTATAATTGTCTGCTTCTCCATGTATTAGGATTATATATTACTGCAAGAAGTTAAAGATTTTTACAATGCTTCAAGTAAAAGGCTGAGTTAGAACAACTTATAGAGAGAATCTGATGCGACATAGAAAATTTATCTAAAATAAGAAGAAAAGCAGTATCTTATAATGAAGGAAATAGTTTTACTACTATCAAATTTGAAAATATGTAAGTATATGGAATTGGGATAACAACACCCAAATCTCATTAAGAATTCCTATTTTGTAACATCTGTCATTATCAAAATGAAATCCAGCAGTCATTATTGTAGTCCACCTTGTTAGAAAAAATAAAATACTTTGTACACTTCCATGTGACAGTTAAAAATCCCTGTGGGGAATTTAATTTGGATCTTTTATAGCAGCAACATAAACTAATATATTCCAAGGAAGTTAGATTGTCTGTGACTGTTCCAACACTATGTTAGCTAAATCCCAAAGTGTCACCTCTAAAAAAAGTCACGTCACGGATTGTGAAGCTGGAGTAAGACCTTGCATTTTAATTGGTCTGCAACATTTTAAGCAATAAAGCGCATTACGAATTGGCACCATGCTGTCGGTGTTTATATATGCCACTAGATTGTGTACAAGGCATTGAAGTTAATACTGTGATTGCACAAATACTGGAGCCAGGTATGATTAAAGGATTTAAATCTACTTGTAATGTTTGGATTGGCCTGGCGTGTTACTCATTGGCACAGAGAATTGTGGCAAAGCATTAGGTCTCCTGGATCTCCTCAGGCCCGGCCAGCGCAGCTCTGGTTTGCTAATTGGCCTGAGATTCTCCTGATGGCCTCATTCCTGTTCAAGGCGTTGCTCACAACGGGCACAATGTGTATGCGGACAAATGTCTATCTGGCCATTACTGAGCATGGTGAATATCTGATTTCTTTCTAGAAGAAATCATACACAACAGTCTGTGTAAGTATTTTTCTGACTTGGGTTCTCTGTTAACAGATTCCCTAAGCTTTTTCTTGTTCCTTGTGTTTAAGCAGTATGATGCAATCGATGATGGCTGCGTTTCAAATGTTGGTGGCAATTGCATAAATGTTTTGTCCAAATGAAAGGTTCAGGTTTGTCAGAGCTCTGTGTGTCTATTGGAGACTGAAAGACAGTCCAAAGCCATTGCGGTTGTTAAGAAGTGGGTAATAAAAGCACTTGTGTGGATGAACAATCTGATATATACATCATTAAAGGGACGAAGTGTAGGTAGCCACCAGTGATCATTCCACGTACGCACTTTGCTGGTGGTTTTTCCTTTTAATGTTTACTGTTCTTGAATGTTTTGGTGAAAGGAAAAGATACGTTTGACACTTCTAAAGCATTTTAAAAAATTATTTAAATGTATCGAATTGAATTTTGATGACGGTCTATTTTAAAAATTGTTTTTAATGATATTTTTAGCTGTTAATCTACAATGATACAGTTACACCATTTCATTGTGTCTATAAATTCTAGAATTGTTCTGAAAAGTTTAAAAGAAAACTTTTCTGACAATAAGTGAGGATATCAGATGTAACTGAAAGCCTTAGGAAACAAGATTATCAGGTGTTAGAACTCTTGAATAACACAGAGTAGAATCCAGTGAAAGATCATTTATCCCCAAGTCTTCCAAATATAAGAATTTGTATATTGTATCAGCTTATTCACAAGGAACATTTTTGGCAATTAAGAAGTGCAGCAATGCATTTTTCCAATATTCTTTAATGTTGAAGTATGTTGAAGTATGGATATCGAAAGAAGAAAATGAGAAATGGCGGCTTAACATGATCAGAGGTCTTTCTGGAATGCAATTACAACTGTGGCTTTATTGATATAACTGAGGAAATGTATTTAAAAGAACCATAACTTTCCCACATACTGTCCAGCACAGCAGGATGTTCTGTTGACTTGGCTGCTTAACTTCCTGGCATGGTCTTTTGTGTATGTAGAAAAGTAGAAAATGAGGTGGCCCGTGCTATCTTCTAGGTTTTGAGTGTATTTACAGGATTTCTCAGTATATATTTGCTACTATCAAAAGACATGATATAGTGAATTAAAATGGTGTCTGTTTCTTTCTTTGTGTCCTTCCCCTGCTCTGTCCTTGAAAAAAATGTCTGTAGGCTTTGGTTTTTTAGCATATTTTGTGTTTTAATGAACATTGAATTACTTTCTCTGGAAAAAAAAATAGAAAAACCAAGTAATAAAGAAAATATTAATTAGATTGCATCTTGGTATTAAGGGTATTGTTTTAGAAATGCATTGTTTTAGAAAACACAGGGGACAAAAAACAATTTTATGAACATAGAGTATGAGTGGACTTTACTTGCTGGTTGCAATTCTAAAGCAATGGAGCCTTGCCAGCAAGTACTTTCATGCAGATGTTGATAGGTTGTGGCACATCAGTTGCAGAACCACATTTCAGAAAACAAATCACAGATCAACATACAGGTACCTGACACTAGTCAGCTGAAAATTGTCTCCCTGTGTTTGTAGAATACGAATTCAAAGCCTCGCTGTCTGCTAAAACACAGAGCTGGCAGTGGCTGTGCCTACTGGTAGCCCTTCAGAAATTTGAAAATTTCCTCCACTGTAAACTAAAGAAATATATAGGATGTAAAAGCAAGAAGCAATTCATAACAAAATGACCTCTTCAATTATTAACTGGCAGAACTCCCAAAGACACTAAAATAAACGAGCCATAGCTTGAATCAGAAAGGCAAAAATTATAACTTGGGCCTTATACTTTGCAAGTTTAATTAAATATAAATAGATTGCTGAAACAGCATATGACTTCCAATGCTATTATTGCTAGAAACATACTTGGTGATTTACAGATACAGTCAAACCTCTCATTCAATTTCTATCTCATCTATTTCCATTATTCACTGCTACTTTCCTGTTTTCCCTGAATAGCATCAGTTGTCACCTGAAAACTTCAGTCCCTGCAGAGTGCATGTGCTATTCTCAATTTAGCCCATTTTCCAGCTGTTTATATCTAGCAACCTGTGTTTTAGAAGCATTTTACTGCTGTTGCTTTGTAGAGCCATCAGCATGGAAATGAATAAGGAAATAAATTTTGAAACAATTTGAAGAAATAGAATAAACATCTTTAATATGAGCATTGAGCAAGGTGCTTTTAAGTGCTGTTGAATTGTGATAAGTTGGGCTACTTTATTAAACAGATCTCAAGCATTCTAAGTCATGCTGACAAGTTCTCTTCATGAACTTTCCTCATCTGAATTTCGTACTTTTTCCAGCTAAACCTTCATCAAGTGTACGTGATACAAACTGTTGGTAGGAAGAAGACAAAAAGTCAAGGTGATTCTTGTAGTTCATATTTTACTGACTGTGATCACTTCAGCTCTGAAATGAGGCATTACAATCTAGCACTTTACTTGCTTATTTGATGCTTTTGGAACTGAGTTTTGATGAATAAAATTGTTGTTGTTGTCCTAAGTGGGCACACAGATTTACTACCAGCAATACAGCACTTTAGTACAGGACTGTATTATTAAAATGTTTAAAAACTGTTATTTGGAAGTAGAGCTTATTGTTAATTCAAGGCATTTTTGCTTCTTGATTTGGATAAAGTTAAATTTAAAGAACAGCAACTGTTCTTAAGAACAAAGAAACATTTCAGAAAACTACATTTTAAAGCTTTGTTTTCTTTTTAGACATTTTTAATTAAAATATAATTTTAAAAATTATGGCCAAAATTATGCAAAGGTAAGTCTCCCATTGTTCCCAACAGATAAGACTGTAGAGAAAAATACAATTAATACATTTTTGTAATGGAAAAAACTAAGCTTCAATCTTCCCTATGACATAGCTTTCTGCCCCCTGATAGCAGGGTGCTGAGGGAAAGAAACAGGAGCCTGAGATGCTAAAGGTGAATATAACTGGCATCCAAGAAAAATGTTGAATACCTTTGGACAGATAATGTAATAAAAATAGAATGGATTAAGACCAGCAGAGGAATTTATATTGATGTACTCTAGTGAGTAGATCTGTGAGTAAAACAGCGGAACTACACATCGGTTTAATATTAAGAAACTGAGTTCATAAGCTGTGGAAAAAGAGAGAGAATGAAAGAAAGGAGGAAGAAGACACAGCTTCTTTTCATAGAAACACAAACCTAATGCCTATTTATCTATTGCAACCTGGGTTGCAATAGATAAAAGCTGAAGAGAGCTGCCGAGTATCGGAATTGATACATGCTCATTTTGAACACAGAGTCCTGCAATTTATTTTGTTGAGTTCTTTTCCACTTGTTTGTAGCTGCCACATCTAATTGTGCTTGTGTAGTCCTTTAATTTGCATGAAAGAAGATAATATAATTGAAAAACTCAGGAGTAAGACAAGTTCAGATTACTAGCGGAGGCAAGTTAATTTATTATTCATTAAATGCTAATGAACCTGGCACCTCTGTTTTATTTGTTTCACTCTGTTTGAAATTGGAAAGGTCTTGTAACACAGCTAAGTCTATGATAAACAGAGATGTTAAATTAAACTGTTGTTTTCCCTGATGTTCCACTGGAATAGGCAAGTTTGTAAAACTAGGTAACTATAAATGAATGTGTGCAGTGAAGCATCCTCAAAAGGCAAACCTAAAACAGTTAGGAAGCGATTTGCATATTCAGACTCCCTTGAGAGATGTGGCTGAACGTTTTGACCCTTTGGGGCCCAGTTTTGGTATGGTTTCTGTCCAGAATAGGTTTAAAGTGTTTGTGCACTAAAGTTGAGGCAGCAATTCTGGCTTAAAATCCAGGGGCAGAGTCTGGCTTCCACACCTGTTTGCAGTCATGTCACCTGCACGGCTAGATGTGTGTACCCAAAATACTATTTTGTTGTCACTGGTGTTCCTGATAATACTGCATAAATGGCTAAAATGAAATCTACAGTTGTTCATAAAAGTGTTAGAGGCATCCAGAGTTCTATGGCTTATTTTTCCTTTGACTGCTAAAATGAGTTTTGAAGCCACTATTTGTGTCTTGCTTAAATTTTTGAAGTAAGAATACTGATACTTAGCCTCAGAGGTTACATTGTACAACTTACATGGCTAATTTGTATTATTGGCTTGTGTTATTACACTCCAGATGAAAATTAAGCTCTCTTTAAAAAAAAAATAAATATCTGAGGACAGTTTGATGTCTTCCTTTTCTGAAAACACCTTTCTTTCATTTACCATACTTTAAAAGTATGTACAGCCTGGAAAGAAAATAGAGCAAAAGTCTAATCAAACTTAGTACTTAAAACATATCTCTAACCTAAAAAACATTGAAAAATGTCCCCAGATACAGGTTCACAAATCGTCTTGCCCAGGCACAGCACTGCTTGTCTGAAGGACGGCTCTTGTTTCTGCATGCAGAATAAAAGGAACAAAATACAGAATGTAGTAGCTTGATTTTGGTAGCCTGCTAGTTTGATTCAAGATTAACAGAGTGCATGCATTCAAAAATATTCTTATGGTTGGCTTTGATCGAATAGAAATGATTGTATAGTGACTAAAATTTGAACAGAAATGTGGCTTATTCTATTTGTGTTGATCAGGTATGAAAAGCTATTGTATGAACTTGATTAATATGGAGGGTGTTCCCTTGTTTTAGGAAAAGAAATTACCTGTAATATATGTACTCTAATTCAGGGTTGCTATTTTTAATTGCAACAATAGTAAACAATTGGAACCTTTCACTCCTGAAATTTGGGAATGGCGGCAGGGGGATGAGTCTGAGGCTGAGTATTCTGGTAGGAAGAGGGCTCAAGTGAGATTTCCTTTCGTATCGCTTCTCAGTGCATATTACCTGCTTCTGAATCACAGGTTGTGAACAAGTAACGTGCAAGTTATGTACGTGAAAAATCTGTTGGCCAAACTGCTTTCCCAGTTAGTGCTCAAGTCTTGGCTCAGGACATCAACATGCTGTCTTGCAGGAGGTTAACTGGTACCTTTCAGGTGAGCATCCAAAATTTAATTGCTCTCTAATCTTTACTGCTGTTATATCATTCTGTGGGATATGCATAAATGAATGAGAAAATTGATAGAATCAGATTTCTAACTGCTTCAGCTAAGAATTTTTGCAACATTTTAGCACCTCCTCACTGTGTTTCTTATCCCAGCTATAGACATAAAATGATCAAAGATAATCTGCAGATATGCATTTTTTCAATTTATAAGCTACCATGCAGATATAATTTGCTTCTCATCCATTCACCTCTTATATAAAGCAACAGAAATAGTTAGTTAATTTGAAGACTGAACTTGATCTCTAAGCTAACCTCACAAGCTGACAATGGAAGAAATGGATAGACTACTTTGAATTATGACTAATGCTGTTTTAAGAAGAAAAAAACAACTTTGCTCTTATAATTTATAGTATTTAATTCTTTCAGAAACTGAAATTCTCTATACTCGGTACAGATGTTAGTTGTTTTTAAAAGCAAATCTCTGTCTTTTGAAACATGTTCTTCATACTGTGTGTCTCTTAAATTACCTAAGTTCTAATTGCATCACATTTATTTTCTTCCACGTTAGTCCATGGCTGGTGTACTACTACTTTGTGTACACTTACTCGCTATGTGTTCTTATCTCTGCTGAACGGAGCTAATGGCTCTGCTACTGACTCTGTGGAAAAAAGAGAAGCCATTTCTAAGACGAAATGAAGAACTGTTATTGTGCTAAATCAAAGGAACTGCTGTCATCTTTGCCCTTTCTTGTAGTGTGGAGAAAAATCTGCACAAGAGCTGCTGTCAGGAGAAGAGCTCAGCTATCCATCATGAGTGTTGCTGGATTTAACACTTAGTCCTCTCTGATAACGTGTGTATATATGCTGATTTTATTTTCTTTGCTTATTTTCCAATACATTCTGGAGTAATGTGACTTTCCTCGAAGCCTAAGCAGAGACCCTCAGACAGCCTGATCATACCAGCCAGGACTCTCAGCACCAGACTTGGCCTTCCTGTGCTTCTGAATCTTCTTGGTTCTGAGGGTGAGACTCATTATGGTTAAATCCATTATTTCAAAATTAATATATAAGGACAAGTGAACACATTCAATCATAAAGGGGCATCAATCTGATACTTTCCGAACACTGAGTTAATGGAAAAATCTTGAGATGATTTTATGCAACACTTTTGTTGGTATCTCTTTCGGGTGACACTTCAGGGCTCCTTAAAGCAGCAAATCATGATTTTGTGTAGTTCTACAATCCATTCTGTTGGGATTGGTAGGTCAAGTACTGTTGCACTTCTCATCAGCCACCACCCTTTGACACTGGCCTTCCTGTCATTCACAGCCAATTGATACCATGAATGTCTTCTGTGGGGAAAATTTCAAGGAGCCCTAGCCAGGCATCTTGCGATATATCCCTTTACAGCTTTTTTATTTCTATTTTTATTTCGTATTTCTAGTAAGCCATGAAATGTGTGACAATATGAGCATTTTCTAGATCATACGAGTGAGCACATCTGCAAATATGGAAAGCTAATATCCGAAAAAAGGGCTTTCATATGAAACTAATGTGTTATTTCTGCCAGCTGGCATACATTTAGTTCTGGTTTAGTGTCAAAATTAGTCTAAAAATTCTTCCTGGATGTAATGAAATAGGTGCAATAAAATCTTTTTTTGAGTTTTACAATGCATCTCAAAAAAACCAAATAGCATTAAATGCTAAAGGCCCAAATCAATTGTCCTTAGTAGAATATTTGGCTTTTCCATCATTAGTGTGAAAGAGTGGGATGTATAAGGAAGGGAGATCACTTTTTCAGAGGCACGAAAAAGCAAAAAGTTTTTAAAATGTTCTTCTCAAATAGTGAACCATACACTGAGATATTTTTAGTCAAAGGATGAGAGGCAGTAGTCTTCAAATTGTATCATGGTTCAATAGTGCCATTCAAGAAGGTATCCCCCACTTAAGCTCAACTGCTAAGGCTTATAAAAATAGCTTGACCTTTGAGGTATCCTCTCAAGGAAATTGCAGCTCCAGAATCGCTAAACAATTTCTTATGCCAATACTGTTTGGTATGCCAGTGTCTGAAAAGGTATCTGAACTACATAACTTTTTCCCTAAAATTATAAAATTCCCTGATCCTATAATTCCAGTGATTGTTTCTCCTTTGTAGACAGATGTTTCTGAGTGTTTGAATTGGGTATTGTAAATTGCAGCATCGCATTTCACTGAAGTAACTCATAATTGTCAGATGGAAAGCATTTTGAAGTATATGCAAAGTGCAAAGCAAAAAGAATATCTAATGGATGACACAGAATTATTTTAGTAATTTAAAAAAAATGTTATGTGTGAAAGGTGTTTCAAATAATTTTTTTGAAGATATTCCAGTTTTCTGGTTTGGAAATTCTCTTCAGTTTTCTATCTGTTGGAAAATTTGATTACTTCAAATTTACAGAGACTTGTTTATCGGTAATTGTCATCTCAGTAACTCTGTCAACAATTGAGAAAGGAAAACAAGTGTATCAGCAAGTGTATCAGGTAACATCTGACTAAGCTACTGTACACCTGTTTCATTAAGAAGAGGTCTACACAATTAGTACTTGATCATTAGTAGTCATGAAAGACTGATTGCCCTGAAAAGGCTATGGTTATGAGTCTCAGTATTAAAAGCTATTAATTTTTAACATGTTAATTTTTGTTGTCCATGTTTCTCATTTTTCCAATTTCATGATGTTTCTTTTTCTTTCAAAATATTATGTACGATATAATTTACTTTGTTCTGTGATGACTAGAATGTTTTCCAAGCTACTATATTTATTTTTTCTCTATTTCATAGAATAGTAGAATTGCTTAGGTTAGGTTGGAAAAGACCTTTAAGAAATCTAATTCTTATATACTCCTTCTTTTTTTAGTAGTTGTACATGAGTGATGCTCCACTAGAGTTAGACAAGATCCCAAGCTGAAATGTAAAGCTGTATATTACATGTGTCTGGAGTTCCAGCTTCATTTCCTTTGGGTGACAGTCTAGCACCTTTCGTAAGAAGATACAGTACCTTTTACTGTTGAGTAATCCGCTTTAAATTAGGGGCTGAGTAAAGGTACAACAGTCTTTCAGTTAAGAACTTAAAGTAGCACAACTACTTCAGAATAAAAATGGGAGGAGGGGAAGTAGTGAGAATGTTTGCTGCCTAGTGCTGCCCTTTGAACGCTAAAAAAAAAAAAAAAGAAGGATGATTTTAAAGAATTTTGGAGTTGCCATCTGTTCAGGAAAAAAATAGCATTTGTCTCAAAATCAGACACATCCCCTATTTACCAGCTTAGCTTAGAAGGGTCTTGTATCTGATCATTTCATTGATGTGGTCCCACGACCAACCTTCTGTTGAATTAGTGTGTGTCTACGTAGGCAGGTAAGAATGTGTTATCTGAAAGAATTCTATGAAAAATCATTTAAAATTAAGGAATAGACTTTAAGAGGGAACGATGAACACAGCTAACAATCTCTTTACCAAGATTAATTATATATAGTTGTATGTCAGGGTTTTTTTTTTTATCAAATAAGTCCAAATTTTTAACAAATTTTATTACAGCTTGGGTCTTAAATGTGTGATCATATCCCCATAGGTAAGCTGCTGAATCCATAGAGAGCAACTGCATCCCTTGGGCTAGCTCAGCCTGAATGTTGAATTCAACACATAATTTCCAACATCTCTGGAGTGCCTCCTTTTTAATATAAAAGTAACATTTAACATTATCCCCCTATTTTAGAAAATGCCAATGGGATTGTGTTTGCCCAACTTCACTGCAACTTTTTACATGTTGTCTAAAAGTAAAATCAGATATAGTGGACATAAAGCACACAAATAGGCTTCACCTCATTGTAGCTATGTAAATGTTAAGCATGTAATGTAAAGTCCCAATTTGGGACTCACCTGACCACGTGTCACTTAAAAAACTCTATGGCTTTTTCTCTGCTATACTGCAAAGCTCTGAGTTGTGATGCTTTGTCACATGGCTTTTGAGACTGAACTTTTTGAAAACAAACCTGGGTAAATCATGTCTAGGGAATAATTGTCTCTACAATATCAATAAGCAGCAAGAGATCTTTGCTGATGCAGTTCCATGTGGTTTTAAGATCAAATTCCTGCAGTAAAGCAGAGAATATACAGTTCTTTGGAAAGCACATCCACTGAATTGCTTACATTCATCTCTTGTGACTGGGAGAGTTCCCAGCGCTGTTGGTACTGCTGGATTTATGCCATGGAAGGAAAATAACTCACACACATGCCCTTTACTGTTATCTACAGTAGATGTACAAGACTGTTAACAAAGAACTTTGTCACAGTATCCCATGTTCTTCTGTTTTTCTTTGGAGGATCTATTTTTTTACTTTCTCTCAAGCCCAACCACACGTATTACATTCTCATGCACCTCACTCTCAAAGGAGGCTGCTTTTATTAACAAGACAAGGATCCCACAAGAAATAGCTCCTTTATTTTTTAGCGTGGTGGCTGAGATCATGGCCTCCTGACTCCGGATAACTCAATATAAAATAAAACTCAGCATTTTAACATGAGATGAATGAGCAGCTTCTGTTCCATCTGTGAGGCAGCAAATGCACAAATCTCTTGAACTCCTTCAGCAGCAACCAAACCAAGTTATGATGGAGTGGCAGTCCTGGTGCTTTGTAGCAGTGTATACTGTGACCTCTGTGTTATTTAAATGTACTTGCTCCAGTTCTTATATTTTTCTAGACGCTTTTACATCTGTGGTGGCAGCTTCTTGAATGACCTTGCTTGCTCTTTTGGCTGCCCACACTGCTGACTGCTGTGCTGTTTGCAGCAAAGCCTGCAGTCCTCGTGACATTTCCCACACAGATTTCTCAGGTACTGGTTTGCCCTTCTGGGTATGTCTCTCTTTCACTTTCTTGTGATTCAAAAAAGTTGAGGAGAATACTGAACACAGGATTTCAACTAGCTTCAGCTCTGCTAACACTTCACAAAACACAAATGTAGAGTTATTTTTATAGTATAGGAACATAGAACAATTTCTTCTTGCAGCTAAGGAGATTTTGCACAGTATTTTAAAATAAAAGACTTTTCTTAACCTGCCAGAACTTAGTCATTAAAACACAACCAAGGTCAGATCCCCAGAATGTGAAAAAAAGAACATCTTAATAAAATATGTACTCACTAAGTGAAGTCAGAAAAAACCCATCAATAACTTGCTGCAGTATGAGTTTAAGTTCTAATGAAACTGTTATTTATATATGTAACAGAATAATGTATAAAATCCTCAGATATAGTTTCTCCATATTTGTATCTATTTATTTAGATGTGCATATAAAACAAGAATTTAACATCGGGATTGATTAGGAGTGTGCTGTAATCGCTAGTTTTAACATCATGCATTTTTAGTGCTGTAGGGATATATTATATTGGGATTTTACTGAGAATTAACATTTAATTAAGAGTCAATTTTCTCTCTTTAATACAGGTTGGGTTGCCCTATAGCTGACCAAAACATCAGGGACTTCTCCAAATAACTAGCAGGCAAACATGAAGGAAAAAGTATGTTAAGAATGAGACTCAGTTCTCCTTCCTCCCTCAGTACTGACGATGGAGGCTCTAGGCTCAACTGAGCAGTGTGTTTCTAAGTTAGGGGAGGGTTTAGTTTTCTTCCTGGAAAGAACATTTTTAATCTCTTCCTGTTACATATAAACCCAAAGTAGGAATTGCCCTAGAATAGCCACTAGATAACAGGCATAGATTTAACAGGCATAGATTTAATATTCATGGCAGGTATTCATGTGTGCACACACGTGCACTGACACAGCATAAATGGAGAAAGAGCTTTGTGTGAGTGCATATAGACATATATGATGAATTGTACGCTCTGCTTGCAGTTCAGAACTAGTCAAAATAAATTAATTTTATTCGTTCTCTCACACAGAAAAATGGCTCATAAAAATCTGAGAATGTACCTATAAAATGTGATATAGAAAATTCTGTAGGATAAACTTTACTTTGGTTGTGGCTTTCAAAGGCATTTTAAAAACAGATACACAAGAGTACTCTGTATGATAAAATTGTAATCAGCCTTACTTTAGTCAGCATTTTTTTTTAGGGCAATCCTTTGAGGAGAAAAAAAAGATAAGAAACTCAAAGGTCAAATAACTCAACTACTTTTGTATGTTTTAATTTCCAAGGAAAAATGTCTTGCATGTCTTTTTTTTTTTTCTTATTATTTATATTTTACCAAAAGAACACTCAGACTCTATATCCTTATGTAGAATCCTTCATTAGCTGTAAAAGTTCAAGAACGTGGTACCAAAAAGCTGGGGTTTCCTGTAATAGTTCTTTATACATAATGACTTTGCTACCCAACAAACCTTGAAATATTTAGCATGGGAAGTATCCTCATTTTTCAGATAACAAAAATTCATCTGTGGTATTTTTTTTCCACAGCCATGTAATGAGGCTTTAAGGAACATAACACAAAGCAAGAGAATGAATAAATCAAATGGTATGGAAAAAAGAACCCTCTAGGATCTGACAGTAGAAATGACAAACAACAGGGAGCTCTGCAGCTTTTCTCATTGTCAGTTGAAACCCATTTCTTTCTCTACTTAGAAGAATATTTTAGGACAATATCCTCTCTGTTGTACTGCCAGTGCAACCTAGGGACTCTAAGAAGAGATGCTTAGAAATCTTTGAAGTTTGTTCTGAGGGGTGAAGAAAAATGTTGGATTTACTGAGGCTTCTGTGAGCTGGTTGCTTTATAGGTGCTAGTTTTTCTTCTTCCAAAATGCTTTATAAATACAAAAATGCAGGTAGCAGACTCGTGTGATAGAGAACCTGTGTCTTCAAGCTTGTGAATGCTGGACGACGACTCCATAGGTAGGGAGGGGAATTAAAGCAGCCTGAGCAGATCTGATGGCTGATACTTGTCTGTGGTTTATCTTCAGTGCAGAGAGAGTTTGCGAGGACAAACGCCAATGGGGAAGCATCACCCCTCATTTCCAGCAGCTCTTCCCTATCAGTCTCTGTTTTAATGAGTCTGAGCTGAAATATAAACTGTTCTTAATGTGAAGCAATTTCTTCACTCTATCAGAAGGATTGTGAAAAGTGGGGAGTAGAATGATGCTTCCATATGTTCACGGTGTGTGGCAGAGTTATTCAACTGTGTTTTAAAGGAGGTGGATGCGATGAAAAGTAGAAAGCGGATGTCCCGGAACTTCAGGAGAATAAGCTCCAAGCACATCCCGGTGCATTCAAGCTCTGAAGAGGCCAGGTCTGGCCAGGCTTCCCACACCTCGCCCCGGGCTCGAGATGCACTGGGCTGCCTCTCCTTCGGGATCAGGGAGCTGGCAGCTTGCTGATACCCAGGGCCGCTGGGGCTGGCTGGCTGCTCCATGGGTCATCCACAGCAGGGGCGTCTGGGAGCATTTTATCTACAGCCTAACAGTTACTTAAAAGATACTTGCAGTTACTTGAAGATATTTGTGTAAGTACACAGGAAAATGAGGGTATTCTATTACTGCACTGGTCATTTTATTTATAATTTATTATTATATAAGCCATCTTACGTAGTTGCATGGTAATAATAGTAATTTATGTTTTAGTATTAAGTGTTGGCACTGAAAGCTTTGATTTCAGTCACATTTCACGTTATGCGTGAGGTCATGTTCCATGAGGGTATATAAGAAAATTTGCCTTCTGTTAAAGACAGTGGAAACAAAGAAAGTCAACCAAAGCATTGTCTGCATGTCAATAGAGATGGGGTTTTTTTGCATGGGAATTTTAGCTAAATTCATGCCTCTAGAAAACATACTAATGTTTTTTTTTCTGGTTTGGATATTCAAATAAAATAAAGTTGCATATACATGCAATCAGAATATGTATACTAGAATATGTGTAATTTTTCTCAAGTTACCCTTTTGGCCATATTTTATTCAGTTCTTTTAAGTGGGCTCTGAAACTCACTTGACAAAAAAGCATTGAGACTTGTGCAGCATTATGTGGTTTTATGCACACGCCGCTATCAGTATTTAATGTGTTTGTACTCTGAGTAGGAAAAGCACCATTTCATATCCATAGTGCTGCAGTTTAGTCATAAATTTCAAACTTTAAAAAAACCACATTACTTTCTATTAGGCTTCAGTTAATGAAAAATAAAAATTGAAAGTTGCTGCTACAATGGTGATAATTACTGAAAATTGTTTTACACATGCAGCAAGATTTCTTATGGAAAAATTTAAAATTTCAAATGCAGCATCTTTTTTGTTTGTTTGTTTTTTTCCTAAAGGTTGAACACTACAAAAACAAAAAACACTTCAAGTAACAAATCAGCTTGCCTACATTGTAGATATGCATAACTTATTCTCAGTCAAACACAATAACCATTTTGTAATGTTTATTTAACGTAAAACTTTTATATCATTCTTGGAGATGAAGAGGTTTGTGTCATTTGCAACACAAAGCATGAGAAACCATGACTAGAAAATGAGGCCAAAATTCTGTTAGCAGCTTGGTACATCTCTAATAGAGTATTTTTCTCAGCGTAACAGAATTGCATGAGAGATTTCATATATTGCCTGGAATGGAAGTCAATCAGTGAAAATATGGAAACCTAGTTAGGGATGGAAGACTATTTCTGTGTGTGTTCAGTTGATTGTATGCTGAAATTAGATTTTTAATTGGAAAATGAGTTTTGGGTTGTTCTGAGGGTTTTTTTGGTTGTTTTTTCTCGTTGGTTTGTTTTAGTTCAGCAGTACAAGTTCTACAGATCAGATTATGTGTGTTTACTACTGGCTTAAAAAACTTTACATCTTTGTGCTTTTCAGTCTTCACTTGTTTTATTCAACAAAATCACATGGATTGTCCCTGCCTGGTGCGTACACAGAAACCTACTTTTCCTTTCTTCTTCCCCCTTCTACACCCATTGTTCTCACTCCTTATTTTAACCTATAGTTTTCATTTCAGTTTAAATCAAAGTGCCCCAAAGTAGTGGAACAGCCTTTCCCGCTACCATTGCCAGACACACAAGCCAAAGGAAAATCTATGATCATGACTACATCGTGATTTGCTAATATTAAAGGCTTCAGGATTTTAAATTGAAAAAAAATTCCAAACTATTCAGAGTAAAAGAAATCAGGCATTAGAGCTCAATATGAATTATAGCTGAAGCAGAAACCACCATTTATCTTTATTCTTTTATTTGTTTCTCTTTCTTTTCTAGTGAATGAATTAAAAAATATAATGTCATAGAGGAGCACTTGATGTTCTTTTTTAAATTAGCTTGGACATTGAGAAGTTCCAACATGTCTCTCTAATGTTCTTTCTATAAAGCAGTTTAATAAGCTGTCATAATAAACATGTAAAATTAGATTTCTTGTATGGAGGCAAAATAACCTCATTACACAAAAGCTCCAACAAACTGAAGCTTGCCTAATATATAATCCAGTAGTTTAATTTGTAAACCTGATTATTACTCTTAACAGAGTTCATTAGTACCTCAGAGTCCTATAAGATGTTTGAATGATACTTGTTATAATTAATATTTAGTCTTTAATACTCTTTAGAGTTTCCCAAAATTTCAAAATGGTTCTTGTAATTGCTTATTTAAAATTTGCCAGCTGTGCAAACTTCATTGCTGGGATACAGAGGGGCTTCACAGATGCAACAAGGCATAGCTTTGATTAATTAACCATTTGCATTCTCCCATAGTGGAACATTTGAATACCCTTTCTGAACAACATTGCTTCCTCTCATTCACAGGTAAGTATTATTCCTGTATGCATATTTATGTTGTTTAATGAATCTATAGACATGGATTGATTGTCTCTAGGGAATGACATCGAAGCATAGTTTCTGATCCTTCACTGAATTTCAGAGAGTGTAAAAAATCTACAGAAAGCACAGTCCAAAATGCTAAGCCACAGGGAAAGGAATGGAGCAAGTGTATGTTTTACCCAGATTAGCAGTTCAAGTGTACTTTGTGTCAGTGATATCCTTACACTTGAGTTTCAAAATTCCAGAATGCACTAACTCCAACTAGGAGTATTTGGGCATGCTCAGCATGAAAGTCTGAGCTAAAAGGAGTTGGCAGATCTCAGCTACCCTCTTTGCCTTCTTGCTTAGAAATGAGGAACAAACAAACTCGCGTTAGTGATTCTGTTGCTCTGCTCCTCCAGCTTCAAAGCATTGTGTTGAGGGTGGTTTGTTTTTTTTTTTGTGGTTTCCTGCATTTCTGCTTGCTCGGCTCATTAATAACTGCACTTCAGCAGATCGTTACGCCTTCACTTCCCCTGGCTGGAGTGATCATGCCCTCCAACCACTGAGGTCCTTAACTGCTTCTGGATTTGATCGATTAGTATGGGAGAGCAGTGCTGCCTTGCAGTGCCTGTGTTTTGTGACATCGGAATAATTGACAAAACGATGTGGCCGAACAGTGTGTAACAGTTAACTACCAGTTACTTGATGCTGATTGCAATTGATGCCCTCATGGCAATTATAAAAGCTCATATGGAAATTGCTGTGGAAGCAATGAAGTTCCCTCCTCCAAGGTAAGATGAAGGGGCAAAATCTGAGGGGATGCCATGATTCCTACTGGAACAAAGGATGTGCTAATACAGCTGCTGATTACATATATTTTTGATGAATATTCAGAAAGTCTGGTCTATATCATAAACATGGGGCTTCCCCGTGGTCACAGTGAAGTGCAGAAAAGCTGTTTCACAATTAGATGACAGAGGGACAGAATTTCTACCTGCGGTGGTGTGAAATTGAGAGGTAAAAATAGGTGCCAAGTCACTGCTATTCCAGTGGGGATTCTCAACCTGTAGGTACAGCATCAGGAATTAAACACCATGCCATTGTTATCTTATCTTTTGTTGCTGCACAAAGAGCATTAAAAATGGACATAATTTAGTTTAAAAGAAAAAGACGCTTAAAATTGAGTTTTAACAATAAAGGATTGATGAATACAATTTGAAATGTATACATCTTTTGCCAAAGCACATTTTCAGATTTCACATTTAAATGATTTACTTGTGCGTCAACACAAGACTTGCCTCAAAATTCAGGTATTGTAGGGGTTTCATCTGACATCTCCAAACCTTCTGAGGTTTTGTCTTCAACGTTTTTTGATAGCAGCAGACCAAGTGAGCCTTTCAGCGTGGCTTGAAATAACCACAGCTGATTAGAAAGTGCTTATAGGTTCTGAACGTTAGATCTTTACAGTTGTTGATCCCAAACTAGAGCTAGCTCAATGGTTTCATTCGGCACCTGATGGAAACACTTTACTTTCAGGTACAGCACAAGACCTACCTTTCTGCCTTCTGCTTTTCTTTTCCTTTGCTGGGATAGAGGCATTTTGAAAGATAAATGTAGCAGTCAACATCAGCTCTGCTTAGCAGGGAACTGAACTTGGACACTAACTCTTGTCCAGACTGTCTTACAGGTGATCCTGTGAAATACATAGATGCTTGTTATTTCGTTAAGTAAATTTCCATAAAGACATGCATTCTATTTTCATTATGCTGTACAGGAAGTCTGATAAGAACAAGAATCTACCCTAGTTATTTTGTAAGATTTTTATCTAGATTTTCATAAGGTCTGCATCAAACAAGCTACAGGAGGTCAAATACTATGTTGGTGAGAATTGATGTGCTTGACTTGATGAGTAGTAACATTTTTCCATGGTATTTGAAAAGGGATGCTATCAGTGCAGCACTGCCATTATACCAGCTTGAGTGTTCACTGCTGCTGTGTCTTTTTCCCTCTCTTATTCCCATGACGATAGAAGCAGCCACATTCATAAGCTCTTATCTCCAGCCTGCAGATGGAGAAGCGGAGCGTGCAGTATGTTAAGGGCGAAATTTTCAAGAGATTGGTGAGTTACTTAGGAGTCTAACTCATTTTCAGAAGTGATACAGGGCCTTTTTGAAGCAGCTGTTCTGTTCACAAGAAACTAATCTACTCAGTTACTGCAGGAAACATACAGCTTTATATTAATCATACAACAAAAAGGATAAAGGGGAAAGTTCCCCAGAATAGAGTGGAAACAAGAAACAGGGAAGACCATAGTTCTGGCCCTTATCTCTTCGGGCAACTGGCGCACCCAATGTCAACCCCTTTCTTATTCCTAGTTTATGAACAGAAGATAATTTTTAAAGCTACAAGGACTTTTTTTTCCTTTTAAAATATATCTCAGATGGGAAGAGTTACTCTATCTTACCTTGCCTTTTACCCAGTTCCTCAGTTCTGTAGACTTGATATCTGGTGTTCTAAGAAGGATGAAATCTTCTCGGCCTCTCGTCCTTTGGAAAATCAGTAGGAGAAGCAAAGGACTTTAGTGCTTCATGTTACTTCATAAGCAAACCCTGTCCAGTGACATATCCTTAGAGTCCAAATATTAGTGCAAGGCTCTTTGAGTAATAAGGATCCAGTTTGCTCCAAAATGATACATGGTTTACTGGAGGGCAGATAGCTCATGAAACATTTCATACATATCAGGTTCATTTGGTTTAACTCTTTCTTTGGAGCGATTTACACAAACTGATTTTGAAAAGCTTGTTTTGTAGTTCTTTTGCCACCCTGACTTAGATTAAACCTGAATGACTTCTTGTCTTCCTTTCCATCCAAAACTGATGAAGGTTTGTTCTTGTTGGAGCCTATGGAGTTAGACAGCAACTGAAAAGAAATTGGTTTATACAAACTTTTTAATTATTTCTTCACTCTTAAAAAAACCCCAGATTTGGATCTGGATCTTGTAATGGAACGGGAATGTTTGATAATGTTTTGTTCCATTCTTGTTTCAGGGGAGCTTTACAATTTGGAGTAAGGTCTGTGACTGGACCTCCAAAAGAGCCTGTGTAAGAAAGGTTTGTCTGAGCTCTCTGTTGGAGGTAGCATTGGTTGTCAAGATCTTTCCACGCCCTTCCCACCTTTTTTGAATGTGCAGCTGCTCAGTAAGAATATCTGCTATTAATACAGACATACAGAGCATAACTCATGGCAGAATTCAGGTATTCATGAGCAAGAAGGGTCACCAGGCTTATAAGCATTTTCTGCCATTTCTAACTGTTCATATATCTCTGTTGGTTTTCCCATGTCTCCACTGTATACTTATCAGCTATGGATTTCACACAAAAAAATGCCGGCTAGGTGAAGCGCAGAGTTCATCTTCCTTTGTCAGTGAAAGATGACTTCTGTGCTCCACAGCCCATGTTCATTTTATAACTCTATTCCTGTACTCGTGACCTTACCCCAGCAGCAAACAGCCTTTGAGACATGTTAGGATACTGTCTAGCCACGATGGAGGGAATTTTCACAGGTGTTTAGTTATGATCGTCTGTGAAAAATACAATCTGTCTAAGATGAGCACAGAACTAGACTGGTTTAAGCGAGTAGAGTGTATCTGTACTGACATAGTGCTGCTCACTCTTCTACGGCTTATCAGTTATGTACGACATGTCAAGCTGGTAAAAGGGATTTCACACAAGTCTAAAAATGATTGTTTTGTGGTGGGTTTTTTGTTTGGGGTTTCTTTGATTTTTTTTTTAGGTTTGCTGCAGCTGGGAAAAACACTAGCTAGAGACAGGAAAACATACCTAAATAGACTTTTTTTTTTTTTTCTGTTTTTGATACTATACTTCAAAACTGCCCCAGCTATATGGGATGAACAAGACAAGATTCATTCCTTGCCCAAATTTGTATGTGCCAAATTTTGTTCTACAGGTCTGAGAGTCATTCAGGTGTAATGAGCTTTTCTTCCACAGAAACAGTTCTCATGTTTTGCTTGGTCCTGTAGCTTAAGTGTATGCTTTAGTCTCAAAGATGCATCCACTTTTTTTTTGACACCAAGTCTGAGCTGTTTTCAGTTCTTTCAGTACTATCTCTAACGACAGCAGAGATTCAACATATAAGCATATAAGTTCTGACCTTCAAACTATGCCCTCAACCCTTCTTTAGAAAAGCTGAATATACATCCAGGAATTCTTGAATGCTAGTATCTTGTTAGGGCCTAAGTTAAAAATTTCCTGCTGATTTTGTTTCTTATATAATTTTGCATAGTAGCACAATATTTTTGCTTTTGGTGTGTCAGTTTTACACAAACGAAGACAAGACCTATTCAGTGAGTCATTACTGATTTTACAAATGCTTCCTGCTTCATCCACGCATTGCTTCCTGCTTCTACCTAATCACAAAATAGCAGAAGCTCTTGTAGCTGTATCCATCATTTCTCTGCTATAGGCAAGAGCCTACCTTACACCCCTCTAACATCGCTATGGATCAACTCCTCTGGGTGTTTCAGCTTTGAAAGGTAAAATGCTCAGAGCTTTTTTATTTTCACCTTTAGACCCTTGGGTTCATGCCCTTCAGCTAGAAATACTCTTTGATGTGTATTTTAGGATTTTCTGGCTAAATGCCCTTGCTTAAGGGCATTTAGTTATTTTTGTTGCTTAGACACTTTAATTTAAATAACTGATTAGATGTTAACTCTCCTGTGACAGAAACACACATTAGGAGCCAGGTCCTGTTCTATTATGTTTTTTCACATTTTCATGTCTTTGAGCTGTTCTTGCTGTGTGGGTACAAATCTTCAGTTATTCAGTATTTACAGTGTTGCTATTACTCATTTTACTGTAAGCCCTCTGCAGCACTTTGAATTTTGTTTCCAGATGCAAAGAGGTACCTGAGCCCTTAGCTTCTGCTGCATAAGAACTTAAGGAAGTCTTAAAAGTCAAACATTTATCTGTGCCTTTAAAAAATCTGATTGCAAGTGCCTGTGACCCACTGAACAGTATCCCTGTGCTTCTGAAAAATGTGACAGTATATGCATTTCATGTCAGTAAGAAATTGCCACTTTACCTAGGAACATTTGGAAATGACAGAGGGAACATACTTTAATGTTGGTGTTGAGATGCATGTGATTGCCTGTCAGAAGGCCATAATCACCCTGGTGAACTTCTGGGTATTTGTAAAGAATAACAGGTATTTCCAGAGGCAACTGAACACCCCTTAGCACTTCTAGTACCTTCTGGACTTTGCCTCAATACATTGACTAGGGAAGAACCAATGCTGCTGAATATGAAAATGTCAGTCATGTGCTTAGACTTAGCTGGGACAAAGTCCAACCGAAAAGATTTATACAAGTTTGGAAACTCAAATGTGATGTTTGGAGATGATCTTGGAGGGAAATAAATCTCCATTTAGGAATGTGTTCATCACTATCTAAATATTAAGCTTTTGCATGATAAACCCCAAATCTGAAGTATTTTTTTAATGTGCATTTTTGAAAAGTTATTGCACAATACTACAGAAATAAGTAATGCAGGTTGTAGGATTTTTTTCCCCAAGTACAAATAACTGCCTACACTGACAGTTTTGCATACATGGTCCTGGTAGAATTCACTGAAAAAATCCATGAGAAAATACTTGACTGGTGGGACAGATTGCTTTCCAGTGATGTGATGACAGTCTTCTGAAGAACAAGATTTTGACTGATAGTTGGGGGACACTCCCATACTATCAAATGACTGACACATTATTATATGAAAAGAGGTAAGGGGAAAAATGCAAAAATTAGCTTAACTAGAATTTAGGAGCATGCATCAAGTTTAGGAGTAAACAGAAAGAGTGCAAACTCAATAAATAAATGAAGGTGCTGGACAACATGGTTAGATATCTTGCCTGATAAGGTTCTTTAGAAGTAGTTTTGGTGTACATGAATATTCTTTCAATTATGGTTTTTTTTTAGAAAAAAAGGAAAAAAATGTTATAAAAGTGATTGGTTCAGTAGTTTACTGTCTAGTTTTTCATTCAAGATTATGTTTAAAGTAGATATTTGCATGCATGTAAAATACACAAGACTTGAAAATTGCAAAGGTTGTGTATTCTACATGTTGCAATCTTTAGAGTACTTTGTAGACAAACTTACCAGTTACTTGTTTCTTCTTTCCATTTTCAAAAGTGAGATATCAAAGGGAGAAAACAGATAAAAACTATTGTTCTAAATACGCAGCCATTGTCTTGCATGCAAAATACGACGTAATTTCTTTTTTTTTTTATATGTGACTTTTCATACAGGATGCATCCACAAGACATCAGCGTAGCTTGAGTGTAGTTCTGTGAGCAAGTGACAGCAACAGAAGCTGAATGTTGGGATTTGAATCCCCAACTTGCCAAAGATGAAACTTCAGTCTTAAAAAAACTTACTGAATATTCTTTGGTTTTGTGCAGATGCTTTTTATTTGCAGATTCACTTGAAAAAAAATAGTAAAAAACATGGGGAAAGTAGATCAGTATTAGTGATTTGAGCATGTACTAGCTGTTTAGTAGGGCCTGGTTTTCTACTTAGCTTCTCCTTTCAGTTTGTCTAGAAAAAAAGTAATTACTTAATGAATTAATTGCATTAATATTCTTTATTTTAAAGACTTGCAGCAATATCCAAGATGTGTGAGTATCAGAAACTGAACAGCTGAGAGGTATTTTCCTTAGTCTAGTGCATCTGTATCACAATCCCACCAATGGCCCTTCCAGAAATTCTTTACCTGCGAAACCTTTGTGTATCTGCCCTAATCCATTTGGCTTCAATGAAATACGGATTTTCAACACACAATTTCTGTGAGAAAGCTCAAAAAATCGGACTTGGAGGTGTAAACTGTAAGTTCCTTTGAGGTTCCCACATAATTATAAAATGCAGGAAATTTCTATTCTGATGGGCTGCAAATTAAATAGTGAGCACTTGCTGTTCTGGATGAGAGAAAAAATATAAATTCTGAAATGCCAAAATGAAGCCTGCCCTCAATCTTCCCTCCTTCCAAATTTGATTTCTTGATGTTTCAGATAAACTTAAAATAAATAAATATCATAAAAGGTCAGCCTTTTGAGATTTTTTTTTTTTTTGCTATTTACAAAATTTTCTTAAGTGTCTTGGTTTTTTCTGTGCTCTTTAGTACAGCTGATATGACTTTTGTAGTGGTCTGGGCACACTAATCCATAGTATTATGGAAGTGACATATTTCTGAAGTCAATAATCGTATTGACCAATATCAAGTGCAACGATCCATGGAAATATTTCCATTAAATACCAACTACTACTATAAAATGTCAAAATATTAATTAATTCCTGTTTAGAGAACTCATGTGAAGTACACAAAAAGTGGCTCTTGTTTCTATAACTCACAGAAGGTCTATTTCAAATCCCATTGAAGTCTGCAGGAGGTTTTTCAAAGCAAGACCAAGATCATAAATTCTTTGTAGTTCTATGGCATATAGTACTTTCTGTCCTTTTTTAATTCAATCAAAATGAAGTCTGAACTGGCCCTATGAGCCATAGTATTGTGTAGTGCCTTATAGGCCTGCACTTTTCAAGCCCAATGGATAAAAATTAAAAATAATAACAAGCTTTTTTTTTGTGCGCACAGAGTAGCTCGATGCTCTGCAATTTTTTGGAAGTTTGGTTTTTCTATTCATTGCAAATAACATCTGTGCTCAATTACATTGCATCCATTAGAAGGTAGGGCTTTCAGAAGTAATAA
Organism: Trogon surrucura; assembly: GCA_020746105.1. Taxonomy (NCBI): domain Eukaryota; kingdom Metazoa; phylum Chordata; class Aves; order Trogoniformes; family Trogonidae; genus Trogon; species Trogon surrucura. The sequence goes on along the minus strand of CM036621.1, from coordinate 52,427,400 downwards.
AAGCGTCTTAAGAGATGGTTTGCACGAAAGAGCTAATGATTTCTGAAAGAGGCAGACAATTGGGTTGATTCCACAGGTACTGCAGAAGGGAAAATGTTCCAGATGAAATGGAAATTATTTTATGAATCATCTCAGGATTTCACAGAAAGAAAGGGAATATTATTACCAATTATTCTCTATAAAATGAGTTTAGCAACACACCATCATCTAAAAAGGAAAAGTGAAGGTTGCTAAATTGGATATTTAAATTTTGCTAATGAGAATGAAGTAACTTGATGAATGTTGAATCACTCCTTGGCAGTTTTTAAACAAAGATCGTCATTCATTCTCTTTCTTGCATTGACAGATGATGTTTCTTGTTGAAATGAGGCTTCATGACTTTTGATAAAGCCTGCTGAAAATAGCATTCTCTTGCATAAATTGTAGATTCCGTTGTAACACGTTGCTCTGACAGTCATGAGATGATAACTTGGGACGCTCAGCAATCCTCTGCCCTTTGGAGAGGTCTAGATTTTTTTCATCTGAAGCACAATATGTGCCATGACATTGCTATATCACATTACCCAACAATGTATTTAATAGCTTAAAAATATCCCAACAAACCTATCTATTTAATACTCTTCTGTTTGCTTAATGCTGTCTTGAGAAAACACATGGTATGTGTCCACAGAGAATCTCAGGTACCCTGTTAAAATCTGGCAACTTCTTGCCAGATATGACTCAACTGTTACTTGTCAGTGATCACCTCAAAGGTACTGCAGCACTTGATTACAGTAGGTACCCACTAGGATGTTCAGTAGCAGCACAATCATGCTTTGGGATGCTACCAAGGAAAATCAAAACTCTTCTTTCCCTCTCATTAGTGCCAGACAAGCTGATGTCCTTTGTAGAGGTGTTTTGTATAGATGGCTACAGCAGAAGTCATTAGTTCACATTCTTGGCAATAACGTTCAGGACAGACTCCATACTTACCAGTTTAATATCTTCTTTTCAAATTGCAATCTTTTGAGTAACTTGTCAAAAAAAGAGATATTCTGTTTCAGCAATCCATACTGAAGTTGTATAGCCTCTTCTGTGCCCTAGAAGTAGGACACTGCTAAGTTAAATTAGCCTGTCAGGTGTAGCAGACTAGGCAAGGATAAAGGTGATACTCCCTCCTGAGTTGGAAAGTATGTGAATTTCTACTGCTTTCAGCTCCATTGCTCCTTATTCCTTCCCGGTGGCTGCTCTTCTTAACACATAATTTTCACTCTCCAGATAATAATAGGAAGTGTCATGGGCTGCTTAAATTCCTTCCCTCATTCCTCCTGTTACTAGGGTCTGTAGAGAGCTGGACTTAAGCCTGGAAAGAGCATCTGCTTATAACTAAAAAAACACAATGATGTTACACATACGCAATTTTTAAAAATGTATATGCTCATTTCTATGTGCACTGCTTATGTTTGTTCATACAGAACTGTGGAAGACTATAAGAAGCTAGAAGTTTTCCTTCAGAGAGAACAGATTTGCAAGGTACAAGCTTGGAAACAGATTACAGGATTTTTGGAGCAGACTGTGTGCAGGTGAGGGCAAGTGCATCTGGATTATCTGCTGGGCTTTGTGGGTCTTATTGCCATTGACCAAAGAGGAAAGAAAACACTGAGGGTACTCATTCATTTATAGGAAATACAAGAACAAAAAGTTCAAAAAGTGCTTTAGTTACTAGTCAAAAAGACAAATGAGAAGGGAGTGATAAGATGGATAATCAGATCGTGATTTGTTGTGTTTTCTGCAAAAGCACATTGAAAATGGTATTAATTTAACATCAAGCATCTAAAGATAGTTAATTCTTATTTCATCAGCAGACACAGAATGGTAAAGCTGCCAATGATCTAAATTTAGAAGTGAAAGAAAGAAATAAAAATGTCTTAGAAAACCAATTAGATATTAATTGTGACAGAAAGGACATAATCATTGACTGAATTTGAATCAGAGTTTATAATTATGTCCACTAACCTGAGAGTTGATTTAGTGTTTTCCATTACCAGCCTAAAAACTTTTACATAACATATAGGAATCCTAAAGGTTTCTCTGTTTTGTTTTTTTCTTCTTCTTCTTTTTGGTTGTTTATAGGCGTTTTGATTTTAAGAGATTGCATGGATGATCAGTTAACAGTCTTTCTGCAGGTAGAATTTAATTTTAAATTTTTTGAAATGTCAACAAAATGAAAACCCACCAGGGTATTCATACTGGTTTGTGTAGGAAATTCCCTTAAGTTCCTTCATTTTCTACTCCCTGACACTCCTCCATTTTGCTCTCAGAAAAAAAAGAAAAAAGACCATATAAACATCTTATTGGTATATTTTTAAATTGCCTGGAGCATCTTGCTGGTCTGCTGGCTGGGCAGTATGGCCGTTCCATGTAATTTGTATATAACAATTTTATATACCTGATTGTGACATTTGTACTATTTTGCAACATTTGAAGTGGTAGAGCTTTGAGTTTATTCAATTTGGAGTACAGATGTCTTACAAATAATACATAATAAAAAAATTAGAGTGAAATAATTTCCGCTTTGGTATGCTATGCTGTGTATAGCATATTTAATAAATAAACTGTCATTCTCTGATGTTTTCTCATATATTCACTGGTAGATTTAGCACGGCAAGATAATAATTGCTTTTCTTTCTACCTCTAAAATAAAAGGTGTCTATTTTTTACTGAAATATGAAACCAAAGATATAAAATGGATGAGTTCTTTTTTTTAAAAAAAAAGGATGGAGTTGGCTCACTGTCACATGGTCTGGTCACCAATAATTTTCACAGCGAAATACCTATGTGTTTACAACAGTTCCATCATCCCACCACATCCTACAGCTTCTCTCTCTTGAAACAGAAGATAGAACAAGCCTACAATTGTGTGACTAATTACTGCAAATCAGTTTTTAATGATCACAAATGACTTGTGCATAATGAAAAGTCATTTTGCAAAGGATTTATTAGAATATTGAGAGTGGAAGAGTTAACAGCAGGTCAAGTGTACAACAGGTAAAATGCTCACAGTGGGATAGATGTTTTCTGAAAAATTAGCATTGCTGACCTTTGTGACATTGTTTGGGAACAGAGCCACATTCTTAGAAGTCCTGTGTTTTGGCTGATAACCTTTTCATTCTGTGCTTTCTGTTTTCATTGTGTGGGGCTTGTCTGGGGTTCTTGAGGGGTTAGTAGGTAGCATGAAATACAACTTCACAGTATGAGCTTTCTTGATGATATATGGAGAATGACTGCTCTGGAAGCTTTCTATGGAAACAGTTTTGGTTTTGTTTTTAACAACTATTTAGACAGTGGTAAATCATGGCTAGAACCACTGAAATTTCAGGTATCCAGAAGAAATGTTGCAGAGGACATCATTTTAATAGGAACCCCCCTATTCTGTGCTCATGGGTTGCCTGGCTGATCCTGTTTATTGAATTCAATTAGAGCTAATTACCATTGTCTCTTATCTTCAGTTCACAATCCTGTTCAGCATTGTGTCTATACTTCACTAACAAACTACCTGACTGAGAACCATGTTTTCAGTAAAATAAATAGGCTAATTCCTTGAATCTCCACTAAGTCTCTGTCAAGTAAGTCACACTGAAATATCACTCCCCCACCCTTGCCTCTATTTTCATAAGTGTAGGAGAGTGGTCAACGTGTAGTCCCATTTTTATTACCCCTATGCATTTCTGGCAAAACATCCCACTCCTCTCGGTGTGTTTCCCGACGTTGTAGCTTGCAGAAGGAAGGCCCAGACAGTGCTACCCAAATGTTTAGGAGTTGTAGCCAGCGGGTCACTTGCCTGTTTACTCTCCAAAGCTATAAAGTTAGAGGTGTGTATTCATTATTGCACAACTTCAAATCAAACTTCTCTGAGCTTCCTCTGTTTAAATGGATTTACTCTAGAACTTGGACTCCTTAATGACTTTTTCTTTTTCCTGAGTGTAAGTGGTAATTATTTTTTTCTTGTTTGGGAAAAAGAGAGGGAGGAAAGGATGCATAGTCAGAAATGTTGAAAATGCATTTCTGTGCTTTGTTTTATTCTTTTAGAGTGGTCTCATGCTGAACCCCGAGTGAACTGGCAAGGGGGACCTATTTATGTGGTTTGCCACATGTTTCTCTTTTTGAGGAAAATTACATCCATTTATCTGGAAGGACCCTACCTGGATTTGACAGTGAGTATGTTCTATATTCAGGAAAGGGACCAGACAATTATTTGTATCCTTCCGAGAAAGAACTTCACTGAGAGCTCTCATGTAAACATCGCTCTTGACAGTGTGGAATAGCAAAGATGATGAGAGACCAGCAGGCTGCTGATTAATAGGCTGTTGAGTGGTGGGTGCTTGTGAGTCTGCTGCATATCTTCTCTTGAAATGTAACATAACTAGGTCTGCAGTGATCAGTGCACATCTCGCACTTCATTATTTGATCTCTAATCTGTCAGTGGTGTAGACAGTAAAGTACAAATTGCAAGCATTGCTTGAGATATACCTGGGCGTATTTTTCAGCATTGCAGGAAAAAAATGTAGCTGATGCATTCAAAATAATTACATTTTCTTTTTGTTTATGGAGCGTGGGGCAAGAACAGTTGCTCCACATACACACTAAGATCATGTCTAGTGGAAAAGCTGACACACTAAGATTGTATGGCTCATGGAAAAGCTGAAGCCAGTGGTCTCAATATAAGCTCAAGTTGGCTAGAAGAGAAATGTGACATTTGATACAGGAAAAAGTATAACACAAATTGATATAGCACCGAACAGACTTACGGCTTTTGGCTTAGACCATTCTGGAACAGTTTATCAGACAAAGATAATTGTACAGTCATAAGGCTGAAAGCAGTGAAGCCTCTCATTGTCTGTGCTGGCTGCCTTTTGCCACATGGGAGATCTTCACAGTAACTTTAGAATAAAGGCATTATATCATCGTCACTCAAGAAGATGAGAGTAGGCAACAGTTGCTCCTTTAAGCAGCTGTTGTATTCCACATCCATCATAGGATGTCTACAGAAGTTTAACTTGAAATTGAAATCAGAAAGTGGACAGCTACTAACTTTGCATATGGATGTCTGTTCTACAGGTTATCTTGGCAAAGATTTGATAGCAGTTAAATATTTTAAGCCAAAGTATCACAGAATCACAGAATGTTGTATTCTCATAAGAACGATCTGTACCAGAGTGGTACACCGTTTGTAAATACCACAGTGTGAACGCTTATTAATAAAGTGCAGTTCTTTAGGTGAGATTAAAGAGAGTAAACTACAAACTGACTATTTTTAGTAAAATAATATCTGTGTAAGATTTCTAGGCTAAGCTGGTACAGAAGTGGATTGTTAGAACATTTTCTAGGAACTGGACGAATAGAAGAATTAATAAAGCAGCATGTTGTTAAGTAGATTCTAGACTCAGCTCAGAAAATACCATTAGAACAGACTAATCTAATTTTCTTCATAATAGAAAACACAGACCTTGCAAGAAATATTTTTAAATGAAAGATATCTTTGAGAAATATTATACATGGTATAGACTCCACTAATGCTGCTGGTTATTTGTTTGAATGATTTTCTTCACCATAAAAATAAGGCACTCTATTCCTAGTCTGTCACGTTTCAACTTCCAGCACAGCTTTTCCCAGATTAAATAGTCATTTTTACAAGATTTTTTTCAGTAAGGAGGTGTATTTAATTGCAATAACCTCATCTTTTAACATGATCCTTGAATAGTTTGACCCCCACTATAGTGTTGTAAGTATTTATATCTCTTCATTAATTGCTTCTCTGCTCTGCACTAGCTTCATTTTCCCATCCTGATGCACACCAAAGTGTATGACGAGGTTCTTTGCCAACGGCTGTTAAAGGAACTAACCTGGCACAAGACAAAAGAAACTGTATTCTCAGAAACTGATAGCTACTTTAAAGTTAGAAATCAGTCAGAAGAATTGGTCTATTTTTACAATGAAAGGAGATGCTGGAGAGCTATTTAACATATTCCTGCATGATGAAAAAGGGATGAATAGGAAAGTTTGCTGGTAATGAAGTTGAGGATGGCTATAGACCTTTGTTCTACCATCTCACAGCACGAAGCAAGCAGCAGATGAAATGCAATGTTGATAAATAGCAAGCCATGCACACAGGGGAAAACAAGCAAGCAAACAAAATCTTCATATCTCATGGTAGGTTCTAAATATGTCATTACTGAAAAAGAATTGTAAGTCCTTCTGTAGTTACCCTAAATGTTAGCTTGGTCTTAGGTGGTGGGCAGGGAAGTGTAGCTACTGAAAAGGATGGGATGAAATATCATTATACAGCTCCATCCAGTTTTGGGGAACTGACATTTAAATATATGCTACAAGTCTGCTCACTTCATTTCAGAAAGAGATATAGTAACCTAGAAAAACACAGAGAATAATAATCAGAGGTACAGAATACCTTCTTTATGCGGAGGAAATCAAATAACTAAGACTCCATAGCTTAGAAAAGAAATGACTGCAGATGATTATTATAGAGATCTATACCATCCTGAATGACATGCGGGAAGTCTTGAGGGAATGATTATTCACTATTCAAAGGACATAAACCAAGGCAAGTGAAATGAAATGATCAGACAGTGTCGCAAAATGAGTGATTATGGATCCTACACAATTGCGACAGGCAGACAGTTTACATTGGATGAAAAGAACTTTTTTGTGCTATGCATAATGAAGTTGAGAAACTCATACCCATTGATGGTTTTAGATGCCACAAGTTTTGATGGGTTCAAAATTTGATTAAATAGATGACAGAGAGTCGAATGATCATGATACCATTGAGGTAACTGTCAGTCTGAGAATCGCTGGAAGCTCAGATACAGTAAAGTATCACTCCATCCTGGGCTCATATCCTTCTGAGCTTCCATGAATGGCTATTGTTAAATTCCAGGTACTGGGCTAAATCTGACTAGTACATCTGACTAGTACAGTCATCCCTATAATCTTTAGATGTCTGACGCAAATTCAGAATTCTAGTGTGCCAGTCAAACTGTCGAATATAAAATAATCTTTCCACTTGTACGGAATATTCCTCTGTTTAAACACATTATTGTAACCTTCACGGTTGCAACATGACATTAGAGCCCAAATCCCCATAAGCCCCAGGAAGACATGTTTTCTATAAATTCAGCCCTTTAATTATTAGTTGTATTCAAATTCCAGGTTAGCTGATCCTTTATTTTACCCAACATCATATTCAGGCTTGCAGATCCATAATTATTCATGACTGAATCAAGTCTGGAGAAAAAATTACTTTTGATCTGGCTCTGGTCCAGATTTACATGACATTTAAGAAGCCATGATCTAGGTTGAATAGTCTGTGGGCAGACCATGCTCACTCTGTATCTCCATTTTCAAAGTCTAGTAACACTGCATGTTTGCTCACTTATCTATTTATTGTTTGAAGTTTAATAATTAATCATTTAGTAGCCTGCTCCATTAAATGTTCTTACTACCCATCCATCCCTTTTATACCACCCCGGCCCAAACTATGGTATTTGTTCAAACTTTTTTAATAATGTTAAAGTAACTATAAAGAATACAGCCCACAACATTTTTTTTTTCATATTTCAATATTTTTTTATATTACACCATAGTAGAAAAGCTGATGTATACTGTCTCTGTGTATTTAAATTCTGTTTCTTGAGTTCTTGCATGCATTTCCCCACTAGAACATTGAACCTTATTTTGATGTCTATTGAGTTGTAACTGTCACAGTTTTCAAGTATACTCAAAGGAGCGCAGTACATGTCTGTACTTAAGTTCTTTGGCTTCTCCTGTATTCATATTAATGTTTACTACTGTTATGTACTGCTGCGCTAAACAGGTTTGCTCCAAAATCATGGTTCCTGTGAAGCGTTATATCTATTTATCTCAGCTTTAAAATTCTGTCTGTGGAGTAAGTGTAGGAGAGACTATCGTATTTATTATCAGAGAGCATACAGTTTCTACCACATTGTTATGTTCTCTAACAGTTCTCAAAGACATTGATAAAGATGCAGAAGGATAATGTTAAGGGTACTCTCTGCCACATCTTTGAAAGTTTCATGACATATTTCGTACATGCTTTACCAAAATGTTAAGAGAAAAAAAATGTGGGGGGTAAAGATTTGATCTCTACCAGTCTGCAGGCAGTGAAATCAATGAGTTCTCTCTGATTGACATGAGTGAAGATCCAACCTAATTTGTGAGCCTGCCTCAAAAAGTCCTGAGACAGAAAAGCAATAAACTGCTGCCAACTCATAAAGAGTTGTTCTGCTACCAAAAAAAAAAAAAAAGAAAAAGAAAAAGACTTTGACATGGAACAAGTGGAGTTATTTCCTCTGTAATTAGATTTTTGTTAAAAAAACCCAGCAGTAGTTGTGTTGACAAAATGAATATTTGTATGCAAGCATACTAACAAAATGAGAAAACATCACTCTTTAATACTTACAATTTCAAAGTATCTTAAAGATTACCTCAGATTGTGCTGCCTATTCTCATTCTAAAACTGCAGTGGGTCCTAAGGACTCCTCTCAGGTTGAGATTTCTGCTTTATGATGTGTTCAGGAGCTCACAGGCATGATACTAACTGCGTGCAGTGTTAACCAAAAAAAGTTCAATGTTGCCCTTTGCCCACAATATGCTTCACACTGATACCAGTGAGAATTGTTCTTATGTGTGAGTATATGACTGCCTGTTTATAACTGACAGATCAGAATTCATAATCTCAGATTGGAATCTCCCAAACTGGAACTAAGGTTACTGTCTGGAGGAGTTTCTTAATGACTACATGTTGTCATAACTGAATTTGGGACTGTGAGTACTTTATTGTGTTCACATAGATTAACATCAGTGCTTTTCAAAATTATTTCAGGAATACAGAGAAACTGTAGAGGAATTTCTTGTGGAGCAGAGGCGCGGTATAACTTTAAAAACGTGGACAACCCAGCTTAGGCCTAAACAAAGGCTCTGTCCTTGAAGCTGCCTTGGAACACGGGGAGGAGGAGGTTTTATCTGTTTTGTGAGAGCTTTGCGAGATGCTTGGCTGGAGGTGCTGGGCCCGGGGGGAGAAGGGGGGGCGAGAGCCGCTTGCATAGTGGAATGGCACTACCCAATAAAACACTGGCGCGTGTAAACCTGTAACTGACCAACTCTGTTAAGGGGCAGGCGCGGGGACACTGCTGAACTGTATATATTGAGCTGTCCGGGGCAATAAAGGGAGGACGATCTGTAGCCATATTGGTGTGATGATTGTTATCTTGGCCGGCTCTCCGAAGGGACCCTCTTCATCTGGCGCCCGAACAGGGACCCTCTATGGACGCTTAAATGCGGATTGCTTAAATGCGGGAAGACTCCGAAGCATCGGACGTGAGCCGATTTGGGAGCCGGAGAGCTGGAGGCAGGAGAGTTCCGAGTGTGACCAAAAGGGCACCGGAGACCAGAGCTTGAGCAGCTGATCAAGCCCCTGCCAAGGTAAGACCGCGATGGAAACGGACGCGGCAACTCGCCTCCTTAGTATACTCTCTGAGAGAGGAGGAAAAGTAAAGGAGCGAGATGTATTAGCCCCATGGGCTCGGAAACGGGAGAAAATGAACGACCCACCATTAATCTTTAGTTCCACGGAATGGCGTGAAGTAGGAGACTTTTTGTGGGACTGTACTTTAGAGGGAGGAACAGAAGGAAAGGAAGTGAAAGAACTAGGAACGGTTTGGAAAACCGTAATACGCACTCTAGAAATCATGCAAGCAGAAAAGAAAGTTGCTGCGGCAGCGATCGAAGCGTTGGGGGGAGGGCAGGAAAGGAAAAAGGCAAAGGAAGAAACTCCCTGCTCGTCCCGACTGGGTGGAAGAAAAAGAAAAAAAAAAAAAAAAAAAGGAGAAACTGCACTGCGTTGCAGAATTAAGACTTTCGTCCTTGAGCTGAGCTCTTTTCTAAACAAGTGCATAACTCTTGCTTGTTAATTATGAAAAGAGACCCTGACCAGCCAGGTACAGCTCATGTTGAGAGCTTGTCCGTGAGAATGAAGATAAGACGCTTCTTGTACACCAGATGTGCATGGGAGTGAATGGGAGAGTATGATCAAAACAGACCTGGGAAATTCTGCTCTCCCTGTGTGATAACAGCGTGATCGAAGTAATACTTGAGCTAATAAGAAAAAAAAAAAAAAAAAAAAAAAAAAAAGAGAGAGGGGGAAGAAGGAAGATCAGGATGAACCCCTGAAAGAGATCCTGAACAAACTTGCTGAATTATCAACTGGACAGCAAGAAATAGAAGAAACCCTTAAACCAGTTCAGCTCCCCCACTACCATCAGCTCCCTCACTCAAGCCTGATTTTCAAGCTTGAACCATAAAGGATCCTTTGCAACAGCGATGGAGCGGTGTCATCAGAGACGCTATAATAGAGGGAGATTGGGAAGCAGCCAGTTCGATTGCGTCCTGTTATTATTAATAACGGCTAAGGGACTTGAGAACCGCATGATCCTGCATGATGTGGCTGTGCAGCATCCTGTCACTTCAACAGCGCAGCAGCAACACGACCGTGCACTGGGCCTGCCTGTTGAACCCCTTGTTTCGCCCAGTGACGTGATGGGACCCTGAGGTACCGATTACCAACGATGATATGGACTGGACTGGCAGAAGATGCTTACAGCTGATGGTAGAGCAATTGTGGGAAAATGTGACTGTTCTCAATGTTACCTGTTGTATTAATATGTATCCTCTTTGTGTGACTAACAATGAAGCTTGTATTGGTTGTGTAATCAAAGCCACATAGTAGGTGTTAAGGTTTATGTACTAACCAGCAGAGTGATCTTTCTTTAGCTAAAAGCAAGGCAGGGAAACCAGCTGCCTTTTGCTTTGTTAGAAGTGTGTGATTAAGGATCAAAGTATGATTTAGGGCGATGGGTGTGAGAACTTTGACAGGATGAATTAAGAGTTTAGTTAAGGCATTTTTGGTTATTGCAGTTTTAATTGTTATAGGCTTACTTATGTTTAGTTGTTTGATAAGTATAATCAAGAAAATTATAAGCAAGCTAGCGGATGAAGCCTGGGTTGTCCAAAAAGAAAAAGGGGGATATGTAGAGGAATTTCTTGTGGAGCAGAGGCGCGGTATAACTTTAAAAACGTGGACAACCCAGCTTAGGCCTAAACAAAGGCTCTGTCCTTGAAGCTGCCTTGGAACACGGGGAGGAGGAGGTTTTATCTGTTTTGTGAGAGCTTTGCGAGATGCTTGGCTGGAGGTGCTGGGCCCGGGGGGAGAAGGGGGGGCGAGAGCCGCTTGCATAGTGGAATGGCACTACCCAATAAAACACTGGCGCGTGTAAACCTGTAACTGACCAACTCTGTTAAGGGGCAGGCGCGGGGACACTGCTGAACTGTATATATTGAGCTGTCCGGGGCAATAAAGGGAGGACGATCTGTAGCCATATTGGTGTGATGATTGTTATCTTGGCCGGCTCTCCGAAGGGACCCTCTTCAAGAAACAAAAGCAGAGGAAAAAATCAGGTTTGGAGAGGCAAATCCTTTGTTCCTCCTATTATACCCATCATGGCAGTACGCCAAGGCATGATAAGCTGGAGATACCGGCTCAGCATTTGAGGGTCAAAACTGCAGCGAGCCAACAGGCAGCCTCTGATGGATGCTGTCAGGGAGGACAAGGCACGGTGGATTTTCAGCTTTGGCTGTAACAGTCTGTGGGGAGCTGGACTGGGCTGGTAGAGGCTCACCGCTGCCAGCTCATCACTGCTAGGGAAAGCAAGATTTTGTCTAATCACCTCTGCGTGATGGACAGCCATGATACCATGGGGGTCCTTCCCTCAGCGTGAGCTGAGGAGAGCTAATGTGGTGATGCGTTAAACTTGTCTGACCTGCAAAGAGAGAATGAGGCTGAGGAGGGAGATCTATGCTGGACTGAAAAAAAAATGCACAGTCTGCTGTGGTGTGTTGGAAATGTTTAAATATTCATTAAGTGTGGCTAATATTTTATGTTACTAATTGAGATCTTTTGGGTTTTTACCTTTTTTCATCCTGTAAATTCTCTGTGCTTAATTTAGATTGAATATAAGGCGTATTACGGAAAGAAAAAGCTTTCTAAAATCCACCCTGGCCTTTTATCTGTGTTAGGAAACTTGATGACTGGAAACACTTGAGCTTCCAACCAATTTGTAACTGTTTTCAGGAGTCAAAGTAGGGGATTATAAAATGTGCACTGTGTATGCATTCTGTAAAGCTAGAAAAAGAAAATCCCAGAAATCCTTATTGAAATAACTACTCAGGGCTTTGAATTCCACAACACAAATACAGTTTGGGAGTTAATTTCTCAAGTATGTAGTTTATATGATAACAGATCATCCCCGGAAGTACTAGTCATAATCTAATAGCAGAAAGGTTGCTTGTTCAGTCCCAAAATATTTACATCTTAAAAATAATTGTTAAAATCAATTACTGAAAATGATATGCCATGTAACTTTTCTCATATTTGCCTTGCTCTCAGACTGTTTTTTGGTGGAGGAAGGAAGATGCTGTCCTAGAGCAATGAATGCAAGAGAATTACGAAGAATGGCTGTGCCCCTCTTGCCAGTCTTGCTGAAGGAATCATCAAGAAGTAAACCCACAGCCTTATACGTATATTGTGTGCACATACTTACGGCATCACAATCGCAAATTCCCGTATTCTCCCTGCCTGATCTTAGAAGTTTCTTACAACTGTTTGTTCAAGTAACACTAATTTTTCAGTTTTCTGTCCCACTGTCCAAGCAGATGTCTTACACTGGCTGTGCCTATCTGTCCATGTCAGTGCCTTGATGTCCTCTTCCCTCTTCCCAGAAAGGGAAAAGTGGTGCTGTTAAAATTCTAAATGAAAGTAGCAGTAAGAATCTGGATGTTAGTAGCCACTGTTTTAATACTGCCGGAAGTGATATTTTGTGAGATTCTTCCTGTGATCGCAGAGAAGTTAATTTCCACTTGGCTGTGGTCTGATATCCCAGCTGTGCAGACCTCTGCTGCATTATGTTCTGTATGTAGGACTGTCTTGCCATCTGGTTTTACATCCTAAGGATCTGGATAAGTAGCTATCCACTGAAAGTTCATATCTTACAAAGCATTGCCTAAAGTAATCCTTGACTCTAAGCATTAGACAATTCCCTCCGAAAACAATATATACACACACTCAAAAAGACAGATGCGAAGGACTGTGACAGAAAGGCTAAAGTCAGTGTGAATGGGGAAGTGGTAGGGATATCTGGGTGTGGAAGAACCAAAAGGACAAACAGCAGGAAAGAGTCTCTTTGGAACAGCTCACACTAACCTGCCAGGGTTGGCATGACTTCAAGACCCCAGTGCATCTACTTGCAATTTCATAAGGCATCCAGCTTTGGAGACAAAGGACAGCGATGACTTCTGATGACTTCAGAGATGGGACAGGATGGAGACACTGCTCCCTGTCATCCCAGAAGGTCTCAGAAACACACCCGCAAAACGTGAACATTGTTGCCAGACTACAAAGAACTGCGGAGATGTGGGAAGGAATTGACAGCTGCCATTGCTTGTCCTCCCTGTCATCACAACAGATCCTCGACCTAACATCTGTGGACGGGAGCACTGAGGTGCCTGACCACAGGCCGGACCATGTGAGCTCACCCGCTCTGATGGCTGGCCAGACTTCTTGGATACCACAGATATCCAGGTGCTGGTGAGTACGAGTCTCTGAGAGTCTCGTTTTGTTTCAGGTTTTAAGATTACCTTCCTCTCCTCTAGGATCTTAGGTGGACATTTTCTGTATTCCTGATACAGGGTTGCAACAGTGCTTCCTAAACAGACATAAAAATACTAAAAAAAAAAATAATCAGGAAAGAGTCTTAATTGTGTCTATTTTAAATGTGAAGAATCAATACCAGATCTCCAAAAATCTGATGAAAAGCTCTTCCTTGGGGCCATTCATTCAAGACTTCCCTCTGAGAACCCTCCTAGCTATTTATCAACTACTTTAAAATTACACGGTCTAAAACACATATAGCAGCGTGTACCTGTGTACTTTTATTAAAATGTATATATTCATTTAATTCTTGCCAACTTCTGCCTTATTAGCAAAATCCAATTCCCCATATGCTGAAACAATGACCTTTATATTATAAATTCAAGGATTCATAAAACAGATGGTGGAGACTCAAGAAAAAAAGAAAAAGAAAAAAAAGACAACAAATAAAACCCCAGCTTGTCCGGCTGCAAGGACCAAAGTATGCATATTAAAATAATCTTGGAAAGCTGGCTGTGTTAGTGAAACCATATGGGCTTAGTTATGTTATATGGTACTCTTGAGTTGAAACTTATTAGCATCTCCTCTTCTGCTGTTGGTGAGTAACATGTAAAAAGCTATTCAGTAGTGGTGAAGAGATACTCCTCATGAATCCTACTTGTAGGATTCAGGATTTGGTGGTCATGTTTTTGCTTGATTTTCTTTGCCCTTGGTGTACTCTTCCCCTGCCATGTCCACCAGTAAAAGCTGATTTCTCTCATATTTCAGGCCTTCAGAACATAAGGCATCTTTAGGGTGGTATCTGTATATCTATGTCCACGTGCTGGCGTGCAAAGCTAGTAATTTCTGCACGAATGAGATTGTTTTGCTTTACGAGTGTGGCAGTTTCTAGCTTATAATGTCTGGATATTCAGATTGTGGAACCAGTGCACTGATTTCCTAGTCGTGCCTGTAGCCGAAATAGTTCCTAAATGCTGAGAGAGATTATCACAAGGAGGATTTACACGTGTGGATTATTATAAGTATCTTGGACATGCTAATATGTGATTATTGCATGATAACAGAATATAATCCATTGAAAGCCAAAAATATTAAAATAATACTGACTTTCATGTTGCTTAAGCAATAATTTGTAAGACCCCAGACCAGTGTTGGAGAAAAGATAGAATGAATTGTAGAAATAATTCTTAGTTTTTTCCACTTTTGTTCCTCCCAGCTGGCCTTGCCAAATGTATTTTTGTCCCATATCTGTTTTCTGCTTTCCAAATACTGGCTTGAGCATGACAGATTAAGAGGTGGAGATTTAAACTCAAGGCTGTTTGCCAGAAAGGACTATACTCATGTGCAGTGAGACAACTTACCAACTGATAGCCTAACTTTGACTTCTTCCTGCTATAGTTTTCATTTCTGTTATAGCTAAGTAGACTTATTGTGGTACTGTACAGTTTGACCGCAGAATTTATCTGGCCTATTGCATTTTATTAATATGCTGCTGACAGTGTCTTTCATGCACAAATAAAACATAAATGACAACTTTAATTAGTTTTCTGCCATGCCATCCAACATTAAAAATAATAATTTTCAAATGCATTTGTCACCTTGACATTTTGCTGTGGAGGCAACGATCAGTAACCCTGCAAGTATCAGTTACATTCCAAAGATCATTTCTTACATTCCTACAAAACCCAAGGTAAATCATTTGTTCTTCAGAAAGGTAGAAGGAAAAAGAGTGTTGGTATTTGCCCAAGGGTGAAACTAAGATATAACTTACTTGAGCTAGGACCTACTGGACTCTTGATAGGATCCCAAACGGAGCAGACCTTCTTTGTTAAGTTCTAGGCTTATCTTTTGACTGCTGTAAAAGTATCTCCAGTGAGAACACAAATCTTTTTCTGTTTTGATAGACAGTAATATGTTCCCTGTGCTGCCCCTAGATAGTACTTTCTTTGCATTGTAGTAATTTTGTATTATCAATATATGTGTATCTTTCTTTGGTATTTTATACTGCAGAGATAGTTTTTGTTTTGCATTAAATGCTGTAAAACCTAAAACATTCAAGCATTTGCATTTGTCCTGTCAGAGGGAATCACTGACATCTGTCATCCCTGCTCACTTTTTCACAGCTTGGCAAATTTTCTGTCTGAAAAAATTAATGTGATGAACATCACCTTGCAGGAAGTGAATTGTTAGGTTTTATTCTGTTGCTGGTAAAGTATAAAAACCGTACAAAATATTTAATGTGTTTCACAAATGTGAAATTCGAAGTGCTTTAAATGAAGTTAAAGAACTAACTTTTCATTTTGGAAAAATCCCTTTCCTAAATTCATTTCCTTGAGAAACAAGCATCTTCTGTTGAGTTCTCACAATTTCTGCTGCTGGCAGAATAACAGTCCCTCCAGCTCCAGGCATTGATGATACACTTTTTGATGTCCTCGTGGTCTTTTTGCTGATACTTGGCCAAACCATGTTGTACCATTTGGATGCTAAGGCATTGGCTTTGAGAGATACTTTTGCATTTAGCCTGGAAATGCTTTCTGCTGGCAGCTGGGCATTGGCAAAAGATGGAGCCCTGGGGCTGCAGCTGCTGGTGCATACCTTGAAGCGTGCCAAAGCACAGGGACGGAGTACAGGACCCCAGGGCTGGGGCTGGGGTGGAGAGCATGATGGCAAGTACATACTGAGGGAAAAGCTGGGGTGGCAGAAGAAGGATTTGTTATCAGAAATACAGCAAGAATTACCTCTGCCTCCTCTCAAAAACCCCAACAACTGACAAAGAATCAGAAAGGACTAGAAAAAGCCTGCCATAATAGAAGTAAATTGGATCTGTGCATCTGCTCCCTCATGCATTTTGCAGCTCTGAGGCTCAGGTTTCTTCTTCAGTCACATTTTCCAATATCAGACATGAAAACCAAAATCGTGAGCCAGTCATTAGTATCCCTCAGAAGACTGGTTTCATTTTCCAATACTATCATGATCTTGTGTGACCTTGGACAAATCATCTAGAGGAAAAAAACGTCAGCCAGCTTAAATTATCTTAGTTCTACTCACCTTACTGGAGAGTCAGTGGACGCTCTTGTTTTTAACGGAACTTTGACAGTTTGTGCCAACTGTGGATCTTCCCTACAGTCTCCAGGTTTTAGTTTCCTAGGAGTAAAATGGCAGTAACAATGCTTCCCTATCTCACAGGGATATTTTGAGGATAAACACATTAAAAGAGTGTAAGGCTCTGAAATACTTTGCAGGTGGGAGCTATAAAAGTCTCTCAGATAGAAAAACCTGAGCTGTAGCAGTTCTGTGACCTAGATCGAGCAGCTCTGTTCCTGTCACCAGCCCTGCCTGAGCTCAGCTCCCTCAGCTGTGTAATTAGCTGGTCTCAAATAACCCTGAGAAACTTCTAGAAGCTTTTACACCTCTCCCCTTTCCCTTAAGGTCTGTCTGTGCCACTTTTTCAGTGATCTACAGCTTTTAGGTTATTTCCTGTCAAATATACTTCAAGGCTAGTTTCTACCTGGTTTTCTTCCCTTCCCACAGCTGCTCTGCTGTCACTGTAGCATTAAAACATTAAAAAATTATGTAGCAGTTTGGGTTTTTTTTCTCTTCTGTAAGGCAGAATTAGAGCTTCTCTAGAGGAATCTCATCTCCATTGCAATGCCTCCTGGGATCTGGAGCATTTTAGCTGAGGGAATAAATTCTTTCATCCACCTCTTGATACAGACACTGCAAAATAAGTCATGATCATAGAACTGTTCTCTGCATTAAACACTTCTTTGTTCTATAATTTCTTCTAAATATAGAACTTAATGGTGCATGTTGCAGAATTCTTTAGATTCTCATTTTTTGTGCTTGTTTCCAGTTCTTGAGGCCAGCAATTGGAAGGGTTAAGGAATTTCCAGTCTTTTACAGCATACCAGTTCTGACTTGCTACAGGTTGAAGGAGAGTATTGTTACAGCTGAGCTAAGTTTATATCCTGTATATGACTGCTGTAAGCAGGTGAACAGTTTGGTAAATCTGATAAAGTAAATATAATCCATTGCTCATAGTTATGCCAAGTGGAGCCACATATTAAATGGCCACAGTTTCCAAGCTGTATGTGAGGAAACAGCTTTTTATTGCATTTTTCAGCCAGGCAAAGTACGAGCTTTCTTTTGAAGTTAATAAGAATTGCCAGTTTGATTGTTTTTTCTCCTGCATCCCTGAACAATATCAAGCATATTTTTAATACCCAGCTGTTTGAATTAGGTTGTTTAGTTCTTTGTGACTCTTGTCTCTTTGTGGAAGAGAGAGCAAGGAATGGGACAAGAAAAACAGATAAGAAATCTTTTGACATGATTTCGGGAGCTTTTATAAAAGCATTCTGTTCATTCCTACCCAACATCACCTCTTCTAATACTTCAACCTCAAAAATGGTCCTGTCTCTTTGTTGCAGTGTTTGTATTGTCTTTCACTTGGGGATACCCCTGCGATCAGTAAAGTGTCATCCCTTGCAGTAGCTGTGCAGTCAGAACTTCTCAAGAGCAGCATTCCTAAACTGCCCTGTTTGAGTCTTACACTGAAGAAAAGCTACCAAGAATGTAGAGGGAATTTTTTTTCTATGGATTTGTATGAAGACTACTAATATCATTTCTCTGGGCAGTAATCCCAGAGATTACTGGTTGATATGGACCAGGTGGAAGGAAGTGTCTCTTTTAGCCAATTTGTGCTTGTATTTGAGGAATTATGGTTCACCACCATCAGACTCAGCAAAGACAGTTCCAGAGTCCTCTGTACCAGTAAATGATACCTCAGAAATTAATTATGAAAGGAGTAAAACTACATCCCACTGCAAGATGGAGGCTACACTGGGGTCAGAGTAACCAAGGCATTCACATTCCTGGGGAACCCCTCTGGTTCAGGCCAGAGAGGTATAAATAGAGAAACCTGGTAACATTTGCCCTAATTTCTTCTCTAGATGTAATTTTTCTGGGAAATGTAACCATTTCCATTAAGACTCTTCATTAATATTACACCTTCACAAAAATAAAATTGTTTTTTTACCACTCCATGAAAACAGGAAGGTCAATATATTCAGACTGGAAAAAAAACAAAAATGCACAGTCCTGTACTACATTAGTTGTGATAATTTATAAACAAGACTAAAACAAAGGGAGACAATGACTTGCAAAATAAAGACTATTTGCTCATAGTGAGAAATGGACTTCTACAGATTTGTTCTGTTTCTCCCTTTTAGAAAGAATTAGTTACCATAGCAACCGATACATAACACTACATCCTTTGCTACTCTTGACATCTACAGAGCAGTTTTTAAGAGAAAAAAATCTTAATTAATATCTAAAAGAATGAAAGAGACAAGGCCTTTCTGTACTGCAAGGACACTGTACTGATACTTGATTTTTTCTTTGCAGGTGTTGTGTAAGAGCTGTGTGAGGGACCTGTACTTCTATTAATCATATGGGGAAGAACTGGAAGACTGTTTTGGTCCTGTTCAGAGGTCAGTGACAAAACCTATGACCTGAAATTTTGTCTGAAGTACACTGAAGTCAAGTTACTTGCAATGAGAATTTAGCTTTTAATGCTAGAAAGCACTGTAGCATCTCAGTAAATTCTGTTCTCACTCCTGCTGTACATTAAGTACATGACCACAAACAAGACACCCACATCTTCCCTTAAAATGTCTAAAGGTTGGAAGTCAACACTGAGACGCAGCTACCAGGGATATAGAATCGTGGAATCATTTATGTTGAAGATCCTTAAGATCATCAAGTCCAATTGATATAAGGATATGGGTCAAATTTTCCTGCCAACAGTGTTGTATCAATGTAGGAGAAATTATACTTTCATGTAAACTCTCCAGTGCCCCCTTGGCTCTGATTCCCTGGCTGTCCAGCTCACGCACCTCTTGGGAATAGGATTGGCAGGCTGGAAAACCTGTCATGAACAAGGACTTTACTCAGGTATGGGACATGCCTGGTAGAATCCCACAGCCTCAGCAGCACTTAAACATCCCCTAGTTTACCATATAGATACTTGAGAGAAAGATGAACGATTACCAGATCCTTCAACCCCTTTAATTCCAAATATTTTTATTATATGATCTGTACAGATAGCTCTTATTCTCAATTCTTGGTGAAGGGACAGCATATAAAAGTGGTGCATACATTGTTCTTTGTGCATAGTGTAGGAATGGCACTAGTTTATCTGGCTGGGCTTCTAGCTGTGATGAACTGGTATTTCCAGTGGTTCCCACAGGGGATATAGTATGAATACACCTGAACAAAACATAACATTCCATCCCAGAAACTTGTTTTGAAGGGAGAATCGAATGGGGAATTGTGATTTTCCACATCCTTACTCTCCTAAATGTGATACCTGACACTGTGAAGAACACTGTTGACTTGCTTGTATCATAGGCTGACAGTACCTTCCTGAAAGGCTGCTCCTGACAAAGTGTCTCCTATGTGGAGCTGACTGACATATGCAGGTGGCAGGAATAATTAAGCAGAGGAAGAAAACCACTTATCTAGAATGTCTTATGGTAACAGTCCAGTGAAAAGACAAGCTATAAGAAAAGCCCTGGATAGATAACGTATCTAATTCCTCCTCTGGATAAATAACACATGGAAAAAAACCGCATTCTTCCTGCTAAAAGCCTGTAGAGTACAGGAAAAAAAAAATCTCTTGCTTTGCCTGCTAGTGTATTTTTCCTGGGTAGTGGAAAACTAGTAACTGGGCATTTTACAGACCTTAGGGATAATTTTCAAATGGTATTTATCTATTTTTTTATCTAGACTGTTGGTTTAAAATTAGAGTCCTCAAAGAAAAAAATATGCAATGGGAGTTATGCATAATAATTTTCTGGTTTTAAACTACCTGCAGCTCACATTCCAGGAAACTAAAATCAGAATGAATGACAAATGCTTGCTTTGTTCTTGTTTTCAAAGAAATTCACAGAGTTTTTCTCCATAACATCCATTATCAGTTCTCTGAGCCTGTTCAACCCCAGAGTAAATCACATTAAAAAAATTCACAGTACATTTACTTACAATTGGAATTAGGCTATCTCAGACATTTTGAGAAAAAGGTGCTTTTGGAAGATGTTTGTCTGGATCAGGACCAATAGAAAGGCCTTTGGGCTAAATTTTCAAACGTTGTATATGGTTTTGTTTTGCTACAGTGATGATCCTGCAGATCATCTACATGACTCCTCCTGAACAGATGTAAATAGCATAAAATCTTACATATTCACTGTTTCTCCAACTATGAACTAGGATATCCTTTTGTGCTTGATATCACAGAGGAAATGAAATAGATTGTTTTACTTTTTACTGTGAAATCTAGGTTTGAATGAATAGTCGTTAAAAGGTTAATACCTTTCCTAACACTTCAGGAACATAAAATTAAGTGCTCCTGTCACCTTCACATTTACATCCTGAGTTCCAGCTGATGAATAAACAGACTGGAGATTATCACACAGGGTACATTCATGTGTAAAATGAAATTCCTATTAAAGTTCATTGCTTCAAATGAAATATGCTTTGTAGCTCTTCCTGTAGAGATTCCTGCTGAGTTCTGTCATGATATGCTGAAATTCAGTCCTCCTTCTCTCATCCTTATGCTTAGCCCTAGAAGAAAGTGATCTTTTTGGCGAGGCTTTGTAAGATTTTTGACAGAAAATGCCAACAATTATTCAACTCCTTGATTGGAGACTTACCGAAAATGATCTTGGGCCATCAGTGACATGCTCATTTAAATATTTTTTTTTTTGTTAACCTGATGTTCAGTTGCTTTCAGCTAAGATTTGTAAGTTATTTTGAGTGTGTGTACAGTAAATTGATTGCATGAAGATGCCGCAAGCCATAGTCCTCCAAGGCTATCCCAGAAAGCTTTACACTCTCAGATAAATCCACATGCCTCTATGCCCCATGTGTTCAGCATTTCAAATGGCCAAGAGATAACAACATATTTCTCTCAAGTACCCTTTATCTTGGCTTCAGACCCCACAGCACTGCAAAGTTGAGTGTAGCACATAGCTGGTTGGAGCTGTGCTTTCCCCTTAGTGACATGCTCAGCATCATTTTGAAGGAGCAACATTATGTTTGTTTAACCACCTGCATTTAACCAACAACTCTGCCATTGGTTTCTTAAAATCCAGGTATTCCTCTTTCTAATTTTCTGGTGAATAAAATGGAGCTTTTTTTCTGGAGTAATCCTGCAGTGTAAGTACTATATTAATTTGAATATTGCTGTCATCTGGGAACTAAGAATAATGAGGGCTTGCAGTCATGTTACTCAGATGACAGTAAAAACACTCTTTAAATCCATTCCCCTTAAATTGTAGTCTATTGTCAGAGATGTTAATTTTGGATATATTATACTTAATGAAAACAAATGTATGCAATTGCTTGGTTAGCCAATTATCCTTTAGAAAATAATATCAGGGAAGTGTGAGAGAGAATTAAGATCTGCAGAACTGGCTTTGTTTGTTTGTTCTAAACCTAAAGAAACAAATATCCACTTACTTTGCACCAGGGGTTAATTTTTCTTGTGCTACCGCTGGCACTTCGACTTATCCTGTATTTTTTGGCTTATGCAATGAGCCTCCACTTTCCTGAGTCACTTCAAACCATTAAAACAGGTGGGAAATGTCCTGTCACAGACACTTTATTTCAATAGCTATAATTAATTTCCGTGGAAGTATTGCTGAAAATCATAATCTACACTGCAGTATTTCATTGGAGGCTAGTCATTTACATTGTCTTGAGATCAGATGGGAGTGTACATGATGCAGCTCTGCACCTAATTTCATCTATTTTAATGTAATGGTTTAAACCCCCAAATCTCTCCCAGATATATATTCTGTTTACATATCATATCCTTTTCTAGCTAACTATAACTATGCCTACTTTAGGTGTATGTCTCTACTGCCATTAGCCTCCACTAGCTTATTGTGTTAGGTTTCGTTTTAGCTAATGCCAACTCTGAGGGATGTTTTCACGTGCACGTTCCTGTTATGCCCTAAGTCCTGCTAAGAGGCATTTGGGGCAGATAAATCAGTGGAGGGTGTTTCTTCTTGCCTTGGGGATCCACTGAGCACAGTCAGTGAAAGACAGTCCTGGAGCCCATGAGGCATTCAAGTGATCTGCAATAGCAAGTTAAGATTCTGCAGCAAGGAATTGCATCAGAGGGGATGAAATGAGTCTCCCAGGGGTTGGAAAGGAGTGGATAGAATTTGCTTTAACTCAGAAATTTAGTGGAAACGAAAAACATAGTGAATAAGCGAAGTTGTTTATGGATCCTTAGGTCTATTTGGTCTTGCCCAGTTGCATTTACAGATGCAAAATGTTAAATATGTTGGCCTATATTCCAGCATATAGTAAAGCCCTTTTTGTTCAAAAGCAACTCTTTCTAGTTTTTCAGAGGAGATAAAAGGTTTTTGCCAAAAGAACATCTGCAAGGACCCTCCCCTGATCTCAGGGCAATTTGTAGTCCTACAGCACTGGCCTTTTACAATAGCAACATGATACTTTTAATCTTCACATATGAATGTCAAAGCCATCTCTCCTATTCAACTACTGAGCTCAATTTTTGTTCTACAGTCAAAATACAGAAAAGTTCTAGGCTTTTACATTGTGCATGCTAGTGTAAAAGGACTTCCCTGGTGCTCTTACTACAGCTGCCTAGATTGACTCAGTTGTTTTAAAGTGGAGCTTTCTCAGTTTAGTCTGACAAGTTTTAAGCCCTGTTTCCTAGGTAAGCGGACATATCTCTGAAATGTACGTTTAAATTATTCTTTCTAAAATATGGCTTACTCTCAAGTTATAACATGTATGATTATGGCAAGTTTAGGAAAGTAGATTAGCTAAAAATTTGCCTATATCCTTCACTATTTTAATAGATCATGGTCACTTATTCCTTGTCTATTGGCACAAAAAGAAATCTTCAAACTTGTGCTCTAACTGGATGCACTGTTGTATTAAACTTTTTTCTAGTTACATTATTTCTCACGAACAGAATTTTCATCTGTGTTCATCTTTAGCTTCTGCACATACCTGTCTGATTCTGTTGCATCATTTTTTCCTCTGAAAAATGCTAAAAGCAAACCTGTATGGTATGTCCCATTTTACAGGAAATGCAGCAAGCTCCTGTAGCTTTCAGCCGTCCTTCAAAAATACTCCTCGCCAGAAAGGTTTGCTTAACTGATGAACGACTTAACTGTAATCTTTCAAAATAGCAAGTGCTTTGTAATTTGTTAGTTTCTGCAATTCTTTTAGTCCCTTCCAAGTATTTTATTTTTCAAAGGGAATCCTGCAATTCCAGCTAACTTTGTTTAATTGCTTTCCTCAGACTCTGAGAATTCTGACTTTCACTCTCAAGTTTTAAATTTTATTGCTGATAATGTATAGTGTTCAGGAATCACTCAAAAAACCCGGTACAGGACAGTCTCACTTATTGTCTGACTTCCAGCTGATTTACATTAGCAACTACAACCTTTGCAGAGCTTGTGAGACATATTTAACTGCCTTGCATTAAGTCTTTTAACAGAGGAGTTTTCCCAGAAAAACAGTATTCTATGAAGGATGTTGGTGTGACTTAGTACATTCCTTTCATATTAAAAAGAAATCTATGGTTCTTTATTACTTTTTGTCTTACGACCTCTTTCTCTGGGCCTTTAGACCTGTTCTTTAGTGACTTTAAGACACCTAAAGTTAATTTCCTTCATTAATTCTGTTTGCATGTATATAAACATGATTATGTTATGAAAACATACCAGTGAGTTCTAGTGAGTTCTGTTTATCCTAGCACTGCTGGTCAGCTCCCCTTTCCCAAATTCTGATTTACCTTTAAAGCATTAATTCCTTAGAAATCTACGTCATTACTTTTGCACAGAATAACTGGTGACAGTTAACGGTATTATTTTCAGTGACTACGATGTAACCTCTTCAGATTTCTTTCTCGTGGCTGCTGACTGGACTGTATTTGTCCTGTTTACTCTTCCCATGCAGTTCAGATGTGGGCTGAGCTGGGGAGGCCTCTCCATAACTGAAATGTTGAGCATGGGTAAGGAAAGGGTAAAGCTTGCCTCTGTAAGACATAATTTGCTTTTTTGCCCATTAGCCGGCCTAGAACAAGAAATCAAATTAAGTTTATTCATGCATGTTTTTTTAAACAATTTCACGAGTTTATCCACTATTTTATTAGCATTACACTGCTGCGTGAAAGGAAGTCACTTCTCTCCCTTTCTCTAGTGGCAACCATTTGTTTTTAACCTCCATGTGGCGACAAGGGCTCCAACGATGGTGGCTGTGGTCCAACCCAGCCCTGTGAGGCAGTGGCAGGGTTGGATGATCATTAGGGAAGGATTAAGGCCAGTTTACAGCTGCAGTTGCTTGAAGCAGGTTCGTTAGCGGGTAGTTGGGCGATGGTGGCTCCAACCCTTTCACAAAACCACCTCCTACCCACCGTGCGAGGGTGATTTGTGGGGAGCGGAGGGCGGGGGGTTTCTGGGCACACCTGGGGCCAGGCGGGGATTGCCGCAGCTGAAGGCACTCGCGCAGGCCCTGGGTCGCTGGGCCGCCCTTTGCAGGGCAGTGCGGGGAGAGATGTGCCTGTAGGAAGCCTGCTGCTCGCGCTGGAAAAAAAGAGCAGGCTAGAGACAAAAAAGCCCACAACCAAAACGCTTTTGGTGGGTCTGTGAAGGAGAGAGATCTGCAAAACTTCTGAAGGCGGCCCGGTGAAAGCTCAGCAGGTTTCCTGAAGACCAGAACAAGTCAGTTACTGGGTGAGAGGAGAAGCCGAGGTGGTGAGTCCAGCAAGTGCTCGTTTGTCCTGTAGGGGCTTGATAAATCTGGCTTTAAATGAAAGTGACCCTGTGGAACGTGCCCTGGAAACAGAGGCTTGAGCTTTCCTTTTCTGCTTTTCTGATCTCAGTTCTTGCTGAAACCTGCAGAGTTTCTTCTGGCCTTTCCTACGTGAGGCAGCAGCTGAGGAACGGCTGCGGGGAGGGTGCTGCAGCCTCAGGAACATTCTCCTGCTCTGCTTTGGCTTACTGGAGGTGGTTTCTTTTTTTTTTTTTTTCCTTTTTGAGTGACTTTGTAAAAACGCTTGTGGCTTACACGTTTGTAAGTTTCAGCTTATGAAAACCCAATTGATTTGAGGAAAGATGAGGAACTTGCAAGAAATGACATGAAGTTGAGGTAGCTGTAACAGGTCTGAGTTGGGCTGTGGAAGCTGGGCGTAGCACACTCTTGCACAGGTGGCTCTTGGTGTCTGAAAGGGCAGCAATTAGCTATCCACGTGGTGTACTGGTCACATTTAGCAAAGACTTTGTTCCCCACAAAAAGGCTTTTTAAAATTATTATAATTTAGGAAACAAACCTGCTAGCTGCAGTTTTCCTGCAGCTGTTTTTCTCAGCTGGGGGTGTGGGCATGTACATGCCCTGTGTTGCTTTCCCTTGGGTCTCACCAGGGGTTTCATGTGTCTCTGCCCTTAAAGGTAAGAACTTGCAAGTTTTGTATTGGATGGCTGGACGATTTGTGATGTGTTTTCTCAATAGTGGGATAAACATGGTCCTAACACACAGTAACTGGTTGCACTCGAGAATTTTACAGCAAACCAAAAGTGTTTCTGTGTGTATTTCTGCAGTTGAGATTTAACTGCTGTGTTCTGGCTGTGCCTCTAGAATTTTGTTTGGAAAAGGTAGGACCTGCTTGGCGTATTTGGATGACCTACTGCTTTAACATAATGAAAAAATTTAAAAGAAAATCTTGTCTGAAGTTGAAATGTTGATGTTTTGTAACACTAGCATGCCAGACTTCTTCAAAGGTCAGGTTGAAAGATTGTTTTCTCTTGCTGTTGTTTATGGGTTTCTTTTGGGTTTTTTTTCCTAGCTTTCATGTAATTATATTAATTTCCTCTAGCTTAGTCTTGCACTGTGGCTGTCTCCCTCTGGTGAGTTTATGATAATGTCATTTAAGGTTTGGAAGAAGTTGTGTGGGACAGATGTGGATCTTATAAGCTTGATGCATTGGATAAGTGGGGCAAAGAGGTTTGGAATTTAACAGTCAGTGTAGCAGTTCATCAAACACAACTCAGCAACTTTCTGTAGGCAGTCTTTGCAGTCAGAAAGCCTGTTACACATATATGTATCTGATACAGTTATCTGGTTAAATATGGGTTTTAAAAAACAACAAACACAAAAAAAACCCAAACAACGCCCCCACAAAAAAAAACCACAAAAAAACCCCGCAAAACCAAACAAAAGAAACCCAGGAAAAATGTGGCAAGCCTAATATATTATGAACTACTTCCTGATTTAAACTTTGGCTTACTGTCAAAGTTAATTTAGAAAATCTTTCTTTGAGCAATTTTTTTTTCCTTGTGCTATACATTTATGATCTTTAAAGAGGATTAACTTACTGTGTATTCTCTTCACCGCAATCATTTACATATTTCATTTATACACAGTTAGGGGCTCTGAGTAGAAAGCACATCTTCCATGCATTTTATTTTCCATAAACAGGGTTATCCTGACTGACTACCTACCTGAATTTACAAGAGTAATTTTTACAGTTAACCTGATTTCTCTTTCTTGATTTTATTCGTGTTTCTGCACTTCACAATATGTTTTACTTAGAGCTATTTATTGAAAAGTTATTCTGTCTTAAAAAGAGAACAGAAACAAATGCTTTGAGAGTATTAATATACATGTGTGTATATACTGTGTTCAGCTTTATATCTGATTTAGATTTATTTTGACTTAACTGATCTAATGTATCCATTGTCGTTGATAGTGACTGCTCGTGATGATGTTTTTCCCTGTATGCTGTCAAGATTGTGATTTAGGATAGAACAGTAACAGGGAATTTCCATCTGTAGGATTGGTAACAAGAGACCTCTAATTTTTCACTTCTCTGTGGGCTGGAATTCAGAATATGTTTTTTTGCTTCTCACTTCTTTCTCTCCTTCCCTGCCAAATACTACACTCAAATTTCCATTTTATCTTCTCCACTTCAATTATGTCTTTTTGAAAACTTTATTGGTTAGTATGAGTTAACTAGAAACTCCAGAAAATGAATGATAATGAGCAAGAATTTTCTAAAATTCAAGATCATGATGCGTATAGAGGCAGAAAGTTCTCCTTTGTCTGCTTAACCACATTTAGTCACTCTGCATAAGACACAGCCATCTTCCCCCGTTTCCTTGGTTTTAATGCAAATTTCTGTAAACAAACCACCTTTTGCAAGGTATTTCTTTTTTTCCTTGTGACAGTAAATATGACAGACAAATGTACTGCAACAAAAGTCTTCCATTGCATTGCATACAAAATGCATAAATATGGGATAGCTTGCCACAAGCTCTTCCGTTGCTTACCTGATTCAAAAGGCTTTTGATAATGTCTGTTAAACTTGGCATGAAACAAGAGTGCTTTCTTGTAGGTACCTCTGATAATGGAACAGTGTTAATGGCACAGTGATGCTGAACACGTATGAGTTTACTGGGTTTAACAAGCAGGATATACAGTAGGCAGAAACCTCATATGCATCTTTGCCTTGTTGTAGGCAAGTTGTTTGGGGAATATATTGAATTATAATTTCTTTGAAGTGTCTTAGCACATTCAGGCAGATAACAGCACTGTGCAGCTTAAAGTGTAGTTTGACTTTGACCGGAAAATCAAACTCACTGCTGAAGCTCATTTCTTCCTTCAAAAACTGTAAACATGAATCATTAGCACCTTTAAGAAGCTGGAAGATTTCCAAGTCTATTTGGTCAATAACTCTCAGCTTCAAACAGAGAACTGCAGTGATTTCTTCCAGGGTTGCAGCGCTGTGTCACTCTCAAACTGATGAGCACGTTCACAGACACTTTCACTTACAATGAGACGTATGGTATGTTTTGTGTTTGTGAATTTCTTTGATACTAGTTCTCTGGCACAACTTAATGTTCTTTCAATGTAGTGTTTTGGTTGGGATAGGCAGAGAATTTCTTGAAGTGCAACAAGTATGTTTTAGCAAACTTCTTTTTGTTTAAGAAGTCAATAAGGGAGATGACATGTCCAGTATTTGGTTTTGCTCTATTAATGGATAATTACTCTTTTGGCATGCTTCCAGCAAAAAATTTAGATGACAAATGTGTGTATCTAAACATGTTCATCCATTATATGTCCAGTATGCTACGGAATACTTGTGGGAGATATTTTAGTTATTCTCAAGGATTGAGATACCAGTTTCCACAGCAGAAGCTTAGCCTGACAATAGTTCCATTCCTTTATCAGATCTTGTAATAGTTAGATTCATATTGAGAAATCGGCCTGTTACTTACAGTTATCATAGTCCTGTGAGCCAGCTCTGGAGTTGTAGTCAACAGGTAACACCTTGTATGTGATAGCAGACTTGGTTTTCTTATTTCTTTTGTATTATGGTTCATTTTCATCTGTCTCTTCAATCTTTGGTCACTTCATCATGGAAGATGGCTCTGGAATTCTTCATTGTATTCCCCAACATTCCTTCCTTCTGGGAACTCTTAAGTTTGGAGCGGTTGGCAGTACTGCATGTTTTGAGAAATCACCAGTGAAGAAACATTCGCTTAAGAGGTAGAGGCTAACCCAGCAGTGCAAGGGATCTAAATTTTCTGAAAAAAATCCTCTTTTGTAAACCATAATTAAGAATCTTGTCAAGAAGAGGGGGCAAAAGATGTTACAGAAAAACAAGTGACAAGTAATCAAATCTGTTGGGAAGTAACCACCTTGTCCTGAGATGCAACCACTTCTGAAACTGAAAGCAACACTCTAGTTTCTGTGACAGTAAGTGTCAAGTAAGCATGAATTGAATAAGGACATAATTCTGTTGCAGTGCCTGAGATGTGTTTGTGACTGCCGTATTTCCAGGGATCGTATTCCTGAAAGTACCTGTAATGTCCTATGTTTGCTCCCACTGAAGATAAGCTGCTACCCTCAAATGCACCTGTCGTGTACTTTTTATAAAATTCAAGCACAAACATTTATCAAGGGTCTTGGGACCTGAGCTGCAGTACGTAGATGAGAATGCAGTTTCTCTGATCTCAGTACAATTGTGTTGATTTACTCTTGCTGGGAATTTTTTTTAGTTGACTTACACACTGTCTGCACTACTTCTAAGTACTGTTGGTATAGCTGTACTACTGAGGAAGAGCTTATCTTATGATTTTTCCCTTGTCTATGCTTTCTCTTTGCCTTAAGTAAGTCAAAGGGTGAGACATGTAGTTATCTTCATATGAAAAATTTCCTTTAAAAAAAAAAAGCAGGGAACAATTGCTCTGCTTCAGTGTTGTCATTGCAATAATCAGGTAGCAATAAAATTCTTCTTTTGTCATCTTTATTATCTAGTGATGGGAACCTTCTGTTGCTAGAAGCTGCTAAACCTGCACTTTAATAACCTCCTACAGCCTTTTAGACCCAATTTACATGCTGTATGCTAAACAGATTAAAATTGGAGGGAGAATAATGTGAAACTCAGTATTTTGGAGCTTTACTACCTTTTTAATACATTTTTCTGACTTATTTTGGACGTAGAACTACCCTATTTTTTTTTTAACTTTAATGACTTGATGAGTATTGAAGAGTGTTACAATACAAAGAAAGGAGGATCTTCAAGGGCAAACAAAATACGGTATTTTGACACACATCTAGTATGAAAGCTCTTTGTCGTTCACTCTGTGAAATTGCATTGCCCATATTCCCTTTATACTAGCATGAATACTAAGTGAGTAGCAGGTGATTAAATTCAATATGCAGGTGATAACTCACAGATGTGTGGTCCGTTCTGTGATTTGTAAGGACCCTTCCCTGTTGAGACAATTTTTTGAATGTGTTGTGTCCTATAGTTTAAAAAACAAAACAACAGAACAGGCTTAGAGGCTCCATGTTAAACAGAAGTTCTGAAAGAGGTAAGACTGAACTGAGGACAAGAAACTGATGGAAACAGTGTGGTTTTTTTTTCCTGTATGATACGGGAATAAAAAAGGCTGTTGTTAGTCTTCTTATGGCTAGTATTGCTTGAACGCCGAGGCTCTCGCACGCTTGGTTCTTAGTCAGGTCTTGGAAATTATTATTTTGGGTGAAGATGCATCTTTAGGCATGTGCTAGAAGGTGGTGGTGTTGCTTTGCTTCTCTAATGTTTGCAGTTGACTTGAAGCCACCTATCATGGGGGCATCAACAGTGCATATTCTGGTCAATCCTAACTGTCAGTGTTGTGCCTAATTCTTTGCATTCCTGAGTGCCCCTTACTAACGAGTACTGCTTTCAGAGGTCACTCTTGTGTTAAATGGTTCCTCCAGGTTATGGACAGAGATGGCCAAAAACTGATTAAAAATTCAGCAATGAGTGGTAAAGACAGCTCTTGTATGTCTTTACCAGCATAAAAATTGGTAGTAAATGAGACTGTCACCGCCATCTAGTTTTTAAAAAAATCTGTATTTACTGAGCCATCAGCCAGGGACTCTTGGATCTCAGAATAATTTTGCTCAATAGACACTATGTTAATACATGCTGCTAGGCTACTGCTTTAATGAAAAGAGTGCATTTTTCAAACTGTTATTTCAGCTCTTCTAGACCTCAGTCTGGTAATGTCAATCTGACATGGTCAACATTCTTCAGTCACAGCTACCCTGAAAAGATTTCAGGTGTACCTTTTGCTATGCAAATATTACTGTGGCTGGAAATACATAATTCAGAATTGGGATTTTTTTTTTCTTTAAATAATATCCTCAATTACTATAGACTCCTACTTTCATTTGTGTGAAGTAAACCTATCTAATATGAGCAACTATTTTTCATAAAATAGAAAGTAAACTTGAAATATGGAAACTATTCTTTTGACTTCAGTTGTTCATGTCCCTCAAGTTTTGCTAGATCACGGAATGTATTTTTTTCTTTCTGTTATGTGGTATCTTCCCTGACATGCCCAATCTTTAAATGTCTTTTCTTTAGTTGGCCTTTTAATACAGTATCTTTATATGAAGTTAATTAATTTGTGATAAATTAACTGAAGTCACATTTTCTGTAATAAGACGATAACTGAGCACCTTTTTAAATGCTTTCAGGTATGTTATGGGAGGAGTTTTCGTAGCAGTTAGGTTGTCATGAACAGGGAATTAGCTTCACAAACTTGAAATAAAATCTAGTTCACTTTTGTCATAGGTAGGCATAGTACAGGGGAGATAATAATGCCTCAAATCTCACTCTTGGTAACATAGCAGTATGAGACCTTCTAAGCCTGTGTTTTGTTTTGTTTTTTTTTCCGAAGAAGAAATATTTCAAGTTTTGCCAAAATATTACAAAATGTTTAAGTGTTGAAAAGCTTTATCTACCCAAACTGCACTCTGTGGTTGTTAATTGGGTGTGTTTTAGTTACCCGGTTTCACTTATTCTGCTTAGTACACTTTAAGGAATGTTTTCTTTGACTGTTAAACGGCACCAATATTAAAACAGCTTGCCTTATTAAAATCACAGAATTGTTGAGGCTGGAAAAGACCTCAAACCCAATATATTTCTGTGAGTATAGCTTCATAAAAATCATGCTGTGAACAAAAAAAAAAAAAAGTAATAGAACTAAGAGTGTAATCTGCATTCAGGTTTGTGCTAAACAGAACTAGGTGGTTAAATGGGTGACAGATTGGGTGTTACCTGGAAAGATTTTAACTTAGTCAGATTGTGCATGCACTTCTTAGTACCTACCTTTGCATATATGAATAAGATCATTTGAAGTTAAACAGAATTTCATTACCAGATTTGACAGTGGAGAGCCGTTAGGTTCACTAGGGAGCTTGGGGCCATGAGGTGTGAAGTGGTAGGTGAGATTGTGGGTAGATAATTGCAAATGTCTACTTACTGCTTTAATTAGAAAGCTGGTTTTGAAGGTCAGGTGCTACTCTGGATACATCTAGCAATTTGGGTGGTTAGGCTTACACTCTAGAATTTGCCATAATAGAGAAGAAATTGTAACCTGCATCTGGAGGGTGGGGTGTTTACCTGTAAGCTACACAACTACATGGCAATGTACCTGGAGGCTCAGCTAGAAGGAAATTGAGTGCAAACAAACAACAACAAAAGCTTTTTTAATTTTGTAGAACTTGTTATTTTTGAGCTTTGTTTTTGGAAATGTTTTTTCTGAAAGAAATCTGTTCTTGTACTGGTGGCTTAGTCTTGAAAACTTGCTAGTGGAGTAAGCAATAGGGAAAGTACTTTTAGTAGGTTAAGGAAATAAATTAGCCGGGGATGTCATTCTTGGCCTCTGGGTTCGATCTAGAGCATTGTAAATGGTTGATTAGTTACGGTGTGAGAGGGAAGCGGAAAGGCCAGCTTTAAACAAGTTCACACCGCTTGGCTGGTAGCAAATGATCTCTTACTAGAGATATTCCCTCAGAAGTGTTAGTGAACAATAGATTAACTGAATCTATCAGTGTAGCACATTTCCATCGTGACTTATGGAAGCGTGAGTTAAATTAACACACTAATTCCAGTGTACCAACCCACTTGTGAGCATGTTGCCAGAGGTTTTGAAGTTCTTGGCCTGACCACTTAATGCTATTGCACATTCCCTTTTGTGTGTGGATTGATTGTACTTGTGCTAAGTATCATGTTTTAAAATTATCTTCCTGAGTGCCCAATAGCATGTGCTTCTGCTGGAGCAGCAAGGTATTCCTGAATTTTATTTCTCACAATGGTTTCTATTTTTAAAAAAAAATATTTTGGATATGTTAATGAAATCTTACTGCTTTGATTTTTCCCCTGGGCTATAAAAGAAATGAGGAAAAAAAATCTGAAAAGCACTTATTTGAAGAAAACATTTTAAAAAAATCTAACTTTTTTAAGTTTTCTGCATTTATCAGAGTTGGAAAATACAGCTAGGAGAAGCAGAAACACTTGACAAATTCTGTCTCTGAGTTAAACTTGTTGGTTAAGTCAACAAGGCATTCCAAATATGTTCCTGGTTGAGCTATGTGAGCAAAAACTCTTCGTAAGCTAGATGAGTGAGAATTTTATGTAGCTTCAGTGAATGGTAACACTTCTTATCCTGTCCTGCAAAGTAAACTTGAATCTTGTGTGAATAAACTGACCATACCTATTGATCTATTTGATCCATGAGAAGCTGCCTTATATGAAATGTGTTATCTAGACACACATGATTACGAAAGCATGTGTTTCTGTCAGTCAGGAGCAAACTAAATAATTGCTTAACTTGGTTGACTGAACTTGTTGGTTATGATTGGACTGAAAAGTGTGGTGAAGGGTATTGGTGATATAAGTGAATCTCAGTAGATCCATGTCTGCATTGTCATATTTGCAGTAAATTGTATTTTTAGAAAGCTGGAAGGTGCTTAGGTATAAAGCTTCCCATCTGTGAATACTATTTGCTTCCTCTCTTTTTTTAATGAACCCGAACTTTAGAATAGAGCTGTTTACGTACTTCAAGTCTGTGTGCGTGTCTGTGTAGACAATGCATTCATTGGCTTTGCTAGATCATCTGCAGAAACAAAACTATTCATGGAGCAAGTGTGGACAAATGCTATGTTTTATGAAGATGAATAAAACTGTGTGAACATTGTATTTCTAATTACAGAATGTGGAATAAATTATGTCATACTGAGCAAAATGTGGATTTATTTGGGATCCAATAAAAACTTTGCTCAAATATCTGTTGTTCTTTTTTTTAGCTTGCTACTTAAAAAGCTACTAAATTAGGTATTTCATATCAAAATGTTTGTTTGGGAAATGTACCTTTGTAAAGAATATTTTAAGGAAAACAGGCAGTTTGCCAGAATGATTGTGTGAAAGTGAAGTTGTCTTTTGGGACAGAAAACATTTGTCCTGTCTCCGAATTGGTGCTTAGCAAGACCTTTGAGTGTAGTGCGTGTGCGCCACTTTAATGTTGGTCACTTTAACAGTATTTGTATGGTGAAGTGCGGGGAGCCTCATGCTGGAGAAACAGGAACTGCAGGCAACGACTCAATATGAGCGCGAACAAACAGATTCAACTTTATTCTTTTCTACCAAACGTTTATACTCTTTCAACTCTCAGTACATTACACTTTCTGTTATCTCATTGGTTATTACTACATTCTATCTACTACAACAGTTACTGATTGGTGCGGTTACATCTAATATACCTACACTTAATCTATCATAATGTTGCATCTCCAGATGTCCAGTGCCTCTGTTCTCAATGACAAACCAGAAAGATTTGTAACCTTGTTTTGCTTCAAGGAAGCAAAACAAGGGCAGACTGACCTTAATGATCAAAGGATCTAAGGTATTTTCTTAAACACAGGCTGCAGTGCTATAGCGCCAGCAAGGCCAGCAACAGTGAAGGAAGAAAAAATTCCTTGAAGTGGGAGTTTTTCAGTTGCTATGGCTAATTGCGTTGGAAAGGAAGTCTGAAATCTCACTTCTGAATGACCTTCTATCTCTTCATGGGGGTGCTGGGACAAGATCTGGCTTATATGTATCAGCAGTGCTAAAGCTAATTAATGTTATTGATGATACATGACAAGTAGTCACAATCATTAGATTAAGTTTCTTGGGAGGAAATTATTTGATAGTTTTCAGTAAAACAAAAATGCAGGAGAAAACTTCACCTGTTTAGAATCAGATACTAGGTGAGATTTAGAAGAATGTTGTTAGAATATGCAATTGTAGTACTCAGCAAAAGTTACCTTAAGGCTCCTGTTAGTTGACTGAATTTATAATCTTCTTCCAAGCCTTATACTGTACCTGAATTGTAGTTTTTTTCCTACACCATGCTATTCCATGGAAGTAGTTTGTTATACTGAACTGAGGGGGTCTCCCTGCTGTGCCACTGTATGTGCTGAGCTAGGAGTCCAGAGAGACACTGATGTTCTTTCCCTGAGGTTTGTTTTTTTTTTTAAAATTTCGTGGGGTGTTTCATCCCTGTTAGCCATCCATAGAATAATTAAGTAGTTAACTAGCTTGAACTCAGCTGACTCTACATGATGAAGTTTATTCAAAGGGTTATTTTCTTGACCTCAGTGTGATCAGCAGGCACCAGGATAGTCCAAGCTTGTGGCAGTGCTCTGTGCAAGCAAGCAAGCACTCGGACACGTTATTTATAAAACTGTGATCTTAGACTTACTTATACATTCTACCATAAATTATTCTGTATCTTATTTTGCTTCTGGAAACTGCACAGCAGCTACAAAATTCGTTTAAATCAAAATACATCTAAATTAAATTCACAAAAAAACCCCTCACCATCCCAAATGTTCAGTATATTTTAAAATGCAGGAGCTGTGCACTGTCTTGAAAAATTATATCTGTTAATTGTGAGCAGTTCACTTCTTGCACGTTGCAGTGTTCTGAGATGTCTTGATTAGCTCTTTTTTGCGCAGTAAACTTTGTGCTGATCTGCAGCAACCTTGGAGCCCTTGAGTCTATCAACAAATCTGCACCTTTACTACTGCTGTAGATGTTGCCATTGAAAAGCTTTCAAATGACCTGTGGCCATGGTTAATCAAAGTGACGTGACTTTGGGTAAGTGACTTATTAACTGAGCCAAAAAATGTACAGTAAACTACTTGGGATTCACCTTAACACTATTGGGAATAAAATTGCGGTTGACATGGGAAGGAAAAGGAAGCAATCGAGACTGCTGTTTTTTTTCCCCCCCTTAAATAGCCCTCCTTCACTCCTATTTATTGTGAGGATGAGGGGAAGAAGGAATGTGAAGGCACAGGTAGTATAACATCTCTAAGTCAATAATCCTTAAAAACAGAAAGCTACTAAGCAATGATCCTTGCTGTTGTTAGCTACGAAGAATAAAATCAAATATTACTTAATTTATTAGGTGGAACCATGGTGATTCTGTATTCTTCTTTTGCTACGTGTAAGGAATTAATTTTGGAAGGTTGTTCACAATGGCATCTCTTGATTGTCAAGGCCAAGGGAAATTCTGTCCAAACCAAGTTCTCAGGCTAAGGTTTTTCATTCAGGTAATGCCGTTATGCTTAGAGTAAAAAATATCAGTGAAATAACAGAATTCATCTCCACTTGGTTTTGTTGCAACTTTATAATAACAGAATGTGTAACAGCATCTCCATTTCTTCGTACAATCTCTTTGTGTTCTCTGCATGTAGTCTGACTGCAGTTTGAAAACATCTGATCTACCAATTTACTATGTTTCTTACCAGTGCCTAATTTAAGCTTTTCAACAAGCTTTAATGTGTGTATGTAATGGCAGTGAAAAGGTTAATGTTACCCAATGATTTTTCCTACTTACTGAATTATCAATACCTAATGAATGAGTCAGAACTGCTGAATGATTGTTGAAACTGGTTCTCCAAAGAATGAGGATCAGCATAATTTCAGTAAACAACAAACCAATATGGGGGAGGGGGGAGGGGAAGTCTGTACAGCCTTAATAAAAGGAATGATTTGTTTATGAAGGAAAGCAAAACAAGGAAGATGGAGAGGTTTTCAAGAGTGTAAATACCCATAATGGCAGCTTGTATAAATCGTGGTGGAATGGCTGTCTCAAAAGTAACTCCTCCTGTGTAGTCCATTTCTGAAGGAAAGATAAATGAGACTTTCCCACCTATATTATGCTGAGCAGCTATGCCCAAATTCATGTCAGAGCACTCAGAACCTTTTCCTGAGAAATGTAAATATCAGCACGTGTCTGTTTTTATGTATTATCTTGAGTTAGATAAACAAAACCGAAACCTGTGCCATACAAATTGTGAGATTGTGACAGGCATGTTTTTATCTGACTTTTTTCTCTTTCATAAATCTTAAGTTCCATGCTTTAAGCACAGAGTCAAATTTGCATCTATCAGCAATATTGTAGTGGGAACAGGTCCCTAAGCTCATAATGCCAAATTGGTCTGGCTTTGTATTTTTTTTTTTTTCCCTGTGGATTTATTTTCTTAAAGTAGAACTCTTCATTTGTCAGTATGGTCTTGAATATATCCGGTAATGAAAATATGAAAACTGAATATATATAAATTATGGAAGTTACTCTGCATGTTACAGACTGTATTTTACTTAGTTAAACTTAATGAATGTTCCTTAAAACTATTACTTCCTTGGCTCTCCATGTGCCTCATTTGTCTTAAGATAGCTAAATCAATTATGCATGTCTTAATCTTTGACGTAATCTATGAAGATACAGTTTCCCCAGGTATAGCACATTTATCTTCATTTTTTGAAGATTATGCCTAGATTTTCTATGTATTTAACTATTTTTCTACTTCTCTGTATTTCCCTGACCTCAGTTTAAGCATAATGTAAGTCTATAATATTTTTTTGAATTGAAAACCAGGAGGCGTAGGAATAAAGGTGTTTAAACTTCCACCCAGTATGCCTGTTCATCTGTTTATTGAAACCTAGCCTACTTATCTGTAAGGATACCGGTGAGAAAGTTCTAGTGAACAAAGTGAAGCCAACACATTAGACTTGTTTTCCTATTTTTTTCCATGGCTCTGAAGCCTCCTGAGATGCCACATGGCTGTGGTATGGAGAAACTGAGCTTCTGTCCCAAACTAAATGTTCATGGTGATGGAGGCAGTATAGCTTACTTCATCCACCTTAGGCGGGGAGAGAAAGAACATTTTTATCTGATGCTTGAACTTGGTTTGATTTGGGCCAAAAATTAAGTTCATAGCTTAAATAGGCTAGTCTGCGTCTTGCCCTCAGAGCTCTTCAGTACCTGCAAGAGACAGGTTTAGCTTTAACTGGAAATGGAAGTGGGCACTAATG
The DNA here is from genome assembly GCA_020746105.1 of Trogon surrucura. Lineage (NCBI taxonomy): Eukaryota > Metazoa > Chordata > Aves > Trogoniformes > Trogonidae > Trogon > Trogon surrucura. The sequence continues at coordinate 52,388,878 of CM036621.1, read as the reverse complement.
GATACTGATTTTATTGTAAAGAAAGATTTTATTTATGTAGCTCAGTTAACAGCTTAATAGTTCCAAAGTTGCTATGAATATTTTGCTCGATTTTTATCCCTGTTGTGATACTAACAATGCTAAATATTTCTGCATATGAAGTGATGTGTTTGGATGTATGGCATTACTTGTAATCCAAATGATAACAGTACCCAACCCATACTTTTGGCTGAATAATAAACTAATAAGTCTAATCTCTTCCCTGTGAGGCTATTGGAAATGTGTGTTTGCCAGTTGGACTAGTTTGGAGTCATTACATTAGCCTTCCTATTGATATGCAAAACCCTTAGGCCAAAGAACTCATTGACATATCTGATTAATGATGAGTGAACCTTCCTTAAACTGAGGCTGAAATTACTTTAATGGAATCTTAATGGTGTTTGAAAAGTTTTAACTCTTCTTTTGGGGCAAGTTTAGAAGTGCTTGTAGTATTTTTGATGAAAACAGAAAAAGCAAAGCAGGAAAAAAGTGCTTAATCTTACAACAACTGCTTTTCTTACTTGGCTTATTTTCAGCACAGCAGCTCTTAGATGATCTGGCTGTTTTCTGTTAGGACCTCGAGGCATAACAGAACACATCAACCTTTGCTTCCTGTTGTAGTCGTTTTGTGCAGATTTTGTATTAAAATGTTGAACCTAAAATAAGAGACTCTGGTAAATACTTGAAACCATCTCAGACGACAAATTTGAAGTTTCTGAAGTGACCTTGTGTAAATTACATTCTAAGAGATGTTAATGACCTACTGAGCATCTTCAGTTCCTGTGGATGCTATCATAGCTGAAAGTGTTGGGGATGGCTTAGACCAGACTGGTCTTTACTGAAAAGTAATTACAGCCGTCTTACCTGAAGCATGGAGCACCGAGATGTTGGCAGGGTAAAAGTAGTCTCACTGAACTGAACAGCCAAGTTTCCCACTATGTTGTTGGGTCCTGGTTCTCAAGTGAGTTCCAAAATAACCCATGTGTGTTGCACTTGTGTTAGTGTTCCTGTGTATGAGAATGTAATTCCTAAAATGGTACCAGAAGGGCAATGCCAGCTATATTCTGTTCCCTGTAATGCCAGGCACCGAGGACACTATTAAAACTTGTTGGGGATCTTCTCACTGTGGTAATCAACAGCAGATGGAGCCTGGCTGAGTGACCCAGCCTTTGTGAGAGAGTGAGCTGAAATGCCAGACATCTCACCTGTGTACCTCAAAGCCTTTATTACCTAACCCAAATTGTCATCAAACAAAGTCTAGCTGCCTGAAACATGCTCGTCTTATTTTGTGCAATCTTACCGAAAGCTTTATTAATAGTGCTGAATGGCAAAGTATAGTTACTTGGAGCTTAGACTGATGGGGCAGAGGTTGCCTGAGTCATCTTGCTTACTGATTTTAAATGTAGCCACAGCTTTTGGAGTCCCTCCAGGCTTACAGGAATTATTGAAAATCAATTCTGTATCTTCAGATGACTCTCTTAATTTGTACTCTAAAGATTTTGTTTTAATTAAGAGCTTTCTAAGTCATAATAGGAAAGGGAAAGAATTGCATCAGTCTTGCAGTATGATTAGTCTGGGTTTTTTTTGTTCCCCCCCTAAAAAAATTAGCAGTGTTTGTGGCTATGAGGTACTCATAAGACAACTGTTAACACTTCTTAAGGCACTATTACTAGTATTCTTCTTCCGACTGTTTCACAGACCTTTATAGCAGAGCTCAGTATTGGGTTATCTCCTTAGATCTCATTCTTTTGATACTTACCGGTTAGTCAGATTTTAACTTCTTCCCTTGTTTCATAAAAGCCTGTGTTTAAATGTACAAGCAAATTGTAAAAATTAAGTGCTTCTTTTTTGCAAGTTCAAAATCTCAACTCCTTTTCGTATAAAACCTTTTATTTTCCTAAAGCAAATCATGCTCAGAATTGGGACCTTAGGACTGCAGAATCATAAAACGCTAAGGGTTGGAAGAGATCATCCAGTCCAACCCACCTGCCAGAGCAGGATCCCCTAGGGCAGCCACACAGGAACACATCCAGGTGAGTTTTGAAAATCTCCAGAGAAGGAGACTCCGCAACCTCTCTGGGCAGTCTGTGCCAGTGTAAAACCTTGAGGTTTTAAACTACTCCTGGAGAGTCCTGGAACCTGTGGCTGCACTGGGGGGTCTCTACCTAGCAGAGCTTTCCAGAGTGGACCTGAACCCCAAGTCCTGGTCATACTGCACATCCTGGAAGTCAGAAGCTTTTGAAAAAATTAGCGGGCAAGGAGCTAATTTGGTCCTCTCAGGCTTACTTGCTATTAGTTAGCACATCATCAAAACCTACTTTTTACAGAGTCTGCTGTCACAGCCTGTTTGGATCTCCCAAAATTTAGAAGATCATGTAAACGTTATTTCAAGAGCTCATTGGTTAATTTCCCTCACCCCAAAACCATACAAATAAAATGTGGGCTTGGTCTCCTTCATACAGGTTAGTCTAACATTGAGTTCTCCAATTTAGTGCTTCGTTAATGCACAAGCTCACTACGTGTGAGGAATCTAAAACAGTCTGGTTTATTTGTTTTTTTTTTTCTTAAAGGCACTAAAAAGTCTTCTCTCAGTGTGAAGGAACTGATGGAATTAACCTTGCCTACAAAACCATCTGAACTGATCTGAGAATATATTTCAGGGGACTTAAGAGCTATTAAGTAGAGCATATGTTGATTTTAATAGCTTAGGTTTACCTTTAACAGTTAGTAGTGGACTACTAGTGTCTTCTGCAATGCTTATGTTTACCACGAACTCTAACATATTTTCTATGAAGCCACTAAAAGTAAAGCTTCTAGTAGTATAACTTAAACCAAAATATTTTTCTTAAAAAAATGTAAAAAGCAGGGAATTGGAGTACAAAGTAGATGGTTAGTATTTTCAGAGTACAGAGGACACATTGAAAAGGACCATATAGATGGATTGAATGGGTGTGAGCGGGATATAGTGGAATAATTTTAAAAAACTTTTAACTGAATGCCATAAACCAAGAAATACTGGAGATCAAACTTTTTTTCTTTTATAGTTTACTTGTTTTATGTCTATTATATTTAATTAGAAACAGATGTTGAATTGGTTTGATTTATAAGGGGGTGGATAGAACTTGAAAACAGAATCTTTGCCTTTTTCTGTTGTCTCTAAATGTATTTGTTGCACAGCTGAGCAGGCAATGTGATAATTAATTTTATGTGGTATAATTAATGTGTTTAATAATTTAATTATATGACATAATTAACTTTAGATAATTTTGAATCTGATTCTTTCTGCAGTTTGAAAATAAGTAAATTAAATACACTTATCACTAAAATAACTTAAAGGCTTTATTTTAACTCCAATTTAGATTCCTTTATGTTGGGATTATAGCCTGTCATTTCTTTCAGAGTATCAGCGAAGGAAAATTTGTTTGGGTTTTTTTTTAGGACTATTAATTTTTTCTTTAGGATAGGCATCTTCTCAAAAGTACTTTCTTCTGTTAACTGAAATACTAAGAGGGGGGGAAGTGTATATTAGAATAAATTGCTGAGAGATGGAGCTTTTGTGGGCTTACCAGTCACACAGTTGTCATAATCCCTTTCTTAAGGACATGGTAGATGAATAGGAATTTAATCAATGCACTTTTTTACTTTGAAGAACAAAAAAAGCCCCCCAAAACCCAACTGTAGCCTTTCATACAGAGAGCGACGTGTCAGGAGTTGGGCCAGGATGATTTCTTGTCGTTTAGGGCTATGTTTCCTTCTCCCTGTGTGTGGGCACCCACTGCACAAGTGGCAAACTTTTAACCTTTTTATTTTCTGGCTCATTGCAATGAGCTTATTGAGGTCAAAAACCACTACAGAGCAGCAGAGAAAACAGCAAGCCTGGGAATGAAGCTGAGGTGGGGGGGGTGGTCTTTTTTTTTTAGCAATCGCAAGTTGTTTAACTCTGTCTCTGTCATAGAAGTGCTCTATTTCCCCTGGTGCTGTCTATTTAGATGCCATATCCACCTTGTTTATGACTGTACAGCCAATATGCTGCTAATACTGCAGCCGTTTACACTGCACAACCTGCACCAAACGTATGTTGTGGCCGGCCTCCAGTGTGGCTGTGATTGCTGACCTAGAAAGTCTGTAGGGTCTGCAAGTACATGTCACTCATAACAATGAGAACATTATGCTGGATATTTTTTAGAACCAAGTGCTTCCTCAATCATGTCTATGATAGAATAACCCGCAGTGTTTCAGTTTCATCTCTTAGTCTTGGCTCACTGATATTACAACAAAAAACATTACTGAAGAAACTATGGAGAAAAAAGATAAAGGCCAGTGAAGTGTGATTTCTTGTTTGTTTTAATGTGGTTTGTTTTTGGTTTTTTTTTTTTTTTAATGGAGCTCTTATGCTCCGTGTTCCCTGGCAGCTCTTTGTTTGCACCTCAACTCTTCCTATATCAGTAATGGCTACAGCACACAATTTTATGGTTGTTTTGTTATCCCTGAGCTGAAACATTTCTTTTGCATAAACTCTAAGCTGACCTTAGGTAAGTATGCAAGCTGTACTTTGAAAGCCGTGAATTTGGGAGTTAAAAGAAAATGTGATTTTCTGGGGGTGCTGCGCTGTCTTGTATTGCTTAATCAGCTGTGATCACTAACTGATGCTTTTTTAGCAAGACAGAAGAAAATCTATTTTAATGGCTTTTGCTGCACTGATTGTGCTGACTCAGTGATTCAATCTGCAAAGTTAATTGGAGAGAGACATTAAATTGGGTGGAATTTGAAGGATTTTAACGGTCTAAGCCTCAGCCCCTCAGGCTTCACACGGAATGAAACACATAATCAGCTTTCAGTAAGCACTAGTTTTCATTAATCATAAACTGTAGGCAAAGTTGGAGCTTGCAGATTTAGGTCTTTTATTGTTGTTTCATGTTAATGACTATTATCTCTTTTTCCTATTGTGTATGAATCTCAGCAACTGTGTTGGCACAGATGGCTAAAATCCCTTGCAGAAAAGTAATCAGCATTTGTGAACATGATGCATTCAAAATAAATGACAGAGGAGGAAAAATGCATTGCTTTAGAAATTAGGAAGCTGATTAGACTATAATAATGCATGTAAACACATCCAGGAAAACAAGATGCAGCTTTGTTTTCAATACAACTCTTAACTTCAATATATGTAACCTTCTGTTAGATTTATTGACAGGACAGGAGCAAGTTAAATAAAATTAGACAGCGAGTAGTTTAATATCAGTAATTTGAAATTTTCTTTTTTTTAAAGCCTAGCAAGATATAATTGGCCTAGATTAGATAGTGCACTGAAGAATAAGACAGGGCTCACTATCCTGCAGATAGTAATTATCACATTTTAACTGAAGTATGACTAAAAGTTACAGCTGTTCACAAGCACTTATATTTGATCAATGTGTGTAATGTATTAGCTGGAGTTATCAGAAGCCTTAGATTACAACTCATGTATTTTTGACTTCTTAATCTGGAAACAATAGACTCAGAATTGTTCATAAACTCATAGTGGGGATTTTGGGAGTACAGCACTTGAGCTTCCACCCCTGTGAGGAAAAACTGACTTGTGGCTAGTTTCTTCGCATTCTAAGACCTGTATTGCAAAGATAATTTCTGAATAAACAAGTTAAATTATTACAACCTTCCACCTTTTCTTTAACTTCGTTAACTGTGACCTAAGTTAAATGCTGTAAGCTGCGGGCTCAATCTAAATGTTGTTGAAGTCTAAAGCTAAAATGTATTTCTCTTAAAAGTCAGCAGCTTTTTTCCTCTGTGATTCCCATGGTGATTTCCTTCCCTGTCCACTCCACTTTCATTAACATGTGCTTATTTCCTGAGTGTTGGTTGGTGTTAGGTCTAGAAATTGTCTTCTTGGGTTTTGGCCTGGAGAAAGCACGTGGCAAGTAAGCAAGGAGAAACACAAGAAGAGTGTCAGGAAAGCCAAACACTTCCCCGGGGTGGGAAAGAAACACAGGCATTTCAGATTTGTTCCTTTATCTAATAAGTAGTAATGAAAGCTGCTAGAAGCATTGACTTATCTTCTGCTAGCATTTAGTACTACTCATCTGTCATAGGAGCAGAAGAAAGGTGGTGCTCCAGGTATTCCAGGTGTGTTCCATGTGTATATCCTGCTCTTTCCCCAGACTCTTTTGCCTGCTGCTCTGCAGAGGACGAATGGTTGTCTGGTGGTGAGTCAGCATTCAGTGGTGTATCCTGATGTGAGGTTGGGGAATATGATGAGTATAATGCTGAGGAAAGTGTAATGTTGAGGAAGGGGAATGATTTCATTTGAAGAGCTGAGCTGTGTTGTGGACAAATGCTTCAACTCTTCCTTGCTTATGTGTTTATTGATGGGAAAGTTTCGTGCACTTTCCTTCTTTCCCCAACTGATAAGAAATACATTGATAGCTTTGCTTTTGTGGATAAAGAAACTGAGACTTAAGGTTGACTTTCAGAACTACACAGTACTGCCATTTTTGTCTCAGGCTGTTTCAACTGTTCTTCTGAATATGCTATAGGAGATGTGTAGTACTCTTGAATTTAGGCTTGAGCTTCTCTGAGTTACGTAAACTTATTTGATAGTCATGGCTTGTTCTTCTGCCTGTAAGTGGCTGATAATATCATGTCCTTTATAGTTAAAAACTGTCTAGAAGGCATTCCTTACTCCAAGAACGCTATTTTGCTATTGTGTCCAGTGCTTTATGTATTTATTTTAGTATTTCCCCCTGCTTTAACTATTGGGTAATCATACTTGAAATATTCATACCATTTTGTACCATTGACACTATTTATGCCCCATGGTGTCTGGTCTAGACTGATCTTGTTCTGCAAATTGCTGTTCAGGAGTGCTTGACCAGTGAAGGGAAAACGACTAACTTTTAAAATGACCTTGAAAAGCAAAATTTCCTAAAGCGTAACTCTCAGTATTCATCAACATAGTTTCCTGACCTCTTCCCCCTGCTGCCTCAAAAAAATTTGTGGTAGGTGCATTTCCTGTTTTACAACAACTTCTATTTTTCACAGGACTGTCTTTCCAATCTATTTTGGAGCTTTCTTACCTTTAAGCTACTTAAATGCCATATGTCACCATGAAAGAGTTAATGGGCATACAAGTGATAGAATTAGTATGGTTCTTGGGATTTTTGGTAAAATAGAATTTTATAAGAAACATTTTTCAAGCAGAGACCACTTCTTTGATTATTTTAGTATTACATCATCACTCAAATTCTTCTACTAGTTTAATATTGTTTCCCAAGAAACTAAAGAAGAAGATTAATACAATTTTCCTAAATGATATCTCTTATAAAATACTGGTTTTAAATAGTCATCCTGTATAACAGAAATTAAATGGATTATATCTTTTTGCTCTAATAGATGTTAAGCTATGTTCTTGCTCTCTTACTTCTAACTAACAGCATAGAATTTTATTTTTAATTCAAAGCTGGCACACTCTTGGCAGCTCACCACCAGCTTAATCCTTTCTTCTAGATATACAGAGAAAATGGCCAGGATGTGGAACTGTTGTAGCAGTGCCATACACATAGACATAAGAAGAGCTGTATATGTGGTTTGGTTTTTTTTTTTTGTTGCGGGGTTTGGGGTGGTTTTTTGTTTGATTGTTTTATAGTTTGTGGGTTTTTTGTAAAACCCTTTCAAGGCAAGCTTTTTCTTGCTTCATGCCCACAGAGTGTCCTTTGTTTGTGGAGTCACTTTGCTTGAGCAGCTTCTCTTGTGTGCAGAGGGGTTCTGCAAACAGGACGTATTTGTGAGATTAAAGCAGTTATTTATTGGCTAAACATACAGTAGATAGCTAGAGCTAACTTGCTGCTGCACTAGCCATCCCAATGAGATGATTGCTGAGCTTTTGCCAGACAGCCTGTCATCAGTCAGGTAAAGGAGTCGGCTTCAGTGTTTCTCAAAATGGACTGAATCGTGTTGAGATCCCATTTCATTTTTTTTTTTTTAATTACTTTTTTTTAATCCACCCCCTTCCCCGCCAGTTTTAGACTTTCTCATGCTGGTGTCTTTCCTCTTGAATTCAGGAGGTACCATCACTGTCTCAGCAGCCTGTGATTGCTCAGTTCTCTCTAGTTTTTCACAGGCCTTTCTCACAACTTGGCAGTCTTCTCGGGCATCTGGAACGTGGTTGCACTACAAAATTAACCCTTGGCTCACAGACACCTTGCCTGGGAGGAGGTTTACAAAAGGTCTGCAAGGGTGACCAGGAATGCTTGTTTTCAAGTACAGAAGTACTTAACTGCCCCTACTTCCCTTACTGATGTAGGATTTCTCAATAGGCAGGTAATTCTGGAAGTCTCCTCCTGGAGACCTGGAGCACTGAATGAATTCTGCTGCCCATGACACTTGGGCTGTGATAAGACAATTACTTTTGGTGAAGAAGTTTAAGTCAGAGCTTTCTCTGAATTGTTTGCGTTGCCTGTCATGTAAGGGTTTTTAAGAATGGGAATGCTTATAAATTAGAACTAATTGTGATCAGTCCTGTACTGTGATCAGTCTTTATTCTCAGTGGTTTTTTTTCTATGCCAATATTTCTGTGACTCTTCTCCACCTCCCACCCCATAGAAATTCTTTGAAAGTGGAATGTTTAGAAAAAAGTAGGTATCAAGGTACATGAGCTATGATTTACATAAAACTTCTTTAAAACTAAATCAAGGTAAAACATTTCCTAATGAATCTGAAGACAATTTAAGTTCCTCTAAATTTATCTGGATGTCATGTTTTATGACTATGAATTACATGCTGCTGCATGTGACATTAATAGTTTACTATATAACACCTAATTCTTTTTTCTTCTGATAATTTTCATTGTCTATTGCAATCTCTGACTTCAGTTATCAAGCAAATCTGTTTAATTTGCTCATGTTAAGTGCACACAGCACATATGTAGATAACAAGCTGAATATTTAATCTATATATCTGTTCTAATAACTACTTAGAGCCATTTTTGTGTTCTAGTAGTGAGCTGGATTGTAAATCACTTGAGGGAAAAATAGCTTACTGATTTTATTTTTTTTTTTTAAAGTTTGATAGAATATCTGACCAGACTTGGAATACTGCTCTCTCCTATTATTGCAGATTCTTTTCATATAAATGTTATCAGACCTCTTAAGTGCCTCCTTACATTTCAAGCCTTTCAGAACAGGATACCTGCTCTTATTCAGTACTAGCACGGAAATCTTGTATTAGAAGCCAACAGATGCCATTACAACATAGTAAAGATGCTTATTCCCTGAAAATATACAGTCTGAACTAGAAGACCATATGTATAATAAATAGAAGTTTATCCAGCAAAATTGAAACGCAGAGTGAAGGATGCAACCTTGACTTGTACTTGGGTGTTTTGGATTGGTCACAGTTATTGTTGCAGTCAATTTCTCCAGATGCTTTTAATGAGGGCTATTAATTCTATGTTCTCTAATGACATTAATTGTCCAGCACAGAACACAAATAAAGTGCCCTCTGAGAGAAACTTCATGGCTTGTTACAATCTGTGTAATATTTTCTGTCACTTATGCAACTGTGTTTTTATTTTTGGTCTTGTTTCATACTGGTAGTGGTGGATAGCAACATATAAACACAACAGATCATGTCAGTATCTTGATTGCATGTACTGTGGATATCAAGAATTTAAGCAAAGATTCATGCACATTAATACTGCAACATGTAGTATTAACATGCATGAATCTTTGCTTAACATTGCTAATTTTTTCCTTGTGTCACTTTCTCTGTTCATGAAATATAGTATTTATAGAAATAATTAAATCTGTTAGAATATTCCACCTCTTCATTATGGAATTTGTTGCCAAACCTTGTGGTGAAGGACTGTTTCGTTTACTTTTGGGAGAGAGTTTTAATTCATCTTGAAACAGTATTTGTTGGTTTTTGGTTTTGTGTGGTTTGTTATTTGTTTTTTTTAGTCAAAAGCAAGACAATGGAAGATTAAACTTTATGAATATCCACAAGAGGATGTTCATTCTGCATTCTACTATTTTCCAATAACCGAGTCATTATGAGTGAACAATTCAATTCCCACTTTGAATAAAAATGAGACATGGCCTGTCTCTGTAGACACTTAGATCAACTTTGAAAAGGTGAGTTACTTTAGGGAGAAAAACATCTTTTAATCTCTTCTAATGAAGCTTTGCTAACCACATGGATTTCTATAAAAAAATGTAAATACCCACTCACTTGGACAGAATTGTATTAATACGAGGCACTGATTAGAAAAATAGAGCCCCAGAAGTGGGTCCCTAGGAAGTGGGACCTTGAGATTCTGTATCCCAGTGGGTGTTTAAGGCAGAGGGGAAAAATGTAAACAGATGTTGCTGAGAATACTTGCCAGAATATTGTACACTATGGAAATCACAAAGTTGCTCTTGCAGATTGAAACCCTCAGAGGATGCAAAAACTTGGGTCATTGCATCTCAAACCAAAGTACTTCAACACAGGGTTTTGGATTTTCAAAAGGCAACACTATTACTTTATTTGTATTACTTCATGAATTTTGCTTTTTTTTTTTTTATGCAAGTCAACAAAAACGTGTAATAACAGATATCTTAGCAAAATCTTGTGAAACGAAAATGTTATGAACAAGGCACAGTTAGAAATGACCCTTTTGGTGAACTATATACCTGTAAATGTATACATGTGAGTAAACTTTCGTGTAAATCTTACACCAAGTACTGGTAAAATGAAGTCCATGTAATGCAAGTGGAAGAACTGTTTTCCATGCCTCTTAATTCATTTAGCTATACATCACTAGAAACTTAATTTCAAATATCAATGCTGTACATACCCATTGGCTACATAGGTAAAACCAGAAGGCTTTTGTGTCATTGTGTTATATCTTGTTTTGTCTCGTTTCATTTTTTGTTTCATCCAGGATCCAAAAGTATGATTTGCACAGAATTTTATTTTTTTTTTTTTCTTCTATTTAAGCCCTGTATGGATCAGCTCAAGTAAAGTGGAGTTAGTGGTTGTCCCAGAAATCTATTTGATTGCAACCCTGACAAAAATAAAGAAAATATTAGGACAAGCTGTAGTGAAGGGAACTCTCATTCTAGATAGTGAGGTGGTGAGTCTTGCTTGTAAGACTCCCTTATCATTAGGGGTGATGAGGAAACTTCAGACTGCTGCAGGTAGTAAGGCATCTGCATTTCACAACCCTTTATTGGTTGTGTTCTCTACAACAGATAGTGCTTCTTTTGTTCGGTAGTCAAAAATTACAAGGCTTTCTCACACGAGTGAAAGATTTAAGCTTAAGAGTCTACTAGGCTGATATACTGCTGACAGAAATAATTTCAGAGAGATTTAGTAGAGCAAAATAGCCGAAGCCAACAACATATGAAGAATAAAGTATTTTGAATTGGCAAGCTGTTCAGGAATTTTTAGTTCAGAGGAGGCTAAACAGTCTATTAGAATACAGCTGCCTAATTAAGACTGTCAAGTAGCAAATCTTTGAAATCGGCATCAGTGTGAAGCCAACTGTTGAAGATGCTTTATAGTGCTTTGTAGGTAAAATACTATGTATCCCCAGTCTAGCTGTGTAATCTTAATAAGATCTCATTTTAGACACTTGGATTTAATAGTGTCATACGGTGGATGTGAAAGGCTGACTTCAAAACTTATGTGACCTCCTCTAGATGATATGACATGGGATATTGTTAAGCCTTTCCTGAAATGGTGTTAAATATGTATTGGTTCCTGTGATGGGCTTAACCACATGAAGACAAGGTGACAAATCAACTGGGTAATTCCAAGTATTTATATTAACCTTTACTCTCTGAAAAGCTCCCTGAGAAGCTGTTAACAAATTCAGAAGATATGCCTAAACACTACTTAATCACAAATGTATTAGAGCAGAAAAAACATTGTCTATATTATTTCAGATACTCAGCCAATATATCCCTGCCTATTTTTACAGAATCCAGTTATTTTTTCACTGTTGATGTCTTGTATTTGATTAGTATAATGTAACTGCCTGTAGGCATGTGAGTTGTTTGGGTTTTTTTTGTTTGTCTCTGGTTTTGGTATTTGGTTATTTAATTTTTCCTTTGCCCTGTTAATGAAGTGTGTTGTGCTTGATGTAGTTCATGTAGGTTACTGATAGATGGCACTTGGCTTAATGAGTCCTTATGGATGTGTATTTCTCTTGGATGCGATGTAGCCAGTGGATTTGCTTCTTCAAGCTCTTCACCACAAGAGACCGTCTTTATGGAGGTAAAGAGGTTTATTCTTTATCTCTGTTTATTTGTGGATCTCAGGATGACAGACTGTGGTGTGAGTTTTACGAAGCCATGTGTAGGTCCTGGGCTTGTAAGGGCTGGTGTGGTCTATATAGGTTACTGAGTGACATTAGCGGGATGAGACCTCTCTGAGGAATCACAGAATGTTGGGGGTTGGAAGGGACCTCCAGAGAGGAGAGATTGTTGCTTATGAATGTGGCACATCCCTGGAAGAAAAGTTACACTTCTTAACGTAAATCTTTGTTAGAAAGTTCTCTTCTGTATGTCAGTCTTCACAGTTCTCAAAGTGGCAGCTTCCGCTTCATGCGGTGTGTGTGTATCTCTGGAGTGACGAACAAGCTTTTCTCTCTGATACGGCCAAAGATGGTGGTTTCCTTTCTTTGTAGGTAGGAGCTTGGATGACCATCCATTTTCTTCTAAAGTGTAAAGTCTGCATTGAAACCAAGTGTATGATCATTAATGTAATGTGTACCAGCAAGCTGCTGAGAACAAAGTAAGAACTGCAGCAGGAGGAAGCATGTGACAGTGGCTGCATAGTCTGCACAGGTTAGTTAGATTTACTGAGGAAAAAATTCAGGCTGTATTAATGAGAAAGAAGCTGACTGGCAGTAGATACTGCTTGTCCTCTTCCACTGAGCTGCAGTGCCTAAGAGAAAACATATAGCACAGGTACACAGAGAGATTTCATCAGCACTTCTGTGTCAGCTCTCAAATCTTGTGGGCTAAAGGCAGGTGCAGAGTAATGTAGATGTCCAGCACATAAGGTACAATTTTTTGCAATTTGTGACAGTTGCAGACAGCTCACCTGGCAATTAGCTACCTTCATGTCAGACATTAGTCATGAAAAGTCTCTCTCTACTGCAGCAAAGGAACAAGGTGTGTCAACAAAAGGGTTGAAGCAAAAGGAATTATCTGGTTTGCTTGGAAAAGTTTAATTTTTTTGATTAGTTCTGTTGCTTGTGTGTGTGTGTGGTTGTTTTTTCTTGGGGTTTTTTTTTTTTTAATTCATGCTGACTGGTTAGAAATTCTTTCTGTGTACACCTGTCTGGCGTAAGGCATACTATCAGAATTTTTCTGATCTTGACTTGAACTAGAGATGTAGGAGTCAAGCGTTTTCACAGCTGAAAGTGCTTGTCCTTTTGGTATTAATTTGTACAAGTTTTTCCTGAAACTCTGAATGGCTGGATAGAGCAGAGGAAAAACTTTCTTATTTGAAAGGTAAAACAGCTATTTTCAGTAAAAGCAAAACCAGTCTAATCTCATTTTCTCTTTCTCCTTTTCTTGATTCTGAGAAACATGCAGGGCGAGAAAAAAATTAGCTCCATTGTGCATCTTAGCAACTAACGCCACACTTAACAACAGGATAAAATACAAAAATCACGCTGACATGAAGAAAATTTTCCGGTCATCTTTTGGAATTGATGGAGACAAAGCACTGTGTAAAACAATACAGAGGAGTACAACCACACACAGTCAAAATTAACTTATCTGCTTCAGAGAATGGATATGGTAAACAGTGCTGGTGGAGTGGGTTTGGTTTGCTTTTGTTTGTTGTTTTTTTGTTGCTGAATGTATTCCAAGTATGGTGGTTTTCTTGAGCTAATGAAATCCTACCTCTGCACAAAACCAATTTTGTTTGAATTAATGATGGAGAAGAATTCTTGCCAGAATTGGGATAGTAGTTTCTTTCTCAAATTATGTATTTGCAGATTTTTATTGTTGTGTGGAAAATAATCAGTCACACTGAATCTACACAGGCATAATTCCCTGTGCCAAGACATCTTGTTTCCATACAAGCCAGCTGTTTGAAAATTGAAAACTGTAAAGATCCCCTTAGCTTATTAGTTAGAGCTTCCAAATACAGACTCTGTGGCTACCCTTTAATTAAGGGAGGGAATTGGATCAGCCAATATAATTATGCTAAGTTCCACCATATCTAATAGTTCACAAATATCTTCTGTTCCAAGATTAAATTTAAAGCCAGAATTCTTACTTAGAGTCTTAAGCACACTATGTACACAACTAAAGAAAAACGAGGAAGAAGACAGTAAAAGTCTGTAACATTAGTTTAGCTGTCCTCTGAACATAACCTTTATGCTTGAGATAAACTCATTTTGAACAGGTTAGGAGTTGATAGGGAGTTATTCACCCATCTGTTTCCTAAACACAACAGCTAGGATGGGACCGAGAGAGCTCTTCAGTGAGATGATTTTCAGCAATCTAAATTAACTTGCACTACAGATTTCCTCAGAATAGGATTTTTGAGTATGTCAGCTCGTGACAGCGCCAGCCAAAATTACTACCATCAAAGTAAGGGGAAAATGAGCAACTGATTGTTTAGACCTTAAGGCATGGCTTCACAATCTCTTTTGAGTAATTGTCATTAAGTATGTGAGGTAAACATTCAGACAGAAGAATGATTTAATCATTCTTAGCAGCTACCCATTTTCTTCCCAAGCGTGGTCAGCACGCAGTTGTCACTGTCTGATTGTTTGGATTTTTTTTTTTTTCCTAAAATGGTAATAGAACAAGAAATAATGTATTTAGGTTAGAACATATGAAGTTCCACCTCAACATGAGGAAAAATTTCTTTACTGTGAGGGTGATGGAGTACTGGCACAGGCTGCCTGGAGAAGCTGTGGAGTCTCCTTCTCTGGAGACTTTCAAAACCCGCCTGGATGTGTTCGTGTATGACCTGCCCTAGGGGATCCTGCTCTGGCAGGGGGATTGGACTACATGATCTGTAGAGGTCCCTTCTAATTCCTAACATTCTATGATTCTATGAGTATAAACAGGCCTAAAAATTTAGAGTTATGGTTTAAAGGCAGCTGAGACTCAAAATACAAATTGTAGATAGCAGAGATTGCACGGTTTAGTTCATAAAAATAGGGGAAAAACATAGTTTCCCAACTAGTGTGGTCACACACGTTCCTTTACAAGACATGAATGCGCCAAACAATATTATGACTTGCATGTAGAATGAGAACAAAATCACTGAAATCCTTTGTCTCTTCTTCCAGATTATTGATTTTTGATTTATAGAGACCTCTCAAAGAGTATCCAGTATACCCTGGTGCTCTTTTTGGCTTGTAATTTGTGCAGTCAACTGAAACATAACTTCTAAAAATCATCAAAATCTGTGTGCACCTGTGTGCTTTGTGAGAGCAAATTAGTAATAGATTTTATGTAATAGCAAAAAAAATTAATAAAATTTGTAATTAGACAAGCATCCAACTTGAACTTTCCTCAAGAGGGATATAGCTGCTAGTGCAGTTGACTGATCTATCCTCTAACCCTTAAACCAGGATAAATTTTAAATCTGCATCATAACTTTTCAGGTTAGTTGCCATGGTGATTTCTATCACTGTTTTAAGGGACAAGATTTCTATGGAAACAATCTTTATGTGGTCTTTTACTCTGTGTTTTTTGTGATCCCCTTCCTAAATAACAATTCAGCCCATTGGCTGGATTTGACTAAGGTTACCTGTGAGATAACTGGTTTCTGGCAACTTGTTGGGTTGTATCTTAACACTGTTGTTGTTGTTTGTTTTTAAGTTACAGCTTGTTTAAGGAGGTGGTGAGAATCAAGACGACAGAGTATGCTGGCAACTTCACACCTTTCTCACAGATTCTTTTAAAGGTGACAGTCTGCCTTGATGGTTCTGTGGAAGGGCATATGTAAATGGAGAAGGAGCAAAAATACTGGAGCTGCTCTGCTTGTGTGAAGAGTAATTTACTGGTGCTGAAAAGGGTGCATTTCTAATAGCCTCTGGAATGCAATATTAATGCAGCTCATAGGGCAGCTCATGATGCCATTTAAGACCTTTTTCCCTCCAGAAGTGGAATTGGTCTCATTGCAGAAGTTAAGTGCTGTTACAAGAATAAATGTTGGGATGGTTGCGAGAAGGATGGCATGGGGTGGGTAACCACAGCAATGAGAATAGCACGTTGACTAATTGGTTCCGGTTCGTGTCAATGATGTGTCAGAAAAGGTCTGGAGGCTCTGCAGGAGCAATCTCTAGTTCTAAGTTGCAGCTTGTATCCAACATCTCCTAACTTGAAATGGACGCTACATATAGATAAAATCAATAGCTCCCAAGAAAGTTGGAAAGCTAGCAGTATCAAAAAAGTCATGCATGACTTGTCTTTTTTTTTATTTTAAATTTTAATTTTTTTTTTTATTACTTGTGTTACCATGTATCTTGAAACAAAACAGAAAAAAAAAGGAAGAGACGTCTGATCCCGTTTACTTGAGAGGAACTGGAAATCCTATAACAATTGCTGAGACTGGTGTGAGCCTTCAGGGAGAAATATGACTGACATCGCTCCTTAGGCTATTTGGGAAGTCCTAATATCGCTCTGGCTTTTTGTTCACCCCCACTTATATAAGCATGTTTGTTTGTTTGTTTTTTAACTCCAGTTCATGTTAATTGTTATGATTTTGACATATACAAACGTATATGAATATCTGAGGGAAGGGTGTCAAGAGGAAGGAGACAATCTCTTCTCAGTGGTGCTCAATAACAGAACAAGAAATAGTGGGTTTAAGTTAGGATGTAGGAAGTTCCACCTCAACATGAGGAAAAATGTCTTTACCGTGAGGGAGACAGAGCACTGGCACAGGCTGCCCGGAGAGGTTGTGGAGTCTCCTTCTTTGGAGACTTTCAAAACCCGCCTGGACGTGTTCCTGTGTGGCTGCCCTAGGGGATCCTGCTCTGGTGGGGGGGGACTAGATGATCTCTAGAGGTCCCTTCCAACCTCTGACATTCTGTGATTCTATGATGATTATGTTTGTGTTCTCCTTTCCCTGAACTGATTTCACTCTTCACCTTTATTATCTGTTGAATTCCTATCTTTTGTGTGATTATTGCCACGAGTGTTCAGCATTGACTAGTGGTAATTGTATGTATAGTTCTATTTTATTTTGAAATAATTTAATTTAAGGGAGAAGTGTTGGAGTTCTATATTGTCATCTTTGGCGTATGTGAGAGAGCTGGGGAGAAACTTTGGGTGTCTAGGCATGAAGACGAAGCCCTGTCTTGGGCATCTTCATCTTCTGATGGTCCCTGTGTCTGGCCCACTGAGGGAGAGTTTCATGTATTTGTGTGTTCAGTGTTGCAGGGTACAAGATGAAGAGTTGCTGAGCTTTGTCTAGTGTGTAAGCAGTCCCGCAGTCAGGAATTTGTTCTTTTGTACTCTTCGCCTGTTTCTTTTCTTCTGTACGTCCAGGCATAAAGTGACAGACTAGATACTCAATATATTTGAAAAATGTAACAAAATATACACTTCCTTCTGAAAATAGTGTTTTGTTCCTTTATGTTAACAGGCAGCATATTATAAATAATGAGTAAATTCAGCACAAAATGTCATCTTTTCGGAATGTAGAATGAGGAGACAGACTCTGAAGTTAGTGTAGCACCGTAACTGTCAAGAAAATCAACAGGGGTGCCAACCAGTGTCAGTACAGGTTGTTTTAGATATAAACAGTGCAAGGAAAAAAAATACACTCTGAACTTTTATTGTCTTCTTTCTGCCTTATAATTTGATCGTAAATATAAACAAAAAAATCATATTCGGAATAAGTACCAGAAGTTAAACTCTCTTACTCAAAACTGGGAGAAAGTAAAAAATAATTCCTCCTTCTTTATCTTGACAATTACCTGAAATGTCACTCAGTTAAAAGAGCAATACCATTTACATACAACCTCACTAAAATGGGGTAAAAAGTGTCTTTTATTCTGACAGAGGTGCTCCTTATCCCCCTGGCACTAAAAATACCCTCTCTGCTTTTCACCATGCTTTGATCCTGTAATCTAAAACTGTATTAAATGGGCCCTTATATCAAGTAATAGCTAGATTATTTAATGCAGCTGAAAATTTTATCTTCAGTCATACTTTGTACTTTGTAACTATTAGTTTGATAACTAGGAAGATCAGATTAGCTTAGTACACTCTTCTTAGTGCAGACTGTGTGAAAATTTCTTATTTACCTTTTACAAATATCATGGGGTTTTTTTTTGAAGAATGGTAATATTTATTTTTTAAAATTATATATATTTAATAAAATTTGTTATGTAATTGAATATGTTTAGTTATTGTTATCTCCAAATATAGTTTTCTTTCTTTATAACACAATTTGAAGACAGATTTTAGTAAAGGTAATGTTCTGACAACGGAAGAAACATACAGAAATTATTTATAATTGTTTAACAGCACTGTGGCCTCTGCACATGTAAGATTACTGGAGGAAAGTTGAGAATTGTAGGAAGTGTGAAATAGCATTAACTGTTTTGAACTATCAGAAAAGTAATTTTTATGAAGGTGTATTGCATGTCACTTTAAAGCATTTTAACTGGGAGTCTCAGCAAGAAACCCTGATCTTATAAGTCAGTTTTGAAAACCTTCAAGGAAAACAAAACAAAACAAAACACAAAACTGTTCTTTAAAGGTGGCTGAAACTTTTAAAACAGTTCTCAGAGGCTTCTGTTCAGGTCATGGCCAGAACTGCAGATTAATACCAAGTTTGCAACTTATATGGAGGCTTTTGTTCCATTGCTCTTTATAGGACAGTACTGCCAGAAAGTAAAAGGCAAACTGTAATTGTTTTACAGCACCTGAGTAGTCTGGCTTTTTACAGATAATGTGTTTTTTAAATACTTCCTTTCTGAAAATAGTTGTGTTTTAAACACTGTTCTGCAAGTCAGGAGTCAAAGGAGAGGTACTATAAGGAATGCGGTAACTGCTCTGTCATGGTGTGGTCCTTGATGAAAAATAATGCAAAGACTTGATTTACTAATTATTAATAGGCACTTCAGCTGGGATATAGTTATTTTTAGGTGGTGATAATATGGGCAATAAGATACTTTTTCATTCGGGCAAATATGTATGATAACAGTTCTGAAATCTTAATTTAGATGAAACTCTGTATTTAAGTAGAGAGCTATACCTCATCTTAGTTCGGCAAAATTTTTATTTTCTGTGAGAAAGGAATTTTAAAGGTACATAAGTTGCAGTGAGGACTTTGTTAGGAGACCTAATGCTGATGTGCTTGGTCACTTTGCTGGTTTTCAATGTAAATACTTGTAAAACATAGTAGTTCCTGGCAGCATGCAAAATAAATCCAGGGAGGGTTTTCTGGTACGTCTGAAATTTTCAGTGTTTTAGTGAAGACTGAATCCCTAAATCTTTCTGTATCCAGTATGTGGATTTTCCTTTTGAGTTCTTCCTTCTGCCATTTTCTGGGGGTCAGGTTCTTTTTTGTTTTGGTTTTGTTGTAGTTGGGTTTTGGTTGTTGGTTGTGTTTTTTGTTTTGTTTTGTTTTTTGATGTTGTTGTTTTATTTTGTCTTTTAAATATCACTTGAGGCCCAGCCATCCTGTTAAGAAGAAATGATGAGGGAGATACAGGGTGTTGAGGTGACTTCAGACTTGCCAAAGAAACTGATTGCTTGATGCTCAGAAGCTGTGCAGTGGACAGCCATCAGGAGCTGTGTAGGCAGGATGGAAATAAAGCTTAGAGGTTATGGAAAACAATTACTAAATATGGCAAAGGGTTTAGCAATCACCGTGATAGGTGTTTTGTCAGCCTGTTGTCACCAACATTGCAGGGTTTTTGGCTACATGCCCAGCTGCTATTAGAGGGTCAAATAACAGCAAGCGTCTGAGGTACCACCTTCCCTGGAGTACGAGGTTCTGACCGTGTGAGTACCTGCCTGCTGTGGGTTGGGCTTGTTATCACCTGAGAATTGTCACAAATTAAGCCACGGTATTGTTTATATATGTTTAGAAACAGAAACTACTTCAAAAAGAATAACTGAAATATTAGCTGGCAGATCTTGCTGTAAAAACAAGTCTTTAAAGGTCTATTTGTATTTTCTGAGTATATATAAGGCAAAAGTGGGTATTTGTACATTTGCACGAGCTACTTTGAATTACCTGAGTTCTGGTCTGAGTGAGGCATAGTAAAGTACAAGCCACCCTTTTAATGCCTTTTCAGTCTTAAGGTTAAGTGCCACCAAGATGATCAAAGGTAAAATTATACATGATTTTTTGTTTATCCTTTTATGAGAAAGTGTAGATATTAATTTCCAAAACAGCCCTTAAGTATTATAGCTATAGCACTGACTGATGGAATAATATCATTCAGGAATTAAATCCCTTCCCTCACATGTGATGTGATTTATTCTTTGAATTCATACTCTGTTCTTCTGCACATCTGATTCAAAAATATGATGTGACTTTTGGGAACATCCTGTTTTATTGTCTCGGTATTATCATAACTTGCATACCTATTTTGAAAAGCTTGGTAGTCATAATAAAGTATTTTTTCTCTCTTAGTTATTAATCCCTCTTAGTTACTCGCTGCTTGAAACTTTATCCCTAACGGAGAGCAGTATTGGTACATTGG
The DNA here is from genome assembly GCA_020746105.1 of Trogon surrucura. Classification (NCBI taxonomy): domain Eukaryota; kingdom Metazoa; phylum Chordata; class Aves; order Trogoniformes; family Trogonidae; genus Trogon; species Trogon surrucura. The sequence goes on along the minus strand of CM036621.1, from coordinate 52,368,177 downwards.
AAAAGAATCTTAAGCTATCTCAATAAAAGGAAAATAACCATCTCTTCTTAAAGTAAATTTTTCCCTAGCCTGTTATTGAGGGAGTTGTTTGTAAGCTGTGTCTCAAGTATTGACAAAATGTGGAAGATACTTGAGCAGAGAAAGAAAATTCACTTGGCAATGGAAAAAAACAGTTTGTAAAAAGTGCTTGCTGAAGTGCTTTGTGTGACAGATGGGCTTAAACATCATCAGAGTAGGTTCCTGCTGACTCCGTCACGCAGCACGTGGCTACATTGCATAGGCCTTGCAAGTGCAGTTTCATAAACCTATCTAAGAATGTTGAAGTCACCTAATTAGCAAGTACCCTTTGATTAATTAACCCTGTGAAAAGCATCTGGCACTTGAGCTTAGGGTAGAGCAGAAGGACCTTACTATTTGTGATACAATCCGTGAGAAGACATTCTGGAAAGGTTGTGAATGAATATTCATTGTAAGTGGACAGACATTGGTGGCTTGTAGCAAACCATAACCTGGTATCCTTAGCCTGTCGGGTACTCTACTATTCCTTGTGTTCAGCCATCCATCCCACAGACAGCAATTAGCTTGTCCAAATGAAAACGTCATTGTAAGATTTTTTTTTTCCACCACCTGTCACCTTGGTGTAATTGCTGACAGTTAAATAAGAAGTCAAATTTCTGTTAACTTGAACAAGTTCTGCTTTAGAGCACTATGGACCATCCAGTGAGTAAGATTTTATTTTTTCCCCTCATTAATTATCTCCCTTCTCAAATGCTCCTCCCAAGACAAGGAAACAGATTAGGATGTCGGTATACATATGCAGAAAGTTCTGTACTATTTGGACCCTGTGGCCATCAGCATGCAAAAACTTGTACATGCTGCACTGTCATAACTATTCACATTAATCTAGGCAGTAGCTCAAATCCTTCACTTCAGGAGGCAAACAGAAGTGCAGTCTGCTCCCATGCCCTTTCTGACTGTTTTCAATTCTGACATCAGAAATGATGCCCAAATGACAGCAGCACCAACATGATCTGATTAATGAGTTCAGACCTGTAGCTGTGATGTACTGAGAGTTGGGCCATATTGGGCAGCAGAGGCAGTAGAGGGGAATTAATATCCTGTAGAAGGGAATATTGCCTCATGATGATGGAAGTTTTAGTCTCAGAAGGTGATATGGAGCAAAGTGGTGAGAGAGTAAAAACTGTGCCTTCTCATATTGAAGTCCTGAAGAATCCACGTGTTTTTTCCTCACTGTACTTTATCTAAAGCTATTAACTCCTCACCCTATGACTAAGAGTCCCTCCCTGTCTTTCCTGCAGCCCTCTTCACGTACTGGAAGGCCACTTATAAGGTTTCCCCAAAGCTGTCTCTTCTCCAGGCTGAACAACCCCAACTCTCTCAGCCTGTCTTTGTAGGGGAGGTGCTCCAGCCCCCTGATCAGCTTTGTGGCCCTTCTCTTGACTCCATGAGGTCCATGTTTTCCTTATCGTTGGAAGCCCCAGAGCTGCATTTGTTCTGTTTAAGAAAGTAAAGTGTAGAGGAAATAAAGCATCCAAAGAATTGGCAGGAACCTGAAGTATGGAACAAAAAGTTGAATATAAGAAGCTAGTATGTATTTCAGTTTTTCAAAGATCTGATCTTGAAATTTTCACCAGTATAGACATAATTACCTTCCTTTAAAAACACCAATAGATTATTCACAGGTTTAATAAAATCTAATTAGATCTTTGTAACAACATGGTAAATGTGTTCAGGATGTAGAGGGGTGTGCCTGTGGTTTTATTTAGTTGTTTGCACTTAAGACAAAGTAGAAATTTGACAGATTCATACTGATTAAGTATTTTTTCTTTCTACTAGAGAGGATCAGGCTTCTCTGAAAAAGAAATGAACATTATCTCATTTCTTTAGTGTGTCTGAAAATGGCAGTAGGTATAAGAATGCACAGCTGTGTGATGTTACACCGAAGCAAGTGGTGCGTGCACAAACCCCATTGCCCTTATTTCTAATTAGCAGCTTTAAGGCTTGTGCCAAGGTATTTTGATGTGTGTTGTGTCTGGTCTAGGAGGAGATGAAAATCAATATCAAGTTGATAGTAATTTCAACTAATTAACATGCAATAAATCTCATTATTAAACATGCAAGTAAACCATTTCTAAAAATCTTTTCACACACTTGTAAGAAAGTAGGTAGATACCGTATTTCAAACAGCGTTGGCTAAATTTTACTTGCTGAACTGTAACAACTGGAATAACTATGATGCCAGTCACCACAGGCGTTATTTGTTATGCAAGTTAAACTCGTAAAGGATAAATAAATAAACTACTTCGGTCACTGAAGCCTCCAGACAGGTCTCTTTTCTCAGGTGGCAGTATTATATTTTTCTGGGAGACTGGACTGGGAACATACCTACTTTTTTGAGGAACTCTTGAGAAGCACTTTCAAAAGGGCTTGCAGACTCTAGTTAATATTTCTTCAGAACTTTGTAAGAAAGTATCATACAATTATAGAAATATCAAGGTTGGAGAGGACCTTAAGATCATCAAGTCCAACCTACAGCCCTACACCACCCTAACACTAAACCGTCTCCTGAAGTGCCACATCCAACTGTTTTTTAAACATGTCTAGGGATGGTGACTCTACCACTTCCCTTGGCAACCCATTCCAGTGCTTCACCACCCTTTTGGTGAAGATTTTTTTCCTAATATCTAATCTAAACTTGCCCTGGCACAACTTGAACCCATTCCTGCTTGTCCTGTTGCTCTTTGCTAGGGAGAAGAGGCCAACACCTGTCTCACTACACCTGCCTTTCAGGTAGTTGTAGAGCGTGATAAGGTTTCCCCTCAGCCTCCTCTTCTCCAGGCAGAATTTTTATAAAATCCTGGTGGAGTTTCTATAAGGTTTTGCAAGCTTATTCATAATTAATATTTTTCATGTATTTTGAAATTTGGAAGATGAATACTGACTGTGTTAAGTCCAATGTGAGGTAAATACTCATTGACACTAGTGTCAATTTGTCGTCACTTTACCTGTATCTCATTAACTACAGTAAAAGCAGAAGTGTGTGTGTATAACCACATGGAATTCTTTTCTTGTCTTGTTCCTGGACAGTTGGCTTCCTCCCACACACACATATCCGAAAAAGCTGGCAAAAGTCTTCCAGTTGCTCACTCTGCGTAAATACTTATTAGTTATGGACTTTGCGAGAAAGCCTACTGAGGCCTATTGTCTTTTCAATGAGAGACAGTTTTGCCTGCTCATCTGTTTTATCGGCCTGCAATTCTAACCTCATGCCAAAACTGTTATTGCTGTATAAATTAATGAGAACATGTTGTTGCTTCAGCTTCTCAAAACTTCATAATTATAAATGCTAGACACTTAATTGAACCAACACTTAGAAAAAAATTAGTCATCTGCTATTTTTTTTCATGGAAGCATCATCCAGAACATTTTTTGAAAATGCTAAAAGCTTGTATCATGCTTAGCTTGGTGCAGCTTTTGCTTAGCTGATAGATTTAACACAGATTTAATTGTTATTTTTGTAATGGGAGGAAAATACCACTTTATTTTTTTTTCTAGCTCTGCAGCTTAACAGGTTAATAAAGGCACTACCAAAGTTCTTTGAAAACACTAAAAGTACCTCTGTCATATAAAAGGTGATTATCAACGATGTCAGATGCCCTATAGTTTCGTAGGGTTTTGTATGTGTTCTTTTTTTTTTCGTGGAGCATACTGAAAGAAAGCAATTTTGTGCTTCAAAGCATATTTCTTGCCTTCTCATCAAGTCCTCGCACTTGTGTCCAGCCTAGTTGGCCTCTAGTTTTGATGGCACTGACTTCTTTGTGACAGTAACCAGGATGGTTTGAATTACTCTCTTACGCTTTAAACAAAAAAAAAACCCACAACAAACCATTAGTAGAAGCTTCTATTTTCTGCTTTGGCTTTGTGGAGGTTATTCATATGCTTGAAATGTGCAAATGGCCAAGGAGTCATTGAAGTTATAGGACAGGTCAAATATCCCCAAATTCAAGTAACAGTGTGAAACTCTTTTTATAGTACCAGGCGCTTGATAGTAAATGTTGAAGATCGGAATGGAACCACCTCATGTTTTTCAGCAGCATGCACTCTGTATCCCATTGGAGAAATCAATATTGAAGTCAGTTTCATCTCAAGAAAAGAACAAATCAGAGAATAAAGTCAGACAATGGTCTGACCCAATTCAAAATGGGATCACTAGGTATTTAACTATTTTGCTCAACTGTGGGTAAGAAATATATCAGGGAAAAAATGCAAATGCACAAATCATGCTCAGCATGACATTTGGCTTTTTGGGTTTTTTTTTGTGTATGGCTTGGCTTATGCTTCAGTATGGCAAAAAAAGATGACAGAGTTACAGGGTACAGTAATACTAGCTTTTGACTATCTTTGACTGGCATATGAACGACAGTAATGTCCAGTTTCTGTCACTCTTATTTGGACTACAATTACCACAGAAATCAATAGAAATTTACTGAGTTCTTTACTTGTTTTTTTTCAGCTAAGGAATTTTTTCATTTGAAAGACAATTCAGAAGAGTGGGAATGCTAAACTATGCATCTAGAATGCAACTATGGTGCTAGAACCCTGTGGGGTTTGCACTCCCAAATTCTACCAAGGCATTGGTGTAAAGCATGGTCTGCGGATTGTATTGACCTTATGCTAAATCGGAAACCAAAGAGAAACTCTGAAAAAATAACACAGCTAAGGGTATTTATCTCTCTCTGAGGCATTACAGGGACAAAGTACATGTTGGTATTTCCCCAAGCCTGCATTTTTCTTGCTTGGAGATTCTTGACCCATGATGAATCCGATCCTCTCCACCAAATATTATTTGGGGTTTTTTTTTTTGTGCAGGCATCCTCTCCACAGGCCTGTTTACTCTCTTGTTAATTTTCTATCCAGCAAAAGAATTCAAAATCAATTTTAATGACTTTAGAACATCTTTGTCTAGAAAATTCTTCTCATGACACCATATGCATAAAAGGCTCACATCAAATATCTGGCACCACTTATAGCTGGCAGGAATGGAAAGGATGGAATAGTAATAGAAATGTTGACATCTTTGTGAAGGAATTCTGATGATGCTTTGCTGTGCACTGAGAGACTGGACAGGGTAGTAGGTGGGTAACACACTGTAAAAGGTCTGGGAAGCTGCTGAAAACAAATCTCCTTACGCTTAACTTTAGTCAGCACCCTTGTTTTCCCCTTTGCTACTTTTATATATGTGTAGTGAATGAATTTACATAAATAACAAATAATAAAAAAATGGTGATTCCCCTACCTCTCAAGTGATGCATGACAATTTATGAAATTTGCTGTCAGGAACTATAATGAAAACTGAGCAGCATTAGGTTGTATAGAATTACATGTGCAAGAACTCAGTAACAGTAGAGAGAAGAACTAACTTTATTGTATGAATTAACAGTCTGAACTTAAGAATACATTTTTTTGCATGGTTTTTTTTTTACCAGGAGATTGAAAAGAAAATTGAGAGCAAAGTAGAATTTAAACGCCAAGATGCCTAGAATGGAAAAGTGAAATGTTCAAAGGCATCTGCACACAGATTTGTAAACCCGAACACACCTTTCCTCTAACAATAAAACAATCGAAACTACTATTTCCTTTTGAAACTCTAAGCTCTTCTGCTTTTGCAAATAGTATTAGATAAAATCATTAATATGAGCAATATGATCTTTTCCATAATGATCTTGGGCTTGTTTATTATGTTGAAGTAATTGATAGGATGTGTTTGTTGGTGTATTAATGTCCTTGTAAAATCAAGACTTGAGAACCAAGTTCTCAGCCATGATCGTGGAACTGATGGTGTGGAACTATGTTTGTCTGATGAGCAGGATGAAATCCTGCTTGAAAAATAATTCTTGGATATTTAGATAAAAGATTTAAATGTAATATTCCATCTACAATTATGAAAAACATCTGACAGTGTTTATGCAAATACGGGTCATAAACTTTTCTTGTGGAGGTCTCCACTGCTGGCCACGGGAGGGTTGCTAACTGTTGGATTATAATTCAGTGCATACAGTTGGTTTTAGTGATAATGAATGCCAACCTTCTTTAATATTTTATATTCATTTATGAGCTCTATTAATATACTGAAGAGCTGACTGTTAGAACTAGCATTATACTGTCAATAAAATTTAGAGGAAGCATTTACGCAAATTCACCAAGGCAGCAAACTAAATACAGTTTTATAACTAATTTGGTTGAAAGAATTGTATTTACTGCCTATGGTTATTTTTTTTTCCAATTAATGTAAGTCTATATGAATGTACTAGCATTCAAGTGTTACCATTTTATTAGAATTTTTAATAACGCACAATTAATACTGGAAGCAATGTCAAATAACAACTCACTGAAAGAGAATAATGCTGGCAACACATTCCTACATAATTTAAACAATGGCAGTGGAAAAGCAATTAACTTGACAATAAACCAGGCTAACTCTTCTCCATATTTGCTCTTAAGCTGATAATGAAATAATCAGTAAATAAATGCATGGGAATCAGTGCTGAACACATGTGGTTTCTAAACCAGAAGTCATCAAAGCGAGAAAAGTGATTAGTGACTTGAACGAACTGCTTTCATCAAGAGACATATGATGAGAAATTGGTTATTGCCGAAAAAAATGATAAAGTTAGATCCATCTTTAAAGTTTGGAGAAATATTTGAAGTTGTATAGATGGAAAAGGACAGCATCACCATGAGGGATTAGAGGTACAACTTTACTATCACCCTGGAATATACAGGAGTGTTAAGTTTAGAAGGAGTCCTAAATACTGTGGTAGCGGTCTTGGTGGCTGAATACAGTCAGATTAATATTCAGATATCCACTTCCTTGCCTTTTAACTCCTAGGTTTTCTATAAGAAATTACTTCTACATATATCCAGTAAATTCTAAGTATATGCAATATATAAGACTATTCTAGCAAGGCTTTCAAAATATGAGGGCAATGGGATTTGATTGCTCACAGTACTAGAGATTTTTTTGATCTTACTGAATGGCAAGTCTTGGTATGTGTAGGCAATGGCAAAATACAGATGTTGCTTTAATGTATTTTAGGAGGAACTTAGGGCTAGGCTCCTATTTTTTTTGCTTTTCTCACTGCAGGTTTAAGGTATATTTTAATAGATTTAATTTTTATGCTATTGAGAGTCATATTCACTTGATAATTTTCTCACTGTGACATGAGCATGATGGACCTCAGATGCTGAGCATCATTACTTACTCAGTGCTATAGCTTTACACCTTGGTTGCAGTTTAGATGTTAAGATAGTTGCAGAGCAGTTTAAAAAAGATGGCTACACACACGGGAGACTCTTAAGTGAAAATGGGTTACATAAATTATTCTTATTATGAGCCATATTGTGACATTTGACATAAATCAGTGTGGCTTTTTCTCTTGCATAAACACATCTGATGCTGCCCACATAGTTCATAACAACCTACTGAAGAAGCTATATAATTTTCAATCCACAATTTTCATAACTTCTTCTACCTGACTTGTTACTGAAAAATCAGAAATCAGATTTGCTTTGTTGTTCTGTTCTTGCAAAAGAAGTGACTCTGAGGTTTTCCGTATTTCCAAAAGCTCGTCTTTTTCCACAAATCACCCTTGATTTCCCATGGTTAATCGTATTTCATTGAAACTGCAAATGAATACATTTCAGTTGTGAAAAGCAGTCTATTCCGCATCCCCTTGGAGCATTAAGTAAACCTAGCTCAGGTCCCTCTGGTGCCTTTTTACTGTTTTTGCTGATCCCTGGCAAATTATTCCTGCTGCTCTGAAAAATCTCAAGTTGTCTAACTCAAGCAATTTTCTGGCAGCTGTTTCTAGGTGATTTGGAACCATCTAATTTCTTTGGAGAAAGCAGCTATATTTCTGCTCTATTCCTAACTGGTGCTCCATTGCTGAGGCTGTCACGCGCCGGCAGCGTAAGCGTTAAACGCAATGGCACCGTACCTGACGCTGACAGCTGTGAGTATCAGCGCGCATCCGGGGACATCTGCACAATTGCTATCTTGCCTGGTTCTCAATTAATCTAATGAGGAAGTTGTGCCATTCCTAATGTACAAACCTTCTAGAAATGGCCCTGTTGTTTCCCGACTGCATCAGAATGCTGTGCTTTTTACATATTCAAATATTTGCGTACCTTATAGCGAGTGGCAGTTTTAGGAGTTGGGTTCCCAGAGAATTTCTCTGCAGCACACCCGCTGCATTTTTTTAATTGCTACTGTAACTGCTTCTGTGTAATAGGAAAAGTCTCTCTTTGGCCCATTATGTCTCCCCATGGTCACATTCCCCAGCTAGTGATTTGGATGCGGTTAGAAGATGCAGAATCCTGCCTTAATAGGGAAGGGGAAATAAGAATTCTGGTAAAAAGGAGATTTATACTCGTATGATGGCACCTGTTGTTGGATTTTTACTGACATTATGTATCAAGGTGTTTGGTTTGTTTTGGGTTTTTTTTTGTGGGTTTGGTTTTTTTTTTTTAAAAAAAAGGCAGAACCAATACATTTACTGTTTTGTGAAATGTATAAAAATTCATGTTGGTTTTTTAGGAGAGAAGAAAACTGTTGAGCTGTTGTAATTCATTTAAAAAGAATTTCTGTGTTGTTAGTAATTTTCCTTAGAAAATTTATTTTAAAATCTTGCAAAATATGCTGGAATAAAGAAAAATTATTTCATCTGACTTAATGACCAATTACTTGCATGGTTCTACTATTCAAAGTAGTTAGTTTTATATCATAATTCTGTGGAAAATTTTTTTTAAACCTTCACAAGAACCAGCAATAAATAATTAGTGGTTTTGTTAGTGGCTGAAAGAAGATAAACAAGATATTCCAGCAAGGAAAAAAAAAATCTCTAACTGATTTCTTTTGTGATTAAGTAGCTTGATACATTCTATATCAGTGCAGTACCTATAGAGCAGATGAGCCACGTCATTATTTTCACTGTTGTGTAGGTTTTTTTAAGATTTGAAAAGTAAGCTGTTATAGCCCATGTGTTTGGGGAATTCTTAGATTGTGACTGTTATATTGCATGTTTTTGTACATGCAGAAGTAAAGATTAGATACTCTTAAAGGAAGATTGAGCTCAGAAGTACAAGCTGGGCCTTGTGACACACAGCGTTTCAGCTTTTAGATCGATGCCTGTTGACACAAGAGCACAGTACTGAACTGCTTGGTGCCAGGCTTGTGTAAGTCTCCAAGTGAACTTCCAGTTGTTCCTCCCAGACTTGTTCTCTATTGTCAAATATTTGGATTCTCTCTGCTTGTGTTTATATTGTGTGACTTAATGCTCTTTTTCAGTTGACTGCCAGCGCTCTTAGACCAGAACCAGGGATGTACTCTCTTCCTTGGTGTGATGAGCAGATGAGTGATGGGACCCAAGGTGCTTGGGAGGGGAGAGGTGCGCTGATGCTCCAGAAGCCACCTGAGGTTTGTGGTCAGAGAACTCCTACTGCCATGAAGCACAGCTGCATTGTTCAGTGGTTGTAATCATTGCTTCAAAGTTTGGGGCAGGTTTTTGCTTTCTGAAGCCAGGCAGCTTTCCTTTAGAAATCTCTCTACACTCATCTTTAAAAACTTGTGTCCACTTTTTCATTCAGATGTGATGGTTCAGTAGTTCCTGAAAGCTTCTGGTTTTTTGTTGTTTCTGGAAGCTTCTGGGTTTTTTTCCTAATGCAATGTCACAGTTTGCCTGCCTGCAGAGATGTTTGTAAAACATCCATTGCTTTATTGTTGGACTACTGTGTTTTTGCGTTCATAGAAGGCATTTTTTCCTTTTGCAACAGCTATCACATGGTGAAGCTGGACAATGTGGATAATGGTAATTGGTAGCTTCCTAATACACTAATGCTTGCCCAGTTAACACGTACTCTAAGAGTTCTCTTTGTATCTCAGGTGGCCATCTTGAAAATTGGAAGATGTTTCTGAACTGAAAAATAAGGGATGACCCTGTGTGTTGAATGAGATTCATTTATACTGTTGGATAGAAAATCATCTGGGGGTTTCTTGTCTTTGGAGAATGACATTCTGTGTATTGCCATAATAGAATGATTAATTCAGTGGCACTGGGCTTACGTCTTATCCGTTTCAGATATCTCTAGGTTAATTTCTTTGTGCGGATAAGTTATGCGTACCATTACTTATGTACTATTCCTGCATCATTTAGGAAGAAAGAAGTATTTTTTGGTAGTTGGATTTTTTCCTATATAATGATAATAATGGTGATCACAGAATCACAGAATGTTAGGGACTGGAAGGGACCTCGAAAGATCATCAAGTCCAATCCCCCTGCCAGAGCAGGAATGCCTAGATAATGCTACGTAGGAACGTGTTCGGGCGGGTCTTGAATATCTCCAGAGAAGGAGACTCCACAACCTCCCTGGGCAGCCTGTTCCAGTGCTCCGTCACCCTCACTGAGAAGAAGTTTCTTCTCAAGTTTAAGTGGAACCTCTTATGTTCCAGTTTCAGCCCATTACCCCTTGTCCTATCAGTGGTTGTCACCGAGAAGAGCCTGGCTCCATCCTCGTGACACTCACCCTTTAGATATTTGTAAACATTAATGAGGTCACCCCTCAGCCTCCTCTTCTCCAAACTAAAGAGCCCCAGCTCCCTCAGCCTTTCCTCATAAGGGAGATGCTCCACTCCCTTAATCATCCTGGTTGCCTTGTGCTGGACTCTCTCCAGCACTTCCCTGTCTTTCTTGAACTGAGGGGCCCAGAACTGGACACAGTATTCCAGATGGGGTCTCACCAGGGCAGAGTAGAGGGGAAGGAGAACCTCTCTCGACCTACTAACCACCCCCCTTCTAATACACCTCAGGATGCCATTGGCCTTCCTGGCCACAAGGGCACAGTGCTGACTCATGGTCATCCTGCTGTCCACCAAGACTCCCAGGTCCCTTTCCCCTACACTGCTCTCTAATAAGTCATTCCCCAACTTATACTGGAACCTGGGGTTGTTCCTACCCAGATGCAAGACCCTACATTTACCCTTGTTATATTTCATTAAATTTTCCCCCGCCCAACTCTCCAGCCTTTCCAGGTCTCGCTGGATGGCAGCACAGCCTTCTGGTGTGTCAGCCACTCCTCCCAGCTTGGTGTCATCAGCAAACTTGCTGATAGTACTCTCTAGTCCCTCATCCAAGTCATTGATGAATATATTGAATAATACTGGTCCCAGTACCGACCCTTGAGGGACTCCACTGGATACAGGCCTCCAACCAGACTCCGCCCCATTGACCAGGACTCTTTGGCTTCTTCCCCTTAGCCAGTTCACAGTCCACCTCACTACCCGAGAGTCTAGACCACACTTCCTCAGTTTAGCAGCAAGGATGCTGTGGGAGACTGTGTCAGATGCTTTACTGAAGTCAAGGTAGACCACATCCACCACTCTGCCATCATCTATCCACCTTGTTATATCCTCATAAAAGGCTATGAGGTTAGTCAAGCACGACTTCCCCTTGGTGATTATTATTTTACTAACTTTTTTCTCTTCATAATATATATAGAAGGCTTGGCTGAAAGATCCAGTCCTACGAGCCCTTTTAGGTACTTTGCATTATTGACCTCGATTTTCAGGAAATTCTTTGAATATCTTAGGAACTTACCTGACACATCTTCAGACTCCGGGGCTTTCCAAGTACAGCTTTTGGATGTGTCAGGAAATGCACATGTAGCTTGGGATTAGCCTTCTATAGGAGCTTAGTATTAATTGGAAACACTGGAAGTTACAGCTCGCCCTTGTTCTGTTTTGTTCTTCAAATTACTTACAGAGTAGTACTCATTTAAAATGAAGATTTGTATCCCTGTACTGTCACTGAGGCTGTGAGCCAGTCTGTTTAATAATGTTATTTAATGAAGCGCAGACGTTCCACATCTTGCTGCAGTATCACAACCTGCAAAAGCTTATCTCCACACAGCAACAAGGGAAAACCACATCCCGCCCCTCAGTCATACTGCATCAGTCTGTGTAGCATCAACAACTGTCTGAACATCACCTGCACATGCTGGGAATATTGACAGGAGCTTCTTGGAGGTCTCTGCGGTCTCGGGAAATCCTCTCTGGGATCATGTCACTTTGCCATGCCAGCAGATGTCGGCCCCTGCATCACCCTGGCCTTGATGCTCCAGCACATCCTTTAGGATGCCTTGAGGTGGAAGGCTTTTCTCTTTTTAACCTCTTGGCTAATAGCTCTAAATAGGATGATTTTTTATTATGGCCTCTTTGCTATCTAGATTAAAAAGAGCAAATGCTTTTCCTAAGAACCAATGAGAGAAGAAATGAGTGAGAAGTTTAAAGGCTGTAAACACCTAGCTGCGATAATGACTGGCTTAATTAGTGCTGAGCCTGCCTGTTGCTACTCAGCAGCAAAACAGACTACTAATGGTTGAATTGAAGAAGGATAAATGTGCCTGTCCAATATTAAGTGTTGCTTTTTCATTAATTTTGTCTAATTTAGCTGACTGCTCCCTTCTCAGTAAAATGTAGAGGGGAAAAAAGTAATCCAGCATGGCTGAAGATATGGAAAGGGAGGAAGGGGGAAGACAGGAGAGGAGTGATGAGATAAGTAAGGCACGCTGCTGTCAGCTCTCAAGTCAGCAAGTGTAGGCTGTATTTTTTTTTTAAAACCTTGAGCAGCAGCAAACAGAAATGCCTGCAAGGAAGGACTATTGTGCCTCCTTTCAGTGTACCAGGGTATCGGGCAATACTGTCTGTGAATGTGTGTTACCCGGACACATCCTGATAGAAGCACAAGTGTGTTGTCTACTGTTGGAGCATTTGTGGTCATGATATAGTGCTCAACAGGTCCATGATGCCACTGCTCTTTAGGATGAATGAAATTGTGCTGTGACATATGACGTATTGTCATGTTGAATGTTTGGGTAGGAAGCATGGAGCGGTTTCATAACATTTTCAAGCAGTCTTGTGTAGCACAGATCAGATACTGTACCATGATGTAAACTTCATAGTCAGCTGTCTTTCTTGACCTTTCATTAAGACATATATCTGCCTTTCTGAAATTTGAAAATGAGAGGAAAAATTGCTGTTTCAATTGTTATTTTTCCTCTCATGGTGCAACACTGATTTTATTCAAAATTTCATTTGGCAGCATACAAAAAGAAAAAATGCAAAGCATATTCTGTGGCATTTTTGTTACTTTGTGTACTTAATTTGCAAGACAGGAAACTGATCTAAATAAACAGTAGTACATAATTTAAATAACATTTGGCAAAAAACCTTGGCGTCAAGTTTCAGTAAGATATAAATTTAAATGAACAAGTCTATTAGCCTCCTCGAATGGACCTGTAATAGAAATATGCAGACAGATTTGTAAATACAGAAGCAACATTAGTCACCTCTGTAATGGAAAATGTCTAATATCATACATACATTTATCAGGATAATTACATTGCAAAAAGTTACCAGATGGCACAGAGGTTTATATAGTTTTGAAATGAATTAAGGTTGTGGGAGCTCAGAGAGAGGCTGTTAAAAGGCAATCCTGTATATAAACTGTGAAATCGAAAGAAGTAAGCAAAAATACTTTGTTGAGGGAATAGTTAAAATAATCACAAAATGAATAATGAAACTCTTGAGGATCTGATTTTTTTCCAAAAGTGAATATTAGCATAGCCTTGTTAACATGCTGTACTCAGGGTTGTAGTAAAATAGCAGTTGGAAAAATACTGCCCCTTGCCTTAAAACATGCACAAATATAGAATATGAATAATAGATCTGTTGATCAACTGTGTCTGTTAACACAACTTTGCTCTGTTAATGCCTGAAATTTTCTGTATGATCTTTGTTTCTGGGGATAGTCATCCAGTGCTGGTATTGTTTAACTTGGTTTACTGGTTACTGAGAGTCCTGTGCCACAGCTTTTTGAATGTTTTAATGAATTTTGTGTTTAGTGAAATAGCAGAGGCAGTAATAAATTTCAACAGCTGATCAAGCAATAAGGGAACATCAGAGTTTTGGTAACAGATGTGTGTCTTATGTACGTACTACTGCCAAAATGAGGATTTTATTTCACTTAGTTTAAGATTTGAACTGAAGGCACAGACAACAGAAATAGCATGTGAGGATGAACGTAACAGTGCCTGAGTCTCTGAGGAAGACTGGAATGAAAGAGCTGACAGTCTCGGCCATTTTTCAGAAGATGCTGGTGATACTCTTTGTCTTATGACAAGTATTGGGAATCACTGCAGTTGATTGGCAGTCGTTCATTCACACATCTGTAATAAGTCAAATAAACCTGCATGGTTTTTTTTTAAGTTTCGCAAGAATTCAATAAAAGCAGAGGAGATTCTTGGAAACATACTTTGTCAAAAAAAGTCTTGCAAATATCTGGTTTATTGTTGGGGCTGGAAAAATAGATACATAGATTATTCAGAAACTGTTCCAAAATCATAAGTATAACGGCAGAAGACATCTAAAGTTGATATGGACCACTAACTTTTTGACAGATTTGGATTCTAATTCCCTAGATAAAGTAATGAATGATTACATCTGTTTTACTGTGTTGGACTACTGCAGATTTATATTACAAAATATGTAAAGGTCTGGTAGTCATTACCCTCTTATTTTCAGAGCACCATGTGAGTGTTTGTAAAAGCTATCTTGATATATTGCTGGTCTTTTTCTGTCAAATATAATAATTAGGGTAGATATATTAGGTGTCTGGGAAGACTACAAGTCTGAACTGAGAATCTGATAATACGTGCTTTTTTCCCTAGAATTTTTTATTTTAGGCCTTTTTTATGTCTGGAGGCAAATCACGCACTTCTGTGTCCCAGCTCTTTCATCTGTTAAAATGAAGCTAATGATAGTGATTTCCTACATTAAACACCTTCTTCAGATTGCTAATCCAAGTTGCTACTTAAGAGTTAAGTATTACTTATTACTAAATTCCCCACTTCTACAATGATCCCTGTGCAGAATGTAAGCCTTGAGCACATGCTTCACTGACTTCCTAAATTAAAATAGACTGAAGCATATGTTTAACATCTGTCTTTGATTGGGGACCTATAGATGGAGAAGAAACCACGAAGCATTTTGAGGTCTCTGAATTCTAAATTTGCTTCTTCCCAGTGCACACCAAAATTCCTGTTTGCTCATCCTCAGGGGAATATTACACAGCTCATCTTTCTAAGCAGTCTTTTTCCAAGATGAGCAGTGTATACAGTCTGAAAGTTTTGTTAGCAAAACCAGTTTGTGAACACTTTTAACTGCTTACAGTTAACTTGCTAGTTTCCTTACTTTCTCTGAACTGGAAAAAATGGCCCTATACTGTTTATTATATTGTGGGTTTGTGGTTTTTGTTTTTTGGTTTTTTTTTTTTTTTTTCAAATAGCATCCATATTATTCCCCTCATTAATTCTGTTTTTTAATTCTTTGCTGGCTTGCCACTGCTCATTGAGTTGATACTGATTTGTCACGGAGGTCTCACTTTTAGATATACAGTTATGACAACTGGCTCTGTTTTGTTTGGTCAGTCTCCTCTTCTTCTGTAACGTTTCATACCAGATAATCATCCCCAGCATTAAATAAGTTGCAGTTTATGAAGTCCTGAATTACACTGTTTATTATTACTGCAGTTTCAGATCATATATGAGCTCATTTCTGCCATGCTTAAATGAAAATGGACAATTGTAGCAGTTCACATTACCAAAAAATAGAAATAAAGTCAGTGTAACTTTGCACATGCTAATGTTACACAAAGCAGAAGTATGTGGCTTTGGTTTAATGATACTGTTGTGGTAGCTACTGTTGTGCTTCTAGTACAGAAAGTATTCTGTGGCAGGTACTCAATATTGTATAGGTTGTTGTAGTCTGTGAGTTAAACATTAGTTAAAATAATGCTATTTTGTAAAGGACAAAAGAAGGCGAGTTAAATAAAATGTGAGAGTATGGATATTCCCTAGGTTTTAGTTTATCCTGAGGAATTGCCATTTGAACTGTTTAAAGAGTATTTTGTATTTTTAACAGTGAAATGTTTAGCGATACAAATCTGAATGCTTCTACTAGGCAAATGGAGGGTGAATACAAGCAGACTGTGTAGCATTTACATTTGAATCTCGCTACAGCAGTATGCAAGAGATTTTGCCGTTCATTATGAGCATGTGATAAATGGAGACTGCGTTTGCAGTAGCAGCTTGTATATGAGAGGTAAGTGATGTTCAGAGAGTTGTTTTTGGATTTACATATTACAGCTAGATTTACAAAAATAATTTCTGGGTTCCAGATGCAGGTTTTTAAAGAATTATTTGAAAATTGGAACAGATTTTATAGATACCATTTTTAAGGGTTTCACGTTGGTAATAGAGTGTTTCAGTACGGGCCTTAAATTAAGATTAAATATCTGCATAATAAGTCTTGACAAGAGCAAGGTTTACAATAGGAGGCTAGAAATCATATGCAATTTAAATTCAAATTCAACTAAATCAGTGAAGATTAAAAAGTGACTATCATCTTTGCTTTGAGGGGTGACTGACATGCTTTCCGTGTTTGTCAGCTTTTGTGAAAGGAATTTCCTGCTGCCTTTGACTACTTTGAAAGCACTAAACTAATTGTTAAGTGGGTAGACATCCAGACCATCATGCTGCTTACTTAGTAAATGATTTTTTTTTTTTTTTGCAGGGTTGCTGTACAGAAATGAAGTACAATAAAGCTTATTAAAGTTGCTGTAATGTAACAAAGAGATTAAGTTCATTATCTTCAATGTGACAGCTGCATTTTGTTCTCTAGGGAGTGTTTTGAAACATTTATTCCCTGCCAGAAAAAAACCGAACTTCTGGTCTGACACATTGAAGTTTTGCATAAGAAATAATAGTTTAAAATTAGAGGACCTCATTATGAATAAGTCAGTATTTCTAATTTCATCTGAGGCTTGTCTTTACAAATTAAGTTAATAGTAAACTTAATGGTAGATACTGATTTGAATGAAATAATAGACTTTTTTCTTCATGGAAAATTTAAATACTAGGGCCAATTATAAAAATTAGATGAGAACTAAAATTCTTGAACTTTCAATTTTGTTTATAATTTTATCAAAATCATCCAATAATTGACCAATATGACCAAGAAAAATAATATTGATTGTAGAGAATGGTTTGAAAGAAGAATATCTAGTGACAGTAGGCAGTCTCTTTTCAAAGTGATTATTGAAACGGCTCAATAGCCTCATCTGGACTAAAGCAAGTGTTTGTGCACTTAAAGTGTGTGACTACAAAAGCTCATTTTTTCCAGGCTTCTGACCGATTTGTGATTTGTTCAATGCATGACAAGGAGTTGCTAGTCTTTTCTGAAAATATCTGCATATCTTCACTCTACATCATATTTCATACAACACAAGTACATAGAGTCCAATTTATTCTAAAAATGTAACTAGCATGTTTAAGATCCCTAAAAACCTGTTTCTGGGCCCCTGTTGCGAAGAAATAAGTGCTTTTCAGCATTCCAAGGAACTCCAGCAACTCGCAGTTCTGTAATTCACTACATTCACTACAAATCCATGTTGGAATAAGCACAGATTTCTGGGAGGGTGGTTTCTTTGTTCAATTACTTGTAATTTCATAACATTTTAAATATCACTATGTGAGGAAAGAAAAAGAATAAACTGTAATTTTTTGGGGTTTGTTTTTTTTGGCGGTGTTTTTCTTTTTTTTAAACAAGAAAAGATTGCCATACATTTGCTGCCTTCTAGATTGTGCAGCCCTTACTAGGAAGTTCTTCAGGGCATACTCCTGTTGGTGACCAGAGGCCTGCCAAGTAAAAACTTTAGATTTCAGGATGAAGGACAGTAAGCCCAGAGTCTCAGATGTGAGAAACTGAAATTCTGTGCGTGCTAACGTAGCTGGTACCTCATCAGAAGGACATGAAATGTTCCTTAAATAAAACTCTTTGTATTCTTGGATGAGCATTTGAGTTTTTATAGCATAAATCACAGGTAACCTAGTGGTGAGAGTCTTAGTTAAATCTGGTGGAACTGTCATGTGCAGGTGAAATGAAACTAGTGTTGGTGAATTCCTGGACTCCCAGGAATCTTTTACTCCCAGGTAAAAGATGTCAATTGACTGTCTCTATCCCAAGACTGGTATTTGTTATGCAAATAAGAATAAGTTGCATGTAGAATATTTCCATGCGCTTTTCTACTGATATCCCTTTCTCTAAAGAAAGTGATACATAAAGCCTGAAAATCCGCTTGTACCCTGTACAGGATAATGTTAATGTCAGGATATGTAGTAAAAATCCGTGATTTTAGTTGTGCGAGTAGTCCAGTTGGAAGTTGATCACTTCTGCAGCCTGTATGTTAATATATAGAAGCCTTAATTATTGCATAGGTGTGTGCATAAATATTTATATACTCCTGTTAATGCACATACACATATAAGCTTTTATGCAGATATAACTATGGAATATATTAATACTTAATAATTAATATTAAAATGAGAGAGAGAGCATGAAACTTATTGCCTCTAAGTAGTCTGCATAGCAAATGCACAAATAAAGAATCAGGCTTAGGAAACCTGCTTTCAAATATTTGAATTCCCTTTTGGATCTTCTGTATTCTGAGCATGTATCTGTAGCTTTGTTGTTTATGTTCTCCGAGCCCTGCACATTTTAGTATCCAGAACAGCAGTAAATTGAGTATCTGACAGCTCTTGAAATCCATGTTCTGTTGCTTTCAGGTTGAATACATTCTGAAATCAATGAAAGAAAATGTGCAATTTTTATACGTTTAATGTATTTCTACAAGAAAAGGTCAAATGAAGTAGAACATTTCATTTTCAGTGATCTCGTGTTTGTGGTGGCAGATGAGAATTACGTTGCTCACATCAAGCTGATGGGCTGAGATGCTCTTGTAATGGATAGACATGTTTGTGCCTCAGGGAGGTGGGGGGTGAGGTACAGAACTGTCGTATAAATAACATGAATACATTAACCTATGCACTTAACCTACTGCTTGCAGATTCAGTATGCTCCAGGTAATTACTTTTATGTTGAACTAGAAGTTTTATTTTGCAACAACTCAAGTGTTACAGCCCTATTTTCTGTTACTTGAGAAGTACATAAGGTTACAATAGAGGGGTGTCTATGCATGCATATATACACGCATGTTCTTAAGGCATCTTCCTCTGGATGGCAATAAGATCTAAAGCATCTCCTTCTTAGCATAATGGTTGGTGGAAAATGCATCAGGTAATATGATATCTAGTGTGTGTACAGAATTAAATTGATTTTAGCAGTACAGAAAAAGAGTAAAGATAACTAAAGGCTACTGTCTTTATCTGGGTTACATTGAGTAACAGAACTTGTGAAACATATTTCATTAATATTTTTTTCCTTTACTAATATTTTAGTTTGTTTTTTTTCTGCAAGAAGAAACTTCCACTAGCTTCAGTTAGCAGAAAGTTCCCTGAAGACAGTGATGATACATGAAGGAAAAATGCAAGAGTAGGTTTCACTTTACTGTGTAATTCAGGATAAACATGGTCTCATGAACAAAATTTACAGTTATTGGCAAAATATAGTGGGTGTTATAAAATTTCTTGTCTCTCTTAGGTATTGAATATCTGCATGGAGAGAACTAAATCAAAAAAAGCATTGAGGTCCAGAGGATCAGAGCTTTATGAAAGTAAAGACTTTTAATTGTGACTCTCACTTTTTTCTTTTTTTTAATCTGGTGTTCAAATAGTTGAACGTCTTCAACTTTGCTTTTGGTTTTTGGATTCAAAGTGAAGTCTATCTGGAAAAACTTAAGATCCCTGCTAAGAAGCCTGTGCTAAACCCTGGTTTTGTCCTGGCTTGCTGTTGTTGTAGAGACAAGACCTCTTCTCAGATCTAACAAACTTGATAGCTTAACAGATCAGGGGGTAGACAGCTGGAAATTTTACTACCATATTGAATTTTACACATTGGAAGTTCCAGCATATCCCCTGGATAAGCAAAGACAGTTGGGTAGTTTGCCCTGTATATTCAGGGGAGTACATCCATTTAGGAGGGGAAATTGAGTTACTCTGTCAGACCCACTCCATCAATGTACTAATCTAAACTTCTTTTATCTCAGTGACTGTTGTGGAGACCTGACTGCCCCCTTTCTGCTTGCACCAACAAATCAGTTTATGCTGCTGAACAGATGTGACAGATGAAGTGGGAGGAACAGACAAAAGTCCAGAAATCTTGGGCTGAATTTTACCATTTGTAGTAAAGATAGTCTGACTCACATATATTGCAAAGATAATTATTTTGTTTCCTTTGATACTTTTGCAAAGTTTCAGCAGGTGCAATATTTTTGTGTGAGATGTGAATCATCTGATTCACTTTGCTTTGCTGATAAAAGGCCAGAACCTGTGTTACTTGAATGATACAGCAGAAAGAGTGGAGAAGCTGTCAAGCTTAGCTTAACAGATACATATTTTAGTCTTAACTGCTTTTTTTTTTTTTTTCCTGCTGGATTAATTCAATATATATCAGCAGATATCTTTGCGCAAAACGGAGTTCATGGTAGCTGGTTTGAACCGTGATTCAAGAAAGTGATTGTGAGAGGTAGACTCTGATTGAACCTTCTATTTGAAGGGCTCTACAGGAAAGCTGGAGAGGGACTTTTTATAAGGGCATGTGGTGATAGGACAAGGGGCAGTGGTTTTAAACTAGAGCAGGGTAGATTTAGATCAGACATTAGGAAGAAGTTCTTTACTGTGGGGTGGTGAGGCACTGGAACAGGTGCTTGGAGAAGTTGTGGATGCCTCATCCCTGGAAGTGTTCAATGCCAGGATGGATGGGGCTCTGAGCAATCTGGTCTAGTTAAAGATGTCCCTGCCTGCCCATGGTGGTGGGGGGAACCATTCTTAAGATGTTCTATGATTCTGTCACTCTAAGAACCAGTAGTGACCAACTTCTGCATGGTTAGTGGCCACATTTTTTCCACTTTAGACAGTAATCAACAAGGTGTCACAAGCTTTACATCCGATTCCTTGTTTTCCAGACTTGATTTAGATATCAGAAAAAATACAAGATATAGGATAGACTGTGGAGCTTGCCACAGAAGTTTTGCTCATGAGGAGTCTGCTCAGATCTCACTATTGTTTCTTTGCTGCTCCATGTTTCAAATTTTTGCAAGGATTGTTAGATTCCAACAAAGAGGGGACTGCAAGGACTTGGGCTGAGTGTTGCTTTGCATCCATGCCCTATCCCTTGTACACAGACCATCTTGGAACATGGAGCGCTAAAAGGGGTTGTGCAGGATCCAACCACGTGGTTTTGCTCAGGTTGGTCAAAGCTCATTTTTTTCAGTGTTGCCCAGAAGGGCTGGTTCAGCTGCTGAGCACCAGCAAACTGCTCCTGGAAAAGCAGTACAGCTCTGTGTCAGTCCTGATATCCTCTGGACAGAACATGATTATTGTGACATTAGCTATATCTCTTCTCCTTGCAAATCTTCTTCCAGAGATTTTTCTCCTTCTGTTCCCCACAGCACAGGCTGCATTACTCATGGCTCTTGGGTATATGTAGATTTTCACAAGCACCTAGCAGCCTAACAGGTCTTTGACTATAGTAGCAAAAAACTGAATAATTAAGAATAAAATAGGTGAGTGCTTTTCAGAGTTAAGCACACAACAGTATATCGTAAAGTTTTGCAATTATAAATCTTGATTCTTGTAGAAGGTGTGGGTGTTTAAGCTGTGCATGTGACTAGTGTTAAAGATGACAGAAAACAAAGTAGTCCTAGAATTACCACTATTAATTCATTAAAATCAGCTATAATGGCTGAAGGCAACTAGTTACGAAAGTAAGTGATAGGAGTAATGTGGTGTAAAATAACTACCTACAGTAAGCTTTACTCTAAAAATTTGAGTAATATAGCTTGTTTATTTGGATAAAGTTGAATTAAGTCAAAATTTGAGATAGGTGAAAGAAAGCAAACCAAAAAAAAAGAAAGCATAAGAAGGAAATGTGTAACAACAGCTTAGCTGTGAGCACATCAGGACCTCTACGGGTGATCTGTGTTTTCATTTCTGGGGGAAAAAACGGTTTTAAAATAAATAAGTGAATGTGCTCTAGAGAAGATAGTATCTAAGCTGAATTCTACTTTGTAATCTGCTCTTCAGTGCAGAATATGAACTACAGGCCAGCAGGCATAAAGTTGTTAAAACTATCACTCCTGCACGTGACCTGATTGCAAGAGTTTGAGCAACACAGAGAAGAGCCTCTGCGTTTGTCTGCATGACCTACGTGTCCGGCTTTATGTGGGTGGATTAAGCCCCCTTCTTTAAGTATTAATTGCTTGTGCTGCAGGTCCCCTGACCTTACTGCACAGGATTTTATGGCTGCTTGTGGTTGTGAATGGGAGTAGCAGGACTTTCCACATAGCTTCTAACCACTGACTGCTTTTAAAAAAATCCTTGCCAAGCAACATGAAGATCTTACTACAGGAAGTGAAAGCATTTGGTCGTCCCATTGGAACACTGAGCTCACCATCTCTTTGAGGTTTAATCGCTACC
Organism: Trogon surrucura; assembly: GCA_020746105.1. Lineage (NCBI taxonomy): Eukaryota > Metazoa > Chordata > Aves > Trogoniformes > Trogonidae > Trogon > Trogon surrucura. The sequence goes on along the minus strand of CM036621.1, from coordinate 52,345,611 downwards.
TTAATTGCAGCTTAACTAGTATGAAAACTTTTTGCTAAAGCAAATGACAAATTCAATGTGTATATTTTTCTGTGTTTCCTTTACCTGTCTTAAAGCCCTTTAAAAATTCCCAAAGAGGTTGTTCCTTAAAAAAAAATAATAAAAAATTAAGATTTCACTTTAGCTTAGGTGGCACAAAACATTGTGTGTAGTAGCATACTTGAGGAATACATACTTCTCAACCTGCATGACCAAAACATGTAACTTCAGTGTCTTCTCAGCAGATGGAACTATATTGTGCTGGAGTATTCTGTGGGGGTCTTATACTATTAAGGTTTGTAACTGTGACTTTTGTAACTGTGAATTTCAACTATAAAGGACCTGGGCTCAGTCTGTGACCTAATGTATTTGAAAGATGTGCTGCTGGCTCTTTTCATATGCTGACAGCAGTGTGAGGCCTCTGCCTAGCTCAGGTGCAGGGAAAATCCTGGGCATCGCACAGCTTAGATGGATTTAGGATGAGACTAAACTGCTGCTGCAAAATTTAGGAAGAAATCATAAGTATTATGGGTGATTTTTTTTCATACTCTGTGTTGACAGTGAGTCTGACTTTAGGATTACCAAAAGGCTGGGATTATTAACAGCTTTATTTTTAGTAGCACATATTTTGTGCACAGGAAGGTTCAAATGTACTTAGTTTTATAGTAGTAGATTTTCATAGGATGCTATTGATGGTAGGCAATTTTCAGAAGATACGTGCTTGAGTTATTATTCTGTCAGTCCTTAAATGGCTTAAATTTCTGTATCTCACAAATATGATCCCTGAAAACTTTTTTTTCCTGGAGCCCCTGACCCTCACATGAGGATGCATAAGTCCTCATTTGAAACAAATTACTTTTAGAACCAAAGCTCTTTTCAGCCCCAGGAGATGTACATGATTAGAGAGTTACTAAGCACTTTAACACAATCACTGAGGCTGTAAGAAAGAAATATATTAATGGAAGGAGATCAACAAGAATCGATAATTTGCAGGAAGAGCTCAGAGAGAGGGAAAATAAGTCCCTCTGGCTTTTAATTTCGGAATTGGCATTAGGATGTGCTGAATACTCACGATCCTCATGAGATTTGCCTTTCATTATCAAGAGCAGAGAGAACTATTTTAGTTGTAAAAAGGTACATGTGACAGAATGGAGGGAGAAATGCAAAGATCTAATTCTTGAAACAATTTGAAAAGGCCCCCAAACTGATGACATATTTTACATAAGTTCAGTTGCGTAGATGACACTCGTTAAGGTAAGGAAGATGTGCGAGACTTAGGTGCCTATTCTGTGGCCATGAACTTTGAGTCGCATAACAAAAATAATGTGATGTCTCCTTCTCCCACTACAATTATCTGTATGATCTAATGATTGCATGTCTCGTATAGTGTAATTTAGAGTTGTCTGAGAGTAAATTTCCCAGTACTTCCGCAGCTGTAGAGATGATCTGATAATAGAGAATTCGACCTGTTTTTAATCTGGGCCACAGTGCACAACTGGTCTGTCTAATTTGTGCTTTAGTATAGGGGATCTCTTCATGCACATAAGTATAAGTATACACATGTACATATGGGATCATACACACACATGTATATATATATATATTTCAAGGTTGTTATGAGCTGTATTTGGCCCCAGAAAAACATTCTGGCACAAAGAGATTACAAAACCACTGCACTAAGTTCCCTGTCCCTGGCTTCCTGTTCCTGCCACATTGTGGTTGGAAAAAAGTAAGAAACAGAAGCACTGAGAACTCTAGAAATCGTTTGGAAATCTATGACAGAGTTAATACTCAGTAATTCTGATTTTTTAGTGCTATTTCATTATCTTAAATATATAATCTTTTCCATACATGAGAATTTCTCTATTCCCTCTTTCTGGAAATCCTCTACTAACACATTGGAAGGATGTTATGGACTCTTCACACTGTTGGAAAGAGTGACAGAAAAAGTCGTGTGGTATGATCTAATCTCCATTTATTACGAATTAGTTTAAATACAATCTGAGTTAGTTTTATTTCCTTTCTAATCCTTCTGTTACATATGACTATAGGTTACTTACTCTACTGGAAAGAACAACTTAATGGTACGTCTGTACTGGAGGAAGTGCTTCCATGAATGTAAACATAATGAGATTTTATTTTATTTTATTTTTTATTCTCTTCTGACCTGTTTCTTAGATTTTACTTAACTTGGCATGGTCTCTTTTTTTCTCTAGCAGGCAAAATGATTGCCCACAAAATACTGGGTGTAACTAACATACTCAGGACTCATCTAAAGGTATTAAAATGTTTACGAGATCATGCAAAGTGACAGCAAATCATGCTTTTAGGATACCTTAACTCTATAATAGAATGCAGTAAACTCTGGTGGGGAGGAGGGCTGCCCCCAAACCAGTGTAGCAGCATGCATGTGCTTTGTGACAGCTTAAACCAGAGCCTTTTATATCTAAAAGTACAAGAAGGTTTTAGGTGGAAAGAACAGGTAGTTAGCGAGACTTTAGCAAGGAAAATGATATAAAACTCACTGAAATTTGCTGCTCAATCTCTGGCTAAAATAATAGATTAGAATAATGCTTCAGAAAATTCCTAGTCTGAACAGATATTGGTTTTGTAGTGCTCAAGCACTTCAAAGCATTAACAGGCTACACTGGTGATTGCAAGATTGCAGGGATCGAGATTCATGTGAATATGCTTATTTAACTCTCTGTAGAAGCTGAATTGGGACCATAGTAAGTATAAACAAAAGATCCTACTGACCAATGTCTTCAGTATCCCCTGTTGGGCTAAGCCTTCTTCCTTTCAGTCTTGATTAGTAGACTTTCCATGCGTTCACCCAAAACCACTGATCTCAACTGTAACCTGTATTTTATTTATTTATTGCTTTATGAAGAGGTTTATTTTTGGAAAGCAAAACATTACTAGTGTTACATTTGTTGTGTCCTGCTGTTATCACTCTTAGAAGAATATTCAGCTCTATTTTTAACTTTCTCTACTGTCCCTTATGTTCCAGCTGTGTTTCTTTTAACACCTAATATCACTTTGCATTATATACGCCTACAAATCGGTGTGCATCCTGATGACCTACATTAAACCTAATGACCCTTCTTGTAGCCAGAGAAAATCAAATCAATACAAGGACATGAAGGAAGCACAAATTCCATTTTAGACTTGAATATAACAAATAGAAACAAATGTGTCACAGAGGTTACTGAGTCGAAGGTAAACCAACTGAGCAAAAGCCTGGGAGCTTCAAACTGCGTCTTACAACAATTTGATTGCTAAGGAAGTGGAAAAAAATCAATAGAAAGTTAGTCATCCATTTTCAGAGACCCTACTTCATTTTACTTTCTATCTTGCTGGCCAAGTTTCTGTCACCGTTAGGTAGATCAGACTGGCATTTGTGTTTAAACATAAATAAGAGTTGTTCTTGCCCTTGTATCTCTGAAAGTTTTTTTTCTTACGTTATATGTGATCATCACTCTGAAGTTCAGACAAACAGTCCACTTTCCAACTTAATGGATGCTTTAGCAGAAATAGTTTTGGTTTAATATATTTAACAGGTACTTAATTTCTCTGTTCTTTGTCATTTTGTGTGTACGTGTTACCTTTCGTCCTCTACTTTTTACAATGTACACGCGCACGTACGTACATAATACATACATACATAAAATGTGTGTTACAAAAAGTGACGAAATGCTGCAATGTCAAGATCTTCCAAGTTTTATCACTGCATTTCTTTTGGGTGGCAGACACACACTGTAATACTTTATGTATGTTAACAAAGCAGAGATCCCTAATTAGGAAAAATTCTCTCTGTGGAGTACAAGAGCTCTTTTGGTAACGGAAAAAACGAAATTATGTGCAGATCAGCTAAGCTGAGATGACAAGGATGTTAATGGAACATGCTGTGGTGCAAAATCAAGCTCTTCTGTAGCCTTTCCTGTGTTGGCATGTTCGATCAAAAAAAGTAAAGAATGACTGGATGTGTTGTTTCTCTCTGTTTTCTTACTCAACTCTCCGCAGTTGAGATCCATATCTGGTTTCTGTTGCATTAGAGCATGAAATTCTTTATACAAAAAGACATATGTAGTAGAAGAGGAGACAAAGTTTGCAGCTGGCTGTATGCAGGATTTTTTTTTGTTGTTGTTGCCCTTTTTTTTTTTTTCCTTTTTTTCCTGAAGGCAATGAGGCCATCTTGAAAGTTTCTGTGATCTCCTTTCTTCTCCGAGGCTGGTAGCCCTTTGTGTCCTTGTGTGCTGGCAGCCTTGTGCAGTCTCAGAAGCTCTGCACGTAGAATTGAACTTTTCTGAGTTAACATCATCATCACAGTGAGTTTTGCGATTTACACTGTCAAGTTTGGAATAATTTGTTTAAAAAAAAAATTACCAGTTAAAAATTGGTGTTTCAGCTTCCCTACTCCGCTTAACCTAAGACTTAATTACTTGCTATGATGTTTTTAGTGTAAAAGTTAAAGCATTTGTGTATATAAAGCAGCAGCTTTGAGCACAAACACTATAAACCAAGAAGGCAAATAGCACCTCAAGCCAGAGTATTGAATTTCATGCTGTTGTAGTTATTATGTACTTTCCACACTGCAGTAACTGAAGTAAATTCTCCACTGCAAATCCAGTTTTGAATATCTCTGAAGGATAACATAGTCCCTTCCAGGAGAAGGAAAGCACTGGTGGTAGACTTAGGGATCAGGTAGTTTTTTACCCCTCTGTTTATTTTTGGATTGACTGGTTTTGCTTTTTAGTTTAATGAGAAGGTGGAAAGGATTACTATTATTATTTTTTTTTTTTTGGTTTTGTGTGTATGTGAAACTTGTAAATTTCCAGATTAAGCCCTGCCTTTCTGAAGTTAATTCCAGAATGTGGTATTTTAAAAACATTTTATTTCCTTGTGAAAAAGCTTTCTTAAAATTTTATACATACATCTAAAATAGCACAGGCTAATGAGGCCTGATTATTTTATTTGCTGAGGATATGATCTTCTTGTTCACTATTTAGAGGTTTTTTGTTACAACCTAGTTTTGTAATAAGAAGGACTACATTTTTCTGAAATAAGGCAGTCTGATTTTGAGTTAAAAAGAAGTGAGAGTTTGAGTTTAAAAAGGCAAATATTTAATATGTGAAAAGGTGGATGTGAGACTTTGCTGTGCAGTGTAACTGCACTGATCTGGAACTGTTGCTTTATGTTGTACTATAACAATATTTTGTACTGTTCTTGCCAGTGTTTTGCTTTGTACATCAGTAAATCTTAGTTAATACTAAGATATTTCCCAGAGCTCTTCTGAGTGTGTTTCTTTATTTAATAGACTATTGTGCTCATTCAAGCCTTTTGATAGTCTGTGTTCGGTGCTTTTTTGCAGCAGTGGCACATCAGTTTATGCTAAAAAGTAACTGTGAGCAATAAAGGAATTCTCCCCTGAATTAATAATTATAATTTTTAATTAAAAAAACCCCACAAACACTAACCAAAACTCAGAAAACATAACTCTGGGAGGCAGGAGGAGACATTTGCTCTGTTTGCAGAAGGGTACATGAATTGTGTAGAGTCTCTTAAACATTATCTTGTGCATACTTCTGTTGAGCTTATCTTCTAAGTTGTTGTGGTGATAAATCAGCATGTATTGACATTTGGTAGGTTACTGAAGAGTGGTAGATTTTTGCCATTGTCTTTTTTTTTTTTTTTACATAGCAATAAAAGGTGTAGCCCCGTTTAAAGATCAAGCAAACTGCTCTTGACTTAAGCAGTTGAGCTGCAGTGCTTTTAGAAAATGTGAGAATGTGGCCCTCAAGATCTTCCACGTCCAAGAGAAAATTGTTGATAAATTGTGGTCTTTGAAATACGTTTGTATTTCACATAAGATAAAAATAGGCATCCATGGTAATTTTTCAGAGAAAATTAGATATTTTTGATGGAGAGGCGTAAAAACTGTGTTGATAGAATTCTAGTCTCTGAATTTTAAACTGTTCTTTATGCTTATGGTGTGTCATTTTGAGCTAATTTCACTTGGAAAAGCACTGATTTTTGTGCTGCAGACAAGTAAAAAACCCTTTGAACTGTAGAGAGAAATCTGAAGAGCTTGATATAGCACAGTGTGGTATCTTCTAATGACTTATTCAGACTAGGAAGTTCCAGTACCAGAGATCTGTGAACTTATTGATTTTTTTTTTTTCCCTTGACTGAACTAAGCCTTTTGGAATTTCATAAAGATTATGAGTTCGTGGGTGGTTTTGTAGAAATTAAATCCTGAAAAGTAACTTTTTTTGGGGAAAAAAAGATATGTGCTTTGTTTGTTTGTTTTTAAAAGGAAACTCTACCCCTTGTTTTGTTGTCTTCCTGTGTTGAAAATCTAAATAATGTCAACCAATAAGAAAATATTTGATATATAAGCAATGGTGAAAAATTTTCTTGTTTACCAGCAAACATAGTGCAATGGATGTAGTGTTTCTTCTTAAAGCTTTCCTAATGCATTTTATGAGGAAAACATCTTTTGCTGACATAATCAGAGAGAAACTGACAAATTGAAAAATTTAATGCACATAATTGCATCCAGAGCCAGTATTTCTCACAAACCGCAACACCCCAGGGAAGTTCTGGGCAGCTTGGCAGCTGGCAGGGGAGGGAGAACTGGCGGAGGAGCTGGCTGGTCAAAACCAAGAGTGCCAGAGTGAGTGAATGAGGAGAGCCTGGACTGAAGGGCTCAGAGCATGTTTCCAGAGAAAGGTTGGGGGTTCTGGTTGGTGTTTTTATGTTTACACCATCTCCATCTTTGGAATTAAAGTGGCAAAAAAAAAAAAAAAAAGCTTCTTCAAACTAATGCAATTGAGTACATTGCAGTCTGTTGGAATCAATGAGTGAACCTGAAGAGTCCAAGTTAGCAGATTTGAGGGGTTGATGGGGTCTACCACACAAAAAGTACACTAGTTTCATTTGAAATGGGAGGAGAGGAGAAACCTTAAGGTGAAGTGGAAGTGTGCTCACCTGATGAAATAGCATTTCTACTAACCAATGTTATAATGCATGTTTTCTCACTTTGCTAACATACATTAAAACTGTTCACCATGGGCTCAGATTTCTCCAGATCCAGAAGCTTCTGTACAGATTCTGATCTGAAAACCCAGCCATTGGATACTTCACCTAGTTCTTGGCAGCATTTTCCTCCACCAATTCAATAGAACATGGTATGGGTTTTCTTGTTTTGCTGTGGCTTTTCTCTTGGATATTTTTGTTGATCTCTACCAATATAGGTGTGAGTAGTAGACCTTAGTCATAAATCTTCTCAACCTTTGGTAGGCACTGAAAGTATAACTAATTTTTCAGTTGATCTTTTTTTCTACTGCTTCTCTCTCTAATTCCTATTTGCCTTTTTTTTTTTTAAAAAAAAAATAAAATTCCAACTTTCAGACACACAAGTTGAGTTACTTAGTGGACAGAATATTTTTTGCTTAATTGTGTGTTCAAAAGCCTACTCCTTGGCAAAAGCATATTTTATATTTCAGTCTTACCTGACTCCATTGCACAAGGTGATGTAGCGTAGCTGATGGACTTCCTTTAAATATTTGGAGCAAGCTCTCAATGGTTTTTTTGCTCTACAAGTCTGAATCTCTTCTGTTAGTTGGGCGACTCAAGATGTAACTGAGCAGCATTATTGATGAAGCAACACATTTGCAAGAAATTAATGATACTCTCATTGACTAATTGGGCCTGATGGAGGCTTGCCTAGCGCTTCCTCCTGGGCCCCAATTCTGTTGTATTGATATCCAGAGTTGATGCTTCTGATGCGAACTCAGGCATCCAAGCTCATCAGCAGCCACACAGCGATCCAAATGAAGGTGGCTTTGCGTCCCAAGACTCCTTTCTTGTCCTGTGGTTCACAATATCTGGATTTCATCTGTTATTTGCTTTTTGGACATAATTTATCTTGCTTTAATCTCAACTCCCCTACCTAGTTTAGTTTTTTAATTTCTTGTGCACAGAGACAGCTTGTAAATCAGAGCAGCAGTATGAACCATTTTGTGCTCATACTGTGTCTCCCTGGCCTGAAATAGTTTTCATCCATCCTTTCTCATGTCAAATGCTAGTAAGAACTATTGTCATCATCATTTGTGCCCCTTAAAAAGGACAGAAAACCTGCATGTTTTCAACATCCTTGTCATACAGCACCACCTAAAAATGGAGTTGAAAATTGGTATAGACAGTACTGGTCATATTAACATCTCTGGGTAACTTCTCTGATCTCTGTAGATCTGAATGCAGAATTGTCATTAATATTGATAGAAGTTATGGGCTTTAGCTCAAGGACATAAAACCTGATAGAAAATTAAATATTCACAAAAGGGAGACCATAATTAGCATTCCAGACAGCATGTTATTAAAAAATTGTGACTGTTTAATCCCTCCTTTGGATGTAAGGGAAATATCTTCATTATATTTTGGGCTGGATTCACTGGGAGAAATGGTTACATACAGGGAATTCTTAAAAAGATCAATTTGTCTTCTGTCTGTAGTTCATAATAATTAGCTCTTTCCTCTGTCCGACTATCAGGGTCCCAGGACACATGTGAAGTGGGATAGCTGCAAAGATTTCTTTGCCCTTAATCTGCTTGCTTGGTTTTTACTAAGGGAGGAGTTCTGTTGCCTGTGATTTAGAAAAGTGTTTTTTGAGGTTGACGGTGTATACTGAAGTGTTAAGTGTATTGAAGACAAGTGTGGAGGTATTAGATTGTCCATGATTGATGTATAGCATAGATCAAACCCATGACATTCTCACATTTTAGACTGAGGGTTTTATTAGCAGGCTGTAGCGCAGCTGAAGTGTGTTTTGTATTTTTGTGTAAGCTTTGTTATTTTAACTACAATTGTAATAGCTGAAGCTTGTACAAATTCTTTTCAGTTGACTCATCTTTGTGAACAATGTCTAATACCTGATCTTTTCTATTTTGATCAGTCAGCTTTGAACACGTCAGCTTTGATCTGCCTCTTTCGCCCTGTCAGGGCACTGGGCAGGGGACTGTATGTGGTATCCATGGAATTTCCTCTCTGGTCTTTTTCAAATCAATCTATGCCTGATGTGTATGAGGTCAGCTGTTTGGAAAATGTAGGCGAGTGCATTTAGAGTTCCTGCTAATCTAGTTTGCGTGAGGTGGTGAAGCAACAGCATGTAATCTCCTCAGGTTTCTATTCGTTCTCTTTTGTCTAACTGACATTAATGGTAAGCACACCATTTATACGTATTTAAACTTTGCCAACTTGTAAATTATTCACCAGATAAAATGCCAGGTTTACATGAATATCCCTAAAAATAATTATACCATCACAGAAGAGGAGAATAATGGAAAAGATCTTAATAGCATAAACCACCTAAATGTAAGAACAAGTTGAGTTCTTGTTTGTGTTGGGAGCAAAAACTTGGTCGTATCTGCAAAGGATTTTTTTCCACCGTTTTTCTTTTTTTCAGGAAAACTCAACAAAGCACTCTGTAACTTGTATAATTAAAAGTACGTGGATGATTGTGTAAGCCTAAATCCCACGGATGGATTGAGAGGTTAGTTTTTCTTCGATATGACTCTGCAGATAGGAACTACTTCATCTAGAAGGAAAAAGTATAGTCTAGAGTTTGAGTTTTGAACCTTTCTGAAAAAACACTGTAGTAGAGATCTCTAATGCAAATTATAATATTTGCATGAACTAAATATGAATAGAAAGGTAAAGCTGTGGAAGCACTAGAAGAAACAGTGAGAGATGGATAAAAGAGGCAAGGTTTGATGGCATCTACAGCAACAAGATTGCAGCACAGTTACATTAAAATTTTCAAGATCCTGAGATTTGGAAAACAAAGGACAGAGTGGAATGATGTACAGATAGAAGCTGTTAGGAAATGATGAAGGGAAGATAAAGAACATCCCTGCAATCCTCTGACATCCAAATAAAGGGTCAGGAGGTGGTGAGTAAATAACTGACATTGTCTTATTCCCTTAGGGTAGGACAGAATGGAGAGGCTAAAGGTCAGAATCCCTGCCAGCTTCACAAAGGTATGAAAAACACAACCAAATCCCATCCTTGGAAGAAGAGCCTTGGAGACATGAAATGTTGATAACCGGTGTCTCTTCTGCTTCATGTCACTGTAGGTGGTAATGGACAGTCTACTGTGCATGTGAATGTGTGAGTGTGAGAAATTGATTGCAAGTGATTTTATTTAATTTTTTATGTAACTCCTTAAGTATGATCAACTTCCTTTCTTACAAAGGCTTTCCTACATTCATTTAGCTTTGTTGTCAAAATATTGCTGTGGTATTCTGAGCAAATATTATTATAGCCTCAAAAATTGTCCTGATCGATTCATAAATAATTACAAATTCTGCTTTACTGTTGGGTAGCCAGTATAGTATAGACAGCTGAATGCACCTTGGACAGATTTATGAATGACTTCTCTGTAATGCATTTTATGTAGTTAGATCACAACTACAGTTAGAAGGTGTGAAAATGTGAAAAGCTTAATATTTCTCTGAAGACCAGCAAAATAATATTTTTGTTTTCTTCCTCCTTCCCTTTTTTATTCAGTGGCACTATTTGCTGAGCGTCTGAACTTAGAGCAACTTTTAAAAGGCTACTGATTATGTAGCTATCTTCTGGCTTGTAGAGTTTTCTCCTATTTAGATGCACAACCACAGAGCTCTTGCTGCAAAATATATCAATATGAAATTGGGCTTTGCTCCTTGTTTATAGCTCTCCAGTTGCATGATAATTACAGGTTATGATTACAGGTATCAAAATTAATGACAATTATAGAATCATAGAACAGTTCAGGCTGGAAAAGACCCTTGGGATCATTGAGTCCAACCATTAACCCTACACTACAAGTTCACCCCTAAACCATATCACCCAACACCACATCTAAGCGACGCTTAAACACGTCCAGGGATGGTGACTTAACCACCTCCCTAGGCAGTCTGTTCCAGGGTCTGACCACCCTTTCCGTGAAGAATTTCTTCCTAATGTCCAGTCTAAACTTGCCCTGTAGCAACTTGAACCCATTCCCCCTGGTTCTGTCCCTAATGACCTGTGAGAAGAGACCAGCACCAACCTCTCTACCACGGCATTTTTCTTTTTTTCCGTTGCTTTTTTCCGTTGCTTTTTTCCGTTGCTTTTTTCCGTTGCAGTTTTGTTTCAAATTTGTTACTTTTCCTCATTTCTTTTTCTTTCCGTTTTGTTGGTTACGTTTTGTTGGTTACGTTTTGTTGGTTACGTTTTGTTGGTTACGTTTTGTTGGTTACGTTTTGTTGGTTACGTTTTGTTGGTTACGTTTTGTTGGTTACGTTTTGTTGGTTACGTTTTGTTGGTTACGTTTTGTTGGTTACGTTTTGTTGGTTACGTTTTGTTGGCTACAACATTTTATACAATGATGCTGTTATTTACATGACGTTGTAAAAATACTTGAAAATATATTGATAGGAAATACAAGAAAACTTCCCTTCTGGAGCCTTTGCTTGGGATTCAGTCAAGATTTAAAGAGTGAGGCTGTTTGAGGAGCCAAGAATAAGAACATAGAAGCCAAAATATGATTGACAAGAGCAATGGTATAGTGCTTCTTGTTATAGAGGTAGATCAGTGGTTTTGATAAAGACCTTGATGAAGGAAGACTTGGGCAAGACAAAAAGCTTTATTCAGAACCTCCAGTTGTTCAGAGGTGTCTGCTTGAGCAAAAATCCTAGAGAGGCAGGGCTTGGTTAGTTACCTGGAAGTTTGGCTGGGCTTGCTTTGGATACCTGGAAGTCTGCCACTTTCCTTTTCTCAGCTGCTTGCAGCATTGGGTGCTCCTTTGATGGAATTACAAGGACGTTCTGTGAAAATACAACACAGATATGCTGTCTTATTCATTATTTTTTCATTGATGTTTAAGCATGGTGAAGACCATAGCATCGCTATATTTAGCCTTTTATTTATGTTTTGTGATTTGATTGACTATTTTATGTGATATTGTCCCATTTGCATGTAAGTCATCTGTCATTAAAATAAGAGAGGGTACTTTTACTCATTTGAATGGCAGTTAGTGTCAAAACAAAATTTGTTAGAATCTGTTTTACCTTGTAATGAAACTTCCTATGTTATATTTTCTGCATAACCAAGAACATCATGAAAATTAACTGCTGCACCTGCTCAGTAGTTAATATTCACTCTTGCATAAAAATACCTGGCTCATTTCAAATACTTTCCCCACAACACCCAAAGTGTAGTGAGCTGTTCTCAGGACACTCGGTAGACAAATTCTGGTCATTTTAATTAAGGGCCTCTCTTTTATTTAGAGAGCAGAAACAGCCTCACTTTAGGTTGTGGTCATGTTTTGTGCACTTTCAGTATGCAAAACCCATTTAATGGATTTCAGTGTTTTTCTGAAACCTTGTTTTACTAAATTTTAGGCTGCTGAGATCTGAATACTTTCAGTGACTCAAAAAATCTGCTCATAAAGCAAGCCCTAGCTGAACCTTACATGTTGTACTGCTGCTACAAAGAAACAATAGCATTTTGAAGTTAATTAATCTTTTCTCTAAATGAGATGTCACTAAGCAGATATTAAGTGTGCCGGAGTCTTGACAAGTTTTTATATATTTTAATCCCAGAGCATGGTTACTTGCAGAACACTGAAGATTACATAGCATTTCTAAATACATCTAATCCCTAGAATCACTGAAGCTTGTGACACATTACAAGCATTCTTATTAAATCTGCAGAACTTCTGTGGGATTTTGCTTTGCCAGACTGTGCAAGCAGATAAGTCTGTAAGGGCAATGCTACAACTGTGAGGAGTGAGTAACAGGGAGAATTGAAGGGATGCGTGATGAAAGAGAGCTGCTTCTGGACTGTATCTCTGTGTTGTCCTGAGGTCAGACTATGCACATACATACTCAAAGTGTAAAAGTAAATTGTATTACAGTGCCTGACTTAGCATATTTCAGATGAACAGAGTGCAAACAGATTATGTACCTTAGCAGTCTCCAGTGCAGTCTGGGGACAGACCAAGGTGTCTGGTGTTGTGAACCCGTTTAGCAGGCATGCTGCCAGGCACGACATCTTCTTCCTTCATGAGAGAGCACATCTCCTCGGGAAGATTCTGGGATGAACAGAGCTTTCTTTTCACAGTGCCTTTGCAGCTCTATGAACACGGACGTTAGGTTTACAATGCGGTTTCCCCTTGACTGATTTTTTTTTTTTTTTTATAGTGACATTACTATTTTACAGTTCAGGTGAAATATGCATCCCTATATTGCATTGCTGATGATTGTTCGTTGACGAGTCTGTCTGTTGTGCTGTAGGAAGGATGATTTCTTTTAATTCTTCTTCCCCATGAGAAACACTTGTTAAAATACTCCTTTACCCTCAAGAATGCTACTTCCTCCCGTTGTTTTTTCAAAGTGCTCTTCAGTTTCTTCTGGTTGGTATTTTTATTTTCTTTTTAAACTCTGGTAGCTGCAGAAGCGTCTTGCATTTCCACTACCTCCCTGCAGTTTGGACTGTGATTAGTTCTCCATTCTGCTCTTACTTGGGATGGTTTGTATATACTATTTTGATCCATGGCTACATGCATTTACTACTGCAGCTTTTAGCTTTCTGTTAACTTAGAGGTACATTCCCTTTATGCCAAGGTTTCGATAGGCTGCTCTGCAGCAAGATTGGACTCCAGTGCTTTTACTATGTTAGTCAAACAGATGCCTGGGTATATTAGCATTAATTCATATCTCCCAGCACTGCAGTTGAGGCTTGTAGTAGTAGTAGCAGCAGTAATATAAATTAAAAGAAATAAATCAGTACCAAGGAACTCGTCTCTTCGCGTCACGATCTAAATCACACGTAGAGCGACTTCACTGATTTTGCTCAGAATATATTGAGATTTCATTCTAGAGTCTTTTATTCTTTCTAAGCCCTTTTTTCTCCCTCTTATTTCTAATATTATGAAGAGCTTTAGTAGCCCACAGGAGATAAATTAACTTTTAATTAACCTATATTGGGGGTTTTTACAATGCCTTACTAGTCTGCTTTTTATCTACATTGATAATAAGTGACTACAAAACCTGCAGCGTTTCTCTTACCAGGTGCTGGTTTAAAAGCACATGCAGCAAAAAATGAATAGAGCAAACAGCAAATATTTTCTTATGTACTTGGAGAATGAGAGGGAATGAGGAGCAAAGGTGAGATTTGAGGAGATGAAGTGCCAGTGCTTGAGGTCTTTCTGATAGCTGGCTGGAGGCTGTAACTTGTGTCATGGTTGGTTGAATGGTAGGGTTTGTCTAAACTTCCAGCAGTTGTGTTTCCTAATTAAGTAATGGGACAAAATAACTTGGTGGAGGAGGGAGTGAACCACTTCCCTGAATGTGTTCTTAGAGCTTTGTGAAGATATGATTTAGTTTTAGGAGCTGAAAAATGAATTTTTTTTTATAACTGGAAAGTATCTTGACTATATTTCATGTTGGTTTAAAAGGAAAAATAATGTAGAAAGTAGAATTTCTGTAGAATTTCCTTTCTTCCCATTTTCTCCTCTTTTTTAGCTTTCAGATGTGTTTAATGCTACAGATGCATTTGATTGAATAACAGAGAATTTATTTTTTAAAAAATCATGCAATAACTCCTGAAAAATAAGATAGTTAAGCAGTACATCAAGGAGTCTTGTAAGGCTAAACCAGCACAGTAATTAGCATGCTAACTTTTACATGTTATAAGGTTTTCTGAGAAATTCTCCTCAGATGAGTTTTATCTATTCAGTATACCAGGGGAGCAGTGTTTTAATGGTCTCAATAAAACTTTTCCCCATTTCTCAGTCAGTAAAACAAAAGCAGAGAAGAAAGCAAAGCATGGCACAAGAGTGGACTCTGTACCATCTGCTGAACCATAACTAGATTAGAAAAAGTAGTCCTCACAATTGGGGGGTTCTTGCAAGACATGTACTTTGAATAGGATTAGGTTTTGACCGAATTAAATTATGCACATGAAGAATGATTTTAGGCAAACCTCAAGACTAAAAAAGATTAATTACGGGCCTGTTATTAGAAGCTTCTTTTGCATAATCCTGTTAGTTTGGTCATATGTTCATTTTTCCCCATATGTGTGGGAAACGTATTTACTAATTTTATGTAATTGAATACACTACCATTAATTTTGGGGGGTTTTATGGTGGTTTATTTTTGCATTATGTGCCAATATCATTTCAGTCTCTTATCCCTCTCCAAAGATGGATTTACTTTAGATATTACACAAAACAGTTAATTATGAGGAATAATTGACTGTAGAGAGCATTAGGCCTCTTTGCCTGGTAGTGACTCTTTCTATTGATACTGTGGAGTTGTTAAAAAGCAAACAAGTGTAAAAGGTTGAGTTTGGTACTATGAGATTTAGCACTTATGATAAATGAACAGTTACTACGCTGTCATTAATACAGTTGGCTCTGACTTCTGCCTTCAAGTGAAAAACAGTTTATGTAGCTGGCACGCTGGAAATTACGCAGAATTTCTCTTTTAAAAAAATGAATTGCCTTGAACATTGGATTTTAAGCATTTGACTTTCTCAAGGCAAGACTATGAATCTGTTTGGTTTATACTGTTCCTACTATGGTTGACATCCTCTAGCTGTCAGGCTTCAGGTACATTTCATGCGAAACTCTCATTCAAGATGCTACAGCTCGTGGCATGCTAATATACCAGAGACAACGCTTGCTTGTAAACAATACTAATGGCAGCACTGGGGAAAAATGAGGAAAGTAATTGTTTTATATATACAGTGCAGGATATGGGTGTGGACATAATGAGCTGCGCTGGTCATTAGCTACTTTGTGTGGAAATCATATGTTGTAGGCACTTAGACCCAAGGTTTCAGAAGGGAAGCAAATGCAAGATTTTCATTATTGTACAAGCAAGAAGTAGAATTCAAGCTGCACAAATCCAATCACTTTCTTTGTTTTTGATGACACTTTCAATCCTAATCTGGAATTATTTCTTGAAAGTAAACTGGATAATATAAATTGCATGTGAGAATAGGGACTCCTGAGTGGCTGCGAGAGGTTGAGAACACTCCACGTTACAGCTGTGGACACAGTGAAAAGGAGGAGACACGCACAGGTTGAGCTGGAGCTACAAGCAACTGAGGAGTTGCTGCCAGTTTTTGTGCTTCCTATCAAAAGGAAAATCATGTGTAGACCTTCAGAGGTAATTGCAGGTATTGCTCTGAAGACCCATCTGTGCAACAGCTGTTTCACACTAAATACCCTGAGCTTTCCAAAGCCCAATCTGTGTATCAATTCTTTTTACTTGAAACTCTCATTCCTGGTTTTGGTGCAAAATTCTGCCTGTGAGAGTAGTCATGGTCCCTGGGCTATAGAAGGGCTACTTTATTCTAGTGTTATTTCTTTTCTTGGGGCTGAAGTAGATAATATGATGGAGAAAATAGCTCTGCAAAGTACCTTCCTCCCCCCTCCCCCCCCTTCAAATAGTTGGCTTTCTTGCTTAGAATTAATAGAATGTGCCTGCTTGCAGATGGAAATAGAAAAGGTATAGCAGGATTAATCAAAATGTAATATATGTTTCCAAATGATTGTGTGTTTACCAGATTTTTATGTCACGCAAAATGAAAGCCATAGGTCTCTGGCTCTTGAAATTTCAGTGATTTCTTAGGTAGTAAAGTAATAACCGAATGTTGTTAGCTTTGGGGCAGTTTGTTTCCCGAGTGCACTCTAATATTGAAAAAAACCCAACCAAACAAAACTCACCTTGCTTATTGTAATCTAAAAAATGTTTAGAAAACTCACCTGGCTATCCATCAAACCAAGAAGCTTTTCTACTGTGTTGCTGGTGAATAGAAACTGTTGGCTCATATAAACAGGAGAACAACATCTATTCCTAGTTCCCAGCAGTAAAATCAAACAATTCCCAGTGTAACCTCTCTCTTACTATCTTATCAGTCTTTCCAGCATATATACAGCTTCTTGTCTTTTTTTTGCAGGGTATAATTGCAGGTATGTACTGTATAGGTTAGGTATGTTCTGTAGATACAGGTAAATCTTGTTACATGACACATTATTAAGTTAAAGTGTAAATTTTTTTTCATGTACAAATAGAGGGAGGACATACGAAAAGTAAAGGCAAATTGTACTTTATCACCTAGACTTTATTTTTTTCTCTTGTAGAAAGTGCTTTGGATTTGTCTTTTCCTTTTTAGAAATATTTTTTTGTTTCGTATTTGGTCTGATACAGTGCAATTCCAGCTTTACACAATTTGTGCTGATAATTACCTAAGAAGTTCCATACAGAAGTATGTGCTTGTATGTAGTTCATTAAACCAAAAATATTGATGTTCCCTCAAATTCTGGTCACCTGGTTGGTGCATTTCCTTATCCAAAATACTGTCTTTTTAAAAAAATACCAAATATAACAGAGCATTATAGTGATGGACGGACTGTACCCTGCCTGGTTTTGGTGATGCAACAGTAGCTGTCACATAGCCAGTAAACAGCATAACTGTTTGGTAGCTATCCATTTTCAAATACTATCTACAGTACAAATCCTACTTAAAAGGCTATATTTCCCCAAGCAGTTGGAGTTAGTCAGAATAAATCTTTTGTCATTTCCATTTTGGTCTTTATGGCCGGGGTTCCTGCTGCCTAAAGAAGGAACGTTACATCTGGCGTAACTGTGAAATGAAAGGATGCAGTGGAAAATAGCATCCTGCCCTGACAACCTTTTTGTTTCCTGTTCCTATAGTAATTTTTTTTCTGTTTGAATCTAGGGCTGATTTTTCCCCTGAGGTTGATTTGCTCCCCTTTTGTCTTGGAAACAAAGAGCTAGCTTGGCCTCTCCTCAGGGCACTTGACGAGGGCAGAGTCAAGTTGTCCCAATAATTCTTTGTGGACCAGCTAAGGCATTTTGGTGCTGGAGGTCAGGTGAAACAAGATTCCTCTTGGAGTTTAAACAAAAGATGCTGCATGTAGCTCATGGACTATTTTTCTTAATTTTTATATGTTACTTTGTTTTTTGTATTGTGTGGGTTTTTTTCTGTGTGTATGAAAACATTTCAGGCAGTGCTTTAGCATAGGACACTTAATGGGTAAAACCTACTCGCAAGATTTTGATGAGACAAAGTACAGAGCACCTCCATAAGAGAAAGGGCTAATGGCTTTCTTTAATGCCCCTGTACTCATACTTTTCTGGAGGAGGCATTACTGCTTATCCTGAAGCGTCTCTGACTGAAGCTTCCTGAGTTGAGACTTCAAAACAATTTTCCTCTTCTCCGAGTCTTGCTATATTATTTAATTGTAGCAGATGCTTTGATTTCTTTCCTGTCTGCCTAGTAAAAGCTGTGCATTGAGAATGATCTGTCTTCAGTTTGCTGTTCTTTCTCATTAAAGCAAAGAAATTGCATTTGTGTGCTGGCTTTTCAGCATATGCATGTACCTGAATGTATTCCCTACTGTATCTGGAAATGAAATTTTAATACATGGAGCCCTACCGAATTAGTATTAACTTCAACTGAGTGAAGACATGGAACAATAACATAAGCTTTAGAAGTCCGTAGGATGCATGCTTAGGTATGCTGTCGTTCTCTCCACCATCCTGGAATGTGTATCTGTGTTTCACTGTTACTCCAGGTAAGTCATCTACAGCACTTCTTGCCTGTATGTCAGTCCAGAGCTCAGTAGTTTTGTAGATGGTACATAATATCTGGACCTGTAAATTAAGACAAAAAGTGGTGGGAGGGGAGCAAAAAAAACCCCAAAACCAAACACAAAGGCAAGAAGAGTAACTGCTGCCCTTACCCGACTGCAGCCTTGATCTAGGTGAAGAGTGTGTGTGTAGAGAATGGAGATCCTAGGTTACTGCATATCTACGTTAAATGGTCTGATAATTAAGTATGAGATTATCGACCAATATATTGCATTGTGTACCTCTTATTTAAGCATGTTCTCAAAATCAATACTTCTGAAGGTGCTATGCCATGCCATTAGTAGGCAGGGTGGAATAGAGATATCTGTAAAACAGTTTTGTGCTTGCCTAATGCTGGTGGGACTGGAGAGCTCTCAGGCATTATTTAGGAATACCTGCGAGCCTAACTTAATTTAATTATGACTGTCTTGTTAACTTGTGCAGAAGAAGAAGTCTTTTCGGTATTGCGTGGTGTGTCTGCCCAAGTCTAATGTATCCTTGAAGGCTGTGATTCCACTTGAAAGTTTTCTTACTGTCATAAAAACACTTAACAATGCATTAAATAACCATTTTGCCAACTGCACTTTTTAAACACCAAAAATCTCAGTGAGTTGTATTTTACCTTTCTTTCCTCATTTGTGATTATGTAACTCAGGCTGAAATGTTTAGGTAACTGAAGGTTTTTTAATTTGTCAGTTGTATTTTTGCTATAACTAAAGTGAAGATAATGTGTAAAGTAATGATAATTCAATATATTGAGAGGAGAATTAACTCTGCCAGTACGAGGGCAAAGCTTATCACTAGGGGAGCTGGATCTTCAAACTGAGGGCACCAGAAAGCAAATCTGTGACTGTGTGGAGCATTTACACCAGTTGGAAGCCCACCACAATTATAAATGCAACTTTTAGGACTATTTTACACAGCCACGTTAAAGATGCGTGTCACAGTGAAATCTGCGTGACATAAAATGTCACATTAGTTGAGGTGCAGCTGTCATCAACAGAAATTTCCAGAACCAGCAGGGATCTACTGACACAACCAGACTTTGATAAGTAAACCAAACTTTAACTAAAGACATCCTCAGCTGAATAACATCATTATTATTAATATTTTAATAATTTAAGGTAATTCTAGATATAGTACTAAAAAACCAAACCCACAGAGAACTTATTTTTCTTAAGACTGTTTTCTTTGTGTATGTTTGGTGATTTGGTTTTTTGGTTGGTTGTTTTTTTTTGTTGGGTATGGGGGGTGTTGCTTTGTAGTTTGGGTTATTTGTAGGTGCTGAACACATTTCAGTAGGAGTAGCAATAGCTTGACATAAAAAGCTTCTAACAATCTCATTTTCTGGCCAGCATAAATTTTCTTGAGTTCCATACTGCAATTGGTTTTGTACAAGAAGGTTCTTTTTCACATCTGTATCCCAGAGATTCCTTTATATAGAGGCCTGTCAGTTTGCTCTGCTTGTATGGTTCTCTTCCACAGGAAGGGGAAAGCAAAATAAGAGCTAGAGATTTTTTTTTTTTGGTGAAAGTGATGGATAATATGGAAGTATAATTGTGAAACCTCACAATTTAAGAACATGATTTTTAGGTAGTGAAGTATTACTTCTGTTTTGTGAAATTAGATTTTAAGTTGATGGTATCTAAAGGAAGTAATGTTTCTTTCCTTATTGATGCCACAACAAGATATCATCAACATTATTAGGTTAAAGGATGAGTGAGTGCATTCTTGTGTTGGAGTTAGCAAATTTATCTTGACTTCAGTTTTGTAGAAAACTTCATGCTGTAAAGAGCTAAGCTAACAGTATTTGTAAAGACTTAACTTGCTTTGAAAGTCCAACTGTAGAAATGTAGCAGCTTGGAGGGCCCTTGGAGATCTTCCAACTTACCCATCAAATAAACCTTTTATTCCTTTTAAACCAGCTGTTAGGAAGCAGAGAGAAACATGATGTTTTATGATGCTGATTAAAGCAGTAATCTAGTGTCTGCTTTATTCAACATATAAAGATGTGCTGATGAAACAGTGATAAGCCATCAAATTACTGCCTCAGGTTAACAAACCTGCAATCAGTTCTATTTTTTTCCACCCCTGCAGTGGCTGTTTTTTCTTAGGCTCCTTGAACATCTGTATTTTAGTCTAAACAGATGTGTAATCGTTTAGTTCAATCATTGTTAGATACTCAGCGGCACAAGGTTTGTGTGACCTTGAATTTTTAAAATCACAGATTTTGATACAAACTTGGTGTGTGCAGAATAACTCAGATGTTAATTATGACTACTTTAATATCTGTGAACCACAGTGAAGTCTTTAAAAGTAAGCTGATTGCGCTTCACACAAGTACAGTAATTTGTCCAAATGTGTGAAATTGCAGGCTCATGACCACAGATGTTTTAATTTGCTGTACTATGTTGAACAGTTTTGAGGTCTTCCTTTATGTAGATTTCACTGCTGTAGTAGCTTTGGATTTTGTGCTAATTTCTCAGTAAAAACCACCCGTGGATTGATATTGTCCTAACAGTATTTGTGTTTTGATGTAGCTACTATTTTAAATCCACATCAATATAATAATCTGCTGTATATTTTCTTTTAAAACTCTCATAGAAAATAATTGAATCTCTTCATTCGAGTAACTTTTCATGGGTTTGCTGTTTTGTTTATAGATGTAGATTAGGTACGAATGATAGAATTGTGTATATTCAGATTAGCAGAGGTACTTCTTGGTACTTTTCAGCTTGACTTCTGAAAAAGACATCTGGACATCTAATCAACTGGACAGCAGAATGCATAGCAACCATTGAGTTAGGCATAGGCTTCCACCACTCTAATCCCCATCTTATGCTTGATGGGTTAGAACATATATTAATAGTCTTGGCCATCTTTACCTTTCCTTCTTATCAAAGGTAGAGCTGATGGCAAATATCCCTTCAGTGCAGAACATCTGTTGTAACTTTGAAATGCTAGAACTGACGGAGTGTTCCGATACCTGAGTACTGTATCAGGTTATTAAATCGGCATGCAAGGTAGGCTACAGAAATAGAATGCAATAGAATTCATAGAATAGAATGCAATAGAATTTCTGTGATAGAAAATTAAACAGTAGAAGGTCATAGTCTTTATAGATTACTGTAAATTCAAACTTAGTAGCCCAGAAACCCTAATGTCTAAGGTAGACACGTGAATGTCTTTAGAAGAATGGAAAAAAACAGGTTTGAAGTCTAACTGGACTTCATAGGGGCTCCGCTTACTGTACTTGTGGGTTGTTTTTTATTATTATTCTTGTTGAATTTTTACATTCTATCAAGAATTGACCAAGAGGTATGATATGTCTTTATGGTATTTTGATTTCAGTCTGCACTATAAAAAGCCAGATTTGCAAAAAAGCCCAGCTGATCTGCCGTGTATTAGTAGACACAGAACTTCTATTTTGCTTCATAGTTGTTTTTTTTCCAGAACATAATAATAAATTTATATCAGTAAAATAGTTTCTAGCATATCAAATTCTTAAATGCAATTTAAATGACACAAAAAATGGTCCCACATAGGTGAACTATTTCTTGTTTGAAATTTCATTCCACTGGAATGAAGGATATGTGTAAGGAAAAACCTAGTTCAGTCTGTAGCTCTTCTGCCACCTGGGGATCTGATTTAAGGTTTTTAGAAGTTAATTGGAAGACCCCGTTGTATTTGATTCAGTGAAGTTAACTCTGTGATGTAAACTTGTCTGAGACTAGAAACTAATTACTTATAGTTTCTCAAATAGCCAGTAATTTTAATAACTTCTGAACCGGCTGTATATGAACGTATGCTAGATGTCCATTCGTGAAGTCTTTTTTTTTTTTTTTTGTGGGTAATTGATTATTGCAATCTTCTGTATCCTAGTGACGTAGAAGATCAAGACAAAGGAAAGGATCTAGTTAAGGTTTTGGACAGTTGTCAGAATTCAGACATGTGGGCTGCTTTTTTACATCACCCCCCCACCATGCGAATTACATTACTTTTCAACACCTTCAAACTCATCTTGCAGGGAATTCAGCTCTTGACTGCCAGCATCTGTAGTATAGGGCTGCTCTCAAGTTCACTGTAGTACAAAAATATGTAGAAAACTTTTTGAAAGAGAAACCATCGCTAAACATTTTATGTCTGATTCTTCATAGCAGACAGGCTAGTTGCAGTAATGACTGCCTATTTGGACAGATGTATTTTACTTCAAATTACTCGCTAACTTCCAATGAAACATTATTTAAGTTGTGGCAGAGGTGAATGGAGAATCCACCATTTCTTTGACTGGGATTAATTTGATCTGCGGTGAGTTTTCTGTGTGTTTTTGCTGTCATCCATGCCAGCTCTGTGGAAATGTGGAAAATGTCGGGCTGCTCCTGGGATGGAAGATGTAGAATAAATTAAAAGCTGCACACCTTCCCCATTTAAAAAAGAAAAACTTTATGCGCTGAAAAAGACAGTATCTTGTATTTGGAAAGGCAAGCAAGAACTGAGTGGTGTAGTTTTTACAGAGGGGGCGTTGTTTATAGTACCTATTCCACCAGAAATTAAAATTTGGGGTCAGGTGCTACACTGCATGTCCCATGGGCTGCATCAACAGTAGAAAGGGACTGTTGGGTGACACTGCTAATCATCCTTCATGGGACTGCAAACTTCCTTGCCATCTTATCCACCTCCCAGGGCTGTATGGTTTCTCCAGTAACGTGTGTACAGTCAGCTTGGTCTTGGCTGCAGTCATTCTTGCCACAAGCCTAGTACAAGACAGGTGCCATTTATGAATCAATAAAGTAATCCATTTCCTATTGCTTAATTCAGTACTACTTAGCTGCATAAATATATTATGGCCTTATGCAGTATATAGTCTCCCATAGTCCACAGATAGGTGTGTCTATATGTCGGTGTATATAGGTAGCTGTAGTACGTGGATGCTACTTTTGTCAGTGGTAATTTCAGATCTCATTATCTAAGCATGCTTAAGACAGGAGGATAATTGATGTCCAAGCAATAAGATCAATAAAGCTGTGCCAGTTCTTTAAGAACATCAACGTGTTGAAGCCTTATATAATGATTTATTTTTCAATAGAAATGAGAGAATGCATATTTTTTGGACCCTGAAATGATATAGCACAGGCAAACACTCTGGTTCTGTATTTTTGTTGGAGGTGAAAATCTTGGAAATACAGAAGTGAGGTTGTTTAATACTTTTCGAAGACCTGAAGAATTGTTTGCACCAAAGTGAGCAGTGCAGTTCTTATTTTCAAGAATGCTGGCAGCAGAAGCAGTCCAGAGTGGTGTCTCAGATGGGTACTTCTTTATTATCACTCAATCCAGACTGTGGTGAAGCTTCATATATAAATGGAATATGTCTACTCCGCAGTGATATATCTTTGTATGAAATGCCATTCATGATTGTGGCAAACGACTTTTTAATGTAAACTACCTGAAAAAGTTGACTGAGGCTGACAGAAACTTTTTTGGCATATACATTTAGGTTGGTTTTTTTTGTTGTTTAAAAGCATTGCATTTATTTTTAAGATTAATTTACCCTAATTACTTTTGCAAATAAAACCAGTAGTTGTTTTATTATCTAATACTAATGAAGTCTATGTTGGTACAGAGATCTCTGAATCTGTATAAGTAATTTTAAACTGCGAAGGTAGCAACTGCGTGTAGCAATTTCAAATGAAATAGAAGGGCAATAACGGTTAAAACAATGTCAATTCTTATTTACCTTCCTAATTTCACCTGGGAATGAAAAATGTTAGGCATAACGGATAAAATACTATCTAACTTGAAATCAACAGGATTTTTCATTATAATCTCCAGAAATAATCATTTGTACAGAAACGTAGGGATGCCTGTAGGACACCTATCCCACTCCCTTCTAGCTTTGTCAGAGTAAAGTGGCTGGATGAAGATCTCTGCTGAGTGTGGGTGTTACGGGTTTGAGTCTGAGGGGATTTTTTTTGTAAAAAAATGGGGCTAGACTCGTGCAAAACTTTGAGAGCATTCCCCACTCCCAGATAGGAGTTGGACCTGCCTCTGGTCAGGCCCAGGCCAGTCAATGCCTTTGCCATCAAGGTTATTAAAAGGTGATCCCATTGTTCTATCTCTTGGTTTTGTCTTGTTTTGAGCTCTCCTGTCTTTAATGTCGAGGAGTTTTTCTGTTGGAGGAGAGGGAGGTGAGAGGAGAACGAAGGAACATCAAGAAGAAAGAGAGGCAGAAGAATCCCAGAGGAGAAGGTGGCCCAGAGCAAGACCTTTCCCTGAAGCCCGTGGTGGCTGAGATGGCAGGAAGGTGGTTGCCTGACAGCCGAGGGAATCAATGGCAGGATGCGTTGGTATGTGCGGAGCCCCACGCGAGAGGGGAGAGAGAACGAGCATCAGCAGGGAAATCGTGATCTATGGCCCTGAGGGACTCACAGGGAGGAAGAGGATTGCCTCCTGGGAGGTGGACATCATGCGGTGTGAAGGACAGACTGCGAGGAGCCCTCTTTCTCAAGGAAGAGCTGCCACAGACACTGAGTAATGGCCAGATGGACTGCACCCCCTAGCCCCTGCCCCCCTTGCACTGATGGGGAGGAAGGAAGTAGCCAGAAAGATGAGGGTAGGGGGGCAAAGCATATTTAAGATCGAGTCCTATTTATTCATGTATTTCTCTTACTATCCTACTTCGTAAATGGTGGTGGTGAATTATGTCTATGTTTTTCTCCCCAAGTTGCTCTGGTTCTTTACTGGTCATCTTGAGTGGTAGATTATTACCCTCCCTATCCTTAATCTCAAACCCTTGAGCCTTTTCGGTTAAATTGTCTCCCTTCACACCACTGTGGAAATGGAGTTGGGGGTGGGGAGTGAGCTGGAGACCACATGGTTCCTAGTCCCAGTTGCCTTGAACCACAACAGTGGGTGTAAACACTACATGTAAATGAATCACCCCCAAATGCTGGAGAGGTGGGTGTAAAAATCCCAGAAGACAGGGAAGTGTATGCTTGTAGCCCTCACTTTGTGCTGAGGGGTTTGTGCATGCAACTTACTTATAGATGAGTATTTAGAAAATTACAGGTACTAGTGTTTTGTAAAAGTTGAATACTGTGGTTTAGCTGTTCGTTCTATTGTAGATACTGATCCTGAAGGTATAGTTCACTGATTCCAGTTAATTAGGTCATTAATGAATCAATAGACTACTCCAATCCTGCTTGGACTTTAAACCCTGAGAAGGGAACACTTTTACCTTGTGGCACTAAGGAATCTTTCATTAAGTTTAGTAAATGTGCACATAATGATGTTTCTGGTTTTCAGAAGTGAAAAACTGCTTGACACAAGTATTTAGCTTTTAGAGCTTGGCAATTGGTTTGAAAGGAAACAAAAATTCTAAGCATCATCTACTTTAATGCTGCATTTTGCAAGCTTCAGGAGTCCAAGGACGGTCTTCAGTCAGTCTTTTCACATATGGTACCCTGTGTGGCTAAGAAAAAATAAGAAAAGTCAGTCACCTGGAGAGACCATTCAATATGGTCATTTGTTCAAAGGATCATAGAGCCCATTGCTTCAGCTATATTAAACTGTGCAGTATGTGTTAAATTGCAGTGAGCAGTGATGGTCACACTAGGAATTAATGGTAACAAAAATAAATGAATTTAAATTCCACATTTTATGGGTCCCTAAAATTTTTCTTCGTATCAGGGGAAAGTTGCCTAGCAGTCATAAATTGTAGATGTATTAAAAATTGATGAGAGTAAGCATACAGCAAAACACACACCAAAAAGGAACGTTTGCCTTTTTTTTTTCTGGCACCTGCTACAGATGGGGCGAGAACAAAATCCTAAATAAACTTGCAGAAAAGCTAAGCTGAAGAACTTCTTAATGAACAAGATGTTAAAAAAGAAAGAAAAACAAAAAACCCCAACAAGCTAAAAAATATATTTTATATGGGAACAATCAGTTATGATCTTGTAAAACTCAGGGTAATGAGAGATAACCAGAGGTGTTCACTGCTCATGCACAACATTTTGGAGCTGGCTGTGTGGATTAGCTGTCTTCCAGCTCCCATACTTCCTCCCTTTTAAATCTTAAAGACGCAAGAAAATAAAAGTAGGTAATAGATGAATTCATTATAAATGTATTGGTGAACATTTAACAGTTTGTGTTTAAATGTTTTACTTACCAAGTGGATTAATTCTTTTAAAAAGCGGTTAATTGATTTTCTCCAATGGTTGTCCATCTAGTGTTCCTTAAAGGAAATGAGTTTCCTCCCATCCTGTGAAATAGTTTACTTGTTGGTTCCCAAAGGTCACATTTTGTGTTCTGTCTCTAATTGCATCAGGCATAGGAAGTATCTGAATATGGAAAACAGAGTTTGGGGGTATGCAATTTTTAATTATCTTTCATCTTAACTATTAGTATTTTATGCCACATTCAGTGGCATTTTTGTGATTTTTGATATATTGTGGTCATGTTTTTCCAAGACAGAAATGTTATCTTCTCTTTAAAATAACAAAGCAGACTTTTGCTGGATGTTTCACTTAATCTTAGGAAAAATCAGATGGGTCTAGAACCACTTTACAGATTACTGCGCATTGCCAATTGTTTGTATGTGTAAAATCTTTTCAGCTTTTATAAATTAAATTTTCTTTCGATTTAGTTGCCTTTGCTTTTGCAGTTCTTTAAAAAAAAAAGTCTGTCTCTCTCAATGACTTTACTCTTTCTGATAATCCAGTTGATGAGGCAAATGTATAAAAATCCCACTAATGTAAGCTGAGACATGTCCCAAAGTAGCTTGCTTCTCTAGTCAGAAAATCATAGAGCACTTAATAATCCTTCAGCCTTCTTGAGAAACATATAACAATATTATGTTTGCTCAGATAGATTTTATTTAATCCTTTCAGAATATTGCATTAGGCTTGGAGGCTGTATTTACTCTTGTGTGTTTCCAGTTAGCAAAGGATAAAGTTGGAAAAAGGAATTTAGGTTAAATTGGCTTCTAATAGGAAACTGTTCTACTGAAACACAGAGGTATACCTACGTGTGATAAAGCACTATGTCACTTGGACTGCCAGTCGTATAAGTGACTAAATTCTTCTTGAAGGTATAATTAGGGAAGCGCTACTTTCAGACTATTAGCGTATCAGTTTGTTTTTCCCCTTCCACATGTTAACTCTCCTCCAGGAAGAAGCAGTAGTTCTTCAAACTTAGTACGTGACTTGACTAAATACTTCTGCAGCGTTTGTTTGGAATTTGTCCTGTAGTGCCTAAATAGAGAAAACTCTCATGAGTAGCAGGTAAACATGAAGCAGTCCAGAGCAATCTTGTCAGTTTAGTAGGTTTGACAGATGCTTACCAAAACTATAATCAAACTTTTGAAGTGTCTTGGTGCTACAAAAGTGAGCTACATATCCCATCAAAGCAGTGCATGAAGTGGTTTCAGAGTAAAATTTTTCTATTGACATTAACACCATCTGCAAATTGTGTGTTTTCAAGGTCAAATATATATGGAAATCATGATTCTCTGCTAGTAGCAAAGGGGTGGAAAGCAACCCTGAACATGCAGTAGGAGACTCTGCAAAAGTTTCTGACATGTTTACACGTCCTAAGCAAGTGCTGTTAGGTTGGTTCTAGTATGTTGTCCTGTGAAAATCAGTTGGTTCCTGGAGAACTACAGAACTCTTTGCATTTACTCTAACCCTGCACAAACACGCATGCACAATTTGTGTTTTCAGTTGTGATTATTAAATATATATATATATATAATTTTCATTTGGTGGATGAGTGAATTATAGCTTTGAACAGTTGCTTAGCTGAAATTGGCTGGAATTTGGACTGGGATTTGGGAGGTACTATGAGCAGGCATTGTCTTTTGACTAGGAACAGGGCATAGAATTATATGGTCCCTTGTTCAGACCCAGGACAGGTGTTTTTTCTAATGTTGACACAAAACTGTAAACCTTGCCCAGAGATGGATTAACCCCAATCTACAACATTTCTGACAACTGTGTGTCAGAGTTGGTTTCTTTTATTATGACTTTGGTAATCAACTTTGCCTGGATATGTGTAGGAGACCATCTGTGTTATATTCTTTATATCGTTAGTTCTTTAAATAATGAATAATTGGCAGTGATATGCCAACAACAGACACTTTTCTTGTCTGTGTATTAAGGCATTCTGTAATGTTTAAATTCCTTTTTCCTTTCTGCTTTGTGACCTGGAGTGAAAAATGGATGAATAAACAGAAAAAGGAATTAATTCTGGGCAGAATAAACTTGAGGGAAATCTGCTAGGCAAAATTCACCACTGGAGAGAGTGACTGTTAAAAATAGGAAACATCTCGTGTTAACATTGTTATAAAATCTTGTCTTGAATAATGATCAGTAGTTAAGGGGGAAAAAAAAGAGCTGTTTCTGAACTGATTTTTTTTAAAGTAGTGTGGACTCTGTTAACCTTTGTGGGGTAAATAGCTATTGCAGATGCTGGCAGGAAAAGGATTTCTCTTCAAGAGAGCCCTCAGTTTATCATTAGACAAATTTTAAGAATTCATTGCCAGTATTTGCTTTTTGGAGTTCCTGCTTTTCCTGTCTTGTTCCACCAGCTTTTAGGTGAACACTGGTAATATACACAGAAATGGTCACTTTGTGGTGGTTCTGCAGGTTTCATGGAAAACGGTCTTGTCTGTTGGTTAGCAGTGTATGTTAGTTAGCAATGTATTTGTATGTTTTTCTGGTACTGCACTTTCTTTTTATAACAAGAGAACATTCGATATATGAAAGCCGAACAAGCATGCTTTGCTATAAATGTTGGTAAATGAGCAGTGGAAAGCTAAGACTGAATGAGATTATTTCTTCGTGTTTGTAGAGTTTCTAATGAAAAGGAAAATTCTTGGGGAAAATTAATTCATCGTAAAGACTTGAATTCTTTAGATGCAGTGATTATTTTTTTTTTAAGAAAGAATGTATATTCTAGTGAAAATATGGAACAAGGATCTTGGAATGCAATACTTGCTTCTTATTATTCTATTTAACTATCTT
The DNA here is from genome assembly GCA_020746105.1 of Trogon surrucura. Lineage (NCBI taxonomy): Eukaryota > Metazoa > Chordata > Aves > Trogoniformes > Trogonidae > Trogon > Trogon surrucura. The sequence continues at coordinate 52,315,883 of CM036621.1, read as the reverse complement.
TCAGAATTTATCGAATCAGGCTTTTGGTTTCTTTGCTTTTTTAATCACAGCACTATATTCACTTAAAATATGTTTGGGAAACCTACTGGGACAACATTACTCTAAATCAAACTGATAATGGAAATGGATGAGGGCAAAATAGTACAATGTTGATGTGAGTAATAGCCTTTAAAATAATCAAAGGAAATTTCAAACACAAATGGGCTTCCTAATCACGTTTTCTTGAGGTTTGCATCATAAACAAAAGGAAATAGCACATTATTGAAGTCTATTGGATGTCTAACTCAAACCAACAGCACAATTTACCTTATGTCATAAAGTCGTACATAAATAGACAGTTTTTTTTCCCCACAAGGGAAGTATTTACTTCTGCTTGAATTATTAAGTAATAAGTCTAATAGAAGTAGTAAAGTATAATATATTGTAAAGCTGTTTTGTGTACCAACAGAATTTCCAGTAAGCCTAGTTTTTTCAGCAGCTCTGCGGTAAATAATTTACAATGATAATGGGTATTGCAAGGTTTATGTTGGACAGAAGGGAAAAAAATTATTCTATGGCTCCTTACTAGCACCAGACTCAATATATGATTATTTTTTTAATGTATGTGAACGGTAAAATATCTGGTAAGAACTCTTAAAACTTAATTGGCACACTGTGTACTTAGTTGCTTTTTGATGTTAGGGATACTTGGAGAATAAAAGGTCACAGTTTTCTTTGCGCTTTCCATGAGAAGGTTTGACCTTGAAATTAAGAAAAAGTTCGTAGCAGATTTCTTGAAATGAGCAAGTACAAGTTGGTGATGCATGGTGTTTACTGGAAAGGAATGAAGTTACAGACGAGAATTTTCTACTTAACAAAAAATAGGTGCTGCTTTTACTGTTTACGGGCTGATTTGATTTCATGTCAGTTAAGACATATTGAAGAAATGGATTAAATGAATCAGAAATTCTTTGGTTTATCCACAGTTAAATTCTTAATTGTTGTGGTGATCCTTTCTTGGTGCCAGCTTTTATTTCCAGGTTTGTTTTTTTTGTCTCTTGAATCTAAGTGTCTTACTTAGAGAATTCTGGATAAGATTTTAATAATAAAGGAAAACACTGGAATAGCTGAAAGTATCTGCTACTTCCTAGAGTTTGTTGAAAACACATTAATTGAGGGATCCTAGGGCAGCATTTTATAACTACTACATATGACACCATTGAGTCATATTTTATGATATCTCTGGGTCACAGTTTGCCACCTATTATTCTGTGTAGCTGAGATCTTGGTCTCTTCAGGGGCATCCAACTGACTGCCAAAAAGAAAAAAAGCTTTGGTATCAAACCACAGGTAATACCTACCTTCTATTCTTTCATTGGGGAAATTTTTCTTTGATTGGTCAGCTGATTATTATTGCTTTCCTTGGGTTGTATTTGAGAAAGTGTTCCTTTTACTTGTATATCTTTATTTTATAGTCAAAAATTTCCTCTATAATCTTCCACAGATTTGAGATAAAGCTGGTTACCCAAACCCTTTCCAGAACATTTTGATTTGTTACTTAGATTTAATATTTTTTTCCTAATGGTGTTTTGCTCTAATTTTTAAAAACTTCTTCAAAGCTAGTAACAGGTAAAGCTGTGTTCCAGGTATTCCTGCTAGAAATAAGTAAACAACCCTCTGGTTTCTGAAAGCTACATTACAATGCCTATTACTGGAACCACAAAAACGTGTCAATTCTTCCATGTTCACGGACTCAAAATTATTTTACCTTGAAGGATTGTGTAATACCTCTTTGCACAATTTTTTCAAATTTGGTTGTAGTAACTTCCTCCTCTCATCTCCCACTCCCGTCTACGTTGTACTTGTATTCTGCCTTGTCATTATTTTAAAAAGGTGACACTTTAATTTGAGCTGTTTAGATTCTCTTCAAACTTCATTTCTAGCTATGTAGTTCTCTTCTTTTACTGCCTCCAGCATTAAAATATTTTCCTCGTTTGAATTTTTTCACGTTTAACCTTCAGCAATTTTCATTTTTCTTTTCATTGTTACAGCAGTAGTAATGTGTCAGTCCTGTTCTGCTAATAAGAATATTGATCCCATCCCTGGTTGTGCCAGTTTTATGTCTTCGTAACACTGTGATAAGATCATGATAATAAAAATGTCTTAATGCAGAATTGCTAGTTAGCTCTACCTTTTAACAAAAATGCTGAGTTGTCAGAATGTGTCAAAAAACACTTGAGTTTTTTGTGGTTATAGTGAGAACAGTGCTGTGTTACCTTTTTAGGCAGTAGTAAGTTGAGTGATCTTTATAGTAAATAATCATTAACTATACTAGATGTTGTGAAGGAATGAATAAAATGAGATTCAGGAAAGTTCTGGCCTACCATATCTGTTGTTATTTACATAAACAAAGTTTCCAGCTCTAAAGGACATTTCTCTTTTGCCTCAGTTCCTAAGTTCGCTTAATGGAGTAAAGCAATTTGTAATGTCTCAGTGGTTTTGAGTTTGGTGCTGGTTGTTTTTGTTGTTGTTGGTTTATTTTTTGGGGGAGGGGGGTGTGGTGTTTGGTTTTCTTTTTTTTTTTTTTTAACCTCAGATGTTCAAAAACTCTTCTGCTGAGTGTTAAGCTCAGCAAATCTTGCAGAAAATTCTGTTCTGCATATTTGGGAAGAAACCATCAGGATTCCAGACTTTGGAACTTGTAAATGGATTTTTCAACTCTTTAGAAGAACAGCGAAACAAACCACATGTGAACAAAATTCATTCTGTCATTTTTCCATTTTTTTAGACTCAAAATTTCAAACTGAAATGTGGGACAAGTTTACATTTTATTTACATGCAAAGAATTTAAAACCTGCTGGAGTTTCATAAAACTTTAGAGAGTGATAGATATTTTTTGAGGAGAGGAGGAGTTATATTGTGAACCTAATTATCAACTCTGAATCCGTATGCTGATTTCCATGTAGATTCCTCTGTCTTTATAGTTGGAGTAAGGGAGAAGACAATTTGCTGCTTCTGTAATGTCCACTGTGAACCCTCTCATTGACTTGAGAATGTGCTGAGGGAAGTTGGGAAAGTGCAGAGATGAAATGTGCTGGCAAATTCCCATCTGGGTATTTTATATCTCCCAATCCCTGTGCTATTGCTGTTACCAAGACCTTAGTTTTGGACAGATGCATGGATCATCACATGATTAGGCTAAAAAGTGGGACTTTGATATTTCTCTGATTACCTGCCAAAGTTAGAAATGACTATGTTGAAAGGTGACATGCTTTCTATGCTTTCTTTCCATGAAGAAGTAACAGGTAGGAAAAGTAGTGAGAGGGACTTGCAGAATAAACAAGAAGAGTTTGCTGGAGTCTGAAGATCTTACTATGAAAGCAGCACACTTCTTTATCAGAATTATTATGGGGTCTTTCCATGGGTAGTTGTAAGCATTTGCGGGAAGGGTTAGGGTGAGGGTTTTAAGTGTGCATGAAACACTATTTCTCTAAAAATTCAGGTGTCATTCATTTGAATTGAAATCTCAAGAAGATGGTGATTTTGGCAGAAACTCAGTAATGACAATAACTGAGACATTTCACTTTTAATTTACTGTGACTTCATTGACAGTCTCTGCTTCTTTACCCTTATTAACTGGAAGAGGCGAAACCACTATCCAAGAGATAGCAGGGTGAGATTGGTGGCACTTTCACTCCCCGCTAATATCTTTGTGAATGAAAGAGCTCTTTTGAAGACAGAGCGCGGTGATCAGATGACAGCTGCTGTGATAGTCGGGCACTTTTTAATGGCTTGGATCCTTGAAGGGGTCACGGCTCCTCAGCTGGAGAAAAGGTAGCATTTCTGGAGGGGCATGAGTTCTCTTGCGTCAGAAGTCATCTCCTCTTCCTGGATGACTGCTCTGTAATTGAGTTGAAAGAGCCACTCTGTTGGTTCAATAGAGACGTTTTTATAGAGAGTAGTGCCATTAATTCCTTAGAGGAACAAATATTCTGCTGGCGGAATGATGTTATGTGGGACTATCTTCCCAAGTCAAGGATAGGGAACCAATTATAGAAGAAAAATACGAGAAGTGTAAGGAAACAGCTAACAACTCAGTGAGCTGCAGTGGCAGTGCAGTGAAGAAAACACTGTTTTTCTAGGTCCAGACAAAAACAGGTCTGGAGGTAACAGCCTGTGACTCTTGTGGTGCCTCTCCATCTGTCAGAGGTGCTCACAATATGCTTATTTAAAGTGAAGTTTTCTTTTTTCTTTAGCTTATGCTTTAGCAGACTGTTATTTCATGCTGAGCACTTCTGTGGATGTTTGGGCTTTATCTTTTAATCCTGTTTGTTTGCTTTGTTATTCTCTGCCTCACAAGCTTTACTATTAATAATACTGCAACAGCAGCAGCAGAGACTTCACTGCAGGTAAGCTCGGTGGAAAGTTCTTCTGGATAACTAACTAACAATTGTTCTAAGTTTTGTACAGGTTTTCTCAGTCATGACTGATTTAAAGAAGGCAATGACTGGATAGACTATATGAGGGACCCAGGCTCCTGGGATTGCTAGCTGCCAGCGAGTGCAAACATTTGGCGAGTGTCAGACTGCTCCCAGGCATCCAACAACAAGAACTTCCATTGCAGAGTGCAAAATCACTGTAATACTGGTGACCACTACCCAGTTCCTTGTGAATGTTTCTGGCTTGGATAGTACTTGCTTTGTCACAGTGGAATATGAAGCACATGAGGCTACAACTGTTGATCTGCTGCCTGTGCAAAGGAGAGTTGCTTAAGCCATCCATTTGTACGAAGTTGTGCCCTACACTTACAACTTTATAAGTAAATATTTTTTTTTAAAGGTTGGAATCTTTCTCCTGTACCAGAATAAAAGTCCTAATCAAATCAGTGGAAGATTTTACTGCAGAAAGTTAAAGTAATAGCAGGAAAAACTGGTCTTAAATGATTTTGAAAACAGTCGCTTTTTTTTCAGAGATAAATGCAATATACTCCAGAGGGTACAGTTTCCCTTTATGAAACATGCATGACTTGTATTAGCTGCTGTTTATTGCACCCATGGTTAGTACTCAAGTGGTAACTGAATAATTTAAAATTGCAGATGTGAGTCATTAACTCTGCTATCTTCTAAGGTTTTATCAGAAACTGACCTCTACTGAGTCTGTCTGCAAAACAAAGGGAAAAATGATAGTAAAGCTTAGGTTGGTGCTTCTAGCTATTCTGTAACCAACTTCTTTACACTTCTTTGATAAATATAGGTGGCTTGGGAAAATAGAATACAATTCCTACAGGATTTTTGGAACCTTTTATGAAAAGTGTAGTCACAAGAACAAGACATAGAAGAGAGATTGATTAGTCTTTTTTTTTTTTAAAAAAAAATTCACTGTAGTTTTTTTTTCGGGGGGAAAAAAAGCACGTTTTCTCTTGTTTCTGTCAATAGGTGCTGGTATTCACCATAGTAACAGGAAGCACCATAAATTCGGAACAGAACATTTTTTCCACCTTCTAAGTGATTTTGGTTTGCATACTTACTCTTTTGTGGGTGAATCATGTTCTAGAGACTTGAAATAAGGCTTGATTGTTGTAATTAACAATTAAAAGACCTTCTGGAGGTTTCAACTCTGTAGCATGTGCAAGATTGTAATTGAAAACTCTCTTAGTGGGGCTGACAGTCATGACCACCCTGTGCCTCCCTTGTGTTGGGCTGGCAGCTGCATAATGATCATTGACCCGACTGACCTTAAGGCTTCTTGGCTTGCTTGCCTCTAGTATTTTCTTGGAGGGAGCAAAGGATCCGGCAAGTCTGGAGACACTTGGCACATCTTCGATGTTTAAGGGGCAATTGCCCTGTAAGATGTTGTTCGCCTGTTCACAAGTTACCAAGTGGTGGCACTGAGGTTGGGCCAGGCTGAACATCTTCCTAAGCAATAAATACTTTTTCCCAAGCAATAAATACAGGCTGCCATGTGTGCTTTCATATCTCGCCAAGGCAAGCACACCCTTAGTCTCATTCATAAGCAGTACTAGTCGGTTTTTAACATGGCAGGCACTGAATACAGGTGAAAGCATGTGCTTCAAGATGAACTTGGGAGTTGCTGTTCTCTTATGACTTGCAGGAAGAATAACTTAGCTTTTGAATCAGTTGCAATAATGATGCTTAGCAACCGAGCCAAATTAAAATACTGCAGATGTGCCTGCTGCGGCACGTGCTGAGCTCAGGCAGTGTGCACTGCAGTCAGTCTGTCAGGCTGTATCTGCTGGGGTCTCCTGGCCGGTACCCTTAGGAGCTGGAGAGATTCAGAGCTGTAAATTATTAGTTCGTGACACATACCATGACAGAAGTGCTCTGGGGGTGAGAACTCTGAATTTTATGCTAATTTGCAGTCACGTTGTGAGAGTCTGACAGGGTGGCTGTGAAAGTCAAATGTAACCATGATATGCAAATTTCCTAAGACTATTATTCCATATCTTGTGGTAACTATTTAATACTGTTATTCAGCATTATGACAGTGATTATACAAAACCGGAAGGCAAAGGACAGATTGCATTTTTCTGTGTCACTTTTGAAAAATAAGATTCCTGTATATGTTTAAGCTCAACAGCTCAATGCTTTATTCCTGTCCACAATTAGAGCAGTGGCTGGAATAGCCTGTTAAAAATAACCCTTGGTGATTTGGCTTCTGGGGAGGGATTAACGGGCAAAAAGACTTGCCATCCTCTTGTTTTACTTTTCAAAATCAGATCTGAGGTGGAAATTGTTTTAAGATGATGTGGACTATAAAATGGTGGTTTTCATAAGTTATGTTCTTATAATCAGTCATATCTCTAGGTAATCTGCATTTAATCAGCAGATGTTGTTTTACCATTCTGCTAAAAGGTTGTCATCTGTTAACCTCTACAGGACTTTTTCATAAAGATGTGTAATCAGAGAACAGAAATAAGACTGTATTAGCATTTGTGTTGCTCATTTCCTGCTCTTGTGACTCACTGCGTTGGCTGTCAGTGTCTTCCGACCTGGCCATCTGGTGTGAGACTGACCATGAAATGTGACTGTCTTAGTTCATGCTAAGAACTTGTATGTGTGCTAGAGGACAAGTCTTGTCTTGTTCACCATGTATTTGTGATCTTTGGAATATGAGTAATGATGTAGTGAAAAGTGCACTGGAGGGAAAACCAAACATGCTACTTGCGGAGCAAAGGCTCCTGTGGGATGTGCAGAATGTACAAAGTCATCCTGATGTATGTGGCCCAACCCTTCCGATAGGTCACTGAAGAACGCTCAGGCCAGAGAAGGTGAAAAGGTACCACAAAATCTGCAGCTTTTAATAACTGAAGTTTGGGAACAGAATTGATTTCTTATCTTAAAGTTCCTATCTTTCTATCCTAGAAAGCAAATACGTAGCTAGGTTGCTGGTTTTGAGGCCATGGTTACAAAACAATAAGCAAGAGAAGTGTTATAACAGGTGAAAATAAGCTTTCATGTACATGTTCCACAGATGATCTGGTTGTGCAACTACCTTCGTGACACGCTCATACAGTAGTTTAATGCTGTGAACTTTCACAATGAGATGGCGAGCACTTGAATTAGTCTCCTTGTTTAGATAGACATAAGCTTCATAGGAACCCAGAAATAATAAGCAGAAAACCAGTAAATAGATTTCTATATTACTCCTTTTTACACTCTCTTTCCAGATGTACAAATCTACATTTTGAAGTCACGTTCTAAGAAGTTTGGCTGTGTTATTACAAGCAGTAGAGCACCTAAAGTTTGGCAACTCAGATCCATTTTTTGGTGAGAGTATAAAATAGTTGTTTAGAGAATAATTTTTATCTTGTTCTTTCTTCCCTTTTCTTCAGGAAATTAGCAGGTCTACTGACAGGTTAAGATAAATTTGAACAACTGGCATCTAAACTATTCAGGGAGTGTAGAAGGTGAAACAGCTGTAGAAGCAGAGAAATTGCATGGGCTCAAGGGTTTTACAGCTTCTTCCTCTAAAGGAGTACCAAAGAAACTAGTGGATTTTAGTGAAAAGGAAAGAGTCCAGCTGATTTGGAATAAGTATTAGGGTGAATATGTCTGACACAAAAATGATTGGAGCAGTAAATTGAAAGGTTTTGACTCTGATCAGAAGGTGCTGTGTATTATGCAACCCTGCTGAATGTATCTGGCATAAGGAAACAGAGCTCAGAGATGCAAAAGTGAAAATAGTTATTGCTGAAAAAGATATGAAAATAAAGCAGATGACCATGGGAAGGAATACTTTTTGAGTTCTCTGTTAGCTGTGACATTCCCCACATGAAGGATAATATGTTTACTTGACATCTGAGATAATTTCCTGGTGCTTTTGAGTTGCCAAATGTATCAGTAATGGAAGATTCTTTCCTGATAAGACAGCCAGCAAGTTGGTTGTATTGCAGTGGGTTTAGATGAGACTAGGAATTGAAGAATGTGATTTCTTTGTCTGTCTCTCTCTGTCATTTGGAGTCCATAATATCAAGTTTCTTTGAAAATCTTAGTTTTCTTGATAGGTTTGTCATCTTCAGTAGAGACCAGAATTTTCTAAGTGTGTAAAATATAAACTTGCCCATTAAAGGCTGGGATATAAGCCACTTTTGTGAAACACTTAAAAATACCTAGACGAAATTTCATAAACTAGTTTGGACTCTGTACCAAGTGGGAAGGATTCTGGTATACTGCTGTAGTGTTAGTGATGTGAAACGTGGATGTTTTCTTTATGACTTGGAAAACATACTCGCATAATATATATCACATAAATTCTTACTCCATTACTCAGCTGAGAAAACCTAAGGCTTTGCAGAGACTGAAAACATATTAGCTTATTTGCAGCTGCCATCCTGTATGCTTTTGGGCTTTGTCTTTAATCTATGGAACAATCTGTTCTTTGCTGCAGTCTGTAGAGCTGTCTTTCCCTGAAATCAGACTGAAATCATAATGGTATTTGGTTGTAAAATTCACCTCACAGCACCAGCTCAGAAAATTCTTTTATGTTAATTTTTGAGACAAGATTCTGTGACAACCAAAAATTAACTAGTAATGATAAAAGTACTGAAATAGAAGGAAAATAAATCAATAAGGGAAGGTGAAAAATTTAAACACTATATTAATTGCTGTAACTTTTAATTTATATCTAGTTAATATGGACAGGTCAAATAACTGTTTCTGAAACTTCTTCTGTCAGTAAATTACTTAGTAAAGTCAGAACCTGGGAATTCAGTGGATAAGGTCAAAATAGCACGTGAACCAAAGACAGGTTTGGACAGTATGAGCAAATGTGCAGAATGAAATTGTGCTTTCTGGAACTCATTTTAGGCCAGGAATGCCTCTGCCATGTATTCACAAATTTAATACATGCTGACAAATGAATAACAGCAGCAGCAATGAATATGTAATTTTTTTTCAGACTGTGCCCACAGGAGAGAGAGAGAGAACCATTTCACTTGAAATGTTTTCTAGTTTAGCTGGCTACCTATGCTAGAATTTTGGTTTGGTCTCATTCACATTAAAGTAGGTATTTTCTACCAAGTATAGACAATATGTTCATCATAACAAGGACCTAAGATGGAAATTATAATCATTTTGTGAGAACAATGAGATTATTTTAAATAGTTATGTTTTCTAAAGATGCTATACAAAACTCTAAATTCTCTTTCATGTTCTAGGGTGGTTTTAAGTATTCTTACACAAAACAAATTAAAACTAGACTTCGCTGAGAAGAAATCCTCAGGGGTAAAAGATAAGGCATAAACCACATAGGATTATGGTCTTTACTACCTAAGAAAGCAGAACTTCAAGATTAAAAGTAGTGATAAAGATCATGTCATCTGTTTTTAAATATATACAGGCAATAACCACTTCATGATTTAGCAGATCAATTAATATGGAGTCAAGTTCTCTCTAGAATTATTCAGAGCTATTTGTCTGTACTTGAGAGATTTTAGACTTTAAAAATAAAACTGTACAAAGTATGCATTAGTGAAATCATTAAAACAACTCAGAAGCATTTTTCATGTAAACTTATTACCTCACCTAAAGTTCCATAGTTAACAGACAACTCATATCAATAAAATACTACTCTTCCAAATCACTGAAGAGATGCTTCCTACTCCCAGTATTACTATCTGTATGAGAGAAATACTTTTTTTTTTTCTGCCCTCTCACATTCTTGGAAGTGGGAGACAGATTGAGATATGTGTCAAAATTTTAACAAAATAAATCTGGCTTGTTTGCTTTCTTTTCTGAGGTAAGTCATGGGTACACCACATAATCCATGGATGAGGTGTGTGTATATACACATATAGTGTATGTACGTATATATGTATGTATATGTATGTATATATAGATGAACTGATATCTTCAGCCCACTGTTAATATAAATAGATTCTTAAAGTGTGGCAACATCCGTTTTAATAAGGTATGACCTGATGTGGTACTTTAACCAGATCCAGCTTTCTAACATACAGGAAGAATAGACATTTATAGATACCGGTCCTGTCTGTGAGCAAACGCATACAGCTACAGATTAAAATGTAAACACATTACACAGTATGAAGAAAGAGAATTAATTATGTTTTATTGTTAGTTTAGCAGGAGTAGCATAAATGGAGAGAGGTACAATATATCTCCCAAGCTGCTCAACTGAAAATTAGAAACATAGACCCACTAAGGTTATTAACCTAACCAGCTAGCTGATGTCTTGTATTTAATGCGTAATATGTTTGTAATTAAAAATTTTGAGTGATGGCAGAGGTATAGATACAGAGCTATGACCTTCTTCTGTTTACCTGATCATACTGTTAAGCCTTTCCACTGTGACATTAGCCTTTTTCTTTGCTTGTTTTTATTTATTCCTAGTTTTGTACTTCAGTGGCCTACTAAATGTGTTATTTACAACAATATTTATTTTTTCTTGCTGTTTAATTCTGAATATTTATAGATTGTTATATTCTCACTCAGTAGGCACTTGGCTAATCTATACAAATTTATCTCCTTTATAAATTATTCCTTCTAGCCCCTTGCCAGATTACACGTAACTGAATGCAAATTAAACATGCTTCAAACCTTATCAATCAGCAAACCGAGAACAACAGCTTGTCATGTTAAAATGCATCGGCTTAAACCAAAAGAGTGGAAACCTGAGTTTTTCAAGAAAAATCACAAGAGGATTTGGCAAAGCAAAGCAAGGACCTATTCCTGTGCTGATTAGCCACCCATGAAGTGCTGGAGGTCACTGCTGCTTGTTTGGTCACAATCCAGTCCTGTCTGAGGCCTGAGCACTAATTTAAACCTGATTCACACAGATGGGCTGGCCTGTGGTGATGGGGAACATTTTAAACAGAAGATATGCCTGTACCCACAGACCAAGGGCCCCAAAACCCCTGTGTAGTAGCAAATGTGTAATATAGAGATGCATCAAATGTTCACTGGACCTTTGAATGGAATTAGAGAGTTGGTGGTACTCTTCCGCATGCAGACAATTTGGGATATTTGTAGTTTTTGAGAGCCTTTGAATGCAAGCAAAACCAAAGCCACTATAATGTGAACATGGTTACAGAATTCAAGAGATTGCAGAATGTTTTATTTTGGGTTATTTTGTTCCTCTATGATCATCCGCAGCAAAATGTAACTGTGAAGGTGTTTGAGCTTTGTGAAGGGTTCTAGGGTTTTGGCGTTTTGTTGTTTGTTTGTTTGCTAGCTTGTTTTCTTTTTAATGGAAAACTTCAGCATATACACATGGATTTTAAAAGTTTGGAGGTTTTTCTTGTTAAACGGATTTCCTGGAGGGAGGGGCTGAGGGGAGAAAGAAATCCCTGATTTTTGCTTGCAAATACCCGCTGCAGGAGAAGGTACATAACAGTACGATTCATGCTTAATTATGTAGTGACTATCAAGCTTACTTCTTGAGATTATCCCCTCTTAGAGTATTTGGGCTTGATTTGACTCAGTATCAGTTTAACTGGGCTATGAGTAAAAGAAATGTTAAGCTGCTTCTTGATATTTAGGAGCAATGGAGTAATGTCACTGGTGTAAAAATAACATTTGTGGGCAAAATCTCTTAAATCAACAGGAACATTCTGAAAAGCCTTTGTGGCTTTGGATGAAACCCATCTCTAAAAGTTTGGGAGGAAATTTGCATGCACATCCATTTGCCCATGCAGATGTCTGTTCTGTGTTCAGAATAAATGATTGCACACATCAGCAACTGTTTTCGCTTGCAGATGTGGGCTTCTATGTGTATGGATTTTACAGGAGCTTTATGGAAACAGTCCCTGCAAGAACATAGCCAATAGCACCTCCAGTTTAAGTGATGTTGGTCTGGAAGGATTGTCGCTGCCACAGTTGTCTTAACAGTTGCAAATTTTTATTTCTGAAACTGTGTGTTAGTATCTACCTAAAGTCTGCTTTGGAATAGAGCAAGACAGACAAATAGTGATTCAGCAATGATCATGATGGATAAGCTTTGCTGGGTTTAATAACTCTTGAGTTTAGCCATCTAAAAATAGTAAGGTGAAACCTCTAACTTAGACTCACTTAGACTCTCATGTGAACCAGATACAAAAGGTATCATCAGAAGGATTTGATGGACACCGCTGTGAGATAGGTCTGTAAGACATCTGCTGGGTCATAACTGCTTTTTTAGGAGCTACTTATCTTCCTCTAGTTATCTAGAGGGACTCGAGGGACAAGAATTCTACCTTTCATTTGCGGTTGAGCCTAATAATATAAATTTCCTCTCTTCTATTTATTTATGTAAAATGTTTTTCCAACATCAGCATATGTTTCTCTAGAAGCCTGGAATTTTTCTCTGCTAGCATGTGGGAAGTAGAAGGGGATAGACCAAGTAAGAAGGAGCACAAGGGAGACCTTACTTCAGCATGGTTTTTTTTCTTTTTTCTTTCATTGCAACATAGGAAGCTGAGCCTTGCAAAAATTATGGTAGTGTGAAAAAGGCATTGTCACTTGGAAGACAAAATTTGCCTTTTAGAAGTAGCGATAGGGCAGTTCTGCACTGCTGCAAGATCATTAGAAAGAAAGAGAAATCCCCCTGAACCAGCCTCCTCTCCAGTTCCCACCCATCACTCCAGGGAATTCTTAGTTTGCTGCTGTGACAACTGGCAGGCCGGATGCCTTTTCTTATCCTCAGCTGCTGTTTCGGCTGCAGAGAGGGGGGAAATCACCGCTGCCTGGATGCTCGTGAGTGTGGGGTACTGGCGTACCCAGCCTGAGTGGTTGCTTTGCTTGCGTCAGTGGATGGAGACCAAGTGACCACTGAGCCCTGGTCACTTACAAATACGTTTAGCTTGGCTTCAGATCTATAAGTATAAAATACACCAGTCTTTTTTCTAAATCAGCTCACAGCTGCAGTAGTTGAATATCCCCTAATGCAGACATTAGATTTTTCTTTGTCTGTGTAAGTGCCTTCTATCCATGAATCAGAACAAAGAGGGGCTTTGTATATCATTTACTCTCTGCTGGAAGCACAAAGACTGTGCTGCATTTGTCATACAGGTTGACAGAAAACATATGGATGTAGGTATTCCCTGTTGCAGGCAGACGTGTGCTGATGACAGAACCCAAGAAAAATCTCCAGGCTGCTCCAATTTTTCAGTTGTGTTTAGTGTTTAATGACACAATTGTAGCAATTTGGGTTTATTATGCAGAATAGAGGAGGATGTTTAGTTTCATAGTGTTTGGAATTGGCTGCTTATTTATATTTAACATCTTGGGGACAGACTGGAAACCTTCTTACTCATCAGGTCTAGCCTATAATTTGCAAAAAACTAGTAGGCGCTCTACAGTACAAAAGCAGTCTAAGCAGTTGCTTGGTTCCTTTTAGATACAGTGCTGTTAAATGTTACATGGCCTATTCTAAAAAGGCCTTGATGTTTGCTGCTGTGAGCTAACTGAGTATATGCAGGCTTCTGTCTGACACATAAAGTAGCTTAATTCTCCTGTGAAAAGGAGGCAGGTGTGAGAAAGAGAGGTGACCTCAAATGATGTTATAAACGCCAGAAGGTGCATGCCTGTATAGCAGAAAAGAGCTTCAGATGCTCCTGAGGGAAAGCAAAGATGTTGGCTTGTTGCTTCCGTCTCTGCTCCATAAAGGCTGCAGGAGCATGAGTACCTGGGTTCGAGGGGTGTGATATGTTGTGGGAAGATGGGAAGCATGGGGCCGGTGGCTTGTGGCTAAAAGGCAGACGGGCCTCTTCTGGAATAGAGGGTGTGGTGGGGAGAAGTTTGGGAATCTCTGCTGCCCTCCATTGTCAGGTGTTGGGATGGGTCCTGTTTCGGAAAAAAAATAACAGCCGTTGGCAGAAAGGTGGTAGGTTTCTTTCATTCCACCATCTGACTACACCTATAACTTCATAAACAAACACCAAAGGGACTGGATGTAGAAATTGCCATAAACTGCAGTGCTGAGGGGTGACCTCATAAATGTTTATAAATATGTCAAGGGGGACTGTCAGGAGGATGGTGCCAGGCTCTTTTCAGCAACATCCAATGACAGGACAAGGGGCAATGGGTTCAAGCTGGAACTTAAGAGGTTCCACAGAAATATTAGAAAAAACTTTTTCACTGTGAGGGTGACAGAGCACTGGCACAGGCTGCGCAGGGAGGTTGTGGAGTCTCCTTCTTTGGAGACATTGAAAACCCACCTGGATGCGTTCCTGTGCGATCTACTGTAGGTGATCCTGCTCTGGCAGGGGGGCTGGAACTTTTGCGGTCCCTTCCAGCCCCTAACATTCTGTGATTCTGTGAGTGTTGTGTTGGTTCGGCTTGAGGGTTTGGGGTGATGCTGGCTGGGAATGAGCAGGTATCTCTAGCCTGATGTTACAGAATCACAGAATCACAGAATTGTTAGAGGTTGGAAGGGACCTTAAAGATCATCTAGTCCAACCCCCCTGCTGGAGCAGGATCACCTACAGTAGAGCGCACAGGAATGCGTCCAGGCGGGTTTTGAATGTCTCCAAAGAAGGAGATTCCACAGCCTCCCTGGGCAGCCTGTTCCAGTGCTCGGTCACCCTCACAGTAAAAAAGTTTTTCCTCATATTTTTATGGAACCTCCTGTGTTCCAGCTTCCACCCATTGCCCCTTGTCTTGTCAGTGGACGCCGCTGAAAAGAGCCTGGCTCCATCTTCCTGACATTCCCCCTTGACATATTTATAAACATTAATGAGGTCACCCCTCAACCTCCTCTTCTCCAAGCTAAAGAGATCCAGCTCCTTCAGCCTTTCCTCATAAGGGAGATGCTCCACTCCCTTCACCATCTTTGTGGCTCTGTGCTGGACTCTCTCAAGCAGCTCCCTGTCCTTCTTGAACTGAGGGGCCCAGAACTGGACACAATATTCCAGATGTGGCCTCACCAGGGCAGAGTAGAGGGGCAGGAGGACCTCTCTTGACCTACTTGCTACTCCCCTTGTAATACACCCCAGGATGCCATTGGCCTTCTTGGCCACGAGGGCACAGTGCTGGCTCATGGTCATCCTGCTGTCCACTAGAACCCCCAGGTCCCTTTCCCCTGCGCTGCTCTCCAGCAGGGCAGTCCCCAACCTATATTGGCACATGGGGTTATTTTTTCCCAAGTGCAAAACTCTACACTTGCCCTTGTTAAACTTCATAAGATTTCTCCCCGCCCAGCCCTCCAGCCTGTCTAGGTCTCTCTGAATGGCTGCACAGCCTTCTGGTGTGTCAACCACTCCTCCCAATTTCGTATCATCAGCAAACTTGCTGACAACATTCTCTAATCCGTCATCCAGATCATTGATAAATATATTGAACAGCATCGGCCCAAGCACTGACCCCTGAGGGACCCCACTAGACACAGGCATCCAGCCAGACTCTGCCCCATTGACCACAACTCTCTGGCTTCTTCCCTTCAACCAGTTCTCGACCCACCTCACTACTTGGTCATCCAGACCACACTTCCTCAGTTTACCTATGAGGATGCTGTGGGAGACGGTGTCAAAGGCCTTGCTGATGTCCAGGTAGACCACGTCCACTGCACGGCCACCGTCCATCCACCTGGTTATGTCTTCATAAAAGGCTATCAGGTTGGTCAAACATGACTTCCCCTTGGCAAAGCCATGCTGACTGCCCCTAATAACCTTCTTATCCTTGATATGCCTAGAGACAGCGTCAAGGATAAGATGTTCCATCACCTTTCCAGGGATGGAGGTGAGGCTGACCGGTCTGTAGTTACTCGGGTCATCCTTCCTGCCCTTCTTATAGACTGGAGTGACATTCACTTTCCTCCAGTCTTCAGGCACCTCACCTGTTACCCACGACTTACCAAAAATGATGGAGAGTGGCCTAGCAATGACTCCCGCCAGCTCCCTCAGCACCCATGGGTGCATCCCATCAGGGCCCATGGATTTATGAATGTTCAAGTGTTCAAACTGATCCTTAACCCACTCCTCATCAATCAGGGCAGACTCCTCCTTTGTCATGACTTCCTCTGGGGCCTCAGGGGACTGAGGCTCCTGAGGACGGTCTCCAATAGTGTAGACAGAGGCAAAGAAGGCATTCAGCAACTCTGCCTTCTTTCTGTCCTCTGTCTCCAGGGCACCCATCTCATTCAACAGAGGGCCTACATTGCCTCTAGTGTTAATTTTGTCAGCAATGTATTTGAAGAAGCCCTTTCTGTTGCCTTTGACCTCCCTTGCAAGTTTTAACTCCAAGGAGGCCTTAGCTTTTCTGATTGCCTCCCTGCACTCCCTGACAGCTGCCCTGTACACCACCCAAGTGGCCAGCCCTTCCTTCTTACTGTGTTCAGTAAATGTTATGTTATTCTTCCTGTCTTTGAGTAATTTTTGTATTTCAGATTTTTTTTTCCTGATGATAGTAATCTTAAGCAAACCATAAGCATCTAGATCAGATAACTTCCTTTAATTCTAAACATACTGAGATAAAATTTCCACAGTCAAATTGCATACTCAGTTTAAATAAATGAATTGTCCCCTTATCGGTGTCTTATACCTCTGTAATATTTTTTCATTCTCACATGCATGAATAATTAAGTGTGAAATATGTGTTGCTGTTTTCTGACTGTGAAAATACAAGACCACCTATAGTTCTCATCTCTTTGCTATATATGTTTATAATGGAAGCTCTAAGGGGTAAAATGCTTAAGAATGCAAAAACCCCTCAGCAATTCCATTTCTGACATTGTCGTGTGAAGAGGTATGTGGCTGTGGGAAGCACGTACCTAAGCTAAATGCTTGCCTGTTTCAGAGCCCCGTTACGGACTTGCACCGAGAGAATTTGCAAGATAACAAAAAAGAATAGGTGATTTATTAAAGCACCAGATAACAAGATTCGGAGTTGCCGTTGATAAATTCTCTCTCTGGAGCAGCGCTAACGTGTAATAGTAAACCTAGCAAAATACTACTCTGGGTATTTCTCACCAAAAGGGAAAGAGCAGTTCTTAGCAAGGTGTCCCTGTCTTGGGTGAAGGAGAAGGAGCACAGCCTGTTGACTGCCTCTTCTGGCTTTGTTCTCTCCCTCCATCAAAACACTCCCTCCGTGCTCTTTATATTCTAACCTTATCTATCTCCCTCACCCTGGAGTGACATTTGGCATGATTTGAGTGGAGAGTGGGTGACTATAGTTGTACAGGGATAGTGAAGCATTCCAGGCATTGTGGCCTTCATAATTCTGTTTTGAAGCAACTTATCTGTTTTCAGGATGGTGTTGACGTTGTTAGTCCCCATCTGTCCATGTTCTTTAGTCAAAACGAGGCCGTCCCGGCACTACAAGATGCCCTTCTTCAGCTGGTTCTCATTGTGCAGGCCTTGCTGATCTCTATCCCCAGTGTCTGCCCAACAGATAAACAAACACCTGCATTCTGCAAGTCTCAAGTCCTTGGGTCAAAATATCACAGACGTTAATTCATAATTGCCAGTAGCTTGATGGATAGAGATAAGAGCAACCTGAATCTCCAAGATACTTGCTTGTGTAAGACTGACACTCTGAGCTATACTAGACTGACCTTAATTACTTCCTAAACTCTTCCTAATAGAAATTTGACCAAACTCTTTCTTTTTTCCACCCACTAGAAAATACTATCTGATTGTAATCTGCAAACATCCTGTACCAGATGGAAGGCAACAACAAGAAGTGAAGAGCTGCTTTCCTGCATATCTCATACGTTATCTGTCCCTTTAGTAGAACTGAAAAGAACAGGTAACTAATTTAAGTGATGAAAACTGCAAAACAAACTAGGCGAATACTTACCCATGTTAGTGATTCCTATTAATGTAGGAAATGATGTTAAAGACTGTCAGAAATGTTAACATCAAGAAAAAAACCCCTGTTCTTCTACGTCTCATTCCATCTTGTAATGTTTTGGTAGGGCTTTTTTCCCTTCAGTTTTCTGTACTTTTCCATTGTGGAAAATTTATGTAGTCTGAATAAAGAAGTAAATTAAATTATAGGAAGCTGCTGAGGTACAGTTGAGTGCCTTGTAATATGACAATTTCTAACACAAGGTGAAAGTCTCTAATATGATATAAAAGCTCTAAGTATGTTATGCCATCTGCATCGTACTTGCAGACATTTACATTATTTGTCCTTGACGTTCCAAAGCATCCTAGAATTAAGTTCAAATCCTGCTTTGTCTGTCATTCCCTCTTGTTTTCCACTCAATAGTGTCATTTTTCAGTGTTTCACATATTCTGGATAGTTGACATTTTAAAAGTTCTGGAAATCTAGAGATAAAGATCTTTCCTTTTAGTCCTTCCACGTTATCCCTAGAATGATTACTGTACTGTTGATAATGAAGTGATTAACTTGTGTGGGATGTAAGGTGTGCCGACAGTAACCATTTCGATAGTATCAGCAATTTCAAATTGGGAAGCTCAAGTGTCTGAAGCTGTTTGGCCTGTGGACTTTAATAGACAGTCTTCAGGAGGATGTCTTAACACCTTCTGTAATAGGAGAAAATCTGGTAAAAAAAATTTCTGCTCAGCAGCTTATAAATATTTTGAGTGTAACTGGAAAGATCTCACCAAGAGATACTATGAGAAATGAAAATCATGGTAGCATCCAAGCCTGTCTGTTTTTATTTGTATGGTAATGGTTTTCTAGAAAACGGTGGAGATCACACAAGCTTTGCATTTGTCGCGGGTTAGGGCTGGGCCGGCCACTAACACGGACAGACGCTCTCTAACCCCCTCTTCCCCCCCCCCCCCCCCAAACAGGAAAAGAAAAGGGAATGAGGCAGAGAGACTTACGGGTTAGAGGAGAAAAAAAACTAGAACAGCTTTAATGAAAATAATAGGAATAATGGTAAAAAGATAAAAGTAAAGAACTATATACAACTATAGATAGTAGCCTGATATCAAACCTGACTCCCTCCCCCGATAGAAATCCCCACTGGTGCTGCAGAGCAGGAGGCACTGGGGAAGCCCCAGGCTCAGCGACGGCAGGAGCTGGATACAGGGAGCTGGACTCGGGAACTCAGGATCCGGATCAAAAGCAGGAGGTCAGATGGAGTCCTCTCTGGACACCAGCCATTGCAGAAAAGGAGGGACGAAACTCTCTTGATCACTCAATTTACACTAAATATGACGTATATGGGATGGAATACTCTTGTTGGTCACCTGTCCTGTCTATTACCCCCTGGAGGTACCACCTTTTACTTCCTTGTGCCCCCCTCTTACTACCCGGCACCCCCAGCGTGGCACACAAGAGCCAGCAGTGGCCTTGGTCACTGTGGGAATAAGTATAAGCAAGAGCCTTTCTGCACACCAGTCCCAGGCAGTGACTGTAAACATCAGGTGTTATCACTACCAGTAGCACACACTGTCTGCAAAAACATGCTGCTGACTTCAGAAAGTGCAGCCTTTTAGAAGACACTAAACTGGAAAGTAAAAATCACTAAACAGGACTGGGTTTTCGGCTAAACCCAGGACAGCATTTCAGCTTGTGGTATTTTTTCCTTCTTATGTTTTCTTCTCTGGATGCTTTAAAAAATAAGCCAACACTGGATTGAAAGTATAAGCATACTATTAAATGGAGTACCACATATATTCATGGATTATTTAAGGAATTTTCTCTCTCAAATTTAAGAATGTTGAAGGGTTTGGGTTTGTTGTTTTTCTGGTTGGTTTGTTTGTTTGTTTGTTTAAATGTGATTTGAACAGATTTATTCAAATAGTGCACAGGATTGCCATAGGTATTCAGCTTGTTTTCAGTGTAAATTACTACTTACTTTAAGGTAAAGGTTGTGGACTAGATTCATTGTCTCAAGTAGATGATGGCAGTATTATAGGAGTGCCTATACAAAATGACATTAAATTTGCAGATGTCTCCCTCTAGCCTTGTCTGACTTTATGAATACCACAGTATCTGTTTCTAATGATTTTGTCATACATGCTTTAAACTTGCTTTAAACTTGGCAAATGAAGTAATCTCAAACCATTGTGTTCCTCATATCTGTTAGGTTTTTTTTAAAACTGTAGCCTTTTAAAAATTCCATCAAAAATGCTGTAGAAAAAACTTTTGAAATATCTGTGCGTTTGGATGTGATGTTTTAATACAACTACAGCATGAATTCTGTGTCTGCTTTGTGTCCAAAACCCAGAGAGAAGCAGGAATTAAATACTGTTATATGAGAAATAGTTTCACTTTTTTGTGAAACTTTTTTGTAAAAGCTGTTGTCACTGTCAACAGCTCAGATTGGTGTTTTAATTTTAGATGCTGTATTTCAGTCTTTGAAAATATTAAGACCACAGAGCCAACCAACACTGGTAATTCTATTTCTTTAGCTTTTGGTCATGTTTTCCTTTATCTTCCAAGCTCTTGCCAGCTTAGTAAAACTTACGGGAATGGTAATGTCTGATACCATGCAGTAATGTATGAACATAAAGTTAATAACATTTTTTGAGTCTTTATCTTGCAGCCTCCATATTATTGTTAGAGAGCCACTTAGGGCAGCACTCTTTGGTTTTGAAAATACTGATTTTTTTCCTTACAAATATTAAGAAACATTGATTATGAATGCACAGCAGACATACTGGGTAAGAAGCTTAAATACTAAAGTGTTATGTAAGAACTCCCAACTAATTGCCTAATGCTGGAGACATTATTCAGTGCGGGTGAATGGTGTTTAACAGTGTCATGGAGGTAGATTTACACAGAAATTTAGAGCATTATCACTAATGAAAATTGTGATGCAAAAAACAATTGTTATCTATTTGTGGGTAAGAGACACATTTCCTTTTTTATTTGTTTAAACATGGTGATAGTCTTTAAATGTGTAAATGATCAGGCTGTTTGGGTCTAAAGGAAGACTCCCTAAATTCTTAATGGACAATTTCTATAATGTGTGGTGTTTGCATCCAGTCAAGGTCATTGATGTCTTGGGGCTAAGAACTGAAAGCATGCAGCAAAAGGAGAACGCCTGGCCCAGAGAGCTTACAGGTCAAATGTCTGAACAGAAATGGAGTGCGTTTGCTATGGTATAAAATGACACAAAGGTAATACAGTGGCTTGTAGTATGATACAATTTAATAGCTCTTCTCAACATGTATATAATGAAATCACAAAGCTTTCCTTTGAAGGTGGGTCTGTGCAATGTAACTTTGAAGCCTACCTACTCTGTTTTTGTCCCTTTATAAGTCTTGCATAAAACTCAAAGGCAAAGTACAGCAGAGGATATCAAAAGGAGATTTGGAGTTTAATACTGATTAAAATATTCATTAATGTTTGGGGCAAGTCCTTTGTGTATTTGAAATTTTCAACTGATGCTATGAAACACGAGTCAGGGCTGTGCCTATAAACAGGGAACTAAACGCCTTTCAATTGGCATAACAAAAATAGGATTAACTTAATTACACAGGGAAATGTACTTTGAGTCTTAATATCACAAGATAAACTGCATAAATTCATGTCCTGAGGGACTACTAACAAGAACTTCTGCAGTTGATCATTTGGAAGTTACGGAAGAGCAAAAAAAGCCTGGGTGCGTTTGTGGTTTACTATGGCTGTGACCTATGTATATGCCACTTCAAGAGAAAAATAGTGCAATTTTCATGTACCAGGCATGGCATTTTCTAGCATAATCAAAGAAATACTGTAAAAGCCATTGGTGTGCTTTCACGTAGATTACTGTAAGCAGTCACCGTAAAAATATGTATTGCTTTATTGGACTGGATGAATAGAAGAACTATGATTCTGTTTACAAAAAGGCAAGTATATTTGCTGAAAAGATCTTCAGATAACTTGTTAGGCGTATTTAGACTAACAAAATGAAAGGTGAGAAACTAGAACCATATCTTATGATTACATTAGTGGAGAAAATACCAAGATTAGGCAGTAGTTACTTGGTTTAGAATGCTGGCACAGAATTAAATGGGCGTGGATTGCCCATGAATAAATTTAAACTTGATAACACTAGAAAGTTTCTGATTTCCTAAAGAGATCATTTCTTTAAAAGACAAAGGCAAATATACTCATTAGTCTTACATAGACCTGTGATGTCAGTAATGCCTTTAGATCTGTATTGTGGCATTTTTTTGTTGCGTGCTATGTCCTTATTTCCCATTCTTTGCTCAAGCCTGGTCTTGATTGTGCTTTTGAGGGTGTAATGTTTTACCACAGGTACTTAGAAAACCACACGTTGCAAGTACTCTGCATGTTGCTTTGTAGCACCTTTGGGCATGAAACGTGACTTGTACATCTGTGTGGCATCCTGGGGACTCTGAGACAAGGACATTGTTGGCAGCAACTCTAGGAGATGGTCTACATTCTTCCATTGAGAAGACTAAAGGTAAGAAAGGCTAGTACAGGGTTTGGAGAAAGAAGGGATTAGACAGAACCACTGATGTTTTAAATCTGAATTGCAGTTACTCATTTTTCATCTTGTTCTACTGAGGCTGTTTTTCAGTAGTGAACATGAGGTGTTCTGGGGCCATCCACCAATGGTGGGGCTCCCAGGCCGACTCCTCCTTGATGTGGGGGAGCAATGGTGCTGAACAGCATCGGAATTACTGGTCCTGTAGCTCTATTGCCGTAAGAATTTATGGTAAGAGTAATCGGAGAGTTACAAGGTTTGCATACTTCAGTACCAAAATTTCCTATAGCTGCTGTGTGTGATGACAGATCTCTTTTGCTGGCCTGAATTTGCATTTTTCTTACACCCTTTTTCTTTGCCTTTAGTAGAGCTAATAGCCCAGAGGGACGCAGTCTCACAGTAGTTTTAGTTGCATTTGAAAATTGTGTGCCAAGTTTCATACAGCTGAAATGAAAGAATTAAAGACTACCTTCAGTTGCCTGTAATTACTTGTGTTTTGTTCGTCTCTGGAGACTCTGTACAAAGCAATGTACAAACTCTCCGTTTGTACAAATCCAGCTGTTTCTCTCAAATTTACTGATGTATTTATTTGGTAGCATCTAGATGCTTTTTCCTTCGTGTCTTTTGGTGGTGGTGTTAGCTTTGATAGGCGTTTCCAGCAATTTGACTGTAATTACTTCTGTCATACATGTATTTGTCAAGTGGCCAGTGTTGTAGCAAAATAGAAGAGTTAAAAGAGCACTGAGAATCACCCACTTACTTGAAATGCTTTGAGTATATTGTTTTCATGAGAGTCCAACCAACCTGTTCGTTGTGGATATATCTTCCTTTGAAAGCGACAGCACTGCTTGCCAGACCAGACGCAGCAGTGGTGCAGCTCGTGTTCCTGAACTACCTTCAAAGGAGCTTGCTATAAAGAGAAATCAGAAGTGCCCGGCTGGCCTGTGAAACACCTTGGGGATCTCGTGCTTCTGAGGAGGAAGATGATCTACATACAATTTAGGATGAGAAGTCTACTGGACATGGTACGTGCAGTCCTATTTGCCAGTAAATCTTCAATTCAAATGTTGTTGATGTGCTATAGGGCCAAACTCTGAGCCCCACAGTTATGCCAAAGAACAGAGTTGTTGTGGATGCTTTCAGGCAATTTTATTTTCACAGAACCATTAGAAATTACACTCTTTGATACATCACAGGGAATACAAATACCACAATTACACAATTATCTGGTGATTTAGAAATTAAGCTTTTTAAATTTGAAGGCATTATACCAATAAGATGCATTTAATCAGGCATGGAAATAGGCACCCCCATAGGCTTTTGCCCATGTTAGCACTGTTTGCTGTAGCAGGTGCTTTGTTTTATGATAGGGTCACGATTCTACCATCCCTCTAGTCAGAACAAGACTATGATTGCCCATGAATTGTTTAATCAGTATCATTCTGAAATAAAATGTGCTTAAATGATGCATAAAGACTGATCATCCATCAAGGCTGAACTTTATGCTTATTTTCTGCAAACATGTTTGAATAACCAGCCAGCAACCATGCAGAACACAGTTTGATGATGAGCTGTGCACAGACTTACCTCTTTCTCATTCCACAATGACACCTGTCTTATTATTCACACCTAGAAATGGGTTTAATTTAAATGTTGAACCTGAACAAAATACACTGCATGAAAATAACAACTGGGATTTGTATTCCATGTCTCGCAAATACCACGGGTCTTGGTTGCTAGCAGTAGACTGCCATCTTACTGTTATGGGATTGTTTTCTCCCATAATTTTTGTATGTGTTTATATTACATGTTTTATGAAGTGCCTCCACACCAGTTTCCTATGATATATCAAATATACTTTATAAAAGTAACCTCTGTCTTCTTCCAGAAATTAAAGCCGTTAGTTCTGTGTTGCTCTTCTGTTAACAGACATGATTGTTTTACAAGTCAAGTGGAAGCAAGGGAACTGCTCCTAATATCCAGCTGCTGTAGCACCTCTCTAGACCTAAATCTAGGTATTCAAAGGTGCATTTGTCTTCAGGTACACTCAGATCAAACACCAGTTACATACACAGCAATACGAGGGGATATGATGAGCCAAAAATCAGTCTTTTCTCTGTGCTTGTCACCCACTTTCTATTTGATCTAAGTAATCAATATATGAGCTAAGTGTGGAACCTGATTGCAAATTATATGTAACTCCTAATCCAAGATATATTTTTGGTCCAGAAACCAGGAATGCCAGTCACACAGCACGGAGATTGCACGTAACTGGGATAGATGCCCGTGGTTGTAGCATTAGAGTGAGGACAGGGCACAAGGACTGGAATCTGAAGCATGATTAAATTGAACTAGTTATGAAGGTATCTCTCTGACTCCGTTTATAGCTTTTTTAAAATATGGAGGAAAATCATACCTCTTAGATTGCTTTAAGCATTTAAATATCAGTTTAGCTCTGTGAGATGTCATCTACTTGATGCATTGCTTAGTCTAATTCTACATCTTGTCTCATGTAAGAAAGTCTGCCGAGATCACAAAATCTGAGTCAAAATTGTGTAGGTTTGTTACAAGCCAGGTAAATCTTGCTCCCAATTTGATGCTTTGGTGAGCTTGGATTCAAGGTCACAATCAAGTTTTTCAAAATGTCTTACATTTTGTATGAAATTGATATGTTTATTAGCAGATGAGACAGAGGAATGTCTTGCTGAGCTATAACCTGCTGAATTCCATAAAAATGAGGTGCTGATACATACAAGCTAGTGCTTCATTTTAGGCCAGGGAGGTTTTGAACATTAGGAATAGCTCCAAGAGGCAAAGGCAAACAAGACTTTTTCTTTGGGGAAAGCAAGTACACTTGCATTAGATGTTTTTAAGGTATCCAAGTTCTACAATTAAATTGGAATATTTTTCTAAATCAGTCAATAGGTGGTATTGAAGGAAAGTGTAAGTTGGTTAAATGCTTATAGCAACTTGTGTTGCGAAAATATGTTTTGACTCCTCTGAAAGATGCTGGTTAAAGAACAATGGTGCAGGAAAGTTAGAAATTTCCTAGGGTGGATTTAGATGATGATGAAACAGAACAAGAACCCCGTAAGCTACTCAGAGCAAACTGTCTCCTGATGTTTTCCCCCTTAGGCCTCTGAGGACTACTTTTGTACAATGCTGCTAAACTTCTGAGTGGAGGGGGGAAAAGTGGAGGGGGCTGCAAGACAGATTTCTGTGGCTGTGGGCCCGCTCTAGCTGTACCCCAAGCTCCTCCCTAGGCATTGCCGTGAGGGAAGTTGCAGGTCACTACTTTAGAATAGTGCTTCTCTCTTCACAGAGACATAGCCTAAGGACATTTAGGGTGGAGGATCGTCTCCTTGGGCCAAGCTTTCTCTTTGAGTGCATATTTGGGGAAAAAAAAAAAGACTTGAAATATGTGCAGCGTGTCCGTTTGTGTTATAGTCAGTGAAGGCTGTTGTAGTGATCTGAGGTGTGTGTGATTATGTAGGAAACTGTTCTTAGCTCAGACTGCTGCCTTAAGCTGTTTCACACAGTAACCGATAGAAAGGAGGTGTCTGATGGCACTGACTTCCCTTTCTCCTACTTATATCCGAACTGCTCACCCTGAGTTTGGACACAAACCAAATGAAACAGCCTGTAATATCCTTGGAATTGATGAATCTATATTTTGGCAGACCTTACTTCTAAAACATGAGCCCCTGTGGATGAACTGTTTAATTCATGGATGGCCAAGCAAGAAGCTTGTGTGTATACTCATCTCGACTTGTGCCACTGGAGGACAATAGTCGAATTCTCTGTGTGCCTGTCCTGTCCTCTGCCCTCCTCACCCAGAGGACTCGGAGAGGAAAATACTGGCATTGCAAAATGGTTCATGGCAGTTATGCAACATATCTTTTTTCCTGTGAATGGGGTCTCTGAAGCAAGAGTTGTGCTGAATTTTCACATTCAACTATTTCCTAAAAATGTGGGAAACATTTTCTGTAGCCTGAAGATGTTTTTTCTAATTCTAGAATTCAGTGTAGTTTACCTGAAGGAAATTGTTGGTGGAAAAAAGTAAGGCTGATTTAGGCAAGTGATACATTTGAAAGGCAAGTTGTTATCCATATTTACTTATCCTTGCATACAGAAAAAGCAGTGTCATACAGTTAAACTCATAACTGTATTGATGTAGTTTTTTTTTTCTTCCTCAACAGTGATGTCCAGTGATGTCTAGCATGCTTTGTCTCTTTATGGCTTGGAAAATTAGCTTGATACTGTGGTGCTTCTCTAATTGAGAGATCCCGGTTTTCCATCTGTAGTCACCCCTTTGAATCACAGCTCATGTATCCTGATATTCATAAATATTAGAAATATTTATATGTTAGAAATATTTTGCTTTTATGATATTCCTAGCATGTTAGACCATGGTAAATTTATTCCAATAGAGAGAGCAAGTATATGTGCAATTTAAAATTCTGCAGTATTAGAGTGACCAATAAGCAAATTCAGCTGAATTTCTTTTGTGAGAAACTACTTTTCAACTCGATATGAAGACATTTGAAGTTATTGAACAAATATGAACTCAGATAATAACTTGCTGCTTGCATGGAATGATTACATTGATGCTGACATAGACATAAAAATTATCTGTCTACGCAACTGAGATTCTGAATTTCTGTAATATTTTCTTTTAAACACTGCTGGATTCTGCAATGTGCACAGACAGGCTGTGGTAGTAGCTGGCAGAGACACAAACTCGAGTCTGTGGGCAAAGCAGGGTACCAGAGCTGGTTTTGCTTAGGCTTAAGTAACTGTTGTTCATAGTGGCATTATCAGTTATCACAATCAAATGGCAGGGGCTACAGCCTCTGTGTCTAGCCTCCGGTGAACATCTCCATCTGTCCATACCCAAAAAATGAAGATGTTGGCAGCATATCCTAACCCTCCTCTCATAATGATGCACACCAGCTATTGTCTGAGCTGTAGCAATAGCAGTCAGTGTAGATCTTGCTTCATCTACACAACACTGCCTGCTTTATAATTTAAACCTTGATTTCATCCTTACAAAATCCTGGCTAGATTTTCTTCAGGCACTGTGGGCAATAGAAGAAACCTCTGTAGCTGTCTGCATAGGTACAGTTGCTGGAGGCGATACAGCCTATGACTTCCATTTGTAGTAGGAGACTAAGGGTCCTCCCACAGCTCTTCAGGATTTCTTACTGTGCTGCCAGTGTAGATCTTGCTTTGCCTTTCCTGTGAACGTATCCCCCAGACTTTGCAGTCATGGTGAGTTGTGGCCCAATTTGAGCTCTCCCTGAACAGCAGCTGTGGGGCACATGGGGTGCTGCTCCCCTTGAGCTGGGATGCCTCTCAAGGTCAGAGATTTCTTACCTGAAACTAAGAGATCCTTCCTTTCCCAAGGCAAGGAGACCCCTTGCCCACAACAGATCCTCAGTAAGTGACTGATAACATGCTGAATTAATACCGATGAAACATGACTATCCTTGTAGCTACTGAATATTATTATAAACACTTTATGGATAATTCCATTTGACATAAACCACTGACCAAACCTGAGACTAAGATTGGACTCAGCTGCACCTAGGCTCCAAAAAGGAGTAGAAAGCAAGGGCATCCACTCTTAACCTCAAGTCTGCTGCCTCCCTGGGGCCCGAGTTAAGGATGTTATCAAGAAGCTTCCTGGTCTGGTCAAACCCACGGACTATTACCCGCTTTTGGTTATGCAGATCGGTAATGATGAGATAGTAGAGAGACGGCCAGAAACAATCAAAAGGGACTTGAGGGCACTGGGGTGGATGCTAGAAGGATCAGGCGGACAGGTTGTGTTTGCCTCTATTCCTTCAATTATGAGGAAAAATAGTGGTAGGTTTGACAAAGTGCAGCAGATTAATACTTGGCTAAAGGGGTGGTGCCAGCGGTCTAGCTTTGGATTTTTTAACCATGGGGAGATCTACAGGGCACCTGATCTACTGAAACAAGCTGGGGTTCAAATGACACAAAGGGAAAAAAGGATCCTTGGTCACGAGCTGGCGGGACTCATAGAGCGTTCTTTAAACTAGATATGAAGGGGGATGGGGTTATAGCTGGGATTGCAGCGGGGCAGTGCTCTAGAAATTATGAGGACCGAGTGGCCTCCCATCCCCCTAGGGTGAGATCAGTGTGCTCAGCTTGCTCCTTGAAATGCTTATACACCAATGCACGCAGCATGGGGAATAAGCAGGAGGAGCTAGAAACCTGAGTTCGGGCAGGAGATCATGATCTGGTGGCAATTACAGAGACATGGTGGGACAGCTCACATGACTGGAATGTGGTCATGGGTGGCTATGTTCCTTTCAGGAAAGACAGGCCAGCCAGGCGAGGTGGTGGAGTCGCTCTTTACGTGAAAGAGCAACTACAATGTCTTGAATACCATCCAGGCATGGATGAGGAGGAGCAAGTTGAGAGTGTATGGGTTAGAATTAAGGGGCAGGCTGGCAGGAGAGATGCTGTTGTGGGTGTCTATTACAGGCCACCAGATCAGGGTGAGGAAGTTGATGAGGCCTTCTACAGGCAGCTGAGAGCGGTCTTAAAATCACAGGCCCTGGTTGTTGTGGGGGATTTTAACTTCCCTGATATTTGCTGGAAGGACAACTCAGCCAGCCAGCCACAGTCCAGGAGGTTCCTCCAGTGCATGAATGATAATTTTCTGATGCAAATGGTGGAGGAGCCGACTAGGAGAGGAGCACTGCTGGACCTCATCCTCGCTAACAAGGAGGATCTGGTTGAAGCAGTAAAGGTTGAGGGCTGCCTTGGCTGCAGTGACCATGAAATGGTGGAGTTCAGGATCTCATGTAGCAGAAACAAAATAGCAAGCAGAATTGCAACCCTGGACTTTGCCAAGGCAAACTTTGGATTTTTCAAGCAATTACTAGAGAAAATCCTATGGGCAAAGCTGTTTGAAGGTAAAGGGGCCCAAGATAGTTGGTTAGCGTTCAGGGACTGCTTCTACCGTGCTCAAGATCAGAGCATCCCGACACGTAGGAAGTCAAGGAAGGGAGCCAGGAGACCTGCGTGGCTAAACAGGGATCTGCTGGGTAAGCTCAAGGGCAAGAGGAGAATTTACAGCTCTTGGAAGGCGGGGCTGGCCACTTGGGAAGAATATAAGGCTGTTGTCCGAGGATGTAGGGAGGCAACTAGGAAAGCAAAGGCCTCCCTAGAATTGAACCTGGCGAGAGGGGTCAAGGACAACAGGAAGAACTTTTTCAAATACGTGGCAGATAAAACTAACACCAGAGGCAATGTAGGCCCACTGATGAATGAGGTGGGTGCCTTGGTGACAGAAGATACAGAGAAGGCAGAGTTACTGAATGCCTTCTTTGCCTCTGTCTACTCTGCCGGAGGCTGTCCTGAGGAGCCCCGTTCCCCTGAGGCCCCAGAGGAAGTCAGGGCAATGGAGGAGTTTGCTTTAGTCGATGAGGACTGGGTTAGGGACCAATTAAGCAATCTGGACATCCATAAATCCATGGGTCCAGATGGGATGCATCCACGGGTGCTGAGGGAGCTGGCTGATGTCATTGCTAGACCACTCTCCATCATCTTTGCCAAGTCTTGGGAGACGGGAGAGGTGCCTGAGGATTGGAGGGAAGCAAATGTCACTCCAGTCTTCAAAAAGGGCAAGAAGGAGGACCCGGGTAACTATAGACCGGTCAGCCTCACCTCCATCCCTGGGAAAGTGATGGAACGACTTATCCTTGGTGCCATCTCAAGGCATATCAGGGATAAGAGGGTCATTAGAGACAGTCAACATGGCTTCACCAAAGGGAAGTCGTGCTTGACTAACCTCGTAGCCTTTTATGAGGATATAACAAGGTGGATAGATGATGGCAGAGCGGTGGATGTGGTCTACCTTGACTTCAGTAAAGCATTTGACACAGTCTCCCACAGCATCCTTGCTGCTAAACTGAGGAAGTGTGGTCTAGACTCTCGGGTAGTGAGGTGGACTGTGAACTGGCTAAGGGGAAGAATCCAAAGAGTTGTGGTCAATGGGGCGGAGTCTGGTTGGAGGCCTGTATCCAGTGGAGTCCCTCAAGGGTCGGTACTGGGACCAGTATTATTCAATATATTCATCGATGACTTGGATGAGGGACTAGAGAGTACTATCAGCAAGTTTGCTGATGACACCAAGCTGGGAGGAGTGGCTGACACACCAGAAGGCTGTGCTGCCATTCAGCGAGACCTGGACAGCCTGGAGCGTTGGGCGGGGAAAAATTTAATGAAATATAACAAGGGTAAATGTAGGGTCTTGCATCTGGGTAGGAACAACCCCAGGTTCCAGTATAAGTTGGGGAATGACTTATTAGAGAGTAGTGTAGGGGAAAGGGACCTGGGAGTCTTGGTGGACAGCAGGATGGCCATGAGCCAGCACTGTGCCCTTGTGGCCAGGAAGGCCAATGGCATCCTGGGGTGTATTAGAAGGGGGGTGGTTAGTAGGTCAAGAGAGGTTCTCCTTCCCCTCTACTCTGCCCTGGTGAGACCCCATCTGGAATACTGTGTCCAGTTCTGGGCCTCTCAGTTCAAGAAAGACAGGGAAGTGCTGGAGAGAGTCCAGCACAAGGCAACCAGGATGATTAAGGGAGTGGAGCATCTCCCTTATGAGGAAAGGCTGAGGGAGCTGGGGCTCTTTAGTTTGGAGAAGAGGAGGCTGAGGGGTGACCTCATTAATGTTTACAAATATATAAAGGGTGAGTGTCACGAGAATGGAGCCAGGCTCTTCTCGGTGACAACCACTGATAGGACAAGGGGTAATGGGCTGAAACTGGAACATAAGAGGTTCCGCTTAAACTCGAGAAGAAACTTCTTCTCAGTGAGGGTGACGGAGCACTGGAACAGGCTGCCCAGGGAGGTTGTGGAGTCTCCTTCTCTGGAGACATTCAAGACCCGCCTGGACACGTTCCTATGTAGCATTATCTAGGCGTTCCTGCTCTGGCAGGGGGATTGGACTTGATGATCTTTTGAGGTCCCTTCCAATCCCTAACATTCTATGATTCTATGATTCTATGACTTAACAGGAGATTCCTCCCTATTCTTTGTGTCTCTGGTCTCCATGTTAGTCAATTGAACTCGATTCTAACTCAATTTTCCTTTGTATGCTTCTCCTACGCAGTAATTAATAAGCTGAGCATTACCTCGAACCTCAAACTTACTGGGCTTTGTCAAACCACTGTTAAACTTCTCAAAATTCCATCAAACTTACTGAACCCTGTCAAATTATTATTTTACCTCTGTATACGTGTTGCTGCTTCTTTTGAGTGAGGCGTGTTCCGCTCCTATGTGACAGTGCCGGGATATATGGGCAAGACAGCAACAAGGTGCATAATTAAGAGGAAAAGGTTTTTAGAGTATGTTGTGAAGATCACAAAACTGGCAACCCCAAGTCCTCATACCTTTTCTGATGGCATACTACAGAGATTCAAAGCTGTACTGTTAAAAGTGCCACTTTGTTTCCTGGGTGTCTAGTTTTCCAGCTTTCAGGGGAAGTGTTTCAGAGTGGAAAGGCACTTTTAAGTGTAATCCAGGAAGTTAAGTATTGAGGTCATTAAACAGTTTGGCAGACCAATGGTTTGGCTATCTCAGGATAGCCTCTTCCACGCCATGTGGTGTGGAGTGATGCTTGGATTTTAAGCTCATTCATGATGTCAGTCTGCATTTCTCGGTCTAGCAAAGGTTTGAGCAAAGTAACGATCTGTCTCCTTTGTTAGTTATTCCATACTGTATCTCAGACTAACGTCTCCCTCAAAAAATAAAAATTAAAAAAAAAATCACTCAGTAGGTTTTAGTGTCCTTTTTTCCTCCCCCTTTATCACTTTAATAAATTTAATAATAATGGCTGCCCCATATGATTGTGAGTAAAAACAGCATAAAATTATCAATTTCTAGCTGTACCACAATGTTAACTGTTCTCCTGTACAGTGTGCAGTGTCCAGATAGGTATTTGGTTAATTAGGATAAAAGGAAATCTCACAAATTTCTGGCAGAAGTGTATTTTTTCAGGTCACTGACACTTCCTTATGTGATTCTGTGATACTTGAGTAGGTTATGACAAAAATGATAAATGTACTGGAGAAGTACTGTGTTGATGACTCATGCTAAGTGATGAGGTTGACTGAAGTTTGGAGGAAAAAAAAAAAAAAGAAAGGCAAAACAAAACCCCAGAGCAAATACTGTGAGCAAATAGTGAATAAACTGTGTTGGAGGGCTCTTCAGTCTTGCCCTAGAGATTCATAACTGAAATAGAGGTGGTTTAAAGGACTTCTGCGTACTGTGTTTATTTCCAGAGGTCTGGAATAAACCATCCATGTAAAACAAAGTCTATTTTATTGGCTTTTAGTGACAAGAGGATAGCACAGTAATACTTTGGGGAGGAGGGGGTGTGGGGGCTCTGTAATGCACTTCATACTCCTTTATCTTGTAGGTGTCTTTTGGGGAGGATTGATGGTGGCTTATTTGCGTTAACAGTGTCTGAAAATGGAGCTGTCGTAACAAAGCGAGGGTGTGTTTGCTGTGAGGCTGACCCCCGGCAGAAGCGGGCACTGGGGTGTGGGGGGATCTCACAGCCTGGCAGCAGCTGCTGGAGCAGATCGTGTGGAGCCCTCCCACACTGTCTGTGTGCCGAGAAACCAATCTGTCTCTCTCCGCTCTGCGCTGATGGCAGAGATCGCCTGGCTGTTGATAAATAAAAGGGTAAGGTTTTCGAGTATGCATTAAGCCTGGTCAAAATTAAGGAATTCCCCGAGCCAGTATTTGAAATCTGTGCCAAATTCTGTGCAGACCCTTAAAACCCGTTTTATATTCCTGGGTTTCTTGCAGAACAATATTCTGTTCCCACTGTCCCTTTCTGTCTGTCTGAGCAGAGACAGAGATACAGTTGTAAAACTGAAATGGTCATGATTTTAATGAAGGAGTGCAGGCTTTACATGAGATTAGGTAGTTTTCACATTTTCACTCCTTTTTTCTGTCATAATGATAATAGTTATATGTTGTATAATTTTCTCCTCCCTTGACAAACTTTCACATAGAGAAGGTGCATAGGCATTTTAATGTCTGTTTTTTTTCAGTCACAGGAGCGCGGTGTATTAGCCTGACGTTTTAATTCTCTGCTGCTTATTTTTCTTCTTTGCGTTTGTTATTCCATTTTCTTCTATGCAGATCAATTATCCTTTGGTAGAAAAAGATACTGTTAAATATCATATCCTTCAGAAACAGAATACCAGGAAGATAAATTCAGTACAGCCTGCTGTTGATTTTCTTTCTCTTTCCTCACATAGAAAGAAATGTACATTAATTAAGACGTGTACATCATGAACCATTTTAGAACAAGCAGTAAGGAGAAGTTAGCATCTTAGGAGTAAGTCATAGCCTTCTGGAGTCTGAAAGCATCAAAACCCTTTACAAGTTCTAATGCTCCAGTTGGGTTGGCAACAACATAGAATGTTGGTATTGTGTCACTGAGCAGCACTTCATTGGGTCAGTTGGGTATCTACACTGACAGACATTTTTTCCTTTCAGGTTTTATTGTACCTGATCGAAGATTGTTCCGCAAAAAACCCCAACAAAACCTAACAGGTCCCACAGATGTAACAGAAGGGGAAGAAAAAAAGGTTTATTCAGGAACTGGTGATTTTATTCAGTAAGAGGCATAGCTGAAAGTCAGCTATCTCTCCTGGAAAAGAAGAAGTAACACTGAAGAGACAGGAACCCGACTTCTGAATACAGTCATCTGTCATACCAGTGCAAGAAGTTGTGGAATAGGGAAATTTCTTTTATTTTCACTGTCAAATCTTGTCACGTGACTGTTATTGCTAAGGTTGTCTCTGAATGTATATAGGCTGCAGTGCAGGAACGAGTACCAGATCAAGTGGATGATCTCGGAACCGGGAGCAGGTAAGCCCGTGTTTACTGTCGTGTGCCACGCAGGTATCCAGGTCCATAGGGACAGGGAGAGTGAAGTCTAAACGTTGTGACTAGGGGAACTTCTTCCCTTTCAGTGCCTTTTCCATTCACCAATTCGAACAGCTTGCAGAACTAAGTTTAGGTTGACATGTGTGTGAGTAATTTTAAATCCCTTGATCCCATTGCAAAGGTGTTTTGTGTTACGAAGCAGGAAAATAGTGAACAGGACTGGATCTGTCTTTGCATTCTTTGCAATAGTTGTTACGCTGTGCCTTTGCATAGCGAAACCAATGCTAAGAAATGGGAACAGATGGCTGAAATGCATGCTGTATGGGGGGACTCTGTAGAAAGGAGCAAGGCTGCTACAATTAGAAGTGAAAGTGTTCCTAGTACAATAGTTACTCTTTATTTGTGTGACGGTGCTTGTTGCAATTATCTTTTTGATCTTTAAATTGTGATAGTGATCTCTTTTCCAACCTTCAGCTGATTAAATAAAGTCAAAAAAGCACAAAGACTTCTTATCAACTCTTTTCATTAAATGGCTGTTAAAAGGTGTTACTAAGAAAACATGCTGGAAACACCATGGGAAAGTAAGGAAACGTGTTCTTAAACTGAAGATTGTATTGGACTTTTAAAATGTAAAAAGCAGTTAAACACCTCCTGTGGTGTACTCTGGGCTTCAAAGAATTTGCGTCTGTTCTTAGCTGTTGACTGAAGCTGTTGTCCTGATTCTTAAATCCCACCTCCTTGTATCAAGCATGATATAAGTGCTGTCATGGCAACTTATTTTAACTGTTTTCTCTATTTGCTGAAATACTGGATTTAGTTTCTAAAACCATGTTTCAAGTAGCTTTACAGGAGCTACTACAGATCTGTCTCTAACCTGCGTTTGCCTTTTTGGTTATACTCTACCTGCTGTATTTCCTGCTGTAATAATGTAATTGAAGGCCTTCCACAATGAAATCCATATTACCCCTTGGATTTTCTGTCTATATTTGAGTAGACACAATATGGTGAATGAGATTTGTTGCAGTTCAGTTTGCAAGTTAAACTCTAATAAAGCCTCTGAAGCCAAGAGGCCGCAGCTTGTGTGGTAACACGGTGTGACACTTCAGTCCACACCACCTGCTCCCCATTACCCCAGTCATGGCTGGTTGTCCAGCTCTTTGCAATCCTCTCTTCCAGCTGCCCTGCTCTGAGATGCCTGGTGCTCTCCAGGGAGAGCACCTTGCATGGGGGGCAGTGAGCGGTGTTGGTGGTGGGGTGTGAAGAGCTCTATGCCCTCCCCTGGAGTTCAGGCATTACTATATGGTGGTGGTTGACATGTTAAACCAAGCAGGTTATCTGCTTCCTGAAACTTTGAATTCATAAAGAAAGTTCTTAAGGACAGCTTGTAAAGTGAGTCTGTACTGTTTTAAGTGAAGTCTGTACTGTTGTAAGCTAATAAAGAGCATTAACTGAAATACTGGTAACCAGAGTACACCTGCTAAAATAAAATATATTAATAAATAAATTGGTGATCACAGTGCAATCTGTTCAACACTACAGTGATCTTCCTTACTTCGTAACTTTTTTTTTCCAAACAACTAAAACCCATCCTTAGACTTAACTTCAAGGGTTCTTTCTGTTCTCTTAGCCAGAAAGAAACGTCGGTGACACTATGGGGTGAAAAAATCGATCCTAGGTCTTCTGCTATTCAACTGGCAGTTGAATAAAACATAATTGAAATGATACCTTCCTGTTGGGAGGTCTAATTGATGGGAGAGAGGGTGCTCTTTTGCAAGTGTTAAAATTGCAAGTGGCTAGAGATTTTTATTTACTGAGGAAATGCAAATAGGTTCATCAGTACCTTTTTCTTAAGTTCTAAACCAGCAGGTGGATTAAACTTCAGTATCCAAAAAGCCTGCCCTGCCCACACACAACACGACACACGTGCTGGCTGCAGCTGGGTTCCAGATCATGGGACTACTACTACATTCTGTTAAGATTGTATGAGATTCGACTAGATTTTATTAGATTCTATTAGATTGTACTAGATTCTATTAGATTCTGTTAGATTTTATTAGATTCTGTTAGATTCTGGTAGATTCCACTAGAGTTTATTAGATTCTGTTAGATTTTATTAGATTCTGGTAAGTTCTGCTAGATTTTACTAAATTCTGGTAGATTGTATTAGATTGTGTTAGTCTGGTAGATTCTACTAGATTCTATTTGAGTCTTCTACCTTTTATTAAATTCTGCTAGGGTCAGGTAGATCCTACTAGAGTCCACTATATTCTGGTATTTTCTACTAGATTTTGTTAGATTCTCTTAGATCCTACTAGATTCTGTTACATTCTATTATGTTCTGATAAATTCTTTTATATTCTGTTAAATTTTACTAAATTCTGTTAAATTCTATGAGATTAGTCTATTAGATTGTTAGAGTCTGGCAGATTCTATTAGATTCTGTTAAAATGCTTTTAAATTATGTTAGATTCTAGTAGAGTTTACTGATTCTGTTAGGTTCTGGTAGATTGTATTATATTGTTAGATTGTATTAGATTCTGCTAGACTCTAGCTTCTGGTAGATTCTATCAGCTTTTGTTAGATTCTGTTATCTTCTGTCAAATTTTTTAACTTCTGTTTAATTCTCCTAGGTTCTTTTTTATTCTGTGTATTTCTTTAAAAATGTGTGACTTTGTGAAATTTTTAAGATCATGTTAAATTGTGGCGTTACTTTCTGTAAAACCATTAGTTTCAGAAAAAAAAAGGGCTGGACTCCTACTGCCCACTGGGTGCCTGTGACTTCTCACTGGCTGTTCGTGCAGGACAAATGGGGTCTTGTCATGGCTGGGGCCGACTGTGAGCGCTGCCCACTGGCTGGTGAGAGGGATTGCCAGCAGTAAAGTTGTCCTGCTGCAGTTTATTTTTTTTTATTTTAACCTTGTTTCTGTTAGCAGGTTCCCGAGCATGAGGCCTGGTGCTGTAGGTGTGACTGACATCGAGGAAAGAGTCAGAAGTTTCAGCAAGTGGAAGCTTATGCTCATGATGTGCACTGAAAATTGTTCCTGTATAATTTTTGAGAGTTTCTGCTGTAACATGACGTTAACCACAGCTGCTTGTAATAATACAGTCACAAATGTACGAAACGCTGTTCAGAACCATTCACCCAGAACTTGCCCTCAATCACACAACCTTACCTGATGTAACTGAGGAATACTCACTTATTTGAGCAATTAAATAGCATCCTTGTTTAATTAATTTTGGTCACTCTACGTATTCTAATCTTACACCACAAAGTGTGGATAGTCCTTGCCCTGTAAATCACATCTTACCGTCTTCACTCCTCCTCTGTGGATTTCACTACTGCTGGCTCTACCTTTGCTGGAAATACATTATCATATCTACTGCCAGACATCCTTGGATTTAAGACACTATGTATTTCTCTCTTACTTAGGAATCATGTAATTTTGAGGAACACCATCAGTATATGAAAGATATTCCCTTCCATAGCAACTCTAGGATTACCACATAGCTAATTTTTATTAACATTTAAGTATTAAATTAAATATGCACCCAACAGAAAAATCACATTAATGAGCACAGACACTGCCAAGATGTCAATTCAAGTTGTTCAACAAAATTAGTTTGCTTATTTGTAGCTCAAGAAACTGAAGGCGTAATAAATCCTCTGTCACAGCTCCTCGACCGCAAATAGCAATAATGACTACAACAGTATTTTCCAGTAGGCTACAAACATTTGTTTGCGAGATCTTTATAAGTTTTTTTTTTTTTTAATAAGAATTATTTTGTTCTGCTTTTACTACAGAAAAAAAAATAGGCTTCCAATAAAGTATTACAATGCAACAGATTTTCCTGTAATTTGTTGCTGGGAGGACTTAAGTGTTCAGAACCGATTTGTCATCCTGACAGGCACTGTGACACCTGCTTTCCTGCCTGTTACATGGCTCCAACCAAAGTTAAAGGCCGTGAATTGAGAAGCTACTGCTAAACAAGAGTTGAAATTCAGAATCTGAACTGTGATAACTAGTGATAAACTGGCTTGAAGCTGGAAATTTCTAGAAATTTAAGAAGAGGTAGCTTTAGCTTAGTCGTCACTTCCATCAGAATATTCCATTTGAGGGCATTTGTTAGGACTCATTATATTGGTAGCAGAAAATGGAAATACATTATATTAAGCACAATGAAATCAGAGACATCACTGCAATATAACTGCAATACCCCAGGTAACACTAAGCAGCTTCATTGCCAATTAATTACTTCAAGACAACATTAACGTCTGTGAAAACTGAAAACGCTTGTCACTGTAGCACATGTGAACTAATGTGAACCTCACAGACAGCCCAGAAAGTAACGCTAAAACAAAAATCCCACCTTACCCTGCTTCTTTTGCACTTATGTCTTATTTTCATTTCTTTTCACCCTTTTATCGTCTCCTCTCTGCCAAATGACTCCACAAAATAAACACATACCTACTTGAACTTTAGTGTGTTCTCCTTTTTATTAAAGAAAACAGAATAAAACATCGATTATTATTGTCTACCCTCATTTTCTTTAATGAAAAAAAGGAAAGAAAACATGAGTGGCTTGCAGATCAGAAATTCAAATCCAAACGTATAAAAGTAATCCATCAACATTATTGGCTGCTATTTATCCATGGTCTGAAATTAGTATGATGGTTATAGTAACTGCCCAGGAGTTTTGACAGAGGATCAAAGGACTGGGACTAGGAACAGCAGAAATAGGGAAAAAATACAGCATTAACAATAACTGAAAGTTTGTGAGTGCACTTTCAAAATGTGGGCCTATTTCCAGCTTCTTTAGAAAGACAATGAAAAATCAGAAGCCTATCATAACTATGTCATTTAACTCCAGACATCCCAAAATTGTAGACCCACAGAGACAAAGAAAGAGCTGCTTCTGAAAAGACAACTAACAATGGAAATGAAGCAGCCACCCTAAAAGTGTGACATGGCAGTTCTGTTCAGCAAGCACCACGGTGATCAGAAAGGGGATGATACCTCATGGAGCACAAAAAGGCCGTGTCCTTCGTACAGCGAGATGTGTAAAATTAGCTGGACACAGGCCATGAGATTGGCTAACATAGGGAGAGAAGATGTAAATATGGTTTGTTTCTACAGCCTAATCATTGTGGCTGAAGAACACAACCATGTTGGTTAAGCAATCACCTTGGATAAGGGCAGTTAAAGCTAACCTGTTTTTAGTGGAAAAGTACTGTTACTGCTAAGACAAGTATAAATATGTGTGTCTGCTTGTGAGAAAGCTGATTTCGATCCGTCTCATGAAAGTCTGTGCTGTGATATGCCACAATACCTGGGAGAGAAAGGAGGAAAAACATACAATGATGAAACCAGTTGTTAGGGTGTTTCACTTCAAGGAGCCTGATGGTGCTCAGACCCAGCAGCAGTGTGGCTTGCCTGAGATTTTCTGCACACAAAGGACTAAATGGCATTTTTAGTTTAGCAAATATTACTTCTAACTTGATCCAGTGCACTTAGGGTACTACTTAGCTGCTGTAAGTTAGCTATAAAAAACAGGCACAAGTTCCAGCTAAAGAAAGTCACAGATTGTGCAAGGCCTGGAAGCGATTCCACTCTAAGGATTTTCATAATAATCTAGAGTAGCTCATCTAAAGGCAGGTTCACAGTTGGCCTGTTTGTTATAGAACAAGTTGTGGTAATAAAAATAAATTAAAAAACCCCGCACACACTGCAGCTCAGTGTAGTCTACATTTTGTAACTCAAAGCTATCAAGAAGTTACATTTTAGGTTTCTTTGCTGTAAAGCTGCTTAGGGGAGATGGCTCATCTATCAGTAGGCTACAGCATCAGTTTTCTATAAAATATTCAGCATGGCTTGAATTGCATTTCTTTCTCCTTTATAATGTTGTATAATCTCTGAAAATGCCTGGTTATTTGTAGGTGCTGTTGCTATGCAACCAGTTCACCTTTCTGTTTTGCTTTTAGAGAGGAGCAGGTAGTAATTCCCCTCTAAATGTTTTAACCAAACTTGAAAAAAAACCCTCAAAAAACAGCAGAAACACACAAAAAAAAGCACAAGTTGTTTTGCTAATGCTTTTGTAGGTGTGAATGTATTTCAGCTAAATTTAAAACCTGTTAAAAAGTCTTCATGAAACACTTTAAACCTTTTCCCAGATAAGTGGCATTTTGTTAGATAAACAGGAAACAAAAAAAAAATGCAGGAAGCCCAAGTCACAACCTCACACACACAAAAAAAAAAATCCACAGATAAGCCAGTCCAAAGAAGGTGAGGAAAAAAAAAAAAAGAGTTCTTCCCAGAAAAAAAACAGTCACACATAGACACCCACCTGACATAATGAGAGATTGAAATATCTCATCTCAGCAAATCATTTATGTATGTGATTATAAAACCATCCACTAAACAACAGAAAATTAGGCATGTATTATAAAAACAACAAACGAAAGACCATATGATGTATGACTTGCGTTTTTCACCATCAAGTGGTACAGTACCTGATGCTAGACATGCCTGTATTTAATAAAAAGGTAGACAAGTATTTTGTCACTGGTTAAACTATCCACATGCAAGTTTTGGCTCTACTGTCATGGTTATACAGACTATTTAAGCAAGACTGCCAATGCTCATGTTCTCTTGTAATTTGAAGCACCAGGGAAAAAAAGCAACCAAAGTAACACACAAAACCCCACTATGGTCCTTGGTTGTACTTCAGAAGTGCAGAGCAAGGACAGTCTTTATTCTTCATGTGTATTATCCTCTTAGGATGTGACATTTTTTCCTTTTCAAGACTATACAGTATGCACAGAGCAGGAGCTGCATAGTGATAACACAACCCACAGCTGTAACTAATTGCTGCACTCACCCAGGTCACAGCACTGCGCTTTTCTAGGTCTCTGCCCCACCCTCAGTGCTCTTGCACCCGCTTTAGCCCCTTTGGTTTCATAACCCCACCCTCCAGGTCTTTCAGCCAACACGCTGCTGTGCCCTCTGTCACCTCTTCTAGTATCACCTCTGCTCCGGAGTGAGAGAAAAAGAAAAGTAAGGAAATGTGAAAGATTATTATGTCCCATGAAAGCCTGAAGATTTGTTTTGTTGTGAGGGTTTTGGGGTTTTTCCGCG
This sequence comes from Trogon surrucura, assembly GCA_020746105.1. Lineage (NCBI taxonomy): Eukaryota > Metazoa > Chordata > Aves > Trogoniformes > Trogonidae > Trogon > Trogon surrucura. The sequence goes on along the minus strand of CM036621.1, from coordinate 52,274,019 downwards.
TTTTTTTTTCTTTTCAGTACAACGCAGGTTATACACCTACTCAGATCAAACTTACCTTGACTCAGAGGGAAAATGAACAAGGACGTAGACTAGATCAGGGTCTTCTTTCCTCTGCTCCTTATGGGCATTGTTTAGCAGCTAAAATCTACCTTTCCATGTTTGGTACTTATAACTTCACGTGAGGTCACAAGCAATGGCAATTACAGTTTTGAATAGTCATACTTAAAACCAAGTTGCTGAAAAATATCGTGACAAAAGGTAAATGCAAAATTAGTAGGTAAAACATTACTCTGTTATGATCTCCATTCTTCATCTAATTCTGCACCAAGAAAATAGTATCACATAGGAGAGTTAATTCATTTTTGCTACTGTAGCAACAAGTGCCACAGAGTGGGCAAAGCATGAGAAAATTATCATCTCCTTAAGAGAGAATTTGTGCAGTGCACAACAAGCAAAGTCTGGAATCACTTGGCCACTACCTTTATATATTTACATACAAAACCAGAATAAATTAAGATTACAGAGAACCATAATTCCGCTTTTTCCAATTTAAACACATGATCTGTTAACTTTAACATTATTTGTTTATGTTTTCCTCTATGTAACCATATACAGCACTATTTATCCTATTATTGTTTTTTAATTTTCCATGTCAAAATTCTGTTTAATAAAGCATATATTTTTCAATTCATCACTATTATCTTTTATTAGGAAAACTGTTGGATGGTTTGTTACAAAGAAACACTCAACATCATCAGAAATAACAATGCTGAAACAGGAAAAGCTTTTCCATTTAGATTAGTAATACAAGGTGAGCTTCATTTCTTTGAAGCTGAACAGATTATTTGGAAAGGTAGATTTAAATGGGTTTAACCTCACTTTTGTGTGCCTGTTTACTAGAATGTGGCTCCTCGGCTTAATGCCTGAAAAGATTTTTGGGAAAAAAATACAGATTCCCACTGTCTTGTATCTCTTTAAACAAAAGGGACAGGGGGTTCATTGCATTAAGTGGTGATTATTTGTGAGACTCTTAATTTCCAGAATACCTGCAGAAAGAGGACAACGCTGTTGGCACTGGATACTCCACTCAATCTCACCATAATGTTCTGTCAGGCACTAATAAACACGGGTAAATGTGTCCCTTGGATTGTGCACTCCGCAGTAAGTAATCTTTGTCATTTGTAGAACGTCTCATTTCAAGTCTATTTGCTGGAATAAGACAACTTGCTTGCAGACAGATATTGGTAGTATCTATGTGATTTGTAGTACCTTGAGGTTGTTACTTTCATTAATTGCTCTGGATGTTAATGGTCATTTAATCGTATGTTGTGCAATCCAGCAACCACTATTTTGTAAAGGTTAATGAAGCCTTTAGGCAATTATGATCTTTACAAAATTCCCTGACCTTTGTGTAATAGCTCGTTCCTCTAAAAAATTGCTATTGACAGTAAGAGTTTCACTGAGGGTGAAAAAAAACCCCCACTCCTGCCTTTGTAACTGCTGAGAGCAGAGATGGAGGCAGACAGCAGAATAGAGGCTGAAGTAAAACGCATCATTAAGCATCTCACAACGTACAAACAGAAGGACCATTCACAAAAAGTGTTCATAAAAATTGATATGAAATACGTCTGCATAATTGCCTAAATACAGCAGCTACAGGCAATGGCATCTCTTACCACGTGGTCCCACAGAGGACACGTTCTGGACAATTCGTTCAGAAAGCAGTTCCCATGGGAAGCTGCTGTGCTGGGAAGGGCTCAGACGCGGTGCAGCAGCCCAGCCATGCTCTCACTGCACCGCCGATCTATGCATGAGTTTACCTCGATTCCCACAGAAAAACAGTAGCAGTAAACCAGACTCAATCCTCTTTCCTGGCTTCTATATTCAGAAGAGCCCTAACTGTAAAACGACATTGTACTTGTATGTTTTTTTTTCACATTCAGAAAGTGTGCTGATACAACTTACTCTTACAATGCAAATCCAATTTATAAAGTGTTGTGTTTGAGGGATATTTTTTTAACTGCTAGAACTCCTTGGTAAGCTGCTACTTGTGCTCATCATCCCAAAAATTAAAAATATGAGTGAGCCAAACCCAGAAGGAGCACACTTGGCTGAAGCAGAGACTAATGCAGTTTTCTAACAGTTTGTGAACCTCGGCTTGGATCAGATAGGACATGTTCCATTTACTGACAACTTACTCATTCTACGTACCTTCTAAGCACGGAACCTGCACGCGGTTGTTGCTCCACATCTCTATGGCTGCTAGTTCCATTTGCAGGATTAGCTGAGCACGTGCCTGTTGTGCAGCCTTCCCATGACAGCTTCTGCTTCCATTCCAGCAGTCAGTAGCATGCAGAAGACAGGAGCGCCCATTCTGTAGGACCAGAGGTGAGGTTTTTATTGTTATTTTTTTGGTTTTAATATGATTGTGCTTTGTTGATGGTAATTGTATTTCTTACTCATAGAACAGCAAGATTTTATGCCTATCATTACTTCTATAAAAGTATCATTTTGAACATGTAAAACACCTTTGGAAAACAATAAAAGTAATAATATATCCATTAAAAAGAGGAAGGGGATCTTATAGTGGCCTTCCAGTACCTGAAGGGGGCCTATAAGACAGCTGGGGAGGGACTTTTTACAAGGGCCTGTAATGATAGGACAACGGGTAATGGGTGGAAGCTGGAAGATCGTAGGTTTAGACTCCATATAAGGAAGAAGTTCTTTACCCTGGGGGTGCTGAGGCACTGGAACAGGTTGCCCAGGAAGGTTGTGGATGCCCCATCCCTGGAAGTGTTCAAGGCCAGGCTGGCTGGAGCACTGAGCAACCTGATCTGGCGGGAGATATCCCTGCCATGGCGGGGGGGGGGGGGGGGGGGGGTTGGAACTAGATGATCTTTGAGGTCCCTTCCAACCCAAATCATTCTATGATTCTGTGAAATGGAAGCTGAATGACATAGGAGAGCTGACCAGAGGGCTAATTTTTCTAGTCCTAAAGGCAGGCTTGATATCTGCATTTGTATTCTATAATACAATTGTAAAATTTGTTTACTACCCAAACTGCCTGAACTGCAGATTCCTGACTGTTGTCCCGGGTGTCTGTAATTATTTTCACAAAACACACAAGTTAAAGGAGAAGGCAGTGACTATGGCTTGGCTGCTTAACAGACACTGCTATAAATGGCTTTTCTTGGAAATGCTCTCATTAATGTATTGCCACTTTTGATACATGCCAGACTGAATCCTTTTTAGTTAAGGAAGTGTCCTGTTGTCCTGTGTAATTCATCTCCTACCTCACTTGTGTTTTCCAGAGGAAATGCCTCTGTCAGTCTGCCAAATCCCCACCAATTTCCTGTAAAAGCACTTGAGGATCATCTCATTCCAAAAAGCCTCTGGAGCAGTTGAAGTCGGAGGAGGAAGGCAGCCGGGCTGTATGACAGGAGTTCCACCTGTTTCTTTTTGGTTTTTTTCTTTGTTTGGTTTGGTTTTTTTTTACATTTACAGCTGCAAACAATAGAAAGGCTCACCCAGAAGTTCCTAGCAAAAGCTTTTCATTAAAGCTTGATTTGTTACAACTGCAGTGCTTTTGGAGTGTGTTTTCCCCAAACTCTAGTCAAACACAGGCTGTTGAGAAACACATCATTCCTTTCACTTCCCCTGCCGTGCTAACTTGGGACAGCAAATATTTCAAAATTTGTGACTGTGAGCCAGAAAGCAGTTCAATACCCAAAACTCTGTGAAAGGGGAAGCCTGGGTCCCTTACTCTGTGACACCTGGTGGGGCTGCACAGCTCCAGCTGCCCTGGGGAGCAGCACGCCTGACAGCTTCATACTTTGCGAGCAAGAGACCCGGGTTTTCACATCCTTAGCTCTGTTTCCAAGGCAGAGAAACTCCAAGGGGAAACCTGACCTGTCAAGGAAAATCCTCACTGTGAAAAGGATTTCAGATCCTAAAACCTTGGGCTCCCAGCAGGTTGCAGAGGTATTTTTGGGGATGAGCATGTGAGCTGCAAGAAACAAGGAGATTGTCACTCACTCGATGCTTTATATCTAGAGCAGACGTTTTTTAAAAACGTCCGTATTTTTTATGATTAAAAAAGACCACTTGCAAATGTTTCACATGCTCCAATAAAACCTATTTCATGCACATGGTGAAATACAATCTCTGAGGCTGAAAATGTGTAACTTAATTTGACCGTGCAGCCCTTTTGGTAAGATTTTTTTCTTGAGGAAAGAAATAACCTTAGGTTGAAGAGACCATTGCTGACAGCTTATCTTGTTAACCAAACCTTTCTGAGCCAGTTTATAAATATGTATGGTTGAAAACCTTAAAGCTTTCCACCTTTAAGGGTATTATTTTTGCCTAGTGCACTAATCCTCTGCCTCTGGAGAACTAATCCAAATCTTGGCCTGGTCACACACACATAACCCATTTTTTCCTGAGGAGCACAACTGACATGAGTGGCAGCTTCTCTTTAATGAGAGACCCCAAAGTATGGAAGAGACTGGTTTCAGAGCTCTACACTATGCTAAGCCACTGCAGTACGGGTAAGCCAACATCTCCTGCCGCTCCATCTTCTTCTGAATTACTGAAAAGCAACCCTACCTATGCATTTTTAAAACCATTGTCTTGAAATTCCTTGCTGGTTCTCAGCCACAATAATGAGGGATCAGCTACAGCCAGCAGGATGCAGTATCTTCACTTGCAATCTCACGATTGCCAAAAAAGTGCTGATGCTGATCTCCCCTTGCTTCGGTGACCAGTGCTTCTGAAACAAGTGAGACTGTTTACCATTTAGCCTTACATTTATTCTGTAGAAAAAAAAATCTGAAATCTGATTAATAGTCAATAAATTTTCCACTTAGAATTTTTCCTTAAAACTTGATTCTAGTATGAGAAACAAAACCCACTTTCAAAATGGTTAGAAAATGGTAGCTTTTATAGCTTGCTACTTCCCTGAATTTTCTTGTAGTTGCCTTATGTCTTCTCTTAGACTGATTTATCACTAAATATAACTGATATTTTCTTTGGAGCAGGGAATATTTCTCTTCTCTCTGTGAGATAAGTTTGTGAAGAGAGTTAATATCTTTTATTAAAGAACCTGATAAAGTTAGGACCAAAACAATGAGCTTTCAGGCGTACAAGTTGGCAGCAGCAATATTTTTATTGCATGTGCTTTTGTAGAGAAAGTGTAAACCTCAAGTAGAGGCTCTGTAAAGTACTATAAAAAATGGATAGGAATTTAAACGATGCTTAATTCAAATAACATTTCTCATACCTAGACTGCCACTCAAGAATTTTCTTGGTCTATGGATCCTGTTATGGCAAAGAAACTTCATAAGCACTGATTGCCATTTCACAATAACTAGAATTCTAGAGAGTATCTTATTAACTAAGTGAAAATATGCAGAGAGTTCACAATTTCATTCATCTGTGTGTATGAATGTTATGCTATGGTTTAGAAGTGTTCTAAAGTACTTTCTTTGTGATGCTCTGCTAGCTTTCTTGTACACCAAAGCTAAACAAACCAGTGACGTGCAGAGTTGGCCAGTTGGGCCACAGTAACCTAAGCAATCGTACCAAACAGCAATCTGATTTTTAAATGCGATGAAGGAATGCTACGTCTAAGTTACGTTAACATTTTTTAACATTAGCAGATTAAGATACATGAAAGGCCAAGTTATCTCCTCTAAGAAGAGCCAAAGCACTCTCAAGTGAGCAAAAAAAGGTAACATAAAAATCCCAATGAATTGCAACACGATGTACTCGAAGAGCAGCTAAAGGTATAGTTGTGTTCATCTTACTGCCGCTCCAGTGGTTGCTTCTGCAAGAACAACAGAGGCCGTAATTGAAAAGGTAGCAGAAGGGGAGCACAGGTGAAAGAGTCGGGGGGGGGGGTGGGCAAAAGAATATTGCATAGCCATAATCCAAGTAGAAAAGATTCAAGCTGGCTAATTTTGCAGCACAATGCTAAAAATGCCACTGCTACTTTTCCCTAATGTTTTTCTACTCACGAACATCAACATAAACCAGACTGATCAAGTGACAGACAAATATATGTCCTTTCTGTGTGACTGCAATTGTTCTCTTTCACTGTTCTTCCTTGTTCAAAGCCCCATGGATTTTGGTTTGTTTGATCCAGTCACAGAGCGAGCAAATGGAACCATCAAAGATCTTTGCTCATCTGAGAAAGCAGGAGGAAGAAAAAGAATTGCTGATAGTAGCTATAAAAGACAAAGTGTGATAAAGCAGTATGTGATTTGAAGATTTTAGGGAAGCCTTGTTGTGTCAAAGCTTACAGATCATCCCTCGGCATGGCTAACACTATCACCTTAATAATCCATCATTAGGAACTATCACATCATCTCTGGATAAGGGCCAGAAACCCATTTGTAACAACTGCTGGAGATTTGTACCTACCTTGGCATGGAGAGTGTTGTGCAAAAACTGTGTTAATGTTGCAAAGGAGCGCTGGCTCTTTGTCGGCATGGATGAAAGACAAAAAAAGAGAGCTGGTGAGTAAAAAAAAAAAAAAGTTTGAATAAAGATAAGTATAAAATTAGCAAAAAATACTCTGGAAAAATATCCAGACTCAGTTTTTAATTTATTTTAAGATGGAGTATTCTAGGTAAAGCGAACAAGCAGGAGAAATACACAGTTTACAAAACTACACTTCAAATTTTTCTTATGCTATGTCGCTCTCAGTCTCAGCCATCTTTTTCAAACCAACCCCCTCACTTTGCAGGGACTGTACTGTGTGCTACACTGAGCTTTCTGCTGTCTGAAAATAATTTCAAACTGAACACTATAGCAGAAGCCCCTTTTTTTTTCCCCCCTTCCTCCACCCTACAGCTATTACAGTTGTTCCAGCCCAGGTTAGCACAAACTGTGAAAGCCAAAAATGGCTGAATAGACACAGAGCAGACGTGCCAGAGTTTGTGGTTACATCTTACTCTCTGTTCAGAAGAGAAGACCTGTGATAACCCTCTACTATTTTCTATTAATACCTTCTTTCTGTTCACCAGTTAATCCTAGGCAATACCAGACAGCGCTTTCATCTTTGGGTTTTTCTTCCTTTCCATTTACATAGGGCATTGGCTTGATTACATGAAATGATGTGGCTAATGGAGAAATTACTAATTGCTTCTTTGACCCTTTACCTTGAGCTACAAGTAATAAAAGCAATTAAAAATTATAGACACAGAATTCCTAGAATAAACCTAATACTTTTACAACAACCACAAGCAGTTTCTCAAGAGACAGGGTTTTAAAAAATATGGCACTATCATTCATGCTTAGCTTTATGAAACAGTCAGGTAGTCTTTTTTTTGTTTACATAGTTTGCAATACAAGAAGCAGCTCTAAGATGGTAACAAACCTCAAGAGCGTGTCATCCCCTTCCACCCCGTTTTAAAGTCTTTGTGGAGTTGGTCTTTCTGTTTATTACAAGTTACCCAATGTAAAACGCAAGCATTAAAACTTTCAAAATGAGGCCCATATGCTAAACATTTATAATGACACATCTGAGGAGTGATCCAGCTTCCTACAGTGCTGAAAGAAGGTGCTTTAGGCCCTCTCTCTGCAAGCACCGATGTACTCATCACTGTTCCGGCAGTCCCTGCTATTTCAGTTTTTCAGTCGCGTGTATTACAGAAAGCCTCCTTCCAGCATGCTAGCCCTATTACCAGTGCTAGACTGAAGTCTACTTCCAGAAAATCAGTCCCACAGGGAACTGCAGTAAGAGATCTTCTAATGTGGGCTTCCTGTGGTGCTTTATTATCCCAAGACTGATCAGATTTGGATCAACTTTCAGGGCATGACAAATGCTTTCTGTGTTTGGAATGCACAGTAACTTGACCTTCAAAGGGTTGTTTTCTTCCATTATCAGTAGCATTACTCGTATGGGTCACAGTCCTGTGCTTAATTTTTCCCATAGCTTAAATTGGACACTATGCTTTGTCTGTTTTACAGAGGATAATGAGAAAGAACAAACCAATGGCCACGCTTAGTGTATGAGGAAGCTAAAGTTCACCAAAATCAAAAGAAACACATCTATTAATTTTAGTATGATGAAGATTACACCCGGACTGATTAATGGATTGAGATCACACTCGAAATATTTGCTAAAGATAACAAATGAAATCACATTTCTAGAGTCCTGATCTGTTACTTAATGCAAGCCCTCTTTCACTACTCACATGAAGTCTGATAACCCCTGTTTGGTTTCCTGATTTGTACAAATTCAGAAACAATTGTCTCAATGAGAGACACCTGCCCAGGAGCAGTCAGTTATGAGAAAACAGTAATGTATGTCATGAAAAGCAGCCAATGTAACAAGATCTGAATAAGCTACAGATTTACTGTAGAATTTGGGAGCACAGTTATAAAAGACTTTGGATTTTTTTTTTCTTCTTAGTTAGGATAAAAGATTTTGTCACTCCAACCATGGTAAGCAGAACAGAAATTTTAAGCTCATTTAGATCCTGCTCACTTCTGCTAAACAGCATGTAAGCAGTAACCATGTACAACTTTTGCTATGCTACAGTCAACCCCAGGATCAGCAGGGGGGAAAAAAAGAAAAAAAGGAAATCAGTCAACGCTGGAACAATTCAATAATACTGAACAGGTAAGTGGCGCATGCTTATTTTTGTCTTAGAAAGACACTATAGAGTAAAATTATCATCATTTTAACTGCAGTAATGCCAAGAACAGGAGCAACACCCACAGAGATAAGTGTCTGCAGAAATCTCTCCCAATTACAGGCCAGCTGTTCTGTGCAGCACATCTCCATGGAAGATTAAAACCATACACTGCAAGGTAGAAGCAAGAAATCCAACTTTAAGTCTCAAAAAGTGCATCGCTAACCAGTCACACCAGCCTGACTTTTGAAACAGCCTTTGAAATACGACTTGGAAAATTTGACTCTCCCACAGCACAGATGGGGGAGGATGTTAATGCTTTGTTTCAAAGTGGTATGTTTGAGCCTTAGATTTGGAGGTCTGACATTCTAGTTTATGTTTGTTTAGAAATACAAGTTAATTACAAAAATAATGAGAGAAATTCAAACATAACACAGCCATAGAACAACTCCTGGGCAGAGAAACACTTAACACCATGTGATTTTCTCACCAAAATAAACATTATCTATGGGAGTTAGCAAAGTTTTTTTAAATGGCCATCACGACAGCCATACTTGAAGTACCAGTTCATAATCTTAAGGATACTGAAGCAATGCTCAACATATTTCTCTATTTATAGCATTTTACAACTGGTTATGGCCACTGAATAGTTCAAACTCCTAAGGCAAAAGCATAGACCAGCCAGTCAGACACAGAATTCACAATTCCTAAATGACTAGAGATAGGGACAATCTCCTAGGCCATGTATTAGTGGTTCCAATACCGATTAACAGTGGCGGTAGGTACAAAATTGCCTTTGCCAAGCTAAAGCAAAGAGGTCAGTTGCCTCACCCTGTGCTTCCCCAGCAACCCAGTTAGAGCACTGAGTGGGAAAGGAGGATAGGAAACTCTTTTAAAAGAAACCTTTTGGCAAGGTGGGGAACAAGAAGATCACAGACATCATCTTCACTATAAATTAATCTCAAAAGCAACTGTGACGGTTTAAACCAGCTAAGTGAGTTTTAACTGCAGGGGATTTTTTTCCTTACTATGTGGATGGACGTAAATCCAACCGCAGCAAATGTGCTAGGTTTGATTTTAGCTCTGTGTCCAAAGTGATGAGCAACATTGTACACCAACACAAAACGTTGGAAGACAGAACGCTATGAATACAATACCCTAAACACAAATTAGAGACATTTCAAGATAGCATTCACAGTTCCCTTGTAGTGGATCAGCAAAGGTAAAGCACAGTAAATAAATAAAACGAAAGCAAAGTGCTCTTCTAGCACCCTTTGAAGACAGTATCACCTGGATGAATCTCTCTCACCATGCTAGATTTCCACCACAGATCAGTACTTTGTCATTTTGTCACCTTTTGAAACATTGTCACTTTAAATTATACAATAATCACAAAGAAAGTACCTGATGTGTCGAAATGATGAACCACCAACTCCTGCCAAAACCAATAAAGTGGCAACACTTATTTTCTGCTGGGTAAACCGCTTCATTTCTGTATTACAGAAGACTTCTTTCACAGCTGAAAAATAGCATGTTAACAGCCTAGAAACATTTGCAATCTTGAAATCCTCCCTTTCCCCCTCCCCTTTCTATGCTCTCCCTCACTCAACCAGGTTTAAAAATCTGACAGGAGCAGAAATTGCTGGAAATTTTCATCTCTATATTTTTTCCCAGCATTCCTTCTAGTCATTCATGACTATTTAGCATGTACCTCACAAGAACTGTGTAATGCACCATCTGCAGAAATGGTGCGGATTATAAAGACTGTGGAAACAAGCAGGTGTTTGTCTCATCATCCCACTGAACACTTGAGAGATGTCTGTAACAGCAGCAGCCCATCATCTGTGGAGAAAAATACACCTTCTTGCAAATGGTGTCGGCACCAGTGACACTTTAAAGTGAAGAACGGGACGGGGAACACATGGTCTAGCATAGGCAAAGAGCATGATTTTATCCCAGAGCATAAGATCTGAGAAGCATACTGTTGGGTAGGTTGAAAAAAATAAACAAACAAAGAACCAGAAATACTCAATCGCTCATTAACACAAGTGCAAACTGAAGTGAAACACTTGAAAATCTTGTCATGCCCAGGGATTTTGTTTCATCCAGAAGGTCTTTTCATTGTCTGAACATGCAAGATCTCCCTCAGTTGTATCAAATGTTGGTAAAACGCTTTTGTTTGCTTACCATGTACTTATAAATCATCCTACCCCAGACAACTAGGGATGTTATGTGTATTGCAGGAGTTTATTTATGCCAAATTCCTCTGCAGCCTGCCTTGCTGCACGTGAATCCAATGAATCCAGTCAGTGAGAAAGCAGGATGCCCTGATCTCAGCAGGGGATGCCTGGCAAAACGAAGCTGCCTTCATGACTATGTCCTATGCCATATTGTGGCTCCTGGAACTTAGTGTAAAGGTCAGAGATTTGCCATCTTTGGGGACCATTGCAAGGAGCTCCTAGAACTGTTGAGCATAAGTATACAGTATTTCTGTAAAAAATTTCTTATCTTTTTATATAGCATTTCTTTATCAAATTGAGTGTAGGTTGATTAGTTCAGATACAAGAAAAAACACTTCAAAAAAAAATCCAAATTTTTAAATTTAAAACAAGCAAAAAAACCCAACCTCACTTGGCCCTGTCAGGTCCATGATAAAATTCTGGGCATTTGTCTGAAATACATAGGTGATTTGGTTTTAAAAAAGATTCAAGGGATCTAGTTTGAAAACATATGCCCAACTCAGAATTCCATCAATTCAGATTCCATCCAGTTGCTACTTAACTCCTAAAAAAGTAATTTTTAATTTTTTTTCTTCTTTATGAACAGGAACATGCTGCCGGTTTTTGAAGCATGAATGTAGCATTTCACCTCCTACCAGCTTAACAAGGTAACAGGCTACACTTGCAGTCTGAGATCTTTTCGCATAGCTTCCGCTGAAGAAGGTGGTCTGCCGCTTCAGTTCACCAACCCGGAGGCTTTCCTCCTTCAAAGATCCTCGGCATCTGATCTACAGAGTAGTGGAAAAAGAGATGAAACCAGTTTAAAAAGTTATGTTGGAATAAAGAAGCTCAATAAATTAGGCCATGCTGAGTTTGGTCAGTCTAGGCCAGTCACAAACACCACTGGTCTCGTCTGTCAGATTACAGTATGCCCTTAGAGAGGGTAAAAAAAAGTGGGAGGTTACTGACTGTTGTCAGGTTTCAGGGCATCATCCCTGGATTACTCAGCAAAAAGGAAAAGTAGTGCCAATGTCAGATCCAGAGCTGTAACTCTCTGCACGTGTGTTTTGTGGCCAGATCATTTTCTGTGCTAATTTTTCAGACCTATTCCCACCATGGGCATTTGAACACTAGCAAGTATTTCTTCGTTTTGTTTTTATGTCCCCATCAATCACAGTGATATAACATAGCCCCTTTTAATGGAAAACGATTAAGGGCTTTGTATCTGTCAAGGTTGTTTAATTTGACTCAGCAGACCCAGAACTGAAGCTGTTTGATAAACACCTTGGTTTTATTACGCACTTTTGAATACAGTGTCCAGCCAGCACAGATAGCATGAGGTTATGAGAAAATATGACAGCAAGCCATCAAGTAAAGCTATGCTTTGATTTCAAGGTGACATGAAGCCATCAAAGAGACTGTCAAGAAACAATTTTGTATTTCTGAAAAGAACTCAGGATTCTAAGAAAGTAATTTGCTTTTTGACAACCACTGTGAGGTAGCAAGAGCAGAATTTCTAACTTCCCATGCTGCAAAGCAAAGAAGCATTTTTTTCTTTTTTTTTTTTGTCATCCACTATTTCTTTAATTCAACTTGCAAAACTAATACGTTTAAAGAGGTGTAATATCAGGACACTTTTTTTACTCAGTATTGCTATCGCTGTGACTTTCACTACAGTTAGCAAGTTTTGTGAAGTCTTTCAGCAGTAGCTATTAAGTGACATACATTAAAAAAAAAAAAATGGTTTAATAAGTACAGCAGTGGTGAAAAGGCAGTATTCTTCCTCTTCCTAGTTCACTTAACTGGGTTCAAAAGAAACCAAAGACCCCTCCCCCAAAAAATCAAACTACCAAACAAAACAAGTTACTGAACTTCACTAAGGAAAGAGAAAATTATTGTACTCTTTAATCCAAGCTCAGAAGCAATATATACACTTTCTACATTAATTGGAAATTTTAAGCTACTTCTGTGGAGAAAAAAAAAGAATTTAAAAAAAAGAGTAAGATGATTTAGATATATCAATAGAGTATTCTTTAGTATGCTTACACTCCTTTAAAATATGTTTCAGGAATACATTAGAGCATCTTCAAGTAGTGATTTTTCAATTGACAATGATTTTTGTATATTATTTATCAAACCAGTCCTCAAACTAACTAGAAGCATGTTTTCCTGATAGTATACGACTCCCTTACTAAGGAAACATGCAATAAGATAATCTAAATAAAGCCCTTGCAGAACACCAGGTGTAAATATTTCCAAATGAAACAACAACAAAAAAAAACCAAAACAAAAACCTCAACTCAGCAAAAAACCCACAAAACTTTAAAAACTGACTCCACTCTTTCAGTCACGGCACACTTCTGAACGAGGTCACAAGTTTCCGAATCATTATGGAACCAACCACCCTCGGTGCAGCCTCCAAAACACTTTCTACAGCTCATTAACAACACAAAAGAATGATTTAGGCATCTTAGAAGCTTATCCTTAGAAAACAGATAGTCTTACCATTCTTCCACCCACTCATTTGCAGAAGTCTGCATGTTGTAAGCACAGCTCCTCACAACAGCCAGGTGAAGGGTTATTGATACAGTGTTATCACTTAGTTTTGTTTGTATAATTGGGGAATAAGTCACATGAAAAGAAGTCTGCTGGGGTGGAGCGTTCTATCAAACCTTTAGCTTCTTCATGGGAAAGGTTGTTGAAATTAATATAATTCTTTATCTGACCATAGGCCGAGCATAGTCAAAGGGCACACATGGAAAAATTGAAGTTGCAAATACATTTCTGAATAATCCTTTTTGCAACAGCAAAGGATTATTTAATCAAAGGACTTAAAAGGTCCTCCTAGGAAAGTATCCAGGAAAGCTGTTGATCCGTGCCAATGGTGGTGAAGTGTTAATGCTGTGTTGCAGGGGGAGAGATGATGTACTCAATAATATAAATAATTTCAGTTGAACTACAGTGGACTGCTATCTCTTTAGGGGAAGTCTGGGCATAAAATCTAAGTTAGAGAAACAAGGAACTTTTTTTGATGGGATATTTATGATGTTATATCACTGTTGGTAGTCTTCTGTAACAAAATCTGACTACTGTATTATTCACATCTCCCCCACCCTGCCCAATAAAATAGCCATGTAGATGAGCCACCCATGCATCCCTCTCCTATTTGAGATTTTCAAAGATGTTCTGGTCAGATCCTGAGACACACAGCATATCAATTTTATTAAGAAAATTTTTCAAACTTATGAAATGTATTTGAAAAAATGTAAGAATAAAAATATGATACTGATAATCCTCCTAGCCTAGTATGTTTGCATTTATTTCTAGAGATTTGGGGAGGCGGGATTGGCAGGGGTGCCCTTTATTTTATTTTTTTATTGGGTGGTGGTTTGGGGTTTTTTGGTTGGTTGGTTTTCTTTGTTTGTTTTTTTTTTTTTGTTAACCCCACTATTTTCTTTTCTTGTGCAATAAAGCATTGCTGATCCAACGATAACAAATTTCATATGGCAAGAGCCTTTTGTGATAGTCAAATAAGAGATAATGTCTATGAAGGAAAAGATTTGTTTCTCACTAATGTCACCGGAAAATAGAAGCAAAGAGGTCAGAAATTTTCCAAAGACAGGAAGTCAAACCTAGTAGCCAACACTGGTGATTTAATTCATGTTTTGTATTAGTGCTCTTTGGGAGCATGGATTAACACTTTCAGCGATAGAAGTAATGTTGTCCATTGTTCAGAATTAATTATTTTTCTCCTCCATAGTACAAATTGGTGTGAGGTGTACTTTTTTTTTTTAATGAATGTTTGACAACAGTTATCTGCAATTTACTTTTCCCCCAAGCAGAATGTATAAATAGGGTTTTCCAGCTAAAAGATTTCCATATAATAGTGGTACATTAGTATAGTATAACAGTAAACATATTCATGACTTTAAAAAGTTGGAATGCATTACCAAGCTTTATATTTATATTTTTCTTTTTTCAAATGAAAAAGATAGTTTGTATTTTTAACACTATCTGTATGCCTCTGAAGATTTCTGACCAAATAACTCTCTGTGCAGAAGTCAAATTTGAGAAACTTCTGATGTATTTTAAATGGTTTTCTGACAACAGATTCTTTTGCATTCAAATAGAAACATTGCATTACTTTAAATGTCACGAGAATCAACTTCAACTGAACAGGAAGAAATAAGAAATTCAGTCACAACTTAAAACATCATACCAAGTTTAATAATAAGTCTATAAATAATAAAACCACTCTTAGCCAAGTACCTTAAGTTTACATGCTCATTTACACTTTTTGAAGGTAAAGACTCTGCAGTGAAATATATCAAAGAGTAAAACAAATAAAGACGTTAAACCTCTATTGCTCTTAGTTTCAATATCCTCGAGTATCGATTCCAGGAGCTAGGTATGGTAAATTGGCACCAAGAAAGAGTAAACTTGCCCTTTGCCTTTTTGAGCTGCTCTGGTGGTTTCATCACTTTTAAAAGATTAAATGTTTGAGTCTAGTATCACATTAGAATTTGTCCATAAATCAAAATATGTCATGCTCTTTCCTGAAAAATTAGAGGCCCCTTCACCAGCCCTTCTTTATGTCAATGCTAAAGTATTCATATAACAGCAATCAAATTCCATCCCAGTTGTCATCTTGATAAATTGAACAGATTTACTTATTTCAGTTTATTATTATAAAGAACTTTCTTTAGCTTTGAAAATGTCAGTTCTTGGATTTTTTTTTTGACTTTTGACTTTTTCCAAAGTAGGGACATTAGACCATTTCAGTATCAAAGTATTAAAACATGTATCGATTTTAGAGTTTGCCATCCCTCTTAACAGAGAGGGTGGACATTGCAACAAGTCTGGAAGGAAAATTCCCAGGCTGCACTAAAGCAGCACAGAAGCATGTACAGTATTACAAATTTAAGGCCCACTTGAATCCACTGTATTTTTAGCATTGTTTACCTTCTTGTCTTCTCACTTATCACCTTCACCTTAGTTTACGTATCATAGGTCTGCGTTCTGAAACAGTGAAATTTAAGTTTCAGATTCTAATTGAACTCATGCTTGCCAGCTAGTCCATTAACATTTTCAAACTTAACAAGGTACTACTGCTTTTACAAAATACCAGGATTGATTTAAAACTCTGCTGACTGAGCTAGTATTCACCACTCTCTCAAATCCACTCTAGAGATACAACTGGCATGTTAGATTTAGTATCTTCAGATAAAAACGAGGAATGAATGATTCTACTGTTGGTATAACCATCATACCACTGACAGTTTTTATTACAACCTTACATACTTAGCTGAGAAGTGGCAGAGGAGGAGAATTGAATTCTTGCTTATGACTCAGTAGACTTAGCTTTAAAGTGTTAACATATCTCTACCCCCCCAAAAAACCAAAAGCATCTAAAATAGAGGTGTCCTCGGTTTTTGTATCTGAAATGCATTTGGAACCAGACTACCACCAATATTAAAAAGCTATCAATCCAGAGAGACTTAAAAAGCCTCAGAAGTAACTAGGACCATGAGTTTAGAGTAATTTGGGTTGGAGAGTCACCGCTGGAGGGTCAGCACAGCAGTACATAATGTCCTTCCCGCCCACTTCTTAAATTGCAGGGCAAGTCCTTTCACGCTATAAATTGTCACTAGGTGTTTACCAGCCATTAACTTAAAAGTGGCTGTAATTTCTCAGCGTGTAATTAGCAATGGTGACTAAACCTGATCAGGCATCATCCTGTCAGCTGTCTCAGATTGCGGATGCAAGGCACCTCTCCCTCTCTCCCAGTCATGACAATTCATTAGTTCTGCTGTTTGAGAGCAGCTGTACCATTCGAGATGTAATTTATTCAGATTCCCTCAAAATTATTACTGAAACGTGGGAAGATAAGTGATTTGATGAGGCTACTGTCAGATAACATTATGGGTTGGATGTGTGGTCAGAAGCGATAGGAGATTATGTTTCATGAGAAATATTGCTCTTTTTAAGGCAAAAGATTAAGTTAGGTGAGCCAAACGACAAAATGCTTTAACACATCAGTCACGTCTTATATTGCTACCCATAAAACACCACTGCGAAAGATCCTGAAGATCATTAAAATTTTACATTTCTGTCCCAGTTTATCAGTATATTTTTTAAAAAAAGCACCTGATGTAGTCAGGCAAACTGACTTATGTAGTCAGGCAAACTGACAAAGAATAATAATAAAAAAAAGATTATAATATGCTCTGCTTGATTAGTAAGTAGGGAGGGACATATAAAATTCAAACGGACTTAAATGCCAAGCTAAAACTGATGAATTGAAAATTTAGGGATTTAACTCATGGTATGAGAAATAACATCGAAGTGTATTTTCTGAACATACCTGGAACAAAACCTCCGTACTTAGAAAACAGAACAATGTAACTTGTGTCTGTTTAATCCCGGTGCCACCACTCAGCCCTTTACCTGGCAACATAAAGCCAATTGGGAGTGAAAAAAAAGCAGACTGCAGGATTCTAACCAGTTTGTTCCCCTGACTTTTCATTTTCTTATTTCATGTTAATAATAAATCAGAAGATTAGCCATATTGAGCTGGGCCCAAAGTCTATTTTTTAATTTCAATAAACTGCATATCTAGGTTTCATCAGAATTATGTTCATTTTTTTCATAGTGTAAACATTCAGACTTGCTTCTGACTGCCTGACTGACTGTACCTGAGGATGCTCAATCACAATGACAAGCTTTCCTACAGATTTGACATGGATTTTCATCCAGCTTTAGCATTCAAATATATACACGGATTGCATACATGGGTATTTTTCCAGCAATGAAATGTCATGAACATTGACAACCTCTTCACGGTCTTAAATCCAATATCTTGTGGCCTCACTGACTTCTGGGTTTTAATTTGCTATCCCAGTGCACAGTAATTTCTGTTATCTATGTCATAGTCTTAAGCACATCTCAAGATGAAATTTTGGCAGGTTGTCATGTTTGTTAAGAACGGGCGCTCTGACTTTTTTGCGGTTGTACTTTTTTAATCTACTCTTTGAAATTGGGCACTCTGGGTGTGAATGTATCATCTCTGACCATCTGAATATGTAGATCTTTTTATCCCCATTTTTATACATACATGCACAGACATTAATTTTAATCAGGGAAAGCTAAGGTGAAATACCAATAAAAGAGGAGTTGTTAGGCATGACATTTCATTTATGGATATAGCTGAGAAGATTAATGTCTGAGCCAGCAGCCTGTCCATTACTACCTTCAGCTACAGGGGAATGAAACGTCATGTATGACAACTCATTCCTCACTGCTCACAAGAAATTCTTACTGCCATTTCATTCTATTGTCCTTGATTTATCTGTACAATGGTATTAATTAAACCATGAAATCCAGATAGTTGTAAAGAAGAAATTCTGCATGATCCCTTTCAGGGCACATGTGTTTGTGTGCATTTGCATATTTTTTTTTGGATAAATATTTTAAATGTCTTTAATGTGCAACTTGCATGAAGGAAGGTTAGCTCCTCAGGACTCTGCTTATCGAAAAACTTTAAAGCAAATGAACGTACCTATACCCTGGATTCAAATAAAAGACTGAACTAATTAATTCTTTTTAAGTACTTTATGTGGCAAGAACTGTTTTTCTGCCTTCTTCACAAGCAACTGGTCACGTTTACTTATGGAGCTTTCCCGTCATAATACGGTGAGCTACCTTTGGCTGGATACACCAAGTTCATCGACAGAAATGGCAAGCTGCTACTCTACCGTGAGTTCGATTGGCCCAGTAATAACAACAGAAGCGAGAAGTAGAAACTAATAGAGTTAGATCAATGTGAAGATTAATTGAAAACACTGAATGGATAGCTTTGATAAGATGCTTTTACAAACAAGTCACACAACTTACACATCATTCTAGAAAGTGTACAGAATAGTATAGTAATGGCTTTGACCAGAATCAATCATGGTCGAAATACCTCCTTTCACACAGCGAGTCCCCTCTTTCCAAACTCATTCTATAAATTGCATAAGGACAAGTGTACCAGAGAGCCCACTGGTTCTGATTGAAAACAAGCAAAGTGATGATGTTATTCCTTCTCCCTCTGGATAGCCACAAACTCAGCACAATCCCATCACCGTAATGCAGTGATATTACCCCATTCTACCCTGCCTCCAAACAGCTGAAGTGTCTTGAGTCCTTTTTATTCTCAAACCTCTTTATTCACACTGCTAAATTAATTTCTTGCTATAAATGTGAAATGAAAAAATATACTTTCTAGAAAAAAAATTATATATGAAGTACAACACCTAAAAATGAAGAAAAATCTATTGTATTTTAATGTTTGTTTGAACAGTGGGATATCTTTCCATTTTACCTCAGGTGAGTATTTAACTGATTAAAAAAAATACGTTGTCTAACTTATGAGCACATAGGGATATCCCCAAGAAGAGGATTTATTTGCACAACAGATTAGAAGAAAACAAAGCCTAAGCAGGTTTGTTCAGGACAAAATTAAAACATGGACATAACTATAATGCAATACCCATGGGCATGAAAAAGGCAAAAATAAAATTAAGATGTTCTTTTTCCCCATGGATGCAAATAGATTTATCCCAAAAGTTATGATGCTGTATTATATTTAACAAAATCTTTTAGTAAGTGCAGAGATGTGGAATATTTTCTGCACACTGTACGAATGGAATATCTTGCATGTCTGAGGTGATCCACAGAACAGTAACTCTGTACTGACACAGAAAGTGTTATTGCAGTAATGTGAGCTTCTCCCTGATGTCACAGGCGCATCCCTTACGATAAGATTGGCAGCAAGAACACACCACCTCATTAACTCAAACACACGATTTGCATCATTTACAAAACCTCTGAAATTCAGAGGTGCTGGGTGGTTTGAATTGTTGTCAAGGACTGCATTCCTTATCTGCAGATTTTTTCCAAAAAAGAATGAGAAAATCCACCTTGTTCGAAATATACACACTCATTTGCACTACACAACAAGTAATAAAAGACTGTCCCTGTCTTCATCAAATATTATTTCTAGTAGTGTTTTTTTATATTTTACCTAAATACGTGACTAAATCCTTTCCTGTTGTCTAGCACGTATTAATATCATAAAACAACTTGACATCTTTTATGTTTTTTCAGAAGGGCCAGCTTCACATAAGACTAGCTAGACTTCGGAAAGTGTTATTATAGAAGAATCACTGAGGAATAAACTGTTTACAGCAAAAATGGATTTCTTGAGCTTTCTTCTGAGGGGATTTGTTAGCTGCTACCAACAGGTATTTCAGCACACAGCTTTTTTCCACTCAAGCACAGGTCTTTTGCAATGCTGAAATGTCAGACACTTGGCAGACAAGTTACATTTGTCTCATTTTAGTTATTGGAATTGTCTTCTGTAACAAAAAGAGAAAAAGCCAATTTTTTTGCACTAGGAGTGTTTGTCATCTCTTCAGACTTCATGTCCAACACATTTGGAAAATTCAGGATAAAGTGTCCGACCAACATACAGGTTGCTTCACCATAACAGTCTCATCATTTCTTTGGAACGCCTATCATAATGCACAGATAATGAGGTGGTTGTGGCAAAACAGTATGTGTGTGTGTGTGTATATATATATGAGCCAACATGTTAAACATCTTCATGGAGAACTAAGAAGACAAAAAAAAAAAATAATTCCAGAGAAAAGCCACTAACACAGCAAAGTCAGGAAGCAACACTTGAAAGAAACTTGCTTCTTGCATTGTTTAGAAATTGATCCACCACTTAAAAGTAAGAGATCAAGGAATTTCTGCTTCCAAGCTCACATCTGCACATAAGAATGGGCACTTTCAAACGCAGGGTGACCATGCCAGGACTGGGCTGGCAGCCTTCTGATCACAAACATCATCAAGTCTGCCAACCATTGAGTTTTCTGTACTATTCCATTAATGTGGCAAAAGCACATGATGCAGTGACTCTCCCTAATGTCAAATTTTAGTATATAGGGAACATTCATTAATTTCAACTGGGTATAGCCTAGACTAACACATTTACAAAAATAAGTCAGAGTACCAACAGCACCTGATACTAGCTATATTTTTTTTTCTTTTAAAGAAATACCTGGAAACTAAATGCAAAAAAGCCAGCCAAGTAGGCTAAATAAAAATGTCCACTAAAAAAAATAAAAATCATTCTTCATGTTAGAGCTATAATTGAAGGTTCCTTCCTGTCCTTGTATCACCAAAGCAGTATTTCCAGCCTTTTGCTACTCCTACTTAAATGCCAAGCCTGGAAGAGAGTGCATGGAAGTCTCTAGATACAGAAACTAGTAAAGAAGCTCTGTCCCTCCTCCTGAACAGCAGTGGAAGATGGATCACTATACAAGATAGCTCTTTGCAGATTGCACAGTTAATGCAATTCCTCTCCCTCCCCTTTGCCACAGAAAACTTCTCAATTGCATAGTCGTAACTACTTATACATAGATAACTACGTTGTTACATAGGATGTGGAAGGAAAAAAAAAAGGCAAGAGAAAGTAAAAAAAGACATACAGAGCACGATTTGCTGAGGTCGCTCATTCGTTAGTATTTTTTGGCCAGGAGGGCTGCTTGTGTAGCACGTCCCCTGTGAAGTTCCAGTTTAAGGGCTCTTTCAAAGCCTAAGCCTCTTACCACAAAGACAGCCAGGATGCTAGAAAGGGCACTCTGATTTGAAGACATTGCATTAAGACATTGTCACCAAAAAGGAAACCATACCACTTCCCAGTTGTGCAGGGCAACAAGCTTGCAAGGGAGACACTGCTTGCACCACACTGCGGATGAATCCTCCTGTCCCGTTTTTAGCTAAAAACCCCAATTCTATTTACTGATTTTTACTTTCCAGTTCAGTCTCTTCTAAAAGGCTGCACTTTCTGAAGTCAGCAGCATGTTTTTGCAGACAGTGTGTGCTACTGGCGGTGATAACACCTGATGTTTACAGTTACTGCCTGGGACGGGTCTGCAGAAAGGCTCTGGCTTATGCTTATTTCTGTAGTGACCAAGGCCACTGCTGGCTCTTGTGTGCCACGCTGGGGGTGCCGGGTAGTGAGAGGGGTCACAAGGAAGTAAAATCTTGCACCTCGGGGTGGTGATAGACAGGACAAATGACCAACAAGAGTATTCCATTCCATAAACATCATTTTTAGTATAAATTGAGTGATCATGAGTTTCTGCTCTCCTTTTCTCCTTTCTGCAATGGTTGGTGCCCACAGAGGACTCTGTCCGATCTCCTGCCTTTGATCTGGATCCTGAGTTCCCAAATCCAGCTGCCTTCACCCAGCTCCCCCCCCGCTGCTGAGCCTGGAGCTTCACCAGCATCACCTGCTCTGCAGCATCAGTGGGGATTGCTACTGGGGGAGGAAGTCGGGTTTGATATCGGACTCATATATAGTTGTATAGTTCTTTATTTTTATCATTTCACTATTACTTCCATTATTGTTTCATTAAAGCTGTTCTAGTTTTCCTTTCTAACCCATAAGTCTCTCTGCCTCATTCTCTTTTCCTTCCCATTTTGGGAGGGGAAAAGGGGCTTAGAGAGTGTCTGTTAGTGTTTAGTGGTTGGCCCAGCCCTAACCTGCGACACCTCCCTATCCCCAAAGTCTGTAATTAGTCACCATTTACTTCAAACACTCCTTTAGGAAAAAGCTCACCTTCAAATTTTATCACTGAGCCAAGCTAAGATGTTTTAAAGTTACCTAGTTACAAACATGATTATTTCTACAGCTTTTCATATAAGAATTATAAAGAACTTCAATAAACAATTTCATTAAAAAATGAAAGGAGATTTTTTTTTTCTTTTTGCTAATAAAGCCATCAGGTCTCATAAGATGCAGGTGTCATTCTCATTCCTGCTATAAACTTCCTGAGTAGCCATAGAGAAATGATTTGTGTTCTTTGTGCTTTAGTTCTCTATTCATTAAAATGAGATAATAGCACTTCCTTTCTCTGACCTTTGGTACATTTCCTCTGAAATCTATTGTAAATTTTACAGGGCATGCACTGTCTCTTATTATATGTAGATTCAGTATCTATTAAAACAAAATCTTGATTTCGGTTGGGACCTCAAACAACAACTATGGAAGAAATAAAACATACATATTTATTTCAACTGAAATATCTGTAAGTTATTATTTTCTTTAAAAATACAACATGCTTCAGCTGTGAAGTTTTAAGATGAATGACAGTATAAAACAGAGATTTTAGTTCTGTGCTTTGTAATACCACATCATCTTGCAAGCATCCAACATTAAATGTTGAAATCTCTCCCAGAATATAAGATATTACTTCTAGCAACCAAAGTAGCATTAACTCATGCATCCCTTAAAAATTTTATAGGCTAGGCAAGTTATTTTTAAGACATAATCTTGAAGAAAGGGACTTTTGATACATGAATAGCACCAATCCTCTAAAGCAAAACCTGTAGACAATGAATATTTAACATGTGGGTTACTATTATATGAAGATTGATTTGCTAAAAAAATAGTAAATACAAAACAAAGAAACCATGGGCAAAAGCATCCTGTACTTAATCCAGAGACAAAAAAAAAAAAAAAAAGGTAGATCAAGGGGCATTTTAGAAATTAAAATAAAGACTCTGAATGTGCTAAGAGATGCACAGCAGCATTTCAGAGTAAAGATGTTTTTCATGAATGGGCTGCTAGAGCTATTTTCCTGATGCCTTCCCTCTCTGTTTGAACCCAGATGTTAAACACTAGCATTTCCTAGCATCAGTTGAATTATTCTCTTAACAGACAGGTTTTGACAGTGCAACAACATTTAATAAATATCAAAGAATGAGTAAGGGTGATGGTAAACCTTAGATTAACCTGCTGTCTTTAAGTGCTTAGTTTTACTGTATTTCAGACCTAGTGTTCTAGAGAAGGGCACTGGAAAGCTACATCCCCACAGTCATGAACTCTGACGGGTTAAATGTTCTTTAGCATTGCCTTGCACTAGTGAAGAAATAAAGATAGTCTCAATAAAAGCGATGTGGTCCTAACTTCACCAGCAAGAAGGACTGGAGAAGTCACTAATTCTGAAAATAGTCCTTTCCTGTCCTACGCTGCTAAGCTGAATAACAAAATCAGTTTTTTCCCTCCTCATAAACCAGATTGATCATTTAATTTTTAATTTGTTGTTCTTGTTTTCATCTTTGCCTGGATTCAATCTCTTTAGGTATGAAAGGCTTTTCAGATGCATCCACAGGAGTCAGTAGTGTTCCCTTAGTATAGTAAAAATCATATATATGTATGTATACCATTTTAATATTATACCATTTTTTTGTGCTTAATAAAAATATTTTCTGTGCATGTTTTTCTTAAGGATAAATACAGAGATAAAGAGCAAGGGAATGGATAGGTTTCAATGCTTGCTATGTGTGCTGGTTTTGGCTGGATTAATTTTCTTCATAGTAGCTGGTACAGGGCTGTGTTTTGGATTTGTGCTGGAAACAGTGTTGATAATCCATTACTTTATTTTTAATTTTTATTTATTTATTTTTATTTCTTTTGATAATTCATTGCTTTATTGCTGAGCAGTGCTTGCCGAGTGAAGGTCTTCCTCTTACACTATGATAATGCTGGCTTGCACCACATAATCTCCAAATGCAGGGTTTCAGATTCATGATTATTTAAAACTGAGTTCTAAAGTTATTTATCCTAAAAGGTGAAGTCTCATTGAAGAAGTTACCATTTTTTTTTTGCCAGCAAGCAAGCAGAGTTTTGAGAAGAGATAGAGACGGTATGAATTTCTGAACTTTTACTTCTTTGTCAGTTAATATTTTTACCTCTCTATTATTCTGTTTGGACAATTAGCTAAGCTTTGTTATAGGCCTACTTCAAATCAAAATTTGTCTGCAATCACCTGGTAGTTTAGAAACTTTTTAGAAAGACTTACTAAAAAGTCTTTTAAATATTTCAGTATAATAAAGTTCATTAATTAACAGCAGTGAGTCTAATCTAGTTTATAGAACTGCTTAGTGTCTTCAGTACAGATCTCCAAGAGGCTGCAAACTACACACTAGCAAAATTCAGAAATTGGACAGAGTTGCAAATAAACAAAACAAAAATAATTAGTAAAGCTTCAATACACGAAATAATGTAAGGTTTGTTTTTTGCTTTTTTTTTTTTTCCTTCCCTGGAAAACACAAGCTAGTGATATGCAGATAAAAAATCATTATTCAAAGCCAAAACACTTGGGAAATAATATTTCTGTTTATATCTATACATTCCTGTTATTACTTAGTTACAAAAGTAATTGCAATCTATATTATCTCTACTTCCCCTATACAGCGAGACAAAATTTAAAGATCATACAAAATTTAGAAACAACTACTACTACTAAAAATCACTCTCTGTCACCTAAGGAAAAGTCATGAAAACATCCCCAGCGCCACATATCCCATCCTGCCTGTTCCTCCTCTTCTCTGCTTGACAAAACTGTGTCTCATGAGTTTAAGAGGTGAAACCAAAAAAACACTAACCAGGTAACTTGTGAATCACTTATATTCTAAAAAAAGGGGAAATGTCATTCAGCCAAGATCAAGAACTAGCCAGCAAATATCTGGAGTAAACAGCTCATTTTCTTTTATTGTGGCAATCAACCTAAAAAAACCAGACCAGAGAAGCATGAATAGAGGCAGAACTTTAGCTTTTAGGTACAAATCCCTAGAAGTATCAGGAAAAGTAAAACACAAAAGAAGAGGTAAGTCCATAAATTACGATGCCAATTAGAGGTAAAACTGCCCTCAGTTAGTACACTGGAAATGCAATGGCTGGAGAGAGGTCTACTGAAAACCGTATTTTGGCAGAGGGCAGATGTTTTGAAAGCATACAAGAAAGGACTTAAGGGTGAGAATTGACAACTAATTAGATAAAAACTTGTAAATTGATACGACAGCAAAGAATGTTATTGTGATTTTACACCCTGTTAATAAAGATTTAATTCTGTGCACAACACAGCTAATTAAGCATCTTCCATTGACAACTGTTGAGCCAAAATTTACCACATTGCACAAACGTGATTCAAGTCAGACAGATATAGACAAACTGGAAGGAGTTCTGGGCAGAAACAAAAGTGTTGCCCACTATGCGCAAAGAAACATTTCAAAAACTTTAATTAAGAGATTGGATAAAATGACCTGCAGATGTCCCTTCAGCCTCAACCATTCTGTTAATCTTGATTCTGCAACTGTTCAGATCGTTCAAGAGACACAAATAATGGACAGAAAGTTTAAGGCACATTTTACACACTGGAGAAACTGTTCTTCATAGTAGTGAAATAGACTGGAAAGACAGCGACAGTATTTGTTTGAGTGAATGGAATCCAGAGAAAGGATGCTGTATCATTTGGGGTAGCCCTGTATCAATCTGAGACTTTCAGTAAGGTTTGTTTGACTGAAAAGTGCCAAACTCCACATTTAAAGATCTGTTCTTTTAGTTGGAACATTTTGGGGAAAATTCAGGAAGTTTTCATTTACTCAGCCTCAATTACCAGGTGGTCAATAATGTGTTGCCAGGACCAAGGGACGGGACATACATATTTTCTTCACGTCTGCCCTTAGTTCAGGAATCCTATAATCACAGTGGTATGACTACAATGCAAATCTCTTTAAATCAGAAACATCTATTTCAAGAATTGATGGAAGCACATAGTGGGAATCACACAGAATTTTCACAGCAAGCTTAATAATTACTTTGTCTTCTTTCTATATTCTGTCTTTGTCTCTTTACATCAGGTGAGGAAAAGAATTAATCTGTTCAGGCACCATTGCATGCACTGAAGGAAAGGCACACAATCCCAGCTTGTTCCTAGTCTGCTGAGGGAGAGAATATCACCATTTTCTTGCATTATGAGGAAAAGACAGACAAAGCAGAAGATAACTTTGTTATCTATTGGGGTATTTGACATACTTATTATATATTTATCTTTCGGGGATATTGCTGAATTGGTTGTCTTGGCAATAGTCTGGAACACGAGAGGACTCACTGCTCTTAAGTTTTCAGAGATTTCTTTCAAAATTTTGCTTTTATTTTCAGCCATAATTTCTCCCCTGTAAAATCACTATAGCTAATAATGTATATTTAAAAAAAAAACTGTAAGCAATAATATACTATGAAAACTTAAATGCATGCATGAATACACATATACATGTGTATGTCTCCATATATATACACACACAAAAAAAATTACCCGAAAGTCAAGCAACGGTCCTCAACATCTTTCTCTTGGCTTACAGATTTGAATTGGAGCACTGAGAAATTATAAAAGTCAATGACAATTCCAACTTCACATTTAGTGTTTGTTGTTGGAACATCCCTGGGAAAGCATAGGAAGTTTTCATGAATTTCCCTGGAGGGCACACAGCCGATTTAGGTGGTTAACAAGGGAGTCATCTGTAGAAAGGTCTGCAGGCAACAAGGGTAGCAGCGGAGCATACATCTAACAGTCCTTGAAGAAGCCATTGTTTAATGAATATTAAACTGTTTCAAATAGATCTGTTTAGATTTTGCTGGACGGTGAGGAAAATTCTGATCCATTTTGAGACGCAAGGAATCCATATATAAAACTAAAATATCAGATGGCAATCTTATTTATAATGATGCCTGCAGTATCATGTCAATATTAAGAAACTAATTTCTCACTCTATTTCCCTTCTGCAATTTTTTGAGATTTAACTGATCATTCCTCGGCTGTAATTTTGAGCTCCGCTGAACTGTTGTGGATGTTCCATCTAAAAAAAGGAAAAAAAGAAGGATGAACATGTGTGAACTGAAGTCTTCCTTCTGCAGATGAACGGTGCAACTGATTGCGTTCTAACCTTACAAACAGTCCTCAAATGGTGAGTGACTATCTTTGCTGGATAAGGCAAAGATATCGACACTTACCCTGCTTTTTTTTTTCTGGTTAAAAAGCCCCCCCATCATGAATAGACAAACAGAATCTGTGTACAAAAGTATATGTTTTTATATATTTATATTTTATGTATATATCTGTGTGCCTGCAAGATTTTATTTCAGCTCTTCAGCCTTCAAATCACATTCGTGGCTGAATGTGACCAAGTGCTTAAAATTTGGGAGAAGAAATAACATCTAGTCTTATCTACTATTACTGCTTTTCAATCTTATACAGACGTTTATTTTTCTGTCCACTGGGTCTTAAAGTGTGGACTAACACATGCTTAAGTTTTTTGAAATCCTTCAAAGTAAGTAGCTACACAAATCCAAGCCATATCATATATCACTGTTGATTACTGGTTTATCATATCTTAACCTGTAAAATGGGTTTAGTTATTTGTAAGCAGGAAATTGTTAGAATAAACTCACACCAGACTATTACTGTAAAAACATCTTTGCAAACGTATAAGCTATGGATTGAAGAAAAAATTGTTCTGCAGTGAAAATTATTAATTAAATGTTCTGCAGTGAAAATTAAATTATCTTTTTGTAATAAAACCAGATTTTAACACACCTAGACTGATGTTATTTGGCTTTAGTATAGGACTTTGAATCTCGCTTTAGAAATACACACATGAAATATTTCTGTGATTATGAGAATATTTTTAAAGCTATTTTTTATATACTTCTGACAGAGCTGTATTAATTCCATTAACTGTATCCCATATTTCTGCAATGTCAGCTCTTTGTGCTTCTGTGTTAATGAAATGAATATCCTATTCAGTTCTGAGGCCCTTTTCATTACATAAGATCAAGAGAGGTTTTATAAAAGAATGAAACAGCTGCAGGAAGGAAGGGAATTCTCCAATACCCTGCTTATGATGTACCATAGAGATCTAGATATTGTGAAGCTACGCAAAGCTCCAGCCAATGGTTTTTTCTAAGCAGGAAGACCTCCAAGTACTAATATACTGACGACTGCTGTTGATTTTGAGCCCAAGAAAAACATCAAATTAAATAAAAGCAGTGTAACAGTATAAGATATAATAGAATAATAGTGTTAGAATAAGAGGTTTGCAGAAATGTGTGGAATATTTCACTAAGATATAGAACAGATTATGATGGAGCATCAATTCATCTGTGGAGCTACAATAATTTCCAATGCTTCCAATTGCTTTTTTCCTTCTGTTGTTTTTCAAGGTTGGGTATTTTTATTCCTTAAAATACAATAAAAGAATAAGTCTACATTGTTTACAGTTAATTGGTTCTGGAAGGCTATTACCTTTTACATTCCTTCAACATTATTGTTTAATTACTGCGGAAACTCTACATAAGCAAGCTGAATTTATTAATAAATACAAATCAAAATCTCTAATCTAAATTATTGATATACTTTATTATCTCAGCTTTTCTGCAGAGGTCCTCATAAAAATAACTTTAGTTTTCACAGTTCTACTTCCAGGTTTTAATAGTATAGCTCTCAGCAGGACAAAATCATACCTATATATGTTAACTTTTAAATAAATTTTCATTAATCAAACATAATCCAATGTCAATCATGAACATCCAGATTTTGAAGGTTATATTTCAAATTATTCTGATTTTGTCAATTTTGTTGCAGTGAAAAGGCTAGAGATTTTTCCGGAAAAAGATAAAGATACTCACTATTAAGATATCTAAATTTACAGATGAAGTTGCTAAGTACAACTATTAATACACTTCTCAGAATTAACCTACTTTGTTGTACACCCTCCACCACCAGCAACACACTTGCTTGAAAACCATGTGCATTTAAATCTCACTAACCTCTAGGTATGACACAGAGCAGCAAAGCGATAGCACATAGCACAGCAACGGACCCGCACACCGCAGTGTGGCAATACGCCAACATTCACACAGCCACCTGCCACAATGACGGTGCACGAACACGAGCTCAGAGATACTACATGCAATCCTGGCAGCTGCCTCCACAAAGAGTTTCATGTTCCTGAAGACACCAGATCCATCGTCCTGAGAATTAAAGTCTCAGATGCCCAGCATAAACAGTCCAGTGATTTTATTTTTTTTTTAAATAAAAAAATCAGTATTTTTATGTTATTATAACATGTATCGAAACAGTCCACATCTGGGATTAAGCTAGCTAGCCATACTTGTCAAAGATATTTATGTGTCACCAGTGGTACCTAGTCATTATAGTACCTAGTCATTATAGAGAAACAATCACTGGAAAGAATCTAAATCACTGTTAAAGCAATCTCAAAGTACAATGTTGTAATTACAATTTGAATTTCAAATACAAAATACGGGGAGTGATAGGTCTCTTTGGGATAACTTTTGCTAGCCTTATTGCCTTCATTTTTTGTGGTTTTTTTATTGGAAAACAGTATTTTACATTATTTTTTATAACACATTGACACACTGCAAATGCATTTCTACAGGCATAATATGCAATGCTATGAATATATTTACATTTACACTAAATATTTAAAAGCCTTGGATACAACCAAATAAGAGTTATTTCTAAGCTGGTCTATTTTTGCATTTTCTGTGCATTCCAGAAGAATTGAAAAAATCAGCAGAGAAATAAATCACCAGCTCTTTTGGACTACATCTTGGGGCTCTGTCAACTTACTCGCAATACATCGGGTGATCCTTACTGATCAGAAATAAGCCACCTGGCCTAACAGAAGACCTCTTAATCCTCCTGTCAGCTATTCAAGTACTATGGTGGTCCCAGGAGGAAGAAAATGCTTCCCATGAGCAGCAGCAGCAAATACAGGGAAGCTGGGGAAAGAGTGGGTCGCCCCTTCCAGCAGCATCCCCCCACGACCCTCTCAAGCACAGCTCTCTTTGCCTTCCCCACACACTTCCCCCTCCCTCTGTCTGGTACGGTTACACTTAATTTTGTCTGCATTTTCCCAAGAAGCCCCACATGTAAACTTCATACTTCACACAAAGAAGCTGCTCAGAACCATAGAACATTACTTTGGTACATCCAAACAAATGTTAAAGCCCATCAGTTGTTGGCATGTTCTGGAAATATTTTAACTTCTGTGTTGCAAAATTCAGATTCCATTGACTCAAATGTCATTAAATGGCATTAATTGGAGCACAAATAACAAGGGTTTGATGAAATACAGAGAAATACCTTTTTTACACCCTACTGTCCAGACTGCAGTTTTCAATTTGCTGAAGGTAAAACTGAACTTTCTCTACCTAAATTTGTAAGAAGTCCTGGGGAAGCATTCTTTATACCAGTGCAGGCTGAAGAGGGCAGACAGCCAATCCAGCAATCAAACAACTAAAGTATATAGTTATAGCTTCTGAAGAAGAATATAAGAAAAGGTTTGGGGGCTTCCCTGTTCTACCATCAACCCTCATTTTTGGTGGGTTTTATATCTAGGCTCTTAGTCAAGTTGATTTTTAACCCTAGCTCTTAAGAAAGACTGATGGTGTTTCCCCTCAAATTAAAATTTGTTTGAAATAAAACATACTTGTGGCCAGGCATAGTTAATGCCCTGCTGTAACAAATCATGATTCTGCAAAGAAAAAAGTGCCATTTCAAGACACTACTGATAATCTGGTATTACCCAGCTGTTACTCAGAAGTATCAAATGCAATAGCTACTGTGATGATCAAATTGTTCCTCTGGAACCTCACGTTTGAACAGGAATATTTATCTGGGAAAAATGACTGGTTATCCTCATGACAGGTTTATTATTCGAATTTCAATTTTTTTGCTAGCAACATACCAGACTTCCTAATTAACAAACAAGAAAGCAATTCAGTTTCCCCTGTTTAAAACACAGATGTTATCAAGACCTGATGGGAGACATCCAGGCATGCTTTGTTCTGCCAGTTTCCCCCAAGTTTGTTCCCTTACTTCCATTCTTCTCACGGTTTGGTGGTTTGGTGTTGGTTTTGTTGTTATTTTGTTTGTTTGGGTTTTTTTGGTGTGTGTTTGTTTTTACAATCAATTGTTTTTACTACCAATTGAGTGTGCTCTGCCTGGCTATATTTACACTTCTTCCTCTCACCTTTTAAGAGAAATTCAAGAAAATGTGTAGTGTTTTTTTTTCCTACCAATGAATGAACAGATATTCTTAATTTCTGGTATGTCTGATTTCTCATGAATTGAACTCAGGTCATGTTTTCTGATGCTATCCTGCCATCCTTTTACCTTACCATATCACTACAGTTAATACTGAAGGACATGCTAGCAGTCTTCAGAATTCTTTAGAATCAGCTTGAGCATATTTTAATTATAATTACATAGTGACTGACAACACCACTAATGCTTCTTATTATTCTAAATACCCTTTTCAAATCATGTTCCACACACATATATGGTGAAGAAAATGCAATAATGCAGTTTTCCTTAACATCCAGCACAGCACATGCATTCCTACACACTGTCAGCAAGCCAGTCAGAACTTCAACAGGGAGTCAGTAATTGTGTAATACATAGATGTTAAATCCTACATCTGTTTGATCTTTTACAAGTGGTCTGTAGTCAACTGATACCTGCAGCACGTCTAAGAGATTTGATATAGCCTATTCATGTTTTGCCTAGTCAAAATGTGTGCATCTTAAGTCCAGAGCATTCAACAGAGTGCAGCACGTATGTGCTTCACTTTTCTGTCATTCCTCTTCTATGCAGGCAAAATACACTCTTGCAGATATACACAATATCAAATTATAGTTTATTTCAAAGAAATTTCGATCAGAAAACATACACAGATACAAAAGGTAGGCGTGGTCTAAGTTGGAGTCTTAGGATTTATATGATAAGCAAGAAAATGCTGCCTAGCTTAGATGCTAATTGGCTAACCCACTCAAGGCTCAAGCATTCTTAAATCCACACCTGTATCAGATAAAGAATTACTAATGCAACCCAAAACTTTAAATCGGCAAGTATTTTTGATTGTTAATAATCAATACTTGCAGAAGTTAGTCACTACCAGTCAGTGAAGCAAGGACCTGACGGAAATTTACTAGCTAAAACCTTCTAGCGAGCAGCTAGTGTAGCAATTGCACTGCAAGATGGGTCCCTACACACATTGTAATGCTTTGAGCAGGATATACCTCCAAGAACGGAATGCAAGGCTGCTATGAGATAAATGGGTACAGGGTGCCTCAAGACTGCAGACCTTGCTTGTCAGCAAGAACAAGGGAGTACAGGCTCTGGTTCACCAAAAGAACATGGCGACGAAGAGGAGGATGAAGTAAATGACCAGAAAATACCTCTGAAACCCACCAAGAGACTATAATACACGTGCAAGAGTGGGTGTGACATATGTTAATCATTTCTCAGAAATATCATGGCTATGTATGTAAAACCTCCATAGGAGCTATGCACCTGACTCTCTACAGCACACACATTGGGCAGGAGCAATCCCTGGTGCATCCGGTGCCACAATGAACAATACCTGCTTAACAGTCACCAAGACTAGTGAGTCCTGGTTTCAGGTTTTCACCACATCAGCAGCATCCTCCAGAACTGCATTATTTCTATCGGAAATTACTACATCATCTAGTATTTATGGGTTTATCTCCAAAAACATTGCTAAACAATGTTTATCTCTTTTAGAAAACCTAGCTACCGGAGACAGATGTTAAGTCTAACTTATGAGGAACATGAACATTTCTGAAAATCTTGTCCTAATACTTCAATTGTTAAAGATGCAAGCAGGGAAATCACAAGAGGAATTTTGCAGCAGAAGCTAAGCATATGAGTAACGAACATTTTGACAGTTACAGAACATTAAAAAAAAAAAAGAGGGAAAAAAGCCCACATAACTTCTGAGGTTGGCTTTTTGTCCCCTTCCTTCCATTTACAAGGGTAAAAAATATGCTATCTAATTGAAAATTGTGTGACACATGATATTCTTACTGCACAGATTGGAATGAATATGAGGAAGATAAGTCTGAGCTCATCAGATGGAGAATCGACAAGGCTGCACATGTAACTAATTAACACACACTGATTACAAATAAAGCATGGCATAAAAACTATATTATTTTCATTTTAGCTGTGCTAATGGCAGTCACTTCATGTGGATTTGGAAAGACAATTGGGAAGTGCATGTCAGATCGAGATAGCACTTTTGAAATTAAGGCAGTAATAAGCTTTGATACTTGCCACTGTCTTACTCGTAAGCACAAAAGATGGATCAATGTTATGAGTCTGTCAGGCTACCAGTTGGGCACAATTAGTTTTCTGACTTTATTATAAACCTATTTAATATGTAAGATACTCCATTGCCATTGTACAACACAAGAACAACCTAGCCCGGAAAATCTTAGATAGTACAGTAAACCACAAGACGGTTTGAAGCATGTTTTCTCACGTAAAATAGTACTTTTGAATTTTTATTCTGTTTTCCATGATCCATATTACTTCACTAAAGCATGCAAACATCTATCCAATTTTCGCATAGAAACTCTGGAAATACCAAATTTTCCAGTGACGATATAATACAGGCAAAGTCTTGTGAGAACTTAATGCAGATTAAGAAACTATATCAAGGAAAAAAAAAGTATCCTATAAAAATCAGCTTCTGTATTTACTTATAAAAAATCACTTAACAGTTATTTAGTATGTCTGCTATATTTACGGCACTTGAAGCTAACGTTCAAAAAAAAATACTATTTTACATTCCCTTGAAAGTGATTAGTATTGCCCCTGACATTAGCTGTGGGAAGAACTAGTGTGAAAACGTTAGAAAGCTATTAAAGTTCTTATTTTAACATCCAATCTAAGACATTTGAGCTTTGATCAACACACATATGGATCTCCTCCCCATTCCCAGAAGCTGTACAAGGAGGACTACAGGTTCATCAAGGAAGTTTCAATTCACAGAGTCATGAAATCTCCAAAGGAAGTGTTTCTTAATCCTCAAGAAGATACAAGACTGTCCAAAAGGATGCAATTGATCCTGGGATCTAGCCATTATGGCCTTAAGTCATGCATTTCTGGTTTATGGTTCATGTATGTAAATAGTTGTTCTTCCAGACTGAACAGCCCCTAAAGTTCTCACATTTCCTGTTATTTTCTCTTTCTGTCAATAACCTATTAACACAGAACAATTTTCCTTAAAGATTTTCAGTTGTAACATTAATTTCCCTCACTTGAAAGACAATATTTCTTGATTTTTGTATTATTTAGTGGGCATTTCCCTTCAAGTAATATTTCCTAGTATTTCAGTTTGATATCTTACAACCTTCAATATCTTTTCAGTCATTTATTATAGAACGTGCATCATTTCCATAGTACTACATTCAGGAGAGGGGGAAAAAAAGCCACCAAAAAACAACAAACCAAACATGACCTCAAACAAAACCTTCTTAAAGCTCTGCTGAAATAATCTGATTTTTTCTGATGTATGCCACAAACTTTATCAGTGATTAAGGAATGTCTGTAAAGCAGAAGAAATTAAAAACAAAATGGGAAACGGTACCTTAAAACTTGAAGAAAGCCAATGCTTCAAGCAAGTTGTTTGTGCTTCCTGACCTCTGCAACCCTTTATCTTCCACACACCTCAATGCCTGATTTAAGCTGTTGAGTTTATCATTCCTGCATTCAAATCTCTTCATTCCCAGCAGTTAAGACACGAGCTGGCAATCCCCTCCTAACCACCCCTCCAAAGTCACTAGAGGCTGGACAAAGATTGATTATTGCTTACGTAGTTTCTCAAGTGTCAAAGACTTTGTTATTGTGGAGCACAGGCACTGAGCATATAAGCTATCAGCCATATTATCAAACCCAGCCCCCCATTTGTTGCAAAAAGTTGAGCAATAAGCATTGACAATTACAGCTGGCTACTAAAATCTGCATAACAGCCAAGTCAATCATTGATTAACATCTTTCCAAGAGTTGCAAAATGACTGCAATTACCTCAGCCATGCTAGAGGACCAAGAAACCAGGGCTGTTTGCATTTGCTTCCTCCACCATGAGTGCGGGAGGTGTATGTGGAATACACTTTACCACTAAGAAGGTAACCCCTTCCAGAAGCTAGTGCTTCAATCTTTTCCATGCTCTGCCAGAAGCCTGATTTAGCACATCTATCCATATCCTGCACCATTTTATAACAGGAATGGTTCAGTGCAAGCCCATTACATTTGGGACAGAAGAGTGCCAATTTGCTCGTAGTTGAAGAGCCTTAAGCTGAATCACTATAATTTATTCAGATCAGTATAACTTATTCATTACTCAGGAATATGGGATTTTTATGAGTTGGCAATCAAAGGAACCCAGGAACATAATGCATATTCAGTAGCGGACCTTCCTTGTCCTGTGTGTCAGACAAAAGTGATCCTACCCAGACTACTTGAGGACATGTCTCAGTACTTGGGAGTAAATGGAAGAAGAACAAGTTGCTTAGAAAGTTCAATCAAAAACATCTGCCGTGCAGTCTCTGAGAAAATTTTGTTGTATTTATTGTGGCCCATGGAACAGACCATTAGAGAACATGCCACTCTTGCCTTTCCCAATCCCTACCATCTTGCTTTTCCCTCATGTTTCCCCCCACACACTTCGTGACTAGCAACGGAACAGATGCACCCATCTATACACACTTTACAATGTCAATAAATATGGACCACAGCTCTTCAATTACATTCAAAGTCTCCAAGACCTGCTAGAATGTAATTCATATCCCTTAATTTTATTAGCCAAGATTTTAGAAACAAAGTCCACACATACATATTATCCAAATAAACCAAACACTTTGCAGCCCTCATCATCCTCAGGACATGATCATAATCACACACATGTGCATTGGTGACATATTTTTTTCCTTCTGGTGTACCTATATTTAATCACTTGTAGCTAAAAATGTGTATAAGGAGATCACCCCAGGAGCTACAGCCATTAGCTACCCAGTCATTCATTGCAAGGAAAGTCAAAGTCAACACCAGTCTTCTGTAGAGATTTTTGTAATGTTCTTAAATGTATCTGCAGATTTAGCCAGTTTCACTGCATTTCTGGACAGAACTGTTTTATCGTAGTAGAGACAGTTTAGGGAATAAGCCTGTGTACAAGTTTAAGTTTCAGCTGGTTCTGTAAACACTAGTAGTAAATATAGCTGTCATTACGTTTTCGTAGTGTAAGAGGCAGCTAAAATGTAAAAAAAGCTGCATCTCAAAAAAGGCAACAGATAAACCAAACAACATCAATACAGCTCCTTGAAAGTGGATTTTTTTCCACGCAGGCTCTTTGTACAAACTTTGCTTTTACAGTAAACCATTCAAGGACAGTAATGCAAGCCCAATGGCTGGGTAGGGCAGCAGGTCTTTTCCCTGAGGGAAAACCCGCCTGGGTAGAAAAGAACTTTCTTCAAATCACAGGGAAATGTTGTGCCCTACAAAGTGTAAACAACCTTCAGTAGAAAGAAATAAGCATTTACAGGCTTTTCTCTCAACAGGTTAGCATCAAATCTTGGGCCTGATGAAAGAAGCTAGAAGCTGACAAGCAAGGAGTGCCTCTAGGAGATTAACATGCCTTTCAAATCTATAATGTAGTGTTTATTTGCATGCATGCATCTCCTCAGAATCCTATTGCTAGCCCTCTTGCTGAGCACACCTTTGTCCCTGAAAGACAGCTGAACAATCAGGTGTACCTGTGAGGACCAAAATATTCTCTTGTACAGATGGCTGCAAGGCAAAACCTCACCACAGGAAGCGGGACTGCTGTCCTGCCACCTCCTAGAGCATCCAGAGCTAACAACAAGCATCCAGCACCATCCTGATACAGTTTCACAACAGAGGCAAGTTAGCATCTAGAAATACTAAGAGCAGTTTGGTTTCCAAGCAAAGAGCCATGCAGTATGTTACAGTACAGCCTATGCATTTAAAAGCACTCACTGAAGACTTTATCCCTTCCTAAGAAAAACAGCACGTGCCCCACTCATTCAGAAATGAGGGAATTGTAGCCTCCTGACATTTTATACTCAAATAGCTCTCTGAAGATAAAGCGTATGTACTTTCCTACTGAATCAGATTCATTTAGATGGGTGGTGAATTGAACCTCCATATGTTAGGCTTCAAAATGCTTCAGGAGAGAAAACATTGTGTAAGATACCG
The DNA here is from genome assembly GCA_020746105.1 of Trogon surrucura. Taxonomy (NCBI): domain Eukaryota; kingdom Metazoa; phylum Chordata; class Aves; order Trogoniformes; family Trogonidae; genus Trogon; species Trogon surrucura. The sequence continues at coordinate 52,236,162 of CM036621.1, read as the reverse complement.
CATCTTTCGATTTTTCCCATACACACGCAAATTATTTTGAACTCCTAAGTCATTAAACTCCTTCCATAGTAATACTTTATTTAAGCACACTTCAACTGAATTCACTACAAAATTCCACATAATTCATATTTCACCCAGGAAAGAGAGTGCTGTTACAGCACTTGCTGAATTGCCACTAACTATTACCAAGTAAGTGTGCTGAATTCTAAGCAGAGATTTAAAGTCTAAGCACTTTGGTAGAGGCAAGACACATTTGCCTTGGTTAATACTTAGGAAAACCACAGTATATTGGGTCAGCACATTGTTCCATTCTTAAGCACCTGGGTTTGGCCAGCACCAGAGGCCTGTACAAGGCTAGGCAGACTCTTGCCAATATGTAGCTCTTCTCAAGTGAAGTGATTCTCTTTTCATAGCTCTGTTAGCATTTGCTCTGTTTCAATTCGGATAGAGAAGGAAATGCATAAGCGTGTACTAGGCTCATAGTCCACCTGCACCTACATACGGCTGCTACTTAAACTGCTGCTGACATCTCAACCTACTCCAGCACACAGGGCAATCACCTGCAACAACGATGCACAGGTGGGACTTTTGTCCCACATTTATGACTACAGCTCTCACGTTAATACCTTTGAAAGCAAAACTTGACCAAAAATACCAGAGCAGGTGTCTTTCAATTCAGAATCCACAGTGAGAAATGCATTTCACAGCCACTCTCTAGAAAGTAATTTTCATATCTGGGCAAGCTGATGTCCCAAATTAGCTTGAAAGTTCACATTTTGAAGCTCAATTACAACATCTACTAAAATGAAACGTAGTAAGATATTCAGCCGTAGCAACCAGAAGGATAAAATGCAATTATATTGTATGTAATGAAACAAAAAAATTTGGTATTTTGATTAACAAAAAGATCATATTTCTGCCACGCATCTGGGAAGTACTACTAAAGAAAGATTTTCATAAACAGATGTACATTCCCCTGCAGAAGAACAAGAATTACCACACAAAGAATGAAGCTGTTATATTACTTCTGTTCCACCTCAAATGAGGCTAAACAGGAAAACAATGAATTTCTTCCTTTTCCTTAAAAAACAACAAAGAGACAAAGCAATTTTATATTTCATCCAAATAAAATAAGTTTCTTACTAAGGTTCTCTTTCAATGTTCATTTTAAAAGTCTTATTTTAAGAAGACCATATTTCAGAAGAGCAAGATGATGTATCATCTCCTTTTGTTGTTATACATGAATATGTTCCCCAGCCTGTCAAACATTAAAGAGTAAGCTGAGATTCTTAAAACCCTACAAGGCTTACTTATTTTTAAATTTCTTACAGATCATCTCTTTTTTTTTCTGAAGATGCGAAGATTGTAAAAACAGACATCAAAGAAATCAGCCAATTTTCCAAATTAAACAGTCACAAACGGTGTGAGTGAAGGGATGAAATAGTATCAAAATTCACGACAGCAACATTGAAATTCCCATGTTCTTTAAACATGGAAAAATTGGAGACACCTTTCAGACCACACATTTTAGCCTACAACATTTGCAGAATGGAAAATACTCCTAGCAAAAATAGCCAAATAATAACAGTAGCATTATTGGTATTTTAAATTTGTGACATGTTTTCCAGCATATATTTAGTTCCAGAACCACTTAGTTTAATAACATGTCTGCAGCAGCTGCAGGGAACTGCATATCACTTCTCTACTTACTGGGGAAGTCCAATGAAAATGGAATGGAAGTGCGCTGTTCATCAAAGGGTTTCCTTTGCGTACCTGTATGACAGGGTGAGGAAGATGCTAAAATAAATTATTGATTAAAACAGATATGATTCTTGCCAAGCATTGACACAGATTAATTACAAAACTGCCTTTTATATAAAAGATGCAGTCAAATAATTTTAATGAACTATTTTTATTTCCCATGAAGAAAATATTGCATTGTCAAACGTTATGCATTTGTATGATGACTTGATGCTTTTTAGAATGGACTCTTCACTAGTAACATCTACCTTCCAAAGGATTTTGTATGCTGTTGCACATACTATAAGCTCTACAAACATTTTTAAAACCTGCATAAGTGATGCAGAGCAAGCTACAGCCTTGACTACTTAGACTGTTTTATTAAGCACACCACATGCATGAGTTAAGGTTTTTTTAATGTAAAAAGAGCTGCCGAATAAAATGTTGACATATGTATGTGCTTGTGCATGCACTCTTCACATTTGCATGCTGGAAACAGTGTCTCAGTTTTGTCCATGGCATAGCACACCAGGAATCACTATGGCTTGCTGCATGCTTCAAAAGTAATATTTACTTATATATGATGTCTTTGAATTTTCCAAAGAATCAATCAGTGTTACCAAGACAGTCTCAGAGGTAATAATACAACCCCCAAATCCTGCCTTGCCGTACATTGTCCTTAAGACATCAGACTAAAGTACTGGTGTTGCTTCTGAAGCAGCTATAAAGTTTGGGATGATACTTCCCTCATCTATTCATCAGCTAAGACAAACTAGCTGGTTTTATGAGTGCTCCTACTCCATTTCTGTAGAAACAGAAAACAATACATTTGATGCATTGCTGAAATTTTTGAGGGAGTACGTGGGTAAATCACGACTTTGGAAGTGTGAATAACAGTTTTAGGAAGCCACTCCAACAGCATTTTGGGTTATCTTTTGTGTAGTAAGTTATCATTAAAGTTGGGTAAGGAAGGCTTTTTGTTTTCTTCATCTACTGAATTAAAAATGGAACTGCTTTAGGGGAGAGAAAGATCAACTGCTGCGGCTTTCTTTTCTCTGATGAAATAATAAAAAAATCGCTTGGTTCAATCAGTGGGATCTCTAGCAAAGCTCTTGGCTTTCAGGCTCATGAAAGAAAAGCAGTGAAGGGCAGCAAGTGGATTTTAACCTTGCCTTGAGCTCTACTTCCTGGCTAGACTGTACAGGACATCCCAGTCAGTGGATGTCCTGCTTTGTACAAACACACAAAAAGTTGCAGAGGACAAAGGGGTGAGACCAACTCTCCAGTACAATAGCTACTACAGTTCAAATGGCTTCTTTCATGACTTACTCCATAACTTTCAGCGGGACTGAGGCGAGACTGAGTGGTTGCTCCTTTTCCAGATCCTCCTTTCTTCCTTTTCTGAAAATAGCAGTAACATTTGTGGGTTTTAGTCACTGGAGAATACATGCAATTGCTGTGACATTTCCAATGCTGAAGAGCAGCTTTGCAACCATGGCTCTGTCCTGCATGACCTTCAGATATATTCCATCTTGTCTCCTGGGCTTATACAGGCACAGCTCACTGAAAGAGTAACAACAGTAAATTATATTGCCAATTCTGGATATTTTCTAATGGGAATCACACGCAGTCATTCTCACTGTGTGAAAACAGGTTATCATCTGAACCAAAAACAGCTTCTGGAACTTTTCCAACAGGCACAGAAATGGAATATATATTTTTTAATTATTATTATTTGTTAAATTGCAACACGTAAAAATTCTCGTGATTTTGAAGAAATTTTTAAAGATATAATGAAAAGAATTAAATAAGCACACATTCCGATAGCTCTACCCAGTGTTACGCTACAGATGACAAAATCAGGAAATGGGAATGCTTTCTCAAAGCCTGATGTAACATGGTGGCTATTACAGATTTCCAAGCTTTAGCATATCTCGCACAGATATTAACACTCGTTGTGGTCATTTCTGATTACAGAATCTCCTTCTGAGATTTTGAATCATCAGTTGAGTCAGAAAAATATTTCTGCTTTAATAGACACAATCGATAAATGTGGGGGGGGGCAGAGAGCAAAACCTCTTATTATTACAAGTAACAAAAATCTTTCTTCATAACTACCTAGATTTATTTGGAAAAAAAAATGTTTTCTTTACTGAGTAAAATTATCATCAATTTACGTGTAGCTATAGCAACTTCCACAAAATATGAAAAGGAAAAATGGATAAAGCAGAACAATAACTTTGCAGGGAGAACTGTAACAAACAAAACTGAATTTTTCAAAAAGGGAATGCATTTCCATTTCAAAATGATCCCCTCACAAACGAATTAAAACTCTCCCAACATCCTGGGTTTTAGCCTACAATCAGTTTTTATAGCTGGAAACCTGTCAAGGAAAAATGAGTCCATTTTCTACAGCAAGAGAGAAAAGAGCTTCAGAAAGAGATTTTTAACTGCTTACAAAACCAGGCTTTTGCTTCAGATTTAATCCTATAATCACACACAGTATGCAGACAGAAAATGTTACAGTATTTACTTGTAGTTGAATTGACTGAGAAAAGTGTTACTGTTAGGCACTTGCCTTATCTTAAGAAGCATTAGATCTGCTGGATGTGATGAAATCTGTTCTAAAGTGTTTATCAAAGACTGTGAAAATCGGCAAGATTAGTAACACGGCAATGTCATCATTTGTCTAGTCAAGGGTAAAATGTTCTTGGAAATGGGAGAAGTAGAGAATATTTACTTCGATGAGTAATCTCAGAAAATGTTGACATACTATGCTGGAAAAGCCTGGAATACAGGCACTGTTCCTATACAAGATTCTTTTGAATACAGTATCAAACACTTTGCATGGCTTTCAGCGTGCTTTGGCCAAAGTCCCAGACAGAGCACTGGTTCCCAAGGCTTATGCTTTGCAACTAGTGCCCTAAACATGAGCTCAGTCTCTGACCGCAGGGAATGCCAGCTAAGGGAGGAGAAAATGCCTGCTCACCTGATCTCCTGCTGACACGGAGAAAGGGGATGGAGTGTGGTCCTCCAGTACAGGTAGCTCACGGGCATGGAAAGAGGTGGAAGTCCCCTTGTCACCAGCAGAGACACGGGAAGGGTACTTAGTCACTGTGGAAGACTTGGAGTTCTAGCTATAGGTAGATTGTTTCAGGGTTTGTGTTAGAAACCTACTCTACATTTTATATCTCTGAATCAATTTAGTCAAAACATAAATAAATTTTGTTTCTACTTATTTGGGAGACAGTGGTGGCATTATTCAGTCACCAACATGTTCATATTAAAAATCAGGTATCTGGCAAAACATGAAAATTGTGAAAGCATATAAGAAATGTAGATGTGTTTATAAAAAACAGGGGTAAAACCAGTTACATGTAAGAAATAACTAGGTTTGTCAAGGGAAAAGGACAGATAACAGACCTTTGACAGGAAAAATTAGTGTAATACTTGCTCTAAAATAAGGAAGAATTGAGTAGGAACAGTGTATAAAATGGAGATCTCTCTTGTCTTTAGCAAAAAAAAGGAAAAAAAGGCAATTTAAAAATAAAACACTACTTTTTGACAAAGAGAAATTCATGTCCAACATTACATACCATGTCTCAGGCTGGAGGCCTTTTAAAAGTGTCTTGCGCCTGTCTTACAAAGGTAGTAATTGTACGTCCTTGGGAATCTGTGATGTTAGATGTTAACATTAAAAGCCTATGCTTTTTAGCATATTTTCATTCTTTCCAAACATCATGTGATTGTGGAAAATGAGCCAGAAGAATTAAATAAAATTGTCCTTCTTAATAGCAGCTTGAGAGGTAATTATTTCATTAAACAGAGACCTCTGGGGCTGCTCAAAGCACGCCGTCGCCTTCACTTTGAAAAGACACTGCTGCTCCTCAGCCTGCCGGCTCCACTGAGAGGGGCAACCGTACCCCTCTGCCTGGCAACGCTCCTTACGGATTGCTCCCGCGAGCGACGAGCTGCGTCGTGCTGCACGGGATCGATGGCATCGCCCCCCGCGAAGCGAGAGCTGAGCCCTGTCATCACGGCTCATTGCAGCGCGGTCTGACGAGGGCTAGCGCAGCTCCGCGATTCCCAGCATGGCACAGCGCATTAGCGTTTGTTAGCTCTGCAGTTGATTTGGCTTCAGAGAAATACAGTTGCGAAGCGGATTGGTAAACTGGTTTTAATCGAATCACACAGCCTGGCTGTAATCTAATTTAACAGCATCCACGAACGACCTCTTGCTGGATAATATCCTACGGTACAGAACGTAAATGGAGTTGGTAACAAATAGGAAGGCCAGATCTGGAGATTTATCAGTATCTTTCAAGATACAGATATTGGCTGTATTTATGATGGGTTATTCGAAGCATAGAATCTTCATATAAGTGGTAGGAAGCACATGTTGTTTGGAATCTGTGGAGATTTAACGTGATATAAAATCATTCCCCAAGTGACATGAATGATAACAGCAGTGATGCAATGACTACACTTCTGGCTAAAAGTGATGCCTGTACTGTTGCTTCCTTTAGGTATAATGGTACAGGATTTTATTTTATTTTGTTCTGAAAAGCTTTTAAGAAAAACTGAAAAAGTTAGACAAGATAAAAATTAGTATATTGAAAATCTAATGAAAAAATAATTATCCAGGTTTTTTTCTAAAGTGGAATAATTTTGTTGTTAAATGTAAAACAAAAATGTAAGTAGAATCCACAGAATATGAATAAAATTCCTTACAGCTGCATTGCCTTCCGGCTATGCGGATGTCTCCTCTTCTCTGGTACAGTTAGTTTTTCAAGAGTGCAATGTCCATACTCAATATTCATGTAATTAGGTATTTTGACTGACTTCTCTCATCCTGAAATTGAATGAGCAATTTTATGTATAAATTCCAGCTGATGCAGTGAGTGGTGAAAGGCAGCAATTTTTTCTATTCATCTAGAAAGCTCAGGAGATAGATCTCCTAAAGACATTTGGATTGTCCCACATTGTATTTTAAGTTTGAGGTGCCCACTGCACTGCATCTTGGCAGGTCCCCCAAAAGCTGCTTTATTTGTCTCTGTCCCTTTACTTTGACATGAGCATCAACAAATGTCAGCAAACCAAGGATGTTTGTGATGCTATTGCAGTCATGCATAATGAGAGCTCCTAATATAAAATACAGCGCACACTGAGACATACAGTCTGCTCTTTTCAAGCTATTGCTGCTTGGCACCCATGAAGTCCTAGTGAACTACTCCAACCAACCCATGAGCAGGAATGTGCCATCCAAACAGATGGCTGCAACTGCAGGCAGCCAAGAGACCACATTTTTTTTTTCATGATGTGTGGGTGTTGACAGTATTTCCAGACATAAATCCAAATGGCTGTCAGTTCTGAGCTTCTTGTCTAAAAGGGATATGTCAGCGTTAATCTACCTCTGAGACAGATTATCCTTCACAATAGAAAATCTTCCCCTTATTTATAATTGGTTTACTCTTAACACTTGCAGATCTTTCTTTCCTGAGCTGTTAGGTAGTGGGTTTTGGATACCTTCAGCTGCAGTTCACTTTGGAGGTAGACGGATCTCAAGAACGAAAGACTGATTTGCACATGATTCAGGGGTCTGATGTTTAGTCCAATACATAAGGCTAATTACAAGCCAGCATAGAAGCAGCGTTATTGAAGAAGTTTTTTGGCTTTATGCATGTTTATACACAAAATAAAATACAGGCACGTACTTGTTCTGTGTTTACAAACAAATGATTTCCCATTCGGTGTACCATTGTCACATACTGTCAATGCTGTGTAAGGTGAGTATGATCAGGAAGGCTACTCACTACCAGTCAGGTCACAGTAGAATTGCTACACTGTTTTTTAAAGAGCGATGCTAATATATGTAATAAGAACACATGACCTGTCAGGATTTAGTGATCAATGGTCAAAATCAGCTAGGTAAGGCTTTAATGCATAGCTAGCCTACACAGTGTATGTAGAACCATTCCAACAACCCTTAATTAAATAGAGTGGTGAACCAAGTACTAAAAAGCTCATTTCAGCTAAATCTGCATACCAATAACCACTCTGGCACTGCCCAATACATATACAAATATTAGAAAATTAAAGAATGCATGGAGGCAACAGCAGAGGACAATCCCTAGTCTGCCTCAATACACAAATACAGTTTGACGGTGTTTGCAATAAATCAGTGACAGAATGTTTCCATCATCTTTAATTTGCACTTACCTTCTCTATTAGCTCACATCAGCCTTACAATAGTCTTTGTTTATGCATTATGTCCTGAGGTACAATAAATTGCCAGAGCCTTCTGCATCCCAGACCTCAGATGAACCCTTGACAAGGCATGGTCATTCCAGAGAAACGGTATCCGCTCAGTATTAATTAGAAAAATGTGCATGCAAACTCTCAGTACAGTTAGTTCCATCAGGCAAAATGAGCTTTCTTTGGATCACAAGCTGATGGCAGCCCACAACAAAGCACGTTATAAAGCTATCTTCTATCTTAAGACCGATTAAAGAAAGATGAAGATAAAAATCTATACATTGCATTCTAATTTTCTTTTCAACAAAAGACAGGCTGATTTGAGAAGGCCTAAAATGCTTTTAACCTTATTACTCACACAGCTTCCTTCATCCACATGCCATAGTAATACCTGTCTTTTGATTAGGAGTTGGGAAGAGGCAGAGCCTTCTAAAAATTGATGTTGCTTTCCTCCCTCAGCTCCATGCCCTGGTAGTGAAGATTTTCATACCTCTTGGTGATGACTAAAGATACTTTAGCTTGAGGCATTGCTGAAACATACAGATGATGCTTTGGTGTCTTCATTCCCAGGTGAGCTCATGGAAACACAATTTCTGTGCCTTCCCCTGCTCAAGACTAAGGTTATCCTTCTGTTTATTTGCCATGTTATCACAGCACTTAAAAGGCTTTATGAGTGTATTTACAGAGAAGACAACCATTAATGAGGAAAGGCTGAGGATTTTACGAGGAAAAGCTGAGGGATCTGGGGCTGTTTAGCCTAGAGAAGAAGAAATTGAGGGGAGACCTCATCGCTCCCTACAACCACCTGAAGGAAGAGGTTGTAGAGAGGTGAGGGTTGGTCTGTTCTCCCTAGTGGAGAGTGATAGGACAAGGGGAAATGGCCTTAAGTTGTGCCAGGGAAGGTTCAGGTTGGCTATTAGAAAGAATTTCTATACTGAAAGGGTTGTCAGCCATTGGAACAGGCTGCCCAGGGAGGTGATTGAGTCACTGTCCCTGGAGGTGTTTAAGAGCCAGGTGGATGTTGCACTGTGGGAAATTGTTTAGTAGGTTGATAGGGCTGGGACAAAGGCTGGACTTGAAGTTCTTCTAGGTCTCTTCCAGCTGATACGATTCTATGATTCTATTATTCTATGAATAAGAGGCCTCCTGGGCTCTCTCTTGGAAAACAAGTCTCTCAGGAACCCAGACGGTTCTGCCTGTCAGAGGGACAAGGACTTCATAGATTCATTTTCTCATCTCCACGAGCCCACCCAAGAGCTGGGTTTCTGGCAGACAAAGCCCTAACCTGCCCAGAGGCACCACAGTTTGAAGTGCCACATTGCTCTCGTAAGCTTGCCATGGACAACTATATTTTCTCCTGTGGATCCTGGAAGTGATGTGTACAAGCTGCAAATTCAACATGAAAAAAAGAGTATCTCACATAGATTATCAGCAGCTGCACATGAGGTACTCATTTGAAATTCTCCCATAATTGTAAAGGGCCCCTTGAGAAGAACAAATAAGCCCTGCCATGTTTCCTAATCTTGCTACACTAGTTATACAGAGAAATGTTCGCTCCTAATGATGACACAAAAGCTGCTGTAAGCTTTTCTTCTGCAACGCCGCTGCTTATATCAGCTATTATTCAGTTATTCCATACTAACAGTGGAGAATCATTTTTGTGCTTTTCATTCTTCCTCCCAGAGGGCAACAGATGTAATAACTTATTCCCTGTCTGGCACATTAAGGCTTGAAAAATTAATGCAGTGCTGCTGAGATTTCCACTTTCTGCTTTACTTAGAGTGCCAAAGCTTTGAATTTCAGTGAAAAAATATTAAGTAATAAAAAGCTTATTTTAAGTTTGTTAATGTACTTGTCTGTTTTAATGCCTTTCTGCGGTTTCCACAAAATAAGAATTCCAGTGACTAATCTTTCTGAATTTCTCTTGCTTCTAAGTTATTACTCTACTGTCTAATTGAGACCTCTTCCATTTCTAAATTATACCAACTAAAATTTAAAAACTGTTGTTAACTGTATTGTGTTAAAAAATAATCAATTAAGAATATCAAATGAATATAGATATGCTTACTTGCAATGTTTTATCAGGCCACTCACAAAAACTTCCCAATCACATTACCCCACAGCTTATTCACATACTGCTTTGTACATCTAATTTAGTATCTATACCAAGGCCTACACATTCCTTCAAAACTATTGTCCAGTTACATGAAGTTTGTAAAAGAGAGTAGTAGTTCAGACAAGATTTCACCTGTGTTTTATTGCTTTTGCTCAGGAAAAGCAAATGATGCAGTTACTACATGGAGCTCGCCTGGGGTTTTGATAATCTGGACACAAGGCTTGCAGCAGAAAATCAGAGGCCACCTAGTTGAAGATTTCATCACAGAGGGTCCAGAGGGTGTCACAGAGATAAATGCGTCGTGTAACCCTTTGAAGAACCACAGGGGATGGGTTTATGTACGTAAATGTGTTTCCCTCTAAATTAGCACTATTCGATCATTCATGTCGTACACATTCAACAGGCACATCTACAAAGTGTCTACCTCTGCAATTAATAGATGTATATCAAGTGATTATAGTGAAAGAAAAAAGCAACACGTAGTGGAGAGAAGAGTTGAAGAAGGCTGAGAATGAAATCATCCTTCAAAAATAATGCGTTCCTGAGTTGGTAGATAGGGATCGGTAGCAGAATACCCCTCCTGTAACCCAGAAGGAAGTAGTTAGTGACCTGCTGTGCCACTTAGATCCCAGCAAGTCCAGGGGTCCAAATGAGATTCATCCTAGGGTGCTGAGGGAGCTGGCAGAAGAACTGGCTAAGCCACTCCCTATCATTTTTAACTGATCCTGGCTAACTGGGGAGGTCCCAGATGACTGGAGGTTGGCCAACATGACACCCATCCATAAGAAGGGCCAGAAGGAGGATCTGGGGAGCTATAGGCCTGTCAGCCTGACCTCAGTGCCTGGCAAGGTTACGGAGCAGATCATCCTGAGTGCCATCAAGTGGCATGCAGAACATAACCAGGGGATCAAGCCCAGCCAACATGGGTTTAGGAAAGGAAAGTCCTGTCTGACCAATCTCATCGCCTTCTATGACTGGGTGACCCACCTAGTGGATGAGGCGAAGGCTGTGGATATGGTCTACCTTGATTTCAGCAAAGCCTTTGACAGTCTCCCATAGCATCCTCCTGGAAAATCTGGCAGCCCACGGCTTGGACGGATGCACTCTTTGCTGGGTAAAAAACTGGTTGGATGACTTGGCCCAGAGAGTGGTGGTGAATGGTGCTGCATCCAGTTGGCATCCGGTGACCGGTGGTGTCCCCAGGGATCAGTTCTATTCAACATCTTTGTTGTCAACCTGGATGAGAGGATTGAGTCTACCCTTAGTAAATTCGCAGATGACACCAAGTTGGGGGGAACTGTCAATCTGCTGGAGGGTAGGAAGGCACTGCAGAGGGACCTAGACAGGACGGGTCAAAGGGCTGAGGCCAGCGGTATGAAGTTCAATAAGACCAAGTGCAGGGTCCTACACTTTGGCCACAACAACCCTCTGCAGCGCTATGACTGGGGCAGGAGTGGCTGGAGAGTGGCACAGCAGAGAAGGACCTGAGAGTACTGGTTGACAACCGGTTGAACATGAGCCTGCAATGTGCCAGGTGGCCCAGAAGGCCAACGGCATCCTGGCTTGTATCAGGAACAGTGTGGCCAGCAGGAGCAGGGATGTAATTCTGCCCCTGTACTCAGCACTGGGGAGCCCTCACCTCGAGCCCTGTGTGCAGGTCTGGGCCCCTCACTGCGAGAAAGACATTGAGGGGCTGGAGCGGGTCCAGAGGAGAGCAACGAGGCTGGGACAGGGACTGGAGGGAAAGTCCTGTGAGGAGAGGCTGAGGGAGCTGGAGGTGTTTAGCCTGGAGAAGACTCGGGGAGGACCTTATCACTCTCTACAACTCCCTGAAGGGAGGTTGTAGTCAGGTGGGGGTCGGGTTCTTCTCCCTAGCGACTAGTGACAGGATGAGAGGGCACGGTCTGAAACTGCATCACGGGAGGTTTAGGTTGAATCTCAGGAAGCATTTCCTCACGGAGAGGGTGCTCAGACATTGGGATGCACTGCTCAGGGAAGTGGTCAAGTCACTGTCCCTGGAGGTGTTTAAGGAGAGGCTGGATGTGGCACTTAGTGCCATGGTCTAGCCAATGTAGTGGTGTTGGGTCATAGGTTGGACTTGATGATCTCAGAGGTCTTTTCCATCCTCAATAATTCTGTGATCCTGTGATTCTGTGATTTTTTTTCTACCCTCTCCTAGTTGTTCACAGTAACAGAGATGAAACAAACCCTTGATTTAGACTTTATCTGTGCAGAAGTCAGTTCTTAGTGCCAGAATTCTTACCCAAAAGGACAGGGTGGAAAATCTCAAATTAGATACATAGGTTCAAAATGTATTAGCAGTCATATGATGACAAAGTCCCAGGGAATCTTCCTTAACACCACAGAGCATTTGCTAATGCTACTGTTTGTGTATTCCAAGTCTGCAAGTTTGGGAATTAGCATTAACTACCTGTCATATCAAGCTGTCCTTTCACTCCTCCACACAGTCACTTAGCTCTCTTTTCCTCATAGAACCATAGAATCGTATCAGCTGGAAGAGACCTAGAAGATCATCGAGTCCAGCCTTTTTCCCAGCCCTATCAACCTACTGAATGATTGCCCCCAACGCAACATCCACCCATCTCTTAAACACCTCCAGGGACAGTGACTCAACCACCTCCCTGGGCAGCCTGTTCCAATGGCTGACAACCCTTTCAGTATAGAAGTTCTTTCTAATGTCTAACTTGAACCTCCCCTGGCACAACTTAAGGCCATTTCCCCTTGTCCTATCACTCTCCACTAGGGAGACTAGACCAACCCTCGCCTCTCTACAACCTCCCTTCAGGTGGTTGTAGAGAGCGATGAGGTCTCCCCTCAATCTCCTCCTCCTTGGAGAGAAATCCTCAAGTAATTTCTCCTCTGTCCTCCAGGCTGCTGGCTGGGCCCCAGAGAACACTGAGCATTAAAGAGCACGGAACTCATATGTCTAGTCTCTGGCAACACTTGTTCCCTTATTCCACAGAGAGGGATCTCTGTTTCCTTAAAAGTTGGCTTTGCTGATTCAGGCTTCTTCATCTCAGCAGATTTCAGTTCAGAGTTTGATCTATCAGCATCAAAGACATCCTTCTGTTCAGAGCACGCCTCAGTGATCAGACAATAAGCAGCAGAAAAGTTTCAAATGAGGCTAGCGGTTCCCCGGGAGACCAAACGCAATTAATAACATGTTTTTCTGCAAGGAGCAAAGTTAATGAAGCCTGATTTCCTAGATGATGAGACATTCATCTTCTACCCTGTCTGTAAACTGTTAAACCAGTTACCACTGTAAACCAAGCTCCTCTGCCTCACGCCTCCCGTCTCACCTGCCAATCTCACCTTACCCAACTTCCTCCCATATTTTACCGCAACAAATAATCTTCTTGTTTAAACAGTCATCTTTGACAAACATCCACTTTCATCTTGCTTCTACCAGGACCTCCACAGGGTCCTCAGCTTCTTCTGTGAACATCTATTTGGTCTGTCACTTGCAAGATGACACAGGCTGTGGCTAGCCCAGAGCCATGTATGTACTCAGGGGCCAGCAAACTGCTGCCAGGCAGGATGAGCAATGTTTGCACCTTCAGCAAAAGGCATATTAAAGCATATGACAAACTAGCAATTTTAATGAAAACCATAGGCACTTCACAGCTATGAGACCTCAGTTCAGCCAGAGTTGCCAAGTTTGGCTGAAACAGGCCAACAAATGCAGAAGTTATCAGGAAGCATTGGACAAGTGAGACAGAAGGAGCAAGAAGACACAGTGTGAACGCCAAAATTTTTCTTTGAAAACCAGGCAACTGAAAGAACAAAGAAGCCTTTCAACAGCTTAGCTGTGACCCTAAGTCAGTCACATATGTTGATTAGGATCTGCTATGAACTACTGCAGTATGACATTGACCCTTTTTTTTTTTTTCAAAAAAAAAAATAAAATACAGAAACTGTAAACTTATCAATACCTGGAAAATGATAGTTGACTGTCATTTTAAAAAATGAACGACATTAAGATAGAACAGAAGTTGATCAGACTAACATGAAAGAGACTAATTTAAGTCATTTGGTTCTCCTCCAGTGTGTGATTAAACTGTATTAGCCTTTATCAAGTGATGTGGGAGCACACTTACAGGAAACCTCTGAGCATAGCTATGCAGCTGCTCAAGGGGCTCAGTCTGTGGACCCTGGATATAACTTCTGAACATAGTATTTAGTCCTATTAGTAGGAATGTGAATAGGTAATTACTTTCATTTAGAGCTGCTCACCAAAATTTTTAAGACAATGTCTGACTCAATCTAGAAACCAACGCATGTGCTGTTAGCTGGGGTTTAGAACAAGTCGTACGGATTGAAGTGTCCAGTATCTATGGAATTACTTAATGACATCTCTTACCAATTCTCTAGATTAATTGATCTGTACCTTGTCTTCAACTGCATGCTATTGTCAACAGTTGCAGGTGGGAACTGAGCTGAAATCGCAAAATACTCTTTGAAGAGAAGTTTTCGTTTAGCAAGCCGTAACTCGGGGAAAGGGAATGGTTTTTATGAGATGCTGCCTATCTTCCAGTCAACAGCTTTCTTATAGTTCACAGCATATTGTGATTCCTGCTGCTTGTAGTACGTCTGCAGGGCTTGTTTACAGATTTCTCTCTCTTCTTATTATGAAATCCAGTTCTACAGCTAAAAAAAAATACAGGAGCATACTATCACTAAGAGCATAGTAGTGGGCAATTTAGCCCACAGATTCAAAGTTCGACAATGGTTTTTTTGTGTGTCTTTTTCTTTTTCTTTTTTGTTTTTCCAGATACAAAGAGTCATAGGGATGTAAATCAGCTTTACTAATTGCAGATGTTAAAATTGACGTATATAGTTTCTGCAAAGGGCCTGGAATAAATGTCCTTATTTCCCACAATCTCCCCAGAGACACGATATTTATTAAACAGTGCTATGAGTGCCCTCTTAATTTCTGTTTTCTGTGATCCATTAAATTTGAGTAAATAGATGTTGCCATTCTGATCAGATCATTTAGACCTTTGTATTTAGTGCTCTACATACAGGAATTACAGAATTGCATCTTTTTCTGAGGGGAGAAAACTTCTGGCATGACTTGTTCACCATGAAAGACCTTTTGTTCACATCATGTAAGTTATCTACTTGGAATTAATGGTTTAACATAGGTTCTTCTTTTAACTTGCTATTAAAAACTAAAATGATCATGCCTTAAATTTAAACTAGCTGATCACAGGAGCTGAAAATTGATATATTTCTGGAAGATGAACAGAAATACAATCAAAATGAGAACTGTTTGTTTATTTTATTTCAAACCATAAACTAGTTTTAAACTGAGGGGCAGAAGAAAGATGCATCAAATGTCTTCACTAAGAAGGAACTTAATAGCATTTTGGACAAATAAAAGAAAAACAAGGTTACAGGAGAGACAGACGACAACTTAAATCATTTAGTTTATACCAGCCATGTCCTGTGTTAAGTTCTATCTAGTGTAAAACTGTGCTATATTGTGCTAGATTATAGGCATTGACTATTAGCTCTTGCATTTGTAGAAAATAAATGTTTATGAAAAGAAATTACTCCATTTTCAAGACAGAGAGTTCCTGAAAAAGGATTTGTTAAACATCTGCAAAGCCAAGGAGAAATACTTCACAGCAGCAGTGATTGACAAACTCTGACTGAGGATTTACAAACCATGTGTGAAACTATTTCAGACAGTTAATCACTGGCTTAAAAATCAGCAGACTTTCTGAATGCCACTTGTATCAAGGTGGATGTCACACAGACTGCAAAGATTTTTTTTTTTTTTTTAATTGGCAACATCTGAAATGGATATGAGAGAGATTCGGCAGGCAGAAGATACAGAAGTGATAGAACACCAATACTGCACTCATTGCGCAAGTAACCTTTCACAAAACATTCATTGAAACATTGGAAAATTCGCAGAACATTTTGCTTTAACTGGAGGGAGGGGAATAAAATAAAAATATTTTCAGAATCAACCCTCTCTAAATGCGAAGAAAACAAGCCTCAAAAACAGGAGAGGGAAGAGGACACGAAGATGAAAAGGAAAAAGGAGACTAAAGCCATTTACAGCATTCCAAGACCATTCTAAGACAGTGAAGCTCTTTGTGACAGACTCCAAACGACTTATTGGAATCATAGTCTGGGTTGGAAGGGACCTTTAAAGGTCATCTAAGTCCATCCCCTGCTTACAGTGAGCAGGGACATCTTCAACTAGATCAAGTTGCTCGGACCCTGAGGTGAGGTGAGCAAGGAGGGCCTTGCCCTAGGTGACTGTGTGGCTGCCCTAGGGGATCCTGCTCTGGCAGGGGGTTGGATTAGATGATGTCTAGAAGTCTCTCCCAACCCCAAACATTCTGTAATTCTGTGATTCTATGATTCTAGGGGGTTTGTCTGCTGCCTCGAATAGACCTATTGAGTTGGCTGACACCCTTCCAACATGCTGTTTTCAGCTTGCTGGTGCTCCCCAGGTTGTTTTTTCACAGGTGCAGGGGGTGGCTGCAATTGCCCTGGCAACACTCAGGCCTCAATATCTTCACTGACCGTTGGGATCATTTAAAACTCCCGCCGTTGCCCTGGCAATGCCCAGGCCTGGCCACAGCCCCAGGGCTTCCCTGCCTCAGAAGACCCTAAAGAACATTCTCTTTTCTAACATAGGTCGAGGTATGTCACACCAGCTAAGGATCTCAGCACCTAAGTGTTTCAATAAACCCAAACTAAGCATGGCTGCTTCTGTTCAATATCAGAACATTCCTTAAAATACTCCTGGCTGGAACACCTTTATGAGTCTGACCATTTGCTCCAGGTACACCTCACAAATCCTCCACAACAGGTTGCCCGGACTCAGCTACATCAAACAGCCACTGCCAGAAGTTTAGGGTGGCCACCGGACTACCTGTTCAAAACAGATCGGCCTTAAAATAAACAGCCACTAATTGCTTCTGAAATTAAACCAGTTTTCCTTCAAGAACTTTCTACCACAAAAACAAATCAATAAAATATTAAGTGCCATTTCTGTCGTTAGGGTAAAGCAGCTGCAGTTCTCTTTCATTCTTTTCTTCCTCCTTAAAAAATAACTAGAAAACACAAAAATCTTTAATAATATCCCCGTTTTTACCACGCAAAATGCGCAAATGTTACCTCAAAGACCAAAATGGACATGATTCCTACTTAATATGTTTCAGGGGAGACTAAAACAGTTTTTGGAAAGAATAACTAGTTGTACATACAATCTTTTGCACCACACAGAGCATTAGGATATAATTTATATTTATTAGACTTTGTGGGGTGCAATAAATCATTGTTTTCATTTGTAGACCATTATTATGGGAGTGATTTAACTGAAGAAATTCTTCCTCATGGCCTATCGGAGTGAAAGGTTAATGGCATAATGAATTCCTGTAAAACAAATAGTAGACTTTCACCATCCTTCAGTCAGCAGGTGGTAAATTAGCACGTAGTAAAGTGTGTATGCAATCTGCATTCGCAGGCCAATAAATATTATTCAGGGGCTAGTTTTACCTGCTCTAGTTGACAGTGCATTAATGGGACTATATAGATCCATAGCATCTAAGAAAGGTACAAAGAGCAAAAGGGAGCTGATTTTGCAGTAGCCTGACTTTTAGCACTGATATATGCCAGATATTACCGAAGAGGTATATCTGGAATATTATAGCAATGCCCATAAATTCCACATTGCGCTGTAATAAAGTACTGCTTCTACATGTGGCAAATACACATTCCTGTGGTCCCTTCAGCTTGTGACATTTACTCTGCCATCCTATTAATACTGGTGGCATTTCATTGTGGTAATGAATAGCTGAGGGAGAAAAATCCTTAATATGCAGCACCACTATGAAGGCCAAAAAAAAACCCCCTCCTAAAATAATATGCTAGCTCTCACTGTGAAAGTTAAACATATTATCAATGTATTTCTGTGAATAGGCATTAATTATCCATTCAGCCTACAAGACTTGTGTAATGTGTTGATGCTCTCCATCTATAAGAACTGCTACATTGCAAGGCAATTAAATAAAAGTATGATTAAAAAGGAAGTGTATTTTCTTTTTGTGATTGTATTCTTTGCCCTCACAAGCCTTAGCTTTCTCCTTTCTTTTCTTTATTGGAGAAGAACAGGCCCCCAGTTAATTCCTTGTTGCAGTTATTGATGGTTCTGTAGTACATGAGTCAAGACACAAGACTTATGTAAGGGGTATTATAGTGAATCTCAATGCTGGAAGTAAATTCATCAGCTTTGTGCAAGTTTGTATTTTACTCTCTATTTCTTGGGGAAAGAAGTATTTTCTGACAGGTAGCTGGAGGTCTGGGATAATATTTGGAATCCTTTCACCCTGAAGAGAAGAACCTGGGCCAGGTGTCTGAGGGTATTAGGATGCTGCTCTCTTCAGCTTGCACAGATCATATGGCGACTTTTGAAAACTTCATTCTGAGTCCCACACACCTTGTACCACAAGGAGTCCCAGAGGCTTGTCTATATTGTGAAATGAAACTGCTCAGTTAAGCCAAGTGGCACAAACTGAACCAAACTGTAGGTCTCCTCAGGGCTCCAGTAGTCCTAAAATATAATTACTGTTTGCATTTGATATTTTTTCCTGAAAACCGCCTATAGCACAAGGCTTGCACAGCATGTGGTGGTGGCAGAAGGAGCCAAGGCTGCTGGGACATCACTGGGGACCAGTGGGAAGAGACCATCCCCTGCCAGGCTCCCTGGGGCTCTGTCTACAATGGGGCACGCCAAATCGCTCCCCAGAGCTATCGCAGAGACTGATACTAGGCACAAGTCAAAACTAAATTATAACTAGTTGCAAAGCCTCCTCTTAAGCCCATATATTTATATTTAATTTTACTGATTTTAGCAACTACTTTTATTACCTTCAGGGTAGTTACTTCTATATAAGTTTACAGATATCTGCTGAGAGAGTAAAAACTCATAGTTAAGCTCTAAGCATTATACCAAATAACATTCTTATCTGAGAGCTCATTAAAAGAAATAAAACAAAAAAAAAAACAAACAAAGCTGATGAAAAAATATCATTCAGGGCCCAAACACATATTTTCTAGCTTTCAGGAAAACTTTCTATAAAAAAATTAAATTATTGTTATACTACTTATTATGGTACTTGAGTGAGGTATGAAAAATCACATTTCTCAAAGTGACAGAATACCACAGAAGCAAATAATACCAACATAACACTATCAATGTCATTAAATTGCTATTTCAGCGAGAATAATAACTGCCCTGTGCAACAACTATAGACACATCCAGGAACACCATGAGTTAGTCCATATCTTGTTCATTTTCTTTTGATTTGAGTTTGATTTTTCTATCACTCCAACCTCAGTTTAACATTAACCTTACATTTATAGCAATCTCAGTAACCAATATGGCTGTATCCAGAACATGTAATACCTGTAAGCTGATCAGGCTTTTTATAAAGCAATATTTACCCCAGAAAGTCAGGGTGAATTGTTATTTTTCACTCTCTGATCTTATTGTTGAATGGGTGTCTCACTGCTTCCATACCCACAGCAGTGCAGATGCTGGAATTAATAGCAGCTTTTTAAAGAGTATTTATCACTTTTAAACAGACAACATATGACTCAGCATGGGAGTTCAGGGCTTTTATCAGGTGATAAAAAGTGACAGGCAGAAGCCCTGCTGGGGCACAGAGATGGCAACCAGCTTCACAAAATGTTTTATTTCTGCTCTGCTTTAAAAACACATAATTGTTGTGACTTGCATAAAAAAATAGACAAGAAATTGTAGATTGCAACGTTGCTCTAATTTTGAAAATCGCCTTTTCAACCAGGGCCATGCAACAAGTTCATGTTCAAATATTCTGAAATGGTTAGAACAACCTACCCTCTTGCATTTAACTCACAATTTTTAGCACCTGTTTCAGACAGTTTTGGTTTTTTTTTTTTTTTGATAATGAGTAGTTTCCACCTGTGCACAATGTTGGAAAAATATTTTGCAGACAAAAACCCCAAAATGCCAAACAATGATATATACCTCTTCATGTTTTTAGGTAATGTCTACTTAGTGTGGAGAATATGCTCCAAAACATTAAACAGAGATGCTGGTTATAGTATCACACAGCTAGTAAGATTATACTTCCATTAATCTCCTGGTCGTAATACTAAGACCCTCCTGTATAACTCTATCACACAGCCTGAAATAATTTTGTCAACAGCAATCTAACTGCGCCATGTTTCTTGAAACTAGAACTGACATCTTAAAAATCTATCACAGAGCCTTTTACGCTGGAACCGGGAGCTGAGGACAGGGAGCCATTTCAACGCTGCTGGCTGGAAATCCTGTCCTCAGCCACGTGCACTGGGTGTTTGGACAAGGTTTCCCAAATGCCTCCCTTCCCTCAGCCCCATCTGCTGCGATGGCACGATGCCCGCTCGCCCGGGACGGTGCCAATGTTGCTCAGTGCCAAGCAAAATGAGTGGAGATGGGCAGTTTGTGAGCAGCATCTCTTCTAATAGAAAGTCCCTCTTCTGTGAGGGCGCTGGCGCACAGGTGCCAAATGCCACTTTATACTTGATTGCATCTGCGGGTACTTACATGCCGAGAGCGGAGCACCTAAATGGAGATGGTAACAAAGACACAAATCTACGTTTACGCTTGCCAGAAGTACTGCCTATGCTCAAACATAAAGCCATTAATACAACACAGGGTATCAAATTTGCTAAACTAGACCACAACCTCAGAGAAGCCTGTTAAGCATAATTCACAACTGACAATGACATCGAGTAACAAAAAATCCATGCGGAAGAAAAGATCCAAACCACAGTTTTGCACCCCTCTGAAGGACTATAAAGCACCTGCAACCCTACTAAGCTTGTGGGTTCTTTGATACGTTTATGGTGGATGTTTATGGGATGTTAATTAAAGATGTTATGTTAAAACCAATTCAAATGCAAAGATGCATAGGAAATAAACAACTGAAGCCTCACTAGAAATTGCTTAGCCTGTCTTCCATTTACCTGCATAGATGTTTCTGCTCTACTCATTCTCTTAACAGGCCAACATGTTAAGTAGTTGGCTATTCCATATCTCATAAGCAGACCTTATAAGGTAGAAGATTACAAATATTTACAGATTCTCTTCAAAAGACAGTAAGTGTATACCAATTTATTTTTTATTCCTGGAGCTTCTTCTTTGTCTGACCTCACTTACTGATAACCTTCTGGCATACATTTTTACACTTTTTTTCCCCTCAGAGGCTATAAATCATAATGGATTACAAATAAATGTTATTTCACTGTATTGTTTGTACAGCAAGAGGTTTCTGTTGCATTAGGAACCGTACACACACACACACACACAGAGAAACAAGCTCTCCCATAAGGAGCAGTCAGTCCTGTCTAGACAGGGCTCAGAAAGGTGTCCTTGTTACTGCTCATCAGCTCATGATTTCTCCCCTCCTGAGATGGGGAAAAAGACTAAAGCAGAAAAAGACATTGCCTCTAGTTTGCCACTTAAGAAGTTGTGAGCCCACAAAACTCTTCTAGTGTTTGTGTAAAGGACAACACACAAAAATTTAATTATTAAACTCTAGACCAGCTAATCTATTGCAGATGCTTTGTTTGCAATAATAAATAAACTCTTTCCAGTTCTTTCTCCTTCTCTCTCCTCTTCTTGTCCATCTGTCACTATTCTGTCACTATCTGTCACCTGGACCACGAGGATGGCCAGACCAAGTCATAGCAAATGTTCACCCAGTCCCTGCCTGGCCACTCTAGCAAGGACCTGAGGGGGCTGCTTGAGTAAACACAGATCAAGATGCTTCCTACAGTGCCCTATTGGTAACTGGGATTATCTATCTAGATCTTTGAGAGCTTCAACACATGCTTTTATTTGTTTGCTTTGTTTGTGGTTTTTTTGTTAAGCTCTTCAGTCTGTTTTGTCTTTAGCTAAGGTTTTCACAGGTTATTTTTCACAGCAACTTCGTTTTTTTTTTTTTTTTTTTTAACAGAGAAACTACTATTTTGTTAACACTTTATATTTCACGAAGAAACCTTAATAAAATCTTATTTTTAGCCTAGATGTCTGTAATATATTTAAAATGTTGGTATCTTGTCTGAAAGAAGTTTTACCCTATTCATAGATGAGGTGGCAACAACACACAGAGGCAGTCAGGCCACATTACTCACCATTTTCTCACCTCAGCTGTTTATGAAACTGGCACATCAAGGAAGAGGAATCCATCTCATGATGTTACTGCCAGGACACAGCAGGAGCTGCCCAGGCTGAACTTAAATGGACATGGCACGGGTGGCTGGAGATCCCAGGGCCACTCAGGTGGATTGGTGCATCTCTTGGTCTTCTTTTGGCTTTGTTTTCTGCTCTGCTCATATCAAAAGGCATCAGTCAGTCATTTATTCATGGTAAATATTTCTATCATTCACCCAGACTTTTGGAACCCCATTGCCTTTCCAAGCATTGTCCCAGATGTCTTCCTGTACTGATCCTGCAAATCCTCAAATATATAAACAACCTCCACACATCCAAGTCATTCCCCTAGCTCTCCATATATCTCCCCATAAAGCTCCCCATAAAGCATTCATCACAATGGGAATATTAAACTGCTAAAATAACTGCTATTCATCAAAATGGGAATATTAAAAAAAAATCCTACTTGTTTTTGCAGGAATTGTATTAAGCATATCATCCTGTAACTGCTGAAACTCCTACTTCAACTAGCAAATGTGTCAGTTCCTGACATCCCAGCCATATTTAAGGAACACTTAAATATCAGTATTGTATACTTTCAAGCAAGTGTAGCAGTCCTATTGCTCTCAGAAAGACTTCAACACATACTTAAAGTGTAAGATGAAATATTTTCCTGAGTCAGTAATATATATTACAACTGTTTTTAATTACAAAAATTTGAAGATACAGCTTTTGCACTGCACTTCTTGTCACATATGTTGGACTGCCAAAAGCTACCAGCATTTTCCCACTTTCAGTATGCTGCTTATTCATCAGCACAGACTGTGCTGTTGTTTTTATTCTCCAAAACAGCCTGACTTTATGATTCTGTTCATTTCACACCTGGCAACACAGAAAATGCAGAGGTAATAGAGGGGAAATCCTTTAGCAATCAGTAAAATGACTAGAACCGCAGTGGTGATGTGTGTTATTTTCTGAAGCAGCAATAAAATGCATGTGAAATTTCAAGGGAGCTACAAGTCATTGTTTGCTACAGTGACATGCCAGCATATGCTCATGTTATCATTTAATAATACGGAAGAGAGCACTCATCATAGCCAGCACAGAGCAAAATACCAGGGAGGGAGGTGTTGCAATACAAAGTAACTCAATGTGAAACATGTGTAACAAGCTGTGCATGTTAGAGACGGATTTTATGGGAACATACACAAACGCAAAAGCTCACGAACACACACAGGCATACAAATGCATGCTCTTCTATTGCTTAGAATAGTGAAAAAGTACAGAAAATACTATTACCTGAAACATGATGGGAAGTCTAGACTCTGAAAATCAAGCGCAGTACTGACGTTGTAGAATTTTGTGTTTGCAGTTTCATGATGTTGACTTGGTCACAGTGTCTTCTGCCTTAGTCTTCTCTACTGATGACACATTTCTTCCTGAGACTAGAAAGATAAGCTGCATGTTTTTCAATATGTATTGGTAGGAAAGAGACTACTAAAACCCCTGTATCTTGAACTATCAAACATTTTTCCATGTCTTAATCTGAAAAGTACTTTTTATTCACCAACAGTAAACAATCTACAGTAGGAACCACCTGCGCTATCATAAATCCAGATAAAACTCACCTTCCTCTTCTGTGGGTGGCTGAGGAGATGAGGAACCAGAGCATGGGCCATGCTCAAGTTCCCTGGGCTGAACTTCTGCAAGATATCCAGATGGAAATACCAGAAAAGAGATCTGAAAAATGCAGTGTGAGAGAGAGAGGTCAGGTCTAGATAAATTAATGAGTGCTCATCTTAAACAGCTAGCTGGTGACATGTAAGAACGAAAAAAAATTCCTCAGAACAGAGGATATGAAGTAAGAAGAGCATCACTACAACAGGGATTTGATCCAAATCCCATGAAGGACAAAGCAAAGGCAACCAAGACTTGGAAACTCTTTTTCAAAACGATTTTACACACTTCTGGCTTTATTTCAAATTAATTTTCTGAACTTTTTTTTCTAATAAATTCCTCTGCATGTTCCACCATAAAGTCACCCTTCAAAACATCCTTGGTGATTTTATATGGTTTGGAAATATTGTCATTTTACTTATGCAAGATAACTTTCTTTCCCAATATTTCATTTACTGCTTCAATAAATACTGAGAGTGCAATGAAATATAAATAAAATGCTGAGGAATTGTTTCAGACTTACTATAGAAAATGTCCCTGTAAAATAATACATAAAGAAGGGTTTCAAATGCAATTGATTGTTTAATAAAGCACAAATGATTAATAAACCTTTAATAAAAGTAAACCGTAAACTAATTATGCTTCCATAAATATTTAATACACTTTATTACTTTTTCATAAACATTTATTATTTAAATTTAAACATTAAATAAATACACTCCTAAAAGCTCCAAAATAGTCACATCACAGACATACACAAGAATATAAAACTTTTGGAAGAACAACTTGTTATTTTAGTGATATTTTGTAAATTATTATTATGCCATTGTTTCTAGCAAAGGCTTTTGCTTTGAAAACACCCTTCCAAAAAATGTCATGGATAGAAGGAAAAAAAACATATACTCTAATGACTTTATGCCTTATTTTTTCAGGGAAGGGCAAGACTGTAGGGGCCTTAGGGGAGGCAGGAAACAAATGTCATCTTTCTTTTCATATAATTGTATACCCATGTGCTTTACGTAATCAAAATGAATACTTCAATTTGCTACATATTTAGCTGGAGGAACAGAAGGCATATGGAAAAAAAGCCCCAGGGGCAAATGATCTCACTCACCTGGAAAACAATGTGTGTGTTAATAGAGTAATTTGTTAATTAAAGATTCTAAGATGTCCACCAAAGCCATTTATTTTTGAATTACCACTTCCTAGAGTTAAACAAGATCCCGGGTAAAATGTAATTAGAAACTCTATTTTTCCTCTGTCTCAGTTGTTCCTGAGTGCAATCAATTTGACAAGTATCCCAAGAGCTACCTCAGCAGCAGATGGTCTACGCACCAGTCCAATCAGCACCGAGCACCAAGAACAAAAAAGATAAAACAATTTCACGCCTGTCGCTAGAGCTCTAAGATACAGTGTTGTATTAAATTATCTTCAAATTAAGCTCCTTACTGGCAGTGGAACACAAAAAAGGGATGATTGCTGAAGACAAGTAAATACGCATTTATAAGACTCAAAACACAATGATTATTTTTTGGGGGGGAGGTGGGGAGTGTTTAAAACACAGGTGTTTTATCAGCTCGTGGTAGCAAATGTGAGAACATCACCATAAAGATTTATTCAGTGGCAGGTTCCTCTGATACCTCAGAACACCATCCATTTCAACGACTTGGCAGCCCGCTACAAAACTGATAGCTGATTAAAGAAAAAAACCACAGTGAAAAGCCAAAAGATTACTGTGCTTCATATTGAGCACCCTAATAACTCTGGTTTGTTTGGTTTTGTTTTTCAAAAGGAACAAACAGAAATGACCACCTTGCACTTACAGCAGTAATGTGAAACAATTACAGAAGGAACCCACAGGTGTGTGTTATTCAGCGAAGTCCTAATCTCCAAGGCTTTTTGGGGGCCTTTTTAGGTTGTTATTGCAGGAAGAAAGAATTGTCCTGGTAGGAACTGCTTGGCTGAGCTCCGGCTCCTGTTGCTGCTGTTGGATTTATCTCAGGCTTTTTCCCATACATGGTACTTACTTCTCCATCCTTCCTGAGGCAAGAACCCAAAAGGATGAGAGAAACTTGTATTGCAGAGTGGTAGGGAACTGGGGGTTATATTTAAAAGTCCACTTCCAGGTGCAAAATGTAGTGGGAAGACGGAGCTAACAGGTTGCTAAGACAGCCTGGAAACGAACACTACATGGTATGGTTGGTCTTATTCTTAACAGAGAAATGTGGCCAAAACCACTGGCAGATGATTGAATTATAAGTAATTACAGCAGAGCTTCCTTTTGGCAAGTTGCTAAGAAACACAAGAATTCAAAGGCTCCACTGCCTGCCCCCCAGGAAAAATAGGAAAGTCTACACCAAAGAAAAGTCACGGTGTGCACTGTCATCAGGCTTTGGGATTTCTCAGACAAATGCAGCAATGAAGAGCTGTTCTTATTTATGGTCTCACCCTAGGTATAAGCATTGCGTATCACATGTGTACTCTCTTACAGCCAATGCTGGGCAGTGGTTGTTCACCACTTTATAAGGGATTGTTCTTTTTATTAATTAAAGGTTGTTCTTTTAATTAAATGTATACAATTAATGTATCAGATTTTACAGTTGATATTAAGAACAAGATGTTCTCTTTGTATTAATACTCACTTTGGCATATTTAAAGTTACATTTATAAAAACATAGCTGTCTTTAGTAATTAAATCATATAAACACATTTCTAGAAATAAAAACCTAAATCTGCCATTTTAAATTTTTGAATCAAATGCATGCTATGCATCAGTCAGAAAATATACTATGAACATGGATACTCCTAAACGCTAACCCAATGAAAAATCATTTTGCCGTAGTAACAATTTAAAAGCAAAGTAATTAAAGCTGACATGAAAATAACACAGCAGGAAGGTTAGTGCTCTAAACACAGCATGTAAGACATGATAGTGCATGAAGGCATACGGTAAATAATGCTATTCTGTATGCCAGATAATCAGTATTTCTACAAAAAAGTGACAGAACTCTCAGCATTGCAGTAGTAAAACGCTTAACATCTGGGATTGAGAGTTCATATTCTGGCTATTACTGATACCACGGCTTTATCCTTCTGTGTTGGCCGTTGTATCATCAAAGCTCAGCAATCCTGGTACTGCCTCTCTCTTTCTGTAGTTACATTCACTTTTGGCATTAACTTGATTTCAGCCATTGGGAACTTTTAATATTGGTTTACTTTGCAGCTCTGAAAAGTGCATTTCTTTACAGAGGAGAGCTTGCTTTTTCCTAAACTCTGTGGATATTTTGTCATGTATTTCTTGATTTTAGAGAAAAAAAACCCCCGACAATACTCTATGAACACAACCAAGCCTCATTTTTCTGCTTCAACAGTCAGATGGGGAAGTGACCTAAGAATCCCACAAATGCACCTGTTTCTCTATATAAAAACTGACAAAATTATTTCCCCTCTTTTCCTGCATCCTGCCTAAGTGGCCTCTCTAATACTGATTTTGCTTCAGACTATGCCCAACACTGAAATGGAAAATCTTCACCTCTCCATTTCACAATCTCTTCCAATTTGGACAATTTTTCTTAATCCTGCCCTGGCCAGACAGAATATATTTAGTGCATCACTGACACATCAAAATAACATGCTGAAGGTTCCCAAGTTTCTTTCCATAAGGCAGGCCAATGTGTGAGGAGGAAATATTTTAATAACCTTCCCTGAATTTCTGCAAAGCATTGTCAGCCCATTGAATGCTATGAAGTAAATAAATGGGAAATGTGTTTCTGCAAGGGTCTGTGAGTCTGTTTGCGTACACCTCCCTATCCTAAGCAAAGACTTGTCAAATATGATGATTATAAACTGATTAAATGTGTTTTGTCTGTATGTGGGGTTCTCAGAGAAGACTAGAGATATTGAGGGGATATTGATGAGGCAAGAATGCAAACTCACTATTTTTGTTACTCAGCAAAGACCTTGTGGAAGTCCTTGCATTTCAGTTTTGGTTTGGGGAATAAACTTGCCATCTGCTGCATTATTTCCTCTCTACAACTGCCAGCTCATGCCAAGGTAAATTCATTCGTTATTAGCTTCTATCACCATCAGCATCTCCCCCTGATGCCGATTGGGATCTTCCTTTTCATCACGTCATGAAGAGTTTGTAGTAAAACTTGGAGGTAATCAAAAGATATTTTAATATGGGAAAGATTATTGGGAAGAATGAAAGATGGAGAGGCTCTCTCATGTTTCTATAGATACTCTGTCACTTCACTAGGAGAGGAATGAAGGGGAAACTGCTCTAGGAAAGAGAAGCAAGACAGAGTTAATGGATTTTCTAGTAATGTGCCCACTGCTGCAGAGGTCTACAGAGAATCCCATCACATCCTGCCCACTCAGCAATCTCTATCTTGGATATTTGCGTTGCAGAGTAGTATTTGTAAGTTCAGGTAAAAGTCTAAACGTATTAGTTTTGTATTAAAATGAAAAGGCGGAATACAATTACCTCTTCTAGAAAACTGATGTATGTGCAAACTTAAATAAAAAAGGAGAATACATTACAGGGCTAAGATGAATTGCTTAATTCCAATTTCTTTGCCTAAGTTGTTTATCAATGGGTAATGTGCCTAATGTTAAGTAAGTTCTCTTTTATTTCTATGTAGAAATATTTTAAAGGGGAAATATGACTAAAAACCACACAGCCTACTCTGTAAACTTAGTCTGTGAACAATGCTTTGGAAAAAATTATAAGGCTACAAATAAACTCTATGTTCCTATGGCTCCTGGCAGAGCAGTCAGCAAATCAGTGCCTGGCAAATCAATAAGATAAGCTAAGGGGACACTGAGAACAACTTGAAACGTGAAATGTTGAACCAAAGTCCAGAATAGATCTGCCACTGTAACTGGACTGTATCTTAAATTACTTGGAGGAATGAAAGAGTTTTGAAAGTCTTTGACCCATTCTATTTGATAGAATACAACTTAACTGTAAAATAATCAATAAAAGTAATAATTGCTTTAACATCTACAAGTGAAAAGGTTTCACTTGATGTACTGAATAAATATATAGTATAATTGTGGTTTGTTAAAAACGAATCAGTTCTTGATGAAGTCTACAGAGATTAGAAAAAGTCAGTCATCAAAAAGGAATTTAAAACATTATAAGAAAAGCATAAATAAAAATGTGATCTATCCCAACTGCGCACCCAGTGAAGACTGGATAATAAGTTATTGCTAACTCCACAAAGAATGAAAATTCTCATGCTTTATATCTTGTGGTGTGTCTTTAGATACGGTCACCTGTCATTCTTCTGTTTGAGCATTTCACAAATGATTTTTGTACCAGTAATAAAATGTGCAGGCAGATGCAAATAGAGTTGGATAAAAGCTTTCTTAAATTCAAAAATAATCTGGGATTTGAATGCCAGTCATCAGCCTGGATTGTAAATTTTTTTTTTTATAGAGGTTGTTGTTACAGGGCTTAATGGAGATGCTGACTTATCTCGGTTTCAAGCATGTGACTTGTCTGTCCCTTGTAATCTCACCTCTGTTTGGGCTGATTTTTAGCTATGTGCCTCTGATAAAATCACTAGGATCTAATGGTCTGCTGTGCAAATTAGCAGGTCAACCAAGGGTCTGTCTACCTGACTTCTGAAAAACTCTAAGCCACCTCTGTGAATAACTTTTCCCCCTACTGACTTAAGGGAATAAATAAATATGTGCAGAGCTTCAAGCTTCAATAGAAATTTTCACTGAAACTCTACCAAAATGTTTATACTTTAGTGCCAAAATTTCTGGGCACTTAAAAAATCATAATTACAAATATTGGTAAAATATTTTTTGTAACTAAAAATTAAATTAATAACAAATGTAATAGGTAAAATATATTTTTAAAATGACATCACATTTCAAAACTGGATTTCATCTTCCTCCATGCATGTTTAATTGAAGGTTGAAATTACATCATCCTGCACTGCTGAGCAATGTTTCTTTACATTACTGAGCAATGGTTTCACATCACACCAAAGTTAAAGGCAACACCAGGGCAGTCTGCCTTTTCTCACAAGTTTTGGAATGTTTGTGTTGAAAATCCCATTTTCTCATTGATATTCATCAGCTGATAATTACAGAAAATATTA
This sequence comes from Trogon surrucura, assembly GCA_020746105.1. Lineage (NCBI taxonomy): Eukaryota > Metazoa > Chordata > Aves > Trogoniformes > Trogonidae > Trogon > Trogon surrucura. The sequence continues at coordinate 52,206,029 of CM036621.1, read as the reverse complement.
TATTAAGAATTTAGCAATGTTTCTAATATATTCCAAAATCTACCAGGACTATTTTATCGATGACACACTTAAAGAGTTGAAATTAAACCAGTATTAGCTAAAGTACATTACAATTCACACCATATTTTATGATCTGACGTTTCAACAAACAAAGAGGTTTTTCTCTGAAGTCTTAATAGCAAGTTACTCCATTCAAATAATGCAGAAGAGGGTGGGACATAAGTATAACTGCATGAAATCAATCATCCAGGTTAGCTCTGTTATTCTTCCTACATAAAAAATAAAATATTACACCACTTTGAATGCTATTATATTAGGAGAAAAGTCAGGCATATACATGCAATTTGCTTTATAAGTATTTAATGTATATATTCCTTTTAGGTGGTCATGCTGCTTTTAGCTGACAGGTTTGATGTTTTTTTTAAAATGATGATGTGTTGATTGAAATTGATGTAAAAACATGTATCTAAATACAAATTCATATATGTATTTTATCTTTTAGCATTCCATTATCACCACGTAAGTCAAATAGTAGATAAAGCCCTGTCATATAGGTCACTGGATATCTAGAAGGAAGCATCAATAATTTGCTTTACAGTCCTGATTGATAAGGAAACTATAAGCCATTTACTACAGATGCCCATTGCTGGATGTATTTATAGCGAATAGCACCAAAATCCAAAAGCTGTCTCATTAACCTCACGAGCTAATTTATAAAGGAAGTGCTACTTACAGAGAACAGAATTATTATGCTGTAAACCCAAATGGCTAGGAGGAAACACAAGAAATATTACATAAAATGTTCTTTACTCATATGTAAAGTGTGCTTACCTAAATTCGCTCAGTGCAGAGCTTTCTTAGACTTCAGCCATGCACAGGTCTTTGGCATCGAGTCAATGCAATTTCTGGGCGTTATTTCAACTGGGAGTTTTTCATCTTTATTCTATTGCTGGTATTGTCCCAGTACTATGAAATTCACAACATGAAGCTGAATTTAAGTGAAGCCATTCAAATGAAGTTATGCTCTCGGCTACACAGTCTTTAATGGGATGGGGATTATGCCTCGTAAACTGCCATGATCAGCTGTAGCTTTCCTGAGGGTTTCCCCATTGCATGGTCACGTTGCAGGCACGAAGAAAATACACACTACTCTAAGTGTAGGTTGGGGGAGGAAAAAAAATAAACCTCCAAAAGTTCAAATAACAAGAAAGACCTGAACAGCATGTTATTGTAGAAATAAACCTATACAGAAGCTTAATGTCTTACAGACATTAAGGTGCTGGAGCGTGTCCAGAGAAGGACAATGAAGCTGGTGAAGGGTCTGGAGAACAAGTCTTTTGAGGAGCATCTGAGGGAACTGGGGTTGTTCAGCCTGGGGAAAAGAAGGCTGAGGGAAGACCTTATTGCTCTCTACAACTACCTGAAAGGAGGTTGTAGAGAGGTGGGGGGGTCAGTCTCTTCTCCTAAGTAACACGCAACAGGACAAGACAAAATGGCCTCAAGTTGCACCGGGTCAGGTTTAGATTGGATATCAGGAAAAATTTCTTCACCGAAAGGGTTGTCAAGTATTGGAACAGGATGCCCAGGGAAGTGGTGAAGTCACTATCCCTAGAGGCATTTAAAAGATGTGTAGATGTAGTGTTTAATGACATGATTTAGTAATGGACCTGGCATTGCTAGGTTAACAATTGGATCTTATGATCTTAAAGGTCTTTTCCAACCTAAACTACTCTATGATGCTATGAAACAAGACCATCTACTCCATTCATAGATTGAATGCCATTTCACAGCATGGAACTCAAGAGAAAGCAGCCACCTACCCTGCTTTTCCCATCAGCTCCCATTTATTAGTTAGAGATTGTGCACTTGAGATGTATATCCTTTATTTCTGGAGCTCACAATTTCAGCTGTGAAGGTCTGCATAATAGGTGACATGGATAACTAATAGGGGTAGGATCTCCCCTGCAGTAAGGAATGTTTCCAACTAGCGGGTTCTCTATTTGTAATTGAAACCCATTGATTAAAGTGTTGAAAATGAAAATGTTTGCTTATAAGGTAGTCTCTAGTCTCTTTGCAGATCGGAATTAAATTCTCAACAGCTGTGACTATGATCACTCTTCTAACGCTCAAATACAATTAAGATTGCTGCAAGGGAAAACATTAATGATGACAGAGCAGAACTAATGAAGAGTAGAAGGGAATGGACATGAAAAGCCAGTTCAGATCACTTCATTTATGTAGCACTCACAAGCTGACAAGAAGCTGCACATATCCTGCAAGAGCAGGTTGTAGCAGAAAGACAACGATGTATGTCACCTCTGAGTTATGTATTTACACATGGCTAGAAAAGACTTGTCTTTTCCCAAGATAAATATGTGAAAGTAATTGGGCAGTGACATCAAAAGATATTTAGTTAAACTCAGGTGTATTTAAAAGCTCCTTTATATGTACCATTTCTATGGTAAGCACATGAATTCCATCCATCCCATCACAGAGCACCCACCTTGGACAGCAAGATAAAGTGAAAGTATGTATCACATAATTGAACGTACTTTCACATTCTTACAATGTGACCAGATACAAATGCATTTATAGTTTAGGTTGTCATTTTTCAGTCTATAAGTAATTTCTACACAGCAATGACCTATCGTATATACATAGAAAATCACTGGTCATCATGCTTACTGCAAAAAGAAGGATTTCTTAAAATTGTGCAATTATTTTCTTTTTTTTTTTGTACCGGACCAAACAACGACTTGAGTAAAAAAGTTGTGTGACATACCAAAAATGAGTAACTGGCTTTTTTTTAAAATCGGATGTGTTTGATATTGCTTGTTCAGTAGCAAAATCCAACACAGGATCTGTCAAAATCTGTTGTCAGCCTGTTCCTTCCTACTCTGCACCTATAAAACCACAGACTGAAAATGAGCTATGACTTACTGACTTCAATCACCTACTGATTCGAGTACCCATAAGCTCACCTGCAATAAATCAAAATTCCTCTTAAAGAAAATCCCTCTGATGACTGTTTTTAGAACTACTGTCTTAACACATGATACTGGTTTTATTGCAACTTTTGGGTTTTGTTTGGTTTTTTTGTATTTGTTTGTCTTGTTCCTTTCCCTAAGTTTTTTGGTTGTGGTATGGGGTTTTTTTTTGGCATTTTGCTTTGTTTTTTTTTTTTTTTTCTTTTTTTTTGGCAAAAAGTAAATCACAGAATTGAATGCTTATTCGTACAGATGATGAAGTCTTTGATATTTTGGCTACCACTCACCAGTAACTGTAGGTGTGTCTTGGACAGTAACAGAGCACTAGATTGTGGTTGATTACAGGTGCCACTATACTGCTTCCACAGACTCAGTTCACACCAAGGGATTGCCAGGCACACTTTTGCATTTTGGATAATCTGAGGAGCATTTCTTCGCTGTTTGCACACACCCACCTTTCCTGGGGCAGTAGAAGAGCCTTACCACCAGGTCAGCTAATCCAGAAACAAGTGAAAACCTACTTATTTCATTATGTCCCAGTGAAAGAAAATGCTCTGCTTATGAATTCTGCCAGTCTATTAACTTTAAGGCACTCTCTCAGTTGCCTTTTTTTATTACTGTCCTGCTATATAGAAGTTGGGATTTATGGACAACTTATCATATTTTGTCATTTCTAATAAGCAAGCCCAGACATAATTTAAGAACTGGATTTTGTATATTTGGTTTTTTTCATTAAAATATACATACCTATCATACATGTGTAGGGATTTTTTGCTGATTGGTTTTACTATTTTTTCCAGGTTGTTTTCCCACATCAGGTTTTCTTGTTCCATTTAGAAAAAAAAAACCTGACCTGACTGTAATATATGGTGAGATATCCATACACAGAAAAAAAAAAGGAGTTATTTACGGTTAGTGAGAGTCGAACAGGCTCTTACTTTAGAGAACTGTATAGAAAATGGTCTTAAATGTCTTCAGAATATGTCTTAGAGCAAAATCAAGCATTTCCTATAATAAGTGCATAGCAAAAATGATGGCTGAATCATTTAAACACTAACTGAAACACTAGAGAAATATATGGTCCTGGATCATTCTTCAAGTCCCGTGAAATGAGGAGAGTTTTTCCCTTCTATGCACTTTATTACTCAGACTGAGCAAAGACTAGGACGCAGGTTCTGAAATATTGATTTTAAGTTGGATTTAGTGGCACTAGTGTCGCTCCAAAGCTCTGCAATGTTTATGGACCTTGGCCAGCCTTTACGGTCTCATTAAAGTGTGAGACCAAATGGAGCTGCTGGAGAAGGCCTCCCTGTTGCTTCAATTACAAGTGCTATCTTCTGTATTTCTTTCAGAAATTATTTCATTTTTTTTTAAAAAAAAACACTAAGACTTTCCCATCACATATTTTTGTGAAATAACTTCTGAAATTAATAGAGCTAATTTGTTAGTATTAAAAATATTGTATCTTTCTCTTTTCCTAGCTGAAAACTTCACAAAACGTAGAAGTTAATGAGAGATATTTCATCTACTGATCAACTGCATTTCAAGACAAGTGTATCCACTATATTAGAAGGCAATTGCAATTGTTTCAGTCTCCTAAAGGAAGCAGAGAGAAATTATTTCCGTCCTAAGCCACACACGATGTTTGTAACTGAGATAGAAATCCAACCTGTGACCCTTCACTTCTTTCTTCATGTACATTCTGCTCCTCATAATACAATAACCATTTCCAGATCCTGCATATGTTCTAGTGTGAGTATCGAGGGCCTGACAGCAACAGAAATTCTTCCCTAACCCCAAACTGTAACCAGAATGCCACATGGAGCAAGCCTCAGATGTATGCCAATGATAAGCAGGAAAGGTTTTCTTTCTCTTCCTCTGTTTTGCAATGCAGAATGAATCCCCAGAAAGAAAGGTGTGTTTTTAATCTGCCTTTTTGACAGCTCAGGTACCGACTGACAACTTTAAAACACACTAATCTGACAAAGAGCATCACAAGACAGAGTTGAGAGGAAACAAGAATTATGTTTAAAACCTCAAAGAAGCAAAGGTTCTCTTTTTTTTGCCTGAAAAAAATGTCTCTTGGGAAATACAGTCATTCTCTTACCGCATAACAGAGCAAGTATATTAAAATTTCTGGATGACTTGAAAGAAAAAAAAAAAGAATATAAAATTAGTTCCCTGTGACACACAGCAAGAGAAAGCCAGCTCTCATAATTTTCCCTGCCTGCAAAAGGAGAATGAATGTGCAAATTGTTGCATAGACTTAAAAATAGAATCATAGAATGGCCCAGGCTGGAAGGGACCTTAGAGATCATTTAATTCAACCTCCCTGTCATGGGCAGGGACGCCTCTCAACTAGATCAGGCAACACATGAGGACCGAGCGGGAATCGAACCTTCAACCTTTGGTGTTTCAGCACCACGCTCAACCAAGTGAGCTAAACCAGCCCTCCAATATATATAAAACCAATACAGTTTACATTTTTAAAATGACCGAATTCAGTAACTCAAAGCAAAATTTGGTATGGTGAGATTTTCCAGGAAAACAACTGGATGAGATCCCATTTATGGTTGTTAGTACACAAATACAATCTGCTTAGTATGCTAAAACTTCAAGGAAGTGACTGAGTCTGTGAGGCTGATGACCACTGTGATAGGTTTGTGGAAAGAGAAATTTCAAACCAACTCTTACACAGACTCAAAAAAGCATCCAGAACCATCTAACGGCTTCAGAAATTTCCACCAGACCCACAAAGCTGTCAAATGTAGGCCCAGTTCAAAAGTTTGCTGTGAATATCCCAAATCCACACATTGGCTTGAGATTTCTGAGCTAAATCTTAACAGAACCCAAAAACTTATTGACAGAGACTAGTTCAGATTACAAATACATGTTCAACCAGATACAGATGTAGGTGAGGATATGCAGTTTTCAAGTTAAATCAGTACCTAATTATTACTCCTCTAATAGAATATAGAAAAGCAAAAGGCCCCTATCTTTGTAGCACGTAGTTGTCATCACATAGTAAGAGAGTCTCACATCACTTACAGGAAGCATTAATTCAGATCTAGGGAAAGGTGCATATAACAATTCTGTGAAAGGAAATAGAGTACTCACTTAATAGGACAAGTAAAAATTATTTGAAGTTATCATAGAGCGAACACATTTATTTGTAACTAAATTGCAATGAATAATAGTCAGATACAATGCTACACTGAGTCTGTGTGTTGTAGATACGTGAAACTATAGAAAAAAGGAACATAAGTAAAACATGAGAATCTCAGATAATTTTGAGTAATTCTCTTTTTCTTCAAAAAAATTCTTCACCATGAGAGGGTGAAGCACTGGAACACGTTGCCCGAGGAGACTGTGGAAGTCCCATCCCTGGAAGTGTTCAAGGCCAGGCTGGATGGGGCTTTGAGCAACCTGGTCTAGTGGGAGAGAGGCGTCCCTGCCCACAGCAGGGGGGTTGGAACTAGTTGATCTACAAGGTCCCTTTCAACCTTAACCATTCTGTGATTCTATGATTGATTCTATGATGCTACAATTAATCTGGTACCTCGATACGTTTGTTTGTGAGGACCAGAAGCAATTTGCTGCAGAGGAGCGCTCACGCAGAGAACACCATTAAAACACAACACTACTCAGCTAAATGAGCTCTCACTATCATAAGGAAAAATTCCATTACTGGGGTTTGAAAACCAAAATTTCAGTCACTATTCAGTCTTCTGTCACTACTCTTTTCTAAACAGGAAACAAATTCCACCTTATACTTTATTTTAAAATGCATGAGAACAAGACACTTAAATTAGCTAACACTCAGAGGGTACAGACAGTTTTGCACCATTTCTCTGCAAGACTATTGAAGGTTGAGTCTATAAGGTCCCATTTCCATGCCTCACCATTTCCCACCTCTTCTGGAATGTACCACTGACATCTCCATGCTCTGGTTTTCCTCAAAGGCGGTAACACTCTGCAGATCCTTCCCTCTGCTCTCAAATCTGAGAAGCCACTCTCCATCCCATCCTGCCACTTAAACCTACTGTGTGACTCAGCACCTTAGTAAACCCAAACTTTTTCCCATCTAACACCCAGGCTTAGACATCTTCCACTACAAAATTGAATTTTGCTTCCCTATAAATTTAGGCCAGGATGATAACATTAAAGTTCAATCTTACTGCTTATCTGCACTAGGGCTAGCCTTGAAGGCTATCAAGAACTCCTGATAGCGTGAGTACTTGGCATTACAGCTTTAGCATGAAATGTGGATCTATTTTGCACGTTATTTAAATTATGTTACATTTTTTATTTCCACTGTTATTAAACTATAATGAATTTATTTGTTTATGGAAGTGTGCTCTGCGTGTCTAGTACTGTTCTATAACAGCTGGATTCAGAGCCAGCCTCTGATTTCTATCCTAGACATCATTAAACAATTTATTTTCTGTGATAGGGGAACGTGCTCTGGGGCAAGAGCTCTCCATTAATATAAATTATTAACAATACGTATATACATGCATTATGGATTTTAAAGATGAAAAGAAAGCTTGCCAGTTATTCTGTGAAGCTTTCTCCATCTAGAAGGCCACTGAATTTCAGACAGCTGTCTGCTGAACGGTCACAGAGAAGGAAGCCCTAACAACTAATAGAATTTTGACTTTCTGTTGCTACAATTCTATAAAATGTTCTATAAAAAATTTCTCTGTTTGGCAACATCTGCTTAGCCCTCCACTACTTCTCACTGGAAGGTAACGCTGTAAACCAGCTGATAGCTCCCCAGCTACCAACCTTCCCTGGAAAGGCATCTCCTCACTGTCATCAAAATGCATATAGTTTTGCTTAAAAATATCTTACAAAGAAGGATATTTTTGTAACTGCAGCATTTGAGAAAATTGTGTCAGATTTAGATGTTCCTGCTGACGCATTTGCTTGTGATGTGTCAGATTGCATCTATCAGCTATGTTAAGCTTCATAACCCTGCGTGATAATGAAAAACGACAGGAAGAAGCAGCTTTGATACCGTAGATCACACTGCGACACAGCAGCAGAAAGAGTTGAAAACATTTAAATCTCAAATAAAACCGCTTAGACATGCGGCTGCAGTGGTCTCCATTCATGTTTCTGTACAGCTTTGCTCTCTGTGACAAACACTCTAATAGGTGTTTGCTCCTTCAACCTTTCCAGGTAATTAGTCCCTGTGCTACTTCGGGACTTGTAGATCCCACTGCTCATGCTAATGCCATGCAATGCTTGGTATCCAGGGGTTAAGAAGTAAAAGTAAGCCCAAGGAGAACTGAATAAAAGGAGGTGTGTGGGGGTTCTAGAGATTAATTATCACTACTCTCTGCAGGGTCGGACAGAGTTTATTAAAGCTCACTTTAAAACTCCTTCCACCTGGCCCCCCAGGTATCTCTCTGCATTGGCACGCAGCTCGATGAATACTGCCAGGTTTAAACTCTCTTTTTTTTTTTTTCTCCAAAAGTACCTGCATGTTTTCCCTTAAAACCACTTTCTATTGTCCTTCAAGACATTCTTCAGAGCAGCAATTGCTGCTACCACTCTGCATGCCACTCTGTGTCCCAGACATCAAGTGCCTCCCTCAACAACCTGCTGCCCAGAATACAGCCACACTCATAGTACTGGACTGGTGACTGATAGGACTGGTTTATACAGATATTATATAGCTAAGGACATTTTGTACTGCATGTAAAGCATGATTATTATTGTTCTTCTTCATTATCACATTCTTACCTGAGAATTCCCTTGTGAGAGCTTTGTCATCGACATTCTGTGTCTCATTCCAACACTTTGCTTCCATTTACTCTGCTTTTTATAACTTGAGTAGTGTTTTGCCTTTTTTATTAACCAGTAACACATTTATTGTCCATGTTGTTTTGTGGAAAATAAACCACAAAACCCCCTACACCCTAAATTAGACTTCCTCTTAGGGCTCCATGACAGATCTAGTCCCACCATAAGAACAGTCCTGACTGACCTCTGCCATGGGCAACTGCACCTGCATCCAACAGACCTGAGAAAACCCACTTGGAGAGCTGAGTTTTTCTACTAACTAAGCTGGCAGACAGCTGGCAGGCATGCAGAGAAGCAATGTGTCCGTATCCTTCGGGTCCATACGTACTACCGCTGGCTCAGTGACCTTGTTCCTCCCCATGTAGAAACTAGACAACCAGCAAGAGAACAAAAAGAAGGTCCTCCACTGTGCTCCCCCAAACTAGTCAGTCAGGAATAAAATGATACTATTCCCTACGATTGAAGCTCAATTCATTTCCTTGCCCATCCAATTTCTTGTGAGAGTTCTCACTACCAAAAGTCTGCAGTGCAGAGAATTCAGCAGGTCTAGAGCTGATGGGCGTCTAATGAGACAGTAAAGCAGCACCTCATTTTTTAAAAAGCCTTATTCATTTAAATCAGTTTGCTTTAGTGTTTCTACTCACGTGCTTCTTGTAGACTATCTGTGATTCATTCTGAAGTAGGTAAAAGCTAAAAACTAAATGCCCAGTGATGGTGATGCTCTTTCCACTTGCGGTAACACCTCTGCTGGGAAGAACGCAGTTAATTCTCCAACATGTTCCTCTCCACCCAGTTCTGGGGAAACTGGTGGTACTAGAAGAAAAGACCTCCCTTTTTATGTCTTTTGCTTCTGAAGAACGACAAGTTAACAGAAGTTAAACAAAGAGAGCAGCTGCAGGCAGTCGCAGAAAGAGCAACGTGCGTATTTTGCACACTAAAGATTCATTCTAGTGAATAATTTCTCCAGAGAGAAAATGGAATTTATTAAGAGCAAACTGCACACAGATCTTCCTTCACTCTCCTGTCTTTTTATGACACTGATGGATTGACAGACCAGCTAGCAAAAAAGGCATACTGAGAAAAACCAGCACTGGTAATTTAAGTGGTATAAAGATATAAAATGCAGCCCCCCAGTAAAAAGCAAGTGAGGTAACTTGAAGCAACTTCCCTCAACCCTAGAGAGAAAAAGATGGATTCATTACATAATAATGAGGTTTACTCTCTTCATCCTGTCTTACAGGGATTGCCTTCTCTTTATTTCAACAAGTGTTATTGACATGAGAGACAAGATTGGATTTTATTGACATTTTTGCCAGCATGGCACGTAAAAGCCATATATCTAAGTCGTACATTGCAGCAAAATATTTGGACCTGAGCTAGGCTTCACTTTCTTTATATTCACAGTAGTGCAAATATACTAATTTATAAATGGATCTCTGCTTGATATCCTACAAGATAAAAAGAGGATCTTGACCTTTTGAAGTAGAACCTCCTATGTTTTAGCCTAACTTTTCCTCCAGATTTCACTGGACTAAATCAAGAGAAGAATGCATTAGAAATGCAAGATGTTTCTTCGTAACATGTAGGACTTTGAATGTGCAATACTTACTTGCTGTTTATCATCCACAAGCAAGGTACACAGGTACTACCTGTCATTGACTTAAAAATACATATTTTCAAATGTATTTTCCTGTTTGCTGCCTGCTTTGAGGAAGAAAAATAGTGATACTTTGTCTTGAAAAAATTAATTCATAGCAAACAAACACCACTGCTGCTTTAACAGTAACCTTCTTTAATTCACATAAAGAATACTATATCCATCTTGGATTCACATTTGAAGCTTAATTATGATGTTTTTCTCTCATGAATTTGCACATTAGAATATTACCACAGAAAAACAAATGACTGCCGATATATTATCTAATTGTTGTTTGAATGCAGTTCTACTTACTAAAACTTCTAAAAGAGCCTGTACACGTAGAAAATCCAACTTTTTCATTAACTGTTTTTTTTTTTTTTTTTTCTTTGGTATCCAAATAGAAGGTGCATGTATGTGTTGCAAAACACTGATGACACAGAACAGAAATTTTAAAGATACAACTTTAAGGCTATTAATGTACAAATACTGTTACAATAAAGATGGTAAAAGATTCATTTAAAGTGGATTAACTTTTCTTTGCTGGACTGTGCTCCTCATCATGCCTTAGGAAATTATTATTCAACTGAAAGCAGCAAGTATTAAGGAGTTTTAATAAATAAAGAGCCCTAAGGCCTCAGGTCAAAATAAATCCTCAGCAATATTAAGGGCAAAGCTTCATTAGACTTCATCAGTTTCAGAATTTCTTCAACAGGTCAAATTCAGACTCACGGTAGAAATTCTCCCAACATTTTATAAAACCCATAGAATCAAACGGTAGCTTGAAAGAAAAAATAAAATGTCTTATAATTCTTAGAGTTGGTACACTAATTTTTGCAGTTAGAATTAACAAAAAAGCCCAGTTCATATTCATAAATGTATAAATTCCAATAAACTCTGATAATCTTACTCACAGACAAATTAAAAAAGACAAAACTTTCTAGTGTTTCTGAAGGAAAGGGGAGAAGGAAGGAGATAAAATAATATACAGAACCATACCTGCTGCAAACATCAGATCAAAGTGATCTGTGAAATAACATACACATTTAGATAGTAAGCCACATTAATTAAAAAATATCAAATGATCTTTATACAGTAAAAATATCTTTACTTTCAATAAAGAGAGTTGATATAGCTCTGTAAAATTTTACAGCCACTAGGCATATTGCATAAATATGTGCACTGCTACATATATAGAAGTCTTTAGGCAACGCACAGTACTGAAAATCAGAAAATGAACGTATGGAGTTTAGAACATGTAGACTACGAGCGCCATGGTAAAATATCCAGTCAATTAAAATTTACTGTAAGGTCACAATGTATGGCCTTAATTTGGGAAAGGTAACAAAATCCTTAACATTACAAGTTGAGTGATTTTCAGCTGGTAAAAATCAATGAAATTCCACTAAAGTCAGAAGTTATACCTTGATTTACACCACTTAAGAGTCTGGCCAAGTATACCTGAAGCAGTATTTTAAATGTAGCATATCAAGTAAATATTGTCACAATGCAAAAAGTATTTTTTGAAAAATGCAGTTACAGAAAATGAACTTGACAGAAAAACTATAGCCACGTCGTATGGTGGATAAGAAGCATATTATTGCATACAGTAACATTTTAAAAACAATTGGATGCCCCAATGCTGTTTGAAAGCTTAGTGTGAATACCATATCCAGATGAGTTTTTTAAGAGTGCAGAAAACTTCTAGTTACGGCACATAAATAAGACTTTGCTGCGTAATAATTTCATTGTTGATTGATTACACCAGATGAGAAGAATATTCCCACTCCATAATGCTCCATAGAAGGTGTTTCTTTTATGAGCATTTATGATCAGCAGTTTCTATGTCTGTGACTCCCACCATTCACTCTTGCAGAATCAGAAATTTGCTGGTTTCTTCCCAAAAATTAAAAACTTGTGAAGCTTCTAGCTTGTGAAGGAAATCAAATAAACAACTTGAGTGCGTGTATTTGTAGCATTAAAAAAATTCTCTGTACTTACAGACAAGATGAAAGAGTCCAAAAATGCCCATAACAGCGTGAGACAATTGCGTTCCTTAACGCCTGAAAGCTCCTCTAAGCCATTACCTTACGGTTCATGTTACGTGAGAAACGGTACGTCCCCAAGAAGTTCACAGTCTGGACAGATTGCACCTTCCCAAGGATCAAAAGGAAGATACTCTGCATCTCAGTGGAACAGATTAACTTTCCAAGCATTTCTCCACAGAGCTGTTCTGGGAAATCACTCCTCAAAATCTATAACGTCATTTAGGTTTAGGTCTGAAGATATAATTCTTGACCTTCACGAGTATCATTTTTACTGTTACATTAAGCAGTCCAATAATTCTAAAAACAGGCAAACTGGTCAGGAATATAGAGACACTATATCTGTGTACATTTGAAAATTGAAATGTAAATTAAATAGATTTAACAAATTTGGAGGTATTTATTTAGAATGATAAAAAAGCATTTATTTAGCATTTGCAATAATCTGAACTCATAAATTATACTACCATGTTATGGAATAAAAATACATATTTAATCTAAAATACCAGATGAAACGTGAAAAAGAACTACCCTTATACAGCTTACTGAAAGTTACGTATTTAACAATAAAACAAAAACTCAAAAAGAGTATTTTATTAGGTTATTTAATTTAGCGTGTTCAATTTTAAACTAACTGGTCATTTATTTTTATATTGGTTTTCCTTTTACATAAGAAGTCACGCATACGAACAGTTCTAGCATTAAAGGCAATACCATAGTAGAAAATTATTACATTGGATGGTTATTAGTTTTTATTGTAAGTAATTTATACACTATCAAAAAGCAATTACAGTAGATAATAAATAATTGTGCAATGTCTTAAAAAACTGTTTAACAACTCAAATTAGGAAAAAAAAAGTAATTTAAATTGTTAGAAATAATGTTCAAAGCTGTTTGGACATTTTGTTGAAAAAAGGTAGACCTCTAAGTTAATGGATGTGATTTTTCAATGAACGTTGCAACTGAAAATCTGAGGTTGGCAATTTTTAATCTCCTGCCTGATACAAATGTACAGATATGATCATATGCAACAATCATTATCCTGCGTGGTTTCTTTTTTTCAAGTGTACCGTTAGATAATCAGAGGGATTTTGTCTTCGATAAGACGTTAGAACCCAGGGGACCCTCTGCGCTGACTACCAAATACAAAAGCCAGTGCGAGAGCTAAAACAGGAGATGAAGCTGCTATTACACACCTTCCACCTTCAAACAGAGACTCCCGTGCTTAGCACCCACTTGGCACCTGCATATTACAGGAGGTAGCAGAGACATAAAGATTATACAGACATACTCTTGAAAGAAAGCAGTATGGAGTCAGTTACATGCTTTATTTTTCAGGTACCAGATAAAAGGAAGTGGGCATTCACCTGAAATTACAGCTAGAGGAAATACACCTTCTTTACGGCATTACAGGGATGGATGCCCAACAACATCCGGCTCCACATCACAGCCTCAGGCAGGGGGTCCGAGACGTCCTCTAGTACCTGACCCTTCATCTGCCACTTCTTATCAGCTTTTTGCTTATTAGTGTAGTTTAGCCCTTTGTAATTTCATGACACAGAAAGCTCACATCCCTTGAGTAGTTGACATGGTAGTCCTAGTGGCAAGATGCTGTTTGCAATAGTTTTAATGTAATACTATATGAAAACTTGCAATACTGATATAGGTAGTTCTAATACCACAGATGCAGAAAATAAAACCTAGATATCTATGTTTTAGGATATAGTATTACTTTTCAAATTGATAGTCTTTAAACTATTAATATACAATGCATATTAATAAAGTTCCAAAATTACTATTCTTTCAGTTCAACTGTATATGCTTTTATTATACTACATAAAAAGGTGAAAAAAGTAATTAATTGGAAAGCTATCACCTACCTTTAATTATGGAGGACATATTCCTAGCACTAATGGCCATGCTGCAAGTCCTTAGTTTCACTCACATGATAACACTTCGCTTTAACTCAGTGAGAAGGCTCTATCTCAAAACCACTTCGGGTTTTATTCTGGACCATCGCAGGTATGGGCCTGATACATCTCGTACTACAGCAAAAGGGAAGAGTTCCCGGGCTACAGCCCAGTGGGGTTCGACAGCAATAAAAAGGTCACAGAGGTAGGGAGAATTCTCTGAAATACAGTTAGAAATAATGGCAGTATGTTATTATTGTTATTATTATTATTATTATTAATTTCTACCCTAGGTTACTCTATTTTTTTTTATCAAAATGCTGCAGGAAAGAGGGGGGTAAAGTGAGGTAAGAATTTGTATCAAACCCTGGTGAGTTCCCCATGTGAAACTCTTTCTGACTCTCCTTCACACTCACGTGCAAGGACCTTTGCTCCAACAGGACTGTCCCCCACCAAGGGCTGTGTAAAGATCTCAGTGGAGCCAAGATCTTCCCTAAGCTCTATCTTTTCACTAGAAGCAATATTCCCCTGAAGTCAAACTGTAGTTGATATCCTCTTTTCACATCCCCCTGCCCCTGCATCGTTGATGTTAGTTTTGATGCGTCGCCTTTTTTTCATGGTTTAGTATGAAAGGGATTATTTCCAACAGTCGGCAGTTTGTGCACATACTACAGGTAGGCAAAATTCGTCACGGTGACATCAAATTGCTAACACAAACAGAACTGTTACCCTTTCTGTCTTGCTTGGTAAGACAGGTGCCCTAAAGGTATTAGCCCCTCAGCCTCCTTGATAAATCACTGCCATATAGGAAACCTGATCATCCCAACATAGCGGGGTAGAAGATGCTATTCAGCTGCAGAAGAACATGGAAGAACAACATCCATGAAAGATATAATGAAAGATTTTTTGATATAATTAAGTAGTTAACAAAAATTTATTGCAAGAGATAGTTTGTCACTAGATTTAGTTTCAGAGAACAGAGTACAAAACATAGTGCATCAGCTTTGTCTAAACATTAAATAAGTGCAAATACACAGAGATAAAAAACAAAAAGTGAATACTTTACAACATAAGTTATAGAACTATAAATATATTTTATATACATTATACATATTCTAAGACATATTTTTCACTTATATAGAGAGAGTTCTTATTAGTATCAGACTTTTCAGTGCTTTAGTTATAGTTTAGGTCTGAACTTTACATGAATGTTTGCATCATTATACTTACAGTAAAAGCTTCCCAAGGAATGGGTCATTTTAACCAGTTTTGATTTCACAGAACCTTTTTGCAAAGCTGGGGGGCTGGGGGAAACAGCAGGACTGCTTAGCTAAAGGCTCCTTCCCCCATCCCCGAGAAACCATCCTAAAAGAGGGGCTGCAGGGGGATGACTGCTGGGTGCGGGGACAGCAGGGATGGGAAGACGGCGTGGGGCAGCGGGGGAAAGGCCAGCTGGGTGGGGTGTAGGACCGAGGGCGGCAGCAGTGGTAAATGCGGTGGAGGGACAAAAGGCGCGTGGCCCCCCGGGCAGAGCCGCGGTCCGACTGGTAGATGAGGTAAAGGAGCTCTGGAAAGAGCCGGGACCTGCGAGAGGAACTGCTGGTGGGGCTGGAGGACCTTCAATGTGCCGGCAGCGGCGGCGTGCTGCTGGAGGACGGTGTGATGGATGGTGGTCACGGAGGTAGAACGCAACGGCGGCTGCAAGGGGTAGGGCTGCAGCGGGGAATTCAGGGGCTGGAGCGCTGGAGGAGGGAAGGTGAACTTGACTTTGCTGGCCAGCACATTTTGTGGCATGATCTGCTGATACGCCTCGGATGGGAGATCTTTGAATTTTTCATGGTTATCTGGAGGGAGTATCAATGTCTGATCGGGTAGGGTGAAGGGAGCTATTAACTGCTCGGTAGTTAAAAAGGTATGACTGTTTACGTGTGCTTCTTTGAATGGCAAGGGTGGTGGGCTGCTGAATGTGCCAGGACTACACTGTACCCATTCACCGGTCATCTCATTTATTTCCTCCTGCGGTAGAGACTCGGCAAATTCATAATGGCAAAGATAGGATTTAGGAGGAGCTTGTTCCAAATGTCTGCTGGGGAGGGGAACTTTGTAATGAGCTTGATTTTCAGGGCTGTTGACATTTTCTTTTTTCTTCTCATCTTGCAGAACTTTCTGCATGCCGGCAGCTGCTGGAGCACTGTGCTCAGGAGCAGAAGCAGCAGGATCTGCGATGATGTCAGAAAATATACTGGGAGCACTTTCCATCGTGGTGCACGCTGTCAGTTTGTCATTTTCCAGCACATGTGAACTATCGGTTTCTAGAGATGACTTGCTTTCCTCCAGCTGCATTGTTTCATCTCTATCTTTTGCACTATCAGCTTTGGGATCCACGTTAGTTTCCTCTAGACTGTCTCGAGGCAAGAAGTCTCCTAAAATACTTTCTGTAGAATTTGGAGAATTTTCTTTGGAAGGTTTGGAGGTCTCTCTTGAGTTCCTGTCACGGAACACATGATGGATTTTAGTTTTCCTTCTCCTGTGTTTCCCTTTTGCCTTGTGATGTGTACCTAAGGTACGTGCTTGACTCAGATGTTCCTCCACTGATAACATTTGTCCATAGGAGCTTTCATCTGATGAAGAGGAATAGGTATGCTGCCTCCGCTTGCGGTGGGATTTTTCAGGTTCTTCTGCCAGAACGTTGTAACATCTCTTTATAGACGGGTTTGGACTTGGACTCTTCTCCTCGCTGCAGTGTCCTAAACATTTATGCTCTGGGCTACAGCTTGACCTCCTGATTCTCCAGCTACAACATGTTTTGGAGTACCTTAAGCTGTGCCTCCTGGAATGTGGAGCCAGCTGCTTTGCCTGTCTCTGAGAATTTGCTTTGCTCTTCTTTCTGTGTGGTCGTTTACAAACACGCTGTTGGCCACTATTTTTTGCACTCCACACATCACACCAGCCTCTGTACCCATGCACATGATCTGGCACAGACATGGCTCTCTTAAGACTATTTTCAATGCCAGCTTTTTGATGTGACTGCTGTATCTCATCTGGATCTAGCCAGATATTCTCCGCATCATGTCTTCTCTTCTCTGGAATATTTAGGAGTTGCTGATATTTACTTTCATTTCTATAACTAATTTCTTTTTCAGTCACTGACAATATCTCCATTTCTGCCCCTGTAGTTTCCCCCCAGTGATGGCAATGACAATGGCATAATTTTCTTCTCCTTTTCCGTTTTTTACTTTTGTGAAGCCATTTTTCATGGCCTTCTTTGATCCGGACTTTGTTATATTTCTCATCTATCACAGTGTTTTGTCGTAAGTGATTTTTAGAAATGTGATACTTTTCTATTTTTCTAATCCTGAATGTCTCATCCAAGGACACTTTAGTTTGATTTTTTGCAAGATCACAATTTCTGATGAGGGAAATATCACTTTTAAGGGGTATTGTATAGTTGCATGCATTTTTATTCATTTCTGCTTCATAATCACCACGCTCTGAAGTAGGTTTACTTGAAAAATCTGAAACTAAGCTATGGTTGGATTCAGATTTATGGTTCAAATGAAGTATGTTTGGCTGATGCTTGGGCTTTTCATGGCTGTCACTTGCTCTTGATAACTTGAAATCAAAATATAAAGGATTACAGCTATAAGAAATGGATGGGTGTGTACTTGTGTAAATTAACATTTCCGATGGCCACTGAAGAATATTTGATCCGTGTTTGCTAAGAACAGGAACAAAAGGTTCGCAAGGTCTCTTGCGCACGTCTGGTTTGCTTTGTGGGGTTCCACTACTACCTTCATCAGACGGTGATGGCACTAACACATCTGTCCCCAGCTTTTTAATTTCGGCTTCAGTTGTGGGTGAATCACTGCTCCTCTCTTTATCATTTTCTTCCATGACATCCTGCAGAGATAAACAATCCTCTGTGACTGCCTGCACCAGAGTCCTGTTTGCCCGCAGCTCATGACCATTGCAGTCCTGGGGCAGGACCTGAGCATCGTCCGCAAACACTGGCAGAGTCTGGTCTGGCAGATCTGCTGCACTGACATCGATACCATGGTCACCCATGTCCGAGGACACCATGTGCTTCGAATGGGACACAGCAGGAGTTAACACGGGGCTCTCTAACACCCTGCTTTCTTCATTGGCCAGCTCTTTTGACTCCTGAGCTTCAGGAGCTTCTGCTATGTCTATGCATTTTTCCAGCAGTGGGTGAAAACAGTTATGTTTCTCCTCAGGGCACAGGACTATTTCTGCTGCTGAAGGAGACTGAAGGTTACACGCTCCTGGAACAAACCTACTTCTTCGGCTAAATCCATGCTCCATAGACGTTTCATCATTATATTCATAGAACACGGCAGCTGAAGACTCCAGTTTGACTGCTGCTTTCTTAGGAAAAGCAAAAGAGAACCCAACTCTATGTCCTTGAGCTCCTTGAACCTGATCTCCACATTTGTTAGCATCAGATTTATTACTACATCCATTTCCGGGAGTGGAAGAATTAACAGAAGCAACGTCTTTACAATTCTGTGCATCCTGCTTTAATGAACAGCTGAAATCTTGTTTGCCAGCAGAATCGTCGGCAGCACTTTGTGGGACATCATTGCAATGGTCTCGCACAGTCACTGTAGTGGATTTGAACATGGGGCCACTTCCAGGTGCACTAGGAAGGAAAACAAAACTCAGAGTTAGTACCTTTCAGAAAATTGCAGTGAGAAATAGTGTTATATTGGTATCTTAAGGGAGATTTTTAAGGAAAAAGGAAGGATCTGTGGATACATAGTCATCTTTTATAACAAGATCAGTGGACTAGTATTTAAACAAACAAAAAGGAAAAAGTAAATATTGTGCCCCCAGTTCCTTCATGTGAAGTTATCAGCTGAAGGGCTAATACTCCTACCAGGTAGTTTACTTCTCCTAGATGTACTAGCTGGCCTAACAAGAGACTTGTATATCTTCCTAGAAAGTGTACTCCTCCCCCCAGCAGACCATTGTGTCTGTAACATTATTACTACATTCCTTTGTGCTACAACATATACTAAAACAGAGAGCAGCCTCATAGACTACTTCCCTCTTAGTCATCATCCTAGTGACTGCTGTTCTGCCCATGGGCAATCACCCAGCAGCTCCCGTCCTATTTGTGTTCACAGACCGAACCGCCGTAATGTCAGCAATTTCTTTCATGGAAAAATAACACTGAGGAGAGGATTTCAGCTGACAGTAGTGAAGTAAGTGATTCATCCTTCTTGAGAAAAAAATCTATCACTGTCTACTTCTGTTCTTCGTTTCATGTCCCCTTCCCATCTGTTCTACTCGACTTAATAGGAAAGCAAAGAGAAAAGAAAAAAGTGTTTAGGCTGCTAATTTACCAGGATCCACAGGAAATGCTCAGCGCTGGGAGTATTGGACTTAAGTTAAAAGAATTTTTGGCTTTTAAACCAAACTATTCTTTGCTACAGTGCAGAGCAATACTAGATGTCGGGTCACTGGGAAAACTTGCACATGTCATTTAGGACCCCAAGAAGTGCTGAGATAAAGAATGACGAACCTAATTTATTGGGTCTAGAAATCAAGGCAGAGGTTTTATGAGAAAGGAATTCCTCATGAGAATTCCTGCCTTGTCCAGTTCTTCATAAATTGAAAAGGTATATTGAAAAACCCACACAAATCCTTTCTTTAACAGAATAAAACGGTGAGTTCTGAAAAACCCACCTAGAAAATGCCAGCTTAAAAAAAATCCTGTGTGTCTGTCTATATCACACTTCTAAGAATGCATTAAACAGCAATTCTTAAATAGAGAAATAAAGCTCAGAAATAAATTCTCCTTCAGGAACCAGAAGAAGGATATCTAACAAAGAAAAAAAAAAAAGCAGAAACAACAAAACCCTGCAAAATGTGTGCTTCGATAGCATGGAAAATCGGAAAGAGTAATTTCCTCTTTCTCCTGAAATATGTCAAATTTTGAAGTATGTTTAGGGGGAATAATAGCTAAAGCTAGGAACATAAAAATCATGATCCTCATGATCTGGACAGGTAAAACACTGATCAAGGAGAAAGAGTTATAAAACAACAAAAAAAATCAAAATTAGATGTTACATTTCTCATGTCAAATGGCATTCACAGCATTTGTGTCCCATTCACCTGCTTAGAGAGACTCTCTTTTAGCTTGCTGCCCACTCTCCAAACTACATAGGCTACACTGAATGAGAGCTACAACTTGGCTGGACTTCTCTGTTAGTTCATCAGGTAAAACAAAGGCCAGAGAGAAAAAAAGCATTTGCGTTCCAGCATCTAATTTTTCTTGCTTTTTTCCTCTGAGATTCCACTATGAAAGGTTGGTACCTGTATTTTCAGTGGCTTGTCAGCGTTGTAACTATGATGTATTGTATTAAAGCAAGAGGCGTCATAACTAGCAAGCTCACAATTAAATGCATATTCAAAACTAAAAGGCACAACTAGCAAGGAGTCACTTACGCAGGAAGAAGTAAACACTTTGTTGAGCTGGGGAAAAGGAGCACTTACCTTCTACTATAGAAAAATCCTATTATTGAAATTTAAAACCAGATTTCTGGCTGCTTTCCCAAGCGAGCAGTTTGAAAACTAAATTGCAGAGATCTGTTACATCCCAGAAAGACAGACTGTATTCCTCACCTCATCAATGAAGTAGTGTCAGCCTTGAAATGCATGACCTAGTTCACTCAGCTTTCAACCAACGTGCCTGGTTTGATGAAATATATATGAAACACATCTTTTTTGAAACTAAAAATACATGTCATTTTAGCTCCACTGAGAAAGCAATGTTAAACATTCATTTCTTCGCATAGTGTGAATCAAATTACTGTACACATATGGCTTCAAAAACACCATAAAAATGCCTGTGTGGGGCTCCGAGCCGAGGTACTCCAGCAGCCCCGCATTCCACAGCACTAGTTAACAGTGAAAGGCTTATTTTAAAGTCATTTTTATGTTTCAGCAGCTATGCACTTACCACGTTCTCTCTTTCCTTAGCTCAGCTAGCTTGTGCAAACGTTGAAGGGCTTTTTCCTGTTTCCTTTCATCTTTTCGTGACTTGGATGCTACATTTCGAGCAAACTCCCTCTGTTTCAGTTCCTTTAGTCTCTGCAAGAAATAAGTCATATAATGCACACCAAAAAATGATAAACTTTTATAATGACAGTTACTTTCTCGTAAGCACTCAAGGCACCAATTATTTTTGAACCTAACCAAAGTGACCCATTCAATAAATTGTATAAATTTCAAGTGAATAGGCAAAATATATAGTGATGCTACTGGTTAACCTGCTCGGTTAGAGATAGCCCAGAAAATTCTACTGTTGCTTTCGTTTTTAATGTAGACCACAGGAAAAGGGGATTTTGTTTCTTTTATATCACAGAAGACAATATGTAGACTCTTCCCCAATCCCTCATGTCAGCAAGAAGTATTCCTGCAAGTCCCAAACCCCATCAGTTAGTGTGTCCCCAGTATTGCTCACAGTCGAGATGACATCATCTTACGAGATCATGATCTCATGACTCTGGGAAGAACCCAGTAACTTGCTACTCTTTTAGTGTCCAAATGCTAAGGGCTGGCCATGAAAAGGGACCACGTGCATTTGTAAAAGCAGCAATTCTAACTTCTAATTGTTCAATTCTTATTGCGTGCGTTGGATACACATGTAATGTTTGCAGAACTCTATACGCACTGTTCCGCTCCTTCTCAATTTTTTTTTCCCTACTTGCAGAAAACTATCACTCATATAATATCATTCATTTGTGCACTGAACTTGTCTTTGCCATTTTGGGTGATCCCAGTGCCACCTTGGCAGTCCTTTTAATGTCTAGAAACGTGTAGAAACACACTGATAAACCAAACAAATGCTTGCAGAAAAATGAGCGCTACTCTCTACGTTCAAATTTTGCATTATTTTTTTAATAACTGAATAGTCCTTTGAAGACATCCTTGACAGATACAAAGAAACTGAAGAGATAATCACTTCTTCCTTAAATTTACATTTTGTAGATATAGTTATCAAAATTTGTTTTATTTGTTAATACAGTGTTACAAATAAGTTATATATAAGGTTATAAATTCACTCAGAACTGGACTCGGAATACCACAGAAGGGATGAACTTCGTTCCTTCCCTCCCATACTCCAGTCCCTGGCATTTAAAGACAGGATTTCATTCCATTTTGTAGAGTTTAGTAATTCTTCATTTTTTCTTCCCCCTCCAATGCATAAGAAGAAAGCAACAAAGGAAAAGAAATAAAAGGGTGCTTTTTCCTAACATTAAAAAGCTGAGGTGTATACAAATCCATAATCACCCTTCAGCATCAGCACTGTAATTACTTGAATGATTACAATTAGCGATTTGATTCTTCCCAGCTTTTGACCCCTTTTCTCTTACTGCTCAAAGTTAGCAAGGTTCCACGCCATTGGGAGGGCCAAAGTTAACACAATCCCATGTTTCATGGGTGTGAGTGGGATCTCACTCACAGCAAATAGGGAAAATGCTGTTAAAGGAAGCTTTACATGATCTTGAAGGCACAGAAGATGCATCTCATATCTATCATTGCCAAGGAAACACCTTTCTACTGATTTGAGCCTCTTGGCAGCCAAATCAGTCGTTATCTGTGTAGCACTTACCAGATCTAGTACAGAAGAGCTGGTCACAATTTTAAAGTAATTAAACTGTTTCCCTTGATTGCTACAAGAGAAAGGAATTTGAGAGCCTGGAAGAAGTTTTGTGTGTACAGCCTTCGTGTCAGACTGCCTGCTCTTCTCTTCCAAAGAATGACTCATCCAAGAGCTCCCCTTCCATCAGAGCTCCTGTCAAACACACTGCCCCTCTTCTGTATAGAAAACTGGTCTTAGCAGAATACGAACTAGTTATACAACATATTTTGGGTTTTTTGGTGTTGGGTTTTTTGTTGGTTTTTTTTTGAGGGGGGGTTGTTTTGTTTTCTCACAACTGGTATCTCAGTTTTTTTCACAGAGAACTTTAACAATCTATAAGGATTGTATCTCAGTGACTCCCAAGGACTTTAATCAAACACCTACATATAAACGGAACTTTTCTTAGTTGTAAACCACAAAACACACACCTGGTGCAAGCTGGTTTGAGATCTGATTTGGCAGTTTCCAAAAAAATACTAGTTTCTATACGCAAAAGGTCATCTAAGAGAGAATCAGCACATCCTCATCATAGTTATTTTCCATTTGTCTTTATTTAGCCACCTAATAAATTATCATCACCTGCATTCCCTTTCTGCACTTAGTCATGCTAGTAATTCCAGCATCGCATTTATGCTGCCCTATACTTGTACTTTTGGTGGGTTTGCCTGTATTAAGCACATGAAAACGATATATTATCCAATTGTATGTAAAATGCCATTAGGTTGTGCATCCTGAGTATCACAGTACCCCCCCTCCAAGATGTTCAAAGTAAATGGCAGCAATAAAAAAGTGTGCTTTCCTCCTAAAAAGCATTTTTTTCTTAAAGTTTTTATGCCTTTGCATGTGGCACTGATGCTAACTTCAATGGTTAGTTTAATGCTGGTTATGTTTGCTTGTTTCCATGGATCAGTAAATAAATAATTAGCAGGCAGGCATACAGTATTTATATATGATTCCCTCCTGCATTTTGCTCTGCTTACAAACTGGCTCAAAACGTTCTATTCAAAGTCCTAGCAAGCCAAGTTCGACAAACACTTCATGATGAATAATTAAATGATGCTTCTCCAAGAGAACTAAACGCCTTCATCATTATCTCCACGGACCACCGTCGATTTGCAGAGGTCTTCTCCCAGCTGGGAGCAAAGGGAAACCTGACCCCGATTCTCCAGCCTTGCAATGGGATCCTGCAACTGGGCTGCTTTCACTCAGGCAGAAGCTGGATTATTTTAAGAAATCTAACCAAAGAAGAAATATTCCACCTATTTCTGACAAACTCAGAGGGGAACCTCATTGCAGACTCATTACATCATGCTGAGACGAGGTATGCGAGTCCAAGATGAAAAATACTTTGCCATCTTATGCATGCATGAAACTGCACAAGAAGACCACGTGAGGTTCCAGCTCAGGTGTGGCTGCATTTCACCCAGAGGGACACTGCTCAGATATCTCCAGGCTTGCCACAGATGATACCCATCAAAAGAAAAAAACCCAACCAACCAAAAATAAAAGAAACTTCCAGTAGGACCCCATTTCTGGTTTTCTGGTCACTTCAGCCTTGTCTTCATTTCCCCATTTACCACATTAGACAATTAATTTCGGCATGACACTTCTCAAAAAGCTCACGCTGAGCTTCCTAATTCTCCCCTGCTTTTTATAATGCAGGAGCCACAAGCCCATATCCTGCTGCCAGAGCCAGGTGCCTGAAGACCTCCGTGGATCAAAGCCTCTTGAAAGCAAAGGCACATTATGTCATTAAGTGCACTTAACATTACTGTAACAAGCCTTCTGCCACCTTGCAAAGTGGCTGTTCTGTTTGTGAGCTTTTTTTTTTTTAGCTCTTTTTTTTTTTTAAACTCAAGATTTAAGCACTTGTAACAATAGCACTTCAAATTAATAGGTCTTGAAAACACAGAAAAGAAAGTAATTAATAAATACACCCAGGGCAGAGAAAGTACATAGAGGCTGAACAGTAAAACACAATGTGCCTAAATACTATGATATCAGGTGAAAAAATGAGGGGGAAAAAACCCAAAAAAACCAAGCAAAAATGAGCTTCAAATAATTTTATACGTCGAAATATATGATTTAAATTTATCAGTATGGACTCTGAAGAAAAGCAGTGAAACTTCTAACAAAGTGTATGAAACTGAAGGGGAAATCATAAGAATCAGGACTGATACGGGCTCTGTGCAGCATTAATATCTCACATAAAAACCAGCCATCCCTCCTCCCCCAGCACAAAGGCATCATCTAAGGACTGATGGATTGGAGAGGGTCTCGTAAACTACCCCTGCAAAAGCTTATCTCCTCTATCTAGGAACAACTTTAACAGGGTCAAGGACCGATGGGAACAGTTCCTGTAACAGCAGGAGTCAGAAAGATGCCCATCAGGGGATTTTAGGGCAGGGCAGTTCAGATATTATTATGCTAATTTGCTTTTGACCTTAAACTAACAATTAAATTAGGTGGTCTTTTACAATGCAGAAAATGTGCAGATCATAAATTCAGTTTCTGATCAATGGATGTGTAAAATTACAGAATTTAATAGCTATGGCATCAAATTTTGCTGCTTTATTGCCTTTTTTTTTTAAATCAGGAAAAATGAGCATATTTCTAGTAGTCACTGAATCATGAATTTACATGAATGTTTGCGCTTAAAAACAAGTCATCCAAATAATCCTTCCTTTTCTAACTATAAAATACTTGAAGCTGCAGCCCAAATACCATAAGCAGGTTACTACAGACCTTCATATATTGAGCACTAATTAACATGGGGAATACGCATTGGTAGTTCAGCGCTGTCATGCGGGTGGCACAAAGGTGGCATTTGGATCTACTAAAAACTAAATATTTCTTCCCTCAAAATCTATATATAACATAAAACATATTTTTAATTGTTAATAACCTTTTTATTTTTTGCTTGTGTACAGTTGCGGTTTGCTTTGGTTTTCTTTGTTTTGTTTCTTTTCAAAAATCTGATTACTGCTTAATACAGGGATTAAAGATACATATTTCTTAGCTCCCGGTGATTACCCTAGAAGCTATTCCCCTGTCTCTGAATACTACATGAGTGCTGTCAATATATTGCATGTTAACTGAGATGGTTTATTGCTTCTTTATGTGAATTGTAGTATGACAGAGTGACAACATACTCACTAGACAAACACTTGTCACACCAAACCAGATTAGTATCCTTTTGCAACTGATCTTAATCAATTATAAATTATAACTGAATAGATCAAAGCTCCTATAATAAACACTCAAATAGGTAATGAAACATGCTCTATAAAGCAGAAAATCTTGCTTACTAAGATGTAAACCACGTTTTCCTTCTGTCTTGGGTGGTTTGTGTGGGCATATATAGTTTACTCTTCTGCAGCTAGAGACCTTTCACTTTAGACACCATGACAGGGCAGCACCTCTTCACTTGCGCTTTAGTCTGCAATTCTACATAGTTTTCATAACTATATCTTCCATATTTTTTTAACAAGATAAAATTCTCCCCTTGTAAAGATTATAGAAAAAAAAAGCCTCAAGTATTTCCATGGAAAAGAGAAATGTCAAGATTTCTCAATGAAATTAGTAATTCAACCACTCAAATAAATAGGCTAAGGAAGAAATTAATAGGCAAACTTTTTTTTTTTATGCTGCTGAGTACGAATTTAATTGCTATAAAGCATTTCTGCAATGGAAGAGGAACAGGGCGGGGGGGGAATTTTAACAGCATCCTACAACTGCTTGACAGGGGGTTATGCAGTAGATGGAGTCACTTCTCACCTGCTCGAGTGCTGAGGCACTGGCACGTGTTGCCCAGAGGGGCTGTGGTATCTCTGACCCTGTACAAATTCAAGACATGAAAAAAAGTCCCCTCTTCCTCAAGGATCTCATGCTGATGAGCAGGAAGCTGGTAACTCCTTCCAACCATCATTTTTACAATTTTAGTTTTACCTCCTCATTTTATCACTGTCTGGACTACACTGGCCACTAACTGTCTTTAAAAGGCCTTTAATAAATCACATTGATCTACTGCTGGCTTATGAATAACCTGCAGTTTGTTGCAAGTTATAAGCTGCTTCTAAGCGTCTCTGCCCATTGGTGTATGCATCTCACTTTAAGCCACAAAATTTAAACCTTTTCTTAAAAACTGTCAACTCCAACGAATTTGTATGTTTTATGTGACCAAATGTTAAGCCCACCTTCTTTGAGGAAGATCTTACTAATTACTCTTGATTAGGTGACTGCAAAAGATACACGCTGGAGTCATAGAAGGAAAAAGAAATCTTTCTTTGCTATCTATTCTTTTTGACACTTTTCCTTCAGAAATTATCTGTGAGAAACAAACACGTACTTAATTATGTGATGATTAATGCTCTGCCCAGCATAGTAAGCCTCATGTTTCATTTGACATATCTTGGTGCCTGCTCCTTTCCAGTATCCCCTGCTGCAAGATTCAGATAGTGTTACGGCTTACAGCTGAACAAGGCTCCAGGACTTTGACAAATAACAGGTCACAGAGCATAAATTAATAAATAAATTTTGTTGCTTCTCTTTCTAGATAACTATGTTTTCTAAAGTTGACTAAACGGCCACAGCATTGCCATTGTGCAAAACCACATTGTTTTAAGCCTGCAGAATTGCTGAGTGCTGTATACTGAATATTTCACTGCCATAGCTACTAACCACGTGTGTAACAACAGCCTGATCTTATTGCAAGCTGTAGGATATTTTTTGTTAGCTTCAGCAAAAATCCGCTGAACACTCCATAAATATTAAGGCCGAGACGAAAGAAAACAGCACAGAAATACAGAATTAGCACCTCGCCTATCAAATTAATTATACCAGATAATGAAAAGAACATAAAGCTGACACACGCTTCTACATCTGGAAAGTGGTTACATATGCTAGTCTCTAATTTAAAGGTATTTTAATGACTCTAGGCCTAATTCTCCTCTTGAAGTCAATGGAGAAACCTCCTGCTGAGCTCAGGGAGAGCAGAAGTTTCAAATCACCATGGAAATTTTCAGCAACACTTAAGGAAGCTTCTTCAGTCACAAAGATTAAAGACAAGATCACTGCACATCACTTCTTTGAGGATCACTTTACCTTTACATCCACTCCTGCACCATTTAGTATTCTAATTCAAAAAAAAACATGCAGCATTTAAAATCCCGTCAAGAAAAGCTTATTGCTAGTGCTGTTAGAGAAGAGAGCAATGCTATAGAGAACATGGCTCAACCCCACACTTCTGGGAGGACACAGGTGGCCGTCAGCATGGGGCTGCCCTCAGAGGTCACCGCTCCTCTTCCCTGCTCCAGAGGGACAACCGAGCATGGATCACTTCAGACATCATGGGTCACTCCCCGCTCCCACAGTATTATCTACCACCTTCCTTTCACATCAGCAGCGGTGAAGTTGAAGCATCCAGAATACTATTTCTGAGCATACTCTGGCCAGTTACAATTTTGCACACACAAGTAATAAGAGCTCGACAGCATCCCACCTCAAGTCTGTCCAGAAAACTTCAAGAAATTGGAAAAAAAAAATAAAATCTTGAGCAGCATACATTTGCCCTAAATCATTTCACAGGAGCAATGACACCTTCACCAAGAACTCCTGTCAGAGAAATGTCACCTCTACACCTCTTTGGAAAAGTAATATTGACTTCCCTTTAGAATGACTTTCCAGTGGGAGATGGTAAGACCACAAAATAGAATGCTACACGAACACACAAGTGTAGAGTTCGTGTGGTTCAGCTCTTAAAGTTTTCTTTGGCTTATTTTGGAGACTGTTTTCTGCATGAATAATATAGTTGGCAGCTCTGAGATCTTTACGACTTTTCACTTTCAGCACACTCCAACACCTACTGGTGTCTATTGTGACCCACCAGGTTTTCATCTTGATCAAAATGGTTCATTGGGTCTCCAGCGCTGAAGTTCTCCATAGGTTCACGCTACTATTCTTCTGATTATTCCTTCTTCTTTACTAAAGGAGGAAACAATAGCCTTTCTACAAACAGATTAAAAATTGCATGCAGAAATTCCAAGCTCTTTGGTCACTGACATTTTAAGAAAAACTGCCACGGAGACTGAAATGAATCTATCAAATCTTACATCTTTCCAGTCTCTATATTGTGCACAAAGACTGAAAATGAGGAATTAATATTTACAGCCAGGTTCTCTAAAGGATATTTTCCATAATCTGTGAAGGATACTCTAATAAGTCTGATTGGCTGAAGGAGATACATGAATTCCTTTAAAGTGAGCTCTTCATTTCAATTCTTTATGTCAGAGCTAAATTACAATCACTTTCTCCTATCAGTTTTATACTGGGTCACTGAGCCGTTCAAAGTTCTGTTCAGAAATTGCTTCTCATCAGCAAGATCTGGTCCTTGCCAGAGATTAGCTCACAACTATGACAAGCTTCTTCAAAGAATGTATAAAATTTGACCAGTGAAAACTGAAACAAGAATGGGCCTTTGCAAATTTTGACACGTATCTCACAGCAAGCGCTAACTGGCACAGACAAGATCTGTTCTCCTTAACCCAACCTTTAATACTGTTCACACAAACTCCTCTGAGAAAAACACAAGATTAAAAAAAAATAAATTTGAAGACAGCATCTTGCAAGGCAAAATGAATTAATACCATAATTTGAATTACACTTTCTTTTTCAACTATGCTAATGAAATGTGTTGTACAGTAACTTTGATAACACACCACTAACATTACTATGAGTACCAGATGTTGGTACCAAGCATATGTCTCCATTTATGTGTGTATTCTACCGCATCATTTTTATTGCAGACTGAAATATTAGTAACTATAGAGCAGGGATGCACATGTCACCATGTTGTGTTACGAAAGTATTAAGTTACCAGTAAACCACAGCTGGAGGATGCTGAAGCAAACCAGGACCATAACAGAGACCCCCAAAGGACAAGCACAAGGTCATAGCAGGGGCCTTGGAACTGGAAAGAACAGGATGACAACAGGGTACCAGGGCTATAAACTACTCACTAGTGTTTAATTAGAGCTTGCTAAAGGAATGGAACTTTAAAATATGTGTAAAAATGCGTTTAGAGATTAAAAAAAAAGAGAAGTAGCATTCAGTATACGTAAAACACTATATGTAGCAAATTTCACTACAATATGCAATTGGGAATCACTGGAGCACATATTTTTGTTAATAAATACATTAAAATGATCCCAAATGGACCTCAGAGAGAGAAGAAAGAAACCATCAAACTTCACTCTCTTCCTGGCAAAAAGGAGGAAGAAACCACCAATATCAAACATCACACTCCTCCACGTGGAAAACTGGTGGTGATGACAACTTGCAACGACATCTCCCTTTGCTTCTCGTGAGGACAGTAACACCAAAAAAGGATCAGACACCCGAACGTTTACATATGTCTGTATCGTTATCAGGAATGAACTCTTAACAACTGGGTAACTTGGGCTATAAGTGACAGTATCATTGTAATTGGTCTAATAACATTCTTTCAGCAGGCTCTTAGGACTTTAGTTAAACTAGCAGCTAATTCATGGCCTTGCACATATCAGGTGTGTTCCTTTCACCCACGTTAACTGCAAAACGTGTTTGGTCGGGTACGACAGCCTCGGGAACTGTCACAGAGCTGATGATCGGTCCAGTGGGTCCAGCTTTCTGTGTCAATGTAACCCAGATGCAATTCACAGCTATATTCTCCCTGCCTCAGTCAGAGACAAACCTTCCAGGAGATAATTTGCCTTTGATTAAGAATCACTAGGAAATTAATAAAAACAATAATTAGCTAATAACTTAGAGCTCATTACTGAATAGAAATGTACCCAAATCTCAGTCCATATTCTTAAAGGCAGAAAGCACTTGATAAGGAAAAATGACAATATCATTTTTTACCTTTTCTTTCCAATAAAAACAGCTGGGGTAGAAATGCATCCACTCTCACGATACAAGCTCTGATTAACAGGTGAGCATTGCAAGAGCAAGACAGCACAGACCACTACCTACAGTGCTGAACTCTGAAATCTGAACTGCTATATGCTCAAGCTTTGATGAAAAGAAGAAAAAGAATCCCATAAAAAGCTATCTGACACATAAATAATAGGGGCAATTAACTATGGGGACCTTCTGTATATCTCAGCAGAAGATAGATTTAAAATGTCTATACTCAGTGTGAAGGTATTGCTGGATAAAACACTATCACACAAAATAGAAAATAAGAGCAGAAGCTTCATCATTTCAAGGTCAACATAACTGTATATTTAGGTTAGTTAAAAAAAAGAAGTGCCTTACTCTCCTCTTCCCTACAGCAAACTCAAAAACCCGAAGTACTCTGCAACTAGGAACTGCTAGTGAGAGATATGAAACCCTTGCCCACTCTTCTTACAAAGATCAGGAAAAATAAACTTATACCAAGAATTCCCAGCCCTGTAAACAATCCTCAAGCACTGCACGGTAAACCATCCTCAAGCACTACACAAGCACTGCTACAGCTCTCCACAATTAGTAACTATTTACAGACCAGATTCTCTACTTTTGCACAAGATGTACAGTCTTGTTGAAACAGGTATCTTTGTTGGGCTTTAATTTGGTAGAAGAACTCTCTGGGTGATCACCATATTTTTCTGGTTCTGATTCACCAAAGTTGTTGGTTCTTTCTTGATTTTGTCAACTACACAAATCTCTTTCTAGAAAACTTACAGGCATTTTTAATGAAGAGCAGAGGAAAATCTTTCCACACATTTGTGTTCAAATTTTCTTATATCCTTTTTCTCCTATGGATAGCTATAAAATCTAGAGAAGCAGATAATCACATTTCCTTCTATCCTATCAAAAATTTGGCTGTTTTCTCCACAAGTTATCTTCCATGGAAATCTAGATTTTTCAGATACCTACTTCTCAGTCTTTGCAACATCCCTTAAAGTAGGCTGCTCTTAAATGTTACTTCTCCCTTAAGATTCCCACATTACTGCTGCAAGATTTCTTAGCAGAACGCTGTAGTGACCTCTGGACTGGGATAGGAAAAAAGAATAAATAAATTCTGTAAGCACTTGCCCTTCCCTGCCACATTCTCTTCTTTGTTTTGCAAAATGGCCATAGAATATGCTTCGGGAATGTTAGAACAACACAAATTTACACAAGTGACACTTTTTCCCCTCTGCAAATCCTGGATAAATTGTTGGAATTCTCTCTCTCAATGGATCAAAATGACTCATCCTTTATCAAAATCTTGAATCTATTCATCAAATTTTTGGCCCTAAAACCAGTTTCTTGTCTGTTTTCGAAGTTTAGAAAGTTTAAAAAAAAAAGCCCTTATATTTTTACCTCTAACACAAATATACATGCATTAAAATATCTTCTAGTTCCAGTAGAAACATGAATTTCAGCAGAAAATAGCACTACTGCTATTATGCAGTCTGCACACTGAAAGAACTGCTGTCCCAGCCACAGAAGTAGGCTACATCAGCACATGAATGCATGGTACACCAGGTGGTGAGAACATTTGTAACCAAACGAAGGCATGGCCAAGTGGGCTTTAAATAAAGACAGTCAGGAATCCCATATAACATTTCTGGCTCTGACTCAGATTTATTGTATGACCCCAGTTGCAAAACAAAATAGCCTGTCCTTCAAGCTCTGATTGTAAAATTGAGTTAGTGTGAAGCAGCTGCCATGCAAAATATTGCCCAGCACTTATACTCGATCTGATTTCTGATTTGAGAATATATAGAAGGAGCTGCAATCTGCATGACCCATTTCACGTTTTTCTTGTGACAGAGATGCTTATGAGTGAGAACCACCTACAGATCAGCAAAGTCACAAATCACTGCTAATATAAGGCAGGAGAATAGTTCAAGGGTTCATCATTCAACACACTTCTTCAGATGGAGTAGCAGACAAACATCTGAATTATTTCAGGACCATTTGCCATTTCATTGTCCTGCAAAGGCAGCACCAGAGCTTGGCTTGCATATCAAAACCTGCCCCTGGACGCAGGAGGACCTTCCCAAATTTTGAGAAGTCAGGTGCCAGGGTGAGCTGGTTGCAGACAACTAAAGCTCACTCTTGATCCCACTGCTCAAATTAGAGCAATTTGTATCAACACAAACAACTTGCTGAAAGATCACTGAAGATAGAACTAAAACAATAGCTACTTAGTTTTTATAAATTGCTTAGAAGCTACATAGTGTTTCGTATTTTCATCAAATCTTATTAATATGTAGCACTTTACTGTACAGAGATAAACTGAATGTCTTGAACTAACATCTTACATCAGGGTTTTAGAAATTTTTTTTTTCTCTAAATAAACGGCCATCTTTGTGAAAGAAAACCATATTTTCTACCAATAGCCTTCCAAAATATATACTGATAATTGCACTTATAAACGGACACTAAAAACAAAATGTAAGGATCATTTAATAATTTTGCATAATTGTAAGTGCCTCTTGTATTAAAATATCAGTATTTTCCATTGTTAAAACTTCAAGTTGTCTTTCAGCGGATAAAAGAAGGTGAAGTGTAAGAACAAAATCACTGAAAACTTGGCTTCCCACCAGGCATTCAAAGGCTGCCCTGAGACACCGCATATATGCAGCTGTACCTAACACAAGCACGAGGTGGGTCTATTCATCAAACACACGCATATTTAAGCAATGAAAGTCCCCAGTACTTCCCACTACTGAAACCAAATCTAGTGTTTACCAAAAGGCCATAAAGAGTTCTGACACGTTTATAGGTAGCAAGTCTTACACTTTTACAAGCAGATAAATCAGTACCAGCTTTCCTCTTTTAACAGATGTTGTGGAACAAACCTTGTGTGCCTACAAAGAGAACACATCACTTTGACGTTGCCAACGTTCACTTCTGCCTGAGGCAGTACCACTAACAAGAAATTGTTCCGTTTGAAATTTCAATTGACCCTCAAGACAACAGCTGACATCCTGTAATGCAGCACATCTGCAATCTGGGTCCAGATTTTGGCTTAGGGCCAGGGAAAGCCTTGTCTCTCCCACTTGGGGCTGGAGGAATTCTCCACACATTACAGGAGAGCTTAACTTTTTGCAGCAGCAGCAAAGAAATGGCCAATGGGATCTAAAATTTAGGAAAGACTAAGTTACATTACTTTTATGTCCATTTATGTTTTAATCAGTTGGTTCTTTCTCTCGTACAGCTCCTCAACTATTTCTGGTCTTTCACAATGGCCCTCTGAGTTGGTCTTATGATGAAAATGTCTTCCATTTTCTCATTCTTAATCCTAGAGGTAATGAGTAAACTTTGGGCGACAGTCATATTTTTGATAAACTGGTCTTTCTAGTCCTTGATCTTTGGGGAGACAGAGCTGACAGCTCAGCACAACTGGGACATGAAAGGGAAGCTCAAATTAATACAATTTTTGATAGTTTTGCCTTTCACTCTAGAAGATCCTGAATGTAGTGAATCCATTAATTACACCACCTTAACAGAGGTTATTAAACTTCAGAGTCAATGACCTGAAAAGGAACAGTTTATTGGTCTCTCTCAATTTCTGTGTGTTCCCTACATTACTGTAACTTCACCATCTTCCAGGTCAGAGGGAGAAAAAGAATAAGATTCTAGAGCCAAAAAAAAACACCACACCAAAACACATCAAACTCTTTCAAACAACATTCTGCTATTGCATTTTCAGCAAATGGAAGCAAAACCATTGCCTTTAACTTGTGTTCTCTTCAATATGATCTGATTAGCGGCAGGGTAACCGTGCTGTTCATCTGCTGACATGTAGCCCAAATGCAGAAATTAGTGATTTCTGGTGACTCAAGTACTCAACCCCGCCTATCTTTCCAATAATTTTACAGTGTAACAATTGCTTTTCATTCTTTTCCAAGCACTGCAGTTGAGTACTCTGGTACCACGTCATTTGCCTGATGGCGAGGATGGGAAGAGGAGAAGCCACCATCATCAGCTGAAGCTGCAAGGGGGATGAATGAAACAGAATCTAATTACCTGCCTGCATTCTGGTCAGTGCATAACTGGAGTTACTACCCTCGCTCCTGCAAAAGCAGTCTGGGAACTTCAATTATCGTGGTGGTCAAGGTCTCCGTTTTATATCTTGAAGGCAGCAACCCCAGCAACACAATTACAGTGCTCCAAAACCGACTTAAAGGAAAAAGTGCCACCCGTTGAAGTACCATCATGTCCTGTAGCACATAAATGTTAATTAGCGGTCTTTTTTTTTAGAAATTATGTGATCCTCTAGTCCTGCACAGTGTGAG
Source organism: Trogon surrucura (assembly GCA_020746105.1). Taxonomy (NCBI): domain Eukaryota; kingdom Metazoa; phylum Chordata; class Aves; order Trogoniformes; family Trogonidae; genus Trogon; species Trogon surrucura. Next base: position 52,170,715 of record CM036621.1, on the reverse strand, counting down.
ATTTGATGAGATGAGAGCACTGGGTGGTACAGCTAATAAATCAGTTTACCGTACAACCTCATTTCTTTAATGAAGAGCAAATATCCGAGCCTTAGTAAAGCAAGAGCCTCAGGCATACACTTGCAAATCGAAACGCTAGATTTAATTTTTTTTGTGTTCTCTCCCAAATAGGGAGAGCTGGCCTACCGCTAGTCATTAGAAAAGCTCTCCTGTCAGGGGGCAACACTAAGTGTAAACTTTGATGTCGGTATTAAAAACCAGAGAAGAGTGGCAAGGCCATTATGGGACCATGATCAGTAAAGGTATAGTTTTCATAAAGGAGCAACTTTTAAAAGCTGACAAGAGCTGTCAAGGTGTCAGGCCAGAGAAAAGCTAGTACCATTAACATACACTAGGCTTCAAGTTACTAGGGGGAAAAAAGCAGGATTTATTTTGGACAATTACAAGTTAATAAATGGAAATGTCAGTTCCTCAGTAGAGCATCCATTAAAGCTTACTAGAGGTCAACACCGCTTACAGTTTCTGTCATGGTAGGCAACATGCTACCATTATTTTATATTTCAAGCAATTTTACTGTCAATGACAGCAGTTACTAAAGGACAAGAAAATATTTTCCTTAGCAGTATACCAGGGAACTCACTTTGCAGAAATCATTTGTGCTCCCAGAAATGACTAGTACTTTAGATTTTCATAACCACTGCGTATTTTTTTTTTAAACTTATTTTTTATTTTCAGAGTTCACACATATGAACGAGTGCCTGAAGGGCAGTGCTCAGGAGGACACGCAGTACTATCTCTCTACATCCTTCAGCTACGTGCCACCCCTGCCCAGGGAGCAACAGCCGAGCAGCCTCCCACACGCCTGTGGCCGCTCCCACAGGAAGATGAACTCTCCCCTCAATAAGCGCAAGGAGCAGGCAGGGAGTCGCTCCCTCCCTGACCTCACCGGCTGCCCTCACTCCAGCTGCTCATTTAATTCAGATCTTGTACATTTAATTCAGACCTTGTACAGCTTGCAGAACTATTAATTTTTTTGGGTGAGGATCACCCGAAGAGATAACTGAGCTCAGAAATGTCCTTCTGCTTTTATTTCCTTCTACTTAGAAAAAACAGAATCAGAACAAGAAGAACTGGGTTTGCTTCACATGCAGAATTGCTCACCCTCTGCAGTGGACCAAGAAAAGACACGTAAACTACTTGAACCCTATTATTCTCAGTTGCTGACTTAACAATAAATTACAAATCGAGTATCTCCAACTCAGATGGCAACGTGAGGGACCTGCAAAGGAGTCAATGTTCTCTGTGCATATCCACATAGAAAGGCACAGAAGTCCCTTTGTAGTGATGAATCCCCATTATATGATGAGCAGGCAGAGAAGCTGTACTCAAATGGAGACATAGAGTGTTTTGGGATGGAAGCATCCTTTAAAGGTCATCCAGCCCAACTCCCCTGCAGTAAGTAGGGACATCTTCAACTAGATCAGGCTGCTCAGAGCCCCTTCCAATCTGACCTTGAACGTTGCCAGTGATGGGGCTTCTACCACCTTTTATTTTATGCTCTTCTTATGCTGAGGGAATAAAAAGCTTCCAAACCCAGCACTTTTTAATACACTCACTATCCTCACTATTGCTTAAGGAAAATGATATGACATTATTTTTGCCTTGTTGATCTTCCTGTTCGTTGAGGCAGATAGATGAGTTATTAGCTCTTCTAGCTTCCCTTTGTTCATAGCCAGGCAGGTGTGCAGAGACAAAACAAGATGCCTGAACAGTGCTTGAGAAGAAAATCCACTATCTGTAGTCATTTGGAAAGGGCTAACTGTCATTTAAGAAGTTATCTACTGTTATTTAAGTAAAGTAACCCCCCATGTCATCATCATAGCTGAGGTTATTCAACACCTACACTTTTAAGGCTGCCCCACTTTCACCATTGCAAATTCTCTTGCTCAGCTGTTATAAGAGCTTTGCTTGGATAGCCGTTCCTTCTCCCTCTGATGCTTGTTTTTTTAATTAAGAAAAAAAGGAAAAAGATCCTAAAATAGGCTTGGGTATAGCATATGCCTTGCAGAAACTTTGGCATGAGGTGGAAGGACATCTACTTCAGGCCTGACCTACTTCTAAGCATCTGGACACAAAAAATCCCCTTATTCCCTGTAGAGTGCAAATGTTTGTTTGTTTGTTTTGTTTTTTTGCTATTTATCCTGCAGTGATTTCGCCTGCCCCTCAGAAATCTTCTTTGCTCTTTGAGATCGGAATTGAACTTAGTTATATGGAGTCTGGCCGTTTGAAGATGTTGGCAGTGCGAGTTACTAAGGAGTAACTCAGACTAGAGCTTCCACTGTGCAAACTGAACACCAAGTGCTCAATGAAGCGGTTATGGCCTTTGTAGGCAAAGCAGATGAGAGACAGATTAGGAGACAAACATGTTCTTATTCAGTGAGCATGTAACGCTCACAGGTAGAATATAGTACTTTCTCTTAGATGGTATTTTAAAAATATATTTCTCATTATTGGACTTTTAACCAACCTTATACAGTAGGTTGATGCCAGGAACATACACTAATTGGAGTCTTCCTCAGAAACGTGAATCATGTAACTTTGGGCAGAAAATGGAGTAACCCACATTAGTAGCATGTGTTGTACTCGCACACAAACAAAGGGTAAAAAATCATTAAGCAAGAAATGACTCTCAAGATGGCAGGGAAGAAGAGTCTCCTTGTGGGGCAGAGAAGTGGGATTGCAAAGAGAGAGGAGACAGAAGAAGAGGTGGCAGCAGCCTCTGTCTCACAAAATAGAAGAAAAAGAACTGTTCATCTTAGCTTAATACTTAGCTTAGCAAAAGAGTGAAAGCAACTAAGGATGAGTTTTACAAGCATCATGTTAATGCTTCATTCACTTATTTTACTTTTTCTCTCATTTGTCCCACTTATAAGTTAATTTTCAAATCAATATAGCCTTCCAATTCTCATCATACTTAGGGCCAGCAATAACTCCTACCATGCCTTTTGCTCACGAGACAAAGACAATTGATAACTAAGCAATCTGTAGGCAGATATATCTTTGAAGTTATAAATTATATAACACAGTAAGGTCTGGATCTGATGTGTACAGCTGCCAGTGCAAGAACTTCACAGTTATACAAAAATATATTAAAAAGATAGGTAAAAATAAATAAATACAAATCATCAGTGAATAAATTGGAGGTTTTCATTTAATAGATTTTTTTAAATTTTCATGAATTTTAGTGCTAGAAAAGGGAAGGTGGGTGTAGGGGTACATAGGAAGTTTGGCGAGGAGGAGTGTAGGTATGGTCAAGCGACTTGCACCTCAGGTGTTGGAAAACACACACATCTCACTGGATTATTTGTGTGCCCCATGAGCAGCACAACCACGCCCAGGTAACAGAGGCCTGAGGCAGATGCGGGGGCATCTCTCACATTCCTGCCCTGCAAAGCTAGCCTGTGAGTCCTGGGAACTCAGGCAGAGCAGCAAGTAAAACATGACAAAGCAGTGGGAAAAATACCACACGCTGTCTAGCCAGGAAAGACCTCCCTGAGCCTGTGCTGCCGCTTGCCCTGCTGCTTGTGTGATCGCTGCCTGGGTGCCTCCGACCGGGTGCTGCTGCAAGGATTCTCCAGATTCCCAGGTAGCAAAAGCGAATTTATGCTTTGCATTTCAACCCTGGTCTGCGGCTGTGCCTGTGTCCTGCCTGTTTCGGCCCACACAGTGGGTTACAGGTGCAGAACCAGCTTCTTGTGTTCTCTTGGTATCATTATGTATATCAAGACTGCATATCAAGACAACAGATGTAAGTTATATCAGAGAAGCAAAGTATTTAAAAGTAGTAGCATTAATCATGAATGAACTTGAATTAATATTATTTATTATTTATATTACAGTATACTATGGGTCTCTTGCCAGTTCTAATTTAAGAAAAGATGCAACGTGGTGTTGGAACAGACAATTCAAGGAAGAAGAAGGCTGCCTCCAAGAGAGAGGCACAGTCACGTAGACTGCTTGTATTTTTACTGTCTTCTGCTAACTGGATGCCTTAAATAATTCAAATGACATTAACACTTTCAGTTGTTTGATGTTGAACTACTATTCTTCTGCCAGACACAGAGACTTTGGAAGAAACAGAAAGGTCCTATACAGAGGAACACAGGCTTGTCACGGAGATGCTTGCTGTGAACAAGCACTGGTGAAAGCACATTGAGAAACTAGGTGTTACTGGAATAACTGTATGGTATCCTTGACATGAAGGAAAAGGCTCTGATGAATCCAAAATACAAACAGGACTGAAGGCAGGGGCACACTTCTAGCTTTCCTTTCCACCAGCTCTTGAAATCTTCTTAAACAAGGGCTATTTCCCATCTGCCAACAAAGGTCAAATCTGACTGTGTTCCTACTCACCTAACCTGTCCCTTCCAATGCTCACAGGGCCCTGAGTGAAGTCTCTATTATTTCATTCATTTGCAACATGAAGGTGGGGAAAGTTCAACTCAGGGAGTCACTCAGACCTTCACTGGACACTTGTAGTTGTACCATTAACTGAAACACAAACCAAAACAAAAGCCAATCAGGTAACCACTCCAGTTCATGCCCCAAAAGCCAATTACAAACATATAAGAAGCTCTGCAGCTATATTGTTCCAAGACTGCAAATGGATAAAAGAAGTAAACCCCAAATTCATATTTTAGACTTTGCTGAACTCTCCTAGAGTGGTTCAGGAACTTGAAGACATTTTTGTACAAGCTGCTACTGAGCTGTCATTAAAACAAGCAGAGCAAGAGTAACTATTGTTTCTAGAGTAGCATCAGTCTGCCTAAAGAAACCACAGCACTAGACTCTGCTCAGGAGGGAAACCCACTATCACTTCCATAGAGTCTGTTTGTCTCATCACATCTCTTCACAAAAGGCAATGCTGATTGCAACGCTATGTTTCATCAACTCTCACATGTAAACCAGTGTGCACAAGCTGTAGGGCATAAAATATAATTCTAGCAGGGCTCCTAAGAAAAAAAAAATATCCTGTAACTTTTTTTTTGGTAGCAAGTAGCCAACTACAAAGTGGTTTTTGCAGCTACAAGCATGGAATAGTAACCACTCACATGTACCACTCAACTGTTTTAGCTAATTAAATCATATTAATATCATTAAAAGATATTCAGTTTGAGAGGACAGAATTTAATATATTGCTAGCGATATGTTAGTTTCCCCTTTGCTTTAGAAAATATAATGCTTCACTGTAAATACCATTTTTCTCTCATTTCAAAACCATGGAGTTACAAAATGCTTTTCATATTATTCACTACTTATGCTTAGTTCACATTCTACTTGATTAATTTCAGTACAGCAATGCAACTACATTTGGAATTCCTGAAAATTAGAGAAAAGGTATTCTGCTGATTGGTTTGAACTTCGCAGCCATAACACTGCCTAAATTAATTTTGGGAAATCGATTCTGTTAAAGAATGAATGAAAGTAAAAAATAGTATTTTCCTTCCAGATAATTGCTTAGGTGATCTACAGCCTAATACAACAAAGCAAATGATAGGTAAAGTATCATCTGATCCCCAAGTCTGTATTATACAAGTTTTTAATAATTTCTCCCCAACAAAACACCGCATGCCAAAAGATCCATTACAGTGTGTGTGATGCCTCAGGAGTCATATACTAGAACACTGTGTTATTTCCTATCTTCAAATCCTAATTATTGTGCCCATTCTTATCTTAGTGCTGAATGGAAAAAAGTATTTTCTTTTGCAACAATGTTGGCCAAACAGCCAAAATCTGATAAATGCTGATACAGTAAAGCAAAGTTTGGAATTAGCCCCGAGTTCATCTAAGTTACACACAGAAAATTTCACAAACTGATTTAAAAAGACAAAGCTGAACTGACATTTATGCACAGGGTTTCAAATAAAAGAGCGAACCACACAACAGTAGAAGTGCATGCCAGGGAGAAAACCATGGAGGATGTATGGAGTAAATCACGATTGCCCTTGCTCCTTATTCTTTCTCTCTTTCTTCACATTACCATTGTACTTTTTTTCCCCCCCCTTCACTCAATCTGGATTTGGAAAATAATAATAAATAAGCAATTGGTGGTTAATTTAAATTTGTCATTTTCTTTTTTCATAGAAATATAACATTAGCGATTTATCAGGTTTTCAGACTGATATGAATATTGAAAAGCACAGAAAGGAGAATACTTCAGTAATTCAAAACAGAAAAAAAAGAACTGAGGATAAATATAGCTTCTAAACTCAGGAAGGGTTGCAGCTGGATAAAGCTACTCCTGTGTTAAAGAACCAGCTTCTCGTGAAATCAGATGTGTCAGTGCATGTGGTTCATTTCTATTTGCAGGCTCTTAGTGGGACAGATAGTGTATCTGCTTCTCTACTGTAATTATGTTTGCTCTAAAAACACTTCTTCAGAAAAAAAAAAAAGTCAATTAGTTAATCAAACAGTATTACAGAACAGAATTTCCCAAACATGAAAACCAGAAAATATTATGCAGTATCTTTTCTGTTATAATTACTAAGGCAGACACATAGTGATCTGTCTTCTTTGGTAATGAGGAAAGAGAATTTTTGTTGGTAACAAAATTGGATTTTGTAGTATTAATATTTTACTCAAGAATATCCTCATCTAACCTGTCAGTCTAAGTTTTGAGCTAAAAAATGCCTAAATACTCTGTTACACTGATACCAATCAATAAGCCAGCTTCTGGCATTAAATTTTAGAGGCAGAATAAAAACTAGAAAATTGCTTGTTTGTTTTTTTTCCAGGAAAAAACGTGGGAGGTTTCTCCCTAAACACACTTAAGTATTCAGAAAGAGCAGAACTTAACTACTTCATTTAAAAATAAACCCTGTAAAGCAGGACAAAGACCACCACTGACAGTCTTCCGATGCAGGCACAGTACTAACAGACCAGCAAAACACTTTTCAAGTGGCTTCGTGCCACATTTCCCCTCTCCTGAAGCCTTCCAGTTCCCGCGAATTATCTCCCTGCTGGGGCTGCCCCAGAAGCTGCACTCCTGGCTTCCAAGAACAGGCTCCTCCTTGGAAACTGCTCTCTGGCATTTGGGCCAGACACATCCTTTTACTGGAAAGGAGTAGGGATCATAGAATCATAGAGGGGAATCATACAATGGCCTGGGCTGGAAGGGACCTTAGAGATCATTTTAATCCAACCTCCCTGTCGTGGGCAGGGACGCCACCTCTCGACTGGGTCAGGCAACACATGAGAATCGAACGGGAATCGAACCCGTGACCTTTCCTCCATCCTCTTGTTCTCCTCCTTCATGGGCCCAGCGGGGTCCTGTCATGTTGGCAATTCTGCCTTTGTCTTCAGAGTAACAGCAAAAGGTTGTGGGGTTTTTTTTCCTTTTTTTTTTTTTTTTGATTTTTTTTTTGGTTATTTTTAAAGGAGTTGAGAACGGAAGCACAAAGTCTATTGCAATACTCCGTTCCAATGCTACCAGCAGTGCTGAGCCATAATTAATAATCCTGGCAACGATCCTTATTAGCATTACTGTCAGTATAAGTACTTAAAACTTAAAAGAAAGCTCTTTACTAGAAAAACAAACAAACAAACAAACCCCAATCCGACCACAAAAGATCATTAAATAATGCAATATTCATGGGAAAAAAAAATAAATACAGAGATAGAGCAGTGTGTGTTTGGAAGAGGAGGGGGTCATTTTGTGATTGTATCTGCATTACAAATATACATAAGTATATAAACACACAGCTGAATGTTTGTTTGTGTTCCCTTAATATTTAAAAAGGTTACAAAGATGACTATCTCATTCTCAGGAAAAAAAAAAAAAGGAAGAGATGCCAAGCTACATTCTGCAAAAGCAATAATAAAAGTAAGAAATATCTATACAAGACTGATTCAAACAGAAATGTTTAAATCCTCATCTATGCTTGTTTAACATTCAGAATGTTAAGACTGTCTGCCCATAAAGACACACCAAGACACTGCTCTCTCCTAACGTGAGAAACAAGCGGAAATAAGGGACGGAATATAAAATTTCTCGATTCCAGAAAATGCAGCTGCAAGAATCCTGACAATCTGGTATTAAAAGTAGTATGTCACTTCACTACAAAGAAGGGAAAAAACCCACAAAGAAGAAGAGAATTCTGAAATGTATGGCAAAGAAGGGACTGCTGATGGGTGGAAGGGGACAGGACGCTGCCAAGAGCAGCTGACCTCTGCCTCTGCCTTCACTTGTCCTCAAGCAGAGCCTGGCAAAGGTGGACACGCGTCATGAAACAAATATTGCCTTGCTCCCCTTCACTCCTTGTGATTCCCATCGCCATTACTCTCCATCACCCTTATTCTGTCAGGCCAGCAGCTTCAGCTTTGTCATGGGAAGAGCTTAATTTAAAACTTGAGAAATGGAAGCTTTAGTATTCTTATTTTACAAAATCTCTTATTGGTGAACATCACTAAAATTCTGACCCACTATATATCACATCTGTTTCGCTCATGAAGCAAATCTTTAGAACATTTTTGAAGCTCTTAATATTTTATCCTTTTATCCTACTATAAAGCTCTTTATTGACATACTGCTCTAGAAAATTACACTTCTTTTGAGAGTCATTATTTCTGCATTTGTGAGATGCTGTATGACATGCTGCCTCTGTCTTAGTCTGATTCCAATAACTCCAGGTGAACTTAACCTGCAAAAAGCAGGTCTGAAAAACACAACATCAAATACTGCTGGCTCTTGGTAAACTGCTAATTTCTTTCACTTTGTAACTCTTCCAGTATGCATCGCATTTCCCTTCAAACAGCTATGAGCATTTTGCCTATTTCAGAAGCTGACGATGGTTTCTGACAAGATCCACTCCAGTGCCCAGAACGGAACTCCTCGTGCCCAGCAGACACTGAGTAGAAGAGATGAGACCTGTTCCTTCTTAAGAGGGAATAACTCTTCAATGAGATTATTTTTTGTGGTTTAAAATAAAACTGTAATGACTGGTAAAAGGATTTGCTGCTTTGTTTTTAAATTGCAGAGTCAAACAACTGACAAGATCCAATTATCTTTGCTGAGAATACTGGCATTCCCTAAATGTGCTATACTGCTCTTACTTTATGCCTTATATGTTTCATACCTCATAGGAGGTATATCTTCAGTAAAATTATGGTTTTATTATTGCTGTTACGCCTAATCACACCCTTCCACACCTGAATTTCTTTTTCTTCACCCATGTTTCATGAAATATTTATTCAAACAGAGAAAGATGTTCAGTTTGAACTTCTAATTGGCTACAGACTGATGCTCTCTGAACTACTTGGCACTGATCTCCTAACAAATTTGCAAAGAAGAAAAACATGTAGAGAAGAGAAAAACATAGACAGGAGAAATTTGTGTCTGTGATAGGGAAAGAAGACAACTACTAATTTAGTCTTCCTGCATAATTTGTGGTTTAGTACTTAGACACAACTTTAAATACATTTGTAGAGCCAGGAGCTCATTTTCATCCAGGAAGACACAGTTTGAAAAATGACCTCTTAATCTGTGGTGAAAAATTCCTACTTATAATTTACTTAAGTGACTGTATTTGCATATCTAGATACAAATCCATTAGGGCTATTAATTCTATTTTTCATCACAGCTTTTTTTTTTTATTGCTGCTGTTTAATGTTTGGAAGAGCACTCCTGGGAGAGGAAAGAGTACCAAGCTTGGGTGCATGGCTGTGGTATTAGGTGATTAATCAGAAGTTCTGGGATGGAGAGGAAGACTTTGAAAATCAGGAATAAAACCTCTTTGTTATTGTAGCAACATAAGTCTCTCAAGGAATGACTGATGTAGGGGACCTAGCTGAATGTTCCAGCCTTCTTCTCTGACAACACAAAACAACTCACCAACTCTGAAGGGCTACGAGATAAAAATCATCCAGAGCCCTAGATTTAATGCTCAGCCACATTTATCAAAACTGCAGCATTGAGAGGAACACAGGCAGGAATTTTCTCACCCTGCATGAAAACAGCAATTCAGAGAGCTCGTCACGTGCTTCTGCATACTTAAGAAATGCTGCAGAAAATCATACAGAAGTTTTTAAAGTCCTGGCATGGGTCTCAAAAGCTGCATTCTGCAATTCTAGACCATCATCATCAAACAGCAATTCTCTCATTAGTATATTAAATCATAGCAGTTTCTGCTTTAGTCACACTACTCTCTGCATTGAGTCCAGAACATTTTTGGTTTTGAAGACACCAGTGTTATTTTTTAGGGTTTTTTTACTCTCTTTTTTTTTTTTTTTTTGGTCTAGGCTTTCAAAGTAAACAAAGGAGTCCATTTTTCTCCATTACCACTGACTGCTTGCAAGTTGCTTTTCCAGGTATTTCATAAAGGCTACAGATATTTCTTTCCAAACCATATTTCATCTATTTGATCATATACAAACCCCTGTCAGGTGCCACGATCATTGAACTGGCTGCATATGCCTACAGCTATTCTTGGATCATGGGAAACAACTTCTAGTAAATGCTTCTCCTTACCTGCCCATTATTAGTAGAAAGGTGTGACTGAATGAGAAAAATAAAAATATGAAGCAAAATCCAAAGACAGACCATCTTTTCCTCTCACCCCTACTGAACTGCTGGAAAACTTGTGCCATTGAGGCAGGAAGTTTTGAGACAAAATCAAGCATTCAGCAATGGCATCTGTAAACAGCTCTAGCACGCTTAAGGAAATTAGATGACTAAAAAAAAAAGTATGAAGTTCCTTCAAAACTGGGCAAATCTGAGTGTGCCTGCATTGCAGCAAATGCGCCTGCCTCCTTTTCCATCTGAAATATGGGGAGAGGAATGTTTTTTCTTTGTAACACCAGTAGAAACCACCACAAAAACACTTCAGAAGAGTTAAACTTGACTTAACATTTTGCTCTCAGGAATCAATCATCTTATTTACCAGTAATATTACAGAAAATTATTATTTTGCACAAACAAACATCCATACAATTTTCTCCACCAGAAAACTGAAACTTTTGTCTTATTTTCTACCAGGGAGACTAGAGTCATGGAGGTCTTAGAGAGGAAGAGGATGGATTCACTAAACATGTCACACAAAGCCACACACACAGGTTCCTGACACAAAAGACGGAGAGGCAGGATCTACAGTGCTCCCTCGGATGCTGGTGCAGCATTCATCATCTCCTCTCTAAAGCCATCAGAAACCAAGAGTAACTATGTGGACCACTGGAAACAAGTACCTGTTCAGTCTCATACTTACCCTCATCTTCAAAATTAATTTTTCATCAATACACTGAAGCCTTCACGTTCTCATTTTTAAAAGTGCTTCAAAAGCAATTAAAAATTAATAAATAAAAATCCAAAGAGAGTTCAAGCAGCGAAGACTTTGCCCATCACTTCTTTCTATTCCTACCTTCCATTAACGAGGTGCTGCTGTGTGAACATAACACCTGAAGAATCAGTTCCAGCTGTATTTGAACTAAAAGTATCCACAACTCATAATAAGTACTTATAGCATGCAATGAAGCTAACTGCCAATTTCTTATCTAATATATCTTTTCCTTCAGCTTCTCATAGATTGCTAATGCTGCTGAGATCCACACCTCTGCAGTTCTCAAAACTAAATCTAACACTCACGCTGACGGTGTAAATTATGGGCTAAATAAAAATACCGATGTGAGAGGGAGGGAAGTGTTTTACAGAGGAGTGCTGAAGGAAAGACAAACAAATCATTGGCTTACTTAATGCAGATATAAAACACATACAGCAACTCCTCTATGCTCAGCCTAAGCACAATTACGGGACAAGGGGAGATTCAATTAGAATGAAAAGCAGTTAATCCAGATCCACAACCGCATGATTTCAGCAGATAAAAAAAAGACATAATTACCAGCTATGTGGTCTAAGTAGAAATTTCCTGTATGCTACATGTCATTACATTATCATTACATATCTCTTTGGTGGAGTCAAGATACTTTGCATTTTCCTCTCAATTAGACAGTCCTGGCCCCTTCAGAGAGCAGGTTGTTGCCCTGGGATGCATTCCCTTGCTTGTTAGGTGGAACCACTGCTTTTATGTTACCAGAACAGGACACAAAACTTGGAGGCGTGGTGATTAAATGTGGCGGTAAAAATATAAATAGCAATGTTTTAGAGCTAACAACATCTTACTGGGAGCCCAGCTAGAAACTTTTCATTGCCACAGTGTTTCTATATACAACGCATTTAAGTAAAATCATAGCCCATTTCAGAATTGTGTCTGCACTAAAATAAAGTTTACCAAAAGGTACATCAAGTTTCCTGTGTACACCTGTTGCAACAAATGCTTTCCAGTACGTCATTCTTAGGTATACCACATCATTTACTTACATACAAAATTAAACTGATAACAAGGAAATTGTACATTTACACTTTTAACCATATCTTTATCATTCCCTGTTCCTCTTCACATTTTAACTGTTCACATTTCCCTTTCTTTCCATATCAGAATGTTTCACTTTAAACCTTCGTGTTAAGCTTTGTTTCTAAGAAAACAGCGTATTCTGCTTCCCAGAATCAGAAATTTGGGCACGGCAACTGTGATTTTCAAGCCCGCCTGAAGGACATCGTAATTGATTATTCCACCTGGAACTAAGTTGAAGTAGTGAGCAGATTCTTCTTACCTGTTTGTGAGCATGATCATAAGAGTTAATGTGATTGTCAAACTCCTGGTGTTTATAGTACTGCTTGTCACAGAGTTCACAGTAGAAGTTGGCTTTAAGATCTTCCAGAGCTTTTGCTATCGTGTTTTTCTTTTCAGCATAATCCTGGAGGGGGGTGGGAAAAAGTAATTTTAGTTTTGCCTTTGATGCTGCAAATGGATTTTGTGCTCTGCAGTTAATCATATTTGTAAACATTTACACACCTCCGTAACTAAAAGCCTTCACATATTTGCTGTGTTACTCAGCACGTATTTACTCTATCTGCTGAGAGGCTGAAGATTTGCACACTTCAATTTGCTATACACTTGCCAACTTCCCTTAGGGATTCTGTCAGAGGCTAGAAGGACTTCCCTGGGTTCTGTCTAAATACAAATATTTATCATGCTGAAGGCTATTTTCGAGCTAATTTCGACCCAAGACTTACTGGTCTAAAGATCTGCTAGGTAATATAAACAAGAAGAACAAGCATGAAGACACAAACTTCAGTATTTTAGTAATCAGGCTTTTGCAACAAAGTACGCTTGTTAAAAAGATAATAAAATTAAAGAAACCCTACTGGGTCCTTTCTGGATGTATGTATACATGAAAACATGAGGAACACTTTCAAAGCTAAGATGCAATGAGCATCTTCCATAGTTTTGCTATTTGTTATTGAATGCATTAGCAAAATCATTACAACCAACATTGCTTATCATTTATAAGCAAATTATACAAGTAATACTTATTAATTTCCTAAATACATTGATGATAACATGGCCTTGAATGAGCATGGAAATGGTCTGTCATCTCAAATTACCTTAATACCAGTTAAACACTGAACATGCCTAACTTGAGTGCAATGACTGCTGCTTTTGCACAAATCTGTCTGGGACAGAATCACACCTTGAAGTCCCAAATGCAGCAAAGACTGTTTAAGAAAATATATCCCTTTGATTTGTTTCACAAAATTTCACCACTGCGAGCTCTTTTGAACTGTCCCTAAATTCTGCTCATTTTCTGTCTTCTTCCTTGTTCAGTTAGATTAAGATAAATGATGATCTTGTAATCAGAATACCCAGACTTAATTTGGGGAAAAAAAGTCACTATTTGCTAGCAGTTTTCACAGCTCAGGATTCATATACTGCCAATATATTTTTGGAAGTTGAAAATGGAAAACTTATGATTATCAGTTTAGAATATTTTCATAACAATTATGTTTATTTCAAAAAAGAATTATATTTTACATATATATATGTGTATTAGAATTATATCCACAAAGTACTTATTTAAAATAGTACATTAAATATAATTCAGCATGATTGGACTGCTAGCAAACACTGTTTATTCATACCCAAACCGAGGTATTTCCTCACCAAAATTTTGTTCACTGTAAGAATTGCACAAGTCACTTCAGAATGGTGCTTTGAATACTGGCTGACACGCGAGGAATTCACACATTTCTAACATATTTCTAAAACAATGTTTCATAAAATCTGTTTAGTTTAAAACCAAATTGAGTCAGCATTTTCTCTCAAGAAATATCAGTATTTTATACATTGAGATACACTTATGCTGTATGGAAATACCAGGAAATTCTGCACTTAGTTCTTGGTATCAAGTAGTAAGAAACTAGAGGTTTTGAACCACTTGAGTTGTTACCAAGATGCCAGGGAAGCAGTGGAGAGAGCATATGGAACCCCTAAGGAGGGTCCCTCCCTTGAAACACTTCAAAAGTAATTCTCATAGTCTACAAAGGGATGTCACCTAATTTTGCTTTTTTTAAAACATGAAAAAGAAAACTCTGGATTTGGGACAATTATGAGAACTCCGAAATAACATATACGACACCTGTGAAGGACGAGAAGGAATATGATGGATTCTAAGACAAGAACAGTGAATTATAAAATACCTTATATAAAATCTCATACCATGTTGTTGAATAATACTCAAGCAAAATATTGAAAGACACACTAATGTAGCATAATAGCTTGAATAAAGTTATATAACTTCATTGGTGTTTCTCTTGACATAAAGCACTATTTTGGAAACAACATACTTATTATATAGCAGAATCTAACCTGAATGCAATTAAATTTGACAGCCCAATGCATCCTAATGGAGTAGACACACTTGGAACCCCATGAACATCTTTACTGTAAAGTAATAAAATCTCATTGGGATCTTAGTTTTTCTCCTATTAAATTCCTTCAGCTAGGGTTCTGTCAGGAATAGGAATAAATTTACATTACAATATTACATCACAGTTTCAGAGGCAAGTAAAGAATGTGATCACATCATCTAAATTGGACACAAATAAGTAGATGGAATAATGGAGTTCAATCACGCACGAGGGAGAAGAAAAAGAGGACTTTTAAAGGACAAGAATCAAAAGTACGTGACCTTAGCAACATATGTATGGCTGTATTGGATCAGATCAACCTTCTGAACCTCCATAAGATTTTATTCTGTACAACTAAGGAAAGTTACTCTTAACTAAAGACCATTCTATCCAACTACTAAACTGCACCCTACTCCAGAAACTTCATGTTTCTTCAGTCGCAGCGATGGCAATTAACACGGTCGAGGTACCAGCTTTGGGATCTAAGCATAGGCAGTAGTATTAACTTAATGGTGGGCAGTGAAGTATCCCTCTCCAACAGGAATATATCTGCAGCAAAAAAATTCTGAAGAATTAGTGGCAGAAATGTTAATTGTTACAAAATTTTGCATTAGGTTGCGCTTCACACTATCATGCAACACACAAAGGAGAGGCAGTTTCTTCATGTTAGTGCCTAAAACGACTGGATGAGACTTATCGATTTTATTTTAATCTGGTGGGAAATGACAGTGAATCATCTCTCTAAACATCTGTCGGTCCTTTCCAAACCTTCAGCTTATTGTATTGCACAAAAAAATTCCCTTAACAGAGGGGGTTGAGGAGATTCCCTGTGACTGTGGGACCCCCCATACAGTGTCAGGATTAAGAATAAGTTCCTGCTGCTCGTCAGGAGCCAAGGAAAATCCGATTTCAAGGATGAACAAGGAATGGAAATGGGAGAATACAGGCTTCTGGTTGTCTGCCTGCTAGGCTCTTTCTGTTGATTTCATTATCTTGGAAGAGGAGGTTTTTGCTAGTTCTATCAATTTTTGATAGGGGACAACTGCCCAAAAAACTGACAGTAAAAAATTACAGTCCCTGAACCTTGGTAGTACTGGGCAATGGATTGCAGACAGAAATGACCTGGAAACTTACTGAAAAGGATTATTCCTGGAGAAAAGTAGCCAAAAAACTCACTAAAAATGTTTAAATATGATCAAGCTTAGTCTCAATTTCATCAAGATTTGCAAACTATCGCACAAGTTTTAAAAGAACTTCGAATTATGATTCAGCTTGGTAATGAAACTCAGTACTGAGTGTCACTCAGTTTCATTATTTTTTTCCTGAAAGCCTACAGCTATAATTCACTGTAGCTATTTTTCATAATTTATATGAAAGACCTCTAATAAGTGATCACATCTATCAGCTGGCTTTACTTCTATAAATCCATCCTCTCCATCCTACAAAGCCTTAAGCCCGGGCAAATGCTACAGCAAATGTCTGATAAATTGGATTAAGAGCAGGCTTCACTGACGGAGGGGCTACCTGTAACTACTGAGACAGGACTTTCTGCTCCCATTATAATGGAGAAAAAGGAGGAAAGCTGAAGAAACACTGAACACTTCACAGAGACAACTTTGGAACATTGAATGGATGCCTCAGTCTAGTGGGTATTTTTATGGAGTACACTTCAGGCTCATACTTCTGCTGTCTGCAGAAAGGTCAGCTAGGAAGAAAAAAGTAAAAGTGTGAAATTATAATACATCATCTACTCCATGGTGATTGCCAGTGTGAATATTCTTACTTTACAATAAATGTGAGCTTCTTTTATTGCAGTAAGCTATTCTGCATTTAGCATAGGCTTAAAAGGGTCAGGCCTTCAGTCACTGCAAAGCAAAATGTATTACAGAAATAACCCCCTTCTTCAGGATAATTTACTGGCATAGTCATCCCAGAGAGGATTAGACTGTTCTGGTCTGATCCTCTGGATTAAACCACATTAGACCTGACAGATGTTCCAGTGTAACCTTGTTTCACAAAAAAATATTTAGAATATTTTTCTTCTGTCTCGATAACTAAAAAAAAAGCAGCAAAACTGTATTTTGAACATTGTTAAAATCTTGAACTAATACTATTGATTTAGCAAAACTGCTCCATATATTGGCTGTATTCATCTGAAAATCTGCCTAAAAGCATGCTGTTATAAAAAAAAAAAAATAGAGGGAAAAATCAGTTATATCCTAACAGCACACTTCTCTATAGTCAATTAACTGCAATACTTGTGGACACAATTAACAATAGATTCCTTAATTTCTGGTATATTTACTAGATATTAAAAAGACAGTATGAAGAAGCAGATTTTGCTGAATAAAATGTACAAATTACTAACATCTCCTCTGGCATTAATCTTAGTATTACTTGGTACATACAATTTTTTTTACTGTCTTCACATATCACTTTTTTCCCCATGTAAGCAGTCTGTACATCATTGACTGTTGCACTTGAAGGAATAAATAAAAAATAGAATACATTAATAATATTAATGCAGTCTAGTACCAAATCTAATTATTTATAAGGTTCTTGTCCTTATTAAGGCAGTGAGACCAAAGCAAAATGCAATTAGATGCATTGAGAATATTACTCATTGATCTCAATTAACTCATTTCTAAGCAGTGTATAGAAAGTTTCAGTTTCATACCAAGTTTACAAGGAGGATGGCTGGGAAAAGAAATACCAAGGATATGGTCAGAACTTTTCGATTAGCTTACCTGAAACTTTCCCATCATCTATGAGATGTGAGAGTGACTTAAAACTCTCAAACATCAGACACTATTGCCTTGATATCTTGCTCCCCTCTGATATTCTCCTTTCAGTCAAAGGAGTTTCCACCAGCAATGACTCTACTGCTTCACCACACTGGATGAGGATGGGCCCACGTATCCTGAAGAACCCCAAATTAATGGAAGATCAGCGGTTGAAAAACATCCCAACCTAGCTTTCCTTTTCTTCAAGATTACCTGCAGACAACAAATTCCATCCAAACCCCTTACCTCCTACAACAGAGCGAATTATATTCTGCTGTGGGCATACTTGAAAATGGAATTGAAGACATGAAAATAATTATAAAACTGGTTTCTCAGCTTCCCAGTAAACACAGAGAGAGTATTTCGCATGTGGATAAACACCCTAACATTACGAGAAACAACACAGCAAAATCAGAAGGAAATAGCAACATTTATTCAGATTAGTGTTGTCTGCTTCCTAATGCCATCTTCATTTTTTTCTGAAACCTCACATTTGTTAACCACGCATCTAGTAATGCAAACTGAATTCCGCACCACCAGCACTAAATGGAGCAAGACAGACGTGAACAGGGACAAAGCTGGACTCGGTGGAGAGCAAAGAGATGCAGAACAGTGTCCTGCAATGTTAAGATTGAATTAACTTGAAAGGAAGCTTATGATGAGACAGCAACTCGTTATCAGATTTGTCTGTCTCATTAACTTACTTAAAGCACTTATACTGCATAATTACTTTAAACTGGGACGCAGAAAATCACTTGACTGGGACGGGGTTTTTTGCCATTAAAAGTAACTGTTGTGCATAGAGCTGTAGAATTATTTATTTACTCTAGTGCTTTAAAAACTACTTCCAGGCAGAGCATGCACTTACACTGTGAGATCGCTGGTCACAAATCCTTGCTTGGATACTTCAATTAAAGAGGAACCCTTCATGGGTGCTTATGAGAAAGCAAGGGTCTAGTTACAACACGGAAAAAAATTATCTACCCCATCTCTACCACTAATCTTCCGAAGTCCCTATGAGGCAGAACTGAAGAAGGCTTTGCTGGTGAAAAGAAAGGTTTAATTCAGATAAAATCTTCTTCACTGAATGTTCATCACTGTTTAATGATAAGCAAGGGAAGAAGGAACTTGGTATTAATCTTCTTTACTCCTCTACATTAGATAGTCCAGTCACACACTTTAATTAGAGCAGAATTTTGATTTTAAAACATCCTGGGGTTGATTTTTGGCATTTAATTACCTTATAGCAGGCATGTAGACATCTAAGGATTTTCATAGCTACTTAATGTAATTTCATTGACAGGTAAGCATCTAATGCAATTAGACTCTTCGGGAGAATCAAATTTTCTATCTGATCCTTTCAGTGACACAATAAAGTAAATGAAGTGCCTTTTAACCCCGCAGCCCTGGAAATGGACTGAAAACCTCTTCTTGAGCACGAAAACCAAGCACTGGAACAAATGGCAGCATTCATGACCGGCAGCCCTCAGTCCAGGGGGTGTGACCACAACTTCCATAGGGTATTTCAGGACCCAAGGAAGGGCAAAGGACAGCGAAAGATATTTACTTATTTCACTTCAGGTTAACTGACTGCCAGTTGAGCAGCTGCTATTAATTTCTATTAAAGTTGCTCTAGAGCTCTCAAAGTTTTAATTTGCCTGTGAAGTTAGTTTTTGACATAGTAAAAGCTGTCAGTAAAGTTGGTCAGAGCATTGGGGAAGCAGAAAATTGGACCTCGTCTTTTTAAATACATTTAATTTTGAGGACGTGATTGATCTATGGGACAATTTACGCATGAAAATCTGCAGACTGGTATTTGCAAGACGAGAGCTCTTGGTGATTATCAAGTTTAGTTTTCTTAGCTTTGGCCGCGGTGCTTGACTGTAATAAATTTTCTTCTGCAAGATTTGTATCATGATACTCTATAGTTGGGGGTTTTAGCTAAGTTTTCAAAATAGTTTTTCCTGCATTTTCTCTTTTCTGCTTATATTCTTTAGAGATTTTTTTTAAGGAAAGCAAAAGGGAATATAACAATCTTTGAATTGAACTAAAGATATTTCTGTCCCGTTTTCTTCAAGAATACAACCTCTCCATCACTGTTTAAAATTGCAATCTGTTCTACTTTCAAACAAATCTGAAAATTTGTTATTTAAATAGAAATCAATGCCTCAAAAATAAGAGCATTATATTTGCCCTACTAAGGAAGTTTCAAACCATATTTTAAATTCTACAGGTCTGTTGCATCTTTACAGCCAACATGTTTGCTAGTTGTAGGGTATTGTTGAACGGCGCTTGGTGCCTACTGAAGGGCTCCTGGAAATCCCCATGGCTGGCTCAGTGATTTTTCTTTACAGACTCTTTTACTGATTCTATTTTACTATGGCTTTCCAGACCATTAAACCTTTTCATGCAAATTTACTATCTTTTTCTAGCTTCAGGGACCCATCATGACTAGCCTTACATCATGTGCTTTGAAGTTATGTGCCATGAGCACTTAAATACCCAGCCATTGAAAAAGACATCTTAGAGCTGGGCCAGATCTGGAACACTCCCAGGCTGGACCAATGTACTTTGAAATTTAGTTAAAAAAAATACCACCACAACCACAACAAATCGCCAACCCCAGTAGGAATTACTCTCCTGAGCTCCTTCAGTTGTCTAATTATGAATATGTATGAGCTTCAGATTTGCATTATGATGCAATATGAAGCAGTAAATGTTTATTTTCCTAAAACTAATCCTCAGTAGTACCACAGTCAGAAAAAGACTTCATCTGAACACAAACAAAGCAGGGAAAAAAAGTATTATTTCTTTTGGCATCTTTAAATAATGCACACAAATCTTTTTACTCAGAAGCCCAGAGAAAGGTTGTCCTAACAGGAAATGGAATTAAGTTTAAATTTGCCATAGAGAAAACTCCTCGAAAAAGTCCTTCTGAATATTTCTTCTAAATCTGAGTTGATTCAAAATTCCCTTCACAAGCAGTAATTGAGCAGGATGAAGATAGTCCAAGTGAAAAGACCATAATGCTACCTAGGCAAAGAGAAATGAGGCTGCAAGAACAGTGCTTTGCAAACACACAAGCAGGTTTCAAAGATCCTGTTCTTTCATTTCTGAGATTGCTTTTAAGCTGCCAAAGTATGAGATGAGCGCTGATTTACCTCGGCAAATCTACGTCAGCTAAATTATGAGTGACCTTCCTGCAGTCTTACACTCAGATAGAGCATCTTTGAGATGAGACAGGTCCAGATTTCATTCTCTCTAAAAAAAATAACAAAAAATGTTGGAAATTTCTGAATGCCCTCAGGTTAAAAAAAAAAAGGGGGTGAAAAGGAAAATAAAGAAAGGGGCTAGGAATAAGTGCAGCTGTCCCTAAAGCAGCATTCTATATACTAAATACAGTAACCAACGATGCATGGCAATTATCTTGTTTCCAGTGACCTTAAATGAGGTTTTCTTACTTTTTTTTTTGCATGTGAGAAACAAATAGCAGATGGAGTATTTATCATTGCTATGACCCTCACATACACAAAAAGTTATTTGAATAGATGCAACTCATGAGAATAGCTAGTTCATGTGAATGATAATACTTAAATTTTGAAGACACTGGGCCATAAAGCTGAATAGTTGATAGTCAATAATTTCAACAGAAAGGAAAGACAGCAGAAGTTAATAAAAATATCACATAAGGATCGCAAGTGCATAAAAACCTGATTTTAACTCCACCTTCTGGCCAAAGGTTAGAAGTAAAGTCTTTGGTTGGTTTGTTACTTTTTCACTGGTGTTGGAAAATAGGGATAAAACAAAGGATGGTGGTATATCCACGTGTCCAGGTGTATTGTGGGAGTAAACCCTTCTGAAGCTGAGAGTGCCAGATATAGAAAAGGATCAAGAAGGCATTTTTGTCGATCACTTCACTGCCTGTCTACCCATGCAAGTGTTCAGTAACAGCCAGCCCTCCCTAAATGTCTTACATCTAGGAAAAGCTGATGGAAAAATACCTCAAAATGACTGGCTGTTACCATCAATGACATTTCCAAGGAGAGTCTTCAAACATCATGGAGACTACTTCGCTGCCAGACGTGCTGAATAAGCAGCACCTTCCGCTGCACGATGAATCGCGCAGAGACAAAGCATTTGCCCAGCATTGCAAACAACCATTAATTACATTTGAAGAAACACAACTTCTTTGTGCAAATAAAATGAGCAGCAACCGCAAAATAGTCAAAGTTTCCTCTAAAATATACTGAAACCTACAAGTTTGCATAAGCGACACATTTAGACTGACCCTTAGTCACACTATTCCATTTTTCTCCATTTTCTGTCCTGTTTTCTGCACAACAAATTGGCAAAAAAAAACCCAAGTTGAGCAAAAATGCAGAGAATGACAAGGTGGTTGCATGAGATGTGGAACAAGGGACAGAGCCGACTCTGTTACATGGGGAATCAAAGCTAATAGCAAAAGCATAAGATCCAAAATAAATTGGTACAAGAACAAAAACTGAAAAAGAAGCCTCCTAATGTTGTGTGCTCTGTCTGATAAATGTTAACTTTCAGGTTTCCATAAAAATATAGATCCAAATATTTTTATTCAGTCTTCGCAAAGAAGTTGCTACATGGTTGCGAACTGTTCACCAGCTACAGAAGCAGCATGACCTTAAGGCTCAAGGATCCTCTGTTACAAGAAAAAAAAAGGATTGGAAGGGAGAAAAAATGGCACAAGATGCTAGACAGAAATATATTGAGGAGATGCCAGCATTAGTGGTGAGCTCAATGCGTTGGGTAAAAGACACTGATTTCTTGCATACAAGTGCTGGTTTTTTTCCAAAGCCTTCATATTCCTGTCGGAATAGGCTGCCTAGGGAGGTGGTTGAGTCACCATCCCTGAATGTGTTTAAGGGTTGCTTAGATGTGTTGTTGGGGGATATGGTTTAGGGGTGAACTTGTAGTGTAGGGTTAATGGTTGGACTCGATGATCCCAAGGGTCTTTTTCAACCTGAATGACTCTATAATTCTATGATATTCTTGGATTATTCAGTTCTTTCTTAGCCCTAAGCCATCCCTGCCCAGGCAAAAGTTTTCCTTCTTCAGCTGAAACGAACTCCACCTGCCTTGAAAAAGCAAACAGCAGACAAATGCCCCATGGCATGGAAAATGCTGAATGCACAACAGGCTCTTCCAGCAGGAATCACTGGTGGAACTTATGCAAAATTAGCAGTTCTGAACCTGCTAATTACTTGTTAAAAAGCAACAGTATTTGCAATATTGTTGATATATGAGTCAGATGAACAGGACTCCAGCTTAGCTACAGTTAAAGGCCAACAAACAGAATTCAATATTGATGTAATAACGGCTCCTTACAAACTAAAACTGACATTCTGGATACAGAGCTTATCAAGGCCTACTTAAAAAAAAATGATCCTTAGGTAGCAGTGAGCAGACACAAAGATAAATATTTCTTCCCAAATTCAAAAGGTTTCTGGATCTTAGACTTTGTTCTTCAACAAAACAGAGCTCAGTCAGCAACTGCAGCAGCTGTCTGACTGCCTCTGGACTTGAGTTTCAAGTGTGGATCCTATGACACTTATGAATCATTTCCCCAGGCCGTGGTCCATTTCCCTCCTCCATAGCTCCTCCATCATCGTAAAATACATAAACCCTTGAGAGGTTTCCTTCTCTTTTAATTTAGACTGAAATGGGATTTCCATTTAATGTATAGAGGTACATTAAGTCACCGTCTCTGGAGGTATTTAAAAGACATGTAGATGAGATGCTTCAGGGACATGGTTTAGTGGTGGACCTGATATAACCAGGTTAACAGTTGGACTCAATGATCTTAACGGTCTTTTCCAAGCTAAAAGACTCTCTGATTAACACATACTCATAGGGACTAAACCTAAACTTTAGAAAACCTAACTTTAGAAACAAGACTTAAGATATGCTACCTAAAGTGCATACCTGTAGTAAATGAAATGGATTTGGCAGTGAAGGCATAGAGGGCTCTTTTGGACCAATATTCCTGTGGAATTTTAAAACACATTAATACAGCATGGGTTTATCACACAGAATAAACTCCAAACTAAGATCTTGTTTCTTAAAATTGCACTAATGTTTACAAGGAATCTTCCTATTTATTATTATTACCTATTTATTATATGTATTCTGGGCATCCAGTGAAAACTGTTTCTGCCAACTGAATTCCATTATATGGTAAAATACTTCACAATGACTAAGTTAGTCTTTTAACCATGCCAGACAAGCAATTTATTTCTTCCTAACAGGGTGGAAGGGTACTCAGCAGAGGATGCTCATGTTGAAGTTTTCTGTTGAGATGCTGCCAGAAGGTCTTAAACAAAGACAAAGCACTTGGTTTTTTTCTTCCAATTTCATCCACAGCAACGCAGAGGAAGCTTTTTATATATATTTTTCTAATAGCTTCATTTTAAGTGTTACTTTACTTCATCAGCGTTTTTGGTATATATTTTGATGCCTTTGCATGTCATAAATTTCACAAGCCAAAGTCTAAAATTGCATGTTTGAATACACACACATATGTGTATAAAAATTAAGTAGATGGTAATTTCACTTATCATCATTAACCTCATTTTTATAAAGAGCTTTTCAGTCCATTTATCTACAGGAGCACGATAAATCAAGTAATAAGGATGTCCCTGCATACAATAAGGCTGCGTTGATGGCTAAGGAGCTCAGTCAGCTCTTATAATGTGAGTCAGCAATTGTTCTGTGATATCTTTAATTTGTTACAAGCTTAATCCTCTTAAGACTGCCTCCTCGAATCCAAAAGGTCAGACGGGAAAGTGGCAGAAAATCAATACTGACAGCTTCTGTCACCCTCCACAATCTATATAGCTCTTCCTAAGCTAAATTGCTTCTTTCTAATCTTTCTAATATTTGGCTGCTTAAGTCTTGCTTATATAACACTAAAAAAAAAAGGAGGAAAAAAAATAAAGAATTACTTTCCTGAAGAGTTGTTACTTTTAGCACTAAAAATCAGAACAAAGCTGGTTCTTGGTTGAGGTTTGTGCTGATACTGTTGTGATCAAATTTGAACTTTCACATAGAGACTGTCTGAAGCCACAAGAAAATGGTTGACTGCACTCCTGTATCAGCTAGAACACTTTTGAGGTGAGTTAGCCCAAAATTTGAAAGACATATTTATACCAGTTGAGCCCATTTGACTTTTTTTATAGTTCTTTTAAAAGTACAGTTCCTCTGTTTACATGCTTCGAATGGTTAACGTCAAAATGCAGTGCAATAAAAATCTTGGAAAGCTTTAGATCAAGCTTTAAAAATGGTTTTCTCGCCTACAGTATTTTTAATTATGAATAAATACCAGCACTAATAATCAATACATGCAACATGGAGGAAAACATTAATTTTTCAAGTAGAGAAAAGGTCATTCTAATCTAAACCAGATTAGAAGTAAAATAAATTAAACAGCCCTTTAACTTTGATATGAGAATTTAACAGGCACTGCAGCTGTTAGCAATCTTGTCTTGTAAAAAAAAAATTATTTAAAAAAATATTGGAAGAAAAATACAGAGTTTATGAAAGAACGAACAGCAATTTGTGGCCTTGAAATAATGATGAAAATATATAGAAAAGAATCAATGCTCAGCAGCATCCTGGATTTATCCCAGTCTTTCCTTGAGAAGGTGACACGTGTGTGTTGATTATCTTTTTCTACATCCTGAATTTGTGAGGTATTTCAAACATTTTGGCAGGCTCTTGTCACCTTAAAATTTGGCTTTACAGCTCAAGTAATCACAACTGAGCAAGTGAAACTAGAAAATGGAAAAGTTGTACTGGTGGCCATTGCTTTGGATTTTTAAAATCAATCTGTTCAATAGCTTGTTTGAAAATATTAATTATCAATTTTTGCCTTTACTAAAAGAAAACCTTTCTTTGGCCAATTTGATACAGCATCTATCTGCATGGAAACAAAAGCCTTCACCAACACCAGTTAGCAGAAATGGAAGATCAAGCTTACTGTACCAACACCTCATCATGTATAAAAGCCCCCCTTCCTCATGCCCAGGTCCAGTGATGTTCCCCAACACTAACTCCAGCCAACCAACCACCTACAGCTCCTGGCCTTCAGGTCACCTCCAAACCACATGCTGACCAAATGCCTTTCCAACAGGAACTGAAGGTGAGTTTCCTAACTGATACAAACCCCTGAAACACAGCGTGATAAAGTTATGTTTTCCCTGTCTGACTTCCTTTCGGAGTTATCAAGTATTTAAAAACATCGTACGACTCATTAGGAAAATAATCTATGTGAGACCGACCAAATCTGACTCTAAGAGGTCAGCACTGATGGTATAGATACACATATATTCTTTACACATAGGCTATGCAGATTGAAAATTACCGCTGTGAATAACAGCTCCTGGAAAGGTGGTGCGAAGTAGTAGTTTTCACTTCTTTCTCTTTCTTGAGCCCAAGTGTTCAACTTCTGCTTGAAATGGCAATTCAGCCACTGAACTGAATGCGCTTGCCTTTTTTTTTAAATGGCTTTTAAAGTTGACCCTGCGTGCTTAATTTTAAAGGCAATGAGAATAGAACAATTTAATAGAAAATCATTGACCTTTTAAAAAGCTTTCCTACACCATTTTCTCTCATAAATTGGAAAATATTTACTAGCATGAGGCTTTTACTTTTTCCATTAACAAATACCTTTCCCCCTGCTTACTTGATTCTAGTCATAACATTCTTTACGATTAAACCATATGCCACACAAATAATTATGAAATAAAGTATTTTTAAATTGCATTTAAAAATAATAGAGTCACAAAGAGAAGCAGTAGGCAAAACAGTTCAACAGCATGTAAGTGAAAATGCAAATTCTTCTAATGTATATTTAAATGGTGGTCTCGGAGTTCCCCGGCCATAGTACTACTTGCTTCAGTCTTTGGGCAGCCAAGCACATCAGAAGAGAGAGGGTAGAGAAGAGCTGACTCCCAACAGAAGTCACCCACACTCAAGTAACCAACTCCAAACAGCCCATTCACTGTACTTGAGGACCTAATCACTAATGAAATAATAACTAATCACTGGTAAACAATTAGGTCACCACTTAGGAGAAGATGTCATAACTAGTCACAATGTGATTAACAAAAGTTTCTACACATGACAGGAAGCCAAATAAGCCACACTGGAAGAGTTGTCAAGAAGGGCTACCAAGCTAGTAAAGGTTTTGGAGCATATGTCATACAAGGAACAGCTGAGGGATCTGGGGCTGTTTAGCCTGGAGAAGAGGAGACTGGGGAGACCTTATCGCTCTCTACAACTACCTGAAGGAGGTTGTAGCGAAGAAGGGGTTGGTCTGTTCTCCCTAGTGGCAAGTGACAGGACAAGGGGAAATGGCCTGAAGTTGCGCTAGGGGAGGTTCACGTTGGATATTAGGAAAAATTTCTTTACTGAAAGGGCTGTCAGCCATTGGAACAGGCTGCCCAGGGAGGTGGTCGAGTCGCCATCCTTGGAGGAGTTTAAGAGACGGGCAGATGTTGTGCTGAGGGAAACGGTTTAACGGTGTTTACAGGGCTAGGACAAAGGTTGGACTCCATGATCTTGAAGGTCTTTTCCAACCAAAACTGTTCTACGATTCTGATTCTGTTCTAAGCTCCCAGCAGAAAGAGAGGACCCGGCTCATTCTCACAGGTCTACAGCTCGGTGTCTGTGGCAAGCAAATATTGACCTAAATAAAATCACTCTTTTCTACCCTCCTTTCTTCCTCCCCATCTTCTGAAATCATGAAACACAAGTTCAAACATACATTCCCAATGCATCCTCCAGTTTTAGGACCCACATGGTAATGTTCTTGAAGAAAAATAATATTTGCTGTCCAACAAAACATGGTATTTCCCTCCTCAGTTAAAAATCTTCTTATATTGAAAGCATCTGTTCCTGTTTTTATGTTGTTGGCTTGTTTTTGTTTCCTATCTCTGGAACATTAAAATAATGTTTCCAAAACCCTCTGATTATACAGCCTGATAAGATTACAACAATGAAATTTTAGAATTTCAAGTCTTATTTCTTCTCCAAACGTGATACACATTTACATGATTATGCAGTTGTGCCTGTTTTTTTTTCATTTCAGTGGTTCTCAGTGTTCCCACACTCACACAGGTTGAGTTTTGGCAAAGAATTTTTGAACAGAGGATCAAGGCATGTATGTGCCATTTATTAATGCCAGAACAGACCTTACAACTTTCTGGCAGCTCTTGCATACATTAACGTATCGCATATTACCATAGCACAGGAAGACCAGAGGGCAAAGCCGTTCCATTGTACTTGTGCTTTTTTTCCACAAAAAGGGAGAGGCTCTTAATCCACTGCTGAATGTATTGACTTTACGTGAACAGAAAGGTGACATCAGTATCATCAGCAGGCAAGATCAATGGAAAGGTGAGGAACTGAAACAATCCCACCTAAATACAAGAGGGCCACATTAAAGCCACTGTAAGATCAGATATTGCTGATTTGACTGAACAGAGGAGAAAACATGATGCGTTGGGCTAACAACTTCATTAACCCATTTAAAATCATGCTTTTCAGATTTGATTTTCTACATAACTGTTCAGAAACACATGCCACCACAAAAAGAGGTGTAAGTGATCTCTCCAGAGCTATGTAATTAAAGCAAACATTGATCAACACTGACGTCGAAGCCAGAACTTCTGTCAAATACAACTTTATCGAACAATAAATTCAATTTCAAATTTGCTTATTATTTTGAGATTAAAGCAAGTTGTCTTACATACACAGAGCTACATACTGAGAAAGCAAGCAGAAAGTATTCATTACAAAAGCAGTCATGCTTCAGTGACAGTAATTATCATCTCACATTTGTTAAATGCCATAGAATATGAGACTTGCTTCGGATAGTTTTATTTCAGCCCACCTGACCTGAATCAAACTTATGATGTGCTGCAAAAGCCCCACTTCTACAACAGTCACCACCACCGATTGATTACTGTGTGGTCTTTTTATGGGTTTTAGTACAACAACATCAGAGTGAATATAAAATAACATCTTTGATTTTATCGTTATTAACACTAAAGCATCCATGCTTGCATTCGTAACAGAAAAGAAGTTTTACAGATTTAATTTACAAGTGATGTATCTTAGCATCACTTTAGACTCAGTTTTAGATTTGGCTTACTCAATATTTACAATATTGAATTAAATATATAACAACAGTCAGGATTAGAAGATTTCCTTACTTAGAGCGTGAAAATACCAACACTAATAGCACCCAGAAAAGTGTTTTGAACATATGTAAGGACACTTACAATAACATTTATCAAGCCTCGTCTATTCGTGCCGAAGCAATGGTTCTCAATACATCCCTTCCATCTGATTTAGCTATTTACATTACAGTCTGCAAAAGAAAAAAGCCTTTTTCACAGGAGAGGAGGAGTGTCTGAGGATTGTCATGCTAGAGACATCTGTCACTTTTTCTGTCAGGGTTTTAAAAGACCCCTAAGCATGCTCTCTCAAAAAATGACATGAGAAAACAACAGCTGAATGAAAGGCTGATTAGCTGCCAAAACCCACCTGCAAAGGAGCATTTACCTTCCAACAAATTAAAGCACGAAAATCAGCTGTCATCATAAGGCTCGTACATCGAAGGGCTTTCAGGTAGCTTGGCTGAAATGCAAACCAGCCAGATGAAGGGGCTCTCCTGACAATCTTGTTCACTTCTGTTTCTAAAGTTGACTGAAGCTGTCTCTTCCTTTCCATTTATATCCAGATAATAGGGAAGAATTAAGGGCTGCTATCTCAGTCGTTACCTATAGCACTTGTCTGGCAGAGCACAGTTTCCTGTCCATTTTGAACAGCAAAGCAAAGCTTCCCATTAGAAGAGAACAGACTGAGTTTGGGAAATAAAAGTGCTGATGAACTACAGATACTGACAACACTTTCTTTGCCACATTAAAACAGATTTGCTCAGATTGGTAAAACGAGTTAAAAAAACAAAAACTCCTCTAATCACTATAGCAATAGGATTTGTTGGATTATCAAACTTTATTATAAAGTTTGCATTTTCTGCTCAGCTCTGTATGTATGAAATTCTGCTTGGGAGTTTATTGAGAAAGCATCTTCTAACCTAAAGAATCAGGTCCCTCAGATAAAGTTTGTTCTTTGAAGGTAAATACAGGCATTATTCTCATTTTCAAGCACAGTTTCTGAGTCTACATATGGAGGAAGTATCTGGAGTAAACCATTCAGTTTCTAAAAGCCTGTCCAGCCCTAACACATAAACAGTATTTTGGCCAATAATACTTCACTGCACCACGATGCTTACAAAACCAGTAAGCGGGTTAAGACTCTTACATGAATTTAGCTTTCTGAAGGCAACCCTCAGACCCAATACAGAGCCCCTTTTGTTGCTTAAGATGAGATGCTACATATTTGAGAAAATAGCTGCAGTTTTGGAAGCTTTAAGGTTGCATAAAAATATAGCATCAGGCTACACTCAGTCAAAAGTAACAACCAATTCTGTTTCAGCACTTTTCTGTGTAAGCTCCCACAGGACCGGGAAACCCTCTTAATAGTCTATTTTAAAACATGTGATTGTGTCAAAATGATGATATTTTCTCTGAAATATTTCTGAAAGGGCATTTGTGTTTCCATAAAAGTACTGAATGCTTGCATTACTCCATCACCAACATTTCTTTCATTAAACTAACTTCACCTAAACCAGTCAATTCAGGTAATAAATGGCAGAGCCTTGCAATCCATGTCTCCACAGGTCTCCCTGGTCTGGAAGTTCAGATTAACAATCACTTGGCTGAAAGCATAACTCTTTTCCATTTTTTCCCCCGCTCCGTTCCCCTGACACCACGTGTGTCTTTTATAACTAAGCTGCAAGGAAACCAGGAGATTTGATATTAGACCACAACACAGCTGGAAATTGGTGCTGCGAGCAATTTAGATCTGATCATGCTGATGTCCCACTCCATTTGATGTGTCTGACCTCAGTAAGAAACAAGCTGACAAGGCCACTGTCTTTAACATTGGAAGTGATGAAATAAGGAGGACCCTGCCTGCTCCAAAATGTGTTTGGGTCAAGCGGTTTGGAGGAGGCTGATAGACATAATCAGCTTTGGGTTATTTGCCTCGACAGCTACACTCGGCCTTCAGAAACTACTGCTCACCTCTGGCCATGTATTCAATACTCACATTTCCAACCAAAGCTTAAGAGAGACCGAGCAAGCATCTTGAAAGCTAAATCTAAATGAATAATTTACTGTAAGAACACTTTTTGCTCCAAAGCAAACGTGTTTTGAGATGCTTCATGAGCATCAAATTAGAGTTAATACACAGTCAATCTTGAGAACGTGAAATTAAGTGGTGAAAGGAAATGAAAAAATTGTTATCCCTTTTCATTCTCTCTTTAACTGTTTACAATATTTCCTAGCTACAAGCTGAACAACTAAAAGAAATGCAGTTTGAGTCTAATTAAAAAAAACATAGCATATCTTCAAAAACTTGAATTTCTTTTCCCTTCCAAAGAGGAAGGGCAACATTTTTCAGTTAGTTGCTTCTGTATAATTATAGTCTTTGCACAGTTTTTGCAAGAGAATGAAGTTTCGTATCAGCTGAGAGATAAAGGGAAAACTCTATCTCCGACAGCTACTCCCAGAAGCTGCAAATCAGCTCTCTTAAATGGAGGTCATACAGCAAATGCTAAAACTCATTGTGGTATGACTACGTCTGCAATTTTGTAAGAGAAGCCTGCTATTTCGGTCACTTGGATAATGTCAATAATTTGTGTCTATATTGAAGTACCACACAGGGCCAGTAAGGTCCATCCACCAAGACCAGGACTGTACAAATATACAGAAAAGACCAGTTTGCTTTCAAGAGAGAGATCTAAACAAATCACAGAATTTCCAGTGAAAAAAATGGTGTGAACATTCAGGTACATGGCAATGTAATAGCAACAGAACCTATCAGAAGAGTTTCTCAAGAAATAAGAGATACAACCAACTAACATGTAATTTCTAATCACATTAAAAAAAATCAGAAGACCTGGCACTAGGAGAGGTCTGGGGTTTTAATGACATCTTTCTTTTTTCAAGAGATCAGAGAACATCCAAAGCATCTGGAGGCAGGCCTCAAATAAAAGATTGTTACAGATGTTCTTACATCATTGCTCAGAATATAGTCCTCCCCGATCTTACCTCAGCACTCTTATGTCGGCGAATAAAAGGGGGAATATTTTACATCAGGAACACTAGTCCTGCAGCCAGCTTCTAGCAGTCATCATTGCCTCCTGCATTTAATCAAATGTGGTTTTTTAATGAATCGTGGGTTTGTTGTTTGTTATTTTGGAGTATTGTTTTGGTTTGGTTTTTAAATGTCAATATATAAGAAACAACAGCAGTTTGCATCTACCAAAAGCTAGATCATCATAGAATCATAGAATGGCCTGGGCTGGAAGGGACCTTAGAGATCATTTTAATCCAACCTCCCTGTTGTGGGCAGGGTAGATGTTCAGTTAGAATCAGTTCTGGGCTGATTAGCATCTTATATTGGCTTTTTATCATTGTCCAAAAACACTTAGTAGAGCCAAAATACAGAAACAGCCTAGACTGTGTCCTGTGGGATCTTCTCAAAGGTCAAAAATTTGGAATTTAAGTCAAAGTGGTTTCACTGTTAGGAAAAATGCAACCATAGTTTATAGTTTTGTCTCTGTAGAAAATATTCCTTTGTAAAATATTAAGGAGCTTGGAACTCTCTCTCTGTCCAATCTGTGCACAGACACAAGAGGTAATTATATTAGAATCTTGTCATTGTGATATGGGATTTTGGTCAACACAGGTAGATTTTCACAGCCCCTTAATACAAAATGAAAATTGCACACACACTTGTCTCACACATCAACAAAGCAAAAAAACCCCAAACCACTCAGGAGCCCTTCAGTACATCTGGGTGGGATGCACCACATTTCTAAAAAGCAATCAAAAAAGGGCTTAAGAAATCCCATCTAGCCCTACAAGATGAACCAGGCACTGCAGATGTGGCATACACAGAAGGGAGTAGTAATGTCATCCTCTTCCTCTGCCATGTTCAGTTCAGAGGAACGTGGACAATAAGCTCCAAGTATTTAAAATGCAAACACACACCTATGTTTCCCTAAGCATTTGTGAGAGTACAGCCAATGGTAAATGAGGTATACAGAGAATATAGACTATGTGAAATAATAAATACATAAAATAGGTATCTATATCTGGACAAGGTCACTGAAACTACTATAAACTTAAGACTTGAATGTTGGCTTTGTTAAGAAGCATTAGGGAAGAATAAAAACCTGTTTCATTTAGTGGGCAAATCTATCAGCCTGGTGCTTAGGGGAGGGGTTGCCAAATATCTTATTTACTTTGAATCAGAACATGATTTTTCTGAATATAAACACTTGCTTGATTTAATTATGGTAGCACTCACAGTAGGGAGAGTATTCAGAATAATTTGTTTGGATGAACGGGTATATTAATAATTTCTATCCATATGCGTTAACCGGTTTTAAATAGACACATAAAATTTTATCTTTCTATGCAAAAAGGGATGAGTGTTGGTACAACGGATTTCCTTGTGGGAAAATTAAGAAAAAGTCTTATGGGAAAAATAAACATATACTCTGTAGGATCCGTAATTTTTAATCTCCTCACGGACCAACCTACTACCTGGCAAGCTGGGAGACACGAAATAAATAACCATGAGGCTACAGTAGCTCAACACCCTTACCAGACGGAAAAGTGCATCTGAATGTCCTAGCGCTCTTGTAACTCTAAGGAACATCCCATTATATCAGCGTTAATGAGCTCAATATTAGTTTCCATTCTTCCAAACAAACACTTAAATATAGAGCACACAATACCAGCAACTTCCGTGGACAGCTGGAAGGAAGGGGTACATACAATACAGATACTTTCAACAGATGAAAACTACATTCTCTCCAATAAATTATTCTCAGAAGAAAATACGATGCACGTATTCTTTAACTCAGATCTTTCATCAAAGGTTACACGTGTATCTTGATGAATCATACCGTGATCTGGCAAGAATTGCCAGTCAGAAGGAAAAAACCCTTGTGAATGCTAAACTCCATTCACATTTGTACAGTGTTTTAATCTCCATAAAATTAGATTTAAAAAAAAACAGATCATGTTTGGATTTTTTACCTAGCAAAATTTGCAATTACCTCTACAGACTGCAGAAACATACCCAACAAATTATTTCTGTATTTACAGCTTATTTTTCTTACCTGGAAATGTAACAAGTAAGCAAGAAAGACCCTCTGTTCTCCAGTACTTCCCGATAACTGAATATGAACAGCAAGTATTTAAAAATAACAGAAAATGGGTTATTTTGTACAATACACCTGGAAAACGTAGCGATTGTGCAAGTCATTTAAGAGACTTCAATGCTCTTGAGAAATACAAATGCACTGTCATTAGTTACTATTTGGGGAAGTCACTACATTCCAAAAAAAGAAAGGTGCCATTTTTAGGTTCTGCATCAGCAGCCTTACTTTATTTCCTCTGCAGGACCAGGAAAGAACAATATCCCAGTTTTGGAGTAATAGAGACAAACAATACAAAAGAAATAAAGTAATTACAACTTTATGGTATTGAGAGAAATAACATTTTTTTCCTCATTTCTCACTTTTTTACAGCGACAACACACAATTTACTCTTCAAAACTAAATGGTTGAGGGTTTAGGGTTTTTTTTTTTGTTGGTTTTGTTTGTTTGTTTGTTTTTCTGAGTTTATATTTTGGAAATTGTTGCTTCATTGGCTACTTTATGTTGTTGCTGTACTAATTCTGTAAATTATTGTTTTACCCTGGAATCACATTTCATCCTTCTCGCTGATGAAGCTCCAGTATGAAAATCAAGAGTCAGCTTGTTCCTCATACAAATACAAACCTGAACTAAATTTCAGCTGAGTTTCTCCAGCTTTACTTCAATGGGAAATTGCATTTTGACACCTGACCCTAAGCATTTTTAACACTGGTTTTGGTTATATCGGTTCATTTTAATCTGATTTCCCAAGAGAAAAGCAGTGTCAGTAACGTGATTAGAGTTACAAAGTCACATCAATATGCATTGTGCTGCTTTATTGGAAGGTCTCAATAAAACCATTTCTAAACTACATAGACAGACAGCCTGTTGCATTTATAATGACATATTCTATATTTAAAGACTCAGGTCTTGGGGAACAGCATATGCCTAACTTACTCCATAGGGAAAAAAGGTCTTTTAGGGTACTGTGAAAACATACTGAAACGTACTGTTCACTCCCATCTCCCCTTCTGGCTTTCTTTCATTCACTGCAAAATATTGAGCAATTAAGCAGGTTGCTATACTTGGTGTGTCTAAACTTCACAAGTTGATAGCATAATGATTTTAATAACTACTTTAAATGTAACATAGTGACAAGTTGACACCCAAGGTTTGCATCCTGCAATTTGATTTTTCCAGAACTCTTTTGTTATGCCTCAAGAATAGTAATATTATTAGGAATAATTTCTTGATAGTGCTTCTTATTTTTAACTTCCCCCCCCCACACTTCTTCTTTCCCCCTTCCCCCCATTATAAACATTGCAAATCTACTAAATACAGGCTTTCTGGTAGGTATCAAAAGTTGACTCTCCTACAAAGACTCTTATAGTAGAATCATAGAATTGTTTAGGTTGAAAAAGACCTTTAAGGTCATTGAGTCAACCATTAAACTCCTGGTACGTGCTTTATCAAAAAGAATGAACTAATATCACTAGAGGCATGCAAACCACCAGGTAGTCATACCCTCTGTGCAAGTATGACCACTGATACAGGTTCAGGATAACAGTATTACAATATTTCAGTGCCAGAATATCAATAAGGATCTCAGAAAGCAGCACCACGAGCACCAGAGTCCATTCACAACACCCAAGACCCACACCTCGAAAGGAAAGGAATTACCATGTCTCCTTGCCCTCAGAGGAACACAAAGTAAAGTATTATTGAGTGCTTTGGCCAACATGAAAGCTAAAATGTCCAGTAGACCCATACATAGGAACTAGACTATGACTCACCTGTAAGGTGGCCTCATTTCTTGGTCAGAAGAATAGTAATTACACAGGAAAGATGTGAAGTGGCACTTAACTGTACAGAATACCTCAGGAAAACACCAATCTCACATCAAATGCTGTGTGTTGCTGCAGCTCTCAAATACGCATTTTCTATACTAGTTTTCATTTTGATATTTTCCAGAGTACTTGCTCCAGGTTTTGTGCATTTTGATAGTCTGGTATTTTGAAACCAGCTCCCAAAATTCTGCATGTGTACTGAAAATAACTTTAATCGGAAGTGCAGTCTTCAGAGAATTGATATTTAGCACATTTCTGTAATCTGCAGTGAGGTTTACAGACAAAGTATGTTTCACTGCTGCATATTAGATGAGAATGAATGCAAATAATAAATTCTGTATTTTAAGAGTGCATGTACAAAACAGGGAATTACTAAATAATATTCCCAATGCAAACTTTACATATTCATCTTTGACATATCCCTACCTCTGAATGGTATTTTTAAAGTTCTTAAATCCCACCCTCTGCAGTGGCTAAGTCAGCCATGTGCAATTTTGTTTGCTCAAGTCAAGCCAAAGGAAGCTGAGTATTTTGGAGTCACTGAGCACCATTTAATGAAATGTCTGGCTTGCTATGATTTTATAATACATATATGACTAAGAATACTCATCTATTGATCTATTTTTCAAGACAGATAAACCTTCATTGAATTTGCAATGTCAAACTCCTATGTGACAAAGATCACTACAAAGGCAAGATTGTATCATAAAAAACGTAGCAAATTCTGAAGGAATACAAATGATATGCATTGAAAGCATCTTTCCATTACCCTCATTTTCATCATCTTTAATGAACTTTAAAATGTAACTGAGCAATTCTCAGTGATGCATCAGAAGTAGCATATGAAAAATATTTTAAAATCTTCAACTAGAGAATATGTATCAGTGGTTTTCTGCATCCAGTCTTGAAAAAATTACATCTCCGTTAATGCCAAAAGAAATGCCAGAAAAGTGATAAAAAGTACTTAGAAAGTGGTTTAATGCCATTTTCATGTTCTAATGATGATTAACCAGTGCTCTTTCATATGCAGTATGTAATCTAAGAAATTAGTAAAACTCATATTCATTCAAATTACATTGGGCAAAGCACAGTCTTCAAAAAGTAGCATTTCCTAGTTGCTTGTGATGAAACAGCCCTCCGGTTTAAATTGTCTGCTTTCTCATGTATTTTTTACATTTTCAAATATTCCTAAGGATATTTCATTACTGTATTGAAAATAATCAGGCAAGCATTAATTATTGCCTTTAAACTGTGTTGCAATGAACAGCTATGGAAAACATTTATATGGTTCTCTGCTTGAAAAAATACACTTTATTATTTCTTCAACATGTGGTGGGGTTCAGCTGCCTAAGCCTAGAGATGAGGCGGTACTTCTGATTCTTTAAAGTGTCTATGACGTGATAGGACCTACAATACACCCACCCATTTCTGAAGCAGTAGCTGCTGGCCAGACAAAATATTTTAGGGCTCTGAATAGATTACATTTTCTATTTATAGACAGCTGAATCCATCCACATTTTTAATTTTGATTTTGGAAATCAGTTGAATATATTTCTGGCAACACACAAAGCTCTTCTTGACCCACCAACACTAAAAAATTTTGGAAGACAACATTTGTCTCAAAACCCAGTTGTAGCACGATATCCTGAAAGCTTTTGCAGCTAGGCTTGTCCTCTTTTAACAGCCTGCTGAGCCTAGATGACTTTTTTTCCTGAGACTCTGGTAAGGCCTCTGACTAGTAAATGCCTGGCCTTGCAATGGGAAAAGACTTGACACCTTATTTCAAAATTTTATTTGAATGCATTCTCCACTTACCTTTTGGAATAAAGATATTAATACCCATACATGGCAAAGATTTGCAGGTGAGCTTTCCAGAGATTTTTCTGTCTTTTATTTTGTATAATATTTATCTTGGCTTGTAAATTCAGTAAAAAACTCTTCCAATAACATATTTTTAAGAGGTGAGGTCTCCAGTATAAACTCGCATGCCATGGTTTTATCTCAGAACTGCAGATCTGGGCAGTCGGATGAATTTAGACTTTTTTTGCAGTATTGTTTGCTTAAAAATGCATATTACTTTAGGTTTAAAATAATGCCCAAAGGTTTTCTCTGTGAAGACTTGACTGTCACAAACCTTCCCCTCATGTCCATCCCCTGTTCCTCATATAAACCTCTAGAAGGCAGGTTCTCATCCCAACTACATGGAAGACTATCCTTTCCATCCATCCTTCTGCATCCCAGAACACAAGGGTCAGAGAATATCCACATTTCAAATCCCCTGTCTATGGTCTCAATGCCATACTTGCCATTCAGCCAGTTCCATGCTAAAATTATCAGGTCAAATAAAATTTTCTGTTAGCATAAATAATTCAGCTAAACACTTAACATTGATTTCTCACCTACTGTAGAAGTGCCATAGGGAAGAACTACAGTGCATTTAAATGTTAAATTCAATCTATGTCCACACACTTCAATGAAATCCACTCCCATTACCCATATATTTGGTAAAATGTAACTGATCTCTCTATTCTTTAAAATGCTGTCATCCTCTCTCCCCCAAATGAATACTGCAGACCTACTGTAAAAGAAGAGGTTTATATGAAAAAAAAAAAGCCTGCATGTATCAGAAAGAATCTGGGCTCAGAATACAAGTGAAGGGTAGTTCAGTCAAGGGAGTAGAGTACCTGTGCTTCGTTAAACAGTGGAGACTACACAGGAAGCAATTTTATACCTTGCCATCTGAGGAATCACTGGGATTGTACTGCTTGTCTTGAAAAAAAGTACAATAAAAACGTCTGATTTCAAACTATGAAAAGTGGATGTAAAGGTATTTAAAGGTACGGTTGTCCAACTGAAAACGGAAAGCCTTTATTTCTGTCCTCAACCAGTAACAATCTTGTGTATCTGCAGATGTTCAAACAACACCTGCGCCCGCATAGCGTAACTGTCAAGTCTGCTACAGATAAAGGATGAAGCTGCCATTCACTCCTCTAATGCCCCAAAACACTGAGATGGAATAGAAGCAGCAAAGATATATAGTAAAACACTCAAAACACATGGCTAAAAGCAGTACTTGGCAGTGCAAAGAAGATGCAAAGCCTTGCAATCGACCTAAAATATAACAGGTATCGAGAGTCTAAATTACAGCTCGGAAATGATACGACGGCTGACTTTCATCTAGGTAATATAGCTGCAGCTCTCTGAATTAATTGCAACCTATTCTGACTCACATCTTTCTACCTAATAGCAAGAGATTGGAGCCAGAGCAGAGGTACAGATCAGCATCAGACCACTAACAAATGCAAGATCCCTGCAGCTGACTCCTGCAAACTGCTGGGCACCGATCTCAGTAAGATTATTCATGGGAGAAACACCATTTACCTGCTTGCAAGAACAGATTCATAGAGGATGTAAGAACAGACTGTGTCTAAAAAGAAATGTAGTAACAACATAATTTATACTACTCCAGGCTGTAGGTCTAATTATTATCGCAAATGGTTATGAAAATAAATACATTTTGCCTGGCATAGCAGGTAGAGTACAGTTCATCTTCTTGCAGCTATGGACAAACACAGTCAGCATATCTGGTTGCCACTGTCTCTCAAATCAGCAGAAAAATTGTCCCTCCATATGTAAAAGAAATTACCATGCAGAGGAAAATCATCATTACAAGCAAAAGGTCCACCAATTTGATTCCATCAATAAAACCTTGCTTATCTGAACACAGCCCAGGGAAATGGCTGTGAGACATGGAAAGCTGGAGCTGCTTTGAGACTACAGAGCTAAAAAAATTATATATATATATATATATATATATATATATAATAATCAAAGAGAAGCAAAGATTGCAGCACACTTTTTATATGCATTTATTTTCACCTGCATGTTCATAAGGTTTCAAACTACACCACACCATACAATTCCAGAGCAGCGAGATGGAAAGCCTTTTGTACTGCACAAGCACAGACTAATAAGGAGGCAGGAAAATGCTGTGCAATTGCAACATTTCTGGTTCTGCTGTTACATCTTTAATTTCAAGGATTTAGAACTAGGCAGGAATTTTTAAAAGCCATCATTACCAAAGACTGGGCATTTCCCCCAAGCCTGGATTACTTAAAAGATGCAAAACTGTGTTTGCTTTGCTGCGGAAAGCTGATTAATCTGTTAAGAATTCAGGCCTTAAAACTCAACCTCACAAAGAAACTGTATGGATAAAAAGAAGAGTAGTTACACAGTGCATTAAATACGTTAATTATAATGCTATGCCAAGCAACTAATCATATCAGACATTTCAAAATAAAGATACTGCATCTAGATGACAATTTCAAATTATGACTCTCTGAAAGTGAGAGTTACATTTGAAAGAAAATTCTGAGGATTTTGTTGAGCCTATATTACACTGAGTGCAAGCTTCACAGAAAACCTTTTTTATTTTAACTTTGGCCTTCTAGCTTGTACGACATTTTCTTTAGATGCTTTCCTGTAAAAAAAAACATCAATATCCACACAACAAACATGAAGGAGTTGTTCAATGTCCGAGTCTTGTCCAAAATTGTATTTTACTGAATCACACCCAGATTTATCACTGTATCCTACCATTACTTACAGACACGAAAAAGTATGCAAATTAAAACTAACAAAGCCAGTATATGATTCAGGACCAACATGAAAAAGTGGATTTAAGTTTTAAAGGTAGTTTGACAAAAACATTTTCTACTGTTCTGTGGGGTAGCACAAGTAATTTTAGAACATTCCCAGGAAAAAAAAGCAGAAGACATTTCTTCCACAGTTAAAGTTGGTGTTCCTCTCCTTTTACTGGCTACAATGGCCCACGTCACCTGTGCTAAAATACGCTGTGTGTGCAGGCACCAATCAACCCCGTTCAGCTCCTGTTCAACCAGGCAGGATAACAGCTATAACCGCAAGTGTAGCATCAGCCAAACAACATCTAAATGCCAGGAAATGGTAGAAAGAAAAATGCTCCATTTGTTACATGCCACTTTCCTTACAAGTTTTTAACAGGGTATAAAGTATGTGTTAAACTGTATAGTATATAGTTAAGCTATTTTATATGAGGCACTTGCAGACAAAATTAACCTAAGGCAACATCTATGCTTTCGATCTTTAGGCACTCTGTAGGAAGGAAACCCTATATCCACAGAAGAAAGGTAGCCTATGTTTCATCCCATCTTTGAAATTGCAGTTACCTCTCAAGACAATAGCTTCTTCAGTAAAACAGGATTACTGTGGTGGTTTGCTTCATGTATGTGAATTTGGGTTAGGGACTGGAGAATCCCTACTTTAAAAAGCTACAGACAGTAGCTGAGGAACAGACAAAAATTGCCACCACTCAGACCTTATTTCTTCCCTTTACAGAGCAGGAAAGTCATAGCAACTCCCGCAGAAACTCTCTGGGAAGCCCTTGCCCCTTTCCATGAGAGCTACTAAGATGGCAAATAGCAGCTTGGTTGCTATTGTTCTAAGTTCTAAGGCACAAGCATACATTGGAAAAGACCTCTAAGATCATCAAGTCCAACTGTCAACAAACAAAAGACAGAAGAGGCAAATAGGAATAGGCAGATGAACTGGAGAAGAAGTGGAATAGCTGACAGCAGGAGGACAGCAAAACAGAGAACACTGAAGTCTGAAAGGAAGAGGAAGCAGCCCAGTAACCCTTCTGCATGGAAAAGGTAACAGGACTCTTGGGATAAGGACCAGTAGCCATTCAATGTATGGCAACAATCACCACAACGCAACATCCTGTAGTCTGCACTGGGGCTCCCACATCGTATTTTTGAAAGTCTTCTTCCTTCTTCTGCATATAAAAGTTGAAAGGACAAAGCTCTTCAATCCTTCAGTAACAGCAAATCAAGGCATATTTTCTGTTAACTTCATTCTGTTCCTATTGGTCTCACAAACAGACATGGCTTCCCTGCTTTTCTTCCTAACAATATTAACATGGAGAAACCTAGGAAACTTTCCCGAGCTGAGTTAATGCCTGGAGAATTAGTATATTTGATACGAACACTTCAGTGAGTTTAGCAAGTCTCTATAGATAACTGCCTTCAGCAAGCTTCTAACTATTTTCTCTTGAGTCTCCAACATTAAGAGTATAATTCTGTATTTTGATTTCTGAAACGGCACTTTGCTTTATTCCCACAGTTTCCAGACGCAGATATGCAATCACTGTACTCGACTGCAACAGATCCCAAAATTATAATGCTGGGTTTCTCTTTTTCTAAAAAAATCCGTCCAGCTATCAAAAATATTTTAAGATAAACAGGAGAGAAGAAAACAGTTACATCTCCAAATTTTGAGAACCCAATTTTTAATATATCAGAGTAGTTTATTGACTTTACAAACACCTGCAGTATCCTTTGTTGTACGCTGCATTTACACATGCTAAACCTCACCATTTAGCATGATTATAATTTACTGCTGATTATAACCATTGCTAAATCAACTTAGAACATTACATTGTTTTGACAAAAGCAGATGTCTTTTTTTTGCATGAATATCCAAATACCTCTGTTGTATTTATTTTTGGAAACATTTTTGAAAACACTTTTCTCAGATACTGTGGGTTATTTTAATCCATGCTGTCTTGTAGAATATCTCCCTACTTGGCTGCCAAATTTTCTGTAAGTGAAACTCAGAAAAATAGCACTATATTCCATTTAGAATGGCACGTTAGAAACATTCAAGTTTGAAAAATTTAGAATTTTTAAACTATCTTTATTCATCTGGAGATGCCTTCCTAGATTCTGTTTCATGCCCAAGGTTTTAGCAAGCACTCTAAAAGCTGCACATGTATTATATCTAGCTTATATGTCAATAATCTATACTGGCATTGCAAAGTACTTACTGAAAACTGCCAAGTTAAATGCAAGTATCCAATTTTTCTTGTTTGTAACTGCAAATTCTGTGGGGTTTATACATTTTTTGAAAATCATCTATCTATCTATCTCTCAAATAAATCAAGAGAGAGAAGAACAAGCACATCAGCATATAGTAAAGATACCTCAAAAATTTAATATGTCATCAGCAACACTAATAATTCTATTCAAGGGCATGAAAAACATTTCATGGAAGATATTGGAAAAGTAACTATTTTCTAACAAAATTTCTTTCTCCTCTTACCTACTTTTTTTTTTTTTTTGGTAAATTTATTAAAAGAATGAGAGATTTTTGCTCCCATTTTCACATTTCGTCTCCTATAATTGCAGACCTAAAGAAAGAGATGCTCTGATTTTTCTTTCATCATGCTCCCGGCCTCAGTGCTATTGTGTCATACTGAATTATCCTTGACTTCTAGCTCCTTCTCTAGGTTTTGGATATCGCGTTCTTCAGTTTCAATGACTGTTCGTTCATTGCTGGATCCGAACAATTTTAAAACAGCCCTAATTGCTGTAACTTGGGGGCGGGGGGGCGCAGAGAGTAGGAGCCCTCATTATTTACTTTCATTCCCTCTTCCTTCAATAAAAACCACACAAAAGCCTTTCCACATCTAAAATTACTTTCAGACTTTTCTCACCTCACACAAATTTTTAACAGACACAAAAACTGGTGGTGAAAGCCTTTTAGAGAAACTAGGACTACAAATATAATGAATATATCTACATAAATGTACTGTATCAAAAAGTACAAGCTTAAAGTTGGTACTGGAGCTTTCGCAGTAGTTCCTGCAGTACTGTAAACTTTAAAATTTGCAGAATTTTGAAATCTAATATACTTCTTTTCATCTTAACCAGAGAATTACCACAGTTTCAATAAAAGTATACCACATTTTTGCATTTCCTTTGCTTATTTGTTCTCAGAAAGAAACTAATGAAGCTATAAAAAAGTTTTCAACATAATGAACTTCCACAAGGATATCTACGTCTTTTCCAGTCATGGCTTTTTTTATGCATGCATGCACACACACCATATTGTCTGAGGATAAGATATTGACTTCAGATTACCAATTTGCCCTGGATGGATTTCACCATGTCATTTTTATTTACCCAGACCTAAAAATCTGCATGTTAACAGGTTAGTGTAAATTAAAAGCAGAAAAAGAATCAAAAATACATGTGAAGCATTATTAAAAACTAATTATTCAAGTAACTACAATGTGTTCAGATAGGCTCTATTTATAGCTTATTAAGACCTGAACAACTATGAAAATTCTTGGTTTTTCTATTTTTGCAAAAAGAACTGTCAGAAGTTATTTTTGTAATGGAGAACATAATCTCTTTGATTCTCAAGTGGAAATACAGTTGGACTTCCTATACAAAAATGTGGGCAAGACAAATATATGAAAATTTCTTGCAAGGTTGCTCAGCAAGTTAAGCATCAATCACAGCTGATGGAAA
Source organism: Trogon surrucura (assembly GCA_020746105.1). NCBI lineage: Eukaryota > Metazoa > Chordata > Aves > Trogoniformes > Trogonidae > Trogon > Trogon surrucura. The sequence continues at coordinate 52,126,616 of CM036621.1, read as the reverse complement.
TTTGGAAGTTTTCCTTCTATCCTCTGCTCTCTTCTCAGGTCCTGAACTCTGCTAAGAACAGAAATTAGTGTTTCCAGGAAGCTCTACCAACCAACTGGTGTAAAAGAAAAAACCTCTGATTTACTTTAAATTCATCAATCCTTAGGAAGCAAACTCAACAATTTACATAAGAGACTGAGAAAATTGTACTAGAACTCAGTAAAAGGATTGCTAAAATTTATCTCCATATATGCTAACTGTAAATTATCCTTTAGCCTTCATGCAATGTTTTCTGAGAGCAGACGCTGCAAGAAGAAAATTATTTCATCACGCTAGTAACATTTTTGGGAAGTACGATGTACTAGTTGACTGTGCTAGGTGCTGTATGTGTACATTCACTGACATACCCAAGAACAAAAGGACATGGCTGGTCAATCAAGCAGAGAGAAATACAGGATGAAGAATGAATATAAAGATGATTTTGTCACCTATCATCCTTACGCCCCTTCAATCTTCACCTTTCATGCTTCTCATCCTTAGCTATCCTTCCTTCTACCTGCAATCTTGATATCAGACAGCATTCAGACACGTTGCTCGCAGTTTGGTTTTTACCAGTAACTGATCGTCTTCCTTACTTTTAGAAGAATACTGGGATACATCATGCTGTAGGGAGACCGTGCTGTGTAGTAAGTACATACAGTCTCTGGCTCAGTAGAAAATAAACCAGTGTCTGTATTGAAGTTAACATTGTTTTCCATTGTAAAAAAAAAAAAAAATTGATAAAAAATATGCTGTTAACCATAAAGCTCTCAACTTACTCATTTTGCTTCTACACTGCAAAATAACCAGCCAGGTTTTTCCAGTTTTTCATCAATGCTTTGTACCGAGTCAGTGCCCTACAGAACTTCATTACATCAGCCAAATTTGTAATATCATAAAAATGATACCAAGCTAATTTGACAAGGTCTGTTTTCCATAAACTCATGTTGATTAGCAATAACTATATTACCCCTTGTTTAACTCTTTATTAATTGAGTCCTTTAGAAATCATTCCATTATTTTGCCTGAGATCAATGGCAGGTTGACAGACATAATTATCCGGGTCATCCCATTTAGCCTTCTATTGGCACAACATTAGATTTCTTTCCATCATCTGGAACTTCCCCAATATTTTAGAACTTACTAAAAATCAACAGTAATGACTCAGAAACTGACACAAGCAGATTTTTTAAAACTGTCACAGACTTGGAATTCAAACCTGTTGATTGCAAAATGCCCAGCATCACTACCCATTATTAAGCATCTTTAGCTACTGTTGTAATGAAATCTTGTCATGCTCTTTTGCTCTCTTTTCCAAATACAGAACATCAATATTTGCCCCAAATCTCTGATGTTTCTGCATTATCCCTTCAAACTCTTATACTTTTCATTTCTGTAGCATTATTTAAAACCTTTCCACTTTCATTAGTAATCAAGTAATCATACTTCAAGGTTATGTTTACTTATATATATTATTTTTCTGTATAATATTCTAGTACAATTGAAAAAAATAATATTTTACACTGCTAATTCTACGTCACCATTGGTTTATTTAGGGGTGTATTAATATACATGTACAATATATGTGATGTATAATACATACACGTGTTTTATATATACATATATGTGTGTATATACATACATACACATTCCTCAGTACTTTCTACAATTTCTAGATTTTTATTCATAATCATTAGCATTAACTTCTCCTTCACTTTTTTTGGTTGCTTTTTTCAACCACTCTCTTTACCCTCAGCAAGCTCTCTCATTAATCAGAAGTGTCACAATTATCCTCAACAGCCAGCCTCTTCTGTGCACCAAGCACACATACATATAAATGCACACATACACACGCAAATTTTCTAAAGTCATGCTTGTAGCTCACAATTTAGCTAACTCATGCTCTTTTACACTTTGGTTAATTACTCCCTTTGGTACTTAAACCATCACTAATTTTGTCTTCATCTGTGAAGCTGAGGCCTAATATGGAATCGCCTAAAAAATCAGATTATGTAGAAGGAAATTAATCATCTACATTTATGTACACTAGACATATATATATACATTTTAAGACATTCAAACAGTACTGTTAGAAGGCAGTGTGACTCCAGTAATATCATACCAATTGAAGTCTCTTGCAATAGTGATTTTTCTTCCTACACATTACAGCAGGCTCTGAAGGAGCTGCCTGTGTTGCTCTCTGTTGGTGTCCTACTGCGCACCGTGAATTAGATCCCCTTTTTGCAAACTATATAGTGGGAAGTGAAGCTATGAGTTATTCAAGAGAATTACTTCATAAATCACCATGAACACAGAAAAATTTTACATATTTGAACCACCACTTCTGCTCTTCTTCCCTCTCAGCGCTATTTAAATATGTTTTCAGCCTTTCAATCATTTGAATTTTCCCATTAGGCTACATTATTAGCAACCTGTTCAAATTTATTACAAATGAGGGATTTCATTACTTTTTATTTATTGCAGGCACTTAACATTTGCACAAAGGCAAAGCATTCCTTCTTTTCATCTTCTTTGATGTATTGATTAACGTCGTTTTCCAGCATCTTGATTTTGTGCTAAATTAATGGTTTTTCTCCCTCTGCATCTGTTCTTTTCACCGTGCCCTTGGCCACATTTTCCCTTCTAGACCAGCTCCTCTTATAATAATGTGCAGTAAACCTCCTTCCACCAGAGAACAGCCCTTCAACACACCTCAAATCCCATACCTCAAAATATTGTCCAGGATTACAGTTCACGTCAAGAATTTCTCTTTGCCGAGAGGACAAAAGGTCAGTTGGAGGCTACTTTTCCTTTGCTCTTTTTCCCGTTCCATTGTGGATTTGCGTAAATGAATAATTCACTAATATGGGAGGAAAAAGAAAGAACAGTCTTGATACGCTAAAAGCCCACAGAAGACAGAAGTTTAGGAATGGATCAATTAACAATTTTGAATGTGACTAACCAAGCAAGATAGATGAGGATAATGTGGATAAACAAATCACTAAAAGCAGATCATTAAAAAATTCAATAATACGGTGTACAGATGGACAAGCTGATGTAAAATACGCAAGAAATGTGTACAGGTGAAAAAAACTAAAGATCAGTCAGTTACATGTGAAACAGTTCCAGGATATGAAAGAGAAGGAGCAACTGAGGTTTGCTAGAAAAGAGATGAATTATCCTTTTTTCAAAAAAAAATATATTTTTAAAAATTATAGAATAGCTGCTTGTAATTACTTCTATGGGAAAAAAAAAAAAAAAAGTGAAAAGCTCGTGAATGGCTAAGTACATGCGTGAGACCAGAAAGTGGTGAAGAAAGACAAGGTAATAGTTTTGGCAAACAAAAAGACCTAATAAATTCAGAATGAAAATTAATTAAACTTTGCCTACACCCGCATTAGCAAATCATGTGGTGCAACAGGAGCAGATTTCAGCAGGCCTTCCTTTGGGTTAAAAGTAGTCATCTCCCACTATGAAAGGTTGCATGCTCCATCAGAGCAGACTAGGGTGCACCCAGGAGGAGGTCAACTGAATGCTGCTCTGTAACATGAGCGAACACATGGGCACATGGACACGACCCAGAGACCAACTTCAGAACAGCACCCCCGATGCACACTGAAGGACTTGATCACGCTGATCAAGTTAAAAGCTTGATACACCCTGTGGCACATTGCCACAATATCCCAAACCTGCTGTGGTCGCAAGTGTTTAATGTCATGATGACAACATTAGCTTAAATCAATTTGTACTTCATAGGTTTTAATTTTATGAAGCCTTTGATGATGACAATTTGCATTCCAAGGGATGCTGGCATTCTGAGTCCACTCCCAAATCTTCTGCTTTAACAGTAGAGCCAAGTGAATGACTGGTATTTGTAAGCAGGATACAAATGCCACAAAAACATTACAATGCCAGAAAATCCATCAGTTGCACAAGACAAATTAAGATGGATAAATCCACAACAGCTCCTAGTACACAGTGCTCCTAATGAATACCTTAAACGCTTCCCTATACTACCTTCCACTTCAACAGAGAAATAACTTAAGGGTATTCATCTCATCTATTTCAAAGACTGCTTCTTAAAGACAAGAAAAATACATATTGATTGGAAAAGAAATAGCTTAATTTTTCTTTAATTGTGATGTATGCAGAGATCAACAGAGGAAGACAGACTCTCCGCAAATTTCAGATGCTATTACATGATTGTCTGTTAAGCAAAATCACTGCTTATGAAGAAGCACAACTGAATACTGCTTGTCACATTCACTGTTCCTGTTAAGATTTGTACTTCTCGCCAACTGCATCAATTAAAACACTGCATCTTTTTGTGGAACACTGCACCTTTAGTATTTGATACTGCCAGATGGATTGCATCTCATGATATTTTTTAAAAGCAAACACCTTTCACACCTCCTTTACTGACTTCTTTTCCTTGTTACTTTGACATTTTTTCATATTATTTTTCATAATTTTCTGCAGATCCATCAAGATCTGTGATAGAGCAATATAGTATTTCCTCAACCATGCTAAATCACAATGGTGTGAAAATACAGTCATCAAAATACCATGAAACAACTACCGATCCTGCTTTTCCATACAAAGGATATCTGCAGAAATCAGTTAACACACACTGCATATTAAGGCAGTGCAGGAAACTTCAGCCATAGACACAACTGCATTAAAGGACCAATCCCACTGGTAACAAAACCAGGAGAAAGACTACAAAACCAGTCCCAAACACAGTCTGCATTAATTGGTGGCTTGAGAAAGTCTTTGTGATGCAGTGTCACAGGTGGCCTCCTGCCGCAAGTTTTGTATTTTCCCTGGAAACAAAAAAAATAATGCCTACATATGAATTACTGTATTTGGATATTAATAAATGAGTTCTGATGTCCAGCAGAAAATATTATTTGGACATTAGCACACAGGCACTACTCTTCTCTACTGTCATCACTAGCCACTTTAAGCTTTTTCCAGGTATTCAAAAGGGTAAGCATTTTGATACCACAAAAGTCCACATTCTATGAGGATCACAAGGCACACACTTGGAAAAAACAATGCTATCTTGTTAGACCACAGATAACCAGAGAAAAACCAGTTTGCACACTTAAGAGAAAAGCTACAGAATCACAGAAACACAGAGTGTTAGAGGTTGGAAGGGACCTCAAAAATCATCTAGTCCAACGCCCCTGCCAGAGCAGGATCACCTACAGTAGAGCGCACAGGAACGCGTCCAGGTGGGTTTTGAATGTCTCCAAAGAAAGAGACTCCACAACCTCCCTGGGCAGCCTGTTCCAGTGCTCGGTCACCCTCACTGTGAAAAAGTTTTTTCTCATATTTTTGTGGAACCTCCTGTGTTCCAGCTTCCACCCATTGCCCCTTGTCCTGTCAATGGACCCCGCTGAAAAGAGCCTGGCTCCGTCCTCCTGACATTCCCCCTTGACATATTTATAAACATTAATGAGGTCACCCCTCAGCCTCCTCTTCTCCAAGCTAAAGAGACCCAGCTCCTTCAGTCTTTCCTCATAAGGGAGATGCTCCACTGCCTTCATCATCTCTGTGGCTCTGCGCTGGACTCTGTCAAGCAGCTCCCTGTCTCTCTTGCGCTGAGGGGCCCAGAACTGGGCACAATATTCCAGATGTGGCCTCACCAGGGCAGAGTAGAGGGGCAGGAGGACCTCTTTCGACCTACTTGCTACTCCCCTTCTAATACACCCCGGGATGCCATTGGCCTTCTTGGCCACGAGGGCACAGTGCGACACATTGTAAGCTATCACACATCCAATCATGATGTTGTCAATCTTAAATTTAGAATATAGCCAGCATAATTTATTTCGATAAAAACTAAGGCAGGAAAACTGTATTAGATAAAAATAGTACTTCTGGGAAGTTGGGGAGTTTATTATTATTATAGAGAGTTAACTCTCAAGGTGGTGCAAAAATTCTTTTTCTTCTTAGATTGGTTTGTTCAGTCCTAGCTAAGGGTGTGCTCTGTTTTCAGTAGTCATTTTCTTTTGCAGAATACTGGGCTTTATAGTTTGAGAAACTGATCCTTAAAATAATAATAAAAAAATCACCCTGACTGTGGATGGCAGAGGCTACATACACGAGGGGGGAAAAAAAAAATCACTAATTCCAATACAGGCAAGATTTTCATTACAGAAAGAGCATAAATGTTCTTGTTTATAACCTGTAAATAAACAGGCTATGAAATGCCATCATTATTTAACTGCAGAAATGGTCTATTTGGCCTCTGGGCTACACAGATGTATTTCAAATGTTTCTTTCTGTTCTGAACTCAATAAATTCTGTACATACCTTTAATTTTGTGGGTTTTTTTCATATAAAAGTTACATTACCTAAAAATTATTTATTGTGAATGTTCTTATTTTTGCCTTTTCAACTCCAAAATATTTACAGGTCTTTTTATTCCCTATTACTAAGAATGCATGTACAAACAAAAGCCACATACATGCCTTACTTCCACTTTAAAACTGCTGCTTCTACCCATGTACACACCTTATGTAGCAGAGGTAGAATGAAAACTACTCAGTTGAAATACAGAAAATCCAAACTTAACAGTTTTCCTGGATAAGAATGTATTTGGCTATATACGTATATATTGAACACAGCTTTAAAATACTGTAGATCTGTGCTGTAGTTACGTCGACTATGATCAGGAAGCAATTGTTTTAAAAACACAAAGGATGTGGAGAAGATGAACAGGAAGCAGGTACTCATTATTCTGACAGTCATCAGTTAACAACGTTAGCATTAGACTGGTTTAAGACCCCCAAAGAGGGAGGTAGAACACTACACAAGGTGTAGTTAAACCATGAACATCTTGTCAATGCTAAAAACTATGTGGGGCAGATTAGAAAAACTACTGTAAGGAAAATCTGCAAAGGTTTAAGAATTGGTATGAACCATGCTTGGCTTTGGGAAGGAAAGGATTGCAAAGGATTAGGAGGCTGGACTTCAGACACTGTCCTTGGTCACTGCCAGAGACAGAATACCATGCTGTGGTACAACCCAGAGCAGTTATTAATAATAGCAGTTATTAATAATAAATTAATAAAATCTGAATTTCAGTCAGATGCCAAGCTCAGATTGATCTAGCCAGAAACTAGTGTGAAAATGGCTTAATGGGCACTTGAGCATGCACACAATTTCACTGTATCATACACCATACAACCTGTGCTCTACTTTGAATAAAACTGATACAGTATTATGGTTGCTTTTAAAAATAATTTTTTTAAAAAAGCCAAAGTAAAAAAATAATACAAATGGTAGGCAAACACTAAAAAAGAGAGAAAAAATATTCTTCTTATCTTTTGAATATACTTCATTCTTCTAAAAATTTATTTTAGAAGATTACTTTTAATCAAGCTGTTTCTTCCATGTCAGTGGTGAATTTCATCTTTAGAGAGTGCTGCTAGTCAAACCTCTCCTCCTGCACACATGCAGAAACTCTAACAGGATTTGGTTAATACACTTCTATGTACCTGCCACACAGTCTGACTGAACACAGTCCAGTGTGGAAATGGAGAGTGACAATCACCAGGGAAGATGACAAACCTCATAAGAAACTCATTTCCAAAAAATCTAACTTCCCCCTTTACTGTTAAAAGTTTGACACACTACAAATACCAAGCTGCTTCCTTGCATCACACACATTATTTTTTATGCCATTTTTATATTAGGCAAAGTTTCTATTACAATCGCATTTGACCGTTACTGAAAACTTTTATATTTCTCCAGGTTAATCCTGTCTGATTAGAAAGAAGGCATCTACGCGACTGTTTTCATCCAAAACCAAACAAGATGCGGACCCTTCCCAGCTCTGAGCCTGCCTCTGCAGTTAATGAAAAAAAAAATTAGACAGTGCCAGTGCCAGTCTGAATTTATCCCTTTTTGTTGCAAATGGGCTGCAATGTCCACTGAAAGCACATGAAATGGAGACAAAATCATCTTCCGTGTGTAGATGTCTGAAGTTAATTGAGATGAATCTAACCTACTGTCAGCACAGCCATACATATGTAACACTCGATTTTTTTCCTTCAGGTAAAATTGGGTGTTAAATTTTGGCTAATTTTATTTATTACTGAGAAGCAAACAGAACTAAGTTACACTTCCAAATGTAAAGGAAAATCTAATTCAAAGATTTATAGACAATAATCGTCATCTCAGCTCCACTCCTGAACTCAAATTATTTTGAATTTATTCAAGAATGGCACAAAATAGTGAAGTTAATAAACATAAGCAACCTATTACGATCTTGGAAAATGCAGCTTCAGGATTCTGCAGGAGACAGAGTTGGATTTGACTCAACACATGCCCTGTTGCTCCTCTTTTCCTAAATAAATACGGGGAGCAGCATTTCAATTCTTTTTTTTTTTTTTTAATTGGACTAGTGACAGTCCACTACTTTGATAGCCGATCCTGGCAATTTGGAAATTCTTAGCCAGACACCGAAGTGGCACCTCCAACGGTAGCAAAGTGAAACACAACAGGGGACAAAACCAGAACTGGCATCGCATTGCACGAAGAAGAAAACACCAACTAAAATTGGATTTTGTACATTCCAAAGTTCAAAGGCTTTTAGCATTAGCTTTGTATTATTATCTATTTTGCCTCTACTGATCTTGGAGAAGGTGAAGCAAAATTTTATACAACATCTTTTGATTTTTCACTCACCCATACAGATATCTGTCATTAAATAAATTCCCTGCAGTGGGACTTTTTCCTTTATGCCTCTCCAGTACAAATCCTTTAGCTTAGTGCCACTCCTGGACAGGTTTTATGCCTTTGATTTTTATTCCATGCTATTTGACAGCCATACCCTTTAAGGCTGCATAAATGCTTTCAGCTTCTTGGAGAAACTGAGTTTTCAAAGCATTGGCCTCACAGGTGCTAACATTTCCTTACCTTTCCTTACTCTAAAGAGTTACCGACAGTTTTCTCACGTGCTTTTTGTTCCTGTGCTGGATGAAAAAAAAACAAGAGCTCCGTCTCGTCAAAGTCTGAGATGCAAATTGTCAATCAGGGTGAAGGAAGGAAGATGCTCAGTAAGGAGCACTCTTCACAAAGTCCTGCAGTTCCCAACATGTTCCTGGAGCTGCTGAACATCCAACTGCCACCTTCCAACCTTCTCTCAGGCACAGTGGAGAGAGAGGACAGGGACAAGGCCACCACAGTCAAGGTCTTCATTATCCTCGGCAAAGCAGGATTTGGCCTCAAGTGGGGATGTGCTACATAGCTTCTTCAGACTTTTTTTTTTTTTCCTCCTAAGTGAAGGGCAAAATAAGGCATCTTCTTGAAATTGTTTGAAGTGGATTGACATTTTTCAGTTGAAGACTGTTGTTAGTCTCACAGCAGGCCTAATTTTTAAATTCAACGTTCTAGCGCATATAAAAAGGAAAGCATCCTAGGGGGATAATAACTTTTAGCAATCAATTGATTGCATATAGCTGCTGTTCTTGCAGGTACAATCTCTTTAAGGAGGTTGTAAAATAAGAAAATCGTAGCCTTCAGCTACCTGAGTTTGCAAGAAAATGTCAGGACTATTTGCTAGTACACTTTAGATAATTTTTTTTTTTTTTCAGTATAAGCATGTCACAGTAAATAAAGCAGCAAATGGTCATCAGGTCAGAATGTATCACCTACTTTATACTATCACTTTTGGAGTTTTGTTGTTGTTGGGGTTTTTTTGTTGCTGTAGCCACTTATGATGTTTGTCCTTTTGCTCAGGACAAAAAAGTAAGATTAAACTAGACTATTTTAACTACATAGCCCTACTCAGTTTACTGAAATAGCTCAATATTGTATTAATACTACAGCAGTGAACATATCACTACACTAACAGTTTTTCAGTATTCCTTAAGGCCCTTACTTTTGCCATTTTTTTCCTAAACACATATATCTGTAATACACACATAGTAGTACACAGAGGACAAAATACTATTAAAATTTATTAGCAGTGTATAATAAAACCCTGTATCCCATTTTACATATAAAATACAGATCTCGGGTGGAAAAGGATTTCCTGAAACTCATCTTCAGGTTTGTTTTTCTATTAAATGAATATGGTTTAGACAGTGAAGAGAAATTAAATGGATCAAAGACACTACTTTTAACTTATCACGCAGTTGTTAAATACACCTTGCTAGTAGAGATATTTGAAATTTGGCTATTAGAAAAACAAGTTGTTTTCTAAATGCAGATGCTCCTGTGTCTTGCATCAGAAAAACAGGGAAACATGGGTACCTACAGTATGCCACAGATATTGTGAGAGATGATGCTTTAGCAATACAGTTACTCTCATATAGCAATAATTACTCTCATTTCTGAAAAGCAGCTTTCAAAATAAATATGTATTTGTAAAATAATTCTTGTGAAGCATATTATAGCCTGAATTTTAAATTTGTATTTTTAAACACAGCGGCTTATAGGAGTCCAGGCAAAATACAATCTTGGGAATGGCCAAGTGCACACAATTTAGAAGCAGACTGTGAAGAAGAGATCTGCAAATTTATAAGATTCATAAGGGTTTAATGTCAGATCAGTATCTTCCTGTTTACCTCTTAGTATTTGCTTCTACCAGAACAGGAATGACTGGACACATTAAAAGTAGGACGTTGGAAGAAAAAGTTATATGTTAGAGGAAGTTAGTCTAAATTCTTCTAAGTTCTCCTGATTTCTTCTACCTTCTGATTTCTTGTATCTTCTAATTTTCTCTAATTTCTAATTACTAACTTTTAATTTCTAATTTTTTCCAAGGTCTAATTTCTTTTAACTTCTAACTTCTTCTAGCTCCTATCGTGTAACTTTTTCTAACTTCCAAGCTCTTGCTCTTCTAACTTCTAAGCTCTTCTAATTTCTAACATCTAATTTCCTGTACTTTGTATTTTCTGCTAACCTCTAATTTCTTGTACCTTCTAATTTGTTCTGATCAGTTCTAACTTCCAAGTTCTTCTAACTTCTTCCAACAACTTTTAGCTTCTCCTAACGTCTTTCTTCTAACTTCTAATATCTTCTAACTTCTTCTCATTTATAATGTATAATTTTAAATTAGACTAAATTAGCAAGTTTTAAAATTTATAATTTGTAATTCTAAATTAGAAGAAATTAGAAGAACTTGGAAATTAGAAGAACTTGGAAGAAATTCATTAGAGCCAGCCTTATAAATAAAAATAAAAAAAAAAGGAGTTACCATACGGTCACATGAATGGAACTCAATAAGAAGTTTTAAAGTTCCCCTAGCAGTATCGTTGACATGAGACTACCAGCTAGACTTCTAGGTCAAAACAACACATGCACAGGAAGATCTCAACCCAGACTCTAATCACAATCAGTCAGTGAGATAAGTCTATGTTATTAAAAATATATTGCTTCTTTTTATTCAATTACTTCATCACAAACACACGACACAAGAGATGAACTTGCATTTAAAAACTCAAGGTTCTGGGCTGTTTGAGCTTAATAAGAACAAAATAATCAGCTGCAGATGCTTTCACTTAACATTCAGAAAGATCCCACGGGACACTAAGATTTAATTTTATGGTCTTCTGCCATTTTAATGATGTGGTTGTTATAATGCAGAACAACTCTGTCTTACTTGCCTGGTTATAGAAAACATACTAAACTAAATTGGGAACACATTTAGCTGCACTTTTGCTACCTTGTATCATTAACAAATAATACATGTGCTTGGATTACAAATTACTGATATTTCTATTCTGTTTTATTTAAAGGGGGAAAAAATCCACTTTGATATTTAAGCAACATTTAAGACTGTAAGTTGCCCTTATTTTTTTATTTTTTCTTCGAACCTTGAATTTCATGAAACCTAAACCATCTTATGCATCTTAAATTTCTACATTTCTGGTGCATTTCTTTCCATTTGGGACATGATATAATACAGAAGTGTTCAGAGAGCACAAGTGTTTGGCTGGAAGAGCATAAGCTGTTTCATTTTCAGTGAGCACATTTACAAAGGTGAGCTTTTCACTTGCCATTACCTACAAGGAAACCTGTGGATCTTGAGTAGGTCTAAAAGAAGCCATAAAAAAAAGAATTATGATTCATTTGCACAGTATGTTACAGGTCAGATTCTCTATAGTCCTTATATATAAAAACCTTCATGTCTGCTGAGAAGGATAACGTAACCAAAGCAAATGAGCCAAAAAGATCCCTCCTGGGTGTATAATATACATTCGAGGACTGTCTCCTCTTTCCTTGCAAAAACAGGCAGAAGAGAAGATTCAGTTTTTATTGTAATGTAAGTAACAGACCAAAACTATAGACAAAAGGCTTTTGTGAGAAGAAGGGGAAAACTGTCAAACGAACGTAAATTTTGTTAAGAACTAAATTATATTTGCCATATAATAACATTTAATTTTAAATTAAGTGGTGGTAGCTCTCTATACTTTTGTCCAGGAAGAAATTAACACAGGAAAGGAGAAGACAATCTATGTGTATAATATGGCCATTTCCTTCAGGTTTCAAAAGTCCAGCTGGAATTACTGCTCTGACTGGAATCCAGCCAAAGAAATGCAAAGACCAAATCAGTTTATCACCAGAAGCACAAACAGTAATATATATTACTACTATATTTAAAACTTATATAATTTAAAACTCATTATATCATTTCCAAATACCTTGTTTTCTTGTTGGTTTGCTTAACTTTCCACAAATAAGCTATTCCTACAAAGATTAAAAGTCTTTTCTTAAAGTGTCTTTCATGGATAGGAAAGAAATAACAAATGCTTCCAGAAAACTAAAAAGTGATTTTTATTTCTTTTTCTGCTTCCCTCTGTGTTAGAAATTGATTTTTAGGATCCAGAGCTTTGAGCTGTTACAGAGCAGTTAGAAGAAGCTCTAGGGTAGATAGAAGGACATCCATGTTCTTCAAATACTTCACAGCTTTTAGGAACTCGATGCCACCTACAAATACGCAAGTGCATTTGAGTAGACCAAAAAATCACTCCAGTTGATAGTGTTATTCCTGTTATCACCACATCACTTCTCCACGTACTAAGAAAGAGATTTTCAAAGAGAGTTGCCCAAATTCATGGATCAAGGCAGCAGGAACAGCACAGCACTACAGTCCCCATTCCTAGGTCCCTCTTCCAAAGGAACAACTTCAGCAAATATATATATAGCATAGCTATTAACACTTCACAGATGTGTCCATATTACTTTTATAAAGCCCCTTATGACAAAACACAGCATACTGTCTCCAAAGTCCAAACTAACCATACAAACAGAATTCAATTTGCTCACACATAAATTACAACAGAGGATTCCATATGTTACAACTCATTGTGAGGAACTGCCTCAAATCAGTGTCAGTACCAGCAAGATGGGAATGTGGGACAAAAAGCAAAGACAGAGTGTCACTCAGTCCCAAGGCAGAGTTATCCCCACCAGCAGTCTGGGGCTTGCACGCTTCCTTCCTTGCTTCCACTGAACTTGAACATTGAAGATCATATTTTTCTGCTGGAATGTAATTTATCTTCTCCTAAGTAGTAAGACCGTAACACAAATCTGTCATAATAACTAACATTTCTCTTCCATTCAGCTCAGCTTTACTTCAGCATCTTCAAACAACCTCACTCCCTCTAAAAAGTGGTAGCAAGCATTATTTACTCTACTACAACATGTTGTTGCTCCCGAGTTCTCTTTTCACTAGACCTGATGGTAGGCACAACAGAGAATATTTCAACATTGCCATCTGTCTCCTTGGCACTTCCTACCAAGTGAGTCGCTGCCACTTTGATGGTAAACTAGAATTTCCAACCGGATACATTAAGCCAGAGATTGCTGATGGGTTGCCCTATCTCCTTCAATGCCTTCTTCCCTTAAATCTATTTTTAATGTTGAACAATCTGAGCATGTTAAGAACAAGCTTCTACAAGCCACATATTAAATTTATAGGAATCATCAGTAAAGGAATAATATATGATCTGATAAAACCCTTTTGTAAAAGACTGTTAAAGCATCATTAAATTTATATACAACACTTCTAGTACGTCTGAGGTATTCTCGTGCGAGATGGTGACAAAAAGGTTATTGCTAATGTGTGGGAGGGAGAAGACAGAGGTGATGATCAGATACATCAACTCTCAGAGAAGTTGGAAACAGTAAAGTGAGGATCAGCCCACGACTGCTGCTAAAACAGCAAGACTGCATTTCGGCACTTTCTCTTAAATCCAGCTCCCTTCCAAAATACTTCACTATAGCTATGTTAAGAAACTTATAGTCCCAGTTTCTCACCACTGATCATGCTCTTGCCTGAGACAATCTGACTCTTTATTTCAACTTCAATTTTTGCAGTTTAAGATGTCTGGCTCTACTTGACAGCTGAGGTCAGAGGCAAACGGCAGAACTTCCACTTCAGTGCTGCAGGGAGGGTATGAGTAGGCACCTCAAGGGACCAGAAAACCTTGAAGATACAGTTTGCTGTTATTGCTGCTGTGAGGTGAGCAACAGACAATCACCATGAAGGTCTATGCAGTTTAATACAAAGAAAAACAGATTTCCCTTCACCTTTGGGAACAAAGTAGATTTCCCAATATTTTTCCAACACCAAAGCCAGGTTTTGCAGGTCAAATACGTTACATAAAAAAATAAGCCCATTTCAACTCCAAACAAAATATGGTGTAAGATTCCAAGATACTTCAGAAGGATATATGAGCAAAATGACAGAATCCATATGCTGAACTTTGTTCATACACAAGCGAACTAAAAAAACCCATTTATGATCTCTGAGGTCCCTTCCAGCCCAGGCCATTCTATGATTCTATGATTATGTAATACTAGGCTACTCCGAGAAAATAGAACACAACGCCAACTTCTATTCTGATGCTAAGATAAATGCAAAGGAGGGATCAAATTAACACTATTACCAAAGGTTCCTGTTCCTGACAAAACACATAGATGAAAATTTCAAAGTCTGATTGAAATACTATTTCTAGTATTTCAACATATTTTCGTGACTATCTTAAATTTCTTACAACAAAAGACTCAGGCATATGAAAGTGTAATAGATAATTCTGTTCCTGAACAAGAAAAATTACAGGGACATATCTTAGCATCATCTATTTAACTGATCCCGAATGGAAAATTCAGACCACTTAGAGTTTTTCTTTGTGAACTGAAGATATAAAAAAATTACAAATTTCTCATCTGATTTTCACCTGAGAGAGGGGACACAGACCAGGCAAAAGCACTCTGGAAATGGAGCTGCCTGATTCTTGGAAGGTAAATGACCCTACGCACATAAGCAAGTACAAAGCAATGTTTACATTAAAACAAAGATGATAATCATATAACTGTTTTATAGGGTAAACAGCTTATATAGTTGTTGGTTTGCCCTGGGCTTCTTCCTATTCTGAAATGTTTAACAGCTCCTCTGGAAGATGATGAAGTGGAAGTTGCAGATTTACCCAGACACCAGAGACCACCTTTGGTCATCAACTCAGTCTAGTTCAATATCTATTTAAGCCTGTTTGCCACATTATACAACATAGTCTGTACAATCTGTACAGTAGAGGATTTGTTCTCAGGTGTTTGCTACTCATTGCTCAGATAAGAAACTCAGAGGGGTAGCCCTAATGATTTCGTTCTGATACAGACTGCTGCCACGCAGCACTGCCTGTGTTGGAAGGAAAGGAAGGCAACTCTCCCCTGGGAGCTAAAGCAGTGTATTAATGTTTGTCCTCATGTCCTTAGGGCATAAGGTCGTCTTTGGCCACTTACCTAGATTTCTTTGTGGCAGGGCATTCTTTATACTTTCCCACTGAAGAAAATTCTTCCCAGATTTTTTAAAAAAAAAAAAGAAAGAAAGAAAATTAATTCACAGGGTTTAAATTTAGGGGTTTATATTCCAAGTCTCTATCACCAAATTTGATAAACATACTGCCTTTGAAGATTAATTGCTTGACACTAGGGAGGGGTTAAGAAATGATTTATTATAAACTATTATCTCTATACCATAAGCACCAGGAGGTCTAAGTCATTAACTTACCTAATTAAACATAGAGAAGCAGTGCTTGCCAAAGACAAATGCAAAATAACTTTAACTTTCTGATAGACATATTCCATACTTCATCAGGTTTAAACTCAGGACACTAATAAATTCCTCCTTAGCTACTACGATCCTGCTTAGTGTACCCTGTTATCCACCAACACCTCTGCCAGGTGACATATAATTTCAGAAACATATTAAGCTCCTCTAGGTCATGGGTTAAAATCACAAAGAAAATATAGACAAAATATCTTCATCTTCTTTTACGAGACTTGCTTCCTTCTGGTTTACAACTGAAAACATGAATTGTGCCTCAGAAGAAGTTTACAAGACTCTAAGTTTTCACAGCAAGTTTAG
This sequence comes from Trogon surrucura, assembly GCA_020746105.1. Classification (NCBI taxonomy): domain Eukaryota; kingdom Metazoa; phylum Chordata; class Aves; order Trogoniformes; family Trogonidae; genus Trogon; species Trogon surrucura. The sequence goes on along the minus strand of CM036621.1, from coordinate 52,110,211 downwards.
TCAAATCTGCATCTGAATCTGAATTGAAGCAAGTTGATAATTAAGAACCTCGAGTTTGCCTCCTAACAAAGTGGATTTCATCTGGTCTCCAATACTCAAATGAAAGCAAGAAAATCCCGAGCTGCTGAGAGAGCTGGAACACAGCTCTAGAACAGAGAGGAAAAAAATAAAGAGAAGAAACTTCTCCAGAAACTTCTCCACAGTCTTGTTAAGAAACGACAAGATAAAGTGAAAACAATGTGTAATATAATTTTTCAGTAAAAACATTTTTCTCCTCTTTCAATAAGAATAAAATATTTTTACTGATAACTAAGTTAAATAACGGTGTTTGAATCAGCATGATTTCGACAGTTTGTAGTGACCTTGGATTGAATGAATATGATATTTCCATCTTCTTGACTTCAGTAAAGCATTTGACACAGTCTCCCACAGCATCCTTGCTGCTAAACTGAGGAAGTGTGGTCTAGACTCTCGGGTAGTGAGGTGGACTGCGAACTGGCTAAGGGGAAGAAGCCAAAGAGTTGTGGTCAATGGGGCGGAGTCTGGTTGGAGACCTGTATCCAGTGGAGTGCCTCAAGGGTCGGTACTGGGACCAGTATTATTCAATATATTCATCGATGACTTGGATGAGGGACTAGAGAGTACTATCAGCAAGTTTGCTGATGACACCAAGCTGGGAGGAGTGGCTGACACACCAGCAGGCTGTGCTGCCATCCAGCGAGACTTGGACAGGCTGGAGTGTTGGGCGGGGAAAAATTTAATGAAATACAACAAGGGTAAATGTAGGGTCTTGCAACTGGGTAGGAACAACCTCGGGTTCCAGTATAAGTTGGGGAATGACTTATTAGAGAGTAGTGTAGGGGAAAGGGACCTGGGAGTCTTGGTGGACAGCAGGATGACCATGAGCCAGCACTGTGCCCTTGTGGCCAGGAAGGCCAATGGCATCCTGGGGTGTATTAGAAGGGGGGTGGTTAGTAGGTCGAGAGAGGTTCTCCTTCCCCTCTACTCTGCCCTGGTGAGACCCCATCTGGAATACTGTGTCCAGTTCTGGGCCCCTCAGTTCAAGAAAGACAGGGAACTGCTGGAGAGAGTCCAGCACAGGGCAACTAGGATGATGAAGGGAGTGGAGCATCTCCCTTATGAGGAAAGACTGAGGGAGCTGGGGCTCTTTAGTTTGGAGAAGAGGAGATTGAGGGGTGACCTCATTAATGTTTACAAATATATCAAGGGTGAGTGTCACGAGGATGGAGCCAGGCTCTTCTCGGTGACAACCACTGATAGGACAAGGGGTAATGGGCTGAAACTGGAACATAAGAGGTTCCGCTTAAACTCGAGAAGAAACTTCTTCTCAGTGAGGGTGACGGAGCCCTGGAACAGGCTGCCCAGAGAGGCTGTGGAGTCTCCTTCTCTGGAGACATTCAAGACCTGCCTGGACACGTTCCTGTGTAGCATAGTCTAGGCATTCCTGCTCTGGCAGGGGGATTGGACTTGATGATCTTTCGAGGTCCCTTCCAATCCCTAACATTCTATGATTCTATGATTCTATGATTCATGTTTTGAAATGTACTCACATCTTCTCACTGTACCTTTATTGTCCATGACTCACAGAAGTATTTCTTTATTACTAAATGCTATGTGTTTACATACAAATGAAAAAAATCAAAGTTTTTATTAATAGAAAAGCAGATGAAAATAGCTATGAAATTCCTTTTCTGGCTAAAAATCAGGGATTCACAATACAGAGTAGTAGGTATCTCAGATGTTTAAGGCTGACAATTTTGACTGCTGGTTCACAGCTCTAAAGTCAGTTTAATTAGTATCTGAAACCTCAACATGACTTGGTGTTCTAGGAGCAAAACCACGTATTTTTAATTTCTCAATATTTACCAATGTGTCAAAAAAGCACCCAACACAGGCTGTTCACTATATATGGTAAAAGTCATTCAAATCTATCACTCAGTGATTAAAGCTGCTTCACAGTTATATTTCAGTCTTACTGCCTCACCTGGACACTTTTATGTTAAAAATTTACAAAGTGCAATGCCATGAATATTCATTCCCATGAATACAAATTATTATATCCCATCCTTTCTCTTTGCTTAGAAACATCCCGTGTCCTACACTGATTCTATCTCTGTCAGGAATTCTGAGAGAGTAACAATTCACATATAGACTGAGTGCATGAATATACAGAACAAACAAGAGTATTTTACTGTGGAATTACTTTTCCTAGACCATGTTTCTTATTACGACGACTTCATATACTTGTTATTCTCAACCAGTATTGCTATTCACAGATACTAATATTTGCGTTTCTCTTTAACCACTATCTTTTATAAAAAATTTTGTAGCAAAATCATTAATGTCTCATTCTCATTCCTTGTTTTTTAAAACTCAAAGAAAACCCTCTTTCTATCTTCCTGCTGCCAGCCCCATACATCATGCCCACCAGTACAAAGAGGCTTTACGCAGTTCAGGAGTCTGCATCCAGTTAAGTAAAGCCTCTTCGCTGAGCAGGCCAAGATGAGACGCGAGCAAACATTTACCATAGTGTCAATGGGAACCACCCCTAAGTTACTAACCTTCAGAGGGAATTTACAATTATCTTGCAATTGCTCTAAGCATATTTTAGTGTTCAAGGAATTGTGACCTTCATTTGCTGCTGCTTATCCTTCTCGAGCAGAAGCCAGAGTACTGCATTTGCTCTAAATTGACGCCCCTTCCATTCACACTTGCTGTACTCTGACAGCATTAACATCTCTCAGTTGGGATTAAATTTCATTGCCCTATGTCATGATAAAAGGAAAACTGTCCAGACAAACATAAAAAATATTTGTCACTGAAAACCATCTACCTAATTTGATGCTTCTCTGCCCTAAATGGAAGGTGGTGAATATTTATTTCCTAAAAACAAACTAATCTCAGAACAAAACAGATGCTCCCTAATTTTAAATTTTTGATTCAGACACAGTATCAGGAAGTCAGATTATTTAATGGACTCTTTGGAGCCATCTCCAAGACAGGTTCTCTTAAACTGCATTACACCAAAACCATGACACCAATTACTGCTTTTCCCCCTTGTAACCAGGATGAAGACTAAGACTGAATGACGGCACAATTTGCACAAGGAAGCCAACCTGTTCAGACTGGGAAGCAAACCCGCATGGGAAACCCAAAAATCTTAAAAAAACACCCCTAACAAACAAACAAAAAAATCTACTTGACTTTTTATATCTAACAATAATGTTAACTCATTTAATAAGGCTCTGACATTTGCTTTCGGAACCACCTGAGACCTGGAAATGAAGTCTAGTATCTAGCCTGCAGTCAGACCCACTACTACAAAAAACAGAGCCCGTTTCTATATGCCATAGCAGTGTTTTTATATTCACAGCCTCTCAGTAATCTGTTTTCTCCACCATTTTGTTCAATATATGTGACATTCTGAAAAAATCTTTTCTAAACCACAGCACATCACTGCAGATATGTCTCCAGAAAACACACAATTATATCCCACAGAAAACAGGAGCAGGCAAATGCCTCTGAGCTACATAATAACATCAAGAAACAGGACAAAGGTGAAAAAGAGCATCTGCTACCTTCGCTGATTAGAAATAGAAAGTTAGGATGTAAAGATCTAGGTTAAGTTACTTTCTCATATTGAAACCAGCTTGTTTAATAAGGTCCTTCTGACCCCAAGGTAACATAAAGAACAGGATTGAATTTCAGTAAATGTTGCACATTTTGCCAGGCTTGGTCCTGACCATAACCACTGGAAGTCAGACAGAAAGTTAGAGTTCTGCTTACTTAAGCAGAAATTAAAATATAGGAATTAGATCATATATTCACCTTATCTTAATATGACATAAAAAAAGAACCACTGGGCTCAGAAACATGAGCTTGGCAAAATTTCTGAAGATCCATTTTAAAAACAGTGTTTATCCCTTATTTTATCTACTTTGCATATTGTTTCCCAAATATATTTCAGATATGCATTCAGTTTAGAATAAATCCCCCTAATTTACTTGCTTCTTTTTCTTATTTTTTTAGCATTATAAATAATGTTCCTCTACTAGTCTCTTTCATGCAATTATAGCAATAAAGGTTGATTGCTGGATTTTTATTCTCCAAATGTATTAGAACATTAGCTGCCTGGTAAACTAAATGCCTGTGTAGTGGTTGGATTTTATGAATCACTTATACAGTTATGATTAGAAGCACACGTGAAAAAGTCACTGATCACCATCAGATAGTGTCGTTAGCATTCCAGACTGGCTGCAACAAATTAAAAATGCAGAAACTCTAAAAGATCTCACTGAAAAAGTGAAAGACAGCAGCAGGGTGAGCCTCCTCTGAATTTCCATCGGCAATTTCCATCTGCCCTGCAGCCACCCAAGTCTGCTCCAAAACCCAGAGCAGCCAAGCCTGCTCGACGTGACTCCGTGTCTGAACTCACAACTTCTGCGCAGAGGATCAGCAGCCCAAAGGCAGCACCATGCTGATTCAATGGTCCCGTTTTGGGGACCTGACCTAGAATTTCAAAATTTAAATGCTTCCATGTTTAAGACTCTACGTGGATACACCAGCTCCTGATGACTTTCATCGCTCTGGCATGCACTTCCATAAAGGTGGAACTATTCCTCGTATTAAAATGTGCACTCACACCATGTGATATGTCTGGATTATGCAAAGGTTAAATATATTCTGGCAATTTCTGGTACTAACTTTTAAGTAGCTACAAAAGTACATAAAGTAATAATTTAAACAAAAAGAATATTTTGGGGTTATCATATTCCACACTCAACTACAGACATTTTAGGACAAATTTTGCCCTTGGCTAAATCTATTATTTTGCTGATGCCAAAGCAGAACATCCCCCACTCACACACCAGAACCACCTGTCATGATGGAGTCTTTGGTGAGAAGTCTTGAATGTGAACACTTTTCTTCCCATGACTGTCCTTTAGGTGTTCGGTGGCTCCTTCAACGCAACACCAAGACTTTTACAAAACTGTGAGAAGTCAAGAGCAGCAGACACTACCTGCTCAATTCAGTGTTTGGAGATGTGACTGAGTTCTTCCTGAAGGACATCCCAAGTTTGTTTAAATAATTACATGCTGTACCCTGAAGCTATTAATATATACACTTATGATTGCCTTGATTGAGTTTTGGTGTTTGGACAATCGTTTTTCATACAATATATACTACTTACTTAATGAATAGCATATTATTTCATAAAAAAGTGTCTTCTGCATAACACCTAAATGTGTTAGAAAGGTTAATACAGCATTTCATAACAAACAGGCTGATGACAGGAAGTAAAAATGCTATTCTGAAAAGCAGAAATGTCAACACATCTCTAAAGACAGAAAATGACACAAAATTAAATGTTACCAACTGCTGAGTCTGAAGAAAGGCTTCTTGAAGTTAACGGATGAAATAAAAAAGGCACAAATCATATCTTAAAAGCATAATAATCTACTTAATGAAACTTTATAGAATGCTTTTTATATACATAAGCTTCTAGAAATACTATTCATTTTCTTTGTAGTGCAATAATTCAAAAGGTCCAAATATAGAGAGGTCCACAAATGGTCAATCATTAATCACTCGCTAACTTTTTGTAGCAATTAGTATCTGAGCTTCCATATCTTTTGGTAAATTATAAATCATTCAACAGGACTTCATTTTTTGGAAGGGCATTTTGTAAAATGAATCATGACTTTATATTTCATTTCATAAATAGGGATGTATATGCATATATGCAGACACACTCATGCACACACTGTGTCGCACTATGTACAAACGCATTTATAGATACTACACATCGACATCACTGTGTGTGCGTCTAGGCTTGTAGAGGGACTGGTTTGAAAACAGGTCCTACCTGGTAGTCAAAACTCATTGTTTCCCTAATGCAAACCTCAAAACCTCAGGAGGAAGAAGAGGGTTATTCGCGAAAGTGGAGTGTTAAAGTCTCCCTTATGTACTAGGACAGGAATGAAAAGTACTCTTTTGAGGTAATCACTTAAGAAATTAAACATCACCAACATTTAGGTAGCCCAAGCAAAAGCATGCGTTAAACATAAAATGAAGAGACTTGTTAACACCCTGGTTTCCACCAGTCCTTTAGGAAGGTTTTGCAAAGCTATGAAGTCACAAGGGAAATGCAGTGTCTATCGACATTAATAACCTATAGCTGCACCAACACAGTTATCCATACCACCCTACTGATTTCTGAATTAACAGCATTAAATCTTGAGCTCCTCAGGTTTTTCACTTGATGCTTTTAAACTAACATGTCCAAGGGCTAACATCTGGAGACAACAGCATAGCCCAAGGTGTAAGCCTGTAAGGAAATGTAAAACAGTAGCTTATATTCCCAAATACTCAGACAAAACCCCACTGGGAGCAGAAGCAGAGCAATTAGCTTTCAGTGAAAGCTGTAGCACACTTTTATTATTGGCTTAGCACTGCATCTTTTAAGTTGACAAACTAGCCCTGGGAAAAAGTCAGGAGTGGAGCTCTGTGTGGGTACAGGAGAGGCAGGAGGACAGTAACCAGCTGAGTGGATTTACAAAGGGAATTTTCACACTGCCGTCTTAAAGCCCCAGGCCACTTCCTGATGCAAACTTTAAACAGAAGTTATGCCCTGGTTAGTGTTATTAGTAAGACAGGCATTTTGTTTCTTCAAATTGGATGCATCTAGGTGATCAGTGACACTCATTAAGCCAGTTTGATGGTTTTGGTTTTTTTGTTTGAGAAAGTATGAACAAAACGCGGGCATAAACAGAACAGGATGAGCACAGTCTCGATTCTCACAACGCAGTTCCTCTAGAAAGCACAAAATCTGCTCCTTAGCACTATAATTATGATGCTGTAATGACTGTACTCAGAGCAGACAGCCAGGAAACATGGAAGCCAATTTGGCTGTCTTCCTTTATGACTTTAAGTTAATCAAAGCAAAATCTCGCCAAAAGGAACAGCCCAGTGAGGAAAGCTCATCTACCTCACTCTGGAAGAGTTTGACTTGAAATTCACACTCACTTGCTCATGTCAAAGCTCTAGTAATGAGCATGGATGTTTTTCTCACAATGTGACAGAAATGGGAGCAGAAAAGATGCGAAAAAGAGAACTGGAAGCAGAAAGGAGGGGAAGAAGAGAGACAAATGGTGAAGGTAATGTCTCTGCCTGATGTTACTAGTCATTATAATGGAAAATGATGGCAAAACATTTGAATGACAAATCCACTGCAAGATATTTAATTCAATTTTTCATTTTGTTGGACATTAGAGAAAATTTCATTTTTGCAAGACAAATAGAGTACATGATAGTATTTTAAGAGGCAGATAGAATCAATTTGAAGGGATATGGATGTGCACAAACACAGATATCTGTGCAGGTTTCAGCACAGGAAGGGTATTTTAATATCCCGTTTCCTCTCAATTGCCACAATGCTGAACAGCTCCAGAGAGTAATAACTTTCTTTCTCCTTCTAGAAAAGCACTATGAGATGGCCCACTAAGGCATTAATAGACTTTTATAAAAACATAATAAAAATTATTTTTTTTCTTCTGTGTGTTTCTTCCATCAATAGTGGCTGGGTCAGATCCTGGGAGAGGAATGCTGGCAGGATTCCAGGGTAACGGGTATTTTCATGGACAGTGTTCACATCTAGGTAATAATTTTAGCTTGGATTTCACATGGCAGCATTTTTTTCTTCCCATCAAAGCACCTTCCAAGTGTTCAACCCACATAGCACACGAGCAAATGGTAAAGGACTACAAAGAAATACCAGGAGCCATCCAGCATTGCAGGTCTAGACCCTTCCCATAACACAAAGCCAGGCAGGACTACATATACACAACTACCCTTCTACAAAGAATATAATGAAAACTTCAAAATTCTCTAATTAATCAGAAATATTGTACACAGATGTAAATATCCATTGCTATTTAAAGGGACATTCAGACAAATATTAGCTTGAACAAATATTTGCCTCCCAAGCCAATAAATCTAGGGGAGAAGAAACCAGATGCGTATTACAAACAAGAAAAAAAAGTTTCAAGAGAAATATTTCAAGTTTTGGCAGAAGTAGGACAAATTAGTTATTGCTGAGAAGGAAGAAAAAAAAAAAAACCACCACAAACATGAAGCATATACAGAGCACAGTCCTCAGGTCACAAATACACTTCCTGGAAGGCTCAGTGGATAAATGGATTTAGTTTACTCAAAACGTCCACTGTGAAAGCACATACGATTCTGTCATTGCTCAAGATTAACAGTCTACTGCTATTACGCCAGAGATGCCCACACATTCATTTTTAGTGCAGACTCCAATAACCTCGAAACAGCCAGCACAACCCAAATAGTTATTCCATCTTCTCCAATACTTAGACGCTGCTTTATAGTCTTCAGCACCTGCACAATCTTCTTGTTTACGAGACACATTCCTGTTAGGCTCTGCAAGGATTATGCTTTCTATCCCTATACACTGGTACGTGCAACTCCAATCACCGACAAATCCCCATTTATCACACAAACACCAGGTTGGGAAATTTCAGCACAGCCTAAGAAAAGGGCCACGGTCATTCTTCATCTTTCAACACAGCTGCTACAGCTGGGGAAGGCACGGACTTAAAAGCTCAAAACAACATCTATTTTCCACGACCCTTCTAAGCTTTCTCATTCCTACAGAGTCAAGAGATCTTCCCCATCAGCTCAACAAAGTAGTGGGTAGGCAATAGCAATAAAACTATTAATATTCTAATTAACAGAAAATAAAAGCTATACTTTCCTTCCTGCCAAAGATCTCTTGTAATAAAACAACTGACTCTGCCCTATAAATTCACTGTTTTTTTTCTAGTTCTGTGCTACGCCAGCTGGTTTGCTTAGAGCAATGAGCTGTTTAATTAGATTACATGTTTTTAATAAGTCAGTCTAGTAGAGCAGTTTTGAATGGCTTCACAATGCACAGATGTCTAAATTGTCTGTAGAGTAGTATTAATACTTAGTGGTAAAAAGAGGGACTTATGATTCTGTTGAGTCCACAAGTGACAAATACACGTTTTCTCAGTACAGCTATTGGCTTTTAATTAGTGTTTTAATTAGTCTTAAATAAAATTGCACATTTGGATGGCATTAGGAATTATTTTAGACAAATTACAGGTCAACAGGAACAAAGTACTCACCTGACTTCAGAGCTAAACCAAAGGCAGAAAGGAATATATAATCCCTAGCTAGTGGTGAATAAAGGAGAAGAAAAAGTTTCCTAAATTTTCTACTCGGATTTTTCCTGATCCCAGGAAAAGAATCCATGAAGTCATAACCTGGTGGCACCAGGTGAGCTTAGCAGTCCCACATGCTCCAGTGTAATTCTCCAGAAGTCTTACTCTTGGACCTAAGGAGGAGTTGCTGTTGGATAAGTAGAGGATTTTGTTGCTGCTGGGGCAGCAGGTGCCTGCAGCATAAAGCTGTGGAGATGTTCAGGGGCACCGTGGAACTGAGTGAACCAGCTGATCAGGGAGCTCTGAGGTACTGGTGTGGTCTCAGCACATCCACAAAGCAAAGGGTCTTGGCCACTCCATCTAGCAGCCCTCGAGCAGACGTACTTGGCACAGAAAGGCAGCAAACCTGGGTCAAAAGCCCTTTCTGAAAGCAACTGGAGATGCTGTAACTGACGCAGATGGTCTTGAAACACAGCAGCATATCAAAATTATCTTTAAAATAGTCTAGACAAGCTTTTTGACATTTTTCTTGTAGCTTTTCATTAAGTTTTCATTAGTTTTCAGGCAGGGTGCTAGTTAAATTCTTTTTATGACTAAAAAATTAATTTGGATATATATAAAGAAGCACTTTCAGAGAAGACAAGGTTACTTTCTAAGTTGCAAGTGCTTTGTTCTATGAGATGTATTATAAAAAATTAAGTAACTAGAAAAAAATTAAAAGAATCTGCAGGAATCCAATAAAAATGCTTTGTTTTGAGAAGGCAAGAAAACATGCATGACTTAGAAATCAATGAAGCATTTATTCACTAAAGTGAGATTTCTTTTAGAACACAGTACTTAATAAATAAACCTTAACTAACAAAACACACATCAAACTACAGCAAGCTAAATCCTCAGATGAATCTATTACATCTGTGCAATATTTTACGGTTCAATAAACTTAAAAAAATAATTTGTTTCCAACAACTGGCCAGGTTTATTGCATTTGCTAACCTGTACAAACAATACTATTTAAATAATTTAATAAAACCCCAAAATAACCCTGTTATCAAGCCATGCTAGGTATCATACAGCATGTGTTTAGATTATTCATCACATCATCTAACCGTAACAAGAACCATCTCCACGAAGCCAATCCTCTTTGCAACTTTCTGTGTTCTCTTAACTTCACCAAAATTGTGCAATTCCCAAAGTATTTTTCCATATGAGCTGCGCAAGCAATCCTCATCTATTTAGGTCAGCTGGCTCCAGAGGAGAACTCCAAGAACTGTGCAAGTTGTGTCACTACCCAGTCATTTGGTACCATACGCTTTGGTAAATGATAGAACCGCTTAGGCTGGAAAAGACTTTTAATCTCGTAGAGTCCAACTGTTAACCTAGTAATGCCAGGTCCATCACTAAACCATGTCCCTAAGTGTCACATCTACCCATCTTTTAAATACCTCCGGGGATGGTAACTCCACCACTTCCCTGGGCAGCCTGTTCCAATGCTTGACAACTCTTTTGGTGAAGAAATTTTTCCTAATGCATCTTGAGTCACATTAGGCAGAGCATTGCCAGCAGGTCAAGGGGGGAAGTCATAAGGTCCCTGCCAATCTCATCCATCCTGTGATTCACTTTGAGTTCCCAAAAGAATCACTTTTTTTTCAAAAAAAAAAAAAAGTGCCATAGCTCTCAACTCCAAAATGAATTCACCTACTTTTAACTAACAATTAAGTAATCGAAACCAAAATCTAGTCCATCAGCTTCTGTAACGGGAAAATTCAGTTCTGATTTATAGTCTGCGATATAGTCTGTGGATATTAAGTGAGTGCAACAGAGAGCTTCACCTCAGAACTTCAGGTGACAGACTATGAAAACATAGAAGATGAAAATATTATACAGAAGAGAGAAAAAAAATAAGAGTATTGAATTCCTTGGTTAGAAGACAAATCCTTGTCTTCCTAGATTTGACAGAAGGATTAAAACTCAAGGAGATTATTGGACTTGCAACTTGAAGTTCCGCAAGAAAATTCATCTCACAATATATAAAAACACCCTAAGGTACACAACCCACCTGGAGCAAATTCCAAGTGTACCAAAACAATTTTGAAGGCTTACGCAAGCCAAAGTATTATGACCTATTACATTCTTGAAATGTATCTAAGAATTGCATTGTTTAGACCACAATATAACTCTGCAAAAAGCTTAAAATAACTCTCATTTTAAAACATTTTATGTATTTTTAAAGTACCAGATGTAATAATTAAGGTAGAAACCACAAATGTTCTTTAAAGTAAATTTTATATCAAGTAACGAAGTTGACGAGCTCAGTCAAAATATTTATTTATTTATTTCCCTCAGGTTACTAAATCCTAAAACCAGCTCCTAGGGGAGCTTGGAACTGAAGCAAGGGGAGGTGAAGCAATAAAGCCATGTCTGAGAAAATAATAATGGAAAGAGAAAAACAACTTGTATTTCCTGTACCTAATGAAAACTCAAATAGAGAACAAATATAACTTCACAGCAACACAGACTTATTGATCAAACCAAAATATTTTTGAGCTGGGCTCATATCACAGGATTGTCTCAGAAATGTGCTAGAATGGCACAGAAGCTTATAAAACTTCCAAGCAGAAGACAATTAAGTCATTTTTTAAGAGAAGATGGTCTCGGGGAAATAATGCATACTAAACCACAATCCTTGGATTTGGCTCACACGGAGGGCTTTTAACTCCAAAGGTATCTCAAATTCAGATACCATTAGGAAATATTTCTTGTCTCTGATAAGATTTAGTAGACATGACTTTGAAGATGCTCAGAACTTCAAACATTGTTACTACTAAATTTGACATTTATCAAACTTTATCAACTGATTCTCCAATAATTGGAAGATCACTAAAAGTTGATATCACCAGCATTAGCCGTTACAGTTCATCTAAACCCCATTTGTGTTTTATTCTAAGTTATAAAAACATTCATGTGTATCCAGAAGCATCTGGATCTCACACTTGTTACAGAAATGAAAACAAACCCACAGGGAATCTCCACTGCACTAAAAATGGACATTATACGTGTGTGTGTGGGGGGGAAATTTAAGGACACAGCTTACAGTTTACCTCTGTAAATGAACTCACAAAGTAACATTAAGTAAGTCAGAATAAGAACTCTCATAGATGGTTTCAAGCCTAACTTCTAAATCATCCTTACGAATTGCCATGGATACCAGCTCCAGAAATGTAGATGAAGAGAAGGAATTCTCAAAGAATGAAACAATCTTCAGTCTGTCGTCAAATTCTGCCTCATCTTTAGAAATGCAGATGTGCAGATAAGGCAATACCACATTCATTTTTGTTCTAACTTATCATGCACTTTAAAGCATACTGTCTAGTAGTTCCACATTATAAATAATTCAAGGAAAGGTAAGTTTCAAAACCCTTGTGTTTTGAGTTCAAAAATCGGCTTGCTTTTTAACACTGCTGAGTCCTTACAGACAAATGCACACACCTCCCCCTCCCATATTCTCACAGTTTTGCTGGCAAAAAACATGTAGCATCCCTAGATGTGCTATGTATATGCAGACGATATTACAGAAGCACTTTAAAATGTGTCCAATTCAGTAAAATCCTAAGAGTTGTAGCTGTATTTCCAGCTTTGAACTATTTTGCAATTAAGTATAGAATTCTCTTCATAGATACTTTAATGTTATGGAGTGATATAAATCTATCAATATGACAGTGTATTTTAAATTTGTTGAAATCTGTTCCACAACAGAAAGTGCAATGGAAAACAGCCAAGCTTACAAAACACTATAATGCTTTAAAAATACCACAGATGTTGCAATACTACTTGTGATTTTGTTTCTGAAGGATGCAGATGAGCAAGAAACATTTTGTTAATAACTGTTTCTGGGCAATAGCAGTGCAGTCATCCAAACTGAAAATCATGTCTGTCATTTTCATGCAAAAAGCCTAATGCTGAATGCTGTTGTACGAGAACCTAACAAGGAAAAGAGAAAAATACTTCTTTATTCCCACAGACCCTCATGGCACATTCTACCGAATAACAAAACACATTAGAATTTTTGCCTCAACTAATGCTTTCTTTACAGATTTCACATATTTTAATAATTAACCCATGTATATGTGTATATTAATATATTTCAAAAGATGTTTTTAATCTTTGCCTGACATCCATCCTGTTTCACTGTTTGTTTTAGTCTTTATGGCGACTGATGTCACTAGAGGCAGTGAGATGTGGTCCATGAGATACAGTCGCAAGCACAGCCAAGCCCACAAGTCCTACGCAGATCGACTAATCCTTGTAGACAGGAAACTCTCAACAAGGAAAGATTCACTCCAACCTGAGTACTGGAAGTTGCGTATCACATCATGAAGCATTTAGCCATTAAAATGGGAAAGGAAGTAAATACTATGCAGACAATTTTAAAATACTATCAATAAATTTGATACTTTGTTGCACTTGAGTGAACCAGGTCTGAATCACGTCCTCAATCACCCCAGTGTTGAGGTTTTTTCTGCCCCCAAATTACATTTCAAGCTATAAAGAGACCTGAAAAACTTAACCAGAAGAACCAGTTCAATTACACACAATTAAAAAAAAAAACAGTAACAAAGGTCCTCTTACTTTGCAGGACTTGTATAATGTATTTATCACTACACATAGCTTATATTTCTACTTTCATTCAGTGCGCTACTTAAAACATGTAATTATGTACCAGAACTATAATTTGCAGATGTCCTTACTTCATTGAGCACAAAGAAATTAATTGCCCTTTTTCTAAAGGCGATAAAAATTTTGTATATAGGTCTTTGAGCAACTCTCAGAACGTTAATAATATTACCAATATAATACAATATTACACAGAATTATGCTAGTGGTAAACTTTCCACTTCACACTAATAATTAATCAGAAGACTGCCAGTGCAATTAAGTAGTCGTATGTATTCAACCATAGCCAGTGCTCGCAAAATAAACTAGAACTACCAAAACTATTCAGAATACAAAACTATTTTCTGTGGTGTTAGCAATACTCTCAATCCATTCTACAATGTAATACGAACTTCATACTGTTCAGAAACTGAGTTAAAGGAGTGGCTGACTCTGCAAAATCCTCTGACAGGCAGATGCTGACATTTGAGATTTTACCTGAAGTGTACCAGAACCCAGGATTTACCCAGTTTTCTAAAAATAAAAATGGCCCTCCTTTGGGTCCCCTTATTTCAAACCAGCCCATCACACCTCACCCATACAGGATCATTCTTGAGTGTGATGATTTTACATTTGGCATCAGTGTGGAACATCAGCACCTTTATTTCAGGATGTGTCCTACACTGACTCTTGGAGGAGCTGTCCCTCCATCGAGTCTCCTTTTCTTCTGGTCATTCCAGATACTTAGCAATTGGCTCACTTTTGGGTTTGCAAGGTAAAGTGCATGGTTAGCAGTTTCTCTTTGGCTGCAGTGCATCACTTGGAAGAGTTCCCTGAAAAATAATGGACTCGAGTGCTTACAGCTATTCTGCATTGCCCATGAGTTTTTGCTACATTTCGTGAATTCCTTACAGAATTCATCTGCTTCCTAGATTGACAGGAGAACACTGCTGTGGTGGCTCCAGAACCACTCTGCTGTGGTGGTCTCTCTAGCCTTTCTGCAGTGTCTCCTTTTGGTTCACCTCAACTTCACTTAGGTGATCATAACACCGGACCCTCCAACCCGCTAAATACTGTGGCAAATCACATTACAGCCCTAAACTGGGATTGCAGCAACTTTATTTGATTTCATTTCTATTTCCGAATCACAAAGGACAAAAATAGCACAACTACTTTTCTCTACTCGCCTCTACCCATCTCAACACCAAGACTCATGCCAGTGAGTATTTTGGCACATGGTCATGTCTGAGGTGTCACAAAATGCTGCTGCCTCTGCTCACACGATGCACAAGGATGTGAGAGTATTTGGATCATCTTTACTCTTCCTCCTGGAGGGGACCTGAAGCTAAATCCCCCTGGTCTCAACGCTTCACGAGGAATCACTGTCTCATTGGGATCCTGCTCTGAGGAACTTCACTCTGCCTATTAATGAAAACAGAGGCTCCAGGACCACCTCAGGTGACAGGTAAACAGATGAGAAGGCACCAGAAAATTAGTGTCCAGAATGCTGTTCAGGATGCTGATCACCTTTATCCCAAGATTTAATCTTTATGCCTCCATTCTCTTCTACAAGAGACAAATTACTTCCATACCTCACAACCACACTGTAAGATTGTTGCTTTGCAGAGCACAGCAAGGCAGCACCAGGCTATGTAAAAATATAACATACACAAAGTGATTCCTTACCCCAAAATAAATTACTATATTACATGAGCAGAAGTACCAGGATCTCCTGGCCAGGTTCACAGCCTGGCAGCACAACTCCTCTCAGGAGGAATCATTATTCATCCCAGCTGAGGACATACTGATTTAAACAGCTCTGACAATTATTTTACCACTTCATACTGCATAAGGAAATGCTTTCAAATACAGATTTGCGGTGGCAGGAAGGCTCTTAAATGGACATTTCCTTTTTGTCAGTTTGCTGGAGTGAGCCGAGACTGCAGACGTAACATTGCAAGCAGGGAAAAAAAAAAAAAAGCCTTTTGAGCAATTTATTAGTTTTGTATTCTATACTTTTATCCTCACTGCTTTAAAGCTTTAGCTGTTTTTCTGGAAGCAGGTTTATAAACACTGTCACTTATGCTGAGCTATAGAAAAACACTGGAGATTAACCTTGCTTTATTCCAGCGACTTGTAGTAGTTTCCAAATAACTTGTTTCCAGTAGCAGTGGACAGTAGCATAAACATGAATAAGAACAAGATAATTTGAAAGGAGAAAAGTCCTCAGCAAGAAATGAGAACTGAATGCACTGGGGAGGAAAAACAAGCAAAAAAATCACAGTACAGAACTCCAGTCAGCAATCTCCATTTCCAGGTAGCAGAATATTTTCTTTTGGAAAAATTATTACCCAAAGAATGAGTCCTGAGCAAGAAATATCCTTTCAGTCCTGATGTTTAGTCTCTGTATATGTGAATTGAGCTGAACGCCAGGTAAAGAAACCAGCTAGTAAACTGAAAACCAGCAAAATAGCTAACAGGAGAAGCTGTCTGCAAACTATCCTTTAGTTCCTGCAACACTTTCCATTCTTTTTCCATCACTCACCACTTTGCAAGCCTGATCTTAGGATTATTCTGCTTAGAACAGAGAAAATACGGAAAAATTCATCAGAAATTGTTTTGAGAGCTTTGTAGAACTATTTTTGCAAAGAAAGCTAAGGGGAACTAAGTTATTTTGTCCATATCAATGATTAGATTTCTTTCACTAGGAAACTCTAGTCACTTTACAGTTTATGACTGCAACCAAAACTTTACAAGGAGTTCACCCCAATTTTAGGATGCGTTTTTTGCCATCCCATGATATTTAGAGAAATTGAAAGCCACACAAAAAAAAACCCCAAAACAAACCAACTCACTTCATACATGTTTCTTACATGCCCATCAGTATCTGCAGCTAATTCTCTGAAGATTCCTTTTACAGTGCATACGTATGGATAGTAAGATGCAGGGAAAAGATCTTTATTTGAACAAGAACACCAAAGACAAAAGAAAAATGACGGGGAGGAATTCAATTAACATCTTAGCTCTCAATTCCCACAGCAAAGCAACATACTGCTAAAGAAGTTGTTGAAGAACAACGCTTGCCATCCTGCCCCACTGCTGTGTGTGCACAAGCATTCTCCAGTGAAACGCTCACAGGCTTAAACGAGACATCTGAGCCTGACATGCAGCGAGGGCTGAGGTTACTTCAGGTATGTCTAGTCTGGAAGGTGCTGTCAATATTCAGGTTTATTCCTCTTATACTTGAAAGCGATGGCCTCACCTAACAGGTGGGGTTAACTGTGTAAGAGGACGCTGAAGGACACAGGTTTGTAAGAGAAGCTCTTCTGTGATCAGACAAGGCAGTGTGGATTTTCGCATGCATCCAGAGACGCGAGAAGAAAGGGGTTTTTTTATTTCTAGATGATAGGAAAGGCTGTGCTGCAAATCTGATTCTGTGAACCTTCACTTTCCGGCTAATTGAGTACAGTTAACTCTCTTGGCACAAAAACAGGAGAGTAAAAAATTAGCTTTTACAGTCCATGGCTTAATTTGAACATGTTCTTTTAACGTACCAGGGTTAAAAACTTTATAAGTAGATTTTGTTTTTATGTCAAGTTATTGCTGTAAAATTTGCCTGGTCCCTATAATCAAGTTTCTTTCACCTTAATTTTTTTGAAGAGAAAGCACTGAGATGTGGAAGACATCCTAGCAGATAGATCTTCAGTAACTACTGCGGCAGCAGAGTGCAGCATCTAACAGTTTCTAGCCCTTACTCAGCACTGAGCTGCTGTGCAATCCACAGATAATATTGACAGTTGCTTTGAGAATATCTAAGGGCAACACGGCATCTCTTCTTATAAAATTTATATTCATTAGTTTTAGCATGCTCTTAGTTGGTCAAAGCTGGGGTGAACATTGGGTGGATTCCTCACCAATCTGTGCATAGTTCAACATGTCGCTGGGAAATTCGGTCTAACTGACATTGGGTGCCAGCAATGCAGGCAGAAGTCAGAAGCTGTGAATTCTCTAAATTTATTGCAAGATGTAAAGGGGAGATCAGGTAACACTGATAAATCTCAAGGGCTGCCACAAAACCCCAGTCAGATGTCACAAGCTATAAATGTAAGGAGAGGGTGACTCAGAATAATTCTTTCTGGGCTTAGTTGCACTCTCATGAGTTATTTCTGCTGCGGAATTTCACCTCCCTTCAGACACGGCTGGGCTGAGCAGATCCTTGTGTGCAGGCAGCAGGCAGCTCGCACCTGGGATGAAGCTCTCCAGGTATCTACTGCAAGGATACTGCGGATTCGAACACATGGTGCCAGTCCTAAGGATGCTACAAGGCTTGCCATAGCAAAAGGCCAGACGTGTCTCAAAGAAAAACAAAGGCCTGACTTGGTATCTGTACAGTCCTGCTACAACTAATTGCCATGCACCAAATAAAATCATTAATTCAGTGCTTTGCAGCAGTTCTCGCAGGATAACAGTTATTCCCCTTCACATTCTCTCCGTTGCCTTTTTAAACCACATTTCCTACCCAACTTTACTTAAAAAAAAAGGAGGAAATTAATTACATCTGAAGTAATTAGAAATTTAAAATCCTTTAATTCAGTTCGCTCAGACACACAGCTTTAGAATATATTAAGAAGATGTTAGGTCTAATACTCTCCTCAGAAGCCTGAGAGACTAATTTATTTTGATGGAAGGCACACACGCCTCTGAAAGCAAACATAGCCATTAACTCCTTTAATCCCTCCCCATCACAAATGATCTATTTTGTTATTTAACTACTGAATCGTTAAAATGTCGAGGAAGAAAAGTTCCAATATATTCAGACCCAGGGATGCAAGAGATGCAGACTAAAAGGCTGCCTTGCCCTAACATGCCCTGGCAGGCGGCAGCAAACAGGCTGTAGGGTTTAAAACCCTGCCTGGAGACACTTCTGTAGTACAATGAGTACCGTCCCAACAGACTCAACTCTTCCCTGGCATAAATGTCACTAGAGATCTTTAAATGAGTCCACCCAGAGAAATTAGGTACAATGTATTTAAAAGCAATAGGCTTGAAACTTATAATTGACCATGAGTTTCCTGAATTATGTCTGTTTGCAGAAATATTAACTTTAAATGTAATCTGTGTACATACTGCTGAAAAAAAAAAAGGCGCATTTCAATGAAATGCATTTATTTTTGAATTGTAAGAACATTAACGTATTTGACAAAACAAGTAGCAACTCCGTGGGGATTATTTTATACCACATCACTGAAGTAAATAGGTATTGAATTCCAGCTTCAAATGACAAATTAACAAAATGAACAAGCTAAATTTCTGATTGTGCCCCAAGAAGACATATTGGCAATGCACAGTGCAGCATTCAGAGGGAGGCACTAGTAATATACGATTTTAGATTACAGCATTTCACACTGGACCCATCCTCTGTGCATTCTGGCTGCATTAAATGGTTTGGCCTGATGGCTATATACAGTCTGTGATCACAATCTGTTCTCCTAATCTAGCAGATTAAAAATACAGCCAAATGATTAAGGGAGCGTAATAATTTTTTTTTTATATGGTGCTATCTGACATACAAGCCTGCAGTAGGTAACCACTTTCAGAAGACCACCTACGTAAATATTAAATAATAAATAAATTTATGTTTTTGTCCAAATACACAGGCTGCAAAACAAACAAGAGCTGAGCATGTCAGAAGTATTTCAGAGAGTAAAAGTTGGTACACTAGCAAAACTATCTCTGGAAAGAACATCCCCATACCCAAACACTGAATTTCAAAGTAGCACTTGCAGTGTGTTAAAATGGATCAACCCTCAGCAAATATTTATTTCACAAGTCACCTACAAAAAGCCCATAATGATCTTTTTCTGGAGCTTTACCATGAAAGATTGGCAAGTGTTTAAATTATTGTTTTACAGCAATGCAAGCAGGCAAAGCAGCCTAAAGATGATGAAAATCTGAAGGCATGAGAGGACACTTTCAGAAGCCTGAAGATTAAAGGCTTGTTATGTTGCAGAGCAGTTAATACACTTTAACGTAAGCAAGGGATAATTTCTTTCAGATCAGGAAGAGAGGTGGGCAGAGGACTCATGATTAATAATTATCCTAATCTACTTTCACCATTCCTGCGCTGAGGTTTTTAACAGAATGGGATTTAGCAGCAAAGCAGGATAATTTGAGCCTGTGTGGAGGGGATGATGGTAAAAAGGTTTTCACTGTACGCACTCACTTAGGGTTGTCTCGTTAATGCTCCGAGCCCCTTTCCATATGCAGTCTTCATCGCCCCATTACGAGATGTGCTGGCACCCATCCGCATGGCAGAGACACGTCAGGCTCCAAGGCCACTTAGCAAAACACTAGAAGATGGTCTTTAAACATTACATCTAATCCACAATATCCCAGCTCTAGCTAGACACTAGTAGGTTACCTTGAAAAGTCTGTAGAACTTGAACTGTTTCATAAGCATACCAGAAGGGATGATATTCACTTACAGCAAAAAACGCAAGAATTAATCTGGGGACAAGCTTGGGGAACTTCCGACTGACCAATGAACACGACGAGCAGAAGGACAGGACACGTGTATTAAAAGTGGATGTGCAGGGTATGTCCCCTTTAAGGACTTTGAATCATTCTCTGTCCTGAATGCAGCATCCTGCAGAGTGGGATTAGGGGTATCGTTCTTGTAGCCTGACCTTCTATATTTTATATTATAGGCTATACTACTCTATTTATTATATTAAAATAGCATATTTGTAATCATTCAACACAAACAGCACTGCTGCAGCACAGTAACTACCAGAGCCATTGTACTCGGAGCAGCCTGAACCAGGAACATCAAATGCTCACAGTCTGTTTTGTTGGGCTGAGCGGTAAAACAGTCACCTTGGCATAGCCTCTGATGCTGGTGGAGACTCAAATGCCCCTTCACAAAACTGTATCAAAGACCTGTATTGGTATTCAAAGGGGAAAAAAAAAAATGCCCCAAGAGATAAGTACTCGTGTATGCCCTGAGCAATACAATCCCATGACAGATGTAGCAGTGATCCCCTCAGGGATCGGAACACACTGTATAAAAAATCTGCCAAATGCCATGAAGGGCTGCTGAAAAATAATTTTCCACAGCTGGTCATGCTGGGGGAGGGGGGTCAAATTAGAAAAGTCATGTCTGTTAAGAAAAAAGGAGAAGAAATGAAAAATTACATGAGTGAATAAATGATGTCTTCCCAAAAGAATGTAAGACATATTTGAAAATAACAAAAATATAAATATTTGGATCCTTCCCATTCCCACAGCATAGCTCTGAACAGGGGCTGACACACAACACAGTGACTTTGCTTTTGCGTCTGTTAATGCAAGCCAGATTCACACATCTTAGTGAAGCAGTAAAGAGGGAGTTAAGCAAATGAGTTAAATTATGGGGAAAAAAAAAATTTCCTTTTATTTTGTCCTTGGATAGATAAAAAATACTTGGGAAAAACCTTTTTAACAGATTCTCTACACCCTATTTTCCTACTCTATACTCCTATACCAAAGACCACTGCTAAACCAGAACCCTGTATATGAAGTACAAGAACCCAAAATATTCAAATATCCCAAGCATATACTTTAAAAAAAATACACGCCAGAATCAAACCTCTAAAAGATACACTGTAATGCTTATCTCTTTTCTATGAGCTGCCTTAATATCACTTCTATCAGCATTTATACCTTGGTATTTAACAGTCACAGAAGTTGACAAGCTTTGAAAATTCTTTGGGCTCTGCTAAGTCATCTGCCTCAAAAAACAGCTTACAAATACCCCACATAATCGGTATCTAGAAGGATTCCACACTTCAGCATGTGAAATCCAGAAACACAAGTATAACTAAACACAGAAAAACATCAAATCCAAATGTGCTACTTATATGAAGGCTTTCCAATGCTTCAGAACATCGGTCTGCCCTTAGTTGCTAAGGAAAAGGTTTTAACAACAAGGGATGTTAGAGGTGGCATTATATCATAATAAAACAGCAAACGGTGAATGTGCAAATAGAAAAATTAGGATTAAAATTGGTCTGAAAATGCAGAAAGTTGTACCTCTATCATAAAAAGGAAAAGAAAGCAACAGATGGAAAATAAATCGCTATGTCTCTCTGTAAGAGCAGAGCAGTTCATGAACCAGAGTCAAGAGAGGTCACTTGAGACACGAGGGGACATCCATAACCAGGATTGGAACACGCTAATAAAAAAAACTTGCAGATCATTAACATGAGAATAATGAAATCAATGCCAGACAAAATAATGAAGTTAATCCATGAGAAATAAAATGCATGTGCAAGAGTATGCAACAGTTTCAAAAGTGTTTTGTTTTGTTGATTTTTTAAGTACTGGTTTTTTAATTTGTATTTTTTTAAGGAAGCTCCTTGATGTAAACTATAAAGAAGCATGTACTGAAATAAAAAGTTATGAGAACCTCATATACTACACTATTTTTTTAAGTAAATTAGTAGAAGAATCACTGATGAAATACACAGATGGGGTAAGCCGGACTCTGCCGTCAGTTTCCATGTGATCAACACAACATGGCAAACTGTGGTTGGGGCCTCTAAAACTTTTAACACAAAACGGATACAATTTTACTTCTTCTATAGTGCTTAATGCTAATTACATGAGTTTCAACAAGGCCAAGTGTCAGGTCCTGCACTTCGGCCACAACAACCCCCAGCAGCGCTACAGGCTTGGGGAGGAGTGGCTGGAGAGCTGCCAGACAGAGAGGGACCTGGGGGTGTTAATAGATGGTGGACTGAACGTGAGCCAGCAGTGTGCCCAGGTGGCCAAGAAGGCCAAGGGCATCCTCGCCTGTATCAGAAATAGTGTAGTGAGCAGGAGTAGGGAGGGGATCATGCCCCTCTACTCAGCTTTGGTGAGGTCTCACCTCAAGTGCTGTGTCCAGTTTTGGGCCTCCCACTAGAGAAGGGACATTTTTATGTTGGAGAGGGTACAGAGGCTACTATCAAGATGGTAAAGGGTTTAGAACATAAGTCTTACGAGGAAAGGTTGAGGGATCTGGGGCTGTTTAGCCTGGAGAAGAGGAGACTGAGGGGAGACCTCATCACTCTCTACAACTACCTGAAGGAGGTTGTAGCGAAGCAGGGGTTGGTCTGTTCTCACTAGTTGCAAGTGACAGGACAAGGGGAAATGGCCTTAAGTTGCGCTAGGGAAGGTTCATGTTGGATATTAGGAAGAATTTCTTTACTGGAAGGGCTGTCAGGCCTTGGAACAGGCTGCCCAGGGAGGTGGTTGAGTCGCCATCTCTGGAAGTGTTTAAAAGACAGGTAGATGTTGTGCTGAGGGACATGGTTTAACGGTGTTGACAGGGCCAGGACAAAGGTTGGACTCCCATGATCTTGAAGGTCTCTTCCAACTGAAACTACTCTATGATTCTATATTAACCCTCATATCATTTTTCAGAGGTGTTCTGTTAATCTCATCTTGCTGACAGGAAACTGAAGTAGAGAAAGATTCAAGACCAACAGTATAAAAGCAAAAAACACAGACAAACTTCCACAAATCAACAAGCAAGAAAAAAAGGCCACTGGTTACTTAAGGACCCAAAGACAGATGCTTAAATATTGATTTTCATGTTTTACCCCTTGGAAGTGTAATCTTCTTACGGTTGTCATGACTACTGCATTTTGTACATATTTATGTAGTAAACACAAGCATATTTCTACAGAAACAAAATGTCATTGCCACATATAACTTACACTGAAAAGTTTGGTCTTTTGTACCACTTCACAAAGACTCTTGGGAATGAAATCTGCAAGGTTCACATATAAAGATCAAGGTGTTCAAGACAGTGTCTCTGAATTTTTAATTAAAAATACGTCTCAGTAATCTCAAGTATCTGCAAGGATTTTCTTTATGATGTTACATATTCTGACATGACACAGAGAAGGTTAAAAGCAGATGACTGCTTGGTTTCTTACACTGAAAAATTAGTAAGTATGCAATAAAATCAGAAGTCTGAGGCAGCTTCTTTGAGACCATATGCAATCATGTTGTAGGACTCTCACAGACTTTTTTGGGTACTACAAATGACAAAAGTTTAAAAACTGCTAGAAAATAAAGGGGCGAGGGGGAAGAAAATAAATCATTTGGGGATATTCAATGAAGCTAAGTCACGATCTGAAAGGAAGAGTTAGGTAGAGATCATATACCCCAAAGAGAACATTTTTGAGACTCGGACACTTCATGACAAATAACAAATACCAAATTCAGAATGTATTCACAGAAACCAATATGGCTACCAAAGACAAAGTAGTGAAGACTGAACCAGCCAAACAATAATTTTTCCCCAAGTAAATGAATTATCCTAAAGCTGATCCAAGCAGGATCCAGCTTGCTGGAAAAACTCCCCATCACTTTCCCTAGGCTAAGCAATGCTTAAACATCTACTTGGTGAGGACAGTACCAGGCACTGCCAGTTAGACTGACCAAACAGAAATGTTTGGAGATTCCAGATAGAGGATTCATCCTCCACAGTTTTGCATTTGGAGTTGTGGTGTGGTTTTTTTGTTTGGGTTTTTTGTTTTTGTTTTTGTTTTTGTTTTTACATCTACAGAATTCATTAAGTTAATCTTGTTCTATTTAGCTCAGGTTAGAATAAAACCCCGAAATTTTGCTCTCTTTTTCCATTCCTCTCCATTACACACACAGCAAGTTGAAGTGTACAAACATCCTTCTGAATTTAATCCTTCATAAAGGCATATATTCTCTGCGTACATACAATTACAGCACTTGACACAGAACTCCCATTAAGACAACAAGGTCAGCTCCCCATTGAGGGCTATTAGACATGAACATCTGTCACTTAAATAAATGTCACTGAGTATATCAACCTGAATACTTCACTCATCCACACAGAATGGGAAAAAAAAAAGTTATATTTTCGGGTTTATGGAGTGACATCTGTTTGAATGACAGATGCCTGAGCCACAAGAGTGCTGAACACAGTCTTTTATTGAGAGAGTAATCACCTCCAAAAGACTTTACCCAGTACAATAAACTGAGTATTCTTTCTTTTATAATAAGCTCTTTTCATACTTTTAAAATCCCATTTATCAGGGATTGAAGTTGCAAAATTTAAGAGCTATATATGTTAAGCTAAGGCAGCCTAAAACATTTAGAGACACTGCGTTATTTGTGCCTAAGCCTATATCCTGGTGTTTAGATCTCATTATCTTGGTTTGACCATGAGGCTGCAAACAAGTCACGCAAATTTGTAAAACATTCAGAGTAATTTGAGCTAGAATTAAACACTGCTTTTGAGTACGTAGTTTGGGGTTATTTATTTTTTTTTTTTACTGCTGAATGGTACACTAATCTGCAATTGAATTGATCATTGTAACGTATTAACTATTATTTGGTGATTATCTCAAGCCAAACAGAACAGCCCCAAAGTAGCAGGGAGTCTTTATCTAAAACCAAAATCATACAGATTAAAACTGTGAAAACACAGCTTTATAATGTAGTAATTAATACTTTTTAGTCTGTTTCATTAGAGCTTAAATACATGTTGGGGAGGCTGTTCATTATTGGTAGAATACTGTAATCTCTGTAAAACAGTCTATCAAGGATTTTGTTCTTCATTAAATTATCTGGACTGCTTGAACAAGGGGCTACAACAATCTGTTGTTTCAACATCTTTGCTATCACATAATATTTTTATAGGACAGATACGTAGATAAATTTTGTATTCTCTTATTGAAGCAATTATAAAAAAAAAACCAAAAACCACAGCCTGAGAAGGAGGATCAGAAGATTTGGTAAAATACAAACTAAAGCTCTTCAGGCAGATTACCTATGGGACAGTTGAGCTAGGTCCAGGTTCTCCTTTAGGAGATATAGCAGAGCAATTACAGTGACTTCTCCATCAGATCGAGTTTCCTGGCAAAAAAATGAACTCTGTAATATCTATCAGATAATTCAAAGTATAATATTTTGTCTTCTCTCTATTGATCTGAAGTGCCTATAAAAAGAATTAAAGCATTTGATTTTAAAAATAATTTAGTAATTAGCAGGGATACCCGCTTCCTGGAAGCATTCAAGGTCAGGCTAGACAAGGCTTTGAGCAACCTGGTTTAGCGGGAGTTGTCCCTGCCCATGGCAGGAGGTTGGAAGTAGATGACCTTTAAGGTCCCTTCCAACACAACTCAAAGAAGATATCCGATGCATTTCATGCAGAGGAGCTGCAGGTCTGGATACATTACTGGAAAACCAGTTTACCCAGTGAAGTGAGTCACCTCGGAGTAATAGGGGAAATACACTTTGGAGTGAAAACACAATTCACTATGAAGCATGATTTTGGCAGTTGTTTTGCAACTCCAGGTAAAACATTTGTATTTTAAAAATGTCAAAATACAAAATTCTCACCCCAAGCACGTTCATCAAAGCAGCATTTTAGAAAAAAAAAGTAGAGAAAGGGAAAGAAATGAAATTTGAAACTTCTTTGGTATCTGGGAGA
This sequence comes from Trogon surrucura, assembly GCA_020746105.1. Lineage (NCBI taxonomy): Eukaryota > Metazoa > Chordata > Aves > Trogoniformes > Trogonidae > Trogon > Trogon surrucura. Next base: position 52,083,835 of record CM036621.1, on the reverse strand, counting down.
AAATACTAATGCTGGCACACATATATTTGTCTAACGTAATTTATGAATTCTCCTCAGCCTTAGAACTTCACAGAAATCCAACAGATTTGGTGAACCTGTGGTCGTTTTCAGAACGGCTCCCTGGACACCCAGGGTGAACGCACCCCTTGGTCCCATCTCCAGGAGAAAGGTGAGGGGGCATCTCCAAACACCAGGACAGGCAAGGGAAGCCCTGCTGCCCAGCAGCTCTGCTATGAGGGAAAGTCTGCTGGAGGCGAGTCAGCGACAAGCACGAAAAATAGATGAATTTGCAAAGAGCAGGGTGAATGACATGTCTTGCCTGGGGCAGGCCACCTCAGCAGAAAGCTGAAGCCAGCAGGTGGAAGGGGCAAGGAATAATAAACAGGTTGCAGAAATGGAGCCTTCCTCTCAGGCTCCACAGGAGAGACTGCTCCATTACAATATTTTCTCCAGGATAAATTTAGGAAAATAAATTTCAAAGCAAAACCAATGACGGCTGTCTATATCTCAGCTCATTTCCACTCAAAAAGGATCATTTTTTCAGATGCTTACAATTTAAGTCTTATTTTTTAAGATAAAATTAGCACATTTATTCTTACTTTGTAAATCATTTTTTAAAGCTTTGAAATAAAAATGATTAGAGGGAAAAAAATCCTTCATGCTTATCAGTATATATTTATGTGCAATCACACAGAGTTGATTTTTTTTTTTTTTGATAGATGTTCAAAACGTGAAAACTAACAGAAGTCATCTTTCAGTTTAAAGCTAAGTCTTCCGGTTGACTGAAAATAACTACAGAACCTTCTAATTTTTTCAATTCTTTCACAGTATAATTTTATGTTAAAAGATGCACAACTTAACTACAAAAAATATTATCATTGCAGTATGATGTTCAGTATATACAGCAGATAGGACTAGCTCCTTAAGTCAATAGACAAAAATGTGTCACAGTTTACCTTTCCAAACGTAAGACATAACAAAAAAAACCTAAAATAAATAATAACAAAAATATTCTATTAATCTTTTTTTCCACAAATAACTGAAGCTGGGCACATTTCAGGATTTTTGATGTCTATGAATTGTGTTCACGTCTACTTTTTTTTTTTTTTAACCTTCCCTGCTCAAGGTCAAGGATAAATTCACAAGCTGCATCCAGATCTCCTGCATGCTGGTTAAGTCACTAAGCCACAGAAATCAAAGCCAAAATCCTCACTGAAGCACAAAGTAGCCTTCCATGGCCAAAAGCCCTAGGGGGCTCTTAAAGTACCGGCATGTTCTTTCATTCTGGGCTATTACAACACAGTCCCCATAGGTATCTGTCATTTTAAAACTGGTATCAGAAGAATGATAACGGAATAAAACTTGACCATATGCCTTCATGACCAAGTACAGCATTTTAAATCAAAAACAGAATAATAAAGCATTAAAAAGCCTGATAAATTCAGCAGTATCTTGTCATGAAATCAGCATTACAACTATTACAGGTGCTTTTGATGCTGACAAGGCTATCATAACTTATGAACAAGTAACACTGAAAAAAGTATTCTTCTTAATCCCCAACCATCACCTTATAGACTTAAACTGATACATGGGTAAAAGGGATTTAATCATCTATGTATCCCTAAAAACATTCAGAAGTTCTTCAGAATGAAAAAAAAAAACAACCCACCACTATTTCACTATAAAGACTTTACTTTTAAAATATAAGATTAACTTCAATTAACTTCTCTGCTTTACAGTTAAATCAGTCCAAACTACTGTGGTTAGAAGAGTTAACTATTTGAAGTATGTTATTGCTGGAAGTTACTTAAGTAATATTTTTTCCTCAAAAATTCTTCTGCCCTTCTCATTGTTTTCACATTATTTCAAATTTTTCTTAGTTATGCATGTTCTACATCCTTTCTCAAGTATTGTGACACTAAAGCAAAAACTTTCAATAATTTAAAGCATTTTTAAATTCCTAGTGTATAAACATGAAGGCAATCAGCTTATTACTATAAAAAGAAACTTGAATTCAAAGCAAACTAATTTATCTCAAAATAAATTCAGATCAAACTAATGGGTTTTAAAAAGGTGTATTTCATGCTGATGATTTGATTTATTCATACTGACTAAATACATCTCAAACGCCGTATGCCTGGTTAACACCGTACTTAACAAAAATAAACTTAACAGATCAAGACTTCACAAGTGAGATTTGAAGAATTTTTACTAAAATGTGTCAACACACCCTAAAATAGTCAGGCCACAGTTGTATTGTCCAGAGAGCACCTTGTCTCAACCATCTGTTGGCAGACTGCACCACAGGGTACGCTCTAAGCTCTGAGACCAAGAACATTGTCCTGGCTGGACCCAGGACTCTAACCCCGGGCACCCTTCTGTTGGCCAACGACCATGTTCAAACAACGACACACACGAACTGGCTCACATTGCCATCTTGCTGTCACCATCATTAAAATCAGAGGGAAATGAATATTTTTCTCCTTGCAAAGGTTATTTTCTATTATTTCTTTGCTTCCTTTTTATGCACCGTTCGTCACCTTTTATTCCTTGTATGGTACCTCCCCTTGTTTTGCGATGGGAATTCCCTGAGTTCGAGGCCCTATTGCTTTTTGCCTGCTTTGCATGTAAAGCTTAGGCTGGGGAAAGCCTCTGCTTGGTATTGGGTTTAGTCTCATACAGACCAAACAGGATGTGCAAATCCCTCTCCAAATTCTTTTCACAGTTGTCACCAAATACCACACATAACACTTTTGCACATTCAACTCATCAGCACACTCAACCATCGAAGTCTTTGCTGACTTAAAAAGAGCCTGTTGGGAGCTGTAATGGGCTAGCTAACTTTTGAAAAAGATTTCGGAAATATCATGCAAAAGCAGACCTGCTTTGTCCAAGTGTGGCACTACAATTATTTTTCTTTTATCTTTCAGCAGTGATTTTTTCTTTAGCTGAAGGGATATTAAAAACAAAAGTAGTCATTCCAAAACCTACAGAGCTTTAACGTCTGTGAGGAAAAAAAAAGTATTGTCAGATACTTCATTATTAATTTTTTCTCTTTGCATAATCCTTGAAAACTTAGAGCTGGCAGCTAGCAACAGTAGAAACTGGGTATGAACCACTTTGTGGAAAAAAACACTTCAAATGAGGGTTTTTTTTTATTGTTGTCTTAAAGAGAAACTATTAAACTAATGCATTGTGGATGTACAAGAACTGACATAAGAGTTTCAGAAATTACCAGCGTAAAGTGTCTAAATCATAAACCATCACAGAATCTGTAACAATAAGGCAGTATTTACTGAGGCATTGATATTAAGAAAAATCATAGGTACAAAAGATATGATCATTTTTAATTTAAAATAAAAGCCATTTTTCCCATTCTCCACACCACTGCTCCACCAACTTTTGGGCACAGCTTCTAAGAATCCATCGAAAAGCCTCACAAGGTTCAGCTTCTTTTTACTGAGAAACCTTTTATTTGTTGTAAAGAGATGCAAGACTACTGCTTTACTTATTTCCAAGTACATTGGTAAAACTAAACTGGAATGCTCTGTTCTCCTGAGCATTTTCCAAACTACATTCCTCCACGGATATTTTTTTTTGGTGTTACTATAGAGTTTTTGTATTCATACGTTGAGCTCATGGTTCTTATCTTTTTAAAAAAAATATATTTAAAACTGTTGCGTACTATGTGCATAAAATCAAAATAATCTCATGCCATATTTTAAACCACAACCCAGTCTTTCGATCTACCCATGGCAGATTATTTCCTTTACCAGGAAACCTGGGATTTAACACTTCATTTTGCTCACTGATTGAAATCTCCAATGAGTATTGGAATTATCCAGTTCCCCAAAGCCACACCAAACAATTCATTGCTGAGGTGCAAGATGTACGCTACAAGCTATTATATTTAAAACCTTCCAGCAGAAAAAAAAAAAAACCAAGGGTGAAAACTGACTTCAAAAGCTCTGTGCTCAGAATGAAGATGCTACAAAACTGACCATGGTTCGGTCCTCACCAACCAACATGTCAGGATAAAAAAAAAAAAAAAACACTAGAGGGTTTCAGAACTGAGGGAAGACGAAGACAAGGAAAGAGAGAGAACAAACAGCTGCTTCATAACCATCCTTTGCCGAAGTCTTGAGAGGATTTCAAGCAAATTACAGACCATGTTAATCCCAGCTCCCCGCCTGACTGACCACCAATAAAGGATAAGAATAAATTTATAAGGTGTCTTCTGTCATAGGACCTGAGCTTGGAGCAGGTGCCTCCAAGCCCCCTGACCCTGAACGGTATGCAGAAATGGCACAAACCTCTTATTTCTGTGTCTCTTGATGCTCCGTGTACATGGCCAAGGATTTGACCCTAAACAAATAAAAAAAGGTGAATGCTGTAGTACACACTGATAAAAGCCAAACGCCGCGCAAAAGAAAAAATATCCCAAAGCAAAAAGCCCTCTCCATTAAAAAAAAAAAACACAAAAAAGGGGAAAAAAAAGAAAAAAGTTTTTATTAAGGATAAAAAACTGTCCAGACAATGAAGTCAGGTGAATGTGAATGTGGATATAGTTATAGCCACCTCTGTAGTCCAGTAGCTACAATGCTTAATCCCAAGAGGAGGACAGCATGGTTTATAGGAAAAAAGAGTTTAGTAAAGAAGTTGAGAAATCAAATGAAAAAAAACTAAATCACCATGTTAAATTTTTCCTAATTTAGCATGTGTAGTTCAGGGAGGGGTTATCAATTTTATTCACTTTTCTGTCTAGTAATAATGCCAAATTCATCTACACGACAAATTGGAAAGAGAGATTTAAGTCTGTTCCAGAAAACCCTCCTTGGAACTGATCAGCCTTATCCAATTCATACTTTCTCCACTCTCGAGATGAGGTTGAAGACATGTAGTGCACCTCACAGCACCATGCATTTTAAAGGAAAAAAATATTCACTTTTACTTCTGTATTCTTGTCATAGTCTTTCAAGAAAACCAAGGAACAGTCAAGTTTCCAAAAGATGTTAAATGACCTCAATTCTTATTATTTTTTAAAATAAATACTGGCCAGAATTTTACTTATCAGATCACTCATCAGAGGCAATGAAAAACAAGCATGGGAAGATAATACTATAAGGTCAGCCCACGCTAAAATCCTAAGTGTAAGGAAGAAGAATGGGGTGAAAAAAAAAACCAAGTAGTGAGTCTGGACAACCATTTGCACAAAATAACTTTGCTTATTGTATTTAGAGTCACTCGTGGGTAGAAATATCTAAGCATCGCTTCACCAAGCAAATCAGGAGATGAGATTAATGAGGTCATTGTCTACCAGACTTGTCCTGCCAGGAACCTCAGCCTTGGTTCCTGCCAGGAGAACTCAGGATCTGCCAGAAGCTGCAGGAGTCAGATGAATCAGATGTTCCTCACAAATGTCCAAATGGGGAACAAAAAAAGGAAAAAAAAGAAATATCCCACAATGTGAAAGCCACCCTGCTTGTGTGACTAACTACATGGAGCTAAATGTTAATAGCCAGTGCCACAGGACATCTTTTAGCTGTATTTTTTTAAAGCAGCTTTGAACAACAACATCTGTTTCCTAAAAATGCAGTCCAACTCTTCAGTAGATCTCTCCATCACTAGATCAAAAATCACCATGCAGACAGTCAATATCCACCCCTGAGATTAAGAGACTGGTAACAAGAGACTTGTGGGAGGATAAGTCTTGCCTAACAACCAAACAAAACCACATGAAAAGTTATTAGAAGTTTAAAAAAAATCCTGGTGACAAAAATAATGAAGCATAGTGGTCCTCTTAATTTGCTAGTCTCATAATTTATAGCCTTATCTAGATTTTTTTTTTATTTCAACCCTTCCTACAATGGAAAAGTCAAAACATAATCAATGCAATTACATGATTAAGCAAAGTATGAAGTTTTCTTGCAAAACTCTAAATTTTTATTATGAATGCACTTGTGTCACAATCCTCTCGGACATGAACAAAACCAAGTATTGCACCTGTGAAGGTCTTATTGTCACATACTCAAGAGTATGATACTCAAGTATCTGGCCATGCAGAATGGAGAAGACTAAATTATGTCCACATAAAACTGGAATTTTAGGTGTTCAGACTTCAAAAAACAGTATCTCACAATAAAAGGTGTTTTTCATGACACAAAATTACAATCATTAGGTGAGTTACCCTATATACTATAAAATAATTTTAATATAATATGTTTAGCTCCTTGAACCTGTCTTAGTAGATGGCCTCCTAGTAAAATATTTTTTGTAATAAAGTAATTTACCGTGAGCCAAATTGCTTTGCTCCTATTAAGAGTTTCTCCTTTATCTATTTTATTTTTGCCTTGACAATGTGTTTTAAAGGCACTAAAGCAGAAAGCACTAAAAGAAGCAATAATGAAGGAAGAGACACACAAAGTGATCCTTAATGGATTGTCAGCTCGTGAAGGCAATTCACAAGCTGGAGCAAAATGAGTTCTATGCACAGAAGAAATCAATACTCATCGTAGCATCCTTCCTGCTACACTGCAATTCATCAGCTAAGCAGAGCACTGTCACATCTCATAGGCCTCAGAAAACTCCCTGCTCACGGAAGCAATATTCTCTGCGGGTTTCACCCGAGCTGAATCGGATCCATGTACAGCCCCTGTCTGCTGACTCGCAGAAGACCAGAACAAGGCAGCTTCTTTAGCAGCCACAACCAAGCAGATGCCTCTGTAGCATGAGCTCGAGAACCAAGCATGACACGAGACATCCCTCGAGTGCCATCTGTCACTGCTGCTAATGTCTCTTCAGTTACCAAATCGGTGTTTACACAAGTACATAGGCCATAACATTTATCATTTAACTTAAAACTAGGTATGTATTCAAGCTACCTGAAGTTTGCGTGACACAACATGTTTTAAAGAGAGCCAGTAAAGCATAAAACACTTTCTTGAAAATGAAAAAAAAAATAAATTAACAAGGCTCCATCCATATGCATGTATTTAGTAATTCAAACATTTTGAAAATTGTAAAGAACAGTAATAATTTCGCCCTGGGCAAAACTAAGTAATAACACTACTACATCTAACCTTGAAATAACTAAATACTTCCCAAGTCCTAAAATTCATCCTCACTTATTCACGAGCCAAATTTATTAACATGAAAATTTTCAAATGCAATTCAAATTCAGACGCACACAGCCCTGCAAGCCTATTAACATGGCTGGAAGTAAATAAGACTACAGAACCCAATGACACGAAGGTCACAAACTCACCATTTACCTAATGGAGCATATTTCTGCATTTCAGATTATCTGTTTTAATGAAACATAATGGCATTAAATGAGATAACCTCCCCATTAAAGAAGCGCCCGCATCAACTCACTGCTGTAAGAAGCATCCCCAGTGCACCAATCGCCTGCGACAGGGTTTGAGGGTTACCAGTAATGAGCCAGTTGCCAGTATTTAGCAGTGACACAAACTGGGATTGAGTGGGCAGAAATCTCTGTCTGGAGAGCAATGATGTTGAACCACCTGCTCTTTCATGGGGCAGGCTGGAAGATGCTTGGGAATTGTGGGTAAGTGTTTCGAGATTGGTTTTGAATTGCTTAGAGGTCAGTCTGAGTTTTCAATCAATAACTTGAAATCCTGCCCCTGGGAAGTTTCAGAGTGCCTATTCTCCCTCCTCCCCCTTCCTCCAGACCGTAGGGCCAGTATTTAAGATACCTTTGGCATGGGTACAGTAACAATGTTGTCCATTTCTGTGGTAGCTTAATAGAAAAACCAGCACGAAGAAAAAAAAGCAGAACTGAAGTGGAAATGGGAACACACCATTCTGTCTCATCAGACTCCTCCCATGCCCACAAAGCACCCTGGATACTTGTCAAATATTAAAACATGGGCAGTAATTACAAGATCATTCCTTGCAGACCCACTCAGTTCCCTCAAAAGGTACTCTACTCTCTGGGAAAAAAAACCAACAAAACAATAATTTGAAATTACAGTCATTTCATGCTTCCAAATACCAGCTATAAAATTCCAGAGCTGAAATTTATTTTAAATATTCACTATAAACAGCATAGCAAAACCAAACTTTTGACTGTGTATTGTTGTTGTCACACAAGTCCAGAAATAAAAAATATAAAAAAACCTCTCAGGAGTGTTTTCAGAAAAACTTCTGATGAAATTTTCCTTCTTCCCCTTTTATTAGCAACAACAGTACCAAGACCATGAAGCAGAACTGAGGAGTGACAGTGAAGCTATTTTAAGGACTCTCCCCTGAGTATCCAGGCATCTTCAAGGGCAGATCAGTTTTTCTAATGGTATTTTGGCCCCTCTCTCAAATAAGGGAAGATTTTGGTCAGAAGACTTAAGAAATTGCTACAATAGATAGAGAAAATTAGAAAAAGAAAAAATCTTGGCAAGATGCCATATACTTTTCTGGTGATCTTGGCCATTTCTTTTTCTAGATGATGTCCCACTAAATGCAACGAAAGTACTCAAAGTAAAATATTAGTTCATGCAAGTAAATGACTAAAATGTAGGTCTCATCAGCAAACATTATTCAAATACAAAAAAGTCTACCACAAAATTTTCTGCTGAGCTTCTACCAGCTAAAGAGCCTTGCAACATCACACGTTAACATCAGGAAGGCCACAGAAATTAAATGGTATGTGAGAATGAATGTAAGAGCATGAAAGAGAGAAAAAGAGAGTGTGTATGAAAGATATTGCCTCCTAAAATTGGGAGGAAAAATACTTAAATAAATATTGTGAACATGGTTACAAATTATTTTTTTTTTTTTTCCTTAAGAAGCTTCAATACAAAAATACCGCAGAACGATGTATTTTCCTTACTTATCAGCATTTACTAAGACTTCAATATGCACAGAATCCTGGAGGGTTAGTTTGGCAAAACAGTTAAACCTAACACACACACCCCTAAGAATTGCATGAAGAGAGCGGAAAAAAAAGGACAGACTGTATCAAAAGTTGATCATATCTGCTGAGCTGTGCTGCAGAGAGAGAGCTATGAGAACACCTAGAGACTCCCAGATACAGAACTGCTGGTCTTCTTAAAAAGAAAAAAATAAAACCAAAATAAAAGCATCACTGGTAACAGACAATGAATTTCAAAAATAGACAGCGAAGATGCTCTGACAAAACCCTGAAAAAAAAAATAAAGGAACTTTACAGAGGAACTTGGTAGAGCTTTGGACTCATTTCTAAGACACTTATCTTAAGAGGAATGCAATGAACAGGAGGACATTCAGTAAGCATATTCTTTTACTGGTTTAAATAGCAGCCTTTGCTTTCCTCTTAGAAACAGTTGGACTTAGAAGTATCTCTCTGCACATCTCAGGTTTCTGCAGGCTCCAGAGCACTCAGTGAGGATGTGCAGCATGAGCTGGGCAGGCGGCTTCAGCCAGAGACGAACTGAACAGTAACTGCCCGTAAACTTATTTTGATGAGTGTGTGTTCATTATTTGGCACTTCCCAGCCACTGCTGGTAAATCTCCACACAAACAATGAAAATAATTCACTGGCGGATTAGGGAAACAAAAGACATTCCCTTCACGAGTCACTAGTTTTAAAAATACCCAAAAATTAAACCACCCATGTACCTCTTCATCCTTTCCTTACTAATCTCTACCACTCCCCTCCTCTAAACCACCACATCCTGAAAACACACGTTAATCCCAGACCCTTCACACACAAGCCCACTGTCAATATCTAAAACTCAAAGGAAACAGAATTATGCAGTACACACGCTATTTTTATGCCCTGCTCACAGTTCATCAGATAGTCTGTAAGTCATTGCTTAAGACTTAAAGCAGGAGAAAATTAAAGATTAAAATGTTGTATAATCAGACATTTTTCTGTCTGATTTCTTCTCACTGGAAAAAACCATAAAAATTCATTTAGTAGAAAGAAGAAATACCTTGGTCATTTGACTGTAGCTGCAGTCTACTAACAGTCCTGGTTTTAAAGCAGAGAGGAAGATTTCCTCCCAGCATTACTGTAACATATTTGTTAAGGGCTTGACACATACAAACCAAAGCAGGTTGATATGTAAGTAGGCCGATAAAAATACATTTGTGAAAATATTTCAGGAATGTGTACCTAAACTATGGTTTGTTAAAATTCAAGCAGGAAACCTGTATGTATTTTAAAAACAGACATACGGATACATACGCACCTACATATTTTACATTCACACAAGCAAACACAAAGTACATATAGATGAATGACAATCAATGGTCAATGTATGTGACCACTGGACTGAAAAGAAAATGCTTAAATTCTCGTCATAATTACCTCAGGAAGGAAAACAAAACAGGACTAATCCCTACTTATTACAAGATTTTCATCAGTCACTTAAAGGATAATATAATATTTAAACAATTTTTAATAGACAAATATTTGCATTGTTTACTAGTAGCAATTATGTTACATTTAGATAAAATGCTAATGCTACTTATATATATATATATGTATGTTATTGTCTTCAATATAACCATTATTCCATCTTTGGCACTAAGTCTAGTAAAACTACTATACATTCTCAATAATTTGAGACCAAAACCTACTTAGTATGCCAACCTACTGCACAGGTTTTGTCAAACATATATAAAAGCTGACAGTTCAAAAGAACTTCCATCTTGAAAACAATCCAAGATTTACTGCAAATGAATTGGGCCTCTTACCAAGACTTGCAGAGATTAATTAGTTTGTATGTATTAGTACATTTTTTTGCATGTTTGCACTACATTTTAATCAATAATCTTATAGCCAGATGCTTCAGTTCCACTAGGTCATGCTTTTCACTGGCTCCTTGCCGTGTACACAACATGTATGCACAAAAATGAAAATTTTATATATGGAAGTACAAAACTGTTTTTTTAACGCAACCAGAAGCCACCATTTCAGATTGGTGGTACACACCACCATGTACGTCAGAAAAACACACATGGGTACCAAACCCAGGACCCCAGACACAGCAAGTGTGGTGCTGGTTTTCTGAAATGGGAAAAGAGAGCTAAATTATTTTCCCTCTGGTGTTCAGTAGACTCAATAGAGATTAGCTCTCAAAAGATACCGGTATTCCTTCTTCAGACACTCCAAGCATACTTAACCTTAGCCATGAATTTTCAGACTACTCATTTTCACTCCTTTGTCAGACTGAATTGATCAGCCGAAAAAACAGGAAGTTTCCAAAAGGTGTATTATCACAGATTACAACAAAATCATCACCTTAATGGAATTTGTCACACAGTATTTTAAATTAATTCATTAGATCTACAAAGGATAACTACTTTAAAATATAAGGTCTCAAACTCGAATCAGTCATTAGGTACATAATGAACTCTCTCAATTCACAAGTAAATCCCAGGCAGTGTGCTCACCAGCCTAAGTTTGCACGTTTAAGCCAGAATGTATATGTTGCAAAACATTTCACCTAAGCCTTTTACTTTTCTCAAGCAATTTTTAAAGTAATTTAAATAACAATATAGAAGTCTTTCTTGTAGTAAGGCATCTACTAAAGTATGAAGAACTGTAATCTGCCATTGTGTCTTTTTTGGGAAACATCATCTCCTTTACTCCATTAAAATCAGTTCTAAAAGTATCAAAATAATTTATTAATCTTAAATAAGTAATCACTTTATTGGTTAGGCTAGTAGAATGTTAACACTGTTTAGAAATAATAAAAATAATATACACAACACTCCTGCTAATACCCTGGCCCTTTCTCAATGAGGTTTGGGACTTGATGAAGAGCAAGAGGAATGGAAAGAGCCTTTGGGTAGCTTTGAAGCTTGCAGTGCTTCTACCAGGTTCCTGTGACATTTGTTCTAAACATTCAGCATCACAGAAGACTATAGCTCTCACCAACAGAAAGATTTTACATTCATGAAGGCAATATGAATCTTGGCGGGGGTCAAAATAAATGCAGTCTGTAATGATTAGTCCCTTTCTAACCACAGGTTACAGTGAGAAAATCACCCTTTTTACATCAGAAATCCAAAGATGGAGAGAAAAGAGAGAACTAAAACCAGAGAAGTGTCATCAGTAGCTAAGCAGACATGCCTAATTTAATACGTGCATATTCACAAAAGGCTTTTCAAAACACGTGTGACAACACTAGAGACAGACACTGACAGGAGCACCAGTTGGTAACACAGTTTTACTTTAACCTTTTTCCCCTTCATACATATCAACCCAAGCTGTTAGCAACTGCTACTTAATCTAAATCAGAAGATTCATACAACTCAGTTTGTCTTAAAAGTAACCACAAAAGCAATCAAAATCAATTGCTGGTCTCCTCGAGAATGCCAAGTACATAACACCCAGGGCATGAGACCGGAGCTCAGGCAACCTATGCTTGCTAACTGCTGCCCCAGTGTGGTGTATGTTTTAGCAGACATAAGTATCTGGATTACAAAGAAAAATGATCCTGCTGTGTACTTTTCTCATACTCCTTCACTCTTTGGGGTTTTCCTTTGTATCCCTACACAGTAGGGAATAGAGTGCTTACTGAAGATTGTTACACGTCAGATACCCCTGTACAGGAAAAGAAAAAGAACCACATAAATATACATTTCTTTTATTTCTCAATTCAAGGGCTCATTAATTTTACCTTAGGTTTGTCAAGCCAGGCTCCAATCCCCTCAAATCAAGGATTTGGGAAAAGCTGACTTGCATAGCAAAAGAAAAAAGTTTAGAAGTAGAAAGTTCAGGGAAACAAATAAATACGAGAGAGGAAAACAAAACATGGGTATATGGCAAAGTCCAAAACACCTTCATCAGTCACAGAGATGAAGGAATATCTATCACCTGTAAGAACAGACAACTGAGCCTGTGATGAACTGGGAACTAAAAACTTCCTGCTGAAATGCATCTTATTTTACATGGCAGTTTCTGCTTTAAATAAGAGACTAAATCAAATACACTAAATTTTAAATAGTAAACTAAATCAAATATACTAAGCAACACTATAAAACAGTCTAGGCTGCTCCAAGTTACAGTGTCGATAACAACAAAAAATTAAGTACAATGGAATTTAAATTCCTCGGGAATTAAAGTGCAAGCTCACTGCTATGTTGCATAGTGTCAGCCTGCTAAGCTGTCAGGGCTGTTCTCAGGTGTGGTTCCCTCTTCTGGGAAAACATCCCTCTGGCTAAACCTATGACCAGACCTTTACCTCCCTTCTTGCTTAAGGTGCTGTAACTACACTTAATCCTCAGCCAGGTCACAGCCAGCTCTTTCCTGAAGTCTCCATGCTCTTCTCTGTAAAGCTAACTGGTGTGGCAGACTCAGTCTTTTTAATCGCCCTTTTCCACAGCCCTAAGGAATACTGTGTGCTTTTCCTATTCCAGTGGAACAGTAACAATGAAAAACTACATGAACGGTTGTAAGTTTTCTTTTAAGTCCCCAACTGCTGATGCCACTTAACAGAGTCAACTCTCCCAATCCATTTTCACCTACCCCATTTTACATCATTAGCTGCTAAAATTGTAAGCATGTAAGATACAGTCATAAAATCGGAGTAGTTACGGATCTCTAACACAAAAATCTTTCGCACCTCCCAGAAAAACACACACCTCTTGCGATTTCATCACATTGAACAGCTGACCGTAGCACAGATGAAGATGAACTACAGTTCACGAGGACAGAGGCCCTGAAGGACAAAGCTCGTATTTCCAACCTTCCTCCGCTTCTGAGAAATCAATCTTTTATTCCCTTGCACATTCTGTAAACCAAGAATGGCGCCACAGATCTCATCCAAAGGGGACACCCAAGGTTACATTCACACGTGTATATGGATGCTGAATCTGCATGCTACCGGATCACAAGCCTGGAGCTCAAGCTTGAGTTAGGTCAGACACAAAGAGACAGGTGAAAGGGATTTTATACTGTTGGCAGGACAGGCAACAGCAGCTCTAGTTTAATGCTAACATGGACAGGTTATGCGTGGTTCGGTGTAAAGTCTACTGGCCAAACCTGCCCTAGCCAAATAAAGAGCAAGATCCATGCTACATCCAAACATTTTTCTAAGTTTGGCAGAAAGTTCGAAGGAAGTGTAAATAAAGTACAAAGAGAGAACTGCAATATATTCCACCCAATGGCAAAATTATGTTTGCTGTTTATTTGCCCAAAGTTGACTAATACCTGCCTTCTCCTGTACTCTATCATCTAGTCCAGCAGTCACCGCCACTGTGATCCAAATCAGTTGCATTTGAATGGACACGTCAACCACTCAAAAAGTCACCCCCACTGTGATCCAAATCAGTTGCATTTGAATAGACACGTCAACCACTCAAAAAGCCTACGCCTGTAGTCCAGTCAGAATGGTTAGCGATTTTCTACAGTCTACAAAAATCTTTCCACGGGTGCCCTGTGCCTGGAGACATTCAAGGTCAGGCTTGATGGGTAGCTCTGAGCAACCTGACCTGGTTAAAGATGTCCCTGGTCACTGCAGGGGGGTTGGACTAGATGACCTTCCAACCCAATGCATTCTATGATTCTGTGAGTTACCTATTTAGTGATAAAAGACAGGAATGAAACACACAAGCATCTATCTTTAAGTTCCATGTCATGGATGAGTGAAACTATGCTCACATAGCAAGTTTTCCCAGAACAATTACTTTAAACTTTCTAAGTAGACTCCTAAGATTACCTTACTTTCAGGCTGATTTCTTTGTAAATTGTCAATAACATATCATAAATTTAAAATATTCACTCTTCTCTGAACAGTAATTAACGATTAAACTCTTCTATCCTTGGTAGACCTCCCCAAAATCATTGTGATTTTATCTGTATTTCTCTTATTAGGCTAATTCCCAAGGGAACATATGATGTTAAAAGTTGCAAAGACAGATTTTTGAATAGGAGCAAATTGATGACCTTCTTGACTAAATTACTGCGTTCTATATAAAATAATCTATTCTTCTTGTAATTACTGAGGGATCTGGGAGGATGGGAAAAAAAAAAGAAAGTGCTGCAATTTTAAACTAACTTATATAAATGCTACACATCCTAAACTTCACGAGTAGGTTTTTTAACTAAAAGCATACACCAATAAAGCAGAAGGAAAAGACACCGAGTGAAGTAGCTCCATGTCTGTTTTTCAAATGGAACAGCCTGCTTCTGTTCCCTGTTGCCTTCCCAGGAGGCCAAAAGGGCACAAGTATTTAGCAGCACTTCACAGAGCATGAGGAATCTCTGTCTCCTCTGCCATGCAGCACTTGCTGCCCAAACCCCAGGCATCAAGCTGCAAAGCAGGTACCCAGAGCTGCTGCTCAGGTACTGGGAATTCCCATTCTCTCAAATCACCTTCCAGTATTTAAAATATACTGGAAATTTGAAAGATGCAAAGAAAATTAAGCTGGGGTATGTTGCTTAAATATAACCTGTGCCTTCCATGTATTTGTATGCCCTAATCAAAACTGGTACTCAAGAAGAGCAGAGTCCAGTAAATTGTTAGAAAATATGAATATTCAGAATTATCTACAAGTGTTAAAAAAAGTCTCCTGTCACAAAATACTTGCATCTTTAAAACGAAATAGAAGAGGGGAGAAGAGTATTTAATATACATTCTTTCCAAAGTAAGATCAACAACAAATACAAAGCAGTAAACTTAATTAGTTTTCCTCTAATTATCTCCTCTACTATTCCCCCCATCTTGTTGATTTTTTTTTTTTAAAACTGAATATCAGACAGATGCATTCAGGATAAAAACTACAGTTACTTCATTCCAATTACTGGACTTTTCTAGCTGAATTGCAAGAATCCGCAACACGAAATTACAAAAAAAAACCCAAACCTACTTTTAATAAACTAAGTTGTTGTTTGGGTTTTTTTTTTTTTTTTTGTGAAGAAAATTAGATCAGCTAAAGGTTTCTCCAATGTCGTATAACAAAGATGCTGCAGCACCCTCCCACCCTGCTTGGAAGGCATCTGACTCACGCTCCTGCCTGCCAGGACGGGGCTAATGCCTATTGCCAGGCTTTGGCTTCCCGCTCCCATGCCCTGCTGTGTCGAACTGCTCTTGTCCTGATGCTCTCTTTGATTAAGAGCCAGCTAATCTTGATGGAATGTACCTGGCAAAAAGGGAGTCCAGTCATGAGTCTTTTTCCATCGAAATCAAAAACTAAGAACAGAAAAGTGATGGAGGGGTGAGGGTGAGAAGCAAAACAACCAAAAATCCAGGTTTTCGGAACACTGCTACCAAGTGGCAGAAAAAGGGATGAGTGGTCACATTTTTACTAAAATACTCCAAAATATACACCATGGCTTTGCACCATGGAAATGTGCATTTGTACCCCACACAATATTTCTTGAAGCCAACAGGAATTAAGAGTTGTTTGGGTTTGGTCTGGTTTTTTTAATAAATGAGTAAGACCTGCAATTACAGCTCATGTGACATTCTCAAATTTCAGTCTTGCCCCCCCCCTTATTGGTTCATAAATTACTGTGACACTATTAAACTTCAAGTTCAGATGAAAATTTGCATATTGTTCTTTTACCTTACACATCTATTTGAAAATTAGTTTGATCACACTTTTTTACATCTGAGAAAATTCCATTAACTTTTTTCTCTAACTTGCACAGATAATATTATTAAGCCAACAAACATCAGTAAATGTTGGAAGTAGCGTAAGGAAGGTAGTTGGTAGAGATTTTAAGAAGATCACTATGTGCCCATATATTTTATTCAATTTTTACTGATCAATTTCTAGGTGGGCAACATGCCAGCTGAACAGAAGGACCCAGCACAGGCAGGTAGCTGTCACCCCATTTAGGACTATTATGTCCAGTTGTTAAGGGGAGCTGTCAGTTCAGGTTATACATCAGTCAGAACAAGAAAATGCATAACTACCAGCACAGCTACCTTGTAATTTAAGACACATACAAACGAAAATACAAGTGATCTGCTTGTATATCATTCCATAGGAAAACGGTATCATTTAAACTTCTATACTCAAAACACGCTTGGCCACTTACTTTCTTTGAAAAAGTTGTCAGTCTACAGAGATATACATATTTGTGAAATTAAGGAAGACTGATATCTCAATGCATGAAAACATGAATATTCTAACAATTATTGTAGCCTTTTATACAACTCTTAGCATTTTGCGGCAGCAATAGTGAGCAATAACGTCCCCAAAGTTCACCTAATACACATTTAATCATCTGTTGCAAGCATTTGTCCACATTTCATGTAATCAGGGGGAAAAAAATCTCACATGAATAGTCAACTTTATGAGAAAGGAACTTCAAGATGAAACTTAACAGGCATTTTTGCCACCAACTTCAATGAGAAAACTTTTGCCTTCAGGATACCAAAGTGAGAAGGAGACTCTCAGAAACTAGAGTAGACGTCAGCAAAGTAACATCTTTGGCCATGCAAGGCGCTCCACAGACAAGAGAAAGCCTTGGTCATTGCCCACTGTGGAGTAGTGCCACAAAACCAGCAGAAAACAGGGCTAGAGCAAAAAAACCTTTCAGACATTCTGAGCTGCCCACCAGAGGCCAGAGAAACAGAACAGAACTGTCTTGAATATATAATTTTTTTAAATCTTTAAGCTAAATCAGTTTTTCCCTATGCTTTCACAGATGTTGGGATCTAAGCAACGCGATTAGAGAAGGCTGACCAGAAGGCACTAAGTTATTTTGACGCAGTAATGTTGAAATCAATTGCTAAAGAATTGCAAGAGGGCAGCTCTGCCGCCTTGGTGCCAAGATAATCTTCTATATGTGAAGCACAGCACCTCATCTGACTTAATTGCTGAACTTCTACAACAAACTCTGCCTAGTGTCGATGAAAAAGTACTTAAAGTTTTAACCACCTTTAAGTAACTTTTCCAAATATTGTGCCTTGGTTTTCTGGTCCAGTTCATACAATCCTAAATTGAAAGATATTAGGAATGAAATGTATGCAGTGCAAGAACCACAAGTTCTGTTCTGCGAACTTAGCTCAGTAAAGTGAAATAGAAAGGATAAACTAGTTAAAAATGCAATCACTGAGAGAAAAACTGGAGAACATAGGTGGAGACAGCAAATGTGTAATTCCTCCTACCAATGCTATTACTCCAAACAAAGCCAGAAAGACTTAAACTAAGGCAAGCATGGATGGATGGACACGGCACCATTTCTGTCCTCAGAGACTCAGGAAGAACCTGAAATTTTCTTGCAAGCTCAGTTCTTGATTGTTTACATAAATGATATATCCGCTAATTTTAATGCTGAGCAGACCAATTAATTTCAAAGGGCACATGAATACTCTGCTGGAGAAAAAGAAAACCCAACAGCAAATACAATTTAACTTAATAAAAAGATTAGGGGCTTTCATAAAAACACCATCAACCTCTCTCATAATTTCATCTCTCACCTGAAGAAAACAAGCCTGCTTCTAGCAAATATTGTTTGGCAGAAATGAGCACATGATGTGTCTGCATTAGTACTTTAGTTCCCAAAGCATGCACCTTGGGACATCCCAACTGCTCTCACTTACTGTGTTTTGACTCACACCGTGAAGAAGTCCAGGAGCACACAAGTGAAACTGGAAGATGTACTCCAGGACTCACCTGGAGCATTCCACCTGCTAATGACCCTTCAGTCCACTGCAGCAGATGAGAGCTGCCAGGAAGGAAATGTCCACCCGCTGCACACACTGGGGTTTTGATGGTCTTGCTCTACAGACCTGCTCCCCTTGTGCCTCCTTACTTAATAAAACAGACATTGCCTACCACATGGGGAAGAAATTTTGTGTGCGTCTGCAAAGGGAATGTATGTACGCAAGCACGTAGTACAAAAATTCAAAATATCTTACTCTGGTCTTTCTTTATCACCTCATACACTGGAAGGAAACAGTATAACTGTAATAAGTATAATATCTAATTGCACTTTCATATTACAGAGTAAAATGCCAATTCTGGAAATAGCTCAATCTACATCATATGTAGACATATGGGCAAGTCTACATTACAAAGAAACTGCACAAGAGGATGAATCTCTAGGCTGACGCAGTGAGTGTGAATAAGTGTACCACAAGTAGATCTATGACTTGATGTCAGACTAGGTTTATTCTGATTCCCTAGACCCCATCACTTGTTTCAAAGCTATCCAAAGGCCAGTCATTGATTTGGACCCTTACTGATGCCCTAACATGTATTTTGGTAGACTAACGAGGAAGAATTTCATTTTCTTCAAAAGCAACCTAGTTCACCTGTCCCAGGATCATCACACAAATCCAAGCAACGTGTTTTAAAGGGGAAAAGGCATTTCACCTCGAAACTATAACATGTCTCTGAAATAAAACGCAGGAGCTGGCAAAAATAATTTTACAGAACTTAAGCCACCTCAGTGCAGCTCCTCTGGCTCAGCCAGGCAATCCTAGCTTCTCACAAGGTTGCACACGTCAGCTGTCCTCATTTCTGCCCTTAACCATAAACAATGCAAAGCAATTCAAATTAGCTTGGTCTAGGAGGAAAGAAAGCTGAGCTGAATCGATTTATTCGTCTATTTTTTCAAGCTAAAAGCATGCTCAGATAACACAGGGCAACATTTCTAAACCAAGGTAATGCAATCACTCCTGCATCCCCATAATTCACTTAAGTATTCTCCAGCTACAGGAGGCATAAGTAGCTCTCTTCTGATTCCCACTCCTTGGGGGATCTCCCCACGTGGAGATGGGTAGAAATTTGAGCAATCTTCAGGCTATTCAACAGGTCAGATATACATAAAGTATCCAAAGGCACATTTATATAAAACACTAGCATCAGAATAAACACGTGATTCAGTCACCACTGCCCAGTTAAAGCAGACCATACAAGATACCTCATGGCATATTTTATTAGTGGAAAAGCAAGACACAGCCCTATTTTAAAAGCTGTCACGTACTGACAACTTGTAATATGTTGTTACAAACACTGAAAATGAGTGAGATAGACACTTTGCTTCAGGAAGAATGAGATGGGAACCACTCATTCATATCTTGGTCTCAACACATAAGACTTAACAAGTCTGATGATAAACAAATGTTTCCAACGCTAACAACAAAAGAGACAAGAGAAAATAAAATCCCTCTCTGTGACTCTACTGAAATATAACATGAAATAACACGCCTCTAATGGAGGATTGAGTGCCTCTATGAATTTACCATGGGATTAATTTCATTTACCTTTGAAATGCAGGCAACATTAAAGGAAACAGAAAATCCATCACATACATTAAGAAATTAAATACAACGTCAAAACCTAACATTTAATACAGCTTAAGAAAGCAAAATATACATTACATGAGCAGGAATCTTTCCGAAACCCCCAGTTTTGTTCATGTAAAGAGAGTCAGGAGTGCTATGTTAAAGTGCTGGGAAGGCTTGTGATCCCTGGCTGCCTCACGATTTGAACATATTAAACTATTATTCTAACACATTTAATACACTGTAATGAAGCCAATTGTCTTCTGATATGTGACACCTTTAAACCATTAATCTATTTTGGTACAAGCCGTATTTCCAGGTAGTAAGTGGATCTAAGTATAAAATAATCGAGATGTTTTGCCCATCAGTTGAGCAATTGTAACATTAATAGAGTAACATTATTGCTCAAAAAAACCCACTCAGCTTTCCCCTGAAAGATGCTGGTCTTTAAACACTGCTTTGTTGGGCTTTGAGTGGAACTGAATATTTTTAAAGATGTTACCTCCTCACTAAATGTCTCATTAAGTGGTTTTTCTGAGCAGAGTAGTTGCTTTCCAGCCATTTAGCTGTTCGACACACTCCAAACACCAGTTTGATGAACAGCGCGTACGGGTGCTTAACTCCTTACAGCTGAGCTGACCTTCTTCCATGCACATACAAAGACCAGCAAGCACATGAGTGTGTATGCACAGGTAGCACTGAATTACCATATATATGTTTATTAGAATGTTTGGTTATGATTGTCACCTGGAGAGACTTGTTCTTGTGGGAGACGAGCTCAAGAAAGCAGGAGTAAAACTGCTGAAGCAAGCTTCAATGAGGTTTGACAGTCAGAAGGAGTCAAAAGTTTCACAATCTTGTTTTAAACATTTCTCTACGCCTTGCAGAAAACACAAAGTTTAAGTAATATTAAATTTTCAGTATATGCTTTTTTAGTATCTTCTTGACTTTTTGACTTCATGTAGCTCACAAGTACAACAGAAGGAGCAACTCCCAGAGTAGCTTGTTACAAACCTGAACAAAGCTACATGGTGCTACAGGTCCTTGAGATCTGCTCAAGAAATCACTAGAGTCACAGCCTTCTCTGCAAAATCCATCTTTCTGCCAGAATGAACATTGTCCTCTTCCAGCTACCAGCAGTTGAACCCACCTCAGCATTTCTAGCAAATATGACTGCAGCAATCCATTTGCCTTGTTTCCAGCCAAGTCCTCCTTCGCTTCGTCACCCCCTCCCCCATTTCTTCAAAATCACTTTTTCATTACTTTTTTACATCTTTTTGTTTTATGAACAGCTCAGGTCTTTATCTTACAGATCTGAATGTGAATTCACATCAGATTAAGTGCTCATCATCATAATGAAGGACAGCTTAAAATGACAGACAGGTTTGCCATTGTCTGCTTGTCCAAGAAAACCAAAAACATTATTGCAGGAAAATTTTACAAGAGATGTCTTCATTTTCATGTGACCATGCCCTGCTTACTCTACCTGAATACAGCCTTCATCATCCTGTTCATATTATAAAGTGAACGGTGACCACCGACTCAGTCTGGTGCCCCAGTTGTTTTTTAACAAAAGAAATAATAGTAATAACTGCATGGTCATTTAGAAACACAAACTTCTGAGTTCTGTCTAGTCAGGCTTTATGAGGATTTTTCTCACTTGGAATTAATCACAAGAACAATTGTGAAATATTATAAGCAGAAAAATAGAGCAGCATAAACCAGTTTTACTGTTCTCTCATTTGCAGATTCTAAATACAAAAATTATCGTGTTTTTCCAATGAGCTAAATGCCAGCTGCAACGATATCATTAAATCTGTACCAGATCTAACAAATTAACGAGAAAAGCAATTAAGACTGTATTAGAGACTTTATTCTTACGATATAATAAAAAATGCTTCTTTACCTCTGAAAAACAAAAAAGAACAGAAGCTCAGAGCTTTAACTCTCATTTTCTGATTGACCAAAGGCAGTTAATCTAGTTCGAAAATGGCATCTAGGTTTGAGAAATAGCTTGCAAAGATTTGTGATGTGAAATGGAGAGAAGCTCAAAAAATACAAAGAAGAAAGCAAGGAGCATTAGGGAAGTATAGGCAGAAAGGAAAAAATGTACACAAAAAAAGCGCACATAAAAAAAAGGAAAGTAGCAGCACAGGACAGACAAAACATGACAGAGATTATAAAAAAGAATTGTGTTTAGCAAATCATACTTTCAGTTACAAGTACTGTAGTCATAGGCCCCACCCCTCCAAATGATGACTATAGAAGAAATAGAACAAGGGAAGAGGAAAAGGCAGGAAGAAACATAAAATACTGAAGTTTACTCTATGGTTTAAAAAAAAAAAGGCATGGGATGATGTCAAGCAAAGTAATCACTAATCACTAAATCTTTTTATTTTCTTCAAGTATTGCTCAAATTCAGAGCTTTGTCATCAGACAGTCCTGACATTCCAGGATTTCTTTCATGAAGTATTTAAGCATGCATATTAACTTGTCAGTATTATACCTGAAAGTTGTATAATGTTTCCTTTCCTTCTTTTCATTGTCAAGCTTGGTACTCTAACCAAAGTGAAGGCAAGGCAGCTGTGCCACCCCAGCTGGCAGCAAGCGCCGTCCCCTGGGCACCCTGCTACCCAGCACAGGAAAGGGAGGGAAAAGAGAAAACAGCCCCAAAGTAAAAGAACGTGAAATCTCAGCAAGTTATGTCCTAAAGTTGCCTGCAGCAAGGAAGGATGGAAGAAAACAGATAGATGTAAAAGCTAATCCTGTTATGAAAACGTTGACAATAACGAGTATTTCTGCAGCCTGGCAGTCTACAGCATCACTGGGAAATGGATGTTGCAAAAGCAGTCCGTTTCTTCAGATTAAATAAATGCACATCCTGACGGCTCTCATGTTTCGTTACAAGTAAAAAATTAACTTAGGGGTATTGGTGACTAGCATTTGTCTGTTGTGAAGCTCAATTTCATTCAATTTACGTCTGTCATTTTAAAAATTGAGTCTACGAAGAATTGACTGACGAACTTGAAGTCATGGTAGATGGTTAGTGGTGAGAATGCCAATTTAGTCAGGATGGTAAAATTGAAAAAATTAAATTGTACAACTGTATAAGAACTGATAGCGAGATCTAAGTTCAACACAGCGCAGGTATTTCCAAATATTTGCAGCAAAAGGAGCAAATTTGACATTTTTTTTGCTTTCAAAAGAAATCATGAGCGGCTTCAGATCATCCCACTAACAAGAAAAAGCACATAAGGAGAGTCAGCTTAAATGGACTGGGAGGCGAAAGCTGCAACAGAAAACCGACGTACCCACTGTGGTGAGGTTTGCACAGAGCAGAATAACAGCAAAATGCCAACCAAGCTAGGCAGATTTTACACATTTAGGGAAAAAAAAAAATCACATGGGGGGGGGAAATAAAGCAAATATTAAAAAGACAAAGAGGTCAGAAATAAATCTTCTGTCTCTGTGTAGAAACATTTCAAATATATGCACATATATATACAAGTTCAAGCAATTAACAGTGCAAAAGGAAATAAATCTGCCAGCTCGCAGCAAGGATCACATTATTCTTAGAAAATACAAACAAGTCTATCTTAAAATTGTTATGATCAGGGCAATGGAGAAGTCGTAGCACGACTAAAGACTCCACAAAACTAAAAACTCCACTCGTAGCCAAACGCTGCACCTGGAGCAAGGAATCTGAGGAGTGGAGGAACGAATTAGGGAAGTGATAAGAATAGGATGAAGTGAGCGGTCCCAATGATGCTAGTGAGACTATGTATAGAATAAGAACATGCCACTATAAATACAGACTGCACCATCCACCCCCAAGTATCTACACACCAAGGAACCACTAGCAACATCTGTGGAATTCTTCTGATTTCACCTTTTATATGGGCTACTGGGAACCATTTTGATAGATTCATGGTGAAACACTGGAGTAAAAAAAAAAAAAAACAAAAACAAAAACCAAAAACCCACAGCATAATCAAAACTAGAGGAATTGAAGTATGAAGAAAGAAGAAAACAGCTAAGCCTACCAAGCTTGGAAAAATGCAAGTAATAAGGATTCTTACAGCTTACAAATATCTAAAGGATGTAACCACTGAGGAGGGACAGTAATTAGCCAGGAGAAAACAGGCTTAACTTCAAAATAAGGCAGAGGAAACACAGTTGCAAAGTAACAATAGTATCAGAAAATGTTTCCTGACAGAAAAGTGCAACAACAGTTATTTTGAAGCACAGAGCATCCTATATGGATGTGCACATTAGATCATCTTACATGGAGTGAGTCATAATCTATACCTCCAAGAAAGCACAGTCATGATCCTACTGGATGGCTGCGGACACAAGGGTCATCCAAAGAGCCTTTTACTTTTCTTTTTTTGATGTGAATGACGATGCCTTCTATTCCAAACCAAACTGCACAAAAGGTTTGTATGGAAATATCACCATATTGAGTATTTATGGCTATTGATTTAAACAAAAATTTTGGAATGGTTACAGCTAATAAACATGCTATTTCTAAATGTCTGAAGTGATACTGTGGTTCTGATAGACCATATGTTTTCAGTGTGCATGTCAGCTGTGACTGAGGAGGTGTGCTGGGGGCACACGGCAGGTTTGGGTGGTGGGGGGACCTGTGGTGGGACTCATGGTAGAACCCATGCCCACCATGGTGGGCCATGACACTGCTCTGAGACACCCAAGTCCCCTCCCAAGCTTCACCACTGCCACCTTTAAGGAAGTCTTTCTTCAATTTACATCTTCTTTCCCAACCCAAAACCCAAAATCAGTAATCAAAAGTTGGTGTTAATTGACAATGAATTAAATTAAGCAAAATTCCCTGTGTTGAGACAGCTCTGCCAGCAACAGGAGCAGATGTTCTTCAAGAGGCCAAGACCCCATCCACCTGCTAACAGCACTGAGGTCAGTCAAGATCTCCTGTGCCACCAGGAACATCATAGCTGCTCTAAGAGCACCCAGCAAGTAAACAGGAAATATTACCAAATTATACCAAACATCACTGACTTCTTACAACATCAGACCTGTTCTTCAGAGGGATGACAAGAGAATCTCTGAAGAAGAGTGCTAAGTGTTTCTCCTTTGTAGGTCACTGAGATATTAATATTTTTTTACTTCTTTTTGCTCTGTTCCCATATGTCACAAGACACAAGTACAGTCACATTAACCCTATTGTAATTCTGCCATTTGGTTGAAAATGTGGCCTACTAGTAATTAATCTTAGAACTGGGGGTAATAATAGCACTTTCGACTCCACTGACAGCACTGCTCATCCTGCATTTATAGCTCGTACAAGGACCCTTGACAGGGAAGAGAAAACCAGGGGAATGTGTTAGCTACTGTGAAAATGAGATAGAAGCTACTGACTTTGTAACCTATAATTCACTAAAAGCATTTTCTTCAGGTTTTTTCTACAATTAAACACACACTTTAAGAGACAAAAGGTCCATTTTTTTTCTCTTGATGCACACATGTGAGACTCATTAATGTTAATTGGATTTATGAGTGTCCGTTGAAAAGAGAAGAAACTGTAAAGATTTCACATTTGCAGGGAAACAATCAAAGGAACAATTTCTTGTGTGTCTTGCTGATGAAGAGATGAGGAAATAATGGATGAGTCACTTTACATTATGATTCAAAATTCTTAAAATAGAAGAGATGAAAACACTGATTTCTGTACGGGTCATTTGTATAAGGGACTCTTTCTAAGAAGCCAATGTGAACCTTCAAGTGCAGTCCTGCTTCTAATTACCTAACTCTGAGAATAAATTATGGTCTCCAAATTATAATTACACAGATTTGTTGCTGTAATTCAATTTGGCAGGTGTAAAATACAAGTGTAATTTCCTCTACCCCTCCATAGTCTTCAAAGAGACACTGAACTTGAGCCATTTGACAAATTATTCCATATTGTAGCTTTCACATTGACTATGCATCAACTTCTGACAGATTTATTTTTTTTTTTAAATGAAGTTTACTCTACTAACTGATTTGGAAATAAAGCCAACGCTCATCTCTTGACTACGACATGGTCAGCATTAGCCACTACCTGGCCTGCAGCAACCAGAGGTCTTCAAGGTAAGCTCAAAATTTCTGCTACCTGCGAAGGGGATGAGGGAGAATGTAACACTGTCTTCACATGCACAGATTTGCTCTATGGAGACATTCTCCAAGGCTGGTCTCCTGTTCAGTCTCATTCAACTAATTGGAAACTGTACAAATTACCCCTTCTTACAGAAAAGAGAGATTCAACCACTAAAAGAGCTTTGGTACTGCCTTCCTTTAGAATTATATTGCTATTTGCTCTACATAAATCATGAGCTGTAACAAATCAGTATGATGCCACACCACTATGTTAAATAATAGGTCTCAAAACACAAAATATATGAATACCTAAATAAAATCAGCCCATAAGAACACCATATCCACTATATGAAAACATGCAAAACACCTGGCCAATTTCCTGGAAATACTCAAATTCTGGAAGTATATGCTGTCCATCCCACAGTGCAAGAGCTCTGTGGGCTGAAGAATATAAGCTTTATGACTTGCTCCATATTTTTTTCCTCTTTGCAACAATCTGCCTTCTTCAGTAATGCAGGAATGTAGCATACAGTTCCTTTAGAAAATGTTCAACTTGAGTTTTTCTGGCCTCTGTATAATGCTGTTCTAATAACAAGAAATTAATTCCTCTATTGGTAGTGCTCCTGAGAACCTTTCAAAAGCCTTTCCAAAATGAAGATTACACACTCCAGCAATTTTTCATATCCAAAAGTGTAATCAATAAAATACTCCTGATAACACACATGATTTGTGGAGAGTGGGAGCCAAATATGAATTAGTTTTGGACAAGTTCGAGGCCATCAACTTTCTTAATTACAAGTTAGGTCACTGACTATGAATTGCATGACTCAGCTCGGGAATCCCTAAAAAGAAATTGTATGTCAATTCAACAGTTGCATTTGATCTATTTGTTACTCAGAGCACCATGTTTCTGACCTCCAACAGATTAGGAGATTCTCAGAGAAAGTCAATGGAGACACCACTCCTGCCACACAACCATCAGCTGGGACAAGGTGAGCCATGAGCAACCCACAGCCCCAAAAGCCTGTAATGACCCTTGCTCCCCGAGGAACCCCATTTCAGAAGATTAACTTAAAAGCTACTCTCCTACAGATCAGATATGGAATCATAACATTGACTGAGGATGAGAGAGACATTTAGTCCTACACTTTGCTTAAATGCACAGCCAAGTAGATTAAGGCTGCTCGGTCAAGCTTTGAGCATCTCCAAGGAGGAAGATCCCAGTCTCTCCAGCAACCTCTTCCAGTGCTCAGCTATGCTCAGTTTTTTTCTTTTTCTTTGTACCTGGTCCAATTTCCCATGTCCCAGCCTGTGCCCGTTGCCTCCCATCATGCATCTGCAAGAGGAGTAGGAGCAAATATTCTCCAAGTCTGTCCTATTTCTCCAGGCAAGAACCTGAATGAACAAGGCAGATACTGTCACCACAACTATGCTGGCAGCAACAGGCAAACATTTGTCCCTGAGCTATAGTTATTCTCCTTCTCCAGTTCCATCTTATTGTTAGCCATTGTAATTGTTTGTTATGGCTTGGCAACTCTTCCTTTCTCTGTGTGAAACAGATTGGGTGGGTTTGTTTCCTGCAGTTTCCCCTCAAATACAAGCACACTGGAAAACTCCATTTTTCTTCTTTACTTCTCAGTTATTTACAGAGCAGATCCACCCTGGGCATACTCTGTAACCACCTGCAGTTGCCAGCATAATGCTATAGCCACCAGATTTCAGCAGACTTTTTCTCATTACCTTGCCTTGATACTTCCATACCCATGAGCCCTCAAAGCTGCTTCATAAAAAAAATCCATAACTATTGTTGACATCCAGTTGGTAGCAAGCCCTTCTCTCTGCTCAATGGACCATTAGTATTACATCTCCATAAACCTTTGGAAGTGGTTCTTTAAAACTGTGTCTTTAAAAATGCATCATAAGTAAGCAGCATAAAAAGTATGTTGCTTTTTAAAAAGTCAATGGAAAATCCTCTTTTATTTGTATAAACTGTTGTTTACTGCTTATGTAAAGGGACATAATATTCTTTATATAATGTTTCCAGAGTTTCACGTCTAAGCAAACTTAAACTTTCTTTAGTGTTTCTTTTTTGACAATAAAGAATATTTCGTAAAAATATAATACTTCTGAAGAAACTACTAGACACTATGATCTAGTGTACTATGCTGCAAGCATGTAAGAAGCCCAGCATCTCTGGTATAAAGCTACATATACCATTTCTTTGTCATATTTTTTTTTAATTTAGAAACCAAAATAGGTGATTAGTCTGTACTTAACATCTAGATGAAGATCTTCCTATGCTGTTAAAAGCTGAGCAGCACAATTCTTGTATGAAATGAAATGGGTAAGTCATGTCTGGTTATCTCCAAGTGAACTGGACATGAGATCAGAAGACTGCCCATCTTTTTTTTCCTAGGGCACAGAGAAGCTGTGTTGCTGATGAGGACAGAAAGCAAACCTGCAAACTGGGAGCAGTCCGAGACCCACGTGCCAAGCCTGGGACAGGCAGGATTAGAGATCAGCAAGGCTTTCAGAAAACATCTTTGTCTGCACTGTTCTCTCTCATGATAAAGCAAATTGCTTCCAATGGAGCAAGAGCAAACATCTTGTGCAATTAAACATCTTTAAGCAAGCTTCCCTAAATAATTATGGGTTTCAATAACTACAAGTGTAAACTAAATAAAGTAAAAGTACATTTCTTTACAGGCTTAGGCTCAGGTTGTTTTGTGGACCGCTCGGCTAGACACCTGTATGCATCATAACTCTAACACAGACCCAAAAGTGTCCCCAGGTTTTAACTCCAGACATTTTATCAAAATCCATTTTATGAAGTAGTAGCTGATATGCTATTCTGTAACAGGTATTGTGGTTTCCTGTTAAAAATACTTTCAGCAGAAATTAAATACTTAGAAACTGAAGATCCTCAAACAGATACCCTAAAATAACAATTACATTCTGTCATGTAAATCAAGTTGTAAGTGTATTTATGAAAAAAAAAATGCACAAACTTTATGGACATCTACACACGGAGCAGACGTTTTTCCCTTGGTTTTTTTTTTTTAGAATTACGGTCTCAGAGGTCTCAGATACATTAATTTATATTTGCTGTGGAAGTATGTAAGCTGGAAAGGAAGCAGTTTTCCTAATCCAGGAACTTATTTCTATAAGGTAAAGAGGAAAATTCTACCAGACATTTTGCACTACTAATTTTTGAAGAAAGCAACCTGACAAAGACATGGCCAAAATAAGTAATATGTCTAATAGCTAACTGTAAGAAACCTAGCAACATGAGTATTTGAGCTGGGTCCCCGAGGAGGTAGCCTGATTGCTTGTTATTTGGGAAAAGAAGTCTCTCTAAAAGATTTCATTTTCACACACCAAAAAAAAAATAATTTTAAAGAAATGCAAATCAGCACAGTCAAACAAAAAGCTTGACAAATCCTAAATCATTCGTATAAACCAAGGATATTGATGAGATAATGAAAAGAAAGAAAAAAATCTCTCAGTTCCTCAAACGAAATCTAAACTTTTTCCAAGACGTTTAAAGAATTTTAAGTCAAAACTCTATTCTTTATCGTATGCAACAAGGACAGCGATGCCAGGCAGGAGATGTGGAGATTACTCTCCAGGCCTTATTTGACAATTTGCTCTTAGAGCTGTAACGGAAGAATTTGCATTTCCTTTCTTACAACCCTATCTGTATAACTGCCACCATTTAAAATCCCATATTGAAAATATTTGGAAATTTACTACCTGAACACATTAAAAAAAATAAAATACGGTTCTGCAGAAATTCATGTTTGCACACAACTCAGATGGTTCAGAACAAACATCCTGTGCCAAGGGAAAAATGAAATCCTCTGCCCAATCTGTACCCCTGCCATGGTTGGTCCTCAGAGGAAGGGAATCGTAAGCATATTTTAGCAAAATAAATTAATTACACTGTGAGTTTAAAATTACGATTTCCTGAAACCTTCAGGCAGCTTCTTATTGAAAAAACAAGGTTAAACATGACAAATATTGTGTCTCCTTGTGAGTAAATGTTGTTTTGTTTACTTTGGGCTTTTTTTAAACAACACTAAGTCACAGCTCATCATAGAACAGTCTCTCAAGAATGCTGGAGGAAAAGCGTTTTGTTCGCGCTCTGAAAACGTGTGGAAAAATAAAAGGGTCTGACTAGTGTTTGTTTATAAGGGATTGGCCAGACACAACTAAATTAGGAAGGCTTACTCCCTCTCCTGTGTTTACATCTAAATCAAAAGTGAGCAAGCAAAATAATCAACTCATAATCCACCACCACCAGGCAGTGTTAAAGAATCTATGCTATAAATAAGGCTGCCATCATTATTAATTGAATTAAGATATTAAATAATAGAAAACGCTCTGGACATATTTTCTGGGATTGTCTATCCCTACCATCTCAAGGTGTATCTATTCAATAGCTTTGATTTTTGCAGAGATTGGTCATTCCCGTTGGCATACCCAAGTGCCATTCAAAAAAAGGAAATACTGTCATTGTTACCAGCTCAGGGCATTCAAGATCTTCCAGCTACTTAGACAAGTCCTACTTGAAATCCCGATGTGCTAAACTAAAAGGCTCCTACTCAATGTCCTCTCAACGTGCTCCTCACAGCTAACTAGTTTTTTCAATGGTGAATCCCTACTGATAGGCGAGTCAGAAAATCACAGCCTGTAGGAAAGGTGAGACTTTTAGAATCGCAACCTGTGCTATGAGAATGTTCGATAAGTTTAATGAATCCAAAAATACATGCGGCTTTGAATATACAGAAGCCAGCTTGCTGTTTTGCAGTTAGCAATGTGTTAAAACATGTTAGCAATGCTGTCTTTCAGTTTGAGCAACGTGTTAAAATTAATGTTATGTATCTCTGAGCTAAGAAATTGCTACGGATATTTGCATCAGAAAATATTCAAAGCAAAGGCTCTCCTCAGACTTACTCTTTAAGGCCTCGATCTGAAAAAAACTAAGTAAGTGTACTAATTTAACCATGGTAATAGCCTAATTATATCCAACAGAATACAGATGTGTTTGAAGCTTACCATGCTTTTACAGTACAAAAATCTGCCTCAGTAGTAGCCCTGCATGAGAAGCTGTCCCAGCTTAGATTTGCTGCACATCAGGCTCTGGCTCCTATCAATTTTCGGACCAGATGAGGCACTCGTACAGAGTCTGATGGACATGAGACTGTTGTGTTTCACTGCACGAGACCTGCAACCTCTCCGAGTTGCTTTGGAAATGCACTTAAATTATGACAGCCTCCTGTTTGCTCAACTCACTGAAACGATCCTGTTGATGATGCTCTGAATCAGTATTATTAGCCTTATTTAAAAAAAAAAAAAAAAAGGAGTCACTTGTATTCATATAAATGAACTCTAGAACTAAAATACAGATACAATTTTATTGTTACTTCTGTTTTACCCAGTTATGTTGTTGCCTTCTGAGTGGTTGGTTTTAGTCATGATTTAAGTGACACTGATTAACTATTCAAACTGAATTAGTATAATTTGTTTTCTCATTTTAATATCTTAAGGAGTTAAGGCTGCACAGCTTCTCTCATAGCAAAGATGTGAACATTGTCAAGTTCCACACTCCAGTCATGAGCCCGCTGAAACGCCAAAGACATTAGCAGATCCACGGGAGACAAACTACTGATGAAGCAACAAGTGATTTCCCTCCATTAACCAATATCCTTCTAGCCCAGCACCTCTACACAACAACTCTGCAGTGCTAAAGATGAAAAACAATGCATTGCAATAGATTTATTAAATTCTGCCTGTATAAGATATAACTTAAAATTCTCCCTCAGACACTGGCAATATACGATATGGGAAACAACTGCAGGATTTGTTTTTACTGGTATTTAAAACAAACTTATGGTAAGTATTGTTTATATATTTATATCAGGTGACTTGAAATCATCAGACATTTCCACCTTATCATGCAGAAGTACCACAGCTTCAGTATTGTTCACGAGGCAAGGTATTTTACAGTTGGTTTACTGCCTTCTTATCGTAGCAGCAGAAATTCTCATAAAATAGATTTTCATGTCCACTGCAACATATTTACTTTAATTGATCTGAAAATACAAAGATATTCTACAAAAGGTGAAAGAACTAAAGATAAGACAGCCTGAACAACAGACGACATTTTCAGAAGACACTAGTGCATCAGTATCTGAACTCCATGGAGGTTTCTATAAAAGCAGAACTACATCCTATGAGTTTTAAAAGAAGTTTTAAGTATTTATATATAAATATATACATATACACAAACACAGAGAGGTACATAAGTAAATTTTCAAAGTAGTTTTATTCAGTGAAACTAAGAGGCAAGAGACAAACAACTGGATTAAGGTGGTATAAATGAACATCCAAGAGCTTTTTCAACAGACCTGTACTACATTGTGTTTTAGAGGTCAACATGCACTCACTGCACCCAGGTCCAAGCCGACTGAGAAGCATGAAGCTGTACTACCTTGTAGCCACCCCACGTGTCCAAGTCCACGTGTTCTTTCTCTCCACAAACCTTATCACACTGAGTTCAGTTTTATTCTGCTTTGAGACAATTCATGTGTGCCTTTCATGGAGCTGGGGACCGTTTTTTCAATTTTATCCCTACAGTCCCCTGTGTTCATATTTATAAACAAAGTATAAGCCTATACATTCATACATATATACGCATACATAAAGGCTGTACACAATAATAGATTATGCACACAATAATAGATTTCTGTGTACATTTAAAACTACAGTGCTTTAAACAACTACTTACCAGGAAATTTTTGATCTTACCTACTTTCTATCAGTATCATCAAGACACTTAAAATTAGAATTATGGTAGCAACTTAAACCATAGAAAGGTCTAAGCCTATCACTGACCTTCTTGGGCCAGTAATAGGACCTTACTCATTCTGATCGCCAACTCAGAAAATGTATTTGTCCAATTAGAAAAAGTGAACAAGCCCTCCACAGCCAATTCTCCATCAGTGTAAATCTCAATGAAACACATACAGAACCATTTACATTAGTGGAATACTTTAGGGTGAAACAGCAGATATTCAGTCACCATCCATGTATCAGTCACTCAGAAGACCACACAGTCAGTTCTCTTGCCAACCAACCAGAAACTGCACCTGTGACTAGGATAATGCCATAAACCAGTTCTGTTTGTATTCTGAAAGGCATTTTAAGGATTTAACGAGTCATCTGTGGTCATGACTCCAAACAACTAATTTCTCCCTCCAGAGAGCTTTTTTTTTCATATGAATTTCAATATTTTTTTTGAGATTACAAAATGCAAGACAGCAGCCACAGAAAGAAAGATGAACTGCAAAGAAAGACTAGTATAATTTGACATCAATAAGGTAAGGCCAAAAAAATGAACACAGTAAGTGCATGAAAACTTCAAGAAATCCATGGATAAGAGTTTGTAGCAAACAAATTTCTATAGACTGCTACTGCTAAAATGAACAGCCTCACGAAAATCTTCAAAGTCACCAAGTATGAAACCTGGCGAGAAACGGCCAAGCAATCAGGTCTATACTCACTGATTAAAACACCATGGCATAAGCAATATGACACAAAAATGCAGGAAGAGCCATCAGAAATTTGCAATGTCATTGCGTATTACTGACCCACGTAGCTTTTGTTTCTTGTTCAAAACCCACCTGCCACATAAAGACCAGACAGCAGTTGGTTCACTTGGGCAGTAGTCCACCAACAAGTGCTCCACAGAGCACTCTAGCAGCAGATTAACTATCATTAAGAGACTGTATGTACTTGAAGGATATTTCAGACAGTAGAAACTACAGTGGGAGAAGAATAAGCCTTATCCAACAGCCCAAACACCACCAATTTCTTTTAACCAAACTGCTGCATTTTCTCAAGAAATTTTAAGAGTTTGGATGCTATTCTTTCACATGTGCTGAGCCTGTTTCCCACCAATTCTTAATTCAGATTTACTTTCCTGGTAAGGAGCAGCAGATTACAACGGGGGAAGCAGTCCCTGACCCCTCTTAACAGTTGTCCAGTGGGTCTTGGGGACCAGATGTACTGGGCACCAGGCAAAGCTGTGCCATCAGATACCCAGATCTGTACACAGATATGTGTTCCTTCAGTTTCCCCTACCATCTCACTAAAAGGTCATTCACTAGCATTTTTTTTTTTCATTTAAGAAGTGGGGGATTATAGTAGCCTCTTTTCTCAGTTTGCCTAAGTCCATCCTTTGCTTTGCTCTCTCTTGTGCCTTTCATTTCTCTCCAAGCTCAGGTTTTCCCCATACATCTTCCCCTGAGGATCAGAAATGTGGCATTTGCCATTCCCTTCCTCCTACTTCACCCCTGCATCCCTCACCCATCTCTCTCCACATCCCAACGCCCTGCACTCAGTAAGCGTTACGGGTAGATAGGACTTAGAGAAAGGCCGTGCTTGGAAATTAGGCAATACAAACACCATTAATTCCATCTTTTTTACCAAAAAGTAACTCTCTTATGCTTTCCACCAAGAAAGACCTTTTTGGAAGGACAAAGCTTTTGTGCTTCGTGTTCCCTACTAGCTGAGCAAGGATTTATAGCTCTTTCTTCCTGTTACATTCTGGGAGCTTTGAACCAAAACTTCATAAAGCCTTAAATGACTAATTTTGTGCGAATCAGGACGCAAGTAGGGGATGAACACATAAGGATTACCTTCAGGGACAAACAGTCTGGGAAAAGTGCTTCCCAGTGACCTCTCTTAAAAGAGCTGGGAGAAAAAAGATGAGTTTCAGGTGAACACCAGGCCACTCCAGCATGGGACAGTAGCCAAAAGCTCCAAGGATCTTCCTCCTCCAAGAGCTAATCAGCTCCAGATTTGAGATACGCTGCATAAAATCATCTTGAAATCACAACTTCATCACTTGACTAGGAGCAGCACTTTCAAACTTGTTGCAAAATTCTACCGTAGCACGCACAATTGTCTTGTCTTTCTATGCAGAGTAGGGTGGCAGAACTCTTTAAGAGAAGCAAAGCTTAACAAATATAAGGTTTTTCAGAGAAACAATTCTACACTGTGTAAGCAGAAGCTGTTTTCAGGTTCTCCTTGGTTTACAAGGAAGCAGTGATTTTAGAAAGCTTGGAGCACAGATGCAGCAAAATGGGAAGACACTTCTGAGTCAGAGTAGCTCCAAAATATTTCTGTGTTTTACATTTACAAATAGCTGTTTTCTCCTAATTTCTTATTCGAGACTGGAAGACACCAAGAATACATCAAAAGGCTGCATTCTTATCAGGACTTCTAAAGACATAAGGCACTTTTTATTAACAAAGACTGTCATCGTTTTAAGTTCGGAAGTCTGTTTACAGTGAAAGTGACTGATCCTCTGAAACATTGTAACATTTGATTTTCCCATAGAAGCTGGCTGAAACATACTTCAGTACTTCAGAACTGTTAGTCTGAACCATCCAGTCACTCTGTATCACAACCCAACAGTATCTTTCCCTCATTTAAAACAAAAATCACTCAAATCATAAGTCTTGATCGTCTGCATATATACCATTTGTGTCATAGGAAAGGACTTCATTTTGCTGTCCACAGAGCCAACATTAAGATCTCTCCCGTTTTCAGTCCAGCAAAAAACTTTGACAGTAATGCTTCTCACTGCCCACAACAACAGCTTTTAAAGGTAAAGTTTCTCAAGACAAAACTGCAACTCATACTATCTCTTCTCCTCTCGCATCTATTCTCTCACCGAAGAGCAGGGCTCAGCCAAATTTCTTTCTAGAGTAAGTGTTTCAAAGCCTACATAATATATTTATTTATTTGAATGTTAAGTTAACATCAGCCTTCCCCAACACATTTTGGTTACTAATGTTTTTACTAGCAAAATAAATCAATCAGGAATGTTGAAAATATAGAGTCACTTTTTTTGGCAAGGGAAAAAAAAAACCCAAGAATAAAATGTTACTGAAGCAGAATCAATTACGAATTGCAAGATAACACACAGTCCAAAAGTTACATCAGAGTATTCTCAGTCCTGCCAAGTGCATCTTCACTGAAATTGTTCAGCAGAAAGAAGGTAACATACCATGCAATTACTTGAAGTGTACCAAATACTTCTACAGTAGGTTTTGGGTTTGCAACTGCAACAGTGAAATATTACACACATATTGCCATCTCATGGATACTACAAACACTTATTTAAAATTCTAAGAACGTAATCCCTAACAGAAAACAATGCAAAATTCAGAGCAAATAAAATTGCGGTAAGATTTACAATGAGAAAGCAGGAACTTTACATTTGAAACAGTCCAAAAATCTGCTTCAGATTCTCTCGTAGTAGTTACTATTTTTATGACTTGGCTCAGACTTGCTTTAATCTCTTTATTTAGGGAGAAACTGCAAGCTTGCCAACTCTAGCAAATGTTAAGTACTTCAGTAAATTCCCCATCGATATAGGTCATGCATTCGAGGGAACAAGAATGTGGTGAGTAAGTTCTGCTCCATCTCTGATGGGGATTTTGGAATACAACGGCGATGGGAGAGAGTAATAAGCAACGTGGCTAAGCCCCTCTTTCAGCTCCGTCCTACTCTCCAGACATCTGTCCACACTTTGTTGTGCCGTGATTAAGAGGCTGCGTGATGCAGCTCGCCCAGTCTGCCATTACCCTTCATCCCTTTTATCTGAACAGGCAGGAGAGCACATGTATCGCCAATACTATCGCGTCATAACTCTTCCATTAAAGTTCAGTAATAGTAGCGGAACGAGTCCAAACGAGTCAGCAAAAACCATAGGAAACCGAACAGAAGTAAAGATATCAAAGTGTGACGTATGTATGCAGAAACAGATTTAACATCCTAAGCAGACTTTCCAGAGTATCTACCCAAATTGCCTAAACCCATAATTCCTTTCAAGCTCAGAGTTTTGCTCTTCAAAAAACCACAAAACTTGGCAACCGACAAACAAAAAAACATGTATCGTTTCTTAAGCTGTTCGCGAACAGACGAATCCCTCTGCCCAAATAAGTTTCCTATCCCTCCCTTCACCTAATCGAGCAGGACCCTCCGATTGTTCCCGGCACCGAGGGGTGGTCGCAGGCACCGGGGGCAATGGCAGCCGGTAACCGGGTGTCCAAGTCGGAGCCCTCCGGGCCGAGGGGTGCCCACAAGCCCCCTCAGGGGAGCCAGCCGCCCCTCACCTCCGGCTGAGGGCGGTGGAGCCCGGCCCTGCGGCTCCCCGTCCAGAAGGGTCTCCGGACTTGCAGCTCACGGGCTCCCGCACCCAGCCCTTCCCCGCCCCCGCAGCTCAGGACGGAGATGCGAGCACCTACCCCTGCGGGCTGGGAATACGGAGAGCCAGGGATAACCCCCTCCCTCCCCGCGGCGATAAGGCGAGCCCGGCAAGGCGGGAGCCGAGGGCACCCGCATCCCCACGGCGGCAAAGGCACTGCCGATCGCGCAAAACTCAGCGGCGCCTGCATCGCCGGCAACGCGCGGGCAGCGGCGGAGGGGAGGAGAGGCGAGAGAAGAAGCCATTACCAGAGTTTTGTTCCCGTTCTTGCTGAGGGGACCTCGGAAAACTCCCTTGATGTTGCGAAAGTGCCCGTTGCTGAGGTGAGCGGAGCTGATGACAATGTAGTAGCACTCCATGGGGCCGCCGGCGCCGGGGCCGGGCTCGCCTCCCCGCCACCGGCGGGCAGCTCAGGCCGGCCTGGGCTCGGCGGGGAGGGCCGGGGCCGGCCCCGCGGCATGTGAGGCGGCCGGCCGAGGGGCGGGGGGGTGGCGGTGAGGGGGTGGACGGAGGCGGGGGGTGCTCAGCCCCTCAGGCTCGGCGCGGCGCTGGCTGCCGGGGGAGGAGGAGCGGCGGCGCGGCGGCGGAGCCGTCTGAGCTGCCGCCTCTGGCGGGCATAGTGTTATTATAGCGAGCAGCCTTGCCGGTCGGCTGCACTGAGCCAATGGCAGGGAGCCACTGGGCTGATACCGGGAGCTGTCAGGGGAGGACATCTGTCACACGCCGCCTTCACCGCCACCCACAGCCCCCCGCACGCCTCCGCTGCCCCCGCTACGGACGGGCCGACACCCTGCCCGCCCCCCCCAGCCCAGCCCCGGGGCGGTGCCGGGAAAGGGCGGGGCAGCTGCAGGTAGAGGGAGAGAGGGGGGGCAGGCCCGTCGCCCCAACCGCAGCGAGCACCGGAGCCCACGTGCGGGGTGTGCCCCGCTTTGTTTTTCTGTTCGGATGCACGACTGTGGTTCCTTCGGGATTGGGAGCGGGGGGAAGTCAGGGAGAGATGGCCGAAGCCCCTACGCCTCCTCCGAGCCCTGCCACCGCGCCTCTTTTATTATTTTTTCCCCTTCTATTTGTTTAATCCCTAACTCAGACCGCACCTTCTCAGGGTGGAGCAGCCCCCGCCGCGATCACCGCTCCCCGGGCCGAAGCCCCTCAGCAGGCTGGGGAGCCGCCGCCCCCGCCGGCCGCCCCTTTCGGCTTTTCTGGCCCGTGACGGCGTAACTGGGGTGAAATCGGTCATTTCTCATCCCCGCTCAGAGCAAAGCTGCATCCCATCCCTCCGCCGTGATGCATCAGCCCTTCATCCCGCCGCAGCCCACCTCCGGGGAAAAAAAAAATAAAAAAAAAAATAAATAAGGAGCGCGCTGGCAAAACTTCTGGGTCGCGGCGTGATTTCGGTGAGGCCGGGAGGAGCGACCGCATACCTCCCGGGGGGACCCGCCGCCGGTTCCCGGCCATTCCCGCGGTTACTCACGGCTCTCCCGGCGCGGCGGCTGCCGCCGGCCCCGGCCCGGCCCCCGGGAGCCCGCGGAGGCGGCTTTGCCCGCCCTGGTGCGGGGAATAAAACGAGAATAACCCTGGTCTGATGCGGGCTTGCGGCGCTGCCTTTGCGATCCTCAGCCTATAACGGACCCGCTGCGTTTTATAAAGCCCCCAGCAAACCATTACAAACCATTAGGAACATACACTGCACTCCCTCCCCAGCATAAGTGTTTGCTTCTTTTTGCCAGAACTCGCTGCTAGAACCAGAATTTGTCACAGTGTAAGACGTGTGTTTAATAACGATGCTCAAAGTCCTTTCTTTTTCCCCTCCCCTAAGAGATCTACAGTTTCCAGCCTTATCACATAAAACTTTATATTAGCTGGCTCATCTTCCAACGTGCTTTACCTTTATTCTGGATTGCAAAAAATCAAGATTTATGGGGTGAAATTCCTGTGCCAAAAGAGGGAACACCTTAGAAAATAAACCCAGACCCATGATGTAGCATCTGAAAATGTCTTTTAGTCAGCATTTACTGCTGGCAGTGTAATATCACCATCCTATCATAGAATCATTGTGAGTGTTGTGTTGGAACGGACTTTTAGAGGTCATCTAGTACAACCCCCCTGCAGTGAGCAGGGACATCTTTAACCAGATCAGGGTGCTCAGAGCCCCATCAAGCCTGACCTTGCATGTCTCCAGGGATGGGGCGTCCACCACCTCCTTTGGGCAACCTGTATCAGTGTTTCGCCGCACTTATAAAAAGATTTCTTCCTCATATCCAGTCTAAATCTATCCTCTTTTAGTTTGAAATCATTACTCCTTGTTCTGTCACAACAGGCCATGCTAAAAAGATTGCCCTCATCTTTCTTACACGTTCCCTTAAAGTACTGAAAGGCAGCAATAAGGTCTCCCTGAAGCCTTCTCCAGGCTAAACAACCCCTGCTCTCTTACCCAAACTTAAGGAGCTGCTTCCAGAAAATTCGGAGGGACAAACACTTTCCTGGCAGAAATTCCTGACTTTGAGGTTTGTATCCTTGATGAAGGAAGACCCAGTTTATGAGATAAGCATTCCTCCGATAAGCATTTTCTATCATTCCTTCCCTTCATACACAGTGAATAGTAAATTTTGACAGCTGCCAGTCTTCCTTCAGCATTTTCAGTACTTCGGAAGGAATCACAGAAATGGTGAAAAGTGGAAAGTTTTGACAGCTGAGACACAGGTGAGAGATCAGAAATTGCTGCTTCTTGTTACATCCAAAAAAATGGGTGAAAATGTACACGCACATACAACACTATTTTTCTGCTTATGAGGATGTATGGATACATACACAAATAACCAGCAAGTTTATATTTATATGAGCAAGTTGATATTTACATTTATATGAAGTTAATATTGTAAATATTTGATAGATTTAGCAACACAGCACATTCAAGGCTCAGTTCTCATTTCAAACAGGATGACGGGTGTGGTTCTCTCAAAAACATCAGCAGTTTAGGTAGGATAGCATAGTAAAAAGACATAAAATTGTGCAATCTTTCCTAGGAAGAAATATAGATGAACTTGGACTGGAACAATTATATTTTCAGCCTTCTAAATATAATATTACTGATATGTCAGAACCCTTCTAACTGGCAGTGAGACTCTTCACAGACAGTATACATGGCGCATCCACCATTTCAGAGAATCAGAATATTTTGCTCCAAAATCCTTGCACTGACCATTCCGTCACACCTTGACAACACGTTTACACCTGCTCCAACCAGACATGGGCCCTTTCAGGGTTGTACAGCTGCTCTCTGGCCTTTCAGACGTGTGCAGGCACCACTGGCACATTCTTGTTGGAGTCTGAGGACTTGGGAAATGTGTTATAACTGTTATAACTGCCAAAGAGAAATAATCTACTCCCCCAACTCATGTCTGAAAGAATCAACGTGCTTTGTAATGAATGTGAATGCCCAAAACAGCTTTAAAAGTTGCCATAGCTTCTGCTAATGAAGATTCTTGTCTGCCTCTATTAAAGGAGGAAAAAAAAAAAAGGTAACTAAAGACCTCTTGATTCTTACAAAGCACTTTATAACAAAATGACAAGTTGTAATAAATAGCATCTAATAAACAAAATATACATTTTCTACTCCTACCTAATCTGATTGGTTTTTTTTCCTCCCCTCCAGAGGCTTCTCTGATATTTTGCTATCTCCAGTTTCTCCAATTTTCCTTGTATGTCTTCCTTTAATCCTTCACTGTACTTTTCCTGCTTCATTCTGTTTCTCTATTGTGATCACACAGGCTCAAGATACTGCTTCCTTTCCAAATATTTTATTTTTTTTTAAATATTAATCAACTGCTAATGTCATCATCCTCTTGGCCCATGGCTCCTACATACCATCAGTCTTACCTATTTCTGTCTCTGTCCTCTTCCCCTGGGTAAGTATCTGGGTTTTGAACTGTGTATACTGCTATTTATTTAAATCTCTGCCATACAATAATAATCAGTGCTGCTGATTTACTCATTCTCTTATTCTTTCTGATACTTCCTATTTGGAAAATTCTTCAAGGAGTTGTTCCTGCATAAAATTGCAGATGTCAACTCAAGAAACAGGTTATGGATTCAAGAGACATGCTGGAAAGCTTGTGGACTAAGCCAGTAAATGAATTACACTAATTCACATACATTCTACTGGCTTTCTGCCTATGACAATACTCGGTATTTTAGATTTTAATATTTAATTATATTAATAATTCAAGAAATAGGCCTGGGATAATCCAGAAAAATGCATGCAACAATATAAACAACCTCCTTTTGGTCAACAGTCTTTAAAGCGTGGCAGAGTATATGTTATCAAGTGAATATATCCTGAGAAATCATTCAGTCACTATTGAAACATCCTTCAAGGATAGAAAGAAATATCTGTGCCGTAAGTCACAAGAAACTCAATTCAGCTCCCACAGCAATTCTTATTGAATTCAATAAAACTCAGTTTATCCTAAGAATATCTCCCTGTAAGTAATCTGCTGTCTGAGGCACACCTTTTTACCCTTTTTACCATCTCCTGCACTTTCAGTCTCTGTTTAATCCTTTTTTTTTCCCTTTTCTTTTTTTCCCCTCCCATTTTCTTTCCACTTGTCCTTAGATGTTTTTTCCCTGTTGCAGATGTCTGTCATCCTTGCATTAAGCTGATGGCAAAATGGGAGTATCCTGTGCACCTTTTAAGGCCATTATAGTGTAATACTTGTTATACATTATATTACAACTGCATTCATTCATCAGCTATGGGGGCGGTGCAGCTAGAGAAAAGGAAACTGGGACACTCTGGTAGCCTCATTCCTTAGCACATCCTTCACTGTATGTGAAGAGTATCAGAGTGGGTTCCCTATATCAAC
Source organism: Trogon surrucura (assembly GCA_020746105.1). Classification (NCBI taxonomy): domain Eukaryota; kingdom Metazoa; phylum Chordata; class Aves; order Trogoniformes; family Trogonidae; genus Trogon; species Trogon surrucura. Next base: position 52,041,389 of record CM036621.1, on the reverse strand, counting down.
GTATGAGCTAAGTGGAGCAAAAGCTGAGGAAAGGCAATAGTGACTTAAAGCCCCATAGCATGCAGTCAAATTGTGGGCTGTAGCCTGAGGCCTCAAAAAGTCACAGGAAGAGAACTGCAAAGGCTGAAATGAATATTTCTGCTTGATCCCAGAAGTAGCAACAAGGATTTATTAAAACACTCTGTATTTGTTTTGGTTTGTTTTGCTCCTTCAGCCCTCCAAAGCACATAATTTTAAGCAGTCTGGCAGGAATCACCCCCTCGCTCTTTTCACATATCCACATAGCGTCTATATCTAGCCCTGAACAAATTCATGAGTGTAAGAGATGCAAATACTTTTTTTGCCCCTTCTATTCCACTGTCTGCTTTATTGGGAAAAAAAAAAACCCACCAAACACCCAACACTTGCTGTTGTTACTGAATCAAATACACTGTTCTCTGTATTTTCCGTTCTTAATGTCTATGCTTCAGAATTTCCCCAGCAGCCCATCTGCATTTTTTCTTTTTTCTCTTCCCTTATCCCTCCCTAACAACAAAAACCAAAAAAACAAAAACACAAAAAATTTGCAAATAACACTCCGAATATGAGGTAACACCAACAAGTAACTGATTGTACCACAAAAGCATTAAATAACAGCAGACTTTGTTACAAAGGCCAGGAAGCAGCGCACGGTCCAGCCAAGGTAGAAAAACCCTCTGCAAAAGCAACTATTGCCAGTTTCAAACACTGGAAATGCAATTCACTCTGCTATGTTAAATACTACCTTACAAGTAAATATTCCATCGTACATGCTTCAAGACTGGTTCTATGCAAAAATGAAATGGAGCCAGTGACTGGTAAATGAATCCTGAGAATGACCTGCGATGTTATTACAGTTTCCCAACATCCACTCAACCCAAAAGTCAAAACCAAATAAACAGAACAAATTAAATCAAATTATGAAAAAAAAACCACATAAGAAAAATCTCACCAAACGCAATACCTCCATTTTTCACAACTGACTTCTACATAAAATCCCCTTCAGCTTCACTTCTGTAACAATCTAGCAGAACCATGCAAGGAACAATTTTTTTTTCAGGGACAGCGTGGAAAAACTCAGCAAAAACGCTTAAAATGCGGAAAGACCGCAGAATGGGTGCACTTCCACAGAGTCACCAGACAAAACTTCCCAAAATCCATCAGATGGGTTACATAGCTGACACAATAGTAAAGTCAATGAGACATTAACTCCACAAGCAGTATCTAAAGAGCTTTCAAGCAACCCTGCAGAGCCTCATACTTTTCTGGAAAGGGAGCTGACTACATAATGAACACCAAGTTCTAATTTTTACCAATTAAATTTTTTCATTTAATTTTAACCAGTCAAAACTTGCTTTGATAAAGAATACAATGCTTCAAAGATACTTAAGAAATGAAAGGATTTTAACCAAAATAAACAAGGCATCGGGAGAAAACGTGGTAAACAAAAGCGCATTAGTGAATAAATAGGAATAGGGTATGTTCTGAGATCTACAATGGGTTGTGGCCATTTGTCAGAAGCAGACTATTTTCTTTGCCGATATCCACACACCTTTTTTCAGAGTTAAAAGAACTGATCCAAAGTCTTCCACAGACAATAGGAAACTTCACTTACAATGATCTTGGGTGCATTTACTGAAGTTGTAGGTATCTGCAGGGGAAGAAGTCCTGAAGTTCACTTCAGGTCTTGACATTAGCTCCAAGCTTTTCCACTGGGTGGTGGTAATGAGATCAAGACGACCAGGAGAACTGATAGAAGAACTCAGAACACGACCAGCATTCATTCACTCATTCAGGCATCATTAATTGTGTCTCTATACATGTATTTTCATGTGTGTGAACACATATACCTACCTATGTATGCCTGCACAACACCAGAAAGGTATATATTCACTCGTATCTATGTCACAGTCAGGAAAGTATAAATAAATAGTTTCTAAAATTTGTTAAAGGATGGAAGACAAAAAAGTTAAAACATTGTGCAAAAGGCTGACTCTAAAATTAATCTTAAACACCGTTTGCTTCTTTAGCACTCAGGTGAACAGCATAATTTTCTCTACGTAAAAGCTGAAGAGAGCTGGGGTGACACTGGTGACAAGTCAGAAAGTAGCTCTATATTGTTCTTGAACGAGCCAATAGAAACTGACACCCACCAGGGAAAAAACTGCAGTGATTAATATTTTAGTACATTTCATTGAGTTCAATATATGAAACACTATTATGGCTTCCTTTCTCATGTGATCTGTAATTGTCACAGAAGAGAGTGAAAATGAAAATAAAAAATATATGTTTACTTTCCTAATATTACACATTTCGGTGAGAACCAATCTTCAGAATGGGAATGTTTGGCCTCATCTGAAAAATCAACCCCCCTTAACAATATTTATTGTCACAACCTCTCAATTTAAAACACTATAAATCACATCAGGCATTAATTGGTTCACTTGCACAGGCACTTGTTCTAACAATGCCAAAACACAGCAGAATATTAAATACATGCTGGAGAAGTATATTTGTAATACGGTTTACTATTCTGCACCAAAGTTTCATCTCCTGATTTTATCTGAATAGACTTTTATGGTTAATTTACTTTTTTTACTGTACAGCTTAAAATGGCTGTAGAACTCCTCACAGGAATATGTATAAGCTGCATCATACATCATCAAAATAATTTTAAACCCCCACAATTTTTATGACTTATGATTTAAATACAGGTAGATACATGCAGTACAGTAACAGTCTTGAAGTACTCATCATGGCCCTCCTGAGTGGTGCTTAACACTATCAACTTACTGTGTGAAAGGCCCTGTTTACTCATTAGAACAATTATATATTTTTTCCTTAATAACTAATGACTTACCAATCTGTCTGCTGTAGCGAAAGAACAGAATTATAAATAAGCATGTTAAAATACTATCAAAAAAATGTAATCCAACTTTCAAAATGTTCATAACTTACATGATTAATTAAAGACAGCCATATCAAAGTAGCTTTGAGCATATTATAGATTACTAGCCTGAAAACATTTCATTATAAGAAACAAAGTCAGTATTGTTCTAAAAATAGAAAGGATTTCCAAAGCCCAGCATATCGGTTTTGGCATTTTGACAATTAAAAAATGTCTACATAATTCATTTAATTAAGTAAAAACTTACTCATTAGCTCAAGCTATATAAATCATGCTAAGTTTTATCTAAGTGTACATTTTCCTGGGTATCTGTAAAACCTGTGTAATCAGAAGACAAGGCAAAATACTATTAATAGCAGTATCAAGGCAACTGCCATGGGTAAGCTGAAAATCTGTGCCCAGGCAGCAACACGAGCAGTTGTTTTTTCATCCAATTTGTGAGTTGCCTTGGAGTTCTATTGCTCTTGTATTGCTGAACCCTGAATTAACAGTCATTCTCATCTCCAAGACGGGAGGATGAAGTACCGTTACTTTTAATGACTTCAAATTAATTTAATTAAAATAATAACAATTCTGACCTCATTTATTTTTTATTTGAGTGGAAAAATGGGTTAGGTAGCTTCAAGAATTTTCAGCTCTGTGACTATGTTCACATGGTCCTTCAGATCTTCCTGATGGGAAGAAAATGGAGAGGGCCACCAAACCCAAACTTCTTTGATTTTAAAAGACCAATTTCCACTTCTTTCTTTGCCTAATCATGTCACAGTGTATGCATACGTATATATACACACACATATACATGCACACAGACTTACGAGCTTAATTTCCCACTTTCGTTACTGTTATGTACACCCCAATATCACTTGACTCCTAAATATATTAAATTGCCCTTGAACTAACCTGAACCTTGGAATTCTCATTACAACAAATGACCCTGATGCATTCAAAATCCAAAAAATAAACAGGAAAGGAAGTAAAAAATGTTTGCAAAGTCAAAACAATCTAAACCTCAACTATTCCTTGAGAATGGGTGTGCTGTATACTTTTTACAGGAAAAATGAACTTGCTGTAAAACAAAAACATTAAAACAAAACATGCAGAAAGAAAAAAGAAACAACACAAACCATTTGCACTGAAATTCTCACAACTCTAGATTAAATATGATATATTCAAATTGGCTGATCTGGAATTAGCTTGAAAACAAGAAGGAAAAAAGAAAAAAAACCGAGGAAAAACTCAACAAAGAAACCCACCCTGTGCCTTTCAAAGCAGATCTTGGGCTTTGTACCTTGAGTTTATTAAGACTGAGCCTGGCAGACTCGGCCACTGCCAAGAGGGTCCCACACCCCTATTCGTCGTCTAAACTTGCCGCTTTTAAATGTCTTCACTGTTATACTTTTGTCAGCTTGAAAATCCCATCAATTATGCGGCCTAACACTGAAATCAAATAATCTTCAAGCTTTTCTCTTCCTCTTTACAAATACTCATGCATTACCGCAGGGCACTGAAGTCGCTGTATCCCTATGGCTTCTGCTGCAAAAGCTTTATTTTCATTACTTCAATTCTTAAACATAAATTGATTCCTTGAGCTTCTCAGTCATTTTTGTACATCTTCTCTAAATTCCCTTCACTCACTTTCCAGAGCAGAAAATTCTCTTATAAAAGTATATTTATATCTAAATGACCAAAAGTGTAATCTACTTGCAGGCAGATTATACTTAAAGATCACCTCCTAAAGACACAATTTAAGTTCTTTGGCTGGATATTCATCTCCATTATGTACTTTGTGTTTTTTTCAGAGTGCAAAACATGAATAGTTTCTTAAGAACACCTTAAAGGTTGAAAAGCCAGAGTTGTAGAAAAATCGTCTAGTTGAGAGGCTTTGAGAACAAAAATAATGTTCAAGGAATGCTACTGCAAAATGAGATTGAATATAAACATGTGTCTATGTCACTGCTCCTTGATAGTCTCCATCTTCTTGTTTCATACTGGTGGAGGTTCTCTAGTAAGGGCTGACACTGATACTCCAGCCTGCCCTTATTTTTTCCCATCAGGGCTGGCGAGCCCCTGCTATATTCCATATCAGCATCGCGGATTCCTCACAGCCACAATTTGTTTTTCTCATTGCTTAATTTTCAGTTCAGTCAATTTGACTGTAACGGATGCTTCATTTCAAAAAATAGGTTCTCTTATCATTTCTCATCTGCAGTTTGCTCACCCTTTGTACGAGGAATGAGAAAGCTGAGAGAAAACCAAATAGAGTTTGTAATAATTTATTAGCAGGAAGCCAATTTCTGCTCAAAATTGCAACCATGTGTTTTGAATTTAACAGAATTTTCCTTGAACTGAAGGATAGCCATGAACTAAGTGGGTTTTGGACAACACATTTTATGACCTCATGAAAACAGCAGCAGGAAACCAACTCCAGTGGGCAAAATTGGATCACAAGGATGAAAAATAATGTGTTTCTGGTCTTTAAATTGCTACTCTACAGTGAGATAAGAGACATCATATAGAACCTTATCAGGATTTAATTTCCTAACAGAAACGAGAAAGGAATGTGCAAACCCCCTCATATGTGATCTAACGTTAGATTGCAATACACGATAAAAATACCTTAACAACGGGCGTATAGCTAGGGAAGATAAAATTCCATCTCTTCTTCCTGAAGATGCTTTCTATATACAAACCCACTTAAAAATAGCGTATTTCTGGTTTGCTGTGCATGACTGTCTTCTTCAGAGAATGTTTTTTGGCAAAATCTCCTCACAGTTAACTATATCTTTTTACTGCTTCTTTAATGATATCTCACAAAACGCTCTTAGTGTATGAGACTTATGAATGAAACCTGTCAAAGTATACATAGTACAAAAGCGTCATTGATAAATTTGTTTTTAAATGAATTCTTTAGTGCTGTCTAACTGCATCATAAAGGGTCTATACTACGAGTCACCACCGCTGTATGAAATATCTGGTTCGGAAATATTTGTATTTTGTAAGTGCCTCTTTTCCATGTCATTCTGCATCTCCTCACTGACTTTTGTATCCTGAAACTGTAGTTAAAAAATCCCGCATATTTTATTACATTTCTAAGCTTTACCAACCACAAGGTTATTTTCAGATCAACTCAGATTTTGAGAGTGTTCACTGTGAGCAACGTTGTCCCTTTCATCAAGAAAATGAGTAAATTTTAGCACAAATTGTATACATTTCATATTGCAATATATTTATGTAGGGACAATCCAAAAAGCATTTGCAAAGGATGCTGGCATGTTCAGCATCCATGTATGGTCTCTGCGAATAGGGGAGACAAGCAGCACTTGAAATTTCTGCGTGCATAATGGACAGCATTTTAAGATGAGGGGCTGTAGCAAATGTCCTAGTGTTTCTAACCTAATCTATTTCTGAGATTCAAATCTAAAATAGTTGTTGTAACAGTCAGCATAGGATTATTTACTACTGTATCTATACTATAACATGTACCGTTCTCATTTATACACCACTACCAATACCATTAAAAGGAATAGTTTTCTGTGGTCATATTTTTGTTAGGTAGACTTAAAAAGGCTTTTTATTAGTAAAATGCGGGAACATACGTATTCCTGAACACATTAAAGCTGTATCTATCCTGTATTGTTTTAACCACTTCTGAGTGCCACCCGCCATACTCAAAAAAAAAAAAAATATCAAAAAAAGCATTTATAATACATATTCATCACATTGCTTCCTAAAAATGTCTCAGAGAAGGGTTTGGATTTTGCTTTTTTATTCCTCTCACATCTACTGGATGATGAAGCAGATAGGATTTCCCACATTTATCTGCAGTATGTCTTCTGCGTCAGCTTCTTATGTGACTCTGCAAAGCACACTATATAGCTTGGTTGGGCGCCAAGTCTGCTTGGAAAGCCAGACTTTCAACCAGCTCTTCATGACACAACCAAAATCATGCAACCTTATGAAAATACACAGCAGACTATACTGTTAAATACATTTTGGTGTGAAAAAGCTTCAGATAAGAAAGTTTCAGCAAAACCTGACCTTTCCTTGGACATACTTCAAGACTTACCATAATGTTATGTTCCAATAATAGAAAGTCCCTGAATGAATAAGCAACTATTTAAATTTTACAGATACCACCCTAAGGAAAACTTCTAGTTAAACATAAATGGCATGATTACCTAGTGGGCATAAGCAAAATGTTAGGAAAATGGAGTGTTTGGATAAAACAGCTATGATTAATTTTTCATTTAATTTTTTTCTCAAATATAACGTGCTTCTGGAGATCATACTTAGTGAACATACTCGTGGTTCCAGGCCCACACGGTATTTTAATTCCATAAGGTGTGTGGGAGGATTTTTTAAATCCACATAATTTTGTGTTATTTTTTTTTACATGTTAAATTATTATCATCAGATGGAGGGGAAATTAAACATTCTGAATGTGTTAAAAGCCTCGGTCTTCTTGACTCCTATTACCAACTGCTAACTACTGCTAAAACTCATCCATTTTTGGAACATGAACAACCTTGATAACATCAGATAAAGACAAAATAGAAATAGAGCTTTGGCAAAGTTTGTGAATCGAATTCCGGTATTTCGGAACACCATGTAAAGCTCTTGATTGCCTTTGCAAACGTAAGTCACTACATTAACATGGAAGCTAACTAATTTCCTAACTGTCCTAAAAGCAGCCAGAGCTAGAGTCATGCTGGAAAAGAGGGGAATTAAATAAAATCCAGGCTACGTAAATAGCTGTGATTTGTTTTTTTTTTCTGATGGATAATGAGGAAGACTGTAAGATGAGAGGAAAAGTTTTGTGAAAATTATTCCTAAACAACCTTAGCTCTAGTTCTCCTTTCTTTTTGGCACATGACATATGTCAGCTTTCCTTTTTCTGAGGATGGCAAAAGCAATCTTCTTCATTGGCTTAATTATTTGCCTTTGAAGATGACCAAAATTAAAACACATCCTGTATGTTTTCTTTGTGTAGTCCTTATTTTGACAAACAGTCTTGTATACAGCAGTTGAATTTTATCACTATTCAAACGTGCAATAATGAAGATGTGTAATTAGCAGAAAGCTCATTTTTTGCTGTCTGGGTCCTGTTTACATGACATGACCATGCAATATGATGCATCGAAAAGAGGTCCCTGGAGCACAGTTCTACACAGCAGGAGAAATTTTGGGTTTTTGAATAGGATGGCACTGTCTTGACTCTGCACATCTCTGTTGGATGCATTGATACATGTAGGGTGGCAACTGTGTTTTTTGTGATCCCTCCAGCGGTATTCAGAGCGAACGTGTTCTGCACAGACATTTAGTAGGACGATGTGACTCCCATCACCTTCACGACACAAAGCACAAGACTGAATAGCTCCACAAATACGTCCCTCTGAGCTCGACAGTCCTCTGCTCTAGGTATTCCAGCTCCTGTACTGAACGCCTGCATCTGTCTGCCTGCTCATCTGCTGATAAAGCCTCTACCAGACCACCAACTCATAAGGATGCTCTGATGAGGCACACAGACACTACAGCATAACACCAAGGTGCAAAGTCATGGAGATGATGTCATGAGAAGGCAGATTATTACATACACATAAATATATGACCACTTTTTCCCCCTTTCACCAATGAAGAGTTGTCCAAGATCAGGCAAACAAACTGGGAGGGCTGCAGGAGGTGCTTGTGTTTCTAGACTGTGCTGGGTGGTGGTAGAAGTCATGGTGGGACAGTGCTGTGAGTCTCAGCCAGCAAACAGCCCTGCCTGAAGCATTGCAGGCATCTCCATCATGCAGCCAAGATGGTCTTGTCTTCCTCCCTGAGGTCCAGCTGAAAACCAAACACAGAGATTCCTAGGCTGCCATTGGGCCCGAGCTAGCTCTTCGGTGACCACCATAATCTGACAACAGGCATGTGACAGCTCTGCCCATTGAAGTTCTTCAGCTGCATTCTTATATATAAACATGTTAAAAATGCAGAACATCAGGAACATCTGTGACAACATCAGAGAAGCAGCTGTAGAGTTATATGTAGAGGAGAATAATTTATGCTGATGTAGTCTGGTATGTCTTATGTAAAATCCTTTACCAGCCAAAACCTTAAGAGGTCCAGAGAAGCAGATACATAGTGCCAACAGAGAGTCCGTCGCACAGTGTGAAGTCGCAGTCACGATCCACAATTAGGGTGGAAAGACACAAAGCAAAATTCTGCTTCCTGCTGCTGTGGAAAATGGGACAGGGATCCAAAAAGGCACTTGTTATCCCTTCCTCTTTGATTACTTTTTGCCGATTATCCTCTCTGATTACTTTTTGCCGATTATCCTCTCTCCATGGTGTTTGGATGTACTCACTCAGCAACTCCTGTTTATGGTAACTGCAAGCACCGCCAGTGCAGGGCAAAGAGCCATAGTGGTTGAGGTTCCACATGGAGAACGTATAGGAACGGGTACCGGTGTGTGCCTGTTCTAGTCAGATGTAACACAAGTCTCTTAACCAGCAGCACTTTGGGGTTTCCCGTCTTTAAATTTCTATATCGCATTAACCTTACAATGATGAATCTCGTACTTTGACAGGAGTCCCTTGAAGAAAAGTTGTTCAGTCTAGCTGTAAGTTAGTGAAAATGCCAGCAGAAATCAAATTCATACCTCAACTTTCAAATTTTTTAAAACATAATCATCGTATGATCAATGCCAATTAGGGCAATTTACTAATAGATTGTATTTGGTAAAGCTCTATATAAGTCTTTTGACTACAAGGTGAGAAGAGATAATAGATATTTTTAAAAAGCATGAAATACTTTAAATGTTAAAAACCACCAAAGACCCAGGATTAACTCAATTTCAGATTAAAAAAGAAAAACAAAGTCCCAAATGTAAGGTGATCTCACTGCACTCAAATATCTGGAAATTGTGTAATTATTTAATGCTTTCGTCTGTTTGTAAGCCTCTTATAGAAGAAGCACATTCTCCAGAGATCATTGCCTTACTGTGTACATAAGGAAAAGATACAGTTGAATTATGGTAAACATATTTAATTCCCCCTAGGAGTGGATAGGTAAAAATGCATAAGTTCAAAGGGAAAATAAAATAATGAAAAAGTTATTTAATCCCTAACGTATGTAGCAAGCTCCTTTCACAGCTTTGCAGGAACACGTCCTCACAACCAGTGTAGAAAATGAAGTATATAGAGTACATATGCTTATTTTTGTTATGGATTTTGAATCCATTTTCAAATCACACAATTAAACAAACATCTTCAATTCAACAGCCACGTACTCTCTGAAGTTCTTTAAATAATACATAAAAAATTAAAAGAATAAAACCATAAATATGCAGTATTTATATACATATCCAACTGTATCCTATATTACCACACAAAGCATAAGGTACACCTCAGCAACAGAAGAAATCTTTCCATTAAAACTGGGTAAACATACAGGCTTTTTGTTTATAACATTTTTTTGCCTACAGCCTTTTTGCTGGGCCTTGGCCAATTTAATTTCACCATATTTTGATGGAATTCCCAGATCAGGTGGTTTTGTTGTTTGGGATTTTATCTTATAAGGTCTAACAGGAAGAAATTTTTTCATGCCTCTTTTAAAGCTCTACAAGATTGTGAATATTACACTAGGAATAGTTTTGTTGTTACTGGTTTTTGCCTTCAAGTACATTGCTATTTAACGATCCACAAAGATGTTGAGGCCATACTTCTGGAAAGGGATCTCACATTCTTAAACGCACATCACTGAGTCACCCTAACGAAGTCAGCGAGACCACCAATCTACACCAATTGAGGTAAGTAAGTCTTGAAATATCAAAAAGGAGTTTGCTGAAGTGAAGATACATAAATGCAAATCTATTGGTAATAAACGGAATCAGAAACTGGAGAGCTGAATGGCTTTGCTGTCTGCTCTAAAATCATGATTAAATCAGAGGTTATCCATGAACACAGATACCTGCTTCATTGACAGTGTATGGCACATCAGAAAGCAATTAAATCGAAGGCCTTAGAGTTTATTTTTGTTTAAACTGCAGTCAGTACCAGCCATTGACCAATAACTATTTAAATAGCAAGCAAATAGTGCCACTGCTCCGCATGAAAAGTGACTCTGCAAAGATTAGGAAATACTGTGTAGCAGGACAACAGTTAAGCACAGACAGCAGTTATTTAGGGATTCTGTCACGCCTGCTGCCCACAGCAACAAATCCAAATCTATCCATTGCATTTTCAGAAATGAGTTATCTGCCAACAGTATCACTGTAGTTGCAAACTTCACTAAAGATTTCACCTTCATTACTATGATATTTCTCTGATCCTTGCTGAGCACTACCCTTACAACAGATGACTGACCCATTACTCTGTAACAGGTTGCCCGGCATCCACGCTTCTCTCTAACAATAGAGCTTAGATGTGAAAAGCTCCGTTCAAGCAGCTGAAATGCTTGGAAGTGCCACCACTGCTATTCAATCTCCTTCCAGTTCAGATACTCGTGCAGGACAACAAGCATCAACATACAATTTCTTATGGCCTGTGCCAGGATCCTACAAGTCTGTAAAAAGCCTCTTGCTCAAGCACACTCTCCCATGTTTGTTGCATCCTCCTGCTCTTGCAGTTAATCAGGACTACAGCATATGTTTCTACAAGATAGGCTCTGTTATTCAGCTGAGATAAACATATATAGACATACGCATATTTTATACCTACACATGATAGACACAGTGATATAGATGTCTATTGGAGAATTTTCACCTCCAGGCAATGGATAAAATATTAATATCTTTATAACATATCATTGGATTATAATGTATAATTTTATAAAGTATCATGATTATCATACTAAAAAGTTATATCTGAGGCGTGTAAAAAGCGTAGTCATTCACTCCTATAGAAGAGCTTTCATTTTATACCACGCAACACATCCAAAATAATACCCTGGCAAACAGAGGCAGGAAAAGAGCAAAGTACTTTTGATCGGCATGGGGATAAGCTGTTGCTCAAGGAACTCCCTGCTCGTGCTGGGTAATTTCCCCTGCCATGTTCCCTGTGATTGATTTTCACAAGTAGGAGTAAAACAGAATCATGCAAGCTGTGACACTGCCTACAAAATAAGACTTTGAATTCAGACGACAAAATGAGTCAAACAGCAATATTGTCAGGACCACAGTACTGCTTAGGTCTTCTTCCCAAAGAGCAGAAGAATCTACTGGGGAACGACACTCTTAAAGAAAAGCAGTTACCCTTGACAAAATGTTTTTTTAATGGCAAACAGTGTCAGGCTGGGTGCGCTGGTATAGCCTCGATGACAGAAGTTAAAGCTGTATCAGCTTAAACCCCACAAAGCTCTGGAACAATAGCTCTGGGTGACAGAAAAGTCATCTTTATACACTTGAAATCGAATGAAAGGAAAAAGGAAAAGGAAAGGCAAATAGGTTACAAACATATGAAAAGGAAATTTAATGGGCAAAACCCACTATTGCTTTCCCTTTCACCACCTCTTGCCAGTTTATTGTTCGCATCTTGCTCGGGGTTATCTTTTGCCTATCATGAATATCCTTGGTCCTTTACACCCTCTGAATAAGCCATTTTTATCTGCCACTTCTCTCGGTCAAGTTATTTTAATGAAGAACCTTTGTACTTATCACAAAGCTATTTTTCATCTAAAATTACAATGACTGACTAGTCAGTACTTAGAAGTAGCAAAACTACTCTCTGTATGAAGAGAAAGGTATCGTTCTCACTTCTTCTGTGGCCCTCTCTTTGTTTTTACTCAATAGTGAGAGCTTGCACTGCTCTGCCGCAAGGCACTTATAAAGAAGCAAAACCCCTCCAAGACCATCCTCTGACATTTAAGTGTAGGAATTTTGCCAACAGTAAATAGTTAGACTTAATGGAGAATGGATGAGAAATATCCCAGTGGACACCTAAACATGACACTTCATTCCCAGTTCTCAAGCATTATTGCAAGAATTGCCATTGCAGTTAGGGAGTTATAAACGTATTTACAAGCAAACATGTTCCAACAGGTCACACTTGCAACACACAGTGCTATTAGGGTAACAGAACCTATAAAGCAAGCAAAAAATAGTAAAACAATCTGCCACATACCTAAAAAGTCACACAATGCTAATGCAGAAATAGATGGACCACTTATCCCACCTTCCTCCCTGCTTTTCCCTCATGTCCTGTTAATGTAATTCCTTCCTCTGCTCCTTCTAACATACAAACTTATTTCCCAATCTTGCAGCAGTCTTATTTTCAGTCCCTTGCTGGTCTATACATTGCAAAAGAGATTACAACTTGTGTACACTAAGCTTGCATCAGGGTGCTTATATGCAAGAGGTGTTCAGGGAGAGAACAGAGATAGCTGAAGAGGCAAACGTGCAGTCTTAGCCCCAGCATCGTACACTCTGGATGAAATTACTGCAGAGCAGAGAAACTGCTGCAAATGATATCTCATGAAAAGGGTAAGAAACAAGGGGGAAGTTAAATAGGATTTGTTTGTTGCATTCTCAGGTGAACAATTTAAAAGAAGGAAGCTGTAAAAGCCAAACCGACACATAAAATTTTTCTAGGCAATTCGTTCTCAAATCTGCCTTCGTTCTTTTCCAGTAATTTCACAGAAAAATTAATGTGCATATGGAATGAATAATCAAAAGTTACAAATAGGGTATGGAGTCAGACGAGATACTTCTTTTGCAAGCATTAATGCCACATGAAGGAAGTGCAGAAGCACTTGAAGGAGTCAGGTCTCCAGTTTGTGACTTGGAAACCTGGGACTCCCATCTTTCTCCTCCTTTCAGTGCAAAACAAACTAGTGGAAACATGGAGATCTTTCAGTGGCAGTTTTCCAGTCCTCCTCTCAAGTAGAGAAATCTGAAAGACTCTGAAACACCGTGTACGAGGTTTGACATGCAGAAATCTGCTATATAGGTCCATATACAGGAAACCCTGTACTATATCTCTCAGGATCAATTGGTGAGTTTAGATCAGCAGAGGCATATTCTGTCCCTCCTCACAAGACAGAGTCAGGATTGACAGGCTCAGCCTGAACTCGTCCACACACAGTGCCCCAGGCCCACAGAGCAACCAAGCTATTAGATGACTGACAGACAGTCAAATTTCTGTTAAACCCACTTTTCTCCTTGAGGAATTGCATATTTTGGTATAGTTACCCTTTGTCTGTATCTTTATTTTCTCCATCTGAGCAGGGCTGTCTTTGCTACCACAGACATCCTCTCTTTGACTTTCAATAGAATAATACTCAGTAATAACGTACAAAGTGAGGCTTATAAAATGATTGCTTTGACTCTACAATCTCTAACATCGGAAGTTACAACAATTTCCTCTTCCCATTCTCTTTCTTCTCACTACAGAAGTCTGAATTTGTATCCTTTACAAAGATTCTCCTGCCGAATTATCTGGGAAGAGAGAATAATTCTCTGGGGAGAGTTTCCTTCTTGCTGGCAGCTGCTCCAACTGTCTGAAACTTGCTATTGCCCAACCTCCACAAGATCTCATTTCTATTGCTAACGAGGATACCCTACATTAAACCGAAGGAATCCCTTTATTTTTCCATTCTTCAGTTGTCCGGAGTAGACTTCAAATAATGTAGATGCACACAGTAACTACTACTACCTGAATTTCATGTTCATTCAGTGCAGTGCCCTGAGAGCATCGGGGATCGCTACTGCAAAGCACTGCAAGATTCAACCCAAATAGAAAATATGTTTGGATTTTTTTTGGGGGGGGAAGTGGGTTGTATGGTTTGCAGTTTTTTTAAGTAATCATCAGTAGCTACTGCTTTTTATTTATATCAAAAGCACGCATACTGTATTTCATGTTGAATATAACAGTTTTTTCCTTCAGCTCAGTGAATGGATCATAACAAATCAGCTGTAAACCTTTACAGCCAGCAGATGTAAGTGTGCTTTCTCTCAATTGAGCTGTATCTGTGTGCCATGAAAGTAAAACCCATTCTCCTCCTGTCTCTCACAAATCTTGAAAATAAAGTGGTATCAGCTGCTTCGGAACAAATAGCAGCATTCAGTTTTCCTCAGACGGATGGAACTTGTACACTGCTAATCAGGTTTCCCCACTTTTTTTATCCTATTGTCACCTCTCAGCATAAAAGAACGTCAAATGTGGTACGTACAATGTGGGAGGGAAGAAGTATCCATCACTGCTCACCAGTGGTAAGGAGCTAAGAGGAAGAGGCTAAGTGACTGAAAGCATCACAAAGCAAGTTACATTTAGGTTAAAGAAAAAAAATCGACCACCTGAAACCCCTTCTCAGACCAAATTCTCTCCATACCAGGGGTTTTGTCTACCATGTATACCACACGCACCCTCAGAAGCCAAAATTGTCTGCTCTTTGCTTTCTGTCACTGCTTAACTGGATTAAAGTCAGCACCATCCTAGCAGCTCCCTGCAGCCAGGCTGGCTCCAGGACAGGCAGCAGCCAGCACTTGGCATCATGTTCTGCAGCTGTTAGCACATCCCAAGAATAAAAGTGGAAGAATGAATCAGCTATTTTAGAATTATACTATATCTTGGCAATTAGCAGAATAAAACTACAGAATACAGTGCCAATTAATGCGTTCCTCCTTTTTCTGCTTCTCAGTTAAGCTTACAAAGTTGCCTCTTAGCTCCCCTTCTTTTAAATCCCAGCACACAGAGGGTTTCCTACGACATAATTCTCAAAATGCGGTTTTAAAGAAGTTTTCTTACTTTTCAGCATGAACTCTATTTGTAGGGGACATTATAGCTCAGGGAAGAGGGATAATAATAATAGATCTGTGACAGCAAGGACAGCATTCTAATAACGGCGTTCTCATAAGCAATAGCAGCTTTATTTTCCTTACCAGGGACAATATAAAAGTTGTACCATAAGTACTCAAAGGAGTTTGAAGTAACAGGGAGCCAAATATTTCTTCTTCCTCTCTAAAAAGCACAGAAGTGTCTCTGATTTTAGGAAATTGGTGTGGGTTGCGTCATGACTTTCATTCATCCAATTCCACCTCTGAAATAGAAAGGACTAAAATACTTATTTATTTTCCCTTCAGCTACATCACTTGGGAGCTGGAAACATGTTACATGCTGTGACCTCTCCTTGTCTTCTGAGGCTGTTGGCAACCCTCAGAGCAACCAGAGGACAGGTAGACATTAAGGAGACTTAGGAAAAGTAACTTTGGGGCAGGAGAGATTAGGCACTAAGCTCCATGTGTATCATGAGGATGACTCATAATGAGAAAGAACCGTGGTTTCTGGTGACTGACATGATGGCTAGTTTGGAGCTTAAGCTCTGTGCTCAATCCTTAGCCTGCAATCCCTGAAATAATCTTTTAATATGAAGTTTAGTCCATATACAGGGCTAGCAGAGCTCCCTTTGCTAAAATTAATTGGAAGTGGATTGTGAAAAGCCACTCACATTAATCACCATGAGCAGTAAAATGAAAATAGACTTCTTAGGGTGTTTTTTGTGGTTTTTTTTTTCAATTTTATCTTTCTAAACCATATCAGAAGGTCTGCTATCCAAAGTTGGTGTGATTCAGTCAAAATAAGCAAAGGCTTTTTGGAAATTTTTGTAAGCACACAGCATCCTTGCATCAGTGGAGGGAACAAGCATCCTGACTTCAGCTCAGACAGAAAATAGACCTTCACGCAACATATCCCCTCATCCCCCTCCCTGGCCCCACCTTCTTCCCTCCCCACAACACAGCCAGATGGCTTCAAAAATGTGTGGAATATGACATTTTAATTATAGATCACCTGCAGGTAGACCACAAGAGGTCTCTCTAAAGAATAGGGAAGAACAATTAAAAAAAAAAAGGTTTCTAATTTTTCTGTCTCCTCCGACAGCATGGTGAGAAACAGGAACAGAGAGCACACTGAACAGCAGGTCAATTAAAGTCATTCTTCTGGCCGGGGTGGCACTGGCACCGAGCCCGGATCTTACAGCCCTGGCATCTCCTTCGCATCCTAGGGCGCCCTCCATCCAAGGCAAAGCATCTCCTGCATCCCTGTTGAGCCAGCTCAGGGCTCCTATCTGAGCAAGCTTGGCATTTGCTTCAGTACCTTGCTGGACTCCAAATCACCCTTCACCATCACCGAAAGAAAAGCTCTGTGCAAAGGAGCTGCCTTAAAAGATACACACTGCAGCTGATTCTGACACAATTCCCAGTGCACTGGTAGAGCTGTTAAGATTTTGGAGCTTTCTGTGGCCACAGCTGACCTTACATAGAACAGCTGTCCATCCCCAGGGACTGTTAGATCACAGCAGTTAAAATGTTTAAGCTTTGCAACAGATCTTTGGTATCCACTTTTAATTAAATTGGTATTATCTTACTCTTTCAAGCTACACTTTTTTGATATTACCAGTAAATGGTTTAATTCTTTGCATGACTCAGTTATTTCAGTTCTGAATTTCTCCCAATCAGTCGTCTTAATTCCATCAGTAACAACCTAATAAACACACTTAAATCTTGTAATAATGAATACTACTGGCAGGTTACTCTGGAGTAGCCTTTAATTAAAGCAATTTAGTCTCAGTACTAGTCACAGCCAAATGATAGCCTGCACCTCTGTGGTTTTATGCTTGAAATCCTATAAGTTCCAGACTTCCAAGCAAGCCATGTAAGCAGAAAGAAATGGTATTTGTGAACAGAAGTGGGGAACTACTCCCAAAGCTCTGTGCATGCCACCTTGCTTCAGATGATAGTGAAAGTCAGATAACATCACTGAGTACAGCCAAGTTTTGGGGTTGCCCTGTGGAAGATAACGACGTTGGCAGTTTTGCTTTTGAACACCAGTGTTGGACCCTTGGCTCTCCATGTCCCTTCTTCTCTCCACCCTGTCCAATATTCCCAGCAGCCAAAGAGCTTTTTCTCCTCACTGCCAGATGACACTAAAGAGTTTGTTAATGCGTGACTTGCCAAAGGTCACATTAATATTTTTTTTAAGTGAGGTTTTCGGATTAGAAAATAAAATAGTTCTCTGTCACAGATACCAGTATAGGTTTTAAGAAATCATAAAAGGGAACAAAATGTGTCTGCTCCTTGAATATTTCACTGGATTTCACCTGTTCCTCAAAAAGGAATGGTGTTTTCAAACAGGTTCAAAATTAAGTATTCTCCTTTTTTTTTCCTGCCCTTTCTCAAGAGTTCTCCATTTAACATGCAATGTCATGGTTTATCATTGTTGTCTCTTAAGGTCCAAGAATTTTTGCTGCCTCATCTTCAGAGTGATTAATTTTTATATTACCTATTTTAATAGCTTTAATATTACACTGCAAAAGAGGAGTGCAGTTTGCAATGGTGGTCTGGGCAGCCTTCAGCAGTCTAAACAAGGAACTGCTCTAAGACAACGTGAACGCTGCCAGCACAAATGCTCCACAAGCCGGGGAGAAGACAGATGCTGCCATTTTATTAATATCTTCTATACACGAGGCTCGTCATTAAATCCAGGAAGAAAAACAAGGACTGGTACAATGTGAAAAATGAAAAGACATGAAGTATTTTGGGAAAAGTAATTAAGAATGAAAGTAGAGCTGTTGTAAATGTGAGGTCTCAAGCCAAGGAGAAATTAAAGTTAGACTTCAGATGATGTAGAGAAAAACGTAATGTTTTTCTCCAAGACTCATACAGCAAAATTTTCTCAACTGATGCCATATTTAACCAATATTAAGTGATCAGACTGTAAAATATTTAATCAATTAACTTATCTGAAACATTTCATAGCCAGAGTAAAGCAATGCTGAGCTGTAATAACAGCTATCACATTTTTAAACTGATAAATTGAATTAAATACTGTAGGCATTTAATTTCATAGCATAAGAACAGAAATCTTAACATCCAGATACTTCCATCATCAAAGTGCTAAATTTTTCAAATCGTTATTCCCATGGCAACTTTGTTACCGCCAACAATGAATATGAGACAATGGCACACATCAAGTATGTAAGACATGAGTTAGAGAAAGAGTATCTAAACATTTGCAATTTTTTAACTCACAGAGTGTCAGAAAATAATGGATGCATCCCTACAGCGAAGAAAACGCAGTGTAACAGAAAGTCCTTTGCATCCACTGACATACTCTAGAAAAGGTTACTCGGAGGTTACAGAATAACCACTTTATTAGATTTCTAGATGAAAAAGGACTGCTATCTGTAGAATTGTCTAAGAACAGGGTAATCTCACATGACACAACCGTATGGGCTAGACAATGCATTTCCTCCAATTTTAGGATGCTAAATTACTTGGACCTCTTGTCCTCTTGTTATTCCCATTGACCAAGTCCTGCCTGTGCCTATAGACTTTAAAAATGGAGAAATAATATAACACATAAAATATACACGTGAAGAAATTTATTTATCTATAAAATTTGCAAGAACATTTTAAAAAATATTTCAGAAAAGAATACTTAAAATTCTATAACTAACAGGCATTTTCAGAAACTGCCTTCTGGCCTAAGATTTCCATTTCTCCCAGTTTTCTAGCTTCTGGCATTTTCAGAAACTGCCTTCTGGTCTAAGATTTCCATTTCTCCCAGTTTTCTAGCTTCTGACATTGCCAAGCAGCCAGCAAATTTCCTCTGTGTTAGTAAAAGTCTTTTGATCTTCTGCTCAATAATCAAATTAACTTTCTCTTTCCCACAGTCCTATAAATTCATTTCCCTAGAGACTCAAACTTCATTACCTCACACTGTAAACTTGAGACATTTCAGCAACAAAATCGTTAAGTCAATTCACTGTCTAGGGATAAATGTGTGTACCTACTTCAAAAATTTTTGAACTTCAGCAAATATATATGTGGGAAAGATCATAAAATTTCAGCATTTATTCCTTGTCTGTGGGTATCTGCTGATGCCTCTGTATACAACAGGTAGTTTTTTGGTGTTTGCAGCCTTAACTTCCAGATTTGAGGATACTACTCAAGATCTTCATCAGATTTTCAAAGTTTTCACCACCCCAGTATGTTCTTGACAACTGGCAATGAGGTTTACATATGAACAACTACCAGAAGATGACACTGTTAGCCCTTAGTGACCTTACTCATCATTTAAAATACGTTTCCTCTAAAAGACCCCACAAAGTAGTAACGAAACATGTATAGAAGTGTTAAGAAATGTGCAAAAATATACTTTAAGTATTGGAACATATACACATAATATGCATATACACATATATATGTATACATAATGCATAAATATCAGGTATATATTCTTTTAGGGGCTGGCTTTGGAGAGAAGGAAAAGGATCTGGAAGATGACTCTTCCTTTATTAAGTAAACCTTTCCAATAATGTTACTCTTTTATATAACATATTAATTCCACTAAGCTTGACATACTCCTTTAGAGGTACAGTAGGTATAATTACAGACAGAAAGGAAAAAAAATCAGAGAATGGTTTTCATCTGACACTTACCTGGAGCTAAATATCATGTTATGGGGTATTTTTTTCCCAGTAACGTAAATTAAGTTTTATGATCTAAAGAGACTTGTTTTCCCCCACCATTTATATCTTTGATTCTAGGTGGCAACACAGAATTTGGAATAAAAGATCTATTCCATAGGACACTTCTGGGTCATTACTTGACCCTCAGATGATGGCACAGACACCCCCAGGCAGTGGTACGGCAGTTCCCACACTGTCCTGACCACCCTCAACGTCTCGCTGCTGTGCAGTACTCTGTCTTTCCACTTCTATTTGCTCTGGCACCATGATACCCATTTCCAAGGAATTTTGAACAAGTTCTCTGAGGAGCAGCTGAAGGAGAGCAGAGGCACTGTATTTTACTCAATATTATCATCATAAAAATTAAACAGAGGATGAAGACACCAGATGCAGAAGACCTCCAGTGCAACGTAGCCTCACATGCCAAGGTCTGAAAATGTAGTCGAATCAGAGCCCCACTGCTGCTCGGGGGAGGAGACCAGAGCACCTTTCTCAGCATTTTTTTCCTTCTGAGCAGGACAGGTTGTTTTTTTTTTAACAAAAAGGCTTTCAGTCTTCTGGATCTGTAGCTCTGGTACTAAGAACATGACAATTTTACCAAAGTATTTCCCTATCTTACACTTCAGAAAGTAGGTTGAAGGCTCAGGACAGACCACTAAGAGTTAAAGCCACTGTGGTGAAAGCAGTTTTATAACCAGTAAGACTACTAGCCTACTGGTTTAATAACCAGTAAGACTAGCTGATTTGCCCAGCATCTTTGGTACAATGTTTAGCACTTCTCAGTTTCTTCCTTTGCCACATACAAGGGAGAAAAAAGTCTAGCATCAACCTATACTCACACAAATTCAATTTCACCTGTAATAATAGGTATCATCCTTGTCCCTTTATTTTCTGTGTATCCTTCTCCTTTTCTCCTGGACCGGAAGAAATTATATTTGAGTTCTTTTCTTAGAGATTATTCAGTGTTTTGGATCCTGATACGAAGGGAAAGTATCATTATACACGATTGTTAAGGGGATAATGGAAGTAGTTCCAACAGGGCACAGCTTACTTGTGATGGTTTTATATGAATGCAGTGGTCAGAAGTACATTGAATAGTCAAGAAAGGAAATAACTGCTTATTGTGAAATATTCCATTCAATAACTTCATGAAATTTCACTCTCAATGAAAACCCAGCCAAGTTATTTTTATACTAAAAATACCCATAACAATTATCCATTAAAAAAGATATCTAGCCCCTAATCCCCAAAACATGAAATGCCCTTTACTTATTTGCCATTTCCAAATAACACAGGGTTCAATACCACTGCATTTCCAAATGCAAAAGCTCTAGTTTGTAGTATCCCAGCACCCTATGAAATATTTTAAGACAGATGTTCACTATTTACATACAATATTGTACTCCAATGAGAATCTAAGTATTTTGTATTCTAATATATGACCTGATTATTTCTTTACGATCCAAATATTCCCAAAGCTGCTAGCACTACTTCTCGCTCCGTAGATTACTCCTCACTTTTTCTTACTGAGAAGCCATTTCTGCATACTTTGCAACTTCTCCAGTTGTTTCTGTAGCTGCTGACAGGGTGAAGTGTTGTGCACATCATCCAGCATTGTATTTTCACAGTGAGAAGCAATTGTTTTTTCCGGTCAGTATATCTATCAGTCAGAGGGCATTTCTAAAACTTCTCTGCCACCACTAAGAAGCAGGATAAATTTAACAGAGAACCAACTACAGATGTGTTGCAGCAATATGAGATTTAATATTTTATTTCACATAGTCACGTGCCCACACTCTTTTTCCTACACATTGATATAAAAATCACTGACTTTTTTTTTGGTCAATACGGTGTGGTTTTTTTTTCCCAAGGGTTTGATACATTGATCTAAAGTGGTATACTTCATGCATGTCTCCAGGGCCTTTCGCAATCAGGAATTTCAAAGGAAAATGTGAGCAGAAATAGGAAAAAATACTCCCTTGAAGGCAACAGTTCCAATGTTATCAGCCAAACAAAGCTAACAGAGTGACAGCAGTTTTCACATTATCGATGAGGACAGAATTTGTAATGTTTTTCAACACTAAACTAGAAATTACATGCTTGCTTTGCTGCACCAAATACACCCAAACAGTTTCTGATACCAACAGAAGAGGGTGTCTATCCTCTGTGCTTCACAAAAATCAGCAAAACAGTGAGAGATCATCTGAATTGCCTTATTTCTTCATGATATAGCTCTGGTGAAAAAGAAAAGTCTAAAGGCACAAGGTAACAAGCACACCATCTAGGCAGAAATAGCTTGCTTATTTTTGCATTGTGTTAAGACTTAAGTAGGTCAAATTAGTATTAAAATATCCTATTTGTAATGATGATTTTGCTAATAACTTCCAAGATTACTTTAATCACTTTGACATCCTCTATATTAGAATTCAGGCTTCTTGCATTTATATATTTATCTGTTTTTGCACTCAGGCAGACCTTCCTATTAAGGAGAAAGCTTCAGTTTGACTTCTACATTCCTACTTAAAGAAAACTTCCGCCTTTCACACTTAGATTATCTACAGTGTAAAACAAAAATTCAAATTACTGTCACAAAATCTAATAGCATTGCGTCGTTTAAACTCACTGAAGAACTAAGGTCATACTGCTCAGCCAATAAAGGTTTAAAGTAGGAACATTAAAAGAAATAAACCAGAATAAAAATGGGCCATAAAACATTCCATGGAGAAACACAGATTGTTTTCTTTTTTCTTACTTAGAAGATATAGGTGGCAGTAGGGCACACACGAAAAGTGCTCAGCATGGGAACAACTCTAGGGACTCAGAGTTATGTGGATAACTCCAGGTGACTACTGGCTTCAGCACAAAGAAATTATGGTCCTGTTGAAAGGAAAAAAAACCTCATTTATACATAAGAGTCGCTTTTATGTACCAACTTTGCTTTGATCTGAGAAAAAAAAATCATAGAAAAAAAGATGGAAAGAAAGAATACCATCCCACTAAAACAGTCACTTCTAAATGGCTCAGTCAAGGATAATGCCTCCTTTCAAATATTTCGTGTCAAAACGTTGATTTTTGCACTCCAGGACAAGTGATGCCCATGAGTATCAGTGAATGTGTAAAATATCTGGGCTGTGTCCACCTGTTCCGGTCTGTGCATTAGGACCATCCTAAGCACTCTTTCCCAGGAGCATCACTTCCGCAGCAGCCTGGAAGACCACCAGCTGCTGCCACACAACCTCTGGTCTAAGCCCAGCACCCCCAAGACCCTCCAGGCCAGGAAATCAAATATTGCCTTTGACATCCTTGTTTTAATATCCAGGAGGAGGGTGAGAGGTCTCCCCAGGTGGTTTCCCCAATTCAAAGCTGTCAGCTCTCTGCCAGTACTTACAGCACAGAGTAGCATCACATTGCTTGTAAATGATGAAAGATCACCTAATTCTTTCCTATTTCGTTCACATACATCTGCAGAATGCGATATTCGGGTGACAAGTGACAAAGAATCAAAATGTTTTAAAGTAATGGTTCACCCTGCAGGAAACAGAGCTGTATCTGCCTCTCTTGTGGTCTGAAAGAACATGATACGGCATACAGAAATAAATGAGAATTATCAATATGCTGGCAGAAATGAGGTTCAACAGTAATAATAGTTTCTGGGGTTTCTTACCTTAGATGCAAAAATAATATTGTCATGTACCTTTCTCAAATAGTTACAGTTCTTTTATAAAGGCACCTAAGGGCTCATTCCATTTTAAGCATATTTTACTAATGAGTTATTCCACTGAGCGGCTTGATAATATCTACTTCTTCCTGTGCTTTCAAAAGAAGAGCTATCAAGCTATTTTGCAAAGCAGCCTTAGTCAATATACTTCCAATATACTTTTTTTTAATGTGTCATGTCACACAATAAATATCTCTTTTTCTCTCCACTAAGTCAGAAAAGAAGTTGAATACTTCAACTGTTTGAGATTTGCAAACTTTGAAAAATAAATGTCAACACACGATTCTTACCTAAATAGAAGAATACAGCTATGCAGATAGAACAAGCTGTTTTCAAAGTATAATGCTAAAAAAATGCCAAACTTAATTCCTGGAAAAAAATAATGCTTTCTCAGTTTCCAATTATCTTGGGTCATTTTAGACAAAAAGCATTTTTGTCTCATGTGGTGGACTGTAAATAAATATAATGAATGGAATTTTTCAGATGGCTATACGTTTTTCTATTCACAAAATAACTTACAAGAAACATCAGCAAATCAAGAACACCAGCAAAAAAAAATCTTACAGTATCTGGGAAACATCTGTGTAATGTCACAGCAAAACTGACAGAACATTCTATTTTTCATGCAGTCTGCATGGACTCGTGCAATAATGAATTCACTGAATACTGACATTAATGCATTAATATTGTTGAGCAACTGACCAAAACAATTTAAAAGGGGATGAGAGGGAAAAGGAGGAAACTATTCATTTGAGTTTAAATTTTTCCTGAGCCATATTTACTTCGCAAATTAAGTTTTTGGGGTCACATTAGAATCAACCTTCAAAACACATAAATGACTTTTGAAAGCAAGAAGGCTGATGAATTTCAAGTACTATGTTTAACAATAATATGTGAACAATCTAAACTACCAAATGAAAGCATCTATAGCAGGGTAAAGCTAAACCTGCCAACCAGCTTCAACACATTCCCACTTTTATCCCTATCAGGATTTCATGTTACACTTATGGCTTCAGCAAAGGTTAAGAGTTGTTATCAGTTTCTCTATAATAGCTGAGCTCAACTGTAAATTTAAAGCTAAACCATTATTTCCTCAGTTCTCTAGTGATTACCTACCTCTGTTCATCATAATCATCATCCACAGAGAAAAGCCTTTCGAATACACCATACTTAAAAACTATGTGGGCTATTTATTCTGATTTTTAGTTCAGCCTAGCTTGATTGTTTGGTTTCAGTGCATCAGTGGTTGCTTAATTTCATTACTCTGGTTTTCAATAACGACAGCATCACCCTATACAATAATAGCATTTCTTGAAAACACACTCCATAACATAATTAATTGACTTGTGAAAACATCTTTAGGTTTTTTGATTTTACAAACTCATCTCCAGACTTGTCTTTTTCTGTAGTACTCCACACCTTGCTTGCTTTTAAATCCTTTGTTCATGTGTCCTGCAGCCTTCAAATAAATTATAGGCTTGGAATGGTCAGAGCAGCCTGGTCTCACTCAGATTGTATCAAGAGTAGCCTGAGAAGTCATGCACTTTTTCATTAAAAAGTTTGCAAGTTTGTTTAAGAAATCAGTAGGACTAATTAAAATCAATATTTTACAGATCCTTCCCCACAGATCTCTTGTTCTTGTTCAAGCATTCACGTCTCCTTGTCAAAGCTGGTTTTCTGCTACAGCTCCAGGCTGCAGCCAATGGATCTGCACTGATCCCTCGGACAAAGTTACTGACCGTTTCCACTAACAGAAGTAATGCATGTCTTTGCTAGACAGACAGACAATAAAAATGAAATACTGACGGCAATCTAAATAGCTGCACTTCATCATTAAATATTTCTGTTTATTGCAAAGCAGTGCAGAGAGTGCCCTGAACTCCAGGCCAATAAAATCCACATGTGGTCTTATCAGTCTGGGACTAGGAAAAAATATAACCACATCATGCAGTATCTCGTGTGAGCTAATTAGATCAACTCCAACTGATTCGATTTGGCGCACTACAACCAAAACTAGACATAGAGCTTCCAGACTTGAGCTGGCAGAGCTGGGGGAGGAGTGGGGTAGGAGGCAGCATTCTCTATCATTGCAGAGCGACACAGTTTACCTGTCTGGCAGTCTTACTGAGCACAGATAAAATATACCTAAGACTTAGGATGTTATGTTAAAGGGAAAGTAGTTCATTAACTAGTCATCTTAGTTTACAAAGGCAACCAGATTTGGGAATTCAAATTGCAAAAGAGAAACTTGAAGCTCCTACCTGGAGTTCCCATCCCTCAGCTTCTGAAAATCACAGTATGGGAAGACATTTGAGACAGAAGTGAATGAAGAACTATCAAGAAAGAAATAAGAGATAGATAAGAAACAGCTAGCAATGGAAACCATTAGTCACCAGAACTGAAATGCTAGTCAAATAAGTCATGCCTTGCAGGGATAACAGACAAATGCAGAGTCACACTAAGCTGGATGGCGTAACGATATAAATACAAGGGGGAGAAAAAAATGCTCTTCAGCTGAATAATTCTCTCAGACATCAAAGAAAGAAGAAACTTTTTCTGTCTATTAGGCATAGGATAAATCATGTAGTGAAAGTAAGACAAGTAATTTGCTTCACATTTCAATAGGATGAAGATGATGAACTCAGGAAAAAAAAAAGCAGGTGAAATAATGGAAATACAGGACAAAGGAAAGGATATTATTACAATTTATGGATGAAAAAAATACGGAGCATGATAAGCCACAGAATCTAGGCATAAAATTACAGATTCAATAGTGAGTTTATAAACAAATGATCAAAACCCTAGATAGTTCGGATATGTAGAAACCAACACTTATATTAAGGTGGGAAGAGGGACAGGAGAGTGATCTGGAACATTTCTATGTAGTTCTTCATGTGATTGCTTTAGTGTGTCAAGAACAGCTTTCAATTTCTCAAAGAAAAGGATGCAGCTTTCCATGCTAGCAAGGAGAACTTTGATAAGCACGGCACCAAGGACTGAGTGTTTATATTATGACTGGGTGTCACCGGGTGTTAATAGCACAAAATAATTTTGCGTTGTCAGTTGAGATTTTATCTTGCACAAGCTGATTAAACTGAAACATAAAAGGTAAACTGGCAAAAGCAGATGTTGGTATGTTAAAAGTGCTGCACTGGCAAATATTTATAGCTGTACTCAAAATATTGATCCCCAGTTTTTGGAAGAAAGTCAGATACCAAGTTATCAAGTCAGACTGTTCTGTAAACTGTGAGTAAACCTGAAGTATAATGGTTTGTTGCTGTTTGGGGAATTTTTTATTTTTTTAAATAAAATGTTAAGCACCAGGCAAACCCAAGTGTTTCTGGTACTAAAGAAGGGCATTTTTTTTTTTCTAATGCTAGACAACTTTCATTCTAGAAGGTCATTTCTATCAAAAAAAAAAAATAAAAGCAGAAGAGAAACAGAAGGTATGAACCTTCAACCAAAACTGTACTTGAAGACAATACTGAGGTTTCTCCAAATTGTTCAGTTTGAGAGTTTTCTTATTTTCCAATTTGAGCAAAGTAAAATAGATGTAGTTGCTGGTGCTTGCAGTGCTGCTGTCCTCCACCACCCCAAATGAAATGCATTTACATAACAGAATGAATGTATATTCACATGACATTTTACAGGCATAAACTATTTTTGACTCAGATACAGATCCAGTTGTATATAAAACAAACAGTGATTTTTTTTTCCCAGTCACATCAAGAAGGTAGATTTAGTCTCTATTATACATTTACCATTGTTTATATAATCTCAGTAAAAGACTTGAAGAACACTGCAGATTTGAAATTTCTATGTAGACAGATAAGAAAAGCATCTATGTGCTTGTCGTGAGCATACGTTGTCACCTGAAGTTCATGAAAAATGTGACATTTGCACATTGATATTCAACTGTTGCACTTAGGAACATCAACACTGGAAAGGACCTTAGGATCATCAAGTCCAACCTACAGCCCTACAC
Source organism: Trogon surrucura (assembly GCA_020746105.1). NCBI lineage: Eukaryota > Metazoa > Chordata > Aves > Trogoniformes > Trogonidae > Trogon > Trogon surrucura. The sequence goes on along the minus strand of CM036621.1, from coordinate 52,013,312 downwards.
CACCGTAACACTAAACCGTCTCCTGAAGTGCCACATCCAGCTGTTTTTTAAACACGTCCAAGGATGGTGATTCCACCACCTCCCTTGGCAATCCATTCCAATGCTTCACCAGCGTTTTGGTGAAGAAGTTTTACCTAATATCCAATCTAAACTTCCCCTGGTGCAACTTGAACCCGTTCCCTCTTGTCCTGTCGCTATTCACTAGGGAGAAGAGGCCAACACCTGTCTCACTACAGCTGCCTTTCAGGTAGTTGTAGAGAGCAATAAGGTCTCCCCTCAGCCTCCTCTTCTCCAGGCTGATAGATACTTGACAGATACTTTTTTTTAGTGAAATTAAAATACTCATTTTTTTTTACTCAGATATGAGATATTGCTTACTGTTTATTTTTATTATGGAAAAAATGTTTTTAAGCTGAAAAAATAATAATAAATTACCAGAACTTAACCAAAATAAAAAAAAAAATTAGACTATCTGGGCTGCACATCTCAAATAGGCTTTCCCTCACCCAGCCTGAATAAGCAGTGGTGACAGTTTTGCTACAGTGGCATTCATAACTGGCTTCAGGCACTAAGTTTTTTGATCTCTGCTGCTGATGTGGTAGATTTAACCTGAGACATGATAAGTTAAAACAAACAGGGTGTGATGGAGCTGACAAAACGTGCATCTGGAAAAAACACTAAGACCATAACAAAAAAAGGTTATTATCTGATACAAACCTTCAGAAAGACTGTGGTTTTCAAAAAAGCATGTACTGAGAGGTTTCATCTTTACTGGCTAAACTAATTCACTGGTACTGAAACAGAGTTCAAATATTTATAATGATATTTAACTATGACTGGTACTCTTTGAATCCAGCCATTTCTACTAATGTTTCCTCTGTACAATATATAGCTAAAAGTCAAAGGTATGTTATTCGAATAGTCAGAATTACTTGGAAAATCCCATAATGGATAAGAATCATAGAAAAGTTTTAGCTTGAAAGGTCTGTCTGTATTTGGGCTTTACCCACACGCTATGTCTGGATTTTGTCTATCTTAAAACTTGTATTTCCCCAAGCTTCTGTTAACCTTGGAATTTGTATGGATGGCAGGAATCTCAGTCAAAAGGATCACAGGTAAGAAATAACTCACTGTTATTTCCAGGTTACAAGTATTAAGATGAAAATCACTTGGGAAGTTCTTTTCAGTGAGATTATCATTGCCACAGTTTGGGAGTTTCAGTGGGTTTTGTGGAAAAGCATGGAAAAACTGTTTCTATAAAGCATCTTCTCTATAAAACCATTAATGTGGGACAATGTATACTGAAGCATGGAGAGATCAGGATCAGTTGATGCTCTTCAACATGATTTGCATTTTCCTAGCTCAAGGTGATGCTTTGTTATTGGCACTGATGATTCAAAGATCAGATGTATTGTGAAAACTGTATTCACAAGATGAAGGACATGAGATCTACGTAGAAAAAGACCAAATAAATAGATCTCTGAAAATAACATTCAGAGATACACAGTTACAATCACAGATAGTTTTCCCTTAATGCTTCTTTTATCCTACTTGGCCATATTGTTGGTTAAATAAAGATGTGCATGAAGATCAGTTCTGAAGGTTGCTACAGATGAACGGTATCAGTCCAGGAACAGAATCTTAACAAATTGCAAATGCAATTTATTTTATATTAAAATTTAATCAGATTAGTCTGTTTCTAATAGCATATGCTAACAACTTGGGCCCATAGTCCCTCCCATGATATTACCACACTGTCATAATGCTACTTGATTTATATGATATTAAGCAGCAGTTGAAAGACAGACACATTAAAGATGCAGCTGTCATTAATAAGAACTTTAAGGGAACTGAATCTTTTTTCAATTGCCTTGTAACATTTCCATCAGATCTTTCACAGTTGAAATCTCAAAGCTAAATTACAAATGGTAGATTCTTCAGTTGCTCACTGCATCTGTTAGTGTAAAGGAAGAAAAAAACCAAAGAGCAGACACATGGATAAACCCACTATTGTTCAATTTGTCTGAGTTTATTTAACACCACTTCTCTAATATTGGATTGATTTTAGATTCTAACCATGTGGGTAAGAGAGAAAAAGAACTTTCTGCCACGCAGCCACATGGGGGTCTCCAGAGCCCCAGGCTCACAAGGAAGGTCAGAGAAGAGAGGGATGGGGATTGAGCACATTAAGCAGTGAGAGAAGAGAAACTGCTGGAGCATCTGTTTCTGCAAAAGGGAACACCAAGAACCTTTTTACTTCTCAAATGCTGGTACAGAAGAGTCAGTCATCGTCCACACTTTGGCTGTTACTTAAGATAGATGGATGCCTTTCTTAAAATCAAGATTTAACAGCACTGGAATTCATTCTCAAACCACATGCCTTCTGTGCAAATGCTGTGATTCATACCCCATACCACAACAGAAGGGTTTAATGCCAACACAAGCACCCAGTAATTACAACAGTCTCTACACTGGAAGGAAGGGAGTTTTCCTCCAGCTTCGTTCAAATGTGAAAAAGCACTGCTGGCCAGTACCACACCTGAGCACCCAACAAACATTACACAGATCTCCACGTGCTACACTACAGTCACAGAGAGCAGGTGGACTCCTTGAGATGGGAATGCCAGAGAATCTTTTCAGATTTACCAGCTATTCTTCCCAGTCTACCTTCATGCCATACAAGCCCCATACTTGTGCCGGCCCTTGGAAGCTTACCCCCATCAGCCAGTTGGACATCTTCACTATGAGGGTCGTGAGACACTGGAACATGTTGCCCAGAGAAGTTGTGGAAGCCCCATTCCCAGAAACGTTCAAGGCCAGGTTGGACAGGGCTTTGAGCAACCTGATCCAGTGGGAGGTGTCCTTGCCCATGGCAGGGGGTTGAAATGACATGATCTTTAAGGTCCCTTCCAACCCAAACTACTCTATGATTCTATGATCATCAGGAGCACAAACGCATCACTGCCTCATTAATGCTCCCACAGGGTTCTGACAATTTTGAGCAAAAACAGTCACCGGCAGTATAGGATTCATTGCCCGAAACTCAGATGAAAACATTCAAGAGTGTCTCTAATTCTGGTAGGCACATGTGTGTGTATCCCAAAGAATCTAATCTATCTTCAGAGCTGATTAAACCACCCTCTACAGACTATAACTAGCCAATGTTACCACTACAGTTTGCAAATGAATTGTAGGACTGCATTCACGTTAATCATACAATTGCCAATATTAAAGACAAAAAACATTTTTAAAAAATATAAGAAACACTACATTCTTCTTACTTCTCAACAACTCCTCTTCTTCACTGGCCTTAAACGCAGTGTAACTCCTATATTGCATATGGAAATTTTACTACCTTTTGTAGATTTTATAGAGAGATTGAGGTTTCGTTTTGGCTGAAGGTACTAATCTACATCAGCAATAACAAATAGCCTGCTCAGGCCTGAACCATGGGATAACAACACCATTCTTCGTTGTATAGAGCTCTGGTTGCAAATGAAAGAGAAAAATACAGATTAATTATTCAATTAATAACTCAGAATGACTCTGGCAAATGAAATTTGTATATGTACTGGAGTGAGTAAGTGAAGAACTCCTCCCAGAATTGCTGGCACTTCTACCGCTGCACACTGTGGTGCACCTGCCAGTACAAGAGAACAGCTACAAGAGAGACATCTCTCTCCATGCCTCAACTGTTTGTCACCAGTCATCTATAAAACAAGGTGATCCAGGGGAATGAAGCCAGAGAGGACATTTAGACATCCCTTATATTGACAGATGAAGATAAGACATTATTAAAACAGCCTAACAAATATTGAATGTGTAGCCAGTTGCTTTGATGGTATCCTCAGCCAAGGCTACTGCTCCCCCACCTTGAGATCTGATTCTACCAAAAGCACTTGACTCCAGGTGTTAAAATTTGCTAATATTCAGCCCTAACTCAAAAGGCATAAAAATAAAACCAAGGAAAAATATAAGGGCAGAAAGGAAAACTTTAAACACTAAGAATTATACCTATAGTCACGGTAACTTCCTTCCCACTGCCAAGGAAACCAATGCTTCTGCTTTCCTTTTCCCTTTCCCTGACTCAAGGGTCAGTTTACCAGTTTCACACCACCTTTAATCTAACATACCTTTAAAAGCAAGCTCATTTCCCTCCACTGATGCTACATGCTTTCGCTACACAATCAGATGGCTGTATTTCAGCTTGGGAGAGGTAAAGTTGTTCATTCCCTAAAGCCACCATATGGCTGTGTTCGTGCAAATGCTCCCTGTCACATCTGTCTCCACATCGGTTACTATCCCAGATTAAAAAGAGTATCTTCCGTTTTCTGGTTAAGGGTATTCATTTCCCATGTATGCCAGCGAATGCCAAAATGTGTATTTCCCCATGTGGGATGTTACAGCATCTGTACACGCAAGAAGGATGTCTCAACACCTACCCCAGTACTGATTTTCATCCACAGACCTCAAAGCATCTACAAGTGATACCACCATTGACATTTCTTTCCCTTGTTCTATCCCCCGGAAAACCTGTCAACCAGGCAGGAAAGTGATCCATTCAGATGGAAACACAACTTGGATCTCCATGAGATGAGCACTCTACCCACATTTCAACAGAGCAGAAAAGGGAGCAGGGGACTGTCCAGGTGCCCCGTTCAGCACACCATGCGGATTCACTGAGAATCTGGCAGATAAATTTGAGAAGAGTGGCTCTGGCCTCACAACCCCGTCCATCAGCACAGACCTTTTCACCTCCACGGAGCTTCATTGACTGCAGAGAAATTTCATGAAGGCAGCATATTATAAAAACATGGGTGTTATTAAAGATAAGTGGATTGGTCTGAGAGTAAGCACATATTTCATGACAACACAGCACTATTGAAAAACACTTTTTCCTTGTTCTCTTTCAGAAGAAGGGTATTTTTTGTTTTATAATGTAGCTCAAAATACCTCTTTAAAGTCCAATAAGATACTATGGAAGCTGACATGTTCACGATGAATATCTTCTCTTTCAGATTAATTTCTGGTTTATTCTCTAAGTGGAGCACACAGTAGCAAGCTTTAGACAAAAATGAGTTAAAAGTGGATGCTTTTAAAATGAGGATTGTTGCACAGCTCTAAAGTAATTGTAAGTCTACTTTCTAAGTAGTAAAACACAAAACTGCAACGTACGACAAATATTTATGAGGGATAAGAACTATATGCTGGCAATTAAATAGGTGAGTGACATCCTTCCTTTCCAAACCAAAATAATAGAAGCAATTATGTCAGGTTTTGGATGAATATTCACACTCTTGAATATCTTTTAATGAAGGCCCATTTTCAAGTCATATCCAGTTAAACATTTTAAAATATAATAATAAAATGGCTATATCACACTTTAGAAACTGTGTTTGAAAGGACCATTTATCCCCATTGAAAGTCACGTTTTAAGAATCAAAACAGAGAAGTCATGTCTTTAACTCTCAGTCAATTTCTGCTGCTGAGTATCATAAACCTCCTTTAACATACAGTCTACAGACAAATGTTAACACCATTATCAGAGAATTTCTTACAGTATAAATTACAGTTTTATTTACCTGAGTTGCCAAATCCTGAGAAGATGGACTTCAGGACAACTTTAGAAACTTGGTTGTGTTGGTGCCCAAGTACACATTTTTAAAGATTCTTTTATTTTGATGATCAAGTGCTCATTTTTACCAATCTTGTTGTTAGTAACATTATCAAACTTTATCAAGGCTTATTAGTACTGCATCAATAAGATAGTCTTAATCTTTATTAATAATTTTAAAGGGATAATGAGGTCTCTAATAAGCTGCATGGGTGAAGAGAAACTCCCTGAAAAGTCCTTCTCTGAAAAGGTCGTTCTTATCAGCAACTCTTCTATATACTTAAAACTGATTGTGGCATTCAGCAAGTTTCATTTTTGAGCTAAATTATACAACACCTGTAGGAAGCCATTCTGAAAGCTTTCTTTCACAGCGTGAAGTGAAACGTGATATATCGACGAATATTTGAAATGGCAAAGTTACTAGGCATTTGAACATTCAGCCAAAATCAGTGCCAAAACGAAAAACAGCTGGCTAAACTCAAGGAAAAGTCAAGAAAAGCAGGCTTCGTGAGAAGACAGATTTCAAGAAATGGATCAGCTGTACAGTTTGCAAGGGCACCTCTCCTTACATGCGTAAATCATTTTCTTCCTTGATTTTTGTCCCAATCACTGCTTATTTTATGCTTATGCATAAGTGTGCAGCCTTTTGGATAGTGAGCTCCGCTAAGGAAACCACCTGCCTTGGTCCTACAGTAGTTACTGCTGCTGCATTTTCTCGCTTCTAGGAATAAGGTCACACATCCAAAGAAGATCCACAGTTAACTTGGCAGTCCATGTATCTATGCCAGCCAAAGTTTGATCTACTATTCAGTATTCACTAGGAGATAGCTTCAACGTGCCCAACAACTGATTTCTCTTTGCACGGCTCTGGTTTCTAAGTGTAGCTATGGTATAGCAAAACATTGCAACTGATAGGATGAGCACCATGAAAAGAAGTGACAGTGCCCTGAAGGCAGCTGGACATAGGACATGGGACCTGCTCCAGGGAAAAGAAATATCAGCAGAGAACTAGACCATCACAAGAAGAGACCACCAACTCCCTGCTTGGGTCTAACTCCCCAAGACCTAGAAGTCACTCCAGTTTCCCACAGGCACTAACACTATACGGCGACACCTTGAGCAAGTCCCATCGGCTAGGAAGGAGAAAGAAGACCAGGCAGATTAGTCTCATCATCTACAGCATTTCTTGGAGGCTTTCAGACATGCCAGTGGAGGATGAACACCTGAGAGAAGGAATATTTCCTATCTGCTTCGTGAGGAATTTGGCTCAAAAAGGAAAGAGGTTGGGCTTATATAACTAAATTAATATAAAAATACTTCTCTAATAGAATATTTCTTACTGAAATTATGTACACACAGCACTGTTGACAAATGCGACCTCAAGTATAGTCTTAGACATTTGCCACAATAAAACAAAATTAAATTGCTATTCATGGTGGAAACAATCATCTGAATAAACTGGGTGGAATCATTCTGACAAGAAAAAAAACACACTAATATTCATTATTAATAGTTCAGTTTCCTTAGATTAGATTTGTAACTAAAGCAATACCACAAAAAAACCCCTAACAAACAAAAAACGCAAAACAAACCCAAACTAAAAAACACTGCTACAAGTGACAGATATATACAAAGACAAAAATCAGACTCTGTGCCAGTTTATGTTGCGTTACCTCAACAAGGAGGGGGAGGGAAATGATATGCCTAGACATATTAAATCTTCAGATCTCACTAAGCAAGCACAAGAGATTTCTACAGCATTTTAATGTTGCTGTCATATTTGCATTGACTTCCTTTTTAAGCTGCTATGAGAAAATGCAGAGATGAAAGATCAACTGGTGTTCTTGTGCAAATCACTCTAGTGTAGATAAGTGAGGATTATCAGACTTACATTTGGCTTTGCAGGAATAATGGTATATGAAACTTTTAAAAATATCTGTTAGCTTGCAAAAGGCAAGACTACCTTCTAGTCCAACTTTTAAGGAGTTATCTGATAAAAATGTATCACAATAAAATGCAATCATAGAATCATAAAATGGCCTAGGCTGGAAGGGACCTTAGAGGTCATCTAATCCAACCTCCCTGTCATGGGCAGGGACTACTAGATCAGGCTACTCAGGGCTCTGTCCAGCTTGGCCTTGAACACCTCCAGGGAGGGGGCAGCGACAACGTCTCTGGGCAATTTATTCCAAAGTCTTGCCACCCTCGTACTGAAGAATTTCTTCCTAAGATCTAATCGAAATCTATTCTCCTTCAACTTAAACCCATTTCCCCTTGTCCTATCAGTCGACGCTCTTGTAAAAAGTCTCTCCCCAGCCTTCCTGTAGGATCCCTTCAGGTATTGGAAGGCAGCTATTAGGTACCCTCGAAGTCTTCTCTTTTCAAGACTGAACAATCCCAGCTCCCGCAATACATAAACAAAATTAATTTCAGTTTGTATCTGTCAAAAAAAAAACCCCAAATAAACCATATTGTGGCTTAAAAAATTGAGGGGCAAAAAAGTCATTTTACCCAAATGAAAAATAAACTTTCCTAAGAATAAAAGCAGCACATAATTCTCCTATCAGCTGGCCTTATAAAACCTTCCTGTATCTCATAATACAACTATGAGCTTCTGTTTTAAATGTAAAAGGATCATTGAATGATTCAACCTTCCAGAAATGACAAAATAAAGTCACTTTTAAATTAAAAAATAGATTTCATAATCTCCAATTATTTACTTTTTATATCAACTACCATCTTACACTCTGTTCCAATCACATTTTCCTTTACTATTTTTGCTTACATTATTTTTATGCATTATACATAATCAGTAAATAATTAACTGAATCAAAAATATGCAAAGTATTAGCAAATTTTCAAGTATAAAATTTTTTACTTTCCTAAATGCAAGAAATGCAGTCCAGAAGTAATTCTGCATTTTGGTTTTTATAAAATAAAATTAAAAATAGTTATTATACATAGAAGTTATTTTTTAAAGAAGAAAAGCCACACGTCATTAAACAGGTAAATATTTGAATTCATTTAGATAACTGTGTAAGCTTGTCAGATTTTTAGCTCATACATTAAAAAATAATTTTATACTAAAGTTTCAGCTGTGGAAAAGGAAAATATAAAAGAATTTTTCTTCATTTTGTAGTCTTAAAAGGCTGTTATAAGAAGTTTTTTTTTGTTAAATGCACACATTGAATTTTCATGCACTAACACACATACAAGTACTTCTGTGTTTCAGCTCTGGTAGGGAATAGAGGGGGACAGATGGAGGCCTTTATGGCACAATCTGAAGCAGAAGATACCATGAGGTGCATTGAAAGTCCCATCCTTGTAATATTTCTTAGAAAATTTGGGAGATGGGCTTAACGCTGTCAAGTACTTGAAAAGTTTTGCCACCCTCTCAGCTTCCTCCAAAACAGGTGACACATCACATATTTTAAGGGTGTTTTGGTACTTTGTCAGGGGTATCTTAATGGTGTCCGATGGAAAGAGCTGCAAAGGATCCGAGTGGTTTTGTTGGATCTAAGCCACATACGATTCATCCAAATAGAAGGAATACATCACTCTGATACAATATCCATTCTTCTATCTTATTGTCAGATTATTCCATTTTTACCCTGAAATAGATAAACCATCCCTTGTGTGATTGCACTGCACTTTCCTGTCTCCTGCACTTGTCCTACCAAATTGGCCCCAATAGCTTCAGCTTTGCTGTTCTCTTTTGTGTTCAAAGGATGACACAAGTGTGTCCCCCACTTAAATCACTGCTACCTAGTTCCACTCAACTCTTCAGGTTCAGGTTACAGTTATATTTCTGTTCAGAGCACACAGGTCTTCCAAAACTGGCAGTCAGCTGGCAGCACCGCTACATCACCTGGACTCAGGAGAGATCTAGTCAGCCACCTCGCCTGAAAATGTACTGCTGCAATAACTGTTTGTTCCTTACTTATCCTTTTCAACAGCTCTCCTGCCAAAAGACTTAAAGTAGCTGTAAACCCCCCCTGCCGAGAAGATGCCCTGGGCAGTAATTCACTCCCCCATGGCTCCTTTGTCCTGAGGTCTAACTATAAATATAAGGACGAGAGTCTGCAAACACCATGGCTCAGACCAACACTATTAATATGTACTTCCTGAGTGCATCTGCAGGAAAACAAACAAACAAACAAACAAACAAGCAGGTGGACTAAAACTGAAATCTATATACTGCTACCCTATAGCTAGAAATCTAATGAACATTGCTAGAAAGAAAAGCAAGGAGGAGGGGGCAGGGGAGAGCCAAGCAGCCAGAGTAAGGATAATATTAGAGGAATCATAGAATTGTAGAGGCTGGAAAAGATGTCTGAGATCATCAAGTCCAGCCTATGACTCAACACCACAACATGGGCTAGACCATGGCACTAAGTGCCACGTGCAGCCTCTACTTAAACACCACCAGGGACCGTGACTCCACCACTTTCCCAGGTAGTGCATTCCAGTGCCTGATCAAATATTCATTAACTATGTTTTCTTTATTTTAGAAGGGTCCCTTCGGAGAGCCGGCCAAGTAACGACCATCACACCAATATGGCTACAGATCGTTCTCCCTTTATTGCTCCGGACAGCTCAATATATACAGTTAAGCAGTGTCCCCGCGCCTGCCCCTTAACAGAGTTGGTCAGTTACAGGCTCACACGCGCCAGCGTTTTATTGGGCAGTGCCATTCCACTATGCAAGCGGCTCTCGCCCCCCCTTCTCCCTCCGGGGCCAGCACCTCCAGCCAAGCATCTCGCAAAGCTCTCACAAAACAGATAAAACCTCCTCCTCCCCGTGTCCCAAGGCAGCTTCAAGGACAGAGCCTTTGTTTAGGCCTAAGCTGGGTTGTCCACACCTTTAAAGGGATACCGCACCCCTGCTCCACAAGAAATTCCCCTACGTTTTATGATAAAAAATACTTTATTATTAAAATAGTTATACTCAGATAAAGACTTTTACAAAATTAGCATCTTTTAGCAAGGAGTTGCCCTGTCAGTTGTCAAAACTTCAAAGCAATTTGCAGTGAGATAAGACAATACAGTAAGAAAAGACTAACACACCTAGCTCACAATTCACATGCTCTGTGGGAATTTATTCTGATTCACTACAGGCTTAGACACAATTTTACATCTCAGGTTACATCTTGGTCCTATTTGGAATAAGGTGTAACCAGCAGAAGCAGTATTTGGAAGCAGATTCTTCATTTAAACACTTTTTTAAATTCCAGCACAATGTGACCATTGAAATGAAGAGCAGTACCAATCTTCAGTTACTTAATGTGAGTAAGCAATGACTGCAACAGGCTGGTTCACTCCTAGCAGGCAGTAAAAAGAAGCTGACTTTCTGCATGATCATTACAGTACTATGCAAACATCTTGCTATCAACATGATGAAGAGAGATTTTGGACAACTTATTTCTCAAGGCCATTGAACCTGCAATGATCCAGTACTCTTAAAAGGAGACCCAAAACTACTTTATTCTTTTCATTATTTTTTTTAACAAGTCAGGACAATATTTCCAGTGATATCATCCCAAGAGCCCCTGTTGGCACAATCAGTCTGCAGGGCACAAGACAGCGTTACGCTGAATGGTCACAGTCCCTATGGGTGAGGGGAGCAGAGCTTTACCAAGAGAGAGGAGGAAAACCCAGCCTCCAACAGAGTCTGTCTCTCCTAGAAGACTTCCCACACACAAGACAGCGTGATTAGATATCAAACAGACAACACAGAAATTGCTCTTTTCCCACCAGTTCTAGCCAACAAGATAAGACGGAGGATGCTGGTGACTCAAACAATTTTTTTTTTCGTTTTCTTTGTTAAGCTATCAATTCCAATTGTTATTATTTATCAGCTAGTTTTATTTCAGGATAATCTTTCTCTGACATTTTCAGTAAGAGATATCTTTACTCGGAGTTATTGGAGATTATTACGATTGTGAAATATCATTTTAGGTTAATCTTCTCTTTGTCACGTTTATTAAAAGGTAGGACTGTTATATTCCCTCTTTCCTCTCAATGCCACCCTCAAAGATCAAGAAAGTCACAGGCTGCAAGCACAATTATAGTTTCCTTCATTTAAAATTATAAAAGGTAAGGAAATTCAGAATTTGCAAGTCCTTTTAAATGCACTCGTATTTCTGCATCCAGACAGAACCTCCCATTAGAGGCATTGACATATACCATTTGTAGGTATAGTCTGAAAGTCCCATACTTGTATTGCATAAAATTTTAAGAATCAAAAAATACGCTGCAGCAAAAAAGTTTTCTCAGATGGTTTCCTGTATAATGTTTTGGTTTGGCCTGGCCAGATTTTGGCGGCAGGGGGGGAGCTGCAGGGTGGCTTCTGTAAGAAGCTGCTAGAAGCTCCCCAGGTTTGATAGAGCCAATGCCAGCCGGCTACAAAGAGGGACCCGCCGCTGGCCAAGGCTGAGCCTATCAGTAAGGTGATAGCAGAGGAATGCCTCTGTGAAAAACATATTTAAGAACGGGAAAAAGAACTGCGCCATAACAGCTGGCACAGAGATGGAGGAGTAAGAATCTGTGCAGACACCAAGGTCAGTGAAGAAGGGGGGGGGGGAGGATGAGCTCCAGGCGCCGGAGCAGAAGGAGTCCCCCGGGTCCGTGGTGAAGACCATGGTGAAGCGGGTTGTCCCCCTGCAGCCCATGGGCGAGGTGCAGAAGTCTACCGTGAGGATCACCGCGTAGATGTCCACCGAGGATTCCACGCCGTGTGGGTGGATGCCTGAAAGGGGACTGTAGCCCGTGGGAAGCCCACATCAGAGCAAGTCGCTGCCGGAACCTGTAGCCCGTGGAAGAGAGGAATGCCCATGCTGGAGCAGGTTGGCCGGTGGGACTTTTGGGACGCTGCGGGTGGCTCACGCTGGAGCAGTTTCTCCCGAAGGACTGCGCCTCAGACTCACGAGGGGTGGGCTGCCCCTCGTGAGGTGTCTCCCGTTGGGCAGTTTGTGATGAATTGCCCTTCGTGGGACGACTCACGCGGAGAAGAGAGCGTGAAGCTTGTCTCCCGTGAGAGGGACCCCACAATGACCCTGGGGAAGAGTGAAGAGTCCTCCCCCGGAATGAAGAAGCGGTGGAACCAACGTCGGATGAACTGACTGCAACCCCCATTCCCTGTCCCCCTACGCCGCTCGGGGGGAGGAGGTGGAGAAACCGGGATTGATGTTAAGCCCGGGAAGAAGGGAGGGATGGGGGGAAGGTGTTCTGTTTAAGATCTGTTTGCTCTTTCTTACTTCTCACCACTCCTCTCTGATTAGTTCTTTTAATAAATGTACCTAATTTCCCCAAAACTGAGTCTGTTTTGCCCGGGACGGTAAATGAAAGTGATCTCTCTGTCCTTATCTCAAAACCCGGAACCCTTGGAAATATTTTCTCCCCTGTTCAGCAGTGAAGGGGGAGTGAGTGAGCGGCTGTGTGGGTACCTGGCGGCTGGCCAGGGTCAACCCACGACAATACGAAAGTAATTTGTGAATAAAAGTGATTGCATTATCTGATTCCATAACAGAGAACTGGCTCTTGTTACTTTAAATACCTCTGCACAACTACATGGAAGAATTAAAGACACTCCAAGAGTTTAACGTTGCTACTTCTAGCCTTTTTGGAAGTTCTGCTGCAGTTATTACTTTATTCATTATCTCCTAATTATTATTTTTCAAAGTAGTGATATTGTGACATTTGCATAGTAAATAATTTAAATATTTAAACCTACTTTCCATACAGAATTAGGAGGTAGACATATACAAACTAAAGTTATATTGAGAATGAAAAATATGTAAGCCACGGAAAGATCTGTCCTGTTCACTTACTGAAAACAAGTCCTTTAGAGTGAGGTAGAATTGGATAAACTCAGAGTACAGAGTTGAAATCCCAATAGTAATATTAAATACTTAGATCTGAAGACAATGGTCTTTTTCAAAGTGCTTTTTGGAATGTAAATGTGTATTTTCTCTGCCTTCTTTTTCTAAAAACACTTCCCATTATTCTTACAATATGAGATTAACATCAGTGAGAATAACATTCTCAGAGGAAGAATAATGTTTCAGTTTCTAAGTTTTCTGAATCTACAAATTAACAAAAATAGATCTTTTGGAGTGCTTTAACATAAAAAATATTAAGATAATGAAGGAATTAAAAAAATCTGTCTTCTCTCTTTCCTGACATAGCCACAGAAATTAAGCATTTCAATTATGCCTTGGAAAATTACTAAAAGGTATTAAAACCTGCTGTTACTAATTTACTATTGGCACACTGAAGCAGAAGAGGTTAGAGCTTACACTTCATTGCCCAAGATGCATTTATTTTAGCCACAGAACAGATATTTTCTTGCTCTTTCATTAGCCTCACAGATCTTGCATTCATGAGATCACATAAAACCAGCAAGCAGGATGGCAGGCATTTCCATCAGATGTTGCTCTACAGTCCACAAAACAAAGAAACCTCACTTAGAAGGACCAGCTGTAGGGTCAGACACACTCAGCCTACCAGGAAACCAGTATCCAAGTACTGCACCAGTACTTTACCATCAGGCCAACCTCCATTCCTAGGCAGAGAGGTTCTGAATGGTGAGTGGATGCATGTTTTATTCAGGTGTTTTTACTAGCTTATCAATCAGCAGATGAGAACATTGTGCAGATCAGCAATACTACACTGAATTCAGGTTTGCATTCAGAGACAAGCAACTCAAGCTACCTAGAGCTCTGCTTTCAGCAGAGAAAGAGTTGAGCTGTAGCCATCCTTACTTTGATCCGCTCTGTGAACCAACCAACCCAGCCCAGGTTAGAGACACAGCCAATGCATAAATCAAGGAGTCTGGACCTTGCAAGAGACTTTACAAGAAGTGACATGACTGACCTGCTCTGAATCATTCTGGTGAGCCTTGCACCGTCCAGGTAGCTCCAGAAGTAGGTGAGAAGGGAACTGGCAGCAACTGGTACAGGTCCTCACGTCTTACGTGAAAGGTAATGCAAGGAGTCTGTGGCCCTGGCACTGAAACAATCCTGCCCCTGCAAAAAGAAGGTGGTTGTTTTGTTTCTCTTCCCTTTAACTAGCTAAAAGATGAATCCGCAATTTACTTGTGGTTAATGAAGCAGCTCTGCACATCCTTACAGCAGCTCTGCAGCAAATACTCCCAACACGACAGCAGCCAGTGGAACCACATCACAAAAACAGTTGAAGGCTAAGACCCAAAGCAGCAGCAAAGCAACATTAATTCCCAAGCAGCTTTTGTACTCAACCCATCATGGAGCAGCCTGTGCTGTTACCAGGGTAAATGAGAACTATTGCAAGGTGGCTCCAATTAACATCAGATACCAGTGACCTCCAGAGAGTGGTGCAATCATTGAAAGCAGGTGGGTAAAGAGGGGCTGAGCAGCCACACAAACCTCAGTTTAGGAGCTTCTCGTCACATGAAGATTTTTGAGACATTATAGCATGTTTGCTTCGCTGTCTCACAAGCTTTTTGGTAGCTTTATGGTAAGATCACATAGCCATTTACAGTTATGGGATTAATAGGGGCATTTTAAAGCTATTATTAGGATTGAGGCATTTTGCACAACATTTTGTGGTGTTAGCATCCTATTCTTAAAGATGGTACTATTTAAGAATTTTCTCTATCCTGCTTAAATTCAGATACACCTACATCTTATTCACAGCAACAGATTTAACTCTAAAAAAGATGGTATTTTCACCCTGTTGAGCAATACACAAATCTGTATTTTAGGAGCGGCAGCTGATTCCAAACCAATATCATGCTCCTGCAACTCTCCTCCCATTTCAGCCCTGCCATTTGCTCTGTGGCCAATGACAGACTGAAAGGCCATTTTCAGTGAAAGCACAGCCAAAGGCACAGCAGCATCAGCAGACTAAAGCTGCCCTCTGAAAACATTATGCGATCCCTATTTTCTTATCCTTTTTTTTTTGTTTTACAGATCAGCTTCTGTGGACATACTCAAGTAATACTATAAAATTCAGGGAGGGGATTTTTAAAAAATGTTTTTCTTCACAGATTTTTTCTGTCTCCTTACAAGATGTAAAACTTTCCTATGTTGTTGCCCAATAATGCAAATAATTGTTTTCTTCTGGGGAAAACAGATTTTGGGGGGCAACTGCCAGGACCACCCCAGTAGCTTCTGAAAATTCAAAATTCCTTCATAGCATGCAATTTCTATCACAGAAGATATGCTTGAGGACCATGTAGCACATGGCATTTAAATCTAGCTTTGGGAAAGCGATATTGAAAAAAAATTTAAAAACAACAACTTACTGGTATTCTGGTTCTACTCAACCATAAATATTTTGCTTAAAAAAAAACAACAAACAACCCAGGGTGTGGGGAGGAGGCTGGAACAGAACATGGCAAGATGCTCACAAACAACAAAAGGCAAAAAACTATACAAATTCCACTTGCTATGACTTTGCAGCATGGTACAGTTTACTTTGCATCCTCTGAAAGACCTGAGTTAAACCCAAGTGAAGTGAGGTCAGTTTGGATCTGAATCATACAAGAGCTTATACTATTGGGAAACTGCTTATCGTAACAACTGTGAGCGCCAGGATACACAAAACTATATTTCCTATTAAACACTATTAAATTTTAAAGAAACCACCATTAGTGCAGGAAATCTTTGAGCCGTGACTTGCTGAAGGCCAGAGTACAGAGGTAGATCACACAGATCAGCACTGCTGTATATGTTGAGCTAAATGCACCTTTGGTATAACGTGATCCAACTTGTCCCATGTTCCTAGTACATACATAGTAAATGTCGCAAAGAAGAAGAGCACATGAGGAAGTAGAAGAGAAAAACACTTCCTGTAATCATAACATTAAAAAACCCCGTTTTCTGTTATATTTTCTCAGAAGTGAACATGTTACAATAGTAGCCTAGAGTAATATAAATGCAGTTTTGATGATTGTTGTGTAGTTCTGTGTAATTTAGGGCATCTACAGTATCCGTCTCTAGTATAAAGACTGAAAATTTCCCCTGGAAGGAGGAAATGTGACAACATCTGCCTATTGTACAGCTTCAGAAGTCTGAAGAGTGGACCAAGGTTTTGCAAAGCACAGAGGTAGGAGCTCATAGCCAGCAAGAAAGGTGTGTTCAGCCTTCTGTACAGCATCTGGAGAGACGAGGTCTTGGACATTTATTTCACTCTAAACTTCATCAGTTCCTTCTCTTTACTATTAGAAATGTGCATTTCAGAGGATGGGCAAAGTATTCCACCTCTCTGATGGGAGATACCATTTCACACCCAAAAGGAACACCACAATTGTAGGAAGTAGGTAAGGACAATAGGGATGAACACTGTGCAGGGAAGCACAACACAGTAGATAAACATAAAAATAAGATATTTTCTTCTCTAGCTATGATAGAATTTGAGTTCTAACATGAGTCAGACCTCTGACTCATATTTAGTTCTTTTTTGGCCTAAATAATTGTCTTTTGACCAAAATTTGTTTTTCTTTTATTCCCTCTTATACCTATATTCTCCTCTGACAGGAAATTATTATTGAGCTGTGAATCAACTGCAGCCAGTGAAAGTAGTGAACTAAATAAACAGGAATAATACAAACTCTGATGTATTATCATCCTAAATTTTAGGTTGTCTTCATGACCAGCACAACCCAATGACAATATAAAACAAGTAAAAAAAAAAATGCATCTGCTTTACACAATTTTAACTCATCTGTGACTGCAAGTTTTTCTTTAAAAGCAAATTGAAACAATATTCATCACTATAAATCTGAGAGACAATTCAGTAGGTAGAAATATTCTACAGAAATTTGGTTTCTTAAGTTAGGACAGGCCTAAGTCTCACATTTCATTCACGTTATATCTGTATTATACTAGAGGTAGTTTCAAGTACCCTGCTAAAGTTGGACCACATCAGAAACACATTTAACTATTTTTACGTTTACTGTCAACGTTTAGCTATTGCTATGACCATTGAGTTTCTAACAAATGAAATAACAATAAGCTTCAGCCATCAGGTAGTAGCTGCTGATATCTCAAGTACCAGAATCCACTCAAAAGGGCATTTCTATTTTTCGGCATCCTTGTTCTGATCTTCAGCTATGAAGCAATCTAGTATTCACTACAAAGAAACTGATATTTTGTATTATTATTGTACTAGCAGGTATTGTACTACAGGTGAAGGGATTGCATTTCACACTAAAACCCCTTGACCTTTATTAGTGCTTCAGGGAGCTTGAAAGCTGGACGGGATATCAAAAAAGTCAATAAAATAGACTAGTACATATTTTTCTGGCTTTCTGAGGCAACAGGGGAAATAACTGCCAGACTTGAAGATTAATTTAGAATGAAATGCTTACAGGCAAATAGATACCATAATTGCATTAGATCATATACTGCTTTTTTTTTTAAAAGGGACATGGAATCTTATAATTAAATTGACTTCTAGATCATACTAACTTATTTTAATTAATCTATTCAAAAAAGGCATTTACTAATAACTAAGGCAGCAATTAAATATTGCAATCTAATCAGTATTTCATTTTGATAATAAAAAAGTAGATGAAGCCTTAAAGTACGATTTTTAGATATTCCTAGCCCAATAAAATATCCATATATGTTTTGATTGTGAAGATTTTCATACCCATACAGCAAAGGAACTACCTCCTGTATTTCGTTACACTAAGTTTAGGGAACTTCATATAGTTTTTATGTCACTTGGATTTACCAAGCAAATAACTTCTATATGCACACATAACATCATGCACCTGGAATGACTAAAACCCTGTATGATTAAAATTATATCCCTGCTGGCATTCTACTTCAGGCTCCATTCTGACATCCCTTTTACTTAACATGTAATTAATGCAGTGGCATAAAAATGACCAATTTTTGCCCCAAATATGAATGAATATTAGGACAGATCTGGAAATCATAACAAAATAAAAGTCTTCTTCAGTTTGATGAGGGAAAAGTGAAGAGGACAATTTCCACAACTAGTAACAAATCTCTCCAAACGAAAAAGCTAAACCACTTCTACTAGTATATTTTATATACATAGGCATAACCTCGTAGGAGCTCTTGACTAAGTAGACAAAGATTTTGGAAGAAGCAGTATTTTCTTCCATTGACTGACTTTGGGAAGTCAAACCCAAACCATTCTGCTATTATTTTAGAGCAATGTCAATAATGGGAAAAATGTTTGCTAAAGTTAAATTCATTAAAAACTCTATGTTAAAACAGGAATTTGTAAAGACATTTTTTAAGCTTCTCTAATGCATCTTTTTTTATACTAAGCTAGCCAAGTCCTTAAGAGCCACAAATATACATTAACTCACATGTTTATTTTATATCCCCATCTGTATTTGTCTAATGCTCTATGCTTCTACTTGGCTGCAAAAGTTTTTTTTTTTTTGGAATGCCTACAAACTGTTTTAATAAGCACTTGATATCACAGTTTTAAGTATTTCTGTGATACACACTAAATATTTCTACTAAGAAATACTCCCAATTTAATCTGCACTTTTACTTTGGTCCAGGCCAGGACCAAAAAATTACATGTAAAAAAGAATGTTGAAAGAATGACAAAAAAAGGTCTGTGATTTTTATGTGTATTGGGGCAATAACAGTACCCAATTTAAAAAGATATATACATATGTATGTGTATGGATATGTATACCCATGGCAAAAGACATTCTTATTTGCAAAAGTAGTGATTTATAAAGGATCACATTTTATCTTCTACATGTAACTGCATAAAGGCAAACTCACTTCTTGTTCCTTCCTATGACTTTTTGACATAATTTCTTTTATTATTGGTCTGGTTAGATATTCTAGTATAGGCCGCAGAAGAGTAGAAGTTTGCATACAAATACAAAGCTGTGTAGTCATATTTTGCTCTAATTTCCCATACGTATCCCTAGACAGTCTAGGACATATAAATTACAGTATCATTTAGCTAACAATCTTTGATGGCTATGTGTAATAACATAACCTTCCCAGAATTTAATTAAGCAAGTTCAGAACATGGAAATTAGAAGTAAGGAGCCACTAGAGAAGGATAAATTTAAAGAGTTGTCCTCCATTTTTAAGCTTTTATGATTTTATTACCTTTAGTGAGAATGAGGGAAAAATACAAACAGAGACAAAAAGCAGTTACTGTTTATCTTATTTTTTTCATGTCAAGACAGAGAAAAGACTTTGCTCTTAGTGCTCCGCCCTTTATAGTGCTTTTGGGATTATCTTGAATTTTCATTCCACCTTTTTTGTGGATAAAATTTGTCTAGAAAGACTATCGTTAAAATTTTCCTTCACCTCTGCCATAGTGAGTGGTCACTGCATATGGACATATATGGCATAATGATGCCATCTGACAATGGATGAGATGGTATAGACACTGTAAACATCACAGAATTGGGTCTATTTATGTACAATATTTTCTTCTGCTCAAATTTACATAGCATAAGCTCAGAAGAAAAGTTCCTTTTAACAGTAAACATAGTATTTTTCAAGGTCTGTATTCCATTTCTTGATATAAAATATTTAAATGAAAATTAACTTTGCCATAAAAATAATAACCATGCATACTTTTATTGGAGTAAAACCCATGTTACTGTGGGACTTGAATCGTCAAAGAGAAATCTTTTGTTCTGATTGTAACATGTGATGGTTTTGATGTTTACTATGTTGGTTCACATCATCAAGCCACAAGTAGCACAGCAAAATCTACCTGTAACAATTCCCTACTTCAGACACCTATTTTGAAAACTCAGAGGTAAAATGAAAAAAAAATATTTTACCCATACTACCACTTTAAATCTATACACATACTCTATTTAACTAGCACCTCGTACCACTTGCATCACCAAATAATTTCTTGGCTGCTTTTTTAAATTATGTGGGGTTTGGTGGTTTGTTTCGGGTTTCCCACTCACTCGCAACCCACCTCTATTTTAAATAGGATTTATACTAAAATTTTTATTATGGAATAATCTTCCTTTACATGTTGTACAAGCAGGAGATCAAGTACAATCTGCTTTGAAACTCTTTTCACAGAGCTAGGACTCCTCACCTGTGGTGTTACAGATATTTGATTCCTTTCCACTAGTAGATCAGTTGTCACAAGTTTATGTATCTACTATAGCACTGAGAAATTCTTGATACAATGTAGATCAAGACTCATCTTGCATAGGATTTTGCTACAGTGGATAAAACCATTGACTTTTTTTAATGATGAGTTTCTGTCAATCATTTGACAATGAACCTTTCTTACCATACCACAACAAAATACAATTCAGGAACCGTGTCCCAAAACAGGCCATGTAAGGTTCAGGCTTTTTTTTCCAATTGACTAAGTTAGGAGGGTCCAGTCTGAAAGACTTTTTGGGGACTTCTGCCTAGGAAAAGATTCTGCAGTGATTTTCATGGAATTTAATAATGAATTAAATGTTTTAAATAATGTAATATAATTTAATATTTTATAAATTAAATTTAATACAATTTAATAATTAATCAAACTATTTAAACTCTTGAATAAAAATGATTTGTCAACATTGTTAAGATCATCAAAATGAGAGTGAAGAGGGAGCAGTGTGTGTGGGGGGGAACCAACACAAGAATACCTCCAAGAGGGTAAGTGAACTTCCACAGCACCATATTAATAACTAGAAATCAAGGACAACACAGGTTTGCAAGTTTGTGCAAGCTTTATGGTTTTGCATTCATACTCTATTTCATTATTCTTTTTTTCATCAGTATTGCTGAGAGGTTGGAGTAACTGAAGTTGGGCAGACAGCCTTTCTCTCAGGTACTTTGGGATTCTATTTCCACACATCTGGGATACCCTTCATATTACATAATGATTTCTAGGTATAGATACATAATCTACAACATATTTGCCTTTAATATGTGAAAAAATAGTGGGATTATAGATCATATCTCTGTTAATTTCTCGAGATACCAGTTTTAGACTGAGCCTGTTGAACAGATACTAATTCATACATCAAGCAAAGTGGCTTTGTCATACAAATTAGTCAGCCCTTTTTTGCATTCAGAAAACCGTTATGATGCCTATTCTGTCCATCACAGAGATTGACACTGAGGATGAAATGTCCTGTCAGCTTTGAGAGTAAGGACAGTGTAGCTGTTCGAAGAAGATACATCAGGATTGAGGGTTAACTGATAAGGTTGCAAAATGATGAAATGACCCAGAGCAAACAGTTCTGGGCAAATGCCGTGTAAGAGTGTTTATAAATCCCTTGAGGCAAATTTTACACACCAGCTTTAAAATTTTTGTTCCATATCTTCTTTATTTCCTATCGCATGCTCCATCTCTATAATATAATAAGACTCTTTTCTCCTAGACTATTTCTGACAATAAAAGGAGACAAAGGCTATCTGTAGAAAGAAAAAAATATTTGAAGTGTGAGGAGTCTGCACTCGTTTTTACATAAGCAAACTAAAAATGCCTTGATAAGGAATTGCAGAACAGTAACTCTCTAAGAACATAAAAAGAAAATTCTAGAAGGCCATAAACAACATACTAGTATTTCACTATTAACATACAAAGATCTTTTTTTGTATTCTCTGCAATTTGTGACTTTCCTTTTCCATTAGAAAAGATCATCATTGTCATTTATTATTTTGAAAATAATCAGAAACACTGCAACTTCGGCAGCACGTATAAATGTCTGGGACTACCGTGCATCTTCATCATTTCAGTTTTGCTCCAAAACTGGAGAAAAAGAAATAATAATTATTTAAACCCTTCAGCATCTGTTTATTGAGTCAGAATTTACTATAATAACTATATTCCGATCCACTTGTAATTCCAATGCATATCTTAAAGAAAATACATGAATAAGACACCTGCTACTTTAGAGATGTTGATTTCATTTCATTTCTTCAGTTAAATTTTTCTTGAACCAAAATAATCTAATACTTCCCACAGAAGAAGTAAGTAGCTTGAAGAATTTTTAACTTATTTTAGCTATAACAACATATGTTTAGTTCATAAGAATATGTCCATATTTATAGTCTTTCTGTCTGTACACTCTCAAAAGGAAATAATCTCAAAGATTCTACTAAAAGATCACGGGGAAAAAAAAAGCATTTCTTCTACCATAGTTTAGCTTAAATAGCAGAAATGCTAAGTTTAGAATTCATAATGCCAGACAGAATTGCAAGCTAACAAACTGCATTGGGCTTATCCAGAATTCTACCTTTCGCTATTACAAACTCAGAGATAGTTCTTCCTTATTGTTTTCCCCTGTATCCAATGCCATCCTTGCAAACAAGAAGGGCCACCTCAGGGCACGCAGAGTAACAGGGACTGAACTCCCTATAACTATTCTGCATACCTGCACTGCCTTTCTGAGCACCAGATTCACTCAGATTTCATGATGAACCCTGACAATGGAGATAATCTGATTTGCATTGTTATTTTCCATTACTTAGTAATAAATGTCTCATTCCATAACTGAAACAAGAGTCTATCGATTCCCTTATTTTGTTGTTTGTGGGAGACTTCACCCAAAGCACTAAATTATATTTCTGTAGTTCATACAGCTGTATTATTTGCCTGTTTCGTGACTTACGTGAAATTAAATCAAAGATGTTCCCAGACAAATAGGAACCACCACTTTGGCTAATAGTAGCTAAACGCTCATCAGAAAGACAGCAGACCAAGAGGACACGCAGACTGCTTCCACCCACACAGCTCTACCCAATTGTCACGCCACAGCCCTTTGCTGCTTCCCTCCTGTCTTTTCATTTTTTCTTAAGTCTAGGACAGGTCCCTTCTAATGGGTCCTGAAGTTAATGATAGGACAGTACTCTAAAACACCAGGAAAGCAGCCCATAGTGGTATTAAAAAGCTACAAAAAGCACCACAGCCTTGGGCAGGAGGAGTACAGAGAGGAAGCGAGCCCAGGCTGGTCTCCCATGCAGCTGCTCTGGCCACTGAAGTTGGAGAGGAGCTGTAGGTTTGCAAACAATGGGTCAGAAAAGCAGGGACATCTTCTGGGGAGTTGAGTGGTTTAAATACAACAGATGCAAGCTGTAGCAGGTATAGGATGTGACTTGAACTGCATAATGCCAAACGTGCACATGTAGTGCTGGAAGAGCGCTGACCCTTACTCATTTGACACAAGTGCATGGTTTAGAAATCCAGGAAAGGCTATTTGAAGTGTTGAATCACCACTAATTTCTTCAGCTTGTCTTGCTCTTACCTGGAGTATTTTGGCCACAGTTTTATCTTGCATGTAAAATTCCACAGTTTCCCCATATCATGTATATGGAGAACAGGGCTACCTATCCCTCTTATTCAGCAAGACAGAGCTGTTCATGACATACGTATTTGCTCTTTTGCTCCATATTTTTAACCAAAAGTGAAAGAAAGGGGAATATTTTTCACAAAAGCTTATAGTGACGATAACTGCCACATGAGGTCCAAGCACGTTCGCTTAGACTACTTCTGCTTCTCTGACAGTGGCCAGCAGATGATGAGGAAAAGATAAAAAGGATGGGATCTCCCTGTTCCTTTAGTGCAGTCACCTTTTTTTTTCTGGATATCAGTAGCTATGGACTTAAACTTTATCAGTGCTGCAAAGTAATATCTGTTCTCATATCAGTGCTCTTTGTGGGGAATCATAACCTTCAGATCCATTCCATAAATCCCATGTTGCTAATCACAGATAGAGAGATGATTCGGATCAAATGACAGCAATCGGGTATTTCAGGAGAAAGATCTGCCCTCATCTTTGTTAACATAAACCAGCAACAATCCAGTAATCTGACACAGCCAGATGTATTTCATAAATTAGGAGAAAAATGCCTTCATTCCCTCTTGCAAGCTTAACTCCTAGTGCCTGAACCTGAGATGAAATCCTGGTTACATTGAATTCAATAACATTACTCCCATTGACTTCAATGGCTGCGGGTTTTCGCTCCCTCAGTTCACAGGGTTTTTGAAATGCTGCTTTTGGCAGACAGAGAAAAGCAATAACCACTTCATGTATTCAGCTTTTCTTTTACAGTAATTCTGGGCACACTTATATATATTTCTTTAGAATCAATTATAGTCTCTTCTACTTCCCTTAACTATTGACTACTATGTGATAAATGTATTAATTCAAGTAATACATAAAATCTCGTACCTACTCACTGGCAATGTGCTAAGTTAGGTACCTTTTAGGCAATTCTCCAGTACGAAAGACCAAACATTAACAGAGTGAACACCAGACATCTCAATACCACAGGCTGTTATCATTTGGAACATAAATGTACATATTAATCAGCTAATCACTAATCCCTGAAATCCCTAACTGCAGTATTGGCAGATCTTCTTAAAAAGTATTTCCAAGCTTGCCCGACTGTTGTTGCATTTACTTAAGGAATCATCCATCACATAAATGGTTAGTTAGTAAAATGAACTAATTAACAGAGAAATAAAATGGAGAGATAAATCTCAAGCTCAAGACTACTGAAATGTTGCCATCCTTTCCCATCCAAAGCCACTAGACTAGAAAGGCTTACACTTCAGAAATATTGCTGCATTTTGAAAGCCTGTTACAGATGTGAAATGTGTACCATTTCCTGCTATACTGTACTGAACAATGGTTTCATTTACTATATTAAGATACATGTGGTACATTACAAAACACAGTTGTCAAAGTCTGAGCCCCATTTTCCTCTTGCTTTGTACCTGAAACACTTGGTTTGCCCTTTACGATTATTTTGAGAACTTTTGGTGTGCATGATTTTCAAATATTTTATAAATTTACTATTGATCTGTACCTTTGGGACTTGCAGATCTTTAGATACGTGTTTAATTTCTGTTAAGGTCTGTACCAATTCTCGTGTGGTATCTAACCACAGTGCATATCTGCTGGGTATTTACATATTCTCAACTCCCTCAATATTTTGACCAATAGTATTCTACAGAACACTTGAAATCAGTTTAACATTTTAAGCTAATACTAGTACTGCAATTGCTTCCATTTCCTCTTATGTTAATAAGTGAGAGCATCTTGCTGAAAGAAGTGGGAAACAGATGGACACTTTATCAACGTGTGAAGCTCGATTTCAGTGATGTGTGTGTGTGTATATATATAGATATATCTGAATAACAACATTTTTAACCTCTAATACTCCAACTACTTTATATAGGAATCACTTTTTTTTCCCCACACACATAAAAACCATAGACTCATTGGAGGAAAAAAGAAGACTGACAAGCTTGCTCAGTAGGTTTATGGCAGAATCCAGAATCAAACCATTTTCTACCAAGTTTCAATACAAACCTCTATGGGCCAGAAAGCCATGCTAGAACATAGCGTTCTCATTGAGCACTAGTACTGAAAATCTTCCACCCCGGTCCCCAAAATTCTACAAAAGCATAAAAGACAAATTTACTTTCTTAGATGTGAGCAGTTTATCTCTGATTTACCTCATAATGCTTCAAACATATTAATGGTCTTTTAACTGACATGAGGTGGGAGTTGGAATAACACTACCCAGCATTTAAATTGCTAATGGCTTCTTAATTACGAAACTGTTGTAGTCTGCATGAGTAGCTCATGGCCCCTTTTATTCCATTTTAGCCCTTCAATAGTATTAATGACTGTTTTAATCTTGCCATTATTTTGTTCAGCTCTTTCTCTGACAATTTCTTGGTTACTTATTTTGAATATCTCAGTTACAGTGCTGATATTCATACTAATCTCTTCTGGCATTTGCAGCTTCAGTTTGGAGCTGATTCAGGAACAGGCCACAAAATCATAACACTACTATTTCTGTAATTTTTCTGCTACTTAGGATGCATATAAGTCTACTTCTGAGTCTTTAAAGATGCATCTGTAGAGCCTGTGTCATTTTGAGGAAAAAAATATAAATCTCAAACCATATTTGTGTTCATCATATACAAACAATCTCATTTTCTTCCTCTGTTCCCATAAGCTTACATTAGTCCTTCCTCATAACTGTGACAAAAGAAAGCTTCGAAGTTCAAAAGAAATAAAACAGAGATATTGGTTCCTCTGATTTAATATCTCATATCTATCCAGTTTGTTTTGCGGTTCACTATCATCTGACACGGACATAATCCTTAAAACATCATGGCCGGCTTTTTCTCTCTCAATCTCTCATTTTTCCATGATATAAATCAGAAACATCTCAACCCAAGTGAGTTACTCTTCTATAAAAGCATGATAAAAATCACAAAATATGATAACCACCTCAAATATCTATTTCTTCTATTCAGGAAAAAGGTAAGATCGCAGATAAAACAACATAACAAATACTGGTAATTTGGCTAATAGCATCATATTCAAATGATCAAAACCAAAAAAAGAAGCAAAATCAAGTGGCAGTTTACCTTTGATCTCCCACACCAGCAGTATTTGGGAATAGGAACCAGTAATAAAAAAATCTCAGCGGTCATACGTCTGAAAAGAAGCAGAAAAAGGGCACAAATAAAAAGGACTCATTTACTTAGCAAGGCCCAGACTTTCAATAGAAATCAATGCTTTGCTTCCCAACAAGAAATGGATTGAAAATCATCCCCCCACACAAGCACTACCACAAGGTAAGTAGCTGTGTCCAGCAGGTAAAACCGAACACGCCGTGGGTATCCAAGTCCAGCTTTGAAGGTCTGCTTATCTGTGCGTGTCTTAAAGTACACCTAATAGTTCCAACAGCAAGCACTGATTTTCAGCTTTTGTTATATCTCACAGCTGTTATTTTGTTCTATAGGTATCTCAACTATGCATCAGATAAATCGAACTTACTGCTCATCCTAAGAGATGCAAGCCCAATCATTTTGATTATTTGTACTTTTCCTCAGGGTTCTGGGTCTGCTTTTTGTGCTCCTGTGGCAAAGGTTGTAGTAGTTCTGCAGTCCCTCACTTGTGTAAAATAATCAAGCAGATTATATGATGTTCTGATCCTGTGTGTCCGCCAATGGATGCCTGCAAGGACAGAAAGTTCTCTGCTATTTATTTCAAGACCAAATCTATTGCAGGTGAAATTCAAGTCTTGCTCACAATCACCACTGACTGCAAAATTTTCTTTGGGGTGTGTTTCCATCAAGCCATTGAACTTGACAGGATGCAACTTTGCGTTTAAGTCTAAACTTCTGTCCTACTAGT
Organism: Trogon surrucura; assembly: GCA_020746105.1. Taxonomy (NCBI): domain Eukaryota; kingdom Metazoa; phylum Chordata; class Aves; order Trogoniformes; family Trogonidae; genus Trogon; species Trogon surrucura. The sequence goes on along the minus strand of CM036621.1, from coordinate 51,985,561 downwards.
GTGAATATAGACCACACCAGTAACAGCTCCCAGCCAAAAGCAGCTGTAGGATAACTGGTTTAATGCTTAATGATTACCTTCGTATATGTAGTGGTTTGACAATAAGGTCTGCACTGAAAAAATCCAACCCAAAGGAAACTATACAAATGCCAATGCTGTGTAAATAAAGAACTTGTGTTAAGAGCAAGTCACACCAGAATAAGCCAAATCAGGTTCCTGGAGTGCCAGAGCACACACTGGAGATTTCCTTATTTTGACTGTAAGACATGTAAGTGTAAGGATTGAGTGTACATGTTTAAAGAGATACTTAAAATTTCTGATATCGCTTAACTGACTTTCACATACAAAATAGGCTGCCTACATGAGTGGGAGGGGTTTGTTTAAATAACTGCTTAGGTTTAAACTAAGAGGTACCAATCTCTCTTATCACAAAGCCTGAACAGAAACCTTCACTGCCAATTCAGCAGATTTTTTAAACACATATGAACTGAATACCCAAGCAAGGGGAGATCGTCCGGGTTTGTGTCAGCAGCAGAAATTGCTGACAGCAGCAAACTACTCTTATGGGGAAAGGAATTGTATTTCTGTTTTCTGCAGAGCTCTCATCCTCAAGATAATGCAGACCTTGATATTTTAGAAGTCTGGGCTAAGAGGACCAGGATATGTTTTCCTATTCCATTAAAGCAGATTCATGTTAGTAGCACTAAAAATATACATTACATTTATGTTAATATTGCTGACTTATGCTAAAGAAATTCACTTTGTTTCTAATACCTTGACATGGTTAAAGTCAGTCTAACAAAGAATTGCTCTCCATGTCCGCTGCGTCTTTCCTCAAGCATTTTTTGAAAATACTATTTAAATCATAGGTGCAGAAATTTGCATCTTACCCAGAAGGGCTGGAAATTGTAAACAAGAATATGGTTGCCACAAGGCTTCTAGACAGGAATTTTTCAGTATCTGCACTCTGCTAATTCTTTAATATCTGTATTTACAAAAACATTTTTACTTCTCTCAGGTACCACTACAGGAAAATGCAAACAACTTCAGAGAGATATTACAGCACATTTACTTTGTTCAATTGAATCCAACACTCCTTTAGTGCTCCCTAATAGAAATCAATCCATTCTGCTGACACCTGACTGCTACGAACAATATAACATGTTATTGTGGCTGTCATCTAACCATTCTCCTACATACAATGCTGCATGTCAAATGCTAAAAAATGCTGGGCTTCGTACAGAGATGGCACAAACTTCATGCAGGCTTCCTATTTAATTAAATACAAAACTTGCACCCAGCTCTGGGTATGTGTTCCCTTCTCCTGTGAGCCTGGCAGCAGCTTGCTGAATGTAAAACTCCCCATGGCTGCTTCACTCAAAATTTGTATTCATGTAAATTGTTCTGTTGTAAATGTTCAAACTCTAGTTTCAGGGCATCAAGATCATTCTGAGTCTATGTTACGCTTCCCAAATGCTTCCTTCACCATTCCTTCTAAGTCAATTTAAGGTGCCAGACTGACCACGACCTATGGTTGTTCTTTATTCCCCAGGAGCTCCAGAAAAGGTAACAGTACTGCAAACTCCTACCTACAGGTGCCAAACCATGTCCAGCCTGAACTGGTGGAAACTCAGGAAGTCACTAGAAACAGTTTAAGTGGCATGAACAAGGGATCATTAGTCTTCCCGCAGCTACAGCTATGGTGTGTCAGCTGCACTGCAGACTGGAGTAAACCAACCCATTTTTAGCACACAGGCCAAACAAGCGTAATTCTCTCTGTCATTTTGGACTGAGGCGGGTAACCCAGGAGCGAAAGGCTTTGTATTCTGAACTACCCTGGTTCCTGGAAGCACCCTTTGGCTCAGCTTTTCTGAACCACAAGGCTTGGGAGAAAGTGGTCAGCTGGGTCATTTATTGTAATGTGGGTCAGCTTTAACCAGGCTACAGACATGTAAAACTTTATCAGGCACTGCTTTGCTCAAGGGATTCATGGTTTATCCACGAGGTATCACCTTATAAACATGCAGAAGGAGCTGCAAGCAGCTATTGCTGAAGTGAAAATTCTGCATACAGCAAATCGCTGTCACAGCCTGTACTGCTGAGAGATCTTTTGCAAATCTGAGTGAAAAAGCAAGCTTTCCTTAATGCAGGCTACTTCATCATCTGTTTTACGCTAAAGCCTTCATGCTAGAACTCACAGAATTTATCCCCTGTTGTCGACAAAGAGAAACAAAGAGAGGAGATGATTGTGTAGAGACTCTGCAACAAAAGCAGATGGTCTGACTCTCTCAGGCCTTGGCATTGTGTCTCTTTCAATAACTGGCATTTTTTTCTTTTCCCACCCCTTTTGCCCCATCTGCACACTTTTCTTCCTCTGTCTCTTTGTCTGTCATGTTGTTTGTTGTTTTTTTGTCACTTTAGATGGCTTCCCCAAGAAGAGATCCTCATGTTGTCTCATCCCTTGAAGTGAACTGAAGACGCTGGACATTGTGGCTGTGTTCAACAAGGGGATGGGACTCCTGAATTTCATGACGATATGGCCGAGCCAAGATGCCCCATGACTGGATCCTGCTAAGGGAAAGGCTCCGTGCTAAGCTCCCCTGTAAGGCCTCACAGGAGGTGGCCCTAAGCTGTCCACAGGCATTTTGAGGTGCATGGAACCACCCTAAATGGGTGTCTGTGCTGCTGTGATGAGGACTCGGCTACAAACAGCAGGAAAACAGACCTTGTCAGTCGTGATCATCTCCCATGCACTTTGAAAATGTTTTTACACAGCTTTTCCCAGCCACATTTTCCCTGCTGTGCATTGCTGGTGATCCTTAGATATTTACCTGTCCATCACCCAGCCAGGCTACAACTGCATCTCCCGTGTAGCTGCAAAGCTCCTGCTCACACATCTGTCAAGAACAAGAGGCAGGTGAAAAAACGAACCTGAGGTAGAGCAAAGGGAATTTCTTTCTCTTTTCTCTCAACCAGCATGTATCGCCAAAAAAAAACCCCAAACAACATAAAACTTACTGCATTGCTTTAACTGTCAGTCACCATCAGCTTCAGTGGGCAGGTGCCTCTTCACACCAGTGTATCTGGTAGTCAGACCAATGGCCATTGAAAAAAAAAGAAAAAACAACTCAACTTTATTCTTTGTTTCAATTATAAAGACTGTTTTAAAAGTAAAGCAATGAAAGTATGTTGGTTTTAGCTGTTTGACAAATAGTTGCTATCAGAAAACCACTAGATTAATTTCCATCAATCAAAGTACATTGCACTTAGCTATAATTTATAAAGGAGTTTGTTCCTATATTCAAATATATACTCTATATTTAAATCTAATTTCTATGAAGTTCTGCCTTCACATCAATATTATTGCGTACCAAGGGTAGAGTGCCTTTGAACTCTCTAGCCCTTACACTCAGATTTAAATTACTGTTTTGCTTTTAATTCTCCCTCAGCTTTTACTGCTTCCAGAGAACAATAGGGAAGCTCTCTTGTAGTTAATTTACCACCTGAAGACACTAAATAAAAGTTGCAGGGCCTCATTCATTAAATGTCTCCATAAGATTAGAAACATTAGGCAACCAGTCAATGTTGTGTTTTTATTAAATATTTTCACAAGTGAAATTGGAGCATTTATCCAAACAAACATAAGGGAACGCAACATAAAACAGCTTATTTATTGCTGATTGTTTTAAATGGGGCTGGTAGAGCTGACATCCTATGCTTCTTCAAAGCACCTTATCATATTATTTTCATTTTCAATGTTTCAGGTTCATCTTCTGTCTTTCTGGGCAGACCAGTCTCTTTGTTATCATGAAGAACAAAGACCCTGTATTAAGCAAAAACTACTTTAGCTGGAAGTTGTCTATTTACACAAAACGTGAAGTTCATATTTCTTAATCCCCAGCCCAGAATTTGTACATTCCAAGGCATCTGCAGATGTCACTATTGTAGGTTTTAAGTGCACGATCAGTCCTGCCTCTTACCTTGGCAGCTCCTGCTGCTGATAACGAGTGGCTTGTTCGCATGATGACTTGGGATCGTACAAAGGCTCATTTGGCTGCAAAACAGTCAGAAGATATGTACTGAACAGAGCTGATTGACATGGAGAATTTTTGGTCGAGATGGGATTTTGACATTTGGAAATTTGTTTCTCTTCTAGTTCACAACATGTAATATTTTTAGATGTCCCACAAAACAGATGATCTGTACAACATTCCTTTTGGAAACACATTAGCACACAGTTTCCAAAATGAATTTGTTCCCTCAAACCTCAGCAGCTTCTAAGTGAAACAAAAATACTCTATAGTCAGTTTGAGTATAACCTACAAAGAAACAAACATAACAAAGACATTGAGATAATAAAACTATGTTTACTTAAAAGGCTTTATTCTCTAAAATATAACTTGACATAACATAACCTAACAGCATACTGTAGACTATTATTATGGTTGAATTGTCAACTGAATTGTGTCACTGTAAATTAAATGCTGGTTTTACATTTGATTTTTTTTCCCCTCCTTATAAGAAATTTCCACCCTTCTTCAAACCTGCCCATGAATTCAGAAGAGACATTTTTCAAAGACATGGTTTTTATTGTTTATGAAACATCAGCCTTTCCTGCAAAACACTTTTGAGTTTCTCCCAACATCTCTTTTGTAAAGCTGAGCACAAGAAATATTACTGAGCTCCAAGTTCTATCATCTCAGATTCATCTCTCTGATAGTGTGGAGAATAGCTCCATAAGAAACAAGTGTTTTCCTAGCTCACTGGATATATAGCAAATACCAAAGATCAAGCAGCTAATAATGTGCCCATCAGTCCCAAGGTATTTTTTTAATAGCATTGGCAATCAAATGTTAGTACATATGAAAATTTCTGCCAGGCTAAGTATAACTTGAGATAAATGAGAGTAAGCACCTACCCCTTTGACTGAAGGCCAGTATAATGCAACCAGATTATTCTACATCTCTCATGGGGATGAACAACACATCCAGAAAACCCAACCCGGATCAGAATTGTTTGCTGCATGTCCAGTGACCTAGAACAAGCATTATGCTTGCTTTCACAAAAGCATTCATCCATGGGAACACTGGTACAGGAGTGAAAGCTCCAGGTGTCAGCATATTGATTTGACCAAGTCTCTGAAAGTAGAGTTAGGCCTTGCTCATGCTTCTGCTGGTAGACAAAAAAAACACGGTAAGGAGTGAAAGAAAGCCTGCACAAGGATGGGGACTCAAAATGCTGAGGTACAGCCACAGGAGAGGACAGTCAGACTCTGCCACTCATTTGGGTTATTAACGGGTCATCATTTTGCAGATGTATGGAACACGCACTTGCATATGGCTAAGGGACATGTGATAAAGGAGATTCTTACACTACACAGTCCCTTTGAGATGGAGGAAAACACGCAGACGAAGCTCACTAAGGTGACAACACTTCCTTATTTCTTGGCTATCTTGTACAGTTTGGACTTACATAAAAGATGTTCTTCAACTATCTTCCTGGCTGACAAGTTAGGCAGCTAGGCTGGCACTTTCTTGACTACCGTACTATAAAAAATTATATTCCATACACAACACCAGATAAATATGTATACACATAAGTGCATTCATATATGTTTGTACCATTAAAAACCCTCAAACCTTTAAAAATGTAACACTGACTCTAGGAATACTACAATGCAAATTGCTGGAAGAAAAACAGTCATATATCAACAATGATGGTTGAACAAAACCACAGAAGCTAACAACCTGATACTAATACAAACCCATATTTTGTTTGCATCAAATCCCTGCAGATATGGTATCTACAACAGAAAAAAAAAAAAAAAAAGAAAGAAGACCTGATAATAGTAACAGTAGCATTGGTTTTCTAAATACAACAGTTGTTAATATCCTCCATACAATCTTATTAAAAGCACATCTCAACTAGAAAGGATAAAGGGAACGTAAAGACATTTATAAGGAGTCCAACCTACCAGCACTCTCTTACTGCAGTTATCATTTACTGTGTCATTACAGTTCTATCTGATATATCATTGAACCTGTCCTTCTAGATTTGGGGTTGTTTATTTATGGCCACTTCTTACTGTGCCAAATGTGAGTCTAAAACCTAATCCTAAACCAACTGTTATAGTAATTGTTTTCATCCAAATCCTGTAGGATTGCTTGGGGGCTTAAACATATACGGGATAAGTGCTCAATACCTTATGCTCTTCAAAGTATGCCCAGTATTTTTGCTTGTTTCTCTGAAGCCCTTGCATCTATTGCATCTCTCAGAAATAAAAAGTAAAAATAAAAAAAAAGGATATGACTTCAGCTTTTCACTTTCTAGAATGAACAGTAATTAAACTAAGAATTAGGTAATTAGAAAGATATCTCCCATATGTTTTTGAAAACTAAAGAATCAAACATCATATATATCTATTTTTACTATTTGTAATAATATATTCATGCATTTCTAAACTATTTTAATAAATTAATTTTAATTCAACTTTCCTGAACATGAATAAAAAAGAGAAATTATCTTCATGAGAATAGAACCATCACAATCCAATTCAGTTACACCAGCAATTTCATACTGATATGAATTTGTTTAAAAGGTGACCTAGACAATGAAGCAAGTATAATTAAATTGCAAACCACTAATTCAATAAAGTACTGATGTCAAAAGTCATAATTAGAGAAAATTTTAGTGCAACACTCATCTGCAGAAAGAATCATTTTGGAATAATGATATGCTTACATAAAGAAATTTAAAATATAGAATGTCTAACAATGGTTAATAGATAGTACAAAAAAGTGGTTTTATTTTAGTAGATTACAAAACAAGTTAAAAAGAAACAAGATTTCTATCATTAACATGACACTACTGGTTTCAATGGAACAAAGAAAGTCTATTGAATTTGATTAAAATATATACTTGCTGTCTTGAAATGGTTAAGTACAATTAAATTTCACCCAACTTGAGCATTAAAAACAGTCCTTGTGTTAAATTCATACTATATTTTGTAGATGACAACTGTCACTGCATAGGCATTCAGTGAGGAGCATCAACCATTCTCACTACACACGAGAAGGGGGAGAACCCAGCCAGTGCACAAAGCCACATTTCATGTGCTCATTGGTAATCCTCCCAACACATTTTTCATTTCTTTCAGTAGAAAATCAAGACTAGTTTAATATTAATTCAGTATCTTGATCCTCTGGTCCAGTATACTTACTGAATTGAGGTCAGTACAGATAAAATATCCAGAAAAGGTCTTGCAACTCTGCCCACTCTTTAACCATCAAGGTGAAATTCACCCGTCCAGCACTCTGTGCCATTTCCAGCCAACTTTCAACTGATCCAGGACAGTGCAACAAGCTCCTATTTGGCCTTCAAAATCCTCATGCCATTCCAATCCAAACGTAACGTACGTGGCCAAAACATTTCTTTTTATAAAACATGGTAAGATGCTTTGAAATACAAACAAAATTAAAACTGCCGAAATAAATTGCTGTCCTGCATAAACAGTTCATCTGGAGGGAAAATTGAGAGAGAGAAGTATGAACAAATAAACAAGGCTTTTGTACCATTGCTTATTACGACAGCTCCACTCCTGAAATTTTCTTAAACATTATCAGCAGTTCTCCCTGAAAACCATAAGCAACAGTCTCATGTGGACCTCCTGGACAAGGAGGCTTTAACGCAGGTCTGGGAAACTGTCAGCTCTTGCAGCAGTAACATCATGAGTTGTTTTGAGAAGCCTGTGTCCTAACACATTGGTAATCACTCTCCTTCTGTCTTTAACCTTAAGCCACAAGCCACTTTGTTAAACTGTGAGCTCGACTCTCCTCTGGAACTGTAATAAATTTCATCCCCAAACCCATTTTAAACAAGTTTTCTTTCTAGTTTACTAGACCAGCTCCTTGAAAGTGCTTATTCTCAGATGACATTTCTGTATCTTCTAGTACAAACTTGCACAGGTTTCTCGGCAGATTCCTGCTCTCTACACCTTATTGCCTGCTCCATTTCTAGTCACCCTGTGCCTTTATAACAGGAATGTAGGAAAAAGAGGTGAAAAAGCAGCAAATGGTAAAAAAGCTATTTGAAGTAAGTAGCTAAACTGTCAAGAAAGATGTTACATACTTGACCCATTCTAAGTTGGAAACTTCTATAAAAATATAGTCCTAGAAGATGAAAACAATACCCTGTTCTAACCAAGGACCAGTACAAACTAGGGAAGGTAGAAACTATATAGAGCCTAAAGAAGATAGCATCCCCCTGTTTAAAAACTAGGGAAACAGCTGGCTTTTGCCCTGCACGTTATAGGCAATACCACCATCTCAGGTCTGACGGCCTGCATCACTAGCAATGGAATAATAAAAAAGAAATAAAAAAAAAACCCAAAAAGAAATACTGCAGCTTGATTTTCAGTTTCCATGATGAGCCAAAATGCTGGCAGTTAGAAAACCCACCGATTGACTTGTCAGCTGAGCCAATTTGATTTGGAAGTCCCAGAGAAAAGAAAAATATGGAAGCCGAAAATGTCATTTTTTCCAGAGTCAGTTTTTCTGATTACAACCACACTCTAATTTGTCAGTCAGAGTCTCTCAGTCCCACATAGATCTTGTTTCCCTGGAGACAAGTCTTTTAAATAGCAGTCCAAAACACCAACCAGATTGGGAAAGGAATTTAATTAAAGAAAAAAACATACTGTTGCATTGGGGATCCATCCTAGTAAAAGCTTCTGGAACATGTATTTCTAGTTTCCCTAGATGCATGTCTGGGAATTTTTATTTATTTGTTATTTCTTATCCACTTACTTCTTTATTATAAACATGAATAAACAAAATAAGATTTGATTATAGTGATGTTTGTTATTTTTAATTATTGGCTAATAACTTGGATTAGAACTATTTTTCAACCTTTATGTAATTTAAACCATTCAGTTATTTATCAATAACTTCTTGACGATGGTTTTATTTGTATAATGTTTCTGTTATTTGAATGAGATAGTTCTAGAAGACAAAAAAAATAAAGAATAGTTAATCTTAATGGCATGCTTTTTAGACCAAACTCAGCTAGAGAATACTGTTAGGCTGGAGTCATCTAGCCCAACACCAAGAGATGTTGGGTCAGGAGATCCCTGACCCACACAATTCATTCTCAGAAATTTTCCAAAGTACAGATTTTGAAAATGATTTCTAATCATGGGATGCAACTCAAATATAATTCTCTGTCTGCAAACACAATTTCCATACATAAATACCATTCCCTATGACACCTTTAAAGAGAACTATTTTTATTTTTTTTCAATAAAGGAAAAGATGGATATGCTCATGCTTGAAATACAGCTCTTTGGAATTTGAATCCCCATTAATAAAATCTCAGTTTTTCACTTCCAGTCAGCTGTGCAGCAGTTACTGATGGAAAGAAAACAGTAGAATACTTCCAGTCACTATTACTTGAAGCAATAATAGGTTGTTTCTAAAAGTTAATCTTCAATAGCCATAAAACCAGATGTAATTAGACCTCCATTTCTGTCACACATTCAAGACCAATTTTCTCCTCTATCTTTAAGGCTAGCAAACTAAATTTGGTGCCAGTATCCCAAACAGGTTTACTACAAACACACCTTACCCTTCCCAAAAGAAATAATAAATTAGAAAAAGATCTTACAAAAATAAAACCAAACAGTAAAGACCCAAACATGAATTGAAAGCCTAACCATTCTCTTTTCTTACCATGGCATTTGATAAGACATAGGATGTTCTTTCTGCACTCCTGTGCTGGGAAATAAGTGCAGTCTCCTGTGAGCACTCAGATTGTGGCATAAAATCAAGTCTCCATGTTGCTGAATGAACACTTATTTGCACAAAATAGACTGGGGACTAAATAAGAACACGGGAAAGCTTTTCCTTATGCCAAGTCAGTCATGTAATCCACTTCATACTTGACTTTAAAGCCTTGCCAAATTGAACATCTCTTTACATTACAAAGGATCAGCAAAGTTTGCTGTGGCACTTTGCTGCACATTTGGTGGCCAACACTCATTTCTCACTGTTGACAAATGGGTCTAAAGAAATACCAATTATTTGGAGGATTCTCCCCTTCCTTGCACCAAACTAAAGAAATAACCACTTCTGTGTTGACAGCCAGAGTGGTTACTCATTGATACAGATGTGTTTATCAGCGTAAAATTAGAGAAACCCGCCTGGACGCGTTCCTGTGCGCTCTAGTGTAGGTGATCCTGCTCTGGCAGGGGGGTTGGACTAGATGATCTTTAAGGTCCCTTCCAACCTTTATCATTCTGTGATTCTGTGATTCTTCTGAATTGCACCACAGCACATCACACCACTGCCTCATTAGCTTTTAAATAGTAGAAAGAAATAGCATTACATGTCTTTGTTAATGCCAGTATTTATGGGAAGATAAGCATTTCTAAGGAGTGGCTTCTTTCAAAGATACTGTCAAGAGAATAGAAAAAAATTAGTACCCAATCTTGCAAAAAAAATTTAAAAATATATATATATTTAATGCCAGACTAATAACTTCTTTATATGACTGGGCTACAGGGTTTCACAGAAAATTTAGAGCACTGAAAGGCTTAAACTTCGTAGAGTGCCTATCACAAAGCAAATTACAGTTATAGGGAAGGATTTATATATTGTTCAGTTTCAATTGCTGAAATGAAGTATTTGATCTCCTGAAATTAAGAGCATTTGGTATCATTTAAATAATATTGAGAAAAGGGTAGAACTATGACAGTCTCATGCTAGACATTTAGTAGAGAATAACTGGAACAACGAAAGTAATTTCTGTCTAGCAATTGCAATACCATTAAGTTTATCACTTCAGCACAAGTTCACCCACGTTGTAGCTGAAAGTTTATATGCAAGATCAATAGATGAACATGATCAGACTAATCTAATTATTCTTCATATGAATACTGATCTCCAGAAACAGCATTTTTATGATGAAATTACTTCTACTATTTTTATCATGCAGAAATATGTTATATTATTCTTGAAAACATTAAACTTACTTCAAAGTATTCATGTGAGGGGCTGTGCTTTGTTTTTAATAACATATAGGGGATACAACATATCGTTTATGGTTAAGACCTTATCAAGGTCTGCTGGGTTTAAGGGAAATGCAACACATTTGTAAATATTCTCAGGTTTGAAGTGGAACAGTAACACTTACGGATTCTGTTACTGCCCATTCCTCTCATCTGCTGTGGTCCCAGGGGAAACATGTCAACACAATGCAAAAGCAGGAGACTGAAACTGGAATTCCTCCATTTATATCTGCACCTACTTGCTTGGATGCTGCCACCTTCCACACACAGAAGATACACACACCACCAGGAAAGCAGAAATCTGGATAAGCATCCACACATGGATATTTGGTTCCCGAAATCCAAGCTCGGGTCTGGTAGGTTTACATAAGGTGATAATTAATAAAACCAGCTGTAATTTATTGTTCTTTGCAACGCACTGGTTGACAGAGTAGGATAATGCTTTGTAATGCACTGGGCACAGAAATGAGTAATCCAGCACAACAAAAGATATTTTCAGACCGACTCCTAACTGAAAAACATGAGAATTTTTTAAACCATGTTTTTATATATAGATATATATAATCATAAAATGAAACGAAACACGTTCTTCCAATATAAAACAATTTAAGAATATTATTGCAATTATGAAGATTTATTACAGACTTAGGCTCCACCCTGTTCAGCTGAGGGAATAATGCTGAAAAACAAGATGGTGCATCGCCAAGAAGGGAAACCTCAATCAGTGGATAGCCTCAAAGATGAACTGGAGTTAAGTCAGTTATTCTCATGCAAGGTTTCCTGTACCATCATTAACTAACCCAAGTTGAGATGCAGAAATCTATTCCTTCGGCCTTTATTCTCTGAAAACTCACACGGGCCTTGAAACTCAGTCATCTCTCACTGAACCTCTGGGAGGTGAATTAGCATCAGGATCAGCATCTTCCCTCCAGTTGACTGCATAAAGGAGCTGTCGAGAGAAGCACTCTCCCTTCTGGCAGTAATTCCTTTTGGAGTGCATTTATTCTTTCAAGGAAGGCACCAAAGAGACAGCCAGTATATTAGAGAGCTACAAAAAGAAACAATCCGTCTAAATAGCCAGGAAAGTTGTGAGCAAAAGCCTGATTTTTGAACCCTTTTCCAAAACTGTTTCAGTTATCCAACAGTGCAGGACAAACAAAACAGGTAATGTTCTCCATTATTCCAACTTCATTTACAATATATTATTTTTTTTAATCATGCTTTCAGGACAGGAGCAAATGAAACTGCATAAAACCTGAAGACAATATCTATTTTTATCATTACCTAAGCAGGAGATTTTTACAGGTTGGAAGATAAAAATCGTAACAATTACAGGTTTTGATCATCTGCTAGCTTTTTATACTCTACTGTAACATTTTAAATTGCTAGGGTCACAATTTAAACATCCTGCCTTTACTCCAAAGTGCTAGATCTAGTAGTGTACAGATTTATTTACATATATATATATACATATAAAGCAAATGTTGACCCCAAAGTTTAAATAAATCATAGAATCATAGACTGGCCTAAGCTCGAAGGGACCATGGAGATCATTTAATCCAACCTCCCATGCCACACTCCATTCAGAAAGAAGTGCTTAGTTATTTTTACCTTTTAAAAAATGTTGTGAAAAGTGTAAAACATTAGTATTAGGAATAGCACTGATCATTTAGAATCAAAAAAAAAAATCCCTAGGAACCACCACAAACAGTGCAAAAGAAGAAACCTTCTTGCAATATTCTTTGGAAACAAGAAAAAATTCCTCCTGATCTATACAGGCTGAGGATCCACTGGGTGAAGAACGATGTTAATTAATATTTACAATTTGGGATAATCTTTACCAATTTGAACAAGTGAGATTCAGTTCTCGCCTTCACTGACATCTAAAATTTACTCTGGCATCACTCCGGCATAATCTTTACGCTGCTGAACAAACATGCCCTAAGACAAGTCCTGAGAGATATCTATTCACAAAAGAATAATCTTTCTTTTATCAAAAGATGACTAAAATGGGTTTGGGGGAAGGGGTGTTCTTATCATTGCTGCCTCCTCCTCTCTTCTCATGTAATTATTTCTGAAGGATAAACCTGAATCTTAACTCCTAAATTAGCTGATTTGAGGGAGGGCCTTACCTCCTCCTCATCCCTGCCTGTCATTTCCTCATGTCACTGTATCTTTAGTTTCTTCAACACTGAGACTGATTAAAATTTAAAAAAAAAAAAAACAAAAAAACTATTAATTTCAATATGCCTTCAGTGAAGCCTAGAAGCAGCAGCTTGCTTACCGAACTGCCAAGCCCAGAATTCCTCTTATGCCCTTGGTAGAAATTTCTCTCTTATATGAGGGCTGGTTTAGCTCACTCATTTGAGCATGGTGTTGAAACACCAAAGGTCGCAGGTTTTTTTCCCATTCGGTCCTCACGTGTTGCATGATCTAGTTGAGAGGTGTCCCTGCCCATGACAGGGAGGTTGCATTAAATGATCTCTGAGGTCCCTTCCAGCCTAGGCCATTCTAGGATTCTATGATATCCCCACAATTTACTTTGTGACTTTCCAAAAACTATTTTGTTTCTCAAATTTTAGGCACCTCCTACCCTTGCTTCTTCAGCCACTTGAAATCATATTGTCAGATATATGGTGAACTCCATGGATCTTGGGGAAGCCTTTAACTTCTTGGCTTCCACTGGCAGAGCCCTTCTACAATATATTTTGAATACTCAGATCACAAACCCCAAACCAAACAAAAACCCCACAAAAAACTCACCAAACCTCCAAAACCAAAACAACCCCAACACAAAAGAAAAAAAAAAAGAAGAAAAAGGTATGCAGTCATGTGTTTCTGAAAGGAAGCAGAAACATGTTCTTGTATTGACAAGCGATATCCTATAACTGTTTCTCTGAAGAGAAACACAGCACAGAGCTCCCGCTTTGGTAACATGCATCATCCTCCACGGAAACCTTTCTCATTTCCTTGAACATAAAAGAGTCTAGACGGATTGTTTCAGGAGATTAGCCTAAAACGAGTCAGAAAGAATACCACCCACAGGGGATTTGTAAAAATTACTGAAGTTACAGCTTGCAAAAAAAAAAAAAAAAAAAAAAAAAAAAAAACTTGCTCAGACAACTTTGAATTCAATTGTGATTTCAATACAACATTCACAATGAATTTCTTTCGATTTACTGTCCCCACAGAAAAGGAAAAAAATATACATTTAGGTCACAGCACATTAAATGCTGGAATTCTTTTCCCAGAGAGTGAAAATCAGAGGGATAAAACACTTAAGAATTGTTTAGGAGAAACTTTTCATCTCAGAAGTTGACAGAAAAGTTTAATATCAACTACTGGTTGGAAAGGAAAAATCTCAAGAGATTAGATGAACAATGGCAAAAATAACTTGCTTGTATCTCCACTGAATTATATCCTGCTTTAAAATACATATGCAATAAAGATTATCATTGTTACCATTATTATGAGATTAAAAGAGTGATGATAATATAAGGAATGATATCCTCTCTGAGTAATAAGGAAAAAGAAAAAAGTATGTTCTCTGTGTGTATTATGGGGAGTGGGGGGAATCTGAAAAATCAGCAAAGAAAGGGAATGTAGTTTGATTTATGCCTGCTCTTCCTTTTACGGATAGCCTGGGGATCCTCATGATGATATGTAATGAGTCAGGGTGAAATGTGTATAAAGAAATGCACTGCCAATTTGCGAAGGCTCTTTAAAGCATCCTTTTTATACATGCCATTCCAAATTCCATTTTCTGGGGGAGAAATGGGAGATATCAAGAAAAGACAGAATTGACGCAGTAAGAAAAACCTGCAATTTTATTCTATTTCTTTTCTTGCTTTTATTTTATCCTTTCCTTTTCGTTTCTTTCTTTTTTTTGCTCTTTTTTTTTTTTCTAAGAAGGAAAAGCCATTGTCCCATATTTCATCCTGATGCAATAATAACTAGGTAGACAAACTTTGAGTTCAATATCTTTGACAGATGTCTATACAAACAAGTTGCACAAAGAAGCAAGTAGCACACCTTTTCCTCCCCGGAGCTAGGGAACTCCATGGGATCAATGCAATGTTAGTTTTACTACAAAGGACCCTTCCCCTCTTCTTTTTTCCTCTCTCCCTAGGTTTTCCAATTTGTGATTCACTTTTTTTTTTCTAGAACGTTTGGTGTGAGAGTTAAAGTAACTCCTTCAGTTGCAAAGGAAAATACTTAGTATGCTGAAAAACATTTTTCATTTATGGAGAAGGGAAAAAAAAATCCAACCACCTGACAGCAGTTCAAAAACCTAACTTCTTACCCAAGAGGAAGAAAGATCCTGAGTCCTTGCTATACCTTCAAGTGCCCTTAATTACAGAACTGTAAGTTTCCTAAGTTATCGTAAATTTTTGGTCAACCATAGTCAGCTAAGTTAGCCAATCCAACAATCTTTTACTAAGACAAATTAGTAATATCACTAATAAAAACGAAGAAATATTCATCCACCTTTAATGTTATATTTTCCCCTCCCCCAGTCCTCACTCACCTAAAATAATAAGAAAATGTCTGGAAGATCAACCTGAGTTATAATGCACTGTATTTCACTCCACAGAAATAACCAATCCTTCTTCTTCACAATGCTGAGATTTAAAATATGTTCTTTATATTTATTTGTATTCTCACAGATTTGCTATCCAGATGTGTTCTAATCCTGAGGAAGTTTTGAATGATTTGCAAGACTCAAAGAATAGTGGTTTTAAGAATCAAAACCAACATTGTAAAATTCAAAATAAATTACAAAAGCTGTCACATGCAGAATGGTGTGTGCATATACATGTAACAGCATCCTTTTGCTATATGAAATATTACATATGACTAATAATTTTTAGTTTGTGGTGGAAAAATTATGAAAATCAGTTACGATATGCAATAACTGGTAGGTGAGAGTACAGTGTCACAAATTCCTAGTTCAGTAGCTCATTCATTAGAAAGTAGTTTCAAGCTACCAATTTATAGATCTATCACTCTAGGGCATCCCTACCCATATTCAAGCCTTGACTCACTACCCATTGAAGAAAATGAATTAATGCAAGCTAAAATTCTACCCTGACTTTGTTGCAATTATTGCTATTCACTGGAGAACACACACCTGAAATACTTGCTACTTCTGCCTGAACTTATTTGCATTAGCTTAGAAAGTTACTAGGAGTTGCTTGAAGGGAAAATCTAAATCAACTATGCTTTTTAAGAACCAGCATGTTGCCTATGTCTCAGAAATCTTCATTATCTATGGAAATCAGAACAAGTGACCTTCTTAGTCGGGTAAGTATTTGCTATGCTAATGCACTGGCAAAGCTATTCATTTTAATTGATAAGAGTCACTAATAGATCTTCATCATCCAAAAGTAAAAGGCATCTCCCTCTATGAAAATAAACACCCTTGAGCTCATTGTTTGTCTTTTGATGAATGTCTCTGCTGTCCTGTATTTATCACCCAAGAAAGAGGAGACCGTTAGCTGCAACAGCATTTGATTCCCCTGACAGTATTATCACTTGCACCTCCTCTGTCTCACACCTCTTGGCTCTTTCACCACCTTCATATTTAGGGCAGTATTTATCAAAGGAAGTTGGAAATTACCAGTGTCTCAATTTTGCTTTTCATCTGATTCACGAGGCACTTTGTCCTAACGTGAAACGCAGTTCATGAATTGCTGGAGAGCCAGCAAAAGAATAGTTAGTGCATCTATTTCCATACAAATGCCCTCATTACTATGCAAACCTTGGATAATTTATAAAGGATTCTCATCTGAAAACAGGGGTCCTGCTGGCAATGACCTTATTTTTATACACAAGGAAATACTATTTCAAAACTATTTAAGAAATACAACTTTTAAATCAGGAAGGTGCACTGGTCTTTGACCCACAACAAAAGGACTGATTAGCCCTGAAGCCTTGGCAGACAACCAGAGGCATTTTAATGCTATCAGGCAGTTTTCTCGCCACTTGATATAGCAGTGAAACAGTACCACAAAAAAGAATGTAATTTTTTTAAGAAACACATTTAAAATGCAGAGAGATAAGACATAAGACAAAAGTATCCAAAATAAAGATTATTTCTATAATTACATTTAAAATCAGCATATTTACAAGAAAAAAAGAAAAAGCTGTTAGTCATCATCTCCATTTGTCTGCCTGTTAACATTTGGTAGTTTTGCATTGCGTCACCTATTATGTAGAAAGGTTTTATCCAGAGATTACATAAATGACTAAGTTTATTTTTCCTTTAGATAAAAATTACTGTTTATTCTCTAAAAGTTTCTGGTTGACAACCTCTATCTTACAAAAGTGCATTGCAAACATCAAAGAAATGGGTGCGAGATTTATTTGCAATTTTCCTATCCTAGTCAAACAACAAAATTGCTCTCAGTATTTTGCTGATATTAGTTATTTCCTGCACTTTAATTTCACAGGTGAAATATTCTGCACTATTTTCCTAGCACAGCTAGATCAAAAATGAAAAAAAAAAAAAGAATCTCCTTCTTCTTGAAATGGTTCTGAAAAAGTAGTATTCAGAGACGTGATCTTTCCTAGATAAATCCTTCTCAAAGTTTTACCCAACAAATAGACAAAATCTTAGTTTTAGGAGAAAGCACATTATGGATGCGAGAGAAGCATTTGTTTCCTTTTAGCTTACTTGCTTGAGTACAACTATTTCCAAGTGTTGCAAGGTCACGGTATGACAAAGCCACTCCTGCTTAGCTACTTGCCTTTGAGCACACGGTGCTTAATTTTGTATTTAATTATAATTTCAATGATGATTCAAGCAGACAGTGAAAATGCGAGTGCTACGTGGGGCGAGCAAAACCCTCAGAGACCATATAGAAGAGCAGGGTTGGCATGGGAGGCAAGAGCACAGACCCCCTGCCCTTCTCCCTTTCCAAGGTTGACACTTGATCACAAGCACCACACTGAAACACTGCCTTAATTCCAGTTGTTTTCTCTGTAAAATTTGGCTTTTCATATTAACAAGTTTCCCACCTGTTAAAAATCAGCTATGTCCAGGGCTGGCATTGAACAACTTAATAGATTTATATATTCAGTTACAACTAACTTACTGTACCGGCTGAAGGGTAAAATTCATTATGAATGTCGCTACTCATGGTATAAACTCTTTAAACTGAATAGAAAAAAGTATGTAGCATTTAATTTCAAAACATGGGAGCAGATTTTTTTTTTCTACAATTCTGATACTTAATAGACTTACATTCTATATTCTATTTTCCATTTTAATTTCTTCTTCACTGACAGCTTCTCAAACAGCAGTTTATTTTTCCAACATTTTTAGATAAAGGTTATTTATTAATTATAAATTTACATATAGATATACACATATTGCCCTAAATATTTATATAACCTTTAATAATAGCTGGGAAGCTCCACCAAAACTGAACAAATCTCATTGCTCACATTAGCAGCAACGTGTTGTCAAATGACAGATTTCAAGTAGTCGACTATATTTTAAAGATATATCAGAGAGAATTTTTGTTTCAAATCTCAGTTCTCCTCAGCATTCCTTAAAAGCAGAAAACTACGGTCTAAGTTTGCAGGTAATACCCACTTTCTAAATACAAGGAACTGAAAATACTATGTATATAACCAAAAAAGGAGACAGCAAGGCTGTTTAGAAACCTGGACTTCTCTAAAAATGTCTGCCCTTTATAAGATAGATGCATAGAGGAGAAGATACGAGACTGTTTCTACAAAAGTTAGCATGGATGGGAATAGGGAGAAGGAATTATTAGAAGCATAAATCCCCAAAACATCAAGCTTAGAATAACAAGCTGGTTCCAAACTTAGCTACCAAACTGCTACAGCAGTACAATACTTCAGGTTCCCACCTCCCGATGAAAGAGCAGTTACCAAACCCAAAGCAGCAATCACTTTCAGTCAACAGCAGTACCAAGCAGCAATTGAAGTCCTGATTTCAGGTTTATGTCCCATGTGTAAATTTCTTCTCTTCTATTAATGATTCAGGCCCTTTAACACTCATTGTGTTTGCCCTCATTCTAAATTTCAGCCCATCAGCCACTAAAGGTATTATTGTGTAATCCACAAACCAGGACATCTGCGAGGGGGACAGCAGGAGGGAAAGTCCCTGCATGTTCAGCTCAGAACACTGACACTCTCGTATAATTAAAAAAAAGAAAAAGTTAGCAATTTGCAGTTAAAATCCAAATTCAGAGGGTCACTACTCTTAAATTCAGCTTAATTGTAAACAATACATGCCTATGAGGATTGTAAGCAGCACTGCTCAGTGGAGAATCATCAAAATACTGAGATAATTTTTACTCGGAGAGATGCTGGGAAACATAAACCATACAGCTCCCAATAGCTGAGTCAGCAGAATTTTTATAGCTGAGCATATACTATCAAGAAATGAAAGAAAATGGATTGTATTTATGAGACACAGCAGCCTCCAAATACTGTTCTTGAAACTACTTGTTCGTGGCCTAGAAGCCTTTGTAAATGTTGTGATAAAGTAAGTGCCAGAATGGGGAGCAGTCAGGCATGTAATAGGAAAATTCACTAGCATGGCAGGGGAATATATATGAATGCTTGCATTTGTTTGTTTGCTTGTTCATTTTTTTTTACAGCAGAAAGACTTGGTATATTAGATGCTCTGAAACACTTCTAAAATATGTGAGATTTTACAAAATATCTTTGTGATTATAGGAAGAAATGTTCTGCTTTCTTTTAAGAATGATTACAGGAAATTGGTCATGACAATTTAATATCCTGTGCTATGTGGCTTCATCTCTCCCCATTCTCTGCTAACCTGCTGGAAAAGGTTGCTGTTGATTTATGCTTTTGTTTGTGAATTATACCGTAGAGTATCAGAAGCCGTAAGAGCTGGAAAATTGCTTCTTACAGTCAATGACCTCCTTGTAGTTTACTTCCTTATTTTATCATAATGGAGACATATTCACATGATGGAGATTT
Source organism: Trogon surrucura (assembly GCA_020746105.1). Taxonomy (NCBI): domain Eukaryota; kingdom Metazoa; phylum Chordata; class Aves; order Trogoniformes; family Trogonidae; genus Trogon; species Trogon surrucura. The sequence goes on along the minus strand of CM036621.1, from coordinate 51,965,517 downwards.
CCCTACCAAAGAGAAGGCTCTGATCCTTGACCTTAATGACAATGTTTTTCTACCTGCTCGAAGCATTACCAGTATTTTAGTGACAGGCAACTTCGAGCAGAGATTTAAATAGGGTTTGTTATTTGGTGATAAAAGTGCAGTCTGCTGAAATAACTACTGCTGTTAAGAAAACAATGGTTTATCCTTTAGATTACAGTACTTCTCATATAAGCTTTCATTTCACAGGCTAATTTGTCTTCTAAACATTACCAGCATTGCCTGATCACCACCTTGAAGGCTATTTATTGTTACGTCAGAATGAACTAGCGGTCTCTAACCAGGAACGCAAAGACTACAGAAATCAGTGGGAGGCTTTTCCTCCACTCTAGGAGGATCTGGAGCAACCTCTAGATGCACAGAGCAATTACATTTCTCAGATGAAGTATAGAGGGCCACCTTCTCCTGTCACTGATGCCCATGTAAATGAGGATTAACGCCATCACAGTTGAGCTAATGGAATTAAATCAGACACTCAGCAGGGGCACTTTCTGGGTGAAGGCTGAAAGTCAGTCTGTGAAAAGACAACGTACAGATGCCTAATACCACAATTTCTGCGAGCAAAAGCACTTGTTACTTGATGACAGACTGATTGCTCTAACACACAGAGAGATGTGGTCAGCTAGTCAGGATCAAACTGGGCATCCTGGATGTGGTTCAATTATATAATTGATTGTTCACAAGTACAATATTTCTAGAAAACCTATTAGAGAAGCAAGTTTCTTTTTCTAAGTCCAGCTCATGTCTCTGAGCAACCTGATCTGGTTAAAGGTGTCCCTGCTCTAAGCAGAGGGGTTGGACTAGATGACCTTTAAAGAAGTCCCTTCCAACCCAACACATTCCATGACTCTATAAAAAAGGACTTAAACATTTCCATTATTCATCGTTCTCCACCCTATAATTCTCCAAACACCAAGCTTCTCATCCTTGCTTAGGAGTCAAGGTCAACCCTGTTTGACACTGGGTTAGAAGTACCAAAGATATTAAACTCCCAGGTCTGTCAGAAGAGGTGGCATGAAACGACCAAGAAGAGAGACAGATTAATACTCCCACTGAAGAAGTGTTTACGAAGCAGATTCAACCATTATTAGAGATTCCACACGACAGATGGCACTGGAGAAAAGCAAGCGTCATGTGTTCTGCCACTCACAGAAATACTTGCTAAATAGGATGCAGAATAGTCGCTAATGAAGATAACACGTAAGAGAGCATTATTCTGCTCTAAGGTTTGATTTGACTCAGAGGGAGCATTTCCATCTATCCCAGGCTGATATTTCTTTTTACAGAATTTCTTTGATGCTTTTTTTTTTTCTCTAACACATTTTTTTCTGTTACCTTGATGATATGGCAGTAAACAGTGGAATGAGATTTCTCTGCGGTTTCTTGACAAATTTCATTTCCTTAAAACAAAACAACTGAGGTTGAAAAGTCAGTTTTCTTTGTCTTCCTTACTGTGCCATTCCAATTAGACCCTACTTCTGCTGATGAGTTCTTGCTTGTCTCATCTTGTTAGATGTTGTAGTCTTTACACTAAACATTTTTATATGCAGATTTTTGATGTCTCCTTAATTTAAATACTTATTCTCTTCCTGCAAATTTAATAACCTGTTATTCAGTCATGTTCATGCTTGTTTTATTCAAATTTTTATATCTCCGTTTACAGATAATCTCAGGTAGCATAGAAAAAACAGACTGTGGTAAAAGGAAATGCTCAGGTTTTGTCTTTTTGAAATTAAAATAACAAGTATGAAATTGCTGTATATAAAACTGAAAAAAAATATCAGAAGTTCCACTCCACCCACAACCTAGGCCACCAGGCAAATTGTATAAACATGTATCAATTACTGTGTAGAATAATATATATATGCACAGGGCTGGTGAGTTAACTCTCTGGTTATGGCTTTTCACCTTCAATTACTAGCTAATCCCCGGAAGTCTAGAATGATCGAAAATGGCAGTGGCCCAGTGAAAGCAATTTTAGAAAGGACATTCAAAAAGTTTCAACAGAAGGGAAGGAAAACACCTGCATAACAAAGTCATTTAGATGCTGGATGTTCAGAAACACCTTGGGAGATGAAGTTTGTGATTCTTAGAATGGAAATAGGAGCAGAAGTCAGATCCCCACTCGAAAAGCACATGGCAACCATGAAATGCATCTCAACAAGATGGGCATCCCTCACAGAGGTGGCCTGTTCCAAGACCACTGATTGAACTGAGCTCTTTCATCAAGGGGCACCTGCATTTCCAGATTCCACCCGGATTTGGGCTTCCAGAGAGAGTGTGGAGATACAAGGAGGAGTAACTCCAGGACCCTGTATTACAGTAAAATAGTAAAGTGCCTACACAATGAGAACAGTAACAAACCAAAGCTTTCCTTCAACATGAAACAAAATTCTTCTGACTTATGTGGTTACCTCCTGCCCAGTTTCCTTTCAGACATCAATGTGTCCTGCTGGACACAGGCAAAAATTACTATTCTCTCAGGAACAACATTCCAAATGAGAAGAGAACCTCAAGGAGATCAAAGACATACTAAAAAGGATTTTAAAAAATCCTGATTTTTTATTCAAAATTTTTATTTTTCTGTCCCTTTTCCACCTTAATCAAGAATATTCCAAGAATATATCCACATTGATACAAAGAGGAATAGATCACCTCCGCTCTTACAGCAGCAGACTGAAAGGCACTAGCACACCAGTTCTACCAGACTATTTTTCCAATGATTAAGTTTTCTGTTATAAAGCAGAGGAAATTATGTTTACACTATCAATACCATAATCAATTACAGTGAAAAATTGCAACATGTTAGATTAGAATTTATTTCAGGACTTACTGTTAATTACCATCCGTAAGCTTTATCATTCACTATAACTCAAAGGAATTCATTGCAATTATCACAGGGCAGAGGTGAAACTTAAAGGTCAAGATCAGGAACTGTGTCCATGGCAATAACCAGAAACTAAATTAATTCAGTCTTTGAGTTTTCTTTCTGAAATATCAATACTTTTGTCTGTCTTACCTCATTCTTTCAACACCGGGCAGCTGTTTTTACAGACATTTTCATTTTATAAACACATGGATATTTCTTACTTATGCTTATTATTATTATTTTTTCTCTATAATCCTATAAACTCTTTAACAGTTCAGCAATAAATATTTCATTTGCAGCCTTTCTCTGAGCAGAATAAAACCATTCATTGAGGCTTATTTCTCATTTAAAACAACTTCCGATTACATACCTCTAAAAAGGTCATCTATTGACATCCTTCTGTAGTGCACAGTGGTCCAAGTCAATTAAGTGACATCATAACATATTGAAACTGGGATGGTCTTGAAATTGTTATGATCTTGAAGTGTTTTCTGCCACTAAAAGGGATAACAAAATTTTTATTGTTGAGTTTCTTTCATTGTTCTCTGTGTCTTTATTGAGCTAAACACTAGGATGGACAGAAGCATTTTATGATCACATCATAAACCTTCCTTTTATTCTAATGAGGCAGTCTATTTTTCAAGGAAAGGAAATGCACATTTCTGTGCAGTAGGAGCCAGCCAAGCTCCTAGGATGCTAAATATTAGGACATTCACAACATTTTGTAAAATATGGCATACATTTCTGTTTTTCATAAACAGACTTTAATTCGGCTCGCTCTCTACCAATGGACAGTAGGTGTCTGGGCTTTCAGGAAAAACAAGAAAAATGCAATCTGGGTAGGTTTTAAATGTAACTTGGTTTAGTTGTATCAAAAGCAGCCTGGAATGAAGCTGAACAGCATTCAAGAAAACAGTCTACTTTTAGATATTTTTTTTTCCTGAACACAGAAGACAAGGAAGCTCTTGCTGGAAGCAGACAGAAACTAGAACTTTTCCCCTGCAGCAGACCTTCCTCCAGAGAAATGTATACATCTGACAGGTTTTGACAAACTGCTGAGAACCTCATTGTTGTCTAGGAAAGGTCATCTCCTACAAGCATGATCGCCACTGCTTCCAGCTTTCTGCTGGATGCTGCTGTTGTTTTGAGGGATCATAATCCAGATCCAGGCTTTCATCGTGCACCACAAGTGTAACTCTCACATCCCTCCAGCATATTTCATTCCTCATCCAGGGAATGGTTGAAACAAGGACATATGTCTTTTCTTAAAAAATTATAATAATTACATTTATTTCATTAACAACACAACAATGTTCCATCAGTGATTCATTAACCACCTCTGACAAATCTTGCCTTATTCATAACATCTTCCCCTACCCCCCCCCCCCCCCCCCCCCCCTATATCACTTTAACTGTTCTCCTCTTCTGAAAGGGGAATTTCCTGCCCTAGAGGGTAAATTCCACTTAATAACACAGATTTCACTGCTGCTTGGGTCACACGCAGTTGGGAGCAGATGGAGCATGTTGTGCCCTGGCTTCCCACCAATACAAATTTAGGTCTCGCATCTGCCATCTCCTCCTCATCCCTGACAACATCTGCTTCAATCCTCCTTCCTGGCTTCTCCATCCACAATGACTGATTCTTCTTTCCTATTCCTGAATATGACAGAATAATGGGGACTGCCATAGCAAAGTACAAAGATGTTTTGCCAGCTTTATGCCAAGAGCAACATCCCCCAGTTAGCACTCTTGCCGGCTCCAGAGTCACTTTATGCTACTCCAACAGCATAAAGAGGTCACAGAAAATCAAAAATTCAGGCCTTTTGTGTCTGCATGGCAAAGGGAATTTGGAAGGTTGTATTAAGGGTATTGTAATGTGGATACTTTATGACATCAAAGAAATTTCTGCACATAAAGTATTCAGAAACATGAACTTCAGCTTAGCTCTCCCAGCCTACATTCCCTCTAAAGACAAGAGAAAGCAACGAGTTCCTCTAGGAAAGGAGTCAGAGTCAGGTTTTAGTTGAAGCAGCAATAACAGCCCTTAATTTTAACTACCCTCTTCTAAATCAATGAGTAAGAAAATCCAGGGAGAGCAATTTTCTTATATTTAGCTGCTGAGAACAATCTCCTGCATGTCCATCTCTAAACCAAAGCTATGATGGAAACTATGTTCCAAAACAGGTTTGCAAACTATGCCTTTAATTTCAGTATCATCTAATACAATTTTACAATACCATAAAAATGTCACTAAAAGATGCTATTCTTTTTGGATTTTTCTTAGTCTTCTGAAGTTCTGCTGTTGTCAGATATCTTAAGCCCAAGATTTTTTAATATTGCCAGAACAGTTGAATATGTCTTACTTTATTCATATGCAAATCTATGCAAATACCAGTTTATGGATTGTGCACTGTGTATGCTGTGATGGGCTGATTATAGGGGCAATGGCTATTGATTTTAATGCTTCTTGGAACCCATTGTCTCATGCAAGTTCAGGGAATTTAGTTTTTTCTTTGTGTCTCAGCATTTTCTTCTTTAAAATAGCGTAATAGTTATAATCATACCATTTTCCACTTTGCTTACACAGGAGAGAAGAACCTAGCTAACTACTATGTGATATTATTAAACTGATACTAGTATTATTGAATGAAAGCAGTACTACTAAAATCATATACATTTTAGACATTAATGGGATTTCTTGATGAATACCTACTTTCTGCCATCATAGCCTAACTACCAAAATTTCATTTTATTAATCAATAGCACAGAAATGTTAAAAAATAAACATTTCTTACTCATTTCAAGTGGTAAATCAGTGAAGACTAAAAGAGGCTTTGTGTGGGGCCTGGTACAGCTTCTAAACATGAAAGCTATATTCTTATTATATACTAAAACTTTATTAAGCTATTTTGTATTTACAAAAAAAAATTGTTCTTCCTGAGAACATAGAAGTCCCCTTTTCTAAGGAGAAAAAAAACCCACATGGTAAAAGGATTAATCTAAAACAAACAGCGCATATGGTGGGCTTACTTGAGTGACATAGTTGTGTCTAACCTGTGATTCCAGATGTGCAGATATGATGTGGTGGTCCTGTTATAATCTCATGGCAAGGAAACTTGGTAGACTTGGAAATCCTGGTAGACAAATCCTACAGGCAAATCTGAGAAGAGCAAGGTACTCCTTATACACTTATAGGGGAGATGCTGACTGTCGAGGAGACAGGTAAGAAATCTTTCTTCTGGGACCAGAGCAGGTGGACATTAAAATTTATAAGTCAGGCTATGACTTACAAAGCAACAAACTGTCCCTGGCAAATTGCTCCTTCCTGCAAGCAGAAAATTATTTAAGTAATGAGCTTCTGTCCCAGTTCCCAAATTTGCCTCCTTCCCAATGGTGTAACAGTCCAAGGCACAGTGGAATTAAAGCAGTAAAATTATAGGATGTTATAAAAACAAACACTATCCAAAATTAGAAAAGTCAGTCTCAAAGTACTCTTTTTGCCATCATAAAAAGTATTCTCATCAGTTTTCTTGAGGTCCTTAGCCCGGAGACATGCTTGCAGGTCAACTATGTCACTTATCTCTTGAGGAAAAAAAAATACTACATTGAACTAGAAACATCATGAAAATCATAGGCAATGAGGAGCAAAACAAAAAAAAAAAGAAAATTCAGACCAATAAACAACAGTCATATGCCTGCTGACATTCACCACCGCTGTTGAGTGACTTTGCAAACACTACATCCAAGTTGGAATTCAAGAAAGGAACTCCAGGGGCCTCATGCTTTTTTCTTTTTCCAAACACACTTGAAAACCACTTTAAAAGCAGCTTATCTCTTGTCCACATGGAAATATTCATGTTTCACGTCAAACAGAAAATGCTTTAAAATATGAAAGATTTCTCTGAATGTCTCTAAGCAGGTTAGGTAATTGCTTCAAACAACGTTCCCTGCCTGAGAAACTCAGCGCACACCTCCCCACCCACTCTATGACAGCCTACAAGTTTTGATTTAAAGCAATTAAAAATAAATGGCATCTTGCCTTACTCATCACTATTTTGATCAAAAAAATAAGGTTATATAATATAATGTCAAGAAGTGATGAAATTATATGTAATATTACAATGAGAACCGGATCTTTACAAAACCAGTATAAATCTAATTTGTTGAAAAAACCAAGCGCTTAGGAATTTTCTTTGCTACTCTTGAATCCCTTACAAACAGTCCTTCAATTCTAAATGTTCAGCTTGAGATGATGATGCAGGTCCACGTATCATAAAAAAGCTATTTAACATTTATTTTAAAAATAAGAAGTATGGCAATCTTTTGCTGTTGTGTGGGGATATGATAAAACACATTAAATATAAAATTTGCTGGAATAATGAAGTGTGCTTACATTCAAATATAAATCTGAACAATGGAAAGTTTTCCAAAGCTTGGATTAGTGCTCAGATAGAAACCTAATTGGTCTTTAATCCTCTGTCATTGCAGAAAACAGGAAAATTACAGATTGCAAATGACAGTGTTGCTAAACCCCAGGAGCGTGGAAGCTTCTCAAAAAAAAACCTAACACACTGAAGGAATATATATTATGCCAGTTTTGTTATTAACTTGCCTGTCCTAATTTTTTCTGAAAAATCTTCACACAACAAAAGCCAAGTAAAATGAGGAAAAAGTTTTAAGGCAGACCATAGGACATCCCAGCTTTTGGGTTTGCAGGTGTCCTGTCACATGCAGTTAACACGCAAATTTAGTTCCTCATCATCAGTGAGGTATCAGGTTTTGTATACTATAAAATATTAAAATGGAATAGAAGCATAGTTGGACACTGACTACAAAGTTCACCACTCTGTAAGATACAGAATTTCATCCAGTACTGAACCCAGAGGAAATAAATCCTTCCAACAACACGGGAAAACACTGATAACAACTTTTATTTGAGGGAAGGAGAGGGGGCGGAAAGAGGGTGTCTGCCTCTTGTATAAGGTGGGTACATTTTATGACAATTTTACTAAGACCACGTGCTTGTTGCTTGCTTTTGCAAATGCTGTAGTGGGCTACATACAAATTTTCACTAAAATTTTATTACATCTGCTAATTTACCCTGACATCACAACCTTTTCATTTAAGCATGTTATGAGCAGTCACAGAAATCGTATGATTTGTTCTTGACAGTCCATCATATCAGCAGCTTATTCTCAGTTTCTACATATATACATATGGATCCCTTAATTTTGCAGCATCTTCTTTGCATTTCATAATTAGGCTGCCTGCTTAATATTTCCTAAAACTCTGTATTCCATCTGTCTTTGGAAATAACACTTAGTTTGAGTCTTCTCTAGTTCTCTGGGATCTTACCCAATTTTAAGCACAGACACTGGTTTTGTTAGTTCTGAAATGCCCCAGAGTAAAACTCATCAGATCCTGTTGAGATGAAAGTGTCTAATTCATGTAAGACTTCTTTGACCTGTTCCTTATTCTGTTCTTGTCCCCTGTTGCGTTTTAATAATAATTTTAAAAAATAATTAACCTTTTATGGTAAAACCAAAACTGAATAGACAGTTAATATTTTGTATCTTCTGCTCTTTGCTCACATTTCCCATTAAGTCATTTTGCACTAGTTAAAGAGTAATTTATTTTAAATCCTTCCTTAAATAAAATAGCCACAGATTTTCATATGTAAAAATTTCTATTCTACAGGGCAATGGTATTCTTTTTCATAGAATCATAGAATGTTAGGTGTTGGAAGGGACCTCTAGAGATCATCTAGTCCGATCCCCCTGCCAGAGCAGGATCATTCAGCGCAGGCCACACAGGATCACACAGACCAGGTGGGTTTTGAAAGTCTCCAGAGAAGGAGACTCTACAACCTCCTTCTTTTTCTTTTTGAAGACTGGAGTGACATACACTGTCACATTAAGTCTGCATGTCTCAATTAACACCAGCAAGTCCAGGGTCATAAATATAGTTTGAGACAATTCTTAGCTAAAATTCATTTATTTTAAATAAAACATTAGCAGTTATTCTTGCATTAAGACTGCAGGTTTACAAACAGTGATGAATAGTACTGTGGGTAAAAACTAGAAGCTTTTTTTTTTTTTTTTCTAAATTTGGCCACTGAATGACCTGTTAACAACACAGCAATTCTTTCATAGCAGCTTGTGCATGAAAACTAATTTTGTTGTTGATTAAGCAGGAATACTTCACAATGGCTCCTCTTCCATCTCTTAAAATAATGGAGTGTCACCTGCTAAAAACCTTTGTTGGATACCAGCTATTGCCTGCGATAATCATCATGCATCTCTTTTATGGTGCCTAAGACAGATCTATACCATTACCATGACTCTCAGAAGGAGACTTAGCTCTCTGTATTTATATAAAATGTACTGAAATCTCAGACTTTGCTAGGATCCCACTTCATGTGATACCACCTCCATTTGCAGTTCGTCTCTGACAACTCAATAATCTACCTTGTATTTTACTCCATATTACCATAGTGAATATCTTGAGTTATGTACTTAAATTTCCTTCCCTTAGTGCTGTAGTGTGCATGTACAACCATGTTCTCCCGTATCTATGACCCTAGACGTACCTCTTAAATGGAGGATGGGATACTGAGTATTTCATCAGATAAGAAAAACTTATAAAAAGCCAATCTTCAACACAAAATGAATGCTTATTCTTTACAGAGAAGTTGTCCTTACCTACACTCATTACATGACGTTTTTAGGAAGCACCTTGCTCAAATAGCTATTTCTCAGGCTTTCTTTTGCAGAGATCTGGTTTACATCCAGCAAAAATCAACATAGTTCTACTGATTTCCTGATTCAAAAGTATTTCATCAAGTGTTCTACCCACTGAAGGCTCAAAGATATGTCAAAAGGTACCACAGAACATTACACTTTGGCTGAAAGAAAAATTAGATATCTTTCCTCTAGTCTTGCAAAGGATGAAGGGCTCAAAGCCCTACATTTCACTTCTGCTTAACCTAACAGCTATCACCCAAAATGTTCAGTGATTTTAAAACACCATTAAGACAACTTTTTAACCTCTCTTTCTAAAATTAATACAAGGGATGGAAACATGAATATCACCTATGTGACCACAAAGAGGCAAAAAGTAGTCACGGTGCGAGTGACTTCCCATTCAGCAATGAAATATCTTTATCTCCCTAGAACGATCTTAACAGAGGAATTATTAGTGTTCATGCTATACTGGTCCTAATCTACAGCTTGAAACACATCAGCACTGTGGAGAGAAGCAATGTAACAGCTTCCTAGATTAAACAGTGATTAGCCCTAAAGCAGTTCAATAACATCAATGGTTTGAGCTTGAGGACAAACAAAACCTGATATGGGTAACAGGTTAGCTGTGTTTCAAGCTAATCATACCAGCGATAAAAATTTTACAAGACTGAAGATTTCGAAAGCTTGTTAGGTTGTTTTTTATTGTTATGGCTAAACTAAAGGTCTAAGCTTAGACCATAACTCAGTTAGCATGAGAGATACATATACAAAAAAGAAAATAACACCAAGAAATTTAATCTTACAAAGTGTGATCCTAACTCCGCTACGGGGACAACCTAATGTGTCATTCTGCAAGTATGATATCCAGAACAGGAGGCTGTTCTGCTTTGCCAGTTTAATTTGATGGAAGCTGTTCAATTTAAACCAGAGTTTCCTTAGAAGATAACAGGGGCCAAGCAAAGCTGATTCTGTACCTTGGTGATCTTTAGTGCCTGACAGGACACCGTTAGGCAATATTTTCTAACTGTAAGAACTGTAAATATATGGAATGTTGCTTTTTTCCCCCAAGCTATACTAAACCACTCAGAGGTTAAATTGTGCATTATTGAACAATCAAGCCATTAAAAGCTATATAGGTGTAACCAATAGAGGCAATTAAATGCTTCCTTTAACACAGTATATTGACATTAACATTTTGGCTCACAGATTTGCTCTGCATTACAGAAATCCTCCTAAACAAATATGCTTAGACTATTAAGTACTCAACTTTTTGCATAGTTAAGTAAAAGCAGTAGAATCTCATTTACACTTGGACTCATACGTTTTCCAAAAGTTTGAAATGGTTTCTGATAGCAGTGTGTTAACAGAGAGAGGGCATGTTGTAAAAGAGTTACATGGAGTAAAAATTCTTGTTTTGAAGTTGAATAAGATTTTTTTCATTTAAATGATTATGGGATTCAAGGTGACTCAATCACGTGTCGAATCTAGGGCAGTTCAGGAGTGAAATTTCATCATAAAAAGTATCTCCTGAGAAACGAAACATAATCTTATTGTGATAATATGGAAGCAGTCCCTTACAGAAACATGTCTCATTTCAGCCTTAATTCCCTGTCAGAGTTTGCTTTTATGCACAAATCTCTGCTTGCTATTGAAACTCTTGCACTGCTCCTGTATCGCTCCTGCTGACCAGAATATCAGAGTTGTATCTGTGTCGCTGTAGTTACTCACAAACGCATATTCACCCCATCTCTCCCTTATGTTTTCCCATTTACTGATTAACTCTTGGAAGGAAATTTTCGGAGGCATCTGAAATGGCAATTGCATGTCCAACTTCCACTGATTTCCAAAACCATCTTTGTCCCCATCCCCCGAAGACACCAACAATTGCACTTTTGAAAAAATTTGCCCATCACCACCAGTGGTTTTGCTGAGTATATTATTTTCACAGTCCTAGTAATCATGTGTCATTGTACAATCTTTGTGTGTATTTTCTTAGCAGACAGATGCTTTATATAATTGTGTGCATGCACTTACATTTGAGAATTTAGTAAACAGGAAAATAAGTCTCTTGCTCACATACAAATCCCTAATAAAAGATGTTTTCCAATTAATATTTTTAGATACACTTGGCTTTTTCTCTACTTTTTTAGATTAAATTACCTAATTCAAGTAGATGCTCAAGAAATTATTTAAATATCAAAAAGCTTCCTAGTAAAATAGGCTATAGAAGAAAAAAAGACCAAAACAGCAAGCTTCCTATAGAGCTATATTTTCTAATTAAGAAATCAGGTTAATTAAAATTCTATCCATTTTCAAAGGAAGAAAAGTACCTTCTTGTGATTCATTTTTTTCTAATCTCTACGTAAATGATTATAAAACACAAATATTTGTCCATCTATGTACAACATGATCACCATTTTTCTTTGCAAAATACATCAGTGTGGAAGTCAGCTTTAGCAATTGTCCCTTGACCTAATAAGAGCCTCTCTCTGACCAGATCAGCAGACAAAGTGCCAGGAGCTCCAAAGATCTGGAACTCATCTGCTGCCAAATTCAAAGCCGTTTCCACAATATTCTTATTCCACAAATACTAGTGAGAGCTAGACATCTTCCATCAAATGACTTTTTTAGTTATTTATTTCTAGGCTACAGTTTGTCCTTTAAATATATAACACTGAGGTACCTTCTAGCAACCTACACGTCGTACTGTTTAATGTCACTAAGACTTTGTGGATACTGGGGAGCAATATTTCAAAACAGGTGATCTGACCTTTAGAGTCTTTCTGGGGATTCCACAGTCATATTTATCTCAGACAGAAATTGTATTTTGTTCTGGATTTTATTTGATAATGGAAGGTTAGGCAAATACAAACAGCCAGAGCAACAATTGTTTCCTCTTGTAAAGACAAGCACTGAACATCCCAGATGTACTTACTGTAGGCATCTTCCTAAAATTTCCACACAGGCTGACTTGTAGCTTGTGTCTTATCCAAGTTTCCACGCTTAGGAAACATGATTGTTGCTGCTTTGTACCTATATTTTCCTTCTGGTAAAAAAAAATATGCCAAAAAGTGGCACTAACATTTAAATAGACCCTAAGACACATTGTCTCATCCTAACACTGCATATTATTTGCAATGGTTTTAATCACAAAGACAGCAGAAGATCACTTCTCTTAATATAAAAAAAAAAAAAATTAAAAAATATTTGCTACTTGCTACATTTAGATCCTTCCATAGTGCCAGAGTAGTGTCTTGTGAAAATGTACGTTGGGCTGTTTCAATTAATTATGAAAGTAATCACTTTGTAGGAAGAGAAATAGAAATCTTAGCATGCTTCGAGTAGAAGTTCTGATCCTACCCAGTTAAGGTGGGAGAAACTTTACAACTTTCAAGCAGCAGCTTATACTTCAGGGTCATCGACAAATGCAAATGTGAACAAAAACCAACGAATGCCAGTAGTAAGAGAAGGATGAAAGGACTTGCACCAAGATGAAAGAGAAAGAACAGGATATAGGATCAATAAACCAAGGACTTTCATTGGACTGAGCTATTTGCAGAGAGTATTTCAGAGGAATGAAACATCACTAGTTACTAACCAACACATTTATTAAGCAATTATAAGCCATTATCTGTCCAAATAGGAAGCATTTAAAAAACAATACCTTGCTACACTTTCTGCTGAAACTGGTCATGAGGAGAGGTCATTGCTTTCTAAGAGATAATGCACAAAAAACTTACCTTCTGATCTTCTGGTGTACCAAGCAACCAAGATTACACATTTATTGCTGGTTGAAAATAAGTTAATGTTTCAGAACTTAGAAACTACTTATAAAACTTCAATGAATTTGCTGTGTTGAGATTGACCCAGGAAGAATCTCATCTTAAAAAAGCCTCCTACCGCGTCTTACCCATTCACTTAAAACACATACTTGATTTTTCACTTGAAATATATATATACACACACCAATTGCAGTTATGCTCCGTGTATTTTATACAGTGTCTCTAAAGGAATAATTCTTCAAGGGATTAAAACCAGTTACATTGGTTAACTAGGAAAAGGATCAAGTGATGGTGAGAGAAAGTAAGAACTAAGAAAAATCACCAAGAAGTAGGATTTCTGAAGTCTATATCTGAAAGTTTTTCAAGAATATACAAAGAAATTCAGAAAGGTCAAATACAGACTGAACATCGAGAAATGCTCCTTGCAGTGAAAATGCAGAGCAAACAGCAAGAATTATTCTTGACTGTGAAATTTTGCAGTTGGTGAATCAATTTTTCAAAGAAAGTGCTTGGTGACCTCCTCAGCTGAAGCCTTGAGAAGTAAATGAAATGAGATGAGACACAGAAAATTTTTAGAACCTTGGGGGTTACAATTACCATCCAGATGCAAATTGGCAGGAACCACTCTGTATAACATAAGAAAACCTGTTTCTTTCTTGCTTAGATGTTTTATCATAGAATGAATATGTTGGGTCAGAAGAGACCTTTAAATGTCATCTAGTCCAACCCCCCTGCAGTGAGCAGGGACATCTTTAACTAGATCAGGTTGCTCAGAGCCCCATCAAGCCTGACCTTGAATGTCTCCAGGGATGGAGCCTCCACCACCTCTCTGGGCAACCTGTGCCAGGGTTTCATCACCCTCATTGTAAAGAACTTCTTTGTAACGTCTAATCTAAATCTACCCAGCTCTAGGTTAAAACTATTGCCCCTCCTCCTATATTTAGATGCCCCCCTATATTTACATGCCCTTGTAAACTCTTCCTGCACAGCTTTCTTGTAGGCCCACTTTAGGTACTGGAATGCTGCTATAAGGTTCATGTCCTTGTGCTGAATGCACCAGAGCTGGACACAGTACTCTAGGTGAGATTTCACCAGAGCAGATGAAAATTTCTGCCCTCATCACAAAAGTCACTACATTTATACAAATCTTATCAGAATAGTCATCTTGTTTGCCACCAGCTGAGACACAGAAAGCATCTCCAGTAAAAGCAGTACTAAAAGAACCCTTTAAAAGAAAACTTACTGTTCTCTTTTTTTTTTTCCTGTTTCACCTCAAATATTATTATTATGGTTTCTCTCATGCAGAGATGCAGAATTAAAAAAATCAGATTTTTTTTTTTTTTAAAGAAGACATAGCAACCTTAAAAGTAATATTTAAAAAAAAACCAAACCAAACCCCAAACAAACTTGTGACTCCTGGTACCATTGCTGGAAGACTTACTGGTATAGGATGGAGTGGGTGAGGCAGCCAGCCCAGCTGCATGGAGAACAGCAAAGTGTACAGATCTGCTGCCCCTTAAGAATCCCTCCCTGTTGTATGGCAAAATAGTCATTTAGTGAATAAATGAAGCAGCAAAATTATGAGATCAGAGAGAAAATCCCCTAGGGATGCTAGTTTTTCTGGACTCTAAGGCATTTTAGTTTGTACTTTATGTGGGAACATATTTATTACAGCACACACAAGCACTTACACCACTGCAACTCCAAACTCAGCCGCAGTAGCAAAATGAATGTAGCCTGCATGTACATCACCATAAACCTGGAGTTGAATTTAACCTGCTAATTGTAAGTTTGTTTGTACTTCCCCCCCGTCTCATTAATTTAAAGCACAGACAAAACCAACAAGAAGTGCCTAACACAGTTGTTACTTCTTCTTTAGTGGCTTGGGTGATGTCAAACTGCAGTTATTATTGTAGGAGTAACCGTGGGTGAAAACTTTATGAAGGCCTTTGTTTTGGCTCAGTGCAGCATATAAATCAAAAATTGCTAGATACAGCTTGCATGTTGTTTACTCTCCAGCATTATTCTAGCTGCATTTTTACAAGTTTAATCTCAAAACAGATAATTCAAGGGATTTTAGACACTTCAGGCCCTATAATTTTCATTAATGGAGACTAAGTCTCCATATGGACCTCCTAACTGAAAACTGTTCTAGGTCTCATCTGTGCCAATGATGCAGAGATAATAAGAATATTATCTTACCCTATGACAAATACCATTGCAGGAATAGTAAAATGATTGGGAATTAACTACTTTCAGACTGCTGAAGTATCTTAACTCTGACAGAACTGCCTTGAGGATGAAAATGCAGAACATAGTGATTTCTTGCAGAAGAAATTGGGACAGTTCCCAAATAGAGCTCTGTAGAGTATCTCCCAGGATAGAGCACAGACCATTCCTAACAGGGGTTAAAAAACAATAGCTAGAGAGCCTCGTCAGTTAGAAAAGCCACTGTTCTTCAAGGATGAAAACCTAGCACTGTGTTTTGATTCCACAGTTTTGCACAGCATCTTCACCCTTGCACTACATTAATCTCAAGCAAGATTGGGAAGACAATTGCTTACTCTTTTCTCTGCTAACCGCAATTTCGCTAAAGACTTTCTACGCATGTTCTGTAGATGTCTTGTTGACAATAACAATTCTCTCCAACACATCACCTGCGTGCAATCTGAACTCACAATCTTCCAGGAGCATTTTGTTTTCTGCATGGCAGAATACATAGAAATTAAATGCCATCAGAATATTGTGGACTACTCCACAACTCCTCTGTTTCATTTTCAGTGCAACACCATTGCGTTATTTACACACAAATAATAAGGGGCAACTTTAAGCACTTTAGACTAGACTGATTCATTTTTACCTGAGAGAACTTACTTTTAAGCAGCTTCTGACAATGTTTTTCCTCCATTTTAAATGTCTGTGGTTTTAAGTTCTGCCAAACACAGCTGCATAACATCCTTACAGTCTATGAGAGGAAACCCTTACTGAAAAAAAGACATTAACTTATCAGAAATTCGGATTTGTGAATTACACCCACACTTTAAATAGTTTTAATACATTCATCCACATCTTGTTTCTAAAATAGCATAGTAACACTCTTAGATCAAATTTTTCTAAGGTCCGCACATCACTGAAACATTGAAATTAAGTAGGCTGAAAAAAATGTGGCATTTTCTGGTTCACTTGTTCCATGTTTCAAATTTTCTACGCAACATATGTGGAGAATTAGTACTTAGTTGCACACAGAAATCATTTCTGTTCAAATATGTGATGGAAGAAATGGAGGAAGAGTGGCTCCTATTCAGAACCTACAGGGAAAAAAATCCAAGAACAAAGAGTTAATTTGGAATATCAGTCAGTTGACATTTTTGCCTCAGTTCTTCAGCAACAAGTAAACAGTTTCTTCCTGATGATTTTCTGAAGATTTTTGGGTTCCTGACTTATTCCATCAGTAGGCAACTGTCTGTCCAGCTACAGCCATCTTAACACTAGTAAGCTTAATCAAGGTGCATAGTCTCTGAGTTCCCCTAAAACTTATTTCTACCATAAATACAATAGAGAGTTCTGGTTCCTACCATTTCTTATCAGTTCTTTCCCGCTTCCTCTTTCCTATTTTAAATTATCTTTCTTTTTTCTTCTTTTGTTGCATTACACTTCTCCACTCTATCCCTGAGCTGTCATGCTAAAACCCCAGCACTCAAGTTCAAATCAAACTTTCCAAGCGATCACCCTCTAGCTCTGTGAGACACTGTTTTCCTGAACAGTACTACAATGACTGTCAGCAACGGATCACTCTGAACACAAATATGAAGTAGTATTGCTGCTTTCAGCTTTTTACATATGACTTCTACAATGAATCTATAGACCAAAATAATTAGTGGCAGAGTGATGAAGACCTGGCAGGGAATTGTGACAGCCATATTAGGAGAACGACCAACACTTTAGTGATAGTCAATAACTACGTGAATAATTATTTTCAGTCAAATCACAATCACACAGCACACATGATTCACCTAGGATATGATTTTATAGCAAAAATTACGAATACAGCACATGGGATTAGCAGAGTTTCGCTTTAACAGCTTGCAAGCCCTCCAGTGGCACCTGCCACATTACACACCGCAAAAACATCTAGCAAACTGTAAAAACAGCCCTATAAATACACCTAGGTAGGTGCACATCTTGGTTGTCAGATGATTTAGAAAATAGGTTGTTGGTAGTGCTGTATGTACATGCTGGTTTCCCTCCAAAATGTTTCAGAAATTGCATGTGAAGAAAGGTTAAGGTATCCTGGCAAACACTTTGTAGCAGAAAAGAAAATCCAGAGCTAGACAGTTGTTAAATTGATTGTTTCTGGAAAGTAATGAAAGCCACAAAACAGGTGAAATATGAGTAACAACAAATAAAGAAAAGCCCATCACCAAACCACACAACATCTTACTGCACTTTTGTAATAATGAACAGCAAAAATTACCAAACATTTCAGGTCTGCTGAAAGTTTACATCGGATTAGACTTCTAGAGCTTGTGAAGTGCCCTGGCTTGGAATCGAATTTAAAGGCTCGGTGGGTATGTTAGTAGAGTCAAAATAATCCAACATGGGCAGGACCCATCTGTGTATACATGTGTGTGTGTGTATATATATATATATATATATATATACACACACACGATAGGGGAAGTGTAGCTGGAACACTGTCTGGCAGAAAGGGACCTGGGGGTTCTAATCTCCAAGTGGCTGAGTAGGAGCCAGCAGTGTGTCCAGGTGGCCAGAAAGGCCAATGGCATCCTGCCTTGTGTTAGAAATAGTGTGACCAGCAGGAGCAAGGAGGTGATTGTCCCCCTGTACTCAGCACTGGTGAGGTCACACTTTGAGTATTGTGCGTCCAGTTTTGGGCACCTCAATGCAAGAGAGATATCGAGGTGCTGGAGTGAGTGCAGAGGAAGGCAACGAAGCTGGTTAAGGGCCTGGAGAATAAATCTTATGAAAATGATTGAAGGAGTTGGGCCTGTTTAGTTCGGAGAAGAGGAGACTGAGGGGAGACCTCATGACTCTCTACAGCTACCTGAAAGGACATTGTAGAGAGGTTTGTGCTGGTCTCTTCTCACAGGTAATTAGTGATAGAATAAGAGGGAATGGCCTCAAACTGCAACAGGGTAGGTTTAGGCTGGATATTAGGAAAAAAATTTTCACAGAAAGAGTAGTCAGATTTTGGAATAGGCTTGCCGGGGAGCTGGTTGAGTCACCATCCCTGTGTGTGTTTAAAAGTCGTTTAGATGTGGTGTTGAGGGATATTGTTTAGGTGTGAGCTTTGCAGAGTAGGGTTAATGGTTGGACTCCATGATCCATGATTCTACAATTCTATGACCAGTCATACAGTGCCATTTGGAAACAGGAGAATCAAAGAGCCTACTCTTTATACGTAGAAGACCACCTCTAGTGATGCTTACTCCTGCTTTATAAAGAGTAGTTGGAAAATAGTAGGTTCCGGTAAACTTCATTAACTCAATCTACATCAAATATTTCAAATTATTTAATTTCTACCCTTAATTTTTAAACAGTGCCATAACATTTGCCCACAGAAACATCAGCAATCTTACCTTGCTATGTTTTCATTATCCAGCAAAGGCTCTTTCTTATAAAGGAGTAAAGGTGGGAGTAAGTAGAAGCACGCAGCTAATATCTCAGGTTAGATAATTAAAGACTAGCAAGGTATTTTTTCTTATGAATTGTGACTATAGGTGTGCTATTCCCTGTGTGTTGCAAAACATGCTGCTGCTAATGAATTTTACAGGATAAGGTAGAATTGGAGGTGGCTGGCAATGGCTCATGGCTACTGTCATACTGTCTGTAGACTTCCCTGACTGGAGCCCTCTAAATCATCAATATTTAACATAAATCTCTACAGAAAAAAAATATTAACATCTTCAGATTGCTTGTCTTGCTCTGCAACCAGCTCAATTGCCAGAGAAACAATCTGATCAGAGAGAGAAATAATTCAGGGTAATTCCACTTTCCCCTCTGCTTCATTTCTTGAACTGTTTTTTTTTCACAAAATATGTCTTTCATAAAGACTGCCAACAGAGATCTCACTACAAGCATAAGGACAAAGTAGATCCAGGAGAAAGTGCAAAGGGTTCTTGGGCAGGCCTCTACCTTTAACTTGTCTTTTGGTTTTTGTCAGAAAAAGTTACTCTATTTTTTACCCCTTTGTTATTTCCTTGGCAGCTTACATCAGCTCACATTAGTTTCATACCTTTTTGTTTTTCTCTTCTTCGCATTACACTTTGAGCATGGCCACTGGTTTCACACAGAACTATACATTCACCAGTGGGGAAATCCACACAGAAATAATCCAAACAACATCCAAATGTTGCAATGTCCTAGGGGTTGTGGTCTGAAAACAGAATTGGAAGTCCTTTCAACAGAAGTTGTAAACTCAACTCATGAAGTAGCCTCTGTCTTCACAAATGCAAAAAGGAGGTAGGAGAAAAAAATTGCCACAGTTGCCATTTGTCCAAACAAACTAATACGGTAGACAAAAGCTGGGACATATTACTGTGATTTCATTCTCAAAGTTTATTCATCTGATACTGGATAGCATACCATTTATGAAATCCCACATTGGAAAAAGTGCTCAAAAACGTTTAAAAGCCTGAAAATATTTAGTGCTGTTCAGCTGATTTAATACTGTTAAATGTGCAAAAATGACAGAAAAACCCCAAGAGATAGGACTGTTGGATCTTGTGCAAGTAATTGGTCTGAAGAAGAGGTGGCAGTCATCTGATGAACTGTAGATAAAATCCAAGCCTCTAACTTGCATTGTATTTACAATCTTGCCCCAAAAGAAACAAGTATTGATATTACAGATAGCCCTCAATCTGGCTGTTTCATTGCTCTAATATAAAGCTCAGAATAGTGCACTCATGCAAGAAGGGGTATAAAGCTGCCAAGTCCTAGAAGAAGATAAGTTTTACACATTGAAATCAGAAGGTGAAGGTAGAGTTTGACTTTCACATTTGAAGGGGACACAAGTTGACACAGCAAAAATCTATTTTTTGAGACTTCCCAGCTGACAGTGAGTGGTGGATGGAGATGAGACAAGACCCCACGCTTCCCTGCCCTTTCCTTCCCTCCCCTCATCCCGCACAGACAATCTGAGACCTTTTTCTATTGTGTTCCTTTTCATTGGGAAAGCCCAACTCAAAAGGGAAGCTGAAAGCACACCACTGCTTGGCCCTGCTGCACAGTCCCTAGCCCTGCTCATCCCAACTCTCTTGTAAATAAAGCAAGATCATCTTCATATAAGTATCTTCGTAAGTATCCCATCCTCAATTTTTTTGCTTCAATATAAAGACGATTAAAGTAGTGAAGATTTTGTTTTAGATAATACTGAGGCTTCATGTTAATAAAACAAAAAATATCAGTAGTTTCAGCACAATTAAACAGGGAAGTTCAAATCTTTATGAAAGAAGTTAGTGTAACAGCGGACAGTGCAACAGTCGTCCGAAGGTTGATGGGTACTACTGGTTGTATCTGAGGTACGTTTACCAAGGTCTCACAGCCACATTTTCCCATAAGCTTAAGGTTTTACAGGGAGCTGAACCACACAGTCTGTTCTTCATTGCTCCTTCACTTGATTCAACCAGTTCCTGCTCTCTGCAAGAGTTCATGAAGAGTGTATGAGGGGGTAAAAAAAATAAAAATTAATCAATCTGGAGAACATGATGCTTATTTAACAACTTGACATCTCGGAAATGTGGGAGGCTGAAAAGACAGACAGACCCAGACTAGATCGGAACATTGCCCAATTAAACTAACCTTTCCTTACTTTGCTATAAATACCATAGCCTCTGTTATGTATTTCAAAGTCTTCTCATGCAAATTTTTGAAATTATGAATCAAACAGGAAAAAAAAAGATGAAAATTCAAGCAGAATCCAAATTTTAGACAAAAACAGCACTGCAAAAATTAAAAATAAAGGTGTTGCATAAAAACCTTTATCTTGAATTTTTGATCCTTACGTTCAGGGCCTCATGATTTCTTGACACAATGCAATCAATCCTTGGCATTAGTGCTTCTATACCAGCCAAATATAAAGCCTCCAGCATCTTCCTCCTGGCAGCAGACAGCCTCAATCATTGCCACGCCCTGCATTTTGTGATGTGGAGTAACAACCAAAGATTACAATCACCTCAACAGGTTCTTCCTCCAGTGTTTGTCTACCCTCCCTTATACCTTCCTGTGGTGACGGCTGCTGCTGCTACACATTATTCGTGGCTAATAGGAAAAGCACAACATGTTCTTCACAGCATATAGGAATGTAAACAAATAGAGGGGCTGGAAGTAGGGTTGGTTTTCCGTTGCGCTCTGACTCACGCTGTTATATCATGCATGGAGTTGATCACCATGGCAATGAGGTGCCAGAAGCCATTTCCAAACTTCTGTGCATATTCAGTACAGAAAAGTCCAAAACAAAATGTTCATGTAACAATGACTTGCTTCTTTCTCAACTAGCAAACTGCTGCAAACACCATCGCGATTTTCTTAGTTGTTCATTAGCCGCAATCATTTTCAGATTGATTTTAAAAAATAATTGATACTATTACTAATGCGCTTCAATTCCAGCCATAGTGTAGATTTCAGAATTGTGAGACAAGGTCACATTGCACTAGATACTGAAAAAATATAGAACAGAAAGATGGTTATGGCCCCAGTAAATTGGCAAGTAGCACAAGTTATTCATCAAAAGTGTTACTGGAGGACGTCACACATTTAAAAGTGATTTAATGTAATTGGAACTAGAGGTCACAATTCAGTTTCCCCCTGAAGAAATAGGGGCATATTTTCTGTGCAGACCTGCTGGAACTATTTGTAATTCTAGCCTAAAATTGCCATTCAGCAAAAGGGAAAAAACTTTCCAGAACTGCTACCAAAAAAAGCCCAAATACAACAGATACAGGCACAGTTAAAAACCATTTTTGACAATCTCATAACTAGATTACAGAATAGCAAAGGAGTAATGACGCCATGATAATTCAGCAAAATCACACCTTTGTAAAGGAAGGTGTTTGAATTGTGACCCTGTTAACAACTCTTCTAAAAGCTGTAAGAATTTTTCTTATTTTTTACATGTTACAATTATTAATAGATACAAAGTTTCTAATAAAAGTTTTTTCTTCTATTACTGACACCAGGATTCTGCCTCTCCCCCACCCCAAATTCAAGGCAAATAACACGACTGTACTTTCAATATTTGCCACTAAAGCAAATGTAAAAGACCCAAAGTGTACGAACTTACTCCAAATGATATTGTAACCTTTACAAAAGAAATACAAAAGTAAAGAAAGAAAATTATCTTTCAGCATCTGCATTATTAAATGCATAATCAGCTTCTAAGTCTTCCTGAAAGAAAAATCCAAGTGGTAAATTCAATTTTATTCTGCCTTTTAGCCTGAATCCTTACATTTATTGTATCCAAGTACAGAAGACATCTTCAAGCCAAAACTCTGTCCCAAAAAAGCCAGCACATTGCCAAAGAGCTGACACACTTCTTTATATAAAGAAGCTTGCCATGAGCTACCATCAAAAGTCATTCTGCAGCACCAAATTTCCCACCCCAGCCCAGACTGCCCATCCTTCCCCACTCTCACTTCCATGGGTCTGTAACATTTCAAGGTGCATCTGTACCAAGGGGATCCTTTTTGTCCCCTAAGCTGGTCCAATAGGTATAAGTGCCAAGTCAGATGTGTCACTGCATCAAGAAATCCAATGTCTAAATGGATTTTCAGGCTTCACGTTGATCTAGATGTATATTTATAGCCTACACACATAGCATGTTTGTGTATATATAAAAATATACTACTTAGACTTTAAACAAATGACTGATTTCTTAACTGAGCAGAGTTTACAAGTAGCCATATAGACACCAAAACTATCAGCAGTGTTTTACCCAAGATGATTAAAGGATATTAATAAGACAAGGGTTGGAATGAGACGTAATATTTTCAACTAACACTTTAGGAAAGAAACAGAACATCTTTTGGACACTAGAGCTTTCTTTGATCTGAGTAAGAAATAGAAACCTTTAAAACTAAAACAGATGGAGAACAATTGCTCAGAGTTTAAAGCTTATTGTACTAATTGATAAAATTAATTAAATATTAAATTGCATTATTAAATAAATATTAAATTGCAATGAGCAATCCTTAAAAAATAACTATTGCCATGTCTTTAGTTTCTTTCTGGAAATATGTTCAATGCACTACATCCCAGATATATCAGGAATAATAGATTGGCTTGCCTGTAGTGCTGCCAGAGTCACAGTTTTCTTCGTAGCTTTACCATTTTTTGCCCCAGACAAGCCACTTGATCCCGATAAAGTATCAAATACTCCATCAATGTCAGACCTAAAAGAGGTTGCTCCTTCCTATAGATATTTTCACATTGGCATGGAAGCCAGAAGTGCCTGATGTCACAGGTGGTTCCCAACTACAAAGCCTGTATGTCCCAGGTCCCACGAGGACACTGAGGGAACGAACATTCCAGCTAAATCCTTTTCAACAAACAGCACTGGAAGACAACACAGAGCCTGCTCTATACCATGTTTCTCTAACTAATCTTAATTTCAGTTCTAAATCAGTTTTGTGCCAGAAGTTGCATTAACATGCAGCGGTTCAGGTCCAGAAAATGTCAATTGTAAAGGCAGTATTTGTCTCACAGGAAAATGAGCAAATAAGGTCTTTAAATAATAGAATTTGATTGGTTTCAGATCGAGTTTTATCACAGTAAAAAAAAAAAAGTTTACCTCTATCAGAAGTCTCCTAACTGCTTCTCTGCTGCCCACATTACCTCCTGACAAGATAATCGTTGGCAAGACACAAGCAAGCAGAAAACAAGGCATCAGACAGGCAATGCATTCCTCACCAAATTAAATCAGTGTCTCTTTTCAGCTTGGTTTGTCTAGAGGAAAATAACAGGAAATTAAGGAGGATACAGTTCATTTTGGCCAGAACATTTGGATACATTCTTAATTGGTTCTGGGTTTGGGGATTTTTGTTTGTTTGTTGAGATTTTTTGGGAGGGGGATGCACATACTCCATATTACCCCCCAAATTCATGAGAATTTTTTTACTTCTGTTTTGATTGTTATAGTTCAGATATTAGGAATAATAATAATAAATGTTGGTACAATTCAGATCCACTCTGAACCGACTACAAAATTACTTGAACAAATGCAAAGTCATTAAGAGACACAATCTGTTTCTTCTCCCAGGAAGTTAAAATTTATTTTCCCATCAGTTAATATAATCTATACTTTAGCTCTTCTGAAAATTGAAGTTTCAGATCTCGGTTATTTATTAACAGTAGAAACAAATGTTTAAGGGGTAATTTTCTCTACAGACAATCAAACCCTGAACAATTTGAAGCACCTACTGCTATAAAACTTTTATTCTTTAAAAAAAATACTTTGCCCAAAACTCAGGGGTTTTTGCATATTTCATAGATCATAATTAAGTAATTGTACATTTAATCTCTTAAGTTTTTGATACATAGAGGTTGATTGTCATTAATTTCAAATTCTGCATTTGGATGCTTATATTAACATATAAAATACTTTTTCTGAAGGGAAATATATCAATAAGCTGTGTATGAAGCTCAGATATAGCAGCCTAATGCTCTACAACATTTGATAGAGGTGCATATCAAAGGATCTCATTCCATCTAACAAAAACAGCCAGTTCCCACAAATTGTAATCAATATTTGGATGTTCTCACAACTTACATATTTACTAAATTAAATACGTAGAGATGGATGACGGTGTAGCTACCCTCACTTGCCTGCCAACTCCTTCAGCTATTCTTAAGAGCATTCAGTGTTCAAGACAGACTTTGGATCTCAGATGAGAACATAATTCCAGTAGGAGACAGAGTTGGTCAGGTGTTTGGGGTTCCCCCCCTCTCCTTTCAAGTTTATAGAAACTCTAATATCCTTTATACCACTTTAGAAATCATTAGTAGTTTGAGGGAGTTATATGACATTTAGAAGAAGCACATCTCTTTATGCCCAATAAAATAAAATCTTTGGTTTTGCAAAAGAGTTTTGGCCAGGACTTGGCAACAAGCATTTCAACAACGTGCATCTCGGCCCTTGTTATTTGACACGTAAAGCTGAGCAAATGACTCAAATTACTGTCATCTTATACTCAATATATTTGCAACTGCACTAAAACTTTATGGGAATACCTAGGTTAACCTGAATATTTTTCTTTAAACAAGTTATGTCAACTGGTGAGACCCCATCTGGAATACTGTGTCCAGTTCTGGGCCCCTCAGTTCAAGAAAGACAGGGAACTGCTGGAGAGAGTCCAGCACAGGGCAACTAGGATGATTAAGGGAGTGGAGCATCTCCCTTATGAGAAAAGGCTGAGGGAGCTGGGGCTCTTTAGTTTGGAGAAGAGGAGGCTGAGGGGTGACCTCATTAATGTTTACAAATATATCAAGGGGGAGTGTCACAAGGATGGAGCCAGGCTCTTCTCGGTGACAACCACTGATAGGACAAGGGGTAATGGGCTGAAACTGGAACATAAGAGGTTCTGCTTAAACTCGAGAAGAAACTTCTTCTCAGTGAGGGTGACGGAGCCCTGGAACAGGCTGCCCAGGGAGGCTGTGGAGTCTCCTTCTCTGGAGACATTCAAGACCTGCCTGGACACGTTCCTGTGGGGCATAGTCTAGGCATTCCTGCTCTGGCAGGGGGATTGGACTTGATGATCTTTCGAGGTCCCTTCCAATCCCTAACATTCTATGATTCTATGATTCTATGATGTCATAAGGATAGTAATAACCATAAGGACAGAACTCGATAAACACATTGGGTGAATTTCTCCTGGAATAATTAGTTTCTTCTAAAAACAAGCTCATCTCAGAATGCAGTGTGGTATCCTGAAACACGTTTTGCAATTCCTTACTTTTAAGTGATCCCTCCTTGTTTTCTAACACTTATGTTGGAAGTACTTTGAATACTTTTAGACTGAAGAAAGTTTAGGACAAATTATCACTATTTTTTCTCCTTTGACAAATCTGTGATAGAGCTTGTAACGAGTGTATAAAGAAGCAAGAGCCAGTCTAGATTTGAAAGATGTCTAAAAAGCCCAAGCTGTGCAAAAGAGAAGAGAAACATACACAAAATGATCATATGGTGATTTAACTGCTCTTCTAAAATATTTTTTTTACTATTGAGGAGGTTTTAAGAATTACTTCGAAAGCTCTAGAGGAAAGAGGATGTTTTTTCCTGCCTTAATGCCTATGCAAAATATATTCAGATGTAGAAATTAGATTTAAGCTCAAATACAATCGTTGGTCCAAATGATTTATATTCAGGACATGATTATTTTTCAGCTGAATGTGAAATGATGTGCACGTTCAGCAGAATTTGAGGTTTTTGTTTCGAGTGAGAAACAGAGAGGCGGGGACTACAATTCAGACTTCTGGCCTGTGAGGTGTCATAACTGGTGATCTACAGGGATGCCAGACAAAGTGTCACGTTAAGAGTGCTTTACCAAGTTTCTAGCTGGCTAAGGCTGTTATTGAGGACTATCAGCAATTCAAGACTAGTGGGAGTGGTAGCCAGCCACACTCTGAATCTCTGTGAACTACTCTTAATTCTATATCTGTCTCTCTCAGCTGATGGTGATACTGGATTTTGCTTGAGATGCTGAACCACTGCAGGCTGGACGCTGCTGTTATATACTTCTCCCACAGTGATGCTTGACCTGTTTTAGTTGCTTGCTCTTCTGAGTCTGACTTGGAAACCCACTATAATCAAACCAAATGTGTAAGATCAGCTGTAAGATTTCACAGCTAGAGTCCTTTGCAAGAATTTCTTTCTCAGAAGTATGCTCAGGGAATGGATTTTCAGGTAGATTTTTTTGAGCAGTATGTCTCCTCAAAAACTCAGCTTCACATAGTCTGTGTACAGAAGGATCTGGGGCAATTGCAACAGAGCAGAGATGAATAGATGTAGACCAAGAAAATTCAAACCTCTTAAGAGTGATAGGGGTCAACAAAAAGTATTTGTATTTTTTCTTATACAGTTCTTACAGATGTAAACATCAATAGAACTTTATTCTGAAAGTGACAAAAGATGCAGAAGATAAAATGTTGGAATGTTTTTTGTAGAAGACAGAAATAAATCTTGCTGCCTTCACTATCTTTGCAGTTGTCCCCTTTTCCTGTTCTCGACATCATCAGTCCCATATGGGACAAGAGAACCTCTTGTGTTCCAGTTTCAGCCCATTACCCCTTGTCCTATCAGTGGTTGTCACCGAGAAGAGCCTGGCTCCATCCTTGTGACACTCCCCCTTGATATATTTGTAAACATTAATGAGGTCACCCCTCAGCCTCCTCTTCTCCAAACTAAAGAGCCCCAGCTCCCTCAGCCTTTTCTCATAAGGGAGATGCTCCACTCCCTTAATCATCCTAGTTGCCCTGTGCTGGACTCTCTCCAGCAGTTCCCTGTCTTTCTTGAACTGAGGGGCCCAGAACTGGACACAGTATTCCAGATGGGGTCTCACCAGGGCAGAGTAGAGGGGAAGGAGAACCTCTCTCGACCTACTAACCACCCCCCTTCTAATACACCCCAGGATGCCATTGGCCTTCCTGGCCACAAGGGCACACTGCTGGCTCATGGTCATCCTGCTGTCCACCAAGACTCCCAGGTCCCTTTCTCCTACAGTACTCTCTAATACGTCATTCCCCAACTTATACTGGAACCTGGGGTTGTTCCTACCCAGATGCAAGACCCTACATTTACCCTTGTTATATTTCATTAAATTTTTCCCCGCCCAACGCTCCAGCCTGTCCAGGTCTCGCTGGATGGCAGCACAGCCTTCTGGTGTGTCAGCCACTCCTCCCAGCTTGGTGTCATCAGCAAACTTGCTGATAGTACTCTCTAGTCCCTCATCCAAGTCATTGATGAATATATTGAATAATACTGGTCCCAGTACCGACCCTTGAGGGACTCCACTGGATACAGGTCTCCAACCAGACTCTGCCCCATTGACCAAAACTCTTTGGCTTCTTCCCCTCAGCCAGTTCACAGTCCACCTCACTACCCGAGAGTCTAGACCACACTTCTGCAGTTTAGCAGCAAGGATGCTGTGGGAGACTGTGTCAAATGCTTTACTGAAGTCAAGGTAGACCACATCCACCGCTCGGCCATCATCTATCCACCTTGTTATATCCTCATAAAAGGCTATGAGGTTAGTCAAGCACGACTTCCCTTTGGTGAAGCCATGTTGACTGTCTCTAATGACCCTCTTATCCCTGATATGCCTTGAGATGGCACCAAGGATAAGTCGTTCCATCACTTTCCCAGGGATGGAGGTGAGGCTGACCGGTCTATAGTTACCCGGGTCCTCCTTCTTGCCCTTTTTGAAGACTCGAGTGACATTTGCTTCCCTCCAGTCCTCAGGCACCTCTCCCGTCTCCCAAGACTTGGTAAAGATGATGGAGAGTGGTCTAGCAATGACATCAGCCAGCTCCCTCAGCACCCGTGGATGCATCCCGTCTGGACCCATGGATTTATGGATGTCCAGATTGCTTAATTGGTCCCTAATCCAGTCCTCATCGGCTAAAGCATACTCCTCCACTGCCCTGACTTCCTCTGGGGCCTCAGGGGAATGGGGCTCCTCAGGACAGCCTCCGGCAGAGTAGACAGAGGCAAAGAAGGCATTCAGTAACTCTGCCTTCTCTGTATCATGTGTCACCAAGGCACCCACCTCATTCATCAGTGGGCCTACATTGCCTCTGGTGTTAGTTTTATCTGCCACGTATTTGAAAAAGCTCTTCCTGTTGTCCTTGACCCCTCTCGCCAGGTTCAATTCTAGGGAGGCCTTTGCTTTCCTAGTTGCCTCCCTACACCCTTGGACAACAGCCTTATATTCTTCCCAAGTGGCCAGCCCTGCCTTCCAAGATCTGTAAATCCATTTGGTTTTGTTTCCAGTGGTATAGCAGACAATTCTCTACATCATTTGGCATGTTACAGTATTCTTACATCTGTAAGATATATTTACAGTTTTTTCTTTGGCTTCGAGAGTTGTATACTTGCAGGTAGAGTTTCCCATACAATTCCACATGTCCAGTTTTTGGGTGGGGTTTTTAATATCATTTACAGATTTTGCTACAAGTATGTCTATACCTATAATTAACATCTCTCAGAAAGGTTGTCCCCAATATTTTCTTTTTACATACACACCAATACTGGATTTCATAGATTTTCTGCTGGCCCCTTAAGACATTTTTTTCTGGAAATCTGAACTGTAAAGTATTTCTTTCTGCTGCTAATTTATTTTTTTTTACACATAAAACAGGCATCTGACATCACTGTGGATCCAGAGGTTTATGCAGTTGAAAAACAATATTTGTGACTTAAAAGTCATTACCCGAGCAAATAGCTCACCTTTTCCTACTAAATGTTTCTCTATCTTTTACAGCATTCATTACTATATTCTTTTTTTTTTCTTCCACTCTGCAGCTCTAAGAATATGTTGACCTGCAGTACACTGGAAATACTTATATTTCACTTGAACCTTTGAGAAAATACATAGGAAAAACTACACATTACTAAAAAAATCAGGTCCTTTTTTTTGATGGAAGAAAGGAGTATAGCAGACATTTTGAAGTCTTTGTTTTATGCAGAACAGGCAAAGATGATTTGGGCGGCAGATGCAAAAAGGGACTTGATTCAGACACCTAACAAAAGATGCAACCAGTACTTATGTCATCTGTAATTTTCATCTGATTTGAAAAATTATACTCATTTTCCTCCAACCCTAACAGGAAGAAAGCATGTAAAGTCCTTAAATTAAGGTCATCTATTGAAATATGACAGTTTGATAAGCCAATTGGGGATCTCATTGCCTGATATGCCTGAGTCTCTTTTCCCTGTAAATAGGAACATTACATGTAGGTGAAAATAATACCATGAAAACTATAATTGCCTGTCTTTGCTGGCTGCAATTTATAATCTAACACATGTAGTATGTGGAAAGCAAAAGCACTTGTCAAGGTACTGGACTCCGACTTAGGGTTAAATGATAACTAGGCACACATTTCATTCCCCCCCTCCCCTACTTTCTTTTCCTCTTCGCAAGGCCCCCACTTGTAGAGAAAGGGACCCCAGTGCCCCACCTGCAGACCCCAGGTGCAGCAGGACAAGATAACTGAAGACAAAGGCTCAGCCCTGGGAAGATGTTTCTTTCAGCATAGCTTGCATTATTTATCTGCTGATCTCAATATTTCAATAGCCTTAGAAACTAAGCTTAAAACAACTATTTGGTATTTTTAGCTAAGAGTTCACTGGCAAAACAGTAAATATATTTGTTGGATCTGTGCAAGGACTATTACTTTTCAGTGCTTATATTTGTCCTTAACGGACTAACCTTCCAAGCTGCCTCTCCAAGCCTAAATTTTCTAGAAATTCTGAGTTCTGTGGAACTGCAAGTAATTTTACACACTAAAATCTACCTTTCATATACATACATTTTGAACTACTAAACTTTATACTGTAACTGCATTTAATGATAGTAAGATTCACACCACCTACTTTTTGTGAAAGTTCATAGGACAGGAGATAGTACCTATTAATTATACATGCCTATCTATGAACAAATACAAAAGAGAGGGGATAAAGAAGAGATCTCACTAGAACAAAGAAACAGAGTATCTGAAAGAGGAAATAAGTAGAAATACGCCCAGCAAGAAAAAGCAGGTCTGGAGTGACAAGGAGCCTTGAGGGCTTACTGAAAGAGAATGAGAGCAATAGTATCAGTGCATGCACTAACCCAGGCTGCCCCAGCCAAAGGTTACCAAACTCTGGGAAATGGCCCAAGTAAGATCCATCTTTCACACAGAGATGCTCTGAGGCGCTTGTGCGTGTTAGTTTGAGCAACTTTGGCTTCACTTTTGCAGATGTCTTTGTAGGAAAGATTTCTCCTTCCTCCACTTTTTTGAACTAATTGTTTAAGATGAAGGTCATAAAAGGGGTTGCAGATCATGGGGAGAATTGCACATACTAAGGTGTGATTTGGATTTATTATACTAATGACTTTTAGCCCACAGGATGTTTTCCAGCTGTAGATGAATAAAGGTTCTTATTTTACAACAGTGACATCCCCTGAAACCAAATCTTTTTTTAAGCCAGCAAGAGTCATCCTTAGAATGTGGTATAAGAGACTCAGAAGTAAAAAGAGACACAAAAGGGATTCTGGTGTTTGGCTAACTTAATTTGGTTTTCATTTGCATTAGAAAAGAATTTAGTGTGTTGACAGAATAGCTCAGATACTTAAAAAGTAATATGTCAGACACAAAATTAATTTGGCAGTTTTACAACTGGGCTTAAAGTCACCCAAATATCTCCCTTATTATTCCTCTCTTGTTTAAAACAGAAGTATGGATTATATTTAGACAACTTTAAGCTACACTGAAATCTAATGGCTGACTGTACATTGCTTGGGGCATACTGCTCCTATCTTAGTACAGGCAGAGTACTTGATCAGTGGGGCAAGTACGTAGCAACTGAGTGGCTCCTCATTTCCAAGCACAATATACACCTGCCCTCCTACACCAGAAATTGTGGCGTACTTATAATGTACATCCAATGAGAGAGACCTCTAAAAGCAGTCTTGCAGATATAGATGCCCATGTTATTCATGAATTGTGACATTGATACTGTTGTCTAAAATTCCTGTCACCACACATTGCAGTGATACTAACCTATCCACAGAGAAAAATGCAAAGAGGTTCTGTTAAAGGAGCTGAAGTATCTTCAAAGGACACATATCTTAGCCTGATTTTTCTTTAGAGCTGTAGTAGAAATGCGCCACCTTAAATAAAATAAACATGAAATTCCATGAGATAGTCCTTCAAAGGTATTAATTATTTTTATGTCCCAGTAGGATACCTGGTACTAGAGGAAGAAAGACCTTAATTGGTTCCTAGAAGAGAAATGGGAATAACATTTGCATGCACATTTTTTCAGTAAGTTAATACGTATGTTCTATAAAGTCTCTACCTTATTGGCTAGATAATATGTAATAAATCAGGAGAGGATCCATTCATAGAATAATTAGGTTTTGTGTTTGATTTAGGATGCATACTCCAAATTCTGCACTTGTTAAGGCAGATATCATGAGAAAAACAAAGTAATGATGCAACACAGAGCTTAGTCATCATGCTTACACTCAAAGAACAAAGTTTCCCTAGATGTAAATTCAGGTAGGATGTGCAGCTGCACTATCAGGTGATTTGCCAAGTCAAATGGAGACAACGATGAACTAAACCAACATTTCACTTTTTACACTTTATTTTCAATGCAGGCAGAACACTGTTCACCTACCTATCGAGGCCAAAACAGCATTCAGAATTCTTAAAGTATGAAAAAGAGCATCAGTGGAGGCAGGAGCTGCCCTTGCAGTCATGACACCCCCCTGAGGCTTGGCACAGCTTTGTATTGACCCTTGATCCCAGGACAAAACATCCAAAAACTGACTATATGCATCCTGCGTCCATGAATGGGTACAAAGTACTGTCTGATTACAAGTGTGAGTAAAATGACTTCTTCCTTTTTTGCCTTGGGAGGCTCCCAAAGACATTTTATTTTCCTATCTCTTGTCATTACTGAATATTCTGAGCTAGTCTTAAGAGATTATATTTGCTAATTAATGACACAACAGAGCACCAAGCTCTGCTGGCAACGTTTCAAAAGAGCTTTTGATATTTCCTTCAATAGCAACTGATTTTCTTAATCCAGTTCTTTAGTGTATAGATTGCAGATTCCTCTGTGGAGGGTTTCACATAAAAACATGGAGCTACCTTTAAACTAAATTGTTTAGTGCTATAGTTAAAGCTGTGCAAGCAAAAAATCTGTGCATACAACCCATGAAGTTCCAGCTAAATTCTTCCTAGGCTGTGGCAGTGCAGCCATCAACTGCAACGATGGCTCACTGTATGTCCTTCAAAACTGACTCCTGTGGTGAGAAGTGACAGCAGGACAGGAAGCAAAGTCCCAACTTGTATTACATTACTCTAATATTAATGAATGCTGACTGTGATTAATAGGCTGAAGCTTCAGTAAGCATTGAGCAAAGAGAAATATCTAGCACCAGCTTCAGTATTTGCATGGAAATAAACTGTACAAGTATGTAAACATAAATTAAGGTGGTTCACTTTCAGGAACAACTTATCCCCCACTTTCAGCTAATTTTTAGGAACGTACATGATGCCTAAATGAAGAAATTAACAAATATCCATCTATATGGAGTTGTGTATTTATTTTTCTCACGATTTTGCAGCCTGTTTCAGAGGATGGAAAACGAGTATCAGTGCAGAGAAGGTGCCTTCAGCACAAGATGGGGGAAGCTGCCTGACAGCAGCAAGACCTCTGGGACTCTAACACAACTATTAACATTTATTTTAATCTGCATACATTCAGTCTACTGCATTAACAAGCATCAATACTGGCAAGGAAATCTTAACACATAGCCCCTGAAGGGTCAAGAAACACAGATGAGAACAAGTAATACCAAAAAGCAAAATCAAGAGGAAATTGTCTCAGATCTGGGAAAAAAAAAACCAACCAAAACAAAACAAAAAAATCAAGATAATTAGATTTCCAACCTTGAGGTTGTGAAGAGACAGGAAAATGACACATACATACCTAAATGACATCAAAACGTA
This sequence comes from Trogon surrucura, assembly GCA_020746105.1. NCBI lineage: Eukaryota > Metazoa > Chordata > Aves > Trogoniformes > Trogonidae > Trogon > Trogon surrucura. The sequence continues at coordinate 51,931,351 of CM036621.1, read as the reverse complement.
CCTACTTTATAACCTTCTGGGTTATAGAGTCTTTACTCCGCGTGTCAATATGTAAAGCAAATTATAAACAATGTTATACTGACTTGTGCGTTACATGAAAATACCATCACTAGTATGTTTTGGTCACATTAACATCTCTGGATTGCCTTGCTCTGTCTACTTTTAAATCTATAAAATTAAGGCAGTAGATTCTGAGGTAAATAGCCATGTAGCAGTTTGTAGTGGAGGGGTAGCATAAAGGTGCAAGAATTACGGCAAACCAACACCATGATATTTAGTATCAATGCAGAAGCCACCATGAAGAGTGACCCTCTCCACAGGCTGTTCTTCCCTTCCACCTTTGGGCAGTAATGCAATACTTCCAGCAAGAGTAATTTACTTACATATATAATTGATCTTGCCAGACTGACTTTTAAAATTTGAAATGCTCTGCATATAACAATCTGAAAGCCTTTAATGAATATTAAAAAAGAATCTGAGACTCCAATGTCTGACTAAATTTCTCTGTAAAATCACACTGAGTTTGATAAAAAGTTGTTTGTGCTGCTCATGATTATTGTGTCATGGCCAGAAACTTGAGCCAGTTTTCCTGAAGCTCTGTTATGGAAAGACACAGCAGTAAAGACATGATGGGAAGTGGTTCCCAAGTTCTTGGGCAGGCATACTTCATGAAGAACTTCAGTTTCTTGGTTTTCATCTGAGGAGAATCAAGAAGTCTACAAACAAAATGTATTCTAAGCACTGGGCAACCACAGATAATGAAAAATTACCATGTTAATCAGAAAAGCTCAAATATAACATCTTGAACTAAAAATAATGAAAATAAAATAAAAAACCCCAGTGATTTCACATGAAGAAGCTCTGACTCATTTCATATCTGTGCACATGTAACTAAAGTGCTCTTAATCTCTATGTTACAAAGTTAGGATCTTAGCTAATGTACTTTGGTTATTTTTATATAACCTTTTAAAGAAAAAGCAACAGAAACTAGTAATGTATTTAAATTACCCTGCCTACTTATGCTCATGGTATCTGTCTTAGGCATGGCAAGTACACAGCAAAATGGACTACTATGATTTAACGGAAGTTGAAGAAGACAAAATTTACTTTTTCAGAGGAAAGTTTTCATAAAACTACAGCTGGACAGAAGTCAAAGAAAAAGGTATTACTGTTTTCTGCTTAAAGTTTTTCTTATCCTCGATTTTTTTTCAAGAAATACTTTGATTCTGAAAAATGTTTTTTAAATAAGATTTTTTTTTCAGGATTAAAAAACTATGTACTTTCCATCATATTTTTTATGTACCTCCACACATCTAAAAATAATGCCTAGATAAGTCTTTTTTTTTTAAAAAAAAAAAAAAAGGAAAAAAGAAACATTTGCATTGCAGACTGACAGAAAGCAATCACTCAACATTCCCTGTCAATCAGCTTCAGAGGTTTTGGGGACCTGGAAAAGATGACGAGTCAGACAGTTTTCTCCCCTCTAACATAAGGCTTTTGCAAGTGGCTTTCCTTTTCTAGAGCTGTTGTAACACATCTCAGCTATTTGGGAATCCCATCTGTTTAACCAAAGCAAACGCTATGATTTTTATATATATACACACACACACCCACCCCTTCTGACTTGCATGTTCAGCATACCTTTTTCTTACAACATTCTTGATAACAACCACAAGCTGAAGTCAAGAAAGAGCATATGGACTCATACAGCCTGCAGCACAGAATCACAGAATTGTTTAGATTGGAAAATACCTTTAAGGTCATCAAGTCCAACCCTTAACCTAGCAATGCCAAGTCCACCACTAAATCACATCTCTGAGCGCCTCATCTACACGTCCGTTAAATACCTCCAGAGATGATGACTCTACTGCTTCACTGGGCAGTCAGTTCTAATGTCTACATATATGTATACACATTTACATAGCTCTTCTCCTCCTGACAATTTACACTCATTTTCCTCTTTTCTGTAATTAGAAGAACTCTTCATACCTGGCCCTGCCCTTCAAGTGTTTTCTCATCTCTACGAGACTTATACATGGTAAATTAACTCCTAATTTCAGGATTAGGTCACATAGCTCTTTCAAAACCAAACCAAATCATCTTATACCCTTCAGCTGCAGTTAACAGATTACACAATGTCTTTTAATTTTGTTTTAGAAAACCAGTAAAAGAAGTAGACCTGTGATTTGAACTTATTGGAAATGGCTGAGCTTTGGCTCAAGATAAAGGAGGAAGCACAACAGAGCAGCGAGAACTATGTCAACATGAAAGATACAAACATCTGAAAAAGTGGGAAAATAAAAAAAATCATTCCACTAGAAGTATTAAAATCAGTAGTGCATTGAAAAATCATGAGCACACAAAAACTATTGCCATTCCAGTGGCTTCAACTTATGCCATCACCAGCAAGAGCTCAGAGACAGCAGTCCCTTCCTTTATGTCCTTCTCATTGTAGGGCACCTAACCAAGACACGGAGCATGCATCATACCTTGAAACAGCCTGTTTTTATGGAACAAATCCCTAGCTGGGGTAAGTCAGTATGTGGCTCTGAAGTTTCTCTATACCAATAAATTAGAGCACTCATTAAATAAGAAAAACAAGCACTGAAAAACTGTGTTTCTGAAGATCATGATACACAATGTGTTCTGCAAGAGTGATGCTAATGGGGTACATTCTTAATTGTGCAAATAATTCAAAGTCTCAGCACCAGTAATCAAGGTTTGAGCTTTATGTGATTATTAGAGACAGTCTTCAGTATCTATATCTACTCATTTATGCTTTTAAATGAATGCATTGCTACTACACTCCAGAAAAGCCATAAGCACAAAATTCCTTGCTTGTTAAAACATCTTTACTACCAAGTTGCCCGTTTCACTTGTTTCTGCAAGATGGAAATAAACATATTTTCATTTGCGTTTCATTAAATTATTCCACAACCCATATGCAGTGTCTTGATGCAGTTTGAAAGGTGAACAGATGGTATTTTATTTTTAGTTCACGTTAACACAGCCCATCAAACACTCATTTGCCTGATATACTATCATAATATAGCTTACTACTCAGCTTTTAAAGTATATCTTTGTCTGCCTTGTAACATCCAAATGACAAGAGAACTGTGTGATAAATATTTAATTACAATCATGATCGCTTTGTCACTGAAAACTAGCAATTGTAAGTGAATAGAGGAACTTAGGTTTTAAAGAGGAACATTTAGCAACTATGTGTTTTTGAAATCAAAGCACATTTTTTAATTATAATATTTCAAACACAGACCTTTTCACAATTGGAAGAGCGCTGGTGGGGAACAGATAGATGCTTTTATATTGATACATAAGGCTTTTCAACACCTTTTAGGTATCAACAGAAATAGGTTGAGACTTAATACTTAACTACAAGCGTCATTAATTGCATTTTGGATACAATTTAATAATGCATATAATATTAACTACAAAAGCATAGGACAATGATAAAGTAGATGTAAGTACTAAAACTGATTTGTGCTTCCTCACTCAACTCCTGAAGTAAAATTTAGCATAATCTTCACATCAGAGTTTTAAACTCTTTTTTACTGTGTATATACATAACCATGCAAAAGACAGACTGTTTTTTTCAGGTTTGCATGGTACAACTTTTAATTTTGCATGTTCTCAGTACACACCAATTTACAAACTGCTCACCCTTCTGATGGGATCTGTTGGACAAAGGATAGCAGAACCAAACTGCAGCTCAACAAACACCACAGAGAGCATTTCTTTCACACAAATACCTCCCTGAGCGAGAAATGCACATGTGAGAGTTATAAAGAAACCGAGAGCAAGAACCTTTTAGGATATTTTGTAGGTGTCTGAAGGAAAAAGTGCAAATGATTCACCAGAGCAACTCCTGTCCTAATGACCATCTCATACATTTTAAGGAAATATCAGCAGACGCTGAAGAAAAAAGAACCACAACTCTGCCACAGAGCTGCAGCAAGGTGTTCTATGTCCTGGAGAAAAGACCACCAGCTTTCTAATGCTGAAGTACACAGTGAAAGTGTGCACACACTGCAAGTTCTTACTGTAATCATGAAAGAATGCAATAAAATAAACCCATGAAAAGTAGAAACAATCAAATTTCTGTTTGAATCTGCACCACCTCTCTTGGCCCTACCACATCAGGTTGATGTTCTTCAGCACCTGTTTCAACAGCACAATCCTTCTGCACCAGCACCTTCAAGGGTAACACAGCCTACTAGTGTGTGCTAGCTGCTGTTAGAGTCAACATAGCAGCTTCTCTCCAAATATGAGACAGGTTTCTGCAGAAAACCAGCTAATAATTTTCACATGACAGAGGAGGTGAAAAGTTTTCACAAAACCAAACACCACCTATCATTTTCACACAGGATTTTCTGCTCTGAGGAACAAAATACTTCAAGAAAAATTATTGCAAGAACTAACAGAGACAATTTATACTGAAATAGAGCTATACTTTTAGTCATTACTAGTGCTGTGAATTTGGAAATGTTGGGAAAAAAAAAATGGGAAAAATCAGGCTGAAATGTGAAAGAAAAAGGTAAGGTTCCAGTCTCTCATAGAGCTTGATTTTCATATTTGATGGGAAAGGCTAAATGTGCTTACATACCATTTACTGCTAAATCAATTGATGGTAAGCAGATGCTACCCTCTCCCTCAAATCTTTGCTTATGCTCTGCGCTTCTATCCGTATTAGGAATGTGAGAGACAATAGTGATAATAAAGTACCCAGAATTAGTACAAAATCCCATGTGACGAAGATAAATCAAATGAGACAAGTCAGCTATATATAAAGTCCCTAAATTATTCAAGCTGCCTAAACACCCAGAAGTGCACTCACAGCTTTACACTAATGATTGCAAATTCCAAACTGCATCACTATATTTTTTTTCTATTTTCTTTTTTTCCCCACACAGCTAGGCACATAGGAATTAAGTCTTTAAATCCCTATTTAGTCAGCAGACACTCTCTGCTAATTAATATGGAAAACAATGACCATAGGAAAGGAGCAGATGGCTTGAAGACAGAGAATGAAGATAAGCTGAGACTGTGTGAAGATACCAAGTGCATACTCCAGCATTTCTTAAACACCAATAACCTACAATGTAACTCTTTGATAGATTTGAAATAACATTTTAAGCAGAAAGGTCAGATGAGTCTCCACATTTAGTCAGCAATAAACCTTTTCTCCAGGCTCTCTTTTAAATCAAATCACATGAGAAAGAGGTAAGATTATTTCCCACAGGATGTTGATCATTGATGTTTGAAATATTCTCATCATACCCTAACAGCTAGGAACATTTCTTCATCCTTTGTTGGTAACTTTTCTAATGCAAGAATTAAATCTGAAACAGGGAGAGGACTAAGAAATAAGATGAGCATTTTTGCAGTATTAAAATGAATTAATTTTTTTTCCTGGATCATGTTTCCAAAACATAGGTTCAGAAGACAAAAGAAGGAAGAAAAATGTTTTGATGATTTTAGATATGAAATGAATATTGTTCTTCCATGTGAAAACTGAGTCCTTAATTGGAAGACAGGTATGAAATACCTAAAAAATTAAAGAGAAGAATCCCAATTCCAACTTCTTTCAATTTTTATGTTATTCTTGGTAGGATCACTGCAGCCCATAGCCCTAGAATAATACTGTAATGCATTTGTAATCCTATTAATTTATAAATTCAAAAAACAAGGGAAAGTCACCTACTGTTCATAACTATTAAGCAGGAAACCGACTAGGCAAGCTGATGGGAAGTATCAGATTTTAGCTGTGCTGGGTTTTTCTGCCTTAGGCTCATTAGCCAAGAGAAGAAAGGGAGGGACGGGTGTGTAGAAATGCCCATCAGCTGCTGCTGAAGCAGCATTATATTAGAGACATAATTAACACGGGGCTGAAAGGGTGCAGGAGCATTTCAGAAGACAGCTTGGCTGAAGATTCTCCCAAGGACAGGGATATCAGGAAGGACAGACACGGCTTCTTCGGGTAGGAGTAGAGAGTTCCCTAAGAAGTACATATGTGATTTGTACAAATAATACATGCGAAAACAGAGAGATGTATAACTTTAGACCCCAAGGGCAGAACACTGCATGACATTCAGCCATTTCTTATCATTTCATTGATTCACTCCTTCCTAAAAGGTGCTGTAGAACTGTGACAAATCACCAAAATTATGCAGCTTAAAAATCCTCCAGCCCCCCACCTCTCAGCACTAGAGGGTTTCATCCTAAACCCCAGTGATGGTACTAGCACTAAAAAGAGAAGATGGTCTAGCAAAGTTTTATATCTGTGAAAGCATCAAAGCAGTATGTTTTAAATGTCCTAAATAAAACAATTCACAACCATAAAGCAGGGTAAAACTTAATGAGTAAAGGAACCCCACAAAATGTTACCGAAAGGAACAAAACATTTTGTAGTCTCACATTCTGTTTTGGCAGACATTTGAGTAAAATACACAATATACTTTGAGCAACATTTCCTGAGACAAATTCCAAAATATGGAGAAAATCAGTAGTAGCTCCCTCATCTAGGTACCAACATGAACATTCTTTGGCTTTCAGACGCAGTAGCATAAACTTTCTCCCATGCAGGCTCTGTAAATACGGTCATGCTTGCACCCGACCAGCAAACATCTTAATTCTGCATTGTTAACTCTTTGTGTCATTAGTCATCCCTGTTCTTCAGTATTTGAAAGATCTAGTAGGGAACCTGGAAGTTAACATCTCTCCCCAGGACTGTATTTAAGGGAAAGTACTTAAAAGAAAAAAAATCTTCAAATCACCAATTTTATGCTGCATTAAATCTTCAAATCTTTACTAGTTCAGAATTTTGTGCTGTAATAATCAATTGATCTTTGTCTTACGTTTAACATCAAAGACCTACAGAAATTATTCTAACGCAAGTTAGGAGCTTCTCCAGCAAGAAAAATAGAATTTTTTGATAGTGACAACACAAAATGTAATTTAACAGATTTTTACTAAGGGTATCTTTTTACTTCACCATCAATAAATTTTCACAGTCAAGCTCCGCACAACTTTCATTTGAAGCCTTGATCCATGGGTAAGGTCAACCTACGCTAGAGGAAAGGAAGGTGAGAGGCATCAGAGATTTGGGAGGAAATTTTATTCTTAATCAAGGAAAGAAAATTTTTGTTTCACCTAGTGGTGTGTGTCACCGCAAATGACTGACATGTAAATATAGTCAGTTGTAGTCATCAATACCATTCCCTCAAATTATCTGAAAATTCATTCTCTGTGGATTTTTTTTGCCCCCTTCTGACTACTTTTCTGGTAGGTATAATAAAACTATGATTTTTCTCAGTTCTTACCTGCTACCACACCATAATGAGTTTTATATCCCTGGAGTCATTTTCAAATGAGTTTACTTCTTATTTATGATTTTTCCATCAGCTTTAAATGTAATTTTAAAATGCTGTTTCAATTGATTGCCAGTTTTTGTGGTTTTACAGAGATATTTCCTTATTAAAATAATCAAAACCAGGAAATTATGTAACAGGAAGGTTCTTGTGGGCATAAATGCTGCAATGTGATAAAGAATATACACATAGCCTGCACCTAAAAAAGTAATCTTAAAAGCACTCTACTCAAAGTCTCATTAAAATTCAATTTATTTCTATTATGTTTCAACATTCCAATATATAACTCTTTAACCTTTCACCTTTCCAAGATGTAGAATTAACAATACTGACATTTCCAGGATACTGGCTTAAAAATGTCAGTAAGGGAAAATGAAAAAAAAAATAGAAGCAGAACAATATTTATCAGCTGCAAAGATTTGGCCATGATAAATGCTAACATTACCACTGACAAAATTATACACTTGAAAGTATTTTTCTCTTCAAAGTAAAAGTTTCTGTATTTCTGGCAAGTGACATTTATACAAAACGTATGACAAGAATTACTATGGTAACAAAAATATATAAAAAGAAAGGATTATTTTTTTCTATTTTTCTTCCATTTTTTTTTCAGAATAGGCTATCTCAGAGCACTAAGAAATCTTTATTTTTTTTTTCAACTCTGCTGTTGAGTTCCCCTAAGTATTGACTCTTGGCTAGAGTTGCTGGGCTGTCCACCAAGAGGTGCCAACACTGCTTCGCATTTCAGATGTTAAGGCGAATTGCAGATCACAGTTGTGTAATTAAACGATTCCACCAGAGAGAGACACTTGCTTAAACTGCATATGAAAAATAATAAGTACATTACAAGGCCCATCTCTTGGGATATTTAAATGAGATTGAAGAAAAAAAAAAAAATCCTGCTAGTAAACATACCACCCAGCAAAGAACAGTCCCAAAGGAGATGGAAAGCACCTATTAGTTTTACTTCTACTTCTCTACAACTTACAGGATTCTGTGCTAACAAACATAACTCCATTCCACCTAAATAAGACTATTTTATTGATTTCAAACTCCCTCATAAACCTGAAATATTTTAATTACAAAATAATCCATTCTGCGTTTCATAGTCAGCACTTTGCTGAGCAACATAAACCTTACAAAACAATGTCTGACTGAAAAAGTGAAATATATTCCTGTAAACAAAGTACCTGGTGTGTCCTTGAAGTCTATTGTTTTGAGAAGATGCTAGGAAAAAAATATTAAGACCCATAATGCATGAGAGCATTGTTTTGCTTTTAATACATCAAACTTTTAAAATTCCCATAGCTTAACATGAGCCAGAAAGAAATAATGTGCACTTCAAAAATGCCCAGAAAATTAATGTAGAGAGGTAAAAGACAAGCATCTGCTACCCAGCCCACTATGAAAAAAGACAAGGGAAAGTTTCTAAGGGTCTACATTCATTGATGTTAAAAAAAAAAACAAAAACAAAATAATGTTGTTCTCAGTCTGATGTTACATAATTCATAGAAATTTACTGTCAGACAAAAATTTCCTTCAGCATCCAATACTCCTCTTCAGACCAGTACAGTAGCTTCAAAGCAGCATTTAGCAGCATCGCAGCTTACATACAGAACCAAATTAAAATCTGTGCTCTGTTCATCTCAGCCTTGCTGGCAGCCATGCTGCAGCACAATAACTGCTCCAAGCTCACACAAAGCAAGTTCCCCTTTGCTGGTCTGAGGGCAGTTTAATTTAGAAAAAAAAAAAAAAGTATTGCTATCCCTCCTTTACAAAAGGAGATACAGATAAGCAGAGGTCATTACATAGCTGCAGCAAATATAAGATATTAAAATCAGATCTTTATCCCAAAGACTGTGCTGATATGCTGCAAGGTCTATCACTGTTCTTCATTAGCATAGATATTTCTTGGCTATGTCAATCAGTGCAGGTGCAAACCCATTTGAAAACCTTTGAGTTTTGTACGTGGTCCAGAGAAGCAGCACACATTACAGCCGAACATGCAAGACTACTCTATTTCTTAAAGCTAGGCCAAAATCAAACTGTGGATATTAATGTAAGAGTTCTTCCCATGATATAGAGCTCCACAGACTTTGCAATTTTGCTTAAAGCTGTAGTTCGTAGAATAAAAAGACATGGATTCAAAATGTCAACAGTTTCTCAATGTAAGCACATACACTATGGTATTCAAACTACAAACTTGCTATTGCAATGTAGTTTTAACCTGCAAGACGCACAGAAATAGAGTTTAATCACTGTAAAGATAAAACAGGAAGGTGTTTTTTTTTTTAAGATTTGAGGTAAGTTTTGGCCGTTTCTCAAGACAAAGCAATGTAGCAAGATTGAACTCAGTGTTAAGCTCCTTTTTTGACTTGCTCTCATTTCCCAGTACACATTTAATCTGAATGAATATCTAAAATGTTTTGAACAACGTAGTTAGGCAATCAACAAAATTCCACCAGAGGTTTTCTTTAAAATATTTCTACTTTTCCTTTCAGCTAACATCTAAAATGGAAAACAGGACAGAAAATGTCAAAAAAAAAAAAGAAAAAAAAAGAAAAACAAAACAAAGAAGCTGGAAGAAGTGCTGTGGTTTCCTTGGAGCAAAGTTACCTAAATCCACACTAACATCACATACACATTAGAATGAGGAGTAAATTGGAAGCAGCCACAATAAATAGGTCAGTTTATCCAGCATTTGCAGAAGAAATGAAGTAGCAAGTCACCATATTATGTCTCAAGGTTTTCTGCTGGTTGTTGTCACTGTGGTACATGACCATCACATGGTAATTCTGAACACAATTTTTTTTTTTCTCAAAATCAAGGCAAAGCCATTCGGATGAACCCTCTCTTCACAGAAAAGCTTCTGGGTGCAGATACACAAGAGGCACAAGGGAAGAGTCCAGTGGTCTCTGAGTTTGGATGCAATGTGACATTTCATTGCATTGTGCCTGAAAATTAACATTTAAAAGTTTAAGCTCTTGTGTTTATTTCAGTTGTTCCTCAAAAACACTGGCTCTCACTTCTGTCTCCCTGACATTTTTTTCTTCCATAGACAAAGTTAGAAACATTAACACAGCAGGAACACAGTGTGTGAGGCACCCTTTTCCCTACTTTTTCTGCCACAGAACTGTATTCGTTTTCTACATCCCTAAATTCTTCCCATGTTTGTATCTGGATCCTGGTGTTCAGTGGGCGAAGCACTGCAGCGCGAGAAGGTGACCCCACACTTGGGGCATCAGAGCTCAGGAGAGATCTCCGTTTTTACCTTGTCAACGTTGGACAACAGAGCAAGAAAAACCTCAAAGCCTAGGAAGGGAAGCTGAAGGACAGCCAAGACATGAGGAACAGCGTGGAACCTTTCACCAGATGCATCTCCGGTCAGAGGGCTGCCCAGGGCTTTATTTAAAGCATGAAAGACATGCTGCTGAATTTTCTGCTTCCTGACTCTGGCTTGGGACGCTGCCCACTGGTGTTTGAGCTGCAGTGGAAAACCTCAGCAAACAGTAAAACAGAGCCACGTTCTGCAACCCTTATTTCCAGTTTTGAGGACGTTCTTCTGGTGGTTTTGGAGCTTTGCAGTTTGAGGATAAACCTGGCTTAACACTCACACTTAAAAATGCAAATAAGCTTTACAAGAACAAGGCTCCTGAAGAGCTTTAACCCCCGCATTTGTTGAAAAATGTAAGACTCTTACGTACTAAGCCACATTATCCAGGAGGAGGAAGACCTGTGGGAAGGGGAAAAAAAGTGAGCACATCCCATGCAAAATGTATGTCTTGATAGCTTTCCCTAGTCCACCATATACATGTTTCATGGATTCATTACAGCAGTTACTGCATCTATAAGTCGAATAAGCCCAATTGTTAAAAAAAAAAATATTGGCTTGATATACAGAAAACAGACACTGTTGGAGGAATACTGCCACTCTCCAAGCCGAAACCGCTGCATGGCTGTCCTGTAGTCTTGACAAGAAGGACAAATAGGAGAATACAATTATTTCCACGGGATCTGCATGAAGGAAAATGACTAAAAGGCTGTTATAACCCAAAACCCGATCCTCAAAAACAATCATAGTAGCTGAGCAACAAACTATACTTTGAAGCGTTGTTAACTCCCATCCAAAACGGAAGTTCATAGATAACTGATGATATTCACAATCGGGATGTGCATGTGGGCAAACACTAACAAGACACGGATGGAAAGACACCAGCAATATGAAAACACTCTGTGGTTCCCTCTGTCCAAGTGAGTGCTATGTATTCTGTACATGAAACCAGCATGAGAAAAAAACAGGAACGAGAAATTGAGGGTGTCACACCCAAAAAGACATGGTTGTTCAGTGCTTTTGGCAAGGGCAAATACTAGTTTCAAACAGGACCTTACATTGCTTTATGGTTTCCATATGGGAAACCATTTCTGATCATCTGCAAATCCACTCCAGCAGACACTAACTGCAAACATAGCCCCTTCCTATGCCCTGGAAGGGGATATGAAAAAGGTGGGAACTCAGTGTACAGAGCCCTCAGGAATTATAAGGCCTGTGCAAAAAACAAAAAAAAAAAAAGGTGGCCAACACCAATGGAAATGGTTTTTCTTCTAAAAGCACCAGCAGACATGCACTAAGAAAAGCCCAATTGTTTACCAGCATGGACACAGAGATTCAGAAGTATTGATTTAGATGATCAGAAGCCTGAACTACGAAGAACAAGAAACAAACACCTGTCCTTGGGATTCAGATAAAAATAGAACTTAGACCTAAACACCTCCAAATTTTGAACAGCAAAATGCAATTCAAGGTTTCCAAAACTGAGACTCAGAAAGAATGTCACTGTCACGGAAGCGTTTCAGTTGAGACCAGGGCTATCTCACCATCATCCACTCCAACTTTCCATGTAACAGGTCCCACATCGAGCACCCTCAGGTTTCTTTGGAGTGAAATGAAGCAAAACACCCATGGTCCAGAAGTGCATCTAAACATCTTCCACAGATAGGAGTGATTCAGCCCATGACAGTGACTAGATAGAGTTCAAAGTGGAAAATGGTGTATTTCATCAGGAACTTAGATCACTTCAGCCATGAGAACACTGATCCAATCCCCTTTCTCAACATAGACACAGCCAAACAACATCTTAGCTCATCTTTACCAAAAAAAAGGGCCGAAAAGAATCATTTGATTGTTGCATTTTGGAGGCATGGAAATTTAATATTTTCATTTCTCATCCAGTTCAATATTCATTCACAACCAAAGCATGATTTTCAAGAGCCACTTACATTTAGCAGTCTTTCAACTTGTCACTGTCCAAATACTCCCTTAAAAAAAAAAGAATATTTAACCTTTCTTCTCTGGGTGGAAAATAAATGGAAGTTTGTGAACTTTATACAGTAACATTTGTGTTTTGAATGAGCTTCATGTGCCTCCAGCAAAGCTCTACGACATTTGCCACTTCACAGTTTAAAAGTGTGTTCTAATAAAAGGTCAAGAGAAAGAGGAAAAAAAAGGAAAGTCCTTCAAGGTTATAAATATATTAGACAGGAAAAACATTTGTGCTCTGTTAAATGCCTGTTTAAATATAAATCTATTAGTCTGATGAGGTTAAGACCCTAGAATGTAAATTTATGTCTCATTTTGAAAGGACAATAGTGGTGTTCCCTCATTTTCCATCATCCCCTATTCTTTCTAAATGCTTCAAAGGTCCTGAGCTTTTGGACTTCAGGATTTAATAATAAAAACACAATTTATTAAATATCATCTGAAGCACTTTACTTTCTGGGAGATGACGTTAAATATTTCAAATGGATGAAGAAATTATATGGTTGGCCATTAAAAACAAAACAAGTGAGGGAATGAGGCATTCCTGAACACAGGCTTTGCCATAACAGATACACGTTCCAGAATACAGTTTTCAGCTAGTAAAGTAACTATAATGAAACACGGATTTTTATTTCAGAATAACATTTTCAAAGAGGCCAGTATTCTGGAATCAGTCACTGCTTTGTGGCTGTTAAGTTTACTCTTCCTGTTTTAATACGCTCGTGTTCAGCGTGAATGCTGTGCCAAATCCAGAAAAACTGCACACTCCTTCCCACACCAAAAGAAACCAGTTTTGGGAAACTCTCCCTCACACTCGACTGCATCACGTAGGTAAACTTCAGATTTTCCCACACCACAAAATGAGGTAGATGTTATATTCAAATGGTATTTTCTTCTCTAACCACAAACTTAATTATCAGTCCCAAGTTTTAGAAGGGGTCTGAAGAACATGTACAACTTAAAACCATTCTGCAGCCTAGATATATTATGGAAAAACCTGCTTGGCAGTTACTGGAAGCATCAAAAGCAGAGGGGTGTCTCGCTCCCTCCATTTTTTGTTTCTGAATTAACAGATCTGCTTTGAAAAAGTATCAACTCGGTTTAAGTTGCTTGTGGCTGAAGCTACATTGAAGTTCCAGGTTTCTGCTGTATCAGGGGTTAAACTCGTCCTACAGCTGCATCACTTTTGCCCATCCCATGACCCTTTGCAAACTCAAACGTAACTGAGTGTCTTTCATCAAAAGAGTCTGTTGTATATGAACTCTGAAGAACAATTAGCTTATTTAAAATGAATTTATTCTATTTTTCTTTAGATGAGAGCTATTAATGAACATTAGATATGTATTCAGATACATAAAGTTGTAGTTAGATATCCCACCTCAGTAATACATACCTTTCATTATAACACCTAAGCTCCTGTTTCATACTTTCTAGTTGATGATTGTCACTGAAAAGATAATTCTAGCATTTTAAAAAGGAAATACTCATTTAAATTAAATCATATATTTAAAAAAATGCCACACACAGAAGTTGATTGAATAACATAAAACTTACACTGCTTTATTGATTTTTTTCCCTATTTTTTTTAGCCCTGTTGTATATTTCAATTTCTAATTTGTTTTGGTTGATATACTGTAAACTTTAAGGTTTGTGATCACTCTTGCTTCAGTGATCACTTTAGCATTTAGGTTTCAAAACTTCTCATCTTGTACTAATACACAGGCGTGAGCCTGCAAATTTTTGCAGGGGAACTTGTTGTATCTGCTTTTGAAATATCCATAGAAAAGAGTGACTAGCTACAATAAAGTAAAATTTGGTATATAGGTTCTAAAGATTAAGAAAGCAAAACTACAAAACAACAAAATCGTGCTGATATGCAGGATGGTATCTGATGTTCAGGGTTTATTCAAATATTGCTCAACAATAAGATAAACCTTACTTTTAGAAACAAAACCTTCTGGCATTCCAAAATTCCAAGAATTCCATTAATTAATTTCTGAAATATCTGAAGGATAATCAGGTTTACAAAATCTAAGATACTGTGTATGCACAACTGAAAACTGTGGTGTTTTAATTTTTTTTCCCCATTTGCTTATATATTTCAGGAAAACAACATGGGAATTTGGGAAAAACTTACGCTAGAAAAAAGAATTAGACATTTTTTCCTCTTAATTTTTGTAGAACTCATATATTTATATTCTTTGGTTGGAGCTGTTTATCTTTGATGCTCATCAGTTAAAAGCAACTTTTTATTACCAGAACCACAATGAAAAAGAATGAAAGACAAACTGACAGCAACTGCTTTAATAATTTGCTTTAAAACAAGCATTAGATTCACTGCATTATTTAAATTAGGTACATGGGGAAGATTAATTTTTTAAACTACACAAAGCAATAAGAAAAAAAAGTATATTCTCCAGCCTGCTATTTTTCCTTTTTCTATTTTCACTATGCCAACGGTATATTTCTGGTTTGCTCTTACATCTTTGCAAATGTGCCCTGGAAGTTGCAATAACTCTATCTGGATTAATATACAAGCTTGGATGAAAAAAGTATTTCCAGGAATTGATGAATAGAATATTTAACAGCACGAGTAAGCCACCACAGAATAATAATTGCATCTCTAATATCACAAGATTCATCAGTATAGCAGGAAATCCTTTGGTCATGTAGTCACAGAATTTGGAGCGTGAATTCTGGCAAGGCACTAAAACCCAATCTCAAGCAGCATGATGCCTTACAGAAAGTAAAGAATCTACTTTATATATTGCCATATTTAGTGGAAATACCTATATTCAGACAACATTTCAAGCACTAATTCAAATCAATGCATATTTTAAAAATACTTGTTTGCCTCCCCAAGGTCACATAACAAGTGAAAGGGCAAAAATTTGCATTAGACTGCTAAAATAGACAAATTCTACATTATTCCTATGTGGTGGACATTCATTCTGATGACATCCCTCACCACAACAAAAAATTTGCCTATCCCTTCTGTGGGCTGTCAGTGATATTGTAAGAAGACTTTCAAATATGTCATTCTTGAAGGGCTGATAACTTTAATTCTAGCTATTGGGGAATTTCTAGATAAAACATTTCTTCCAACAGATAAGACACCATGTCAAAACCTAAAAATTTCTGTGAAATAGAATTTAACATATTCCCTGACATTTTTGTGTGGATGTTTTCAGATATCCTATCATAATAACTGCAAACTGAAGTTTCACTAAAAGTGAATTTTTAGAAAAATAGCTAAGTAACCGGTAAAAGCAAAATTTTGATTTACTTGTAAAGTTTTACCAGATTTTGAGATACCATTCTGATTGAGGATACAGTTCTTCAACTGTAAAAACAGGTCAAAATAGCTCTTCCTACTTAGTGCTACTACACACAGAGTAATATAATTACAACTGAATGTGATAAATGTGTTTTCCATTCAGCACATATCAGCTTTCTAAGAAATCATTCACAGTTTCAGGAGGGGGAAGGATTTTCAAAGAACTTCACAGACTCATGTGCAAGTTATGTTTCTTACCACTAGTTCAACTCTGCTCTTAGATGGAGCTAGCCAAACCATGTAAACACGAAGAATAAGGCTTTGTGAGAGGATTTCATTTTGTGCACCTTTTTATGGTGATAGTCATACACTACATCTTCCATAAAATGCATCTACTTTAAAACAAAACCCTGAATTGAATTTTTGCCTGGCTTCTTTGAGCAGTTGGCAGCTGTAAAAAAAGATTGTGACCATGTATCTACTGATCATACTAACAATAAAAGCTCATCATGTGTTAAATTCATCTTAGCAATGTTTCATAACTTAAGATTATCAAAAACTCAGTGAGCTGCTGTTGGCTTCTCCAGAGCTCTAATAAAAAATTATTAGACTTAAAACATACTGCTCTGAAAAGCCCACTGTTACTGTAAAAATATACTCATTATGTGTAAAAAAAAAAAATCACACTATAGCAATGAATATTTATCTTTCTACTTCTATTCATCACCAGAAAGAATATTAGAGTCTATTAATTCACAAACAGTAAGGAACAATGAAAGTCTCTAGTGGTTTCAAGCACGCACAATCAGGAAAGACCGTATCACTTCCAAATTGTGTCACACAAGTTACACGTGCCGGTATGTATTATCTTCGTAAAAACTCTATGTGTTATTTATACCATAATATTTAACAGAAGAGACTATCAAATAGCTTTACGCTAAACGGCTGAAATAGCTTTAAGATAAATAAATAACTAATCAGAAGGCAACTGCTGTACAACATAGCCCATCCTTAACATTGCTCCCATTTCCTAAGAAAAAGATATTGTTTATACAGCATTTGTAATAATCCTTGACTGCTAGCTATCAAATTTGAATAATTTTCCTAATATCAGTTGCCCTGTGTCCTTTGATAATATTTTTTATGACACTAGAGCATGGCCTGCCACCCCACCCCGGAGCTCACTGCAGACTCCAGACCCCAGCAGATTACTTCTCAAGCACACTTGATAACAAATATTTGAAAAAAGAAGTTCTAGCATAACTCAATGCAGCTCAAAAGTACTTTATTTTCTCACATGTAATGAGCTGCTAAGCCTTTTGGAGCAAAGATACCAATGACAAATAATAGAGAGCAATAAGGCAATTAATAATTTGCATGAAATTCTGTAAAAGTAACTAGTTACTTAAATATAAACCAAAACTAGCATAAAAGGGCTGTACTGAGCCACACCAAAAATTCATCCAGTCATGTCTCCTATTTCTGACAGTTGCCAGCAACAGAAGTCTGGGGAAGTGTGCTAGAACCACACAAGCATAAAATGTTAATTCCATATGACGCTCTTCCAGGTTCCAGTCGTTACCACCTCAGGGGCTTCTGACGCCAGGGATGGCATTTTAACCACACTCATTACAGAAGATTGCATCTATTACCCTCCTAGGTCAATATGTCTGCTAGCTTTTTGAAAGCTCACAAACCCTGAAAAAAATTGATTACACTAAATTACCAATGATTCAGAAGTCAGACCACTATAAGAAACTAGAAATGTCCTAAGTGGAATTACAGTTCTCTACAAATATTAGAAACAATGGGATTTTATGACACTGCATGCAGTTATAACTCAACTGAATGAAACCACAAAAATATGTGCCTGGTTATAACTGGGTATGCACTTACATAAGGCTACGTACACACACGTGGAGACGCTTAACCACACGCTCCAAACAGCAGTCTTCTCATTGGCTTTGATGGAGAATACTCCAGCCTGTATTTCCAGTATTCTCTCAAATTACTAGAAAATATGCAAGCAGCTAAACCTTCGATGGCTTATTTCATCATCTAGTTTTAATTCTTGCATTGGTGGTGAGGAAATTACAACATAAGGAACCATCCTCAAAATTACTTAAACTACACTCTCTAGAATTCACCATTTTAAACAAGTTTCAGATGATGGGCATGTCAGGCAACAGTGTTCTAGCCATTACTTTAAATACACAAATACAGCAGAGATTTTTCTCTGTTTTGTTAAATGTCCTTTAAGAAATGCATTTTAACTGCACTCTCCTGCATTTTGAAGTAATTTACATTGTAACTATAGCCAAGCAAACAACTTGCATACAACAATATTCACTAAAGTATTTTAAAATATATTTCAGAGTGGTTTATTATCTCCATGCACATTAAAAACAGTTCACATGTGGAACTATAAATACTGAATATTTGAAGCAATTCCTCTAGTAAGGAACCTGAAAAAAATGCACTGGATGAAATATATCTTTAGAAAACAGTCAAAACAATGAATAATTGAAAACAGGATGAAGTCACTAGCAATTTGCAAGAGAAAGAACTAAATTCTACAAATACATTCTTTGTATTCTTTGTCTTCCCCTTCTTCCAGTTACTTTGCATAGAATTTTATCTACCTTGAAATACATTTTATAATAATTATGCATACAGAATATTAAACCTTCAAATTAATATTACGTAAGACCCCCGCCAAAAAATTGTGATTTCAAAGAAATCATCTCCTTGTGTCATCTACATTTAAAAAAAAAAAAAAAAAATCTATTCCAGGACATTTGCATTGGTTTTTAATGCTAGACCCATAGAGCTATAAGGGGAATTGACATACTACAAATTGGCATCTCAGCTGAAAACCCCAAATTCTGTTCACACTGAACTTGCTGGAAGATCCCATTTCCATCAGATTTCCAATCTCTGCACCGTCAGGGGTGTCTGCTCACACTGGGCAAGTTCTCAGAGTTTGAACATCCTGCTGAAGACAGCCAGAAGGCTGCTGTGTCTGGGGCACTTGTCTGAAGCACCATTTTGGCAGAATCTGACTATGTCCAGGTGGAAGACAAGGGTAATAGATAAGGATAAGATCATCAAAAAAAAGGAGGAAGACTCCTCAAAACAATGCAAGTTGAAGCTGACTGGCTTTACTACATTAGCTCCTCCTCTGTAGTGAGCTTCCATCTCAAATACTTCGGATCCTAAAACATTGCAATATCTTTCTGAGTAACAGATGTTATTTGGCTTATACAATGGCTTCAAGTACCAGATTGCAATGACTTGTGAGAATCCAGAGTACAGTATGTTTTTCCAATACTTGGCAATTCATGAAGCTGAAAATGTGAAATACCATGGAAATCAATGTATGTCTGTAATTTTTTTATGCTAATTTGCTGTACAGGAAACGGTAGGTTTTTATTAGGAATTTTATATTTCAGAAACATCTATTCATTAACTTCTAAAAATAGAGATCTGTGTTGCATATGAAGCTGGTGAGTTTTTATTACCCAATTCAGATGATTTACATGGACAGAGACCATTGTTGGCAGATTCCTCACCTCCCTCCTCACAAAGAAAGGCTCCGATCCTCACAGCTGAAACCTCGACATCACAAGGAAATATGATTCAGGGCGCAGCTCTTGAACGTGTTGCAAAACAAAAAAAAAACAAAAAAACCCCCAACAAAACAAAAAAACCAGGCTATCTAGGACACGTCCTTCCTTCCAAGTAATCCCGCAGCCCAAAATCCCGAGCATCCGAATTTTGAAGATGAATTTCCTGCCTCTCCTACAAATGTTTTTTCACTCCCCAGTCCCTCTCCCCTACACTTTTCCTGCATCAGGACCTTACTGTTGAGTAGCAAATATTAAAGTGGCTACAAAACTATCCTTATTTCAATTCCCAGGCAAAGGAGACTCTAACCCCTGTGCATCATGCAGTCCAGAGGATGACTGTGCTATAAACAGAGATGTGTCACCTCTGGATCTGTGTCATGTGAAAAGCACATCACAGTTTAATTGGCATTTAAATTCCAAAGGTTCAGGACATAAAAGAGAGCATTGCAATGTGTGCTCAGGCTGCACCGTGCAGTCTATATATTTTATGGCTTAAAGTAATGCAAATAGTAATATATTAAAAGCTGGGTATGCAGAGAGTAGGGCCCTGCATTCTGTCATACAAGTACGCTTACAGAATAAAAACTGTCGGCAAGTTTGGTCCCCATGTGTTGCCTGATCTAGTTGAGAGGTGTCCCTGCCCATGACAGGGAGGTTGGATTAAGTGATCTCTAAGGTCCCTTCCAGCCTAGGCCATTCTATGATGATTCTATGAAGTAATCTGAAACTGAATTTGGGACTTCAAATATATTGCTTGAGAACAAAAAGTTAAGGCAAAGTACAAGCAACTTAAGTTATTTTGATAAATAATACAAAGATAATGAGAAAAGCGAACATATTTTGGACTCCAAAGTTACACAAAGTAATCACAAGCTAACGGATTTAAAGGAACTATAGAAGACTATTAAAATGCATGTTTGTATCAGTAGAAGTGAAGGTGCAGGCTGCACAAGTGAATAAAAATTTGCATGTTATAATTGTTTCCACAAAAGACTGAGAACATCACATTAAATGACAGCTGTCTTTCTTTGAGAGGCAGACTTTTCACTAGCTTCACCACCTTTATCCAGCCGGCAGCAGATAATGTAGGAGCATCTTTAGTTGCCCACAATCATATTTTTGGTATTTTTTTTACATGTAGATGAGAAATGTTTGTATAATTGCAGTTGTAAATTTAAAAATTATCAAGGAACATATTCATTAGAAACATAAATTGGCATGCTGCCACCTATACAAGATGTCACCAGGCTGTCGCAATAATTAAAATTTTATTAGATAGACATTCTTTTAGAAATATTCTCTTTGCCTGGGATAAACATCCTTGTAAAGTAGGTAGAACTGGTTTCCACATATACTGTAACTGGAGGGGGGGAAATATTATAAATCTCCACTCAGATTTTGAAGATAAGTACACTGAAATTAGGAATGCTTTGCAAGGTTTTCCTGAAAAGGAAGCGGTACAGGAGGCAAAGCCTCCTTCGTCATCCTGTAAGCAGTAATAAAATTCCTGCTTAGGACCTACAGAAAAAAAATGAAATATGCACAGAAACAGTCCTTGTGGAGACCAAGGACCTTCTCAGCTCGTACAGAGCAGCTGAGGTATCCTCATCCGCAAATCTCACCAAGTGTGAACATATGCAAGCAGGAACCCAAGGAGATCCCTTATTGCTCACAGACTAGGCAAAAGGAAAGATGTAATTCACTGCTGTTGGCAGCTTTATTTGTAATGCATAAGTGCACAAATGAAAGGAGACATCTCCCTCATGCTCACTGCCCAGCTTATCATCACACAGTACCTTAAGCGTGCTTCTTTAAGATGTTGTGATGCTACTTTTACCTAAGTGTTACTAGCATTTTTTGTCAGCTACAAGTGACATGACAGGTATTATTCTCACAACCTAAATCTAGAAACAAATTTGCTATTGCTACAAACAGCAGGAAGCAATCAGCTTTGAAGGTCATTTCAGAACACCAAAAAGTGTATTTAAATGTTGAGTTTGAGCACATCTTTTACAGACATGAGAGCATGTAAGTAATGCAAGAGTCTTAAGCCCATGTATTTACAAAACATTTTAATACTATATTACTCAAGGTACTAGTTGAACAAAAAATGAGTGATGCAGAGAGATTGCTATTCTTACCAGTACTATTTATTGACACTGATGGCTCCCAGTACCTTGTGTTCTATATAAAAATGAGTGCTTTATCATAAAAATGCTTGCCACATACTTGATAAAAGTCAATTTATGGTGAGACAAAGTTGATGATGAACATTTCATCCTATGGATAGATTTTGTATCAAATAACTGCTAATGGATCACCAGTCACTATTTTAAAGTACAGTGAAAATAAGAGTGATATATTACTAACAATCAGTGGCTGGCTTGTAATAGAAAGTGATGGAATGTAATAAGTGAACACTACTCACCCACCAGTGCAGTACTGCTGGCCTCCTCTAAGAAGGCTGTCAGTTTGGAGACCTACAGGCTATTTATAGTGACCATTTATTAGAAAGAATTTCTAAAACTATGCAAACCCACCTCCTGATATTTAGTAAAGAATCGCCTTGATACACTTCTTCCTCCGTAAGGCACCACATCATGCAATTAGCACATCCAGTACTCGGAAGTAAAACAGTTTCCCTAAAGTGCTTGCTTAGCCAGGATTTTACTTGCCAAATAGTCTTAGCGTTTATTATATTCATGAAAAAGACAATTATCTGGGGCTGTATCAAGTTAATAAAAAGCCTTTTACAACCTCCTTAGTTTCCTTTTTCTCTCTTATGCTAAATACTAAGAATGAATATGGGGATATGTCATAATAAGATACTGAAAAATCTAAGCTATACATTCTTCCATTTTTGATGTGTTTTCCTAACATGCCCTTTACTGGGAGTATTACTCTCATCTCAAAGGAAATAGCTGAAAGGTGGCTACAGCTATCCCTACAAGGTCCTGTGATGTAATGTACCATTTATTCACTGAGTTTCCTTCCCTATACCCCATTTAACATATTACTATTCTTCTCAACATTTTGAAGAACAATTCTGCCCACTGCTAAATGCAAGGAAAAAATTGCAATGAACAGGACTCAAATAGCAAGCAGAGAAGCCTGTAAAGTCAGATCTTCGCTCTTCTTTCTGCTGCCGTAGCACTACCGCAATTATTTAATTATTCAGGAAAGTAGCGAATAGACGGGTTTCACCTTGAAAGCACTGAAGATTTTCCACTTACATAAGCCCACTGAGAGGACCTCCTCCCTTCACTCTGGCTCAGCCAGGGGAACAACTAACTTAATAGGTTTTCATCATCAAAAACCCAACATTTGAGAATTGCCTCTATCAAATCCTTACACGAGTGCCAAGCTGGCTGCAGTTTCAGAAGAGAAGTGCCACGGGTTGGGGTAGCAGCCGAGCACGCCTTGGCAAGCAGGAGCATTATTCACCCTTTGGCCAGCCAGTCCCTGCCAAAAAGGAGAATGAACCCCCAAGAACTGTACACATGGGCAAAGTTTCTAAGGCAAAGCGACTCTGAGCTTACCCTAAGTAAGGGAACTTTTTCATCCTACTTCTTTTTTAGAGAAAGAAAACAAACCAACAAACAAAAAAAAAACCCACAAAAACCACCCCAACTATTAAAAGTTACATTATGAACAGATGCTCAGCTTGGAAGATGTTTCTACTGGGCATTACCAGAACGACAGGTGGAAGGAATGAAATGATCTGACTTTTCATTATAAAAATAATGAAAGGATGATAAACTGCACATTTGAGGAGGTTTCAAACATATATAACACAAAAGCACAAAATATTAAGTATCTTAGAGTATTAAAATTCCTAACAAGATTGAAGTAGGTTAAACATCCGTTAAAATATATTTCATTAAGTTGAATATTTTGCACTTAAAGTGAATCCGTATAAGTAGTAAGACTAACACAGTGACAAAAATGGAAGATATTATCCAGGTATTACTTTAAAAATGGAGGCAAAGACTGTATCCAGATTTTCCGGTATAAAACTAAACCTTTTTTTCCCCCTTTTAAAATATCTGCCAAAATATAATCTGCTGAATTGTTAAAAATCAAAATTAATTGCATTAAGAAAATCTTTGTTCTTACCAAAAGCATTTACTACATGTAAAAACATAACACACATAAAAAATGCAATTCACATGTCTAGTTTTATTTTCATTCTCAGAGTCATTTGCTTTTGCAACTACTTCAATTTAGAAAGGACAATTTCAGTTGGAGTTTGCATAATGGGACTTTGCACAAAACATTTTCTTACAGATTTTACTGAGTCCAATCTTGGTAGAAATATCACTTCTTTTGTTGCCCCGTAAAGCTCCAAGTACCACAAAACATCTATTTTAAACTGCAATGATTTCTAATGCAGATTCATTTAAACATTATGGTTGCTTAAGAACAGCCATGTGTATTACACCTCTAGCAAACTTACTCCTTAAAGATTAAATATTGGAAGTTGATGAAAAAACCTGCTTAATACATGTTTTCTGTAAAATGGTCATATTCTTATTGCAAAAGCTTTATTAGTGACACCAGAAACATCTGTTCCTCTGTCTTTCTGTATAAATTTGCTCACAACAGAAACAGCAGAACACTCTGCTAAGCAGTAGCACACCCACAGTTGTGGAATTTATTTCCACTGAGCCATTAGCCCAATGGCCAAACCAAAAAGGTCATTCCAGTGAAACCTGAACTGATGCAAGAGTCATTTGTCTTTACACTCTGCATGCTTTGTTAATGACGGACTGAACAACACCGTGCCTATAGCCAGGTGACAGGAATTCTAACCTGATTAAATGTCCCAGTATGTTTTAATATCCTTAAATGGAATTTTTATGGCCTATTCTGAACGCACATTATTAATACGGAACCATCAAAGAAACCACAGACATGCATAATAGCTCATCAATTTGTAGCTAGGCACTTTTGACCTTGAAAAATCAACTGTCTTTCAGATTAATGCAGCTATGTTTTGAGCAGGAAAAAAAAAGAAGCTGTAAAATTATTACGCTTATTTCTGTCACATGTCAGCACTGCAGTGGGGAATAAAGGCCATGCTGCCGGCTTTTCATTGATATTGCCATCAACCTCTGACATCTGAAGTAGGATCTGGGAGACCTATTTCTAATAAAAAGCCACTTAGACATTGACATTTCAGCTACAGAAGATCACGAGATGCGCTGCGGGCAGGAAGATCGCGTTTAGTCTGACTTCCGCTCCATCAGTGGGTTTTCCACTTTTCCCGTCCTTCACAGAAGACCCTAAAGCACTTAAAAAACAGCTCTGCTTTGGACCGCAACATCCACCCACAATTTTTGTGGGTCAAAGGCTCTCCTGGGGGGAAGGGACTGTGAAGGAAAAGGACAAGTGAAACATGCAAATACTGTCCTCATCTCTAAAAAAAGGTGGTAACATGCATAATGTACCTGGGATAAACTAATAATGGCTGAAACAGGGAACAGAATCATTGGGAATAAGTTTGTAAATTAGTATGTTGGGAAAGAACTGGACAAAATCAGGATGAAGGCTGTTAAAAAAGGAGAATTCTCATACTAGAGAGAAGCCACTAACCAGCTTTCTGAAGAACTGGTCTTAGGATCTGAGACAAGGAGATGCTCTCTAGGGTGAGAGGAATTGCAAATCGTTCCAGATTGTAGAACAACATTTCCTTGTATAACTGAGGAAAAGGCCCAGGGAAGACAGCCTCGCAAGCAGATTTTTAATATTTTAATTTTTCCCCCCTCCTTTCAGCATCAAATGGCTCGCTGTTTGGTTATTTCTTGGAGATGTTCAACTTGCATAAATATCGAAATGTACCTTCAAAAAGACAACTCACTAATGGTTCTCCATTTCCCAGCAAAATACCCAGGCCACTAAGTCACAGGAACCATCTCTCATGCCTTAGGGAACTTATGATATCACTATAGTCAAGATAGATGTTTGATAGTCCAATTTACTTTGGTTTAACTTAAAGAGTATACTTTAATTGCTATGGACTTGATCTAGCTAACTTTACTGTTTACATAAATATTTTGCACTAGGACAGACTTACAAAGGAATGGATTTTTTGATCAGATTTGCAAATGCTTTTAGCCAGAATGAAACTGCATTTTTTTCTGCACTAATATGCTCCTTCGGGGGGAAAAAAAAAAAAAATTCTTCTTCTCCACATTCTGTGCTTTCTAACAGACTTGTTCGGAAAATTAAGTACATCACAACCCATATATACTTATTGTTAACACGGACTTTTAGTCTGTTTCCTTCCTTCAATCTTTACTTGATTTATTAGGAAACAGTGAAAGTGAGAAGATTCTGCTTCTCCTGGTCTGGCTTATCCTTCAGTTTTTAGATAAATTACTAAAAGGAAATGCCAAATTAAAAAAAAAAAAAAAAGAACAGTATGAGAAATACTCCCACACAGGGCTTTTAATGCTCTCTCTAGCTTGATTAACAAGCTGTGCCATGTAATCAATTAAAAACCCAACCAAGATAGACAACTTCCATTCATTTGTATAATTACAATGTGGCATCCAGAAGAATCATTATCGTAACAGGCGACAGAATCTCTCCAGTACATGTTACTATTAATTTTACCCAATCTTATGATTACATTAATGTCTTTTAAAGAAGACATTATCAGAGGAAGCTCACACAAGCATTGTTCACTACCTATATTGCTATCTGATGAGATAATAGAACCACAATGTGAAAATAGAACTACAAACCGTCACATATTCACCAACAAAAATATAGTTATTAAAAGCCAAAGGCAATATTGGTATCTCCCTCAAGCTCTGAATTCCATCAAGCAAAGAATTGAAAATGATATAAAAGCACATTCTTGAAACATTCAGAATTTTCTGCATGATATAAGAAGTTTTTTGTGTAGAGATCATTACTTAGCACAGAGAATCTAGAGGCAGTGAAGGTGGAAGTAAAAAAGTGAGCAATCAAACAAAATCCTGAGACTATAATTTAAAACCCAGGAAAATCAAATAACCTACACAATAATCAAAGACTCCTTACATACAAAAAATCAACACTAACTGCTACTTTGTGGTGTTCCTAAATTTTGATTTTAGCTAAATGTCAGGCTCTTCCAAACAAGTGGTAATGATGGTAGAATCACCGAGTTCTCCTGCAACCATCTTCAACATGAGGAGTGTCCCAGAAACACCACCTGAGCAATTTAGCCTCACCAAAACAATCTCATGTTTGTGCCAAGCAGAATTCAAGGGAAGGAGAAAAGCCCATTCCCAGCCAACACATAGATACCAGGCATGTTCCTACAAATCACAGCAGGCTGCCTAAAGGTTTCCAAGGTTTCCATTTTCCAAAGGTTTCCATTTTATCTCAGAAGACTCCTCTGTTCTCCCAGAGACTATTTTTCCAGAACATAGCAGAGACAAACACAGTAAAACCAATTCTGCTGCCTGGGACAACGTGTTGGAACATGCAACACAATACACACCAACCTTCCAAAGGCAGATGTACTGCTGCAGCTAGAATTCCCGCCACACTACCCAGTGACTTCTGGAAAAATGAAAACAGCACCAGGAGACAAGGGACAGAATCCATCTTCCCAACATGAAAGACACCTCTGATCATTACCATGTTTTGGTTTTCCCAGTGGAGTCATCTAGAAGCAGATTTGGGGATGAAACTGAGCAAAAGACAGCATCCAAGAACCAAACTAAAGCTCTTCTCTCAATTTGCAGGAGTCAGCCACAGATGCTACAGAATAATCTTCTCTCCAGCATATTTAATGCGGACACAACATCCTCAAGACCAGCCATTCCCTTCTACCAGACCTCTGTGGGGCAATACCACTTGCTAGTGTGGATATACTGTCTTACATGTCCTTTTGACAAAAGGGGCTGAGTACACATAGTGCCAAATAATCTTAATGCATATTGCTCTCTAGCAGCTGTGCTAGAGTGTGGTATTTTCTAGATTTGCATTTCTTTGTTACCAAATTTTTAAGGTTTGAAAAAAATTTACCTCCTTACTCCAGAGATTTCAGCTGTGTTGTATGCAAAATTCAGACACGTCAAGTGCACAGTTTAACCTCTCCAATAACGTTTTTTGAAGCTCAGAATAGCTACAAGGTCATTAGTCAATATGAGAAGTGGGAAAAGCTGTTGAATAATCGTGTAAAAAAAAAAAAAAGTTCCATGCTTCATAATACAAACAGTTTACATGTTTTATCCTCATGTTTTACTAAGTACAAGAAATAAGGCTGATATTTCTTGTCAGATCTCATAGCAGGTCAAATAAAGCTGACCACAGCTTACATATTTATTTCTTTAAATCCCCATTTGTTCTCCTATTTGCACCTACTCGATATAATATTGGAAAGGTGTACATAAAAATCTATACATCCAAAGCGGTTTGGATTTCACAGTACGTATACACTCATTTACAGATCTATCCCCATTTCAAGAAAAAGTTTGTAGTTTGGTTGTTTTGAGCACTGGAACAGGCTGCCCAGAGAGGTTGTGGAGTCTCCTTCTCTGGAGACTTTCAAAACCCACCTGGACGTGTTCCTGTGTGACCTACTGTAGGTGATCCTGCTCTGGCAGGGGAGTCAGACTAGATGATCTTTCTAGGTCCCTTCCAACCCCTAACATTCTGTGATTCTGGTTGTGGTTTTTTTTTTTTCTTCCTTACTTTCATGTACGTTTCCCAAATGATTTCTACACTGTGGTTAACATTCAGGCAAATAAAAGAAAATGCAGTATCACAGATCTCTGAGATTAATTAACATGAAGTGACACTGTGCTGTCTTTTATCCCCATTAGTCCAACTTTGATCCTAAAATTGTGACAAGCACCATAATTCTACTCTGCAGCAAGAAGCTTTGCTTCAATCCTCCAGACTGCTTTTCCAGTCTTCAGCGTATATTTCCCTTACACTTCTCAGCGATCATTTGCAAGCAAACACTAAATGGGGTAAATACAGCTCAGAAATGTACCCACGCAAAAAGGATCAAGGCTACAAAAGGAACATGAGGCTGGACTAACTGAATCATCAACTTCAGGGAACACCCGGGCTACAAGTGCTATCAAGAGTCTAAACGGAAAATTGTGCACACAGGCTCTTGAAAAGCCTTTTACTTGCTGTCTTCATCACTTGATTTCAAAGAACTTTCTAGGAGACATTGCTACTTTAATTATAATACAATCTGTTAGCAGACAACACCAGCTATCTAAAGCGTATAAGTGTATATATAGATTTCGTCTTTTGTGTGGCAAAAAAAGCAAAATGTGTTAGTACAAACAAACCCGTAAATTCCTTTGTGCTGAAGGGGGGGAACCCACAAAAAAACCCCGCAGTTATTTCGGATAAAAATACAATTTGAATCAACTTAAGCCTGCCAAAGCAAACAATTATAAAACACAGTAGGGACTTACCTGCCATAGGTATGACAGTAGCAACCTGCAATCCATCTAGGTACTGGGCTTTACTTCAGTGAAACAACAAAGACTCAAGCTTTTACCTTACTGGTTTCACACGTTCACATCTGCTTCCTGCACCACCACTTCAACAGTAGGTTCGCTTGGTCCAGGAAGGTTGGGCAGAGTCACTTCACTTGGTGCTGTGCAGCTGCTGACAGCTGCCGGTCCTGGGTCTTACTTCAGCATCTATCTGCACGCACCCCCTCTGATGCCCAGGGCCTTCCTCTACTTCCAAGATCTCCTTCAGCCAGGTTCTTCATCCTCCCATGTGGTAAACCTCTTGTTTAGTGATTCTGTCTCATATCGCTTTAGTGATTACAGAATTGGGGACATGGCACTTTTGTTTAATTTGTTTACGAGGTTTACAATCAGCCTGGACTGGTTGCAGCAACAGTTTAGTTTTAGATTTAGACATACATACCCACACATATGCTCAATTATTTGCCTGCCTCCCCAACAGCATTCACAATTTCTTCTTTTTCTTTTTTTTTTTTTTTTCTTAAAAAGCCTTCAGTTACATTCTGAATAGTGCCTGTATTTCCTATTTAGTTTTTAATTTCTGACAGTGAATATTTTTGGTTGCTTCCCACCCCCCACCCCCCACCCCCCCCCCCAGCACCGGAATCACAACCAAGTTCCATTTTAAATATCAATTTTAGCAATTCAAATCAAAATACTGAAAAACTTGCAGTGGCACAGTATTGTTTTAGAGCAACCTGAGACTCTATTAACAGAAAAGTAATTAGACTAGCATTTTATAAAGTAGATAATTTTTCAAAGGTAAATAAAGGTGAATCTGCAGTCACACGGGCAGTGAAAGTATATTTCACTCCTTATCTGCTTAGAGAGCTGTGTTCCCATTATTGACAGGGCAATATCTTCACAGGGCTCTAACATCGTATAAGATTTTCAAAGGAAGCAGGTTAAGCGATAGATTTGCTGAAATGATTCAGGCCAAAATAAGTATTTATCCATAGGTTTAATCACATGTTGCCTGACAAGCCAAAAGCACAGCTTCTTCTAAAGATAGCACTGATGTGAATATGCATCTGAATTACAATAAAAACTACCCTTAGACTTGGAAAAAAGACAGAGAATTGTTGTCAATAAGTAGCGAAAATCACAGGGTGGAAGGAAATGGATTATTTGAAAAGAGCTTCTTTCCATTTTAGTTGCATCAGCTTTACTCCAGCATTGTTCCAATTATTATTCCAATTCACAACAATAAAAAAGAAACAGCATAAAATGAAAGCTAACTGTAAGAAAGGCACTGAGTTCCTGTATTGGGATAACACTGCTGAAGAGCACTAAATTCAACTCAAGCTCATGTTTTTGTTGAATATTCTATAAATATATTTTTAAAGAAGTAGTATATCAGCAGCAAAAAGAGAGCTGTCTGAAAAATTTAATTTTAATACCTTAATGCTATAATCCATTATAATCATTCATTTGGGGTTTTTTCCCCCCTCACTTGGAAAAGAACAAAATACAAAAATTTATTCTACTATTGACTAGTGCATTTCTTGACGCTGAAAGAAGCAACTCTCATGACACAGGCGTGTGTAAACAGAGAAAGAGTAGTATATCACAATTTTCTGGTACTACTAAAGAGGTTGGGTTCATCTTTCAAACATGCATACATAAAACATCTATACTGCAGTTCTTTAGCTTTCATACTCTGACAAAAGAGATCAGATCAATAAATAAGGTATCTAACATAAGTTAGAAATATTATCTAGGTATTAATACAGTTTTCCATTTATCATTTACCCAAGACTATTTCTTCCTCCTGGACTACTAATTACATTTCTGCCCATTTTATTACAAGTTATCAAGCACTATCTTCTCAGGCTTGTTTCTCTCAGATAACTGCAGACACCAGTAGTATAGTGTTCTGTGGTTTTCCCCATCTGACAGGATTTGTCCTTTGTTATTTCAGGGATGAAAAGCAGGGTATGAAAACAAACAAAAAAAAAACCCAGTAAAAATAATAAAAGGCTGTACTGCATGTTCAACTGCTTTTATAAATTATGTACTAATGCGTGTTACATAAAGTCAAAACACAAAGAAGTGACCTAAATCTTTGCAACAGAATATTAGGGAAAGGTAGTGTTTCCTACTAATGACAAACACATTTCAGACTTAGCACTCATTTTGCTATATTCTAATAAAATACATTTTGTTTTACTATACTAAATGTATGTAAATTCTTGTTGTGAAAATTGTCATCATGCTGCTATTTTGCTAAACAGGTAGCCAGGACAGTTGAATGAATAACACAACCTACATACATGATTTTTACTTCAAAGTTAGTTCTTATGCTTAATCATTAAGAACAGTGACCATCTGTATTCACAGATGTGCAGAACAGATTGTACTTCAAGTCTGAGAACGAACTCATGGTTCTGTACTCCAAATTTCTTACCTGTCTTTTAAAAAGAAAACAAGACTGGAGAAGTAGACCCTGATTTTATGTTGCAGTGCTGTTCTCCATCTACCTTCCATGTATTTGGCTATTACTGCTACCATACCCATCTTCCCTTCTTACAGCCTCTGTCCTGTGCCTATATTTTCTTGAGGTTCAGAAACATTTCTGCCCAGAGTTGGGTTTGGGTTTTTTTTAAAACAAAACAAAACAAAACAGAGAATAGATGTATTTTCTGAGCTAGTCTTATTGACAATTAGTCACTCATAAAAGTACGCTTCACTGGCTATTTACCAGGCTGTGGCTACCTCTCACAACTGAGATTGAGCTCAGTAAAGCAAAAGGAAAGGCTGACCTGCTCCTGCAGCTGTATCACCAAGGCTAAAAGCCCTTCTTTCATGTATTACTCTTTCAGACAATTCAAAGCAGATATTGGCTAGAGTAACAAACAAACAAACAAAAAGATAATAGACTAAAAATACTTTCAGCCTGACTTCAGGTACACCTGGAGCTAGGTTACAATAAGATTCCTGAAGGTTTGAGATCTGAATCCAGACTTTGAACCTCACCAGAGCTGCTCATGTGCACTCGGCATATTGTTTATCCTCAGGGGACTGTGGACTTAGGAAAAGCAAGGACTGTGGTGGCACAAAGGGTGGCTGGGATCCTATCAAAGCTACCAGAAATGAGAAGCATTTGATTTGGTATCTTTATTTGGCATGACCTCTCATTTCTATTACATACAAAATATCTGTCCAGTTTCCCATTCTCATATACTGTAGTGAAATTTTTGTATTATATAGTTTTGTGTATATATATACAAAACATACCTAAACAACCAAAACAATTCTTTTTTTTTCCCCAGCACCTAGCACCAAAACGCATTTTCAAATATTGAAAAAAAGCATGGTGATTTCCTGGATTGTAACTCAGTGTCCCAGAACACAGTTATTAACAGTTAAAGGAGAACACGTAAATCCGGCTCACAACACTTCAGCAAATCAGCACTTAAGAGAAGCACATATGGTTGTGCCTTCTGCCTGACTGCACACTGCCAACAGGAAGAATAGGAACTGGATTTGACATTGGCACTTACTAGGAATCTTTTTTTCTTTGTTATAGTAGAACCTTGTTGCTTCACATCTCTGGAACAAGCCGTACAAATTTTGAGCAAGCGATTAAGGTCCAAACACAATTAGGAAGCTCCGTTAAATGTACTTATAAAGGTTCATGCACCTTGTTGAGATTAGTACATCAGCCATCTCTACTGCATTGGTTTAACTCTGAGAATCACAGGACTCATTCCACTTATTTGCATGCAAAAAAACATAAGCAGAGGCTTTTACTTTTGCAATGCAGGGTGCCATTCATTTAATACATTTCAGGATCACAAGCATTGTTGAGCTCCAAGCTCGTTATCCCAGTGTCTCCTGGTAAGGGTACACATGTCCAGCAGCAGCAGTCAGGAATTAGACAGGACGGCAGCTCTGTTTGCTGACGAAGAGGCTGGATAGTGCTGTGACAGAAGGTGGAAAAGCTGGCTGCTTTTCTCTGGGCCCACAGCTCAGGTGGGTTTTACACAGTTTAGCATCACTCAACCCAAGTCTTACTATACTTAAGTGGCACTGACTTACCAATCTTAGTTTCCTGTACATTAACAAAAGTTCAAGAAATTAAATTTTTAGATGTACACTTGCCCCAAAAAAATAGCAGAGGTGAAAAAAAAGTTTACTTTTAAAAACACTTGACATTCAGTGCAAGCTTATTTCCTAACTGCTTCTGCAATCAGAGTAGTAAAACTGAGCCTTCAGCTAATGCTTGCTTAGCCCAAGAACCCTTCCAAGACCACTGATTCCAGAAAAGACTAGGTCTGCAGCCATCATAGCCCTTGGGCTTTTCCATGCCAAAGGCACACCAGGGTATGACGATGCTAGCAGGGGAAGACTTCTTTAGAATTGCAAATATCAAAACCTCAGAAAGTCTATGGATGGCAGCTAACAGTAGTTTTGTAATCCCATACTGCTCTATGAGGAAGATTACCATAAATGAGCTCTCAGTACAAATATTTATTGGAAGTGAAATGCACACAATTGTAAAATATAAAAACCTTTATGTAAAACTGACAATCCATGAAGATTTTCAGTTTTATCTGTGTCTTCCTCCAAGTTTTCAGGAGGACAAACTTATTTTCAGAAGTTCTCAGTTGATGGCTGAGATTTTAAAGACAGGGAAATTCTATACAAAGATACATTAATATTTTTACTTAAATTAGCTTCAGGTAAATATCCTCCTCTATCTTCCGTCTTTCAAATAATCAACTTTAAACATTTATGATTTGTCAAAGGATTAATGAAACTGAGCTGAACTGGCTAGAAGTCCTTACAACGCCATTTGATTTGTTAGAAACTTTTAAATGACCTGAAGAAAATGAAGAGATTTGTACTAACACTGGGTCGCTGCCTTGGGGCTCCAAGATCCTTAATACTGTGGCTGAGTTTGCAGCTGACATACAGGAGTTCAAAATTTGAGAGGATGCAGGCAAAGGTATCATTTAAGTTCTAATAAGATCTGTTCCCTGATGACTACATACACTGTGTAGAAGAAAATAATATTTAATGTAAGAAGATAGGCTAAAGCAAAATCATTATTCTCTGTAACTTGACTCAGACATGACTCCACTATATTCTGCAAGACACACTTTGTATGTGTGGTCCCAGTTCTAATTAACACCCCTGGCAATTACTGATTTTAATCTTGGTGTACTATTTTAGCTCAAGTCCAAGCTGCCTAAGAGATTTTTTTCCCCTCTTTTGTTTCCCAAATTAATTAACAGTTACTTCTGTCTTGCCAATGAACCAACCACATTCTCATTCGCTGCTGCTTCACCATCCACACACAAAGCTCTGAATTCCAGTGATCTGATTATCCTGACAGTTCACACTGGTTACGAATAAAACCACACTTTTTCATCAGTTTGTATTTATTTTAAATAAATCACCTGCGTGGAGCTGTTCGGTAATGTGGTGGCGGCCCTATGAACATCATTAGGCTTTCTCCTCATGTACTTTTGCTGTATTTTTTTCTTTTAGAAGACAGACTAGAGCTCTCCTGGAACCTCAGTTCCATGTCTGACTAAAAGTGTGCTCTTATGTATTCCCCACCACTCACCTGAACTGCACAGGACAAGTACCCCAACTTTGCGTCCAACCTCTTGAAACACTGAGAAAATTGAATGTAACACGTCTCAGGCACTATCACATTAACACATGGCCCATGGGGAGGGAAAAAGCCAAAAACAGGAAGCAATGGTAGGGATCAGTCATAAGAATAGCCCTAAAGAGAGAATTGAGTTCATCCTGTTTCCCAGACCTGATATAAATCTTTTTAGATCCCAGAGTTAGAGACCATAATAAAAAAGAAAGCCAATGTTTCCACAACTGACTTAATTACTTAGTTCTGCAGTTGAGACATGAAGATATGACAATAATCTTGAGAGCTTGCAAATTTTTTCAAGTTAATAGAATTCTAAGTTTCATCATTAAATCATCTATAATTACTTTCTGCACAGTGGCTAGTTCTAGGAGCTAGCAGAAGTTCTCAGACCTCTACAGAATTATCCAAATGTCAGTATGAACTGAGACTCTAATGTTCTCAAGGAAATTCACCATGGAAAAGAAAGAGATAATCCTCAACTACCAATCGTTTCATCTTTTCTTATACTAGCACAGCAACCTATGCCAACACACTCCGTAAACCTTCTTCGCAAAGCTGCACTGCGACTCACTGCAGGCATTAAGGTTATGTGAGTAAACTTGAGACCTCATCATCTTCTATTCTTTCTTACTCTGGGAAAGCAAAGAAACCAGAGTGGTCTTATATATATTATATGAGCCTCAAATGAAAACCAAGAGCCAAGTCCTAACTTCTTGATGACTAAGTTAAGAAATCTCTTCTCTCTTATGAAGAACACTTTGGTTTATAGTTTGGAGATGGAAACCCCACTGCCTCTGAGGTTACCTGGGACTATCAGTTTGCCCTTCTCTCCTGCCTCTCTTGCTTGTCTCTTTTCTCTCCGCTACAAAGATTGACTTGCTGCCCAAAAAACATAGCAGAAAACTTTCAGAAGTTAAAAAACTTTAATGCAATTTCTTCTTTTGTTTTACAGAGAAATCTCTGACCTCCCTTTTCAGGAGTCTGTTCCTCACTCGCATACTCCAGAGCTCTGAACATTTCAACAAATATTTATCCTAAAAATCCGTGATTAGAGTTGGGGTTTCCCCCCACCATCCTTTAATATAAAGCCTTAAATACCTAAAGCTAATTTAAAGCAAATCACGCATTCAGATCTTCTCAAATTATGAAGATTTAAAGTCTTTAAAGATTGCTATAGTATTTTATAAGCCATCCATCATAAGATACTTATACTGGCTATATTTCTTATCAAATTAATTTTTTCTTATGTAGAGGAATTTCTTGTGGAGCAGAGGTGCGGTATAACTTTAAAAGCGTGGACAACCCAGCTTAGGCCTAAACAGAGGCTCTGTCCTTGAAGCTGCCTTGGAACACAGGGAGGAGGAGGTTTTATCTGTTTTGTGAGAGCTTTGCGAGATGCTTGGCGGGAGGTGCTGGCCCCGGGGGGAGAAGAGGGGGTGATAGCCGCTTGCATAGTGGAATGGCACTACCCAATAAAACGCTGGCGCGTGTAAACCTGTAACTGACCAACTCTGTTAAGGGGCAGGCGCGGGGACACTGCTGAACTGTATATATTGAGCTGTCCGGAGCAATAAAGGGAGGACGATCTGTAGCCATATTGGTGTGATGATCGTTAACTTGGCCGGCTCTCCGAAGGGACCCTCTTCATTCTTAGTTTATTTTTAATATTTTCTTAGGTAAAAAAAAAAAATCCCATATTCTTTATTCCTTCCGTTTTGCACTTTGACCAGTTGAGCTTCTATAAAGCCAAAGGAAAAGAGAGATAAATGTGAAAAATTTACTGTATTATCTCATATTAAAAGACAGAAAAAAAGATCTAGATTTTGTTGAGAAAAGCATTTAAAACAGCAATATATGAAACTAAATTATGTCTCTAGGGCAAAATCAAATTGCTCCTTTCTGAGCACTGCACAGT
This sequence comes from Trogon surrucura, assembly GCA_020746105.1. NCBI lineage: Eukaryota > Metazoa > Chordata > Aves > Trogoniformes > Trogonidae > Trogon > Trogon surrucura. The sequence goes on along the minus strand of CM036621.1, from coordinate 51,894,708 downwards.
AGATAGAAGGATTACTGTCTAACAGAATATAGAAAGAGGAAAACAATCATAGACAAACATATTGTCAGATATGTGTATGTGGATTTCTCATATGTACAATTAAGAGATGTGTGTCTGCATAAGCACAGACATACACATACATAAAAAAAATGCAATACAGCTGTATGCAGCTGTGTTTAAAATGAACCAATAAGAGCAGCTCATTTTTTCTATGTCCCTACATGACCCTTAAAAAATTTCTTAGTTAGGAAGAATTGTATTTGCTCTAATTGTCACTTATGGTACATAGGCACAACATTGTCCTAATTTCTTTCATATTAATAGTTTTGCTACTGCTTTATATTTTCATAATTTAAAATCCATCTGTAATATCTTATTCTAGTTTTGCTCTGCAGTCTAAAAAGGTATTACCAATTTATTAATTGAAAATTTCTTCCAGTTTAGATCACCACTGTCAGAATATTAAGAGATAAGGTATCATCTAAAAAATAAAACTTAAATATTAAATAACTGAAGCAAGAGTAAATGAAACTAAAGAATAAAATAACAATGTTGTAGTTCTAACTTTTTTATGATTGTATCTTTAGTCCCAGGTAAGAAAACACTGTTTTTGTCATTATCACTTACCCTTCTTATTGCTCATCTCCTTCATGAACCTAAGGTTAGACTTAACACTTGAAGATCAAGGACATACATCACTTTTGTGATTATCATTCTTTTTAGAACTAGAGAAGTCTTTTACTTCTTCAATTACTGAATGCATCAAAAATTATTTAGACAACAGATGTGTACCTTTTAACATCACTTCTGCTTCTGCACTTAGTTTAGAGCTACAGAACATTCATCTTTCAGTCAGCAGTTGAAAGTTTCGTAACAGTCAGAAATACTGGAGACATACTATGAAAAAAAGAAATTAAAAAGAAAAAATTAAAAAGAAAAAAAAAAAGAAAAGAAAAAGAGGTTCATCCACATCCAAAGTGTTTGTCAAGCCTGAGATATTAACTTGGATTTTGTCTTGAAGGAAGTAACCAGGCTACGGGTATTTCCCGAGATAAAAATATTCTTGCGACTGGTGTTAACCTATCTTCACGTGAAGGACAAGCACAGTGCATTGCCTGCTGTTTGCACGTGCTTTCTAGAGAGTACTCGGAAGATAGACAGGTGCTGCACAGTAGAACAGCAGGATTTCTTCCTGAGCAACAGACTGATGCTCTAACCATAAATATGCAAGAGGGACTGTACTGGAGAGATGGAGCGATGGACCTTCTTTTTCAGCAAGCCCAGTCTCCACCCCACCAGACAGTACTTCTGCTTGCCTCTCCAGAGAAATGAAACGTACAAGCAATAAAAGATTTGTGACAAATCATTCAGTCACTCGCACATCAATAACTTTCATCCAACAGTTACCAAACTGTGAATTCTGACATTTAAGAACCTGAGGTAAATCCCTTTAACTCAAGTAAGGAAAGATTTGGTGGCAAGTATTAGAACTACATTCATGCAATCACAAGTGTTATTCACATATAGCTCTAACAGGAATTCCTGCTTAGGCTTGCTTCTTTTGTTCTTTTCAAAAATAGCTTCCAAAATACTGCTGTTTTCTGGGCAATCTGTTTTGCAGCACACTATGGTGCTAAGAACCTAACAGAATCCTGAAGTGAGTTTTGCTGAGGCAAGGAGAGAATGTCATCCCACTAATTAGAAGAGGTTTTATCATTTAAGACCTTGGAACTATTTTCAGGCTGTTTAGCAATTAGGGAAAACTACTGAACACTTCTCAAAAAGTTATAAATAGACTACTTGACTGCATTAAATTATTAAATAATCCATCTACTGCACGGCAGCTGCATGGTTCCACTAGTCCAGCTTCCTCCACTTGCACAGTAGATAACAAATTTTCTCTTCCTCAATCTCACAGGTAAAAGGTTTTATACAGGAAAATATTCAGAGTAGAAATAAAAGCAGAGGAAGGCAGAGTTAAAAGCCCTCTCACATCAACCCACGGATGTGGTAGTGCTCGAGGCACAAAACCTGCTGGGTCAGTGCTGTAAAAAGCAAACCCAAGAGTATCCCAGCCCCACAGCTTGCATGGAGCAGCCCCTGGAGCACCATATCCCCTGGACCGTTCCCAATCTTTGTTCTAGCAAGGACTAGGGGGAATGTTCCAAAACAAAGCCAAAAAAATCTGTCCTTACAGTTAAGGAATGCAGATAATCAGGGTACTCTTCATGTGCTCTCTGACCTTGCTAACAGTGCAAAGTCAGGTTTCTCAGAGAAGCAAAACCAGATAGAAGTGATTTGTTATGCGCCAAATCTTTTCCTAAAGAGACTGCACTAAAGCAGTAGCTCCCTGCGATACAATTTATAGTAGTGCCACTACATAGTGCTATACTAATTTGTGAATGTTACATGATAACTTTTTTTTTAAGAGGCTTATTCTGCTTTGGTGCAGAAATTAAACACTTCCCAGTTCTGTTCTGCACAGTTCTGGGAATATAAAGTAGGACACCTCTGATTTCAGTAACGCCAAGAAATTCTTGGATTTTACACTGGCAATCTCCCAAGGAGAGGAAGTCGGTGATTTATAGGAAAAGACAGCTATAAAAGGCTCCTGATTTCTTCAGTTTTGATCAACTACAGCATCATTGGCCTTTTAGATTTACTTCCCCTCTAGATATCTTTTTTAAGATACAACATGCATTTTGCCAAGTGTAGATTAAACTGCACCTCTTGTTTTGTCATTTCTCTTCTAAGAAAAAACCTCAAGAACACAGAAAACAAGAACATGGAAACCAGAGTCATGTCTGTCCCAGCCAGGCCTGAACCTGTCTGGGAAGGCATTTTTCTGGCATTAAATTTTCCTACAAAAACTGTGGACACTGTGGTACATCTAAGACTGAGTATTATCTATTGCATACATATGTGTATGTACATATATATGCAAGGCATGAGGCCAAGCCTGCAGACATCTCTTACCAAGCAAGCTGTTTAATGCCGACATGAACACCCGTGAAGCGTCCTCTCAAACAGTGTAGTATACTTTTATCTATGAATAACAAAATTACATACTGCTCTGGTTCGTGGGGACATTGGATGCTCAGATCCTAGTAGAAAATCCCGCTTTGGAAAATGAGCAGAATCATTAACCCATTAACCCAGATATATACAGAAATTAGACCATTCTGAATAATGATGCACACTGTAAACCTGTTATACTCCTTTTTTACTTGTTTGTGCTGTTCCTCAAAGAAATTTCAAGATGGTAGAAATCAACAGCTTCCTATGAGGAACTGAGGCTTGGCTCTTCAAAACAACTGTAGCCATGCCCTTCTCTGCGCCGTCACTCTTGGTATAGGAGAACTGATTGTTTCTGCCGCTGTAATTAGTAGGATTTGCCTTCAATACTGAGAAGCAAAGGTATTGGTATGATATTAGACAAATGTTCAAGCTATGGAGAAATGCCTCGGTATGGAATGTAAGTGATCAGAGAGCCATCCAGTGGACCAATAGGAAAAGGAAAAGTCATCTCAAAAAGGGAGATGAAGTTATATCTAGATAATTAAATACCATTCCCTTCAGCTGAATGTTTTTCTATGTTTATCTTTATCATGGGCAATGACCAACAGATAAAATTGTTATTTACAGAATGGGAAAATGCAGAACCTGAAATGCATGTCAACTCTGCCCAGATGTTCAAGGGCACATTTTCCTAACCTATAGCATCATCTCCACTTTCCACAATAAAAATTGAAAGGAAATTATATTTTTTTTTCCCTTTCCTAATGCTCCAAAGCTATTTTCATCCATTTCTGCCTTTGTCATCTTATTTTTACACTGAAAACTCCTTCATGGATAAAATATTCATAACTAATTATTCTTGATCAGCCTTCACCTATTTCCCCACCCTCGATATCAGAGAAAAAATGAGCATTCTTTAAATAGCTTTTCCCAACGCAGAGCCTACAGTTTATTTTAATCTGAAACACCACACATTTTAACTAGCAAAGCACAAGAAACCCCCCACATTTTACAAAAACTCACTATCTAAGCTCCTCCCTTCTGACTTGTTCTCAGTCTTTTGCATAACAGCATTTATTGTTATGAATAGTATTGGAGGGAGGGGAAAAAAAAAAAAGCTGTTCTGTACTAGGAAATAGTAGTTAATGGAGACAGCAGGTGAAATTAAAGACCCTCCCTGAAATTATAGAATTAGTTACACAATATATTTAATTTTTTTCCCCCACTAATTTTATAATTTATTTCAGTTTAAGCAGCATGGTATTTATTTCCCCTTGTCGTACAAAGCATTGATCAACAAAAAAGATTTGTTATATTCTAAAAGGCTTGAGATTTTAATTGTAACTATTTGAAATTTTTAAGTAATCATGCAAGCCTCTGTCAGACCTACAAAAGAAGAAACACAAGGACTTGCAGCTGATCAGCCACCCTGATGGGAAAAAGACTACATGGAGCCCTCAAATGGGACACACAGGCCAGTGCTACTCTCCTTGGTGGTTCCAGATTATGAAAGGGCCGTGATTTAATTTTCTACAGTAAGTAAACATGTTCCTTGATACCATGAGCAAGAAACAAAATATAACTCATCATTCTGCTAAAAGCAACAATTCCCACCAGTGTTACTGACACATTACTGAAATAAGCTGCAGTTATAATTAGATCTCTTCTCCGAGTTACCAGAGTATCGCATTAGCTCACCTTTGACAAAATAAATGGCACGCTTTTGCCTCAACCTGAACTTGCAAATTGTTCGAGCAGCATGATTGTCAATGCAAAAAGAGCATTTCAGAGAAGCGATTGAAGCATTTTGACCTTGATACATTCCTCCATATGGATTTATTCTTGCAGGTCTACTGTTACGTTTGCTTGACAAGAAGAGTAAGAAAGAGTGAAACTACCAACTAAAAGCATCAATGCTGATACAGATCAGCCACTTCTTGAAAGATGTCTCCACATCACCTCCATACTACTACTACCTTGCACGAGTTACTCAATGATTGTAATTTTTATATTATTTCTCTACACATTTTGCAGGTAAATTCTAATTATGTTTTGCCTTTATAAGATCAAATCTGGGTCTTTCCTCTATGGCCTTTCTATCATACTCAGAATTCCTCAGAGAAGCACTGAACTTGTCTCTCATATATGATGCACAATAATTTTTAGTACTATTTTAAACACTGCTTGAAAATTACTATTTTTTTTTTTTAAATAGCTGTGTTTTCATGGTATTTACCTAATAACTGAAAATTATGAAGGACTGAAGTCAATGGGTTAAACGTATTGGTGGTAGTGAATTTGATTATTCAGTTTACACTAGTATATTTAATAAACAGATATATACACTGTGTTTTGGTAAGATTATTTCAATATTAAATACTTGTTACCTGTTTTCTTGTAATAAGACTATACCCACAGGCTTCTTATTTTTCACTATATGATGGAATTAGTGATAATTAATATTTCTGTGGAAGTTTGTGATGGTTCTAGAGACACTCAGGAAGATAGAAAGAGCTGTATCATGTCAAAAGGACTTATAAACTGTGAGAAGAAAATTCAAAAAGATGGCCCAAGCCAGTATCTCTACGCCCAAAGTATGAGTGCCATTCTCCCTCCACTGAGATTGCTCTTCAGCACTATGGTAGACTGAATACAGTTTTCTAACCTTTAAACACTTCCAGAAACTCCTGCATACTTAAGTCAAATGCTTAATTGTTTTATTTCCCAACCTTAGATTTTACAATATGAAACTGAGCTATAATTTGTTATATAAATAAGGAAATTCCAACTAAGAAAAATAAATGTACCAACTATCCTTGAAACTGTGGACAACGAAAACGCAACTGGTGTAAGAGGCACACAGGACAATTAAATAAAGCATACCTCTCAATGGCACAATCTCACATGTAATGTTTCCTTGCAGACACATATAGTGTGAACATAATGTTTTGTTCTATAAGAAAGGACTATTTAGTAATATCACAAAACTACTGTACAATCAACTTTAATCAGCATCCCTACTTCATCAAGTAAATGTGTATATGCTTATACATACACAACGCTCAATGTAAAGGAATTAATGGGAACATGTATCTATCATAATACTAAAGTAGAAAAAGGGGACTGAGATGTATTTCACAAAATATTTTTTTTTTATTTCAAATCAAGGGGCCTGAAAAACAACAAAAAATTTTATTTTTAATCATGTACTTTCATAGGAGAAAAACATTTTCCCTTTGTTTTTTCCTTTAGTCTAGGGATTTCTTTCTTTTTTAGTTCATCTGTGTTAATGTCAAAAAAAAAAAAAGATCAATACAGTAATATATATCAAACTTCCCCTCATGTACAAAGTCAAAGAAAGTCATGAAGCACATTTCAACTCACAAGAGAAAAAAAATCCCAGCAATAGAAAAAGCAGTCCACCTCAGTGGAGGACAAATAGACTTGCTAATGTAGAAATTAGACAACAAACATATTACAAGAGTACAATAATCACACAAAGACAGTAAGATAAACAGAATTTCTTTGCAGATAATTTCATAGAAAATTGGGAGTGATATCACAATTTATGTTCTTCTATATAGAAATAACACCCATTTTATGTCATGAAATTACACACATTTGAACTGTTATTGAATGCCTAAGATCCACATTTTCACAGGGGTAAGTGTAAGTCCACTACAAAACTTATCCATTTATTTTTCTTCTGCACTCAACAGTGGTTAATATGCCAAGGGGAAAATAAAATAAATTTAAAATATCACAGAAGTTTGGTAAAGTTGTTGATTGACCCATCCTAGTTAAATAAATAGGTATACCAAAACAGCTTTCGCCAGCTTACCATTTCAAGTGGTACTTGTTTTCACTACTATTCACTAAAATAATCATACTATTCATGTTAAATATTATACAAAAACCCCCATAGAACATGGCAAAGAAAATAACTAGACATGCAATAACACTTACTCATGTTCAAGTACATCAGGAGGTTAATAAATAACTGGCATATACAAGTCTCTGCAGAAAAAAAGCAGTGGCAATTGTTATTCTTGTCTCCTAAAATAAAATTATTCCCAAGGAACAACTGCAGAGTCAAACGTCTACAGAAGCACAAAGAAACCCTTTTCCCTCACTATGCATTGCAAGACAGTAATACAGGCTTCTCAATTAGAAAATAAGTGAATAATGTTCGATACCCTTAACCTCCCAAAAATGAACTCTTACAAATGGATTCTTCCAATTAGAAACAGGAACTACCAAATTCCTCCCCACCACATGCAGTAACATAGCTTCCACTACAAACTAGTGCAACAGTTTGCATTTGGAGAAGTATGAGAAGGATCATCATGAGCAAGTAAGACACAACCTGCCCATAGAGAAAATTTGAGTCCTAAGTATTTAGTGATTCGTTTATAGCATAACACTCATTTTATATCCTCCATGAAAATTGTACCCTAATGCAACTGCAAATGACTGAAGTATATCCAGAAAGATAAAGGCTCCTTTTACATGCATTTATTTTACTACAACATATACAGAGATTCTAGGTATTAAGTCCTCCCTTTACACAATAAAATGGTCCTTCCTCCCCCACAGGACAAAAGGAATCTGGAGCTGGCTGACCTTTGGTGAGTCTGTGCGGCTGCCATGGTAAACACCATGTCCCAGAAAGCTTTTATTGCACTTATCAGTCCCTGCTTTTTGAAAGACATTTAATTGTTCACTTTCACCATTCCCCTAGCTTGGTAGTCAATAAACTGAATTCAAACGTTGCTACTCGTATTTGAAAACAGAACTAAAAAAAAATCTTTTGCAAAGCATTATCTTTTCAGCCAGATATAAATACAGGATTACTTCAACATGCTTCTGGGTGTCTATACAGTCTGCCCTTAGATAAGAAAAGGAAAAACACCAAAGTGCAAAAAACTTCATCTTTGAAAACAGCATTTACTACAAGGTATTAGACACTAGGGTACAGCAACTGAAGTCGTAGGGATAAGGGAGAAACAAACAGATCTGAGAAATCACGTGTATTTCATCTTCAAAGTGTCAAAAAAATCAAAGCAAAACTTCTTTCTACCTTAAATCAAAGCTGACTTCTTAAATCAGTGTTCTGCCCATTAAGTAAGATAAAGCTCAGAAAACTGAGCTGTTGCCAAACTCAGACGGCTACTTCAGAGACCAGGAGCTGGAATTGAGCAAGACTAGGTTTCTTCAGCAATCATACCACTTGCAAAAAAATCTTTTATTTGTCACAGAAATGTAAGCAACAGGGAAAAAGCAAAGCTTACATAGCCCTCTCTCACCAATGCACATATCACTTGGCAATTATTTCACTTCCAAAGGAGTTCTCTTCCAGAAGCCCATCGAAATCTCAGTGGGCAGCCAGTTGTAGCATCATGTTTTCCTTCAGAAATATACAACACAACTGACATTCACAGCCAAATATTTCATTTTGGTCAGATTTTTTTGTCCATCTCACCAAACAAGATCCCCAAAAGGCAAGACGACTTTGGAATCCTCAAAGCAGTATGCCTCAAGATCTTACAGAACTCTGAGACATGAAACAAGAGCCCTGGCAAAGCACCAGCTCCTTGACAGAAACAATAGCAGTTTAGCATCGTTCTGCTGATTTGCAAAAGGAGATTGCAGCCACAGCTGCTTGGCTTGCTGAATCATGCTTTCCACAGAAGGAGGAGAAAAGGAGACATCTTTCAGGAGCCATGCTGTCTGAAGAAGTACTTCCAGATGCACCACCATGTACAGGGCACGTTTCCAATTCTGCTGAAGCAGAGGTAGAAAGCTCTGCGGAAATTACATAAGCCCTTCAAAAACTTCAGGCACAAACAAGCCTTTACAAATCCTGCTGGTTTATCATTCTAAGTATTGTAACTCATCTTCCATGAGTTGTGGGTAAATGAATAGGTCTGGAAAAAGGGAGATGAAGATTTGTCTGGGTTTCCTGGGGGAGGTGAAAGGCAATATACTACATCAACAGAATCCTGTGACTGCTGTATTGAAGTTGTACCAGGAAGGACCTCTTCAAAACCAAACTATCCTGGCTTACAGAACAAGATGCTCATCTCTGTCTTGTTTTTCTCACATGAGGGGTTGGGGCTTTTTCCGTAAAGTTTTTTTTTTTGCCATTGGTTTGGGGTGGGGGGGCTCCCCTAAAAGTATGTGGCAAGCAACAAATTACTTTGATATAATAATATAGGTCAAACCTAGCATAACCATGTCAAGCTGCGGAAGACTTCTCACTAAAAATAAGGCTGGAAGAACGAGTTTGTCCTAATATTACTTTTCTGCATAAATTCATTTATGGCTATAGATAGATACAGTGCATCTACTTCTCCATACATAAAAGCTGCATGTAAAACCTGACAAACTTAATTTTTTCCAGTGTTCATTTCTGGATCTGTTATTAACTTGGTCTGAACTCAAATTTTCATTCTGAATGAATCTGAGGTTTTTTTGTAATAATTTCCATTTCTAAGTTGTCGATAGTTTACTGTAGATAGTAAATGTTGTTAAGTAATCTTTGCCATGAAATTTAACCAAAATAATACTCAGATTTGGGTTCAAACATCCCAGATTAAAAGCACTTTATAATCATACAGTTTTATAACTAATATCCATGGGAAAATCAAGTGACCTCTAAATAACCATATGACAAATGACATTTCAAAAGCACAAGAAGCAACAGTATCTGTCATTTGACATTTACTCTCACCTGCTATTGTTTTAATGATTTCTTCCTCAGAAAATTAAAATTTACTCTGTGTGTTATGTAGACACGAAGAGAAAGGTAAAATAGTTTCAAAAGAGACTGAGGAAGAATGTCTGACAGATTTTCTCTGCCTTTTTGCTGTAACAATGTGTATCTGACTCTCAGCCAATCTAAATCAGTGTAACATCACTAAAGTCAATATTTGATATTTTTTCCATGAATTGTCATTGCTGTGGATGCAGCCAACAAAGTTGCTTACCCTGCATCACCTTTTCTCAAATGAGGGTACTTCACTTATAAGCTAAGTCCAAAATGAAAATTTGCAGATGTACTCAGAGGTAGAATCTACCCTTTCTAATTCTTGATAACTATAACTATGTCTCAAGAAAAGTTCAAAATACGACCTTGAAAAGAATACTTTTTGCCAAGAGGATCAACTTTAAATCGACAACTACTAAGAAACAAACACCGAAAGACAATTGCTTAAATGATGAAAACATTAATTATTAAATGAACAGCTTATTAGTAAATTAGTAAACATTAGCAAAAATGTTAAACTTCATATTGGAGTTCAAATTCACCATTAAGATAAATATGGTTGAACATATGTATTTCTGCATTGGATCATCCACTATTGCTCAATTAGTTCTCCACATAGAAGTACCAGTATTCCAAGAAGTTAAAAACCATCTCTTTAACATTCCTCCCTCATTAGAACGATGGCATTTCATGCTGGTGCAGATATATTGCAAGCAGTATGCAGGAGATTTCTTGAAATACAAAACAATTTCTTTCTAAACTGTTTAAAGAAAAACAAATACATAAAATGCACATATTTTATTCCCTTTATTAATTTTTAAAATTGTTTCTCTTGCCTGCTTGCCTTACAATATTTCACCTGATTGCATATGTCAGATATATTACTGTCATGTCACAAACCATGCAGTATTCTAAAGTAGATTAATGATGAATATTTGGCTAGAGATGAGAAAACAACACTGCACTGATTTTTGGAAGGCAAGGGCTGAGCAGAATTAATAAGAAAATCTGCACAGGGCAGAGATTTGCTTTGCACAGCATTCACATTCACCACAGGACCCGCAGGTTGGCTCTATCAGCCAAAAAGACAGGCTCATGTAGTACATAAATGTTTTCAGACAGCAACACTTTAGCTACTATTTGTTGATGCCAATAAAATTTTTTCTTGAGAAATCGCTATTTCACTGAAGTAAACAGGACATACAATATAATAGGTAATTTTCTACTTTTTTTTGTTAATGAACGCGCTTGCTGAACATAAGGAGCTAGGAGTGGGCAAAATGTGGAAATCCTTACCCAGAGCTATATCATTCAGTCTGATGATTAACAGAGTGTCTCACTGTAATTAACAAGATGTTTTCGATTATTACTTCGCCACTTACTCCAATTTTTTCTGCTGAGCCAAGGAAAAAAAAATTTAAACCACTGTATTTCATTCAGCACTTTTAAAGAGATGCACAGAAGGAAATATTCCCATTCTAAAGTATATCTTCTCCAGAATTTCCACTTACTTGGAAAAAAGCTTGCTGAAATCAACATTCATGATGTGCACACATTTAGCACTTGCTGTACAAGTACGTATTAGAATCACCAACCTGAAAAACACAGCTATCCTAAACACCATTCATAGAATCATAGAATGTTAGGGATTGGAAGGGACCTCGAAAGATCATCAAGTACAATCCCCCTGCCAGAGCAGGAGTGCCTCGATAATGCTACACAGGAACATGTCCAGGCAGGTCTTGAATGTCTCCAGAGATGGAGACTCCACAACCTCTCTGGGCAGCCCGTTCCAGTGCTCCATCACCCTCACTGAGAAGAAGTTTCTTCTCGAGTTTAAGCGGAACCTCTTATGTTCCAGTTTCAGCCCATTACCCCTTGTCCTATCAGTGGTTGTCACCGAGAAGAGCCTGGCTCCATCCTCGTGACACTCACCCTTGACATATTTGTAAACATTAATGAGGTCACCCCTCAGCCTCCTCTTCTCCAAACTAAAGAGCCCCAGCTCCCTCAGTCTTTTCTCATAAGGGAGATGCTCCACTCCCTTAATCACCATTCTTCGTTCTTGCACAAGAAATATAACACAACTGTTTGTGATGAACTTGCATCAAGGATAAATGGGATTCTGTCATAATATTTATAAATTCAAGACTTGACATGCTCCAACACACCGCTTTTCCCTCTCTACTTTGCAGCATCCCTGTTTGAAATCTGCTGCTGCTCCAGAGACTCTCAAACTGTTGCCCAAACCTGTTTCTTAATGTCAGTGCAGCATTCAATGGTCAGGCTACAATGTGCTTATCTTAATTTGACATTATGAAATGGAAATTCTTGGCAGAGAGAAGAGGAAAAACCATTTTCCAGATGCTAAACTTCGAGCCCATTTCTAGGTAAACTGCATCTATGTTCATAACTAAAAAGATTATTTTATCATGGGAGTGCTTGCAAATGTTTGGTTTAGCCAATTTTACTTCACAGTTGAGAAATAACGGGTCAAGGAGTGCATGTAATGTTTGTTCTACCATTTATTCTACTAAAGATTTTGTATTGCAGACAAGCAACAGAACACAGTATTTTTACACCATACTATTGATCTATCAACTACATTGTGCATTCACCTACCCACTTTCCAATAAAAGCCCACCAGCTGGTTGGGGCAATGAAGTAAATGCAACAAACAGGACATAAAACATTCTATGACATATCTGGTAGCATAGATGCAAAAAGCAAAGCAAGATCTATGCTGCCAAATATGTAACAGAAAGAAAAATACCCTGAATGTAATTTGTAGACTGTCCTCAGGGTTAGAAATGAGACTCACAGGGTGGGAAAGACTTTGATTATATATCCACAAAGCTCCAGCATCATAGGATGCATCCCTAGACAAAGCGGATAATTGCTTATAGGAGATAATCAAGCATGCCTTTGAAAGCTTTAACTGAGCAGTGTCACTTAAGTGACCATTGCAGAGAGTATATATGTCCCACAGGATATTTAGCTGAAGTTTACTTGCAGCAATGTAGTGACAAAAAAGCAATTCTGACACGGGATCGAAAAATCAAAGTGCTAGCTTGGCAGTTTACCGCCACAGATTTAAAACATTCCTTCTGTTTACGCCATTACTTTATTCAGTCTCCTGGATCTGGTGGGAAACAAACAGAAAATGCAAATACAGCACATCTGAATAAGCAGTTCAAGAACTCTTTATATCTGAGTGGGTGAGAGCTGTCTTAGGAAAACACTCTGTTCTTCAAAGTATAAAATACCTTCTCTTAGATCACCGAGTTCACTGTCCTTATTCTGCATCCAAGCTGTTTTTGTCTTTGTACAATACCCTGGATGATTGCTAATATAATTTGTTTTGGAAATTAGGCAAATAATCCTGGTTTCTCTGAGAGTCAGGGAAAATATTTCTGTACCTTTAAATCATAACATTATAGACTGGTTATCTACAGAGAGGGTATTTAAATCTTCATTCTCATTTCTTTAAAAATTCACCCTCCCACTATCATACCTGCATGCTCCAAGTTAAACTTCAAATTCAAAATACCTAATAGATAGTACTTGCTCAGAATTTACAATCAAAAGTTGTAACAGACACTTGCCTACTTTATCTAAAAGTCATCACAGTCACAAAAGAAAATCAGTCTACCAACTCATTTGAAATTATCTTTTGTTACCTATTTTGTCTGTCAGTTTTCATCCAGACTGCTTCATCTCCTCTTCCAAAGTCTGTCAAAAACCTGTGTCTGAATCTTAAGTGACTACTGGAAAGCTTTAAATAACCTGATACTTTATTCAATTGTTTTGTCCTCTGCATAGATACTACAACAAATTGTAGCTTGTAGAACAGGGACAGAGCAAAGGAGAATGTCTAAGCCTCATCCTCTCTCTAAAGTATGCCACTGGACCACTGAGTTGATATGTTCTGTTTCTATTTTTGATATCAAAGGAATACAGGTAGAAACTTGTGGAATGATTCAGTACCAGTGAACAGATTTGACAGAGCATCTTCATTGTTAAAAGACACTTCCCCATTTCAGGGAACCAAGAATAAGTACATTTAAATTATTTGGGGGTTTTGCAACTATTTTATTCAACAAAGAAAAATTGCCTAGATGATTTTTTTTTTCCTTCCTCTTTTCAAAGTAATTGTTTCACCATAAAGTCTTTTCCCGCCTGAAATAAAAGTTTTGGTCAAAACCACAAATTAGGTTTGATTTGATTTGGAGGGGAAGAAAAGAGACGAGGATAAGGGGCTGATTCAGAGAAGAACTGCCATCACATTTTTATCTAGTCATTCAGTATTGAAGACAAATTGCATGAACGGATTTGAACTCTTTGAAGTCGTGTTTGAGGAGAACACCAAAACAAGCCAGTGTCGTGTCCTCAGGAACAGGTCCTTTAAACACATTCTTGCTGGTGGTTTTCCGCTTGACACACGATAAAATATCTGTTGCAAATATTTGTTCTACCTCCAAATAAGAGTCAGACAAGAGACTATTAAGTTATTCTTTCTCTCATTCTCATTAAATACATGGATATACATGACAGCAAATACTAGAGACTAAAGGATGAAAACACCTAACACCTCTTTAGCCAAACTGCGAGCAGTTTTGACAATGGGCCTTTGCCATATTACAGACACATTCTCATGCTCCATTTCTCTGACATAACAAATACTTACCTAACTTTTCATAAATCGCCACACTAGGCACAGAAAGAAAGGAGATTCAATCCTAGCCCTTCTAGCACAGCCACTCTGAACAGATCAGTGCTGTAGACTCCTCAGTCAGAATAAAGACACCAATGTAAATGCCCAGATTTCTGGGTGGGAGTAAAAACAACCTCATACAAAAAAAAAAAAAAAAAGCAGTTGACAAAGTCTGTGGTCTCTGTTGGAAATGATGTTTTCAAGAACAATACACATGTTGTGAAGAAACATAAAAACAGTGTTCTCTTAAAAATATATGGTAGATACTGCAAAAATAAATACTATATTAAATTTATCTGGGTTTACTTTGTGAGTAATCTAATATTCTTCAGCTTGTACACAGAGCTCTGAGGTTTTGATCATAATCAGAAAATGTTTATGTATTTAACCACAGTATTCAAAAGCTCAGTGAAACAGGGATGCATCATCACAGAGCTGCAAACCCCCCCTTCGCTTCACTGGAAGTAGTTCACAATAAACTGTCGCATAAGGAGGGTCACGTAAGAAACCAACATGCCACTAAGTGTTGTCAAAAATGCTAGAACTCGAATCTCATCTGCAAGGGTTCATGGCTGCATTTTATGATTTTGATTATCACTCAAGTTCGACAACCATTTCATCCCTCTGAACTATTTCTGTCGATTTTCACCAAGATAAGCAGCACCCGCTGGAAAAGTTCCAATACAGCAAATTACGCCATCATTATCCTTATTTAACTTCCCTATGTTCCTCTCTTTGCTACTTTACAATAAGATGAATCATATACAAAATTGTAGATGAGCTTCCAGAACTTAAAACAAACCGAAAATAACATTACCAATGTATATATTAATACAATAACATTTTAAATTCAATTGTTCTTTTCCATTTGAACACATGTATGTCAGTTTTGTGACTTTGTCCATTTCTGAGATAAAACAAAAAAACCTTTTGCTGTACAAGTTTTTCTAAAGAAATTTTTACAGATTTGTACGAACATATTTCAAATAGGTAAAACGTGGGTCTAGCAGTTAAAGAAAAAATGTTTAAAAGATCCAAGAATTCACTAGACTGCCAAGTTCCTTATCAACTCAGATGCAAAATATATCCAGAATAAGGAATATGTCAAGAACATTTTATTTATGTAACAAGATGATCTTTTTATTTAGAAGGTACAATTTTAAGCTGCTCTGATTTTGCTAATGAACAGTTGTTTACTGTGTCTATGCTGATTAAAACCAGCACTGTTATCCTTGCAGTATTGTCCTGACACTTTTAATATAGGAAGAATAGAGTAGCACAAGGAAGAGTGATGGGATGTATAATTATGCACAGATGTCAAATTAACTGAAGTAACCTCCAACCGTTTGTGATAAAGCTTCAAATGAGGTTAATAAATCAGCATTTTTTTTGTTTCAGTAGAAAGGATAAGGATAAAAAAAAAGTTTTACTTATATCCAGGACAGATGCAAAGCTCAATTTTACAATTGATTTTAGATGAATACAGAAATAAATGTTTATGAATATGTTTCTGCATCCTTAAAAGTATTTACATTAATTATTCAGTCCCCTATTGTGTTTATTTTATGCAAATAATCCAGCAAGTTTGATGACAATGTTTATAGAAATATAAAATTTCAGATGAGTTGCATTCCGACAATTCTAGCACAAAGATTAATTGAAACAGGAAGTAAAATTTCCATGCAATTCCTGCATCCTATCAAACAGTTTCAGTTTCAAGCTGCAATTATTTAAAATTAATTCTAGCCCAAGAATTCTACACTCCGACATCAAATAGTAAATACCTTTGAAGAGATGTTAGGCTCTTTATGAAATTCAATTTTAAAAAATCAGTAAGTAATTTTTACTAGTGAACTACTCGTACACATCACTTCTTCCAACACTAAGAGTGTGTTTGAAATAGGGGAAAAAAAAAGTAGTAATGATTTTATATTACCCCAGTAACACTAACAGCTTGTTACCACAATAACAAAAATCAGTGTGGACCAGGATTTTAAAATTGCAGCGGAACACAAACTGCTGGCAAAAATCTAGTGGAATACAAGTCTCACAAATGCTGAAATTGCCAACTACAGATCATTAGCTAAAAGAGGTAGAAGCATGAAAATGGTACTACAGTTTTCTTAGCCGCTCTTCTAAAAAAGTTATTTTTAGGGCAATTGGAAACTTCAAACTAGACATGAAGCTTTCTAGTTCTTCCTATATTTTAATCTATTTTTAGAGTAAAAACAGGGAGTCCCTGCTCTATTCAACCTCATTTGCCATTTGATTGTCACTATTTAACCATCTCATTTAAAAATAACCTCCTCACAAGAAACTGCACATCCTATGGTTTTGAGAACAGGCTCCCCATTAAGAAACACTTAAAGTGTCAGGAAACCAAATATCTCATTTTTTTATTTTATATTGCTAATCCTTAAACAAACATTATTAACAATGCAATGATCCCATCAACTTGTCTAAGACAGAAGGCACATTCCAGATCTGACACTAACTACTGCTGGGACCCAACTGCTCCTGTCAGCAAGGGAAGGATTAACACTGAATTCCTGTAGTGTATAATTGGTCTCTAATTAATCAGAAGGAAACATTTTATCCTTAGTCACTAATCACCACTAGCTAGCAAGTTCTAGACTAGTTATTTTAAAACATTTTACAGTAAAACTGAATGCAGTTCTAGTCAGTAACTAGAAACAAAATTCATGGTTCCTCACTTAGTGTGGCAAAAAACTGTTCTACATGATAATATTCAATTTAATGCCTTTATGTTTAATAGTACCTCTTCTCTTATAAACCAGCTTCCTTCTGATACTAACTGAATGTCCGAAGAACTGAGCTTAATATTAACTGAAGTTCTTAGCAGTTACCAAGACTGTTCTCATAACACTTCAGCCAAGCTTGGTTTTTACTGGAAGGCTCAAAATTTTTTGTTAATTTTTTTTTTTTTTTTTTTTTTTTGCTTGTTTGGTCGTTTTAGAGGAAGGGCTCTGTTTTTTCTACTTGTACAACATAATCACACACTTTTTAACTTTACTTACCCCGAGGGCTTGGGGAGGATTTCTGCTCACTACAACGCATTCTGGCCATCAGTCTTTTGGGTGCAGCCATGAAAGTTCTCCACAAGGTTTGCTGAGAGAGAAAAGCAGAAAACAAACTTGCTTTAAACATAGGCACATTTATTTAGCGGTTGAGAGTCTAGGTATACAAGGACCTGGTGGGTTTGTACAGTTTGTACTCTGTCCGTATAAGAGCACAGGAAGGATCACTTAAAGCAATAGTCTTAGACCATTGCTGTATTTGTTGTTCCCTGTACAACTATAATCCATTGGAGAGTGCATAATCCTCCTGTACAGAAAGAGCAAAAAGTCCAATTTCTTATCTTTATGTGAAAGTTAGTATTTTCAGATCCTTCTCCTAAGCGTGTCCACTCTCTGATAAGCCACATCATCAGTGTTTAATCCTTTCACATACTGAATTTATCTCTTTGCAAACCAGAATATAATTTCCCCAATTAAAACAATACCATACTCATGAATTATTTTTAGTTTATTTAAACCACAAGTACAGATAGATATAAATAACAGATAGACCTACAGTTCTTTAAGATGCATAGAATTTATTTCTTTATTTTAGTTATGCAAATCCAGAGTTATCCCTTTGACTTTTGGAGGTTTGTCACAAGTTTTCTCCACTTTTATTTATTGATGATATATGGTTTTGCAAAATAGTGCATTGTTCTAATATATTAGGCATCATGTTTCACATGGAGAGTGGAAACATCAAAGTTCTGATGTGTGATTTCTTTCCACAGTTATATAATCTTGTATATTAAGGACATTTTGACAGAGGACTTCTCAATGGGATTGGAGACCAGGGTGAAAAACAGAACCTTGGAAACACTGATTCTAACTATTTCTCTATAGACTTTGATTTGGAGTCCTATAATGCAGCACTAAATTCTTGGCTGTTGCACAGGAGTTCATAAAAAAAATCTAACAGAAAACAGAAAAAAAAACCCAAACCTTCTTCCCATAAGTTAATTTTGAAAGATATAAAGCCAGCTAAACTTGGGCTGTGGTGCAGACCTCAATTATTCTGCTACAAGAGACTAGAAAGTCACCATTCTGAAAATCTTTTTAAATCTTTTCATACCTGTGCATTATTTTGATATAGTACATAGAATACGAACGGCATCTAGTCAAGCATTGGGCATTGTAAACACATCTAATAGACAAATATCACAAAATCTAGAATTCAATATTGATTTCATCAATTAATATTGCTATTTGCTAATCAGTAACCTTTGCTCCTGAGGAGTAGAACTATGAAGGAAGAGTTTAACTGCAATCTATTTTTCAAACATTAGAAACATTCAGTCCTTTTTTCCTGGCTAAAGAGCAGCTACCAACTGCTCCCTTATCGCACGCTAAGGCAAACACATTTTTGAAAACTCTGTTTTATGCTCCATGTGGAGAAGTAGATACATAATTTTTCCCCCTTTCTCCATTCAAGTACATACACAAGAAGTGCTACTCTTGATTTCCCAGCCATTTGCTGGCACTTTACTCCCTGAAGACTGGAGTATCACAAGAAAAGGAAACTCTAAGCTGGAAAATCTCAAATATTTCAACAGGATATTTTAAAAGGAGTCAGAAATTAAATTTAGCTAAATATACCTTAGAACACTAAAGGCAACAAAATCAAGAATTTGTTAGTTGCCTGTTATATTTCAAATCTGAGTGACAAAAAAAAAGTCACTTTTCCAGTTTGAGTCAGGTGTTTTTTTTTAATTCTATAGCTAAACTGAAAAAAACTGCAAGTTCTAAACCGCTTTACTTCCACTGAGCAATTTTTCTTTCTCTACTGAGATAAATCAACAGCATGGGGATTACTTTTTTAATGCATGAACAAATAAAGGCTGAGAAAAGTTAAGTGCGTCTTAAATGATGAAAAGATTGTTTTAAAGTGAAAATGGTGGTGGAAGAGATAATCCCCACGTTCCCAAGCATTACACATATTACACATGTTGGTATTTGAATCGTACATCCTGTATTTTCAGTGGCTTTGGATTACGTGAAGAAGTAACAGCAACAGACCAGATATGTCATTTGGATGCAATGTTAGGTCGGAGCTGATTACTGCTTAGAGGAAAAACACAGAGACTGCACTGAAGTCTAGATTGTTTACTTTCCCTTTTCGGATAAAGGCTTTATTTATAATCAATATAGTCCATTTAGGGAGCAAGGGAAAAAAAGGAAACAAAACCACACACTTTTATACTGTTATAGCTTTAATACACCTCCCAGTGAGATATATGATTCAACACAAGAAACAGATAAGAAAAACACTCTGCCTTCCCCACACATTTGTGGCAAAAGCTTTTAAACAAAAGACTAAGTAAAAGCAAAAAAAAAAAACCAAACCCCAACAAAAGCTATAAAATATCCATAAAGGAAAAAAAAAAAAAAAATCAATACTTTTCCTTTCAATAGCTATACAAAAACACAATCAATACTACTACAGTATCTATCACAATTTACAATGGAATAATTTTGAAAAGATGTCATTCTGATCCTACTTTTAATTTCAACTAGGAAAACAGTATTGGGAGAAGTGAGAGATTGTTAATGTCAAAGTGTCATCGGTTTTTGATTATTCAAAAAAGAAAATACCACTAAAGATAAAGTAGAATGCAAATGCTAATGAATTATCAGAGTCTTAAAGCTTCACTTGTCTTGGTTCAGACTTGCAGGCATTCCAGGTTAAAAGATCTGCAATGATTTACTCTTGATGATCTGGTCTCTGCGGCTTCACTTTACCTCATTTACTCTAATTGCATTGGCACAGACAAAGATAATATCTGGCTTGAATACAAAGCTTGTGCCTGGACCACTGCTGTCAATTTGATTTCTTCAGCCAAATTTTTAAGCAAGAATTTCAAAGTGGGTCAAAGAAAGTACAGGACTAGGCTGGAAGTAGAATTTTATAATCCCTTTGAAGTTATATCGGATTTGAATATTCTGACTGGGCCTCCAAACTGGATAGGACTGCTTTGCTCAAACCTCTGTGTCCGCACCAAATTCAACAGAACTTGTTCTGTGCTACTGAAGTTGGATTTAAAAGCTTCCCTTTGTATTCCTCAGCCCAGGAAAGGAAAAGCATCTCCACACAGTGTTATGAAGGGTTTTTTGCTTTTTTTTTTTTATTTAATATCAAAAGGAACTTAATTTCTGTGCTAGTGACAAAGTCAAATACCTAAACCTACAGTTTACACAGCCATATTTAGTACTGTGCATTGGCCTTCTGAAAACAAATCAACAAAATAACTTTAATTTTACATTATTTTCAATTATACATACTTTAGAGGCACACATTTCTGTCATCAAAGGTAAACTTATCTTATTGTGAATAAAATGTAAATAGTCTCTTCAGACAGAAGCACATAATCCTTTAAATCAAATTTTTATCCCAGTGGTTTGTCTCTGGTCAGAATAATTAATCCTCCCTCAAAATACCCAGCCAGCTAATATCCTGATACATGTGACAGAGGTTGAAGTTTGACCTACCCATTTAAGTTCAATGTCTGAAGCTGACAGATGCCGGGTCTTGAATCTTGCTGCCTCAGCATCTTAATACACTCACGGTCAAAGCTGGCTGAGACACTTGAAAGAAAGGCAGCTAAATGTTTAGGGAGGGTTGAATTGGACCAGGAAAAGAGCTGCAGCACCTTTTCACGTGAATTATATTACTTGGCAAAAGCAGCCCCTTTTAAAGCAGATTCCTAAACTAGAAATACGTAGTCATTGTTAAGTGCTCCCTACCACTTGTGAGTAGCTGGAGAAGGGATCCCGGCACAGGTAAGAGCACCCAAACCACCACGTTGCAGTTCATGCGATCCACAGTGTGTTTCAAGTGAAAGAGCAGCCGACGGACAGCAGTTGGAACGAGAAGCAGATTTACAAGAAAAAGGCCACATTATCGGTTTATGGAAACAAGGTGGCAGATGGAAAGAGAGGGAGATATGAAAAATGCAATCAGAGATTTTAGGGGGAAGCTCACCAGCTACTTGGATCAATATTGAGAAAATGGCATTGAAAATCTTCACCCAGAAAATTGATTTGTTGGTTCCCCTCCCTGGTAGATACCCTGTATAATAAAATGCAGAGCACAGAGAAGAAAGTGATTTTACTCTGTGAGTACCTTTGAAATAACCTGAGTTACTCTGCATTCATTAAACAAATTAAAGCACAACAAAGCAATACTTGTATGTGCATTTTTGTACAAAAACTGGTTACAACAGGAGCACAGAATTTTGTAACATGCAACAGTACACTGACAGGAGTTAGTTTAGTATCTGCCTTCTATTGTACAGATATTTAACCAAAGTGTAGTACAAGCAATCCTAACCATAGGCAACTCTTATCAACAGCATCAACAGCTCTAAATTCAGGTCAAAGAATAAGGAAAGCAAAATTGATTATTTGTATATTGACTTCATACATTTATGTGGTGTGATATGGTCAGCCTAAGAATACATTAAGTTGCATATTTAAATGTAAATTACTCACCAAGAATTAAGAATCACAATTTGTACCAAGTCTGTTGAAAAATCCTTCCTTCAATCATCAGACGCTAAAATTAAGGCTTGTATTACAAACATTATTTTTTCATATACAAGGTAAAATTATTTGTGCTTTTTTACAGACATGCAAGGCAATGTCAGTTTTAATCAAACCAAGTAGCAGTAAGACAACCAACAAGCTAAATTTAGGTTCAATAGGTCACACCAATCACTTGCACGTTATTTTGATCTTGTCATTTTGCTTGGATAATCAGATTATACCTGCATTTCAGTCTTTCACAATTTAATTAGGTAAAGCCTTCATTCATTCAAGCCACTTGCACAATTACAGCAGATAATTTAGGGATGTAGACAAAGCTGAAGAAGAAATCAAAGCTGACATGAGACAGGGGAAAAAAAAAAACAAAAAAAAAACCAAAAACCACACAAACCCTGAATTAACATTTTCTCTTTGTCGAAGATGCTCCTTCTTCCACCTGCTCTCCCTCTCCCCTCTCTTGGGCATCTATCTAGGCAGAGTATTCACAGGTGTTGACAGGCTGGCAGATTTCTGTTATTTTTTCAGATCTGTAAACATCCATTCTTTATTTAGCAGTGATGCCCACCAGGTACAAGCAGCTTTAAAGCACTGCAGTTCATGATGCGCTCTGGGGTCACTATCCACAGCGCAGCCTTCCCGAGCCAGCACCGCACAAGAACTGGGTGGGCTTGTGAAGGCCAGAGCAACACTTACAACCTCTAGTAGTTAAAGATTCAGGTTGAAAACTTTGGCAAGTCTAGAAAATTCCATCATTGCTGCAATTCCAATACAAATAATTTTGCTGTTTTTGTTTACCTGAATGTAGGAGTGAAACCTCTTTATTTAACAAGCAATTCAATTGCATATTCAGTACACAAACTATTAGTCTGTTTCTAATGTAATTTTTTTTTGCAAGCAAGAGGCAGACAAGTAAGAGTGAGAAGGACAGCAGTGTAAAGCGTTAGAGTAATTATTTATAAGGTCTGTTACAAATCTCTAGAGGTTGTTGATGCAGCAGCTACTTAGAAACTGCATTTGGATAAGCCACCGATAAAACGCAATTTCAAACCACTGCTCAAACTAAGGTACATTAAGCATTGTCAAAAAGAGATGAGCTTCTTGTTGGATTTATTGTTACTCCTTACAGTACTTCAGAAGCAAAAAGGAAATCTGCCCCAAAGTTAGCCACATCTGTTTCAAAGTAATTTACACAGAAAAAAAAGTATCACTTCCCTACATTAGATGCCCAATCATTTAACATTCCTCAAACAGGAGTGGATTAAAACACATGCACTGGAAACTGTACATGGCACAGTTTATAATACATTAGCCAAAAGTTTGATAAAATAAACATGACTATAAACATCTCTATGATTGGAAGAAAAGAAACAGCACCATTGTCATTACTTTAGCAGAGTACATGTCTGAACACCATAACCCTCAGGTAGGTGTCAACTCAGCCACAGAGGCTGGAAATTTCCACATCAGTTTACACTAATGCCGCACAGTATAAATAAAAATGGGATCAAGCAAAAAGTGCATAGATACTACTGAGTATATTATTGTATATTAAGCAATTATAAAGACCAGAAAGAATAGGTAAGCCCCTTAGCTTCTCTAGTAACTAACTATATTAGCTATACACTATACCTATATAAATTGTTACTGTTCTACCGCTAGTATCGGGGCTGTTGTATCAGCAAGGTACACATGCATGTACAGTATTATACAGAAGAACATATAACTCTGCACTTACGAGCTCTGAGTCTTCAGTGCTACAGGCAGTCTCCTATAACATATAATCAAAATACTTGGCCAGCTGGCAGTACCAGAAAGACCTCTCTAAAATTTGTATGGCTTCAGGGGTTCCAAAAGAGTTCAAATTAAGGGATTTGCTAGGTCTCTTAGTACACAAGAGGAAGCCACAAAGCAACGCTTCATGCCTGCTACGAAATTCCAGCATGCAGATTGGTATTTTGCAACACATTTCCACTGATGTTTTCTCTCTCTCTAAATTTAAATAATTTGTAAATTACTCCATCTCTCATGACCCTGAAACCAGGATAGAGCTGCATTTCAGCTCTGATCATATTTTCTTATCTCCACTATTAAGCTCAGTAGAAACATGGCTTTTTTTTTTTCCAAAGATTCTTCCACCATACACTAGTAGGACAACAGGTAGCTATTAGCACTGGAGTCAAGAATTCAGAACAAAAAAGTTCAAGTACTCTTATATTAGTATCTGTTTTATTTCAAAGACAAAGTTCAGCTGACAAAACAAACTTTGGGAGTTTGTTTCCCAAACACCTACGAACACAATCATTTCTGATTGGATCCTGATGAAATTTATGACAACTCAGGTCATTTACACATTGTTTATAACTTGTCCAGAATTACATAAACACTGACTTAAATACATTGTGATGTGCAACTGGGAGTCCTCCAATCTAACCAACCTTTCACAGTGAAATAACATTTGATTTTAATCCTCTAGGTCCTTGATCTTTATTTCAGAAGTTTGCTTTCCATTTTACTGTACGTCTTAGGCCCATCTATGTTTTGTTGGTGGTTTTTTGTGGTTGTTGTTTGTGCTTTGTTTGTTTTTTATAAAGAATTTGTATTTCAAATTTGTATTCTACATCAGGAACGAGATGAGGAGTGGGCAGGAACTTACCAAGCTACGTAGACATCTTAGACTGAAAATAAAATAAATTCTTAAAAATACAAAGGAGTGAAATAATTTGTCCAACACAGATCAGATGGGAGGGTTTTTTTAAACAATAATTTTTAAAATATCAGATAACAAGAAAGGAGATTAAGAAAAAAAAACAACTGCAAAATCAAGAGACCGAAAGGACTCAATTTTCAGGAACAATTAAGTGCTTATGCTTTTAAAAATAATTTACTCAGAAGTTCTTCAGCAACTACTGTCCTCTGATTCAGGACTTCAACATTTAAATACAAAGTCTCAGGATTCCAGAGTCTTCAGTACGGATCCTTGCAGCACTGCAACCTTAAACTTAATTTGATTTGACTCTTGATATCAAGATATCAAACCATCTTTCCTTGTAAAATTGAAAAAAAAAAAAATAAAATCTTTGTTTTCAGAGTTGTGTGAAGGTCAATCATAGAATCATAGAATGGCCTAGGCTGGAAGGGACCTTAGAGATCATTTTAATCCAACCTCCCTGTCGTGGGCAGAGACACCGCCTCTCAACTAGGTCAGGCAAAACATGAGAACCAAACAGGAACCCCCACAACCTTTGGTATTTCAAGCACCACACTCAACCCACTGAGCTAAACCAACCCTCCAACAATCAAGATCAACATGAGATCATTATAACGAATAAGGACAACTCTGAATACGGGTTTCAGGAAGGGTTCCCCTGATACAGTTAAATGCTTCTAATAGAAGTAACTCTGCAGTGGCAATAGCCGTACAAGTGAGACCTCTCCATTATATGCAACCAGAGTATCAGATTCATATGTTCACCTCCCAAAACAGTGCGCTTGCTGCATTCACAAGAAATTGCAGATATGGTACACTGAAGTATCGCAGGACACATGTAATGTTAAGAGTCAGTGGGCTCATTTCTACAGTCTTACGAATATGCTGACAGCATTGACAGCAAAAGAGCTGAAACTTTTTGGATAAGTACCAGTATTTTTTTAAACGATAAAAATTTCACAAAATCCATGTTAGGGAAAAAAAAAAATAGTAATATCAGCAGGCCAGGCAAGAAGAGAAGTATATTCACACGTCAGACACTTATATTGTTCCATCTTAAGAACTGAACCAGGCAAGTTGGCACTTTCCTATGTGCAACAGTATTACTTTTCCTTTACTTCCATCCTTCTTCCTTCTTTGACTCTTTCTTTTTTTCATATAAGAAGCTTAAAGGCTTTGGACTTTGGCTCCTTCTGACCCAAATATATGATGCTTCAGAGAATATTTCACTGGGAGACGCTAAAGACAAGATAACTTTTTAAAGCATCAGAGATTCAGGTGAAAATTTATGGTCTCATTCTTCTAATGTCTTGGGAAAAAAAATAGCATAGATAGAAATACACTGAAACGCAATATACCATTATTTGTCATTTATATTGTACTTGCACCTAGAAGATTCAGAAGACTCTAATCAAGGGGGGGAAAAAAAAAGACATCCTTAATTCAGAGTTTCCACACTAAAAGGAGATGAAAAGTAACAATATGAGATGGCGCTAAATATGCTTGACTACAGTAGTGTGTGGAAGGACCTCCTGGCATCCCTTCTACCCCCAGCTGCCTTATGACCTTACAAGGTTAAGCTAACGTCCTTTTGCACATAGTAACGGGAACTGAACAACGTCGTTACAGCAAAGTACAGGTTCCCGCGATATACCCACACAGTGTAAGCACACAATTGCATCACTGAAAAACACATTTCCATAAACAGAGATCCACAGAGCACCAACACAGTTTGATAGCTTTGGGAGTGAAAGACCACCATAGGGACACTCTAGTTCTTGTAATTAATTTAGCCGTACTCATCAATAAGCTGCCCTTCTTAACCAATGGTTTTACATGTCCTTTGGTAGCCAAGGTCATCTATAGGCTGTTCCATTCATACTGAAAAAAAACCTGTACTTTGCATGTCTTGTTTTCATGTACAACAGAAATTTCCCAAGCAATTTTCTACATATACACAGGGAATAGGTTGAGCCAGGTCTAGGGCCCCACCTCTGCTGCTTCTGACACGCAAAGCGGTCATACATCCATTCTTTCACAGAGGAGGAAAGTCTACACAGAGAAGAAGTTAGAATTAGCTGCAATACCTCTGAGATTTAGTGACTCACAACTACTGCAATAACTATACCCAATACAAAGAGCTGCCACAAAATAGCACATCACGGGACCTGCATTCTTCTTGGGCTTAGGCTTTGACTCACACTTAGATCTAATCAACACCCTGTGAACACACAAAACCCATTTCATTTAGAATCTACCCTCCAGGCAACATAAACCTGATTTCTCTGCTGCTTGTGCATTGACAGAGTATTTCTTTGTGAAGTTTCCCTTCCAGGACCAAATATTAGGTCAAGTTCAGTGAGTTAATTCCCTTTCCTTAGAAAGAAAATACAACAGTAGTGACCTGACAGTCACACTGCTCAGGATACCACATCTATAGTGTGGAGCCATATGAAGGATAAAGCCTGTAAAATGGGGGGGGAGAAGGAGAATCAGTTCTGCCAAGGTACTTTTTCATCAACTAGTCTGTTATTTTTCATCATATTAGTCTGTTATTCTTTGGTTGCCTGTGTTATCAAATGGTTAGCAAACAACTAGGTGGATTGTGCATTACTAGAATGATTTATTTTGACTATCAGTCACATATGAGTAATATCTTACTCTATAAAAAGGAATAACTTATGGGTAAACAATTACTTGCCAGGAATGAATTGTGTTTGAAGATAAAAGCTCTTGCCCAAATCTGAAGACTAAAGTCTGTCAAATGCAATCTTTGGTTTGGCCTCGTGACATGTAGGATCCTGGCTAAAGAAGAAAATCTATCCAGCTGTTTCATTTGCAAACATTTGATGTAAACTTTACCCTCCCCTTTACCAGAGTGTATTTTAAAACACAGCATTCTTTAGAAATATGCAAGTTTAACATTTTCATTTGCTCTGATATTACTGATCTAACATCTCAGTAATGCCACTCCTACTCGTTCACTTTTGCGATCATTGCTGTCAGGACCTTTATTTTTCTTGCACAATCAGGTATAATTTCTGCTATAAAAAGCTTTCTTCCCTTATCAGTAATCAGAGCTTCTTTGAATTCCACCACCCCCTCTTGCTTACTCTTTTTGTTTCTATCATAAAGAATTGAAAATTACTAATAGAAGGCACTTACCAACAGAGAATCTTAAAGAAAAAAAAAGTGAGATTACCACGTATAGCTTGCATCTTGTGCAAGATGAATTGAAGCATCTACAATGCCCTTCTGAAAATATCTTGCTACGTGGTTACGGTAACATGAAAAAGACAGGCTGTAAATCATAGCAAAGAGCAAAGAATAAGAAAAGCCATCAGCTTCAAATTAACCTAAACACTTTCCATGACAAATAATGGAATTGATGTAATTTGAGAAACTGGTGAAAAGCAAAGTTACCAGGCAGTGACTTACAGCTTTTTTCTGATATACGACATATGTTTCAACTGATCTTGTGGACAGTTTCTAGCATGTAGTTGAATATTACGAAAAACAGAAACCACACACTACAAGGACATGAGATGCAGAACAGACATTATCTAAATAATCTTGAGCACAGGCAAGCAGGCATAAGGGAGATTATTAGAGACATCTTTAATGCTAAAGAATAGGCTGTTTGAACACTGAATACAGTAAGCTTTCCTCTCTCTTTCCCCATCCCTTGAAAAAGGCAGAAAGTGAGAAAATGTTGAAATTACTAAATCAATAGAAAGAAAAAAAAATAATACAAAGCTCCACTAAAGACAATTCACAAGCTTCCTGGCCATATTCACAATCTGGGGAGGGGAGGGAGAATCTAAGTGAGAGAACACCCTATAAAATTCCAAAAAACAATACATTGGCTACATTCAGAATATTTCTGAAATATATTCTATTAGTAGGTCAAAAGCCCTGCACAAACAGTGATGGGATAACTACAGTTATTTTTCTGTCTTGGGTGACAAGGGAACAATAACTGATGACAAGAATGGCATCTAAGAGAAAAGTTTTACTGGCAGCCATTCAAGAACACATTTCTCCAAACATGAAAAATGTCAATATGCAGCTAAAAATAATGAGTTTCACATTTAAAGCGAAAAAAAAAAACCAAAACGTTTAAGTAATCTTAGAATGGTGTCAAACCAGAAAGAATAAAGAATTCAAAGTTACTACCAAAAATAGCAATAAAGTGGGAGTAAGAAAGAACTATCAGTTTTATGTCTGTTTTTCATAGATGCTCCACACTAACTGCCTAAACCAGAGCCTAACAGTCCATTTCCTTTTGCTTATTTCATCTGTAACTTAAAGTGACTTTAAGTCTGGACATATAAGCATCACAGCACCTGATTTCCCTTTGCAAGTAACATGTGCAGAAATGAATCTTGGAGTTCATCACTTAAGCTATGGTTTAGGTTATATTTCATTGTTCTGAAGGATGCATGGCAAATAGACACATATTCCTTTAAAAACAGAAAGAGAAACCACCTTATGCCTCTTCAAAGCAACAGTGAGGAGATTAGAAATATACACCACTGAATTTCTACTATAAAGTTCTTAATCAGAAAGTGAAATGAAGTTATTCTACTTTACATAGCTAAGTTTTTGCTGTATATGACTTCAGATAAGTTATTTTTGTACAAAATATCCTCGAAGATACATGTAACAGCTAAAATTCAAAAACAACTTTACTCAATGACTACCCTCAGTTTTAAGGAGGATACCTATTTAAACTAGGCATTAGAGGTTCCCTTTCCTGGCTTTTGGATAAGTAATCCTTCTCAAATCCATTTTTTTTTAATCAGTTATGATTCATTATATTGTATTTGATCAGGTGAAAGACCAGACATTTCAGAATTATGGGACTGATGGTGTTGTGTGCCATTTCCTGAAGAAGCATCATACAATTTAATATGGAGAAAAAAAAATTATTGTATTTAATATGAGTAAAAAAAAATAGTGAAAAAACGTTATATATGCAAGGACAAGTTAAAGAAAGAACTAGGTCTCTTACTGAACACATATACACTCACATATTTTGGACAACGTCTCACCTTTTAAAGGTTGAGTCAAGGGAATTGCAAAACGACAGATAGTAACTTGTGCAGTGAGATGAAAGGCATTGCTCCTAGCAGTTAAACCTACTCTTGAAAAATCAGTTATTGCTACCGAAACTATCACCTGGCTCAGAGATGATGTTCCACATTTGTCACAAGGAGAAGCAGGGAGAGGGTGACAGCAGAATATAAAGACTAAAATCAGAAACTAAAGGCATCTCATGAAAACCAAGTGCTAAAATATTTGGGGGAAAGAGAAAAGGCAAAAACTTACAAAGGCAAACTTGGAAGAACACATGGTATCAGTCATTGCCTAAGAACAATAAAGAACAAATGTTTGGTGAAGAAATCAAGTATTATGTTTGAGGCATAGTAGAGGGACACAGTGGGAAAAGTGACATTTATTTTGGTGACTCTGATGGTGATTTGAATGTCGTGGGAATTTGATGAGGCATACCTAGGAGCTCTGCAAATCCCACACCAAAGCAAAAAGAGAGGCAGCTCAGCCTAGTATAAGCTCATTTTTAGAAAACATTATAAAACTTCACAATTCTCCCTGGGATTTGTTCTCAGGAGAGACAGTCTATTACAATGTGTTTGCAGGCTCACAAGCCATACAGAGTGTAAAGTTCATGGAATTTGGTTCTCAATTTAAGCAAAATGTCAGCCAGCAATTAAAAAAAAATGAAAATAATTCTCTACAGGGTAGCAGAGCTGCCCAAGGAAAGGCAAATTCATATGAATAAACTGTTTGCCTCCAAACACTCTGGTGCTCTGTACTCTTGTTCTCTCCTTTGCTTTCCTCCTGAGGCAACACTTTTTTGGGAAGGCTCAATTTCACAAGTGCCAGCCAAAGCCACTGCTCTGAGGCTACAGTCCCCTTTAAATCTCTTTGTCTGTTGCCTAATAGTCACTCAGACACTTGTAATCTATTTCCAGCAATATTGATCATCATACAAGTTGGAACCAGACAAGTCAGTGCACTGATGTCACTGGGAATCCCAGGGTGCACCAAAGGGTGCTGCAACAGGCAGATCTTATTGGAGATTATATAAGACCAAAGTGCTGAGCTGGTGGCATTAGCGGAAAATGCTAACAGTACTCTGAAATTTGGCTTCACGGATGCAACATGTCACTGCTTGGAGACGGAAATCATGAAATTCATCTCAGCTCAAGTGTAAGAATTTCACTTTCATTGAAGAATCAAAAAGCAATTTCATCACAATTATTAAAAGAATTTTAATTAAACCAATCCCCTTTACTTTGAAAGGTTTGATGAAGTTCATTTCCCACTGGGAAAATATGTGAATTAAAGAAGGATTCTGACAGCTCTAAAATGGCACCTATATTCATATTAAACAAAATACTTTAACTGACATATTAAAATCCAAAAGACAATTAATCACTGTGAAAGGAAATAAACACAACCACCATCACAAACACAACTGTCTCCTTGAAAGTGTTTATAATAACAAGTATCTATTTTTATTAAGAAAAATTTTAATACAAAAATGCATTGAGAAAGAAACAAATTTTGCTCATATTTCTTATGCTTAATAATTAAGGGACAGCAAGCATTAGGAAACCCAATTATTGAAAGAATAGGTACGAAACAGCTTAAATCTACACTAGATATTAACTGGCATTTCAAGAGTCTACAGCGAAAACTGAACTCCCCTAAAATGTTTTCTCCTCACTTGGCAGTCCTTGATAAAAGCAGTTCAATTCCCTGGATACAGTTTGATGATGGTTCTGGCTGTCCTCTATAAACTGTCAGCCCCAATGCTTTTCCTAGTCACTTTTTCAACCTTTGTAAGGACAGGATATAGCCTTGCTCGTCTGGTTCATTGCATTGTTTTGAGGTTTGTGGGTTGTTGCTTTCTTTCTTTCTTCCTCCTCAAGTTCTGATTATGGACATCGGTATTCAGCATATATTGGAAACATATTTTCTATAGGTTATTTACCTCAACCAGAGGCACAGGTACATAGTGAGGAGCATGCAGATCTAGCTCTTTCCTTCCTTTCTCAGCTCCAGTTGCCCTCACACTCCTTAAAAGCTGTAATGTAATAAGTACTTTCTCACAACTTAAATTCATTTTCAGTTCCCAGTCTCCTGTCTACTCTCCCCCAGTACTCTCAGCCTTAATGTTCCCTGTGACAGTAGTAGCACCCACCCCACGTCTCCAGCTCTGCAAGGACCAAGGCACAGCCCAATGGACACCTGTCTCCACAAGAAGCCAGAATGCATCATCTCATCCACCCTCATCACCCCTCTGTCTTCATCAATGCGGAGATGTAGTAAGTCCCAATGTCATTTTGAGGCAGGGCATTGCAGCTCTTTCCCAGTACAGCTTCATTCTCAGCAGTCAGCAAAGCACATGTCACAGCTGCAGGAGAGCTGAGAAGAGATTCAAGGCTAAGGAAAAGATAAGATGGTGGCTCCAAAATGGTTGTGAGATGCTGATTTACCTGTCTGTATTACCAATTCATTTTTTTTTTAACAGCTCACAAACATAGCATTTATTTATTTGGATGGGTACCTGTCCGTAGGGTCATAAGAGAAATGTGTTTCCTCTTTAGTTTTCCTCAAACCAGACACTCTGTACATTCAAGAGATAAAAATAAAAGTTATACTTCAGTTACTAATTAGTACTTCGATGGCAAAGAATAGGAGCCTTTCTGCAGCAATACCTTGTGAAGCATGAGAAAACCACGGAGGTTTCTGAACTACCATTTACTATTTAATTGATTAGAGGCAGATAACTTCCCAAACAGTAACGCACACTGAAACGCAGCTTGAGTACCCTTTTCCCCAGGGCAGGTGTCTACAGTTCATTCCACCCTATGCAACTGGCTGCTAAATGCCTTGCACTATGGTTTAAAACACAGCTCTGCCACCCTCCTGCACAGCATTTCCAAAAGCAAATCTATCCCTACAGGGAAGGAATCTGGTGGGCTGCACTAAGTTCTTCTACCCACGTGATTTGGGGAAGACCTATTTCCAGAGATCACCAGTACACATAGGCACAGCAGATCTGGGAGGAGACAGGACAAAATGAATCAATTTCCTGCAGTGCTGAGTCAACAGAATGAAGCCTGGTGAAGGTAGATAAGCACGTTAAGTGTCAATTCTTCAAACCAAGGACTAAGGTGGAAAAACCTCAGTGCTAGGGACCAAAGAATATAGAAGCCTTCCTGAGCTTTTGCAACCAGTTTGCACTTGGACCAGAGAGATGCACCGACGCCTGTTGTATGTTAACCAGGTTGTCACACACTGGGGGACTGTAGGCAAAGTTTGGCTGCAGCAGAGAAAGCAAAGGAGCCAAGTTGGAGGAAAAAGGGTACTTGGCTCCCAAAACCAGATGGTATTTGTAACAAGCACTCTTCTCAGCTGGAACTTTTTTAGAAGCCATTTGTCCAACAGAGTAGCCCTAGGCCTGTCATATAGAGAAATTTCTAAGACAAGCAAGCATCAAATGATCACAACCAACTCAAAACAACAAAAAGATACTTAGCTCTAAATATCCAGTTCAGCTTTTCTTCTCTAGTTTATTTCCAAGAAGCCAAGGTATGAAAACCTGTTTTTTAACATAAACTTTATGAGAGATTAAAGATTTGCAGAACAGAGTAAATAGAGCAAATCCTTAGACATTATTTGGGGTGCTTTAAGAAAATTCGTTTTCTATTGAAAATTCTTTAAGATTAGTTCCCACAACTAGACTTGAGCAAGTTATTTGCAGGGAACAATTTATTCATCACATTTAGCCTGGATTTGCCCCTAAACGAAAATGAGCTAAAAGAATTACATTACACAGAAATAGCTTTAGCTAATCCTTTATAATGCACCAGGGATATATGCAAATTAATTTGCTTCTCAAAGTTTAAAACATTGCATAGTGTAGAATCATTTTATGATTGTCTGGCAAATTGTCGTAATGTTTGTTTATGCCTGATAATGCATACTACAAAAACCACAAGAATTTAACAACAGTGTACCAAGGGGACTTATAAAAACATTTTAATTGGTTCAGTGTAAAGTAAGAGAATCAAGTCAGGTAGGGACAGATTATTATAAAATATCTGGAATATCTGCAGCATCTCTGTGGAAAAGCCTCTAGAGGGTAATTCTATGTAAGTTGTCTGAAACTTTTTTATATGTATTTTTTTTCCTCTTAAATAGCACATCGATGGTACATATAAAAGCTGCTATCTAGATGTGTAAAATATTTTCCTTTGACATCTATCTGAAGTAAATATTCCTAATGGAAACCAGGTTTATGCAGCAATATTTTGTCTCGTTAAGAAAACACAGAAGATAAACTGTCATTATTTGACCATGAAACGAAGAAGAGAAGAAACCAGAAGCATCTCCTTCCGCAGTATTTGGGTACCAGTACAACAGTTAAGTACCACCGTCCACTCAGCACCAAGCAACTCCCTAGTACATAACGTACGTTAGTTACAGCTATCGCTTAGTGGAGACGACAGCTCTAAACAGTTGATTACTAATTTGCAGTTCAAAATTAAAGGCAGCAAAAGAATGTAATAGTGGAGATATATTAAATGATGACCCTGAGCCTTTGCTGCTTGTTAACTTTGCACGTCTTTACTCTTATGTGTCTGTTAAGCACACTAGAAAAAAGCCCACAGAATACATTGCCAAAAATAGCTCCTCTTCTGTGAAAATGCACCAGAAATGAAGTGGACTTCTACATGTTTCCAAAACTTTTACTAGATAGGAGGCATTACTGGAAACAAATGTGTTAGTGTTTATATAATAATTCAAGGCCAGAGTAACTCCATTGATTGCTACCTACGAGTTCTTTCATACACGTACTTGTCAGGTCTCATGGTCAGTGTGGAGAAACGTAGAATAATTTTCCAAAAAGGAGCAAACTCTTCCTCCTTTCACCACCCTCCTTCTTTCCCTCACCTGTTTTGCCCAGATGGCTAAGATGTCAAGGCTGAATGTACCCTAAGGAGAAAACTGCAGAGAAATTGGGAAATGAGGACAACTATCTAGATGTTAAATAAAGAATATACTAGCGACCTTTCATTTTGCATTTAGGTCAACACCTGCTTGGGCATCTCTTAGTCCCAAGTCATTTCAATTCCAAGGAATACGATTTATTTCACACAATATTTTCATCTTTGCTTTCATCATAATCATTGTGTGACACCTGGCATAGACTGAATATGTACTTATATTAATTAGCAATTATTAAAAGACAGGTCCCTGTGATTACTGCTTCACAGACATAAAAATGAATTCATTACTAAAAGACCGTTGCCACCAAGTGAATATCTGATCAGCTTTGGCAGATCAAAATGCATGCTAAATAAATGAATAATCAAATGATAAAGTGTATCATTTGTATAAATTACTAAAGGAAAACCTCCCCTTCTTAGATGCTCAGCTTTACAAAGATTATTTACACAGTTTCACACAACAGGCAAATCCTTTGTTACTGCAAGTTGCTCATGCAGAAGGAACGATTGTTATGAGGGAGATTGGGAAAGATATTGTCTCAAAAATATTCTGTACTCTGCCTGATGGGTCCATAGCACACAACTACTATGACAGTTTTAGATTTTAACTGAATAGCCTTTTCACCCACACCATGCTATTTTTATTTAAAAACTAACAAGACAAACAAAAACATGAAAGACTCCTTAGTACAGGCTGAGAAGGTAACAAAAGATACTCTAGATGACCAGCAGTGCAGTGCATTTATATTGTGATATGTTTTTGTCAGACAGTGCAACACAGCAGTATTATTCTTAGAAACATTCAAGACATTTTTCATGAGTTCGCCCAATATAACAAAAAAAAAAAATGTTTTTCCAAGTCCCAAAATGTATTGTTTGATATTTAGATACTTCATTTAAAAAAGTGGGCTTTTCTTCGTAATTGAAGCTGTTATGAAAATCAACAAGCCACTACAATGTTTCATAAGCAGGCAGCATAAACACAAAGAATTCAATTTTCAAAGAATTACAGAGAGACTGGAGAGAGTAGCTACAACTTGCTGGCCACTTATTTATCAGATTATAGAAAAGAATCAGCTGGTAGCAAGGGGGTTATTGTACAGACTTGATTGTACAGATCTGATTCAGATAAATTCGAACATATGTAAGAGAAACCAAAATCACGTATTTCCTCAAAATTAATTTAAAATAACTATTGCATATGCTCCAGAATTCCTTTCAGCATGTCTTGCATATATTTGATTATTGGCCAACAAGTTGCATCTTCAAAAGGACTGATATTTGAAATCCACCTAAATTTACAAGTTTGTAATAATTACTTCCTGATTAAGTTATATTTTCCAGATTTTTTTTTTATTTTTGGGCATGTCTTGTCTTTCCTGTAAATATATATAACATCAATGAAAACTTGCTATTCATCCTGATAATATATTTTCCTTTTTTCAGAGATGCAAAGGTGCTTAGAAACTGGCTGAATTTATCACGTGAATCAGAAAATGTCTTATCAGATCTAAAGTTAAATTTCCAACACTCTGGTTGCTAGTCTTTGGTCCATTTCCTAATTAAAAAGCTCTTGAAGCCCCACACATTCATTAAAATGTGATACTCTCACCAAAACTTATCCTCAAGCATAACTTCATACCTATATGCCAGCATCACTACGTGTAGATTTTTAGCAAAAATGCAAAAACCATACCAACATTAAATATTTCAAATTAAGAAACCCTTCCTGTTCATCCTTAATGTCTTTCTTCATATATATGCTGGTTACCTTGCTTTGAATATTTTTTTATCAGCGTAAACAATGCTTTTGTTTATCAGGGTAAACAACGCTTTTGTTTATATAGTATCCTTCAGACTCAGTTGGCCATTACTATTCTGTGCAGGAGTGGACAAAGATATTCATCTTAGCGTCTGCTTCCATTAAAACACAAATAGGACACAAACATGCATTTGCATGAAACTGGCAATTGTGAATATCTTCAAAGATGAAAACTTAAAGGTATACATGGATAAATACATTGCACATAGAAGCTTCCAATGAACAAACAGTAGTGTATTGGAATAATTTTGAAGCTACACACCTAAGTATGTGTGAAAAATGGTAACAGTTAAACAGAAGTAGTGGGGTTTTCTATTATTATTAGTGATAGAAAGGGACTAGGTCATTTCTTCCAGCTTCTCTACAAAACCAACAAGGAACTAAACTGGGCAGGTTAATTTGATACAGTTCAATTACTCAATAGCTATTTCAATTTTAGTTCAAGTTTTATTAATGAGTATCATGCCGTTAGGCTGTCTGGCACAGAGTCACTGCACCTAGTTATCCACAATCTACAATAAACCTTAGAAAAGTCAAAGGACTTGTACATCTTCCTCCCCACCCTCCAATGCCCAGAGCAATCTGCCAGTCCAGTCACTGCCTCCGATTCTTGATGCTCTATTCTGGACCATTAGCTGGCACATAAACCAAAATGCAAATACAAAGCAAATAAACACAGTAGGAAAAGGCATAATCAGTATTCTACCCCATGCAGAGCACTTGCAGTTTAGCGACTTCTCAAATTTGGGATCATCCACAAGCTTGTCTTTAAAGAGAGAGCATGTGTAATCATCTAATAATATAATAATGGAGTGGCAGTGTACCAAAGTTTCCCAGAAATACACACTTGGAGCAGCACAGCTGCTTCTGGATGTGACAGTCAAGTATGACTGTTTTAAATAACATTTTCAGAAAGGTATAATACAGGAAGTATGAAATCACGTGCGCATTTCTTTTTCTCTGCCTTCAGTTGCCAATCAACACTTAGCAACCTATGCATCATACATCCTCGCACACATCTGTCAATGACATTTTGATATTGCTGAGATCCTACCTCAGAACATGCATTTTAACACCATTCTGAAACAACTCTCCAATACTTCAACATTTATTTTTTTTTCCCCACTGAGTTCATTGGGTCAAAATAGGTCATATCCCAAGCTTTCAGAACAATGATTCAAGTTTGCTGATTTCCAGGCCAGGATGAAGGTGAATCACACCAAGGATCCGAAGACCAGTTTTATTTACCAACAACAAAGAACTAACATCATAGAATCATAAAGACTGGAAAGGACCTTAAGATCATTAAGTACAACCAACGTGTCTCAGTTGCCCGCTGCACACTATTAATGCGCAATAAGGAAACATTAGGAGAAACAAAAGAACTGGCCTTGCCGGTCAACCTTTGTGTTGGAACTAGAAAGAAAAAGGAAAGCGACAGGACAAGAAAGATATGGTCCTCAGATCCTGAGATGTCTCTGGTACACACAGCAATCTTGCCGTGGTTGGCACAAGCTCCCAACTCCGGGGTTACCACTTCTTACACAGTCAAGTTCCTGCCTCACCATGGTGTTTACCCCTTTGTGGAAAAGTGCTGGGAAAGTGTCGTCTGGGGGATGGTGGGCCATCATCCCTCCCTCTTCCAGCTTCAATTCTTCATCCCTGCAGCCACAGCTCCAAGCCCTGCCTGCCCCCACACCCACCCCCGGTGCCCGGAGAGGGCAGGGGCTGAGCCAGCCCCGCACCAGCACGGACCGGGCCCAGACAGGCGGCTCTGGCCCCTTTCGGTTCCGAAAAGGCCCGCACTGTTCGGGACATCTGCTTAGCAGTCCCTTACATAGGTGTACACCTCATCTATATTACCTCCTCGATCAAACTTAAAGCATTCCTTACAAGTTTTGTTTCTTTGTCTTGACTATGTCTAAAACCCTTTCTCACCAAGATGCCTAGAAAAATTGACATATATAATCTACTTCTAAAGCTTCATTTCATTCCTACTGCTTTCCAGTCGGGTTTTTCTTTTCTTTTTTTCTCAGTGTTTCTTTAGTTTTTTAAGCTCACCCACCTATTTCCTTCAAGATTATTCTTCTATCATAAATAATGTATGCACATGGCTGTAACACCATACTGAAGTGAAGTATTAACTATATTAAAAAGATCAAATACATACAAATTCAGTAAGCTGAAAATTGGCTTAGAAATTCAGAATTTTAACAAATACTTGGAAACAATTTATTGAGCAAAAATATTTACAGAAAGTTCGACTTTTCTGAGTGACTTTCCTTTTTATTGCTGAAGCTTGATACATAGCAACTCGGATTTGTTGTGAGGTTAATTGGCAAACTGGCATTCCAGTTTGAAATTATCGGAATGTGTTTTATTTCTGCCATTTCAGTTAAACTAGAATAAAGACATTTCTTCACTGAAGGTATACAATTACAAAATCTATTACTGTAAAGATTTCAGACTCCAAAAAGTAGGATATATCTAGCAACACTGGTCATATCAGGTTAGGTGTACAGTCAAAGCTAATTCCTGAGGGACTCACCAAATTCAGTGGAGGCTGATGGACACCAGATGACATTTTGTCCAGTAGACTCATTAACTAGATAGCTAGAATCTGCCTCAAAATGCCCGATTTTGTCCCTTAAATGCAGAGGGAGTACAACAACTATCTTCAACTAATGATACAGCTTTCAGACAGCTAAAAGTAACCAAGACAAATGCCATCCTACCAGTGTGACTTTTTAAAGAATAAGTAGCACCACCCTTCCTAAAATTCACAAGTCACTAGGATTGATAACACTGATAGATTTTCATAATGATGATTAAGTGCCTTTCTCTGCATAAATCGGTGAAGAGTGAAGGAGAGTAGCCCACACCACCACTATTCAGAAAAGCTTCCACAACCCCTAGATCATAGGCAATTTCTGGATAACTAATGCCATACAAAAAGTAGTTTCATGATTTAGTCATTGGTAGTTCAAGTTAGTTCTATTTTAATGCTCAAGACAAGACACAAACTTTGTTTCCTGCAACAGAAAAAAGTATTTAGGCACAACTCTCATTTGTTGCATTCATGTACCCATGACTAGTAATAAACTACGATAATTATTGAACTCAATAAGAAAAAATTCCAGATGTAAATTTTTATCTGAACAGTATGTGAAGAATTATAATTACAGGAAACTTCATGCCATCAATCCATTACGAGGCAGAAGAAATTGTTGCTTTCAAAATATTCCCACTTTACCAATTAGTCAATGGTTATTCAAGGTGGAAATTCTGCTCTACACACCAAAATATCGTTCTTATATTTCAATAGATCTATTTAGCGTAAAAGACAGAAATTTTATCGCATGGACCTAGCACCTCACACCAAGACACAAAGGTCCCAGTAGTTATAGGTACTAGCATTTTAATTGATTGTCATTCAGAGTCACTAAACTGAGGTGCAAATAGCAACCTATTTTGACTATATATTTGTCAAATTAGAAAGTTTCTTTGCAAGTGTGCATCCTCCCATCTGGAACTTTTCTAGGTATGTTTCTTCTCTGACTAGGAGATACAAATAACAGGTGTGTCCTAGATTGAGAGATCCTACTACAGAAGGACCAGACTAGATAGAATCATGCTATGCTTCTCATGTCTGATTAGGAGGATCCAAAAAACCACAAAATCACTTAAATTCTATATACATTTATATGCATCCCACATCACACCAAGAATACCAGGAAAGGAAAATTAGAAGCAACCAACAGCACCTGGAATCACTGGGTGTAATTAAAATGCTTTTCAACAAAAGCTCAGATTTCCACTGAACACAGGTAAAGTACACTGCTTCAAGGAGCTCATTGTGTTCATGTCAGGTCCTGTAACAATAGAGACCTTGGTGAGCATCGGGTTTATTTTTTTCATGAAAAAATTTTTTTTTAGTACCAGGACAAGATCTATGAAAGAGGCATTTTTTGCTTTAGCATAATGATTCAGAAGTCATTTAAGTCACATTTAAAAATCTGGAAAATAGAGTCAAACTCCTAACTATGCCTCAACTAAAATAAGGGCTTCTATTTTAAGATTTATTTCAAATTATAATGTAATGTTTTCTATTCTCTGCCTTAAGTATAAGTCACACACTTTAAACAGCAGAGAAAATTGGAAACTTTCCACAGCCTTTCATAAGCTCAACATTAGACCCTCACATTTTTAGCATCGCTCTTGGTTATGTTTCACAAATGCTATCAGAACAGGTTTCACCCAATAAGCCTATTACCAGATCAAGAAAGCAAACCACAGTAAACTCATCCCACTGAGGAGCTTTGAACTCTTTACAATCAGTTTTAATTGATCACATATTGCTTCTTTCACACGGGCAGTCCACCAGTGAATGCTTGTTAAAGCACGATACGGACCCTGCACATCAAACACCTGATCCGAGCGCTGTTTCCCAGATGAACGGCACGCACCGAGACGTTTGTCAATACCGAGCCACTCAGCACAGTTTAACATTAGGGTATTGGGTGACGTTAACACACAACCTTTGGCTCCCACAGGCTTTGAAATGTTTTCCTGAAGGAAAGACTTATTGCTAAGTTGGCTACTATCATTTCTTACTTTGATACAGCCATAAGTAAGAGACAGGAGAACCAAGTTCAATAAGAAAGTAGTAGCGAGTTGTTTTTGCAATCTACAGCTAAAAGAAAACTAAGGATTAGCAGTGATACTTACAATACCAAACACTCACCAATATCTCTACATACCTAAGCATAACAAAGAAAATCAAGCCAATTTGCAAAGAAAGTTTAGTAACATCCTCAGCACTATCATGAATCCTCAGTCTCATGTCCATGGGACTAGACTAGATGATCTCTAGAGGTCCCTTCCAACCCCTAACATTCCACTATTCTATGTAGCAGTCCAGATTCCAGAAGAAATTGCTAAATGCAATATTGATCTAAAAAATACAGAATATCCATCAAAAGTATTGGGAGCATCAGCTATTTAATTAAGCGATTAATCAGAAGCGGTATGACTACTTTAGCATAAGCATGGAGGAGATGTTGAACTTTCATTAGCAATATTTGCATTTATAGGCACTGTAATATACACTGATAGAGCTGAAGATAGAAAAACCTGTTTACAAGCCTGAGAAAACTGCATTTTGTCCTCAAACTGGTTTCAATTGTCAAAAATATGTTGCACAAATAAGCATGAGAGACTGAAGGCTCATTAAAGATATGCAGAGCGAATTAAGAAGTCCATTTAACTGAAGGCAGTTGAATTAGCAACAGAAAAACTGAGGATATAATCAGTTGCTGCATATGCACAAAAAAATTTATCCACAAAGTGCTTTTTCCAGATAGCATTCAACTAAGTCTTTGTCAAGTAACCAGACAAGTTTTACTTGGGCAACATCACATCACCGTAAGCGACCCTGCTGAGAATTGTGTCAAAGGGCGTAATTGTAATTCCACCCTTTCTAAAACTGTGCCACAGATTGGTTTCACTGGAACTATGCAAACAATTTTAGATTTACAAAGATGGACATCAAAACTTTGAGGGATTACAATGAGAAATTAAATTGCTTGCTATGCAAATTTGTAATAAAGTGCCTCTCATCAAAAAAAGGCAGCAAGTGAGCAGTTGTTTCTCTACATGATCAGCACTTCTGCATCACAAAAAATTAAGCTATGGGAGGTTTGTGGAGGAACGAGGCCAAACATTTTTAGACTATTAGAGCAGTGAGCTGTAACTGCATTCTAATTTTTCCATATTTTGGATTTACAAAAGCTGATTATCTTTTCATAAGATTCACCTTTCCTCTGAAAACATGGTAGTGTTAGCTATACAAGAGACCAACAAATTACAGGAATAAAACTGTGACATTTAAGGGACTTGGATACATGCTCCATCAGGCCTGGTGATTTCGTGGATCCCTCCTGCTTCAAATTCCATAAAACCATTACATAAGAGTGCTTAGATTCCCCAAGCTTGCCAGTACTTAATAATTAATATGGATCTTTTTTTAAAATAAAATTCCATGAAGTCACACTCGGAATAACAACATGCTTTTCCATTAAATTTAATGCCATAATTACTCCTTCCTGGAGTATGGCTGCCTGTGTGGGAAATATATAACAACGTAATTATTGAGAAAAATTATTCCACAATATTTATTTTTGGATATTTGCATATATAGACAAATCACTAATCTCTCTACTTGAATGAGGGAAAGTCTTGGAAACAGGCCAGTCACAAGTTGCATTCCTTTTATGTCATTAATTTAAGACAATTTAGTTTAATGGAAATTAGTTCATCCTACTCCAGCTTCAGCTTCTCTAATTTACTTGATAAGTACTTTGGAAATCACTCCTAAGTGTCTTGGACAACTATCAGCACCACAATAAACAAATAAACAGTAGTTTTTAACAAAAAAGGAAAGTTATTGCATACATTTTTCCAATCCCCAATTTTAAGTGACATAATGAAAATAATTCACAGCTGAAGGAAATAACATTCAGTTTTGATTCAACTGTTTAAGTGACTGGAAGCAATATGGGAAGATATTAGTCCTTTAAACAAATTACTCTTAGCATCATTTACAGTGCTTTTAGTATTAACACTCTGCACAGCTTCTTTCCAAATTGAGTATGGCGTGATTTACTATTAGCAAGGTCTAAAGCAACAGAAATTAAAGTATAAAAATCTACCCATTGTACATTTTATCAGAAATTAAGTAAATGCCACAATATACCTGGATATGGTTGGTCAGTCCTCAAGAGCAGAACTCTAAAGCTTTCTATCCAATTTGAAAACAGCCTCTGATAACATGCAGTTCAGACAAGAAATGGGCTCAATATGCAAAATTACTTCTCTATGGCTTCTTTCACGCAGACCTTCAAGTTGCTCACACCAACTTAAATATTTAACTTTGTCGTTACTTTTGTGTCATCTGAATTTGACTGAAATATGATCCCTAGAACAGTTCTACTTTCCCATCAGACCATCAGTGTTACTTCTAATTAAAAACAAGTTTATTGAAGTAACACCTATACCCTATTATTGTGGGCATTCCACATGCCTAATTTCCATTAAGTACTGAAAATTAAGGACTTGTAAACATCATATCACAAAGAAAAAAGAAAAGTCTAGCTTGTTAGATATGGAGTTTGGGTTGGAGCAGAGGCAAGGAGGGACAGACCGTGTGAAACAAAAATACCGTTTTTATTTCAAAACGCATCACGTCCCAAAAGCTTGTTCCTTCTGTCAAAACACAGTGACGGGAATTGCCTCAAACCCATGCTCTGTTAAATTCCATA
Source organism: Trogon surrucura (assembly GCA_020746105.1). Lineage (NCBI taxonomy): Eukaryota > Metazoa > Chordata > Aves > Trogoniformes > Trogonidae > Trogon > Trogon surrucura. The sequence continues at coordinate 51,850,691 of CM036621.1, read as the reverse complement.
AAAGCAGTGCTGAAAAAGCTGCAAGCTGTAAGTTTCAAAGGATACAGAGGTGTTTCTCCTGTTCTTCCTCCTCTAGCTCTAGGATGGGCGTTTTAAAAAGATAACAATCTAAACCAGTAATTAAAAAATGAAGCTAAATTTAGTGAGAAAATGTCATTGGTAAAATAACTCCAGTGAGTGAATGACCTGACCATATGTGCAATCACAAGGTAAGAAACTAATTTTCGTGGACCTCTGCTCAATTATTGCGAGCTGGCACACTGTTGTCAGTTCTAAAGGTTAATGCAGTAATGAAAGATGACAATCTCTCCTAAGCGATTACTGAATGCCCAAGCAGGTATTCACATTTTAAATTAAAGGTGCTCTGAGCAGCCTGAGGTTATAAAGTTTGCCCAAAGCCTCTACCACAGCCTGTGTACAGTGTTAACCGAGGCTCCGCTGCTCTGAGGTGTCACGTGCAGCTCAGATGCCAAGAGGATGGTAAAGCTCCTAATGTAATATTCTACCCAAAACTGGGTCATAAATTTACATCACCAGATCTGCTTATAATTGATTCCATTGTGATTTTTCAGAAGACAAAACTCTGGAGTATTTGCTCACGCCTAATGTTGATCAGCGTTGCCTAGAATCTCACTGAAACTTTGGGAGAGGTCTTAGGTAAAAAAAAAAACACCCAAAAAACTTTACAGGCCGGTCTGAACTCACTGGTGGCTGGCACATCTTTTTCTGGAGATAATATACTCCGGTGACAGACCCGATACCAATGCATACCCAAACAAATGCTCCATTAGACTCTCATAAATTGCACACAAATATGCTACTAACGGAGGAGGAGAGGGACTAATACCCATTTATAACCTAGGTAATCTCAAACCCACTAAAGTCTCCATTAAGTCATTCATAAATAAAAGCATAATTAAACAATAACTAGCATCAATGAACTAGAACTAGTGGGCTGTTCAGGCCTATATTTCAACTAAATCGTCAGCCCTGCCAGCAACCACAACACAGAAATAGTCTCTTGGCCACCTCAGCTTTAAATAAAGCAGTGTTAATTTCACATTTATAGGTACCCTTAACAACTACAAGATTTATTAAGTAACCCCCAAGCAATTCATATAAGACAAGGAATGACAACAATAATAATTACAAAGGGCTTTCACTTCAAAAGGAGACATTAAGTAATGGATTAATCCTGCTTTGACAATTTCTTGCAAGTCTTGGGTCATTTTTCAAATCATCTCTGTCACTGAAATCCCAGAAAGTGAGTTTAAAGTTTAATTTCAAGGTTACTTGGTATTAGCTTTAAGCAGATGAAGAGAAGAAAGATTTAAAAGAGCGTAACAGTGTAATCACCATAGATCTCTTCAGAAAAATAATCTTCAAGATATCATACCTTATGTGACAGTCAAATGATAACCAAAGTATGAAGCTTTATACACAAGTAGTTTAACTTGTAGCTTTTACTACTGCCAAAATTTAGTAAAGGGTAAATAGCAAGTTCTAGCCAGAAGGCAAATCAAAGGGAGGTGTTACACGTGCAGTGCTCAAAGAAGAGTTTTTAGAGAGCCAGAATTTAACAACCCAGTTTTGACCTTAAACTCACTTTTTTATATCATTTTAGTTGGTGGTTATAGCTCAGTTATTAGTTTTTGTAAGGAATATCTCCATCTGACTCACATAGAAAGAGGGAAAAAGACAATCTATTTTTTTCCTGGAATTATTAATTTGTTCCTGATTTGTACTAACTCCATTGCAACAAAAGCATCAAAGAGTAAACTGCAGGGATGATGTATCCCACCATGACAAGAGAGCATGTTTAATTCTAAATCAGAAATAGAAATCTTTATCTTCAACAACGCATAAAAAGTAATTATTAAATATCTTAAAGATGCTGGAATGCAAGCTTCTTTATGAAGAAGTGTTATGACACTATAGCATGCTTCCTTTTGTACTCCTCAGCTCTGGGTAAAACAACAAGCTAGTACTTACTGGTTTCTCCATCTATAAACGTGTCCAAGAAGCTAGCACCTTGATGTGAAGTTTTATATATTCCTCAGAAAAAAAAGGGAAAGCAGACTAGGAGAAAGTCATTTAAAATGTTCATATTTTAAGCATTTAGTGTTGGTAACAGTTTTTGCTGTTAATGTCACATAGTACTTCAAGTACAACCAAAGGTTAATACATCCACCTGTCACACCGTGAGCGAAAAGATTGTTGTTAAAGTGTTTAGGAGAATGCCACCGAGTTCATCTCTTGGAAACACAGAAAAGGAGCACCATAATCCCATTCAGATTATGAGGAAGCAGAGGCAACAGTTTTCATGGCTTTGGCATCACGAAAACACTGAAGCAAGAACAAATGCAAAACCATAAAGTGTAACGATATTAAGGTCACTCAGCCCGTGGTTGCCAGAACTGCAAAATGCTTTGATTCACAGAGAAAATTTCTCTGTTGAACACCAAACAAATAGTTTCAGGAATGCTGAGCTGTCTCTTGAATATCTTAACTACTAAAATGGACCAGCTATTTACAGAAGTACGGCTCTTGCCATGGCGTTTCTCATTAAGGAGCCTTTACTATGAAGCACGCTCAGGTACACAGATGTAGCACAATCCTGACAGAGAAGGATAAAAGCTTTCACATCATTAGAGACTCATCCGCAGAGCTCTTCCCTCTATGGATGGTCATCAAGGCCCACCATAACTCTCCTCAAGATTCACGAATCCCAGATCATTTTATGCGTAGCCATAGCGAGTCTTGTTTTCAGCAACACGCACACAACTCTGTGTGGATCTCCAAAGTGGCAAAAAGTTGCTGAAGCTGTGTCACTCGAGATAATGCAATAGTTATTCATTCTGAATTATTTTAGGTTTCGTTTATCTATTTTTCAGCCATGTGAAAAAGCTCCTCTGCAGCCCAAGTGTCAAAGTTTAATGCTGGGCTGGCCACTAAACTTTGACAGATGCTCTCTATGATCCTCCCACCACTCTCCCAAGCCAGGATAACAGGAGAAACAGGGAGAGAAGATTTAAGGTTGGAAAAAAAAAGACCCAAACAAACAAAACTAAACCAAAACCTTGAGGCAGTTTAATAATAATAATAAAAAAACCAACTAATAACAGTGAGGATATTAAACTATATATATACAAGAATGCAAATATGTTCAAAGATACAAGATCACCTACTGTAGGTGATCCTGCTCTGGCAGGGGGCTGGACTAGATGACCTTTCGAGGTCCCTTCCAACCCCTGACATTCGGTGATAATATATTAATAGAGGACCCACCCCTTCCAGATGGCAGCAAGGCACTGAGTGGGGAAAAGAAAGCCCCAGACTGGACTCAGTAGCAGATGGTGGAGACCCAGCACAGAATCCCAAGGGCAGTCCCAAAGAGACACAAGAGCAGCCGTGCCTCTGTCACCCAGGGCGTGCGACAGGGGAAGACAACCTGCTCTGTGGAACGGTGCTCCCCTGCAGCGCGGGCACAGGGCAGCCGCAGCACCAGCAGCACAAGGGGAGATAAAGAGCTGACAACAACCCTCCCAGCACAACAAGCACCAAAAGGCACCTGGGCTCTTTTTTAGGGTCCCTTTTATCCTGAGCACCATGGGAAAGAACACTTCGATTGGTCCACTGCCAAGCAGCCTCAAAGAACTTTTGTCCTGGTGCTCTCAAATCAGGACACCCAGTTATGGGACAGATGAGAAAAGAAATTCAGTATTAAAATGAAACATCCCTAAAATATTTCAAGTTTGGAGCATAAAATTAAACAATGTTAGTCTATTTTAATAAGCTATTCAGAGAAAAGGTTTAATACCTAGACATGTTGGTAATTTTCCAGTAGGAAAAACACCAAACAAAACAGAGAGAGGTAAAGGATTGTAGCAACACTTTCTTGTTCAAACTGAGACTATTTATATAATGTTTTTCAAGCATTGTTCTTCATGTCATTCATTGCCACATCTTTTTCTTAAAAATCAAATGTTCATACAATCAGAAGTAAGTTTTATTATATTTAGTACCTGGCAAGCATTTACTGACTTCAGCACAAAAGTGTTTCAATTCCCATTTGAGAAGAGATTAAGCATGAGGTTAAGCACAATTTCTACCAGCTGTCCTCTTAGCAAACCAAACAAAATGGACTGAAAAATAGAGAACTAACCCCAGTATATACAAAACTTCATTGCTTTTAAATAATTTGTGGTTTAAACTAATCTTTATTATTTTCCACGCAGTCTAAGCAGCAAAGTAGTAACCACTTTTTTTTTAAATATTGTAATTATCAGTGGTATCCTTTTTATTGTTATTATTGCTTACACTTTCCCTTTTAAATACCACACGCTGATGGAGGATAATGAAACAAACCAGGTTTAAAAGAGTCTACATTTCACACTATTATTTTTGTCATTGTGCTCCCAGGTCAAGGTCAGGGAGGGAACACTGTTCGCAGGCTCTCTTTATAGTCTCAGTGGTCTCCCTAATGGAGTAATTAGAGTCAGTCGAGCCTGACTGCAACACCACACTGAGTAGATGTATTTGTATTCCCAGCTGACAGAAAGGGATCACTTTGGTCCACTTTTCCTGGACAAAGTTTTTTAAATCCTTCCTTTGCTAAACATAGCTCAAGGCTTAGAGACAGAAAGGCTAGCTTTGGGGGAAAAAAAAACAAAACAAAACAAAAAACAAAACACCCACAAAAAAAACAACCCCCACAAACCAAAAACACCCACATCTGAAAAATACACATAGAGCAGAACCGGCAAATACTACATCAAATGCTTTCCTCAAATTGCTCAAAAAGATCCCATGGAAAACAACATAAAAGGAATACTTCCTATAGGTTACACGTAGCTTAGTTAATACTATTACACACTCATAATATTTTGAAATCGGCCTCAACACCGCGTCTTCATTATTTTAAGACTGCTCAGAGGGAGACACACATCAGACAACAGCAAATTACGTGTTCTGAACCCCTCAATAAACCAGCACGCAACTTCACAGCAGAGGTGGGGTTTTCAGGCAACAGAAGTAAAAGCCAGCCCCTGAAGATACACCAGGGCTACACTCTTGGCCCCCTCTCACAATGGACAGCAATGCCCAAAAGTACTCACAGCCTGCAAACTGCTGTTCTACAGTCACTATGTTAAACTATCCGACAAATACACTAGAACCCCAAATAATTAACAAATGGCAAAAAAATATATTTGTATTTAATTATATTACCCAGATTATGTTCACTTTTTTAATTAACGAAATCTTTCACTTTTACTTCATGGCCCTCCTTATCCAAACTCCTCTAAGAAACCGCAAATCCTACACATGCACCCTCCAAATGCACAGTTATACACTTTGAGTTTATATTAAAAGTGAAACAAGACATTTTTCTTGGTATTTCTACATCTAAGTTATCTTGCTATAAACATACCTTTATACTGCCCAGCATGTGACAAATGATACGGAAAATAACATCAAAAAATTTGGATCAGGTGGAAAAACTTTCAAGTTCAGGTTATAAAATATAGCTTTTTATTTTTATCTATTAGAAAAATACCCTCATTTTATTATAATTTCACAAGACCTTCAAAGGCCATGCTATTCTTAAATACGGCAAATCCTCCAACAAAATATTGTCCTTTTACTCATAAGCCTTTATCTACTAGTTGCAGATGATATCACATTCACTTTTTAAATAATATTTAAAGGTCAAACTAATAAGACATAGAAAATGTTGAACATCTTGTAAAATTCAAACAAGGCACTGCAGAAGCCACAGGGGGGTACTTGCTAAAATGATCGAGCACTTTTTAACATATTTATTCAATGATTACCAGGGACACAATGTAATCCACTTCTACTAGAAACCCATGGGAGGGAAAAACTCTGCTGAAAAAAAAAAATATCTTCAGAGTTCCTTCCTCATCTGTTTTCAAATCATACAAATAAGAAGTCACAGCTCAGAATACACATAAACTACAGTTTATTGCAAAGATGTCCAAGCTAGTTAAATTGCTTCAGGTACCAGAAAAAAAAAAAAACAACCCACACACCCCTTTGGCAATGGGGATTTCCACGAGAGAGTTGACCAAGCCGGGAAGCACAGGGGTCCAGGGACAGAAAAATACCATTAGTCTTGGTAGATTCTTGAGGTATTCAGAGCATTACTGCCAGCATAGGCAGTTACTCATACAGGATAACATTCCATTTTAGCTACCCACCTAGGGCAATCTCAATGGATAATTGTAATTCTGTTCTGTACGTTTGTTCTGTATGCTATGGCCTCGTCTCTGAGGAACAGAAAATACAGATAGAGGAAAGCACTGATTTTTCCAGTTCTGACTAGCATAAACTTACCAATGCAAATCTTTAATCAGTCTGTATCAGACACAGCTAAGGTTTTCTATCTACATGCAGAGGTAACAAACCGGTGAATATTAACATACAGTCCTGATACTATTTGACACTAAGCATGTGCTTTTTTTCTTATGCCATAAATTTGTTCAGGTTAGAGGGAACCTTAGGGGAACATATAACCTGCTACACAAAGGGTTTCAATGAAGTTGCCGAGGGCTTTATGCAGACCAATATTTATGGTCTGCCATACCAAGTTCTAGGTGTTCAGCCTACAACAGCAATCCCTGAAGTCATAAATTCCTATGCACATACATTCCTACATGCATTAAGAGCATTAAACTTGTCAACAGAAAATTCAAAACCAACAGTGACTCACAGGAGTGTTTTGAAGTCAGCACCTTCCACCCACATAAGAAATAGAGCTTTCAGTTCTTCTGAAAAAAAAATATTTTAATCAGTTTTCTTTCTCCCTGTGTGGGTAATTACTGCAATCTATAAGCAGTTACATTTCTCTAATCACACACAAGAGATGAGGGAGACAGATCTCTGTTTCAGAAGTTGCACCTTGCCGGAACACCATGTAGAATCTTGAGCCTGCAGGAGACGTAGACATGCTGGTGGAAGGACACCCCAGTGCTGACAAGAGACAGCAGGCACACTCCTCCATTCTTCCAAAGCTGAGATGGTTTTGTCCCACCAGAACAAGTTTTGGATGCTCAAGTTAGGGGGACAGCTTCCAGAGGCATTGGCATTGGCATGTTTTGACTGCAAAATGTTTTCTGCCATGGTGGATTGAGCTCTTGCTCAGATCCCTGTAATTCTGGGCATAAACTCTATTTCAAGGTACCAATTAGAAAAGTGCTTGAGCATGGTCTTTTTCATGCATTAATTTAATTTACACAAATGCCTAAGGCACTCTTCAGAAATGCTTTGACTTTTAATGGTAAAATAAGAAAAGAAAGCCTTCAAGACAACAGACTAATGTTCTTCATTGAAAAGTTATACATAAGCCCTGGAAGAAAACCAGAAAGAGCACAGTAGGAAATAAAACTTAAGGCAAAATTTTACTTCCATTTCGGCTGCCATATGAACAAACATTTTAAATTATACCTGTACACTGGATACATTAACATTTTGCAATCATGTGGGCACATAATACCCGTAACAGATATTTCTGTATGATATTTATGAGAATTTGTATAGAATGTATATATAATTGTTACTATGCTAACAAAAAGTTAACTTTTATTTGTCCACCCTACTACAAGCAGAGCTGCACTGCACTTGCCTCAGGGGAAAACTGTCTCCAGAGAGATGAGTTTTAACAAGACTTTCTTAGAAATCTCTTCTAGCAGGGAGTTTGAGAATTTCTGTTGAGTAATATTTATCAGTTTTTGCAGACTCACCCCCTTTCTTCTGGAGTATCCTGCTCTGAGTTTGATTGATGGAGTTAATTATCGTGCCAGCATTATCTCACAACAGCAGACCAACTTTCTGCATAGCTTGTTGTTATCATGGGTATTGAGTTGGTTTTGATGGTCCAAACACCAACCAAAAAAAAAATTTCATATTCTCAGAATGTTAAAATATAAAGAAATTCCTCCTGCTCATGGCCAATCTTTGAGACACATTCTCCTTCCACAGAGATCTTAGATATTATATTTCTAGTTAATCTGAGAATATACAAACCTCCATCATTTTCAAAAAGCATCAGAAATCCCTTGATCATTTACAGATTTGTTAGCTTGCTTTCCTACTTAGACTGAACACTTGTGTGAGTGGATGCATTGTGTGTAGAATACACTGAAGATGTTTAGTTCTGAAAACAAAGGCAGCCTGTGATCCTCTCATTCGGTGAATAATAGATCCACTTTCTATTCTAGATCTCATCTCATTTCACCTCGGATCTATTCTCACTTCAGTCACTAGAGTGAAAACTCCATGTCCTTTCAGGAGCTTCAGGTGGTGTGGTCAACACCACCGGTGTCACCAGCTCTGGCAAAGGTCGTAAAAGCCATGGGAATAAAAGACAGCTTTTTCCGATGACTTAAGATTTGAACCATGGACATCATAGGAAAAAGACAATGAACTAGAATCCAGATTCATTAACACATTTTGATTAATGATTTACATCATCAGGTCAGAAGGCCTGAGGATAACCAGGGGAAGCAACATCTGCTGTCATCTTAGAGGTGTTTCCTCTGGGATTCAAACGAGTGATCAGTATGAAGTTTCACAGATACAGATGGATCCAAGTATGTCTAAAATAGTTACAATTTCTATCTAAAAATCTATAAGTAACCTACATTTGTAGTTTTGCTGTGCAGCAGTTTTAATGTCCAAAACTGATTGTTACTCTTAACTTGGACATTTCTCATATTTTAAGAAATCAGGGGAGAGATACCTTGGAAAGAAGAATTAACTCTAGTAACTCCCAGAAGTGAATACCCATTGCCTACATGAAAAGTAATCTCATTTTATATACATTTAACCCATCAATAAATGGTGTTTACATTGACTCCACACATTATAAGCAATTAAAAATGGCCCAGCATTTGAAATACAAAGACTGTTTAATGCTATGGCAAACACTCTGTTAACACAGGTATGTAAAAATTTACTAAAGGTTTACAAGAAGAGGTAAAAACAAAGGAATGCTTAAAAGGTAAATCAGGAGCTGTACTTCAATAGTCTTTTTCTCCTTCCCTTTCACCACAAAATTTATAATAAAAATCCCTTGCTTGACAGGATTCTAGATATTAAAGATGATATTAAGAGCTCCTTTGCCAAAAAAAGAAAACACATTAGAGGATAACATTTGAATCCTTTGTTGCTACTGTTAAAAAATTAATCCTGTTCTGGTAAAGCAACATTCAAAAAAAGACAGAAGAAACGGCACAAAAGACACCACTTCTGATGAAGCAGAGAGAAAAAAAATTATGTTCTGATCAGCTCTCCTGGGCTCTTTTATCTGTTTGTTTCTACTTTGTCATTGGTGAGAGTTTCTCAGCAGTGCTGGAAGGAAAAGTGAACTGAATTGCAAATTTAGTCTTTCAAGTGCTTGTCTTCATTTTCTCTACTCAATACAGATGCTATTGCCATCTATTCCTTCTTTTGGTAAGCTCCCTTTTTCTACCTAGCTTTGTCAGTAAGGTCACAGTACCATTCAGAAAGAGGGAGATGGCAGGCTGATTTCTAGGAGGTTGTTAGATGGCCTAACAAAATGAGTTACATCAGTATTTCAACCCCTAAACACATTTTCTCCAACAAGCAACAGAACACCCTATTTCCTCATGAGCTTGACCACTAATCAGACCTACTTTGTTATGTTAATATTCCAGTAATGTTCTAGAAGTTTCAAAATGCTCTTTTCAAGTCACAACTTAAACATGGTACTTGAATTAAGTTCATCAGAAACAGCTTGATTCTAAAGCAAGTGAGGTCTTGTCCCATACAGGAGGCAGTAAGGGAGAGAGATGAACATCCCCTTGGGATGATGGACTCTGTTTAAGCACTTGTTCAATTTCTCTGACAAAGCAGCTGAAATAGGCAGCACGTAGACATTCTGGTTTTGCTTTGTTTGCACCAGTGTTTTAATTAACCCGTGGGTCTCTCAGCATAGGATATTATAGGTCCTACTAGTTTACATGGTTTGAAAGTGACTGGGAAAATTTCTACAAGTAGTAACAGACTATTAAATACAAAACCAAAATATATTTAGGTCAAAGAGTCTAGGAACTGCAAATTGTTAATGGCTGAAAGACCACTCTGAGGAAATCTCACTAAAAGCTTGCCCAGTTGATCTGTTTTTCTTGGGCATCATCTAGTAGCCATTTACATTACAGGGCTGAATGGACAAAGATCTCATCTGGTCAAGCTGCTTAGTTGTTCCATTGAAAAAAATAGACCAAAGTATTATCCAAGGGATTTTTTTTCAGGAAAAAGAAAAAAGAAAATAGCGTGTTCTACAGATGAGTACCACAGTCACTTATCTTTCAAAAACTGGTTAGGATAGGTAATGGAAAAATAAGAATACATCAACAGTTTCTTAAACACCTGGATCTCTTCCCTAACCAGACAGACTGCCAGCCTTCTACCTTAAAGCACTTATTCGCACCTTACTCAATTTTTATTTCATGTCCTCACCAGAGACATAAATTGCCCATTTTACCTCCATTTCTCTCTTCTCCATTAATAACTCCCCTCATGTGAAAAACACATAGACAAAGCGGTGGTGGTTACAATTGCAAATGCATTCACTTTTAAATGTGTTTTGAGAAGCAGAAGTTGCACCAGTTATTCCCAATGCAATAATTCCACTGAAGTTATACAAGCCAATTGACTAAAAGCTACATGGCCGCAAGGTTTAGCTTGACTTTCTAAAATGTTAAGTCCACGCTGCATACAAGTAATCATACACTGTATGTGCTATGCACAAACTGATCAACTGCAAAAATCATTACAAATGCAGGTAGTTTTTCACATTCTGCTAGGTAACAGTAGCTCTGTCAACTTGGTTAATTTTCCTCTTAGAAACTATGCAAGAAGAAGATAAAGCAGACGATCTGAAGTGGCAAGTTCAGAGTTCTGTTGGGGTGCCAGTGGATGACCAGATGATTCGTCCTTATTGTTTTAAAGGATTATTTTGGTAGTTTTCCACCATACAATACAAACCATGAATTCAAGATACTCCCGCAACTCAGCTCTTTGTTATTAATTGTGATCTGCTTAAATAGCTGTTCCAGGGACTGTTTGTACACTACACAGCAAAATGGATATCTGGTTTGTACACAATGACATCATTAGCAAGAAAACAGATCTTAGATAGCGTTTACATTTTCAGATATCATCAGAGTTGATGCAAGGTGTAAGGGAATTCCTTTCCCTTTCAGAAAGAAAGTTGGCATCACAATTTATTCCAAGCTCTGCTGAGACAATGTTTGAGTTCTCTATACTATGAGATCTTCTCAAGCAAAGTTCCTCTCTCATATAGATTTCACTAGAAGGCCCCTTTAATTTTCCTTTTATTCCTTGCTTCCAAAGAAATACCCAAATATGCTTTCACAAGCCATGGTTATCTAGAAACGTGAGACTGATTTCAAACCTTCTCTCTAGTTGTGTTTGGTTTGGGTTTGTTTTATCTAAGAGGAAAAAAATATAAAACCAGAGTGAAGTTTAACAAACATAGAGCAATTGGCTGCTATTTTTCTTAGGATATATTTTGTAAATAAAATTTATTCTACTTTAATCTACAAGGCTTTGCAGTTCAAAGAGTAAGAAAGGGACCACTCCAGATGTCAAAGTCTTAGTGGACATACACAACTGATCTGCTGGGTAGCGCATGTGCAGCATAGTGCTGCATCACACATATGGCAACTTCTTTTACATGCCTCCTGCGTTTCCCTCCTATAAGCTTTACAGTGGGGGGAAAAAATGGTAACAATGCATTTGTTTCATCAAATGTTAATTTACTTTGTATACACTTTTTGAAGTGTTTTTAATCCTTTCATTGCACTGTATTGATTTTTCCCCCCCTTCTGTTTCGTTCAAGCTGCTGTTTCTTGCAGTAAATTCTGTTGAAGTGAGTGAATGGCATTTTTTTTTTTAGAAATAGCTTTATTGTTTCTGTCAGATCTACTGCATGGTTAAACATCACTGATTATTTGCACAAGCTTTACAGTTGAAGTGTCCTTAGCATGCTGGCTGACTTTGCTATGTTAGGCCCAATATACACATTAATCATGTAGCTAATCTAGTTCTCATCTGACCTTGATTTAGTAAAACCACAATATTGCAAAGAAATTAGGTTCTCTGGAGGTGTTTTATCAGCATTACAAATCTTTATTGCTACCTACTTTTTCACTTTGCAAAAGGATTGAAAGGTTATTGGATACTTCACTCATATTCTGCCTCTCGCTATCACCTCCTTCTCCTCTTTGGTTACGAGTTTCAGCCAAACAGTTTTTATGGGTTTTTTCCTTCTCCCAGAGGATTTCAAAATAGTCTTGGGAAAAACATGTATTTTCATTAAGGTTTTCATTAAAAGACTCAATTACAGGTAAGCATGTAGTAATAAAACTACGAAGCCATAAATCCACACAGCCAGTTCATAAGCTACTCCCGTGACAACAGTCCCTTAGCCTGTTAGTGTTAATACATAGCCTCTCCCAATCTTGGAACTTTTTACAAGTGTAAGTAAGGACTTGCTCTTTAGTTATAATAGAAACATGAACATCCACCTGTGTCCTAATCTTTCCTCCATGAATATTTACAGCCCATGGCAGGGAGGCTGGATTAGGTGATCTCTAATGTCCCTTCCAACCTAAGATGTTCTATGATTTTATGATTCAAACAAGCATCGGTTCAAAGGGAAGGGAGATGTGTGTGGCCAGTAAGTCGAGGGAGGCGATTCTCCCCCTCTACTCCACTCTCATGAAACCTCACCTGGAGTACTGCGTCCAGTTCTGGAGCCCACAGCACAAGCAAGATATGGATGTGCTGGAGTGTGTCCAGAGAAGGGCCACAAGGATGATCAGAGGGCTGGAGCACCTCTCCTATGAAGACAGACTGAGAGAGCTGGGACTGTTCAGTCTGGAGAAAAGAAGGCTCTGAGGAGACCTTACTGTGGCCTTCCAGTATCTCAAGGGGGCTACAAGGAAGCTGGTGAGGGGCTTTTTAGCATGTTGGGTAGGGATAGGACTAGGGGGAATGGATTAAAGCTAGAGATAGATCAGTTTAGATTGGGCGTTAGAAAGAAGTTCTTCACCATGAGGGTGGTGAGACACTAAAACAGGTTGCCCAGAGAGGGAGTGGAAGCCCCATCCCTGGAAGTTTTTGAGACCAGGTTGCATGGGGCTTTGAGAAGCCTGATCTAGTGAGGGATGTACCTGCCCATGGCAGGGGGGTTGGAACTAAATGATCTTTAAGGTCCCTTCCAACCCTGACAATTCTATGATTCTATGATTTTAGTGACAGGTTCACACGGGACATGAGTTCTCATTGACTGCAGAACAAGTTCTTAAAAGCCCTACATACAAAATCCACAGACACTGCTACCGGAGGAATTAGATATTGAGTAGAATATGTGTTACAACTTAACATGTGTTTCAATTTAACCAAAATCCCCTCTCACAATCTCTGTAGCCTCTTCAGCTGCTACACCATAGCTGCTGTTGTGCTGCAGGAGCAGCTCCACTGCCCTTCTCCCACTGGAGAAGTCCCTGTGCTCAGCATCTTTGCTAAGGGTTTACATAACAGAGGAGCCATTAAAATGCTTTACAAATTGCTTCCAACTAAGACTTTTTTTTGACCTTTTGGTGATGAATGTGAACTGAGAGATGCTAAGGTTTGCCCTCCCATGACGATAATCCTCTTGGAAACCCAACCAGTATTGCTCCTTGCCTCAGGCAGGTGACAGTCGCAGTGATGACATGCAGTGTCACACTATCAAAGTTGGACAACTTTAACTTGGCACTGGAGGGCAAACTTTAGGCTTGAATCAGTACAGTGTAAGCCTCTGCATATTCTAAATTCTTTATTCCACAGAGGTTTATCCTTTATTAAGTGCAGTGGGAGTACTGCTCCCCCTCACAACAGTGTTCCAGTTTACCTGGGTGATCTGCCTCCTACAACACACAAGAGCTCCAAGAGAGACACTAAAGATGCAAACTATTGAAAACAAGGACCAGTGTAAAGACAAGTCTACAATAAAAGTTTTGCCTGTTTACACACAGGTTGTAATTATTCCAGTAACTTATTTTAACATTGCAATTCTCTTTCACACTATGCCTGGTTTATTGCCTCAGCTGGAGAACATCCAGTCCAATAGCCTCTCGTTTTTCCATTCATCTATTTAAACTTTTGCTAGAGAAAAAAAAACACCAAACCTAAAAGCACACACACACACACAACTAAAACCACATTTATACAGTAGCTTGGAGGTCCAAGTAAATCTGTTACAGAACCCATCAATATTGGGCTTGGGCTTTATCTTAGCATAAACTCAAAAGAGATGTGCTCAGAAGCCATGGATGAAACTGCTCCGAAATTACTGGCAGAAAATACAGGAAAATGGAAAAAGTAACATGGAGAACCAAAAGAGAGTACAGAAAAGTGGGCCAGGAAGCCCAGATCACTTAGGAAGTGTATATCAATTGGGACCTGGGTATGCTAGATGGCAAGCCACATTCTCACTTTTCTTTCTCAACACCACAACATCCACACAAGTATCTTCTACCTTTCACTGCTTTGCTGACCTGACCAAGGCACACTTCAAATCTGAGCTGCAGCCCCATGAAAATGAACCCACTCTACAGCAAATTTAACGTACGTTTAATTCAAAATTCTTTATCTGAGGAAAAGTTTGTTTCAAAGTTTCCAGTACTTACATTTTTAAATGCACCTTCCTATGCCATTAAAAACATCCACCACTTCAATTTGCTTAGTTTGGCAACCTCAAAATAAACACACCCACAAAACAAAGTGAAGGGGCTTTTCAGCATGTCATCCTGATCATCAAACTGGATCTACAATGACAAGGAGCAGGGAAAAGCAGCATCATAAAGCATCGTTCAGACACCATTGCTATTATTTAGATTTATTCAGCACTATGCACGCAAAGAACAAAATCATTTTTATTGTATCTACAGGCAAACACATTCCCATTTCATTTTTACTGTATCTATGGTACTTTTAAATTCTAATACATATTTACATGGGTAATTAAGCATAGTGGTTTAAAAGAAAATTTTAAATGGTAATTATCAACTGGAATTATTCCCAGGAGTAATTTCTGAAATCTGGGGCACTGCATTTCACTAAGTTTCAGTAGTACTATATAGCTTCCTACTTTTTTTTTTCCCCCAGCTAAATGTAGATCACAAAACTATTTGATCCAGATGAAATTGCTATGATAAACACAAACCGTATCTTTTCACAACTAGTATTGCTTCTCTAGCAGTTTCAGAGAAAATCTGTCAATATAGCTAAGCCTGCAAATATCTAAGTAAGAGACTCCCTGCAGTTTGGGAAGAAAATGCCAACAAGCACAATACTTGTACCAATATTATGTAGAATAGAACAGTACAGCCACAAAACATTATAAAATACCAGGAATTGAAATTCCTCTTAGTTGATTGCATATCAAAAACCTCTTTCTTCTTTAAAAGTGATCATAAGCTACTGGATCTGTACTTCCAATCTTAACATTCATAACTGACAGCAAATTAAAAGTATTTGTCTGTTGATTTACCCACATGTCTTAAAACAGTCAGTCCCCTCTTCAACAGCATATTTTAATAACCAGCTTCTACTTGAAAGTCATTCTAATTCTGTCCCAACATTCCAATGTCAATAATACTTTAATTAATAAGCTGAAAAGCATTAGAAGTTCTCCTGCAACGTGTGACAAAGGCACCACAGTTGAGGAAGTCAGCAGTGCTCACAAATCAGGAGCCAAATTAACAATATCAGAGCCATTAAACAGAAATGAGGTGACAGGTGGTTTCCTTTGTTGAAGTCTCTTGAAAAGATACTGCTGGTAGTGGCAAGAGCTCAGTGTTTCCATATGATTCAGTGATAAACCCCAAAAGGACTAATTAAAAAACGTTATCTGCTTGAGAAGTTTTTGATTGCATCTTTTTATTTGCTTTTGTAGGTGGTTGTCCTGTAATCCAATTCTATAAGCTTGTGATGCAAGATATTTTCTACCCCAGGACTGAGAGCATCCTCAGAAAAGCCCAATGATTTTGCTGGTCCCAGAGCCAATGCAAAGCCACAGAAGGGTTACAAACTTTTGTCTCTGTATCTCTCTCTCTCTGGTCATTTGCCTTTTAATATCTTGGCAAACACCGATAAAAACTGATCATCACTCCAAAATCCTCCTACCAAGCCGGTACAATACCTCATGCCAAGTTTTAGGCATATCTATTGAAATTTGCTATGTTCTTTCAGTGATGTTAAGCCAAGACTCATTATCCCACACCAAAAATTAGCTGAAACCACTGTGACAAATCATTTTGCCATAGTTCAGCAGAAGATCAAGTCATTCCTATCCTTCCTTCATTACCCTGGAACATCTGTAACGGGTATCCCATCAGTCAAATGGCTAACAAAAAAATAAATACCACTAGACCCACAAACACACCTAAAAACAACCCAACCCAACACACAAACTACTAATCCCGTTCATTGCCAGAGAGCAGAAATTTTCATGGCTGATAAGAGAAAGAGATATTTGGACATAAACAAGTGGGTGGAGACCACGGGAAGCAGTTCTGGCAGTAGGAGCAACGTGCACTGACTCGTATAGCCAGGGCAATGACAGCCCGGATTCTCAGACTGACACAGTTGCTCCTTACAAGCCACTGGATTAATTCACCATAATGTAAACGTGTTTGATGCTACAACATCCCAGGAAAAAAAAAAAACAAACTACTTTTGGTGCAAATAATTGCAGGAAATTATGACCAGAAGGAAAAACACCATATGAAAGAGATGAATGCAGCCAAAATGAGGGTCTTCGGAGCGGAAAAGTCTACTTCACCACAATTACAGGTATCACACCATTTGCCTTTCATTATAGGGTGACAATTCCCATTTTATTAAATCCTCCTGAGGAGGAAAAAAACAAACAAAAAGATCCAACAAAAATCACCAAACATTTTACACATCCATCGTTTGGAGAAGCCCTTTAATACTTCACCTTGAATGGTCTTAAAGGACATCTTCACACTCTGAATTTCCTCATACATTCAAAGTGGTTTTGTTCCTAAAAACTTCTTTTCTTTTCTGAATGAACATGCATTACAAGACAGTTCTTAACTCTATAAGCACATTAGTTTCTCACCTCCTCCCATTTTCACCTCCTTTTGAGTCTTAAACCCACTAAATAAGAGATGCAGCTATTGCAACTTTGTGATTTCCTGAATTTTGGTGCTTGGCTAAAGAGACCCAGCTCCTTCAGCCCTTCCGCATAAGGGAGATGTTCCACTCCATCTCTGCGGCTCTGCGCTGGACTCTCTCAAGCAGTTCCCTGTCTTTCTTGAACTGAGGGGCCCAGAACTGGACACAGTGTTCCAGATGTGGCCTCACCAGGGCAGAGTAGAGGGGGTGGAGAACCTCTCTTGACCTACTAGCCACCCCTCTTCTAATACACTCCAGGATGCCATTGGTCTTCTTGGCCACGAGGGCACACTGCTGGCTCATGGTCGTCCACGAGGACCCCTGGGTCCCTTTCCCCTATGCTGCTCTCCAACACATCAGTCCCCAACCTATACTGGTACTTGGGGTTGTTCTTTCCCAGATGCAAGACTCTACACTTCCCCTTGCTGTATTTCATAAAATCTCTCCCCACTCAACGCTTCAACCTGTCCAGGTCTTGCTAAATGGCAGCACAGCCTTCTGGTGTGTCAACCACTCCTCTCAGTTTTGTGTCATCAGCAAACTTGCCAACAGTGCTCTCTAATCCCTCGTTGATGAAAATACTGAATAGTCCTGGTCCCAGTACTGACACCCAAGGGACTCTACTAGATACAGACCTCCAACTAGACTCTGTCCCACTGACTACAACTCCTCTGACTTCTTTGCTTCAAGCAGTTCACAACCCACCTCACTACCCAAGCTCATCCAGACCACACTTCCTCAGTTTAGCTATGAGGATGCTGTGAGAGACAGTGTCAAATGCTTTGCTGAAATCCAGATAAACCACATCCACTGCACTGCCATCATCTATCCACCTGCTTATGTCCTCATAAATGACTATCAGATTAGTGAAACATGACTTCCCCTTGGCAAAAACTACAAAAGTGTCCTATGCATGAAACCCTCTTTGAACAAGCCAATCCTGCAGACCTTTCCCAAGAGAGTCTAATACCATGGTTCATAAGTGATGAACATTTAGTTTAAGGATGCACAGAGATGTATCTGTGCATACTGTCCCCCTTTTCTCCATGCCTCTCCAGCTGTTAATTCATTTTTTTTAGGTTATTAGCTTTCCAAGAAAATATTGTAAATTTGTACAGCATTTAGCATCTACATAACCTAACTTTAATTGGCCACTGGACACAACTATCATAATAAACCAGCCTTAAGCCTCAACTGCAGCCTTGGAGTCTTTCTTTGCAGCCACAGTGATGAAGAATTTCATCTACAGAGTTCCTGAAAGGTAGGATTTACAGCTAAGCACCTGCTTTTGTTAGCACAGTTTTCTGTATAAAGCACATTCTTCTCTGAACACTGGTGCCTCTGCTATTTGAAAGGAAATGACAGCCTGATGATTAGCTATTTCTACAGTTAAATTGTATTTATCCAAAAATTAAGTGCAACCCACTTTGAATAGGGCTTACACTTTGAGTGCCATCATGATTCATACCTTTTTCCTCATGATCTTAAGTACATTACAGCATACTAGATATTAGAAGGATTTCATGTCTAACAAATTAACTGATTGCTAATTACTTTGACTCATCAAGGAGTTTTGTTGGTTGCTTTTCCAGACGAATCCTTTAAGTCAATTCAACAACTACATGATCAGATGAAGCAGATTTGAGGCAGCATTAAACATCATCTTAAAATAACCCCTTAGTTTTGTGCCTTAAAAGATACCATCAGTGCGAATATCACATCACTCCAGTAAATTTGAGTGTTCCACCCTGAGACCAGAGCTTAGTCTAAGGCACATACTTTAATGGCTTTTTCATAAGAAGATTAATCCTTTTCCAGATTTCCTTGGTGTCAAAAATATAGTACAAGCAAGTTTCTCAACAGTAAACAGTTATAAGAAGGAACAGAATGCAAGCTAATTTGATATTCCTTAGACATTCCAGGCTTGTAACATAAATGTTTTGATACTTCAGTCTCAAAATTCAGTAGATAAACATCTTTCATAGTTTTTCCCATTAATTTTAGAATATTTATCTTGTTTTAAGTTATCAGATGAGTAGATACACCAAAAGATTATATGTATCCTTGAGGTCACAGTCTTAAAGGACACCTGAAAAGCCTCAACAGGAATTTTCTGTAGATGCATTCATTTGTATTTCGCTGTGGGCGAAGGAGCAGCACAGTTTCTAACAAATCAATGCAAGCCAAACCAAAATTAGCAAATTGTCTGATATGACAAAACCAAGTTGAACACTAGCCTTCAGGAAGAGAAAGCTAGCAAAGCTAATAATACAATTTACTCTGCTGCTAACAATCTGTTGTGGCATAACATAGATGGTTCATTTAAAAAAGCCCCAAAATATTATAACTTAAAAATAAAGTATCTTTTTTTGCAGCTCACTCCTCTTACTCCTCTCAGGATCACATTGTGTAACACAAGACCCTGAGCTTTCTTACTGCTCCTTGTTGAGCTCTAGAGGCCAGTGGTCAGGCAGATGACTTTCTGTTTAAGGTTATCTATGCACTGAATTATGTTGCTTGTGCTCTGCTACTGTAACAACAGAAGAGTCACATAGGTTAGTACTAACCAGGCATTTCCCAACTTCGCATCCAGCTCTTCCTGCAGAAGAACAACTGTGTCTCAGAAGACCAGGTACCACTGCCGAGACACAAACAGGTCATCACTGTCAGAAGTACTAGTGGAGCACCTTGCTGGCAATTTAACAGAGGAAACTGTGTGGGACAGGACTCATTATTTGCATCCCTGGCTGACTTCTGATAGAGCCAATTAAATACATTTGTACTTGGATACTGCACTAATTACAAGAAACTTCACAGCTCTACCTGGCAAAAAGCTGGTATCTGGATGAGACAACAACTTTATGGAATTCTACCTTTTCACTTCCACAGCTAGTATAGTGGTTTTGGACTATAAAGGCCCAAATGTGAAGGGATGAGGGGTTTTTGATGTTATGCTGTTGTTTTCTTCGGTGGTTTTAGCAGTGTGGCAGGGAGGAGGGGGTGGTAACTGCATCAATAAGCTGTATTTTTTAAAGGTCAGTTCTGACAGTTCACAGAACAATTCACCTGCAGCCAAGTGTGGCCACTGGCCTGGAGCTGCAAGATCAGGAAAACCCCTGGTGTGACCTTGATATCATCTCTGCTTGAGGCAGTGTTAACAGGCACTCAGATTTTTCCCCTTAAACTATTCCCTTTTGTGCAAAAGCTCTCCATCACGGGAAGTTACATTCCTCCTGATCTGGATTCCTAAAGCAACTGAGGCCACTGGTGTAGAAGCACAGCAGCCTCAGGGGAGTCCTAACAAGTCGGAAAAATGATGAGACTTTCCATGTTTCATTCCGCAAAACTGCAGCTGCAAAAGCCGAGTACAGAGTACTGCTGTATGTCATTCAGAAATAGTACAATCCAGACTGCTTTGTTATAATGATATACAGTACATAGTCTTCTTGAATAACAAGCTTTTTCTTTTTGAAACTTGCTGTGCGGCATTTCAACTACCACGTATTCCTCCATACTTTTCATATGCAGATTATAATGTGGTACATGCACATAATAGGCTACAGTTAATAGATCATAAGTAGCACTAGCTTTGTTTTTAAAAAAAAGCGTACCCTGTGCTTTCTGTAACTCCTTTCCAACCCTTTTACTTGCAGATATGATTCCCAGTAGATTTATTAATAGTTAAGATTATACAAGTAGCAGTCACAAATATTTTATACAAGTTGTTGACAGGGTAAGCTGTAGATTGTGTTAATGTTCTCCCAGTTAGAAGATGAATAGATGTGCCAGAATAACCTATTCATTTCTTACAATTCCATATCACCAGGGCCTTTTCTTCAACTTGTCAGATGAACTACTGATTAAATATTAGTAGATTTAAATCTAACATGTTATGAGTTTCTTTTTACATACTTTTTGAAGGATATTTCACTTCAGCTAATTACACACATCAAGACAATAAACTGTATGTGTGATATATTACTATATATGGTGAACATATTCCCCCAGGAAATAATGCTGTTGTATTCTCAGGATTAAAAAACATTAGAAAATACAATGTAGAAGCATTGATTTGATTTTTCTTTAATGTGCTACAAGCTTCCATTCAAAGAAACTCTCGACTTGTCAAAAATCAGATGGTCTTCTCAACACCTTCACAGGTTTTCATTTGCCATGTTCAGTTAAAATTTTATTTGAATGCTTATTGGCATTTCAGACTTCATAAAAATGCAGTCAAGTATGAAAAAGGCTTAAAGTTATCTACCAATAATAATTGGGCCATTAAACTGGGTTACAAAGTGAAAGTTCCTTTTTTTACACTTTAATAAAACAGTATTGAGAGTTATAATCATAAACTTAGTGGGAAAAAAATGAAAATACTGTGATGGATTCTGATTTGGCATAACCACAGCATATCAGTAGTACCTATGATCAAAGCAGTCGTTTCATTACGGTATGAAACAAATTAGTTATTTTCTAGTTCATATATAGTGCTGTAAACCTCCAGCAGACTCAATGCTTTGACAGACACATGGCAAAAAATTTACCACCCCTTGCCCTCTACTCACCTCCACAGGCAACTCCATCCCAATGGCAAGGACACTTGACCTACTCCTCAATCAGCTCTAGGACCAAAATAGTTTCAGACAAGCATATTCAGGTAAACCAGCTTAAAAAAAAAAAAAAAAAGTAGTTCAGCAACTGATTCATGATCAGTTTTCATAGCCTCTACGAATGTAGCAAAAAAAAAAAAATTTGAATCCAAGTAGTAGTAGTGCTTTTAATTTTTCTCTCTACATGTAACATCAGAGCCATAAGCTAGCAGAGATCTAAGTAATTTTTATCATCAATGTAACACAGCATTTTGCTTAGACCTGGATCGTAGCTGCAGAATTCAAAACAGACTTAATTTGGGGGATTTAGAGTCCAATTATAAAGCAATCACCCTAACATCCCTAAGTCTAAGTATGGTTGTGTGTGCACATCTGCTTTTCTTGATCCCTGAGCACCACTCCTTACATAATTCAGATACACATGTGTTATGCTAATTACGTAAAAAAATAATTCTCCATATTGAACAAAACCAAGCTAACAATCACAACTTAAATGGCAACATTTCTTCAGGTTCTGTTTAGCCTGTATGAGGAGGATGACACTTTTCTCCTAGAATTTCTTTTCTCTCACCATAATAAAGGAAATTGGTTACTTAAAATGAAGCCAAGGTATCAAAGTCAAAACTACATGATGCCAGGATCTTGACCCAGTCAAGTATAAAGTAGTGTTCTTAAATCAAGAAGGATCGTGCTTTTGGTTTCTGGCTCGTGCCCATCGCTGCCATTCTCAGCCATGCTGCTGACATATTGCCAGACTCATAAAAGGGATCGTTTTAACACATATGCTAGAAAAATAGATGGCAAAGCACTGCTGATGTTGCAGTGGCTGGAAGAATGTTGCTCAGCTGCAGAATAACATTATTTTTAGAGAAATATATCTAGTCATCACTGAAAATGGCATCTATAGAAAATGCTGAACCTCTGGTTTGTTTTATTAAATCCAGTTCAATAGGAAGCAATGTATTGTGATGCAGATTTCCTGCAAAATACCTCTGGGCAGAAGCACTGAGTAATCAGTCTCCACTCTTGTACTCAATATGCAGTTCTGGCACAACATTCGCGATTACTGATTGCTTATTCATATGATTTTTTTTTAAGATTGAGTTAGAGGATCATATTCTGGCACCCCTTCTGAGCATGAAAGCTGAGAGACTTTCAACAGGCTTTGAGATCTACAGAAATTTCTTCCCCAAGCAAGAAGGTCTTACCTTTTTTATGTTCAAACCTCAGTTCAGGGGCAAAGAGGAAGCACGCATTTCATTCACACACAAAATACACATACACCAAGAATTTATTCTTAGTCTAGCTGATATTTTAACATTCTCACCATTATTAGTTGAAATTAACTATCACAGAAGAATGAGAGAATTTAAGTGTGCACATAGAACTTTTACATTTTTGTTGTCATGCTCATTCTCCCCCTTGCTCTCCCCTCTGGGTCTGTCAGCCAGGGGTTTCATACCAACACTGGGGTGGATGTAAGGCTGTCACCATCACTAGCTCTTTGCTGGGAAGAATAAATTGTTCATGCTGGTGGTTTCCTCCACACACTGATATGAGCTCAGGGCATTTTTATTTTTATACACGTATTTCCTAACATTTTTGTATCATGTTCTTTCTCCATCACTTTGCAGTTCCACATTATGTCCAGATTTACTACCATGACACCCTTTTATGGATGTTAGACACAGTTAGTTTGTTCTTAAAACCAGTTTTGCTCAGCTCAGGTGGATCTGCATTTCTTTGCATGACCATGGCCAAGTCACTTGCAGCCCAGCAGCAGCACCTCATGCCCATGGCACCTCCACAGGCCTCCATTAGCACAAAGGGCCTGGATTTATCTAGGTTACTTCATTTGCGAGTCACAAAACTGTGGTGACACCACACAAGGATAAATAAGAAGTAAAACAGTTTGCCACAGCAGTTAGACAAATTGCTTTTAAAGCAAAACCAGGTAAGACAAAGCTACAGAGAGATCACGGAGAATCTGGCCCAAGCAAGCCTGACACACCTCTGCCACGAAGCCTACCAAACCTAGCACAGAACTGCTCTGAGCCACGACACTACCATGCTACTCTTGGTAAAGAAACATTACTTTATCATGCATTTATTGATTAAAATACATTTTACTAGTAGAGTTTTTAAACATTTAAACAAGAGGCGTGAACAGCAACACACCGGGCTGTGCACAAGCCTCATGGCTCTTCAGGGTCTTGTTTATTGGTGATGCTCAATTAGTTTCCAGCACTGTGACACAGATCTCCACTCTCCAGGTAATGCATCTGTGTTCTCATGTACTATACATATTGCAAGTATGTGACTGAGATGAGGCACATTTCCCATAGATAAATGAGACAAAGGCAGCTCCACAGAGGAGCACAACTTCACAAACAGTTGATTAAAAAAAAACCCACGTCCAGTGACAAAAACAAAGCTTTTGCTTTCAACATAAAGATGACATAGGAGTAAATATAATAGCATCGAAACAGTTTATAAATTCTAGTGCTGTAGTTAAAAAACCTGAAGTTCCTTTCAACAGAAAGGAGACAGTAGCAACACACCTGCCGAATTTTCAAATGATGAAATACTACACCCTCCTTTCCTGAACACTACATGTAATCCAGAGATATGAGTAGACCTAGGTAAATCTCATCCTTTCATAAGTTTTTTCTTTTTTCCCCGACAATATTTTTATTTTATTATTTCTATCCAGGCTTTCCTACTTTTTGCCACCTTCTTCCTGCTTTCAGTTCCAGAAACAATTTTAGAGGTCAAAACTCTATTTTCTCCAATACTACAATGTCCTGCTGAACTTTGGCCTTGGTATGAACCAAGTGCAAGTCTAAATTGACATAGTTTAGTTTCCCACCTGGATCCTTTAAGGCACAGTTTATAAAGCAGCACAATTTGAACACCAGAAAGGTTAGATAACTAATTCACACCCACACGCCAACCTGGAAATTACATGCTCCAATACTGCCCATATTTCCACTTTTAGCCCAGTATTAAGCTTTATAGGCAACCTTATGTTATAGTCCATTACACTACTATACAGGATACATTCAGGCACAGTGCATTATTTTGACCTATTATGTACAATCTTCTGAATTTGAGGACATTAAAAAGTAGCATAAAAGTTTGTTTAATCTTCTGATGTGCTAAACCGTACCAGCTGAAAAAGGTAACAACATTTTCTTAAATTTTCTTTGCATCTTGTTTTCCTTTGTCATAGAGCAAGATATTGCACTGGAGCATCTTTCACCAATGCTGCTGCACTCTTGCAGAACAACAAGTCACCTAAACCTCCACTTTCATCTTGCTTTGTTTATTGGGAACATCTTCTGCCTGGGGAGATCTGGCCCTTCCAGGTCAGCCTGGGAAACTGAAGTCTGAGCAAATGTGACTCCAAATTTATCCTAATGAAGAAAACCAAACTCATACAGCACTTAGCATTCAGTATTGGTCAGCTTTCAACTTCAGCCCAATTTATTTGGTGTGCCTTACACACACAGAGGCCACACAACTCATTAAAGGTTAAGAAACAAGGAGCGCTCAGATGTGTTCTCAAAAACGCAAGGTTGCAATGCATTTCACTCCTCCCATCCCCAACTCTGAAAGCTCAAGTATCCTAATGATATCTAGATTATACTTAAATCTCATCATTTAAGATTCACTTGCTGAAAGAATTAATCCCCACACGCCAGTTTCACAGGAGCTTCAGGCCTTTGCATGG
This sequence comes from Trogon surrucura, assembly GCA_020746105.1. Taxonomy (NCBI): domain Eukaryota; kingdom Metazoa; phylum Chordata; class Aves; order Trogoniformes; family Trogonidae; genus Trogon; species Trogon surrucura. Next base: position 51,825,086 of record CM036621.1, on the reverse strand, counting down.
CAATACTCCTCCTGACCCTGCCACCACAATTTGTCAATCACCCACAGTATTCATTATCACTGGTACCCCCAGGGGACAGCTCTAAAGACATCTCGCACTCTATGACACAGCAGTATCATCATTCCATCAGTTTGGGGATAATAATGGACCTGCAAGCCATCCATAGCAGATGCCTGCTCAAGCATGAAAGAGAACATACCTCCTAAGTGGGGGCTAGCTGAAGATGGGAGATGCTTTTTAACACCAGCAGAAGAGCCTGCTGGGTCTGTACTATACATATAGAACAATTATGTTTAATGTTGTATAGAAAGGTTATTAGCAGCAGAGCACAGGCTAGAATGAATTGCACAGAATTTGTAGGATGATACCTGGAATCTCCACCACGGCCTCCAGAGTTCACTGAATCACCTAAAAGCGTTCCAGTGAACTGCAATAAAGTATTTCAAAATAAGTAAGTTTCATTGACATGCAACAATGTTATTGCTTTGTGTGTGCATCAAGCAAAACAATGTCCAGAGATTTAAAACTTCATAGAATGCCAGAAGTGTAATACAGGTTTGCTTACATGAGAGCAAAAAAATAGCATTTAAGTATTCATTAAATCATTTTCAGTTAGGAGTGATAAATCTAACCCATTGGAATAGTTTATTCTAAATGTATTTTGCAGAATTACTCATGCTTTTGAGAAAAGCTAATGAGAAAAATTATCAACAAAGAAGAAAATGCAGCAACGGTAAATGAAATTATCTCCAACTAATTAATCAGTCATTCCCACACAAGAAAATAGCTACATAAACTCATACTCTGCTTTTACTTTAACTATTATTTCCTATTGTGTCTTAGGGCCCAAGAAAGTCATTAAAAGCACTTATTATTTGAATGGTACCTAGTTAAAGAGCATGCAGATAAGGTAAAGGTTAACTTAACTTGAAGCGGTAACTGATACGAAGGTGTGATAAATCCTACTCAGAAGATATGTTTTAAACCATGCATTCATAGTTTTTTTTTTTAAAAAAAAAATCAGCTTCTGGTCTCAGGGCTCAGATGACTAGTTTCAACTTTGTTCAGGGCAGAGGTTCAGCACATGCTCCTTGCTTTTCTGAGCCTGTCCCATCCTGCCGTGCAGCACAAACCACTGCACCTTCTTGTGCTTTTTCCAGTGGGGTACCTTCTTACCCTGAGAAAGCTTAGCAGGCTAAGTTCACCCAGCAGGTGCCAGTCCCATTTTCCCCTACATTGCAATTCTATTCCCTGACACAAAGTAAAACATTCAGAAAGGTTCTAGACGTGTTCAGAGTCTTTCCTGTAAGCTTCAGAAGATGATGTCCTATCTGAGGCGCATCCTCATGCTCCACTTGATCCTCCTATAACAGATACGCATGAACTCAATTTCATACTACATTTACAGATTATTTTTTTTATCTGATGATCACAAGGTTTAAATAAGAAGTCTTGAATAAAGTCTTGCTTCAAGTCAGTTTTGGGAAGCTTCAGGCAGTAATCCTACAAGTTAACCTGAGTAACAAGGAGACGCTTAATATGTGCCAATTCATGATATATTTTGTTATCAACAGTTGCAGCTGTACAGTTGTGGATTTATATTAAGAACACTTAAAATCTTGTGGACCGCACAAGTTCCAGGTGCTGCTCTATTTTCCAACAGAAGAAAGAGTAAGTTGCAGACACAGGCTCTCCTGTTCTTCCTTTCTTCATAAATCACACAAAGTTCTTTTTACCTCTGAAGTAGTCAACTGTAACCTCATTGCTTGTTTTACAATTATTTACGCACTGAGAATCTTGTGGCAACAGTCTAGAACTGGACTGCTAAGATTGCAGCTGCCTCCCTGCCCAGCCCATCTCAGTGCCAGATGTTGCTGTCCCGGCGATAGCACATTGGATCTGCTTGCAAATCCGTTCTCGCATCACTTCATATTACGCATTTAGCCCTCTGTAGTAAAGGCAAACTGAAGCAGAGGTTAGTTACCATACTACGCCAGACTGAAAACTGCTGCTCTTCAGGACCTGATTCACGAGTTGAGCCGACATCCCTGCCTTGGGGACAGAAACATCCATCAAAGCAATGGACCAAATGGCTGGGGACAGCAACAGCATCTGTTGTCATGTCTGATCCTCATCCCCTCCCGCATCTCTCGGAGCTTGTATTTTCCAATGGGGATTAAGTTAAACCAGAAAATATCCTCCTGGCTGCAACATCACAGCAAAGTCACCGATTTCAAAAACAAGGCTGTTGTTTTTTGTTGAGCAAAATTAGAACAAACCACTGAAATCTACGTTTGTGCCCTTCTCTGTTTTTCCAATGTTACACCAAAAATAAAGATGATTCCTACACGCTATTTACTAGAAAGATGTTCAGAGCTCTACAATAAAGCTGCATTTAAACAAATACCAATGAGCATGCATTAAAATAATGATTTGACTAGTAGGAGTGAACAGTAAATTCAGAGGGAGAATAATTGAGGGTAGGCATATCTACTTTGAAGTCACACACTTTCAAGCACTAGGATCAAATATCCTCAATGACAGTGAAATGTTAAAAAGTGTTATTTCATTTTGGAGATCAAATATTCTAAGATGCAATGACCTCAGCACCTTAATGAACTAGCTAGTTACCTGGAATTTATTTTAAAAACCAGCAGTTTGCTGCCGCAAGCAGCACAGGGGTACCTTCTAGACAGAAGACTTCAAGCTAGAATTTAAGTTTTCTTTTGGTCCCTGAACTCCTTATTTTCAAGACAATGAGCTACAAAGAACATAACTGAAATGGAGGCAGGTCCTTATCTGAATATGGTTGAACAATAGTTACTCTGCTCTTGGAAAATAATACAGAACAAGCAAGCAAACATGAACAGAGTGAAAGGGTGACTTCCAAAACAACTTCACTTTATTATTAAATCATTTCCAAACAGAAGAGATAGGTACAGGAAATGGTCAGTGTGAAAAGTACACCATGGAAACACAGAAAATTTACTATTCCATTTACATATGCCAAGAGTGAACACATACTGTTTAAAGAAGATTGAGAATATCTTACATTTGCAGGAGTAGTAAGTGACTAAAGCAAGGAAGATACTAGTGTCTTTTCCTTAGAGGAGAACTACCAACCTTAACATTAGACAACATCTGATTTTTTGGGGGGTGGAAATACTACAGATAATACCTTGTCATTCCTAGAGCTCACAGAAGCTGAGTTTTAGCTGATCACACACTTGTAAAGCCTGATTCCCCTCAAAGGATACTAACGTCTCTTACACAAAACACTTGAAATACAAAGTAAATTTTTATATGCTTCTGCATATAAAGACTGTTGTTTTCAACTAAAATAGTGTCTGAATTTTTCCTGCAAAACAATTCAATTGTTTTCTCCAAGAATCATTGGATTCTCCTGGCTGAACTCATTTCAACAGTTTCTTTTCCCCAGAAGGCAACAGATTTGTTGGGTTCTGTCTGCAGGTAACAATATAATACTAAAAATACAGGTTACACACATGCAAGCTGGGACACCTCAAATTTTCTGCTGTTACTTCTGATTCTGCACAAAGCATTGCCAGAGAAAAAATAAAAACAATTCAGTAAAGCTGCTCATCAGCAAGAATACCACTGGTTACATCCAAGGAACCTCTAAGCCAAGAAACGGGTTGGAAAAAGTATTTTAGAATGTAATTTTAAAGTGCTCTCCCAGGGGAGAGAAAGTCAGCTTGCAAGTCAAATTTCATGGTTCTTCTGACTTGCAGAAAAATATCACTTAGAGTAAACATGCTTATGATGGCAGCAAATTTGCCCAGTGTTTCCTGGCTGGTTTAATACGCACTGTCTCAGAGGCTCTGGATTTTGCCAGAAGAATAAAAGAAACAGAGTAGAGAAACTTAGCTCTGCAATTTTATCAAAAGCTGGTTTGGCTATCTTCTGTAGTAGTTTATTTTGGCCAAGGTTGAATATCAGATTCCAGCTTAATTTCATTATCATAAGACTGAATCAATAGTTTTTAATACACAAGTGAAATGAAAAATCAGGAATCCGGAGTACAAGGACTGTAGCACATGATCACACCACTGCCTTGCAACAGTTCAAGCAGCAATTAGTAAATTCCATGTTGCACAAACTCCACACTTTACAAAATTGCTAGGCTGGGCATTCACAGAATGAAGGACTGGCATACATTGGGTAATACACAGATTAGTAGGGTTGGTTTTTTTTTTTGAAAGATTTAAGTATGTAATATCTACCAGCCACAAACACCTTACAGGAGTTACAGACCACACAGCAGTGAAGGAACAAGTAAGTGAAACGTGACAGAGGGAATCTTCCTGGGACTGGGAACTCCAGCAACCTCTCTCAAACATGTATTTGTGAACCATTGTTTTCTTCATGTGTGTTACTCAGTCCAGTCCTTCATTTTCCTATTTTCAGCCTTTTATACTTCCTTTTAGATTTATCTGCTAAAAATATCTTACAACACTGGTCAGGGCTGTTTGCACTTTCTCCCACTCTCTGAAGCTGCAAAGGATGAAGGAGTTCATCCAATATGCAAAAAGTAGCTTTAATAAGAGTTGCATAATGTAAGTCATAGCAAGTGGTACATTTTTCTAGAAGTAAAGCTTGATGATTACAGCTGTGAGTGGCAAGGTCAACATTTTGCTGCTGCTCTTGTTTTATTGAAGATACTTTTACATCAAACAGAGTTGACATGAAAACTACAGCAAATGCTTAACATAAAACCATTATGTAAGCAATAAATAATAAAATATTTGTACAGTGAACGTTATTTTTAGTAGTACAAAAGCAGCTTTGGAGAAAATGCCTATAAACAGAAAGTATTAGGAAAGTACTAAATTCAAGTTTCAAACTTCAGCAGTGTCTTTTTTTGTTTGTTTGTAGTGTAGCTCTTGATCCTTTGAATTAATAAAGCTCTTAAGAGCAGAACCAGAGCATCATTTTACTCAGGATGGTCTACCCACCACAAGTGCCAAGCAATTCAAATCAGCCCCACAGGCCAAAGGGAACACCTCCAGAAGCTGGTGGGTCATGTCAAAATAGTAAGAGTGATTATTTACTTGACTATTTTTACATACATTTACATACATTGCTATTATATAGCTATTTAAATACTTTCTTTCGATAAAATTCTACTTCTGCTCCTAAACATGAAACCCTTACAGTCACTATATAGAAGTAAAACCAATTTGAGATCTTCTGAAGAAACTGATTATCACCCTACAAAAATACAACTGTAGCTGAAAGAATACATTTGTTTGGCTTTTCTCAATATTTTGGAAAAAAAAAACAAACCATATATACAAGCTTCCAAGCAGGATGTTTTCACATCATTAATAGTCTTAATGTTGGTTTTCAGATTTCTTCATCACCACACTATTATCAATTTGTTTGTATGAACTAAAATTATTATTTCCTCAGAATACTACCCAGGAAAAACTCAAGGCAGCTTTTTTTACTTAGATAAGACTGTACAAAACACTAAGTTAGGAAAATGACTCAAAATAGTAATGCAAAGTCAGTGGAGAACCGCCTCTCTTCATTAGACATCTGCATCAGAAGTCTGAGACTCATAGAAATTAAATTGGTTTACTGTAAGCCATAATGTTTACTGTAGCACATTGTCTCATGTTTTCTAGTATAAAGTACTAAACAAAACAAAACCAGTCACCATTCCTCTTCCATAAGTATTACTCTTTCCCTTGCATTAAATCTATAAAGCACTAAAAGTGATTAGGCTATATTCCCATGGTTTATGGAAAAATTCACTCTGCCTACTTCTACAAATTACTACAAAACACCAGATACATAGTGACAGTATAAACTGTCATCTAAATACCAAGATTTCCCTAAAACCTGGTGCTTTCACACCAGCTGCTCATAGTAAAGTACTGGCAAAAGCTGTAACAGTTAATACTAAACCAGGTTACTCTTTCCTGGGGTTTAGCAACGCTGAAGGTAATGTATAGAGAACTACCTACAGACTCCTTTTGGAAGAAGACAAAAACAGTATTCTAGAGAATGGCGATGGGAATAGAGAACTAGAAACAGAAAGCTTTCTATGAGGGAAGTCACAAATCTACTGATTAACAAAGTTGTCTGCAGGTATGCAGACAAGGTCCCTTAAACTATTCATAGGAAATACTTGCAGTAGCTTTTTCCCCTCTGCTCCCAAAACTTTAAACATTGCATTCCTATAGACGAGTCACTTGCAGAGGACTAGTTTTCAAGTTCAGAAGCCTCAGACCCATGAAGTATAACACTGAAAACAAAGTGCACCAGACACTTGCTGTTCTTGATTAGAGACACCCAGCAATCACCTTGGCTGAAAGCCATTGGCGCTAGAAACACTTTCTCACTCCAAGACTAAGATACTCACTAATGGATCTCATACTACTCAGAGGCAGAGAAACTACCCAGCGATGATTACATTTTGCTTCTCAGAAGGAATGGAGATAGAGTCTTGGGTTTTCTCCTTTCTTCCAAGTTACCAGATACTCTAGTAATTCCAGGGTGTAAATATAGACCCAGCTTCAGACAGAAAACAGCCTCCTGAGCAGTACTTGCTTGAGCATCCAAAGACAAAGACATGAATTACATTCCTGAGCCACAACAGTTTTCTGATCTTTCCTCCAGCAGCATACCAGCTGAATCGTTCTTCCCTTCCAGACAAATCTCACAACTATTTTGAACAAAGTGACTACCTCCATAGACAGACAGCTCCCTCAAAGCCAAAGAGCACAGATCTCTCCTCACATTCTCTTGCCTTACACACAGTGCCTCCCTTCTGTAGGATGAAAAAGATTGTTACTCAGTGTGAAATATAAGGAAACATATAATAGGAACATCTATTTCACAGCTACAAACTTGCTACCTGCCTTCCCAATAAAACACAAATGTTTGAGGCAGATGAGAGGTTGTTCCATCAGGGAAGAGGAAATTAAGTGACGCTGTAATTTATCCTTAACTAGTTGTTTTAGGCATCTGCAGCTTCAACTTGCTTAAAACCCAAGGAAGCATCCTCACTACACATAAATACTGTCAACTCAGTACTACATAGTAACACACCTATATAATAATATTCATATACTTTTCAGACTGAAAGTGAGAGACCACGATATAAGTGCTTTTTTTTCCAAAGTTTGTCATTCACACATCTGAACAACAATGATACAAGTACAGCGCTAACACTTTATTGCTTCAGGAAATACAGCTCATTGCACACGCAGCTCTCGAGCTTCCCAGGCAGTTGAGCCTCGGAGTCCTGTCCAGGGCTCAACAACTCAGGGGAACCACAGGACACACGCAATCCCATTTCCCACAAGTGCACTTAAGCCATCGCTCTAACAGGCACTGATGCAGACACTCAAGGAAGTAAACATCTGTTTTCTCTTTGCTTTGAAATAAAGTAATCCTAACTAGTTAGCACTTTGACAGGTGATCAAGCTATGGCACCAGAGACGAGGCAGAGGTTAGGACTAAACTAACATAAATAGACAATGCTGTTAAGACTGATCTAACAGTATGAGTATGAAATACTGCAGTAGTCACAGTCTTAGTCTTAAAATTGTTCAGGCAAACAACCCAGTTTAAATACTGTGCAAAGTAAGACTCCACTGAAAAGTGCTCTGAACTGGCACACTAGAGCAAGAGTACGAGAAATTTTCTAGTTATACTTTAAAGATACTTTGGACATGAAATGAAGTCAGAACAGTTACTAAGAACTTAAGTAAAGGGGCTTATAAAATCCTGTTGGAAGAGAAAAGCAATTGGCCTGAGAAGAGAGAATAACTCAGGTAGAGGCATTAAAAAGTGATAAAGTAGTAAGGATGCTTCAACAAAAATATGGTTTGTTTCTTCATATTCCTCCATACTAGCCCAAAGTATGTGTCTACGTATATGACATAGGAGCATAGTGCAGCAGTACAAAGTAAAATGCATTTATTTCTGTCAAATATTTGGTCTAGTGAAAATCTATTGCAATTACTTAAAGTATCCTTCTTCAATGCAAATTAATTAATCTAAGAATACACAGACTGGCTGCATTGGCAAAACAATTACAGTGCTTGCCCCATATGAAGTGATAGATCTTTGTGATGCCCTTGAATCTTTCCTTTGGAAAAAAAAAACCTCTTTAAGAAGAACTCTTCAGATATTTCCCAGCATTGGGGGTGTTTTTTGCATTATTGCTTCCAAGTCAGTCTCATCTATAGTACAATGTTGGATGTCTATAACTGTTCCCCACAGTTTTTGCCTTTTGACCACTACCTTTGATCAACATGGACATGGTCAACAAGTCTTTGCCTGAAAAGTTTGATTGCTTCCATATCTTTCACAGAATCACAGACTGTTAAATATGATTTGTCATATTTAACTAGTATGAAGTTCCTAGTAACTTCCAACCATTCAGCAAGTCAAAAATACAACCCTGAATAAATTTTAAGTCAAAAAATATTAAAAATGTTATTGTATTTTTATAAAGCAACTCTGGAGAAGCAATTAATAGCAGCATTTTTTCTTCTTTTCTAGAAGGTCTAGTATTATACGACAAACATCCCCAAATCCATGTAAATGGCTTCTTACAGGGACTGAGAGTAAGGCTCTTAAGCACCTTGCAAGAAGTAAATGAAGATATTTTCAAAGCATTATTCTTTCAGCTTTGCCCCACATTAAACACACTGATTTCACCAACAGTCAAAATGTGAAACTACTTGCAAAGCAAATTCATTCAATTTGCAGTGCATGAGAAATCACTCCTGCACGTTTACCATTATGCTACGCTGTAAATTATATACTTTTCCTTTTTCTAATGCTGCTAACACAGCTAACATACATCCCAAATAGGATGCCTTGCACTGTTTATCATTTTTACAGAACTTATCATTAAATGCAACACCAGGCAGACAATTTACCATGCTGTCATTGTCATGTGAAGTCTCCCAATTTTAAGTAATACACTTAGCTTGACTAAAAAGAATGCTCTTGCAACACATTTCTGGGCACATGAAGGAGCAGAAAGCAAAATAGGAATTGTCAACAAGGACTTGGCACAACGAAACAATGCCTCACCAGCCTGATCACCTTCTGTAATAGAACAACCAGATTTGTGAACAAGGGGAGAAGAGCAGATACTAAAGACCAAGTAAATGCAAAGACCTTCAACCAGAATCCCATATGCAAGTTTTGATGTTACATTCCAGATGGATGAATAGGTTAAGCAGTTGGATGACCAAGCTCTGAGGGTAGTTAATGGGCAAATCATCTCTCTAGATGCACATCTGTAACATGCATCTTGCTTTATCCACAGCAAGGTCAGGCCTAAGGCAATAACTGAGGTAATGAAAAGCTCTAAAGAACCAAAATGAAGAGATGTTCACCTGAGTATTGTCAAGAACAGATCAGGAGTTACTACCATAGGACTATTTGCCATCTTTCAAAATGTGCAGCCGAGACAGAAAGAAAAAAAACCCCACACTAAAAAACCCAACAAACCCCTTCTGTGCCACGCTCAAGTAATTTAGACTATAATTCACCTAGAAAATAATTTTTTTTTTTACTTTTACTTCTGTTTATAGTGACACAACAAGATTACCTCCAGCTGCATTAATGCTCACTACGTTTCAAAGTTTGCTTGAAAGTTCTAAGAAATGGTGAAAACAGGCTGTGGCAAACCCTTGCATCTTCCAGATGAGGATCAACCTTACTGTACATTTAGTACAGATTCTAAACCAGGTCAAATTTCATTTTAAGATATTCACTCCATTTTTTGCATTGTTTCCTCCCAAATACCCCTCCACAGCATCCTGGCAATGCTCAGCCCTACAGCAGAGAGCCCCTCGACTTGAATCTCTGCAAGAGAAACTTCAGAGTCAATTCTGGAAACATTTCAAAAAGCATAGCCATAATATATGAAACTGTTACAAAGAATAACTAGAGACTCATTTTTCAGTAATGAAATGCTAATATATAAATAACTGAATATTTATTGAAGTTGAACATTAACAATGAACACAGTAATAAATAGCACGAACAGCCCTTTAGTGTGTAATTCTTTGTAATTGTAGTTTTCATTCATCAGTTTTTTGCTACTGCAATTCCCTTCATAGAAGAGCAACGCTTTAGCTAAACCTTCCACTACAGACCATAAATCGATGGTGTGGATGCTTTCTCTTAATGCAAAGAGCAAGGGTTTAATCTACCAATTTAGAGAACACATTTCTGCATCAAAATCCACAGTTGAAGGTGAATTCATCTGCTGCACACTTTGAGTCATCCCTCTCCACCAGTAAAATCACAGATTTTTTTTTCCAAGCAACTATCTACAAAATACTGTTGTGAAGTTTCAGTCACGTAGCGATTTATATTCCATCTAAACATTAATTGACTTTATACAGAATTCTTGAGGTTTATATCTGTAAACCCTCAATATTTTTATGCCTTTTATTAATGCCTTTTTATTAATGGGTTAATATTGCCTGCGGACAATATGCTTGCAGTACACACCAAATGATTCATCACAGTTACTGGTATTCTTATTCTATTTTAGGTGTAGTTACTTTGTGTTAATTTCCAATAAGGTTACCCAGTCAGAAAAAGAACTCTGAAACAAAGCTTTGAAGGGAGACGACAGAAAGGGCAATTAACAGCAATTCCGGGGGAAAAAGAACTTCTATGAAGTGTAGAAGTTGCATTTTTCTTCGTCAATGACATTGCCATTGTCATCATTAATATGTCTCCTTACATTACTGGTACTTTATTGCAGTTCATGGCCCATTTCCCATGCTGCCTCACTCTTAATCTGTGTCTGTCTTTATTAAACTAGTAGTAAGGGAGCAAAGACAGCACTCCTTATTAACACCTCCCAATAAAGTCTGGAGGTTGCATTGGTTTACACAAGAACTACACAGTTCCCCTTAGAATTATTCTTATATGGCAAGTAACCAATGTGATTCATGTCTCAATCCTAAATTCAAAGACTCTGTGGCAATTCATTTTGAACCCACATTCAGTTTAAAAAACGGACAGAAGGATCCATTTCATTTGCATGAGTTTATTCAGTCAGCAGTGCAGCATTTTCCGTGCCTAAAGTCTCACAGGTTGGAAATACTGATACTAATATTGGGTTTTCCACTTACTACCATTTCAATAAAGTCAAACTGATTTTCGGCAATTTTTTAACAAACTGTTGTTCTACTGCTATTGTAAAAATAAAGTGTGCATTTAAGGATATTTTTTTTTCCAAAAAATACTAGAGAAAACACTTTCAAGCAGTTTCAAGGAAATTAAGAATACGAGTCAAACCACAGAAATAGCTACTCCAAAATGTTTTAATTACTGGCTTATTACCCAATAAAAATAAAAAAAAAAACCCACACAACAACGATTTCTACTTGCTACATTCTTTTCATAGAGAGAGAAGTGCCAGAACTGCTGGTTCTCAAACTTAATTTTTCCACTTTTTTTTTTTTTGCATCCTTGTTCCAGCAAAATAGCCACCAACAACGTACAAATGTGAATTTTACAATAGCCACACACTATTAAGTAACTGGCAGAACTTTGCAAATAGACTAGATCAAGGCTCTGAAACTACCTGAATATTTCCCTTAGGGCTGACTACACTGATATGGAAAAGTTCCTCAAATTTGCCCTTCCTCCCTGTTCAAGAAAAGGAGTAAGACAAGTATGCTTATTTTGCATTAAAAAAAAAAAACCTGTTTCAGTACAAACACAGAACTTCAACAAAACCATACTGAATTACAAAATTTGGAGGGCAATAACCCAAAGGTCTGCTAATGGTTGTGCTTGCAGAAATTATTTTCTCTCATTTCTAGCACAGTTTGAAGTGGAAAGCTGCACAAAGCCAGTTTTATCCAATCTTTTCTTACAGTAAATGGATCTCTTGATACACCACTGAAAGCATGGAAAAGCAAATTGAGAACAAAAATATTGCTTGATAGCAAAGGCTATTTGTATAAGGCACACTAAAAGTCGGTGTGCAGTATGAGGTATAGCTCTAACTGAAACATTAAGGGAATGCAACATTTTAGTTTTGTGGGTTTTTTTCTCCTGAAGAGGTAATCACCCAAACATCTCATCTATCACAAAAACCCAGCTACTGCATTCACTTTGACACTTAGATCAACTGTGACGAGATGTCAGTTGACTTTGAGAGGCTCTGTAAAGCCATCCATCACACTCCTTAAAGCTTTGTGTATCACCCCGTGCAAAGAAGATGCATCAGCAAGATGCTGCTATGTCACCCTGCCGAGTTGCACTATAAAATAGGCTTCAGGAGTGAGTGATATCATAGTTCATGTGCAAATTATACATACAATGAAGAAATAATGAAATAAAGACATACTTCATGTTCCTGAGTACATCTCAAAAAACCCCAACCCCACACTCCACATAAACACAGATACTTATTAAAAACACTGAGGTTTTTCTACCATCCAATTGTGCTTTATATAGAATGATTAAGGACAACTCATTTACATATCTCGTTTTCATAACCCTTACAACACTCAAATCTTCAGTCTCTCCTGAAGGCAAACCCTATTCCTAGCAGCAGCAGCATAGCATCCAAAACCCTTGCATCTCATTTAAGTCAATATATAACCCATAGATGCTCTTTGCTCTGTACTAGCCTCACTTCCAAAACTGTTTTGCTTCCAGGATTGGAGAAGTTTCACTGCAGAGAGCCCAAAATGAGGAACTGGTTCAATACCATGAAGCTCGACCACATAATCCTTGCTTAGTAGCAAGCCTAAATAGTGAAGTGGAATGGGTGGCTGGTTACAGAACAGCTCTAACAGCAGGACACATACCAGACACCCTCCATTAAACTGCTGCCCCCACAAAAACAAAACATGAGAATTCCAGCATCACACCTAGCTGTACATACATGTTTACTGACTAATACTAACTCAACTTCAACACTTTCCCCCAGTCAGGTCTACAGACCATTGGTAAACACCTTTATTCTAAATGTGTGTTTGCTCACCGCACCTTGCCATTTATAAAGTTTTCAGCATTATGCACCCTCAGTTTTGCTTGAATCCAGGTCCTAGAGCTCAAAATCTAGTTATACTCTTTTTTTTATCACTATTTAACCAATATATGAACTAAGTTGTGCAACTGCATTATAGCTCAGTTAAAATTACTACCAAAGTGACCTACGTTGAAGACCAGAATCTGAAGTTGGTAGTCCTTTAGCATGGAATTGACCAAGTATCGACTGAAAGTGACTACATTAGTGCATTGAATGCAAATAACTCACATTTTGCATTCAAAATGACATCAACATATTTCATCTGTTTTCTGGTCTTTGGTATAAGAGGTAAAATACATTTGTAATCTAACAAATATCTGTTTCCACAGCCATCCTATGTAGTGTCATTTTAATTATTCATAGCCTCATCTATTTTTCATGATGCCGTGGTTTAATCCCAGCTGAAAATGAAGCCCCACACAGCCGCTTGCTCACTCCTCCCTGGTGGGATAGGGGAGAGAATTGGAAGTGTAAAAGTGAGAAAACTCACAGGTTGAGATAAAGGCATCTTAATAACTGAAATAATAATAATAGCAATGGTTTTAAAATAACAAAAAGTAAAATAACAGAGAAATAAAACCCAAGATAAACAAGTGATGCAAAAAACCAACTGCTCACCACCAACTGATGCCCACCAACCTGCCCCCCCAGCTTTACACGTTGAGCATGACACCAAATGGTGTGGAACATCCCTTTGCTCAGCTGCGACCAGCTGTCCTGGCTGCATCACCTCCCACCTCCTCACTGGTGGGGTGGGGCGAGGAGCAGAACAGGCCTTGACTCTGTACAGGCACTGCTCAGCAATAAACAGACATCCCTGAATTATCAACACTTTCCAGCACAAATTCAAAATACAGCCTCACAGCAGCTACTGTGAAGACAATTACCTCGGCCAAACCCAGTACAGAAGGGAAAACTGAAAGCCTTCAAGTGTAAGCATGCACAAGCTATTCTGTCAGTCCTTCTGAAATGTCCAGCTTCCCAAATATTATTCAACTCCAAGGTTATTTTCCAGCAAACTAATACCTGACTGGAAGTCAAACATTATATCTGTGAATGAAACAAGAGACAAGAGGGCATTATGATATTATAGAGAGGATTTTGTTGGCAGATGGGCAACAAAAACTCCCCACTAGGGCTGTACTGTTAAAATCTCACGTAGACTCCAGCTCTGGCACTCAAGTATCAAAAGGCAAAATTAAACTCCCTCCTCTAAAACATGTTTTTTAAGTTGCCGAGTGCTCCTGAAAGCACCCACCAAACCTGTGACACACATTTCCATCTCCAAGCTCTTCATATTTACCAACTTACACAGAACAAGAGACAGTTCCCTCAGCTGTTGGCAAGTTATTTTACTATTTCTGTTTCCACCCAGCCTATCTAGAGCATCTGCATTGAATAGAATGGAGAACACTTATTAAACCTATCAGTTGTTAAATACTTGTGAATGGTATTTTTTCTGCTCCAATTCTTAAAAAAGTTAATAGAATAAGATATATCCCTTTTACATAAATTGGAACACTATTTGTTAAGCAGATAAATAGATACAGAACTAAGTTTATCCAGGTACAATCAAATCCAGGGTGAGCTAGAACAGATAGCAGGGCCTTACAGGATGCAACCAACAGGATAAGATGGTTCAAGAAAAAAAAAAAAAAAACAACAAAAACACACACCCACACCACTCAACAAACTCCACACATGCGGACACTGAAATAATAGTTTAGATCCCCTTTTACATCTGTACTTAAAGGAACAGCATATATTGTACTCCTAAATGTATTTCTAGAATTTATACAGTATACATCGGCAAGACAGGTTTGCAGATTACTCACATACAGAACACAATGCAAAGTTTCAAAGTTCATAACATGTTGCAGAAAATTACTTTTTGCCTACTAAAAACAGACAATCCAAATGTTGTGCCCCATTTGCTCACTGTGCAGTGAGAGTCATCAGTTTAAGCGTAAGCTTGTGAACAAAACATCATGACAAACAAGGGAGGTTAAATGAATTCTTTTCTTTCTACGAGCCACTAAAAACCTGACGAAGGTGTATACACAATACTGAACAAGGCAGATGAGGGTGCTCCTCAGACATATTGAGCCTTTTCTCTTGTATTCACTTAATCTCTTGAAATATTTGGTTTGGGTCTCTATAGTTAATGACTCTTCAAAATGAAGACTAATGCCTCTCTCCTGTGGTCAGCCCATAATTATGAAATGAAGGAAGACAGTTGATAAAAAACCCCACTAAATTCAAAAGTGAATGTTAATTGCCCCCAGAATGGCAGAACACCCTGTGTACAAAACAATATGCATATATAATTTGGTGGATACATGATTATTGACTAACACAACTTAAAACATGCCATAAATCATGTCATTTTTCACAAGCTTCTCAAGTCCAAAGGCCTCTTACTGGCTACACCAATCAAAAGGCTTTTGATACCCCTTCCCTCCTCTCCACAGATTTATGGGATTCCCAGCTCCATAAAAGATTAACAAACACTACTAAGAAACATAGAACAAATGCACTTAGAATAATTCAATATAGACTAAGTCAAAGGGAGATTAGCACTATCTCCACAACTTTACAGCTGTCCTATCTTTACAATTGCAAAAAGCTTTATTCATTCATCACAGCTTAGAGGTGCTGGAATACATAGACGTGCTGCCTACACTTTAGTTTCTATTCCTGATGGATTATTTACATGAAGTTGAGAGTAAATAGATAAGACATAACACAAAGAAAACCCCACAGAACGGTACATACAACAGCTCTTAAAAAAAACCCACCAAATATCCAGGTGCTAAAGCAGTGCATGGAACTGATTCTTCCTCACTCAAATATTGAATGATTGCTTTAAAACTTGGCCTACTTAAGACACCAGCATTCATTTATAATCCTACATTGGAAGCCTCACTTCTTGTTCGAATTTGACCTAAATTCATGAACAGTTTCCCTGTATAGATTATTCACCAAGGGGAAGACATCCCCAACTCTGAATATTAAAATTGCAAGAAAAGCATTATCCAAATAGCTTTCTCCAAGAAAGCTCATGAGAGAATACGTTTCGGTGTGGAAATTCCTCTGACTTTTTGTTAAGCATTAATAGTAAAGAAAAGCCTCAGAATTGCTTTTGTTCTGGATTTTTTTGTGTGTTCTGTTTGGTTTTGCCTCTTGAGCCACTCCGCAGTTCAACTTTTTCTTTTCTCACCTTTTCACACACTGGTAACCCTCAAGTGCTACCTGCTTGCCCTTTCTCAGCCCCACAGCACTCTACCTCCCCTCTACAACTTGGCACTGCTGCATATCCATAATTTTTCACCACACAGCTCAGACATTCGTGTTGTAAATCTGGTTTTGCATTGCATTCAAACTGACAAGTTCCTGTGGTTAACTCTTTTTTTTCCTCCTTTTCTGAGGGCTGGTTTTACAGTAGGCCACTGATTAGAGATTAAGAGGCAAGAAGAGCAATAATCTAAAAAGCTATGACCATGAGCCAGCACTGTGCCCTTGTGGCCAGGAAGGCCAATGGCATCCTGGGGTGTATTAGAAGGGGGGTGGTTAGTAGGTCGAGAGAGGTTCTCCTTCCCCTCTACTCTGCCCTGGTGAGACCCCATCTGGAATATTGTGTCCAGTTCTGGGCCCCTCAGTTCAAGAAAGACAGGGAACTGCTGGAGAGAGTCCAGCACAGGGCAACTAGGATGATTAAGGGAGTGGAGCATCTCCCTTATGAGAAAAGACTGAGGGAGCTGGGGCTCTTTAGTTTGGAGAAGAGGAGGCTGAGGGGTGACCTCATTAATGTTTACAAATATATCAAGGGTGAGTGTCACGAGGATGGAGCCAGGCTCTTCTCGGTGACAACCACTGATAGGACAAGGGGTAATGGGCTGAAACTGGAACATAAGAGGTTCCGCTTAAACTCGAGAAGAAACTTCTTCTCAGTGAGGGTGACGGAGCCCTGGAACAGGCTGCCCAGAGAGGCTGTGGAGTCTCCTTCTCTGGAGACATTCAAGACCTGCCTGGACACGTTCCTGTGTAGCATAATCTAGGCGTTCCTGCTCTGGCAGGGGGATTGGACTTGATGATCTTTCGAGGTCCCTTCCAATCCCTAACATTCCGTGATTCTGTTATGCATTCCCAACTATTAAGGAACAATTTAAGAAATCACATGGAAGCACAAAAATAAGCATCCACTTATAGACTAACATCTCATTGCTTGAGCTTTGGCTAACTTTGCCGCAACAACTTACTTAGGTAAGGCACAAAATAAATCAAAATATTGTTCATATAAGCCCATAGATAATGCCATTTGTGCTAAAACATTTAACACTTCATCCATTAGCTATTTATAGACAGTATTTTTTGGTAACAATTTCCCTGCTGTAAGTGTGACAGAAGAGATTGGGTGAACTACACAGTTCTTGAAATAACTAGATACATCTATTGTTCCATCATTTTGTTCACTCTTCATTTTTTTTCATCTAACCCTTTACCAATTATTGCACTACTAGGGTTTCTGACATTTTTGCCAACTACTAAAGATCTCTTCTATCTAGTTATGTGGCATCACAGTTTACGTCTGTTATAGCAAAAAATTAGTCTTCCATTAGACCCACTACAGAGCTTGAACACTAAGATTGCAACCACCTCTATCTCCAAATATTAAAAAGATTGTTGCTGTTTCAGAGTAAGGCAGAAGCAAATTCACTATTGATCTTCTACTATTCTTCCTTGTAAGATTTAACACAGAAACTAGTTATATTGAAAAACAAGACAAAAATTAAACTTCAAATACAAAAAAAAAACCCCTGAGTCATGTATCAGTACATTCTTTAACTCAGAACTAATTACATTATATAATACATACTATATATTCTTACATAACTAAAACTCAATATTAATAAATCTATTGCATAAGCAACCAGACAATATGAAAATGTTTTAAGTGTACTAAACACATTGAAACACCTGCAAAGAATTCCTAGAATAAGGAGGACCGACTTTAGACCTGAAAGCACCACATACAGTAATTGACCATTAATTTCTGTCATCTCAAAAAACTACACTGCTGAGTTGCCAAGAATAGTACTTTTCACAGTACCCAAAAGTCATCTTCTCATGTGTGATTAGATCCAAGTTTTGTCCCCTAAGCAAGTTAAAAACCACAGGCTATTCAAAAGGAGTTAGTTTTCACTGGGAATCTGAGCAACCAGCCGGTAACATCATCTTACAAAGTGGCTCTTGATAAATGGATGTTTTCACAAGAAAATCAAACCACCACTTACATGGTAATGACAGAGAATGCCACAATTTCCACTTTGGGGGTCCATGAAGAGCAGCTTCCAGCCTTTTAAAACCCATTTGAGTATTGAACCCAGAAGGTGAGATAATGCAAGACACCACTTCCAAGTGATGGTTCAGTCAAAGCATTAGTGTATGATTACTTCCCTATCACCTCTGCTGAAAAAGTTAAACCAGCTATAAATTGAGTGCCTCATACTTCAACAACTGCTGATCTTGCAGCACAAGTACACTGAATGCAATGTTGGACTATAGGTAATAAGTTCCCATCTGAAGTAATCACATTTCTAACCTGCAGGTGAGAACCACAGTCAAGCAGCACACAGAGCTTTGAGGAAACAATACTTCCAGAAGTAGCACTTCTGGCACCCCAGTTTTATTCCTCCACCTATCAAATATTCAGTAAAGGGGTGGGTTTCTAGTTTTGATGGCAGAGAGATGTTTTACATTTAATTTTCCCAAAATTCACATTGTTCCTTGCATAGTACTTTTACTCTGTCACTACTGCATCACTAAGTCATAGGAGAGTATTAGCTGGCCAAAGACATGAGTGGGGAAATCTCTATGAGTCGGTACTTAATACAGCTCCTTTTTCTTTCATGTGAACTCACAGTAATTTAACATATATTAAGATGGCAAAAGAACATGGACAAATTTAATAAATATCGCATTAGGTATCACAAGAATTTCAGTAATTTGAAGGAATTAAAAGACAGGAACTTAATTTCATACTATATTAAAGTCCACAGATGAAGGAATAGGAGAAATGGGGATGACTAAAACAAAAGGCAGCATACGTATTAGTCTTTTTCGGACTCATAATTGGCAGAACCAACTTTACCTTTGCATAAGGGTTGTTTTGTTTTTTAGTTTTCCTTAAGAGTTGCACAGCAATTATTACCTCTCAAACATTACTTATCACCCTACACAGAAAAGCAGCTAAGAAGCAGCATGCCTGGTAACATCAAGTGACCAGTCATCACAAACAACGCTATGTTTCCACGTAAAATTCTCACCTCTGCTTTTCATTCTTTAGTGTTTGAAGATATCCTTGCTTGTTCACTCTTGCTTCACTTCTGAAAACTCCCCAATAAAACTCCCCATCATTGTGAGGTTTCATTTCTATCTATAATTACTGTTCCATAACTGCTCCAAATTAAAAAAAAAGACATCTCTTGCTGTTCATTACTATTTCATATTGCTGTGTATTTCTCACATATTTTTAAAGTGTCTTTGATTGTGTAATCATTAAAGGGTTTTGGGGTCTTCTGCAAGACAGCACCAATCCAGTTAAATAGTTCACAAGAGAGTTGACTACAGAGGCGTCTGGTAGATTGAAAATTTAAAAAGAAAAATACAAAGGGATTTTAGCAGTCTTTTGTTTACATTTCACATGCTACGAACCTCTTTTTCATTCCACTTACACAAGGATACAAAATAGCACCTGAAGGAGAAGGAATCCAAAGGCTGAGCTGCCACAGAGGCTGATGAGCGACATCCCTATGTCAACACTAAGTGGGAGTTTTTTCCACCCTGGCACCGCAGCACCAGGCACTTTCAGCACAGGAACCTGCCCTGCACAGCTGTCCTAACCGGAAGTCACCACTAACTGCCCAGTTCAGTACTGTTAAGTGAGCAGAGCAGTCTAATAAGGACGCTCACTTATTTAACACATACTTTCTTGCCACTTAATTGTTCTTACTTCAGCTTTAACTACTCCTTGCCACAGATATTTGATTCATCCCATATTCTACAGGCACATGCTTGGTTTCTCAGGGGTTTTCTAGTTGGGTTTCAGTTTTTGTGTTTGGTCAGTGGTTTGGTTTTTTGCATGTGTGTGTGTTTGGGTTGGGTTTTTTGGGGGGGTTGTTTTGTGGTTTGCCTTTTTTTTTGGGCGAGGGGCTTGTTGCTTTAAATTATTAGCTAGAATTTTCCTTTCCTTGTCTGAACTTCCCCCCCCTTCAGGTGGGCTTTAGCTCAGTTTAAGCTCTTAAATACTCTAAACTCCTCAGCTCCAATGTGTTTCTCAATAGCTACAGTTAGCCAATTCAAGTGCTCCCTTTAAGTCTTGGTAAAAAGCAGGTACCACCTCTAACATACACATAGTACTGAAGTTCCTGAGTTGTTACAGGGCTTTTTTGGTAGGTGGTTGTTCTTATTTTGGGTGGTCTCTTGCATATTCAAATACCTCATTTTCTTGTTAAATAGAGTTTTCAGCTCACTTGACACGTCCTTTCAGTTGTAGCTTTAGTAGTGGCTTTGTCTGCTATGACAGACATCACACATCCAAGCCACTCATTGAACTGTGAGACTTAGAGATTCCTGCAAGAACTGTCAAAACATAATTTCTATAATTTACCTTTGAAAACACATAGGGAAGGAGAGATTGGGAAGGCATGCACACAACAAAATAAGTTTAAATAGCATGTATGATTTTTTGCTACTTAACGAAAGAAGCCGTACATGCTACTTTTTCTTAGAGTACTACAAATTCAGTCACTGCTAAAATTGGCACTAGATTTCATTTCCACTCTGATGACCTATAAGACATGAGTATCAAGTAAAATGCAGGACAATCAGATGAAGTAACCAATACAAATGTTCCAGCAAAACATTATCATGAGCTACAGGTTAATATTATTTCAGTGCTTCCCTATTTTCCTTCAGTTTTTCTTTGCATTTAAGTTAAGCCAAATAATATTTGATCAGTAAATAAGTACTGATCAGCCTCACTGACCACAGACAGTAACTATGCTATTTCCTTTTAACTTTACGAAGCCTATCCTTAACAAACCACAAATTACACCAGCTAGACCAGATCTACAGTACTAAGTCTGGACGGTGTTGACCAATTTGGCCACTAACTAGCATCTCAGGATGCTGAAGTTAAAGGTGCATAAGCCTGGGTCAACACCAGAAAGCGCAAAACCCATGTCCTGGGGTTAGAGAGTATCTGTCCATGTTAGTGGCCGGCCCAGCCCTAACCCGCAACAACCCAAGAGCTTTGTACACCAGCTGCCAACGCTCCTGAACTATAAAGAAATGCCATTCTGTAGCTTTTGGGTCACCTAACAGCCAAGTTGTTCACATAGTGCAAGTGTGTGTGGGGGGGGAGTGTTCAGCTCCTACTCCACACTCCATGTTTCTAACACTCCTCTGATCCTGAACATAATCCAGCACAATGAAAGGACCTCCCTGCTACACAAAGACAAATTCATGCTTGATCATTTGCACAGTCAGAACCAGTATCTCACCCTTTATCATGCCCGCAGCTCCTAAGTAAACAGGAATAGACAGACAAGAAGTTTTGCACCCACAAGATTTCTCAATGGAAAAAGATGGCAAGTGTGTCATTAACATCTATGAGACACACCTCTCTATACAGGCACATGTGGAAAAACCATCTTGCAGCTCTTCCCAAGAGTGATCTTTACAGTAGATCAACACTCTGCAGGGCAGAGGCCTCAGGTACAGACCATGTCAAGACACCATCCTGTCCTTGCTACACTTCCAGTAAGTGTCCTCAGAACAAAGATGCCTCAACACGTTTAGATCTAAACGTGGCTTTGGCCAGTTGGAATGTCTGCAGTGTCCTTGATGTATTTTGATTTGATTAATTCTTCAATCAACACACATCCATCATTTACAAATCATTGTTAGTATTTACAATAACTGACCAGTGCTGGTCAACAAAACAGCAAATCATGCAACTCCATTGCAATAGCAACAGCTGTTTTTTCCAAAATAAGGTTTTGTGAGGAATTGCAAATGAAAGCAAGTCTTTAAAATGATAGCACCATCTAGAACTTCAATGGATATCAAACTCAAGATGTTTAAAAATTTCTATTTGTTTATCATTTATAATTGCCCCATTTAGCTCTTAAAGAGTAACGAGATGCTACTGGCTGCTGTTATGCTCTACAGACAGGTTTCTTTTTAATTAGTTTATTTCACAAGAAATATAAAGGCAGAGGTATTTATGGATTATTATCAATATAATAATCAGCAGTCTATTCTTTCCTACATTCATCTATCCATTCCACAGTAAAAGTTACCACTTTTAGGATAGCTATTAGCAAAACAGTTTTGAACTAATATTTTGACATATTGCCTAACAGCAGAAAGTCATCAGTTGAGCTATTTCAGATAGACACCATGAAAAGGCTTTTAACATATAACAGACTGTTTTAATATTGTTTCCCTGGAGAAAATGTGAGCTTGACTGGAGTTCTCTGCAGTACATAAATATTTTAATACGTTGAAGAGACTGCTGATGAATTTACCTGTACTGAAGAAGTTAAGCAGAGAGCAGTTAATAAAATTACAGTCACCTTCCCTAAATGGAGACTTCTGCTTTTCAAAGCTGAAGGTACTTAAGAGTATATCAATTACTTTGAAAATATTTTGGAGTAATTTCTCAGAAGCATCAAAAAGGACAAACTTAGACAATAAAACTTCAAATGCTGTTGCAACCTGAGAATAAGCCATTCTGTTCCTTAAAAGCATAGTAGAAAAGGTGAATTTTACTTAGACCCAATAAATGATACTTCATCACACGAACTTAAAATCACTTTAATTGTAACCAAAATCTAGGATGACAGCTGTATCTCTCCAGTTGATCATCTTGAAAAGAACATATTTCCCTTTTGTGTATTACAGTGGATGACAAATACCATGGCACAAATAATTCAATACAGGCCATGGCCCGAAGCGACACAACAGGAATTTATTTAAATCGCACAGTTATTCACTTTAACAAGAGTGCTTTGCCAGGCAGGATTTCCAGTCCTACATGACATACTGCTCACAGAGTGCTGAGAAATAAGAGTTGTTGCATCCACAGACAAGATCAGGAAAAATTTGTCTTGAGCACAGCACTCAACTGCAGGCACAAAGTGATTTCAAGCGTGCCACCTTGTACTGCAAACAAACCACACCAACACCAAGTACAGTGGTGGGATTAGGAGTCTGACTTGGGCAATGCCCATGTGCACTGTGCCCAGTTTCTGTGTGTGATCATACGCAGAGCCTGAATAAAGCAAACACGTCTTTTTTTTAAAAAAAAATATAACCTTGTCAAATATTTAGAATTGCAGAGAAAGCAAACTAGAGTGCAGAGACCTTCCTGTCCCCAAAACTGTAGCACAGAAATTCTTGCTGCGAGGATGTCAGTAAAAATATTTTATGAAGCAAAAAAGAAAAAAAAAACCAAAACACAAAAACACCAAGAATCTTTATTTCTTACTGTCGCTAAACCCAGGACACTTACTTTTGGGTCCGAACTTGCTTTTGCAAGATCCATTTTTAAGCACAAAGATCCAATAGTGCACCTACTTGTGAAAGAGCAAATCTAAATGTACATGAGCAAATGCCAAAAATACCCTATTTAAGGAACACCCTAGTATGCAGGCCCTTCTACCAGCAAAGCCGAGAACTCAAAGGAGAATGGCTACAAGATCTGTTGAGAAATGTGAATTTAATCTGCAGATTTCAAATCTCTCAGCACACAGAGGCTTTTCAAACAGTCTTTGCAGTGGCTGAGAGATAAGATACAAGGCATAGAAGAGGTAAGATACCAGTAAAAAGACATATGTGTATCTAACATTAAAATGATACATCAGGAGTAAGACACTCTTAGTTCCACTTTGTCTTAAAGCCTTCTCCTTCAAATATTTCAGCATGAGTACACTAATACCACTACGATGAACATAACGGTCAGCTAAGACACAGCAAAAGTTGAAAGCTTCATAAAGCTTTTTTCTAACACAAGGCAAAAAATTTGCCAAGGAATAGAAGGGTATTTGTGATCCCTGGTAATTACTGCAGACTGATATGAGACTGGAAGCAACCTGTAGATCCAAACTCAACACTTGCCCATGTGAGAGGATGAGGAAACAATAGCAGCATCCTCAGAAGTTTCTGCTTCAAAGCAGCAGAACATTTCCAAAGGTACTCGGTATTTAAATATAATAAAGCTCCCAGCTATTTATTTAATAGAAATTCCCTTCCCATTTAGCATTGTGCTTAGACAAGAATTGAAACCCATCAATCAGCACATTATCTACTGTTCTGTACAACTGTTGTTCCATCAGTGTCAAGAGACTGATTTGTGGTATCAAATTTTTCAGTGCAGATGCAGTGGTTTGTCTTCAAGTGACGAGGAGAAAAACCAGACAACAAATGCACAACTACAACAACAGGATAGCAGAGTTGGTTTTTTTTTTTACAACTCTAAGAATTCCAGCACCACAAATGCATTCCTTTTGACTTCTTGATAATGGTGATATATGGAACAGAAATTGTCTCAAGGCTTTAAAAATAAAATGGATGCATGCAAACAGGGCACTTTTAAGACAATTCTTCTGAAGATCAAAACAGGAGTGTGCTTGGAGAAACCAGACAGGCAAAAGTAATTTGAGGAAGCAAACTCTATAAAAGTACCCAGATACATCAGCATAATAAATATAATCTTTTGCAGTTTTAATCCTCCCTGTTCAATATCAGACAGCTTTCTGCATTTCCCCTCTGAAGGGGAAAGCAGGATTCCAGGAATCCTATAGGACTTTCCACCTGTTCTAGTTCTCATTTCCCTCAGTACTGTGCCTCTGGCTGGTCTTCTCTAGAAATATAAATGCAACCATCATTTACAAGTCAATGACTCATCTCTCTTCTTTCTAGTCTGTCATCTCCTTATGGCTGTTATTTCAGCTACAGCTCAATATGGCAAAAAAGGAAATCCTGACCTTACCACTCAAGTTAACTCTCTTCCGAGTCATGCAAGGCAGTGCTCTGCTCCCTGCCACTCAAGCTCGTCACTTCCATGTCACCGCCAATCCTTTCCCTCTCATTCAATATCTGCTTACGCCTTGGCTATTACTCTTGTTATCTTTCAGGTTGGGCTTTCCTATCCATCCATGTGACAAGTTTTCACAACCACTATTCTTATCACAATACATTTAAGCTACTACAATAAGCTCAATATGGTCTAGAGAAACGCTGCCTTGCTTCGCTTTTACATTTAAAATGCATCTGTAAATGCTGCCTTCCTGATTTATTGTTTTGATCATTATCAAGGCGTTTTCTTTCAAACCCTTCGCTATCTCTCTAGTTGAAAAATTGGTGCTACACACAAACTCCAATGCACAGCACTTGCTGCTGGTTATTCAAAGCTGATACTAGAATATAGCTTACAACCCTATGTAGTAAATCTTCACTGACTCACTTATTAATATTTCCAGACAGTCCTTCCACCCCCACCATGTATTGCCATTCACATTAGGAGACAGTGCCCTATACACGTGTGCAAGCCAGTTCACTGACAGCTCTCCTCGTGCTTACTGTTACTCACCGCTCTTAAATGTAATCTCTTTTTAGGAAGAAAACTATGCAAGCGTGCATAGTCCAAACAGAAGTGGTAGTCGAGGCTGAGCCAACTACTGCATCGCTATTGCCACATGCACAAAATAAATAATGTAAAGTTACTGCATTCAAAGATGAAGCACCATCAGAAATTAGGACTGATGAGCAAACTTCATATATCACACACTAGACCAGGAGTGTGATAAGGAAAGGATAGGGATGGAGGTGGAACAAATGGCTATTCTGCAGCAGAGTATAAGAACATAAGAAGCAAGGACACAGAGGCAAGTATGAAAGCAGCAGACAAAAAGATCAACTCTTCCTTACAAAATAAAAGGAAAGAGATGAGAGAAAAAATCAAATATAATGGAGCGGCTGCACACAGAAAGTAAAGACAGGTGATGGTTCCAAGTTTCCAGGAAATATCCACTTTTATGGAATCTTCACAGGTAAGTGACTTTAAGACAAACCCCTACTTGATAGGGATGGGAGCCAAAAAGAACAGAAAATGCAAAGAGTTAAAAACAAGATGTGATAAGAAAGTTTGAAGTGGCAAAATCCACAGGATGAAAGGATGAGACAAGAAGTAAGTTGCACAAAGACAGAATAGCTTCCATCTGTTCAAAATCAATAGGAATCTCTCAAATAATTTCAATCAAGTTTTGGTCTGGAGAAGAGGACAGAGAGGTTGATTTTAAGGTGAAAATGAATCAGAAAGAACCCATCCCGAGGGAAGGTGAAACCAATTGGAACACTGACTTGTATCCATTCCTACCACTAGTTTCACGAACTTCTAAAGGTAACTAATTTCTTCTGCAATTAATACTACAATTGTGGTCTTTCATCAATATACATAAAATAGAAATACACAGTAATTATACTAGCAATATCAGTTATTGTCTTAAAATTCATTTACTCAACAAGTCTCTTCCTTCCACAAAGTATGATGACAAAACACCCATGACTGTGAAACTAAAATTGTAAATGCCTCCTCACACACCCTATAAAATTTAATTACAATCAAAAAAAGACCTTACCCATTGATAGCTACTATCATATCCAAAAGTAATTTAATAAAAGCAAGATACAAAATTTTTAAAAAAGACAATTTGTTATTTAAACCTGCATCTGCTAAATGTATTATTTTCAAGCCTTGTTCAACATTGCCTATCCAAAAAATCTTCTGCAACAAATGCTGAACAAAATGCTGCCTATCCCTTCTGAAGAAAGCTCTCACACAGTACAATTAGAAATGTCAATCTGAAAATGTCAAGCCATCTCAAAAATAAACCCTCTGAAATTCTGGAAATTTAAAGCGTTTCAGCCCACTGATCTGATAACTTCCAAGCAACTAGAAAATGTCTGACTGCCTACAGTAAAGCTTTTCTGTTTGATACCTCTTACCCTAACTAGTAAGAGCCACAGTACTCCATTAGCTGATTAACAGATTATCAGAGATAATTTGGGCAAATTAAAACTCCATCACTGGATGACAGAAGCTGTGTTCCTCCAGCACTCACCTACAGGGGAACATAGAGACACGGTCTGAGCTATCAAGTTGTAATGGAGGTGTTTCCTAGAACTGGTGTGAAAAAGCACATTTTGAGTCAGCTCAGCATAGCAAAGATTTCCAAGAGTAACAGTGAAGCCTTTCCCTCTGTGGTCTTGACAGGTAAGTATCAAGACCTTACTAGCAAGTGATCTCAGAAACTTGGCTCCAGTCTTCCAAACTACATGCATATTTTGGCTTTTATGTATGGAAGAGATGACTGGTTCAGACATTCAAGTTCAAACATGACTTTCTCTCCAGAGCTGAGCTTGTAGATTCAGGTCCATAGGCTTTTTATGCAAGATACTGGTTTTGTTATTTATACCCTAGAAGTACTGGTGTTGCTAACTACTCATGCCTACAAATGTTTGTATGGCTAAGATACAGATATTGCTTGGGCTGCAAGTGAGGAGATACTTAACTGAATCCCAGTCTGCATCAAGTATGAGCGCTTCTTCCCCACCTCAACACCCTCCCCTCAGAGCCAGATACATCCTCCCCTCCTTGTAGTATTCAAACCATTAACTCATTTACAGCTTAGGCCAATGGCCTTTGTAAACCTGACATCAGCCCAGAATTTGCATTTCTCTCTTTTGAGAAGAACAAGCATTCAAAAGTTTCCAGACCGACTCCTTCACTTCGGGCAAAAGCACCTGTGAAAAGACACTTTGGGGATGATAAAGGTAGTCAAGATATATGCCATGGCCACTGCTGAACCCCAATCTGCTCTGTAAGGCCACAAGCAGTACAGCCTGCAGGTTCCTGGTGACCTCAAGGCTGCTGCCTGCTCATCAGTTCTTGTGCTGAGCAAGAATAACAGGGTATTTAATGGCTAACCTCCCATGTTTCAGTAATTCCCACACCAAATGCTCTTTATGCACAATCATCTTGAGCCATTCTCACTGCACACACCCCACGCCTTTGCTTGATGAAGAACTGAGCTAGTAAGGCTTCTGCTAATTTGTTAGCTGCTGGAAATAACCATTAGTTACCCATCAGAAATTACTACATCCTACAGGACACTAAGCAACATATTGCAAAAGAGCAGTGAAGAGGTCACGTATCTGTTCTGTCTGGCATCCTCCTAAGCCAGCTTGCTCCCAAGGCCTTGCATCTGCCACGCACACACATCATGCTTTCAGTAATTAAAGTTTACAGAGTCCTGTGCTTATTTTACTTTGTAGCAAAACCATCACATGCCACAGAGCCCTTCATAAATTCAGGGTGAGTTTGGTTTTCAACTTTTTTTGTTCTTGCTTCCAGAGGAGAAAACAGACCCAGCGTATTGCTTCAATTCCTTGGAGTCACACCAGGCATGGGTTTTGACATTGCAACCACTTGTGTCTAAATCAAAGCTATGTGGTCTCCTAAAAACTTAACAAGGGGACATCAACTGGCCTGGAGCAATCTTGTTCATCTGCAACTCAGTCTTAACACCTTATTTTCTCTCCTCCACTCTGGTACTTCCACAAACCACCCTTGCCATCCCATTTCCTTCATACTTGATATGTCAGAACAGCTAAAGCATTGGCCAGGTACAACAAGCATCTGCTGACCTTCACATCATTTACCGAAAGGAATGGAGTTCTTGGCTGAACTATAAGCAACATTATTACAGAAGGATAACTGACAACTGAGTTTCCTTTTTCTTTTCAGAAGTGACCATTCATTTCTCATTAATAACCACAAGTTACACTCTGTATTTGTGTACATTAACTGTTTTTTTTAACTTTTAATTTTGAGTTGGAAAGGATTTAAAAATTTACACTAGGGTTTAAAAATATAACTTTCAGTTCAAGGTCTTTAATGAAGATTTCTCAAGGAGAGGGGAGAAAAATCAAATGCAAACCAACTTTTGGAGCCTTCTGCTAGAAAAGCATGAATCAAACCAGGAAAAGACTGTCATATCAAAAAAACCCATAGATTTAACCTCTCCCATAAACACTTTCCAGTCACTGTCTCTTAGAAGAAAGCTATTTCCAGAAGAACTCTCCCCTAAACACTGAACACTGGAACCAGGCATCTCTTAAGGAAAAATGTGCCCATGTTTCCTGAATATTACCAGAGTAATGTGGACATATCAGCAACTTTAAAGACCAGTTCAACACTATTTAAGAAAAGATCTGGATTTATACACACTAGGAAAATCCCTTTTCCGATTAGAGACCACAGAGGCACTTCAACATTTTGACATGTCTTTTGTGAAGTCTAGTTCCAGGTTAAAACTACTTTATACAGTGAATTCAGTGCAGCACTGAGTTGAATCCTTTCAACAGGATTCTTGAAGTCCTGCTTGAAAGAGGAACAGATACAGACTTGATGGCAGTGGACAGGAGTTACCTTCATGAGCAATAAAATCTTGGTGGATATTTAGTTGTGGCACAGCTTGGTCACCTCTTGCTATGTGAAAAATGACTTAACTTCTCTGGATGTGCCTGATCAAGGCTCAGGAAGACTTTCAGATCATGTAAACCAGTGCAAACACACATGTTCCCAACCTGAACTGCAAAAAGCTACTCATCACTCTGAACTTCCAGAACCCTGCTCACAGATTATCTGTGAATAGAAAAGGATGACAATGACTCAAGTCCTTACATGTTGCAAATTATCTGCTATTATGAATTACTCATTCAAGCTCTAAACACCATATTTAAATGTGTGAATCTTCTCACTTCCTTGTTAATAGAGAAGGGCACCGTTATATTTATCTCTCTTTGAATACTGGTAAAGTAGTTTATGTGAGTTCCTCTTGGGGGAGGAAATTGGTACAGACTCACAGTTAATATCTTTTATTTTTTTCCTAAAGTTACTGTTACTTGCCAAACAGTTTTACGTCAGAACATACAAAAAATAACAGTATCTCAATTCTTTCAGTGTCATGCCCATGCCAAGAGAGGAAAATCACCCCACTCACTTCCAAAAATTAGTTATTCTCCAGATAACAATTAATGTTTGGGCAATAAACTTACGTGGATGGAGATAAAATGAATTTATAACCATCACAGCTAGAAGAGAAAGATGTACCTTCATTAAAAGTTCTGTTTATTATGCTGTAATGTATGATTTAAGCAATGATAGAGCCTATTTCTCTACAACACAAATACTCATCAGGGACTGTGGTCTCACAGTATATATGTCACACAGGCCCTACATGTCTTTCTTGGATGCATCTTGTATATTGGAAAGTATTACAGTGGTTTAACAACTTAGGCTTCAACAGAGCTACATAGCAGTGTAACTACCTAATGCCAAGATCCTTTCGTTAAACCACATTACCTTCTTTAACAGAAAGGGGTGCCCTTCAGAAACGCTCTGGAGGCCATTCAGAGAGCACTGGGACCATTCATCCATCTTGAATCCAGGGTAACCTCCAGGCACAGAAATATCACTCCTGCTGCATTTTTAAGAACACTGCTTGTTTTCACCATCCACCCTTACACTATGGAAATCATCTCAAACCATGCAAAGCTTCATACAGTTAGGAGCAGACACGAGTTATATCACTGGCATCACGTTTCAACTTTTGTATTAATTAATACAATCTGTATTACCAAAAGCACAGCCAGCAAACATTCCCCAAATGCCGGACTTTTAATGCTCTCCCATTCTATTAAGGCACATGCCCACTTCAAGAATATACAATATATTTACTTGTTATATCCCCAGGAAGGAGGGGATGAGGAAGGCAAGTCAACCTGATACATCAAACCAAACAATAACACTACAAGTAAATTATTTATTAGATAATGCTAATTCTTGTCCACCAGAAAGTACGCTTGACAGACAATATCTGCCAAAAAATTTACAGTGTCAAAAAAATGGAATTCAAGAATGTCAATCTCAGCTGGCTGAATCTAAATTCAGCAGTTTAACATTGCTGGTTTGTTGGGGGGGGGGGGTGGTTGGTTTTTTTTTTAGCACTTGCCTGATATTTTGGCCCATTTTCAAGATTTTTACAGCTAGAAAGATCCTTCTGAAAGCAAGTAGTAAATCAAGCCATTCTAGAAAAACATTCTACTACAAAACCCAGTAGTCACAGGAAAGGGAGGGGCAGAGTTGAGAGACATTTGGATTTATTATTCTAAAAACTTATTCTTACACAGCATGCCCAAATGATAAATGCATCCTGTTTTTACAAATGCTTTCCCCCCACCAAAGAAATAAGTAAAAAATTCAGTTGCTGTAATAAAGACACACATCTTCAGTAGATCTACTCTCCTAAATTTCTTGTAATTTTAATATTTTTAATATCATATCTGTAAGATACATAATGGCATCTAAGCTACAGACCAGAGGTATTGAAACATTTGAAGTAGCAAATAAAAACAGACTATAAATGATATACATTATAACCAGAAAATCTTGTTAAAAAGATAAAAAGGCAAAACATAAGTATAACGCTGCAACTTCATTTTGCTGATTTGGGAGGTACAGACATTTTTCTGATTTGGGGGAAGGGGGTGGAAGAAGAAGAAATTAGAGAAGTTTATCTGTTTCTAAAGGAAATTGTACCTATGTTGGACAAGTGAAAGAAAGACCATAGCAATGAGCATGAACTGGAAGTCTTCAGTTATACACAGTAATGAAGTCCATGTTGAAGATGTAAAACTTAAATTTCTCAAAGCATCCCAACAGAATGTGCCACCATAAAGACAACATTTTCAAAAAACCTGACAGTATTGCATGGTAATGTTTGAACTTCAAAACAGAAGAGGAAGAAAACAGTCAAAACCCCTACAAAAACATCTTTATATGAAGTATGCAATCAATGAACATGTATGCAGAACCTTATTTTTCCCCTACAAGCAGCTCAATATTTACACAATTTTATTTCACTGAAATTGGGACAAAAGATTACAGCTAAATCAACTTGATCATGTGCTATTCTGCCTCTATAAAAGTGAGCTATCCTAGGTTTTTGATCACCCACAAGACTGTAAATAGATGGCTTGGTGCTTCAGCTCAAGAGTTCTCCCACAAAAAAAAAAAAAAAAAAAAAAAAAGAAAAAGCCCAAACTTCTATTTCTGTATTTTTTATTCAGAACACAGTAGAAATAGCCCAATACATTTATCAAAAACACTGATGCTACTTAAGTGGCATGCCAAAAGAAGCCATCAGAAAGGCATATACTTGAGCTGTGGGGGAGAAAGGGGGGTCTGGTGTCACTTTTACAGCTTGAAACACAAAAGCAGTTTAAAAAAAAATTCAATTAGTTCATGCTTTTACTGTGAGTAGGAGGTCTCATTGGGGTTGTCAGAGGAAATGATATTTAATCAACATGATGTCAGTCAAGTACTTGTCACGCCTACTACAATTTTTCAACATCCAGAATATTTCATACAATAATTGATGAAAAATTATATGTGAAGATCTGGCCACTTTAAAATAAATTACAGCATTGAAGCCTTTTCTAAGAGTTCCTGGCAGGAGACATTTTTACTATGTTTATTTTAAAAGCATCCATTTCTATAACAAAGAAGAAAAGCTTAATGTAGTTCTTCTCCTCTTCTGCACCACCCCCCCCCCCCCCCCAACCCCCAGGATGATTTGGGCTATCCACAAGAGTATTTAATTACATAATTACAAAATTACACAAGACAGGTACTAATTTAAGGCATACCATTTTCTACCCGAGTTGCATTACAGCAAGTATTTCTGAGGAGCAAACCTCATCGTCCAGAAATAGACAGTCTCCTTGGAAGTGGACTGGGGGCACACACAGTTGACTCCTTGACAAGATCAAATCTGCTACTGGACTTGCACCCCCCCTCAGAAGTTAATTAGCTTTGCTTTAGGCCATTTTTGCAGCACTACCAGATGCACAAGAGGTTTGGACTTAAAAGGCTCTAGAGAGGAGAAAACTAGACATTATGAGCAAGGTTCAGAAGAAGCTGCAAAAAGTCAGCTCAGAGCTAACACCAAAATCAGAGTCATAGCAAAGTCTCAAGATCAGCTGCTGACCTCAGCTTTGATGCTTGACTAAAGCAAACCCAGAAAACCCTGGGCTGCTTGCACACTGACCACAGCAGATACCTGCATGTTCAAAACCCCTAAGAGGGCCAGAGCAAGCACTTGGGAGATGGCAGTGCACAAAGCTTGACACAAACATCTTGTAGATCTGGATTTGTCCAAAGGATTGGAGATCAGAAACTCTAAAGTTTTACCTGCTACTGACTCAAGTAGTGTATCAGTTTACTAGCTCTACCTGTATGCCCAGGGAATTTCTATTAGGTAACAGAAAAGTAATAAACCAATTTATGGTTCTTTAATGGAATGAAGTTCTAAGCAGCAAATTCAGTCAACAGCATTCAATGACTCCTAAGGACTGTCTGTTGGAAGCACCAGTTTCATATCATCCAGGGATGTAGATTGGAAAGCTTGAGCTACAGATAGTGGCATGGCGGGACACCGCAAACCTGATGACATAAAGAAACTGTGAATGCTACTCCAGAGAACCAAAATCTCTATGTTTGCTTTCCCCAATAAAAAGCAAGTTCTCTTCAGAGTAGGGCCAGGTCTCAGACCAGAGAACATTCCAACCATATACAAAAATATGACAGTTCAAGCAGCTTCATAAGGATTCTCAAGCTCCAGCAGGAAACCCCCGCACAGATAAAGGATTGCAAGTTCAAAAGGAATTATTCACAAGAGGTACAGACCTTCCTGCAGCAACAGATGAACAAACCACTAACCCTAAAACAAACGGAAGACTTGGAAGTTGGATACACTGGTTGCTAACTCCCTCCGAGAAGAGGTTACAGTGACTACAGAACTGCATTAGGAGACTAGAAAGATTTTGTTTGGTGTGGGGTTGGTTGGGGTATTTTGTTTGTGGGGTTTGGGGGTTTGTGGTTTTTCTTTTTTTTTTTTTTTTAATTCCAATGTTCATTAAATCCAGGATATTTTAGACAAATAGACAAAAGAGTAATATGTTGTAGGAACACATGTAGAGAAACTTTACTGTGAAGGTGACAGAGCACTCAAACAGGCTGCCCAGAGAGGTGGTGGAATCGCCTTCTCTGCAGACTTTCAAAACCCACCTGGACGAGTTCCTGTGTGGCCTACTCTAAGTGATCCTGCTCTGGCAGTGGGGTTGGACTAGATGATCTCTACAGGTCCCTTCCCACCCCTAACAATCTACAATTCTACGATTTTGTACCATATACTTGGACAAACAAACACCCTGAGCTTCACTCTCTCAAACACTGCCAACAGAAATACTTGGAAGGTCAGAGTAACAAGCCTGCTTTGCTCAGTATCTTGGAAGGGGACCTCAAGGTCCACTTCAGCATCACCTGTCACTGAACAACTGAAAATCCTGGGTTCTCTGCAAGACAAGCATTTGTGGAATAAAGTGACTCAAAACCCAAGCACCACACTTAAGTGCCTGTTGCTACATTTAATCTCTGCATCTTCGACAGACCTATACAACCTAGTCAAACAGGCTTTACCATTTAAACGGACTTTGCTCCACACTGACCACAAACTCTGCAGGCTACTCCACAGACACAGGATTATGGTTTTACTGGAAGTTTTTGTGGCTTTTTATTGACAAGTTTCCACAATACCTTTAGAAAGAATGAACTTTTGAATTAGTAATCACCCAAGTTATGCTTTTGCTTCTTTTATGGTTGTTTGCCACTGCTCCAGATACACTCAAATGCAATTTTCGGAATTTAATACAGCCTATTTTTAGTAGTGCAGAAGGTCTGATTACCTTTTTTTTTTCCATTTTACTATTTGGTATAAGATGGGCATTCACATTTAATCATATCCATAGATTACCTCAATGAATACAAATGTGTTACATTATCTTTAAATAAATGAATGTCAATATGTTCTAGGGTAACAGAAGTAATTGCATATTGATAACAGTCATTATCATAAGTCATGGTTGCTGGCAGAAAAATCCACTTGTATTTTTTAATAAGGTGCAATATTATGGTCTATTTTGAGATGATAGCTTTCTATTTCCCCATACAAAATACAATATCGCTTCAATATAACTGGCAGACCCTCGGAACAGATAAAAATTCAGAATATAAACCTGCAAATTGTAAGATTTTACAGTCTTTTGAAACTAGGGTGGATATTCCAAGTACCTCAGCAAAACTCATATAAGGGGATCATTATCTCTGCCAGGCTGATGTACCTTCCATTCCACTCACCACAGCAGATAACAGCGACTAGCACATTATCCTCAACACATACAACCAGATATTTCAGATTTTGCATTGTAGCTTATTGCAGTTTTCAAAGTAATCTGAAAGACGCTTGGAAAGGGACATCTCTCCCTCATTTTAAGAGGCACAAAACTTTTAAGTTAACTCAGATACTCTGGATGCATCTGCTACAGGAGAGCAAGGAAGTTATAATAACCAATATCAAGACTGAAGATACTCGTTCTGCACTGCTGCTCTGCTTTATTGCTTTAAAGTAGCAGAAAGACAGAACTTGATAAAACAAGGAGACAACTCCCAAGTCCTGCACCATGGACAGAATATCCTCATTAAACCCTACAGGTTGGAGACAGACAACGTAGTAGCTTTGCAAAAAAAAAAAAAAGGACTTAAGGGCTCCCACTTGGACAGGGATTTTAATTCAAGTTAGAGGTGTGTGCATAAGCAAGATTCCAGCAAGCTCAAGAAAAGCTGAGTGACTCCATCCCTTACTTGACAGCTGACAAGTGGCCTTCGATGGAGCCTAAAACACAGTGACCTCTAACCCCCAACTAAAGTAGAGCCTGGAGCTCATGAATCATAGAAAGATATTGAAGAAACGGGTCTTATTTGCCCTGGAGAAGAGGAGGCTTCTAAAAGGTGAACCTTATTGCTGCCCTCAACAGTCTAAAGCATGGTTAGAGAAGACATGACTTCTACTCTTCCCCAAGACAGCCAGCAAAAGGACAAGAAGCAACAGTCCCAGGCTGCAGCAACAGTAACTCAAATTACATAGAAAACGTGAATTTCACAGTGGGAATGGACAGGCGCTGCTGAGGAACCACCACCTTTTGAGATTTTTCAACATTCAGAAGGACTGGGACTGGCTAGAAGAGAGTTAGTTTTCTTCATAGCAGCTCAATATAGTGCTGCTATGTAGACTTTTGACCAAAACAGTACTAACACCACAGCAATGTGGCTTCTGCTCAACAGCATTCGCACAGCATTGAGGTTTTTTGTTTCTCACTCTCCCTCACCAGTTAATAGATTGAGTGTGCAATAGGTGGGAAAAGACAACCAGGTAGGTGACCCAACTAAACAGGTAGTTCATACCATATAACATCATGCTCAGCAGTAAGAGAACAGAAGGCATTTTAGGAGGGCTAGCCATCTTTTCACTCGGAAATTGATTACGCAGCAGTCTAACCACTGTAGGTGGTGAGTGATTGTCTCTGCATCACTTGGTTTATTTTCTTCTATTCTTCCAACTTATTCTTTTATTTTGGAGACCACCACCTTTACTTGCTTTTATTCCTAAAGAGAAAGACTTGGGGGTGTTGATAGATGAGAAGCTCAACATGAGCCGGCAGGGCGCTCATGCAGCCCAGAAGGCCAGCTGTGTCCTGGGATACATCAAGAGGAGTGTGACCAGCAGATCAGGAGAGGTGACTCTCCCCCTTTACTCTGCTCTTGTGAGACCCCACCTCAAATACTGAATCTAGTTCTGGTGTCCTCACCATAAGAGGGACATAGAACTGTTGGAACGAGTTCAGAAGAGGGCCACAAAGATGATCCAGGGGCTGAAGTACCTCTGCTATGAGGACAGGCTAAGGGAGCTGGGATTGTTCAGCCTTGTAAAAGAGAAGACTCTGAGGGAGACCTTATAACTGCCTTCCAATACCTGAAGGAAACCTACAGGAAGGCTGAAGAGGGACTTTTTACAAGAGCGTCCACCGATCAGACAAGGTGAAATGGATTTAAGTTCAAGGAGAACAGATTTAGATTGTATCTTAGGAAAAAATTCTTCAGTAAGAGGGTGGCAAGACTCCAGAGAAGTTGTGGATGCCCCCTCCCATGAGGTGTTCAAGGCCAGGTTGGATGAGGCCTTGAGTAACCTGGTCTAGTTGAGAGGTGTCCCTGCCCATGGCAAGGAGGTTGGATTAGATCATCTCTAAGATCTCTTCCAACCTAGGCCATTGTATGATTCTATGATTCCTCCTTCCTTCTTCCGCTATCTCCCCCAGGTGGGTGAGAGTGAACAAGCAGCTGTGTAGGGCTTAGCTGCTTAGGAAGCTCAACCCACCACACCCGAGTTGGTCCTGCTATGAGAACAAGGCTGGACTAGATGAGCTTCAGAAACTTCTTCCAAACTAAATTATCCTGTGGAATAACACACAAGCTTCTTTCCAAGCTTACCCTGTAAAAATATCTCCCAGGTTGGTAACAGCAAGCGCCACATGTAAAAGTCCATCTGAGCCAGCACAGATGGCACAGTGGATAGATACGTGTGTGAAATTCAGAAAAATACAGGTAATCAGCCTGGCTGGTATGCTGCGCTCCCCCTGGCCAACACACCGCTGCACCCTGCCACTGGCACACACCAGCCCTCAGCACTGTCATGCTCCTGCTGAGAAACAGTCACACCGAGCGCTGCAGGGAGGCCCCATAATGACTCCTACATTCACACACCGTAACATCGCTGGGTAGTACAGCTGTGCCATTTCACTGAAGTTTGAGCCAGGCAAAAGAACACATCCGCTTTAATTTAGTATAGACATAATGCAAATAAAAGGCTCAGGCACTCAGAGCTAAACAGTGAGCATATTAACAAGCGTTCTGAAGTGAAGAGTCTTACAGGGGTAAAAGTTTTCTCCTGAACTCCTTTATAATGAAGCATAATTAAATCTACGGGTGTTTCTATTAATCAATCAAAATCTCAAGCCCTAAAATTTCTATTCAGCATCCAAAGCACCCAATTTTAAGAACTCCTAATATTTTAAAGTACTAGTAAGGAAAAAACCCCGAAGTCCCACCTCACCATGAGGCAGCGCTGCCCCAGAGCACCCAAAGGCCTCACCCAGGAGGCACCTACAACCACAGGCTACTTGGCACACTGAAACTCGTCCCTCAGGGCGAGGCAGACTCTGCAAATCCCTGTACCGCACCTCACTGGCTCGTTGGGGCACGCACCGGAGGTATTTGGGAGGTTTGGGGTTTTCTTTGCGGTTTGTTTTTTTGAGGTTTGGTTTTTTTAACGTCATCTCCACCACGCGCACAGCGCCGCGAGCCCGCGCGCTCCTTCCCCTCAGGCGGTGGCTCGGCCCGGCTGCGCGCGCAAATGCCCAGTCAGGCGGTCGCCTGGCAACCCCAATCTGCCCAGCAACCAGGGCCCCGCCGCGGCTGGCCAATGGCAGAGCGCCGGGCCGGCGGCCGGGCACGCGGCCAAGCGCCTGCCCGCCCGTTGGCCAGCGAGGGAGCCGTGGCGGCGGTGGCGGCCGTCGGGGCGCACCAGGGCGGGGGGCTCGGCCAGGCATCCGTTAAACCAGCACAAACCGATATACCCGAGCGTTGCCACTGTGACCTGTTCCGCACTGGCAGAGCAGACTCACGTCTCGCCCAGCTGCAACAGGGCCATCTTCACACAAGCACAAGGGTGGGCAGGTGCCCTTCCAGGAGACGCAAGGAACTTTCTAACCCAGCTTCTGCAACACCACCCATCTTTCCACTCCAACCAGCAACAGCGCAGGGTGCTGTCGCAGGTTCACAAGCACAGCAAAGGCCATACCTTTCTCTGGATTGAGCTACTGGTCTTCATTTGGAGAAGAAGCACATACATTCATCTTCTCCACGTCTGCTCCTGCAGGAGCTGGCCCCAGCTGAAAAAAGGGCCTCCCCACAGCCCGGGTTTTGTGGGCTGGGAGCCTGCTCTGATTTGCTGCAGCAGGACCTGGGCATTAGAGCGGTTAATTGGGAATAGCTGGTGGGTTCTGCAGGTCTTCAGAGGCGCTGGTAGGAACACAGACAGCCTCAGGTGCAAGTGGTAGAGGAGATATGGAGGGGAGAACCTTGCTGGAAGGGCCAGAAGGACTAGGGAGATCTTGGCGTCAAGTTTGAAAGTTCCCAGGGCGCTGGATGTGTAGTTGGGGCTCACCCAACGGCCCAGCAGCCTTGCAGGTGTAAATGGTCTACAAAAGTTTTTCTGGATCAGGGTGATATGAAGGAAACTCACCTCTATTCCTGTGCCTTTCTTGTCCCTTGTAGAAACAATACAGTTCCTGAGACCACCAGGAATCTTACGAAGCCTCCGGGACTTTCCACAGATCCAGATCTTCCCCAGTTCTGCATGTGAGATGTAGAAAAAATTCCACTTCTCTGTCATTTGTGTCATTTGCATTACTGATGTCTACCTAAAGATACAGCATTTGCGAAGGATGAATTGTCACTGAAAAGTGTCCTTGGGTATTCAGTTGTGACGCTGGCTGCATGAACTTAAAAATGGACTTCAGTATTCACATATCAGGGCTTTTTTAGTGGTAGAGGTCTGCAAATGTTGGTATTAGTGCAAGGGTAGTGTAAAGTTGACTTGAGAGCGGGCATGTAAAAATACTGCATTTGTAATATTTTACTGCCTCGTGAAAGGCATCTAATTTGGACACGGAACATTTCTGCAGTGAGTAAGCATTTCTATGAATTTCAATACACTTAGTTTCCCACAGATTGAAATTTCTATGGAAAGTTGCACATTTCTGAACTGCAAATACTGTGTGTGCTTAGTTAACAGTTTTATGAGCAGCCAAGTTGTGGTTGCTATCAGGTATCATTTTCTCCTGTGTGCTCTTCTTTAACTTCACAGCAAGTATAAAGGTTGTTCTTAGGAGAAAATCACCTTTCTGCTGAGAATTAATCTTTTTTGGTATGGTCCCTATTTCTGGCTTCTGCTGTTCTGCTGCTGTCAATATCCAGGTTCAGCGTAGGGTGACTGACACGTTGAGTGCCTCTTCCTTTTCTCATTTTTAGTAGTAAAGGATCTACAGACATAACATTTTTTGTGCATTTTGTGGTGAAGTAATTTTTCCTTTTATATGACTGCTCCAATTTTGGTAATTTTTTGCAAATATTCTAGTCACAATTAAGGCTGGAATAAAGAGCCATGCTGTTAAAACTACCCAATGGGGACCAAAGGCGCCAATACTTATGACCAGACTGTCCAGTCTGTACAGTCTATTTCCTACAATTTTCAGGGTCCTTAAGACTTAAAAGGATTCTCAGTTAACTGTAGCAACTCTGAAACTGGACAAAATTGTCATGGATAGGTTACTGAAGGTCTCTGCTCAATGAAAGCAAAAAGGGGAACAAGATACTAAAATGTATAAGGAATGAGACTAACATTTATAGTACTTATAATGCACTTAGGTACAGCAGCAAGGCTGTTCTCTATACTGATCAGTCTCGGAAAAGTTATTCAACAAAAATGATTAAGGCAGAAAAAAGCTCTCATTTGAAAAGAAACAAAAGGTGGGATTGTTTGCGTTCAACAGGAGACACAGAAGGCAATATCTTAAAAATATTTCTAATATTTCCATGCATCTCATAATGCTACAGGAGATTTGCCCTCTGTCTCTGTGGATATATATAGAAAGTATATTATAACTTGAATAATCCAATGAAAATAAATGTTTACCGAGGGACAGGGGGGTAAAAATAGCAATTACAATGGATTTCCAGCATGGAAGGCTGGTAACTCTGTTCCTGAGTGATGTAAATGAGATCAGAATTTAGCCCAAGGTTCTGTTCTCCATTTCTAAACTGGTCACCTCCCACTGTGGCAGACGTGAATGCATATGGGAGAAAGAACACAACAGATCCACCTCGTGGGAGGACAGGAACAATAGATACCTATTGCTGCCTTATATGTAACCACAGAGCAAAGTCAGAGTCTTCCCATGGAACAGGGACGTATGTACATGTTTCATGTATGACTTATCTTGCATTTTTAATAGGTATTACATTTAAAATTGGGTGAAGTAATATCATAAATATATGCTAAAGGAAAATCAGCAGTTGTATTGGCAGCTATTCTTTAAATCAACACATTCTGCTGTATTAGCGTCATAGCTAATGTTAGCTTTAGTCTTTTTCTTTGTTTGAGCTTGGAATCCTTTAAATAGAGCTGATATGAACTGAAGTATTTCTACTAAGAAATAAGGCACAGTGGAACTTTTTTATTTTTCTAATTCTTCATCCTTGCCCTGCCTGTATTCTCACTTTAATACCCATAGTCTTTTTTATTTTTTACAGTGATGACTGTTTTTTTGGAACGTATTTTCCGGATTTTGTTGTTGTTTGTGTCAAAGAGTAACAAGCTCTACTTACAATAAAAGAGTGGAACATGGTGATGGAATATCATCCAGAAGGTTTCTGAAGTGTGGAAATGTTTAATTTATGTGAAAAGGGTGAGAGACAAGAAGACTTAAAGTAAGTTGACACAACTTGTGATGTGAAAAGCAGACCTCGTTCTTATGCGGTTTTTAAATGTTAGGAAATTCCAAAGAGAAAAGCCTAGTTCAGCTGAAAATAACACAGCTCCACATATCTGAACCAAACATTTATTGGGATGAGTCATTTGCTGGTGTGAATGTCCAGCAGCTTGGCAAATGTGAGTCAGCCGTGCCTGGTTGAACATTTAATGTGATCTGGATTTCGTGAAGAATTTCACCAAGTTTTCCAAGATTTTTCACATATCTTCCCAAAGCAGAAACAATAATTTGGCTGCTGATTTTGTTTCTCTGTTCATGTAAAGAAACAACGAAAAGTTGATGACTGTCCCACAGGGAAAACAAAACAGTTAAAACTACTAAACTTCAGCTGTTCTATTCTGCATAATAACTAAATTCCTGGTATTCAGAAAACTGATTCAATTGGGAGTAAATCTGATTTCCTGTGAGCCCATCCTTCTAAAGTTAGTAAATGATGCATTAATTTTATTTTCTAAGCCACTGTGCTGTTTTTGCAGCATATGTGCCATGAAGAAAAAGTTCAGAAGAGCGCCGCAACCTGTCACAAGAAAAAATGAGAAGACTGGCAAAAGGAAAAGAAATTAAATATTTACTTACTACTGAAAAGTTAGCCCCTTTTTGCTGCAAATTTTTTTAAAAGGAAGAAGGTAAATCTGTGCTCTGAATGGTCACTGGGCAGCTTCCAGGACTACAGTAAACCACAGCCCATGGTAAGCAGAAGACAGCTGAAAAGGACCCACAGGACAAGATTCATATTTCATCCAAAAACTCAGTAATAGTCTAAACTTAGTGGTGACTTAGAGAGGAGGCAAAAAGGAAGTACAAACAGAAAACCTAACTAAATCTAGACCGTCTCAGCTTTATGAAAACTAGACCTTTTTGAGATGCCTCCAGACTCTCATGCACAACGTAAATTATTTATTAACAAGAACTGGTATGAAAATCATGTGAAAAAAAAACAGAATGAGGACCTGGTAGTCAATCAGCAAACATTCCCTATCTAGATTTTCAGTGTACTTTTTTTGTAGTACTAAATTCCTAGAAATGCTTGGGTTGAATCACACCCACTTAGGGCAAGTTTATTTGTCAAGACCCAGTGCAATAAATTCTTAGCCTATGTTGTAATGGTGTACTGTTTGGTATCAGCTGTTATTTATTTGTTCAGGAGCCTACCAATACTTTGGGGGGCTTTTCATATCACCTCAATTTTAATAATTATCTTAACCTCCGTACATTATTTCTGCAGTCTAGGGGAAAAAAATGTAGGACCTCCAAAAGACCATGCTTAGCAAGAACTTAGTTTAGCATTTTGGAGTGACTACTGAAATGTCCTCTCTATTAGTCATATGGTAAACTGAGGGAAATTATTCTTCTAAAGTGGACATTTGAGTTAGTTACCGAATGGCAAGAAGTATAAATATCCCAATTTTTCTTCTTTTTAAATACTTCCCTCAGGATCTCATTTGATCTTGGGAGTAATGTACTGTTTAAAAGTAGCAGGATTAGAACTTTAGCCAAAAAAAAAAAAAAAAAAAGCAAAACTATAGAGAGAAAGACTATGAGAAGGAATAAAAAAATTGAGCCGACACATTAGCCATTTTTCTGTTTGTTTTTCAAGCTCTTCTTTGTATCTAATTAAATCAGGATATTTGGTTGTGTTTTCTACCAAAACATTGGTTTCTTTTCTTTTAAACTGCCCTTTCTGACGAGATCAATTTGAAACTAATTTTTTAACAAAAATTGTAACAAAAAATGTGTATTTCATCCTGAAAGCATCTTCAGGTTAGAATAGAACTCAGCGAGGGTAGTTACAATATAAACCAATCCACTCTAAAGGTACCAATTTTTGCCTTTTTAATTCACCTGTTTTGATCTTAATGCTTGAACTTACTTGGTTCAAATGAAAAGTTCTGGTTTGGTTTTTGCCATTTCTGAGATTCAGAAATATTTCAACCTCACCTCAGGTCTCTTCCAGTCCATTTCATCATTAATTCTTGTAGCTTTTCCAGTTTCTAATTTTCTACATAAAAGTGTATTTTCATTAATAGATGTGACATAAAGTGAAGATTTATATAAGCGTAGATAGCAAGCGCCATTTTTTAACAAGGGTAACTGACCATTCAAAGAAGTTCAAATGAACTGTGGAGTATTCATATCTTTATCTTCAAAGCATTGTTGGAATGTTCATAATCCCAAAAATCACCAAGAACCATGAAGTTTGGCAGTCAACTAACAGGGCAGAACACCAGCATAGAAAGTACTGCAATGTCGTTCCAGAAATAACAAACTGTGAAAGAATTTAAAAGTTAAACTCTCTCTCTATATATAATTTTGAACTTTTCTAGGGCTTAGATAAAAAGTGAGCTAGCTGAGCAGAATCTTAGCTGGCATGAATCCAGATGGTGCCCCAATTTCCTTAAGGAAAATCAGTGTCTAGACTGTTATATCTGTTTTCTTAAGAATGAAAAGAGGGCAAATATTCAATGCTATTAAAGGAACCCGTATGGATCCC
The DNA here is from genome assembly GCA_020746105.1 of Trogon surrucura. Taxonomy (NCBI): domain Eukaryota; kingdom Metazoa; phylum Chordata; class Aves; order Trogoniformes; family Trogonidae; genus Trogon; species Trogon surrucura. Next base: position 51,780,837 of record CM036621.1, on the reverse strand, counting down.
ATAAGTGATAATGTGGTTGATGACACAGCCCGTAGCAGTTTTCCTTCCACATGCTGATTTGCAGCATACATTTCTGTTCACTCTCCTCTTTTCTAACCAGAACTTGCTGACTCAACTGCAGTTTAGCTAAATGAATGGTGTCTTCACATTCAGTTATCAGCGACAAAAAAATGTTTTTCTTGAACACTTATTGAAAGGTCTGGAAAAAAACATGTATATTCTTACTATGGAAATCGCTTTTATTTCCTTTAAGTGCTTCTCACTTATCTCTAACCGAGAAGAAGATGCTTACATTGGCCTAGAGGCTGATGAGTTCTCTGTCATATGAGGTATTTTAATTACTGTATATAACATGTATTTATATTTTCAAATATTAGCCAGTTGCGTTAACTAAACGTTTCATAAAACGTTTATTGTGCTTATATTTATAATAGAGATGAAAGAGTAGAAAGTGGAAAAAAACACAGGATGCTAATGGAAAGGGAAAAGATTGAAAGCAGTCTAACACAAGTAAATAAGAAGAATAAAAGTTATTTAAGATATCTGATATCTAAAATTTGTAATTGTGCAAATTACAAAATTGTGTAAAATTAGGAGAGCAGAATTCCTTTTAGAAAGGCGTACAGTTGTTTCTTTAGACATTAATAGCTCCGTGTGCAAAACAGTAGTTAACAGGGCGTATAATTTAAAAGTCCAGCTTCCACAACAGATGGCTTTATTTACCATGTTTCGAAACTTTACATGAGGGAATCTTCCACTGGAAGCACAGTTGTGTGTGCTGCAAAATAATCAGATCTGGGTCAAAAAATCAGACTGCCCCAACACTTGATGCCAGCATTTATGTAAGATTGTCACAATCTGTCCAAGGCAGAAAATGATCCAAATAATTAGTTGTATTTAGTGTGTGATGATTTCGCTCCTGAAATAATTGTGGCTGTGTCTCTGCTGGAGCATCATAAGTGAACAAGTTTCTAGTGATGCTTTTTCCCACCTTGATACAGTGCTTGCAGTGTGATTTTTGTAGCACCCTTTTTTTGCCATAAAGACCTGTAACCATCCAATCCATCAGCCTCCTGGGAAATACGAAGCTGAGTAAAAATCACGGTGTGCTGGAGTGAAGAGTGGCTGTGATTGGAAAGCAGCTCTAGGATGTAGAAGAAATAAGCGCTGTATTAGAGCACAGGCAAACACAACTCAATCCTTCTTAAAATTTCCTTGCTAGTGAATGTCTCAGACTTAAGAAAGTACCATGTGATTTTCTCTTTCTCCGAAAAATAACGACAGAACCGGTAGATAAATGTGCAGAGAGATTTGGGATGTTCTTCCGCATTACTGGTTTCTAAACTGGCAAATAATCATTAACCTAGAACTGTTACTAATTTTAAGTAGAAATAAGCCAAACGAGTTTTATCAGTCCACTAACATAACAAATTGCTGCAGGAAAGTGAAAAAAGAAGTGATACCAGCTCTCTTATCTAAAGATTCATTGTTATTGTGCAAGAAATGGAAAAAAAGGCTGCCTGTCCTAAGCCAGAAGAATTGTTTGTTTTCTATGGGCATTCACTGAGCAGCAAAATCAGGACCTTGGGGGTCTTCGGGAAAAGAAATGAGGACAATTTTAAATGCATTTTTTATAAGTAAGTTTATGTTGCAAGGACTGGCAGGCTGATTAATGTTACTTAGGGGGTTATGGCTTGAATAGCTATAAATTCTGCATTGCTGCAACAACACTGAGGGCCAGGGATTTCATTATATTTTTTTAAAAAATTGTGGCATTAATTTCTGCATCTGATTCTCATTTTTCTCATACCGAAAGTTTGTTGACTGGCTGATTTTTGTGCTGTTGGTCATCCAGGCTGTGCCTGACTCCACTGACCAAAGCTGATATCTTGGCTCCATTAAAGCAAGTGACAAGCTGGCTTTTCAGTGAGAGAATTTCATGTGTTCACAGCAGATGTTGTAAGTTGCCTCGAGGGTAGTCTCACTAAAAAAACCAGGAGAATGCGACAAAGTCTATTGTTTGTAACATGCATATGGGTAGGCTGGAAGCTTATCAGAGTTTCAATGTCCTGTGGAGGTATTTTGCAACGTATCAATGTCAAAAGTTGCTAGTTCAACACTTTCCCTAATGATTTTCAAAGGAAGCCATCTAGATGCAGGGAAGACACATGGGTTAAGTGCTGTGCAAATTGTGTGTCTTCTGACTTCAGCCAACTCCTTTGAAGCGCTAATTTAGAGAACTTGTCTCTCTATAAGTTTAAGCATCATTTCTTGTTAATAGGCAGCTAGAGCACTCTGGTCATGGTAGATTTTTGAAATATATCATAAGGGTTCTAAAACAGAATGGTCCCTTAATTGTGGGTAGCTATGTATACCATAAATTTATATTTCAGAAGGCAAGGGACAACCATGGAAAAATATTTTTTTTGTGAGCAAACTATAAATAAATAAGGTGTCTATTTCCAAAAGGCAGATGAGCCAGTTAATGGATATTATGGTCAAAATACTTTGTATTTGCCTCCATCAAAATGGTGGATGAAATTGGAGGAGGAGGTGGAAAAGAGGTGGAGGAAAGGAAATAAGGGGACACTGTTTTTTACTATGCATTTTGCCTTTGAGATTATTCCTGACAGCAGTATTGTCTCTTCAAGGACATGAAGTTACTGAAATTGTTCCTGTATGTGGTGTGAGTTTTTTTCTGTTGATACGAATTGCAGGCAGATTTCCGACTGAGTTTGATTCTGTGTCTTTCCTCGGCCGCATCTCCTGATTGTGTGAAAGCAGATGTGCAAGAGTAGTGACATTGAGGACAGGCAATGAACTGGCCCCACATTAATTCTCCCTGGCCATGCTCTAAGTACGGCGTGCGGTGGAGCAGTGACCCTTCTCCTATCCCTGGTCTCTTGGAAGGGTGAGCTGCTGCAAAGTCTGAAAGAACCTCCGCACATCTGGGTCTGCAATAATAAACTAAGAGACAAGGTTTTGTGCAGACTACTTGAAATTTCTGCTCTGTGGGCTCTGGCAGGAGTTAAAGCAGCAGCAAGTAAAACGTGAGTTTAGTTTGTTGAAAAAAATCAGTATGATTGTGAAAGTATTCACAGAAAGGAATATATTTTGACGCTTATGAAGCCCTTGTTTTTGTTCAGAGCATTGTGTACCAGGCCTTCCAGACCGTTACTAGTTTTTGAACATTGCCTCGGTGATATCAAAGGTATTCCAGATCCTTGGAAAAGCAGGAAAGTGAGATTTTTTTCATGAGTTCTGTATCAAAACCAAGAAGCCTGCTCTTGATTTCCTGGGTCTTTTTTGGATAATGATTAAACAATAATAAATCAGAGGTTGAGTATTACCTCATTATCTCGTTAATAGTTTTTCTCAAAAGCACAAAATTTTGTTAGACCTTGGCATTGTACCTATGGACATAAAAATTCCGAAGACATTTTAGTGACTTTAAAATCATTAAGCCAACATGTGAAGGAGTCCTGTGGGAGGTATTTGATTGTTGGATATGTGCTGATCATGATGGATAACTAGTTCAGGTGCCAGGCCTTCGAGGGTGAATTCACTCTCTCAGAGAAGTCACGGTTAGCAGAAGGTGAGCTTGGAAAGACAAGTCCCCACAGAGGATTTCAGCCGTCCTTGATGGAAATACCTGTCATACCTGCTGGGATTTTCCATTTAAGAACAACATTTTCCCTACCAGCAATATGCACCTAAGGCAAAAAAACCTGAGTTGGCTGTGTGGTGAATGGATGTGACACCGAATATGCCCATAATTAGGGAGATATATAGACCGACAGTTGTTTTTTTCAGCTTAATGCATCATTAAGGAGAAACAGGCTTTGAACTGAAAGAAAAAGAGAAGACAAATTTAAACATTAAAATTGTTTTCAATCATTTAAGTTACATAGTTCTCACTCCAGAAGCTTTGATCATGTATAATCCTGTTGAAAGGCTGAATTGTAATCAGCCTCACATACATTATGTTGCAATACTGTGGCACTAGTGCATGACAGAATTTTATTTTCCATTAGTTCATTCTTTTCTGGAAATATAAACACTGTGTATGCTTAATAGTCCAAAAAATGACTGTTACTGCTTTGTAAAATTGCCTGTTAATGAGAATTTTGCTTGCTATTAAAAAAATCTGAGTGCCTTAGGACCATCTTTCAAATGCTGACATACCTATTTTCAACACCAACAGCGTTGAACAATCAAAACAAAATCATCCCAGACACTGCGTTTAGTAAAAGCAACAATGTTTTTTAACTGATCACAATGGATGTCTATAGCATCTGTGGAACAAGGACTGATTTTAAAATAGCTATTTCATGGAACTTAGGAACAATTTCAAGCAGTGATGAAGGTGCAAAAACATATGTGCAACAGAGACAGTTATTTTCCAAGGAAAAAGCCTGTTCTAAAAAGGCTGTTTCCAAGTAAGGGGAAAAAAAAATGTGCATTTATCTGAGTCATAGAATCCATGTGAATACTCATGAAGTGGTGAAAGGTACAAACAGATATTACTTTGCTTTCTCTTTTGAGCTTGCATGGGGTCCAATTTTATGTAGCACCTGTAGGAAGGACTGTCTTTTCTAAAAATCAGGAGCACGCATCGTAACTGTCATCATGGGCCTGTAGACGCAGGATACTTCCATTGCCTACCAGCCCATATCAATAGATTTTACCTTCTGATGTCCTATGGTGGTGTTCTGAGAGGGAGCTACAGAGCTATAGAGAGCCACGAGTATTGTTGTTGTTACGTTCTACTTCTATGTTAAAATGGAAAAATAAAAGCAGGAACAGAAACTAAACTCAGAGAATAAAGAGTTCACCTCTATTTGCTTGCTAGCAAAAATAAATTTGCATCACAAAACCTTCTTTGATGGCAGCAGGTGTAGTGACTGAGAGAAAGATGTCTTTGTTGGACAATTTGGAAGGGACATCGTGGGCTGCGTGGGTCTGATTAACGATTTGAGATGACATACTTGCACAGCAATCACTTCTCTTCCTGGCTGAAGTATCTTAACAGGCAGGTATCTAATACTGGTTTTGGCCCAGGCAGTGTTACATTTTATCTCCAGGGCTGTCAATCTGACATGCTTCCTAAGTAGTTAATTGTGATGAGGGAGGCAGGGTGAGACAGATTAAAAAAAACAACTCCTGAATTTATGACTGGATAATGCATTTTAGTGCTTTGGCAGCATATTGGGATACTTTTATTTTCAGACACTTGCATTTATTTAGTAACAAGGCTTTCTTTTCTTAAATCAATACTGGGCAAAAGAATAGGATTAAAACATTCTTTGAAACTCACTTGTCTTAAATTAAAAAAAAAACATTCAGTCTGGGCAAAAGAATTTCTGCACGCAAATATATCATCTGCTTTCCTTCTATGAACACCTGCAGAAGGTATTGTACATAGCACACTAGCTTACAAGAATGGACTAATTTTTTTTTAGTTGTTTACTCCTATTTCCATGATGCTGGCTTGGTTGGTTGTCTGAAGAGGAAGCTAACAAGAGAAAAGTGATATTAAAGAAAACAATGTTTTCTTTATTGTTGTTTAGACTGAAACCAGAAAATAAATTGAAAATGCAACATAAAACTATGTGCTTTTTAAAAAAAGTTCACTGAAGCTGCATTTGTAATGATATGTCCTGGGTTTTTGCACAACTAGTGAATTTTTATATAAAACATCTAATACACCTATTGGAGATGCCCAGGTATAATTTAGGAAACCGTATATTCCCAGCACACCACTGAGAATAATGTAAAGAAGTACTTTCCCTCCTGGTTTAATTTTCAGCATATCTGCTTGTACAAACTGTGCGCTACTTCTTTCTGTAGAAATACGTATATTTTTTCTCTACAAGCAATCACCACATAACACATACAAGGTGTAAACCTTAAATGTACACAAATAAATAGTCCCAAAGGGGCTTGCTACTGAGGCTGTATTTTCTGATGTGCAGAAATATATTCTTGTGCTTTTTTGTTACATCTCTGATTTCATTAGCCACCTAAAAAATATGGGACAAGGAACCAGACCAGATCCTCACACATTAGGAAACCCATAGATGCTCATAGCACATAGAATTAATGGCTCAGAAAGTGACTGGACAGGTGTCTGGGTACTAACACTTCATTTGTTGTACCCATATTTAATACCAATTCATGTGTATCGGGCATGAATTTTAACTTCGGAGTAACCTTCTTTACTGCACAGCTTAATACTTTGTTCTCAGTACCACAAGGTTAGTTTAAAAATGGAAACAAAAATTAGACCAGTTCAGTCTGAATCAAATATAGTTGATCCATTTTCCTTGCTTAAACAAAAAGGTCTTTTGCACACAAAATTTGGTTGACCTGGAGCAAACCAGGCTGCTCTCAGAGACTGGAGTGGAAGATTAGATTTCACAAAATAGCAGGAGGAGGAACCGCAACCGCCTCTTTCATCTATAAATCTTCGATCTCATCTCTTACAAGATGTGAAACTGCTTGTCTGAATAGCTAGGCATTGTAGCTAAAGGGCACTTTGGGCTGAGGGTGGTGAAGGCATCAGGCAGAAGAAGGACTCTTAAGCTCTTCTGTAGGAATTGATGACCTTGCTGTGAATAGTTCAATGTGCTTGCCAGGAGAAGTGGAGCAGATGCTGGTGGGGCTCAGCTGCCGGGTGAGTGAGCTGGTTACTGTGTGTGACAGCTGTAACCCTGTGCATAAGCGGCACCGCGTCACTGCAAGGTGAGGACACCCCGGCCCCTCCTTCAGAACCCCTCTCTGCTACATCGTGCATCCCCCAAAATGCAGAAAGGGCCAAGCGCAGTCCTGTTATGAGTTGGGCTGCCTGTAGCTTATGGCCTTAAGAGGCGTGCTCGAGCTGTGCTCTGAACCAATCCAAAAATTTTGTTTCCTCACGGTGGAAAACTGTTGTTTTGTACACAGTACAATTACAGCCACAAATTGATGTGTCATATAAACTGCAGAAATCAAGGAGGGAAGATAAGCCCTGTATGAAAAGAGTTTACAATTACTTTGCTCCTCTGCTATATTGGTGTCTGGAATAAAGATGAAGTACCAAGTATAAAAGACTTAAGAGTCTGAAAGGAGGAGAAAGAGGAATATGTCTGCCTGGTACCTGGAGCCCTGTTTCTAAAAGTAAGGAAATTGAAATCTGTCTGCCGAATTCTATCCTCATAAACTGGTTGTCTAATAGTGTCCTGTAGCACTGTAAAGTGGTACAGATATTCATAAGCTGGAACTTGAGATTAAAAATACCTACAGTATGGAGAGAGGCTATACAAATTGAAACTACATCGTCTTCAGATGATCTAAGGAGGAAGGCAGTGGTGTAATTAACATACTTAAATTTTTCAATAGAGTAAATGAGGTCAGCTCACATTGTTATGTTCACTGGAACAAAAAAAACAAAAAAAAGAAAAAAGCAGCATTTGTTAATTAAATAAAAACAAATTCAGAGCAATGTTTCCAAGTACTTTTTCATGTACGGAGTTATAGTGGAATAGTAGTCTCACCGAACACAGAAAAAAACACTAGCTCATTCAAGAAAGAACTAAAAGGAAACATACAAACAATAGGCTATAGAAAGAACCTGGATGTATTACTTTTAGATGCCTGAACTACAGCCATTAAAAAATTGATCTCACTCTGCCTTTAGTTTCCATAAATTAATAACAGACATTCTGACAAAAATAAACCTATATTGCACACTTGCCTCAGAAAACATGGGTAAAACATGTCTCCTCCGCCACACAAATCCAGGCTCTTGGCCAGCACTAATAAAAGTCTGTGAAAGCAGATGGTTTTTTCAAGCATTCCTGTTTATTCTACATTAAAGTAATATAATGCCATTAATGTCCACTTGGAAAGGTTTAGAAGCCTAGATATAGTCTTCTCCAGAAGGGATGACAGTTTCCATGAGAACAGTGTAATTTCCAGTATAGAAGAAAAAACAAATCTGCTTAAATGACAGAGTAGATTTTGAGATTAAATGGAGCAGGTTAGTGAAACCTGCTTGGATTTCAGGACAGTGCATGAGCTGAGGCTTTAATAGAGTGGCCTTTCCCTGACTTCCTTATTGTCCCTGCATCAAGCAGCAGAAAGCATTCCCTTTGGCTCATATCTCCTACTTTGTGCATTAACTACCCAACAGAAACACTAAACAATACATGCAGCAAATGCTAAAACATCAGGTACTGGTCAGCAACTGTTCTACAGCTTTACCTAACCTGCAGGTCGGCCTCTTCCATGCTGGTAGGTTGTGTAAGAAAGGAAGCAATGCCAGTGACATCTTCTTTATGTAACTCACCTCACTTCTTTCCCAAGGTCCAGAATTTTTGTCAGTCATACTTCACAGAAAGGACAGTGTTGCTTCTTCCAAGAGTTTGGGTCCTATGGTCCAGACAGATGATTAATCCCGTACTATAGCACTGCCTCTGTCATCGTTGGCCTTCCATATCATACCCGATCCTGCTGAAATACAGACAATATTCAAATGACAGCTAACTCCCCAGAGTCCTTCTCTGAAAAAGAGTCCTCTTTTCCAAGATTAGTGATGATACTCTGACATGCAGAATACTTGGCATACGCATAGTGAATACATTAGTGTCAATGCCAAAAGAAAAACTCAAACTATTCCTTTGAAAATTAAGTTCTTAAACTTCCCAATTTTCCCTCAAAGATGCAAGCCAAAGTATTCTGTTGCCCGAAAGAGATCAAGAGCATCATTGTGTTTATTTTATTCCTCTAAACAATTACTATCTGACAAGTTTTAAAAGTCATTTCAAACAGAACCTGAATACCCAAAGGCAGAGCTGTATTCCTGTGCCAGAGCTCTGCTCAGGCCATGCCCTTGCGTACTACTAACTAGAATTTTCAGTAGATCCTAAGTCAGCAAAAAGCGAGTATTTCTTCAGTATATAATTGATACCTGGTTCAGAAAGTTTTATTTAAAGCTGCTAAGAACAGCAAGGCAAAAAAGAGTGAAGCTCCAGCGGTACCCACACCTGCAATTACAGGAGCTGTTTGTGTGCCATCTGACCCTTAAATTCGATATTTTTCTAGCTCTCCTGAAGAATCAAAAAAACCCTCCCCTTTGCCTGCCAAGGTGACTTGATGAACAAGGATTTCCAAAACAATCAAGATTTGGTAAAAAAGAAATCTGAATTCATGTAATCATCAGCTATGCAAAGTCTACATCCTGATTCTCTATATGAATACCTGCTAATTAAAGATGAAAGGTTTATAATAAGGCTTTCATGTAGGCATCAGATATACGGTTTGCTTTCTCATCAGTCCTTCAAGAAAACACAACGTCCACATTCACTGTTGCACTTTTCAAATGAGCCGTAGATAGGAATCCCTTGCTTTTGATTGCCTTCCTCGCGTTATGTTGCCAGACTACAATGTGGTGTGACCTTTCCAACACACTACAGCAGAGAAGCGAATGCCCCAACACATCCCAAGCAAGTAGGTTTTGCAAACAGGATGTGGGCTCTGAGCCGCAATTCTTTCACATGGTCCAAAATAAGTTTCTTTTCAGACAAAAATCGAAATGCTGGCACTGTTTTCTCGCCCTGAAGTACCTGGTTTCAGCTAAACCACATTACACAGTCCTACAGGAATTGGAAGGGTGAAAGCAGAAGGCAACTTCAAAAAAGAAAAGATTTAGGATTTTCAGGGCAGGGTTTATCACTTTGTTCTACATCATTAATTATACATGTCATGCATCTGATCTGACAGTTTTGTAGTGCTTTGTATCTTTAGTGAATCCTTTTCCTGGGAGAGAGGAAAGAGAAATTAGAAACTTGCCAGGGTTAAAACTCAGGAGGAGGACTCCCTTGTCAGGATAAATTATTTTTTGAAGTCTATACAGTTGCTGACCACAATTTTCAAAGCAAAAGTTTGTGTCCAAAACTAGGATTCTTAACCTCACACTTCAGAAACTTAAATAAGAAGCTTGAGGTAATGCTGAGCAACTAGTAATCCCAGAAACACCAGAGAGCTGTTGGATGCAGTTTGATAAATCAAGCCAGGAAACTGTAGATATTACGTTTTCAGGTTTTCATGAAGATATAGTTGTTGAAAAGTCTCTGATTAGTTGGAGAGTAGAGCTGTGGTTATCTTACAGGAGGAAAAGGAAAATGTATAATTTAGTTTTAGATGCTGAAAATGAGGTCTAGGAGAACTTGCTTGCCACCTAACTCTCAGACTGTTTAATTTTTGAAACTTCACCTGTAAAATGATAATAACATTGTTTCCCACCATTTCCGCTAAGCTCAGAAGGTCTCCAAAGACCCAGTCCCTTTACTGTGTTTGTGGAATTTATATGCCCAGACACTGCTTCAGTGTACACCAGATTAATATAACACCAGGCTAGGGAACATAGACTAGCAATAAATGCCTACTTAAAAATCAGACCTGATTGCTAGAAGAAAAATCCATCCCAGTTCCTCATCTGCTCAGCCCTTCCTCTCCCTCCAGTCTGTCTTTGTTGGCTGCTCAGCCCTCAGAGCTGGACCCACAGGTCTCCCCCAGGCAGCACGTTTCACTGCCTTCTTCCACCTGCATAAACAGTAAATGAAATAATGTGGCTCCATGGTTTCCCCGAAGGTGTGACTGTAGGCTTTGGTTCCTTTCTTTCTTTTAGGACCTTAAAATTGAGGAGAATTTAAGATTAGGACGTGGCTGAGCCCCTTTCCTGACACATTACAGAAAGGTCCTGTCTCAGCCAGTTTCGATCTTATTGATTTATTGGAGAAGTTTGAATCTTCTTAACTCACCTCCCAAATGTGCCATCTATTAATAGGAAACTTGACGATCAGCAGGCTCCTGCTGCCCTATAACTCTGATTTGTCTCCCTCGTCTGGGCTCCACCTCTGCTGAATAACAGTGTGGGGGCTGCTGAGCACCATCGCCAAACTCTGGTTTGCCAAGCAGACAAGGTAGCACGGGCAGCAGTCAGTCCTAATCAGAGTTTGCACTTCTTCCGTGCACCTTGAGACCTTGTTTTTGAAGCATCTAGCATCAGCCTTCTGTAGCTGACCCTTGCTGTGTTTAACAAGTATCTTTTGTTTCAGCAGCTCCTCTGCTAATCTCACACTTGTGCAAAATCGTTGTTGACGAGGTGAGACCTTTTGTGGAGCTGACTGCTGCAGAGGACCTTTCGCTTAAATGAAAATGACAGCACTTCAGCAAGGCCTAACGTAAATTCTTTGACAGAATATAGATTCACAAAGAGAAGTAATTCTTGCTGCTGTCAGAAAACATTGCTTTTTTGAAATGTCAGTACCATATGGCACCGTTGTGAATAGAGCAATTGCTAGCACCATCTACCGGGATTCGCATTGAAGTGAAAAAACAGAGGGGTTTTTCTTCCCTTAGAATAGGCTTTGAAAGAAAAAAATAAAGAGAAAGGACATGATCATCTTACAGATGTGCACTAGTCAGTGCCACGCTAATGACACGTCTCCAGTTGCATTTATAGGGAAGGACCCTGAAGAACGAACTGCAAGATAAAGCCTATTTGTTCCCTCCAGCTCAGGGACAGTCCTTTTCTTTTCGGTTCTGCCTTGTGGTTAGAGAAAGCCTGGCCACTCTGCTCTCTGCACCTCTTCTCCCATTACCAACAAAACTGTGTTAGGATGTGGTGCAACAGGAGAGCAGCAAGAACACACCTGAGTGCAAGTAATAAGAGTCCTGACAGAGGACTTGTGTATCAGAGGGGAATTGAGGATAGATGGAGCTGTGTCAATACTACAGAGGAACCGAGAATTATAAAAGAACTTCTGAAGAAAAGACAGACTGTGCTGTAGTACTATGATTCACTGTAAGCCTGATCCAAATATTATCAAATAGAAACACCTTATTTTACTCTGTTGGGAATTAAAGCAAGCACTAGGCAAACCGTATTGGCAAGGAGGTTTGATACTTCAGAAAAACTTTCCTGAGTTAACCATAAAACTGTCTTTCCTCAGAGGGATTATGGTGCAGTTGACTTAGACATATTAGGCACAGCCTCCTTTTTTTTTTTTTTAAGCTGGGACATTATTTGAGTTAAAAGGAACATGCAGATAAATAGCATCTTCGTTTAAGAAGCCAGTGTATTCCCCCATTTTTCACTGATACTGATTGAAAGGTAATTGTGGGTCTTGGATTAGGTTCTAAAATCAGAAAAATAGATTAACATTGTCGTATTCAGTCAATTTTGGTTGTGTTGTCTGGACAAATCTTTTCCAGAAGAGGTCTTAGCTAAGACAATTAATTCCAATCCTTTCAACTGACAGTAAAAATGGAGCCAGACTGACATGATTTTATGCTTATTTATAGATTATCAGAGGGTATCGTAGAGAAATTCACTAACACCTGCATGAGAAGCAGGATGAAGTACTCAGACTCACAACCAGACAAATCAGGAAGTGCTGAAGTCTCAAAGCCCTTGCCCCACATTTCTTCCTGAACAATGCTTGGACCATCTCCACTCTGACCTACAGGACAAATGACAACCTGAGTCTGGTCTTCTGCCCAAATGTGAAGTTTTCTGACAACCAGTCACTCTCTTGAAGAGACTGAGGCAGCTGCCAGCAACTTTCAAGCTTCCAGACAAAGATGCTGATTCATTACCACTTAAATCTTCCCAATTTCTTGCTATTCTTTACCGGAGAGAGGGCAGAAACTACAGCTAAATGCCAAAAAAAAAGAGAACTGGTACAAACATGATGTAACACAGTCAAGTCCTGAGCTAAGATCTGTTGAACCAGCCAAATTGCATACCAGTGAACTGTTCGAAACCGTAAACCCATCAGTTCTGAGAAGCTGTACTCTGCATCAGTGCCCAACACCAAATACTGCCAAGAAGTCTTAGTGTATTTCACTTCAAGTAACCTAGACATTTGGGAAGCTTCCTCAGACAGCATGGACCCCCTCTGCCTATTTCTGTCAGCTGAGAACCCAACTGTGCTCCCACACCTCATTGCGTTCACTCATTGAGAGATTATGATAATTTGAAGAAATTTTAACCAAAAAGTGGTGATCCAGTCCATAGTTACAGACAGATTCAAGAAACAGCCCCTTGAACCATCATTCTGCTTTTCTTCCCTCAAGCGATACAGGGTTTGCTGAAGAAACCCACCTTTCAGATGATAATTGTAACAGCCATTGGTTTGGGACTTATCAGAAAATGACCTCTCAGTTCTAAGATCATAAAACTTCCTATCTTTCATTTTATGTGCAAAATATGCATCAGTGCTACTGCTCTAAAATATACATGGAGTCCTAACTGCTGAGGTCCAAATATCAGCAAGACCCAGGCTTAAATTTGGAGAGTTTAAACAGTTTAAACTGCTACAGAACTTGCGTTGTGAGGTGTGCCCACTGCCTACGCCTCGCTCTCCTTGGCTCCACCAGCCCCTGTTGGCTCACCAACAGCTCCTGAACCCAGCCCTGACAGCTCTGCAACCAATTTGTCTTTGGCCAGTACTTCCACACCTATGTCAAACAACCTTGCTCCACATCTGCCTATCAATCCTTTCACTTTTCCCTTGACCAAATATCCACACACCTCTCTTCTTCTCCAGGTTACCGCCACCACTCCCTGGCATTCATTGGGGATGCTGCCTTTGTTTTAGACCACAAGCCGCCGGGCTTAGAGATGACTTTTCACTTTGAAGAAAATCTTTAAACTTCCTTTGGCAAGTACATACAACTGGCTTGTTTCTTCCCATACAAGAGGGAGAGACCATCTCATGACAGTTCTGAACAGTTCTCCAAGTCCTCCAGGAAGTATCTAAGAAACAAGAAAACAAAAGAAAATAAAATGGTTTGTCTGATTCTCTCTCTACCAAACTAATGCAATTTTCATGTTTCGTAATTTATTTATATTGATGCTAAGGTTAGAAAACAAAAGTAGCTAATTTTGGCGTTTTCTCCATTTTTTCACTTCCTTTTGCAATACCGTTGCAAACAGTATGTGCAGATGTGGTGCTTAATGACATGGTTTCATGGTGGACTTGGCAGTGTGAGATTAATGGTTGGACTTGATGAGCTTAAAGGTTTTTTCCAACCTAAACAATTCACTGATTCTATGATTTCTTGACAATATCTGTTACTTTTGCTTCAGTCTTTTGGGGTTTTTATATGGTTGAGCATTCCAAGTAACATTCTTTCTCTGCATGAAAAAGCCTAGATAGCCCAAATTTTGTACTTGGTTTCTTCACTTATCTTTAAAAGCTGATTAGTTTGTTGCTGTTCTCCAGGCTCTTCCCTGGATTTTATTATTTTTCTGTGACTGCAGGAAGATAGTTTTGCGGTAGAATTATAGGCGGTTCTAGTCTTGATTCTCTGTCACAATTACGTGACTTACCATATGTCATATATCTGGGCCTGCTTCTGACCATATAAATCCTGTCAGGTGTTGCAGGTACAAGATGTGTCTATTTCCTGTTGATTATTTTATGAAAACATCCAGCAATCATGGATTTAAGCTTTGTTGGTGTCAACAGCTCCCAGCTGTGTGAGAGAACAGAAGTGAGCTCGCTGTGCTTCTATCTTCTTTAATAAAGAAAATTGTGAGGCATTGAAAGCATTTAAATGCTTATAAATTCATCAAAATTCAGGTGCTGAAGTCTGTTTTTTTTCTGAGGTGACTTGGTCATTAGATGCATAGTTACTACAGCACATTGGTAGGACTTAGGTACCCCTGAGAATTTTATGCAAGAACTATTTCTTCTGTTGCAGCAGTGCACAAATATTTATAAATTGCTCCAAGAAACATAGACGAGCAGACTTGTAAATGTAGAATACATTATTAATTCTCATTAATTCATTTCATAAACTACCGCTACGACCCCCTCCTGATGTCCTTCTTAAGCGGCTCCTGCACCTGGAACTGTTTCCAGTTACAGGTGGGATTCGTGTTGGACAATGTGCAAATTTGAATAACCTAGCTATGAAAGGAAAAGAACAGACTGTTCACAGGATTTTCATTTGTGTTATTATGTATTTGTGTATATCCTGTAAACATTAACGAATGAACAAATGTTTACTGTTGGTCTACCTTCTTTCTGACTAATGAATTGTAGCATTTTAAGCTATGATCCTCTATTTTTTCCTTCAAATGCTGTTGCCTGAACTATTCCTCAATTTTCCAACTAAAAAAAAAATGTTTCAGTTAACTCTTCTACATCTTTATTGCTTCTTGAACTATCCAAAGAGTACTGGACATGTACCAGAGAAACAACCCCCATTTCAGAAACAGCTTCATATTTATTAACTACGAAGTGGAATAGGTCATTTTAAAATTAACCCATCAATTAAAACTAACAAAAATAATGTCGTAGGATTCAAGTGTGATTCATCAGTTGCAGCTTCTTTAAAACCACATTCTTCTTCAAAACATGTCTTTTTCTTCAAGGTAAAAAACCAAAATCTTGAAGGTAAGATTATCCTTTATTTGATGTAAAAGAAAATAGTTCACTGTAATCAGTTTTCTGCATCTCACTAATGAGTAAGTCAAATTTATTCCAGGGGCAGATTAGACTTTCTCATAATGTGACACATTCTGGGATGCTGTTAGTGCTGTGTGCTGTGCATACCGTGTTCATCCTGAACTACCTATATGCTGTTCGCAGCACTTTAAATGATTACATGGTAGGTATGTGTTTATATATAGTATGCAATCATCTGAAATGCTACGATTGCAATATGAATAGGTAATAAGAAATAAAACTTACTTTTGATTACATAGGTCTAGGATTAATCGTTTGAACTTCACTAAATGCAAAAGGCTTAATTAGGTGTTGGGTTTTTTCTTCAAAAAAAAAAAAAGTCCTGAAAATAGGCTGCTATTATTTAAAGTTAATAAATATTTTATGGGTTTTACGTGCAGAGTATAGTACTTTTTTTTTGCTTTTGTTTCATTTTTTAATTCGATTGGTTTATTATATTATTCATTGATTTCCCATAACGACGTTTGTGCTTATATACTGCCTTTCAGCTGAGGCCCATAAAGTACTTTAAAACATTAATATATTTTTCACACCGCTTTTGTTTACATTGCCTTTCTAATGAAACTATCGTAGGCTAGCAGTATATAAATTAAACTGAGGTAGGAACAGAAGTAGGAGACAGACCATGTACAAGAAAAAAACAATGGAATGAAAGCCCAATATGCTACATCCCAGGTAGCTGTTCAGACTTCTAGTCTGCCCTCCCCGAAGAGAAGTAGTTAACAATACAGTGATCACTCAGATGTTAGTGTAACCTAGTTGCAAAAATTTCCAATTACAGAGATTGTCTGGGGAGAGCACAGAATCTGTTCTCACACTGAACTACCCGTACTGATAGAAACTTTTTCTTAATGTCTCGTCTAAATTGGTTACTTCGGGTTTAGCTCATTACTTCATGTCTCATTCACTCAGACATAGAGAAAAATTATTCCATATCTTTGCACCGATGTCTTCTGAATTTGAATGCAATTATCATGTAGCACCTTCGTCTTCTCTTCTCACCAGATGAAATAACACGAATTGATTAAATCTTCATTAGTACAGCTGCTCTCATTGCCTTACCTTTGCCATTCTCTAGTCATCCTCCGTGAAGTGCAGTGTTGAAAATGGACATAGGATTTCACAAGGGTGCCTTCACTTACCATGCACAGTGTTTCCTCTCGTGCCTCCAGTGGGTGCTTGTGTTTTCGCACAACAGCTTGACAGCGTCTAAGTGCGATGCTCACCAAGACCTCAGACCTTCCCCTGCAGATCCTCCAAACAGGTTATTCTGAACTGGCACAGCTGGTTATCGTTGCACAAGTTCAGCACCTTATGTTTGCCGTTATTCACCTCCACTCTATTTTTCAGATCATTTTTGTAAACTATCAAGTTACTTGAAATTTTTTCGTATTTTTGTACTAAGGCTGAAGCTGCCCAGGGTGGTGGTGTCTGCATATTTAATAAGTATAGCCTTTGTGTTATCATCCAAGTCACTGCTGCAACCAGAGTACACGGGATCCTGCTTGATAGTTTGGCAGTGACTCATTAGTAACTTCTGCAGCCACTCTTGTATCAACCTTAGGGCAGTAATTACAGACACACTTTTCTCGGTTTACTTTTGAAGTTGCCATGCTATGCTTGCAAAGGTCAAAGTACACAACGTTGGCTCATTCTACTATAGCTGCTCTCTTCTTTAATAACAAAACGTAGGTTTGAAACTCAGATAATTTCCTTTTTACAGATCTTTGTCGTTTCACAATTTCTAGGGTTCTTTTTGTTGTTCCGGGTTTTTTTCCTGATAAATTATTTGATTGTTTCTTCAGTATTTTTTTCTGGGAAGCCTGACTGGTATTTAATTTCCCCGATCCTCATTTTTTTATAAAGATAAGGATTGCATTTGCCCTTTTGCAGGGTCTGGAACTTCATAAATCCTCCATGCTATCACAAGGATAACCTTTAATAGCTCCAATTGATTCACCTCATTCTTCGCTTCCAAGAGAGACCAAGTCCAGCCAATTTCAAAAATAGAACCTTGCTTAGTTCTCTCTGATGATTTCTTCTCCTGCTGTAGCCCCAAATCCTGCCTTTTCGCCACCAGTAATGTGCCGCTGATCTTCCTACTGACAGTTGAACTCTGATCTGTTAAAAAAAATAAGTAGTATGAAGTATGTTAGCCTTCTCAGTGGTACCTATCAACAAAATTGCTATCTAAACCCACAGACCAGTGCTCTCTGTCACCATATATATATTCCTTCCTGGTGCGTCTTACTTTGTGCCCTAATGAAAAGGCTGACTGCTGCGATAACCCTGATTAAACTCCTGCAGAATGCCACTTGATATGTCCTTCTACTTTTACCTTACATGGCTCAATATATCATTATTAAACCACTCTTATCAGCAGAAAGGGCTGTTTGTAAGACAAAAAAACCTTTGGGCATCTTCATATTCCACTGCTTGTATGAGATTGTTACAGAAATACAGATTTGACAGGAGTCTCAAGCAGTTTCTATAAAAGGTTTTTTAAGTATGGGCACTCACCACTTTCATTCTGCTTGACATTTAATAGATTTCACCTACGTGGTTACAATATATATGGTGGTGATATAACACTCGACATGAGAAGAGTTCAAAGCACTTTCCCACATTGAACTTTTTAATAAGGCAAAAGTAAGTGAAGTGACTTTCCCGAGGTCGCCCAGCAAGGTATTGGCTGAGCCAATAACACAGTCCAGATCTGCTGAATCCCAAGCCAGTGCTCCGTCATTATGCCATCCAGCCTCCCATATTATTAATGCTTAGCCTAAATATATTCTTGTAGCAATTGATTTAGTGCCATTAGTTTCAGACAGCTAATCCAAAGCTCCTTTGGTTATCCAGCCTCCAGGGATTTGCTGGAACAAAGAACTTCAGAACTGATCCAGAAAATAATGTTCTAACTTTTTTTGGAAGCCTTCCTACTATTTTGGTTGACAAGTTATTTCAAAGGGAAACAATCACCTAACTCTAAATCCACTAAAAATCAAATGGAAAGATTACATTTAACCAAGTATGTTCGTGACCAAGACCCTCCCAGTGTTTTTCTGCATTTCATTTTCAGATTATAACATTTAATAAAGCTGTGTGGTAACAATTAACAGGATGAAGTCAAGATAATGATCATGACACATGAGAAAAGAATTAAGTAAAAAATCCTTAGGGTCTTAAAGAGATAATACAGGTGGCCTTACATTCCTCTGCCACCTCTTGGGCACAAGAGCAGATAAAAATTCTGTGTGAAGAAGAGGCCAGATTAGAACAACAACAAAAGAGAGATAAAGTTAAATATTAAAAGGATGTTTGAGTGCCTAAATTCTTTGGGGATGTGTGGAAGGGTTCAGTTCAAAGATATCTGAAAGATGGCAGAAAAGTTGGAGAACTCAAAGAAAAGTTCCGTATTTATTAATTGTGTGTGAGAGAATGCAGGGGAATCAGCAGTTAGAAAAACACAGGCTACAAGAAAGATCAAGAAGTGGTACAGGAATCTTCCTGTCAAATAAGCCTCACAGGCTTCTGTGCTTTTGACTTTCATAATCCATTGTGTTGAACTAGGTGGAAGTGAGGAAGGTAAATACACTTTTCGATCTAGGGTCTTGGATGTGCATATACATTTCCTCACTCTTCTAGATTTCTCCAGGGTGCAGTTTCAGGTTGCTGTTGCTTTCAGAAAGTTCTGTTTATGCTGTGTGTTCTCCAAGCTTGTATATTGAATAATGGAATATGCTCTTCCCCCCCATTTACGCTGTATCTGTCCTTCACAGCACATTTGTTTTTCCTGTAGAGTTAGCCTTGTTGGTAGTCTTTGAATCAGACCTTGTTCTTTATAGTGTTTTTTAATTGCCATTATATAACAATGCCAATTACTAGGTTTTATGTCAATGAAATCTACCATGTCTTTTACAAATTAGAATAACTTATTTTTATTATCTTTGCTCCAATATGCATGTCAGTGTTCTTTACAGCAAATCTAGTAATGTAATAGCTTGTTTCCCACAGCTGAGTACATTAAGAGAGCACCTTGTGCTTCAAATACTTTGTACACAGATAAAATATAAACCAAAAATATAAAATTAAAAATCAATGATTCAAAGAGAAAATGAAAAAAACTGCAATAATGTAGAAAGGAAAAATATTACATTATCAATTCCAAGCAGGAAGAAAAAAATACAGAAATTTAATCCCACCAAAATTTTCAGCATTTTGATACCAGATTTATTACAGGGATACAGATAAGCTGAACATATGAACCTTACATTTTGTTCAGATTCAGCCTCTACCAACTAATTCTCATGTTTCTTGAAATTTGTCTTCAGTCTTTCAAATGAAAAGGACATACAAATCTTTCCCAAAGCTTTTATAAATATAAACACAAAATACATTTCTTTTATGTATTTATTCCTTAGTTTTAGTATGTCTTACCGATGTCAGCCAGGCAAAAGCTAAAATGTAAAAAAAACCCCTCATAGTCCTAGTTCTGTAAATTTTGAGTTTTTTTCATTATTGTTGCCATTCAATTTAAAAATCTTTTAAAATACTTAAGAAGCTCAATTGTAAAATGTTGCTTTTCATTGGAATTTTCACAAATTTTATAAACAGCAAATAAATGATAATATAAATAACATTGTTCATCCCATTTTCGTCAGCTGGTTAGTGTTAGTGTATGAAGTCATGTCCCAGGGCCTAAAATAATTTTACGCTATTTACTCCCATATCTCCCATTGTGTGAAGGAAACCTTGAGGGGGGAAAAAAAAAAAACCTATTTCCTTGTAAACTGAGCTCAGCAATGAAGCCATCATTCTAGTGACTGATATTCTGTAATTCTATCCTGACTGCAGGTTTACCTACCAAAAGATTGTTTCCTTTTTTTTTTTTAAAAAAAAAAGTTCTTTATAATTTCAAGTAGTAATTGAAGCACTTAGAATTTATTTAAGTCTGAGTCATATATCTATCTTTCCCCTAAATAGTAACTCTTTTTCATTTGGCCATTAAATCATTGATCTAAGTAATGCTAATTTTAGTTAATTCTTGTTAACAAAGACTTTGCTATCAGATGATGTTTACGAGGCCAAACATTGATCTGTGCAAGTGGATTCTTGTTCCCATACACAGTTTTGATGGGCATGAATAGAAGTACCTGTCATTCCAGTTTCATTATTTAGAATTGCCCAGTGGGTGGACAGGGTGCGGTTGAGCTTCATGTCGAAACTTTATAAGAATTTTGCATATCTTGGGAAATTCCTAATATGATTGACTATTTAGGCCAGATGTGTTCTGATAATGCATTATGTCATCTGCATTTTTAAAAAAATTAAATCAATGAGTCAAAGAGAAAGTTTAAGAATTGCAATAAGGTAGAATGGAAAAATAATACTTTATCAGTTCTAAGCAGAAATATCCCTGACCAAAAGAAAAAACATTCAATTTCCTCCTATAAAATTTTCAGCGTATTGATATCAGATTTTTACTTGGATACAGACAATTTTCCTTTGCATTCAGATTCAGCGTCCACCAAGCATGATGCATTATGTCATCTGAATACGTTAGTGTCTCAGAAGAATAACTGGGGCTTTGAAATTTTACGTCTTAGAGGTGGAATATTTAGAGAAACGGAGGATTTAACTAAAAAAAAAATCTCATTATGATTTGTACGACGAAGACCACTGGAGTTACCTATGTACCCAAGCTGAGATTTAAATATACTTTTATGCAAATAAGCAAATATACAACTATACTTTTTATGAAGTGTACAAGTGTATTTTAAATATACTTTTCATGACAAAGAGGAAAGAAAAGCTTGTGACTCACATTTAGGCTGTTAGGCAAGTTTACATCTGAAGTCCTCACAGAAGATTTTTACCTGTAGGCAGAAAGCAAACACCCCTCAATAGGAATCCCATGTGATTGATATCTCAGTGTCAGAACTTGAGCTCTGAATCTTCAGCAAATTGCTCATCCACACACGTTACTGTATATATATCTGCCATGAACCCCACTTGAATCCACTGCTGCTCATTTCATGTCAGACTGTTTAACACCCTCCTGGTCTCAAATCACGGGAGCAGTCAAACATCTGCTTTGTGCACTCAACTGCCAGGTCTGAGCTTTGAGCACTTGAAGAAAACCATTATAAATCTCGCACACAGTAATTTGCAGCATTTTACCACTGTCCACCAGCGGCTGATCATGCTCAGCAGTCCACACTCCTGCAAACCTTAATCCTTGAGATTTCTGCTGGTTGCCCATCACCACCTCAGCCTGCATCAGCACCTCCCATGTCAGCTCCGTGTGACTCGGCGTAAGTGTTCCTTACACCCCTTCCAAGAAAAGAGAAAAAATGTTAAGAACCCTACTTTTTCCATCCTGAACTACTTCTTATCTCCTAACTTTGTTCATGTTTCCTACTTGTCTTTAGCTGTGTTTTCTGAATCAGATTCCAGTAAAAGATGTCAAATTAAATGGTTCTATCAGACTTGACAGTATGATTTCTAAGCACTTGTTTCGTTTGCTTTGTCATCTTTCACCCTCAGTAACGAGAAACAGAAGCTATGGAAGGTCACTTTTATTGCCTTTTTGAATAACAGTAGCTCAGGGATGGAGATTAAAACTTAGAGAAACGGCTGCAGTTTCTTGTACACTAAAGTATATTGCCTGTGCTAAATTCTGGTTTTAGAGGGGGGTCTCTTTTGTATTGTCTTTATTAGTGCTGAGATGCTGTTTCCTCCCAGTCAAGCACAAACCTCATGATTTTAACAGTATTCAGAGAAGTTCATTCTGTCTTTCAGCCAAAGAAAATCCAAGCCTTTTTTTCACTCTTCCAGGACTGACACTCATGCTAAAATCCATGCAAAGACATGTGTATGTACTAATACGAGCTGAAAATAGATGGTTGAAAAATAGCAAAAGCTTTCTGTGGCACGGGTGTGTTTGGATGTTTTTCTTTTGCATCAGGATGCTTCCTGTGTGGACTAACCTACCTGTGCTAATGGAAAATTTATACTACATCAGGCTGATGTTTCCCGTTTAAGCTGAGCTGTGTCTAGCGCTTATAGAGGTAAAAGCATAAAATAGCCAGGAAGTATTTATTTAATTTTGTGACATTTTTTAGAGTGGGTCAAACTTATGAAAGGGTCCTGGAATTCAGTGCACCTCCTGAACATCTTTTTTCAAACACCCTTTCATACAGCAAGCCAGTACATATCTATAGACGTCTACATTTTATACATCAAGGACTGTGTTGCATGAACATGAATTGTTTATTTCTACAAAGCTGAAATTTGGTAGCATCAGCATTTGGAAAGGAAAGATGACAGGAAAATGATAATGACAAACTGTTTCTATAGAAGTATCTAAAGAACCACTTAAAAAAAACAAACCCCAACTGAGGCTACCTTTCTCTTGAAAATGGCATTTCTAAATGCCATATATCTTTTCAGTAATTGAAAATATAATTAAAGTAGAAAGTTTCTTTTATGAATTATGACAGTATTTTTTTATACTGGAACTTTTTTAGCAGGTAAAGCTGCAAAAATCTTAGGATTATAATGGTACACAGATCTTTACCATCTTCCCAAAACCATTAACTCTTACGATATATTCATAATTAGCTTTGGCCAAACACGGTGAAAGGACATATACCTGCCAGAAGGGTAAAATTGGTGGCATTTGATGACATTTCAGATGCCTTTGCCATAACAGCCAACTACATGGGGTTTCTTTAAATGAACTTTCACAAACTTTCACAGACTTCCTAAGTGTTGAGCCTATAAATCTATGAGAGAAATCTTAACTCAAGGCATGTACAATTTAAAAAGAAAAAAATATTTAGAATTTTGCATATTATAGATATACTCTTTATTGACAGCTTCTGATAGCTGATTGTAATCTTATTGAACCAGAATTGATTTGTTCATAAAATCAAGGGGTCCCACACAGCTAATAAGGCAGCTGATACTTATTCTAGTACAAACAGAAGTTTTTACATGAGACATCATGAAAAGTTTAACTTTATGATTGTATTAAAGTTGAAGAGAAGATGAGAACGAAAGATACGCATTTAAACTTACCTAAATTAGAGCAGGTTTTCTCATGTATAGATGGAGGTAACTTCCCGAGGTCTTTCAAATCTGTTTCCCAGCATTAGCATTTCATAGTCTTAGAATTCTCTGTTTCCACTTCAGAATATAACTCAGATGGAGCATCTCTTTATGTAAATATCATACTGATTTTATCATGAAAAAGTACTAGCCAAATTAAAAAAAAAAAAAGAAGTCTTTCAACTTATCTTTTCCGTTCACAGCTGAACCATTTGGAACCATTTTTTGAAGGACAAATGTTTTACAATGACAGGTATTTTTAAAACTAAGTCAAGGCCTGACCTCACTATCTGCAAATTCAACTTAGGAAAGCAAAATTCAGTAACTGCATCTCCAAGAGCCCAATTCACTCTGTGATATTTAGAAACAAACTAAGATTTGTGAAGACAAGTGCAAAATTGACACATGAAGAAAGTCCTTCTTCTTAAATATTTACTCCTTACTTGACAAGTCAGTCCAAGGATTTAATGCCCAAAAAATGTGCCATCTTAAGTATAATTGCTAACATTAACTCCTATGTTAATACCAAAGTATGCATCATTGTGATAGATTTAAAGTATTAATACGTATTTAATAAACAACAGATTGGACCATGTAAGGTTATGACATTTGTTATTTATGGCAAAAGTTATAAAGGTTTGCTACATGCATTGAATTAAAATGCAAGTCTCCTTAGTGTAATGAAGGCATACATACACAGAGTAGAAAATTTACCCAAAGAGAATAAATGGTTGCAATCTTAACCTATTCACTGACTTTTATGCTTCTAATTTACTATTCTCATCCACGCTATTGCTAGAGGAGTCATTTATTGAAAGCTCATTTCATAGTGAAGACCGAAACTATTAAGGAAAGAAGCAATTCTTTCCACTACTTTGAAAGACAACAGCTTGACATGCTGTGTACACTGCCTGAATTTAAAGATATTTAATTTGTCTTACAAAGGAAGATTCTGACAAAGCTATCTTAACATAACCCATCTTTTAATCACAAGTTATAATAATCATGAAGAGGAAATTCCGGGCCTGTTTCTACTGACTGTATTTAATACAAAATGCTTCAGTCAGCCATGTCGGAAAAATTAAACTGCAACACCCATTTGTCTGCAATATCAAATCCTCTGGTAATGCCAGTAGAAACACAACACATCACAACTTGTAGCTCAAGCTTTGGATTGCAGAAGAGTGGTATGAAATAATAACTGACACAAAAGTAGTTCATGCTGCATATGTAAAGAAATCTTAGTAGAACAAGCCACTTAAAGATCAGAGCACCTGTGCTTTTTATTCTTATGATTTGGCATTATATACTTGCATATCAATGAAATGTCACCTAAGATGTATTGCTGTTCTCTCATCTGGAAGCAGTCTCTTTCATTTAATTTAAACTGCAGTTCGATGCTTAAAGGGGCCATGGCAAAAACTGCTTACCTTTCTACACACTTATTTCTATGTTCAGTCACCGGAGCCATCAAACCCATTTACTATGATCAAAGTAATTACATTATCATCCATGTTAGTTCCTTAATGATGAGCGATGCAAAAGGAGAGAACAACTGAGTTGGGTTCTCAGATCTCTGGTTGAATTTCCATCATAGAATCATAGAATGTTAGGGATTGGAAGGGACCTCGAAAGATCATGAAGTCCAATCCCCCTGCCAGAGCAGGAATGCCTAGACTATGCCACACAGCAACGTGTCCAGGCAGGTCTTGAATGTCTCCAGAGAAGGAGACTCCACAACCTCTCTGGGCAGCCTGTTCCAGGGCTCCGTCACCCTCACTGAGAAGAAGTTTCTTCTCGAGTTTAAGCGGAACCTCTTATGTTCCAGTTTCAGCCCATTACCCCTTGTCCTATCAGCGGTTGTCACCAAGAAGAGCCTGGCTCCATCCTCGTGACACTCACCCTTGATATATTTGTAAACATTAATGAGGTCACCCCTCAGCCTCCTCTTCTCCAAACTAAAGAGCCCCAGCTCCTTCAGTCTTTTCTCATAAGGGAGATGCTCCACTCCCTTAATCATCCTAGTTGCCCTGTGCTGGACTCTCTCCAGCACTTCCCTGTCTTTCTTGAACTGAGGGGCCCAGAACTGGACACAATATTCCAGATGGGGTCTCACCAGGGCAGAGTAGAGGGGAAGGAGAACCTCTCTCGACCTACTAACCACCCCCCTTCTAATACACCCCAGGATGCCATTGGCCTTCCTGGCCACAAGGGCACAGTGCTGGCTCATGGTCATCCTGCTGTCCACCAAGACTCCCAGGTCCCTTTCCCCTACACTACTCTCTAATAAGTCATTCCCCAACTTATACTGGAACCTGGGGTTGTTCCTACCCAGATGCAAGACCCTACATTTACCCTTGTTGTATTTCATTAAATTTTTCCCCGCCCAACCCTCCAGCCTGTCCAGGTCTCGCTGGATGGCAGCACAGCCTTCTGGTGTGTCAGCCACTCCTCCCAGCTTGGTGTCATCAGCAAATTTGCTGATAGTACTCTCTAGTCCCTCATCCAAGTCATCGATGAATATATTGAATAATACTGGTCCCAGTACCGACCCTTGAGGCACTCCACTGGATACAGGTCTCCAACCAGACTCTGCCCCATTGACCAAAACTCTTTGGCTTCTTCCCCTCAGCCAGTTCACAGTCCACCTCACTACCCGAGAGTCTAGACCACACTTCTGCAGTTTAGCAGCAAGGATGCTGTGGGAGACTGTGTCAAATGCTTTACTGAAGTCAAGGTAGACCACATCCACCGCTCGGCCATCATCTATCCACCTTGTTATATCCTCATAAAAGGCTATGAGGTTAGTCAAGCACGACTTCCCTTTGGTGAAGCCATGTTGACTGTCTCTAATGACCCTCTTATCCCTGATATGCCTTGAGATGGCACCAAGGATAAGTCGTTCCATCACTTTCCCAGGGATGGAGGTGAGGCTGACCGGTCTATAGTTACCCGGGTCCTCCTTCTTGCCCTTTTTGAAGACTGGAGTGACATTTGCTTCCCTCCAGTCCTCAGGCACCTCTCCCGTCTCCCAAGACTTGGCAAAGATGATGGAGAGTGGTCTAGCAATGACATCAGCCAGCTCCCTCAGCACCCGTGGATGCATCCCGTCTGGACCCATGGATTTATGGATATCCAGATTGCTTAATTGGTCCCTAATCCAGTCCTCATCGACTAAAGCATACTCCTCCACTGCCCTGACTTCCTCTGGGGCCTCAGGGGAATGGGGCTCCTCAGGACAGCCTCCGGCAGAGTAGACAGAGGCAAAGAAGGCATTCAGTAACTCTGCCTTCTCTGTATCATGTGTCACCAAGGCACCCACCTCATTCATCAGTGGGCCTACGTTGCCTCTGGTGTTAGTTTCATCTGCCACGTATTTGAAAAAGCTCTTCCTGTTGTCCTTGACCCCTCTCGCCAAGTTCAATTCTAGGGAGGCCTTTGCTTTCCTAGTTGCCTCCCTACACCCTCGGACAACAGCCTTATATTCTTCCCAAGTGGCCAGCCCCAACTTCCAAGAGCTGTAAATTCTCCTCTTGCCCTTGAGCTTACCCACCAGATCCCTGTTTAGCCACGCAGGTCTCCTGGCTCCCTTCCTTGACTTCCTACGTGTCGGGATGCTCTGATCTTGAGCACGGTAGAAGCAGTCCCTGAACGCTAACCAACTGTCTTGGGCCCCTTTACCTTCAAACAGCCTTGCCCATGGGATTTTCTCTAGTAATTGCTTGAAAAATCCAAAGTTTGCCTTGGCAAAGTCCAGGGTTGCAATTCTGCTTGCTATTTTGTTTCTGCTACATGAGATCCTGAACTCCACCATTTCATGGTCACTGCAGCCAAGGTAGCCCTCAACCTTTACTGCTTCAACCAGATCCTCCTTGTTAGCGAGGATGAGGTCCAGCAGTGCTCCTCTCCTAGTCGGCTCCTCCACCATTTGCATCAGAAAATTATCATCGATGCACTTTCCATGAAGGAAGCAAACAGTTCGGTGAACAGTAGAACTACAGAAAGTGTGTCCCTGTGGTTTTATGCCCTGTGGTTCAACTATCAGTTGTCCAAAAGTGCAAATTCCCATTGAGTTTCCTCAGTGAGGAACAAATTTTAAGGGAGTATTTCTGTGTGGATGCTCTGGTGTCTAATCAGAGCTAAATTGCTGATAAACTCTCTGTGTGTGTATGCACGCTTTCATTGCACATGCAGCATTTTGAGGTCAGGATAAAAATTACAAAACTATATCGTGCCTTACAAAGTAGTTTTTCATAGCTGATACTACATGAAAGAACAAGCTTTACTAATGAAGCACCCATACTCTGCAGAATCCTCCATTTCTTTCTAAAATAACGTATAAGACAAGTCAGATGTTTTCACTGACAGTTAGGAATTTGAAGAAGATATTTCTGAATTTGTGAAAGTGTATCTGCGTGTAGCTGCGTGTAGCTACCAATCGCAACATACACCTTGGACAGTCAAATATTTAATGAATAAGCTGTTCATTTCTTTGTGTATTTCAATAAATGTTTATTTCCTGCAGCTAGTGTACCTGATTTTAATTCTCACACACTATAAAACACAGTCCAGCCAAAGCTAACGCTGTCTGCATGATTTCCCAGTAATGCATGATAAGACTGATGTAGTAATTGAATATTTAAGCAATTATGTTTAAGCTACAAGAATATGAAGCTTTTATAATGGAGTGTAAGAGCTCGTAGTCAATTCTTACCACAGAAGCACAGAAAACAGCTCTTCTTCAAGAACATATTCTTAATGAGATTAAAAAAACAGGTAGTGCAAGACCTTGCGGAAAGCTAAACACATGTATGCATTTTTGCACCAAAAAACCCCAAATCATAGCAATCATTCAGAAAAATTTTCAATAGAATAGCATATTTTCATCAGACATAAAAAAGCTAATATCCTGGTGATGACCACATATGTCTCATTCATTTACAACAAGTGATTCATCACTTGGGACTTTTTGGTGCTAATTTGCATAATATAAGCACAAAACCAGTCTCCAATAGTTATTCAGACCAAAATGCCTTGTGACTTATTCCTAAAATGTACCTCTGAAACTTGCTTCCCACAGTGTTTTGTGGATTCTGATGATGTGGTACGAGCTTTTGTTGATGATTTAGTTTCCAATATGTTGTCACCATTGACAAAAAGAAAACAATTTCCCCTTGAATTCATGTTAGAACCTCCAGATGTCTCCTAAGAACTTAAAAATAACCCAATAACATTTTATGTTTGAAGTAAGATTTCACTGATTCATGAACATTAATAACAATATTAACTTAAAATTTCAAATAATATATATACACATGAAGATATACATGTACATATTTTTGTGTAAAACATACCCACGTACAAGGGTGAATGACTGAAAATTGCATACATATGCATATAAATGTATAGAATTCACAAATACAGGCAAAGTTTTCCTCCACAGCTAGAACACTGAAATGCAATAAAACCATTTATAATCATCCTCCGAGCACAAGAAAAGTTTCCAATAAATGTTGTCATTTGACCTTTTCAGAAAAGGTCACCAAAAGGCCATTGATCTCTCATTGGACTTCGATTACACACACTTTGAACCAGCGATCTTTACATTTATTGTTCTCATCTATCACAGAATGTTGATTACAGGAAACATCCAAATTCTGACATTTCAAAGGTCAGTTTGCAATTTTTAAAAATTCCCCTTCATTATTCATTTTAGTGTATGCTCTGTTCACAGGTAATCCGTTAGAAATACAAGTTTATTTCTTGATCTAAATAATTTATATCAAAAACTCAGATTTGAGTGGACTTAAAAAATACTAAAACAAAAGACAACTGATTACACTATTTGTTCATCAGGGGAAAGCATTTTGCCCAAGATAAACATCTTTAGGTTTATATAGATGTAGGGGTGGATGGTTGGGTTTTTTGGGGTGGAGGAAGTTGCTGTTGTTGTTGCTAATTATACTCTAGATAAAGGTGTGATACCAAACTTGAAAATACATGGTGTTTATAGTTTTAATTTCTGAGTTACCACATTAGCATCACATCACGCCAATTTCTTTGAGTTCTTCGAGTTCTTGGTTAGGCGATGGAGCAAGCATATCATAGAATCATAGAATGGCTTAAGTTGGAAGGGACCTTAGAAACCATCTAATCAGCTCCTACATTCTGTTTCAGTATTTCAGTGAAATGCATTCTCTTTTTAACTGCTCATAAAATAAATGTCTCCTCCAATACATTTTAGTCATTTGAACTATAATAAATAAGGAGTTTATCCAAAATCTTAATTTGCCATTCTCTTGCAATAATAAAGAGAAATAAACTTTCATAGTTCTGAGCATTAGCATGATGCTCAATTTATTAGGAAAGGCAACCACTCATCTGTGATTTATTTATTTTTAATGAGACATAAATGTACTTGCTCCCTTACCGTAGTAATTCCAGGATGTTTGTACAAAGGTATCGAGCTTGAAAAATTTGGAGATGTACATCTTCGCATAGACATAGCTACTGTGATGACCTGTATAAAGATACTAGAACATGAATAGCATTTTATGCACTTTATTGGCTATTTGATATGTGCAAATACCACTAAGTACATTTGCAAGATCTCCTCTGTGTTTTCCTATTCCTCCTGTCACTGTCCTAGTTGCCCTGGGATTTTTCCACAAAATTCCATTGCCCTTTTAATTAACTGGGGATATTTAACTTCAGGAGAAGGACTGATAATTTCTGAAGTGGTAGGTCCCTTCACCTGGATGGCCCCCGTACAGCTGTTGGCCTCAATGGCCCTGTTTGTAAAGTGCTTTTCCACAGCAGTGGTACGGACCAGACCCAGCGAGCTCCACTGACCTGCGCTAACCAGGCATTTGTATGCAGTTCAGCAGGTATCAAGCTGTTAGAAGAAAAGCTACGAGACTGGAGTAGAAAGACACCATTCTTAAACTTGGAAAGTAACAAAAGATGAAACGTAACAAACTGTCTCACAAAATTGTGTTCAGGAATCCTAAAGCATTTTTTGGTGCACATTTTCATAGGTCGAGCTGACCTGTGGTGTTACATCTTGACCATATAATTATCAAAATATACCTCAGTGTACAGAGACTATCTGGGATATCAGGGCTTTGCAAAATGCAGTGTTGCAGAGTAATGATATACTTAATCCAGAAGAGCTGAATAAATACCAAATAAAATCAATCTTATAACTCTGGTATTGCCCCAGGACTGCAATAACATATGCCCTTTCTCTTTGGAATATTTGTTCAGTGCACTTTAAAATGCATTAACATAGTGCTCAAGAGTGGTGGTATGACTTTTTGTGTACAAAACAGTTTCTATATAAATATTTCATACTGGCTGCCATCCCTGAAAGTAGTTTTTATTTGATTGCAAAGCGCACAGTTAAGGTCTAGAATCACTAAAATCTCTCAACTGCTTTAATGACACAGGAGATGGTGACAACTGTGAAGCTCTGTGACCAAAATGTGTATAAGCTGTTGCTTCTGAACATACAGACTCACAGATGCAGGATCACACTTTTGATGTGCCCATGTAACTTGTCTACCGCAAGGCATGGAAAAAATCTTTCTGCATTATTAAATTCCTATATGTTAAAGACCAAATTGAAAGAAAAAAAAATACTATCTGCTTTTTCTTCCCACAGCACTGACTTTTTTTGACTTGTATTTTCTGGAAAGCTACAGCATGTCAGCTGGCTGCTCTTGTTTAAACCAAGAATTGAACTCGTCCCTCAGGTCCTTCAGATTTGAGAAATGAAAAAACAGTTTTAAATTACTTCCTTCTCCATCACTTCCATGCCCTGCGCTGATTATGGGGTTTCCTGCTTCAGAGTTCAAATGAAAGAAAGGAGAATGCTAAACCACAGCTGGCAGGATATCATACTCCATTAGTCTTTTTAATACAGATTAATAACATTCTCTCATGTTTTGATGGGATGATCACACTTCCTCATGCATCCTGAGAAGCACCTTCTCCAGACTAAATTCCAACTAGTGTTGTTTGATCACCCAGGAAGAGCTGTGAGTACTTTTATTTCCATATGTTTGATGGACAAATGGTAAATATACAGGAACACAGGAAGGAGACCCGCCTGCTATTCTCTCCTTCCCTAAACTGTCCTTTGCTTTCCTCCTGCACTAAACCAGGCAGCCCAGATCAGCACATTGAGATGCAGGAAACAGAGACATTAGGGAGGAGATTGAAAAAATTGAAAGAAGCTACACTTTCCGCTTGCAGACAACATTTTATCCGCACAGATTATCCGGGATGTACTCTAGATGTAATATTTTTTCAATCCTCATTCAGAAGTATTTAGGATTTTACAGCATTTACAGTGTTACTTAGATTGTTGCTAATCTTAACAATATAAACAAAGTTAGGCAAACACTAATGAGCTATGGTATACATTTGAGCAATGTAGATCATAGAATCATAGAATCATAGAATGTTAGGGATTGGAAGGGACCTCGAAAGATCATCAAGTCCAATCCCCCTGCCAGAGCAGGAACGCCTAGACTATGCCACACAGCAACGTGTCCAGGCAGGTCTTGAATGTCTCCAGAGAAGGAGACTCCACAACCTCCCTGGGCAGCCTGTTCCAGGGCTCCGTCACCCTCACTGAGAAGAAGTTTCTTCTCGAGATTAAGCGGAACCTCTTATGTTCCAGTTTCAGCCATTACCCCTTGTCCTATCAGCGGTTGTCACCGAGAAGAGCCTGGCTCCATCCTCGTGACACTCAGCCTTGATATATTTGTAAACATTAATGAGGTCACCCCTCAGCCTCCTCTTCTCCAAACTAAAGAGCCCCAGCTCCCTCAGTCTTTTCTCATAAGGGGGATGCTCCACTCCCTTAATCATCCTAGTTGCCCTGTGCTGGACTCTCTCCAGCACTTCCCTGTCTTTCTTGAACTGAGGGGCCCAGAACTGGACACAATATTCCAGATGGGGTCTCACCAGGGCAGAGTAGAGGGGAAGGAGAACCTCTCTCGACCTACTAACCACCCCCCTTCTAATACACCCCAGGATGCCATTGGCCTTCCTGGCCACAAGGGCACAGTGCTGGCTCATGGTCATCCTGCTGTCCACCAAGACTCCCAGGTCCTTTTCCCCTACACTACTCTCTAATAAGTCATTTCCCAACTTATACTGGAACCTGGGGTTGTTCCTACCCAGATGCAAGACTCTACATTTACCCTTGTTATATTTCATTAAATTTTTCCCCGCCCAACCCTCCAGACTGTCCAGGTCTCGCTGAATGGCAGCACAGCCTTCTGGTGTGTCAGCCACTCCTCCCAGCTTGGTGTCATCAGCAAACTTGCTGATAGTACTCTCTAGTCCCTCATCCAAGTCATCGATGAATATATTGAATAATACTGGTCCCAGTACCGACCCTTGAGGCACTCCACTGGATACAGGCCTCCAACCAGACTCCGCCCCATTGACCACAACTCTTTGGCTTCTTCCCCTTAGCCAGTTCACAGTCCACCTCACTACCCGAGAGTCTAGACCACACTTCCTCAGTTTAGCAGCAAGGATGCTGTGGGAGACTGTGTCAAATGCTTTACTGAAGTCAAGGTAGACCACATCCACCGCTCGGCCATCATCTATCCACCTTGTTATATCCTCATAAAAGGCTATGAGGTTAGTCAAGCACGACTTCCCCTTGGTGAAGCCATGTTGACTGTCTCTAATGACCCTCTTATCCCTGATATGCCTTGAGATGGCACCAAGGATAAGTCGTTCCATCACTTTCCCAGGGATGGAGGTGAGGCTGACCGGTCTATAGTTACCCGGGTCCTCCTTCTTGCCCTTTTTGAAGACTGGAGTGACATTTGCTTCCCTCCAGTCCTCAGGCACCTCTCCCGTCTCCCAAGACTTGGTAAAGATGATGGAGAGTGGTCTAGCAATGACATCAGCCAGCTCCCTCAGCACCCGTGGATGCATCCCGTCTGGACCCATGGATTTATGGATGTCCAGATTGCTTAATTGGTCCCTAACCCCGTCCTCATCGACTAAAGCAAACTCCTCCACTGCCCTGACTTCCTCTGGGGCCTCAGGGGAACGGGGTTCCTCAGGACAGCCTCCGGCAGAGTAGACAGAGGCAAAGAAGGCATTCAGTAACTCTGCCTTCTCTGTATCTTCTGTCACCAAGGCACCCACCTCATTCATCAGTGGGCCTACATTGCCTCTGGTGTTAGTTTCATCTGCCACGTATTTGAAAAAGCTCTTCCTGTTGTCCTTGACCCCTCTCGCCAGGTTCAATTCTAGGGAGGCCTTTGCTTTCCTAGTTGCCTCCCTACATCCTCGGACAACAGCCTTATATTCTTCCCAAGTGGCCAGCCCCGCCTTCCAAGATCTGTAAATTCTCCTCTTGCCCTTGAGCTTACCCACCAGATCCCTGTTTAGCCACGCAGGTCTCCTGGCTCCCTTCCTTGACTTCCTACGTGTCGGGATGCTCTGATCTTGAGCACGGTAGAAGCAGTCCCTGAACGCTAACCAACTATCTTGGGCCCCTTTGCCTTCAAACAGCCTGGCCCATGGGATTTTCTCGAGTAACTGTTTGAAAAATCCAAAGTTTGCCTTGGCAAAGTCCAGGGTTGCAATTCTGCTTGCTATTTTGTTTCTGCTACATGAGATCCTGAACTCCACCATTTCATGGTCACTGCAGCCAAGGCAGCCCTCAACCTGAACTCCACCATTTCATGGTCACTGCAGCCAAGGCAGCCCTCAACCTTTAAATACTTAGAAAGTACACAGCTGTGTGATACAACCAACTAAAGATGAAACAAAAATTCCATTTCTCCAAATTGATACAGTGGAGGTCTCAACTGAAGTGCAAAAATCACTACTGGTTGTATAACCTCAACTCTGACCTGAGCTAAACAGTGGAATATCTGAATCTGGACCTAACTTCTGAAAGTTTAGTTTACTTCCATTTCTCTCTACGGCAGAATCAGGAAGTGAAACTAGCTACGCTGAAAACAGACCATACAAAAAGACATAATTTCTTATTCAGTGGGGTGTCCCTCCATTTCCTATTTAGAACAGAATTTCTGGTAACTTATGAAAACTGTATTTTATTTTCAAATGGCACTAAGTACCACTGAGATAATATCCCTAAGACAAAGGAATGGGCTAGATCCTCAGTAACAGAATTTATTTTTACTATCTTTAGAAGGCTTACTGGTCTAATAAAATCCCTCGTTTAAAGCATATATATAAATGTAGACACGTCAGTAAGTTTTTTCTACAGTGATGGGCCAAAGATTTCGGGAAACCTTAACTCCTTGGTACAAGCAGAAAATTGGCTTAATGTTATCACAGAGACATTTACCGTGACCTATTCAGTCTTGTAAGCTGCTGGCAGTTTATAAACACATTCTATATGATGTAATCCCAAGGTTGTTTCATTTTGAAAAAAAACCTGACCTTATAACCACTGCAGCTGGTGTGGCCTTTATTTAGAATAGCACAACCAATTATGACCTATTAGAAAAGGAAGAAAAGCTTTCATTACTAAAATTTCCTTTTGCCATAAATTAAACCCTGTCGAGGGTTAGGGCTGGGCCGGCCACTAAACAGGGACAAATGCTTTCTAACTCCTCTCCCTCCCCAAAGGGGAAGGGAAAGGGAATGCGACAGAGAGTCTTATGGATTGGACAAGTAAATTAAAACAGCTTCAATAAAACAGTAATGGTACTGATAAGGGAATACTGAAAATAATTAAATATCTACAAAATCAATATTGAACCAAACTTCCCCCCCCAATAGCAACCACCACTGGTGCTGCAGAGCAGGCAGGCATGGGGGAAGCCGCAGGCTCAGCGGCAGAGCAGAGCTGGATTTTCAGGATCAAGGGCAGGAGACTGGGCAGAGTCCTCCTCGATCACCAGCCATTGAAGAGAGGCCAGTGATCACTCAGCTTTATATTAAATATGTGCATGGAATGGAATACTCACCTGTCCTGTCTGTAACTCCCCAGAGGTGCAACCTTTTACTTCCTTGAGACCTTTTTACTTCCTGGCACCTCAGCGTGGCACACAACAGCCAGCAGTGGCCTTGGTCACTACAGGAGCAAGTATCAGTAAGAGCCTCTCTGCTCTGGCAATAATTGCTCTGGCAGTAACTATAAACATGAGGTGGTATCGCTTCTAGTAGCAGACACTGTCCGCAACAACACACTGTTGTCTTCAGAAATACAGTCTCTTAGGAGTCTGAGCTGAGAAGTAAAATCACTGACCAGAATTGGTTGCATTTAGCTCAAACCAGGACAAGTCCCCATAAGAACTTTCTGATCAGAAACCATGTGCTTAAAATCCACTCTTCATAGCCAGAAGGTTTTATAAGAATTTTCTAATTGCATTGATGCACTGCTTCAGGGTATGACAGGTGTATGTAAGTTTTATATTTAACAAAGCTCCTACATGCCACTTCGGTTTAGTTTAGAAGTTCTTTTTTTTTTTTTTTAACTTGAGAATAGGAACATTTTGGATTAGTTCAATATTACTTGTGTGAACAATCATTTTTGAGGCACCCTCACTGCTCTATATACAGTAGAGAACTCACACACCCAACAAAACTTGCTAACCAACAGTTTAGCAATGATATTAGCACTGTTTGTACCAATGAACACTGAGTGTCAGCATTAGAAAAAGCCCTCAAGAGATTATTGTGGGGGATGGTCTTTCACAATGCTGAAGGCAGACAGATTAAAAGACTGAACATATATTTCAAAGTCAACCGCTGTGCAACTGTGCTTTACCTACTGAATGCTCTCCTTATGCATTTTCTTTTTACAACTTTTAATCTTGTGCAGTAGACAAAAAAACAGCTTTGAAAATAAGAACCAAACTGAGGTCAAAGATGGTTGAACTGTGAAAGATGAGATTTGGTTCCAGTGAGGCTGATTCCAAAATTGTCTTTAACGGATCTACAATTTCAGAATTTAAGTACCTAAGACACTGGAAACACCCATGGACTTAATTTAAAATTCAGGGTGGGGTTTGAATTTCTGCTAGAATTCGTTTGAGAAACAAAACCTACCTGCCCTCCTACCTTTCATTAAGCAGAAGCATTTTCAGAAGTGCTTTTTTTGTGATCCTTAGGAAACTATTCCTTCAACACAAGGGAATGTTCTAGGCCCAAGTGTTAACTCAGCTGATTATTGCTTTTTATGTGACTCAATTTCAGCATCTATCTAGGAAAATCACAATTGCTTTGTCACTGAGATGGGTCTAACTTCTGAAAGGCCGGCAAGAGTTTCATACCCAACATACCCAATTTCAGATGACTACAAAGAGAAAGCTCAGACTATGCACAAGAACAAGATTGCCAAGAAGTTTGATAAGATTTTCGTGTTGTGCTTGTGGTCTTTTTTAAGTGAGAGAACAGGAAAGAGGAACTCCAGCCACAGACAGTTTATGGTTATACAACACAGCCGTAAGATCACAGCCTTGCAAGCTTGCAGCAGCACATACCCTTCACATCTCCCTGTTGATAGCAGTGTAATTTTTAAACATAAGCTGTGAAAAATTGCTTACTGGCAGGTTAATTTTATTTATTCTTATGCAGCCTGTTATTGTAAAGGAAGAGCAGTAGGCCTGAAGTCAGAAGGGTGAGTTGAAGTGCCTGCTTTTTATGTATTTTGTGTATTTTGTTCTGGGCAGAGGGCTATGGTATTTCTTATGCTTCAGCCTTGTTACACTCCTCGCTGCGTGCAGAAGCCTGTATTCAGATATCCCAAGAACGAGGTGTACCGCACACTTTCATCATAAGGGCATCTCTAATATAAGGTGTCTATGTATTTTGGCTCTCAATTCTATTAAAGTTTATTATAACCAACCCTCTATAACATCCCCTCACAGTGGGAAGAAAATTACTGAGCTCAGCAAAGCAGTTTTCAGGAGCCAGAGCGTGTGCTGGAACCAGCTGTGCCGAGCAGAGCATCTCCTACATTTGCAGCTCTTGACCCTTTCAAGGGTACTCACGGGCTGCAGTGACACTGTTTTCTATTTTTGCTAAAGTCATTGGCACAAGCATAGATTCATGTTGTGCCACTTGCTGTTCTCACAGCCTTTGTCTAAAAAACAAAGACTCAGGAGTACAGCATCTCATTTGTCAGGAAATTCGTAGAAGGGCAGTATGCTTTCAGTTTTTCCCATATTCTTTATTTTGATTCTCGTTGGATTTTGTTTTTTTTTCTAAAGGCTACAAAGAGAAGAGAAATGGTAGTCGGAAGGAAATAAGATTTCACAGCACGAAATACCTTGTACGTGAATGTGCAGTGGTCGTGACCACAAAGGTTGCTCTGGTGGACAGTGGGGAAAAATGAACAAGACCATTTCTCCCAGTCTAAAAATTTCCTCCCTAATCCACTTTCTTTACCAAAATAAAAACCATTCTGTTATCAGGGATTATCTCTAAACCCATAGTTTGTGTTTGACAATAAAGCCTTTATGTGCTGTCAAAACAAGATAGAAATGTAGTACATTAAAGACCAAGGTGCAATAAACTAACATTCAAATCTAATAGCTAGTCTATTTTTAAGCAATTTATGCTATACCAATCCAAGAACAAATAAATGACATTTATTCAGACTTTTTGCCCTGAATGAACCAAACTGTTGAAAAGCAGAGGAACGTGAGTTGCTCCTGAACCGAGACCACATAGGCAAACTTCAGCCAAAATAAATGAGAGGCATTTGTTCATACAGAAGAAGGATTTTGGATGGAAAGATGGGCTTAGCCTTATGATATTGACAGTGTAACAAGTAGAGCTCAATATGACACTGGTTGGACCAAATTCTAACAGCACACATATTAGCATAAGTCAAAATTAAAACCTACATAGGATAGTTAAGTAGCCAGTGGGCTCACTTACGCATCTGCATTTTAATTGCATTACAGGAATAGTTGTTGACTTGCATGAAACATTTGCTCTGTTGGATTGCCAGAGTGAAAGAGCAAGAAGCTGGCCATGCTCTTGTTTCCCCTTTTATCTAAAAGGCCCATCAGGGTCTCTAAAACCCAAAGATCCCATTTTACAGGACAAGACTTAAAAACCCTACAGCAACTTACCTGAAATCCACAAACCTGACTGCACATTTCTTCACCTTTTCTAGTTATCCCCGTTGCTTTATTATTTCTTACTGTAGATATTTTTGTTTTCCTTCCTCACTGGCTCTCAGAATAATCAAGAGTGTATGGCAGCCTCCAAATATTTCCTTTCAAAGTAACCTTGAGGAGGAAAAAAATAGCAGTCATTTTATGGACAAAGACACTTTGAAAACTTTCTACAATTTGCACTGAGCTTACTGAATCCGCTGTGTCTCATATGATTGCCTCATTGTTTCCCATCAGTTCCATCAGCGAAAATGATTTCCAATATTTTTCAGAAAAAAAAATACAATGTCAGTAGGGCACAGTCAAACACAATGGCTGTGAATAACTCAATAGACTGAATTACTCTTGCACAATTCTCTCTGCCCTGCAAAAAGAGACATTGCAGTATCAATTAGATTCAGCAAACATTTCATTTAAAGTAAAAAAATGGAAGAATAATGAATTTCTTTGGAGTATGGTGGCAGCATAGGTAATGGTGCAACTAGAGAGAAATGGTCTGGAAAACTCTTTTACATAAGAAATTGTATCAGGTGAACTTTTATTAGATCTGATCCTGTAAGAGCTATCGCTATACCAACTCATAATTCTCGTGAGCAATTCCTCATTTGAGTAAGGGCTATTTGCAGCAAATTATTGCGCAGGGCTCAGTGACTCTCCAGGAAGGGTCAGTGAGAACAGAAATGATAAATACCACAGACAAGTTCTGAGTGCTCAGGCCCAGTGAATTTCACACCATGAGTAGCTACATTAAGTGTTAATTTGCTGCAAAAGCAAATACCCAAATGCTAACATATTTACCTAAGTCTGTGTGTCTTAAACAGGTTTTTGTTCTTCATTTTGCACAGTTACCCTTAGTGATATATTAGTAGGGAAAATGGTGGAGATGGTAACAAATAGATATGCCCAAGGATGGCATTGACAGTCTTTAGCATATAGAAGGAATAACACAGAGATACAGAAAGAAACAAAGGCAGGTAAACTGGAGAAAAAAAAAATAAAGGAAAATCATGAGCTGAAGAGAAGCTTCAAGGAGTGTGGTACCAAACAAAGAATAATATGAAACTAATACAGATTCAAAGATACAAGATGAATGTCTTGAAGTTATTGGGGAACAAGAGCATGCGTTAACAGCACAGCGGAAACACTGTTAGGGAAGATTCCTTTTATTTCACAGATTGTCAAAATATACCTTTCTGCCATAATTTCCTTGGATTTTTTTAGTATGTTATGTTGTAACATGCACAAATACTTCTTCTGTGATTTCAGTGCAACCCTCAGTAGCCTTCCAATGAATTTATTTTCTCTACAACAATAGCATCATTCAGTAACTGCGCCAACAACTTCAGCTGAAAGCAGTTCTCCATACACTGCCAAATCAAAAATGCCATTGTCAACAAAGGATGAAACAAGCTATCAATGATATGTTTCTCCAAAAGCTTGGTGTTGTGGCATCAAAGGGCTTCCTAATAAATGTTCCAACTTTTGGAAAAAATAATTTTCCATTCTTCAAATGAATTGCATGCTATAAACTTCTCTTTTTCTCAATCAGCTTACATTAGTTTCACAATGGTTCATAATCATTAATGAGTATTTCTAAAAAAAAAAAATTAAACCTTTAAGCTTGTGTTTATAATATAGCACGAATAGACAGATAATAACAAATAATATTTGCTTTTATTATTAATTCTTAGGTTTCAGAGCATTTAGTAACAGAAAAACATCGTCAATGCTGAGGACCTTTCTTGCTTTGCAGCTTGAGGGATGTTTTCATCCTCTGTTTGAGGGGAAGGAGAGAGTGAAGAGAGTTTTGCTCATACAGGAATAAAGGTACTTTTCTATCATGCTTCCAGCATAGAACAGCCATAGTGAGATGTTTGTTTTCAGGGAGATACAGTATTGTATTTCATATATTGACCATTCAGTCTCCTGTCTAAAGATCAGGGTGGTATTTGCCATTAACTTCCAGTTCAGACATATGGCTGTCTAAATTAAATCATATCACTAATGATCTTCCACACTAGCCTGGGACTTACATACTTGAAAAGCAATTTGCTTTGACTTGACTAAAAGTATCTGTGCATCCAGATTTTATTTAAGTTCGTAAGAGTATTTCTACATATTATGTATTCACTCTGTGCTATGTGTCCTTTTTAGCATGCAAATGAAAGACAAAGTGACAAATCGGCAAAGTCATCCAGACCAGTTTTCTGATTTCAACAGTGGTCATTAGCAAACTATTCATTAGTGGTCTAATAACTCAGGCCCCGTTCCTAAAGGTATCT
This sequence comes from Trogon surrucura, assembly GCA_020746105.1. Taxonomy (NCBI): domain Eukaryota; kingdom Metazoa; phylum Chordata; class Aves; order Trogoniformes; family Trogonidae; genus Trogon; species Trogon surrucura. The sequence goes on along the minus strand of CM036621.1, from coordinate 51,739,779 downwards.
CCTGCAGGCAGCTTTACATAACATCACCAAAATAACAGAAAAAGCACAAAACTATTACACTTTTGAAAAGATGCTGTTGAAACACATACTCCGTCAAAACAGTAACAAATCTCACAGTCCAACTGTCTGTGTGTGCTAGACCTGAATACAATTGTCACCTTATGCTCATGGTAAGGATACAGAGGGACAGCAACTCAGCATAAGCTTTGTGGGTAACACAAGCAATAAAATAATTAAATATTAAGACCGGTCAGAAATGTTCCATTATCTAAAACTGAAAAAAATACCATGGAAATATCTGTTTTTTCAGAAAACTGAATGCTCATCTGAAAACCTGAAACTGCCAAAATAGTTTGCTTTCCTGAATGAGTATCACAAATGCCTTTTAGTGTTCCCCAGAAAATGTAGGAAAGTTTGGATTAATATTCAGATCTGTTCTCTCAATAAGAGGGTTGATTGACTGGCAATCTGACTGTATATATACACACATAGTTGTGTGTATGTATATCTATATAGAGATATATACAGATATACATGTGTGTGCATATATATATAGATATACACAGATAGATATAGATAGATAGATATTGATAGATGGATATGTGTATGTTGTAGCTTCTTGAATCAACATGTAGAGCTTTGAATCCTACGATCAAATGAACCAGCACTGTTATTCTGTGGAATAAGTCGCAGGCATAAGACCACTGTTTGACTACAGTTTCCATTAATAAAACTGTTCCCAGTGCAGATGCCAGCGTGAACAGAGTGCTCAGAGTTGTTAATAAATACAATGAATTAGAAAATGTCTCTATATGAACAACGCATCTGAGCTAGCCAGATTAGAGGATTATGTTTCCCACTGCAGCAGTTCATATTATGCTGACACAGAAATGTCAAGGATAACAGAAGTTACTGCTGAGGTGTTTGAAAAACTGAAATTAAAAACCGTGACTTCAAAACTAAAAGAGTAGTAGAAAGATTCACAAAACAAATTAAGAGAGACACTGCAGAAGTAAATAAACCCTGAGCAGAAATTATTCGGCTGAACTGACGAAAGTCATTGAAAGGTCAGGTCTCATTACTGTTCTGCATGACACACCAAAAGGTATCCAGTTTCTAACCTGCTTTTAGCATTTAAGATAAATCTCATCAATTTACCTCTTAGCCGTTCAAAGCTTTCTAGAAATGTACTTGCATCTAGGGAAAACTGCAGAATGGATTCTGTGATTCTGTTTTGCTTTCAAAAGATTGAATGCAGGTGGGGAGAGGTGTGTCATCAGAAACAAGATCCTAATGTAAAATGGGCCAAATTGCCTAATCACAGAAACATTGTGCTTTGAAACCTTTCTCCTTTCCTAAAACTATGTTCCTGTTTGTTTTAGAATCATAGAACAATTCAGGTTGGAAAAGACCCTTGGGATCATCGAGTCCAATCATTAACCCTACACTACAAGTTCACCCCTAAACCATATCACCCAACACCACATCTAAGCGACACTTAAACACATCCAAGGAACGTGACTCAACGACCTCCCTAGGCAGTCTGTTCCAGTGTCTGACCACTCTTTCCATGAAGAATTTCTTCCTAATGTCCAGTCTAAACTTGCCCTGTTGCAACTTGAACCCATTCCCCCTGGTTCTGTCCCTAATGACCTGTGAGAAGAGACCAGCACCAACCTCTCTACAATGTCCTTTCAAGTAATTGTAGAGCATGATGAGGTCCCCCCTCAGCCTCCTCTTCCTTAAGCTGAACAGTCCCAGCTCCCTCAGTCGCTCCTCGTAAGATCTATTCTCCAGGCCCTTCACCAGCTTTGTTGCCCTTTTCTGCACTCGCTCCAACACCTTGAGATCTCTCCTATACCGAGGTGCCCAAAACTGAACACAATACTCAAAGGTGAGGCCTCACCAGTGCTGAGTACAGGGGGACAATCACCTCCCTACTTCTGCTGGTCACAAAATTTTCATTATGCTTACCATAAAACCAGTAATTGTTTTATCTTGCAATTATATTTGATAATAACTATGAAGTAAATTGTACATGAAATAACACATCAGCAGTAAAGAAGGCAAGATTGCAAGTTTTGGCATTTTACTGCTGCCAGCCACAGAAATTTAAAACATGCAAAAAGAGAAATCCAATTACAATGGAAACGGGGGGAAAAAAAAAAGAAAAATCAACTAAACAAACCTAAGAAAAAGTTCTGTCCTTACTTCTTGTTAACTCTTCCATTCTATATGATATTCTTCTTTGCTAGTGCCCTGGAGGATTTTTCTGGTTTCCTGTTGCCTCTCCATCTCTTGGTCAACTTAACTCCCAGCAATAATCTCCTTCCTTGGTATTCTGTTTCACCTTATGTCTTTGCGTGCTTTATTTCTTACTCCACCATCTCAACTGCATCAGTTTTCTACTTGCAAAAGCTACCAGAATGGTAACTCCTACCCTCCCTTTTCCTTCCAAACTTAGTGTTTATCTACTTTTTTTCACCAGATTACACCTAGTGCCTACATCTGTTCTAAGCCTACTTCTGCAACCTATATATGGGGCACTATGAGCTGTTTCTTTCCCCTCCCAAAATATCCAAAGCTTTTCCTGGCTGAAGCACCACTTCATCTCTCCTTCCTGCAGGCTGTGGAAGGGAAAACACACAGTTATTGTGACCTTTTCCCTCCTAGCAAAGACCACGAGCCTCTCAATCTCAAGTCAAACTGAGAAATCTTTCTCAGACTAGAGGACAAATATTTTAGCTGAAAGTTGCAAATGCTAGACTTTTCCTATGCTACCTTTTTTGAAGGTCGGAAGTACAGGGATGTGTGTTATACCTCTGTTAGACAATGTAGAGGGGGGAAATCGTTCATTTGCCCTTTAGTTATTGCTCTGTTCTACCTAAACTAGATGATAACTTTTTTTAATATTGGGATTAGAAAACATTTTTAAAAATACAAGAATTACTAGAAGTTTCCATTGAAAAAAAAAGTCAATCTATCCTTCAGGTTATGGAAACTTCTTTGGTTCAAAAAAGTGGGAATTACTATCTTTTACTGAGTTAATAACAGAGTATAAACAAGATAACTGATGTCTTTGAACTACCATAGACTATTCTGAATTTAATACGCATTTGCTTTCAGTTTTCTTAGAGCTGCTGTTTCAACAGTTTCTTTTGCATTGTTGAAAATACTTCTTTAAAAAAAATATGCTTGTATGATTATTAGAGCCATAAGTAATACAAAAAAACCTTATGAAATTCTATAACATTCTATATTATAAACTTTTACTGTGTGATTCAAGCTAACATTTGAAACTTGTTTTTCAGCATTTCTTTCACTTTCTGCAGACTTCTGATACAAACAGCTTCTCTGACTCATGTCTCCCCAGTCTCCAATCATTGCTCTTTTTGCTGACTCACACAGTATCCAGTATCATTCTTTTACTTTACATCGTAAACATTATTGCTATGTTAATTCCACATACACAATAACCACAACATTCTCTTCTCTCTTTTGCAGCTTTGCATAGTCACGAGGTAGCACCATAATATAACAACGATTCAAACAGCATTGTTCTGTCATTTGGCTTTTTTATCATCTCCTTGCAATGAAATATACTTTTAATAGTCTCCTTAGTCTTTTGTGGCTATATAACACAGTAGTATTTCCCAGTGATCTGTAACCAAATAACATGTTTACTTCGTCATTTTTTGATCTGTTACAAAAAGTCTATTTTCTATTTTACCAGAAACTTTTTGCTTGTGAATTGACAACAGGGAATTCTGCTCAGTCATATCTAACACTGCAGGCAGGTTGTTGCTTCAAAACACATTTCGAGCAATGAGAAAGTCCCAAGCTACGACTATCACATATAGCATCCTTAGATAAACCTGTCTTGAGCTTGGAGAGAGTTTGCATGTTCATCCTGAATATGTGGAGCTGCCACCTTGCTCTGAATGCTTAGTGGTTACAAGATATCTCTATACATAACAACATGACAATTTAGAGTAAAAAACCCAAGAGCTGGACAAACAAAAAGTAGACCCTAGATTTAGGGTAATTTTTTTTTCTGTATTGGCAGTTGCTCAGCCCAGACCATTCCACAGTAGATCTTCCTGTAGCCCACTGAAGAATCTGTTTAAAGTGGCATCATACGTGGTGCCTGCTACCTCTCCAAACAACACCCCAGAGTCCTCCCACACTAAGATATGAACACACATGACCTTTCTTGAGAAAAACCTATTCATGTGTCTTTGTGAAGCAGACCAAGATTCAGAAGAGACTGCAATATCCAACTGCCTGGCTACCTACTGTAAACTACACTCCCAAGTTACATAAATCACTTCACAAAACTTGGAGAGAAACTGAAACCTAAGGATGAGTCTCATAAGTCAGTAGACTTGGGCAAAAGCCCATTCAAATTAAGTAATTATAAAACAACACCCTCCATTAACTAGTTGAAGAATTCAGATCCTGTTGCTCACCTGGAGTGTTACACCACCATCTCTTTAAGATTGCCACCAGCAAACTTTGTCTTGGAGAAAGACCAGCAGCCCAAAGGAGACCTTTTTCATGGCAAAGCTTTAACAGGGAGAAAAACAAACAAACAAACAAATAAAAACCCCACATATATATATCTGAATATTTCAGAACCATCTACAACATCTCCAGGTAACTGTGTGAGCCCTAAATCCAAGAGAGATCTGATCCTCTTTTTCAGCAAGATGCCACACTTTAGGGGTGAGCGTTAATCACCAGGCAAAAAGAGGTGCCACCTGTTGATCTAAATGATTTGTGCTGTTTTTGTACGAAATAAACTTAATCAAGTACTTCTACATCCAACCTCAATTCAACCTTTTGCCTTCCTCTCCCACTAATATTTTCTGAAAGAAAGAAAAGTTCTATGCTTTCAGTGCATGCAGAAGACTGAGATTTCAGACATTGGTGTAGGCATATGATTTTTCATACTAAGGGGAGCCTGGAGATAGATGTAGTCTGGAGCTCTTCTCTCCATGTGCATTCCTTAAGTGTCTGTTAATGAATCAAATGATTATATTATAACTGTGTTTGCTGGGTGTGATTTTATATTGTCCCACACTATTTCATATGTTTGGGGTATTTTTAACTTATACATGAGTTGGATTATTTTGTCACCACAAGCAAGACATCCATTGCTTATGATCAAATAACCTTGGGCTCTGTGTGTTGCTTTCTTTTATTCTGCTGTATAAATTGTGTATTTTGTTCCATTCTAAATCCTTGATTTAGAACTTCTTGCAGACTTGGCAAATTGCTGGGGGATTTTTGTGGCAGCTTGATTAGACTTCTCTTTCCTCACTTGCAGCCTGGTGCATCAGTGCTGTATTTTCTCTCCTGTACGTGAGGAGTCACAGCTGGGTATGTGAGCTGTATGGGCCAGATGCCTCTTGGCCTTACTCAGCAAAACAACTACCAGCTTCAACGAGATTTTTGCTCAGTTACCGAATGTAAAATGCAACTCTGTATTTCACTATGCTTTCTGTTAGGGTCCTGAATATAAGGCACTTACACATATACTTAATTATATGCATGTGGACCCTGATTTAGCAAGGTAATTAGGCACATGCTCAATTTAAAATATGAGTGTTCTCAGTGAAGTCAACAGAACAATTTGAGTGTGTACAATTAAGTGAATACATAAGAGTTTCCAAGGTTGAAGATTATCTTTTTGCAGGTACCAGACACAGAAGAGGTAGGCTTTTAGGACCCTTGTCTGATTGTGCCACTATAACTTATAGACAAAGTGAGAAGGAAATGCATTATTCGACAGGTAAAGGCTGAAAATGACTCAGGAGTGTTATTTTATGATGAATTAAAACTACCTGAAATATGTCCAGTTGATCATAGAAACAGTAGAACACACTCCTATAAAGAGACTTATCATTTGAGCAGTGACTAGGGACAGGCAAACATCAAACTGTTTGACCTTAAAAACATTTGACAAGGTCAGGACAGAGCTATCTGTCAGAAAGTCATATCTTCCATGGTTTTCTCAGTTTGCCACTAAAGATTTCTTGGACTCGGAGAACTAGCTTTGGAGGCTCATGGCCAAAATTCTGTCCCTGTGAGCAGTACGGGGTAGAGCAATATTAATAGTATATAGCTTTTCCAAACCATCCTTCTCAAGGCAGGCTTTTTTTGAAACACCAGGAGGAGCAAGCTCAAAACCCCTCCTACACAATCAATTAAGAGCCATGAACACTTCTCACCACCTTCAGTGTCGTAAGGACCTGGTGGCCATGCCCATCAACCCTACTGTGGTCTGCCATCTCACCCACCCACATAAGATCTCCAGTCAGGGAGGAATTCGAAACATTTCCAGACATTTTACTGTGCAAGTGCATGGCAGTTTACAGGCAGGAGTTGCCTTTGCTGCAAGTTCATCTAGCCAGGGTAAGGCACAACAGAACCATGTGCTTTATAGCAAAACTATTTATTTTATATATACTTTTAAAGTAATCTTTTTCTCTCACACCATACATACACTGTTAATATGAGTTTGTGTGAGTGAGAAAGCCTGTGAATTACTCTAGATAGAAATTCTCTGAGCACAAGTAATTTTGCAGAGTTTAGTCCTTGGACTTCCCCTAGAGATAACCTTCTACCATTGCTATCCTTTTCATTCTTTCCCGGATAGAGAATAAATATATCATTACATTCTGCAGCTGAAAAGATTCCAGCTAGAAAATCTTTCAGTCAAAGAGACTTAATTTGCCAGCATGATGTCATCTCCAAATCCTTTGTTTTCAAAAAGTTACAGTCTGAGGTTTTATATACAGGGATTCTGGGGCAGATTCTCCCTGAACTGGGATTGCTTTTAGTCTTAGAAAAACAACCCTAAAAGATAAATCCATCCATAGAAGGCATGAGCATTGGAAGATCGTCAGGAACACAGCAGCAGTATATTAACCTTTACCATAGTCATCACCTCTGTGACTGACGTAAGGATGTGACTGAGGCAACAGGGAGCTCCCTGGGATTTTTGTGAAAGTGTGGAAACCAGAGGTTGTCCTCAGAGCCCCGTAGGATCCCTGACAGGAACATATGCCATTTAAGCTGTTTTAACAGCAGAATCGTAGAATGGCCTAGGCTGGAAGGGACCTTAGAGATCATTTAATCCAACCTCCCTGTCATGGGCAGGGACGCCTCTCAACTAGATCAGGCAACACATGGGGACCGAATAGGGATCCAAGCAGCACTCAGCGACTTGTGGAATTGGAAAAGTATTGTGCAATACAATAGTATTAAAGCAAGAGTCTGCTCAGCTACACTTCTGATTTTCATTTTGTTTCCATTCTTTTGAAGTTGTTTATAAATACTGCTCTAGAAACTGTGTCATTGCTGCCCGGTCATAGCCTTACCATGTGAGTCATGGACACCTCCTCAGCCTGTCTGGAGAGGAGCAAATATTTCTGCTTTTCCTTCTGTTCTCAAGTCTCTGACATAGTCTTCCAATTAATGCCCTATTCATGAGCTATTACCAGGTAAATCTGGTCAGATGCCATGTCAGCATAGTTTCACAAACTCCAGAAAAGTTATTTCTCATTTTCTGGCATGAGAACACTCTGATCAATGGAATTACACTGATTTTAGAAAAGAATCAACCTCCAAGTGGAAGCAGTTACAGAAAGTCACTTCCTAAGGTGTAAAAATGGGTAAAAGTAATAGGAGTTAACCAGATGTCACTTACATGAGTATAGTCCGTAATAATGTACTTTTTAAAAAAAAATTCAACAAGGATGCAAATTTCAACAAGGATGAAAATACAACAGAAAAAAAAGTCAACTTATTCATGCAATTAATCACCAACCTAGAGAGAGCACCTCTTCCCTGGCAAGGGTATTGAAGCAAAACCTCTGGAATCATTCAACAAACAATTAGATGATCCTATGGGGAATGATGCACTACAAAGGTAATGAGCCACCTAGTTCTTACTTTCATAATAAAATTCTCCTGCTGTTCTTACAGACTCTGGGGAGTACAGTATTCAGCAGGCACACTAGGACTCTAAATACACTCCTCAGAGAGATAGCTGTCCTTTGGATACCACAGATCCCTAATGTACAATATACACATGTATTTAGAAAGAACACACTCCATTATGGGCATTATTTAAAATTCTGTTTGACTTGTTAGAGGTATATGCTAAATGCCTTTCTTCACATTGTTATTCTTCTGGGCTGAAGAAAAGCAATGATCAGGTTAAAAAAAAATTACGCTCAATAGCTCAGCTGACAGCTTCCCAGGGAGAAATCCATATTCCCACCATGGGCACTCTTGTCCTCAACATCAAACTATAGAAGAGGTCTGTGAGAGGGGAAAGCACTAGCCTCAAACTCTGCACCCCTTGGTGGGAATCTTACCAGACCTGACTGACTGTTTTGCTATCCTGAATTTGGGAAGTGCTGGAGCCTGGCTAGGTGAGATGTAAGAAGGAGGTTAGGTGCCTCAGGGCAATGTTCAAGGGAGGGAACAGCTATGGAAGGTCAGTTTAGTTTGTTAGTATTGCTTGTTCCTTCCTCAGACAATGCAAATAACACAATTTTAAAACATTTTCTCCTAAGTCTGGACATAAATGATTTATTCCACCACTGCACTTGTTTTTCTGCGTACAGCAGAAGAAACCCCGTTACAGCAAGTAATTTATTGTATTCGATGAGAATTTGAAGAACATACCTTCAAAACTTGGGATCTGTGATAAACGGGCATCAGTACCTAAGGGGCAAGAAGCACGACAAACATTAATGAAAGACATCTATGTAGGGCATAAACCAAAACCTATTGACACTATGGAGTTTTGGATCTGCCTTTGCCTATGTGGTAAATATAATTGGTTCATCATCACTAAAACTTTCATGGATTCAGGATATGACTACAGTACTTTGTCTATTATTTAGATACTTCAGTGGGGAAAAATACAATACAACAATACTTTTTAAGTGACAGTATAACTAAGTGTGCATAGATATTCATATTTTAAATATATCCAGAAAGGAATTTTAAAGTATACCAAAATCACATATATAAAGATAATATGCAAGTGAGAGAGTAAAAAGGTCATTTGTAGTTGCTGATTCGTTTAATTCTACATACAATAAGTATGTGCTTTCTACAAGTAGCATCTGTCATGAGGGACAAAAAGGAAAGAAAGGGAATTTTATTTCTGATCTTCAAAGACAAACATTTCTGACGAGCAAAACAAACATCTGCATTTCACTGATACTGTGTATAGATCAGCAGGATTTGGTTCAGTCTAAATAGAAACATTCATTTACTGCAAGCCAACATCTTTCTGTTGCAACTGTAGCGCTGCTGAAGGCACGAAAATTTGGATAAGAGGAAGCCTGTTCTATGTCGCCAAGTCATTTCAGTATAACACGGGTCCATGTTTTTGTTTCTAACGGTACCAGGGCATCTTGACATCTTTTGCAAGAAGCCCATCTCCTTGCTTAGAAGTCAGCTGTGCCAACGTTGGTCTGCCATGCTTGGAGGGAAAAGCTGAAGACTGACTGCCTCCAAGAGAAAAAGAATTCCTCCGGAGGAAAGAACCCCACAGTTTCAATGGGATTATGTAGCACTACTCGCCTGTACTGATTGGAGCTTGTGTCCTTCAGACATTTCAGAGACATACTCAGCTCTAGAGGAGAGCACAATTTGGATTTCAGTAATTTCATGTCTGTCCCAGATTCATTTTTGTATGCATGACCCACTGCCTTCAGTCAGCACCTGGGCATATGAAAATTTATGTAAAACTAGCTTGCAAGATTCAGACATGACATGTGGTTATTTGATAGCTGTCAGTACAAAGGAAGCAGTTTGTAGCAGTAGAAATTGACTTTAATGAAAAAAAATTACTTAGTTGTAAGCTTAAAAAAAATTTATTATTTAGGCATTGCTTTTAAAATGTCTCATGTTTGACATTAGATTAGCCTCTGGAAAAAGCAAGTTCTCTTACAAACATTTTATGCAATTTGTGTACGGTATTTTGATTGTTTGGGATTTTTAAAAATGTTTTTTTAATCTTTAGTTTTCAAGAGACTTCCTGAAAAAATAAGTGGCTCACCACTGTAAGTCAACAGGGAGTCAAAGCTCTCGTTCACGTTATTGTCAAATGCAGTGTAAAAGTAAACCCCCTGCAGAGTGGCTTTTTGGTAGAGGGTTGTGCCAGTTGTACTGACTGCAGTAGATCGGCTCACACAGTTATTTTCTTTGACTTGCCAAAGTTAGATTTGAAATGGCATGGAAGAATGGTTCACGGAAATGAAAGTATAATTGTCCTGTCAATTATATTTCTGACTCTAGCAATCATGTGCATGTTGTGAGAAGCAAGTTCTTCAGTCCATTTCATTGTTTTTCTGGTTTGTTTTCTTCCTGGGAAGGAATAATGATGTCTCATTTGCATAATCCACTATAAGGAAGAAAGCCACATTTTTAATAGAAAATGGTAAATTCTAAATTAGTTTACTTCGTAAACACTCACCCGTGGTTGCCACAGGACAAGGAAGGAGGTGGTCCTGGGGACTGGTTGGCAGAGCACTGCATGTGTGAGAGTTAAACATTATTCTCCACAGAACCCCAGATCTATGACAGTGATATAATGCTCTCAGGAGAACCCAACACTTAACTCTAATATTTCATAAAAATGATTCATGCATTTCAAATGAATCATGTAGTTTGATTTGGGGAAGAACAAAGTTCAAAAAAAAGAAAAAATGGAGTGGTTATTGAAGCATCATTTTGAACAATGTTTTCCTTCACTGAAATTATGTTCAAGAAAAGCAATAACAAGCTTTCCTTGAAATCAAATACCCTCCTTTTCCAACATTTCCCTTTTCCAAGGGAAGAGGTTTGGTGCCTTTTTAAAAAAAAAAAAAAAAAATCAAATTTGATCAATTTGAACTCTGCAAAAGAGAGGAAACTTTGAAATGTTTTTCAGCTATCCTATGCAGATACTAGAAGACACGACCAAAATAGTTAATAGCAACTTTTCCTTAGAATAAAATCAAGATTTTGATGATGAAGAAACTGTCTTGGATTAGCAGCAGTTCAAGGAAACCCACAAGCACACTGGAGTTTCTTTCATGACTTTTCACACTAGAAATACTTCCCTTCCCCTTGAGAATGAAATATCTTTTTAATCAGCAAAAGCCCAACTTCTTGACAGTGTAGACAGCAACACAAATAGAGAAGTTATAACTCAAGCTTGAATCTAATTGAGTAGATTGAGGAATGTCCCCTTTTTTTCCTGGTTATTTCAAGCCTACCATAGCACTGCAAAGGTGGTGGAACGGACACTGGAAGCTCTGTGGATCTTTGCTTGAGTCTCACCACAAGCACACACACATTTGCTTGTGTTGTCTTCCTTTTATAGCCTAGGTGTAGAAGTCTGCTTATGTTTTCTCACATTAGTTCACATTAATTTTTGCCGTTGACTTTAACAAATGTCATTTTAGGGTAACACTTTGAGGGGATTGTGCTTTGTGGCAGAAGAATCTGGCTAAGAGGGACATTAAACTGCATAAACAAAAATAAACCTTCCAAATTTTCTTGACGTGGTTGCAGAAAATTATCCTGTGCTTCAGCAAATGCTATTTGTGCGTTCACATAGTATGGTCCCAGCACAGCAGGTATTGGTTTCCAACTTGAGAAACCCTGATAATAACCCTGTCTGAATTCAAGGTTTGTTGCAAGATCCTGTGCCTTTGCACTGGAACCACACTAATCTGTAACTCACAAAGATCACCTCCTTGGATCTCTGGAAAAGCTTTGTTCTACTACACGGTAATACTCGATATACTCGATCTGAGTAAAGATTTCAAATTCTTTTCTCGTACAAATGATTAAAAGCTAAATAAAAATATTAAGTGTTTTCTCCCATTTTCTTATTCTTGCTCTGCAAGGGCATTATCTAAATATCCATTAGTTCAAATATTCTAAAACAATAACATAATTTAAAACTACGTAGCCCAATGTAGATTCACTGTGGAGTTCATTAGATAATTGTTTTAACTGGCAATGAACAAAATTTTAAACAAGTAACTCCTAAAATTAGTAGCAGGCGGATTAAACATATACAATATCCTAAGAACTCCAAGTTCTTAAATTTGGAAGTGCCACTTAGTTCTTCCCCCCATTAGCTGCCAAGGGCCTCATTTGGATCAACTTCAGCTTTATAGTGCATCTGCAATATTAGCTGCCTCAGCCAGACTCATGAACCACACAGCTTTATTAAGTTTCTTAGCCATTTCCCAAAACTTTCTACTCAGTTTTTTGACATCTGTTCTGATTGCTGTGAAAATAGGTCATGCAATTTGTTAACACATAATATTTCCTGCTTCTTTTCAATTCAATACTCCTGGCATTCACAGGTGAGAAGCCTACCTTATAGGTCATGAAGCATTGCCATGCTGAAACCCTCCATGCAGCATGAGACCATGCATGGAGATCACTGTACAGCGCTCGTGAAAAATTCATTAGAAAACACTGTAGGAAGTCTAACTGTATTTCAGGGTAATTTTACCTGCCAGTTAAAATCTCTTCCCGTTACTGCCCAAGACTACCAAGAACTTCTGCTTTGCCATACCCAAAGAAATTATTCTGCTTTCTGGACCAGAGTCAAGAATCAAGAACTGAAGCCCCAAATCTTCGTTCTCTACCTTTCCTCACTAAATAAGGATTAAAATCAGCAATCTTGTTTTTACTAGGTGTTCTCATCCAAACTCTCATTTACTTCAAAATTCTATTTGAATAAAGCAAGAGTTTATCATAAGGCAGTAAAATGCATCTTGACCACTTGCTTCCGTACTTCTTCCTACGTTTTTTAGTTCTAAGTTGTGTCAAATTCCATAAGCTTGACACAGCTACACCGTTATTGTCAGCAATGTTTTGTGGGTGAGAGGAGCTCTCAGGTTTTTTTTGCTAATTTCCATCTACCATGGAAAATGGGCATAAACTGTATTACCTATCTACACTTGTTAAAAGAATAAACCTCTGCTTCCTCTTCCTCAAAAACCTTACTGAAAATATCGCTTTGTTGTGTCCTTCACACTCTTACTGATTAGACAAAATTTAACGAGGTTTTCCTCTTGCAGTACCTAACGTTTTTATGTCCTGGAAATACTGTGGTGAAGGGGGGAGAAATACAAAGAGAACAAACAAGGAGAAATACCGTTGAAAATATTTTCTGGCTCAGCAGGTCTCATTTCAATTACTTGCTTTCTCATTGGTTGAGACAACTTTGCCCATTGCATGAAAAATCTCAGGGGTCACTTTGACTTTAGCAGCAACTTTCCTAAAGGTTTCTTATTGCTGTTGTTATTTTAAATCTTAACAAGTAGCTGAACTCTAATGCCTTTTCCTCCACTAATATAAAATCCACAATTATCTGCCAGTTGGTTTAAGGATTTAAAATTCTTATAAAGGCTTTGCCGTCAACTTTTCACATTACATTTGGGAATTAAATCCTTGAAAAAAAAATAAATAGAGCCTTTATCACCTTCTGCAATGAAGTCAAATGATACAAGTACTTTTCTCACCATCCCTTCTGCACAAATAAATAGATAGACTGGAGTTCATGACTCTCTTTCCAGATCTCCTTTGACACAGACAGTGCCTGAGACCTACCAGCTGAAAGACTGCCAGAGCTTTGAATCGTTCTTTCTCCTTCTTCTGGCTTGGTGAGTCAGCACTTGCTATTAGAGGTAAAGAATTATAGAAGAGATTGTTTTCTTCAAAGACAGAAAATACAGTGGCAGGGTTGCGGGTTTTGGTTTGGTTGGTTTTGTTTTTTCTTTTGTTGTTTGTTTGGGTGGCTGGTTTTATTGGGTCAGGGGGATTAATTGGTGGGTTTTTTGACTGGTTGGTTTTGGTGTTGGTCTTTTTGTTGTTTTTTTGTTAAGCTCGTTTCTTACACACAATAACAAAATTAATGTTGATCCCTTGAACTGATGTCTCTAGCCTCCCCTGGGCAACCTGGCCTTTTTATTTGTTCGTCTTTAAGTAAAGAGTATGTGCAGCATCAAATAAAGGGAGAAGGGAACTGACAAAAATTGAAACTTCTGCAAGAAAATCCAATAAACAGGCATTTATAATGCAGACATTTCTGAGCCACCTTGTTGAGCACCATTAAATTCACCTTTATGCTGCAAATCCACCATACCAAAACATTCAAGACATGCCAGCAAACTGAACCACAAAGGAGCTTCTGTCAACATATCCAAGCCTCTGTAAACTAGCCTAGTGACTGTCATTTATATTTTAAATCTTTGACAGGCATAAACCAACTTATTTGGCACAATATATGCAAATGTCCTATCAAATACTGGTGCCTTTCAGATTTCAAGCACGTATTTTCTTGTGCTGTTTTCCATATAATCTAGCCTCAAATAAAGGCATCAGTAATTTTGACTTGATTACACTATAATTATTCAAATATCTTTAATTTTATACTCTGGACTAATTTCCATATCTGTGGCTATCATTAAAAAAGATTGTTATAGATAATGTATCTCATGTATTTCTCCTAATTGAAAAATGCAGCTCTTGAACAATAACAGTCATGACAACAACAACAATTCTGTTTAAAGGCTACTTTGGCAATATAGCTGTAATTATGGCAAACATAAACAATGACAAGCCACCGTAATTAATAGCAGAAGGACAACCTGCCAACAGTTAACTTGGTCCTTTTCGCCTAGTTTCTGTTTCTTCACAACAGACAATGTTGGACCTTTGCCAGGGAGTTCTAATCTTATTATTTATAAAAAAAATAACATTACTTATAAAACTCTATAATATCCAGGCTGTATCTCAATTAAACTTACTGTAGTTGTCTTACACTGAAGACCCTCCAGAATCAGAACATCCCCAAATGGACCTTTCAGCAATAGGTGACACCCGGCACAGCCCTGAGTCATGGTGCAGCGTCATCTTCTCTATTAAAAGGTGCTTTTCCCAAGTAACCTTTCTTGTTGGCAGATGCTCTCTCGATATGAAAGTTTGGACAGGTAGAGCCATTCACGAGAAAAAGTGTAGCTAGGATAAATGAAGACAAGAGTTACTTCTTCCCAGATCTCCCCCAAAATTGGAAAGAGAACTAAGAGGGAAAATGAGACAAAAAGAGTGCATAGAAAAGATGAGAGAAGTGTGAGAAAGGTTAAAAAAATGGAGGTTGAAACAATAGGATAAATAGCAGAAAAGGAGACAAGAAAATAAATAAGTGGAAAATTAACTGTGAGAAAAGGAATCGCACATAGAGAAGAGGAAAACCAAAGGATAGTCAGAGACATAAAAGAGTGCAGATGCATGAATTTCATACTTGCCAGACGCCAATACAGCTTTAAGGAAGAGGTTCAGGTGCCATGTACTAGAATAAAAGGGAGGATGGAAATACCTAATGAAATGATGAAAATGTGAAGAAAAAAGTGTGGAGAGAGAGAAGCATTAAGATTAAAAGCTCTTCAGAGGGAAGATTGCATTTTTATTGTGTGCTTTTGCAGAAGTCAGTAGAATAGGATTTTTAAGCATAACTCTCTTCTGAGTGCTACTTCAGTACAAATAATTAATAACAATAACAGTCAAAATAATTCATAAGACTAATGACTTTACAAATGATTCAGTGCAGTTCTCAAGGGCAAGTGCTCCTTTCCCTCAAACTCACTACCCAAAAATCATCAGCAAACCTAGCTTCTTCCCCTGACAGCTCATCTTATCTTTCTCCTTATTTCAATTTGAGTTATGGGCCAATTAATATACTTTCTACCTTATAAGCGCAGCCAACGAAACCCCCTACAGTTAGCTCTGTACTGAAGCTGACTGCATGTTGTGCTGAATTTGTAACCAACACCCTTCTGCTGGCACTCGACACTGCTTTTTCAAAGCCAAGTGTTTTCGATAGGTAAATAACAAATGCTGGATTTGTCAGATCTCTGGAACATTGGCATTTTACCATGGATATTGCACTGTCTGATTACCACACTACAGCGTTAATATCCCTTTTTTAAATGTATGCTCTCAAGAAAATGAGTTTCCCTACAATCATATTTGATCATTAACTTACACTTACAAAGTATGGACCGGTTCCAGCAGAGCCTACTCACTCTTCCTTCACACTGATGTTCTTCTTTTCCAGTACATACACTGGGCTGATTTTTTAGCCAGAACAAAACCACAGAGAATAAAAGCCCAGAGAGTATTATCTGATCTTGCTGCAGATGCGAGTCACACTCTGTCTGGATGTGAAACAAGCTCCAGTTTAGAAGCGTGTGTTCATTTGCCAATGGCCCCACCTTGACAAGATGCATTTCTGGTGGTGAGCTGTCAGCTGTACATGGGAATGATCCTATACATCTGCTATCCGCTGCACGTATTCTAGCTATCCAGCAGCACAGTGGGCTGTGAGAAAAGAAAAAATTGGATAACCTTAATGTTGAAAGTCTTGTGTGAGCTCCTTGTAGTTCCTTAGTATGATTTCTAAGTCAAAAATATTCTTAAGGTGCAATTTCTCAAAACCAAACCAAACAGCAGAGCATATCATCTCTTCTAGCTCTTTTGAAGTAAAATATGTGGACTAGCAAGGATTTATCTTTCTTCACAGTCATGCCACTACTGTGCATGTGAATGACTATCTTCCCAAAGGCCAGTTGTCAGACAGCACTGTTGTATCTGATCAGTGCAATTTTAAGTTCTGTAGATGAAGTAATTGTAATTGAAATAGAATCAGTACAGATTAAAAAGCAGGCTGCTGAGATGATCTTCTCCAGGATCCTTCTCCATGGTTCTGTCCATCCTTCCTCTCTGGTTACCTATTGACTTAGATCTAAGAGTCAAGGGGAAAATGGAAGACAGCAAGGATTTGTATTTACAAAATGCCTGTGCATTTTCCAACATTGCAGCCTCTCAATTCTTGGAAAATGCATATTTTAAGAGTATTGGGAAAGAAAAACTAATTCATATCACCTTTATACTGGTCTGCTACTAGTATTTTACCTTTCTCCTAACTGTCATGCCAGCACATACATTTGTAGAGGCTTGGTTTTTTTATTTGCAAAAGTAGAAAAAGGTCCAAAATTTGACCAACTCTGTTTATAAGCAGAAGGCAAACCATTAGATTAGACACCCATCTGTAGACAGACAGTTGCCTTAATTCATAGAAGTGGCTTGAAGAGATTTAAAATATCACAGTGCTGAAGGTCAGTTGTCACCTCTGCTTTTCTGGGGCCACTGCCACTACAAGTGAGTTTTAGAACTTAATACATGCGTTTTTAAGTCACAGATTCACTATTTTTATTTAAAACCTCACAATTATCTCTACCAAATGCACTGGTAGAGATAGGAGCAGCTAGCAGCAGCTACATTGCGATGGTATGAGCTTTTACTACTGTGCATGCTGATCATGTCTCAGCACATTTGAATGAGCAAGGCTTCCTTGTAATTGCAGTTTTGTTATAAATTCAATAAATAATAATGCAACATGAAATTACATTTGCTTTCTATGCTGTCATATCACATCATAAATTCACATGGAATGATTTGTCTAGTCTCAAACTAAAGGACCCACTCAGCAAGCTGCTCTCCAGTTTTTTGCTTCTGTGTTTCTGAATAATATTCCCTAATAATGTTGGGAGTCCTAAAGGGAGCTGGGAGAGGAGGGGCAAAAAAATGTGTTACCTAGGAGGCAAAATACCCCCACATGTTCATAAAAATAAGTGAAAACAACAAATCTGCATCAACTTTCCTTAAATAACAGCAGTCACACAATGGCAGGCAGCAGCAGTGACAGAGACAGCTGGTCCTCACTGAAATAAGGAGGGGAAAGAGTAGAAAACAGAAATCAGCATCCTTCTGTACTGGTATGGTTCATTCTGTAAATGTCTCTAAATAGCTCCTACAATGTGAGACACAGTTTTAGACAAACCTATGATAGAAAAGCATTCCCAACTTTTCCTACATCAAGAGAAATACGATTTGTAGCAGCTTCTGGCAGCACTAACATGAGATAGTATCTCTTATATACAGCAAGGAATTTATAGGTAAGCCAGGCTGACACTTCAAGGAGCACCTTACAGCAACAGAGAGGAACTGATCAGTTTGAGGAATGTTATTAACACTCTATTTGCTTCCTCAGTTTCAAAACTAGCTTCTGATGCAAACCTCCAGTGCATGATGGATCTGACAACAAGTCCCAACAGTCCTTGACAGCCTCCCAATGTCGACCTTAGGCAGCCAATTGTCTGCTCTTCAGAGGTTTGGCGATTAATTCGTTTTATCGTGCAATATTAACAGCTGTAATAACAAAGCCAACCCGAGCAGCAGCAGTATGAATCACAAAGGAAAAAACCCAAACCCACAATGCTCAAAAGACAATTAAAAGGAGTTGGTTTCTTCAGAAAAGTGAAAGCTGGTTATTCAGAGAAAAAAAACATGGAGAAGGAAGTAGAAAAGCTGGAGCCCCATGTCAATTTTGGACTGAGAAGACACAACTGGTTTGACTTCTTTGGAGCCAAACACCAAAACACATTTGCATTCGAGGCAAAGCAGCTCCACCGTACACATCACATCGTGGTAACGGTGCCACATACAGAGATCACCAACTTGACCCAGCCCTAGGGTTTACCTGGCTAGCAGCAAGGTTGTGAAAGGGACCTCTTGGGGGGGTGGGGGCGGAAAAGTGGGAGTAAAAGGGCTTAGCCAGTTGGCTCACTAAATGGGATCACTTGACCCTTAAGCAAAAATCACAAGGAGGAAGGGACTAACATGCCACAAATGGTCACAAAGGCTTCACTTGTCCCCTGGTTTCTATTGCAACTACATTAACATTTTTCTTCCTGACTTTGGCAAAGTTTTAACAAACTTTGGGGTAGTTTCTGGTAGTTATCTCTCCAGGATTTAACAGCCAGAGACCTGAACTGGGAAAGAAGTGGTTGACTGTCCTCCAAACCAACAAATGCCAGCAACAGGCAAGAGCACCTACTCAGTGGAAAAAAAGACACAAACACAGGGGTTTAATTCTTACATCTAGATATGCATTTGGATCGCTGCAGGTACAAAAGTGCCCTTTTTTCAAAATACAGATGTCTAAGTTCCTCAGCCTACTGTAGAGCTTCACAAGCATTCTCACTTTGTTTCACATACTGAACTCCTACTGGAAATTATTCATGCAGACCAAAGTGAATGCCAGTGATCTGCATTGCAGATAAGAGAAGTGAAAGACATGTTTGGGAAGGAAAAGTTTACCTGATTGGCTAAATTGCTTTACTTAAATACTTGTCTCCAAAGATTATATTTAATCCTGTTGATATTTGCATGGTGATAGCTGGGTTTGATGCTTTAATCTGTCTGAATTAAAGTGAATAAATTGGGTGATAAATCTTTAAAACTCAAGCTGGACCTCCTATCTCACCGATTTTATCTTTCCCTTGGGACTCAATGCTATTTTGATTAGATACTTGCCCTTTTCTCTGAATTCCATATTATACCAAATTCATTAGGATGATTGCTATAATCTGTGTAGCCCTAACTGTAAGCCTCTTCAATAAATCTCTTCGGATTTGTTTCTGCCAGGTTCTGTAATGGCATCAGCACACGTAGGAGAGGACAGTCTGAAGCAAAATCCAGCCTGAGAGATCACTTTGCCCATCCCATCCCTCTTCCAGTTCTGTTGGAGTCATACAAATGGAATAAAGGAAAAGGCCCTGACTCAAGGGTGCGACAATCACCCGTGAAAGACCTACAGAGATCATTAGTAACTAAACGTTCTAAGATATATGGAAAAAAAACAGTATCCTATTCTCTGGGAAGTAAAAGGAAGGTGGATTTTGTGAATACAGTAGATATTTCATTTGGAAAAAATCAAATATATTAAAAAAAGTTTCAGAAGGAGAAATCTTAAAATATTTCCTCTGAAAAAGTTAGCTCAAATTTATTTAAATAATTACCAGGCTAACTCAGTTGCTATCAGAAAAGTTATTTAAAATTAGCATTCTAAATCAAATCCTTAGAAAGAGACAGAAGGTATCCTAGTCCTGCAGCATTGCACTTAGCCAAAGCATTCAAAATTCAAATCAGACTATTAAATGCAAAAAGATAAGAATAATGCGTAGCGATTACTTTTGTTCACTGCTTCCAGCTTTGCTCTACAAATAGAAAATATACTTTAAAAACTCTGGCACTTTATTATCTCTTAAGTTACTTCTTGTTTATAGTGAAATCTTGGATATGCTTTCTTAACCGTAACTGAAGTGTGGTAGAAAGCTGAGCTTCAGTAACAATGACAGGCTTAAAATCATAAATATAAGATGCTTTATATACAACCAGTGCATACATTTCATCAGGACGTAGTGGGCTATATGCGCCTTTCTCTCTCCTTTATTGAGCAGATAAATCAGCAGTGCTATTCCTAAACTTAAAAATCAAATAGGTAAAATCTGTTTAATTTTAAGTGAGGCTTCAATATGTGAGATTAAAAGACTTGATTTCTGAGTATTGGAAGAGTATCTAATAGGTAGCACAACTCTGCAAGCCTCTGTCTTGGTGTTGCTCTTCCTGACTAACTTTAATTAACTGCTGCAGTCACTGATCCACTCCTTGTACCGCCTGTAAAACACCAGCTGCCTTTTGCCTTACTGCAAAGTGTGGGCAGAGGTAGGAGTGTATGTAGTAGAGGAGTATGTGCAGTAGAGGAGTCCATAAACATCCAGTCGGCCTAAAGAGCAGGAATGCCTGCTGCAGTTGCGCCAGAGGAGCTGAAAAACAAGGGTCTGCTAACTGACTGGTCTGTGCTGACTTCCCCAAAAAACCTGTTGTGCCCAAATGCCCAGGGGAAACACAAAATAAAACAATTCCTCAAATAATCACTCACAAAAGAGCAATCTGGACCGTCTGCAGCAACTGCATTTCACAGCCATGCAGGGATAATGCTGACCCAGGAGAGAAATATGGGGACTGCAAAATGGCAAAGAGAAGACGTGTCTCCTGAGGAATAACCAAGAAACGCAGGCAGGTTCATTCACACACCGAACAACCCATTTAGGTACTTTTATCTCTGTGCTTACTTGTGCCAAATGTCAAGTCTGCCCATCACCTTCTTATTCTTTCTTAAATCTGCCTCATCATGCTGTGTGAGAGGAAGATGCTCACCTGTTTAAATACTGCTAAAGCTCCTGTTGTACTGAGGTCTTCGAAGGAACATGAAACCAGATGCTCGGAGGATGGGAACACATCTCTCCATTCACAAATCACACACAGAGCAGCCATGTATTGTTCCCTCTGATATAAATTCTAGTGTTGCTCCTAGCCTAGAAGACAAAACAGAAGCAAAGAAAATTGTGACTTAACTTCTGTTAAAGGACTAACTTAAGATTTCTCAGACTTTGTTTACTAGGAGTATCAGGCATTGTTCTATCTTTATGCAGAGAAGACACAGTCAATGTGCTTCAGGATTTGACTCAGTAATGATTACGTATTGCATACATATTATACACAACCAGTGCACTGGTTGGGTTTTTTAAGTATTTTCATAGTTTTCCATAAGAATTCTACCATTATGGACTACCATGTCTCTTGGCTGCAACTGTGAAAGAGTTCATCTTCCAAATAAATCACACCCTCAACATCTTCAATAAAAAAGTCCCTGGTCTGTATTGCTGTAGCACTCTGCTTCTCACAAAGGATTATTAGCTTAGACAAAGCCTTGTGCAACTACAGAGCTTCTGGTTTAGACCAGGTCTGCATCTGAATAGTTTAAAATACAAGCAGAACAGTCAAAGTGTAGCCGAAAAAAAAAAAATCCAAAACACAGCAGTCTTAAAGGTGCTACACATGTAAATCATTAGTAACTGTGTGTAGGGGAAGCTAGAGAGGAATAATTTTTCTTTTGCTTTCATATATTTTATTCATCAAGATCAGTTTAGCAGGGAAACGCTTTCAGAAGGCACAGTCAGCCAGCAAGTCTGACATGGTGTCTCGGTGAAAGGCCAGGTGATGTTATGTTGCAAATTAACCTGCAGTATGGCAAACAAGAAACTCCCTAATTCAAAAATACTCATGGAATTAAAGGCTGGAGGATGGGTCAAGCGTCAGTAACATCACGTATTCTGTACCAGCCACAAGATGTGGCAGATGTACTACTCTGCTCCCTCACGATGTCTGAGCCATAGTGAGACTTTCCAGATAAGACACATCATACTCTGTGACTTGTCACTCAACCAGAAGAGTTGCATCAGTGACTGCTAAACTAAAAGGTATCTATAAAATGACAGCAGAAGCTACATTTCCTCCTACAAGAACTAAGCTCACTCCTTCCACGCTTCCAACTCACAGCAGCCTGAAAATTAGTGCTTGAACTCTGGATGTGGATCCCAGTACTCATATTTGTTAAATTAAACACTAGCTGGTCTACGGTTGATTTACCACCAAAATCCAGGACGCACAAGAAAGTAGGTAGGTTGGTATTGAATTGAATCTGATTGCATTTCCCTGGGTTTCCCAGAAGCATTTGCTTACATTAGTGCTGCATTCAGGAGATCACAAAAGGGAGAGTTAGAAACACAATTTTAAGAGATTTAAAATATTTATAGACTGCGGTTTCATGATTACAATAAAACCTATTGCACTTTTTGGGCACCTCCCATGTTCAGGTCTTCAGCTGCACGAGGACTTTTCCATTATTAACAGGAGGTTGGCAAGTAATTTAATGGTTATTTTAAACACTGTGAGCAAATTGCTGAAGTGAGCCTGTAACACCCTGGAAGGAATATTGTGCATGCTCTTCTAAATACAGCTTGACTCTTATCTTCAAAGATGACATGATTTTTCTCCTTACTCATCGCCACTTCTGGCTCTAAAGCTCCATTTGTGTAGTTTACTCAGAAATGGAGTGAAAGAGAACATAGACGCAGCAACTGCAGCAAGGGATTCAAGCCTCTGTAGAGCTTTACAACTTCTCTCAATTCCTCAGTGGGCATTTTTCGACATTGCAGCCTCTCAGAAGTTTTGACAAATTGCTGGGCACATTTTAAGAGAATCAGAGAAGGAAAATTAATTCATATCATCTTTGCACTGCTCTATTACTAATACTTTCTGTTACTGTGATTTCTGTTAATTGTGGCCCCAACATGCATACATAAATAAATATATATATTTGCAGGGATTTTTTGTTTGTTTAGGTTTTTTGAGTAAGAGTTGTAAAGGGGATGTAATCCGTCCTGCTCGTAACCATAAGTAGTAAATCAGGTTATTCCATAGAGAGCTGGTCAACAGCACTTTGGCCTGCAATTTCCAGCGCCAAAGTAATGCTTTGATGACGTATTAGAAGGGCAGCATCAAAAAGGAGTAGGCAGACCCTTTATTTTTCTGTGCAAAATGGAGTCTTGTAAACAATTGTAATTCAACATTATTAAGTGGAAATAGAGATATCTGGCATTGATTATTAACATCAGCAAGCTACTGTTTGGGGACAGAAAGTAACTGCTTTTAAGCTACCAAATGGTTTTAAACTGGAGACGTATTATACTAGGAACTGACTTACCTCCTATAGACACACCTTCAGCAACTCTTGTTTCTTACAGGAGGCAAAGGTCCTAAACTGCACTGTGTCAGATGCTGCAGCAAACAGAGGTGACAAAGACTGCACTCCTCTATTAAGCAAAGTCATGGCTTCCCTAAAAATTTGATTCTGTTTTCAGAAGTGGATATAAGGACAGGGGAGGTATTACAGAAATAGGTATCATATTCAACAGATTTCTTCAGAAAAAAAATTACAGAACGTGTATATTTTTAATCTCTAAAACTCAAAATTTTAAAACATTAGCTTCAGATCAGAGCACATAAAATTACTTCATTTAATTTCAACCCAAAGGGAAGCTCAAGATCTAGGCGTTTCTGTAGCTAAGGAAAGCCCATTGCACCATCTGCTGGGCGTTTAAACCTGGTTGTGAGAAAGGCAACGCTGTCCCCAGGTAGAGGCTGCTTACTTCATACTCTGATCTTAGGCACCAGCATGGTGTTAAAATGCAGTAACTGCAAGCCTGTAAAACCATTCGGAGCTTCAGGATTTTTGCTGAAAGGTAGAAGTGAAGCCACAGTTTACCAATGCCGAGGATAATGCTTCTGAGCACTTTGTGTTTTGATGTGACAGCCTGGTAATAAGGACGAGCACACCCCCCAAATCACATTCAACCATGCATCTGCAAAGAAGACTGGCTTGCAGCAGGCTTTTTTTTTTTTTTAAGCAATTGCCTTATTTCCCACTGCTGCAAACATTTCCCCACCTCTTTGAACGGTTGGCACATGCAGTTCTTATCAACTGGCAGTGTGTCTGATAGATGGTAGATATAAACATTTTTGGCACAGATTTTAAAATCTGAAGTTGTTCAAATCTAGGTGTTCAGGAAATTAATGTTACAAGTTCACTGGCAGGTCAGGGAGAACTTTTATTATAATTGTGTCAACAAAAAAACTGGGTCCTAAAAGCCCAATTAATCTAATTCTCATATCATTCAGATAACCTGAACCCACACAAAATCCTCAATGTGAATGCTAAATGGGCTATATGGCTATATAGTCTGACGCCAGGAATAAAACCACTACTGTCATGGAGTTTATTTTGATTTTGCCATATAAAAATTCAGCTGATTTACAGTCCATACTTTGATGCTGGTTTTGACCACAAAACCCATACACGGCTCAAAACTCCAAGTCTCGACACACTGGTACACTACATCAATCTATCCAAAATGCCCAAACATTTTAAATAAGATAGCAGGGAAGAAGGGGAAGAGTAGGACATTGAAATTTATCTGGCTGTTACATTTTGGTTAGCAGTTCACTTCAGACAAAACTTTTCAGCTGACAGGAACAATGATCACACTTTGAATTCCTTAAAATGGTGCCTATCACCTGCTTGTTCATTTTATGCCTTTTCTGTCCCTGAACACTTTCTCATCAAGTCAGAAAGGGCATGAAGAAGTAATCACTATATTCACAGGTTTTACATTTAAATGTGAACCTTTGAGAAGGAGGTACTGAAAGTTAACACAACTAATGAGGACAAGCAGCAGAAAAACCTGCTTAAGAACTCGCAGAGACCGCACCATAAAGACTGGATTTCCCTGTAAAACAATTTAGGCATCACAGCAATTGATGCTACAGTCAAAGCAGCGATGGCTGGCATGTTTGGAATTTCTTGCACCATTTCTTCCTTGTATTTGTCTGTCTTGTCCCTAACCCAGTGGTCAGGGTCTCAAAGTTTCTGCTCAAGCACCCCATTTTTCCCCTTCATGACTATCAGGAGGTGATGTTTTCATCAAAACCACAGGTATAAAACTCAATAGCTTTTGTGTCCTATTGGCTGAGTAAATAACTGAACAGCGCTGAGTAATGTCTTGCACTGCTTTTTGGTGACAATAGCACCCAAAAGCTACATTGCCTCTCTCTTAATGAGAGGGGATCTCTGAACAAGAAGAAGAGCATCTTGCCTGGCAATCCCAGGCTATTCTAGAAAATGTCACCGAAAAGAATCTCTTCCAGCCGCAGCCTGTAATTTTATCTGCCTACAATTCAGCTGACATTGTTGCCCTGGATTCTTCCTTCTTGTTAGAGAAATGGCTGAAGTCAAACATGAATTACTACACTATTTCAAAAATCTGTTTGGGAATTCAAAACCCAGGGACAACTGGACTCTGCAATAGCTCTTATGCCCTACTGACACTTGAAAATCCTTTCCTTCATCCACTCTTAGCAGTAAAGCCACCTTTAAAACATTTCTGTAATTTTAATGTAGTTGACTGATTTCCATTGAGTATCTTTGCCCTTTCCTCTTTCTTCAGTTGCACCAAGTCCACAGGCAGACAAAAGAGAAGTTAAAGGAAGAAGCATCCAGGAAAAACTAAAATCTTAGCTCACTGCCTCATGCAGACAAAGCAGACATAGAAATCATCCTAAAAAATACAGTTTCCATAATTTTTCAAGTGCCCCCGAGAAACTCCCTAGTGATAGAATTGTCCCTAGATCTGCTGGAGTTTATTAACAAACAGTTCTGCAAGCAGAAACAAGACCTCTCTGCTGACTGCTTTATCTCAGTGGAGAACTCGTTGGGTATGGGTCCTAATTGGCTTCTTCGTGGGTCCTAATTGGCTTCGGTCCTGACACCGGCTGCATATATGGAGAGATCTCCAGAGGCTGAAACACTCTGCTGCTGTTGCAGGCTCAAAACAGCTTCCAGGGTTTACAAGACTGAGGGCACTCAGAGGGCATTTAAACATCCAACCAAAATTGTACGGCAATGAATCAGCAGTCGCTAAGTGCAAGACCTCTAGGAAATAAACAGGAGAGAAATAGGAGTGATTATCATTTCAAGCATCTTCTATCCCGACATTCTTTATGTGTATATCAAAATACATGGGGTACAGCTTAGACACTAATGTGATCCAGGTAGAAATCATATCCAGACAGAATAAAATACATAGTTTTGGCTGCTCTGAGCTGACAAAGCATGGTTTGGGCTTATTAAGTAGGTACTCAGTTGGGAGGCTGAAGAACTGGGCTCTCCATTCGTGCTACTGACTTCATGCCCTAAAACAAAATTATTAAGTGCACAATGTATTTCATTAGAATAGACTTCATTGTGGATATAGGTGTATAAAGCCCTACTTGACTCTCTGCATGCAGCACTATTGCTGAAAGACAAATTTAGAGCTAAGGACAATGTGGAAATAGAGGATTACAGCTCTAACACACATAAGTGCATCCCTGACCACTTCAGTACGAAACACTGCCCAACTATCTGGAAAAAAAATACTCATTTTCTCTCGCATTTGCTCTGTCTACTTGCCAATAGTTTGCACAGACTTTCCACAAGGATTTCCAGACCCTCCAGTCTTCCTGGGTGTGTGTATATCTGCCTATCTATTCTCAGTGCACTCAGGTAAGGTGTTTGAAGTGTAATCAGCACAGACCTGGAGCAGAGCCAGCATCCAGATGTCACAATACACGCAAAGAAGAGCCATGGTGTTTAAAGGATGAGGTCCATTTCCTTAAGATAGGGCTGCAATTCTCTATTGGACGTGAATACATATATTTATATATATATATATAAAAGTCCAATATATACTTACTACACATACGTAAAATGTGTTTTTAAGCAGAGAACTGCTATTCTTAGCAGTTGAAGAAAAATTGCTCATGATCTGAATTCTTTCAAATGAAAAAAATATAAATATATAATCAAAGGCATCCAAAGACCACTAAAATAATGAAGAATCTCCAAGTGGTTCCGGAAGGAGATGTACAAAGTGCTCAGCCCCCATGAGGGAACTGCTGTTTTGGACCCTGTTTTATCACCGGTACATGTGTGCGATGCCGCACTCTTGACAGACAGCCAATAACCACATTGGTTGAACCCTCTCAGTCATGCTTTGGTTGTCTCTAACCTAGGGGAAGCAGAGCCATAAACATGCTATTACAATAAATCATCTACTATTTTCATGAAGGAATCTCTACACACAAATAGGCTGAAGAATGATGCAGACAGGAGGTCATATTGGTAGAGCAATGTAGTCGATGCAATGCCATTTTCCACTCACCAAATGGTAGCTATTTTTTTTGCCAGCTCACAGATATTTGAATAAGACACCTTATTCTGTCCTGTAGTATAAAGCCATTTCTAATCACTTATCCACTGAAGTACGGTAAAACAATCAATGCAATTAAGATTAATTATTCTATCAGTGTGAAAATACCGTCTCAGACCTTTCTACTATGGCTTAAGAACACCAAAGATAAAAAGCTACTCAAGAATCCTCTCCAGAGGACAAAAACTTCCCTTTTCTCACCCAGCAAAATAACAACAACAAAAAGAAATAAACCAATTGATTTTATTCCAGAAGTGGCCTCCCATTATTTAATCCTCAAGGTGACCCAATTTAGGCTGAAAGTACCAATAGATCACCAGAAGGAAAGAATAAAAATAGCACTCAAATGATATGTGCTGTTCTCCTGAGACTCAGGAACACAAAAGGCAAGGACAGAATCTTGCTGTCAGTTCAAGCAAAAAAGAGACAAAAGAATGAAAAAAGTAGGAGAATCCAACATCTCCTCCACTCTCCAAAGTATAAACTTCCATCCTCCTGAAAAGCCAAGTCTTGGAAACAGATAAGCTCTGCTTTCTTTAATGGAAACTCTAGCAAGATTGTAAAATAGTCTATAGATTTAAGAAAATGTCATTTTCTATGGTTTTGCTGAAGAGTGGGAAGCAATTAGGAAGTGTTTCAGAAAAAAATCATAGCAGTCTGATTGTTTTCTTATTTAGACCAGGAAACAAACATACTAAAATTAATCGCTTCCCTAGAAACCCTCTCTGTTAAGTTTACTATGTGTTCCTTTTAGAATATCTAGCACCTCTTCTGCACATAGAACGTTTTTAATACATATTAGTGAGGTGGTATTTTCCTCCCCCCTCCAAGTGTGTTTTATCATCTTAAGAAGCACAACATCCACAGTGGATATCACTTGTTGAATGTCTCTTTTCACACTCTAAACACCTTACTGAGCACCCTGCTATGTCCCACGTCTAACGGGGTATCGCTGTACGTGACAGTGCCTCCAGTGCAGAAAAGGTACTGAGAGATGGCAAGTTTCTGTACAGGTACAGTGCTCTGCCCATTTCTTGACTGAATTTGTTTTTCAAAAAAAAAAAAAATACTTGCCATTGTTACACCAACAAAATAGGATTTACAAAATGCAGAACAATGTATGTACTTACCTGCATATTATTGCACTGAAAAGCACTTTGTGTGTTACATGCGTCAGAAGAGTATTGGCTTGCATTTGGGCACATGGCAGAACATTATAGGCAGCATAAGCAGTCAAGGAGAAGCCTGGAAGGAAATAGTAGGAAATTGTATCTTTGCTTTTTTTTTTTCCTCTGTAGTATTTATACAAACCAGAAAACAATCCTTTGGGAACATCCTGAAATCCAAAACCAGAAATAATTTCCTGAAGAATTAAATGGACATTTAGATATGTACACAGTGTTTACTCTAATTGATTCTTATAAACATCTAGGAGGATAATAGCCCTTAGTGAAGGGTTTTAACCAAGTTTAGACCAGATTTTGCAAAATAGAGTGCAAGTTCAGAGTAAAACCTTTTCTGAGATCTAATACTCCAGATAGCAGGTTCGATTCTCATCTTGCTTGCAGTAATAATTTCACAAAAACCACTCTGCTCCACTGATTTGTGAAACAAGTTCAGAGACTTTAGAACAGGTTTTCAAATAGACAATATGAACTCCACACACTGCCCTCATGTTGACACTGAGCGGAGGATTTCTTCACTAATTGCAAGAAAACTTAAGTCAAAGCAAATGAAATTTATGCTACTAAGAAAACTGTATTTGAATCAAGCTGTTCATTTGTGGAATTTCACAGCTATCCAGATCACAGGTATGTTATCTGCATCAGGAGTACAAAGGGTGCCCTTCACTTTTTCATTAGGTACCACTTCAACTTTACAACAATATATTGTCTGAGACAAGTTATTTCACCTCTTGACATTGTTTTCCCCCCCCCCCCCCATCCCCTCTATTCCTCTCATGCATTTTGATTTTTGTCATTGGTGAAGAGATGGTGGATCCCTTTGGTTTTTTTAGCCCATAGGCCCTACTATAACAAAGAAAACTAATTCTTAATGCTGGGTACAAAAGAAAAGAAGCAGGCAATAAAATGAGTGATTATCCCACAACATGAAGATTTGTTTAGTTATTTTAAGTAGAAAAGGATTGCTTAGAAGTTACAATAGTCACAAACAAAAGTTCAGAAGTATACTTATTTGCAGTGTAGTTGCCAGAATCGCTACTGAGTATGAGTCAGTAGCCTTTAAGTTCTCCTCACAGATCCTCTGTTTAGGTTACCTCCTGGAATCAGCAGATTTTCACCACAAGAATCTTTCTGAGAGCAGAATCAGGCTTTTTTTTTTTTCCTTTTTTCTTTTCTGCTACTGTTCCAAGGGTTACTGCAAATTCAGAGTTTAATGCCTTCTTAGTCATCACTCTATTGTCCAACATGAATTGTATCTGTTTCTTTTACTTGCAGGTTTCTTTGTGGGCAGGAGGAAATTTGGTCAAAAAATAACCTGCGTATGAATTGCTGCTCTTTGGTATGCAGCTGAGTCCCTGAGTTTGATAAGGAAATAGCTAAGGGAGAAATTCAGCCATGAATCTATTATTTTGTGGAGTTATATATACCCAGTTCCTTAGCAGTTACAAAAGTTTATATTTTATTTTAACTGGAAGGGCACAAAATTCAGACCAGCATCCTTAAAATATCACCATGAGGATTTGTTCTCTGAATCAGGAGTGAAGGAAAAAAAAAAATAATACCAGTGAACTATTCATTTTGATCCAGGCAATACCTACTGTGTTTCTTTTTCCTTAAACACACAGAAACAAAAATAAATGGCCCCACTGGCCAGTAATTTTCCTCTTTTCTAAGGAACTCAGAGACTGATATGTCACTTTCAGACAAAAGAGACTTGAGCTGCAGGCTTTTTCAACACAGAAAATGGCTGTTACTTCTGGGGTTTTGTGAGGAAGCCAAGCCTCGATTTCTCTCCTCATCTTGTTGTTTCAAAACACTCAAACAAGCAAACAATTAGGTCAACAGGCTACTGCTGATTGCAGTGTCTTTGGAAGAAGAGAAGCATGAGCTCTTCAGTTGGAGAGTGATGGACCTGAAACCTCCAATAAATACCAAAAGAAAGGGGAATACTGTTTCACCATTCAACAGCCCCCTCCTGAGTTCTTTCTGTAACTAATATCTCTACCTCAAAAAGGCTGACAAACAGAAAATATTGCTAGCAAGTGTTTCCTTCACAGATTAGTTTCATTGTGGTTAGAAATACTTAAGAGCAAAATGCCTTTTTTTTTGCCTCCACCACCACACCTGCCTCTACTTTTTGTGCTAATTTTAACCAACTAGCAAAAAGGTTTTCAAAGCTTGTTTTTTAAGGGGTTTTTTTTTCCCTCCTTCTAAGATTCCGTCATTGCTGTTAGAAACATTCCTCCTGCCAGACTGTCAGGTCGCTTCAGGGCTCTACTCTCCTGTTTGTCAGAGGCGTGAGGCTATTGCCTGAGTGCTCACTCTGTGCTGCTTGTTTCAGGACTCCAACAAGTTCTTGCTCTTACAGTGTGACCACAGATGCAGGCAGTGCCGTACTCCTCCTGAACACTGTTCGGAAAATAAGTCACAACACTGACGTTTTATACACTGCTGCTTAGTTCAAAGGATCCACAGAACAAGGGGAGAGGGCTGGAGCCACTCTCCTATGAGCACAAGCTGAGAGAGTCGGGGTTGTTCAACTCAGAGAAGGGAAGGCTCCGGGAAGACCTTACAGCAGCTTCCGAAGAGGAGTCTACAGGAAAGATGGGGAGGAACTTTTTGCAAGGGCATGTCATGATAGTACAGAGGGCTTTAAACTGAAAGAGGGTAGATTTACGGGGGTTTTGAATGTCCCCAGAGAAGGAGACTCCACAACCTCCCTGGGCAGCCTGTGCCAGTGCTCTGTCACACTCACTGTGAAAAAGTTTTTTCTAATATTTTTGTGGAACCTCCTATGTTCCAGCTTGTACCCATTACCCTTTGTCCTGTCATTGGACATTACTGAAAAGAGCCTGGCTCCGTCCTCCTGACACTCCCCCTTGACATATTTATAAACATTAATGAGGTCACCCCTCAGCCTCCTCTTCTCCAAGCTAAAGAGACCCAGCTCCTTCAGCCTTTCCTCATAAGGGAGATGCTCCACTGCCTTCATCATCTCTGTGGCTCTGCGCTGGACTCTCTCAAGCAGCTCCCTGTCCTTCTTGAACTGAAGGGCCCAGAACTGGACACAATATTCCAGATGTGGCCTCACCAGGGCAGAGCAGAGGGGCAGGAGGACCTCTCTCCATCTACTTGCTACTCCCCTTCTAATACACCCCAGGATGCCATTGGCCTTCTTGGCCACGAGGGCACATTGCTGGCTCATGGTCATCCTGCTGGCCACCAGAAGCCCCAGGTCTCTTTCTCCTATGCTGCTCTCCAGCAGGTCAGCCCCCAACCTACACTGGTACTTGGGGTTGTTCTTTTCCCAGATGCAAGGGAGGTTGGATCAGGCTTTGCAGGGATTGGAACTACGTGAACTTTAAGGTCCCTTCCAATCCAAACCACTCCGTGATTCGAGTATGACAATTCTAAAAACAGAAACCTATAGATTCAGCAATGAATAGCATTTTCAAAGAACAGAAAGTATGAGACATATTACATCATGTCAGAGAGAAGACTAATTTTCTAAAATGAAACTGGTATACATCCCTGATTTATCCATCTCTATACATAGTAAAAAACAATAATACTGAAAGACCTTCAGTCTGCTCAAGAAAAGAGCAACACACAAGTTATTTATCTACTTTGCCCAGAGGGAAAAAAAAAAAAGCATGCTATAATCTCTAAATTCTTAAGAATCATAAATTCAAAATCCAGCAGTTAAGTTATACCATGAAGAACCAGCTCATTCACCTCAAATTTTAAAAACGTGGAAGGTTCCACCTTCTCCAGGGTGAGCTTATGCCAAAATATTTTAAGTCTTAGAATGAGAACACCATGTTTTGCTGTGAATTATTAGTGAAAAATTCTGGAGATGCCCACCACCAGTGCTTTAATCTTTTTCAAACTACTGACTATCCTGTTTTCCCTATACATGCCCAATATCCTCCCCATCTCCGCCAGTTCCTGTATAGACTGGTGGACCAATATGTATGGAAAGAAGTTCACTCAATCTTCATATGCTACACAGAGTCCTTACTAAGCAAATTAACACTGCAAACCATTTGGCCAGTGTAATGGGAAAGCTACAGATGTTTTAAAGTGAAAAAGAATGAGCCTAGTGCATCTACTTGGCGAGAGGTCAGAGCAGATTCAATTTCAGTACAGCGAGAGTATTTTAGACTTAGATTAAGAGGCTTTCATAGCCTCTATATTTGAGGCACAGAACATGGGGTGAATTGATTAATCTTCATCAAACAGTAGGTACTACAGTGAACAAAACCATAGATAACCTCAATTTTAAAGTTGATTCTTTTTCCTAACATGGAAAAACCATGAGATCATTTGGTGTCAAACTTTAACATGAATGCCTTATATTACTCATCTTTTTAAATGCTTAATAAAGTTTAATTCAAATCTGCCTGTTTTGTGCAGCCGTGCTTCTGCAGAGCAAGCATTTGGATGTCCATGTACATGCATAAGACAGGAAAAGACGCTTTGAAAAGAAAGGCTATGGGATTGCATCTACCATCGCAAATAAATTCCAAGTCTGCAGAAGCTGGAGTTTGCTATCATCCAGACTAACTGGACAGGAACTATACAGTGTGAGTTGCATCTTTACCATGAAAAGCATCCATACAGCTTTGTTATTCTTGTTAACCTTTTATATTCTTTGACGCAACACTAACTGAACTGGCTATACATACCATATCCTCTCCTCTTTACTAGTGCTCCAAGAGATGACTAAAGGCCGCAAGTAGACTGAGCAGCTCAGTTTTGTTGCTCATACAGCAACAAAATGAGAATTTCATTCTAAAAAAAATAGCCACACAAGTATGACTGTTTACTTCTATCAGTTAAGTACTTCATAATCCCTGGCATCTATCACAGCAAGGTTTTGGTCTTCTCAGACATATGAGTGCTGACAGCTGTTGAGCTCAGATAATGTGTTGCGACTTTATCATTTTGTGCTCACAGCTCTTCAGGGTACAGCGTTCATAAAAACAGGCAAATGCATGATACATAAAGGACAGGTGAGTTCTGCAGCACACAGAAAGCGCTTATTTCACTAGAGGGTCAAGAAAAGCATCCCGAAGGTCATTAGCACTACATTTCTGAAGCCCAAGTATCTTATCATTGGCAAACACAGCAGCTAAACATCAGTAACATTCCTATGAACCCAACTAAACCTTTAATTCCTTCTCAAACAAAAGGAGGAAGGAAGGTGATTATTTTAGGAATCAAAGCAAAAGCTGGTGAACTATTTCTGGAAATTCTTAAAAGGTGATTCAGACACAGAGTTCACACAGGAGCCAAGTCTCTTGGCTTTTGCCCTAAGACTTTTCTTTAGGATCCAATTCTGTAAAATTCAGAGTAACTTCTAGAAGAAGTGGTAACAAAACCTCCGTCTTCCGCTGTAAATAAATCCACATTGTTCACTGGGCCCCTGCAGAGATGCTGTAACCAGCCACGGTTAGTTCATATTTCTAGTTTTCACAGTCCTCCCTACAGTCTTTCTGACAATCTTGTCACATTTTCAAGAAGCACCTCAAAGGTAAGCCTTATTTATTATGTTAGCATAATGGAGGTGCCTTGAGTGGCGTAGATGAAAATTCTTCAATTTCATCTCATCTGCTTTCCCATTATACTTCATACAGTGCTACATTTACACTACAATATTATACTATTATCTTTAGCATGCCACATGTTAAAGCATATAGATAAGTTGTCTTTTATAGTTTCTTTGCTACTTTTCTACCAAAGCAGATAATTAATTCCTTTAAAGTGTATTGCTCTGTAACTTTTTCTAGCCTACAATGCATACATGTTTGTTTCTTTTACCTGTAACAACAAGAAATTTTGAAACTAGATAACAATTTACTACTGCTAGTGCTGTTCAGAACAGTGGCACAAACTCCAACCTGAGTGAATAGTTCTACAAGGTCATCTGCATCAAAAAACATGTAAAAATGGAACAGAGGTATCCTGGACAGAATAAATGTACTTATAAATCTCAAAATTGGCATTTTTCCTAAGTCAAAGTACCAAAACTGCTACTATAAACTTCTAAATACAGCTGTTCTTATAGCTTTAAGAACAGCCTCTACTCACTGAGTTGTATTACTCTCTACTGTAATCTGCATGTTCTTTAATATGATTTTCTTTTCACATGTGAATTTATTATATTTTTGTACATAAGTCATTTTTAGCCAAGATAGAAGTAAAAGTGGAACATAAAGTAAATTAGGTTTCAAAGCCACTGTGACACTCCAAAAGTAGTAGGGGGAAAAGGTAGGGAAGTGCAGCCCTATAAGACTTTTCCTTCATTAGATACAAAGAAAAATAGTGGCTGTTAATAAAAATGCCAAGTGAATGGATGTTTCATTAAAGCAAACAATTTCAGTGGCACAAAAGACTAATTTAGGTCTTAACACATCCCAAATTCACTGTTTGCTATTACCAGAGATAAAGGCTAAAACATGTACCCAGTCTGGTTGTCTGTATATG
Source organism: Trogon surrucura (assembly GCA_020746105.1). NCBI lineage: Eukaryota > Metazoa > Chordata > Aves > Trogoniformes > Trogonidae > Trogon > Trogon surrucura. Next base: position 51,704,456 of record CM036621.1, on the reverse strand, counting down.
TATTTATTAAATCTAAGGCAGCTACTTTGGTATGTCAGTGTCCTTTAGAGAACACCTACAACAAAAATGATCACCCTATTTTAAAACAAAGTTCCTTCAAACCAAGAAGCTCGATAAATGGCATTTTTTATATCCCATAATCTCAACATAAAGACAAATAATTTTAGAAAGTAAAGACGCTTACCTCTTGAATATTATCCTAAATCAGACATTGTTCATAAAGTATGGATTCTCAGTTTACCTACAAGGTATTTTTGCCTGGTTTGGAAGATCCTAGAAGATGGAACAGTTGTTTCAGAAAAAGGAACCAACCCTAAGAAAAGAAAAAGGCATGGGATAGGACAAAAGGTTATGTTACACTCCTCTAATTCTGGCCTATAGACTAGCATAAATAAACGCTGAAGGGCAATATTTTAATACAGTTAAAAACAACAAATATAGTTTTCTTTGACTCGTTACCAGACTGCTCAGTACAGTCCATTATTTATTTGTGAAGTAGGTCATCTTTTCCTCCAGTTTAATAAAGGCTTACATGACAATTTATGGACTTCCATGAAAGTTTTGTATCAGCAGTGTTTCTAGTCATGTCTAGAAACTTCCAGGATAGGAACACCCTTACAGAGCCATGCTATTGCGATCTCACGGATTTATGCATTCGGTTGGTAAACTGTTAACACTAAACTAGTATTATAGCAATGACATCACTGGGTTTTGAAAAGTAAACCAGAAGAAAAGAAAATCAAGTAAATCCCATTGTGCTAAGAAGATATGGTATATGGTAAGGTGTACCTTATACACGGAACATTTCAAATCCCCTCCCCACATAGTCCACCATACTTCTACTACAGTTTTCAGGTTTCTTCTCAAAACAAAGTTTTGGGTTAGGACTAGCCCTTCCACAAGAAACAGTCTCATAAAATAGCAACAATTAATATGAAAAGGAAAAGCATGAAATTAATTTTTGCAGTCATGTCATGTCTCAATAGCTCACCTCTCAGTTTTCTAAGTCTTACTTCCACAGTAAAGGGACTTTTTCCCCTTGTCTACATATAAATTATACACATAATTATGCACATAAATTATAATGATTAAATAATTTTAATTGCTCTATCTGCTTCAAAAAGTCAGATACTCTATTAAGTATGCATGCTCTCCTTCCATGTAAGCAAAGTGTTCCTCTGCTCTGGAATTAGCTATGAACAGCTTGAAATTGTATTGTTGAGTGAAAGAACAGTAAGAGTGTGAGAAAAATTGAATAGGTTTGAGGCTGATTTCACCTGCACAGAGCAAGCAGGTTTACATAAAAGCAGACGGATAAAAGTTTGCTCAGATAATCCTTTTTTGTGCTTAAACTTTTACCAAAAATTACTTACGCCTGGGAAATATTACTGGGCTTCTTACAGCCACACATACGTACTGAGAGATGGCTGCTATCATTGAGAGGAGACACACATATAGGCCATTTTCTTCACAGAAAGGCTGCCCATTAACCTGCTTTGGGTCACAGCTACTTATTTCATGTTCTTTCAGGCTGTGGAAGCCTGATTGTCAGACAGAATGACTTTCTTTGTTTCCCAAATAAAGCTTCATATCAACTATTCTGGAAACAGATTCATTCACTTCCCCCCAACATCCCATTTTACACTTTGTGATCGTGAATCCATCCTGGATTTAGGTAGTTAATCTCAAAGCCATTCAGCAAGAACAATGGCAAATCTTTACTTCTAGAGTTTGCAGAACCAATTTCTCCTTAGAGCAGACAGCAGTGCACAAGGACTCTACGTGTGTCAAGGGTCTGAGTCTGGTGGGTTGTTGTTTTTTTGTAAAAGTGGGAGTAGACTTGTGTGAAGATTCGAGAGTCTCCCCCACCCCCCAGGTAGGAGTTGGACTGGCCTCTGGCCAGGGCCTCTGCCATCAAGGTATTTAAGAGGTGACCCCATTGTTCTATCTCTCTTTCGGTTTTGTCTTGTTTTGACCTGTCCTGCCTTTAATGTTGGGGAGTTTTTCTGTTGGAGGAGGAGGAGGTGAGAGGAGAACAAAGGAACATCACCCCAAGAAGAAGGAGAGGCAGAAGAATCCCAGAGGAGAAGGTGGCCCAGAGCAGGACCTTTCCCTGAAGCCCGTGGTGGTTGAGATGGCAGGAAAGTGGTTGCCTGACAGCTGGGGGAACCAACAGCAGGATGTGTCCATACATGCAGAGCCCCACATGAGAGGGGAGAGAGAACGAGCATCAGCAGGGAAATTGCCTGAAGTGATCTGTGGCCCCGAGGGACTCACAGGGAGGCAGAGGATTGCCTCCCGTGAGGTGGACATCACACGGTGTGAAGGAGAGACTGCGAGGAGCCCTCTTTCTCAAGGAGGAGCTGCCATGGACACTGAGTAATGGTCAGACAGACTGCACCCCCCACCCCCTGCACTGATGGAGGGGAGGAGGTAGCCAGAAAGATGGAGAGGAGGTGAAGTGTATTTAAAATCGGGTCATATTTATTGATGTATTCGTCTCACTATCCTACTTCCTAAATGATGGTGGTGCAATATATCCATGTTTTTTTCTCCCCAAGTTTCTCTGGTAAAGACCTGTCATCTTAAAGGGTAGATTATTACCTTCCCTATCCTTAATCTTAAACCCTTGAGCCTTCTTAGTTGAATTGTCTCCCGCCACATCTCTGTGGAAATGGGGGTGGGGGGAGGAGTGAGCTGGAGACCTCGTGTTTTTTTGTCCCAGTCAGCTTGAACCACGACAAAGGGTCAAATCCTGATCACACAAGGAGTCAGTGTTTTACCAATTACTAGTTTCAGCGGCGACAGAATTTCCTACTCTACTTAAAAAAAAAAAAAATACTGTAAGTTTGAGAAAGCAAATATTCCAGGAAATAAATATTGCTGGAACTGTTGGAAATGAAACTCCTTTTTTCTTTCTTTCTCTCTCTCCATTTTACATTTGACATATTTTACTTCTTATAATGCTAATCCCTTGACCCTATATTGTGAATGTTTTTTTCAAACAGTATTGTTATAACCACTAGCATTTATGTGGGGCCATAACTTTGCTGGTAAGCATAAGAAAAAGTTGGTCTTCCAAAGATAAGTTGAAAAAAACCTTAACTCATTCTATTCCATATTGATCTGTTACAGAACAAAAATTTGTCTTTGAATTGTTATCAACCTCACAGAATACATTTTAGAGATATTGCTTTGTATTTTAAGAAACACACAAGACTTGTTTAGAGATCATTTTTGTTACATGGCAAAGGAAGACTGCCACTTTTCAAAATGAGTAATTGTTGACAAGAGCCATTTAAGCTGTCACACGTGTTAATAAATAGCCGTGCACTCCGCAGGCATTTGGAAAAGAAAAAAAAAACAAAAGATGAAAATGCTTTTAAACTATAGAAGAAGCTGACCTGCATAAATGGGAATACCTTGTTTCCAAGAGCAGGGCAGTGCTCTAAATAAGAGTACAGTCAGCCCACAAACACAGTGGGACAATTACACACTGCGGTGAAAGCAAGAAGTTCAAAGTTGGTATCACAAGATCTCAAGGACAGATAGAACTCTGCTGATGCAACTTTCTTAACTTTAAAGCACATTCTGAAAAAGTGACCTACAAGAGTTCTTGAAGCAGCTACCGGTACTGAAAATTTCTATCCACTTTTATTTTCTGCTGCTGCCAAGGAGTGCATCAACTCAAAAGTGCTGTACAATATGTCCTTCAGGATGAAATCAGTAATTGTTGTTAGTAACAAGTACCTTTATTATTCACAGGACTTTTCATTCTGATGCTTTTAAACTGAAGAGGGTTAACTTGCCAAACAGCATCCTCAGCTTCTTTTTTTAAACTTTGATTCTTAAGGCTTACAGTGTTTTCAGCTGATGAATATACAGTAACAGTTTTCATTTTCAGAACCAACATTAGTTTGCTGCACCGTTGGTTGAAATCCAGGCATTTAGTCAAGCTTGTTTCCCTTGCTGCCTGGCTTAGCGCATGTAATGAGAATTATGTCTTTCACGTTCATGCCAACTTGAATATATCAGATGCAAGAATAACAGAGTCAGCACTAGATCAAGATAGACAGCACTGCAGAAAATAGTCCAATGCATTCTTATCCAGGTGGCATTCCAATTCCAAATGTTAAATCTAATGAACTATAAAGAGCTGATGATAGAATAAGGTTTGCTTCTACAGACTAACCTTGCTTAGTTTAAGCTGTTGCTGGATGCATTTTAAAAAGTATTACCTTGAGAATGTATCCTGCTCCATACAGGTTGGGTATTGACAGAACATTGCTTGAATAGTGTTTGTCACCTTGCATTCAGATTCCAAAGAGAAAAAGCAACACTTGCACTTCAACACAAACCACTACCTCTCTGGCCACAATCAACTCTCCTATACATTATTTTGCAAACACATTTTGACCCCTGAAAACTAAAGTAACAGGTCAATTTTGCACACAAATGCATTAAGCATATGCAAGTTTTGCATCATGTTACTAGTGCAGTTACTACAGTAAGCACAAATAATGAAAAATATTTTTACGCATTTTCTTGTTATCAAAAAAAAATTTAAAACATATTTCTGATTTTTTTTTCCTATTCAGCAATGCATTGTTGCCTAAGGTAAGCTCTAGGCTTCCTGTAAAGTCTACACTTAAGTCAAAACTATTTAAATGCATCTTTTTAATGGAACATATGCCTGAATACTTACCATAAGAACTTACATATCCCTTCCTTGAATCAGGACCCTCATCCTCAGACTGGCTGAACATGAACTGATCATTGCCAAGAAACAGTATTATCTGTGACTGTTGTCAGAGTGTTCTACAGTACAAGTTTAAACAAGAAACAAAGATATAATTGAGCAGAACTCAACAGTTAGTTTTGATAATATTAATGTATAAAATATCCCAAAGATTTTACTTATTAATATGGTAATATACACAAAGAAAAACCTCAGTGAAATTACATGGCAAGACACAAACTAACAATGTTAAGTAGAGATAACCAAAGCAATGCTGGGTGGTCGGTTTGCTGTTTTCCCCACAACAGCCTTCCTTGTGAATCATAATGGTCCCACTACCACCTTCCTCCTCTTTTTTCTCTTTTTTTTTTTTAAAAAAAAAAACCCACGAAACTTTCTTCTCTTCCATTTGCTTGGATTCTTTTTCTCTGTTATCTTAGGACATAAAGCAGAACATAAACATTTCTGTGTGGGCAAATTACAGTTTTATACTATAGATAGATATGGAATTTTTATATATTATAAAAGACTAAATATTGCTTACCTTATGTATATGATTAGTTTTCCACTACATAGAGCAGTAGGCAACTGGAACAAATCCAATCTAGAAACTCCACTGCCCACACAGGACTGGGGGCCTCCTCCCCTGCTCCCCTGCATGCCCAGTGCCAGGACAACTTACTAGTTTCAGCACAGCATGAACACAGGAAGGCAGCTCCGTCCCTGAACTGCATTAACCCAATGGGACACTGAAGCCAGTGATCCCTGGTGTACAAAGGCACCCACACAGAACCTGCCCGACACAGTATTTTCAAACCGGTTAAGTCACACATGAGCTAGCAGAACATAAATCCTAGTTTGAATTATAGATTTTCTACTTTCTTGAATACGAAAATATTTTAAAATTTCATAAATTAACACTTTCTTTTTATAAATTTACCTTGTATTTCCGTGAATAGAAGGATTCTCTTTCCAGCACTAGAAGAAGGACAGCCAATTAAGGAATAAAATGTTCAACTGCATCACACAACATGGGACAACCTGACAGACTAGTTAGGTCAGATCCACTTCATTTTTCTCCCATAGGATTGTGTCTGGTAGGGAAGGATTTACAAGTGGAAATTACTGTCTATTATTAATCAAACAAAGGTCCGACTTTGGATTTGGGCCAAATTTCCCATTTTAAAATGACATCTTTTTTTAATTTCAAACACTAATAATACTGTGAAAGTTCCCCCTGTTTTGCTAGTATAAAAACAGAGTTAGACTGCCATCATAAAGTCAAACCACCAAAACAGACTTCCTTTCTTTTAAGTCAGCTTGACACCAAATTGATAAACCAGCTTCAGATATCTGTTGCTCTGCTTTAGGGTTTTTGTTTACTCTAGCACCTTTACCCAAGGAGTGATTCTGTGAAAGAGTTCAGTCCATTGAAAAACTAGATTCCATGTGCCCTCAGGGGGAAGCAAAATAAAATCTTACACTGCAAACATCTGATGAAAGAAAATCTAAATCTAAATGACATCACTAAACTGATCACATTGTTACGTGGTAGATGTATACATGGTTTAAATTACGTAGCTCAATTTTGTAAAAAGTTACATTTCAACACAGCAGCAAGTAACCCTAATTATCATTCCCACACCAATCTATTTCCAATTTTTTTTTTTTTTACCACAATCTGTTTCCAATTGATCCAATTCCTTATCCCTTCTAAATGATATAGGACCTGCAGTTCAAAAATCAATCTAATATCGCTGCCATTAACAGGAGCTAAATCTTGAAGTCAATACAGTAATTTCAGAGTACAATGAATCAGAGTTTTTTGAAGTCACTATCGGACACAAAGTTGCATCCTTTTCTCCCTCATACTTCCAGCAGGTGGAAGCAAGACTTAGGTGTCTGACCAGCAAATGCCAAGGGGAACATGTGCAAGTGTAGGCATTCAGGTGGTAAGACTATCCCAAACAGCACTGGTGCCTCAAGCTCTCGTGTCCTTTTTACATTTCAGAAAGTTCTTTCTGGAAGAAAATATCCTGGCAATCTTCAGTGGAGGCCTTTGTTCAAAGCTGCTAGTAGAGGCCACATAAAATCTAGAGAAAAAATTATATATATATATATATATTTGCTGCAGCAACCACTTTTGAGATCCCAATTAGACACATTTGGATCAATACCTGAGACAGCCTCCTGCACTGCTTGAAAATGCTGGGTCATGATCTTACTACTTTTTACAGTCATCTCCACCAAATTCTAAGCCCACGTGGCCTCTCCAGAGATCAAGGCCTGCAAAGCCTGTGATACACATGCACACTTTGCTTTTGTGCAGTCTGTACTGAAGATACATTCTTTCCTACTGCCAAGATGCTAATTTTAAGCTTATACTCCTTAACCTTGGGAAGAAAATATATACAGTAATTCATACAGATTATTAAAAACTAAGGGGAAAAAAAGAATGTTAAACATTACTTCTATTTGTCACTGAAATGTCAATCCATCAAAACATTCCTACCAAACCTATGCTTTAAAAAAAAAATTAATAAATCTTTTATGCAAATATTGGGATATATATCAATTTTGTAGTGTAGCCTGAGTATTTAAATCTCAATCTGACAGGGCTTCTGTTGGGAGGGAAAAAAAGTAAGTTTTCTTACCACTCACTTAGAGAAGCTGCACCATGTAGTTAATACTTGAGATATGGGAGTATTTTTCCCCGGCTCCAACACAAGATTTCTTTGTTCTCTTTTACTGAGAGATTTCTGTTGTTTCTGCATGAGAGTAGGATTTAAGCTTTCTGTACATAATATCTCTACTGCTCTGTGACACGCTAGCCCGTCTTTGCTTTTCCTATCCTCTTCTTTCCTATTGTTCCAGCTGCACTGCAGTGACAATGCTTGTGTGCAGCTCTTGATTTTTAGCTGATAGTGCTATAGCATTATAGGATGACAAGATAAAATGTAGCACAGGGCATTACATCTACTCCTCTCAACAAACCTGGCTTCCTATTTGCAAACATACAGCAAGCACAAAAGCAGGAGGGAAGAGGAAAGCAGGCATTTCCATCTCTATATGTTTATGCAGAAGAGGAAGAGTTGCACCAATAAAGCCACAGGCAAATTAACTGCAGTTTTCTAGCAGAAGCTACCCAACGTCAAATGAGACTCTGGTCTACATGTCCTGCTGCTACATATCTACCACGTAACCCTGGAATCACTCATTTAATATTTCAGTTCATCAGTTTCCTTATCTGGAAAAATTAAGACCCAAATTTCTATAAATCCCACCTTTCCAGGCTGTAAATTCTGCAGGGGAGTACTTCTTCCAATGTTCCTATACAGTGCTTACAAAGGGCACTATGACAAGAATGGGAGTTTAAAACCAGTACGAGAGCACAAACACCAGCACAAATAGTGCTGTATTCCAGAAGGTCTCAAACATCCATCCACGATTTGGGACATTTAAATTACCAGAGTATTTCTGCTGAGGACAGTCTTCAGCAAACAGGAGATCCCTGAGCTCTAGACAGAGGTTCTCCTCCAAAAGCAGGATCCTTTCCACATCATAACGAAACTCTGGAAACATGATTTTATAGTAAACGAAAAGCTTCTAGGCCATCATTTTTTATATGATTTGCTATTACCATACTTTTTCTCTTTGCATGGTAAAAATCATGCAACTTTTGCCCTGCCTACAACCTTAGCACTTCATATGACAAACCAGTCAATTTTTAATACATTTTAACTGCCAGATTTTAGTGTCTCTTTATCCTGAGGAAGGTTTTTCCCACCGTGCCAAGGTCTACAGGAGATATAATGAGAACAGATGTGATCAGCAAATCTCTGAGCACTGACACAACACAAAAGGAAAAAGCCCACTGAACTACCCTTAAAAATAAGGGTAAGGGCAGTGCAATGATGGGTTACCTTTTCCACTGTAGAACATTTATTTGTATTCCACAGAAAGCAAAACTGGATCTTTTGCATATGAACGATAAATTCGTCCAATAAATCAGGAAGAAAACCGTTGGATAACATTAACAGATAGGACAGAAAATTGTGAACAAGAGGGAGTCATGATCAACCACTCACAATAATAGCATGCAGGTTAATAACACATCCTCTCCTATTTTGCAATTAGTTGTAGGAAAAGCATTTGTATTTAATCCCAATATATGTGAAACTCTAGATCTCAGCTAGGCAAGCACTCTGACCTAATATGTCAGGTCAGGTTGCTGCTTGAATTTGCAGCAGTAAGCCATATTAATTTATTTTCCTCTTAAAATAGCTAGTTTTATATTCTCCTTGTGTTATTGAACACAGACAAAGCCTAGGTCCGTTAACGCTAACAGTGCTGGGCTTCTGTTGAAAAAAAACAAACCCAAAACACACAAACAAAAAAACCCCACAGAAAATCAAACCAAGAATAACAACAAAACCCACACCACATAAACCCACACCCAAAAAACTGAACAACCAACCAACCCAACCAAAAAACATTTCATGTAAGACAACTTAAGAGGTAGCACTGAAAGCTCAAGGCCTGCTTCCATTAGCTTGTGAGCTGCATTAAAGTTTACCCCGCTTTTAGCGAACTTCCGTATCATTAGTACTTTTGTTTTTATTAGCTTATTAAAATAATATACCCACAATTCATTTAGCACACTGTCAAATTCACCAACTACTTAAATCATGTCATTACATAGCTTGAGACTTCAATTTTAAGATTCCCACTGACTTTAGGAGAAAGAAGTTTAAGAAAACCTTCTGATGAAAAACACAGAACATGAAATACAATATTGTAAGACTTCAGAAAAGAACAATTAGTTTTACAATTGCAGTAAAATGATTTTGGCTCTTAGTGGCTTCATAGAACAATTACAATGTACTCTGTCACTGGAATTTCAAATGCATTTACAGTCAATCATTCGGTCAATGATCAGTCCTACCCTAAAATCAAAGTCTATATACATTACATGCAAGTTTTGGGGTTTGAGTTTGTTGTTTGTTTGGGGTTCTTTTAAGAATAAGTTTTCTACTCCTATTGACTAACTTTGGTGGTAGTATCCTTGGGTTTTTAATAATTTAATAAAGCTGATGTTGGTTTATTAGCAAAGTGGGCCAAGTCTGGATGCTAGATAAAACTAGCACATCGCATGAAAAATCTGCAACATATCTATTTCGTAACTTACTAGTATAAACATGCCCAATTTGCCACTAATTCTACAATTACTGGTTAGTGACAATGGTTACATTCATCATTGGATCAGTATATTAAAATTAGCTTCACCTCTCAGGTAAATTACCATGCATGCTCCTTGCAGGTGGTGGTGGGGGGGGTGTTTGGTGCTTTGCACTGAAGTGGTGGTCGCAATCTCCCACTGCCACATTTAATTTTGGCTCACTCTCAGCCTTTCATAAACAATTTTTGACGTTTTCGTACCTTCTAATCTCCATAAAGTGGGTTTTGACTAGAAAAGTCCCACTCAGGTCTGATTCCACACACCCCCAAGGACAAACAGCTCTTTAAAACCTTCTAAACAACATTCTACTTGCTATCTCCAGGTGCACACTACCTCATCTTTTCTACTAACTGGCTGGAAAATTTCTTTGTCGCCTCTTCCCATCCTTGAAGCAGTGTTCTTTGAAAGACTGACTTACCCATCTTAAGGCAGTAAAAATTATTCTGCCGTCCTTATGGCAACACTTCCTGTCATCACACATCTTAATTTTTGTCTGCCTTGCATACACTATATATAAAAAAAAATCTTTTAAATTACATTTGTAAATTATTGCACCAGTTTGCCACAACGTGGCATCTTCATACATATCTAACTAGAGGAAAAACCCATAATCTTACGGGGAGCCTCATTCACGTTCAGTAACAATATCTGACCTTAAGCTAACACAGTGACTGCCAGATGTTATTTACACTGCTAGCTCAAATTTCAGTGGGCTAAAACACTTGTGGCAGCAATACAGCTGCAAGGAAGCTTATAGAGCTTTAGTATATCTTTTTCTTTTAGAGAGAAATTGTGGTTTTACGTCTGAACAAGAGCTAGCATCATCTCATTTCTTTCAGTTCTATAGCAAAGCTGGTACACCTTTCAGTGGGACCAACCTCTCCCAATTCACAATGCAGAATTTTTGAGAGCAGAGATAGAAAAATCTAACAGAAGCTAACACAGAGATTGTGGAATCAAATCCCTACACAGAATATTTTTCCAGCTCAAAGAGCTCATACAAGCTATGCGTGTAGTTCTTCCCAGCCCATCCTACAGGGAATCAAATGTCACCAATTCCAGATGGTCAGAGAATGATACCCACAAAACCACTTCTAGTTGTTAAAAATAAATCCTTCACCAGCAAATAAAGACCTGGCAGGGAATGCCAATCAGAACCATGTTAGGTAGAGAAAACGCTGTGTGTTTCTTTCACTACAGGCATTTAAAGTACTGCTACGTTGACCATATTTCATGCGCTTCCCACCTAACACAGTGCAGAGGTGGCAGGTTTTTCAGAAATAGAGGTGCAATTCTTATCATGCTACTTTAATTGCACAAAAAAAAGAGCACGGGAAGAAAACAGAGAAAATGCTACTAAACCATTCCCTACTTCCCTCATGACATGATAGGTCTGAAAGCAAATGACAAATTTATGTAACCTTGGATTTTCATGCAACGTGTTAAGGTTCAGATAAGTGCACCATTGTCATAGTTGAGTGTCAAAGTTAAATTTAAGTCAGAGTTTTAAACTTTTCAAACACATCTGAAGTGGCAGAAGATATCAGAACATAAGCCTCCAACACTTGTATTTTGCAGTAGCTTGAAAATAAACATTTGTATGGTAGAAAGGTTTCCCAATCACTTTCCAGATTATTCCTCCTGCCTTACAAATTATTTATTCAAAAATGAAAAATAAAATTATACTTGACCTGGTCTTTATCCCATTATGTATTCCATTGATGATACCCTGAATATCTGGTATATACACATAAAATTTCTCAAGGTTCATTATATGTCCATCTAGCATCAGATGCCACAGAAGTCTTCTAGAAATAAAGTTATGCAACTGCTCCTCCTGCATCATATTTTTATATGCTATTATGACTTTAATTCATCCAAATAAACTTGTTTTCATCTCCTGGGGCTTGTTTTCATCTGGAATGCCAGATGCCACCACTGTACTGCAGCTAGTATTAAGTTATAACATGTACTAGTGCCATAGTTGTAGTGCTGGGAGCTGGACTCAATCCTCATGGGTCCCTTTCTACTAGAGATATTCTGTGATTCTATATCTTTCAGGACCTTTGCCAGCAGGAACTCCATACAGAGCTGGAATAAAAAAAAAAAAACTAAAGTCTCAACTAGCAAGGAGTAAATCGTCAAAGCTGAAGAGACAGTCATTACCATCACTCCATCAAAATACTAATATTGCAGTGAATCTTTGTATATTTATTAGGCAATAATCTCTGTAACAAAATAATTAGAAGTACATTTTAAATTCTTAGTTATGCAAGTGTCAGTGAACATTAGATTAATTTCTGGACAGATGCTTTAAGCCTAAATCAGGATGTACATTCAGCTTCTCCCATTCCTACAATTTACCGAGAGTGAAAGCCATTTGATACTTCTAAAGAGCCACAGCATGTGCTAGAAACTGGAAAGCTCAAAACCTCAAACAGGTGCATAGGAGTAACAATGTCCTTTGGGGTTTTTGTTTTTCAATTTACTGTCAACAAGAACAAAACCTGTACTACTCAATACATATGCAAGCTCCATTGTTAATGCAGTCATCTGGAATAAATGATGCAATTAGACCGCTCTCTAGCCTGTACATAAGGTTCACCTCTGTGCAATTTTTACTTTATGACCTTCAATCTGGAAATGAACATTTTCATATGTTCACGAGCACAATTCAATTACAACAAAAGAGAAACTGTGGCACCTAGAAATCAATAGCCCATTACAGTATCCTATGATGGACAATTTTAACTGTATTGAATCTACTGAAATGTGATACTACACACTATCATAGAGCATGCTTGAAAAATATTGCAGGCCTTCACTCAATTTCACTGAAATCAGCATGTCCTGGGTTTAGCTAAAAAACCCAGTCCTGTTTAGTGATTTTTACTTTCCAGTTTAGTGTCTTCTAAAAGGCTGCACTTTCTGAAGTCAGCAGCATGTTTTTGCAGACAGTGTGTGCTACTGGCAGTGATAACACCTGATGTTTACAGTCACTACCTGGGACTGGTCTGCAGAAAGGCTCTTGCTTATACTTATTCCTATAGTGACCAAGGCCACTGCTGGCTCTTGTGGGCCACGCTGGGGGTGCCGGGTAGTAAGAGGGGGGCACAAGGAAGTAAAAGGTGGCACCTCCAGGGGGGTAACAGACAGGACAGGTGACCAACGAGAGTATTCCATCCCATATACGTCATATCTAGTATAAATTGAGTGATCACGAGAGTTTCGTCCCTTTTGTTCGTCCCTTTTCGGCCTTTTCACCCTTCTTTTCTGCGATGGCTGGTGTCCAGAGAGGATTCCATCTGACCTCCTGATTTTGATCCGGATCCTGAGTTCCCGAATCCAGCTCCCGCCGCCGTTGAGCCTGGGGTTTCCCCAGTGCCTCCTGCTCTGCAGCACCAGTGGGGATTTCTATCGGGGGAGGGAGTCGGGTTTGATATCGGGCTACTGTCTAGAGTTGTATATAGTTCTTTACTTTTATCTTGTTACCATTATTTCTATTATTTTCATTAAAGCTGTTCTAGTTTTCCTTCTCTCACCCGTAAGTCTCTCTGCCTCATTTCCCTTTTCTCTTCCTGTTTGGGGGGGGAAGAGGGGGTTAGAGAGCGTCTGTCCGCATTAGTGGCCGGCCCAGCCCTAACCCACGACAGATTTATTGGCGCCCAACGTGGGGCAAGAAAACAAACACCAATCAGGCTCAGAATATTTTACCAGCTATTTAGATGCAACTGGGCTCTGATATATTGCCCGCATAGTTTAAATTCCATCCGGTGCAGTTGAGAGCGTATCCGATCTTTTCTTTGAGAGTTCTGAAGGGTTAGAGGAGAAAAATAGGGCAGCCCACATCATGTTATCAGTCGGTGAAATGTTATGTCATGTGCTTTTAAATGTGGGTTCCTCATTGGGTGTCAAAATTTTGTCCAAACTCTCGAGTGTGGTTTGGTATATCTTTCTGTGGTTTGCCTGTTCTGGTTTAATAATGAGAATTTTCACTCTGCTGGTTTTTTTAGGGTTGGTGTATTCTGTAGTAATTTGGGTAATTGGCATACCTGAATACCTTAAGAGCACAATGATGAATTTTGCTTCTAACTGCACTTTCAATTTCACCTGGAGGGGTATCCAGTACACTTGGAACCGACTGCCCCAGGGGTGGAAACACAGCCCTACCATCTGCCATGGACTGATCCATACTGCCCTGGAGAGGGGTGGAGCTCCGGAACATCTGCAATACATTGATAACATCATTGTATGGGGTAACACAGCAGAAGTTGTTTTCAGGAAAGGTAAGAAAATAATTGAGATTCTTTTGGATACTGGTTTTGCCATAAAGAGAAGCAAGGTCAAGGGACCTGCACGAGAGATCCAGTATTTGGGAGTGAAATGGCAAGACGGGCGTTGCCAGATCCCAATAGATGCGATTGACACAATATCAGCTATGTTGCCACCAACTAACAAAAAAGAAACACAATCCTTCTTAGGTACTGCGGGTTTCTGGAGAATGCATATTCCTGGTTATAGTCAAATTGTGAAACCTTTTTGATGTGACTCAAAAGAAAAACAAATTTCAATGGGGCCCTGAACAGCAACAGGCCTTTGAACAAATCAAACAAGAGATCGTACAGGCAGTAGCTCTTGGGCCAATCCGAACAGGGCAAGATATTAAGAATTTGCTATACACCACAGCTGGGGACAATGGTCCTGCCTGGAGCCTCTGGCAGAGGGCATCAGGAGAAACTCAAGGTCGACCCTTAGGATTTTGGAGCCGAAAATATAGAGGCTCTGAGGCCAACTATACTGCAACTGAAAAAGAAATATTGGCCGCATATTAAGGAGTTAAAGCTGCTTCGGAAGTGATTGGTACTGACGCACAGCTTCTCCTAGTACCGTGAATATCAGTCCTAAACTGGATGTTCAAGAGTAAAGTTCCTTCCACACATCATGCCACCGATGCTACATGGAGCAAATGGACTGCCCGAATTACACAGAGAGCTCGAATGGGTCATCACCATTGTCCAGGACTTTTAGAGGTAATCGCAGACTGGCCACAAGGTAAAGACCTTGCAAACCCCTCTAAGGAGGTGGTGACACGTGCTGAAGAAGCTCCACCATATAATCAGTTACCAGATAATGAAAAGCAATATGCCCTATTTACTGATGGATCTTGCCGCCTAGTAGGAAATCATCGTAAGTGGAAAGCTGCTGTGTGGAGTCCCACACGACGCGTTGCAGAGGCAACTGAGGGAGAAGGTGGATCAAGTCAGTTTGCAGAGGTAAAAGCCATCCAGCTGGCCTTAGACATTGCAGAACGGGAAAAATTGCCAGTGCTCTATCTTTATACTGACTCATGGATAGTGGCAAATGCTTTTTGGGGTTGGTTAAAACAGTGGAAGCATAACTGGCAGCGCAGACGTAAGCCTATTTGGGCTGCTGAGCTATGGCAAGACATTGCTGCTCGGCTAGAGAACTTAGTTGTAAAGGTATGTCACGTAGATGCTCATGTGCCCAGAAGGAGGAACATCATGTGCGACTGAGGAACATCGACACAACCAGCATGTGGATCAGGCTGCTCAAGTGTTCCAAATAGACTTGGACTGGGAACATAAAGGTGAACTGTTTCTAGCTCGGTGGGCCCATGACACTTCAGGACATCAGGGAAGAGATGGTACATACAGGTGGGCTCGTGACCAAGGGGTGGATTTAACTATGGACGCTATTGCGCAGGTTATCCATGATTGTGAAATATGCACCGAAATTAAGCAAGCTAAGCGATTAAAACCTTTGTGGTATGGGGAACAATGGTTAAAATATAGGTATGGGGAGGCCTGGCAGATTGATTACATCACACTTCCTCTAACTTGCCAGGTAAGCGCTATGTGCTCACTATGGTCGAAGCAACTACGGGATGGTTAGAAACATCCCGTGCCTCACACCACTGCTCAAAACACTATCTTGGGCCTAGAAAAGCAGATCTTGTGGCAACACTGCACTCCAGAAAGAATTGAATCAGATAATGGGACTCATTTCAAAAACAATCTTATAGACAACTGGGTTAAAGAACATGGTATTGAATGCGTATATCATATCCCTTATCATGCACAAGCCTCTGGGAGAATTGAACGACACAATGGACTGTTAAAAACTACTCTGAAAGCAATGGGAGGTGGAACTTTTAAAAACTGGGACACAGCAGCATGATCTTACCCACCAGTGCAATCCTACACAGTAAACAAATTAAATTTGCAAACTTTTTAAAAAAGAGAGCTAAGAGCACTCAAGTGGAAAAAGCCCACCCAGTAAGTCAAAGTACTTGCCAGCTGAAAGCATGTTGTGTAAAAAAAGTTGGTTACTTTGCAGCAATGACTTTTTTTTTTCCCCTTCAATAAAGAGGAATTTTCACTACAGTTTTATGACTTTATGGAAGCAACGTCTGACTTCTGCAGCAGTCTGGATTGCTGAGCATTTTTGAGCAGGAGCCTGACTGGAAACTGACAGTAGCTCAATTAACAGTGTACATTATCAATATATGAAAATATCTAAACAGCTTAATAAATTCTTTCTACAGTGCTCTGTGTCTTCATAACTACGATTCTTTCAAGTCAGCTATATGTTTAATTGCCAGGAGGAAACAGGAGTTGGGAGTTTTGGAAAAAGAACAACCATGAGTTAGTGTATTAGCACTCAAAAAAACCTCCCCCAGTTTGGGTTTTAACTAAACTATTCAGCTACAACACTTCATCTGATCACAAATTTTGGACTACCTTCAGGTTTTAAAACAAATAGTCACTATTAATAACAGGAAAATCCACACTACAGAACTATTATTTCCTATATCTCCACAGACATTCATAGCCAGGTTATTCTTTCTTCATGTGTTCAGGGTTACCTTCTTAACACCAGAGAGTTGGAAAGATCCTTTAAAGAAAACAGCATTTTTAAGTTATTACAGATTCTGGCAGAGCACAAAGGGCTTCAAAGGCAGCTAAACAAGATGCTAATTAGGTGGCTGTCATACACAAAAGGGGGAAAAATAATAATCAAGTTCTCTACTTCTAATATTTAAAATTTATCTGTACAATGAGAGATATGCTTATAAATTGATTTCTACAGTAAACGATACCAAAATTTGATGCGATAAACAATTGAGCTAAATAAACCCATGACTGTTATGATCAATTCCTTACTTTGATGCTGTTTCTAATCAGAGTAGTCTCCAACTTCACGCACAAAAGGACTGTAATGAACAAAAAAAGCACCTCATCTACAGAAAACAGAATTTTGGGATCACTTAATTGCATCTGCTTACATCGGCAAAAAACTTTTTATTTAAGCTGGAAGTTTACTTACAAAACTGAAAAACTTGAAGAACAGTCAGATATTTGACAATATTATACAGAATATAAGAATTTACACCTTATCAGACATGCTCTTGATTTCAACACATTTTACTTGCAGAAAAGTGGAAAATACTTTGGTGGTAGAAGCACAGTTTATATGCATTACACAAAAGCATACTTGAGTCAAAGGTTTCCTTAATAGAAGGACAAAAATATTTTACAAAGTTATTAACCACGCATTCATTTTTAAAGGTAATTACACCAACGGAACTCTAATTTACAAACACTACCAGAAGTTTGACAGTCTGTTTGCACTTTGATACATATTGAGACATACCCCATCAAAAGAACACCTTTTGCGCTTGTCCAAAAACACTTAAAACAAGGCATAACCACAAAGCCGTGATGTTGCCCCAGGACTAATGTTTTTACTAGACCTAGAATGTTTATTCCAGAACCTTCTCATCTGCAGTCTGAAAGTCAGTAAACCAACTCCTGATTTCAAGTTGTAAGCCACATTGTTTTCACTCAACTACTGAACAGCTTACTATTTCTAAACATATTTAAGCAGTGCATTTTTGCAGACTCATCTGTGATCTAGTAATCTACAGTCAAATTAAACTGATGCAACTGTTCTATTTACACATATACTCAAGACTATCAAAAAAGCAGCAATTATGTACATACAAAATGGATACTGTGGTATATCCCGCTAAAATATTTGGTCGATTTATCCATCTCAAAACAGAGACAAGTGAATACAGGTACGATTTTTAAATAAGGTTTAAGAATTATTTCATTGAAGCAACATTTTTAAGTCTGAATTTTTCCTGAATTAAGATATTCAGTAAACTCAGCTTTGTCTTTTCTTCTTTTGTTACGAAAACCCTTTAGAGACACATAAGCACTGCTATTTTCTCACAGTACTGTCTACAAACTTCCTAACTAAAGTGTAATTAAGATACCATATTCCATGCAATATCAGTTAAACCTCTCATTAAAGTTCTGAAGAACTGCCACACGGTGGAGGCAGATGCCTGCCACTTGAAATGAGAGACAGACATCATGTACTCTAACGTTTGATTTTCATTTTATATTAGTGTACATGGATTACTGCAATAAGTATCACTCACTTTGAAAGTTACCAGTGAAACTGAGTAAGGGTGGGAGAAAAGGAGAACAAAAAATAAACATCATCCCCAAGTTCTAAAAGTCTTCAAAAACAAAATTTTAAAATTGTAGTGAAATTGCTATTGAAACAAACCAACAAAATCTTCTAGAATTTAAAACTATGCAGATCTACAGAGTAAGAGAAGTGAATTAGATCCCTGAGTAGCATGCTTGTAACGGAAGCAGACAACAGAAAAAGACATTCACGAGATTTTTTTTTAAACTAAAGCCATAGTCCTATGAAAAATGTAGTCCACAGTCTCCTAAGAAACCCCGTTCAACTGAAACCAGAACAGTTTCAAGAGTATGTTACACATCAGTAGCCGAAGTCCCTAACTTTGGTTTTAAGGTGAATCATATCTAGCTACAGCTAGATGAGAATCACAAAGCAGCAGGTACATAGTTAACAAACAGGAAGAACTGGATTTTTTCAATGCAATGCTACCTAACAACAGCAGCCAGCCTTGAAAAGGTTTACTTGAAGACTTCTCAGAGATTCTTCACTCCCGTACTTCTCAATATATTCTGCCCTTTTACACATGGCCACTGTATACTCATATAATTCATGATGATATTATCAGGAACACATTGCAATGAAGTTGAGCAGTACTTGGTGTGATGTGGGACTGTAACATTCTCATACTTTGTAAATCCAAATCACTGAGCCTAGGGTTTAACTAGTCCTCAACACTAAGAAAACATTAAGTCTTAAACAGCAGTCTTTAACAGCATAAGTCCTTTGAAGATAATTTCTTGATAACACTGTCCAAAGTACACCAATTTATATACTCTAACTTTTCTTTTTCTCCTGTTTACTACCTCCAGAGCAAAGCAAACAAGATCTGCTACTCTCAAGTGCTTTTACTCTACAGGAAGCTGCAATGACCTATTAGTAAAATCACTCCTAAACCAACATTGTTTTAAATCTGGTACTTATTAGTAAAATAGGTCTGTCAAACTACTGACTTTGGCTCAGACTCCTTACTTATGTATTTCACTTCAGACTTACTTGATCCAAGTTCAGTCTGATTCTTCATCACTTCACTAAACTAAATCCTATGCACAGCATTACAAGTCTGAAGCACATCAGAAGCATATTTTGCAAAGCAACTAGCAAATCAAGAATTTAGGTGGACTGCCTGTTTTCTTTCTGAAGTCATCTGTGTGGCAAATATTTTTCACGAAGGAAAAGCCAGATGTATTCTGAGAAAAAAAGTTAGATATTAATTAGGTTTGAGCAGCTCCCTTTGATTAAAAGCAAATGGATGAGTAGTAACCAATATTCCAAAAGCAGTCAGCAAATATAGTAAATGCATCTCAAAAAATCTCTGAATCTGCCTGCACACAGGTTACTTCTAAAGCACACAATGAAGCACAAAGTGCCCTGAGGTAGGAACCTGACTTCTCACTAAGTGCTTTGGGGATTTAACTCAGAACTATCTCTAGCTTAATCCTGTAAACTTGATGCCCATTAGCATCTGAGAAACATCAGGCACGTTCCTGACATTTCAATCTAATTTCATCAGAGAAGTGCAGTCGAAGAACTTTGAGACCACACTGCAGTGTGAAGCAAAGCACAGAAATGGGTGTGACTGGATATTCACCTGACAAACGTGCTGTTGACCCAAACTAAACTGCTGATGTTGACCCACGCTAACATAGCTAAAAAAAAAAAAAAATCAAAAAAAGGAATGGTTGCATGTAGTTTCCCAAGTACTGAAGACAAAAAATTTCTCCTCCCAGATGAAAGAGACCTTGATCTCAAAGACTATGAGCTTACCTTACACACATGATTACTTGCGAGGCTCACCTCCAAAACAAAGCTTCAAGGGAAGGAAGTTCAGTTTTATGTATCTTTTTTAAAATCATCATTCAGCCAATACCTTAGAATTTCTTAGAGTCTTGAAATAAAAGCAACTCTGGTCATTGACGCATTTTTCTGTTCAGCTCTTTCAACTCAACATTTTGTAGCCCACCCATGAAAATATTTAAATATTAGCTAGTTTTAACACTGGTTGGCACTACTTCAGTAAAAATCAGCAGCATGTGCTCTGCTGCTAACACTTTAATAAACATAGGCGACATCATACTTAACAGTTAAGAGCACTGCAAATAGTTTTTTCCTAATGGAACTCAGAAGACAACCTAAGAAAAACTTAACTTTATTTAGCTTTATTAATAAAACAATGTTAAAAGGTTGCTATGACTTTGAGAACATGACACCAGAGATATTTATAAAACACCAATGAATCCTAACAAAAACATTAAAATCATATACTAACAGTCCCTCTCCCTGGGAACCATCTGTGCATAGTGTTCTTCCTGCAAGTAGCCTATCATCTTTACAGGACAAAAAAAAAAAAATAAAATAAAAAAAATTAAAGGCATCAGTAGATAAAGCTTCATTTTGAACATTTCCAACTTCCCAGTACATAATTCACAGAAAGTAATTACAGAGGAAAAGTCAGTGCTGATATTTTTTCTTTATGATCATGCAGTTAGAGCACAAATGGGAAAAAAACACTTATATTTACACTTACTCAGTTTTTAAAACCGTGTGTACATTGCCATCATTTAAAGTGCACGCTACATGTCTGCTGAATTAACTGAAGGCATAACAGGTGAGATGGAAGTTAAAATACTGCCACCAGCAGTTATACAACTTAACCACAGATGTCAGTAGCGCATTTCAAACCCTACCCAGCTTAGTATGTTACTTTCTCTTATATATTACCAGCCAAACACATATTCCATTGCTTTAGATACAATACTTTCATCTTTCCTAGGAGTTTGTCTGTCAGAAACCACCTAGAAGCCGGGGGAGGAGGGAAGAAGAAAAGAGAAAATAAAGAGAATCAGTCAATACACAGTTAAATCTTTTCATACTAACCAGGTTTTTCCCTTTTCTCCTAAGTGCTACTATATTTTGACAAAATGTTTGAACGATTTTCAAAACAAGCCCTTAACATGTGGAAAATTGCTGTTATTTATTATTATTAGAGACAACCTGAGCTTGTACTTGAATTACATCCTTAAAGAAACGACAGAATAAAGCAAAGGCTAAGGTTACACTGAAGCTGATGTATGTATAGCCTCGTACAACTAAGGGGAGATAGCACAAAGAAATATATGATTCTGTTTCCCTCAAAATACCTGGTAGTCACTAGTAGAAGCTTTATATGCTGTTGCAAGAGGTCTCATTGTAGAAATCCTCGTAGTATTACTTGCAGGTTGTACTGGTGTGCCGATGGATTTTGTAGGTGGAGTGAAAACTGAAGACATTGAGGATGTAGCACTTTTTTCCGAATTTTCCATGACACTCTTAAAAAGAGGGTTAATATAGTGTAAACAACTACTAAAAAACTATTCCAACCTTTATTATCTAGAATGATCCAACATCTAGAATTGCTTGATAAAATGTTTGTATCTCAAAGTATGGGAAGACCACAGGTAAATTGCCTGTCAGTACAGAGCACACCAGTACACACCAACCCTACATCCCAGCATTTTCCTCACGGCAATCATTTAGATGTTGGATTATGCCACTGCAAAGTAGGGAAACCTTTAATCTGTTCACTGTATGTACAAAATGTCAGCCAAGTTTGAAACAGTATAGAGAAAATAAATGGGAAGACTTGCAACAAACTTCAAGCAGTTCAACTGGGCCTGAAGAAAGTTACTAAGTAGCATAACACCCTTTCTCTAAATACTTCTGTTTGACCTGATCCATCCAGGACAGTCTTCAAGCCTCTACCAACTTGCAGCTTTTTCCTCAGATTCAACTCACCAAGGAGTTTCACTCAGTCTCCTTAGCAAATGCTACAAAAGGAGTCAGAAGGCTTCATTTTCTAAACTTATGTTTAGAGAGAACTGCATGTAAAACAGAAGAAGCAGCAATTCACTTGAGAGGAACCACAAGTTCCACAAGTACTTGGAGAAAACAAGATGGGACATGACAACCAGTCTTGAGAGAGTAGATTTGTTGCATTTAGACTGAGTGGAGCAGTTATCCTTAGAGGAGACCAAAAAATAATCCATAAACTATAAAAGAATGACTGTCATATGCTTAAGCTAATGTACAGTACCCAATGCAAAGTGCTGCAAGAATGCATTGTTAGGGCATTGTCATGGCTAGAAACTAATACCTCATGAGAAAATTAGACCGAAATACAGCCATGTCTACTCCAACCACTCCTTACAAGAAAGGGACATGTTTTTGTGGGGGCAGGTGGGACAACAGAATTGGGACTGTTTTGCTAACAAATTTTCAGTCTGACTCATTAGATAAACTGAAAAGCCAGAATCAGATAAATAGTCACATAAAAAAAGAGGGACAATTAGGACCAGTAACAGTCTTAATCTTCTATCACACACCTATTGTGGCCCCTAAATGACACAATTTCCAGTCTGGGAAACTCACTGATCTCCACTGTCTCTTATGCTATGTTTTCACTTTATATCTTCTACAGCAATATAATTCTGTGTGTTATAATTTCCAAGGAGCATAAAAATCCTTCTTAGCAGGAAATATTATCAAATACTTCAGAAAAACTCATGTAAGGTATAATAGACTATACCTATTTTAACTATCTATGAATAGACTATACCTATAATAACTAACTATGCTTCACAATTCAAAAAGAAAAAAAAAGGTCAGGGAAAATACAGAGGAAGCCCAAAAGCAGCGTACCTTGTATTTAAATAAAAGCAGCTGTTAACTTACTTTATCTATACATGGCTTGACACCAATCATGATGGATTCACCAAAAATTCTTCCATCTTTGCTTAAGGCTTTCCGGGCTTGAAGCTTTGACTGATATCGGATATGCATCCAGTTTCCTGTGTTGGACATCTGTACAAGATTAAGTTGTGAGATTTAGCCTTTTAAAGAATGAGCTAGAATGTTTTTGAAAATAAATTTCAAACTAAGACATACCACATGCTTTAATATGTTTCCATACTGAGCAAACTGTAGAAGAATATATGAAGCTGATGCTTGAGGAAATCTGAAAGACAGGAAAAAAATACTCAAACATTTATCCTGAGCAGTTTAAGAATTCTGGTGCTAAAATACAACCCCATGAAAGTTTTTTAGAAATCTAAAAAAGACCAGTGTGTCAATGCCATTTTAAAAGCAGTGACCTGAGAAATACTATCTTCTAGGTACTTCACCACACACCTCAATGGTAGAACATTGCCTTTTTAACTAGAAAAAAAATTAATACATAGCTTAAGTGCTTCACTAAAATATATGTATTTGCTGGCTTTAACCACAGCAGTACTTCCTGCACATCCTAGGAATGCCAGACAAAAGCAACCTCCAAGTACTTCTTTCCATATGTTGCAAAGTCTTCACTCATGTTTCTTCTAATGCTTTGGAAATCAACTCACCCAAATACAGTTACCCATGTGTCATCAAGTTGATCTTCCGAAGTCAGGGAATCACCCTGAGTGTAAAAAGGATCTAGCTGAGCAGGAGATAGAGTCGTCTTCCTAGGCTGCCCAATACTTGCAGGACTGAACACACTTGAAGCTGTTAAATTTGAATGACATTAGCAAGTTACTTTTGCAAGCCTAAGAGCATATAGTAAAAATAAATTCAGTATCAAGCATTTCACTTGTCTACAGAAGAGTTTGATGGAGATTTATTTGCAGACATGAAGAGTAAAGTCAATCCAAACTTCATGTCTGTAAGCATGCTAGTAAGTTTTATGACTAGCAGCCCAGCTTTCTTTTTGACCTCTAAACATCAGCAGCTTGATACAGAAATCAGAAAGGAACAAGACAACAAAATTAAGCTCAAGCAAGAAGGCACAGGTTCATAAACAAGACAGGTAAGCTTATAATAAGGTGGAAAGAGACTAATCAATTTCAGTTGCTTCCCTCAAGTACAATCACTTCTGTGCTCAGTTCAACAACAAATTTTGAATAAGAAGTTGTTTGAAATTTAGTCAGTCTCATAGTGGAAACGTATTTCCTATTCACACCCACATACCCTTCAAAAAGCTAATAAATAAAGATGCAACTCCTTTGCATATTAGCAAGCAGTTGATGTAGCTTGAATAGTGATGATTTTTGTGTATTAAGTAGTGAGAAAGATTATATATATTGATAGGACATCTACCTGTTCCAGGAGTTGATGGCATAGTTCCAACCAATGGGCTCTGTGTTAGAGAAAAGCTGGCCTGCATGAAATACACAAAGTGACAAATCATTCTTACAGGTAAACTTTTCAAATCGGAAGATCATTTTAAGTAACTTAAGTAACAGGCAAGAATAGTAACTGTTCGCCTTAAAAATCACTCCCAACTTTTAAAGAGTAAGGGCAGACATTTATACATATATTTAATATAAAATTATTAAAAGGCATGAATGAGAAGTCATTTGACAATGTTTTTATATTGCAGCACACAGCCTAGCAGGTAGCACGGACATCCAGTAGGACTCAACTATTACAATCTATAATTTCCAGTTGATTACCAAGCTTTTCAAGAGAATGCAGTTAATTTTCCTGATCAGAGGCTTAAATGCAAGTATCAGAGAGTGCAAAGCAAACTAAAGAAGGGAAGCACCACAAGCAACAGGAGTCAGTGTCTACAGTATTTTATCATCTAACAGGAAAGAACTACTGGTATACAAGAAAGCTTATTTAGGCTTAGGGTGAGCTCTAGTTAATCGGAACTGAAAAATTCATTATCATCTACCACTAATCACACATGCTTTGTGAGGTACCAATACTCAAAAATCTTATAGTTTAACTTTTTCAAAACAGACACTTTGCTATTGCTGTAGAACAGCAATACACATGTTCACATGCATCTAGCAACTAGCAGTCAAATAAATTTACAAGGAGGTGAAAAGCTGCAACAAGTCTGCATTTGTCACACACAAAGCACAGCAGAGCCACAATTTGCATTTTTCATTCTCTACAGTATCGAAAACTCGGTAACAACAGGAGGTAGCTCTCATTCAGACTACACAAGAACAGGCAAATCAAACACCCGCACTAAGCATGATCTGAAGACTCACCAGTCATTCTGCTACAACAGTTTACACAGCTGAGTTAAAGAATTCACTGCAGCAGTAAGCTATCTCACATCTTCCACTAAGAACAGGCCAGTACCTAAGCCACTTACTGGTCTTCTTGAGGTTAGAGGTGTTGACCCAAGTCCAGGACTAGATAATTCATCATATATACTTCTAACTGGTGGAGCACCGCTTTTATCTTTATGTGTAGGGACTACTGGTTGTGGAGGAGATCCTCCTGCAATAAAAAGGAACAAATTAAGAGCATGAGAAAACCTGGAATTCCACTCCACTAGTACTTGTTATTGAAATTTCAGCAGTAAATTCAGCCATGACAGACTGTTGATGGTTTCACTGGGGGTTTGCAAAATCACCTGACTGTTCATGTTTGTACCAAATTGTTCAGGTTTGAATGTTCTACATAAAACATATGTGTCAGAAACCGTCTCCTTACACAAGTACCATCTAAAATTGTTAGACCTCTCATTAACCCAGTACATTCATTTACCCCAAGGGAGGAAACAGAAAAAAGTTTGACTTAACAGCTTTTGCTTTCAAAACATTTGGAAATGAAGCATTTCCAAAGTATTTTTCATTCGAAATTCAACCTTCAAGACTCCTCTCTGAACTGTTTAACACATCCAAGAATTGTCACAATGTATTATATAAAGCACTCTCCCATAACCATTTTCAGTTTAAATGCCTGTGTTAGTATCTTACTAGTTCCTCCCTTTTTTACAATTGATACTCTGAGGCTTTAATAAACACTTTTAAAAACAATTAAGTGAAATTCTCATGACTACATTCAATTTCACACGTATTTTCCCACGAGGCTTGTAGGGGAGACCATCAGACCATGCATTACAGGATATCTCAAGTTGGAATGGAACAATTCTGCTTGTAATCGAAATAAGTTATCTTGCAGTACTTTAATCCTTCTTTTCTCCCTCAAAATGACTAGCACACTAATACCATCGGATACTTAGCCAAGATCACTCATGACATGAAAAAAAATCAATGAAGCTGTTAACTACTCACTCATACTTCTCAGGGAAGAAAAACATTTAATACCATCACCTCAGAAACATGGGTAAAGACTTCTTCTAGTTGGATCAGTGAGGTGGTTGGAAAGAGAGCATCTACAGCTAGGAAAAGTAACTACTCCAGCCCACTTACAGCAAACATCAAGACTGTAAACACAGCCACTACACACTAATTAAAAAGCATTTTTTTAAATATTTTTCTGTGCAATTTTTTGAAGTCTGACAATCTGCAAGTGACTTTTTAGAATTCACTGCAAAGAAATTAGCAGCTTGCACGAATGCATCTAGTTTGCCAGCTGACATGTCCATTTTAAACAAAGGAAATACTGATGGTTGCATGTGCAATTGGTTTCTAAAAAACTAATTTTACACTAGAAGAGGTTTACATTGCCTTCCTTGTAAAAACAACCTTTCCTGGTACCAAAATTGCCACATTTAAAACATATATTAAACTTAAGCCTGTTCTTAAGAATTTAGCCAACTGAATACACTGGAGTTCAAACTTTTACTTTCACTACAATTTTACAGCATTCAACAAGTTCTGACCTGCAAGTAAGGGAGACCTCATTTCCACTACACCAACCGAAGGGCCGCTTAAAGCACGTGGTTGCGGAGTCACTGGTGAAGGTAAATCGCCCATCAGGAATCCAGGGAGAAACTGAGCACTGGCTCCTGGCTTCGGAGATGTTGGGGAGCCAAGAGTCATTGGCTCAGCTCCTGCCAGAGAAAATAAAATTTAAAAACATGGAAGGATCTAGCCTTTCTCATTACTTGAACAGCAGTTCTATTAAGAAATGTAAAACAATACACAGTAAACAACTAAAGCAGTTCTAATAACTTATCTTCCAAGTAAGCAAGGTTTATCACAATGCTGCATTTTTGTGACTACAAGAACTGCCACGCCAAAACTTAGTTCTTAAAACATAGTACTTCAGCTACGGCTGAATTCCTGGTTTTGAAGGTAATTGGGGGGTTTAGGTTGTTTTAAAAGCGCTTCTTCTGTAAAAGTTAACAGGCCAAGGCTGGGATCTCCGCTCCTGCCCACCGCTTCCGCGCCTCAGCCCGGGGAACCTTCTCACATCGAGCACGGGGGGTTCACGCCAGCTTCACGGCGGCCCTGTCTCCGCAGCCCGGAGCTCTCCCGGGGTTTCGGATCTCATACGGATCTCATACCAGGGAGCGCGGGCGCGGCGGCTGCTCGGTGTAACCCCACAGCCCCGCTTTCGCTTTCCTTCAGAGGAAGGCGCTCATCCTGACACGGGTTCTCCCGCCACCCGCTTCAAGCCCGGCGGCGTCCGGACTCCCTCAACGCTTCCCCCGGCCCGGAGCAGGGCACCAGCTCCGGCCCCGTTCCCCCTCACCAGCCCAGAGGAGCGCGGGAAGGAGGCGCCGGGGCCGAGGAGCGGCGGTACGAGCCGAGCAACAGGCGCTTCTGAGGCGTCAACGGCCCCGCGCGCGCCCAACGGCCGCAGGGAACAGCGCGCGGGGAGGGGAGGCGGCGCCCGGCAAAGCCGAAAGGGGACGGGGCGCCGGGAAGCGGAGCGGGGGGAACGGCTCACCTGCGGGCGGCTGCTCCATGGCGAAGGATGCCATACCAGCCCGGGCGGCGGGAAAAGGCCGCCGGCACCTCGGCCGGACGCTTTCAAACGTGAAGGGATTTCCTTCCGCCGTCACTTCCGACCCGCCCTCCCGACATCTTGTGAGCGGCCGTCGGCCGGGCGGGGAGTGTGAAGTGAGGCGTGGCCTCACCCCGGGGCGGGGCGGGGCGGGGCGGGCGGTCCGTCATCGCCCGCGCTAACGGCACAAACAGCCTCCGAAAGGGAAATGCAGCCACTGGTTCCTCCACGGAAGTGCGGGAATGGGGGCCACAGAGCAGCAATGAGAGGCGGGGGTTGGGTGTGTAACCTAAACCCGACTGGGGCAGGAGTGGCTGGGGAGCGGCCCGGCGGAGCGGGACCTGGGAGTGCTGGTTGACAGCCGGCTGAACATGAGCCAGCAGTGTGCCCAGGTGGCCTGGAAGGCCAATCAATGGCATCCTGGCTTGTGTCAGGAACAGTGTGGCCAGCAGGAGCAGGGATGTGATTCTGCCCCTGTGCTCAGCACTGGGGAGTCCTCACCTCGAGCCCTGTGTGTAGGTCTGGGCCCCTCCCTGCAAGAAAGACACTGAGGGGCTGGAGCGGGTCCAGAGGAGAGCAACCAGACTGGGGCAGGGACTGGAGGGAAAGTCCTGTGAGGAGAGGCTGAGGGAGCTGGGGGTGTTTAGCCTGGAGGAGACTCAGGGGGGACCTTATCACTCTCTACAGCTCCTTGAAGGGAGGTTGTAGTCAGGTGGGGCTCAGGCTCTTCTCCCGGGCAACCAGTGACAGGATGAGAGGGCACGGCCTGAAACTGCATCAGGGAAGGTTTAGTTTGGATCTCAGGAGGCATTTCCTCACAGAGAGGGTGATCAGGCACTGGGATGCACTGCCCAGGGAAGTGGTGGAGTCACCATCCCTGGAGGTGTTTAAGGAGAAGCTGGATGTGGTACCTAGTGCCCTGGTCTAGCTGTTGCGATGGTGTTGAGTCATAGGCTGGACTCGATGATCTCAGAGGTCTTTTCCAGCCTCAAGAATTCTGTGATTCTGTGACATGTTACAGTTCAAATCCCTGTTACCAAGAGAGAATTATACTGCATCAGTTCTTGAAACCAAACATTCCAAATGACTTCTACACAAAATTTACCCAAACACAGTGTTCTTTTTATTGTATATTAATATATCAAACCATTTAGAACTGGCATTAAAATATTTTACAGACTTTTTGTTTGTTTGTTTTAAATATTCCATCTTAAGACAGTAATTCCAGCCTGAGATCTGTCAGGAGGGTTAGTTACTGATCCTATGATGTCTGTTCTTTATATATGATGTGAAGGGACAGCAAATGAGGATCAAATGCAAAGAAAAAGTAGCAGCAGTGAGTTAGGGATAGTTTGTTACAATCAATTTTTGTATCACCACTGAAATGATCTACCAAAAAAACACAAAACAAACAAAAATAAGCACTCTGAAAACATCACATTAGTGCACTTCAGAAATCACTATTTGATGAGAAACAGTAGAAAGACATGAAGGATTAAAGCATCCTACACATTTTGAACAGCCACAGAAGACCATCTGTTTTAATTTCCAAAAATATTTACTGGCTAGCTAGCCCCAAAAAAATCAATAAATTCCTCTTTATTTGCAATATAAATTTAAAAGCCAATATCAAGGGGTTTTATTACATGAATATTTTATTACTTAGATTTTACAACTGACCAGAACGCACAGATTTGGCTTAGTATTAAAGTATCCAGAGAAACTTATCTCATTTGCTTTCTTTATAGCCTGCATTTCCTGATGGTTCAATTAAAAAAAAATCATTCTGTTTTTTCCCTAATATTTCAAGGAAAAATGAACTTTTACCTTTTTATTAGCGCTCTAGCAAGAGCTCATTCTTGGGCAAAATGATCTCTAAGTCAGTAAAATACCATTTGGCCTTTAGACTACATGCTGGAAAAAGCGAGTCAAAGGCAAGTAAGAAAAAAAGAAAACGTGTAAAAACTTTAAAGTGCACATGTGAAAAGGGTCTGCAATGTGACAGATTAAAAGTACATCTGACATTTATTATTGTATAGTCAAAGCAGATGTTTCACATTTCCCTTCTGATCAGTCATGATCATTTATGCTTCCATTTGCCTTTATATTCTGTTCTTGGTACTTGTGAAGCTGCTCCATGAAGCCAGGATTTGGACAAGCCGCAGGCCTCGCATTTTTCACCAAGGAAAAGGCTCTAGCGAAACTAAGTCTTTCAGAATTCATTAGAAAACCAATGACTATCGCCGCTGCACGGGAGACTCCTGCATTACAGTGGACCAGTACCACGCCATCCTTCAAGAAACAAATGAAACATAAGTTAGGATATTCATTAAGTAGATAGCAACAAATATTATAAACTTTTAGTAAGTCTTAATAGATTTTTTTTATAAAGATCCTTGCTGAGCTCAAAGCAAACATAGAAGTAACTCCAAACACAGGCAGATAAGTCCAAAATAAAGTATTTTTCTAACCATGGACTTTATAATTATCAAATACTTCAAACCTAATTAATACCTTAGAATTAAAAAAATATTCCTCTGCCCCTTTCCCCAAGACATTGCAGTAGCCCCTACTTGTAGAAACCAAATCGCAGACACCTGGGATACCAAGATATCTGATCTAGTTGGGTGCCACTTTTAAAATAGCTTTTATTTGCAACATGGAAAGAAACCTGACTGTATCTTGTTACCAGGTTAAAATCATAGCAAGGCAGCAAACAGCTATGCAGAGAAGCAAATTTCAGAACATCTTGTAGTTTCAGTTGCACGTTTCTTGCCTACTCTGGAGTTCTTCAGTGAAGATTCTGGGTAAGCAGGATCATGCATAGGAACAGAAAAATCAGAAAAGATATCGGGTGATTTGCAACAAATCTCTACATCCTCATCACACCACTGGTAAAACTGCAATGGCTGGTACAACTAAGGTCCTTTAACTGGGGACTGAGATGCAAAATCCAAAACTACAGAACCTTCCATAAATTTGCAAATGTTTCTCCTGGTGGTTAAATTCAGGCTTATCCTGAATTATCTATAAAATTAATGGTTTTATCCTACTAAAACCTTTCCCACACAATCTTTAAGACATATGAATGATTAGAAAGACACTGCAAGTTCCATTAAGAACTAACAGGCATGTGTTAACACAAAGACAACTAGACAATCTAGCGCAGCCTAGTGAATGTTTGCAAGGCCCAGGCTTCGTGATGTTGTTGTGTTTGTATGTCAGACTATGACCTGGAAAACACTTGGTCCAAACTGTCTGCCAAATGCCGCTTTTACAAATCGAACACACACGAACCCCTAGCATCTCCATATTCCAAATAAAAATACTAAAACACAATGCAACGTGCTCAGATACCTGAGTCTAAACAAATACATTCCAGATATGAACAGCCTGCTCTGTCTGCTCTGAACAGGCACAAATCATTCAATGGGCATTTTACCTAGAGG
Source organism: Trogon surrucura (assembly GCA_020746105.1). NCBI lineage: Eukaryota > Metazoa > Chordata > Aves > Trogoniformes > Trogonidae > Trogon > Trogon surrucura. The sequence continues at coordinate 51,672,838 of CM036621.1, read as the reverse complement.
AAGAAAAGACCTTACAATCACCAGGATGCCCTTCCAGGAACTTGATGGCTTATGTTACAGACCTGGGAACTGCAGTTATGTTGTATATTAATAAACACACTGAGCAGAAAATGATTCCTGCTCCAAAAATCTTTCAGCTTAAACAATAGGACAAAGGAGTATGAAATTGAGAGTTATTATCCTTGTTAAAGAAATGCCAAGCCAAGAGGCGAATGACTTGCTCAAGTTAACATAACAAGATTATGGCAGAGCTAGGAACTGAATCTAAGCTCCTGCATCCCAGCGCAATGAATCACAATAGCAGCCTTTATTTGCAATGGAAATCACATCCCCTTTGCATTGCCTGCTGGAAATTACCTTCATTCCCTTTCTCAAGTTCACAGGGGCATGCTTCCTGGTCACAGAGACTACAGCAGAGTGGAAAGCTACCTGTGGAAGTGCCAGTGGTGATCTCCAAATCCACCATCTCCTTTATAATAATGACATTAGAATTATGACATTTAAAATTATATTTATGCCACTGCTAATGAAGCAATTGCTGAAAATTGTCTGCTGCAGATCTGGAGTAGTTTTACTGATTTAGTGGGAAGTATTTCAGACACAATGTACCATAATCAAGATCAATATCCAGCAGTGACACTGAGGTTATAAACACACTAAGCATTGAAAGTGATCTTTTTTTTTTCCTTTGTACTGTTCTTTTTTTTTTAAATGACTGTTCTGTTGTACACTGCCAAAAATTACATAGCGATATCCTGAAAATCACTGAACATGAATGAACATGGGCAATAACATTAACCCAGATTTAATACATTTATCTTTCCTTGCTAAACCCTGTTGCTTCTTTATATAAAAGATTAATTTGGCATGTAATTCTTAACCAATTTTGTATTAGATACGAATACAGAGTAAGTGAGAAACAGATAGCAGGTAAGAATTTAGTCTCTACCAAGAACTCTTTGCTCTGATCCTGATAGCCTAATCCTCGCGTACCCAGACACACTGTAGCCTCGTAAACTTAAGATTCAAGACCAAGTTGTTCTTTTAAAATTTTAATAGAGGCAAGCAAAATCACCTTCCACCAAGAGGAAAGCTGATTATACAGTGGTTATACATAGTGGGTAAAAAAGCCTTGACAAGGAAAGAAATTAGAAAGAAGCATAAAGCTTTTGGTAAAGAGCCATAAGCTAATGGAGTTCCTTAGCGATCCATTTGGCAGTGGTGCCAAGGCTTTTTCTCTAGGAGGAACAGAAGGAGCAATAAGGAGAGACGTTCACGAATGAGCTAAGACCTCCTCCCTGGAAAGACAAGATTTTAGAGGTTTTATAATTAGATATTCAACAGAAAGATAAAAACAGTACTCCTCGTTCATAGCACTATGATCTGACAGGGGTCACCTGAAGTGTCATGGAAAATCTGCCTGCCAGTCTGGAACCTTAAAGAAAAGGCGAGCTCTGATCGGTATCAGAATTTGTGCCATGGCATCTACAGACTTGAGCAGTTACAGTTTTAGAAAACTCACTCCTGTACCAGCTGGCAGCGACTTACCGAATATCTCCGGTTTTACTTCCATTCTCCAATTCAAGTGTCATCATACTTCTTCATTACGTTAACTATATCCTAGTAATAATTTCTCATATATCATACCAATGAACATCTCTCCCTCCTCCACATTAGATGAAACAGTTGTATCTCTTTGTGATCACTTGAACAGAGGAGCACTTCATTGTACAATTTATCTCGAGCTCTTTTAACACTGTTTTGACACAGTAAGTAAAGTGATTCGAACCATCCAGAGATCTGTCTCCGCATACCATCACGTGCTTCATTAACTGATCCTGGAGAACATCTATTCCATCAATTATTTGTGCTTTCACCCAGCTCTCCCATTGAAAAACTATCAATACCGCAGTAAAATTTCTCAGAAATCCTTAGCATACAAAACAGCAGCTGGAACATAAACACCAGAGGCAGAAAGCAACACTACGCAGTTATAAATGACAACTGTCATTTAGAAATGAGGTGGAAACCGTAACTAGAAACCTTGAAAAGGTCATTAAGTGACAACGCGTCTCACATAGCTTCTAAATGATAAATGAGAGAAGGAAAGAACATGTGTGGCACAAAGAAAGCTGGGGCAAGATTATTTTCTTTTATCCTTATCTATGTAAATAATGGATATGGTGGAATAACATGCAATGAGGTTTGGTTGTCAAGTCATAGTTTTGATACCAAAGCAATGGTGGTCATGAATTACACTGTAAGCCTGAATTTAAGAAAATGGGTCAGAGATGGTCTTGGTTAGAGACAGGCCTGCTGAGCAACCCCAGAAGGAGTCCCTTCACCCTATTTCCTGTGTCATGTCTTTTTCGTGATTTTTTTAGCAATTAAATCACTGTCTGGCTCCAAGACTACTAACACATCTGCTGACAGTCTTGATACATGATTGTGTGTGGGTTTATAGCGCGGTGTGCTGCACTGTCAGTGGGTCATCAAGAAAAAGCACCAGGATAGTGGACAGCTCCTGACAAATCACACAAGAGTTGTAAAAGCACCAGTAGGCTTTCTGCCAATCCACAACAGCACCCCTGATGGATAACTTGGAGAAAATAAAGAAGTTTTCCTCTATTCAGATGTAGTGACTTGGCCTCACAATGGAATTTCTTTATGTAAAGTAACCACTGTTTCAACAGTAATAAAGAAGCACTTCTCTAAAACAAGCAAAGCAATTATTCTAAAAGGGCAATAATGGAGGGAATTGGGAATAATGGCAGTGCTATATCTCCAGGAATGCTCAGAAAGTGCTTGGATTCTCTATTTAAACTTTAAAAAGGCAATAGCAAAGCTACACATTTGGTACCATACTTTCTTTTGACAAAAGATGTTGCTTTAGATTATAAATAGGGTAATAAATAATCTAAACAAGATAACTAGCAGCATTAATTATTCATATACTGTACCTGGGTCTTGGCTTTCTCAATAAATTCAAAACATTCTGGGAAATAAGATGTAATATCAGTTTCTGGGAGGTCCAGAATAGAAATGGTCTTGTATACAAAGTCATTGGGGAAGGCATTTTGGACTCCGTATGCCACATTTAGAACATGAGTAACCTAAGTCAAAAAGAAAAAAAAAAAAGAAAAAAAAAAAGGCACTTTCTGAAGACATCAAGCAAAAGGAGCAGAGGTGGGTTATTCTTTAGGCATACAGAGATTGCAACTTACACAACTGCATTGTTCAGCTATACATACATACGCTCTCTATGGTGTGCCTTCTCCAAGCAAAGTCTTACAGCTGCATTAAAATATACTGTGATAAAATTCAGGTTACTTTTTTTTTTTTTTTAAAGAGGAAATTAAAAGATCTGCTCAACCAAACACAGGCTAAATTGAGAATTTTCAACAGAAAAGGGAAGCATCAGTACACATATAGAAAATAAAAGAGAAAGCAATAAGAATGAGAGCACAGACCACACAACAATCCCCCTAATTTCAAGCCTGCTTTAACCTCTCAGCTTAATGTTCCTTCTGCTGAGATCCCAGCACCACTTCCTGGAGCAGAAGGATTTCAGAGTAACTATACCTGCGCTCGGCAGGCGAGACCACCTCTGTTCAGGCTATGGCCAGGTCGTGGGTTATTTTAACTTACAGCAAAGTGACACTTAGACAGCACCAGATGCCAGACTGGTGCATGCCCTGTCCTGCAGAAGCACCACTGTCCGAAGGCCTTATCAGCCCATTACTGTAACAGAGAAGAATGAAAAGACCAAAGTTCGGGACAGACTTAGAGCTGCTCCTTTGTCTTTCCCATTTCACCAGTCCCCATAAGGGAAGGAGGCCAGATGCTGCTTAGTGTCCGAAATGTGCACAGCAACACGAGAACCCGTTTCAGAAAATGGTTCTAAACAATCATTAATCTTCCAGCGAAGTATTTTTGGCTTCTAGAGAAGCTCACGGGCATCCACCCATCTGCAAATGGAGCAGTCTTTTAAAAATGCAAATGTAATATAATTTCTGTTGAAGTTACTAGAGAACATTTCAGAGTTTTTAACTTTAAAAGCCGAAAAAGAAATCCAGTAGGTGAGACAGGCTTTTACCTCCACGTAACGTTACCTTATGCTTTTTCATCGTCTCCAGGTCGTGAGCAGCATCCTGCGACCCTGCAAGGGAAAGCGAGCCGGCTGCCACGCTCAAACCCCCCTTCCCGGGGCTGGCAGCTCCCAGCCCCCTTCCCCCGCGGCAAACCCCGGCTCGGCGGGAGGATCCGCGGCCCTACCGGGCCCTGCCGCCTTCCCCCGGCCCCACTCACCCAGCAGCAACCAGGGCTTCACGACGCCGACCTGGAGGTCGGCGCTGAGGTCCCGCACGTAGCCTCCGCCGGGCACCGCCTCCTCCTCCTCCTCTTCCACCCGCAGACAGGCGCCCCGCCACGTCTCGATGACCCTCTTGCCGGTCAGCGTCGTGACGCGGGTGCGCTGCTGCCGCAGGTTGGCCTTGGAGAAGCTACGGATCTCCTGGGCGAGGGAGTGCATGGCCGGGCGCGCCGGACGCACGGACCGATGCGCCGACCCGGCGGCACCGCTCGCCCTGCCCCTGAGCTGCCATTGGCCAGGCGCGGGCGGCCCCCATTGGCTGACGGTCCCTATCGGCTGTCGGCCCCCATTGGCTGACGGTCCCTTGGGGGTGGTGCCTGAGCGCGCGGGCAGACTGAAAAGCCGAGCGCGGCCGGGCCTTGGGTTGGGTGAGGGTTTGTTTGTTCTTTGGTCAGTGCTGAGAGGCCTGAGAAAAAGTCTGGGGTTCGCCTGTAGCTTTGGGGAGGGTTTTTTTTTGTTGTTGTTTTTTATTATTATTAGTTCTGGGGCTTTGGCTTGGCAGTGAAGACAGACTGAGAGAGTTGGGGCTGTTCAGTCTGGAGAAAAGGCTCTGAGGAGACCTTACTGTGGCCTGCCAGTATCTCGAGGGGGCTACAGGAAAGCTGGTGAGGGGCTTTTTAGGATGTCGGGTAGGGATAGGACTAGAGGGAACGGATTTAAGCTAGAGATGGATCGGTTCAGATTGGATGTTAGGAAGAAGTTCTTCACCATGAGAGTGGTGAGACACTGGCACAGGTTGCCCAGAGAGGGGGTGGAAGCCCCATCCCTGGAAGTTTTTAAGGCCAGGCTGGATGGGGCTCTGAGCAGCCTGATCTAGTGAGGGATGTCCCTGCCCATGGCAGGGGGGCTGGAACTAGATGATCTTTAAGGTCCCTTCCAACCCTGACAATTCTATGATTCTATGAGACAGTGGTGGGCCTGGCATTGCTAGGTTAGTGGTTGGACTCGATGATCTTAAATGTCTTTTCCATCCTAAACAATTCTAAGTGTAATTAAAGCAGTCTTTCAAACAACAGTGTTTTGTTTTGGTTTTTTTTGAAATTAAGTGCTCCTGTTTTGAAAAGCATATCAGCAGTAATGCCTGACTGTAACTGGGACATGCTTCCAGTGGGAAGCTATTGTAAGCAGTTACAGGGAAAATATTAGAATGAAATATTTTTTCTTTTTTCCCCCTGGAGTAATTGGCCTTGTGGCCAAAGGCTAAAAAAAACTAATTCAGCTGCTTATATTTACCAAAGAAGCAAAAGGGGAAAAAAAAAGAGGCAAGGTAAGGCTGGTTTTCCCCTATTCCCAAACCATATAATGTCCATGTCTTCATATATACTCCACAGAGTACTATTTGTAGTATTGTGTAGCCAGTACATAAGTATGTGAAATTTTTGCTTGTAAAGTTAAGTGGTAATACTGTTAACTTAAATTGTGCCAAAATACATTTGAATTTTTTAACAATCCTCTGTGCCAGTTTGTTCAATAAGGGTGTATTACTCCAGTACTTCCCCTCTGATGTTATAATATTCCTCAAACCTACGCAGGATACAATGACTCTGAAAAGATCCTTTTGATAGTTCTCTAGAATGCAGTACAGAACAAAGGCAACTTAGGTCAGTGTAAAGACGTCTACAAATCTCTTGTAAATTCAAAAAGCAGAGAACAGTGTTAGGAACAGCAAGAATATATGTTATTTCTATGAATGCCAGATATTCAGAAAGGAATTAGGTGTAAAATCAAGTTAATCTGAAAAAGGCAGGATACCCTACACACTGTCTGGAAAAGCAAGAGCCTAAGCCAAGACAAAGAGACAAAGTTGAGCAAGGTGGTTGGGGCAGGAAGAGGAACAGAATAGAGATCTGGGCTTGTGCCAAAGAGAAGGCCCCAGGACAAAATGTAATTCTCAGCAATCAATTTCTGCAATGAAAATTAAGTTTTAAATACAAGTAGGAGGTTTTGTAACATTCTGCATGACAGATCTGTATTCAGTAGCCTCTCTGGAAGTGAACTGTGGCTCATAGCAGTTAACTTAAAACAGTAACAATATAGAAGCTGATTACATCCTAACAAAAATGAATTAATAATTCTGATGCAATTAATCAGAAGAAAGCAATAGAGAGTTTTAGGTCTGTGGCTAAAGCCAGCGATTGCATAGTATTTCATGCCTATTTTTTCAAATTGCATTGACTTGCTACATCCACCCTTGCGAAAGACTGAGAATACCAGGGTATATCCCACAAGAAAGTGGAGAGCCTCTTCCATCAGGAAATTGGCAAGGCCTGAGCAAAATTTGCCTGTGGTCCAGACCCAGAAGCCTGCCATTAGGGTAGCAAGGCTGTAGGATGTGCTTTGTCACCAACTTCTGCCCGTAGAGGTATGGGATGTGCTGTGTAAGCGTGTGCAAGACCAAGCTGTGACAGATCTGTAAGACACTTAAAATATAAAATTTAATAATACAACTACATGTTGTTCCTTAATTTCAGAGGAAGAGTCTGCGGTATGTGTGGACAGAGAAAGGCAACTGATTCTGAAGTGGTCGGTTCATTTTCTGCTGGGAGTGCTCATCGTTGTTATGTCTACCTTAAACACTAGGGGTCACTACGGCACATAAAATCCGTACTATTGCTATCTCTTTGAAGCCCAAATATTCTGCAGATATTTATATGAAGAATTAGTATAGTATTATTTAATTAGCGTGTCCACATCACAATCATTAGGTCTAGCCTGAATATTCATAGATTCTATTTACTGTGATGCAGGCATTTACATGCCACTGTCAAGTTGTTCCTACTTCCCATTACAAGATAGAAGATAATCGTGAAATTAGAGTTTAAGATTGTGATCTCAGTTCAGAGATGAACACTTCCTCTTGCATGCTTTGCTGAGGGTAGAAGACTTCCCTAAAGATACGGCAGGAGCTGGGTGCTGTCTCCACTTCATTGGTTGAATGCATTTATGATATTGCTGGATCTTCAGGTTTTGAATAAGCTACCTACCAATGCAAATAGAGTAGGGTTGTAAACAATTTTTAAGTTCGTGGTTCTTCTGGTTTGCCTGTCACGAAATTCAGCAGAACCTGTTCTAGTGGGTATAAACTAAGAAATGTATATTAGACACTAATTATCACAGAAAGAAGCTTGTACACATTCAGAAAGCTCATATGATGATATTGTCATCTTTCAGTTGTATTTGTTTCTTTCCACTATTTATTTTGGTCTAGGTAGTGCCTGTACTTGCCGATGCAAAAGAGGTAGCTTCTATTAGAGAAACAATAACCAGACATTCCAGATAGCTGACTTTGAGAAACCAGCCTTGCTCTCTGAAAAGTGCATATGCTAGAGAGTTGAACTTGGTTGTAAAATGCACCCAAAATTGAGAGCTGGTTGCTTATGTCCTTTAATTTAACTGAAGCAGAGAATCAGACCGTAATAAGTACACTAATGGTATCACGTTTCAAACTAAAATATCCAGATGACTTTGAGGAGTAAGAGAAATGGGGCAAAAATCAAAATCAGCTAATACATAACTAACAATACAAGCCTCTGCTGCAGACTATGTTCATCAGTTGAAAATAACTGAGAAGTTGAAAATAACTGTGTGTACCAGTTGGTCACAGGATGACTGTGAATCATGAATGTAGTGTGGGGATGAGAAAGGCAAGCATGACCGTAGAATGCATCAGGAGGTATGTAAAACATGGAGAGGGAAATAATTATGCTGTTGTATAAAGATCTAATAAGGCTTTTCTGCAGTGCTTTGTGCTATTTGGGGGTGACCGCATTCAAGAAAGATGATCTCATACTTGAAACAAGTGCAAAGAATAGCTTAAAGCTTAAATTGCGCTCTATATGTTAGACTCTCATTGAAACACTCCATGATCCTTGGACCCCTTGGGACAGGCAGCTTCTGTCCCTACTGACTTGAGAAGGAGTAGCCCCTTAGCATGGTAAACATTTCACCACTCATTTGGTCTTATTGTCGCGGGTTAGGGCTGGGCCGGCCACTAACGCGGACAGACGCTCTCTAACCCCCTCTTCCCCCCCTAAACGGGAAGAGAAAAGGGAATGAGGCAGAGAGACTTACGGGTGAGAGAAGAAAAAAACTAGAACAGCTTTAATGAAAATAATAGGAATAATGGTAAAGAGATAAAAGTAAAGAATTATATACAACTATAGATAGTAGCCCGATATCAAACCCGACTCCCTCCCCCGATAGAAATCACCACTGGTGCTGCAGAGCAGGAGGCACTGGGGAAACCCCAGGCTCAGCGGCGGCGGGAGCTGGATACAGGGAGCTGGATTCGGGAACTCAGGATCCGGATCAAAATCAGGAGGTCAGATGGAGTCCTCTCTGGACACCGGCCATTGCAGAAAAAGGAAGGGCGAAAAGGCCGAAAAGGGCAAAAGGGGCAAAAGGGCCGAAAAAGGGCTGAAACTCTCGTGATCACTCAATTTATACTAAATATGACGTATGTGGGATGGAATACTCTCGTTGGTCACCTGTCCTGTCTGTTACCTTCCACCTTTTACTTCCTTGTGCCCCCCTCTTACTACCCAGCACCCCCAGCATGGCACACAAGAGCCAGCAGTGGCCTTGGTCACTACAGGAATAAGTATCAGCAAGAGCCTTTCTACATACCAGTCCCAGGCAGTAACTGTAAACATCAGGTGTTATCACTGCCAGTAGCATACACTGTCTGCAAAAACATGCTGCTGACTTCTAACAGAAAGTGCAGCCTTTTAGAAGACACTAAACTGAAAAGAAAAAAATCACTAAACAGGACTGGGTTTTTAGCTAAACCCAGGACATTCCACCCCTTATTCCATACCATTTACGTCATACTGATCACGAGCTAATGATCTACTTATAGGAAAAGTTCAGTAAGTTCATGAAGTTCAGAATCGTGGGTTCCATCCATCATAGCAGTCTCTCAGGGCAGGAAAGTTCATGTGAGATTCGTTACAGTTTGTGTCCACAGGTTGTAGGTTCACTTCGAAGAAGTTACTGAATGTCACCCAATGAGGCTAGCTCAGTTGCTGGATGTCACTCGATGAGGTCAGCTCTGGTCATCACTGGTTATTATTCTGAAAAACACTTATTGAACACTGTTAGTATTATGTAACAACATCATACAGGATTAAAATGAGTATTCTCATCTAGAGTTAAATTTCCTTGAGGTACACATTGAACTTCACCATCTTTCATCATCACCCACCAAGTAGCTCCTGGTCCTTGAGCGAAAGCAGCTCCACGAATGGGTTTGCCTTTGCCCGAAGCAGGAAATACCCAGACAGTCTTCCCCAACAAATTCCTTTCATACACCACAGGGACTTTATCTCCCTCTACTGTATGCAAAGGCTCTGAATGAGCAGGACCAGCACGATTGATGGATCCTCTGGTGTTAACTAACCAGGTGGCCTGTGCTAAATTCTTGTCCCAGTTTTTAAAAGTTCCACCTCCCATTGCTTTCAGAGTAGTTTTTAACAGTCCATTGTATCGTTCAATTTTCCCAGAGGCTTGTGCATGATAAGGGATATGATATACCCATTCAATACCATGTTCTTTAGCCCAATTGTCTATAAGATTGTTTTTGAAATGAGTCCCATTATCTGATTCAATTCTTTCTGGAGTGCCATGTCGCCACAGGATCTGCTTTTCTAGGCCCAAGATAGTGTTTCTGGCAGTGGCGTGAGGTACGGGATATGTTTCTAACCATCCGGTAGTTGCTTCCACCATAGTGAGCACATAGCGCTTACCCTGGCGAGTTAGAGGAAGTGTGATGTAATCAATCTGCCAGGCCTCCCCATACCTATATTTTAACCATTGTTCCCCATACCACAAAGGTTTTAATCGCTTAGCTTGCTTAATTTCAGCGCATATTTCACAATCATGGATAACCTGCGCAATAGCGTCCATAGTTAAATCCACCCCTCGGTCACGAGCCCATCTGTATGTTCCATCTCTTCCCTGATGTCCTGAAGTGTCATGGGCCCACCGAGCTAGAAACAGTTCACCTTTATGTTCCCAGTCCAAATCTATTTGGAACACTTGAGCAACCTGATCCACATGCTGGTTGTGTCGATGTTCCTCAGTAGCACGACTTTTGGGCACATGGGCATCTACGTGGCGCACCTTTACAACTAAGTTCTCTAGCCGAGCAGCAATGTCTTGCCATAGTTCAGCAGCCCAAATAGGCTTACCTCTGCGCTGCCAGTTATTGTGCTTCCACTGTTTTAACCAACCCCAAAAAGCATTTGCCACCATCCATGAATCAGTGTAAAGATAGAGCACTGGCCATTTTTCCCGTTCTGCAATGTCTAAGGCCAGCTGGATGGCTTTTACCTCTGCAAACTGACTCGATCCACCTTCTCCCTCAGTTGCCTCTGCAACACGTCGTGTGGGACTCCACACAGCAGCTTTCCACTTACGACGATTTCCTACAAGGCGGCAAGATCCATCAGTAAATAGGGCATACTGCTTCTCATTATCTGGTAACTGATTATATGGTGGAGCTTCTTCAGCACGTGTCACCACCTCCTTAGAGGGCATTGCAAGGTCTTTACCTTGTGGCCAGTCTGCGATTACCTCTAAAAGTCCTGGACGATTGTGATGACCCATTCGAGCTCTCTGTGTAATTAGGGCAGTCCATTTACTCCATGTAGCATCAGTGGCATGATGTGTGGAAGGAACTTTACTCTTGAACATCCAGTTTAGGACTGGTATTCGTGGTACTAGGAGAAGCTGTGCCTCAGTACCAATCACTTCCGAAGCAGCTTTAACTCCTTCATATGCGGCCAATATTTCTTTTTCAGTTGCAGTATAGTTGGCCTCAGAGCCTCTATATTTTCGGCTCCAAAATCCTAAGGGTCGACCTCGAGTTTCTCCTGCTGCCCTCTGCCAGAGGCTCCAGGCAGGACCATCATCCTCAGCTGCAGTATATAGCAAATTTTTAATATCTTGTCCTGTTCGAATTGGCCCAAGAGCTACTGCTTGTACAATCTCTTGTTTGATTTGTTCAAAAGCCTGTTGCTGTTCAGGGCCCCATTGAAATTTGTTTTTCTTTCGAGTCACATCAAAAAGAGGTTTCACAATCTGACTATAACCAGGAATATGCATTCTCCAGAAACCCACCGTACCTAAGAAGGATTGTGTTTCTTTTTTGTTAGTTGGTGGCAACATAGCTGATATTGTGTCAATCATGTCTATTGGGATCTGGCGACGCCCATCTTGCCATTTCACTCCCAAATATTGGATCTCTCGTGCAGGTCCCTTGACCTTGCTTCTCTTTATGGCAAAACCAGCATCCAAAAGAATCTCAATTATTTTCTTACCTTTCGTGAAAACTTCTTCTGCTGTGTTACCCCATACGATGATGTCATTGATGTATTGCAGATGTTCCGGAGCTCCACCCCTCTCCAGGGCGGTATGGATCAGTCCATGGCAGATGGTAGGGCTGTGTTTCCACCCCTGGGGCAGTCGGTTCCAGGTGTACTGGATACCCCTCCAGGTGAAAGCAAACTGCGGCCTGCATTCTGCTGCTATGGGAATAGAGAAAAACGCATTAGCAATGTCAATTGTGGCATACCACTTAGCTGCCTTTGACTCCAGCTCATACTGAAGATCTAACATGTCCGGCACGGCAGCACTCATTGGTGGTGTAACCTCATTTAGGCCACGATAGTCTACAGTCAATCTCCATTCTCCATCAGACTTACGGACAGGCCAGATAGGACTGTTAAATGGTGAGCGAGCTTTGCTGATCACTCCTTGGCTTTCTAGCTGACGTATCAGCTTATGGATGGGAACTACAGAGTCTCGGTTGGTACGATATTGTCGTCGATGCACTGTTTTAGTAGCAATTGGTACCTGTTGGTCTTCAGTTTTCATCAGCCCTATGACACTAGACTCCTCTGACAGTTTGGGCAAGCTAGACAGCTGATCAATGTCCTCAGTCTCTACAGCTGCTATGCCAAAAGCCCATCGATACCCTCTTGGGTCCTTGTAATACCCTTTCTTGAGGAAGTCTATGCCAAGAATGCATGGGGCATTTGGACCAGTCACTATGGGGTGCTTTTTCCACATATTCCCAGTAAGGCTCATTTCAGCCTCCAATACAGACAGTTGTTGAGAACCACCTGTCACTCCAGAAATAGTAACAGTTTCAGTACCTGTATGATTCGATGGCATTAGAGTGCACTGTGCACCAGTGTCCACCAGAGCTCTATATTTTCGTGGTTCTAATGTGCCAGGCCACCGAATCCACACAGTTCAATAAACTCAGTTGTCCCTCTCCTCCACCTGACTGGAGGCAGGGCCCCTCTAATTTTGAGGTTGATTCACGGGGTTTACCTGATTCACAGTATTAACTACATTTACATTCCGATTATTCCTTCTCGTAGCAGATTGTTGTCTTCTGTTGGTGTTTCGCAAATTGGATACTCGTTCTCGTAGAGCAGAAGTAGGTTTTCCATCCCAGTTTCTCATGTCCTCACCATATCCACGTAGGAAAATCCACAAGTCATTCCGTGACAAGTTGCCATCATTTTTAGTTGATCTTGAAGGTCTGTATTTTCTAACAGCATCAACGCGGCTCCATTGAGGTCTGTCATCTCTCTTGGACAATGTTTCAATCAGCTTCTCTAATGATTGATTGTTTTTCTCAAATGATTCACTATTTTTCTCAATTGCTTTCTCGATTGCTTCATTGGTTTTCTCCATTGCTTTCTCAATCAATTTCTCCAGTGATCTGTTGTTTTCCTCAATTATTTTTTCCACGGCAGCAATCTGAATTTGTTGGGGATTGGCAGTACTGTCTTCATACTGTCGTGCTTTGTTGGCCACTTCACTCACTGTTGGTACCTGACCATCTCCATCTAATGCCCAGACCATTGTTGACAAGGTGTGCTTATACACTGGTGGGGCACTCCTCACAAACATCTGAATAACGTGTTTGTGGCAGGGCATTTGATCAGGGTTTAAAATTGTTTGTGGATCGCTGTAGATCACCTCTCTCACTGCTAGTTCTCTCAGGAACTTAATGCCTTTCTCCATACTGGTCCAGTTGGTTGTGTGGATAGGAATATCGTCCTTGTGTGTATACCGGTTCTTAATAGCTGTCAAGAGTCGTCTCCAGAGGCTGAGACTGTTGTCATCTTTTGCAAGTTCCGTGTCAACGCCTGCGTTTCCAGACAGGGATCCCAGCTGTTTGGCTTCTTTACCGTTCAGATTAATGGTCTCGGCTCCTTTATCCCAGCACCGGAGTAGCCACCTGTAATATGATTCACCCTCACGACGGCCAAAGTCCTTTCTCACATCTCGCATGTCCCTCAGAGTTAAAGGTTTGACAGCTACGTCTGATTCTGACCCTGAACTATCTGATGACTTCGATTGGGAAGGACCCTTTCCTGCATCAGACCCATCTGATGTTGGGTGATTTGTCTTTGTTAGATGTTTCTTCCCAGTCACAGGGATACCAGCTTTCTTTCCTGAGTCTGAATCTGAGTCATCTGATGGTGCTACTTTAGGAGGGCTTTGTCCTGGAGTTATGTTATCTGTTGGTAGGGCAATTGACTTTCTCCGATGTTTCTTTCTAGTCACAGGGGCGACATTTGCTGATACACACTGAGTGTTAAAGGACACAGTGATACTCAATGACTTGCACAAATTCCTACAGAAACGCCACAATGCCAAGAGATTCATGGGCATTAACATCAGAATCAATAGCAATTCAATCTTTCGATTAAAATAACTGCATTCACAATCACAATCCTCAAAACCTGGTATACTCAGATTAGCAAACAAATTAGTATAATTTCCTAAGGTGAAATTGAAAGTGTAGTTAAAAACAAAATTCATCATTGTGCTCTTAAGGTATTCAGGTATGCCGATCACCCAAAATACTGCAGAATACACCAACACAAAAAAACCCAACACAGTGAAAATTCTCATTTTTAAATCAGAGCAGGCAAACCACAGACAGATATACCAAATCACACTCGAGAGTTTGGACAAAATTTTGACACCCAGGGAGGAACCCAAATTTAAAAGTACATGACATAACATTTCACCAACCGATAACATGATGTGAGCTGTCCGGTTTTTTCTCCTCTAACCCTTCAGAACTCTCAAAGAAAAGATCTGATACGCTCTCAACTGCGCTGGATGGAATTTAAACTATGCGGGCAATATATCAGAGCCCAGTTGTGTCTAAACAGCTGGTAAAATATTCTGAGCCTGATTGGTGTTTGTTTTCCTGCCCCACGTTGGGCGCCAATAAATCTGTCGCGGGTTAGGTCTGGGCCGGCCACTAATGCGGTCAGACGCTCTCTAACCCCCTCTTCCCCCCCTAAACGGGAAGAGAAAAGGGAATGAGGCAGAGAGACTTACGGGTGAGAGAAGAAAAAAACTAGAACAGCTTTAATGAAAATAATAGGAATAATGGTAAAGAGATAAAAGTAAAGAATTATATACAACTATAGATAGTAGCCCGATATCAAACCTGACTCCCTCCCCCGATAGAAATCACCACTGGTGCTGCAGAGCAGGAGGCACTGGGGAAACCCCAGGCTCAGCGGCGGCGGGAGCTGGATACAGGGAGCTGGATTCGGGAACTCAGGATCCGGATCAAAATCAGGAGGTCAGATGGAGTCCTCTCTGGACACCGGCCATTGCAGAAAAAGGAAGGGCGAAAAGGCCGAAAAGGGCAAAAGGGGCAAAAGGGCTGAAAAAGGGCTGAAACTCTCGTGATCACTCAATTTATACTAAATATGACGTATATGGGATGGAATACTCTCGTTGGTCACCTGTCCTGTCTGTTACCTTCCGGAGGTGCCACCTTTTACTTCCTTGTGCCCCCCTCTTACTACCCAGCACCCCCAGCATGGCACACAAGAGCCAGCAGTGGCCTTGGTCACTACAGGAATAAGTATCAGCAAGAGCCTTTCTACATACCAGTCCCAGGCAGTAACTGTAAACATCAGGTGTTATCACTGCCAGTAGCACACACTGTCTGCAAAAACATGCTGCTGACTTCAGAAAGTGCAGCCTTTTAGAAGACACTAAACTGAAAAGAAAAAAATCACTAAACAGGACTGGGTTTTTAGCTAAACCCAGGACACTTATCCATCTGTTTTCCACCCTTTAGACCTTTCTACATCTGTTAGGAAGGGAAAGAAAATTACAGAAGAAAACTAGACTTCCAGCAAAGTGAGAGTGAGGTTGATGGAGAATAATTGTCCTGTTCTCTAGCCTGGTCATGTACCTTTGTCCCATATTCTGAATGAGGATATAGATACTACCTCTTTTGTCCTGGTATCTAGTAACGTGTCTGGAAAATCTATCTTAAGTGGGATCCTATCTG
The DNA here is from genome assembly GCA_020746105.1 of Trogon surrucura. Taxonomy (NCBI): domain Eukaryota; kingdom Metazoa; phylum Chordata; class Aves; order Trogoniformes; family Trogonidae; genus Trogon; species Trogon surrucura. Next base: position 51,657,119 of record CM036621.1, on the reverse strand, counting down.
GGAAGTGAAACATATGACCTTAAAAATCTACTGAAGTACTAAGCAAGATCTTGAAATGTCATTTTTGTGGGAAAGAATGAATTTGCAGCAAGGCCTCTTCCGGAACCAAATATAGTGAAAAGTCTGCATGGATTCTCAGTTTTGTGTACTGAGGTCTCTACATTGCTCAGGTGAGCCCTACATGCTGAAGAAGCTGTAAGCTTGCTAATTATTGTGGGTTTCTTTTCTTCTTCTGTGATGGCAGGAAGAAGGCATGAAGGCAGAGGCAGGTTAAGTATGTGTCATTTCAAAAGTGTTGCTATAATGGTTATTCCAAAAGGCAAGTTATGGGAAGCAGGACCATGCTGAAGGCTGTGTACAGAAAGTAGTATATATATGCTAAGCACACTTTTCCTATACTCCTTTAACGTACAAATCAAAACATCTATTAAACCCTCACTTCTAATGTATGCTGCGTCATTCTTGACCAGCTTTTCCTATGTAGTGATTCTTTGGGTGAGAGCAGAGGATCCACCTTGGTCAAGTCGGGCAATAGAGCCAGTTCCTCCAGTCTTTGAGCCTGTAGCCTGTGAGACTGAGTTGGTGATGTGACTCTTGACAAGCATGTGAAAGCCCCAGTCCGTGCTGCAAAAGACAGAACAGAGGCTGAGTAGTTACTCCTAATACTATTGCTAAGTCTGTGGACATTCTCCAAACACTACCTTCTATCCCTGGCCTGAAGGGTAGGCAGGTTCTCTTTGGTTTATTTATTTCAAGCAGCATTGTTTGCTGGTTCTTATAAAGCCAGCCTGAACCGACAGCGTTTCCACTGGCGTATCTCTTCATATTGCTGCAGGGCAATTTCCCCAGAAGCAGAGCCATGCCCATAACCAAAGGCATGGCCCTACAGACACTTATCAAGGCATTCCTCCCTGCTCTCACCACATTGTGAGCAATCCATGCAAATGAGCAGGCTGATTCACTGATCTAAAGATGTGTATTTTTATAGTGCATCACAGATTATGCTAAATAGCGAGCACTGAGGATCAGGGTAGAATGCAAAGCTGTTTAATAGCCATAGGGAGTATCCCTGGAGACTTGTCGGTGTGAGGAAGATCTGGTCCAACTCACGTCTCTGTCACGTAAATAGGATCTGAATTTCACTCCCATTTGCGCTCAGGTTTGTCTTCTCCAGGAGCACTTCCACTTCCTTCAGTGCAGTCATGTGTGAGTCAAGATATAAATATAATGTTCATGTGTTCATGAGCCTTGGTGTAAAACTGAGTATGTCAGCACAGTAGTAGAGAGACAGGCAAAGTGATCAGTGAAGGCGACAAAACACCCTTCATTAAGGCTAGCAGCTCTGGAAAAGAGCGGTGGTTAACTATACAGTTGGCACAGACAATCAGTCACCAAGGCAGTTGTTCTCCACCCTTTGTTTTTTCATTTTGTTCTTCACTTCAGAAAAAAAGGCTTAAGTTAACTACGCAGTAAGGCCTGAAGAGAACCTGTAAGGGTCAGGACCTTCAAAAAGAGAAGAGAAAATCTGAGGTTTTCAAGGGAAATGGTGTTTAACATAGGTGAGGTTCTGTAATGTTTTCAAGGCCTGTGAAACACAAAGCATTTTTTTCTTTCTGCATCTTGGGGGCAGGGATGAAGTAAAAATAAAATTATGATTTTTCAGTGTCTGACTGTTAGACTACTCACAATTTGCTTTTTTATCAGAACACTCAAAAGAGCAATTTCCATTCTGCACTTCAGCTTGTAGCAGCCTACTTCTGCATAAATGCAGTTAATCTGTCTCCCAGTCTTCCTCTTTCTATACAGGTTTATTTCCACGGTCATTCATAAGAGCTACTTTAGAACAAAAGTTCCCCAAAACTTTCTCTTGCAGCTTGGAAAGTAAAAATTAAAGAAGGTAAAATCAAAGTCTGTTTCAGAGTTCTCGTAGCATCTTATGTATAGCTTTTGCTTACGTGTAGCTTCCACAGGCATAATAAATATTAATGCTACAATTTATACCAGGATGCATAGCAAGTTTTTCTAGCTTCACAGAGTTCAGTAAGGAAACCATTATAGCTTCTAGTCGAGATCATAAACTGAATGCAGTAGGAGAATTATTTTGTAGATTAGCTTAGTCAGACATGGAATTAGGACCTATTCTTACTGTTTACCATGCAGAGATGCCTTCCATAAGTAGGGGTTAAGGTGAAGTGGAGCATGCATAAGCATAGCATCTCAGTTCCTGCAAAGAAAAAAAAAAATAATTGGAGAATACGATTCCTCTCCATGTCCATTTCTTGCTGTAGTTTATATTGCATTGTGCTTGCATGCTTGCATGTGGGAAGAAATTGCCTGCAGGCAGGGAAGGAAAATGAAACTATCTGTGCCCTATCTCATTCTGCATTTATAGTTTGATCCAGCCAGCCCAGAGCTTCTTAATAACTTCTGTCCCACGAGATCTTATTTATTTTCCCTCTCGAAATACAAATCTATTCAGGCAGGAGCTGCCCTATGTTATTTCTTCAGATTCCTATATACAAGACACAGTTAAACTAAGTGAACCTTTGCTACAAAATCCCAAAAGTTTGCGTGGGACCAGAAGGCAAAGGACACATTCACAGAGAGGAAGTCGATCAACAGGTATTTAATGCAAGACAGTGTCTCTGGCTTGCGAAATCCTTGCACCACTGACTGTTAAAGTCTGGGAGAATATTCTGCAGAAACAGTGGTATGTGCTTGTCCTCACACTCCTCCTCAGGGCTCCGTTCTTTGGTCATGGGATAGAGACAGGATACTGAGCTGTGTGAGCCTTTGGTCTCACTGAGTTTTTAGGTTTTTATTTTCTTTCTGGTCAGGCGAATAATAAAAATGAGTACGCTTAGCATGATAAAGTTTAAAAAGTCTACAAAATCACTTCATACTTTAAATTACATAAAATCTCTGGCCCCACAGGTTCTATCTGTGCACCGTAAGAGAATACAAATTGCAGGTGACAGAGTAAAGCCTTACTAGTCAATAGCGTTGATGGGATAAAAACTACTGTCATAACTAAGTTTGTAACGGAATATTGTGTATGTCAGCAAGGAAAGCAATACTGCTGTGATTTATTTTTGCTGGGAGGACTGAAATAGATGCATCTATCAACACTTGGGAGATAGCTGAATGTATCTGAAAACCAGGGCTTCAAAAACAAAAAGAAAACTGGTAACTTAAAGGAAAGGCATTCCTAGAAAAAGAGTTGACAATCTGGAACATACACACACTCAGGAAAAAAAAAAATCATTTTTGGTATACATCAGAGTCAAAGAATGACCCAGACTGACCTAAACTGTGTCTTAGTGTTTAATATTTTTCTTTTGTTCTTCAATAAGCACACACCCTGAAAGGCCAGGGTTTTTTAACTATGTCTTCTTTTTGACTATTTCAGTAAAGTACAGAATCATTTTGCTTCAACTCAAAAGTTACTCCTAACTTTCCTATTTAATCGTTACTTTTAAAATAGCCAAAAGCTTTCATTCTGATTGCTTATTAAAATAATTGATTAATTATGTCGTTATTTTAATATAGAATTCATTTTTACATACAGAGGCTAAATTAAGTATGAGATGATGTAGCCATGTTTTCTGATTTATTGTGGAAAAAATGTGATTCATTTAGACTTAGACTAATCATAGAAAATTACAAATTTGGACATCAATATGAATACACTTGATGTAATTAATTTACTGCTTTGATAACATCTTAATTAGGCAGATTTCTTACCTTTGGGATTATCTTGTCAAAACAAGTCATGACCAGCATTTCCCCTTCTTCCTTTTCCTTCTCCATGTTTTAACCACACTTTCAAAATCACCATAAGGTGACTGAAGAGCACTGTCCTTGAATGTGGAAGATTTCCATTCAAGTTTGATTGTCGGGACAAATGTCCTACCAAAAAGGCTGTTTAGTATTTAGAGTACCAGTTAATGACTTTCTGTGAGCAGCACAGTTCTTGGTTTCACGCTAATTTTAAAACTTCACAATTTTGCATGAGATGGAATAGTTGTTTTCAGTTCAACCCTCAACAATGAGCTTCAGCAATTCAAGCCGTTGAAATCTCTGATGCTGCTTTGCTAATGGCATCACTTGTTACTGGAACATAATTCAGCAAGTTGGCTGAGAGACCATTTCTGACATGAGCACTATCTATGAAGGGAAAAGATTTTCCTAGATTAGATATGATTATTTTTTGTGAGTAGGACATGCTAGATTGTTAACAGTTTCATTACTGATGTCATAAAATATTGAGGGGAAAACAAAACCAAAACCCAACCCTGGAAGATACACATAATAAGTTATACCTATAAGCCAATTTTTTTTTCAAACATATTAAAAGGTATTTAAGAGAATATCCTTTTAAAAAATCATAAAAACGCCAAAACAACAAAAAAAGAAAATTTCATTGCCAATGAGGAAACAGTTAATCTATCTAAGGAAATTCTCCAGGAATTGGTATAGGTCTTTTAATTAATTTTATCTCCTTTAAGCCATCCTTAAAATTATGCTTATATTGTTTCACATTCTGCTTTATAACTCTTAAAGGTATTACTTAAATTGAAAAGATATTTTAAAATACACAAAACATCAGTTGTTCAACTAATCTATACAAGCGAATTCTTTTGATATCTAGTCCTCTACTTCAGTGAAGGCAATCATGCGGTGTTTCCCTAGAGAAAAAATCATTAGGAAGTAAGTACTTTCAAAGTACTTAATGCTCCCTGTAGTAAAATCACCGTACCTGGTTTCCCCATAGCAAAACGTTCTGCATTTTACTTCAAAGAGGTGAACAAACCAGGCTATTTGAATGGTAAATGTGAAGATGCAGTCATCCCCCTCTGTTTTTTCAAGTGATGGAAATTTGAAGTGATGACCCCATATAATTTTTATTGTAGCAGTCTTAATTACTGCTGAACTTTAGTTCTGAGCTACAATTATTTGAAATATGAGCACTCCTGGGATTTCACAGCCTTATCCTGTCCTGCTGCCCTTCTCCACACATAGGAATTCACACAACATCCAGGAGACAGACGTTTGTTATATCTGTCACAGTATTGCTTCCATTTCTGTTTTAACTTGTATATTTCTGTGCTCTGTGAAACACTTGTTACATTTTTTAATACCCTCAAACGATTCATATTTCTTTGTCAAATGGAGAAAACATTACAAATGGAATTGTGAAAGAAAACTGTAGTAGTTTTCAAATTATTTTTTTTCCCAGTTTGATCCTAGCTCATGGGTGTGACAATTTGGGTGATGCTTGTGTCATCCTTCTCCACACATTTTAGCTATAAAAATCTACAGTTGGACTGTTCTGTCATAGGTAAACCCAAAACTTTTAAAGAGAACCTTTGATTTTGATTTTTACTATAAACAGAGTTCAAGATACTCACTGATCGGTAAATGTGATTTTTGGAAAAAGTGGGGGAAAATGCTTTGTTCTTTGGATGTTCCTTGGCTAGAATTTGCCTCCCCTAAATGCAGGGTAACTTTAAGGCAGAGAGCTTCTTTCTTAGTTTTTGTTGGGATGGACAGTAAAAGTTACTGTATTTAAAGAGGCACATGCTATTCCCCTGGCTTCTCATGAGAGAAAGGGAGAGGAAGAGAGGAGGCAAAGAAACCTCTAAGAGTTTATTTTTGTACATTTATCACTGTAGCCATGCACTAGTCCCCGGTGCTACCCCATTTATCTAGGACAGAAGGAGAAGTGTAACAGAGGCTAAAGAAAGTAGGTCAGAGCACATGAGCTTGTATGTGTCTGCCAAAGAGGGCTCTGTAGGTAGATGAAGATAGTGGAGTATTTTTCTGTGTGCAGGACCACCTCAGTGGGTCTGTTTGACTAGATGGTATCTGTATTCTAGCATCAGTGCACAGTTTTTTGACCACATCCCAGCTTCAAAGAGGACAGAAATCATTCCTTGCAAACTTGCAAACACTCATGATTTATTCTGGTCACTGTTCAGTTAGCATAGGCTAACTCGTCTTTATGATAAAGATTTGCAAGCCCATTAGGCATTTTGTCTCTATTTAGTGGCCTCACAGACATCTCAGAGATCACTCTTGGTCACTCTTCTGCCTGCAAGGAAACTGCAAATAAAATGCCCTTTCTAATCTAGGTGCTCCCTTTTCTAATTTCAATATTTAACAGGATGCTTTTAAAGCTCGTGATGTAACCCCTGCCTAGAAACTTAAGCTCTAACACCCATACAAGTTCAAGACTTGGTGGCTCATTTAGTTAGGTGGCTCATTCTGACAGCCCTCCTAAGCCTTGTCTGATAGCCAGCAAGAAAACTCTCTAATCCATTTGCTCAATAGTTTCTGCTGGAGTTAACTGTAACCTGAACTCTGAAACTATACAGTTGGATCTAACCTACCACCTTGATTCCACCCTCTGTTCTAGAAGTAATCAGTGTGTCAGGCTGAAACAAGCCAAATCTTAGACCATATCTTAGATATTTTCTAAGCTCATTCTGTTTAGCTGTGCTGATAGCTCACATGTAACTGCTGTCATCAGCTTCCACAGCCATCAGGCTGACATTCCATTTGCCAGTTATGCATTACTGGTTAGTCCTGGACCTGCGACACACTGAGGAAGCTGGCTCTCCAATGTTGATAACAACCTGCTTCTCTACTGATCAAGGCTCATTCGCATAGTGTCCAACTAGAAGTTCTGCAGGAGGCTCATCATACCTGTCCCTCCAGCACAAGGAGAAGTGCTCACATATTCTCAAACTGGCAGGTTTCTGCAGCGCATGAGAGAACAGCATTGGTTTCAAACCGGCTTTGCACACCTCTTACATTCTCCCTACCCAATGTTCATGTTCTTTTCTTTTAAACTCAAAGGCTTAGTATGACTGAGCCACTGCTCTACATCTTACACAACCTTGGCTGAGAGAGGCATGCACAAAGCTGAACAGGGAGCTGGCACACATATGAGCTTGAGTGTTAATGGGAGAACAGGTTAAAATAATGCCCAAAGAGGTATCTCTTTAAAGAGAGGAAAAAAAGAGAACATGAAAAATTGCAGTCATGTTGACTTCATGACCAATTAAATAACAAAAAAGGTTTGGATTCATCAAGAAAATGATAGATTTAAATGTAACGAATCTGTCATCTTTGTTTACTGAACATGATAGGTCTTCAGAATCCATTGCTCCTTCAAAAAGATCAGAAGGCTGTCTGATAAAGGCAACTGTGTTCGTTTAATGCTATTTATTATTTTTATCAGTGGTCTAAACAATAGTATAGCTTTTGTATGGTGAAGTTTTCAGCTTGTGTGCCTTTACATGCAAGTTTAACAATATAGGAAGTATTTATGTATTAACAAATAAATACTATGGCATGACCTGATTAACCAGGAAGATGATGACCATTTAAAAATTCTGTTCTGTTTCAAGTAACAGTTTGCTACTGCTTTTACCTAAAAAGGAAATATTGAACAAAACAAGTCTGTAAAAATATCTTCTTGGCTTCTGTTGGCCAGATGGGCAGAATTCACACAGTGGACTGTGCTCGACCACTCATGGAGAGTGCAGCTCCTTACAGCTGCTGTTTCACTGAAACTCCTGCTCTTAGAATTTTGAATAGTCTCCAAGTCAGAAAAAGTTAAACCAAAGCAAAAAAAACGCAGACAGGAAAGGAAGTGTATGTATAAATATATATATAAATATATATAAACATAAATATATATATAAATACTCGTATAGAAATATAAGTTAGAAGAGTAGCAAAAATTAGGTGGCAATACAGTCCACTCTGCAGTAGTAAATTGTCCGTTACATGTTGGAAAGTAGCAATGCTAGAGAAAGTATACACACTGTTACATGCTCCACTGAACACCAGGTGGAGTTGATGGAGCTCCTTGGTGATTATTCTCTTGAAGCTTCTCATTTTCATTACTGTCTGAAAGCCCCATAGTGAATAGCACAATTAAACCCTGAACCGAACAGAAAGTTGACTTTAAAAGGACCAGAGCTGAGCTCAAGCCAGATTTAAAGTGCTATTTGAAACTTGCTCTAAACTTGTACTTTTGGAATAAAGAGGGATGTTTAAATGATAATCATTAATAAATCATCAAGCAAATAGTAGTTGTGTGTTTTAAAAATAGTTGTTAGCCTTATTCTTCCCTTCATTTAATTTTGCCACACCTGTAAGAGCTATGCTGTTACTGACAAAGCTTGTATTTCCACTTTATTGTTATGCTTGCTGTTAGACTGGTGAACCCAGATCGTATAATGCAGACATTTTTGTATTCTAACTGCTGAAAACCTTTGCATATTCCTGCAGTTTCTACACAAAGTTGCAGCAAAAGTAGTATGACAACATGGGCTTTATGATGCCACCATTAAAAATCATGACCAAACTGTTGACTGCTTAAGTAGATTCATTCACATTAACCAAGTTTGGTCTCTCTGATGTCTGCTTTGCTCTTATGGTGATTTTTTCATCCACATATAGCAAAAGTTTCCAAGTTTTTTTAATGTGGTTTCTATGAAACCTAACTTTTTGGCTAAGCAGTACCTTTCCCTAGATGTACACATTTTCTCCTATTAATAAGTGGTAAGTGTTTAAAAGCAAGAGGAAAAAAACACATGCTTTGTAGTTCCAAACTCGACACCAGTCCTGACACTCAAGATTAGCAGGATGCTGCCAATTATGTGATCAGCGGCATCTTGTGTCTGCGTGGGCAGTAACATCTTCTGTCACTGAGTTTTGAACTTGCCTTTCATGTCTTTCTCTGAGTTGAGATGCAGTACACCTTCTTTCCCTAATCAGGTCTTGGCAGCTGGCTGCTACCTCTGCCAAAAACCCCTCATATTGCAGAGGGTGGTAAGGGACACTCTGTACTTGAAAATATCTGGTCTGCTTTGTCAGGGTCTATTTAAAGAGGAGATTATTTTTATCTTAATGTATCTGCTCATGTGCTAGAAGAATATTGTTAGAAGTCAGTGACTAACCATGTTACAATGCTAATTCAGGTAATCTAGTATTAGCTCTGGTGGCTGCATGGTAGTAAAAATTCCTTGAATCAGAAACTCTTGTTTACTGGTATCGATCCTTTCCCTATTCCAATATTCAGTATGTTTTCAAGAAATGCAGCTAATCCGGCACTGTTTGCATTAAAAAAATTACAGCAACCAGAGGTGCTCCTTATGACAGCAGCTTGTAAACAGCCTCACAAATAGTCGGAGTTTAAAAACAGGATGCTCTGCCCTTACTACAAAGGAGAGAGTCACTTTTCCCTTCTGTGCCTCAACTTGTTACGTCTGTGGTGTGGAGAGCGACTGTGATTGCTTTCATGTTGAAAACTACAATAGTAGTTGCTTGAAAGTTCTCCGGCAAGAACTCTAAGCGCAAACTTTGTCAAGACCAAGTGACTTTGGCTCCATTGCAATCCATCGTGTTTCTATTAATTCCAGCAGAAGAAAGATTGGGATATTACGCCATTGATGATTTGACACGATGCGCAAAAACTCCCAACAAACTGTCACGATGTTGATATTATCCCACTTGGTCGGCTCTATATAAATAACGAATTCTGTGACTGTTAATGTTTGAAACTTCCACAAGACTCGGTAAGGCTGAAAGATAATTGAATATGGAATTAAAAACTAGCTGCTGTTTTAGCTGTAGGTGAGAAAAAAAAAAAATTGCTCTCAGCAATACTATTTGCTCATATTTTACAGTGCAACTACACGGGAAATACCTTTATTGCAACTAGAAATATTAGAGTTGATATTTCTTTAAAAATTAACAATAGAAGGAAGGTGCTTTGTGTAAAAATATTACTGTAGATATTATTAATTATTTTGAAAATACATCACATTTTATGCTTTATAAATACTGATTTGAATGTTTCTGATAATCTCCATTAACTCCCTTAGTGAGAGGTCAGGTCTAACCTAATTAATCATTACAACATGGTTGCTAGGTATTCCTGGCTCTTGGACACAAAGCTGAGGCAGAAAATTGTCTGATAAAGGCCAAAGAATGAGTCAGTAGCAGATTTAAGATTGGAACTCTAAGTTCTTGCTTCCTGGTTTCATTCTGAATCATAAATTATCTTGTAACTGTTAAAGTGAAGAAGGAGGTCAGTAAAAATCTAATTACATTTAGGCTTCCATGTTTTCTAAAGTCTTAGGTTTCCATGTTTTCTAAAATCCACTGAAAGACTGAGGTTGTCTGATTCTGCTTTCTAATGCAAACATGCGAAAATTAAATAGAAATATTAATATGCAAAAAAAGGCACAGATGGCAGTGCCATCATAAAAAAGGTAGACTGGAAGGTTAATCCTTCAGCCCATCTCCCATGAACCAGCCCGGGGAGCCCCGCAGCCCTCCCAGACAGGTCGCGGTGAGGGGCAGCTCTCGTGGAAGCCTCTCCTTGACATTTACTGCGTGAAAATCTCACTGGTCTTAAAAACAGATGCTTTTCATTCCCGTGGCTTTAAGACCACAAAAAAAAAAAAAAGAGCGAGCAGCAGCATTGTGACTCAGATATCTAATTGGCGAATGGGTTCCTCCGAGCTCGCTGTACGTGGACCTGCAGCCCAGGGGAATGGTGAGAGCCTCACAGGCGGCCGCACCGCGAAACCGACTTTTGGGAGAAACTTCGAGGAAAAACGACTGCTCCCCGCGCTCGCCTGGCGCACCCGCACACCGCGCCTCCAACGCGGCCTCCCGGCTCCGGCAGGAAGAACGACACCGGCGGAAACCGGCCGAGGGGACCCCCTGGGGCCCGGAGCCCGCCCGCAGGGGGCGGACGAGAGCCGCCCCACGTGACGCGCAGCGCTTGGCCGTGGCCACGCCCCGCGGAGGCAGCAGCAGCGGCGGCGGCGGGGAGCCAGGCCGGCGGCGGCGGCGGGGGGAGGCAGCGCCGGGCCGGCGGGGCCGCGAGCGGCGGGGCCCGGGCCCCGGAGACGCGGAGCAGGATGTCGCGGTCGGTGCTGCAGCCGAGCCAGCAGAAGCTGGCAGAGAAGCTCACGATCCTCAACGACCGGGGCGTCGGCATGCTCACCCGGCTCTACAACATCAAGAAGGTGCGGGGGCCCCGGCGGGGAGGCGGGGGGAGGAACCGCCCCGGCGCGATTCCCACAGCCGCCGCCCGACCGAGCCTCGGCCGGCCCGGCGCTCCGCCGCGGCTTGCTTTGCGGCTCACCCGGCCGCGCTGCGGCCTAGCTGCGGGCCCCGGGGAGGCAGGGCGGCGGGAGCCGCGCCGCCGCCGCGGTCAGGCGCTCCGGCCCTCCGCTGCGCCGCCTGTGGGCCCGGGGGCGGCGGCGGAGGGGCCCGGGGCAGGCCGAGGGGCTGCCGCCTCGCTACCTGGCAGGAGGGAGGCGGGCCCGGTGCTGCGCGGCCTCCGCAGGCCCGGCGCCCCCCGCCGCGGGGCCTAGGCCTGGCGCGGCCCCCGCGGCAGCCGGTGCCGCCCGGAGCCGCTCCCGCCCCGCCGTGCGTGAGTCACGGGCGCCGGGAGGGGGCTGCTGCCGCTGCCGCCGCTCAGCCCGGGCTTTCCCACGCCGAGTTGCGAAACGCGCCGCTACCGATGGGAAGGGGTTGGGGTAAAATTAGTAAGTTTAATTTCAATAAGTTCGAGGCGCGCCGTTGCTTAGCAGCTCCCGGCGTGAGATGGAGCAGATGTTTGAAGCTGTCGTGGGTGGCGGAACCGCTCCCCGCCTTCCCGACGGGAACCGCAGCGGTGTTCGCAGGGGTTCGGGGGTTCGGCCGTGGAGGACGCGGTACTGACGGAAAGGACGGGTTACGCCTGCGTGCGTGGTTAATTGCTCTTCTGGAGGAAATCGTTGTGCTTTCCTATATGGAAGAACGTAGTTTGGGGCCGTCCCCTGCTCCCGGTGCTTCATGGATCCTTACCAGCTTAATTTTCTTGGTGTGTGGTACCTCGTCTGAATATGTACGGCTGCTCAGGCCCCTTCCAGTAACGAGTATCAGTTAGGATTTCATTGCTTTGCCTTGAACACGGTTATTTCTGAGAGATTTTTCTTATTCCAGAGAAAATGCTGGTTATTACATTCCATCAACAAGCATAGCTTTGCAGGTTTAGTACGTTGAAATTCCTGTGCCACTCGCATACTGAATTCTGCTGGGCTGCACTGCAGCAGTAGTAGAGAGAGACTGAGAGTTTTAGGTGCTTACCTGATCACTCTGACTTCTGACCCCAGGTTTCTGCCAGGAGTGATCCTGCCTAACAGAACTGAGCTAAAGGATGTGTTTTGTCATGTTGTTTTGCTCTTATGAGACACTTGCACTCCAGAAGTAGTAGGGGCTGCTTGGCTATACCAAGTGCAGTGTTGATATCAAGGTGGTGTTTCCAGGAAGAAAACCCAAAGGATTGAAGTGTGCAGTAGCCAATGTTGATCCAAAGCAGTGCTGGCAGTTGATGTGCATGTGAGTGTTTCTACAGGTCTCCACTGGCCTAAATAAATAAAGCAGTCTAATTAAATTTTTGCAAATTCTTACATATCTGTAATAGAAGTGAGGTTCCTTTATGTTTGGTGTTTTCTACAGTGGGAAATTGCTTCAGCTTAATACTTGTAACAATATAATCACACTTGTAACACAAGACACTGTTGGGTTAGTAGGCAGTTCCCTATTTATGGGGAAAAGCAGTAAAATGGGAAAGTCATTTGTGTGTGCACTTATTATGCTTTAAGAGAAATAGACCAGGAGAAAAACAGTGAGGGGAATTTTGCCTGAGCATGACTGTGCTTTGCTGGGAGAAGGCAGGAAACCAGAAAAGGAAAAGTTAAACCTACTTGACATATAGCTATTCTTTAACCGTTGTGAGTGCAGACATTGTTCTCATTGCCAGTGTTCTGACTTGGGCACATTTGCTCGGGTTAAGCTGTCCAGTGCCCACAAGACACATTTCTGTTGGCATGTGTAGATGGCAGAGTTCCGAGCACAGTTGCCCATATGGTGGTAGCTTCTGCCATTACTCTGTCAGTGAGGTGGTGCAAGTGGGGCTCTCGGCAGGGGAGCGTCAGCGATAGAGGTGTCACCAGTTTTTCCTGCAAATGCCACAAACCGAGTCCAAAATTGCATAGGGCTCACATGCAGAGAGACAGGACTCATGGCCAAGCAGCTTGATTATTGTGTGACATGTAGTTTTGCAAATCGAGGTGTCCGGATGCAACTCTTTGTATTCATACAGTGATTTGTGGTTAAAGTAAGTACTGCTTGATGCTGATAGCTGTCTGGCTCTGACAGTGAGACCCAGAAGTCCCAATTTTGATTATTTTATTGTGGATCTCTTTTCAGACCAGCTGCAGCATAGCTGTCTGCTTGGAACGTTTTTTTTTTCCTTCTCTCTGAAAACAGTTGATTCCAAAACTGCCATTTAAGATTGCTGTAGCTTCCTCCACTGAAGATGATATCGAAACTCAAGTTACTAGAGATAACCACACAATATGTGGTATTGTGGTTAGAGGAAATGGTTAAGACTTTTTTTAGTAAGAGGAAGTGAGAGGTTAATTATTTGTAGCTGCCTTACAGATTGCTAGAGATCCTGTCAAGGGAGTAGAGATATTAAAGAATTAAGGATTTTTCTCAACTCTTAGACAAAAAAACAGGAAAATTTCCAAGCAATTACAGAAGTTGTTAAAAGCAGTTAGAAACTTGATATTTATGCTTCATCTTACTGTATAAATTTCAATTTTGATGTCATTGTGCTTATAGCTGTTAACTGTCCGTGTTGTTTCCTGCTTGGTGAGCTTCTGTGCTGTTGTTGTCTTCTGAAATAAAAAGTTTGTTTTTAAGATGGAGTATCTGAATGTGTGCCTTTTTTTTGCCTCTGAAAGTGAGAGAGAAAATAGGAAAAGGGGAACTACTAAGAGAATGGTGGATGATGACACAAAACTCACATTTCGTTTGCGTGGAGGTGGGGTTTTTTGTTGCTGGTGTTATTTTGAGGGATATCCCTTTGCTTGCTGCTTTTTGCTGTCTTTTGTACTGAGAAGAGTATTAGTCTCGAAGTTGGAAATCTTGCCATTGTGGTTTCTCTCTTCGTTTGCTCCTTCTACTCTTTTAAGATTTTGTCCTCAGTTATCCAAGGTAGCAGTTGTATTATTGTTTTCCATATAACTCTTTTGTCATTACTTGCCTACAACTAAACCTCTTTAAATCAAAGGCAACATGTCTTGGGTTTGTGTTTTTTTTTTTCTCCATATCATCCTGGCTCAGGTGAAGGTTGGAATTTGTGGTTACCTTTCAGAGCAGACCAAGACGGTGTTAGTAATCTTTGTGTAATGCTACCCGTGCTGTCAAATCAGTATTATTCAAGAGTGATGGCAGAAAAGTAATCTTGTTTTCTGTGGGCCTGTCTTTTGTTTGTTTATAAAGCCCCTGGATACTGGGAAGTATTTACAAAACGAGATTTCATCCTCAAATTCCCAAAGTACACATTTAGACAGAGCAAATCAGGAGAGTCATTTTGATGAATGTCAAAGTGGTGCTACTATCAACAGAACTGGTAGGGTCTAAAGTTAAAAGTTTTGAATTATTTACAATATATGTTATTCAAACATGAAGAGTCTGTTATTTAGCTTTAATTGCTTTGCTAGCAGCTTTCTGCACAGGTTTTTTTGGTTTGTGTGAAAAATTGTTTTGGTAATGACATTGTAAGAAAAATTGTTTTGACTTTCACAGTTCTCTTGGTTGTATAGTATGTGAAAAATGAAAATCTTACACCAATTCTTAGATATGAACTGCATAGCTAAACTGAAGTCATAGATAAGGAACAAAATAAATATTTGCAGGGGCTTTGCTGACTTTATATTTACCATTCCAAACAAAAAATGTGGTCCCAATTCTATGGTGAGCACTGCATAGCTTAGTATGAAGACCAATTTGACATCATTCAGAAGATGATTAATTGCCAGTAAGGTCTTGAAAGACGCAGTAGTGAGAATGTTGGGGTTTTACCTGTATTGAGGATGTTACTTGTTAGCCATTTTAAAGACTGAGTCCTTGTTTTCCCTTCTTGTTTTCTCTTCTGGAGCAGTTAAGGTACATACTCTTTTCAAAAGAGCAAGAGGTATATGCTGTGTCAAGTCTCCTCTGGTACAGTGATGACAAGTTGACCAGATCAGCCAAGGCTGAATAGAGGTCAGCTTTTACTTCATCAGCCTTTCACACTGCTTGCAAGATGGAGATGAAGCAAAAGATCCCCAAAACTCTGGAACTGGACTGGAGAGGACTTGACAAAGTCTAAACATTACAGGGGATGGTTGTAAAATCCAGTCAATTGATTAGTAGTACCAGTGAATGATGTCTTCTGTTTTGCTCAGGCACTAGGACGATTCTTCAGGAAAAAAGTAGGAGAGATTTTGGGTGACTAGCGTAATATGGAGAAGTTTCCAATCCACAGAGCTCTGAAGTTTGGAAGGGTATAGGATGAGATCACCATTTTGACACTGAGCTCTGTGCTGGAGTGCAGAGCTCTGAGCTGAGAGGAAGAGCTCATAAATGATCTAGTTTTGAATTGTAAAGTTGATATTGGAAAGAACAGATGATGTCTTCAGGTCATCAGGAAGTGTCTTAGGGTGGAGTAGTATTGCTTCCAGTGCTTGATAGATGTCAGCAGTTCTTTAAAAGTTAAGATGACAGTGTATGTTTGTCTGTTTGTGATCTTGGAGGAATGGCTCAGAATACTGTCCTGCTGATAAGAAGAGGAGGAAACACCAAACAAACTCAGTCAGCGATCGCAGTAAAAAAATAATGAAATAAGAAAGCTTGTTTGCTCAGGAGGCAAACACAAACTGATGGTACCATGTCACATTAATTTTCTTTAACTCAGAAAAGCAACTGATTTGTAAGGAAACAATAAGACTGTCTTAACACAAGATAAAAATATCCCATATCTTCTAAAATATACAGAGAGAAAGCCAGAAGGATTTATCCTTTTGCATCAAGTGTAGATGACCAGAATTATCTTGCATTGCTTCTTTGTTTAGAAATACAGATTACCTGCCCACCATCCTTCTAGTGACTCTTCGTTTGCCCTGCCATGTGTTTACACAAAACTAAATCCATTTTTTGTTGCAAGAGATTTTTAAGATTGTCTGCAGAGGAGGTACACCTAAAAAGTCTTGGAAGTTCTCAGTTTAGATTCGGAACAGACAAGGCATTCCCATTGCCTTGATTGCTTTTATGAAGATACTACTTTCTAAATTACATTCATTTAGGAAAGATTTTGTAGCAGTGAATCTTTTTCTCCTTTTTTTCCTCTTTGTGTGTCACCTGCCCCAGATTTGATTAATAGAACCAAGTGCTTGCTTAAGCAGGTGCTGCAAACCCAAGAGGACAATGTGAATTTATCACTGTACAAATAGTGTCAAACCAAGTGTGTTTCTTTCGCTGTCGGGGTGACAGGTCACTCTAGTATGGGCGGCTTAGAGATTTTACACGTTGACCATAGCAAGGCTGCTGACGTTACCTCATCTGATTGTTCTCATGAACAATCTGAGGAAGTACAGTCTGGGTGAAATTGCAATGATGGAAGCCGATAGGTAACCATATTAGGGAACTGTTACGAAGATCTCTTTGTCAGACTGCGGTTCAGCAGGGTCTTGTTGGGGTGTGCATTACCTCTGGTTCCAGTCACTCTTTGTATTAAGAACCTGGATGATGACTATAGTGTGCTTGATAAATTTGCAGGTAGAAGCTGGGAGAAGCTACAGAAGTAATGAAGAACCTAACTGGAATTCAGTTTGAGCTTAACAAATTGTAGGTATGATCTAACGAACTTGGAGGTGGCTGAGTGAGTGTGATTGGAAGCTATTTTGTGCTTAGTGAAATTTAATTTAAGAAATGAAAAGTAGCAAGAAAATAACCGGGAAGGGTTAGGCATATGTCAGGGTAAATGTGAGCCAACTAAGTTACGCTGCAAAAAATCAGGAATGACAGAAGGTTTTATGAATGTGTAAGCAAGATGGTCTGAAAACCAAGGAAGTAATCCTTTGCCCTCCATGGCGTGCGTTGAGACTTGTTGAAACGTGTCTGATTTAGCACACTTTTCGAGAAAGATGTGGACAAAGTGGAAGATGTCCAGAACAAAATAATAAGACAGACCAGTGATGCAGAAAATATCACCCTTTAAGAAAATGGGAAGATGTTTTTAAAAGTAAATTAATAACTGATACAAAATTTTAAGTATTTAGGACTGCTGTGGAGAGGAGGAGGGTGGTCTGTGCAATTCAGCGTGGCCACAGAGATCAAGAAGGGATGGTTAAATTGTAGTGAAATTAAATATTGGAAAAGACTGAGAATATTTTTGAATGTAGCCTGTTGGAGACCTGTAAGTAAAGATTTGACAGACATCTTCCAGGAGGGACGCAGATACGGTTGATCCTGCTTTGGAACAGGAAAGTAGGGGAGGCAATTTCATGAGGTCCTTTCTAGCCTTTTCTGATTTCATGTGAGTTTACATTTTAAGGGGTTGGATCTCAGAGCAGAGATTCACAAGGATTTAAAATAAAGTATATAGTTCAGGCTTCAAGGGACACTGAATAAGGAATAATGGCGAGAAAGACATCTTGCATAGCTCTAGAAAACATTGGACTGACTTAACACCTTTAGTGGTAATTTTGAATTAATATGCAAGTGCATTATCTTTCAAACTTTTGAACCTTAGTGCATGAAAAGCGCAACAGCTTTTAAATTTATGACAATTTTGAGCCATAATTTGGGTTTGTCCAAGGCCTATAGAGGCCTTCTAAAAATTAGTCAAGAGACTTTCTTCTGATTCCAGATCCTGGTTGGATCATGGGAAATATGCAATTGTGGTTAACTCTATTAGCATAGTTTATATCTAAAAATGCAAGTTTACCTTTTGTATAAGTGGTGTTTATGTGACTTGCAAACATCAGTTATGTAATTTACTTGGTACAAGACTACCCAAGTGATGCTGGTGTAGGACAGTTGAAATTTTAGTCATCATACGTATTAAACTGTAATAATTTGTTTATATGTGACCAACTAATTTTTGCGTTGGCCTGCATGGCTGTTGAGAGGGACAAGGCTTCATTCACAAGGCCTATCTGGGACCAACCTGTTTAATAAACTTAAGCTTCCACAAAACCTAGAATACAGCAGATCTGTTGTGATAGACTTCATCAGAGATGTTAAGGCAAATGTAGTTCAAAGCAGCTCTTTATTGATTAGTCACCTCACTCTCCTTCTCAGTTGTTCTTCTTTTTCAGAATTGGAAATTGTCACTTGGCAATCTCATTATTTTAAATGCATGGCAGAAAGAATAAGCAATGTATTTTATCTTGCAGAAATCTGGAGTTAATGATGAACACGTCTTTCTGAATGTTTCTTTGCCATGCTGTTATTTAGTATGATTTATAGGATGCATAGCTGCAAACCAGGCATTCAAACTTAGAGATATATTTTAGGATGAAGTCTTTAATATCCCCAGCTATTACAAGGGAAGAGCAACAATTTTATTGTGCACGCCTTTGCTGCATGTCAAGAGAATGTGCTGGAGTAAACTGTGTATGGTACATACAGGAGCTTTTCCCATTTTTTTAATGTGAGAAATCTTAGTGTATTTCCATTTACTAATGAAAGTTACTGACTCGGTGGCATATTTTTTGCTGGCATTGAAATTCTATCAATTTACTGGTTAGATTTGCAGAACTTTTTAGTGCAGATTCATTTGTAAATGAAACTTGAAGGTGAGGTGATTTGTTGACTAAGCTTGTTTCAGTATATGCTGTCACAGCCCAGTGGAACTGTGCTCAGCAGTGTTTTATCTCAACTCTGCAGTAACAATAAATCAAGTTCTCCTGAAGTAATAAAAACATGTTAAATTGCTGCAAAATATGACCAGTTTTATGATCATCTGCTGATGTAGGAGGTTTGGGGAATGAAAATAGCAAATTATTTATTCAGATGGCCTTCAAATGGTTTTTGTTCTATTGGGATATAGCTCTGCTAATTATTTGGAATAGGTTTGGCTTAGCAACAGAAAGAAGGATATAAAAGGTATTTCCACAATCCAGTAACATATTTAGGCATTTTTTTATCATCCTACACCATGTAACTCCGGTAATACTTCACAGTGTTCTTACTCGAGGACATGTGGCAGGTTTATGTAAGAGGTGTGAGTGGAGTTCAGGTGTTCTAAAGGCAAGTGTGTGTCCTGTGCCATGACACTGACTTTTGAGAGTGATTGCACCTGAAAATAAACTTCCCTTTATTCGTGTCACATCAGCTGGGTATATGTAGTAATTTTGTTGATGGATGTGGTTTTGTTCTGCTCCCACATCCTCTGCCCTCAAATAGGAAGTAAAATGTGAAGCTTTTGATTTTTCCAGTGATGGCTGTAACTATATTGGGGCAAAAAGTCTCTTTGCTGTATCTCTCGGTGTGTTCCAGACCAAAGGCAGTTGTCCTGGGTTCTCTGTTCTTCAGAGGCTGCTTATCTTAAACGAAGACCTTTAGCAGGTATTTGTTGTTGGATGTTTTCTTGTCAACTGCTTCTGAATGAATGCAACCTAGTAAGTGAAGCTATATAGTGTTCTTCGTTTTCAAAGTGAAAATAGTATATAAGAACCCAATAGCATCAAGTGAAGAGTAGAATCTGAGTTTTGTTTAATGGTTTAGTAATAATTTAGTTACCGAGATTATTAGGGTAGGTAGGAAGACACTGCTTTAATTCAAAACGCATGCCATAGGGAAGCATCTCTGAACAGTGCCTGTAGTCTGATCTCTCTTAAGTTTGACGACCTGTGCATATGATAGCCAATGAGTATTCTGAAAAATTAATCTCTTAGCTATAGAAATCATGTTGTTCTTGGTAGGAGTTGGAAGCATGGAATCAGATCAGGAAAAATACGTTCACTTAGTTAAGACGATATCCTAGCAGGGTACCATTCTAAACTGCTGTGAAGAGAAATGCTGTGTAACTTGATAGAAACCCAGTGCCTGAGTCCTTTTTTTTACTATTTTTTTAAATTACTTAGATTAGTCTCTAACAGTAGCTTTGTATGATCTTTTTCAGCATAACTGCTTGACAACTGTTTAGTAATGTACAAAGGAATTTAGAGATGACTGCTAGGAGATTCTTTCAGTGTAGTATTTCAGAGCTGAAGCAGCTGGAATCTCAGAGCTTCAGAGCTGTATTCCATGGATGCTGCACTAGTAAGAACATTTTAAATTATCGTGGGTTTTGTTTTTTTTTTTTTAGTGCTAGGAAAGCTTTAGCTGTTCTGTTGTGGTTTTGTTTGGTTGTTTGTTTGTTTCTTAAAAAGCTAAGAAATGAAGGAAGGTTAGTGCAGCACGCTTAGGGAGGGAAAAAAGCCATCTGACACTGATTGAGAAAGGACTACAGCATTTGGTTACTTCTCAAAATTCTATTTGAAAACTAGTCAACGGTATATGGCAATGATCTTTGCATGTGGTACCACCATGTTCAAAAGGGATTTTTTTTAATGATTGTTAGAACTTCTGAGAGTAAAAGCTACCTTTCTTATCTATATTCTGAGACCGTTGCCCTCAATGTCTTTGTTCTTTCTACAGTGTAAAAAATGTGGTTTATGTGCCTTACCACACTAACACTTACACGGAAGTGCTAGCATTGGAGTTTGTATTTTTGTTCTCTTAGGCTTTCTAGAGTAAACTGTAGTGAGTTTGAGCTTCATAGGTCTGTCTGCTGTTTTGGGAGAAGTTTAACATATGTGAACTGTTCTACATGGGATGCTGGATGCAGGTAACAGTACGGATGAAAACTGTATTGATGCAATGACAGGCTAATCGATGACACCTTAGAAAGGAGCTGTGCTGCTGTGAAGTACAGGAGAGGGATGGAAAAGGCAAACAAACAGTGGGAAGGAGCAAAGCGCTCGCTTGCATATTCAGATATGTCATGGGGATTGCCAGTTAAACTGAGGATAGTATTTGTCATCTCTGGGAATCAAGTTCCTGAAGCCATGTGAGGGTGTGCCTGTTAGTGTTCTCAGACGTCTGTTTCCGTGTGAGTGATCTGTGTGTAGGGGCTTGGGTAGAACATGATTGTTAGTAAACATTTCGGAGAGCAGATTTATAGCAGGAAAAACATCTTTTGCTGGGAATCTGGAAGTGTATGTGGAAGTAGGGTTTGAATTCAGACTGAAAAAATTTAGGAAGTCAGCAGTGATAGATTTCTTGTCTCCTATTATAACAGTAATCATATCGGAATTTTAACAAACCATGCATGTATGTTGTCTATTCAGTTTTTGTCTTAGTTTGTAATCCTTCTTTTAGTAGAGAAAGATATATGTGGCAAGGACAGCACACTGAAATAGTCTGATGCAGATTCAGACAAACCTATGATATCTAGTTTATTAAGACTTCATAAGTTGGAAGCATGCATTGTTTAATTTTTTTATGCCTATTTACAGGATAGTTTTTATTTTTGAAATTGTGTAGACACTTCAGAGTTTGTACAGAATAGCTCTTCTGTGGCACGTGTTGTTTGCTGCTGTCAGAATATTGAAGCAACTGTTTAATTACTAACTGATGCTGTGGATGTTGCTGAATTCGTTTTCGTTATAAATTCCTCTTATAGTATTACAGATATGATAGTTTAACTAAATTTAGTCTTTTTGTGGAAAAATCAGTGAATCTGAGATGTTTGGTATTAGAATAGTATGTTAGCATACATCATGATGGTCATGTACTGCTGGTAGGAGTTTTGGAACCTTAAAATAATGACTCTTTTGTTTTTTTTTTCTTGGCTACCGTTTCTTTTTCAGGTATGTAAAACTTCACTGAGTTTCTCTCCTTTTTTCCCCTGTAGTTGCATGTCATGTTTGTTAACTCCTATTTTTTCCTCTCCCTATGTGAAATAAGTTTAGAAATACTGTTAGAAGTTACATGCCTCAGTATATATGCAGCACTTTGTGCAATAGTAAAATCCTAATAAGAACATGTAAAGTTGTTTGTGAGTATTAGAATAATCACTATCCGGTAGAAAGTATATTGCCTAGAGTAACAGATGGTTGTAATGTTCTCTTGGATGTAGGTAATAGTGTATTAGTTCACTTAAATGTAACCTATTTTAGAGTTGAAGAGTAATCTGTTCATATGTAATTTTTCTCTCTTTTTATTACACTGCTTTCCCAGCAAGGACAAGTTTGGAAGGTTTGCAAAGCTTTTCACCTTCCCTTTGCCCGCTTGCCCGCTTTCAGAATCGGTCTCATACTCCATGACTTCTGTCTCTACAGTCCACAGCTTGGTCATAGAAATCAATGTGGAAAAGTTTTAAAAACGAGCTGTCATTCGAGTTCACTATGTTGCGTAGGAACGCCTAGCATGTAATTTAGTTTTGCATGAGACACAAAACTCCTTTGCAAATCCCCATGAGGACTATAAAACTAAATGAATATTTGAGAGAAAATGCAATTTGAGCTCAAACTTTGTCATGTAAGTAATGCTGCTTTTAGTATGTTTCTCCAAACTAAATGGTATATAGCATGGCTTGCTAGTCAGAGTAGTTGAGAAGTAGTGGTGTGTCTGACAGCATGCACTGTAGCTGGCAAAAGGAGGTGCTTCACCAGTTGTTTGTCCACAGAAGCTGTTCTGATGTGTCTGTGTAAGTTATTTAAGAGACCCAACACTTAGCTGCGACTTCTGTTCACATCAAAATTTAATGCAATTTTTTGATTGCTGCTTTTAAAGCATGGACTGTACTACTGTAGGAGTAAAGAAAATGAGCAGAACTTGATTTCTTAACCTAAGGGTATAGGGCACTAGGCAAGTACTGGTGGTTTCATTGCGGGGTGGAAAATTCTCTTGCAGTTAACAGTTTAAAGAAAAATTAAATGCAAATTGGTGGTGGGGCTTTTGATTTTGTTTCACAAAGGATAGTTTAGTCATTTAATGTGCCCAGCACTGTCCTCCACAGATGATGACACGACTGAATTTTCTAGCCGTTAACTCCAGATGAATACAACACTACCTCAAACCAGGAATAGCATTAAAAGGAAACCATTTTTTTTTCTCCTTCTTTTAGGATTGAGATTTTTCCCTCACTGCTGTTCTGCACTAACTGCTTTGATACTTCCATGCATCTTTTTCAGTAGAAGAGCATCTCTGTACTGTTTCCCATTGCATATTTCAGCTGTGACAGTCCCTGCACTTTGCCTTTCATTTTATCACCTGCTCACTAAAAACAAACAAACAAAAAAAGAATCTTTCTAGTTTGTCTTCAGATTTGCAACTGTCACTTAGCTTTAGATGGATGATTGTGTTTTTACTTCATTTTTCATTGTATTTTTTTGTAGGCATGCGGTGACCCCAAAGCCAAACCATCCTATCTTATTGACAAAAACCTGGAATCTGCTGTCAAATTCATAGTCAGGAAGTTTCCAGCAGTAGAAACACGCAACAACAATGTAAGTAACCAAATTGCTATATAAGTATTTTTCTCAATACCCTTCAGCGCTTGTTGCTCAAATCTGTGAGGTTTTATGTATTCTTACAAAGCATCTGATGTTCCAATTGCAGTTGGTTCCTTCAAATGTCTGATCGGATCTATCTCCAAAGAGAGAATATTGCACTGCAGTTCTAGATTGGTTTTGTTGGGGTAGGACACTTGTGGGTTTCTTTTTGCCTGCTGTCTTCTGTTCCATTTCAAAGACTTGTCAGTGGGAAGTAAGCATCGAAAAACTCATGCCTTACTTTGGTAGTGGGAATTCTTGGTGACCAGGCTGACTGCAGAAGATGGAAGTTGCGTAACTTCGTGATGAGACCTGACCAGCAGATTAATAAAAGGCACCTGACTGCGAAGTTGGAGAATGTGTTTGTACTTTATAGGTGCTCTTACCTTACAGGTGCCCTTGCCTATTGGGGTCAGTCTCAGGGGGAGAATAAGGAATGCTTTAGTACATAAGGAGAAACTTTGTCAAGTACAAAAATATGAAAGTATAGTAATTTCCTCTTCAGATGTAGTGAGTTCAGTTGCGGTAGGAAATTATTTTTCAACCTTCTTTGTGATCCAGTATTGCTGGATTTGACTTGGAAGCCTTTTAGAAATAATTAAGATTATTAGATTGGAAGTCAAGGGAAAGATTTTTGTTTTACCTGCTTGTATTTCTTTCCAAAGGTAGTAAGTGGAGGTAGATGTTGGGTTTGCATGGTCCCTGCATGCAGCTACTTGGCTTGTGTGCTTGAGAGGTTTGGGCTTGCTTTAAGCATTCAGGTTTCTGCAGAATGGTTCTGATAAAAGCAGTGGAAATAATTAGTGTCTTTACAGTGCCATTTAAGATTTCTGTATATAATGTCTGCAGTAATACCAGTGGGAAAAAAGATGAGAAAACCTTGCCCTTATGGAGGAAACAATTTCACTAACAATGTCCTTTCTCATTTTAAAACTTGTACGTGTTTCATACTAATATTGCTCTGCATAGAATTTGATTGTGTTAGTAACAAATATGGCAAATTCGTTATCAAAGCTATGTAAAAATAGTAAACCCTTTAAACCACATTTGGTAAATGCTTCTGTATTCTCTAAATTCGAGTGGCAGATCTGGTATTAAAAGTAAAAAAATTATGTATGTGGAATTTGATTAATGCCTTTGCATGTGTGCTCTATATGTCTTCCGGTTGTTGACTGTGAATTTGGAGCTTAACTAATGACAGATATTTAAGGATTTGGTTCTGTGAAGTTTATGGAAGGAGATCAAAGCTAACTTGATGTATTTTGACAATTGCAGTTTCTAAAATAGGACACGCTCATAATGTTTTGTCATTGCCTTGTGTTTATTTACCATGAGCCAGCCAGGCCTGTGTTTATTAAGCACAGTTATCAAAATCCTACCCTCTTTATGTATGAGCACAGTTTAAAGTAGGGGGTTTGAGTTTTAGCAATAGACAGCTGGGATTTCCCTCCCTGCGGGCAGAGCCAATGGCAGTTTGCTTGTCTTAAGTTATTTACAACGCTCCACAGGAACACATCTGTGTCTCCCAAAAGAAACCTTTGCCTGTGACAGGTACCTCATGACACAAAAAGCCATGTCATGTGTGGAGAAAGTTCTAATTTGATGTAAGCTAAATTTTTGTTTGTAAACCTAAGCTTCTAAAAGGCATAAGTATCTAGCTCCTGGTCAGCAAGATGTTGCGTTGCCCTCCTTGATCTTCCTTTGTCTCTCCCTGGTCCTGTTGGCCAACAACGAGCTCACCATATATTAAGGGGACACACCAGTGAGTCCCTTCAGTAGGGAAATGGATGATCGGAGATTTTAAAGGGCAAGAAGCTTGTTGGAACAGGGATGCATCAATTAATGAAATATTATGAATTATTATTGCAGGGAAGTAGTTGAGAAATTGTAACCTCTTTGCTGGGGAGACTCCAGGACAATCTTTCAGGGAGGGGATTTTGGGATATTGTACGTTCGACTGCAGCCATCACTATTGCTTAGCATTGTGCATGCATACAGTTAGTGGTATCTATTGACATGTCAGTGGGTGATGTTGCCAAACAAACTTGCATCCAACTACACAACAGGTAGCATGTATTCTTTTGACCTATTTTTAGGTGTTAGTTTGCTTTTCTTTGGGTACTATAGTTTACAGTGTTTTGTATCTCAGAGGTGAACAACACATTTTATTGAATAGTGTGAGCAGTGTCTGCTGTAACCAAATGATCTTGAAAAGCCTGCATTTTTATTCTTTGAAACCAGTGATTGTTATGTTTGCTGTTGAGAGTTTTTACATCTGTATTCACAAAAAATACACCTCGTGTTTCTACTTCCTTCGGTGTTTGACATGCTAGATCAGACTACGGCAAGGTGTGACAATTGCTGATTTTCAATATTGTGCCAAGATTGAAAGTTTATAAGCAGTTCAAACAACGAAGTGCCTGATGATTCCTTACTGACCAGACTGAAAAAGAAAACAAAGTAGTTCATGTTCCAAAGGATCGATTATATATCCAGACCTCGTCAGTTCATAACTCACTCTCTCCTGTTGTCTGAGGGCAGACACTGTGATCTCTTACACTGCCCTTTCTTCTCCAGTCACCATCATGAGCAATATAACCTTGAAAATGTGCAGTTTGAAGCCTGAGCTCTTAAATCAGCTGTTAATGATGTTGGCAAGCAGTGTAGTATTGCTTAACAGTGTGTGAAATAACCTGCAAAGGAGGGAGTGTATGTAAACAAAACATTGAAGGATTGATGAAGTGAGAAACAAACATTTTAGAATCCTATTTGGAAAGGAAACTATGTAATAATAAAAAGTATCTATCTTCTGTGTTTGGGAAACCTTAGTGTTTGTTTTAAATTGACTAATGCTTTGTTTTGGAAAAGCCTTCTAAACTGGATAACCCATCCAAAAAGCTTTATAACACCATCATTCTTGGTTAGAGCAGTGATCTGATTGTGCTAGTGTTAACTCAGGGTAACGTTTATTTTTACTGAGTTTACTTGATTAGCTTCAGAAGAAAAGTTCCAAAGTAAGGGATGCAGCAGCAGCCTGATTTTTCTGAAGGTTTTTCAGACCTCATCCTCTTGTAAGGTATACAGACAAGTTTCTCAATGCAGAGAAGTTGAAAGAGAACATACTAAACTCCAAGAAGTTGTAGTAGGGCCTAAATATTACTCTCTTCTCAGTCAGGACTAACATTTAATGCCATTGTAAAACCAGAATAAAATAATTCACAAGAGGAACTGGAGATGCAGGGAGAAAAGACGTTGGGTTTCTGTAGATTGTGGGTAGGGTCTGAGAAAATCTGCTGCCTGCACAGGTCAGTGTCTTTGTGTGATGAAGCCAGCCTCCCTTCTGCTTTCCAAAACACCGCAGATGGGAAGTAGTGAGAAAGTCTGCCTTCTTTCGTGAACATATGTTTTTCTTTTACTAAGATTACTCCTCAGCAATTTCTCCATAGAAAAATTTCCTGTATTTTTAAATGTCTTCTGGAGAAGTTGAGGCTTAGTCATTGCCGAGCAGTAAGCAGACCTGTGAAACATCACTCAGAAGTTTGTGTTTGGTTAGTGGGAGAAATGTCGGTGTTTTCCAGATACTGCTACTCTCCATCTTTTAGTAGCTGTCTTCCCAGTAATGTTCATATCAATTGCTTTGTGTTTTGTATTGACGACACACGGAATTTCTTAGGAGATAGTATTTTGAGGGTTCGTTTGCCTGATTTAACTGTAATAATTTTCTGCTGTGTTTGTATCAGTGGGGCCTGAAGTAAGATTGTATGAGAGCAGAGTACAGCAGTGCAAGCATTTCCAGCCTCCCTGGGTTAGGACCTGTGGGTATGGATTACTTAATTTTACATTTTATTTATTTTTTTTCTGTGGATGTGTTGGCTTTTTCCTTTTAGATCCTGGTATGTATGTTTGGTCCGCTCGCTGTGTCTTTCCCAGTTTCACTTCCCAGTGAGCTGGTTGCCTTGGGAATTAGCAGGATGTGGGAGAGGTGTTGTGGGCACAGAGTGACTGGACCTCCTTGGTCAAAGCTTATTAGAAGGCATCAGTGTATGCTTTTATTATATGCTTTCTTCTATCATGAAATTATTGAAATGTGCACTTGATAACGAGTCTTGATTTTTAATTTGTGATAGGTGCTTCTAAAAATTAGTCTTTTTCAAAACAACGGAATAAAATAATTCTTTGCTTTTTGAAGTCTTTTTGGCCTTGCAAAGGGTACAGTGCCTAAAGGAAAATGCCATTTGTTTGCTTGTTTCTGTTGAGGCTTTTAGTATTGTAACTTGCTAGTGAAGGTAATTTAGAAATTCTCTTTTGAGGAAAAGTAACTTTGGGGTTGCAGCCAAACTGCCTCATGTTTTTCAATAAGCAAGTAATTAATTTTTGAGGAAATGATATGATAATTAACTGGTTTCTTAAGAGTAACTTAAATCCTCAATTTCAGTACACTCATATTTTTTTTCTCCAGCTTTCTGGAGTGCTAGATCTCTTGTATGGGAGGCTTGATTTTTCAGATAACTTACTGCTTTCTTAAACAACAAAAACCAATCTCCCCATATTTCACCATAAAACTAACTGGTCTCCTGGCCATGAAGACTAAAATCCTTTTCAGGTAAGGGGATGCCGTGCTTTTCTTGTATGGCTGTGCCTGTTCGACTCTGCTGCTGCTCGAGGAGCTTACGGTGCTGAGGGGACCACGAATGCAACTGATCTTCCAAAAGCCACCAAGGCAGTAATTTTGTTTATGGGAGATCTCACTGCATGAGTCACTGTTCAGCTTTGTACGAACAGTTGAGATTTCTTAAACTTGAAAATAGGATGTACTAATGATAGTTTATTTCAGACGAAACTGCAAAATATCTGCAAAAATAGCATTTTATTTACTATTTAATTTACTGAATTGAAATCGTTCTGCTAATGCCTTGCTTGCATACAGCCACACCTCCTGTTCTGATTTTGTATGCAACAGCATGTCTGGTAGCTTCAGTTGTGACCTGCATAAGACTGCCTTCACAGCGTAGAACGACCTGCGCTATAATCAGAGAATAGTGTGTAAAATTTTTCAGCCTAAGAGTCGTTTTTTCATAGCAATTTCACAAGGTAATGTGAAATCCTGAAATCTCTTAAAAATGTTTTACCAAGCAGAATTGTTGTAATGTAACTTGTAAGCCATGTCAGCGGTGATGTTTATATTCATGGCGTAACTCTTGATTGTGCATGATTTTGAGGTGGTTTAACATCCAAATACAATTTAATTTTTATTGTTATTTGTAATAAGTTACTGAGTCCATAGCTGTAAGTCACATCAATCCACATGAGTTGCTTGCCAAGGTAAACTCAACTAGTCATGTGCTTGCTTAACAGTGTATGCAATACCTACAGAGAAGTGAATGTGTGTAATCCTTAACCTGTTTGCTTCATCTATGAAAACTTGCTTTTGATTTGATGATTGACAACTCAAGAGCTTGACCATCAACGAACAGAAACAAAAAACCCCATCATTAATACCCAAACAATATTTTAGTCAAGCAGCGTCACTTACTGAGATGGCATTCTGAAATCAGGTTTTCTTGCATTTTAAATGGTTATTTAATTATTTCATGGCACAAATGCAAGTATACAGGCAGCTAGAGACACATGTTCAAAACATTTTTATCTACACAACAGCATAAACTGTAAAAAGATGCCTCGTAGATGTCAATATTTTAGGCCAAAGCTTCCATTATACAATAATACGTAATTAGCTTAATGTAGGAGTTACTGTATGAATTTATGTAGAAGAAAGTTAGAGAGTGGGGAAACTATTCCTCATGACTGACAAGTAGATCAGTTTTTAAGGAGGAGCTTCACTGCTCTAGCTGTCTGCCCTTACTAATGATGTGATCAGCCCTGGGGACAGTGACGGGAGGGTTGAAGGGTCGTGAGTGGCTGTTTCCTTTTCAGAAGAGTTCAGTTAGTGCTGGAAGCTTGAAAACAAACCATAAATGGATCTTGCAGTAGAAATACATTAGTTAGTAAAACTGTTAAATATTCTATTACATCTTTTTATATGTCGCTTATCACTTCAGAGGCTGCTTTTGATTGGAAATAAGAAAACCAAGGGCACATCCATCATTCTGCAGTTTAGAGAATTTAAAACTCATATTCTCCATTTGATTAGATCCTTCTCCCCGCCGTTCTGCTATGGATTTTGTAGACACAGAACTTTGTTCAAATGAGTTAAATTTTTGAAATCTTCATCTAAAGACTCTGCAGGTACAATAAATGACAGTGGAAATAGTGACAGTGATTATTTGCCCCAGAATTTTAACAGTCCAAATCTGTAATAACTGCTGTTGACGGCTTATATTCCAGCTAGTAAGGTTAAGTTGATGGTATTTTCTCCTAGAACATTGTAGTATCTATGGTGTTTGTTTGTAGAAAACAAATACAAGTGTTTAATGATCATACTTGCAAGAAAAATATCACACTGATATCAGCAGAAAAATCTGCCGTTTATTCCTGGATCATGAAATATAACATTTATTCACATAATACTGCAACCAGTAAAATAAATATGAATTTTAAGTTACAGAACTACTGTTACCCTCTGTTTTTCCACACATAACTCTCTAAACAGCCTTTTCTAGTTGTCTCATAGTTTTCCTTTGCCTTCATACTAAATTCATATTTATTTACATTGTTAATATGCCAACATCTGTGTCATCACTTCCCTGTGTCTGAGCCGTTGTGTTCATGTAAACTTTAAGTGAGGCTGTGTTACACTTTCTGATTTACTTTTTGATTCTTTTAATGTGATTCTTTTAATGTACTGGTCTCTGTTTTCATCTTCAGTTGTGTAAAGATTTTGGAGGTTTAATATGAGGAAGGAAAGGCACAAAACTTGATTCAGTTCAGTTCCTAGTAGATAATGTATTTGGAAAAGTGTCAGCGACACTCTGGTATTTAAAAATCAATATTCATAAGCAATATTAATATTCATAAATGATATACTAAAATGTTTGCTTTGTGGTATTTTGTTAATAGACAAATTATCTCAGATAAATTACTTGAAATTTCTTTGATCTTGTGTTATGCTAAAATTTCTACAGCTCTTCATATGTCTTAAATCTAGTTCACCTTATTCAACAAAAATACTGTTGTCCTTGTTGGTGTAATTTGTACTTCAAATTCCTTAAGAATAAATAAACTACACTGGTAGGGTTGTCAAAGACTGGAACAGGCTGCCCAGGGAAGTGGTTGAGTCACCATCCTTGGATGTGTTTAAAAGCCGTCTGGGCACGCTGATCCGGGACAGGGTTTAGAAGTGGGCCTGGTAGCGTTTGGTAACGGTTAGACTTGATGATCCTCACGGTCTTTTCCAACTTTAGTGATTCAGTGATTCTAAATAAAATATGTCTAATCAATAGACAGGCATGGTTAGCTATAGTGAAAAAAATCTTTTGATGCTAGCAATGTTTAAGAGTTGTTTCTTCAGTTTATCCTATTTTAAAACTTCTGTTGAATATTGGAAACAGAAATGTTTGCTGATAAATGAAATTGCAGGATAAGGAAGAAAGCCTCAAACCAGATACGGAATGATACAGCACCAACTATTTCTAAGCAGCTGTTAGGAAATTAGTAATGGAAAGTTTTGTTGCAGTGGGTGTGGAAATAACTACACCCACATTCCTGAGTGATAAAAGTGCAAATAAACACCCGAGACCCTACATGCTCTAAGTTGTACTTTAAATATCGCTGATCAGGCTCTGCTAGTGGAATTGAACTGTTTTCACCATACTGGCTTAACAGTGAATACAGCCGATAGATTGGTTTACTTTGGTAATAGTATTTTAAGTAGGTGCTGACACCTTCTGAGCTCAGAGAGTGATCACCGTAACTCTGTACAAAAGTTTTAGCATCATTTATATGTAAATACTTCTCAGAATGCAAGTACCTAGTTAACAGTGCACAGCAATGATCCCTTAGTTCCTGGCCGAGTGTAGTGAATACACTACATTCTCTTGTTTAAGGTACAGCTTGACAAAATTTCTGAAAAAAAGATTGTGGTGGGTTTTTTTTATTACAAGCTCAGTTCCTGGCACCATCTCCCTTCTTGCCACATCTCCCCACTTGGTGTATTATGGCCCAGATGCGTTGTGGCTTTGCAGTTGTGTCCTCCTGAAGTGGACACTCAGTTGCTATTTGTTGTAACAAGCATAGATGTAGAGTACAACAACCTATACTCTTGATAGTCTCCCTTAGCATTGCTCCTTACTTCATGTGAGTTGGGACTGTGATAGGAAAAAGCTCTTAAAGCATGTGTGCAGTTGTAATTAAAGTTTTGGGTTTGTCTTTCTGCACTAGAATTACTCTTATTTCTGAATGGTAGCTTGTAGTCTGTCCCGAAAAATCATGCAACCACTCAAATTCATCCAATTCACACTTGTGTTAGCTGCCCAGAAACAAACCCTTAGTCTACTTGTTTGTTTTTTTTTTAAAAAAGTTGCAGTAAATAGCTTAAATGACAGGATCAGGATGAAGCATCTTAGGTGATGAATGCTCATCGTACAACAACTGTTGACTGACGAAGCAACCCTGAAAGTCGAGAGGTCCCGAGCACGGGTATAGATGAGCCCAAAGATGTTCTGGAGCTGAGCAGACCTGCAGGAGCTCCGAACTCCGTGCGTCGTGCTGCTGACTGCTTTGTTCTCTGAGCACAAGGCAGTGACACTGGGAAAGGCAGTGGCAAATTCATACTAGGGAGCAAAATACAGTTCGTAGTACTTAGGTTTGAAAACAGATTTTTGCATAGCAGTAGTTTAAATGAAAGTAACCTATTTCCTACTGCGTGAGATTATCAGGAGAAGTTACAAAATAAAGATGTGTACTTGCACCCATTTTTCATTTAAATCCCAGCTGATGACTGTGTGAAAGGAACTTAATATTACATAGGGCAGACATTAAAAGTCAGACCTTCAAAGTTAAATACTTCACACTGGTTTAAGAGTAGGCAGGAGTATTTTAAAATGTAGCCACTCCGGTTTGCTCATAACTCTGCATATGTCTGTCTTCCTTGGCTATAATGGATATCTTACTGCTCAAGGCTTATAAGAGTCATAATCACCTCTAAAAATTCAAAGAAGCACAAGCTATCTTATGTGTGATATGCAGTAGTGGTCCAGGCAGTCTGTTTTTTGAATTTTAGTGCTTTACATAGAACTGAGAAGACAGAACACAACTTAATAAAGAAAGGAAGGTGAAGCATATTCACTTCTAACCCCTCATGAAAATAAGCTAATAAATTTGAAACAATTTATTTAATCTTTCTTATAATTGATTGCTCTTGCTGGGAAGAAAATCCTATTTAACTTGATCAGTCTTTAATTTAAAATCTTGCAGCTTTGGAGGGCACTTTTTCATGCAACTGCTTTAATTCATTTCAATTCATATATCAGGGAGGAAACAATTCATAGCTGGATATTGCAAGTTAAATAATTGGATTCTCGCAGTGCCGTGAGACTGTAATACGTAGAAAACCAGAATGGCTGTTCAGTAACAGCTGCTTTTTTTTTTTTTTTGCCTTCCTGATTGTAATTGCTGTAAGTGATCTGTCTGGTTTCTCTAGAAAAACACCTGAAAAATATGGAAATTAAATAATAAATCATTGTCTGTATGGATATTAAATAATAAATCATTGTCTGTTAAAAAGAAAAAAATCCATGTGAACTATTTTATGCCTTTGTATTCACATTTGCCTCTTCCATTTTATCCACCAGTGTCTAATGCCAGTGTTTTGCTTCTTTTTCTGTTTCTTTATTTTGTTGCTTTTGTTTGAATGTATTATTGTGTTTATATGGAACTGGTCAAAGAACCGTTACTGTATTTTATGTTTGTATCTACATTTTATTTTGCATGCTTAACGTGGCTTTGCCTGGATATTCTTTTTGGTAAGTTCAGAATTTAAAAGCATAATGTTTTTCTGTAGTAAAGTTTGTAACCTGCCACCTTCTCTTCTCCCACCTCAAGTAATGTCATTACTTTTTTTTTGTCATACCGATTTGTGCTTATGTACTGTTCGGCTTTTGCTAATTATACACATGATAACACTGTTTTCCTACCTACCCATTTTCATCTCTAGCTGAGCTAAGCAATACGACTTCGGTACTAATGTGTACTAATTTGACTTTTATCTTCAAAGTGTAGTTGGCAGCTGTTAAAATCATCTGTTCTGAGAATTCTGTGTGTATTTGAGACGCACAGAACCTCAGTCTTAGAAAAGGCTTCTTTGCGTAGCCTGGTGGTTACTCTGCACTTCACAGGTATTATTTTTCAGCAGTCTTCTCGAGATCTTTTAAGAACAGCATGCATGTTTATGTTTCTCTTTTAGCAACAGCTTGCTCAGCTCCAGAAAGAAAAATCGGAAATTCTGAAGAACTTGGCATTATACTACTTCACGTTTGTTGATGTTATGGAATTTAAGGTGAGGTATTACAAATACGTCTGTTGTTCTGTCACATCATGTTTCTGTCTTTTTATTTATGAAGTAACGCTGTATAATGAAATAGCTGAACTTGTAGCTCTGTTCTTAAAAAAAAGAAAAAATCAATCTCCATCACTAAGCATAGTAAAGTCATTTACATTGCTCTTTTAAAACTAAAGCTGTTCCTTTGTTTTTCAAGGACCATGTTTGTGAGCTGCTGAACACTATTGACGTTTGCCAAGTCTTCTTTGATATTGTAAGTTTCTGGGTTTAGGCTTAAAAATGTTTCTGCTCAGAGTCCAGTGTGGAGAATTAGAAGGACTTGTTTATGTTAGCCCAAAGAAATGATATCTCTAGTTACAAATGCAAGAGAAATAAAGCCACTGTAATGTTCAGGTCTCTAATTTTTTTAATAGCTTGATGTTGGAGGATAGACCTTTTTAAACAGGTTACTTAGGGACAGTGGTAACAGTGTCGTCTGATACACATACAAATCGTTCTGAAATTTTTTGCTTTATTGCATCTGCAAGTTAATTCTTAGGGTTTACTGTCATCTGTATGCTTAAGCCACTTGAGGCTCACAGGACAGGAATATTACTGGTGTCCACCTGAGCTATGTGAGGAGGTCGCTTCTGGTGTGGCTAAGCCAAGTACAAAACCAGTTAAAAGTTATATTAAAAAGAACAAAACATTAAACCCCAAAACACACAACCAAACACACACGAAAAAAAAAAGAAAAAAAAAAAAACAAAAAACTTCCAACACCTTTTCCTCTTGATTTCAGCTTGCTTTCTTAACGTTCAGAATGTCACCTTGCTAGCGTTAGTCATTAGTCTAAATTTGGCTGACATGTATGCTATGGAATGACGTTACCAGGCCAGTGGGATATGTGCCAGCTTTTTACATTACAGAGTCTTATCAAAATATAATTCATAAGCAAGGCACTTGCTGAGTGCTTAGTTATATCCAAGAAAACTTTTCCTATCTGTCAGCTAACCTGACACTTAAGCTTGGAAGGATTGATGTGCATGTTTGCTTTCCTGATTGCAAACCATTCTGGGGATTCAAGTGAATAAAATAAGATTATACACAGTCTGTGTGCAACCAGAACAAAAGCTTTCTTCAAGACAGTCCACTTTAAATAAAAAAAGGCTAAAGATTGGTGGAAAGGTAGCGGAAAAGTTTTATGTTTGTTCCTAAAAGTTTTAGAACTATAATTTACTGTTTTTTATCTCTAGACTGTAAACTTTGATTTAACAAAGAACTACCTAGATTTGATTATAACCTACACAACTCTAATGATACTGCTGTCTCGAATTGAAGAAAGGAAGGCTATCATTGGATTGTATAACTATGCCCATGAAATGACACATGGAGCAAGGTAAAAATCTGTTGTATAAACAAATGTATGTAATAACAATAACAATAGTAACAGCTACACCTGAGTGAATTGTTTGGTTTTGCTTTTAGTGACAGAGAATATCCACGCCTTGGCCAGATGATTGTGGATTATGAAAATCCTTTAAAGAAAATGATGGAGGAATTTGTACCTCACAGTAAGGTATGTAACTACTTTTCACAGGCATACAGTAACCTTAACTGACAGAAGCAGAGATAAAAAAGTAAAAATGCAAGAGTTTGTTTTGTCAAAGGCCATTAAGTAGAAATTTTACAGGATATCTGGGGCTGGGGGTTGCTTTCCTTTTAAGTAACAGAACCTGTAGAAATAGAGAAATGCTAGGGCCCATTGATAAGGTTCCATTTTATTCACTGAGGATTAGAAATTGATTAAAAATCAATTGTGATCATTTAAGAATATCTACATCTGTGTTCGGTTTTGGTTTGTAGCTTGAAATTACAGAGATTCCTAATGTTTCTGGGAAACCTTTTTTTTCTTCCCCCATTTTTTTCTTGTTTACCATCGTAGATGAATGTGTGTTTTCTGTTTTGTAACCTGAGGGTTTTTGCTTTGGATTGTCCTTAAACTGGAGATCCTGGACATCACTGCCTCGTTAATAATAGCTCCTGTACTCAAAAGCTGACGTTGTGTACCCTGCTCAGTTGACTTCACTAAGTTAAATGAACCCAATTCCTTTAGCCTTTTCTGTACAACGTGCTTCCATAGCTGGTTGTGCTGCAGTGCTGTGATGATTTACCTAGGCTATATTTTCATGAGTGTACCTTGTAAAAATGACAGAAGCTTGGCCAAAGTCAATGTATATCACTTCCCATTTGTCACCTAGCCTTGCCAGTCTGTCAGAGGAAACTAGATTTGTTTGATTAGTACCGACCATTCTTTATAAAGGTACTGTTTTCTAGGTGATTGCACGTTGCCTAACAACTTATTTTGGAATCTTTGGCAGTTTAACTTAAATACTAAGTTATTGCCTGATTTTTTTTAACACTTGATGTTGTTTTTTTTCCTATTTTGAAGTCTGGATACTGGTTGTGTTTTCTTTCCCCAGCCCTTGAGATTTTTCTTAGTTTCCTTAAAACTTTTAAGATAGTCACTAGAAATTCAGTGAGTCTTCCCGCAGCTTCTCGAAAGTGCTCTGAAGTGGTGTTGAATACTTCTCATTTGTCTAAATAATCTTTGATTTTATTTTTTGTTATACTTTCCTCTGCACAATTCTTGACTTGCTAAGACTTGTTAAGGATCTCACTGGCGATTAGTCTCTGCTTGTGCACATTTTAGGAAAGATAGTTCACTTTTCAGTATTGTCTTAGGCTCTTGTATTTATAATAATGGACCAATCCTTTCCCTTGAAGTGTTTTGTAAAGCCATTTTTCAGTCTGTTTTTTTTTGCTCTTCTGCTTATTCTGTGCTAGAGGTATAAATGGGGGTCAGGAATCCCCTCAGGCACTGTACTGTAGAAACACACACTTGGGTTGCACTCTCTGCACGCTGGTGGAGCTGCACGCTTAAGTTGTCCTTTCATCATCTCGCTGCTTTGCAATAAACCTGACAGTTGTTTAGTCCTTTCAGTTAGCTTAAGCACATTACTTGGGATTTTTTGTCTGAGTGACCTTCTCTACTGGCATAGTTCTTAGACCTGGCTCTGCAAGGACTCCTACAAGCACATGTATTAATGCAAAAGGCAGGGAAAAGGCATAGGACCACACTTACTTAGATAAGATTAATCTGCTCAGAATAATTGTAATTTGCTAGCAAAAAGGGAAGGATATACTAAATGAAATGGCAGAGAAAGGAGCAATACAGTAATTGGGATGCTTGAATAAATAGTGAACAACTTTTGATCATACATGATGTATTTGTTGTCCCCTATTGATTTTTTTTTTCATGTCTCTAATTGTGAACTCAGAATTTTGTAACTAATTAAAAAAACAAAAATTAACCCCTCCTGTTTCTTTTCATCCCTCCCTTAGCTTGGAATAGTCTTCTATGTGTGAAATAAAGTAGATGCAACATGTTTTAATCTTAATTTCAGAACTAGTTCAGCAAAATGTTCTTAGTAGTAGTAGTAGAAATGCTGAGAAAATGGCACCACTGATAAAATAGCACTTAGGTTCTCTTGTGGTTGGAGTATGGTAGTTTCAATACGCAGTTTGCAAAATGAGATAAAAGGACTGAGCCTCGAGGATATCTTCAAACTAATGATTGGTGGTCTTTTTAGTCGCTTTCAGATGCTCTGATTTCACTCCAGATGGTCTATCCTCGAAGAAATCTCTCAGCTGACCAGTGGAGAAACGCACAACTACTGAGCCTCATCAGTGCCCCCAGTACAATGCTTAATCCTGCACAGTCTGACACAGTACGACCTTTTCATTTGCGTTACATGATAGAGTTAAGCGAGGTTTTCCATAAAGTAGTGGCGAAGGGGCTTCATTTGCTGTTTGCCTTTTTGTGGCCTTTAATCAGAGAAGTAAATAGGTGGCCTGGGAGACCTGAATGCTTTAGTATGGGGAGGAAAAGTTTACGGACATTAATTAAAGCTTCTGTTGCATTAGCCCGTGACCTCATTTCTAGTATTTGATAATCAAAAGATGAAGAGAAGCAATGTTAACTTCTACAGTGTAGAAGGAAGGAATCCTGTGTACTGTTTCCCATTTTTGTGGGCCACAGGCCAAAAATTGTAACTGATACTTCCTTTAAAGTTGTTAATGTTTGCACTTGCTGCCTCATTCTGAAAAAAAATTCAAGTAGATGTCATAGTGTGATTTTTATGCACCTAAAACCTTTTGTTGTTAAATATTCTTAAATACTTTTGTTGAAACTAAGTATTTGTCAAAATTTGATTGCTGTTTTGTTCAAGGTATTGGAAGGTATGGAAGCTCATTTAATGTTCAAACTCTGTTTCTAAAGGGATGAAACACTGCCCTGTTGGTAATCAGCAGCAGTCTTCCACAATTCATTAAGCATTTAAGGCTTTATTTGTCCCTTTTTTCCTAAAAAGTACTTCTCGTTAAATATATTATGTTTTTCATGTAATTAGTTTGCTACAAAGTACTGTTTTTTCAACAGATGCCATGTGAATACCTCTCTCTGGATGCAATGGAGAAATGGATCATTTGTGAGTAAAATATTCCAGAACAGCTCATGACTTTATTAAAAAAAAAATCAGTTAACATTTAAAAGATTACTTGCTTTTCCGTACTGTACAAAAGCTGTTGTATTCAAATTAGATTCTAGAGAACTTGACTAACTGTACTTGTATTTATCATCCTTCACATGCAGTGAAGTTAGAATTCAGCATACGCTGGTGCAACAGAGTTCATCACCAATTTATTCTAGACTGACTAAAAGCAAGAGCTTTAATAATTCTGATGAAAATACCCCACACTATTCTAGTGGAAGTATTTTTTATATATAAAATGATGTTATCAATTAAACAGTTCATTAACAAACTATATAAGAGAAAATGCATAATAATCTCACTGTTGTCTCACTGTCTCTGCTCGTCTGGCTTGTGACACACACCAATATGAACTTTTGAAGTTGGATTTATTTTGTGCCATGGAATCCTAAATAGTGATGCTACAGCTTTGAACCTCTGGAAGCTTGCACTTCAAAGCAGCTCGTGCTTGGCTCTGTTTCGAGATGAAGTATTCCATATCCATAAAGCTGCAGAAGACTTGTTTGTAAACATACGAGGGTAAGTTTTCATTCTCTTTTTCTCCTTTCAGAACCTCTGTTAAAGTGTGATTTCCTGAAGAACTGCTTTGAAAATGTTACTTCTACTTGTTACAAGCTTTGCTTCAGGGTAGTCAGTCCACAAACATTTGGGCTTAGTATCTCGACTGTTACTGTAATACGCAACTTTCATGAGTCTGATTTCGTAACCATGATGCCTTATTTTAATCTCAGTTCTGAAAAAGTCTGGATGAATCAGTCTCCAAAATGGCAAAAGTTAAAATTAAGGATCTTGCCCACACATCTTAATCTAGTGAAATGATGCTATGAATGTGGAGTTTGCTTGGAAATTGTCTCTGCAATATATCATGTGAAAACTCAGAGACAAACTTGAAACCTCTACCAGCGAACAGCAGGAGCACTTTGCTATCAAGTCGTTTTGATTTGGTTACCCGGTTTTGGTATTTAGCTCTGATGAGGGAAACAAGTCTGCTGGGAGCTTCTTGCCGTATCCTGCTTGCTGTGTGTGGCATTGCAGCTCCTCTCAAGTCCCATCAGCTCCTACTTACTTGCACTACTGGTACTTATTACCATATTGCGTTTTCACTTGCAGCTATAACAAGCGTATTAATGACATCAGAGAGTGCAAAGAAGCTGCTGTTTCACATGCGTAAGTGTTTTACGAAGTTTTCCTGACTAATTTTCATGTTCGTTTTCTTGGTTGGTTGTAGAGAGTGTGTAAACAACATTGTTGAATGCCGAGTTAGTAGTGCATTTGGAAATTAGAGCATGTGCTTACTGTTCTTGTAAATCTGCCTTTGCTTAATGCCATTATCGATTTAACTTCCCAAGTTTTAGATTATTTTTTACATTATCAGGATAGAAGCATTTAGTTTGTACTCCAGTTTCTTTTTGCCTCTTTACTTGATATGAATGCTAATTAAATGGAAATACTGTAGTGGAGTCAAATGCCCATCACAGAGCAGGAGAAAAGAACTTGGTTTAGAAATTTAACCATGCTTCAGAATATACAGGGTTGGTGATGGGATGCCAATTTTAATTGAATTGCATCCTTCAACGGCCTGAACTTCTAACATTGGAATAATATGAGCTGCCTATGCTTGGGCTTAACTATTTGGAAAAGTCAAATATTCTGTCGTTAACACAGTGGGTGATGTCTCGATTTGTTCTTTTGATGCAGCGGTTCCATGCATAGAGAGAGACGCAAGTTTTTGCGTTCTGCACTCAAAGAACTGGCTACTGTCCTGTCTGATCAGCCAGGCCTATTGGGTCCCAAGGTAGTTACAGTTCTTACTTTTTGGATTTATGCAATTTTGCAGTGTGTTTCTCAGTGATAATATCACATTTAGTTTGTTTTTCTGGGGGGGAAATCCTCACGCTTTGCTCTGAGAGAAAGCCTACTTAGGTTTTAAGATTCTTTGGGTTTAGAGCCTGGTTGCCTCTTAGTGTGCACAAGCTACAAACCGGTGTATACACATTAAGTTTGTGAACAATTTTTCTTTTTCAGGCACTTTTTGTATTTATGGCGTTATCCTTTGCTCGTGATGAAATTATTTGGCTTCTTCGTCATGCAGATAACATGCCAAAGAAGAGCGCAGATGATTTCATAGATAAGTATGTTAATTTTTAGTGTGGTACTTGAAATGTTTGTGAGAATTTCACAGTTCAAATGCATTTGACAGCAAGAGAATCTCAGAAGATGGCTATATGGAAGAAGTGGGACCGTTCAGAAAACCTTTACTTGAGAATATTAAGTTTCCCATCAAAACAGAAAACTAGAAGTATTGTATTAGAATTTCTAAAAGTTTGATGCTTTTTTTCCTTTGAGTAAGCAAAACAAAGCTTTATCATGTGTCTTCAGTGTTACTGATTTCGTATTGAGCAGATCAGTGCGAGGCAGGGGGAGCTATCAAAAATTTATTGCTTTGTAGAATGTCTTCTGTATTGTAGCAAAAGTATCTTTTAAATCAGGCAAGATTTATGTATGTAATATATCATTTGTGACATTATAAACAGAAGGTAAAAATGGGGTTACAGGGTCTTAGGAATTTGGATGGGCGGAAGGCGACTAGTTGTCTTTGAGTTGTTCGTAAGATTATTAATGCAAGATTTAACTGAAGGTCTCTGTATTGACTGCAGGAATTTAAACAAGTGACCATCACAAGGTCATTTCTAGAGCTGAAGTAAGCAAACCTTGGGTTTTCTTTGCTTTATTTAGGTGCTGGGGATTGATGGAGGTCCCAGAGCCCCTCTAAAGCAACCTGTACATGTATTTAAGCATCCTTATGGTTTACAAAAAAAAAAAAAAAAGAGTAACAGTATATTTTTTTAGATTTAACCAGTTTGTGAGAAAAAACATTTTTTCAAATTGATCATTACAGAATAAGGGCTTCATATTCAAAAAATAAATGAATAGTGTGATATAAACCTTTGAGGACTGCTGTGATGGTATCCTGTTGTGGATTTTACCTTGCAGAGAAAATTACCTATGTAAAGTAATGTTTACAATGTTAAGAAATATTTCCATATTAATATTTCATAATATCAATCATATAATTTTACTAGTTCAGTATTTCTTATTATTTTATTTATCTTACTAATAATATTTTATTTTCATAGTAATAATAGTTTTTAAAGCACTGTATAGGAGGAAGTCTCCTTGAGAAGCATTCCAGTGACAGAAGTTTGTCTTACTAGTTTGGATGGGTCTTCTTTTTAAGATTTTTCCTTGTCTTCTTGCCCAGACACATAGCCGAGCTGATATTCTACATGGAGGAGCTCAGAGCCCACGTGCGGAAATACGGACCAGTGATGCAGAGATACTACGTACAGTATCTCTCTGGCTTTGATGCAGTGGTCTTAAATGAGCTTGTTCAGGTATGGCAAGACTCTGGCCTTGGGTTTTCAAATACAAACTTTAAAAAGGGCTTTTTGTCCAAAACGACACTATGAAACACATCCTGGTTTTGTGGATTTTGATGAGCATGATGGAATAGGGCAAATTAACTTCCTGTTGTTCTGGGATTTAGAGTTGGACTTTTGGTTGCTATATGACTACCTAAATGTTATTAAGCAAGTTTATGTTTAGTGACGATGAAACAGACACAGCCACTGAAGGAGCGTTGTAGAAGCTTTTTCTATTTTAG
Source organism: Trogon surrucura (assembly GCA_020746105.1). Classification (NCBI taxonomy): domain Eukaryota; kingdom Metazoa; phylum Chordata; class Aves; order Trogoniformes; family Trogonidae; genus Trogon; species Trogon surrucura. The sequence continues at coordinate 51,614,951 of CM036621.1, read as the reverse complement.
CCTGACAAAGCAATGATGGATTTTCTGAACTGATCTGGTTTTATTCCTTAGTGACCACCAGATGGAGCACAGATTTTGTGACTAGATCAGGTGCTCAAACTTGACAAGTTTCTTCTGTAAACTTTTGTCTTGTTCGCACTTCAAGCACCGCACTAGTTACCAGAAACTGGCACTTAGGGACTCTACTGTTTATTCAAACCAGCTGTTAAAACAGTTTAAATACCGGTTCGTATCACTGTTTAAATTATTACATGTGACTGAATCCTTGGGTTTAGTTTCAGTACTAAAATAACTCTATTTGAGCTTTTTTATTTATAAGACTATGTACTTAGATGTTCAGAAATTTTATTAGGGTGACGTAATTAAGTATTTTTAATATTTGTTATCGATTCCTGGGAAATTTTTTTCTAGATTTAGTGAATGACTTCTGAATGCTGTGTGAGTGGCACAAGTGTTCTGTGTTTAGCTAGGATAATCCTTAGGATCAAACTGAAATAAGGAAAAAAAAAAATTGAGTTGTATCAAGTACAAGACTAGACAAACAATTGAGTGATAATCTGAGTTTTTTCAACCTGTAGGTTAAAATGTCAGTCATAGGTAGAGTTGTGAAAAACTTTCATGTTGTATGATTTAATAGAAATATGGTCTTATCAGTTACTGAAACTGCTTTTTCCTGTACTGGTGTGTTTTGTAAAATTTGAAAACTTGTTTCAGGTGGTGTCGATCACTGAAGTCAATGATAATAAAAAAAAACTGTTGAGAGCGGGTTTTGTGGAAAGCAAAGTGATACTGATGTGGGCTCCGTTATATCCTGCCATGGGCAAATTTTCCTCGCAGACACATCAAGTGCCTGTAGAGGTCAGGAAAAAGGTTGATGTCTGATGAGTATCAGGAAAAAGTTTGGTGTCCATTTTGTAAATGGCTATAGCCTGAAAATGCAGGGGCACGTTTACTGACAGATTTTTCTACTTTGAGCAGATGTTGGTTTGGAAGGAACCTTTCCTAGGTGTTTGTCATCAACCAGTCAAGTAAAAAGTGAGAGCTGTTAAATAGCACTTTGAAATATTCCATCAATTAAGTTGCATTGTGTAAGTTTTTGTCTGTTTCAGAGTATAGCTCATAAGTTGGGCATGGATAGTGACATTCCTTTATAAATGAAGTTTGAAATAATAATAGCAACAACATTTATTTTAGAATCTTTCAGTGTGCCCAGAGGATGAATCTATCATCATGTCCTCTTTCGTAAATACAATGACTTCACTAAGCGTGAAACAAGGTAAGTTTAAATGAACTTGGGGAAATGGTAACAGAATGGCAGACTTCTCTGAAAAGCTTCATCGCTTTTTGTTTCATACAGTCAGTAGAAGTGGAGAACTTGCATGAATTCATTCCTTTGTTTCTCTTTTGTTATGGCATCCGCTTTTTGTTGTGTGTCCCTTTTCCAGGACAGCTTCATACAGAGCTATTGGGAAGTAATCCTACCCTTTAATTTAGAAAGCATGTTACATGTGTTTTCATGCATGTATTTTAATTCCCACTAGTTTGACTCTGTTAGATTGAAAATATTAGCTAAAAGTATGAGGTTCGGTGCTCAAATGATTTTGAGTACTTCAGGGTGTTTTAGAAAGTCTGATGTAGTATATCTGAATTTGTAGTTGTTTTCCTAAAGGTTTGATGTTCTGTATTTTTCCTTGATGCAGTTGAAGATGGAGAGGTATTTGACTTCAGAGGAATGAGATTAGATTGGTTTAGGTTGCAGGTAAGACATTGTAAATATGCATGACACTTCACTAACATCAAACCAAAATATTAATGAATTATTGCTTTTCAACATTGCTCTCACACTGCTCCAGACTGTGGATGACAGGCTATCTAAGAATAACCTACTCTTTTAAAAATGAAACAAATACTGAAGCAGATAGTTTGCCATGTTTCGCTGAAACTTTGCCTGCAGTGCATACTTCTTGCAAATCATTCTTTGGGTTGTTTATAACTGTTCAGAAATGCAGTGTGTTGAGGATAAGCAGTTTGCTGGTGGCCGTGTGCTGTGCAGAGTGTGATCCAGCCTGCCCGGCCCCAGGGAAGGTAGAGACTGTTCAGTGAGAGCCCTCCTGTGCGTTGCAATAACAAGATGTTCAACTGACTTAGTAAAGGGAGGAGAACTGTTTGGACTGTAAATCAGTTGTCTCAAGATTAAATAGGCGTGTTGTTTTCATATTTTTGGAATATACTTCTTTTTTCTGCTTGCTCACTTTCCAAAGCCTGATGGATAAGTTGGGGGATCACAAGTGCATGTTTGTGCTCTGTGAGTACATTTGTTCTACAGTCAACTGTGAATTGGTGTCATATTCAGATGACATTTGGAGACTTCACTGAAAGGCAGTTTGCTTGTCTTAAGCTACAGTGGAAAGATGAAACAGTCTATCCGTGGTCTTTAAGTACACAGCTGTCCTATACATAGCAGAGGCAGTATTTAACATTTGTGTTGGGCAGTAGCAGTGGAATTTGCGAAAAAGCAGCTGTAGATATAATGTAAAATTTCTCTTGTGTCTTTCCAGGCCTACACCAGTGTTTCTAAAGCTTCGCTTGGTCTTGCAGACCATAGAGAACTAGGAAAAATGATGAACACAATCATTTTCCATACAAAAATGGTAGATTCTTTGGTGGAGATGTTGGTTGAAACCTCAGATCTTTCTATATTTTGGTATGTTACTAACCTGACTGTAGAAGGTTTTTATTATTCATTATTTGGCTTGTCCTTGCAAGTGTAATTTTTAAATAATAAACTTTGTAGGAAGATAGGCCAGTGGGAATATCAGTTAGAATTTCTGCTTTCCATCAAATAAGTTTGATAAAGGTCCTTCTGAAGATCTGTCAGAGATTCTTCAGGCAGTCACATAATTGATCTGGGGTCATTTGTGGATTCTTCCTTGATACGTTTCTGCAAAAGGTGCAAGTTTTTCCAGTGCCTATGTGGCAGCTGTTAGAATAAAAATATGATAATAGTAATAATAATAGAGAGATGCAAGTAAAATGTGTGAGTACAGAAAATAAATTTCTTTGAAAGCATGATGCAGTTTTTGCTACAAGTTTTATAGCTGCAAATGTGTCACTAATAGCATGTTTGATTTGTCTGAAGTAGACTTTATTTGCAGCAAAACTATGCAGGTATTCCATTTAAATGTCTGTTTCTTATCAGTTTTTATAGTCGTGCTTTTGAGAAGATGTTCCAGCAGTGTTTGGAGCTTCCCTCTCAATCAAGATACTCAATTGCATTCCCACTGCTCTGTACTCATTTTATGAGCTGTACCCATGAACTGTGCCCCGAAGAGGTAATTTTTAAATGTATCATCTTAATTACTTTCATCCCTTGTTTAAAGTAGGGAGGACTAGAGCTGAAAACTGCAAGGAGGAGTATGCTGCAGCAGTGTAAGATTCAAGTGGGGAGGGTGGTGAAAAGGAAAGTAAAACAAGTAGATCCCTTCTTATGTGATTCCTCACCCATAAATTCAAAATCCTTTTCTGAAGTGAGTAAGCATTAGTATCTTTAAAGAGAGTATAAACTAAGGCACGAAGGTTAGATGACTTTTCTGGGGTTATTCAGGCTTAGGTGATAATAAATTCCATATGCCTGTTAAACCTTAGAAGCAACTTTTTTTTTTTCCTTTGAAATGGTTTATAAGCTTATAATTAGAAAAACAAAATAGGAAATTGGGAGTTTGGTATGACTTATTATAAATACTGTTTCTTCAAAAAATCTTAGGTGATTTACAGTATTGTGCAAGCATTCATCTTATAAGAACTGGGTAATGCAAACCCTCTTTGATTAGAATTAGAAATGGAAAAATGCAGAGTATTGTTTTAAGAGATAGACCCTTTGTTATTTCGGTTCTGAGGAAATTCTTTCTGGTTTTGTTAAAATGAAATAGATCCTTTAGTACATTTCTTGTATGTCCATTGACTTAGAATTACTCTGGGGCTTAACCTAGCCAATTTTGTGTAGTGCTCATTGAAAGTTTGTTTTTGTTCTTAACAATGCTCATCTGAAACAATTAGGTGAATAAGATCTATTGTAACATGCATGAAGTGGGTTTTTCTTATTTAAATATTAGTTCCTCTTCTGCTAAGTTTCATCTCAATATATGTCTGTATCGTTAGTTTCCCTGTATACTTTGCTTTAAACAGCTGCAAACTCCACTTACACTAGACAGCCACTAAAATGCTTTCAGGAAAGCTTCCCTTCAGGACAAGAGATGTCTTTCAGAACAATTATAGCAAGGAATCAGTAGCCACAGTCCGCTGTGTGCTAGTTACTGTGAATTCAGCTGTGGCAAGCACGTTTTGCCCCAGCCAGGAAGAACTTTGAATTCAATATCTGGATTGTATGCCTTGGTAACTATTACAATTTTGGAAAAATAATCTTTGCTGTGCTGCGTACAATGTGTGCTAGTGTGGCTGTCAGAAAGTAAACATTAGTGGTGAAAGAGGGATTTCAGTGAGACAGAGGCTGTGCTTATGCAGATCCAGTGACAAAAGAACTGAATTCAGAAATTAATGCAGCAGGGCTTCATTATTGACTTTTTCAGTGGCATGAATGACACTGTGCTTTCTCTAAGGCTTGAGTTGCGTACTCTTTATGGTACTGATACAAATTAATGAAGAGATTCACAGAAAGTTTGTTAGAGTAGATTCAGTCAAAATTAAACATGAAAACATACTTGTCAATCTATTTTGCTTCCTTTTAAAAAATATTTTGCAAAATTATAGTATGCAAAATACTTTTAACGATAATATGCCATGTCAGCAGCTTTGAAAATGTCATGACTCAAGATGCTTTGAAAAAATCCTGGGGCTCAGATTATTAAGACTAATTTTTTTGGTTATTATTTCTCATACCCTAATTCTGCGCTCTAGTGAACTGTTGTCTGCAGTATAGTCTTTCTTGTGTGAATACGTTGGACTAAGGGGAAACTGAAAATCAGACTTCCTTTTTTTATTCTTTATCAGCGACATCATATCGGAGACCGTAGTCTTTCCTTGTGTAACATGTTCTTGGATGAAATGGCTAAGCAAGCTCGGAATCTTATCACAGACATTTGCACAGAACAATGTACACTGAGTGATCAGGTGAGTGTCATTGTGTCTTTTAATTCTCCCTTGAGAGTTTTTCTCTGTTCAACTTTCTGGATTTTTCTGGTTCTATTTCCTGTTCACTTTTTTTTCCCTCTCTCTATTTCGGGGAAGTTTTCTATTTGTAAAATAGAATGTGATTTGGTGAAGTTTTTACTGTTAGAATTGTGTAGTTAGTAGCCAAAGAAAGAATATGTTACTTCTGTGAAGTCTCCACTTGGACCATAAGCTTATTTTGTATGTCATGGCTGCTAAAAAGTTGGATTTTAATTTGGACAGGCTGTTTCTTTTCGTTTACTAGTTGTTGCCAAAGCATTGTGCCAAAACCATCAGTCAAGCAGTGAATAAAAAGTCGAAAAAACAGACTGGAAAGAAAGGAGAACCTGAAAGGGAGAAACCAGGAGTAGAGAGCATGAGGAAAAACAGATTGGTTGTGACAAAGTAAGTCACCTCTTCTGTTCCTTTCACCTTGATTCCTAAGTCAAAACGTGTACTTTACATATTGAATCGCTCTTCCTTCATTTATTTGAGTTTAATTGACTGTAAATATTACAACTCTGTAGTTTAGGATCATATGGTCCTTCTGTAGCTTGTATAGAGACTGAATTCTGTTACATAGAGCAGGAGGAACGTGTATCTCTTGAATTTATCCCCTCGGCTGTTTCCTTTTCTGAGCAGAAAGGATCTCCATGATGCAGCTAGGTTTCCTGTATATTATATTAAGTTGGAGTCCAAGGTGTGGATGGCATGTTTGGTTCTGCCTGGCTTTAACACTTTCGCTGCTGCGATGGAGTTGGGCCTCCAGTGAGAGTGCCAGCTGGGGGAGGCTTCCTTGTTTAGTGCCTGTAGAAAAATTGAAAATTCCAGCAAATCAATAACAAAGAAAAAAAAAAAACCCACCTGAAAGAGGTGGGAGGAAAGATGAATAAATAGAGTTTTGAGTGTATGAGATGATAGGGCAGGAAAAGATAGAAGGTAATTATTAGGAGAGATCAGAGGACAAAGCAGTAGAGTGGTGAAAGTATGAAGAGGAAGGAAGCCAAGAAAGGGAAACAATAAATGTTTAGTGTTGTGGCTGGGAGTGCTGAAGCACACATACAGGCTACTGGAAGGGAAGTGGTTTTCCTGCAGTTGCAATGACCAAACATCAGAGAACTGTAAAGATTAGAGAAGTTGTGGGGAGAAAAACCTCACTTGTAGCTTATGATTTCCTCCCCCAATATTTTTAGATTTTTAGTACTGGCTAGTTGCAAACATTACTGGTAATGCTGAGTTCAGTTAGGGGAAAAAAGACCTTAACAGACTGCTCTTTTCAATGAAAAAATACGCCTATTATATATTAAATATATGTAGAAAAATACATCTTGCATCTCTGTGTGTGATGCGGAACTGTATGCAGTTGTAGGACGTGTTCTTACCCAAAATACTGTTTATTTAAATAAGCTAGAAAAGTATCTCGAAGCAGAAAAAGATATAAAAGGTAGAGTTAGAGCTGTACCTGTTCTTGGGGCTTGTGCTTTCCATGATAATGGATACTTACATTATATTAAATTAAATATTTTTCTCAATTTCTTGTTGTCTGTTCTTAAAGCCTGGACAAACTGCACACTGCACTTTCTGAGCTCTGCTTCTCAATCAATTATGTACCCAACATGGTGGTTTGGGAACACACGTTTACCCCAAGAGAGTATTTAACATCTCACCTGGAGATCCGCTTTACCAAGTAAGAAATATTGTAAAGTCTTGTGTGCATATACAAGACAAATCTTTGCTGATTTGATGTTGGTAATATTGTGCACTTATGACATAAAACTAGTTTTTAAAGGTGGATTGAGAAACTGAAGTCAAATTCCAGCTAAAGTGACAATTAAGTTACACTTGCAGGTGTACATGATTGTTGAAACAAAATATGTTGAAATGCCTGTCACCTGTTTAACAGCCTTATCCTGCGTTCCTAGCCCTATATATTTTGTAGGACTTAGTGATGCCTATTTTTAGGTATTTATAAAGACTTTCTTCCCACCTTCTTTTACACAATACTGGATTTCTTCAATTGTTTGCGTTTACTGACTTGCTGAAAGGAAATCAAAAAATTGGAACTCAAGACCTGACAAAGTCAACTGAAAAGATATTTTAATTACTTCGTTTTGTTTTGCCTACGTTAAAATAAAAAGTGTTGCCACTTGATATTCCTCTCTCTCTTCTTAGACCTTCCCATTGTTATTTACAGAGGGAGGCAAATGGCAACTTGTGGAGAGGACTTGATATCCAAACAGCCAACTATCCCAGTTATATTTTTTGCCAAGGATTACTAGTTATGTATTTTAAGCAGGTTCTAAAGACTAAGTTTTAATCGTCAAGACATAATATTAGGTGACTAGAGTACTCTGTGTATCAAGTAAGACTAGGTGGCGTAAATGTGACGATAACTTCATAACTTCATAAGAATTCAGCTTTAATCTAAGTTTATGAACTTAGACCAGTGTTGGTCAGTTGTGCTTATTTTTTTTTAATTTTAGTGGGCGATGGGTTTTCAGAGACTGCTTTCTTTTTTTCTTGCCTCATGAGAGAAATGAGACTTGTTAGAGAAGCAGAATAAATGTTCAATTTATAATTACCTTTCAGATATTCAAGTGATATTTCTTCCAAAGGTTGCAGTTTACCTTTAAATAAAGTGTTAGTGTTCAGTGTTAGAAGTTTTTTGTATACCGTTTTAACCTGCTCTGTTTCATGTATGATTGGACTGGAGCTTATTGTTATGCCACTTAATAATACCGATTGTGATTTGATTTTAAAACAAAAGAGGGACTGTCTCAGAAGTAAACTTGTGAAAGTAGACTTAATTACACGTTTCAAAGCAACAGCAAACATGTTACTTAAATAAGATGACATTCTCCTCCCAAATAACTCATCCTGTTCACCTCTGGAGAAGGTGCAGTAATCTACCAATTTCTTCTTTTTTGTTTGTTTGTTCTTTTTCTTTGTTGCTGTTCTGCCTTTGAAAAGTTACATACCGCTCAAAAGCTTAGCTCTCAAAGTCTCAGACCACTCTAAGCCTAAAATGAAAGCTACAACTACTAAGATGACTTTGTTTGCTTTAAGAACCCCCGATAGGGTTTGCTTGAGGGCCTGGTTTCAGTGAGAATCAGAGTCGAGTCCATGTCCATCTCTGTTAAAAGGGACCGTGTACACTCGTTTGTGCAGTTCTGGTCTAGCTTGAAAGCTACCCTGATGTATAGGATGTCTTTTAATAGAAACCTGGCTTTATTCACAGTGAGAATTTGGATAAATCAAAGTATGCCCTGCAATTTCTTGACTTCTTGATTAAAGATAGAAAGCACTGTGTCAGCTAAAGGGAGGTTGATTTTTTTTCGTTAGTAAGATTCATATTTATTTACTTAATACCCAAATTTTTAAATTTGTGTGTACAGAGAAAACTGAAGCATACCTACCAAATGATAATTGCTGAGAGGCATTAGCTGTTGAAAGCAGAGCTTCTGATAACATTCTTGAAAAGTTATTTAGGTGAGATAAAATTTAATTTGAAAAAGAAGCATGCTCTAGGAAAGCTATCTGTAATGCAAAGGAGATGAGATCTTTCAAGATAATTTTGAGATTTTTTTAATACTACATGAGCTGAGGCAGAAAGAAGAGAGAGATTAAATGGTGTGGTCTGGGTCTTACAAATTTTATGCACTCATACAGAAGATACAGTTAATAACACAAAAAGACATGCCTTTAAATACTTATGGAAAACAACAGAAGATACAAGTTTTGCTTTGAATATTTTAATTTCATACTTACATGATTTTTTACAGACACTTCAAACTAATACTGTGACAACAACTTTAATCATTTTTGCCTTAGTTAATATGCTTTCATCACTTTAATACATCATTGCTCTTGCATTTACCAGAAGTTTTGCCTTTTAGAAGGCTTATTTATTTACCAAAGTAGTTGTAATATGTGTCTTCCACACTGTGGATTTCCCTTCATACATGGGGGTGAAAAAAAAAAAGCTTTATTTTAAAAATGCGCAGTGGGTATTCTTACAGTCTCATTAAATTTTTGCTGGAACTGCGAATACCATTATCTTTGACATCTGGAACTATTTTTAAAAGTGCTGGTGTAGTGTGTGCCTTGATTAGAGTTTTATGCTTGCAGATTGGAGAAGTAGTCAGATAAAAGCTTTGAATATAAAATTACTTTTTTAGCTGCATCTTTGTCTATGTTCAATTTTACTAATAAATGCAATTTATTTGTTTCCTTTTTTTGTTTCTAAAAGGTCAATTGTTGGAATGACTATGTATAATCAAGCAACACAAGAGATTGCAAAGCCTTCGGAACTGTTAACCAGTGTAAGAGCCTATATGACAGTCCTCCAGTCAATAGAAAATTATGTACAGATCGACATCACACGAGTATTTAACAACGTTCTGCTTCAGCAAACCCAGCATTTAGATAGTCATGGTGAGCCAACCATTACCAGTCTGTACACAAATTGGTAAGTAATCATATGAATGCTTGTTACAAGTTTTTTATATTATTTTTTTAAATGAAAAATTTAAGAAATTGAGTTGTTTGAAATTTTTTTAAGTTTCCAACTTCACAAGCTTACTTCTCCCTGTACCTGTTAGAAGTACTTTTAAGGCTTGCCTGTTGTGAAACTCAGTTTTTGTAGGTGACAGATGTAAAGTAAGATCCGGAGATCAGTTGGAGCTATAAAACTTTAGCGTATAAGCTTTGCTGTCCCTTGTCACACACATCTGTATAGGGTATCTCTGAACATGTGTCTTTTCATCTAAAACATTTTCCCTTTCTGATAAGGTATTTGGAAACTTTGCTACGGCAAGTCAGCAATGGTCACATAGCCTATTTTCCAGCCATGAAGGCATTTGTGAATTTGCCTACGGAAAATGAATTGACATTTAATGCTGAGGAATACTCTGACATATCAGGTAAAATATGATGTTTCTGCTAAATGTTTGTGAGGGGTAGTTACCGTGTGCTTGAGTAATTGCAATAACAGCAACTCTTAGCGTGTTCTTTTGTAGACAGCGTTTGTTAACCTTCACTAGTATTTTACGTACATTTTATTTGTGCTGCCTATATGCCTTGAGAGAGCTTGTTTTTCCTATTTTTGGTCAAAGTAGAGTTGTTGCATTTAACCTGCAGAGATAGACGTACAATATTGGTGACAGCTGCTATTAGGACACGAGTTCTTGTACCTAATATTCTGTTTTATGGTTAAATACTTTTGCGATTAAAACACCATTGCTAGATACAAGGTAGGCATCAAATAACTGAAGGAATGTTTGAAGGAGAACAGTGTGTTTTATTTCTCAGAAATGAGAGCCCTTTCTGAACTTCTGGGACCATACGGCATGAAGTTCCTAAGTGAAAGCCTGATGTGGCACATTTCGTCACAGGTTGCTGAGCTTAAGGTAACCTTGGGGAACTGGTGGATGGGAAGGCGGATAGTTTTCCATTTAAGCTTACTTTAGGATATCTAATAGCTGTGCTCCTGCCTGCCATCTTTTTGAAATGACTGCGTCAAACTGATATAAAGCTGTGAATTTTGCTCCTTTCATAGTAGGCTTGTGCATGTGGTGTGCGCGCGTATCCCACATTCTTCAACAGCTGAATGGGCAGGACTTTATGCAGGCTCTGTTGATTTCTATGTTAGACACTTTAAGTTAGGGATCAAGTCTCTTTTTATCATTAGTGGGAGGAGGAGTGTTTTTCAAGATCTGCAGGGGCATGCAAAGCGCCTACCTAACTTTGTTGACTATCAGAACTTACCTCAAATGTATCTTAGTCATCTATAAGGACTTTATTTACCGTGTGTGTTAGCATCTCTTGTTCAATTTGCAAGAATAGGAGACTTCAGGTCTTTTTTCTTTGTCAGTTTTCATTGGTTTTAGACACATCTTTCCTTCTGGCTGAACAGTCTCCATTTATTATACATGTCTGTATTCTGATAAATAAACCTGATACCTACAGTGACACAAACAAATGATACAGTTGGTGGCATGAAGAAAAAATGAGAAGTATAGGCATGTCAAGGAGGCTAATGTTTAAAGCGAAGAACAATAACAGGGGAGCACTTAGTACCTATGTAATTAACTCTTTTGTTATTTTCCCAGCATAGTTACACGATTAAACTGTCACTAATTGGCATATATTTGCTCTTCATATGACTTAGTCTTTTAGTGTAATTTCCAAATTTAATTTCAGGTTGTAATTACACCTCGTTTTCAATTTATTTAACCACTAATTACAATAAGTTTCTCATAACTATTAATGTGTGCTATGTTTTTAAAAATAGACATGCATACCTACGAGACGTAAGGAACTTGCTTTTTTTTTTTTTTCCTTCAACAGCAACTTATTATTAGCGTACCAGGCCTTAAAAAGTGTGTGTTTTTAGTATATCCCATATTACAGTTTCAAAGATCTTGTTCTCTGTAAGCACGCAGTGCTGCTGAGTTGCTAGGATGTAACATGCCCTTAAAAGATTTGAAGCCTTTAGTTAAATGCCACGGCTTAAGGTGAAGGGCTGTTCACACTTTCCAAGCTGCCGCAGGAGCATGCAGCAACCCTGACCTGAGCGACCAGCAGGATGTGGTCACTGATTCCTTATGCCCATTCCAATTTTTGAGTTTCAGGATGAGACTTTTCAGGTGAGAACGCCATGGTTTTAAGGTTGAATTCTGTAACTCCTGGCTATGCACAAAGTTTCAAGTAAAACTCAAAAGCCATTAGGCAGCTGTTTTGTTGGTCGTTGCTCTATTTGTCCACTTACTGTGGAATTTTCGTACTGCCTCAAAATCAGCACAATTGATATTTTTGATTTTTGGTGGTTTGGTTTTTTTAAAGTGACTTTAAGTTGTCTTTGAGGTTTGTTGTTTTCTGACACTACTAAGGATAAGCAGAACATGATGTAGATCCCCATCCACATGACTACATATTTGGAGGAAAAAAATCAAGTAGTAAAATGTTCATCTCCTTGGCTGAGATGCAGTTGGCTTAGCAAGAGAGCACTGAGAAACATCTGGGTTTGGGGGAAGGAAGCAATGAGAGGAGAGAATGGAAAATTTATTAGGAATAGAGGTGAACATGCTTGCTTTGCTTCCTGCAGTGGGACCAGGTGTTAGGTTTATATCTGAAATTTAAGACTGGGCAAGGAGGGGAAGTTCGCCTCATTTAAATAGCTGTTTGAACTATATTCCAGCCTGTTTCTTTCAAATCTTAAACTAATATACTGGTTACTTTTTTGTAAAGCTGAAAGCTTGACTCAGTAACAATGTGCGTGGGCTATTGCTTTCAATCTTGCATTCTGGAGAGCTTTGAGGGATTTCAAGTAAAATGTCACACATCTGCCAAGTTCTCATACATCGGTTGGCTTAAAGTTGTCCATCTTGATTTCGGTGCGAACCAGGCTTGCATCAGCGTAGAAGAACATCCCGTTTGTGTGCGTACACACCTTTTTGGAGGTGCTTAGTTTGCTGCGTCTTGTATAGCTTGTTTTTTTCCTTGCTTCTCACTGAAGAATGAAAATGGGAAGACTGGATGGATTATGGATAGACTGGAATTTATGAAAATAGCAGGACTGTGACACAGTGTAATTGAATATGAGAGGTCTAAGCTGTTAGGCAGAAGTGCTTTGCGTGAGTTACCTGACCAGGAGGTGGGAGTAAAGTCAGGCCACCATTTATTTCATAGCAGCATTATAGCTTTAAGTTGCATGGGTTTTGTCTCCTATGGTCGCAGGAATATTTACTCAGAAATTTAGTTTTCGTGCGTGCCAGTTGCTGTGTTTCACCCTTTTTTTCAGTGTGGGTTGAAGCAAAGTAAAATGAAACTGCTAAAGCAGTAGAATATCAAAGGTCAAATGTTCTGAGATCCTTAGCAGTAAGTTTCTGCAGGTATGTCTCTTCTTAGATTTTATATGATATATCTCAAATTATGGTCTGGCTTATAGTGACCTACATGTTTGCTCCCTCCTCATCACTTCCCCTTTTGTTTGTGCTGCCTGGCACTGAAGATGGATTGGAATGCATCCACTTGAAAAATAAAACTACCAATAATTCCTTTGGAAGACCACGCCATCCAGAATATCTTGTTTTCTTCCACCATCTTTCAGTTCTTTTCTACCTTGATGTAGTTTAGTATACAAAGCATTAAGTCATCTTAAAAAGAAAGGAAACACTACATTTAATGTTCAGAAGCACACAAGATATCTTGGTTTTATTAGCTGCTCGTTGTCTTCTACCTAAAGAGAGAGAATCATATTTTCTGTCTGTGAGATAGGGTACTTTGTATTCAAACTGCAGAATTTTTTGGGTAAGAATTAAGTATCTATTTCTTGCTTGAAGAGTGTTTAAAAATACTACTTGGCGTAATGTAGGTTCCTAAGCTAGCAAGAAACCCTTTTTGGATCTGACATTTTGTAGCTGTCATTATGCAATATCTGTAATTTAAATTTAAATCTGATACATATTGAAAAATTATTTCAGGAAACTTATTATGTTTACCCTAATGCTACAAATTGCATCTATGAGAGCTGTTACAAATTAGAAACAGACACACATTTTCTTTTCTTTGGTCAAAGTGAAGTGAAAAATGTTGCACTTAACTGTTTCAGGCTAAGATGTTTGAACTTGAATGAATGTTAGATCTTGGTGCAATTTACTTGAAATTTTCTTCTGTTATAATATAAAATAAAGCCAATTTGACTCTGACACTCTTCATTGCATTTTTCAATTTTACCTACATTAAATTTGTAATCCTTATAGCGTAACTAGTCAAAGGAGCAATGCAAAAGAATGGGTTACTTAGTGAATCTGCATTTTTCTTGTCTGTATGTGTATATGTATGTATACACACACACACTTTTCTTAGAAAAAGGTGAATAGCTTGAGGAACTATTATTTGGGTTTGCTGAATTTCATTCCCTTTTTTCAAGTTGGACACATCGAATATAAAAATCATGTTCCAAGGAGTATCTAATCCTCTGCTTTCTGATTCAGAACTTGATTTTGTGTAATGCCTGACAATAATGTCAATACTGTGGTCCCATTAAGAACACAGTGGATGCATCTGTGTTCCATGAGTTTAGTTCCTTCTCTGCCAGACTGAAATATCTTAAACTCTGCATTTATCCTATTAACGTACTGAATCGTGTTGCTGACATGAATCCTTGCTTCTTTTTAGAAACTTGTGGTGGAAAACGTTGAAGTTCTGACACAGATGAGGACCAGCTTCGACAAGCCGGACCAGATGGCAGCACTCTTTAAAAGATTATCATGTGGGTAGCTAGCAAGGTCCTACTCAAGATAAATTGTTATTCACATTTGTCTTTGTGAAGAAATTAAGAAAAAATAATTTCTCTGTATTAAGTACACAGAAGCCACAAAAAAATGTGTGTGAGCTTGTATAAACTGCTGCACCTTCTTGAAATTTTCCAATCTTCTCATGTGCAGGCAAAATGAGATTTCAATGTTAATTAGTGTGTGGGCATTATAGTAAGGATGAGCTTTGAGTATCTTTTCAGAGGTGATAACACATAGCTATAACATGCAAACCGTAGCTGTAGAAACAGGCTTCTTTTGACACACATTTCCAGTTTTATTCCATCACAGTGTAAATTATTGCATTCTTTAGAAGGACTTTTACATGTAATTAACATAAATAATTATTTTTAACAGAAATAATTATTATAAAGCAATATTTTGGCCTCAAGAAAAGACAGAACTCGTGTTGGCATCCAGTATTGTCAGCTGTGTGTAATGGGATTCATTCCATGGAGTGGCTAACAGGATAGTCTTCTGAAAATCCTGTTGTCAATTCAGCTATAAAAACCTGCTTAAGCACTGGTTTTGGCTCTTTAAGGAATGCCACTGTCTCAGTACCTTGCATTTTTCAGTATTGTATTAAATGTTTTCTCATTTTTTGAAGAATTGTTCACTCTTGTTCTATTTCTTTTCAGCCGTTGACAGTGTTTTGAAGAGAATGACAATTATTGGGGTTATCTTGTCTTTTCGGTCATTGGCACAGGAAGCACTTAGAGATGTAAGAAATAACTGAATATGTTCCGAATGATACTCATTGTATTTAATTTGGTGGAATGGCAGGGTATTTGCAGCTTCACTATTTAGGAGTGCTACCTCTTAAAAGGTTGGCACGGGAGTGCAATGGCAATACTCAGTCCTAACTGAACTTTGAATTGCGAGTTGGGGATTTTAACAGTTTTAGTTTGAGGATGTCTCTGGATTTTGTATTTAGTACATCTTAAAAGCCTTCATTCCACTTTATTTGCAAGCAGCCCTCTTTTGTGTTTATTAGGCTTTATTGCCTTAAACCTACAAAGAAATTCCTATGCATAAAATAAAAAACTAATTTTTAAAATCATTAGTGAATCCAGCAAAATAATGGTAGTGTGTAATTGATCAATAACTTGGGAAGTATTGTTTTGCACATTTTGTGTTTGTGTCTCTTAGGTCTTATCGTACCACATTCCTTTCCTTGTAAGTTCCATCGAGGACTTTAAAGATCACATTCCAAGAGAGACTGACATGAAGGTAACATTCTTAATGGTATTGTGGCAACTTGATTTGCAGAAAGTGTATAGCAGAATATGTGTTGCACAACTCTTGATTCATTTGTAAAGAAACAAATCTCAGAAGTCTGCTCTTGAGCAACATAAGGTGCTTGAGAGCCAGAATATATTGTTGTTCCTGAACCTGAAGGTTGCATTTTCCTGTTTGCTCTTGAGGAAGGAAACCAAAGTTCTCTTGTGTATGAAGATTCACTAAATTAAAAACATCCTTCTAGTATTTAAAAGTACCAGAAGAGTTCGCAGTCCATTATAGTGAGCCTCACAATTTCAGAAGACTTGGTTTAGCAATCTATCTGAAAATGAGTCAGAGGTTGTATGAAAAATACAAGTTACTGTAATTTCACATGTATGCTGTTTCACTCCAAAATAACAGTTAGATACTCTTGGAAACTTGCAATGCTGATAAACCAGGCATGAATGTTTGATGTCTCAGAAGACACTGCAATTCATACCACAATAGAGGAATTCTGTGGAAAATTAACTTCAAGGATACTGGCTCATGATAAAAATTATATCAAAATGATGCAAGTTGCCTTGCATCTTGTCAAGAAAAGCTGTTCTGAAATTCTCACCTATAGCTAAAGAGAAAATAATTGATGAGCAAACCATCAGGTTCCATTACTGAACTTGAAGAATCAGGATGCAGAAGAGATGAGAAGGCAAGTTCACTGCTTAAGTTTGCTTGATCTTTTCAGAAAGCATTTTACACCCTCTGGTATCAAAGGGCTGGTGAAAAACAGTAATCATTGAAGACAGTATTTTACCATTGATGTTTTTAAATTGGCAATAACAGATCATTTTAAATGTCTCAGTGGATCTCTAAAGACATCACTGAACTCATTTATGTCAGTAGATATGAGAAAGCAGAGTAACTGGACAGCAGAAAAACCTGTCTACTGCTAAATAAAACCTGGCTCCTGCCATGTATGCAGCACCACGTAGTTGCCTGTACTTCACATAACATTTGGCTGCTGACCTTCTCTGGTCTGCTGCAGTTTCACTGTGATTCTTAACTACGCCTGTTTTGTATGTGGATTTCTTTGTAGTGTCTGAAATATATTCTAAGTGCTGTGGTACGGTTCACCGTGCTGGCGTTCACACGATACCAACCATAGATGTCACATCTTGGGGTGTGACATGATGCCACGTAGGCTTGTTGGAGAGTACGTAGCTTGCCTGGATACTGTTGGAGGACTGCGCGTGGGAGAAGAAGCCAAACCTGTGTAGTCTTCTCTGTAGTGCCTGCTGGGAACTCCGACGTGTGCCACCCCACAACTCTGCCCGAGCTTTGTCTTGAAAACAGCTTATTGGAAGGGCCAGAAGTGTGCTGTGAGCCTGCGAACAATTAAACCCTGTGGAAAATCAGCAGCTCATTGAGCTGTCTCCTGGCTTTGTCACGTACAGCAGTGCAGTTGTAGGCAACAAAGGCTTCTTTTGAGACAATAAGGCAGACTTTTTTGTTTTTCTGAAATGAAGGCATGTCAACAGACAGATCTTTACAAGACTTTGTACAATGGATTGCTACAGTTGCCCAGTTGGGCTTATTTTAGGACATAACATAGAAATTTCCTATGCACTGAATTTACCAAGCAAAGCATAAATAGCTTTAAAGCTGCTTATGAAATAAATACTTGTCTGTATTTATAGCACTGTGCAAACAATGCTGTATGCTTTTCATGTCAGAACTTGCCCTCAGGTAGCCAGACTAGGGCACCCAAAAAAGCATAGTCTGCTCAATATCTCCTACATGCAGCTGACCAAACTATATGTAAGAATATGTGGGCAAAGCGTAAAACTTCTCAAATATTCATGGCAGTAAGACACATTGCTAGCCTTTCCCTTAGTCCTTTGTATTTCTTATAATTCTGCATTTCACAGAGGTTCATCTGAACTACAGCTTTGGATGCTCTGTCCAAAGTGTAAATTGGGAAAAGAGAGAACAACGATGTTGAACGTTTGTTAATAGCAGTAAAAGGTACAGCCTGGGACAAGCTAGGAGATGAAATGTGTTTCGAGATGCTCTTAGTTCCTCCAACTGTTAGGGCCACTTCGAGTCTCATTTTTGGAACTTGGAATCACTGGACACTGAATCTTTATCAGATTTGAATGTTGTGAGATTTCTGTCTTTCTCTAATATTTCACCAGATTGTCGCTTTTGGCTTTTGTCTAAAAATGCTGTATTTGCAGGTGTTAGCTGATACTTTAGATCTGGTAGAGAAAATCTGTTAGTTTCTTCTGAACAATGGGAAAAAAAAGATGTAGAAACAGCTAATTGGAAGTCATAATGTTTGCTTTGGAGGTAATGTAGAAAAGTATAAAAGCTTTGTTTGGCTTGACAAAAAGAAATTACAATCTAGCACAGAAAGTACTGACCCAGCTGTTCAATGTAGGCTGAAAATAAACAAAAATCTAGAGTCTCTTTATCCTGCTTTAGCCAAGTCTCTGAAATTCCTTAGTGCCCTAAATTAAAAGGCGTGTTTTAAACATGACAGCGAAACTGTGCTTTGTTTACACAACTAGCATTCAGTGATGTCTTTTTTGTAATTTCCTGTCTTCTGCTTCTCAGGTGGCAATGAATGTATATGAACTGTCATCAGCTGCTGGATTGCCTTGTGAGATTGATCCTGCCTTGGTCGTAGCACTGTCTTCCCAAAAATCAGGTAAGAAGTCACAACTTAAAAAAAATACAAGTGTTTAAAAAAGTAGTAATGATTAGAGGGAGCAAAAAAAAAAAATGCATCCAAGCATGGAAATGTTTAAAGTGCAAGGGAGAGACTTCTATGACTTGTCTCCCTTGTGTTCCTTCGATGAATTCCATAAATGGCAAGAAAATAGGCATTATTTGTGCCTGTTCCCTACTAATGTGTCAGCTTGAGTATCTTTACAACCACATGTGAATTAACTTGGTGACCTAGAAAAGAGTGAGTAGACATTGAAGGAGTTTAATAGATAATGGCGAAAACAGCTGTAATTTTAAAAACAATGGAAATAGGACTCTCTTGTGAATGGCCTTGGACACGGTCTGTTCTGTTGTACAGATCTGTAACAAGTGTGTGTCATGAAAGGCAGGCTTTAGGAGCTGAAGCGCCAGCTGGATGCGCTTCATGAATTTCATGACATTGTGTTACCGGTGTGTTACACGCGTGTTAACACGGAGCTTA
The DNA here is from genome assembly GCA_020746105.1 of Trogon surrucura. NCBI lineage: Eukaryota > Metazoa > Chordata > Aves > Trogoniformes > Trogonidae > Trogon > Trogon surrucura. The sequence goes on along the minus strand of CM036621.1, from coordinate 51,596,039 downwards.
CAACAAGGGGAATCATGGTAAAATAAACATCTCAATGTCCTAACGCGTATTGTGCTCTCTCTTAATTGCTTTAAAGCACCACAGTCTAAGCTTTTCAGCTTAGTTTACTCTGGCAAGTTCAAAAACCTGAATTACGACTCTCTAAGTGCTTTTTGACAATCTTCAGGTTTTTTGTCTCTTATCTTCCTTGCTGATCACTTTATTACTTTTTTCCCCCTCTGTGTGTAATGGATAGTTAACATTATAATCAGATTGTGAATATTTAAATGCTGCCTAAGTTGTATTTTCTTGCTATAATAGTTGTTATTTTGTGAGGAGACTATACAGCTAGTTCCAAGGGGCATTTTAATATTCAAACTTGAGAGTCAAGCACAATTTCTCTGTGTACCTTAAAAAAACGTATATTCGTTTTATGTACATTTTATGTATATAAAACATAGGTATATATTTGGAAGATACCTACTCTCTGAAATGGCGTGTTAAATAGATTATTTTAATTATGGTGCAGCTCTGACATGCTTAAGCTGGGTAAGCAAGACAGGGAGTTTCCATAAATTTTCATGATTGATTAGAAACTTGTACTTTGATTCTTACCTTTGCAGTTTGAAGTACTGTGCTTTTAGTAATTCAGTTTGTACAGATACAAGGACTGTATTTCAGCAGCTGCTGCCTTGTTTTTTAATCTCACGCTAGTGTGTGGTGTTGCTGCTATTCTGGAAAACACAAGCTTTTAATGCGAATTGAGGTGAGCGCACGTCACCTGCTCGTTTCCCAAAGGGAGAATGCAAGAGAAGCTCTCCTCACCTCAGAACAATAACTGGATTTACATCAGCATGTGAAAATACTATTCTGCTGAGCATGTTCACGTCTTAGTTACTAAAAGATTAGAAGTCATGGGGTGGCAGCAGCTTGTCTTCATGTTTGTAGGTTACAGACCAGGCAACGTGAAGCTTCACCCTGTGGCTTTTGACGAGACGTAGTATTCTTCCTTTCCTAGTACACATCGAGTTTGTTGTTGCAGGGTTGAATTTTCAGTTTGGTGAAACATTTTATATTCTAAACTACCTGCAGTTGAAAGGAAATTTTGTAAGATGACTTCTTTAATTAAAGAACCTTTGGTTTTGTTTTTAGAAAACATTAGTCCAGAGGAAGAATATAAAATTGCTTGTCTTCTTATGGTCTTCGTGGCAGTCTCCTTGCCGACTCTGGCTAGTAATGTGATGTCTCAGTACAGCCCTGCCATTGAAGGTAATGTAGAGTCAGCTAAATATTTGCTATGAATTCTTTCTCCCCAATAACCCTGGTAGTATCTTGAATATTTTTGCTTTAAACATTTATTTTGTAGTGAACAAAATCTGAAAATCAGTTAGCCCTAATCTAGGGAAGTTTTTCTGAACGTTACTTTAAAAAGCATTTACTGAACTCCTTATTTGATATAACCTCCTGTGAAAAATGAGTCTTCTGCTTGAGATTTTAAGAACAGTTCATATACTGCAGGGGGCAACCTCGTCCCAATATGGGGAATTGCTAGAGCATACATTCTACATTAATTAGTGTGAGAACTTATTACACAATCATATGAATGTTTTAGTAATCTCTACATTGGCTCTGGGCCACTCATTCAAGGTGTCTTTTCTGTGTTACTGAGCAGAAAATTTTGACAGAATTTGGAAAGTGTAAGCTATGAACAGAATTATATTCTACGCAGTAGGTCAACTTTATTATTAAAAAAAAAGTGCCTCAAGGAAATTCTTTGCATGTAATACACAAAAAAACCCTTCTCTTTCAGACAAAATTAAGTTGAAAATAAACACCAAAAACAACTGACAAAACTGTTTCAACACACAAAAGTCACCTTTCAGCTGTTCAAGCTATTTTCTTTGTGATGTGTAGCATGGCTCACAACAGTGAACACCTTTATTCTGTATCAATTTACTGGGTACAGCATGTTTTTCCTATTTTTTTTTAGAGGTTGCATTATTTTTAATCTGGTCAAAATTTAACTCACAAGGAATGTCTAAACTGACATCTGAAAATTTAAAGTACCAGGAAAAGACTAAAAATTCTAAAAGTTTTTGTATCACTTGCTGCAGTATGGAGAGCATGTTTTTTGAGAGACAGATGTTTGTTGATTTAAATTGGATTAATCACTGTTTTCTTCAGTTTTGAGTAATCAGGGATTTCTTAACTCCAGTTCAGTTTTAAACAGATCGTGTAGCCTTTTGCCAGTTGTGGAAAAGCTGACTAAATCTCTGATGCAATGAGTAGAATTTGATCATTGATTTGACAAGTTAGGAATTTTAAAGTTAACAACTTTTTCTGATGAGTAGGGAGTCTGTAACCGCCAGAGTTGTTTGGTGTTATCTGCGCTGTAATAGTGTTTCTATAGCTTTTTGCAAGCATTTTTGAAGTCGTGATGGCTGAATGAAAATCTCGGAATATACCCAAGAGCAGGGAATGAATATCAGATATGATTGGTGAGGGCCATGTATAGAAACTTCCTTGTTAAAGGACAATCAGGTCGGTTTTCTTAGTTCAGTCCAAATGAACTTACTTATGTGTGTTTAAGACCACATCTCTTAAATGATACTTGTTTATAGTTTTGTAAAAGAAACCCTCTGGAAGCGCTTTCTGCTACTAGTTTCTCCTTTGAAAGCATCTTACCTACTGCAGTCTCAAAACTTACATTCCCTGCCAGGGGGGGACGATACTAAAAGTTTTTAATCACAGAACGTTAGGGGTTGGAAGAGACCTCAAAAGATCATCTAGTCCAACCCCCCTGCCAGAGCAGGATCACCTACAGTAGATCGCACAGGAACGTGTCCAGGCGGGTTTTGAATGTCTCCAGGAAGAAGACTCCACAACCTCCCTGGGCAACCTGTGCCAGTGCTCTGTCACCCACACAGTGAAAAAGTTTTTCCTAATGCTATTGTGGAACCTCCTATGTTCCAGCTTGTGACCCCTACCCCTTGTCCTGTCATTGGACATCACTGAGAAGAGCCTGGCCCCGTCCTCCTGACACTCACCCTTTATATACTTATAAACATGAATGAGGTCTCCCCTCAGTCTCCCCTAAGCTAAAGAGACCCAGCTCCTTCAGCCTTTCCTCCTAAGGTAGATGTTCCACTCCTTTTGTCATTTTCGTGGCTCTGCTCTGGACTCTTTTCAAGCAGTTCCCTGTCTCTCTTGAGCTGAAGGGCCCAGAACTGGACACAATATTCCAGATGTGGCCTCACCAGGGCAGAGTAGAGGGGGAGGAGAACTCCTCTCGACCTACCAGCCACCCCCCTTCTGATACACCCAAGGATGCCATTGGCCTTCTTGACCAATGAGTATCAACTCTTGGAGGCTTGCTGGTGGAGATCCACAGGGGTCTTTTATGGGACCTACTAGTAAGCATATTCATACACCACCCAGAAGGAGGGTGGAGAGTGAGGTGAGAAAATTCTCATATCGTGAAGTTACTGAGGATATTAGAGGAGTAAAGAGCTGCAGATAGATACTGTGACATTGAAGAAATTGCACAATATAATGTCAGACAAAATTCATTCTAAGAGCAGTGATATGCATGGAGGGGAAAATTATTTTTTTCTCCTGTGGAGTGATGGGGTCTAGCTGACCTCACTATTCAGGCGTGATCTTGGAGTTACAATAAATGACTGAATGAAAAAAGTTGAGCTCAATGCTCAGCAACGGTCAAAATGAATTGGTAAGAATCAGTAGTGTTTGCACGTTTGTATGCTTCTTAACTCCTCCAGAGACCACATCCTTTTCATATGCTAGCACTTTCCCAAAATTTTTGCCCAGGTGTCTGTTAATTTTGTTTTAAAGTGGTAGATTTTACTTAATTTGCCTGGAGGAGATTTCAGGCTTGCTGAGGAGCAGGACGGACTTCTGCTCTTTGAAAACTAGTGCTGTTTCATCACCTTTCAGGCCTCTGAAGCCTGGGTGAATTCTAAGCAAGATACTATGTAGAGCTATTAGCAATTTGAACAGGAATGTTATTGTCAGTAAGAATCTTCTTTCCCTTCTCAATCAGTACTTTGCTCATGTGATGCGAGATGCTAAATGTTGATCTTTCATTGTGACAAGTGTATTTACTCTTTGGTGATACTGTTCAAAAAAATACCGTCATTTTCAAACATGATGCTGAGGTAATTTGTCTATGTTTTTGTTTAGGGCATTGCAACAACATTCATTGCTTGGCAAAAGCTATCAACCAGATTGCTGCAGCCTTATTTACCATCCACAAGGGAAGCATTGAAGACCGTCTTAAAGAGTTTTTGGCCGTACGTATGTCCTGGGTTTAGCTAAAAACGCAGTTCTGTTTAGTGATTTTTACTCTCCGGTTTCGTGTTTTCGTGTCTTCTAAGAGGCTGCACTTTCTGAAGTTAACAGCATGTTTTTGCAGACAGTGTGTGCTACTGGCAGTGATATAACACCTGATCTTTACAGTTACTGCCTGGGACGGGTCTGCAGAAAGGCTCTGGCTTATGCTTATTTCTGTAGTGACCAAGGCCACTGCTGGCTCTTGTGTGCCACGCTGGGGGTGCACCCCAGCCGGGTAGTGAGAGAGGTTACAAAGAAGTAAAAGGTTGCACCTCCAGGGGGTGATAGACAGGACAGGTGCCCAACAAGAGTATTCCATTCCATATACGTCATATTTAGTATAAATTGAGTGATCAAGAGAGTTTCGTCCCTCCTTTTCTGCAATGGCCGGTGTCCAGAGAGGACTCCATCTGACCTCCTGTTTTTGATCTGGATCCTGAGTTCCCGAATCCAGCTCCCTGTGTCCAGTTCCCGCCACCGCTGAGCCTGGGGTTTCCCCAGTGCCTCCTGCTCTGCAGCACCAGTGGGGATTGATATCGGGAGAGGGAGTCGGGTTTGTTATCGGGCTACTGTCTAGAGTTGTATATAGTTCTTTACTTTTATCATTTCACTATTATTTCTATTATTGTTTCATTAAAGCTGTTCTAGTTTTTCGTCTCTAATCCGTAAGTCCCTCTGCCTCATTCCCTTCTCCTTCCTGTTCGGGGAGGGGAGAAGAGGGGGTTGGAGAGCGTCTGTCCATGTTAGTGGCTGGCCCAGCCCTAACCCGTGACAATGTATAATGTCACTTCTAGAGCTAGCTCCTCTAAAAAGAGGGACGCTCTCATCCCTTAATGCCCCTCAGTCTGTTTTCATACATAGTCTAGCTTGTGCACTGCTGTCATTAAATGATCAATGTGTTTGTCATTGCAAGCCTTACCTTTACAGCACCAATCAGCCACAACTAATCTTAATAGTAAGGGCACACTATAAAGATTTTGCTTAGCATGGATGAGTATTGATTAACTAACATTTATTCCAGTAACAGTGTTGTTTCATAATGCTTTAGTCTCCTGCAGTCATAGATTGCAGAGAAACCAAAGTCATTGTGTAATATAGGGTTGCTTTTGATTAGGAGAAAATCAGGTGTGGGTAACTTACTCTGTGAAGTCTAGCAAGAGATTAAAATGCCTACCTTATCAAGAAAAATACCTGTTGACTTTGGGAAGTATTTTCAAATTCAGGTGGAAAATAAAACATTAATTTGAGATGCAATGTGACTGATTTCCTACAAATCTGATTTTGGTGCACAAGAGGGAAAATCACATTGTTAATACCAATCTATAAGTAGATTAAATTTAGTAGTAGTCCTTCAGCAACATGCAGCTGTGTATGATGTTGAAAAGTAACAGTAGCAAATCAGTCCAAGTGTGATAAGTTATTTTTCAGTGTAGTCTTTGGTGGTTTAGCACATTTTAGCATCGCGTGGCCCATGGCTGGAAAAATAAATGTGCAATGCATATAAAATCCAAATTCTGTCTAGCGGATTTTTTCCCATGTGTTGGGCTTCTTAGTTTATTTTGCCTTTTCAAGGAAGGTAAGTCCAGAGTGACTTTGGAGTTGTACCTTTTGACATGCCCGTCCTTAAACAGTAGCTGGCTGGTAACGGTATGTTACAGGGATATTTGGGGAGAGACATTTTTATGCTTCAGAGCAGGTTGAAGATCAAAGCTGTTGAAATCCCTAGTGATGCTTAGAAAAAAACTCCAAAACCCCTAGGTGGTGGTGATGCATTTTAAATACATTTGGCCTGAGTAGAAATAGAATTTTTGAAGTGGCTCTTAATTAGCTGAGTCTTGAAGGGGAACTAAAGGCTAAAATGACAGCTTCACTTTAATTTTTAAAAATTTGTGCTGGTTTTGAGTGATTCTTGATTTTTTTTGCTCTTCAACCTTACAGTATGAGAAAATACCTCTTCCCCTCTTAATTCAGGTGCCTTACAAACTTTTGGGGGGTGAGTTACTTTCTGTAAGTAGAAGTCCATAGAATCATTTTTTTTGCCCCTCCTTAAAAGGATCATTCATTTCTGGAATTTCATTGCATTTTGTAAAACAGAAAAAAAGAAAAAAAAACAAACCTGTGGCCATTGACCTTGTCTAATGCAACTACTGGCTGTAAAAGATGAAAGAGAAGTGGTTGTGTCAAGTTGCATACATTTGACAAGTGAAGGAAACCAGTATAGTTTCATGTGATAAAACCACTTTTGGTATGAGGTTTACATTTTTTCAGTGTTTATGAACTGGTTTCAGACCACTGCTTTTACTGCACAGACCATGACATGGTGGTTCAGGTATTTTGATAATCTTTCTTTTCTAACACGTTTTATATATCACTTACTGCTAGTCTGAAAGAAAAACATTTTTCTTAAGAAGAGAATGTACTGCTGGGGATGATGTGCTTTCCTGACAAAATTAAACCTGGAAAAAACTAACTAGGTTAATTAATCCTGGTGAATGCGTGCCATGGTTATTTGGAAGTACGCACATTCACTTTATATTAAAAATTGATTAATGACACAATTTGTTCAGGAGAAATCTCGATTTAGGTTTTAAAGTTAACATTTTAAGTTCAAATCAGTTTGTGATAAATCTGTGGTTTAGGCATATTGCCATTGCTTAGTATGAGGCATGAGTGAGGATTGTATATCTGAAAGTTGAGAAGAGGTGGGATTTTGTCGAATTTCTGTAAGGCATCTAAACACAGGTTATCAGTGCATCTGCAAATTAAGTGTTTTACTCCGTGCTATCATCCTGAGCTTGTAAATGCCTGCGTACTTGTTGCAAGTTTCTAGGATGTGATTTAAAACTAGTATTGTAGAGTTGCTCCTGGTCTGTTGAGGAGTTACTCATTTACATTTAGAATGACATTTCTTCACCTAAACATATAGTTTAGGAAGTAAAACTTAATTTGTTCTTCTATTGCAAAATGGGTATATCCTCAAACAACAAAAACTTCAGTCATTTTATATCTTACCGAAATGCAGTGTTTCTGTGCATTTTGGGAAGGACTGAGAAAATGAGATTTTGATCCCATGGAAGTTCTGTCATTAATTTCAGTTGACTTTATAATGGCCAACCAATGATTACGACAAAAAGTTCTTTGCAGTAAAGTAACTCACTTTTTTGTATTAAAATAGCACATGTTGCTTATTAAACACTGCTAGAAATAAACAAAAATGACTTGCTGAGACTGAAGCCCAGTGGTGATTCCTGTGTTCAGGATTACTTCCTTTCCTTTGTCGCTATTTGTACACTGTGGTGATGCCTTCAGAATCTAGTAGAAGTCAATCAATGCATTGTTTTATTTATTGCTTTGAAATACTCATTTTTATGTAGCTTGCATCATCAAGTCTACTGAAGATTGGCCAGGAGACGGACAAAACCACTACGAGGAACAGAGAATCTGTTTACCTACTGCTAGACATGGTAAGCTTTTGTCTCTTACGTGTTGCTGACTTCATAGGTTCCACATTGCATCATCCATCGGGGGAGCTTTGTAAGTTGCCTTATGTGTCGTAGCTTACCAGCCAGTGGAAATAATCTTTTTACATCATTCTTCCTGGCATTTTAATGTTGGAAAAGAATTTTTTCATTCCCCAGCACACACATTTTTACAATCGTCCTGTGTTGCCTAGGACGTGGTATGGCGTTGTTCAGATGGCTTTCACTGGTCATTTAGTGCATGCAACATTAAAATGAAATTTCACATTAAAGAAGTGCTGCTCAGAGCGCGTGTGAGAAAATCCTTTCTGCTCAGAGGTTTTCCTTTCAGTATTTTTGTTCTTTTGGAAGTGCTGGGAGTGCTCTCTCATGATAGATACAAGAAAGCTAAGTCACTAGCTAAATCACTAGAAGTGGTGAGTTTATAGCAACATGTTTCTCCCCGACATTTAAACTTTTGTATTATTTCTTTGGGGTGTGAAATATGTCTGTGTTGCAGACCAGATTAGCAGCAGCAGGCGGTAGAAGATGTTCTGCAAAACCTTTTGTTTCTGATGTTTTTCAGATTGTGCAGGAGTCTCCATTCCTGACGATGGATCTCTTGGAGTCTTGTTTCCCTTATGTCTTGCTGAGAAACGCGTACCACGCCGTCTACAAACAAAGCGTCACATCCTCTGCCTAAGTATCAACTTGCTGGACATAAGACATAGCACGCATCTATGTGGCCTCAGTTTTATCTGTAAACTGTGGAGCTATTTTACTTTATGGCCTGATGAACAGTTTTGTGGATTATAAACTTTTTCCATAAAGTTGTATTTCTGATCAGTGGTTTCTTAATATGGTTGTACTACAATATAAGCTTGGTTGATTTTAGGTTGCACATTCATGGAAAATCTTATTTCTCATTTCTTCCTTTTTTTTTTTTTTTTTTTTTAACTTTAGAGCATCAGTTATGTTTAAAAAATACTACTTCTGCTATATGTTTTTTGATATTGATCATGCAAACCAGAAATTGCTTGTTTATTTCCCAGAAGAAAAATGTATTTAGTGATTATTTTAGATAGTGTAGCTTTCATCTGTGTGTAAATTATTTCATATAGGGAGAGTTATAATCTTGTACCTATTGTTCTTATTGAAAACAAATATTGGATGTGCATTTCTGTGAAGTAATTACGGCATTTCTAGTTTTATTTTGAAACCTTCACCAACCTACGTACTATGACACTATCTAACATAAAAAATGTTATAGGACTGCTTATCCTTCAGACAGCGATCCTCTCCTGATATTCTTAAACAACAGCAAGTAGTGTTGTTTGTATAAAGCATAGTGGAAATTTTTTTTAAACTAACTTCTGTGGTGCCCTGTTGGCATTAACACTACCATTGTACCCTGCTGTATAATAAACATTCTTACACATTTATCACATGTTGATAAAATGTTAGCCCTTAACCACTTTTTATATGTTTTAAATTTTTGAAATTCAAGTGTACCTTCCATAACATACAATAAACACTAGACTGTATTATCTGTAGGTGAATTATTTTTAATATAAATGTTATCTTAGTATTTTAAGCTTAAACTGTGCTGTTGTGCATTGATTTACATCTCACAGTTCATTAAATATCAATCCTTAGAGCTTTTATGTGAAGACTTCTTTTAATCCTTCACCTTTTGGCTTCTGCGATAGTGAACCTTGTAAAAAGTTGGAAGAAGGAATTAAAAACAATGTAAAAAGAGTCAGTTCGGTGCTATTATCCTTTAAATCTTAATGCTACATAATAAAACGAGAAAAACATTTATCTTGTACATAGCGTTGCAAGTCGTACCCATAGAAGTAAGTGTATTGTTAAAGTATAAAACTTGAAATAATCAGGAAAGAGGAGAGTGTTGCTAAAACAGTAACATCAGACATTACTGAGACAGATGCATAATGGGCCTTTTTTTATCAGTCGTGCAAATTGGCATGCAGGATAGCACTGGCTCATTTAGCCTGAAAGCTGACCAGATGGTTGTGCTCCTTAATCCGCAGCGTATAAAAGCGATGTGTGTTTCTCAACAGGCTCTGGACATTGTATAGAGCCCCTGTTCTTGATGCAACTTATGTGCATGCTGGTAACTTTTTCCATTATGAAAGAGCTGTTGTGTGCTCAGTTACAATAGCTTCCTCTGTCCAGAGGAAAAAAAGTACTGGAATAAAATTGTCCTAAGGAAATAAGACAGTACATCTATATTTTTCCTAATTATGCGTTTTATGTTATAACAGTGGAACTGTTTTTAAATTGATGATTTAGTACCATAGCAAATAAGTTTGTTCATAAAGAAGTGAAGTCGAATGAGCAACTTAGAGTCTATTCTGTAATATTTATAACCTAATACGTTCAAATGTCTTGATTTTAATTAAGAGTTTGATTGTAATGCAGCCTTTTGTGGAAAAATAATGCCTCTTTTCAAGACTGACTCTTGAAAAACTCAAGTTTAAGACATCAGCCTACTTTTTGTCTTTATCTTTTTACGTACAAAGCGGTCATATTTGGTCATTTACCTCGGATCCCTGTCAGCTTTCTGCTGTCTGACGTGTTACTGAACTAAGCCTAGAAAACAGGTAGTCTCTCACAAGTAGATAACAAGTGCAGAATCTCTGCAGGCGGCTGCTTCTGAGGTGGTCAGATTAGCTTTAGTTGTGAACCTTTTAGACTCACTGGTTTCTGTGGGAGCCTGTACATGATGGTGCTGTGCTGTGATGGTGCCTCTTAAACTACCCTTCCTGCAAGAACCCAGAGCAAGCTCAGAACCAAACCAACGAACGGGAAAATTGGGGAAGAATTACGTGGACTCATTCATGTGTCGGCTGGATTGTGGAGGGGGTTTTGGGTGGGGAGGTTGGGAGGTTGTCCTTGCTTTGTTGTTGCTTGCTGTGTTGCTGTTATTTCTGGTCTCAGCTGAGCTACCACAAAGCTCTTTAGAGTTCAGGCTCCTTGTGGAAGGCAGAGCACAGCAAATGTAGTCCTCAAGGCAACCTGTGTCCATCTCTTACGCAAACTGTAATAAACCTGTCAAACAGAGTTTACTGGGGATTAAGGTGGAGAAAGAATTCTCCCTCTGGAGCTGGCAACATTTTGTCCACAACTTAGTAAGTTCAACTGTTGACATTGTGTATTGAGTCATCTCAGGTGGCCTTTTGTGCATTTCCAGAAGTGTTTGTAATTCCTGGAGCATGAAGCACAGGCAGCTGAGCTCTAGTCCCATATGGAGCCAGTTTGGATCAAGTGTCTAATTCGTGGGGGAGGGCTCTGCCTCATGCAAGAGAAAGAGAGAGCAAAAATGTCCTGTTGCTGCCCAGAAAACTTTTTTTTAAAAATTCTTTCCAAGACAGAAGATTACCATTGAAAATAATGGCTACTGTTAAACCTTTTTTTGCTGTAGCAATTTTGTACATAGGAAAAGGAACTGGTAACCAAACTGACACTTGGAGTATACTATTTTGATGCGCTGGAGAACAGCATTCCCTCCCCCAGAAAATGTTATAATGAGGCTGGCGATCTGAGGAAAGATATGAGCCTTGTTCAGTGGGTCAACATGGGCTTGTATGACTTCAGAGCTTATTCATTCCAGATTCAAGAATTCTCAACAATAAGTAAGTATTCCTTGCCTCTAAACTGTATTTTTGCCAGAAGTTTCCCTGGTCCTGTGATTCATACTAAGGAGTGAATGTTTGGTTACTTACCAGTAACTATTAGAAATTCTGTAAAACTGAGTATGGCTGTAACTTCTTTTTGGTGAATCACTCCCATCAAGCTGAACCAAACTCAAAGCTGTATTTATAGGAGTTAGCCAATTATCCTGTTGAACCAATAAAAGAGTTTCTTAGACATAGGATTCAAATTGTGTTCGTATCCAAATTCAAGCTTCTTTTAACTCTATGATACATTTTAGATGCTATAGAAGAAATTTGTTTTAACTGTATTTGCTACTAAACTTGACTTGTAAAGACTGAATGAAACAGGGAAATGCTTTCATTTCAATCCTCTGGCTTGCTCTGGAACACTGAAGTGGCTGGCTGTGCAAAGCAGGGCAATTTAAAGGACAGCTGCACATGTTTGATCTGATTTTGTGGGTGAGCACCACTGTTTTTAGTGTTGTCAACCAGTTTTCAAACCAAAGTTCTGCCTATTTTATCATTTTTATGATAAAGGTGAATCTTTTCCTGAAATGACAGAAGTCTTTTACTTGAATGGACCACTCTTTCTATGCTTTTGCTATTTGTTGTGTTATAAAGTCTGTAAATATTTGTACTAATACATAACAAAATTGAAATGGCCCCGTGACCTGCGTCCAAAACCATATCTAGTTTGCTATTAGTCACGCTGTTTCTAGTACTGCTAGGTCAAAACGACCCACTCGCTGGTATAGTGTCAGTGTGTCTCACACAACTCGGTAATAGAAAATGTTGGTATTAAGATCGGAGTGAAAAGTGTACACTGACCTTAGCATGAAGTAAGGGGTTTTGAATAGTTTCTTGTGTAGAGTTCGAGACTCTCGCCTTGTTCGTGATAATAGTAATCTTAAAAAGTGCCTTCTTGCACGTAATGAAGGTAAATCATAAAAAAAATTATTGACATCTGTATGAGTATGGAAATGAGCTGCAAAGCTGAATGTTTAAAACCCTGATGCTAGTAATTCCAGTTCATTGTCTGCAAAAGCATAATTTCCTGTCTTGTCAGTGCTCGCCTCAAGTTGTGACTGGAAGATGGGGAAGGCGTTATAACAGGTTACCTTGCACGCTCTTTTGCTCTTCCTTCTCCTGCCCTTGTCATTAGCCTTTTAGTTCAGCTAAGTTTGGGGTAAGCTCAATCCACAGCCAGCACAGAGAACAGAGGACTTGCATTTGGCAAGAGAAGTGTAATTTCTAAATACAAATTAAACTACGATTTTTTAAGACGAGCAAAGACACAGTAGCAACAAAGAAACCATTCCTTGCATAGACACATGAAGCAAAGCAAAACCAAGAATGCACTGTAAATTAACGTTGTGAATGATGGTGATATGTTAGCGGAGTGAAAAGGGCAATTAGAGAGGTGCTGAAAGTGCTGAGCACAGAGAGCTACGAGAAGCTGGGAGAGATGCTCAGTGAGTCTGAGTCCATTTTGTAACTGAAGTTTTATTTGATATTTCGTGGATTAAATCTAGATTGTATCTCATAGAGTTTAGAATTTCAACTGAGGTGTCATCTGTTTTCCACTCTGTACCTGAAGGAAACTTGCCCAGCTTTAGGATCATTTGTAAGTAAAGGGTGCTCAAAAGTGTAAAACTTTTGAGACCTCGTAGTATGTGCATGTGTTTGCCAAAACCAAGTCAGCAGAACTGGATAAGAGCATCTCTCATACCTGTTAGAGTGAAGCACTAGGGATGGTCTGTGCTGTTTGGATTTAGATCCATTTATGTCATTAAAGTGGAAGCTGAGGGGAGTGATGATTTGTGTTAGAATGAGGTCGGGAAAGTGAAGCGGTTCGTATCAGCAGTTTTATTATTATGACTAACAAAGCACTTCAAAGGGCCAAAAAGCAGCTGAGAAAATGGGCTGAGCATGTGACACTTGACTTAGAAGTCACTTTATTAGGGGAATAATCACACTGCTATTTTCGTAATGATTTTTGTTTGAATGCCAAAAAAAAGTGAACTTTTATCTAGTAAAAGCTCAGCAGGTGTCCTTAGCGACAAGACAGTAATAATGCATTTGAATTTTATCATAAAATACTAGTTGTTTGCTGGCTAATCTGTGGTGGCACAGGCATCATTCAGAAGTGCTCACGATCATTTGCTAAGGGGTGTGTGGAATCACAGTTCATTTGAGTTTAAATATGTCTCTTCAGGCAGTGGAAAGAGACACCGTCCTGTGGATTTTTGTTGTCCAGGCTGATACTTAGCCTAGTTGAAGTAGGATCCTGGAGCATTTCAAACCAGCATCAATTTGGAGCTTCTCAAAATCCCAGTTACTGGCAGAAGATCCAAGCAGCATAAAAAGAGAAGTTGCATGTCAATATTGTAATTTTGCATGTAGGTGATGGGGCTGGAGAACAGCGAGTGAGGACACAGCTTCTGGTGTAACATTGGGGTGCCCGGACCTCAACTTCTAGGTCTACGTGCTGCTAAGCACTCGGTGACCCTCCTGTGAAGGGGGAGAATGAAATCAAAGCCAGCAATAACCACTGAAGACAATTTAAAAACGCCATAAATGCTGTTTGAGTGAAGTGGGACGGGGCTGTGAGCATGGGTAGTTTGCACAAGCACTCGAGCTGAGATGTGAAGCAGAGGAAACCCCGCTGCCTTCTCCCTAAGGAAAACTACCAATAAAAAATCCTGTGGTACTGGAAAATGTCTTTTTCTAAAATTGTATTCTAATGATTCCAGTATGGTGACTGACAGCCCTACAAACAGATGGATGCGTTCACCAGGTATTTAATTACTTCTTTGAGGTGGGTAAAATACAAAAACTTTTTCAAGTCACAAAACCTTGATCAGGTTTATCCCTGTGCAGTTAAACGGGCAAATGTGTCTGTGTATGCTCGTGAGTTATACTGCTAAAAAAGGATTTGTGTTTCCAGTTTTAGCAAGCAAGCCTGTGGCTTCAGGGAGGGCAAAAAGCAGCATTGTTGTAGGAACAGCCTATAAATGTGGGGAAAAAAATACCAGCAACCCTAGCCTGAGAAAAGTTTGTTGGGAGGTTAGTTTTATGGATCTTGTGAAAGCAATAGTAGGGGAGGGGCAGTGAAATGGCCACACTTTAAACCTATAAATATTTTTCTGGAAAAATGCCACTAGCTTTTTCCCTTGGTATTAGTTGAGCTGTGGAAGTTTGTTGAGTACAGAAGTAAAGCAGCTTTACAACATTTAGTTCTCAACACTGTCAACCTACTGTCTTTTTATTATTTCTTAATTAAAAAATATTGCTAATATCATCAGGGAACTGGAGGAGGATAAACACGCTGATAATTTCCTGGGCATAATTTTTATTCTGCCCCAGTTAAAGTGTGTGTTGGGATTAAGAACTATGATCCAAAAGTCCCAAAGTTCCCAAAATATCACCTAGATAATTTTTGGGAGGAGGGAGGGGAAGAGCTTTAGCATGGCCTGGTGCATACTTTGAAGTGACTGTAAATCCATGGACATACTGAATGCTGTGGACTTGCTGCAAAGGGCTGAAAGGTCTGGTGAGAAGGAAAAGGGTTCTGCAGAAAAGGATTTTTGAAGAGTCTGGGCACTTACTTTAGGCTAGGCTGTGGACTAGGGTAGTGTGCAATGGCTTCATGCTTAAATAACATTGAGGTATTTGTGCTTATAGACCACCAGCTCTTCCTTAATTTTGTGAATCTTTCTATAGCTATTTTCTACTCTATTTTACTATTTCTCAGAAGTAAAAAGAAAAGTGGCAAAACACCCTCGCCAAGTCACAGCAGCAGCTGCAACCTTGGCAACTTTGCCCAATTTTAAGACTTTTCAGTAAATCAGAAATGGGACAAGAAAATGAGTCGTGAAGTTAAGCAGAAGCATTGAGGAGCTCCTCGTCTGGAAAGCGTGGTCGGCCGTGTGTGATTACTGCTGTAAAGGGTCTGATGGGGCAAGGGAGCAATCAAGATGGACATGAGGCACCCAGGAATCTTAACTGGGTACAGTTAAGAGCTTCACGTGTGAGTTGACTCCTTGAAATTGTTTTTACAGGATTAGATGTCGTAGTTTTTGGCTTCTTAGAGCATGTGCTGTTTGTGTGGCTTGCAGGTGTGTTAGTAAAAGCTCTCAGGAAAGGCGATGGTTTCTTCTCCTAAATTTGCTGAGGTTCCCATACAGAGCCCTTTGTGATCCCACCAGTAACCACTAAAAACATGAGTAAAATACACACAAACTATTTATAAGTAACACTTGATCCTAGGGCATGTCAAACCCAATTAACTGCCACAAGAAATCAGTGGTGACTCTAAGTTTCAGCACCTGGCAATATTAGGCTGTTACTGTAAAACTCAACTATTTGTGCAGGGCTTATTTTTAGACACGGGTGTGATTTTGGTACTTAATACTCCTGGGCGCTGCTAATAAATCTGGGTAAGCGGGAGCAGAGGCAGACATGGGCTGTGCAACCGGAGAGGCTGTAAATCTGAAATAGTAAATTTATGGTTTAACAAAATTAAATTCTGAGTGGTTATGGCCTTCAAGCTAGGCATCTCAAATTATTTCTGCAGGGGCTAGACTAGAAATGCTGCGTAATGTATATGGTATTATAGAGCTTTGCAGGGTTGTTTGGTTGGGATTTTTTTGCCTTAAATGCTCCATCTGGAGGCGATTATAACTCGCAGAGGGTTCACTGGATCCTGTTGTGTCTCTAGTATAGCTCACAGTGGGAGAGAAGGATGTATTTTTCACTATCTGCATGGTCATCGTAACAGCATATATAGCAATTTGCTGCATTAGAATAATAAACTGAAAGCATATTTAAGTTGAACATTCTGTTCTGAATGTGATCACAGGCTTTAGGCAATTTACTCACAAAGAAGAGAATTGCAGTGGACACGATACTTTAGATTATTTAAAAGATTTAAAACAATAAAAAACTCACTGGCATTAATTTTGAATTTTGTGCAAAGGTCGCAGATTTGCACAGCTACAGATTATCAATAAACAGCATTTGTTACCTCTGAAACTAAGTTGTGCTCTCCCAAAGGGAAAGAGGCAAGTGCCATACATTGCTCTCTTAAATGTGCGCTTCATGTGTGCTAAATCAAGCGATGAGCAAAGTTATGGACATCGTGATTGCAGCTAAACAAGAAACAGGAGTAGTTCTTTTTCCACCGGGATCTCTTGTGCTTGGATTTGTACTATTATACTCCAAATGAGCTGGGAGGACTGTCAGAGGAGGACTGCAGAGACAGGTGAGGAAGTTCAGCTTTTTGTCTTCTGCTGGAAATCCCTTCAGCATGGCCAAGTGCTGTGGAAAGCACATACTGCTTGAAATAAGTCTGGCTGTGCTTTTCTGCACGAGTTCCAATGTACAGGTGGAAAATCAGCATTGCAGGGAGCAAACTTCAGCATTGAGAAGCTGTAAACCCTGACATGGCCACAAAAATCTGGGAAAATCCCAAGCAGCAAACAAATTCACCCCACAAAATGAGACTGCGATGGGGGATGTATATGTCAATAGACTGAAAGCCTACAATAGGCAATATTAACCAGAATTGCTGTTGGCACGATTTTGTCTTTGAAAGGCATGTTAGTGGTCTTCTTGGTGTTTAAAGCAGCGTATTTTCCAAGCCATACTGTTAATTTTACCAGTAACATACGATGCAAAACACTGGGTGAATAGTTTGATTCTTTGGAGTTTTTTGCCAGGACCTCAGGATGACAGGTAACGTGAACAAATATTAATATGAAACAATTTATTCTAGGAGACGTGCAGACCCTGAGGGCATGGGGATAGTTAATAATGAACTGCCTAATAAAAACAGCCTGAAAATTACAAATCTGAAAGGCTGCATTAAAAGAACCTTTTCTTCTTCCTCGCTACTTCCAAGTCATCCATAGAGAAGCTTGGAAGATTATTAAAATAACTTAATAGTCCCCCGTGTTTTGGCTACCTGAGGGAGCTGAAACAAGACCCTGGCTGGAACAGGAAATGTACAATAAATCCCATTTTTATGACTCTGTAAGTCAATGATTTTATGGTTTTAGTAACAGCTGTGTAAGAAGTATTTTAAGGTTGTGTTTTTAGTGAGTTTCTTGGTTGATTTTGGTTTGTGGTTTTGTGTTTGTTTTTTTTAAGGCAGTGTATATAAGCAAGTTAAATTGTATATAATCCTGAGAGTGCCACAGAAAGGTTCAGGAAAACAAATACCTGTTCTGAAGAAGTATTTTTCTCTCTGCTATTTTTCTTCTCTAGAAGCAGCCTGAATAGATACGGTCAGTTGGAAAGCAGACCATAAAATGTAGTACCTGGTTTATAAAGAGCAGCGCTCTGGGCACGTGGACAGCTTGAACCAGTAAGATGATATGGAGGCCCACCAAGCACAAGATGAGCTCGCATCTTCCCTGGACACTGTCACACGTTGCTCTTCTGAAGGGTCTGGCAAAATGTGCAAACTGAAAGGGGAAAGGTGACTTACAGTAATGTCACCTAGGACTTAGGGCCTCATGCAAGCTTTTCCCTAAAGTGCTGGTGGGGTTTACGGTATGGAAAATATAAATATGCCATGCAACATGAGCCCTTCATCATCAGGTCAGTTGTTAGACCAGAAAAATGACACACTCGTTCTGCATTTTCTTCCTGATCTTTTCTCTAATTGTCCCTTTCTAAATTTCACCTCTTCCCTGTTCATTTTAGACACGTACTCATTTCTCAACGGGTCATAACAGCTGTGTAGTTACATGCATCCACGGTATCTGCTTAATATCATTCCTCTTAGAAGTGTAAATACAGATTTGTTGAGCTGCTCAACTCTGCCCCAAGTAAGAGTAGGTGCCACCTGGTTTGAGCTGGGCTTTCTTCCCTATGCCTCCTCTGGCCTAGCAACACCCCCTGCCTCAGAGAGGGGAGCTGCTGGGATGTACATACGGGGAGGTTACGTATACCTAAAGGGAGACTATAGTACTCGAGGATAGAGGCAATGCTAACAAATGCACTCAGGAGCACCTTGGCTATGACGGGTTCCTCATGGCCAAACGTGTAATGTGTTTCTTAACTGTTGCAAAGGCGGCTTCAAATTTCAATTTTATTTTGAAAAATGTTGTATTTCTGTTCAGTAATGTAGTCTTCCAGCTTCAACTTAAAATGCATACAGTTCTGTATTTTAAGCCATGAAGTTATGCTAATGTACAGCACCGACAGCTGAGCTGGATGTCAGAGCATCTCAGAAAGCCAGTTCTTGCTTCTAATTCTGTTGCTGTTTATCAGACTCCCATGAGAGAAAAACAAGCAGAGTGGTGTGGGGGGAATAGACACTATGTAAGGAAAGAAATAACAAAGGAATAAATGAATGCCAGCTGTCTGGAAGCAGTTCCTTACTCGGCTTCCTTCTGGAGAGGGGCACAAGCACAAAGCCCTCAGTCCCTTTTCATGTTCTCGGCAGCCCTCCTCGTGCCACTACATTTCGGTACCCAAATCAAGCCTGGCAGCCATCCGCAGATGGGAGGGTTTTCCAGCCACCTCCTGCTGTAATCCAGCCTCGCCACAATGCGAGGCCACCAAGTTAACGTTGTTTTAATGGAGTTACAGATAAGTAAGCGAGGACGTAGTGGCCCCGGGCTTCTTTTTGCACTGTTGTGGGTTACTGTGATTCTTGTGGGGTGTAATAACAATAATAAACTTTTTCTGTAATTTTCATATGAGCTACTGCAGGGGCAAATCCTCGCCTTAGGCCTCAGCCCCACCAAGGACTTGTTTATTATAGGAAATGACTTTACGTGATACTGTGGGCTGCATTATTATTCTTTAATTTCTAGGTCTGTACCAACCCCTCAAAGCCCACCAGGAAGCTCACAGTGCTGAGCCCAGGCTGCTGCCTGGGCATGCTTTTATTAAGAAATTCCTACTAGTCAGACATGACATCGAGCTGATCTAATGATAATGCAGTAATTTGACTAACCCCTTTTGGAATTGTACAAGCTGATTATTACCACTACCCATCCCCAAAGGTTTAATGCTGCCCTTGTTGATGCAGGTTGTAAAAAGAGATTTTGTTTTCTTCCTAAGCCTGAAGAAGGTGGCTGGAGAGAAGGGGATGAAATTCCCAATGGCAGTGTGGTACCCACAGTAAAAGCTACTTTTCTGCCAAACCTTTTTGAGGTCTGGGTGAAAATCCCTGCATTGTTTGTGTGGTCATCTGGAAAATCTGCCCCCTCGGCAGGGCTGCATGGTGCAGGAGCAGACAGCCCGGGGAAGGGTGAGCAAACCCTTGTCCCAGCACAGTTCTCCCTCTGCAGATTGGCCGGGGTGGGGGTGGGGGGGGCTTTAACCTCTCTTACACAGCACTTTGGAACTGGTGGCGAATTCTAGATACTGCAGCACTTTGCTCGTTTTAAATATCTACGTGTACTTTAGCTTCAATTAGCAGTTTAAGTGTTTTGTAGCAACTGCACGTGAAGACAGAGAGCTGGTTGCTACTTTGCTCTTTTCCTCCAGCCGTTTCATTTTCTTTCTGACATAACCTCTCCGTGTGCAGGGCAAAGCACTGCTACTGCACTTGCACAGCCTGAAATCACAGACCTCCGCAGTCTCTCTTCCTCCTTTACCAGCCTCAGCTGTTTGAAAAGGTGTCAAGACTAGTGACCTATTTTCAGTATTTTCTGCCTTTGCCAAGTCAGAGGTAAATTTTTGCCACCAGGTAAAAGCTGATTTATACTGGAAATATTAATATCTTGGTAATTAATGCCAGTAGACCCATTGGCTGGCAGGCCACGTTCTGCCAGCTGAATGCCTAGGAGGCACCTTCACGCCAGTGTTGGAAGGTATAAAGCCAGATCTCACGGGAACATGCATTAGCACTTTTGAGTTTGTGGGGATGTCAGCATTTGCTGTACTGAGAAAGTATTTGTAGTACTTTTACTGTTCAAAAAAAAAAAAAAAGTGCAAGGTCATCTCATGTAGCCTGTGACTTTGGGTTAAAAAATGAAACTTATTTGATTAGTAGCCTTATAGCATGCATAGGAATATATTCAACATATCGATGCTTTTTCCTGCGAAACACAGGAGATATTTTTAATGCTGTTCTGTGTAATTATCAATTCTAAAACAGATTGGAAGTGATCTGCAAATTCATTCCGAGAAAGAAAACACAGACATTCAGAAACGTCATGTTGAAAGGGAAAAATAGGAACTGGAGTTCTTTCACATCGCTGGTTCCTCTGCATCGCTCCAGCCCATCTCGCTCAACTGGGATACTTCAGGACGCACCACTCCCATGTCCGTCATCACTGCCAGGTAAGGCTCTGCAGAGAAAGCCAGTGTATTCAGTTCCCAGCCAGATGGGTAAGGGTTTTTATTACACCACATACTTTTTAAACACGTGTTTTACACTACAAGAGGAAATTCAAGCCTCAGGCTTTGCTACGACTAAATTTGAAAAGCTGAGAGAGTGAGTCAGACCAGGGTGAGTTTAATTCCCTCTGCAGATGAACAACCTTCCCTTTGCATACCCTCATGGCTGTTTTGCCAACAGGACTTGTGTAGCTGAGTTAAAGGGATCAAGGTTTTGTCTGCAATGATAAAGTTAAAAAATGCAAAAAAAAGAAAGCCTTTCCACGTGAAGGACCCTCCGTTTCTGAGTGTGTGTCCATGGTTGCTTTCACAACCCCTCTGCATTTTTGGTCTGGTTTCTGAGCACTGTGTTCTTGTACTTACGGGCTTGATTTAACATCAGAAACTGAAATAATAAACCTGCTAATACCACAGTAAAACTAAACAAAACACATGAGCAAGCAGTTGCTTAATGCCTTTATAACTTATTCAGTTAATAAACATTAGTTTGTTTATATCTCTCTTTTTTTTCCTGATCGTCAGGACATCCTTTGTCATGCCATTGCTCTGTGAACTACTTAAACATCAAAATATGACTTTTTATATGTATTTTTTTAACTTTCTGAAAACACGCTTAGCAGCCCAGATGAGTCTACTTCTTCTTAATTTTTTTGAAGCCTCTCACCACTGTAACAGGCTGTTGTCTAAAACTCGCCACCCATCACCCTTTCAAGGTAACTTCTCTCCGTGTGCACCTCCTTCTTGCGCACTGGGGTGCGCCTAGAACCCGGGATTTCCCAAGCAGTCTGTGAATACCTATGGAAACAGAGAACGGTTGGGGTGGGAACGGGCCTTTAAAGCTTATCAAGTCCAACCTGCAATCGACGCATTTGTCTCTGCGTCCACGGGGATGGTTTTGATTTCTTTCTTCTCTTGCCGAGAGAAAGCGAAGAATTTCTTTCTTCTTTTTTTTTTTTTTTAATTTTAATTTTTTGAGGCGAGTCTGTTGTCTTTTTCACACACTCAGAAGAGAAACCTCTCCTTCCCGCTGGCCGCTCCCCCCCGCGCCGAGGGCTTTCTCCTTTGTTCGGGGCCAAACTTTGGGGCGGAGCGGGGGCGCTCCCGCACCCCGCCGCGGTGGGAGAGGAGGAGGAGGAGAGGAGTGGGTGTGGAGGGGGGGGGGGAGAGGCGTTCCCCGGTCCCGGGGCGGAGGGGCCGGTCTGCGGGCGGGGCCCCCGCGGCTGCACCGCGCCCGCAGCCGCCGGAGGAGCCGCCCCCCGGGCCCGAGGTCGCTCGGCTGGGCTCGGCGCGGCCGTCGGGCGGCATGTGGCGGGGGCTGCCGGTGCTGGCCCTGGCCGGGCTGCTGCTGGTGGTGGGGCGGGCGCCGGCGGGCCGGTCGGCGGCCTGCGAGCCGGTGCGCATCCCGCTGTGCAAGCCCTTGCCCTGGAACATGACCAAGATGCCGAACCACCTGCACCACAGCACGCAGGCCAACGCCGTGCTGGCCATGGAGCAGTTCGAGGGGCTGCTGGGCACCAACTGCAGCCCCGACCTGCTCTTCTTCCTCTGCGCCATGTACGCGCCCATCTGCACCATCGACTTCCAGCACGAGCCCATCAAGCCCTGCAAGTCGGTCTGCGAGCGGGCGCGGGCCGGCTGCGAGCCCGTCCTCATCCGCTACCGCCACGCCTGGCCCGAGAGCCTGGCCTGCGACGAGCTGCCGCTCTACGACCGCGGCGTCTGCATCTCCCCCGAGGCCATCGTCACCGCCGAGGGCGCCGGTGAGTGCGGGGGGACCGGCCACGGGGCGGCCGCCGGCACCGGGACGCGCCGCGCCGCCCGCCCGGACAATGGGGGCCGGCGGGGAGGGCAGCCCGCCCCGGCAGCCCCGCCTGCCCCCCCGCGCCTCCCGGCTTCTCTTAAGCTGCTTTCTCTCCTTTCCCTCAGCCTTCTCGTATCTCGTTCTTGACTTTTCAGCCGCCTCGTCGCTGCTGGGAAAAGTTTTTCGCTGTTGGGAAGGAGGATGCGTGACAAATGACAGCCCCGCCGCAGCGCCGGGCAGCGCTACCAAGAGCGGGAGCGGCGGACGTCGTTCCGCGGCAGAGGCGGTGTTTAAATGGGTGCTCCGCTCTGGCTGCCGGCTGCCCGCAGCTGCCTGCTAAGGTGACGGAGCCGCACAAAAGAGCGGCGCCCGCACTTGGCTCTGGGCTCCCCCAGCGTCCCTCCTTGCTCGTCCCCCCAAAGCTGGCTGCCCCTCTCCCACGCAAGGCCATCGCCCACCATCCCTCGAGCCTTGCCCCGGGGAGCCTCGGCCAGGAGCTTGGGGCTCCTGGTCTCCCCAGCCTCCTGCCGTGCCGGTGTGGCAGGGGAACAAACAGCCTCATCATCTCTGTGGTCAGCGTTGAGGGTGTGGGTTCAGCACAGGTCCCCTGCTGAGTCCCTGGTCGGTCAGGAGAAGGGCACAGCTTTCCACTGTGGTTCATCCTCGGGCACTGAGGCAGGTCTGATGGTTCCTGACACCCCACAGCTTCCGAGGGGGCTGTTGGAGCCCCTCAACTTTCTCCCTGTGTCCTGTTTCACCAACAGCTGGTGCTGGGTGTTCGGCTGCCATCTGTGTGTACAGGGGAGGCAGGAGCATCTCCACATGGTCAGGTCAAGGCCACCGCGATGCTGCAAACCTGCCGTGGCTCAGGGGCGGGTGTGCTCCTGTCACCTCTGGGCTGGGGGAGTTACCAGCATGGTGAGCAGAGCACCACAGAAATGTTAAAGGAGCTATTGAATAGGAAGTTAAAGCAAACTAGCGAGTGGTTATCATGAGCCAGCTTTGACCTTTATGAAAAAACCACAAGTCCTGTCTTGCTGGGAAAAAGCATTTGCTGCTGGTGGAGCCAAGCTATGTCGCCTTGCTGCAAAGCTGCAATGTTGGTGAGTCTGCCAGATCTCTCCATCACAGGAGTGGGAGAGCAGAGCTGAGGCCGGGGAGCAGCTACGAGGGTTCAGAGGCTGAGGCAGAGCAGCACCCACATGCCCTGTGTGGGCTTGTCATGCTGCTGTCCAGCTCCTTTGGTGCACACAACTGCAGCACCAGCTTGTGGCATCTCGCTGATGGGCAATGGATCCCACCGCTCCATCCATGCCCAGCGGTGTCCTGTGAGCAAAAGGGTTTTTTTCATGACTCTTCTTCTATCGCATTACCAAATGCTTTATGTATTCTACTGCCAGCAATGCCAAACACTGTAATTCCTGTTTTCCTCTCCTAACGAAATCTCATGCTTCTGTTTCCTGACCGTGTTCCCCAGCTGAGCTTTGCCAGGTAAGCTGCTCTCTCCGTTCCTTGACATTTATTTGTAGGCCAGACTAATACTGTTCCTTCTCTGTCTACACTGAGTTACCCACTCCACCCCTTGAAATCTCAGCTCGGTGACCACACCGTGGTATCTCCACTCATTACTACTGAGTTCTCCGTAACCCTTCTAGTTACTCCCCTTCCACTTTCCCATTCTTCCTCCCCCCGCAGTTTTCCTCAGCCCATGAACCCAACCATCTGTTTTTGCCTGCAGCTGCCTGGCTGCTGTTGCTCTCTGGAGGCTGCGGACCTGCTGGGATGCTTTGGGCAAGTGTGGTTTTGAACACCAAGCGCCTTTCTTCGTGGCATCAAGGTGCTTTCAAAACCACCCTCAAAATGACTTCTGGCTGAGCGAGGCTTGGCAGGTCTGCAGTAATTTGAAAGCAATCGCATTCAAATCTGGAGGGAGGAAGTTTGGCTAAAATTGCCCCCGAGTTACCTATTTCTGAGGACCTCAGCAGTACAATAACCTCTTTGAGGGATTCCAGGGCCAGATCCATGAAAACTCTCTTTCAGTGAATGAGAACCTGATGACATTCTCATTTCTGGGCTGAAAATTTTGAACTGATGCATTATGCACCAGACTGAAAGAATCCTTCTTGAAGGAATAAAACTGCTCCTTTAGAAAGCAGAGTGAAGGATTCCTGTTCTAGGAAGAGGTAAGGTGAACACTTCCAAGTTCAATTCTCCAAATAAAGGATTGCAGCCAAGTAGAAGACACGAATAACCAACTGCCTGATGGGGACCATGCAGAATACCTGTGCTTATTTTATCTCCTGAGCATTCTGTCCCTTGTGCTGTCTGTAAACTACGTCTAATAGAGCAGTCAGAAGTATAAATCCCTTTTTTTCATAGGCTTCTGTTGTGGAAGAGGATTTTTTTATTCTTCAGCAGTGAAATTTAGATTTTTCTTTAATCTTTTGCTGCCTGCAAAGTAACAGGACACTACCATTTCCTTTCATCTTGAGGTCTCTGCATTATTACTGGTGAGAGTTAACGCATTTGTCTAGTCCCTTCTGTAAGGCAACAGCCTGAAGGATGACGTGGTTGGATGTTTTCCCTTGCCAGAGGCAGGGACAGGGTTCGGGAAGCCTGATTTTCATTCCTTTTCCAGTATTAAGACCACGCATCTTTCTGAGTGCATGGTTCTGCTGGGTGCAAGGGCTCTTCTGACCCTCAGGACATGCTTTCTCTGAGCTTAGTGGCCTGCAAGAGACTGCAGTGGGTTAACATCATGCCAGGTCAGTTATTGTCTGCTCTTCCATGGCCGGGAAGAACTTACACAGATGTTTGTGAAATTCCTTGTCACCATTAACGTAATTGGTCTTGGTGCTCATTTCAATGATTCCAAGCTGAAGATCATTTGAAGTTCACTTGACTCTTTTTTCTTTTGCTGGTGTTGCAGTAAAAGATGAGAAATTCCCTTCTGATCAGATGCAATCTCAATGCACAGTAGACTGTGGCTGTTGCAGAATGTGTAGGAACTGTGGTTGGTAAAATCTGTGGCAAATCCCAGTAAGAAGTTCATTTTTGGTTATTGAGGCCCAGGTCATGAGTCCCTCACAGACATCTCCTAGGACGTCTTTACACGTGCAGCCCAGGTGGTGAGGAAGATCTAGAGGCTTCCTCCATGCAGGAATGAGGGAGGTATTTGTGTCATTCTCCTGATGTTCTTCAGGGAAATACTGAAGGGATGAAATAATGGCTGCCATGTCTGTGATGGAGAAGGCTGGTGAGAACACTAGAACTCTTAGAGGAAAAGCTCTGCAGATCCCCTGTGCTTGTGCTGACCTTGAAAACCCAAGTGTGGGCTGCTGTACCCCACTGCTCGTTCGAACATCTGAGGTTCCTCAAGTTACAGGGACCACCTTCAGGCAAGTGTCCTGTGGGAGACCCATCTTTATTGATTTTTCATTATCTTTGGGAATCACCTGAATCCCTGTACCCCTGGGTAGCAGAGGGACACTCTGGGCACTGTGTGGATGTTCTGGGGGCAGGTGTCACACTGAATATTTTCACTTTTTGTGAAAGATCTAACAAATCACAGTCCAGGATGGAGGATGAAGAAGCCTCTTGTCAATATGTTAACATCCCAGGTGTGAGGTTAGTGCATGCTGATGTCTGAGGCATGGCTCTTATCCTGCAGCCCTGTCCTTTGGGTTTTGGGGATGAAGGTGGTTCTGCTCACAGATGAGCTGTCTCGTGTATGCAGGAGGTCCCATTCACGTGTTCCATATATTTCAGTCCCCTTGCTCTGAGTGCATATGCTGACTCTGCCTCAGATCTATCAGGTTATATTCTTCCTTCATTCTTATCAAATTCTTTTTAGTCTGTGAAGCAGCAAGAAATGCAGATAGGCAAAGATTGTCTTGACTCTAAAACTTTAATAGCAGGACCTGTCTTTAATTTGACACATAATAAATGGCCAGCCTGACCACAGTCGTTGCCGGTGTTGGAATGCTGACTCAGAAAAGCACTTCAGCACATCTGCTCCTGTCTAGCAGAGTGTTCATGTCTAAAGTGACATGTTTGTTCCTGTTCTGAAGAGGCAACTGGCAATAAAAGAAGAGCAGTATGATGGGTACCATGCATATCAGAGGACAGGTCCCTCAGTTGGTTTTCTGTCTCATCGTATCTTCTTTAGAGAAAACAATAGCTTGAAGGCACACTGGGTTGTTAATGAGATGTTGGAGAAAAGGGAAGCATTATCAGAAGTTATCAGCCACATGTTACTTATGTCCAAACCGTTTTGGGTCATTGTCATAAGATGGTTAAGGAGAACTCTGAATCTCTTAAAAATTATACCACCTCTTAAACATTAATTGAAGATTATTCAAGTGGTGGAGATGCATTTTCTTAAACCTTCTACGGACTCATGATTTCTCCTTGTAGGCTGAGTCCTAAATCCTGAGATCCTCTGTACCCACCTATCTGCCTGGCCCAATTCGTAGTCACCCAGTACATGAATTTGGTGTTGTGTCCTTAGAGGAGAAGTGAAAGAGCTGTTTCCCGTGCTTGTTTTTCATATGCTATTAACTTGATTTCCAAAACAGCATTTTCCAAAGGTCAAATTTGCTCTGACTCAGGACTCTGTATAGCTCTACTATATAGTATCTGGAATGCACAGAGGTGTGAGGAGAGTATTTCAGACTGTACCGAGGACGAGCAGTCACGCTCAGGTTGTCATTTTGAAGTTGAGATTTGCTTTCAGGCATTTGCTCAACGCTCAGAAGCAGCCTCCATTTCTCAGTTCCAAAATCATTACAAGCCTCAAACCTTAAAGAAGACCAGCAGTAGATAACAAAGTCTGAATCTGTGCATATTTGAAGGTTCCTTAGTCAGTGGGGGATCACAGATACCTCCCTCTGAAGAAGGAGCCTGATCAGCAGCCACTCGTTGTGGTTTTGTTCTTCAGAGCAGGGTGCCTGCAATGGCTTCAGCAGTGGCTGAGCCATATTCTTTAAGTGCAGTGTCAGTCAGAACTGTGTTACTTTGGGCTTCTTCTCAGCTTTTTTGTTTGTTTGTTGTGTTTTAGTGTTTTTTTTTTCCTTTAATTTAAACTGTGATACATCTAAAATGTTTGCTCAAAGTTTTACCAAGCTGATTCTTTTTCCCAAACCTCTCATACAAATCTGTGATCCGGGTATTGTTATTTGGCATGTTTACAGGCTTTTATTCTTCTCTCCTTGTTAGCAGTTTCTTTTTTTTTATATAGCATCCCCCTGAAAAGCGATTAATTAAAATATTGGAGAAATCAGTCTGGATTTTTCCCCTGCTTTTAAGCAAAATTTAGTACGAAGCTTTTGGATTGGAGCTTTGGATAACATTTCTTCTTTGGCAGTCCTACTAATCATGACAAACTGATATTTCTCTCAAAAAGATTGTATTACATAGACAAAACTTGGCAGAGAGGTTGCCTCGGAAGAGAAGTGGAATGATAGGAGGTTAGTTGTTTATTTTTAAAACCAGCTTTTTTATTTTTTCCTGTCTGCATTACAGCTGGAGGTCCTGGCAGTGCGCATCTCCTGATGGAGAGAGGTCTCTGCCAGTTAGACTGCTGGGGTCAGGGGATGAGATTTTGTGTGCGCACGCCCACATGAGATCCTGGGAGGGAGGCTGGTGGCAGGGCTGACTGAGACCCTTTTTCCAGGTTTATATTGAGTGGATTGAGTGTTTAACATCCCACCGTGCGTTGGTGTGTGTTTGAAGGACAGGTCCTCAGCCACTACACGCTGGGTGGGGTGAGGGAAGGCTGTGAGCCCCTTCCTGGGCTCTGGTTTATGTTTGCTTGTAATCCTGGAGTGGAGTTGTTTTGCTCAAACACCATGAAGTCGTGACTTGCTTAGGTCAGACCTTGGTATAGGAGAGTGCTCTTCAGGGCTTCTTGTTCCTTCCCTGTTCCCTCCGTGGCTGTGAAGATGGTAAACATTTGACTTGATTCTCCGCTGCAGATGCAAATCTTTTTCTGTCCCCAGTAACAGTTTTGTTGGCATAGGAAACATGCTTTGGAGGTGCAAACAAACCATCCCTTCCTTCATAACTGAAGTACCTGTTTTGGTAGGAATTGTAACTTGCTGGGCTACGTGGAGCACCAGAAAAGAATTGCCTTGGACTTGTGCAAAGCCAGGCAGTCTTGAAGGCAAAATGAGGAACTGGCCAAGGCAACTGGATGAGTGGGGCAGTGAATCTGGAGAGCTTTCTCTGCAGGGGTCTTGAATACCTGGAGGGTGGTGAAACATCTCAAGCCAGTCTTGGGACACATGCAGAGAGCGAGCCACCTCAGGTAGAGCCACCTCACCGCAGTTGGTGGCTGGGAGGTTTTGCAGACTTCTGTCTCCAGTGGGAGCAGGTGAGAGGGTTATTGTACATATATAGACACATGCTTTTACTGTGTCAGAAGGAATTGCAGGATTAAAGCTACAATTTAGCTGAATGAATAGGGCAACAGAGGATTGGCCCAGGAGAGGAGGAATAAGTGTAGTCATCCTTTTACTTACGATTTGCAAGAGGAAAACAATTTTAATTCCTCTTTCATCATGTCCTGGAATACAAGAATGTACTTGATATGACATAAAATGCATTAACATTTGATGAAGACCTCTTTTTTTAACTTACACTCTTGGTAGAAGTCACAGTCTCTACTTACTACCCAGTAACATTTTTTTGTTTAAATTTGAGAATAGTTCAAGTGAGTGATCAAAATAAAACCCGTAGGTAAGAATTAGCATGTATAATTTGACTGGTTACAAGGCAGCGTGCAGAATCCGTACAGCTGTTATGAAAGTACCTGATAACCAATGACCAAATTGCCAGATTGAAAGTGTTGGTTTCGTTCTATAAACTAAGATCCTCTGGTAGTCTGTAACTTTATTGTATTAGCAACAGGGTATTGTATATGAAAGAGCATGTGCTCAATCCTTCTGTGCTGTTTTTTGTACCCTTATCTCTTCCTGTTAGTGGGAATAATTACTTCTGAAGTCTCAATTTTTTGAAGCAAAGTGTTATGTTAGTGAGGGAATTAGTTGGTTTTCGAATTTACTCTTGCCCCGACTGTCATTTAGCCATATCCCTGTTTATGGAAAGGAAGTTTTGTATTGCTGTGAGTAGTATAAATGTGCATTAAGGTGGAAATTTTAAGGTTTTTTTCCTTTTAAAAGAAGGATAGCCAAAATAGAAGATGAACTTGGTAATATTAGATTTCTTGTAAATGGATATTTAAATATGTATTTACAGAATTTGTGATTAAATAGTGACCCCAGCCCTTAATATTTAGTCCACCCATCCAAACTCTTTGCCTGTAGCAAGTACCATTGTGCCCTGGGTTCTCTTGCAGGAGAAGAGCTTTTGTTACACAGTTGTGGATTTGTTTGTCCTGTATTGTAAAAGCAGTGGTGCTGCACCCACGATAATGTAAGAAAGGTGATGTCTGTATGATACCAGGTACTAGAGCTGAAAAAACTGCCTGAACATTGGGGCATGCAAACTTAAAGCAGGGCTTTTTCTTGGAAAGCTCATTTGTTTTTCCATTTTATGTGTCATTCTAATAACATATACTGCGTCTCCAAAGTCTTACTTCCTATGCGTTTATTTTTTCTTAATTTGTATGACATTGTATGTGTTAACATACTTGTTTTTCACAATTAAAATAAATAAAATAAATCCGTTAGATTGTGTGATTGAATAAACAAAAGGTTTGAAATTATGCATTTTAGTAATGTGGGACACATTCCACTTAGGTGTCTAAAAGCAGTTCTTTGGGCGTAGTGCCTTTTTTTCCTTCTGTTCCTTATCTGTCTTTCAAAATAATCAGCATGTTTTTAAGCTGAGGGGAAGGGGAAGGTCTGAAACATTTGTTTTGGCACTTGCTTGAACGATATGATTGTGGTCAGTTGGTTTGATTTCCTCAGTAACCAAAAAAAACAAACCAAAAGTAATTTCTCCTTCATCATCTAATTAAATGCAAACGGTACATGTGCTTTTTGTAACTGCTCTAAGTTCATGCCATAAATTTCCATCCTCGTCCTAAACCTGCCAGTCTGCGCACCAGTAGGAGTGAGATATTTAATCTGCTTCAGCATTTAACATGATGTGCCAGATTTGGGTGAAGTTTAGGTAAGAAATTGTGTCACCTTTAACAGGCTGACCTGCGGAACATTCCAATCTGTCTATTAATTAAGTTACTAAGCTTTAATATACTCAATAATAGAGAGAAAACATTGTAATGTGGTGTGTTGAAGTAATCCAGTATTAAAAATACTAGCATTTCTTTATGTGTTTTACAAATCCATTCCAGATTTCCCCATGGATTCTAATAACGGCAACTGTAGAGGCGCCGGCATCGGTAAGTACACTTTCATAAAGCTGTGTAATAAGCTATAGTCTTTCAAATCCTTTAAATATTTGATCAAGTAAGAGGGGTACACTAAGTGATGTTTAAACACACTGTCATGCGTGGGAATCGTTAATTGGATTTTCATTGGGCAAAACCAGTGAAGATAGTGCTTTATTCTGACTTTAAAGTTGGCAAATTAAATTAGCCCTCTTTGTAGATAATGGCAAAACTCCTGTTAACCTGAGGAGGTTGAGGCTGAGACTATCTGAGACTGGTTTTATTCCAGCAGGTCCCCTCTTGCTTTTTATTTTTGTTTTGTTTATGCTGGAACTAAGTAAATCCCCTTGAGTGTTACCATTGGTCATAGGCAATGCAAAGAGGCAAAGCCCGGGTCCATAGCTAATAGACTATAGAAATGTGAGTTTATAGCTTAAACAAACCAATGACTGTAGGCTTCCCTGAATTTTATTACGATTTGTTCATAAGTTTTCCTTTTAGGTTTTTGTCAAGATGGTCACGTTTGGAAACTCAGTATTGGCCATCACATCTTTCCTTCTCCGGAGATGCTGATGAGCTATAGTGTCCATTGAAGCTCAATAGAAACACCTAAGTATGGCGGTGGAACATAAAATCAGATAGCTACGTGCCGTTGGATAACTTCAGCATTCATCTCTGTGACCAAATTGTAAACAGGAGTTAATAATGCCCAGCTTATAATACAGTTTTAAAATGTGACCGGTACAGAAGCCCCTTAAGAGGCTTTACTTTTAACTTGCCTTGAACATGGGACTGTCTCTGAAAACCTTTCTAAAGATTTTTGTTTCTAATATTAGTATTTTCTTAGTTTCAAGCAGTTTTCAGTGGTGTGGCATTGGAAAGGTGTTGATTTCACACTCTGCAGTGACTGTACAAAGAGCATACAAGTTTCCCTTTGAGTGTGAAAGTAAAGCTGAATACCTTCAATGTCACTGTATATCACAAATATTAAATGTGTCTTCAGCACTGCATGTCCTCAGGGCTGTAGTCAGCATATAATACCAGTAAGTTGTTTTATTTATTTTTCAGTAAAGTAAATTTGTAATTTTGCCACTCTAAATAGAATTTTTTATTTTTTATTTGCAAGTAGCAACCTGCCGTGTTTTTAAAAAATCCTGAACTTCGCTCTATGGTTTCTGGAGCATATTCTTATTGTGCGTGCCACTGCGTATGGTTGCAAGGAATAGTACTCGTGAGTACTGCTCAAGGCACTTTTTATCCCTGGCAGCATCCACTGGCAAAACCTTGGGGATTTTTTCGCAGAGGAACTTTTTTACCTCTCTTGGCAGTAAACTGCATTGTTGCCTGCTTCATCAGATGCTTTTCACATCACTTAGAATTTTTTTCCAGAATTTTTTTATATACGTGGTTTATCAGGGATGCATTTGCCAGGTTCGAGTGCTTGTGCTGATCAGTATTACAGCCGGGTTTTAGATTGTCCGTGTGCGTATATTTAAGATGGTAGGGATACTTTTTGTCAGTCCCGTATGGACTTGTATTAGAGAAGAATGTTTAATTTTACAAACTTAGAATCACAGAATCATAGAATGTTAGGGATTGGAAGGGACCTCGAAAGATCATCAAGTCCAATCCCCCTGCCAGAGCAGGAATGCCTAGACTATGCCACACAGGAACGTGTCCAGGCAGGTCTTGAATGTCTCCAGAGAAGGAGACTCCACAACCTCTCTGGGCAGCCTGTTCCAGTGTTGGCCTAGATCTCAGTCAAAACCAGAGTGATGCAGTGTTTTGTAAAGTTTCTGAACTGTAAATCTAAGAAGGACTAGGGCAACTAGGAGGTATCCTTCATTTAGAACATGAGCATATCTATAATTTGTTCGTAGAACAAGACTAATAAAATTTATTCCTCAAATGAATAAAATAAATAATTTAATATAGTCTTAAAATCTAGGGAAATATGAAGCTACATATTCTGGTCTTGTAATTTGAACTATTTTATTTGGCTTGTGCCACAGAGCAAAGTACTGTAGAGCAGGAGGACATTAAAAGTGTACGAATTTTTAGACTCGAACACTGAGGTGCCTGAATGAGTGTGGGTCGTAGGGGCTCGTCTTTTATGGCCTGTTTCAAGGCAGCTTAGAAAATGGGCCATATTTGGCCTAAAGTGTGCCTGAGGTCCCACAGGCATAAGGGAAGCCAAAAATCACTTCCCTTCTCTGCTTTTGTTATTTTAACACAGTCTCATACAAAAGCTGAAGTCTGTAGGACTCTATATATAGATTTCCAAGGATGTTTTTGAAATTCAAGGAAACAATACACTCTTCTTTTGAAACATTCTCCTCTTTCCTGTATTTTTTTTGTATTTTTAACTACAAAAATTCTTTTAATAGAAAATAATGATTTGAGAAGTCCATAACCATGTGATTCCATCTCTTTTTTTTAATATGCAGAAAGCTTGTCTAGCAAGTGAAAGTTCTTTTTTTTCAGACTCTTTGTGTTGAATTTAATTACATCATTAGCTTATTTTTTCTTTTTTTTAATATTCTGTATATCTATATCTTGTATTGATTTTTGGTATTTTAGAAGGATGGTATACAGGAACAGACTGCATTAAGTCTTCTTCCACTTAAGTGCGAAATCAAATGTTAAAATAGATGACCATGTGCACATAATACTGAGACCTGCTAGTTGAAATGATGCCACCAAACTCCACTTAGACACTAGCTTAAAATATTTGCATTAGAACAACCGGCTGTGAAATATTGGTGGTGTTAATGAGCACAAGAGTCTGGAGCTTCAGTATTAGTACTCCCAAGGCACTAACAAAAATGTTTTTACCTCTGTTATTCTTCCCAGCTGTTTGGAAGCTGCACCACTGGAAATGCTGCTCTGGCAGTGCTCATTCATACTGTCTTTTGAAGGCTGTCCTTAGCATTGTAAGAACTAATAATTTCCCTATTTGAAGTAACCCTGAGGTCCAATCAGCAGTTGGACTCAATGATCCTAAAGGTCTTTTCCAACCTAAGCGATTCTTCCTTCCTGGAAGTGTCCAAGGCCAGGTTGGACGGGGGTTTGAGGAGCCTGATCTAGTGGGAGGTGTCCCTGCCCATGGCAGGGGCGTTGGAATTTGATGGTCTTTAAGGTCCCTTCCAATCCAAACCATTCCATGATTCTGTGATTCTGGGTCAGGATAAAATGACACAATTTTTGTGTAAAATGTACATAAAAATTGAGGAAGAGTCCAGAGGATGATCAAAGGTAGCACCAGACTTCTGCAGTAGTCAAGGGATGCCCTTCAGCCTCTTAATCACTCTTCAACCTCCTGCCAGATGCTGCTGAAGTGACATGGTTGAGGTTTCATTTTGTCAGGACCATCCCAGAAGTGTTGAAAGCTTGGTGCTGCTTGGTCCCACCACCCTTCCGGCATGCTTCTTCAGCTGACTGCAGCTCTTGGACATCTTCAGGTGTAAATGGGCCATAAGAAGCCATAAGGTGCAGCCTCAAAGATCAACTGTATGTTGAGAATTAGCCACAAAAGTCATATTCCTTATGGTGAATGCCTGCTCGCCAGAACCGAGCTGAGATATGTAGTCTCCAATCAAATGTTAAATCATGCCCTGTCACAGTATATTACTTCAGAGTCTATATTATTGTCTGTATGATTAAAGATGCAGAAAGGAGGGTGTTCAGCCTGTGAAGCGCAGAAGAGAGGACACCAGTGTAAAGGTGTGGAGTTGCAGAACCTGTGAGCACAGAAGAGATGAAGACTGAACCTTGAATTGGCTTAAAATGGAAGATTTTGTCGCTTCAGACTCCCAAGTTCTTGTGTGTTTGTTTTTGTGGGATTAGTCAATTGTAGTGGCTTTTGGTTTTGTATTTTTTTAAATTTCAGCATGTCAGGTTTTCTCCTAGAAGCTTTTGAGGTCTCACGGGCAGTTCCACAACAGATCAGTCCAGGAAATGTGGTTTTTAATATGCCACTTGCCTGTAATAAACAAGTCAATTCAGGGAAATTTTCATTAGATGTGAGCTTGGGGTTTTGGGGAAATTGTCACCGAACATACACTTTTCTTTCTGAACAAAACCTTCTCTTTTTACAGAGCGCTGCAAATGCAAGCCCATAAAAGCTACCCAGAAGACCTATCTACGCAACAATTACAACTATGGTAAGAACAGCTGTGTGGCCAGCTCCCAGCGCTTCTAAGGCTACAACAAGGGGAAAATTTTCAATAAAAAAAACCTATGGTCCCAATTACTGTTGGTTAATCCAGTGGTAGTTGTTACAGAAGGAAGATATGGCCTGAAACATTCCCAGATTGGAAGGATGGAGAGGATTATTTTAATATGTTAATAGAAGAATGTCTTTGTTGATGCTGTTATTTCAGTGTCAGCGCAGGCACACTTCTCTAGTGTGAAAAGTGATGTGACAAAAATGACCTTGTGAACTGCCTTTTTCATTCCAAGCCCCGATATGCTCTGCGTT
The DNA here is from genome assembly GCA_020746105.1 of Trogon surrucura. Lineage (NCBI taxonomy): Eukaryota > Metazoa > Chordata > Aves > Trogoniformes > Trogonidae > Trogon > Trogon surrucura. The sequence goes on along the minus strand of CM036621.1, from coordinate 51,560,581 downwards.
TGCAGGAAAGGATGTTTTGACTAACTCTCATGCCTACAAACTCACCAAGGGATCTAACAGGCGTACTAAGTTCTTTCCAAGAAGGGAAGAGCCAGCGTATCAAAGCCAGCAATGAGCATTGTGCCGACCGTGTTACACTGTCAGTAACACTTGTAAAAGTGCACGGTGTCCGTATTCTGACGACTTCAGATGGTCCTGTGCTTCAGGCATATCACAGGTCCAGGCTACTCATTTTCCTCATACTGTTCGTTTTAAGCAAATTAGGCTGATGAAGCCAAGTGAATGTGTATTTCAGGAACTGAACAATTGGGCCCATCCTTTTTAATCATTCACATGAACCACATGAATAGCCTTGGGGTCAGTGAACTTAAAGACTTCTTTAAATGGTAATGATTGCATAATATTTATCAAGGTGATGCATTTATACAGCTATTGTCAGATAAGCTTTTAAAAATGGCTCCTATTAAAAGCTAAAAAATTACAATCATATTCAGTCAGAGATCATGGTTATTTTTTAGGTGATAGCCAGTTTTAGCTTGTTTTGATGGATTTGTCTGGAAAATAATTACAGAGTGACTGTTCTCTAATGGATACCTGCACATGGTAGAGAGTCGCTGAGCGTTCTACTGCTCATCCTTCCAAACTTTTAAAATTACAGAGGTTTCAAAATGCATTTGAAGTAACTTCAAACTAAAGCATTTGTTTTGAAATCTTAAAAGATTTTTTTAAAAGTGGATTGCTTGTGGTAAATGGTGTGTGTTAAATGCATGAGTTATTAATTGTTGGCAGCTGTATTTACTGTGGCTGTGATACATGCTGGCTGGTGGTCTTTATGGGCAATGCATGTGAAGAGAGGAGACCATATAAGCCATGATTTTCTTTCTGCCCATGGTTTTCTTTCTTCCCTATTACCTCTTTCACATAGGTTAGGAGAAATTGGGAATCCGGGGAATCTGCTGTTTGTAATGGCAAGGGGCTCTTGTTTGCAAGCTGTGAAAGATGTGGCATTCTCTAGAGCATGACCCCTGGATTGGTTTTGCATTTGCATGTGGTATCAGTTCACTGGTCACCATGACAGACACGAAAAGCGTTGCCTTTGAAAGGCAACTTTCCCTCCGGTGTAACTTAAGGCACAAAGAAAGGGTGAGGGAGGAAACAATTAAGACGGGTCATCAGGTCAAGATCAGGAGCATTTGGAGTTCATAAAGAGCAGAGCAGATTGGTGCTGGGTCACTGGAGACAGGATAAAAAAGGTAAGGGCCTGTCATCCAGCAGAAGTAGTGATACAAGAATGTTTGGTGCACATTCACATTTCATGAAAGGCTGAGAGTGACAAATTAAGGTCAGTCATCTGTACTGCAAGTGGTCAAAGAGGGGGCAGTTGCAGCTCGGAGGAGAAGGAAAGCGTACAAGGAATTAAATATATTTAAAATGGGGCAGACAAAGAAGAAGGGATGCTAAAGTTAAAGCCCTACTTAAACAGGACATAAATCCAAGTGATGTGTAACTCCTGCTTGTGACCCTGCTTTTATGAGATACGCTGAGCTACCTGAACCCTTTTGGTGGAGGCTGAAATAATGAGGAGGTGGGGGCAGGGGCGTTGCTGGAGCTCAGCTAAGCTTTTGATGATGGACCATGCAAAAGACTAATCCCAGAGGTCACCAGTATCGACTTTGGGGTGACCTGCATTATCTACTGCTCCTAACTGCACTCTTTGTCACTTTCTGCCAGTCATTCGGGCCAAAGTGAAGGAGGTAAAGACTAAATGTCATGACGTCACTGCAGTAGTGGAAGTAAAGGAGATTCTAAAATCTTCCTTGGTGAACATCCCAAAGGACACTGTAAACCTTCACACAAACTCTGGCTGCCTGTGCCCACCGCTCAGTGCCAATGAAGAATACATCATTATGGGCTACGAAGATGAGGAGCGCTCCAGGTAGCTCTTTCTGCGTTGTCCTCGGAGCAAATATGTTGCTGTTTGTTCCCCTGCCCATGGACTTCAAAGCCACCAAGAAAGGAAAACTTGGTGTGAATCTCCCTCGTGGTGTTTAGAGGGGGTGAGGCTCTCTGCAGGCACAGAGACCTTAGTCTTGCATATGTTGGGTTGTACAGCTTGTGGATGCCTGTTGATGGAGTAACTGGTTGTCTTGGTTGTGCAGGTTACTCTTGGTGGAAGGCTCCATAGCTGAGAAATGGAAGGATCGTCTTGGTAAAAAAGTAAAGGTAAGCAAAGGTTTCAGCAAAAGTCAAATGTTGGAGATACCACAAAACATCTACCTCTTCTTTTCAAAATAAGGGAAGGTGCCAGTTAATGAAGTATCAAAAATTAACTTGGTGTTTTATTTGCTATATTAATCAGAAATGCATGCTGAATAACTAAAGGAATACACTGAATTACCCCAAAGTACACCGGTGTAAAAGCAATCAAAACCTCAAGAAAGCAAGCAGTAGGAGACTTTTAACTCCAAGGCAGACTGTGCATTCTGCACAACACACCTATTTAATTGGGATTGTGATACTACTTTAAAAAAAAAAAAAAAAAGACCTTTACAAATGTTTTCCAGACTCAGTCAGGATTATACTTTTCTAATTTAAGTGTATTCTAATGCCTTCCAAGTTCCGGAAGGATTGCATTTTATGTTCAAAACATGCACCGCAAAATATCAGTGATTTTGATGTTGTTAGGAGTGTCATTTTACACAGAATATTTGTATTTTGACACCATTTCTCAGCCATTGATTTACCATGATACTTGTACCTGTGCAAACCAGTCTCCTTCTCACTCAGCGCTTTCTTGAACAGTGTTAATGGTGACTGGCTGGAAAATACTGTTCTGATTGCAAATGCAAATTTATCTGTGCACGTTTGTCACATCCACAGAGATAACATGAGTGAAAAGATGCAGGGATCTGATTCCCCATTGTTGTTTGATTTGGGAGAACCTTATGAAATCCAGGGTTGCAGAGCAAATACCACATTACCGCTGTGGGCTGCCTTCTGCACAGTTCCAGTTCTCAGGTGCCAGTGTCACATATGGGTTTTTTCTGGGGGTACTCATTTTCTCACTTCATTCCTTGGCCCTCATGCCCCGCCTAGGGCTGCCAAGGACCACACCACGTGGCCAGGCCGCTGCTCATCATAATCTCCTGCTCCAAAAAAATAGTTGTACCAACTATATTTATTATGTCGTTTTGTATTGCTGTTGCTATTACCTGGAAAAGTAAAAATAAATAGATAATAATAATTAAAAAAATATTTTTTTTCACTTTGCTTCCTCCAACAACTGCACAAATAGCTTTATTTAAATTCTCAGAAGGTGGGATTTTTTCTTCTGCTGAAGCCACTATGCCTTTTATTGGCCTCTTCATTCGCAGAGGCCACAAGGAAGCCAGGAAATGGTTTCTGGATGTAAAGTGACTTTTACCGACAGCTTTTATTTTTTGCTATTGTTTGTGAAGACATGGGGTCTTTTTACGACTTACTATTTCTTCCATAGCCTCTTTTGTAACTTCTTTGCCTTTCAATGTACAGCGCTGGGATCAGAAGCTCCGCCACCTCGGGAAGGGGAAGGGAGAGTCCGGACACAGCGACTCTGCTCCGAAACCTGGCAAACCCAGCAGTGCCCGACAAGGACGTAGTTAGACGCAGGATGCCACGCGTTCATGTGCCGTGGACTATCTATGAAGACTTCACTGTTGGAGCAGCAAAGGAAAAATTGCACTATTGCACGTTATATTCTATTGTTTACTACAAAATAATGTTTTAGCTTATGTTAGTTTTTATTCTCCCTCTTGTTTTCTGCCTCTTTTATTATTTTTTGGATGTTTGCAAGCTCTGGAATTTTAAAATTTTTTTTCCTGTTACTCGGAACTGTAGGAAACTGCTCTTATGAAATGTGGAAAGAGAAGAATATGTTGACTTTACCATTTTTTCTCCTGATTTTTCTTAGGGAGAAAATTATGAGGCAAGCAGGAATGAGATCTGGCAGAGACCGTGGCTTAAAGTCATGAATCATATTGGTTTCCCCCTTTCACTCTTTCTTGGCCACTGTTTGCTGAAACGGTGTTGAGGGGGTGTCATTACCTGTTTTTAAGCGCCTAATTTTTTACTCTAAACTATAATTCTGAAATATATAAAGAAATTATGTTAAGAGAACTGTTTTAATCCGTACACCTTTGTCAAATTTTCTTACAAATAAACCACTTGTGTAAGCCAGAGTCTAACTTAAGTATTTCCTGTGACAAACACGGTGTGATTGCACACCAGGGGACCTGGGTTTTCCTGGACCTTGCAGTAAAGGTTGTACAGTCCTGTTACCACAGGACATAATTTATAATATAATTCTTCTCTTGTAACAGCAGGTTTTCTCCCCTTTACTTTCTTTGCTGAGTAGTAGGAGTAGACTGACTTACCAGGCCTGCTTCTCAGTACAGGTCTGCACTTTATCCTTGATTTTGTGGTGTTATTCTTAAATCTGTGCCTACATAAACAAGTGTTCAATGCTCAGTAAAATATGTCCAATAAAAGAATTGTAGTTGCCAACACAGACCTTATCTGACTTTTGAACCAACATCATATTTTTTGTATTACTGTTGAAAATATAAAGCAAAAAAAAACCTTAATCTTTGTGCTTTTATAGAATTCTTCGTGGAGAGCGCAAACACATTTGAAATTACCTCCAGTTTTCCTATTCTCCCATACTCGAAATTAAAATGTAAGTAAAGGAAGAGTCCTCTTTGCTGTAGTCTACAAAGAGGAATCCACTCTAGTTAAGATGCAAGTGGCTGCTGCCTTCTCAGCTGTCAGTATTGTCTTAAGTGCACTAGGGGCTGCCTTTCGTTAAGAAAACAGCACTGAATTGTTAGGTAGTTTGAAAAGATAATGCTAATAAGTAAACACAGAAATACTTGGGAATATTTATAATAATGCTCTTTTAATATTACAGTTAATAACCAGGAGTCTCAGGGCAAGTTTTCCATTGGGCTGGATACCAAGCAAATTGAATCATACAGCTGTTTCCTGCAACACTCAGATTTAAGTTTATTTATTATTTTTTTTTTAGCTCTGAAGACTAGCAGTGAAATATTAATCCTCAAGCTAGTTCAGTGTTGCTCAAGGTACTGCTCAGGCTGGCTTAGAAGCTGCAGAATGATTTTTCAAAGAGGAAGTATAAGAATGATTTATAAACAACAAAAAAATATTCCTGTTTGTGGTGTGTTTTGGATGTTGTAGCTTGGCACTTCCATTCTGCTCTGCTTGATCGACTGGTTGCTGTGTTCTCCAGCCACACTGACAGCAAGCACATCTCTGCCTGTGGTGGTCACAGTAGGTATGGCAAGATGAGCATCATCACTGAAGCAACAAGTCACATGTTTAATTATTGGACTTTGGCCTTTTTTTAAGAAATGTGCATAGCAGGCAGTTAATGTGAGAAGGAAAATCTGCACAAAAAGCCAAGAAAACCAAACTTCTGAGTAATCTCCCTTACTCATGTCCTGTCCCCATTCTCAGAGCCTTCTGAACAAAGCAAAGAGGTTTGTTATTTTACATCTTGCTTAATTAGATCTCAGTTCAAGACTCACCTAACCTCTCATGCAATTTAGTCTATGGTGTGAAAATGTTTGGTGTTTTTTTAAATCTTCCCTGAGTTATGTTGAGCTTTGCCTTGTGCTTCCACTCGCTGTCACCCTCGTCCTGCACGCAAAGCAGGTTGGTGTCTGCTGACAGGTAGTGTTCTACTCAGCTGAACTGTTTGTAAAGGTCCTGCTTCCCATCTTCCTCTCTTAAAGTAAAATACTCTTCCTTCACCTTTTAATTGCCCTAGTTCAGGTCAAAGGAAAAATGCCCTCTGAGGACAAAGATAGAAATAGATGTATTTAATTAATTGATGAGAACCAATTTCTAATCATAGAATAGAATCAATGAATCATTTTGGTTGGAAAAGACCTTAAGACTGAGTCCGACTGTTAACCTAGCAATGGCAGGTCCACCACTAAACCATGTCCCTGAGCACCTCATCTGCATATCTTTTAAATACCTCCAGGGATGGCGGCTCCACCACTTCCCTGGGCAGCCTGTTTCAATGCCTGACAACCCTTTTGGTGAAGAAATTGTTCCTAATATCCAATCTAAAACTCCCCTGGTGAAACTCGAGGCCATTTCATCTTGTCTTATCGCTTGCTACTTGGGAGAAGAGACTGACACCCACCTCGCTACAGCCTCCTTTCAAGTAGCTGTAGAGAGCAACAAGGTCTCCCCTCAGCCTCCTTTTCTCCAGGCTAAACAACCCCAGTTCCCTCAGCTGCTTCTGGTAAGACTTGTTCTCCAGACCCTTCACCAGCTTTGTTGCCCTTCTTTGGACGTGCAGTCTTCAAGTCCTTAACCTTTTGTTTGCTGGGTGGAAACACATGCACATTCTTTGTGTGATCAACGAGCTGAGCTGATGTTCAGAGGGCAAGGCAGCTGTTGTCAGTGTCGTTAACCGCTGCTGGTTTGCATTTCCAGCGAGGAGAGGAGGGTGGTGTCTTCCTCTGAAGGGGAGCAGAGGTGCTTGCAGTAGGTTTGCTCTCCTCTGCAGCATGCCACCAAAGAGGATTGGTTCCCTGTCTCTGAAGCAGTTTCAGAGGTAAGGGGGAGCTTGCTGAAATGTGTTTGACTCTGTGAAAGCAAAATCTTGACAGCAGTCACCCAAGAACCCTCTCTGATAGCTGAGCAGGTAATGCTTCTGAGTGAGGAGCACATCTGGCTGGGGCTGTTAAATGAGGCAGTTTGCCATAGAGCAGTTTCTGGTGTGGCTGTGAATCCGCGTGAACCCATGTGCATTGAGCTGTTTCCCTGAGCTCGTTGGCTCTAAGTTCGGCACTGAGAATATCCCATACTGGAGGGGGATGGTCTGGGAGCAAACCTGCCCCTTCTCACTGGGGCCATAACAGCATCTGACCTCGGCTGTCACCAGCAATGAGCTGCAGCTGTTCCTCTTATACCCTGTGCAGTTCAGCGAGGTGTTTGTGTGTGACCCAGCAGATCCTGCAGGGCTCCACTCTCGGCAGAGCCTGGCTCTGGCTTCAAGGAAAAAAAAGAGCTTGGATGGTTCTAGAGCACTGGCTGTACCAGAGCTTCCAGTACGGGCTTGGGTGGTGTGTTTTCTCTCTGCTTCTCAAGGTCTCATATAACAGCATAAAGACAGTATGTAGCTTTTAATCTTCTCTTTTTACCTGCAGTGAAACAACTTGAAGATCATGCTCAGTCGCTTCCGTGGCAATGGAGAAAATGTTCTATAAACATTAAGAGTATTCACTTATTTCGAAACTATTGTTCGGAGGCGGCGCTCAAGTCCTATGGAAGAAGGGCAAACAAAATAATGCCTCACAAGCCAGCTTGTTAATTGTGTATGATGTGATTATTTTCCTGGGTGATGCACATACCTATGCATGCACTTATGACCAAGTGTCATGGGATGAATAGAAGGATTGACAAAAATGGTGCCTTTCCCACATCTGGCTTATATTAGTCTGGAGAGAAAATAGGCAGCTTGAAATCTCTGTGGATAATTAGGCTGACATGTTGCTTATCAGAAGGCACCCTTGCCTAGTGCAGCTCAGCGGAGGAGAAAGCAGGAGAAATGAACACCATAGTTTCTTATTTGCAAGCAATGTCTCTAATTTCTGGCATGGGATTGATGCATGGTTTTAATAGATCTGCTTCTGGTCATATTAGCAATGGCTTGAAAATAACAGAGCTTAAATTCAGCTTGAGTATTATTATTTTGCTGTGCAATTCCTTCTGTTACAGCCAATAATAAGCAGAGTCTATACAGTGAGAATAACTTCCCTATTAATGCTAATGAGAGGAGCACAGCTCGGTTGAACAAGGCAGCAGATAGAGCCAGTGCCGGTAGCAGTAGGCAGCCTGAGGGCCTCCGGCTTTCAGAAAGCCTTTGTTCAGAGAAAAATGTAAAATCTAGATCCTCGGGGGGTGCGGCGAGGGGGGGGGAGCAAGCAGAAGATTTCAGGTTTTTTAAAGGGAGGATAAGATATCAAACAGACTGTGTAATAGGACTCAACTGGAATTGGGGTTTGCTTACAAGATTCTAGTGTACTGAGCCTGAGAAAAGTATCAGTCGAGCGTAATATCGATGACAGGATGGAGTATGTCTACTGTGAGTTACACCCTGGCTGAATTCAGTGCCTGCTGGGAAGAGATAGGCTGCAAGGGTCCCCAGGTTTGGGGGGCAGCTAGGGCCATTGTCTGGTTCCCCTGCACATTGCTGCTCCAGAATTCATCCCTTAAAGGGTTTGTATAGTATAAATCATGCAGTTAAGTCAATAAGATAGTAAGAATGAGTGAACAAATGAACATTATGCACTGGGGAAGTAATAGAGCTGGTGATGCTTAAATCCAGCTGTGCAGGAGAGATTTACTGGCTACAATTGTTTCCCTTCCCTCACATGAAATAACCGAAACTCCATCCCAGCTGGTGACTCTGCTCATGGCACAGTCCTGATAGTCTGCAGAGCACGAGAAACCAGGACTCTGCCACTCTGGCAGTGTTGCTGTATGACTTAAACAGGAATAAAATAAAAAAAAAGTCATTTGCTTCATCTATAGGACAGTACGACAGCTCCCCATCGTACTGAAAAATGACTTAAGTCATTCTGCCATCTTTGGAGGGGGGATTTTCGTTCCCTCCATAGCACAGTACAGGTTATTTGATGCTTTATTTATTTATTTATTCACCTTGGACATTGGTGTTGGAGCATGGCTAGGTGCAGACTCTGAGGATTGTTGTCTCACTGCATGTGAGCCACAGTTAGCATTTTTTTTGCACTTGTGTGCTTTGTAAGCCTGCAGCCGTAAAATGAATGAACAGCAAACGAAAGGTGGCAATACAGTTGCCCTTTTCTGATGATAAAGAGCTGAGCACTCTGGGTAAGACACATTCCTGAATGGTCTCTACACCACAGAGTTAAATGAGGACAACACCAAAATCAACACATCCAAAAAGCTGTTTGCCACTGCGTCACCCGCAGCGTCCCTGACCAGGCACCACTAGTGCTGAGATCGGCAACAAAACTGCTTGGGCTTGACGCTCTTTGTCAAAATGGTCTTGTTCCCTGTCTTTTGGGTCAAAAACAAAGAAAAAGCTTTGTTCCCTGTAGGGTTCTTGGGTGAGATGTATTTGCCCACACTTCTGATCTGTCACTTTGGGGATTTCAACCCCTCCTCCCCTGAGCATTGGGTTAATTAGTGCCTGGTTCTTCCCATGCTTCCTGACTGCTGGAGAGCGTCAGTCTGTGATTCAAACCCGGAGGTGCCTTGCCTGGGACTTCCCAAAGGTGCAGTACGCCTTGATTTTTCAGCTTGGGACAGAGAAACGTGTATATGCAGAATTATTTAAGCCATATTAGGAGCAGTAGCTGTTTTGACAAGCAGCTTCTGTACAATTATGAAATAGGGCAGATGAGGATGTAGGAAATTCTGAGGCTGAATTACTCCCTCCCCTCACTAATTTGAGCCTAGGTTATCATAGAATCATAGAATGTTTTAGGATGGAAAGGACCTTTAAAGGTCATCTAGTCCAACTGCCCTGCAGTGAGCAGGGACATCTTCAACTCTATCAGATTGCTCAGAACTCCGTCCAACTTCACCTTAAATTTTTCCAGCCATGGGACCTCTACCACCACTCCGGGCAACCTATGCCAACATTTCACCACCCTCATTGTAAAATTTCATTTTGCAGCAGAGCCGAGGGGAAAGGCTACATGCCAGCGCTGACTGAGCCCACTGCTGCGATCCTGGGTTGGGCATGGAAATCCAGGTAACTGCTTCCTTCCCAGAGCAACTCTAAATGCCCTCCTACATGAGACCCAAATAAACCTTGTCATGCAAGGGAGATTATCAGCTCACAAGTAATCCCAGGCTGGCAGATAAAGTGCTTTGGGCCAGCCAGCTGCCATCTCACCCGCCATAGGGCTTGAAAGCTTTAATGAGCAATAATGAAGGGGGACGAGAGGACTGATGGAAAAGGGGTGTCAGGATGAAGGCAACAGAAAATACTTGTGCTTCTTTTCTTGTGCACCTTACCCACATGATGCACTTTGAAAAGCAAGTGACGTACCTTGTTCTCCATTCCTGGGGCCACGAGGGTGCCTGGACAGGAGATGCTGTGTACTCACAAGCATAAACAAGCAACCCTCCACAACCTATGTGTGAAATGCAGTAAAAATGTGAGACTCTAAAACATCTTGTCCCAAGGTTCATGTTTAGGGGCACAGCTTGGCAGGTAGACTTGGCAGTACTAGGTTAACCTTCCTGTGATAAAGATTTGTGTGCAGTTATCTAGGGTTTGAAATAGGAGACCTGAGGATATTTTGATCATGTGATCCTGTGTGGTCTATTGGGAAGACTGAACCTCTTTGTCCTCCATATGGGCCTGTTTCTGTCCCAGGTGGTGTGTCTTCTTTACGGCCTTCTCTTTGCATTGCTGAGATAGGAAAATCTAAATCATCATTTGGATTTTTTTTGTCCCAGACTATTTCTAAGTGGACACTGGTGATCAGGTCTACATGCATATTCCTTCTGGGGGGTTGCTTTTTCAAGTGACTGTTCCTCCCCAGAGCACAGGATGACCACACTTCTCTATCCCATGCTCCAGTCTTCATCGCCTCAGGGATGCCACAGAAAGGCTCTTAATCCCTCTGCTCCCCCTTGCTGCTGTTGTTTTCCTGCTCCCCCAGGGCTTGTGGAGCCTTTACCCTGGTGCCCTTGTTCCAACATCCTATCTGACATTTCCTGAGGGCTTCCTTTCCGATATGGGCTTCCCTCCCGTGTGCTGCTGCATGTCAGCCTGCCCTTGCAGCTCTCCCTTTCTGCTTTCTTGTAGCTTTCTGACTCACTCTCCCCTGCCTGTTTCCTGGCTGCTTATCTTCATTTCTTCCGCTTATTGTCCCCCATTCCTGCAACTGGAGCCGAGCCTCCTGCCACTGGCTGATGGGTACCAGCGATGTTTTCTTCCTCACACCACCCTGTGTCGCCCTTCAAGGTGGTCTGTGGGTATCAGTTACGGGGAAAATTGCCCAATCTTTGGCAAATTTAAACTGAAATGCCTAGGAGCCCTTGGCACATCATTGACCCAGCCTTCATGATTTAATGTCAAATTTCTTCCCCCTCAGACAGCCAAGAAATGAAAGTGCAGTGCTGCTGAGAGAGATCTGGCTTCTCCTTGCCTGTGTGGGTGGATGAAGTATTCTTCCCTAGCTTTGCCCCTGGAAACGACTGCATCTGAAACCAGGGCAAACCAAAACAACCCTAGCACCCAAACAGCTGATATTTAATATTTCAGGCTGTGTGACTATGCAGTTGCTAAATATTTCAGCTCAGGTCTTCCAGCTTGGCAGTGGAGAGCTGAGTGTTATTAGGAGAAGTATTGAGCAGCCTCAAATACCACGGTGTGAGAAGCCCTTTGACTGGTGTCTAAGTAACGCATTGCCCAGCATGGCCACTTTCTTCTTGAGTGCAAAACACAGCACAGGATGTTCTTAATGTACCACTTAATGGGAAAAAATTGTCTGCAGCTGGCAGGAGGACTGGCTCTGGATGGGGCTGGGAAGGATCTTCAGGCTACAAGTTCTGCTGCAAAGAGGTTCCAACCATCCAACATGTGGCTTCTGTGACACCCATTTGGTAGCAGCTGGAGCCCAAAATATGTTCATGACTCCCAGGTATTTCTGGGAGTGTTTGGGAAAGCCAAGAAGTGCAATTTTACCTTAAATGGCCCTGAAGATTAGTCAGGCTTTTGGTCCTTCCCCTACTTAAAATCACATAGTAAATGGGAAGCAAATGCTGATGCACACATTCCTGCCATCATTATCCTGAAAACAGGTTAACTCAAAGGTCTTTAATCCTTGAATTTTCATGCTGAATCCCTGGTAAGTCTCTCTTGTCCATTGTAAAATCTCTGTTAATTCCCAGAAGACTGTTTCACTCCCTTCAGCTATTTTTTTTTTTTGCTTTTGATGTCCTTCCCCATGATTTGCATCTGTGTCTTTTCGAGAATTTAGATGTCTCTGGAGCTTGATTTGCATTTGTAACTAAGTCTTTGTGAGGAGTCCCAGGGAATATGCGTGATGAACCCAAGGGTAAATAGGTTTCACAGGGCTTTACTGTGACAGCCCATGAGCTTGGAGGTAGGGGCTTTCTTGCCAGTCCCTGTCCCTCTGGGACCAGCCAGATGTTTGGCTTCAGGAGAGTTCATGTGTCTTCCTCAGGCACCGCTTGTCACAGAAGGGGAAGTTTCTCCAGTGCTCTGTGAATGGTATGAACAGAAATAAAGTGAAGTCTCCGAGCATCAGCTACACAAGACTGATGGGGATCCTATGTGCTATCAGGTGTTTAATTTGCAAGAAATAAAGGCAAGATTTTGTTTCTTATCCCAACCACCACTTGGGGATGTCTATAAATCACTCTCTACTATTGAGGAAACTCTTCTTTCTCTACTACTGTACAATAGTTTACAAGTGTTACCAAGTCTTGTGGTATTCTGCAATTAACTTTGAAGAAATCTCCCATTCTGAAAATCAAAGTTGATGCCCTAAATTCTGTCCAAAGGCTTTTTTTCCGTGCTCCTGATGACTGACCTGAATATATCTGAAATCCAGTGTGGGTTTTTAAAGGTTGCAGTTTCAGCAAGGAAGGAGTTAACCTTTTCTGCCTGGAAGCAAGGAAATTCTTAGTTTTAGTGCAGACATTTCTGCAGAGTTAAAGGGTTGGATCGATGTGGGGAACTAATTCATACCCTCCATGTGCTAGAAGGATACACGTTGTTGCTGACAAATTTGTCAAAGACGGTTTCCAAACGAGCCAAGAAAAAGTGTCTTTGCATTCAGCTGGATTTCAGAGTATTTTGATCCTGGAAGGTTGAAAGGAAAAGGTAAATGTTAGGGTATTTCTGACAGCATGTTCATGAAAACCTGTTTAACAAACAGCTTTTGTCTTCACTGCTCCCTCCCCGGCCAAAGATCTCATTCAGCCCCTTGGGGATCTCATAATGCATCAGAGAGTGTCTGGTGACCTTGCAGGCTCTGAAGCACAATTTTCTTCCCTCCTCTTCTGCCATCCCTACCTTTCACCAACACTTCATATCTCTACCCCCAGTCCTCTGTACTCTGCTACATTTTTTTGGCAATGTATCATCCGTGTTGCACCTTTTATCCTCTCTTGGGCATTTCCCTCTGCAGCTATTCCACAGGCCACACAGGAATCCTTCTCGGCCCCGCGCAGCTGCAGACCACAGCTGGCTCTTGGCTTCTGCTCCTCTCTTCTGCTCAGGCCATCAACAGCCCCTGGAGCGATACCCACCAGCGTGCAGGTTCCTGGGCTGCCTCTGCAAGCCAGGGTGAGGGAGGATTTGGTGCGGACAGGAGGGATGGCCAGCAAGTGCTGGTAAAGATGGGGACTAGAAGTGTAAACCCATTTGTGCTGTGTTATGTTTTGTCTTTGCAAGGCTATTCAGTCCAGTAAATGTTGTACTGGAGCTGGGACTAAATGGGGCAGGGATACAGGAGTGGGCATGTCCGCAGGGAAGGAAAATTAACTGTGTCTCAGAGGAAAAGCTTGGCAGCATCTCTCCTCTAGAAGATTTGAAGTACATAATGCCTTTCCCTTTAACTTGGAGAGGAGTTTTGTGTGTGTTACCATTAAGACGAAAAAATATTTCCTTTCACTTTTCTGATTAGGAAAAAATACTCAAACGCATACCTCAATGGACATTTTGCACAGGCATCAGAGGAACTATCTCACTGTGCTTCAGATCTGTCAGACCTTATAGAGGAGGTTATCATCACTCTTGCATTTCTAATCACCTTAAACTAGTTTATTAGAAATATTTTTACTTTCTAAGTGTTTCTAAACCTCTTCTTATGTTATCTTCAGAAATGCGGGGTATACCTGTAAAAGATAATTCACTTCTGGTATCATTATCCACAGATATATTCAAATATCACTTTTCATTCCTGGAAAAAGCATCTAATGAACTTTCTGTAGGAAAAGAAATGTGCATCATTGCCAAGGACATGCTTTTACCAGTTATTGTGTTCAGCAAAATGCTTGGACGTCCTCTTGGGTCTATCGGCGTGCTTGCAGGAAGCTTTCCAGGCTGACACATTCTGTTGAGCCTGATGGATGTTTTACAGCTGATTCCAGTTTGACAGTGTTTTTTCCTACTTGCAGTCTGTTTTTCAGAGTAGCCACTCTAGCATCTATCAATATGATAGATATAATTTGACAGCACTTTATAAAACCCTGTTATGCTTTTTAGAAGCATTTTTGCTAAACCATATGAGAGCAGGAAACAGTCCAAGAAAGTTGCTGATCCTACACTAAGACCTACCCTGTGTTCAGCTCTTTCGGAAGAGAAGCCTGATTTCCATCTGATGTCAGTGTTTGATGACTTCCACATGCCCCGTATTTTAAACAACTTAATCTGATCATACTCTAAGAGTGTTTGTTTGGACTGTGACTGATTCTGAAACTGTTTCCTATCAGGAGTTATTTGATAAGCTCTGGTGGTCTGTGGAAGATGGGCGGGTGACACTTTCACCTATAAACTCAACTGAAGTAGATTCATTTCATGCTGTTGTAAATTCAATGGATTGGGTTAATCTGCCTTTAAAATCCATACTTTTGAGGACAGACTTCGACCTTTTAAAAAAAATAAAATATATAAAACATTGAAAGACCCACCTTCTGCAGTTAGTTAAGGAGTATAGTTTGAATCACTCAGTAAAAGAAATGTGTTTGACAGCCTAAATACATTAGACACAGAGCTTTGAGAGTTAATCATATTTTTCAGATGAAGAGACTATGAATTTTGGAGCATAGGCATTTTTTTTGAGATATGAGAAAATTGTGATGTGGCCTGAAATGTTGTACTCAATATGAAACAAGAGGCAGGAATCAGACACTAATACATTATTCCAGGGATGCACATAACTTCAAAAAACACAATTTCAGACCTGTAAGGCAACTTTTGCCAATCCATTCCTTCAACTGATGTTGTCCTTTAAAAAAAAAAAAAAGAAAAAGATAAACCCGCAGAAGGTAAAGGCATTTCTTCTTCATCTGTAAAAAAAACCAAAAAGTGGCTTTCAGCATTGAATCACACCCAAAAACAGCCACAGAGCTGCTGTACATCAAGTATGTTTCACAAGGACTTTCACATGCGGTAAAGACATTGGGTTTTATGTTTTGTGGAAGGGGACGGGTTAAGGGAGCTTGGAGAGGAGGTGGACGTGTATCTTGGGGGCAGAATCATGTAGGGCGAATTATGAGCAATGCAGGCGACTTGAACATAAATGGCAGCCAGCTCCGTGTGGGATAAAAGCTCAGAGTTGAAGCATAATAAAGTAAGGATGTGTTACATCAGTGTCTTGGTCTACGTCTCTGCTTTCCAGGAAGGCAAACATTAAGTCAACATAATCAACACTGGCACCGCAGGCAGACCTCGCTGCCTCAGGCTTTCCTTAGGATCTGCAAGGACCGTTGCCAGAAGGTCTGATATCCTCAGTAAAGCACGCAGGAATTTCCTCCGTATCACTGCTACGTGGAGCTCTGCCCATGCTGAGCACGGGCAGGGAGCATGGTCAGGGCTCTGGGGAGCGAGGTAAAGTGGCAGGAGCCTGGGGACAGCGCTGCTGGGAGGAGGGGGAAATTATCTGCTTATTTACAGATTAATTTTACTATGGACCCTTTGTCTTTTTCCATGTTCAGCTGCCAAATCAATACAGAGAAAAAGTAATTTAACAGATCTCTTGCTTACCTTGCAGTGGATCCGAGGCAAGTGGATCCCATAGTACCAGGCACAGCTAAAGTGGCACCTCCAGCCTCCAAGGCTTTACAGTCTGCTACCAACCTACATTCAAACTTTAGACGTACAAGTTGTAGTTTTATAGGAAACTAATGGAGCAACCCAAACAAGTGTGTGCTGACGTGCTTAAATAGCAGTCCTTAATGATTCTAGTGGAGTTTTTGACTGGTGCATCTAGCTGATGCTGAAGTGGGGCTTGTGCAATGGGCTCTTCCATGGACAGAGATGGATCTAAGGAAGGACATGGTGTTTAGCGGGATCCCACAAAAATTCTTAAAAATATGATGGCATCATATGCTTCTATGACATGAATCAGTATCTCAAGTATCCCTTTCTTGGAGTCAACTATAATGAGATGACAGGGTCCTGGTCCCAAGACTTAAATGACATTTCCTGGTGATTTTTACAAATCGGTACTGCAGTTAAAATCTACATACCACAGGAATGGCCTAAAAGTGTCTGCAAGTACACATAAACTGGCCATAAGTAAAATGAATTTGGAAAAGGAGTTCCTGTCTGACTAGGCTTCATATCTTAAACCTTCCTTTCTGGATATGTGATTCTGCCACTCTGAACTCTTCCTTCCATGCTTATTTCTTTAAAATGACTTCTGTATGTGAGAAGCCAGTACCTGGTAAAGCATCCCAATTTCCAACGCCCTGAGGTGCAACTGAAGCTTGTAAGCCCTCTTCCAACCAGGTCCTTTTCTTTCCCATTTTTTCCATGTTTAAGGAATAAAATAAATTATAAAAATGACTTCTCTGTTTTCTATTTTTAGTTTAGTTAGTCCTATCTCCATGGCACCTCTGCTCCTTACTGCTAAGCTGTTACCATCTTGCAGGCTTCCACTGCCAAAGCAAGGCAAACACCTAAAAACAGCCCCTCACGCCACCCAGATGTTTTGCAAAAGCTTCTGGGGAGAAACCACTGGGTTATTCCTGTTACAATGGCTGGTGCCGGGAATGGCAAATCACTTGCTGGAGAGTTAAGCTGTCTGCTTGGGTCCTGCTGCATGAACTGATGGCTTGTCTCTGGCATCTCATCTCTGTTTGCTTAATCAAGGCAGAAAGCTGACAGGGGTTACCATTGCTGTGCCAGGTATTAAGGATATATATTAAGTCAATACCCATGTCTTTGCGGTATTGCTTACCTGGGTAAGTGAAAAAGGTTATTACATTCCCACATGGCGCATTCCAGGCTGGCAAAGCTGTTTTGGGTTGTAGGTTACCCACAAGTACAATGGTTTGTTTCATAGCAAAATGGTTGGATAAATTAAAACTCTAAAAAAAAAATCTTTTCTTGATACAAGTGTCACTGATTTTCTTTGGCCTCCTTCGAGCTTACTGGGTGCTGAGCAGAGTGAAAGCGAATACAAAATTGAAGTAACAGGGATCAAAATCTAAGCCATATATATGCATATTTTTATATATATACATACACACACATAGGTATATATAAAGTTTGCAGCATTTGCAGATGAAAAGTTTCTGTTTTCAGAAACATTAGCCTGATGTCAGTTTAAATAAAGATGAGCCATGTGAGGCAATTCAAGGATGATATTTAGAAGTGTAAAGCAGCTGAACTCTGATGAAGACTATAGAATCCTGGAACCATATAGGTTGGAAAAGACCTTCAAGATCATTGAGTCCGACCATATGAGTATGTCACATGCAGTAGATTTACTGTCTCAAAAATGTGGTTTTTTTTCAACCGTTTTCTTTTGCAATGCTGTAGTGTGATAAGAAATAGCTATTATAACAAAGCTACTGGACTCAAAAGGAGGCAGTGCTGATTCAAAAGTAAGTAATACCACTTTGCTAGCCATCCAAAATGAAACTAATGGAAGCTGAAGCTGACAGTATTATTAGATATTAATGTCAGTTCATCAGCAATAGAACTGCCTGCATTTGCGAAAGACATATGCTAACAAATCCTCCTATAAAGACAAGACTTTTTTTTTTTTTTAAAAAAAAATATCTGTTTTTACAATATTTACAACCATTTTTAGTGAAAATTTTGACCTAATAGCAGTGTGTCCAAGCAGTAAACTTATCACAGGCTACAATGAGTTATTGCCAGGGAAGATTGTCTCCCCAAAAAGTGTAATTGGATAATAAAAGCATCATATCAAGCCTGGAAGTAGGTATTTCGGACAGTGAGTCCCCAGGAGTCAATTTAGAAACCACAGTGTTCTGTGCTATTTATTAATTAATAGTTTGCCAGCTAATTTATTCCAAGTTTCATTTATTCGTGCCACGTGTGGGGCTTTGCAACTTCAGTGTAGGCAGTGTAGGAGCAATAACAAGGTGGGAGGTTTTCCTGTATGCTAATATATTTAGCCACAGAAGGATGTGTTCTCAGAGGTGGCAGCCACCCTCAGCTCCACCACAAAGGAAGAGCTTCGGTTGTACTATCTTGAGAGTACTTTAAATTCTCAGTTAAACAGCAAATTGTTTTGAATGGTGAGGATTATTCATTGTGGCAAGTGTTCTTCATACCTCTACAATGATAACAGAGCCATTGAAATGCTATTTTTTGGTATTTTCAAGCTGTCTGAACAATTATAAGCATGACTTTTTAAAGGCAATTTTTTTGCCTGTGGGTTCAGATGGCTGGTACTGCACATTTCCCTGTCTTGTAAGCCTGTAAAACAGAGCAATATGGAAAACTCCCACTCAGGATTTAAGTTCTGGACCTCCAGACTTGTGACGTACAACATCTTACTGCTTGCACTGCTGCCCAGGGAATGGACAAGCCCCAGTGACCTTACTGGAGATATTTGCCTGCGCAGCATCCTACCATAATGAGCAGCAAAAGCTGAGCTATCTCATCAGTAACCTACAAACTCCTCACATTAACTCTTGTGCCATAAAAATCCTGGCGAACCTAGATATTAAAAAGAGGAACCTTCTAGTAATGTAGGCTTTCTTTAGGTTACCTGTCTCTTTTTTTAATATGGCAGCTTTAATATCTGTATGCCTTTTCACAGTGACAGATAAAGAATATGCCTGTCAATAATTCTTTTTAAAAGAAAAAAAAAAAGGAATAAAAAGGGAGAAATCAACTTTAAGCTGTAATTACACCCAGACTATCACAGCCAGTTAAATTTGTGCCCAAAGGCTGCAGCTGCAGGGAGCAGTGTAACATTAAATGCTCCCAGCTGTGGCCCTGTTATTGGTCCTCCCAGTAATCAGGGAAAGAAAAGGAGTAATTAGAAGAGTTGGTAAGATGTAGCTGGTAAGGCAGGGCTGGGTTTTACCTACTGTGATATGACAAAGGGTGTTGTCTTACCTTGGGGTGGAATATACTGATTATTCACCATTTGTATGTTTTTTGTTAGTGTATTTGGGCCACGTGCTTGAAGCAGTGGTGAAGGTCTGTCGGAATGACAATTCTCTGCTAGAAGAATTGTGACAGATTTTCCAAGCTTGTAAATGTCACTCTTGAAAGTTACCCAAAAATAAATGTCAGTTCTCATAAGAAGGCAGCAAGTTTTGCTAATAGGTATGTAGCTTCTTGGGGGTTTTATTTATTTTTTTGTTTCTGTAATTTTTACCATCAGTGTAAAAGGGTCTGTGTCTGAGCACCGGAGCCAGGCAACTGTAACAGGAGGGAGTGAAGATTTTCCTCTAACTTCATGATGCTTATTTTTGTGACTGTGGCTATGAAGTTCTGAATATGCTGACGTTGCGCTTGGAAAATGCTACTTGTGGGTGTTCAGGGCCCAATCTCTGCTTGGGGTAAGAGTGTGCAGGTTGGTAATGCAAGCAAATGGAGCAGAAGGTATTTCCTAGGAGATGCAGATTTTCCCGTGACTTTAGAGCACTGAAGGGCAGTGTCCTTTTGGCTCTTTAAAAAAGCTTCTCTATCTGTACTTCTAATTTTTTCAGCGAATGCCACACAGAACTGTAAGATATGCACTTAGCAACTTTCAAACCCAGCTCTGCGTTAACATATACCAAAAAAATTACAACGTACTTCTGGATTGAAGTTCGAGCTGATCGTTGCGGTGATGTTAACTCTTGTTGGGACAGTGAATCTTTATTTCCAAATGTTTTTTGAGCGGGAATATTTGGCGTAACCTAAAGTTTTATGACAGGAACCTGTTGAGACTAGAGAATGATGCTGGAAGTTCTGTGTAGGAGTTTGCTGATAGCATAATAGTTTTGTGGAAGTTTTCATGCAGAAATTTCTTGGTTGTGTAGTCTTATTGTAAGAGGAACAACAAGTTTTAAGGTGTAGGATGGAATAAAGGATGCTAATTTATTTCAAACTGATGAAACTTGATGCTTTGTAAAGTGCAGCATGGAGGGCAACATTGAAATTCAAAAAATCCAAGGCAATGTAGATGATTGAAAAATCTGGTCTTGAGCAGTAGCTTCTGTTAAACTATAGCAAATTCTTTTCTCTCTCCACAGAAAATGGAGTAAAAGCAGATCAACAGGGATAGACAGCATTGAAATTGGTTAATTACTGTGCAGATTTATTATGGGAAGTGATGAGCATCAACTTCTCTAACGCAGTTGGCAACACACCACTATGACTGGTCCCAACACTGTGCTTCACAGGATGCACTTTAAGGTTCTTTAAGTCTCTCATTGCTAAGGTGGGTTTCAGACCAGAGTCTAAAGGAACTAAATAAATACTAGGAGCTCTTATTATAATCACAGTTTGATTTATAATTGCTTTCTGTTTAATCTTGAAGTGATTCATTCTAGTGATATGATAAATACAGTGACAGCACTGCGGTAAAATATGTTAATTTGTTGGAAAAGGTGAAGTCGTGGGTAAAGAACCATGCAAAAACTAATGAAGATTTATTCTTGGTAAAATTGGAAAACTTCACTTTTGGTTTCACAATTACGTCTCTAAAGGCAAGAAAGCCGATCTATCAGATTTCAAAGCAGAGTAGGAAATGGTATTGGGAGGAATTTAAGAATGCCTTAGCTGTTTCATGAGGGAGTCTTGTTGCCTAGCACTGAGAATTTCATTTGTTTAATACAAAGCATCAGTAATAGCATTCATTATTTAGTGAAAGAGAGGGGACAACGCAAGATCTCAAATTTTATCCGGTGATTCCTTGATCACTTTTCTCAGGATGCCAAATGTCTGTGCTACAGGCGTTCCTTAGATCTTGAGTTACAAGGTGAACAAGTTCCATATGTGCCAAGTAAGAGACATTTCTGTATACATTCTTCCTCAGTCTTCTTTATTACCATTGCCACTTGTTGACTTTCTTGATATTCTTGGAATAGTTTTCCAGTATGTGTTTCCCAGTATGTTTGGAGGTGGTTTTTTTTCATGTTGCATCACATTTGTGTATTGTGTGTGTGGTTTTTTTATTTGTTCTGTTATACTAAAGTTGATCATAGTGGGAATATTCAGACTCTCAGATTCACAGAAAGAACACGTTTCTCTTTTCATAACTCCCAGAATCACTTGTGAATTCTGACTACTCAGAATTTGTCAGCAGGATACATATTGGAAACGCAACTTTTTAAACAAGTTGAGTAACATATTGGTTAAGAATGCACATAAAGTCTTTATTCTGTGTTTTAAGCCCTTCAGAGGAGAAATAAGTGCAAAAACCAGAAGTGCATCACATTTCGCAAAGACTTATAGGATGCTCTTTATCTTGCTTCTTTTAATTATATTTTGAAAGATTACTAGGGCCTTGATGTAACTTGTGCCGAGACTCTCCTTGTCTCAAAACAATTTTGAAAATAGGTCTGTCTTTGGGGTTGTGGCACGTCAGGTTGAAAGAGAGCACTTGTTAAGAAAACAAATCTACTTTTAGGCATGCACATTAAAAATATGCTAACTATGCATTCCCAAATGACCTCATTAAAAGCTCTGCCCTTTAAATATGACGGGAGGGTTGTGGGTTACACTACAAATTAAAGGCTTAGTTGGGAGGCAAATTTCTCTTTTCCCCTGAACTTTCAAGGAGAATGCCTAGCTTTGTGTTTCCTTTTATACATCTGAATGGCTGCCTGTTCCTACATGTGTGATTCATTCTCCAGAGAAGATGTCAGAGACCTATTATTTGAGTAACTCGATGGGAGTACGGCCAGATCATCTTGCTTGAGTCATCTGAATGGTAATATTTCATCAGGCAGACAGACCTCTGGCTCATGATTTGTAGTGCTTGAAAGGGTAGGGAAGGGAGAAGAAAGACCAAAGTTGAATGCTCTTCACCCCGTCATCCCTGCTATGAGCAGCACTCCGGGGAGGTTTTTCCTGCCTTTGCTGTTTGTCATGGGGGAAAACAGTCACAATACAGGTTTGTTCCAACATGGAAATAGGGAATTTTTGTAGTCTTGCAGAAATTCATTGGCTAGCAGAAGTGCTTCACACCAAGCTCTAGCATTGTAATATTACTGGTACGTTACTGATGGAGACAGAGCAAAACACAAAATATCCTTCTGGAGTGATGAGTCCAGTGGCATGGATCAGTGTTTCAGAGCAACACTACAAAAGTATAGTTAAGCACCTGTTTTGAACTTTATTTTAAGATTCTTGTTGTTGTTTCATTTGTGTTAGAAACAAGTTAACTTTTAAATTTTACTGTCTTGGTTTCATTACCAGAACAGGAGTTGGGTGGAAGCCTGGGATTTTTGAGCAGTCCCATAAATTGGGAAATTTCAAACCCAAAAAGCTTCTCATTCTTGATTGTCTTCATTCTTTCAAAAATAATGCCAATATGTTCCCACTTGCAGCTTGTCAATAGTGTAGAAAACCAACTCTTGCATACCCAAATAGGATGATTGTAGAAATTTGGGGAAACCTCGCCACACAAAGCATCTTTTTTCTTCCAATATGTGCTACGAGGTAGGTTTAGGGAGCTATCTGAAATGGCAGTTCTGGCCTCTTTTGCATTTAATTATCCGTTTACTTAGCTTAGTAAGACATGTCTAGGTGATGATGTCCAAACAGAGATACAGGAACTATCCTTGTAGGGCCATAAGAAAACCTAAGATGATCTTGGCTTGCATACCTGAGGAAGGTGGGGTATGTAAGGAGCCTGGTTGCCAGCACCAAGCTTGTATTTCAAGGGAGTGGAGCCTGTGAGAAAGTGAGTGCCCTCCCATATTTTGGTGTTTTCTCACTCTCAGACATTTAATAGCTTCATTAGCTGCTGTGGTCTTGCCACAGCTGAGCCGATGCAGAATTACAGTACAGAAATTTAGCAGGGAAACAAACATTTGGCTGACCAGGACAATAGGGATTTTGAAAATGTGAATTGCTTTCTGGAAGAAGAGACTGCCTGCTTGCTTCTTGTGCAACGCGTCCATCAGAAGCGGCACAGTTCTGCAATTGGCTGATAGTCTGCAGGATTGGCCAGACACCAACAGATCTGCCTTCTTCCTCAGAGCAACTATCTCAGGAGTCCTTAATCTGCCGGCACTGGATACCATGGCAAAGCTTTTGTAGGGTTGGCATGTTCAGACGGTGTGAATTTTTGATGTTCAAAAATATTCTGCATACTTCATCATGTCATGTAGAGGGCAATAACCTTGTGCAGAGCTTCTTCAAAACTTAACCTAGCAGGTGATAGGTTAAAAATTTACCAGCTATTTGCCATAAACTAACCCTTTGTGAAACTTTCTCTTACGTTTTTGGGAACTCCTACCAGTGTCTGAAATGAATAGAAATGTGGAGGTTTGAAGGGACAACTGGAAGTCATCTAAGTCCAGTGAGATTAGGCTGTTCAGGACCTCATCCACTGGAATTTTGCACATCTCCAAGGATGGAGATTCTACAGTCTCCTCTAGTGTTTGACCACTCTAGTGGTGAAAATGTTTTTCCGTATACCTATTATATATGTCGTTATCTGTGGTTGCCTAAGGCCTGCCGAAGAGTGTATCTCACCTTCACTGCATTATAGAGCTCTAAAAGCAGCATGTGTGTTCCTCCTCCTGCTTTATCCTAAAATACAGCCTGAGATAATGGTGTGATAGGGCAAGGGCAGTTAATAGAGCTTTATTGTGCTTTTCCCTTGGCGCTGAGAAATGACACGGGGCAGGAGGAGTTTGACACTGCACAGTTGCTGAAGATCTGCAGCTTTCCTTATTTATCCAGGCAAGAAAATGGCATTTTTTTTTGATAGGACCACTGCTTGGTATTCCAGCTATTTAAGTGGAGATAGAAAACACAACGAGCTTATTAATACTTTTAAGATAACTTAAATTAAGATGTAATTGTGCTGGCAAATAACAGGAACTAAAGAGGAAGGGAGGAAAAAAAAAAAAGTCCTTGCAGTCTTAGAATTCCCTGCAGGATTTCCCAGATGGATTCTGTATCAGACTGCTGGAACAGTTTCACCCTTGAAACAGGACGCAGATACATGAAAAAGAAGACATACAGTGTCTTCTAAAAATCTGGTGTTAATGTTACAAATTCCCTTGATCACCTGTGGCTACATCTACAATTTAAGATGATGGATATAAACAGAGATAAGTATGAATACATTATGATAATTTATTAATATGTTTGTAGTAGTTTTATAGGCGTATATTTCCTGTACCTCCAAAAACCCAGTTCTCTCAAGTACTCTGTCTTGTGTGCTAATGCTCCAAACATCCCTATTTATGGTTCTTCTAAACGTGAGAAAACAGACCTTCAGTTCCTGCCTACTGTTAAAGTCTGAGCACTACAGCTTTACAGCTATTTTGTCCCCTTCTGAGATGCTCCCTCTCTCTTTGTAGTGGATGGTGGATCCCTTTCCCCAGTGTTGTTCTCACAACCCAGGAAATGTCTCTGTTTTTCTTTGCAAGCTTATGCTTTCCTGTTGCCTAAAAAGATGATGTAGGCAAAAGACCAGCCCTGCTGTAGTTTATCTATAACCAATAGATGTTTAGGTCTGTATGTATACATCATAATTTTCATGTTTGTTCTGGTGCAAGATTGTTTCCTTAACTTCAAACAGCAGATACTTGCTCGTTTTTATTGAAATAGTTAAAAATGTGGATTTTTTTTTTTTGGTTGGGATTTAGTTTTTGTTTTGATTTTGGGTGTTTCTTTGGGGAAAGTTCTTATTAGTCTGGTAAAACCTTTTAAAATTTCACTACTTCTTCTCCCTTCCCGTCTTCTTTTTTTTTTTTCTTTTTCCTAATACTCAAACACTAGTTGTTTTTAAGTCAAGTTCCAGGCCTTACATGGGAAACTTCCAGGCAAAGTACAGACAAAGCAGTAATAGGATGTATGTAATGATGACCTGTAATGCTGGGTTGAGCACACGAGCATAAAAAGGCTGTAAGGAGTCCATGAAGTCTGGGATGTTTGTGTGATTCACAAGTCGTGCAGACTCATGAGGTGTCGGTGAGGACTTAGTTCAACAGGATGTTGTATGCTTTACCTTGGTTTCTAACCTCCTTACTTGTAAAAAATTTCACTGACCTGTTCCTGTCGAGGTAGAGACAGAGAGTGAGAAGGGCACCTAGTTACAAGGGACACAACATCAACATTAAATTAGGAGTTCATGGACAGAGAGGGTGCAGAGCTTAAACAGCGGAGGATGGCGAGAAAGGGGACTGGAATGACCAGGGGACATGAAGGTGAACTGCTTAAATGTGTCCTTCTCTCAAACAGCTGCTCTGTGAAAGATTTTTCCTTGGCAGCAGAGACTCAATAAGCCGTGTAACTGCTCCACTTCATCTGCACAAAGGCAGTTGGGGGCCTTGTTGTGTGCGTTAATCACAAAACTATAGAATGTCTTGTGTTGGAAGAGATCTTAAAGATGATCTAGTTCCAATCCCCCTGCCACGGGCAGGTGCACCTTCCACTAGAGCAGGTTGCTCAACGCCCCATCCAACCTGGCCTTGAACGCATGTCCTTTCATAACAAAATCTTCTCAGAACTTCTTAAGACTTCTCAAAGCCCCTTTCAGAACTACAAAAGTAAGCTTTGGGAAGTGTTTTTTTCCTCTGCAACACAGTTAACATTTCTGCCTGCTTTATTCTTCCCCTGAGCTTTAGGAAATATCTAACTCCTTTCAGAGGACAGGGCAACAGATTTTATGTGACCTGTGAACTTAAATGAGGAAATGCAGAACAGCTCAGGAAACTTCTCTGTGTGCTTCTTAAACTTTATCTTTACTGCTTACCCCATACAAACCTTGTAGCTAGAATACAAATATTGTGAGGGTTAATAGCTGATAGTGAGAAATGAACAGTCTCTGTTTGGAACAAGCGTGTTATTAAATATGGTTCAGGTCTTGTAACTTTAATAGTGTGGCTAAGGTCATAAAGATGATACCCATTTCAGTTCTGCAAGAAAACCTCTCTAGGAGCTCTCTCACTTCACTGTTGAATGCTGTGAGGAGGTGGGGATGGAGATTTATAGAGAGGAGGAGGAGGAGTGGAAATTTGCAGTGTGTAGCTGGCAGATGGGGCTCCACCAGCTGTCCCTGCACGATTCTAATCCAAAGGAAAAGCTCAGAGGCAACCAGAACAATGCGTACATGGTTCTAGGGAGAAGAGGGACAGAGTGGCACCAGCAGGTTCTTTGGCCAGGGCATGACCATGTCCTTCCAAGGCAGTTGCAGTGGCAGTGTACATGGAGGAACAGACGTGCTGACCTTCTCTGTTCTTCAAGCTGTCTCCATGTGCTATCATTTTTCTAAATCACC
Organism: Trogon surrucura; assembly: GCA_020746105.1. Classification (NCBI taxonomy): domain Eukaryota; kingdom Metazoa; phylum Chordata; class Aves; order Trogoniformes; family Trogonidae; genus Trogon; species Trogon surrucura. The sequence continues at coordinate 51,534,089 of CM036621.1, read as the reverse complement.
GGTGAAGATGTTTTAGTGTGGGAGACGAAGCAAATCGCTCACTCTCACGGTATGAAGGACTACATTTTGCAAAATCTCATGGCATAGTTTTTAACGTTTTTCTGTCTACTTTGGTTGCTCTGTTTTTTTCCCATTGTTCCCTAGCAGGTGTTTTCACTGCTTAGACATTACCGCAACACACTTTTGAGAGGACCACCAAATGTGAAACTGTTTCAGCAGGTCACTGATGTTACTAGCACCAACGTGAGAAAAACCAAGGTAAATTCTCATTCCTGATCACATTTGCTCTTTAAGCATCTGGTCTATGAGTTTGGGTGTGAGAGGGATGCAGAGAACCTAGTTATGAGTCAGTAGGAACTTTTTTTCTGTACAGATTAAAAGTGGAGAAGATGATACTTGTTAAAAGAGAATAGTGGCATTGTCATTACTGTTACTCTATCCATTTCAAATTATCATGAGTGTCTGCAAATTTTACTCCCCAGTGTGCTTCCTGATGTGATGTGTTTTGGATGCCCTTTTCACTCCATGCACTTCACTCTAGTTATGTATTTCTCCCCCTTCTCCCCATGGTTTGAGGATGTCTTCTCCTCCAGGAGGCTGCCTTGCTACCTGACCATCCTCAGCCAGGACCAGAGGGGTGCTTAGATCAAATGGAGATTTACCTTTGCTGTTACTGCATTTGTCAGTGCTGTCTAAATATTTCATTCTAGCAGCTTCACTATCAGAAATAGCATGCTCCACCAGTGGTATTTTGGGTCCCAGAAAAAACAGAAATTAACTGTTTTCAGTGTGTTGCCTGCAACCAACTCCTCTTGTTCCCATCCTTTGTCTCTTGGCTAAGGGATGACACTTGCAAGAGTGCAGGAGTTTTTTGCTGAGAGTTAAATTGCAAAGAATATCCCCTTTTTTGTCTTGTGACATGTCAAGAAATGGTCTTCCTGCTTTTCACTTCTAAAATGTTATCTGTGTGTGTGTAAGAAAAAATTAAAACACTAATGCTGCTTAGGTGTAAGGAAATGTAATAGTAAATATTTAGCGTAGTGGTTTAAAACCCAAATCCATGTTCATGGAGTGCCATCTATCACCAGGACTTTGTAACTGCACATGTCAACACACTTTTACGGAACTAACACAACTCTTGGAAGTACTTAGAAATTAGCTTTCTGGGGGGAGAAAATGAAAGATTTCACAGCTTCTGTTTTACAGGGTGCTTGGTAATACTACATCCACCTGCGTACACAGCAAGTCAATGAGTTCAGTGAAGCATATCTGTGTGTGCACCTGGAGACCAGCCTTAGATTGGGCTAGGGGGCTCAGCAAAAAATTAAAGATTTCTTTTGGCTTGCTCAGGGAGTGGGAGCTCTCCACCTTTCCTTAGAAATCTAGGACAGAAGATGGGCAACACACACTGAACTGTGTTTGTGACTTCAGTATAATGTCATCGAATTAAAAAAAAAAAAAAAGACTCCTGGGTGTGAGTGCAGCAAAAAGTTTCCTGTTTGTAGTACCTTTTTGACCTACATGTTAAGTTCCAGCCTTAGGCTTGTTCTTGTTTTTCCAAATTTCTATGCCAGGTAACTGCTGCTCTCTGAGTACATGTCTGATGTTCCTTTGGCACCACGCTTACCTGCTGGGAAAGTACCTCCTCCATTTCAGGTGGCTCAGACTAATTCCTGAGGACTTTCCAGAGGGGTTTTCCAAGAAGCTATCTGCAAAGCTTGTTCTCTTCCAGCTGTTCATCATTGCATCCTTAGTAAATGACTGGCATGGAGAAGTCGTAAGTGAGGTATTAACTCTCTGATGTTAATAATCTGATGAATACAACTATCAGTGTCAAATTTCTATGTCCCATGATACTACCACTGGAATACTTTGATCAAATCCTCTGCAATGTAAAAATTTATTCCTATTTTTTTCCAAGCTCTTCAAATAAAATTTACTTCATCATTATCTGTCAGAGGTCATGTGAAGTTACAGCTGTATTGCCTTGAACTCAAAACCGGACAATTGGCGATTTTATTTTTTGTTTCCCTCATACTTCAAGACATTAAAAAATAGATTAATTTAAACAAAATGGGCTGAACCCCACATTTAAGAAAGGTATAGGATGTGTAACAGAAGGGTGAAAGCACAATTTAAATTACATGTGTACTCCTACAGCGTGGTGAGGCCCTAATATCACTGAGAGCGTTTTCTGTACTTCTGCTGCACTGAAGCCCCAGGGGTGTGAGAGCTGGTAAGAACCTGTTCTTAAGAAGTTTACTTTTATTATTTGAGAGTAATTGTGGAAGGTCGGGAGAAGAAAAGGGCATCGATATTTGCTGAATAGCTATTTGCTCATCAAGAACTGTGCATATTCACTTACGCATACGCACAGTCTGGGAACCAGGGAGGTTTCAGAGCGTTCCCCGCTGTTACCTGGTGATGGTTGTGCTACTTAACCCAATTCCTTACAGCATAAGAAATCTGCAACATGGTGCAGAAGCAGCAGGGTTTTCTTGTATTACAGCATCCCCACTGGCAGATCTGGCCACACTGAGTGAAGACAGTCCTTTGCATCACCTTTAGAGGCAATTCCCTCTGTTAGAGTGCTTGAGGAAGTGTAAGAGCATGTGTGAGCTGCCCAATGCTCTGCCATGGAGCCAGTTACAGCTCTAGACCCAGAAAAAGGGAGAGATTCCTCTGAGGTAGATTCCCCAACTGCTGCACAAAGCTGAGCTTCTTCTTTCTTCACATTTCTTGCCCCTTCTCCCACTTCAGGTGCATCTCCTTAGAGCTGGGAGATGGGCAGCCATGGGTAGAGCTGCCTGCTATGCCTGTGCAGGACACAAAGGTGGCCGAGTTGCTGTGGACAGGCTCCTCCATCAGAGGCAAAGCCTGTCCCAGCTGTGGGCACAAAAGGGTCACATCATGAGAAAAGGCAGTGAAGCTTTTAAAACCCATCCATATGAGGAAGGTGCTAAACATGTTGTGCATCTCCCAGCCTAGCAATGCTTTTAAACCCATGCTGAGTGTAAGCAGGTTTACGATATACTCCCTGATGTGCATGGCAAAGTAGGAATGTGCTTCCATGCATAAATATAGTTAAGTCTGGCCCTGAGTGTTTTTCTTGTTGGGTCGTTTATGTGCTACTGGAAAGCCTACAGATAGCATGAGATTGTTGGCAAAAAGGAATTGAAAAAAATGGCTTTTAAACAAATAATAATGACAGTTTTCTCTGGTAAAGAATAAATAACACAGGCTTTACTATCACAGGCTTCCTCTTTTTTTCCTGTCCCAGCTGACTGCATCATTAAATGCAACAAGGGATTTCATAGCTTTGCTGGTGAGGGATGGTCCTCAGGGATAGCCATACGCTCTTCCAGTGATCTGGGGACTCACTGTGGCCCTGCCCACCAGGCAGAGGCCAGTGCAGACTCTGCACTGCCCAACTTGCAGCCACACAGTGATTTTGGGTTCTCCTCCCAGAGCTGTAGAGGCAGTTGTGATTTTTTTTTTTTTTTTTGCTCTGGAAAAAGGTTTTTGAACCTGTGAGAACAGAATTATTATCCAGGCATCTACAGTTTAAAAGATTAAAAATCAATCCCCACATCACCAAAAAGTGTACTATTCAGGGTTTAATGAAGGTTTCTTTCCCCCATAAAGTGGATGATCTACAGTTTAAATTATGTATAGGTCTATTACAGAATAATCAGTGCTAAGTACACATGCATACACAGAGTACAATAAATTATGTATCTTCCCTTAATATTTCATGAATAAGAGGCGTGACATGTATTGATTTCATTTAGACCCAAGTTTGAGAGAGCATTTAAACATATTTCTATTTTTAAATATATGAATCATCATAATGGGACTGCTCAGGTGTTTTCAGATAGATATATACTTAACAACCTTGCTGAATTTGAGCCATAATCAGATTAATATTTTGAACCAGTGCCCAAGAAAGCTAATGGGAGCCATTTCATCAGTTTTACTAGGTTCTTGGAGTAGGATCCATTTTTTAATATATGTGTATGCGTATATACATCTCTCTAATGAAGAAAATTTAAGGCAGAGCTCCACTGAGAAATCAAGAGTATGTCTGAGCCTGGAGTCATCTTATATTATCATGGATTTCGGCAGCAATCTGAGAAATGAAAGCAAACTATCTCAAAATGCCACTGGCAGCTGATTACTCATTCGTCTGTTGCCCAGAACGTGCCAGGCTTGAAGACTGAGCACTCCCCCTGCCCACATGAGCAAGGCAGCACCCTTTGGGTAGCAGGAACTCATTTTTACCTAATGAAATTATAAGGATTTTTTTTTTAATTTTTCTGTTCTGCAAGATATGGGAAAAAAGTAAGTTTTCGTAGCATAAAGTTCAAAAGCACTTCCATGGAACAATAGCTTAAATCTTGCTGGGAGACTCAGGTCTCTGACAGAACAGGGGGGATGGCTTAGACTGGACCAGCTGGTAAGATTAGTATTTCCAGCTGTTTATCTGCACAGATGTCCACACTGCTGGAGAATTAACTCAAGTACCGTAACAGTTCACATTTTTGGAGCATTTTTCTTATCCTGAGTCTGCAGATTTCAACTGCGTGCTTCGTCTTCTCTAGAACAACTGTAGAGATATATTTATGTCTTTAATGAAGAGGTCAGAAAGGATCAACAAGTCTGATCAAGAAAGCAGTTGTGTTAAATAGGCTATTTAATTTATCTGTGATGGTAACACTAAGGAAGCTGTACTTTCTAGAATGAATCTGCAATACAAATATCAGCACACACTTTATTTTCTTGGTTTTGTAGAAAGAAATCAGGTCACAACACCTGTGATTCTGCTTTGAGCCTTGTATTTCTTCCCCAGGACATATCTAAAATTGCACTCTGGAGAATGTGAAGACAGTAATATCATCATCTATAGGAAAACATAAAAGAAGGCCAGGCTGCAGAAGGCTGTGACTTCACACAGAGACCTCAGAAATTTTTTGTAGACAAGTGGTAATAATGGTTAATGCTTCCCTCTGAAAGCATAGTGTAGGTACTGGCTCTTTCAAAAGTAAATTAAATAGCCTGTGTTTTATCGCATTATTGTTAATACCGTTATTTATTAATAGTCAACTGTACTGGGGTTTTGTTTATTTTTAGACCTCAGCATTCATGGTTGAGCCTGTAGTTTGTCTCGCACATTAATATGGATACAATTATTGAGCTGTTCTGCTTAAAAACCATCACCTCTAATGGATCTTTGCTATTGCTGTGCCTTGCTCCCATGTGGTGTTTTTGCAGTGAACTGAGTGAATCAGCCCAGACCTTATCTATGGTACTAAAATCTAGGAGCTGATTGGTTTTTTCTGACTCCTATAAGAGCCAAATTATATTGGGATGGTTTGTTGTGTGTTAGGAAAAACGTAATTTCCAAATTTTGGCCATCAAACTCTGAACTTCTCATGAGTCCCAAGCCCTCTGCTTCAAGCTCTGCCTTTGTATTGCTCAGCTATAAGTTCTGAGATCCAGAAATAACCGAATTATTGAGACTAAATGTTTTTTATTTGGATGGGTCACATTAATCTCATTTAAATGATGATATGGTGATGTTTAACTCATTTCCTCTTCTCCATTCTTTTTATTTCCTAAGAAAACCCCAAGAGTGTTATTTATCATCTCATCTGGAAAGGGAAGAAAGCTAAAGTTAATTATTTTTCACTTACCTGGAAGGGTTTAGAATTTGTGGAGTTCACTGAGTAGCAAGCATTTAGTAGGTCTCCATATCAAGCATCAACTTTCTTCAATTCACTTCTGTAGATTAAAAAATTTTGGTTTAGGTTTTAAGGATTTATGTGTCAGTTGCTGTTAAACATTCTGCAGAAAATCTCAGAGGATATTTGTTTCTAGATGCAAAGCAAAACCAAAATACAAACTACAAAGCAAACCAATATTTAAGTGTATGATCTAATGGCATAAAAATTTAGTTAGAGCTCACTTCAATAAAATAAACTTGGAGCCTTCTATGATAATTCTAAAATTAGATCGTGCCACACCTTATGGCTGTCAGTTCACTTTGTGAGATGAGTCAAGAGCCTTACACAAGAGTCTGAGGTTATTAGTTGAAAAGACTTTTTTGAGAAATGGCTAAACTTGATGCATTATTTAAGGTGTCTTTTTTTTTTTTTTTTTTTTTACTGTCTCCTTTCTAATGAAAGAATTGCCAGGCATGTTTCAGACCAGCAAATAGGAAGTGTGATGGAAAGTACTGAATGCTTAGGGAAAGAGTGTGAGAAGCAGGGAGAGCTTATGGAGGTCCCACTCATGGTAGCCTCTCGCAGCAGCTGCCTGCTCAGTCCTGCCTGACCCCCTGCCTTCAGTAGCTGCCAATACCCACGAATATATCTCAACCTTCTCTGAACCCTTGTAGTTTTTTTCACCTTCCTGAGTCCTCTGTCAGTGAGTTCTGCAAATTAGCTGCATCTGTCCCCATAAAGATGTCTCCTGCTAGGCAGAGAATGGCCTGAGACTAATGGCCATGGTAGATCTGGTGTAAATCCTGACTGAAGGCAGGGAGAGCTGCCCTGGTCATTGACAATAATGTCAGTTCCTAAATTTGGGCTTAAGACTCAAGATTTAGGTGCCTATAAAGGGAAGTTTCTGTGACTTCTGCAGCAAATTAACTACGAATTTCACAGCTGAGAATGTGCAAGGAATAAAAATTAATTCTAGCAATTGGTAAAGTACGTGATCTTAGAGCATTGGGTTGGAAACCTCTCTGGCTTCTGCATCTGATACCACGTGTCTGTGCAACCCTGACCTGCCCACCCATGTCCATCTGAAAAGGAGAAAGAAATGTTACTCTCAACCTAAAAAATGACAAAGCTCCTGGCAGGTGGGCGCAGCTGCCTGGCACATTTTGATGTCTTTGTCCTCACAGCAGATTTGGAGGACAAGACAGTGGCTCTGTGACCAGTCTGGCATCTTAATTACTGAGCTGCTGTGTCACTCCAACCAGTCCTTTTCATGCACAAGTGTGGCATGGGGTTTAGTTCATAAATGGCTGTGTTTTAAGAAAAGCAGAGTGAAGGTGATGTTAGAAGAGAAATTCATTAGCCTGTTGGGCAGCAGCAGCTGGAATATCTCAGTGCTACAGCTATATTTCCTGGTGCATGTTTTTTTGCTTCAGGAATGCTGCCAAATGGAATTTTATTCCTGCCTTAGAGCTCTAAGCAGATGCAAAAAGTGAGTTCTATATTGCGGGGGTTTTTTTAGCCAAAAAATGCGTGCGTGTCTTTATATAGCTTAACCAGGCTAGGACCAAGGGCTATCTCATAGCAATAAGCACCTTTTGGGCTGATGTTTGTGCTCAGAGTCAGAACTTTACCAAGTGGCTCTGACAAGGGTGAAGGTAGAAGAGGTCCTTCTCCAGCCAAACTCGACTAGGCTAAAAGATCCCAGGCCAGGCCCTAGGAAGGAACAGCTTTCTCTTAAATGTTTGTGTTAACAGAAGGGGGGAGTTTAGCTCTTTGTCATGATTCCCCTTTAGCCTCCAAGTCAGGCATGACAGTTCTAGGGCCAGCTGTGGTTGGTTCAGGTTTTTCTCCTATTCTGAGTGCTAGGAAAACTTTCCTATCTGTATTTCTTTAACCTTGCTGATACTCTTCCACTTTTTTTCAGCAAACACAAGGGTGTTCCCAGCCCTGCAGATCATTTTTCTAGATTTATTTTTCAATCGTAAAGTGTGTATAATGTCACCTGCTGATTTTCAGTTCTTTAGGAGCTAATCTAAAGCCCACTGAAGGCCACAGAGTTTTTCTCAGCACAGGTAACACAGCCATCTCCTAAGCATCCCCTTCTTCCTGAATTGTGACTGCATGTTCCTGCAGAATAACTTGCTCTTGCCACATGATTTGGACTGCCCAGCTGAGGTTATGGCTGCTTAGCTACAGGACTCTATAATAAGAGCCCAAGCCATAGAGGAGTGAGCACTGAAGCATTTCAAACACAACGAGACCCAAAGGATGCTCATCAATGTATGTGCAGGAATATTACAGGTCCCAAATGCTGAGGTTTCAGTGACGATAACTGTTAACTTTTAGTTTACATAGCTCTGGCTATAACCAGCTCAGCTTGTGCTGGAGCTGGGTTGTTTGCAGCCTGTGGCCAGAGACATTGATTGTAAGAAACGTGTGTGTTGGGGGGTAAATTATTGAATGAAGGTCCTTGAAAGAAGGAAATGGGGTTTGAGAGGTAAATTATTGAATTAAGGTCCTTGAAACAAGGAAACGGGGTAGGAGAGGAGCACCTTGGAGGTTTCTGAAAGGAAAACCCCTGATTGCCAGAGCTAAGCCCCAACTACTGGAGTTTGGTTATGGGATGCATTATAATTGTGAACTGCAGAACAGACCACACGTGCTGCCTAAGTGTTGAGCTGTGTCTGCAATAGCAATGTCTTTCAGCTTTTCCCTGCCAGTTTGCATTGGTGACTTGTTTTATATCTCTACAAATCATGACTGCAGTTTTGCAGTCTCATGAAAATGAATACCTCCGATTGCCCAGGACACATCTTTGGTTCCCACAGCAGCTACCTGTGAGAGACAACAGCTTTGTGCTTCCAGCAACCGTAATTAATAGTATGGAGGTGAGTGCTCAGCTTGACAGCTGAATTTAATAGATGTTCATGTGAATGCAGAAGGCTTCTCTGAACCTCCAGCACAATCTGGTAGGACTCATGCTTCGCCTTTGTGGTAACTGTGGCTAGAGTTTGTGGAAAGGTAGCATGGGAAAAGATTTTCTGGAGGTTTAGCTGCCTTCAGTGGGAGATAGCAATGAGGGATAAAGATAAGATCCTGCAGCTTGACAGTGCTGGACTATCCCCAGAGGGAGGCCACAATGAGAGGCTGGAGTGGCTTCATGCTTAAGGAGCTTCCCTGGAGTAACTGGCCACATTGGTCCAGAGATGGAAAGCAACCAAGTCCTTGCCAACAGCTCCGACATGACACCAGACCAAAAGGACCTACAGAAAGGGCAAGGATTGCACTTTTAGCTTTCTATTTATATTCTGTGTCTCTAAAGATTGCTCTTCGTGTTTGTGTTACAGATATGAGCCCGGGGAGACACCGCAGTTGACCGCAAAATAGGTCTACTCCATTTTCTCTGTTCTGTGGCAGGAAAACAATATGAATGAAAGCTGATCAGTTAAGAAGAGGAAAGTTTGCTGCCAAATATCATGCACTGGATTTCTGGCTCGTGTAGTGATGCAGCTCTGCTGAGAAGAGGTACGCTGAGGGTGACCTCACATTGATATTACTTTTTTGGGGGGGGATTGGACTAGATGATCTTTGAAGATTCCTTCCAACCCCTAACATTCTGTGGTTCTGTGATTAACAGGTATATAGCATGCTGTCTGTGTAAGCAGTGAGGAATAAACCTCCCCTGTGAAAGTGTTAGTGCTTTTTGACCCTCAAACTCAAAATCAAGAAAAGCTCTTGGTGAAACACATGGTGATATGCCTGATCTTTATAGAGCTTACTCTAGAACTACAGGGCGAACACCCAAAACTTGCAATCAAGTGGGACGGCTTTGTGTTGCCTAATAAGATGGTGCATTAATGTATGGGAATTCAGCTTGTGGGGATTTGCACCATCTCTATGTGTAATTTATGGGGTTGTTCTAACACCAATAAGAAAGCCAAAGTTTGAAAATAGCCTGTATCACTGCCCAGGATTTGTAGTTAGTTTCCTGTGTATTCACTTGACTGTTACTTCTAAACCTGTTTTGCCTCTCACTTAGTAGTAGAGTTGTGCCCAGGTAAAGGCATTACCTGTTTACTAACTGAATATTAGTTTTATAATGTATATCCATTGCTTGGTCCCAGGGTATCGCTCAAAGCAATTTACTCTTCTGTGTTATGTTGTCTATTAATCACTCCTTTTTGCCTTTTATCCTTGCTGCTGTTCTTTTCCCTGGTTCTTGCAGAAAGTGACGCCAGGCCATTAGGAATTATTAAACCCTTGTATTGATTTAGCTGACGTTACCACGTAGGCACTTGACAGCCTTCCTTATTTCTTTGCTTCATCAATTTCCCTCTCTTTGCTACCCCACCATTTCCAAGACGAGAAGATTCTGAAAACCGTGATGTGGAGTCATTTTGTTTCCCTGTCAGGCACCCTTTGCGAGCAGCCACACGAACGATGAGATTTTTCTTTCTTTTCACTTGGGAGGTACACAAACAGACCAGCCCATTTGCTAACAGGCTCAGCGCTGACACCACGGTACCCATGGCAACACACCAGCCTGCGCAAGCATCTGCAGACGCTTCAAAAATCAGAAACACGAGTGATGACAAGGACTCGCTTCAGACAATGGATGTTTATAGGTGTCACAACCACCTGAAATACTTCTCTCTCCACCCATCAGCTCCTTGATTATAACGTGCTTTACATTTACATTCTTTGTCAGAATACAAGATTCAAGGCAGAATTAACTCTTGTTTTGGAGTGGTTTTTTTTAAAATTTTCTTTTCCACTTAGGTCACTGGCTGACGTACCTTACAGGAATGAGCACTCCACTACTGAATTTCCTTTTTGAACTGAGTTGGAGTACAAGTTCTTCAAACAATAAAATCCAAAGCTGTAATTGAAGAAGAAGTGGCTTCAGCCAATCCAACTAACATGTGTTTGTGACGGCTAGGCTGAGTGGTGATTCGCCCCATCATGTTGCATGAACTACTGCTTTCCTATAGAGACAACAGATTTAAGACGATATGATCAGCCATTCTTTGGGAATATTTTTACATAAATTCATCCACCTGCTGGCATGGCAGAGACTATGCTGCTGTGTTTAGAGCTGCTAGTCTTCACCAATCCGGCAGGTGCTTCCAGTCTGCTCTCAGGAGATAACATTCAGGTGCTCAGGCTGCATTTCTGAAGCTAGTTGCAGCAAATATATCGGTTCATTAACCAGGTGCTTACACGTGAAAATGTCTGTAATTCAGATTGGTTAACTGCACATGGAGCATTGATTTGTGCAGCTAGATAACTGTGGGCATATATATATATGCATAAGCTAGCATGAATTTACAGATGGCGTGTAGGTGCTGCCCCTCAGGACTCCACACCTCATCTTTCATGTACAAAGCAGACAGCTAGAGCCATGTGCTGTTGATGACCCTGGATGGGGAGCTATTTTATAACACAAGCCAACAGGTAGTCTTCAGGCATTCAGGACCACCTTCCTCAGGCTGAGGAAGTGCTTCTGCCACACTAAAACGCAGTGAGTGTGCTCATCAGTCAAGCTAAGGCCATTCTCAAACCTCAACTGACCACTGCATTTGTCGTTTGCACAAAAGCTGAGTAGGAGGCTGAGTCTAAAGCCTGGTCATGGAAAAGAGCCCAAACGCATTGGTGCTTAACCTGAAAAGAGCCCCTCATTTTGTCTGCAATATATGCACTCTCTCAATAAATAACTGTAGTGTTTTATTCACAGAAACGGGAAAAATACAAAGTCCCAAACCCAAGATGAACTATGTCACCTTATATTGTGGTGTTAGCTTGATTAGGCTAATCTGTTTTCAGCTGATAATCTAAGCTTTAGGCTTGGAAAATGCAGTAACATTTACATATTTGAACATAACAAGAGGAGCATACTAAAAAGCCTTATCAAAATTCTACATTAATAAACCAAGTTATCAGTGCATCAGAGAACTGAAGAGCTTCCACGTGCAAGCACGCAAGCATAGTAATAGATTACTTCTAAGGACTTGAATCCTCAGTAGCTACTGTTTCAAAACTTTAGACTTTCCCCTAGAACAGGAAATTAAATCTCAAAAGCAGCATATCATAGATCCATAGAATCCCTTGTGTTCTGACCAGTTCGACTATTCAGTAATTTCTACATCATATTTATTCTGAAAAACAACTTTTTCTTGTAATTCTTATATAGATGCGATGTGTAAAGAGATTCCACTACTTAGACCTTAATGTGTGTTCTGTTTATCTTCTGTTCAGTCTTGTAGGTAGGCAGTGACTGAATATTTTTTTAATTTCATTAGAGGACCTAGTAAGACTAAATGGTGCAGTATTTTTACTCCTACCGTTTTCAGGATAGAGAAAGAAGGCAGTGCTTGTACTAGTGAGAAGTTAGATATGGCAAACCAAAAAACCCAGGCCCACAAACTTATATTTATTACTTTTTTGCCATCATCACTCACTGTTATAATTTGAAAATGTTAGAGCAACAAACCTGCTTTTCCTAGAGAGTATTTAATTTTCTTTTTCATGGGGACCGAATAGCTGAACTCTTCATTTGTATCCTGGAAAAGGGGTTAAAGCACTGAAAATTGGTTTAGGTTAAGAACTTTCTACAGCCAAATCCTGCTGGGGTCAGTACTCCTCTCGCTTCCTTTTGAACATGTTTACAGAACCTCCTGTGAGATGTCTTTAATATGATAAGTCTAACATCCAGCTTTTTCCTCCTCAGCAGAGGAACCAGCACCATAACCAAGATGTCACAAAGGCCCAAGAGCCGAGAGAAAAAATTATCCGGGTTAGGTAAACAACAGGGGAAGAAGGAAGCTCTGCACATAATCACATACTCTGTGAGGATCCTCTACTGTCTGTTTTTCACATTGGTACGTTATCTGGGGACCCTTTGCTTTCAATCATAGCAGTGAGAACTCCACTGGAGTGCATTCTCTCCAGCAATTCTTGTCTCCCTGTGTCCCCAAGAGCAGGTGACACCGATATTTTGTACCCTCTCTCTGCTTTCAAATTATTCTACTTCTCATGCAGAGGCTGGCTTTTGACATCAAAAGCATTTAGTAAATTAGAGTGTAGCTCCCTGAAGCTAATTCTTCATCATAATTCACATCAGTATCCACGGTCCCTTGGACAAAAAGACCAAAGATAACTAAGGTCTATGGAGGGGAGCATTGCTCTGGTACGAGTCCCTCCACTGTGGTCTGATGTCACCTCTGCTTAAAGCTTTCTTGTAGCAACCTGAGGCATTCAAACAGGTTATACCTCCAAATAATCTTTAAAAGGTAAGTGTTATCAAATGAGACACAGGCAGAAAAAGGAAGGCTTTTCCGTGGAAATGTTACTACATGAGCCCATAAGATACAGTTGAGTTTCTTGTCCAGAACAGAAACAAACGGAACATAGTTTTATTATGCAAAGTCAGGGATAAGTACAAACCATTTTCAGTGGAAGCTTTTATTTTGTTTGGTGGTTGATAATCATCTGAAGGAGCTTTTCTGCTCCCTTTTCTTCCCCATCACCTCCGTTGGGCGCTAGAGGGACCCTGGACTTTTCCAACCGGTAGAACATCTCGGCAATGCCGAGGCAGGAGCGCTGCCTTTTCCTTTCCCCTCAGTCCGGGTGTTTCCAAGGGGAAAGGGGGCAAAAACCTGCTCAAGCCCTTGTTGAACGTGCCCAAAGACTGCAAATGTTCCATCGGGGAAAGTGCGTAAAGGGGCCATAGCTATACTTTCCATTGTTTCATTATCCTCATGGGTGCTCAGAGCTCTTCCCATCACGAATACGTAAGAGCTGCCTTTGCCTTGACTATTCTGTTTGCTCAGCTAAAGCAGTGACATTGGCACGGAGGCTTGAGTCACACTGTGGTTTTGAGAAATTAAATGTTTCCTTCCCCAGTCTGAAGTGAAGCCAAATTCCTAAGTTGCCAACAACTGCAGCTCAATCAACTGTCAGAGGAGCAGCAGTGGGTTGTTATTATAGCTATAGAGTAAAAGAAGAATATGTATGGGTACAAGCCCCTTTTCAAACAGCATTTCCCAGCCACAGTTTCAAATGAAAGTTTTAAAAAGGGCAATAGACATTGTCATTCCTTTTTCTATTAATAGGTAGGAAAACATTCTCTGTATTTGACTTACCAGACCTCTACATAGAGATCCATAATTCAGCGTGTCAAAGCTTTGCTATAAAGTTCACGGTTTGTGAGTTTATGTAAAAATCTATTTTTCCTTTGTGCAAAAATCTTTCACCACTATCTGTTAGATGTCTTTTGATCTCTGCATGAATGTTTCTAATAAAATATGCACATGCATTTTAATATCACTAACATAAATTATGAGAATTTTTCCTGTCTTAAAATGTCTAGTGTCAACACTGTTGCTGAATAGTTAATGTAAAGTATAACATAATTTGACTAGATAATTATCTTGGGAAAATGGCGAATGCCACGTTGTTTTTTCTGTGCTTATTTTTCATCATCTTTGATGATTGTTTAAAGGAGAGTTGCAACTGAATGACTAACTTCCAAGATTCACCTCTTTCTCTCTGCAGGCTGCTGCTGAAAAGAGACAGGCTGCTACCGTACTGCAGCTGAGCTAGAGGCGTTGATTCCACCATGGCATATGGAATGTTCTGAGCATTTCTCTGGTTCGTTATATCAACCCTTTCACCTCTAGGAATGTTTATGGACAATGCACACTCTATTTACTGTACATGATGTCTCACCATTAAGACATCACTTCCATAACATCTATTGCAGTATTTGTTTCCATCAAAAGTATAAGCTGTCCTTTCACTTTTTTCTTTTCTTTTTTTTTTTTTTTTTTTAATATTGTAAGCTTTAAACAAATCTAATTTCCATTTGGATGAAGTGTAACTCTTTCTCCTTGATCAAGTCAACTGCTCCTTCCCTCTCAGGGCTCCTTCTGTGATTAACCTTTATGTAAGCCTGCGTTCATATTACCTAGATGGTGAAAGGAAGGGCTAAGTCCCTGTGCTTGGGGTGAGAACTCCATCCAGGTCTTTGCATGTTTGCCTAGGTCTCCAAGGGCAGGCACAGAAGAAGACAGCAGAGGAAAGACACTGCTGATCCTTGGGTTGCTGGGGACACTGGCACACATTCCTTGTGTGGTGAACAGGTTTGGTCCTCACAGTCTGGAAGAAGGACTGCCTGCAGTAAATCCATTTCCCCTGGATAGATAGACATCACCAACAGTGAGTAACCAGAGGGCAACCTGACAGCTTTGTCCTCTTGGCAAGATCCCTTTTGCCCCTGATTTACAGATGAAAAGCTAGAAGAGGGAAGCAGCAGTGGTGGTAAGTTCTCCCAAACAGTCTGAGGAGGGCTTGGGAAAGGGACTGGAAGAGATGCCTGTAGCCTTGACTCACAGACTCAGACCTTCAAAGGAAAAGAAAATGTCACGAGTTACAAATACATAAAAATACTTAACAAAATAATTTGGCATTCCCAAGTCATATGGGACTGGAATACAACCCGATGTAGTACTTGTTGATGGATGGTCATTTCACAGCTGAAGAAAGAGAAGCAGTGGCAGAGCTTGAACCTGTGTTTTGACCACCCAGTCTAAGACATGTAAGGCCCAAATTACAGACATGAAATATTCTAGAGCTACAGTTAGTGTGTATTCTGGACACCCAAATATGAAGAAGAATAGCAATATTTATCTTTACTGGATGAAAACATAGTACGTTTCAAAAACAATTTTTATGTTAATATATACGTGACATACTCAGAATTGCTGGGTAAGACTCCAACAGATCAGATTTTTCACATTGATTTTCAACAAACGCCATTAGACTAATTTGTTTAGGAAATAGATAAGGTAAGGGAGTACCATTCTACTCTTTATCTCGAGTGAAGGGAACCGAAAAAACGTAACTGACTAGAAAGGGCGAGAGGAGCCGACAACGCAGCTTCACCACATCGCTGGCATTGTGTGACAGACAACTTTGCCCTTGCCTGCTTTATGGAACATGGAAACAGTAACTGATGTCCTGAGAGGCTGAGAAGGAAAGTTCAGCCTGAGAAGCTGGTAAGTGACAAAGTAATAGGATATCTTTTATTGCCAGATTCCAGGAAACGGCTGGAGAGCTTGGCTCTGCAAAAGCCAAGCAGCAATGCGGTTCCTGATATTCTTTAAAAGCGTAGGGTTTTTTTTAACCTTATCCCACCCTTATTTGTTCTTTTTCTCCAGTGGAAAAGGAAAATTAGCTTGAGCTGAGACTGGTACCATTGGAAGACCCGAACGAGATCAGGTGAGGGAGTTTCGCGGACGGTATTCTACAGCGGTGGGGACGCTCGGCCACGGGCAGGGCAAGGCGACACCCGTCCGGCCGTGGGCTGGGGCCAGGCCGGGGGCCGGGGCTGGCTGTCACCGAGCACCTCAGGGCCGCCGCATGAACGTTGCCCCCCGAGGCGGCCCTCTGCCCGACGGCTCTCGGAACGGCAGGGCCCCCCTCCGCAATGCAGGGGCCGCTGCGGGCGGCGGGCAGGGCGCGGGGCGGGGCGGCAGCGAGGGGCCGGCCGTGGCTACCGCCGCCGCCGAAGCCCTGCGGGAGCGGGGCTGGGGCGGGGCCCGGGGAGGGCGAGGAGGAGGAGGAGGAGGAGGGAGGCGGGTCCCGGGGGCTCGCCGCGCGCAGGCGGCCGCGTCCCGGCGACAGCCCGAGAGCGGCGGGGCGGGCTGAGGCGGGCACGGCGGCGGCGGCGCGCCCTCTCTCTGCCCCTCGGCGCGGCGGTGCGTCCCGGTGCCGGCAGCCGCCGCGACGCTCAGGTAAGGACCCTCCCGAGCCCGTCGCCGCCGTCTGCTGCGGGCGGGCTGTTAGCGGGCGGGCGGGAAGGGGCGGCGGTTCCGCAGCCCGGAGCGGGGGGTGCCCGTCGGAAGAAGAGGAGAAGAAAGGACGAAACGGCCGTTGAGGGGAGAGAGGAGGTGGGGGGGGGGGGCGGTGGTCGGGCGCCGCCGGCCTCGCGGCCGTCGGGAGCCGTTGGGGACCGTTGGGCTGAGGGAGCGCGCGCGGGCTCTGACAGAAGGGCGGCCCCGGCCGGGCCGAAGTTCGCAGCCGGTCGCCCCTGCGGAGCTCCGGGAGGTAACGGGGAGGCGGGGGGCGGTTCCCCGGTAATGCCTGTGTTATCTTCGTCGGGGCAGTCGACTTCTTTTGTCGGTAAGGGTTTTTGAGCATCTCTAGGCTGTAAAACCCTTTATAGGGATGTAACCTCCTGTCCTCTCCTGCCCCCACCCCTAAGCTCCTCTGAAGGGATCTGTGAGGCTGAACAAAGAACATTGTGTGAGGCAAGGGGGTGCGATGGTTGTAAGTGGTTTTCATTTGCATCGGGCAGGGGGGAAGAAGAAAAAAAAAAAAAGCAGCCAAAAAGAAAAATATCGTTCCTCGTCTTGAATGGATCAGCCGCGGAGAGGAAAGAAGTATGCGCGGGGAGGCTGGCAGCCGCAGTGAGGCGGTGGAGAACAAAGCCTTTTTATGTAAGAGAAAATTATGCAAAATGTGCCTCGCTTGAGCTGCTGCAGGTACAAGCCGTGAGCATATGCAGCTCTGCGGTGCCGTCAGGTTGCGCTGAATATGATCTACCAAATAAAGACTGCTTGCCTCAGTTTGTTGCGTATATGTTTGAGACGCTAATTGCCACCTGCCATTCGAATAAGATGTGCTTTATGAAACACCTTTGGGAAAGAAGGGGGTGTGCCACATGCCGAGAGAGTTGCTTGCTGCATGTAAGATACATGATTTATTTCCTTGCACTAAGCAGCAACTTTTGGATTTCCTCTGAATAAAGATATCCTGCGATTTGTTGATGGATTTTCATGTAGGCTCTGTATACAAAGTAGCAGGCTTTCACCTATAGGTGGTCACTAACGTAAAATCATGCCATAGAATGGGACATATACATACATTTTTTGTAAGTCCTAATTATTCTAGGTCTTCAGCATTCCTTTTCACAATTTGCTGTGTCTTTGTGGCTGTGTCAATAAATCTTGATCCATCCTTTCGCAAAAAATGATTTGCTGTCCAGCATTTGTGCTGCTTGCGGTTCAGAAAACCTGTGCCTTTTGTTTTCAGAAGGGTTCTTCTTTGCAAGATTGAAGCACATAGCCTTTCTGTTCTTTTTCTTCCCATATCCTCCCCAAACCTTTGTTTTCTTGCTGTGAAAGAACCTGTTTCTTTTCACCTCTGCTGGTTTAGACTTGCAGGGCTGTCTAGACTACAGATCTCATGGCCAATGCACCCAAGAAGAATCTCAGCTGCAGGATGTATTTATTTTGTATAGCTTCTCTTGCTTCCCTCCAGATGGGATAACGTGATCACAGCATCTCAGCCCTTACTGGGAGGAGAGAGAATGTGCTGGGAGAGCATTAGCTTGTGAAGTTACCCCTGCCATTACTTCATAGATCACTACGAAGTGATTCACAGACAATGAGAGAGTGGGCACCTTCCATGTGTGTGCTGAAAACTCTCTTCAGTTAGCATAGACACAGTCCAGTTAAGTTTGTGGATGGGTGTATATTTCTGCTGCTAATGTCCTGAAGGTGGGTGGTGTAAAATGGAGCCCAAAATCGCCCTTGTAGTACCTAGGTCTAGGAACCGCTGAATTCCTCACTGCGTATTTCATTTCACCTCTCTGCAAAACACTGATGATGCACTTGGCAGTGGGCAGGACCCCAACTTTAATGTGATACCAGTCTCCTGGAGCTCAGGAATTTGCAGGTGAGCTAAACTAACACACTGAAAATAACCCCACTGGTTTAGTGAGATCGTTCAGGTGTGGAAATGAAACACGCAGGTGAGCCCTGGTACAGCAGGACTCTGGGAAGAGGCGTGATTTCAGCAGTGGCGAGCAGTGGCATAAGTTCTATCTTCTCATCTTTTACCCAAGGGACAGGATTTGGTTAATGGAACTTTACAATTTGTTGCACCCATATTGCGCATTGCCTGTGGGTGTTTGAGAGAAGCCAAAGAGCTGTCATCCTGAGAATAAAAAGTTGCAGTTCTTCTGTGGAGAATTTTAGCACACTTTGAGCACGGAGGGCAGTTCATTGTGCTTACAGTGCAGTTTGTTACATAAAAGCAGCATTTGCACCCTTGATTTAGAGATCTGATGTAATTGTTACAGTATGTTATGTCACTACCCACTTAGCGGTGTTTTTTAAATATATTCTGACAATAAAGAAAAAGTCATAATCACCCTTGAGGTTCTGTGCCTGAGCCTGAGTGATCTGATCACAGTAGACTCTAAATGAATTGCTGCAGTCTGTGGGTTAAGAATTCTCTTGTTGCTAGGTGTTTTTCCAGAAGCATACCTTTCCTTTCAACCTGTGTCATGCTGCTTTCTGTATGAATTACTGTTTCCTAAACCATATACCTGGATTCATGAGAGGAAATGTTTGTGATGTGTACTGACACTGCAGCAGGCTCTGGCCCCATGCTCACTTAACATTTGTCTGAGCCATGGAAATCTCTAGAAATATCTAAACACAGAAATGGGTGGGTGAGGCCCACTGCAGAGTCTGCTGGAGTGTTTCAGCTATCACCCCCAAATATGGCATGTCATACACATGTTGGAGACAGGTTTGTTTTCTTAAAGGGGTGAGAAGAAGTCAAAAGGAATTTAGGTTGTGAGGACTTTATGATGATGGCTTTCAGAAGGTTGCCTCTTACTACAAGCTCTACAAAGTAGCAAGGTACTGACAAACCTTGTAATGCCGCTGTGACATCTGAGAGATCTGAAATCTAATCTGCCATGATGGGGCGAATGACAATTAGCTTAAGAAACTGGAGGGAGGGGAAGGCTCTGATAGATAGTAGTGCTTCTCTATAAATTGTGGGTCAGTCCGAAAGCCTGAGTTCCTTACATATCTTTTGCTGAAAGCACAGGCATTGACTGTTCTAAGAACTGATCTGGTATAACCCCTGGCTCACAGCAAAAGAAAAAAACAACACACCCTTTGGCTTTATTGGGGTTCCTCAAGGGGACACTCCTGCCTGCAGGACATTTGAAGCTCAACTGAAGCCTTACCTAGAAAGGGAGTAGGAAATGTTGCAGTTAACATGCATATGAATGACTAACAGCCAGAAATTTGGAAACGTGTAAAATCGTGAGGTCTTAGGACTAGGTGACTTCCTAAGGCCCCTTCTAAATTATCTGAATTATCTGACCATCTGGATATTTTGTGTGCTACCTTAAAGTACATGTGTGTACTTGAGGAAAAAATAAAATTATGGGTGTGCCGATATGTAGAATTTTTCCCTAAAACTCGAGGATGCTTGTTTTGGTCCATCTGGATTTATTCAGTTGTTTAAACACAAGCTTAATTGCCCTTGAAAGTGAACCTTAAGCATGCTTTAAAGTTAAATATGTTTTTAACAGAAAATGGAAAAAATGAAAATTCAGGGTATGTGGGCTCAGCAGTAGAAAACCCTCAGTGATGCCTTGTGGTGCTAAGTACCTCCAGAGGAAGCATGGAAATGAACAATGTTCTGGGAAATCACTGCATTGCTTATCCTTCCCCAAACATGCATCCACACACTAAGAGAGAGTAGGGGTGGGTCTTGACATGTTTAGGGCTGATGCTTTCTCTTCCATTCTTTTGCTTCATTTACAGGTGTGCCTGCCTGTTAGCAGCAGTTCGTAGCGCATCTCAGCTAATAAGTAAAAACAGCATGAGACTGATTTCCATAGGGTGGAGCTGATTTAGAGGATCTGTGCTGGAAACAGAGGTGATTTCTTAAGCCATCTGCCTCAATAGAGGAAAAAGCTTTAATTTCATGGGTAGGTTTAACCACAGGTTATGCTACTAAACTATAGGAGGGTGTTTTAGGACATTTAATGTGACATTTGTAATTGCTTTCTAGGTATTGGAAGAAAGGACTGATGTGTCCGTGGGGTTAATTTGGATTGCTGTGGCCACATGGCTTGACTGTGCTAGCTGTTAAGAAGATTTGAGGTCTTGATTGACCCATTTTACTTTAACACTAATTGTTTGCTGCTGTATTAAGGAGAAAAGATGAGCTAATGCTGTTGCTCCTTATGGTTTTACACTCACTGCTGTTTTTTCATACAGCAGTCTCACAGATGAAACTGATCTTTGTTCTTTTGTCTTGATTGGGGAGGTGGCTGGGAGCCCGTCTCAATCATTCAAAATGATAACGAGAGAACAGTTTCAGAATGTTGATGCTTATGCTCAGTATCTTGCATCTTTGTGAAGGTACCAGTTTGAAAGGAATTGCAGTGAAAAGGTGAGGCTTGGGGCAACCTCAGTAACATAAAGATTTATCAAATCTCTTTGTTTTCTGGAAGCTCTGAAGCAAATTAGTGCTAGCTATTAGTGCTAGCTGGTAGGCTTGACAATATAGTGTTTTTCTTACGACGCACTCTTTCTCTATTAACATTTTTAATGTGTGGGTTTTTTTCTTTCTGTGATGTAAAAAGTATTTGTTTATTTTAGCACAATGTCCATCTTCCAGATAAAATATATGTGTATCTGTATGTTAATATAGTATAAAGGAAATAATCTTTGTATTACAAGCAAAAGTGTTAAGTGGTGAAAATCAGTATAACTGCATTGAATTCGTTGAATCTGCACCTGACTTGCACCATCTGGAAAAAGACAATGTCTCTTTCAGCTCCATTTTCTCATTATTGAAAATCTGGGGTACTTTTCCCCTTCAGGGAAATAATAAATTTATACCTGTGTGTTCTTAAGTTATGGATTTGTAGGTAGAATTCAGGCCTTCTGGCAAATTTTGTTCCTTCATTAGAATTGACACTCATGGGTACAGAGGTCAAGCCCCCAGCAAGAAGTAGGAAGAGTTTTCTGCTAATACTTCTACTAGCTGTAATGCAGTTAGACTGCAGTAGTTGAGTCTATGAAAGCTTACTTTTCTGTCTGAGAAACTTGTAATTTTCTCCCTGAGGGAGTTTTAAACTACATTTTAGTAGCCGTTTGCAAAATTAGCTGTATGCAACCTCTGCATAAACAACATCAGAAAAACAAAGCAAAACCAAACCAGCGGTCAAATCATATCAGCTAACTTGGCAGCATTTAATTATAAGATCTATTGATTCAATTAACCCTATGTTTTCACTTTATTTTCTGGAGAGAATGATAGATGCTGGTTTCTGGTTTAAATCTATGAGCTGTCAGTTCTATTCTGAGGAACATATATTATCTGCTAGAGGAGCTGCTTTGCCATGCAAAGCTTCTCTTGAGGTTCTGATTGTGGGTGAATAAAGTTAGAAAAATATTTCAAAATGAATATGTAGGGTGGGAGTATTGTAGAGGTTCAGAACAGAGTTAGGGTTATAATTTTGAAAACTCCAGCCTTGATGCAAATTTAATCCAGAGATGAACTGTAAAAAGTGCTGTGGACCTTCAAAAGTGACCTGGGTGTTTAATAGGCCAGAAACTTAGACCTACTGGCTGTGAGCGCAGACCTGCATTGATTGGCCTCCTTCCCTACATAGCTTAGCTATGGTGTTGTCAAGGCTGTGGCTGGAGGAACCCTGCCTGGGCTGAGGTAGAGCTAAGTCTGTCTCTTGTTTTTATTCTCCTCATTTTCTGTAGAAGATACCTGTATAATTTGTTAAGCCAGTGCAGGCAGTTGCAAGATGCCAGACCTTAAGTGCAAGGACCTTCTTAAACCCCTCTGAGAAAGCTCAGAGGCTGAGGGAGGCTGTGAAGAAAGCCTCTTTTCCATGTTTGCTGTGAAATGGGCTGAAAACGCATGTTCCAAATCCTTTGACTTCAAGGAGGATTTGGGTCTGGATCTGAATTCTGGTTAGCTGGAAAACTGGTTAGCTTGTTTTAGCTAACCAACCCTGTTTGTGCCAAGTTATTCTGTGTTCTGTAGCAGCCTTTCTGTGACAGCCAGGTCTGAGCAGAAAGATCTGATCCCTCATAGGAAATTTGTCTGGACTCTGGACCCGAGGCTGTACACTGCAATGCAATGACTACCAGCACCAACACCCAACACTTGCTAACATTTAGGTGATTCCACGGTGCTCTGGCTGATTGTGGGACAAAGAGACCCCACAGCCGTCCCGTTGTAGCTGCTTCCAAGTGATCTGGTAAGGTATGCTGCCTTTGTTTGAGCTACTGTGACCATGGCTTGCTATGGCTTGATTAACAGCAGCTGTATGTTCATGTGCAAGGTTTCTCTCACTGACAAATCCCTGTCTGCTGGTGCCTGACGTACTGCTCAGGTGTCCCAAGCTGCTGTTCGGTGGTTGTGTCACAGGGTGTGGCAGGCAGGCTGCTACTCCTGTTTGCAGCAAGAGGTGTTCATGTGGTTATGCATCTGCCTGCTTCCCTTGAGTCATGCTGAAATCAATACTATTTTATTTCCCTCAGCAATTAGAAAATGTTTGAAAAAGCTGAGGAAAAAAATCTAAGGGCTCAAAAAGGAGAGATGCAGGGCTGGAGTTGAATGATTTGCAGGAGTGTAGAGCTTGCTCAAGGATTGGTCTGGGTGTTTGGTCATTCATCCTGCTTGTCAACTTATAGATTGAAGTGGGAGGGAATCAGAGATGAAGCCATGTGTGCTGGCCCTAAACTGCTTCCTGACTTAATAAATTAGTTTGCCCCCCTTCAGCGCTTCCCACACCTGTATTAGAAAATATGTGGTGCAAGGAGACAGCCCTGAGAATAGGAGGGAGATTTGTGAACTGAGAGTCAGCTCCTCCACGTTTGAATTAGAGTTATTTCTAATTTGCACTGATTCAGTCAGGGCAGAGTTTGGCCCTGAGGATGCTCTTTGCAGACTGCCAGTGTGCTCAGAATACACCCGGGAGTTAGTGTCTGTGTTGCCAGGAGTTCAGAGCAGACCTGGCATTTAGGGTTCAGGCTAAGTGTGTCTGGAAGGATAGTGGCAAGTTAGTTTTTTGCCCCCATTTCTGTCTTTTCTAATGTGATTGATTTGATGTCCCATAAAGAAAATTTCCTCCTGGAAAACTATGAAGGAGCCCATAAATCAGGAGTAAGGAAACTGTATATTTCATTATGAATAAGGAGACAAAATATCTGTGTTTCCTGGAGTAATAAAGGGAAGTTGGCAAATGGGAGAGAGTAATTAAAGAAAAAAAAAAAGAGGAAAAAAAAAACACAAGCAAACCTCTCTCTATGGGGTGAGGGGGAACATTGGTAATGTGTTTCATTCCAAAGAGCAAGGGATAGAGTGAGGTAAATAAGAGCTTTCATTCAATATTGTTCTGCAAAGTGAAGCATTTCAGGGTATAGAGAGTTGCTTGTGCTTCTGAAAAAGACTTAGCAAAATATTGAATGTACGTATTTCATATTACCCAGTGCTGTTACAGCATATAATCAATTTATGTCGAAGACTTTGAATAAGAGGCATTTGTTAATATGAGAAATTAATGTCTGTAATTTTATATTCCACATAGTTTGCCAAAATTAGCAGCAGTGATTTATGGATAAAACTTAGGATTCTTTAGGTTATATCACTTTAAACAGCGTACTACTAGTGTTTCCTAAAACACTATCAGTATTTTGAATGCAAGATTAAAAATACTCTTAAATGTGCCTTTTTTGTGGAATGCATTTTTGAAAAAAAACCAGAAGTGTAGTCAAATTGCATTCATTTAGAATGACCTCTAGTACAAAACGGATTTTGTGGGCAAAAAACTGAAATCAGTCATGGCTGGTGTGTTGGGGTTTTTTTGCCTTCGCTTGTTTTGGTGCACTGTATGCTTGCAGCATAACTATTTAGCAATAAGTGGAATTAATATGTTGCAAAGGTTTAATTCATAATTATGGTAACTTGGAAATTACAAACACGTTTTTTCATTTTACCATATTTATGATATTGATTCTTCAGATGCCTGAATGGTTGTGTGTTTTTTTTAGATGGTAATGCTGGTATCAGGCTGCCAGCACTGACCTGCATTACTATGTGCAATTACCAACAGGCACTGAGTCGGTCAAGCCTTTCCCATCAACCATCTCTGCAGCCCTTGAGTCCATGTAGAGACGGATTTTTGGGTGAGTGCTGACTTGTGCAGGTGCTGCCAGTGTTGCTTGATGTGCACCAAGCAGCTGTAATCATGAGGGTTTTCTGTTCTTTGGTTCATCTGGACTCAGTTGTCTTTGAAGCCTAGCTTATCACAAACTTAGGCTTTGAAACACTGATGGTGAGTCAAGTAGTATCTACTGAACCAATGCCTTATGCCTTGCTTTGAAATCTCTTTATGAACTTGATTCTCCTTGTTGTCTTGCAGCACAAATGAGTATGTACACTGCTATTTATGAGAGTAGCCTTTGATTGCAGCTAAATTTATTGGGTTTTGTTTTTCAAGATGCTGACAACGGCAGAATTTAATTGGTGGAAGGTGTGTACCTTCCTGAGCCAGCAGATAAAAATGCTACTAGTTGTTTTAAGGCAGATATGAATTTTTGTTGTGGGAGGTCATGAATTTTGTTTTCTCCAGGGAGAGAGCAACATGGTGATGGTGAAACATGTACTTACACCTTGTTTACACTTCGAATTGAGTGTTTTAAGACAGATTTTGTTTGTGTTGTTTTGGTTTTTTTACAGTCTATTACAAACAAAAGGAGGGAAAAAGTACTTGAAAAAAATACTGGGAAGCCTAGTGTTTTCAATACATGAAGCTATGTTTACTACTAGGGTCAGAAAGAACTATTTTCCTGAAGACATGGTATTGCAGAGTTGGCCTCATCAGATTAGAGGAGTCTGGTTAGCACCATGTGATTTCTTATGCCCTTACTGTCCTGCCATTCTCGTGAATTTCAGTTCAGAGGTTTCAGTCACTTGGAAGACTTGACTTCTTTTTGTTTCTACTTAATTTTATACACTGATAGAAGTAGTATTTTTTCTTTTCTGAAGAGAGTGGAATTTTCTTCTGCATTTTAAGTTTTTGCAAGGTCAGCTCCAGTGTCTTGTTCCAGTGTGCAGTGAAGTGATCTGTCAGGGTCCTGGGATCAGCAGGAGAATGATTTTTTTTTTAGATATGTTTTTGTGTTTTCTCTGGCAATGTTTTGGTGGCTTACTCTCACTTGCCTTAACGAGAGGGAAGGTAAGCAAAAAATGACTTTTCTTCCAGTGGGGAAGCGATCTCTGGATGCATTAAAAAGGCAAAATGAGAGGTCAGAGGCATGTGTTAATTTTTGATTTGTAAAACTAGCTGTGAAGACTTGTTTCAGCTGTAGCTGGTAGTTTTATTTTCAGAGCTGATACAACAGTAGGAATAGAATTTGCTTGTCCGGGATTTCCACAGACTGTTGAGCAAGAGATACAAAGAAGCAGCTGTCTTCCTGTGTTCCCCTCTTTTCCCAATTCAAACATGATATAAACACAACTTCATTTTGGATTCGGTTCCCCTCATGCCTTTGCAGTTTGAAAGTCTGTTGTATTTGTTTGCTTAGCTACCCTTACCTGCAGGCAAGGCATGATCTAGATTGAATTGTGATCATCCTAGCTTAGTAAACAAGCCCTGCCCCATGCCTGTGTCATGAAGCAGATGAGTAGCTTTTTGAAGAATGTTTTGAGGCTTGTGAAAACAATTTTTTAGCAGAAACTTTTAAAAGATGTTAAAATATGCCAATAGTCAAATGAACAAGCAAGAGCGCCTCAAATATAAAAGTGCTGTGTCTCTAATCAGTTGTTAATATTTTCCTTTCCATGATGGATTTACTTCACAGCTGAACTTGCAAGTCCTTCGCAACTGGCAGTGCACTCGACAATTTCCCCTTCAGCTATAGCTCTGGCTGCATTTAAGTGTTTCTCTCCTTTCATTTACTACTACTCGGTTTGGTCACTCATTTTGCATGGAAACATAGCCCTGGGCAGAGCTCCACATAAATAAGAAACCCACTATATAGATGAAACCATGGAAAAAAGAACCTGTGATATTCTCCTGCTGGACTTTGTTTTGAAATGAGGAGTTGCTCCTCTTCTGAGGAACTTACAGGAGTTGTGGATCATGAGCAAGACAGTCATGAGGTGGACAGTGCTTGCTATCCATCAGGGCTCTGGCATAGTGGTGAGAGCCTCAGGTGTATTCATCACAGATGTGCTGTTGGTTTTGGTTTTAGCTTGTCCCGTTTACTTAGATCCTGATCCACACTAGAATCGGAGAAGCTCTTCTTGGCTTGGAAATTATTTGTGTGGGGATTTTTTTGGCAAATTTCAGCCTTGTCTTTGCAAAATCATTATCTGTGTTTCCACCAATAATTTGATTAGGCTCTAACATCCTCATAGGCAGTGAGGGCACCTACAGACTGTGCAAAGGGCTGGGGACTGCTGGGGTGACCTGCAGGCTGTGGCTCTGCTGGGTCCTCTGTTTATGCCCAGGCCAGGGAAAGCAGGTTCCTGGCTGCTGGAACAGAGTAGACATTTCTACCCCATGCATTGGCTGAGCAGCAGCAGTTGGTGTTTTTTATCCTGCTAATTCCTGAGGACAGCAGGAGCATCAAGTCTGACTCTCCAGAGCTCCACAGCACAGAGTCCCTTTCTATACACTTGGAGGGAGTCGCAAGGCCTGTTCTCTTTGCTGTGGCGAAAATCACTTTGCCCTGCCTTGTTTGAGAAACATTGAGACAATTTTGCTATGCATACCCACCAACCCTGGTACTTGTATATAATCAGTCTGAAACTGTTCCTGAGAACAGACTACTGCAAGTGGCGGAGGAAATATTTGCTGGGTTTAGCCTGAAATATGAGACACGTTATGCAAACTAAATCTCAGGGCAACAGTGGGAACCAGGAGAAGCATTCCAGTTTGGTAGTCTGTGATGTGGTCTCTTGGCAGACCAGGCTTATCTCAGCTGGTGCTGTGGGGGTCCTGTGCTTGTTTGCTCCCGTGGAGCCTGGTCCTTGCCTGACCCCGTGGGAAGCCAGCTCAGTAAGTTGAGCTGGGGCAACACTACTGCTGTGCAAAAATGACTGGCTTTCTACCAGTCCAGCTCTCTAAAACGGTCCAGAGCACTGCTGAAGGGGAGAGGCAGGAATGTGTATCTGAGAGCTAGAAGGCCTTTACCTGTCTGAAAGACAGGGATTTTAAGGTAGTTAATGCTCCATAATGAAGATAAGGATCCCAGGGTCTAACTTCCCTGGATAGGTTGTGTTGCGCCCTACAAGATATCAAATTACACCGTCTGTGAATCTTTCTTAGTATTTTTAAATAACTTGCTTTCACATAAATGGTCCTATTCTAAAAAAAAAACCAAAAACTCTTTTACCTTTTAATACTTTTTTTTTGTTTGTGAGAGGATAGAAGACATAGGGTTACACTGTAAATGTTGCATTTGGCTTCCTTCCTGTTAACAGTCAGAAATACACTTGGCACAGTCTTTTGCTGGTAGTCACAGGGAGATTTGTATGGTAATAAACAGCCCTTCTAGGCTTTCTGCTGCAGGCTCTGAACATGGCTGTGCTGCAGCTGACTTGCTTGCAATAGAGCCCTTGCCTATTTCTTTAATGAAGGACTGTCCTGAGGTAGAAATTGTCTTCCTCGGAATTGGAGGAGGAGGAGGGATGTGTGTTGTGAGGAAAAGCTAAGCCAGGAAACACCTGGCAACCAGATGGCCCCTAGCATGCTGCATCATACCCACACCTTCATTAAGGATTACTGTGGCTGTCTCTGGGTAATAGATTTAGAGGTTTGGGGTCACAAAGAATTAGAAAATTGTAGCCAGTTGCAATTAAATGTAAGTTATTTTTAGAGGACAAAGAGCTGAGCTGAGCACTGAATTAGAGCTACTTGAAATGTTACATGTGGTATTTTCTAGGCGACCAACAAAAGAGCCCATACACTTCAGTCAGAGGCACAAAGCAGCCCAGGGGTAGTGGCAGGTGGGCTGGAGACAAAAGAGCTGTGACCAATGGCAGTAACGTGGAACTGGTATTATTCTGTTTTCTAAGGGCAGCTGGCATTATGTACTTCCCTCTGAATATTTATGTGTGGAACAGCTAAGTGTTGCTCAGACTATTAGCAGGGTAGGACCGTGTGGTTTGCATTGTGATTTACGTAAGCTGGACTCAGTATCTTATATGAATGTTTTACTTTAATTTAATTTTGGTTTACATTTCCCCTGCAGTGTGCAGGCAATCTGGAAAGGGCAAACTCAAAGATTTTTAAATTTTCAAGTGAATTGTGAGAATATCAGTAGGGAAACAGAGATTTGTAAAAACTATATGGTGGGTCAGGAGTTTAAGCTGGCCCCATGTGGGTGCCCAGAAGTGAGTATGAGGAAGCTTGAATAGATTGTTCAGTACTTCCGTTTTCGTGACATCGATGGAATTAAAAGAGCATTGCTGGCTTTTATCTTGTATATTCTTTGAGCAGCTTCTTTGCAGACAGTGTATCTCTAGACACTTTCATATTAAAATGTCAATAAACACAACTTGAAAAATCTATTTAATGACTTGTTAGTGTAGATATCAAAGCCTGTTGTGAATTTCATGCAGTGAGTTCTGAGGAATCCACCTCAAAAAACTTGTTTTAAATATCACTTCGGTATTTAAGGCTACTACCTGTGGGGTTGGTTCTGCAGCAGAGATCCTTGTTAAAGATGAGCTAACTTGCATTATGCAATGCAAGTGTTTGTATTCATTGAAGAGAAGCCAATCACACCCTACCACATGATATGGGGCAGCCCCATGAATATGGAACAACTCTGTTTTGAAAGGGTGGATCAAGTAAGTCTTTTAATTTTCTAATCTCTCTGAATCTGAAAGGCTATATGGTATTTCTTATTTTACCCTCAGGAGAGGAAAAATAAATCTTCTCAGTTCTTGAAAGCTACTGCCCCAGGTTAGGCAGTCCTTACCTTAACAGTTCATTACTAAGGGAGGCCAGAATATCCTTTTGTTGTGCATTGATGGTGTCTTCAACCAGTGCAAAGCTCCGCAGCAGCAACTTGGAAAGAAAAGCAGGGAGAGCGTGCCTGAAGAATTTACTGTGCTGTTCTTGGTTTTCCCCTGAGAGAAGCCCAGCTGTCTTGAAACTGAAATTAAAATGTAAATCCTAAAATAGGCATAATTAGGGTACTTCCTTTAGACAATGT
Source organism: Trogon surrucura (assembly GCA_020746105.1). Taxonomy (NCBI): domain Eukaryota; kingdom Metazoa; phylum Chordata; class Aves; order Trogoniformes; family Trogonidae; genus Trogon; species Trogon surrucura. Next base: position 51,504,295 of record CM036621.1, on the reverse strand, counting down.
CTGGTACAGACAGCTTCAGTTTTTTTGAGTGTGCAGTTTTTTTTCCGTAAAGAAGTGCTTGAGCAGTGAGTGAGGAAGGGGACGATTAGCAGTTGTCTGCTGTGTTGGTGGTGCTCTGCAGCTTGGGAAAGTTGTGACGAAGAACAGAACGTGAGTTCTTTTTCCCCACCAGTCCTGCTGCTACAGTGCGTAAACCTGTTGAAGACTTGTAGTTCTGAATGTAAAGAAATACTGCTCTAGTATCATGTTGGTACTAAAACAAGCAGAAGATGCTGGTATCAATCTTCCTGTAATTTTTTGGAATGGAGAGCTCTTGGGGTGTCTCATCTTTGGAGGAGCTGCCATGGGCCTGCTGAAGTGCTAAAAACCTCTGTGAGCTGGTCTGTGAGGCAGCTTGCTTTTGCTAGGAATCTTTATTTTGGCTCTGGTGGGCTTGGGGTTACTCCTTGAAGGAAGTATATTTTGCAGAAACATTGAAAGCAGAAACCCAGGCACAATAACCTCATTTTTGTTGAGTTTGAGTTAGTTGTAACACCATGCGGTCCTTGCTGGAGGCTTGAGCATGTATGAAGCAGTAGGGAGAACTGGAGATAAGTTTTGGTTTGAATGGGCCTGGAGAAGCAGGCTGGAACTTGTTCCTAGCTGGAAGATGAGTGGCTGTGGTGGTGTTGTTCGTATGTGTTAGGGTTTTGGCACCTGCTTTCACACTAAATCAGCTGTTGAGAATGTTGTATGTCTATGTAAAGGTGCTTAGAGCTGCTTGTCTGTGTCTGGCAGTTTTAGCATATTTACCTGATAGGTGTTTAGCTGCTTCTTCTCTTTAATAATTATTTTTTTTTTTTAATCTCTGGAACACTTGTGGTGTAATTACATAGGGAATGTTAATGACAGAATAATTTCAAGACTCCAAACTTATACCAACTTAATAGTAGTAATTATTGTTTCTAACATTACTCTTCCTAGGGAATGAAGTACTTTGTCTTATTGGGGTAAGTTTGATACAGACATTTGTGATGTAAAGAGATCTTAAATGGACTGGAATTTTATTACTAAGGCCAACCTACAGTTTCAAGCCAGTGTATATTAATAAGTATGCCCCTTATTCTTCTTCCCTCAGTGGCTTGGTAACATTTTTCATTGTACAAATTGTAACTGTGAGGTGCTTTAAAGCAAGAAATAGGTTTGTAAGGGGGAAGGTTCTGTGATCTGTTTCCTATTGCAGTGGGAGAAGTTATACAGTTGTAAACTGGTTGTCAAGAGGCTGATGTCAGCTTCAGTTGTCTCAGCTTCTTGATTGACAGTTTTATTGTCCTTAAGGAAGGTAACTGTCATGGAAGACTTCACCAGGAGCCCTGGATAGCAGATCAGGCCTGGAATTTCAGTGTGAATTCAACAGGAGAGCAGGAATAAAGGATAGAAAAGTGATGATATGCAATCTAGATGCTGTTTGATTCAATGAAAAGAACAATGTATTAATTAGCATCTTCCATTGAAAGAGTTTCAGAAGGCAGATTGTGTTGTGTGAGAACCCTCTGGAAATCTTGTTACGAGTGTGATAGAGTTATTTCCCAGTAAAATATCTACCAGGCTTTATAAATCTTGATGTGTCAATGGAAGGTCATCTGCTTAAATGCCACCAAACAGGATTTACTGTTTAGGTGCAAGTGAAATCTGTGCCTGAAGTACTTGTTGGCCATTAGTTATTTTTTTAGTTATTGTATCAGAGTTTAATTTTTGGCATTTTCCAATCAGGGCCAAAATCTGGTGTTTTGGGTGTTTTTTCCAGTTGTTATTGAGGCCCTAGTCCTCTAGCAAAACTCAGGTATTTGTGACCTCTGCATGGATATGAGGTCCCAGCCCCTTCATTAGGGGTAAAGAGGAGTCTGTGCTTGTAGGCTATATTGCAGGATTAGCACCTAAACCATGATTATGTGCTTACCAGTGTGATTACTCCCTTTGCTGCCCTTTGAAGAGTGCACACCCTGCTGTGGCACTGTCCTTAGTACTTTCAATCCTTTGGGGCAAAATTCATCCTCTGCTCAGAGAAGGTTATATTAGGAGAGAATCTGTGGGTATAAATTTGAGAATTATGGGTGTGTTAACACAAAGGCAGGTTTCAGTCTGCCCTTGCAAATTTGGCTGGCATTATGGTGCACTAAGCTGAGGGGTGCTCTTATATGTGCCGGGAGAACAGTGTTGATAGCAAGGGATCCAGAGAGGAGAGGCATGCTTGAGCTGAGCGTTTTGTCTGCCTTCTCAACTCCCTGGTCCTGGGCTCCTGTGTTATTTGCAAGGTAGGTGTCTGTGCTTGGCTCTTTGGTCAAACTGACAGTTGCCAGTGAATGCTGATAGAAATGGCAGCCACCTCCTCTGCCCAGCCTCCCTATCTAGTGTGGGCATGCAGGAGAGCACCTTCTGAGGGAAACAGCATCTTACAATTCCTCTCTCCTGCAAGGATCTCCAGGCAATTTTGTTATTTCCTTCATGGCTTTGAGCTCAAGATTGTTACTTCTGGTGTAGGCTCTAACACTCTATCCAGCTTCACTGCCGAGAGTGCCACACACTGCCCAGGTAACCAGACAGACCTACTAGTTCATAAGTGTCCATCAGTTCATACCATAAACTTTTATCATAGAAGCCAGCTCCAATTAGCAGCTGAATTGGGGCCAGACTTACTAAGGGAACCAACAAGTCTCTCTTTGAATGCAGAGCACACAGAAAAGGGCAGCTCTTAAATCATTGTGTAGTTTAATTGTTTTTATTTTCTCGGAGGCCCCGAAGCAATGCAGTGCAGGTTTTTCAGTGCTGACATCACAAAATACTGGGACATGCTGCCAAGTCCATGTGGGTGGAGAAGAAAGGAGGTGTTCTTGATTCTTATAAACACTTCTGTTCTCAAGGAAGAAAAAAAGGAACAAACTTTCCTGATGATTCTCTGAGAATGTAAATGCCACATGAACATTTTGGCTAATGGCAGAAATGGCATTTCCTGTGCTGTCTTCACTGCTCAATTGTCTTGTCCTAGTTACCTAAGTTGTGTTTTATCAACTGGAGCATATGCATAGAAAACCAGTTGGAGAACTCTACAAGTCATTTATCGCCTCCTCATAATTTCCAGCAGAATTACTCATACTCACAGTTGCTCTGAAAAGAGTGTTCAGGTATTCTGCATCAAAGCATTAAAGTTGCATCCTTTCACCTGTAAACTAAATATTTTTTGCCTTATCTGATCATATTTAGGTTGCAAACTCTGAAGATTAGCATGAGCATCCATCATTTTCCTTGGGAAAGAATCTCAAAAGTTTTTAGCAATTATGCTACTTTTTGATAGAGGCTAAACTTATCCTTGATGAAACTTCATTTGTCTTGGTGATTGGAGAGAAATTAATGTTCACATTTACATTTATACCTTCCATGGTGTGCAGCATGGGAAGGATGCTTGTCACCAGGTTACACAAATAATTTGCTTTATAATAGTGTATTGACCAGCTCAATGTAGTATTTTATTTATGTAACCAAATCTAAAGATGATGTTTTCCATTTGGGCACATACAGAAAATGAATTATGATGCTTGTGTAAATAATGTTCTTGTCATTGTGAGTTCCTTAAAAGAGCATGGACAGACACTTTTTGAATATTTGGCAGTGCACAGTGTAAGCCTGGAAGTGTAGATGCTTTTTAGAGACTGTTCAGTTTGACTAATTTGTAGCAGAGGAGGCTTAGAACTGCCTGGACTCTTAGCACTGTTTGGTTTGTGCTCTTTATCCATTGTTAAGAACTTGTGCACTTGCTATGCTGATACAAGATGGCCCTGTAAAGATGCTGGGTAGCTTTTATTAATCTGTTTATCAAGTGCACTCTACGTATAGAGTGCTTTGCTGTTCCAGAGCTCCAAGAAGTTGCAGTGCTGGGGCAATATTACAATGACCAACCCAGTTGCTAGTCATCAAAGAAGGGGAAGAAAACAAATAAAAAAATTCTAGCCCCAAATGGAGCAGAGGACACAGTGTTTAGCATAGCTCAGAACAGTTTGGATGTGTCAATTTGGAAGTCTAACCTCATGTTGCATGTCTCTGTGGGAGTGGAGAGATAAATTGCTTAGTGACTTTAGCAAGGTGGAAAGTGAATAGAAGAACATGTTTGTGGTTTTCCTCTTTTTGCATGCCTAACCTGAATGTGCTTGCAGGTGGAAGCTGTTAACTGTGGAGCTGTTGATCCCAGCAGGGAAAACAGCTTGCTCTACTAATCATTGGGGCAGGTAGTGGACTGCTAAATCTTGTTTGCTTTAATTGGCCTAGTAGTGCTTTTGAATCAGTGGGACTAGGGTAAATAATGTACTCAAGATTTGTCCTGGTATCTTCATCATAGGCCATAGGTCTTACAATGTAAACTATTAAATTACTGTAGATGAAACACCAGAGATTGGTCTTGGAGTCCCTTGGGGATTGTGGAATTGCAGATTAACTCCTCACAATTTACTTAATCAGGGTGTGTATTTATTTTTTCAGAAGACATTCTCCCGTGAGAAAAGTTGGTGAAGTGGCTAATCGGAATTGAGCTGCAGCTGAGACTCCCAGCTTCCTTCTCAGAGGAGCAATTTCCTTTTGTGTGTTTCTTTGTCCACTCTCTGTGAGGGACTGATATGTACTGTACAATGTTACTTTGCATTGAACCTCTGGTAGGGGCAGATAGGCCCAAAATTCCTCAGCACTTGCTGTGGAGGAAAGAAATTATTAGCTTCCATTTTTTTTCCCCAAAAGTCCTGGCAAATTACGATTTAACATGACACAGAAATGCATGTGTGCTGTGACCTGGTGCCTTGTACATAATATGGTTTGCTTCCAGTTTCCAACATGCTCTTCTTTTTTTCTTCCTGCTATAATTAATGGTGCACAGATCATTGAATCTGCAGTATTGACTACAATTCATGTGGTTTGGATTCTAGAACAGCTTTAAGCATAGGGTGCTTCCTGTTAGTCTGAAAAATCTAGGTCCTCAGAGAAAATGTTTCTTCTGTGAATTGATCTGTGGCCTTCCACATGCTTGCAGGTATGGATGTAGAGGCCAAAACTTGAAAGGTTGGCATTTTCAGAAGGATCTAAGGAGTGGAATGCAGTGGGAATTGGGGTACACATGAAACGTGAATTTCTTTCTGCACAGTCCCATTAAATTGCATGCAATTCCTGGGGGCTTGCTGCTGCATGCGTAATGTGTTCCCTCATATGTAATGCAAAGTAAAATGTTTCCCTTCTGAGCAGTTCAATGTCTAGTGACTGCATGGAGTTGGGGGGAAGGAACTTTTGAGATTTCTGGGTGCCACCTGGATGAAGACCCTGTGTCTGCAGTTGGCTCCGAGTTGTCCCAGAGGACTTGAGAGTAACTCTTGTAGGGGAAGCAGAGTACCTGGGCCTTGATGCAGGTACCATTGATGGCCCAATTCCCTCCAAGCAATACGAGACCAAAAGAGATAAAGGCCTTTAAGCCTTGAGCACAGGGACAATATTTCTCCTCAAAAAGTTTGCCACTATTTCAGCTCGTGAGATGCAATCAGGAAAAAACCTTTAGTGGTCATAGTTAGGATTTTATTTTAATAGGGAGAGAACAGATGAACTTGTCACTCGGTTTACTTTTCCTAATGCTCATTAAATTTATCTTCAGTGCACTTGCATTGTGTTCAGATTATCTAATTGGCTTGCAACTGCTCCTTTCCTTTTTTGTTTTCTCCCCCATTTCTCTGTCATTGTCAAGAAAATAAGCCTTCTATAGCAGTAGGTTTTGCTTCTCAAAGGAAGGGAGTTCTCTTTAACAGAAGTTGATTTAGTGTCTAAAAATAGAAAAGCCCCAGCCTGTCTTCTGGATCAGGTGGTTATAGTGGTGAAGACCACCTGTCACAGTAGTCTTTGTGTTTTGTTTTGAGGACAAGTTGTTTCTGACAAGAAGGGACATGGCAGCATTAGGAAATCGGGAATTTTAACTACTTTAACATCCGATGTCAACAGGAAAATGAACTGAATATGCTCAGATATTGGAATATTATTTGTCAGTAGTTAAGACTGTGTTTCCATCATATGGACTTTCAGTATATTTAGGGATTACAGGGTAATAATAACTTAGCAATTAAAAAAAAAAATTGGCATGAGAAGTTGGCTTCAGATATGCTCTCCTGAGAGTAGATTTCTTTAACAGCATCATAAAAAAAAAAAAATTGTTATATTTAGATTACATCAGATTAAAAAAATTCCTAGCAGTCTATCATTTGGGGTTGGAACTCTCTGGTGAGAACTGCCGTGTCAAAAGGAGAAATGCAGTTTTGCTGTTGCCACTTGAAAATCTTGCTGGTTTGGGTAGAGCTTTTTAAAATGCATTGGTGATTTCTAGCTAGGTTGTTTTTAAAGTGTACTTAACCTTCCTGTAGTTGCAAACAATCCTGGTGTCTACAAATCGCAGCTCTTAGAGGAAGTGCTGGGAGGTGAGGTGTCAGGCAGTGTTGGTAAATCCTAGCATGCACCGGTATGCCCCTCCAGAGACACAGTTACATTTAAGGTTGTGTCCCTGCATGCCATTGGCTTTTAGTGGGAGTTGGCTTCTTAGTCATGCAGGCATGCTGTGACAGTGCCATGTGGATGCAGATTTGTGGATACAGATCCTGATCCTGAAGTGTGTGCTGCAAAAAGCCATTCTGGTTCCACAGGTGCGATTTGCTCTGGGAAGCCGCTTTCACTTGGGCTGGCTCTGACTTTCCTCTTTCTTCCTGTGCCTTGAGGGGAACTGATGCCATGCATAAAACCTGAGTGATCTCTGGGAAGTCTTTCCAGCCTGCTTTGCAATAATTCTCTTTTAAAGTGGTTTGTTTGGTGAACTAGCAATAGGGTTGTGCATATTGAGTGCTCAGTGTCCTGAAGGAAAAACAAATACATCCCTTTAATAGGAAGAGTTAATTTACGTGTTTCTGTTTTGCAAATGAATGTTTGCACTGTTCCGGAAGCTGGATGAAATAGTCCTGCAAGCACAGAGAAACAGGAATAACAGATATGCAGCACAAGTTCAACATTTGAGATGCTGCCTTCCTGTGCATAGGCAGACTTGGAGACTCCACCCTGGCATTTTCAGATGGAGCTGCTGAAACAATCCTCTGTAAATAACAGATCTTAGTGTTTGTTTGCTGTGTTTGTAATAAACCATTTGTGAATCACTGTTTTAATTATTCATCTAACCTCAAAGATGGAGAAATAACATTTAATGAATTCATGCACTAATATTTTTCAATCAATAACCGAATAAATTACTGGGGGAACAAGCCATCCACTTTCATTTGAGGTGTGTGACCGTTCAGTCCTGGCCTCTTTGTTGATGCTACCACTTGAGGGGCCAGCTGTGTGGATAATGGATCTTGTGACCTGGATTTCTGCCCATCAGCAGCTGGATTGCATCATCATGGAATTTCACCTAGGCCATTTGCAGGCGGATTAGGTGGAGCAGCAGGGTGAGGCCTGGGGAAGAGGAGTGCAGATAGGCAATGTTGTGATACCGTCCAAAATAATATTTTCTTGTTTGTTCTCTTTTTAGAGCTCCTGTGCTTTTGGTGTAGGGGTTTATGCTTCAGCCACTGATGTCCATTCCTGGCTGAGCTACCTGTGTTTGCAGGCTCCCTCTCCCAGTTTGATGAACTGAGTTATTGTGTGATGGTAACTAGGTGTGAACCCAGCCTGGTTCAAGAAATTCCTGTGAGTGGCTGGACTGACAGCTTGTGGGGAGGCAACCTCAAGTAGGGGACAGCGTTTATGATGCCTGGGGAGTAGTGACTGGAGAGCTACTGATGTGTCTTCTTTTGTAGACAGTATAGGAAGGCCAGCTTTGTGTTTATTTTTTAAAAAACCCCAACTTTCTTGCAAGTCCAACACTCCATTTAGAACAAGTGGTTTTATTTCAACCTTTGGAATTGCTTGCAGTTGGAGGCTGACACCTCAGCTAATACCTGGTCCCTCTTCAGTTCTGTGACTATTTGGGAAACAGGATTTAAAACATTCAGGAAAAGTGGTATGAGTGTTTCCCATAAAATTTAGCTGTAAACTGGAGCTTGTACCCGTAAAACACGTTTTTGTTGAGATGTAATACAGTGTGTCATGGTGTGTGCAGGTCAGCGTTCAAGACAGAGGTAACACAGTGGAACCTCCAAAATGCTTCAAGATGGTAGCAAAGGTCTTGCTGCAAAGTTAGTTAAAAGCAAAGGTTCAACAGAAAGTGAATCATAAATTCTAGTGGGCATCTTTTACCTGTCTTTGGGAGCTCCACTCTGCTGTTTTTGTAAAAAAGCAGAATTACAGTGCTGTCATGTCTCACTGCACACAAGTGCTTTGTTTTTAGCTGAAGTGTACAACAGCCCATTTTTCAGGCAGGTGAACTTTAGAATCACAGCTGAGTATGAGAGCTCACATCTGGAATATTATGTCCAGCTTGAGGTTCCCCAGTGTAAGAACAACATCAATATGTACTGGAATGAGCCCACTGGAGGGCTACTAGTGTGATTAAGGGAACAAAGAGGTATGATGAGAGACAGAGAAATGTTTTTCTTCCATCTGGAATAGGGGAAGCTACAGGGGAGTCTCTGTGTTGCTTTATAGCTACCTTGTTGGTAGGGAGAGTATAGAAAAAGTGCTTCCAAACTCGTCTTGGAAGTCCATGATTAAAGGGCCAGGGCAAAAGATATGTGATGCAACAGGGGAAATTGCAGGTAGAGATAGGAAAAACTTTTGTACCATGAGGGTGGTCAGCCACTGGAACAGAGACTGTGAGGAATTGTAGACTTTTCAGTACTGGAGGTGTTTTGAAGCTCAACTGGATAAGGTCTGGATGACCTGCTTGGGATAGGTGCTTGGATTAGAAACCTTCAGAGACCCTTCCAACCCGTATCATTCTGTGTTTCCAGTTCTGTGTGAAGACCATGGTCTCTCCAGTGGAAACTGATGATGATGATCAGATGTATTGGGCATAGTCAGCGCTTGTGTGACTTGTGCAACTACCAAGTTGAGTTCTATTGTTGAATTTGAGTGCAACAGAGAGAGTAAAGCAGGTGTGCACATCCTCCCTCCATCCTAGTTCGCTTTCTGCTGCCATTTTGTTTTGGGGAGTTTCCTGTAAGTTGTTGAACAATAATTATGTATGGGTGGAGTTGTGAAGAACAGTGAGGGAACATCATCAGAGGTACAAAACTAGCAGAGTAGCTTTCTGAAACAGAGTAGGTTTTTTTTTCCCCTCCTATCTTTGCATGCTGTATTTGCTTGTTAAAAGGGATTCCTCTGTGTGATGTACTTGGCCCAGCAAAGAGTCAATTTTAGGTGCTGGGGAGGAGCTATACTGCTTTTTCTGAAGAGAATGGGCACACAGGCTTGAATGGGTCAACAGAAGACAAGAATAAAGAGTCAGGTTTTGTCAGGTTTTTTGAACTTGCAGCTCAGCTGCTGAACAACCACAAGGTCTGTACGCAATGCATGACTGAAATAACTGTATCTGCACTGCAGCTATTCTCTCTCAGCAGCAGAACATGTCCACTGATTGTAGGTTACTTTTTTCTCCTCTGGCAAGTCTGTGGGTGACAAATGTTTTTACCAAGATCAAGCTGCTGGCTGTTGTTGCTAGTTTGTGCCAAGGTTAAATCTCTTCTGCTTGGTTAAGGCTGACTTTTGTGAGGTAGGGCAAGGAAAATGCATGAGCTTGGGAGAAAAAGAGGAGCAGTACCAGCTTCTGGTTTGTGTCTCAGTAGCTCCTTGGAAATCTGTTATGGAAATGCTTAGACAACAGAACTTGTTTCTCTAAATGTTGAAAATACCTTTCAGAAGCTCTTAAAAAATGCTTGAGATAAGTAGCACCTTTCATTCGTGGCTAATATCAGAATATTGTTAAGATTTTATGACGATCTCGTCATTCCAATGCATTACTGCACTTGGGCTCTTTGCCAGGGCTAAACAGTGCCCAGTATTCCTTAGCAGAGGAACACGGCAAGTGAGTATAGGAACATGATATTTGTGTGTCCATCACTCTTAACAGAGCAGAAATCTTGCTGGCCCCTGAAATTTTATCTGGTAGGTTTTGATCAGACAAAATTAGTCTGCATAATTTCTCTGGCGCTGTTCTATGCTTTCTTTTACATTTTGTAGGCTGCTATCAGGCACCATAATGTCACAGCTGTCCGTGTCCCTGAGTTCATTTATGTGTTCTGAAGACTGAAACCGGGAGACATTGTAGTTAAAATGACCCTGTTCACAGGGGCTCTTGAAGGAGTTCAGCCCAACAGATGTGGGTCTTGAAGCCTCTCTGTATCACAGCAAACCCCCAGTGGCCTGAGCTTCACATGCATGGCAAAAGAAATAGCGTATTTCCTGAATAAATCACATTGCTTCTCTGTCTTGGGGGAGTATCACAGTGATAATTTGCTAGAAACATTTGTTTCCCATCTGTTTTGTGAGTGAGAAGGAGAGATGGAGTAGGAGATCTAAACCGTGTTTCAAAGGGCTTCTCATGGGCAACATTGCCTATAGGCAGTGAGTTGTTTAACTACTAAGATCTGTTTGCTTAAACTACTGGAATTCAGCCAGGACCACTTTGCTTTTCTCAGTATTAGTATGTTCTTTAGTAGTAAAGTGTTTGTTTTCTGCTGTCCCAGTGTTGTTACTACACAAAAAAGATTTGCCTAAATGGTTAACACACAAAGACAAATAAACATTGAAGAACCAAACCAAAACCAGCCAAACCAACAATGAGAAAATGAACAAAACAGCTGTGTGGGTAAAGACGTTTAATTAGTTCTTATGTGTGGTCTCTTTTCTTATCCTGCTAATATTGCTTGGATCAGTATTAATAATATGTACATTGGTGTTTCCTAAACATGTAGGGCTTGAGTATTGCCCCAGGCAGCAGCTGTGCTGTGTGGAGGTGTGCTTGTGTGAGAGGAGGTACTGGGAGGTTTGGGAGGTGCTTGGGTACCAGGACTTCTGTCCTCCCTGCTTGGGCAGGTGCTGCTGGGAGCTGTGCTGCTTCCCTTGGGAGAGTAGGGCTGTGTTTGGTGTCTTTAAATGAGAAACTCTTCAGAACAAGAGTACTTCTAGTATTTATGATGTAGCATGTGATGCAAACGACGTCCTGGTTTTACACGTTGGTGTAAAAAAAATTGTCTGACAGCATTTTCTTCTCACGCTTGGTAAGTTGTTGCATACCTTTGACGTTTCCCTAACAGCATAAGTTTATTTCCCCTGATATTAATTATATTATGCTAAAAAAATAACTATATACTGCAGACAATAAAAGTGTTCTGTGGATGGTAAGCGAATCATAATTTTTAAGAGTCATGATACTAAATGAATTGCAGTTGCATCAAATAATTCTTAATTTTCTGTATTGCTGTTTCTAATTTGCTATTTCTTTTATGCTGTTAATTGCTGAACTCAGGTACAGTAGCTTTGCTTCACTGCTTTTTTTGCTATGGGTCAGGGTCCTGCAGAAAATAGTGACGAATGAGTTCCACTCATTGGTTTGTGGACTTTATCTTTGTCTGCACAGTTAAATATGTTTTCAAAAGCTGAAACCCCAAGTATATTGCCACTGTGACTACAAAGCTGGAAGTGCTTCTTACCTGTTTAAAAATCAGTATGTAAGACTGACTGAAGGATAGGTTTCTTCCCTTACACTGGGTAAAATTCTAAAAATATTAGGGGTTTTCCTACAAGGGTGCCTCATAGAAATACTGACTGCCTGGACTCACAGTCCTTTGGAGTGTTACTGATACACGCTATCTGTGTGTTTGCACAGATAATCTTCTGCTGATAAACATGTTTGTAGATTTTGACGTTCTTGACTGACAGAACTATGACAGGTGTACTACCCAAGTTTGTGAGAAGATTTCTTTTCCAAGGAGATAATGAGTCTCCTTTGGGATTCTGATATTCTGATCTTCTTGGAGCTATAATCCGTGAAGCCAATTCTTAATTAGTTTAAGGGCATGAATGTTATTGTAAATGAGACAGTAATACAATTCATTGGAGAGAAGATTAAAAATAGTTGATGATTGTTAATCAATACTTTTTTCCCCCCTTTTTAAATAGACTGAAAAACAAAGCCGCGTGTCCGTCAAATGAGTACGGAAATTAATGTTAAACCTTTTGAAGGGCTTTCTAGTGGTAATGAAAACTGCATACACAATTAAGAAGTACCAAAAATAAATATTTGTCCAGATGAGAAGCTGTGAGGAGGAGATAAACAAAGCAATGGTAATGGGACTGTCAGAACTGTCTGAAAGCTGAAAGAACAGAGAAGAAAATCAGTTTGGATTTCAGCATCTAATTTAGGACAGAAGATCACTGAGGGCAGCAAACACAAAACTTTATCAGTATTTAGAGTATGTTCTGGTATGTTCCTAGGTATATTTATTTTTCTTACTGGGCTTGGAGATGTTGTTTAGTTCCTAAACCAGAGCTTTCCAATTTTTATTCAACCAATATAGGAGAAATGGAGTAGCTCTGTGGAAATCTTAGTCCCTGCAAAGATGTGTCAAGTGGAGCCTGCTGAGTTGCAGCAAGGCTGAGAAATGTTTTAAGTGACTCTTGAAACTGGGATTTAAGTTTTCACATACCCTACGTTGATGCTGAATGCTAAGGGTCTTTGCTATAAAACTGTGCTGTAGGAGCACCTACAAGCTGCAAGGGAGGCTGCCTAGGCTAGACAAAGTCTTGTGGCAAGATGTATGTTGTTGTTCTGGACAACTGATGTCAAAGTAGGACAAGGAGGGAGGGGTGCTTGGCACCGATTCACCCAGAGTTATTCAGAAGGCCGAGGAGAGGAGGTGTGTGTATGTGGATGTATTGTGTAGAAGCCAGACCTGCTGGCTGCTATGCCCTGCTATCCCCATGTATCAGTGAAATGTTTGCTTTGTGTTATCCACAACCTGCACATATACTTCTTCCCTCAATGGAGGATGGCTGCCTTTGAAGGGCTGCAGAAGGTAGTTCCTCCCCTGAGCTTGTTAGAGCTGTTCCTTACTGGTGTTGCTTTTGGAGGGGCTGAAAATTTGGCTAATGGTACTTCTTGAGAATTGGGCTGCAGGAGCTCCTGTGTTATCAGCACAACTGTGAATTCTGCTCCAGAATGGCTTAGGACCAGGTGTGAGGTGTTGACATCAGTGTTGGTAGGTAGTGAGGTATGATGTACTAGCTGCTCACTGTGCTGTCCCATACCCAGGCATTCTTTCAAGTTAATCCTTTTGGCACATCTCTATGCTGAAAGGAATTTCTTAACAGAGCGCCTCCTGCAGGAGTAGTTTTCCTTCTGCATCAAAGCTTTTTACCTTTTCTATTTTGTTTTTTGGTCTTTTGCCATACTTTCTGTCAACTCTGCTCCTCCCTTTCCCATCCTTTTGAATAGCCCCACGTCCTGTCGTTGCCACAGGCTGAGAAGCACAGCACATGGCTGGGTACTCTTGAAAAGAGAGGCCAAAGATAAATAAATGATGCTCATTACCCTAAATATGCCAGACAGCACTGGACACCCAAAGAGGACACTCGTGATGTTTTAAACTATTACAGAGTCTAATTAAGTTTATATTAGTTTAAATCTGTATTTTATCTGCATTTAAAAGGGAAAGAAGTTTTCCACTTCAAACATTTCATCTAGGTCTTCTCAATGTTTTTAAATCACAGACTTGTCTGAAACTCTTGACCTCACCAGGGATAGTATATGCTGGCAAACAAAGATTTTGTTATTTTTTTTCAGTATAAATCAGGCCAACCTAATAGTTAGATTTTTAAGGGTGGGGAGAGGGAAGGCAGTGAGACATCTGTGCTTTAATCCCCTTATGTTTATTTTCATGGCAGTGAGAGGCTAGATGAGGAGTCGTGTTCGCAAGGAGGACTAGTGAAAAGTTCTGTGCGTGACTGGGTTATGATTGGGCTTTGCTTTGCACTGACACAACCATTTCTACTTGTGCAGATTCCACATGGTCATTTGTTGGCCAAGATCTGTTTCTGGCTGAAAACCAACCCGGGTGCAAAGCTGGCAGCAGTAGTAACATGCTCCCTTCCTGTACAATGGAAGCAGATCTTAGCGATGTGCAGCAGATGTTGCCCACTGGATGACAGATGCACTTAAAATCAGTTGTAAAACTGGATTTGGGATTTTGCAAATTAAGTTGAATGAGGACAAGTGCTATTTAACAGTCCATGTGCTTTAACAGAGAACTGTATTTCTGTTATGCTGAACTTCTGTGAAAAAAATAAAAGTCAAGGCTTGGAGTTCTGCTTTTAAGAAATAGGACACTGAATTGCACCTGGACCCTGGAAAGCCGGGTTTAGTCCTTGTTTTTAATAAAAACTCATTTTGGGCAACCATGTCGGGCTGGTGAAGTGATGTGCTGTATGATTCAGAGACCCCTGATGTAGTTCAAGACCCAGAAGTGGGGATATTGATGGGGATGTGAAGGCAATTAGCTTGTCAGCAAATGCTGCGTGAATGCAGCTGTACAGCTTCTGGGATGTGGTGCCAACCTCACTGCTCTGACCGCACAGCCACCTTTGGGTTCTATCACATAGGACTCTGGACTAGGCTGTTCTGCTGTGAGTTATTTGGTGGCAGGGATGCATCTGGGTACCGCTGTGATAAGGACTCTGAAAGCCAGTGTGTTACTTTGGTTCCATTTCAGACCCTGCCTTTTAGATCATGTAGGTATCAAGATGATAGATTATGCTGCAGTAGCACTGCTTTACATATTTTTTTTTTTCTTTTAGTTTTGGCATTGTATGCTGCAGGTACGGGAAGAAAGCTAGGCAAACACCAGTGTCAGTGTTCGTTTTAGGAACAGAAAATTGAAAATTGTACTGCCACTTTGTGGCTTTCTCTCAAATAAATTTAAAGCAAAAGCAAACTTCATAAAAAGTAATATGCTGGGAAGATCATTTGAAAGTGTAAACAGTGGCTGAAAACAGGTGATGTGCCATACCGGATGCCCTTCTCACACCCAGGAGATGGAGTGGTATGGTGGCATGGCATTGTGCCAGTACCTCTGTTTATTTTATCTTTTCAACTGTCTGTTGATCCTTTTAAATATTTTGTGTGCTTCTGAAATATTGGTTTGATCATTTGAGAATAAATGAAAATAACATGCTGCAATATACTATAGCAGCCTGAATGGCTAAGATTGGCTGTAGCAATGAGAGAATGATGAAAGGCTCAAGAAATGACTACTAAATAGAATATCCCAGATGTCCCGAGCACTGAGACTATAGTGTATGGTAGTTAGAGGCAAAACTCCTGTGTGTTTTAGAAAAGCACAGAACATAAAAGACATACCACTTAAATATAAGGTAAATATGTGCACTTCTAAGAGATGTCTTATCTTTCTCTGTATTGATTCTCATTTGAGAATGGAAAGGAAAGCTGTGGTCAGGTTCCCAGCTCTCCAGTGATTGCTCTGGGGAACATCCAGTTTTTCCTGCTGTGTCGTCTGGATGGAGCACCCAGCTTTATCCTTGTCTGTTGCTGACCTGATAGAGGTGCCATAAAAAGGAAAGTTGAGGGAGAGTTATGACCATCTTTACCACCCTTTGTGGGAGAAATTGTACTGCACTGAGATTTTTTTCTTTAAGATGGAGTTTACTGCTGTATAATACACTGCAAATTGTCACAGGAAAGAAAACAAAAAACAAACAACCCACCAAAGTACTGATATCTTTTCTAGTTTCAAAACCTTTACTTGGGTTAGAGGGCAAGACACATGTCAAACATCTCTTTGCAGTGAATTAAGTAGCATCAACAACAAAGTGAGAAGAACTGAAGGACTGAATAAAATACGTTTTCCCAGAAGGTCCTTATTTGCAAAAGAAACTCCTTTAATGGCTTGAACACAAAATCTCCTTTTAAACTGTCTGATAAAGAAATTGAGGAGTTTCCACTGGGGAAACTTGAGATCTAAGGAATAATTGCCAGAAACAGTATATAAAACAAAAAACAAAGATCATGAAAACTCTATACATGTTTGAGTTTTGTATGCAAAAAGCAGGCTAGAGGAGAGCATGTGGATAACATTCTTTGCTACATCTGAAGTATGCAATGCTGAAATGGTTGGGAATGTTTTCAGTTTGTCGTGTTATTGTAGTAGTTAATGCAGAAAAGAATCTGAAACATTTGTGTCTGGTGGACAAGTTTCAAAAATAGTATTTTAAAATTTATCTGGCAACATAAATTCTTCCGTCTGGCAACTTGATCTTATAATTGCTGATAAATATATTAGTTAAAAGAGGTAGTATAGCATTGCTGCTGAAATTGATTTTATGTATATATAATTTTATATATATATAATGAGGATGGCTTGGATAACAAACATGTATCTCTGGCAGGTTGAAAAGAGTGTTGAACTTTCATCCACAAAATTTAGGGGAAATCTTTTTGTCAAATCTTTTCTTCAACTGAACTACTATCACATTATTTTCAAATTGTTGGAAATTCAGAAAGTCTCAATATTTTATTTCTCATCAGAGAACATCAAGCAACCCTGAAAATTAAGGGAATGTGAGTCAAAATGTAAAGCTATTTACTGTTATCTTACTGAATAATAAATTTTCCCAAGATTTCACCTGTTGTAATCTGCAGACAAGACATGATTGAAAAAAGATGTGTTCCTGTGACTGCTTTTTTCTATCTGGATAAAACTAGACTTATAAAAAAAATTCATCCTTGTGTATTTGCTTGAATATTTTAAATGGGTAAAAAAAGCAGTAAGTGTATTCTGAAGAAGAGCAACAAAAGAAGTATAAGACTTATGACAGCTGCTGAGGCAGCCCCATTGGTTACAGCACAATAGTGATGCAGATACTTCATTTTCTTTTTCCCCCATAGCCTTTGTAGAAAAAGGAGTACTTTGTGCGCCTTTTCTCAAGGACACCCGCAAGCAGACATTGTTTTTCATATAATAATATATAGGATTATATTTTTTTTTCCTGCATATCACTGGAAAACAACACTGAAGATTATATTATTGTCAGATCGTATGAAAATTTATCTCCCCTTGTCACACACAATTTGAATGAGTATTCTAGTTGTTCTGATTATTCTTCCTTAGCCGTTCTTTAAACGTTTAATACTGAATATAATGTGTCTTTTGGAAATGGCATGTACAATTTAAAGGCTCCTCCTTTGTGCACATATGCTTTCCTGCAATATTAGGCAGTTAGAAAGTTTAGCTGCTTGCTATGGAGCATCTACTGTAATAGATGATCAAAGGCACCGGAAGCTTGAGGTGAAGTGTTTGTAATGAGGGGAGGAAATCCAATGACATCTTTTGTAGTGTTAAATAATGATGATTAAATATTATCAATACCACTCAGTCATTAATATTTCTTTTTGATTGGAAGACTGCCATTTTGATGAACTCCAAACTTCTGTAGAAGTATTTTAAAGAAAAATTTAAGACTTTCGCTTGCAAGATAGAGTAAAATTATCTACAAAAGCCCAGAAGAAAATTAGATTTCATTTGTAATTTTTCACAAAAGCTACATAACTCTTCCATTAGAGAGCTGCTAAGAGTTAGTTTGATTACAGGATTAGCCAGGCCACAACCACCTTTTCTCTGTTGTTTTCCCTTGGGCGGCCTGTTGCTGGAGGAGGTTTCCTTCCTGCAGGATGCCCTTCCATACTGGCTGGCTGCTGGCATGGCCGCGGGCCAGGCCTGTTCCTGCTACTGCCCCGTTGGGTCGGAGCGGCTCCATGCTTACCCACACCGTGATGGACGTGGAACATCTTGGGGTAGGGCAGGCTCCCACGCTGGAGTTCGGGACAGTTTTCTCTGGCTTGAGTAAAGATGTATTTGGGATTCATCCAAAAGCTGCTGCTGTGTGCTTAGCTCGACAGCTGTGGTCTTCACTCTTGGAAATCCACAAGGATTTTCCAGGTGTCTGGGAAGGGATGAGCAGGAAGGATATCCAGCTTTTGGTTCTGCAGAGAAGCAACCAGCACTATATTTTGAGGTGTGTGTGTATATACATGTGTGTGTATATAACCTCCTTAGTGGGTTAGTTGCAGAGTGTTCAAACTAGATACATGCAAGGAAAAGATCCTCTCTGTGCAGCAAGATTTAGCTCTTTGCTGCTTAGTTGCAGAAATCTCTGAATTAAAACAAGTAAAATCTGTCGTCAAATACTATAATTTATAATCCCCAGTTCTAGATCTTATTTTGAGTATAACTAGTACTGTAGGTCCTGTTACCCTCTTCCAAAGGGACTGAATATTTGAAGGTGAAGTTTTTTTTGGTTTTTGAAAGGTGATTAGGAATTTGTGTTATGTGGTTTGTCCAGGTGCTGTTATGTGTTTAAAAATTTCCACCCTAAAGCTAAGAATTTTAAAGTAACACTTCCGTTGTCTTGGGGAAAACAAGAGTAATTTTATCTATTTATTTTCTAATCTGACAAGAAAATAGATACTGAAATGGATTCCATATATGCCATGTTTAGCATATCTCCTTTAAAGAAATCCTTGTAGGACATTACTGAATAATTGATTCAGAGATTGACAGGGGTAGAATATGTAGGTGAATATTTTAAGTGCTGGATAGGAACAAGAACTGCTGTCTTGGACATGTATGAATGGTGAAAGCAAAGCTGTCAATTTGTGTCATAAAAGTTAAGATTGGGCAAGATGTTCCTGGAAAGATAAAATATGGAAATGAGTAAACCCCCAGCAACTGTTGGTTATTTTTTTTTTTTTTGCCTATGTCTTATTCTTGAAGAAAAGGAAAAGTTAAGAGTGTTCAGTGAGGGGGGGGTGACAAGGTGTATTCTCTCTCCTTGTCTCACTTTTCCGTGTTTAATTTTTTATTTATGGTCTCAGTTGAGTTGTGCTGTGATTCTGTACCTTATCTTAAGGCTGATACTTGCTGAGTGAATGTGAATGAAAGAAAATACACAGGCTGTGACCACGCGACCGCGTCTGGCATGCTGAACATGTGGCTGGTTGCTGTGCCTGCCTGCAGTACTGCTTTGTTCTGCTGCAGCAATGGTAGACCTACCATGCTATCATGATGGTTTCCTCTGCTGCTCTTAGAGTGGCTGTGTTATCTGTGTTTAACAAGACTTATTCACAGTGCTTGTGTGGCAGGTAATAGCAGATGCTGAAGCTTTCTCTTACTGGGGATGCTCTGGCTTTTGATTTAACCTTTACCAAATGTGCTTTCCTTAGGGCAGAATTACCCAGTTCTTTGGTTCAAGTACCATTACTGCTGGCATATTTACCTCTGAGCTTGGAGGCAGCACAAGATAGGTTCTAGCCTTAAAGACATCATCAATTCAATGTAACCATGATTGCGTTTGACTTGAGTGCTGTTTGCTGATTGTTGCTTGGTAATTTGCTCTGTTGAATGCTCTTCCGTGTGCAAAAGTCCTATGTGAGGTAATTATGACTATGCAGTGTTATTTGTAGAACTTAAGCACAGAAATTTTGCCTCTCAAGTGCATACATCCCGTGTCTGCCTGAGAGCCATGTATGGCAGGTCTTTTTTTGCAGCTAACTGATGAGGAGAGGAATTTTTATATTGAACTGTGAGTGTTTTGTATCTTGAACTTTGTAAGGTGAAACAGTTGAGATGTTAGTGCTAAGCAGAGAAGGGAAATCATGGGGACTGAGAAAAAAAAAAACCAGGTATTTTTTCTTTATCTGTTGTGATGGTGGTGATGATGGTCCTCCTCTGCTGTTACAGCACTTGGCTTACTTGTTCTTTGGGAATTCTGGAACTAGAAGTAGTAGAAAAAAGTCCTGACAAGGATGACAGTAGCTTGCCTTACACCAGCACATTGCTGTGGTTAAATAGTGAAAGGGAAAAATACTTCAGAATTGCTAGGAGGCAGTGGGAGTTTGGAGAGAAAAGCATTGTATTTGCAGAGCCACCTGACGAGGTTTGAAACCTAAGAAATTCTAGAACAATGTAGTTTGTCAAGGTGGATGACAACACATACTTGAGCACTGAGTATCCTAGCCAAAGACAACTGATTGTAAACACTGATAATAATAATGGAGTAAACACTCATATCAGGGTTACCTGGCAGCACACATGCCTCCTGATATGTTCTGTGCTTTTATGCTGGGAGCCTATATCCTACAGTATTCCTGGGGTTCTACTCTTCACACATGAGGGAAGGAGATGGAGAAATATCCTGAAACCTGGATAGAAGAGCATACACTTATTTGCTCTATATAGTTTTCAACTGGTACCCTGAAGAGGCTTGCCTGAGTGGCCCAGAGATTTTCTGACTTAGTTTATCTTGGCCAAAGATGTCCAGCTACCCAAAGCCAGTGTATGTCTCACTAGTGTTATTCAAGAAGCGTGATGGAAGGATGACAGTAGGAAGTTATCTGTCTGCATTGCTGAGAGATTGTGAAATGCTGCACAGTAAATTGTGAGGGGTGAATGGGAGACAAAACCTAAAACATAAAGCCCTCATAATGGACAAAGAAACTGAAAATTGGATGATAACACTTATGAGAAAGAGACAGCAAATTCTTTTCAGAAGAATTGTGTGATCAAGTTATATAGCAGAGGAAAACTAGCTGCAAGAAAAACTAGCTGACAAACTGAGTTAGACACTCTCAGGGATGCTCAGGCAAGATTCTTTAGGGTGCCAATTTATTTGAAAACTACATAGAGCAAAATTGTGAAGTAAAGTTTTCTGCAGCTTCTGTGTGTTGCAGGGTCTGTTGAGCTGGGTCAAAGGGGGCTGTTGAAGACAGAGGTTCACCAGGGGTGAGCAGCAGAGCTGGGTCCCTGGGCCAAACATCCGGTGACTGAATGGCCAGCAGTGGAGTTTCTGCATTCAACCTTTGTAATATGATGTGCCCACACCTAAATTTAGGGACTAATATTACACCTAGGAAGTGATTCATGCTTGCAGTGTGCTCTTACAGCTTGTTGGCTTTACTAAACCTCTGTGCACCACATAAGAAAATTCTGCCTATAGTTTCACAAGGATAGATATTAGGAGACTGCCATCATTAGTACAGGCTTTGCACAGAAATGATTTGGCATCTGAGTCCTTTTCTTCTTGTGTTGTGCTCTACATTGCTGTGTTAATAATCTTATTGGTGCTTTTTGAAACCAGTAATACAGTGAGCTCTGTCATCAGTGGGAAGCAACATTAAAGGATTAATGAGTTGAACTGAATATTTTCTGATTCCTTGAAGAGTTAACATCAGCATGCAACAGCACACTGCTGATTAGCTTGATTCAGTCAGCACAAGGCACTATCTTGTGATGGTGTACATTTCAACCACTGCAGAAGGGCTCACTGTCAGAGTTACGGTGACATAGGATAAAAAAAACAAACCCAAACAAACCTCATTAAATGTGGGACTAGGTGGTTACATGCTTTGCAGATATAAATTGACATGGCATGAAGGTTCAAAACAGGTGTGCTCATGGTTTTGCTTCACAGTAGAAGTGGTCATTCTGTTGCAGTCTTGTGCTTGTAAGAGCCAGTGCTCAGAAAATACTTATAAAACCTCCTGTACTTGAATAGGATGTTTAATTTTCAATGTATTTACTCTTCAGATGTTTATCTTGTCTGTTTTTCCTCTTCTAGGTGCTTTACTTTCCCGTCTTTCATTTTTTTTTAAAAAAAAGTTTGTATAATAACTGTGTGTATATATACATGCATGCATATCTCAAGTATTGAGGATCAGAACTTGTGCAGCTTTCATAAGCCCTCTGCTCTTTGTGGTGTGGGTCCTAAGTACCTCAAGTGGACTCTGCCCTGCAATGTTAGATTAACATTGCATTCCCTGTCAGACACCTTCTCTGTCTTAAATCAACACATGGTCTAGAATTCTGACAAGTCTAGTCTGAGTTAGTTAATACTGTAGCTGTACTTGCGTGCTCACAAGTGCTTTCCTTTGTATCTTTTGAAAAAATATGCTCTCAGAGTGACTATTCCAGAACCAAAAAGTGTTGACGGAAATGTCGTGCGGGATCCCTTGAGCCCTGTGTTTGGCATGTCTTGATTTTACAAATGGTTATGGGTAAGGATGTAGTGAGCTTAGGAGGGATGCTTGTGTGATTAAGATTAATTTCAAGAATCACAGCTTGCTGAGCAGCGCCCAGTTTCCTTTCTTGTTCCGAAGAAGTTGCCGCAGTGGTCAGCTTGGGGCTATTGGAGCAATTTTCTGAGGATCTGCTTTGAGTTCTCTATTAAATCAAACCCCCATCTGCTCTGAAAAACATTTGAACCTTTGAAAATCTCTACCTTGAAGAAACAGCTGGAGACGAATTATATATGTAGCATTTTGAAATGTACCAAGATGAGCTCTTTGCTCGGCACCTATAATTACAAACAGTGTTCTGATTCTAAGTAGAGGGTTTTAAAGGAAGATCACATTCAAAGCTGCTCATTAATTATGTTGCTGTCAGCTGTTTTAATAAAGGAAAAAAGTACATACTTCCCTGGCTGAAATGCAAATACAATAGAGATCATGTCCTTCACAAGGAAGGATTATTTAAAACTAAAATGATGCTTGTGCCTACAAATTAAAAGTTAATAAATCTGTGAAAAATGGAATTTTTGAAGCCAGATTTGAATTGGTTTGCCATTGTTACTTGTGACTGCGATCTCTGGGTGGGGCACCCAGAAAATCCTGCTATGTGTTCTTGTCTTTCCCAATTAACCTTTCGACTGGATAGTGTTGTTGATGTGTTGTTTCTGTGATGCCGTTGTCATTCATACAGGGATTGAGAGGTCACCAAAGACTTAGTATTTATATATTTTATTTGGAATTTAAAGAAAAGAAACTTACTTAAGTTTTTCTAACGAATTCCAAGTTCTCTATACTTCTACATGTGTTTCTAGTACGGCTGTAGAAATAGACTGAGTGCTAGTCAGCCCTTACAGCTTAGACAGTGCCTCTTTTGTCATGTTGCAGCACAAAATGTTACTCAGATTCTTAATGCACTTGACCTCAGTTACATCTAGATGATGTATCACAGACCATAAAAGCTGTTAAAGGACCTTTTAACGTTGCCGAGTCAAATGGCTCATTTCAGGAAATACTGGAATAGAGGGTGCTTGTGCAGTATTTGTGGCAGCCTTCTGCATATGTATTATATAGCAGTCTTTAATTATGGGATCACATTATTACTTGTTTCCACAGAACTCCTGCCTCATTTAAGTGCATGGTATGGATATTACTCCCTTTCGGAACAGCCACTCTGTTTTTGTTTTTCTCCTCTATTTTCAGTGTTGTATATCTTCATTCTCTTTGTTTTCTGCAAACTGTAAGACGGTTCTGAAAATACTGACTTCTCTGTATCAGTCGTAATTACACATGTTTAGGAATTTATATTTTGGAACCCTGCAATGAAATGGAGGTGAACTCTCACTATAGAGGTGAAACAAGTCCAAGTGAGTTTTCAAGTCCAAGTAATCCCTCCTTGCAGGTCTGCAGTAGAATCTGCTCAGGTTCATTGTGGTGTCACCAGCACTCTGCTCTGACCCTCTGTGAGCAGTCTGGGTGCAGAGATACAGGTAGGACACCAGGGGGTAAAACCAGTTGTTTAAGACATTCTGCTTTGACTCCAAGGCCATCCTTCTCACACCTGCACATTTCTTCCCGGCCACAGTCCTTGCTTTATTACATGTCTTTGAGTCGTGGTGTCACAAAATGCTGTGCTACAGATATCTCCTTTTCTTCATCTCTGGAGTAGCTTTAATTTCTGTTAGAGTGAGAAGCAGGTCATGTGGAAAGATGCTGTGATCTTATAATCTCTACATCGGGAAACTGGAGTTTAAACTGCTCAGAAACGTTAATTTTTTAACCTCTTATCTGTTTTCTTTTTTTTTTTAACCTAGAATGACAGAGGCTATTTAGGTTATTCAAGATTCATTTTACCAAATCAGCCCACTTGAGTGTTTCAGATCTTTAAGGTTATCACAGATTAATCTGTTATCTAATTAAGAAATATGCTTCCCAAGTAATCCTTCATGGATCTGACACTTAAAACTCCAGAACTGTCGTTGATTTCTGATACGAATGCTTTAAATTGAACTTGATTTTTAGAAAGGAGTATCATTTGGCTGCTGTGTGGGTTTTTTTGTTTGTTTTTCTTTTCTTCTTCTCTGTATCATTGAAGCTTTGCATTACACTGTTCTTTGATTTGCTGGTTGTTAAAAGAAAGCTGCCTATGAAGGTAGTTAAGGTGTTTTTCTCTGCTATTAACCCTTAGCTAGAGCTGCTTATGGACTTTTAAAAGTTGTGTAACTGCTGTGAGCCTTATTTTATGAGTACCCTTTTAGTATCAGCTGAGGCTGTGTGACAGCTGTTATCTGAATTGTGGTCTGTGTGTGTTTTCAAAGGGTTTTCTTGGGAACTTGCAGTAAATCATTTCTCTGCGCCTCAGTTGCCCTCCTGTACTGGGATAACTAACCCATTACCATATTGTAGAAGAATTGGGAAGGTGAAGATTGTGGACTGGGAGGGGTTTGGATATTAAAACAGTAGGAACCTGTAAGACAGAGGGAGAGTATTCATTTAATGCTTCCTCTTGAAAAGTTGTGCTTGGCAGGGTTGAGTGTGGTAATGTGGTTGGGAAATGGTGGTCAGTGGTGAAGTTCTGACTGATTTTTGTGGACTCAGGACCAGATGTAAGAATAACAGGAGCAGCACTCAAGGATTTGTGTTAGAGAATGGGAACATGTAGATTCTCTGGCAGCAGAAGAAAGCAAAGATATTTTTCAAGCATCTTTTCATGGCTACAGAGAAAGGACCAATTCACATTGCGGTTCCCTGAAACGTGTCCAAGATGGATCTGTAGCTACTATGAATCAGTGGTGTTCTGTGGCACTTTGGTAGAGCTGTGCTGATCTGTCCTACTAGGAGTCAAGCTTTTGAGTATGAAATCTCATGGGAGACAAAAGAAGTTTCAGACAGTTCTTTCCTTCTAGAAAGCTTCCAACCATGTTTCCTACAGTGTCGATGCCAAGAAATTGAAAATTGGCTAAGCGAGTAATAAAAGGATGTGGTTTAATTTTACTTGCAACTGTGTAGATGCTGGATAAATTCCCTGGAAATCAGAATTTCTATGAGGAAGACGTTACCTATGAATTAGAGTAGGGAGCAATTCAGTATTTTCAGGTTCATACTATTAGAAGTGCCTTGTCATGAGAGGATAAAGAGTTTACTTCAATAGGAGCAGTGTTAAGAGCAACATGGATTACTCTTGAAAGTCAGTATTTTTTTAAAACATATTTTCTTGCATTGTTGATACTCTTGCAGTGTGAGTTACACCTATGAAAATGTGTTTAAACATTAAAAAAAGGCAAAAGGATAACATGATCAGTCAAAGAACCAAACAGAAGTGTTGAGGTTCTGTCACTGCAGAAGTACTGACAGCTCACAACATACTTTTGGTGTGAATTCTTGTCTCTGAAACCGGGAGATTAAAGTTGAAAGGGTATGAACTCTGTATAGCTCCTGGGAAACTAGGCTCTCAGCTTCCATTAGTGATATTGAGTGTGTATCTGCTCCTCTCTTGCACAGCAGGGAAGATGCCCCACAGATCTGTTGCATTACTCCCTCTTCAACTCTGAGCCATAGATCATTTTTCATGTGTAAACAACCTAAAATATTCTGGGGTTTTTAGAAATCTTTAAACTTTTTGTTTCACGAGACATAGTAAGAGAGGCTATCAAAAGTACCATAGCAGATGAGGAGCAGTCTTACTCAAATTAGATATAAAGTGGGCTTTGAAATTTCTGACTTATTAAAGAAACAGAAGATTATTTTGTTCTTCCTTCGCACAGACCCTGTGAGCAGGGTGCAGCAGTAGGCTTCAAATATGAACATCAGTTGGAAATGTGAATTGGCCTAGTGTATTTTCAGGGATAAGGCCTTCAGAGTACATCTGCAGCTCCTGTTGCTCAGCTCCATCACATGCAGGTAGGCAAACAACCAAAAATCTTGGACTGTCCATTATCTACAGTGGGCAGATGAAAAAAGGTAAGTGTACAAAGCTGGAAGGAATTGCAAGAGATAGGATGCAGACCTTGGTGTTGTGGAAGCAGGTTCCCCAAGACATCCCTGTCCTGTTTACCTAATTCTCTTTGACTGTCCGGTAAAGGTGGTGTACAGTTTCAGTAGGTTCCTAATTCAGTTAATTAGCTCAAATCTCCTTTGCAAGTCTTTCAGGCATGTTGAACAACTGGTAGCTTTGCACTTTGGAGGATTGTTTCCTGTGTAAAGGCGTGTTTGTGGTACAGAAATGGTTACCAGTACTAGGTTGATGTCTCTGACAGGAGAGCTCTGGAAAATCCAACTGTGGAAGCTGAATATCCAGTTGTTCACTTTGTTTTTCTGCAGGCTGTGACTTGCCTCCACCTAAGAGCACAACAGAGAGGAATGTGGGTTTGCACTCCAGCTGCTCCTGTGCAAAGTCAGGTACTTGGGCTCAGCCCACTGGACTTCAACTAAGATGTTGCTAGATAAAGCATTTCATTTTGCTGCCTCTGCAGCAGCACTGCTACAGCGCTTTGCATCATTGTCTTTCATGGAATCGATTTGGGGTGATTTTGGACCTAATTAAATATTTGTAGACTCGGTGCTTTCTTCTGGTCAGTAACACAAAATATTGCAAAGAAGTGAGCTTCAGACAGACCCTTCTGAACTTGTTTAAATCCCTGAAGTCTACCATGTCTGTGCTGCCCTTTTTCCACTAAGCATGCTATACTGTAACAGAAAACTAGATTAGACAAGTTTATCTTAGGTGGTTGTTTACAGAAGCAGATTTGCTGGTTTTGATCCTCTAACCATCTTTTGGGTATTAATTATTGGTTAAAGATTTTTTTTACACTAATCTGAATTAGGCTGACAAGCCTCTAGTTCCCTGTGTGGTGGTTATCCTCCTTCCTTTTTATGGTGGTCCTATGCTTGCCTTCAGGCAGCACTTTAGGACTTCCCGCGTCTCCTGTGAGCTCACAGTGTCAGTGGCTTCATCCATCAGTGTGTGGTTACTTTGTTTTGGGGTGTTATTTTGTTTTGAGGTTGATTGGTGGATTTTGTTGGTGGTTTTTTATATGATAAAATTGTTGTTTAATTTCGTCTATTTCAAGTGACTTACCTACAGAAGTCTCTTCTTAACAATCTTTAAACATATCTCCCTGTTTTTGATCAGTGCTATAGTTACTTGATGTCCCAGCTTTCTTTTGCCATGGAATAGTTTACCTGCACTTATTCCTTCCTTCTGTTGGAATAGTCAGTGTTGTCATTTCATGATTGCCATTGCCCAACATATCTCTGGCCTTCAGTTTTTCAGTTTCTCCCTTTTAGCCAAATCAACACCATCTTCTGAAATGAAGTATACGCAAGGTGTTAGAAGATCTTGACGTGTCCAGCTGTGCCATAAGCAGAGAACATAGCATGTGCCTCTCTGTCAGGGCTGACATAGGGTGAAAGATGGGAAAAAATGGACAACTTTATTTTCCTATTGTATGTTACTGGTAAACTGTTAGTGAAAGCCAGATCTGTCAGTGTGACTCCTTGCAGGAACACAGGCTTCACACAAAAGCTGACAGCATTAGCAAATGCCACTGCAGTTACAGGATTCTGTGAAAGGGATAGATATATTATTCAACATAGGCATGTTCTTGAAAACATCTCCTGATTTTATTAGCCAACATGTATTCAGAAGACAGAATGCCAACATGTAGCCGTGCTAATTATGTTTTTTTCTGAGTCAGGCAATTGGCATAGTACTTGTTTTATTAGTAGTCTTTTCCTAAATGTGTCCTGGGTATTCAACACAGGTTGCATGAGTCAGGGCTGTGATTCTGAAAATCTTGTGGTTCCTAAAGCATAGTTAAATGAGTGTAACTGTAGCAGAAAAATAACTAGGTATCTGACTGACATTTCACAGCTAACAAGTTGTCATGCTTGTAACAAGTCTATTATCTTGCTAGCAACAAATTTGTTTGTCTTTTATCATGACCCACAATATTAGGATGAGTCTAGAGTCTCTCAAAGAGTGAACAATGTGGACTTGATACTAGAAGTTCTGCTTGCTGGAGGTGCCAGGATTGTGCTCTTGTCCATCATATGCGCATCAGAAGCTTTATAGAAGGGATCCTGCTGGTACTGTCCCTATCATCTCTTGCTTTGGATGTGGAATGGGAGCTCCTCAGAAATTGGGAGGTGCTGAATGGGGTTTTGCTTAAGAGAGGAAGATCAGGTATGGGTTGTTAGATGGATGTGTTTTGCTGATCAGTATTAACAGTGTCTGGACAAGTAGCATCTTCCTAAAGAATACTAAATCTTTGGTGGATGGCACTGCACCTGGGGGTGGGGCCTTGAGCAAATCTCATTTAGCAAGTCTAACCGGCTTAGAGCTGATTTCCTTCTCAGACATATGGAATTAAGCAAAGATAATAGGGACCACGCCTGACCAGCACATTGTAAGAACTGACTTTTCATTTTTTAGTATTGGGAGGAAAGAAGAAACACTTGAGCTTGAGTTTTTTCTTCTTTTCTCCTGATTACACCTCCATTTTTATCCTCAGTTATGACAGCGGTATACAATATGGACTTAGTCTTTTTTTTTAATTTGCTTCCAGAAAGTTGCCCCATGCTTAAAAGCAGGAGGAGGTAGGGCCTTTGCTTTCTGCTCATGAGTCAGCCACTGCTTCATGTTAACTATGGCAAAAACACTGGGTCTGCCATTTGCCACCTTTCTGTGAAATGAAATACTTCATTTCTAAGGTTAATAAAGTCAGAGACAAGACTCCTGTTGCTTTCAGTGACAATCCCTATGCACCTGTGGGTGCAGTGAGATATATAACAATGTTGACTAAAAGTGCCAAGTGCTTTTATTCCTGCTAGCATCAGGAATAAAATCTTCTCTCCCTGCTTCCACTGTCAAGCAGTGAATCTCTTCTGTAGCTTTGTTCAGCTGTGGTTTTTGTTACCCACATTCTGGCAGAAGTTAATTTTGCAGGTAGGGTGCATGTTAGTGAACGGTGATATTACTGGAAGATGGTACGTTTGGTGGTCTGTTGGCTTGAGTCTGGGAAGGGAAGTCTGTCTATTCTCCCTCCTTCTTGGGCAATTTGATGCAATTCATAAATACCAACAATTTGCACTTTATAGGTGCTTTTCTCCTGCCCAGCCCTTGCCAGGATGTGCAAAGCAATAATTAATCCTCATATGTGGTGTTGCAATGATATTATAGTCATCGTAAGATATGGTAGTAACTAGAGCACAGAGTCATTAGGGATATGCCCAAGGTCATGCAATAAACACTTGTGGCACCAGAGAGAATTCTTCTCTGTAACTGCTCAGCAGCACTTCCTCATTGCAGCTTTTCTTTGGTACACTATACTCAATTACATGATATTCAATTTATAGGTCCCGTCAGTCTGATCTGCAGCTTGTAAGCCTGTATTTTTTTACAGTACAGTATAACTGTGGGATTTCTGGAAACTGGGAAGCTTTTGATAAATTTTGTTGCATTATCTATGTTCTTTGTTTGATAACTGCTTGTACTTCTGGTTGTTGCCGTTATCATCAATTGTAATTTTCAGTGAATCATCCCTGGTGAATCTAGATACATGAAAGGTCTTCTGCCTGCAGATCATTTCCATTCTGTCAAGGAAGAAGGGATTTAGTTGTTTCTGTGAAACTGACACTAACAGAAACCATCAATGTAGCCTGTATTTCAGTGGAATCTGCTTTTCTATGGATATCCACTTTAAATGAGAACAGGCATTCTGGAGGCCCAAGCTCTTTGATGGGACGTGATCTGACGCATATGGAGGGATGTAAGCTATGAAGTCAGGAGAGGTTCTAGTTACTGGAGAATTTGGTACGACTTTATACATGTTACCAAAAGCAGAGCAAGAAGGTGTTTTGTTAATCACATAGTGCAATTCACGAATCTTTAATTAATTTAATAAAATGAGAGCCTCTTCCCTCTAATAGCTACCAGTAATTGAGAGCTTTTGTTTTGTTTCAGGTTGTGGAAACCTGAACTAAAATATTCTGTGACTGACAACGTGACGACGACACCAAAAAGGTGGGTTTTCTTTATTTGTTCATCTCGTGTCAGTCATTCAGGAGCACTGGGAATGCTGTACATCTCGACTTTACTAGGATGGATTGCCTAATGAATCTCTGTGGCTTGTTCAAATGAAACCAAATAGTTTACAGAACTCCTCCCACGTCTGCCTGTGTGTGTGCTATATATTTTGATGGTGTTTTAAACAAAGAGAATGTGTACATTTCCTGGACTGTACAGTGAAGGTGTTTATTTTCACTTAAGTTTCCAACTCTGTCCTCTAAAAACTCATTGGGATTTTTGCCAACTTTTTTTGAGCAGGTGTCTGTTTTCTGTAGGAAATGGCCTACTAGCTGTACAAGGTGAGCTATCCAAAAGCTGGTGCTGCTGAGTACAAGCACTGCAAGCTGAATCTATTACATGGCATTGTTTTCTTTTCACACTTCAGATTTAGAGTTATCGTTGCCAAGAATGTTCTCTGCAATTATCTACCTATCAATCACCACATGCTTACTTTGTTTGAGGGTTTGTTGCTCTGCTTTGCTGAAAAGTTTCATTGAGGTTGTTTACAGAATACACAAATTTGCAACGCAGCATAGGTGCAAAGAAATGTTGAACCCTGGATTTCCCACTGCACCCTGACATTACCTGTTCAGAGGAGCGTTTGTGTAATGGGCACAGACAGCTTTCGGTTATTTGAATGGCTTAAGTGAAAAACCAGTAAATACCATTTTCACTTTATCCGGTGGCTATTTCAAGAACAGTTTTTTGGTCATTCCTCTTCAGCCAACAAAAGTGCTGATCTCAGCTACTTGAAGCTTTCAAGCACTAGGCTTATCTGGTGACACTGCACAGGCACAATGAAGTCATTGGTTTAGTTTTGTTGTTTTCTTTCCTGGAGTTGCTTCTTGCCTTGTCTTGTGAATGGGGCAGTTTCTTTGGGCCACAACATAGCTGATTTTACCTGCAACCCCTCTTTTCTCTCTTGGACATTCTTTTTTCCTATATTTGAAGACATGAGTCTTTCTAGAGTACATGTCCACAGCAGGAGAGTGAGCAGCAGTATTTCAGTGCAGAGTGGCAGTATTTCTGCTGGATATTTCAGAATGCAGTGCTTGTCGCCAGCTCCGAAATCCTGTGTTTTAAGTGTGATGGACTGCAGTGCAGACGTACTGTTGGTACTTTCAAGATGCTAAATAGAATTGCTGCAGTCATGTAAGTCTTGTCTCATGTTTGTGGAAGGCAGTGAAAGAAACAGGTGAGGTTTGAAAATTTATCAGCATGCCTCCAGGTGTCGACATACTTAATATCAAACTGCCGAGGTCCTGCTTGTGGTGTTAATTTTTGCCCAGTGAGAAAAGGTCCAGCTTTGATTTTAGTGAGTACAAGATACTTCTTTTAGCTGCTCCTTGTCAGCCTCTGTATGTCATTGAATGTGATTCATTAGTCAAAAAGTTAAAGGGTCAGGAAGAGCCGGATCTTTCAAAGCTGTGATGAAGCCAAGTCCAATAACTTTAACGGGAGAGAACAACTTCAGAATCTGAGCTTAAAGTGTAGACAAAGCTGTTTAGTGGGTGCACTTTGCAAAGAACAGTGGAATTGAGGAGAGTTCATTCTGCATTTTAATTCACTGGTGCTAGCGTGAGCTCCAAAAGTCTTGATGGCAGGTGTTGAGTGCTGTCTGCTCTTACCAAAAGCTCATCATGAGCAAGGGATACGCGTAACCAGGAAAGTCAGTGCAGACTGGTGAGCTGTTGGCTGGAAGGGATAGGTAAACTCCTGTCTGCTCTTAGAAGTGAGCAGTAACCAAATTCTCCCAGTTCCCAGAATATGGGCACTTTCAACTATGTTTGACCTGCTTACAATTTATCACATGGAGAAGAGGTGTTCCTGGGTAAAAGGAGAGCAAAAATGTAATTAAATAATCAGTAGTCTGAATCCAGTTTTAGTAAGCTGATCAAATAGTGAGTGCAGGCCAGAGGAGCACCGCTGGACAAGGCTGAATGAACACTTTAACCTCTGAATTTTGTTAATTCTTCTGTCTATTCTCTTTCTCTCTTCTCATACACGAATCTAAGACATTTTCCGATCATGTTTCTTTTTCACAGCACACTGAGTATTTAGCTCTCCCTTTTGACTTGATGTAACCCTCTTTTAACCTCGTACATAACCCACATAATGGAACAGACAAGTACTTCACAGAGTTCTTGTTTTGACTTTCTGCACTGCCCCAAAGCACCTTCCCTCTTCTTGCTCATCACATAGCAGTTGTCTGTCTTGCACAAAGGAATGAAAGGAGGACCTTTTGTCTCAGGCCTGTCTCTGCAAGCTCAGACACATGTTGAACATAAATATTACTTGATTTTTCATGCTTGCAGGGCAGTAAAAGTCAAATCCTCAAAACATGAAATGTAAACACAACAAATGTGTTTTATTGAGAATCTGAAAAAAAAGAAGAAAGCAACAAAACCATGGTTTTAAATAGTCAGAATATTTCACAGGAAGAACGTAAGTGCATGTAGGAAATAGTTCCCAGACCTGTAGTAATTTATGGTGAATTTCATGTGATATGAACGAGAAAAAAACAGAGAGAATTTTGCCAAAAGCCTGAAGACCTGCACAGCCTATCTTAACATTAGGCCCCTGTGTGTTACTACTGGCTGCAAAAAGTGTGCTCGCTCTGCTCTCCTGCTGCAGATAGCAGAGTCTGTAGATGACTATGGTCATGTGTAGTTGAGCCATTTTCTGGAGAATCTCTCTCTAAGAAATCTAGCTAAGCATTTACCTTTATATTGACACAAGAGTGATAGGGGAACTGTGATCACCACTTACATCATGGACTCTTTTGTGCTTCTGTCTTTAAAATTGCAGCTCTTTTGGGTGGTTTATCTTGTAGAAGTGGTCTGCTATAGCACAGCAAATAGATGACTGTAAAAAAGCACCTGCTCTCTTGGAGAAATCTAAGTGTTATTGCACCAGGGTGTACTGATTCTCTAGTTCCCGTTGTAAGATTATGCACCTTAAGTTGTTTTCCGGAGCTGCTAACATATTCTCATCGTTAATGGTCTCTCTACTTTGCTGCTAGGAACAGAAAGTGTGAAGGAGTTCGACGAAGCAAAGCTCTCCCACGTGTGTGATACAGGGGAGTGAGGACAGTCTGTACAGGCCAAAAAAATGAGGATGTTATCCTTAGGCCCTCTCCTTTATCTGTTACAGATTTTTTTCTGTGATATTCCTCTCTTTGTGGTAAAACAATAAAAAAAACCCAACCCCAACCCCCCCCCCCCCCAAAAAAAAAAAGAGGAGAAAGCCAGACCCACTTCCCTGTTGAAGGCATTGACATCACATCCAACATCCTTTGGCTTGATGTTAAGGGCTGTTACGAGAGTCATGTGGGGTAGAAGCTATTTAGGATGAGCCTTGGCTCTTCATGTGAAGTTACATTGAACTTGAGCTTACAAAAAGTAAGTACTCTAGGTCCTGTGCTGTGGAGGAGATGAAATGGGAGGTGTTGAACGAAGGTTGTGGCTGTAGTATCTTTTCTCCAGCAGTGCAGGCAAACCAACTGGCACCCATATGACTCTGAGCCAGCTATGCTTCCAGTATTAAGTCTAATGGATCAGATTTCTAATTGGCATAGTTCTACTGAAGTCAGCACAAGTATGGCAGTATTGCACAGCAGCAGAAGCGGCTTGGTTTTTTTTCTTTTTTGGGGGGAATCTGGGCATTTAAACTACATGCCCAAACCCCACTAATTCAATTCAAAACCTTAGATTATGAATATAGAGAAATAAGTGCTCTTTTTGAGGGCCACTTTATTTTTTATTGACTGAGATTACATGTAATATATAAAGATGCAGATTTTCTGAGTGATAGCAAGTGTTTGAGTTAATGGTCTACCAAACACCAGATGTGAGACCTAGAGGCAGGGCCAAAAAAATATTTATTGAAGGAGCACCTGAGTGCCAGTTAGTTAACCAAGTAAGTGTTTGTGGGTTGATTTTTCTTTTTATGACAAATTCCATTGCCAGCTATGTCTACAGGAAAAAACAGCAAATGGAAGGAACAGGTGGTACCCAACTTTTTTTATAAGAAAACAACATATTGTAGAACTGCAAGTGTCTGTTTCTACTTAATGGTCAATCTTCAAACACTCTGTGATGCAGTTCATTTATGTGGAATAAATTAGGAGACCAGCCAGTAGTATCTTACAATACTATTTTTTAAATCCTTACCTTGTAATTAGTAATTCAGCAGGATAAAAACATATCCCTTGTTACCTCCTGCATACCATGTCAGAAGGCCTGAAGGCAGTAGGATAATAACAATTTTGATTAGTTCCTTCTCCATAGGAATGAGCAGGAGTTTTTCTCTTGACTTCAATGGGAGTAGGAGCCAGGCCCTCTCTTTTTGAAATACAGCAGTGATGTCTTCTGCGGCAGTATTCAAGGAAAGATGTTATGCCCTTTAATTCTAACCTGAAATGTTTAAATTAAGCAAGACAAGTCTCTCTGGAGAGAGAAAATGTCTTTTATGAGATTATCTGATATAGCAGGAAGAACAGGCAAGTTTGCAGGTGAGTGGTGAAGACTTGGATAAAAGTTTCTATTCCTCAAAGCTTTTCTTGTGATTTTTTTTTGTTTGTTTTGTTTTTCCCAGCTGTAGGAGATACTATCTCTATCTACGAGGTTGGCTTCACTTACAGCCTTTGAGATAGTGGCTGTAATGCCCTTATGACTTGAGTATCTTTGTTATTGGTCAGGAGAAAGCGTTTCAATGTGTAGCACTAGGAAATATAAACTTTTCTGTTACTTAGAGCCCTGTCTAATATCCTGTTCATAGATTTTTATCTCTACTCCTTGTGTCCGTTTCTGGAGCCATTACCACTCGACAGCTGATATGCCAAGATTCTTTTCTTTCTCCAATAAGTCACTTGTATTTTTTTTTTTTCCCCCACTGGTACCAGTAACAACAGAACCAGAGTTAAAGCTATTTGATATGATAGGGCAGTATGGAGAAACTCACTGCAGCTCTGCCTCAAGGGAATGTCAGATTTTCCATGTGGACAGGTCTGTAAGAGAAAAGGGATGACATCCTGACAGAAAAGAGATTACAGTCATAGAAGGAATCGGTTATTTCTCTTCCATCTCTGAACTGCTGCAGGCATAAACATGCCTCATTATCTAAAGGCATTACAGTATCTCTTTTAGTGTGACTTCTCACCATAAAAGCATATAGGATTTAGTGGGAACCATTCAACAAATTCTTGATTTTCAGACTTTGAAAGGCAGGTTGTAGAATTCAGTTCATTTGTCTGAGCAATGTACAAAGGCAGGAGTTACTTCACTTTAAAACTTTCATATGAAAGCCCACTAGTTTTGCTTGGAACTGATTTGCCTTTTTACTATTATAGTCATCTCTTATTTTACTCTATGAACAGAACACATAACACTTTTTAGGATACACAAATTATATGTCTTCTGTTACCTCTCCTTTGGATATTTCTGTGTAGCTGAAATAACTTATTCAAGTCATTTGGTTTATAATTTCTAGTCTGTTTAGGTCCAGTGTCTCAAATCCTGATGAAATCAAGTCAACCCTATGCTTCTTGGGAACGCAGTCTGATTCATTATGGGGAATATTAGCCTAGGAGCTGAGAGAGTTGGGTGAGAATGGAACATCATAACGTTTTGATCCTGACCAAAGAAGAGGAAAACCACTGCTGCACAGGAGGCTGTTTATGCTTTACTGTTTTTCTCTCTCAGATGAGTTTATAATCAAAATAACATGGCTGTTTTGTGTTGCTAGACATTGGTATAAAAAGGCTGTTATCTCACACTTTGCTGCAGTGGTGATTGCTTTGAGCTGAGACTTTCAAAAGCCCCTCTTCAGAACAGGAGTGAAGGGGAACTGTGTGGCTGAAAATGTAAAAACCTCAATTCTCAGCTTTTAAGTGCAGTCCTAGGAGAGATTTGGCTGTGGCACAGAATTGTAGGCGAGAGTTCAACTGATTTGTGGGCTCTTAGATGAGCTTAGATGTCACACTCAGACTGCTCTTTCCAACTATTAGAATCAAAATCCCTGAGCTAGGGAAAAACCAGTGCCTCACAATGGTGGTGCATTTGAAATCCAGAACTTTGTAAGCTTTTGTTATTTATTTTTATTGTTTTTTTTCCCTCAGGGTAGCGGCTGAGCTAAATAATGATCTTCCTATAGGGAAGGTTATGGAAAATATGTGCAATGAGGATATGAGCCAGATGAGGGACAAGACTCTGTGTGTTTGAACATTTGCATTGGAGAAAGGCTTTTGGACCTGGGACTGGTTTGGAAAAGCAGGACTTGGGGAATAGCTCCTACCCCAAAATCTGTGCTGTGAAGGTGGGGTGGGAGGTAAATGGAAAGACATAAGAGTTGACTGTTTCCAAAAGCAAACCTGCACTGAGTCACAGATGAGCTAGAACTCATACAATACTGTGGATAGTGTGAAACACGTGTTCCGTGGCAGTGTATAGCCCTGCATCTCTAACCTCCTCCAGAGGACGAGTTTAGGAGCCAGAAAAGTGTGCCGTGTCACCCTTTTGTGAAGGTGTTTAGTCCTAGTGAGGCAGACAGAGGTGTGAAGAAGCAACATCCTTGGAGATCCATTCCTGAAGTACAAAGGGACTGTAAGTGTTTCTAGTTTGCATGCAAGGAAATGAGGCGCATCTCAAGACATTAATGTTATCTGCAGACAGTAGGCAAGTCTGTGGCCCAGCTGCGATCAGACTCCAATCTCCTGAGCCCCATGCAGTGCTTTGTTGTCTCTTCTATCAAAGTGCCTCCTTCCACTGTACATCTTAATTAACAGCTTATCCTAACAACTAAGAGGTAGCTCCGTAGTGCAAACAGTACCAGTATGGACAGATATGTGTATAAACTTATATTTTGTTTCTAATTAGAACAGGGATGCATGCATGTTATAATGTGAACAGAAGGAGAAAATATGGATCTCAACCCATCAAATAGGAAACTATTGCTTTCAATGAAAAACTGTTGCTTTTCTCAAGCAAATATAAATGCAAGTTTCGTATGTGAGATATGGGAGCTGACGTAGAAAGGTTTTAAATAGAATTCTGACTGATTCTGCTGGTATTTTTGTATTAACAATTACACATTTTTGTAAAAACCAAGAGTTGAGACTGAAGATTACTGTGCTAAAGCTGTATGTGTCAAAATGCAATTGTGCACATAGTGTTTGTGCTAGAAAGCCTGAAGCATCAGGGCAGGATGCTTATTTATCTCTGAAATTGCTGTAGCTCCATTGATTTCAAGAGTCTGCACACCCACATGCATTTATAACAGCCAGGAAACAGGCTCTTGAGTGTCAGAAATGCACCATGAAGATACCAAGCAACATCTGTAACATAGCAA
Organism: Trogon surrucura; assembly: GCA_020746105.1. Lineage (NCBI taxonomy): Eukaryota > Metazoa > Chordata > Aves > Trogoniformes > Trogonidae > Trogon > Trogon surrucura. Next base: position 51,466,832 of record CM036621.1, on the reverse strand, counting down.
CTGGTCAGCCTTTATGCTGTTCTTATTACTGCTGGTCTTGGAGGTTGGTGGTAGTGGCATATTGTGGAGGTTTTGCTTTCTTTTTGGTCAGGCTAGTCAGGTTGTCTGGGAGTGTAATGCCTACCAAATTTAAAAGCATAGCCAGTTATGGTAGTGGTGCAAGGACCCGGCTTTATGAAACCTCAGCTTTGGTTCACTGCGAAGGGTTGGGAAGACATTGCACAGCAGCGGGTGTCCGTGATTTCTTCTTGCTTTCTGCAGGATTAATGCTTTGCCTGTGTGCAGTTTGGCCTTCCTGAATCCATCAGAAACTTTGCCAGGTTCTGGCATCTGTCTTTTCTGCTTTCAGGAGGACTGTTGAAGGCAGTGTGAGCGGCAGAAGCCCCAGGCTGCCATCCAATGGCAGACCCTTTGGTTTTGCTTTGTTGGGATGAAAAGGAAGAGCCTTTTTGTACATGGCAGAGGAAGGAGGTATTGGGGCTGGGAAAGTAGTCACAGTCCATGAGCAGTGATTATGTATTCCTCAGGATCAGCATCTCTGCAGGTGTTAATCAGCACCAAGGCCTGAGATCAGTGAAGCACCTGCTGCTATGGCTGCTTTTTGCCTGCTGTCAGGTGTCTCACAGTCTTATGCAAATAAACCAGTTAAGAAAATTAATTACTTGGATCAAGCCATTCTGGAAAGAATAGAACCAGATCCTGTACAAGCCAGACAGTTGGCTGAAAGATGTTCTGTATTTACACAAAATGTAGCAATTAGGTTTTCCCCTAGTATCTTTTGTGTTTTTCACATTGCCTATTATTTCTGCAAGGACAGAGGGGGAGGTAGGGTGAGTTTTGTAACTACTGTCTGTGATTATGCAGCCCAAAGAAATAGAAATAGCTTTCTCGGTGTTTTCTACATCTTGGGATTTATTAGGTGTCTTGTGCTGACAGAACAAGATGTAAAATTGCTTTCAGTGTTCATCTGTCACCGTGTAAGCTGGAAGAAGCAAGTCTCACAGAAGTACTGTAGCACAGGAACTTGGCTTGTTTGTTTCTGTCCATCATGGACAATTAATTCCCTCCGTCCTAAAAATGGTTTTTGTATCTCGCTATGAATAGACAAAAGTGATTCTGTTTTAAGTGCAATACAGGGGAGAGCACCTTTAATTTAAAGGATATTTGAAAACATAATCTAGAGTTGACTTTTAAGTGTTTGGTCTGTTTATACAGTACTGCTAATTGTTAACAGATAATAAAGTAATTTACAGTTTGGTGAAACTCTGTAGCCTATTTGTAGCCACAGGGAAATGTTACTTTCACTGCGTTCTTTGGGATAATCATTTTAAAGAAAAAAAGTAAAGGAAAAGATAGTGTGTTCTGCTGTACCTCAGCTGAAGCAGCTCTGAATTTGCTTGGCTGCTGTAATGAAGCAAAAACCTGCACTCAGGAAGATGATAAAAACAAATGTGCAAACAGAAGCTGCTTACCAGTCATCCTACTCAGCTCCCTGCTAAGACCTGATGGATGAACACCCACTGTGTAAGTCCTTGTATCACTCCTGTCTGGAAAGGCCAAAGAGCAATCAAAAAGAAATAAGGGAGTTCCATAGACTGTAGGCCGAGGGCACCACTGTTGGGGACCCCCAGAGTCAGACTCTCTTCTGTATATATGTGGTTGCAATGGAAGCAGCAGGTTTAAAGCTGTGTGGGCCTTGCAGCCTGTTCACCGAGGCAAGAAGGGTCAAATTCAGCTGTACATGGATGGGCTGCCTGGTTGGAGACCCATGGGTTTCACAAGGCATGTGCCGTTTAGATCCCGCAGGTTGTATGGACAAGCTGTGTGCTATGTAAGTTTATTTGGGGTAAGGGTAAACTCTGATGTTTGTTTTAGAGGGAAGCCAGGAGCAGGATGTCTTTTTCCTTTATCCTCTCTTCACCCACCCTTCCTCAGAGAGTCTTTATGGCTGTGAGAAGAGTGAGAGTCCTGACTGGCATGGAGGGGCCTGGGTTTTGAAGATGCAGCTGATCTGTTTTGGGAGCAGAATTTGTTTGACAAATGACAGACACAGTCCACTGGTGTAGTTGATGCAGTCTTTTTTTAAACTGTAGTCTCTTTGGAAATATTCAAATGTGAACATTGTGCTGTCTGCTTCTTTAGCTGAAGCATGCCAAGCACTCATGTCACCTCCTTATTGTGACCAGACTTCCTGTAGGCTTTTGAAGTGCTTCTTTCCTGCCTTGGAACCTGAAAGAGTACCTGCCCATAAGCAACAGGTTAAGGGCTGCCTTAAGAAGGCTTCTGTTTCCAGAAGCTACTTTCTTCAGCTTGTATCTGGTGATGCTGATGTTACAAAGATGTGGGGTCTTAAAGCTCCTCTCTGGGTATTTTGCTGTACTTCACGTTAGTTATGGAGAAAAGAGAGGCATGGGAGATCCTAAGGGTAGTAATTTGTCTGCATGTTACACCTTTTGCAGGTAAGGAATGAAGCTGAGGCTGAAGGTTACCCAACTCTCATGAAGGTTACAGAATATATTTGCAGAAGCAGCAATCTGCATCTCATTTTAATCTTTAGTGTCTGTGCAGAAGAGTGTAGGCAAGCCTCAGACAACTTTATTGTGGTTATGAATCATATGCCTGGGCACAGCAACTGTGACTTGTGGGTTCTGGACATTTTTAAAGTGCATGACTTTGTGAATAAAACTTGCTACTGCAAGAGAAAAAAAAATACAAAAAAGAAAAAGGCAGACAGACATATAGACAAAGTGGCAGGACAGAGCTGGTCCAGAATTTTTCAAAAATCAGTGGGGTATTTTTCTGTTTTGGAACATCTCTGAGCAGGAAAACCCAAGTTCAGCCCTACACATCCGGAAATGCTGCTGGCATGTCTGCAAATCCTGTGTTTCCTTCTTACCCAGAGCATTTGGAGCTGGAGCAGTTTTCAGAACCTTCTACCAGAGAGGGCAACATGGCTCACTTGCTGCCAGGCAAGTGTAGCTGAACTCTACGGTAAGACTGAACCCTACTGTAAGACTGGAGGTAATCAGTGCGTCCTCTGTAATTGTGCAGAGTACACTCTGCCCTGCCTGTTAGGCTGTGTCTGCCTCAATCAGGAAGAAATGTTAGCTTCCTAATTGGCTTTATGTGGCAGCTGGAAGTTGGGATTCAAGTATAGGTTCAGCAGTGGCACGTGTGGAATCAGATGTGAGGAAGTAGGGCAAAATTCTGAGTTTTGCATTTGCAGGTGCAGACATAATGAAGAGATCTTCAGGAGATGTTAACCCGGAATGTGTTTTTCATATTAGCTTTCACAGGAGCAATAGATCTCAGGCGGGTGTCATCTACCTTAGGGATCTGAAAATAGACTCCTCTGAGCAGGGGATGAACAAAGGTGATGCTGCTGTACTAATGAAAGGGCTTGGGACATGGCCTGGTCAAATTGCCCCTGGCCTGTTCTGCAGGCAGATCGCACAAAAAAATAGATCCATGTTCCTGAGAAGCAACTAGTAAAATGTCAGTGCTTGCATTTACAGAAAGGCTTCTTTTTTCAACTCTGATTTCCTCTGCAAATATGCCACCTAGATTTGCAGGGTTACATGAACTGTGTGTCTCTGGTAGGCTCTTTGCATGGGAGCTGTCACATTTACCACTTTGATTTAAAACTGCCCTTAATTCTCCTGTTTCAATCTTCCTGTCCTCTGGAGATGTTTTCCTGTTTCCACTTAATTAAAAGGTATGCTGCAGACTCTCCACCGGTGACCCAGGGGATGAGTGTTGGTGAGCTGTGAGGAGATGGGTGCTACACTTGCCCCCATGTGCATCCCCTATTGCAGAGACCAATTTGGGTATTTTATGGGGCACTGTGTTTCTCCACAGAGCCTCTGTCATCACGTGTCTCATCTCGGTCTTGTGTAGTGTGGTTGTTCTGTGTCATACTAGGTCGTGCTTTTGAACCTCAGGACTTTTGAGTGCCGATTGCAAATTGAACAGGAAAGATTGCTTGAATTATCAGAAGAAAAACAGTGGAAGCCATGACCTCTCTTCTGCTCCTCAGGGCAGAGCAGAGATTTTTGTAGCATTCTGCTTTGAAACAAATTGGTAAATAGCAGGGATGTTCTGATCTATAGCAGGTTAGCTGCTGAGGTGTCCATAGGCTTCCTAGGTACTGAAGTAGATGGGATGGAAAAGACATTAAATAGAGATAAGAACTAAAAGAAAAAAAATCATGCAGAGATGTGGAAGTAGCTTATTCAGGCAGGAGTAACAAAATCTAGGAAAATTATGCCAAATCAAGCAGTGCAGATGAAAATTTTGCCTGAGCGCATAGTACAGGCTGTGACTATTTACCATCATGAGGTTAGATTGGGGATAGCATAAACTGCAGGGAGTGCAGCAGCTAAGAAATAAAAATGACCATAATGTCAGTGCTCAGACCCAGGTAAATGAACCATGCTGTAGGACAGAGCAGAGCAGTGCCGGAGCTCCCTGTAGATGTGGTTCCAGAAGTGATGTATTTTCTGGTGTCGTCCTTGACAAGGATAATGGGGCTGACAGTGACTGACTACTTCTTATGTGTTTGTTTGAATTCATGGGGAATTTGCTGAGATAAAGTTAGTGCAGTATGGCCTGCAGGTAAAGGACCAGTGAAAAAATTCAGGACTCTGCTAAACTTTGTTTTTAACAGTTTTCATACCTTACAGTACCTTGTAATGTTTCTGTAGTCGTGATAGAGGAGTAAAGACAAGTTGCACCTCACGGTGAGGGGGAGTCTAGCAAACATGGGCTTTGTGAGGACCTGGAAAGAGCCTCCAATCTGTCTCCTGATGGGCAGGGTGCAAAATTGTTCTGAGGATTCTTCAGTAGAGAGAGACACTACATTGAGCCCCACCTTTTGTAAAGCTAATGTAAAAAAAAGATTATTTAAAAAATTTCATAAACCAAACATGTCTTCATGCATGTAGGAACGATGCTGATTTTAGATGTTAAATACTGGTGGAGAATAAAGGGAGTGGTGGGGTCTAAAAACATCTGGATCTTTAATTTGTCTTTTGGTAGAAGTGACTTTCGTATCCCCTCTTCTGTTTGCTAGAAGATAGACTTCCATTGTCAAATATGGTTATGACCTGAGTATTTCTCCTGAGCTTTTCAATATCAATTTCATGCCAAGTGTTGGGAAAAATACAGTTCTGTATTTTATGGGATACTTCTTTGCAATGTTTTTCTTTTAAAATACAAATGGAAAAAGATACTTTTTAGAGAAATATAGGAGCAGCTGGTGCATGATTGTATTATGAATGATCTAAACCAGGCATGACACCTAACTTCTGAATTCTTGTAATTTTTGACCGTTACGTAATTCTGGGAAAGAGGGTATTGATTAGTGTGCATGCAGTGGACCAAACATGTTCAGAAGCACAGAACAAAAGGTGCTGGGGATGGGGGAGTTACATAGTCCAAGCTGGAGAATGGCTTTTCTAGGAATGATAATTTTGAGCCAAAAAATGGAAGAGTCCTAGCTTTTCTTGCTCTTTATTAGCATGATATTGGGCTGGATCCAAACTTTGCTGTGTCTGTGTAGAAGGGCTGTCTTTGTGATCATGACTGGCTTTGAACACTGTGATACAGGGCAAAGCATGGTATATTTCCGTGTTTTGGTCCCATTGCCAACAGAAAGGGAGAATGATGGTCAGGCAAAACCCAGCTCTGCTATTGACTTCCCCGATGACCTCTAGCAATAAAAAACCCACGGCTAATGATACACTTGCCATGCTGCAGAACCATGGAGTGAGTGTGCTGTTGTTACATGTGTTAGTAACCTTGCTGTTAGGAGAACATGCTTCGTAAACAAAAACAAGTTTTCAGCTAATATTTTGGCTTTTTTTTTTTTGAGGGAAGCCTACAGTTTATTGCCTGCGGAGCACCAAGGAGTAACTGGTAGAAGCTGCTTGAAGTCCTAGCCAGATGATAGAGCCAAATTGTGATTATGATTGCACATCACAAAAGCTGTCTATTTGGGAAGAGATTCGCTATTTGTTCATTCATAGCTTAGACCCCATCATGCAACAGCAGCCACATTTGTGCAAACATTTGCTCATTCTGTGACAAAACCACTTGTATTGGCAAGTTAGGAAATGTAGCATTTTTGTATTAAAAGGCAGTAGGTAATCTTTGCCTGTAGCTGTAGTCCTGGTTAAGTAATATGCTATTAAGCTCAATTAGAGTGGCACAGTGAAAATGAGTGTAATACTGCAGCACTGAAACAGCATGCAAAGACCTGAACAAATGAGATGTTATTACTGTGAATAATGCGCTCTCATATGAGTAGAACCACTAAGTTTAGGGGCCCTACACATCTGTTTCATGGTGTATCTGTTACTGTATCTATTTTGTTGACTTTGTTTTGATGCTTTATGTTCACTGAAACATTTTGATGTTTTTTAGTTTAAAACTCAGTAACTGAAACTGGTTAATGCAGTAGACCAAGCATCCTCTGAGATGCTTTCTGCTTTGCTGGTATGGACTGAAAAGGAACAGCCTCTCTGTGCTTCTTCTCCCAGCCATACAAGATGGCAAGCTAGGTTGTCTTGTGATAATATGTTTTGAGTGTGTAAAACCATCCTGTCTCTGCATGATCCATGTAATACATGGGAAAAAATTTCCCATCTAGTAACTGATGAGGGCAATTTCCTGTAAGCCAGCTCTTCTTGTGGTCTCTGGTTTCCAGCCAGTTCTATTTTTACTGCCCTTTTCTTCTCTCGCTTTTTTTTCCCCTTCCCCCTAGTTTTTCTTTTTTTTCTTTTTTTTTTTTAAATAAAAAAAAAATGTTTCTGTTTATTTCTGTACTGTAATGGCTCTTACACCCAGACAGGCTACAGTTTTAAAAGGCACCAACAAAAACCGTGAAGGTAGTGTGTATCCTGATCGCATTTAATTAAAGCTTTTGAACCACGTCGTAAAGTCAGCGTGAGCAGAGGAGAGTGAAGCCTTGGTTGTGCTGGATATCATTGCCCAGCTAAAGCAAGGTCCAAGCAATTCTCTATTACTATAGTGAAAACTGTTTCGTTCCTGACACTGCAAACACTTACATGGATGTACCATGTTACTTATATGCGTAAGGATCTATGAGCACGTAAGTAGTTGCAGTAGCAGGCCTCGTAATTCGCCTGGCTCTAGTCAATAAAGGCTGAGGGCACAAAAGGAATCCAACAATCTAAAGCCTGGTGTGAGTGAAGGAGGTTTGAGTGTTCGGGCAGAGTGAGAAGGTGAAAGGAGATCCAAGTAGGAGTGCAGGAGGCTAGAGATGTGAGAAGGGAGTCATTTAGAACCATCACTTTCCATTAAAGTAAATGAAAATCTTGGCTGCAGTTACAGAAATGTCATGCTGCAAGGCATGTGTGTATGTAAAACCAGTCTCACTCTGTTTGAACTTTTTCCCAAGACCTTAGGAATCTGGGAACCTTTCAAAAAACAGTTAACATCATACAGGAGAACTGGTTGAAGATACGACTTCATGATATTAGAAATTGTACTTGGAAGGCATTCTGACAGCCAGATTCCTAGAGGTGCAAAAGGAGAAAAACAAGGTAATGCCATGACAAGTTACTGTTTCACAGATGATACTGTTAGCTTTGGAGCTCTGTGGCCTTACTTGGAGATTTACTCCTCCAGCTTCTTCAGACTTGCTTGCTTCCCCCTCTGCCTCCCCATACACTCAACTCTGCAAATCACGTCTTTGGAGTGCATCAAGAAAGCTGTACATTTTGCAAGCAAAATGCCAGAGGAATACAGCATACACACAGGACAAAGGCTGGTCTTCCTAACTAAGGGACAGTGGAGGTGTATTTTGGCGCTTGCAAACAGTTGCCCTGGTTTGTACCCACAGCAGGGTAATTAGATACTTAATTATAGAGATGAACATCCATGCTTTCTCATAGATAGTAACAGTTGACAAAAGATGCTGAGAACTTAGCCCCAGGAGGCATTTGGCATCTGAAGCACAGTTTGTACCAGTCAGATCTAGCAACAGTTGCATTTCCCTTCCCTTACATTCATGTCTTAAACAGTTGTTGATTATGTTTTAAATGTTTATTAACCCAGCTGCTCTAGGATGAGCACATCTGGTCCTCTGATCTTGGAAAGGAGAAGCATTTTTCTGTGGTTTCTGGGTTCAGTTCCTTCAAGCCACTTGTCAGCTTTTGGTGAACAAATGCTTCCATGTATTTTGAAGAAACAAATTATATTCAGAAAAGCATATGCCAAAATGGCCTTTTTTCATGTGAAATGTTGGCAAAATTTTTGTGCTACAAAGACATCAAAACATGAGAGTGGTGGATTTGTAAAGAGGTGTGACTTCTGCCCTCTTGACAAGGTCCCACCACTGCTCTGAAGCATCACTGGGGGAAAAGAGGAGCATTTCTGGTCTTCATTAATTACAGCTGCAGCCTTCACAGCAGAAGCATTGGGTTGATGCTTCCTTGCTGGAAATCATATGGTTATTGCATGTTTTTCCTGCAAGGTGCAACATCATTTTGACTAAATACTGCTGGGGGTAGGCTGTCAGTGATGCTTGCTGTGAATCATCCTCACTAATGGAAATTGTTCAATAGAGAAACAATAGTTACTAGCAAGAAGACATTTCTGTTCTGAATCCCTACTCTTTTTTTACACCAGTAGTCCCCCTTCATGAACTATTTTGTAAATTACCTTCAGGCTGGAGGGCCTCATTTGCTTTCATTCTAACAAATATTTTGGTATGAGTGGAAAATAAAGAACAGAAGCAGCTTTTTGTTATTTCTGAATTCTGAACATGTTTGCTTCAGTCGTGTTTTTGTTCTGACTTCATTTTGCACTTTACTGTGGTTGACTGGAAAATGTTGAATCAGTCATACAGCTAGTGCTGCAGGTGGACTGTTTAAAGGCATTTATTTCTGAAGTGCTAAACTGAGGAATGTGGACATCAAATAATAAAGTAAATACAGTTGCCTTGGAATGCTGCTGTTTCCCATTGTTTTAGGAAATCATAGGCTTCCTCTCTCTAGAAAAATAATCAAGTAGTCTTAACTTTTAAGCCTGTAAATAGACTCTAGGGGATTACATGCATGATTAAAGTTATACTCCTGCATCAGATCTTCCTTTTCTAGTCTGTGATGAGAATTCTTAGGTATGAAGGTTGCTATTTGCTGTCTGCTTAAATGTTCTTCTGGTTTTCTGGTTGCATGGAAAGGATGTTGCTGAACTCTGCTCCTATCCTGAGAATATCAACCTCATGGTAAGTGAAGCTGTAGAGTGAATGGAACAAAATGTGCAAAAAAACCAAATTAAATGAGGGTGATCTGCTACAGTATCTGGAGTCCACTATGTCTGGGGATGCAATACAAGCTTGGAGGAAACACTGGTCCATAGATCCAAATATCTTCCACGTGGTGAATTGAGAGCATAGGAAGGGCACAATTTTTTTTTTTACAAACCCCTCTCATGTAACCCAGATTATACCTCTTAAGAAAAAGTGTGTTTATACTAACTGAGGGACTCTACAGCTGTTAAACAACACATCAGTTAAAAGAGTCAATTACTTCTCAATTGAAGTTCAAGTGCTTGAAGCTTCAGATGATGCAGGCTTGGTGTGTGTGCATGTTCATCTGTACAACTTTGTTTTCCTTAGCAAAACTAAACTGTCTGCTAGTATCTCTATCTTTAGAAATGTACAGCTTTCTTGTTTAACTTTAGACTGATTTGAGCTGTAGAATTCTTTCCTCTCTCCCTTCTCTGATTTTTGGTGTTCTCTGTGAGGCAGGGGAATAAACTCTCTAGGTGAAGCATGCAGGATCCAACTTCTGTGGTTGCAGGTGTGGACCAGACAGTTGAGGCATATTCCTCAGGAGCTTGAGAACTATCAGAGTTGGGAAAGAGGTTTTGTGGTTCTGTGGGTGGAAGCCAATTTGTGTCAATATTTTCAAGGCTGTCCTAGTGTTGGTTTAGCTAACTGAGAAACATCAAAGGCCTTGAGTGGTTGCGTTCTCCAAAGCTCATTGTGCCTTTCAAAAGTAGAAAGCCATTACCAAAGTGATGCCACAAGGGCTCACCCGAATGGGTTGTCTTATCTACCCAGTTTCTGGCCTTCAGGCACCTGTTCTTCCAGTTTAGTAACAGAGAGTCCCACCTTTCATTTCTACCTGTCATATCACCAAGGGATCTCTCTTGTCCTTTACTCATGCAAAGCAAGAAAGATTTCAAGACACCTTCCCAGTAGGAGAATGGGGAGAGCCTCTCTGAGGCTCACCAAGTGTTGGCAAGGGACTGCTCCAGCTTGATGCATGGTCTCATAGCAAGGAATGCAGTGGTGAGTCCTGTGTGAGGAGCCAAGATTGTCAGCGAGGGTGCCAGCCATGGCCTTGCTTTCCCACCATGTATGGAGCAGTTAGCAAAGGGGTAGCTTTACTGGCAGCTTCTTTGCTGGAGACTTTTCTGCTGAAGCAGGTACTCTTTGCCCCCATTGGACTGCCCGGGCATGAAGCTGAGACTGAGAAGTGACATGTGCATTTTTAAAAATTGCAATCCTGGATATGTGATTTTTGTTTCTTTACCTGCAATGCATCTCAGACTTGTGTTGCATCCTTTTATTTCAGTTTCTTTTTCTCCTGATTCCTTTAATGGGTAGAGGATATCTGTTGAAAGTCTTTCATCTTCTTTTCATATTGCTCTTGTATTAGGTCAGCAAGCATGGTTTAATAAATAGCACATAAAACACTCATGTTTCTGTGATCCTATAATGATGTGCAATGTTTTATGTGAGCTATAAAACATGATACTGAGTCTTCCATTTAGAAGGCTATGTGCGCTTTATTTCTTTGATGTAATTCAGTTGACAGCAGTGTGGCTGTTCCTGACTTCCTGACTTACACCTAGATAAATGCACAGGGAGTAAGAGCAACACAAGTTCACACCCAGTGTGTGCTGAATCATTTGCTCATACTCTCTTATGTGTAGCAGAAAATGCTTTTAGGGTACTCTTGAGGAATGTATCAAAGTAGTGTCTCTGATTTCAAGTTCAGGCGAGGTACAAGTTTAGCTAAGGGCTGTCTAAAGCCAGCAGCTTTTGATACGATTCATAACGAAGGTGGAAATCAGTGTTTTCTAGCGGGAAAGAACTAACGTCCACTGGCCTGACCAATGAACATGCAGGACTGAGATTTTTTTCAATTGTATTTCTAATTAAACTGTGCCAAAGGGTTATTTTAAGTGAGTTGCTTCTGGACAAACAGTTGCTGATACAAACAAATGCAACCCTGCTTGTGCAGAGAGGGTTGAACTAGATGATCTCAAGAGGACCCTACCAACCTCAACTAGTCTGTGATTCTGTTCTGAGAATGTGTGAGGATTTTGCATTTTATGAAGTAGCTTGCTTTGTGCTCTTGATTTTCTGACTGTGTTTCATTTGGGACTTTTCCAGTCTGTGAGTTTCCTCATCTAAAATTCCTCCTTGCCTTTTCCTTCCCTCTGCTAGGGCTCTACCTCAAATGTTGATGTTTCATCATGGTGGTCTAGGAAACTTTTTATGGTAGTTCTTGTACCTCTCTTTGCTCTGTGTGTTTTTCCAATGTGAAATAAGAAGCAGACTCCAGCCCATCGGGTCTCATTGTGGCTGGCCAGAGCCTGGCTTGATATCTGGATCAAAGCATCTGAAGTGTGCTTAGGTGGAGCCATCTTCTCCAATCTGCTGATGGGCTGTCAGTAGCTTGCTTTACCTTCCCCATGCTAAAGCTGTCCAGATCACATTAATAGTCTGGGCCTGTACTAAGATGCTGAATATGACTAATCTCTTTGCCCAGAGAGCTTGGGTTGACGCATCCTCTTAGCATGAGCCAGGGATTTACAATATGGGTGGTGGGTGAGTCTGATCTGACAGCAGGCTCTTAACTGATGATGTAGCCATGTGCTTAGTGTCTTCTGTTCCTCTGGGGCTTTTCGAGGACAGCTTGGTCCTGCCTGCACGTCTTGCTGGCTCAGTTTTCTCTTCAGCCAATGCTCTTTTGTGTCCTAGTTAGCTTCTTGTTGTGTGTACACAAAAAACTGGGTGGCTCTGAAAGAGAAACATCTTGCTCTCCTGACTACAATGTTTCTAGGTTAATAAATACAGACTTCTGCCATGGCTCATCTGGAGGAATAAAAAGTATTGTAACTGGTGATCATTATTTAGGACTCTATCGCAACTTCCAAACCTGGGTGATAAAGAGTCAATACAGTAAAGATTGATGCCTGGGAGTTCAGAGCCCTTTTTTTTTTAATTAAGAATTATGTTGTTACTGATTTAGATGAATGGGAACAGCAGTAACTAAATCAGCAGCAAGCCTGCCAATGACTCTGGTGGGCTTGTGATGAAAACTGTTAAGTAGTTGACACACGGCTCAAATTGTGTGCAGAGATCAATGCCAGAAGTAAATCATATAGACCATTAACCTTGGGACCTGCAGAGGACAAAATACAGAGCAGTGCTGTTTGGAGCACCTGTACTAACCAAGCATTTGGAGGTCTGTGTGTGTGGGGAGAGACATCAAAATAAAAGCCACGTAAACAATTCCAAATTCATTCCAAGCTGGCTGGAGGAAGGAAAAGGAGAAGGGTAAGTATCTGGTAGTTTTAGATATGTTGCCACGGTGACAAGAGCCAATAAACTAGAGCAAAACCAGGACTAATCTATAATTTACAAGTATAGCAGATGCAAAGACACATTGCTCTTTGCAGAGATTCAGGTAGCTAGTAGTGAACCTGCTGCTATGTCCATCATGCTCGGTCCTTCCCTCATCATGCAGAGTGCTTTGATTTACTGCTGGTTTCCAAAGGTTCCTTGACACTTAAAAACCATACATTTATTTCTTTTAACAGCAAGTTGATGACATCTGCCACCATCTGATTTCAGTCAGAGCTTTTTAGGTACTGCAGTAATATTCTTAATGTACACATATTCTATCTATTAACCCTGCTGTCTTCAAAAAGTGAAGCCAACTTTGGTCTGTAACTTCTGGAGCTGTGGGCTCCATTGCAGTGGCACTGTGGAAGCTGAAGATAGTCCTCTAAAAAAAGAGCATTAAGGTCTTGAGTCAGCGGAGCCACCAAGCACATGATTTACTCTAAGTGCTTAAGTGCTCTGCTAAGTGAGGATGGATTGCCCAAGTGCCTAAAGTTATACAAATGCTTAAATGCTTTGTAAACTCGGTGTTTAAGGACTTGATCCCAAAGGATGCTGGAAGATCTTCCACTGAATTAAGGGAGGATGGAGGGGAACTCATGCCATGCTACAAGAAGTGTGTGGAAGAAAAGACATTATTGCCATTACGCTTTTATATTTTACCATGATAAAAAAAAAAATCACCAAAAGGCATGATTTCTGGGTTTGGGGGGAATGAGGAGTGGACAGTGGTGTTTGGTGTGTGTGTGTGTGTTGCGTAATAAATATTTGAATAATTTAATCAGTATTAAATACTGATTATTAAATACTACTGGTATGACATCAGTATGGGTGGGAAGCTGGAGAAAACTCCCCCGACAATCCATCCATTCAAGGTTGTAAATAGTCCTTTTTTTCCTGAGACATTAAGAAAAAAAAAAAAGTTAAAATAGCAAGAAGGTCTTTCCATTCAAAATCACATGATCAATCCCTTAAAGCAATTTTCAAAGTGATGTTAAACACATTGTGGGTACTTGTCTTCTAATGTTATGTATGAGTGTTAGTGGAATTGTGCACTTTGTTTTACTTGTGTTTAAAACAAAAGAGATACTTTAAAACCAAAAAATCCTAGTATAAAATGCTGGCTGGCTGTCACATTTAGGATTTTGCCCTCTAGCCCAAGTCATCTAGTGCAATAAAAAAATCTTTGGCTTTAAACAGAGGTTGAGCAAGTTAAAGTAACAGCCACTGTCTAGAGAAACTGTGTATTTATACCATATAAATGAAGTTTTTGTTGGGTTGTTTTTTGTTATTGGGTTTCTTTGGGGTTTGTTTTGAGGTGAGGTTTGTGTTTGTGGGTTTTTTTTTTGTTTTCCCTATGATATTTAATGATGACCGAGATAGCAAATTCTTTGGGACAGAGATCTTCCTCTGTCTTTCAATAATACCAGCATTTTCAAAATCTGAGACCTTTTCTGCTGCACAAGTTCCCACCAGATGAAAATGCATGCATGTAACTTCATGCAAAATAGCGTTTTTACCCCACCAAAGAAGAGTTCCTAGAGTTCCTAGAAAATCTGTTTGTGATATGCTTTAAGTGCTCATTTTCTACAAAAGCATTGATACTGTATAGCACCTACGTATCTATATAAATAATCTTACTGTGTGTTTGAACAATACCTGGTACAATGCAGCCCCATTCTGAGCTGTTTCTTAAACACTGTTGCAGTCAAAACAAGCAGTTTGGCTTAATAGGTGTAACCTGCCATAAACTTGCTCATAGAAGTGCTCAGGTGGATGCTGTTGTGCTGAGGGAGTAATGTGGGTGTAGCTGGAAATGACCATTTACTTGGTGGGAAAACAGAAAAAGCAAGAGCTGCTTTTCAGCGTGGTGCCTACTGGTTGAGCTTTTATGAATCAAAGCACGTGCAAAGCGCAGAGAAGGGCAGACCTTCATGGCAGACCAGCGTTGTGTGCTGCCACGGCCCTCGTTTGGTGCAGGGGAAGGATGGCAGCACGTGGGGCAGAACTGTACTGTCCTTTGATTTCCGCTTATTAGGCCAAGTGGGTGCTGAGACATTGATCCCTTCTAGAAGGGTGCCTGCTTTGCCTTGCTGCTGCCAGGGAAGGGAGCTGCTGAAGTGAAGCAGCTCCTGAAGCAGCTCCTGGGAAGCAGCTCTGAGATCCAGGTGGTGACTGAGAGGCTGCACGTGGGTTAGCTTGTTCCTGTGGTATCCCCCCTTGGCAGGACACCTCAGCATTGGGTCTGACCTTGCAACAAATGATCAAAACGTGGGGAGAGAACTGTACTTCCACAAAGCAGTGCTGGTAAGAAGTCTAGTCCTGGCTGAGCACAAGAATGGGAGAAGCTGTAGTTGTAAAGAGATTATACAGAATCACAGAATGCCAGGGATTGGAAGGGACCTCGAAAGATCATCAAGTCCAATCCCCCTGCCAGAGCAGAGAATATAAAATTATAAGAGGCAATCACTTCTGCAAAGCAGATCAGCACTGATGTGAGTTTGCTGGTGGTTGTAAGGTGGTGGTTTTCAGGTACTGCTGCTGAAACGTGTAAGCTGAGCCAAGTCTTGATGTGAAGGAGGCAAATGAAATCCTTCCCTGTTGAGCAAATCATTAACTTCACACACCCTACAAGAATGTTTTTCAGGTTTGCCTAACTAATTCACTGTGAGACATTTCAGAGAAGAAAAATGTTGTAATTGGACAAAAAATTTCAGTTTCATTGCATTTTTTCTTTGTTTTGCAGAGTTGGAGTGGCAAAACCCAAATAAACTTCCTTAACAGGCAGGGAAAAAGGCTGAAAGGTTTTGTGAATCTTTTTATTCTTGCATTTTCTTTTGATATTTTTCCATTTCAGATATTGTGTATCCTTTGAAATTAAGTATTTACTCCACTATTTTTAAGGTTCAGAGCTATACACAGGAAGAGGAAAAAGGCCATGTGTTCTTTTTCCCTCCTGCCCACCCCCTCTGTATTCTGCTCAATTACTTTCTGTGTTCATAGAAATAAAAAAGACGATTGTTTTCCTCCTAACCTTGCTTGAAAACAGCCCTCATTAAACTCTTTGCTAGGAGGAGGATTGGATGGGGCATCAGCACATTAAAGGCCTTCTCTGTCCGGCTTGGGATGCACCTTACGTAAGGAGCAGTCCCACCACGGCAGAGCTGAGGACAGTCGGTGCCATTTAACGAGCCCCTAACTGGGATCCCTTACAGAGATCTTGCAGCGCCTGGGGTGGCCCTGGGAGAACAACGTGGTGGTTCTTCCCAACTAGCCAAAGTGCCTCTGTGCTCTGCCAGATCGCTGTTGGCATAGCCTTGCTGCTGTCTGCCGGGGTTAAATCAGCACAGAGCGGCCTCTGGCCCTTTTTCTACAGGCAGACGTTGCAAGGGAGACAAGACTTTGTCATCTAATAGCATCCTGCTGCTTGAAGAAATGATTGGTCTTTTTATGGCATATATAGTCCTTTTCTTTAGGTTTCCTAGCTGCTCTTTCTCACCAAATGACCCAGCTAGTGCCTGGAAGGTGTTCATGGGATTGCTTCTGGATTAAAACTTTCTGCAGTGCAGCAATATGCACCCCATGGTGCATTGCATATCACAGGAAATGGAAGGTTAAAATTTAGCAGAAAGGCTCTTTGCTGCCCCTAGCAGCAGGATATTAGCTCAGAGGGAACGTAGCAGGACAAAGTGATGGTGTATTAAATTGGCAGTCACAATAATGGAGGGGAGAAGCAACTGTGTTGAGAGCTGCCAAAACTACAAATAAAAATGTTTGTGTGGGTGAAGGAAGTTGGTTAGCCACAAGTTAGAGCTCATGCCTCAGTTCCGTTGCTGTAGTTCAGGGATGCAGTGTGTATGCCAGTGCTAGTGCTGCTTTACTTTTGATTCCCTGTCCTTACTTATAGAAAATTTCTTCCAGTAACTACCTAGATTTTTAGTGCTTTGATAAAACTATTTTTCATATCCACTGCACACATTCTCTGTTGTGGACATTAGTCTTTTAAATGCTTGGATGTGATACTTTTATCATATCTCTTCTCAGTATTGTCTGGACTTAACTCCTGCTAAGTTAGTCTTTCTGTATAGGTTGTGCTTTATTGAAGCAGAGTTATTTCTATTGCTGCAGCAAACTGGATAGCCAAAGGGAACGAACTACAAATAATCCTCACAGAACTGGCAATCAGTCTGTGGTCTTTACAGAGGGGCTCTGCTGTCTTTGACGCCTCTGCTGACCTGAGCTGCAACTGTATCACACAGGTGAGGAGAAGGGTGCTGTTGATGGCCAAATGAAGCCAAAATGTGTCTTATAATGTTCTGAAGTCCTATCCACAATTGTATTTGGTTCAGCAGCTCAGCAATTGATTGCTTAAATCTGAGCTTTTCTTCTGCCCTGTCAACTTTGTCCTTGGCCACATCAAGTACTTGGAGCAAGCTGCCCTGGAGAATTCAGCCTGTGGCTTCTTCTAATTCAGAACCCTGTGGTTCTGTCAAATCAGAGTTTTTATATATCAGCTTAGAGGGACAATGAGAGGTGGAAAGGGAAGAGTTGAAAAAGGGCAGAACTGTATTTGATTCAGGATGAAATACGGTACTTTGCACCATCCTGACCTGTCATGTACAGTGGCTGTCCTGCTACTTGTCGTGCCACCTGCCATCTTCTCTGGTGGGCATGTAAGTGAATAAGCACCTGTTTGCCATTGAGAGATTTGTCTTTCTATAATACAGGTACAGCACTTCTGACACCTAGCAAACCTATCCCTATTTGGGCATGAGGACTTTTACATTTGCTCATAACCTTGTAGATGATGTTGAGGGCTTGTTTATACAAGTAGACATGCCTCACTCTACTGCAGAGGTAAAGGAATGGTGATTTCACAGTAAGCAGGCTGTGTGACAATGTAGTTGACTTCTTAAGCAAGCAAGTATTTCGTGCTCTGTATCAATTTACTGTTTGTATGTGATTTTTCTCTCAAACCTCTCACAGTCCTACACAGGGCTCTGGAGAGAGAGCAGAGAGAATCACAGGACCACTTCAGTGTGCTGCTGATGGTGGTGTCTCTTCTGGGCTAAAGGCTTTGCTGGTGCATGTGTATGTGGCTGAAGCAGCATCACACTGAGCATTTGTGCTTGTGAGGGTCTGGGCTTCAAAAGCAAACCTTAGCGTCTGTAAGTGAGAAGAAGCGTGTGTGTCCTGGGGTCAGCAAGCTGGGGGAGGTGTCTCACACTGGTGCAGTTACAGCTGTCACAAGTAAGTGTAGGGTGAAAAAAGCTGCTAAACCAAAATGATTCACGTTTATTTAGCGAGTGCTCTGGAGTAATTTGGTGGGCTTGACATCAATTTGTGACAATATGCTTAGGAGGGTTATTGGTATCATCAACAAGCTTGTGCCTGGCTGCTACTTCTTTTGCAGCTTCTCTTGCCCTATTTCTTCTTGAAGAACTCAGTAGGTGTTGTGATTTATCTTTCTCCTAACCACAGAGGATACATGTGACATGGTAGATACGATACATCAGGTTCCCTTGGTCCATTCATTGGTTTCTCATTTGGTTTAGTAATGTCTATAAATCTGGCAATTCCTAGTTTTGTTTAGAGCCTACACTTGAGGTTTCTCTGTCAGCCATGGCTGTAAGAAAATGGGTAGGTGAGGCCAAGATGTGAAATAGCAATGGCTTGTTACCAGGGCTGTGTTTCTGTCAAGAATTTATGGCAGTATAAGAATGAACTACAATGATTTTTGTGCGGTTCGTAAAACATGAGAACAGAATCATTCAGGCATGTAGCCTCATAAAGTACATAATGCTAGCTCTGAAATAACAGTGGTTTCTTAAACACACATGCAAAAGAGCTGCTTCTGAAGCAGCTATTTATACAAGATGTTTAAGAAACTGTTTCAGGTACCTTCCTCAAGAAGTGTATTTCATGTTTCTTGCTCCCAGGTTTTACTGCTTGCATCTGCTACAGTTTTAGTTAAGTAAGAACAGTTTTCAGTGAGATTAGTTTTCCATTTAAAGTCGTGTATTATGCTAACGCTCTCCTTGTTTCTTCAGTAATCCAATATGTTATGAAATAGTCTTCTACGCAGTGATGCAAACAGCTTTTAGTAATAACAGGGAGAGGTAACATGCATCTTTGCAAGCTAGGACAGGCACAGACGAGTGAGTTAAATTGAATGTTGATATGTCGGTTTATTAAAATTGATGAGTGCAGTGTGCTGGGTGGGGAGTACTGGTGTCCCATCTAGACCAGGTAGATGATAACCACTACAAGCAACTCTAGAAGCTCTCCACCTGAGATGGCAGAAGTCCTGTGTTTTCAAGCAAAGGGCTTGGAGTGCTCGATTTTCAACAGCATGCAAGTGAAACATTTACAGTAATTATATTTATCTAAATATTTGTTGTGTTGATTAATTTAAATTTGAAAGCTTTGTTCATTCTGACAATGACATCAGGTGGTTAGATTAAAGGTTGCTTGACCCTAGAAACTGTGCTCACAAGAGTAGAAAATGCCGTTTTGTGTGTGCTTGTGCAAACGGGACCCCACTGTGACAGGGTGAAACGTAAGTGTGGAGCTTGCTTCTACCAGCAGCCAGACTTCTGAAAAAAATCTCAACTTGCAGAAATTGAGAAATCAGGTCTTGGGGTCCACACAGGAAGAGCATCCAACTGCTTTTAAATGACATGATGAAGATACAGCACTTGGCACAACAGCCTGGTGTGAGGAAACGCTGCCTCAGGGAGTGTGGTGAGTCTCTCAGCAGTGGCACAAGCCTCTCTACGGCTACAAACTATGGAGAGGTGGAAAAAATCCAGCCAGTCACATGCCAGTGTTTGGAGGGTCCCTTTAGGTAAAGTTTATTTAGCTTTCTAGGAAGCTGCAGTATTTAATCTGACCTGAAGCAGCAAACAGATGGAGGGGTATATTCTGTCAGAGAAGAGAGCTGTATTTTTGGCTTTCTCTTCAAGCAAGAGGTTTGTAGGTGGCTTGCTTACTGTTCTTTGAATTTGATGCTCTATATATTGCTAAACTGGGCCTTTTTTTTTGTAAGTAACATACATAATTTTCCAGCCTCTTTAAGCTTAAACAGCTTACTTGCCCAGAAGTTAAAAGCAGGTTCCTTCGATGCCCTGTTAGACCATACATTCTGCTGCTGCAAGGAGGAAGGAATTCACGTGGGTTTGACTGGGAGTCATTTATGTCCTGCAGTGGGACCATGTATTTCACTTCTCAGATGAACCAGTGAATTCTGGAATTGTGTTTACATATCTGAAAGACAGAATTCTTTCAGGATTCTTTTTTTTATAAGGCTCTTAAGTGAACACAGCCTTTTTCCTGTTTGATCAAACTTGACTTTCATCAGTGCATATGTTTGGAAATTTCTCCCTCTCCCTGAGACTACATCCAGTCAATAGAGGACCAGAAAAGTGAACATTCTCGGGAAGGTTTGTTCTCATCTTGTAGTAACTTCTTAGAAAATAAATTTTTTTTTTTCAGTGCTGCTTGAATAGATGGCATTAGAAGCTGGGGGTTCAGAAACAGCATGGTTCTCCCTTTTTCAGGGTAAGTCGTTGAGCATTGCAAACTGGCTTGTGCTGGGAGAAGCCGACATCACCAGGAAGGTATTTCCTGGCTCCTTTTGCCAAATGCTAATAATAATAATAACAACAATAATAAAAATAAAAAATACTCAAATCTGAAGTAAACCATTTGTGACTTCATTTGGCACCACAGGCCTTCTCTGTGTAGCTCCTGCCTTTATTTTGTTACTCGTATGCCTGCCAAGAGGTTCTCAGTTAATTTGCCCCCTTCGTGCTCCCCCTCTTCCTCCTGCTGAAGCGAAGGCATAGCATATCACACTTTGAGCCAGAGGAACATATGGGCTGGGGAAGCTTTGGCCAAGCAGACTTAGGGCTCAGCTGTGATGTGGGGTGCTGCTTCAAGCAAGGGCAGTGCCTTGGCTTCAGAGGCCAGGGTGTCTCTCCTTGGGTTCTGTCTCAGGTGCAATACCCCTCCCAAGCTCTACTTCTTCCTGAGGGTTTAATTTCTTGCTGGCTTTTCCTGGTGATTGTCTCTCAGCTTGGACCTCCTTCACAAATGAGTTTGGCCACATTGGCCATACAAGATAGGTACTCATGTTTTCTTCCCTACCTGCTCTGAAGAAAGAAGAGTAGAAACTTGGGTTTTTTACATGTGCCAGTCCAATGAGAAGACAGCTTTTGGGGGAGCATAAGGTCTTTCTCTTACTTTATGCAAGTGCCGATCCATGAAGACATGGAAGTGTTCAAAAAATGCGTAGACATGGTGCTTTGGGACATGGTGTAGTGGTCATGGTGGTGTTGGTTGGACTTCGTGGTTTTGGGTGTCTTTTCCGACCTTAATGATTCTATGTCAGATCCTATCCTTATGTTTCAGATTCTTTGATCTGTGGTTATATCAAGGAAAGTGAAGTAAAATGTCTATAGTACTGTGTGGTGGAGAGGGGAGGGAGTTTGTATGTAAAGGCTGAAAGTCTGATCTGCTGCAGATAAGCAACAAGACAACACATCCTTGCCAACAAATTTCATTGTTGCAGGGAAAAACCTGAGAGCGTTTCTAAAGTTTCAGAGTCCAGAGAGTAACCAGGAAGGAGTGACTGGGAATTTCTTTTTCATTGGGGGAAAAGGAAATATATGAAACCATGAAGTGTGAGGCTCTAAACTTCCTCTCCTTATGAAATGGTGGTACCCTGAAGAGACAGGCTTAGAGTTGTGGTACATTAAAATGAAGTAACAGGTTCATGGTAATTGATAGTGTTTTATGACCCATCAGTTCCAGTTTCTGCTTTATTAAACACTTTTATGGCTGCTTCAGTGCACCCAGTTTCCCTTCCCTGACGACGGGAAGCTCTGTGAACTGCTGGCTTGTTTGTCTCCAGCCAGAGCTGGAAATCCTGAATTGATCCCAGCCTCCCATTTTGCTTAGGCAGCACCTGCATTTCCTCAGGTAAAATATAATATGCAAACATGAGCATCATTTCTGAAATCAGTTAGAAACTGTGCATCCACATGGTCCTCTGTGTATGTGTTTGTGTGAGTTGCTTTTCTTTGAATTGTTAAATTCACTGTGGAAGAAAATGCTTCCAGTGGAACTTGTTCTGATGAAACTGCAGAGGTTAAAAAGAAAAGAGTTGCTGTCCAGAAATCACTTTCTTTTGGCACATGTTCCCTCTAATTTTCTGTGACCTCACCTGAAGCCTTTTATCTGACATTGGTTTTGGATTGAGTCTGCATTGCTGATGGTGCATTTGGCTGTAAAGATGAGATTGGTAATGGTTTAATTGATTTTCAAGGGTAGAAGAAAATGCAGTTCTTGATAACCATTGCAATTTCAGGTAATGTATGCTAACACTGATGTATGGGCTGCTCAGAGCTAATAATAACCTGACTGTCCTGACCTGCCTTGGCTTCAGAATGCCTAGTAGAGCTTGCTGTGGCCTTGTAAAGATATTTGGTATTTTAATGTCTGTCTGCTGATGGGATTTCTGCTGTGAGTCTCCCTAGCTTTGCATCAGGATTTAGTTATTGGCATATAAACAAACCAGGTGGCTCCCATTATTTCTCCTGCCAAGACTTTGACCGTGTTGTTGTGGCTGCTTAGAGTGGAAGAGCTTTCAATGAGTTGTACCCTCCTGGTTTGTACCAGAGGACAAAAGAGATGTATAGATTCTTCTCTAGCTGTTTCTTGGGGCAGCACACAATTCATGTGTGTCTCAGTAAGGTCTCACAAAAGCTCAGGTTGACAGCCCTAGAAGTTTGATAAATACCTTGATATCTTTGAAAATGAAAACTGGGCATCCTTGTTAGACATCTCTTCAGAAGGGCAGCAGCAAGCTGGAGTAGTGAATTAGTGAACTGCAGTTCACTAACCCTCACCAGACCTCCCATTCCTGCAAAGTTTCTGCCAAGGAACCCATAAGGAAACAGTTTTATTTCAGAGCACCAAGGAAATATATTTAAGAGTTGTCAGCTCTGGAAGTGGGGCTTGCCAGAAGCAGTGACAGACCAAGCTTGTAAGGCAAACAATGCCGCACAACGAACTGACAATATCCCCCTATAATCTGTATTAAAAATAGATTTTACAGGCTCCAGTTTTAGCATGATCCATTCAGTAATTCATATGGCATTCCATATGTTAGGGTGAGAGTAAGGTGGAAATAGTGGGAGTTAGGGGGGAAAAAGACACTGACTGAGCCAGATCCTTATGCCATTTCAGTTCAGTTAATTGCA
This sequence comes from Trogon surrucura, assembly GCA_020746105.1. Classification (NCBI taxonomy): domain Eukaryota; kingdom Metazoa; phylum Chordata; class Aves; order Trogoniformes; family Trogonidae; genus Trogon; species Trogon surrucura. The sequence continues at coordinate 51,443,900 of CM036621.1, read as the reverse complement.
TGCGTTTAAAGTGTTGTAGTGTGAGCAGATGGGGTGTTTTACAGTTATGTGGGGTGTGTGTGTATACACACACACACACACATATATGTGTGTATATGTATTTTTTTTATACATATATATATATGTAAGTTCTCTATCACTTGATTCCACAGGGCTGCACTGAGGCTTTACCAACCACTCAGGCTGGATATGTGTGGGGGAGAGGATGGCAGTAATCAGTGGAGGGATGGGATGAGTGATTGGTCTAATACTGGGATCCCCCAAACTGTGGTATGTGCACATGCTCAGTGAACAGTCCCATAGCTTACAGCTTTGTTGCATTTGGTGGCAACCTCAAGGCATCCTTTCTAAGGTTGTTGTGTCTCCTTGTTTGAAGCCATCCAGCTCTGAAATCAGTAAACACACTTCTTCTGGGCCTCACTACACCGGTGCAGTTTCCCTCAGTCTGGAGAACAACCCTTACAGAAGAAGGAGAAGCAGCAACCTTGTGTCCTGCAAAGTTGCAGAGTTGTGGGTTTATTCCTCTCACCAAAGCTACTAGAGGAGCCAGGCTGCCAAGGGCTGCATGCCAGTAAACACCGTTCAGCTTGGGAGACGCTGTGGTTGCACCCAGGATATTCAACATTCTCCCGAGCATGGCTGAAATCCTACTTTTTTCCTGACTCTGCAGACTGCTCACTCCCCCTCGCTGACAGTGGCAGTGCTCAGCCTGCGAAGGGACCCCAAGTCACTGGCTATGTGAGATGAAAGCGTTCTGTGTTTCTCAGCCACTTTTTGGTTTTGGTCCCCTAGTTTTGTCCCTTCCTGCCTGCCCTGCACACTGGCCCCTTCAGCATGGACGCTCTCGGGGAAGGGGCAGCCTCCTCTCTGCACAGAGCAGCCTGCCTCACCCGTGCTCCGCAGCAGGAGAATGGCAAACAGGCTGCCTTCCTCCTCGCTGCTCCAGCCTTTCGAAGGGCATAGTAAAGCAGATGGCGCTGAGCTTATACATAATAAATAGTAAGCAAATGAATAAGCCTGTTTGCCAGCTTGGGCTTTGCTCTGTGCCGTCTATCCCTTGTTGATGAATGCTCGGCCTTTCCACTAGAGTCTCTGCTCGTCCTGGGAGCTCACTGGGGAGAGGTTTGCCTGGAGGGGCCCCTTCCCTCTCTTCCCAAGCTCTGGTCCCTAAGGCCTATCATATCTGCTCTTCCCTGAGAGCAGCCAGGCTTTCAGCAGGACATTGATGTAGGGTTGGGCTTCATTTAGTGCAGTGTCTTTTCTCTGAATCTTCAAGTAAGACAGAATTGGTTTCTTTCTTTTTATTTTCTATTTTTCTTCTCTGAAAGGATTCTCTGGGCTAGTTTTCAGTTTTTAAGAGCTTGAAGGGATCTGGCTACGTCAGGGATTTGGCTGTCTTTCACTTAGAGAGACTTGTAGAGATATTAGATTTGTTTAGCCAAGGTCAGTAGGAACTGTAAGTGATTTTCATCCAACAGCTCTTTGCTTACAGGGATTTTGTTTGGGTGGGTTTTGGGTTTTTTTGGTGTGTGTTAGTCCTGTTCCCAGTCCATACAGCACTTACTGCCAATATTCAAGCTGCATCCTCTTTGCTCTCTTTCCTGCTTCCCCTCCATGTAGATTGGGAGGTCCAAGGAAGCATTTTGTGGCAACCAAGCCACTGTGCTGTCCTCAGAGGATTCCCGTGTCATGCAGTGCCAGCTGCAGGGGCATCAACAGGTCCCAGTGGAGGCACCACCTCATGTTGCAGCTGACAGGCATTGTCCACCTGTACCTAAATTGTCAGTTGTTTGCTGTGCAGCTGATAAGCTTGATGCAAGTGGATGCAGTACCAAGGGGCTGATTTGGGACTGAGGCCTTAAGCTGCTGTGGTGTAGATAAAATGTAAACAATACAATAATCTTTTGCCCTGCTAGTGGATAAGGAAGGCCAAACATGGGGAGAAATCTGGGTTGCAGGAAATCTTTTTTTACCCAGTTTTTGGAAGATAGGGCAGAGATGTAGGAGCTGGGTTGGACTCTTGCTTCTGGTTCATGTGAGCTGCTGTGTCCCTTAAGAGCCTCTTTCCTCCTCCCACCCATTAACTTGTCTCATGTGTTCATTTCTTAGCAGGTGTTCGCACAGTGCCCTCGCACTGAGCGAGCTTTCACTCCTGAAGAGTCTTTATGGGCTTCAGAAGGAAAATAATAATAATTGACTGGGCAGTTCAGGCAAGGATCAGCTGTCACTACCCTTGGTGTACCCAGGGGGAAATAAGGGGATTCAGTCCAGTGCTTTTCAGGAATGAAAGATTAATTCAGGATGAGAGAGTCTTTTGGTCGTTTAAAGAGGCAAAACCTTGAGCCATAGAAATTAAATAGCAATATGTGGAGTGGTAGCTGAATAAGAATAAAATGAGATAGCAAAAAAAGCCTTAAGCTTTTTAGTTTATTTTGTTCTCCGAGTTCTCTATCAGATGGCAAGCACCTGCTCAGTGCATGGATATTAGGGGCATGCTGTCAGGAGACTTTTACCTTCAAGTGATACCTGCCTTTTGCACTCTGCCTTCTGCTCATCAGATTGCATGTTGTAGGGTAAAAGGCGTTTGCTGGTCACAGTGACTTGTTTTTCAAGTTACTGAAGTGTAAAATCATTTCTAAGGCATAACAAAATAGAAATAACTGAGCACTCAAGTTATAATCAATCTGAACCAAAGTGTGTGTGTATACTTATTAATAAACTACAGCTTTTTACAGAGAAGGCTCCTACACTTGATTTCTCCCTTGTTCAAGGGGATAGAAAGAGACAAGGAAAAAAGCTTTAACATTAGGTGGGGAAAGTGGAGAGAAAATACTGCCCCATTTTGCTTGCCTCAATAGCATGCTTATTGAATTTTTCAAAGCAGGTTGACAGTGTTGTCCAACATGTGTACTAATCATCTTTCATTTGAGGATTGAGGCATGCATTGCAAAACAGCAATTATTTGGGCCACTGTGAGATGATTAAGCAACACTTGGTCTGCTTAGGATGAAGTGGGGCAGGTGACAAGGGGGGAATGAGAGCCAGAGAGCAGCAGAGTACAGTGAAGGATGAACCAGGGATGTTGTGTGGGTTTGGGTCGTGGTAGGAAGTGAGAATTTACACCATGTGCAGGATGACCTGGCTGGGGACGTGCACATTTACCATGTAGCCAAGAATCCGCAGCATGTGGGACAAGTGTAATGTGGCTGTGGAAGCTTCATTCTTGGGAGAGCTGGAAGATTGCAGGCCTTTGATGGGAGCCTGGCCCATAGGGTAGGCACAGCCCAAAGCAGCAGAAGGGAGCAAAGTGGCATGGCAGAGCTGATGCAGGCCTTGAGAATGTGAGCGGTGGAGAAAGGTGGGAAATGGAGTGAAAGAGAATGTAGAGATGCAAAGAAGCATCAGGGAAGGGGAAAAGAGGTGAACGAAGTCCAGAGAGTCAAAGAAAACTGTTTAATATTGCAGTAAACAGGTTGAAGAAGGGAAAAATGATGGAAGAAATAGAGTGTGTATTCCACATTTATCTAATTGTATCTTTATTTACATTTTCTTCTATGTTTATAACACAAACATTTCAGAATTATCCTAAATCTTTCAGGAGAAGATAATGTTTTCTTAGCCTGAAAGCTTTGTGAGGTTCAGGGTGGGGAGACTTGCCCTTTTTTTTGTCCTCTGTGATCCCTGGTTTGTGACTTAGGAAGCAGGAATCAGAGGGTAAGATAAGTTCATGCATTTGTGGGTTGTTTTTTTTTAATAATGTATTTGAATGCCTTTTATTATTCAAAGCTTTTAACTGTGTTTAATGGTTGATAGATCCTGTTAAATTGTAGAATGTTAACAGAGTATTTTGGAATTTGGGAGAAGTAGGAGAAAGGAATAGGCTATAGTCTGTTTTGACAGTTAGTGGATGGAGCATGTGTAGAGAAGGCTTTTTTACTGCGAAGGTGTGCTCTAAGTCTCTCTAAAAGGTGTAAGGGAAAAGAAGGACCTTTCATCCTGCTCGTGTCTTTTGCTGAACCTCAGCCTATGCTCCTTATGTGTCTTGCCTCTCTAACGTTGAACCCTGCCCTTAGCAGTGACTGAAGAACAGAAAACTGTGAATGTAAGAGTGGGGAACAGCAGGAGGAAGGTCTGTTTTGAGAAAGCTGGTTTCATTAGGGCCCCCTCCTGAGGGACTGTGGGGGATCAGCAACTGGAAATGGCCTAAATCCAGGAAGAAGGATCAGCAAATACAATCTGCTGAGAGAACAAAAAGGGCTGGAAGAAAAGTGTGTTTCCCAGCATTGCAGTGGTTAAACTTCAAATGATTTCCAGTACCCAGGTGGTAAACAGTGGATGCTGTTTGAGACATGCTTAACATGAGGTTTTTCTCAAGCTCTGAGTCCTTTGATGGCCTTAACAGACAATTTGTAGTAAAGAATCAAAATATGCTGGAGAAATATCAGAAGTTAACAAAGGCTCAGGCAGCCTTACCAGATGTGAACTTTCTGACTCTTGACCTGCAACTCTGCAGCAGGTGTAGTTTTCTTGTGTTTTGTCTGCATGCTGGTCACTTGTGTGAAAGCTAGTTATTTTGGCATGGCCCCTTTTTTTTTTTTTTTATTGGTAAAGCTGTTCATGATTTGTAAGAGACTTCTCATGATTTCTTTTTAAGAAGTACAATAAATATTTCTTTCTCTGTTCTTCAAAATTTAGTCTCTGAATAGGAAAGAATAAGAAACTAAGTTGAAGAGAGGATTGGTAGTTTCCAAATGAACACACAGATTGATTTTGTCCCTTAAAACTCTCGCATGTATAATGAATAGAGAATAAATCCTGTAACGAAACCCCATTCCTTTTCTGCTAATCTCTTGTCCAGTGAAAGCTCTGCCGGCCGGAAGATTTGCATCTGAGTGTAAGCCATGAAATGTTGAAGGATGTTGCTAGTTGCCCAAGTTCTGAGGGTTTTGGTCTGTGTTGACTGGAAAGCAAAAAATCATTAATGAAGGTAGTATAAAATATTAGGCAATTTGCAAGTCCTATGAATAAGGGCTGCAATTAAGTGAGGTGAATCCGAAGTTTAACATACTTGAGTTCTCTTAGGGTTCAGTTTCTAGTCTGAGCTGAAGTCAAGGCTCAGTTGTGGAAGGTGTGTGTATTGGGGAAAAACTTGCACTGAGCTGAATGGGGTGCATGACCCCTGGAGCTCCCTCTCTGCTCACTTGAAACACTGCTGAGGTGCGTCACAGCAGACGAAGCACAATCTACAAAGGGGGTGATCCTCAAGATACTCAAGAAAACAACACAGTGACCAAAAACCAGGAGTGATAAAGGTTAATCTATATGTTAGAGATCCCCAGCAGCTAAAAGAAGATAATGCAGAAAGATACCCACTGTCCTCACAAACTGGATTCTGTCCATTCTGCTTCTGTGGCTCTGTAGAGCGTGGCAAAGAACAGTCTCTGCAGGGTCTGTCCTGCCACGCTTACCTGGGTCAGGTAGCTGTTACAGCTCCAGTTGTCCTGCTGATTGCAATGAGAACATCCGGAGGACAGCAGAAGGTGACTTGAGCAAAGTCAGAAGACCAGAAAATGCAATCTTTGTGTGGAGTTGGGAAGAAGTTCTCTGGGTGTCAATAGTTGCAGGAGGGTCACCCTCCTCCTGTTTATGGCTTTTGTTCAGGTGGTGCTGCAGACAGGCTGCGCTATATTGCGGTTTCTGTCTTAACTTCTTGCCGAGTAGTGAATTGGTTGTTTCCCATCAACTTAGCTGTGGTGAGTTACGATGTTACGGTGCAATTCTGAAAATGCCTTGGAAAGGTTTGCAAGAACAGCTTTTTGGGTGAATGCGTCGATAGTTAATTTGGAGTCAGTTACCCTGGCAGCATCAGCTTCTGGTTCATGTTAGGTTGCTAGCAGTCCTTTATACATATGATGCAGAGCTGTATTTTTTTTCTGTTGTGGGTAGTTTGTTATTTTTGGTGGGTTTTTTTCCCATTCTCTGAGGAAATTTATGCATTGTGATCTTTTCTGTGCTGGTTTTGAAGCTTCTTATTCTTTATGATGAAAACAATGCATTTCAGTCTTACTGAGTTTTCATTAACATCTTTCCCTCAAAATATGGCAGCAAGCCAGTCAAATTAATGTGCCCTTTGTTTGTCTCTTTGCACAATTTGGTTGCTCGGAACCTGTCTTGTGCAAAACTCGAGTCTTTGAAATGGAGGCAGATGTGAGGGTGCCTGGCTCTGCTGCTGATGGTATTTAAAGGTACCAAGGGGAATTCCTCTGTCCAAGATTTGGCTCCTAAGAAGTGATACCCAGTGTGTTTTAGTGGTAAAGTCAGATTTGGTGGTCTGCAGGGCCAACTTCCAAAAGCAATGAAAGCTCAAGCTCCAATCAACTATGTGCAGAGAATCATCAGAGTTAAGAAGAGCTCAGAAAGCTGCATGCTTGTTAATATTCATCCTTTAATGATTTATGAGGCTAAAAAATATAAACAAGTGACACTTTATCTTTTGGTACAGCAGTCTCCTATCCTTGTTTAATATTGTTAGTGGAGAACTTGTGTCCAAAAGGGTGTTCGGTGACACCATCAGCTGAATAAGGTCTTTCAGATGCGTCTGTCTGCATTAGTAATGAGAATGCTTGCTCTCATTTTACAAAGGAACCATTTCTTTTAAATATAACCCCCTCCTTTCCAGCCCCCCCCCCCCCGCCCCCCCAATGATACCATCGTCAGAATTCTCATTACAGCCCTCTTTCATCCCTTTATCTAATGTTGGCTGAAAATGCCTTTGTCTTCAAGTTCCTTCAATTATTAATGACTCAGTTGTATTCTTTTTGCCAATTGGTGCAGAGAGAACCTTGGAGCAAATGTGTATTAGTTATTCCATTTATTCTCTCCTTTTCATTCCTTTTGCCATCTTTTCTGATAGTGTTGCTCTCCTGTTTTTTTACTTGCAGATTCCGCATTGTTGCTTGTGTTTTTTTCTCAAATACAAAAGCTGTCATGCCTCAATGTCTGACTTTGATTCTGAAACCTTTTAAAAGAGATAGGGGTCCTTCTTGCAAATGCTAGGAACATCTGTGTTCTTCAGTCTCTACTTTGGTGTTGGCAAGTGGACAGACACCTTCCAGTCCCACTCTGTAGACCAGATGAAAGTCGGGGGGGATGGCACGTCACAAACCCAGTAAAAGTGATTGCTCCCAGATCCTGACATGATCTCAGTAGCACTGTGGAGAGGCAAGGGCCAGCCTTGGTGCCCTCCCCACCTTGCTGAGGTGCTCCAGCAGCCAAAAGGGGAGCACTAGGTGGGATTCACGTTGGAAGAGCTGCAGGGCTTGTCACACCTGCCTTGTCCTCTGAGAGACCGTGCTAATGGAGTGGGAGTGATGATGGTGCAGTGCTGTGCTCTCCTTGGCATGCCTTTTCCAGCCCCAGTGTCCCTGGACCTGTAGGCTTGGTGACCTTCTAAACCCTAAATAGGGGATTGGGGCTCAGGCTAAGGTCCTCAGCACCATGGCTGGCCCAGATTAGAAAGGTCTGGAGGGAGCAGTGTTGGTACAATGCCGTCCTCTTCACTGACAACACTGGTTTTGCTTCTCAGGATCCTGCTGAAGGATGGAGAGAAGGCAGTACAAGTCAGTACTGTGGCCCAGGTGAATTTTGCTGGGGCTGTACCAGTTACCCAATATATGCACAGTCACACGGCTATAGAAACCAAATGCCTGTAGGATTCTCATTCAATCTGAGGAGGATGCCAGCATGTCTAAGTACTGTCCTTGGTGCTACTTTTATGAAAATAAATACATAAATAAATAGTTTGACCTTCCTCAGTAGCAGGTTTTTTTTTTAAATACCAGACCAAAAAAATTGTCTTTGCTTTTAATTAGCTCTGTGAATTCCTCTTTTGTCCCCCCTCTCTCCCTGTTAATTTAGAATGTAATTGCTTGCTTTCTTTATCTTCACAGATTATCACAGAATCACAGATTATATATTCAGAAACATTTTTTATTACTGTTTGTTTTTTGTACTCTAGAGAAACCTGTCAGAAAACATGTGCTTTACATGCAAAGATTAGAAGAATGTTTTTCCAAACTTTTTCTTTTGCTTATATGTAGATTCTTCCCAGTTAGCTAATATCTTTCTTACGGTGCAAACCCCAACTCTTGGCACTTCTCCAGCTGAGACATCACCACCAACAAAAAAAATGGAATAAGTATACCAGTGTTTTAGGGACAGCATCCCCATTAGGATAAATAAAACTGTGATCTGTCTTTTTTTTTTTTTTTTTTTTCTCCACAGTAGGCCTTTTCCTGCCAAGCTACTGCCTAGCTGCTTACTCCTAATTTGTCTAGTTATGCATTTGAGGCCTCGACTCTCAATATGCTATTCAGTCCTTTTTGCTCATGATTTCCTTCTTTTTGATTTTGGAGATGCTCTGCAATATTCTGAAATGATCTTACTTTTTTAAGATGCTTTCGTAAGTGTGGCAAGCTCATCTCAACTTGGGGTCAAACATAAATTTTATAAATGCAAAAAGGCGGGAGGGAAGGAGATTCACTTTTTGGGATTTGTTATTGACAAACTCATATTGCCAGAGGTATTTTTTCAGTTGTGCTCTTGTCCTGCAGGTGCTTGTTAAACTACTTGTTTATTTTTTTCAAAATCTGTACAAGGATGAGGTTTAACTGCCTGGTTTGTAATTTCCTATGGCTTCCTTTCAAGAGAGTGTGATTTTTGATCTTCTCTGGGTTCTGTTCTGAAACCTTAAACATTCTTCTTGAGTCAGGGGAGATTCACAAAATTTTCTGAGCTACATCTGTCTTGTTTTGAGTGTTTCTTAAGCTCCTCTTTCTGACCTGAGGTTCTGCTTCTTTTGAAAATTTATTACTTGCAATATTTGCTCACTGTTGATCTTGCTTGTGAAAACTGAGGCAAATATTGAATATGTTGAATCGTACCCTTCTGTGCATCATCTTTGCTGCACCTCTCTGCTGAACTGTGACTCGCCCTGTCTGCCTTTCAGATCACATTGAATCTTTTTTTTTGGTTGCCTTCTATGTTCCATGCTGGTTGAATTCATTTTGTTCCTTAGCTTTTCTGCTTATATTTCTGTGCTTTTGTTGTTCCTTAGTTACATGATATTTGTCTCTGTTTTTTGTGTGATTTTTATTTGAGTATTCAGACTCTTAAAAAGCTTAGCGTATTCTTCTTCTGTGCTGGTAGAGTTTGTTGTTAAATCTGCTAGACTCTCTTCTGTCTTTACTTTCTGGTTCTGTGTATCTTGGGAGCCTTGCACAGAGCATAAACCTTTTAGCTGTCTGTGTTTTCTTCTGTTGCCTGCCAATCTGAAAGGAAATCTTCTAAATAAACCCAGGTAGGATGGTAGAGGAGCTGAGACTGACAATTTCTCTCTCTGTCCTCACCTCTGTTCTCTTACCTTTTAATTCTAGATGATCTTTTCATCAGTGCCCTGGTGTTGCTGGGCGATCACTCCTCTCCACCAACCTTTGAATACAGTGTAAACCAGGTGTCTTACAGTAGCAAGAATTTCTGTGTTGGTTTTTGAAACAGCAGATGTTCCCTGACTTACTGGCAGAGCTGTCGTTTGGGCCTGTCATCTAAAATGCCATTGATCAAAGTATTGCTTCATCTAAAAGAAGGTCATGTCCCTTGAGGTATATCAGATAAGTTCCAAGGTCCTTCATTTGTCTGAAATTCCATTTTGCTTAATGACTTTCTTGTTTTCCATCCCATTCTGATAAACGAAATTTGACTATAATTATGTTACACTTCCCAAAAGGCTCCCTGGGGATGGTGATTGGACATGGCACTCTGCTTTGTACCCTGAACTCATGGACAGTGTAACTGAGAACTGTTAAACAGCTGCTGCTGTTCACCCTCGAGGCGGTTACCTGGTGGAGATGGGGGAAGTAGTTCTCATGTGCAAAGAGCTTAAAATAAATTTGGATAGCACTGTGAGACCCGGGTGACTGAAACCTATGTTTAAGTTACCCAGTCCAAGTCTCCAGTCATTAAACCTATTTTAGTCTTGATATAGCAACTGCTGTGGGCTCAGTGGAGCTGTGACTGACTTAAATGTGTGTAAGCAAAGAGGGAATCGGGATCATTATGTTAACCACAGGAAATCTGCTTTTATGGTGATGAAAACAAGAATCAATCACAAGTAGCTAATGAATTAGCCTGCAGTATCTGCTATGTTCATTTCACAGTAAATGCAACAGTCAAAATCCATTAAGAAACCCTTTGCTACAGGGTCCTCTCCATAGAGGATATCTGTAACTTGCGGCGTGCACACTGACAGCCTTCCTTGCCTTTATCTGAAGCGCTTTGAGAGTGTGCCTGTAGTACAAGTTCTGATCCTGTTGCGCTGAAGTCAAGGAAGGGTTTCTGGGGGCTTTAGCTGCGCTTTGTCTTAGAGGTCAAAGTGGCTATTAATTATGGTTGGTTTTACTGGAAATCTGCAGTCTCTGAAGGCCAGCTATTGGACAAGCTCATCTCCATGCACAGGACCTGGATGTCCATGTGAAGAGGGAATAAGCCGTTGCATCATGCTGGGACAGCGTCACACCAGCGCCCATGTGGGTCAGGCTGACTGGTCAGCAGCGTTCTCATAAGGCGGCTTTTGTTGTCTCTCCTTTGTAGTGAGGACAGAGCTGCTTCCCCTCCGTGCAGCTCAGCTGCTGGTAGCTCTTCCCTGGGTTTCTGCCTCACTGCCTTCCTTACATAAAGTACTGCCTAAGTGAGAAGCTGTTCAAACAAATTGTGCTACATGTTACTACACGTTACTGCAATTTCTATCGCTTGTCTGGTTGGTTTCGCTGTCGAGGAAAAGCAGTGAGTTAATAGGGCTAACCATTTTTTTTAAAAAGAATTCTTGAAGGAAAGTGTGGACATGGGAGAAAATAACTAGCTGGCAACTTTTAGGAAGGCAGTACTTAGCTGCTACGGAAGATACCTCTGAAAAAAGATTGATCTTTAAAGTGACTTATGACCGTGAAGGAGCAAGTATCTTTTCTGTGAATGGGATCACAGATACAGGCTCATTTCAGGAAAACCTCTATTTTCAATTTTTCATTTCACTAAATGCCAGCATCCCACTGACAGAATCAGAACTTTAAGCATTTGCTTACACATTGTCCTAAGTATAAATGGGATTTAAATTGAAATACTGCCCAAAACCTATGATTAGACAAAACAGGTAAGTTAGTATATGTTGCATTGCAGTTATTGCGTTATATATGTTTAAGGCCATGCCAGCTCAGAGTTTATATTTTAATTGCATGTCATGAGAAATCTGATTAAATGAATGATTCATGAATTTAAAATATTTTATTTATAAACTTAATGCAGAGCAATAACTAAAGCTTCCATTACAAGGTATGACATGGCAGTTAATTAAAAACATTAGGTTACATGCTTAACTGACTGTTAGGCTACAGTACAAACTGACATTCGAATAAAATCTGTCACTGTAACTCTGATATTTTACTGTAAGGAAGATTTTGTCTTGATTCATCACCCCACTGGTAGATCAGGAGAGAGAAAAGATGAGATGGTGTGGTAGGGTTTGTATCTGCAGTATTTTCTTAGTCATAAGCCATGTGATAGGGTGGAGAAACACTCTGTCTCTCTAGGATGCACGGAATATGACAGGTTTTCACGTGGACACCCAATGGGACAAGGGCTGTGTGCACTCAAGGGCTACCAGAGCACCTGTGGCTAAACTGAAGTTAAAGCTGGCGTTGAACTGGGTGATACCAACTGTTACACGCTCTCAGTCTAGAGAACAAACAGGAAAGTTTACTGTGGCTTTCTGCATTAACTGGTGGGTTTGGATCCTACAGCTTTAGGAGCCTAGTTTAAGCATGTCTCTGAAGCAGGAATTCATGTGAGTGGGTTGGGCAATCACTTTTCTTTTCTCTGAAAGTAGAGAATGAAGGGCAGAATTGCCCCTAAAGACAGGCTGAGGCCCTGGAGGGAGGACTAGTGCAGGTAAGCAGAATAAGTAACATAGTGCTCAACAGATGTCATGCAACACATGCTGTTCAGGCTTTTGACTTCTCTGTGTCCTTTACCTGTTAGGGGAGGAGATATTGAAGAGGGAGGTAAAGGAGAGGTACAGGAAGAAGGAGAGGGCAGTGATGGAAGCAAAAGGGGAAGAGTGGGAGACAAATGGAAGAGGAGGAATGAGGATGAAGCAGCATTTGGAAGGGAGCTGGGAGGAGGCTTTGCATCAAAGAGCCAGGTAGTGGCAAGTGGGAGAGAGAACTGGAACTAAAAGAAGGGTTGGTTACCCTGTAATGGTCAAGGCAACACCAAAAACATTGTTTTTAACTATGTCAGTCTATCTTTGCCTTTTTCTGACAGCCGTAACTCTTACTGAGGAAAAACTCAGTTCTGAGAGACTTACAAAACCTCATCCTCCCTTTTATCTCGGAGAGGTCATGAATCCCCAATCTCTCAAAGGACTTGGTGTTTGTTGTGACAGCTAGAGTTGCCTCCATCTCTTGTTGACATGTGAGGGAGGAATCTAGGAAAATGGTATCTTTAGGTAGGCCAGAGGATTTATTATCATTTGTGTTTTGCATGTTGTGTGCACCAGCACTGGTCTGATGAGAGCAAATACTGTTCCCTAAACTTGCTTTCTGTTATGACCTTAGCTTGTTGTAGCTATAACAGTACAACTACTTCTTTATGTAGTAGTGCAAAACTATACAGTTTATCTCCCTGCAGGAAGTGGACTTAAAGGTGAAATAAAAATGCAAAAGAAGAATAAACTCACCCTTTTACCTACATGTTTAAAAGAGTAATGAATCTATGGTAGACACACCAGTGGCTTGGGATTGTCTAAGGAGCTTTGTGTTAGCTTGTATGTTCTTTAAGTCTCCTAATAACACAGTGTTGGCTACACAGGTCTGTCTTGCAGCCCCTGAAGACATTGTGCTTGTGGACGTGTGCAGTTCAGTGATCTGGTTTTGTGCAAGGTCATGGTAGTCTCAAGTGGCATTGTTTTCTGCAAGAGTGCTGGTGCTATCAATTATTCCTGATTTTGCAGGCTTGAGGAACCAGCTGAAAATTGAAATTTTCTTCTAGGGCAGTGAGAAAATCACTGAGCCTACTGGGCCCAATGTGTTGGTAACAAGACACTTGCATTTTGGTCTGATAGAGACACACCACGTGAATTTAGTGGTTTTTAAGTGGTTCTCCAAGACAGAGGTTTGCTTCTGTCATGTCAAAATTTGGAGTGTGAGTACTCAACTCACTACTTTTTCCTTTTCCTCCATGGGTGGATTTTGAGTTCGAGGTGCTTTGCCCAGCTGCCACTGACACTGGTACCCCAGAAGCTGAATGAGCAGTGAGACTGGGCTGTTCCTCTCCATTTGCAGTACCCAGAGAGCAGAAGTGTTGATTTATTATGAGGTTATTATGCAAAAACTTGCATTACAGCTGTTACAAGTAACTATACATATACTAGTATACATAGATATACAAGGTTTGGAGCCTGACAAACACCTTTCATGAATTTTACTTTCTTATTCTTTTGTTCTCACTGGTCTCTAAGCTAGAAATGAAGGATTTCTTAAGAAAACCTAAGAATACATTTATCCTGATAGCTTCAAAGGGTTCTGTGCAGAATTGTTTGTTCTGAAAAGCAGGCCTGGGAGGATTTGAATATCCTACGTCTTTCAGCTTGATTTCAGTGACATGCTGCCACAGAGCAAAATGGAAATAGGAGATCTCTTTCTAGGTACTTCTCATATCTATTATTTAGTTGAGAAGAGTCAGCTTGGATTCACAAAAGAGAGATCATGCCTGAAAATATCTGTCTGACAAGTTTAAAATAAATAAGCTGAGATAGGAAAAAGAGAGAACATAGGTTGCCTGGGTTTTGAAGGCTCTTTTGTATGACCATGCTGCACAGAAGCCCGGTGTAGTGTGAGCTAGTGGGTCAATGGTTGCAAGAGAGCTGGCCGTGAAACTTTGTGTGAAGGGATGCCTTTGCATGGATGCATTGGTAACCTGGGAGGAAGGACAGGTAGGTCCCATAAAGGTGTTAAAATCTCCTGTAGATATAAAGCTGGAGACGCTGCTACTGTAAAGGAAATAACGTCATTAAAAAGGCTCTGAAGGGACAGGCTGCATGAGGTGAGTAGATCAGCTCTTGTACACTTGCTATTTGCAGGGGAGGCTAAAAACAAAGCCAGGGTCACCCTGCATCTGGAAACTTCCTAACCTGCCGTGAAGTCCTTTGCACCACAGAAGCTGCAAACTCAGCCGGCAGCTTTTCCTAACTCCTCCCCACGCTTCATCCTCTCCATTACCAGTAACCATAGAGATACAGACGGTGACTCCAGCCTCAGCCTTCCTCACAGTGTAGCCCTAGTGAAAGAGCTAGTGTGCTGTACTGCATGTATTTTTCCAGAGTTTAATTAATGCCCTTCTACTCTGCTGTTCCCCTCTCAAGGAGGGGAAAAAAGGAAAAGCAAAGTTGTCCCTCAACAGGCTGATAAAATAGGTTAGTCTGATGTTTATTACTACTGCAGAAGAACAGGAAATATTTACGCAGTCTGGTGAACCATCCGTCTCCTCTCAACCTCTCCAGCAGGCAGCCATCCCCAGCACTATTATAAGTGGCAAGACAATAGCGGATAAGAAGAAAATTCCCTGTTCCAGGCCTATTTTTACCAGAGTGGTGCAGTTTCTGTTCTGTAGACTTATTCATCTTAATCTACATCACTGATGATATTGGATGCTATTTTAGGCATTGCATAAAATGTTCACCCAGTCTTTGCTAAAAAAGAAGTAACCAACCCCCCCTCCAAGTGCTTTGTTAAAGGCTGGTTGCAGGATTTTGGCAGCGCTTTGGGTGGAGAGATCTTTCGGCTGAGGTTCTGGGAGGGTCTCCCGCTTGGCTTGGCAATAGAGGTTGTGTATGACCTTGGCCAAATCCAAGCCCCTTAATTCATTCTTTTTCATTGTCCTGAAAATGAAGAGAATGCTACCATTGCCACCTTGTGCTGATTTCGGTTCCATTAGAGTTAATTTTCTTCATAGTAACTGCTGTGAGGCTGTGCTTTGCATTTGTACTGGAAAAAGTGTTGATAAATCAGGGATGCTTTTGTTATTGCTGAGTAGTACTTATTCCACTGAGGGCCTTTTCTGCCCCACCAGTGAGTAGCCTGGGGCTGCACAAAGATCTAGGAGGGAAGACAGCCAGGACAGCTGATCCCAACTGAGCAGAGGGATGTTCCAGACCCTGTGACATCATGCTCAGCATACAAAGCTGGGGGAAGAAGGAGGAAGGGGGGACATTTGGAATGATGGTATTTGTCTTCCCAAGAAACTGTTATGCGTGACAGAGCCCCGCTTTCCTGAAAATGGCTGAACTCCCCATGGGAGATGGAGAATGAATTCCTTGTGTGTGTGGCTTGTGCTTTACTTATTAAACTGTCTTTATCTCAACTCATGAGGTTTTTTTACTTTTACTCTTCCAGTTCTACCCCCTGCATCCCACCAGGGCAGGGAGCAAGCAAGTGGCTGTGTGGGGCTTACTTGCTGGCTAGGGTTAAGCCATGACACCCCTTTTGTGTTTTGGCTTTTCAAAGTAATAATGAATTAAAATAGAATTTGTCTCCTGTTTTGCCCAGCACCTTGTTCAGAGAGACCCAGTATGCAGTTGGATTTTCTGGGGTCTCCTACACTAAAAGAATGAAGCAGGGTGCACTGTCTTGCATGAATATCTGTATCAAAGAGAAAAACACACCTGAATGTGCAAGTTCTTTTAGAATTTAGACAAGGCTTCAGTTACAGTCTCACCATGTCCTTTACTGAGACTGTAAATGTCTCTATTCCTATTTGGGAGGTATTGTGCTGAAAATACATGTTATATAGCATGAGTTCATAATTTAAATGTTTCCAGAAAACTGACTTGTTAACTCACTAATGTTTGTATTTTCTTTTTACTTGCAAGTATTTCTGTTGCATGTGTTGAGTGCATTAATTTTATGTGATGAGTTTGCTTTGTAGATGAACTTGATCTCCTGGCTGAGCCAGGAAAACAGGTTAAATATCAGACAGGGATGAGTGTTCCCTGTGTTTGAGCATCTACCTTGATCAGGCTTTTCATCTCTGTCTCCTCCTGTGCCTTTTGTCTTGTCAGAAATGCTTTTATAGGAATATCGCAGGGCAGCTAGAACAAACTGTATTATTTAGATTGTCTCTTATTTGCAGTATCTTATGATGAAACCATTTGCCATGGGCTGTTTTGGCAGATTGGGTTCCTGGAAATGCTTACATGGGCAGAGTGAAGGAGATTTAGATGGCTGAAGATTCAGCCCTGGGCTCCAGCATGTAGGACACAGCCTGGCAATATGTATTAGTCCCTTGCGAACAACATGAGGTCTGTCAGAAATATATGAGAGAAATTACAGGAGAGTTTTCAGGGCTTCTTTCAGGGCTACACTGTCCCAACCAAGTCTGTGGTGTTGTTCCTCGGATCTCTCAGAGTTCCTGGTTACCTGAGGGGAAGAGTGGCTGGTGGAGGGGAGCTGTAGAAGTGAGGGAGGAATGGCAGCAATGCTGTGAACAGGCACCAACTGTTAAAAGGTGGAGCTGAGGAAGACGAGGGCAGGATTAGAGTTTACTTGGTTTCTGCAGAAGATGAGCTCTGCAGTGGGAGGTTTGGCAGCAGCAGGCACCCCTTCCGATGAGTCACAGGAGGCTTTCTTAGAGGAAAGGTCTAAGAATTGCGCTAGTGCTGCTCTTGCTCGGTTTTTTTTCCCGTTCTTTCTGAAGGCCTTTTTGCCGCCATGCAATACCTGCTCCACCATCATCCTTGTCCCATATAGACTGTTCTTTGGAGCTGTCTTCCTCCATTTCCTCATCGTCCTCACTGCTGTAGTGATTTAGAGAGTTGGGGAAAACTGTTGGGTCAGGACGGATGCTTTAAGGCACTAGAATCTGTTTATAGCAATGGAGGTGGAACTTCTGGTTGATACAAAGTTTGATGGATATGTGGAAAGTCATCTTGTCATGGTTGTGGGGGAAGGCAGAAGGGAATTGATTCCCTTTGAAGTCCTCTTCCCCTAAAGTTTTGAGAAAGAAGTTCTGGAAATCCATTGGAGTTTTATTACTGCTTCCTGCAAACTCCTTGTCCTTCGCAAAGGTAATGAGGTTTGTTGGACCTCTCCCAAACTTTGTGCTCAGGAGATATTTCCTTCTCCTGTTGACATCCTTACCTCTCAAGGGCTCTGCTATCATGGGGGCTGAGAAACACCGGCTTGCTGTTGGGAAGTGGAACCAGTTGGCTTGTGTGTCCTGACTGCAGAGAAATTTAAGCTTGTCTTCAGCCCTTTAAGAATGTGGTTGGGCTCATTGGTTTCTCTTCACTACTTGTTAGCTGCTTATGCCCTTTCGTTACAAACTTAAAATGCTTGAAAACAAACCGGTTCATCTTTCAACTTTTTGTGACTCTCTCTCTTTCTCTTAAAAAAATTCCTTCATATTCCTCTACCCCTTCTCTCCTGCCTCTCCCCTCCCTAGTCGTGCCATGTCTCATCAAAAAACACTGGGTGATTTCCCAGTTCACAGGTTCCTTGCCCTACTCAGATTAACATTCTTCTGGAGAAAGCCTTGGAATAGTGGGGTGAGACCAAGGCAGACTCAATCACTGACTAGTGGCAGTAAAACTGGACCCCTCACAGCAACTGGTTTGTGAGCTGAACTGTGCCATGAACTCTGTTCCTCTGTTGTATTAATCTTGAAGGGTCCCTGCTCGCTCCTACAGCCCTGCAGCACTTCTGTGTTTTCCCCGGTTTTATTTCTCATTAGTATGAATAAGCAAATGCAAGACTCAAATAACAGCATAGGCAAGCTGGTTCCAACACGTGAACAGAAGCACTAGATAGAAAAATAAAGGGGGAGCACGAATCACCCTGCTAATCCTTAATGCAGAAAATGCTAAATCCCTCAAGACCTCCTTTTCAGCATGTACGGTCCGTAAAACCTGTTTAGGATTTTGATCGGCATCGCAGTGGAAACTGAGTGCGCTGCTGCTTGTGTGCAGTGCGTGCCTGTGTGTGCTTGGCAGCAGCACAAAAGAAACCAGTTGATGATATTCATAGGATTAAAGGCCCGATTCCTGGGGACACACTTGGTTGGATGCAATTAAAATGCCTGTCAGGCATTTGATACCAGCATCCCCTTGACAAACTGCTTCAGCAGCCGCGAGGTGCAGCATCCTATTGTAAGTGGATGATGGCGGAGCCGGCTGGTTTGTCATCATTCTCGAAATTTCTGTGGCCAGTGAACTCCCTCTTCCTCTCCCACTCACCCTCTTTTCCTTTTCACCACTGCGGGGACTTCTAATTTGCAGTTTTCCTCTTCCTGACGTACACATGGTAGATACAAGCTGGTGGCTTGCAGACTGCGTCTGTCTGGAGATAGGCAGCGAGCCGATGGATAACAACACTCCTGGAGAATGATTATGCAGCAGTTATTTAAGGATAGGCTTTTGTGGTATGGCAGCGTATGAACTGGTAATGATTTTCTTTTAAAAATGTCTGCTCTGTCTGCTTGTTCAGGATTTGAAAGAGTTATACCTTTATGCTGTAGCTTTTTGGATTTAGTCTGCAGTAGATTAAATTCCATAGCAGTGCACTGGATGAATTGAAATGTATAGGTAATAAAACTTCTGTGGTTTGATGCATACATAGTGTATATTATATGCACACACACCTTCACGCACACATTACTTGTATGGATCTGTCTTTGCAAAATAGGAAAAAAACTTTTCTAATAACTGAAAACTATTTTTCAGCAAAAATTGTTTTTCAGTCATTTTTCCCCCTGCCTTTGTTTTATATTAACAGATTCTCCAGTAGATAGTCTTGGACGTGACATACTGATTGGAATCTGCTTGTTCACGGATCGAAAAGGTAGGACACCTCTGTATTTGAATGTGATTTTGAGAATGTGGGAATGAATGTGATAGAGGGTGTGGGCTGTTCTTTGTGGGTTTATTTCTTGTTTGTTTGTTTCATTTAAACAATAGTTACTATTCTTCATTTTGTCAAACTATGTTTTGTTGCAGCTTTGCATAGGTTTTCAAATTGTTCTGGCAAGCACTGTAAAGGTTTTTTTTTTTAATGTGTATGCATATACTCTAGCTATTTAATTAGTTCTTTCAGCTGCAAGCTACCAAAGGGCATGACACAAGCCTGAGTGCTTGGCTATTGTCTTGGGTTAATATAGCAAGAGTGCAAAACTGCCTCCCATTGTATCATATGTGGGGTTGTCTTAATAACAATTTTAGCATCAGCAAGAACAGGGTTAAATTTGCTGGTTTGCTCAGAGCAGGTACAATCTGTCACAGCACACAGCAGAAAGCATAGTGGTGGTTTCATACTGTATTGCTTTCATGGAGGAAGCAAACTTCTTTTAACTCATTCACTGCCGCCAAAAACCGCATGTGTCTCAGCTTTTATGCACAGTTCTCGGTAGCCTGGCAGGGTGGGGCAGTGCTGGAAAAACATCTCACTGATGGCTTTTTGACATATCACTGTCACTTCAGAAATTATTTCTGTGTTTCAAAATGAAGCAAATAGATTGGGATTTTTTTGACAGTATCATTTTAGTTCCCCTGAGTAGTTTTTTTAACCTCTTCCCCTAATATCTTTTGACTTTGCTTGCTTTAACCTCTTAATGTTATAAGGGAAACAGCGAGATAAAACACTGCAGAATAAAAAGTACTAGGTGACTTCCATTGTATTGAACTTTCCAATGTGTCAAGTACTTAAGGAATATAGATGTCATTGATTTGCAGTGGGGACTATGCCCTAAAACAATTAAATAAATAAAATCTAGGCAGGATTGAAAATCTGCTCCCTTGCCTTGATGGAGAGGGAGAAAGGTATATCCATCTTGCATTAACTTCTTGGCTGCTAGTTCTCACCCCAGTACTTTGCAAACCAGACTTCGTTGTAATGTTGTTTTTCTCAACTGTCCTACAGCTGATCAGACTTCTTAGCTCTGCGTTTAAACTTGGAAGGAATATGTGTTTGTAGGGCAGCGATCAAAATCTGTGTGTGTTTTTAATCTGAAGCTTCAGCGTGCCTTTTGAAAACCAGAATAAAAAACAGGTGATAAAATCTTCAGGAAAAGCAGTTTCTAGCCCGGGTAAACCAGGAGTGACGATAGCTCTGTGAGAAAGCCTGGTCTCCTGAAATGGCCAGTCTGGGTCCCGAGATGGGCAGGAACCCTGAGCCAGAATGTCAGCCCTGGTAGGGATGTGGCTCACTGCAAACAGCAATACATCCCTCTGGAATGTGATGAATAATCAGTTTTAACTCAATAAATCGCTGGGGCGATTGATAAATCCAGTTTCTTGGGGGAAAGTATTTATGATTCTTTTTTCGGGGTATTATCTCTCCTGTTTTTCTTACGTGCAATTCTATTTCTTGTTTTCCTCTATTATGTATCTTTCTGTTCTCTTGGCCCTTGTATTTTTCTGTCTTTGGCAGAAGGCTTCTTACCTAATACGTTTTCCTGCCTAAATAAAATTCTTTAAAGGAATGTTTTGCTTGTTAGTTTTTCTTAGTTGCTTTTAATACTATTTCCTCCTGGTATCTCTTATCGCTAGACTCATTGGAGTAGAAAAACCTGAAATAAAGAGTGTATAAAATGTTTTAATTCTTGAAAAATGCATTCAGTAATCTGTTTTTAGCTATGAGCAAGTGCCTTTTCTTCCCTCTACTTTTAATTTCACTTCCATTACCCAAGGGCAACAAGCCAAAATGCAGTCTCATTCTGATTTCATTAATGTTTTGCAAATTCTGTCTCAAGGACTAATGCTGATGCTGGGCTTGATGTCAGAATCCAAGGTTTTGCTGCAGAGTTGGAGAAGGGGAATGGAAGGATTTCTCACAAAGAGGAAGCAATGGCATTGTTAGCAGATGAGTAGAGCTGCCTAGTTTTTACAATATCAGTGGATAATGAGTCAAATTTGTGACAGTGTGATCCCCTCAGATGAATGGTTTTCATCTCCTGTGGAAATATCTCTTATCTCTTGTGCACAGCATCTTATCAGTCCTCTGTGTTCTCCTAAAAACAAAGAAAGGGTATCAGCTATTTGTTAATAAATTAGAGTTGGTGAGGATACTCTGTTTTTTTTTGTGTGGTTTTTTTTTTAAACAAACAATACCTATATATATTTCTTACACCTGTGATTTACCAATCATTTTAACCTCCTCCTTTGATCTGGGTTTTTAAGATTCATGTTACAAATCATTCCTTCCAGCTGCGAAGAAGAAAATAAGATGTTACGCTGGCAAAAAATGGAAATTATTTCAAACAGTGTCTTTTTCTGAAGTAGAGGTAAGGGGCACTTACACTGTAAGAAGAGAATTAATTCTAGATCAGGACTTAAAATACTTTGGCCACAGACGTAGCATAAGATGGTTTGGATTATCAAAAGACAGACCTTTTTTTTAGCTGATACAAAAAAGCAACAGAAGCCAGAGTGCTCATTGGCAATGAGGTGTGTTGGATTACAGTTTGTGAACTCCAGGGCACGCTGCCAGAATGACGTGATGTTTGGCACTCACCTTCATTTAAACAAATGGCATGGGGACCAAATGTGCCAAAGGCATTCAGAAGCAATGCGTGGCCTCAGTTCGTCCCAGGGCTCTTGTGCAGGGAGCAGCATCAGGAGCGATCTCGGCCTCCCTGTCTGTCTCTGTCCTGAGATTGTTGTCCATTTTTTAACCTCACTTCTTAGACAGCCCTCTCTTAGCGCGTGTGGCGGAGGTAAGGAGAAGGTTTGCTTTATGGCTGTTGTATGCTGGATCTCAATATCCCTGGTTTGTTCACTAGGATTAGGGTGACATCACCATTATTAGTGTTGCCTTGTCCTATGATTGCATGAAACAAGTATTTTGTTGCACATTGGAATTAATGGTGCTGACTTTCCTGTTGATTTAAGTCTTGTGCTTGATGAAGAAGTCTCAGTGAAGATTTTCCTACTCTTTTACTAATGACAAATGCTGTCTGCTAGGCACATTTTTCAGTGGCAAATAAGAGTCCTGTGTTATGGCTTTCCGGTCAGCTGGGGCATTGAGGGGGGTCACTTGGAGGGTCTGTTTCTTACTTGGATGTGTGCTTTCATGTGACTTGGAGGAGGAGGGTTACTTCTGCTTCTGCACTAAAGCAGGCTGAAAATGATTGATGGACTCAACAATTATTAGCTATGGGCAACGTAATCCATGTAAAACTGTTTTTTTTGGGGATAAGAGTGGAGCCAATGGCTCATTGTGGTCCTGATGAAAGTTTTTTCATACGGGTTTGCAACTTTTGTGCCCTGCAACATTTTCCATTACCTGTGTACCAGCTAACCTCAGTTTCCCCATGGCCCTGTGCTATCAGCTGGACAGGATGTGACATGCACTAGAGTCACTCTGGGGTGCTGGCTTCCCATCAGATGAGTGTACTGCCTGCCTTGAAGATCAGAGGCAGCAAGTGGTGAGGTTATGTCAGTGCTTTTTACGTTTGAGGGAAGGGAGGACTTATTTCAGCTTTTTCTGTTTTGAGGAAGGAAATACATTTCTGTCCTTCACTCTCTGTCAAGCAGTGCTTAAGTATTAAGAGTTAGGGACAGTTAGCAGAAGTTTGGTTTAGTAACTTTAGGGAGGGCCCTGTGTAACCTGTCAAGAAAATAACCATCAAAGCACAGAAGTCAATGGAGGATGAACTGAATGTCAGCTGACATGGCCTCAACTGGAGGGAGTAGTGATTAGGTGCAGACCTGCAGTTGCTGAGTAAAGATGTAGACTGCCAGGTTAATTTCTGAAAGCTTGTGTTCTTTTCTTCCTTATTTTTTGTCTGTATAACAGATGAAGAACTGTGAATGTGTTCCTCAGTAGGGGTATTCATCATCTTCACAAAGGGATTGAGATGTTTTGTTTGAGGAAGCTGCATATGTGCAAAATTTGATCCTGAAACTTAGTATGGTGACTTTTTGCTGCAGTAACAAAGGTGCTTGTGGTATTACTGTGGTAGCAGTACCAATAAAACCATTGAAGTAATTTAGTAAGAGACTTGACTTCTCCCACTTTCACCTGTTAGTTTAACTCCTTCTTCCTGTGGAGCTCTTAGCTGTATAGAATTATATTGTGATCATACAGGTCTGTGACGACTTTTAACATGATAATGAATAAATGGCAATCAATTCACCGATCCCATTATATAGAAAGGTGGCTATTTCCTGATGGATGCTTACGCAGGCATAACAAAGCTGGGAAAGGCAGAAGACTGTTGCCAGTAGCATGCTTGGAAAAAACCTCTATAGCAGCAGTGTTGCTGACTCATGCTTTACAAACCTGGAACATTCCCTGAAAGGCTGGAGATGCAGATTAACTTCCTTTCCCTGTCCTGGTCAGGGAAAGGAAGTATTACTTCTATTATTTGCCACCAAGTAAAGTGTCTAGATAGTTATGCACTGCTGCGTTTTCACTGACGTTTTATGGAGTGCATTAGCATAGAGCTCGTGAGAAATCATGGGCAATTTATTTTAATACATTGGGTGTCAGTCCGTGCTAAATCACAGCTGTTTACATTTGTTTTCTGAGTCATCCTGGTTCTTGCGATAAGGTGATTTTTCAGTATGTGTGGTTAGTATATTGGGCTCATATTTTCATTTTCTGACTTTGTGTCCATATTTGCTCTCAAAAATGCAAATGTGTGCCTTAATTGGCTAAAAGAAAATGAGTTACATGTAAGAAAGTGCCTTTATCCTTTTCATTATCAAGGGGAAGAGATTCATGACTGCTAGAGGCAGGAATAGCGAGCAGTGATGGAGAGATCACAGAGCTGTGTATTTAAATCATAGAATCATAGAATGGCCTAGGCTGGAAGGGACCTTAGAGATCATTTTAATCCAACCTCCCTGTCCTGGGCAGGGATGCCTCTCAATTAGATCATGCAACACATGAGGACCAGAACGGGAATTGAACTCGCGACCTTTGGTCAGTGTAAAACTCCTTGTATTGTCCAGTTTACTGTATCTCTGTGGTTCCTAAGTTGCTACCATCCATGTGCCCAAAAGGACCTGAGTGCTGTCCTGCTCAGCATTGTAGCATTTAGTACTGAAAACCTTCATCTTATGGTGGAATTCATATCTCTGAGTTGGATGGGAGACAGAAGGCTCTGGAGACTTGCATGCAGCATATTCTCAAACACCCGTTTCAGGTGTTTGAGTTAGGTGTGGAAACAAATAGACAATACGTCCTTCTGAACTAAGTTACTTGACAAATCCCTGCCAACTCCATGTGCAGGGTAGCAGAGTCCACTGCATGGATAGTATAGCAGAGAGCCGGCCCCTCATTTTTGCTCAGCTGGCCCCTCATTTTTGCACTGTGGGTGATAGCACCTGGTTCTGCTCTGCAGCAAGGAGCACTGTTCACCTGCTCGGTATATGCTTGTGCTGCCAGGCAGTAGTGTTGGTCAGCATGCTGTCAGGTTCTACATGTGCTTCTGGCAGCAGTGCACAAACTAGTGACTGCTACTCCCTTGCAAATGTATATTACATCCTCGGTGAGCATTGGGAAGTGTTAGGGTTTTATTGGCATTTCTGTCCTGACGAGTTCCAAGGTAAGATGTCAGTAGCATTGATTTGGAATTTTACAGCGTTAGAAGTCTCTTAGAACCAGTTAGAAGCCAGGATGGATTTTCCATATTCCCCTGCTATTTTTAAAAATACTTGAGACTGAAATAATCCTGGAGAAGGGGCAGCAGGAGTGGAAAACAGAGGACTGTAAGGCTCTGGAGATTGATCAGGTTCTGCCTTTGGACACTCCATCCCTGGAAACCAGACTACCCTGTCCAGGATTCAGCACTGTTGCACCTTTCTTCCCTTGTATCCAGCCCTGAGCACACTGGGGAGCAACGTCATTGATAACTCCAGCTTGCTTTAGTTTGTCTGAAAGCAAAAACATAAAACCCCAGTCAGCAATCACAATCCACCTGAAGTGGTCCCTGGCTGAGGTCAGAGAAGGGACAAACCCAGCAACATTTAATAATTTAGGACAGAACTACCTGCTGTAGGATTTCCATAGTCACAGCAGTTTACATGAATCTGTTTAAAGGAAGATTTACTTGCATCAATCCAAAATCCTTCTCAGCACTTCTTAATGTGATTGCAGTGGCCCGGCTGATGGGTCGGCATTAGGGTCCTCCGTATTGACTTAATGCAGTATAAACCAAGTTTATTATGATTCAAGATGCCTAGTACCTGTATTGATAACTTGATATTAAATTGAGGCTTAATTACTGCTTCAGTTTAAGTTTGGGTCAGTAAGTCTGTGTTGCCAGGCTTTGTCCTGGTGCTACAGCAGGGTGTAATCCTGGCCAGCCATGGAGGTGCTCAGCTGCTCTCAGGATCAGCTGCCCAGTGAAACCCAATGCCATAGTGCTCTGATGACTTCCCCATGCTCCTGGTAAAGTTGAATCTAGTTTGACTGTTGATCTCATGTCCTTCTGAAGGTATATGAAACTTGAAACACACAATCTTCATTAAGTGAAACAAAGTGCAGCTGAATCTACTGTGCAGTGAGCTCCCTACGCAGAACTCTGCTAGAGGCAGCGTATGCAGCTCCTGTGCTGTATGCTCTGAATCTATAAAGGACAGGACAACAGTTGAGTAATCTTTTCTTGAGTTTAGTAACATCGTGCTAAAACTACAGGGACATTAGATGCCAAAGAATGAGTCAAGATTGCACTGATAATTGTTTCTTTTTTCTTTTTCACAGTTGTAAGATAGAAGTTAAAACAAATTGAGATGTGCTGAATGCTCTCAGAGAAGATAGAAATACAAGATACAAACCACTGTCATTTCCCCCCCTCACCCCATAGTCCTGTAGATTTACCAAAGGGGCCACCATCTCTTTTCAAAATGCACCAAGATCTGCAGAGGTTTGTGCTCTCAGTGTTTGGTGCTGTGGGCTTGCTGTACTCAAAGCTGCTGTTGATATCCCCCGAGCAGGAGCTTGTTTTCTCCTTGGGTGGATGTGCAGTGCCTGGGAGAATGGAATCCTTTTCCTTGGAAAGTTGCCACAAAGTACTGCTGCAATACAACTAAGCATGTTGATAATCATTAAAATAAGAATTGGTGCTATTATTTGTAGTGATGGTGTTACATAATGAATGACAAGAACAGCAGTATTGGTAACAGCAGCCAGAGACACGGGCAGAATTGCTTACTGCAGCAATCTTTCCTGCAAAATACACAAAACGTCTTTGAGTATTTAAATTAATTACTTATTCTTAGGTTTGTTGTGTTTAGTGTCCATTAGTAAAAATATCTTTTAGCGAACACTTGTGGAAGTAATTATGAAAAGGTAAATTTAAGACTGATATATACACCTACTAAAAGTAGTTCAGCAGTTGTATAACTACCTAGCATGTGTAAAACCTTTAAATACCATTGAATACATTAGTCACAAGCAAGAAACTTGAGCATTTTAGTCATTAATTATAGACAGAAGGGGTGGAAAGCATGCTCCATGGTACAAGTAACGCATCCATGTGGCTCAAAAACAGTACACAAACCAAGAATAACTCCTGGAAAGGGCTCACTAAAAAGTATTTGAAGTAAAGAGATCTCCGTGTGTGGCTGTATCAGACAAAAGGAGACAGAATATTGTTCCAAACTGTCGCACATCTCACTGGTCCCCACTCAGTCTGCCTTGTGCGCTCAGTGTTGTGTTTGCTGAAAGAAGGCGTAAGAGCAGTGTAGTCAGAGATAGACCTTTATTTTTGGTCTTCATAGATCTTGTAGTATGATATGGCTGTATAGCCTTGAGTACAGTGGGACTTGCTAAGAAGTATTCTCGAGGGGTTTTGACTGAGCATATTGTTGTTATGGTGGGATCATGTTATTTTGAATGTTCTTGTCCTGTAACTCTTTTATCCTCACAGTAATATTTACAGATCCACCAATGCTTAGGCCTTGCCTCTTTTTTTGTGTGTGGTCATTCCTCACCCATGTATATTTGCAGGAAATGCAGGTGTTTCATTTTATTCAGTGTACTGAACACAGGGAACAACAGCAGAAGAGTGATGTTCTTCGCCGTGTATGAAGGCTGCGGTTACTGCTGCCAGATGTGTCACTCTGAGGCTGGAACACCAGCCCTCCTGCGCTGGCAGAAGTGAGACGATTGTGCTTTTTACTAAAGATTATGCAGCACTCCTGAGGAAGACCTGGGCCGGGGGAGCTCTTTTTCCTGAAATCGATTTGGGAGCTGTAGCAACAAGACTGTCTTGTCCTTTTTTTCTTTTTTTTTTTTTTACCCCTATTCCCAGTTGTAACGTCATCTGTGAAGGGAAAATCTTTCCACTTTCTGCTGTCTATGTTTAAAACAGAGCTCATGGAGGCTCAGAGCGATTGCAATATACTTTATAAGCAACTTGGCAGACGATTGTGTTCTGTTCCAGAGACATCTTGAGCACTGGAACCACCTCAGTTAGTTTTTGGATTGTTATTTGATACCATCACAACTGTGCTACAAAATACTTCTTGGCTGTTCAACCCCGAACTGATTTTTGGTTCTTCATCTGTTAGAGGTCAGTCTGTGACCAACAAGGTATACCCTTCAGGCATGGTGTAAGCTTTGTAAAATATTTGTGATTTCTGCCCTAAAATACCAACATGTAGTTAAAAATGGAGAAAAACAGCGAGACATAAGGAAGAGGATTCAGTCAAACCATTGCATTTGTGTCCACATGTTCACTTACTTTTTGTGAGTGTTTGCATTTACATTTTCCAGAGCCCTCTTTGGAACAACGCTGTCTTGACCTATAAAATACCTTTCTGCAGTATACAAATGGGCAGGAGAAATACTAAAACATCCTATTACCAGTGAAGGAGTGCTGAAGTTAGAATTATTTTTATGAGATCTGTTGGAATAAAGTACTGTGGACAAACTAATTTCTGGAGCAAATCAGCTTCTTTGTGTAACCAAATATGAATTTGGCCTGTATATATATGTGTCTATAATCACATATAATACAGAAAAGTAGCCTTTAAATCCATGTTAGGGGTCTTTCACCCAGAATTTCACTCCATTCGTAAAAACCAAATGTTTGGGACACTTTTTTTTTTTAGTTTTCTACATCTATTAAAGGGGTGACATTTTTTTCATCTTGTCAGGTAAAATAGTTATTTAGATATTCTGGAATACTGTAGCTGAAGTAAAATTGATAAAATAATTTAAAAAATACTCTTACTGGGCCTAGTAATAGAGCATCTATGAAACTCTTTACTTGAAAAGCCTTAGGCTAGGCCTGTAGTGTGAAGGGTAGTCTGAGATATGGACATCTCCTTTTGACCTGCAGTTCTTTTCTTATAGTTTACAGCATGTAATGAGGGGCCCAAACTGCTCATATACCTTCTGCCAAAAAAAAAATGTTAACACCTCTGTCTTCAATTCATGTTACGGTGCTAATATGCTTCCTTGCAGTTATGCTCCCTTTCTTCCGAAACCAAAGGAAAGGAATAGTTGTATAATAAACTATGTCATGGGAAAGAAAGTCATATGTTATGACAGAGCTTAAAAAGGCTTTTGAGGATTTACAGCTGTGAGTGTTTATGAGAACTGAACCCAGAGCATTTTCATTTCCCAGCAATGCTTCCTTGCAGAAATCAGCAGAGGATGGGTGTATATCAAGATGAGTAGCAGGATGGCAATCAGGTGGGAAGCGGGGGCTCTCAGCCCCTGCAGGAAGCTGTAGTTGCTGGCCATGCCCCCAGCGCTGACTGGCCAGGCGGTGGCTGATGGACCGGCTCGCAGCAGAAAGGCAGTGGCACTCCATCTCTGTACAGGTTTGCTGTAGGAAGGTTAAGCCTATGGATTGAAGTAATCCTTGCAACATTAAGTCTTGCACTGTCTGTGGGGGAAGGGCCTGTCAGACTTCACAGAAACTTGCTGAGATGGTCTGTCTTGCTGGTCTCCCGATGCCTGCTCTCCAGCTTCTCCACTTTTCTCTGGCTGCTGGTTTCTCAAACTCGTCAGCAGCTTTTGCTTTTATGCTTCCCATAGCAGAAATTTGCCTTGGATCTGAGGCTCTTGGCATTTCATAGTGAAATTAAGTCTTCCACTGATCCATATTGTTCAAAATTCACTGCAGCATGCCTGCTCTGCCACCCCAGCTAACACTGCTGGTTTTCTGTTCCTTTTTCCCTGTATTTGTCACTGAGTCTGTCTGTACAGGAAGTCTGCCTGGGGACTGTCTGCATCTCTAAAGTGAAACGGGCATCATTTGTGCAGTCCTCTGCAATCCATGGCAGCTTGTCTCTGCTGAAGCTCAGAAATCTGGTGAAATACTGGGCTTGCTGGGCTGATTGCTGTTTTTCCAGTGCTTCTCTACCTTTCCCAGAACTGTGCCACTTTGCCCTGGGATCCAGAGCACATGTTTGCAAGACACAGAGACATAGCTTATTGCTGGTATGCAGGAGCATCTATCCCAGGCTTTGCTTATTTTGCACTTGATGGAGAGAGTGGGCAAATTTGTAAATGAGAGCATGGAAGGAAGAACCGTGACCTCTGCACCTGTTTCAGGTTAGAGGGCTGCATGAGGCGAGAGCTGGTCTTTGAATCAGCACGTCTAAAGCTAGGGTGGGTGCAGGAATACTACTTATCTGTTTAAATAGACTTGATGGCTATTGTGTGGCTGCCATCTGTCCTCTTCCACACTGAATAACTTAGTTTTATTATTATCTTTAACCGTATCTTACTAGGTCTCTAAACTGCTGGTCAGTCTGCATTCATTGTTGGATAAAAGAGCTGCCAATTTTCTTAACAGAAAATAATCTTACTACAATAGTGGTAAATGAGCCTCCCACCCCGCCCCTTTTTTGGCATGAGTGCCTTTCTGCTCAGGAAGGGTGACTGATAGCAAGGGTCTTACTGCAGCATTTTTCCTCCTGATTAATCACTGCACTTTAATAGGGAGCTTTGCTTCAAACAGAAGACAGTAGTCGTATAAACAATAATATATAATATAAATAATATAATATAAACAATAGCTGGAGCATTCAGCATTGAAAGGCAAAATATGTTTTATATGATTGAATATATTGGGAGGGAAACAAAAGCAAGGTTGGTCAAAGAACAAATGTTGGGCATGGGAGATGCTTCAGGGAATTCTGTAAAAACATTGCTGGCAAGAGTTGAGAGGTTTGAAGGAGTTTTAAATTGGGCTAACAGTAATAAAAATGTAATGGCAAATGCAAAACATACTTAGATAGTGTTCATTGTGCCAGTTCGTATCCAAGTCAATATGCTTACCTGCTGTCAGGAGGTGGTACTGATTCACAAGCTGGTGGCTGGTTTTGCTGCCTGTGTGGCAGTGTTGAGCGGACTGAATGTCTTTGCATCTCTGACCAAGTCCAAAGTCAGTTACATGCAGCAGCTGCAGAAGGTTTGCAGCACAGCATGCAGGTGGGAATAGGACTTGGTTGGCAGTTCACGTTTTGTTGGTCTGTTCCTGTCCAGGTGTTCTCAGCATCACCAGTGAAGGCTTTTTAAAAGGCTTTAAAGTGCTTCTTGCTGCTGTTCGAGGCGTCTTCCTGCTGAGAAGCTGCAGGGTAGCCGTACAATTTTGCAGAGACTAGAGAATATTGAACTGTCCTGAGCTGCTTAACATGCCTTTTTGCTTGTCAGTACCCATCAGTGAGCTGAAAATTGAATGGTGTCTTAGCTCATTCTATAGCAAACTCCAGTACAGCTTTCTCTGCTGACAGGCTTATGGGAAGGAGCGAGTTCTCCAGCCCCTGAAATGTGGCAACACTCTCAGGGCATTGCTTTCTTCACTGGAGATGAAAATTGGGAAGTAGTTGGTGCATGAGTAGGTTAGTGAACAATTGAATTTTGGTATCTTTACTGTTACATGTTGGTCTCTTCTTCCCAGTCTCCATTTTTGTCCCATAGACAATGTTGAGCTTATACAAAAGGTTTGAAGTGCCCCAATTTGCACTGCATAAATCCATTCTTAGTATATCCTAAAGGAGATGTTATAGTGTGCAGTGCCTGGGCTGTTGAGTCAGTGATGGTGGTAATCGACATATCAGCGAGCTGAACAGTGTGCCCAAGAAAGTCTTCTGGTCACAGCTACAGTGTTTCAGAGGCCCCTTGGAGGAAGGTGACTACTGGAGGGACAGTATCTGTCTGCAAAACTTAAGCAGGAGGGAGTGTCCTGTGAAAAACAAATCAACCAGAAAAAAAGAAAAGTGGTGGAGAAGGAAGGAAAAGAAAAAGATGATCTTCTGTTTTGAATTCCTGTTGAGACTCACCTCTAGTGTGGCTTTGGTGTTGTTCTGCTGCAGTGAGCAACAATTTGTAGAAAATGAACCTTCATCGCTTCTACTCTAACCACCCTGACCATCGTTCACATTTAGGACAGGAGGAGGAAGGACTGTAGAACTGCTGCAGGCTCACTTATGCAAAACTAAGGAGGAGCTACAAAGCAGTCAGGCCATTGTAAAAGAAAATGAGTAATTGTGGGTGGTTAGCACACTGAATAAAACAGTTTGAGAGTTGAGAAACTGCTGTGAGGACACTAAGACACAACATGATTGCACGTAGGAAAATATATTCTTAGTTACTAAGTACACTTTGCTGGTTGTGACTTTTAAGTTCAAAGTGATGAAACAATTGCTACCCCTGGAGGGTAAAAAAAAATGGATTAAAGAAAATAAATACCTTCAGGTAAAAGACTATTTTCTTATCCACCCTCCAGCACATTGTACTAAATATGTAAAAAGTACTGTTCAGGACGATGTGTTGCCTGGGCTTGCAGCACATTGATCACAGTACTGCAATGGGAGCCGACTGCCATACCTTCTGGGTGCCTGTGGAAATGGGTGCTTCAGGTTTCTCCAGCAGTAATTATATGTTTGTGGGCTGTTGCTTGGTCATCTTGTCTTTAGGATTTTCCTTATTTTAGCATTTCAGATCTGGTTTTTGTCTTTTTAGGCCTCAGTCCTTCAGCTGGTGATCCTTGCAAGCCCCAGTGATTTCATCCTGCTTACCTGATATCAGTTGCAGTTTTTGGGATGGGGGAGGGGGAGGATGAGATGAAGGAGCAATCCATAAACGTTAAGTAGATGATGTGATGGGACAACTTTACAGTGCTTAACATAAAGAGTTCTCTAGATGATGTTACACAAAATTGCTTGCAGGAAGGCATTTTTCTCCTAAATCTTTCACTGATTGCTTTGTAACTTGGGAGGAGTAATTTAATTCCTGCCTTCACACCTGACTACATTACTTGGCTACTTACCTAGACAATGTATAGAAGGACCCCAAACCTCCATGTATCTAGAGGCTATGAGGTGGGTACTTAAAATACATGGATTTATATAGTTAACTAAAGCCTGTATGTGCCCTATATTGGCTTGAAACTAGAGTGACTAGGTCAGTCACTTGCCAAGGCTGGACCTAGATCTTGTGAAAGAATTGCAGTCCTCCCAGGAGATTCACAGGGTGAAGGCATTGCTGTGAGAATGTGCTGTTGATGGGATAAGTGCAAAGAGCTAAGTGACAGTGCTTTGTTTTTGGAGCAAGCAAAACACTGCAGTCTATAGTATGGGAGAAGAGTAGCCTAGCAAGTGCTTGTATAAGCAGAAACATCAAATGTTTTTACTGTGATATTTAAAACATCAGAAATGAACACTTTAAACTGTCTAAAAATCACCATATGTAGAATTTAGTATTAGGGCCAAAGATGTATTGCACAGCATATGTTATATGAAACTCCTTTGGGCACCTTGCATCTTGAAACTGCCAGGAGAGCCACTCTAAGGAAGAATCCTATTTGACTGTGTCAAGACAGAGCTATCACAGGACCTGGGTTTAATTGTTTCCTGGCCTAATAAAGATGCAGTTGTTAATACTGAAGGCCAGAAAAAGATAAATTCTCCTGGACTCAAGGCAATGAACTCCATACTACTTTTTTCTGCACTCCCTTAGACAGTTGAGATCTAACAACTGATTTTAGCACTTCAATATGCAGCTTCATCTTCCTGCTGATTGTTTTCTTTCTGGAATCATCTGACCTTGCTGTGGCCTGAGGTGAATTTGTGTGTGTGTTTGTGTGCGGTTGGTTCTTGTAGGCTTGTCTGCTTGCAAAGACTGTACCGTTTGACACATACATACATTAAGGGGCTATGGATAATTAAACAAACATGCTTTTTCTTTGTTATGTGGTCTAAGAAACTCTGAAGTTTCCTTCATTCTGGGACCATGTCCCTGCTCATCAGTCTATCTGGCTCATAGGTCTGTAGAGACTTTTTGTTATGTGAGACTTCCTGACTGGTATTGTATTACTCTGATATAACAGCCTGTGTGGTCTCAGCCTTGATGTGTGAGATCCCTTTTGGGAGAGAATTCGTTCCCTGGGAGAGGGATAGGCACTGGAGGTGACGTCCACTGTGAGTAGACTGAGGTCCTATAAACAGCCTCTGTGCATGACAGTATCCAAGAGGGAAACAGATTTGCTTCCTCTGAGGACATACCCATCATTGCCACTGGGTCTTTTCAGCTGGTAGCTGTCGTTGCACTGTGCACCACAGCTATGAAATCAACTCACGATGGATTCCTGAAGTCATGTCTTAGGTCATAGACACTCCTGATATAACAGAATGGTCCTTTTGACCACTCTTTCCTTCAGGTCAGGGGAACACTGGAGTAGAGTAAAACAGATTCTCCTTTTCTTCCCCCTATGTATCTTGTGGGAAGTCTATGATGGTGTCAACAGAACTTGGTTCAGAGCTGACCGAAACCAAAGTAAAAACTTTTATTGGCTTCAGTGGGTTTTCGATTAGAAAAGGCAGCAGCCCTGTCTGCAGGGCATAAGGCAGCTCAGCCTGGAAGCTGGGGAGGAAGACATGTCAAATGACAGCTCACACAGCATACAGAGTGACTTGTACAAAGTGGAGTTGAGGCAGTGTGACCTACTTGACTTAGAAGAACACTTCACCTCTGCCGCAGTCAGTCTTGTTCTGAGAGAAGATGGAGTAAACATACATTTTTTAACAGGTGACCTGTGAGTTAAAGATGAGGAAAGTTAATTAGAATTGTCACCACAGAGTCTCTTGCCAGAGGCTGTCATTATGCTGAAAAGTGATGTTAATGATCTTGGCAGGATGGGACAGTTTATTGTTTAATATTAACTACTAAAATTCACCTTCTAGTTATTCGCTTATGTTGAGCTGGTAGAGCTTTGGCTTGCTTTGGTTCCCAAATTGCCATTTCCTCTAAAATGCTCCTGGGCTGCTGTGGATGTGCTTGTAATGCAACCGTTATATCTAAATAACTCTATAAACATCTGCATTTTGCTGCTAGTATCCATTTCTTTGTTCATCATTGGTAGTAAATTGGTATAATAACATCCCATACGTTGCTGGTTAAGGTGTAGTCATTGTGTGAATGTGGAGGTGTTTAGGAATATGCTATACTTATGAAGATATTGTAATTCACATATCTACGTAATTATAATGAATATGTAGGCAGTAATTGTGATGGACTTAGCTGAATGTTTGAAGGTAAGAATGGTGGGGGGAAATATCAAAAAGGCTGTTTAAAATAAATTATACTTCTCCTGAGTGATTTAATAGCAACACATGCGACTGTGTGGGCTCAACCTTAAAAATCAAACTCACGTTGAAATGCTTTCATTTCCATATTCAAACAGATTTGTGTAGTTTTATGGACTGGTTGCAAACAGTACATTAAAGCATATGCCGTCAAAATTAGGGCACTGTTTCCTACAGTGTAGTTCTTTTCTGTGTGTTATTTACTCTTTCCATGCATGGAAATCCCAATGGCAGAAGTCCCTACATATGTTCTCCATCCACCGAGGATACATGTGTTATAAAGAATGGGATTCATTAAAAATGTGAAAACGGTGTAGGCATTTGAGGTGGCTTCTAGCTTTTTTTGTATGCGTTTCAGGATTTCAGAACATGTTAGAAAGTTAGTTCCCATTTGGGCACCTTGTCAGCTGTTGGAGAATGCTGGAAGTTGGATGCAGGCTTTGAGCTCATGGCACATGAGGACACAGTGAATATCCCTTCCTCTCACTTCCTTATAAGCTCCTTTGACTGTTGGCATTTTATGCTGTTTTCCTGCTAAAACTGTCTGTCTCACTTTTGGAAATTATTTTCCTTTAGTTGATTCTATTAATAATCAGTAGTAATAAGTAGTGTTATGGAAGGAACTTCTAGCAGGGGGTCCTTTTGGCTCAGTTATAATCAACAAGCTCTTTCCTTTGCAGCTGGTGTTGTCAATGTTTGGTGGGTAAAAGGGTCTGTACTTACCAGGCCTGTCCCATGGTACCGGGTGGGACAGCTGTGAGCAGCTTGGGAGGTAGGTGAAGGGAGACATCTTTCTGCTGCCGTGTTTTCCCCTGTGGACAGCAGGAGGGGAATTAAGACTTAGCTATCCTCTCATAGGAAGGTGTAGAGAGGCAAGTCTCATCCTCAAAGGGATCCATGAGGCCACAGCTGTCCTGCAGAGACAGTTACCCTTTTGTGTGGCATATGCTGCAATCAGAAAGAAGCCTTTTGCACCCTTGTGGCTCTTAGATTATTACCTGGCTCTAAGTTTATTACCTCTGGAAGCCAAGACACACGCTAGCTCTCACCATGCAAGGCATTGCCTCATATGCCCCATGTGCAAGTAGTTCAGTTACTAATTCTGATGAAAACATCTTTTGCAAATTTTTTTTTCTGTAGACAGTAAGATTAAGGTGGATTGTTTGTTTCTTTTAATAAGTTACCTTGTTTTTCTTAGGAATAATAAGATTGAAACAAACAATGCAGTTTATCCAAAAGAAAAAGTCCCTTCCAACCTCTTAAGGCATATAAGAACCCGTTAGGCTCTTAGCATTAAAACAGCCATAGAATAGTGTTAGTGAGACTGTTTCTTCACTGATCATTAACCACTAACTGAAAGTAGCTGAAGCAAATCTATTATAAGTGAATACATAAATAGAGGAAATAGTTTTGTAGTAGTGTTTTCTTGCTTTAAATAGTTAGTTTCAGACCAAGCATGTGCTGAGTTTTATTTCAGCATTTCTTTGCTTTCCTTGGAGTCATGCTGGTTGGTTGAATCCTCTTCACCTGTTCAAGCTGTTACTTGTGAAGCTATGACTAAGGTATGCCATCTCCTGTATCACTCTGAATTGAAAACACTATGGCTAACTTTGAGATACTAGAATACAGCAAAATTATTTTATCCAGTATTTACTGGATAAATGTAAGTGGTTGGTTTTACCTAGCTCTGCAGTTGCCAAGTAGAGGTTGCCTGATAGCAGGAGGATGTAGCCTAATTAAGGCAAATTGATTATTTATCTTGTGACACCGAGCACAAGTACTGGGTTACAGGAGATTCATTCTGTCTTCTGTTTCCCAGACTTTTTGGCCTCACTGTCACACATGTTCAGGATGAATTGCATCCATATTTACTTCTGGTGGAGCCAATTATTGGGGCGCCATATGTCTCTACAGAATTCAGATGCACATTTTTGGTAGTATTATTCTGCTGACAGTTTCTCCTCTCTTTATGCCTTTGTTCTTCCCCCAGTGAAGAGCACCGTATTGTAGTTCTGCCTTTGTAAGTCAGATTGGACTTAGCAGTTGTTTGTAGGAGGCCTTTTAACTTTTCCGTCTCATTAAGATGGGAGGTGGCACAATCTGCAGCACTCGCCTCTGGGCTCCGAGGGAAGATTGTGGTTTCCCTCAAGTAATTTTGGGCTAATGCCCCCATGACTGGGATGTAACAAGGGCATAAAAGACTGTGACAGTCAATAAGGAGAGCAAAATGCAGCTTCACGAAAATATGATCAGCTCAGAGGTAATTCATTTTGAAAACCATTTTAATTGGTTTGGAGTAATTTGGGGTGAGTTACTTCACATGACACACGTTTTCTGGGAAATGGGCCAGCTCAGTAACAAGAGGCAACCAGAAAATTGACACTACACATGTGGATGCAAGGGGCTTAGAGGAATAAAACCTTAATAAAGGCTGATACTGTCTGAAGAACCTCAAGTGGGCTCAGTTTAGGTGCCTTGTAGGTAGGTTCTGGGAGTACTGACAGTTCTGCTGCCATGACCAGACATTGTTCTGGTGATCAAACTTTGAGGTCTGCCTAAACTAGCTTCTGCTTTTAGTCCATACCCTCAGCTGGTACAATCTAGAGTTATGTCTTTTAGGTCATTGTGGCTGTTTGGAGTTGAGTCACGTAACAATATACCTCTTTAGGCATAGTTATAGTTCTGGCGAGGTAGGTGTACAGAAGTGCAAGTGTGATTAAGTTAGGTGTAATTGCATTAATAAGGTACAGTTGTAATTTTCTGAAATTTGGTGATGTCACTACCAGAGAGGACCTCATCCTTTTGTTGGCAGAGCTAACCCTGTCCTCTTCCCATGGTCTTATGGCATCATCCCCAAAACACTTAAGAACTGAGACGACCATGGCCTCAAAGGAGGGTGCATGTGTGCTGTGTATCTGTTACCTGATGTTCTCCATTCTTACCTAGTTAGGCCCTCATCCAGCAGGAGAGAAAAAAACCATACTATGTCATGGCCAGTCCGATAAGGAGGTGGTGTGGGTTAGGGCTCGGCTGGCCACTAAAACGCAGACAGATGCTCTCTAAACCCCTCTCCTCCCAAAATGGGAAGGAAGGTGAATGAGGCAGAGAGACTTACAGGTTAGACAAGAAAAACTAGAACAGCTTTAATGAAATAATAATCGAAATAATAGTGAAATTATAAAGAACTATATACAACTACATATAAGTCCGGTATCAAACCCTACTCCCCCCGATAGCAATCCCCACTGATGCTGCAGAGCAGGCAGCACCAGGGAAACTCCAGGCTCGGTGGCAGTGGGGAGCTGGACACAGGAGCTGAATTCAGGAATTCAGGATCGGGATCAAAAGCAGGAGATCGGATGCAGTCTTCCCTGGACACCGGCCATTGAGGAAAAAGACCTAAACTCTCATGATCACTCAGTTTGTACTGGATATTATGTATATAGAATGGAATACTCTCGTTGGTCACCTGTCCTGTCTATCACCCCCCGGAGGTGCAACCTTTTGCTTCCTTGTGACCCCTCTCACTACCCAGCACCCCCAGCGTGGCACACAAGAGCCAGCAGTGGCCTTGGTCACTACAGGAATAAGTATCAGCAAGAGCCTTTCTGCATCCCAGTCCCAGGCAGTAACTGTAAACATCAGGTGTTATCACTGCCAGTAGCACACACTGCCTGCAAAAACATGCTGCTGACTTCAGAAATTGCAGTCTTTTAGAAGAGACTGAACTGGAAAATAAAAATCACTAAATAGAATTAGTTTTGTTTATCTCAAACCAGGACAGGAAGTAGATATTCCTTCTCTTTGGTGGAGGAGCTAGCATGGCACTGCCCAGGAGGAAACATTGGAATAAGGAGTGGCTGCAAATCTGTAATAGCTAACTGAACAAGATTTTCATTATTTCCAAGCCTCCAGTTTGGCTGTTGCCTCCTCCAGTTTTCAGGCAATCTTTTCTGATCAATATGCGGCTGGAGCATGCTCTTCAGCATCTGAAGTGAGACTTCCACCAAGAGGAAGGAGGGGCCAGAGAAAGCTGCCTGATACACCATTGCTTATTTCCTGTTTTCATGCATTTCCTCAATTCTTACAAAACCTAGAGAAATCTGTTTCTTAATGCCTGAGAATAAGAAGCAGCAGAGCACTGAGGTTTCTTAGCTTGCATTCAAAATACCATGTCTTCTAATCATCTCAGCGGAACAGACATGAAAGCTCCTTCCAGAGAGATGTCACAAAAGGTCACACATTTCCCTTTGAATGATGAGGAGTACTTTTAAAGGAGCTTAAGATAAACTTCAGGCCTATGGCCCATATGATCTGTTTACTGCATACAGAAACTGCAACCCTTAGCTAAGCAGGAATGGTGATTTTGTCATTAAAACTCGGATTGAAACTCAGAAAATCTTGCATGCTCTTTCCTTATAGAGCCTGTGCATGTTTATCTTCCTTGGCCTCAATTCATAATCTTAAAAAAAAAATAAAAAATTGCCACAATACAGCACAGTTCTTAAAATATTTTCGTTAAAAATGAATCCACAGATAATCCTCAAAAATCAGTGGTAGGGAGCAGGCAATAGTGCAACAGCTGGGAAATAGTAGACAGGTTATGGAAGACCAAAAGCAGATAACTTGCCTGTTGTATAACTCATATGTGAACATATTGTGCACTGATGCTGAATTACAAGTTGTTTATTTATTACATAGAGCCTC
Organism: Trogon surrucura; assembly: GCA_020746105.1. Taxonomy (NCBI): domain Eukaryota; kingdom Metazoa; phylum Chordata; class Aves; order Trogoniformes; family Trogonidae; genus Trogon; species Trogon surrucura. The sequence continues at coordinate 51,404,545 of CM036621.1, read as the reverse complement.
TGAATCATAAATACAGGTCCATGGTAATAACTGAGGTTTCCTTTTCTATCTTCTGTATCTTCTGTCTTCTATAAACTCTTGAAGGACCAATGTCTTTTCTTAGTATTTGCACTGCTTACTGTAATGGGTCCCACCCTTAGCCAGATCCTGCCCCTGTTAAGGATGTACTTAGCACATAGATATGAGCTAGAAATTAGTAGAATCGGATCCTACAAACTTGTTGGTGCTTGCTCTGATAGTTAGAGCTGGGGGAACCATGGGAATACAGAACTCAAAGGCAGTCTGCTGAAAAGATGAAGTCTTTCAGACCCTGTGGTTGAAAGGAAAATCTCTTTTTTCTCAGAGTTCATGCCCTTGAGTCTTGGGTCCTGAGCTACAAGATGACAGCTAGAAAAGCTTGAGCTTGTTTACCTCCATAAGCTGCAGTGCAGGGCTGACCCCACAAGTGAGATGGGGCTCCTCTGAGCTCAGGATGCCACGGGGCTGTATGAACAGACTCCAGCAGCTCTTCTTTAATGTGGATCAGGAATGTAAAGAAAAAGGATCAGGCAGGCAGGCAGAAATGCCAGTCTCTATATGATTGAGTTTTCTTTAGAACTTTCCTTACTATGTGTGACTCATTTGGCCTGAGGTCTGAATTGCGCTAAAGTACCTGAAATCCTCTGTTACAGAAGGCTACAGCCCTTGTGGTCAAATGGATCAGTAAGCTTTGGTTTTTAGTCACTTTCTTTAATCTTTATGAAGGTATTTATATAACAGAGCATAGTGTTTTAAGGAAGCTATTACGCACTTCTGAGTAATGAGCTTCTGTTTTGAAAGTTCACTGAGTTTTACTTCCTAGCTCTAAGAAAGAGGCAAGTTCGCTAGGTAAAATGGGTATTAAAATACTTGGGTTTAAAATTGTTCCAACAGGTGTTTGGTCTTAATGGCTTTGCTATGACCTGTAAAGTCTGTAATCTTAAGGTCAAAACACTATTTTTTGACTCATTCTGTTTTCATAAAAGTATTGCCATCAGTGTTGTCTTTTGTTGGAGAAAGCGTGGCACTGTGAATAACTGGTGCAGCCTGGTACTTATGTAGTCTCCAGTAAGTGAAGTACAGCTTTCAGTTCATAAATCATTTCCTGAGATTGGTCAGCTTAGGGAAAAGCATTGTTATTTTAATGCATTTTGATACAATCAGAAGCATGTGGTGCTGAGAGAGAATAATAATTTTCTTTACAGGGATTTAGTTTCAAAAGGATAGAAATCTGTATTTGCCCTGCTTTTTTTTGTTGGCTTGCCACTTGCTAAATGTTTTCAGATGCACCACGCAGTTCTTTTTGAGGGAGAAAATAAGGCATCTAATGCTTTCTACTGTGTTGCACCATGGTTTCTCATCTCCTTAGCACCGCCTGCTTGCTTAATCATAAGCCAATTAAAGTATAATGGAGCACCCTTTTGAACTGCTCATAAATAAAGGGAATTATTGGAGAAAAGGTGATAGAAAATTGAGAGGAGGAACTGTGAGCATTTTGGCCAGCAGTGTAGTCTATGCCTCCTGCTGTGCTGGCTATTGATGTTTATGGTGAGTTTGTCTCATTTTGTCCAGTCACCGACATGAGGATTTTCAGAGGAGGGAAGGGGATATACCATGGGGATTTGAGGACGCACCAGGACTCTTTGAACTTCCTCCGGTTTCTATTTCACTGCTTTATCTTGCAGTAGTCTCATGTCACAGTGTTATCAGCTGTTAATTAGCTCTCTGTTGGGAAATGTCAATATCAAACAGGATCTGAGGCAGGTCTTGCTGAATCTGCATGGCAAAGAAGCCAGGCCCGTCCTGGGGTGTCTGTGGGCAAAGCCTGTGGTGAGGTGCAGGATTTCACCCTGGGAGCAGTGAAGCCTCAAGAGATTGGTGCTTACCAGCCCATCTCAAACTTACTGCTGGAATCAAGACATTTCACATAGATCTGATCTCAGCTGATGCTCAAAACCTCTCTAATTTGCACAAAGTTGCCTTTAGATTTGCAGGTTCTTGGAGTTAAAAGCCAAGTCCCGTGTTAGGTAAGTGGCCAGGTGGTGGGCAGTAACAGGCAGTGATCATCACTACTTCCTCTTCATCTGGTGATTCCTCAGCGTTACCAGCAGTGGCTGGGAAGCACAGACTTCAGCACCCAGTATTGACCACCTGAGCTTTGTGAAGCAGTAAACGATGACAAATCTTCTGCAGATAGAGGCAGCCGCTGTCACAGGCTCATCTTTGCTGAGCAGATGGCTGTAAACGAGGAGGTGATACAGATTTCTACAGGATTTCTAGACCCTCGAGCCCCAGGAATTTTTCCCAATATGCAGGAACCTCAAGAAAGCTTCTGGCCTCTAACAAAAGTAGTTACAAGTTAGCATAATTTTTTTTTAATTTTATGGAAAAAAATATGCAGCAGTTCCTGGTGAAACCACAGTCCAATATTCTCCCATTTCTGGCAGCTTTTAGTTATTTTAAAATATGTGTAAAACATGTAGGATATTTTATTAAAGTAAACAAAGTTATCTGAAATGAGTACACTGAAAGGAAAACACTCCTGTTTTTACTAAATCCCTTAACTTTAATAAGGACACACAAATGTGTATTCTTTATGGGCATGCTGGCCTCAGCTTGACCTCAGCTAGCCATCTGGATCCCTATTTCTTAATAACATATAGCCTGCTGAATTTGGCTTTTATGACTTATAGCTTAAGCTATTAAATACGGAACATTTGGTTCCACGGAAACTACATAATTTTCAAATAAACAAGTGCTTGGAATATATATATACATTAGTGGAGAGAGTCCTCACAGCAGACTCTTCTCCCAAATAAAAGCAGGTCAGTTTTTCCTGCCTTATCTTTCAGGAAAGTAACGAAGGACTTGTTTCCCAGCGTTAGGTTTGGAGTTGGTGTTGAAGCCAGGAAGTTGAGCTAAATGGAGTTTTTCTAATAAAATGCTTTTTTAAAAAAATAAAAAATCGGAAAAAATATTCATAAAATGAAAACTGTTCTTGGGAAAGGATTAAACTTACCATTCCTGAAAAATTCCTCACCCTTTTTTTGATTTTCAGAAGCCTTTTTTAGACAACTTCAGAACAGGAGACAAGTTACTCAGTTTGGAATAGCTCAAATTTCTGAAGGAAAACCCATCTCAGAGAAAAACTAAGTAAAACACAGTTGCAACATTGAAGTTGACCTAGTCTGAAATATGCAGTGATGGTTGGGGTGTTTTGATATCTTGAGCTTGGATTGTAAAAGCATGGCAGAAACCTTGTGGAACCTGGCAAGTCAATCTCTGCCAGCTCTGGGCATCTGTGATCAGTGCAGGGCCATGCCAAGTTCTACTGATCTACCCAAGAAATTCCCACCTGGTTCAGTACAACCCACTAAGGAAACACTACCTCGGGTTTCAGAAGCTGTGTGACTGCTTTGCCCAGCACCTCAGCCCAGCTGAAAATTTTCGTGTTTCAGCAAGTCTCATTAGCTTAGGGTATGGGGCACTGAATCAGCCTGGGCTTCTGCTGGAGCTCAGAGGGTCCCCATAGCATGAGGGTAACACTCCAATAGCTGCCTCTTTTCTAACGTGGAGAAAGCCAGTTCACAGTTTCTTCAGAGGCAAAAGAATTAGCAAATTAAAATAAATTTAAAAAAAAAAGAAGGAAACAGCGGGTAGCAGCAAGACTTGTGTTATTAGCTTTATTTATAGGTACAGTGTTTTGTTCCAGCCCTGCTGCCTGCGTCCTGAGCAGAAGGAGCCCTGAAAATCGAGTAGGATTTCTTGCAAGAGCAGACAGGCAGGCAGTGTGGATTAATCATAGAATCATAGAATCATAGGATGTTAGGGATTGGAAGGGACCTCGAAAGATCATCAAGTCCAATCCCCCTGCCAGAGCAGGAATGCTTAGATTATGCTACACAGGAATGTGTCCAGGCAGGTCTTGAATGTCTCCAGAGAAGGAGACTCCACAGCCTCTCTGGGCAGCCTGTTCCAGTGCTCCGTCACCCTCACTGAGAAGAAGTTTCTTCTCGAGTTTAAGCAGAACCTCTTGTGTTCCAGTTTCAGCCCATTACCCCTTGTCCTATCATTGGTTGTCACCGAGAAGAGCCTGGCTCCATCCTCGTGACACTCACCCTTTAAATGTTTGTAAACATTAATGAGGTCACCCCTCAGTCTCCTCTTCTCCAAACTAAAGAGCCCCAGCTCCCTCAGTCTTTTCTCATAAGGGAGATGCTCCACTCCCTTAATCATCCTAGTTGCCCTGTGCTGGACTCTCTCCAGCAGTTCCCTGTCTTTCTTAAACTGAGGGGCCCAGAACTGGACACAGTATTCCAGATGGGGTCTCACCAGGGCAGAGTAGAGGGGAAGGAGAACCTCTCTCGACCTACTAACCACCCCCTTCTAATACACCCCAGGATGCCATTGGCCTTCTTGGCCACAAGGGCTCAGTGCTGGCTCATGACCATCCTGCTGTCCACCAAGACTCCCAGGTCCCTTTCCCCTACACTACTCTCTAATAAGTCATTCCCCAACTTATACTGGAACCTGGGGTTGTTCCTACCCAGATGCAAGACCCTACATTTACCCTTGTTATATTTCATTAAATTTTTCCCCGCCCAACCCTCCAGCCTGTCCAGGTCTCGCTGAATGACAGGATGCAAGTGCCCACGAACCCCAAATACAGCTGGGAAGTGTGATGGCCGCTCCCAGTGGTGAGGCTGGCCCTTTGTGCCCACTTATTATAGAGATGGTGATGTTGATGCTGGTTAGCAGTGAGCCTGGCTGGGGATGTGGGTAACTGGCAGGGAGCTGTGTGGGACTGCATTCCCCAGAGCCTGTGGAGGATAAATGAGCTTGGGAGTGGGTGTTTGAAGGCCCCAGGGAAATGGAGCAATCTGAGATTTCTGCTGCAAGTTGGGCTCCCGACTTTTTATGAATTGTATAAATGGAGGCTGACAGACTTGCTGAATATAGTGGTCTAAACTCTGTAACTAGAAGAGAAGATTTGAGCCTGGCCTTGACAGCCTCTCAGGAAGCACCCACAGTCTATTTTGGAGCCTCTACCCCAGGCTGAAATTCTGTTTAACAGCCCACTGCCCCATGCCAACACTGTATTTATAGGCTTGTTACCTGCATACAGTGAAACAGCTGTGCCTGAGTTCTTGTCAGCTGAACCCACCTATACTTCACTGCAAGCAGGCAAGGGCTTTCATGTGACCAGGAGAGTGGGATAAGGGGTTTTGCCAGTATTTTAATTTCTTTACTAGACACAAAAGTAAGAGCTTTTGTTTTTAGGGAATCCAGGGACTGAGACTTTTGGGGATTGGAGAGCTGTCATGCTTTGGTCTCTTCAGACAATTTTGCTACTGTTGCACCCCCGGGGACCATGCGACTCTGGCACTTGTGGGACCCATGTCCCTTAAGCATCACTGGTCTTTTAATGAAGTTGGCATTTCTTACCAAATGCCTGCAAATGTTATTTGAGTTTGCTGCTCTAAACAGTTTAGCAAGGAGGACGTAAAAAGACAGGTGAACAGTGGAATGAGGGGAAAACAGGAGAAGGGGGCAAGGCTGGATGTGCTCATGCCAACCATCCTGTGTGCTGGGGCTGAACATGTGATTGCTGGCAAGTCCGGTTTTACAATTGAAATATCTCTTCCTGGCTGTTTCTGGTATCATATTCCCTTTGGCATGGAATGTTGCTCATTTACTTAAGTCAGGTTACTAGTTTTTCCACAAACCAGAAACCATATGCATGCTAAGAGAATTTTATGGCAGGTGTGGTTGCTTCAGCAGTCCCTGGCCTAGAAGAGACAGTCTGCTTTTAAGAGCATTGATACTGATTAGGCAGAAAATAAAGTGATGGTGTTTCAAATTTGGGGTAGATGTTGTTTCAGTGAGAAGGAGCTGAATTTTTCCCTACTGAATTATAGAAAAGCATACACATATGCAAGTCTGTCTCCCTCCACTACATGTGGCTTCAGAGAGGGTGCGCTCCTTAGTGGTTGTGCCTGCCTGTTTGTGCTGTGGTTTTCCCATGGACAGCCTTCCTGACTTTAAGAAAAAACCCGGCAGCACTTACTGTTGTGAGTTAGATGTTCCTCACACAATGTCTGCTTCACCCGTTTGTCTATGGTGCTCACCCCACTGGAGGGGCAGCAAGACAGATCATGTTGCGGGGCTGCAGGTGACTCAGGTCACAGCTCAGCACGTGAAGTTTACCTACTGATAAGGTGAATGTGAGCTGAGATTCAAGAGGAATGACAAAGTCAAACAGCCAAGGCACATGCAGCAGTTTTCACTTTGGCTACCAGACAAGTCATGTCCTGCAGCAGAGTCAAGTAGCTGGCCTGGCACAACTGTGTCTTAGCCATGACAACTGCCTTGGCTAGAGGCTCTGTCATTCCAGAGCAGGGAGGTGGTGGTGATTCTGCCCTCAAAGACGGCCATCATCCCCTGTCCTCGCCTAAGCCACCTCTCATTCTGCATTCTTGCTGCAGGCCCTGGCGAGGTCTTGGTCGTGGTCTCTGGTTCCTCCAGTGAACTCTACCCTGGCACAGAAGGGAGGCTGGTACTTACCAGGATTGGAGTCCAGTCTGTCAGTGTCTTTTTGTGAAAGCATCTGGCATCTCAAAGGCTTCCCCAAAACCTCTGAAGCTGAATGAGTGAGTTGTTTGCTGGGCTGTCCTGTTTAGCAGCTCCTGAGCTGGTGTGATGTGGCCTAATTAGGCTGATCACGGTTTGTAGGTGCTGTCCCAGGGGTGCCTTGTTGGGCAGGGGGTGGTGGCAGGCATTTATCAAGACTCTGGAAGTGCAGGCCTGGAGGAGATGACAGCAGGAGATGGCTGGAAAATCCTCAGCAAAGCAAGCAAAAAGCTTAGAGTTGTCGACTACTGAAAGACTTTGCTTTACTTAATACCCCTTCACCCTGTGACAGGTGACTTGTGTATTCCAGATTGCTAATGGAGATAAGCAGTTTAGAAGTGATTTAAAAGATAAAAGGTATAAAGCCCCCGAGAGCTTTTGCTCTGCAGTTGTATTGTGCATGGGAAGTGCATGTATTACTGGAATATGTGTGGAACGGGTCTGTCAATAGGATCGTGGGCAAAGTGATATGATTCCTTCCAAAATAGTATCAGTAAAACTCCCATGATACGCATGGTATGTGGTCAATGTTGCCACACCACTACTTGGCTGGGAGAAGGAAGAAGCAGTGATATGAAGTATGGGACTAACATTTCTGGAAAAAAAATAAAAGCCTAACCTGTACTGCAGCCCCTGTCACCTCTGCTCCCAAGTGGAGATCTTTAGTCGATGTTTTTGTGCCATTTGTATTTATCTTGGGCATCTCTGGTGGTACACATGCCACAGTGTTGGAGCTGTGCCTTAAGGATGTGTTCTAGCCAATGTCTTCTGTGTCCCTTCCTTATTTAACCTGGTACTTTGGGCCTAATTAAAGCGAATATATCCATCTCCATGTAAAACCACAGCTTAAACTCTGTTACCATGGGTACTGCCCAATTTGCACAGCCTGCTCTCCACTCTTCAAAGTTAACTTTGGAGCATTTAAAATTGGAGATAACATACAGCCAGCTGATAACAGAAATGTGTGGACTAGCCTCTAGGCTAACATGGCTTCCCCATAAAGCCCCAGAGCAACTCTGAATCCTTAACGGTTGCTCTTCTGGTGTCATGTAGTTTGTGCTAACAGGTACGCTGGGAAAAGGGCTGTGCTTGACTACTACAGAATTATGAGTAATGCTGGGAATATACGTTCAACCCTATTATTAGAGGCAGGAGCTGGGATACCTTGGTTTTCTCCCTGTCTTGGCCAGTAACCCACTCTGTTACCCACAGGAAATCTCTCAGTTTACAAACCTGTAAAATGGGATTTTATTACTTTTTCGTCAGAATCGTTTTCTGAAGTTTGACTGACACCCTTAAATTGTATAGTATCACACCAAAAAGTAAGCCCAGGCCAAAAAAAGCAATAACTTTTTTGTTATGTCCTACTTTGCATTTCCATCACACCTCTGATATATCCTCTACACACTCCCTAAATCCATGCTTAGCAAAACTGGAAGCAGTTCTGCCCAGCCATCAGTCTCATTGCAATGCTTTGTCCTGACACTTTGTCCCAGCTTTTCAGGCCCTCTTCTTCCCTCCTCTCCTCTTACCCCTTTTCCTCCCTCCAAATTACTGTGATGTCTGAGGGAGAGACTCCTGTACTGCTGGTTTGCAACAGCTTGGCTGTCAAGGCTTTTGTAAGCAGATGAAAGGCAATGTATGATTTTCTCTATTGATGGTGTCTGTCACTCATGACTGAAACAGAAAGCCCTCTGCAATCTTGGCACATCCCAGCTTTATTCACTGCAAGAACTGTGCTTGGGATCAGTCTCATTTTAACACACATTTGGTTTTGCATCCATGAGGGCTATAGCTTGTTTTAGAAAATGCTGTTGGTCCAATGCAGTGTTTGAAAAGATGTATTCTGTACCTTTATTCCGAATTAGGTTAGGTTTTAGTTTTTTTTCTTTTTCTTTTCTGTTTATTTAAAAAGAAAATAAAAGGAAGAAATCTCAATTAGTTCCCGCAATAGTGTTTGGCAAGGTCTTGGCCCCAAGAGCTAGGGAGAATGTAAAGTCATGTCCCAAATGGAAAAGTCTCCAGCTTCCAGTTGGAGCACTGTGTATGCGATGCAAGACTGAAGTGTAGAAACGTGTCTTCTGGTGTGTGATATTGAGGTGAGAATGGCATGTCTGTAAGAGGTGGGAGCTAAGTCACAGTTCTTAAATGCTTTCCTTTGGCTACCATCTTGCAGGGTTGCTGGTTTCTGTTTCACTAAATGACTGAAGCAGACAGTCCTTGTCCAGAAAGGAGTCTCTAGTGAGTTTTTCCTCTCCAGCCTATGAAGATATAGTTTGTGTCTGTACAGTGGTTTAATGGGTGTCTGAAAGAGCTAGGAGTTCTTAAAGCAAATGGCAAAAAACTGTGGTATGTTGCTATGCCAGCATCCCTCAGTTAGCACTGAGTCTTGTAATGGCCCTTCTGCTGGAGGCCAGATTCTTCTGTGGAGGAAACCAACTAGAGCTGCGGCCCAAGGGGTGTCTGGAGGAACAATAAGTGACCTGAGCTCTTTCTGCTTTGCTGACGGACTGAGAAATAAACAGGCCCGCAATTCATTTTACAAGTCTCTTAAGCTATCATAAGAATTTATAGAAACTCATTATACAATAAATTATGGATATAAAATAGCAGGTGGCACATCTTTCAAGTGGTATGCATTAAAATTCATCTTGACAAGACCAGGAAAACAGCCCCCAGACCTATCTTCACTGAGCAACTACAAAGGAAGTAAGCTGTGGCTAAGAGAAATGGAGTGTTAATGACAGATCTATGCTAGTAAACGCAGCAAAATGCCTCAGCAGTAACTGTCATCAGAACAATTTCTTTCTCTGCTAGTTATAAAATCAGATGCACTATTAGAGACACCATTTGTAAAACCCAGACACTGTGTATTTTCATCAAATGTGGCAATTGTCTCCATCTCTGAGGTTCCTGAAACAAATCCCCCTGGGGTCCTAGCTGGGCTGCTGCATGCAAGCTGTGAAAATATTGACATATTCATTTTATTCTTTGCTTTCCTCGTCCTTCCTTGTTTTGTTTCTTTATTCCTTACTTACTGGCAGCCACTAAGACAGTCAAGTTACTTCTATGCCAAGAGGATGAGGCAACTCTTTCCTCCCAAGCCAAATATGCTGACACTGCTAACATAGATTTCCATAAATGATTGAACAGTGTCTCCTGTCTGTGGCATATTTCAGGCACCAGTTACCCAAGATTCTTGGATGCTGAGAGAGCTTTTCATCTTCCCCAACTCCTTCTCACAGTTGTAATCAAGTCTGACTGTCTCCTCTACATTCATGACCATGAACTGCTCAGACTAAAAAGTAACAGCCCCAAGATGCTTTTCCACGTGGACAGACTCTTCTCAACTTCTTTTAACCTACTGACAAATTGGATGTGGATATTACAGTAAAAAGGATGTTGCTGTAGTCACCAGACAAGCAATGGGAATTAAAAATATATTGAGAGCAATCCATCATTTTAACAGAGAAACAATTTAATAGCTGTGAGAAGAAGTAAATTTGTAACAGCAAGATCAGCATTGCTTGGTTTTGCTGCATTAAAACTTCTTCTAGGTCAAAAGGGAACATTTCCTAACTGCTAAGCCAGTCTTCAGAGGTAGACATACTCAGAGTGAAAAGAGTGCTGTGAGTTATGTGCTGCTTAAAGCCCATTCAAAATGATGGTGAAGATTTTGGTACGAGTTTTTCTCGGTCAGGATGGCACTGGTACTTGGTACTCAAGTTGAGGCAATGCTCTGCTGCAGTCCTTGCTGAATTTTTGAATTTAGCCATTCAGAATAAGCCGGGGTAAGCTTCTGACTTCTGCTGATGATCAGCAATTTACACCAGCATAACCTGGTCTCTGAGTTGCCTCCTTTAGCTGCAGAGCTTTAAAGACATTTGCTATCCACATTGACACCAGCTGAAATTGAGATATATTTGACCTTCATTCCCTAGCACTTTGGAAACTGAATAATAAATGTGTAGTGAATTCTGCCCTCCAGATATCAGATTATTTTTCTTTGCATCCCTTTGAAAAATGTTTGTTATCTTATTTTAAGCCTCTGCTGCCCAAGGGAAAGTGGGAGTCAGGGGGTGGCAGGGTGGAAAGTAGGAAGGAGCAGGAAAATGTATTCTAAAAGGAAAAAAAATGTGTGGAAAGCTTCAATGCTAATGTATCAGATCCATTTGCAGCCTTAGTGTTTATAGACTAACATGTACAATGCATTCTTGGACAAAACAAGAGGTGCTTAAAAGTAATTTGTAGCAATTTAGGGTTTTTATCATTATTGCTTGCATTATGCTCTGGGGTAATGTGTAGCAAAAGACAATCTCCCAGAATGAAGAGTTTATAGACTTAAATGTGCAGTTCTGGAGGCAGCTTGGTGAAGCTAATGCATCACTGCAAGGCAGAGTAAGGGCCACAGGTGAATGGGCTCAACCCATAAGGGTAACAGGACAGTTTCTTTCTGAGAGGAAGTGGAACAGCTTAGGAAAGGCAAGCACTTCATCCTTATAATGTTCGTCACAGGTAACTGTGCAGAACAGGTGTGTTGTTGGATAGATCATAGAGGCATCTTTGAAAAAGCATCCCACAAGGAATGAAAGGGAAACAACTCCTGTAAAAAACAGGTTTTTATTTTGTTGAGTGAATAAAATGTATAAATCTATCAAGCCAGTTGGTTTTGAAAGTTTAATAAGAGGAGAAGCAGGAGTAGGTACCCATTAGTGAAGAACAGTTACAAATACCTTGTGCATGAAAGAGACCTTTGCTCCTCTGTAGTGTGTGTGTATATGTATATGTACATTGGGTTTTTTCTTTCAGTGTTTATAGATAGATGTCTAAGTGTTTAACAAAAATAAGGAAATGCATTCCCTAATATGTACAGCTGGCAAGGTAGGATGTAGTCAGTGACATGCTCCACCAACAGGCAAATGGAAGAGCCAGAAAAAAACACGTATCCTTATTCATTTTATGCTAGGTCTCAGTGCACCTATCCTAGAACTGTCTAGACCTATGTTAGTCTGCATCAACAGAAAATCTGTCCAATATACTTCAGTGAAAGTAAATGTATGCTAAATGCACTTACCAGTCTGTATTTCTGTGCAAGACTTCAGCAAGATTTCTTTGTGATAAGCTTTCATGATCTGATAAAGGTTTCCATATCCAAGACTGAAATGTCTGCTAGTGGCAGCTTCCCATTAGGAATGAAAAATAGCTCATGTGTTTTATGTCTTGTCCCTTTGGAAGGGTGGTGCCTAGAGCACCCAAGGCGCCATCCCCTGCTGTCCTCACTCCAGAACACTAACAAGCCAGCATGTTCCTTCATCAAAGCACGGATTTCAATGAATTCCTTATTGGGACGGATTCTTCAGGGACAGGACAAACAAGGGAGTTAGGGATAGAAACAAACAAGAAACCCTTCCTAACACACTCTGAACTGTGATTATTAGAGGATGATCATAGGAAGTGGAAGACACCATTCATATATGTGGTGCCAGGTTCTGACCAGGCACTTCAGTGTTAACTTCTCACTTTCTAGATAACTGCCAGAATATGAAGCTGTTGCCTCCTATGTGTGGGTGGGTGTCTCTTCTGTAGGGGAAGAATCTTTGAGACATTTCACTTTCTTTTTGGTCAACAAGAGGCGGAAGTGCTGATTACAGCCTGTCTCCAGTAAATTCCTGGGGCAGCAAAACTGCTTCCCACTTCTGCCATCTGTATTTTGATTGTCCGGTATTTTTGGTGTTCTTCTGCTGGCTAAAATCACGTTTATTACAGCAGAACTGTAGTGGAGAGGTGATTCAGCTTTCAGTTCAGACTATTAGAGTACGTGTTCAATTGAAGTAGACAATGTGAAAGTACAAAGCAAAATGAGTATTTTTTTTTTTTTTTAAAAAAAAATGCCATCTGATCATCTGGCATAGGTGTTGCAGGTGTGTCCATTCCTCTGTTTAATGTCCCTGTTGAATGCCTCTGTTTTCTGCATTTACCTCTCCTGAGAGGCATGATCAACCTCCTCTGGTTCTGACTACGTGGCATTATTTTGCGTCGGTGACACATCAGAGGGCTGTTGCGATGCTGAGTGCTGAACACTCAGCTGTTGAGAACATCGATCTTTCTGCTGAGCCAGAGCAAATTTAATTAGCTTATTTTAACATTCCTCTTCATCCTGCGGGTGGGTAGAATTGATGATGGCTGGAGCCTCATTTCCACATAGCTCATTTAGTGTAACTAATTATTGCATGTAAGCGAATGGTACACTTGCCTGACAGCCTCTGCAGTAAGGTGGAGGAGTCACTTTCCATTTATTTGCTGTCAGAACCATCTGAAGCATTCCCCCTTCAAGGCAGCAAAATTTTTCAGTTCCTGCTGGATGTTAACTGGGCAAATTGCTGGAAAGCTGTAGTTAGCACAGCCCCATGCCAGTGACATGGTGCAGGCAAGGAGACTAACTTGATGTCAAAGGACAATCCAAGCTTGGAAATAGGAAAAACCTGAACTGCTCTCCAGCTTAAACTTAGTCGCCTTCGTGTGTATGCATCATGGTTCTCTCTAATTGCATAATTGCATCCTATTTTTTATCACCACCTTAATCCTATTTTTTATCACTACCTTTTGTCGCTGCTTTTTTTACTTGGTTTAGTCAAATATTTCTCACTAATCTAGTTCCTGGAAATGCCTGGCCCATTCCTGCTGAAACTTTTAAACAAACAACTCCCAAACAAAAACATTAGCTTGAGTCAGATATCATAATGGAAAATTAATTTCTGAACAATTCTAGCAAAGTTGCAAGTGTCTGAGTGGTGAGAAACTCTGCAGCCTTAAATATAGGTGATAATACTAGCTGTCTCCATAATACTTGGGGGACACTCAAAGACACATGTGGCAAGGCTCTGATGAAGGACTTCAATCAAGGAGAGAGTGCCATACGGGGAAATTAGTGGGGGGCACTTACTCTTCTTCCCTGACTTTCTGGGCATCTTTACAGCCACTTTCCTCGTTCTCACTTGAGAACCTTCTGCAGCAGAGACTGTGCATAGAGCAACCCTGCCAGGTCTCACAGTGGGGGAAGTCTGCCTGGGAGCATTTGCCTTCCCTGATTGGTGAAGCCCTTTCCAGTTTTTCTTAAGGCAGGCCTAGGGATTAAGCAACTCCTGGTGGTCTCAGAGCAAGGTGGACCTCACAGGGGATCTGAATAGCTTGGAGAAGAGGAGGCTGAGGGGTGACCTCATTAATGTTTATAAATATGTCGAGGGAGAGTGTCAGGAGGACGGAGCCAGGCTCTTTTCAGTGACGTCCAATGACAGAACAAGGGGCAATGGGTTCAAGCTGGAACGTAGGAGGTTCCACAAAAATATTAGAAAAAACTTTTTCACTGTGAGGGTGACAGAGCACTGGAACGGGCTGCCCAGGGAGGTTGTGGAGTCTCCTTCTCTGGAGACATTAAAAATCTGTCTGGACATGTTCCTGTGCGATCTACTGTAGGTGATCCTCCTCTGGCGGGGGGGCTGGACTAGATGATCTTTTGAGGTCCCTTCCAACCCCTGACATTCTGTGATGCTGTCTCAAGTGAGCCTTGAGAAATAAAGCTGAGAGAAAAAGGCTTGGACATAAGTGTACACATGCAGCATCTTATAGTCTTACAGTGTTGAGTTTGTGCTAAATTCACTGAATAGCAGCTAAATTGAGTGTGTATTTCTCTATTTCTTTATAGGAACTGAGAGTTTGCCTTGTTTAACAACCAGACACAGCATCCCATCATCTGCTTAAAACAGGTATGACCATTTTACTTGTTAGCATAGTTTCACAAGGAGGCTGCTTCAACAGACCAAGGAGGCTTGAGAAAAGAGCAAGAAGAGAACTCCTCTAGCTCCTGGAACACTTTATTTTTCTGGTGTTAGTCCTGCTCTTGTAATCCTTGATTTTTATTTTAAAAGCCTCCTCTGTCTGATGGGAACCACCCTACCCATTGTCTAAGGAGCTGTCATCTTGCTTTTTTGACTTAGCAAGAACCTGCTTACAGCTCCAGGTGGAAAGGGCCTAGGACAGTGTTGATACACAGGCAGAGTATCTGAGAGGTGATGGTGTTACTGCATGCTGCTCTGATTTGTCATGTCTTGCCACTGTAGTGAGTCATTCCACAGAAGAGATCAGACAGAGTTTGACAGAGTAAGTGGAAGCATACTACTGCCTCATCTCCAGAAGAGAAAATAATTGGGTTAGATTAAAAAAAAAAAAAATGCAGTTTTTCTCCTCTTTGGGAAAGAGAAGACTTTCAGGAGACTCCTGTCTTAGAAGACTAAAATCAAATGTTAAAGAGAACCTGTGCTGCTTCTGTCATGTAGCTGAGCAGATACTTGTTCTGCCAGCATTCCTGTATGCACATGTGTTCACTTCAGTTTGATTTTTGAAGTGAACATAGTGTCTATTCTCACAAGCATGACTGTGAAGTGCTAAAGACAGAATACTGAACTTAAGCAAATGGGAATGGAGTGTAATTGAAAAACTCCATAAGAAGCATAAGGAGGAAATGCAGGAGGGCTGAGTGAGCAAGCTGGCAAAATGCCCAAGTTTCTGGCACTGTAACTTTGCTTGAGCAGGGCAGGGTGAAATTCTGTTGTCATTCTGGGATAAAATGTTGTATTCATTCTGGCTTTACAATACAAGCAAAACAAAAGTGTTTCAGTGAGCTCAGGAGATGCCTATAGAAGCTCATGGAGAATGAGATCTAAGGCATCATGGGATAGTTGTCCCCTTCTCAAGATCTCCTCTTAGTTGGAGGAGGTTCAGACATTGCATTCTTTGAGGAGTAGCATGAACACACACACACACACAAACTTTATTCAACTGGTAAAGTTACCTCCTCTGTGTTTTCATTAATAAAAAGGTGCTGGATTTGCTGGTTTTAGGACATGTTCCTTCTGTGAGATTATACTTTAGCAGTGAGCAAAATCAATCTCCCCTATTCTCAACTAGCCTGTGCCATGCTTCTGAGGCTGCCAACATATTTAATGATGAAAAAATGGAAAGTTCAAGTACAGCTACAGAATGAAAAAAATATATAATAGTGTATGGTCTGAGATCTGTGTGTACGTGCACATATGCACTTCTATGTGTAAGCGTAAGTATTGGGTACAGGGCTGATTTCGGACTTCTTGAGCTTTTATAAGCCCATAAATCTATCCATTTCCTGACCAGACCCTAGTTTACTTCTGCACGCAATCTCTCCTGACACTATGAATTTGAAGAAAGTGGAAATCAAGAATAAAATGTGGCCCTGTAGGTGTTTAGGCTGTATAAAGCACACGGACATGTAGCAAGGGGGTTTACTTTTCATCCGTGAACTTTTCTCTCTCACAAGGCATGGCAACACAGACCTGCTGTGGGAGTCAGATAAAGGCTGTGTACACCAGCCTGTCCTGTCACTGAGAGATGTGCTGCTGGCGTGCCTGAGATTTAGGGTGCCTTTTGTTGTTGCACTAAATTTCAGTGCTGCTCTTCTTGGAAACCCTGGCACAAGCAGCCCAGCAGTTTGGAAAGGGGCATTCAGCCTCTGGATGATGAATTATGCGACGGCAGGAGCTGCCCCAGCCCCAATATTCGCTCACATCAAACCCCTTGGGGGTAGCCAAGCACGTACAGCAACCCAGCGTGGCTGCAGGCTGGCTCCTGGCCAGCGTCTGCCAGGGTGGAGGGCAGCATAAGGCTGCTTACAGTGATCCTGCACGCCTCAGGAATTTTCCCATGGCCCCAGAATACCCTTGCAGCAGCGTGCAAGTACTAAATGAATGATTAAATTAGCCTTGAAGACTTAAAGTAATGGGCAGTTTTATTGCATTTGCCGTTTCTCCATTGATAATATTACACCGATGATAAAGTAAATTCTCAGATGTTTACTGTGCAAAGCTGAAATTGTCTCTACAGATCCCATCTTTAACTGACAGGCCTTAAATAATTGCTCTTAAAATAAAGAGTATATCCATGGAGTGCCTCATAGCCTTTTGGTACTGTTGGGTTGCTGCAGACAGTTTAAGAAGGGGGCAAGTCTGAAATGAAAAGAGAGGGAAACAATTACATGTCAGAACTAGCATTTTCTATACAGCGTCACTGCATCAGTGATTAGGAAATAAGAACAGGGTGTAATATCTTGTGAGCATTATTGTCTGTCCTGTGTCCCTTTTGTCTTTAAAGTTACTAAAAGTAACAGTGAAAACTAGCAGTGGAAATAATGTGCTGTAGGTTCGTGACAGGAAAGTAGTAATAAAGGAGGTAATGACTCGGGAAAAGGAATCTGTCACATTACCTCTTGTGTAAGAGCATCCCCAAGGTTGGGCTGTTGCATGAGGAGTAAGAGAACCAGCAAGGTGGCACAGAGGCTACAGGAATGGGTGATAAAGCTCACGTCCCTCTGAGCTGGGATGTGTCAGTGCAGCCCATTTGCGGTATTTGGAGCTGAGGGCTCAGCTTTGGAAGTGTTACGGCATTCTCTGATAGTGTGGGTTTGCTTCTGATGCTACTGGGGCTGCTGCTTAAGGGGCTTCACACAGGTCACAGGGCCCTGTGACTCCCTGTGCCCTACGAACAAAGTCAGGATCTCCTGACACAAGAGTTGTGCTGTGCTGTTTCTGTGTGAGAGCTGGTTCTATGAAGGAACTCCACAACAGGAAGATACCAAGACAATGTACTCACCTGGATTCTGCCTAGGCCTGGAGTGGGGCTGTTTCTGAGCAGGAGTGGGAACTCTAACACTATCCAGAGGCTCCGTAATGTTGAGATTCCTAATAATTTTGAGTAGGCTTTGAAGTATAAGCCTCATTTGCACATCTTTTTCTACTGCAAATCTACTCGTGCTCAGGAGAGACACATAGGTGGGGATGTTGCTTGGCAGCAGCTGTCCTGAGGAGAATCTTGAGGACAGCACGGGGCCGAGGTGAACCTGCAGTGTACTCAGGGAGAGCATTTGTGTATTGATATTTTGTTCAATTAGATTGGAACTTCTTCAGATACGTGTGCATCTTATATGAATCCTGCAGAGAGCTAAGTGCACTTTAAATGACTGCATTTTCAATACACCGTAGCTTGTATCTCAAGCTCAGAAATTTCCATCACTGCTGGCTGGAAGTTAATATTGTACAGCAAAATGTCAGTGAGCAATGATTAGAACGGTTTTTAGGAAAAGGGTTGTGAATTCATACCCACTAAAAGGACTCCTTGTAGTACCTAGAGGTGAAACATTGTCTTGATTTCTGGAGAGTCAAAAACTGTAGAGATTTTGTTCTCTTCTCCCATTTTGCCTACTTTTTTTCCTTTTTTGTTTTCCTTCCCCTCAACGATCTTTGTAGCACCAGACAGGATTATAAAAGGGCAGAGTGCAAGATATAGCTTAGAGGTGTTATTGGCATTGTCTTCTCTTTTCCCATGCAGCTGGCTTAATGTCTCCTGTTTGGCATTGAGAGGGTTGCAAGGAGACATCCCTGCCTAGGTGATTCTGACACAGGGCTCTTGGGCACGCCTGCTGTCACAGTCAGTGTGGCATCCAATCCACCTTCATCAACCTCTCTCTTAAAAACAGTCTTCTGCCAACTGGGAGGCTGTTCTGCAGTCCCACTTGTAAGAAACCTTTAATTTCCAGATAAAATTTATCAATGGCCACAGGCTTCTTGTACCAAACTAGCCTTTGGTTTTTGCTCCTTTGTGTTTATCCCTTGTCATCAATCTACCTCTTTCCTCCTTTGAAAGGAAGACTGTCACTGATTTTATAATCAACCTGTCTCTTTCCTCCTTTCTTCTGATTATCTTTGTAGCCATTATCCACACCTTCTTCCGTTTGAACACACCTGCTTTGAACATAAGCTGTAAAGGCAGAACACTGTATTACTTGTATTTAGCAACCATCAAAGGTAGCATTTACTGTATTTTGAAAGAATTCAGGTGTGGTTGTTTAGCAATGAAAAGGAAGGAGAATGTCCCCTGTCACTAGTAAATCATAATAATGATAGTGGTGGTGTTAGTAATAATTTTACCTAGCAGGCTGAATCACTAGTAGATGCTTAAAACTTGTTTACAGCCAAGAAGCAAAACTGTTCAGGCAAGGATTGACAGGCAGAGGTTACATGACTTGCTGCAACTTTTTAGTAAGCATCTTTCAAACTCCTTGAATTCGAGAGATGTGCCAGAGAGACCACAAGGGGAGAAGAAGAGGGAAGTGTCATCCTTCCTTTCCCCTGTGCAATGAGCAAGGGAGCTTAATTTTGAGGAAGAGATTGGTAAGTAAAGGAAACTGGACCATTCTGTGTGTTGCAGCTTGTGCTCAATGCTTTGTCAGGATCAGCAGCCAACTGCAATACTGAAATTTTCCATTCCTCTGCAGTACTTGAGTGACTTCAAAGGGACAAAATTAAGCAAGGTGAAGGTGAGTTGATGAGCTGATTTTTGATTAGTGAAGACCTGCTGCAGTTGAGAAGTATATTTTCTTTTGTGCCTACAACAGTAGAGCCAGCATAATATTTTCTGTAGCTCAAGAACAATACTGAATTCTCACAACTGTTAGTTTTGTCCTCTGAATCACACGGAGGGAAGGAAAACTCAACACAATGAAGTAAAAGCTCAGCTCTCCTAAAGGCAGTTGAATTTTTACTGTGGATATCCTTTTGAAAACATGTCTTCTTTTGAAAGTTTATAGCTCTATGGAAAAAGGAATTGCTTCTAAAAAACCTAGTTTCAGTATTGAAAGCTATATGATCCTTGTCATGTGGTGCATGTGCCAGACCTTCATTCACAGGAACTGGAGAGCAACTCGGCGTCAGTCAGATTGTGCCATCAGTCAGGGTGCAATGGGGCTGGTGACCTGCTCAAAAATGCCTTGTATGACTTGCCTTCTCCAGTGGTCTGACCTACCAGATGCCTCTTGTTCATCTTCACAGCAAACCCTGCTAAAACCACCTTTGTTCATAGCATCCTACTGCCAAGTTCTGCTGAACTTTCCTGTAAAGCATCTGGTTCTTGCTGGTGTCAGAGCCAGGTTACAGCACACAGGGATGTGCTCTCGCCTGTCAGCACTCAGTGGGGACTGGTTGTCAGTGTTGCCTGTGAAGAGCTCATGGAAAAAATTATCCCATTCCCACTTGATAGCTGTAAATGGATTTGTACTGCAAGTCCCCGAATGCCTAAGCATTACAACCCCATTGTGTTCAGTGCCGGGAAATCTGACACTCAGAGTTAAGCCTGAGTTCCATGTATTTAAGCAGTTGTGTTAGTAAACACGCTTTTGAAAAAGGTAGTGGGAGTAATGGGAGTGCTGTGAGCGTTTTCCATGAGAAGAGTTCGAGAGAGGCACAGATTCATTTGTATTGAGGAGCAAAGCTTATGAGAAGAACAGATGTTTGAATCATAATGTTCTTTCCAGCACAGTTGATGAAAGAAAACTCTTCATAATCGTGACCAAAAAAATACTCTAACTGTCATCCTTAAGATGAGTCATTTTTTTCCCTCATTTTTAATCCCTCTGAGACTTTGGTCCCTTCTGAAGCAGGAAGTTATAATTCAGTCCGGTCCCAGGCCCTGACATTTTGGACAGCTGGAGAGAGTGCAGGGAGAGTGATATAATATGCATGCAATTCATGTACAGGTGAGGTCTTCAGATGAAAACAGAGATCTTGACATTACAGACACAGCTTGTTCTCGTCATTGTTTTCCAAATCATCCTTGAATTCTAAATCAGAAGGCTTCAGGATGTTTTTGTAATAAAATTGTAAGATTGCGTGTTAGTCTGCCTTTTGCCATGTCTGTGTGGGATATCTGGGTTAGGTTGCAAGGCAGTTTGATCAGTAGTCCTTTCTCAGTGATTAATTCATAATGTTACCTGTACCTACTTCTGTAAGACTTTTTTCTGCAGCATATTCTTAAGAATAGCTGTCTGGTATCCATATTTTAGTTATGACTAATTTTGTGCAAAAAAAAATAATATTTTGCCTGCTTTTACAATTACTGTTGCATGAGTTTTGCTGCTAAAATTCATAAGAACACAGAAGAATTATATTTCTGTTTTATGACTCCAATGAAAACAGGATTCGACACAACAGAATCAAGTCTAGAGTTAATGGCGGTGTGCCTGGGAACTGGATACTGTGTGCAACAGCTTTTGCTGCGATTCTTGTTAATGCTTCGTGATTCATTGCTGTAGCTACCATAATATTAATAACTAGGTGTCCAAGTCTGGATTAGATCATTGTTGTGTTAGATGCTGTGTGCTCAAACAGCAGAGTTGTTCCAGACCCCAAAGAGCTTACAGTCAAATCTGCAAAGAGGTGTGGAGGTGTAAGCAGCCAGACAGCATGCTGGTGAGACCAGACAGCATGCTGGTGTTTGTTGGTGTAATTAGGAGCTTCGAGACTCTGTAGCTCATGCTGGGAAATTGTAGCTAGAATACCATACTCACATGATGCAGTTCACCTGGGAAATATCAGCGTGAGACCACATATGTTATGCAGCTAACAAAGGATCTAGTCCTGTTTTACTTGGGGTTTTTGACTTAAAATCCTGTGTGTTATGAGTTGTAAAATACATGAGGCCAGCTTTATCTAGTCTGATTCCAGTTTTAGCATGTTTTCCATTAGGAGTATTTTTCTTTCTAATAGAACAAAAGTCCCATTACTAACGCAGCTCTGTAATTTTTGCGTATCAACTTAATGTAGCAAGTAACAGAAATGGACAAAATAGTTCAGGTACATTCAAAACTAATCTAAGCATTGACCTTAAAATAGAGTTAGATCTCCCCCTGCCTCTTTTTTTCCACCAAGGTTCTGAATGTTTAGGCAACTGGCTTCAGCCAGCAGTAAACCCACTAAATTAAGATGAGAAAAGCTATTCTTTTTTTGGCCTGAGTGAGGAGGGTCCGGTGTGAGGAGGATCTGGTAAAGTCATGAGAACACCTTGTGTCTCAATCTGAAATGTACCTACACCTTTCAGAGCAAGTCTGTACTGGAAGTCAGGTCTTTCTTTTGAGTTTAGCTTGCTGCTGGAAATACTGTTGCCACTTAAACTATTTGTATACTAAAATAATTGGTATTATTTATCAATGTGGGGAGGTATGCAGTGTTGGCTCTCCACTCACAGCTCATGACCTTTTTCACCACACTCATCTACAGTCTACTTCTAACTCTCCAGCTCCTGTAATCCCTTCCTGTGGTACCGGGAAGGTGCCACTAGTTTCCTCATCACCTTGTTTCCCTATGAAAGATTCGTGCTCTTGCCTGTGATCCTTCAGACCCACAGCACTTGGTTCTTCCCTGCACTCCTAGCTCTTTTCTCCCATGTTTTTTCTGATTCCTCACCAAACTATCCCCATTTACTCCTTGGACCTTTGGGGTTTCCTGACTTAATTTGAGTTCCATGTAGCATTTGCTCAGAAACCTCCTATGTTTCTGCAGTGACTTCCCACTGTAAGTTAACCAGCACCTGTTTCATTGTCTAGCTATCTTTGCTTAGGCAGTTAATTGGACCAGAAAGAGCATATGCTTGGGCTGCATGTGAGGTTCACATTAACTGATTAGACCCACCAGGACACTGCCAAACAGAAGGAATAAGGGCTGAGCTTTTCTCCTTATATTTCCCTTCATAAAGGCATTGATATCTTCTCTCTCCTTTACCCATCTGTGGCTTTCCTCAGGTGGTATGTAGGAGCTTAGTATCTTCTGTCAAACATGATAGAATTTGGCTGGTGTGATTCACAATTATGGGTGTGGATAGACACAGCAGAGAGAGGAAACCAGAGCACAAACATGAGAAAAGAATTAGGGAGCAAGTATTTTTGGATTGCTTTTATGTTCACACATCTTCAGCTGAGTTAACAACCAGAATCTAGCAGGTGGTTGACAATGCTGGTTTAATGTGAGGGAGAAATTTTAAGGGCCTCTTAGTAGTTGTTGAGGCAGGTTGATATCAGCGGCTTTATGCAGACCTTGTCATTTATGTTTTCTTAAACGGATTCTGCCACTACATTGTGTCACATTTTTAATTGCCACGAAAGGCAGTTTTTTGTAAAAGTATTTTTAGAAATTAACATCCATCAGAAGAAGAAATGCAGAAAGCTTTATTTAGATCCCTAGAGGAAAGAGGGGGGGAAGTGTTGTGGAGAGTCTGTGGAAGGAATTAAGTAATATAGAGACAACTCAGATCAGCAGCTCTGTGGAGTTGAAATAAGAATCTGCATTTTTGTTTGTTTTTATGCTAACATCAAAAGCAGCGGCTCCTTAATGTAGTTTGTGGGCTGCAATCTTCGTCAGAGACTTCACATACATATTTTAAACTGTGGCTATTCTTCATAGTCCCAGCTGGTCACTGAGGGTTTTCAGAGATCGGAGTCCCTTTCAGCAGTGCTGGGAGTGTGAGCTGAGTGACTGGGCTTCTGGGGACCAGAGCTGTTGGACCACCAAAGCCCAGGGCTACCTCTGTCTCCAGAGCTGTCAAGCAGGCACACAGTATCCCGGATCCCTCCGCTTGCCCAACGTGCCCAAGAAACAACTCAGGCTCCCATGTCAGTGGCCAGTGCTGCAGTCCTCTCCTTTTGGATCTCCATTTTGCGGCTGCACGTTTGTCATGCTGCCTCCAGGCAGATCCTGTGTCTGATAAATATCCTTCCTTGAGCAAAACTTTCTGAAATCTGGATCCAAAGGCTTTGGTTGGGAGCCAGAGCATCCTTGCACATATGGGAAGAGACAGCCCTGAAGGGTTTACAGCAAAAATAGGCAAGTTACAGTGTGAACATTATAATCCATGTTTTACAGCTGGGAGAACTGAGGCACAAGCTTATTTATTCATAAACTCAATGTCATGGAGCAGGTGAACAGCAGAGCCCTGGACTGAACTCCAATCTTGCTTCTCAGTGCCTTAACCATAAAACTGTCTGCCTTTCAAAAGATTTCATGATTGTAGGAATATCTATAAATGGTAGGAAGAAGAAAACCTCTAAGTGGGATAATCTTAAAGGTATTTAAATTGGTACATTAATTTCTTCATCCCTTGATCAATTTTAGCAAGTTCTATGAAGCTAATGCCTAATGGAAGAAGATAAATTGGCAGCAAATAATAAATTAACAATAATTCAGAGAAGAGGTGAGACAATCATGGTCTCAGCAGTCTATAGATAATGAAAGGGAAATCTCTTTATTTAAAGTACCTTATCATTACCAATTTTATTAGTCTCCTGGAAAATCCATGTCTATGAAAAATAAACCAGGCTTATCCTTGAACACAAATCAGAGTAGTTGTGGGTTTCATCACTGGGAGGTTTGGGTGATCCTAACATTCTTCTTCCCCTGTTTGCAACTCTATGAGAGCATGATCCCAGATGAAAGCAAGTTGTACAGAGCTCAGCTGTGGCTACTGTAAAATTCTGGTTGCTCTGTGTGTCCCACTTCAGCCCTCTTCTCTCAAGTCTCTTTGCACCATGTTCCACCCTCAGGTATGATATGCCCGTTGTCTTCTGTGTATATAGGGCCAAGCTTTGCTCCAGTTTTGCCTGGATGATGTATATCGCATGGAAGTTGTGGGAGTCTGTCATGTATGTGTGTGGGAGCAGGAAGGGGCTGAGGTGAGAGCATGGCTGAGAGCCTCCGGTGTCACTGGAGCACGTTGGTGCCTCCCCCAGCCTAGGCAGCACGATGCACCCATGCAGGCTGAGCAGTTCAGATGGGACAGCACCATCTTTTAGGGAACCTGCTTTCCGATTCATGGATTTGTTACCTCTTCTGGTGAAGAATGCTTTATCATCTGTGACACTTAACTCATGACGGGTCAAAGCACATCTGCGAACACACGTTACATGCAACATTCAAAATGAATTGACCAACTACTAATGACGTATAGAGATGCAGGTGAGGAACTGGGAGACCTGCCTACTCCACTGAAGTTATATTAAAGGTCTGTTTTTTTCCCCTTTACCTTTTGCTCTTGAGAAAATGTTAGCCAGTGTTTCTGGCATAGTGCATGCAATCTCCCTCTGGCTGATAGATTTTTCCTCTTAGAGCTGATGCATTTGAAATCTACAGAATGTGTAATGCTCTGCATGGAGAGTGTCCTCGAGAGGGTGATTGATCTTTCACAGGGAAATTTGCTTTGTGCTTAAATAGCATACAGTCTGGCTGGTCTCTTAATTACAATAGCAGTAGTTTCCCTCTTGTGGTTGAGTAGGTATGTCTTTTTTAAGAGAGAGCTGTGTGAGGTGACTCCTTGAGTAAGTGTCTAGTAAGTTACTCTGAAACTCTCCTCCCTTCCTAGCCCAATGCTGGCTCCATGCTGTTCCTATAGTCCACAATAGCTGCAGCATTTAACACATACACCACTGAACAAGCTGCTTCGTGTGGTTTGTTACTGGCTCTTGATTCAACTATACTGATGATTAGCTGCTTTGAAGTGGCTACAGGCTTGGGGTGCTTCTTCTCTGGCTCCTAGTCAAACTGCAGTAGTGCAGTGTCCATAGCCATTAATCCAAAGATGACTGTAAATTAAAAAGCCAAAAAAAAATCCTAAAAAACAAAAGGCTGGATGGTACAGTGCTATCATTTGAATTTCCTGAAATATGTAGATGTAAATATCAGCCTATATTTATAAAGCTAGCAAATGGTAAGATGGAAGGGAAACTAGAGTGTTTCATAGCTTTGATTTATCTCAGATATCACCAAAAATAAATTTTTGTCCTGAGTGGCTGTCAGAGTTACCCCCGCCTTGCATGTATGCGTAATTGCCTAGTTTTCAAATCAAGCCTTGTTAACATGGTGTGGAACATGTATGTGTGCTTTATCTTGCTCAAATGGAGTATTGCGTAATAGTACTGGATGACAACCATACTGTCAGCTAAATTTTTTCCAGAATAAAGTATTCAGCAAAATATATCTGTCTGGGCATCTCTGCTGCCTCTTACTGCAGAAGGTTGTGGAGCTTATGAAAATGCTGCAATGCAGCAAGTGTACTACCACTGATTAAAAGTATATTTTTGTTGTTGTTTTTGTTGTTTCCTCCCCCTTCTGCAAGCTTGTGGGTGGCATTTTAATCAAGTTCTCATGGTAACAAACATAATTTAAAAGCACTGAAGCCTACAAAATTAGGGTTTTTTTCTGTATGTGTTTGAGGTGGGTGTTAAGTCATTACAACTGCAGTGATGCTGGTTATTTCAGTGTTTCTGGTGCAGAGATGACAAGGGAAGTAAAATGGAAGGAGATGTTGCTGAATGCAGAAAATCTTCGTCATCCTTGTCACCAGGTTCTATTGTTGTCTTTTCTTTTGAAAGAGGTGTCATTAAATTAATGTGTAATGTACTCCTTATGTTGTTTTTTAATTCTTTTAGATGTATTCTGCCATCACAGTTATGTCACATTTGTAATTCCTGAGAGAGGCAATTTTATTGACAGATGTTTTGATTTACTATCGCGAAGAGGAGCCCCCATCAAAACACATGAAAATGCGTGAGAAAACCGTGGAACGATGTATGAAGTTGTTGTTTATATCCGTATGTACAAATGGATACAGAGAAAAGCAGCAAGAAGGGCTTAAAATGAAATTGGAGAGGATCTGAATTGAATGCTTTGCTTTCTGTTAATGAATTGATCTTGAAAGCACCTCATGGTTAAAACATGCTAACTCATGGAAATGAGGCAATCGTGCCTGATGCCTAGATGGTCTGCTGCTTTGCCATGTTCAATTGCATTTGATGTTTTCTACATTATGAATTCACTTAATGAATTTATACTGCAATATATTTATAGTCCTGCAGATATGCAGTGAACAAGGGAATGCAAGTCAATAATCCTGTGTGGGTGTCAGAAAATGCAAGATACAACTCACTTAGATGCTAAGAAAGAAGTTGATTTACAGTGAGTAAATGTATTGGCTATTTCCTGCTCTTATATATATGTGGAAATGAAGTTTCAGTGATGATTATTTTTAGTTGTTTTTTTTTTTTTTACTAGAGCCTGGCTGCAGGGGATTAACAGTGTAGGATTTAACACCACTGTAACACCCCAAATGTCCTTGTCTAGCTTACCTGCAGAACTACAACCTTGTCTCAGGAGCTGTACGTCAGGGGTGATTAATGCACATTGATCTGACATGTCTGGCTCTGTCAGTAAGACCAAACCCACACCTTGAGAAAAGTATTGAAAGTAGAAT
Source organism: Trogon surrucura (assembly GCA_020746105.1). NCBI lineage: Eukaryota > Metazoa > Chordata > Aves > Trogoniformes > Trogonidae > Trogon > Trogon surrucura. Next base: position 51,377,746 of record CM036621.1, on the reverse strand, counting down.
TTACAGAAATACCAGGATTGCCAGTAAGACAGAATGCTGCAGTTAGGGGTTGGCAAAGGCCAGAAACGTCTCAGCTATGGGGAAGAAAGCTCTCCTTGTCTCCCTGGCCTTCCACACAGGTATTGATCTGCTTTGCAGCAAGGCCAGACTGCTCTGTTCTTCCTCCTCCTCAAGAACATGTTGGATGCTTAGACTTTCTGCTGCAAAGGAACTAGTGATTTGGTTTAGTGTGTAAAAATCCGGTTGTGCCATTTCCTATCTAATTTTACCTTGCGTAAACACTTCACAATGATTTGCAGAGATGGGGCTATCTAGGGGTCTTCATGTATTTTCCAGCATGGCTACAGCACTGGGCTTTGCTGCTGCCCCTCATTTTTATGGTCTTTTAACTTGCTTGTTCAACAATTGCTGAAATGGAAAAATGGATGTTAGGAATTAACTTGTGCTGAGTTTGGTTTTTTTTACCTGGATTTTGAAGAAAAGCTGGAGGGAGAAATATCTTAATGCCATGTCTTCAGAGCATTTTTCCTGACTGTTCATCGTACCTCTGAGAGCTGGTCTGGGAATTTGAACAGAACACTGTGAAAGCAGTACTGATGCTCCCTAATGTGAACTCCGTCTGTGCCTTTCTTGCCACAGAAGATTGTTCTGGCCTGATAAGGAGAACACTGGACAGTGTTCACAAATCTTCCCATTGATTTTGGAAATCTTTCACGTTAAGACCTCCTGGCATTCTGAACAGGTAAACCAGTAAAGAAAGCAGTGAAAGGTCAAGAGCCAGAGAAAATAGAGCCATGTTGGTTTTTATACTAGAAAACTAAGACAGCAATGAAATATTAGCTATATGAACTGATTATTCAGTAAGTTTCTGTCAGCTTTGTGTTCCTTTAGTATTGATAGAAAGAAGCCTTCTATTTAAAAATATGTAGTCTCATAGTCATTTCTTGCTCTGGAAAAAAAGGAAGAATACCAGCCTCATTTCAGAAGCTGCAAATGGTTATGAGCAATGCTCCTTGGAAGCAGTACAACAAAGTAAAGTGCAATATATTCTTCAAAGCAGCACATCATTTGAATGGTTGATGTTTGAAATATCAACTGTATCTTTTAAATGGTAATTTTTTGTGCTTGATCACAGGCTTTATGTCACATATAATGATGTGGGTATTGTAGTCGTTATTAGCCTGATGTTAACAATTCCCATTTCACCAAGTAAAGCCCCACTAAAATGTTCAGAAATTCAATGAAAATTGAAATGCGTTGAGGATTGCAGTTTTGAAGTATCCTCCCACATCAAATCCTTCTGAATCAAAGGAGATGCCTCTTCGAAGGACAAGTCAAAATTTGCTTCAAGAAAAATCTCCTGACTTTTTTAATATTCCCGGAGAACACTGACAAAGCACCAGAGTAAATCCTCACTGAAAATCTGTGCTGACTGGCATGCTCACAGTAGGGTTTGATCCTAGCAGTGCTTCAGAAGAAGAAGCTTTAGGGTTTTATTCTTCTAGTTCGTGCTGCAGCCTAGCTCATATAGTGTTTCAAACTGGTAACAGCTAAAAAGACAGCAGTCCTCCTTTTTATAATATATAAGTATTGTGGGGTTGGGTTTTTTTTTAAGAAGTGGATTTATCATTTTTTTTCGCTTGACAGTATATATGTAGGGTACCCAGTGATGCTGGAAAATACTTCCATACTGTACCCTGGCAAAATACACCCAAATTCCAGCTCAGCCTAATACAGTGCAGAAATGGTGTGTTGGGTGGGAGGAAACTTTTATGATCCATAAATTGGTCAGGAAGTCTCCATGTCTGAACCAATATTTTCATCTCTGAGGATTTAGCACTGGCCATACGGGTGTTTCCAAGACCGGTGTTAGACTTGGGCTATATGCTGAGGCACATCCTCTCTTGTTCCCAGAGAGGTGATAAGAGAGGAATGAGGCTGGACACTCTGGTGCAGGGGCAGTTAGTTTGTATCTTACCAAGTTTGTGCCTGATTCTTCATGGGTACATTCTTCACAGTTTTATAGGGGTCCCCAGCATTTGATGTGGGGACTCTTCTGTTCCACATGGCTTAAATCTAAATGCAGAAATATTAATGGTTGTTTATCACTTCAGAACATTTTTAGAGGAAGAGAGGTAGCTGGACTTCAGAACAAGGTGCCCTGCTGTTCTGCGTGTGGTCTGTCCTGTAGGCTCTGAGGAACCTCAGTATGACTTTTTGGGCTACAGCTTGGGTTCTGGTCAGGACCTACCTCAGTTCAGGACTCAGACTGAATAAGTTCAGGTCCTTTTGCAGCTTTGAGACAAGATCTGGGACAAGTATCTTGCTGCCTGTTACTTAGCACTAGCTTGCTGAGAGAAGAGATTGAAGGAGATCCCATCAGGGTGTGCTAGTTTGGATTGCTGGGACCTGCATGGGCAGGGTGGCTGAAGCTCAGACATACAGTGCTGCCAGTGCCAGAGGAAAGGACCAGAGGTTATGCGATCCACAGCAGGGGACATGAATGCTGCATTACCCTCAGCAAGAGAGGCTCAGAGAATTCAAAGCAATTCCCTTTGCAGTTGCAGCATCCAAGCTGATTCTTCCCCAGAGCCACTCCAGCAGCAGCAGGCATTTGGGGAGGAATAGAGCTCAGCTCCAAATGGTATGCAGCTCTCTGCTGATGAAGAAGGTTAGCAAAGCCTTTGAGAAGCCTTTGTTGGGAACTCTTATACTTTCCCCTGACTGAAAGTGGAAAAGTCTTTCCAGGTCACTTTACACTCTGTGCTCCAAATCTAACCGTCAGACTCTGGTCTTCGGCGCTGCCAGAGCATCACTTGCCATCACTATTGGTACAGCGATCTTATCCTCTAGTGCATCTCTGAGCATGACAGGAACATCCCTTCACACACGGTTCATTTGCTGATTGTGGTATTATAGGTTAGGCTGCCAGATAAGGAGGCTTCCTACCTGCCATTATATAGAAGACCCTAATTCTATTTCCACTTTGCCAAACTTTTTCTGGTTTAGGCTGCAGTTTTCCTCCGGTAGTCAGGCTGATCTTCCACATGTGTTTTGGCCCAAGCTGCCCTTTTCTGGAGCAAGGCTGCCTTCCTGAACTGGGTTGAAGAAGTCAAGCTTTCTGTTTTAACTCAAGATTTTGTCTGTGAAGTTCTTTAGTATCCTCATTGTTGAGGAGGGGACGTCACATCTTTTGAAAGCTCACTGAATGTCAGGAGAGACTTGCTCAAGCCTCCGTTGCTTTCAGCCTCCCTGAGCTTGACCAGCCCTGTTTATGCCATGTGTTGAAAAAAAAAAAAAAAAGGGCAAGCTGGTTCTGGTCTTTGGGAGAGGAGACAATCTGTGCTTTCAAATGCAGAGGCAACCAAAGTTAGAAAATGTGGCCAAGAACTTGTTGGAAGCAGGCAATCGAGGGCAGAAAAGACAGTTCTGATAAAGGGTACATGGGGAAAGGTGAGAATGGGTAAGCAACAAGATGGAGATGAGCTGTAGGGAAGGTCTGGGTGAGAAGTCCAGGAAGAAAAACTGGAAGTTAAGAGGAACGGGAATGAGAGAAGTACTGCTTGGGCTGAATCCTACAGGAGAGGATCTGAAAGTGGGCCTTGGTGTGAGGAAGATAAAGCTTTTAAACTCTGCAGAGGTGAAAGCTATAGTCTGAACAACAAACATGGACAGGCCCTGGGTGAGGGACTGGAGCCCCCAGGGGCAATGCCTGGGCTGGACTGGGAAGCAGGTGCAGTGGAGGCTGAGATAATCTAGGCAGATGGAATAGGAAATATAAAATATGTTTATTGAACTAGGCAGTAGCTTAGTACGTATGCAGAAGGGGACCCAGTTATGATTCTGCAGTCATCTCTCATTTCTGTCATAGGCAAACTCCTGAGGTGTAACCTTGCAACCTTAGTGTCATTTCACATAGCTTTGTATGTGTGATTTATGTTGATGCACCTCTAGATAAAATCTAGTTTTTAACAGATAGTTCTTTTTCTCTTTTCACATTTTTGGCAGTCTTTAATATGTTCTGTCAACAAAAGCAGAAAAGATAACAACTTTCCAATCCTAAACAAATAAAGTTCAGGACTACTCAGATGTGTGTATTTAAGTGGATGCCAAGGCTGGATTTTGTTGCTGTCAGATAGACAGTGATTAATTCTGTAAGTTTTGTGCCCTGAGCTTTCAGAAATACACTTCTTTTCATCCTGAAGCGCGGCAGAAGTCTAGCAGTAATAATTAGCAAGCCATAAAAATCGACCTGATTTTTGGGAACCACTGAAGGATGCAAAGAGACATTTCTGTTCAAGGAGCTAGGAACAAAAGCGTGTGGTTACTGACCCAGTCATGTCAGACCTAAATTTTGAGGGAATCCCAAGTGATAAGTGTTCTGCAGTTTGAATACTGCCTATTCATTCAGCCCTTCTAGCAGAGTGAATGAATCATGTTTTCAACCAGACAGCCCCTCTGGGTCAGAGTTGAGGTCAGTGGTGGGGCATGTGTTTCAGACTGCGTGCCCTAAATGAAAGAGAAAACATGCAAGACTTTGCTTACGCTGTTGCAGCTTCAAGCATCTCGTCTATAAAATATTTACGTATAGTATCTCAGGAGACCTCTTAAAAGTGGTGGCTCTGGCTACATAACCAGGTCCGTCTGGAAGGGCCATCTGTCTTCCTAGCTGCTGATGCATTTTTTCTCTTCAGTCTCACCCCTACCTACCCCAGAACACTTTTCTCAGCTGATCTTCCTGTTGATGTCCCCAACCCAATCATTGTCTCAGTATCATTGTGTGCTGTCTGTAGATTTTTAGCACGAGGTGGTCAAGTTGATTCTGCAGAACGGGTTGAAAAGGAGCACCCCCTTTCTTCATCTGGTGAACCCACCCCACACAAGTGGCAAGACATAGTGTGCAGAGCCTGGTTTTGCTGCGTCAGAAGAGGAATCTGGAAGAACACGTGCCTGGGATGTAATGTTGTGTTTCAGTTAGGCACTCATCAGACCAACAAAGCTGTTCATTTGCTAGAGCCTGGCTGTGCAATAGGCACTTTTCAGTTACAGTGTAATACAGTCTATGCCATAGAGTGTATTTTCACTTAGAGTTTCTTAAACATTAGAATGCTCAGCAAGGGGTTGTGACATTCCATCACACTTGATGAGGAAGGGTCATCTTTAAAAAATCAGTGACAGGAAACCACGCAATTATTTAAAGCCAATATTAAAACAGCAAGTAAAACTTGTAAGCTGCGTTAGATCTAGATTTATTTACATGGTAAAAATATTAATTTCCCAGAAAAGGCTGTAAAATTGGGAAACCAGGGAGAAATAAGTGGAAGAAAAGTTCAGCAGTTGGCTTTTGAATGTATGTAACTTTTATCATACACCACCTCCTGCACAGTGTAATTCCCTACAGTGGGGAGAATCACCATTCATTTCCAGGGAGCCTGTCACCAGTGAGTTCTGTGTGATGCCTCGTAACTCTTTGTGGAGGTTAATTGTTTTCTCTCCTTACCTTCTCTCTGCTGCACGTATATTTATAAATGTCTTTCTCAGGATGAAGAGTCATAGCTTTTCTAGTCATTCCTTGCACTGAAGCTTCTCCAGATCTTTTATCATCCTCATGGAGAAATCTGTACCTTTTCCAAGTCTACTTTATTTCATTTGTGATTAATACTTAATGCTTTCAGGCATCCTAAACCAACAGCAGCATTAGTGCTGTTGAAAGACTTTGCAAAAGGAAGAATACAGAGAAATTCAAGATAAATCATATGTTGGATCCTGAGTATCTCTCAGAAAAGACATCAGAGGCACCTGAATGCATAAATGCATGCATGAATTTTCTGTTCCATTGGTGCTCTGCATTTCCTATATCCTGCTGTGTTTTTTTTGTGTCCTGCTGTCCTTTTAATGGAGATCTCTCATGGCACTCCATGGAAGGACACAGATATGTTGCTTACTCTGTCCAGAAAGTCACCTTGTGGGTATCTTGTGTATGTACTGCTTGTACTGAAAGGAGCGTGATGATCTAGATCCTCATAGGCATTTAGGCACCTGGCTCTGATGGAAATCAGCAGGTCTGTGTCACTGGGGACTGTGCATTGAGAACACGGTGATGTGATATTGAAGCTTTATGGAGCTTCTTACCCCCTCATGTGGAGCAGCTCGTGCTGGCCACTGCTTGTGGCAGGAGTCTAGACTGGATGGTTTGATTGCAGATGGCAAATCCTGGCTTCCCTCCTTCCCCCTGGCTGTCTCTCTCTATCAAAATAACAAGCGTTCAGCCCCATGGCTTGGGGTTTTTCCAGACTTTTTCCTCACTTAGTAAATTTGTTCATCGGTCACATCTTATCAGTCTTGATGTGCACTTTCTTCATCCAATGCAACTTTCTTCCCCTTCCTTAATTCCCGGCCCTGGGCTTGTTCCTCGTCTCCCACAAAACTCATTCGTTCTTCACCTTATCCCAGGAGAATGCCACTGACTTTGCACACATGCATCAGCCCCCCGGCACAGGGTGGGAAGAAAATGGGTGGCAGCAGAACATGGTTACACCCAACCTGTAGCAAAAATAAGGTAACTGCATATACCCGTGAGAGCTTGGAGAGGAAACCAATTTCTGAAATAGGTCTTTTCTGTGACAGCACGTCCTGCAATTAAGATTTTAGGGAGGCTGAATGATTCCCTGTCCCCCAGGGATCAGTACTGGGCCCAGGCCTGTTCAAATCTTTACTGATGTCCTGGGTGGTGGGACTGAGTCTACTCTTAGTAAATTCGTGGATGACACCAAGTTGGGGAGGAGTGTTGATCTGACGAAGGGTAAGAAGATGCTGCAGAGGGACCTGGACAGGCTGGGTCAATGGGCTGAGGCCAACAGGATGAAGTTCAACAGGACCGAGTGCAGGGTCCTACACTCTGGCCACAATAACCCACTGCAGCGCTACCGACTGGGGCAGGAGTGGCTGGGGAGCAGCCTGGCAAAGAGGGACCTGGGAGTGCTGGTTGACAACCGGTTGAACATGAGCCAGCAGTGTGCCCAGGTGGCCTGGAAGGCCAATGGCATCCTGGCTTGTATCAGGAACAGTGTGGCCAGCAGGAGCAGGGATGTAATTCTGCCCCTGTGCTCAGCACTGGGGAGTCCTCCCCTCGAGCCCTGTGTGCAGGTCTGGGCCCCTCACTGCGAGAAAGACATTGAGGGGCTGGAGCGGGTCCAGAGGAGAGCAACGAGACTGGGACAGGGACTGGAGGGAAAGTCCTGTGAGGAGAGGCTGAGGGAGCTGGGGGTGTTTAGCCTGGAGAAGAGGAGACTCATGGGGGACCTTATCACTCTCTACAACTCCCTGAAGGGAGGTTGTAGTCAGGTGGGGGTCGGGCTCTTCTCCCGGGCAACCAGTGACGGGACAAGAGGGCACGGCCTGAAACTGCGTCAGGGAAGGTTTAAGTTGAATCTCAGGAAGCACTTCCTCACGGAGAGGGTGATCAGACATTGGGATGCACTGCCCAGGGAAGTGGTGGAGTCACTGCCCCTGGAGGTCTTTAAGGAAAGGCTGGATGTGGCACTTAGTGCCATGGTCTGGCTGATGTGATGGTGTTGGGTCATAAGCTGGACTTGATGATCTCAGAGGTCTTTTCCAGCCTCAATAATTCTGTGATTCAGTGAGCTGATTCCTTTTCATGCTTTAGATATCTTAATTTTCTTAATTCAAAACCCAAAGGAGTTAAAAATGAAACTTTTAAAAACAAAATCACTACAGTTAAAATATAAGCCAGAGCACATAAACTCCTCTTTCTGTCTCACTGCACATCTCAAGACCTTAACTGAAACCTTTTCAAGACAGAAACCTCCTCTGAAAGTGAGCGTTGCAAAATCAACTCCTGTGGCTTCAGATTCCTTCAATATGGGTCCTGTTCTCCCTGCCCTCCTACCCCTGTGCCTGAATAGGCTGAAGGAAGGGCTGCTTACTTTCTTTTCTTTTGTAGGCAGTAAGGTTGGTTGAGTAAAGATTTGGCAGGGAAAAGCTACCACATGATAAAATCATATCCCAAATATTGTGATTTTACTGTCTAGAGCATTTAAGAGCACAAAAGATTTCTGGGTATTCTCATTTCCAGGAAGGGAGAGATTATTTTATTTGCCTGGGTATACAGTAATGGGTCATATGAGTGGGTGGCTGAATGTGGGTGGACAGCACACTTTTAAGTCATACAAACATAATGGTATACTTAAGTTGAAAGAAGTCTTTTTTTTTTTTTTTTGTGACATTATTGGTTAGGAAATAATGTGAAGGGATGAAATAATCCTAGCACTTCTGTAGGACCAAGGTTTTGCAGCACAGCAGTCACTGCTAGGAAAGAAAATTCTAGCACTAGCTAATCCGTGGCAAGTTTGCTGTAAATAAAAAAGCAAGTAAACTTGGCAAATAACCTTTTTCCCAATCAGTTTTCCACCTCTTTGTTTCCTTGTTTCTATTTATTTATTTAGAGTTAGATGCTTTGTGCTGCAGTTAAAAGCACTGGCTTCTGTTGGCTGTAATGGGTTCCTGGGCCCCTGCTTCTAAGGTTTTCTGACCGCAAAACTGAGAGTCAAAGACGTGTAAGTGAGTCTTGATGGAGGGACCTCAGAACAAGCTTTCTCCTGCCTGATGCTCTTTTTCAGCATGAATAAACCATGTCTCTGTTAGACAGTAAGATGCTTCCACTTCCACTGTGTGCCTGGCATGATTGCCTGGTGTGTCTGAGTATTATGAAGTGAAGCTAAAAGTGCTCTCAGCAAAAGAATGATCTGCTGCCCTTGACCTGGGGAGAAAACTTTTTCGTGTGAGCAACAATTTTTCCTCAAACTGGAACAGCAAATGACCTTGAAGATCCATTCCTGTTACCATCTCCATACTTCATTTTCACATCAGCATCTTGGCATTGTCTGTTCAGTTGTGGAATAATTGACTGTATTCCTTTACTTCAGCATTTGGAAGGACAGAATTAAGTTGGGATGGCAGCTGGATCAGGAAGTCTACCCCTGGAGTTACTGAACTATGGCTTTTTCAGGGGTCCATGGCCCTAGAGAGGGCACAAGGAGCTGGAGTGTGGTGCAAATGCTGCGTTGCAGATTTCTGCTATAGGTTGATTCTCCTGCATATATTTACAGGGAAGAAATTGCCAGAAATCAGCTCAGGGCATGCTTTTTACCTTTTGTTGTAGCTGACGTGATGATGTTCTCAAAGATAGAATCTGGATATTTTCAAAGATTGTACTGTAGCAGGGGTGGAATTAGTTTTAAAAGTTAGGTAAGACCTTTGAAAAATCAAAAAAGGCAGACACATTTGTGGAGGCAGCATTTTATTTTTCTAATGAAAAGCTCACTGAGTGAAGATTGTGTGAAAATGTGTCATGCTTGATGAGATCTTGGTGAAAGTGGGAAAAATAAGGCATGTGAAAGTAATTCATGTATGCAGAGAAGGAAAAGACGCACCTTTGTAGTTAAAGTGCTTATTCTGGATAAGTGAGATTTTATTGTGAGTTTTTGCTTAGCAGTTAAGTTTGTAGCATCTCTCTGCTAACTGGTCTGATTTGCCTCACTTGCATGCAGAGTAGCTCCAATGAGGTTGGCAAGAGCATGGACCTGTCTTACATGGACAATATGCAAGTAACATATTAGCATAATTAATTAATTCCTTGCTACCTGATCTGAGCTGTCATCCATCATGGGTCTCTTGAGAGAAGAGATGCAACAACAAAACAATGCATCTTAGCAAGGTCAGTGTGTGGAGGAAAAAAATCCTGCACAATTTCAGCCTTTTCGTGGACTGCTTTTACCAAATACCACTATTGATTAGTGTGACTTGGGAGCAAAGAAGGCACATAGCTATGCAGCCTGTTTGCAGTAGCTGTGGCAAATACACAGTTTAAAAGTATGAGCCCAAGAATTAGAAGATTATAAACTGGGTAGTGTGTGCTGCTGTCACCTTCTGTACCTGTGATAAATAAGCAGAAGATGACTTTGTTTCAGCCTTTTATAAGCACTGAAATTTATAATGGAAGTGACAGTGGGGAGGAGAACCAAGCACTCAATGTTCATTCCTATCTGCCAGCCAAGGTTTGTTTCTGACAAGATCTCAGCTGACCAAACTTGCGAAATGTTGGCAGCCACTGTGCTCTTTGTGTGATGTATTTGTGAGTATTTCTAGTAGTCCTACCTTTTTTTTTTTCCCCCAGCCTGCAATGCCTATATCAAGTTATATACTACTTCTTCTCTGACTATTGAAGAATTTTTCCTCTTAAGTAGTTTTTTAGCACCCTTGTCTTATATAGCCCATCTTCCAGCTCAGCTGTGGTGTTGTCATGGATTTTCAACTGTCTTCTTGGCAGTTTCAAGCAACCACTGTGGTAAAAGGGAAATACAAAAAAAAAAAATAAATTGTTTCTTCTGTTGGACATGTTTCCTGGACGCTATCCGAATCCCCTTTTCCCTTCAAAGTCATCTCTTTAAACTAAGGGTTTCCATATAGCTTTTTGAAAATGTATTTGTAGTAAGTGGGGCAAATCTTTTATGATTGCCTTGGTAGTGAAAACCAGACTGTAGACGTACAAGTAAGGACTGAATCTGGTGTATATTTCATTAAGTCCTATTCATATTGTGGAAGAACCAAAGTGTGCCATGTAGAAAGGTTTAATTTCCAGTTAGATTATTGCAGTGCTTTGAAAAGCAAGGAGATTTGGAGAGGAAAGCTGTGCAGGGGGTGACAAAGCATTTCAGTGGGGAAAGACCACTTCAGTGTGCCCACCCTGAGGAATCCTGGATAGGAAACTGGTGAGCTGAATTCCCCCAAAAAAGCCCTAAGAGGGCAGCTGCTGCTTTGAAGGATCACACCTCAAATAACTTTGTCTGTACATAGCCCCTGGAGCTAGTGCTGTTTATTTATGGTGGGTTTTCTGCTCCTCCTGCACTGAGAGTGAGAAAGCCAATGTAGCCACAAGTGTTGGTGAATCTTCTTCTCTGCCAGGATTGTTAAGTCAGGGCCTTGGCACTGGTCATTTAGATGGTTGCTGGCTAATGGCTGTGGAGCTTCCTGTTTCAAACAAGCCTGCCAACTGCAATGCCTTCTCTAAAGTGCACGGAGAGGGCTCATGATGCCCGTTTGAAATTGTGCTTGGTGGAAAAATCAATGCAGTGTGTCTGGCGCTGAGGTGCTCCCCTGGGAGCAATCCCATCCTTGCTCAGGACTCGTTTCAGCAAGTCTGGCAACAAAAGACTCCACTGAGAAATCTGGGAGTCTTCTGGCTGCCAGGAAATATCCCAGCTTCCCGGCAGCACTCCTTCCATCTTCCAGTCCCTCCGGCTCCCAGAAGCAGGAGAGATCTCAGGTAGGATTGAGCAGGGGCTGCTTTCTCTGTTTACTTATCAGGAGAAGACAAGGATATCATGGTGCCTCATCTTAAAATTTGCGGCAGCATTGCGTTATATGCAATTTAATCCAGAGGGGCTTGTGTTTCTTCGTGTTGGCACCTTTACTGACTGGTGTTGCTTCTTTAGTGCTTTTACCATCTTTGTCATGGACTGTATTTATTGGTAATAAGTTTTTACCTTATTTCTTCTTTCAGATATCACTTATAGTTGTCATGGTGCTGTTGCTGTGGTTACCATCTCCTTCCCCAGCTAAAATGCCTTTCCTCTCTTCTGCAGGAAACAATTATGATTAGTGATAGATGGGGGTGTGTGAGGGTGTTTGATGAATAGTAAATGGTGTAAAAATGCATCTTTGCGGATAGAAACAGTTTGTCAAAAAGGAGTGATGGTGGAGCAGGAAGGATTGTGCAGGAATTCTTCTATTCTTTTAGCTACAAGTGAACTCTATGGTAGATGATTTTTTTTGCAGGCAGAAGCTGCTGATATGATGATTTCACCATTGCAAGAGAGAAGGGTGTCTGGCTTTAGGTTTCTGGAGTTTGAACAAGTTGACGCAGTCCCTGGGCATGGGAGAAAAGGTAGCCCTGTGTGCCAGGCAGCCATGTGTCTTGGGAAGGGAGCATGCAGTGGCAGGATGCCTCAGGTGCACTCTGCTTTCCAGCAACCCGGAGAAATCATAGGATGTTGGGAGGTTGGAAGAGATTTTAAAGATCATCTAGTTCCAACTCACTGCCATGGACAGGGACACTTCTACAAGACCAGGTTGCTCAAAGTCCCGCCCGACCTGGTTGACTGCCTTCCCTAGGGAGGAAGAGGTGTGCCAGTCAGGACCTACAGCTCATACGTTTACCTGCTCCTATATTCTGCAGCAGGACAGACCTGCTTGCTATGAATGGAAACGCAACTGGTGCTGCATCTCCGCCCTCCTGAACACCAGCTGGGTGTACTGCCTGGCCAAGCAGAGTTTGTTACTCAATACAGAGCAGGGGGGCTTCATCAGACTCATATTTGTCCAAGTGAAAGCATTCCCCTTCATCAGGAGCTGTGCGGCTCCTGCAGCAGACTGGACCCACTCCTCCCACCTGCCCAGCTCCGCTGATGCCCAACTGCAGGAAACTCTGCGCCTGCAGGGCAGGGCACTGCAGGATGGAGCAGGGGAGAGGGGAGTATGGGGAGTATGAGCAACCGCTCCTCTGGCTCTCTGCTCACTCTCCGCCCTGCCAGTGCTGCAGGTCTGATCAACTGTTTCAGAAGCTGCAGCTATCCCTTATCCTCAGCTCTGGCAAGGATGCAGGTTGCGGTAAATTCTCTTCGTCTTTCCATAGCGAGCCTTCTTTTTTTCAGCCTATGGTCCAGGCACTATCTATTATTTTTCATGTTTTGTAATGCAAGGTACAATCAAAATTTTGATTTTAATCAAAATATTTTCTACAAAGAATATGTGACTATTGACTGTTTGTAAAGTAGAAATGGAAAAGTCTTTAAAACCCGCCAAATGCTAATACAAGTGCCAGGAAATGAACACTGCATGCATTTTTAACAGATGCAAGGTGGTATTTAAGCGGATAGTCTTGCTCATATTGTCTAGGATCTAACTGCAAGCTATAATCTCAAGCAGTGGACAAGTAAGAAATAAATCGTATTAGTTATAAATTACCAGAGAAACTTGTTCATCCTTTATTAGGCTTGAGAGGTAGAGTGGTTCAAATTGAGAGGATATGTAATTCTGTGTAATAATGTACCGAATTACTAGAATTACAGCACTTAGACATTTAGCTTCAAGTGGTAACTTTTGTTAATCGTTTAGTGGCTTCTGGACCATGACTGAGCATTTTAAGTAAGAGAGAAGCTAAGATGGTCCCTGTCAGATGCCATGAGACTTTTTCCCCACCCATGCTGTTTGCTTTGATTCTTTTTGATCAGTGTGAAGCACACTGCTCACATCTGAAAATAATCCAATTAATTTGAGAGAAGATGCGTGTTAGCTGAAATGATGGAGAGAAATGTGGGTGTGACGCTCTCCGTTTATTCATGGCATCCAAACTTATCCCCCTTGTTTTGTAAATACATGGAGAATCCGTGAAGACAACAGTGCTGATAGGGCTTGGGTACCACATAGTACAGGTTTAGCTTTATCATGGTGACAGGATTTTCCACCTTCTCTCTCTTGTTGCTTTTATGCCATCCTCCTGATACCTAGCCATATTCCTTCCTTCTAGACATAGATGCCAGAAAGTTAAATTTACGGTCAAATTTCCTTGAGACCTCACAATCCATGGTGCCTCATATTTAATATTCAGACACATCATCCCAACTGGCCACTTGGTATGTGGACATCAATTAAAGGTTTTCTCAGTCATCTTACTTAGCAGTTTGAGTTAGATTGCATCCTATTTGTATATGGTTTGGGCTTTTTTTATGTCACAGAAGGATTTTTATTTTTTTTTGTAGTGTAATTCATTTTGGAGACAATTTCATTCTTTTCTACATCTTGGTACCCTGAATTTATGAACACTGCACATCTTAAATTTCTTTTCTCTGAAAGACGGTATATGAATTCCTTAGATTTCATTAAAAAGTCTCTTTAAGGCAGTCTTATTCAGGAGATTTGGAAGCTCTGGATGCCTGAGGCCATGCTAACCATGCCTTGGCACCGCTGCTTGCCTCCATGGAGCAGTCTCCTCTCTCTCCCGGCTTTGGACTCAGGAGCAGGGTAGCCAAGTCAGTGCTATGGTGTATCTGAGCTAAATAGTCCTCTGGGAAGCAGGATTTGGCCCTGGAACCATACAGGGGTCCCTTCCCTTCCCCTCTCCCTCCCACTGAGCTCCGGATCTGGCCATGCCCTATCCTAGGTTTATTTTTTGGAGTGGTCTATTGTCTCTCCTTTCAGGAACTTCCAGTGTTACTCTCTCCTCTGAACTGGAATTGTAGTTCTTCTTCCATGCATGCAGGTGACTGTTTTTCTTAGTTAATGAATTAACTTCCCTGAAATCAAATACCCTCATTTCACTGTGAATGGGCTCATAGACGCAGGAGCAGGTAATGACATGGCTTGACGGTAGGAAGGCAGGGTATTTGCAAAATCCTTCAGTATTAGCCTAATTCTGTTCTCTTAAAAAGCGAAATCTGTAGCAAATTCATCTGCTTACATGCAAAGGCAGTGTTAATATAATGTTAAGATGATTCTGCAACATGTACTCATATATAGAAGGACAGCTAGCATGACAGGATATTTAAATCAGCATTATCTTGGGTTTTCCGTATCACAGTCTCATGCTGTATTACTGTGGGTGATTTGTTGCATGTTGAGTTCAACACCAAGTGCTTTGTGTGTCAGGCTTGGTTCAACCCAGCCATAGCAGCAGGAGGTAGTGTCACATAAAAGAGGGTATGGCTTAAGAACTGTATGTACAGTGCCTGCGAAAGGAGGAGGTAACTGCAAAGTTGGACCACACGTTCCGCGAGAGGTTTGTCCCCTTGTGTTAATTCTAGGGTTTTTTATTAAAGCATTTTCTGTCTCTGTATGTTCCCAAATGTCTGAAAAGGACGGGGAAATGTTTTACCATCATTTCTGCTACAAGTTATTAGTTTAGAAGGCAGAATGTCCAGTTCAGATCCATAATACCATTCCTGGTGTACCGCCTGAGTTACAGGGACAAAAATTTCAGGTCTGTGAAGTGTCTCTTCACTGCTGTTTCATTGCTGCTGGCAGCTGCCAGTGAAGCATGGTCTCTGCGGACAGGGAATGGCCAGGGTCTCAGCAGCATCTTCCATGTCAGTTTGGACAAGGAAAGTGTTTTAGGGAGTGACCCAGAAATGTGTCAGTATCACTGATGTGGTCTGTGGTGCAGAACAACACCACGAGATCCTTCTCGAAGGGAGGCGGCATTTCCCCACCCTGCTCTCATACATCGATTTGCATAACTGGCTTTGATCAGGCTTCAAGGTGAGGAACACACTGAGAGCAGAGTGCTTCCACAACCCTGGGCTGTGCAACTCGCGCAACCTTGTACGTGTGCCCTGTGGCATATTGACGTGGTGTCACCAAGATGGCTTTGGCTGTGCCAAAGCGTTGGTGCAACCAAGGCTGGTACAGCCCTTGAACACCTCTGCCCTTGCCTCGGTCACCCTCTCACTGCCACTAACTTCTGCTGGTGGAGGAGAAAAAGAGTGAGAACATATTAGTAAGATTGCTGCTGCATATTCTCTGATAATGATGTCCCGCTATAATGGGTAGGGAAGAAAGGCTTATAAATACTCAAATTAATTTTTAACTAAGGCAACACAACTTTTTAGAGGACTGGCTGTGCCTTCTTTTGTGATATTTTTTTTAAGCCCTCATTGCCATTTATGCAAAGAATAAGAAAATCATGGTGGAAAGAGGAACTTTTTGCTTCCCCGAAGTACTGTGTTTCCCTAGATTGTCCAAGCTATTCCAGTTTTCTTTTTTTTATGTACCTAATGTTATTTAAATTCTGCCAAAATATTTGTCCACTCTTGGTGTTTCGGTGTCAATATTTAAATTACCTGATTAATTTAATTCCATGGTATGCTAATGAAATGACAGAAAAACAGCTAACCTGATGGCAGAAAGCACACCTGTGTATTCTGGATTTGAACCTGGGCTGCGGATGAATCACACTGTACAGCAGATAGTCATTGCTAAATTGCTGAGTACAAAGATGCATTGTGTGACTCACTTGCTGTGTTTCTACTACCATTATAAACTCTGAGAGCACTTGATGAATAACAGAGAAGCAAGAATGAACTCATCCATGTTTCACTCTGTAACCATCTATTATAAATACTGAGCCAAATTCTGCCTCCAGATACACACAGCTCTCATTGAAGCCTGCCCACTGTATTTATTTTTAAAGATAAAAGCACTTCTGTTACTTTCACAGAGGACTTCTGTGACACAGTCCATTGTAAGGATGTGAATATCCTTCTTCAAGAGCTTCAAGTGAAGCAGGGAGTGTCTGCCTGGAATGGGGAAGGGCACTTCAGGGATAATAGCCTCCAAACTGTACTGGTGCGATACAGCTGTTAAGTTCGTCCCAGTGATTTTCAGCACCGCATTCCCCACGCTCTGGTCTTGTGTAACCCTCCCTCTCCCTGCCGAGGCTCTGGGTTCCTCTCATGGGTGACCCAGGGGCTGAGTGGCTGAAGCTGATGAGCAGGTTCCTACTGCTCCTGGGGCTCACCATCATGTTCAAAGGGCACTGGATTGGTGGGGAAAGCCTTGAGTTAGGGTTTAGGGTTTTTTTGTTTGGTTGGGTGTTTTTTTCTTTTCTTTTTTTTTTTTTGCCTTTTTGGGATTTTTGTTTTATTTTCATTAGTTTTTTTTTACCCTGAGCTTTCTCAGGCTCTGTTCTGTCCTTGGACCCTGAGTGTTGGTAGCTTTGGATGTGTGCTACTCACTCCTGTATGGACAGAGACGTTCGTCTCATGGCCTCATGTTTTGAAAAGGCTCTGATCAGAAAACGGTTTCTAGTGTCATGCAGTAAACAGACCTAGAGGCTGAGGGTCATCTCTTTGGTACATAGGAGATGGTCTTTGCCCAGCTTCATCTCTCCTTTGTAATTACCCTGTCAGCTCTTCTGGTACGGGTTGAAATGGCTTCATTAAGGCTCTTGCCCTATGTGCAGAGGGGCTCACTCATGAGTCTGCCATCAGGGTAAAAGAGGCAGGGAAAGCAAAGAAATGTGGAGCGTGTTTACTGGTTGTGTGGTTGGTTGAGGCATGTCTCAGTGGCACTGAGCTTTGTGATACTGCTCAGCCCATCATTTTCATTACAGCTCAGAGGAAACGCTGCGTTTGAAGTTTCACCTGCTCCTGCAGCCTTCACACAACTGGTTATCCCCAGGGAATGGTGCTGGATCAGGACAAGAGCAGGTGGAGCTGTGCTTCCCAAAACACCATGGTTTCACCAGGGGGCAAAAGAGTTATTAGTACTTTTTAGGGTGGAACTACAATTTGAGTCACATATTTATTGTGAGCGAAATAAATTTTTCATGTTTCACCATGATTTTTCAAGTATCTTTGAAAGCTGCTATTATTAAACAGATATTGTACTGGATATAATATATATAACATATAAACAGATATAAACTGGGTATTATATAATATCCAGTCTGAAAGGGGTCGAGTTACCAATTGTGAATTATTCTTACAAATAACAAGTTTTTTCTCATGTTTAGAGGTTTCTGCAAACTGATCTGACTCTGTGGAAACTAGTGTAGTTTTTCTGTTTTGGATGGTTTTTGTTTAATATCTGCAGAGTATATGCACCACCCAGTTTTGTGCCTTCTTTTCTGGACTGCTCAGCCTCCATGATATGGGCTGGTTGGGTGTATTCAGCTGATATCTTTTAGTTGTTGGTTTGGATTTTTTTCTCCCAGGGATAAAAAGATGGCAAGTGGTTTTGGAAAAGGCCTGCTGGTTTTCACTTGGAAGTAGCTAGCTCAAACCAAATCTTTCTTTGCCCCCCTCAGAGGTTATCTTATTATTAAAACAGAGATTATGATATGTTGTCTTCCTAGGCTTACATACTGAGGAGCTACTATTAAATTTTTCTGTGAGTAGTCAAAGCCTATAGCTTTTGCAGTGGCTTTTTTTTTTCTGGCTTGGACAAATGAGAGCTAATTAACAGGAGTGAAATAATGTGTGAAGTAGCAAATAATGATTTGGTTTGTTTATGTATAAATACTAATAGTCATAAGAGAATGCAAATGCTTGTGTGGGAAACAGCTGTTCCCCACAGGCTGTTTTGGACAAAAGGGAGTGAGTGTGAACGTTCACGAAACAGCAAGTAAGAGGGTATATAAACAGGGTTAAATAGCACATATGTTCAGGAACCCACTGAGCATTCTCAGACGTGGTTTCTGTCATGGCTAGCAGCAGATTGCACATGCTGCAGAGGACGAATTGCCCTGCGGTCTGTGCCTGAGGAGCGGCAGCAATTTTCAACTGCAAAGAAAATTGCAATAGCAGCTTCACCTCTTTTAGCAGCTGTGGCATTCTTCCCTTTTATCACCCCTGGAAGATGTCATTGCATTATGATGACTGATTCACTTCTCATTAAGTGGGTCAACATTTAACTGTAATTAATGAGTTAAAATCAGATTAACGAAAGAGCAGCCCTCGAAAACATGTTGCTAGTAATTGCAAGGCGTACGAGAGTCAAGGAGGACTTGACCCATAATTTTTACTGCTTGCTGTTTGTTCTGATTTTAAAGCACTTTGCTCACGCCTAGGAAGGAGAAGCAGACACTTCTGCTTTTAAACCCTCTCTCACCTGTCAGACGCACGTTTCCCTGGCAGCGCTGCAGGTAACATGCCTGTGCTGTGCCTGTTTGCTGCCCAACGGTCGGGGCACGGTCACCCACTTGGAGCTGATCTCTCCTGCTAATGTCGTTACAGGCCAAGCAGTGAAGGCAAGGAGCCATGGCGGAGGATAGGAGAGAAGAAGCCAAAGCACCGCACTGGACTTCGGGTCAGCTAACAGAGACTTCTTCGCACCCACATTCACCTGAAATTAAGGAACAGGGCAGCGCGGGTGCAGGACTGGTCAGAAGTGCCAATGGATTTCCCTACCGAGAGGACGAGGAGTCAACGCTGGGCGGCCACGAGCAGCCAGGGACGTACGCTCGGACCAAAGAGAATGGGATCAATGGAGAGCTGTCAGCAGGGGATAGGGAGACCGCAGGTAACACACCTCAGGGCCCCACCATGAAACACAGAGCTCTGCAAGTCATGGAATAATATTTCTCCAAGGGGAAATGTCAGCTGGAGCCAAGTGTGCCCTGAGGCAAGGGCGAGCTGTTGTGAGGGAACATGTGCCTTGGAAGGGCACCAGCTCTTCACAGCAAGGGCTGCATCTTCATCTGGGTTTGCATAGCTTACATCCTTACCCAGCAACCTGAGCAGTGCTCTGAGAAGACTTCAGGAAAGGTGTGATGGTGTCTTAGTGCATCCTGGTAGATGGGTCAGGATCGTCTCTCTGGGGAGAAGTGAAGAGGCTGGGGTAGAGCAGCTGCTCAGCCACTCTGGGCTGGGAAGGAGTAGGAAACCACTTGGCTGTTGTGCACGGATAGCTCATGTTGCTCATGCATGCCTTTGTGTGTACATGGAGGATGGGTTCTCCTGTTATTGCTCACAAGTAACAACACCTTCTTGAAACTACCAGTTATTTGCAGAATAACATGGTGTTCAATCTGACCAAGAATACCACAATTCAGCAACAGCATTTCTTCACCCTTGCCCAGGCATATTTCACTGGATACTCACTGGGACTTCATCTATTTGTAAACTATGTTAGGATTTTAGGATTCAGCTTGTTACTTAAGGGGTGGGAAAGAAAGAAAAAAGTGTGACTATGTCAAAATGAAATATGCAAGGCAAGTTTCCTGTTTTAGAAGCAAATGCTAATTCTTTCTGTGCAGAGTTCCCACTTTAAACCCCAAATGCACAGTGCAAGAGAAATTTCTCTTGTACAGACACAACTGCCCTTGATGCATCCATCCATGCATGCTAAAAAAATCTTTCTAGCAATGTCTGTTGGCTGTTGACAGTATTTGGAGATGGTATCCATAATTTCTCAGCAGCTGGAGAATTTTAAGGCTCTTGGACCATACAGTGATTTCATAAGCAATGGTGCTGGAAATGGATCTCTCTGCTAAAAGTAAATGGATTTAGATTTTAAGAGTCTCTTCTTGTGGTTCGCAAAAATTTGAAAGCCGAAGGTAAAAGAAATCTTATGTAATCATTCAGGTGAGCACACTGCTGATGATTATTTGGGGGAATGATAACAAGGGCTTGTCTCTTACCTGTAACCCAACTTTGTGCTGTGCTTAGTTGGCAAATAAACAGGAGCAGGTATGCAGGAACTGCAGAGGTAAGGTACTGAAGTTGTTAGGGATTGACATGGGCCAGAGAGAGAATGAGTGTGTTCGTCATCCTTGCCACAGATTTTCCACTTGATCTTGGACAAGCCCCACCCATACACATAGAGAAGTGGCAATAACTTTACAGAATTTCCTCTTCGTAGAAGGGGTAGAAAGACGTGCTCTTCTCAGGCTCTCTCAAGCTCAGGTTCTGAGTGGTGGTCAGGGTCTTAGAGAGATCTGAACATTTAGTTGAGGAGTTTGCAGCTAGCAGGTGAGAGGAGGCAGGAACCCACCACTGCCTGTCAGCAGGCATTGTAGTAGTATATTTTCATACTGCTTTTTGAGGGGAAGGCTTAAATAGCAGAACAAGAAAAAATGAGGCAGTGTGGTCTAGGGCAGGTAGCAGGACTGGGGGCACACGTGTAGAGGGAGCAAGACTACTCTTGATCTGGGTGAAATTCACTTCAGTCACCACTTTGTGGCCTCAATTCCTCCTCCCCTGCTCTTTTCTCACTGTCTGCTTAGATTGCAAGATCTCTGGTGTGGTGACTTACTGTTGATACACACAGGTTTTGTTTGGGAGTCTTAATATAGCATAACTCATGACATTTTTGTCCTTGAACACCAGAAAAGTCCCTGAAACTTCATGCATGAATTCCTAGCTCGCTGGAAAGTTTTGCACTGCACATTCACACAGTGAATTAATTAATGCACTTTAAAGTATCTTAGCATACTTAAGATATATTTTTAATCGTTCTTCTCTTTTTGAAGGAGAAACCTGCTGGCGACTCTCTCACTGTAGTTATAGAAAGGGACTGGGGTGCTTGTTACCATTTTACACTAGTATTTATTAGCTGGATGTGCTTTATGCATTGTGAAGCAGAAATGTAGAGGTGGATTTCTGGTGTTTGATTCAGAATTTATTCTTGAAATCGGGAATGCCATTCACCACGAACTTCAGTCATCTTTGCTGTGTTTGTAAATTTTAACTGCAGTGGAGTGTTGTATCAGGTAGGGTTCTTAAATGCAAGGCTAATACACATAATTACCAATAATGTGAATCATGTAATCATTTGTAGTAGCTTACCAACTCCAAACAGCTGAGGAGAAAATGCACAGGAAGCCATCATCAACCAAGATAATTAAGGCAAACTGTGGGCTGGATGGATTTACAGGGATTTTATCTTTCCTTGTGCAAGTCTAGCACCATAACCTAGGAAAATCTCTTGTCTTCTCAGCCTTTGTATTGAAGTCCATAAATCCCCAGAAATGGCAACAGCCAGCTCTTCCACAGCAGACCACTAGTATGAACAGGGCATTTCCCATGCAGCTGCCTGTCGCCCCATGCCTGCTGATGAGAGTTCAGTTACATTTTTAGGCTTTTCACCTAAGGAAGCTCTCCAGCACCTGACTGACCCAGGTGCTGCAGTTTAGTCACGAGATGGGTCTCTCCTAGGGAGAGGTACCCTGCAGCAGTGTCAAAGTCCCTTCGGAGCACAGCAAAGCATCAGGGCACCCATTTGCAGGGCTGGTGCCATAAAATCCAAGGGCTGCTTGTTAATGGGAAGGTTAGAGTCAGGCCACCAGGACACAGGCACCGTATGCCAACGCTGATGCAGAGGCGAGGGGTGGTAATGGGGGAGGAAGAAAACAGTTCTTGCCAAAACACATCCAATCCATCACTGCAAGTGAAATTTTTAGGTTTGCAGAGTTAAAATTTGCCTTCCTGTATATATGCGTGTCTCTCTCTCGGCGTCTGTCTAAGAGTTATTGAGTCTGACCTCAATTTTGGAATCCTCTGAATCTGGCTGTTGTGTTGCCTTTGATTGATCTGTCTCAGTATCACGCTGGTAATGGCTGCATTATGGAGACTCATCAATGCCCTCCTTTCAAACGGACCGATGGGAACGTGGGAGAGTGCACAGTGCTGTGGACAGGGCAGCCTCAGGGCCTGATCCAGCACCCACTGAAGTCACGGGCAAATATGTGTGAGAGAATAGGCCAGGGTTTTGGTATAGTGCATAGGAAGCTGTTAGGTATCTGATATAAAGGTGGTAATGCAGCTGTTCCTTTTTCTATGTATTTGCATATATATACACATACATATACATATATACATTTGGGCTGCCCCTGGCAGACCAGCTCAGCCCGGCTCTGCCCTCAGCCCTGTGCCTCTGCCAGCCACAAGTCTCACGCTGCTCCCGAGGATTTCCTGAAGACACTTTGCCTTTGGGGTGGTCTGCGGCACCCCGCAGCCTGAGATCCAGCGAGTTTCGTGCCTGCCCGTGTCCTTTCTCACCTGCACACACATACGCACACGGTGTCTTTAGTGAGGATTTTGGAAGTACTAAGAGGGGAGGATAATATCTGTAGTTCCTGTCAAACCAAACATTTTCACATCACATGAGACAAGTGCTGCAAAGGAGGCGTGATAGAGTAATCTTCAGAAACTCGCTCTCAAGTGGGCTGATGTGGAGAGCTTTGGATTGGACCCCATTAGAGCAAAGGATGCATTCAACTGGTAATGAAATGCAAGAGTGCTTACGGAAAAGTCATGGTCAACTAACTGGGAGGAAATGCTGAGGACCAGTACAGATGTGTTGCAGCATTTTCTGGGAACCAGCAATTCAACATGATCCAACGTATTTGACTTGCAAGGAACATCAAGCTGCAAAGGTTAGATTTTTTACACTTAAATTGCATTTATTTTTCTTTTCAGTCATATAATGACTAATTTGTCAAATTATATAGTTAGGGGTAAAAGTCGTTAGATGCATTGTGAAGCATCTTCTATAATATCTCTTTATGTACAGTGACTCAGCTGACTGAGTGCTTGCTTCATTATATGCCAAATTCGGGTTCATAATTGGAGGGGGTTGGATTGCCCACACAGTTACTTGATGAATTACTTTTTTGACAGATGAAGGGACAGCATTTCCTGAAATCCTATTACCAGAGCCTCAGGACAGTGGCTCTGTCCTGGTGTCAGTCAATGTTAGGGACAGTAACGCATCCTGCCAGTGTAACAAACAGAGCTCTTCATTAATTGGTGGGGTACCCAAGCTATGTGAGATGCAAAGATACTGCCGGAAGATTGCAGCAGACTTTCTGACGTAGCACAGAGGACCGACCACAGGTTGAGTGCTCCTGCCTTGTTTTTCAGAGCCCCTGAGTCACAGAAAAGGTGCGTGAGAGGGAGACCATGACAGATAAATGAGAGAGGCAAGGATTTTTGGTGGCTGCTGGGACTCAGAGACTGGTATGTATTAGGCTATAAGTGGAACAGAAAGACGGGGGAGCCCTCGACCTGTGAAGAGGAATGAAAAAGTGGCAATAATGAGCTGAAGGAGGAGTGAGGTGCTGAGGAATGGTGGGGGAGCAGACCCAGCAGCAGGAGAGCTACGAGAGGTGCAGGGCAGAGAGCTGGTGAGATGAAAGCTGTGAGGGAGCAAAGCAGAGGCGAGAAGTGGTAGGGAAAGAAGGAAGAATTGGAGATGAAGTAAGGACAGTAGAGGGAGGTTCGATTTTATCTGTTCATCTTGAGCCAACACAGCTTTTGCATGACAGCAGATATTGCCCCGGAGAGGAAGGCATTGAGACAGCAGAAATAGAACAGTCTGCAGGAGATAACAGAGGAGAAAAGTGAGAAGGGGCAAATGACATTACAGCCTTAAATTAAATTTATCCTAATTCAGTCTTTTGCTTTAGGCTTTGTTCAGCCAGCTTAAATGGGCAACAAATCTATTCCTCTGACCAGCTCCTCTTTAAGTAAGCATATTTAAATAAGCTGCAGGGAACATCAACCTGAAAGACTGCCCTGGCATAACCAGTAAATGCTAAAGCAGAGTTGGGGAGTCCCTTTAGGTTGCCTAAGCAAAAAACAAACAAACATAAACATGTTGAATCAGGGATTGTAGTTGTTTCAGCCACCTGGCATCGTCTTCCATAACCTTGCCTTGTAGTAGCCAGTCTCCAGGTAAAGGGGATCCTGTTCATGGCCTTTGCCACCACTGCACTGTTAGAAAATCACCATGACGCTTTGGGGTCCTCAGCCTGTGCGGGATGAGACTGGAGCTGGACTGGCAGGTTGTGCAGGATCAGGATTGCAGCTCTATGTGGGGTCAGTAACATGGCAGCCTCTCCAGGCTGAAACTGCACCGAGTCACCACTTGGTCCCATGGCGTGTTAATGGTTTTTGCCCCTCTAGTGACTTCTCATTTAATCTTCTTTTCCTTTGTGTGTTTTTCTCTTTCTCTCTCTGTTGCTATACAAGTGGTAATACTAAGATGGCACTGCCAGTAAACATAGAAACAGGCCTTCTTTGTACAGAATCTCTTGAATGTCTGCTCCCCAAAGGAGTCTCCCAGCCTTGCTGTCAAATGTGCATTTCCAGCAAGCGGCATATCTGAACAACACAAACAAAATACACAGAAGGATACAAAATCAACAACATTCAAAGATGAATACCATTGCTGTGTTTGTCCTGTTTCAGTTGTTTATTTTACAAAGCTAGAAGAATACATCTTACCATGTCATTGATGGCTCCCATGGGAAAGAAGCTGTTAATTAGGCATTTTGATCTCCCTCCCTTTGCCCAAGAAATGTGATTAGTAATTACTGTGCACCATCATCTTTGCCAGTTTAGATACAGGCAAACATAACAGACTTTTTTCTCTGTGTTAAGAGTAATACAAGTGTTATTTTCTGGGACACATTTTTGGAATATTTTAGTCATGTTCAAATTATATTGCTGAAGACAGCAGAGGCAGCAGAGCCTCTGTAGAGCACTTGTAGAAAATGTTTTCTTTACCATTCTGTGTTAAGCTTGCAGTAGAGGTCATGTTGTTGTTCTGCTGCAGAAGACCAGGAACGAAGCCACAGAAATTCCATCTTTTCCCACGTGTTAGCTACCCCCAGCTTTCTTCTCCCCGACTCTTAAATATTCAATAACTGCTGTAGAGACCAATCTCTGCAGGTTTTTCTGTGGCTGGCGCTGTTGGTCACTAAATGCATACACATTCCATTTTGTCCAGCTGTAACCTCTCTGAGGTGCTGGCTCTGCTCTCCCACCTCAATCAGTGATTGAAATGTATTGGTAGGAGCGGGAGGATCTGGCACAATTTTGGGCAGTGCAAGCGTGCAAAAATTATTGCTTGAAAGAGAGTGGGGTGAGATAACCCAGTGTGCAGGTGCCCTTGACTCACATGGCTGGGAGTCAGACACCCAGAGAAGTTCAGCCATCAGTCTCTGTAATCCCTGAAGCTCCTCTGAAAACATCAGTGTGTGGTTCAGATTCACTTTTGAAAACCATGTCACAAACCAGATGCAGTGACACCATTAGAGTCAGCTGTTGCATTGTGCCACATCAGTGTCGAATTTGGCCAAGAGGAGGCATTGATCAGCCATTTCCTTTGAGCTCCCTGTTGGTGTTTTGATTCACTTTGGTGTTTTCTTGTTATGGTATGAGCATCGTAAAAGAGAATTGCATAAGCAGCTGTGCTTCCTTAAGGAGTAAGAGTGCAATGCCTATGAGTGTGTTGGCTTGGCAACCAGCGCTCACTTGATGCCGTCAGTGTTCCCAGAAAATGTAATCGATAACAACCTCAGAGATGCAACAAGGAGCAACGAGGCTGGAACATGGAGGAAATATCTTTCATAACATGTAATTCCAACCACTCTGGTAATTCAGACTGTACCCCATGCGCTCTGTTTATCGAAGTTGCCTTTTGAAAATGTCTGCAGCCATCCTTGGGGGGACTGCTGTAACCAGGATAGGTATTGCTGCTGAACAATGAATATCCCATCAAATACAGAACACATCCTGGGAGTTAAATGTTTGCTTTCGTGTCCCCTTTTTTGTGGACAAGAATTTGTCCTTTGTCTGTTCATCTCTGCCCTTCCTCCCCACCATCCATACAAGTCCTGGCTGCCTGCTCTGGTGGGGGTTGTAAAGGCAGACTTTGGTGTTTCTGTGGGCCAGATCTTGACCTTCCAGCACTGGCGTTAGCTGAGTGACTGGTGAGGTACTTGTGTTCGGAGGCCATCTTCTAAATTATGGCCTGTTGTGCTGGAGTCCTTCTCAGCATACGGCATTTATTAATTTCATAAAGTGAGCAAGTCTTGTAAAAGCCAAAAGAGAAGGCAGACAGGTGTGAAGAGACCTACCGCAGCTCACCCAGGAGGGCTGCAGCAGAGCCACGGGCAGGTGACATGGCCCTGTGCAGGGCTGTGTGCTCCTCTCCGTGGGCTCTTCCTTGTCCTGTCTGAAGAGAAGCTGTCATGGTCTCAGTCCCCAGGATGGCAGCATGAAGGATGTGGAGAGGCACTGGGCAATATCTGGCAATGGGCAGTGGTCTTTGTGATTGCAGCTGGAAGGTGGTATTACTGGGGAGTGTGCCAGCATGTAATTTTCCATTCCAGTTTTGATCTGAGGGCAGGAAGATTTGGAGGAAGGTTCATTACCAAACAGCAGAGCCTTGTTTTGCAGACACAGAGCTGCTATTGTTTTGGGCAGAGCTTAAGTGGCAACTTCTTCTCTAAAGTCACCTTGAATGGGAAGCAGCAGGTTCTTAGGTGACAGCCTGGGACATGCTGGTGGGCATTGCCCACCTCATTTCCTGGCCCTTCGCCCAGTCCACAGGCAATTACCAGCATTCAGGGTCTCAGGCTTTGGAGCAGAAGAGCCCAGAGCCGTGGTCATTAACCCCTTCAGCCCCACCCTTCGCCAATCCCTTCCTCCCCTTTCCCAATCGTGGATGGCTTGGTGCGCTTTCCAGCCCTGACTAACCACAGCTTAGCCCAGCACAAGGCACAGCTCCCCACTATCTCCAGGTGCATCTGATGAAGGCAGGTCCTCCCAGGATGTGGGTGGACATCTGCCCTTCGCCATGCAGCTGGGCATGGATTTAACCCTTGGCGGAGAAGAGGTAGGTACTATCAGATCACTTACAAAAATGAGAGTCGCACAAACAGTCTGTGGCTCCTGTGAAGAAGTGCCAGGCGTTGCTGATTTCTTTTTTCCATGTTGCCATGCCAACACATCCCTGTGCAGAGTGAGATCTCTTTTTAAGCTCCACTGAGAGAAAGTATGTAGCCTGGGAGCTCATTTAGCATTCAGGAGTGCGCAGCCTCTCTGAGCCACAGCCAGGGTGTCTGACAAAGGAAAGCAGGATTTATTTTTTTTTCCTTTTCCTCTAGCATTTGCTTCTCAAGGTTAACGGAGACAGGGTACATGGAGAGAGAGACTGGGAGCACTTTGCAATGGAGACCTCAGACTGCTGCCCTCACTGAGGCATGACTTTCATGGAAATTAAATGGAAATACTACTTTAGGGCATATTTACAGTGCCAAATACATGTGAGAGAAATAGATATAGAGATATATATGTAAATTTCTTGGGTTTGATTAACTCTGAAGAGCTACTCTGTATTAAAATTGGAAAGCAAAGCCCATCTAGGTTTTGAGTGAGGAACTCAAAGGAAAGATTATAAGGATGCTAGGGACAAGCTCCCTGTCTTTGTCTTCCCTGCTGTTTTAGTCTGTGGCGTTATGATATAGAGAAAAAAATCATCTCTTCTTGTTCTGTATTTATATCCTAAGGACAGCAAAACCTAGCATGCATTGGTGATTTGGTTTGTGTTTTTCCATTTTGTGGAGTTGCTACTGCTAGATTAACTGTAACTTTAAATTAAATCCGTATAATGCTCATTAATACAGGTTTACTTGCCTTTGCCAGCTGAAGGGATGGGACATCAGCATAAAGCGGCTGGCATTAGCTGGCAGATGAGCACTAATGATCCGGTGCCCGTCCATACCAGATGTGGAAAGGTTGATGTGGAAGTTCAAAGGCAAGATTCAAAGTGAGGGGGCTCTGTGCTCATGACTCTCTCATGTGCTCCTTGAGAGATGCTGAGTAAAACATTTACATTTCTTTGTGCGGTTTCACAGACCAACAGCAGCACGGACTCAGTGGTGCTTGGAAAACCCATTCTGAGGTAATGGTTTAGAAATGCACTCTTGGTTGTTTTGGGCGGTTTTGTTACTGCTGAGGCATTCCTCATGACATGCAAGAAGTGCAGGAAACTCAAGGCACCCCAGCCATATATATTAGATCCATGTAAGTGAGTCCTTCTCCTGTGCATGGAAAATACCTGGTCAAAACTTTAATTTTAGTTGTATGCAGTATATGGAAAATAACTGTGAGGTATCATTATCTCCAAGGCAGGAAAACCTGTTAGCTGCTTCTCAGAGAGTCATTTTCAGGCAGGACTGGGTAGATTGAATACTTCATGGAAATCACTTTCACTTGGAGACACTATATAGTTTTCCAGGGGAAATTAAATGCCAGGTATTTCACTTTTTTCTTCCTGTTTTTTTCCTTGAGCCTAATTCATGGTGATACATGACCAATTCCATACTGCTCCCAGCAGCCCATGTAGCCTATGGCAGTTATGATAAAACTAATTTATGTTCTGGTCCTCCATCCGTGCAGCCCTTGCATCCGGTGAGACAGATACGTTAATAAAGAAGGGCAGAAGTATCAGCTGCCAGCACTGCGTAGATGTGGCAGTCTTGCTGAGGTACCAAAACTGTTTTCATCCATAGCCTTGCACCACATATGACAGAAGGAAGAGGCTTCTGCTGTGACTATTGCTTTTTACCCCAAAGCCAGGGTATGTGCCAAAGCCAGGGCAAGGCAGCCTGCGCAGGTTCTTGGTGAGCTGTAAAGGGAACTGACCTGTTTTGGTTCTTGTTCACAAGTTGTTTTCCTTCCACTGTCATCCTTTTTCTCTGTTTTAGAATATATTGTCCTTCTAAACAATTGCTCTGTCAGCTCTTCCTTCTTTTCCTCTCTTTTCTCACTTAGGTTGCCTCTGGCGTTGTTTTTTTTTCTCATGTTCTCTCGGTGTACTCCCAGCTTTATGCCAGCCATCCGCTATAGCTCCTCTGCGACCTTGAATTTCCACAGCCGCTCCTCATTTTCAGTACATTTGAGGCCTCTGCCTCTGGATGCAAATCTCTCTTGGTGGCTGCAGTGACCCAAACGCTGGTCTCAGCTCTCCCCACAGCATCCAGATGTCCCCAACGCTCTGGCTGCAGAAGCTTGTAGGCTTGTAAGTGCCCCGAGAGTTCTGTCACAAAGAAGCATAGTAGTTCAGGAGGTGCACTGAGGGCTTTTATGTGCATCTATTGCACCTCCTTTCTATAAGATTAAGTGCACGTTTCTCTTTCCTAATCACTTTGTCCACTCAGAGGTGTGGGGGCCAGTAGTCTCCAAGGGTGGGCAGGCAGTGGATGGGAGCCAGCTGTCTGAGTGGTCAGGGCTGCGTCATGGTCAGAGACAGTGACCCAGCAGAGATGACCCTCCTTTCGACTGGGGTAATGCCAGAAGAGGAGGAGAGGTGGCCGAACTGCTGAGCGGGGCTGGGAACTGCTCTGAAAATCCATCTGCATCCAGACCTCCATGGGAGGTATGTGACACAGGACCTGTTCTCTTCCATCTATCTGTGGGAACACTCACACGCGCTCATTTCTAAGTGCGCAACACCCGTTCCTCACAGTCGACAGGAGAGAGACATCTGGCTTGATGGAGGCACAGGGCTCAGCTGGGAAGTGGAGCTGGGCAGAGATTAGCCGGGCAGCTGTTGCTGCATTGCAGAGGTAGCTGGTTAAACAGGGTTGGACTGGCAGCATGAGCCCTGAGGTGCTGCATTTTATGTGTTACCATATCCTGTGACAGGATGAACGAAAATTCTCTTGCATTGACAGAGTGATCTTTGGTCATTCTGACCACACACGACTAGAAATCCACACAACCCATGTACAGGTTAATGTTAATTTTAAACTTAAATTCAGCAGGCTTTTTGTATAATATACTTTGATTTTTTAACATTTTTTTTTAAGGAGCACAGGAAACACTATATAAAGCATTTCAAATCGGCTCAAAAGGAGCTAAAAATGAACTTTCAGGGGCATGTCACCTCCTGCTGTAGGTGGCTGAAGCTCCTTTTGCTTCTATGTTGGTTCTTAGAAGTCTGTTTGTTTAAAATCTTAGCTTGTACTGAAGTTCAAAACAAATATTGATTTCAAAGTGAGTTACCTGCTACGTGTATTTACACTCAAAGGATTAAATATCTGGTTCTTTGTTTTTGAAGCCACAGTGGTGTCTTCTGCGTGAGTCCTAAGGAGTTCATGTTGTAATGAAAGACAGATATAACTGCTTCGTACGTGTGAGCGGTGTTTTCAGCTGATACCAAGTCCTGGAAAAGGCAGTGGGGCCTCCCTGTACTGCCCTGTCTGAGGCTCTGCTGTCCTCTGCTCCAGTATCGCAAGTTAGCTGTGAATTGTGTTGCCGTTGCATCAGACAAAACAGAACCAATTAGCTTTTCCTACCTCTGGCTTGGCTGGGAAATGCTGGCAGTAGTAAATATTTTGTTCCAGGCGGGAGACTTAAGAAGATGCGACTCAGGGGATGAACAAGGAGCAAGTATTTGCAGTAATGAGGGCTCATTTTAAAAGCATTGCTTTATTGTACTGACATTTGTGTGACTCCTTTTTAACAGTCATATTTCAAGGGAGTGGGAGCTGTGGAGACTGATCCCTTGGTGTTTTGTTTTACGGCTGCTAGACAGCGTGGCAGAGGCCTTTGCTTAATGAATGTGCACCAGGGTGCTGGGGAGCTGGAGGAGGGGGCTCACTGGAACCTCCTGCATTGCTCCCGGCTCCTAGCAAGAGTCGCTTTGGATTTTGCCATCTGAATGCCTTGGAGATTTGGACTGTCTGTCCAACTCTTGGGCTGAAGACCATCAAGAAAATGCAGTCAAGGCAGTGGAGCTGAGGTAGGCACAGAAGGTGTGAAAGTGGTCTGAGGACAGGCAGCCCAAGCCCTGGGCTGGTGCTTCCCTGAATCCTGCGGAGCAGCCAGGGCTGCACAGATGAGGCTCTCTCCAGCCTCCCTGTTTGTACCAGAGCACAACCGGTTTGACACAGCTCAGCTGCAGCCAGGACACCAGTTTTGCACCAGATTTACTCTGTTATAAAGCAGATATGTTAAGGGACTGGGTAATGGTGACTCAGATTTACAATCTGGAGTTTAAGGAGAAGGTAGGAAGAGCTGTTGAATACCTGAAATACCCCAAAACATGGAGGCATACACTGTTTGCTGTGGGGTGCACCAGAGTGTGAAGCTGCCATGTCAGGTGTCCAGCTGTAGCTCCCCTGTACGGGCTCTTCTCTTGTACTTGCTGTAATCTGTCTTTCTCAGAAGGTAGTCTGAATGTTCATACCTTTGGGTTTCAGTGTGTTAAACAAAGCTCTTTTTTTCCCCAGAAACAGAAGCCTTTTCTGACCTGTTCAGTTGGTTAGCTGGTAAATCCTCGTGATTAATGAATCTGTCACTATCCTCATTGATGCTACCGTAGCTTCAAGTCGACTTTATTAGGGAAATGATACTTGTCAGTTGTGTTGTGGTTTCATTTAACCTAAAAGCTGATGTTCCCATTATTTGCCTTCATACCTCCTGCCAATTACTGTTGATATTGCCAACATCCAGATCAAGGACCTACTTACAGCAAAATATTTACACTCACGAAAGCCATTTGAGAGCAAATATTTGAATTCTGTAAAGCTGTGTTATTGCTTTTTTCTTCAATTGCAAACACTAATCTGTTGGCATTATTTGGGGTTTATATAACTTATTCATACTGCTTTGATTGCTGCTGTGCATTTCTCTTCTAATCCAAGTGCAGAAGGCGGTGCTTAGAGTTGTCACGATCCCAGTGCTAAAGTCTGAGATATGTCTTTGTTTTTTCCATCGGAAATGTCACTGGGCAAAGCCCAGCCCTTTTCTTCCCACTGTTTCAGCAGTCTTGACTGAAACAAGAGTCATCCACCAGCTCACAGGAGAGCTGAGTGTGAATTCAGGACCTATCCTTAGGGGTTTGGCTAATGCCTCTAAACAAATCGAATAGCTATTTGGTTTGTAGTCCTGCTGCACTCACAATTGCAGTACCCGGCGGGGAAAAAATCCATAGGTCCTGTTTGCTTTTCAAATTGTCAAAGATAGCAAATAACCACTTTGTGTCTTTTCTTTCTGCAGGAATATATTTGGGATATTTTTCCTCACTAAGCAGCACGGGTTGCTCTGTGCTTTTGTTGTTGACTCGATTCCACTGTGCCGACAATTAGTGCTGGTTACCTTGGAAACTGCTCTGCACCCCACTGGGGATTTTGACAGGCACATTTTGACTGAAATTGCTTTGTTTTCCCAATTCTGCAAGCACACGTCGCTAATTCTTGTGCTGTTCTCTGCCTGTGTTCCTTCCCTAAAATGTAGCAAAATTAAGGAAATGTATTATTTTATCATTTCCATCTGTTTACATCTTTCTTTGGCCTTGTTTTAGCCCCAGTGCTCTGGAAGTGTTAATTACCCATTTCTTTAGCTGAGCTCACTGTTAATTTTCTTGGTAGGTGTCTGAGGGCTGACATTCTGAATGCATATGAAGTTTTGATGCAATTTGCAGTCTCCTCCTTTCTGTTGCTCCTTCCTATCATCCCATTCCTTCAGTTTTCTCCTGGAGCATTTGTTGTGCAGTGTGGTTCCAGCATGTTAAACTTTGTTTATGCCTTAAACAAGTTCTGCTTTACAGAGACCAGATGGCATCTCCCATGACTATGGCAAACTCAAGATCTGCTGCCACCATAGTGGTATTAGATAGAGCTGTTGCTAGAAAGAGTGGGGGTTGATGCTGCTTCAGCCTGGGAAGAGTGTCTTGGTGAAATTATGAGGATGGGAAATGCTTTTTCTTTTTAGGAGAAGCTGTCCCTGTTGCTGTGAAATGGATGCTTAGGTGGGAAGAAGCGATAGATAGGTGGGCTGAGTGAACTGGCTAAATGGCACTGATGAAATACAGGTGACTACAGCCATGGAAAGAGAAGAGCTGGGGAGACAAACTGTGGTCTGACCATGGTGACTCTGACCTGAGAAATCACTGAGAAGTCACTGTTAAGAGAGGTGATGAAACGGCTGTTCCCTGGGGTGAGCTGTGCCAGCCCCGGTGACTCTGCTGCAGGATCCCAGTGGCAGTACTGGGACTCGTACTTGTGAGGCAGGAAGATGCCATGAGCCCTGCCCATGGGAAGTTTCTCCTCTCCAAAGCAATCCTCAATATAATAATAAGCATTGCATAGAAGGGTAGGAGGGAGAGAGGTGGAAATTAAATATTCTGCTGGATGAGGGCTGTCAGAGGCAAATATCTTAGCCTGAGCAGTTTCACCTAGAAAGTGGAGTTCATAGCAAACTCGGCTGCTCGATGGATTCAGCCTGAGGTTATGGTAGGTTGGAAGAGAAAAAGTGCCTGAGGCTGAAGGAAAACCATTAAAAAGGGCACAAAGGGAGGAGACACCACGCATTACTGCGGAGTTGTGTCACAGATCTAATTTTTGCTCTTGCCTTTATAGTTGCCAATTATTTCTAACAGTTTTCTGGAAATATTTGGTAAAAGCTCAAACACCTTTTTTAAAGACTCTTGCCACCATCTGTACATCTGCCTCTGGGGCTGGTAAGCCTGTCTGTTAAAAAACTTAATGGACTGGAAAGGTTTCCTGGGAAATGAAAGTACTGCAGGTAATGGATTCAGGTGCCAGTGGAGACATCTGCAGTTCATTGACAACTGCAGCAGCATGAATAAAGGCAGGCTTTGAAATGACATCGGGGCCTTGTACAGGGTCTAATCCCAGATCTTTGGCTGTGCTGTAGCTGTGCTTTGGCATGTAACCTTGCTTAACAGCCTGTTTGAGCCCCTGTCAGTGATGGGGGGCTCAGGTGTCTGGATGACACCTACTGCAGTTTAAATGTTAGTGCCAGAACAAGCTGAGGTGGGGACTGGGCAGCTGTTGTGCCCTTATGTGTGTGTATGAGGAGGGCAGCAGGTTTTGGAGGCACCAGGCCTTCTAAACCCAGCAAAGAGGAAAGGCTGTGGTTCCCCATACCATCAGCAGCTGATGCTGTATCTCCTGTGCGCCCCAGTGCTCTGAAAGGGTTTGTGTCCCTGAGTTGTCTGTGGGGCAGAGTGACTCCAGATGTCCTGATTTGGCACGCTGGGTCTTGTTGTACCATGTAGAAGAATTGGGCTGGTTTCCAAGGCTGGGAGCAGAGAGTACTTACTGATTTGAGTTTTAACTTTGGTTTAAATTAGTGTAGTGCCTAAGACATGTGCATGCCCCCTCAGCAGGGCAGAGTCCTCTGTTCCTGCCAGTGAGCAGCTGTGACTCTAGTAGCAACTGGGCTGACTTGACCTGATGGCCCTGTCGGAGCTTGGTCTGAAGTGACAAACCTTTAAGGGAGCAGCAGAGTCACCATTCCTGTGTGCTAGCTCCTGGCCTCTCAGCTCAGCCTGTTCATTGTCAGAAGGCTTTGAAAGCTTGTGCTGAGGATCTTTCACAATGTCTCCTCTCAATTATGGGCATCACATTTGAGGACCCCTGTACTTTTGGGTGCCACATTCCCTGAAATCAAACTGGAAGACTGAATCTGTGTCCTGTAGCTGGGGCAGCTGTCATTTTAGGAAAAAGGAGCAGCGTTTTACTCTGCAAAAGGCAAAGGAAAGCCATGTTGCTGTTCTTCATTGTGCTGGAGTCTTTTGTGAAGCCAAGGTCCTTGTTGCATTTAAGAAATATGTATTTGGTGTAACATCATTTGTTAGTGCAGTTTTTGTGGCACAAAGTAGAGTCAGAGAGTGTCTACCTTCTTAAAGAGAGGAAAAATAAACATCTATGAGCAAGAGCTTTTAGGCTTCTAAGAATTTGCCTGGCATCCAGGCTGGCTAACTCTCCTGTTCTGTTTTTTTTTGTTCTTTGTCATTAGGCTTCCTTGAACTTTAACTGAACCATAAGGAAACTATGAAGAGTCTCAATAGCTGCCCTGTGAGGATTTGACTTGCCCATTGGATCTGCTATTTATAGTGTCCATTAGTACAAAAATGTCTGGTTTTTTGCAGCAGTCATGTATAGCAAAAGCACTGCTCTTCTGGCAAACTGCCTATGTCTCCTGTGTCACCCAAAATATCCATCAACAGTGTTCAGAAGTGAGGCTTTCTTGATTAAAAAAACTCAGCTAAATGAAAAAACCAAACAACAAAACACTGAAACCCAGAGGCCGTTTGTATTTTTATTTACTTATTTTGCATAGCCTGCAATTGAAATTTCCATTTTTCAGAAGGCAACCTTTCACTCCCAGACGTATCTCCCCATGAAACATAATCTTTGTCTCAAATTAAATCAGGAAGAGAGCTGAGAGGGGTGGGAGCTGACTTCCATCCTCAGAGAGCCCATTCACACCTAGAACCAGGCTGGATGTGAACAAGGATAAATTCTGTAACAAAAGTGAGATAATTTTTAACAGGAATTTGTCTTACCTTGCTCAGAGCTGGCTTGCAGTAGCTTGGGTGATGGAGAGCAGGTGACTGAGTGGGTTTCCTTTGGATATGCTCCAGGGTGATAAATCTGGTATACATTTGCATATTCTATATCTGAAAAATTAATTGGAGCCTTTTCTTAGAATTTTTATGTGAAAATAAGCCTGAAAAATTGAGTCTTCTAACAGGCTTCCTAATTGAGTCTTGATTCATTCATCTGAGCTAACAATACAAACTGGATGACATTATTTTTGTCAGTAGTGTTGTGATTAGTAGATTCATGGAATTTTTGACAGAAGGGTCACATGTTATATCCTCCAGGTGTAAAGTGGAGGTGGCAACTGGCGTGGGGTCTTCTGGAGCTGTGGTACTCTGAAGCTCTGTGTCGTTCTCCACACTCACCAAAGCTGTCAGGGTGATATTCTTTCCTGTTTTGAAAGAGCAGAATCTGAACAGGGATCTACCGAGTAGCAAAGGACATTTCGTGGCAGAGCGGTTTGTTTCCTACCCACGTGTCCCACCCATGCAAGGTGCTGCAGCAGGCTGGCTGCATGGTGCGGTGGGGAAGAGGGCACCACATGTCTGCAGGAGAAGGATGGGCCAAGCCACAGGTTCATTCTCCCTGTTTTCCCTTGTATCACTTGTGCTTTGCTTTGCAGTCTGTGTGTGCCTTACAACACAGGGAATTGTCAGGACCTGTAATGGCCCCAAGGGACCATTTGTGTCCAGTCCACTGCTCTGCAAGAGCAGCACTATGCGACAGGCTGGGAGGGCCTAGGATGTCTCCATTCCGTGTTTCTCACAAGAGCAAGGAACCAAGAAGTTCTGAGAAGCACCCCCAGCATCCAGCACGTATGGAGGAAGAAAAGTTTGAAAAGCCCCAAAAGGAGGTGGAGGCCCCTGGAAGGCAGCTGGGAAGATTGATGAGCTTTAAATCAATAATCGTGGTCCATAGGGCTAGCCACACGCATGGCTTAATTTATGGGATTATGATGCTCAAATAGATCTACTTAACAACAAAGTGGAGTTTCATCTCATACTAGGGGCACATTGTGGGAATGGAGGGACAGAGACTTAGAGCTTCCATTTGCAGCCTCCTAATACAAACATCTATATCATACGCAGTCCCTTTCGTAAATGTGTCAAGCTCCATCTCAAAAGTAGCTGAGTTGTTTCTTGCTATGTGGAAAGCTGCCAGAACTTCACCTCCCTGACAGCAGGAAAGCAGCATCTTCAGATTTCCAGACTGAATTTATCATTGGCAAGTTTATACTTGTGTGTTTTTGGGCTAAGAGTTTTTTAAATCAGCTTAATTGGGGTTTTTAATGTGCTTAGCAGTTGTTCTGACATACACATCTATCTACTCTTGCCATTGACTGCAGCCAATAAAAACATTGCAGTCACTGTCTTCCTGGTGACCAGTCAGGAGGGAAGTGAATTGTAAGATAGCAACACCAACAGTTATGAATGTTCTTTGCCAGTGGGTGTGGTGTTTTCTTTAATATCTCATTAGCTTGTGCAAAAGAGAGATTAAGGTAGCACTTTGTTTTTAAACAAATATAGCTGAAAGTCAGGTAACTCACATCTGTTGTTTTGGGAAGAAAAAAATGAGTTTTTCTAAAATGAAGAGGAATAACTTTACATTAAAAGTACAAAGGAATTCAATAGGAGTATTAACTGTGAGAAGAAATCATCATTATTAATGTAATGGACAGCATCCCTTGTTAGGCTGGTTGCTGTAAAGCTACATGTAGGGCATTGATTTAAATATACTTCCCCTTCCCAGCTGGTCCTTGCCTGAAGGATGCAGTAATGGGTGAGCAGAGAGCTTTTATTTCTGCCCTCAGGATGGTGATTAATGGGAGGTCTGTGAGACTTGACTGGTAGGAGCAGAGTCTATTGCCCTCTGCCATTAGAAGCCTCTGTTTCCATGCAAGGGGTGGAGCAGCACTGAAATTCTTGCTATTTTCAGGTGTGTGCTCAGCTGTGCAGCTTATTGCCTTCCCTAGGGCTCAGCTCCATGTCAGGTCCCAGCATCCTGTAGTTTGAAACTACTCTCAGCTAGTACTCGGAAACAGCTGGAGAATGAAGGGGTTTATCTCCACTGAGTTTGGCTATGAGAGGGAGGAATATATTGATTAATGAATAAGAGCGACTGGGCTAATGCACAGCTAACAAAACAAAAGATGATCTTTTGAGGTCCCTTCCAATCCCTAGCATACTGTAAGAAAATGAAAACCATTTTCTCTGAATTCTTTTGTAGATAGTTCTGTGGGACCAACCGTTGATTTTCTAGACCAAGCGTGCCTGAACTACCCTTAGGGCAAGAAACCTCTCTGGTTACTTCCACACGCAACTGTGTGCCTGATGACATTTCACTGCACCTTTGAATGGGTCTAGAGCCGAGACGAGATACAATTTCTTGGTTTGAAAGTATTTACTTCCTGAGCAGTCCCACTGCCATACCCCACCCACCAGAGCACCTGGTTCCTCAGCCCCACTCGGGTATGCCACGCACTGAGAGCAGTGGTGAAGCACGGCCCAGTCTATCAGGTCTATCAAGCATGCAGTGCCTCAGCCAGCTCCATGTGGCTCCTCCTTCCCTGTGCTGAGAACAAGCCTTGGAGCTTGTCATGGAGCTGGGAACCACGCCCGTGTCCAAGACCAGGGCCTGAGAGCCCATCCCATGAAACGTTATCCTCTGCAATCCCTCCCTCCGTATGCTATTCAGACCTGCTGTTCCAACGAAGCTTTGTGTTGCAGTCTTAAAAGGGGTAAGGAGGACAGAGCGTACATTTTAATCATACTGCAATGTTATTTGGCCCTTCATCAGCATAGATTTCTGTCTGGGAAGTGCCTTTAATGCATACTGTGTGCTGATGAGAAGGAAATATCATCCAAAATGCATGTAAGAATGCAGCTAACTCCATATATGAAATATCAAGAAATCCCATTACTCAGCTGGCCATTCCTCTCCTGTTTGCAAAACAGTACCTGCAAAAAATTTTTTCTGGATGTTTAATGAATGATCATCTTAAAATTTTGCAGTTGCTGCACATTGTCCATAACAGAGCATTTAGTAATGATGCTTTTTGCATCTTACTGGAAAGGCTGGGGTCATGGTTTTTATAAACACTCAGCATGTTCAACTGAAATCTTTGGAATTTCTGATCCTTCTATTTTATTTCTCTCTTTTTTTTTTCTTTTCTGGAAGAAATATTACCTTTTAAAAAGAGACTAAGTCAGCCTCCATTTTTTATTGTTGAAGATAATCTTTATAATTTTAAAACATCATTCTCATTTGTATACTTTTCTTTGTTTTTTTCTAACTTTGCTGCTGCCACAGAAGAAGTGTCTGCGAGGATAGTACAAGTAGTAACAGCTGAAGCTGTAGCAGTCCTGAAAGGCGAACAGGAAAAAGACGCCCAGCACAAAGATCAGCCTGGACCACTACCTTTAGGTAAAAAGAAAAAAAGAACATTCAAATTATCCTTATGCCTGCAAATGTGTTTTATATATATGTATGTATCTATATCTATATATCTATATATATCTGTATTACAAAAAAACACCCACAGCTGTGTATTCACATAGGTTATGGCGACATGTAAACTGCAGCACTGTTGGATAAACGCTCGAACCATTAGCAGGTTCCTTGTTGTCCCAGTTCTTTGTGGCCCCGTGACTGTCTCTCCCTGTTTGCTCTAACAGCAGTTCTCCACCTGGTTTGTGACTCCTGGGCGGCGCAGCTGTGAATGTAACTGGTGGTAGTGGTTTTGTCACTATGTTTGGTGGGACCTGGCAGCACTGGAACCTCTTTGCGCTCAGCCGTGTACAACATGAGAGAGAAAGATTAATGTCTGAAGAGGCAAAGGTTAGAGGAGAGGCATTTAAAAAGAAAGTGAGGTTTTGCTGATTGTGTGGTAGCTACTCATAAAGAGGGAGGAGGAGCACCTCAATAGGAAGCAGAGAGGCAAGGGGCACAGCAGGAGAGGATGGTTTAGCAGCTTGACAGGGTGAGGGGAGCTTGTGGGAGAAGGAGTTACCTGTGTAGGAACCAATGGCAGTTGTCCTGACTGGGAGTGGTACCATTGCCACTGACTGGTCCGTCCTGTGTCTCCATCCTCCAACTGGCACCCTTATGAAATGTCTCTGAAATACAAGTATGTGTGTATGTATATATATATATATAAAAGTAAGTATACAGCCATTTGCATGTACAGTGCATCCTCCCTGCCAGAAATTTTCCACAGTAGCTTAAAACACGTGCACAAAAGGCCAGAGAAAAGCCTCCATCCTGAGGTAGGGCAGGGCTTGCCAGCCTGCTCCAGGATAAGTTCTGCTAAGCGCACACACATTGTTATCAAATCAAAATAATGCTTTGTGGTGTTTTCCCCACAGACACTCTGCTTTGTTTTGTACAGTGGCTGGACCCTGCTTGGGAATGAATTAAAGTCAATGAGGAATTTAGAATATTTGTTGGAAATTTGGTTCCCAAGGTCTTTCTCTTCATTGAACTAATTTTGAACTGCAGCAGAGAGATGTGTTGCTTGCTAATTCCCTTCTTTACAGACTCAATTTTACCCAATTCTGCAAAACACTTCATACATATTTGAGCACATATTGCTTCACTGGGGCCTGGCTGAGGCAAAATGGATATTCAGTTCCATCTAGATATATAAGACATTTTAAAAATATTGTGAGAAGTGTGTCTTCTATTAGCGACTGTTGGTGTTATAGTTCCTGTGATTGGTGACTGTTCAGTAAGTGCAGGTAGAATTGCATCACGATGAAAAGATAATGACTCTGTCCCTGGACAGCATATCTTAAGGACAAGTCACATAAGGGTCTCTTCCAAACCACAGTGAAATCAATAGAAGGAGGCTTGGCAAATTCTGCTGGGTCTCAGGAACTGGCCTTTCTATGCTTAGGAAGAAACTGAGGTCTGCCTGTTGAGAAATGCTGTTTAAAAGACACATCTGGCTTGTTTGGGTTTTTTTCTTTTTTTTTTTTTCCTTTTCTTTTTAAAAAAAAAAACAAAAAACTAACCAACCAACCAAAAAACCCCAAACCGCACTGATTAATCCCCGATAGTGGATGTGTCCTGGATGAGAAAAAAAATTCTCCCAAGTGATTGGTATGAAATCAGATGCAGAGGTTATGCTGAGTTCATTTAAGAAGCAGCTTGTTTAGGATCGAAATAATTGAAAAAATATCACCTGGTTTCAGCATCTAGTCTCATGGCTGGGAATGAATCTAAAACCTAGCCTAAGTGCATCTAAGATTTCGCCGTGCCTTGCTCAGCTGAATAACTATTGTCATGGCTGACATAAGTTCTCTGTGCTGATGTCTTTTGTATTTAGACAAGGAATATTTCTGTGTATTCTGTGACTAACCTTGAACTCAGCAGAAGAAAAAAAAAGTACACAGAATGTTTTTTGTTCATGTACTTAAGGTAAATTGAAAAGATTGGATGCCAGTCTCCAGTAGCATGAATTTATAAAATCTCTTGTGCTCAGATGCTTTATTGTTGTTGCCTTGGGTGACTAATACTGATTTAAAAGATAATTTCATACTTGCTTTTTGTATCGTACTCTGTGACCAGACGCTTGAAAATAATTTGTACCATGTGAAAAAAAAATACTTATAAATTTAAAAATCCATGTATTCTGGAAGACCCTATCTGAAAATCTACTAGACACAAGTCCCCATTGAGTAATTCTTTCAGCTGGGCAGGACAGGCTGATTCCAGCTTGTGTCAAGCATTGGAATGGACTTAATTGTTGTATCTCACTTTCACTGTTTGATTTCTAGCAGTCGAAGAGTCAGCCAACCTGCCTCCTTCCCCGCCTCCGTCACCAGCTTCCGAGCAGACTGGAGCTCTGGAGGAAGGTAAGGGTCTCCTGGACATTGCAGTGTGCAGCTGTCAGCAGAGGGATGAGACATGGATCTAAAGGATGGGGGAATCAGAAAATGGAGATACTTTCTGCACCTTCACATGAAAAGATAAAGCATTCCCCAGCAGTAATTCCCCATCTGCAAACCAACTGCAATGCATGCATGAGGTAGACACGTGCACAGAGGTAACTGACAGGATATGTTAAGTACATCCATATTAAGGAAAAAAAAAGATGCTGCTGCTCACCGTTTTATCTGTTATGTGCAATGTGAACCAGGATGTCTGCTTTCCCAGTGTGGTCACCAAAGCTGTGATACAGTATGGGTCATCTTTCTTTTCTTAGCATTTGTTTTGCTGCTTTTTCAAATTACTGTTAGCTTTGGTTTTGGAATCTTAAATGCATGAAAGCAAGGAGATTCAGAGTTGGATCATTTCTTTGGTGCTTCAATGCCT
This sequence comes from Trogon surrucura, assembly GCA_020746105.1. Lineage (NCBI taxonomy): Eukaryota > Metazoa > Chordata > Aves > Trogoniformes > Trogonidae > Trogon > Trogon surrucura. The sequence continues at coordinate 51,335,706 of CM036621.1, read as the reverse complement.
GTGTGTGTTGGGGGTTTGTATACAGAATTCAGGAGTCAAATTCTAGCCTCACAAAGCAAATATCTGCTCTGTTCTGCACAACAAATGTTCCATTTCAGTAGCCCATCATCACTGCATTTTTCTCCTGCTAAAATCCCCTCCCATAAAGAACTTAAGCATTGGCTTATTTTTAAGCAGGGGCCTAAATCCCAGTGAAGTTATCACAGTAGTAAGCATGTGCGTCAGTGCTTTGTTCAACAGCAGACAACTGCTGCATCAAGGCCATCAGTGTAAGGAGACAGCAATATGTTAAACCTGAGCCGTGTCATGTGGATAAGAGGGAAGGATTCAGATTTAGAATCTCCAGGGGACTGTCAGTTGAACTCTGCCATGTCAATAGCATTTTTGTGTGTCCATTTATTTCCTGCTTGGATTTTCTTTTAGCACTTTTTCTGTCTTCTTTTGTTAAAGAAGTGCATGAAAATAATTTCTTATCATCTGCTGAACACACTTTCCAATACAGTTGGTATTTTAACACAGCGCCTCTTAATTTTGCAAGTGGATGCTATTTCACGTGCTAACATAGCCTGACTCTCAGTTTATCAGGGCACTACAATTAGGCATGTTCCATCCTGCGGTCATTTCTGAGATAATGCAATTACAGGCTGTGTTAACTATATTTGTCAATCCACTGTACTGGAAATACCTACTGGATATGGTTAGTAACCAATATAAAGAATTTGATTAATTGATCGTTGTTTTTTTTAAAAAAAAACACATCTGCCCATTGTGCGTTGTAAAAAATAGTACAACAGTTCCTAGACTCATCACCTACAGGTAATGGCAATCAAAACTGCTAACTGAAAAGGAAGCTAGCAGGGCATTAGCAAAGGCTTTTAGAATTATTACCAGGGCTTTACCACTATTTTTTAATATGTAGTTGACTTGACTAGTTCAGCATATGCTTTTAGATTTTTCATATCACATTAAAGGGCTTGTTCTTCTGCTTCAGGCTGATGCCAAGGTTCTTCCATCACCTTTAGCTGAGGATTAGTTTTGCATCCTGTTTCTGTCAACATTGTTATCTGCATGTAAAGTACATGTATTGCTTAATTGTCAGGAGGTTATAGGTTGCCCCCTGAACAAATGGAAACCACTTTGTGAGTTGTATTAACACATGAAGGCGGCAAAGCACTATACAACCCGAAGTTATTACAAACTACCAGACTCTGCTTTTCCCAGCTGTGTACGTGACTCAGCAAGTCGCTTAACATCATTTTTCTCTCTTCTTGCACGTAGGGTTGAGTTAGTATAATAGCACTTACTTACCTACCCCACAGGGGTAGTTTCAAGGACTAAAAGGTCAGTGTTCGGGAGATGTTTTTGTGATTTACACAATGCCACAGTTTTTTAAAACATTCACAGAATTTCCGTTAACATTAGTCAAAAGAGACTTTTCCAATATAAGATTTTGATTACAGAGCTGATGGCCTGTATAAATCCTAAAAGTGTAGGATTGTAAGGGAAATATGGACAGAAATGGTGTGCTGAGTCATTAATGCACTCTGTTGGAAGTTTATTTCTGGCTCCAAAACTGGAACTCAAAGTAGAGTTGGTTGATGAACAGAAGGAACTTCTTGAAAAAAAATCTCACCAGAATTACAGTATATTGCTTTTCCCCAAAATATCAGTGTTGTCAATTCAATGCAGTTAAGGGTAGTAAAAATCTGTGTTCTGCTCTGTGTCAGAAGATGTGATCCTTGTTTTCTGTGGGTAAGTTGAGCTTTTGCTGAGCTGAGTGAGCCAGACTTGTCATTTTTATTCAGGCAAAGCTCCCATTCAGAAGAGTTTGCCTCAGCAGGGTTTGACCCAATTTTACTGTACTTGTTTAAACCTTCAGTTCCCTATACCATCTGGCTATCCATCCTCATGCACCTTTATGTTGTCTGTCCTTCTGCTCAGTAGAATGCAATTTATGAATGTAGCCTAATTCTACAGTTGTTAAAAGATGAGCCCTTGTGTATCTACCTCGGACCTCCTTTTTTCCTCTTCTCTGAAAACATTTTCTAAAGCACTTGTCAGTGTGTGTTGCATTGCTTTGAATCCAAAGGAGACTTCCTTCAGTCATAGTAGGAAGGAAATCACTGTTGTAGACATGACAAAGGTGGATGTGGCCAGCCATGCAGCAAACACAAATTAAAAAAAAAAAAGGTAGAAAAGACAGAGAGGTTTGTGGGTCAAGTATATTTCGTGAGAGAAAGGAGTCAGTGGACGTAGGTTTCTTTCTTCCATTTGGCTGCAGAAAAACGTTCAAATGAGCCTGTCCCTTTTTACTGCTGCGGAAGGTAAGATAACTAATTTGCCTTATTGAAATTATTTCATTTATTTCAACTATAGTAACATTATTTTGCTCAGGAAATGAAATTTTCCATAGAACCGTCTAATCCTTTTATCACTTGTATCTGGTCATGCAGGGCTGATGCGATATTCTCTTGCCAACTTGGCATTTCTTTTGTGCTCTGTGCCTTTTGACAATGGCCAACAATGTCTTCATGTAAAAATTTCTCTAAATGTTACAAGATAGAAGGATGGCTTTGATGGATTGTCTTCCATTTTGAAATAGGCATTTCAGATTAGGCTTTATATACCAAATAAGAATATTTTGCAAGCTGAAAGGCACTAAGTGTCCTATAAAATGAATCTATTTACAGTGAAAATTACTTCTTGAAAGGCATTTTCAAAAGATAGCTGGAAGCTAAAGCAGAATTAACCCTTGTGAGAAGTGATTTTAATCTTGGACTTCAGAATACATTGGTGTTTTTTCTCATGCTTTGAGATGAAAAAGAACTGTCAGAAGGGACTAAAATAACAAAGAAAGGATTTTTCTTGTTGCCAGAATAAAAGCATATCTTCCCTTAAAGACATCATTATCCTGTTAATGAAATTATCTGCACTAATTTTGAAAATACTTTATTAAAACCAATAAATAAACAATGTAAATCTGTAATAGCTACAGACATAACAGCCCTGAACAATACTAGACTTATCACTCCTAATGATTTTGGGCCATCACAATGATATGTATTAAGTGTTCTTGCTATTGTCAGTTACTGTAGCTTTAAGGAGCAGAGGCAGGGCCTGTATTTTATTGCCTGAAATGCATTCAGAGGCTATAAAGAAGGAATTTTCAGCTTTGTTTGCATCAGTATGGAGAAGTCCTGGGGTTTCATCTTCACTCTTGTTAATTCATTTTTACATCTGAAGGGCCCCTGGATAAATATGACCCACAGCTGGAAGGAGAACCTCCCCTTTTGGACATTCTCCTTCTCTGTGTTCTGCTTCTGACCATATCAACCATTCTTTTCTCCGCAATGTTGCGATTCCAGCACAAGAGGTGACAACTGCATCAGCCCTTTCCACTCTTGTCCACAGCAATACATGGACTAGCATGAGGGCACCCTGCAAAGAAGCAGGAAGTTGTAGTTTTGAATCTCCTCAGGTTTAGGAGGGAGTTGATTCCTGGTCTCTGGCGCCCTGAGACGTGTCCTCAGACCCTGTAACTAGACTTCTGCAAACTGCGAGCCCCCACAAATCTGTCATTTAATTTTGTTGAAGGTTCTGTAGCGAAGTAATCCTCAGATTCTGCATTGCAAGTAGATCATGATGCTCCTCTGCAACCTTGCTGCTGGCTTGTAGGACCTAGGGAAAGGTGGGAAGCTCACGTACAATCCTGTGTTTAGCTCTTGTTGTTGCAGTGCTCTGCAGAGCTTCCTACTTGGCAAAACAAGTTTCCAGCTTATATTTTCACACCTACTTCTTGTAAGCATGCATAAACCCCTGAATTTGGGGCTTGGATTCCACCACAAGAGGAAGGCAACTAAACTCTCAGCAGTTCAGGCACTGTTTGTGCCCTGAAATAAACTGTGAGAACGGTCCTCTTAAACTAAGTTCCATGTGTGGTGTTTGTGTACGTGTGTAGGTGCACAGAGCAAACCTTTGGTCCTGGCCAGCCTCAGGGCTGTCACGGAGTCTTAAATATGGATAATATTTCTTTTGCAGCACTGTGATACGTTTTGGAGCTACTAATGTTGCCATCACTGAATATTTTTTTCTTCCATTCTGTGGGCAATTGAGCCTGAATAGGTTAGACACTACAGCATTCTTTTCCCACGTGAAAGAAATACATGTCATTACGTTACAGGACGCTTGCTGCCATGTTGCTGCCTTAAGCCGAGGGTGCTTTTTTCAAAGACGCAGATGTTGTCTTGTCAAAGTGTGCTATGGAAAGAAACTTAAAACTTACTGTTATTTGCCAGGAAGAAACTTAGAGCTCTTAGAGATGGAATTGGTTTGGATAAGAATTGCTTTCCAAGACTTGATTAGTGGTAGTTACAGCATGATTCGTGAGCCATCTTGATTTTGGGTCACACGGAGAGATTTGTTAATATCTGTTACACTGCTTGTGTTAAAGCTTTGCTTTCTGACTCAGTGTTTTGGATCTGAGAGGAAAGTTTTGGAGGCTCTGAGGAAACTCTTTAAGTTGTAACTGCCTGGAGAAAGGCCAGGGACACTGGGCATGGGCTTATTCTTGAAGCTAGCAGGAAATCCAGTGGAATAGCTGCAGCTGTTTAGGCACCCCATAAATGCAGTGTTCATCAAACTGCCAGTTGTCATACACAGAGAATGGGCTTAAACATATTTTTTTTTCTAGTTTGTTTGGCTTTTTGTAACTTTGTTCATGGTGAGAGAGCACCTTAGCCTACATGAGCTGTCACATCTCCAATTTAGGTTGGTACAGATCAGCTGGCAGGCCAGTTGTTTTTATTGGGCAGCGTTATTTTTCTTTGTCTTGCAAAAACCAGCCTAAGCTCCCCCTCCCTGTGGCTGTCAGTAGCTGGTGTAGTCCTGAGATGATTACGTGATTATCTGTGATGCTACAGTGACGGGTGTATAAAGCTGTCATTCCAAAGCATTTGCAAACACCGAGGTGGGAGCTAGTTCACCCACAGAAACATGACACAACAGCATAAAATACAGGACTGACAGAGATTGCTGTGAACAGCTTTGTGTGACCTTTATCAGGAAAAAAGGTAGCTAGCTATTTGGGGATGGGGTATTTGTAGTTGTTTAAATATTACTCATTTCTAGGGAAAAGAAGAAAGTGGGGAATTATGAAATAGATGCAATGATATAAAACAACTATTGACCAAAGTGTATTCCGGTTTGCTTTTTAATTAAGGGACTTCCTAAAATTTATAGTTTCAAGTACTTCACCTAATGAGGAGTACAACTGTGTCAGAATACTTCAAAGATTTTTAATACAGTCAGCAGAATAATACATATGCGTATTAGTGCAAGTTGTGAGACGTGGTTTGTGAACAGTATGCGTTCCTTTAAATAATGAGTGTATAGTTTTGAAATTCACTTACTTCAAAGGTCGGCTTCCAGTGTTCATAACTGTAGGAAACACCTTGTACATGGTCGATGTGTTAAAATGCACAGCCGCCTCATTCCTCTGCCCTGCATTAACCCGTAGCTTGGCTGATTTCATGCACTCTGCAGTATGACATAGTGGCTAGTGTTGCCTAGTGCATGTGTCCATTCTGTCTTGTCTTTTTCTGTCTGTATGTCTGTCCTGCAGTTTTTGTCTGTGTATGTCTATTTGTAGATGAAGGGGCGGAGGATAAGGTGGGACCACTACACCACTGCCGCAGCTGCGGGCCTGCTGCCAGCAGGGAGTGGCGTAAACACCTGGCCCCCTCCATTTCAGTGTCTGTGCCCGATGATGAGCCCTACAATTCAGATGAGGAGTACTATGAACACCCTTTGTTCAGCTCGGAGTGGACTGGCTCTAGTACACATCCCAGTGCCACAGTGAAGAGCACAGAGGTCTTGTTGGGCCATGATGAAGGTGAACAGAGCATGGCCCCATTTTGCTCCTCTTCCCTTCTACCCACCTGCCATTCATTTCATTATATAAGTTCCATTATATTAAGATTGCTCCTCTCTGGGGAGGGAAACCTGGCTGTGTTTTCTCCCCACATGGAAGTGACGCCCCTCCAGAGTCTCTCCATCTCAAAGCGAAGCTGCAGCGTGAGCAACGAACACAACTTTGGTTGAAGTGAAACCATAGTCCCTACTTAACTTGGGGCTCTTGGTCTACTGGCCTGGCTTATAGCAGAAGCAAAAGGACCAGCTAGTTAAAAGAAGTGTAAGCTAATTTGTTCTTTGTGCCAGAGAATTACTGTCAAGAACAATGCGTAAAATAGGCCAAAAGATTGTAACTGAAGGTAAGTCAGTTGTTAACACAATTGGGGAAGAAAATCTGTGTCTATACCAAAGATAGCAGTGGAAGGCCTTGAGTTATCCCATGTGCACAGGTGACTTTAGGCAGTATTGGGTCATGTTTGATCTCCGATTGTTTTGTGGATACACTCAGTCAACATTGTGTCAGCTGACTGCCAACAAGGAGGGAAAAAAAGTGTATTGTTACTGTGTTTCTTTACCTTCTTTTTCTATGGCCCGAGCACATCAGTAAGTATTATTTCATCAGCGGGTGTTACACAGAAGTGAAACGACTTTTGAGGAATCAACGGAGAATCTATTTCAGTGACTAACAGGAATGCTGAGTTCTTCTCCAAGGCAAAATAGATCACGTTTCACCTCGCAGCATTTGACTAACTCAATCTTGACAGAGGAACTGAGGTTAAATACATTAAAATTAAAAAATTAAGATTGTTAATGTTGGCATGTCTGCCTGAAGCGAGGGGAGACAGAAAATCACAGATCACAGGAGTAGCCTTACTATAGCTGAGTGCCTGTAGCTGTGTTTAGAGCACTCCTGAGTTGGTTAAGTCATGGGCAGCTTCCTCTTCAGTCATCTGCATCTATCTCTGGTGAAAGCGTAAGATCTCAGATCATCTATGAGGGGGAAAAGAAATAAAAAAGGGAAATAAGCTGGATCATCAGTGAAAAGATAGGCATTAAGAAACTGCCCTCCTCACATGCTGCCTGTAAGCTAGCAGTCTGTGTGGCATAAAACAGTCTGCTGCACAAAGGCAGTCTTTAGGATTCCTTCATTTAGTCAGGGATACCTTTCTACTTTGGTGAGTAATTAGTTTTAATCATGTGGTATTGTGTGAGTCTCAGGAAGTGGAGGTGTAAACCTGAAATTGATCAGGGTAAAACGCGGGGCTTTCCTCTTCTTTTTTTTTCTTTCAATTGAAAGGGATGCAATTGAAAGGGATACGAAACTATATAAAATCAGAAAAGTAAAGCAAGTTATTCAAGTCCAGGCCTCTTGTAACTGGACACCTGCTGTTCTGCCAGGCTGTTTTTACAATCTGCCCATGCGTAAATATCCCTGCAACACTCGGGCATTGGCCCAGTTCTGATTCTGAATCTTCTGGCTTCTGTTCATTTAAGATATAGTATCTAACCATAATTACATTTTTAGATATTATTAATAATGCATTGTACTTTACATAGCGATATTTTTCTCAACCTCAGATAGTGTTTGTGTTCCTTAAATCATTTTTTAAAGGCCATAACTGAAGTGGATGGTTGAATGTCTGGTTTTCACTGGGCCTATCTTGGGAGAAAAATTAAGCCCCTGTAAGGTTTTATTTTAATACCAAGAGGCTGGATACAGCCACTATCGGATTTGAAACCAGTTTGTTCTAAGTCTGATTTGGCAAAGTCCTTAATCATGGAAACACTTTAAACCCAGGGAGGTCATCAGGTTGACTGTAGTATGGCTGCTTAAGTGTGTTCCTGAATCAAAGATTTCACACTTAATCCTTACTTCTTATCAGAGGGGATACTAATAGAGCACCATAATATTCTGTCCGAGTAGCAATGGCAGGAGTACAGTCCAGAATGGAGACTTTTCTAATCATTCTTCTGCCATGGCATTAGTAAAGACTGCTTAGTAAAGACTGATTAGTAAAGACTGTTGATACTACTACACTGATCCTAACAGCCCATAGGCCGAGCAATGTATTTTAGAAATTCAAGTGAACAAATAGTTATATTGCATTCACAGGTTTCTTTGACTTAACTGTTGACAAGGAGCCTGGGTGCTAGTGAGGAAACAGGAAAAAAAAAATGAAGAGTTGTGTTAAAACCGTGATTTTCACATACACAGTTCCGATGTCAGGCAGCTTAAGGGAGAAATTATTTATAAACCTGCTTAGTGTAGTAATCTTGGCTGAATTCTCGTGAAACCATTAGTTATCAGCCTTACACAAGGCTTATTGGGACTATGGAAGTGGCTCAATATTTTGCCAAATTCAGGATTCATGTGATAGACTGACTTGCTGACATTTAGCAATCAGTATTGCCAAGGTCATTGGAAAGAAATGAATGCCTCATACCTTCCTCCACTTCAATTGAATGTCTTGTACTTGATTAAACAGCACATTTATCAGAAAAATATCAGTGTACTTCAAGCTCATTGATGCACTGGTGTTGTCAGAGCCATCCATCATTCAATACCATCTCCATTTGCAATGAATATTTGACCTATACAGGTATGCCTGTAAAACACTTTCAGCTCTCATTTTACAGCATAAACATGCTTCTCCGGGGGAGACACGCTTTATGGTTTGATTCTTTTTCCCTAAGAAAAATTCAGTTCCTCCATGACTAAAATGAGCTGGATACTAGAAATCTTTTGACACACTTAAATTCAAATTGTTCAGAGCTGAAAGCGTTAAGTAAAAGCTGTCGTGTTGAGCTGTGTGCTTGGTGTTTACTGTTGGTGTTGATGTTGCCTCCTTTTTCCACCCCCAAGAGGAAGAACCAGTAGAGAGTCTGATGGCTGTGGAAGCGAAACCTGCTGCTCTTCCTGGGAAGCAACTGGGGAAAGAGCACGGGCCTATTGAGCCTTCGGACCAGGCAAAGAGCCTCTGTGAGGGTCAGTCGGATTCTGGTTTGGAGGCCAAAGTGTGTCATGAAGACAAATTGCCAAGAGTGGCATCCAGCAGGGAGAGTGTAACCGTTGTGGCGGAAACCCCCCTGAAAGACACATTCCCTTCCTGGGCTGAGGAAGGTGTGTCCTTAGGTTTGCATGTGTTTGCTGCTGGCGAATCCTACTCCAGCTTTCTCTAGTGCTTTCCAAGGCTGCTTCATTTTGTGTTCTCCCCATTTATTAGTATGACTGCTCTTGTTATTATGCTTGAAGAGTGTGTAGCAGATAATATGATTGCATAGGTGCTGTATGACAACATGGTTTCCCACCACTGCGGCTGATTCCCAATTTTTTACTTTGCCATGACCAAAATATGCTTTGCAGCTAAGCCGATTCCTCTGCGTAAGCCTTTTTTGCCCCATCTCAGATGTGTTTGCCAGTCACATTGCTATTCTATGTATATTTTTTTTTTTTCGGTGCAGAGATTCATCTGCTTTTCTTTCAAAAAATAAATTTATTGACTTTGACTATGACATGAAGAGGCTTAAACTGTAGAAATGTTTTCATTTGCAGTGTGCGGGTTTTCTGTTTGGGTTTTTTTTGTGCGTGTGCTTCAGTGCATTCTGGTTTAGCTTCCCTAAAGCTATTGCTTCTTATGTCATATCCTTGCCATTCATTGCAGTCCACTACTCCTCAGTCATTGCCAGAATTCTGATCTTTTCTGTGTTTTACCTTATTACAAATATTTAACCCTGCTGGAGTGCCCTTCTTAGGCAAAATTTCCATCACTTCCACTGGGATGTTTGCCTTCGTAGTGAAGTTTAGGATTGGGTCCCTAGGGTGAAGTTCTGATCTGCTTACTGAACAAAATGTTTACAGCAATCAGTTGTCTTGTCAGCATGTAAGAACAAGATTTTCCTGGTAGCGGCATTTCTCTTCAGCCAGTGCAACAAGGTGTACAGACACTTTGCATGGAGTAGTGACGTACCCATTCACTACCTGTCTAAGGAATTCTGCATTTAGGAGGCTAGTGTTCTGGCTGGCCCAGCTAAAGAACATTAAATTCCCTTGGCAGTCAGAATATGTTTTGATGCCTTTGGTATTGTTTATCTGCACTACAGCAAGAGGCACAGCAGGATACATAAAGAAAGGCAGTATCTAGCTATTTAATTTCTATGAAACAAGGATGACATCAGCTCAATGGCAATGTTTTCATACTTCATAGGGTTTGCAAGTAAGTCACCACATGTGAGAACATGAAGGAGCAAAATTACTGTAATTGCAGACCTCTAGGCTTTCTACCTGTAGAATTTAGAATGGCAGTTGCTAAATGACTAAATGTTAACATAAACAAATATTTAAGGAATGACCCAATAATTTGATACTAATTGTTCTAAAAAATTCAGATTCATCAGAGCAGAAAGATGGTTCCATGTACTTTAAATCCAATATCAGGAAATTCAGGGTTGGTCAAATGCTTGATGTAACAAGCTTTAGAAAAAAGTCATTAAACTTTTTTTACAGAGTACTGCAGGAAGTTCTGACACATTCTGCAGTATCTCTCTTCATATTTTCCATGATAAGAAGATTTCCATATGATAGGAATCATTATTTTCCATAGAATATTTAAAAAGAACAAGCCATTAATGATTAACAGAGCATGTATAAAAAAAAACTTAACTAGGTATTACTACTAAAAATATACTGGCAGACTGTAAGAGTAGCATTTTTAGTTTCAGATTAACTTAATTAGGGCCTGATCTACACTCATTGAAACATGCCAAGTACTCCTTGACTTTGGTTGGAACAGAAGATGGCTGACCATTTTGATAACCAGACCTTCCAGATCTGGGACTGTTAATAGCTCTGTTGCTGATTTACACATACCGGTTTCATGAGAGCAGTGAGAATTTTGTCATTTGCCAAAGAATTAATGTCAAAAGTTGGTGAAGTTTAAAATCCAGCCTCTTCTGACACTTACAAAACTTTTTATGTGCATTATTTTTTTAGTTTAGGCTGCATGTGGAGGAAAAAATTTAAAAGTATATAGAAATATTCAACTGCGAATGTTTTTTAATGCCAGCAACACACAAAGATACTATTGATTGGACTTAATCCTGCAGACTTTACTAACGCAAAACTAACATAAGCTACAGAGTCCAGCAAAGCATACCAATAAAGTGAGGATTATGTGTGGTTTTGCTGTTGTATACAAACCATGAAGATGAAAAATTCACATGAAATCATCTCATTTCAGTGGTCATATATTTATATGTGTACAAGTCACATTTTCACTATAAAATTTCATATATTGAAAGGAAACTAGGATTTAACACTTCAAAGCAGATTTCTAGGTGGATGGCCTTGCTGCATGTTTGCATCTTTCTCCCTCTCCTTTCCATCATTCATACCAAGATGTTGTTGTAAGCTACATGACTGCCTGCCTGTAAGTGCTTTAAATAATTTTGTTATAAAACCCAAACAAACTACTTCAGATTTACTTGCAGCCACGAAGATGGAATTCCATGTCCAGGAGGGCGCACGCCCTTTTGCAGCAGAACCGTTAGACACAAAGCAGCGTGAATCTGGGAAAGACAGTAAGACTGGTGAGCAACCTAAACATGATGCCTTAGTTCCACAGCCAGCAAAAACAGAGGCTATAGATAAAAAGGATTCACAGAGCAAAGACAAAGAAAAAATGCCTTCACCTCTCTCAGAACAGTTCTTGGAAACTGCTTCACAAAAGAAAGGGGAAGCCAGTTTTGCAGAACCTGCTGCCAAGCCTCCTGCTTCTCAAGAACAAAAGGACTTGTCTTCTGAACTGCCTAAAGGGAGCAAAACAGAAGAAAGGACTGCAGATGTGCCCTCATCATCCAACCAAGTTATGTCAATGAAATTTAAAGACGACCTTAAAGATGTCCAAAGTCTTGCCCTCAGCCATGGTGAAAGTTCTCTGTTGATATCAGAACCCAAGGCAGAAGTAGCCAAAAGTGAAATTCCTTCAGGCCTGTCTCCTGCTGTCCCCCAGGAGCTTCCACTCAAAGACAGTTCCAAGACAAAGCCAGAACCCACTGACCAACTGTTTGCCAAAGATGTCACTAAAGATGAACAGATTCACAGAGACAGGACACTAGCTCTGCAAGAAGTGTCAGCAGTAACTGTAGATGGCCTGAAAATGCCAAGCACCCAGAAAACCCCTGCGTGGGGGGAGGAAAAGGATATGACCAAGGATGAAAGTGATGAGGAAGAAAGGTATGACTTTTACGATAAAGGGGAGGCTCAAATATTAGATGATGGTAAATTTACCACGAAAGCCGAAGTTAAGACACCTTCCCTAGATAAAGCAGACTTTTTAAAGGATGGTGAAGCTAAAAAGTCACCTGATCTTCTGAAAGCAGAAAAAGAAGCGGACCAAAGTGGTCTCCCTGCAACAGTAGACATGAAAAAGGAGGTGCAGCCAAGCACACAGGTACCCCCAGCCAAGTTAAGTCATGACCTGACCCTTGAGAAAGCAACAGAACACCCTGATACCACCCAGTTATCCAGAGTAACAGAGAAAGCCCCCGAGGCACCAAGTTTAACCACTGACAAGACTCCTACTCTAGAAGCTTCTCAGGAGAAAGATATTAAAAAAGATACCAAGGAGGATAAGACAAGCATTTCAGCTCCTCATCTAATGAAAGAAGAGGAGGATCGATCGGGAATGTCTAAGTATTTTGAAACTTCTGCTCTGAAAGATGAAGCCTTCAAAACAGATGCTCTGAAACAAGGCAGTGATTACTATGAGCTAAGTGACACTAAAGAGAGTGTGTATGAGTCTTATCAGACAGATCGTCTAATACCCGAAGACAAAGAGGAAGAGGAGGAAGAACTACAGACAGAACTGAATCAGCAGCAGAGTGTGCCTGCTCATGAAATAGGGTACAGTACCCTGGCTCAGAGCTTTTCACCAGACAAATCTGAAGAACCAAGTTCCCCAACAGAAAGAATGTTCACTATTGACCCCAAAGTCTATGGGGATAAGAGAGAACTCCACAGTAAAAATAAAGATGACCTCACTCTGAGCAGGAGCCTGGGACTCGGGGGGAGATCTGCAATTGAACAGAGAAGCATGTCTATCAACTTGCCCATGTCCTGCCTAGATTCAATAGCTCTAGGATTTAGCTTTGGTCGTGCCCATGATCTTTCTCCCCTCGCTTCAGATATTCTAACTAACACTAGTGGAAGTATTGATGAAGGTGATGACTACTTGCCAGCAACCACACCAGCACTGGACAAAGCCCCTTGCTTCCCCATTGATAGCAGAGAGGAAGATGAGCACGTTGAAGAAGAAAAAGCAATGGCAGAAGAAAAAGTCCAGCCTGAGACCTTGGCCGAATCACCTTTCCTGGCCAAAGACTATTACAAAAATGGTGCTGCCCTTGCTCCTGACCTGCCTGAAATGTTAGACTTAGCAGGGACAAGATCTAGATTAGCCTCTGTGAGTGCAGATGCTGAGGTGGCACAAAAGAAGTCAGTTCCTTCCGACACTGTTGTGGAAGACAGCAGCACAGCCCTGCCACCTGTGACAGATGAAAACCATGTAACTCTAAAAGCTGAAAGTCAACTCGAAGACTTGGGCTACTGTGTTTTCAATAAGTACACAGTCCCACTACCTTCTCCAGTTCAGGACAGTGAGAATTTAACAAGTGAAACCTGTCCGTTTTATGAAGGCACAGATGAAAAACTGAGACGTGGTCTAGCTCCTGACCTGTCTTTAATAGAAGTGAAGCTGGCAGCAGCTGAAAAATCGAAAGAATTCCTCAGTGAAAAAGACTTAGGTCAGCATGCCACTGGTGAGTCTGTTCTGGCGAGAGACTTGGAGCAGGAGAAAAAAGAGAAGCTGGATACTGTGCTAGAAAAAAGTGAAGATCACGTTGACTCTAAAAAGGTGTATCCCATTAAAGGTGCAGAGCCAGAGAAGACAAGACCTGAGGCAATCTTAGAAATGAAAGAAGAAGGTGTGGCTGATAAAGTTCATGTAACTGATGATACCATGTACGACAGAATATCAGCTTCAGAGATAGCAATAGAAAAGGATGCTGTTTCTTTGTTGATGGAGAAGGGGGAGAAGACTCTTAGTGTTGTTCCTGAAATAGCTGAGATTGAAGCTTCAATTAAACCAGATTACAATGCTATAAAGCACGATTTTGAAGTGGCTGCAAGGAGAGCTGACCAAGAATATCAGAGTCAATTAGATACTAAGATCAGTGAGGTTGTTTCTCTCCCTTCAGGCAAGGACAAAGCCTCTGTTAAAAGAGCAGAGCCTGAACCCAAAGACACTCAACAGAAAGATCAGAGCATCTTGTCCAGAGAAGCAAAGGATGCAGATGTACTTTCCAAGACCGAGCCTAGTTATGTGAAGGACAGCCTCAAACTGTCAGAAACGGAAATTAAGGAAAAAGTAACTAAACCCGATCTGGTACATCAAGAGGCAGTTGATAAAGAGGAATCTTATGAATCTAGTGGAGAGCATGATCAAGCACAAGAAAGTCTGAATGGAGAATCCTTGAAACCAGAGGACATCAAAGCAGAACCTCCAAAGCCTCCTGTGTCTGAGAAAGAGATGCCTGCACAGTTACCAGCAAAGGAGCCTTCTATGGAGCTCCTCCTTCCAAAAGCCGAGCCTCTCCGGGAAGAGCCTGCTGAGATTCAGATGGAGAGCATACCACAGCCTGCAGAAGGAATTGAAAAGATTCCTGACACAGCTGCAAAACCTACGGAAATCCAAAAGCTGCTGCCATGTGAAGTGGCAGCTGGCGCCACAAAAGAGAGAGAACGTGACGAAGAAGAGATAGAAGTAGGGCAAGAAGATAAAGGAGAGGATAAACAGCATCTTGTATCAGAAATAGACTTTGGGAGACCTACTGCTGAAGAAATGCTAGCCAAGGCTAGCCCAGAAGCACTGCCTGAACTGAAAGGTGTTATTGAATCAGTGGTGACAGTAGAGGATGACTTTATCACCGTGGTGCAGACAACAGTTGATGAGGGTGAATCTGCTTCTCACAGTGTGCGCTTTGCTGCTACACAGCAGGAAGATATCGAAACAGGGGACTCCCAGGCTGAAGAGGAGCTGGAGGTTGAGGAAGTGGCTGACATTCAAGTTGAGCCCAAAGAGGGCTCTCCAGAAGCTCCTGCTTCACCCCAGAGAGAAGAAATCCTGCTCACCGACTACAAGACAGAGACGTGTGATGATTACAAAGATGAAACAACAATCGATGACTCCATCATGGACACCGACAGTCTCTGGGCAGACACTCAAGGTGTGCATTATCCTTTATGTTTTGTCAGTTAAATATTTTTGCTTCCAAATCATAATGATCAAAAAGCAAAATTATTTTAGTTGTAACAGTAATCTCAGCATGTTTCAGAAAAATGATAAAATAGTCTGCCTTTTTTTTATCAATCCGCCTGCTCTGTCTTCAACTATTTTTTCCCTGCTCCGTGGCAGTATTGTTCACATTTGTTACTAATCTTTTGTTTATTATTATAATTTGCTCTGATCCTACAGATGATGATAGGAGCATCATGACTGAACAGTTAGAGACTGTTCCTAAAGAGGAGAAGGCAGAGAGAGAATTGCGAAGATCATCTCTTGATAAGCATAAAAAAGAGAAACCTTTTAAAACTGGGAGAGGCAGGATTTCTACTCCTGAGAGGAAAATAGCTAAAAAGGAACCTAGCACACTCTCCAGAGATGAAGTGAGAAGGAAAAAAGGTTCATTTAACACTCCCTATTACATCTTTGTTGTTGTTGTTACTATTGTACAGTACTATGCAGTTATTCTGTTGTAGATGATGTGCACCTTAACAGTATTAATGGTAGAGCTTTTTAATGAGACGTTGTACAACTGTATGAAAAGCCATGTGCAAGGCTCACTGCTCCACCGGACCCGTTTCATTGTAAGTTTCCCACCTGATCACTGGGTAATGACACGCCTGACGTTAATGCACCAGGGCTCCCTCTCTTCTGACTTAGGATTTGTTCTCTCCAGTAGAAGCAGCGTATTGGGTTGGAGTTGTGGAGCAGTGGGCCTGCCACTTGATGTATTGTCATATGAAACTGTCGCTGTTTTTTTTCCTGATTCTATGTTTTTGTTTCTTTTGTCCATAGCAGTGTATAAGAAAGCTGAACTTGCTAAAAAAACTGAAGTTCAGGCCCACTCTCCCTCCAGGAAAATCATTTTAAAACCTGCTATCAAATATACTAGACCAACTCATCTCTCCTGTGTTAAACGGAAGCAGACAGGTGACTGCGTTCTGTTCAGTTATGCAATGTGGCTGGCAAACAAACTTTTTTTTGTAAATCTCATGGCTATAGCAGCTTCTTTATTTTTTTTTTTTTCCAGGAATATCAGTCTTCACAAATAGTAATGCTTCTTTAGTGTTTTGTACCATTTTTCTTTTCTTTCTTTCCTGGTATTTGTTTTTTTTTTATTTGATGGAGGCCATGATCATGTATGCTTGTCATTGCTTGGACTTCCAAGTGCTGTGGTCATAACTTGGCATCGTGCTTAGAGTGTGGTGTGGTAGGAATCTCTAGTCATCATTTTGTTCTTTTTTTTTTTTTTTAATTAAGCTTTTTTTTTTCCTGGTGGGAAAATGTTGACAGCTTAAACCATGGTATGCATTTCCATTATTTTGCTTTTTTACTCTCATGCATAATAAGAAGTGTTTCAGACTTATATTTTGTTGATTGATGTTACCTGCATTGACACTTCCCAATCTGTCACTGATGTTTATGCTGTACAGTCAAAATCCACAGGGGGAATCCAGCCACATGCAGCATGAAGCTGAGAGAGAAGAAATCTGGGCTCACACTGCGAATGCATTCCAAGCAGAAATCTTAATATTTGGTAGAGGAAGATGAAATGACGAAACAAATGACTCCTGTTACATCTTGATAGGTGTATCATTATTTAGAGGACCCAGAAGAACACTTTCAGTATTTTCATCATATTATTCATTGTTACTATGAGTTCAGGGTGGAGAGATTAATATCTTGACTTTACTGGTGATCTTAAAAAAAAAAAAATTTGCTAAAAGAGGCCGGGCTTTCTGTCATGATGCTGCAGTTTATGAGTGAAACTAGGGCTACTAAGAGAACCACCATGCACAGCATTGCTGAACTACATAGGCCTCTTCCCACGGCTTAGAAATTAAGAACAGGATTTACTTCCCATCCTGTAGTTAAACAGTGCAATAACAGAAGTATTCCTAAAAAATTGTTCCCATCCGGTTTTGCACGAATGAGTCACTCCTGTTCTACATTTAGAACAGTCTTGGTATAGAGGTCTGACTAGTTAAAATACAGTAAAAAGTTATGTGAAGGTAGCTTAATATTGTGCCTCAACTGTATGAAGTGTGTGTTGTCTTCTGGTTCTGTTCCATTAGGACAACAGAACTAAATAGTCCCATCACCTTGCTCCTATGAGGGAATCTGGTCCTTTTACTTCCCCCCATCATGAGAAATGGAGCCAGGGAAGGAAAGGCTGATCCAGGCCCCTCTGTGTTGCACTGATGGCTCCTCCATAGTTCTCCCAGGGGCTTCCCCAACTTGCAGCCTGGGCCAGAACTACTCAAGAGTGAGGAATTTTAACAAAGGATTAAAAAAACTCCTTGTTACGTCTTGCTGTTTGCTGAAGTGGAGCTTGGTCAGCTCAGAAGTCATGACCCATAATTGACATATTTTTTCAAAAGACCCAGGGGGTTCAATAAACAGTGGAAATGAAGGAAAAACGTGTCAGCTTTGTAGTGGTCTCAACTTCATCTGCACTTCTAGAGCCCTCTGGTCAGCACTGTCTTGCCCTCAGGTACTCTACCACCAGCTCCTCTGAACAACTCTGGTCCGTAGTGTTCCAGAGAGGCCTGAGTCATACCAATAGACTTGCATAAAGAAATCTGCCGGGTCCCTTAACTGTGTGCTGCCTGGCAACTGTCAGAGCTTTTCCTCTCACACTTCAGTACATAGTGAAGCAGATGTACTAGTCGAAATAAGAAATGTAATACAAAAATGACCTCCCAGTACATTTAAATCCTGAGATGGAAAACAAGCAAAATGATGGACCCAGACTGACCACAGAATTTTCAGTAACGTGAGTTGAACTTTGAGGTTTGAGCTCTAAAGCAGAGGAGCTTGAACCACACCACAGAGTGAACAGAATTTTTTCTTGGAATGTTTTACCGTAGTCAGTGTTGCTGGAAAGTTCACAGTATCTCTTATTTTTTTCTACCTCACATTTTAAAGTTACTGATAGGACTTGAGGGGAGGCCATGAGAAAGCATGCAATACTGTGTGATATCCTGGGAGTGTAGGTGGCCTTATGTTAACCTACATATCCCTGAGCTTGAACCAGTCATCTAGCTCTTTCCAGGATCCGGAATTTAGAGGTGCATTGTCTCTCTTCCATTTTCCTTTCACGTAAAATACAACACCATTTCTTGAAGCCAGTTTTGGCTCTGAATATGTCCTATTTGGAGTGGTCTTGTCAGCTTTAGTGATAACTGGTGGTCGGAGCCCCACCAAAAGTCCCTCAGCAGTGTAGTCTATCTAGCTTTGAGCATATTTAAGTCAGTTAAAACCTCCATGTTGCATTTATTGTGACTTTAAAACAAAACATGTCCAGTTATAAGATACAAGTTGTCTATCATATTTCCTGTGTAGCGGCCTGGGAAATTGCACCTTTCCCCTATTTCCTCTCAATACCAGGAAAAAAAGAATCCCATGTTACTGGTAAGCACTGTCAAATACTGGAAACTTACAGTGCCCTATCAACAAGGTGGGGGTTGCTTTTTAAGAGACTCATCCTTTCCATTTGAAAAAGAAATGGCATGGCCAGCTCAGAGGAAAGAGTTGTGAAGACTTTGCCTTGACTGGTGTAGTTCCGTGAATGAACCCTCAATCTGACTCGTGTTTTGTTAGCGGCTCTGTGATGACGCTGCAGTTGTGCCATCAGAGGAGTGTTCACGGTGGCAAGGCCAGGACCCTTAGCTGGCTATGAGCAGGAGTCACTATGTGATATGCTTCTGTTGCTTGTCTTCAATTCTGGGGTCACCCCCAGAGGTAAAACATGTTTGTTGTGTATTTAAACTGGCAGCAGAGCCTGTAGAGATCTTTTGTTCAGTTGGAGAAGTTGTGATGCTTTCAGGTAAGACAGAGCAAGGAGCACAGCTATTCTTTCCACTTCATAGTGGTGGCTTGTTAGGATCCAATGCTAAGGGAAAGGGGAAAGATACTATTTGTGGTTATTTAGAAGAGGTGCAAAACAGACTAAAACACAGCAGTAAGAGGTTTGGTAAAAGGTGATGCAGGAGGGCTCTGCTGTTACAAATTCAGAAAAACTGAAGTACACATTTATATTCTTTTTCCTCTTCACAAGTTTTCTCGCCTACTCCTTGAATTAAAAAGATAGATCTATATTAAGAGGGCAAAACTAGAGTGGGAAGTGTGGAAGAAAACCAGGGATCTCCTCACCTTGCCTGAGAGCTGCACAGGGAAAAGAGAAAATTAATTGGTTCTGTCCTGTATGATGCTTTAAGGTTGGTTTTACAGTTGAAGGACAGTTGGGTTTATAGCACAAGGTTGTAATCTGTGACTGCTGTCCTGCTTCTGCATTTATTAAGGGCATCCTGGCACAGATGCCAAAAGATTTCACATCTAGGTTTTGTGCGGCA
Source organism: Trogon surrucura (assembly GCA_020746105.1). NCBI lineage: Eukaryota > Metazoa > Chordata > Aves > Trogoniformes > Trogonidae > Trogon > Trogon surrucura. The sequence goes on along the minus strand of CM036621.1, from coordinate 51,316,103 downwards.
TCACCTCCTAAGCAGCAATGTTGGAGTGAAACTACTGTCCTGCTTTCCAAAAAGCGGCCTCCTTCCAAAACTTGTCATAGGAATGGAATCTAAGTCAGAGGGAAGTATCTTACCTTGAACCATGTTGTATCAGATAAATAAATTACTAAATTAACATCCTTGATGTCCCAGATATAATTGAATGACTAAAGTCTAAGGGCTTAGCTGACCCACAGCACACTGACCTTGTTGATGCAACTAGAGTGATAATTCAACAGTGAATCTCTCTCCACGAGGAATGCTGGCTCATATTTTGAAAAGTAGTTATTTCAGGAACCCCTTAAAATTTCCATTTGAGGATTACTTAAGGGAGCCTGATTATTAGAGGACGGCACTGAAAATCAGGATGCTAAGGTGTGTGAGGATTGACCTTCAGAACTAGAGCCTCTTAGAGCTGTCAACTAATTGAACTTTTTACTGTCATTTCTAGACTTCTAGGAACTTGAATGCAAAATTTTTACTTGTTTGAAACATGTAGAATACTATTTTACCACAAGTATGATGAATCCATGACATTTTTAAGGCAGGTGCATTTCTGCATACAGTTCACTGGAAGCAATTCACAAAGTAATTGCTTTGCACAGTAGTTCCAAGGCATTTAATTGTTCTAACAAGTGTACTAAATAGAAATGCTTATTGTTATTGTTTTAAACTATCAAGTCTTTCTTTGGGTTTCTCAGCAGCAGGTGGTGAAACAAACCAGGCTCCTGGTGTATTTAAGCAAGCAAAGGAAAAACTATCAGTGAGTAAAATCATCTTCTCGTTCATCTTTGTCCTCGTTTTAGATATTTCTGTGTTAATTCAGTAAGTAATCGTGTGTTCCATTTAAAATTTGCCTTCTATTTAAAATCCGTTTGCTATATTCATTATTCATTTAAAAGGGTGATTAAAACTACCTTTCCTAATAACCTCTGAATTACAGTCCTGGAAAGTAGATGATGACAGTTTGCAGATCCACAGGGGTCACACAGACTCCAAACTGCAGGAGTTGGATATTGTTCAGTATTTTGAGCCAAGTCATCCTCTGAGATAAAGTGTATACCTTGACCCTTTCTGCAGCACCCAACTCATACTGCCACCTTGCTCGGTTGCTATGTAGGCAGAAACCCAGCCCTAGAACTCACTGGATATCTTCTGATGCACCATTATGTAGCCACGCATTCTGCAGGGATCATGCCTGCATAGAAGTTACTGGCCAGGAGCATTTTATATGTGACTAAGTGCTTTCGGAATGGCCATTTCCGATTCTGTCTCTGTTTCAACCTGATAGTTACATGCCTTGCCTTCAGCTGCTCTACAGCCTGTCCTGCTCCCTGTGTCTGGGTCTCCTCTGCTGAGTTTTCCTCCAGAAAACACTGCAGCTCCTCTCCACCCTGCTCCCATGCTAACTCTACACTCTTCCTGCCCAGTCCCTCCAAAAGCCTCAGGAAACCAACCTCCTTTCACTATCCCTTAAGCAACTATTTTTACATGACACTGACACATGCTAATTCAAATCTGCAGCATGACAACACTTTGTCATAGTTAGCCATCATTAACAATTAAGTTCCTTAGAATTTCTCTAAATTTCCTAATATATTCCATGGCTAATTTGTTTCATCTGTCTAAGCAGATTGTCAATTCTCTGGGGAACAAAAAGCGCTGTCTCATAAAGTGCTACACATTATTTATGAATCGTAAGAAATTGTTAATGATGATAGCAGCATAACTGACTGGAGCCTTTGAAGGAGTTGTGAAATGTAGACCTGAATTCAGCCATGGATTCATGTGGATTTTCATGTCTGACCTCTGTCAGTTCATAAATGGGAAACTGCTAGAGCTTTACTAGCACAGTAAGAAATAACCTGGACAGGTTTCTGGTCTGGGTCAACAGTGTCGTTTATTCCTGTCTTTTCTCTTAAGTGTTGGTCATCCCCTAGGAAGTCAATAGTAGCCCATAGAGTCATCTGTGTTCTTGGAGTGTTCTAAGTACAAGCACTGCAAAATTATTCTCTGAAATTCTCTGCTTTCTACATACTTTTCTTATTCCTGTCCCTTATGTTATAGTAAAGATGAGAAGCCTGTCCCCTGTTTAGCTTTCTCTCCCTGTTGCCTCACTTCTCTGCCACACTCATGCAACTCTTGGACGTTTTATCTTCTGTGCCTTGGCTTCACCTCTGTTTTTATAAAGACCTTTCCCTTTTTGTTGTTGTGTTTCTTCCTGATTTCCTGCTTTTACATCCTTCAAATGCAGCCTTTTCCTCTCCATTGGTAATGTTAGATCACACAACCTGGTCAGTTTTGTTAACTGTCTTCAAACTACAGTTCACATACTGCTTTGCGGAACAAGTTCAGGAAAGGCTGAGCAGTTCCATCTGCTGGAAGAAGCTGTGTACCTGCCAGAGTGAGATGATGAGAAATGGCCACGTGTTAGGAACATCTCTGAAATAAAGTGAGGTTTCTGGTTTCTGCATCCCAACTTCAGCAGTGCCTGAATCTTAGCCAGAGTTAGTAGATCTTTGTCCTGTGGGCAGCTGGCACTTCCAGCAACATGAATTATAACAGAGGGCAAATGTATTGTATTGCTGACAGAGAATAAGAATAGTTTTCTGGGTAAAGCACAGGCAGGGATTGAGGCATTTGTTTTCCTTGCTTGCTCCACCAGCCTTGAGAATGTCACTGAAATCTGTTTGGGGCAGATTCTGCTTCTATTACTGATGCTAAAAAGTGCCTTGTTCCCTAAATAACAGGGGTGATCTAGACTGTAATAATCTCAGAGCAGTGCATTAGCTCAAGGTTGTGCCTATTCCCCAGCTGTTCCTCTGAAAGATCTCAGTCTCACAGGATCATAGGATCCCTGTTAGGTGCACATATTCATGGAGGACACCATATGCAATGAGTGAAAAGGACAAAGTCTCTACATTGTGCTTAGAATCTTAATCTGTAAGAATTTTCTGGTCTCATTAGGGGAAACATTTTGCATGACCTACAAGTTGAAAAAGCCACTGAATGAATATTTGGACCTCAAACTATGCATGCTTAGTTATTTCTCAAGTTCAGAAAACCGGGTGAAAGGTGTTTGAGAATGTCTGCTTTTTGGAGCCACTTAACATAGATACCCTGCTTCCACCAAGCATCAATAAACACCTGAGTGGATTTGTAAATATGGCCCAAAGTTTCACAAGTGGATGGGACCCATAAAGTGAACCATGATAAATCAGTCAAAGTCTGGAGAAGCCTTTGATGTGACGGAAACACATACTGTGCAGTTTCTGTGTAAAATAATTATGCACTGTTTATTCTTAGACAGTGAAATAAGTATTAAAAAAAAGGCATAAATATGTTGCAGAACTCATTCTAGGAATATATTCTTGCTAGTAAAACACTTTCATCCTTTGAACTAATTTCTCATCTTGCTACGAATTATGTTGTTCAGTAGAAGTCTTCTCAGCTGTGTTGCAGGACTGGAATGGTTTGTTACACAGTTCTGCAATGCTTAATCATGTTGATGATGTCATGGATGACATTCAACACACCAGCATCATGTTTTCTGTAGGCTGGGTATGTAGCCTAGCCCAGTTGCCTGTCAGGGCTGGACAACCCATTCTAACTCATACATCTTTTCTGAACATTGAGAAAGTCTAGGTGACTGACTTAAATCAAATTTCATATTTTCCATGGCTAAAGTTCTGTATGAAATCCCATAACTACAGGCTGTTGGGATTGCTCCTGTGTGTAACTTCATGCTTGTATGAATACAGAGAAAATAAGGACTATGTTGCCAAGGTAACAGCCTTGCAATTGTTCTTCGTAATATCAGTCATACCCATGAGAGAAAAAAAGTTGCTTAAGCAAGTACCCTATTCCCTTTGAAAGAAATTCCTTTGTGCAAAGCAGTTAGGTTCTCCTAAATGTCAACAAAGAATTTTCAATCTGTCCTACTGGTGTTTTTCTTTCAATGGGATATTACCGTTATTCAGAATCAAACAACTATCTGATCACAGTGACAATCATGTCAGTCTTTCAACTATATGTGGGTTTCCTCATCCTAAGACTCCATATTGTCAATATAAATTTATGAATTTCTATAGAGTGACATCAGATGGACAGAATACAGTGTTTGGGGTGCACTAGGGACTGTGTGTGTACACAGTGGCACACGAAGCAATACTGTCTTGTTCTTCTGCCATTGTGGAAATAATGGTGTAACTTTTAAGATTTCCGCTCTTTTATTCCTGACCATAGTGTGGAGGGATATATTTCAAATGTACAACTTAGTTTTAAGGGACTGGAATCTCTTGATCCTGTAGTTTTGCACTTGCTTCTGATGCAGCCAACTAGCAGCTGTAGCCATTAAATGCCATATCTGGCACCAGTTTTGTCCTATTAACATGGGACAAAAATAGCATCTGCAGAAAAAGGCACTTCCTAGAATCAGTAACTGTCTGGACCCAAATGGTTTCAGTCCAGCAACACTGAACTGAAACTTTCATGCATATCAGAACTGCATAGACACCATTACAAGAATTACAAGACACAGGAAAAATATTAAGACATAACTTGGCTTCTCTTTTTTTTTTTGTCCATGTTGCATGTGTTTTCCTTTTGTCAGCTTCATGTTGTGTTTTCTTTTGTTTTCTCATGACTAGACTGCCTCTTTGTCAAAGATTCCTGCCTCAAAGTCTAGAGCAAAGTCATTGCTTCCTCCAAGACCCAGCTCAGCTTGCTCATTAACTACTAAAAGGGCCACTTTTCTCGATACAGACAGTTATTATATACGGCCCTCCTCAGCAGGCCCAAGAGACTGCTTGCCCTACTCAAAATCAGATGCTAAGGTAAGGTAGCAGAGTTGGTAGAGAGAGTTAGCTCAGAGGTGTGTAGGTGAACTCCATGGATCACATTCTCTACCCACTGAATTGGTGTAATTCTCTGTGAAGCTTACATGGGATTACTTACATCCAGTGGCAGGAAAACATTATCAAGCCGTGAGATTTGTGCTACAAAATTGATAAAAAAGAAGGAGATTTTCCAGAGGAAACATAAGTGAAGTAAGTTATAACTAGAAGGACATATCTTCTTTCTGTTGATGATAAGGATGCTGCTTCATTGACTGCTAAGAAGTTGCACCCATTTGCATGTGGGTAAGTGGCAAAGAACAGCGGTATTAATTCACTTTCTAAGTTTAAAAAATGTAGTTTTCAACCAGTTAATATTCTCTGAAAACAAATACAGTCCCCAGTGTAGGAGAGTACAGTTCTAATCAACAGCAATAAGGGTGGAAGCCAAATGCTCTAGGTCTATGCATGGGACACATTGAAGAAGCTGCAGTATAAATTTAAAGAGATGTTTGGCAGTCTATCCTACCTTCTCCATTTTTGCCCTTCACTTGTGTTTCAAATGCACTTGATGCTGAGATGATGACTATCCCCATCTAAAAATTGTTTTCACTATTGACTTCCATTTCTGTGTAACGCTATGCTTGGTGTGTCTTTTGCTGGTTGGGATCATTATCATATTTGTCTTTGGGAGGACTGTCTGCTTATGCAAAACTGTCTTTGTCTGCCCATCGCATAGGTTCAAAAATATTCTAACATATGTGTCCATTGCTCTAACCATGATAAAAAGAAAGTATGTGCTGATTTCAAAAAGTAAAAAGATGAGTATGGAACGAAATAGGACACCAGGATCTTGTCAAAAAAAAATAAGCTGTAAAAATTTTTTCTCTCTAAACAAATTACTAGTTAGTGCTTGAAAATGCAAAAATCACACATCACCCAACAATCTAATGTGGTTTTTATTGTGGGCACCAGTATTGCAGTTACTTTGCAGGTAAATTCACATAAGATTTTCACACCTGAGCTCCAGAGAATTCTTTTACTTTCAACTTGCACTAAAAAAAAAAATGTTCTTTATTAAAAACCAAATGCGGAATCCATCCATATTTAGATCCAAGAGTGTCTTAAGTAGCTCGGAAGGCAACTACTGGGTATTTTGATGCAGCGTAGAAGCACCAGGGAGCTAAGCAGAGCATGGGAGGTGGCTGGATCCCCACAGGTTCCTGTGTCAGTAGTAAACTGGGCCCATAGGATGAGGTCTGCCCCTCTGCATATAGGCTGAGAGTGAGTTTTGAAATCTAATCCTTCCTTCTTTACTTTGCTATTAGGATGGAGTAAGCAAGAGTCCCGAAAAGCGTTCCTCTCTACCGAGACCTTCCTCTATCCTTCCTCCCCGAAGAGGTGTATCAGGAGACCGAGACAGAGAGGAGAATTCTCTCTCCCTCACAGCTTCTCTTTCCTCTTCAGTACGACGGACCACCCGTATGTGTTTCCCATATTAAACCTCTCCTGCTGCTGTAGGTGTCTCCCATCCTTGGTAGATTTGTCGTATTGTGGGTCTCTACGTTTTACACAGAGGGGCAGCTCTGGGGCACACTGTTGAAAATCAGAGCCCCACAGACTGTTTTTGTTCAGATATGAAGTGCTGAGCAGAAAGGCCTTGAAACGAGGAACAGGATAAGCCCTTTCCATACCCCAAAGCTAGAGCTGCTGTTCAGATCATTGCTGATATGAGAAAGTGCCTTTGCAAGGAGCTCAGAGCCAGGTAAGATGTTTAACACGGAGCATTTACAAACAGCAGGAAGAAAAATTAGACAAACAGAAGTAGGCAGCATAAAATATTCTGTTGTATCTTGGAGAAGTGAACCTAATAATTATAGTTATTAATTTGCTGTTACACAGTAATGATCTCGTGCCCTAATCCTAGTGTAAAAACTGCTGAGAACTGAGAAGTTAGCTAGTTAGCCTCCTCACTGGGAGAAGGCAGGATAGTTAACAAGCAAAGTCCTTTTATGAGGACCAGTGTTATCAAATCACAAACCAAAAGAAATTAAAGGACAAATTTTACTAGAGTTGAAACTAAAGTTGAAAACATCTACACACCCATTCAGCACTGGGGTTCCTAGACTTTGGGGTTGGTTTGGTCTCTCTCACTGAGTATTCTCAGCGAAACTTTGCTTTAAGCAGCATATTGGAGATATCTCGGCTTCTGTTATTTGTGTTTGAGAGTTACAAGCAGAGCTGGCTGCCGAAGACACAGTGCCACTACTAAACTGATTCTTGCACTCAGTGAAAAGGACTGGCAATGCCATAAACACTGAATGGCGCCGCTACAAAATTTTACAGTATTTATGTATCTTTAACTTGCACACAGATGTGACTAGAATGTGACTCTTAAAGTTGCCTTCTGTAACTGCTTTCTTTCACTGCACTAATGAAAAATAGCAATTGAATGTGAGGGACACCTGCCCATCCACAGAGCTGTGACTTGTTCCTCAGCTCAGTGCTCACGCAGAGTTCAGCTGCAGACACCAGATTACCAGCCGTGGTATGTGACCAACAGCAGCCAGGCACTCAGAGCCTTTGCTTTCAGGATTATGGTCACAAATTTTCCCACTCTGTAGTTTAATGCCCAAATCCATTAAAATTGGTGACAACGTTCTTCTTAGCTCATCAAGTTGTCAGATCAAGTCCCAAAGGTTAGATTCCAAGGGTGCTTCTCGTCCTTTTCCCAAAATGGGAATCAGCATGATTTTCTGCTTTGTGTTGTGAGCTTTGCAGGAAGCATAGATGTTGTGGGAAGCACACGTGTGTCACAGAACAGAGAGCTCAGTCACCACTTGGGCAATTTACCAGCTCAGCCACACATGACAAGGTACCTCCTGGCAGGTTGATAAGCAAAGAAAGACACAGAGACAGACATGCAGTCTGCTGTTTCAGCATTAGTGCAGTCATTGCTTGGCACACAGGGATGCAGTCCTGGGAGGCACAGGGGGAAGAAGAGCTGTATTTCAATGGGTCCAATGCTGTGTTTTCTTCTTGCATGTAGGATCAGAGCCAATTCGTAGCAGAACAGGAAAAAGTGGAACTTCTACCCCCACTACCCCTGGCTCCACTGCCATCACTCCAGGAACACCACCAAGCTATGCCTCCCGTACCCCTGGCACTCCAGGGACACCCAGCTACTCCAGAACCCCCCACACTCCTGGGACCCCCAAATCTGCCATACTGGTACCTACTGAGAAAAAAGTTGCCATAATTCGCACTCCTCCTAAATCTCCAGCCACTCCGAAGCAGCTACGAGTTATTAATCAGCCTCTACCTGACCTCAAGAATGTCAGGTCCAAAATTGGATCAACAGATAACATCAAATACCAGCCTAAAGGAGGGCAGGTAAGGTTTCCACTCTTTATGTTCATCCACCTGTGATTTAGTCGTGTGTGTGCACCTTTGGGATAGGTATGGGATGGGAGGCAGCAAATGCTGCTTCTGTTGTCCCTATGTATTGGTTGGTTAAGTGATGTTCAATGGCAGGGGCCAGGACAATCTTCAGAAAGTGTTTTGTCACTGAGATCAGTTGAAAATTTTCCAGCAAGTGTTTGCCATAGATACGTTTTAGCCTGAATTTCAGCAGTTGCCGCTTACTTAGTCTTCATCAGTACAGCAAATCAGTGAGGTTTAATTCAAGCAAGTTCAAAATCAATCTAGACAGATGTTATCAGGATTGCACAGCACCGTGATTTTTTCCTGGGTCATTTTACGTACGTGTGCATTGCGTTGGGTGATGTTAATAAAGGTTGCAGCCTTGAACCTCGTAAATTGACCCCAATTTAAAGATGATGGGAGGGAACAGATATTAGACTTCACTGTTTTTCTTGCTCTAAGGAAGAGGACTTAAACTGTATAAACTGGAGAATGTATGTAATATAAGAAAAGGTGAACATATAAAAAGGCAGATCAAGATTTTCTGTTCTCACTGTATGAAAGAACAAGAATTCAGGGACATGTTGATGCAATTAAAAACTGAAGAAAAAAGAGATAGTTTCATACTTGCCAGAGTTATGCAATGAAGCACATTTTCATGAGGATTGCTTTCAGCTAAGGACAGAGCATGTGTGCAGGGTAGCAAAATCATAGAATAACAGGATAGTTTGGATTGGAAGGGACCTTGAAGATCATCTACTTCCAACTCCCCTGCCATGGGCAGGGACACACCTCCCACTAGACCAGGCTGCTCAAAGCTCCATCCAGCCTGGCCTTGAACACTTCAGGGATGAGGCATCCACAACTTCTCTGGGCAACCTGTTCCAGTATGTCCACCACCCTCACCATAAAGAATTTCTTCCTAATATCTAATCTAAATCTACCCTTTTTCAGTTTAAAGACAGTACCCCTTGAACTATCACTACACTTACTGATGAAAAGCTCCTTCCCTTCTTTCCTGTAGCTCCCCTCAGGTACTAGAAGGCTGCTGTAAGGTCTCCCCAGAGCCTTCTCTTCTCCAGGCTGAACAAGCCCAACTCTCTCAGCCTGTCCTCATAGGGGAGGTGTTCCAACCCCCTGATCATCTTCATGACCCTCCTCTGGGCATGCTCCAACAGGTTCACATCCATCTTATGTTGAAGGCCCCAGAGCTGAACACAGAACTATGGGTAGGGTCTCACAAGAGTGGAGTAGAGGGGGAGAATCACCTCCCTTGACCTGCTTAGTCGCAGTAAAGATGGAGGCTTTTATTCTAAGCAGAAGCTTTTGGGGACAGAGGAAAGATCTGACAGGAAGTACCATAAATCTTCCTGAGGTATGGTGTTTGTACCTTCCTCTGAAGAGTCTCTGCTTCATGCCCTACCAAGAAGAGCTATGGTGAGAGCTGGAATAGTCTTTGCTCATTTTTGGGCAATGCAGAAATGGTAACACAGATGGCACTGAAAACCAAAATTATGTCCAAGCAATTTGTCTCTCGATTGTTCTAGCCTACAAGATGAAGCAGTCCATTCTATGAATGTTTAAAGAGTTATAAAACCGTTTATAACTTGAGAGAAATCCTATTTATTTAGAAACAGAGAGGCTGAATGAGGAAAAATAATACGGCTTACCAACATTTATGCTAAAAATGTGGATAACTCAGCCTTGCAGGTGTAAAAAAATATGTTGATTTAATTTTTCTAAAATCTACCTACACATTTCATATTGATTCTGGACACAATTCCATGACAAAAACACCCCGTGCCCCCACCTCCCTTTTACTTCCCTTAAATTGCTGTGTTACAGAAGTGACAATGTGAGTGCTCTATGAAAGGTTCACTTCTCAGCTACCTTCAGGGACAGGACATCAGGGTAAATAACACGGTCCCTCATTCAGCTGTCCTGAAAACAAGACATTCCTGAAAGCTAGGTTGCACAGTGTTTCCAGATCATGAGCTTTGGCATTCATAGTGAAACATACAGAACAGTGAGATTTGCCTAATGCAAACCTGTCTCAGAAAAAAAAATAATAAATTGGATCAAAACTTGACATTGCAACCCTATGCTTACTGCAGGTCTACCAGAGGGAAGAAAAAACTGACTAGTTCATATTTTAAACATTAATGTATCTCTTAGGTGTTGATCCTGTTTTAATGGTAAATTAACAACATTTGGTGCTTTCCAGTATTTGGACAGTAGCCAGTTAACTCAGATAAAGTCAAGAAGATAATGTCTCAGCAAAGGTTCTTCTGCCTTATTTTGACAGTGTCTGTGTGATTATTTTGTATAGGAGTTCATTTGACATATTGTGTAGCAGATGGTCATGGTGTGCAGGGGCTGCAGGAGGCTCATCGCACAAGTTGAGACTGCACATCTGGATTAGCATTCCTTATAACAAGTCCAGCTGCTAGACATGGGGATCAAAACCAGCACCATATTAGCCTACCCTCCTCCTCCCTGTTACTCTCTGTGGGCTCTAACAACTATGGAAGACCAGGGGGCCACTGCAAATTGTATTTCTTTGTAAACACGTCTAGAGAGCTACATTTCCATAGCAGTTCTATAGAGTCACATAGAGTCTTTGCTGGGTAGTGAAGGATGGCACAGCAGTTGGCATTTCACTCTTTCACAGGGGAAATCTGCTGGGTGGACATCATGTCACTGAAGTGAAAGCATTTTTTAATTCCCAGTGGTATGTGGCCTTTGAGATGTGGGTTGAGCAAAGAGAAACTCACTGATTTTTTCCTTTATATCTCCTTTATGCCATAGTTGCTCAGTCTAGACAAGAGGTTTTAGGATTAATTATTGTCCAGGTGTTTGAGAGGAACACGCGAAAGCTAATTTCATTTGCTTGTGTCTACTCACTTCTTTAATGTCTGGTGGCAAATATTGCACTGGCCAAAATGAGCTGTTTTCTTCTACCTGCTTTTAGTGATGATACATGGAACAAACAAAAAGCTACCCAAGTTTTATAACCTCAGCTGGAAGTGCTGATAGCAATAACCATAGGAAAGACAAGCAGACAAAAAGCCAGCATGTATCTGGGCAAGTTAAGTACATAAGCATGACATGCAAATTGCTAAAGGAATACAGATATGCAGCCCAAAAGTGTCATTTGGAGACAGGCTATCCTTTTACCAGAGGCATATCTGAACCTAGCACAAGGTCTTTTCTTAGGATTTTTTTAAGGTCTTTTTTGCAGCTGTCCTAGAAAAAGCAGTTGCACTCTGAAAATGCCAGAGGCTGAGGTGCAGAACTGAAGAAGCAAAGGATGTTTGAATGCTAAATAAATCAAGAAATGCAGTGCTTCAAATTTCATCAAAAGCTCATCAGATAGCAGCCTGATTTTACTTCAGATCTGACTCGACAGCCACAGAAACAAAGAAAAGGAGAGAAATTGCTCCACCTCATGGGGGGGAGGGGGATGGATGGAAGAGCATGCTTCTGGGGAAAGAAGCAAGCTAATTTAGCAGTGCATTAAGCTCCTACTAGGAATTGATGGTTTGAGATGTGTTTAATTGGTGTTCTGCAGTCTGGAGAAATGAGGGCTTCTCTGCTCTGTGATGCAGCCAGTAGGTGGTTGTCTGGTTTCCTCTTTACAGTAGCATAGGGTGAAATGTATCATTCTTGGCAAAGCTCAGAGGCGACTTGCTCATGGATATGTCTGCTGGGCTTCAGATGCATTTTCACACTGCATCAGCTGTGAAGGAAATGCTGTTCTTTCAAAAGTAACCGATTTGCATCTGTTATTTTTCAGACAGCCCAAGGGAAGCATGGGGGAGCTGGGGGTAGTGATTGGAAATCTGTTTCAGATGCCAAAACTGGGGTTGTTCTTTTCTGTTGGGATTTTTTTTTTCTTGAAATTCTTTCTATGGATGCAGTTTGCAACATATCGGAGTACAAAAGTGCACTAATTGAATCTTTTAATTACTGGCCAGACAGAATACTTATAAAACATCACAGGCCCGCAACCAAGAATTAAACCAATCTCAATTTCTTTTAGTTTGATCTTAAAACTAACCTCTCAGCCAAGGGCAAAAACTTCAGTGGATGTAAATAAGTGTAGCTTCGTCAAAGTGAATGGAGCTGTACAGACTATAATGCCATGCATAAGGTTTAAAATATCACTAATTACAGTAAGAGCCAGGCACCTTGTAAGAAGTAAGATGGTGCATAGAAAAGTGAAATACCTAAGCCATGTTGAAGAATTAATCATAGAATCATCATAGAATGTTAGATGTTGGAAGGGACCTCTAGATATCATCTAGTCCGACGCCCCTGCCAGAGCAGGATCCCCTCGGACAGGGCACACAGAAATGCATCCAGGCAGATTTTGAAAGTCCTCAGAGAAGGAGACTCCACAACCTCTCTGGGCAGCCTGTTCCAGTGCTCCATCATCCTCACAGTAAAGAAGTTTCTCCTCATGTTGAGGTGTAATTTCCTATGTTCTAACTTAAACCCATTATTTCTTGTTCTATTGCTGGGCGCCACTGAAAAGAGATTGTCCCCCTCCTCTTGACACCCAGCCCTCAGATATTTATATACATGTTCCTTGAAGGTTTCTAGGAAGATTAAGGAAGAACTTCACCATCTTCTCTAAACTGTTGAAAACAAAGTACAATTAGTCATGGGTCAGCAAGTTCAAATTAAATGATGACACCACTATTCAGTTGAACCGATCCAGAAACTGCAAAAATGCTGGCAAGGAGAATAGGCATCTGCATTAGATGATAAAATAGGCCAGCACATGGAAGGTTAAGACATCTCAGAGCTGTGCAGAATAGGAGGCTTGGATGGATGTCTGTCATTTTCTTTGCATAGTGTTTTGTTAGCTTCAAAATCAGTTTGCATGGCAGGAGACGTTCCCCCACAACACACCCCCACGCACCTCCAGCATCAGAACTTATGACCAAGTCTGCAGCGAGGAGTAGGCTCCTGAAGTGTTCCCTGCCTCAGCTACAGCCTGCCAGGATGCAAAGTCAGTGCAGAGACAGACGGGTCTTGTGGCATACCAGAGCTGAGCACCTCCTGGGAGAACTGCAGCTCAAAAGGGTATTCAGCGAGTTCCCCTTGAGATGGCATCTTGTAACTCCTCTTCCTCCTGTTTCACGTCTTTGCACCATGTTATGAACACTGATGACTGCCCAAAAATTAATCTGAAGATCTAGATTATATGCTATTGGTGCACTGGCTGATGAAGATTGTCCTAAAAGGTAGTGGAGAATATAGGCCTAACAAGAAGCGCGATCCGAGCTATTGCTGGGGCCCGTTCTATCTATCTCCCATCCTCTTCTGGCACATTATGCACTTTTTTCTTCGATCCACTGTGATCTGCGACATAGTTGAGCTAGAAGCACTTTGGTCCAAGTTAAGAGATTGTCCCTGCTCAGGGAAGTGATGAATATAAGCCAGCTTATAAGGTTCAAGCTTTGGTGCTTTCCTCAGCTAGAGCCAAAGGAGGCAGCTCCACAGGGAGATACGGATTGGCGTTGTAACATGGCTGTTGTTAAAGTGCTTAGCTAATGAGAGACTGGGAGGCAATTATTTCCACGCTGTTAGCTGCATTCATTGGAATAAGTTTGTGCATTTACCACATCAACAGTTCACAACTGTAAAATAAATTCATCTCTGTCAGTTTGCTTTTGTTTTCTTTATACATGCCCGGTTTGTGGATTTGCAAGACATTCAAAAGGAATTGTTCCAGACTGAAAGTTAGTCCAGTGGATCTGTTAACTGCAGATTTACAAACGCAAAAAAAAATTTAGAAGTTTCAGGCACACTTTCGAAGCTTTGTCACAGCTCAAACCCATAGTTTTTAAGTTTTTGAAATTTAAAATTTTGACTGATCAGTGCAGATTGTACAGAGATAACTTGCGGCTCCTGTGTTCAGACTGCACTCATTTCATGGAACGCTTGCCCAAGTACAGTCTGTACAGTTAAGCCTTGAATTAGTCTGGATAAAAAGCAAGATCTTCTTCCTGACTCATATTTTAGAAAAATGAAGCAATCATTGCCAGGATCTAGCAAGTGTCAGAAAGTTTAATGAAAGATGTTTGGTTGGTAAAAATGACCAGGGAATTAGGACTTTCTCTCCAGATCTGACATTCACTTTCTATGTGGCTGGAACAGAGTAAATTCACTGCTGTGCCTCAGCCATCTGTAAACTGTGCACCATGCTTATGGAGGACAACCTGTGAACCATAATCAGGAGAGCCACAGCTATGTGACGAGGCTCTGGCCACTAGTAAAACTTCCAGTAGCCAAAACCAGATGCTTCTCATGTTTTTGAAGGCAGTTAGCAGCAGTACACTAATTTCTGCCAGTGAGAATGGGGTGTGCTCAATCTTTCTAGCTAGAGTGGAACGTATTACTTTCTGGAGGATTGAGTATCTTTCCACCAACTACAGTGGCAGCTCAAGTGGCCAGTTCCAACTATAAAGCTGGCTAATGTTAGAGGAGACAAATCCCATTCATGATGTACCATACATTGTTGATGTCTTGTTAAGACCAAGGGGAGAAGCTGTATTTTTTCTAGTGTAGATAGAAATTAACAGGACATAAATTCCTGTGAAAGTCTGAGTCATCCCAGCAGCAAGTTCAGCAGAGGAGACATTTTCAGCTGAGCTCTAACTAGTTAGTTAGCTTTTGGCAATAAAATGGGGAAGGTTGTTCTTTTGGGGAAAATGTTCTATGAAAATGTTCAGGAAATACATAATCTGGATCAGAGCTGTTTGGTCATATAATAGTGTTCTGTCTTGAACAGGCAGGTAAGGAAAAGAGTTTATTTTGCTAGATGAGAGAAGACAGGAAAGAAAAGGATACAAACTTTAGTTTTTATCTTGGAAATTTGAATTTGAATAATAAAAAGAAATGCTAAGGGATATACTGGCTGAGCTTTGGAACAGCCAGCTTGCATGAAGAGATAAACACAAGATGTTTTTTTGAACTTGAACAACCTAATTTTCTCCATTGTGCTGGAGTAATGAAAAAGAAAATCCAGACATAGTGACCCAGAACTCATCTCTTTTTAAAGATAAGGAAACTGATTAGAAAACTGTGATATTTGATGCTCAGTACTTGATATTTGAAACTATTGGTACTCTTTCCATGTGTACATGTGTTGTCTCCAGAATTCTATGTAGTTTAGCAAAACGTGCTTTTTAGATCCTTTAGATTCCTCTGTTTCAGCTGAATTAATTGAGCTCCTAGGATCTTTTTTTATTTGGTGTTGCGTGAATCTCCTTTAATTTCTTTTACCGTTCTTCTGATTGGCTCCCCAGATTTAGTGAGGAGTATGATTACAGAACACGTGTTACAGTTCATCTGATGTGGATCTTGCAGTTCCTTGAGCTGTTAAATTCAGCTGTTGTCTCTTGACTGTAAACTCTTTGGAATGAAAAATGGACATTTCACTATGTATTTCCCAGCACAATTATGCAAAACCTCTCAGTGTTTCTCTGTAGGCCTTTCCTCCCTTTTTCGGTAGGGACATGCCATTTTGTGTTCAGCGTGGCCACCTTATTAATTAGCTGAATACAGTGATTTGCGAATAGAAAGAAAACTGTAAATCAGCCATTGTTGTCATGCACCAGTATTAAAGACATGGCTGACTGCAAGACATCTATTTTACTGATACTTCCCATTGAAAGTACCCATTTTCAGTTGTTTGTAATTGTTTAACAATTTAACTGTTCAGGCTGAAGTATTACATGCTCGGTGTCTGCCTCTGGGCATGGTTTTTAAAAGTCAAGCCAAAGAAATACCCTTCCCCCTCCTTTTCCTCTACCTGTTGCCTCTGCCAGGAGGATGAGAAGTATAGTGTCACCTGTTCTTGGCAGCATATAGATTTGGAAGCGCTTAGAACTGCCGATTGATCCTAATCAGGTTTTAAATTTAACATTGCTTCCTATCAAGACTAGTTCTTTTCTCACGCAATCCCTCTGTTAACCAGGAGACCAAATACTGAAATAATGTCCAGTTCCTAGGATGTAGCGCTGTCAAATTCCTGTGATGCTGTGGTAAGCAGGAGGAATGTGCCCTTTTTGTTGTTAGGAGTCTGGGAGCTTTTCCCAATATCACAGCGGCACAGCATGTTCAAATGGCAAGTGAAGCCAAGCTAGAGTATTTTTAAATGCCTTAGGCACAACGTTTGTGGTAGAACTTCTCAGAGGCCATAATTGCAAGGCAGAGAGAACATAAATCATCACTTGCTTAGAAAATGTATTCAGAGCCTGTAATTTCATCAGCATCACCATTTTTGTTCTTCAAGTATCTTTGTTTTGGCACGTACCAGTGTAGTACACCACAGGAGGGAAGCTGTTTATGGATTCTCTGCCCAGACGCTGATAAGTTAGGGGCTTTCCTTCCTGTTGTGTAAAGCAGCTGAACTGAATGATTCTAGCCATCAATAGAAAACATAATTCTTTCTCTTTCAAAAGCAGTTTTCAGTCATTGATGTTGTTTTTAGCAGTGACGCACAAGTGAATGAAATTTTCTCTTGCATTTCTCTATCTTCCACTCCGTGTTTCTACAAATTTCCACACATTTTTTAGATTTAGATTAGACATGAGGAAGAAGTTCTTCACAATGAGGGTGATGAAACACTGGCACAGGTTGCCTGGAGAGGTGGTGGAGGCCCCATCCCTGGAGACATTCAAGGTCTCTGAGCAACCTGGTCTAGATAAGGATGTCCCTTACTCACTGCAGGGGGGAGTTGGACTATAGATGATCTTTAAAGGTCCCTTCCAATTCAATGCATTCTATGATTCTATGATCTTGAATACAGTGGTGCAGTACTGACAAAGGAGGGCCTGCTCGAGGCCCCTGGCCTGGAGACTGTTGTACAGAGACTCGGAAATCCAAACTCACTTTTTGTCAACAGCTTTAGGGAGGCATATATCTAACTGGGAGATTCACAGGTATTTCTAGCCTATCTCTTGTCCTCATGTCAGCCAGCTTAACCCAGAAACATTCCCTCTGGTCTAGTATTGATGTTGCCCTTGGACCACAGGCCCTTGCTGTTTAGATTGTCAGTCAGAACACTGTATGGAGGAAGGAAGTTAGTTTACCCTGCTGAGTGCAGATCAATATATGCCTCACCTAAATGAACTCAGCACTTGGTTTCCTATCAGGCTACCCATAAATGCATTGCATCTCTCAGAACTTTGGCAGAGAGCATTCAAACAGCACAGAAGGTATTGGAGCACAGTGTCTGATTCCTGCTGGAGACGACCTAGAAGCAGTGTGAGTCAGAGAGGCTACACTGCGTGCACGTCGGCATACAGCTGCCCTGAGTTTCAATTCTGGACCATTGCTGAGGAGTCATCAGAGAACAGAGTGGGGGCAAGGTCTGCCAGACTGTCAGGGCTTCCAAGAGAAGCCAGTTTTTCCTTTGGAGATGTGGCTTTGTGGAATAAACACAGCATTATCTGTAAGGCTTAATTTTTCCACTGTGGCTTAACTTCACGTGGACTTGACAAACGCTGAGGAACTTCAGCTTGGTCCTGATCAGAACACTGACTCGAGGCCCTGTCCAGCATACCTGGACAAAGCAGCATCAAATCAGAAGAGAATGTACCCATTTCAGACTGGCAGGTCAGCCAAGGGTTATGAGGGACTCTGGACATAATCTTTTTGGGAAGTTTGGTGAGTGTGAATAGAAAACAGTCCTGTTTCTGCTACAGACCAAGATGTTTTATTTCCTGAATGAGAGCATGAGCAGGCTTGATCTTTCATTTCATGTACAGCACAACTAAGTGCATATATGTGTATCTCTACCACACCTCCACCCCCACAAAAGATGTACATACACATTCAGGAACACAGAGACCTTCTGGGTGAGTCATGGTGTTCATGATGTCTCTATTGCAGGCAGCTGCATCATCTAATTCCTTTCATCAAGCACCATCGTAAAAGTTTACTATTTTCTTGTTGTAGCTCTGTTCCCTTGGGAGGCAGCTTTAGAGCCTCCCTGCTCTGGTAGTTACAAGTTCCCCCTCTAGATTCCAGCTTCAAATAATTCACAGTCAGTTTACATTCTTTGTTTGTAAGCCAAAGTTTCTCTTTAAGCCTAAATAGTTCCTGTCCCTCTCTGGTACTTTCCCTCTTGTGTTTACAGTCTGATTTCTCAAAGGAAACAAAGCTTATGCAGTCACAGTGTCTGGCTGGCAGTCTCAGCCTTCCTCAACTCATTTGTAACTTGTTGGCCAATTTCAACCAGTGCTGGCAAGTGCGCAGTGGCTGGAAACACAGGCAGTCCTTCAACGGTTGTTGACTGGGTACAAAACAGAGACTTGGCATAACACTGTCATTGGGGTAAAGGCAGGGATAATTCAGCCCTTCTCCACAATCGGAGACAACCAACAGCTGGCCAGGTGTGCATTAGTTTCTACTAGCCCAGTATAGCAGACCTAGGAGAAAGCTTGAGAGTTATCGTTGGCAAGAGGGGACAGGGCTTGCTGTAGAATACAGGATGAAAGGACTGAGCAGTTTAAAGCCTTAATCTATAGGAAACAAGTTTATGGAACACTTAGTTATAGAGGACAGATGTGATTTAACTATGTGCAAGGATATTGATGTATTCTAGGTAAGAGAGAAACAGATGATCAGGAAAACCTAGATCAGTGCAGTTTCTCCCTGTGGCAGGTGACCAGCAAAACACATTCACATCACTCAACTCACTTCAGCCTTCAGCACAGGACGTGATACATAGGTCTCCTGCTGACCCCTCTACACAGCGGCACATCTCACCCAGTGAGACAGAGAAGATAATTGAGATGATTGGTCCTTTACATATCTGCTAGCCAGGACCATGGGCCATGAGACTCATAAACTGTCAGACTTGTGGGTGCAAATCAACCTTTAGGCACTTGATCAAAGGCACCCTCTCAACTTACCACCTTGCTTTGCCTCAATTTTAAGCTACAGGCCCCCAGTCCACAGCACTGAGGTCTTGTCATAACTGCTACATCAGCATTTTCAGAGCAAATGCACCCCTGTGGCCATTGTTAAGAGGTGCTGCTGATCCATTGCTGAGAGAGATATGATCAGAAAGTGCTAGGAAGGCTTTCTGTTTTGCCCAGTTGTCTGGCCTGAAGCTCTCTGGGACCCAGATCTGACTGCATATCTGACGTGTGTTTCCATAACTGATGTGACACCTGTCTTGTATAGTACTGGAGTACATTTTTTAAACAAATAGTATATTGAGAGAAAGCACAAGCATAAAACTCCAAAGGCGTTTGCTTTCATGTTTCAGTGTACATTCGTTTACTTGGACGGATTAAGCAGATAGCAGGCAGAAAGACAGAAATCAGTTTGCCTACCGAAGATGCCCTTCTGAAGGTGACCTACCAGCTGTGCAGTTTTCTGGTGCTGTCATCATCCTTATTGCTGAGCATGCCCTCACAACAGATCTTTACCAATTAAAGTGAGAGAACACTTAACATCCTAATAGTTTGACTGATGTAGTGCTTATGAGGGAGACCCATGAAGGAGCTTGCTATGAAGAAGGTCTTCCCATTAGCTGCAAAGTTTATCCTTCTGAAAATTTCTTATTGGAGTTTACCAGGCTTAAGTAAAGGGTGCGCTCCAGGTGCTCAGTGCTGGATGATTCAACTTGTTATCCAAATGTGACATTATCCCTGCTGCAAGAAACAAGAGCTGCAAAATCTGATATCCCTGTAAGAGGGCAAATAGTCTTTTCCTAGTTTGGAGAAGTGCAGTGCAGAGGGAGTGATTTGTCTCAGATTTATCAGGGTGCCTGGGGCAGTCTGGAGACTGAAGCCAAGAAGCAGAAATTGCACAGGGTTCTTGTTCTTCCCACTGTCCACTTCAGCTGGTTTGCAGCTGCTTTGTGTTCCTGGAGCGATAAGCTGACACAATAAAGTACCCCGGTGTATCTTTCCCTCTGTCTTACCTCAGTATGGGTTAGTCGCTGTATGTTTACCTACAACGGCAGCCAACAGGATTGTGCTAAGTAATATGTCACTGAGGGCTCTACAAGTGCCAATTAGCAAAATGAATAGATTGCTAAAAATTCTCTGGCTTTCTATTCAGGAAAATTCATGCTGTATATTAATAACATAAACAAAATACAATATAACATTTGAATAAAGACTTCATATTTAACCCAGAGAAAGAGTATGCTACACAGGTGGCACTCTTTGAGTAAGTAAAAGCTCCTGGTGTATAGAAGGCAGGTGCAAAAATGCCATTTTATACACCAAAAAAGCATAATACTGCTGAGCGCAATCCTCTGCCCTTGCTCAGAATCTGGAAGTGGTGTCACTCAGGTGTGTACCCCACACCCAGCTGTCCCTGCCTACTGGTAACTGCCATCCAGCAGTACATCATTCCCTGGGAGGACAACCATTGGTGGCACCTGAGTTCTACCAGGTGGAGAAACTGCTTTGACATGAGGGCCAAGGTAGGGGTCAAGCATGGGACAGAGTAGCCCACCCCTGGCAGAGTTCACCTCCAGACACAGTCACATGCCTGCAGTGCATCTGTGGCTACGGTAACACAAAAAAAAAAGTGGGTTCCTGGCATTTGTAAGGGAGCCTGGCACCATCAAAGGAAGGCTGGATACTTGTTCTGCCAGAAACAAAGGGCACAGGGTAGAAGCACAGTGCTGCTAGCACCAGGAAGTTGTTGTGACCAACTTCATGGCCGGTGCCAGAAGTCAAGCAGCAGTGATTGTATCTGTACGTTTTCAGATGATGCTGTTTCCTGCATTGCCCTTTAGCAGACAACAGTAAAGAGAGAGAGCAGTAGAGAGCTTTGATTTTGGTTTAATTAATTTTGTCAGTCCCCTTTCACAAGATGCTCTGAGGACAGTTGTATGAACGTAGCCACTGTTATGGCTGTATAGCAGGAGGGGTGAAATACCTCAGGATTTCAACCCATGGCTGAGCTGGCCAGATCTGGGATTTCTGTATCAAAGGCTGGAATGCTGAGCTGTGTGGGAAGGAGGGTTTTCTTCTCCTTGTAGCCAGTTCAACAGAAACACTAGCCATCATCACTCAGGAGAGTCTAGGACAGGCTATCCAAGGACTGTGTCCAGTCCAGGCAAGCAAGGAGTTGTCTGAGCTTTTCAGGGAAAAGCCACCTCTCATATCTCTCAATATAGAAACTTTCTCCTTAGTTTTTCACCATCACTTCATGAGCTAGAAAAAGAGCAGCATAGTGTATTTACATATGCTGTGTCAACATACTAAGAATAGATATTGGCATGGTTTACTTTCTCACATTTCAGTACAAGTGTCAGAAGGAGTCACAGTAGGAGGGAAAATTACCCTGGCTCCCTCAGCCTGCATCCAATGGAGTGTGTATGGTATGTAGTAAGTTACCTCCAATTCCTTTTAGGTTAGGATTTTAAACAAGAAGATCGATTTTAGCGATATTCAATCCCGGTGTGGTTCCAGAGATAACATCAAACATTCTGCAGGGGGAGGAAATGTAAGTAGTACGCACACCTTGTGAACAGGCACTTCCGCCGTGGTGACCCACCTTGCACAGCCAGAACCCTCTGTCTGCCTTCCTCTGAGCACTACTCTCCTTCTTGCTACTCTTCCACACGTGAGTCTAGTCTGGTAGTCATGTGAGCCCTGCATATGCAGTGATGGCCTCCTGATCTTTCTCCACAGAGCTCAACACATTTCCAGAATTTGGACAGGAAAAACAAATGAGAAAAGAAGGGTTATCTCCAACTGCCTGAGGGTGCTGACAGTAGAAGTTCACTGTGAGCCAAAATGGTCCAGTGCCTTTCATGGGAGCAGCTCAAGAAAGTAATTTCCAGAAAGAGACTGCAGCTCACAGCGAGACTCCAGACTCACAGTTGGGCATTTTCCAGTGCGTCAGTCTTTCCTCTGCAAACCTTTCAGTTATGTGCATTCATCACAGAAAAAGAAGAAAAATAAAATATAAGGTCAAAGAAAGCTCAGAAAGAGGGTGTGATCAGCAAGTGTGCTGAGTGCTAATGCTAATTCCACAGCGTTATTCCAGTATAAAAAACAGGTTCCTCAGGGTTTACCAGACACCCATTAGTTCTAACAACCACACTGGAATAGCTTAAGGTGATTATGACCCCTCGTGGAAATGATCTCCCCTCAGATAGAAGAGCTGCTGACGGTGTTGATGTTTCTGATCCAACCAGATTCAGTACAGCCGCCAGTGCTTGCGATGTGAGCAAACCAGTGGCGCTGCAGTCGTCCTGCAGCTCCTGCCTGGCCTGGAGGGGCTGCGGCTTCTTAAGACCTATTAAGCAGTTACTGTGATAGCTGGCGCATCTGGGAGCTGTCTGGGAGTGCAGCAAGGCAGGAGTGTCACTCTGTGGCTGTTGCCCAGCTGGGCTCAGTGCAGTCATGGCAACATGGCCCAGGGCACAGAGCAGCAGGAGGAGGGAGGGCGCCCGTGCTGCTGCCTGGCTGAGCAGAGCGGTGACACCACGCTCTCTGGTGAGCACCACCAGGCCGGCTGGCTGAACACCAACCAGCTCAGGTACAGCTGCAGGAATCACATTTGAGATTCATCAGGCTCTCCATAGCAGATTGACATGAAATGCATACCATGTTTAGATGCAGAAAAATATGAAACAGATGGTAGAGAGAAAAATAGTAACTGAAATATTCCTAGTTGCCAGGATGCACATTCAAGAGCAGAAGCAAATGGGATGGGTCCTGCTGCATGCAGGGCTTGGGAGCACCCTCCCTGAAAGGAGGCTCAGAAACATTTTAGAAAGAACCTACAAGCTGATTTGCTTTGTCCTTCTCTTTGTTTTGCTAATAGTGAAGCTTAACCTGGCTCTGTCATTTCCCTAGGTGGGAAGGAAGCTTGCTGTATTAATCCAGGTGTTTCCTTCTTTGTGGCACTGTCTGTTTTCTACTAACCATCTCTCCTTTTCCAGTGGTTTGTAAAGGCTTGGGCTCTTTCTCTGCAGGGCTTGGCTTTTTATTTATTTCATTCTTTTCATCCTGGTAATTCATGTGCATATGCTTTCAACAGGTACAAATCGTAACCAAGAAGATCGACTTGAGTCACGTGACTTCCAAGTGTGGCTCACTCAAGAATATCCACCACAAGCCAGGTATAAAAAAACAGTAGAGAAGGATGCTCCTGTGGCATGTCAGTTTGATAAGATACTGAAATGCACACTGAGGTCAGCAAAGTATGTGCTTAAATCCCATGAAAATAAATAGGGTTGCAGCACATGCTTACAGTTTGAATACGTGTTGAAGATTCTATATTTTGCTGAACATGCAGAGTGATATTCTGTGCTTCTCTAAAACCATCAGATCTCAACTAAAAGGGAAGTAACATGAGTGCATCTATATCCACCAGGTCAGACTTTCTCCTGAGCCATTCCAGCCTCTTAACTTGTATTTCCTTCTGTGTAGGAGGTGGCCGTGTGAAAATTGAGAGCGTGAAACTGGATTTCAAAGAAAAAGCTCAGGCTAAAGTTGGTTCACTGGAAAATGCCCATCATGTACCTGGCGGTGGTAACGTCAAGGTAAGCAGACAGCCATCAGAGAACAGGCTACTACCACTGTGCCCCATGCCCAGTGAAATTACTAGAGCTGTGAATTCAGTGGTGGCTCTGAACTGAGTAGGAAGCCTGTTTGTTCTTCAAACACACTCACATTCCTTTTGTTCCCTCTGGAATTTGGAATGAATGATCTCGAATCCACATCTAAGCTGAGAGTGAATCTTAAAGTGAAAGCACTGGCTTTCCCCCTAAAGATAAACCTGGTTTTGGGACCATTGTACAGCACAGGTATGATTTAATAACTTTGTAGTATGGGTATCCCAGTGGATCAGGACTGCTTTGTGAAACAGAAGACTAATATCTTGAAAGTAAAATCACTCCCACAAATGTTTGGAAACACAGATTTTTGAACAAATCACAATGCCCACGAAATGTCTATTAAATTCATACAGCTAGGAACAATGATACTCATCATTAAAGTATCTATCACAAACAAAAATATAATGGAAGATAGTAAGCCAGTATATAGTAACAACATGAAAAAAATACTCAGTTTCAGTTATTCTAAGGAGTGAAAAAGCTTCAATCCCTGTAAGAATTCTTAAAAATAAACAAAATAAGACCCAAGTGATGATCTACAACAAGATAATGAATATATAATGTGTTAAAATGTTTGCTTTCCTGGAGCAGATTGACAGCCAGAAGCTAAACTTCAGAGAGCACGCTAAAGCCCGTGTCGATCATGGGGCTGAGATCATCACACAGTCACCAGGCAGGTCCAGCGTGGCTTCACCACGCAGACTCAGCAACGTCTCGTCCTCCGGAAGCATCAACCTGCTTGAATCGCCCCAGCTTGCTACCCTCGCTGAAGATGTCACGGCAGCCCTTGCTAAGCAGGGCTTATGAATTTGCTCATTTTGCGTTGTATGAAGTAATAATATTTAGGCATGAGCTCTTGGCAGGAATGGGCTCAGAGCAGGTGTTCCATTCATTCTTTAACATGTCTAAAACTAAGTCACATCCCAAGATTGTAGTTACCATACAGTTAAAAAAAAAAAAAAAAACAGAAAAAAAATAATTCAATAGATGCGGAAATTGGCCTGATCTCCATTTACAACAGGAAGACACTGGCTTTACATGGGTATACAACTGCAGTATGTTACATTGGACAATTATTGTTGCTCTGCTCTGTCTTGCATGGAGTACCGTACTATGATAAAATGCATTTTTACCTTTCATGTGCCTGAAGGCCATCCACCTCTTTCTGAAGAGCCTTGTTAGTATCCCAAGTTGCTCATTTCACTGTTCTGTTGATAAATGGGGAAGTAAAAAAAGTTGCCCATTGTAAGTTATTATAGGTTAAATTGACAGTCTGCTTACCAGAAGGAAGGGCATATAGAGAAATTCAAGTTTAATTAAGAAAAAAATATGTGTTATTTTGTATAAATGAGTAGAACAAAAGTTAAGAATTAAGTTATTAACATTTTTTTTGGACCTGGTTAATTACGTCAGTGTATAGCTGAAAAGCCAATAAATTATTTAACTAATAACTAAAAATAGTTGAAAACATTTGAACCACGCTTGGGGAAGTGATGTAAAAAAGCTGTTGAAAGCAAGCACTTCCACCCCAACGGACTTGTGTCTGATTAGAAAGTTGGTTAAGCGGCTAGATTTGTGTACACACCACCAGTTTCACATCCTTTCCATCTGTTTGATACAGTATTATAGATATATATATTTCTCTGTGGCCATTTGTGATACACCCTCCTCATATACTTGAATATTCTACTTCTTTATTCACAGTATCTGTGTCTCTTGCACCCTTTGGTGTTGCAATTTTAGGTATGTAAAAGTAGATGTTAGCAAGGTTTTTTTTTCCCTACTCATAAGAATACATTTAAAAAAGATGAAAATTTTAGCATGAAGTTGCTTTCTGTAACAACTAAAAGCCGTGACCCTGTTTTAGTGCCAGATGCAAGTCTCTTCTGTGATGCTAGAAAAAGGATTCCTTCCCTCTTCCCTTCCCTCCCTTTCTTCACAAAGGTATGATTTTTGTGGGGTCCAGACATTTGTAAAAGGGTCTCCAAAGATGGCTGAGTTTGGATTCTGGATTTTTTAAAAATCCACAACTAGTTTGATTCTGGCTTTTTTTCTTTCCTCTTTTCTTTTTTTTTTTTAAATACTCCTGTAGTAACAATGAATGTTAGATTTATTTATTTTTTCTTTTGCTAAAGTTGAAACACAGAAAAAAGTATTAAGATGTTGTTTTCACTCCTTTAGTGATGTCTTGTGTACACTCAGGCACTCAGATAACAGTGATAACAATAACAGAGATGCCTGTAAATTATAGTATGTGAATAAATAAAATGAGCTCCCTAGACTGGGTTGCCATAGCAATTAGTCAATAATTAGGGCATCTTAAAATCTGAGCAAAGTGGGATTATATTGACTATAAAAAGTATACGGAAAAGTGTGCATAAAAGATAAAGGGCAGAGATACAGATAAACAACCGATCTAACAGAGTTACCTGTGAGAACTCTGAGCTATCTTATGGACACTAAGAGAACACTGAAGGTAATATGGTAGTATTACTTATCAGCAGATAATAATCTGCTGATACTATATGTACAGTAGACATTATGAAATGACCAGTTTACATTCTTGCAGATTGTTTGATCTTTTCCTTTTGAAATCTCTAAACTTTGCACTGTCAGTTGAGCTATACTTGATACATGTATTAGGTTAACGTGTGTTGGAAGCTTTTGATCTGTTCTTTTTCCTTCTTAATTTGTATGTGTGTGTGTGTTTGTGTGTTGGGGTTTGATCTGAAAAGACTTACAGAGCAGATTTTTATGTCTGTGAAGAAGGATTCTATTAATTAATAGCCCAGGATTCCCCATCATTAAATTCAGGAAGTAAATGCACAGTTACTAGACAGTAAATATTTAGTGGACCAAAGGGGGATTTCGGCTAAGCTGTCACAGCAATACAAAGACAAAACAAAATGGTTAAATCTCTAAAAATTTTACTGAAGATGAACTCCTAACAGGCCTACACACAACATTTCAGCTCTGCAAAAAGCTTTTTCACACTATAAAGTACCTAATACTGTTTGTAAGTCGGTTGTTTTATACACAGGGCAGTGAGTTTAGAACCACATTACATGCATCTGGAAGATCATAGAATATCTCAAGTTGGAAGGGACCCATAAGGATCATCAAGTCCAACTCCCTGTTCCTCACAGGACTACCTAGAACTAAACCGTATGACTAAAAGCGTCATCCAGACGCTCTTTGAATTCTAACAGGCTTGGTGCCGTGACCACTTTCCTGGGGAGCCTGTTCCAGTGACAGGCCACCCTCTCAGTGGAAAACCTTTTCCTGATGTCCAGTCTGAACTTGCCCTGATGCAGCTTCATTCCATTTCCTTGTGTCCTATCGCTGGTCACCAGAATAAGATCAGCACCTCCCCCTCCGCTGCCCCCCTTGAGGAAGTTGTAGACTGCAATGAGGCCACCCCTCAGCCTTCTCTTCCCCAAGCTGATTTCTGCCTTGTGTTTGTTATACTATTGCTTAGAGTAAACCTAAGAAATTACATGGAAACAGTGTCAAGTGAGGTGCATCACAAGCCTCTTCCCATTTTTGCAGAAAAAGGACAGAAAGAAATAACAATATTTATATCACATTGCTATACTGTCAGTTAATATAAATTAGCCTTGCAGTGGGTTCGGTTTCTTTTTTCATGCCTTTTGCCAATGTGAAAGAGAGTCTGTGGTACTACTGACCCTCAGCTTCTCTGAAGCTGAACACCAGCGAGTGAGAACAGTGTTAACCTGAGACTCAAGTTTTTTTGTTCTGCTTTTAAAATTGACATACTCTAGAAAATGAAGCTTAGTTTAATCCACCTATGAGTCCAAAGTTAGAGTGGTGTAACACACCAAGTCATTTATTTCATGCATTAAAATGAGCTTACTTGTCTTGATTCAAGCAAAGACCTTTGTAATCGTAATCATCCTTCCATAGAAAGAATCCTAGAATGCTGTGGAGTTAGATGAAAAGAAATCAAGAGTTTTGTGCTGTTAAATAAATAATAATAAAAAACAACTTATGTTACATGACTCTAGATGTTCACTGAAAAAGCTCATAATAATCTTAACTTCTCAAGAAGAGTGTTGGTTTTAAAAACAACAGTTTTGTAAATATGTAATGCCCACTAAAGAAGATAGAACCAGCTTCCTGGAAACTGCATCTGTTGTGTTTCTTTTCCACAGGCATGTTGAGCCCACAGGTATGTTGGGTGCCTGAGACCCAACTCTGTAACAAAGCAGAGATAATCCAGACAAAAGGAATGGTGAAACCTTGTTTGGATAGCTAGGGAAGAGCCCCAAATTATTAATCTATCAAGTTGTAGAGACAAAATAAGTGCTTCTGCCTCATCTGCAGAGTTCTGTTTCTATGTAACCGCAAGCAGAAAGAAATCAAAGTGGAGCAAACCTCTGTCCAGCAACAGTAAAGGAAAAAACAATACCGATGAGGGAAACTGTGTGCCCACAAGGGCTATGTATATTTTCACTGTACAGCAGTAAATGGTATTATCCATTCAATGCTCTGCTAAGGTACAGTAGTAGCCTCATCGTGACTGCTTACAAAAATCCAAGCTTGCCTATATATGCGACCCAAAGGGAGTCCAAAGGCAGCCCGTGTGGACTTACCGCACATGAGCAGTAGTTTTTTTCTGTGCTGGACCAAATACTGTTTGAAACCCAAGTACAAATGTCCCTTCAAAGGCAAATGCCTTGAAGAGTAGATCACATTTGCTTTGGAAATTGACGCAGGTAGATTTCTAGCCTAGATGTGTGTCGAGTTCACTCACTAGTCAGATTGCTAAAGCAACTCCCTCTGCAACTCCAGCAATTCCCACTGCAGGAAGGTAAATGTGTAAAACTTGGAAAAGTCGAACATATAAAAGCCACTTCAACTTTAGCAAAGAGAAAAAGCCAACAAATAAACACGCTGTATGCTGGGATGTCAAGGAATACAGTCTGCTGTTACAAACCTGTGTTTTTTTCTGATAATTCTAGAGCCTGTTACCATAAAAGAGGCATTTCTTGAATGGCTGGTGGTAGGTAGTTCATGTTTTTCAATCCGATTTGCAATTGTATTTGTTGCTGTATAGTGATTGTTTTGCAAAATAAAATCGCTTGTCATCTAATTGCTTGTGTGAGTTTCCACTGTTCATGGTGCAGCTCCTCCCACGTTCAGCCACTGCACATCGCTGCCCTGCGTGGAGAAGTGGCACGCGCCTGCCGGCACCGCGTAGTCAGTCTTGCCGGGAGAGGTACGAGCAGATGAAGTCATATTTCTCAGATAATCCCCGTTACTTCTTGCTGAGAGAATCGGTTTTTTATAGCCAGCGTCCTGTTCTGCAGGGTACTATTTCCCTGCTTTGTGTGAGTATTTTATTGTGCCCTTCATGCCAGGATCCCAGCATGGAGGCGAGGTTTGGCATCACCCTGTGCTGAGCGGTTGAGCCCTCTGGGCAGAGAGGCCCCGTGGCTGAGCCCTCCCATCACCCTCCCTCCTGTGGCTGCCCTCACCGCACAGGTCCACAAAGGCGTCGCCAACCTCTTTCTCGCAAGCCGGGCCAACGGCTTTGGGTCACTGCTGTGCTGCTTTTGCCGCTCGCGGGGCAGCCTCTCTCCCTCCCTCCGCCCCAGCCCCGCCGGGCAGAGGCCGCTGTCCTCGGGATGCCGGGAGGGGCGGCCGCGGGGCTGACGGCACCACCCCGCACCCCTCGGCGTCCCGCGTCAGGAAAACGGCGGCGGCGGCCGCCTCCCTCTCCCACCGGCACGGCTCGCGCGGCCAACGGCCGCCTCGCGCCCGCGGAGGGTGCGCGCCCCGGCGGGCTATAAACACCGCGCGAGCCACAAGTGCGCCCCGGCGGGCTACAAACACCGCGCGAGCCACGAGCCCTCGTTGAGCGCGTTCGGCGCCGCGGCCCCGCCCCTCCCGCCGTGCGGAGCGGCCTCACCCGCCGTGAGGGGCGCGGCCCGGCCTGCAGCGCCGGCTGAGCTGGACTGGCGCCGACACTGCCCCCGTAGCCTGTCCGGGACGATAGAGTCGTGTGGACCGAAGGCAGGGGGAGCGCTTGCGGTTGTGCTGAAAACCAGCGAGGAAACAGCGCGAAGGAGTTTGTTGTTTTTGGATCTCCTGGCGCGTGCTTAGCGCCCCCCGCCTCAGCTCCGGTCAGGGCGAGAGCAGAGCTCCTGTGTCCGGGTGGAAAAAGAAATGCTCCAGAAAATGTTTGTGTGCTGGCTCAAACCACCCTTGTGGGCTACAGGGAAGCCTCACCCCTCGGGCTTTCCTGCCCTTGTGCTGCCGGCTTTGGACCGCCCCAGGTGAGGAGGTTCCGATGCCCCCTCCTGCTCTGGTGCCTGCCCTGGAGGGGTTTCAAGCCTCTGCCATGCAGGTGTAGATGCAATGACACAGCTGAAATGAGACCTTCAGCATCAGCTGTCGTGTGAGCTCTGCCTGTTCTGCAGAGTTAGATAGCAGCAGTGGCACTTGGTAATGGAAGGAGGATCCTCTGAACGTGGCTGGGAGCCTGAGCAGTAGCATGGAGATAGAACTGAGTAGACTGCCTTAAGTTTCCCAGCCCATGAGCAAGCTGGACTTTTCACCTATTGCTGCAATATTCATAAATAAATGCAGTCAAACTACCTGGAGGAATATTTGAGTGAAGTTAATTATCCATTAGAAGCACCCTCCTAAGGGTGCTTAGACACCAGGCAGAACTAATGTATCATCTGCTAAAAGGAAGAGGATTAAGAGGTTGAGAACAAGAGGGTAAATCCTGATGTCAGCATTCACAGCTAGAGCAATGGTTGAGGACAGCTGGTAAGAACCTGATTCTTCTTTCAAAGTGAGGTAAGAAGAGGTTGTAGTTCTGATTGTCGTGTCATTAGCAGCATGTGGTAGATGATGTATTTTATAGTTTTCTAGGGGATTGTGATGCTGGAGCACTAAGGTGAGTACAAACTGTGAATAAGCTCTTGATTAGCTACAGTGTTACTGAAAGTGAAGGAAGTCCAGAAATCCTGCTACAATGGTTGCTAGAGATACAGATTCTCTGTCCATCCTCTGCCTATTGCATCTCTTGGAGCATTCCTTGCATTGCACAGAAACACAGTAGAAAAAAGAAACCAGTCAGAGAAGTGGATAAAATCTGAGTGACTAGAAGAAGGCCTTTCGCCTAGAGGTTTGTGGCCATGCAGAAGTCCCAAGTTGCTGCTTTGAAGATAAAAGACAGTGTGGCCCTGAGGGAGGGGCTCCCAAACTTGGCTTGTTCTGGAAGGAGAACCATGAGGTGGAGGCAGCTCTCTACTGAGCAGTGGAGAGTTAACTGGGTAGTGACTCAGTGTAACAAGAGATCCCCAGTTTCTTCTCCAGGAGGAAGGTGAAAAAGGTGTTTGGATGGGTGGGTTTTACGGGGAGGAGGTTTATCATCCTTTTTGCCAAAAAGGAAGAAAAAGTTTTGTTGCTACTATCAAAGCAGTCACATCCCAGAGCTTGAAGTCCTGATCCAAAGGTGTGGTGTGATACCCTGACAGTGAAGGCTTATTTTTTTCCCCAGTCTTGTCCAGTGACCTGCTTATGTTCCATTTCTTCCTGCCTTATCTAGCTGGAACATAACCTATGCCTATAATGTACTTGATTGCAATTAAATGGATCAGTGAATGTGATTATTTTTTTTCCTTCTTTTTACTTGAACTTTATGCAAAGGCAATAAGTTTCTTTTCTGCAGTGACTGTGGAGTATCTGTTTTGAGATAGGATTCTCAGATGCATAAATGCTGTGCCACTCCTACTGATTCCAGCTAAAGGTGGCCCAAGGATTAAATATCTCGTTGTCCTTCTGGAATCTGTTCGCCTTCTGGAATCAGTCTGCTCCTGCTCAAATTCATGTAGCAACAGCAAGAAGCCTGGTAGGTTTCAGGGTTCTTTGCATAGTTTCAGGGTTTCATTTATCCTTGTTTCTGAATGCATAGTTGTATTTGAGCAGGGCTGGCAAGAAGAGCTGTGAATGAGGCTTCTGAAGAACCTTAGCTGAAATGTTTTCATGCTGATTTTTAAAAGCCATTAAAGATAAAAAAACACCAAACAGCCTTCCTAGGTTTCTTGGATTTTTACAAAACACTTGGGAAAGATACTCAGGTCTTTGGTTTCCCCTATATCTGTACTGTCTTGCGTAGTTCGTGATAGTGCGTAGTTGCTATGCTGTACAGCAGCCTTTGACCCAATCTTTATGGTGTATGTTTCTAAATTAAATGTAAATGACAGTGTATACAGTACTGCTCATTATATAGCCCTCTGTGCCCAGTCTCTGATGATGCTTTTGCTGTGTTCTATTGTAGTTACTTAACAAGGCTCAAAGACTTGCTACAAAGAGAAATGGTTAAATAAAGGAATAACTTTTGTGTCTACCTGACAGATCCATATTGGAAAGGGCAAAATGAGTGGCATCCATTAGTGCTGACTTTCTATGACTGGTTGTCCCAAGTGAGAAAAGGTCTTCAGCATAGGTCTATTCAGCCAGGGACAAAAGCCTACTGGCATCTTATGGAAGACTAAGCTCTCAGGAGTGTGCCAAACAATTGCCTTTCTTCTCTGCTCTGGGGTGTACAGCTAGGAGCCGGTTATAGGCTTGCTTTTGGAAAGGCTGCTGCACAGCAGACTGGCTCAAGATACTGCTGGTAGTTTGGGTTCTGCTTCTTTCTTCATGAAAAGAGTAAAAAATAAATTCAAGTTATAAATAATTAGGATATGTGGCAGGAATTGAGGCTGGGGACTTGGAGAGCGTGGGCGTAAAAACAAATGGAAGACAGTGGGGGTTAGAGCAGTTCCCTGCTCAGGGCACTCCTGTGTAGAGTGGGAGCTTCATGCTTGGGTTCTGCTCAGTGTTCACACTCTGTGGCGTGCTGCCAGCATTGCCTGTTTTTGCATCAAGACTAGATCCTACTGTGATGGATGTGTAAACACGACTGTGTGATGAATAGAACGGTGATCAAGCAGGAGGGGAATGTCTGATGCTGCCAGTAGTCACAGAAGAAATAGGCAAGTAGTGTCATGGGCATCTTTTGTGCCCAAGCACTTGAGTGGTCTGGAAATTACTGGAGCACAGCAGAGCTAATGACACAGTCTCTGGTCTTCTCAGCACTTGCTTCCTGAAAACAGTAACTTCTTGCACT
This sequence comes from Trogon surrucura, assembly GCA_020746105.1. NCBI lineage: Eukaryota > Metazoa > Chordata > Aves > Trogoniformes > Trogonidae > Trogon > Trogon surrucura. The sequence goes on along the minus strand of CM036621.1, from coordinate 51,283,060 downwards.
AGACTTGATCTTTTCACAGGGAGACAGACTTGTGGTTTTGTGCCGGCCTAAAGTACCAATATAGCCTAGTGAACAGAGTATAAGCAAATTTGCAGGACACCTTGCTGTCATGTATGTATGTAATGGCCTTCCTGAAGAGTTTGGTTGCATTGTCTCTGTCTTCACTGGAAAGAAAGAGAGGTCATTTGGATTCCCTTTGGAAGCTCAGTGAAGTGCTGCTAGTGAGCTTCCAAACTCTGCTCTCTAAGGCTACCTCTGTACAGGGGCAGCAATGTTTAACTCAGTAGGTTTGAAACCAAGGAATGCCATTGTTTTCCTACCGATTTTTTTTTTTTTTTTTTTTTTTTTAAAATTGTGAAGGTTTGCCTTCACATCATGCCTGTCTGTTTACCCCCAAGCAGCTGCCCTGGACTAACCTTACCAAGTGCCTTGAGTGTCCCTGTCAGTCAGGAGAACTCATAGGAGATGTCTGCTGTAGTCTGTAAGCAAGCTGCAGTGGTCTTTTTGCTCTTGTGTTTCCTGTTGTGTAGTAGAACATAGGAATAATAAGCTTAGGCTTAGAGTAGCAAACTGGAAGCTATTGTAAGTGACTGCTTCTTGAAGGCAGAAATGAGAGATACCCATTTTAAAAACAAAACAAAAAAAACTCAGCAGATCCAAACTGTGCTTACCAGTTAGTGAGAAAATGCACGTTTTAAACCAGTTCAATGTTATAACTGACAAAAATGCCCGATGGTGCTAATTTTGAAAGTGAGAGTATATGACACTTAAAATAACATCAACATAAACCATCCCTAGCCCTCAACCCTTATCCCTGGCTGAGGGATAACAATCTTAACTGTGGTGAAGCTATGAGTTCTAGTTTATATTGTAAATGTCTATGAGGAAAACACTGAGATTGCATTTTTGAGACCTTAACAGATAAGTTAATTTTTTTTCTTTAGTTTATAGTAGTATTAGCTTTCTTTAGTCCTTATACTTTTTTTTTTTGGAAGGAGAGTGGTTCTCCTGCTTGATAATTACTAAAAGTCCAAATAAAGGTATACTTCACATTCATTGATAACTGAGGTTAGGCTGTATTCAATAATTTCATAACACATTAAGGACTGGAACAAAACAATTATTGAAAAATATGTTTATCGCTCCTACTGCATTGTTTTTTTGCTTCTGGCTCTCAGGTGGCATGCTGGCAAGAATTAAAACTCAAATGCGCTTTTCAGAAGAGAAGGTTTTGTATTAAAAAGGGAATGTGAAGTAGAGAACTTTTTTTAATACAAACCTTGCATTTAGAAGTAATTTGGTTTAACTGTCTTCTCTCTGTAGCTAGTTCTCACAAGGTTTTAGAAAACCAGATTGTTTCCTGCCTGACCTCACTTAATTGAAGGAAAGGAAAGAAAAAGTTACTGCTAGTAAAAAGCCTGCCCAAACAAGACAAAACCAACTAGTTTAGCATTTCAGCACTTGAGTGGAGGTCAAGAGCAGCTGAAGTTTCTGCAAGGAAGTATTGAGTTGGGCACCGGAAAAAACTTTATTTCTAGTGAGAGTGAATGCAGATTATGAAAGTAGTAGCACTGGGTTTTCATCAAACATATTTCTCAGAGTAAGGAAGGACATAGGTGGTGATGATCATTTCAGCTCCTGTTCCAGGAAGGAATGACCTTGATGAGTCTTTAAGTGCCTAATATTAAGTAGGAAGATTGAAAGACAGGAAAAATACAGCTTTGGCTTATTGGAGCATCTTTCTTTAAACTTGCAATCTTCTTATATAAGCAATGGAATATCACAGATTTGAGTTTGCGTTTTTTTGTTTGGTTTTTTTTTGTGACAAAATGAGTGATATGGGTAAACTTGCATTGGTCTTTCATTTTAGTCTATTAATTATTTGTAGTAGCGTACTATCTTCTGATATCTTTGAGTATGTAAGGAGAGTTAATGTAACAGTGACTGGGAAATATTTCCAGCAAACCTGACTCAAATATGTCTTTGTGTTAGTCAAACCAGTCTGGTGTCTAGTTGGAAACACAAGTAAATATGCTTTGGCCCTCACGATCCTCTCCACCTCTGTTTCTCAACTCCTGTGTAAGAAAAGCCCATTGAATAACTACCTGAAACTTCCCCCGTGCCTACCACCAACCTTCACTTTCAGAGAAGGCTTGTTACTTCCTTCCCTTCTCTCTCCACTCTTGAGATAAAGGAGCCTTGCTCAGTGAAGTAACCGACACTTAGAGGGCTCCTGCCTTTGCAGATCCAAGATGTTGAACTTGACCTCGCAAAATACTAACGAACTCCTCACCACGTGCACCTCTTTTAATTCCACTCCTCTGCGGTTGTGGGGGGCTCGACCCGATCTGCAGGAGCCGCTTATTTGTGCAGGTCCCTGCTGAGAGGGAGCACGGGGAGGGCCGCTCTCTGGACCGGTTCTCGGCCGCTCTCCATCTTCCCGTCCCTGCGGCTTGCCGGGCCTTCTAGACTTCCCCTGGTGCGCGCCCCGAGGGCGGGAGGGAGAAGAGGCAGCAGCAGGAGGCCTGTTGCTTCGGTGGCGGCGGAAGGGCCCCGCGCCCTTTCCCGGCCGCTGGAAGTTTTGCGGGAGCGCGGGGGCCGGGCGGGGCGGGGCGGGGCGTTGCCGCCCCCGCCCGACCTCGTCACCGCCCGCCGGCGCGGCGCCCGGTGCTGGGAGCTGTCCACAGAGGGAGGTGCTGAAGGCAGGGAGGAAGCAGAGGGACGCGGACATCTTCGCTCCCCTAATTTCCTCCCTGCCTTCTGCAGCCATTTTGCACGGGCAGAGCTGAAGGGAGGTGTGAGAGGGGAGGGGAGGGGGGATTGGGCTGCGGGGGATGAAGAGAAGAAGAGTTACGGAGAGCAAAGAGACAGCCATGGGAGATCCCGACTGGTATGCCTGGTAAGACTGGCTCGCAGCAGCTGTCATCAGCATCATGGTGAAAAGGAAAAGCTCAGAGGGCCAGGAGCAGGAGAGCGCCCGTGGCATCCCTCTGCCCATCCAGACCTTCCTGTGGAGGCAAACCAGGTGAGAGCAGGGAGCCCTGGTTACTTGGGATACAGCTGCAACAGGGCAGTGGGAGGAGGGGGGGGCGAGCCAGCTGCTGCCCAGCGGCGGGGGATAAGCAGTTGTTGCAGCTGAAGCATGAAGGTGTAAAACAGACTGTTCTCTTTGCAATCGATATAGATCAATCTGCGTGTTTCGGGGGTGGGGGGAGGACCGGAGGCAGCCTAACCTAGCGGCAGCCCCAGCAGATTCTTAATTTGACTTTAAAACATCCATATGTATGTGTGTCTGTGCACCTTTCCCCTCCTCCCTGTCCTCTTCCCTCCTGCCCCTCCACCCCCACTTTTAAGAGGACTCCTGAAGGTCTGGTACCAGAAGCAGCATCCCTCAGTGCTGCACCAGACTCACAGCTTTGCTTATATCTGTATTTGCAGCCATTCTGGAAGTGTAATTTATGCTTTGAGAGGTCAGCATGCAAACAGATATGTCAAAGTCTCACCTTATTTCATTGGATTGGAGATTGTTTGAGGGGCTGGCTGAATGTATGGCTGGGGCTTTATGTTTCTTGTGAATCCTATCTGTCTCCTGTCTTGATAGAATTCTAAATTGAAAACATTGCAGAGTCTGTCTAGGGAGGTTGGAAGCTTTGAAGGTTGTGGCTCTGACTTAAGGCCTCAGTCACAAAATCTCTTTATTCCACACTTTGAGTGTCCTCCAAAAAAAAAAAAAAAAAGCTGTAATAAGATGACCTGATTAAATTTTTTAATATTTAACTCTGATCCCATTCTGGAGGGGAATGACAGCAGAGAGTAGGTGTTCTCTACTGGCAAGGTACAGGCCTGCATTTCATCATAAGCCTTCCACATCAGCAGCTGTGGAGGAAAATGTTTAACACAAAACTGGTAAATGGATTTCTGGCTTAAAATAGCAACAAGGCAAAGGTCAGTAATATTTAACATGTTTTAAACAGAATATACTGAAAATCTTTCACTGAGGTAAAATGGCTGAAAAACTGTCTGATGGAAGATTTTATTCATGGGAAACAGGACTTTTCTTGAGGGTGGGTTAACTACCTCTTGGCATATCAGTATGGGTACTTTTTTCTTCTAGAAAGGGTCACAGCATTTTGCCAGATGTCATCAACAGGTATCTAAACATTTTTTTTGCCTTATGTCTTCCTTTAAGTTTCTCAGCCTTTTGCCAACCTTCTGATATGAGAAGAATTATGAACATAACTAAGCAAAATCCAGGCTTGAAGTGCTGGGTCTTGAATAATGCTTTTTCTCCCTTCCTTCAGTGCATTTTTAAGACCTAAACTGGGGAAACAATATGAAGCTTCCTGTGTGGTATGTACATGTTTCTCTTTTTCAACTCTTATTAATAACTAACTTTTCATGCAACTTGATCTGACCACAGTGGCTGGTCAACAAGCTTCTTGCCATACCCCAGAAGTAAATTTAGTCCATTCAGCTTAATTTTGTACTTTTATCACATGAAAGATTGAAACCTTTTCCCATCCAGAGAATCTGGATATCCTGTGCATCTCTAGACACAAGAAAAAGATATTGATTTGGATATTAGTAATTGAATTAATTAGTAATTAAATTGAATAATGGTATGGGCAGACTGAGCTATGACAATCTGGGTCTAAACCTGCGGTTCATTGTGTGTGTATTGCTTTCATATGAGATTGATGTGATTTCAATTCACAAATGCTGGATTTTTTGCAGAGTTAAAATAATAAAAATCTAAACATTACTAAGAGGCTTTAAACCGTACTTTTACCATGGTGTGAGATGGAAAGGTCTCCTGTACTAGAAAACAGAGGGAGCATTTGTTAGCAGCATATTATGCTGCTAACAAGAGGTTATTATGCAGGCAGTGGCAACTCATTTCTAGCTGTATTTAGAATGAAATCTCAGTCTACTGTCTGAAGGGAGCAGGAAGGAAAAGCATAGAGCAAGTTCAAATGAGATAGGTATCTAGGGAATTCCAGAATTCCTTGAATTGTTGCTGATCTTTGGATGACTTAAAGTACATTTAACAGTTGTAGCTAAACTTGACAGACTGGAAAAACTTGGTCTGGACGTGAATCTTAATAGTTTAAAGTACTTAGGTCTCTCTGCAACAATTTCCTGACTTCCTTCTCACAAGATATTAAGTTGGAGAAGCCCTAACTGCTGCTCACTGATTTTCTTCTAAGAAATTCATAAATTTTTCAAGCTTATTGCTAGATACCAAATACGGATAGAGGACTGCTGACTTAGTGTGCTGGTGAGTAAAATGCATTGCAATTCTGGCACATAGAGCAAAAAGCATCATCACTGGTTTATACCATTGACAGTTCTTGGTTGTGTAGAGGCTAGAAAATGGAGCTTGTTGCCTTAGGTCCTTTACCAGCTATTTCAACAATGTGCAGGAACCATGCCTTGAAGCACCTAATAATCTGAGGCTGTACCCCACCTGTGAGCCAACGCCTGTTACTGTTGGGTAGAAGGACAGAGCTTCCTTCTCTATGTGTTCTTCATGATGTACCTATCTGTCTGTGACTTCCCTGTGCTTCATGCTGTGCTCTTGGCATCAAGTATTCATCTGTGTCCCTCAAGCTAATTCTAAATCACCTTTCTTCTTTGAGCACATACCAATATTTACTAAGTGTAAAAAAAAATAATCCCACAAACCAACCAAACAAACAAACAAACAAAAAAAAAACCCAACCAACCAACCAAAAAAATAAACAAACACCAAAACCAACCAAAAAAAACAAACTTCAAAGCAACATAAATCACATGCTTCAGCCCAGGGTAAACGAGCTCTGGAAAAACTCATTTCATGAAGATCCAATCCATTTCTGCCTCTTGGATGAAGAAGAACTTGATTCTTCTCTAATTCTGAACATCATCATTAAATTATAGTACAAAGCTTTCAAAGGTAGGGCTTACTTTTGAGCGTTTGATGGGATACAACCTGAGCTGCTGCACCTACCACCTTCTTTTGCTCGTCAGTTTACTACTTTTGCCAATGAACAGGAATGACTGCCTGCATCAACCATATTATCCTTTCATATTATCCTGTGCAACAGCAGCGTGCTGTGTGCTGGGTGAGACAGGGTTTCTGAAACTTGACAGGTAGTTGGCTTGTCTTCTGAAACATCATTCTGTTAAATATATTTATCAATGATCTGGACGAGGGGATTGAGTGCACCCTCAGTAGTTGTCTGTTTGCAGACAACACCAAGCAAGCGTGAGTGATGATGTGCTTGCAGGTAGGAAGATTGGTTTAACTTGGAGAAAAGGAGGCTGGGGGGGACCTTATTGCTCTCTACAACTACCTGACAGGAGGTTGTAGTGAGGTGGGGTCAGGCTCTTGCGCTCCCAAGTAATAAGTGATAGGACAAGAGGAAATGGCCTTAAGTTGCACCAGAGGAGGTTTAGATTGGATATTAGGAAAAATTTCTTAAACAAAAGGGTTGTCAAGCATTGGAAGAGGTGGCCCAGGAAAGTGGTGGAATCGCCATTCTGGGAGGTATTTAAAAGACATGTCAATGTGCTGCTTAGAGACATGGTTTAGTGGTGAACTTGGCGTTGCTAGCTTGACAGTTGGACTCAATGATCTTAAGGGTCTTTTCCAACCTAAACAATTCACTGATTCTATCGAGCTGACAATCTAACACTACTGTATTGACTATTGTGCCTAAAAATATTGTGCACCTGTTACATGATCTGTCCTTTTAAAATTATTTAGCCAGAATTGTTTTAAGTATGTCTGTATGCTGTTAACTGTCTGACAGTGCATATGATAAATCATTGTGCAGTAGCCTATTATTATTCTTGACTCTCAACTTGCTGCAGTAGAATTTGCTGCATATTGTGCATTGAGGAAGCAGATGCTGGAGGCCTAGTTCAGTGAGTGCAGCATCTGGTCTGCAAGAGCAGATTGCACTGCTTCTTTGAGCTTTGCTTTGTACCATAACACTTGAGGGGAAAAAATGTCCCTTTCATAGCCTTGTTTTCCTTACCTGAACAATCACACTGATTCCAGTAGGTCTGTGAATACTAGGCTTTAATCTGAGGATAAATACCCACCTCCCATATTGTGTTGCACTGTCTAAATGCTCTTGTGCCTCAGTATAGATTTAATGGTTTTTCTCCTCCACATTCTGAAATTCTTCTGCCCTGTCATTCCTAATGTGTGTGACTCAGAGCTACAAGTGACCTCGCAGGAACGTATGTGAATGCTCTACAAAGCTAATGCATTTTCTGGCATGAAGGACTCAAGGGTGTGTTTTCAGTTCTTTTACCCTGGATTTTATTTGGCATGAAAAACCCAAACATTTTCTGGAGGGTCATGCAAATTCAAAGTTTATCTTTTTTCTGGTTTTTAACTTGATTTTGCAAATGTAGTAATATGTTTGGTTGCTATAAATGATTAAAGAATAGATATGGAACAAAATTTTAAAAGAGGACATCTTTATTTTATCTAGCCAATCTGCAGAAAACTGAGTTCTTTAACATGGGAATTTTCTGTAAATAAAGTGCTTGGCATCCCTGTTTCGTTGCTTGTCAATATTTGTACTATTACTATGTTTAGTAAACAATGGAACCTCACCATCCCTTGGGCTGTGAACCCCTAGATTAATGTTTTAGATCTTTCTAGGAACTCTTGCCTACTCAGAGGACTTTGCCCAGACTGACAATACTGTCTGCCTGCATTTTAAGTTTTTTTTCCGGTTTGTGTGAAGTGACTTTAGCAATGCCCTCTGCTTTCCGCCATGATGCAGCCTGAGCTTTGGAAGAATAGGGCAATAAGGTTCTCTCCAAAGATGGAAGTCTGGTTCAAGAAGCACTGGTAGTTTCTCTGTGTCTCTGCCAGGGTCTTTCTGTACAAACACTAAGCTAAGTGCTGGGCACTGCTCTCCTAGCTTAGTGCTTTTTTTATTTTATTTTCAAGTGAGTAGGGTTACTTCTCTAAGGGAGACCAGTAGCTCATCTGGCACTCCCTAGAGGGTGGAACAGGGGGATGCTGAGTTTCCCAAGGCCCTGGCTGTCTAGTAGGGGCGAGAGGCTTGGCTGAGCCCTTGCTGATTTATGCAGTTCCCTGCAGGTACAGCTCCCATGGACTTAGAGCAGGGGAAGTCATGTGACTCAAGCTAAACTGTATAAGAAACCATGGCAAAGCTCAGACCGAAATCTGCTTTGTCCTGCACTACTTGTCTAACCTTCTTCAGGAGCATTCCTGTTCCAGCAGCAAAGGCTGACCCTGGTCACAAGTGTTTGACAGACCTTTTGATTCTTGGTGGAGAAGAAAGTAAAAGGAGAACAGCAGCAGCTGGAAGGCAGCCAGACAAGACTGACCGCTGCTTTCTGTGAAAACAGATGGCACCACCAGGCTAAAAGGAAAAAATGCTTGTGTAAGTGGCCCTGAGGGAGCTGAACACACACACACACACAACAGTGCTGAAAGGGGCTGCCCTTTCTCCAGCCAAGGCATAATACTGACTTCCTCACTACCACCTTGGCAGATGTCCTTTATCCTCATTTGGTATGTGGGGTGTTGCAAGCATGGACAAACCTGCTCTAAGTAGGTAACTTTTCTTAACCAAGCAGCATCCCTGAGGCTACAGCTCCAGACATATCTATAGCATGACAATATCTCTCTTCTGACTGACTTAGAAGGAGCTTACTTCAGGCATTCTCATTCAGCATTCTCATTGAAGCATATAAATCCTCTCAACTGTAGCAGCAGTTGCGAAGTTCACGTGGGGTGAAAAATTGCATCTTCTTGTCTATATATTCTCCATTGTGAGTCCTGAAAATTAGAGTAGAGCCATAGCAGACCAAAGGGGAAGTTCTACAGAAGCAAATGCTAACCCAGGTCCTTGTATTCTGAATGTCTGATATAGACAGAAACTGCAATTAGCTGAACATTTATGGAGAACTCCAGGAAAGTCCCATGGGAACATTGTCCAAAGAACTGTGTGTTCTTGTTGGGCTGCTTGTGACAGTCCTCAGAGTGGGGGTTGATGGCAGCTAGGTCCCATGCTGACAGTACATGCACAGTGGCAGTTGTGCCAACCAGTGCCTGTAGCACACAGGGAACAGGGACACTCTGTGGTTTCCATACCTTCGTGATATGGAAACGTACCATACGTACCATATGCAGCCTTTGTGTTAGCATTTTTCTGGCAACATGCAGTACTTCTGTCTCAGATGCTTGTGATCCCATATGCTGTTCCAGAAGCTAATCTTTCATTGTGGCACAGAAATACATTTAGGTTTTCTGCTCAGGCCAGAAGAGAACAGAGAAATCTGATGGCTAACCATGTAGGAAAAGCTTCATGTGGCTCAGAAATCCAAAATGTTGAGGTGAATACAAGCATGATTTAAAGATGTAACTGCAGACATCTTGGCTTCCTCTTGACTTTTTGAACTAGGCAGAATGTGGGCCAGAGCTTCCAGAAAGCAGCTGTTGGAGGACTTTCTGATACCATGAAGTACCTGTGAATGAGACCTTGAATGGAAACCAAAAAGCAATGATGTGTCTTCTGTCATGCTTCAGAGTAGTGTTGCTGCTCTCAGTGTTTTTTCCTTCTGCTTCTTTCCTTTGCTCTGTAACCGGAGTCACTTTGTCGTTGTACTGAAGTGTGGTCTTATAATTTGGCTTTTCTACTGGAGGTGAGAAGATAATTTCTTTTGGTAAGCCTAGGTCAGTACTGGTGCTTGGCAGGCCTTTTGGTGAGCTAATTCAGATCACTAACGTGATAGAAACTCCTTTCCTTCGTGCTGAGCTTCATTTTGGCTTGTATAGAAGCTTGACTTGGCTGAATGTAGGTTTCAGTGAGCCCCAGGGCTCACTCAGTGAGTACACAGAGATCACCCACATCCCGGAAGTGGGAGTGTATGGCTGGAGCAACAAATGAGGAGTGTCATCCTGCCCCCTTTTGACAAAAATAAATAAAATCTCATGTTTTTCACCAGCTCTTTAAGGCTTTGTGGTGTTTGTAACCACGCATTAACCCTGTTCCTCTTGTTTTGCTTCTGGGGATGCTTTGCTGCTTTGTTCCCCCCTTTTGTTATGTAACCTTGTTTGGGACAGTTGTTCTAGACCTATGTTGTCTCTAGGTTAATCTGCTCTCGACTGCTGCTGTGATTTGATGATTTCATAGTTCCTGAACAGAACAGAATACCCAGACCTTGCAATGAGTACTTTGCTCTTCCGCCTGCTCAGGCTTTCCAGGCACCTGCCATCGCTTCATGTTACCCTGTTCATGAGCTGAAAGGAATGAAGGGCAGGAGACTGTGGCACCCAGCAGATCACTGGCAGACATTTGATCCGTTCCTGGTGCTAAGAAATACACGCTGCTGACAACCTAATCCATGGCACATTATTTTTGACTAATCCTCAGGAAGCCAGCATTTTTGCTCACATATTACAACTAATGCCCTTCTATTTCAGCCATTGGTTCATGAAGATTCTGTTGAATTTTCTGACTAGACCCTGGGATTCCTAGTAGGTGTGACTTTCTGTCACTCCTTTCTGGCTTTCTATGCAGTTACGTTTGTTGGCAACTCTGATATTTACAGTTGGTATTTCCTTAGGCTCAATTTGTGTTACCACAGTCTTAGTCTTCTATAAGCACATTCAGTTTTGATTACCTCCCAAATACATCTGCATAAATCATGTAGTCCATCTCCCTGTCTTTTGCTCTGTGTCTGGTACTATTGGGAAGTTTCTGTCTTAGGTTGTGAATAAAAATAGATGTTGCATCTCTGTCTCCGTGCTGGCTAGCATGGAGCTGTTACGGGAATTGTGTAAAACCACAATGGTGCAGCCACTGTACTTGCACTAAGGCATCCTGCCTCTCAGCAGACTATCTCATATCTGCCCACACCTGTGCATGTGGCCATGACCCGAGAGACCCAATGTGCACAGCTCCTGGGGTCTGCAGAAGAGTGCATGTTACCACTGGTTAGCATGCCATGCCTGGTCACTTCAGAGAGCTAGGTTACGACTGCTGCCCTTTTTGCTGTTCCTTTTTGTAATTAAGTTTATTCTTATTACCTCCCCAATTTTACAGGAAAAATCAATATAGCTAGTGCTGAAGAATAAGTTTTATGCATTTGAAGCATCCGTTAAATCATCAATGCCAACAGTTACTTATTTGCCCAGAGCCTAATTGGTGAAACAGCTTGTGAACAAATAAGTAGCCAGGAGGCTAAGCTGGTATATGGTGAGGACATGCATTCTCTGTGATGTATTTCTTCGCTTTGGGAACTTCAGTGAAGTTAAATAACTGCTTTTGTAGCCTAGAATGAGATCTTTGCATCTGGTCAGAGGAAGAACTTATTGAAATGGTTGGAGCAACTAGCAAGAAGAAACTTCCTTAGGGCTTTCCAAGGCAGGTAGTCTTATTTTGTGTTGCTTCAGATGGAAATAATGAACTTGCTGCAACCATCAGCTCTTTTAAGTGTTTGCAAAACCATTACGTTGTGACTCTCTAAAAAATTTTGTACACTGATTATATTTTGTGGCAGGGTGCAAAAACATTTCCTAAGGCCCATATACCTTTAATGGGTTGCCCTTTTTGTTACACTAAACTGAAAGAGCATGTGTGTGAGAAGAATATCCAGCTCTCAGCTCCACAAATGCAGGCTTCGTTAGCTCCTGTGACTTCCAGCAAGATTACTAGCATGCCAGATTAATACCCAGCACAACTGTAGGTCTGGCTTGATGTCAGCACACACTAATATACATGTAATACTTGCTTTAATTCTTTTTTTATTGCAGAAAATATATTGAGTGGCTCATTTGTTTCTTGGCCAAATATGTCCATAGGTCTGGTGAGCTTTAGCTACAGTCTGGGACTTTCAGGAAAAATATTATAAGGTATGCTTTAGTTGTATGCTGAAAAATTACAGGTCATAGGTTTTTTAAAATAATGTTCTATGTACTAGAAGGCACTATGTGCAGAAATAGATATACACTGTTGTTTTCTCTTTGTTCTTTCTTTTAGTCTTTTGAAAGAGTTTTAGTAGAGAACAAGCTGCATGGCCTTTCTCCAGCTCTCTCTGAAGCCATCCAGAGCATTTCTCGCTGGGAACTTGTCCAAGCCGCACTCCCACATGTGCTGCACTGCACCGCAACGCTGCTCTCCAACCGAAACAAGCTAGGTTAGTGCTCGTGTGAGTTTGTTTTTCTGTTTCTGAAGTTATCAACCAAAATATGCCAGACTGATTCTAAATCCTAGAATCCCAGTAAGTTCATTCTGTGGATTGCCTTTCTTAATCTGTTCTCATTTATAGCATGGTAACCTGTGAGAACTTCCGCAGTGAAGTTAGTGGTCTGATGAAGTGAAGAATCAAAGTACTTCAATAATAGTTTGCTAGTTGTTTTCTAGAGATAATAGAACTAGTTTTAGCAAAAGCCTTACCAGTCAGTGGGCATGGGTTCCTTGAAGGAACACATATTTCTTTCAAGGCATGCTGCAGTGGCCAATTACAGCAGGTACTTTTAATATCTTCATTTATTATTATTTTTTCTTCTTTTTATTCAGACCAATGCATGTAATTCTCAGCAGATAAGTTCAATAAGGATAGGGCTAGATCCAAATCTAACTTACTTTACTAGTCTTTTACTGATTTCAGCAATGTTTTCAGGAGGAATTTGCTTCAAAGACATGCCAGTAGGGAACATTAACAGGACACAGCTTGAGTACCTCGCGGTGTTCACTTGTATTTTATCTGTTTCAATACAGTCAAACAGACAAGACTGTGGAGGTGGCATCTCTTAGGACCACTCTATGTCGATGCATTCACTTGCCCTGTAAATGACATTGCAGGGACTGAACTGCAAATGCTGTGAAATAAACAGAGACTTGTGACTTAGGAGATGTCAAACGTAATGAAACAGAGAGCTGATGTTTTTAGTGGTAGATTTTTAATTTTCAAATGCTTATCAGGAATTTGGATGCCCAGTTTTCCTCTGTGACTCTGAAAGTTTCAACAATACCATTAATGGAAATCCTATGAGATATTGTGATGCATTTTTCCATCCAGGACATCAGGATAAGCTTGGAGTAGCTGAAACAAAGCTTCTTCACACTCTTCACTGGATGCTGCTGGAGGCCCCTCAGGACTGCAGCAATGACCGATTTGGAGGAGACAGAGGCTCTAGTTGGGGAGGGAGCAGTAGTGCCTTTATACACCAGGCTGAAAACCAAGGATCACCTGGACATCCCCAGCCCAGTGCCACAAATGATGAGGAAGAGAATAACAGAAGGAAGTTCTTTCAGAACTCCATGGCCACAGTGGAGCTCTTTGTGTTCCTCTTTGCTCCCCTTGTACACAGGATTAAGGTAAGTGGAACACTCATGGGATACTTGTTTGGAGACAGCTCTGAGCAGGAAAAGAATGATTTTGCCTTTGTGCTTATTATTTAATTCAGCCTTCAGTGCACACTGAGTGGCTGCTGGAAATGTTTTAACAAGGTGGCAAAATATCAGCACCGTCAGGAAGTAATACTTCCAATGACATAAACAATCACCACAGCATCAGACAGAAACAAAAGCAAATAAATTTGAAGTGAGCCATTTGCAACCCTCAGGAATGTCAAAGATTGGTGGCCCTTGTGAAGTCTTTGGCACCTTGGAATCTGCAGAAAAGATTGTGAGCTTAACTTGCCCCAGTGATTCTCAGCTATTGCTCAGAAGGGCCTTGCTAGCTTTTCAGGGATTCCACCATGGGGCTGCCACTGGGATTTGTTGTTGTCACTAGTAATCATCTTGATGTTAATTACCAAGAATGTGTGGTAGTGGTATAAGCACGGCAGTGGCAAAGGCAATTGAGCATTCCTTTGTTCTGAAGTTGGAAGCAGTCTGCAGGCTTCTGTCTGCCAGGGTCCCTCTGTTGGTTTTATGAGTGCATCAGCTTTGCAGAACTGTGTGGTGAGGAGACATTTTCTGAGTGCTCTGACTCCTGCCTCTCATCTTCAGTTGTTCTGAAGGACTGCGATTTAGCCAGCTAGGCCTCAGGAGGGAAACTAGCTCTGGAGAGCAGATGCTTTGAAAAAGTCTATAAAGTCATGATGGAGTCTGTTATTCATTCTAAAAGATTAGAATATATATTAGAACAGCCTTGTATGCTGCAACAGTTGAAGATAAGAACGTACAAAATATAAAGGATAGTCTTTGGTTAAGGCAAGTGAAAGCAGGTCTGGAGAGCGTAATTCTTTCCCTGCTTCTACTGAGTTCCTGTACAGTATTGGTCAATTTATTTACCCCAATTTTTTTGTAGATGCTTAGTGGTTTCACATTTTCTCCATAAACTACTCGGATGCAATAAGAAGAAATGCTGAATTCTTCCCAGTGTTGCACACACAAATGTGAGCTGCCCTTTGAATAAATGAAATGAAGCTGGATGTAGACCATGGCTATTAGAGATTTGGTTTCATTTTTTTTTTATATTAATCTTCCTGGGTTGTAGTTTCCCAGGAGTTAATAACAGTATCTCTCAGCTTTACCTTGAAAATTTCTGAGATCTCTGAGATACTGTAGTGACAGAAAGAAAACATGCATGTTTCTGTTACCAAACCAAAGCTCAAAAAAGGTGAAGTAAATGAGGCATGTAACTGACTCGCTAAGTCAGGATTGTCCCCTCCGTGTTTCACAGAGGTAGAGGTCTCAGGGGAAGAATGCTATCTGATCGGTTAACCAACGTAATGCATGTGCTCGAGGAAGATGATACGTTTGCACAGGCAGACCTAAATGACTGAATTCCTAGCTTTGGAGAGGGTTTGTGTATTTAGCAATGTGTTTTTAAATGAGACTTTGGGGGGTTGAGTGGGATGCATGAATCCTGTAACTTAACAACTGTAGATAGTGTTGGCATGTCACCAAAAGCTAGTAGTGCAAAGTAAAAATGCAGCACATGTTGCAGCTACCACTTCCAAAAGCCTTGCAAGGTGCTCCTTAATAAAAATAATAGTTAAAAACAAGCTTAGTTTATAACAGGACTTGTGAGCTCAGTATGATAAGATGGCATTAACAAAGAGTAGGGAATAGAAGGGCTGGACAGCTACAAGCAGTCAGCTCTTGCCATTCCTTTAGCTTTGTCTGCATCATTGATTTCCACCACTGAGGCATGTGGAGCTATGTCAACAGGATATGGTGGTACAGCTATAACTATGCTGCCAAAACTGCTGTTACCATGTTTGTTTGCTTTATGGGGATAGCTGGACTGTACCAGCAACAGTGCCTCCTAATGTAGATGTGACCTTAGACCAAGTGAGTGCATACCTGCACCTTCATCCTGCAGAGATTTACTTGGGCACTAATTTACATGATTTCAGCTATTTGCATGTGTAAAAAAAATGATGGCACAAGTGTAAGTAGTATCAATGACTGTATTAATATAGGTCAGGTGCTAACAGAGCTAATAACGGTAAAGTTATTGTATACTGCTATTTCATAATAATTTGTTACATTTCATGTTTTCTCAGTTTCTAAGTTAATGTTTTAATACTTCGTATTCTTACCCTTTTGGGGAAAGAAGTTCAAGTTTTGTGGTGTAAATCGTAAGGTTGAGATTGAATATTAAATATGAAGTGTTTATATATGGTCAGAAGTGATGTTTACTGACACAGAATTAACTAGTACAGAAATTTCCCTTGGAAAAAAACAACTTGTGTATTTTTCTATTGAGATTTCCCTATTATTTTTAGTAGCTATACTTGAAATGTATTAAGGTCTGCTGAGTAGTGTCAGTGGCCCTTGAGTTAGCATATGCTTACCACAGAACTGCACATGGTATCACTCGTTTCTTGTAAGAGTTGTGGATCAGAGAAATGACAACCTTTTAAGATTAGAAACAACTTTCTGTTGTGTGAACTTGTGCAATACATCCTCTCTTTGTCTTCCTAGGAGTCTGACCTGACATTTCGGTTGGCAAGTGGCCTTGTTATTTGGCAGCCTATGTGGGAACACAGACAGCCTGAGGTTTCTGCCTTCAACACTCTTGTAAAACCAATCAGGAATATCGTTACAGGTCTGTGACTTTGTCGTGGTACTGTAGCTCCTGAGAGCTGGGAAACCTTTCCTTTGTTTGCCTGATGCTGCCTTATGTTCTGTAGCCATCGTATTTGAAGGAATGTGTTAATCCTGCAGGAACTAGTCAAAACTTTGAGAGTAGTTTAAGGTTGTTCCCCTTCACAGTCAACTGACATTTACATAATAATTAAATATGAGGTGAGAGAGCAAATTGAAAGTGAGAAAATCTTCAGTAGGCTTATAATTTCCTCTCAACCTCATATCTCGTATCACCGTATCTTTCTTAGTTGCTAAGAAGTGCAAAGGCAGTATCCAGCAGCAGCCTGTCACAGACAGGGAAGGCTATCCCAGTCTGGCACTGAACACAAATTAAGTGTGAAAACACAAATTAAGTGCTCTTCACTGTGTGAAGAGCACACAGTGGGCAGTGTAGTGTCTCCTATCTAAAATTCGAATTTCACTATGTTATGAAATCAAATAAAGCAGTTTCAAGAGGCTCTAAAGAAGGCTTAGGTTGTGAATTTGCTTTTGCATACTGGAAGGGGTTGCTCCTCCTTTTTACTTCAGCCATAATGGGACAGGAGTTGGATGCTTAGGCTTCCAAACTTGTGTCTGTCCTAGTCCTAAACAAACTTTTTTAATTTTACATTTTTAGACAATAGTTTTTAATAATTCCTACAAGGTAGTGAGTTGAAAGTTTACTGGGTATATCGCTGTAGCATTGTTTGCTTGTTCTCAAAAGCACAGAACTGTAATTTTCCCAGTAGTGAAAAAGCAGTTTGCTAAATCAGATTTTTCTAATGACAAGTTGTTTTGGATGCCATATTTTGTTCTGAAGGCTTTGTAGACCTCTGGGACAGTCCAGAAGTGAAAAGATTTAGGTTTTCCAAATTATTTTAAACTATCTGTGACATCCAGCTCTTCCTCCCTCTGCTTCAAGTTCCTGAATTAAAAAGTAAGATTTCAGACCTGGAACTAAAAAAAAGGAACTAGTCCTAAGTTTTCTTTGACTGTTGGAACTTTAAAGATATAGAGATTTTCAGTAGACAGTGTTGTTGACAACACAGTTTAAACATTTGTGCAGAAATTAACACAGTCCTTTTTTCTTTTTATGGCTGTGGATAATGCCTAGGAAGTCTGCAGCAGAGAGATGTTGCTCTGGGTTTTGTTTTGTTTTCTGGTTTATCCTTTCAGTGGTACATTTTAATATGAGAAGCGATTCCTGAAATGTTCTCCTTTGACTTCTTTTCTCAGCTAAGAGAAGTTCACCTACCAACAATCAGAGCGTGACTTGTGAATCTCCTAATCTGGAGAGTGGACATATCGAGGTAAATTCTGTGCTAAGATTAGACAAGTATGAATAAGGAGCTGAGGGAGGGGAAGATTATAATTGAAACAGCACTTGTAGTTACCGTCCTAAAATATTCTATCTCCAGAAATTACAGTTCTTCACAGTTCTTCTGAAGGCTCCTGTCCTCATCTGCAGTGGATCCAAAGGACATTGCCTATAGTTGTCAGGATCTCCTTGGCCTTATGCTGTCTTATCTGATGGAAGCCTGATCTTATGTATATTCTTGGAGCAAGAGCTCTGTCTTACCCTTTGCCTGTACGATGCCTAGTACTGAGAAGCTCCAGGCTTGATCAATTCCTTTGTGGTACTACCATGGTGTTATGGTATAAGTAATAGTCATATCTAAACACAAACTGCAGTAAGAAAACTAATATGAGTGAGATAAATATGTTTATATACTTATTTTCTTTTATTAAAACTATCCAAAGGGACTACAGGTGGTCTGTGAGACAGCGCAGCCAGATTCTGTACCTCCAAAGGCCACTGTTTCAGCATGTCATCGTGGAAATTCCTTGGATGGAAACATGTCCTCCCAAACCTCTCAGGAGAGAGGTACCGCACATCCCAGGTACAAACCCTTTCAGCAGAAAGTTAAGCTTGTGTTACTCGATGATGGAGGTCACAGAAGTCCATTATCTTGTATCTGCTGTTGTCAGTACACGTCAAGTGTTCTGGATGTTTATCTCAAACAGTTCAAGGAATCTCAGTTCTGGGTGATGAACAAGGTGGTGACACTTGATATTCAATGCCACTTTCACTGGAGAAATCTCTAACTGGCCTGTTGGGACAGTGTCTTTTGTCTTTTCTGATATGTTGGTTTCTTAGAATTAAAGACACTAACAAATAACCTGCAGGTTGAATGCTCCATAGCTGGATTCAGCCTCAGGCAACTAATACTGTTTCTGTTTTCCTTCTGATCAAATTTCCTTTCCCTTTAGAAAAGGATTTTTGCAAGCTTCTCTCCATTGCTTTCATTATGCCTTTTCTGCATCCTGCTCCTTAGCTTGCTTTAGGCTACAGGCCCAAAGGAACAGACTAACAAAGAAGCACAGCCACACATTCTCCCAGCTTGCCCTGTGGAGCTCAGGCCATGATTTTCTTGCATGGTGCTGATAAATTAACTTCTTTAAATCTAGATTTGGGCAGGTAAAGAAAGAACCAGGTTTTCACTAGTGCCAGCCACCCAGTAGTGCTGAAAATCTGTCATGGGTTAGGGCTGGGCCAGCCACTGAATGAAGCTGATGAATGTTTTCAGGGGGTGGAGAGGTGGGGAAGCCTAGCTATATTTTTAGGTCTTGATGGATTTAGGAATGTCACTTAAACTCCTCCTGAAAATGTTGGTCGTGTTGCTTGTCTCTTTTGGAAAATGTCATACCCAAAACACTGCGGTGTTTTAAGAAATTTCTTCGTTACAGTGACAGAAGAAATGTGGGATGGAGTGGGTTTCTGGATATAATCTAGGAATCGATCTGATTTCTCAAAAAGGGGTTTGGTGCACTCTTTCACCGGTGGAAAGGGCAATGCTATTCTCCAAGGCTCTGATCCCATCAGGAGGCTTCCCTTGGGATTTTATATCAAACCTGCTACCGGTTCTGTGCCTTTATTTAATTTGCATTAATGTGAGCCATTAAAACTGAAGTTGGGGACAGAAGTGCCATTCTATGTGTGAACACTACTGCTCACAGTGCACAGCTGTAAAAAAATAAGCAGCCTTTTAAGAAGACAGAATCAGGTGATCAATTTGTCAAGCTGGGTCTGGTGGTTGCTATGGGGATGAAGCTTCAGACAGGCTTTGAAGAGAGCATCATTATGCCTCCTCATTTGCAGGACTCATTGATCAGTTAAAACTGTACAGGGAGCTTTGGTTGCCAAGCAACAGACAACTGGGGAACAAATGTTGTTTACTTACCAACAGCCGCAGTATTCCTTTGTCCTTGGGCTGGGGTTGAAAGAAGGCTTCCTTTCCACTCTCCCTGCAGTCACAGGCAACCAAGAACCGATTATATGAACACTAGATTTCCTTCTAAATGAAGTACAGAGTTTAATTTCTGATTCCTCAGACACTTCTTGAGCAAATGGCTTGTTCCTCTCATCCTGGCTAATTATCCCTGCTCCACTCAATGTAATTCTCCATTTACAGATGATATAGCTTAACGTTGAAGCAAATAAAGCCACAGCCCTTTAGCCAGCCTGCTGCCTTGAATACACTGCCTGGGAGATAGACTTTGCAGGACGGACTTCAGTGACAAATATTTCATAAGGAGAACATGCCTTGCTCTAGGCTCTGTTGTGCCTCAGGTTTGCCCATGCGGCATACAGAGGAGTATGAAATGCTCTTTAGACTCACACAGTGATCTGAATTCTGCAAAGTGACCAGGTAGCAATGCATCATTCTTTACAACTACTGCTGAGTTGATAGGCTTTATTTCCTTTGCTGGGATGTTTTGAGTATCCTAGCTATTCTCATGTGTGTTTTACAGGCTGCATCTGTGTGACACAATCTTGACTGTGATAAAAACAGCCTTCACATTAGATTTATGGGGAAAACTTTATAGCATATTTCCATTTATCATTGTTTTCTCCTTCCTAATTTAGGTTTTTGTAGCAGCTCGTTTTAAAGTCATCGAACGTGTAACTTTTTTACCTGGAATACAGCACCAAGGGATAAGCTTTCAATCTATAGATTGCATACAGTGACATATACTGACACAGACGGGCTGTTCTGCTGTTGCCAAGTGCCTTCAACGTTGCCCTGTGGGGCTGGCAGCAAACCAACTCCTGCAGATTTGAGTTCTAGTTGCATACAATGCTCCAAGCCCAGTCTTGCCACCTGCCCCCCTTTCCAAGCATGTAATATGGAGCAGGGTTCACATGATTCCAAATGGTGTCAGTGTTCACTGCACACTTCTTTCTCCTTTGCCAGCCCTGTATCTACCTTGGATGCAGAGGACAGCTTTGTGGCACTGGGCAGCGATCCAACAAAGCGCTTCAAGCATGTGCTTCACTTTACACACTTAGAGGTTCCACTGGTCAGTATTGCCACTTGTTCCCTAATGCTTTGCTGGACTGTGGCCTTGGACACCTCTGTTCAGAATTTGGTGGTACCCAGGTGGAGATGCGGTGTTCTGCCAATGCTGTTTGCATGTTGTTTAGCAGAGCTGGTCAAATAAACGGGTTTTAAAAAAACCCAGATAACCTTGTGATGATTCCCAAATGCCCAAGAATACAATTCATGGAAGTGCTGTTGATTTTTATAGAATCTCAAAATCACAGAGGTACTCAGTTCACAGAGGTGTGTTTCTAACATGCTGAGTAGAACTACTTGAATTGTGTACTTTGGAAGGAAAAAAAAAAAGACATCTGCAGAGCTCCCACCCTCAGCATTTCACACCTTCTTTTGCCATGTGATTCTCATTCCCCTGACTCCCTTTCAGTGCTTCTTTTCTGACAGATTGTCTCCTAACAGCTAGTGACTGTAGAGAGGGTAGATCAGGCCAGTGCTCTGCTGGGAGACAAGTGGTATAAAATTGAATAATGAAAAACTTGGGGCATTTTATTGCAATAATATTGGCTCTGAAAACAGATATGATCCCTCTGAAATCTGAAATCTCTGGAGTCTCTGTTCTGAGGCTTACTACAGACATCTTGCTTTTGCCTGCACTAACTTGTACAATACTTACGAAATTCTGTACCCATCAGGAAATCACACCACCTGAAAGACAGGAAAATGATAATAGAGGCTAAAAATGGTCCTTTTTTGTAGGACACTTTGACAAAGACTGTCCATAATGGTAACTTGCATAAGAATTGGTTTAATTGGCTTAAAAGGTTAACTAACATAGCTGCCCTCACTGCTCCCTCTTAAGTCCTGATGTGTACAAATGTAAACCATTCCTAAATATATATTACTAGCATCTGAACAGGAGATGCTCAAGGGCCGTCCGTTTCCAGCTGAACAAATTACTTGGTGCAGGTGCTGGAGGCTTATCTTCAGACTACAATTTAGGAAAGTAACTCCATCCAAGAAAACACTTAACAAAGCATGTACTTGAGTCCTCTAGGGAGCTGAAAGCTAAATATACACCTACATGTCTTCAGTAATGCTGTCCTCAGTCAAGGCCTTAGTCCCAAAGGGTCAGTTTCAAATGTCCCTGCAAGCTCAAGCAGGTACAGCTCTGAGCACATCCTGGTGATTTCTGAACATGGCAGGAGAATGAGAATTGCTTACAGCTCTTGATGAGTGGCTAAATTTTAGGCCTCTTAGTAGAGCTCTTGGGTCTTTTGGGTTGAACCAGCATGTATGCTAGGACAGAATTGTTTTCCAACTATCAAAGAAAATTCTGTGATATCAAGAATGACCCCTTAAGAACAGTCAAACATACCAACCCAACAGATCATCGAGTGGTTCTTTATTCAGAGGACTGAGTGTCTGAGAAAGGATAAGGAGCCTCACAACTAACGTTTCTACTTCTGCTTTTTGGAACAGGGTGTCCTTGGTGATCCCACCATGCCAGAAGTCTCGCTATGCCACATACTTTGACGTGGCAGTGCTGCGCTGCCTGCTGCAGCCACATTGGTCTGAGGAGGGCACACAGTGGTCACTCATGTACTACCTGCAGAGGCTGAGGCATATGCTACAGGAAAAGCCAGAGAAGCCAGCTGAGCCAGAAATCACTCCTTTACCAAGACCTCGCAGCAGCTCAATGGTGGCTGCTGCACCCTCTCTGGTGAATACCCACAAAACTCAGGTAAGCAGTTGCTGTCAATAAGAAAATAGCAACTATTGTGGTGATGCTGGCAAAGGATGACTGGACAACTAGTGAAAAGCACAGCTTTGATGCTGGTTAACTGCCCAGAGGTCAGATACGTGCATCACTTCGGAAAGAGATCCTCAGAATGATGAGAGTTTTGAAGGCAGAGTCTGGTGCTGGTGACTGCTGAAAACTTGAGAGTTAATTTGGAATATTTAATCTAAGGTGAACTGTGATAACATTGGGTTTTAATGTGAGAATATACTAACATATTTGTCAGACCGTTTTTGTGTTACAGTGTAATACTCAGGACACACTGAGCTTCTTTGATGTAACCCCTCAAATAGGAGAAAAGGAACTTGGTGCAGTGCTACACACTCCAGGCAAACACTTGGGTTGAAATACTCGGGCAGACTTTGCAAACACTGGCAGTGAGCAAAAGTCCTTCATTTTGTTACCTCTTTACCTGCTATTATTCTTATTGCATAACCTTTACCTTTACATTTGCTAACAAAACCTCAGGAGACAAACTGGCTTAGTAGGTGTCAATACTTGCTCCCTGTTTTGCTGGAAAAAGAACGCCAGGCTTCCGACCTTGGTGTAGTAAAGATCTTTGTGTTAGAGCTTAAATGTTTTTCTTTTGGAGTAGCTCAGTCTTGTTCCAGGGATAAAAAAATGAATGCTACTGCAGTGTCAGTTAATCTCCTTGTTGATTTGTGCTACTTTTAGGTTGTGCAGTCTTCTCCTGTCATGTGGGCTTTTAAGAGCAAATTCTGATTTACTGAGTTGATAGAGCTGCTGAAGAAAATTTAATACAGATTCTATTTTTGCAGTCCAATTTTATGTCATACCTAAAGTAAAAGGCTCTATCTTGTGTTAATGTTTCTGTCAAATGTCTTTTTTTTTGAGCCAGAACTCTCTAAATTTTTGATGTTTTTTGTTAAAATCCTTGCTTTAAGTATTATAGAGCTCTGACAGCTTTTGACTTGTCATTTTATAGCAGAGAAGGGTGAAATAGCTTTTCTCTTGTACTGTTCATAAGCCAGAAGACAAACATAAACAATGTAAATATTACTATTTTTATTTTTAAACCTCAGGATTTTATAGCCATTCCTAGGATTTTTATGAGGGCTGGTGGTTACCTGTGGTTTTAAGGGCTCAGCAGAAGCAGTATTGTTTAAACTGTATTATGCTTTAGTATCATTTAGTATCATTTAGTATCTTTTCTTTAGTATCGTTGCCTCTTTCACCCTTGTAAAAGCTTGACATCTCTCCATAAAGGCCAGGTGAATTACTATTCAGTCTTAATCTACCTTTGCATGGGGATTTGACAGGATTGCCGTTCATGTCCAGAAAATCCTCCTTAATATTATCTCCTGGAGGGAGAATTGGAAGATATTGCTGTTGATGTGATTCACTGTTTCCATGCATATACTGTCTCTATGCCTTTGCTTATAACGACATGGTTATTCTGCATGTTAGCAAGTTTAGCTACTGATACAACAGGGAGTGCAGTCAGGGGTTCTCAGCACAGTGGCAGCATGAGTTGGGCTGTCTTCCACAGGCACTGGTAGCACTGGTATTGTGCTGATTCTTCTCTATGTACTGTGAAAGACTTCGCTCTTTTCACACACATGGCTATGTTTTGCTTTTCCAGGCTGTTTCTCTTGCAGAAAATTCCTTTACTCGGTTGCTCTTCACTAACATTTTTCTGTTAAATCCATTTGGCAATTCCACTGGGTACTTTCTAGCTGATAATGTGAGAACTCTGTCCAGGGCATTCTTTCCCCTGGGGCTGGGTTTGATTGCTTTTGGTAACCTCTGTGTCAGTCCTGTATATTTTTACTGTACTTCATCAAATTGAAGTCCCATTTAAAAAGGTTTCCAATTTGTTATGCAGAACAGCTGTGATGGAGAAGGTGAAATGGTCTTCCATGCAGCAGAAATTTCAACTCCTACCCTCCATTTTTACCACTCTGAGGACTGAAATCTGTGCAGTGCAGAGAGACACCTAGGCTCTGCTTCAACCCAGCCAACTGTGAGGGCTTAACTGCTGCTCTTAAATTTAGACTATCATCACTCCAGACTCTCTGGTAGTCAGAGGAGAGAATGGCACCTCCAGAGGGCTAAGACTTGTCATTTATTTCTCTCAACACAAGGGGTTTATATTGAGACTCCACAAGCTCATCCAACACAGTGATATGCTTAAAGCCTTCTTTTTTGGTCTAAATCTTAAATTCCTAACACAATGTCATCATTTCTTCTCAAAGGTTGATCAATAATTTCCAAAAAATATTGCTACTCTGTGTTTCAGCAGGATAGATTTAAAGTGGCAGGCAAAACTGACTAAAGACAAAACCAGCTGCCTGCAAATCACATCAGGGACTGGTAGATTTTTCTGGTAAATCCACATTCTTTCTGTTGTTCTGCAGTTTATCCGAGTGACTTCCTGCATCTCCCTAAACCTCAGCAAAGCTCTCATACTTCTTGTTGTTTTCTGTATGCTTGAAATCACATTTCAGATACAAGGCTGGGCTAAAGCAGTTGGAATTGAGAGAATGTGAGAAACATCCTCCATGTATTGCCTTGTAAACTGAGCAGCAAGGTAGAAAAAGATTCAGTGCAACATGCCAGCACTCCTTGTAGCATAGGAAAAGGGGTACGGGATGGAGTGTGAATAAAATTAATACTAGCTTCCTCTAGAAAGTTACTTTAGTCTAAACACATTTCCGACCTGGCAATATGTAACAACGGAAACCTGCATTGCACCTGTATACAGTGAATTTAATGTAAGGACAGGTCTAGAAAATGAAACCTTCAGAGGCTCACAAACCTCCACAGTCTGGCACTAACATTGCAGGGACAAAGAGCCTTGTCCTGTTACTAGGACTAGCATCTGTCCCACAGTTCTTGAGTTTTCTTATGAGGATGTTATGGAGGAGAGTATCAAAAGCCTTAACTGAAGTCAAGTTATATGACATCCACTGCTCTCCCTTCATCTACCCATTTGGTCACACTTTCATAGAAGGATATCAGATTAGTCGAGTAGGATTTCCCCATGGTAGAACCATGTTGGCTAGTCCTGATAACCTTCTTTTCTTCCATTTGGTTAGAGATGGCTTTCAGAATTAGCTGCTCCATCACTTTTCCAGGGATGGAGGTGAGTCTGACTGGTCTGTAGTTGCCTGGGTCCTCTTTCTTGCCTTTTTTGAAGGCTGTAGTGACATTGGCTTTCTTCCAGTCCTCACGCACCTCTCCCAATCTCTGTGATTTTTCAGTTCTTACTCTGTCCTTTTGGTGACTGTAAGCCACCTCGTAAGACACTGATTTGATAACTAATGAACAAAATAACAAATCTGAAATAAATTCATATGATGTTTTCCAGTCAGAGAGCTGTAAAACCTAAGAACCAAGTCGTACAGAGTACTTGCTGGCCTCAGCGTTGTCATATACACAAAGTAGTTTAAAACATCACTTGACTGTAGACAATGGTGAAGAGGCATCCTTCTGTAGTGCATCTGTTTCATTCTCGTGTGCATAAAATTAATGGGAAGAATTCAAGAGCGGTCTGAAAAGTCTCTGAAGAATGTGTGGTCCCCGGTAGCCCAGTACTGCAAACACTGTAACTGGTGCTTAAGGACTTCGGCTGCAAAGACTGCCACTGGCCTCTGCTGGACCTTCATATGCATAAATCTCTGCACGCTTGTGTATTGCAGAGCTGTCTAGCTCTGCAATACGCAGTCTGCCTAGGCAGAATCTAAACCAATACCATAGAAGTTGCTTCATCTATTGTTGCCATATGGCTATCTCTGGATTGAAAGCAGAAAGGTATTTTAATGTGACCTGGTTGTTTAGCGGAACATTTCTGATGGGGGAGCAAGGAAGAAGAACATCTCCATTGGAAACAAACTGATATTTAGGCAGAAGAAAATTATCCTGAGGGAGTTTGGTCAGGTCAGCTTGCACATACATCTCATGAAAAGTGGTATCAGATCTTTAATGAGAACAGATGGCCAGGAGCTGAACTTATGCCACCTTTTGTAGCAAAACCTTTCTTTACAGAAGGCAGCTGTAATGTATTTTGCTCAGTGCAGAAGGGGAGTAGAGTGCCCTCTACTGAAATGAGAGTGTGTTAGTTTCAAGGTTTTCATTGTCATTAGATATTCTGTGTGATAGGGGCTTTCACAAATATGAGTTATGATGAGACCTATGATGGACAGATCTTGGAGCACTGTTATTACAAGTGAAGGATGCTTACTGATGTAGAAGTCTGAGGTTTCTTTAGTGAATAAATATTTTTTTTTTTATAAATCAAGTCTCTTGAAGGGACAGTGCAGTTTATTGCAGTTCAGTTCCAAAATATATGTTTAAAGGTATATGTTAGTATGGACATATTTTCTTAGATTATAAATAAAACACTTCAAGAAAAGTAGCTGTTGTTCATAAATGTAAACCAAGGCCTCAAGAGGGTTTTCAGCTACCCAGAGTCATACCTGGGATCAGAATCAGAGTAGAGTAGATGCCATGCCACTAGACCACACTGACAATGATGGCTGGGAGTTTCTGTTGCAGCACAACATGCTGTACATTTTTTCTGTTAGACCTTTTTCTGTTAGAAAAGGTCAATAATTTTAGGAGTTTCTCAATTTTGTTTCTTGTGTGGTTCTTTTTTCGTCTTTAAATGTATGGTGTTTCGTGTAATGAATTGAAGGTCCTTTTCCTCTATAGTGCTCCTGTGACAGCTCTTGGATGTAGCTTTTTTTTTCTTTTTTGTAAGCTGGTTATCCTTTATTTCTCCTCATGCTTATTGTCTTCTTTTGGGAGCTGCAGGATCTTACAATGAAATGTAATGAGGAAGAAAAATCACTGAGCACAGAAGCATTTTCCAAGGTTTCACTGACCAACCTGCGTAGACCAGCAGTTCCAGATCTTTCCACAGACCTGGGGATGAACATTTTCAAAAAGGTGAGTGGAAGAAAATTGTGCTTTAATTTGCCTATGATTCAGCACCTCAATGTCCTGCTAAGTTGCAGCTGAAGGTCTGCTCGGACTATATAATCATGCCACATTTGAGATTGACATCTCTTTTCATTGGAAGTGATTTTGTGTGAAATTACATAGCTTTTTATATGCACGTTCCAAACACAATACTGAAATCTTTATTCAAATAACTATCCTGTTGAAACTCTATGAGGGGAGGGTACTCAGTGCTGATTTTTAAATACTGGTGCTCACTGTATTTCCAGCTAATTCAGTGAATTCTTTTGATGTTTTTACTTCATGA
The DNA here is from genome assembly GCA_020746105.1 of Trogon surrucura. Classification (NCBI taxonomy): domain Eukaryota; kingdom Metazoa; phylum Chordata; class Aves; order Trogoniformes; family Trogonidae; genus Trogon; species Trogon surrucura. Next base: position 51,255,628 of record CM036621.1, on the reverse strand, counting down.
AGCTCTGGGTTTGCAACCATCCAAGCTACTTAGCAGACTTTTGTGGATTCTAGTAATCTAGCTCATGGTCTGAGAATATCATAAAACTATACAAAGACTTCCATCCCAGCCTAGAGAAAGACTGAGTTCCTTTAAATACTCATATGGTTCCAGAGTGCCGATCATCGCTGTCAGGATAAATGGCCAAGGTAAAAAGCTCAGAGTGGAACGTTATACTGGGGACACACATCTGCGTTATCTTTTTCCCTGAAATGATATTTTACCATGCCTCAAAGTCTTTACTTGCTCTCATATCTGCTCCTCTTCCTCCTGCAGTTTAAGAGCCGCAAAGAGGACAGGGAGCGTGAGCGCAAAGGGTCAATTCCTTTCCACCACACTGGGAAGAAACGACAACGAAGGATGGGAGTGCCTTTCCTTCTCCATGAGGATCATTTAGATGTCTCGCCCACTCGCAGCACTTTCTCTTTTGGCAGTTTCTCTGGAATTGGAGAGGACCGCCGTGGCATTGAGAGAGGAGGATGGCAAACCACAATATTAGGTGAGATGTTATTATCTCTGCTCCAAGTTCTGTGTCATTCCTGTCCTGAATGTTCTTGAAGCAACAGAGGCTCTTTATTTCTTTATCCATCCTGTTGCCACCTTATGTCCTTGGCTCTGTTTGCAGCATTACACACCTGTTTGTAGAAATGGCAACTCTGCCGACAGCAGACCTTGAATGACTTATGCTTTACTTCACTTTTTCTCTGTAAACTATCATCTCTACTGAAATAATAGCTACTATAGCAACCTGTAATGATGTCTGTACCACTTGAATACACTTTCCCTGAGTGGCAGCAAGCATTGCACAACTGCAGCTTAAAATAGATTCAAGGAATGATTGCAAACTCTTCTTTTAAAGAAAAGTCTCTGGAGAGGCAGCAATATGGTCATCAGGAGTATGGCAAAAAATATTCAATCTTCAAATGAATATTGGATACAATATAAGTAGGGTATTGTCTCTCATAGTGAGGCTTACACTGTCTTGATACTGCAAAGATAGTGTTTAGTTCTAAATATTGGCTCCTTCAAGCTTCCAAGTTCTCTGAACAGTGTCTAGGCATTGTGTCTCTTCACAAACTTACTCCTGATGTCATAAATTTTCATCCTGGCACCCTCTCTTGGAGATGATAGGCAGCAAAATGATTGCCTAAGGCCATACCAGAGCCTTCTCACTTTAATCAACTTAGATGGCATCATTTTCATAAGCTCTCCATTGTAAACATGTCCCTCTTTGGGACAGAGGACTATGATTAGCCAAGTGAACTCTTGAAGATCTGTGTGTGTTTTGTCATGGATGAAATACGAACACCTACAGATTTGTACAAGAACAACAAATTTAGTATCCAAATCCTCCTTTCCATATCTTCAGTAGCTCAAAAAGTTTGTTAAATTTTGACCTCAGGGGCTTCAGATTCTTGTCCTGACTTAACCTACAGTGCTTTCTTTCCGATATCTCAGTGAAATCATGTATTTCAGATCCGATGGTCAACAGCTCCTGCCTACTTCAGAGAGAGTCCCCCTCTTTCAGTAGGTTCTTTTGATTTGTATTTTATTCTATTCCTGAAGAACTTCCTTTGCTTTAGCACTTCCCGTACTAATATACCTAACTTTTTTGGACAAGTGTAGAAGAAACCAAATTCCTATATCTTGTCCAAAGATGGACAATTTCAGTGCTGAGCAATCTTATTTTCCTGAAGCTACTGGTGTGTGACAGTGTGGGTGTCAGCTAAATTAGTATATATGCTGAGGGCAAGAGCCTTGCAGAGAGTTTGTACCTTCGGTCTTTATGTCAATGAACTACTGCAAGGTATTCCACCGTCATGTTTGGTTCTGCTTCACAGGGTCCTGGAAGGCCTTGACTTTTGCAGACTCAAATCCTTCGATTTCTAACCTCAGCTACTGTCTCTTGCCTCCAAGCACCTCTCAGATGAGCAAACTAAATACCCATTTCTTGTCTTCACCCTAGGAAAGTTTACCAGACGAGGGAGCTCTGACACAGCAACGGAGATGGAGAGCCTGAGCGCCAGGCATTCGCACTCACATCACACCCTGGTCTCTGATCTGCCTGACCACTCAAACAACCATGGAGAGAACACAGTCAAAGAAGGTAAATTTAACACATCAGGAAAGAAACATTTCGCTGAAATATCAACTCCAAGAAACTGAGGAAATGTTGTGGTTTCCATGGATGAGTATATGACTAGTTCTTTCCCTTTTTTTTTTTTTAATCCTGCATCTCTTGAGGTATTTTTTTTTGGTCTGTGTAATTTGGAACAATGCTCCAAACCTTTCTTGTTTGTGTGACGTGGTTTGTCAAAAAGAACTGTAGCCATCAACAGGAGAAGGCAGGGTCTGAGGTTTTTCTTCACCTTTCCACAACTAGCACAAAGTTTGGCCAGAAACTTGGTGTTGCTAACTTCAGTGGTTCCGTAGGGAATCTTGTGGTATTTAATGCCCCTTCACAGTCCACAGCTGCTGGATTGTACTGAAAATCACAGTTTTTTCTTAATTGTCCTGTTTTTAAATAGAAACCTGGCTTTGAAATTTACTCGAAGCCTCCCTGGGGCCTGTCTGTCTTGGAGGTCTCAGCAGAAATAGCAATGCCAGTGTGACCACAGTGGGAGAAGCCCTGATGAGATGAAGTCTGCTCCAGAAAGAAGAGTCTTTCTTTTGGCAGGGCAACACCACCTTTGTCAAACAATGTTAGCCAAGCAGAGGAAAGCTCTCTTATGTCAGCAGAGCTGTCTGCGCCAGAGCACTTTTCTGGCAATGAACCTACTGCCTAAACACAGTGATTTTTTCTCACTCATGCGTAGTGCTACTGACAAAACCTGGCCATAGAGATTGGGCCTAACTCGTGGCAAGTGCAACCTTAAACCTTGATGAGGGAACAGGATATCACATACCCCATGGAGCAGGGCACAGTCTGTCTCGGCACAAGCTGTCAGGCAACATACCTAGGAGGCTACAGATGCACTCACATATCATGCTATGTGCTGTAGCCTTGGAGCTGTCAAAGATCCATGCTCTTTCAGCACAGCAAATCTGTATAGTCTTGAGAGGGGATGGATTTGCATTGTCTGTGGTCCAGAGCGGGCACATCTCCTTCATCTCTGCTGTGTCTCCTGCACAAAGCTCTTCTCCTGGATCAATTTCATAGAGTTTATCTTCCCAATCTTCATTTGTTCTATGGGACAGTAATCTCACTCACTACACTACATTAGCTTCCTAGCCAAGTATTTTCTAAAAAGTAGCCAATTCTTGTTTTTCTAGTTGTACCTCAGGTATAATTTTGCAGCCAACTCTATGAATAATAGGACAAATCACACTATTTCTAGTGATAGTCTATGACTTTGAATGAACCATTCTACAGTTAGAGAAAAAGTATGGATATTGCATGCTTCTTTTGTATTGTGTGACAAGAAATATCCAAGCATGCTGGTCATTCATGATTTCCCATCTGTTGTCTATTTTCCCTGGCCAGGAGACACTTGCTAATGAACTCGTTTCTTCTGGCTGACACACTGACAAGCAGAGATGAAAAATTAGTTATATCCTAGGCAACTGCTCAAGAGGAGTCATGGGCACATGCTGCAGGCATGCATGGATGTAAATAAAGAGTCCTTAGTCCTCCTTTCTACCTCTGTGAGTTCCATCCAGCAGTCAGTCCTATCAGTGATAACAAAATAAAGATTCAACATGGGAAAAGTTACTTCATGTAGGATTTGGATATGGATTTTTGTTCCTAATTTTAAAATAAACTAAGCAAAACCTTAGCAAAATGAAAAATAGCTGCCCCTGGATAATCATCAAACTTGGTAGCTCAGGAACTAAATTTACTAATTCCATCAATATTATTATCTTCACCATGCAAATGTCAGTGAATGACATTAAAAAGTCACACCTGCCAGCAAGAAATCCTCTGATTACAGGCAGCTAATTCCTGCCGTCATCATTGACCGATCTGTAGCCTAGTTCAAGGTATCACTATCAGCCTTAGAACATTTTTCCTAATAAATAGTGCTAGTTTAGTACTGGCATGGTCGCACATGTTATGTGGAAAGGTAGTCATTGCTCTGGCAAGTTGGTGTTTGCATAATATAACCAGTCTATCGCTGAATCAGTGCTTGAAGATTCTGGTTAGATGTATGCTGTTTTATTCATTAGAACTCATTAAATAGCCTTACATAGGGATTCTTCGTTCCTCCATAGCCCTGTTACTGTAGTGTCTGGCAGAAGGTGGTCCAGTCAACGCTGTGGGACACGTAGGGTCTTTCAACACTACAGGATGTATAAACCTACTTACAAAGCACTAAATGTGGGAAATTACTGACATCATGGCCTAGATTTAAACATGAGTTGCAAAACTATGGTGAATCCTTGATAAAAATTGTCCCATGTATCCAGAATGCTATCACTACCTGAGCTAACCAATTTAAAGTTAAGCTTGGCTATGTCATGCTGTACCTTCTCTGAGTGCTGTGAACTTAGACACCACACTGCCATTCATTCTCATCAGTCAGCTTTGCATTTTGGAGATGGTTTAGACTGTCACAGGTACTGGTAGGAACACACTGCTACATTTTTTTTCAGTTGGTGTGATGAAATATGAAAATGGTGTAACTTTAGAAAGCTGTTCCCAGTTGGTGCTACCATTACTCCACCTTCACTCCTGCATCGAGCTGCAGAGTCTTTCCTCTTTCCCTTGACAGGGCAGTGCTGCTTTTAGGACCAGGCACTGGACTGAAATAGGGAACAAAACTACTGAAAATCCAACCCACCTTTTGGATTAGATTTAGGCTGGCTGAGCTCCCTGATCTACTTAACTGCCCAGTTGACTGAGATCAGTTTAAGCTGCCATGGAACTGTACTGCTAGATCAAGCTTGGGGTTGTTCTAATTTATAGTAGCTTAAAGGAAGAAACCAATCTATGCTTTCATCCCTGCGCCCATGATAGGAATTAGGAACCTGTCTTGTCTTTCAGCATTACAAGCTGCATTAAGAGCTGCGCCCTTCTTGTAAAGAAGCACAGCCTCAGTTTTCCATTGCACAGCTCTAGAGATGGAAATTTACAGGTAGCTATTTTCTTCCTTGCAGTGCGATCACAGATCTCCACCATCACTGTGGCAACCTTCAACACTACCCTGGCCTCATTCAATGTGGGCTATGCCGATTTCTTCAGTGAGCACATGAGGAAGCTTTGCAACCAGGTGCCCATCCCCGAGATGCCGCACGAGCCACTCGCATGTGCCAACCTCCCACGGAGCTTGACAGACTCCTGCATCAATTACAGTTGTTTAGAGGATACGGACCACATTGATGGAACCAACAACTTTGTCCACAAGAACGGCATGCTGGATCTCTCGGTAATTGGCAAGGAATGAGGAAAGCCAGGTCCCTCTTCTGTCAATATAGCTGTACCATTGAGAGCAGGGGTTTGATGGGCTTTTCCTCCACCTCTTTATATGACTTCTCTCAGCAGTACATAAAGGTCAGTCAGATACATTTGTGCATACCGTAAAAGTCTCCTCTGAGATACTGCAACTCCTGTTACTCTTTGCAAGGTGCGCATGTGCATGTGGAATGCACACATCAAATCTGAAGGGGTACTATGCAATGGCTGTGTTCCTGGGGCATGCACCAAGTTCCCTATAAAATAATAAAAAACTGAATAGCACTCTTCTTCTAGTGGCACTTTAAAACTCACCTTCTCTGCATTCCCCTCAATGACTCGACAGCTTCTGGTACACTGAAGCAATGTTCTCAGGCTCACAGATGTCATCCCATGGTTTCCTTTTCTGCCTGACTGTGCCCAACCTGTGGTTTCTTGTTTTACACTTAGATTGTAAGCTCTTGGGGTTGAGGGCTGTGTGTACTTCATTCTGAGTTTGTACTGTGCCTGCTATAATGAGTGTCTGGTCTGTGACTAGAATTTTCAGGCACTAAATAGTACTAGGAGGGAAAATAAGTCTGACATTAAATATGATGTCTGAATCTCCCAGGTGGTCCTGAAGGCTGTTTACTTGGTCCTGAACCATGACATCAGTTCCCGGATTTGCGATGTGGCTCTGAACATTGTGGAGTGCTTACTTCAGCTTGGTGTGGTGCCCTGTATAGAGAAGGTTCGGAGGAAGAGTGAAAACAAAGAAAATGAGGCCCCTGAAAAGAGATCAAGTGAAGGATCATTGCAGCTCAAAGGGGCTGCTACTGGTGGTTCAGCTTGTGGATTTGGGCCTCCCCCAGTTAGTGCAGCTGGAGATGGAGGAGAAGAAGGAGGTGGTGGAAGCGGTGGAGGTGGTGGAGGTGGAAGTGATGGAGGTGGTGGAGGAGGAGGGCCTTATGAGAAGAATGACAAAAAACAAGAAAAGGTTTGTCTTGTTTCCCTTTATACAATTCCCAAATGTGCTGTAAGATCTGTTAAGATTGCCCTTCTGTTTTCCCTCCTTTTGTTGTTTTTTTTTTCCTACCATAGTGACAAATTAATTTGTTTAACTTTGGTGCTGACTTGGGGTTCTGCTGAAGAAACATGATTGAGAATTCAAGCACTGTAGCTACTGCAGTGAAGCAGCTGTCAAAAGCAGAGTTTGTGAGCCTTGTGCGGACATTTTCAGTATCTTGTCAAAATGCCTGAAACTCTCAATCGCAATGATTTTTTTCAGGTTTATTATTCATAACTTGTAAGGGAAACCAGAATCCAATGTGTGAGCAGTTTGTTTTCTTTCATGGTCAGAAATCAAAAATTTTTCAGTGTTGCTATGGGAATTGGCCAAGAGATGCTGTTGCTGACCTCTAAAGTTGCAACTCATAGAAGCATAATACCTAAGACGTTTTAAAAAATGTTCATTTTTCTGTTCAAGCAAGTCAGCTCTCTGTTTTTTCAGGTAGAATTTTTTGGAAGTAAGTGCTGAATGGTATTAATAGCTGCATGCAGGAGGCTTCGCATTTATAGCATGACTTTTTGAGGGGAGCTGAAAGGGAGGGGTCTGGCCCCTAAACTTGAAAAATAATTGGATTAAGCATTTCAAGAGTAAGAACTTGGGAATGGAGCGTCTGACAGTAGAGATGGAGAGCAATTTGTTAAAATACTAACAAAACGTCAGTTGTTGTGCCAGGGTTTCACATTGTCTTTTCTGTGACCCTCAGGATGAAGGCCCATCTGTCAGTACCCATAGGCTGGCACTCACAATGCTGATCAAAATTGTGAAGTCTCTGGGTTGTGCCTATGGTTGTGGAGAAGGACACCGAGGGCTCTCTGGAGATCGCCTGAGACACCAGGTATTCCGGGAGAATGTAAGAGAATTAAAGCTCATTAAAGCGTCCCCCTTGTACTTTTGACATCAGCTGTTGAGATTGCTGTCTGGCCCCTCTGTAGCTTTCTCTGTATTGGCAGTAAATGTGTTGCTCTGTGCCCTGGCTCACAGCCTGTGTTGCAGCCCAGCCACAGCAGATTTTCAGCTATTGTGTCACCTTCCAGTCCCTGGGGCTTGCTAAGAGCACACCCGAGGCCCAGGGTGCTTCCAACCACCCCAATGGGTGGGTTGTCTGGGAAGGGGCAAACACATGGGAGCAAATCCCCTGTGTGAGCTGATGTAAGCAGTATTTCACATTGTGGTACCCCGACAGAGTACAATATTTACAGAAGGTGCAGCTATCTCAGTTTGCATGTCTGAATTCAGAAGTCTAAGGTATAGTTATGTCCACCTTTCCTACTGGTGATTATGACTGGTTGCTGCTGGGCTGCTCCATCAGTAGTTGGAGCGTACTGTGCTTGCAGGCATGTTGGTGTGCAGCAAGGTAGTAGAAGACTCATACCCTGTTTAAGAGCAGGGTGGATGGTCACTGTTGATTCCTCTCATTTTTGGCTCTGCCCAAGCTGAAGCAGTGGGAAATGTCCAGGATGTAGCCTGCACATCTGACTTCATCTAGAAGAGTTTGACTCCCTGAGATTAGTCCAATGCCCTGTCAAACGGTAGCCTTTCAAAGACTGTCTCCAACACATGCCTCCGCTTCGCCTTCTGTGCTTGCAGCAGTGAGCGTTTTTGATGACTGTTATGAGAAATTACACTGTGCCCATCCACGGGGTGGGTGGGAGCCAGGTGCTTCTCCCTGGCTTTGGTTAGGCTGAACCATGCCAATAGAGCTATAATTTCATTCTGGGATCTAAGCTAGATAGCTCAGAGATGGACTGGCTGCCTCTCTCCCATGCAACATTCTGTTAGCTAGACTCCAGGGTACTGAGGAGACTGTGGCAGTAAAGTTAGTTTTGGGCAAAATGAAGTAAGAGAGTCTCAGTGATAACAGTAGAAAAGTTCTGCACAGAGCACTGGTGGAATACACACCATGTTCATCGAAATGTCGATTAGGCTTTTATATTGTATAGGAGCTGCCCCACAAAACATTTAGACCTGTGCATCACATGAAGCATAAATGAACAGTTCTTGTGAAGACAGGTTCTTGTCAGATTCATCGAACTGAGGTCCTTATGGGAAGAGATTTTCCTACAAATCTAAGTCTGCTGCATTTTCTGTGTGTTTGTCTGGCCAAACTGCTTTGCATGCACCATTTGTGTTGATTGCATGGACAGTCACCTGTCTGAGTTTACTGGAAAGTTAAGTGCCCTATTGCAGGTAGCAGGAGAGTTTGTGTTTCCTATAGAGCTGATATTTCAGATTCTTTAACTCCACCTTCATGGGGTTCCAGTAGGTTGTGAAGTTGCCAGTGAATAGCTTTTAAATAAAAACTAATGTTTGCCTGGTATAAATTGGTTGCTGGGTACAAGTGCATCAAATGGGTTTAGTCTGAGCCAGAGGCTGAAAATCAGATGTCTGAGGCTATGAGCCTTGACTGAGGGGGTACATTTCTGCTTTATTCATATTCAGTGGCATTTTACCTTAGGATTGGGTAAAGGAGGAGAGACTTTGAGACATTGGCTGACAGTGGCTTCACCACCACCTGCAAACCGTGGCACCCATACTGGCGCACTGTTTCCTTGTGCTGAAATTCTCATTGGCTTCGGAAGTGAAAGTATCTTCTCCTACCGGGCACAAACCTTCTGGCTCCTAGGGGAGGTTATTTTAGAGAGCACAGCTGAGCACTGGCTAAGCGAGAGCAAAAAATACCCTGTTCCTTTTAGCAAAACTTGAACACATACTTTGATGTGATGTGATCTGATGGGTATCGTTGCAGGCTCAGAACTGCCTCACAAAGCTGTACAAACTGGATAAGATGCAGTTCCGGCAGACCATGAGGGATTATGTGAACAGGGATTCTCTCAATAATGTGGTGGATTTCCTGCATGCTTTACTGGGGTTCTGCATGGAGCCAGTCACTGACAGTAAGTATAGCTGGCATCAGAAACTCTTACTTGAATATTCCTTAAATGTACCATCAGGAAGAAACCACACTCGTTCCTTTTCCTTTAAAAAAAGAAAAAAAAATGTGGCTGACTATCCTCAGGATATATAGAACGTATCCTCAGCCAGTGCAGATCACGGGAGTTGGATCTCTTCCGATCTGATCACCCAGTGATCTCACGTAGTGATTTTGTGTCACCCAGTGCACCTGGAATTGAAGCCTTCTCTTTCGATTCATTCTACCTGTTGTTCATGGCTCTTCAAAGAAAGTATTTTCATTCAACTATGCCTCAGGCAAGAAGTTTTCTGCTTTGTGGCCAGGTGTCAGCTGGAATGGCTTGTTTAATCCAGGGTTTATTCTGAGCAGAGATATAACTGAGCATTAAAACCTTCTGTGGTGCCTCAAGTGAGGCAGTAAATAGCAAGAATGGATTGAATAAACAATGATAACATGCAGATACACGTCTCTAGTTAGAAGTGTGTGTGCGATTTTATTTATGTATATGTATATATGTTTTGGGTTTTTTTTTCATGTTAGAAAAATTATTCCAGGTGCTACTAGAGTGACCAAACCTTTATGCTTGGTCACTGCATGCAACAACAGTTACAATGACTGCTTATATAGATTAGGGATAGCTCCTCTGAAGCACTTGGGGAGTTTCACTAGTCTATTAGCCTATTTCTGATCACAGGCGTTTTAGAGAAAGCATCAGAAAATATCGTGAGCAGGCTTTTATGAAGAAGATGCCCACAGGAAGTTTCCCAAAGTATTAATCAATTATTGACTGGCTCATGCTTTGAAGCGCAGCAGCTCATGCAGCTTTTGAAAGTGTTTTCACCTGATCAAACTATGGAGTTTCTTGTTATTCACATAAATGTGTAATTCTTTTTTGACTCTTTCTGGGAGCTTGGTCTCCTTGTGCATCTTGCAAGAAAATCATTCCCGTAGTTCAGAAGATTTTCTTTTCATTGGTGTTCTCAATAATCTGCTGAATCAAACACCTCTTTTCGTTTAGAACAGTAAATAGAAGAGCAGCCTTATTCTATACATCTCTAAATGAGAGATATGGATAAAAGGAAGCCAGAGTGGTCCTGATCTTTTCAATCCTTTTTTGTACTACAGTTATTTCTGGGAAGATTTCATCCTTCTCATTTATTTTATGTTTCCCTTTGGCTGTATTTTTTGTAGGGTGGGATTGCGGGGACTGAGCATGGGATATTAGGCGGGGATTTGCACTTGTCTCGTGTAACTGAATCCCTTTACATCTGTCTTTAAGCCACATTTTTTTTAAACAGTTCCTAACAAGGGGACTTACTTGTACTTGAATTTCACAGACAAGGCTGGATTTGGGAACAACTTCACCACAGTGGACAACAAATCTACTGCCCAGAGCGTAGAAGGTATTATTGTGAATGCCATGTTCAAGTCATTGATCACTCGCTGTGCTTCCACTACACACGAGCTGCACAGCCCAGAAAACCTGGTAAGCACTTGACTTCATGTTAACAAAGTTACTTTTTCACTTGGATGTCACCAGTGGGGCTTTACAGTAGAAGAATTAATTCAGTTTAGCCAAGGCCTTGAGTGTAGCAAGCTATGCAGACACAATTGAAACATGATGTAAATATGATACCCTCCTTGCATGCCTGCCTTGGAACCTGAGGACTTAGCCAGGATAAAAGTTATGCACTCTGAATTGCATTCTCCTCCCCCTTCAGGTAGCTTGTGTGTTTGGGTTTTTTCCAAATGGATTAGTAGTATAGTCTGTAGCAAGGGATTAATGAATCAGATCACTGTCACCGTAAATCAACTTTCAGCAAAGTTAAAGTCAGTTTACTTGGTTAAGTGTGTGGTCGACCCATGGCAGAGTATGTGAGTTACTGAACAGCAATTTGGTAGGTCTTCCCAAGGTTTAGATCAACATTCAGTTTACCAAACACCTGAAGGAAAGTAAGGTGCTGCTGGTTGCTGCCTGTGTGCTGTCTCTCCAGAGCAGTCTGTAGAATGGAGAGCATGAGCAATTTTTTGGATCAGTGCAGAATCTAGCAGCTAATCTCAAACCACCTCCTTTATTACCAGAATTTAAGATTTTTCATGGAAGCACCGAAGAAGCACTCTTGTGCTCCATCCTCATGGAACAGCTGTAGAGGCGCTGAAGTCTAGCCTCTGTGAGGGCAAGGGACACAAAGAAGAAAAACACAGTAACACCTTAAACCAACAAAGTAGTCTAACTGTGTCCAAGTCCTCTTGTTTTTATGGATATTCCTCCTTTGGAATGTTCCTCAGCAGAAATTAGGTGGTGGGATGCAGAAAAACATGCACCATTGCTGGATCTAGAATAGGATTGCCAAGTGTAAATTTTCTGTATAAATTATATGTTACTCTGGACCCTATTTTAGCTATTGTGTAAGGTGAAATTTATCTTTAAGATAGTCTCTTCATTGTGCCTGAGAACATGGTATGCAGAGTATATGTGAGGATTTCCTGCTGCATCACTCTTTAGAGTGAATCTTGTGTTCAATGTCTTACGAAAAAGAGCCTTCATCAATATAGAGATCCATTTTTTTTTTGGTTTGGTTTTGTTGTTGTGATGGGGTTTTTGTCTGTTTTCGTTGAAAGCTGGCTATGCATTTCCTAGCTGGGAATTTTCAGAATATTCCAAGATCTTTCAGGAAAGTTCACAGATCAGTCCTGTAAAACTCTTCCCTCCATCCCCTTGCCCTCAGATACGGAGGTGATTTGTTGCATCATGGGTGTGTATGAATGTTCAGAACTAAAAAAAGCCTTGAGTGTAGGAGTAGGTTGAGGAATGAGTGAGTCATTCCTCTCTCTTCCTGTGATGTAAAACTCTGAAATAATGAAGAAAAATCCCAAGACACCCACTGGTTTTGAAACAAAACATGCAAGTTTTTGCACTCAACTTCTGTGCCCCCTGCTTTAGCTTTTTCATGCTTTTTAAGATTATGAGCTAGATGAATGGGATGAAACAGGCTTTAAGTCATCTTTGCAGCTCCCTCATCCTACAGCTGTTTTAACCTCTGGTAACTTTACATCTGCCATAGCCCATTGCAGAGCGTGTTTCATTACAGCAGTGTTCCTCATAACCCGCTGCTTCTGAGTGCATTAAGTGGAGTTTCCAGCTCTTGATCCCAGGCAGGAAACAAACCCTGTACATGGAGAGTATATCAGACAAGAGCTGAAGGAAGTTGTGGACTGCTGAAATACCTTAGAAACTGTTGATTCTTACTGCTTCTTCTCAAATTGCACACTGAATTCTTTCTTTTGCATGATGTCTTGCTACTCAGGGCTTATACTGCGATATCCGACAGCTGGTTCAGTTTATCAAGGAGGCTCATGGGAATGTATTTCGGAGAGTGGCACTCAGTGCCCTCTTAGACAGTGCTGAAAAGCTAATACCAGGGAAAAAAGCAGAGGAGACAGAGCAAGAGCCAAAACCTGCTGCAAGCAAAAGGTGGGTGTCTAGGAGGGAGAAAGCAAATGACTAACTTGCATATGGCTGTATGACTACATGCACTGAACACAAATGCAGGAACTCCAAGGGCTTGTGTGTTTTATCTTGATAGCTTATGTCAGGTCCTGATGTACAGAATTGTACTGTGACAACAGTCTCCTTCAAAATTTAATGGACTGAAACAGTAATATAGTTGCAGCAGGAAGTGTTAACCCTCTCATACAAGAGGACTAAGAGAACAGTGCAATGGAAACACTGGGAGAAAGAAAGGTTAAGAGACTGACAATGTCAGTCCCAGAACACCATGTGGACATAGCATTTAAAGTGCATCACATCCTTAGTGTTGTTTGTCTGACAGGTAAAGCCTGGTATGCAAACCAAGTCCCAGAAGAAGTGTAATCCCGATATGCTTCTTTATTAAAAAAAAAAAAAATCCTCCGGTGCTTTGAGACTTGTCATATTAAATGTTGAGAAGAAAGATTAAGAAAGTTGAAAAACTCCTGAAAACCTTGGCTTTGCTTCTAAGAGCTGATGCCCTTTTCATGACTGATATATAGAGAGGCAGGAACTTGCTAAAGAGATGGTACATCTCTAAAACTGCTTTGTTACTCAGCAGCACTGCTTTCCATGTCATGTAGCTATGGCATGACCATGAGATGGGCCGTCCATTTGCTTCAACTGATGATTTATATCGTCTATATAGATCTGAGCTGGGAAGCATCATCACTGACAAAGGCCAAGCATCGGCTGCCCCTGATGAATGCCGTAGTTACATCTCAAGCCGTCCAATGCAAACTCCGGAACAGTAAGTAAATATTGAATTGTTTCATGTGTTGTTGCCAGCAACTTCCTTCTGGGGTTAATACAAATGGGCAGGACAGCTTATGTCTTTGAACACTACAACAAAGTGTTGAGTGTCCATTCAGGAGCTGCTGATAACATCCAGAGAATGCCTTTCTTTTTTTGGTGTTGCCAACTGAACCCGCCCTGATTTTGATGAGGATCCATCAGAGATTTTCAAACGACAGTGCAGTGGATTTGTCAATATCTTATACCACCATAGCCATGAATAAAGTGTTAATTCCTCAGAGGTGTCATCACAGCTGTTCTCCATGCTTTGTTTGTACTTCTGGGAGATGATTATATTAATTTTCAACTTCCAAGTTGTTGCTAGGGGTCATTAATCCTTTACTGCCTTTCAAGAGCCAGCTTATCCCTGACCTGTCTTGGGCACGTAGTCCCTGAAGATTGTTGCATTTCCCTTACCAACACAGGTGTTCTACCAGTTTTCTTAATGAGCAAATCAACTTGCTGTTAGGTGTGGCACATCTGAAGTTTCTATTGTCCAAAGAATTCTGGCGTTTAATATTGAAGCAAATTTAATCAATACTCTTAAAAATTTCAGGAAATTTTATAAATGGCCACTGGTCCCTAAGTAACTTTGGACAAGTCACTTAAATTCTCTGTGCCTCTGGACACTCGTTCATCTTGTATGAAGATATTGCTTGCACGAGGGCCCAGAGCTCTTTATTATATATTCTCCTGCATTAACTGAGCCCGCAAAGTCTCACTGTTGCTGAGACTGCAAGGATAATGCAAAGCCCTTTACTGCTCTACGGAATTGCAGCAAGCTGTTCTGCTCTGAGCCCGACCACAGCCGTGGGAAGTCTCAAGAGCACAGCAAAATAGGCTGTCCCCATTCCAGTACTCCAGCAGTATTGGATAGTATTGATTCCAGCAGTTTCACAAATCATGATGTCCAAAAGCTCTCTGGTACACATGCTTGTAGAAAAACAGCAGTGTAGTCTTACCAATGTGGGTCATTTTGACCTAAAGAAGATGATTTGTTTTTCACATAAAGGAACTAAAAGTTGGAATGACCTCTTCAGTGGGCAAGCTCCTCAGGGTAGAAAAGATGGTTATTTTGTGCCTTGAATAGTGTTGAGCATGTTGTCAAACTTGATTATGTCCCACTGAGAACAGTATGTTTGGAATTCAAAATGAAACAACCTCAAAGAACAGAGTGGTTAGGAGGGGGCTGCAGGAGGGAGACCTCATTCCCCTGAGCATCCAAACTTCACTGAAATGCAGTTCACGCTCTGCATCTTTTTTCTTCCAGTGATGAACAAGTCCAGGGAGCCGTTTTGGGACGCAAAGACTTCTGGCGAAAGATGTTCAAGTCACAGAGTGCAGCGAGTG
This sequence comes from Trogon surrucura, assembly GCA_020746105.1. Taxonomy (NCBI): domain Eukaryota; kingdom Metazoa; phylum Chordata; class Aves; order Trogoniformes; family Trogonidae; genus Trogon; species Trogon surrucura. The sequence continues at coordinate 51,240,564 of CM036621.1, read as the reverse complement.
ATACCAGTAGTCAGTCTGAGCAGGACACATCTGAATGCACCACTGCTCACTCTGGGACCACCACAGACAGGCGCTCCCGCTCCCGTTCCCGACGAATCTCCCTTCGAAAGAAACTCAAACTCCCCATAGGTAAATGTATGTCTCTTCCTATTCTATATACATATTGCATGTGCAAAGAAACACAAATAGATGTATCTGTCTTAAGTAAGATTGCAAAACAGCTCCTTAATATCCAAGTATATTGTGTATATTCTCCCAAGGGAAGGTGGGAAATTCTGCTCTCTCCATTTTACAGATGGGAAACTGAGGCAAAGGGAAATGGAAGAAATTTGCCAAAGGTAACAGAGGATATCTGTGGCAAAATAGAATACTGAGTCCGTGTCTCCAAAGTAGAGGGCTAGTACCTCAATCTCACAGGCGCTGTTCCTATCTGCAGAAGGGAAATCCAGGTAGCATTTGATAGACAAAGAACACATGCTTTACAAGTCCCAACCTTGCATGGAGGTTAATACTTGTAACACAGGAAGGTTGCTTTCTCTTTTCCTCCAATTTTCCTATATCCTACCATGGTCACTTGGGAGAAATATGCTGCAATTGCTAATAAATAGATTTTGCTTGGAAGCATTTTCAGAGTTGTCCTGAGTGACTTATTCTGCAACAGGGAACTGGCTGAAGCGTTCCTCCCTCTCTGGCCTGGCTGATGGGGTGGAAGATCTCCTAGATATCAGCTCTGTTGACCGTCTGTCTTTCATCAGGCAGAGTTCCAAGGTAAATGTGTCAGACTGGATTGCAAAGAGTTTGGAAGGACAGTATCTGACTGGTTTTAGCCATGTAAGGAAATATTCTACTCAACATTGACATTACAGCCAACGAAACTTGGTCACAGAAGTCTTCAGAGTAGAGTGCCATGGGCATCTGATACTGGACTTCTGTGGCTCACGGTGAAGACTAGGTTAAGCCTACACCGTACTTGTCAGTCTGCTTTGGTTCACTGAAATAGAAACCCGTGCTCTGTCAACACACTTAAGGCTTGATTGCTGGACACACGTCTCCTAACTTCTTTGTGCCTTTACAGCCTCTTGCAAAAGACCAATCCTTTAACCAGAAAGCTTAAAAGATGAAGTGCTGCGGCGTACGTAAATCTGTGCAGACCCGTTTCTGTCACTATGGTGATCCACTGTGTTACAGCCCTTCTATAGATGCTTTACGTCTCTGTCCCAAGAGATAGTGGTGCGGTGCAGCCTGACCTGGCCCTTTGTCTTTGCACAGGTGAAGTTTACCAGTGCAGTGAAGCTGTCAGAAGGAGCGGGGCCAGGAGGTGGCCTGGACAACGGGCGAGATGAAGAGGAGAATTTCTTCAAGCGTCTTGGTAAATGGCGCACCTGCCGAAGACACCCATCCAAGCTTCATCACACAGAAGAAAAAGATGGTTAGAAATCAGGGTTCTCGTCTCCTTTTTTCTTTCTTTCTTTTTTTTTTTTTAAATCACTTTCTTTCTGTATTTTACCCCTTTCCCTTTTTTCCTGCTTTCTCCATGGTTTTTTGTATCCATTCTAGCCTTCTCCACCGTTTTAGTCTTTGTAACTGTTTTCTTTCTCTTCCTTCTTTCTTTTGCTTTGATTTAGAAAAAAAAAAACTCTAGCAAAGTAAATTTTTTAAAAATCAAGACTATACAAACAAATTATGCAAATACATTTGGGCTTTTTAAATCATATTTAATTTGATCAATACACTTGAAAAATTAATGCTTGCTTCAAAGCACTTAGTTCAAAATTAGGTGTGTAAATCTTTCATTGCCTAATATAACAATGGGTGTTCCATCAGGTTTTTCGTTTGTTTTTTTTTCCCCCCAATTTGTGACCATTCGATAGTTTTAGCAAAGATCAGCAGAGAAATGGAAAACCCTGCACAAACCTTGTTATAATTATCTCTTTTCTTCTGTGTTTGCATGTCTAGTGTCTGCATACCATTCGTTAGGGATCCTGTCCTTTTTTCTTAGCACACAACATAACAATAACACTATTTTTCCTTTCCACAAAAGTATATTTAATTGCAAAGTATTTTCAAAATCAGCAATGTTTGAAAAGTGCCTTTATGAATAATACAAGGTCATGATATATTCTCTTTTAAAATGTCATGCAGTCATTCACATGCTCATGTCCTCAGCTCAGAGCTCATCCTTGTTGTCAGGGAGACAACCTTATATCCTGAAGTTCTGTTTTTTTCAAGAAAAGCCAAGCCGACTCCCAAAAACACACAAAACGGAGTAGATTTTCTTTTTCACCATGATTTCTCTAGCTTTACCGTGTGTGACACTCTCTGGCATTATGGTTTTTATTTTCTGACATTGCACTTTGACGCTGCATTGTATGTATTTCACCATCTGTCCCAGACCTGTGGTGTGATGCGTGTAAGGCATTGTTCAGGCAAGTGAGGCTAGCAAAGTATGAGCATATCTTGCCAGTGTAAACTGGTCAGCATTCCACTACTGCAGAAACACTGGTGGTGATTTTCAGCTAGCTCCCAGGTGCAAGGAGACTGTGTCAGCCCAGAAGGTTGTTGTAGCTTTGAAGCTAAAGGTGAATACCCCTGCAACGGGAGGAATGGCTTTGTTTTCTTGATTCACTATCTGCTGAAGTAGTATGTTCCACCATGTTTTCTCCCAGCTCTTACTGGGAACAAACAACTGAAGGGCAGTGAGAGCTTCATAGACCGCCAAAGATGTTTCTGCAGTGCTCGTGAGATGTCCTTCATATTTTCTTGTAGGAAATGCTGGGTTTTTTTCATCTTGCTAATGTTGGTTTTATGCCACTGTGAGTTTGCTTCTGCCTAAAGTGCCCAGGTTCTTGATTTAATGACACAGATTTAGTCTTGGCCCTGTGAACATCAAGAGCCTTGTTCAATATGTGTGGCACATCTTGTCTGTGATGACACGTTAGTAACGACTTTTTGAACTTTGGAAGTGTCCATACTTCAACCTTCTGTGAGTAACATCAGAATATATGTAATTAATGAAGAGAACTTGAAACATCTTTTACATGCCAGTAAGAGAAGAGATGAATGTGACACATGCTTGGTTTTGATATGTGTATGCATTGGAAGTACCCTAATAAAAGTCATGCAATCGGTTAAAGATAGAGACCCTTGCATGCTAGAGTGAGAAAGAAGCAAATAATCCAGTGATGTTGATGGGGAGGGTGGGCAGTTGCCCACTAACTGAAGTAAAGAGAAGGTATTTAAAGTTTGTAAGGCAAAGTGTGACAGTTAAGAAAGTTGTATCACCATGTCCACAGGGACATCTGGTATGCAATGAAAGCCACATACCATTTCAAAAATAGTCGTGTAGTTGCATATGCCTGTGTGTACAAACCCGTTCAAGGTGGGTGGGCATGCTGTTAAATCTCTCAAGGTCTGATCCTAAAGCATTGGTTTGGAACCTATTTCTGCCTTCCCATTCTTGTCATTCATGATGCTATGCCATTATTTTGCTCGTGCTTTTTCCATGTGGTGTTTCCTCTTGTGTTTTTGGGGTTTTTTAACAGAGTAGACCAAATTTAAAAGAAAACAGTGAGAGTAGAAATACATTGCAGTAAAAAAAGAGAAAAAAAAAAGTGAAAATAATTTGTCACTTCATTTACGAATTGTAATCTTCATTGTGATATATCATCTAGACCACTGGAAATTCTGTGTTGGTTATGTATGTAAGCATATGTATGTGTGTGTGTGTGTATCTGTATGTATGCATATGTATACATACATATACACATAAATATATGCACATTCATGCATAAGAAAATGTGTACTTTAATGATCTTTTTACCTATACTAAGACCAAAGAATATATAGAGAAGTGAGTTGCGATATGTTTACGTGATACCCTCAACTTTCCTTTTGGCACTTACTGAAGACATTATGAGAGACCATAGAAGTTACCAAGATGTTCAAGGTACAACAGCACATGCTTGCTCCAGGGGATGGTCTCGTATTTGCACAGGAGGCAACTGCTGGGGTGGCAGCTTGAGCATCCAGTGTCCTCCTGTGTTAGGAAATGATCTCTGCTCACTGGGTGAAATTTTTGCAAGGCTGAGTCCCGTTAACATTAAGCCAGTGAGGGCTCCGCTGCTTACAGCAAGGCTACTCCAGGATGGGTGTAGCAGAGAACAGTCATCAGCTGCTTCTGAAGGATTCTCCTACAAAGCTTGAACTAAGTGCAAGCCTGGGACTGCAAAGGGCTGTAGTCGTAGACTAGGTAGTAACACTGAGCCCAGATGGACAAAGCCTCTGGTAGAACTTAATGGTAGTGGCTAGGGAGATGCTTTGGGCATGCCTTTCTGTATCAGAAAGTTAATTTTCTGTTCATTAGCACATACAGGCACAGCCCTAACAGGGCCCTGAATAGGAAACGCTTGTACCTCAAATGAGTTAGTGTTCCAACAGCCATAGCAGGAAGGCTCAGATAGCATGCTATAGGCTTTAAGGAAACCAGAGTTGGAAGAAAAGGGTATTTGTGCCTGCTCATTTATGTAAGTGTTCTACCTGTTCTTTCTACAGTATTTATTTGTTTGTTTGTTTCATTTTGATGAAATGTTTCCCAACATAGGAACATTTTTGTTTACTGGAAAACTATGTGCAGCTTCACTGGAGAGACAAAAGCCACAGATGTTTGTAAAGAAGTCTCTTGAAATTTGATATACCTGTGTCTTCAGGGAAAAAGTGAAGATCTACATTGTCACTTTCTGTTGTGTTGTTTGTGGTGCATAAGTGTTTTCAAAATAATTCTGGGGAGTGCGGTCTCAAGGGGAATTCAAGTTTCAGCCATTCTTTCCTGAGGAAGGAGAAGTCACAAAGTCCTGTAGAGTGACATTTTGCTTCTTGTCTTTCAAATCCATATTTAAAAACAATCTTGAATTCTCTACTCAGTGTTCTCTTTCTTCTCCTGTGCTTTATCCTTCAGTATTCTGTAAACTTCTGCACTTTCACTTGTAAACAGGGAGAGTATTATGGATGAAGATAAAAATCCCAGAAGCTGACTATTCTTGTTTTCACCAGCCACCCTAGCCTTGAAACTACTTTCCTGATTTCTGATCTCTGTCTTTCTACCACTGTCTCAACTCTGGGTACTGACCGCGTAATGATCTTCTGCATTCAAACGTGTTCATTCAAATTGGCAATGGGTTTAGTTAATTTATCACGTGAACTCTGTATATGGATTTTTAAATTGTGCTTGAAAGAAGCCCTGGAGCAAGGTGCTAGCTTCATTTTCAAAAGAAACTCTTATTAGGGAACTTTACATCCCAAGGAATGTAAGACACTCAAGGGAGAGAAGCTGGAACAATGATGATACCTAGGAGTTGAGTCCAGCCTCACTTGGGCGTTCTGGTAATTGCAGAAGCTCTATTTCCACGTAGAACATTTTCAATATTTGCTACTGATTTTTCTGTCCTAGTAGATGATATATTACTAAATTGAGACATGAGTAATTATGTTTATGCATGCTCCACTTTAAGGTAGAATTAGAGACAAAAGAGAAGTAAGGGAAGAGGTTATTCAGGAAAAACAGACAAGATAATCTTTGTTAAAGAGGTGGGCAGGAAGGGCCATAGCCTGGTTCACCTCTGTTGGAGTAGATCCCGAGCTTCCACACTGCATATGGTGGAATTATTTTAGGCAGACATCAGTATGATCAAGACCAGAATCTGGCTTGCTGTACACCTGTTCCATGGAAGTCATTAATATTGTAAAAATGCCCCTGTTGTCTTCAAGATAGGGCATCAGTGTGAGGAAGGGATTTCGAACAAGACTGTACTGGTCAGGATTTCTGTTCCACTTTTTTATTGGTGAGAGACTGTGTTCCCTTCTCCCTACCCCTCCCTGCATCCCCTCTGTACTCTCTACCTCTCTAGGTTGCCATAGCTTTGATGATCACTTGGCCTCCAACCAAGAAGGAGGAAAATCCAAGAACGTTGTGAACCTGGGAGCAATCCGCCAAGGCATGAAGCGCTTTCAGTTTCTCCTGAACTGCTGTGAACCAGGCACTATCCCTGATGCCTCCATTTTGGCAGCAGCCCTAGATCTTGTAAGTCATTCGTTGGTGTATTTTTACCTGCTGAGTGAGAGCATGTGCATACGTGGCGATCCGTTGTCATTCACTGATGCTGTCCATGCCACACAGAAAGCAGGTAAAGCATCACAGCAGTGCCAACTGGTGGTGCTGTTATTAGGTGGAGTTTTAGCATCTGTGACTGGATGAGTTTGCAGACAAAATGGATTGTTTCTTTTATTGCATGGTTCTCCATAACTAGATTATTGCCGGCACAAAGCTTTATTGTCAGACTTCAGATTTCACTCACAGCCATTCTGCTTCTCCTTCTAGTGTTAATAATAACCTACAGAATAAGGATTGAAGACTGGATAACTACCTGGGGAGGCACAGGAATTCCACTCAGCTGTTCTGACATAGTTATAAATACATTAGGCAACACTGATCTGTTAGTCACTAGGGCCAGTCAGTGGAAGAAACTTCAAAGGTCAGATTGTGCATGCTTTCGAATGCAGATATTGCTGATTTGCAAATCCAGATCACAGAAGTGCCACAGTTCAGTCCCTCCTTCCTGACACTGAGTGTCTTTTCTGTATCTCCTTCCTTCTGTTCCTTGCAGTTGCTGTTTTTTTCAACAGTCCCTTCCATTTCTAATGCAGTGGCCTTCAGCCTGTGGTGCATGGACCAGTAGGGCTCTGTGAGATGTTTATGTGTCAAGCACAAGTGTATGATAAATACAGCTATGAAAAGCCAGCCAACTATTAGTAACTTCTCTGCACAGTGCCCTTCTACTTCCTTCTCTAAGTGTTTGGGTGTCTGCAAACTGAAAAAGATTGAAAGCCACTGCTCTCAGAGCATCCACATCCTCTCTCTTCGTCTTCCCACTCCCCACTTCTTAGACTGTCGTGCCATTTGTGCTTATAATCAGTTTTTTTGCTTGCTGCTGGAAATGCCAGGCTCATGGACTCTCCCATTCTGCTAGTGCTGTGCCCTGAGCTGTGCTGCCTTGTCTGCTCCGTAGCTGTGGGGATGATACACTCTGTGCACCACTCCTTTATACTTTTTTCTTAACTTTGCATCCTTAAGCTGCAGATTCAAACAAGTCTACATCTAGCTCTACTGTTTTGACTGGTCACCATCCACCTTCCACTAGACAAGTGTTTTCTTCACCAGTTCCCACTCTTCCTCTTGAAAGTTGTTGTTCCTCTGGCTGGAAGCCATGGAGGCAGTGGCTGGTGGGGAAGCCTGTCTCATGCTCTTGCAGTCAGAAGTGATTTCTGCCAGTCAGGGTTGCAGTGAGCGCAGAAGGTGGCTTTAGGGAGGTAACCACTCCTGTGAGCGTGCTGCACAAAGACAACTTCATTCTTCAAGGCTGCCAGGCGTCCCCCCCATTACGAACTCTGAACTAACACAGGGAACGTAAGGTGAATGGGCAGGAAAGGAGCTCATTCCTGACAAGTATGTCCCTTAAGATCCTTCTGGGAATGCATTACTCTGTGTGCTCATAAATCGGACAAGTTTGGCAATTATGTCCCTATTGCCTGTAAATGTCTTATTTATTTTTTAAATTCACAAAACGCTTAAGCTACAGACCAACTTATTCTGTGCCCATATATTAAGTCACCTGAAAACTACTGGTCAAAGTGAACTGTTTGAAGATATATTTTCTGACTTCCAGAGCTGGCTTTTACACAATAGCATTTGGCTCTGTTCCCTTTCTGCTGAATGATACAGAAGGCTTTGGTATCAGAATTTCTAGAAGGTCTGCAGCTAAAGATGAAAGAAGCCTTATTCTAATTACAGACTTGGAAGACTCCTCACAAGTACCTGCTCAGCTGGCATTTTGTCTGCAAAGTATTGGAGATACATGGAAGCTAAGAAGTCGTAGGCACTGCAGGTTTCAAAAGAGGACAGCTTGTCATCTCACAGTATTGCTTAGTGGCAACGTATGCTGTCATGGAAAATTCCCACATTTTATACCAATAGAGCACACACAACAGAAAACATTCTGGGTTTTTAACTTCTGGTTTTTAGACTTTTGAAGTAATAGTTTGAATCAGGTTTGATGCAAATGAAAAACTTCTGAAGTAATTTTATCCAACCTAGTTGCTATGGCAACCTTTAAAAAATGAAAGGCAAAGAGCTCCAGTTTCAGTTCTTTCATCAACTTTTTCAGCATGCTTTCTCATGCAGATGTTTAAAATTCCCTTTGTATACCAACTTCAAGACATTTGAGCAGTCTGGAAGTTGATACAGGTTGGCCACCAGTGATATCAGAACAGTGAAACAGTCTGCATGCTGATGGAGGTAGTGTTCTCTTAGGTTTAGAACCCATGTAGTTAACGTATTTTCCTAGAATCAGCATACATCATCATCATCATCAAATGGCCTAGGCTGGTTAATCCAACCTCCCTGTCATGGGCAGGGACGCCTCTCAACTAGATCAGGCATCCTTGACTGAATCTTATAAAACTAAAATCAACTTGTGGCTTTTCAAGCATTCAATGACAATAGGTAATATGTTGCTAACCATTTTGTCTTTATTTCACCAGCTTAAATCCAGACTTTGCAATAATAAAATGGATTTTCTTTCCCTGTTTAAAAAACTTTGGAGGTTGAAAGGCAAGTGATATTGTATTTCACTCTGTGGTCAAGTTTCTGCAAGCGGATTCCAATAACCCACTGTCTAGCAACGTTTAAAGATGTTACCTAAATTATCCTAATTAGATTACTGTAAATGACTTGAGTGGGGAAATATAACTTTCCTTTGACCAGTTTAGCAACGTGTGACACCTGTCAGCATTGCATTCCTCTAATAAGACATGTGAACTGACCTGTTCTAACACATAAACCTCTTATGCTTGTTGAAATGCCATAATGACACTACTTTATGGCAGGGTTATATCTGAGAGGATCTACAAAATATTGGAACAGCAGAAGTGAAGTCTAAATGGCAAGAATACTTGCCAGTATCCTGACTGCATATCTCTCAGGCTCTTAGGCAGGCTCTGTTGTTCCCATGTCCCTGTTTCCACAGCAGAAATATTTGTCCATAGGAGGGCACAAAACGTGGAAAGAAATAAGAAGTTGCTCCAGACAGATCCCCAGAGCAGATGACTGGGAAGAGAAACAAAGAGCTGTGTCATGAATTGTACTTGACCATTTTTAGATATAATCAGAGAGATTTGAACTAATGTTTTTGAGGCAGTTCTCTGAGGTGCTGGTTAATAATTTACTCATGACATGTTTTTCGTATACCTGCTAGGCTACTTCTCCTGCCGGGCTTGTGGCGAGACAAAGCAGAGCAGAGTCAGCATCTTTTGACAGTACTTGAATTTACTTTACTTTTAAAAGTAGATTGTTGTTATTTGGCACTTTTTTTCCCCCTTCTTAAAGAGACCAGTGGAAATGAATTCTTGCTGAAAATGCCTTGGGGAATATAAGGACGGGCACAAGAAAATTACCACTGCTTGATTAGTCTTATAAAATTAATTGTCCTTGAAAATAAAACTGGACCTAAATGCTCTGCAGTCATAAAACTCTGCAGGATCAGCCTTACTTGAATAGTAATGTGATGCTGTAAAATTCCAAATCCATTCTGTATTTGGTCCCTCCTACCCAGGTCATTGCTTTTGCTGTTATTAGTACAAATCAGGCTCTCTGTTAAAAAACTCCAATGGGAGTAATTGAAATTTTATTAAGAAAATGGTGGATTCTTATTCATGACAATTTAAACAGTACAAGAACAATTTTCAAAATGGAAAGCCATGTAGCAGGTCTAATGTTAAAAATGGACTTGTGAATAGTTCTGCAGGCACAGGGAGGCTTGTTGAGAGTATTACTGCTGTGTTAACTTTTGACGGTGACCATGGTAACTTGTGTTCTTTTCAGCTATGCATCACCTGCCTGATTCATTTCTCTCCATTTGTGATGTGTTTCTCTGTGGTGTGAATCCATCCCTGTCCATTCTGTCACATCTTCATCTTTCTCTTGCTGCTGCTTCAGGTTTCTCTGAGCCTCAGGTAAGCAATCACAGAGAGCTTATGCCCTGTGATGTTCAGAAAGTCCTCCTTCGTGCAGGAGGTCTTTTCTGTGATTTTTAATTTAGAACTCCTGCTCCTCCCCTTTACCAACTATTCTACATATTCTCCTTTAGTTATATAGTTGAGTGTTTCCATGATGTTTACAACATATATCTTTACAAGATTCCTGTATGCTATGAAATTGTGATTTCACCAGTGGTGAACTAAAACAGGAGGAGACTGAGGCTGGGGCTTCATGTATGTCTCCACGGTTAAGGTTTTGCTCTGTGAGAATAAAAGAATAAAACCCTCACCTATTCTGTGTTTCATATTGCATGTGAGCAGTAAGTAGTTTGTAATGATTTTTCCACATGCTAGGTATTAGTTTTGTTTCTGGTTGTCAGTGAGTGTCTGGCTTCAGATTTCTGCCTTCCTCATCAGAACATTGGGCCACTTTAATGTTCTTATTCAAGACAATTGCTAAAAGATTGCTGTTTTCTTCCAGCTTTTGAATGAAATATGAGCAAAAAGCTGCAAGAGAATTTGTGCCAGGAAGCAATTAAGATATATTTTCTTGTTAATATAGACAAAACATAATACTTTTATTTATTTATTTACTTACTTACTTACTTGATTTATTTTCTGCCAGACCCCTAAAAGGGTTGACTTTTTTTCAATCCTGTTGGTACTAATTTCTGGCTGTAAGTTTAGCCGCAGAATATAATTTCTTAAATCAATTTGCAAACTTTTGGAGCATTGGTCCAAAATTTCTTGCTCTCAACTTTTGATTGGAGTATTACTGAAGGCACTATTTAGTAATGTTCCATAGACCATCCTCCATGGTCTCAAGGCCTCTCTGTTATTTATGGACCACAGATGAGGAACCTCCCCTTGTAAGTAGATGCTGATCTGTTCAAATTATCTCATTAAAGCTGTCAGCATCTAAATGTGTGGAACACATACCTGAGCTCTGTTAAGGAATCTTTCAAACCCAGCTTGTAAATTGTGGATATTGTCACACTTTTAATTTTGCAGCCTGCTGGCCACAGGGGTTTTTGTGTGTGAAAATTACAGGAAGAGGGGGGATAAATTAGCTGGAAACGAGGAGAACAATTTGCTTTCAGCCACTTTCCACATCTGTAGAGATGTTACGTTTGCCGAGTTGTAGACTGCTGGGAAGATACCCTCTAGGAAACAAACTACAGTGTCTATTTTTCAATATGTTTGAAAGTTTCCGACGTGTTTGTTATTGGTCTCACTTGGATCTTGCTGGGTGATTTAATACAAACTAAGATACACTCAATATTGTGTCTTCCATTAAATAAAAATGCTCTTCCAAGCGCGTGTCAGGAGGATATTTCTCTGGAAAACAGTCAAACACTTCAAAACTCAGCTGTTGGATGTTGTTTTGGTGCTAAATTGTCTGATGCTTGCTGAGGCTATTGAAGTTAGGCCAGTGAAATGTTGTTGTTTTATGCTAGTAATGGATTTCACCCTCTGGATCTGCTTGTTACAAGTGCAAAATAGCACCCATCCTAGTTTCAGCAAGCCTCCATTCATGCTTCCATGCCCAAGATGTGCAAGCAGAACTTAACATGGCAAATAGTGGGGTTCATGTGGCTGTGCTGCCATTTGCACTTGAAGTATTTGCAGCTTCACTAGCAAAGGTGAAAACAACTCGTTCCGACAGTAACAGCATCAGATGCACAATTCTGCTTTTCGCCAGTTAGATGGTTTCCAAGAGATGGATATGGAGCAGTATGGATACCAGGTTGGTTATAAGTTTATAATGTGGCTCTTCCTGCCCCTCCAGTGGTTGGACTAAGCATAAGTGTTCAGTGTTTGTGAACCTTGCTTTTATTAGGTCAAGAGGTGAGACTTATGGCAGAGATCCTGGTGTCAGATTTTGATGGAGAGATTGCTCAGTCTGTGTGACTCCATGGCAAGCTTTTAAAGCAATCGATGAAAGCGCAAAATCCTCTAATGTTCAGAGAGCTTTTCCAATGTATTTCTATTTAAGGTGATGTTTTGCAAATATTTCAGGAAGCTCCTGTAGTAGCAAGAGCAGCCCTGTTCCTTGAGTGTGCACGCTTCGTTCACCGCTGTAATCGTGGCAACTGGCCCGAGTGGATGAAGGGCCACCATGTGAACATTACTAAGAAAGGCCTGTCCCGTGGACGTTCTCCTATTGTGGGCAACAAGAGGAACCAGAAGCTGCAGTGGAACGCAGCGAAGCTCTTCTACCAGTGGGGAGATGTAGGTGTTTGTTTCTCTTCTATTTACATTAAAAAATACAACATAACGTAAAGGTAATTGGATCTATACAGAATTTCAGTTCCAGTAAAATGGGGATTCATAAACCTCCCTTCAAGCTTGTACTTTGCAGCCTGCCAGGGTCAGCCCTTCTCCTAGTGGAAACAGACTTTGTTAGGACAAAACAGTGTCCCCTTCCCTCTCCTCCCCCTGCTGTGTTCCCTCTGAGGATCCATTTGGTCTACTCTCCTGTTTCCAGCACTTGTTTTATGTGAATGCCTAACGAAGAGTGAGAGCAGTGGATGTGATACTGCCTGCTTTTTTCTAACTTCCAAATATTTTTAGCCCAGGGCTGCTCGAGCTCGATGTGGTGCTGTATATTTAGTAATGGATTTCTCTTTGATGTACTTACTCTGCTTACTCAGTCTCTCTTTACACTCACACAAACTGTTAGCACTCATCATTCTTTGGCAAGGAATTCTACAGGGCTACTCTGTGTCATCTAAAGAACTATTTATGTTTGTTTTGAGCTTGGCTCCTTCAAGTTTTGTTTGATTGTGATCTCTTAGTGTACACAAATTGTCCTGTCTGGCCCTGTCAATGCCACTTGTGATTTCTTTGGAAACTCATCAGGGTATGCTTGTTGAAGGTCTGACACTTAGTGCAACTCATTTCACACCACTCAAAATAGTGGGAGAAATTCCTTTGGCCTCTGTGCTGCCTGTTATATATGTCTATGTGGAAGTGAGCTTTTTGCTTCTCACCCCTCTACACAAACCCAGAGTTTTTTACAGTGATCATCATGATCAAAAAAAAACCCCACACGAACATAAAATCCAAGGCTCAGGGGAATTTGAAAACTATGTATTCTGCAGTCTTAGGGTACTTACATAAGCCATGCCATAAAAGCCTTGCTGTTCTGTATTCTCCTAGGTTAAATCAACATACACTTCTCAGTAGAGCATATTGTAGGGAACCGTGAGCTGGTGCTGAGCGTGTCAGTACATTCTCTTTGCAAAACAGCCCGGGGTGGGGGGGGGGGGGGGGGGTGTGTCTGTCCACCCAAGCTAATAAGCTTTGTCTCTTGGCAGCTATCCTCCTTCCATTTCTGAGCAAGCTGGGCTCCCCAGGTGGCTGCTTTTGTTGGCTCTGACCAGATTCCAACCAGATAGGCTGAACCGTGAGGATTATCAGCTTTCTGTTGCCATAGTACAGGCACCTGCTGTAGAACATGCTGCTGTTTGTGTGTGTTAACCTGTTGGTATCACCGTGAGCAATAGCAGCATGAAGGGTGGAATGCCTGTGTCCTCACAAAGCTCCTAAGCAACTCCAGCACCAAGAAGGTGAGCTAGGCTCACCCAGCCCGTCTGTCTCCATGCTGCCAGATTCTTGTCAACGCTACAGCACACCATCCTTGCTGCTTGGTAGCAGCAGAACTGCTCTGCAAGGAAGATTCTTGGGAAAGGGGAAAATATTACATTAGTCTCTGAATGCACTGAGGCTTTGTTTGTGTTTTTTTCTTGTAGACTAGAAATTTGTGCTAACTATGGATCTTTGATTGTCTGTCATTGCTCACTAATTGCAATATACTGTGCTATTATCAAAGTTTAGTGAGAGCAAGAATGAATATAAAACCTTTTTTCCCCATCCAACTCCTTTAATTCAGCCTCCCTAAACAGCGATCAGAGAATTGGTAAACCCTTTCCACATGAGGTGGGATTTAAACTGCCCGTAGCAGTGACAAGTCTATTGAATCAAGCGATCTCACTTGTAATGCTGTCTTTTGAGATAATACAATGTTAAATGTATTCTGTTCAGGTTAGTCTGTCACTTCCTTTGGCTGCTTCTGTTAAAAGGCATTTTCTTTTAAAGTGTGACGTAAAAAAAACAAGTATAATTCACACAGATAATACATGTTAGGAATTCAGTGCTCATTAGGTAGGAAGCTGTGGGGTTATCTACAATTGCTGTAGTATTAGAGTGTAGAACAGAGCATAAATAATATGTGATAAATTACTGCTTTGTGGAAAGGTATGCCGAACATTTCTACCTTTAAGTGCCTGAAACATGGAAGGGAAAAAAGATTGTGAGAGATGTGGAGTTTATTTAGCAACGTGCAGGCTCATGGATAGCTGAGATTGGCAACTGTTCGCATCAGCTTGCAAACCACGATACCACCTTACCCTCTTTGTGTACCAGTCTGCCCTCTTCATTGTGGCTGGGTTTCACAAGACCTGCTCAGCAGCAAGGACAAACAGCCATAATAAGGGACTGTTAATGTGTTTCTTCATCATTTCAGCCAAGACAAGGAAAATGATACAGTGCTGGCATAACCATCAGTTCTGACTTGTAGAAGATTCAGAAATCCTCTTTAGCATCTTCCTCTGAAACTATCCCCAAACCAAAAAGGCCAAATGGCAAGGGCTGATGAAAACTAATTAAACACCTACCTTCAGCAAGGAAAATCAAGAAAATCCTTAAAAGCTCTGAAGTGTCTTAGCAGGAAAGCATTCTTCTTGCTAAGGCACTGCTGTAGCTCTGCTGACAGCACCATGAGGGCTGTTTAGGTGCTGGTAATGATGCCGGCAAACAGCCACAAGTAAACAATGCCTTTCTGGAGAGTGTAAAGGTATTTAGCGGAAATCTGTCTGTCTCTGCTCTTTACATGGATTCCCTCTACACTGCTCCCCATGTACCTTCACAACTTTTATAAGCATGTTGTCAGCTCACTTTTGGAAAGTGCATCAGGTAGTGTCTCTTTTAAAGATGGAAGCAGGCTCTCCTATGGGCATCAACACTTTTGTAGAGGAAACAGGGACTGTTACTGTATTTCTAAGTACCAGGATAGTTTCTTAAACAGACGACATACATTTTCAATGAAAAGACTTAGAAAAATCTGGAACACATGTGTTGAGGGGAGAAAGAAAAGGGGAAGAAATTCATACAAAACAATCATCTAATCTCCTTCTGCCTGTCACGTGCTGGTTTGAGGTGGGTTTTCTTGTTATTTAACCAAATCTACAACCTTTTTTCGTCGTGAAATTTGATACTTTTTGCAAATTTTAGTTGCAAAAAAGAGGGAAATAAATTATGGTTTCAGTAGCAATTAATCTTCTATCATCCTTTTTTTTTTTTTTACTTTATTGCACTACACAGACAATAAAAATAAATGAAGCCAGGACATTCTGTTCTGTCTGTGACAGCTCCACAACCTTGTACAGGGCAGAGCCCTTGGCCACCAGTCAGTTGGGTTGAAATTCTCACTTCCTTGTGCTTTCTCTTTCTCTCTGTCTGCAGGCAATTGGTCTCCGTCTCAACGAGCTGTGCCATGCTGAGAGTGAGAGCCCTGCCAACCTGCTGGGCCTCATTTATGATGAGGAGACCAAGAGGCGCCTGAGAAAGGAGGATGAGGAAGAAGACTTTTTAGATGACAGTAAGGAGACTCCCTTTACTACAAGAACCCCCGCTTGTAAGAACCTCTGCTTTAGGAGCACTTAATTTTTCTTCTCTTTTCATCCTCTTGCCACCCAGCTGTATTTCCCAGTCCCTTACCTTCACCCCAGCTTCTTCCCCTGTTCTTTCCATGCCTGGATGTACAACATGACAGATGGGTAGCAGCACTGAGAGACCTTGAGAGAAAAGAGGGGGTAAACCAAGCAGTGAGTTGCAATTCCTGTATATTGGCAACTGCAATTATGAGCAGGGTAATAACTCATTTCTTGAGTCTTGCTGTCACCTGAGTGCCAAAAGTGGTTCAGACTCCAGCTATTCTTCCCAGCTATTTCTGCCAAAATATTTGTGTAAGATCAGCTGCTTCTTCATTTCTTAGCATTGAAGAGTGATCTCCTCACCTGATGTGAACTGGCACAGCTCCACCAAAGGCTTTTGAATCTTGACTTCAGTATATTTGCCTGAGTCTCAGAAAGAAATATAGCTTAGTGGCGTAAAAAGTACCATTATAAATCTGTATAACAACAAGATGACTAAAAGACATTTGTGCCTGTGTCTATATAAAGGTGAGAGGGGGAGTGACAGATCACTGGTTCTGAAAGTCTCCATAGGTGTGCAGATTATAACAAACTCTGTAAATCAAAAAAAGTGAAGTCAAAACACATACTGTTGTAGGTGAAGGTGGTAACAAACATGTCCTCCCCAGACACCATTTGTATATACATCTGTGCTGTAATGTACTGGTTCCTGTGTACATGTACTGTTGTTCGCCATTGGATGTAGTGTATTAGCACTGTTTGTGTATCTTCTGGTTTTGTTTTCTGTGGTTCTGGGTTAGTTCTTATAAAGGCCAGCTTTGAAGTTGAGAGGAGTAGGTGAGAGCAATGAAATGGCACTTGTGGGAAATGATCCCAAGAGAAGGTATTGGCTCTAAGCTGGACTTTCACATGTGGTATGTCAGGGCTAATGGCTATGTGAATGGGGGTCTGTTCTGGATATTTTATTTAGATGTATCCAAAGCAGGAGGAAGGTGCACCCAACATTTTCACTCTCCTGCAACACGAATGAACATCTGGCTTCCCATGACTGACTCACAGAATAGGCTTTCTTCTCCCTGTTCAGCCACTGATATCAGGCATTCAGGGAAATATGGAATTGCTTTAAAAGGGTGGCCTAAGACAAGCAAACAGAGAGAACAGGTTGTGCTCTGGAAAGCCATTTAAAAGCTCAACTGTTCTCCTGAAAATCAGTCTGAAAATACCTGATCTACATTCTTGCTGAAGGCAAGGATTTTTCAAAAGATGTCCTGTATGCTGTAGGGAGCAGAATGCAGAGTATAAAATACACAGTTAGATATTTCACGTCTCATCTGTATTTGATGGTTCAGATTATTTTAGTCACTGCAAAGTCCATAATTCGTTATTGGTAATGGATACAGAGGAATTAGCAAGCGTCACAAAATTAATCTGGTTTTATCTGATCCCTGCAGTGTCCTCTCAGTTGTTTGGTTTGGACTGTTTCTTTGCACAAAGTAATTCGATCTTACGTGGGTGAAAGCAAGGGAAAATACAAATCCCTCTGAAGTGTATGTAGATGGTAATATAGGGAATTATTAAAAAAATTGATGTGATTAGTTGTCATCACAACTAATTATTGGCTTTTTTTACTGTCTATTAACCTAAACAGTATTCTTCAAATCAGTCAAGCATTTCTGAAGAATTCTTATGGTGTTAAATGGCATTAGGTGTGCTAAAAAGTATAGGACTTTTAAAGAGAATCGTTAAACTCAGTTGAGACAAAACTTCAAGTATTTCAATAATCCATTTTCCCTTTTCCACTTTGTTTTAGGTTAAGCATCTGAATGTATAATTTGATTAAGCAGTTAAGATTTTTTTTTCACTTTATTATCTCTAAACAGCACTTGGATTCTTTGCACAAATAAAGAAGCCTGACTTCAAAGGAGGCTGTCTCTTCTAGTGATAAGGGTAGTAATTAATAATAGGCATAGTACCTCTTTGCTGACTTGTCATAACTCTGTGTATTTTGAGAAAATTTTCTATATTTGGAAGTGGCTTTTTTCTAGAACTGCAAAGTATTTGAATGCAAAAACTGTAAAGGGGAGGAAAAGCATCTACTTCTTAACCTGTATTAACTTTAAACAAGGTGTATACAGAAATGCTATAAGATCATGCTAGTTTAGTGGGTACTTCACCATGAAATACTATAATATATACTATAGTAAACTATAGTGTTACTTCACTGTAATGTAATACAATACAATACAATATAATGTACACTATAGCATCATAGTACTATTGCATGTGTGAGTTGATTTTTTTGTTACTATTTTCCTTTTAGTGTAAGAAAAGTAGCATAGATAGAAGTCTGGGTTTTCTTCTCTTTTAGTGCAGCTTGCATTGTGCATCATATGTGAAAATGTCCATCACCTCTTGGTTCCGGATTTTGTCTAATCTTCCTGCTCACCATAGAAATACTTTTTTCCTAGGCACTGTGAATCCTACCAAATGTTGTTGTCCTTTTGCACTGAAAATGGCAGCCTGTCAGCTCCTCCTGGAGATAACCACTTTCCTTCGAGAGACCTTTCCCTACATGCCCAGGCCACGTACTGAACCTCTTGTGGTAAGTGGGCATCACGCACTGGAGGGGGCTTGTGTTCCACGGCAGTCGCCGGGCTCTGGGCCTGTCTGAGGAGAGGTGGGGCGATAACTCAAGTGTATCTCTGATGCAGGGAGAGAGGAGCTGTCTGGTGAGTAGTAGATGGGCAGGGCACATCAAATGAGTTGATTAAGAATATAGGACTGCGGTAGCACAACATGTACATAAATATGTCAAGGGGGAGTGTCAGGAGGACGGGGCCAGGCTCTTTTCAGCGGCATCCAATGACAGGACAAGGGGCAATGGGTTCAAGCTGGAACATAAGAGGTTCCACAAAAATATTAGAAAAAACTTTTTCACTATGAGGGTGACAAAGCACTGGCACAGGCTGCCCAAGGAGGTTGTGGAGTTTCCTTCTTTGGAGACATTCAAAACCCTGGACACATTCCTGTGCGATCTAGTGTAGGTGATCCTGCTCTGGTGGGGGGGCTGGACTAGGTGATCTTTGAGGTCCCTTCCAACCGCTGACATTCTGTGATTCTGTGATTCTAAAACAGAAAAGAGAGCAGACAATGGATTGATAAACAGTGTGGGACCTGAGAGGTGTGGTAGATAGAGTACAGGAGGTGACAGCTCACGTGCTACCTAGCATGTGATTAGGAGGGCTAGTTGACAGAGAACTAAACAGGGCAGATAGAAGAAAGTAAGATAGTGTATTACCAAGTTTGCTGGAGCTTAGAAATTGCAGATTTTTGCTTGGGTTAGACAAAAGAATTGAAGGGCCTGGGTGAAGAAAGGAAAGAAACAAAGAAGCAGGGAATGAAGTAAAGCTCCACAAGACTGAGAGAGTCACAGGCAAATCCTGGCATGAATAGTGAACTAAATGACTGATTAGTTGACAAATAATTCTGTGAATAACAGAACCCATGAAACCTGACTTCTAGTGGTTCATCCTTGTGTGAGTTTTCTTATGTCTAATAATGTGGTTTAACATTGTCTTCAACTTGTTGTTTCACAAAATACATAGGCACTCAGTTATCTTTTTTTTCAAATTTCTTTAAGAAATCAGGCTATAAATTAAAAAGAAAGAATGAGAAACAGTTTCCAAGTGAACATGAAGGATTTAGCCCAACACTATTCTGGATTTCGTTAATGACAGACTTAGATCAAATTTTGCTGGTGACAGTTGTTCTTGACAGATTAATTTGGCTGGACATTATTGTAATTAGGTTCTGAAATTTGTTTCAAAGATTGTATATGACCTATGACGAAGTGACACAGCCCCTAGGTGTGCAAGAAGCGCAATTTTAAAAACAGGGCTAAATTCAGCAGAAGTCTTCCTAAGCACTTTGTTGATATTTTTACCTCATAAGGAATGACTGCATCTAAAAGCAGGTTAATAACCAGGGTTTAGAATTCATCTCAGTAAGTAGTGAGGCTTGGAATTAAAAATATGTTGAGTAATGAAGGTCAACAGAAATTTGTGCTTTTGTGTCAGACAGAAATGAAAGTGATTGATTAATACCTTTTCAGATTTGTGTATGGGAGAGAAGTAGGAGGAATTATTCTGTGATGCATAGGCAGAAGAGAACTTTAGGTCAGGTTATGTAACAACTTATTAGAGAAAATGGCCATAGAGAGCTTCTTTTAACTTTGTATGGGGTGGGAGAATGGGGAGGATGAGCCAACAATGCTGCAAATTAAAATATTGTCTGTTGTGAGTTTTTTTGGAGTCATAATTCCTTTCTGAGAGAATCAGGTACATAATGTTATGGTCCATAATGCTGAAATTCCAATAGAGCACATCTCACTTGCGTTGGTATTTGTAGGCATACCTTAGGCACAGACTTAGCGGCCTTGAAGAACTGAAGCATTTGCAGCTGAACTAGTTGTGATGAACCATTTTAAGTACCCACAGTCCACGCAGGTTTGCCAGGCTGAGGGCATAAGCACTCACATCGATGTTTGAGTGAGGCAGGGAGTCCTGACAGAAGTTTCAACCAACATCTTTTACTGAAACTGGTGGAGTAGATACCATCTCACTTTGCAAATGGATGCAAAGTCATTCATTTTAGCTAAGTATCTGCTGAAGTCAGACTATGTGCTAAGAGGGCATATTTCATTCCGCCGGTTGGTTTACAGGGGCAGCAATTTCCAGTGTAAGCACATTTACTAACAGCTGGGAGGAGTACTGTGTTTAAACACAGAGGAGAACTTTGACCATGCCCTAGGAACACAACTCTTCTGCTGTCATGGCTCACCTTACGCATGCTGATTCATGAAGATGCTGTAATTCAGACAGATTTGATCACAAATTTTGATTCTGAAATGCTTTAGCCTTTGTTTCAGATCCTAAACTCTTAGATACATTTTAAACTATTTACATGGAAGTTTATAATGTTAGAGGTACTACAAACCATTACTTTAAGCACTTTCCTTTTTATATTCCAGGTTTTGTGATTGAGCAAAATCAAAATATTTCCCTTCCAGCAATCAACTATTAGCTTTTCTGACAATCATTTATGATAATTTTCCCTGGAGATGCAGACCTGACTGCAGTTGGTTTGGGACCTTCAATTGCTGTTAAGATAGGCTAGTTAATTCATTTCAGCACAGCTCAGTCTAGAACATGTTTGAGAAGACCTTTTTTTTTTTTTCCCAAATCAACTTATAGAGTAGCAGACTTTGTTGCTACCCAGGTAACTCGTGGTACCTTCTATAGGAGTTTTATGTGCAAATTTCAGTATGAGATCTCCCGAGCTTGCAGAATTTTATCTGGAATAATTTTGGATAATTTTACTGATGTTACTCACATTCATCAGTCGTTTACTTACAGCAGGGAGCTTGGTGTCATCTTAGATTTCAGCTAGTTACATTTTGGGTGTGGAAATCTCAAAGCTGATGGCATTCCCACTCAAAAGGCACAAATGATGTTCTTAAAGAGCCTGGCATTTTAACTGTGTTTGCCACTGTGGGAGTTCATAGTCCTTCTTTCAGTTTTTCTAGCTGTGGTTAGAGTAAGGGGATGATAATCCATAGCTTGTGGAATCCTAGGATTTTTGCCTTTTGGCCCCATTTGGTAGCCAGTAGGTGGCACAAATGATGCTGTTTCTGTTAATTGGAGAAAATGTCTTCTCTCTTATTTTCTAGAATTTAAGTACAACCAACATTTTTCTTAGTCTGTGTTTTCCACACTGCGTGCTTTCAGCCTGAGCTGCACACCAAGAGCTTGCTCTGGGTCATGCTGTCATGGCTGTCGCGTTGCCCACTAGCTTTCTCTCAGCTTTTCTCCCTCTGATGAGTACAGTGGCAGCACGTTCCCTGATCAACCACAGGCAGCCTTTTAGAGTAGACTTAACCATTCACTGAGCATCTCATGCAACAGCCACTTTTTATTGCCACTTATCCGTTACAGACTATTCGTGTGTTTTCTCTCTGTCTATTCACTCAGCAGCGTTAACCAGAAATGTGTGTTAACACCTGTCAACTCTTCCATCCTGGCAGTGTGGCTTGGAGTGCTGCAAGCCCAAAGAGTAATTCCATTGGAAAGCATCAGGATAGATGGAAAAATGTGTGATATGAATTAATTCCCATCTGAAGCAGTTCTTCTAAAGCATCTGTGGTTGCAGTGAGGGGCATGGGGGTCATACTACTTCTACATCTGTGTTGTCTACATTCTGCTACAGGATCTGGAGAGCTGCAGGTTACGTCTGGACCCAGAGATGGACCGGCACAGGTATGAAAGAAAGATCAGCTTTGCTGGGGTTCTGGATGAAAACGAAGATTCAAAGGATTCCCTGCACAGCAGCAGTCACACCCTCAAATCTGAGGCTGGCTTCGAGGAGAAAAAAGGTTTGTCAGCACAATACGGCTTTTGTATTCTCAGGGCTTGTGAAGTGGCGCTTGGTTCGATGTTTTCATTTGCATAGACTGTGTTAAAAAGCAGGCAGCCATGGAGTCACGTGGCTTTGAATCATTTCTGAGACGCTTCTGGCCTTCAGGGTTCAATACAACAAATGTGAGAAGCAAAGATGTTAAATTTTATAAAACACTGCTATGACTGAAACCAACTGAGAGCACACCAAGATTTCTAAAACAGAGGATGACTTGCTTGAAACAATCTCTCAGTGAGATGCTGAGAGAAGCACCACTATTTGGTTAACTTTAAAAATAAAGATCAAAAATGTTCTTGTTTGGTTTTTATTCTGATTACAGTTTTTCATTTTGGGAGAATCACAGATAGTAGGGAAGATCAGGAACTTTCTGTGAAAATCTGTACCAGTCTGGGAGTCATGGCATCTCACAGAATTAATGGTTGATCACTTGATCTCTTGAATTCTTTGCTATCACATGAAAAACACAGACCTGTGTGGCTTTTGGTGGCTAGCAGATTAATGTTACCAACATACTGTATACTGTACAAGCAAACCTCAAGCTTACTGTGTTTGCTGAGAACAGCAGATTGTTTCCATTTTTGAGCCATCTCATGCAAAACTCACATACTATCTGATGGTACAAGTGTTGCAATACAATATACAGTCATCGTGCGTATTTGCAATTAGAATTCTGCTAAACTGCCAGACAGTTACCTGTAAATGATTCATCCTCTAACGAGTTTTCTAGAACTGTTTAAATTCTGTCTCATAATAGCTGTATAGAGGTGCAGGTGTTTGAATGATAATTTTGATGATTGTTTGAAAAGGATAAATGTTTGATAATTGCTTGATAAGAATGGAGTCTGTGGCTGGTTATCCTTCAGGAACTGTAATGTGTATTAATGATTCAGAGGAGCTTTTATTGACTTCAGGGGCTTTGGATAATGTTTGCAATGTCTTCAGCTGTGACCTTCCCACAATTACTGGAGAAAATACTAGAACTGCTTCCAAAATTTACATGGTGTAAAACTGTCTCCAAAATTGTGTCAGGTTGGGACAGTTATTTCTGTAAAGACAACTAGGTATCAGCCTAAGACAGGTGAGCTGGATAAATTCATGGTCAACCTCATTTTTTTCTACCCTTGGCATTTTGACAACCTGGAGAAGCACACAACCTTATGGTCTGTCGGATAGTCTAAGATCAGTGGGATAAGATATCTCTAACTGTTCAGATGAGGAAAAACTTCAGTTTGCGGTTGGTTTGGGTGGGTTTTTTTGAAGATAATTATGGCAATTACTTGAAACCTTTCAGACTCTCAGCCATCAGTTTTATCCACTGGGATGTTACCTGAGTGGGAGAATGCCTATGAACACTCAGTCATGCTGGTGACTGGGATCTAACTATCCTGTTTTTTTAGAGACAATGCCAACTTAGGTTTTACTTCATGTGTTACCGTGCTACAGGCATAATGCAGAACTGAGTTACTTTTGCAAAAATAGTATTAACATTCTGCATCCCTGACTCTGTTCAACTACACTTTCCCTGCAGTTTCAGCTGGTTTTTTTTCAACCCATTTTTCCTTTTCCCTAAGCGGTCGTATAGCATTCCCTCATTAAAGCTGTCTCTTGACTATGTTTTAGAGATGGGAAAAGTGACTATGGTAGGAAGGCTGAATCCTAACATACTCTAGAAAAAATGTATTTGCAGTATTTTGGAAGCTAAATATATGCAAGATAATGTTCTATTTTCAAATTACAATAATTATGTTCTTTTCTCTGGCCACAGCATTCTCCTGGGAATCCACCTGGGCCAAACATAACAGATGCAGAAGCATCTTTTGCAATCTACACATTTCTAGATAAGAAAATGTTGTTGTGTGAATGTAACTAAATTTTTATTGCCTGCAGTGACGGGTTTCTTTATCTCAATCTCTTTGATGAGTACTAATCTGTTCCTTTTAATTTTTTGTGGAGTGTTAAAAACTTTGCTCTCATTGCTCACCTCAGGTATGGCTTAACAGCTATCCAAAAGCTACAAGTTTACTGTATAGAATCTGCTCCAGGTAGGTCTGAAATACAGACACTAAAGCTTAGGTAGACGCAGGCTCTCATAGGATCATATGTACTATTTGGGTGATAAAATGGGATTTGGCAGACTTCCTGAAATAAAGTTACGAGCGCTTAAGTGGTTTTGTGTTGCGGGGGAACTGGGCCACTGCCGATCCGAACAGAATTCAAGCAGTAGCAATTGCTAAGGGACTCAGCATGGTCACTTGAAGGGAGATTCTCTGGTGACTGAACAGTGATTTGCCCAGCTGATTCATGAGGACTGAGGAGTAGCTTCCAAAACCTGTCCAGCTGTCTTCATCCAGGACGTTAGCCACTGGAAATGGGAGTGGGAATTGGATTCTCGAGGAATTAGGGGCATTCTCAGGAGTAAAGGTGTGCTTGCTTTTTCCTGAAGCCAAAATACAATTCTATCAAAATATTTTGCTTACCCCTGGTATCCAAAAAGCTGTATCCTGTTCATTCTCGACAACACACCAAAAGGCAATCGATCACACATGGCCTTGCCTGATTAGATCTGCAGTAAAATGACTGAGTGTTGCAACATTTGGACTGACATACTGCCATGTACTGCCTTTGAACTAAGAGGAGAATGAAAGTGCAAACGGTTGGTGCTTTGAACATTGAACCATTTCATGTCTGTGCTCATCAAAAATGCAGAGTGTCAATGGATGTTGTTAATGCCTGAAAGCTGCTGATTTGTCTGAAGGAGAGGATCTACGTGCTCCCGTTTCCTCTAAAGCATTCTAATGATGAAGAGTAACATGCAGAGACACGGATTTATGCAAATCTTGCTTCAAACAAGTCTTTCGTGCTAACCTCTTGAAGCAGACTACCCTTCTGCAGACACACGTGCTGTATGAATAAATAATTGATCCTACTGCAGAGCTCAGTGAGGTTTACAGACCCCAGGCCCACAGGAAAATAGGTTCGTCCATGGTGCCTTGTTCATGCTTGGGATTCAGCCACCTATCCCTAGCAAGAGGTGACTCTGCACTAATGTAAACCCCGGGGCTGGCAAAGAAAACTGCAATTTACATCCATTGGGAAGATCCTGTTTCAGGCAGGAACTGATGCAAATTGGTGTGAATCGTAGGTTTTCCTTGTCCACGTTCTGGGTTTCTGTTAGAGCAGCTGACTCTACTTGCTGGTGGTTGAACAAGGGCTAATTCCAAATACAGACAAGGCCTGAGGTGATGTACCAGGTCTCCAGGAAATGAGGTGCTGAACATGTTTCCTTAAAGCATCTTTACTGCCTGATTGATAGAGCTGCATTGGCGGTGGCTTTGGAGGGAGCCTCTGGCCCCACATTCCTTGAGAGAAGAAAAGATGCTGCAATACAGACTGGCAGCCAAGGGTTGGGAGGGAGGGGAGGGCCAGGATATCTTTCTTTTTTTAAATGGGGAAAATTTAAGGGGAAAAAAGTCCTCTTTTATTCTTTTAATACAGTTCCCAGCAGGAAGATCAGGATAGGAGGCTCCCGCTTGCTCCAGATTAAAGGAACCCGCAGTTTCCGGGTGAAGAAGGGGGGTTCCCTTTCCAGCATTCGCCGGGCCGGCAGCCTAAAGAGCACCAAGTTATCACGGCAGGACTCAGAGTCTGAGAATGAGGAGCTGCAGCTGTCCCACAGCAGGGACACTGTCACTGATATAGGTAACTTAGATGAGTGGGTGGAAAGGGAGGGGACAATAGGCAGGACCTAAACTCTTGATGTGATTGCAGCAGAGCTAGAAATGACAAAAGACTCCCCATCCCAGCAGGCTAGGAAGAACCTCGAGTCCTCTTCAGGGACTCCCTGAACTAGGGCCTGGGAGGAACGCGGTTCAAGTCCTGGGTGCAGCGTTGGCTCCGTGCACAGGTTGTCAATTCAGAGCTCCATGTTAGAGCATGAACTCTTGGAATGCTGGTGCCTGCCAGCCAAACGCATGCTGTCTTTAGGGGAGCACATGCACATGTGTATATGCACATACAGATACCCCTAAATCATATGATATAAAGAATACATGAGGTCATATGCACATATGATATTTTATTGTCCATAGTAACAGATAAAAGAGATATATATGTACACGTATGGACACGTACTTCATATTCTGTGTAGGATATGATATCACAGGCATGTCGTATGACATGTCATATATATATTCCAATATGTAGAACATAACATGTACATGCTACATACTATATTTCTACATATTGGCATATATGTATATTTCTACAGTTTACAGATGCCTTCCTTAGTCTTCAAAAGATGGATCACCATGTATTTATCTCATGGAAGCCAAATGTACATCATGCCACAAGAAACCTCCATTGGAGTGTAACTAAAGGGGCTCCCTCTGCTAGGGGTGCTAACCAAAAAACATGGTTTGAATACATTTGGAGCTGAAATAACCTCCCAAGCTTAATGGTAATTTTTATGTTGCCGAAAAGATGCTTCAGTAGGTGAACACTGGGAGTGGGACTCCCTGTTCTGTAGACTTTGGCAAGTCACAGTTCACTTAGAGAAAGAAAGTTTTAACCAGATTTGATCCTCAGCCATCTCTTAACAGCATTAGTGTTAGTTTTACAGGGGCCCCACAGGCTACAGAACGGCTATAGGAAACACAGGAATCCATGAAGTTTCCAGAAAAATCTCTCCCTTGCCCAAGTTCTTTAGAACTAGTGTGCTAGAATCAGGATTTTTTTCCCCTTTCATCCCCATGACATTATCAGTTTCTATGGGCAATAAGTAGTGACTTTGTCCATTGGCATTTCCAGCTGGATGCCACTTCTGGTTGGATTTTTGTTGACATTTAACCACAGAGCCCAGTCAATGCAGATCACTAAACCAACCATTTGCAGCATCTGAATGGTGCAAAACATTTGTTTCTGATGTTTTTCGTTTACCGTCTCCCCTTCATTAAAGAAAAAAGTGGGGAGGGAGCAGTGTTTCCTACTGACAACATGGCCTGTGAGCCAAGTCCAAATGGTTCTTGTAATTGTCAAGCCAGCATGATACAAGGATTGGGGAGGGGTGTCCAAACTCAGTCTTTCCAGTGTGGCATGTTCTGTGTAATCTGGTCTGTTCCCACAAGGCTGGCCTGGCTTACAAGTGCTGTCCCTAGTCTTAAAGCACATAGGGAGCAATAAAAACAACCACCTTTTGGGTATTTTTCTTTTGAAGAAGGGAGCCCTTGGAGCGCGAGCGAACCTAGCATTGAGCCCGAGGTGCTGAGCAACACAGGCACGGAGGAGAACTATCACCGGAACATGTCGTGGCTGCACGTAAGTATGCGTCGCCGACAGCACTGTCAAGGATGACATTTGCAGTAGGAAAACCTTTGTGCTGGCAATAATCAGATCACAATCCATGCTTTCTCCATGTAGCATCAAGGATCTCAAGTGTAAGTAAGCTGCAACTTTTGGAAATCATCTTTTTGCCATTTCTAAAACGGACTAAAACCAAGTTTTTGTCTTGCTCCCTCTGTGTATTTCGTTTAGTTTGTAAGGGAAAAGGGACTGTTTCTTTCTAGGTGTGCAGGGACAGCCTTCCTACCTCAGCTGAAAAATCCACTAACTCGGTATCTTATCTCCAGCATGGCAAGGAGTTGGTAGCTCGGGAAGAGTGATAGAATGGGCTACAGTAGGAGCTGGGCTCCCAGTTTCTGGGAGGTGACGTTTTAGAAGCTACTTGAGCTGGAGGGTCTGTTGTGACCACTATGTTTACTAACTAAGATTTTACCTAGGGAGTTTTTCCAACCCTTTTTTGAGCCAATTTATGTGTTTTTGTCTCCGTTAACTCTATGGCAGTGAGCTTAATTAGGCACCGTGTGGGGGAGAAGATGCTTACTTTTGACACATTTCCTTTGATTCCATTAGATGCATTCTATCACACTGCATAACCCAACACGGGACTTGTGCAGTTTAGACTATCCAACAGACAGGGAGCACAACAGTGTAAATGTGGTTTGGTCATGCAAGGTCTAAGACATCCATTTAGGTGATCTCTGCACCCATGATTTAGACATGCCAAAAGTCAGTTGGGCAAGTCTACATAGTTCAATCCACTGGTATCCAAGGACCAATCACCTCTACCTCTGCTGCCTCATGACGTGCTGTGGTGGTGCAGCATGGTCAGTATGTCCTTGTGCTCATGCTTTGCAGAAAAATTGGATTGACTCTCTGTACACAGATTGATTGTGTCCTGCACATGTATATGAGAGCAGATACCTTTTGACTTCTGAGTTGCTTTTGGAAAAGACAGCTAGCAATAAGGAGTTGATATACCCCTCTTTCCCTCAAGTCTGCTCTCAAGTAATTTTTGTGGGGTGTGGGCAAGAACAGGCATAATCCTATAATGCAATATCAGAAGCAGTTCTTGAGCGTTGTCTTTTTTTGGATGAGCGTAGCAAGGCAGGGAACTTGAATGACATGTCTTCCAAACCAGTGCCTCAATCCCCTGCACTAACCTTGTTTTCTATCAGTAACCTAGTGCTCTTGGTAACGATTGCACCTTTGGAAATTCCAGTGTAGTAATCTGAGTATGTTAGACATGAGAGTGTGTACTAGATGATGGATTGCTAGAGGACAAAGGCATCTCTCTATCTAGCAGCTTAGGATAACTCATGGTGCCTTTGCTCAATGTGGGAGGATGCATGGACTCATAAATACAAGGCATAAACTGAAGGGAATTTGAGATGTTTGTCTCACTTTACATGTGATTAGCCTGCATAGGAGAAAGGAAGATTTGAAAAACCACCTGTTCCAGTTAATGCCACGCAAGTACCAATATCGCATGAGAACTTTCTCTTTTTAATTGTTGGAAAAAAGGTGTGGGTGGACGGTCACTAAAACTACAGGCAAAACAAAACCCTGCTTCACTTAATGGTCCAACACCGAAAAGGATCACTGGTTCCAGTCACTTTTATGCATGCACCTTTTCCTTCACCTGTCCTTTATGGCAGCCCAGAGCATGATGTCCTTACTCTGTGTACTCAGTGTACTGTAACCACAAGTTGTAACTGTGGACCAGAGGCTGGGTAGAGGCTATACAGTGCTGCTCAGATTTATACCATTTGCACATTGATACAACACTCTAATGGTTTGAGTTGATTGATTCTAGAATAACATGAGGCCAGAACAGGCAAAGACAAAAATCGCATGTATGAAACACAGGTTTGTTTTAAATTAAACTCCTGACTTTTTAGAAGCATGAGTATTTGAGGGTTGAGAGCTGCCTTCTCTAGAGACTCAGCTCGCTGCAGCTGCAGAGACCGTAAATGGGTGGAAATGAACTTATTTCTGGTAGTTCCATGTATTTCTGCACAAGATTTTGGGATGAAGAAAAGGATTTGTCAAGGTCAGTTATGACCTACAGTGTGAACGGCTTGGGGGATGCCTGTGTGATTTCCTCAGAGTGCTACTAAGTGGCTGAGTTTGTGTGTAACATGGACACCGTGGACACCAATGTACACAAAGCTGCTGGACTGAGTTTTGCTCCTCTGGGAAGAAACCCTCTGAGTTACACCAGAGAGCAGTCACTGAAGTGTAGACTTACCTAGGACTGTCTTTAATTAATTAGTTTAGGGACTAATAGCAGTGTTGCTGCAGCAAAACAGGGCTCAATAGCTAAATGCCCAAACATTTACTGTTTCTTAGATGGGTTTTAGAGCTCCTTGCTGGCATATGGCAGCACCTCTAGAAATAGCAACTAAGCCAACTAACATGAAGCTAGGCTGGATGGGCTTACCCAAGCAC
Organism: Trogon surrucura; assembly: GCA_020746105.1. Lineage (NCBI taxonomy): Eukaryota > Metazoa > Chordata > Aves > Trogoniformes > Trogonidae > Trogon > Trogon surrucura. The sequence continues at coordinate 51,210,502 of CM036621.1, read as the reverse complement.
AGTGAGGGAAGCATATGTGGAACAACTCACACAGCTTATCCTTGTGTGAGAGCATAGCAAGACATTTCCTTTCATATTCCTTGAAGGAAACCAACCCCCAAACCTGGTAGGTTTGCGGCTTTAATGATTGAATAGTTGACAATTCCCAGTCTAAGCACTCATCTCAGAGTGACAATACAACAGCTTTTCTGCAAACTGAGAGAGAACCTCAGCCTTAACCTTGCCACCAGGTAAACATATCAACAGCAGCTCAGTCTCTTCATCTGCTTTGTTAACAGTAATGTTTCTTTAGCCATGCCTAGAGAGTTTGTACACTACTTGCAAGTATGGAGCTCTGCGCAGACACATACCTTTTCGAAAAGCTGCATTGAGCTTCATACATCCCTAGCTAGGCTGTGGAAAATTAGCTTGACTGTCCCCATCACTGGCTGCCCTATGCAGCTCTCTGTGTAACTCTCTTTGCTGTAGGTAACTATTCTCTTTTTTTTCTTTTCAAGGTTATGATCCTATTATGCAACCAGCAAAGTTTTATATGCACCCACATTGACTACTGTCACCCACACTGCTACCTCCATCATAGCCGGTCCTGTGCTCGCCTTGTCCGGGCCATCAAACTCCTGTATGGAGACACGGTGGACTCTCTGAGGGAAAACAGCACATTGAACAGTGTGGCAAGAGGCAAAAAACAAAAAGAAGTGAGTAAATGGAAAAAGTAGAATGTTTTGGTTTTTGTGAGTAGATCATAATTACTTTTAAGGTCAGCATAACCCACTCAAACAGTTCTTTCAGGACAAAATGAACACAGCACTTACTAAACACAACTTTGTTGTAAAAAAACCTATTAAGTCATTTAGCATTATGGAAGGAACGTGATCTGTATTGATTGGGAAAAATCTTAGTTGCTGATACAGTTGTTTAAAAGCTTATAACCTCACTTTTATTTTAATGTTCTTTTATGGCCTCTACTTACCAGCCTCTGGAGTCCAGTCTGCTTTTTCATGGTTCTTCTTTTCTATTAATAAGAATCACTCTGGAAATTTTTGTAAAATCTTGCATAATTTCTTCCTTTAGGTCTGAGCTCTCAGAGCTATTCCAAGAATTGTATACATTAATTTTTAATGTTACAGTCTCTTTAGTGATATGTTTTAAATGGCCAGTTCAGCAGAAGATTCAAACAAGATTGTGGCTTTTTAGCCATACAAAGTGATGCCTTTAACTCTGGCAGAAATACATGTCTGCTTTCAGTAAAGTGCCCAGCCAGGTACCAACTGAATTATGTCAACAGTTGGTGAATACTTTTGTATTCTGACCACAAAAGACAGCTCAGCCTATAATTACTCTGAATAGTTATAATAGTACAGTCATTCAACTACTCTGCAATACAATACAAACAATAGTGTTCATGAAACTCTTAGGAAGATTTAAGTTGGGTAAAGACGCTAATAAGTGGAAAATGAAAGAGTAGGAGACAAGTTCATGTTTCTCCATCAACCAGCAGATTCTTTGTTTCCTGTCAAGTTAGAAAATTGAAGGGTATTTGTGTGGAACAAAGCACAGAGCAAATGAAACAACAGTTTATGATTCTGCTTTCCTGGGAGCTATTACCCCCATATATTTCCTCTGGAATGGAAAAGTAGTGTATGAGTTATTTAGGAAGAGAGGCAGTCATTTCCTCTACAGAAGGCAGCCTTGAGATGAGCAGCTGGCAGTGTTTATGGAAGGTAGCAGAAGAACACCATGATACACATTTCATCATCCATCAAGCCTTCAAAGCTTTTAAGCAACAGCAAGGAAAAAAAAGAGATTGGCAGGATAATAAGGTTTCCTCCAAACGCGCACCATGTTTGTACAGATGCTGGATGAGGGCAATGGGTAACTTTTGAATTTTCTGTAACAGTAGACTTTTCAACCCAGTTCCTCATGCTCTGGTATTCTTCAAGTGCTGTTGTTCTCTGATGGCACGGGCACCATTTCCACATTCATCTGGGTTCCAGGTGAACCTCTCTTTTATGGCTTCCAATAGGTAGGCTGCAATATGCAGACGTGGCTGGGTGCTCCCTGGGGCTTGTGAGCTCTCTGCTAGATGAGAACAACTGTGTTCATCAACAGGCTACTAGCTTGAGGAGAAGAGTCTGTGGAAACCCAGAATACTAGGAAAACTCCCTAGTATTGTGAATAATGAATATTAAAATGACTTATCATCACTGTCACTGGCAATACGCTAGGGACAACTCTCAGGCAGTCATGAGCTCAAGTCCTGAAATGTGATGTCACTTACGCTTTCTGGGCATGAAGAGAAGACAAATGTAGCCAACAGGAATCATAGTACACATTAAACACCTCTGTTGGGAGGGTTTTTTTAGAAAAGGTGAAGAATTTTTACTACTGACCTGCTTAAAGTACTGAAAAAAATAGGAGTGCCACCTGTGAAGATTACAGTGAGCACATTCACTTTCCTGTTTTGGTTTACTTGCTTCTGTATTAAGCTTAAGGAAAAGCATTGTTTAAAAGAGAAGAAAACTGGTGGAGATATGTCATGTCACTGATATTGGCCTGTTGCCAGCACAGAAGAAGGTCTTGTGCTACAGCTGTGATACTAGACAACTTCTGGTGTGGAAATTCCTCATGAATGTGATTTCCTTTTCCACATTTTCAGAAATCTGAAGGTGATCTCCATTTTCTTCCTCTTTTTTTTTTTTTCCTCTTTTAACCTTCCAGTGCTCAGACAAGTCATGCTTGAGAACTCCTTCTCTAAAAAAGAGAGTGATCGATATCAACTTGGAAGGGAAGAAGGACTCTGGAATGCTAAAATACATCAGGCACCAGGTATTGACTAGGCTACATGCTAGTTAGCGAGGTTGATATATAGACGTCAGGTTAGTCTGCAATAAGAAGGAAACTGTAGATGGATCTCCAAGCCTGTGTGAGGAACTGTTCCTGAATATCAATTGGTTCAGCACTGCATGTTTTCCTCAGATGAGTAATGCTAAATTTAAGCCTTTTAAGGTAACGCTGTCAAAGAATTCTTTCAACTAGTTCCATTAAATCGCGTTCTGTATCTCTGGCTTCTCATAGTGACACATGCATCACAGTTGGGGATACAAAAAGAAGAAAAATTTTTTAAAAATCCACAATTGTATTTAAATACAACCTGTCAGTTTATAGCAATAGTTTTCTTTGTTAATTTTTTTTGTTCAGTGTTCCCAAAGAAGCAACAGACCCTTCACAGGCTTGTTCTTGGTAGTCTGTGAGATTTTCATGGATCTGTATCACTGTGGGAGAGTTTGGCTTTCCTTTTGTCCTCTTTATCAATATTTTTGTGACACGAGTGACTAGCAAAGACTCAGAGAACTAGCATGCAGACTCTGCTCTTTCAGCATAGGCTGAAAGCAAGATTCTTCTACAGAGTATTATCTGCAATGGCTGAACCTACAGGTTATCAGCGGATAATGTGCAGACCAGAACAAGGGTAGAGTGTGTTGTTCACTGTGGATAGTTTGCATCGCTGGGCTGTAAAGCATGGCTTGATTTTTGCAGGTAATGAGCCTCTCCCCTGCACCTTTGTCACTGCTAATCAAGGCAGCTCCCATCCTCACAGAAGAGATGTATGGGGACATCCAGCCAGCAGCCTGGGAGCTCCTACTCAGTGTGGATGAGCACATGGCTGGAGCAGCAGGTAAGAGAACAAAACCACTTAGTATGGCTACGCTGACTGCACAACTTGCAGCAGATCACAGGACCTTGCAAGACAGCTTTATAGTGGAGGAGTCAGAATGCCAGCAAGAGCTTCTTGGCGGCTGTTTGGTTTTCATAGGCCTTTGTGTATTTTTGTGCTCTGTAAAAACGAAGTGATCAGAAGGATCAGAAAGGGGCAATCTCTCAGGCCCTGGTTGTGGTGTGTGATTAGAGAGCATCAAAATTAGTATTTGTGTTTAGCTGGGCTTCTAAGCAGAGGAAACATGGTGATTTAATCTGTCCAGAGTTTACTGAAGTATTTTGTATTTTGCCTCATGGGAATTATTAGCACTATTTGAGGGTTGCTAGAAAAACTGAGAAAGAGGAAGAGAGTGGAACAATCACAGGTCCTCTGTTGTGCTGAAAGAAAAATTCTCATGTTGCATGCAGACAGTAGCACTGCTTAATAAGTGGTCTTATGGCATGGTATTTATCTAAATTTTCCATTTCCAATTAGTATTAAATTGTTCAGATGATGTTTGTGGATGATATGTAGTTAAGAGGCATCTTTAATACAGAAGATTAGAACATCATATACCTGTGAGAGTATTACCTTGAAAAAGAAATTCTGGACATGGGATGAAATTTATTCCTACAAAGTGTAAGATTATGTCCTTGCAAACTAATAGGAATTTTTCTGTTATGAGCTTGGATCTTCTCCTGTGGAACTGATAGAGATTCAGAGTATATCACTAGGCCAGAAGATGACTGTCTTAATGAACAGAATTCAGCTGTGGAAACTGTAAACACAGTGAGGATGTGTCAGAGGAGGTATTTCGTTAGAGATTCAAAGTATTAATGCTGTTGTAAGGCATGTAGTATAAATACCTAGAGCACAACACTTTCATGCACAATTCTGAAGAAAGAGATGTTTACCTAGGATGGCCACAATGAAACACTGTTAGGACAGGAGGAAAAACAGAAAGGCTACATAATAAGGATATTTATTTAATGAATTCAGATCAAGATTGAGATAGGATACCGATGCTCTCCATAAATACAGCAGATCAGGCAAGGAGGATGATTTATCTAAACCATGGTAGTATAGAATCATAAAATCATAGAATTGTTTTGGTTGGAAAAGACCTTTAAGATCATCAAGTCTAACTGTTATCTAACTCTGCCAGGCCCACTTCTAAACCATGTCCCTGAGCAACATATCTAAACGGCTTTTAAACACTTCCAAGGATGTCGATTCAACCACTTCCCTGGGCAGTCTGTTCTGGTCTTTGATAAACAGTGTATAGACTTTTTATGACCCCTTTCATCTGGAAAACAGATTATATCTAGCCACCAGAAAAGAGAGCAAATGCACTTAGGTTTGAAAGTTTTTGAAAGGGATTAGATGATGTGACTCAGGAGGCCCTTTCTAGCCGTACCGTCCTGTCCAAACACTCATAGCCAGTGCGTCTCAGTGCTAGATTTTCAGAAATCATGAGCCGACAACCCTAGAAACTGTGAACATCCTTCACACACGAAACACAGATTTCTTAAATAAAGCATAAATTAAAGCAACCAAATTTGTAAGCCAGTCTCCCACAACTTTCAAATTCTACCTTTCTCCTCCTCCAGCAGCCCAGGAAATGGCTTAAAGATTTTCATCTTCCCCATGTTTGCACACCTAAGGCAGCCATCACAGGTGTTTTTACACTGAAGATTCTGTTTTTATTAACATTTTATCAGAAGCTGCTAACAATGCAAGAGTTCTGAAATGCTCCTCAGATATCACTCCCTTTTTCATCACACTTCAGTCTAGGTTACCAATCCTATGTTTTCCACATCTGGCAGTGTGTTCTGCTCTGAAGTCCAGTGTTTGACCCCACATCTCATGTTCTTCATATTCCACATCTTGACTTCCTGAGGAAGAGTAGGCTTTCCCTCAAAGCAGCCTCCAAGATACATCTTCTTCCTTCTCCCCTTCTTGAAGGAAGCATTTCAATCCATCTGAAGGTTTGTAGTAGCTTTTTTAGCAGTGAGTGATTTCAGCCCGAGCATAAATTACGTTTATCAAGGTTAAAACCTGGAAACTGCTAATGTTGCTATGCACAAGCTGGAGAAAAAGAACTCCTGTGTTAGCATACAACAGCACCATCTACTGACCTCTTCCAAGGCCGTATTTCTTTTCTTTGGGTACTTCAGATGAGTTCACTTTTTTCAATCAGTCCTAATAAGACTTGACATAAGTACATTGAAATGACCAATGAGTAGAAAGTTCTCTCAGTTGGTGATACAGCAAGGTCCCTACAGATCTGGGGCAGGACTTTGGAGCAGGAACGGGAACCTTCGCAGTGCAAGGCAGGACCTAGGCCGTCAAAGAGCAGCCTTGTTCTTCTGCAATGCTCAGACTGGCTCCCACCAGCACAGCTCTCATGTCTGGCACCTTCTGAATAAGTACTGAGGCAAACACGATAGCAAATGTCCTCTTTCTACTGTGGAGGAACGGCCACCAAATCTAGAGAAATTGTCTCCAGCGATCTGCGGGGAGCTGCTGATCAAAAAAGTCAAAGACACCCACTGAACTCCCACAGCAACACTGTTCCCTCTGCTTTTGTTTCTTGCTCAGTGCCCCTCAGACACCCATCCAAATTAATTGGCCTCCACCAGTCCGCAGTTGACTATGTCTATTTATGTTTTAGTATGCTCCATTGAAGCAACTACAGGCCAGCTCAGCTTCTATTGTGCTGTTTTCCATTGTGATCTGGTCTCACGATTCACAGCAACTCTTGGAGGCAGATTGTGATTATTGCATAGTGCCCATTTAACTAAAAACTTTTGTTGTTGTTTTATCCATGAATATACATAGGGGCACTGCCTCCTGCTTTGAGGGGAAGGCAGAGCTGCTGTTAAATTAACCTTTGTTAACCATCACAGAAATCACTTGGAAGGAAAGTCTTCGCAAGCCAAATTCAATTAGTCCTGCTACTGCAAGAAATGCCTCTTATTTTAAATCACTCATGACTGAGAATTTTGGTGAGAAGAGCAAAGCTGCATTTTGTTTTAAAAGCAGGTCTTCCAGGAGTTCTTACAAGCTTCATACATAACACTGTGTGGCTCCAAAAGATGGAATCACACGTTCTTGGTTTCATGAATCAGTACAATTTTGACTAGGTCTGGTAGACTGCTGATCTAATTTTTGGAGGCAAGATTAGGTTTCTTTTGGTGGGGGTTTGTACAGCTGCCGTTTTTCTCTGCCAAATAAACACATTATTAAGGAAAACAGATGATCAGATGTTCTCTCCCTGCAGCTGCCATGTTCCTGCTGTGTGCTGTGAAAGTGCCAGAGGCTGTTTCTGACATGCTGATGTCCGAATTTCATCACCCAGAGACAGTGCAAAGACTGAATGCCATTCTCAAATTTCACACGCTCTGGAGGTTTAGGTATCAAGTCTGGCCAAGGATGGAAGAGGGAGCACAGCAGATATTTAAGGTAGATAGGACACATGAAACACAATTTACAGCTTGCTTTGTGGGACAGTTGTGTAATGACACTGCCATGAAATTGCCTGAAAATCTGTTTACAGAAAAAAAACGGTTGTGTAAGTCACGCTAGTGGGGGAGGTGGTGTGTGGAACTCCTGTCTAAAATGGGGGGAGTATAATGGGGACACAGATCAGGAAAAACATCAGAGAAAGAAAGAAATGTGTGTTATACATGGCGCTACAGCGTAGTGAGAGACAGAGTTGGGAAAATTTGCAGAGGTTATTAATGTCTTGTGCTCATGTTTAATTAGCACTACTGATATTAATAATAGTCTGCTGTAACAAAATGTCTTTTGTCTTTTCGTTTAGATCCCTCCTCCAAGTATAAACTTCACTCTGCCTTCTCCTGTCCTGGGGATGCCATCTGTGCCAATGTTTGACCCCCCCTGGGTCCCTCAGTGCAGTGGGAGTGTGCAAGATCCTATCAATGAAGACCAGTCGGTAAGCAGTGATCATGAGAGTAAGGATTTTTTTTTTTCTTTAATGGCATGGGGGAAGTTAGGCCAAAAGATGTGGGCCAGACTGAGTTTTCTTGTCTTCCTCAGCTGGGTAAAATCTAGTACACAGTCTGTGTAGGGCACACAATTTTCTATATGGGCAAAAGGCTTTTCTGTTCGTTCACTGACATTCCTGTGAGAGACAGATCTTAGGAGCTCACATCTCAGATCTTAGGAGCACACAGCTGTTCTCTCTCCAAGAGATTAGTTCACTTGAACTGCCTGTTTTCTCTTCACTGGTTTGTGTGGTGTATCACAGAATCACAGAATCACAGAATATTAGGGATTGGAAGGGACCTCGAAAGATCTTGGAAGAGTCTGCACCAAGGCTTAGTGTTGACATAGTTCCAAGAGGAGTCTCCTGGTGAAGCTCTGTTCAGCTGGCACTACTCTTGATTTGTATTTAGAAACTGAGCTGCTGAATGTCACTGAGGTCTCTGGCAGGATATGTGCATCTTAACTAACAGCTTCAGGCTGTGTTTCTTCTCTTTTCTTCCTGACAGAAGTCATTTTCAGCCAGAGCTGTGTCGCGTTCTCATCAGCGAGCGGAGCACATCCTGAAGAACTTGCAGCAGGAGGAAGAGAAGAAACGCCTGGGCCGGGAAGCCAGTCTCATCACGGCTATCCCCATCACTCAGGAGGCCTGCTATGAGCCGACCTGCACGCCAAGCTCAGAGCAGGAAGAAGAAGGTGTGCTCCAGGGCCAGGAACTGCATCCTAAGAACCTGAGAGCACCTGCCATCAACACAGAGCACTGCTTAGGGGTGTGATGTACAGGAACGTTGATCGTTAGTGTTAGGAAAGCTACAACCACATCCATTTGTTGAAGAGCCCAAGTCATTGAGAGAAAGTGTAATCAAAAATTAGTGAAAGAAACCCACAAAACCTTGAATGTATTGAGTGCTCGCTGTGTAACCTGAAGCCCCTTGCCCCTCTCCCCACAGCCTCAGTGAAACTTGCCAGCATTTAACATGTCAAAGCTCCCAGCATCTTGCTGGATTTAACACAATGTGAATTATCTACACTATTTGTTTTGTCTAATTTTAATCCTTCAATAATTAAAGGATGGGAGGAATCACCCTTTGGTAGTATCTGTCTTAAGACATATAGCTTAGGATAGGCTGAGCTGCCCCTGGAGTTTTCTGGCTTTACGGTGACTAGTGGGGGAGCCTAGATGACCAGCTTAACCTCAGTACCAAATTTTAAGACAGTCAAAGTTACATGATGTGAGTCATGAAAAGCTTAGTCATTGGGTGAGAGTGTCCAGGCTAGCAGAGGACAAAGATTTTGTTAAAGGCACTTCAAGGCATGTGCCATTGGGTGACTACAGTGATGTTCAGATCTAAACATACACTGGGAAATTGTGAGCAGAAATCCCAGTTCTTAGGAAAAACTAAGCACCAGCAACCATGATGGTTAACAGAGTATAAATAAAAAAAAAGTATAGAAGCAACTCAATGACAATGTGGCTCACCAAAGCACTGAACACTCTTACGGAACAATGCCCTACTGGTTCCCAAAGCATGAGCAAATTACCAGACTCATCTTTATAGATTTTTAATTGTGTCCTTTGAGTGTTACCCCAGTTGAATTTTTAATGTTCAAATTTGGTTGCAAGTGCTGTCCTTCAGGAAGCACCCTAATGCCTGTCAGTTGGATCTGGATTGACATTTCCTGTTCTCTTTGTCAGTAGAAGAAGTTGCCAACTTGGCCTCCCGCCGTCTCTCCGTGAGTCCTTCCTGCACCTCCAGTACATCCCACAGGAACTATTCTTTCCGCCGTGGCTCTGTCTGGTCAGTGAGGTCAGCGGTCAGTGCAGAAGGTGGGTTGACTTCACTTTGGAGTATCCTTTCCTAGGATTTCATTCACTGGATACCTCTCCTGTTGACCCATAAAGCTGGTGGCAATACAGCTGGTGACCCACAAAGCTCCTTTTGCTCAATGTATTCACAAGCTTGAGCTACTTTATAATAAATTACTGCCCTTTATTAGTTTGTTCACCCCTGTCACCACAATGCCTTTCCTTACTTCTCATGTTTCATTTAGAGAGTAGTGCCATGGAGAGCACTCTAGCTGAAAAAAATTATAATGAAATGGGATTTTATTAAAAAAAAAAAATTGGGTTTCCTACAAGAAAAGAAATGTAAATTGAGAAAATATATGTTTACAATGAAAATGATTGATCAAGAAGTTGGCTGGAGGCTCAGTTTCTTCTTGGAACTAGCAGTAAACTTGCCATGCTTGCACAGTGATCAGACAGCCTATCATTTTGTTCTGTCTGTACAGCACCTAATATAAATGTTTATCTAGCCTGCCTGGATAATATCACAGTTTTATTCACTAATTCTCACCTTCTACACTTATTACTGCTCCAGATGAAGAACACACCACGGAGCATACTCCAAACCATCATGTGCCGCAGCCACCTCAAGCTGTGTTTCCAGCATGCATTTGTGCAGCGGTGCTCCCCATTGTCCATTTGATGGAGGATGGAGAAGTCCGGGAGGATGGAGTAGCTGGTACTGACCTAAACTAATCTTCAAATGATTCCTGGTCAAAGGTGGCAGAACCTGCCAGCACTTTGAACAATGGCTTACATTTGTTAGGTACCATAACTAAGGTGGAAAAGAGATAGAATGCAACCTTGCATTTGCTCACTGTTCATGTTTCCTAGAAGTATTATGTGGTATATATTGCTATGAGTATGTATGTTAACAAGTTAATGAATAATCTATTAAATCCTCACAACTACTTGAAGGTAGATTGACAACAGAAATCGGACTTTGTAGGGCTTTTTCTTTCTTACTTTATGATTTGTGTTTGGTTTTGAGGTGGGTTTTTTTTCTCTTTTGGGGCCCTAAAAGAGTGCCCGATTCAAGAAATTGAGAAGCTGAAAAGGGTCTAGTGGGTGAATACTAGGATGATAAGAGGGCCTAAACCAGGTTTCGTGAGAAGTGATTGCAGAAGATGAGCTTTTTTTTTGGTGTGATGAAAACGAAACAGAGCTAGAGGCTACAATTAGGGAAGTTCAGGTTAAGAAATTGGGAAGGAACTTCATAGCCAGCAGCATAGTGCAATTTCCATTGATTCTCCATCCACAGCAGTTGTCAAGCCTTGGCTAGTAAAAGTCTTGGTTTGCATAATCTAGTGTAGGTGACAGTCCTGCTCCAAGCCAGGAGACCTCCACAGATCTGTTTCCATCAACATTTCTTGGATCCTATAACAAACAGAAAGCCACCTATACACAGCTCAAACACTTTAATTATGGTCTGTGATGTATTTGTAAAGTAATAATGCATTTTTTCTGTCTTTTTTTCTCCAAAATGCTTAGGGATAGTGGACTGTTGCCCTTCCTTTCTTCCTCATCCCTCATCACGGCAGATGATTGCACATTTAATTTTCTGTTACATTTTGTATTCAATTTTGAGTAGATGTAGTCAGCCACCTAAATAATGTATGTATCATTTTGTGATCAGGAGCTGAGTACTGAAAACAAAATAATGAATAATTCTCTGTTGTTGTTAATCTTCATAGGACTGCAGTTAATTACACTTTGGGGAGCTGATCATCAGCACAATTCCCTGCTGTCTGTCTAATACTGTTCACCAATACCAGATAAAATCACTCAATGAACCACCATGAAATTGAACTTTCATGCATGAACAAAAAAAGTACATGAATTTATGGGTTTTAATTGCCAGATTTGTCCATCTGGAGCTGTGAATCCAATTTGTTATTTCTTTATTATTCCTCTGACTACAGTGGTGAAGTCCTCCCTAACCAGTAGTTAAGGAAGGTTCAAATATTGGACCTGTCATTATTACTTGAGATGACTGCACTGGTGACCAGGAATCCTAGTGCATGAAAGAGGCTCCTATGTGTTTTAGCAGAAAATACGACAATTGTCGTAGAAGGTTAGGAACTTTTGCATCTAAGTGTTGAAGGCTTCTCCAAGGGAGATGGTTCTGACCTTGTTTTCTTTCTCCTTTACAGTAAGCGCTGTTGCTCAGCAGGTCCTGTGGAACTGCTTAATTGAAGACCCCTCTACGGTTCTGCGCCATTTCCTTGAGAAGCTCACAATCAGCAACCGACAGGTAAACTCTTCCTCTCCCCAGTGGGTGTACGTATTGCTTAGAGCAGGAGAGCACAGCTGCAAGCAGAGTCACCCTGTGGGCATCACTGCAGTAGAACATTTGATATTATAATGTAGCTCAAAGTCTTTTAGGCTGTATCATCACTTGGCTTCAATCTTTGTCTGCTAATGTGAACAGGACAAAGCTGATTTACTACCACTAAGGATCTGACTTGCTCTAAGCTTTGAACAGCTGCTTAGTGAAGCACAACCCTTTCAGTCTAGCATAGGCAGTAGTGCCTCTGCCCATGCCACTCTGTTCAGCTTTCTCTGAAAGATGGGGATGTCCTTGCCTGTCCCTGGCTTATTAGACCACTTTCTACTGTCACAGCTAAGCTTTATGGAAGAAAGGCACACCAGTTCTGACTGGATAAAAGACAGGGAGACTCTCCATTCCACTTTCTCAACTGCACCTTTGATGTATGATATCAGTAATATCACTGCCCTCATCTTCCAAGACACCACCTGAAAACTGACTACAAAATGAATATTAAACCTTGAGAAAGGCTGGGAAAGGCTGCTTTTTGGATCCTTGAGTAATCAGGTCTCAGTGGCCTCACTATTCCTGAGACCTCTCAGCCATAGTCCCCAAAGTTTCTCAGAGTCACTTCTGCTTGTTAAGTTTTGAGAAGGAAGGTATGTACTCTCCAACTCAGAAGCTTCTGAGCTGTCATAATCTGCTGGTTTACCATCTTTTCATAGGCCTACTACAACAATGAGTAGAGAACACAGAGAACAGGTGTATTTCCTTTGAAGCTTTCAGCAGATGTATCATTGACATGGGTTGTCCTATGCATATTCATGCCCACAACACTAGCTTAAATCCACTGTGGGTTAGGAGGATGAGGGCCAAAAAAAGAATTTTATTAAGCAGTCTGTCTGTCCGTAGCTGACAGTGAGATTCCTTCCCCTCTACACCCCTTTACCACCATAAGAAATGTATTAGTCTACATTTAAAGCAGGCAGCCTCTAAAGGAAGAAAAGTTAGATTCTGCCTGCAACTCCTTCCCAGCAGCCACAGCTATTGAGTTGAGCTGGACTAGGTTTCAAAGATCATCTAGGTAGTTATTTGTTCTGATAAGCACCACAGGAATTATCACAGGGAGAGGAGTGCAGAATCAGGATGCTGCAGTCAGTACAAATTGCAACAGGAGATATTAGCTCTCTGAGATAAAAAAGAAAAATACTGACCTAGGTGCTGTGCCTGGGCAGTGGTCACAAGCATATAGTTCTACTTCATGCACCGAGAGACAGAGCTGAACAAGGGTATATAGAAAAATGGGAAGAAACAAGGCCAGAGAGGGCAAAAGGGAGAAATCCATTCTCCGTTTTGTGATGGAAAGAAAAAAAAAAATTGCTCTTCTTCCAGGATGAGCTGATGTATATGTTACGGAAGCTTTTGTTGAACATTGGAGACTTTCCTGCCCAGACATCTCATATCCTCTTCAACTACTTGGTGAGTAGCTTATGGATCCACTGTGCAGTCCAGAATCTCACCCCTGCCTGCATGTTAATGTTACAGTCTGAAAGGAAATAAATGCTCTTAACTTTTCCTACATAGCTTATATCTGCTTCTGGGTGTGGGTGCAAGTGACCAGGCTTACACCAGCGTTTCAGCCCTTCCATGGAGAGGAACAGGAACCACTGGGTTTTTTTTAAACCCCTAAGCAAGCTGTCATGGATTTCTGAGTTGAACCACAGACAGTGAGTTGTAGACCAGTAGAAGGATCCCTGTGTTTGACAATTTTATTTCAGTAAGTGCTTTGCTTTTGGACAGTCCTTTTGAAGCAAATCTAGTGGCTTCTTTCAAGACTATGGAGAAAGCATTTACTGCAGGATATGAAACAGACAAGATGTATGCTACTCCAAGAGCCCTCTGCCATTTGTGAGTTTTCTGTATGGCAGCACAACAGAGCAGAATGCATAGGAAGTCTCCTACTACAGACATTCTCCTTTTTCCTCATCTACAGTAGCTTTTATGGCTGAGCCACAACAATATTTTTGCCCCCAACCCTCATCCTCTCTAGAAAAAGGAAGAATAGTATAGCCAGGTTGTTCGGTAATACGTATAAACTTTTGGGATGTGAGTTTATTAAGTTTATACCTCTCAGTGAAGATAGGTAGAACAATATTCTTGTTCAGTTAACACATTGTGTATAACCTGATGTTCCTCTTTCTTACTACCTGCAGGTAGGACTGATCATGTATTTTGTACGCACTCCATGTGAGTGGGGCATGGATGCCATTTCTGCCACACTTACCTTCCTCTGGGAAGTGGTGGGTTATGTAGAAGGACTCTTCTTCAAGGATCTCAAACAGACTATGAAGAAGGAACAATGTGAAGTGAAGCTGCTGGTGACTGCATCAATGCCAGGTATACGAAATGTGGTTTTAAATCTCCCTCACTTCCAAGTTCATGACCCACTCTATCAAAAAAGAGATCCATCAGAAAAAGACATGCTGCAAATGGCTGCATATACTAAGTCAGTTTTCCCTGAGTTGAGGATTCAGTCATTACATTCCACCTCTAGTTCCCTGGGATTCAGAGAACTACTTTAAGAGCTCTAAAAGAAGCAAAGAGAAAATGAATTAGAACAGTCTTTACAATGCAGAGCTTTGTACCAGTTGGACTGTGAAAAGCTGACAGGATGATCATGGTAAGACTGCACCATTCAGATGCAGTTTGATTTGATTCAACCTCTCATTTAAGTCCTGAGAGAGCCCAAGAAGAGCATGTTGTTGAGTCTAGGATGTCACAAGTCAGGCAAGAGATAACTTGCTGAAAAACAGATTTGACCTTTTAGGTTTGTTCCTTCCTCAGAGTGACAGTTGCTGCTAAAGCCAGCTCATCCTTTAGGAAAAGATTGATTTCTCATTAACTGTGGAAGTGTGAGACTATGGTAATGCTACATAACGGATTCCAGGCAGGACTGGCGTTGTCTGTCTGCCCAGGAATGAATTTTAACTATCACTTTTCATCCATGGGCAGTATTCTGAAATTGAGTTAATTAAAGAGGACAAAGAGAATGCAACTGTTTTTCTTCCTTTAGGAACAAAAACCCTCGTTGTACATGGACAGAATGAGTGTGACATCCCAACTCAGTTACCAGTCCATGAAGACACACAGTTTGAGGCTCTTCTCAAGGTAGGAGTGAATTTTTGAACTGGACAAACTGCTTAATAGTACATTTACCTGCCATACCTTTATGCCAGCAATACATTCTACCCAATCATCCTTTCTCAGTATCAGGGAAGGAAGTTTTGCTGACAGGCATTTCTGCCTGCCTGTGAGGAGAGCTTGGCTGCAAGAAAGAGGATCCCGTATTAAAAGATAATAGAAATCCCTGACGTCACAGACAGCCAAAACCCCACAAATGCAACTACGTTTGAAGATACTGCAGCTTATTGGGTATTTGCTGTATACAATCCTTTGCATAAATAGATAAATCATTTAAATGTTTAGTTTTATCAACATGAAAGACTAAACAGAAAGATTAAGATCAGGGTGGAAATGATGGCTCAGTAGCCACAATGTTATCTTGGAATCTAGGAGATGTCAAGTCAGTTCACCCTTCTGCCAAAGATTTCTTGCATGGCCTTAGCTCAGCCACATAAAAAACGGATTTGTAAAAGCCTTCAGTTTGTCCAACTGTGTAGAATTTTAATGGCAATCGTACTTCTCAGTGCTTCGAAGGATCAGAAACTTAGTGTCTCTGGACATCACCTGTCACTAAAACTTGATAAATACATAGTATGGAAATGGAAACTGCAATACCGTGTGACTCATATAACCAGATAAATATGTGCAATATGAAGACATCGAAATAAGTAACATCATTCTTCAAGTCTGCGATATCAGCATGCCTTCATTATCACAAACATATTCATATACTTTGCAATTAGAAAAAGAAATTAAGAATTAAAACCACAACAGTCTACCTGACTGAGAAATGTGCCTTTATAGATTATTAGCTGGATATTCTTCTTTTGGATATTGTGGTCTATGTATAAGACAACTAATAAGTAACAGGATATTTTTCTTTCTTCCTTTTCAGGAGTGCTTGGAGTTTTTTAATATACCTGAGACACAGTCTTCTCATTACTTTTTAATGGATAAGCGATGGAATCTTATTCATTACAACAAGGTAAGGCAAAGGTCAGGTCCAGATGACTTTGCTCTTAAATATCGAGGTTATCTAAAGGAGAACAAGTAGCCCATAAATAGACAGAATTCTGTCCTGTGCCCACATCTTGAGTGTTTAGGTTTTTAGTGGTGAAAGGTTGGAGTTTGTCAGAAGAGGGAAGAGGCAGAAGTGAATCTCTTGCTCTTAAGTCATTCAGTCTAGCTTTCTTAGGAAAGAGCACAGTTATCTTCTGTTTATTCTCTTCTATGATTCCATGACACTGTCTGAAAGACCCTACCCAAAAGCTTCAGAAAGGTCTAAAGAGCTTTTTATTCATCTCTGTTGAGTGATGCCATTAGGATTACATTTGTTTACTTTAAACTTGTTTCCTTTCCTGGCAGACCTACGTCCGTGACATTTATCCCTTCCGGAGGTCAGTTTCTCCCCAGCTCAACCTGGTGCAGATGCATCCGGAAAAAGGTCAAGAGCTCATTCAGAAACAGGTATCTTACTACCACCAAATACCTCTGCCCAGAAACAAACTCTGTAAATAAACCTTTCTTTTCCTCTTAAAGGTTTCACTCATGCTGCATGCAGATAGAAAGCTTTGCTGGAGAATTCGCAATTGGCATGAAATCCACCCTGGTGCCATTGGCCAGGTGTACAGTATTTTAAGAAGAGTCAAGGAATGCAATGTTAATTCCTTCCTGATCCTTCCAGCCAACTTCTTTTAGGCAAATCATTTTGCATTCTCCTACAATTGGCTTCACTTGCCTCAGCTTCAAAAGTTGCTTATTACTTTCTTTAACATGACCTTGGGCTGTGAAGCAGGAATTACCTGTTCTGCCTTTCCCTCTGTACTCTCACTGTAGCGAATGTGACCTGCCTATCTCACTTGTCCTGTTCTCAGTCTTTTACCAATAGCTGCTCCCAGAGGTGGAGCAGAAGCAGTTGCTCTGTCAGGGAAATACCTGCCCTCAGAAGGGCACTGTCCTCCCCATCTTCCAGACTCATGACCGGATAATCTGCTTGATTCTGATAGTGTTCTGCAGACCCCAGGAGGTCTCCCTTAGGAACTAAACCCTGACTCAAGTGGCAGCGCAGTGCCATTTCTCTAGACAGTAAGACAATGGTATTGAGCTCACACTACCTGTAGAAGCCACATGCTTTTTACAAAAGCAAAGTTGTATCAGCAGCACAGAGCTGAATGTTTAAGGAAAAGTAAGTCTAGCTGTATCTGCATTTCCTGCTAATAAGCAGGAAATAAAAAAGGGAAGGAATGTGATTAAATAGTTTGAGTTTGGTATTAACAGTTGTATTATTCTAGTCAAACATCAGCTACTCTAGTAGTTGTGTCCTTAGCAATGTGAGTACAGGGGCAGGGAAATATCATGTGGAATGGTTATAAAAATAACCTATAAAGCTGCTTAATTGGTTCTAGCAGTTAAAATAACAGAGAATGTAGTTAATGCCACTCATATGCATATGGTACAGAATAGGGAAATATTTCATGTGCTGCATCTGACAGTAGAAAATCTGTAAAAATCTGAAATTACTTGAGATCATGTTGGTTGCTTCTCTGACTGAAATTATTCTCACTCGGGCTCTAGGAGGTGTCCCCCACATATCAAATAAATGATTTTGATATGCCCTACATGACCCAGAAAAGTTAAAATGGTGTGTCCAATTTTGTCAGGGCATTATTTTGCATTCCACACTTTTCTATTTAGTGTACTTAGAGGCCAAAATATTTCTAGTGGAAAACTTAAATCAAGCATCTACCAGCCTCTCTGTAGTCATGCAAGAAGTTGCTGGACAACACCCAGCTTCACTGAAGAAAACAGCGCTATAGAGTCTACCCACAGAGCAGCAATTCATGGAAAAGTACTTTCTGTATTGTTGATTGATTGAGAACCCAATTCTAAACCGAGTGCACTTCAGAGCAAGGTCAGAGCAACTGCAGGACGTGGGAAGCTGAGCTTTGTCACATGTTAAGGCACATGCTCCAAGTTTTGGCTTCATCCCAGTAGCTAAGAGCTGTCTTGAAACTGCTTCCAAAGACAGCTGCTTCTACTACTGAGCATCACTCCACCTTGTGGTTACTTTTAGCACCAGAATAAAATAGCTAACCTGACTAGTCCTACCCGTCAGAAGTCCAAAGGAGGCTAGTAGAATGGAACTCGGTTTCCCAGTTGGCATAAACCAGAAGCGATAATCTGAAGTCAGTAGGTCTTTGCTCAGTTGCAGTAACTCAAAATCTGGTGTCCTTTGTTTTATTGTCTACTTTTCTATTGCAACTATACATACACCTTTTACGGCCAGACATAAGCCAACCTTATGTTGTCTACAGTCTAAGAGCTTGCTCAGAGCAACTGTAACTGTACAGTTTTCAGTTTGGAATTGGCTTGCCTCTGACCACTTTGCGGCTCACACTGACAAAGCTCACATTAATCCACAAAAGACCATCTGGCACAGTTACAAAGTGTTTGACAACCACTCAGGGACCTCCACAACACTGAAACAAAAAGTGCTGTTACAATCTCTTTTACAAACACAATCCATCTTTGCTGAGCTGGACTGAAGAACAGTGGTCACACAAATTCTAGCAAAAGATGCAGCACTAGCCCTGTGACTTTCAACAGGATCCTCTGGACCATGAGTGCAGCATCCCTCCCATCACAGAAAGTCATGGAAGCTAACCTAGAAATGTACATATGTGTTGTAAAGAACTTTTTGATCTCACTGATTCTGATCCTTGTCTTTTTTTCTCTCTCAGGTGTTCACCCGCAAGCTAGAAGAGGTGGGGCGGGTGTTGTTCCTCATATCACTGACACAGAAAATTCCTACTGCGCACAAGCAGTCCCATGTATCTATGCTCCAGGAGGACCTCCTCCGCTTGCCTTCATTTCCCCGAAGTGCCATTGATGCCGAGTTCTCACTCTTCAGTGATCCTCAAGGTATGGTCTTTGGATAGCTTTCTCTGGGCTGTACCAAGCGCAGAAGGTTTCTGTGAGGCACTTCATTTGCTTTAGAAACACAGGCTTGTACCATTACACAGCACAAGAAAGATCTGGACATGCTGGAGCATGTCCAGAGAAGGGCCACGAGGATGATCAGAGGGCTGGAGCACCTCTCCTATGAAGACGGACTGAGAGAGTTGGGGGTTGTTCAGTCTAGAGAAACGAAGGCTCTGAGGAGACCTTATTGTGGCTTTCCAGTATCTCGAGGGGGCTACAAGAAAGCTGGTGAGGGGCTTTTTAGGATGCCAGATAGTGATAGGACTAGGGGGAATGGATTAAAGCTAGAGATGGATTGGTTCAGATTGGACATTAGGAAGAAGTTCTTCACCATGAGGGTGATGAGATACTGGCACAGGTTGCCCAGAGAGGAGGTGGAAGCCCCATCCCTGGAAGTTTTTAAGGCCAGGCTGGATGGGCCTTTGAGCAGCCTGATCTAGTGAGGGATGTCCCTGCCCATGGCAGGGGGATTGGAACTAGATGATCTTTAAGGTCCCTTCCAATGCTGACAATTCTATGATTCTACGATTCTATGATTACTGAAAGCTGATAAATCTCTTCCTAGGTAAAATGATACATAGCTGTCAATCTGTAAGCACAAAAGGCTTTGCTGTTAGAGGTCTCCAGACAAAGATACTTTCTTTGGACCCAAATGAGAATAAATTATAATTATGCATTAAAATTGTGCATGAGACTACAGCTAGAATATTCTATCCAGGAGCATAAGTGCATCTCAGAAGGATTACTCAAAGTCCTTTGCCACCCACGTTGAGAAAGGAATGGACTTCCAAAGAAGATTGGGAAAATTCTGCATGTGGAAACAGCCCTCTTCTTACAAAATTTTCTCTGAAAGCCAAGTACATTTTCCAGCCTGACTTGGGGATTAAACATGCCACTGTTGCAGGATGATAAGCATTGGCAAGTTCTGTAACAGGCCCTAAAGGCACTCACTTTCAGATGTATGTTTGTAACTCTGTGCCCATGTCCTGTAATGCGTGGGACACCTGAAGGATAAAAATTCAGCATAAATCCACACAGCCGTTCAGGTTGTGTGAGGCAGATGGTGCATGTACAAGCTCAGATCTGCTTTCACTTTTTAAGAGGGGAATTTCCAACCAGTGGGGAGCAGATTCAACGAGCTGTGTGATATTCATCATTCTTCGCCTTCATGCGTGTTGCTTTCAGTCGAGGTTTGCCCAAGCCCCGTGGGTGTTTCCAGAAGTACAGGATGGATGAAATCATTCTAAAAAGGCAGAATGATGGTCAGTCACATGGGATGGTTCTTTGGAGAGGCCTTCAGCCTCTGGAAATGTTGTGAGGCTGACTGTCATGGACAGAGTTGATTGCTGTTTCCTCTTCTCTTCTGCAGCTGGGAAAGAGCTCTTTGGTCTCGACACTCTTCAGAAAAGCTTGTGGATTAAGCTGCTGGAGGAGATGTTCCTTGGCATGCCCAGCGAGTTCCCCTGGGGGGATGAGATCATGCTGTTCCTGAACGTCTTCAACGGTGCCCTGATCCTGCACCCTGAGGACAGTGCCTTGTTGCGGCAATACGCTGCCACAGTCATCAACACAGCCGTGCACTTTAACCACCTCTTCTCCCTCAGCGGGTACCAGTGGGTCCTCCCTAGCATGTTGCAGGTGAGCCATTGCCATGGACAATGCGAGGGAAGGCTTTCGAGAGAGCATTTTTTTATTGAACTGGCTGTTAATGGAGAAACTTTAAACTACTGAGTCCTGATGACATCCCATGTTCTGGGGGCCCCAAGAAGACAACAGATCAGGGTGGGATGGCCCAAATCAGCATTCCTGAGACTATAGTCCCTTCTTCTCAGTGAGGGTGACGGAGCCCTGGAACAGGCTGCCCAGAGAGGTTGTGGAGTCTCCTTCTCTGGAGACATTCAAGACCTGCCTGGACACGTTCCTGTGTGGCATAGTCTAGGCATTCCTGCTCTGGCAGGGGGATTGGACTTGATGATCTTTCGAGGTCCCTTCCAATCCCTAACATTCTATGATTCTATGATTCCTCTTGAGTTAATGACCACATTTTCTTTTTTTTTTTCTTTACGTTATGTCTTTTTCCACACAGAAATGTGAAATTTCTGGAAAAAATTTGGACCTTGGCTGTCTCTCAGTGTTTTTTCCTCCAGGAATGGCTGAAATTTGGGGAACAGTTGAAACATCTGGGTTTACTACTCACTGATTGAAACTAAATTATATTAATTACTTTAAGTATGGTAATTGTATTATCTGCAATTTAAATAGCAATAGAAGATGTTTATGGAAACATTTAACACAAAATGTTTACAGAAAACCGTGGTCTTTCCATGTGAGTGAAAACAAATACTGAAAGTGTTAGACGTGGAGTTTCTCTTCACTTTGAGATGTACAAGTATGCTTTCTTTCCTGTTTACATTTGAGAAAAATCAAGACACTGAAAATAAAAGCCAACCAATATAATTCTTTTACAGAAGGAAAGATTATTTCTGCAGGGCTTGAAGACAGTATCTAAATAGAGGTTTAGTATTATAATTTAAATACAGAAAAAGTCATTGTTTCTATAAAAGAAGCAATGACAATGACATGCCTATATATGTTCATTTTAATACAGCTAACAGAGCACAGTAATTAGGACCAGTGATTAACTTGGCTGTCTAAACAAACTCACTAGTAATTGGAAACTCTAATGCCTTACATGGTTAGTATGTATTTGGTCCAGATCTGTGGTGCATGGGTTTATTCATTAGAAACGAGACATTTTGAAAGAAAATAACTTAATCTGAAGTACTTAGCAGTAACCATTCAGTCCTGTGAAGGACTCTCCTTTCACTTTCAGTTTTCATATGAGACAAATTAGTTTTGTAATTCTTTCCTATCCCCCCTACCCTCCCCCCAATTATTGTCAGCCACTGAATTAATAAAATACCACTTCAGGGAGGCAAAAAAAGCAATTCCAAAAGAAAATCCAAATGTTGCTGAGTTTGTTTGTTTTTAGAACCTCACATAGCTGTTCCAGGCACCCAAGATCAGCTGTTTTGTTTGTGGTCATCACAAATTCTCCTACAGCTTCTGGGTTTGAACCAGCCATTAATAGTTTAATTCTGATGCATACACACACATACACCCACAGGGCTCTTGTTGTTGCAGATTTTATGCTTTCCTTGGTAAAATGCATAATTCATAAATACGCTTAATTATTTCCCTTTTCTCAAGTAAATGAGATATTGCAAGTGTAACAGGGCATGAGAATTGCCTGTCCTCATAGGCACGCCAGAGGCTTCTAACTGTGTCAAAGCCATACTAATCTCTTCAGCCTGCTAGACTGCTGAGAAGGGAATCCATCTCTGCGGAAGTCTCGCACACTAATAGTTTTTTAGACACCTTCAGGAGCCCTGTGCTGCAATATGAATTTAGCACTGCCATAAAATCTCAGTATCACCTGTTGCCAGCAAATAGCAAGAAAATCCTGCCTACCCCAATACCAAACCTCCCACAGATTTGTACCAGCAGAGAAGTGCAGACAGACAATTGAAATGGACAGAAGTAGGAAGCACAGTGAAGTTGTTCCTAGCAATTTATGCTGTTCGCATAACTGAGAAACCAATCCCACATCTTTGGCAGCACATTGGCTGCACGGTTCAGTGGCCAACCCTGAAGGAAATGTTGTTTTAAAAAACCTTAAAATATCTTAAAAGTGGGTGGAACTGTCAGTGTGTTGGAGGAGAGGCTAGGTGTTAAATTATCTTGACAAACTGGAGATGCAGTCTGAAAAAAGGAAAAAACCGTAACAGATTATGTTGATCAGGCTGGACAAGCACGGGTCCTTACTTCTGAATAATCAGCCACATAAATATGGAAGGGAAAGTAGCTGATTCAGTAGCACTTCTGCAGGACAGAATGTTGGCGTTGTTACAGATCTGAAGCTAAATATGAATCAACAGTGTCCTTCTGTTGAAGGTTAAAAAAGAAAAAATCTCAAATGCCATTCTGGGATGACTATACAGATTTGTATCTGTGAAAAAAACATGGAATAATTCTGCCACTCCAGTCAGCAACACTCTTGACTTGAAGTGCTGGCTCTGTCCACCTGTGGACACTGCACAAAAAAAAATCAAGTAACTGAAGAGACTGCAGACTGGAATAATGACGCACATCTAGAAAATGCCATGTGAGAAAGGACTGAAAGAGCTGGAATTTGATTAACTGGGAAGGATGAAGATTGAGGAAGAAAACACTATCTGGCTTCAAACAAGTAAAATGCTTCTAAGAAGGAGAGGGGAGAAATCTACATCTGATGCACAGAACAAAAAATAATGGACTAAAGCTGTGGCAAAGAAGGTTCAAGCATGACAGACAAATTTTTTTTCTAAGGACAGTTTGTCCCTGAAATCCACTGTCAGGGAAGGTGGGCAGGTCATCATCTTTCAAAACATGTTAGGCAAACATACCAAGAATGACAAGGCTTTAGTTAATTCAGTCTGAGGCCAGGAGAAGAAGAGCCCTTCCACCAAGTAGTACTTCCATGTCCTTTTTCATTTGCTCAGGTATACGCTGACTACGAAAGCAACCCACAGTTACGCCAAGCAATTGAGTTTGCATGCCGCCAGTTCTACGTTCTGCATCGCAAGCCTTTTATTCTGCAGCTGTTTGCAAGTGTGGCTCCTCTTCTGGAGTTCCCTGTGAGTAAAAGCCATTCCCAAGTCTCAGGGTGGGGAAGCCTCTGTAGGCCACCAACCCCCTCACCAGAGATCACAAACCATCTGAAGGAGCAGCACAATCCTTACTGAACGTTTCCTTACTGCACTTGGTGCTGCACGGAGCCAGTTCTTGAACTTACTTTTGCATGCTTCTGTTCATCAGTTGATTGATTGGGATGCTGAGATAATGGGTCACTGGTATCCAGGCTAGTAAATGTGGTCTCTCTTTAAATTTTCATGTATAAATAGGTTATGAAAGGACAATAACAATTTGTAACTCTTTAAATGTGAATCCTTTCTTAGAATCCACCAATAGGAACTAAATGCTTGATGCCAAGTTTTTGTGCATGTGAACTAGAAGACTGGATTAGCCGTATTTTGAAATATTCACTAATTACTTTCTAATGCTTTAGCGAGTTGAAACAAGTTAATGGAATTTTAATTTGAAGCGGGACTGCCAAATCTAACTGCACATGCACTGTACGCACATGTAAGCACACACACACACCCCTTTCTCCTCCATGGGGCAGCAAAGATCTACCCTTTCTGGAAAATAAAGCTGTGTGCACTTCTCAGTTCATGCTTACACTGTAGCATCAATCTGCTGAGTCAGGCAAGGCTTATTGTTTGACAGTTTTGAACTCAGTATGGGTCCTTCATAAAAAAAAAAAAAGGTTGCCCACACCTCCAGGGTGGGATTCATATAGGTCCTCAGCAAATCAACCACGAATGTCTGTTGTTCAAACAGGATGCTACGAACAATGGAACCAGCAAAGGAGTGTCAGCTCAGTGCCTGTTTGACCTGCTGCAGTCTTTAGAGGGAGACACTCCAGACATTTTGGACATCTTAGAGCTGGTGAAAGCAGAAAAGCCTCTCAAATCATTAGGTAACAGCAAAGTACCCTTTACTTAGTAATTCTGGTTTGTTGATTACTGATTCAACATGCATTTGATGCAGAATGATTTGTTCAGGGCCCTTTTCTTCTCCCAGAATGCAGTCATATCTGTTTCTTAAGCCTTCTTAGGCTTTTAAGGTTGGCTTATCATTACCATCCTTTTGATATTTTCTGCAGGATGGGAAATTATTAATTTATTTTCTTCCAAAGCTAGTTTTTCTGTAATGAGCCTGATGGTCTGAGACTAGCCCCTGGCATTTTGAATTTTATCATGTGTGGGTGAAGAATAAAGATGCCTAATAAATTGTATCATGCTGACAAGATCAGTGTCATCCTCTCCTCTGCTCCATGTGGGCAAGAAAGAAAAGCATCCTCTCCCGTGGGCAGACCATGACTGGTAAATGACGGATGCCATTCAGACATTCAGCAGTGCTGAGTTCTAGGGAGGGTGTTGATCTATCACAAAGCAGAATATATACAGCTCTGTGATGTATCCAGGACACCGTGTCACTTGATAGTTACCCATGCAATGCAGCATTTAAGAATTTGGCTGCTTTGTGATTTGCAGGGAAGTAATTTTTGTTGATTTTTATAAGGATCTTCAACTTATTTTCCACGTTTACACACTTTGGGACCCTAACTTTAACTGGAGCTCCTTTACACCAAGGTCACTTCTGAAAACATGGCTATTGTTTTATTAAAAGTTTTGTTCTTTGGATACTTCAGTTTCTTGGTGCCTGGCACTAATTATCCCCAATGTAATATCTGTAATATGGGATTTATGTGCTTTTGAAAACTTTTTCTTAAGTCACGAGCAAATCAGACTCGCTTTAGTGCAGTCATGTGGCTACCAGTATAGAAAGGGCATGATTTTTTAGAAGTAAAACTATCTTCTGCCATGAGTGATGTATCAGCATCCTGTTTAGTGTGGTGGAAACATCTAGGAAAAAGCAGAGGGAGCATAAAAACTGTTATTGACATGTCTTTTTGTCAGGTATGAGCTTAAGATTTTGCTTGTGATGAGTGATTAAAACGGGACTCTGAGAGCAGCTGTAGGCCTTATGCTCAGCAGTGATCTGACCTACTCAGAACCATTTCTCACCTGCTGAGTTCTTGGATGGCAGGGTGCAAATCTGAGTGCTGCATATGTTCCCTTTGTATAGACAGATTCTTATCAAAAATCAAGAGCCTGTTGGGGATTGTTAACATAAAAAGCAAGCAATTCAAGAGAGGGGAAAAAGGAAGGAGTGTGCTGACTCCTTCCATATTGCGTATGTTTGTCTGCTAGTCTTCTCATACTGCTTTACTCCCTCAGACTTCTGCTATGGGAATGAAGACTTGACCTTTTCGATCAGTGAAGCCATCAAGCTGTGTGTGACGGTGGTGGCCTATGCTCCTGAATCATTCAGAAGGTGCTAATCTGTTTTCTTGGTTTGCCCAGACTCAGAAAAGGCATAAAACCTGCATAAACATGCAAAAGCAAGGCTGACAAATGGAGACAGAGGGTATAGAAATGCATGCCAAGCACGGGGCTTATGCTGATACCTTTCCTAGGCCACTCACTCCAAATCTTGTAAGCTGCTGGCTGCAGCACTAAGCTGGATGGCAGCATGAGCAGCCACACATAAGCTGCATTTCCAAGCGGGGATCGCACTGCAGATTTCTGTTGTCAGAGAAGCAATGGAGAGGGAACTGGAGAGGGAGAAACAGGTAGCTGGAAAGAACGGGAAGGTACAGAGAGAAGAGAGGTTAACCACTAAAGCAAAAAGATTAGTTTCCAAGAGGGAACCAGAGAAGAAAGGAGCCCTTGGAAGGAAAAAGTTAATGTCTGCGAATGAATGACATATTCACAAGATATCCAGAAGATCAGGTTGTTTTTATTATTATTGTTTCATGCATCACCTGATTTTCACCTGAAGTTCCTGATCCAAGGGTTTCTTTTGCCCGGGACTACTTACCTAGTGAGACGCAATGAAATCATAACACTAGTGAGAGATCCAGAGGTTTTCAGATAGAAACGTAAGCCTTTGTCTGATGTGAGTTTCAGGACTGACAAAGTAAAACAGACCAAGTATTGGTTATTTTTTGCAGCCTCCAGATGCTGATGGTCTTGGAAGCGCTGGTTCCCTGTTACTTGCAGAAACTGAAGCGACAAACCTCTCAAGCGGAGACTGTGACAGCAGCTCGTGAGGAGATTGCTGCTATGGCTGCCCTTGCCACCTCTTTGCAGGCCCTCTTGTACAGTGTAGAAGTTCTCACCAGGTAACTCACACGGTTCAAAGGTCTGAGCCTGCGTTTGGTTATCACTGTGGGCAGAGGGAATGCACAGGAGGTACGATATGCAGCTTAGCGTGAGTAATGGTTGAGTTTTAGACATGGTAAAATTAGTGCCAAATTTCACCAGATCACAAGCAGAATTTCAGTGTGCTTGTTAGATTTAGTCTTTAGTGTGCTGTTCACCTTTCCTTTGCCAGGCCTATGACAGCCCCACAGATGAGTCGATGCGACCAAGGCCATAAAGGGACCACAACAGCAAACCACACCATGTCAGCAGGTGTGAACACCAGGTAAGTCAGTGGGGTTTTCTTTCTTTCTTATTTTTCTGAACAGCGCTTTTTTTTTTTTTCTATAAAGTAGTATGTCATTGCTCAGAGTGCCTCAGACAGCTCTAGGTACTGTCACAGAAAACAGTCAGGTGAAAAGAGCACATAGCCCAGGACTGCATTTCTGACAGTAACCAAAATCCCCAAGACTAGAATTGCTAGTTTAAAACCGTGTGACTAAACAGAAGACCAGGATATCAAAATGGAGGACACCAATCCTAAATGTCCTTTTTTTTGTTTCCTTTTTCATAGTCTAGAAGAACACTGACAAAGCAACTACATCCCTCAGTTCTCTTTTTCTTGCTTCTGAGCCCACTGTCCAAGCAACCACTGGGCAGAGCAGAGAGCAGAAGGGTCGGATCCTTCTGGCCTTGTTCTGAGAGACTGAACAGCAGTACAACTCAAACTGCCTGTCAGTTGAGACTCGCAGATACTGACACCTCCTCTAGTTTTCTTTTCTTCCCTTTCTTGTTTCCTTTTACTTTCTCAACAGTCTATCATCTGTACCTCCACACTGGCCTGGGGTATTTTTGCAATTACAGATAGCAAAGGCATGGGTGGCACATAATTTGAGAGAAAGAGAAGAATGACTGAGGATATTTTTTGTCATTCTTAAAAAACAAACAAACAAAAAAAACCAACATAAAAACCCTGTAAAAAAAAAAAACTTCACGTAGAAGGAGGAAATAATAGAAGATGGCACCAGCAGACTGTAATACTGTTCCTTGGCCATATTGGCCATTCCAGTTAGGCTGCTGCAATTTAGAACAGGCCACTGAATGGTTTACTCAGTCATAGCACAAGAGCTTAAGAAAACTTGGAATAAAATCCACCCACAAATTTAGGGATTATGCAGGTTTTTTTCTGCAGTATTGATTACTCTTTTGGGCAGCAGTGCCGCCTTCTAGCCAAGCTATGCCTTCCTGGGCTTAAAACCTGAATGTTTGTGCTGACCTGGAAAGAGAATTCTCCCCTAGCAAAAGTTGAAGCAGCTGTTCTTCCAGAGCAGAATATTTCCTCTTGATTTCTCTTTTGTCATTTACTTCCATTGCAAGATTGATTGACCAGTCTTAGGAAAATGAGGTGTAATGAAAAGTAGTGCTTTATTATTTGTCTGCTGATTTTGGAGCGCAGTTAATATGTATCTACTAACAGGCAGTGTAGATTCCTGATGCTCTGTGACTCAGGTAGTTTACATTTCCAGATCTTTCTGATTATCAGACATTCAGTTTCTGATCCAAAATACATTTGCACTGCTCCACATTTCCTGCCCTTGTTGCTTATGTTGTGTTACCATTGCAACAGGTATCTGCTAAACACAGCAGGAGTCTCATGATGGCAGAATGATCACTGTTGTGGTCTTGAATGTGTTAGCCTACTGGTGCAGAATTTGTTAATGTGTTCTCAGTAAGAAGCGACAAGAGAAAATTAAAGTAAAACAAAAAAAAGTTGAGGTATTCTTTCTGCTAGGTGAGCTCTGGCTTCATGAAACAGACCGAGCACTGGGGTGGAAATCAGTAAGAGAAATAGTTTGAAAGAGAGCAATGTATTTTAAGCCTGAATTTTTCCTTTTATAATGAGGGCAGTGATTATAGGAATCTGTTATTTGCTGCCAGCTGGGAGGTAAAGGCTATTCAGTGTGATCACTATGTGCAGCCATTGTTCCAGTGACACAAAGATACCATCCTGCCCACAGCGAGTATACCTCTGGGCTGGAACAGCACCAGCTTCTTTCAGAAAGGCACACCTTAGGCACTACTAAGTTGCTGTTTATAACTGTGTTGTTTCTGGTTTCCCAGGTACCCAGAACAGGGAGCCAAGCTACACTTTATCAGGTACAGTAAAATATTCCCTGGCATGTCATGAACTGTTCCCCAGCAGTTTCTAGATTCACTGGGTCTCACTCACTGTTGCCATGACAGGCAGCCTTTTTTTCAGGATAGTTCATATAGAAAGTATTCACTTTTCTAACAGGATTTGCAGATTATGATTTCCTTTTTTTTTTTTTTTAATTGCAGATGCTACTATCTTTCTTTTCAATTGTAGAAAGTATCTGTTGCAAAAACAAGTTGGTTTTTATAATCTATCCCTAGTGTTCTGCTATATATAATACTTCCTACTTTTTTTCATTTTATATCCTCCAGGGAGAACCTTCACTTACTGGAGGAGGGCCAGGGTCTTCCACGAGAGGAGCTGGATGAACGAATTGCCAGGGAGGAGTTCAGGAGGCCGCGGGAGTCATTGCTGAATATCTGCACAGAGTTTTACAAGCACTGTGGTCCAAGGCTGAAGATTTTGCAGAATCTGGCTGGTGAGCCCCGAGTGACGTCACTGGAGCTGCTGGATGTGAAGTCACACATGAGGTATTCCCCAAGCATTCTGCTTTTACTTGTTCATTTCAGGGAGATTCCTTTCTTTAAACTCCTAATTTTTTATAATAGCAGACAGAATCACTTTTTCGTAGCAGTTGCATGTTCCTGTCTGAAAAATGCAGAGCTTGTTTGGGATGTTCCTTAGATTGTACTCGAAGCTGCTAGTGTATAAGGAAGGTTTCATACGCTTCTTCTGGTCTCATTCAGACCCCCATCTCCAGTGGATGAAATAGCTCTGTGAAGCCCATCTGACACATCAGAATAAGTTGCTGTTCATGGTAAACACAAAATCCTGCAAGTTGCTATTGAGAAGTTTGTCCAGACATAAAAACAACTGAGACAAGAGGGAAATGGACCTGATTCTGTTGTCAGTTTTTCGTTCATTTTTGGGGAAACCCGTTTCTCACATAAGTATTCCCTCAGGAAATATAAGTTTATTGGAGTTGTTTCATGGTAAGACATTTCAATGAAAACAGCAGAGATACTTCCCAAGTGAGCCCACAGGTAGGGCTGTTCTGACTGACACTTGTCAGAAGGAAAACTGGAATTAATATGAGGTGGCCCCAGTGTATCCCTTCACAGGGCAATGACAGGTGGACAGCTATCTGATTTCTTGTAAGAGACAGAGAAATACTTCAAGATCATTCTTTGAACAGAAGATAGCTAAAAAGACAAGAGACCTTTTTTCTATGGCCTAAGCCAAACAGTGCTCAGAGTATTAAAGTAAATAGGAAAGATAGCAAAGATATTTTAAGCTGTTTGGTACTGGCCTCAGAAGTGAATTGGAACCACCTTAACAGTAATTTTTGTTGTTCCCTGAACCCCAAGAGGCCATTCTGGCTGTGAATTATTCCTCTCTTTGAGCATGACACTTTTATTCTCAGGAATACCCTGTAAAGGAAGGTGAAGGGGGACAGATCCTAGCAATGCACTGAACTACCGCTATTTCCCTGGACCAAGGAAACCCATCTAAAATCTCTTCTACCTTTTACATGCATCCTCTGAAAAGAATGGCAAAGACCCTTAGCTGGTAGATTCTGTCACAATTAGAGATCTTTGTATTCAGGCCATCTCTACAGAACACAAAATTGTATTTGACATTAATTTAGGTCTTGTTTAACAAATGCCCCAAATTCCTTTGGGAGTTGGGAGGTGTTTTTTGGTTGGCTTGTGTGTTTTCGTATGAATTGAATGCTAACATAACTCTGGCAAGTGTTTAATAATTTAAAAGGTAATTTTAAACAAGAGATGTCTGTTTCCATAGATGCATGTCATTCTTATGTAGTGCTTGGCTGCAAACAAACTGAAAAACTGATGGACATGAGAGTTTTTGCAGTGCCATCTTTACATTTTTTCTCAAGGAACACAAACCTCAGAAATCAACAAATTTGTTTAGTTGTATTAAAAACTCTGTGACTTTTCACAATAGAAGCCCAAGATAAGAACTTTAATCTTATGTTAGAAATAAAGGTGAGATTCTCAGGACAGATTATGCCCTTGGTTAGACATGTTAGGGGGTTTTTTTTTAAGATTTCAGTGGCAGTGAGGAACATTTAGTGCAGTAAAGTAAGAGGCTGACTTCTTTTTACTATCCTAGTCTTACATTTGTATGTAACATAAGAATGCTCCAGCAAACTACCCAAGAAGTAACTGCTTTAGTGGGGCTGGAACATAAATTGCTTTGTCATAGTTAGCCCTAAATAAAAGTGAACGTCATCTTGATTCTTACATCCATTAATTTCATAAGTATCCATGAAATGTCTGACAGGATTTAACTGCTGTAGGCAAAAATCTTACTTCTAAGTAGAAAGCAGATTTACCAGCACGTGATGTGACAAGTCATGGTCTTGGGAGGCTGACAGATGCCATTTCAGAGACTTCAGAAAACAAGATAATATGCTAGTCACTTCAGAGAGGATTAATCTCACCCAATTTTAGCCATTTAAAAGTTATATGTTTAGTCTGCAAAAGTCATAGAGATCTTTTGGGACCCAGTGAAAAGAGAAGTGTACATCCAGTGGGCTGTTTATCCCAGTGTTTCAGGAAGATAAGAACTTCCCAGGTTGCTTATTTCTGCATGAACGGAGCTAGAAGATTAACTGAGCTTGATGTCTCAGGTTGGATGATATGGATGTCACTTACACACTTTATAATGCGTAAGAAATTATCCATATACCGTTATGTGCCACTGATATTGTAGTGCCAGAAAGAGGTATATTATATAATAATTTAAATTGCATGGTGTTTAAGAAAACAGACCTACTTCACAGAAGGACAAAGTAGTTGTAAAAAGTAATAATAAAGAAATACTGGACAAAGAAATGCTTTTGGTAATCTGAAGAGCTCATTGCCCTTGATACTGCTAGGCAAATTTTAAAGAGAAATATGTTCCATTAGTTGAAGGCATTTCAGAAGAAGCCTGCACAATATGAATAGGATTGTACTGTAATCATTCACTACAAAGTCTACTCATGTTTTGGGGAGTATACAGGTTTGTGTCCCTTTTATTAGTAGATGTAGCTTTATTACTTGTCTTTGTCTACCACAAATGTTCAAGTATTTCAGTAGGTCTTTGTCAAACTGCAAGAGTATGTTAAATGTTGCCATGGTATTTCACAGTCAATACAGAAAATGCCATCAGCGAGGCCATCTGGGAGGTTTAGAAGAAGCAACAGCAACACAATCTGTAGAGGTGTTAGGAGAAACAAATCAAGGCTGCAGTGAGTAATCATACAAAGTACATGTTGTGTAAACCTATGGGATGGACGTTATTTTTAAAATTTAACACCTGAAAATTGCATAGTGAGACCTCTTAAAGTGGTGACACCAAAAAACAAGCACAAACCCAAACCAAATAACTCATTAATTGACATACAGGTGACGTTAGGTCTGTGTTTCACAGGCCTTAGCAGTGTTATAGTCTTACTAACAGTTCAGTCACTTTGTTTTTAGCTACACAAATCTGTGATTCCTGATGTTCCTTTGGTGCATTTAATATCAATGTAAAAATATTCTTTAGACCATTCACATGTACATAAATATAAACGATTCCAGCAAAAGAATCTTAAGGTGGTGTCAGGTCTAAGTGTTTCAATGGCAGCACATTTGGCTTTCACATCTTTATCTTTACTAGGCTACTGAAGATTTATCTGTTAGTTCACTGGCATGTGTGGAGAAATGCAAGTTGTATTTGATTTTCCTCTTAACAAACCCTGGTTTTAGATTGGCAGAAATCGCACATTCCCTGCTGAAACTGGCACCTTATGACACACAGACAATGGAAAGCCGAGGTCTCCGGCGCTACATCATGGAGATGCTGCCCATCACTGACTGGACAGCTGAGGCGGTGAGACCTGCCCTTATCCTCATCTTAAAGAGATTGGATCGTATGTTCAATAAAATTCACAAGATGCCTACTTTGAGGTGAGCAGGTATAAAGGAAACCCTCTGGGGTCTGTTTCTGATGTTGCAAGCCTTCAAGTGTGGGTATGTCATCTCACTAAAACTGTCATGTTGCAATGCACAACATATCAGAAAATGAAAAGGTGTTTTATCTCTGTGAGTGTGCATTTATGTTGACGTTTCTGTTGTGTCTTCTGGTAGCAAGCGAAGAAGTGCATGGTTATTAAGAACTACAGAGAGAACTTTCAAATATCTCATTTTTCTTTTTCCAAAATAAGTCTTCAGATTTGTACCATCTCACTACTGTCCTTATTTATTTTAGTGGTGAGTTGAGGAGAATACTGTTATGTTCTCTGTAAAGATGCAATTACTCTGGAGATGTGCAGTAGCTTCTGAACGCTCCTTAGCAAAGATTACAGAACTGCATCGATTACATCTAGTCAGTGGCTAGTGAAAGCCTGGTGCATCCCACAGTAGCATTATGGTGCAGACTTTGGTGACATCAAGAAGCATTCAATATGGAGTGTTCCTACCCTGGAGGCAGTGTCTGGGTAGCATAAAATCTCTCAGGCCTGTGGATTTTCCAGTGATCCGAGTAAAAAAAGTCATTTGTCTCTGTCATCCTCATGGGTATATGTCCTGGGGTGCTTGAATTAGTCACTTGGTTGATAGTCTCAGCTGAGGAGCCCAGTGATGTCAGAGAACATCGGAATTTAGGACTTGGAGACAAAACTTTAGGTCTCACTGGGAATTATATGTGCCCAGCTAAGACGGAACAAATAACAGCGAGGTGATTTCTTCTTTCTAGCATCACTGTCTATCACTTTCATTTTACTAACAACATGCTTTAAGAAACTCCTGCCCTTGTAGGGAATTTAGAGGTAGAAATTTCAATGTTTCTCCTTCCTGTCAGTTTGATTCTTTGCAATGTCTTGCCTGCTCCTCGCTCATTCTTTCTTTTCTCACTCATACTTTCTTCTGCCTCAAAGGCAACTTAGGGGTCTTCCTGTTCCTGTGTAAGCTGAATGAATGCTCATAAATTAAAATTCCCTTCATATTCTCTCTGTGTCCTGTACCTATGCCTGACTGAAATTGCTCTTCCGTACACAAAGGGACAGAGACAGCAAAGCCACTGGTTCAAATGCAGCAACTGCATTTAAGCAGCATTGCCCAAGAAGTCTCTCAGAGACGGGGCTGGGTGCCAGACCGCAGGAGCCATCATCCACTGAGGTACTCAGAATCTTACACACTGTCTCCTGTGGGCACCGCACTCCAAAACCAGTATCTGATGGGAGTAGTGTATGTGTAGGAACAAGTACAAGAACAAACTATTATTCTGGAGGTTTTGTGGATGTTGAAAGAGGAGATGTATCTTGGTCTGCATAAGAACTTACATAGTGAACGCCTGATAGCCCATATGTCTCTAAGAAGTCTGCTGAGGAACTTGACTAAGATATTGTTTAGTCTTGAGCTAACAAGTTATGCAAACCTTGTCTTTCTGTCCCAGTCAGGGCACAATCAGATGTTGGCTTGAAAACTGTTCTTACTCCAAAAAAGCCAGGCTCTGAGATGAAGGGTATGAACCACTTTGACATTTCCTGTGCTGTGTCCGCTTATGATTAGGAAGGACTCCATTCAGCATCTGCCACAAGCCCTAAAAGCTGTTTTGGTGAAAAAAGCAAAGTGTCAGGGAAGAAGGGATCCTGGAACAAAGGATTTTGGTGCTCATAGGGAATGAATCAGCCCTCCTGCACAGGGTGAGGAAGATAAAGATTGTACTGCTAGGCCAGTTTATGTTTAGCATAGACTGTGTCTGGGAGTCACTCTGGCAGAGCAGACTAGACTGCAGAGTAGCTTTCAGAGGGCTCTCAGAGCTGATGGCCTTCGTTCCCTTCAGTGAGAACATCCACAAGCCACAAGAGGTGGAAGAGCCACTTTCAGTTGGGAGCATGGCACAGCAGGCCCTTTCCTCACACAGGCACACCCGAGGCAGCTGTCCTTTCGCTCACCATCTGCTGAAGGGAAGCATCAGGCAGTGACAGGCAGTTCATCCGCCGCTGCTGCCGTCCGTGAGGGGGCTTGTGTCGCTCCCCCTCTGCTACGTTCCTCGTCTCTGTCGCGCACTTTGTGCTCATCTGGGACGTCGCTGCTGTCTGAAGCGTTTCCTCTGTGGGCGTCACTGTGTGTGGGTCGCCGTGTTTGCGAGTGTCTGGTGGGGGGCAGGAGGCCGGCGGCTAACGGCACCTACTGTTGTATTGCAGGCGCCAGGTTGAGTGGGAGCCTGCCAGCAATTTGATTGAAGGGGTTTGTTTGACACTTCAGAGGCAGCCAATCATATCCTTCCTGCCTCACCTTAGGTCTCTGATCAATGTGTGTGTCAATCTGGTGAGTAGCTGAGCAGCGACCCCGTGAACCTTTGCTAAACCTTCCCCCCACCCCACTGTTGACTTCTCTGGACTGAAGATGACAGTTCATTCCCATTCCTGTCATTTTACCTGTCCCCCTTACCCCTTGCAAAGGGGACTTTGCAAGTGACACTAGAGATAGCAAGGTTCATTTTTGAAGTGGTGCATGGGGAGATACAATGACCGGTAGTGGTGGTCAAGCGATTTACTTCCGTTGCTTCCCACGCACCACTTCGAAGATCCACCTTTGCCAGATTGAGCTGAGAGTTGAGGGCTGCAAGTTGGAGAGTGGGGTGGTGGAGACTGCACACACCTGGTAGAAACGGGGAGGGGGTGGCACTGGGGATACCTACCGTCTCCAGTGGGGAAGGACCCTGATGGCTCTGTCAGAGGCCACCAGGGGCTGGCTAGTTAGAAGGGTTTACATGGGTGGATTCACTCCACTGTGTGCAATGTCCCTGGCTTGATCTAGTACAGGTTTGCGCTGTACAATGTTCAGATCCCACTCTCTGTAGAATTTATGCTCCTAAGCGTGTTGCAGCAGAGATGTGATACGGATGGAGTCTGCCTGGTCATTCAGTAGTAGATTATAGTGTCTCCACAGCTGTAACACTGAGTCAGCCCTTCAATTTGGTAGTAATGTAGCTCTAGCCTTTTGGACAAACATGCATGTTCTCATTCCATACGGAAAAAGTACAAATAAAGGGGGAAAGGCTGCACTAGCATTTTTACTGTTATTGGGTGTTAGAACATTTTCTCTTTAGAACATAAATGTTGTAACTTGTTCTAGCAGTTAAAAAAACCTCTCGGGGTTCACTAGGGGCTTTAAAGGCAATGATCATCAGCTAAAATGCAGTATCAGGTTTTGCCAGGTTCCTGTCTCTGCAGTCCATTCAGCATTCATCACTGCAAGGGCAGGAAAACTCCAACCTGTCAGAAGCCATGAGACTTCTTCCTGGTTCGAGCAGAGGTAGTGGCTTGGAGGCACTGCAAATCTGGGCCCTCAGACTACTTAGGGTTGCTACACGGGGAAGTTGCTACAGGGTTAGCTCAAATACAACTTTAGAATAGACTTGCAGTTTGGCAAGCGGTCAGTCACGCCAGCAAGCTCTGCAAAGGACCTGCATTAAGAGCTAGTCAGCACTCTAAAAATGTGCAGTTCTTCAGTGCAGTCATCATGCTTGCATCCGCCTGGATGACACCATCAGGAAGAGCTACCAGGAAAAGATGTATTCTTACTGTTAGGGTATTTTACTTTTAGCTATCAGAAATATGGCTACTCTGAGGTGTGGGAGCATCTGTGACTTGTGGGCTGCATCCTGTCTAGACCTGTTACATCACAAAACTCAAAAAGAGATCAGCCAGGAAGGCTGGGAAATGTCTAAATGTTAATCCATAGTGATATAAGGAAAGGGCTCTGCCTCTTCCCCTTCTAAATTGCCTTTGTGTTTTCTGGCAGAAAACTGGTTACTGCCTTTCTCCTCAGGCTGAATTTGGAAAAAATAAAAGACGCATTAATCTTTTTTGAGCTTAGATGTCTGTCAGGTAGCTTCTCCCTGTTCCTGTCATCTAGATGTGTCTAGTCATGGAAAGAAACAGGCGTATGCAAGTCTGTGATTTAATTTTTCCCGAGGGACACAGCCAAAACAGTTCAAATAACTCTTCCCTAGAAGTGCTATTTTCTTGTGCAGATATTTCAAGGAGTTCCAGATAAGCAGGTCACATGCAGGTGATTCTGCTTCAGACATTTGGGGTCAGGTGAGATGAATCATACTTGTTGTTCTGAAGAACAGACTGTGTTTGAGAGGAATCTGAACATTGTACAAAACCCGGCTTGGGTCAGACTTAGGACATTATTTTTCAAGTAGATTACAAGAAAAGGGGAAAGATGTCCAGTTTCAATGCAGACTTTTTGCTTTGATGACATATTTTATTTGTTACAGTCATTACATGACATATCCTCCAACTCTAACTGTTCCACCGGTCCAGTGCTGGTCATTCAGGGCTGGTACCGGGTACATTTATAAATGTACCGGGTTACCTGTGCACTCCTCCCATCCTTGCTGGTTCCCTCTTCTCCCTTCCCTTTCCCTGCTAGAACTCCTTCTCACTGGCTCCAGCTCCTGCAAGGACCACTGAGGGGGCTGGTTCTCCTAGATCCACCCCAACTCAGTGCTCGATGGAAGGCACCTCCATTTCACTGCCATTGGAGGATATGACATGGATGAAACTGTAAGTAGTCAGTTGTGGTGATGTGCTCTGTTTGTATTGCAGGTGATGGGAGTGGTAGGACCCTCCAGTGTGGCTGACGGATTACCCCTTCTTCATCTCAGCCCTTATCTCTCGCCACCTCTGCCCTTCAGCACAGCTGTTGTCCGGCTTGTAGCATTGCAGATACAGGTGTGTCTGCCCTGGCCTGTGGCCAGGCCTGTTATAGCTTCTGGTTGAGACACCAACTCATCGGTGCTCTGTTTTCTTTCTGCAAAAGCTGGGCAAAAACTGTGGAACATACTCCAAAAAAAAATGTCAGAGAAGCAACATGTAATTCTCCCTACTTTTTGGAGGCTTGAACTGAGTTTAGAACATTGAGGCCAAGGCCACAGCAAGCATCCATCAGCTTAACACTGCCATTGATGTCCAGGAAGTTCGGCTGATTGATGCTGTTTAAGGCTCCGACAAGCACGTTAGGATTCTCCGCAGGATCTAAGGAGTTATAGCATAAGCCTTCTGCCACAGGGAGATGGGCCCTGTCTGGGGTCACAACCGTGCAACCCTGCTCCTTTTCCTGTGGGACCGTGTGTGCAA
The DNA here is from genome assembly GCA_020746105.1 of Trogon surrucura. Taxonomy (NCBI): domain Eukaryota; kingdom Metazoa; phylum Chordata; class Aves; order Trogoniformes; family Trogonidae; genus Trogon; species Trogon surrucura. The sequence continues at coordinate 51,172,341 of CM036621.1, read as the reverse complement.
CTGACAGTGGAGTTTCTGCTCTTCTGCTCTTACCTGAGCTGGTCACACAGTATGCCAGCTCAAAAAAGCAGGGCAAGTTGGCTTTTCAGCTGCTGACTCAACAGCAACCTTGTTGTCCAGAAGAAAAAAAGAACCATCTCAGGCTTTTTGGAGAATTTCATCACTATTGCTTTCTCATAGCAGTGCCATAACTACTACAGAGTCTTTCTGCCTGTGTGTCCCTTTCCCTCCCCTCTGGCATGACACCAGACAGAATGGTGACCAAAGAAGGGACAGATTTCCTAATCTAGCTCCAGTTTGCATTTTTAAATATGCATTTGCACATCCAGCTGAATACTTCAGCAAGTATTTCTGAGCAGCAGGGCAGCTTGGGAAGGCTTGTAGGGACCAAAACACAGTGCTATGCCTCAGAGCATGAGGCATGCAAGGACTGACACAAAAAGATTTCTTCCAGCTCTGAGGTAACGGTTCTTTAATTAAAAGCAAAAAAAAGGGCTACCTTCACCTTCTCTGAAATCTTTTCTCTTTTTTAAAACCAGATACCAGAATAATATTTTTTTTAAAAGAAAGTGTTGGATGTTTTTACTTTTGTTATCCTCTTTTCCCTGTTGACTCCTTCATGGGCTTTAAATATGATGGAAACCAAACCAGTCAGAAAAACACGAGTAGTCATAATTCCCTAATACTGCCAGCAGATATGAAACAGAAGCACTTCCACACCCCACCAGAAAACATCTTCTCCTGTAATTTCTCAGCTGACGTCTACAAGCTTGAGAGGTTGCAAAGGTTCGGCTGCATTCCACACCTAAGTCCGCAGCAACTGGGAAGTTATAAATGAACAGAGGTTCTAGTGACAGTCATTTGAATTACCTTCTCTACCGAAGATGAAAGAGCATTAAATTTAGGCTTGACCATGTGTCAAGAAATAAATGTGCATTTTGTTTATTTTCCAGGAGTTAGTTCTTTGCGTTAGGGAGGATGATTGGGCAGCACAAAGTAAGGCAGAATAAAAAATGTGTTCGAGAATAACCTCCATGTTGGGACAGTAGAATATTTAGATGATGTCATTTGTGCAATTTCCTCTGTTCCTTTTTTTATTCCCCATAGTCTGCGTCAGATCCTGATGCCAATCACAGCAGTGCAGAGTTTAGGACTAACACTCAGCTGACTCCTGTGAGATACATCTGATTTTATTAGTGACAACTATGAGTTAGGAATCTGGGCTTCTTACATCTTGGCTATGACACGAGTAGGTGACATCCATGTTATTACGTGAATTCCTTTTACTCCTGACTAAGTGGTCTCAAGACCATGTAAACAGGGTGCCCAGGGGATCGTCATTCCCTGCAGTAACTTGTGTGCGTGATCTGCTGATGAAATCGTTTAATCCTTTTTTATTATTACTGCACAGGCTTTGAAAGAAGATTTCCCCCTAAGCCATGTCGTCTCCCCATTCACCAATCAGGAAAGAAGGGAAGGAATGCTTTTAAACCTACTGATTCCATTTGTGCTCACAGTAGGATCTGGAAGCAAAGGTCTGACTAATTTAACAGAAAGAATTTTTCTCCCCCTTTTCTGACAACTTATGCTTGCACTTTCCCTGCTCTCTGTTGTTGTTCTTTTATTTTTATTTTTAATTTGGTTTTCTGTCACTGGCAGTGTGTCAGCTAAGTGCCCTTTGGGTCTGAGACTGAACAGATGGGAGATGTTGCTGCTGTTGTTTCTTCTCTTTGTTTCAGCTGTGCCATGGTTCTTGAGCCAGGTCTTACACAGATATGCTCCTTCTTTTGAAACTGGTGTGCAGGGTGAGACAAATTTGTTGTAGCAGAAGCCACGGAGGGGAGCAGACATCACAGAAATAGTGTGCCCCTGTGGATCACAGTCTGCCCACCCCATGCCACTTGTCTGGCACAAGTCCTGCTCCTTGCTCTCTTCTATAGAGGGTGATCACTGGTAAATCCCTAAATGAAAGCAAAGAGTAAAGGGAAAGGGGAACCTCAAAAGGAAGTGAGATCATGAGACCACTGAATGGGACATTTCTTTGTGCTGTGTAGCTCTGTGTTCGTTCATGTTTGTGTTGGTGCTAAAATAAACTTTGCCTTTGCTTGCAGGAGGAGAAGCAGCGTAACAAGGTGTGGGGGACGCATTTTTGGCTTAGGGAACATTTGAGATTGCACCGCATTTTGGAACTGAACAGGGTCTGGATCTTTTGGGTGTCTTTGATGGGATGTAGCCTGATCTTTCTCTCTCTCTCCCCTCCCAATGCATCTCAGACAGCCCCTGGCTGGAGCAGCCTGAGGTCCTCCTGCTGCTCCAGACTGTTAACAATATCCTCCTGCCACCTCGCATCATCAGCACATCCCGCAGCAAGAATTTTATGCTGGAGAGCTCCCCTGCCCACTGCTCCACCCCAGGGGATGCAGGGAAGGACCTGCGGCGGGAAGGGCTCGCAGAGTCCACCAGCCAGGCTGCCTACCTGGGTGAGTGACGGCTTCCGCTGGCCACTGAGAATAGACAGAAAAAACGGAGCGTTCAAGACACTATAGACAGCACCAAAGAATCCATCTCAGGCAGGAGTCAGTTGAGCTCTTCGGAGCTGCTTTAGGTCTTGTCCTTAACAAGGGAGCCAGGCCAGAACATGAAGCCAGAAGTATTTGTGGAAAATATTGCAACATGAGCAATGTCTGCATTGCAGCTGGAGGAGACTGCAGCACAGGTAGACATTGCTCAGTTTTCATACTGCCAGAAAAGGCAACTTGGATTACCTGTCAGCCCCTAATATGACAGCTTCACTGGCCCTTGGCTAGCTAGCATGAAATGTGATGCAGTCTGTCTGCAGGCCCTGCACACACACGATCATAACTGACTGGTATTCCCTCTTCTCACTGCATGATGCTGCAAGGTAGTATATATTTTCTCGCAGATGACCCAAAGGTGAAAGGAAAGAAAAAATAATCAAATTGGAGATGCAGCAGCATTGCAGGTTATCAGGGCTATATGGGGAGAGCTCTCACCCCTCCAGACAGCTTCTCTCTTTCTGAGTTTGTGAAGACCTTTATCCAAAGACTTATACTCAGGTCTTTGTTAACCCATATCTGAGGGCTGGGGTAACACTGTTGAAAAAATTGCAGTTTACCATTGACTTAGCCCTCTATCCCAACAAGCTTGGATATACAGATGTATAATGGCTGAGCTGTCTTAGCCATTCCATCAAAAAAGATGGAGTAGCCAACTCTCCCCCAACAATTCCCAAGCCTCCCTGTTTGTTCCAGACCAGAGGAGCATGGAAAGAGAGAGATTCCTTGTCTCTCCTGTGAGCTAACTCTTGGGCACTGCACAATTTAAGGCAGAGCATTGTTTTGAACCTCAGTGCTGATCATCCCCATTTGTAATGCAGTGCCCTTGTGAATTATGGCCCTTGGCTTACTGGACCATATTTTTATTTAGTTTACAGTTTGGCCATGACTCATGCAACTGCAATGCTAGAAAGGTTCTTTTCATTACCCCATAAATAACCTGGAGGTTATTGTGCTCACAGGGTAACTCTTTGTGTGGATATGCTTGATCAAAATTTTTGAGGTTGTCTGATCAGCCAGGGCTGAACCCTTCTCCTGAGCTGCTTTCAAAATATCTGAATTCCAAGAAGGCAAAAGAGCTCTGCAGGGAGGGAGAGGGGAAGCTAAAGCAAGAAAATACAGAGGAACTTAGGTGTGAAGTCGGAAAACTTCTCTGGAAACGGGACTTTCGGTCCTAATCCTGAGGACTTTATTATAAGAAGGCTGCCCTCCTACATTGCCATGTTTAGAGACCAACAGAAAAGACAGTTGTGACTCTGAGGTGTGTGGGTGCGCGTGTGCATGTGCATGCATGCATGCCTGTGTAGGTTTGTGCCCACTGTTCCCCACCCCCGCAACTCCTCTCTCAATGCTTGTAAGAGATGCTGCTAACATCTCTGCCATTTGCTGGTGTGTGTTCCCCTGTAGCCCTGAAGGTGATCCTTGTTTGCTTTGAACGTCAACTGGACAGCCAGTGGTACTGGCTGAGCCTGCAAGTCAAAGAGATGGCACTGCGGAAGGTGGGAGGGCTGGCCCTGTGGGATTTCCTCGACTTTATCGTACGAACACGGATCCCTATCTTTGTGCTCCTTCGGCCCTTCATCCAGTGCAAGGTAACAGTTGCTTTGGCTCCTGACAGATCACTCCCTGAAGGCAAGATATCCTTCACTGCCCTGCTACGAATGGAGGAACAGCACTCCTGGAAAACCTGTGTATGTAGGGAGTGACTTTTCAGAAATTAGTCAGTCTGAGAACCCTTTGAAACCAAATCACAGGGCTTTTTCCTAGACGACAGGAAAGAGTAAGCTGGTCACACAGGAGCTCTGATCCATGGAGTACAGCTAATCTCAGTTTCCCTGGACAGGAAAGTACTATCAGGCTTGACCAAGGGAGTGTGCATGAGGACTTAATTTTGCAACAATGACATTCAAAATACTTAGAAGTGGTGTGGATGCTCTGAATGTAGGAAGGGGTTAGCAGAAATCTTCCAGAAATCTCTCTCCTGTACAGATTTGGGCAATACAGCTAACAGGCAGAAAGGACCGCTCCACTTTTCATCTCTTGGGTGAAGGTTCTGATAGGACTTTTGAAGGTGGACAGACAGCTGCCGGGCTGAGGCAGACAGGGCTTAAGTTAATCTTGCCTCTTCCCTGCTTACGAGGTAGACTAGCACACAGTACTCTACCTTATTTAGCCTACCACATCTCACCACTTGGACAGACTAAATCATCTTGAAGGAAGCAGCTGTCTTATGTCTGAGGGTAGAGCTTAGCATGCTTCCTCATCCCCCTGTACCGATGTCAGTGAGGTTTTGATATCTCTTCAGTCAAATGTAAGGTTGTCTGAAAAACAGGTGGGAACCTCGTAGCTGGAGTCAAAACCTCAAGCCTGCAGTGAGGACAGTCTGCTGGCTGCAGGCTGATGCTGGTCTGGAGACTAGTCCCAGTTCCCTGGGCATCATTTCCTTGCACTGCTAACGTGTCCCAATTTCCAGCTGCTGGCCCAGCCGGCTGAGAACCACGAGGAGCTGACTGCCCGACAGCACATTGCTGACCAGCTGGAGAGACGGTTCATACCACGGCCGCTCTGCAAGAGCTCCCTTATTGCTGAATTCAATAATGAGCTGAAGATCCTGAAGGAAGCTGTGCACAGTGGGTCTGGTAAGAAGAGGGGAGGGGAGAGCTAAGGGCCATCAGCCCGATCTGGCCAGCTGGCTCACCCGTCCATTAACCTGTGAGGTAGCCCTGCCTGCTGCCTAGAAGGGGAATGGGGTAATGCACCCACACCCCAACAGCCCCTATGCTCAGCCTAACGTTGCTGTCCTAACTTCTGTCCAGGTTAGTTGCGAAATGCAACTTGTCATGCTCATTTTTGCCACTGGGTCCTACTTCTCAGCAGCCACCTCTCGTTGTCACAGCTGGCTTGTGCAGCCCCAACCCACAGCGCAGCAAGACACTACCTGCATCTCTGTAAATCCAAAGCTGTGCAGAAACGTCTGTCTGTTTGTCAGCAACAGATTTGTCTCCTCCTTACTCCTCTTGGTCTCTTTGTGATTTTCTCCACTGTGAGGTCCAGATCAGCATCCCTGAGCTGACGAGCACTTGGGTGAGGAGACACTTTTCTCCTGTACCAGTCACCCTCGCTGCCACGAGATGGCAGCCACTGCTTGCACACGGCAAGAGCTTTTATGTGCTTTGTTCTTAAGAAACCAAATTCAAAAGAAAATGCCTCAGCTTTTTTTTCCTTGATAATAGTTTGCTTTGTTCCTAAATGTTGAAGCCGGTCTGGAGAACGTGGCGCTGAGGTTAAGGGAGAAAACCAGACTGCATGAGAAAACCAGAGATTTTGGAGAGATGAAGTGAGCCAGGGCAGCTGTGTCTGTTTTACTACTTCTGTCAATCCTTGCCCCACTAGTCCAGGCAGAATCAGGTGCCCCATGTGACAGGAACGTTTGGCTGGTTACTGACTTCCAGTGCCATGACTGACTTGGGTTTGGTTCTCCCACTTTTGTGCAGCTTACCAAGGGAAGACATCCGTCAGCACGGTGGGTACCTCCACCTCCGCTTACCGCCTGAGCCTGGCCACCATGTCCCGCTCCAACACCGGCACTGGCACAGTCTGGGAGCAGGACAGCGAGCCTTCCCAGCAGGCCTCGCAGGACACGCTGAGCCGCACAGATGAGGAGGACGAAGAAAGTACGTGGCTACTGATCCAAGCTAAGTCCCCAATATTGAAGATGTTTTCTTGATGCCCCAGAGGACAGCTGGAAGGGAAAGACAGTCATTCCTGTCTCAATGTGAACAAAAAGCTCTCAGGGGCACGAGGCTAAGAAACTGGTGTGGTTGCTACACAGTTCATGGTGTTAAAGCTTGGGTCATTACACACTCCACACTCTCTCATTCCCTCCTGAGCCCTGACTAGGGAAAAGGAAGGGCGCAGGCAGATTTTTAGTGTATGAGACCTTGGCTGACATGCAACCCTCACAGTGCTGATACAGTATTTGGCAATCAGTCCTCTCTTTGGCCCTCATCATGACAGCAGGCAGAGGCTGTGGCTGTCTCTGTCATTAGGACCCTGTTCCTGCAGGATCTTAAGACTTCCTGCTCGTCATTTCTGTGCAGATGCTCAGATGTGCAATATGCTGTCCTTGTGCTGCATGGGATCCAGCTGTGGCTCTCTGCAGGGTGGAATGTCTGTGGTCTTGTGTCGCTTGATTAACAAAAAGGAAATTAATCTTTGATCTTCCTTTCAGGCAGCTGGTAGGTTCTGGGGTTGCCAGGCTTTCTGGTGCCAGTTTGGAAGGAATGGGATGGCGAATCTTTTCGGGACTAATTTGCAATGACCTGGATGTTGCTTTGTCATTTCAGCTGAGTTTCATGTTATTCTTGGAATTTTGCCTTCTCTCTGCTTCTGAGTTGTCCATCTGCTTCTGAGTTGTCCATCACTGAAAGCCAGGGTAGAAAACTCTGCTCCTAAGTCATCAGGCTTGGGCTTCCCCCAGCTTTAGCAGGGGCACCGTCTTCCGGTGCTGCAGCAGTCATCTGCCTCAGTGCCTGAAACTCGTGTGCTTCACTTCTGTATTTCAGGACTGCCGACTCTTCACCAAAGATACTAAACAAAAGGAGAGAAAATGGGTGGCTCAGAAGAAAGGCCTGTGCAGTTACAGCTCTGCTTTTTGGGAAAGAAGACTTAGCCTGAACCTTTCTGGGCTAAGCACAACTTTATTTTAGCTGGGTTCATCCCTAAGCATCGCACTATCCACCCAGTATTGTAGTGCTGATACACTGCTCTGATACTCACTGTAGCAAACTTGGGTTTCAGCCTCAGATTATTTATGAGCCACAGTGTGGAACGATGAGTGCTATCTTCCTATTTCCTTGCAGCAGTATTACCTCAGCCCTGCCCTGGCTTAATGCTGCCATAAAATATTTCAATATATCAACATTGGGAAAGGTCAAAAAGAAAAGAGAAAATTACACAAAACTTCCATTTTGTTTATTTTTAATTGGAAGTTGTTGTGGTAAAAAACACAGCAGAGTCATTTCTTTCCAGGTACTTTATACAACTGGAAACAGCACTGAAAATTTCCAGCCATCACAATCTGTCTGCATAATTCAGTTGCAGTGTGATGTATTTGAGTCAATTTGTCTATGTCCCAAAGGATGTTAAAGGGTGTCAGTTCTGCATTTTACTGTTAGGTACTTAATCTTCTGTAACAGTGCTTTGCTATGTCATAGCAGCAGTTTATTTCTCACGAGCAAAATGTCCAGTTACAACTTTTGTTCCAGAAAACATGGTATATTAACAAACAATTTATTAATCTCAGGAATTAAACCCTAGTGGAACTAAATTCCCCAAACACATTTTCCTGTGAGCCATATCAGCTGAAGGCATACATAAATCTCTGCCTGCTGTGTGCTGGGTTCCTCATCTTGCAGGGCTTTGTGCATACGTCTTTCTGAATCGTGACTGTACAATCTAATGGAAGTATTCAAATTTGTAGGCTTGGGGTAAGTAAATGCTGGCTGGGTACACGTTTGGCATCCTGTTACCTTTTGGCAACTGTAAATATGTAGGTGGGGTTTGAGGTGCTTGTTTCCTCTCCTTCCCTGTTTTTTCTTTCTTTCTAGATGACTCCTTGAGCATGCCCAGTGTGGTAAGTGAACAAGAAGCATACCTTATGGGTGCCGTTGGGAGGAGGCGGTTCTCCAGCCATCTCTCCAGCGTGTCTGCACCTCAGGCTGAGGTGGGCATGTTACCCAGCCAAAGGTAACAACATGGGCTTTTCACCTTTCCCACTATATTCACAAGAGCAGAAATGGCACAGGTATATTACATGTACATCAGAGATGTGGGATAGTAGAATCAGTGCCAGCATAGTGACACTAAATTTATTCATCGTGAAATAGCATCGGACCAAGGCTGCAGGGTTGGGAATGATTTTCCAGGATGATCTGTGTTGCGTAAGGGCCATAAGAACAAGTTGTCATCCACAGAAACCTTCCTCTTAAACAGTTTCAGAAACCCTCAGCACTACTGTTTTCCTCTGCTACTACTGTGGATAGCAAGAAGAAGACACGTGATTCTGGGTTTGTGCATTGAACCAGGGGACCATACACCATCTGTGCAGGGAGTGGGGTAGAATCCTGAGAAGCTGGGAAGGGGGCAGAAGCATCCTGTTTGATTTACTTAATTTTCTTCCATGTAGTCTTTGTCCTTCCTAGAACAACAACTAGCCCATTACAGAAAGTGAATGTCAAGTTCAAAGATGGGATTTAATAGTTTAAAACCAGAAATACACTTGTTGATAGAAATCACTTTGAATGCTTTATTCCTGGTTAACATGGAGTGGTGAGAAAGAGATCAGAATTTGGAAAATGTGTATCTTGATAAGATATAGAGAGACGTTTTGCATTTAAATGTGATTTTTTTTTGAAGCAAGCAATGTTTATGTTTTTATCTGTTTGCGACATAGTTATCCAAGGATATCTGACAATAGACAGATTCATTTATGTTACTTCCTTTGAACCTTTAAAAAGTAAATTCTACATTATCTCTTGACCAGCCTTGGAAAATGAAACAGCATTATTCCCTCCCTAGTCTTCCTTGGAATTCAAGAAATAATCTTGATATGTGAAGGAAGAGTAACAGCTGTGGTACATACCAGCAGAGATAGAAGCGATTTACAGAAGTGACACAGGTTTTATCTGGGAGTTTTCACAAAAGGGCTTGCAGGAACTCATTTGACATTTGAACTCAGTTGATTCAGTCCCTTTGTTTCTTGAAAAATTAATACGCAAGATTGCACTTTCCTCAATCTTTCACTACCATCTTCAATGCATAAACTTCATGAGAGTCACAGCTGACTGATAGCGATGTTTGCTTTGTTCAATCCCAAGTCACGGTGATGCTGAGAAAAAAGACTTCAATTACAACAGAGCTTCATTCTCTGCTTTTAAAGTACATGGTACACCAGGAGAATTGCTTTTCATCTCTGTAGGGAACGTACAAGCTCAGTAAGCATAATCATAGCCCACAACGTCATGCCCTTTTTAGTTATGGATGGTCTCTGGGCATTCAAACTGCCTCACAAACGTAACCTAATTAATGTTAAGTATTATTGCTTTCCTGCTGGTAACCCAGCAGACTGCTTTCTCTCTTTCATGTTTTTCCTGCGGGCTGAGAGGGCTGCTCCTGCCCGAATGGCTGAAGGGTAGGAAAGCAATGTCACTGTGTACTTGTTTGCCAGGGTTCACACCAGCTGTTTACTTACAGTTTCATTATACTATGAGACCTTGTTTTCCAGATGTTTGTCCTTAGACTTGTACCAGAAGGAGAGTGGTCTATAGCTCATGGCAGGTAGATTAGCTCCCCCTCAGGAAGAAGTGGGTCTTGGGGAAGTGGGACGAAAAAACCCTTTATATGAAGCTGGAAATAAATAGAACCAAAATAAGTAAAAATACTGCAGGAAAATGGCTTTGAAAACAGTTCCCTGCCCTTATTTCCTGTGGAAAGACATCTTACCGAACATCCCAGCTCCTCAATTCTCAGCACAGATGTAGAAATCTCCATGTAGCATAAACTCCCTCTGAAGACTACTCATGTTATCAGATATTCTTTCAGCTCCTCTGAGTCATATATGTGCTGTTGAGCGTGCGAGACCAATTAATGTTACCGTCCTTTTTTTTTTTACTTTTTTTATTCCGTTGATATTTTTTTCCCTTGAAAACAGAGACAGTCGCATGCTTTTTGCATTTTCTTTCCCTAAATTCTTAATCTCCCTGCCCCTCCTGCAGTGAACCTAATGTCCTCGATGACTCCCCGAGCCTGGCCACTGAGGGCAGCCTCTCTAGGTACAGTGTTAACACTACCTGTCTGTCAGTGTGTGTGCTGGGAAACGAGCCGTTTCCAACCTCCTCTGTCTCTTCCCCTCACCTTTTTGTTGCTCTCTCCATCTCTGTCTCTTGTGGCTCATTGATATTCAGGCCTGCAAGTCAAAGGTGTAGCAACTTACCTTCAGTTTTCAGCTTTGATTGCCAGTAACTTTGAGGAGGCTAAGGGGAAGGGGAAAGAAAAAGCTGTAGCAAGTGAAATACCGGTCTGGCTCGCTAGCCTCAGGGTTTTCCCCTTGTTTAGCAATTGCTTGAAAGGCATGAGAAAGATTATCCATGAGGCATTAGCTGTAGCCTGTTAGAAGCATTAGTCTGGAGGCTTATATAAAACAGAGACATCTGTTTTTCCATTCATCTCACAATGCTATTACCACAAAAGACTTAATATCAAGCTGTGTTCTTTAACATTCACTAACAAAACTAATTATGATAAGTCCTGTGGAATATAGTTCTCTGTGGATACTTTGCAGTAATTCTCATTATTGTTACAAAGTGTTTCCAGTTCTCAAATGACACCTTAGAAAGCTTGCAGGTAAACACCATTAATACATATTTAAAATTGCCCTGCCGGTGCTGGAGTTCAGGACTAGCTGTTCCCTATCATCTGTGGAGAGGGGAGTTTGTGTGCAAACACTGGTGCAGCTGTGTCTCTCAAAATGGGTCAGGAGCAATCTTAGAAGGGAGGTCTGCACCTTTAACAGCCAGCTCAGTCGTGTTAATCATCCTTACTGTTGTGCTGCTGAGCTCACGTCTCTCAATCCATCCTCGTGAGGTCAGAGAGCTGTCGTTAGTCCTAAGAGCATCTCTGTTTCCTTCCAGCAGAATGTGGCCCCTCCCGTTGGCAGCACGGAGGGTAACACACAATTTCACCACTTTACCAGACCAGTTGAAGATGTGGATATGTTGAGAGGCGTTTGTGTGAATGGTTTCTATTTTGTTATCTTGGTTTTAGACATCAGTAGTGGCTTTTTGGGGTGCGGAGAGGCCGCTTTGTTCGTTTGTTCATTCTTCGTGGCTGAAAAAAGGAGAGTTTATCATTGATGGTGTCACTGAGACCATCCCATGATTCATGGTGTCCTTTGTGTGCATGAATCCTGCCTTGGCAGACCAGTCTCTAATTGGTGCTACTGTAGGAGCGGCGTTAGGAAAAGACATCAGCTTGTTGGCAGAGCCAGGAATATTGTTATCTGGTTTAGTGATAAAGCAAAATGGGTTGCATGGTCATCTAAGCATTTTTTTAGGGCCTAAAGATACAGAAGTCATTCAATCAAAGAAGTTAAGTGCCATCTCTTAAGAGCTAAAAACTCACTGCAGTTGAGAAGGGTGACAAAGGAGAAGGTCTGTAGCTGAGTAAAGCCATAGTGACCTGATACCAGGTTACATCAGTGTTAAATTTCAAGTGTTTTGATCTTGTTAAGTGGAGAGGGGAGTCACTCCAAATAATGGTGGTGAGGCTGAGCAATATGAGACAGCTAAGTCAACAGATGAGTTCAAATGCAACAGCTTATTCTGAACCCTGAAATGTAATCACCTCTACAGTGTGTTCCTACTAATTCCTTTCACATCAGTTTTCGCTAGGGACCAGGACACCGTCCTCCACCCTGCTTTATGGAACAGAGATTTCCTTCAGCAAAAAAAGGTTAATAAATGTACTTGGGAGTCACTTTTGCTGAAGTTTATTGTTATTTTCAAGGAGCGGGCACTATCATCTGAAGGAGGGGCATTAGGGCTGCAAAGCCTTTGAAAGAATGAAGACAGGGAAATACTGCAAATGTTTATAAAAAGGCTAGGTGAGAGCTCTGTGAGGAAGAAAAGATGTTTCAACTGCATTATTAAATGTGCAAATCGAATTCCTCCTCTAAAGGACAGAACTAATAAGGCAGACACAGGGGCTTGTGCTGTGGGGATCATAGGACAGAATTAGTGTGTTTTTATATTCAGGAACACTAGTTTTGAATAAAGCAGGCTTGAGTTTTTCTTACATAACTTTGATTTCAGCTGGAGCACAACGATTGCAACTGTTTAGGATTGTCTTCTGAATTCAAAAGCTGATGTTGAGTCATAACAGACATAAAGAAATAAATCATACGGAGACTAGATCCTTATGGAAGGTAGGAGTTTTAAATAAATCAAATAAATAGTGACAGACACAAAAAAGAATAAAGTCTGTTTCCCTTTGTTCTATAGAAATTAGAGCTAGCCATGTAGAAAAGCAGGGAAGACAGGAAGGTGACAGCATTTAAGCTCTCAGAAGTAAACACATAGCATGGGCTACAGGGCTGAGGAGCATATGTGTGCAGCATTGTGATTTGTTTTGGTTATAATCTGAGAGGAGAGGATATTCTCCCGGATCAGAAAGGAAGAAGAATGAGAAGTGGCTGTAATGGAAATCAGTTGCACAAACACATTTCCCTTTAATGTTTGTCATTACGCCTATCTTAGCTTAATTGTGCCTAATAGGGAAAATCAGAGTGAAATCACATCGCCAGGGCAATCGTAGCACATCTAGCACTAACTGGGTTGGGATGTGTCTGGGAATACAAGAGCTGGAGTTCATTTACATTTTAACCCATTCTGCACTGGCCTCTGTCCACTAACCCTCTCCTTCAGAAGACACAAAAGAGTGTAAGTTCTACCACAATGGTGTGGCAAACATGTACATCTTTATACCAGACGTTTAAAGTCTTTGCTTCCTTTGTCTCTGTTTTGTTTTTTTTTCTTTCTTTGCTTTCTTTGTTTTTTTTTTTTTTTTTGGCTGCGTAGTTTCTTGTAATTCATGAGCATCACTTATTATAATTGCCAACCCAACAAAGTTTATTTTCTCTGCCACATGTGACTGCACTGGCTGTCATTTCTTGTAGTGCTGGCAACATGCTTCCACAAAGTTAGGTTGGTTTCATCTTTTGCTCACATGTCTCTGCCCTAACTGTGTAACGGTAGTAACATTATTGTGAAGATAAAACCCTCGAGAGAGACACTCAAGAGAGTGGCAGAGCATCTTTGAGTTGGGCAGGAAAAACTTCTGTTTTGTTGTTCCCAAACAAATCTGGCTTAGGTACTGCAGAAAAACCTTTCTGATCAATCACATTGCCGTGGGAGGGGAAACATACCCTCAGCTGGAATGGCTTTTGATTCAGTGTTCCTCAGTTGGGTCCCAAGGGCTACCAGGAAAACAGTATATTCCTGGTCAGGTCTGGTAAACAAGGAAAGACAGAAAAGGAGGGAGGGAGGGAGGCAGGGCTACACAGAGCCAGCAGTCTGCCTGCCACGCTAATTTTCACGGAAACAAGATGAGTAGCGCTGTTCGTTGATGTGAAAAGAAACCCTCACAAAGCAAAAGGTTGTATCTGAAAATTCATCTGAAATTTCTGCCTCTTTCCTTGCCTTCTTCAAAATTTGGGCCTGGGAGGCAGAAAGACAGCCACAGCAGGAGGACTGGGCTTGATGCAGGCAGCTCAGCACAGCTCAGCTGCTCTTGGGTCCACCATTAGCCTGCAGTAGAAATCTGCAATTTCAGCTCATAAGATCACCCCGGATTATACCAATTTGCGTAATGATTCAGTACGGGAAATAAACATGCACCAGTTCACTAAACTCATTTCACTTATGATATAAGCCAGGCTGAAAATCCCAGGCTCCAGCAGGAAAACACAAAGTCCAGCCTTTCTTTTGCTCCGTCTGTTGTTTGTCTTCAGTGCACAGATTACTCCATGGGAATTTTTTTTTTCCTCATGTATGTACGTATGGCCTCTGTGCCCTCATGCAATCCATGTACTCCCTTTATCTAACGACTTTTTCAAAGTGTTTTCATGATGCATGTGAAGAGAGTATGCTATAAACAGTGTTTTGTACTGAATATAATTGTAGTCTTTTTGCTCCAGACATTTATGTCTCATCGCTCATAGAACTAAGAGTTACTGTTCCTTCATCAGAAATTGTAACAACAGCTAGTCCAAAAGAAAATTATTTTTAAGGACCTTCTCCAGCTAATTCTTACTTAATTCACATGCTGGTAAATACTCTAAAAATATCATAAAATTCAGAGGAATCAGTTTTTATGTAATCCTAGAAACAGAGGAGTAAGAAGACCCTACAAGCTGTCATTTCAGGTAGTCTGGATTAAAAATCTAAAAACTAATTTAAGCTCAGTCTCTCTCCTTTAATAAGGGATGTTGTGTTGCTTCTGGACCTACCAGTCATATGTGCCAAAGTCAGTGTCTGGGTCACGAACACAGTCCTACTAACAGGAAGTAACTTTGAAGGCTCTTCTTACTCATAGTTGAGTGTTTGCATGATGTTTAGGATGCTTTGTATGTAAGTCATGTCAATACCTTACTTAAAAGCCGGAAAATATGTTCCTGAGACTGGTGATCTCATTTGGAAGACCTGTCTGAAGGAGAAAAGGACTCAAATACATCTTGTTTATTCTGGCTCTGAGCTTGCAGCAACTTTTCCTTTTTTTTTTTTTTTTCCCCCCCAAGCCACTGCAGGTGTAGTGAGATTGCTGAGGGCATGCCCGGGATTATTAGGCTGTGGTTGGGCAATCAGAAGAGAAGCAGCTTCGGGGTCTTAAGGTGTCTCTCTCCTTGAAGTTGCCCATTTTTTCCCTAATAGGGCTGGCAGAAACACACACATGTTTTAGTGCAAAGCCTGGCTTTAGTTTAAACTGATAAGGGAGGAAGGAATAGGACTTTCGGGTCAGGTAACCAGACTTTGACCCAAGGCAGATCAGAAAGCTCGCATGTTCTGTTACTTCAAACCTTCTAAGGGCAAAAACTTCTGCCACAGAAAAGAACAAGCTGTTCAGGAGACAGAACTTTTTAAGCCTCTCCACAGACATCCTCCATGTCTTGTCTGACCACGTCCTCAGGTTTGTCTTCTTCCTCCGTTCAGGCAATAACCCTTCACTCTTTTGGTGATACTGATGTTCTCAAGGGAGATCCAAGGAAAACATCTAAAGAATGTTGCTTTCCTTTAGATTAATGCAGGCCAAAGGCAAAATGGATTGTAAGATTGAATCTTCAGCAAAGCATACCAGATATAGCTGGAAGTTGCTTAAATAGAAGGTTTGGCTCAGTAGATGCCAGTCTGTTCCAAATAAGCAGCTGCCTGATTTAAAGGAAATCGGTCTTAAATGTTAGTTGCTATTGTAACCATATGTCCATCAGACATAGTTCATTCAGCTAGAATGTTTTGTGACTGCTGTCTGCAAAATGACCAATTTGTAACTGTTTGGAGGAATACGGTGCTTTGATAAAAACGAGGGGAGGATGGTATGTTTATATCAAGTAGATTAAATGGCCACTTGAATGGTAGAATGAGATGGTATGTAGCCAAGCATGTTTTCTTGCTAAAGACTCTTTTACTGCAGATTTTCAGGTATTTTGTGCCAAGATATAAAACCTAAAAAGCTGTGTTTATGTATACGCACACATAATTTACCTTTATTTGTCTTTTTTGTTTGTAAGCCACAAAAAGACTTAAGGCTGCAAGTGCTGAGTGTGGGGCCTTGTTCACATAACTCATGCATCCATTATGTGAATGGATCCTTTGTCACTTTGTGTTTGTTTTTTGTTTGTTGACTTAAATTGAAATTAAAACCAGATGACAACATTGTGAGGCTGTGGAGTCTATCTGGGAGGAAAAAAAAAGTAGCCTTTACAACATTGTCCTTGAAAAAAAGGGAAAAGTGAACAAGAAGGCTTTTGAGCTAGGAAGCTGATATTCTTGCCTTTACTAATGTGGCAAAGGATGCAGAGAAGTGAGTATTGCTCAGTGGGATGCACCAATCAATGACTGAAAACTGAAATCTGCAGTTATTTATATCTGGATGCTACCTGTGTGTGGCTAAGTCCTGAATGCCATGACTCCACCTCCCACCCTTTCCTAAGCCCCAGAAGCCACAACCCAACAGACACGTCCCCCCCCATCCTTCAAAGACAGTATTGCTCTTTGAAGTGACTGTGCCATTAGTGGTTGGTTGATTTATTTATTTTAGTCACAAGTGCCAGGACATCTACTAGTTATACAGTTATGCTTCTGTGCTTGGCCTAATGCTGTCAACATCTAACAGGGTGGCGAGCGTGCAGAGTGAGCCAGGACAGCAGAACCTTCTTCTGCAGCAGCCCCTGGGGCGGAAGAGAGGCCTACGGCAGGTGAGAACATGGGGAGCAAATGAACCTTCTCTCCTTCTGTTTGAGTTGGTTTGGTTTTTCTCGTCTGGGTCTGTTTTGAAACAATTTGTGGATGTGGTGTGTCCCTTCCACCTGATTTGTGAGGTACTAGTGCAGTCTGTTGAGTTAGCAGAAATCATAGCACAGGTTGTATCTTTGAGGCTTGACAAATTCTTAAGAGAGAAGGTGCACTTTGTTTGGAATTTCCCAATCTTCTCCTCTGCAGTTTTGTTTTGTTTCGTTTTTTATTTAAACAATGGTCACACAATCTGCATCGCATTACATTCAGTATTGAAACTGAAAAGGCACAAACCCCAGAGGTCATATGAGGGAGATATCTGAGCCACGGAAACTATAAAACATACCTGCAGAGTGAATGGACATCTAGAGGAATAGACAATGATGATTTGTTCACCTTACAGAGGAGAAGTGGTGTAATATGCAAACATAGAATCATAGAATCACAGAAAGGTTTGGGTTGGAAGGGACCTCAAAGATGCTCTAGTTCCAACCCCCCTGCCATGGGCAGGGACATCTCCCACTAGACCAGGGTGCTCCAAGCCCCATCCAACATTCCTGTGAACTACATATATCAGCCTAACTCTTTCTTCCAACATTTAGCTTCGACGACCACTGCTGTCGCGTCAGAAAACTCAAACAGAACCTCGGAGCCGTCATGGAGCTCGGCTTTCAACCACGCGACGGAGCATCCAGCCGAAACCAAAACCTAGCGGTAGGGCAGTGCTGCATTTCCAGAACCAGCCCTTCATAATTGAAAATAGAAAATACTATGTCATTGTTTTAGCTTAAAGGAAAAGTTAGTATGTTGTTACTAGTCTGTATTGAAGTGAAGTCCCAGCATCTTTACCCATTTTCCTAATGAGTGGCTAGCCTATCAGAAAATCACCCCCTCAAAATGTTTTGACAGTTTCTCCAAAGGCTTTCAAGGGGAAACTGGACATGGACAGTGAATTATCATGTCTCCTAGAGGTGAGGAGAATTCAGGGGACAGGTGTCCTCTATTCAGGATGCCTTGTCCAAAACCTCCAGATGTGCAAATTTTGAAGCTGTTATTAAGACTAATAGAAAGAGAGACCTTTCCCATCATTTGTGTTCTGTACCACCCGAAGGGAGCAGCTAACTCTGGAGGAAACACCTGGAAGAGCAAGAGTTGCCTGTGAACTTCCTGGGTTTCTAACCATTCTGCCAGGACCATGCTGGGGCAGCAGCGCTGCTGGAGATGTGTGACTCAAAATAATTAAGAGCAGGAGTGGCGGGATCAGTTTTGCTGTGAAGTTTCAGCCTAGCTGTCTTCACCCTGCCCCGTGCTGTTATTCCCAGATGGTGGTCTCAGTCTGCCAGGTATGGGGGGGGCGGTCAGCTGCCCTCTTTCTTGTCTCAGATTTCCTGCAGAACCTTGTGCAATTCTCTCATATATTTATGGCTCAGTTTTCCTTTTTTAGTTGAGGGTAGAAATGCGTAACTTGCACTAGAAGTCAATTGAGTATTGTCTTCTGGAGTGGGAAGAATTTATGGGTGGCATTTATCTCACCAAGCCATGACAAAGGTAGGTAGAGTGACTAGTCTTCAGGAGATCCCTGGCTCTTGCTGTGGCTTTAGAGGAAGCCCAGGCTTTATTTGGCTATAATCAGACAGCTTATAAAGATGGAATGAATCCTCTCTCAGGTGAAAAAACTCCAGAGATTCTCTCTCTTCTTGTTGTGTTTTCCTTCCCAAACTACAGCATTTTAATACTCAATTTTCTGGGCTTTGTACCCTTCAGCAGAGCAGAAGCGGTCAGTGACTTTCACTGAAGTGCAGCCTGAGGCAACAACAGCCTCCACGGGGGACTCATCGGCTCCCACAACCCAGCAGCAGGGCTGCGCCCGCAGCAGCCCCCAGGCCACCAGCAAGCAGGAACCGCTGAGCAAACCCATGCTGACGTCCTCTCCTGCCATCGTTGTTGCTGATCTCCACAGCCAGACCACCAGCCAGGTAACGTGACCAACAGTTTTACCTTGTTTGTCTGTCTGCTGCTTCATCAGAGCTGCAGGGCAAATGTGTATGGAAATGCCTGCTGTGTCATGGCATCAGCAAAAGCTGGCGTGTGAGTGAAGACAGCAAATTCTTCCGTGTGTCTGTTCTTTAAGCTGAATTTGCTGTCCAACCCTCTGTCTTTGTGAAACATTCACTTCTAGATCTATGCAATGATTCTTACTGCATCTCTCCCTTCCATGTTCCCAGCCCATAGTCCTTCTGGACCTGCTCACCAGCACAAGTGTTCATCAATAAGTTTTTAGAACTTGCTTTCTGAGAAATGTGTCCTTAGGAAGGACTCCTTCACCACCTCAGGGCTGCTTCAGCAAAAGCATCACATTCCAAAAGAAATTGTTTGTCCAGCATTTTTCTGGTTGGATGCCACTGAGGTCAGTGCAGGGACAATCACAGCCATCCCTTCAACACATCAGTGACACCGAGACGGCTTTTAAACACCCAGATATCTGGTGTCTTTTAGGGGTTATGTCCTTTGCCATGAACAAATGAAAGACACCCACCTTGTGAATACACTAGGAAAAATTAAATGAGGAAGAGGTAATGACTGAAATCAGACAACCCTTCTCATTGTTGCTACAAATATGATTCATTAACAAAAAAGTATCAGGCCAAAATTTTGGGGATTTATAATCTGCAAGTGCCTGGCTCTTTATGGTAAAAATATTTCCAAATGAGAAAATACTTTAAAGATAGATGTTCCCTAGCATTTTTCCCCCTCTCCCTCCCACTTTCTCTGAGTCTGACCACTGGCTCTCCTCAACTGCAGAGTCAGGCACTTCCTGCTGAGAAGGAGAAGGAAAAAGAGGAGGGTCTGGAGTCCCGGCCAACAACAGCTCAAAGCACCCCACCCACCCAGCTCTCTGACACCGAGGACTACGCTGGCCTTGAGACCACCAGCTTGCTGCAGCATGGGGACACCGTCCTTCACATCAGTGAGGACAATGGGATGGAGAACCCCTTGCTGACAACTCACTTCAGCTTCACGCACGTGGAGCTCGGGGAGACTGATGTTGACCTTGATGAATCTCATGTTTAACTCCTGGGGAAATGCAGTAGCCGGAGGTGGAAGAGAAAGTACCTTCTCCTTTGAGTTCCCCAGTAACTAATTAAAACAAGAGCACTTTATTATCCAAAAGTAGAAAATAGCTAACAGCCAGCTGCTGTAGGTCAGCAAATTTCTGTTCGTGAAATCTATTTCAGTTCAGGGCAAGACCGCAAGAACAGAGAATTTTCACAAAATTCTCAGGGTAGGGGTGGGAGGGTGGGCAGGTACATGGTCCATAAAACCTTGACCTGGCAGCCATGCACTGTGATCAGCAGCTGCGATGGGTAAGCGGGCTGCTGTCCTTTATGAGAGAGAGATGAGAGGCTTCTTTTTGAGATTGTGCCCAAGATTTATTTTTGTAACATTTTTGAGAGGAAGGCTTATATAGTAGCTGAATCCAAGGCTCTTACCTGTTGGTACTGACAGTGAAAACACTGACAAAAAGTACCAACCTAAAGCTTGATTTTCACAAGCCTGGGACCATCATTTCTAACTTCCAGAGCAATGATGAGCACCATGGAGCAATTAGACTTTTTAGTTGGTTTTTTTTTTTTTTTTTTTAGCACCGCAGATGTTAGTTGAATTTACTTTTGTCTGTTGGTTTCATTCCATTCTGTAAGATATTGCCCTTGTGCTACAAAAATATTTGCTCTGTAAAACTAAATACGGTACATACTGTGAGGAGGAATGCACGTGCTGTGTGCAGATAGAGATGGGCAGGGGCGAGTGGTCTGCAGATGGTATAAATAGCCCATGCTGTCCTGCATAAATGTACCCAGTAATTCATCTCCACAGCTTAAAAAAAAAAACCAACCAAGAAACCGCATCTGGAATGCAGGGACCTTCTGGTACCTAGCAACTGCTGCTCTGATGCTGTCATGTGTACTTAGATGTAGGGATTCAAAGTAAATATTTATATATGGTATTTTCATGTTCCTATATATAAAAATATAAATATATATGTAAACTGTAAACAGAAGACGGATATTGCAGGGCAGAAACTTGACGAAAGAATCTATTTTTGGCATGTTGAGATTGTATTTAAAAAGGTTCCATTTTATGTATGTAATGTTCATGGCTGCAAGTATTAGGTATATATATGTATGTAACATTTACACATAGGTGGAGATCTCCATGGGGGATCAGGTGAAGTCACAGCTGAGTTATGGGCTATGCTGCAGCATCATGGAATTACACCGAGACATGAATTTAGCCATAGGCTGCTTACAGGCAAACTGCAAAACAGCTGTGAAACAAACCATGAAATTATAAGCGATGCCCAAAGTTACCCTGTGCTTTGGGAATCATACACTGCCTTTTTCAGCTTACGCTAGAAGAGCTAGAGTTTATATTCATGGCATTAACTGTGCAGAGCAAAATGTTATAGATCATCCCGAGAGTCGGTAAAATGCGCTAATTGCCAGTTCGGCTCCCCAGGGGCTTGTAATTTGGATGTGCGCATCACGAAACAGCCTTACTGAGGAGCCAGAACGCCACCCTCCTAGCCATCTCCACAGAAAGGTCTCGCATCTGTCTTCAACAGCTGTGAAACAGCAGTTTAAAATACTGCCAAGCAAATGACAGCCTCGCTGCTGTAGCACAGCATGCAATTTTCATTGCAACTATTTTTGAAGTGCACCACCTATATCACTATATATGTGTGTGTGTATAGAGGTGGTGCACTAATGCAACTTCACAGTGCACGTGGGTTTGTAAGAGCAATGGCTTGGGGAAGGTGGCAGTGTCCCAATCTGCTGCTCAGCGCCCGGAACGACAAACCGCTCGCTCCGCTGACCAAATCTCGCTGTGCCGCTTGTCTCCTCAGCCCGTGGGAGCCACCACCAGCCACCTGCAGGAGACCGCTTTGGACTAGCTCCTGGCTTGGAGGCTGCTCAAAGAATTGCTAAATCCCAGATGCTGTTTCATTATTAACAGTGACACACAAATGAGAAAAAACCACAGCTTTGCTTTCAAATCCCCAGGTAGGCTGGTTACTGGCAGTCGGGTGGGGAGGAGAGATTTAGGCACGAGCTGAGCGAGCAGTGGGACACAACACACAGAGAAGTCACGGTGCATTTTACAGGGCGACCTTTTCTGCTGAAAACAAGAAGGAAGCATCTTCCTTAATGAAAAGTAGATGCCTCGCCATGGTACTCGGCTCTAACGATGACAAAGTAACTGATTTACTTCATTTAATTCAATGTATGTCATAAATGTTTCCATTTGGGCTTCCCGCTGTCACTGGTGAATCCGCAATAGTAACCGAGAGCAAGGACTCAACCGCCTCTTTTTAATGTCTGCCCTGCTAGAGATCAATGCAGCTCATCAACGACGTGATCCGTAATTCGGTGTTATTCGGGCGGATGGCGTCGAGTGTGCTGGGTGGTGGTCGGGAGACGGGACCGGCGGGCAGAGCCGCCTGTTCCTCCTCGCGTCCCGTGTCCTCACCGGTCGCACTTTGCTGCGCTCGGGGGGCGCGCGGCTGGTTTTGCTCGTTCCCCCGGTCCCCCCGGGACGCGCCGCTGTTCCTGCCGCGGAGCCAAACCGCGCCAGCCTCGTGTGGCCGCGCGCCGGCCGCTCCCGCGGCAGCAGGGCTGGCCCCGCACAGAGCAGGGAGGGCAAAGGGGCAGAGCCTGGCTCCCAGCCTGCTGCGCAAACCCCGCTCCCGCCTCCGGCCCGCCGCTGCCGCTGCCGCCGCCGGAGGGGACTCGGCTGCTCCGGGCAGCGCTCCTCAACGCTCACCCGCCCCGCAGCGGGTGCCGCAGAACCCGCGCCGGGATGCGCCGGCGGCGCCCGGCAGCGCGCGCTGCTGGGAGCTTCGACACAAGCCAAAGGGCTGCAACGGCCACTTCTAACGTATCTTCCCAACCCCGCTTCCGCCCTCGGCCCCCGCGCGGCGCTTCCTCCCCCTGCAGCCGCGCGCAGGCTCGGCGCGCGCCCAAGATGGCGGAGGGCGGGGCGGGGCGGGGCGGCGCGGGGCGGTCCCGGAGGTCCCGGCGGCGGCGGCGCATGCGCGGCGCCGGTCAGCCATGGCGTCGGGCTGCCGGATCGGGCCGTCCATCCTCAACAGCGACCTGGCGGCGCTGGGCGCCGAGTGCAGCCGGATGCTGGACTGCGGCGCCGACTACCTCCACCTGGATGTAATGGACGGGTAACGGCCGGGGGCGGGCGGCGGGGGCCGGGCCGGGCCGGGGGGGCGCGGGGGGCGACCTGCCCCGCCCCGCCCCGCCCGGCCGGGTCTGACGTGCGGGCGGGCGGCTTCTCTCTTCTTCGGCCCCAAGACACTTCGTCCCGAACATCACCTTCGGCCACCCCGTCGTGGAGAGCCTGCGCAAGCAGCTGGGCCAGGAGCCCTTCTTCGGTAACGGGGGGGCGCGGCGGCGGGCGGGGGGTCGGCTCCTGGCGGGGCCGCAGCCCCGGGGACGGCCGCGGTGGCTCAGGGCTCCCGGCGCCGCTGTCCTCTCGCAGACATGCACATGATGGTCGCCAGGCCCGAGCAGTGGGTGAAGCCGATGGCCGTCGCCGGCGCGAACCAGTACACCTTCCATCTGGAAGCGACAGACAACCCCGGGGCGCTGATCAAAGACATTCGGGAGAACGGGATGAAGGTGAGGGGAGCGGGGGCACGGCGCTGCGCTCCACTTGTCCAGCCACCCCATTTCTGGCGGCGAGACGCCCATCGTTGCTCTTTGGGGCGGCTGGAGATCGGGGCTTGCGGCCCTAATGCGCTTCATGCGTGAGGTTGGTCTGCAGTTCCGGTTCCAGAAATCAGGAGTCTTTAGTTAAAGCACCCTGTTCTTATCACACTTACACAGGCACGTCAGTATTTTCCGAGGAGTTCGCGCCCAACTCAAGCCAACCCTGCTGCCATCCTAAGGTGTGCTTGGATTTGTCTTGCCTCTCCCGCAGGTTGGTTTGGCCATCAAGCCTGGCACAACAGTTGAACACTTGGCACCTTGGGCCAATCAGATAGACATGGCTTTGGTGATGACGGTAGAACCTGGATTTGGAGGCCAGAAGTTTATGGAGGACATGATGCCAAAGGTGAACTTGGTTTCTCTTCCCTTATTTATTGAACTTAAAGCTAATTAACAGTGCAGAGCATAGCGGTGACGTGAATAAACCTTGTCTGGGTGAATAAGAAGACAGAGAGATCTCAGCACTGACTTCTTCTTTATACTGTTTCTCAGGTTCAGTGGCTGAGGACGCAGTTTCCCTCACTGGATATTGAAGTAGATGGAGGAGTTGGGCCCGACACCATCCACAAGTGCGCAGAGGTAAGAGGCTGATGCAGAGCCCTCAGAAAATAAAGTTTCAGAGGAATTGTCTTTTGACCATTAGTTTTCAGACGGAGCAGACTTGAGGCGCAGTCTGCATTTTTCAGTGGTGGCTACTGAAGCCTCCCCTAAGCTAGACTTGTTAATTTCTTGTATGTTTGGGTAAATAGGAATGATGATGACAGAATCACCTATTTGGGCAAAAGCTGTCTTTTCTTGTCGTTGTAGTGAGAGGTGTGTTACCTGTGTCCCAGAAACTGTGCTTATTTGCCCACCAGCCTAATTTCACTACTTCCTTCCATGTTTTACAGTGAGAAAACTCTGTAAGTGGTGGATCTGTTCCGTGTTACTGAGTCGGTGTTTAATGTCTTGCAGGCAGGTGCAAACATGATTGTATCTGGCAGTGCTATTATGAAGAGCGCAGATCCAAGATCTGTGATCAATCTTCTAAGGAATGTGTGTTCAGAAGCAGCTCAAAAGCGTTGTCTGGATCGATGAGACCTACCCAAGCAGCGTTCAGGAAGGCTCCATGCGTGCAGGAGAACACTTGTTTCTTGTGCGTAAGGGAGGGCTGGATGAACATTAATTACGGAAACTTGTTGCTGCTGAACAGAGGAATCATTCCTTCGCTGCAATGAAGCAAGCAGCAGTGAAAAACATTCTGGTTGTCTTTCAGGGTTGGAAATGCAATGGTTTGAACCTGTCTCTTGATTCTGTGGAGGCTAATTTTATGGCACAACCTATAACACTGACTGGATTGAACTAAACTTCAGTCAGTTTTTTGCTTGCTAGAAGAGTGTAGCATCACCACAAGCAATCTCTCTTGTGGAAGACTAATCAAACTGCCTTCTGCTGTCTGTATTTTGTCATTTGATCTGTGCATTCCTACAAAACTTTTCCACTATCTGCATTAAACACCCTTCCCTTGGTGTGGTAAGTCTTTAAGCTGTCAAAAAGTGCATGGTTTGGGGTGTACGTTTGGGAAAAAATGCAGTTTAAGAAGGGTAAAAAAAAAAAAAAAAATCCCCCGGATGCTACAGCCGTTCCTGTGTTTTGTTTTTACTGCCTAGAAGTACTTGACCTACACAGGTCAAGCATCAAACAAGCCGGCCAGTCATCTTTACTGGGTCACAGACTGGGAGATGAAGTCTTCCCATTCACCTTTCAAACAGCCAATTAAGAGCTGTGGCTGAAACTCCTGGCAGTGACAGGATTTCACAAAGAGTGTTGCTTTAAAACACTACCATAGTTAAAAAGCTTTTCTCCTGACCCACAGCTGCTTTGCTTTGTGCTTACGGATTAAGATAGTGACATGCAGGAATGTTATCTACTGAAGTGATTTCAGCGTGTGTAAGATGTGCTGCAAGGAGATGGCTCTGTAAAACCGCTTAACGCTCCTCTTTCAGTTAGGAAGCCAAATAGTTCTCATACCTGCAGCTGGCTTGTGCCTGGCCTGTTTGGGCATGGGAAAGGGGAAGTTACAACCCAGAGAGGACCATCCAAGCAGGTTGATTTTAGATAGATCCGCCTCCCATGGCTCTAATTAGTGTTGCTGACTCCTTTAATATTTCATGGTATTCTGCACGGTATATTTCCTCCTCCCCTTAAGTTGTAATTACAGAAGGTTTGCAAACAAGTCTGCTGCCCCAGGCTCAACAGTGGCAGCCAGTCTATTTCCACAAGTCCCAAGTCAGAGCTGTTGTTCTTGTAGCAAAGCTGAGCGGTGCTAGAACTGCTGCACCCTCTTCTTTGAAGCCCAGGCCCTGCTCGGTGGCTGCAGTACAGCATGGGTCACTGCCTGTGTTAAGTACAAAGAGATAGGGCTAGTTCAAACAATCTCGACAAGTGTCCAAAATGGCTAAAGTACTACTTTTTTTTTCCCCTGTGTGGTTAATTGTGGTTTAGGTGAACAAATGTCTTTGCTTCCTGTTTCTACTTGCCAACCCCATTTGAGAACTAGGAAAAGAAAAACGGAGTCATCTAGACCTACTGCACCGAAGACGTCTTTCAGAAGAGGTTTGCCAAAAGAAAGCTTGGCTAGGAAGGGTAACAGTCAGCTGTGTTAAAGCAGCTTATTTGTACTTCTGGGAAGAACCGGTGTAGAGGCTGATACAGGGCGCACAGAGAAACAGTCATGGCTCTGGTGGCTAAAATGCAGACCAGGCAGCCACAAGCGAGTTACTGAAATGTCGGCTTAGAATTTGGAAGTGTGGCTTTTCATGCTGTTGAAAGCAGTGGGACAACAGCAGTAAGATCCCTGCTTTTTTTTTTTTTTTTTCCCCCCAATTATTTTGGGGGGGGGGGGGGGGGGGGGGGGATGGATATCCCAGAGTCATGCTGGTTAATTGTAATGCATTGTTCTGAGGATGGAAACGTACGATATTTTCTTTTGCAGGTTGTAGTCATTTGTCATCGTTTTAAATCTGGTAGTTTGCACTTCCACTGACTCTTGGATTAGGAATGTTGTGGGAGAATAATTACATACACAGTAGATTATTCAAGTGCGTCTTTCTGCCTGAATCCCACCCAGGTGGGTTTATGCAGCTGGCTACTACTGCAGCAGCTTTTTAAGCATCTAAGGTTACATCTATGATGGAGCATCCATGGGAGTAAGAGCAGTGATACTTGTTCTTCCAGTGGTGAAGTTGTTCAGGCATCTTGTCTTTATATGTCAGCAGCAGTACTCTGTTAGGCACTATTCAGGCCTGTCCTCCTGAAGTGCCACAGCCCCCGGACTGGAACCTGACGCAGACAGGAAAACTCTAAGAGCCGCTCGAATGGCATCCGCGGGGCCAAATAACTCCCTGGGCTGTTACATGTTGCAATACTGTGATAAAGCAAAGTGTCAGCAACGAGGGAGAGCACAGTCTGGTGATAGTCACGTGGTCTAGAGCAGTCCCAGGGTGATCTGACAGAGCACAGGCTCTGTCTGAACTGGGAAACAGGATAAAAGAACCTTATGCAGCTGAGTAGGCCGGCCTTGGACATGTCCACATGGTGGTAAACACATCCCCAAGCAAGATAAAAAAACTGCAGTAGGCACAGAGAGCTTAATTTTAATAGGACTTTGAAGTTTGTATTTTTACTTACATTCCATTAAGGTCCTGGATGCAGAGATGAAGTGTTTAGAACCTTCATAGCAGCAGGGAGCAGAACATAAGTGGCTTTAAAAAAAAGTCTTGATAATGGTAAACAAAGCACAAGGGAACTGGGGTGGGACTTGGTGCATTTTAAGTTGGTATTTTACAGCCACAACATTGGGAGCAGCGCTTTCAGCTGTTTTCATAGCTTTACAGCCAATAGACAGGCTAAATTTAGGTGTGTGTTGCTTTTTTATTTTTTCCTGTTGTTTAGAACGTTGAAAAGGAAAGCAAACAAGCAGGGTTTTCTTACACGTTTTTATGGCTCCCAAGTGTGAGCTGGGCACTGAGCTCTCAGTTGGTCACACCACCAGCAGTTTCCTCACGACACTGACAGTCATGCAAACCCTGCCCTGCCTGGCAGTGGGTGTCCAGCTCTGCTGGGAGAGGGGCCGCAGGCAGTGCGAGCACTCGTGCTGACTCCAGCTGCATGCAGCACAGGGCAGGAAGAGGAAAGGAGAGGGCTGGGCCCGTGACCAAGTTGGGTTAAGCAAATTTTCTAACCTTGTCCCATTAGTGAAATGGGGCTACTGAAAAACTGAGTGCCTCACTGGCTGGAGCAAAGCTGCAGAGTAGAGCCAGAGCGGGCAGGGCAAGGAAGTGGCAAATCCTCTGAGGTGCAGAAGCAGCCCAGGGCTTCCCAAAAAGCATCTCATTTGACATGTGCTCACAGCAGTTCCCATCTCTCCCTCCCCCCAGGCACCAGAGGAAGGGGCTGCTGGAGGGAGTGGTAGGCAACCTTAGAAAAGCAAGTGCAGCCTGTTCTTGGTCGCCCCCCTCCCCACTCGCATTTGCCTGCGTGTGTGTGCTGCTCACCCAGTGGCAGAAGCCCTCACACCGTGAGCACTCTGGGAGCCGCAGTGCTGTGCCGGAGGCTTGGGGAGGAAGAAACGCTCTGGCACAGCTCTCTGGCCGTGCAGGCACTCAACTACTGTTAAAGACATTTGACCACATCAATATACATGAAGTTTCTCCAGGGATTTTCTTTTTTTTTTTTTTTTCCAGTCTTCTGGCTGCGCAGCCTGTGTTTGGTCATCTTGTTTTATTGCTACCTTGTGAGGCATGAGGTGGTTCCCACAATGGCCAACAAGAACAACTAAAGAGGGGACAGAGGAAATGTGCTTACCCTTCCTTGCGTCGGCAGCGGCTTGTGCAGCCTCTGCAGCTGGCAAGGCAACAAGCAGCTGCTTGTTGGGGCACACGGGAGACCAACCCAAACGCAGCCCAGTGGTTCCACAGCTGGGAACTGAACAGCAGTGCAGGAACAGCTTTACAGGCCACCAGGCTGAGCAAACTTGGTCCTTTTGCAAAGGGTTTGCTGGTTTTTTTGTATCTAATTTTAACACCCTTCGCATCCCCCCGATCTAGAAAAAAAAAACCCCAAAACAATTCTCCTCTTGCACCTTCTTGCAAAATGCTTGATGACATTTCCATTTCCTGATGGCACCTTGAGGACCCATAAGGCAGCAAGCTGGCTGGTTTACGTGCTCTGTCCCTTCTCTTGAATTGCAGAAACTCCCCACACTGCCCCAAGCAATCAGACAGAGCAGGAAGCCCTGACCTTACAACAAAGCTGGGTGAGAGCGGGTCAGATCAGGCTTCTTAATGAATGGATACGGGTATGGAAAAGACCTGCAAAGCATGTGAGACACGTAACTTTCAAAAATCTTTTCCCAGCAGCAGACGCACATGCAGGACAAGGGAGGTGGAAAAATTCCACCTCTCTACTGAGACACCGAGGAGGGACCAAAGCCTCGCAGCATCAGTGCAACAGCGAAGCTCAGCGCCGCTGCGGTGTGTTTGCGAAGCCATTCTCGGGGCAAGCAGGTCTCTGTGCTGAGAGGAAGCGCTACTGCCATTTCTCTGCTTCTCAAAGGCCATCAAATTCAGACTATATACAACATATATAGAAATAACTTTTAATTAAAAAAAAACCCAACCTTGCATCAAAGATTATTGTATCAGACATTGAGGCAAGATTCAAGTTTAAGACAAACCAGTGTTAAAAAAGTGTTTAAAAAAATAATCAGAATGTGCAATAAACTACAATGTAGCAATAGGTCATAGTGTTGAAACTTTACCAAACTGTTTTCAGATGCCCAGTGTGTATTTCCTGTAATTTTGACCCCTCCAAAAATTAATCTGACACTAAAACTGGGTCATCTGTCCAGTGCCATTCCAGATATTACACATGGAAGAAAATTTTGCACGAAACCAGAAACTTATTAAATTGCCTTCAACTGCCCTACACAGAAAAACTTCCTGTTGATGGATTCACTATTTAATCTTTGTTAATACCTCTTGAGATTGCAGATACATTCCAAACTATGCTCTTCAGATGCAAGTTGAAACAACTTGCTTTTGTTTCCTCACTGTGAACTTGCCGGGAAATTAAAAATCTATCCGGAATCGCAATGGAAAGCTTTGGGGCTTTTTTTCTTTATTGGTCTTCTAAATATCAATCATCTTTTCAACTAGTTACCAAATGTTGGCATACTTACGAGACTCTTACAAGGCACTGTAAAGAAACTGGAACAAGACTTTGTCTTTTAACATATTAAAGCAAAATATTATGAGCCTCATTAGCTACTGAAGGACTAAAGAAGATGACCCAAAACGCAACATTCAAAGAACTGCGTCACTGATTTGGCTCGACTCTTCTTTCCTTCCGTTTCTCTATACCCACACGACTGAAGCAGAAACCCTACTTTCTGAGCAGCAGATATATCGGCTATTGAAATGCAGTGGTCTATTTCTATCTTAATGCTCGAGGGATGTCTATATGAAACATGCCCTGGCACTACTGAGAGCTGAGTACAAGAGTTGAAGCTAGATGCAAGGCTTCCAGAAAGCCCACACTGAAACTGCTGGTTCTCACCTACCCTCATCTTACGCGTGGCTTAGGCCCATGCATTTAGAGAGGCAGATTTTTGCCTCATGCCACGGTCATGCCACGCAGGAAGATAATCTGAGGCTATCACTTCTCCCCGCTACTTTTTTTTTCAAGTAGTTTTTCTGTGTTCAGTTGAAGTTGTTGGTTACGGTAGAGAGCATATCCTGCTGCACCAGAATCCACTAGAACCAGAAATGCATTTGAAAACAAACAGAACAGAAAAAAAGATGATTTTTAACAAATGTGGCAATCTGACAACAGAAAGTGAATGGTGCCAGCAATTTATGTGCGCCCACTCCCAACACTGGGAATATTAGACTTCCAGCTTGAAATAATTACTTTCTCTTGGGGTTCAGGAAGAAGAAAGTGTTGTCTTTGGGATTTATCCTGCCTGTTACAAAGCAAGAAAGAAAATATATTATATGCAGCTAACGTACAGGTTCTGAATTGTGCTGTCATATGCTGTGTGAACAAGAGAGATTTTACCTTACACTTTTCTCCACCTTAATTGGCTTTCTTAATGAACCACATTATTCCCTGTCACCTTTGTTTTCTTGTATTGTTGACTCCCAGGCTAATGTTTTCGCAGTGTTCTGACTCTTCGGTAGATTGTTTTCGTGGTGGATGTCCGCTGTCTGGCAAACCAATGGGCGCGCAGGAAGTACAGAGAGAGTCGCTGGGGAAAGCTGCACTTGACATTTGAGTCTGATTCGTTATTTGATCTTGGCACAGTAAAGCTTCTACCTCTTCATCTTTTAGTGGAAAAACTCGAAGTTCCCACAGCCCAGACTGAAAGGAATCAGAAGGGTAGGAATAAGGGTGGAAAAGAGAAAAGAGGGAAGAAAGGGATTTCAGTTGAGTCTGAACTGATAAGCTGCGTGCAGAACACTCTGCTATCAGGTAACAAATGTCTTTCTTTACAATGTTTGCAGGGCTCTTCAGATAAAGAACAAGGCACTGCTAGGCACCAGCTGTCAGCGTAAGCTGGCTTCGTACCGTTTTGAACTAGCAAGAGAGCTACAACTGAACAGGCACAGTACTGGGAGGGGTTGGCTCATTGCACGGTGCCCTCAGGACACCTGACCCCACAAGGATCAGGCCTGTCTGGAAGCCTGGCCAACAGCCCTGAAAAAAGATCCAGCACTCCTGAACCCAGACTTGCTGTACTTGCCACAAAAACATGCGCCGTGTGCACTGAGCAATGAAATTTTCACCTGTTGACAAATCCTTGGCTTAATTTGTAAAGCACAGCAACCTACTTCCAAACAGGAGCACTACACTTGGTCCACATAAACCAGGGTGGCAGCCCGAGATTCTGATCAGTAAGACGGGAGGGTATGTTCAGTTAGAGACAGTGGTCACTGAAGACCTGACCTATTGGAAGCACCCACCTTCGCTTCCTGGCTCTCCCTGCAGAGCTGTGCAATCCCCGAACAAGCAGAGCCGTGGGCTTCCGAACTCAAGTCGGGCATAGGTTCAGCGGCGCAGGGCAGCAAAGCACAGGAGCTGCCGTGGTGGTCCTTCTGCACTGAATCTTGGCTGTGTCGTCCGTCGGCGTTTTTGCTGTAAGATCTAGTGCAGAACAAGAGACGAGAGTCTAAACAGCTACTCTCCAGCCTTTCACATCACCAGAACAGTTCGGCTTTTCTTCTCAAAGCGTTCAGTCTCTCCGTATGTGCTCCCTACATTCTACTTAAATCAAAAGAGCGGATGAAAACAAAACACATGTGGTTCTCGACAACCTCCTTGTCACAAGCCAAAGCCAAGTGTGCCATGTGGGGAGCTAGCTTCGTCAACCAGGGCTGGAACAGGCACACTCTCCATGCAGAACAGCCAGCAGCTTGTCCCACTCCTGCACCCTGCTCCACATGCTCAGCAGAACGGTAATTTTGGGCAACAGTGAGCCACGGGCTGTTCCTGCTTGGGAGAACGTGGCATCATTCACAGGAGCCTGCACCATCAGCAGACTGTGCCAACGTAACCTGAGAAGAAACAGCAGGTCCTTGGGCCCCCCCTTCCCACATCTGCCCTCCACTCATCTCCCAGGCAGTCAAAATAAATTGAGTAAGATTAAAAAGTTTGACCTCACCTGCACTGCAAATTTGAACTAGCTACTGGCACGCATATTAAATGCCACGTGGAAGTCCGACGTTGTTCACATCAATGGCAGTTTTACTTCTGAATTCAAATAGCACTAAGATTTCACCAAGGAAGTCATTGAGTTTCTGAATTAAGGGTACACACAGAACTTGTATGTTTTCAGTACACTTTCTATGTTCAAAATTGCTTAAAATAGAATTCCTTGATACGGTTTACGTCTAATTTTATCCTGCATTAAAAAAATGCTATTTTTGTGTATTTACTCATAGTGTCATAGTTCACTTTCAGCCAAGCGTAGACATAAGTGTACGATAAATAGCAGCAAAAAGTTATTCCAGCATTTTATAGGATGCTTTTTGTCCTGGCAGATTCTGAAGCGGTTATGGGAATCGTTTTTTCTTCCCAGGGCCAAACTGCAGATACAGCTTTATGACACTGGCTCTTGTACACACTATTTTTTTCAGAACTTTTAGAGGTTATATGTAACTCTCATGAGTTTTGCACCAGACAGCAAGGCTGTGAGAATTAACCTTTTTCACACAATGACTTTTTTAAATGTAAGGTCCCTGACACAGCCCAAGACCCGGTGTCTCAGAACACCATGGACGTTCACCTGAGGCAGGTGAGTGAGGAAGGGCGCATGTTACACTTGGTGGCTGAAGTCTTAATAACTGTGAGTGGCACAAACTCCGTGCGAGAGTAAGATTTTGTTCACTAATACCAGGTCACTACCATGCCAAATTCAAGTATGCGTGCTTCAGAACTGCCTCCCATTTCCAGCCACAAAACCACACACATGTGGCACTGTCCCTGAGGAGTTAATTAACCGTGAGAGTGCCCTCATTTTCACACTTCTTTGTGACAGCATTTCTGAACCTGCTGCACCGACACCCAACACCAGTGGTTCGACAGGACCGCTCTTATGAACCTGCCTGCTATTCCTCCTGGGCCAGCGGCTCTGCTCCCACAGCGACCACCTTGCGCGCTCTCTTTCTTCATACTTGGTGTGACGTAAGGAAAAAACTTCATCTGACAGATCTTCTATCTGCAACGGAACACAAGGATAGCTGCTGCCGTAATTATGAACGTCACTAGAAGCAAAGGTGGCAAATACGTATAGTTCTGTAGAGGTCTGTTCACCAAACAAGAGGAGGCAACACAATGGATCCTTGCAGTATAATGGTACATCAAAACCCATGTGTCCAGCTTACGCTCTCACTAGAGCTCCAGTATATGGGATGGCGTCACTTCCACTTTCTTTACATGTCTGTGGTTCAGCTGAATGGATACAGAAATTATACACTCCCCACCCCATGCAACTAACACATTTTTCTCTATGGTGAGAGGCAGAAAATCAAGAGGACAAGCATTCATTTGCAAATCAAGGCAGTAATAAAGACAAGCAATAATTCCAGGAGTTTCCACAGACTGCATTGGGAGGAGGCTGAGAGGCAGCAGGATTTGCCAGGTGCTCTTTAGGCATGGAGAAACAGGCCTGAGATCACCAAGGACGTCGACAGCTCCACACTGAGAGGAAGTCAGCAAACCTGAGATGCCACATTCCTGCTACGAAACCAAGCAGAAAATGGTTTCTGCTTTGAAGAGACTATTTCTTAGCAAATGACTTGCATGACCCAAGTACTGCTTAAAACAACCCTTTTGTGAGTACTTTAACTGCTTGTAGGCAAACTGGTTAAGGTAAAACTCCTGAGAGGTAGCTATCGCATCTGATCTTCACTTAGAAAGAGCCATCTTTATTTCTCTGTTGGCAGCACACCAGGAAGTTTGCTCCTCAGACACGGTTGGGTGAGGAGCACTTTGCTGCTCTTCCTCCTCGCTCCCCAGATGAGTGGGGAGAGCTCTTGGCTGGACCCCTCTAGCACAGCTCAGAGTTATTTCAAAGTACTCCAAACCATTCAGCCTCTTCCAAGTTCACGCAGAAAGCTACGGTGAGAGCATGTGAGTGCTGCAACCACGGATTTTATGCCAGCCACTCCCAACTCAAAAGCAGAGAAATTCTAGGAAAGATCAACTCCAGGTCCCAGTAACTGTGAAGCTGCACTGCCAGATCAGTCCTGGATAAGAATTACAACAATAACCGAGACGACATGGAAGATAAATTTTTTTTTCTACAAAGCAAAATGCTCAGTGGTGTTATACGAGTACCACCACTGACCGATAAAAATACAGAACCAAGTGCAGAGCCCTCACTGTGGTGCCAGACAGCAGCACCACGTCAGCTGGACGTACCCCACTCCAGACAGCTAACGGTGCAGAGGTTCCCTGCGGAAGCCATCCTTCGCATGGGGCCTTGCAGCACCAAGGTAGTTCGTGACCATTCTGGGTACAAACGCAAAGTATCGCAGTACATTTATGCTGCTGTAAACTACCTGGTAGTGGCACCTCGGCTTGCCAGAGAGCATATTTCCAACCAAGGCAGCTGGTCATGAACGACAGCACCACAGTGAAATTTCATGAAGTCAGTGAAAAGGATCCCAAAGGCTTCAGCACGATCTAAACTGGCCACGGGACCTGCTTGCTAAAACCGTTCCTCCTCAGCCCAGCACTGAACAGGAACCTTTTGACAAAAGAGGCAGGCTTTGTTTGCCCATCTCATGACTGCTTTTTGAAGACTCCTCATTGCTTTTATTTATTTATGTTAAACACGAACCACTTTGTTTCCTTTCATGCAAGTCAACTTCATGGGTTTCCTCCTCTCTCTGGAATTCACCAGCTCTCTCACTTGGCATCAGGATGGGGCTGCAGCTCAGTTCAGATTCTGTCTTTCCAAGGTCAGTGATGTATAGCGTGAAAGTGAGAATTTTATGAACTACAAAAGTGCTATTCCCTCAGGGAAAATTTGTGATTTTTCTGTGTTCTCAGACTTCCTTTGAAGTGGAAACAAAAGATAATTTTGAAAGAAAAACTTAAGACTTTGAAAATACTTTTCTTAGCAAATTGCCAAAACTTTTCATGCTGGGAAGAAACTTCATTTTTAACAAGCTTCCTTTCAAAAATTAAAGTCCACATTCCTCTCCAAGTGAAAAGTTTTGAAAAATACAGAAATAAGCCTTACTGTTCCTTTTCTATAGCTGGTGATAGCAGATTTAACTACTTATTTATGTAAAATGAGTTCTACCATATTCCACTGAAGACTAACAAGTAATACATTTTCTTGTTTAAAAATTCTTATTTGTTCTATGGGTAAAATTACATTACATCACAGTAAAAGGTCTCTACTTGTTCAGAATAGCCTCTGCTCTTCACCAGCTTTGTAACACTTCTCCTCCACCAACTCTGGGTTAATTTAAAGTTTCTACAACTGGAGAAATTTGCTATTTCCCCCCCACTAAGGTTAGTTTGAAAAAGGACAAAGGAACTGTCATTCTTCAGTGGATGGCAGTGACGTTGGGAGAAAAGACTATTAGGAAGGCCTGTTTGTGAGGCATGTCTAATGATTTCACTCAAAGAAAAAGACTTAGAGCAAACTAAGGTTTGGATTCCCCTCTCCATCACATCTAGTTAAGCTACAAGACACCATCCATTAATGTTGACTAGCACCAGGGATATTTCTGAGAGGTTCTCTAAACAACAAAGTCTGTATTTCAGTCTTTGGCCTCACGGGAAACACTGAGTCATAAGCCATGAAAACACTTATGCAAAACTAATTACACACAGAATTATTCCAAAGTCATTACTAAAATAACTACAAAATAAATTTGAACATTACTTTACAACCCTGTCTTGCCAGAAACTTTAACCTGGACAAAACAAATTAGAAACAAAATAAAACAGGAAAACCCGTGCCACACCCTCCCATGCCTTAAAGCAATAACGGGCTGCAAATTCATACACGCAAACCAGGAAACTCAAACGCTCTATTTCCAAAAACCATGTATTTTTAGAGCAAGTAATAGAGCAGACATAGATAGTAGATTAAATTTTGCATTGCCCAACTGTTATGTTTGTCCTTGTAAGGCCAAATTTCTAGAAACAAAAATTAGGCACCCAGGAAAGGTAAGCTTTTCGTATTCCAAAGAAGTCACAGTGAATAGGCATGATTTTCAGCAAGTGGCTCCTGTTGAATGTGACAAATTTGGGGCCTCACATTTTTTTTTTGCAACTTGCAGAAAATTTGGGTGCAGTCTATTGCATAGATACAGGCTGTTGCATTGAAAGCCTTTAAATGAAAAAAAAAAAAGGAGGGTGGGAGAAGCCCAAAAGATATCAAGTGGAAGAAATCCCTAACTGCTGCTTGACACAATGACAATTCTGAAGTTTTAAATTTAGCCATGCAGAAGATAGGGCAGAAAAGAAAGTACTACAGAGTATCATCACAGGCTGCTATGCAGTAGAAAGCAAAGAAAAGGCTCACTTTGTATGAAAGCAGAACATATATTTTGCCCTCTCTTGTCCTTCACGAATGATCTACTGAGGTTTGTCTTCATTTCAGCACAAGGCACAATTTCAAGAGTGTCAGAGTATGGATGCAGAAAATGCAAAAAGGTAACGCTGCTGTTTTGCCTTGTCTTTCTTCAAACTTACTTGGTAACAAATCTAACACGGCCTAAAACCTAAAGCGAGGGAGTGGAAGAATTATGATCAGAGAACCAGCTTTTCTCAGCACTTTGAAAAACATCCAAACCAATTAACATGATCCCAAAAGAAAGACTGGAAATTGGCAAAGGATAATTTAGACAAACAAGTTCTTTAGCATTTGTCTCTTGTCTGACATCTCCCTTCTCTGATTCGCCCCAGCAGTTGACACACAATACAGAAGCAGTGGACCACAGCAGGAGGCAAAGCTGCTTTATTGTTAACTCAAGTTATTTCCTGGCCAAAGGATGAATCACACAGGATCAAGCAGTCATGCCAAATACAAATGTACCGGGAGGGCTACTAAGCAAGCGATTAGCCTGTAAGCTTCACAGGGAGACACCTTGAAGTCCCTTCAGCAAAATACTCTAAAACTACGTGAGACAAGTCATCTGTGTGGGATCTGAAATCTAAACAAGAAATCCACTGAGTTCACCAAGCAAGTCCCTTGCAGCTCTGCAGGAAAATCACCACTGAAATAATTTTTACTTTTTTTCCCCCACAGATACCAGGATGAAGAGAGAGCAATGAACAGTGTGTTCTCGAGGGACAGGGCACCCTTGCTGCCTTATTAGTGAATCTCCACATGGTTTAATTAAATATCCTGCAGGAGAGTTCTCCTGTGTGTGTAATTTGACCTCCTCGCTACAAAAGATCAGGCATGTTTCCTGCTAGAGGAGACAGTACCAAACCAAATGGCAGTGGTGGAGGTGATGTAAGTCTGACCACCAGATTTCACAAGAGTTTCCCAAGTACATGTGAAAGGGAGGGACAGAGTAAGTTTTTCTCTTCCTTTCGATCCAAGAGGATGGAGCCAAATAAGTGCAACTACACAAGGTAGGGAGTTAAGACCATGATGCTCACCAAAAGGAATAGTTCATTTCCATGAAGCTGGCAGCTACAGACCTAGCAGAACTCTGAGCAAGCTAGCGCCTTTGTAGAGGGTGTATTTCCTGCCCCATGAAAGTGGCATAATGATTTCATTTGCTTACTGTGTTTAGTATAAGCTTCTGTACTGCTACCCAAACGCAACCTTTTTCTACCACAAAGGGCACCCAAACCCCGGTTGCAGAGATTCTCTGAAAACGGAGCTCAGGAGCAGGTATTGCGGATGAAGGTAAGAGTAAGTCCTGCAGTTACAAGAGTTGATAGTGGCCTATAGCAGAGATGGGAGCGAGATTAGAAATATCCAAAGGACAGCAAACCTGGCAGGTGTCTGGAAAAGGAGCCACAAAAAGACTGGAAGGACAGAAAACCAACCTAGACTAGACCTGCTGGTACGTTCACACTGGGGTCAGGAAATTCCTCACATCCCTGATTACAGGAGAAAAGGACTCCCAGGTACAAAGCCCACAGACATTCCCTGGAAGAAAAAGGTAGATTCACGTCTGGAGGAAGCAACACTAGCACACGATGTGCAAACTTAGCTCAAGAGGCAAGGAGGAAATGCTGAAGGTTACGTTGTTCCTGACAAAGCAGAAAGAAGCAAAGTTTGCTCTGAACAGGAGGGCTGCCAGAAAATGAACGCTGCAAAGAAAACTGAGGAAACCTGCTGGGCCCACAGGCAAAACGCCCAATTACCTCCTGAAGAGCAACAGGCCACGAGAACTGGCCATCAAAGAAGCAGCAGAGAGAGAAGGCCAGGCCTTACAGCACAGGGAACCCTGGAGAGAGAGTCGTGCTGGGAGCCCCAGCAGCCCTTGGGAGCAGAGGAGGCAGAGCCTGGACCACAGGGAGCCTTTGGGAGCGTCCACTGTGCTCACAGCAAGGGACAGAAGAGCCAAATGAACAAGTGAACAACAATTATTAATGGAGATACTCACGTTTCTGTCATCCACCATAGGGTCGAGTAGGTCGGGATGAGACACATTTTCACTTTCTGATACTTAATACTTTATTTTTGAAATTTGAAACTTAGCAGGATTTGCAGGATGTCAGTGACTTTGGAAAGTATATACCAATTATCCCAATTATATATTATATCTAGTTTAATTAAAACCTGGTGGTGTAATTAAATACAGCCTACCTCTTCTTCATCTGTATCGTTTTTTTCTAAAGGTTGAAATTCAACAACTCTCCAGCTAGAAATGAGACAAGAAAAGTCACATTAATTTACCTAAATGCTGTTTCATTATTTCAGCAGTAGAGATAACTCTTCTTTTTCTACACTATACTGTTAGTTACTTCTTCAACACTTCTTGTGCTTCAATATTTCTTTCAAACAAAATTATTTCAAATGTCAGGTGCTGATAAGAGATAGCTGAGATTTGTATTTTCCTTTCCCAACCCAACATCTAACCTTTCCTTTTTCCAACACAGTCTTTAAGCCATCCAATAGTGTCTTAATAATATTTTTAGCTTTACAGACAATATAAAAGCAAATCCAAATTAGAGCTTTAAAATATGGAACAACTGCATTTAGAGATTTCATGCAATTTGCTAGTAAGCCACTGAATTACGGCACAGGAGATCAATTACCCTGTTTTAACCATCTGAAGGTATTATTTTTCTAAATAAATAAATACATTTTACAAAAGCCTCTAGAATTATGGATTATAGATTTACACTGTATGGAATAAAAAAAGCTTGTTCTACTATATCAGAATGGATAGATTTTAAAAGTATATGCTAAACCCTACTGAATTCTGCTTAATTCACTGAAAATAGTTATTTTCTTATGAGCTGTAACACATAAAAAAGGCAGTAATGTCCAACCAAGCACTCAGAGCATGTCAGCCTCACGGCACATTTAAGGCCCCGAATATAGTCACTACAATTAAGATGATATAAACCCACTCCTATATTTAGCCAGGCTGCGCATCTGCCACCTCCTTGTGTGTATCAGACTCTTTCCCTTGTGCTATCAGCTGTCCAGGCTTCCCAGCACTCCAGTCACACAAACTGAAGTGCACAGAAGAAAACCCAATGAAATGCATGAAAACATCATCTCAATATAGAATTACCTAACTACATGCTAGTGACATTCTTAGTTAACGTTCTCACGTTCATTTTTGTATCTTCTTTGCAACTAAGGAGGTTGTGAACCAACCTTGGGGTAAGGATTTCTTTGTACTGTAGTTTCTCCAGCTTCGATGGTGCCACCAACGACATGGGAATAACAATGTTGTCTATATCATAGGAGCTCTCGCTTCTCAACCTCCTCCTGGAGTTATGCTGTACAATACAATCCACACAAGAGGACAGTCATCAGCTCGAACCATAGGAACTACTTTAGGTGAGAAACATTAGAACTGCACAAGGAGAAAGCTTCTAACTTGAACTGTTTCCCAGTGGCTTAATGACTTCTGACTTGCCGTCCACCCTCCCAGGTGGAATCTCAACAAATCTTAAAACTATCTCATCTCTGATATTTACTTCTTGCTGGCATAACTCTTACTGAAATGAGTGGGAGTTTCCCTCCTTGACTTCACTTACAGTTAATTCTGAATACTTAGTAGAACTTTGAAGTTAATGCTACCTTCTTCATAATGCTTGTCTACAAAGATGACTTCCGTAATCTATTTACTAACCCATAACCCAGGTGGTTCTTCAGTGGGATACAGCTGAGAATTCCAAAAGAATGAAGCTACATTTAGCAGTGAAGAAGAGCCTGCACGCAAAGTGGTTTTCTTAAAGACATGCAAAAGACAGAAACTGAATTTCTTTGCTGTGATCATAGTAGGATTCCCGGTGGTGCTCGCTGCCCACTAGTGCAAGGAACCTACATGGGTCAAAAACTGAAGTTCCTCGATTACAGGAGAAAGTTTAGTTTTAAATCGTGGTACACTCTGTATGACGATATCTTAATTTTTTAGCGGAACGTTAAAGGAAGCAGTCTATTCTAAAATGCTCATTTAAGTGTTCTTTGACAATGGCCAGCTCAAGCAAGGGAAAAAAGTAGGAGTGTGCATTGTCAAAACTGTGGAGGGGGACGCAGATTTAAACTCAGCTCTCCAGGAGTCATCACCAGATTGAAACATGATGACTTAGAGAGGACCAGTACACCATTAGGCTTAGCAGAACTCAAATCTGAATATTATTATGAAATTCTTAATGAATTCCAACAAAACAAAGCGTGTTTCTGCAGGGATTTCACGAAACCAGAGCTCTGCTGCTCCTCAGAAAATTTATACACCAGAGACTTTGCCTGTAGTTCCGTACAAAAGATTTTAAATAGTGAAGCTGAGAGTTAACAAATTCTGTGACTCTATTTGCACCGTGCAGCCATTTTATGTAGCTGCACCGAGACAAAAGGGTTCTAAGATCCCTTGTGTAAAATTTGGAACATAAAACACAGTATATTTAATGAAATTTGGAGGGAAAAAAAAGAAGGCCCAATGCCAATAAACTAAACTTACACTCCAGTTCTGTGATCTGCAAAATTCTTTTACAAGCAAGTATCTGTTTTAGGAACATCCACATACTCAATCTGGAATAAATCACTTAATTTAACCCACTGTAAAAATGCTCTGTACTGTAATTTAACACTAAATTAGATATCTAAGGCATGAGCTTTTTGATTGTAAGTTTGCACAACTCACTGTTGGTACTTTAGTTACGACAGGGATACATTGTTGGTTTACCTGTGACGAAGTGCTGTGAGTGGGCCTAGACAGCGCATTGACATTGGTCACGGCAGCAAAACTGCTATGGGATTCTGGTTCTGCATGTTGAAAGGAGAATGTCTCAAACCTAGTGTTACGTTCGCCTGTCACAAAAAAATAATAACAAAAAAAATAATGCATACTACTGTTGTCTATTGGACTAGAGATATTTTTCCATACAGTAATAGTAAAGCCATTTGCAGAAGCCCACAGCTCACCACTTACAATTTACCAAATACTATAAAAAGCCGTTTGAATAAACACTTGCTACTCATCCTGCCGTTGTTGTTCCACAACACTCATCCCTCTCCTGCTACAAAGGATTTCTTCTCATGGAACCAGCTTCATGTGGGCAAATTCTACTTATAAGGAGCTGTCACAGACTTCCCACAGTGCAAACGCAAGCAGACTTAGAGGAACACTCCCCAGTGTTCCCTAAGGGTGCTTCCCTTGCTGGGGCGCATCTCACTGACGCACCAGTTCGCTGAGCCCTCACTGATGGCTTCTTCCTTGATAAATGATAACCAAAACTGACAGCAAGTGTAACAAACAAAATTAGTTTCTAGATGTCCACTTGCAGTTTCTTCTAGTAGTGGTCCACTGCTCCAGTCAAACGGCAATTCTTGTTTACTCACATTGTGTCCCAGTGTAAGCAGCATTTAGGGGGATTCAGAATCAGAATTTTGAGGCTGGAAAAGACCTCTGAGATCATCAAGTCCAGCCCATGACTCAACAGCACCACATCAGCCAGACCATGGCCCTAAGTGCCACATCCAGCCTCTCTTTAAGTACCTCAAGGGACGGTGACTCCACCACTTCCCTGAGCAGTGCATCCCAATGCCTGAGCACCCTCTCCGTGAGGAAATGCCTCCTGAGATTCAACCTAAACCTTCCCTGATGCAGTTTCAGGCTGTGCCCTCTCATCCTGTCACTGGTTACCTGGAAGAAGAGCCCGAGCCCCAGCTGACTACAACCTCCCTTCAGGTAGTTGTAGAGAGTGATAAGGTCTCCCCTAAGTCTCTTCTTCTCCAGGCTAAACACCCCCAGCTCCCTCGGCCTCTCCTCACAGGACTGGAAAGATGTAACCACCTGTATTCTGTTTTCCTTCTACCTCAATTTCCAGGAAGAAAAAAGAGCTCAGATTTAATATACCAACTAACAAAAAGCATCAGTGTATTCCAACATGGAAAAAGAAGCAAGACTGATCCTAAAAGACTGTATTGCACAGGCTGGGTCAAGGACATGAACTCTCATCTCCCAGGCAGCTCTGCAACTCCCTGGCACACAGCTTTTATTTTTGGCCTTGTTCATCAGGCTGACCTTCCCCATGGATAATTTCTCCTAGACAAAGCCCAAATTAGGAATAAATATGTAGTACTACACCCACAGCACTAATAAGCTACAACTGCTGCTGCTACTCACAGATACACCACATGGCAGTTTTCTGGCATTGGGAAACTATGATCCTCGTGGTAAAAGATTGTGGTTTTTGTTCCATCAACTCAAAAGAACTCAATACTATTGGCAGAAGACTAATTGTAACATCAAAAGGTTTGGAGCCAGAAGTTTTCTCTTACTAGAGCTCCCAAGGAACTCCAGTTGTTGATGTCAGCGCACGCGACGGCGCGCTTAGGGAAACAACGTGGGTGCAAGAAATGCTGTGTCAGCACTTGCCTTTTGGGGAGCAGCAACGGGCGAGGGGAGCGGGTGGCGTGGGAAAAGGGATCATGGGACGTGATGGGGGACAGGGCAAGGCACCCCCTGCCCAGACGGGCAGGGCTATCCCGCACATAGGGAGGACTGTGATGCACACAGGCAAAGGTGCAAAGAAAAAAAACCCCTCACCAAAATCCGAGAATGTTTTCATTGTGTCCAGAACCACCTTTTACCCTCTCCCGTAACTCTCTAATCTCTTTTTGGTTTGGGGTTGTTGTGGTTTGTGGTGCTTTGCACTTTTTTAAAAGAATAGATCAAATTTTTGGATAAATCATCTCTGCAGTAATTCCCATATTTCACCTCCACTGCAAGTTTACACCAGCAGTTTTACCTGGATACGCACCAGAAGCGTATTTTTCCACAACGTTATCTGATCATTTATATCTTTTAATTCTGTCTTATGGGGAATTTTAAACTAATAATAGTTTGTCCTCTTACTCGGTGACTTATTTTCTTCAAATGTCTTGCGAGGAATTTTGCCAAAAGTTCTCCAAAAGTTCACGTAAATGAATCTGTAACAGAATCTGTTAGGTTTTACCTTCTAATAGCCTGAAGAGGTAAGATGCTATTTATCTTTCAAATGGTACACTGAATTCTTTGTCCCTAACTTATCACATTATTCTACAGAACTTTCAGAGCACTTTCTATTAATTTACAAAGTGCTGAAGTACAGATTCAATGGCTTAAAATATAAACATAACATGGGTGAAAACACTAATTATAAGCACTGGCTACCCACAAGTCCTCTTAACAGTCTGGGAGGAAACCAGAACCACAAATGACAGTACACAACAAATGAAACATAGCTGACCAAAGATGCCAAGAATAGTAAATGTTTGGTTGGGCACATGATTTGACAACAAACTCTGAAATTCAGCCTGTTTCACTGACTACTATAAAAAACCCAACGCTTCATATAAAAAATGACACCCACTATTAGAAAAACACTCCTGGACTGCTGAGCAGTTTCATTTAAGAGTATTCCAAAAATAAAATACAGAAGCTTGTCTCCTTTTGTAATATATACTCAA
Organism: Trogon surrucura; assembly: GCA_020746105.1. NCBI lineage: Eukaryota > Metazoa > Chordata > Aves > Trogoniformes > Trogonidae > Trogon > Trogon surrucura. Next base: position 51,128,264 of record CM036621.1, on the reverse strand, counting down.
CAAGAAACAGAAGGATTACTGTGCTTTAAAATAGCAAAATATTTTCATGGTGTCGTAAGTCAGTTTCTTCACTCCTGTAAAGTTTCCTAACAGTATCCTTTTTGGAGACAACTTAAAACTAATTCTCAAAGCCCGGTGATAATAAATCCATTTGTACAGTACACATTGTAAAAGAAATAGCGTCATCTTAAGCAATGCCATTTTTCTCTTACCTACTGCTGTCTCACTTAGATGTCTTTTCTTTCTTCCTTCTGACAGCTGGTCAGATGTTTCTGACTCTGACTGAGATTTGGAATTAGATAAACAGCCACTGCCCCATTGTTTGACTGAAACATTATGCTGATTACAGTCTACAACAGAAAAAGCAAGTATCAACTTGAAAACTTACTTTCCATTGGTGCAATTTACAGGCAATCTCAACTGCTGAACTATTTGTAACAGAAAAAAAAAAAACACCCAGGGTTCTGACAGGAATTCAAATAGTAAACAATAGTGCAGTCAGGCACCTGTATCTGCAGAAAACTCACGGTTCAAACTCACCCCACTGGCGTTAGTGCCCTCCTACGGCTCTGATGGGATTGTTTCAGTGCAATAAAGGAGAACCTGACACTGTGGTCTGGGAAGAGATTCCACTTCCACTTAAAGCCTTAGCCAATAACCGTCTCTGATAACCTGCTTTGTGCTAAATTTATAAATTGAATCTCTTCAGGGCAGGAAGTACTAGCAAATAAATGAAAAATGATCTTATAAATAGTAAAAAATTTTGCTTTACATACCATTTTCTGGAGATATTTTAAACTCCGCTCCCACAGATGAGGTATCGACAGGTTCTCCCTTGATGTCATCCTTCCTTAATAATGTTTCAAAGTATATGTGAAGAGGAATATCTAACAAAAAAGAATAATAATCCAAATGGAGTGGCATCTGTATCAGAACGATGGCAACCTATGAGTCAATGAATTACACGTCATCACTAAAGCTCTAGGAATCAATTTACAACACTATGCGATACAATCCATGAGCAATATTGCTGCCTTGAGTCCGCCAACTCACAAAGAACGGCAGGGCTCAGTCACTCCTGCGAGGACCGATCACTTGTGTATAGGGAAGCAGTGTCTTCACACGGGCAAGTGGAAGGCAGTATAGGAAAACATGTCCTCAAACTGGTGAGACCAAAGGAAAACTCGATGACAACATCCCAAAGACACCCACCAGAAACTCCTAGGAAGTCATTTTTGCAGGAGTGTTAAAGAAAATTTGAGGCAAGGTAATTTGCAGCAAGACAGATATTGTCCAAGTACTATCTTCCACTACAGGCAAAGACCTTAGTCTTTCCTAGCAGTTATCTACATAGCACACAAGAAAATCTCCAGTAATTGCCTGGAGGTAAGAACTCAAGGTACCTGTCTTTTTATTAATGGGAAGGAAGATTTTTGCGACGATAAAAACAAATCAGTTTTTAGCCGTGAAGCCTCAGTGCCACATGTGCTGACCAAGGCAGTGTGCTTAAGCAGTCCCAAGCTCTCCAGTGCTAAGAGCTGCTAAGGGCTGACAAGACAACTGAGATCCAGGTAGGACTCAAACCGAAGGAATGCTCCTGAAGAAAACCCAGAGCAGGCACTCACAATTAAGATTTTTTTTCTGTGTTCAAAGTAAGAGAGAGCAGGGTTGTATTACTCCAGAAGAAACTCTATCTGTACCTGCAATTACACCAGAATTATTCTTCACAAAATCAAGCTCTGGAGGGTGTCAAGTGAGAGTAAGACTGGGTTCCCCGCCTCTTGCCTAATTCCTGCACAAAATCCAGCATGGGGAAAAGCACGCGGTGTGCTTTTCCTCTAAACTGAAAAGGCTTTCGTCCAGCCTTTTGGGTACAAGTAATTAATGCCTTTGAAATTGTTACTGCTGGGAGCCTAGAGGTAATTTCAAGGTACATTCCTTCTTCCTCTCTCTGGCAAAGGCTACAGCAGGGCAATGTAATTCATTTCCTGAGGGAGCTCTAACCCAGAATTTAGTCTGCAAAACATCTCAAGTGGTAAGGAATTTCCCTGCTCTTGTACAGCAGGAAGGCTTGAGAAAAATAGGTCTCTATCTGAAAAGCCTTTCCGGAAACAAAATTACAAGAAAGAAGAGAAATTAAGTAGAAGGAAATATGTCGATGTGAGAAGCAGGCTTGACAACTATTATGTTCAGAATGAGAAGAGGACCAGGGGCAGGCCCAAAGGGTGGGCATTAAACTACTTTTATTTACATACGACCTCAGCCTTGTGTGCCTTCAGGACTTGCCAGGAAGAAAAACTTTCAATGTATTTTGGTAACCAGAAAGAACAATTCATCTCAGTTTGATGGGGACCTAACTAGGTATTTTGTCCCAAGACCCCAAGGTTTTTGCTGTGTTTCCTATTCTACCTCTGAGTAAAACATAAAGCAGGTCTGAAAGGTTTATTAGTCACAACATTTAAGTAAAGAAATAAACAAGACATTTCTCCTGCAGTTTCTGTTTGTTTGCTTGTTTTTTCTTTTTTGCAAAACAACCTGGATGTCTCAGAGATTTTCATTATGTGTTCCTGTATCTTAATCAAAAGAGAAGGAGTGTTTGTTCCAGTTTATCCACAGGCTAGATGCAGAAATACCAGAACCTTAAATTTCTTAAGATACAATCTTCCAGTTTTAGGGGTGCAAGTTTAAAAAGGTGCTTTTATGTTCAAGGGATGCTGCAACCACTGACATACTTGGGTGATCTGGAAATTCCGAAGGCAAGACTTAGAACTGTAAGGACAATTACGCTTCCAGAAGTGAGGACACCAGTGAGCCAGTCCCACTACACCCTATTTACTAGGTTGCCTCCAAATTACAATTCTCCTTTGAAAGCAAAAAACAAGAGAGTAAGTACTCTGAAAGTAAAAAAAAAAAGGTACAAGGGAGAACAACATCTGAATCTTCAACTTGAATCCCTCTTTACACACTGAAAAAATCAAATTCCCAGAGTTTAAAAATGGAACAAATACCAACAATATTTTTGTAATGCACAGAGGAAATTAAAACAACTCCCTTTTCTTTTATTCCGCTGACAAACTTTTTTTTTTTTTTTCCCCCCCAGAAAGAGTAATAAAAGATGTGGGCACACCACAAGCACTATTTTAAGAGAAGTTATCCCTCTGGAAGGGCTAAGTAGGGAAGCTGTAAAGAACACAAGAAAATGAATCAGGCTACCTGACCATGCATGCACTTACACACAGTAATTCTTTCATATGAAAGAAAACGACAAAGAGTGGTCTTCATGAGGAGGTAGAGACAGCAAAGAACACATTCAGAGCATGAATCTAGCCTCCCTCTAAAAACAAGGACTGCATCGGAGCAGGAGACAGAATCATAGAATAGAATCACAGAATGTGTTGGGTTGGAAGGGACCTCTAAAGGTCATCCAGTCCAACCCCCTGCAGTAGGCAGGGACAGCTTAACTAGATCAGTCAGTATGTCTAGGAATTTTTTTCCTGTCTCATCTATTATTAGCAAGGCTAAGGCTCCTTGAAAAGAGAATAAATATTCCCCAAAAGATGTTCTTGGTATTGGAACAAAGCTAAAATAACATTTTTCTTCATCCTGGCAAAGTGACCAACAGGAGCCACAATTCAATTCAAAGCCTTTCAGTTTTTCTCATGATGATTCACCATTTTTCAAAAAAAAAAAAGAAAATGTCAATATTCTTGTTAAACTTCCAAGTCTCCCTTAAGAGTAAGGTAAGAATAGATGCAAGGGGCATAGCCTTACATGAGTATCCTTGAACAGATTTATAATGCCCCTGGCTCTTGTTCAGCTGGGGTGTCAGAGTCACAGGGTAAGTGATGGAGAACGTGTGTAAAGAAGAAAGATTCAAGAGGTGTTCTTCTCTCCACAAAAGAGACCTAACTGACTGGGATGTTTGCTGTCGCACTCTTGGTGCATTCTGCTTCCCCGGTCTGTTCCTCAAAATAACCTCCCCTTCACCCCATACATGGGATGTAAACCCTCATAAACTTGCAAGAATTGAGACCTTCTCAGGATTCCATGTCCACACTTGGGTCTTCTCTACCAGCCAATGACAAGTTCTCCAAACCTAAGACTTACTTTAATACCTGACTTTCTAATACCAGGCTGTGGCAGCTACGCTGTCATCCTGGAAAGACAGTGGGTTTGATTAAAGACTCAAGCAGTTTCATAGAAGTCCCAGCCCCACGTCAAGATTTTTTTTGTGGCAGAGAAGCCCCCCCAGAACAGCAGAATTCCTGTTATGGTCAGCAACTACTTGGAAGGAGTTTTTTCCTCAAACAAAAAATTCCAGTAATATGAATCTCTTCTGCTGATAACAGCTTTTAATATGGTATTTTGAAGCTCCAAGTGCTGTCAGGTTACACCTGCACTAGTTTCAGTGCTGAGTCACAAACATCATCATCTGTATTACTGTTCAAAAAGATTAAAGAATCAGATGACAGAAACCATAAACTTCAAAGATCATCAGAAAAGATGACTATCAGAAAATCAATTAGAAAACCTATTCTGGATCAATTCCAAAGGGCCTGAACTGAAAGTTGCCTAGAAAACAACACACCCGAGGTATGATTGTGTGTTGGCAAAAGCACCATCCAAAAGACCAACAGTGACTCAGTCACACCATGAAACACGCTAAAAACACCTTTTGCCTCAGGTCTTTCTTTGTTGTAATCACATCACCGGTACGGGAAACCTAGGAGGTGTGTTTTTCAAGTATCAGAATGAAGTTAAGTTTTTCATTTAGTCTAAAGTCTTATATTTTGCCTGTGTGAGGTTTTCTGTAAGAGAATTAAGTTCTAAAAGTCACTCAAAAATTAGCCCATAAACTGTACAGCTCTCAAAAGCACAAAGGCCCTCCGTTACAGTCATGGCATTACTTACCTGAAGGGAATGATAAGACTGGATGGAAGGAAGAGTCCAGCTCTCGCACGTAATCTAGTATTTTAGATTCTCCGTTGTACTCACTGCTGCTCAAAGGGGAGGCTGGCACCATGTATGGTAACTGAGTTTTATATGGAAAGGAGGCATCTCTAGATGGTGAAGTCTGCAAGGACACACAGAAACAGAGGTTAATTTCTCTGTTACTCACCTCCTTGAAATCAGACCTGAAGGAAAAAAAATGCCAGGGAGTGACACACTTTAACATGGGAACGGGGAAAAGTATTCCTACAAACTTCGGCTGGACTTACCTCCACTTACGACAGACTATAGTGCACAACACAAGGAATACAAAAACTCCCTTCAATTAGGGCCAGGAAACAGCTGTCAAAGTTTCCAGAGAAAACATAACTGTTTCCAGTCATTATTTTGATATATCCCAAGACAAACAAACATCCCTTAAAATTCCATTCCAGCACAATAGGCACGATATAGATGCATAAACAAAACTCACATAAGACTAAATACAGGGGTCTCCTCCATTGATCCCCTTAGTCTTAGTAAGATTCTTAGCACTGATATCTCTAGACAGTTTGAGCTCATGTATTTTAATGCAAGACATGACATTAAACATTTTGAGAACACCGTGTAGTTATACAAAGCAAGAGGGCAAAGTCCTCACCTTGTTATAACTTAGGTATCAGATAAGCCACACAAAAGAAGACTCACAGCAACAAATATGGAGAGGAATGTATTGAGGATTGATTAATTGGTACTAAGCGGAATTACTAGAAAGAGGAGAGCTGCAAAGAGATTAATTGAGCTGCTTATTTACAAGGCTGGACTGCACAGGACTGGTAGATGTGAGGTAGCAGGACACCAAGGCAAAAGGCAGGGTGAAAATAGGCAGGAATACGCAGCCGAGTGCATCAATATACTGAGCTCTGAAAGACAGAAGGGAAGAATTCAATGGGCTACTACAGGGCAGCAGTCAAGGGCAGCCTGTACTTCAGAACAGACTGCAAAAGCACTGCAGGAAGTAGTGTTGCTCATGTTACTTTCAGCCTCAGTGGATACTAGCAGTAGTAACCCCAAAGTTACTGACAATTTTAAAGGCCTCCGTAGGTGTTTGATGCTTTGCCAAAAGCTGCAGATGCTACACATGGAAGGGGGGGAAGGGGGCACTGGGGTACTTCGAGGGTCTCAGCCTAACGCTGTGCAAGCAGCTACATTTATTATCTTCCGGAAAAGGATTTCAGTGTGAAAAACTGTAAGACAGTGGTTGTCTTGATTTTCTTATGACTTTTTATGGAATGAAAGGAAAACATCTAGCAGTTGCATCAGAGGCAAGACGATCAAATGATCACTACTTGGATTTTCAGTACTTCTGCTTTCTGAATCCAAGAAACCTGTTCAGCTGCTTTCTCCAGCCTGAAATATTCCACGCGCTATTCTAGCAGTGCCACTCATCTGTTAGTCAAGCAGTGATTATATCCACCACATAAAATCTCTCTCCACTTACTGAAATCAGTCCTTCTGTCAGGCGTATCAGTGTTCACAATCTATACTAACTGAGAAAAAAAGTTGCCCTTTCCATCTATTCCCTTCTTTTCAATCAACAAATTCCCTGTGCTGGTACTGTATTGCAGGAACTATTAAAATCAAGTAAGCGTGTTGTGATGCTGCGGCAGAGGAGATCTTGTGGTGGTGCGTGGGGCTGTTCTTGTATTTCTCTTGGTTTTCTTCCACAGGAAAACATTTACAGCACTAAATCCACCTTGATCTCTATACGCAGGTGTATGCATGAGTACTTCCAACTTAATTTAGAAAGAACCCTTTTCTAGCCCAGGACTCCTTCAAATCAATGTTCCCGTGACAGACATATGGGACTCTTCATCTGTTGAACTTCAAACATCCCACAAAGTGTTGGCAGAACTGGCACCTGTGTTTGGAAACACTAGAGGGATAAATGCGAAAACAAATTTAATGTTTCCCATTTTACGGACCATTAAACTAAAGCTTGAACAGCTTTTAGGTAGTTGCTCTACCTTCGATGCAATAAGGGCTTGCTTTTCAAAAAGGAACAAAAGCATACTTCCTCTTGATATTTTTTTTTTTTTAGAAATGAACTAGTTTACTGAATTTCCACTATTTAAGCTGTGACTGCACCCCTTCCACGTGTTTGTTTTTGTTTGTTGCTTTTTTTTTTACAGAAATGAATCCAGTAAATGATAAATCTCTCCTTCTTTAAAAGGAAATCCCCAAATACTAATCAGTAAAATTACCAAGAAAATATATAGATAAGATCAACACATACTGATACCTAGTCCTTTAGTCCTGGCTCACTTTTGCTTGCCTTAATTCATTTTAATCTCAAACATATTTAGACTATAGCTTAAAGGTATGCCTAGCTCAAAACCATGCATACATTGTCAAATAATCTCCATAGTCTCAATCTATTTTAAAACAGTATTAAAATTCATTTACCAATGGTTGTAAATGTAAAATTCTTTTCCTCATCTTGCCTGTGGTGGGAGTTACAAAACCTTATATCTTAAATTGTTTTGTTATTTCCTTGGATGCTCTGACATCAACATCTAAATAATTAAATCTTTCATTAAGTCAGGTCACAATTCAAAGAAAAATAAGGATTTATATAGAAGCAAGAGTAATTTTTGTTTTAATGTCTGTGAAGCTACTAGAAAAAAAAGCCAAAAAATCTGGCAATGTCTGTGCTCCCAACTACTGGATCTGGTTTAAATTTCTGATTGAGTAGTTTTCCACTGGAAAATGCTGAATTAGTGAAATCATGATGTTTGTCAGTAATGTCGATTTAATCAAGACAATGAAAAAATCTCTGAAGCTCTTCATTCTGGAATGAAAGTGTGTTGCTCAGTCAAAGAAAGTGCTTCAACCTTGTTGAAAAAAAACAAAGAATTGTTTATTGGAAAACTAAACTCTCCCCCCTTCCAATTCAGTATAGAACACAGTTTCCAGTCCAACTGGCTTTTATAGCAGTTAAATTACTGATTTTGCAACACAACAGCAAAAAAAAAACCACCACCAAAAGCAACTGAAAACACTCCCAGAAGTATATCTATTCAGCAACAGCAATGACAAGTGGTTTCAGGAAAACCATGGCATACAGCTTTTAGAAGACAGACCCCTACACAATGCCAACCCTTCAGAAAGCAAGAGAGATTACTAAACTCTTATCAGTTTCCCCCCTGCTATACTATGCCTCACATACCTCCTGAAACATTTTTTTCAGCACTGAAATACGAAACCTCATGCTTCCTGAGCTCAAGCAGATATGAAGAATAACTTCATATTAAATTGATTTTATTAAGAAAAATACACAGGATTTGAGATGAAATGAGAAGTGAGCAATCTTTGAATCTTCAACTAAAGCAGCAGCTTTGTTTTAAATTTCATGTGGAATGGTGTCACCAACAGAATCTAATTTTCTGGCGTATTATGAATTTTAATCTAGGATTTTTTTTTCTCTTTTTACTGGGTCACAGAAAATAAGTGAGCAATTTATTTTGATAGTCAAAACAATTCCTGCACTTGTTTGTGATAAACTGATTAATTAGATGAAGCATGACTGGCTCATGTCTCTGTTCTAGAAGGGACAGAACGCTGAACACTGTGAGCCAACCATCCTTCTGCAGAAAAAAAAGCCTGAGTCCGTGAAGCGTGCCGTAATTGAAAAGAAAAATGGTTTGTGCTCCCAGTTAAAAAATCTGAAGTGAATACTCATTTCATGGTCTAAGCTAGTGATCACTAAAACTCCTACCATTTTTGGAAACATGCCTAAGTGTAACAGCACAGAGAGACACAGTTCAATTACCCCAACATGTACGAATCCAGTAAGTTAATTAAGTTAGCTCAAATACACTCTGCTGAATACCTGGCACGTCTGCTTCTGATTACTCTTATAAAGCAAAATAGGCAAGGAAAAAGGATTTATTTTCCCTGCACACACACACGGAACTTTTTGGCAATATCAAAGAAGAGCTATCCCCGACAATATTAAAAACTGTTCTTCAGTAAATGAGTAGACAACTAAATTACAGAGATTTAATTACGGGATCCAAGAGAACCACTGTGTGGATGGCTGATGTCTTCTCTTCAAACACCAAACACATGGCTAACTTTTAGTCCTCCAGAAGCACTACGCACAGCTCAAGCCAACAGAACATTGCACTACCCGCCTGCTTCTGTGCTTTAGCATCCACACTGAAGGCCAGCCCACCGCTCCACGGCCTCCCTCTCCTGCACACAGCGACCCGCTCTGAGCAGAGCTATGTCCCTCCGGCAGAACATACAGTTAAATGAGATGTCTTACTTCACAAGCTAAACGTCAGGGGTTGCCTAAGCGGGACTTCACTGCAGAGCGCTTTTGGGAAACACACAACACATGGACAGCGTAAGATTCATCTGAAAGCCACAAAGACCTTCTCTCTTATCAACAGGTAGAGGGGAAGAAGGCAGCCAAAGGCCCTAGGACATCCCCACATGGGAGGGTGCAGAATGGATCGTGCTGACAGCACACACTAGACTGTCCCCAGACTTTCCCTTCCAGATGAAGTTTCTAGTGATGTCAAACAGACAGACCTTTCCCATGCTGGCAATCTATAAGCAAGCTGGGTACAGTAAAGCAAGCTGCTCTCAGATGTAAACAAATTTGTCTACCTATGGCCCATCTAAAGCTGTCGATAAGGGTGAAGTGCCACATCCTGTGGCAGAGACCAGGATTTCCAGGAACAGAACTGAGACTTCCACAAAACACTAACACAACTTACTCGGCATCCGGCTTATCTCAAATTCACATTTTTGGTCAGTGTCTCACAAGGAATGGCAGCTTCTACCGTTCTTGGAGATCACCCTCATTTAAGTATACAGAGTTTAGTTTATTTAATTCTATTATAAGCCAGTGGGAGATGGACTTTCACCTGGGAAGTGTAGGCTGCCCTCAACATCCTAAAACAAAGAGCTTTTGTTCAACTAGCAAATCAACTGAAAAATCAAAGTTAGTGCTTAATCTTTGACCCATTAAACTGAAAGAAGGAAAGAAGGAAGAAGGAAAGACATGTTAATCCACAGGGATATCTTTTTAAAAATGCCACGTAGAAATTAAGAGTAGACATGATCAGTAGAACATCACAGACATGTTCTAAGAAGCTAAAGGTGCAGGACCGTGATAAGCTGATAAGCACACTTCACGTTTTTCATTCTGGAAAAAAAAAAAGAATTTGCTGTCTCACTGGCTTGCCATAAAGCCCACAAAGGACGGACTTAATTCCACTGGCAACAGCACAGTGTCACAAAGCTAAAGGTGTTCTCCCTTCCTTCCTCGCCAGGAGATAACAGTCTTGTCACACATTCAGAATAGCTCAAAGTGTAGGAATACTTCCCCCCCATCCCTTTCAGGTTCTGTTGATTTTTAACTAATAGAAGACCTTCTTTTTTAACTTTCGGTGTTGAAATCGTAATTTTATCAACTATTATTTTTATTTACAAACTTGGTAAACCATAACCAAGGGATTCTCCTCCTCAGAGTAGGGCTCTGCCAAATCCAGAGGTATTCCACCATTTTCATTGAAGCAGGACGCGTCCTCTTCTTAAGCCAGCTCGCAGGAGACTTGGTAACACAATGTGCTCTGTATTCATGGCTTTCTAGAAGTCAGCAATGCCAGGAAATGATATAGAAGCAGGTGGCAGAGCCGATATCTAGGGATACCAAGGAGGGAGCTGACAATGAGTAAGACTCCTTTCAGTGCAACCAAAGGGAAATGAACAGTGCTTGCTGGCTACTGAATCATACGCATGATAGTTACTGCTCCAGACAGAGCTGTTTCTTTAAATTTACAGACCGAGGCAGCTAGAGAAAGCAGGAATTAGTAACAGCCACAAAGAATTCACCTGTATCTCCCTTAAACGCAAATAAACCACAACATGGGATAATACGGTAGAGGAAATGGGTTTGTATTCTAGGAAGCAGGTGCTAAAATATTCGTCCCCAGACAAACATGTCACCTGGCAGAAAACAGGGTGCAGGTTCCAACTAAATGCAGTATTACGATTAAGCACCTTGTCTGTACACAAACCCTTCTCCCTGTCCCGTATTCTCCCTTTCTGTTGTTAGCTACAGACCACTGCAGATAGCAGACATTTAGTAAGTAAAATAGAGGCTCTGCATGCTGGATATAAAGCAAATTATTAAAGTATGTATATGTATTCTTCCCCCAAAAAATAATAGTAACAAGACTCAGTGAAAGACCCATATGTATTTATCAAGTGGCATCTATAAAAAGTATCATTTGCCCTAAGCACATGCACTGGGAACGCAACAGGACGCAAAAATCACAAAACTGTCATGAGAACTAGATTAAACAAAGAAACCTAAACTCTAGAATTTAAATATTTTTTTTCCTGTCTGTTTCAGAGCCTTCTGGAGAGGCACTTTTTTTTTTTTAAACCACTAAACAAAAGCAGATATTCTGCTCTCACTTAACTCCCATTTGAGACTGAAGAGAAAAAATGCGGCATTACTCAACTGCAAGAGCTGGCAACTGTTTGCTTGGTATATCTAAAATATAAGCTTTTGCCCCTCAATCTCCAACTTTCAGGGTGCTGACACGTTTGCAAATCTGAATTCCAGTTTCCTCCGTTTGCCTCAGTCCACACAACCAACTCTTCCTCCAGCAGGTGGAGATACAAATACAATGAGAATGTTCAGATTTAAAAAAAAAAACACCGTGCTTTGTAACACTGCAAAGAAATGCACGGAACCAAAATTGATAGTACTCAGATCTCACTGCTCTGTTGCCTCTTGCCATTATTTACAACTGTAAAAATTTTTCATACATTAGAACACTACCTAGCCTCAGTGACATCTCTTGGCGAAGCACAGCTTGAAAAAAAAAAGCGGAACTCGCATCACTAGTTAGGATGTTAAACGAGAAACTAACAAAATGTGCTGGCAAAACAAATTTCCCGTTACTAAAAAAAGCCACCTGCATCCAGCCACGCAGATAAAATACTGGAAAATGAAACATCAGGGTATGTCAGCTAAGCAAAGACCTCTCAGAGTTTCTGACCACTAACACCGCTTGTCTGCTTTTAAACAAACTCGACAAAAGTGTTGATACCTCACAGATAATTCAGTTCCTTCAAGTTTAGGCAAAAAGAGATACTATAGGTACTCACTATAGGAAAAGCATTTGTACAAGCACCCAGACATTAGACTTTGGAGAACCTGGGTGAGAGGGAACCAACAAGGACTGCAAAATGATTCAGTTTGTGCTCCTGCCTTAAAGTCCTGACACTGATATGCTACTGCCAGACTTTCTGGTTTTAATGTTTTGATACTCTTGGCCTTCTTTCTTAGTGTTAAAGCTACATTAAAGGCAATTTATTGGAGGGGACAATGACCCAGAGGTTGTCTGTCTTGCCAGCTGTAATAAGGCATGTGTCCTCCTACTAGACCATGCCTGCAGTTCACTCCTTTGTGCTATCTGCATGCAAGTTTTAATACTCATTCAAAAATCATGCTGAAGAAATGCATCACTAAAATCAGGTCCTCTGGACTGAAGCACAGATTGCAATCCCAGGGTTTATGGTGCGTGTGGATTTGAGTGGCTTGTGCACTGACTCACCATCAAGAAATGGCCTAAGCTCTTACCAGGCTATTTAGATAATGAAAGAAGAAAGATACAAAATTGATTCCACAGCCAAAAGATGACTCACAGATCATCTGTGGTACTTAGTCGTTCTGAATTAGGGGACAAGAGGATTTGGTCCCAAAAGATGTTTCAAGTTCCTGAATATACTGGATGATGACAGATAAACCAAACACCCTGCATCCTGTTTTATTTATCTCCGCTGCAGTCTAACTATCTTGTAGATCTGGCAGGTCTTCTGAAGTTTCACAGAGTTCTATGTTTTCTTTCAGATATTACTCCATGAAAGTATTATTTAAATACCAGAGCAAGGGAAGGTACAGTCCTCTTCGTAAAAGAAATACAGCAAAGCAGAGGACAACATAGGGCATCTCTCAACAGGCAGTGGGAGGCTACCAGATCACTAAATACTCAAACTTTTGACAGCATTGTAAATGTATGTGGCATGGCAGTAGATAAGAGGAAAAAATGTGGCTGTCTTCCCAGTGACCTTACGAACTGACAGATGGGATAGCAGTTCATGGTTTCATACTTTGTTTTTCCTAACGTGGATGCTGAGGGGGGAGGGGAGAGCTTCCCAGACGAATCCGAAGACATGTGAAGGACAACACTCTGAATGCCATTCAGTGTACAAAAAGCACAACCAGTCAACCCCCAAACCCCGAATTTCTCAAAGTTCTCCCTGTACATCTTAATCTCCTACACATGGGGATTCCACATTTTGCTGCGATTCTCTGGTCAGAATTCTTCAGTCAGCATCTTGTCCAGGTTACTCTGCAGAGCAGCATCACCCAGCAGCACTGCCAGGCACTCGCTTGCTGGCTGTTTGAACCAGGCACCATGAAGAAGCTGGTGCAGAAGCTGTGATGTTCAGAAGACTCAACCTTCTCCTCAGACTTTGCCAAGCTGGTCTCTGTTCATTTCACATCTGCTGCAGGGAGGTGGCAGCAAGTCTTCCCTAGCTCCAGCTAGCTCTCAGGTCAGTGACCTTAAAGAAATGAGGGTGCTCAGATCATGGTACTAGAGCCTATGTAAGTATGTAAAAAGTGAAGAAATATGGGAGAAGCACTTGCTAGAGATGGCACACTAACAGTACATTAAAAATTCAACCATTTTCTATGCTGTTAAGAAGTAACTCCTTTTTCTGGGAAAGGCCAGGGGAAATTTGCTGGTTTACGATTGGGAGCATAAATGCATTTTCAAAGAAAACCAGGCACCAGTCCCAGAGGCCATTCCCCATTTTGCATCCTTACCCTTAGACATCTGCCTAATCCAGTAGTCAGCCTGGGCTGATAGCCAGTGCTCTTCCATTACAAGCTGAGCAATCTCATCAACAGCTGGGTAACCAAGTGTAGCAAGTGCAGGACTAAGAAAAAGACAGGGTCTGTTAGAATAAGATTTCTTGAATGAAACAATACACTGATGATGGCTCTTAATTCAAAGACTCGATACCCATTTAGGTTTGATTGTCAGAATGTGCTGGAAATGTCCAGTCCAATTTTATCACTTACTTCTTCCGCAGGATCCCTGATACTGTTTTTAACCAACACTGCGTAAGAGGCTTTGTTCACTGCTTTACCTTAATTTTGAAAACTTTAATTGAGTTTGGCACTTGCATGAAGTCTTAAGCTGACAGCTTGATTGCTGCCACCACCCCTTATTTTCTCCAGGAACACGAGCAGAATCTATCTGCAGCCCATGACGCAGTTCTCCACATGGCTTCTCAGTTCAATTACCCATGGAGAGGACATTAGAAAGTAGAGTCTAAACACAGGTTTTGGAGACAAGAGCTGCAGGAAGCATAAATAGCATTTCCTACAGGGGTTTTTACCACACTGTCTTTGGGACATTTCTGCATTTTTGGGTACAGGGACACTGAAGCTGGGTTAGTATATGGTAACCCAGCACTATGTCAGGACATGGAGCAGACACAAAGCTGCATGAGCTCCAGTATTCAAAGCCTTAACCAGGAACTTAAAAATGCACTTTTTCATTGCAGTCTACAATCAAAGGTAAACTACAAATTTATCTTTTTAGCTTACAAGTCAAAGTAAACTATTAAGCATGCAAAGCAGTCCAGCTCTGTGGCTGCTTGACAACAAAAACGTAAACTCTGCCTTGAACTCCTGCTGCTGGGCTGCAGGAATGAAGTTTCTATTCACAGGTTTCTTCTGTTATTCTCTGAACTGCACTAGCTCTGGCCCTGTTTTCAAAACACAGAGACACAGGCAGTGCTTGCAGAAATACGAGATGCTCGAGCCTGCAGGACGCAGGCTTCCAGAAGAGTCTGCCATTTACAAGTTGCATTTGGAGTAGAAACCCTTTTGTTGAAGTAGAAGGAAGGGAAAGTCCTGGAGTATTGCTGAGGAGAAATCTCCACAACTGCAAGAAGCACTTGTGGTATCGAAGGCAATCTCTTTAAGAGGACATGGATTGGATTGGGAAAACAGGGAAGCCCAAGTCAGCAACACCCTTCTTGGTTAATGCAAGGAAGATGAAAAGCCTAAATGTCTACAAGGTAGAACTCCCAATCTCTAAACCTCCACCCCCATCCCCCACCACCAAACCCTCCAGGCAGGCTGCCAAGTCTTTAAACCCCACTGCTAGGAAGCTGGGAAATCAAGCTAATAAGAAACTAGACGTTTTTTCCATAAAATATTTTGCTAAAACTAGGACACTTCTGCAATTTTGCAGAGGATGCTGAATCAGCACACTCACATGAAACATCCTTGCAGGGGAAATTTCTCCCCCGACCATTGGTACACTTAGCAAATCCTAGACACTCAGCTGAGGAGACACGGGAGATTTCTCTCAATATAACATGCTTTTAAAAGGCAAAGTAAAATCAAGAAATGTAAACCACTTGAGATTAACACTGCTCTAAAAAATGAGTTCATACCGTCTCGGCTCCCAAATTAGACTGTTGCTTTAAGCACCACAGCTAAACTCATTACACATTCTTACCAGCAATATGCTATTAATATCAGACGTGAACAGATACGTCTTGCCTTGCACAACAGACAATGTATTTTTTTCCCCATTTTAAAATATTAATTCCTTTGTAATACAGAAAATTTTAAGAGTTTTAAAGCATACATAAAGTGCCATGAAACAGGCAATATAACTAATCAGGAACAGCAAAAACGGAAACAAGATTAAGATATTGCAATTTAATTTCCTAGAAAACAATGCACCACCAGCTGTGTAAACTTTCTTGTAGCTAATACAAATATTCCCAAAACAAGCAGGCACCTGATTTACACTGTTTCCTCAGCAGTCAAGTCTTCCAAGGAACGTCTGGAGTTCTCCCTTAGACTGCACAAAGGCTTTAGAGATAGCCATGCAACACACTGATCTGATAAGCAGGATTCTGAGAGCCTTTAATTTTTAGGTTCAACTCATTAACTCTGAGCTCCTGCTGGCACATCTAGTACTCCCGCCACATACGCTACATGCTCCCTGAATGCAACAAATAACCAGCACAGCAGGCGCTGTCCTTCGGACATACCAGACAAGACACATGCAGGCTCTAGCAGCGGGACTCTGGTTTTGTCTCCTGAAGAGAGAGGCGAGGGCCTACCTGCCGATTCCAGTAACCGTGCATTCTGTAGAGTTTCCTCTTCTGGAAACTATGAAGTGCCCTTGTTCGGGCAGATGTGCTCACATGAGCCACCGAGAGAGATCTCAGTCTCGTCCTGTCTCTTCTTCTTTTCTTGATGTGCTGATGATCAAGCAACCAACTGCTCGAAGAGGATACCTCTCTGTTGTCTGAAGCTCTGCGATTTCATGATTTATGGGGAGAGGAAATATGAGAAGTTAAATACGTTCCACATGCACAGGACAAGATTTCATACACTGATTAGCATTAACTGTCTCATTCTAAGTGAATTTTATAAACACTAGAATATTTTAGTACACTGTTTCACAAAACCATGTATGTGCTTTGTTTGCTTGTTGATTGATTCTGTGTTAGGTCACAAAAGGAAGTTTATCTTTCCTGTTCACCTTTCTGCTCACATAAACTGATGTCAACATGAAGTTAAGCCCTTATTGGTTTTGGGTTTTTCCAAATTCAAACCCTTTCTTTTTAACATTTCTAACACCCATGAGTTTCACATTACAATTCAATTCCATTCCATTCCCACTCAAGTCAGCAGTCATGCTAACATAAAGTAGGCATAGAGCACTGCCTGCCCTAATACATTTCTAGTTTTGCTCTAGAACTGAAACTTAAGTAAAGTTTTACAAACCAGTGTCCATTCAGCATTCTCGTTGCAACTCACTAGTAAGCATCTGTATCACAATTAGGAGCTCTACACACTCAGTTTAACCAACACAAGGCCATTGAACTTCACTTCCAGGGACGTGCCAATAGACCTCTTCAAGAGAGCCCAAGTCCAGCCTGGGGGAAGCTACTGTCGAGGAGGAGGAGGGAAACCCTAGCTTGTTTGTCTATCTTGAAGACCCAGAAGCTGTTCAGATCCAGATGATTTGGAAAAATGCAAGCTCAGCTCCAGTCACAGTGTGACAGGGTCTACAGCAACACATGGGAAGATGTGTTTTAACACTAAATCTCACTCTTACCCGTATTTCTCAAAGTCTATCCCTTTCAAACCTCCCTCGGTGTTACAGCATCATCCCTCCACAACCCCACCTACATGTGCACTTGCTGTACTCACCTCGTTAGTGACACTGTATGCAAGCACCAAAGCTATGCAACAACGCAGGACCAAGAGCAGTAGAAAACCCTTACATGTACGTGTAACAACCTTGGATCGCTCTTGCCAATCTACAGCCTGTCTGCTGACCACACCAGGGAACACTGCAAGGTAAGAACTGAAAACACCCTCCCATCTGGGTGGGAATGACTCAATGGGAAGAATGCACTTCAGTTTTAGAGGTATCCTGATTTTATTTTGTTGCTGTAGCAACATCTGCCTGCAAAGCTGAAGGCTTGCTGCAAAAAGCGCTCAACCGTGCATTTATTTTTACAGTACTAAAGACCTTGACTGCGACTCTAAAGTGTCTGAGAAGTGCAAGTATACAAGATATTTTGGCCTTCATTCATAACAGGTCATCTATCTGCACAAATGATTATTTTCTCTGATGAACTTCCTCTGGCAAGTCACAGCTTTATTAGTAAAGTTTTAACACACAATAAAACATGAAAATGAATTTATTCCAAGGCCATTTATCAATCCTTTTTGACAAGCAGTATTCTTCTAACAGCACATTTTTATTAAATAAAAGTGCTTGTTATGAAAGTGTGATTAAGCACCATAGCATGCTGTGCTAGTGTGGTAACAAGGCTCTACAGGCTTGAATTTGAGCCATCCTTCTGACACTTCAGAACAATCTCAGTAAGCAACACAGACACAATGAAAAAAAAAGTGCTAATTAAAAGAAGAATGGTAAAAAGTATTTAAAGGAACATACTTGTAAGTGCCAAGAAAAAGCCCCAAATACTGAAGCATGACCTTCTTGATGCTAACACCATGTTTTTAAGGCTTTGGAAAGACATACAATGTTTAAAGTCCATGCAAAATATTTCTTAAAATACTTTCTCTGAATTCTCAAAAATATTTTCTCTGCAATTTTCCAACTTGATGTCAGATGGCACCAAGCCCAACTCCTAGACTTCCACATACCTTCCTCTTACATGAAAAAGAACTTGGACAGGTAAATTAAAACAAAAATCTCCTCAGTCTGGCTCCTCAACTTCTGTGATTCCTGCCTTTGTTCTGGTGGTCTGCCCAGCTCTTTGCTAATCGCTCTTCAGTCTCTGCCAGCTGCTTTATTTACTCTCCTGTGCCTTGCAGTAATGCACAGCTCCATTTTCAGATGAACCAGAGATCTCAGCTCTGTGGTGGCCTGGGGCTCCCGTACACAGTAGGACAGTTTTCCTGCCACTTGTCTAAATAGGCTTCGGAGGCAAGGTTTGAGCTATCCATTTATTTTGATCTTAGTCTGGGTGATTTTCAAAACGTGATTCTACAGAAGAGTGAAATGAGCCATTGCCAGGTGTAAAAGCCATCAATTTGCTGACACACTCCTTTGAAAGCTCATAGCTTGGCCTTCCCTGCTCTGTTGCCTGGCTAAAGAGCAGAGACCTGACTCACAGATACACACACGCGCAGCGAGCCATCAGACAGGCAGTATTTGTACTGAAGTGATTAGATTTTTTTCATTCCCCTCATAAGACAGTGGTTATCACTAGCTTAGGGAACTGCTTCTATGAATATTTACCTTCATACAATGTGTCTGGCTAATCTTGGCATCTAGATTCAATTGAGCAAAGAAAAGCAACATAGGAAAAGGAAGCCACCAACAAAATCAGACGTTTACAAATGGCAATTCAAGGTTACCCACATGTAATCAACCAGGAACTGTACATGCAGCACCAGTTCCACTGGGAATAGCCCAAGTAACCAACCATACTGCAACCCCATGATTATCAACTTCAAAACATCTCATGCTTAGACCTACTTTAAACATGGACTATTCTCTCTTTCACATCAAGAGTCTGCAACTCATTTCAAGAATCTACTTAAGTAAAAATCACTATCATCTCTTTTTTTTCCACTTCAGAAACAAACAAACAAAATCTTTACATTTCACTTTGATTTCTACTTTCTCAAGTACTTAATACAGTCAAACTCTAGAAAGAGTGAGAGAAGCAGCCAAGAAATGAACTGTGGTATGTAACCGTCTCAATTAACTGCACACAAAACTACAACAACAAAATACCACAAAGAACTGAAACACACTCAAAAAGCCTCAGAAGTAGGAGGCTGTGAATTTTCCAGCACGATTCTCACAATAACCACTCTATACGTGCTTAATTACCATTTGTAATGAACAGTATTTATTTGTGGATTTCAAAACACTTCCACAAGACATGAACAATTAACATTAATGATTTAATTGATTTTTAAGATAACATCTAGACAGCTCTCGAATCTCTCAGATTCTCTTCCAACACCTAATTCACCAACTCCAATTTAGACCTACAGCACTGAGGAAATCTTCAAACTCCTTCCATTCTTCTTTGTGCTTTTCACAGAAGCACAGAATGTCAGGGGTTGGAAGGGATCTCAAAAGATCATCTAGTCCAACCCCCCCACCAGAGCAGGATCACCTACAGTAGGTCACACAGGAACATTTTTATATGTCGTGAGTATAAAACAACCACCTTTAGGGAGAGCAGTCGATGAGCAAAGAACTGCATTGCTCCTAAAATAAAAAGACAACTGATTTTGGACAGTGCCAAACAAATCACAATATTGAAGTTACATCATTAGAGTCCTCCATGATGAATTCAACTTCATACACTCCTAAAAACATTTTTAAAAGCAAGAATCTCTCTTCACCTATTCTGTGAAAAAGTCACAGATTCAAGACATGGCCTTCTAACAGCCTAAACTAACTCTCTGCTTCCCACCTCTATTGTCAACTCCTATTTCAGAGCTATTTTCATTCCACAACTCAGAGGAATCTTCTGATTTTCCCCTACATTACTTGTAAACAACTGATATGTCAGGAGCATGAATGCTACGTGACAGGACCCCTTCGTCCTTAAATTTAGGGCACGGTCACACAATCGCCTTGGAACAGACGGGAGTTAAAGAAGCTGCCCATTCAAGCTGCTCATTATAATCTCTTTGTGGGAGGCTACAGCCTCTGCGGCAAAGTTGCCGAAACAGACGGCGTGGCCAGCTCATCTTGGAGCCGGGAGCCAAGGAATTATGTTCTGCTGCACACACTGCCACAAACCCCCCAGCTCTAGGGGGGAACACTTTCTTCATCTACCCAATCTTAATTAGGACCCATGAATAACCCCTCCATCCTCAAAAACCACATTCCCAGTATCTCAGGAGAAATATCCTATATATTTAGTCTTTTGCAAGACAGGACTGTAGTGATTTACTTTAATGCTGTTTTGAGACTAAAACTCATTACAGCCTGTACTGTATTTTAAAATCTTGGAATAAAAACTGGAATTACTAAGGAGTACGAAGTAGTACTGAGAAATATTGTTCTATAATATCTATTTCAAGCTGTACAGTCATCCTGGAAGGTATATCCATCCAGAACAAAAGACCACAAGTCGAAAAATATTATCCCCAAATTCCTGAAAAAGTAGCCGGTAAAGATAAACTTGACCTTGCATTTAAGACTGATGTGCTTAAAATTAACGAAACTGCCACAAAAAAACCACCATGCTGAGGCACAGGTGACATTGCCTATGTATTAATCTAGTAAAGTCTAGTTCACCACTTTTTCAGAAAAAAAGTTGCACTCATGATGACAGAACGCATTAAATCTAAAATAATCAAAAGCAGCTTGTTATTTACTGTACTCTTTCACTACCTTGCAGATATATTCACCTTCCCAGTACTTAAATGCACTTACAGTGACTGCATATTTTAATGTCTTTATGAACAAAACAAAATCCTACTACTTTCAACCTTACAAGCAAGACCTGGCTTCTCTTGAAACTCGCAGAAAGCAGATCTCTTTTCTTGATTTATACTACTGTCATGATTACCAGTTTCATCTACATAACTTTACGAAAAGCCATTCTCAAAAAAAAATTGCTCCGACACAGTCACCAACCTGAAGGAGATGCCATTGACCAGCTGTCTGTGCCTACAGGTCTTGGATGAAAGAGACGAAGAAGCTGGGGACAGATTGAGTGGAGCAATTAGGCTGCTGATGATTTCACTCAGTTGCGCACTCTGAAAAAAAAAGAAAAAAAAAAAAGTAGTCAGACTTATCCAGACTCAACAGTTCAAATGTCCTGGGTTTTTGTTGTTTTCCTGCCTAGGATTCCAGTTGCACACATCATGGAATAATCACATTTAGTTTCTTCTTGTGAATAATGGAGTGTGGCATGTTTTTTCTTTCACAATTACTGTGTGCAGTTATACAAAAAACACCAACACAACCCAACAGAAAACTAACACAACCTTGAAAACCACCCAAGGTCTTTGTTTATACATTTGAGTTAGTACGTAAAACACATTAGTGATCTTAGTAATTTATTCAAAGGTTTTTAAACAGGCAAAAGAAACCAGAACACTTCACAGCTGATGTTACAACAGCTGCAGCCCAGAGCTGCTGACTGGCCATTCAACAAGCATTTCAACAGAGGGGAAAAAAAAGTCTGCTGTCTACTCATGGCACATTTTGTTCACTCCAAGTGTTTTCCTTGTTAAAAGAATCCTCTCCATTGCTCTGTGTAGTTTGACAAAGGTGTTTTTATAAAAGGAAGTGTAACTACAGGAGGACTACTGTAACTACAGACCGAATGGCTAAAATCTTGTGGTATCCTCAAAAATAGCAACATGAAGCTCCCACCCCACCGAAACCCGGACTTTCAGAACTGCCCCCAAAGAAATGCAGCTAATTTGTTAAGACTAAGAATTACTCCTTGTAAAGCAATGAATTGTGGACTGACTCCAGATAACATTTCACAATGATTTTTTTGTTTTAAATGTCAAACCTGAAAGGCTATTCTAACAATAAACATAGTTTTCTTAGAGGAAACTGTGTGCACCCCACTAAACAGAAATTAAATGTATCTGAAATAGTATACTTTTTTGAAACTTTTACATTATTTTGTAGGATTTTCATTCAGAACTAAGACTGTTTAAAACAAGAATTGCTGAAGGTTAAGGGTTTTTTACCTTTTCAGGCACTACTATTTATGCAGAAAGAGGCAGAAGACATATTTTCCATTTTATTACAACTCATGTCTTTTTTGCTCCTAAATGATGCAGTCGAGTAAAACTTTCATGTCAGAATAAAACATTTAGGGACGGATATTAAAACACAGAAATAGCAAATCAATTACAAAAGGTCTGGACTAAACAAACAAGATGTCAGTAAAATATTTAGCAGATTGATTTAAAAATCTCAACAGAATTCAATCTGTAAGAAGCAAAGTCTCTCAGAACAATGGCAGACTTCCAAAACACAAGGAAAAACATACATGTTTTTAAAATGTTGCATAGCCACAAAAAAGGCTTAAAAACAGTATTAATAAAAATTGCCAAGGTCAATCACTGTATTCGTTATATTTTTTTTTTGTTCACAAGTAAAATTATTTATTTTTAACCAAGAAATACTTGAACATAGGACCAAAGTATTTTGAGGAAGTGTACTTCACTCCTACAGCACCACTACACCTGACACTGAACAAGAAACTGAAACTGATAGTCAAAAAGCAAATCAAACCTCAAAGCTTTTTGTAGGGCAAAGGGAAGAAATTTGATGTAATCTGTGAGATGCGTTAAACAAAGAACACCTTCACTTCCAAGGCATCTTCAAATCATGAAAGTTCTTGGACCTCTGTAGCTACTTAGGGACCAGGGAACACACTACCATTACTTTAATTGACAAATGTCTTATTGAAAAGCCCATCTAGATCTTCAAGTAATCACTTAAAAGAGGGGGCATTCACCACATTCTAAAGATGCTCTTCGGTTTACCTTGTACAACTGCCAACACCGCGCATGTAAATTTCCTGTTTCATTGCTTCCTCGCGCCTGTCTGCTGTGGATAAGATCTATCAAACAGGGGGAGCATTTTAAGAACAGGAAAGTATGACTATCAAATATGAAAAATTGGCACAGAGATTCAGAAACAGGCATTAGTACCTAAAGCTATTTTCGCTCCATTTAAAAAACATGTATATGACCAAGAATTTATGTCCAGCAGCGGAGCAACATATTAATGCACCAGACTGGCTCTGTCAGGTTTGCTTTATGCTAACCACATAAATTTATTCCAAAAACAAATTTCCTGTATCTCCTTCAGCAATGTGATCCTACCACATTCTTTCTGTACTTTCTAGCAAAAGAAAACCCTGCTGGAGTCCATATCGTTATTTCCTGGAATTAACCTTGGAAAGGACTGTTTCGAACACCACGAACCGAAACGCCACTCACAGCTATGCCTACGCTGTGCCTGTTAAGTACCTGGAATTCCTCAGCTCCAAACTGGAGTCCTGTGATGCCTGAAAAGGCAGACCAACAATTATATTCTGTAGGGGGGGTTGCTGTTTGAGTTTGTTGTTGTTGTTTCAAGTGCAACGTACCTTCAGCTGTGCTCTTTAATCTCATGTAAGAAATTACTGAAACAATCTGTGGCAACTCCACATTGAACTATGGAGGAGAGGCAGGTCTGCAGATAGCTATGAGTGGTTATGTGGCTGCTTTGCTGGAAACAAAGCGGTAACACAGACACGTCAGAAATAAAAGGTTAATTTGTAAACCTGGCGTACAATGTCGTCATTTAAGCCCTTCAATTCACCAGCACCCACTCTTGGGACTGCAAAATATCTTCCTTTTTGGAAGTCATCACCATGGAACCTGCCCTGTTTCTGAGGTAAATCATTTGGCCTCATCGACTGTTCAGTTCTTATTTTACTTTACCTGTTTTTCTATGTTTCGTAAAAGCAGGGTAGGACTGCTGGGTGACATTTCAAAGTCATGCTCCGGCAAAGAATCCTGTCTCTCAATGGCAGCTTGCGAATTCCCTGTGGCGTTTAATAAAGCTTCTTGGTCTGTCAATTGTATTTGCTTCTTCAAAATGTCTTTTGGAAATGGGAATTCTTCTAAGATCACCATCCCCTAGACAACAGCAATTGAACACAGTTGGTTGACAACGGATTAACCCTCCTAAATCATTTTTAAGGGGCAGTCGAACCTGACAGATCCCCCTTATATCCTCCCAGCAACTCTCTGAGGCACTCAAACTAGATTCTAAATACACTTAACAGCTAAAATATAGAAACAGTGGGTATTTTCATTAATGGAAAGCTGCATCATTTATGCTACTCCTTACAACAGCAACTACTCTAGTGTTATACCACTGCTCAAACATCTGTGCCAAAATTCAAATCAGAAATTCATACTTATTACAGCAACTATATGATCATTTGACCCCTGATTTAAGAAAAGGTTTTTCTGTAAGAAACAATCACCCTTTGATTTGAAGTTGGTGACAGCCTCTGCAGGCAATGCATTTTGTGGCGGCATTTTAGTCCTCTGTTTTTCTTATTTCTATCCATGTTCTAGGCAAAACATGAAGGTTGTTAATTTTCATGTAGCGGAGATGTATACAGTCCAAAACAAAAGCGTTTTTTACAATTTAGTAACTAATTTTAAGGTGAGCATTTTTAGAGTTTCATTCCTAAATATCCTAGCAATTTCACTGCTTTTCAAGACAAGCTGCGCAACTATGGTATCAGACGTGGCCTACTGTCTAGAATGCCACCTAATAAGATAAATATAACTTCATATGGTAGGGAAATAACAGAGTTTCATAAACGGAGCTAGGAAAAGAATATTCCCATTGTGTTTTCCACATGACAGATTAGAAAAATAAAAGTGTCAAATACAATCCTAGGTAATAGCTTGTTTTGTTTTAACAATTTAAAATGTTAAACAAAATAATAGGCAAATATAACTTTCTAACAGTCAAAACCAGTTCCTCAAATAGTCCCTTAATTTGTCATTATCTTGAGCAAATAAATTTAATACTCAGAAAAAGCTAACAAAGCTCTGCAGGCTTTTTCCAAGAGAAAAGCAAAGAACCTACTTGCTTTTAAGTCCTGACTGTTACTCGAATATCAAGCAGATATTGAAAGAATGGGACCATTCAATCGCACTGCCTCAAATTTTTCTTTCTAGTGAGAATATTCCAGTAAAACTGAGGAAGATTCCCATCATGTGAACACAAGGAACCCCTGTACTATTTCTTTAAGCAAGACAGACTCCACTTAGTTCGTGGCTGTGGAAAATTAAGGGTCCTGTAGTTTTACTTACACCTTGACTCTGCTTGCCCTAGAACATGAAAGCGAGGCTCAAAGAGACTTCAAAGGGGAAACTAGGAGAAAACATGAAATTGTCCTGTTCTCATTGTGTCTCTAACTTATTCCTGTGTTTGAGTTATAAATTCAAAGCTGAGAATAATGATATTCTCTAAAAACAAATGTAGGTCCTCAAAGACTTGCTTCAGTGCCCAAAAGGGACACAGAGATTCTGAATTTCCATTAAGTCAACACTGGATTTTCCACATTTCGCATCAGATAGTAGCCCATTATCTGTGTTTTTCCATTTACAGCAGATGGAAATGAATCCAAGCAGTTTCATACTACAATCTGTAGACCGACAGCAGTTACAAAGTAGGCTGTACGTTCAAGGAAATTCAAGTATAGATCTAACTTTTACGTGCCACAAGAGGAAGACAAGGTAGCTTAAAAGCTTTAGCCTCTTCTAGAATCTTTAGATCTTTTTAGTAAAAGAGTCATAGGTCATGACTACAGAGAGAGTAAAAAAAAAACAACTCGCAAAAGTCTAAAACACAAATTCCGAAGTCAGAGGAATAGGAAGACGCACAGGAAAAGTCATGAAAAGAAGGGGACACACCCCTGCTTCCACTGGTATTTTATTTTTTTAGTTGCAGAATCCTGTTGACCAACTACAGAAAGAGGAGAGCAAAGGAAGGAGAAAATTGTCAGACTGTATGAAAAGGGAGAGGTGGAACAGGCACAGAAGAAAAGAGGAATAATAAAGAATTAGAAGAACAGTACTGACTATATAGAAATTACACACTAAATGGGTGACAACCAATAGGTTTTGGCAATGAACTCTCTCCTCCTCCCCGCAAATGGAATTGTTTGGGTTTCAAATATACTTTTTTAAAAAAAAAAAATATGGAAGGACTCTCAAAGATTTAGAGCTGCTACTTCTGTGTGCAGAGATGGAGAAGACACAATGCAGTAGGCCACGAAACTGCCCACATGTTCACCTTCTCCCTTCCTATTGCGTTATGGTGTTAGAGGAGTGGCATTTTGCTTGCAATCATTGTTCACTGGCTATGAATCACATTTTTTTCCACTCAAAACACATGAAAACCACTCTGAAACCATTAAACAGGATACAAATTCTAATGATATTGTGTAACTACTTTGCAGGCACTACATGAAAACAAAGAGTTCTTCTAGCAGCCCACTTGTCCTTCCATAGCTGCTGCACTGGTGTACTACAAACATGTACACAAAAGAAGTCACAGCTCAAGAAAATGTGTCTACCTTCACTGTGAGACACACTGTCAAATCCTGAATACAGCTCGTAAAAGGGGCATGAAGTTTCCGAAAAGGAATGTCACTAAAGATCTCCACCAGGAAGATGACTAGGCTCCAAGCCAACATACCTCCTAATGTGAAGAAAATGCATGACTAAAAGAATGTTCTTTCTCTCACTTCTCTGTTATTTATTTCTCTGTCTTCTGCAACTCATGAGACCTATGGCACCCCAAAGGCTGACAGCTTATTTATACCTCTTATTTATGACAACGCTAAAATATGGGCATTCTCACCCTTCACAAAAATGCAGGATCTCCTTTCACTACTGTGGGCACAGAGGCAGCACAGATACTCAAACAAAGCTCTTCAATTATTTTTGAAGAAAAAACTGACTGGAGAAAAGTTGTGAGCAGGCGAGCCAAAGCTGGATATGGAAAGAAGTGCTTTGAGGGTGAAAGGAAGAGAGGGAATATATTCTCTTTATGTGATCAGAGAGAAAAGCTCTCTGGGGTGTTTTCCCCCTCCTTTTAAACTCCCTCCAAGTCTAATGTTCAGCTATATAAAGTCAAAAGCATCTTCTGGCTCCTTTCCACCTGTGCCTACCTGATCTCAGCACGTAACACAGAACCTTCGCAAGGCTCGTCAATGGAGAGTCGAAGAACCCTGCTCTAAAACCCCTCACTATCACACCACCAGAATTATCACAGATTTTGGCTTCTTGCACATGAGAATGACCTGGGGAACCCATTAAACTGATAGCTTATTAATGTTTCAGGAATGTGACTTTCCCACTGTCTAGCCAGTTCAATTTACAAAAACTAGCACATGAGTTACACACGTTGGAATTTTAGTAATAATTAATCCTCAACCTGTTCAAAGAGCTGTACAAACATTAACTAGCTAATCCTCAGAATAAACATGCACTGTAAATAACAAAAAAAAACCCACCCTGAAACCCCACCACACAAAAATGAATGACAACCCTCAACTGAAAACCAAATCTTTCCTCTTCTACAGAGGGAAAAAGTAACATGACAAATGCTGGGCCCCTGAAAGTCGCTAACAAAGTCACTATCACAGATTAGAAGGTAAGAGTTCCCAACTCCCAGTCCTGTACTGATGTCTCTATAGTACAATAATTTTTAGTTCCTGATGTCTTTCTCATTGACCTTTACATGCAATAGCCCGTGTGGACACAAGAACTCTAGGGTGAAAACAAACAGCAACAACAAGAAGGAACCCAGTACATAAATATTATAATAAACACTGTCAAAAGATTATTTGAAAAGCCCATTTATGAGCTTATGGACAATACCTTGGTGGCACGTATCTGCCTGTGAAGGTCAGTTAGTTGTTGGATTTTGTATTCTAGTTCTGAAATCTGGGCTTGAAGCCATGTCCAACGGCTGCCAATTCTAGCTCTGTCTGCAAGCCACTTCCATTCAGAAGTATAGCTGCTGTGAAGACAAAATGCTGGTTAGTCCAAAAATAAAGATAACCACATTTGCACAAGAACATTTTTGACAGCTGCTCTGCCTCATGTTGCAAGCATCTCAGTTGCTTTCAGAAGGTATCTGATTATACCCATCCAGTTTCACATCAGCTTATTTCTGTAACTACAGAACTTGCCCAAACTAGTGTGATCAATGTTCACTGGCTATTCTCAGGCTAAGTTGATTTTCTGTTCTGAATTAGAAAACCCAGAGCTTGATAAACTAACAAATTATATCCGTTAATGCACATTACAGATTTGTAAAGAATTCCAATAACTATACCAGCAAGAATCCAAATTCTTATACCACACTTCCTCCCACAAGCTTCCACGAGCATAGTTTGGTAACAACTGGAATCTAAAAAAACACCTTCCAGTGGTGACTAGCTATATATCAAGTTATTGCCCCAAAAAGGAACTAAGTAGTAGAGATTTCTTTTATTCAAGCTGTTTTAATAACTACAGCTGTGTCAATATAGTATAGTTATGTCACTCTTGCTGCTGTTTAAAAAGAGGTGTATTTTGTAACACAAAATCTATACCTCCCGGTACTTGACATTGTGATTAGCTTAACTTTATTACGCTAAAATCACCACTGGTACCAGCAAACTTTACTCAACCTACATATGAAATAAATGAATCACATAATGGTACCACTCAATAAATAATCTCAATATCCAGTAAGTTTAAGCAACAGTGACAACAAAATGCAATATTTTAGTACGCAATGTCCACTAGTATTCTACCATTAACTGAGTTTATTTATTTAAAGAAAATTACTTGTGTTTTTTTCCCACTAATGTTGTCAAGTAGTGTGCCACAACTAACTTAAAAGAGCTGTAAAATCAAAATCAAACTTCTGGAAGAGAAGTGCTTTTACTCAAGTTATTGGGATAACAACTGGATAACAAGTTATTGGGATAAATCCTGGATGACACTTATATGTAAATTTAGCACAGGCAGAATACATGATCCTGTTCCCCAGGCAATGAAGAATACTTCAGTATCATAAAAGATACAAGGAAAAGCAGATGCCAGTGAATTGGCATAGGAACATCACACAAGTGCAATTATTTCATGCAGAATTTTGTGCCAAACACCTCAACAACAAAAGAAAGGTAACACATCGCCCTCCAAAAGATGCTAGACGTTCTCTGGCATAAGTAGAGAATCACCAAATTTGAGAATCCTAATATTTTCAGGACAAAGATTATAAAACAACTCAAAATCTCAGAACTTTTACTCTACTTTAACTATCATAAATAATAATAGACACAGTCTCCAGTAGGTTACCTCTAAAATACATAATTTCCCCCTTTTCAACATAAATTATCTGCTTGCATAATTTACAACCAGCTTAAAATCTCCCCTGCACAGAAAAATGAACACATGAAATCAAACAGGAGATTGAAATGTTCTATTTAAATCCAGATTTATATGCAAGCGAATAAAGTGGATTACCATCAAAAAGAAAACTCAAAGAACTCTATAAATCTATACCATAATAAATTGTTCACATTTTTAATATTACATTAGTAGTATTGTCCTAGCAGAAAAGGCATATTAAGTTATCTCACGAATATCCATTTTTCTGACAACCTCACCTTATTTCTCTTTGTTTTCCCACTAACACCAGTAGATAGTCAACAGCCCTGGTTACTTATGCTTTAAGTAGGTCTTCTTGCCAAGAACTTCTCTGGGATTGACAGCTTTTTTATGTTTGTGCTTCTGCAAGTCATAAAATGCAGTTTGCGGGGAAAGAGAGGGATCCAAATTCCTAGTTGGCTGAAGTCCGAGTTGAATTAAATAATGTGTTCACACAAGTGTGGTGGCTGGAATAGTTAGGATTTGTCTCAGGACCCTGCGATGGCAAAAACCTAGTCCTAAGAAAGAGCTGCTTAAGGAGGTTGTAACAAATCCCTTGGTTAATCATTTTAACTAAATTAAGTTAAATAGGAATAAAGAGAATAACTGAGAAAAACCCAACAGTTGTGCTGAGGTGCTTATTTATATTCCTTTCTCAAAAGACACATGAACAAACGGACAAGAAAACCCCACAAACTGAGACGTTATAACAAGAAACCCCGGTGAAAGAAAGCGGATCACACTGACGGAATTAACTCCCAAGCCAGATGCAGTAGTTTGGGGAGAGAGGCGAGTTATCCTCAAACAGACTGAGGAGGAGTGAATGAGAAAAATAAAAAGCAGCCATACACTGGGAAACAAGAAGTGGAATGGAAAGGGCCGGAGCTGGTCCTGCTACATACACTGTATGAAACCAGCGTGGCAGTAAGGCAATCTGTAATCAATACGAAACCACAGCAGGTAACAGAAGAACACTGAAAGATCGTAACCTCTAGACAAACAAATCACATCCTCCGTGTATTACTGTCTCACATATATATATAAAAATAAGCCTCTGCAAAGTTACAAGTTTTTTCAAGAACATTTGCAGGTTTCTTCTTAATATTAAATCTTGAATTATTTGCATTTGCTGTTAAATACGTATATTTTTTGTTACGTTCTGAAATACCACTCAAGTATTTCTTAAGGCTTTAAAGTATACTCTATAATTAAACTAATAGGATTTAATTACACTGTAATAATGATGTCCTTAGGCTCCTCTGTAAGGAAGAGTTTCCACTGAACTAAGCACAAAGATTTTAAGCTTACACCAAAGGAAGAGGTTTTAGCTTCCCTCTCCTGACAGCCCCTGTGCCCAGGGCCTGCACAAGCTCTTGGGCAGCTCCACGGAGCGTTGCTCACTGTTCGTTTTATCTTTGGAGGCAGGGCGAATGAAGCAAGTTTAAACGCAGATCTCTTCCCCAGTTCTGATGCCTTGCAGACAGACAGACAGACACACACACACACTTTTGCGCTGCCACAAGGGAAGGGGCAGGAAGCTCAGGGCAAGGGAGTGAGCGTGAGCTCACCTTTATGGGATAGGAGGCAAGCGCGCTGCTAAATTCTGTTTCCATCTCTGTTACTCATATTTGTTTCAAATTGCATTATTTATTTATCACCTTTGTCTCTACATCTATTTCTCTACAAACTATTTAGTAAACCTTGTAACTATGGTCACTCAACTGACAAATAATAATCTACTCTTGTAATTAAAGAAGATAATTAAACAAATCCCAAACAAACCACTTTTAAATCTGTTCCGGGCATGTTAGAGAGTACAGCATAACATGAACCTAGGAAAGAAAGCTGTTTCAAGGTGGCCCCAGTTAATTCATTAATTTTGCAAATCCAGAGAAGGAAAAAAAAAAAATACCAACCACAAAGAGTTACAAAAATAACCAGGGTTGTTCCTGAAGGAGGAAGTAGAGCAGGTGTTAAAGTAGACGCTCCTGCTCTGGTTCTCTGTTGGGAATGAGACAAGAAAAAAAAAGTTTCTGTCTGTCCCGCTTCCTGTGTGTTCCTTTTGCAAAGCATCTTTACTTGGTTACTGTGCTTTCAACTTGAGCATCATATATCCTCCACAGGAATCTCAAACTCATTCTTCTGCTGGCTAGTCAATACAACCCACGTTACATTTGCAAAAATTTCTAACGTTCAGTACTGTTACACAGCAAAATATTAAACTTACACATAAACTTACTGCTCCTGCCTTCGTCCAGGACAATTAGAACTGGAAGAGAATAGCGCAACACTGACTTCATATGAATAAGACACCTCATTTAAATTTCCCAAGAAAAACATGTTGGGACTGCATTAAAGGCAAAATTTGTTCCCATGGGAGATACCAGCTTGCACTTCCCCTGTTTTGGTTGAACTGCAGGATGTCAATCCTGTATAACTTGCAAGAGAAGGAAGAAAGAAATGTGGAAGAACAAACAAGCCACAAGGAGCATGGACACAAATGCAGACAGTCAAAGTATGATCAAAAATGTAATTGGGAAGTAGACACTCAGGGTGTATCATAGCATCCCCCCAAATGAGAAAGGATTCAGTTGGGCACTGCCAGCAGAGGCAGTACAAGCGCTTCATCAAAGTTACTTGCTTTTGCTGAGACCCAAGAGGCAAGTGAAGAGCACTGAAAAATATATTGCTTTTACAGTCAGTACTAGTGCTTGAACTTAGAGAAGTTTTTCACCACGACCTATGGACAGAATGTATGGATGAACCATCCCTCAGTCTTCTCACCTTCCTCAGAAGAGAAAGGAGAACAAACCATGCTTTTATGTAACCAAACCAACATCTCACAACACAACAGGACTATGGGAAGTATTTTCAGTGCCTCCATTATGCTGTGAGTGAGATTTATGTTTTCCCAACAGCAAACATCAGTCTGTCCCTAAAAACAAAGGCAAGCAACCTAACTGAGTGCAAAGGATAACTATTAACCAAGGTAAAATTGGTTTTAGGAATACTGTATTTTAAAAAGCAAACAAAACAAGAAGCCTGACAAAAGTTCATAAACAACAGAGAAACACAGTGGTGTTTAAAATGCACAAAAAAATACAGAACCTCGAATTGACAGCAGGTTCCGAACCTCGAATTGACAGCAGGTATCCAGAAAGGTCAATTCAAATAGGTATGGTGAGCACAGGAAAGTGTATTTTAAAGCATGCAGCCCTGTGCCCAAGGCAAGATTCTCCACAAGTATACTGTATCATGAAAATTAAAAGGAAACTGATGCCTTCCAGCCTCGTAACTCCCAGTGAGAACAAGTAACATGCCCCTACCGTGACACATCTTCAGGGACAATGACAGGATGCTTCCTACTGAACAGGAAAGGAGCATGCTTGCAACAGACCCACATCAAAACTCCAAAACTCAGGTTTGCCAACTCAAAACACAGTCTCCTTCCAAAACATTTATTTCAAAGAATACCAAGGTTTTCAAATTACAACATTCTTAAACATGAATGAGCCAAAGAGTCAAGCACCCACTTAGCGTGGGTGGGAAAAAATTCTCCAGTTCCAAAATTCTGCATTAAACATAAGAATGACGGTTGTTTGTGACATCCCCTCACACTTCCGTTCCTGGCTCTTTCTGCCAGGCCATGTCCCTTTCAGTTTAATCCACATTGTTCTAGCATCCAGTTTTCAGATGATTCAGTCCTAAAGTGACCCCATGATCCTGACCACTGCCATCCCTGCTGGTTCTTCTCCTTTCACTGGGAACTCCTAAGCTATCAGGAGTCTATTGCCAATTAGGCAACAGTGAAATATGTGGGAGCAAGAAGCAGCTCATAAACTAGACTGCTTAACCTCAGGATAAAGAGCTAATCACCTTCCTTGGTGGGAGTCACTGAAAACAATGGCAGAAGTTCATCATTTTGATGAAGGACTCAACTCTGGAAACTGAAAAGCAAACAAACCAGAAAGTTCTCCAGATCTTTAAAACCCATCCAGACATCATATGACGCACAGTGAAATTCATGAGACTTAGCACACTGCGAAAAAATCATACATCCCCCGATTCTCTTGGGAAGCTCACTCAGTTGGACAAAAGTACAAAATAGTCCATATTCACCACATGGCACTCTACCACAAATCCTCAACTGCGCACAAGTATGGTCAGGGTCCCCTAGGACTGGAGCTGCAAGACTGTAAACTTCGTGAGCTGCCGCTAATTTTACGCCGGCATTACAGCCAGATCTCCTGTGACTACACATGGCAATGCTCAAAAAGCAGCTGGCCTGAATACAAGCACTTTCTTGCAAGCCGTTAAGGTGAGCGTGGGGCTTCTGATACCTTCTGTCGACACACTGGTGAAATTAAACATGCCCATTTTTCTTCTCCCTGCAGACACTGACAGTAAATAGGAGATTACCTATGAAAACTAAGAGATGGTATCATGTAAAACATTTAAATTAGGTGAAATCACATAAGTAGTGCATGGATTTTAGATAATCTTATCTAGATTTTACTCATGAGATAAATATGCCCACTCCCAACAAAAGCTTCTAACACTTGTAATGGCTGAACAAACATGTCCAACTATGAAATGACCCGTGAATGCTTTCTCAAGGACTAATTCTTCCAGCACACCTACTTAATGTTTGTTTTCAGAATGATCTAACTTCAGTTGCTGTTGAAGTATTAATTCCCCTGGACCAGTTAACTGTTAAACCCATAATAACCACATAATTAAGAAAACAGCAAGTGCTGTTTTATGAACTCAATCTCTTCTGTGCATTCCAGAGTGCAAACGAGATTAAAACAAACTGCAACAAATAAAGTCCTCTGGTATCATATCCGAGCCACGCTACATAACAAAACACTATTTACTCTGACAGTTCGCTATCAGCCT
This sequence comes from Trogon surrucura, assembly GCA_020746105.1. Taxonomy (NCBI): domain Eukaryota; kingdom Metazoa; phylum Chordata; class Aves; order Trogoniformes; family Trogonidae; genus Trogon; species Trogon surrucura. The sequence goes on along the minus strand of CM036621.1, from coordinate 51,093,817 downwards.
TTGCTCAGATCATCCAGGAGCACTTGCCGCAGACTGACTGCAGAGAGCAATATGCCGCTGTTTCGTGACAACCAGCACCAAATCGTGCTATGCCCCGAAAAAAAGCCATCAATTGAGGGAACTTCTCTATTACGCAAAATTGGACTGCAATCCCTGTGAAGATCTGCAATCAGGTCATTCCTCTGGAGCCTCCAGGGCTGCTGTCTTCTTTGGTGTTTAACAGAAATTTCTACCTGGCAGTGATCTTCCCCTGAAACATTACATGGCTTCAGAACAGATGGGTTACAGTTCTCCCTATCATCTAAAGACATCGGCAACTGCTTATCACAACAAGTTCTGGCACCCACTCCTGGTCCCACCATCTCTGACGTACTGTTGCCATTTAATACCTTCAGAATTGCATCCGATAACATATGTTGATACTAACATCTTCTCTTCCCAAATGAAAAACCTTCATCCAGCTGAACATTTCTGTTAAACCATCAGGCCTGAGGAATTTATGCAGTTACACCTGAAATTATCAACTGTAGCTGTGATTTCCCATTGACTCTTCCATGGGAGGGGAAAAATAGCAACAGAGTAAGATTTTTACATCTTCCACAAAGAAGTTTAGAAGGGACAGTGGAAAAGGGAGAAGACAAAAATCTGTATTCAGGAAAAAAAAGCTGTAGAAGAAAACTGAAAATACAAAAAGGGAAAGTCTCTGCACTTGGATACCCTAGCAAAGGAGACATTTCATAAAAATTTCACACTGGAGCTCTATACGCTCCCTCATCTGAGAAATCACATCCTCCAAACTGATGAGATGCCACAGCCAGTACTCGCCTGCAAAGAGTCACACTATCACTACAGGGTTTATATTAGAAACTGGTACACTTGCACTGAATTGTTAACTCAAGTTAGGGTTCAACAAGAGAAATGAAAAATTCAGGTTCTTAAAGCAGCATTGTCTGTTACAGTGCTGACCTTTTCCACTGGCTGGCTTCGCAACCTGGTAGGTGCTTCTCATCTTCAATTCTGTTTACTTAATTCTTTAGAGCTGTTAATGATAAAAGGCCAAATTGGTTGGTGGAGGTGGGAGTCAGTTAGAATATTAACTGCCCAAGAAGTAAAAACCTGTGAAAGGTAAACAACCAGCACCATTTCATCTTTTAATAAAACAGAATGAATAAACTGCAAAATGCTTATCTGCTACTGCCTTTTGTTAAAAATATTTTTAAATGGATTTTTAAGATTCCATTAGCTCCCCCAACACCCCAGCTTCCTCCACGAAATCCCAGCATGCTGTAGATCAGAACAACATGCAGCAGAGAAGCAGGTAGAACTAACAGGCAAAGAAAGAAACTTCAGGAACATCAGGGCTGCCTGGAAACAAGCTTCTTTTCTTGCCTTTGAAATGGCACAACATCAATAGACTAATAACAAAACACCAGGAACACAAGCCTGGAAATTCTCTGTAAGTATTACACAACTACCCTTGAAAAAGAAATCAAGAAAGTAGTGCTACATCTGGATCCCATACTCAACATAAAGTAAAGCCTACAATATATTTGTTTAAAGATATGTGCAAATGGGATATTATTACAGCATATAAGCAGCATATCAAAGCTGTCCAGCCACTGCAGCTGGTCCCAAATTTGTACATATATTCTTACAAGAAATAGGTGGGTATGGTATTTGTGTAACATCTAACTCCAGCTTGTAACTGATTTCATTCTACTTGTATATAGTATCAGATTTCGATGTAAAAATGGATACGAAGCATATTCTTTTTTCAGACTTTTTGGATAGACAACTAACTGTTGATCCAGAACTTGCATGCCAGGTGCACTGGAAATCATCAGCAGGTTGCTGGTAGTGGAGGGGCTGCAGCCCTGCAGAACAGGGAGAAACTGCTCAGGCAGGGACTGAGAGAAGACTCAGAAGGGGCTGTGGTGGGGGGGCAATCAGGTGAGAAATGAGAGCAGCAGTAGCAAAGGTACTGCCACACACTAACCTCCACCCCCTGCAGCCCCTCGTCTCACCGAAGGGAGCGTGTGAGCAGTGCACCCACCATATGGGCGCCTGTGCTGCGAGGAATGGGCTAACAGGAGAGATGGAAGGGCCCCAGAGCCCTGCCCTGGTGAGAGAGCAGTGGGGCAGAACTGGGACAGAGCCCACTTCAAGCCCTGAGGCCAGGACCCCCTCCACGTGTGCGACCCAAAGGAAGCTGCAGAGGGGCTGTGCCGAGTGCCAGACTCCCGGTCGGAGTGCGTCCCCCCACCAGACGACCCCAGAGCTGCCCAGCAGGGACCCCAACACCTGCTCTGGGGGCAGAGGACACCCTGGTGCATCAGAAACCAAGTCCTTTGGGCCCCTGCCAGTTGCTCCAAGTGTGCTGTGATTAAGTAATAGAGGAGGAACCAAACAGTACTTGGCTGTCCACTTGGCAGCGACGGAGGTTGTTACAAGATTAAACCCTACGGTCTGGTCTGCAGGGACAAAGGGTGGAGAGTGTCATGAATGTGGGGTTTGAACATTCGCAGCTTCCTTAGTTTAGGTGTTTTGTAGGAGCTTGGAGTGGGGTTTCACTGAGTTTTACTGCTGCCCAGTCCACCCCCATGGGCTGGAAGGAAGGGGACTTTATTATGCCCATACTTTCAAACATGGACATTTGGGTGGTCTGGTTTTGGTTGTTTGGTTTTTTCAATACCAAAATCACTAATTAAAAGTTTGCTAATTGAAAATGAAATTGATTTGAACTCCCCATGAGAAAACTTTTTCTCACCCACAACAGCTAGGTAAAATGTCCAGATGAATATAAAACAATTCAGAGCTATTTCAGTCTCAATAAAACAGAGCACAGGTCAATATATTTAAATCTGACATCTAAAGTTACATTCCTAACCCATATTTAGCAGTATGAATGAAACCCTGTTATAGGAGAGCATTCCTATTTTGGGAAGTCTTTATGCACACTTTTCATTTCATGTGAAAAGGAAAGCATTTAAATGATTTCCTGCATCAGGGGCCCATGTAGGCTGATTTTCAAAGGCACTGGATATATCCCTTTGAAGTAGATTTGCATGAAATCAGTGTTATCTATAAAATGAAATAACACTGCCCTCACTTTACAAGATGTTACAGTTTGTTGTTGTTTGCAAACAAATCTTTTAATTAAGGCAAACACATTTCATGGCTTAGCAAAAGAAAAAAGCTAGCCATAAACCACTGGTTAATCAGCAGTTGACATCAAGCAACAAACTCTTCTTTGTCTACCATTTAATTAAGCATGTGAGGTCATCATGTATACACATGTGTCTGATTATTAGTATTTTTATTCTGCTATGCTAGGTTGACTGCATATTAAACTGTCATTCAGAAGAGTATTGCCAAGTTTTTATTTAATATGCATTCAACACCTATCTAACTCAAAAGCTTTGGCATCCCGGGCTCTGAGATTCCCTTGCAGGTTACAACTTGTCAAACCTTCTGCCTTTCATTAAAACCTTTCAGCCTGCTTTCAGCAGCTGCAAAAACATTAATGTAATTACAGGTTAGAACTCAGGACCTCACTCACAAGAACATTACTCTGGTATTGTGAGAAGGAAGTCTTGCTCAAAAGCAAGTTATTGTTGCTGTACATGACATCTGTAAAGAAAAACAGTAAATGCCTGTGGGACCCTAAAGAAGTTGTAAATCCAACCAAGTGAGACTGAATATATTCCGAAACAATATGTGTATCCCCAGAGTGAAAACGGAAGGTAATACAAAGCTATCTTTTCTTTCATTCTCTGGTAACAATTCTCCTCCCACATTGTAGTGACAGGAGCCAAGAACTGAGAGAATGGAATTCATGAAAAAGCAATGTATAAAACGTTTTGAAATCAGCATATTATTAACTATGAATTTATACTTATTCAAAAGCCCTCACATTAATCTCCTATGCAAATAATACACTTCCCAGACTCGTAAACCAAAAAGGTCTTAAAAACCTGGAAACAGTTGGGGTTTTGCTTTTAAGAAAAATGGAGAGCTGTACTTAGTCCTGGCAAACTCTCTTCCTCCTCTTCCCAAAACCAGCATTCAGTTCCCATACCAGGTATGAAGCGAAATTACAGCTCAGAGTGGAAAATTAGGACCTGACCTTGCAAAACCAAACAGCTTCCCCTCATAACGTGGCTCAAAGACACGCAATAAACCCCAGCCCTTAAGCAGTGCCTTCTGTAGCAAGGCAGGCAGAAATGCACAGATGTTGCTCAATTAGCCATGAGAAAAAATGCTAGGAAAAATGGAAAATAATCTAGAACAAACAGATTAGATCTAGAGATACTAGTCATAATATTTTCTCCCCTTCCTGTATTCTCTCCACCTTACTGCTCCCCTCCCCATGAAGTATTTGTACCAAAGGCAGATTTCCCATCTTCTTTCTTTCCAAATAGAAATCTAAGGGAAAAAAAGAAAAAAGAAAAAGAAAAAGAAAAAAAAGGATTTAATATCTCTGCACATTCATTACAAGTTTCCAGGCACAATAAACCCTGTGGGCATGGAAAAATATAACAGTGCTTCTTCGTCAGGCTTGAGGTTGCTGGAGGATAATTAGTAAAACATGTCTTTCAAAAATCAGAGGAAAAGCATGAAAGTTTCAAAAAGAAAAAATCCCACCAAATGATGCAAAAAGACTATACTCAGGAGGAGGAGGATTCGGGAAACAGGGCACAGACTTTTCACAAGCAGACAGAGCTACTTATTTTGCTGAAAAATCTATTGTAAGCAGCTTTTCTCTCAAATCAATTAGGTACATGTATTACTATTTGATGCAGTGAGCAGCTGTTCCTTCCAAGGACCCCAGTGATGCATCTTTTGATTCTGGGAGATGATACACGTAGCACATGTAGAAGAAAAATACTGTACCCTGCAACTTTAACACTTTTCCAAATAACCACCTCAGCTTCCGACTTCTTTGTGGTACATTGTAAAGAACCAGAACTTCTAATCACATCAGGAGTGCACACAAAATACACGAATAAGGATGGGGGGCTGGCCTGGAAGGATATAGCTCCCAGAGCAGAGCTGTGTTGTTGAAAAAACTCTGAGCTCACATCCTCCCTCAGTTCACCGTGTTCAAAATCAGTGACAATTTCTATGAATAATCTTCCATCTTCATGAAGCACAAAGAAGACCAACAAGTTCCAAGTAAACTCAGCTGCATAAACGTTATTTATATCGCGTTTCAAATCATTGATGTTAGCTGTGAATTCCTGAAGGAATTACTTACGGCCACGCTTTGCAATGACCTCCTCAGGCCCCCTGTCCACTCTGGTTGCTAACACCAAGGAGAGCTAGCAAAAAGCACCTAGCATTGATTTTGAGAAATCAGAGAGCAGTACTACCATATAGCCTGTGTGGTATCCCAGGGCTTTCTGACACCCAAAGGCTGGAATTGTACTAGAACACACTACAAATTACTGATGGAAATTTAGTGCTTTGCCTAAGAAACCTTCCATGTAAACCGACAGGTTAAAGACATTCATGAGCTGACAGCAGCAGCAAAATGACAAAATTCCTGAAAAGAGCCAACTGGTTTTTCATTATTCTTTTTAGCAAATACTCAACAGACCAAATGTGCTTTGATTAAGCCCTTGAAATGGGATGAGGCTTTCCAATTACTCCAGGAAGTAAGGAAATACAGTAAGTACTATGAATTGTCAACTAGAACCGCCTTCACCAGCAGACCAAGGATCTTTCTTGTCTTGAGGACAGCACCTACGTAATGCACAAGGGATAAACAATGGTCTAAATATCTTATAGCAGCTACTTGCCACTAAACAACAAAGGTATTGAAATAGATGGATAAAGACAATCTTACTTAAGACACAAAGCGGTGAGATACAGCTCAGGAGAGCTTATGTCAACACTCACTGGGCAAAACTCTTTTCAGGATAATGAAAATGAACAGGTTCAAAATGCTAAAAATAGCTCCAGGTTTTATCCTACAGTGAAGAATTGGAGCTGGAATCAGCTTCTCCCTCCTGATGGGAAACAGACTGTTCTCAGGTAAACAAGATAACTGCAGGCTCCTTCCCCCTTGCACATTGGATTGACACCTCCTCCCCCTCCTCAAAAAAAGTATAAAAAGCACTGCAGTCATGACAATGACCAGCCACCAGCATGATTACACCCTCAAGTTAAATGCAATTGGTAGACCGTGATACAGGCAAAACCAAAACATTTTTTCTCATTCATGTACAGTTAGAACATGTACAGTTGGGTATTGTGAAAATTATCACAGAGGAAGAGTCTTTTTAGGTCAGTAAAAGTCTTCACTATGAAAAATAAGTCACAGGTGAGGAAATGAGTATCCTCTCACTCACATGATCACATTATTTCTCGAAAGCACTGAGTCAATTTCCTAGGAGAGAAAAGCATTTCAAAGAATATAAATCCATTCAGCCCCCGGCCCCCCCCCCCCCATAGATCTTAACTTTGTTTGTTTCTTTTGCCCAGGCAGTTCCAAGGAGCCTTAAAGTGGTAAAGCTCAGGAAACAGCAAATCTCAGCAACTGCACTGGTAAATCACTGATTTACCTTCATCACCCAGAAGAAGTGCAGCCTTTTAGCCAGAAAGATGAATCTTAGGAAAGTGGGAGAGATGAAAAAAACCCCAACACTCCAAGCTGAAGATAACGATAAATTCAAATAAGAGACAGGCTGTCCTCACTGCAACGTTAATTCAAGCATTGCCTCAGCCTGTGCACACAGAAGTCTTCTGCTTAAATGAGGCAGTACTTTAACTCTGAGCTTGCCAGCCCTGCAGCACCGCTCAAACATCTGTGATTCTTGCGCTGGCAATGCAGCAAGGCCTTAGCTAGTGCACACTGCTAACTTCATCACCGGGCTGCTTGACAGCTGTTCAGCAGTAAGAACAGAAAAAGGGGAGGGAAGAAGACTGCCCCACAAATAAAGGGCTGTACTGACGCAGGCTGTAGATCATCTACCCAGCCTCCTGCCTCTTAGCAGTGGCCAAGATAACAGTCTTACAGCAGGGCGGGCGTGGAGGGAGCAGCGCTTCTTCAGAATGCTCCCTCAGCTGCCAGCAACAGCAGCTTGGGGATTTCCTCAGCCAAAAGTGGTGTCTTTGTAATTAGTAATCCTCTGTGGATTTTTTTCCTCAGTGCAACAAAACAAATTGACTAAGCCTTAAGTGGAAAGACAATTTAATGAATTCAAAAGCCACAAAAAGAAATAAAGGTAAAAGACTGGCAGGCAGTTAGAAACTTGAGTGTCCCTGGCAAGAAGAAAAGAGAAAACCCTCACACAGAACTTTGGTCCAAGTTTTACATTATCTACTACCCTTCAAGAATCAAGAATTTCTCATGGGCTTTTCTTTTTCAGTTCATGCAATCACAAGATAAGAATCCTAAAGGCAGAGCTATTACTCAGAAGTTCGAACATATCAGCTAAGAGAAGAATGCGGATTCTCCTACGCTGGGAAGTCAAAAATGCTGTTTTTTCATTAAAATATTTCAGAAGTGGCATAATTCGTTTGAAAACTCAAATATTTAAGGTGACCCTAACTTAGTTGCCAGGTCACTATGCTTTAGTTAGACTTCAGCAGAGCGTTTACCATTCTGACAATACATAAAAGAAAATGGAAAATAGTTTTTACTTTGCACTTTTTCTCCTCTCTGCTTCCCAGGCCTACAGAGTTTAACGAAATGCAGCAATGACTTGATACAGCCACGCTATACTGAAGCTTCCCTAACTGAAACTACAAACATGTGACATGGCACAGCTCTCTTCCAATTTACAATTAATCTTGCTTAATTTCTTCTGAACATTATGCTTTTCAAGAAACAGGCCAAGAAAAATATATTTTAAAATATTTATTTTTCCTCCAACACCAGTGTCACTCAATGCTTTCTATGCACTCCTCCCTTAACAGCTGAGTGTAAGAGATTGGGAAACACACTACCAGTCCTGACTTCAAGTGCTAGAAATGTATCTCTCATGAATTTTACTATCTACTTCTCCTACCTACTACTGATTTTCAAAATTATAATAACTTGTACTGACAGGATCTCCGTCAATTCAAAACAGTATTAGTTAATGACATTAATTTCCCTCTGCTTCTTGAAAAAACAGCAACAGCAAAACCACCACCGCTAGCTTCATTCACAGTAGTAGAGTAACTTTAGTAAGTAAATTACCATTTTTAAAATTATAATTCAAAACACCAAACTTTTTCAATATACAACCCCCAAATACTGGATGGACTGATACCTGCATCAGATGATCCTTTTTACTCTTTGTCATATCATAGTGGATTTCAAGACCTTGTCACTGACTAGCTCCAGAAGGAAATTAAACATATTTTCATAGGAGTCAAATACATAATTTACAGCACTGCTATCACTATTTGATTTACAGGACCATCCACATACTGAATAATTAGCAGTACTGATGTAATGCAAACTGATATAGAGTGCAGTACAAGACCCAGCTCTCTACAGTCTAGTACAGTAACTTTTCCTTAAATTCTGTAATGAGAAGTTCTGACTTTCTGTCCAGCCCCTGCCAAACCTAGTTCCCACAGGCAGTCCTGCTGATTTCAGTAGGACTATCTATCGAGTGAGGTTACTCACACAAGAAGGAATCTGCAGGTCTAGACCCTTCCCATCTTGATTTATAAGCATGAAGCACAAAGTCTAGCAGGAATTTAACACTTACGCTTCCACAGTTGTTCTTACAGTCTGTTCCTCACCATCTTCATCTGAGCTGCTACACGTCGCATCAGAGTCCAGATCCTTCTCCACGCGAGACAGCAGCCCTCCAGTAGAAAGTGCAAACCCCCGGAGTTCACCTGGTGCAACGCTAACTTCGTTCTGTGCATCCGTACTCGAACTACTCTCCAAAGTAGTTGTGTTGTTCTCTGGCCAACCTTCAGTGCACCTGAGGGAGCTACTGCCCAAAAATCTGGTTGGCTCATGGAAAACCTTCATTCTTTGTAGCTGATGTTTCACAAAGCATTTCAGCTGCTGATCACAGTGTTTGATAACGTGCTTTGCCAGGAGCATTTGTAAACGTTTCTGAGTTCTTTTGGCACGACTAATTTCCATTTGTTGCTTAGTGACACACTGGAGTAAGCGAGCATACACCTCCTCCGGGGTGCAGCTCAAAATCCCTTCTGAAGGCCCGTGAAGAATTTGGTGTAATAAATCCCCTTTTATCGTTTCAGTGCAGACTTCCAAAGCCCTACCCAAAAAACCATTCTTCCTGTACCATTTGCCATTTGAAAGCTGCATTTCTTCTGCATTACTGCATTCAGTTACATTAGAATCCAAAAGCCTCTGCATTTCTGCCAAATCCGGAGATGTGGTCTCTGAAAAAGTTTGCCCTTTGACCTGTTCCTCAGGTTCTGAGTGACTAATCCAACCAAAGGATGTGTCAGCACCATTATGTAACGAATTTCTCATCTTTGAGAGGTCGGGTTCTCCCGCTTTCGTTTGCTTACCGGTTTTGTTGCTAAACGCAGAATTTGTACTCATTAACAAGACAGACTGATAGCGCTTGGAGGATGGTGGAGAACCAAACCGCTGCACACTGAAGATATCATTCCTGAGGTTGGGCTCAGCAGTGGGGAACCCCAGGACTGAGCAAGTAATCTGTGAGATGGAGTCCTCTTTTATCTTCTCTTCCACTGCTCTGGAATTTTCCATGCACAAAGCTGTATCAGACTCCATAGCTCTAGAGGACAAAGAAGGTGACAAGTGGATACCATGACCTTTTGTTGCTGCCTCTCTGAGGGCTGGTGTCATTATAGCTACGGTAGGTAGTTTACAGCAAACCTGAAAATAACATGGGCCATGTAAATTTTCTGATTTTCATGACACAATACAAATACAACAACTGTGACAGATACTTCATTCTTTCAACATTTCAACTTTACTCAAAGATTCTATGAAAAAGGACATTACCTAAAAAGCATGGATAGGCTACACTCCCTCCCAAGTCAAACAAGAACAGTCGTTCTGCTTTTTCTTTATTACATTCAGAGGCTGTTCCATGTGCAATGAAAGCCTTTACCTCTCAGGGGGAGTATGTGTTCATACCTCATTGCATTTCTGATCCTATCAGTCTAAGAAATAAGATTCACGAAGTTCAAGACTGTCATCTAACCTTGGCCAAACTGGAACATAAGCCATGCGACCAGAAGGACTCATTTTAAATGATGTGTGCAAGTACATGTACATGTATATGCACACACAGAGAAACATACACCTACACATATCCATCCCAGAACTCTAGCTGAATTTTATTTTAATCTGATCTGAAGATAAGTTACTTTTTGAGTTCCATTTTGGTTTTGCTCAAGTATTTTTTCCTTCTACTTAAATGAGTCAACATCAACACTGTCAGAAATGGGAGCTATTGCAGTTACCTATTATTACAAGTTCAGCAAAGCAGAATACCTACCGCATGATGAAACACTCTGAAATAAACTCAGAGGAACTACTGGAAGAAATATATTTCATGTAAATCTATGTAAAACAAGCATTTGATTAATTAATTTACTATACATTCTCACAAATACACTTTAAAAGCTGATCATCAAAGCTAACGCTTTAAAAACAGAAGTTCTAAACGTTTCCTAAAGAAAATCTCTCCTGTGCCTTTGTATTCAGTTCTTCTCTGTTCATCAGATACTGCCTGCACAATAATCTTCGATAACAATTTGAGTAAAGACTAACAATTGTCCTTTACAAACCCTTTTGCCTGTGGCTTGCCATAGCTGAGACGAAGGTTTCCCAAACTTTGGGACCAAAAGACTGGTGTCAACCTTCACCACTTCTTGCCAGCAGCTATGCTGTTATGTAATACTGTATCTGTTCCACAGCCTAGAGAGTAGGAATCACTGCTTCACACTGTACTTTCAGCTTTGTTTAGGAGACGGTTAAACAAACCCAGAGAAAGATTTAGTTGAACATGGCCTGCAGAAGCCTAAAAGATAAGTTACTGTCAGTTCTTTGCTAAGAAGCTAGAGACAAAACCAGAAACAATGAGAGAGTAGTAAGAAAAGAGACTGTAGCACAGTAATTTCACAGTAAATTCTCTGCTTAACTGGTGTACTAGTTCAGCAGCATTTCCATTGCCCTCCTTTTAATGTCTTCGGTTTCTTTGATCTCCACAGCAACTGCCTAGCTCAGCAATTTTCAACACACAGATCCCATAAGGGGTCAACGATTCTGAGACTGCCATGTATGGATCTCAAGAACAGCAAACTCCCTGTCTGAAGCCTTAGCTTGTTAATAACTACAGGTTTTACGCTGAAGGTGCAAACATTAAATGGAGATGTGGAACCCTAAGGAGCTGAGAAGTACCAGACTGGATGCTTTCTCCTTAACCCTCAAAACACAAAAAACATAAAGCGCCACATGCTCCAATACTGCCTTAACACCCTTTGTATGCTTTATTGACCTTTCACTGCTCCACAGATACTTCAACAATGAGGTTTTAGTCTCTGTATGTCACCTACCCAGCATCACAGGGACCAGGTTTGGTGGTCCTAATGCTAATCCTAAATGATACTATCAAAATTCCCAGGATTTTAACCTTTAGCAATGAGCCAGTAACTCCAGCCTACAGAGGATTCAGCACAAAGTCCTCCCCAGTGGACAGCGATGCACCAAGAGGCCCACTCTGAGGATCGGACACGCTCCTCAGGTTAGATCTGCCCCTGGGAACTCCAAGAAGGTCTCTCAGAAGAGAGAGCTGTGGGCCTGGTACCAACATACACTGAGAAAAGAGTTGAAATGTTCCAACTTCACCATCTACCTTCCTTAGCTCGAGTGGTTTAACATTCAGAGATACTACTCCAGAAAGCTAGGACACATCTATAGACAGTAGAGCTGCTGCTCAACTAAACCAGAAATTAGATGTGTATCTCATACCTATATGAAGATGGAGGCTACTCAAAACACTACAGCATCAAATTTTCAGAGTACTGTGTTTTAACTTGACCAAATTCCCTCAAATATTACGTACAATATTACATGCAACGAACACCATTAGCAAATTATTTTAAGGGTTTTTTTTGAGTTTGGGGGAATCTTTTCTCCCATCTTTTTGCGAAAAGAGGAGAAGAAACAAAAGCATCCTCAAACTGAACCACAAACATTAAACTGAAGTGCACCAACAAACCACTAACTAATTAGGAGTTCCTGAAAGAAGACACTTAAATTACAATATAGCTAAAAACCAAAAAAATAAAATGCCTTTGAAGAGAGAAATTGCTCAATTAGCCCCTTACCCAGCAACCTGCAAACTTCACACTATGTCTCTCCCCTGAAGACAGTCATTCTATGTGAGACACTTCAGGTGTAATCCTTTCATTTCAGTGACATCAAAAAGACTTTATAAAAGCTGGCACAGTCCCAGTCTCCAGTCCTTGGCATTTCTCCAACAAGCTTACACATACAAACACACAAAGTCATTGGTATATAAGCAAAACAAAGTATCAGCTGTAAAAAAACATAAAACAAATTTCAGTACAAGTACTTGGCTCAACAAGAACTGTACGATTTTCATTTTGATTTCATTTTGGCAGAAAGCAGCAAAAATAATTTCACTCCACCCTTATTGGAAGTGAGTTTTCAGAGACAAAATTATTATCTTCTGGGGGTAAAAAACCCAAAAGGGCAGACGGAGGGAAGACAAGTACTGCAACATGGTATTCAGGAAGAGTCTATATTTTCATTCTGGGAAAAGCTCTTTTGTTGTAGGTAAACCATTTCAAGGGTTTTTTTTCCATTGTGTACTAATTGAGGTTTCAAAACCAGAACAGCTGAAATGCTATGAAACTGGCAAACAGTTTGCTTTTCATCAGTTGAATACGCACTTCACTTGAAAGACTAAAAAATATTGTAAAAAGCAAAGCTGACATAAAGTAACTACCAGGGAAGGAAAGAAACAAGTACCAGACACGCACAGTACAAGAACTGATGTTTAAAGTGACTCTGTGCTTATCCTCCCCCAATGCCTTAATTGCTCAGGAGGATATAGCTGGGAATTGCAGTTTCTCACAGCTCCGATGCCCCCCAGACCCACATCCTGACCCTTTCTCTCACCACAGCCATGGGGCCCTAATTCCCCACTGACCCCTGCTCCTCTCCCCACTGCTACTTCTGCTTATTGCTTAGTCCTTTCTCGACATTTCTGTGTTATACCCTTCTTTACCAGACATACCCCAACAGAATTTGTCTATATTCTGAAGCCAGTGCCTTCACGTACCCTGTTACAATAAACAGAAAACCCAGGCACAAACCTGCCCTCACGCAGGGTGGCATTCCCTTTCTAGCTTTTGTTTATAGTCCTTTCACTTTTTGACTCTTCCCCCCCTTGCATAACACTATCACTTTTGTTACACAACACTGCAGACAATGTTTTGGGGGATCTTTGCGCGGGGGGAGGATTGCTTTGTCTTTTAGTGGGTTTTTTATTTGTGATCTTATTGTTTTCAATGACAATAAAACTCCATTTGCATGGGGGTTTGTAAGGTTCCTCTGGACCAGCTTTCTCTCCTCGAAAATTGAGTCATCCCAAAACACCTGAAATATTCTTGTTAATAATGAGACTCCTGGAGACCAGGAGAAGTCTTTTTTTACATCCACCACTCTCGGGTTTGCTTTCAAATTCTGGGACCTACAAACAATGTTCCAAATTAAACTGTTTCCAGTTTATTCATAGATTAACAGTGTTTCAGATAAGCAAACTTCCAATGTTTAGTCCCTGTCTAGAAGGCACTCCAAAAGCAAAGCAAAGTCACTGGCAGCAGCCAGCATTTCGTGAAACACGCAAAACTAAGCTCTACAAGAATGTCCAAAAATATCGTATTTCAAACTGAGAAGAGCTGCTTTAAGGCCTTTCAGAGAAAACCTGCAGGAGAGGTAGACGGCAGCTACATGAGAAAGCTCAATCTGCCTACAACACAACCAAAAAAACCTGTTCTCCTAAGGCTTGGTGTTGTTTGTCCCATAATCCCTAGCTCCTCTTGGACAGCCTTCCTGATAATCGCTGGACAAAAATAAAGCGGTGCTCTGGCAGACAGGCACCAACGCAGCACTGCCTTCGCTCTGCTGCTGGGGTCCAGAGCCACCGCTGAGCTGAGTGTGCCCAAGCTGACTTGGGTCAACTTCTCCAACCTGCTGGGAGGCACCCGCCTGGGTACGCTTTCCCAACCTCTCCCAATTTACACAGAACTTACAGGGTCATCATAATTTCTAAGAACGGAGAGAATCGCTCCACAGCGTAACCTGCATTTTCTCACGGAATAGTTTGCAGCAATGACCGCAAAAGAGATACTGGTCCCACTGGGTATGTCCTGGTTAGAAGTATGAAAGAAAAAGGAAAGAAGTCTGTAACACACCTGGGACTAGCCTTGCAGAAAAACAAAAATCATCTCAGCAGGCAGCTTTTGTTTTCAGTTCAAAAGCAGCCCAGTTACTCATGACGAGTATTTAAGTATTTTAGTATTTTGTTCTATTAATAGATTGGAAAAAAAACCCATAACACCAAACAGGATTATGTGGGGAGTCTCAGCTTTCAGCAGCACTCGCTATGCAGGCAGTACCATACAGCTAAAACCGCAAACTCCAGTGTATTGCACTCCCCAGAAAATACAAGCAGAAATTCCTCCTCTTTGAAAAAAAAAAGAAAACGCAACAAAACGTGCACATCTAAAAAGAATCTCTCTTTGAACGGTAGGAGAACTCAATTTAAGACAGACCACCCAAACAGTTTTAACGATAAAAAGCCTCAAAAAGGACGTACTTCAAATGGAATTCACTAATATCCATTTATCATAGAATCCATGACTCATTAAAATTTCTGAACAGTGTTGTTTTTCTTCTTGTTCATAAATGCTTCTTAATAGAGAATCATATATTATTTCCAAGTTTATTACCATGCCATCAACTAATTCCTCTTCAGTCTATACCATGTAGCATTTGAAGTCGTTTTTAACATATGCTAAAATTAAACACTTTTTGTAGTATGTGACAGGTGCCTCTGTAAGCAGGCTGTACATATGTGTCTAATATTTATATATTTGTAATACTTTTAGAACCACTGAAGTCGATATCAGCATTTCAGTTACTCTTTTGAATTCCAGTCTTTGAAGAGAGGGCCACAAAACCTGGTCTTAAACAAGCCCCGTTCAGCTCTCAGACACTAATTAAGATGACTGGAATTTAAACTCCTCAAAACATTTACAGGATTTCACAACGCGGACCAATAAAGCAGGAGAGTCCTAAGGCACACAGACCAACTTGCTGAGTTGATGCACTTACTAGCCTCATAACCATGCTTTGTCCAGTTTGACGTTTAATATTTCCTCTTTATTAAATTAAGCAGAAAAAGACAAGGAAATGTTTACCCTATGACGAAAACCAGACTTTCGCCATTTGGTCACTGGATTATCTTTTTTTTTTTTTTTTTTTTTTTTTAAATCGCTTACTTTGCTTCTCATTGCCGAGGAGTATCAAGTACCTCAGTCACCGCCACATTTTATTTTGGGAAATGCCTCAGCATTTTGCGACCAGGGAGCTGATGCCCAAAGGGATTAAAAGGCTTGCTCCAGACCACGCAGGAAATCTCAAGGAAGGCTGAGGGACGCACCTGGATCTGAGCTGCTCCCCAGAGCTTTGCTATCTACGTTATCTAAAGTATTTGCTTTCATGAGTGAGCGGTGTGTAGTCTGGGAAGCCAGTTTGGTCAGGGTCACTCGAAGGCAAAGGAATCTGTGGCAATCTGTTCGGCTTGTTTATCAGAGGGAAGTTTTAACCCAGGAATTAGAAGTTAAAACAAAAAGAAAATCACACCTGAAAATGCAGGCTAGAGCTTTCCACCCATCTACTGCCCCAAAAATTGAGAACAACCCAAGTCCCCGGCGGCACAACACCGGGTGCCCGCTCCACGCTCAGCGACACCCACACGCCCGCAGGTCGCCCGGGGCAGGCGGGGCGGGGCGAGGCCGGCCCGGCAGCCCAGCAGCCAGGCACAAAGCGGTGGTCACAGGGCGGGGGCGGCACGCGAGAACCCTCACGGGGGTCCCGGTGGAAGCGGGCGCTCGACGCGACGCGGCGCGGGGCGGCGCGGCCCTGCCCGCCGGCTCCCGCCCCACACGGCCCGGGCCCGCCTCACGCCTCAGCCTCCCCGGCCCCGCCCCGCCCCGCGCCCGGACCGTTACCCCCCCCCCGCCCCGCCCCCACCCCAGTCTCCTCCTCGCGCATGCGTGCCGGGGCTCGGCGGCGCCACCGCCGCTCCCGCCGCGGGAACCAACCGCCGCCCGGCCCCGGTTTCTCTGTCCCCCCCTTACCTCCGCTCTTTCCCCCACCTCGGCCGCCCTCACCGCACCGCTCCCCGCCGCCCTCTCCCGGGCCGCCCCGCGAAGCCCCGCGCTTGCCTCCGCCCGCCGGCTTCTCCACAGCGGCGCTGCCGCCTCCAGCCCGCGCGGCGCGGCGCCCGGCGCGGCTCCCACTGCCGCTGTTGAAGAGTCCGCGCCCAGCTAAAGCGCAGCAAGGCGGGATGGGCGGGGCCTCCCCGCGCGGGGGGGGGGGGGGGGGGGCCGCGCCGCTCTAGGGGAGGAGCTCGGCCAATCCGCCGCGCCCGGGGGGCGGGGCTTGGCGCGGGGCGGGGGCGACCGCCCGCCATTGGCGGGGCGCCTGAAGGCGGGGACGCGCCCTCCTGCCTCGCGCGCCTCCGCGGGGTGCGGCGCGAGGGGGCCAGGAGCGGTGAGGGGAGGGGGCCGGAAGAGGGAAGCCCCCGACATGCGTAAATCACTTAAAAAACAAGCAAGTTCTTTTTTAGGACTTTTTAGTGGCGATAATAACTTGGAAGCGTTTGAAAAATATTCACCGGCACGAGGGTCCCTGCCTCAAGCCTCCCCCTCAAAGCCCCGAGGTGACCACTGGCACGGAGGAAGCGTCGCGGCCCTCCCTGGGGCTTGGAAGTAACTCAGGCAACCGTGTGATTGCAAACAAATGCTTTTATTAGATTTATTTGAACAAAGTAATTAAAATGAGGCATTCTGGGTTACATGTAAACATAGAGGCCAGGCAGAACCCCACAACAGGGGGGCTGCTGGGCCATAAGCAGGTGCATAAGAACAGTAGCAAAAGTTTCAAGTTCTATTTTGAAACAGTGATACTCATCCAGGGGAAATAAAAATTCAGAGTTATATTAACTTTTG
Organism: Trogon surrucura; assembly: GCA_020746105.1. Classification (NCBI taxonomy): domain Eukaryota; kingdom Metazoa; phylum Chordata; class Aves; order Trogoniformes; family Trogonidae; genus Trogon; species Trogon surrucura. The sequence goes on along the minus strand of CM036621.1, from coordinate 51,076,591 downwards.
TTCATTTATTAAGGGCAAGGCTTCTGCAGAAAAGAGATCTAGATTCTCAAAAGTGAGGGTTGGATTCAAGTTAGTGGCATCAGGTCTGAGCTACCTCTGATGTTCCAGACCCAAAACTGCCTTTCACTATCACAGCTCTTGGAACCCAGAGAGTTACTCTGTGTTGTCCAAAGATACTGAAATCGAAAGTTCATTAGATACCAGATATCCTGTAAGTGAACACAGTGTTGTTACTAACACTTCTTATATACACCACATTCATTTTACTTACATTCTGATGTCTGATTTTATGCCATATATTAATATTGAAGGACTTTGGAAGATTCTCCCAAGTAGTAAAGCATCTGCCCTACTGGTCACTGACAATGTCTCTAGCAATAAGTTCTTTCATTATTTCATTGGTACCACCATAGATCGGCTGAACACGGGCATCCACAAAAGCTCTGAGGGAAAAAAACCAACAAACACAGAACGGGATAATTAAAAACAACTCCCCAGATTGGGCACACAATGAAGAGAAAAAAGGTATCAAATTTTATCTTTGAAGACCCCTCTTTAAAAATGAGAATAGCATACTTTGAAAAGAGGTTCACATTTTCAAAGAGGTTTCAACTACCTGAAACATTTCACCTTTCCAAGGTACTGTGCCAAAACAGGAATTTAAGTCAGTATCAATGTTTGTTTACATTATAAACTCTCCACTACCCCTCCTGATTAAACAAAACAAAAACAAAGCTCTATAAAACCAGATTCCCACCACTTTTCCCTCCTCAATTCTTGCTCCCTCCCTTCCTCATGTCACCTGAGCATTAATTCCAACTCCAGACACCAAAACCCCCATACTCCCCCCACCACACGCATCCTGCCAAACAGCACGTGTGCATCAACTGCCAGACGCGGGTGCCTCGCTGTTGTGAAAAAAAGAACTCACAGAACTCCTGCAGAACCAAACTGATAGTTACTGTGGTAATTTGCTCTAATGCCCTGGCCTGCCTGATCCTGTCAAGGGGAACTACTGATGGTGCTGTCGGTTCTTTCTCTGAGGTGGGACTCAAACACCTTGGGAGGAAAAGGAAGTGCCAACTGGTTTCACATCAGGTGGCTACAGCCTCCTCCCAACACCAGCTCCGTTTGGGCAAGCAGCTGAAAAGCTGCGTGCAGCCAAACCGCTTCCATCCTCGTGTTGGAACCAGCCCCAGTAAATGCACAGCTGGTGACAGCACACGGGACGATGACAGCGTGCTTTTCCATCTTAACTCTGCCTCATTATACAGAGAGCGGCCCAGGAGCGAGGCAACATTCTCTGGAAACACACATGTTGCTGAACCACAGGGATGATAAAACCCTGTATGGGCAACTGCTGCATGCACAGACAAGCAGGGGTTCGAGGACACCCCAAACAGGGCTTGCCAGCCATCCTATTTAGGAAGATAAGAGTGCAGAATACTCACAAATTGCACTCATTAAAAACCCACAGGATAAAGTTATGTTAAAGCAGCACTTCATACTCTTAATGTATTTAGAATAGGGAAAACAAAAAGTCTATACCTACTCAGTTAAGAAAAATTAGTTTAAGTTATCTGCTTACGGCACTCAGGGTTTTTGCTATTTTTACTGTCAGATTACTTTTTTTGTTTAAAAAAAAGCCAAACACACACCCAAACAAACAAACAAACAAAGAGCACCAAAACCTCACAGTGTGTCAAATGGCACACACACAAAAGAAAGCACATCCTCACAGGTAATACACAAGAAAATATATAAAAGAATTCCATAAATGTCCCTAAAATTCATATTGCAAGCAAAAATATTGGGAACAGCATTTTCATCTTTCTACATATAAATCTCTTTTTCATTTAAAAAGGTGTAAAAAAAGCTGAGTGTAACCAGCCATGCTCTTGATTAGGCAATTTCTTATTTTGTGGTATTACACAAGATTTAGGCTGACCAACATGTTTTCTTCCCTTCATACCTATGTATTTAAATTCAGATAAAACATACAAACTAGCTCCCCTCATTTTTATTTTTACATTGCTTCTCTGGTTTTTCAATTAATGTTTTCTTCTACAAAAACAACCTCTATTTTGTGAAAAAAATAGGTAATAATTGCTCTACAGCTTACAAATTATTTGGAGATTCAAAACAAAGCCTTCCTGCAGACACCTGTACAGTAGACTGCCTTTCAATAAACACAATGAGAAAAGAAACAGGAAATCAGTACTGACACAAAACAGCTCACAGGTAGATGTAAAGGAAGTGCCTCTTTTTACTTTGGCAATAATCTTTCATCATTCAAGTCTGAAACATGACACTTACTTTGCAATTGGATACTCCCACATGTACCCCCATCCTCCATGCAGTTGCACACACTGGGTAGCTATGCTGTTTTGGAGATCAGAAGACCTTAAATGGCCAAAAAGAAATGTGGATTCAGGATGATGTTATGCTGTGAAACATTACTAGAGATAGATAAGTTATCAAGACAAAAAATATAAGCACTTTTTACTCTATGCAAGCAACTCATCTTAAACACGAGCCATTAAAATATTTTATATTCCAAGTAACTTTTTTCTTCCTTCATGACTTGCATTTAATGCATTAAAGATTTGTTCTCCTTATGGAAAAGCTTTCAGGGAAGGAAAGCGTTCAAAACAGACAAGCTTGTTTACTTTTCTCACAGGCCAAGAGATTTCTTTTGTCAAGCAGATTGTTATAGTCTCTTTTCTTATCAAAGCCCCCAGCTTTGTAAAAAAAATAACACCACCACTCGTGCTAGCAACACGCCAGGATGCTCTTTGAGTAGAGCCATCACCTGGGGATAATTTATTTTCCTCGATAGACTTGGTAGTTTTGAACTCTAAGAATTAATACAATTCTTAAACAGAGTTGCTCACTGAAAAATATGGATTTAACTGCAGAATAAGATTTTTTACCGCACTGGAAGTTCAAGCTGAAGTTGAAAAATCCAAACAGTTTCTAAGCACAAAACTTTCAGAGTGGCAACAGAGGTAAAGAAAGTGACAAATCATGTCAATTGCTTCTCATGGAAGAATGTAAGAGTCCTTTTCTCCAAATCACTCCTCTTTCTTTTCTCCAAACTGTCCCCTCATCCAGTTAAATCCTTACATTTTATTACACCAACTTGAAGTCTGCAGCGGTGAGTTACTGCAACTGTCTCTCCTAAATATATTTTCAAATTAATTTAGGTACATAATACAACCCGTCAACACAAAATAAAACCTACAGACCTTTCATCAAATATAGAAAAGAGACACACGAACATAGTTTTAAAATTCTTCAATGTTCTAACTCAAGTCATTGACTGTACAAAAGGCTTGAAGCAAAATTAACTGGAAACAGGCTTCTGAAACATTAGGGAATAAAACAATTCTTCATTCAGGCATTTTCTAGAGCACCTAATACAGTTTTATGGAAAGGAGTCACATGGACTCCATTAGAGAAAGGGGAAATTCATAACAAATTGTGGCACTAAACAGCTGGGAGGCTGGGGGAGTTTCAAATGCCTCACTTTGCAAAATTTCTTGAGAAAGTAAGCCTACGTATCTGAGCTGGCACTAGTTGCTTCCTCCTCCTCAAAACTGATTGCCTCTGCTTACGTACCTGGTACTTCTAGGTAACCAGTGCCAGGAATAGCAATCAAAATACTTTCATTGTAAATATTCTCTCTGGATTCCCTTACTTTCTCTGCTCACTTCTTCTCTACTTACTTTCAAAAGTCTAGAGTCTGTAGGCCTGGGCATCTTCCATAAAATTATTTCTTCACGTCTGACGTGCTTTTCCTCCCATCTTTGCAAGCAAAATAAAACCATACAAAATCATGTGCCACTACCTTATATGCTTCTACTCATCCAGCTTTCTCTGGTTAAACCTAAGTTAACAGATAACACCACCAAGTATAGGGACGAGGAGTTCTGGCCAAGAAAGAAAAGTGCTGTTTAGTGTCAGTTACAGCAATAGCTGTAGCTAACTATTTCTTCCCAGAAAGCTTGAAAAACTGGCCTGGCCAAATAGCCATTACTAGGTAATACTAACTAAAAAGTATCATATGAGCTTCAAACAAACCTGTGCCTTAAAAAAAAAAAAAAATCCCCCCCATTAAAGAAAAAACAAAACAAACCAAACAAAACCCACTCAACAATTCACTACAGGAAAACATAAATGTTTGTCTAAATACCAATGAAGTACTCACTTTTCCTTGAAGCTAAAGCTGAGTCCCGAAGCCTATTTTAAAAGCATGCCATCATTTTTCAACTGATCTGCTAAGCCAACACCGGTTTTCTACTGTAACTAAGATTTTTTTTGTTGTTGTTGACTACATGATTAAAGTTAAATCTAGTGATCTCTATTCAAAGCTGACAACGCTATTATTAATCAGACAGTAGGTTTATCTTCCCATTAGATCTGCACAGTTCAGTGTCTTTATCATTAGACTCCTGCCAAGATCATGCCAGTAACACTCCCAAACTACTTTAACCACATACCAGTACTTTGCCATAGAAGCTGTGGCAGAGTCCAGACGTTTATCTGCATGCAGCTGCAAACAGTTGTCCATAAAAGCTCGGCCCACGCAAATCTGCGTTTTCATTTCTGCCAGCTTGTGCTGTACTGTCTTATTTTGGAAGTGGATAGAAGACGGAGAGGAAAGAAAAGGTAGTAGTGGTAAGTGATATTTAAAGCAGAAAACAGTACTTTTTAAAAGGATTTCTGTTAGAAATCACCATTTGAACAACCTTGCCCCCTGTACTCCAGAAGACAGGTTACTTCCCATACAATTATGTCTTTACCAATCTTATTAGAGAAAATTACTGCTCTTTATTTCTCAAAACATGACCCTGAAAGAAAAACCCCAAGAGCCTGGAAACAAATTCCTAGAGAGCTTAGAGAAGGAGGTACTGGGTGCTCTGTCTCTGTCATTCTAAGCTCCCTCTTGTGGGGGAATGTCCTTTCCCTCTGCAGAGCCACTAATTTCCCCAATTAATAACGTTTCATCATCTATTCAGTGCTTTTTTTAATGCATTCACTTCTTCAGAGTTTGAATCACATGCAAAGAGAAACTAAGTTCTGTCACACTGGAAAGGAGTTTCTAGACAGAAGGGGTAAAAATCCATTGCTAAGGTTATGTAAAACCACACTGGGCAAGTATTTGACCATCTTCTTGTAATTCTGGTAGGAAGGGGGTAAAACCACCACCTAATAACAAAAGTTTTTTCTAATCTCAGTTCTAAAATAGTATATTGAAAAAATCTTGTTTTCTTTGACAATAAACATAATGGACCAGTCTACTATTACAAAGAAAAGATTTGATTTCAAACACTGGGCATGAATAAATTAATTAGGAAAGGCAGAGTTCCAACTAGAAAGAAGTTTTTTACTACATCCACATTCTAGCTATCAGCAACAAAAAGGAAACTGAAAAGATATGCAAGAGTGGATTATTTTGGAAAAAATAATATACTTTATGATACTAGGCATTCCTGCTCTGGCAGGGGGATTGGACTTGATGATCTTTCGAGGTCCCTTCCAATCCCTAACATTCTATGATTCTATGATTCTATGATACTTATTGGCCACCTGGTGGTTGGCAGTGGGCTACCCCGAAAAAAGAAATAAAAGAAATACTACAATTAGGAAGCATCCCTTATCTACATTAAAGTAAAAACATATTTCTTCTGTGTTAAAGCTGCACACTGCACATACTGAATTCCATCTGGAACTACTGAATGTTAGCTTTATAAACAGATAAAGATCATAATTTCCTGAAAGATACCTATCATTTCACCCTCTAAAGGGCCCAATTCTGCTGCTATTCACAACTAAAAATTTGGTTTTGACAAACGAAGTCTCAAGATTTAGAAATTGATTTTTTAAAATTATTTCAAAAGTATATTAAAGCCCCAAAAATCCTCTAACCCATATGAGTCACTTCTATAAATCAAACATGCAGGAGCTTGGTCTGTTTCAGCCTCAACAGCTAATGTCGTTTTCACGAAAATTCTAACATTGCAATAGAGCGGAAAGTAACATCTGTTTTATGACTGCAACTGAACAGTGTAGGCATAAACATCTCAAAACACAATTAACTACCACTGTCAGGAGTGAAGTATGCTCAGAGAATGACCCAACAGTTTTATATGCAGTCACTTCAATACCCAGCTGGCTGAGGAATCTCATTACAACAACCATAAAGCCGACTACAGACACCTCAGCAGGCATTGAGGCAGCGAGGTCACTGCCTGGGAGCCCCCACCAGCCTCCAAATTCATTTCTCTGGAACGCATTACATGTGGGGGAACACAGCACCTGGGCACACGGTCTGTAGAATTCCAGGCAGACAGAGAAAAACACACAGGTGTAACTGCCCCTGTGGTTAGGACCTCTGACAGTAAAACACAAGAGCAAGAAGGTAATTTGTCCTCATCAGCAGAAAAAAAGCCACTACAGCTGCTGCCAAAGTATTTCACTTCCAAAAGCTGCACTGCTGGGAGGTATCTAGCCGAATTGTAAAACACATGCTCTAAGGGTTTCTAGGTTGTTGTTGTCGTTTTGTTATGTTTTTTTTTTTTGTTCTGCAAAAATGAATGACAGGCATGGAGTAAAGAGTGAAACCTGAGCAAACAGCCCTTTAAAAAGCGCCCAGGGACTTTCATTTGCTCACTATGTCACACACACAGATGTAAAGTAACCGCACACTGCAGTCTGTGCACAACTCTTTCAGTCCACGCTCACCTGTAAGTGTGCAATCGTCTTCCCAAAAGCTTTTCTTTGCTTCACGTAATTCCGTGTTTCTTCAAACATGAATTCGCAACCAGCAAGAGCGATATCAGCAATGAGCAGTCTTTCCTTTTGAAACACAAATTATGGAATCCAGTTGAATTAGTCCTACATCTCTCTGTATCGGAGGCACAACTGGGACACAGATGTTCAGTGTTGTTCATTAAGGAAGAGGGGGCAGTGCCTGCTTGTTTCTTTAAAGAGAAGGCCAAATGCATCAGAGACCTCCAAGGTATATTTAATTTACTAAGCAAAGTGGTTCCATGCTAGAAGTATACAAGAAAACTGTGGTATGTTTTTTTAAATACACATACTTCAGTAGCTGGGCTGTTGTTTAAAGAGATCTGCTTCTGAGCTGGTGGGATATCACCATTTTTATCAATACCCAGAGAACTGCACTTTTAGCACTGTGCACTTCAGTTAAAAAGCAGCAGCATCAACACAACCCTGCCTACAGACATCCCGATTCTGAGCCAAAGGTTGTTCCCCACCACAAATAATCTTCAATACTAAGGAAGGTTCTTGCAATGACAACATTTTTTTCTGTATTCTTCCTACAGACAGCAAAAATGCATGTCTTACCTGAGGGAGCTCTGCCATGAGATAATAGAAGCCTTTGTTCTCTTTTCCAAGCAAGGCACTGGCTGGCAACCGCACATCTTCGAAAAACAGCTCCGCTGTGTCCTAAGAGGATTTTAAATGCAACAGTTTATAGTCTAACATTCTCATCTCTTCATGCCACTTCTTTTGCCCCATTTTTTTCTTGCTATTGTATACTTAAACTTGAAATCATAGAATCATTTAGGTTGCAAGTGTCCTCCAGATGTCATCTAGTTACAGCAGCTTCAACAAATCAAGCAGCTGAGGGCCTTGTCCAGTTCTGCTTCCCAAAGCTCTAAAGATGAAAGCACCGCAACCTCTCTGGGCACACTTTGCCATATCTGATCATTTTTATGGTGAATTTTTTTTTTGTTCTTAATACCCATTTAGAATATTCCTTATTGTGATTTGTGTTCCTTGCCACTCTCCCTTTCACTGTGCTCCCCTGAGAAGAATCTGGCTCCATCATCTCTACAGCCAACCATTAGTCACCTAAAGACACCAATAAGACCCCATCTTTTGAGGCTTCTTTGGAGTCAAGGAACCCAGCTTTCTCAGCTTCTCCTTGCACACCACACACTTCAAACTTCCATAGGCAAACTCAGCATATATACTTTGTATGTATATCGTTTGTGCTTATTTATAAAGCCTAAGAATTACAAGAGCACCACAGTTTTATTTTATATTTATTTAGCTAATGCCAGGCATTCAGTGGTTTTAGACCTCCTCCAAGTCATTGCATGTTAGGGGTTGTCTGAACTCACTTGAGCTTTCAGGCCAATTTTGTTCAGTTTGCGTCCTTTGATGAAACCTTTTGTTCCGTTTTCCACCAGAAAAAGGCTGATCCCATGAGCAGGAGATCGGGCCTCCCGGTTCGTAACCGCAACCACGATCACTACATCGCTCATCCAACCATTAGTGATGAATACCTGTACAAAAAAAGCAACTTGCAATAAAGCAACAAGCTAGGCGGATACAAGCTGGAGGACACCATCAAGCAACACAAAGAAAAACTGCATTAACACTTTCACAGATGACCTGAGAGGCCAGGTTTAAGTGGTCAGAAGAATTTTAAGCTTTAAGCTTTCTGAATTAAATGTTTTGAAAAACACTTCTATTAAAGTAGGAATTAATTTGAGAAGAATTGTGCGAGTCTGAAGTGTGAAGTTAAAGAATGCACAGATCTGTTTCTTTTGTCTGTCCCATGATAAAGAAGGAATACGGCATCAAATGTAAGTATTAAATGAACACAGAGGTTCTCTTTTCTAGAAATTACATTAGCAAGGTATAGCATGCAAAATTATCAACGGTTTCTTGTCACAATTGCTTACCACAATCCTGCAGGACAACTCATGAACCTGCCAAAGTGATCCATCTTGACTCCAGCAAAAAAAAAAAGTGAGCTATCTGGCCTGATTGGCTTCAACTGAGAAACATGAACAAGTATCCTTCTGAGCACCTGTACATACACATTCGTCTGCACACATTCTCACCACTTAAAATTCTGCTGAGGTCAGAAGTCTCTATCAGTACCATGCTATCAGCAGGAGTACAAAAGATGAGGGGGAGAAAGAAGATTAAGACAATCCATAGCTCTGAAAGACACTCTCCTGAACCCACACTTTCATTTGAACACTATTTCAGCCTTCCTGCTTTTTTTATTAGAGCAGTGAAAGAAGTTAATACGATCACTTTGCAACAGCTTGACAACATACACAGAGCACCTTACACTGTTGGGTGTTTTCTTCCAAAACCACCAGCAGACTCCCAAACAAAGATTTCACAGCTTGTGACTTATGTTGCACTGTGGCAACACAGGTGTTTACTCAGGCCACAGAAGATTTCACAGGGGTAGTTATATGTATTTTGTTGTTCAATCTCAGTCTTAAAAATCAGCTCTGAGCCTGCTTACACTATGCAGGACTTTACCCCCCTCATCTTCTCACCAGGGTAAGGGGAAGCAGACCTTTTCACAGGGTTATTAAAAAAGCAATGTCTTAAGTCCTATGGTGGAAAAAAAACAAACACACCAAAAACCAAATCCAACATAACCCACATAAAACCAAAAGTGAGCAGACTGGGGGGTGATACTAACAGCGCTGTACATGCTTCACTGTCTAAATCCATTCAGTTCCCTAAGCCTATGAGCAGTATCTATGTCGGTTCACTTACCTTACTCCCATTAAGAATCCAGTCACTTCCATCCTTTTTCGCGTACGTTCGTATTCCCTGCAAGTCACTAAAATGAAATTCAAAAGGTCTTTCAGGAAACCATTCCAGAAGCTGCAATTTGTATTTTTAATTCTACTCGGCATAAAATAACGTGCATTTTATAACATCCAGGTACAGGCTCAATGAAAACACATACAGAGGACAGTGAAACACAGCGAAACAGCTTAGAGCATAACACAGGAACCACAAGCACGACATGGAAAAGGAGGATAAATCTAGGCAATTGTACAAAAGAACGAGGTCCCATTTTAACCTATCTTCTCATGGAAGGCGGTGTAATACAAGCACTGACACCAACAGGTCAACACACCCTTATGTCAACACACCTCAGATGACAAACGTGGGACAAAACCTCACCCTCTAAGCAGGCTCAACCCTGGTAAGGAGGCTCTGTAAAAAGCCACTGGCAACATCTACCATTTGTAGACGCATGCCACCAACAGGTTCTGCTCTTCACCTGTCCCTGTTTTGTAAACCTGCCAGTCAGCTGTGTCTACTCCAAACACGTGCTGTCTGCCCTTCAGTAATGATGGGCAAGGAGAGATATTCCTCTGCTTGAAAGGATTCAGAGGAAAGAAAATAAGGTGTTCTGTTCTACAACAAAAGCTGGTAGCCAAGTCAAGCCCTCTTTACCAAGGCACATAGTTCTCTTCCAATGACATTTCATATTAAAAGTACATTCACACGACAAGCAACTTAGTGACTATATATTTGGACTATAAATGCAAATACAAAAAGTTGCTCACAGTGGGAGAAGTTTCAAGCAATGACAAAGCTGCAATAAAGTAATTTATAACTAACAGGGTTTTTTGCAGTACTACCTAATACAGGCTATTGTCTAGTCACTGAGATACCCCTGAAACCAGCAGGGTTAGGAATTTTTCTCCTGAGAACATTTTGTGGTGTCTAATTATCTAAAACCATTGTTTTAATACTTAACTTACCTGCCAGCCCCCGGCTCTGTCATGGCGATAGCTCCGATACACTTGCCTGCAACCATTTCAGGGATAAAGCGCTTAATTTGTTCTTCAGAGCCATAGTTTGCGATGTAGGGCATCACTATATCGGAATGAAGGCTGAATCCTGGGCCAGTACAGTTAACATACATCCTTGTGGAGAAGGCAAAAAAAAATAAATTCAAAACAGAAGTACTAAAAAGATTTAAACATCGAATTTTACACAGTTAAAATAGACCCAACAATGAAAAAACCCTCACCACACAAAAGTCTCAGGTATAATTTGAGCTTGTGGCAGTTGTACTGTTATTTATAGAAGGGACTTTCACAGCCAAATGAGCCAAACCTTCCAGACTAACTAAAATGCTTCCCCCAGCCACAAAGTACTATCGGTGGAGCACAAGGACGTTTGTTACTTAAACATCCAGAATACTTAGAACAGGAGGGATTTACATATGTCTATACTATCATTTCAATGATGAAGATAACACCATTTTCTGGAAGCAAACACATTACAGGAAAAACATAGTGTCTTGATAATATCATTTAAATTCTTCCTGCAGCATCTCGTACTTACTGCTCCTCCCAGACCACAGCTGAAGAGAGAATATCTGCTCCGATGCCTCCATGCTTTTCAGCGATAGCAACACCCAGCAAACCCTGCTGTCCGGCCTTTTCCCAGAGCTCCCTGCTCACCTGGCCATCCTTCTCCCATCTGCAAAATGCACACAAGAACACAGTCACATATTAAATCCCTCACGTGCTACTGATTATTAGTCACGGCTGCTGCTTCACACTAGAGCACCTGCAGCCAGGCTTCACTGCACCAGAAGACACTTTTGGTCTCCCAACACACATAGACAACTATTTTCCAGCTGAGAAGTGGTGGCTTAATCACACATTTTCTATTCTTCAAGTCTACAGATGCTACCAGCATTACAGAGGCACCAAGTGCATGACCGGTTTAAACTCCTGCTTCCAACAGGTAACCTGGCATCTCTTTAAGCCTTTTTATGATAGCCAGTGCTGCCTATTGGTCTGAGAACCAGACCAGGATTTAGGAGATTTAGCCACATCTGGATAATTACATGCAGGTCTTTATTCTCCTGACATTCCAGTTTCCCCATGAACAAAACAGGTACTGCACATCAGTACCTGTCATGAAAGACTTCAACTCTACCAATGAGAACAGCTTTATAGGAATTAAATGTTAATATTTTAGCAATTTTAAATAAAAATTGGTCCCTGTGCACTTGGTATATTACCCTTTTAAGGTGGTTTCAAATTTGTAAATAAATAGTTCAGGCTTACCTGCTGACAGTTTGCAGAGGTTAACACCACAGAAATAACTTGTTGGAAAAACAGTGCCTCTTCATGGAGTCTACCAACTCAATAGAAAGCTGAAAGGCTACTAATGGCACAGCATAGCTTTATCTAAATGTCTTTTTTCTTAAACCACAATTTTAAAATTATATGGTAGATCACATCGGACACACTCCTTTGACACACCTGTGTGCAGTAGAACCATATATATATATATATGGTTCTCTATATACCATAGAACTTTAGCCACAAGTAATCAAGTATCTTATCCTACATATTTTAGCTCATTCCCAGAGCTTTCACTCCTCCAATGAAAACCTTAAACAACTCTCCTGTCACTATCTTTGCCTTTCCCCACTGAGTTACACAGATATTCCTGCATCTACTTCACCCATCACTAAAGCTTCTCCTCCTCACAGTAAACCACAACTGCATCCACTGATGCCACACTCGTCTCTTCTTGTCAGCCCAGCTAAACGCAGTGTGGCCTGAAGCCTCCTTGTTTACTTGAAAGGTGTGAGAACAGCACGACTCACAGGTCACTGAAGTGATGCAAGAACAAGTCCAACTTGTTCCAGCAGCAAATTGTTGTGTCAGCAAGCTAACAAACAGGATCCCCAGTAACGTCAAACAGAATTAATACCTGTCTAAAAACCAGTACCAGAAGTCATTCTAACAAAACATGAGGGGAAAACATCTGTTTTTATGGACAGAATATGACTGTGCAGTGGAAAAAGCATAATACTTTGAGGATATAAAAACAGTTGGCAAAAACCCTGTTATAAGCTGTTTCCATTGCCTCCTGCTGTTCATTTCTGCCCCAGAGCTACGACACCCCACCCACTCAGTTGTGCCATCTCAACTGTTTGTGGATACACACTGGGAGCTGCATCAGGAAATTCATCTAGCAGCATGGTTTAAGAATAAGCTCTTCACCACCCCCCAGACTTCTCGCAGGAATGTTTTTCCAAGTAAAGTAAAAACTGCTTAAGACACTACTGCAGCTCAACACTTTCTGTTCAAAAACATGTTCTGCATTCATTTATTTCCTTTACCCAACTATAACATGGTTGGATATAGCTAAAATAAGGTTGAAAACCACTCTCCAGCTCACGTTTAACTGAAGTACAACACTCCTATACAAAACACCACACATTTCCACGGAAGCTAAAAAAGACAGAAATTTAAACAACAATATCTTGTGCACATTTCTTGGTGAAATGTAATCCAGCTTACATGCACCATATTGACAAGATCTACTGCAGTGTAGCACAGACAAAATGTCAATGCTTTTTTGGAGGACAGCAGTACAACAGCATGGGAACTGAACCGCCACCCTAACTTGATTACTACGATATCAGTATCAGAGTCGCTGCAACTCTGGAAACTGCATTTGTCTGCTCATCAGCTAAGACAGGTTGCCTACACTGGAGCTCAAAGGATGCAGTGAAATTTAACAACTTCTGATTTTTTTTTCCCCCTACGATTGTCATATGCAGGTTTGGTTTAAATGAGTAAATTTGAAATAGAAAGCTTGTAAATGACAACAATCCTGCCATATTAACAGTAACACCCAAAAAGTACTTTTGTTTTGGATAAAAAAACAACAAGCACATTATTTGACAAAGCAGAATATCGGTAGCTTACTCTGAGTGAAAAGGCAGAACTTCTTCCTGAAAGAACTTCCTGGCACTCTCTCTGAAGATGTCATGGTCTGATGTGAAGATCCTCCGAGTGCCTATATCAATCAAACTTTTAGCAGAAGATGGTTCTGGGCGCTTCGGGGCATGCTGTTCCGTTTGCAGAGGACTAAAAAAAACCAAACCACCCAAGTCAAAGCATTTGTTAGGACACGGGCACCCATTTACATGACCCTTTTAAAAAAAAGAAACACCTGTGTTGTTAAACATGGCTCACATTCCAAGTCTGGCACACTGTTAGGTACAAGGCATACCCATGATAAATATAAAGATCTAATACACGCTGTATTTCACTGGGCTGTGAAAGGAGGTAGAGCACGACCAGTTTGCCCTTAATACTTCAAAGAAACACAATAATAATACATACATAGGTAAGAGGATAAAGTTTCTGTTCGTTAGAGACACTAAAAATCATAATGGCCCTCTAAAACACAATTCAGCTCAATTTAAACTGAGGGAGTAACTTATTGAACAAGTAAGCTTTTCTGCAGGTTTTGTTCATTCTGTACATGCCCCAAGAGTCCCAAAATCGCAAAACCAGGACACTGAAAATTCATCAGTGAATATCTGCATAGTTCTAAGCTTGAAAATAATACTTAGCGGGAATTAGGAAGTCTTTTTGTACAGGAAATCTAATCCTCCTAAAACTCTGATAAAAATGCAGGTGAAACTAAAATGTTTCAGTAACAAAACCCCAAAACTGAATCAGTGGTACATGTCAGGAGTTGAAAGCACAGAAGGAAAATATACTTGCAGAAGAACAAGTAAGGGCCTAAAGCTTTTGTGGAGGTTTAAAATGTCACTGACAACACACGACTTTCGGGCCGAAATGACAATTTCTTACATTGGTTGGGTTCTTTTAACTTTGCTTTCACTCCGTTGCCAAAAAACGTCTGAAATTACCCCTGCGGAGCCGTTTTACTTTCTCAGATTATCTTGTTCCACCTCTCCTGGCTTCCTCAGCACCGGTTCCCAGCTGGATTTGGAAGAAAGGGGCGATGGGGATGTCCGGACAAGGCCGCGGCCGGCCCCTCGCCCGCCGCCACCGCTGGGCGCGGCCGGGAACTGGAGCAAAGGTTGTGCCGGTCACGGGGATGCCCGAAGCCCCTCTCCGGGCCCGGCCTGTCCGGGAGCCCCCGGAGCCCCCCCGGGGGCTCCCGGACAGGCCGGGCCCGGAGAGGGGCTTCGGGCAACACACACGCCTGTGTATCCACACCCACTCCCCCACCCCGGGCGATGCCCACCGACGCCGCTGACCTGGCCTGGGCAGAGAAGGGTCGGGCTCCGGCAGCTCGTAAGCAGCCCCGCAGGCGGAGGAAACGCGCCGCCATCTTTGCGCCGCGGCTGTTTAAGGCGGGGCGAGGAGGGCAGGAGCCGTTAACGGCCGCGGAGGGTGACGTCACGGCCGCCCCGTCAGGGCGCAGAAGCACAAGTTTGGAAAAGAGCTTTAAAGACATCGAGTCCAAACTTTAACCTCACACTGAGAAGTCCTGGATTAAACCATATCCCCAAGCGCTATGTCTACCTGACTCTTAAGTGTCTCCAGGGACTCCACCACTGCCCTAGGCAACCAGTTCCAATGCCTCGTAGCCTTTTCAGAAAAGAAATTCTTCCTAATATCCAATCTAAACCTCCACAGGTGCAACTTGAAGCCTTGGAGTCCTAGCGGACGGTAAATTGTCCATGGGACAGCAAAGTGCCAATGGGATCCTGGGGTGCATTGAGAAAAGTGTCTCCAGCAGGTCTAAGGCAGTTTTCCTCCCCCTCTACTCTGCCCTGGTGAGACTGCACCTGGAATACTGTGTCCGGTTTTGGGCTCCCCAATTCAAGAGAGACAGGGACCTACTGGAGAAAGTCCGACAGAGAGCTATGAGGATGACTAAGGGACTTGAACATCTCTCCTGTGAAGACAGACTGAGAAAACTGGGGCTGTTTAGCCGTGAAAGGAGATGGCTTATTACCGTAAGGGGACCTTATTAACGTATACAAATGTCTGAGGGGTGGGTATCAAGAGGGAAGGGACAATCTCTTCTCAGTGATGCCCAGTAATAGAACAAGAAATAATGGGTTTGAGTTAGAACATGGGAAGTTCCACCTCAGCATGAGGAAAAATTTCTTTACTGTGAGGGTGACAAAGCACTGGCACAGGTTGCCCAGAGAGGTTGTGGAGTCTCCTTCTTGGGAGACTTTCAAAACCCACCTGGACGTGTTCCTGCGTGGCTGCCCTAGGGGATCCTGCTCTGGCAGGGGGTTGGACTAGATGATCTTTGGAGGTCCCTTCCAACTCCTGATGTTCTATGATTCTATGATTTCCTCTTGTTATTAATTTCTTACCGTTGTTTTTCTTTACAAAAGTGGCAGCTTCTCTATTCTGTCAGCGTTGCACCCCTCCTCCCGCCCTGTCACACTTACAAATCCCTTCTAATACATCTGGTTTTACAATGGGATTATGATGAAACATCTGTATCTTAGTATTTTTCTAACGTAGTTCTGAAACCGTGTTACGGAGGGGAGCAGGGCCTGCAGGGCAAAGGGGATTATGGATTTAGAGGCTGGCTGTGAGCTGCTCCCAGCTCTTCCGCTGCTCCATGCTTTCAACTACTGATGTTTACCCCTGATTCAGTTTTAATTTTTTTGGGTTTGGGGGCAACAGCAGTGGGATCGTCCCCTCAGGGGCTGTCACCCCTCCCCGGATTGGCAGGACGACTTTGGGGGTACTGATGCTCCCAGCCTGGGCAAGGGACTGAGGACGGGAACCCATGTTCCCCTCAGGGCCACTACTGGCGGTGCGGCAGGACGGGAGAAAAACTACCCCTCGGCCTCCTGATGTCGGTGGGGTTTTTTCTATTTTTTTTTTTTTTGGAAGGCTGTTTCCCTAAAGAAGGTGTTTTATGATTCCTGTGTGCAGAGGCTTTCCGAAGGATGGAGGGAGCATTACTTTCAGGAAGAGAAAAACAGTCGAGGTGAGGGAAAGGATAAAGATTTAAGTCCCACTCGTAGTTCTTCCTTCCTTTGGCTCCTGTGGTCCCTTTGCTGTGCCGGACACAGCCCTGATGGATAATACTCTCCTGAGGCAATCATTTGGGGAAGTTTTTTAGCTGTAAATGGGCATCTTTGACTGAGAAAGAAGCTCGTAGCTGCTTCCTTTGCCAAAAAAAACCCTGAGATACAAACTGACTAGAAAATAGGTGTTACCACTTGTTGTCGTGACAGGGATTGGGCTAAAACGATATATACAATCCCCATCAATGGGATTTTATATTTTCATCACTCACTGTGTGGTGTTGGGGAACCTCTGGGTGTTACCTTTCAGAGTCATGAGATGGCACCAAAAAATGTAAGCAGAAAGTGAGTTCTGAGCCTTGATTCTTGTTGAGAAATGAAACAGAAAATGAAAAGCAAGATTGTAGTGGCTCAGAATGCAAAGTAGATTGGCCCAGAAGATATTTTTCAAAATCTTGTAATTTTTAAAATTAATTTTTTACAGGTAAGTGAATTGGATGTAATCTTTTGAAAGAATTTTCAGGGTTTGAGTGTTTCTTTATGTTGACCCATAGTCTAAATCTGTTGCAATGTTTTTTAACGGGTATCTTCCATTTGATCAGTCCCGTTTTCAACATGCTAAGCCAGAAGATGGCACTACAGGAATAGTTAATCTTACGGATGGACCTACCAGAAAGGAGTCATGACTAACAGGTATTTTCAGTGTGACACACTGGCAGTGCAGAGTGCTGGCTATCTGCCTGTACTTACCACTGAGAGCACCCACGTTAAAAAACCAGTTGCAGCCTGACAACTTGTACTGTTTTTTTCAATTTGAAAGTCTGATCTCGTATCAGAGTAGGCAGGAGGGAACCACGAAGGGGCAGTTGAGAGAAGGAAAACAAGAGTTTGGTGGGAGCTACTGAATCTGGATTTGGGTTTGCCTACAAGGTCCTGTTAGGTAGACCCTCCTAGGGAGTGCCCTTCTTGGGCTTGTGTGGGCTCCAAGATGAGCCCAGCACCTTTGTCTTGAGCCTGTTGGCAGGCAAGAGGCTGACAGGGAGATTCAAATTCACCCTGATCACCCAGTTGACAGTCGCGGCAGCTTTGTTGGAGCAAGAAAATCCGGTAAGACATACCCCATCACCCACACACAGGGTAAAGTGATAAGGGAGCTGAGAGAAGGTAGATCCTGCCCTAAGCCACAGAAAAACAAATTTTGTCGAGGTTTCAAATTTGAGCTCCTGGGATCAGGAAACGCCTCAAACAGAGCAGAGCAAAAAGATTGATATTTTTTGTACCATTTAGGGGGAAGGAAGAAGGGTGGTTGTAAAAATTTGGTATTAAGAACAATGATTTTTTTTTTGCATGTGCTTGCAGAGAACAGAGTAGAAATAGATACTGCAGCAGGGCAGAGAGTGCAAAGGTTGAAAGAATGTGTCCAACTATTAATGTCTGATATGAATAGCCTAGAGGTTTGGTTTCTGAGTAGGTTATTTAAAGCTTATGTGCTGTCTTCTTTCAAGAAGAACCCAGGTGCCAATTTAACACGTCTGCCCATCAAGGGACCCACACGTTCCTCATCCAGTTTTTTAATGTTGGCATAACAGTGCAGGGCAAGCTGGAATAAGACACAGAGCTCTCAGCTTACTTCTCCCTTGATATGTGACTCTCCTCAGTGTGCCTGTGCATGGGGTCACAGAGTGTTAGTCATGTGGGTGTGAGGTCATGTGACAGAGAGAGACGGGCTGCAGCTGATGTGCGTGCCTCCCAGTGGACCTCCTCAGGGCATGCCCCACCGCTAACTAGCTCCTCTTTCTTTGCCCTGGAGGAGCACCACAATTGCCCTCTCTCTGAACACGTGGCATTAAGGGATGCTGCTACCAGGAGAGGCAGCTCCTTCAGCACGTGTCTTGGAGTACCAGAGAGATGGCACAGCCCTCCAAGAGCTGCATGTGAAGTCCAGCGATAGCTGGGTATTGACGGGGAGAGGAACGTGGGAGCCAAGTGTGTGAATCTCATGAGCTGAGAATGGAAGGCCTGAAGATGATGGGGGCAAGTGATCTCTCACCGTGGGACAAGATTTTATTTTCCCCATGTCTTTTAATGTGAAACTTCAAACTATCTTGATTAAAAAGGGTGCGTGATCTAGGATGCTGGCCTCATCATGGTTATGATGAATTCAAAATTTCATCAAAGTTTGCCTCTTGCTCAGAGCTGCTGTTCTACCTAAATCAGCTGCAGACCATTAAAAACGCTCTTAATTTTCAAGTAACATGGATCAGAGCCGCAGGCTGTAAATATAACAGGCACCGGAAGGCATTCACTGAACACAGCAGACATTAATGTACTTAAGGTTTTGCTGAAGGTTGAAAGTATTGTGTGAAACCAGGCTGTGGAAATATGGCATCATCTCCCAGATAATCTCCCCACTGCATGTGTAATCACTATTGTATTTGTATAAGGATGAAAATGTACTTCTATACTTTTTATGTTATGAGAATCAAAATAAGCGGCAATAAGTACTTCCAATAGTATTTCAACATGTCTCTGTTCAAGCAGTATTAATGCTTACAGTTTCAGACTTAATGTTCATTATTTGTTCGGTATTCGGAAGAAAGCTGCTCCATTTGTCTGGTTTAAAAGGGCTCAAATGATAAAGGTAACACTGAGATCAGCCCTCACAAACTACTTTTTCTTTATAAGTGCCAAGTAACTTCAATGCTAGGTTTTCCTAATCCTAAATTCTGTAGCTTTTCTGCTCTTTTAAAACAGGCAGAACACAGATATATCATTTCAATTAACAGTCACTGGAGTTTGGATTCAGTAGCTCTGATGAGCTACTCAGAATTTCCTCCACAGGTCTTCAGCTAAAATCCAGCCTAATTCAGCCATCAGCCAAAAACATTCTTTCCCATTCAGAGTTGCTGTTGTGAAAGGAGCTTGAGAGGCCTTGGCTTCAGCTTGTGGTTTGAGCCCATTTCCATGCAGAAATTTCTGTACTGGGCAAATTAATGTAATGGGTTTAATCTGCACTGAGGGAAGAGGGATTCCTTTAACAGATGCTTTGCAGGTGAAACAGCTGAGCACCCTCCTTGCACAGGTGTAGGTGTTGAGCTCAGATGATGCTGAAAGGCATGATGGGAGGGTTGTTGCTGCTGGGGTGGTGAGTAAGGCTGCCTTGTGATTGCACATAGTGGTCTGTCTTCTTGCATGGCTTGTTTCCCAACATTAGCCAAACCTGCCAAGAAGGTAGGTAAGTCCTACTCTTCTGAAAATGTGTTCTTGGCCCATGTGGGTTCAGTTAATTCATGGGAGCTTTATTGCATTAGGGGTTTGCAGGAGATACAGTAATGAAATTAACCATTGCACAGAAGATCAGATACGTTCCTGAATGACTAAGGAACAGGCCGGAGGAAACTTAAGTTAAACAAAGATAAGTGTTTTATTTCTGAAAACCTAAATTTGTTTTTAAATATGCAGAAATGTTACAGATGAGGAACTCTGAACTGAAACCACTCTTTAAACTAATGAGGCAGTTAGTAAGCATTGTCATTTGCATGGAGGAGAACAATTTGAAAAATAGTAATGTTCAGTACAGCACGGAGTGAAAAATGGATCCGTTTTTGTCTCAAAAATAGCCAAAGGGAAATGCCTCCCTAAGCAAATGGTCCCTAGAGCTGATACTTAGAAAGGTAAAAGAGAAAACTTGTTTTGGTTTTGTCTCTGAACGGATAGAGCTGAGGAGTATAGTAGCATAAGGAGGGACCATAAAATACCCATCATGCATTTCCCCAGGAGTACCAGGTGTATGTGGCATGTTAACGTGCGCAAAGTTTGTGTTGTTCCTTGGATGATACCAAGTTTCAGGTATGTGCGTCTCCTGTAATAAAAGCATGAGAAGAAATTAATGGGGAAGAAGGTGTACTCCTATGTTATTTTTTCTGGGGCTTGAGTTGTGAAAAAGAATTTAGTTAATGGGGGCTGAGAACCTGGGAAGAATAGTTTCAGAGAAGAGAAACCTTTTATGAGTCCTGTGTACCAGGAACTTTAGAAAATGGTCTAGAAACTTTATTTTCCTGCCTTAGAAAGTGGGTCTCAACATTATTTTGTACTTTGATGATGGGGTGTATGGGAATTTCTTTCTTAGTAGCTATTCTAAGGTGTTATTCTGTCACAGCTTCTTGGAAGGGTTTAAAACTGATCCACAGGCACTCTGTAGTCTCTCTCTGAGCATTTAATACTATGCGGTGTTCCCAGGCTCATTAAACTTACTGCGGGGTGGGTGAAGGTTAGTTGTTATGACTAGCTAATTCACTCACTTGTAGGAAACTAAATACCACCATCCTCACTGTAGCTGTGGACAGAGGTTGATTGCTCGTGCTTCACTGAAGTGCATGCAGAGGATGTGAAATGGAGATATCCAATAGGATTTTTTTTTTAGTGATAGAGTTTAACTTTTGAGGTTGTGAACTCTGTGCTATACTGACCTTCTGGCAAGCTGTACCTTGCTGCAGCGTTTCTTCAGTATTTTCTCTTACTTTATGTCCTGCTGTGAAAAAAATAAGCATGGCTATGCTGTAGAGATTTTTAAACAGGAATTCATGCAACTGTGCCAGTTCCAAAAAGAACTTTGAATTAACTAATACTTTTATTCTGAAAAGAAACTTTTTTTTTATTGGTCTGCTTCCTTGCAGTGCAACTGTTCTGTCGCTCTCAACTGAGAGTCTACATTAAGTGTGAATTGAATTTCACATCCAAAACCCCTCAAATGTGATTGGCTTAAATATACGAGACTTATTTTTATAACAAATCATGGGTGCTTTGTTTCTTTACCTTTTCACTTCTAAGCCTGCGTCACAAGTTTCATGGCAACCATGAGAGAGATTTACTCTTCTTAATCTGTGTGATGCCTGGGGTCCACTTGTCGTCCCTTGATCCTTGTAGCAGAGCCCTGGAAAAATAACCTCAAGTGTGGCCAGACTTTGTGAGGTAGCAGCAGCGTTACGTGTTTTTCCTCACTTCTGATTCTCTTAAGGATCTGTCTTTGTGGAAGATAGATGTGACCTGTACCACATATCACTGGCCTGCTAGGTATGCTCAAAAGAAGTTGGAAATGTTCAAATCTGTGCTCTGATGTAGACCAGAGGCACAGCAGTCCATCCCTTTTGCTGCCTAGCATACAAGAGGGAGTTGAGAAAGGAGAAGGTCAGTGCAGAGAACAGTGCACCAAGGAGAAATGCTCTGGGTGGCTCTAGAGAACATAACTGAGGGGCCACTCTGAGGTGCTGCTTTTGTCATTGGCTTTCTCAAGAGTTTGTGCTGTCCACCTGTTCTGGTCTGTCTCTTAACCTGTTCCTCGCTGCCCAGTTTCACTCATGAGACCTTGAAGAGGCTGAGTGAGCTTCAGCAGATGTTTGTGAGGTTGGGCAAACGTTGAATTCCATCAGCCATGCCACTAGCTTCAGTTCACCCTATGACATTTCTCTATGCCTACATGCCCTTCATCCAGCAGAAGACTGTACACACTTAGAGAAATAAAAAAATTAATGTAAACTATGGAATCACAGTAAAAATTAATTTGTCTGTTAAAAGTGCAATGGCAAATACTAATTAACATTGCTGTTTCTTCTAACCAGTGTAAACAATCTTGAAATACTTTCATGCTGCTAAGGAAATACGTACGTTTATTTTTATTGCTCTTATCCATCTCCCTCATTGATTTCTTAGTACAAGGCCTTTCCAGAGGATTGGCAATAGCCTTTCTTTTACAGCAGACAGTTTGATTTAGGAGTGCTGCTGCCCATCATTGCTACATTAGTTCATAAACATTTCATTTCTTCACCAATATATGCCATCCTCCCAAACCATAGATTTTGGTAATGGAAAGTTCGGTTTCATGCTCTAATGAACTGTGGTCTGATATGTACTGGGTAAACTAATCTAGAAGGTAGATGCAAGAGTGAAATTTTATATTTTCAGCAATATTTCAGATTTCAATTTGAAGTAAATGTAAGTGCCTGGGTAAAAGAGAAAGTATTGCATTTTTCACTGTGAAATAAATGAGAAATAGGCTACTAAGGAAGTATCTTTTCTTTGTTACACATTTGACTACTTTCTTGTACCTCTGTAAAAGTTTCTCCAGCATAAGAAGAGTGTAGCTTTAAAGCTGCAGCAGAACTGTGTGGACGGTAAGACAGTACTTGAAAGAAGACTGAACATGTCATGTCTAAACCCCAAGATTTGGTTGAAAACCTGCTGAAGTGGAACAGTTGTTATTGTAGTAATGGTATGAAATACCATAAGAGGGGAACTATGTGAAAAAGGAAAATATTTGAGTGTGGCAGCAAGTGTACACCACTGAGACGATTGCATCTGTGGAATTTGTTCAGATAGGAGGGTTGTACATACTGTGGCTTTTTAATACCTGAGTACTAATTTGGAGAGAGGATGGATGTGAAGGCAGAGAGGTCTTAGTGATGTGAACGGTCAAGTCTGCCTGCCAGAAAGAGGATGTCTCTGCCAGCCTTTTTCTTCTTGGGTTTACCATTACAGCATGAGAGTTGGGGCTAGTGTATCCGTGTGAAGGACCCAGGTGATGTTATACAATGATGTCAGGCACCTCAGTAGTAAGAAACAATCACATATGTTGCTGTTGTGTAGAAGTGTTGGAGATATCTCCAAATTGGGTGGAAAACCTTTGAAGCTCTGGGCTGATACCACGAGGTGCCAGTGAGTGTGTGTGCTGGCATCTGTGGTGATAAGGTCTGTTAGCGGACCTTCCACCCCTTCTTGCTCTAGGGAAGAGGTGCACACAGCTGTCCAGCTTCCTTGGTTTCTTAGTCTGCACATGAGAGAGAGAAATTACCAGGGTCTAGCAGCTCCTGGGAGTGAATAAAGAAAGCTACCCAGGAGAGGATTGTGAGGAGGTATGTCTGAACAACCTTTGCCCAAATGAGCTTGGGGCAGTGGGTGGAGCACGCTGTGCACAGCACTCAAGTGCAGTGAGTAACTCCTGACCTGTCAGGCATGCCTGGCTGCTGTGCTTTGTTGCCCTGGATAATTGTCCCTTTCTGTCCATCTGGTTTCTGTTTCTGCATGGAACCACACCACCCACTGGCTGGAGGCCATTCTTCTAAAATCTAGTCCAAGTATAAGGAGAATGTTGATGGAGTGCAGAAAGTTCTTCCTTTTAAGAGCCCGGTGCCCATGTTTCTCATAATCAACTCCTGGATGTAAGAGGAAAACACCTGTAATGTGAGTGAGGCAATGGAAACAGGAGGCTATGCTTGATGGTCTCTTTGGTGGGTCTTGGCACTGTGGACAGCTCTGCAAGCCCAGCTGGGTATGGGATATCTCCAAAGCAAAGCACCGCGAGTAGCACAAAACGGCTTCTGGCTTTTCCCAGCTGAGGATTTGGACCTCTGAACGGTGCTGGACAGAGGGATGCCGCTTCTCTTGCAGTTCCCTGCTGTCTGAAATCTGCCCTGCTTCGTGAATACAAATCCCCCTCTTGGAGGGGCTTCTTGGCTATCGCTGTCCTGGGAGAAACAACAACTGTGGAGATGTCTTCACTCGTCTGTAGGGTGGTACCTCGCTCAACAAATACAGCCTTTGTCAAGAGCAGAATTACGTTCTTGGGCTTGGTGACCACCTCTCCTCAGTTTTTCTGACCTTCCTGCCCTGGTGTTGTAGGATACCTCCTCCACAGTGCTGGTTGCCACATCTAGTGCTGCATGCCAAGGACCAGTGTTTGGCAGCTTGACCTTTCTCTGGTGATTTAACCCTGCTCCTGAGGAGTTAAACTGTCGATTGTGTTGAGTAATGGAAAGAATGTTCATTAACAGTGTTCTATTTAAAATACAAAGCAAATGTAAGGATGGCATGGCAGGAGGTGTCAGATGACAGGGACTGAGAATTACATTTTCCATTTGGAGCCTGAGCAGATGCAGAGCGGCCTTCCCCCGCCAGCTGCCAGGGTCTTCAGACTCTCTCTGTGGGTAAAGTGGGAGCTCAGTGATGGTGCATCATGTGCCATACGGGAGTGCAGTGGTACTTCTTGGGCAGAGTATTTCTTTTCTTAGGTAAACAAAAAACAAGCATAAGAGGAAGCAGCTTTTTTTGAGGAGCTTTCCCTAGGATCAGAGCTCAGAGCGATGCTTGTGTTATTCATATGGAGGCAGTAGTTTCAAACAAGTTCAACCTTTAAAGGCTTTTGAGGCAAAGCAAGAGGTTTCCCTGCTCTCCTACAGATGAGGCACCAGAGCTGTTGAGGTATTTCCAGATTGTGCTTTCTGGCTGGATATCTTTGGATGAGATTGGTTAATGGAGTTAAAACTGGCCAAGAGATCGATCTGGGTTTAGTGTCCTTCTCAGCTGAAAACCCTATGTCATTAAATTTCCAAAACATCTTGTTTCTACATTTTTAAAATAAATTTTAAGAAAACTTGGTTTATGTTAAAGCTGTTGCTAGCTGGAAGAGGCTACTATATCAGGAGTTTGCCGTTCTTTATAAAGAACTAAATTATTTAACATCACCTCAAAATGTTTTTGCCCTTGTAAGAACGTGAACATTTTTTCAGATATTTGTCTTTGTCTAAATTTGGGGTAGCATAAAAATCCATTCCCTGTACAGCTCTGTGAAATACTTTGAGACTCAATCTCAGTTTAGTGAGAAATGAGCATTCTCTTTGTTTTCATCTGTCTTGCCTGAAAAAAATATTTCTGTTTTAATTTTTGAGGAGTAAGAATAGTGCAGGTGACATTACCTTGATTCCTTGCAGTTAGACATCAGAGAAATAGTTTCAGGCTCATAAACTGGCATTTTGTTTGAAACAAAAATATGAATGGGAGTTTTTAAAAATAGGCGACTTATATCTGTCTAGTTCTGCACTGATCAGATGTCATCCCATTCTGTCAGTCATCTGGGCTTGGGCTCCAAATATTGTAGAAATTAATAAAACTTGCTATTTGAGAAAATCATGGGAAGTTCAGGCTTTGCATTAGGGCTGTGTTCAGCCTTGGACCAGGCTGGTTCTGTGACTACATGATAATGCAGCGTGACACGACAGTGTAAGGAGAAGGCTGACAGCACACATGGTGAAATATTGTTTTGGTTTTTGTTTGTTTGCTTTCCCAGAAACAGAGATCTGCAGTTTCCTGGAAAGTGGAACTGCATGGAGCACATGTGTACAGGCAGTATGGTCTTGCAGCCCTCCAGGCTGAGTCCCTGCAAATCATTTGTTTTTTAATATATCTCCTGCTCTTCTCATTGCATTTCTGCAACCCCTGTAAACTACATGCTGGCATAAGTCTCTGAGCAGGGTTTAATTCAGAGATTTATTTGGCACTGTCCACCAGCATGGTGGGGGTTTAAACGGGAGGTTTTTTTGGGAAGCCTCAAGAGGCAGCTATAGTTTCAATGGCTGTGGCTTCTTCTGGTGCCGGCTGCTCTCACTGTGCCCTGCTGCACCTGTTGGCACTTGAATTATGGTCATTTTATGCATAGTAACTTAATAAGGTGACGTTGGATTTTAATAGAGCAAGCTGATGCTCGGGTGGGGATTAAGGCAGTTTCATGAATCCTTAAGGGAAAGAGAGGAGCTATGTTTAAGGGCAGGGACATGCAGGTAACGGCACTTCCCTGAGTGATCTCTGTTCCCATTGTCACTGCACAAGATGTATTTCAGGTTTTTTTTGCCATGGCTCCAGTGTTGATTCCCAGGCATGGAGCTTTTCAGGGTGGCTGATACCTCTTATTACTTTTCAGTCATCCATAAAACTATAAATACAGGGGGTGTCTAGGATCCCTTCCTAGTAGTGCTGCGGACCCACTGTTGCAGCGTTATGGAGGGGATTTTGCTGGGAAGAGTGGCTCTGTGTGACACCACACTCCCCCTGCAAGCAGGACCACCCTGGCTGGTTTTGGATCTTGCCTGGTGCACCAGGGCAGGTGTCACCATGGGACCTACGCTGACACCACCTACCAGGTCTCCTTCTGCCAAAAATGTTCAAGTGCTGATGTAGCAGATAGTTCTCTAATTACTCCTTCCAGTCCCCACAGAAACCACTTTTCAGATTAGAGTGACCTCCTGGAGATGTCTATTTTTTTTTTTTTCATAAAACTTTATTTTGTGAAATACAATATACAGGATGGGCTTGAGCAGCTTTAGAGGAAAAAAAAAAGACTTTATAGCCACAAAGTGACCACAGCGATTTATTGATGTTTTATTTTTCCAAGAGATTACATTGTTTCAATGCAAACGACATGGAAAGAGATGCTTGGGATGGATGTATCCTGGATGGCAGCAGTTTATTCCACCCAGAATGCCTTGGTGAAAGTTCACTTTTTAAAAATGAAAATGTAGTGACCCAGAGGCGATAACCTATGGATGCACTGGTAAAAAGTGGTGGGGTTGGAGGCAGATCATCCAGTTTTATGCAGTTTCCATGTTCGTGGTGTCAGACTGAGCAAGAATTTCAGGCAGATCTCGAGCGCCATCTGGTTGTTCTGAATTTGACTTGTTCTAAGAAGGAATAGGAGAGTTGGATTTCAGATGAACATTGGCTGAGGAAACGCTTGCAAAATGACAAACTGAGCCTGAGTTCTATTTTGAGGTGTTGTTTCAAACAGGAGTTAGGAATGTGTCTTTTCTGAGGTAGAATAACAGTTCAAATAAGCCCACAGACCCACAATATTTTATGTTTGTGTTTTCAGACTGCTGCTGGGTTTTTCTTTGGACAAGACAGGAGCATATCAAGGTTGTGGGGTTTTGTTTTGCATTTTCCTTGCTCATAGAAAGACTGCTAAATGATTGGGTACTTCTGAAGTCCTCTGACTATTGATCATGACTGTTAGAGTACTCTTTCTCAGATAATTACGATATTGTTTGAAGAGCTTTTCTCAGTAGTTCATGCAAGTATTCAGTCTACTCTGTCTTTACAGAAGTTATCAGAAAGTTATCAGAAAATGTTGCTTAGATTTTTTTTTTTTTAAAAAAAAAACAATCTCAATGTGCTCATAGGAAGAATGTCTCAGGCTGTCAGTTTGCATAGCTTGAACTCCAACTATATATGACAACAGATATATAGGGTGATGTTTAAGGCTGAGCACTTCCATGCTTGTGAATAAACCGAGCATTTCTTTTCAGTTTGGGTACATTTGAAACATCCACTAAATAATGTTTCCAGCTGTTACAGAGCTGTGAACAAGACCCATGAATCGGCACTCCTGTTTCTTTGCTCCTGGACAACAGTCTCCTTTTGTTCTATTTGTATCGTTGGGGAGACAGTGCCATGTTGGTTTGGTAACTTGTATCTAGCCGTGGGCATATAGAAGCCTTTAAGCATAGTGAACAGGCAAGTGTGCCAATGTGAAGAACATACCGATTGGTATCTGAGGAAGTCCAATTAGACAGACAAGATGTGCTTTACAAATGCTGTGGAAAAATAGAGATACGATAGTTAGAAGGCGCAGCAAACATTACTTTGGGAATTAGCTTTAAAAATAACAGCTCTTCATGAGCTGATGGCCTTAAAAACACATGTTCCTGGTTGGACTTGACCTAACATGGTAATAGAAAGTTCTAAGGGCTTAACATTGTATAAATCAAATTTTCTTCCTGCTCGAGGGTGATAAACCTAAATATATGACAAATAGAGCACTTTATCTAAGCATTAGCTGTAGGATTGGCTCCAATCAATGCAACTGCTCTACAGAAAGTCAGAGAGCCAAGAGGTCTGATGTTGGCCGAAGGAGCCTTCTCTGCTGTGGCTGTATCTAGTCTTTTGAGTGGCGTGACCGCAGGCTATGTGTATTGCAACAGTTCTTTTCATGCACAAGCCTTTCATCCTAACTCAGCCGTTGCTTTGTGTAACTGATTTGCCTGTGAAGCTGAAAGCCAGCTGCAGTGAGACTCTGAGAGAGAAGAAATGTAGGATAAGAGGTTGTTGAACTGTTGCACCTACCCTCGTAGTTGATGCATCCATTGGAGTCTTCCTGACCTTTCATGAGTTCGTCTACTTCCTCTTCTGTCATCTTCTCACCTGCAGAGTGCAGAGAGCTTGGTTAATTCTTCTACGGACTCACAACGTGAGGCTGAACCCTACAGCTTTGCCAAAGGCTTTCCTTATTTTCTGAGTTAGAAACAAAAAGACCTCTATATGAACTGAGCTTTATGAATTTTAACTTTCTTCAGAAGTTCTCTATGTGCATATAGACACAGAGGTTCTGGTTATTCCCACAGAGTAAAGAAACTATGCAGCAAGTCCTCTTCCTTTGTCCATGTGCATCACATCTCTGAGGAGTACAGCCTTTTCTCTCTGTTCCTCCAAGAACAGACACTCCTAATACCTAGTCTGAACTTAGAAGTAATAAACCAAGCCTTTTTCTTTGGGCTTTCTACAGAGTTTTGTGTTTGTTTTCCTTACGGATTCCCAGTGAGGAAACCCAGACTCTTGTCTGGCTTAGTTGCCTCCTGCCTCTGTGAACTGGTTAGAGTATCTTTTCTCCCCCTCTCACGCCTTCAAACAGCACCTTTTATTCAAGGGCTTACTGAGGTGATAATCCCTTACCCAGAGTAGCCAGTACGTGGCGGAGTTCAGCCCCCATGACTGTGCCATTGCCTTCCTTGTCAAAGACACGCAGACCTTCAACAAAGTCTTCATAGGTGCCCTGTTCCTTGTTGTTGGCAGCTGCTTGTAACATGGGTAGGAACTCTTCAAAAGTAATTTTCTTGGCATTCATCTCTGGAAAGAAAGCACCAGTTGCTACATGCTAGACTCTTCTATGTGTGTTCTTTCAGGATATTTGCTCTGAAACATGGGAGAACCTCCCACCTGATTTGCACACCTCTTTACTATCCTTTACTCTAGTCTTTGCTTCAGGATTTAGCAGTTCCTTTGCAGAATCTGACTTCTATCTTACCATGGGAGTCAGTTTTCACATCCATCTAATTTTTTTAAAACCTTTCTCCAGCCTTTTTCTCACATTTACATGCATATGTGCATGTTGCATTTTTCTTTCAGAAGTTAAACTTGCTGTATGAGTTGATCTTTGAAAGGATTTTGGGAGTGAGTGAACTACAAAATACAATAAAACAGAAATCTTGGTAACCAGAACAGGATGTCATGACTTAGACAAACCCCTGAGGTTGCTGCCATGCTACTGACTTCTCCAAGATCTCTTGAATGTGTTAGCAGAGACTGGTAGAGAAAGAATAAACTAACTAAAATTGGGAATGTCCAGTGCAGGAGGTGTCCAAATTTACTATTGATGTGTTCAGTGTGGAGGTTTAAGGATTTTAAGGTTAGTGTTTCTAACCCCTTTGTTCTCATGAGCCTGAAGTTGTAGTCCTCAGTAAGTCCTTTCCCAAATGTTTTTTGTTGGAGAAAGACTGCCTAATAAAATGATCTTTTTTTTTTCTTTTTCTATCTTTTTCCTCCTGCATCTTTGCAAACAGCAGCCGTGATCTGGGCAGTGATGAAATATAATAGGTGGAAACATATAAGAGACTTCTGGATATACAATTGTTACAGAAACTATTTTACTCTCCAGCTATATCAGAATCCCTGTCAGTTATGGCTGTAGTTACTTAAAGCCCTATCATGGTCTCACCTCTGTGTTAGTCCTGAAGAGCTGAGTATCAGCTGTTAGAAATGGACTTATAGCTCCTCAGCAAGGGCTGAGGCACAAATGGACTGTGAGCAGCAATGAGCATGTGTTACATCTACACCAAATGGTCCCTTCACAGAATCCTGCGTATCGTAAGGAGAAGCATTTCCTCTTTCTGAGTGCTGTATTCCCTATCATCCTCAAAAGGAACTGGAGAAATTGTGTGTTGTTGCTGCAGAGTCCCCCTTGTTCCCCATTGGAGCCAAAGCTCTTCTCCTTCCTGCTGTAGCTACTGATGTTGCCTAATGACAGTTCCTCAGCCTCAGGAGGGGCCCAAGAGAGGCTGTGGGCTACTTACCCTCTTTGCTGGGGTTGCCCAGGATCTTGTTGACCTCGGCATTGGTAGGGTTCTGCCCCAGCGCCCGGATGATATCGCCAACCTGGCTCAGGGTGATCTTGGCATCACCAGTCCTGTCAAAGAGGAGGAAGGCCTCCTTGAAGTCTGCAGAGGAAAAAGCAGCAGTTAAATTGAGCCAGTCAGCTCCCTGTTGACAAAGATGTGAGCCTGTTGTCTCCTGGCACCGTTCCACCAACTCTGGGGGAGTTAGCCAGGGGAATCTTTGGCCCACAATCCCAAGAAAAACTCCTCCCCTCTGACATTTTGGTTTCACTATTTTTAACCTTTTATATCTACCTTTCACAGCTTTGCTGGCGCTAATAACCCTTAATAGCTCTGTGATTGACCCCATAGTTATTCTGAGCATGGGGAAAGATAAGCTTGGCATTGCCATTCAAGAACAGGTTTCTTTATATGACATAGCAGCAGAAGGTAAAAATGTTTTTATCCACTCCACCTTATCTCACCAGAGGACTGGAGCTCTTCTGTCAAAGTATCTGATGGTGCAAAACATCTGTCTGCTTTGAGAAGTCCTGCCTGCAATCCCAGCATCTCAACTACACAGTTGAAATGAAAGTTGAACTTGAAGGTGAATTTCGAATGGTTCTACTTTTGTTTTCCCTTAAAGTTGCCTTACAATGACACTTCTGCCTGTGTTTGTTCCCTCCTCTGGCCTTTGTGGTCTGTCTCTGCTTCTTACAGATGCATGAAAATCCACTTTTCCCAGTGGTAGTACTTGTGTGGTGCCTTATTCCAGTGCATTTCCAGGATGTATGCTTTGAGACTTAGCTCCTTCCAGTGCTGTCAAGTGATCCTTGCTGCTGACCAAGGACTTGGGGTGCAGACAGACATTCTTTCTACAAGAAACAGCACAGGTGGTTGCCTTCATTGCATTGCCAGTCTTCATCTTCTGTTGCACAGTTCCACGTTAATCAATCTTTTCAGGTTTTTTTTAGAGTATTTGTTGTAATAAATAATGTGTTTTGTAAAAAGAGGGAAGAGGGAGGGGCAAAAGTCAGGGATCTAGCTAAAAAGCAGTCTTTGAACCTTGTACGTCAAGAGCATCTTGGGCCGTACTGTTGATATCTTCTGCACTACAGTGTCTGATGATGCTGTGTTTTAGCTCCGAGTAAATCAATTGAAATGTCTTTCCCTTGGCCGTGATGTGCTTCCAGCATCTAAGACAGGCTTTGTGTTTCACAGGCTGTGTAGGTGGAATATTTTTTGGTGCCTTAGAGCAGATTTGGGAGTAAAACCACATTTCAAATCATGTCTTCATTCATCTTGTGTTACAGACGTGTGATGCAGAGGTATTAGGGTTCTTGCTTTAGCCATCTGTATGCCACCTTAGTGGAGGAGTTGCTGGCACCCAGTAAAAGCACTGATAGAGGGTGTTGGCCTGATAGGCTGTAATCTAATCCATCTGAAACTAATCTTCTTACTGTCTGATCTGAGAGACCTATACCTCCATTAAACCCTTACAGCTTTTATTGCAGGGTATGAAATCAAGGCTTTCTGGACCTGTGTAGAGCTTCCCCCTACCAACCTCAAGTCGGCTCCTGCTCTAGCAGCTGAGGTTGATAGAGCTGCAGTGACTTATACCATATGAACCGATCTTTCATCTGGTGTGTTAATAACATTTAGCCAGAGGAAGGTATAAAACAATGTCCGTCTGATATTAGCAAAGCCATCCGGAGAGCTTCTCTGTTCTGTAAATCCTGTGAAGTTTTACGTTCACTGGGTTCTGAACACTAGTTCTTGGATTGGAGAAAATGCCTGAATTTATTTTTGTCTCTGCCTTGCATTTCGCTGCAATATATCTTTGCTGTGGGATTTTAGTTTTTAGTGTTTGGCTTTATATATATAGCTAGTCCTAGTTTATACCTCAGCTGGGATACGCATGTCTAGAATGCCCCTGTGAGAAGGGTACTACACAGCTGCTGGTGCATCAGCCTGTGTGGATGGAAATAGTTACTAAGGGCGGGAAATTTCTGTTCCTGGGAAATTCTCTCTCTCATGTAGCTTTTAATTGCTCTGCTTGGTTCGGTCATCAAAGCGTTACAACAGCTGGGTGATCTGAAATATGTAGGGAAGCCAAAAGAAATATTTTGCTTTGTTATATGTGCCAGCAGCTTTGGATTGATGGCATTTATCCATAAGCTCTCCCAACCCTTTTGTAAAAGTTTTAGAATTAAAAAAGTGAGAAAGAGTTCAAATGATCTTATGCGACTGTGAGTGTTTGGACTGCAGGAAGAGAGATGTTTTCAGCCTCACTTACTGCAGTATATCTGTCCTTATTGCTTTGGTGGTGTAATCCAGAACAGGCTGGTGTTCAGGAAGTTCAGGGCTCTCTCCTAAGACCTGCTTCTAGCTATTATTCACCTTCTGGATTTCCAGTGGATCCTTGTATCTATCTTCTGTTCTAAATACTTTGTTCCCAGTGAAAAGTCAACTATATTTGCTACTGAATTTTTGACATTTTTAAAAACCTATGTTATTTAATACAGCCCAAATGCATATCTTAATATATTTAAAACACTCCAACATAGTTTTCCAGAACTTCAGTGGGGACTTCTGTTCATGTCAGAATTTTTAATCAGATCTTTTTAGCAGATTGAAAAAAAAAAAATTTGGAACTTGCTGGTGGCTTGTGAAACAGAGAATACAGCAAGATGCTTAAGAATTGCAGCATATCCAGACTATTGTGTTTATAAGCAGCAGTTTACACAAGTTACTTATTTGCTATTTCCATACTTCATGTATGTATTCACAGTAAGAAAACCTTTGTTCCTCTCTTTCTACAACACCTCCTGGTAAAAGTGGCATGTAAGCCTCTAGCACCTTCTGTTCATGTAAAATTGCAGTGTCTCTGCAGCTAAGTTAAATTTTCAGCCCAGTCCCTCCTTCTGTTGTCCTTTATCTGCCTATTTCCCCCCTGACTTCGAAATGCAAGACTTATTTGCAGCTTCTTTATGAGCGGCCAGCACAAGAGCACAACTGAAGAACGTTTGGTACGTAGAGCTGGTAACACCTATTTCATCTTTGTACTGTGGCATAAACTTCTTGGCCTGGGCAGCACATAGTACCTGGATGAATTACATGTAAGTCTGTGGTCAGATTCTTGTTCAGCATAAGTCAGCAGTGCTTCTCCGAAGTCGAGAGTGGTGATTTATACCAGCTGAAGTCCTAGCTCATCTTTTTGTAAAGGTTAAACTTCTGAGCCTGCAGCTCCTCTCTGAAACCATGTATATGTAAAATACATTGGCGCTCTCGTAACTTACCATCCTGTTGCTCCTTGGAGAACTCGATCTGTTGGAGGGAAATCAATCACAAAAAAAGTAGCTTAGGAAGAGGGGGCTGGGGGAGAACCTGTTTGTTTTCTAAAGCATCCAGTTCAATCCATGAGTCATCTTCCAAAACAGCAAAAATGTGGTCTGTCAGATGCGCAGAAGTTATACAGATAGCAAAAGAGCTGTTAAGACTAGTGAATTTTTAGCATTTGTTAGCCATTATGTTCCCCACTTTGCCCCCTGTTAAACTGTAAACTTTTATTTCACTTACCGTTAATTTGGTCAGGAGTGAAGGACTGCAGTTGGGAAGAAAAAGAGAGAGAGAGAAAAAAAAAAGAGAACTAGTACTGCTGAAAATGCACTGAGAGAAAGCAAATAGCACGAAGTATCTGAGCACTCTCACATCTGTCTTGCCCAATGTAATTAGGCCCTAGCAACCCAAACTAGCAATTTATCTTGTAAAAATGTGTCACTGGGTCTATCCTTAAAGATTTCGTTAAAGATCTGCATCTTGGAGAAAGCCAGGGTTTTGGCTCTAGCAATAAGCTTCTAAACAATAAAAATCTGAAGTCTCTTAACTAACAAAGAACTCATTAATGTACCATCAGGTCATTTACTGTTTTAATATAAACCCATTTTATTAACACCATTTGAAGTAATGCTGCTTAACAAGTAGCTTTTTTTCCCTACAGTAACATAGAAATTAAACCAATCTCTGAAAGTTTATATTTCAAACTAGTCTTTGGCAGTACATTGTTTCATAAAGTTCTAAACTATAATATTTTCTTATATAAAAATATTACTATTTTCCTTTGCCACTTTAGCAAGTTGCATCCAATTTAAATAAAAAAAAAAGCTTAGCAGACAGCACTAGCAAATTGTAACCCTTCTGCCTGAAGCTACACGATCTGCTTGTCTACCGTTGCTTGGTACAGAACTTGAGGCTTACTGGAAAACCTCACTTAGTCCTTCAAGTTCAAAGAGGAAAGCCAAGCAAACTTAAACTGTCTTCTGGACCGTCCTTCCCCCCACCCCCCACCAGAACCAAGTTGAGCGAGAAGCCTGATTTACTTATGTAAAATACACTGGCTCACTGCTAACATTAGCTTTCCAGTGGACCCACCATGGTTGAGATGGACAAGCAGAGCAGCAGACAGGCTTGAGGGACTAGCTGAGTCTCTTGAGAGTGGTCCTGCTTTCCTGGCCTTTCTTCCCTTATTTATCCGGCGGTGCTGACGGCATTGCCTGGATTAGGTGTCAGAAGGAAGCAGTCCCTCCCCTTGGTGAGTTCTTTAACTTTCTTAGGGCAAAGTGACAGGAGGTTCCATATCTTGATCGACATCTTATGATGTCTATTTTTAGGAGGCTGGAGAGCAGCAGGGAGTGGCAAGCAGCAAGTTTGATTCATGTCAGCACTTTCTGGGTCCATACCGTCAAGAGGAGATATTCGTTGTCTGGACCTACCAAGACTTCCTTATAGGGAAGGATTCTATTTCTCCAATAAGCTATAAAGTTGGTGAGCAAGGAGCGTTAAGGGTGAGAGGTGCCATGTGTTTGCCAAGCTGCTTGGGGTCACACATGGCTTGCAGGTTGTGTGTTAAATGCAGCTCGAGGGTCCTTGTACCTTTATTGGGCTTTGTGCAACCCTTTAGGTGGATAGTGGAGTGCTCAACATTAGCGCAGTGCTGCTGCTTGTCTTCTCAGCGTGCTGTAGTTGTTGGCACCGAGCAGAAGATTAACCTGTTGATGGAGGTGGTGTCTGACTGTGACTTCTTCCACACTGGTCACTTTTTTCAAAATTTGAACATTAAGGAAAAAATTATCTGTGCCTTTTGGACCCACCTGTATTTCTAGGTTAGTGCCTGATGCATAGATGTACCCTGCAAGGCAGTGAGAATCTTGTGTTCACAGTGGCCTGTGCTCTCTAGGAGCACTCTTCCTTTAGGGCTGGGGTTGGGCAGGGCACCAGCATGCCAGCTTCAGAGCTAACTGGTGTGGTGAGAGGAGGTGCTGATGAGGTTTTTGTGATGTGGAGGCAAGGGAGGAGCCATGATAGAAGCAAAGACCCTCAAAAGGCTTTATGAGCTGGAAGGATGCCTGTTCCTGGTGGGGAAAAAGGTACTTGCTTTTTTGGGGAGTGGAGGGGTCATGGTGGGACTACAAGTGGGTTGTTTCTAGGTAGGCTGCAGGATATAGAGGCAAAAATCTAGTCTCACCATGTAGCATCCTCCAAGCCCAGGCCAAATCTCCAAACTGATGCTGTGAGACATGGTAAAAGGATTTAGAAAACTTTGCTTTGAATTTCCTTTCTCCATCACCTCAACTGGGTTAAGAGTGTCATGGAGCTGGTGTGAGAATAGTTGTGTGACAACAGTTTCCCTGTTGCGAACTCAAATCCCTACTCTAATTTCGATTGATTTTCTTTGTTGAGCATTCACTGCTCCTGGTTTTCTAACAACAAAATCTAATTAGTGAGGAAAGTTTTCTCCTGTAGCTCACTTAGTTACCCTGAAGATAGGCATAACCTTTGTGAATGTCTCTCTTCAGTGTATTGAGGGCTCTGAAATAATCAAATCCAAGCAGACTTAACTTCACTGATTTTTTTATTTTTTTTTTTAACTGAACAGTCAAAATAGGTCACAATATTTGGTTGAATTTGAGATGTTAACCTCCTGCCTCCTATTTTAAAAACTAAAACTACAACTGAAAGGAGTTTTCTAAGTTCTCAGTTTTAGCTGGAAAACATTCTGGCCAGATTACTCTCAGTTTTTGAGAAATATCTGGAAAATAGATTGAGTATATAAAATGCTCAACTGACAATCCTCTTTCATCTTTTCTGCTATTTGTAATCTGTTAGCCTGTGGGAACAGGCATATATTCAAGGCAAAGTGTAGCCATGGTCAGGTGTGATTGTGTAGAAAAGGTGTCCATATTTTTGTCTGAGTTAGCTGATGAAGATTTAGCACCGTGCTGACCTCCTGATTAGTACCGGCTGGGGCTGGAACTTGGTCAGTGAGAAAGTTAATACGGATCTTGGCCATCAGTCCCAATACATTAATAGAGGAGCTTGCTAAAGACTTTGGCAGAGCTGAAATGTTGCCTGGGTCAATGCAATGTGTCACCTTTTGTGGAAGTTTGCTTCTGCCCTCAGACTCTTGCTCTCCGGTGTTGGTGACTGGGAAACATTCCCATGAAAACAGGATTAAAAAAAATGAAAATATAAAGGAAAACTTAGACTGATTTTCTTGAACATTCTTATCTTACTTGCAGATGAGCTTTCATAGCTGGCTACAATGAAACTCATGCCAAAAGACTTTAGATGCCAAGTGGAAAATAATTCGGGTGCGTTTGTCTAGGGTGTAGAAAACTGATACCTGGATTAGCCACCTGGCTTGAATGGGCTATCAGATATGTATAAATCGAGATGGCTCTGTGTATATAAGCTGATAGAGCTTTTTGACCATGTGAGACTTTCTCTCAGAATTCAGATGAGGGAAATACCAGCACGTCACATCAGCCCTTTGTTTCATTGCTCCTTCTTGAAACAAAGCTCACTAGACAGAGCTGTGCTGGGGCTAAATATTCTAGTATGTGCATGTTGCATTCAGTTCAATTAAGAATCACTCTACTTTAAGCCAGCAGGGTCTGTTGAGGGCTTAAAAAGCTACTTGATTTGAGTAAGGTCACCTACACCTAAATGACCTATTTATAGAAAATATTTCAAACGCTCCTTAAAAGAAATTCAAGGTAAGATTTCTGATTCTGGTCCCAGTTATGTAAGGTTTTGTAGTCAGGGTTGTATGCAACTCTTTATCACCAGTTTAAGAAGACTCAATCCACAAAAATCTTTATTTCCGAATTATTATCCAAGTTCCTAATTTCCCAACAAATTGCTGGGTCATGGGCTGAAGGGCCCTGACCCTTGCAGTGTGGGGCTGTGCTCAGCTAATTCAGGCTGAGTGACAGTTACTTTCTGCTCACTGTAAATGTGTAAATGTCTGGACAGGGTGAAAAGCCCTGGGGAAAGATGCTGCTGTTAAAGCATTCAGATGCTCCATCTACTTCTTACCCTTTGGGCAAACTACAGAGAAGGGAATAGTCTCAGGATTTTATTAGGGTGTCACCAGATACTTCAAAGTAGTGTCTCTCTGGAAGAGACCGAGAACATATCAAATGTCTTGGAAAATCAGAGGGCAGAAAATTGGAGAGTCCCCTGGGATACTCACTGTATATTTAGCTTTCTATTCAGGACTAGAGATTTTTATTTATTTATTTTTAATTTTGGGTGGAGATAAGCTAGGATTGTGCCTACGGCAGTTCATATGATACCTGCTCACTGTTAATGCCTGCTCCTTGATTATATGTACAGCTGTACATATTTTCTAGTAGACATCATTGAGTGCAGAGTTACACAGCTATCAAACTCTTCTGAAAAGTGAGCTGTCATTCTCCTGTCCCTCACCACAGTTCAATAACTTGTGTGACCAATGCCACAGATTTTCGGCTGCGTCTCATGTGAGTGAGAATCAGCAGCCTGGTGGATTTAGCTTCACGGTTTTTATGAGTAAAACATTAAGAGTAGATTAGCTATTGAGAGAGTTCTGTTTTGAGAAATACAGTTTAAGAAAGAATAAAAATTACCACTATTAGGATAGGTGAGAAAATTTTGTATGTGAGATATCATGAGATTTAGAATAATAGTTCAATATCTTGTTGAGTTTAATGGACTTAAGTGCAGATGAATTAGAGGGTTTTTTTGAAGTGTTCTATGTAACTTTCTAGTTCATTTACTTTTAAAGCTTTTATCTTCATAGTTGCTTTACAGTTGTTCAAAAATTTCTGGATGAGCCTGGCTAAGTAATTAATGTGCCTTTCTGAACATGTGGGAGTGAAATATGCTCTACCTGCACTGCTGATCACGCCATTTGAACAGATTTCATTGGCTTCGTGGGGAAAGTGCGTTCAGTTGTGCTCATTTGTACAAGTGTCCCTTTTCTAATTGCATTTGGTTTTGTGTGAATGTGTGTAATCGAGAGGATGTGCAAGGAAATGTGAGGCTCTAGAGCCTTGCTCTTTCAGGGATTTTTTTGTTTTAACGTGCCTCCCAGTGGCAGTGTTAGAGTATTGACGTTATTTAAACTATTACTACTTGACATTTAAGTGCTATGCAGTAAACCAGCCAGTTGAAAGTGCTTTTGGCAATGGGTCTAAGATGTAATAAAACCTCAGTGAAGTAGGGGCAAACTTCTAGCTTAGTTGCTTCATATCTCCTTACAGGCAACTTTTGTCTTTACTTGTCATTGGCTAAATTAGTCACCACCTTTTTGCTTATGTAAGACAAAATCAGATATCTTGTTGCTATCTTACAATCTCTACGGTGATTTAAAACAGTATTTTGGAAATACTGTGAGGTGCTTTTGATTTATTAGGTGGTAAGAGAAGGGCTTTGCGACACAATCCCTGCTAATACTTGAAATTACTCTCTGAGCTCTTGAAATGTTACTCTCTATGTAATTTACTCTAAATTCCAGTGTTTCTCCCAAAGTTTGTCCCTCCCTAGACCCTCCAAAGGTATCTTCCAGATAAGTTTCCAGGTTAGCCGAAGTTAAAGTGTCTACTAGTATATATGGACAGTCCTTACTTTTGAGGGACTCCTTGCTTAGCAGCACTTTAGGAAAAAAAGGAGGCAAAGCTCTTCTAAAAACGTTGTGGAGAGGACTAAGTGGTGGCTTTTCTGTTTGCTTTTCCTTCTAGTTTTCAGTAGTGTCCCAAAGAGATGCCTTGGTGTGTAGCTGGTGTCCAAGTTACCTGTCCTGGGACACCTTTATGCCATGCAGTGATTTAGTAACTGCCACCAGTGTGGCTCCGGCACCAGTGGCAGGGTGCACAGGGGCAAGGGATGTGCCTGGGGCTGCTCTAGGGTGGATCCGCCTCAGTAGTCAAACTGGTAGAAGAAAGCTGGTCTGGGTGGCATCACACAGGCACCTGTACGTCCCTAAGGGCTAAGTCATATTTGCACTTGTCCCCTTCCTAACTGGAAGGGCACTTGGGACTGGTCACCTTGTCCATTGGGTATGTCAGTCTCAGGGAATCTTTCTGGAGTCATCACTGGAGCTGGCTCAGACATAATCCGAAGGCCTGTGCCAAAAAATTTCGTGCAAAAACTTGCCAGTTCCTAAGAAAGCGCTGTGGGTGAAGCTACTGTTAACGTTCCTGTTCTCACTCCACAGTTTCACATGGAGTTTGTCTGCAGCATAATAGCTCTCCGAGCTCTTCAGCTGACATTCGTGGTCCTGCCTGCCTTCCAGCCCAGAAGCTTTCTGTCAGTGCATTTTAGTGAGTTTCTCTCTCTGTTCAGAGATGACCTACTTGAGTAGCAAATGTAATAAGAATTAAGGACATGTGGAGAAACACTTTTTTACTCTCTTAAGAACTCTGTATTCAAAAACAAACGCTAGTTTTGTTCCATGCAGCAGGCTTCGTCATGCATCACACAGTTACACAAGTCCTTTACTAGTTGATAGTTTTTAAATTATTTTTCCCCTGTCCATATAGGCAGCTTATCTGCAGCTGGGCGTGGCAGAATTAGTGTTCTGGGATTTCAGACTTGAAAACACCAGCACGGGGTGCCTTGTGTGCTGAATGACCGTCACGTATGCCATGGATACGTGTCAGAAACCAATCTCTGTCTCTGCTCAAGAGAGGATACTTGGGTACATCTTTGATTTACGTTCGATTTACGTGACACCAGATCAGGGTGCTACACGCTCAGATCAGGATCTGCAGAGCAGAAGCCTACAAAGTGCTGCACTCAGCATCTCCAACATCCAGGTGCCAAAATGTCACAGTTAATACTGTGAACCTGGGGCTCACTCCAAGGACTAGTTGTGTGTCCTAGGAAGGGCCCTTAGATTTCTAGTAAAAAATCCCAAACTTTTTCTGTTGGTGATAGGGACCGAGTTAAACATATTGCCTGGATGGGAAGTTTATCCATTTCCCACTGCCTCGGTTAGGAAATCAAGAATGAGGCATCTTTGTCTTTAAAGTCTCGTCCCAGTTATTGCAGACACAGACCCATAGTGGTGCTCTTCATCAATTCAACATTGCTTCTCACTCAGGCTTGTGTGGGAGAAGGAAGTTGACAAAACGGACAAGCTGTCTCTTTGGGAGTGTCCTTGGCCACAGCTTTAACTATGGAATTCCTGATGGTCTATTAAGAAAATGACCCGTATGGTTGTTTTTCTATTAATCCTGGATGGTTGCTGGTGGCAACTCCGAGATGCATCTGTCACCCTGTTCTGTTCTGACTTTCATGATTTAGTCTTTAACCTTTGTACTTATTGTTCAAATCCAGGCCATGCTAGTAGTAGGGGGAATTGGAAATACAAATTTGGTCTGGAAAGGCTTGTGCAAAGCAGATAAGAGTTTTATGGTTTTTCCTGAGTAGAGGGAAAAGAATCTTTACATTTTCAATTATAAAAACAAATGCTTCCTCCCTGCCTTGACTCTCTTCCTGTGGTGGTTGTACTGTAACCTCAGGTGAGCTGAGAAAGGTCTGAGTTTAGAGATTTGAGTCTTTTAGCAATTAGTTATTCCTGTTACTCAGTTTTATAGTCAGTAGATGGTGCTCAAAAATAGAAAATCCCATACCAGCTCCTACTTTTACTAGCAAATGACCCAATATCTCCTGTAATTGGGTTAAAGCGGGGGGTAAAAAAAGAACAAAAGAGGGTGAAAGGCCTGTCACCACTTCTGATGGTGACAGGTAATTTTGGGGTGCTTGCATTTGCAAGAAGCCAGCTTGAGACTTCTTAAGAGGGTGGGGGAAAAAAAAAGCCTCACTTCCAAAGTGTGTACCCTGGAAGGCTCAGAAAACCAGATTCCCTGAAGGTGAGTCAAACAGGGCATCTGAGGAGCACCACCAAAATAATCCTTACCTGAGTTTGTAAATCACCACCTTATTTGTTTTGGAGGACATTATGCTCCCTGAAGTCAATCTGAAATGAGGTGCACTGCCAAATATGTCTTGTTTGGCTGCTGTAAACCCTTATTAGGCAGCTCTATCCCTACCCACCCCAGCTGTAACAGTTAGAAGGGGTTGGGATGTCTCTTTATAAAAACTGACAAAGCCTTTCTGTGTGTTTGCCTGCTGTGGGGCTCCCCACATCTTCGTGATACTGCAGCCTGGCATTCCCAGTCACCTCTCATTAGCAGTGAGTTCTGGTGTGGGCAATAATTTCCCTGAGGAGTGGAGGAGAGCCCACTTGATAACTATGTTTAAAGTGCTGGAAGCTTTGACAGCCACACCTGGTAACTTGGCACAAAGAGCCCCAGGACAGGATTATTCATGGAGTCTTGGTCCAAAGTTAAATTTTAAGTACTCCCTGACTCCAAAGTTTTGCTAGAGGTGGTGCTGTGCCTTTTCCATGCTGTGACTTTGGTTGCTGAATGGAAAGATTCAGGATTACTTATTGCTAATTAAGGGTCTGGGCTGAAAATCAGAGAACCGCCATTCTTGACTTTGCCACATCTCCCAGGCAAATCACTTCTAAGAAGATGTTGTTTCCCTTTGCTGCCTGAGCTCTCAAAGTGTGAGAAAGCCTACCCCAGGGGGCCAGCTGGGACCTTGGGAGGTTGTCCAGTCCCTGCCCCTGCTCCGAGGCAGGATGATGGGCACCGTGGTTGTTTCTGGTGCTTTCTCGAAGAGCCCAGCACTGGAGGTGCCACAGTCTGCCAGGGCAGCCCTTGCCTGATGTGGGGCATCAGGAGAGAGGGAAAGATCAGGGACAGAGAGGGGAAGGGTGTCACCCTCACAGGCAGCATAGGTTTCTGCATCACCTTGTGGCCTTGGTTCTGTGTTTGGGTAGACTCCCCTGCTGCGGTGGAGTCTGCCCTTAAAACACCTCAGAGGAGCCCTGCTCCTTGCCTAGTAAAGGCATGACAAAGAAGGGAGGAGATACTTGCAGAAAGGTCTATGCTAGTGACAAGCCTGCAGGGCAGGGGACTGTGCCACCACTGCATCGCAGGGCAGTCCTGCAACCTCTGTCACACTGCTCCTGTCATCACCTACTTGCAAACAGCGAATATTAATGCTTATGTGCTGCTGTTAGTGTTAAAAGAATAGTTCAGTCTTACTAGCCCAGCTTTTTTCCTTTGCTTCAAAGAGGAAAATGTTTTGTCTGAAATTATCTTTCAAAAGAAGGAGAATTTGGGAAGACTCTGTTATTAGTTTGAATGTGACAAAACCTGGAGTGTTCCCTAAGCTCTCCCTAACAGCAGGAAATACATACTGGTAGCAATCTGGGTAAAAAAAAAAAATGAACTCAGAGGTGCCTCAGACTGCAGCCTGCCATCTTTTAGATGATAATATACTACTGAGTTGATTTATGTGAAGATATATTAGCTAGGATCACTAGAGTTGAAAATTCTATTTTCTTCTAATGAACTGGACATAGAAAACTATCAAATCATATTAAATTATTTAGTACAAAATCTAGCTTGTGTTTCCCTTCATCTCTGGAGATGAGTGAAATGTGAAGTCTAATCTAATTTTCAGACAGTATTCCTAAAACCAATGGGTTTTTCATGTAGTCTTTACTGTGATCACTCAAAGTATTTCAAAATGCTTTTTTTCCCCCCCCTCTCGTTTTGCTTTCCCAGTTGATTCGACTTTAGTATTATGAGAACCTGCATACTGATTCAGAAAAACATGGACTACTGGTTGTGAAAATTAAAGTGAACTTCAAGAAATTTCACTAAATGGGTCATGATCTTGGGACTATGTGTATTAAGATACCTGCAACAGAACTCATCATGAGATGAAGACGAGTAGGTCTTATTAGGAGTCTTTGTACTCCTTCTTTTCTCCATAACAGGCACTATTCCTTATGTAGAGTGGTCCTGCGACCAATCAGCTTATCAAGTAGGTGGAGAATAACTATTTATAGCCCTGCTTGTAGAAACTGGTCTGTCTCTTAATCTCTTTAACTGTTTAACTT
Organism: Trogon surrucura; assembly: GCA_020746105.1. NCBI lineage: Eukaryota > Metazoa > Chordata > Aves > Trogoniformes > Trogonidae > Trogon > Trogon surrucura. The sequence goes on along the minus strand of CM036621.1, from coordinate 51,032,709 downwards.
CCCTCTTCTTTTTCCTAATTAAAGAATTTCCTGACATGGAGGAGTTTTCCTCGAAGGTCAAGGCAACAGTCAGTGTCGTAGGTTGGCACACAAAGTCTGGCTACAGGGGGAGGTCGAATGGAAGTGCAGCCAGAGGGAAACTTCTGAAAGACTCTTCCTTTTTGTTTTCAGCTTGTAGCAAACTGCAATTTTTAAGCAAGTATGTAGAAGTGAGCAGAAATAATTTGAAATGCTTCTACCTATGGCTTTCTGGCTCATGGTCTCTATCAATGTTTGCTGTACAATGCAAATGAAAAGAATATAGACAATACTGCCAAATCCCTCTAGTTTTTTGATCTGTTTTGGTTTACTTTTAAAGATAAACCATGTTGATCTCAAAACACATGATGAAAAGGTCATCAGGTGGTTGCAAAAAGTTTGGAAAGGACTTGAGAGGAAACTGCAAAATAAGGTTTGGTTTTAGTACAGCGCTGTGGGAAAATGTTGCATTGCAAGCTTCAGTAACCCTTTCCTGTTCTCATGCACTTATTTTAGACTACTTTTGAGGGGGTTTATTGCTTTTTTTTTTTCTTTATTAAATTTAGCTTTACCAAACAGATCAGACTGATTCTGACTTGGTAAAAGATTCTGAGGGCCACACTCCAAAATACTTGTGAAGTCTCCAGGCTTCACTGTTAGGTTAAATCATGCGCCATGCCTTACACCTCTCCAGCTCTTACAACAATCAAAACCTCAGGCAGGTCAACAAATCCATTGCCTGAGGTTACTCATTCATTTCACTGCAGTCCCCAAACTGGAACCAAGCGCATGCAACGTTTCACTGCAGGTCTCAGCCAGGACTCTGCTAACTTTCCCCCTTGGGTCTGTGATCAGCACACGTTCGTCCATTTACCTTGATGCTCTTGAGGTCGATTGCAGGTTCTTTGGGTTTAGCTGGTGCAGGTGCTGGTGCTGGCGCGGGTGCCGGCGCTGGTGCTGCTGCTGGTTTCTTTACATCCTTCTTTGGTGCCATTTTGTGTTGCTTAGACTTGAAAGTTAAGGTGCCGCCCCACAAAAAAACTTTAAAAAAACACCCCTAAAACCTTAAAAGTGATTCCTGGGAGAGGAGCAGTGGTCAGAATGAGCTACAGCCTGTGCCCTGGAGGTGGACCCGATGTGCTAAACTATAAGGGCATATATATATTTCACTTAGTGCCTCGTACAGTTCTGACACATGCAGCTGGATTGGACAGCTTGCTAATCAAGGGGGATGTCATTCCAGCTTGAGCTATAAATGGAATATAAGAGTTCAGGGCTTCATAACATCAAGGGACTTCAGTGGCTTTTCCCCTCTCTTTTAAAAACCCCAACCACCTCCCCTATAGTTTTGTTTAATGTGTGCAAAGGAGAGGGAAATGTGACAAACCCGGTTTCAGATCTGCTGTTGACATTCAGGCACGGATTGAACAATCCCTTTTCTCATCAGAAGTTTAGTTCTGCTTAAATAATAAATCTTCTTTCTTTCCTTCCCTCCCCTTTTCTCCCTGCCTGTGTAGCATTCCAGGAGGATTCAGTTTCAAGTAGGAATTTTGACTTTCATGGCTGGGAAGATCATCAATTTCCAACCTCATTTGCCTCTCTCCCCATGGCCCCTCACTCCTCCTCTGCTTCCTGCTTTTACAAGGAAGTGTGTTGATCAAGCAAAGGCTCTGGGTGTTTAAAAATAAAGCAGACAAATACGGAAAACACTGCAGTATCTTCAGCCAAGGCGTCTCTCCCAGACTCTGAGCGTCTTTCAGCTGTTCTTACTATTCCTTTCGATCATGTTAAGACCATGTTTAAAATTGAAAATTCCTTCCTTTAATCTTTTCCTTTGATCTTCTTTTTCCTCTACTTGAGATAAGCCGTGCCCTGATAGAATGGCGATTAGGTGGATGTTATGTTTTCCCACACAAAAAGTTTCCTTTTTGTGATGTATTTATGATTAAAAACCAGCCATCAGGCAAAGGAGGAGCTTCGGTTTTCACCTTGTTTGCCTGCCCATACCGTGTCTCTTTTTTATCTTTCTACCCTCAGTTTCCTGATGGACCTCCCTGCTCTCCAGGAGACCCAAATTTTAGAAGAAGATGACTTTTCTGTTTTCAGTAGACTCTTCCAGCATAGCAAAACCAAACTTAATGGTTCCCCTGGGTCCACACGACTGAGGTTTTTCTGCAGAAAAATCCAGGACTGCTTGCCCTTGTCCAGTAATCTCTCTCCCACTTACTTTCCAGGCTCCTGAAGTTCTGTGCTAGTAGGTGCAAGGCTTTTGATGAGCCCCATACTTCCGTCTCATGAACTATATTGGGGAGGGCTTTGTAATTAGAAATTTAGAGCCTTGAGGCCTGGACAGACATTTTACATCTGGCAGGGTAGCCATGCATTTTAAACTAATGTATTTTGAGGAAGGTAAACTTACAAAAATGCACACCAAAACAAGGATGGAAAGTGGCCAAAGGTATATTCTCATGTAAGAAAACCTGTGCTCAAAGCTCTTCTTTCCTACAGCCCATGACCTTGAGCAAGAAAGTTTTGGAAGTTGAGTCATATCTTCTGAATGCATACTAATGCATACAATTTGAAGACTTGATGCAGTCTCTGCTTCAGAGCACACAGACCGGGAGAGATTTTTATTTCCTTTTTTTAATACCTTTAGTTTTGGGAATACTTTGCGACAAAGAGCCTGTGACTTGTGAGCTCTGCTGGCTGCCTTCAAGGTGCTCAATGGAGGGATCCCTGTGCTGCTGCTCTGTCTGGGAAGGGTGATGGTGTGGCCTCTTCTGCACCCCTGCAGGTTGGCAGGAGCCTGTGGGATGCCATCTGTCACCCTTGAGGGGCCTCATGAGGGCATGTCTTACATTACACAAACCAAACTTTTCTTAGCTAACTTCAAAGGAAATGAATCCTGGAGATATACCTTGTATGGAAATAGTCTGAATTTGGTTTTACGCATCTCTACACATGTGAGAACTTTAAGTAACTGCAAGAAAGAACCAGTGGTGATCTAATAGTTTCTTTGGTCACCTGAGGTTTGCAATGAAATATGCCTGAAAGCCCCCATCAAATATATTGTAAAAGGAAGACAGGCTTTCAAAAATGAAGCAAGAACTTAGTGCTGGCTCTACATGGTGTGTGGCCTGTCTAAGAATGCAGATGTTCCAGAAAAGGAGGTGACAAAAAAGGTTTTGTGAGGAGCTGTCACAAAATAATTGTATATTGTCCAGGTGAGAAGACAAACAGATGCAAAGGAGGAGGCGGATGGCAGGTCCTTATTTCAATTGCTGGATTAAAGATTTGGATCTAGTCAGTTTTCTGGCCTTGGGACAGGACATCGTGGGTTTATCTGCCTGGCAAGCTTGGATGTGTCCTAACACATCTCTGTGAGTGCATCATGTCTGTCCCCAGGGAGCAAAGCCATCCCGGGTGATGCAGAGGAGACACGTCCCTGTGCTCTTGCTTGGGAGCTGCCGTTCCAGGGGCTGCAGGAAGAAGGCTCCTCTTCCACTTTTAGCAGCAGCTTCACACAAACAGGAATAGTAGACCAAACCCCCAGCCTCTCCCTTGTGCTTGCTGGGACTTGCCAAGATCTACTTCTAAAGGAAAGTGGCAGCAGCTGGAGATGCAAATTATTGCTGGCATCTGCCTTGCTGGGTGCACAGCTACTGGGGGGTGCATGGATGCCTCCCTGCTGCAGGAGAATCTGTGTTGAGGGAAGGTGTAATGAATTGTGATGGAGCTTCAGGTTTCACGAGGCCCCCAAAAAAATCCAGTAGTGAGGAAATTGTTGGTTGGAAACCATGCCCTGTTAGTCCTGCTACTCACTGAAATGGGTCACCTTGCTTGAGGTTTGTCTGGTTTTTAGAAAGGGTTTAACTGATGAGGGTGTGGTTCTGGCCAACACAAAACTTCTACACATTTGGTCTGCATTTAGTTGAATTAATATAAGGGAAGTGTTTTTCATCTGGAGAATTGACACGATTCCTTCTAACACTTCTGGAGGACATTCATTTTTTCAGATTGAAGTCACACGGAGGTGGCAGTGATCTTAGGAGTTGTACACTGGGCTGCACCCCCCTGTGCAATTACTCTGAAGTCTCTGCCCTTCTGGTCCAGTTTTAACAGGATGGCTCTGTCTCTGGTTTCCTATAGCCCAGGGAGTGAGACTCTCATCCAGGGTGAGGGAGGTGATGGTTTAAATCCATACAGCAAAGTAGGAGACTACAGCTCCCATGTTTCAGAAAAGCATCCAAGCCACAGAGCTGTTGAATAAAGGTCAAGTGCTGCTGCTTCTGCTCTTTCACAATGAACTCCCTTTGTTGCTTTTTGCTGTCTAAAATGCCTGAAAATTAATTTCATTTCCTATTTTGCCAGTAACTTAAAAACAAAGTACTTGGTTTTTCACTATCCATATAGAAGCTTTCTTTTTTCTTTTTTTTTTTTTTTTACACTTTTGATGTGTCCACCAAGCCGCACTGCTGTAATGACTGCCCGAGAGAGATTTCTACTAGTTGTGGTTTATCTGAGATGTTGTGCAGGTTTCACAGGGTAAAGTGTGCTGCTTCCAGCACGAGGTTGCTCAGAAGAGCTCAGTCCAGTGTTTTCTTTTGGTGTGCTTTACTCTGCTCAAGATAGCCAGAGTAGCCAAAGGGCTGGTTTAGGAGGCCACAGAGGGAGAAATCGTTTCTGGGCAAGATCGTGTGAATTTATATGCTATTAGTCTGTGACCAGAAGAATCACTGTGAGTTTGGTGAATCTCTGAGTGCTTGCTTTAAACGGAGTTTCCTTGCTTTGTGAAATTGTTGGTGAGTTCATTACAGGATGCCAGATCAAGTGTAAGAGGAAGTATTGTTGGTCACTCAGAAGATTCTGGTGGGAGTCTGCTTTCAAGCAAGGTGTGTAACACTAAAAACACAGACAGTGTTTACAAATACCTAAGGACAGCTGACCTATTTCAGTCTCTTCTTGGAGCCTTTCTGCTGTCCCACGCACGCTTACCTTCTGTCATTTCAGCTGTTTGACATGTTCTCTCTTTCCTGTGATCAGCTCCTCTCTGACACCTGTTGCTGTTAAATATTTGCCGTGTTCCTCGTTTGAAGGTTGGGGGGGGCTGCAATGTCAGCAGAAAAAAGTGCAAGTGTATGTGAGCATTTGGTGAGCAACGAGCTTTGAGAAAGGTTGTAGTGGTTTGGAGCTGTGCCCTGGCAGAGCTACCTACTTTATTCAGCTCATAAGTGGGAAGTGATTCCATTATCCAAAGTTACAAGAACTACAGGGAAGTAACTTCCTGGAGAAGCCTTCTGAACACAAACAGGGGAGGCACAGTGAAATTCAAAACTAGTATGTGGGAATGTGTTTTACAACACCAGTTAAATTGTGAAACTTGTTGCTGGGGGACTATTTGAGGCAAAGAACCTAGTGAGATGCAGGAAGGAACTTGGCATACAGGCAGTTATTGAGTGTATCTGTTATTAAAATTCACAACAAATTTGGAAGGACTATAGAATGCATGTCACTGTGCTTTAAACTGGTGGAGACTGGATCCATTTTTTGACACCAAGATGCTGAGACATCGTCGTGCTCTCTCTTAATTGTGTGATTTTGGCCATAAAAGCATGATTATTGCCCAATCTAGTTTGATTCTTGTGTTTCATCACAGCCTTGAAGTAACAAACCAGGGTTCCATTGCTAGCAAACTCTCTCAAGACTTCAGCTTCAGGTTGTAATGCTGACAGTATGCAGCAGATTGCCTGATTAATCTAATTGTTTGGCTTTGTCAGCACTCTGGAGGTGTGAGGCACTTGCAACACAGAAAAGCAAAACCATTTGCAACCCAAGATGCTCTTAGCTGCGGAACACCCTGACAAGCTGTGGAAACTTGTGCAAAAGAGAGTCAAGCTCAACAAATAGTCAGGTCAGAATGTTTCAGGGATCTTTCTCCAATGAGGGTTCCCTGCCCTTGGGAAGGTGGTCTGGGAGCAGGGCACAGCACACAGGTGCCTGGAGGTGATTGTGCAGGAATGTCACCTGCAGAGAGTCAGGGCTGGCACCACAGGATTTGCAGGTGGTGGGAAATAGGGCAGTGATGGATGAACTCTGGAGACAGCATTGTATAATAGCAGAAAGGTTGGCTTATGCCCACAAATGAAGGACTTTGCTGGCTCGAGGGAGGTGATGGGTGTGTTTTGAAGGGCGGATTTGCCCCTTGGCTTCCTCCAGTGCTGTGTAAGTTGTTGGTAGCCTGAACGCAGGCAGGGACATGCAGGAGTCACAGGGCAGCAACGGCTGAAGTCAAACCATGTTGAAGGAGTGCGCAAAGGAATGAGTATCTGAGCGAGGGGAAAGAAGGCACCAACTGGTGTGCCACATATAGCCTCCGGCTGACTTAGCACTTGTGCCGCGTTGTCCTGCTCAAGATTTTCTAATTCTGTCCCAGACGATGTCAGTGTCTCCCAGCAACTGGCAGCATGACATACAAGGCATTCCTTGGAGAGCCTGCAAGTATCTCCGTCACCACCGCCTGGCCCCAGGAGGACCAACGAGGGGGTGAGCGGCTTCCCGAAGGTGTTGCTGCTTCTCAGCTCTTGCTGGACAACTTGGGGGCTGCCTTCAGCTCACGTTCAGGCAGCTCCCCTTCCCAATGCCATCATTCCCTGAGGAACAACCGGTGTCACCCAAGTGCTCTTTGCACGTTGCTTTCCGCTGTCCTGTAAAGCTTTTGATAGTTTGTTTTGGCTCCTCATCTTCCTCTGCATGAACATCAGTTTATAGATCACTGAGCAACCAGGCTCTGAAATGCAAGTGCCTGCCTAAATGTAGCCAAAGTATGTATGAGCAGGGCTGTGCCTTGCTTCTTTGGCAAAAGCTGTGGTTGAGGCAGAATGTGCATATCAAATCCCACCAGGAGGGACTTCTTATCAAGCAAAGCACTAGCTGGTGAGCCTGGGGTGGGGTGTGGGGGGGAGGGGTGTGGGGGAGGGAAGGGTACTATGTAGTTTTAAATGTAAAGATTAGGCAGTGCGTATGTTGTTAATCTCTGCATGCTCTGTCACACTACGTAAGATAAAAACCCCTTGCTGCTGCTTTCAATTGGGATTCCTGTGGCTTCAAGGCCCTATAGCCTATGTGTGAGCTGCAGAGAATTGCTGCTTTTTGTTTCCTCTCTTTTCCCTGGAGCATGCAGTAGAGGAGTTAAATTACTGCCCATTTAAAATGAACTGTGTCTTTCTCAGGTCCCATCTTAATTTACTAGGAGGTGAACTGACTTCAGACTTGGAAAGGACATTAAAGGATAGCTAAGGATATGGTATGGAGTCCACACATACCTTCATTACCTGGGAGGTTTCACTGTGACTTACGGAGCATCAGCTTCTTTTACTTTTTTCCTTCCTCTCATGTTTGACATAAAGTGCTCCAGAAGGTCTTGAGTCAGCCCAGGATCTAAAGGCCAAACTGGCTGGTGAGATAAAGCACCAGGCTTAGCATGATGTCAGGTTAAGTTTTGCTGATTTCCATTAGGGATGGTCTGGGGTTGAAACATCTTGAAACTCAGAAATTGTATCATATCATTTGGTGCAGCTTCCCAGCTGTCATGGTGCTCAGCTCAGTGTTGTCTGTGGACTTGCATTCTTCCATAGCATGAATAGATGCTTTCTGATGGCACTGTGTCCTCTTACCCCACCAGGATTTTCATCCCCAGTCCCTGGCCCGTGGCTGGAAAGTTGTCCTCCAACCAGCAGGCAAAGGAGGCTGCAGGCAGGGTCTGGCAGGGTTTCCTCACACTTCTTCAACCAGTCGGGGGTAAAGAGCCTCCTCTTAGAAATGTCACAAGAAGATGACATGGATTCCTTGATGCTTTTAGTGGGAAAGGGGAGACTCGGCAACCAGTTGTGTCCAAGGTGACAGAGCTGCCAAGTGCTTCTTCCAGGAGGCAGGAAGGTCTTGCTTCTGCCAGCCAATACCCTGGATAAACCTGGCCAAGATGTTTAAAACTAGCTGTGATGGAGCTTGGCCTTTTGTGCTGTGCTCATAACACTTTTTTTTCCTTCTGCATGTGAAACCAAACCTTGGTAAAGCACCGCAAATCCTACCTTTGAAGATGCTCACAAGTGTGAGCTTGTTTTTTGGGGAGCAGTGATGTATACACTTGTAATAGCTCTCCTCCAGGATCTGTCAAGTAACTAGGCTGGCTTTCTTTAAATAGCCCCCTGCTACAACCCCTTATTTAGCTGTAGGGAGGCCAGTGATACCGTAATGCTCAAGAATGTCGTTTTGCTTCTCGTGTGACCTATGAGATCAGAGATTGTTAGCAGGAGATACACAGTGATTCTTGCAGAAGGTGCTGCCGGATCCAAGACCTGGAAGTCCTGTGGGGTTGAGATGTCAGAGCACAAGGGCTGAAGGACCCCCTGGGAGGGACTCTGGCCGTAGGGAGTCACTGAGCACTTAAACACCCTGTGAAAGCTTCACGTGCCTGGTGTTCAGCAGTCAGTGCAAGCTGCCCCTGCCTCCACCTCTTTTAACTCTTTCATTTAAAGTTGCTATTTCATTTAAGATGCATGTAATTAGGACTTTGGAGGTCCACTTACAGAGCGTGATATGAGAGAGGCTTCAATTTCAGCGACTTCTGCTCAAATAGCCATACCTGAGGGTTTTTCTCTTGCTTGTTAAACTTCTGTCAAAGTCAGTCGCTTCGCAATGTGATCCGGCTTCAGAGCTGCCAGCGAGCAGCTGATGACATACTTTATGAAGACTGTTACCCTCAAAGGTACCTCAGAAATGCATGTTATTTTTATTAAATACTTTTGTCCCAAACTCATCTCTCCCAAGCAACTCTAAGCGGGTAAGAACTGCAGCAGTTCTATCTGTGGGCTGTGGGCTGCTCTATGTGGATGTGCAGGTGTGACTTTTAACCCTTTTTGTTTATAAGGTTCTTTCTAGCTTTCTCCTTGAAAAATATTGGATCATGGAAGTGGGAACAGCAAGTGCAGCTGGACCTTAAGTGCAAAAACTGTTTTGGGTGAATGTTTGTAGCGAGGACAATTTAAATAACAGTGGAAGAAGTCTTTGTTTCTGTACTTTTGGGGACTCTGAAATAGTTGGGAGACCAGATCCTGAAAGGTGATGCCACCATGCAAGAGTTTCCTGACACAAACTCTGATCTTGTGACTTCTGTCCATTAGTTGTGCTACCCTTTTTTGATTGCCAATGGTCACATTTGAAATTTTTTTACCTGTTGATTCTGGCAAATGAATTTTAGTTTCTGAGTTTGTGAAAGATGGGTAAACGTAACTATTCAGAACTCGAAATCTGAATGCTCTTGATTAACAGAAAGACCATGTAGTATTTTTGTTTCCTGCCTTGTTTGTGTAACTTTCAATGTGATGTTGACAGAAAACTTTTGCAATAACAAGTTCGTCATTACTTTTAAGCAAATATTTTGAAAAACTTTTGTGAAGTAAATAGATTTGGTGAAGGCTTTTGCCACAGAATGTAAGACGTTTTCACAAAATGGAACTGATTTAGAAATGAAAGTGTTTTGTAGGGGTTTGGGGTTTCTTTTTGTAGTCGTAAAATAACATGAAAGTATTTAGTGACATTAACAAAATTCAGACATACTTTTCATCTCTTGTGTAGAAATGAAACACTAATTTCTGAAATTTACCTACTATTTCAGCAATAGTCTGTGGCACCTGTGCTGTCCCAAGAGAGCAGAACTCCTGTGGTGTTTTACAGCTGGTGTGATAAAATGAAATAAAATTGACTTCACCACAGAGGAGCTTCTGCCACCTTTGTGTTGTCGTAAGATTTGCCTCCTTGAGAGTATAATAGGATGATCCCTGGTAGTGTTTTTCCTTTAGAAACTGTTGTGAAATCATTTCATGTGTGTTTTGATTTGTCCTTGTGAATGTTACATATAGATAAGGATAAATGAAGATATTTTATTAATTCTTCTCTTATTGTGCTTAGTTTCAATGCTGTTCCCTGCAGCAAGCATACAGGTTTCTTATTATGATAAAATCACGTCGAGAAAATTGAAGGATCTGAGAATCAAGCCACTTGAAGATCTGTATGTGACGGTGGGTGGAACCTTCACCTTGTTGGATGCATCTCGCAAGGGGTGTAACATCAGCAACCTCCTCCCAGGGTCTCCTTTCTCCCTCTTCCTGAGGTTGAATGACAGTTTAGCACAGCTTTTACAGGGTAGGTTGGAGAGGGGGGCTGCTATATGCTTAATAATGCTGTAGTTAAAAGCCTATCAAGTGCGGTTTGACGCTGGAATGTCATTTTTGTGCCCACTGCTTTGGAAGTTGGGAGTATCGCTATCCCATTTGTTCTTTTTATGATCTGAAATCAGTTGAGACTCTCAGTCTCTTTTAAAATTAGATGGAGCTTTTGCTCCTTCAGAGTATCACTGTAGAGATATCCCCAAGGAAGCTTCCAATGTGGATGAAGTCCCTGCCATCTTTTTTGCATAATTTTTTTCCCTTCTTTTCAAGTCCTTAGACTTTCCTTTTGTTGCCCTTATGAAGGCAAAGTTTTTATCTCCCCCTTTGAAAGGTTCAATTTCCACAAGGATTTTGTATGCCATTTTTAGCATTTTAACAGCATTTAAAAACAATCATAATAAAATTCCTCAATCTGCCATGGGCTTTGACATTTAGCACAAACACGCTGCTAATGCTGGGTAGCACATTTGCATCTCCACCTGAGGGTGGTGAATGCTGAAGAGCACTTTGCCCCCCACTCCCAGCGCATCTAATTCAGCAGATGTGCTTTCTTCACAACAGAGTTCAACTGACATTCCCCAATTCCTAATTAACTTGACAAGTGTGGGTTTTTTCCCCCGCAGTCCCACCCCTTCAAAAGGAAGAAGAAACCCAAAGCCCCAGCACAGTTGTGAGCACTCGCTGCTGTGATCTGCCTGCTCTCTGGAAAGAGAGGGGCCGCATGTTAGCTGCAGCTATAGCCCAGGATTAGACAGCTGACGAAAACCGTCCAGCAGAAAGCAGCACTGGCAGCTCTTGGGATGAGATGACATCTGCCAGGGGGGAACGTGTTGTTGGCAGTATCAGCGGCTGAAGGCTATGCTTCCTCTCTGTGTGCTCTGATGCAGACCCGCTTTCCTTGTCATCCTTTGCTCAGTAATGAGGATGGTAATTGTAATTTATTGGCCAAGGATTTTGGTAGTCACAAGTGAGTTTTGGAAACCAATTTTGGGGTTTTGGAAAGTGATAAGCACTCTTCTCTTAAAAAAACCCGAAACAACAAACAACCAACCACAAAGCAAAATGAAACAAACAAACATAAAAAAAACCACCTGGCCTCCTGTCACAGATTTTTAAACTGAAATCAAGGTGTCTCAACTCACTTTGCTTTGCAAATCTATTGCTACAGCTTGGTTTTTGAAGAGCAAGTGATAGCGAATGTTGTCTCAGGGGCCGCAAGACTGTGTAGTATGTTATACGTTGTGTGTTGCATGACTAGGGTTCAAATTAAGGAGAAAAAAACCTTAATGGGAAAGAGTGATATGAGGAGGATGAAAGCAAAGCCACAAATCACAGAATCACAGAATGTTAGAGTTTGGAAGGGACCTCAAAGATCATCTAGTCCAATACAGCCAGGCACTCTTGTAAGTGGATTCAAGGCATACGTACAAAGAGGATTTTGGTACCCCGTGCGTTGTGGTGGTATCACCTGCAAACGCTTGAAGGCTGAATTGGTGGGAGCAGTTTACCAGGGGTCTGGCACACGTTTCCTCTCTCAGCTCTGGGGGAAGTCTGTGCAGTGGCTACTTATGGGGCCTGAATTCCCATCCCAATGCTGTCATGAGACAAACAAAATTCTCAACCCCTCTGGAAAGCAAAGATACAGGGAACTTTATTATCTCAGTTTGCTTTAAGACGGTCACAGTTCAGTGTGGTTTCAAGGTCAGAAGAGACTCCTAATTTGCTTTTTTTTTTTTTTAAATGCATTCCTTTATACCTGCTGTATGTTCCAGAAAGATGGAGCTTTTTACCTTCCCACAGCCATTGCAAACTGTCAGTTGGATTTTTTTTTTTCCTTTGTATGGTCTTCCAGCCTAAATTTGTGCCCAAGCAAGGCTCTCAGCCATGTGTCAGATCTAAAGGTTATGTCCGGTGATTTTACTGGAGCTGAAGAAAATGCGCCCAACAGCTGGCAGGGCTCTTGGGGTGCCTGGCCTTTTGGGGAATAGATGGCCAGGAGATCCTTGCTGTTTTAATAGCTCTGACAGTCTTGGCCAACTGAATGTGGTATACTTCATTATAACTCAGTTTCCATGCAAGCAAGTGACCTTTGCAGTGGTTAAGGAAAAGACCTCAAATTTTCATGGTCCTGTTAAAGAGCTAGTGACAGTTTCCTTGCTGGTGGGCTCTGTGCTCCTTAGGGTTCATACAGGGTGGTCTTGCACGTGGGCAAAGGACAGGGTTGTGATCCACATCATAACAAGGAACATTTCACCCCAGCCTAGTTCCCTGTGACCTACCTTGACAGAGCATGTCTTCCTGCAAGCTTCTAGGGCTGGACAACACTGGTTGGGAGCAGCGGGGTTGTCTGCTTTCCGATGTCTAGTCAGCTTTCCGATGTCTAGCTGAGCTGGCAGGCCTGATCAGAGGTCGGGAGAGGAGGGTTTTGCAGTCGCAAAATTGCTGGCAGCTATCTGTGAGATGTAGGATGATGGCTATCAATCCAGCCAAGGCTCATCTTATTGCTGTGGTAGTACCTCCTGGCTGTGAAGGACAGGGAAAAAGCAGTGGCAGAGCATGAGGATAATGGGTTAATAAGAGGAGAAATTATTCTGATAGTCCTTCATCTGGGAAATGTAGCACTTCTGTAAAGAATTCTTTTTTTCTTCCCCCCAGATACTCTCTCACAAGCCTTGGAAGGCATATTATTGGAGACATAGTATAAATTTTGCATTGCTCTCAGTTCTATATTTGTACATTTGGTTTTTTAGGTACTGATTTCTTCCTCAGCAGCTTTTGAGCATTTCAAAAAGTGCTCTTAAAATGTTACTATTTGCAATGTGGTAAATGCAAAAGAAGCATCTTCAGATTTCAAGCTGATGTCCCGATGTGATGTGCCACACCAAGACATAATGAGAAACCCTGCCTCAGAGACTCTGGAAAGTGAGCAAAAGAAATGGAAGAAAACCAAAGCAGAGAGCAGCCAAATGACTTGTTGGAGGAGTCCCAGCTTGGCAGCTGCAGACAGAGAAAGGAGATTTGTCTGCTGTGTCGCAGTCCGAGGCAAGGCATGTTGGCTGGAGTGAGCTGCCTCATCTGAGCAGCTTTCGAACATTACCTCCAGCCCCTGTGCTGTTAAATTTCTTCCCTTTTGATGAAATTATCATGTTCAGAGAATTGTCAGGGCATCATACAGAGACTTTGTAGGCTTGAGTCCAACCCTTTGATGGTTCCGAGTGGGTGGAGGCTTTCTTCCAGTTCTTAGTGGAGCTCCCAAAGCTGCCTTCAAAAGTGGTATGGAGGCACTGTCGTGAGCTGATCAGACAGAGGAGACAGTTGTTGAAGCACATCTAAAGAACCAAGGGGTGGCTTGGAGACCAAAACATGTGGCTGAGAGTGAAGTGAGGAGAGTGGTAAAAGAGAAGTGTTTTCAGGCAGCTCGGCTATGGGAGAAAACAGCAGGGACCACCAAGCTGAGGGCGAAAGCTGGCTCGAGCAATATTTGGGAATACCAGTCTGTCCAGTGCTGTGTCTTCTGCTCAGATCAGAAGCAGTGGCAGGATGGCACGTGAAAATTCCACCATCTGAAATCATTAAGGGCTCAGCTCTGTTTGCATGAGTGTGGTGTGGGCCTTTTACAGCAGAAAATGTGTTGAGGCTACTGCTGTGCTAGGGTTTGCTTTTTCCAAATGACAAAACTCATTGGGGAATTTATCCCTCCTTTTAATTAAGGAAGATCCAAGCTGCATGTGGATCATTAAAGAGTTTTGTTCAGGTATATCTAATCCATTTGCTCACCAAATAGCGTGGCTGCAACTTCCATTCTTGATGTAACACGATTCACTCTTGGCCTAATTTCTAAGAAAGTGGGGCTTAAGAATTTGCCTTGCTTTTCCATATTTCTGTATTATCCCAGTGATATTTCTGACTCTTTTGGACTATTTCAGCAAAATTAGAAAGGACAGGAATGTAGGAAGATAATCACCTTCCTATAGTTTTTGTGAAAATTGCATCTGGCAAGAGTCCCAAATCAGGCCCTCTTATTGTAAAGCACATATCATATTTAAATTTCAAAGTGAGAAAAGCAAGGAAAGGATGTTGAGCTTTTTTTCTTGTGTTACGCAGAATGTCCCTCTTTCCCCTCACTGATATTACCTGTCACAAATCAGGAGTATGGGAAGTGCTAATAAACCAAGTGCTCCTTGGGTTTCCAGGGCAGTAATTCAACACTTGAACACATAGACAATTCACTGGAAAGCTAAGTCATTTTTTGCATTGAGTCATTGAGATCATTGCTGATGAAAGCTGCCTAGGGAGGTGGTTGAGTCGCCATCCCTGGATGTGTTTAAGTGTCGCTTAGATGTGGTGTTGGGTGATATGGTTTAGGGGCGGAATTGTAGTGTAGGGTTAATGGTTGGACTCGATGATCCCAAGGGCCTTTTCCAACCTGAACTGTTCTATCATTCTATGATTCTATGAATTGGAGCTATTGGTATTGTGAAGCTAACAAAAGCAAAGGGGGGAAAAATAATAGAAGATGATTGTCATATTTTAAAAAGGGCCTGTGTGCTCCCAAAACACAGACACATTTCTACTTATTTGGGATCACACACAGAATCCCTACATCATGCTCTGTCTTCTTCACGTGTTTGTAAAGCACAGGACCAGCCCTGCTGGAATGGGATATTTCCTGGCTTTGGGTGGTATAAACACCCTGGAGTTTATCCTCTGTGGTGATGAACTACTGGGGCTTCCCAAATGCTTCCACTGGCAACTTCTCATTTCTGGTCCAGAGCCCAGCTTCTCACAGATGAATCTGCCAGGTTTGTAAATACTAAGCGCTACAGTGTGGTGGGCAGCAAGCCCTATTCTGGGAACTGATGTACTCTATCTCAGTGCGGATTTTACCTAACTGCCACCTGCTATAGTTTTCACCCAGGTGGGGTTTGTCCTCTTTTCTACTGCAATAAATGAGCTACTGGTTCCCAACAAGGGTGTTCTTGCATGTAGGATATGCTCTCATCCAAATTTTGTGTTTTATGATGATCCTATCACAGTCACTTAGACTTTTGTCTTCTGAGGTTTCTCTGTCTTGCTTTTTCAGCCACTTGTAAAAATCTGATCGATCCTATCCACTACCAAGAGTATCAGCATGGAAGAGGAGTGCCTCAGTGACAGAGCAAGTGCTGTGCAATGACTCCAAAGCACTTCTGGGGAGAGGGGGAACCCCTGCAGTTAAGGGATGCTTTGGGTCTCCCCTGCTAGGAAGCTGTTTGGCACTTCTGTGACCTCCCCTTCACCATCAAGGGGTATCCTTAAGGAGGGATAGCTATAATAAAAGTTGGCCAAATGGTGGAAATATGAGCGACCCCTCAAGCTGATTAAAGCCAACAGCCGTTACGTGGAACATTTGCTCCTGCCCTGTATGCAGCTGCATACTACAGCATAGCTATTTATGGGCCCGGCTCCAATGGGATTTGTGGATGGCGAAGGGCTGCCAGTGGATTTGGTTACTGCCTGAGATCACTGCAAATGCTGCAGCAAACTGCAACGGCCGCAAAATGAGCTTTTCGCAAGGGCTGCCTGACACGTGTCCTGCCAGTGAGAAATTCCCCAGCCATGACCAGATGGAGTTAAATAGCTCCCCACAGCTGCACTTTTTTTTTCCCTTCTTAAGGCTTTCAAGTTGTTTTTAATGTCGCCTCCGTGCCTTCTCTGTTGCTGGCTGTCTTTCCTGCTGTAGAGGAAGCAGAGTGATGTGTTGTAATCCACGGTCTTTTTAAGAGTTGCCATTTTTTACAGGAGCTGCTGTATTTTCTGGTTAAACTTGCCAGCTTTTGCCCTTTGTGGGAAGTGGAGGGGATGGGCAGTATCTGAGGGTGAAGAGTGGCTGCAGGGTGTCCCATCCAGCTTAGAGGGTGAGAAAAATAAATGACTCTTCTGCCTCTGGAGTTGAGGCCTACATGAAAAAAAGCTTAATCCTTTCCTCTCCTTTCTGCTGGTGCCTCTCAGCATTCAGATTGCCCAAATATTGAGGATGAAGTTGTTCTTGGGTGGTTTGGAGCTGTGCTCAAATGCTTCCTCTCCACAATCAGCAGAAAGGGTGTGGATTACCTTGGGCTAAGATGGTTTTGCTGCCTTTCCACATGGCATTTTGCCTTCCCCTTGCTCCGATGCTGTAAACGGGATCTGTGAAATGATCCAGAGTAAAAGTCACCACTCTTCTTCCCCAGAAGGGGTGGCTTGGAGACAAAAACACGTGGCTGATTGGGGAGAGAGGTAGAAGTGCCTTCAGGCAGCTCGGCTGTGGGAGAAAACAGCAGGGACCACCAAGGTGAGAGCAAAAGCTGGCTCGAGCAATACGTGGGAATACAAAGCTTTGAGTGAGTGAGGCAATGGCAGCTTCTGTCTTGAATTAACAGCTGTACTGTGTTCTGCTTTTCCCCAACAGCTTTTGAGGGAGTGATTTTGATTCTGAAGCACCAAAAATCCAGCAGGATGCAAAGATATGCTGGTCCTCTTCAGGTCTTGGAGCAGCCGTGTGTTGCACCTACTCAGACAGGCAGAGATCTTCGTGTTCATCCTGTTTTCAAAGGTCAGTTGTGCCAATGGGGTGGTACCAGGACGATGGGCAACGCTCATCCCAGACGCTAAATGCCACGTGCACAGTAGTGCCAGCACAGCCATTCGCACAGTGAGCCCCTCGTCTCCTCTCTGGACTTGCAAAGCATCACCCAAGCAAAGCAATTTTTGTCACTTTTATGGTAGCAGCATCCCTGATCCTTACTTCAGAGGTGCATGAAGGTAGCTCTCTGAAGCCCAGTTGGTATGAAATTATATTCTGTAATCTCTGGAAAAGATGGGGTACAGGAGAGAGGTAGAAACATTTGAGTTAATGGGAGAGCAGTGGTGTATCTGTTTCCAGCTCATGGTAAGGGGATGTTTGATGAGGGACATCCTGAAGGATGGAAGAGCTTGCTTGTTCTTTCCAGTAGAAAAAAGGCAACAACAAACAAAACAAACCAAAAAAATGCTACCTGTCAGATCCTGCTGCAATTCTTTAATTAATATCACAGAATCACAGAATGTTAGAGGTTGGAAGGGACCTTAAAGATCATCTAGTCCAACACCCCCGCCGGAGCAGGATCACCTACAGTAGAGCGCACAGGAACGCGTCCAGGCGGGTTTTGAATGTCTCCAGAGAAGGAGATTCCACAACCTCCCTGGACAGCCTGTGCCAGCGCTCTGTCACCCTCACAATAAAAAAGTTTTTCCTCATATTTTTATGGAACCTCCTATGTTCCAGCTTACATCCATTGCCCCTTGTCCTGTCAGTGGACGCCGCTGAAAAGAGCCTGGCTCCATCCTCCTGACACTCCCCCTTGACATATTTATAAACATTAATGAGGTCACCCCTCAGCCTCCTCTTCTCCAAGCTAAAGAGACCCAGCTCCTTCAGCCTTTCCTCATAAGGGAGATGCTCCACTCCCTTCACCATCTTTGTGGCTCTACGCTGGACTCTCTCAAGCAGCTCCCTGTCCTTCTTGAGCTGAGGGGCCCAGAACTGGACACAATATTCCAGATGCGGCCTCACCAGGGCAGAGTAGAGGGGCAGGAGGACCTCTCTTGACCTACTTGCTACTCCCCTTCTAACACACCCCAGGATGCCATTGGCCTTCTTGGCCACGAGAGCACACTGCTGGCTCATGGTCATCCTGCTGTCCACTAGAACCCCCAGGTCCCTTTCCCCTGCGCTGCTCTCCAGCAGGGCAGTCCCCAACCTATATTGGCACATGGGGTTATTTTTTCCCAAGTGCAAAACTCTACACTTGCCCTTGTTGAACTTCATAAGATTTCTCCCCACCCAGCCCTCCAGCCTGTCTAGGTCTCTCTGAATGGCTGCACAGCCTTCTGGTGTGTCAACCACTCCTCCCAATTTCGTATCATTAGCAAACTTGCTGACAACATTCTCTAATCCCTCATCCAGATCATTGATGAATATATTAAACAGCACCGTCCCAAGCACTGACCCCTGAGGGACCCCACTAGACACAGGCATCCAGCCAGACTCTGCCCCATTGACCACAACTCTCTGGCTTCTTCCCTTCAACCAGTTCTCGACCCACCTCACTACTTGGTCATCCAGACCACACTTCCTCAGTTTACCTATGAGGATGCTGTGGGAGACGGTGTCAAAGGTCCTGCTGATGTCCAGGTAGACCACGTCCACTGCATGGCCACCATCCATCCACCTGGTTATGTCTTCGTAAAAGGCTATCAGGTTGGTCAAACATGACTTCCCCTTGGCAAAGCCATGCTGACTGCTCCTAATAACCTTCTTATCCTTGATATGCCTAGAGACAGCGTCAAGGATAAGATGTTCCATCACCTTTCCAGGAATGGAGGTGAGGCTGACCAGTCTGTAGTTACTCGGGTCATCCTTCCTGCCCTTCTTATAGACTGGAGTGACATTTGCTTTCCTCCAGTCTTCAGGCACCTCACCTGTTACCCATGACTTACCAAAGATGATGGAGAGTGGCCTAGCAATGACTCCCGCCAGCTCCCTCAGCACCCATGGGTGCATCCCATCAGGGCCCATGGATTTATGAATGTTCAAATGTTCAAACTGATCCTTAACCCACTCCTCATCAATCAGGGCAGACTCCTCCTTTGTCATGACTTTCTCTGGGGCTTCAGGGGACTGAGGCTCCTGAGGACGGTCTCCAACAGTGTAGACAGAGGCAAAGAAGGCATTCAGCAACTCTGCCTTCTTTCTGTCCTCTGTCTCCAGGGCACCCACCTCATTCACCAGAGGGCCTACATTGCCTCTAGTGTTAGTTTTGTCAGCAATGTATTTGAAGAAGCCCTTTCTGTTGTCTTTGACCTCCCTTGCAAGTTTTAACTCCAAGGAGGCCTTAGCTTTTCTGATTGCCTCCCTGCACTCCCTGACAGCTGCCCTGTACTCCACCCAAGTGGCCAGCCCTTCCTTCCACAATTTATACACCCTCCCTTTCCACCTGAGTCTACCCAGCAGATCCCTGGTTAACCATGCGGGTCTCCTGGATCTCTTTCTTGATTTCCTACCTGATGGGATGCACTGATCCTGAGCCTCGAAGAAGTGGTCCTTGAATGCCAACCAACTCTCTTGGGCCCCTTTACCTTTCAGCTCCCTGTCCCAAGGGGTTTCCCCCAGCAATTGCTTGAAGAGGCCAAAGTTGGCCCTTCTGAAGTCCAGAGTTGCGATCCTGCTTGGTATTCTGTTTTTACCGCACAGGATCCTGAACTCCACTATCTCATGGTCGCTGCAGCCAAGATTGCCCTCAACCTTCACTGCTTCAACCAGACCTTCCTTGCTGGTGAACACAAGGTCCAGCAGCGCTCCTCTCCTGGTTGGCTCATCCACCATTTGCATCAAAAAGTTATCATCGATGCACTGGAGGAACCTCCTGGACCAAGGAGGGCTGGCTGTGTGGGAAAATATACCAAGACTAGCTGTTAAGGTCAGGCATAAACAGGTTTACTAGCAAAGCCTGAAATTTGATCGAAGGTTCAAAGTTAAACTCTCTCTGACTCCTATGTTAAGCTGTTGCAGAAAGTCTGGGTCCTAAACTTCCCCTAAATCAGCTTAACTCCATGAGCTTTACACAGCTCCAGATCTGACCCACATAAATTTTCCAGAAAATTATTGCCATGGAGAAAAGCTGAAGGTAAGGAGGAAAAGCAAAACCAAAAGCAGAAGTTACAAGCTGTGTCGATTGATTCAGGGAGAACAGTCAATGAAGTGACACTCTCAGTTCCAGCTGTAACCTGGAAATCTGTGGTTACTCCTTTTAGCAAGGTTAATGAGCTATGTTTGGTAAGTTGAAAGGCTCAGATATAAAGTTGCTGCAGTATCCATCTACACCAGCTATGATACTGAATTTGGGGTTTTGAATCTGAGCTTAGTTATTTTCTTCCTGCTGTGTTGAGAGTGAGTTTGGATGCTAAAATTGCATACGCACTGTGTGCAGGGATCCCTCAGAAAACCTGGAAAAACTCACTGGCCTGAAACCCCCCACTCCATGGGACCCAATTCTCTGCCTTGTCTTCTTCTGTACCCACATTGTGGCCAAAACAAGGAGTTGCCTCAAAACTCCTAAGACTGCCCATCATCAGGATCAGGAACCACAGAATCACAGTCTGTTAGGGATTGGAAGGGACCTCAAAAGATCCTCTAGTCCAACCCTACTACCAGAGCAGGACCAATACCTGAGGCTGCTCTGGCCCTGCTGGCAGCAGCCCATGTCCTCCTGCAGACAGTTCTGCAAGCCCACCTGCAGAGGTAATTTCAGCCCTACCTAGGCTTTTTTCTCCCTGTGACTTCAAAACATCTCTCAGTGGCGAGCCTTGGCACCCTTACTTTTGTGCTAATCTGGGTTTACTTGATGCTCTTGCCCTTTCGGGGTGTTCCCAGACCCTGTGGGGTTTGAGGGAAGGCATGTTCCATGCAGGAGACTTCACAGAGCCAAGGGCAGCCTGCAGGGATGGGTGTCGTTGGCACTCTAGTTCTGGGAGTTGGGGGCAGTTGGTGGCAGAACTTGTGCAATGTCTGTAATACTGACCTGAGGAGGTGTAGAGCATTTTCACCCAACACATGGAGCATTTCCTTGGAAAACCTGCCCGTGTGGCTGAAGAGCATGAGGAGGTGTCCTCCCCTGTGAGCACCTGTAGAGGAGTTTGGGTGGCTTCAGGCAGGGACAGACCTACCTTTTCGTGGTTTTCAAGGGTGTATACGACTCACTTAGAGGCCATGCGCTTCCGAAGGGCTTCCACATTTCTCGCCTCTCTGTCACTCCCCGCAGTGTGCAAATGCAACCTCGTCTGCGGGGGCTTTCCCGGGGAGCGCATCCCACCTCCCTGGAGGTGCAGGTACTGGGCGGGGTGCGGGCTGTCCCTGGCGGCCGCTGCTGTCAGACTCCATCGCCACCTGCTGGGGACACAGAGCCCCTCGCGGAGGTCACCGCCACCCAGGCTTCAGCAAGAGGTGTCCCCAAGCCAGGGACAAGCCTAGCTGGACTCCAGCATCTTTCCTCAGGTGTTTTTTGGGGCAGATCTGCTGCTTCCTGCTCGGTTGGATTTTGTCTTTGGACACTACATAACGTTGCAAGTTGTAACTCTTGAGGTTTAGGTTTCCTGGTCTGGATACTGGCCTTAAGGTTTCTTCCTTGAGTGCTGCCAGCTCAAGGGACATAGGGGACACTTTGACTTAGCAGTTCTGGGCAGGAAGGTGTGAGAAACCTGTGCTGTTCTTCCCAATGTGAAAAAAAAATTTAAAAAATCTCTTGTAACCAAACAACTGTATGTGCTGGGACCTATGTTCTCAATGGGACCAGCCACATTCCAGAAAAACCCACTCAGATTTGGCCAAGGTGTTACACCAAGATGGGAGAACATGGACAAGAAAAAAAAAAAAAAAGAGGGAAAGGGAGAAAGGCAAGATAATGGTGCAGAGGGATGGAAGTCGGATGAGATGCTTGAGGGGAAGCAAAATCTGGCTGAATAACTTGTGTAAATGAAGCCCTTCCCCAGCAGCTTTGTGCTGTGTGTGCCTGCTTCCTCCATAGCTGCTTTTGTGTTATCACATGGGGTAGATGCAATTCTCCACCTGACTCTGCTCCATGCCTGTCAGGAACAATGTCCCTGATGGGGCAGGAGGCTGAGCTGGGCTTTGTGGAGGCAGGTTGCTCTTCTGTTCTGCCTCTTCACTGTGAATGCAAGGGGGATGTGTCTGGCACACCATAGCCAGTGGCCTGGTCTGGAGTGGTTTCAGAGTGAAACCAGTGTGCATTGAACATCTGCAGTGGTAGATTGTAAACTGATTTATCAAATGAGCTGTACGTCAGACTGCTAAAGCCATAGGGCTGAGGACCGCTCGTGGGGGGATTTGTTTGCTGACATAGTATTAGCCATGGATTTAGCATCAGTGCTGATCCCAATTTTTAGGCTTCTGAAAGGTTAATATGCAGGAATGGGAAATGAAGTTGAGCAGAGGCAGCAATAACATACCTGTCCCTGTGTTGCCTTTCACAGCTGAGGATGCTGTCAGCTCTTGAGAGCTGAAACCACAGCAAGCTGTAAAAAGGTGGGTGGGAAGCTAATGAGCCTCCAGGAGCAACCGGAGTGGTTGTTATGGCGTATCTCAATCTTTGCAGAAATGAAACCAGATTGCAAAATGGGGGGTAAATAAAACCCAAAGCTTGTTTGGTTTAGCATTTTTATTAAACAGTGCTCCACTCGGCAGTTGTAAACCAGGCCCTGACAATCTTCTCATTGGTGTACAAACCCTGGGATGTGATGCTGCCATGACACAAGGCTACACAAATCATCTCTTTTACAGAGCAGTGCCCAGGAGAAGCCCAGGCTCAGAGCAGTGTCCCTATACTGCCACCATGCCAACCAAGCTGGGAGGTACCTTACAGCAGGCTCCATATACTACAAGATCCCACTCCCAAGCTGTATGAGGCTGTGCTCCCTCCCTTCCAGTCACCTCCCTCTGTTGTTTAGGGCCCATGAATGACAGGGCATGACCATTGCTGAGTCTGTATGAGCTTGAGGCTTCCGAGAGGGATGCCTAGCCCACAGCAGATGAGCTCTTTTTTGCTTCAGGCTGTCATTTGATGAACGGCCAGAAACATATGATGGCAGCAGGAGGCTGGGCTTTGAGGAAACAGGCAGCTTTCCAGGAATGGTTTCTACTCTTTGCTGGAACGGCCCATCCAGGAGGTTTTTGAGGGTCTACCTGTGCCATTGTGGCTAGGCTGCCTTGTGCTGAGGCACATGTGAGCGAGCTGTGTCAGCATGCCAGGTTTGGTCTTCCTGCGTCCCTACCGCTGGCACACGAGCACGCCACTGTGGAAGTTGCTCGTGCTGCCCCATGGCTGCTTGCCTGCTCTTTGGTGGCCCGAGGCACTCAGCAGCTGGGCCCTTAAAAGATCAAAAGCCACCTCCACTCCTGTGCAGGCTGAGGAGCTGCCCTCAAACAGCACAAAGCAGTGCAGCTGCGTCAGTAATTTTCACTCTTCTCAGTGTTTAGCTCATGCTCAGTGCTAAGGAAGTGTTTTACAGGGTTAGGTCCTAATTGTTGCAAATTACTGTAGCATCAGCTAAGGACGGAAAAGCAGATTTATCCCTTTCAAGAATCTGGTCTGCTTGACAGGTCAAAGCTATTTAACCTAGGGCAGATTTTCCAGTTGGGTAGAAGTGTGGTTCAAAATCTGACTACAATAAGCGGTAGGAAAGCAAATAGTGATTCAAATTATCCTGCTTCAGGAAAGCTTATAAAACAAAGCATGTAAACAACATTTACACAGGTAATAGGTTAAACACTGACAGAACTCAGTGGAATACATTTCTTTTCCCATGCTGCTGCTGGTGGGCCTGGCACCACTTAACACCTACAATATTGAAACACAATTTTAAATAAAGACTGCAATATAAACTTCCAAAGCTAAACAGAAGAGAGCACACCAGCAGGCATGCTTAGCTCACTTTTAGATAGTCTTCTATCAGATGATCAACAGACTTTTGAAAAGTTTGTCATGAGCTGGCAAATAAGCACAAAAGCTAGTGAATTATTTGTCTGTTACTAGTAAAAAACGCACAAAAGAGCTATACGTAGCCTTTGTCTTTAAAGCAGACAGGTGTAAATTCAGGACAAGGCTTTGGCTATCAGTTCCAGCTGTGCCACTTGTAATCTGACATTAAAAAAAGCATACATAAAGGCTCCACAGCCCATCACATTCACTTTGTATTTAGCAGCCCAGCTACTGAACTGCCTACTCCCCGGGTGCTCAGAAAAAAAACACACTTAAAAGCAACTTGCAGGGCAATAGTCTCAGGTTTTCATCATTTGCTTTCCAACAGCAAATAAATTCCTGCAATTATTTGTCAGCACAAAATATAAAAAGCTTAAATGGCTGAAGTTACATTCAATAGAAATCTTTCTCCCAGGAAATAGAATACAGAAAATAGCAAAACTCTATAGCAAACAAAATACATTTTTTCCCTGCTCCCACCTGCAGCCCTGTGTTTTTGAGACACCAGCAAAACCTGCATTCTGTCTTTCAAACTGAAACAATGCAATGAGATGGTTAGCAATACTAGAGAACTTGGCATGCCCTCAAGAGGATGGATTTATGTAGTTAGGTGAACAACGATGAGTTTGGAAGAAGGAGAAAGCAGCTTCGAACCGCTTGTCCAAGTGCAGAAGGATCCAGGCAGGAAACTGCCAAGCTCAGATTCAGAGTTCAAAGGCGGGGAACTTGGCCTTGGTCGGAACCAGCAGATCAGCAAGGAAGTAAATGGTTCCAGCCATTCCTGAGGATAAGAAAACACAACGTGCTTCAGAGAGATTCCCTTTGGGCACCTGTTTTAGCAGTGACCTGGGGGTGAATGAATCATGGAGACAGAAGGAAGGAAGACATTTTCAGAAGGACCTGAATAATGTCCAAGGTCTGACCCCAGGTTTCCCAAGCAACTTAGGTACTTTGGTGGGGAAAGCATTTTGAAATTAAATCTACTACAAGAAAGACTGCTTCTGGGAAATGGTAAAACCAGTGAATACAATCTCCTTCCCACCCGCTATGCTGAATTTTGCAAGACTTCAGTGGAGTCTGTATTTGCTTTTCCTTAGTGCTGGAAAGGCTCCAATCCAGAATCAAAACACAAGCCTAGAGATGGAGGTTACCTTCAAAGAGAGAGAATGGAGTGTCTGGAGTCCGGCACCCATGCATGCCATAGCTTAAACACCACTCTGCAAACTGAGAAAAGAGGAATAAAACGTGCTCAAATTTTGTTAAAGACAGATCTCAAAAAAACCCCACCACCCTCATCCTCACATTATCGCTTGCAGAGCAAGGCTTCTGCAGGATATTTTTCCCATACAAGCTGTCAGACAGTGACTGCACTGCTGAAGGACTATTCTGCGGAGCTAGTCAGACCTAGCTGCACCTCTGCCACACTAGAAGTTTGGTTTCAAAGGCAAAGGCAGTGACATAAAAGGCAGAAGTGAATAATTCCCCTCTCCCTTCCTCACACAGGCTCTTACCTTGCAGGCCCTGTACAGGTATTTCATGTTCTGAGTGAGGTTATAAAGTGCTAGGAAGCCATAAGCGTTGCCAGCTGTCCCGTGGCACAGCCCGTAGCCTTTCTTCAGTAACCCGTGCTGCCAGATCACTTCCGCACACTGCAGCGCGTCATTTAGGTACTGCTGTTCCCCGAAGACCTGCAGAGACAAGAAACATTGTCCCTTGCTGAGGTGATTTCCTCCACACAAAGAGCATCCCTGTGTGAGTGGGGAGGTTTGGGTTAATTAGTTTCTCCCCTGCTGATGTCTTAATGCGGTGACCTTGCTGTCTAGTTTAAAGGAGAATGGTTTTGACGTGATGAATGGGACTGTACAACCGTTACTTTGCACACAACTAGTTGTCACCATCAGTCACCTGCAATGGGAGGTTGCCCCCACGTAGCTGATGAGTATTTTCAGAAATAATGTTTTAAAAGACTAATTTCCATATCAGTCAGTGGTCCCTGGCTGTGGGGTCCCTGTTTGTGCAATGAAATCACAATGTGGGGTGATTTCATTGCACAAACCATCCTACTCTCAGGAAGGGGCATCTCAATAGAGTTTTCTCCATGATGAAGTTCCACATTTAGGGGTCCCCAAAGGGACTTGACACAATTTCTGGTACCTTGTAGGCCTGGACAAGCATGTAGATAACACCTGGTGCCCCGTGGCACCAGTGGACGAGGAGGTCTCTGGTGTCATCGACACAAGGAGGGTAATTGCCAGATGGGAATTTGAGCTGGCAGACGTAGTCCACGCTGGGTTTGACTGCATTGTGTAGTTTTACTTGGCTCACTCCAAGGCCAGGCTAAGAGAGAGAAAGCATTAAATCAGCAAGAATTACTATTCAGTCTGTCCCTAAGAGGCCCAAGATCTGCCCAAAAAGCGGAACCAAAGCCAACTATGGCCATGGTTCCTCATTGTAAATGAAGTCTTTTCTTTGGTCCAGGCTTTCACAGGTACAAACACCTTTTTGGCCCCAAGCTGCTTTGCCCTTTGACAGGGACTTTTTTCCAGTTACACCCTTGCATCCCCAGAAACAAAGACTATCCCCAACCTGTCACATGGCCCTCTAAGCAAGAGGGCTTGCTGCTTCTTTCCCTGAAGATAAGCAGGAACAGTGTCAGATATACAGAGCTGGAGTAACTAAACTGTCTAAAATCAGTATTAAGGACAAATACCAGGAATGATTCCTAGCACCCAGAGCATCTCAGCTCTGAGCTGCTGGGCCAGCCCAGCTGGAGGGCTGTGCTGCCGCATTTTCACCAGTTTATGGGTAATTGCAGGGGGTGACTTCACCACTGACCTCAGACAGAAGCAAGGCAGTGGCTTCAGTGTCCTCTTCCTGTGACACTGCCCCACGTGAAATCTGTGCCATTTTAATTTCCTACAGCAGACTGCAATGAGCAGTCTCATCTAAGGATTATGCTGCTCCCAGGTTGGTAACTTCAAAATTAAAAATCAATACTTGTGCTGTAAAACCTGTAGAGATAAAAGTCTAGTGTCCTCCTCTCTGTTTTTTCCTTCTTTGCTTCCCCCAAGGCTTTTTGTCATCACGCTTGGCTGATCCAGGCTCCTTGTACTTCATATGGATAAAAAGCATGAAGCCCATTACAGTATTTTATGGGAGACTTACACTGAAAATCATTTAAAAGATCAGCCCCGGGAAGCTCAGGGGCTTGGTGCAAATTTGGGCTCACAGCACATGTCTGTTTTCCCTGCTCCCAACCAGTTGTTCTGTACTCCTGGGCAAGAATCAGCTCACCTCCTGCTCTTGCCAAATCCCCTTCTACTTAAAAAACACCAACCACCCCTTCCTCTCTGAGTCACGTAAGAGGGTTATATTCACAGGACTTCCACTTATCCTGTATATGGGCTTGAAGTTTGATGGTCCTGAAGAAAAGCTGAAATACTTGAGACCTGGTGGCTTTTTTCCTACCTGCTGTGACAGCTGGGTCTAATAAAAGACATCACTTACTTCTACGAACATTGATACGTTAAAGTAATTTGTGTTGCTCAGTGGGTGCCCTTAATGCTTTGAAAATGCTATGTTACCTATTGCTGTTATTTTTCTAAAAGCTTCAGTACTGTAAATTTATGCACAAAGTGACCCACATAGGGGAATTATCACCCTCATTTCAGAGCCAGGGAAGGGAATATTCCCAGAGCTCCAGTAAGTTGTGCAAAATTGTGAGAAAGACAGCATCAAAGCAAAGGGGCACTGCAGCTCCCAACCTCTTGTCTTGCCCTGCCTACTTCAGACCCTACAGAACTCAGCTGCTTTATCAAAGTCTGGGCTCTTTTACATTTAGATACCGGCCCTGATTTGGGAACAAAAAGCATTTCCCACTTTCCTGCTAAGGATGCCATCTCTTTCACCATGTTTTTCTTACAGAGATTCTCACTCAGCAATGATCTGAGATTGCTCCAAGTAACCACCTCAAAAAATGCAGGAAGCCCACAGATACCAACAAATGGGAATGCTTTATAAGCAAGAGTGGAAGCTCAGACCCTGCTGACCTACAGATGATAACACTGTATTGAGAACGATTTAGGTCTTGTGTAATTTTTTGTGTCAAGCTATCAATAGTAATTATTTGTAGCAATGCAGACACAGGCCTCTGTTATGTGAATCTTCTGATATAATGCAGGTCCCACTTCGCGACAGTTCTCCATGGAGGTGGGAAATTCAATCTCATGGACTTGGAGAAAGCCGTCAGAAATGGGGAAATGAGGATGCACGATCAAACACAGAATTAAGTCCATCAGACAAGGGATCTTGCCCAGCTTGAGATCACGAAAAGCCATTTCAAACACTCCTCCTTGCTCAAAGAAATGAGAAACGGCTGCTAAAAGCTCTTCCCTTCCAGTGCCTCTTACCTGCATGAGGTAGTAGTAAATCCCAGCCAAACCATGGGCTGCCCCTACATAGTATTCCTGGTACCACTCATACATCAGGGGGCTTTTTGCTGTGAAGTTCCTCCTTTTGGCCAAGCTCTCTCCTGAGGCTACAACTGCTTCACAGACCTGCGGATGGGAACAAGAGGCGCGTGAGGCAAGTGCTGCTGTTCTGGACGCAGCACAGTGGCTCTCCTGGCAGAGAGCTAAAGAGTTGTTTTTCTGCCCGAGCAGGGGGAAGCATGGGGGTAAGGCAGTGCAACATATGCCAGTTCAGCACTGCCTGTGGATCTGAATGGATGGTTGCGTGGTGTGTGGTGCTTCAGCCCTTTGGAAGATGAGCAGCAGGAATACTGTGATGTGGTCTCTCCCTTGTTGCCAGAGTTCTCTATATCTAACACTGGTCTTTACATCTAACATTGGTTTTTACCTGCTGAGCAACAAGCTCCATGGAAAGAAGCAGGTTACAAATCAGCAGAAGCCACAGTACCTGCTGAATGTGACTCTGAGGGATCTTTTCCTCTCCGAAGTGCTTGTTCACAAATATCAGTGCATAGAGATAGCCCATGCGCCCGTACAGCAGTTCGTCTGGCACTCGTGGGTCAAGCTTGTGCAGATGGAGCAAACTACAAAGAAAAATTCACATGGGGAAGATTAGAGGACACTCAAACCCAAGTAACCAAGCAGTGAGACTGAAGCTCAAAAATGTGATTTACTCCTTTATGTTGCCCATGCCCCGGGAGATGTCAGGCCAGTCTCTGGGTCTCAGCCTTCCAGCTACGCGAGGTGCAGAATCCTTCCTTCCCCTCTTGTTTTTTAGGGGGTTATTTCTTTCATCTGCTCAGCATTTACAATGCAGTCATACTACGTGCTTGATTTTTAGAGCAGCAGCTCTGGGAAAGTTACTCGTGGGGAAACCTGTACTAAAGGAAATGGTCAACATGAAGTTGCTGACTGCCCAGGAAAGGCTGCCCCAATTCAGCACGGAAAGCCTCCATTACCTCCCTGTGACGCTGTTGGCAAGGCAGACCCTTGCCAAAAATTACTATTTGCAAACTAAACTGTTATCTGTTTAATTTGACTACTCAAGGAACGCTAAAGAGTCAGACTAGCGGCTGATGGCATGTGGAAAGATCTCATCCCTTATGCTCAGTAGTCCTGACAGGAAAGTCCCTTTCTCTCCATGCCTGCAGTGGCCAGGGCTGCGCTGTCTAGGGATAAAGTAGTTTCTGTTGGTTTTGAAATGTGGGGCAGGGCTGCACAGCACATGTGCAGCAAGAGCTGCCTGGGATGCTGCCGGGCTGACGGCACACAGAATGCATCTGGCAGGTGCGTGCGGGTAAACTGAGGAAGAGCCACATCTGCCCACCTATCAGCCTAGTACCTCAACTGTCAAAAATCAGTAGCTTCTGGACCAAGGGAAAAGCGAGGCCACTGTAGAGCAAGATGGGACTTTTGTATGCCAGTGGCTCTAAACCCAAACCTTTGACCTTCTGAATTGGTGGGAGCAGGCAGGGTCCCACCTGTGATTCTGTGTGCCTCCTGAAACATGACTCAGCTTTTCGCAGGCTCTTGGAAAATGGGCTGCTCTGAAACACTAGTCCCTCCAGAGCATAAAAGCATGAAGCTTTGTTGGTCATGAACTCATTTAGGCGAGAGCAAGGAGCTAAGAAAAAACAAGCTTCTGTCTCTTCCGCTGCAGGTAACACCTGCCTGATGGATTCTCTCGTCAGGCTCTGTAAAGAAGAGGTGCTTTAAAAGACAGAGAACAAAATGGAGAGGCCTTCCTTCTCCACAGCTGTAGGAGAATTGCACTTTCTATGCACTTGCACTGCGTAACTTAGCAGCCGTTCTGTAACTAAACAGCATGCTCAAAAACAACTTAAGAGTTTCGATTAAGGGAGCTGTTCCTCAAAGAAATATGTAAGGCAGCATGGTCAGGCTAACTGCTCTGGGAATTGGTGGCAGAGTAAGGACAGCGTAACTGTTCCTTTGAGAAAGCCACATTTTTCTTTTGACCTCCTTTCAGATGTATGAAGAAACCAATTTCCAAGGCTCTGCCTTTATTATGCCATTAGATGGCAGTGCAGAATTAATCACAAGTTTCCATTCTGCCACAAAACCGCAGGCAGAACAGGAGGGATTCAGGGAGGGGAGAGCTACAGCAAGAAAACAGTGAATTAAGGATTTTGCACTACTTGAGGCTTATGCGGTGACCACAACTGTCCACTACTGTTTGACAGATTAGTTCCCTTTTTGTTAGCAAATACATTAATCATAGATTCATCACTCTGACACAGTATTAACCTAAAACAGAGATGGGAGCCTAGCCACGATGATGATGAAACCAGAGATTATTTCAAGAAGAGAGCTGATCCTCAGACTGACCGTATCTATGTAAACCAGAAGCTGTTCTTAGTTAAGGCAATTAGAACTTGGTGTCCAAACCATGCAGGCACCTCTGATTCCCACCCACGGCTTTTTAAATTGATATATATCACTTGTTCACAGCTGCTTAAGGGCACTCAGTGTTGTTCTGAAGCATCAGGGGTTTTGTCTTGGTTTTGTGCTGACCATGAATAAATGGAAACTCTTTTCAGGGCTGCTTCTCACCTTCACAAAACTGATCTCCCTTAAGCAAGAGAAGCTTGCAACTGCATCTCCTTAGCTTTTTTCCTTCCTCTGCCGCATGCTGATCTGACTGTAGGGTTGCTTGTTTGTCCTTTTCTTGTCTTAAGTACCCAACAAAAATACATCTGAATACAGTTGAGGAAAGGCAGGAAATAGAAATAAATGAATCATTACCAGCTGCATGCAGCAGTTGAAAGGGAGACTGTCAATCTTAGCTTTAAGTCAAAGTCAACTAACAAATAGCAAGTGGAAGTGAGTGACAAAATTAATCTAATAATGCTACCACATTTCTCCTTTTCATCAAAACGGCTGTAAAGCTAAATTTAAGGGTTCTGAAAAAAATACCAAACTTCATCTTCTGCTTTTTAAAATTTGGGCATTTTTTTTGTTCCTGTGTTTATCAGAATTATTTTTAAGATGGCAAAACCAGCTGAACAATATCCTTGCTTCCCAGCCTGCAGGCTGCCAAGCAAGTACATTTGTCCTTAAGCTGGCTCCTTCCCAGGACAGAACAAGTTTGCGCTGCCTTGCTAACTTACTGGATTCTCTCTCACATAAGAGTGCAAGAAAACGTATTCAGGCTTGACAGAGAGTGCCTGCTACAAGCCCAGACCAGCTCTATGAGCAAGAGGAACATTAGGTCACAAAGGCAACAGGGCGTTTTACCGAGTGATGCAGTCTTCTGACTGCTTCTGGTTCTGCAGTTTGTGGTAGACAACAGCAGCCACTGCCAGGGGCCCGGCGTCTCCACACAAGAAAGTGATGGATCGTCTTGTCAGACAGCTCAGGCTCTTCTTCACGTACTCGTGGGCAACATGAAGGTAGGCTGGGTCTCCATACACATCATGCAGGTGCAAATACAGCAAAGCAATGCCTGCAAAAGGAACATAAAGATTGCACTGGAAATGTTCACCCTTCCCGCCATGTGCCCCAGCTATTTTACCAAACCTAAAAGCCTGGCCCTCAGCCCCACCTAGGGCACAAGCCACCTAGACAGGCTTCTCATGTGTATCCAAGGGCACCAGCCGTAGGTGCAGCACCCACAGCTTCTGTTCCTGCTTTGTGACCTCCTTGTACCTCATGCTGCTCATGAGTGGAATGCAAGTCAAGACAAACAGCAGTGTCTGACCTAGGAGGTCCTGGAGGACAGCAGAGCTTGACAGACAGGTTACATACAATTTTAGTAGTGAGGAGCAAAAGATGAGACCTAGACAAAAGCACCTAAATGAATCAGCTGTACCTGGGAGTGTTGCTTAACAGCATAGGGAAAGAAAAAAATCATCTTTGGGCAAGATGGTACGTGTGGCAGAGCAGTGCTGAGTTGTTACCTATCACCTATCTCAATTATTTTTTCCCATGGTAGAGGGCTGGGTCACTTAGCTTGGATTGTATTTTTTAAAAATGTGACATGTGATAAGGACTGAGAAACAGCACCTTTAAGACACATTACTTGGCTCGTTCTTTTTTTTCATATTATTTAATTTTTTTTCCCCATTCTCTTCTACAGGGAAGCACCAGCAAAGTTGTTAGAGCTCCATGGACATCACGTCCTGCTGCTGGGCAGGTCTCAGGCTCCGCACCAAGGACTGGTGCATCCTGGAAAAGAAAGGGGCTGCTGAACTATCCTCTGTAGCACATCATTCATGAGATCAGCCCTTGTCTGAAATGTAAATGGCTGCCTGGAACACTGGAAAAGGCTGCATGGTCCTCCCTGGAGGTTTTCAGTGGGCTGGCCAGCTACAGAAACAGCTCTGATACTGAGACGTCACATCAATTGCTGTCCTTTCCCTCTGTCTGCCCTGTCTTCATCCAGCACTTGAAGCTTTTAGTAGGTAACTGAGGAGTCCTCAGTAAGCCTATGTCTGACAAGTCTTCCACATTTGAGCCATCTGTTCTGGAAGGCATCCTCAAACATGCACTGAAGAAACCTACTGGCCTACATCACTTTGAGAAAAGCTTACTTCTCCCCTTACCAGTAACCGTTTCAAAAAATTCTGACTCAGGTCCTGCGTTTAAGCCTAAATTAATAGAGTAAATCTCTGCAGATTGTGATGTGGAAAGGTGAAGGGGGACAAGCATGCTGCAAAATTACTTTCCATGATACTGAGGACAATTTTAAATTTAGATCGTTTTCTCATTTTGCATGGGCACTCTCCAAAGCTTTGTGCTACCGACAATTCAATTCCACATGTATATTAAGGGCAAATTTCCATTTCCTGCTGAAGCTAATAACCTCATCCTCGCTCTAAGCAGTTCAGTGTTAGTATTTCCAGAGAGAGCTCAGATGTATGGTGCCATCACTCAAGTCTATAAGGAGGTGGAAATGAAGCCCTTCTTTAAAGGGGAACCCTCCTCTTCCAGCTAGCAAATGTCAAGTGACTCTCCTTGATTTATTTAGCACCTAGCACAGCTTCTAGACTTTAATAGGCCTGATAGCTGTCTGAGCACAACTTGCACTCTTAACTTATCTGCTTTAATATACAATTTTTTGCTTTGCAAGTAGCTTCTATTCCCACTGCCATCATACTGCTCTAACTATGTACATAACTACCATCCTAAGACCACTGCTAGGATTGAATTCTTCAAAGCAAATGTCTCAGCATTGTTTTCCTCTGATTCCTTTGCCCCTCCTTTTTAAAAACGTTTCTTGCCCCCTTTCCTCCCAGGCCTATGCATCTTTGGAAAAGACTCCAAAAACACAGTGACCTGTACTAAAGGACGGAACGGATGAGTTACTTCCCCAAATTGTTTATTTTTCCTTTTTCTTTAAAATCCAAAGGCCTTACAAACTGAGTCTGAAGCAAATTTTCTCAACTCATTCCCCATGAAATTCGTACTCCCAAGCTGATGAGAAGGGCATATATGTATATACGTAGAGGGATGCAAATTCAGTCACCTGGGTGGGAAATATCCTCTATTGACCTGCCTGCCAAGATGTAGCTAGTGTATTTTGGAGATCTGGAAATGGGTTTCCACCCGACGAACTTGGCTCAGCTAGGCAGTGTTGCTCTGTCGCTTGCCAGAAGCTATTCCACAGCTCTGCCTCACTCCCTCTCCAGTAACACCTGCCTCACCTCAACTGACCAGGTTGGGTTTGCTGACTGGCTGGGTGTTTGTCTGGCGCACTTTAAGTGGTGTACAAACGTGGCATCACTGGTCAAGCGGGGCTAGCTACACAGTGGATCTGCTCCATTTCTGTGTGCCCTGGAGGACTGCGTTCAGCGTCCCAGTTGGAAATGTGACCTATTTTTGTGACCTTTGAGACTCCTTGATTCTTTCCA
Source organism: Trogon surrucura (assembly GCA_020746105.1). Lineage (NCBI taxonomy): Eukaryota > Metazoa > Chordata > Aves > Trogoniformes > Trogonidae > Trogon > Trogon surrucura. The sequence continues at coordinate 50,998,573 of CM036621.1, read as the reverse complement.
GAACTGTCGTGCAGTGGCTGCCTGTGGCCTGCTACTGCCAGAGATGCACGGGCTTGGTTCTGTTCACTGGTTACTATTGGATCCTCTTCTCTGTAGTTTCACCAGACTTCAGGTTTTTGCTCCCTGCAGTGTAAGGGCTGCCGCACAGCCACATGTGATGGAGAATCCATCAGACATCACTTGATAGTGCAGGACTGCAATGAACACGTGTACTAGTGACAGCATATCATTTAGCAGGGCTCTGATGACTGAAAACGCTATCTCCGGGGTGCAGTAAGCCGATACACTGGAGTGTTAATGCCCGAGGTGCTTGCTCACTGCAGGGAACCAGAAGGCAAAAATCAATTCTGCATGTCTCTCTCGAAGCCTGGTTATTTGTATTCTTCAGTAGGCCAGTAAACAACTCATCTCTCCTCTTGCCATCCTGCATGAGCAGTACTGCAGGTAAGTTTAGACTTGTTCGTTACATTGGATTGCACTACCATTGCAGACAGTTCGGCTGGTGGAAGAACAACAGGATTGTGACACAGCTTCCCCTTCATGCTGAATAGAGGGGATAAAAGTGAGGGAAAGCACTGCTTGCTGCACGCTCCACTTGCAGTTCCCTTGCACCAGCACAGATGGATGCTTATTAGACTTCTCTGAGCACGCCTCCTTGTCCACCAAGAGCTAAGCTGCAACGTGGTTCTTTCACAAGGGACACTAAGTTGCCATTAAGAGCAGATTTCTTGACCTAATTTAGACGAGTTCCAAACCTGCCACCTACAGTTATAAAGAGCTCAGAGATCTTTTGTTGACCCAGGGACGTATAAGTGAGCCAGCAGCCTCAAAGCAAGATGTCAAACAGAGAGTGAAGAAGTGGAAACCTTTCTCTGCATACAGTGATGAAACCTGATAGTTTCTAGTGAGAAACCTGATGTTTAATGAGTCAGGCACGGAGCAAATGTTACAGAGCACAGCTTTACCGCCCAGCTCAAAGGATAAGCAGCATATTTTCTGGTGCAGTTGCATGGATGTTATCTCATGCTCACAAATGCATGCCAAAGCCATGCTGAACGGGACAGTGAGACATCTGTTCTGGAGGACTGTCACGTTCTGAACTGTCGGAAGAGCCACAGGTGGATTTTACTGCAGCTTGCCTTGCTAGTGCACTGTGGGACATGGGGCATTTCTCAGTTTTTACACAGCTTTGTTTTGCAAAAGTTGTAAAACTTTTTACAAAAGAAACTTTCCCCTAAAAAAAAAGCCAAGCAAAAAAACCATCCCAGCCCAAAACAAAACTACACATTACTCCATCACAGAATCCTACAACAGATTAGGTTACAAGGGGTCTGTGGTGGTGATATGATCCAACCCTCTGAATGTAAGGCCAACCTCAAATTTATATCCCATTGCTCTGAGCCTTGTCCAGTCAAATACTGACTGTCTCCAAGAACAGGCGTTTCACAAAAACTACCCACCAAGCACTTGGCAGGAATGTGGTTTATGTGGGTGGCAACAAGGCACTCTATTCTCTCCCATCAAATGTAGCATCACTGCCTCTTACTCTGTAGGGATTATCTGAGGATTTCTGGTTTTCTGCACAGAACTCTCTTAAGGAGATGCAAGGTCTCTCGGTTCTGAGATTAAAACTAAGACACTGAACTAAAGTGAATGAAAGGTGTTTTTCCAGAAGCTTTCCTGAACAGGTACAGTTATTATTTCTATCCATTCTCAAATAGCTTTTCTTTCATCTGGCATGTCTTTGAAGAGCCCTTTCAAAAGGCAACTCAGCCCTGCTCCTCCTCTCCACTCACCCACAGGCCAGCCAAAAGCTGTGGGTGGGGCAGCCCAGCTGGGCTCACTGGTCTGCTTCAGAAGCCCTCGGGCTCTGAAAGCCACAACTACATTGCTAAAGAAGCCAATGCTTGCATGGGAAAAAAAATTCCAAAGGCACTACCATAATGTGGAGGAAAGTATTATATGCCCCTTATATACCACTTCAGGTGGCAGATCACCTCATCACCTTGGAAGGACGCGACAGTCCAACAGGCACCAGACTTGGGAGCTTCCTACCTTGCACAGTCAGCTAGGAGGTGACAGGAGTGCAGTCAGTCTCCCTCCATCGCCTGTGCTCCCAGTCGAGGTAGTCTTTGGAGCAAGACCTCCTGCACTATAAGAAATACCACCACACATGTACATACTCTTAGCATGAGGATGCCAAATCTATTTGAAAACGGATGAGGCAGTTGTACTTCTGCCAGGATTTGAACTGCTTCCAATTTCAAATTAGCTTAGGGCAGTTTACCTTCCCTCAGTCAACACTTTGATAGCAGTTAAACAAATTAAGACTGCTAAAGTTCTTAAGGCAGCCCAGCTAAATTGATTAAAAGACAAAAGAGAACACAACACAACAGCCGAGGCTGGTCTATACCTAGGCATGTACCAGGTGTTGCCTACGGGGCCCTGATCTCTGTGGGGAACTGAATGAAACTAGAACAAGCCGATGCAAATGTGCTTTGAGGGCATTCAGCCGTGAGCCGGATAATTCTGATCCAAAGTGTGTTTTCACTGCCTCTGAGCTGAAAATGTATGTCCTCCTGTCCCTCTGCTCCAACATCAGGTGCCAAGAAGCCGTGGCTTCCCTGGCACAAGTGCAAGCCGAGGGAACAGGGCTCTGTCAAGTGTGTTGGGAAGTAAGCAGGCACCAAAGTAAGATGCCAGCATATGCTCTGTATTACTGGGTGTAATGTAGTACACTCAAGTATGTTACATTTCAGGCAGAGCTTGCGCTGAGAGAGGCACATTTCAAATCTCTCTTATTAGCAGCCACAAGAGTGAAGGTTGATTTCAGACTGCTGGGCAATGATTTACATGAGAAGATACTCAACAAGCCTTTTCTACATAAGCAATTACAGGAAAAAGCTGCTGTGTTGGCCCAATTAATTTTGTCTCTGGAAACCAGCACTGAATAAATTAATATAGCTAGGATTAGAAAAGAAGGGACAAAGATACAGTGTAGTATCTGTAAACTTCACTTCGCTGTCTGTGGCCTGCAGGAAATCTGTCCGTGGGCTTTTTCTAATCCTATTAGCCAAGATGAGAAGGTTGTGTGCCCAATGAGGAATGATCCCTGGGAGGAAAAGCAAAGAATCCCTCTTGAGAAACTCCCTTCCAAATAAAAACAAGCTGAAATCCTATCAGAGCTCTCAACAACTGTTTCACAACTGCAGTCACTTTTCAACATAAAGGTCCTTAAGGAAAGGAACATGGTGAGCGCTGGGGAAAGGTGTTTACGTTCTCCCTGCAAACTTTCAGAGTGCTCCTAACATCAGGGAATTGTCCTCTTGCTTAACCTCCTGAATTGTTCTGGCCAGAGGCGGATTCTCCCCTCATGCCACGCAGCACCCTCATGACTGAAGATCATCTTTATGTGTGGAGTGCTTTCCATCTGAGGGGAACTCGGAGCAGGGCCACGCAGACTGGAAGACTGAACCTGTCTCCCAAGGTGAAATCAGCCAGCACTAAACAAAACTGCCTAAGTTCACAGGAAGCAGGAGCAGAGTCCTGCCAGGCAGCAACTGATGAAATCAATGTTCTCCCACGCTGGAATTTAATACTGGCATTGTAGCGTTTCTTACAAACTGCTCTAGAGTGCTCTCAGTGTCTGTCTACCTTACTAATATTTTTAAGCAGGCCTTTCTGGCACTGCTGTCATCAAGCTGCAGTGTTATTTTTGCACCAAAACAATGAACACTGTTCTCCCGAGCAAACTGTTGGCATCAAGTTCCACAGAATCCAAGCACAAGCCAGCCAAACCCAGATTATAATGCAGAAAGTTGCCAATTAGTATTGCAGTGTATTGCCAAAAAAAGAAAAAAAAAAAAGAAAAAAAAAAAGAGAAGCAGCAAAAAAAAAATCTTGCAGCAAGCACACGATTAATTGCAACTACCCCAGGGTGTCTCCCTGGAGCCTGGTGCGGTGCAGAAGACGGGCAGGCTGACAAAGCACACAGCAGTAGCCAAGGATGAGGTGGCAGAGAAAGGTGTACCCTCCCTGACTCCAGCGGGTAGGAATAGGGACGGGAAGGCAGGGCCCTCTCCCAAGGAAGGAAAACCAGGTTGAAAATGCAGAACAGGAGAAAGACAAGCTCCTGGAAGCTTAGCACACAAGAGTTAGTGTCAGGAAGGCTTCCATCCTTCATTATACTCACATTTGCTTTTCTGCTCCTTCCAGCAGGCACTGGAGCAGAACTAGCCCTGGCTAAGTGGAGGGGCACTACCTGAGGAACAGGAATGGAGCGACCTGCCAATCAGACAATGTCATAAGATAAAATTCAGCCCAAACAGAAACAACGGACGTTATCTCAGGCCACAAGCTCACCGCTGCCGTACACGAGGGCTCCTTCCTGGCACACGACCTACCACGCACACCTGCCTCCTTCATGGAGCATCCACGCTGTGGGCAGGGCTGGAGCCAGTCCCTTCGAAGGCTCCCATGTCTGCTCTCAAGCAGGTGCTGGCTTTGTCTTGGTGCTATTAACCAAGACCCGATCCTGCCCTGCAACTTTATTGCCTTCCCTCTGCAGCTTCAAACCTGCTCCAAAAACGGGGAGTCCCGAGAAACACGGCCCCCTGTTTTAGCGGATTAAAACACACAGGTGCAGCACCCATCTTGACACAGATCTACTGGGATCGTTCCAACAGCCAAGAAAAACCCCACGGTCTGCCTTGGCCTGACCTCGAAGGTGGCTCCCGAGAGCTCCCGCTCCATCCGAGCCCTGCCCACCCTACCTGCCCAGCCCGTGTACGCCGTGCAGTCCTGCGGGTCGGCAGACTTGAGGCCCCTCTCCAGCTGCTGCAGCAGCTCCCTGATTTTGTTATTCAGTCGCTGCGTGAATTCCGGGGTCAACTGCGGAGAGAAAAAAAAAAAAAAACCAACACAAAAAGCCTGACGGGTCTCTGCTTGGGTACTTCAGGGCCAGGCTGGGCTCCTGGTTTGCCTTCACGGCCCCCGGGCAGGGCCCGCTCCCACCCCGGCTTCCTCACCCCGATCCCACTCACCCTCCCGGCGGCATCGAAGTAGCCGGTAGCTAAGGACTTGTCGAAGTCCGCGTACGGGTTAGGAAGCGCCCGCTGCGCCATCATGGTGCCGCCGGTCTCCGTTTCGGTCCGCCCCCGCCCCGCTCCGCCCCGGAAGAGAAAGGCTGTGCACCGCGGACGCCCCCGCCTTGCCGAGGCGTTGGGCCTGTGGGCCCTCCGGGCTCCATGGGGGTTAAAGCCCCCCTGTAGCTGGCTCTGTGGGGTTTAGAGGTCATTTGTTTGTTATTTTTTGCTGATCCCGTGGGGGAGCACTGATGGGTTTGGAGTCCCCTGTCAGCGGGACCCTGTGAGGCCTCGAGTGTCCAGTGGCCCTTAGGGGCCCCTGGTGGCTACTCCTGTGAGGTTTGGGGAGCCCTGTGGTGTTGAGGGACCCTTTCTGGCGAGCCCTGTGGGGTCTGGGGCCCCTTGCAGCTGGGTCTGTGTGGTATAGGGGCCCTTACAGCTGGCCTTGTTGGGGTTTAGGGAGCCTTGTGGGGTTTAGGGGCCCTTTGTGCCTGGCCCCGTGGGGTTTTGGGAGCCCTGTGGGTTTTGGGGTTCCCATGTAGCTGGCTCTGTGGGATTTAGGAGCCCTGTGGAGCTCGGTTCTATGGGACTTGCAAACCCATTGGGCTTTGGGGGTCTCTTGCAGCTGGCCCTGGGGATTTTTGAGGTCTTGTGGGGATGGGCACCACGTGGTTGGCCTTGTGGGGCTGGTGGCCCCATGGGTGTGGTGTCCAGCAGGCGTGGGTGGCGGCAGAGAACCTGTCCAAGGAGCGTGTGTAGATTTCTGCTCCCCTACAGCAGCAGGAGGTCCTCACCTGGACTGGGCTGGGCCTGGGTGGGGCCAGGGCCTCTTCCTCACTGTCCCCTGCCCAGCTGCTGTGTCTCACCTGCCCTGGCTGAGCCACATCTTCCTCGTGAATGTAGGGCGGCTCCTTATGATTGATAGGCCCGAGCGGTGCTTTTTCATCTCAGGTGCCAGGTAGCTGTGATGCCCTGGTGCTAGAGTGTCCCTGTGGTTGATGTGCCCCTGTGCAGCCAGGCATGCATCTGCCTTTGGCTGCGGTGTAGCATTCATTGGGCTAAGTTGTCCTTTTGTGCTGAGCTTGAAGTTCTTGGTGGCTTGTAGAGGTCTAAATGTAGTGACACTGCTCCTTGTAGGAGCTGAATCCATGCTGCTGGGTTTAGAAGAAACAGCTGCTCTCAGAATTTACCTTTTGGTGGTGATCAAGAACAGCCATGGGAGTACATTAGGCTACAGCATTCACGCTTGGGACAATTGTATTATATGAGGGATTATGGTTTTCTGTCCACGTGTCCATTCTTTGTTACAATCTGTGAAATCAGAGCTCAAAGAAAAGAAAAAGTTATTGCAGGAGATGGGGAGAAACAAAAGGAAAAGAGGGAATCCCAACTATGTTTGCTTTCAGTTCCTTTTTTACTCAGCTGTTCCTTGTTTAGTGAATTCAGTCATGTCAATATTGCCTTGTATTCAAGACAGGGAGACAGACTGTGCAGCTTTAGTATTCAGAGAGGCAGCTCTAGCATCAGCAAGAATAACGTGGGGTCTTCTGCTAACGGCCAAATTCACAGCCCTGTGTTATGGTCTTCCCCTCCATCTGCAGGTCAAAACAATATTCACTGCCCTCCTTCCCCTGGGCACAGTTCAGTGTTAACTTCCAGAATAAGGCACACCAGCTTCAAAGTCTTTCTTTTGTCTTTGATTCCTCACATATTTTTTTTTCTCCGGATCATTTAAAGACAAAGATGCTTCTCCCAAATTATCCCACCTGTTCTCCTGCCAAGGAGTTATGTTTCAGTATGTTATTTCCTGAATGGTTGTGGTCACTGAGGCTTTGATGAACTTGCTGCTGCCCTGGATAAATCCAGAGTATCTCACTGTGGCTGTCACCTGGAGCCCAGGTAAGTGACTCATAATTTGTTCTTAGTAACCTGTCCATATAGGACAGGGAATGGAGGAAGGAAATGAGCCTGAGAGGAAAGCTGTTCCTCTGTTCTCATTGCAATTCCAGCCACTTTGGAGTGTTTGGAGGGGGTGTGGGGCGTGTTTGTTTGCTTTGTGTGAAAAGGATCATGCTGGAATCACTGGAAAAGAAAAAGCGATTCTAGCAATTCTGTTCAGAACACATCTAGAGATTAATTTTGTGTGGAAGCAGCTATCAGAGTAGATGGAGAAAATGATGAGAAAACAGGCTCCAGTAGCCTTCCTGGCAGTCCGATCACATTTAGCCCTGGAAAAATCTGATTCTGAAGTGACTCACAATCAGTGGTTGAAAAGTCATTCCAAAATCTTTTTTAGCTGTGAGAAAAGAACAGCGCCTAATACTTTCTGCTTCACAGCATTGTCTGAAACACAAATCCTTGCCAAATAAGGATCCTGGCTGATGGTGGTCCATACTGGACTGGTAATATGCCTGCAGGTCCTGTAGTTACATGGATAAAATTGTTGTTTCACGGTCGTCCCTGAAGAAAACCTCAGGATGCCTGGGTGTCTGCTCCCTCCTCATTCCAGTGAGGATGTGAATTCCAAATCTCTGCCAGATGTTACAGCTGCCTAGAGTCTACTTGGCGTACTGCCTGAGGACTTACTGAAACACCTCCTACCTGAGAGAAGATGCCTCCTCCTGGGGTCACTGTCCTTCGCTGGCTGTAGGCATCCATCAGTCCTGCAATCTCACCTACCGCTGATCTCCAGTCAGCAGGTGCCCAAGCTGGGCAGCGTAGCTGCGGACTTGCAAGTGGCCTTTCCAGAATGGTGATTTGGCATCTCCCCTTCTCCATAGCTTCCTCTCAGGGTAGGATCGACCTCAGACAGTGGCCTCCATGCTGTGGACCAGATGGGCTTGGCATGATAATCTGATAATAAATGTGAGGGTTGCTTGTTTTGCCTTTGTGACTGCATGCTGTATGTGACGGAGTGCAGTGAGCAAGGATAAGGTGTCCTTCATAACCTTGTCGAGTAGAAAAGGGGATTTGGGAGGCTGTGTGTGGAAGTGCTCCACAGAGTGTGGTCTTTCTCTCCCTGTGTGAGAATATCCTGGAAAATTGTATGGACAAAGTGCTTGGGTGGTGGGAGAGGTTTCGCCTGCTGAAAGATTGCCCCAGGGATGTCTCAGCGCCTTCACAGAATGATGTAGTCCAAGTTGTGGCATTTATTTCCCCATGTCTGCTTTGCTTTGTTTCTTTTTTTGTTAACTTGTTTGTGGGCAAGCTTCAGACAGTACAGAATAAAATGGAGAAGCTTCCCAGCTGCATTTATTAGCCTCTCTTAGACATTATTTACTCAGCAGCAGCATGGCTAAAGATACTATATATTTAGGATTGATGTCCAAAGTGTCTTAAGACACATGAAAGATCAAAGGTGTCCTTTTTCTCTTTTAAAATAACAGTTTTGAATATTGGATATTGTTTCAGCTGTAATGCTATGTATAGACCAATGATAACTCTAGAAACCTTGCTATTCTTTAATATTAGAGCCATGGCTCACTGTATTTGATCTCAGTAAAAACTCAAACCTATATTAAGAGATTGAAGATCTTACTGCCATTCTGAAGCTAAGTAGACTTGGTTTTGGAAGGTAAAGCAAGTGTTATATCTTGGCATTACGAAGGTAAAATTTTTCATTTTAGAAGGATATCCAGAAGAGGGAAAAAGCATCTTATTTTATTGGATTCTTTTTCCCAATTCTCACTAAGCATGATTGCAGATGGCATTGATTGTTTTTTTTCTTTCAGCAGCTTCTGTGAAGAGATCAAAGCCTGAGTATTGGTCACAGAAGCTGAACTAAGCTGGTTGATTATATTGATAGTGTATGTGGGGCACAGCTCACCTATATCCTGCCTGCCTTTACTGTGGCCAGGTGTTAAGCTCAGTATTCAGTAAAAAACAGTTCTGGCTCTCTATACACAGACACGGTGATGGGCTTTGAGCTAGTGATTCCCATTCAGATCTGAGATCTCAGAGATGTAGTAAGTGGTTCTGTGAAAACCCCAGCTCACTGCTAGCAAGCAGACGAAAGAAAGTCAGTTGTTACTGGGAAGTGAAAAGAGCAGAAAACTGAGAATGTTGTTAGGTGCCCATGACTCACCTGTATCTCAGATGCCGTATTTAGTTCCGATCTCTTCTCAAACGAGACAGCAGAACTGGAAGGGGTACAAGTTATAGAACTCATCAGGCCAAAGAAAAAAGGCCATCAGCTGTGTGGCAGGGCTTATGCATGAGGACTAAGTACCTACGCTAGGACTGCTCAGGCTGAAACAGAGACATCTAAAGAGGGCTAGAGTAGATGTCTGTAGTGTCTTGAACAGTTTCACAAATGAGGACAGGGGAAGGTGACACACTGGCATTCAAAGCTGGCAGACATCAACTGAAATGACTGGAGCAGCATTCAAAGGAGAAGGAGATTATTCACATAGTTAAGCTGTGACAGGCTGTCAGGTAAAAAGACAGCACTGTGGAGGTGCCCTGGCAGTGCCTGAGCCTCCAGCTTCTGGGAGTTCGGAGACTGTCAGGTCATGTTGCTGCATGCGTTTTCTAGAGTACTGCCTAAGCATCAGACATGAAATGGGTGCTGGAGGGTTTCGTTTGAGCTGGTGTGCCTAAAACTGTGTGTTTTTATTTTGCTTTATGGCACGTTAGCCTGGGTAGAGCAGTTAATGGCCTAACGGGTTTCACAGAAACACAGAATGTTAGAGGTTAGAAGGGGCCTCAAAGACGGTCTGTCTCCAGGTCGGCAGCAGCTGCATCTCACTTCGGCTACAGACACATCCCTAATCGCGTGTAGCTGCAGCTTGTGCTGCTCTGGCTTTACCCTGCTCTTTTGGGGCTCAGCCACTAGATGCCCCTCTCACCCAAGCAAGAAGCTGGAGGCACACAGGGAGAGCCGCTGTGGGGTGTGTGACTGTTTTCTGCTGTAGCGAGCAGAGATCACTGGTCCTATGCATGGGGCCAGAGCTCTTTGGAGAAATGCACGCAGCAATCCTCTGTGACATTTTGCCATTTTCTCCTCTTCGTGGACGACAAGATATCAACCCTCAATGAAATGGGAACCCGTCCTTTATTAACAAATGAAAGAGAGAGGTTGGAGAGCAGACCTGATTGAGATCAGTAAGGGCTACATGTGGGCAGGAGCAACAAAAACCAGTCGGGAGACTGCTGAGTGCTGGATGAAACACTCTGTTTTGGTGATGAGGTCATCTGGAAGACAGTAGGATTTGTTGAGACTTTGATGCACTTTGATCCCTGGACAGGACTGACATCAAGTCAGATTTCTTTTGGTTTGTTCTAATGACTAAAGCAGTTCTGCGTAGGGCACTTGCATCCTTAATGTGGCCTTTAAAGTTCAGCATGAGGACTGGACGTGATCGCCAATGAGAACATGATGTGACTATGGCTGATTGCTCACTCTGACTCTGTATTTGACATCTGTCTGCCCTTCTCTGTTCACCTTTGCACGTCTATGGTTTGAGCAGTGCATGAGCATGACTGTTGACTTGTTTGCTTAGCTCTGTGAACAGTTTGGGGCGGCGGTCACCAGGGTCTTTGTCATACCGAGCAATAAAATTAGGCTTTACAGGTGATCTGAGGACTCTGCGGGGCACTGAAAGCACCCTGTTGTTTCATTTGGTAGCCTGTGAAGATACGTTTTGCCCGTTCCGCATAATGGAATGTGCTGTCTCTCAGTGTCCAGATTTTTTGGGGGAAAGCTATTTGGTATCACGTTTTTAAAGGACTGTCAATTTTGAGTGTCTACGCCATTGACAGCTGGGACACCCAGGCAACATTGCAAGGTTTGTCCTGATCCAGTAATGTCTTGGCACCTGGGCCAGTATCTTGTTATTCATTTTCCACATGCACCTTTATCGTAATAGATTTGTCTAAATTTGTCCTGGTCAGTAAATATGTGCTTTCAAGTCCCAGGTTTGGCATTCTAGTGTGTTTCAGGTATCTGCTGTTCCTCAAAGCACCTGTCACTCTCTGCAGTTCTCTGAAGATCACTCCTCCTGGATTCACCGTCGAGATTACTCACCTTGATTCCTGACCCTTGCTCCTGCTAGGATTGTTGCTGACTACTGTGTTTCTGTGGTGGTTGCCATCACTGCAGAAGTGGGGTGGTGACTGGCTCTGAGGAGGGACTTCTCATCTTCTTCAGGGAAACCACCTGGAGAGCAGTCCATTTCATGAAAGCTGTGGCCAGTGTTTTCAGGCTTTAGATTTAAAAGGAGAGGTGAGGAAGGAGAGATTCCTGTTCAGTTGCAAAGCAAGTCGGAGAAGGTAGCGCACAGTCAGTCTCCTGTGGCTTGAAGATTGGGTGCAGTAAAATCTGTGGCTTGATTTCAGCCCAAAATGTTTCCTCACAACTGGTATGCTAGACGTCTTCCTGTAGCTTACAGATCCTCTTACAGTTACTCTTCCTTCCTGCAGGCAGAGTCAGTGAGTCACACACCTACTAGAGGCAGGTACTCATTAGCATCACCTAATGCAGTCCCTGTGCTGTAATTAAGTGTCAGTACACAGAAGCCCCGAGACAGCTTCTAAATAAACTACTTTAAATCTTGCCCCCTATAAATGTGCAATGCCACCTAATCGACCTAATTTCCTATAGATTTCTGTCTCCCGTTGAATACTCCAGAGGCTAATAAGTTGCAAACTTCTGTTGAACTCTTTTTCTCGTGGTTCAGATGCTGAGTGGCTCTTTACAAAAGACTTCCAGTGCCTGGTATGCCCCGAATGCATCTGGGTGCTTCCTGGAGTGAAGCTGGGCTTGCAGTTACCTTGAATGTAGAGGATGGAGGTGGTCAGATCGTCCTTTCTGATATATGTTTGATTGTATTGACAGTTTTATGACTGAACAGGGACTGGAGCATTAATCGATCATTAACACCAGCCTGCTAGAAATGGTGGTAAAGAATCTTTGCAGCTGATGTGTATCCTAACAGGCAGGTGTGGTGAACCTTAGCTGTGGTGTTGGGTTTGGTGCTGCTGTGTGCACTCTGAGGTTTATGCAGAGCACAAAAAGAAAACCAATCAGCAGGGCTTTTCCCAGGTGACTCTCAAACAGCTCTGCTGAGGCTGGACTTCCTTGTCCCCAGGAATAGAGCTGTCCCTGGCTAAAACTGCAGAAATGCAGGCTTAGATGTGCATCTGACCTTAGGGGATGCTATTTCGTACCTTGGATGTGTCCACAGCTCTGCATGTTGTGAGTTTTTTTTGTTGTTGTTGTTGTGTTTTTTTTATAGGCTTTTTTTTTCCTTTTTTTCTTTTAGAAAAGCAAGCTGCTGTGCTGAGGCTTTCAGAGCATCCCAGCTGGCACAGGGCCAGCACAGCTGCCTGTCACTCAGCCACAAACTATGCTAGCAGTGCCAGGAGACAGCACCATGCTTTCTTCTCTAGAGACTGACATCTCTTGATGGGTCGCTGCCTGGAACAGAGCTTGCTGTGTGCCGAAGAGTTTCTTGCTCTCCTTGTCTTTTTTATATTTCACCATGTTTTTGTTTTCAGAAGGGCTTTTTAAAGCTTAACTGTTAAGGATGGAAAATATTTTGCCAACTTGTGATGTTGCGCAAAGCAAAAGGGCAAGTTTCCTCGCTACATTCTCAGCCTAGTGGCTTTCCACCTTGCAAGAGTAATGTTTCATCTCAGTTGGCTTTCTTGCGGCTTCTCTTATGATGCAGATGAAAGGAAATGAATTGCTCAAAGTACAAATCTACATGTTATGCTGAAGATACTCCCCCTCTAGGATTCTCTTCTGCAATTAACTCATTTCTGGTTTCTCATTTTCTAGCTTTTCCTTTCAAGGAGTTTTTAAAACAGTGTACTATGCAAACAAGAAGAAGCCTGGTGCACAACAGGGGAGCCTTCCCAGAGAAGGCGCTTGAATTTAGGGGATGCAGATGTTTGGCACTTCAGACATCTGCCACTGCAGATTGTCATGTGCTCACTTGGCTGGATTAGTTGTTGTTTCCAGTCTCAGTGACTAAAGATCCATTGATATGGCCCTTGCAGGCAAGCCTGTCCAAGAGGCAGGAGAAAAAACAATTGTGAAACCAGAAATTCCTTTGTTTGGTCAGCTGCAGTTCTGTGCTCAAGCCATGAAGTTCATGAGCTTCTGTTTTTGGGCTCATCTTGTGCTGAATGGATTATGAGTGCAGGCAAAGCAACCACAGTTTGTACTAAATGACACGGTTGTGGCTTTAGTGCCTGTATATTCTTCAGCCTTGGAGCAATGTGATACCAGTGTCCCTTATGTATTATTTTAAGCATGTGGAGGGTGGGAAAAGGGTGTGCGTAACACCACAGCATTTCCAGTGTGCTGAGTCTGAAAGCTGATGACTGTCAAAACGTAAAGAATTTTTCATTCCTTATTTCGCTCGGATGATTTTTAGTTATTATTTATTTGCCCTTTGGAGAAGCCTTAAAAGGGATGCATCGTGACTTTTCCAGGGGGAGGCAAGCAATGAAAGAATGAAATTAATTTTGGTTCCCCTTATGATCATTTGCAAATCTGTAGAGAATGTGTATTAGCTGACTGGCAGGGTAGGTGGAAATGCTGTTAAGGACCTTTACTAGGGAACGCTATGGCTAATGTTATCAAAATGGGTGCTGTCCCAACAGAAGCAGCGTAGTAGCTTAAAACAGATATTTATTATATCTTTAGCTGCATTTCATGGAACCGATTTCCCAGGAAAAAAAGGCAGAATTGGCAACAGAAGGCAGTCTGGATTGCCCTAGCTGCAACTAAATTCACAGCTGACACTGGGCTGGTGCTTAAACACAGATGTCCATATTTCTTCCAAAATCTTCTGCTGTTGTTATTTGTGTGTTGGTTTTTTTTTCCCTGCAGGTTCTTGCTACTGAAGCAGCAGTTATTGAATCTCCTTGTGCCTGTGAAATTCCAGTCCATCTGGTGTAGGAAGCTGATAAGGAGAGGATGGAAGTAAACAGAAAACCGGAAGCATTCACAGCGTACCAGCACTGCTGCTCTACCTGCTGGATTGCACAGGTAAATGTATTAGCTTTGATGAAAAGAGTGTATTTTGCCAGGCTGAGGTGTTGTGGGTAATGGTCAGGAGAGGAGGAGGGCTAGGGCAAAGCTAGAAATTTGTATGGGCAAAGGTTTTGAGCTTCATGTGAATCTGCAGAATAAAAAGTTGGAGTCTTTTTCCAAAGTCATGGCTTGAGACCAATTTCTTCTGCTGTTGATGCTGGGAATCAGACCCATGCTGCCCGAAATGAACTTCGCTGTCCTTCAAAACATGCACCTGAGTGTGCCACAGCTTCAGGGGGATTGCTAGGGGCAGAAGGGAAGCAGAGAGAGAATTAGGTTGCCTGGAAAAGTTAAATGTGATTGCAAGAGTGCGTGACTGGCTGACTCCCTGACTGGAACAAGAAGGAGGTAACACTTGTGTAAAGCACTCTTGTGTGGATGATGTCCCTAACAACATTTCCATCCACTCTGCCCACCAGCTGATAGACTCTTTCCACTATATCATTTCTAAATCCTGTGTGCTTAGTTCAAAGAGTGCTTTTGCTTTCTGTGACTTCTTGCTGCTCAGAGGCCTGCTGTGTGAGGTTCAGACAGCAGCAAGTTGTATCCCGGTTACCCGCAGCCCCTCTGCATTGCTTGGAAGAGTTCAGCAAAGCTTCTTTACAAAGTTAACTTTTCATGAGCTTTCTTGCCCCTAGGAGTCTGGTTCAGAGAACTCTTTTTTTTTTCTGCACCACACATGCAATGATGCTTCAGCTGCTAACGTGTCCGATAGCCACCTCCTCCCTTGCTTCAGCTTTTACATACCAGCTTTGGTGGGCCTGTTCTGTAGTCTGTAGTCTGAGAGGCTCCTGTACATGAAGGGATGCATTGGATTTCTGGGCAGCTGTCTGAGATGGAGATGATGCTTGTACGAAGCCTGCATTACGGGGAATGGATGCGGTAATATGCAGTTGTTCAGACAAAGCAGTGCTTCAGTATAATTTTGTTCCATATTTGAACAACCTTGGGCTAGGCTTGAACTAGAGTTTCACGAACAGTATGTCAGCTCACCATGGATGATAACAGCCAGTGATCTTGGATGCCACACTGCATGGATACCTGCTATTTAAATGCTCCCGATTCTAAGAGGCCTGTGTTTTTCAAGCCTTATTTCCTCCTTCAAGTCAGAAATGACAAACTGAAGCTCTTCATGACCATGTGGCCTGTATGAGCCAGCTGCTCATCTTTGCTGTGATCTCCAAAGCACATGGTGCTGTTGGGACTTCTGTGATCAGAGTGATGAAATGAAAACTTTCTAGTTGTGCTTCGCTCTTGTGGATTTTTATCCGGATTGTGCAATTTCGTTGCACCGGATGTGGTAGTTTATGATTGCTTCGCTTGTAATGAATTGTAGCATGATGGAAACCATAGAAAGTGGAAATAAATGAATAGAATTGATTTTGATTTATTTATGACAGTGGATAAAGATGGAAAAATGAGTATTTAAATTACTTGAATCAGTACAAGAAAGTGAATGAGCTACCTATGTTCTATTCTACCTATGTTCTCTTCCCCATTAGAACTGAATTGCTCATTTTACAGAAATCTGGTAATATTGTAACCACATCTGTTTATGAAGTAACTGTCTGAACACTAAAGCCTGTGTTTAGAGCTGTTAGTTGAAGTAGATATAACCCTCCATGTATATTTGATATATTAAGACCCCTTTGATTCTTGTGGTGCTAAGCCAAGCAAATTGATACATGTAGGTGTATTTGTTTTTTTGTGTTTTTTTTATTCTGATAGTGCTGTACTATGTTGGGGATGACCTTAAAGGTCTCTTCCAACCAAAGAGATTCTGTGATTCTGTCCTGACTGTGGCTGTGCTAGGAACTTGATACCAGCCAGTTCAGAGGGATATTGGAGGAAGATTAGGCAGATGGGCCTTTTTGTTGTCTCCAACTCTGTGGTTAGTTACTGTGCTCTTGTGGGGGGTGAGGAAAAGCGTCTTGTATTACCCTGTCCTTATCAGTGTGCACTGGGGCTCCCTAGTTTTCCTGAGCTTTGTCTTTCCTGAAGCTGAGTGAGACAAAATGGTTTTGTGTTTCTGATCCTGCCTTCTTCAAATGAACAGAGAGCTATAGGACCCTGCTACCTTTGGGTACATAGTGATTTCTTCCCATGGGATGGTTAATTTAAACTCTTCTGAACATTGGTAGGTGTCAGAGTGAAATGAGTAACAAGGATATTACAGTACAGGATATCTTCTAGAGAAAGGGCAACCTAACTACACCCAAAGTCTGCAGCACTGGCCCCACTCACATGTCTGCCCTGTGTGATGAAAACTCACACTCAAAAGCAGAAACTTTGTTTAGGCCACTGGTCTTCGTGGAATGGAGCCTATTTTGGGGCATTTTGCTAAGGAAAATGCTGGTATAAAAGGCTGTATTTGTTGAAGAACAGCAATATGTATTGCCGAATATAAAACTTTATAAAGTGTCTCTCATCTGTGCAGCATGAGATGGACTTAAAATTAACCCATAATGTTTCCTCGCTATTATAAAAATTATTGCTGAATAGACACTGTTGGAGTTCTGGGGTTAAAGTCCCAAACACGTGACAGCATCAATTACTTCTTCAAACCTCTTTGCTCTCCTGCCCTAAAAACATTTTTCATTCGGGCAAAATCATGTCCCTTTTCCCCCTTCCCAGCTAAATGACATTACAGAGCCATACAGCAAGAGTTTGCTGTGCTATTTAAAGAAAGATCTTCATCCTCAGGCATGTATTTGCCTAATGCATATCTATCTGTAACTTAAAGCAAATGCTTTAGTGCACAGCCCAGTGTACAACAACCAAAGCTTTTTATCTTTTTCCCCCCAGGGCAACCGCAGGGGGAAAAAAAAAAAAAAGTGAGGAAAAGAAAAAGACAAACAAATTTTGCAAATCCTTCCAATCTGGAGCAGCAGGCATGAAGCAACAAGGAGAATGCTGATTGATCAGGGATGCTGTATATATGGTAAGAGGCCAAGGCCATGTTAAGTAACTGCTATGAAATGTTAACTCCCCACCAAAACCAGGAAGATCCAGTGCTACATAGACTGGTGCTAAAGGATAATAAACTAGGCTGGAGAGAAATGTTATGTATTTCCTTTTCTGTTTATACCAAAGGGAAGATTAATTCACTTCTATTCCCTCAATGTTAGGGAAGACGCTTTCTGTAGAAAACTTTATGTGTCTTCTTGTGTAGAGTATTTCAGTTGGAAGGACTTACAGTGATCATCCAGTCCAACTGCCTGACCACTTCAGGGCTGACCAGAAGTTAAAGCATACTGTCAACACTGGCAGGCTTGGGGTACTGAGTGCTTCTCTAGGAAGCTTATTCCAGTGTTTGACCACTCTCTTGGTAAAGAAATGATTCATAATGTTAAATCGGAACCTCTCCTGATGTAGCTTTGAGCCATTCCCACATGTCCTGTTGCTGAATATGACATCTGTTGTAGTAAAAGAAATGTTAGAGCATATTATTAGTAGATTATTTCCTGCTTAGGACAAGCTTGGCTGTGATACTTTACCTAAATACTCAAGGTACTAGCCCAAAAGCTAATCATCAGGTGTTTTTAGATGTTCCACCATTTCAGTGGAACTCCTTTTTTCCTTAAGATAAACCTAGCTTTAGGCTTGACCCAATAACTTGCTGGGAACAACAAGCCTGTTTTATTTTTTTGTTTGGGTTTTTTTTTTTTTTTTTGGTAGTCCAGGGAATAGGTAGCTGTTCTACTAGTGGCAGTTACTGTGAATCATGTTTTAGAGTGCCTAGCTGTGAGGACCTGTTGTTCTAGGAAATATATATGTTTATAACATGCTGTGCTGGTCTGGTGCTTATCTCTTCTGATGGATGCTTTCTCTCTCTACTCAATTCTTTGCTTCTTTTCTGGGTCTCCCTAGTCATAGATCTGAGATTGCAGGTGATATAGTTGTGTGTGATGGGTCTGGCCAACATCCTCTGTAGATGTCCACTAAGAAGATTGGACCAAATGCTCTGTCCCAGGTCAAAATGTCCGTGAAAAAAATTGGTCATAGAAGTTTTGATTTTAGTCAAGTTATATTTAACTGGGAAAAAAGCCATCCAGTGAACACAGTATGTGCCTGTGCAAATGTGCATACACAGTTTTATATGCATAAATTAGCAGCTCAGGGACAGTTTATGTTGTAGCCTTCATTCTAGATAAAAACCTGTTTATTTATAGTCTAATCAAGGGGAAATCAAATTTCCTTTGCGCACTGGGGTATGATAACCTATCAAATACTCACCCATGATAGGACTGCCATGGAAGGAAGCAAGCGTAACATGAATCTCGAGCAAATGTAGCTAATCTTGCATTGTGAGGTCATGTTATTTTTAAACTGTGCAAACAATTTGTAGCACAGGGGAGACAGTGTTTGTGTAGCCCTTTTGATTTGTTTTTATTCCATAAAGGCTGTTTGGCCTTTCTAGTGATCCATGGGAAGAAGCCAGTGGAATGTGTGAGCCTCTGGAATCACAAGGGAAAAGGGATGACTCCTAATCCTGGCCCCCATTTGTAAATGGTTTGGGTTTTTTTGCTTCTTTTTGTTTGTTTGTTTGTTTTTAAGAAAATGTCAGGGTATTAGAAGCCTTGCTGTCTCCAAACATTTTCCAGTAAATGGAGTTCAGCGCTGGACTGAGGTTTGACACGGTGGGTTGCTGGCAGGTAGCTCCAGGACTCCTGGGCCCAGCCTGCCTCAGTTGCATCGAGGTGGAGGGAAGAGCCATGCCTGGGGGCTGGGGCTCAGTCCTGGTGCTGGGAGCAGCCTGCACTTTGTTTGGCCAGTATCGCCCCTCGGGCAGCGCTCTGCTGGGGACGCTGCGTTTTAGCTAACTCAGGGGTTTCTGATATTGGCCTTTTCAGGGGCTGCAAGGGTTTTCTCTGTTTCTTCCAAGTCAGCTGATCTAAGAGGAGCTGCTAATCCCAATGGCAATGGAATTTGACCCATTTTCAAGACATTGATTCTTTTTCTCTTGATAAGAGCCTTATCTTTGTCACGTTTGAGTGAAGCATGGGCTCAGTATCCCAGACAGCAGATGAGTGTACCCTGGGCTGCTCAAGCCTTAATCTCTTTAGAAATGGATTCTTTCTAACCTGGGAGTAGATGTATAACACTGTTGTTGTCAAGCATTATATACATTTTACTGGTCAAAAGGCTGTGTTGTTTACTACTTCTACACCAAATGTGGAAAAAAGGGAGGTGCCACAGAAGACAATTCAGAATTAACAAGAAATTTGCCTTTTTTTTTTTAAAGATGTCTTTCACGTGGCGTAGGTATGAGATTTTCAGTTATTTTGTTACAATATTTTTCCTTTTGCAAAATGAAAGGTCTTTATTAGCTTTTTAGAACTATCACAGTTCAGTTAACTGAAACTGTCACAGGGCCTGTTGATTGATTGTTAATAAGTTTTGTATCCTGAATCCCTGTGGTATTTGCTACTGCCCCTAGATACTTTGTTTGTATTGAGGCATGTTTCCTTCATTTTATGAAACTGTGCGTTGGGCATGAGGGTCTGTTTCCACAGCAAAGTATTTACCTTGCAGAACTAAATTACTGTTAGCTGTCAGCTAGACTGAATTAATATTTTTCAAAAAAAGTGAAACTGCATCTGAGTTTGATACTGATGCTTTTTGACATCTCAATTAAAAAACAAAATTAAAGTCTTCCTTTATTTTTTTAAGTGAAATTTGCTTTTCACTTTGTTTTGAAAAAAAAATAGAAGGAACATATTAATTTAAAAGAGAAAAAACATGTTTCTTGAAAGAAAAAAAGAAATTTCTGCAGTAATTCAGATAACTACTTGCAGTATTTTATACAGTTATATTTATAAAATCAGATTTTGAATTTTGCTCTATGTCTCAGGCCCTCACCAGCCTGAGGTTTGCACATCTTATCCAAAGAACACTTGCACATTTTGTTTTCCATTAATTTACGTTGGCTCAGGGCTCACATTTGTGAGGTTTTCCTTCAGCCAGACAAGCATTTTTTTCTGTGAGTGAGGACTGCAGGGCTGGGACTTAGGAAGAAGACTTCATCGTGCTGTTGAAAACAGATTTTGCATTGTTTTTCATATTGATTTTTCCCTTCTGCAAGAGATAGTTAAGGTTTGGTACGATTCTTGCCATTTCTAGTGCAAGGTGCTAGTTAGCAGACATGGTCGGTCATAATCTGTCGTTGCAGGAAGAAAAATCTGGTAGAAAAGCAGATGAAAATGAAGGGAAAAGGTGTAAAAATAGGGATTAATTGTGCTTTTCAGGCTGACTTCTACAGTTCAGTTACAGCCATCAATAAAATCTTTACAGCTTTGTTTTTGGAAGCAGATAAAACTGCCCTTTTATTCTCTCCACATTTGTCTGAGTCTTTGGCTACTAGATACGGCAGACGAAAAAAATAAATGAGCGTGAAGATATAAAAAGGCCAAAAAAAGTAAACAACTGATCATGTAACTATTCTGATATGAATTTGCCATCATTATGATGACTGTGAGTTAAACTTTATCAGATGTTCTTCCTAACTGTTTTTACTCAATTCAATAGCTGCTTTTCTTCAACAGGAACGTCTTTCTCTGTGCCAGTTGGAGCTGAAGAGATTTTCTGAAACTCTCCACAAAGTAAAATGGTCATCGTAAGGGAACAGCAGAGTGGAGTTGTGGGTGAGTGCAGAGTATGCTGCCCTGATACATTTTAATTTGGTGGGTAAACCCGTGCATTTAGGAATCTGATAGTTGAATGTTGCCACGCTTACAAGATCATGCTTGACTTTAGAGAACAGTTGCTGGTGAAGGCAACAGGCCTGTTCGTCAGGTGAGACATCAGCTGCCCTGTCAGGCTGATGTGTTACCAGTTAACAAATCAGGAGGATCACAGAGATTTTGAGGGAATTACAAGAGCCACTGCCTCACAGGCAAATTAAAAAATTGATTTGTTCATTCCAACTTTCTGTTGCGTTCTCTAAGAGAGTAGTAGTGGGGGAAGCTGAACTTCTGTAGACGCAGAGATTGATTTCTTTCCTCTGAAGCATGGTCAAGGAAAGCAACTTTCAGGACCCATGGAGTGTGGTAGGCAGGAAAGTCACATCAAGGAGCTGGGAGAATGTCACTCATGTGGAGACACTGTGGAAGGAAACAGAGAGCAAATAGCTGGGTCTTGGGATAGAAAGGACTAGAGACTGGAGAGGACTGGGCAGTTTGCCTCTCGGAAGGGCACAGAGTTGGATGAGAACAGCTGCATTCAAGAGCACACCTGTAAGGAGACAAGTGGGCAGCTAGAAGCAGTCCACTTTTAGCTTCTGTTCTTCTTGCCTTGTCAATTGGAATTGTTCTCATCTAAAAAAAATTATCATCTGAGTTTATATTCTATCATTCCTGTCTTTTGTTAGTTTAAAACTAATTTCATATTCTTTGGGAAACTCAGGATAGAAGAAAGTTTAAGGTGAAGTCTAGTTTACTTGGGCTGTTTTCACATCCATTCTATATTTTACTGACACTGGAATGGGAGGATGAAAGCTCACAGGTTTACTCAGATGTATGTTAGAATGATAAGTAAAAGAAGTTGACAATCAGCAATGCTTGGCTTTTTGGATAACGACCAGTTTCTCCATCTCTGAGGAATCAAGCAGGTGGATTTTTAATAAGGTTTATTTGGCTTGTCACTGAGTTAGGCAAGCAAAGAAAGTGGATAGCAATGGTTATGCCCCATGAAGGCACACTGAAACAATGAGAGAGCATACAGGCTTGGATGTCGGCTGTTTAGTCAAAATTTGACTGAAAGTAAAAAGAAAGAGCAATTGCTATGGCCAAAGTGTGATCTTTTTTCCATCTCTATATGTATCTGTAGTACGCTTCTGTCAAGGTACCAGTAGGCAGAACCTGTCAGATCCCAGGTGTTGCAGGATGAATTAGCCATTCCCCCAGATCATGCTGTATATTAACCTGCATATATTGTTCTGCCAGGTTTCATGAACTCTCCCAGTCATATCTCTGTGGATATACAGTATGGTTCATCTGATGTGAATTCCCAAGTGCAGGGCAGTGCCAGACTTGCCTTCCAAACAGGTGTGCTGTTGAGCTGCACACACATCTGATCCTCTGTAACACTTTGATCTCCACATGTGAGTTCTAGAGAGTCAGTCTGTGCAGGCAAGGTGGACACAGCCAGTATTTCTAGCTGTCTGGAAATCATGAATGGACGTATGAAACCCTCAGTTTTTGCGCATGAAGAATTCTGTCTGGAAAAAGCAAGGAGTGTCTGGTGAGACTTGAATTTTTCATAATTTGAAATGTAACTTTTTAAAATTTATCTTCTGTGCTGAGGTCAGACAGTGTCTTAATTTTTTTATAGCATCTACAAACCTCTTTTGCTCATATATGAAGACTGAAGTTCTCTAATAATCATTGAGTCATAGAATGGTCTGGGTTGGGAGGGACCTTAAAGATCATCTAATTCCAACCCCCTGCCATGGGCAGGGACACCTCCCACTAGACCAGGTTGCTCAAAGCACTGTCCAGCCTGTCCTTGAACACCTCCAAGGCAGGGGCTTCCCCAGCTTCTCTGAGCAGGAACTGGTGCTGTTTGGCTGAACATGAGAAGGAAGAATGTCAGGATGTACAATCATGTGAGTTGATAAGGGTGAATCAAAATGCAGCACCTGAATCTGAAGACTGTAGTTTGATCTGCTATGAACCTCTCATTAAAATTTAAAATACCCTTTTCCCCAGACCTCCTCTAAAATAGAACGAACTGTGTGGAAAAAAACCCACTGTGTTCTGGTTGTGGCTTAACAGAATTC
Source organism: Trogon surrucura (assembly GCA_020746105.1). Classification (NCBI taxonomy): domain Eukaryota; kingdom Metazoa; phylum Chordata; class Aves; order Trogoniformes; family Trogonidae; genus Trogon; species Trogon surrucura. Next base: position 50,975,667 of record CM036621.1, on the reverse strand, counting down.
AGGAGAGCCAGGGGGCAAGGCTTGCACTTGATTCTTATTCCTTTCAGTTTCTTTCCATATACTCAGGTGAAGATCAGCCTTAGTTTTGAAATTCTTGGCTTGTCACACTTTGCATCGCAATTACTGTGTTTTCTAAACGTTGTGAATTTTGCTTGAAATGCTTCATTTGGTCCAAGATTGGCTCAAAGCAGCAGATCTGAAAGTGTAACTGAGCTTGTTTTCTCTCCTGCAGCAATCCAAGAGGAACAGGTGATAGGGGATGCCTGGATGATGCAGGTTCATTTGCATGTGAACAAGATAACTTCAGTTTATTCCCCCACCACATGCTGCAAAAAAAGTAAGTTATGGTCTCTGAGGTAATGGGGTTTGATAGAGCTGTTAGCAGTATGCTGTGAACAAAGATAATTATCTAGCTCAAACTTACTGTTGTATCCACTGCAGTGAGCTTGCTTGATAAACTAACACCTGATTAGAAAATGTATGACGAATCTTAATATTTTTCAGATTCTTTCAGAACTCTTCCTCTAAGTTCTTTGGGAACCAAGTGGAACTTGCCTTGAAAGCGAAGACAGCTTCCAAATCACTTTCAGGGCTTTTCTGCTAGCTGTAGGTATGGGGGAGAGTATTTGCCTTGTTCCCTGTGGCAGCAGAGAATTTCAGTTTTGCTGGCACCTTCACCTACTCTGCTTTTCCACTTGATATTTTTAGAATATGTTTTAGTTGGGGCAAGACAGGGTGGTCAGAAATCGGACACAACCTGACAGATGGCAGGAGAGATTTCCAAATGCATCTGAAGGACGCTTGAGGAAAAGACTCGTCTCTGATCTCAGCTACAAGGAGAGTCCAAGCAATTCATGTGGGATGCTTGTTATGCTGACCCTAATTCAGGGGAGACTTTTGCCACTGGGGCTCCTCTGAGCAGTTACTTGGGACTTGCACTGATGTGAATCTAGGCCAACATGCCCACAAATTGACCCAGATCTCATCTTTCAAGTAAGAACAGAACTATTTTGTGGTTGTTACAGAGAACTTGAAAGTGAAAACCGCTGTATAGCTTGGTGGCTTTATAACAGAACTCCCCATCTGGGATGGGTGGCTTTGGGAGCTTCCATTTTGGGGTGCCTGTCGTGGGACACCTAAGAACGGCCTCAAGTGCTCTGAGCAGTTCTCTTCTGAAAATCAAGCAGCTGAGTTTGTTTAAGGCTCCTAAAATGCAGGCACTTAGCTTTCCGTGAATATCTTGGCCCTGGGGATTTACAAAGCCACAGACTGCTGATTTTGTTTGATTTTTATGGTACAGTGGGACTGTGTGATGAGTGTCATTTCTGGTGTTTTTGGCTTGTAAACAGTTTGAAAAAGCTCCTCATTTTAATGAGCTCTTTTCTCTCCTTCTATTCCCTGTCTGTGCACAATATAGTAGAAACGAATATGAAACAAAAGGCTGCCTTGCATTTTTCTAAACAGCTCTGTCAAGTCTAAGACCATGTTAAAGAAGCCTGAGCTGCAAGTACTTCCCACTATTCTTCCGCAGTATTTGAACTGTTCTCATCTGAGTGAACCTTCTGCCTTCATGGCTTTACATTCCCAATTTCCCCTGCCCAAATTTTCTTTCCTGAAGGCATGATAAGATTGCAAGTCAGGTACTGGCAGGCAAGCTTCACACTGAGGCAGTGTGGTTGCACCTCCATAAAGCCATGTGTCTCTGCTCTCCTTTTTCCACTCCTCCGTGATTCATTTCTTTTTCCTTATTGATTCCCTGTTTCTTAGTGATTCTGCCTCTTCTGGTCTTTATGTTAAGCGAAGCACATACTTAATATCTGTCCAAAACACAGAAGGTTTATTTGTGTGCTGACAGGTTTTTCTGAACTGAGGCTTCTCTCAGGGAGTACCTGATAGATTTTCTGGCCTTAAAGAGTCAACAGTTCATCACCTCTTTTTAGCATGTTGGCAGTGAGACAAATAGCTTGAATGTTTTTTCCTGTTTTTTGGCAGAGGGAAGTTCCTCCATCACAGTGGAAGCTTTGAAAAGGAAGGTGATTCTTACACTGGAGGCGTGACCTTCCTAATGTCAGAAGGTCTGAGGTGGGCTTAATCAGTTTTGACAGTAAAACATGGATGAAAATAAAGCGAGATAGCAGGGCCAAATCTATAGCAGTAGTCAGTGGGCCATCCTTGCTGTGGAGGTGATGAAGGAAAAGTAATTTTTTCCCTATTGTTCCTCCATACAGCATTTCACCCTTTACACACAGCTGCCATGTTAGATTTGTTTAGGTACTGCACATCTCTGACAAACTGAGTCCAGATCCTGATGTAGTTGTGCAGCAGTTACCCAGTTTTCACCTGGCAAAAGATGCTGCTCTGCTAAAAGGCCCAGTCCTTTTTCTGTCTGGTCCTGAGCCGCTGTGTTTGTGAATGGCCTTGTGGTGAAAGGAAGGGGTTAGTTTTTAGCTGGATCCTTCCGCCTTATTGTGCAGCCACATCGAAACTCCAGTGGTAGAAGCAGGTAGTTAGGAATTAGCAGTTCAGGTCCTAAAACTGCCAGCATGGATTGGTCCTGTTCAACCACGTGTATACCCGGGGCCTAAAGAAACTTCCTGATGTTGGGAGGGAGTACAATGGAGCGGAGAATTTGCCCTTCAGGGTAGCCATACCAAAGGGTACTGCTTGTAACCTTCCAGTGCTCCGGATGACATTCACGGCAGTGTAGAGCTAACGTAATGTGAAATGTGACTTTGGAAGAAAAGCTGACTTCTGAACTGCATGTGTGAGCGCACGTGTGTTTGTATATTAAGATGACCTTTCTAGTAGGAGGTATAGGTCTTTGCAATCCATTCACTTACAAGCATGCCTTTGCTTTCTGTATGTCTCCTCTCCTGTGTCTATCTCCAGCCCAGATCACTACAGGCTAGAGGCGAGCAAATAGAGGAATAGCTAACATTTCCCCAGAAAAACATTTCCCAGTTCCCTGCTGGCTTTTTTTGTTTGTTTATTTGCAAAAAGTGAAATCTGTGTCTCTTAAGCTCCTATGAATCAGTGATTGTCAGGTGTTTTGTAGGAAAAATGGTTATGTCTTTCCTAAACTACGCTCAGGTGACCAGAAAACATTGTTAGCTTGCTTCTCCCAGCTCTGCGCACTTGTAAAGCTTGTGTTAAAGCAGTGAGCTCCTACACCCAGTCTGTCTTACACCCCATCTCTGTCTGTCTCTTTCAATCATGTGCATTCAGGCCTTTCCCATGTGTCTCCAAAAAGCTGTCTGTGTCACAGTGGGTGCCCAAACCCATTGCCCTTTCTTCTCTGTCTTTTGTTATGTGCACAACTGTTCAACCTGGTGCAATAATGAGCTGTGCAGTAAATATTTTTATGTGATACTGCTGTCAATTTAGACTGATGTCAAAACACTGTATACAAAAAAGTCCTGATTATTACTGTAAGTGATTAGGAAAAGGTCACCTAAATCCTTTACAGCAGTGTGTGTCCGACTGCAAAAAAATAATCTGTTTATCTTTTTTTTTTCCTTTTTTTTTCTTTCCTTGCTCCGAGTTAATTGAGACTTTGGTCACCTGGGTTTCAAAAGATGCCTCACCATTTCAGCCCTTGAGGAATAATAACGTGCATGCTTCTCCAACAGCTTTTGTCTTCATTAGACATTTTCATGTCTGGCTAATGAGGAACATGATTCTTTCTGAAGACTGTAGTGTAGGGTTATAGGAAATATGTGATAGTCACAAAAGTCTGTAGTCAGTTAAGGTGAAGTGTTCCATATGCTATCTCCCATTTCAGCTGTTGTCCACTGAAGTTTTACCAAAAGATGTTTCTCTTTTGCAGCCGTTTATTTTCCCTGGTGCTGTCCTTTTATTTAGGGAGGGACAGTACTTTGGGACCTGTGCTAGGGCTTCTGGTGACTCTGTCCTCTCCAAATGCAGACTAAAAAGACTATGGCTTTCCACAGAATTTGGTGTTCTCACTTCACTGTTTTTAGTACAAGTCAGTTTGTAGTGGTCACAGGCTGTCCCACTAGCTCATGTGCGGCCCCAGATCACATGCTGGAGAGCACTCAAAAGCACACTATGGACGGACTCTCCTAATTTACCCAGAGCACGTGTGGTTGGGAGAACAAGTGGTGCTGTTCCTTGTTTCTTACCGAGACGTTTGTTTCCGAGTGCAAGGATTGTCTTCTTTGCTGCGGGTGTGATTTCTCCAGGAGGTTTTGCTGGTGTCTGGCATGTGATGCAACCCCTGCAGCAGTGCTCAGAGACCAACCTGAGGAAGGATGTTGCAAGGGTGTCTAAGCAAGCACCCCCCCGAGGAGGGGCGGGAGGAGGTGGGGCTGCAGCAGAGACTTTTAATGGCAGAATATCTGGGAAGGTGTACGGCAGTGCTGTACAGCCAGTCAGGACACCCACGGCGTCTCTGTTCTCTTCCCCTGTGATCTCCAAGAATATATTGCCTGCACCGAATTTTGAAGAAATACACACAAGCAGATTTTTATATTGTCTTGTTTTCTTTAGACTTTAGTTACCCACCGGCAGCTTTCGAGATGACAAGAATTTTGACAGCTTGCAAAGTGGCGAAGACTTTAAAAGCCAGATTGGAGTTTTGCAATGTGTCTGCTGATCGCTGGAGTTTATCAAGGACTGGTACCAGGTTGTTGAACATCAAGGTAACAGTAACTGAGCTACTGCTGTTTAATAGATGTGTTTGGCATGCTAAGAGATAGCTTGCTGCAGATAACAGGGCTTGCCTAGACACGTATAATTGAACCGAAGGAGATTTGTCTGAACCCTAGGCAAAAAGATTGCTTGGCTATAAATGGTTTTAGTAGCTAAGCAAACACACATTTTGTCCAGTCTGGAATGGAATTTATAGGGTAAGTTGCATCAAAAGGTGGAAGTTCAGGGTTTCGATTAGTCATTATATGGTATTTTCTTTAGAAACACTGATCTCTCTAAGAGTGGTAGCTAAGAGAACAGATCTTTCAGTCTATATGAGAATGTATCATTTGAAGCATGATGTACCATCTTGGATCCACAAAAAGATCCATTATAAACATATTGGAAACCATGATGACTTAGATGAATTGAAGAGGTAGACAACTCTTTGTCAATGCATCAGTGTATCAACTCTTGATTTACTGGGGCTGGAAACCCTTACTTCACTTCCCCAACTTTCTTTGCCCTTTGTTACAGGAGCTACGTTTGACCAGCTTTGCTGGTGGAACTTAGGCAGGTGTGGCAGCGTGCAGAGGTGAAATAGGATTTTCTGTGTAAAGTCTGTAGCACTGGCAGTGTTTTGTCATCATGCATTTTGCATTGAAAGGGTGCTCTTGCACATGTACCTTGTTGAATCTACCGTGTAGTAGCATTAGCAACAAGACAAGTGATGTTTCTGCTAGAGATGGGGAAGTGCTCTTAGAGACTTGGGCTGTGGGTACGTGGTGGATGCTCTCTTACCTGGCAAGGTGGTGTAGAGGCCTAATAGTATCGTTTCTGTCCACTGAGAACTAGGGTTTCTCTTAACCTGTCCCACAGCTACTGATTTCTCAGTTCTCTGAGCTCCTGGCAATAGGCCAATTACTTTTAAAAAAAACATTTGCTGCAGAGAAAAACTGGCTGAGGAAAGAGGCATTCCTAGCTTCATCCCTTCCTTCAGCATGTGAGTCCTCTAGTTTAGGCTTGGCTCATGTGCACTTTAAAACAGAGCCTGTGTTGTGACCAGTGTTCTTGCTAATGGACCTGTCTTCCCTTTCCTGAGAGTGCCCAGCAGGCATCAACTGTTACCTTGTTCACCATCTTAAAACGCAGCACAGTAATCGTCCTTCCAGTAGATTGATCCTCTCTCTGCAATCAGATCTGGCTTAAGATGAAGTTATTCTTCCTCGTGGTCACAACAGGAGTCCTGGCACTGAATTAGAAAACCATCATGGTTACCAGTTTCCACAGCTGCACCATTTGAAGAGGAAGTAGGAGCAAGTTCCTTGGTTGTTCCTCAGGCTGGCGAAGCTATGTTGGTTTGACACTGACTGCACATTAAAACTATGTCAGAGCCCTCAGGTGGGGCAATGCCATTTCTCAAATCTTCCAGGGCAGATGCCAGCTTCTATCACTCCGTTTTGAAATCTCAGCACTGAGCTAGAAAGTGTCTCTTAGTGTGACAAAGCAAGTTGTGACACAGTCTGAACAATTTCTTCTCTCTGGGCTTTGTGCTTCAAGTTGAAATGGGATAGGAGAAAACAGAGATGATTTTGTAGCCGGTATTATCGGATGAATGGAACCTGTGAATGCACCGCAAGGCGCTGCTAATGCATGTCACGGTGTCTAGGGGATGGGAGCCCAGGATTTGTACTGGGCTGCTTAGTTTCTGGCTGGTGATGGCCTTTAGTGCCAGTATGCCGATGCTGTGTATTGTAGAACAGGAGCCCAGGCAGATACACTCAGGTTCACTAAGGTGATAGAAACTGTCAAGCCAACTAAGCAAGACTGAAGAGTTCTGCGGGAACACCATCGTTTCTTGTCTCTTGCCTTTTGGAGCTGGTTCAGCTATTTCTGACATGCTCTGTAGCGTACAGCAGTTGAAACCTTGTGATGCACAGAGAAGTGGGTTCAAAGACACTTTACCTTTGGTTAGGTCTGCTGCAGTAAAAAACATCTGCTACTGGTAAAGCTTAGTAGCCCATGGTTGGGATTGCTGGTTCAGCTTTTGATGAGACACCGTCTTTCTTTACATGTGCCCTCTTAGACCAATTGATTAGTATCTGAAGTTTGGATCTGACCTCTTAAATGACAGATTGATGGTGTTTAGGTACATGTTTTGTCACTCATTCAAGGACTGCACGGTGACAGAACTACAAGGTTGTATCTCACAATGCTGAGACATCCAATTGAGAAGTTTCACGCTCATGGAAAACTGCTGCCCTGCTCTGATGGAGTTACAGTGCCAGCTGTTCCAGTGTTTACCTAATTCTGTGCTTGTAAAGTTAAAGAGCTTTATGCCAATGCTGAAGCCAAGGAGAATGAACACCTGTTAAGAAAGCAATGCCAAGTGAAACCCTTGGGAGCTATTTTTACCTCAGCCCCAGTGATTGCAAATACACCCGAGGTAGGTCAGAATGAATTTGGGCCCTCATTCTCTTTCAAGGTGTATGACAGGACCTATTGCAGGGCAACCAAGACCTACTGTGCGCCTGAAGTGTTGAGTCCAGTGGAGCGTTTGTACCTGCACTGTGACTAGCTGGCTCACCACAAGATGAGGTGCCAGCCAGTCAGCCCCAGAAGTCTCTTTCTGACATATCTTGTCTGACATCTTCTGCCTTGGTACTGACACTGGGGAAAGTTGTTTCCCTATTAGACTTGATTATTTCAGTCCAGTACCTACAGGACGTTGTGCTATCAGCGTGGATGCTTGAACTCATGGAGCGTAAGAAGGTTCAGAATCTGGAATACAAAAACTTGAGCCTTTACTTGCCTGGGGCTTTTGCTTTAAGACAGTGACAGTTTTTATAGACCTTTTTCCATGGGACATACAGAAGCAGAAGTGGAAGAGACTCTCTGATATACATATGCAAACAGTAAAGCAGCAGGTATGAGGGAAAGATTAATAGTAAGTAGTCCTAAAAAGCCAACCCATTGCCTCCCTTTTCATCAGACTGTGGAAGTTAACTATAGTAGTGAGACAAGTGACCAGGCAGTGACTTCTGGCTGGATTTGGTGTTCCAGCTATTGTTAGAGACAATATATATTTGTAAGAAGTTTGGGGAAAGAGTGAAATGCAAAGTAATTAAGGTGTGTGGGCTAATGGCAGTATAGGTAATGATCCCGTTCTCCCATTATTGCAGGCTTAAATGAGCGTTTAGCTGCCTGTTATTGCTTTTTCTCAGTGGGCTATTTTAGGGAGCATAACAAAATACAATGAAAACATGTTTCTAACCTATGTATAAGCTAAATAAAGTTGTTAGAGAGCATGAGGGAAAGGTGGTAGTTTGAGTAGAGTGCTCCCAAGTCTGTTTTCTGTCCAGCTGACCTCAGCCTATTTGGTGAAACACCGTTATAGGTGAGCAGTCTGAAATGTGGGGACTCACAGGTCTGCGTTTCCCTGTCGCACCCCACTCTTGAATAGGAGAGATTCAGCACCCACCACTGAAAAAGAGGCACAGGGAGCAGATCAGAGGCCCCTGTAGACTCTCTGTAGGGGCGCTTGGCATCGCTGGTTTTGGGGTGATCAAGCTTTTTTAAAATTCAGCAATGGGCAGAGAGACTGCAGCTCACAGCTCTTATCATTTAGTGCCCATCTGAGGCCAATGTAGTTAAATGGGGATGTAAAGAGTAGTATGAGCAATAAATAGGTGGCTTGTAACAGTACAGCTGGCTCAGTAAGAAGAGGATTGGGAGAGCTATAAAAACCACCAGGAGTGAGCTAAAAATATAGTTAGAAATGGGAGGGTGAGGATGAAAATTTTTGAGCACTGGCTTTTGAAACTATTTCAAATTACTCTGAAAGAACTTTTCAAATATATTTTGGTACAGATGGAAAGTAACTGAGAAGACGACTGCATGGGAGACAGAGAACTGGCTGAGTAGGTGCATGATCAGTCACAAGTGGAGGGGAGGTGAAATGGGCCTGTTCCCTTAGAGATGGGGGAACTCGGCGAGGTGCTGCTGTGAGGGAGAAGGGGTGCTCATTTCCTGGGGAGCTCACTGACTTCTGCTAGGTGCCTCACCTGCCTTGGTTCTCCATTCTCCTTAGATTTTTGTCACAGACAAATATTTGTGGCATTGTTGTGAACAGCTTTAAGAAGAGTTCAAGTTGTAGGAGCTACGACTTTTCTATCATGGTGCCTGTGTTGTGTTTCTGGTTGTCCTTTTCTTTGGCTTGGATAGCAAAGGAACTAAATCAAAGCTTCTCCTTAAAATTATCCTAAGCATGAATCTTTGGTCTATCCCAAAGACCTGGCTTTTGATTAATTCTTAATTTTTGCCCTTTCTTCTTTTAATTTTAGCCAGAAGTAAAGGCGCCAAAATAAAACTATGTCTACAAAAGAAGAATTGGCAAAGAGCCTGTGATGGTGTTGTACTCACAAAAAGAAACTTTTTTTCTATCTAAAACTCCTCTAATGCTGGTTATTTCGTCTTGAGAGAGTGGATGTAGCACAGTCTTGGCACCAGCTTTCTACTGTAGAAGTAATCTAGTGACTTTTGGCTTCTCCCCTGCTTCTGATCTGTTGGCTGTTGTGTAGCCAGCTGGATTTGTGTGCCAAGACATGCGGCAGAGGCTGTCGTGCTGTGTGGAATCATGACCTGCCATAGAAAGAAGATGTTTTATTATCTTTGTACTGGAGGCAAGTAAACTGGCCTGCACTGAAGTTGAGTCCCAGCTGTGTCTGTGCCATACATCAGTGCTCATCCTGGCTTTGGTACTCGGCATACTCATAGTCCTCCAGCAGCTCAGCGTTCAGGGTTCAGTTTGACCTCGCCAAGAAAAAATGAGGGATTTCTTTGGAGGGGAAAAACTTGACTTCCTTGACTGCTTACTCTGTGAGGCAAGTAGAAAAGAGAACAAATTACCTGTTCACTTTCTAGTACAGGAGTTCATAGCAGACATTCCTTAAAAAACAAAGTATGTTGCAGATCTTTTGAGATTTTTGATACTTTGCAGATCTTTATCATCCATGCTGTAGATGGGAAAGGCTGCTAGAGCAGGGAGCTAAATGGAACTAAATTTATCTGAGTCTGTACTTTCTTATTGGCATGGTTGGTTTTTTTTTTTACCCTCACTTCTGCAGTGCTTTGTTCACTTCATGTTTGAAGTACTTGGTGAAGTGGGACCTGAACTAGTTAACTCTTCAAGTTGTTCTGACAAAATTCCCAATATCTAGCAATGTTGCAGCAAGGGCATGACCCTTTCTGTCAGCCATCTCCATCCTCACAGCTCTTCGAGAGCCCTGCAGCCTCTCTGGAGCACAGAGAGCTCTGCTAAAGGTAAAGCTACTGGTCTGTGGGAAGGAGAAATAAGCTTGCAAGTGGCGTGTCTCACATTGGGAGCGTGTGTGGAAGAAACAGTTAAGCCTACTACAGGGCTTTATCTGAGACTACATGGGGATGCTTTTGAGAGGGATGGAGACAAAAAGCCTTCATAGAAACTCTGGGGTTTTTGTTTGTTTCTTACTTTTTTTTTTCTTCGGAAATGAAAATCTCTCTCAACTAATCCCCGATTGAGCCAACCGGCCTTCTCTACAGCCTGTAAATCACTTTTCACATTAAAAACAAAACTGAAAAGACAAGGTAGGCTGGCAGCTTAGGGATATGGTAACACCTCCGCTGGAAATGTAAGCAAGAATAATTGCTTCTAGAATACTCAACAAACAAACCAACCACTTAATTAAGAACAATAAATCAAATAAGGGAGGGAAACATCTGAACATCTATCCTTTGCTGTAGCTGAACTTGCGGGCAGGTTATGGTTGCTCAGGGACATCCTTCCGCATTACTTGAACACTGTATGGGGGCTCAAATAGTGCAGTGGGGGCTTCTGTTCAACAGAAATTATTTCTGTGCTGATCTGGTGTGTAGAAGGGCAGGTGGTCTGTGGAGGGAGGAAAGACGTGCAGATTGCTGTCAAGCGCTATAGTGAGGGTGAGACGGCCACAGTGATCACTCTGGGTTTTTGGCCCTCAGGAGCTGGATGGAGCTTAACTCTTCTGGTTGCCCCACTGTTGTGGACTTTGCCTCCTGAAGGATACTCCCAGGCTGTGGGAGTGGGGCTGCGGTTCAAGTGATTCCTCCAGCTTGTACCAGTGAGTGGTAGGACTTGCTTGGACTGGAGGTGATATTTGAGTGGGTTCAGATCCGTGGCCTGTCGGGGGGAAGGGATCCATCTCCTGAAACCAAGGCTGAAACAAACCGGTTCCTACAGTCAATCTCCCGTGTAGGCAGTGTGGGGTGGGTTTTCCACAGGCTTTAGGAAGGTCAAAGGTCCTGTCCAAGACCCAGGCTGAGGCCCCCAGGCAACCTCTATGCTTTATAATACTTTGAGTACGTGACAGCTTTCTGTAATGAGAGGCTTAGTGAGATTAGGGAGCTGACCAAACTTTATTTTTATTTGGGCTAAATCTAGGGGATTTAGCTACAAAAACTGTAATTATAACCGAGGAGGGAGGGGCATGTTGCTGACTATCTCATCCAATGGTGTGGGAAGGCTCAGAAAATGATGGATAAACCTTTTGGGAATGACTGGATGTTGACATTAATGAGGAAAAAATGCAAGGCTAAAAGCATCCCAGATGCACAGAATTCAATTACTTGGCAGTGCAGTTTGATTTTGAGTGTATTTTGCAGTACATTAGTAATTGATCTGTGCAGTATTTGTAACTGCAGAGGAGCTCTAGACGAATGTTTGTCATGATTGTTACAAAACGTTCAATGCTGGGAATGAAATTTCTCCTTGCTGTGATTGTTCATCTGATTTACGGCTAATGGAAAGTAGCTCTCCGGCTCCTTTCTACAGCAAATTGATCTTGATTCTTACTTAAAAAAAATCCCAATAAGAGGAATCTGTAAAAAAACCCTGAAAACCAACCAGCAATATGAACTTAAATCATGGTGAGATCTGCTGCCTGGTGGACACACTTGGCACACCTCCTGTGATGCAGACCATTGGGGTTTTTGCACTGGTGATCAATCTGTGACAGCAGCTCAGTGCCCAGGAGGCAGCTTCACTTGTATTCCAGAAATGGAAGTTTTTCTGGGCCCAAAAGGTTGATCATCCAATTTTTTTAAGCCCAGAAATTCATGGGTAAATCTATTTCCACCTTTGCTTACTCTCTTCCCCTACATCTCACCAGTGATCCTGCTGCCTGAAGCAATCTCCCAACTAATTCTGTCATTTCTGTTGTGCATATACTTGTTATATTTTTGGTAGAAGTTGGGCTTCCCAGGTGCTTTCCTATCCAATTCCTAGAAGGCTAACAAAGGATTAGTTTCCAGACGAGGCAAAAGAGGATGTGTATAGTCTGGTATGTGCAAAGACCCAGCTGTGCCACTGAATCGCTTAATGACTTTTGTAAAAGTCACTCTCTGTGTCCCAGTTTCCTCAGATGTAAAATAATGATTAAGCCCATGAGGGATCCCACAGCTAGTGTGGGACTCCATTCTGCTAAACACTCTGAAAGAGGTGCAGTTTTATGGGAAGTTTTCCTTTAGGCTGCTTGTTCCACATCTACTTCTTCCAGGATAATTTACACCTGTCCCTGAGGTAACCAAGCCGATGACTGTCCATCTGATTCCCCAAGTTCCTCTCTTCTTGTGTCCTACAGTGGGATGGATTGGTATTTTAAATTTTGCTGTCTGACAGCAGTCCAGCTAAGCACACACGTATTTTTAGCGGTGTAGCTGTACAGTTGCGACAGAAGTTAAGCACCTATCAAAGGTCACAGCTGGAGGAGAGCCAGCGTACTCAGCAGCAAGCCTTGAGCAAACATTGAGGAAAGAGGCAGTCCTTTCCCTGCAGAGTTATGATATTGGTTAATTGCAAGATATAATGGGTGGCCGAAATGAGCAAAGTGATATGGAAGGGTGATCCCACAGTAATAGCAGCACATATTCTGCTTGCGCTGAGGTTTGCCAGCTGCTTTGCCCTTGTCAGGAGCACAACGTTTCCGAAGTGTTAGGAAGGAAAAGAGCATCGGGAGACGGGTAGAAGAGACAATATTTTGGCAGCTGGGAATGGGAGAGGGGCGGGAATACTTACAACGTGAGGCGTGAAAGGCAGGTGTCCTAGGTGTTACCCATATCAACATCAAGCTTTTTCTTCCTTTATTTGAGTCTCTTCATGTGCTTTTCTCTAGGCGCAGATGGCAAACTTGGTGCTGGAAGATGGGACGAAGATGAAGGGCTATTCTTTTGGCTACCCATCCTCCACAGCAGGGGAAGTCGTATTCAACACTGGTCTTTCTGGGTAAGGTAAAACCAAATGAGATATGAGCACCAAAACTTCTCTGGGAGCTTGTTAAAGTGTGAAAGCTGTTTTTTTATTTGCTTTTTTTCCCCCCTAAGCTCATCAGTTCCTGAACCAAGCCTGTAGTGTTCTGTGTAAGAAAACACTGTAGTTAGGGAGTACAGAGAGAGAGAGAGAGTTAATTAAGAGACTTCAGACTGTCCTTTTGTGTCATAATATTTGTGGCAGTAAGAAACTTCAGAGATTGATATAACTAAACATGCTAGTGAAGTATGTAGGGATCTAATTACTTCCCACTGAATTTTTTGTTCTCCTTCTCCTTCCCTGAGCAAATATAGAGATTTGAAGCATCTGCAGCCATCTGGGTAATGGAACTTGGCTTCCAAGTGCCAAATTTTTAAATCCTGAGGTTCCCAAGTTGGTCACCTGTATGAGCTGTTCCTTATGACGTCTGTTGGCTCATACCACAGTTAAGGATGCAATGAAACTTTGTGCCCTTTCAAGCTAAAGGGTAGGATCAGATTTATGCCTAACTTAGCATGACTCTCCGTCCTCCTGAGTGGTAGAAGCCAGTGGCTGCGTTAGGATAGCAGCCACATGCTGCTGGTGCTCTTGTTGAATTGCCTGAACAGAGGAAATTTGCCCAAAGGGATGAGGTTTTTGGTGAGGAGAGGAACGTGTCCCATGGGGAGGTGACACAGCTCTGAGGTTGTTGGTGCTTGAGCTTTTTCTGCAGTCAGTCATAGCTGTCTTTGCCCAGTTACCTTGCATTCTCCAAATTTTACTCTCCTTTGGAAAAACTGGTACTCGCAGGATGAGTTTTTAAATTGTCTCAGTGGTGAGAATGTTAAATTGCTGCGGAGGGGAATCTGTTTGCAAAGTTTTGCATTAGGAAGCAATTATTTAAGTATTTTGACAGCACTAATTACTGGTGGTGTTAATATACCTGCCAACAAGCAACTGTTTAATATAGATCAGCATGATGGAGGGCACCAGAGTTCTCTTCTGGGTGATAGATTATGGGCAATAAATCTTGTCACATCACAAAAGTCAAGGAGGACCTGACGGATTAATTTCCTCTTCATATGTTACTGTGGCAGCAGAAGCTCTGTTTGCTCATTTTCTAGTGATTTGGAGAGGATGCCTGTGAAGGAGAGCTCTCTTCTATGCTGGGAAGCACATGGGCATGGAGGGAACATCCGAAGTGTAAGGTCGTATCTTCAGAGCATTCTCCAGGAGCATGACCTTCACTGATTCGGAGAAGAAGAACAGTTTGCAGCATTGTTGCAAATTGTAAAAGTGACAAATTTGCTGCCAGTCCAGGGGCTGCTGTTCGGTGAAAGACAGCCCGGTAGCTCTGCTCAGTGCTTCTGAGCACAGAGATCAAGTCCTTACGGAGGAACCCAGCTACCTCTTGTCTTTGACACACAGTAAGAGGCTCAGTGCCTGCGTAACGGAGGTGCCCAGGGTTGGGGTCTTTTACAGACTGTTGTGGCACGTAGCAATTTGTCAGTGTAGGGAGCAAGGGGATGGTGTGGGGGTGATTTTGCCATGGCTGCTATTAAGCCTCAGACCACTCAGGCTTTCTGTGAAGCGTTTTTTTTTCTAGAAGGCGAGTGGGGTCAGCTCTGGGCTGAGATGATTAATATGCTGTTTGGCACCTTCCCTCCTCATCTGGACATTCTGATTCAAATCATAGAACTGAGAGTCACAGCACTTTATGTGCATACGGCTTTCAGGCTTGAAGTAGCTAAAGCTGGCTGAAATGTTGTCAGAGTGCTCTGGAATAGAGGGCAAATAGCACTGGTTTGGGGGGTGGAATGTTGAATTTTCATTAGGAAAGCATGAGGATGAACTTTTCAGAAACATTTGCTCAAAGCAAAAATAATCCTAGTGTTGTAGCCATCTGTTTGGTATGGGAGCAAAAAAGGATTTCCAATTAAGAAAAAAAGAAGAATTACGACCCATAAAATGTTCCCATGTTTCAAACAGCTCAGTAAACGCATTTGCCTCCAATAAGTCTGCATGTGTTTCCCATGAGATTCCAGCAAGAGAACTGATTGACGGGAATTTACTGAAATCAGGCAGGCCTTGGGGCAGGTGCAGCAAGGATTAGACCTCGCAGCATCTTTGGAGCTGGTGTTCCCATCTGCTCCTCCATGCTTTGCAAGGCACTGGGCCTGCTTAAAGGGCATTGTGTCTCGGTGCAGAGCTGTGCCTTCGTACCCCCAGCCAAGCTCTCTGTCCTTGTTTGCTGATTACAAATAACAAGCAAAGGTTAATTACATTAGCTTTGTCCTTAACAAAGAGTCTTTTGGAAGCGTAACCAATTGACTCGGAAGGAGAGAGCAATGCCAAATGTGCACGTGGCATGCACTTAGCGCAGTTCTCTGATCCCACGGCACTTTGCGCGGTTGTTTACCTGCAGCTGGAAGTATAGATTTGAACAGCAGGAGAGGCTTACCTGAAAATATTTCATGGCCGTTGTTCATTCGACACATCGTTTCTCAGAGCTGGCTGGTGTGCTGCATTGTCTGTATCTGCCTCCATCCATTCTGGGTTTTATGAAGAGTTTCCCAATGTTTGACAATTAATCTTCTGGCAGTAAGTCTGATGTTCCATAAAAATGCCTCTTGTGACTTGCTGATATCTGGTAGATGGCTGGAGCTGCCAATTATATATTGTTTAAACAATAATGACAATAATAAATTGGTATTTTATATAGGGCAGATTCATCCTGAAGTGTCTTTATGCATTTGTGTGGGTAACTTAATCTGTTGCTAAATTAGGGCTGGTTTTGGGTTGAAAGACAGCGATTGTTTAATGGCTGCTGCAACAGTATACTACAGTATAGGGGAGAAAGTGAAGGACTGCCTGTTAATTAGAAGCTGGAGAATAGATGGATGGACATGTAGACCATGTTTACCCTGTCCTCTTCTTTGGGGTTGCAAGTGAGACGGAATCTACTGGATGCAGAACCGCTACTTTGCAAAATTCTAGATTTGATCCTCCACTGCAGAAAAATGTTCCACCATGCTTTTAGATGTGTCCTTGCTGAGAAGGGTATTCAGGCAGGTGCTTGAGCCAAGTTGCTGTTTGTGGAGCTTCTGCCTGAGGTGAAGATAAAAGGACGTGCTTTGGGGCCTTGTGACCAGGATGGACTGCTGAGTCCCAAAGCATTGCCTTCAACTTGCCTTCTTCAGAGATACACAAACCACGTTCCAAACACTTGGGAGTCTTGTCAGGTGAAATGTGTGGTGTCCTGTGAGTGGCAGCCTGCAGATTGCCTAGAAGGTAGGCCAGGCCTCTGCTGGGAGAAGCTGCAGAAGTGGTACCTGCCATGGCCATGGCAGGGTTTGTTGGCAGGACAGGTAGGAGACAAGAACCCAGAGCAGTAGTAAGGAATCACAAGGATCAGTCACAGCTGCTTCCTTGATCCTCAGACAGATTTGTCTACCTGCTCCACCCTAGAAAGAGCAGTTACAACCCTGAACATAAGTCCTGCAAGCTCCAGACTCGGGAAGGGACCAAGTCTGGGCAAACAGCTCTGTTTGTTGGCTTCTCAGTTTGAGAATTCCTTTGCCACCGAGAGGGGCAAGTTCTTGCACCCCAGGGAGAGAAGGACACAGCAATGACAAAGCCCTGCCCACATGGTGTGCCCAGGGAACGACCAGGCCCAAGCTGTTACCTGTGGGTCGAGTGCTGTGCCATGCAGTTACTGCAGCTCTGTGATCACTCTGCATTTTGTGCAGTTGTTTACTTTATGTTAAATCACAAAGAGGCTGAATTTGTCAATAGCTCCTGTGCTTGTCTTAAATGAAACATGAGAGGCCAAAGCCTTTCCTTGTTCTCAGTGTCAAATGTATAATCACAGATGGCAAAGCGAGGGCGGATTCACAGATGTGTTTGCTTTTATACTGAGAATGCTTTCACATGAATACCATTTCTGTTTTTTTGTCATATGGGAATTCAGACCTGTCTGGTTTCCACTGGCTCTTTTGCTTTTCTTTCAACTCCAGGCCAATGTACTTTTCTTCTATTGCTTCTTCACCTAGATACACTGAAGCCTTGACAGATCCCAGCTACAAAGGACAGATTCTCACACTGGCTAACCCCATAGTTGGGAATGGAGGGGTGCCTGACACAGCTGCTTTGGATGAAATGGGCCTCAGGAGGTTTCTAGAGTCTGACACGGTCAAGGTAACAGTGGGATACACGGAACCTATCAGTGGGTGGTGCTAGCAGCCTGAATGTGTGCGTGTGTGTGCAAGAGTTTACTGGCACTTCCTCTTGGAAGTTAGGAGGCAGTGATATGCAGCCTTTCTTTTTCTTCTTCTGAATATTGTCCTTTGGAGGAATGGTGGCAAAAGAGAATCCATCTTGCTTTCAGTACCAGGGCACGTGCTGTCTGAAAGCGATGCGTTTCCTATTGGTGATAGACATGCTACAATTTTTGTGAACTACTGCCCTGTGTGGCTTTTTTTTCCACATTCCCTTCTACCTTACATTTGTCTGTGTTAGTCCAGGACTCACAGAGAGATCAAATGCCAGTGAGAATGAGAAGTTTCTTTGTGCTGAGACCTTTCTCTGTGTGCCTGTGCTACCACAGGGGAGGTGACAGTTGCGTGGAGAAGGCCATATGTGCTAGTGCAGGATCCAGTGTCTTACACTGTGTTGACAAGGAATATTGACTAGGAGCAGAGCTGTGTCCGTGCAGTGCTGGCAGTACTGAAACAAAACTAGGTAACTGCAGAGCCAGTGAAATGCTTTGTCTGTCCTGAGGTGAAATGACTTTTGTATAAGCTATCTAACTTCACTGGAAAATGGAGCTGACTTTTGAAATGCAATGTCACTTAAAAGTGAAAAGCTTTCTTAACCAAAAAATGAACAAAATAAAATGTTTTCTCTTGTCTTAAATTTCCATTTTCTTTCTAACAAGAAGTGTTTTCTCAGTTTTCTCAGCTTTAGTTACCTGGAAGCCAAATTTTTCGATGAATTTCCTAAGTTAAAGGGCCCAGGTACAATCACGACAGAGCAAGAAGTCTTTACCCCTTTGCCAGGTACCTGTTCTGTGCACTCCCCCGTGAAGACTCAGATTTGCTCTTTTTGTCTTATAAGACCAGCCATACCGTGTCTGCCTAGGTTTGTGTCCTTCCTGTGGTATGGTTTGCTGTGGATGAATACAGAGTGATCCTTCAGTGCAAAATAACGTTTCTTCTCTCTGCAGGTTTCGGGTTTGCTAGTGCTGGATTACAGTGATGAGTACAGCCACTGGCAGGCTACTAGGAGCCTGGGAGAGTGGCTGCAGGAAGAGCAGGTGAGCAATCTAGTAGTAACTCCCATGAGGGAACAGAGGAAAGAACTGCATGACTTTGATCTAGTAACCATTCTTCTCTTCAGATGTCTTCACCAGTCTGTACTAGGCTCATTCTGTATTCCTTAGTTCTCTGTTTCTTCACCCATTTCTCTTTTATCAGGTTGCAATGTCATTTCCAAGATCTGTCCAGAAGGAGTGTTAATTAAATAGGAATATTTGGTTCTCCATAAAAATCATACATGTAACATTATATTCTATTCTCTTGTCAAATGTTTCTGTAGTGCTGCTACTAGTGGTTGCCACAGTCGTAACCTCAAGAGCTGTTAGCTGCCAGAACCCCACTGGCTTGAAGCTGTGGGAGTCAAGGATGTGTCAGTAGACTTCCAGTGACTAGTGAGGGCTGGGAGGGTTAGATGCTCATAGGTAAAGCAAAACAGGGCTCAGAAATGAGACACGTGAGCTTTTTGTTTTGTGCTTTCTAGTGCAGAAGCTAGATTTGAAGAACGCAGCTGTTTATGAGGGGAAATAAAGAGAAGTGAAGAACTGAAAGTGAGGCAGCCTTGGTAATAGTGCTGCTAAGGGCCAGAAATCCTTAAACAAGGACATGTTCTTTTCAGCACAGTGATCTGCTTCCTCTCATCCTCTGTCATAACTGCTTGTTCTCTAACTTATCCTTCTCTTGTGTTTTCTTCAGGTTCCTGCACTGTATGGGATTGATACCAGAATGCTCTCCAAATTAATTCGTGACAAGGTAAGATCTGCTTCCCTTGATCCAGTTGCATTAACCTTGCTATTACTGGGCCCCTTTTCTAACCTGGGGTAGCTACTGCTGGGCTACCTTGACCTTAGATGCTGCCCAGACCTCTGTGCTCTTCGAAAGCCTCTGTGTCTTCTGTACAGCTCAGGGGATGCTCTGATCCCAGGGAGGCCTCTCTCCTTGGCTCTGCTCTGGGTTTCCTCTTCTATGTAAGTGAACCAGCACAAGTTGATGAAAGGCCTCATGTAGCTATGTTGGACACAACAGGTAGTAATGTCAACTACATGTTGCCTCTGGTAGTAACAGTCGAAGAGAGCAACGACTCTGTGAGATATTGTGGATATTGAGTCACAGACTGCACCACCTTGTTGGTCAGTAGAAATTCTTCTGGTCCTCAGAGGTAAAGGAATGCCTGTAATAACATAAGCTGCGTGCCCAACTCAGGCTGGTGTTCTTTGACTGAAGCCTCTTGTTATTTTAATAGTCATTATTTTTCTCTGGTGGCAAATAGCTGACAATTGAAGGACGTGAGCAGGATTATGCTATTGAATGGAGTTTGGTGTTAAGACACACTTCACACCGGCTAAAACAGTGATCAAAGCCAGTCTGAATGTAAGTGCCCCTTGGAGGCTTTTCTTTTATAATGGATTACTTGAAGCTGCGCTTTTCTCTAGGTGATCAATTTGCAGTCTGCAGTCCAAGCCCACGCCTTCTTTCATTCCACAGAACAAAATATGAACAGCCCAGCTTGAATAGAGGAATATTTCTAGAAATGAATTCTTATGGGGGAGATAAGGTGGTGTTATGCTCTTACCGACAGCAGACAAGTGCAGTTTAATACAATAGGAAATGGCAATACTTTCTCTACTTTCTTGAGGCATACTGTTTAATGGATCAACGTTCCTTTCATCCAAAGTAAATACACTTCCAGTGTTTATCCTGTAACTTAGTAGTGTGTGGTGGTAAATGCCCATTATACTGGGACGCTGAGTGGTATTGGTTTATGGCTTTTAAAATAGTGCATAATGCAGCCTTTTCTCCCAATCTTCACAGGTTGAAAAAAAACCAGCAAAGTATTTCACTCCAGGTCTGTTTGTAAATTGGGGGTGAGAACAGGGCTTCATTATGAAAAATGCAGAAATCAGCAGTAACTTTTTAAATTGGACTCTAAAGGTAGATGTAGGGCACTATTTGGCTGAATAATCCGGGAGCCAGATAAGATACAGATAAGTTTGTGTTTGAGGGCTTTAGGGCTTTGTCATCAGCATTTGTAGGACTGACTGCATGGTGGCACTCAGCGGTTTCTGTGGTTCCCAAGAATCTGACATGTCTAAGATGATGCTGACCTTTGCGGTTCTGTGCCACACAAAGCAGCTTGAAGTAGCTTTTGGTGTCATGTACTACTTGAGATGAGGTAGAATGTCTGCCACTGTTAAGAGTAAAACTCGTTTTTAAAATTTACCCTTAGTAGTGTGCATGGCAATGCAAGATGCTGGCTCTTTCTTGTCCTAGGAAGTATCCTGAAACCCAATGAACAATCCCGGTGTGCATGCCAGTGTGATATCCACAGGGAGAGCTGAATTTAATGTATTCTATCACAGAAGTGTCATGTATTAAAAGTTACAGCAAAACGTTGACTTCCTCTGTTTTACTTTTCCCTTCCACCACTGACAAGTTCTGTATTGCACACCCTATCATCATGCTGAGAAGAGATTAACCCTAGGTTAATCCAATTTATTCCAGAAGTGAGACAAAGCCAAAATGTGGATTTTTCCACAGGCAGCTTAAATGACCAAAAGGTAGAGAAGGATATGCTGCTGATAGAGGAAAAAATGTCCTAGCTTCTGTGAGATGGTAACGCCACTAAAGAGTACAGCTTGCTGGAGGTTGATTTTTCTTTTTTTTCCTAACAGTTTATTTGTATAAACTAATTGAACCTATAAAAATAGCTGTGCTGATCTGCCTCCTACATAGCTTTGCCTTACACCAGCTCTGCTTCCTTGTAGCTATCCACAGGAGGTGGCTGAAGACCTCCTGGTTGGTTTCTAAAACCAGAAAGCTTCAAACTGCTTTGTGGATTACTCCCAGATCAACACAACAGTTATTTGGGGATCTGAATTCCAATCCTCTTGGAAGGCAACCTGTTTTACTGTCAGTAGACAGCTTACCAAACTGCCTGTTAACTAATTCTACTGCTGACAGTGTCTCTCCCCTGAATGAAGGATTTAAAACAGATTTTTGATATTGAGGAAGGCTCGTAAACTTCTCAAGATGCTAGAAATACTTATAAGCTGCCAGGAAATGATTTCTAAACAGCTGTTCCAGTTGCTGTGCCTGTCAGCACCTTGTCCCAGTGTTCACAGCTTCTCCTTTGCTCATGCTTTGTTGTTTACTGGTGTATTTCCACAGGGCACGGTACTTGGGAAGATTGAATTTGAAGGTCAGCCCGTGGAGTTTGCAGACCCAAATAAGCGAAACTTAATTGCAGAAGTTTCAACAAAGGTGAGAAGTTCTTCTGTAGTCCCAGGGCTGTACACTCCAGGTAGTAACTGCTCCCTGTTTGTTCTGGGGATCGTCCAGTCTTTCAGACAAACAACGTGTGGACCTTTTTTAAATCTTATACCTTCCCAGACATTTGGGGAACTGTCACCTCAGCATCATCCTCGTAGAATCCCCGTGGCTCCTTAGATGCAGTGTTGAAGATGTAAAATGAGCTACGTTGAGCTGGATGTGATCTGAGCAGTTCTCTGCTCAGAGAATTATGTTTTACAAAGACAGGGTTGAGAAGTATTGGGGATGCTGTTGGACCTAGTATATAGTGGTTATTTTCAAACATAAGAAGAAGTAATGAAAGGAGCGGTTGCTTTCCTTAAACAAATTTCAGGAAAGCTCTCAGTAGCATTGGATAATCTGACAGTCTGTGTTCAGGCATAGTTTTGTTGAGGTGATTCCAGAAGAAATTTCTAGATTTCAAAAAGAGACCAAGTTAGGAATCCCTTGGATCTCATATTACTGGTCTTAGCTGCTTTGTCTAGGTTTGTGCTTTGTTAGCTGGACATGTAAACTGTGTTTGACCACAAGCTGAAGAACATTACAAATCATGAGGATGTAACAAACAAGGCCCATACTAAAAATAGTGATTGTTCTTATATGGATGCAAGGGCTAACGTCTTTTATTGTGGACCCTTTGGAGATTTAATTGTGGGATAAAAGTGCCTTGGGTGCTCGATCCCATTGACGGAAGTGAGCACTGAGCGTGTAAGTTCGTTTTCCAAATTCTGTGCTTACTGTGCTGTTTGCAGCTACTCCAAGATCAGTGAGGCTCTAGAAGAGCTCTGCAAGTAGATGATTGTGTACTGTCCTGCACACAAGCTGATGTGTTAGTGGCATGAGTGAGAAACAGTCCTGAACATACAGGTCAGTCAGCAAGTGGGCATTTGAAGTGCAGTCTCCATCCAGGCTTGGATTTCCAGTAGTAACTGGTTACCTGGGATGCCACTGGAATCCAGAGGCTGCCTTGCAAATCTCGCCTGTGGGGATCTCACCAATTTGAGCCAATGCCTGCACTGTGTTTCGAGTCAGGGCCGTGTTGCTGCACAGAAGGATGTCAATTACTGATTGAGGTTGTGATCTATGATTGCAAGATGCAGATGGAGCTGTTTTGAGCAGTAACTCAGAAGTAGGTAAGGTTGCTGATGCTAAAGTCTGCAATTACTAAGACAGAGTTGCTGTAAAGATGCTGAAAATAACTTCTAAAAGAGAGATATAATAAGATTAATGGAGCTTTAGTGGTCTCATTGTGTTTATAACTTCATTTTATAGGCTTAAAAAGCAACATCACGACTAAAGCTGAAAATGAAGTAAGCTGTTCAATGCTGGTAATTACTGGACTTGATAATCTATCTGTTGCTATTTTCATGTAAATCAGGATACAGTAAAATCAGGAATCTGCTTATCAATTGTACATTAGAAGTGATTGATTTTTTTATTGCTATTTTTCCCCTGCCTTTAGATGGGGTAGAGACTCTATTTGTTAACATTGCCTGTACAGGGCAGGGAATGTAGAAAACTGCCTGTATTTTGCAGGAACTTTTGTCAGAGCTTTACTTGGGTGCATGTGATGGTCAGGGTCACAGACCAGATAAAGAGGTATTTAACTACTTGAAGCCAACAGGTCACTTCTATCCACACATACCATCCCATGTACTCTTTTTGTTCTCCGCACCATTGCCTGCAAGAGTTTCTACTCTTCTACGCTTGCTTTTGGCTCACAGCCTTCCCGTGTCATCCTTTCAGACTGGGACATTTTTTCATAGGCTGTGCAGTGAACAGATGAGGGAAATCCTCTGGCTTTAGGAGGAATGTATTTCAGCAGTTCCCTGATCCAGTTCCCAGTCTGGTTTCTGTCTAGACATGCTCTCGGCCAGACGGAGGGGTCAGTGCTCTGCAGTGCAGAGGGATACCGGGTGCGAAAAATGGTGGGAGGGTTGCAAAGACAGCAGCACCTAGAATCAGTCTTGCTGCTGAAGGAAGTGTTGTAGCAAATCATAGCCAAATTGATTGGGCAGAGAAGAGTTTTGAGAGTGAGATAACTAAAGGACCTCAAAGCTGTTTTGTCCCACAACTCCCTCTGGGCATTAGAACAGCCAAGGAGAACCTTTAAGAGAGATCAGAATGCTTTGCAGATTCACAGTATTTTGCAGATTTTTAAGTCTGGATGTTGTGAGGAATTGAAGGGTCTCCAAAAGCCCTTTTGAAAAGGAGGGTGAATTTTACTTAAGGCTCTGGCACATGACACTAAATTAGGTTCTGTGAGAACTGAGCACCTTAAATTTTCTTGAGATTTTTGAAACCCACCACCCAGAAGCCTGAAGGACAGTGAGTAGGAGACCGTATAATTCCTGTGCAGTGTGATACAGTTCCACCGTGGGCTGTGGAAGTAGAATCCGCTTGTGTATTGGTGACTGTGAAGATATGATGTCAGGCAGAGCTTCATATCAGAAGCCTTGAGTGATCCAGTGTGAGCTAGGTTCAATATGATTCCCATTGTACTCCTTCTCAAAAAGGGATTATGGGGTACTTTACTATCTGGTTATCTAGTCAGAAATACAAGATACATTCTGATACAAAAATCTTCTTTCAGCATTACAGAGCAGGAGTTGCAACAGCAGTGGTAGCATCACTCCTGATGATGATCAGAGCTATCCTCACATAGGACATGCTCTTGCAATCCTGGAAATCTCTTCGTCTTAATCTTTGAGAAGATAAAATTCAATCAAGAACTGAGTTAGGATAACACAGAGGAAGGAGCTGTAATATTTGCTAATGTTGTGGTTCGAGCCGAGTTACCGGCGGGAAGGAAACAAAGGAACCACGGGGTCGCTCCCTCCCCCCCCTACCGAGAGTGAGGGGAAGAGCCCGAAAGGGGCTCAGGCAAAGGCCTCCAGGGGTTGAGATAAAAAACAGTTTAATGGTGAACATAAAATGGTAACAATAACAGTGAAATAACAGTAACGTTTAACCAGATATAATGCGAGTAACATGTAACGCGGAGCTCACCGCCCGACCGGACCGGAAACTGGGAAAGAGCGCCAGCCCCCACCCCGACCGCTCCATATATATATACCCCGAGCATGACATCACGATGGTATCGAATATCCTAGCGACCCCCTATGCCCAGATAGCTCCTTTACTGAGAATTAACCCTATCCTAGCTGAACCCAGTACAGCTAATAAACTTCATTTTGAGTTCGCTGTAGAAGGGGATATCTTTCCTTCTGGATGGTTGTGATACTCCTATGAAAAGATTTGGTTTGTCACCCCACACCAGAGTATTAGGCATGGATTTTAGCATCTTTTCGTATAGGGGGCCAGCTCTGAAATGTGAATGCCAGGGAAGCTGATTAAAAGGGAGTTTATATTAAAAAAAAACCCACAAAAAAAACCCCCAAACACTTCTTTTTTTTCAGAAGTGTG
Organism: Trogon surrucura; assembly: GCA_020746105.1. Taxonomy (NCBI): domain Eukaryota; kingdom Metazoa; phylum Chordata; class Aves; order Trogoniformes; family Trogonidae; genus Trogon; species Trogon surrucura. The sequence goes on along the minus strand of CM036621.1, from coordinate 50,950,671 downwards.
TTGCACAAGAGAAAAGCCACTTTGGATGAAGCGTGTTTATCAATAACAACTTTCAGAAGCTGAGCATAATTGAAAGCGATTGCAGAGTTTGTTTTTAGAAGGAAGAAGGCTCCGTTATGTGCTTATTGAATAACATCCCAGCCTGGTGTTAACTGCAGTCATGCAACAAGTAAAATAATTTAGCAAGCTTCAGAAAGAAGCTGTACATCAATAACGTTATGCCAGTGCTACGACTGTCTGTCAATATGTCTGCATGTTGCAGTATCAAGGCTCACATAACATACTGTGGTTTGTGTCGCTCTCTTCCATGCTGGCTGTGGCTGACAGATAAGTGGATGTACACAGCATAATGGTCCAGATTTGGGACCGGTAACATTTTACTTTGTGGAATGGGTTAAGAAACAGCAGCTGGAAAAGGAGAAGTGTATGATATGTCAAGTTTTCGGGTCTATACAAGCATAGGTCATGCTCAGTGATGTGCTTGGCTTGATCTGTGCTGCTGTGATGCATTAGAGGTGATTCATAGGATCTCTCTGGCTGTGCTGTGCTTTGGTCTTACTGTGACTGGAGAGTCAGAGTGGTGTTCAACGTGACGGATCTGTAGCTGGTGTGGAATAGCCTTGCTCAACTGACATCAGCAGGATGACTTCACTTCAGCTGAAAAATCTCTCGTCATGTATCTGGCATTTCTCCTGGGTTGCAATAATCTAAGAGCTGGCTTGCTGCTTCACTGCTAATGAGGTGAAACACAGGAAAAAAGCTTGTCATTAGCTATGGAAACAAGTGATTTCTTAGGAATTGCTGTTACTACTGTAATCATCAGTACATGAAAGAACATTACAACTTCTACTTTCACAGAAAAATGAAGAAAGTGCTAATGTCTGTAGTACTATTGGAGATTTCTGTGTAAATGGATTGTTAAGTACCAGTTGCTGCATGTTGGTGAAAAGTTATTCTGTTAACCATCTTCCCTGTTTTGGGGGCAAGGAGTGATCAGTCATTTACTGCATGGTCTGTCTTTTAATAGGAAGTCCGGGTTTATGGCAGAGGGAATCCAATGAAAGTTGTAGCTGTTGACTGTGGGTTGAAGCACAACATTATCCGTCTGCTAGTAAAGGTAGGTCAGAGCTTTGTTCTTCACTTTTTGTTTTGCTTTGGTGAGAGCTTCTCCTGTACTCACTAGCCTTCCTTCCACCTGGACGCATCCATTCTAGTAGCAGTTGTTCTCCTAAAATGAGGCACAATTTTTAGGGTAATTTTTATGAACTGGGAGGTGTTTTCTGAACATAATACACTGTATTGAGGGGATAAGGAAGAGAACCTGTGCAGTAACCTCTCAGCCATGAGAATTCCTAGCAAGTGAGCTTTAAAAGGACAAGGCATAGCTTCTCCTAAGAAGAACCAAGCAGGCCATCCCTATGTGCCCTAAGACAAGCCGGCGGCCTAGAAGAGCAGGTTGGCTGAATAGGGACACACTACTAAAGATCAGAGAAAAAAAGACAGTTTGTGGCCTCTGGAAAGGAGAGCAGGCCACTCATAGTGAATATAAGGATACCATTAGGTTATGTAGGGAGCTTTTTAGAAGGTCCAAGGCCCAGTTAGAAATTATCTGGCTTTGAAAGTAAAAAAATGTAAGAAAAGCTGTTATAAATACATTAATAACGAAAGAACAGAGAGAGCCTCTACCCCATACTAGATCCAGAAGGTAATATAGTAATGAAAGATGAGGATAAGACTGAGGTGCTTAATGCCTTCTTTGCCTCAGTCTTTAGCAAAAGTAACACCTGTGCTGAGGGAAGCCAGCCCCCCAAGCCAAGAGAATGGGACGAGGAGCAAAATGTCCCCCCCCACAATTCATGAGGAGATGGTCAGGAACCTACTCCTCCATGTCGATGTCCATAAATCTGTGCGGCCAGATGGGATTCATCCTAGAATCCTGAGAGAGCTGGCAGGGGTGCTCACCGGACCGCTCTCCTTCATTTATCAGCAGTCCTGGCTGACTGAAGAGGTCCCAGCTGATTGGAAGACAGCAAATATAACACCCATCTATAGGAAGGGAAAGAAGGATGATCCAGGCCTGTCAGTTTAACTTCACTCCCAGGGAAGCTGATGGAGCAGATCATCCTGAGTTCCACTATGCAGCATGTGCAGGACAACCAGGTGATCAGATCCAATCAGCATGGGTTTGTGAAGGGCAGGTCCTGTTTAACAAACCTGATCTCCTTCTCTGACTGGGTGACCCACTTGCTGGATGAAGGTAAGGCTGTGGATGTCATTTATCTTGACTTTAGTAAGGCATTCGACGCAGTTGCCCACAGAATTCTCCTATAGAAATTAACTGCTCTTGGTTTGGACGGACATACGCTTCGCTGGGTGAAAAACTGGTTGGATGGCCAAGTCCAGAGAGTTGTGGTCAATGGAGTTAAATCCAGTTGGCGACGGGTCATGAGTAGTGTACCCCAGGGCTCAGTACTGTTTAACATCTTCACCAATGATTTAGATGAGTGGATAGAGTGCACCCTCAGGAAGTTTGCAGTTGACACCAAGCTGGGTGGAAATGTCAATCTACTGGCGGGTAGGGAGGCTCTCCAGAGGGATCTGGATAGGCTGGATCACTGGGCCAGGGCCAACTCAATGAAATTCAGTAAGGCCAAGTGCCAGGTCCTGCACTTCGGCCACAACAACCCCCAGCAGCGCTACAGGCTTGGGGAGGAGTGGCTGGAGAGCTGCCAGGCAGAGAGGGACCTGGGGGTGTTAATAGATGCTGGGCTGAACATGAGCCAACAGTGTGCCCAGGTGGCCAAGAAGGCCAAGGGCATCCTGGCCTGTATCAGAAACAGTGTAGTGAGCAGGAGTAGGGAGGGGATCATGCCCCTCACTACAGGAAGGACATTGAGGTGCTGGAGAGGGTACAGAGGCTACTATCAAGCTGATAAAGGGCTTAGAACATAAGTCGTATGAGGAAAGGCTGAGGGATCTGGGGCTGTTTAGCCTGGAGAAGAGGAGATTGAGGGGAGACCTCTTCGCTCTCTACAACTACCTGAAGGGAGGTTGTAGAGAGTTGGGAGTTGGTCTTTTCTCCCTAGTGGAGAGTGATAGGATGAGGGGAAATGGATTTAAATTGCGCCGGGGGAGGTTCAGGTTAGATATTAGGAAGAATTTCTTTACTGAAAGGTTTGTCAGCCATTGGAACAGGCTGCCCAGGATGGTGGCTGAGTCACCGTCCCTGGAAATGTTTAAGAGACGACTAGATGTTGCATTGGGGACCATGGTTTAGTAGGTTGATAGGGCTGGGACAAAGGCTGGACTCAATGATCTTCAAGGTCTCTTCCAGCTGAAACTGTTCTATGATTCTAGCCACACAGGAGGAATGAAGGCAGTGTCCTCTCATTCTCTATATGTATAGGCTTTCCATTTTTTTTTAGTTTATGTGGACATTTGTCCTATTTTTGATGTGCGGGACCATCTCTGGCATGTCATGGAATGAGGCTGTGAAGCCCTAATTCAGCAATTAGGATGAATGCACCATGCAAAAGTGAACATATTTTACATGTGTGCATACACACTTATTTTACACTCCATTAGTAAATTTTGATGTCATTAGTGAATTTCAGACAAACTTGACAAACACTGTGGTGGCTCAAAGATATTAAGTCTACTAGTTATGTGAAAATAATCTGGTCAGATAGTGAAGAGAAGCCTCTTTTTTGTCCCTAACAAAAGGATGACTGAAATCCAAACTCAACTCCGGGTCATGGGAACAGCCTCCTGACACAAATTTTTTTGTTCCTCTCCTCCCTTTGTTTCTTGTTCCCTTGGGTTTTTTCCCTAGCGAGGTGCAGAAGTGCATTTGGTCCCATGGGACCATGATTTCACCAGCATGGAGTATGATGGACTCGTAATCTCTGGAGGTCCAGGGGATCCCATGAAGGCCCAGGAGGTGATTCAGAATGTCAGAAAGGTACAGTGTAATAGCCATCGGCTGATTATTCTTGTTTATTTGCCCTTGAGTGTCTGAAATCTAAACGGTTGTACGAACATGTTATGGATCAAATGTTATCCAGTCATTTCAGCTGCCTGAGATAGCCCTCATCTTGGTCCACTCGGAGTTTCTCCAGACCAGTAGTTACAATCTGGCTACACAGACTTTGGTGGATAATACATAGTAAACGTGATTGCCACGATTATCTTACCGGCGCATTAAAGCACGCTATGATCTTTCAGGGCCTCTGTGACCCTGTGAAAGAACAGCTCTGATGTCACAGTGCTCACATTTGAAATAATGTTGCACAATAAAAGGCTGTAATGCAGACTGTCATTGCTTATTCCCCTCAAGTAGACAGGGACATCAGGGTGTGCTCTGAGTCTTCCCTCTGCAGCGGAGGAGAGGAGGAAACTTCCCTTTATAGGCTGTTGCCAGCCTTGCATTCAGCTTTTTCCCCAAGTCTGTGTGGCTGCTGTGAGGGAACCAGCAGGGCTTATGCTGGAATTGCTTAACAGAGACACTCCAGTATCTCTTGAAAACTTTTTCATTTTAGGTCCTGGAGAGCAATCGCCCAGAGCCCTTGTTTGGAATTAGTATGGGGAATCTAATCACTGGAATAGCAGCCGGAGCTACTTCCTACAAGATGCAGATGGCCAACAGGTGCGGCAGCTCTTCTGCTTCCCAGGGCCAAGAAAGACCAGCTCAGCATTGCAGAAGGCCCACAGGGCACCAGTGCTTTGCCTCTGAATTGCGTTAACGGGAGCTAGCATGTCAGTAACACTACTTCTTCATTGCAGCCATTCTCCTTGCCCTTAATTTAAAATGTCATGTCAACATTACTTTTTTTGAGGGTGTTTTGAAAGTACTTGATGTAATTGATCCCCATCAAACTGAAGGATAGCAAAGTTTCGCTTAGGATTTTATCATTTTGAGTTTGGCTGTCAGTACTGAACAGCTACTGCTGCTGTGTGTAGCCCCATAGTTATCAGCTCTTCCTGATTGTGGCGTTTGGACACATCTGGAACTTCCATCCTCTGCTCTCTTTCAGAGGACAGAACCAGCCCGTCCTGAATACAGTGAATGGACAGGCTGTCATCACTGCTCAGAACCATGGTTATGCCATCGACACCTCTACCCTCCCACCTGCCTGGAAGCCTCTCTTCGTGAATGCCAACGATCAATCGAATGAGGTGAGCTTGTGCTTTCCAGATACCTGCGCACAGCAGCCTCTAGTGAGCAAAGACTCTCTCTTGCTTTATTTCACCTCCTGGAAGCTTGTTGTCACATTACAATTAGTTATGAGGACTAAACTTGATGATCTGACTACCTTTTTTACAGGCCAAAAGAGAGTGGACCGTTACCTGCATCACTGTTTTATTGTGTTGATTCTGTGTTGCCCAGCACATAAAAGGGGGATATTATTGCAGTCTAATTTGTTTTGTTACTGTAAATAGAATTCCAAGGACCAAAGTCCTGAGGTAGAGAGGCAGGAGCCTGTAGAGAGCAACTTGCAGGATCTAAGGTAGCGGTCCAACATCAAGACCTGTCCATGTAGGGGAAAAAACCTGAAAATGCCTGGCTTCTGGAGACTCAGACCTGACCAGGAAAAAGCACAGAAAGGAAAACAATATCCCATAGCTCAGTTTTGAGTCAGGCAGATGTTGAGACAGATCGCAGACTTTGTAATTGCCCATTTAAAATCTTGTCCATTAGGCCCAGTGTCATGCAAGTCAGTGAAGTCTCATTATTTATCAGAAAATCATTGAAAATAAGGTGTTTTCAAAAGCAGTTTCCCCCACGGGAATATGCCGCTCCATTGTTTTGTGTAAATGTCCAGCATCAAGTCTGGCAGATTGAACCGTGCTGTTCTGGCGTATCCTGGCTGTATTTTGCAGGATTGAAAAGCAGTAATTTCCAGCCGATGGTTTTAGAATAAGTTGTGTTTGTCAGCTGCCGTTACTCTGTACGTTTCCTCACAGAGGTATCTAAACAGAGACAAATGATACTAAACGAGATATCAATACAAAAAATTTACAGCTGTTTGTTTCAGTTTTTGAAATGAGTTTGGTTTTAGCTGTGTTAACAAACTGAACCCTCTCATCCCCACGCCTTTCATGTTTGCTTTAGCTAAGACTGGAGACAGTGGTGCTTTTGCATAAAGCAGGTGATAAGATTGGGTATGAGTCTTCTGGATCTAGAAGCATGACGTTCTCTGATGTGGGCTAAAGGACCATTTCTGTGAACCTCAAAGCAACATCAGTCTCTTAAACCTACATAGATGGAGAGGAACAAGGAGAAATATTATTTTAACATGGCATGCACAAACAGGAGCAAGGTTGGATGGGCTCTCAAGTGCATTCTGTTGCATTCCTAGATTTGAAAAAGAAAAAAATGTTTCTTGTGGCTCACCTGACATATCACAACTGGACAGGCCAACACAGGTTTCCAAATATTGACAAGCCATGGAGTGAATATTTTTAAAAGGTATTTGTATATAACTAGAAGTAACATGAGCATTCAGGAAAAATGCATCAGACTGATGACATTTTTTGTTCTGAGGGCAGAAGCTGATACTATAATGGATCGTCTGTGGTCAGGAGATCATCTCTTACTGCTCTTCTGTCCCAGCATCCCAGCCTGCAGCTCTGGGTGGCACTGTTGCTCTATATGAGCTGTTGGGACTCCTTTGTCCGTTCCTGAGGGAAGCAGGTTGTATCAGAACTAATTTTTCCTGGATTTCCTCTTGAGGGATTTCTCTACCTCGACCTGGAATCAGGGGCCATGAGCGATGGCAGCTGCATGGCACATTCCAGGGGGCCATACCACGTGGTGCTATCAGGCCACGCAAAAGAGAAGTCTGTTTCTCCTGTCTCCAAGTGAATTTACAAGCACTGTCTCCAAACGCATTTTAGGTCCTTCATAGCTGTTATTTGTCCAAAAGAGTGGTCCCATTTCATCACAACCCTGAAAACAACCCAGGGCAGAGATTAAGTGCAAGGCCCTGTGTCAATATTTAAAGCGAGTTATGGAAATCAAAAGTGAGACCAAAATCCAGTTCTCCTGTGACAGAACCAACCAGATCAGGATGATGAAACCATTCATTCCATAAAAACCTTGTCTGAAGTGATCTTTTCTTGCCCATGTATGTTTTCTTCTCTGCCTGGTGTAGAATTATCTCTGGAGGGAGACTAGCATATGTGATCTGTTAAGTGCTTACAACTTAGTGTGTGTTGTTGTAGTGAAAGTGATGTCTCCACTATGCTTTTTGTCCATGCACAGCTCAGTGGGTTACATGGGCATTGGAGTGTTAGCAAGAGGCTCAGTGACTCCTCAGGTAAGACATGGTTTGAAACCTGGAAATGAAATGGGTCAATTTGGCAGCCCCAAGAAACACACCGGTCCGTTGGCCTTCGGTGCTTAACAGGGTTATGGCTCTCTGTTCTCTTGCTTGCAAGGAGATGTCTAAGACAATTGTTTTTATTCCTACAGGGAATTATGCATGAGACCAGACCGATTTTCACAGCACAGTTCTACCCTGATGGAAATCCGGGGCCAAAGGACACAGAGGTATTGTGTAAGGGCTGATCTGGATTTGCTTTCGGATGGGCCAGGGAGCACAGATATGTATCGGCTACAGTGACAAGTCTTTATGCCAGTGATGGTCCTAAATCTTGATTTTGGAAATGTTGGGATTCTAGCAGAGGGCCCAGTTGTGCACAGGCTTCTGTCTGCTTAGCTTGATCCGCAGCTAATTACAATCAACAGCAAGGTGTCTATTGACTTTGGCGTGCTTTGGATCAATGATTCCATTCACATGATGTGTATGCTTTGAGTCCTGGTGGGATTATCTGTGTGTTGGAAGTTACTGAAGTGCTTAAGCCTTTGCAGAATCAGGCTCAAATCTCTTGTACCTGGGGTGATTGCAAAAGGGAAAGGATTTTATTTTAACGGAAAAAAATACTGGCCAGATGCGTTGTAATAAAATCATTAACTTTCTAATACATTTTAGTTCCACTTTCAAATTTTATAATTACTGTAGAGTTATGTAAATGGATTCACACTTGCTCACTCTGGTTCTCTTAAGTGAAATGAAATTTTAATCCCCCATCTGTGACTTCGCACAAATTCTGTAACAACTGGTTGCATAGTCACAGAGTATGACTAAGCAGCAACAAGGGATATGGAAGGCAGAGGAGGCATGTCTAAACATAAATAAACTATTTAGCATTTCTTGAGAGAGGAAGATGGAAGGATACATGGAAGTGCTTATTTTAATCTTATTTTGATGATGTTGATTAAACCTGCAAGTAAATCTCTTGATATCAAGAAGTTTCATTGCAATCAGATTGACTAGTGAATCTCGGAGAATTAAAAAAACCCTCAGCTGTGTTTTTTCCAAGTCTGTGCACTCCCACTGCTGGGATGGGTTAGATAATACAGTGCCTGTCCTAAGAGGCTTGCAGGACCCAGCCATGCTCCTTCTGTAGGTAAGTGCGAGCAGCCAGCCTTGGGGGCTGTGTGGACAGAAGCTCTGCACAGCTGGGCTCAGGTGGGAAGCCTGTCCCTGCTCCTCCCCTGCCTGGCCTGGCTGGAGATCACTTTTCTCACAGCTGCCCTAGGATCTCCTCTAGGAGGTCAACACTGATTCAGCACAACTGATATTTGGGTATACCTGTCCAACTCCCAGCTCTGTAGCAGGCTCCATTCCAGATGGTTCTCTTGAGCTAATTAAGTGTATGCTCCGTCTGTATTTTAGCTTTTAACGCACATTCATTCATTACACTGCCAGCCATATACAATCAAAACATACAGATGTGATTGATAGGTGTTTTCTTCATGATGTGACCTCACTTTCTTGCATACCACTTTGTCAGATATGTCAAAGTTGTTAAAGAAATTTCAAATAATTATCCCCTCTTCTCTGCTGTAAATCAACCGTCTGATGGCAGCAGAGCAATTGATGTCTTGAGCTCACAAATGGCCTGGTTTTTTTTCCTTCTTTGCTTGGTATTTATTTAGTTCTACTTTGGCAATTAGATACATGTGTTTATTTCTCCTAGTTCCTGTTTGATTCATTTATTTCACTGGTTAAGAAAGGGAAAGGTACTACCATTTCCTCCGTCCTGCCCAAGGCTGGAGTGACAGCTTCCAGAGTGCAGGTCAGTGTACAGATACTTGTTATTCATGCCTGTCAGTCAGCCGAGAGCTTGTTAATTCCTACTGAACCATGTTACAAAATGGCACAGAAAGCTGACCGTGGAAGTTAGAGGAGGCTTCTCTTACAAAAGGCCTGTCAGCTGCCTACCTCACAGTCATCGAGTGTCTCTTGAGTTATTAACTCCGTTTTCTCTGAGAAAGTTTTAAGATCTGGTGTTTCATGTATTCTTCTTTGTAGTTCTCCCAATAAATATATTCTCACAGCAGTATATGAGGTGCCCTGGGATAATCTGGTCATGTTATTTTGTGCCAGCGGCATAATGTTGATGCTCTGTTGCTTAGCAAATAAACCTGAAATTCCTAGTGCAAGTTGAATTTCATACAGTTTTGCTATCTTAGAAGGCAGCTGGACCTTGTGGGCAGCCAAAATGAGGCCTGGTTGCCTGTAAGCACATGATACAATTAACATGTTTATTGTATGCATACCATGTGTTTCTCTAACCAGAGATATATGGGAGAAGTCCAATAGAAATATTATTGGAAGTAAAACTGCAGTGGCTTTGGAGGTAACTTTTCTTCTCTTTTTAGAACTTACATTTTGTAATTTGAGACTGTTCCATGCTGCACAATCTCTGTTCATTTCAACATCCACTATGTTAGGACTGATTTTTTTTTTTTCATGCTATTTGACATTTCTAGGTCTCCAAAGTTCTCATTCTAGGGTCTGGAGGTCTGTCGATTGGTCAGGCAGGGGAATTTGATTACTCTGGATCCCAGGCTGTGAAAGCCATGAAGGTGAGAGGATATTCTGAAAATACTAACCACATGTAGTTTACTTTCCCTTCTTACAGATCATCCAACTGTGGTATCACTAGGCTGGGAAGGCTGCTGGGAATGAATGGCCATAGGGAGATTTAGCAATTGTTTGTTTGTGAATTTATTAGTTGAGTGATGCAAGTTAAACACTCAGAATTATCTGCCAAAGAGAGAGATGTTCTCGAGGTCTCCATTGCAGCCTTCAAGCAGTTTGTTATCTGTGACTGGTCCCAGTGTTGCAATACATCTTTTATACACTTTGTTTGTGTCTGCTCTTGCTGGCTTCTAGTTCAAACTGGCCACATCATCAAGAAAACAAGTTAGAAGTAGAGGGTCCCCAGCTGGTGCATGCAGTTAACAACCTGAGTTGGAGAGGATGCATCTCTCTCCCTTTTCTTCCTCTTTTGTCCTTCAAACTCAGCTCTGGTTTGTGGAAGGGAGTGGGGTTTTTAACAGTAGATCTCCCTAGCTTGACCTCCCACAGTGCCTTTTCTCTTTCTGTGGCCACCAGGCAGCTGCTCCGATCTGCAGCTGATCAGCCATTCCAGCGGCAGTGCTTGTGCTTCCTGACCTTGCCTCTGGCAGGGTGATTTACAGTTGCATGCAAGAGAAAAGGCAGTTGGTCGATGGTGCCAGGAGAAAGCTGCAGAGCATGGGTGGGAGAGAACAGGGACAATTAACAGGAGGCAAGAGGGATTTCTTTCCCATTTGACTTCTTCACTTTTTTGTTTTGTTGTTGTTGTTATAAATAATCAACTTTGGTTCTCACTGCTAGATGTTCTGATTTATTCTGCTGTGCGCTGCTGCTCTTCCTAGTCTGTTGGGTGCTGATGCATTATAAGAAGGTTCTGTTAATATTCAATCCTCAGTTAAATGTATAGTGAGCCTCTTTTTGAAAGAGTAAAATCCTGTGGAGCTGGGACTACCTCAGCCAGTGAATTTGTATTTGCAAGAATGTTCACTGAAAGCAGGAACATCTCTGGAGAACAAGGTCTAGAAGTATCTGTGAACCAGTCTTTAAGGCAATATTTTAAGTTATCAAAGTAAGGGGAAGAAATGCTGTCCAATAACTGAACTGAGCAATTAGAGCTTTGAGTGAGAATCCCACTGCTCCAGGTGAGCTGTATAAATATATATATATTGTTTCCCCAAACCAATGGGTCAAGCAATCATAAATTTTAAACAAAGAAAAACAACATGGCTTTTTCACGTTTACTGGGAACTGGGGAATAGCAATTTCTATACTGCTCACAGCAACACTTCTATAGCGTTTGCTTGAGAAATGTCTGACTTAGTCTACCAATCTTATTCCTGCTTCTTTTTACTAATTTCTTAATGTCATAGCAGTTCCTGTTTTTAGTGAGACTTGTCATTGTTTCTTAACCTCCACAGGTTCCATAGAGCAAATCTTTGTCATAAAATGTATTTTGCATCTATAATTAGCATTGTTTGCAAATGGTTTCTTTGTTCGTAGAAGTTTATTTCCTTGCAAGAAGTTGATGGAGATTAGAATGAGTTCCCATAAAAATCAGGCCACAGCCTCTTCGTTTCTCGGTCTACCTTTTCAAGAAAGCAGTAATACATTGGGTTTTATTTGTCTGTGGTTGATGTGTTTTCTTTAAAGCCTGGCCACATTCTGGCCTCATGATCATTATTATATTTTAAGAGTGAGGAGAGTTGGTATGCCTAGTTCTGACTCAGATTTTTCTATGAATGGGCAAAATGTAGTGAATTTCTGTCTAGGCAAAAGAGTGGCAAAACTCCAAATTGGCAGGAAACAGACAAACTTCGTTATCACTCTGTCTCAATTTCCCATCTGTGACAGCGAAAAAACTTAGTTTTGGCTAACCTTTGCCTGGTGTATAGAGGGAGAGTTTGTCTTTTAGTATGTGCAATATCAGATAAAAAAGTTATGGGGCAAGATTGATAAAGTGATAACACCAGGAAGGTTAAAGTATTGTTGTGGAAAGTCAAGGCAAAAAATGTGTTCTTGTACTGTTACTAGTCAGTACAAAAATCTGAGCACTACTGGATACCCGTGATCAAAGACCAACTGCTTGGCAAGAGAAGACTGGTTTTGATTATTTTTTTCTTTGCCACTTTTCATCTGACTTTCTAACAGAAGTAAGACATGATTATGCTGAATTTTGTTCCTTTCTCCCTTATGTAACACCTAAATGTGTTAAATAACTTTAACCACATTTCTGAATCAGGTGGGAATCTCCATTCCCTCAAGAGTTAAGAATTGGTGTTAACTCAGCCTGACGTAAGATGCCAGAAATCCCTTATGGAGAGCACTTAAGGAACCAGGCTTTTTAGTCTGTTGTTGGTAAATTGCTTATTGAACCCCATCTCTCCTTATTTCTACTGCTGTTAGCTTTTTTCTTTCCACATATGCCTAGTTTGGATGCTTATTTTCCTTTTTCAGGAAGAAAATGTGAAAATTGTCCTCATGAATCCCAATATTGCTTCAGTGCAGACCAATGAGACTGGCTTAAAGCAGGCAGATGCTGTCTACTTCCTCCCCATCACTCCGCAGTTTGTTTCAGAGGTCATCAAGGCAGAGCGTCCCGATGGGTTAATTCTGGGCATGGGTGGCCAGACTGCTCTCAACTGTGGTGAGTACGATGCAGGTGCCTTGGCACTCCTTGCAGGCAAACTCGTGGTTTTTACCATGCGTTCAGCAGACTTTATTTGTGCAGACATGCAAGACCCACGTGCCTGATACATTGTGCGGGTCACTAAGGGATGCAAGCACAGATACTGACCTCGGGGGTGCAAGTAACTGCTAAGCAGTGAACATAACGTCCAGTTGCTGGGTTTGATACTTAAGTCATTCATATATCCTGCTTTTCAGCTGAAGTCTTAGTTATCATGGTTGAATTGGGAATATTCAGACCACCTTGAGGCAGAGGCGAAAAGGGAAAGCCAGCTTCATTTAGCTTCTTGCAACAATATCCAGCTGCACCACTTTGTTTTGTGTTGCAGATGCTGGCCAAGTAGTAACTTGACTAATATAGATTTGAAGACAGAAGCTTTGATGATATTGTTCTAAGTTCTAATACTGACAAAGAATAATAAAATTAGCTGTTGATGAGGCCAGACAAGTTGTCAGCTAGTCAGATATCTTTTTGAATACTTTCTTCATCTATCATCAGTCATAAAAACTGTGGCTTTGTTTACTCTGCAGGAGTGGAACTCTTCAAGCAAGGAGTCTTGCAGGAGTATGGTGTGAAGGTCCTAGGTACATCTGTTGAATCCATCATGGCTACAGAGGATAGAAAGCTTTTTTCTGATAAACTGACTGAGCTAAATGAAAAGATTGCTCCTAGCTTTGCAGTGGAATCGGTAAATCAGATAATTTTGAAGATGTGATTACTATTACTGTTGCCTGTTTGAGTTACTAATTTTTTTTTTCTGCCTTTGTTGAATGAAAGCTGAATGCAACTGTGGGTACTGCAGTTTGTACGCTTTCATCAGCACTCCACAGTGACTGATGCTGGTTCACCATGATTTAAAATGAGTGAAAATGCAATTAAGCACTTGGAAAGCCTAAGCTAATTTACCCAATGACAAGAAAAGTAAATTAGGTTGGAGTGACTTCTGTGCTGCAGCGCGAGAAATATATCTAACATGTCAATGGCTACTTTTTGTTTAAATCTTGCACAAACCATTTGAGCTTAGGATTTCAGGTCCTCAAAATCAGCAGTACTGTAAATCCTTCTTGAGGACAGGAGCGTGAAAAGAAAAAAAATTGGTTCAGTAGGAGGGCCCTTTTGATTTTAAAGGAACTCAAAAGGGTCTTAAACCAAGATGTTTGTTGGAGGAGTTATTTTGTGCTAAAATCCATGAAGACAGACCAGGAAAGTCAACAAGGCTATCCGTACACGACTAAGGACAGAAGTCACCGCTTTGAGTCCCTGTTCCAGTTTTCAGCTTTTTGGCAGAACAAATCAATGTTACAAAGCCAACTTTTTATTATCTTCAGACAGCTTAGTATCTTACTGGTAGGATTTCCAGTTAATTATATAACCAGAATTGAAGACTTTATTCATCTTAATTGTTATCATGTCTCTAAAACGTGTTCCCCTCTCCTTTTTTAGATTGAAGATGCTTTGAAGGCAGCTGAAAAGATTAGCTACCCAGTCATGATACGTTCTGCTTATGCCCTTGGTGGTCTTGGGTCAGGCATATGTCCTGATAAGGAAAGTTTGCTGGACCTCGGTACAAAGGTATGTCTGAAAACTCTGGGAATAGAGCTGAACATCTAATTTTCTTAGGTCTTCTTTTGATGGTTACAGACACTGGAATTATACCAATATAGGCTGGGCGGTGATTGGCTTGAGAGCAGCCCTGAAGAAAAGAACTTGGGGGTACTGGTGGACGAGAAGCTCAACATGAGCCGTCAGTGCACACTTGCAGCCCAAAAAGCCAATTGTGTCCTGGGCTGCATCAAGAAGTACGTGACCAACAGGTCGAGGAAGGGGATTCTTCCCCTCTACTCCACTCTTGTGAGACCCCACCTGGAGTACTGCGTCCAGTTCTGGAGCCCACGGCACAAGACAGATATGGATGTGCTGAAGCGCGTCCAGAGAAGGGCCATGAGGATGATCAGAGGGCTGGAGCACCTCTCCTATAAAGACAGACGGAGAGTGTTGGGCCTGTTCAGTCTGGAGAAAGAAGGCTCTGAGGAGACCTTATTGTGGCCTTCCAGTATCTCAAGGGGGCTACAGGAAAGCTGGTGAGGGGCTTTTTAGGATGTCGGGTAGTGATAGAACTAGAGGGAATGGATTAAAGCTAGAGATGGATCGGTTCAGATTGGGCGTTAGGAAGAAGTTCTTCACCATGAGGGTGGTGAGACACTGGCACAGGTTGCCCAGAGAGGTGGTGGAAGCCCCATCCCTGGAAGTTTTTAAGGCCAGGCTGGATGGGGCTCTGGGCAGCCTGATCTAGTGAGGGATGTCCCTGCCCATGGTGGGGGGGTTGGAACTAGATGATCTTTAAGGTCCCTTCCAACCCTGACAATTCTATAATTCTATACGTACCCAACCTTTGATCTTACCTGGAAGATGTTATCTTGTTTCCTTCTAATGCTCTCTTCTCATAATTCATGATGACTTGAGTAATGAAAATGTTTAAGTGACACATCTTTTAAATTCATGAGAAATAAATTATAATTTGAGCAAGTGTTTCAGCTATTTTGGTCTGAAAAGAGTAGACTGTATTCACTTACTTTCAGGAGCAAATGGTGCTGATTCTCGTTACTTTTGAAGTAAATGTTTTCATTTTCTCAAAAACTATACTAAAAGAGCTTCAGCATTTTTAATGATAGAGTAGAATGGAGTACTTCAGTTGAAAATCTGCCCTTGAGCTTCTGTCTCCTGAGTCTGCTCATTTTGAGTGAGAGAAGGCCACAGACAGTAACACAGGAGTAGTGTAGATCATTTTACAAGTGTGGTGAGATGTTCCTACTATATCACCCCAAATTCAGCACCTGCTTAGACCAGGTGTGAAGTGTCAGTGTCAGTCACTCCTCAAACTGTTTTTCTTTTTTTTTGGGAGGTGGGGTGTGGAGGATGTGAGTTTGGCAACTGAGCTAAGGGCAGCATTTGAATAACAGCTTGAGCTAGGTACAGAGGAGACCAGGCTGAAGAGTCTTTGCTAAAGGAAGGATTGATGATGTGACCATTACTTTCTAGGTTTTTTAAGCGAGAATTGATTAATGTTTTTCATCTGCTAATATTAAGGCCATTTACTCATTTAGATTATGCTCATTTACCAACGAACTATATTTTTCATTTTTTCCTCTTGCGCTGAGGAATGCTTTCAAGATTAGTTTAAGAATAAATCATGAATCTTGCTTCTGGTTAGTATGCCAATGATAAGCAGCATTATTAGTGCTATTAATTACGTAGTGTTTGCTGGCGCCCACACTCCCCATCACTTAGTCATTTAGCTTTCTGCAGAGTTCTCCTGCTGAAGTCTGGGAGGCTGCCCACATAGAAAGACAAAAGCATGTGTCTGTTGCATGATTGAAGCCTTAGATGGTTTTATATTCCTATTTGTTATTTATATGCCATTACAAGCTCACATGCCCTGCCTTTTTTTCCATCAGACCACATAAATATTTTCTGTGCCTTTCAAATGAAGCTAATGCAATTAGAAATATAAAGTGCTTGTCATCATTGCTCTGAATTTTGCTTATCTTCATCTTTCAATTTTCACATTGATCTGGGGTGTTTGGAGATAGACGACAGAATTCTTAAATGTGGAACACATTCTAATAAGGTTTTCTTTTTTACTGCTTATTTTCACTAACATATCCCCAGGCATTTGCAATGACTAACCAAATTCTGGTGGAAAAGTCGGTTGTTGGCTGGAAGGAGATAGAGTATGAAGTTGTGAGAGATGCTGCTGACAACTGTATTGCTGTCTGCAATATGGAAAACATTGATGCTATGGGAGTCCACACAGGTAGGCTTGGGTACAGGGTGGCTCACTGGAAATGGCTCTAACTTTTTTATGCAGGGCCTTTCTGCCTTGCTGTTATTGATGTAGCTTTGTGATTGATGAAGTGGGCCCTAGAAATACTCTTCAGATCTTGGATACAGTCAGCCAGGGGTGGAAACAGATTGTTAAGCTAAACCTACCCTGATGATCCCTTTTTCTGTAAGATTACCTGGCCTGTCCAACTCTGGGCTTCTCAATATCTGTGCTTTTCATCAGCTGTGCATCCACAGTTGACGAATGTTTGTGGTAACTTCATTGCGAGCAATGGATCAGTAAAAAAAGTGACCTGTGTGGCTAGACTTTACTGCCACTAAGCTGCTTCTCATTTTCCTTCTCTGCTACCTTGTGACAAATAGGAGATTCTGTTGTAGTGGCTCCAAGCCAGACACTCACTAACGAGGAGTTTCAGATGCTGAGGGATCGTGCCATCAAAGTTGTCCGACATTTGGGCATCGTGGGAGAGTGTAATATCCAGTTTGCTCTGCATCCAACTTCCCTGGAGTACTACGTCATTGAAGTTAATGCCAGACTCTCGAGAAGTTCGGCTTTGGCCTCCAAGGCGACAGGGTAAGATTATTTAAAAACCCCCAAGTATTACAGAACAAGCAAATACATCAACAAAGACCGAGGGAAGAACAGAAAGAGAGAATTACGATAAGGGACTTGCATCAGTGTAGTATTTAAATACGTGACAGCTGCAAGAGGGAAGAATTCCTGCATCTGCTCTCCATGCAGTTAAGAGAAAGAGGCGCAGGCCTAATTTGCAGCGAGGAAGACTGAAGTTGGCTGTTAGGGAGAGCTCTGGAGCCGTCAGGTCAGTGAGGTGTGGATTTCTGCACGGGAAGCTTCTGAGAACAGTTCTTGTCGGCATCTGCTAGGGTTGACCCGTGGAGAGTCAGTCCTGCTGGGAGATGGAAGAAGGTGTTTGTGAGCCCTCCAGGTCTGCTCCAGCCTGCCCATTCTGTTACTGCAAATGGAAAAGCTCCCAGGAGATGTGTGGTGAGGGAGCCTAATGGCTGTCCTTACAAAGCACATCCACTGTATCCATATGTTGGCTGCAAATCATCTCTGGGACCCGGAGGACACAGTTATTAATGAGCTGCCTGTCAGACTGATGCAAACAGTATTGCTAGCTGCCTTTGTTTTGTTGGCTAATCATAAACTAATCAAGATAAGGATGGTCAGAGCAGGCTGTTTAAAAATTGGCTTCTTAATTGCACTTTGCAGATACTGTTGAGAGGCACAAATTAATCTCTAATTTGCAGTTCTCAACAACTCTTGTGGTGGTTGAAGTGCTGTGGCAGACTGGAGATAAGCCATCATGTTGGGCAGCGGGCATTTGATTTTTTGGTTTCTGGCTGATAGACTTGCAGGAAAACATTTCTGTTTATGTGGTCTCGCTGTGGGTGTGACAGGTACTTAAAACAGTGGCTTTGCAGATAATAAAGCAAGTCCCAGATCTAGGTAGGTAGCTCTACAATGTGCGAAGTTACGAAACTGGGCGGTTCCTGCTGTGCTTGGGCACAATAACCTTCCGTTGTATTAAGGAGGGAAAATCACCTCACATCTGTTTAATTTGATCCACTCCTGGGATTTGCAAAAGCAAAGTACTTCCCCCTCTACTATTCTCTACTTCTTCTCTATGGCAGGTATCCATTAGCATTCATTGCTGCCAAAATCGCCTTGGGGATCCCCTTGCCAGAAATCAAGAATGTGGTGACAGGAAAAACCTCTGCCTGCTTTGAGCCCAGCCTGGATTACGTTGTTACCAAGATACCCCGCTGGGATTTGGACCGTTTCCAGCATGTGTCCAACCAGATTGGAAGCTCCATGAAGAGTGTGGGAGAGGTGTGTGAAAGACTTTCTCCTTCCCTTCCGTTCCACCTCTTGGGAAAGTCATTTCTCCTCCTTGGAAACCCTCAGGATATCTGTCTTCAGGGACCTAATGGCTTTTGAAGATACTCATTCAGATCAAATGATTTTTTTCCAGCACATTAATTAATTTAAACGAGTTAGGACTATATAATCTTGGATATCACAGTTTGGATTTATAAATGGTTTGAGTCATAAGGGAAGAGACCATTCCGGATCACCTGAGGCTGACTTCATTCTTGACAGTTAGGTTTTGTTTGGGGTACTGTGGTGGTGGTTAATTAGAATATGACCTCAAGAGTTGTAGCCTGTCAAGTTTTTCAGTGATGGCGATGAACCACAGCTCTCGTTTGTTCCCATGCTTGTCTTCTCTGTTGAAAACATATACCAAATCTCAGCTTACTTCTGATCTTGAAATCCAAACACAACCTGTAATCTTGCTCTGAAGTCTTGACTTATCATCGTGATTAAGTCTCTTACGTCTGGAATGTGACAGAGGGACTTTTAAACCCTGATTTTAAGGTGTCTAGCACAATAACAGCATTTTCAGGCCATGTTTTAAGAGGAGAGAAATGAAGCAAAATGAGTAAATTACCCACTTAATTAGTTAATTATGTATCAGCTACCAAAGCAAAATAATTAATTGTGTATTTTTTTGACTGCCTTTTTTTCCTAATACTCTTCAAGCAGCTATTTTATTAAATTATTTTGACACGTGAGCCCTTCCTAACATCAATTTTACCTTGCTCAAACAATAAGTCTTCATCACAACTGGAAGGATTAATTAATTAGAACTTGATTTTCCAATGGCAGTGTTGGCTTTTAATGGAAATTATTTTTTTGTGGGCTTTTTTTTGGTCGTTTAAGTGGGAGTTTTTTTGAGTTGATGGTTACTGATATTAACACTCTCTGCTTAGTGATTGTTAAGGGTACTGATATTAACCCTCTCTTTGGACTGTTCCATAGAGCTGAGGTTCCTAAATACAGTTGCTTTATGCACCATCAGCCGTAAATGCTTCTTGGCCATACACATTTGCAGGAAGTGTGGAGTCCTTCCAGTGGTTGTATGTCAACAAGAGCAGAACTGCAGGAACCCCCGTCCTTGTCAAGGCGGGGTGCTGGGTAAAGGGAGGGAGGGAGGAGAGAGAGGAGGAGTCGCTGCTCCGACTGTGTGGATCTGTGACTGCGAAGGGACGAACTGAAACGGGGTGGGGAAGCTTTTGAGGCTGATGGAGGTACTCAGCAAAAAGGTTCGTCTCCCAGACATGTGAATAGGAGAAGGTGTCTTTGGAGCAAAATGCTTCTTGCTGCTAGGTCTCTGTTGGTATGACACAGTCATCTCCCTGGGCCTCCACTTGAAGCCAGGTTGCAGCACCTACTGCTTTTCTATTAATTGAACAGTCTGGCCTGGCCTGTTTGGTTTTTCTTTTTGGTTTGGTTTTTTTTCCTGTTTTTTGTTTTGTTTTGTTTTGTTTTGTTTTTTCCTGAGCTCTGTTGTGCTGGGCAGTGAGTCTGGTGCTGTGAGAAAAGAGAGAACAATGTTATTTTTTTTCTTTGACATTTTTCAACATTGTGTTTGAAAAGATTTTTATGCTGTTAGGGTTTCATTGCACTGGGAAATAAAAATGTAGAAACTCAAGAAAGGGTTCTCTTGCCTCTCAGATTTCCACAGAGAAAGGCTTGTTTTCTTATTAGATGTGATGTCAAGATTGAAGGAGAGAAACCCCAGTGTGGCTATGCCAAGGAGGAGTAATCCTTTAAGAGAGCCCTCACAGGGGAGAGTCACTGTTAAATGTAATTTAAAGGGAGAGGAGCAGATTTCTTCTGAACCTTAGAATTCTCACAGTGAATTTCTATCTCTAACAGGTTGTTAAATAGGTATATCCTTCTGTGTCACTATACCCATGCTGCTGCGTGATGCTTCCCCCTACTAAAGTGCTTCAAAGCAGTTTACAGAGGAGAGCAGTGGCTTCCTGTATTTTACAGATAGGGAGACGAAAGCAGCCACTCATCTGAAACTCCCTGTTGGTAATATTGGCAGAGTCAGGACTATAAGTGGGACTCCCAAGGCTCAGTCAGCTGTCTTAAAGCTGACAGGACTGTCTTACGGAGGAGGTCTGAAAGCTGTAATCTTTCTCTATGTCTGTTTTTGTGGGTTAAATCTGCACTCCTCTGTTACTCAGGGCGCAGCTGGGCAGCAGCTCACTGGAGCTAATGCAGAAGTGCTCTTCCTTGCAGGTCATGGCTATTGGACGCACTTTTGAAGAGAGCTTCCAGAAGGCCCTGAGAATGTGCCACCCATCTGTAGATGGCTTCACTTCACATCTACCCGTGAATAAAGCCTGGCCAGCCACCACAGATCTCCAGAAGGATCTCTCTGAGCCATCCAGCACTCGGATATATGCAATAGCCAAGGTAAAAATACAAAGCCTTTGACTTCTGTCCTTGAATTAAAGCTGACAGATTCTTAACCCCCTTGCTTCCCAGTGTCAAGCACGCTGGGACTGCCTTGTGTTGGAACCTTGTTGCTGAAATACAGATATTCTCTATCACATGTAATTTCCTCTGCAGAACGTAATCGCTGTTTGGGTATATGACTTTAATTTTCCCTGCCGACATCTGTGTTTTCCTGCATCTTCTGTATTCAAGTAATATGTTTGTCGTTTGGTACAACCTTAGCCAATACTCATTGCATTCAGCAGCAGGTGCGTTCCTGAGTATTAGTGCTTCAGTTTGTAGCTGAGTGCTGGTGGAGACTTAGATCGCTTTCCTTTTTTTGTTCCTATAATATAATTTTTTCCTAAATATTGGCTAATGTTGAGCCTTGATTTATGCTAGTGTAAGTGTAAGTCGAAGTTGGCCAGTTCTGCAGCTTAGCATTAATTTATAGGAAGGGAGGCAGGAAAAAATAAAGATTCCTTTGAGAATAAAACAAAGGGTGATAAAGAATGGCAAGCTTCAGTCTGAGAGCATTGTCTTTTTGTAATTGGTGCACTGGTGTGGGCTTGAAACTAAAAAAAAATATAAATTAAAACTGTGTTAAATTTAGCATACAGCAAATCCCCTGTTCTTTGAAATACACTCAGCTTCCCCTAGCATTCTTTTAATCCCTCTCCTGTCACACCAAGCAAATCACTTTGTCTTTCAAGGTGTCTGGGTAATGCGGGGGTGTCACTGTAACAGGAGCTAGGGTGTGATAATATTTCTTCCTTCAACTCCATGATGTTTGCCTGTGTATATCACATGGTAAACGTGGGATTAGTTACTTTGCAAGGTAGGTGCAATTTCACACTTCGGTTGTGCTGCAGCTAACTTGTCCATCTGTCCATACCCTCTATGAAGAGGATGGGACAGCTGTCTTTTACAGCTCATACTTCATGTTGCTGGTTTGTTTTTGTTTTTAAGATTGCAAACCTTACTGGCAGGGAATGCTGAGTTACTGGGTTTTGTGCCCCTGACTTTGAGTGGCGGAGTCTTTAAGCCCGTTGTGCTCATGTATGGATACATCTCATTACATCCTCCACATGAGTGGGGGGAGCTGAGGCTGTGCTGTTTTTGTAGAAAGGTTTTCACGTAGCTGTTCCCCATATAAATGGCCTGAATGAAAAGCACAAGATGTTCTGTAAATGTGTGGCTTGTCCAGCTGTTGACTCTAGCTTTTCAAGCTGGGGAAATGTGTGTCTTCATAAGTGTAGAACATCCTTCAGCAGCTGTGCTTGGTCTTTATTATAGCTTTTTCTTGTGACTGAGAGAAGAGTCTTGCTTCTTGTCTCTCTGAGTGGCTCAGAGAGCTTTTCTGAAAGGTTAATCTTAGCCCCATGTTAACACAGGGGATCTGGGGAGATGAAGGTGAGTTTGGACCCCACTGAACACTCTGGGTGTTCCCAGCTGGTGGCATTTTCACCGGGAGCTGTCAAAAGAAGGAAGATCAAAGTCTTAATCCCTCTCTGCAAAGAGCTGCCTCTGTCTGACACAGTGCACTAATTCGTCCCCTTTAATAACTGAGGCAAGCAATATCAGTAAGAGGTACTTCTGGCAGCTGGGGCTGCCTGCCTGGAAATCCCTTTCCAACTTGCTGACATTTAAAAGCTAAGAGTTAGTCTCCATTAGCCATCAGCTTCGTTTGAAAGCGGATGGAGCTTTGCTGGGTGTCTTGTCCTCCCCACCAAGCCCCACCAGTCAACTTTCTAAGGCTTTTTGCTTTTTCTCTCTCCTTTGTCTGTTGGATGATGAAAACAGTAACTGTTCAGGTGAAAGGGAAGGGAATTCAGCTGCCCTTCAGAGCTATTGCTGTTGTAATGGGAATCCTGTGTTGTAAAGTAACAGAAGGCACTATGAGAAAGCCTGAAATAGATGAGGCTTGTTCCTTGGCCAGAGTGGTGAGTGCTGCAAACATGTAACTGCCTGATGAGCAGGGCCGCTCAGGTTGTGTCAGATCTTTTATGGGCCCCCTTAGGGATTGTATATGAGTGGCATCGGAAGACTTACACCGTGGATTCGATGCACACTCTGTGTCACACCAGGGCTCTGATCTCCTAGTTGTCCAAACTACAAATGTGTGAGTTTGCACTTGTGCCTCTGTCCACAGCCAGCTAAATACTTGTTGTGGTGAGGAGCAGGGACAGCATTGAAGGAACAAGGGTGCTGGCCCAAGAGACAGCAGCTGAGTTGCCCCCCGTTGCTTGGCCTGGAGAGCAGTCTTGCCCCCTGACTCACAGTATGAATTCAGTCCTGTAAACCCCTTGGCTTGAGGCCAGCGTCTACTGGACAGGATGCTCTTGAAGGTGAGCAAGCCTCTAAAGTCACGCTGTCCCGCTGTGGCTTTCTCCCATTCCACAGTGTGTTTAACTGTACTCTCTCAAGGTTTGAATAGAGTAAAGCCATTGGAGTGCTGTCCAGGGTGATCGTGTTAGGGGGCTCTCTAGCATCTTCCTCTGAGATTTATTATTT
Organism: Trogon surrucura; assembly: GCA_020746105.1. Taxonomy (NCBI): domain Eukaryota; kingdom Metazoa; phylum Chordata; class Aves; order Trogoniformes; family Trogonidae; genus Trogon; species Trogon surrucura. The sequence continues at coordinate 50,927,381 of CM036621.1, read as the reverse complement.
TTTTTTAATACTACAGTGTCCCATAAAACATTTTCATTTGAATAGTAACTCTGTAGGATTCCTTTTTACCCTGTGGTTGCACATAGTTCGATTAAAAAACCAAAACAAACAAAAAAACCCACAACTCAAGCAAGATAATGCAGAGCAATTTCAATGATCTTGACACTAACCCGAGATGGAGAGAGAAAAGCCTGAGTTATGTTGTGGCTGCAGTGTGTCACCCAGGCCTGGACTTTGCCTTGCTTCAGTGGTATTTCAAAGCCATATGTTTTGATTCAGCCTTGTATTTCAAAGCTAAATCAAGATTTATGCTCCAAAGCAAGAAGTTCCTCCGCAGCTGAGAAGCTGGAACTTACTGTTTAGCAGCTTAGGAGGCTGGCAGTGGGTCTGAGATAGAGGCAACTGGAGTGGCAAGGGGTGCGGGTGAAGGACTTGCTGCTGCAGGCTGAGCACACCTTACTGTAGGTAGTTAAGGCACATACTGAGTGGCTGCCAAGCCTTGTTGCCATCAGTTTAAGCTGGCTCCGTGAAAAGTAAATTCTTTCTCTCATGCTCAAACAGAAATGAGCTTTTGGTACCAAAATGTGTAGAAGTGGTTGGTGCTTCCCTACACTGCTTGAGGGGCATGTTTTCTGTTGCTGTGAGAGGCAGGATCCTGGGGTGGATGAACCTTCAATTTGTCCAGCTTAGTCTACAGTGCTTTTTATGTCACAGAATCACAGAATGTTAGGGATTGGAAGGGACCTCGAAAGATCATCAAGTCCAATCCCCCTGCCAGAGCAGGAACCCCTAAATTATGCCACACAGGAACGTGTCCAGGCAGGTCTTGAATGTCTCCAGAGAAGGAGACTCCACAGCCTCTCTGGGCAGCCTGTTCCAGGGCTCCGTCACCCTCACTGAGAAGAAGTTTCTTCTCGAGTTTAAGCGGAACCTCTTATGTTCCAGTTTCAGCCATTACCCCTTGTCCTATCAGTGGTTGTCACCGAGAAGAGCCTGGCTCCATCCTCGTGACACTCACCCTTGATATATTTGTAAACATTAATGAGGTCACCCCTCAGTCTCCTCTTCTCCAAACTAAAGAGCCCCAGCTCCCTCAGTCTTTTCTCATAAGGGAGATGCTCCACTCCCTTAATCATCCTAGTTGCCCTGTGCTGGACTCTCTCCAGCACTTCCCTGTCTTTCTTGAACTGAGGGGCCCAGAACTGGACACAATATTCCAGATGGGGTCTCACCAGGGCAGAGTGGAGGGGAAGGAGAACCTCTCTTGACCTACTAACCACCCCCCTTCTAATACACCCCAGGATGCCATTGGCCTTCCTGGCCACAAGGGCACAGTGCTGGCTCATGGCCATCCTGTTGTCCACCAAGATTCCCAGGTCCCTTTCCCCTACACTGCTCTCTAATAAGTCATTCCCCAACTTATACTGGAACCTGGGTTTGTTCCTACCCAGATGCAAGACCCTACATTTACCCTTGTTGTATTTCATTAAATTTTTCCCCGCCCAACACTCCAGCCTGTCCAGGTCTCGCTGGATGGCAGCACAGCCTGCTGGTGTATCAGCCACTCCTCCCAGCTTGGTGTCATCAGCAAACTTGCTGATAGTACTCTCTAGTCCCTCATCCAAGTCATCGATGAATATATTGAATAATACTGGTCCCAGTACCGACCCTTGAGGCACTCCACTGGATACAGGCCTCCAACCAGACTCCGCCCCATTGACCACAACTCTTTGGCTTCTTCCCCTTAGCCAGTTCGCAGTCCACCTCACTACCCGAGAGTCTAGACCACACTTCCTCAGTTTAGCAGCAAGGATGCTGTGGGAGACTGTGTCAAATGCTTTACTGAAGTCAAGGTAGACCACATCCACCGCTCTGCCATCATCTATCCACCTTGTTATATCCTCGTAAAAGGCTATGAGGTTAGTCAAGCACGACTTCCCCTTGGTGAAGCCGTGTTGACTGTCTCTAATGACCCTCTTATCCCTGATATGCCTTGAGATGGCACCAAGGATAAGTCGTTCCATCACTTTCCCAGGGATGGAGGTGAGGCTGACCGGTCTATAGTTTCCCGTGTCCTCCTTCTTGCCCTTTTTGAAGACTGGAGTGACATTTGCTTCCCTCCAGTCCTCAGGCACCTCTCCCCTCTCCCAAGATTTGGTAAAGATGATGGAGTCTTTATGCTATATAGTTGCTGCTACTTGTGTGCAGATTAAATCTGTATTTGTGAAGCACGTGTTAAAGGGGCTGTTTGGTGCTGTCCTATTTTTGGCAGGCCTTGGAAAACGAAGTCCCCGTAGATGTCATTCACAAACTCACAGCCATTGACAAATGGTTCCTGTATAAGATGCGCAGCGTTGTGGACATGGAGAAGATGCTGAAGGAAGCAAACAGGTAAGAAAAACCAACAGCCTTGTCCAAGGACACGATGATACTTCTGGAGAGCCTTCTGCTGGGAAACCTGTGATGTAAGCTCTGAGCACAGAAGCAGTCAAAGCTGAAAAGTTTATTTCAGTGCTTGGAGTAAGCAGTGTTGTCTTAAATCCCAGTTCACTGCCTCACCTGAGCTGAGGAAATTTCTGAGAACACGCTGTTTAGTAAAAGAACTTACTTGAGTGCTTAAGCATCTTGGCTGTTCTCAGGGATTATGCAAGTTCTGGTTTATTTGGGAAAATCCTCACTGCATGTCTGAGGCTAAGGCTGGAAATGAGGATGGCCTGCAATGAGTAGCAGCAGGCTGCTGCCTAGGGCAGAGTTAACCTTCAAACACAGGGCTTGTCCTGACTTACTACGCCTGTGAGTCAAATACACTGCATTTTTTTTCTGGCCTGGCCAATTGATTTTTAAACTTTTCTGCCTCACTGTGATCATGCAGTATGCGCTGCTTTTGTACTGCGCTTTAAAACACTTCCAGATGTATTTAAATATAAATCATCTTCTTTCTTCAAGAAAAATGACCATATAAAACTAAGCAGGAAGGGTAGCAATAAATTAAAGTGCTGGTCTGTATTTCAGCTCCAGCCTCTTGCTGACTTGAGCTTTCCTTTCGTGTTTTATGAAGTTGGGAGAACCTCTCCTTGCCGAGTTACTGGCTCGGTGTTGGCTCGCTTTTCCATTTCGGCTACCCCTTGTGTTCACCACTTTCACCACATGATGGCACTGGGAGCGCACCGTAGCCGGTACATCACCAAGGTGCTGGCTAGTTCATCTACTCGGATTTCTGCTTCTTTGACCAGCTGCACTGTTTTAATTGAGCAGCTCTTGTTCTTCCTTGGCTGCTGGAATAAGCTGGACCTGGAGCTAAACAAAGACAAATGTGGAAGGAGGATGTTGAAGAGAAGGAGTAGCTTGGTTGTTTACAGAAATCTATTGTTGGGCTGCACAAGTGTTTGCCCTCTAACATCCGTGTCATGTTGCGTTTGTCTCAAGTGCGTTAAATATATACATGCAACTCCTGAGAAAGAAAAACAATCTATCCAGAATCTGTTGGATTTCTGGGCTGTTAGAGTAGCGTGCTCTGGAATGATGCACTTGGGACCCCAGAGGTTGGCTGATATCAATCCAGCATCACTCCGCAGAGGCTAATCATGCCCAACTGTCCCATAGCACTGAGGTTGCTTTGACAGTTGAGTTGCTGGTGGTGTGTGACAGGCGATTAACACTACTAGTAATGTGACCAGTAGCTGGTACCATCCCATGTGGTTTTTCATCCTTCTGGTGGCTAGGCAGCAGGCTGTATAGGTGTCCTGCTACAGAAAGCCTTTTTTTGCAGTATCTAACCTTTTATCTGTATCATACACAGTCCATGTTCTGTCCCTTGTAAGTGAATTCATGCAATTCAACTTGGATTGCAGGTGATTTAAATTAGTCTCATTCACTTATCAGTGCAGATTTTCACACTGCTATCTTTACTCAGACCTTCCAAGAAAAACTGTCTTACCTCACAACCTGTACTGGGGTTGCACTGTCTGGCTGCATTAAGATGAAGGCACGTTGGCACAAAGGCAAAAGAGCCAGGGAAAGACACTTCTGACCTAAGAGACTCGTCCAGTGAGCCACATCAGGAAACACATCTCTGCAATAGCCAAGGGAAAGCTAATTGAGTGATGCAAATGAGACTTGGCACACATGCGCTCCTCCTGCAGCCAGCTGTTTCCAGTCCCCGGCATGCCTGGCATGAGTTTTACCTGTGCTACACGATTATTTCCAATTGAAAAGAATGAGCTGTGACACCATCATCGCTTTAAACCTTTCTGTTGTTGAAATACAGTTACTGGAACCAGAAGTAGTTGCCCTGATCCCAGGTGCTATTGCAAGCTCGCTCTCTGGTTGAATCCATCCCTTCCTTTTTGTCTCTGGATTGGTTTGGACATTCTTTGCAGTGAGATTTTGGGTGCAGTTGGAGTAACATCTCTGCCAAAAGTCTTGATTTTGGCCCTGCAGAGCTGTTGTAGAGACTGACAACGAGGAGATGGCTTCTGCCAAGAGGAAATTTAGAGCCAGAACAAGTGAGTATGACAGACAGATGGGGAAGGAGGATCAGAAGCAGGTGGAGGCCTTTGTGAGCAGTTCAGCAAGCAGAATCACACTCCACGTGCTGCCTGGCATCCTCACCATGTGGAGTGATTCCGAGGTGAGCAGAAGGCCTCACCAATTTATGCAGGGAATCTGTTTCCGTGTGTGAAACATTGTATGGGATAATGTTATTGGGGGGGGAGAATCTTTCTGACCTGTGAATGTTTGTCCACCCTCAGTGGTGTACAGGCAAGGCCAACCCTTTGCAGAGACAGTAGAGACTGGGAAGAGTCTCTGCCCCAACTGTGTTTGTACCAGTGAACTTCTTTCCAAGGAAGATTTGACCTGGTGCTGGTGAGACTCTATAGCTTTTGTCATGCTGCAGCAATGTTTCCATTTGATTCTGCCTCTGGGCCCTTAAAGGTGGAGAAAGAGTGGTTTCGGGTTGTGTGTTTTGGCTGCAGGAAAGAAAATGGCCTGAGCTGAATTGGGAAAAGAAAGCCATTTTGAGAGTACTTGCAAGAATATCCAGTAATATCACACATTCATTAAACATGTGCCTCTTTTTTCTCCTGTGACCTACATAATTTTCATTTTAAGTGGAAACTTACGTTGTGGGCTTTTTGTTATTTTTTGACTGATTACCTTCATACTTCTAACTATAACCTTCCCTACCATACACACACAACGAACAAAACCATGTATATATACACACATGGAAAGAGCAAGCGCCATTCCATGCAGTCAGTCCATGAATAGGCAATGGTGTATGAAGCAGTGGCAGTGTAATAGGATATGCTCTTATCAGGAAATTCTTTCCCTAGATCTGCACTCACCAGTCCCGTAAAAGAAAACGGAGGGGAAGGGCCCTGGGGTGACCGCGCTGCCTGTTCATCACAGCTCATGAAAGAGATCGGAATTTCAACAGACTGTGTCTAGTTGTCTGAGACAGTGAGGAGTGAGATGTGACTTTTAAGGCCAGAGTTATGGACCCAGTCCAGAGTGAGTCATATTTGCAGTAGGATCTAGAAACGCCATCATCCCCAAGAGCCCAGACTTGGAAGTAACGTCAAGGGCATGTTTGCCTCAAAACGATGGTGTCCTGGGTGGAAGGGGAAGTCCCTTTTGGAATTTGCATCTATTCTCTGACCACCTGCAGTGAGGTTTTGGTTGCATGTGGCCGTGGTTTCTTTTATCTGTTCCCAGTTTTCCGATCCCTGAGAACTGTGACTGTATGCAAGGAGAATGTATAACAAATACCATTGAATACAGGTGAAGAGGTAGGCAGCTATAATGAAATTATGGCTTATGCCCAAGTGATGAGGGGACAGGAGCCTTGTTGAAAATTAGTAGGAAGTGTCATCTTCAGTTACTTAGGCATCTCTGTAGCAAATGAACCTGCAACTGATTGTATTTGCTTTTACTTGGGAGGTCATAGGGATGGGAGGGTGGGAAAAAAGTGATGTGGTCAAGTTTGTTGCTGGGAAAAAATCTGAGTAAGAGCCAGGGAAGATCAGGCTATCTTGCAGGCAGAAGTAGGCAGAAGTGTGAGTATGTTGCTCAAAGAGGAACATTTGGTAAAAGTGTTGTGAAGTAGAATTCAAGTTAGAAAAGAGCATGATAAACTCCCATTTTGCAGTTGAGGAGCAAAGCATAGAGATGGTAAAGCTTGCCCAAAGTCTCAAAGGCAACCTGTCAGAGCAGTGAACTGAACTCTGCCTTCTTAAATCTCAATTCTTCAAATTCACCTTCATGAAAACATCAGATCTTCCTTTTGGCTGACACCAAACTAGCCAGCCTGCTAACAGTGGGAAATGATGGCACCTATCATGTTTTGATGACTTTGTACTTCAGAGCTTTGTTGCAGAGAATCATAGAATGTTAGGGGTTGGAAAGGACCTTGAGATCATCTAGTTCAACCCGCCTACCAGAGCAGATTCACTTAGAACATGTTGTGCAGGATAGTGTCCAGTCAGTTTTTGAATGTCACCACAGACAGAGACTCCACCACCTCTCTGGGCAGCCTGTTCCAGTGCTCTGCCACTCTCAAAGTAAAGAAGTTCCTCCTCATGTTTAAATGGAGCTTCCCGTGTTCAAATTTGTGCCTGTTACCTCTTGTCCTGTCACTGGGCACCACTGAAAGAAGACTGACCCCATCCTTCTGACACCCACCCTTTAAGTATTTATAAACATTGATAAGCTCCTGCCTCAGTCTTCTCCAGACTAAAAAGCCCCAAGTTCCTCAGTCTTTCCTCGTAAGAGAGATGTTCTAGTCATCTTTGTAGCCCTTTGCAGTATTCTCTCTAGCAGTTCCGTGTCCTTCTTGAACCAGAGGAGAGTGTCTCCTTGCTCTGTGGGCATTGAGTGGAAACACCTCCTGGCCTGTGGTTTGCTTGAAAAGGGTGAAGTGCAGTCCTGAGTATTTCTTTTGTCATTCCTGAAGAGACACAGGTTAATAGAGGGGAAAGCAGAAAAATGTGTGAGGGGTGCAGACCCACTTCAACCCAGCATTTGTAGCCGGGTGCTCTGCTCAGTGGCCCATGGAAGAAGTTGTTTATTACGAATTCCGTTTTGAAGCTCGTGTCCTTGGGTCTGTGCAAGATGTGCTTTGAAAGCTGCTTGCTAGAAGCATGAATTGATTTCAAAAAGAACTGTGGTGGAGTAGCCACAGAAGTGCAGGTGCTGGAATTAAAACCCAGTTCCATCAGGTGACCTGGGAACCAATGCAGGGAGGAAAGATCAGACAGGCCATCAATAACCTGTGCTCTTCCACAGTGGATGTTGCACACCCGCTCTTCTCAAAAGCAGCGTTTCTGCTGACTTGTGTGCTTTTGGGACAGGCCAGAGAGCATAAGTCAGATCATGTGTGGGTATAAAGCAGAGCAGGTCCAGTGATGCTAAATGAGGCTACGCTGATTTATACTGCTTGAGGAGCTGTCACTGACATACTTGTAGTACGTGCTTTTAACTAACTGAGAAGATTACTTTTGTCTTCTTTGTGAACTGTGGGGCAGGGAAGACTCAGGAGCAGATTAGGAATTCAGTACATGAGGAGAATATAATGTAAGCAGCTGTTCAGCACTGTTGTTTGTGCTTTGTGTGGATCTGACATTAAGCTACTTTCTATTTGTCTTATAAAGCCACCAGTAATAATTTCACAGCTGTATTTTCTTTCAAAACATCTGTACATTTGTAAAAAGGCACTGTGTGTTTTTAACTTGATACAGAGGATATACAGGCATTGCCCTTTAAAAGCCATTGGCCAATCTCTGTAACCAGTGTGTACAATACTGGAAGCTGGAGAGTCTGTACCATGGCATTCCAGAAAAGACCTCAAAGCTCTCTTTTACCAAGGTTAGAAAATAGGCCTTAAGGAAGCATCTGCAACCTGTTTCTTACCTGTATTTTTTGTGAGCTGCTGCTTCAGCACATCACTTAATCCTAGGTGTGAGTCATTTAAAACTTAGGGCGTGATGTGAGATTCACGTTACTTAAATCAAGATGTCCACAATAAGATTTATCAGCTCGGGGACCTGAGTGTTAAAAATACAGAGCGCTGGAGTGATAGTTGTTCAGTGAGTGAGATTTGTTGGTTTACAGCTTCTCATTCCCTAAACGCTCATTTGACAGCTTTTTGTCAGTCATCTCATGAGTTTCTCAGGAGGGGAAAACTGGTAACAATCTGTCTCCTTGAGACAAGAATCAGGGAGCGAATTTATACACCGATCTCATTATTTTAATTGTAGCATGTTCCAAATCTTGTAAAACATCAGGAGCAATCAAGGAAGCCACAAGGAGCTTTGAAGCAGAAAAGGACAATGAAGAAAAGAGGAAGAATCTGTCTTTGTGTGTAATCCAGCCTGGAATCAAATATGCTTTTGAAACCCTCCAGGTTTATGACTGTTAAGAAGGGAAGAGCTCTCAGGCCTGGCCATTAAGCATTTTGGTTCCAACACTCCTTGCTTTCATTACCGGGTGCAATAGCTGTGTCCCAAATGCTCCCAGCCCCAGCTTTGGCCCTCAGTTCACAAAACATTACTCGTCCTTTTCGTCAAGACCCATTAACAAGCACCTAAGTAATATGTGGATGGCTGTAAACTTGACAACGTACTTAAAGTGAAGCAGAGCCCGATTTGGGAGACAAGAAGAAGAGTACTTCTTTCCATATGAAGCTGGGGTTTTCTGCAGGCACCTTTATTTAGCATTATTCCTAAACTCATGAATCAGATGAAAGCTGCTCAAGTGGAAGAGAGGGCTGTGCCGAAGCGAGCAGGCTCTCCCGATAATTGCAATGCTGCCAGTGTTCCTCCAGTCAGTTAATAGGTTTCCTCAGGTCCTCTGTGCCAGGTGAAAATTTCCTCATTAGGGGGAATTTATTCCATTTCCTTTTATCATTTAAGAAGTGAGTGGATGGAGTTCCAAAGATGACAGGGTGAAATTTTAAACAACAAAAAAGCAACAACAAATCAACATTGGAAGATGAAATGGAAGCACAAGCAAGGTTTGGGACATGCTTGTGTTGTTTATAAACTGCGAAATGTGCAGGGGACTTCAGCTTTCTGAGGAAGTGAACAGCTACCAAATGATTATGGCAGTGTGGAGAATTCTAATCGTAGGGTTTTGAAACTCTAAAACTTCTGACTGTCATTTTGCAAAGGCGAATGTTAGGAAAAAGGAGTGTTATAGAGTCTGGAATCACAGCCACTTAATCTTCCCTTGTTTCAGAATTGATTCTAAGCCAATGAGGGGGTTTAATCTTTGGGAGACTTTTTGCTCTGTGTTTGAAAAAGTAAGTGATGCTTCAGGGACAAGTGGGAGGCAGTGATGTAGGACTGAGTCATGTGTTTGGGAATAGCCAAAACTGAGATTTTTTTTTTCTTTTTTTTTCAGTGCTGGATTTCTGGTGAGCTCTTGGAAGGGTTATTTGCACTCAAGCGTTCAAAGAGATCAGCCTGATTCTGCTCTCGCTGGCTTTAGTGTGTCCAGCAAGTCTAAAGGGCTGTCTCTGAGCAGAGGCAGTGGGAATGCTGCATTTTAAAAACCATCATCCCTTAACCTCTGCATGGCTCAGCTTTGCTATCTGTAAGATAAGCATCATTCTACCATACTGTTTGCAGGTTTCTTTATATTCTTGCCATGAAAGTTGAGATATAAGTGCTAAAAATTACCCTCACTAGTAGGTGGAAATTAGCGAGGTATGAAGATGTGTGTCCAGTACATGCAGAGGGGCAGCCTGATTTCTGTACAAGTGCCAAAGGTTTGAAGTTCTCTGATCCAGTTCCCTTTAAACATGGTGGAGCAGTTCTGCTGGCTTGATCTGTCTGCTCCTTCTGGCCAGGCCTCCAAATCCCTTGGAGCCATCACAGAGTCTTTTGGCAATTTCTCATCTCGTGGCAGATTCTGGTTTTAAGTGCTTGGAAAGCAGCGCTGCTGGGTGTTTGACTCTTGCTGATTTTCTGTGACAATATTAAATGGCAAAACTGTTACATCTCCAGGGCCAGGCTGTCAGTTCTAACCTTTCCTGCCTCGTGCTGGGCTGGGCGTGTTTCCTCCGTGTTAAGCTGCCTCCATGGCAGTGAGAAATGAGGAAACCCTTCCTGTCTAGGTGCTGCCTGAATAGAGGTTCCCACCGCATCTTTTTTATTAGCTGTATTGAAAGCTACGTCGCTTATCTTTTATTTATCATCCATTGAGAGTAGCAGAGGAAAAAATGCATGGTTTCATTTTGCCTTTAGGTACTCAGCTTTTCTTTTGAACACTTCTTGTCCTGTACAGACTGGTTACATTTTTTGCATGGATTAGTAAGTGTCCTAATCTAGTTTAAGCTGCTAGCCCGAGACAAATGAATCATGTCGCCAAATAATCACTGCTTCTCTTCTATCCACCCTGTTGGGGGGGATGACGATGAATGATATTGTTATAATGAAATACAAAAAAACGGAACTGAAATAAGCTGCAAATGAAGGCAATTTTCTTTCTCTGTCAGTAATCAAGTGAAAGCCGACTATGTGTGTTTCTGAGGCAGAAGGGAGGGAGAGCAAGGGACTACACTGTACTGAAACAGGCTCATTTTATTGGGGTCATCAGGTCTACTCACTCATACTTAGGGAATGCTGAATCTTGGAGAGAATTTAATGTGGCTGAGTTCTTCTTAATAGCCAGTGATGACTAGCATCTGTTTCGCTAGAGAACTGGCGGATTTCGCTTTGTTTCCTCTTTTAAAACACCCATCCATGCCTTCTGTTCTGGCGTTCATGGGTTATGCAAGACATCCTGCCTCTAAGCTGAGACCAGAAAGTAGAAAAGGCTGAGGAGAAGCGGAGGAGTTTTATGCTGGAGGCATTAGTGCATGGAAACCTCAGGCTTTAACATACTGTGGCACTGCAAAGCCGGTCTTATTTTGCAAAGTCTGTCTGCAGCCAGAACTAAATCAAAAACCTGGGAAGCTCAACCTGCTGGAGTACACAGACTGTTTGCTTCTGACACTAGCAAAAAACAGGATCTGCTGGAGTAAGAAAGGTGATGTGGTGGAGAATCATAGAATGGCGTGATTGGGAAGGCACCTTAAAGGTCATCTATTTCCAACCCCCCTGCCGTGGGTAGGAACACCTTTCACTAGACCAGGTTGCTCAAAGCCCTGTCCAACTTGGACTTAGATGCTTCCAGGGAGGGGCCATCTACAACTTCTCAGGGCAAGCTGTTCCAGTGTGTCACCACCCTCATAGTGAAGAAGATCAAGGGTAAAGGTTAAAGGGTTTAGGTGGTACTTGTGCCTGGAGCCTCCTGAGGGCAGAGCAGGCTGGTTGTTAGTGCCAGACTGGGACATGGGGCAGAGCACAGCGGTTACGGAGAACGTCTTCTGCAAATGCTCCCTAGCTGTCTGCTATGCTATTGTAGCCAGGTGGAGGACTCTCTTCTCATGTTGCAGGAAAAGGAAAAGTCATATTGAGGAATACAGAGAGGAAAAGCCATATACCCAGGGATCTGAACCCAAAAGTTTCTCGTCCCCAGTTCTGCTTTCAAAACAGCTGGTTTGACAATTCTGCGACTCTCACCTGGTTTATGGCAGCCTGTTTTTAACAAAGGTATCGGGGCTGCTCTGTGCCTAAGCCAGAGCGGAAAATCCAATCCAATGATTCTCTTTCATGCTTCAGCTTCCTGACACGTTCCAATAAAGCAGCCTTACCCCCCTCTTCCCGCTCAAATAACATAATGCTATTTATTTAAAAATACCATCAAGCAAAGGGCGTAATTCAAAAGCTCTGATTTAGGAAAATTGCTTGTTTGTTAATAATTTCCTTTTTCCTGATTCAGAGCTTGCTTGCTCATAAAATATTGATTTATTGGGCAGGCAAGGATGCTCTTGGCAATGAAGATGAAAAGCAGAAGTGCTGATAAAAATACATAGGCTTTTTTTATGTTTTTCCAAAAGCTAAGCTTAGAAAAGGTAGCTTAGAAACAGAGACAGGCAGAAACTATAAGGGCTATAGGTGGAGTCAAAACAAAGTGGAACAAAGATAGTGTGGGAGAGAAAAAAGTCGAGGAAATAAGGGTGGAGGGGAGAAGATGAAAAAATCAATAGCAAAATGGGCAAGAAACTGTTGAGCTGCAGAGATGGCCAAGGAAAGCAAGGCGTTTGAAATAAACAGCGAAAACTAGAACTCCTGAAAAGCAAAAGCAGGAGAACAAATGTATGGAAGTATTGAGAGACCCTGACTGCAAATATGAAATCAAAGAAGATGCCCCTGCTTTACCTTGTCTATTCCTCTCTTCCTGTTTTCATAATGCAAGAAGCAGCACAAGTGCTACAGAAAAAAATATACTGGGGACTGTCAGTGGGGAAAACTTACCTTGCGTGTGAGCCTCTGAAGGTCATTTCTACTGTGGTAGGGAGTAGATGCTTTTTCAAAAGACTGACCGTTTCTGAAGGTAGACAGAGCGTTCTCAACAGCAGAAAGAAGGACTTGTTTGGGACAAATTGTAATGTTTTGAGGCAAGTTGTCCGCTAGATCAGCAGGGTTGAGGCATGTTTATGCCTCTGCATGGCTCATTCCAGAGCTTCAGGAATTTCATGCTGTTGTGTGGAGTGGGCAGCTGCCATGAGAGGCAGGAAATGCAAATACGTATGTAATTATTGATTCAGCCCAGCCTGATGAGGCCTGTGTTTTAAAATTTAGGCTGGGAGGAGGAATGTAAGGGAATGATTGAGTTAGAGTTTGGGTGTGGAGATTTGGGGATACAGAATCTGAGAAAGGAATCATTGCAGATCCTTCTTGGAGTCTGTACTAGTAAATGACCATACAGTTTTAGTTACAGTGAGCTTGTACTTGCCTGGTGGAGAATGCTGCCTGGGAGATGATGGATCTCATCACAAGTCAATCTTTGCTGTCTCAAAAATGCAAGGAAATAAAGTGTTTCACTTCCTAGCATCAGCACTCTGCCCGTAGACTTTACCTTACAGGCAATTTTGTGGGGCATCCAGTGGAATAAAGATTTATTTATTTTTGGTAACGTATGAGGTTTGTGTGGCTTAGATGGGTCTTCTTCATTTTCTTGCCATTATATGCATGATCCTACAGCAACTGTATGCAGTATGGAAGTATCTTCTAAGTATTCCTGTAAAACCTCATGAGAGGTGTTTTTCTTATTTGCTCCCAGTGAAACAGTTCCAGAAGAGATACTGAGGAGAGCCAAAAAGATGGGATTCTCAGACAAACAAATTGGGAAGTGCTTGGGACTGACTGAAGTCCAGTGCCGTCAGCTGAGACTGAGGAAGAATGTAGTGCCCTGGGTGAAACAGGTACGTGAGAAACATTGCTGTTCATAGTGAGGACTTTCAAGGGTGCAAGAAGAACAAGATCTCCACGTCCTTAGAAACAACTGTGGTAAACAAAGTGGAATCCCTGACACTGTTAATATCCGTGGGAGTTTGACATTAGAGAACAAATTTCACCCACGTAGCTGTTACTTCTGCACAGCAGCCTTCAATGTAGTGACGTAAAGAGAGACTCAGAATATTCTTGTTCATGTTCCGTGTTACTGAGGGGGAAAGTCAGCTATCTGGCTTCAGGAAAAGGCAGAGAATGCTGGCCCACCATGATGTGACCATGAAAAGTGTAATATGTCTTTTCTCTTGGTAATAACTTTTTACAGGGTAATACTTTATTTGAAGTGTGCTATTATTATGGGTTCATTTGCTATTCATTGTGATAGCACGAGTGTAATGAGCTTATCTGGTATTCATGGCAGTGTCATGAGTGCTTTGCTAGGTGTTCTGCTGCTGCATTTAAGGTATGTTGGCATTAAACTGCGACCAGCTGTTTTTTTCGTCCTTAAAGGGGAAAAAAAAACACCCAACCCCCAGCCCAGACTACTGAGTGTTTCTGAAAGAGCCCATCTGTATCCTCAGGCCCATTTCCAGGTGCCAAATCTCCTTCTGTTTCCCAGCTGCTGTTTTCCTTCTGTGTCCTCACCTGGCCCACAGAAACGTGCCTGGTCGCGCACTGCGTTCTCTCAGCTGCATATGGCACTGCAGTGCTGGATTGATTTGTGTGCCAAGGTACCCTTAATAAGGTCATTCTACTTACACTTGCATTTGTGGCTTCAAAGCATATGTTTCTTCTTGAGCCATGAAGTACAAGTTGCACCATTAGCAGCAGTAATGAGCAGCAGACACTTACAGAGCGCTAATGACGTAAGGTCACGTTCTTCATTATTCACAACGATTTGGACAGCCAGTGGGGGATTCCTGAAAATACTTAAAGATTGGACAGATTTTTAAATGGTATAGCATGTAAAAATTCGTGTCAGGACTGCTTTAATATTGTTCCCTGTTCAGTATTCTGTGCAGAAATGTTTTAGCTGTTCATTCAGGGAACTTCAGCTATCACCGGTGACCTAGATGGGCTAGTTACCATGTATAACGTGCGAGAAGTAGTGGGCACAAATAGTTTGTGAACAGCCTAGTAGGCAAGTTATTCTTCTCTGGTGACTATATAAAAGTGTGTAGAAAACTGCATATAAGGGGTGGCTGAAAAATCACTCTTGCTTTGCGTACCATTTAATTAGCAAAGCACAAGTTATACTGCAGCATAACTACATAGTAGTAGCACTGCTGGCTGCTACTTGGCATGATCTTAAAGTGCTGTTGTGTGCATGTTTGTGTTCAATGTGGAAGTGAGGCAAGAATATAGTGTGAGATCCCAGGGTGCAGCTAAAGAGACGGGAGACCTGGGGGAATGGAGATTTGTGTGATTAATGCTGCCAAACTAACGGGAGAACGAGGGCTTGGCAAGGAGGGATGGATGGGGAGAGTGAAGGTGTTTTACCAGAGATGCGAAGCTAAAACTGCAGCTTAGAAAGAGATGGTAGACTGTCCTCTTGACTAATTTGTAGGGTATGGGGGAAAGCCAGGCATTTGCTGTGTTGCAAGCATATATGACAGTTCAGATCACCTCCTTTTGAGGAAAGACATGATGGGAAAATAATAGGAGGGAAATAAGAGCAGAAAAGGGAAGACGGAGAAGAAAAATCCCAAAGTACCTGGGTGTAAGAAAGATCTTGCACTTGCCAAGTCACAATCTCTTATCTTCTTCCCCGTACAGATCGACACGCTGGCAGCAGAATACCCAGCGGTAACTAATTACCTCTATGTCACATACAATGGGCAGGTAGGTGCATTCAGAAACAAGTCTCATTGCTGTCTAGTTTGATCTCTTTCTCCTGTGCTGCATTATTTCTGGAGATCTTGCACGTGTTTCTCTCTGTAGCAATTATTTTGAATAGTGTTACATATGATTCTCTTATAGCAGGCTTGGAAATTTCTCTTGGTCAAATACTGATCCAACGCACTTAGTCTTAATGCCTTTAAGTTGTTTTGATTCTGTCCTGCATCACCTGTATTTGCATCTTCTCCAAATGGGTCAAGTGCTGGGAATGCAGAGCTCATGTTTCGCTCATCCTAGCATTCATTTTTATGTGAAACTTAACAGCTCCTTAGGCTGCTCCAACAGCCAGATCAGAGGTGCTGTGTCTCCTTTGGCTTGACTGCGGCACCACTAGTTCCAGTAGAGTTGCACCTGATTTACACTGCAGTAAATGAGATCAGACTGCAGCCCTGAGGGATCAGACTGTTGGATATGGGCTGGCACCAGAAACTGTTTATTCTGAAAAGCTTGGAGTTCTGTGGAATACAGATCCTGATGACTTTTCTCCCTCCCTTCTCAGGAACACGATGTAAAATTTGATGACTGTGGAGTGATGGTGTTGGGCTGTGGACCATATCACATAGGTAAATCTTTCTTACAACTCCTCTGTTCTCTTTGCACCCTTGAGCCTCCTTTGGATATTCTTGTGGTTCATTTGTTCCTCTTCTCATATGGTGACAAAACCCTCCAAAGCACAGTGCATAGGACATCAATTCCTAGCACAAGGTTTGCCTTTTACACTTGCTTGGAGGCTTCATTTCATGCCCTGAAAAAAACAGGAGAATTTTATTACTCTTCACTTGTCACTTAGTTATGTTTTCCACAAAGTTTTAGGGATTTTTTTTTTATCTTACTTTTTTTTGCACATGTTAAGGTCTTGATCACCTGGCACCTTGTACAGAAGTTTGTCGCTTCCACACCTATCTTAGCTGTTTATTGCCAGCTCATGATTATGTTATTCCATACTATGTGTTTTACTATTATAAGTATAGGTGACTATGAAAATATTTTTATATCTTCAGCTGCTTTTGTATAAACAGTTCTCTGTATGCTTTTTTTTCACCCCACTCAGATGACTGTGCAGCATAAGAGTTTCCTCATGGCTATGAGTATTGGCTATGGGTATACAGACTGCTGAATTCTATATATGATGATTTTAACCTTTTTTCGTTTTTTTTTATTTTATTTGTGGATCCTTCCAAATACCTTGCAATTATTGACAAGAAAATAATAATCTTACTTTAAATAAATAAATAAATAAATAAACTCACATGTTTAACTTCCGTCCAAATCATAAATTGTTTATTATTCAGAAATACTTCTGCTCTGCATCTTGCAAGTAGTGGTGGTGGCTTTTGAAAGTTGAAATACATCCATTTGTTTTGCTTAGATGGACAGGTCACATGCTACCCTCCTGTCCTGTTTGTAGGATGTGTCTTTTTCAACTCAGTTTCCAGTATGAATGTTGAGATGAGTGAAATCAGGAGGAACACTCCGTGATTATGCTTCTTTTTGTGAATGCTTCTGCCAGTCAATGTGCTGTGTAGCATGGGTACAAGAAATGAACATGAAAAGGGTGGCACCGTTGTTTAATAATTTGATCAAATGCATGTGAATACATTTTGCACTGTTCACCCAAAACTCCTAATTGCTCACATCAGCCGTACAGGTCTGATCTTGGTCTTACCTTCACTGTAGCTTTGGTTAGATCAAAACAAACTTTGGCAGAGGTTGCAACTGAATAAAGGCGGCTAAAAGAAACAACTACTCACACCTCTAAAAGATTATTTTTTTGGCATGCAATAGGCAAGTTGATTTTCTTTTGGTGTTATCCTTTGAAAGCAAAAAAGGAGCATGCTTTTCCTCTATGCTTTCAGAACTGTAATCATAATTCAGTAGGATCAACTTGGTATTCCCTGTGGATTTACCTTTACGAAACAGTAACAGGTAAGAATGGAATAAATCATTTGGACAGAAGTTAAACACATGACTTAATTTGCCTATCTATGTATCTATCTATTTATTTATTTAAAATAAGATTATTTCCTTTGTGAAAAATGAGTTTTAGATTAAAAAAAACCCACAAAACATCATATGAATTTTATTTGAAAATAGTTAGAAATATGTTATAAATCTGAATTATGTTGACACTTTTGCAACGAAATACAATTATTTGGGGGAAGTGTGAGGTTATTTCAAAAGTCATGCTATATTCTGTATTTAAAAAGAAAATTATCCAAACTGATGTGTCTTTTTTTTTTAAGCTTCCTTGGTTTTGTTAGCTAATATATCAAATAGAAACATAATGTGAATTGGTCTAATTCATCACTCTTCGACTGCAGAGCTTGCTTTGAGGAACCTTCCACGCCCATGGGAAGGCCTCTGGCTCACGGACTGAGCTGCAGGATGTGACCTCTGCTCTGGGCATTGTTGCTCAGATATTCATGGCGACACTTGCTCTTCACTTGCTGCCAGGAGGGTATCTCCTGTCCTGGGACGGGAGTTGGTTTGTGTGAAAGTCAGCCCGGAAAGCAGCCTAAATAAGCTGTTTCACCAGCTGTGTGGACCAGCAGAGTGCTCTGTAAATTTTAAGATGTGTACATGGATTTAACATGATTGAAACCTCTAAGTGAGTTCAAAACCGTGGCTATATTGGTGTAGTAATTGTCTTCTGAACAGCAGTGCCTGGTTATGTTGCAACAGTCATTACTAGTATCACTGGTAATTTGCTGTCTTCCCTTTTCCCACTGTGACTGGATGTGACTAGAATATACTTTCAAGTGCTCAGCTGCTTTCCCAGACTGTACCTAAAGCACTCAGATGGAGACTTCAGATGAGCATTGTGTCCCAAAGTTGAGGTTTCTTATGTGTGTAAGAATACCTGAATAATGGAAGTAGAATACCAAGAGTGATCTGGTGATCCTTCTGGGCCACATCCAATTTGATTTAATTTCCCTCTCTTTTCTGTGGGGTTTTAGCTGAGGCCTAGGCATGTTTTGAGGTTCCTGTTTGACAGAAGTAGGGAAGTAAATTGTGTTCCTGTCAGCGACTGACCTGTGACAGTGTCTGTTTGTGACTGGGGGGTGGAGGCAGCGATTAAGCACAGCCTGTGTTTCCAATGTATCTTGTCACATAGTTATGTATAAAAATAATGATATCGGTGGTTAACAATCATGTAATGACTGTGAATGCATCATGGTGAGGCCAAGTTTTTCCTTTAGACGGCAAGCATAACCATTTAATGGTGTTTTTTAATAGGCTTCATCCTCTATTTATGGTACCTTTCTTAGATATCTGAGCATAGAAATTTATGGCATAGTAGCTGTTAGTACAAGTCTGGACTCAGACATTGCCTGAAACCCCTGGCATTGCCCAAGTCCCAAGTCCTGCAGCTTTGGCCAAGACGAAGCACTAAGTCCATGTGTTCACCCGAGTGACTCCCTCTGTGCCTCTTTCCTTTAGAGGTGGCCACAGTGCTTACTCAGGATTCAGGACAGCAGGACATGCATGCCCTGCAGTGTTGCCATAGTCACTGTGGCCTTTGAACCAAGATAAAGGAGTCAGAGACTGGTTCTAAAGTTGTCCTAGTGACTTATCTTATCTAGAGTCAGTGCACAGGAAGGTTAAACCCACTGAATTGCAATTTTTCAGTTGTTAGGTTAGCCATGCTCTGCTCTTTTGGAAGGTAAAAAACCACCTCACTCTTGTGTTGTGTTTTTTTTTTTTTAAACCACATCTGTACAAGTGCTTCATGTTTCCTGCTGTAAACAGGAACGTTTTAAAATAATGGGCACTCAGTTTGGTCACCTCTGACCTTCTGCATCTTAAGTTTATCTCAAAGCACGTTGGCTGTAGCTGGATGGGCCGCAAGAGTGAACACGAGTGTTGATGAGCCAGAATGACAGATGTGTTACAGAGGCTGTCACTCCTGAGCAGCTGAGCCAACTTACCTGTTGTACTTGGATGATTAGTTTACTTTCCACTGAAGGACAATTAGACATCTTGCTCTGAGCTGACAGGGGGCAATGCTGATTTTTTTTTAATTTTTCTTTTTTAAGCTTGAGCGCTGAGAACGCCTGTTTATGTTTTCTTCTCTGCATCCTTCCTTTCCTTGCCCACTTTCCCGTCTCCTGGCAGGCAGCAGCGTGGAGTTTGATTGGTGTGCTGTCTCCAGTATCCGCACGCTGCGTCAGCTTGGCAACAAGACCGTCGTAGTGAATTGCAACCCGGAGACGGTGAGCACAGATTTTGATGAGTGTGACAGACTGTACTTTGAGGAGCTGTCATTGGAAAGAATCCTGGACATCTACCAATATGAGGTAAAGAAAAGCAGAAGCACAACAAAAAACCATGAAGCAAACCAAACTTTTCAAAATTCATGTCACTAGTTTGCTTTGGCAGAGCGGCTGGGGGCGAGGGGAGAGAGCTTGCTAGCAAAAGCTGTTTGGTTTGAATCCTGATGTTGCATTTTACACATCGTTGATGTTCCTAGCAGACTGCTCAATAATGAATGCCAAATAAATATTAAATTATTTTGCAAGATGCCATATTGTGTAATATTTGCAAGCAGATTTAATTTATCGCACAGTCGTTTATCGCACAAATTGTTCTGCCCTTGCGGTTCTGAGCTTTAGCACTTCAGCTTATCCTTGACTTGAAGCACAAGTACTCCCCCCTGAAGCAGTAGAACAAATTATGTGCGTAATGCTACCTTGTGCTCAAGAACTTGCAGTCTCTGCCTTGCAATGGAGTGGTGACTTGGTGGCTGTGGTCCAGCATGCAGGCTGGCAAATCAGGAAGGGGCATTGGAATTAACGTCAAGCCAAGATGTGGCCCAGCGCCTGAAGTAGACGTTGCGTTTGTCTGCTAGAGATGGAGAAGAGTCCCAGACAGATTTGGTACCGGGAGGATGTATAACCTAAACAGTTGGTCCTGATATGGAAGTGGTGGTTTCTAACTGGTAACACGCTCATCTTGGATTTGTGGCTGAGGCTTCCAAAGATGCTTACAGGAGCTTCATCTCCATTGAAACTTGGTGCGAGCTGGCCGTGTAACTTGCTGAAGCAACTTTGCTGAACCTGGGTCATATTAAACTTATGATTTTTCTTCTCTCTGTCTCCCAGTATACGATGGTTTGAGTTCATCTCCTTTCTGAATGGGTGCAAATTTCTAAAATAGAAAAGTAAGGTTTTGTAAACTGGCTATGTTTTGATCATTCCCGATTTTGGAACCAAGCAAAAGCATGTCAGAACTCAGGTCCCACTCTCAAGGCTCTGTTCTTGAACCATTTGCAAAAAACTGTCTAGGACTATTTTTAGATTGCATGTTCATACTCTTCTGTTTGTATGTGTTGCTTTACTTCTTTAGATTTTCATAAAACCAAAGAAAGTTACTGGAAAGCATAGATTTAGGACAGGCCAAAAGACTATGGTGTCACTCTGGAATCTTAAAAGCTGATTTTTGAATGCTTTAGGATTATCCACAAGGCTCAGTTCTATGAGCATGGAACTCCTGTTTACTTAAGCAAAACTGAACTCAGGGCGTGGAGGAAACCGGTGTGACAGTTTGTCAGACAAATAACACTGATGAAACACAGCATCTAATTACTGCAGAATCAAAGAGAAGATAGATGGGTGATGAGTGAGCAAGTACTCATTTAAACATGTAGTGCTAGTAATTAGCAAGTTGGGTAAGAAAAGTATGTGAAAAGAATAATGCGTACATACTGAAACTTGCATTACCCTGCTTGTCGCAGCAGGGCTTGCTGAGTTGGTGGGAGGTGTTGCAGATCTCAAGGTCTAATAGCAGTGGTGGCGGTAATAACGTCCTGTGGTACCCAGGGCTGACACTCTGGGAATTTCCCCAGCTCGTCAGCTGGACTGTACTCATGCTTCTGGGCAATTTTTAAGGCTGTCCTGCTTGTGACATAACCCAAAAAGTGATTGAGAGAGGAGAGAGGACAGGGAGGAAACAGCAGGAGCTGAGGTGGTGGGAATAAGGTGGGGAGAAGAGAGATGCTGGGAGTTTGCAGAGGATTCTGTGACTCTGACTTGGGACAATTTGATGTTTGCTCTGGAGATCTTAAAGCCATCAGTGTCTGAGCCTCAACATGCAAAGTTAGGGTTGTGCTCTCTAATACATTCTGAGATGAATAATAAATACTCAGCTGTTTTTGCACACTTTTCTCAAGTAGTGACAAAAGGGAATGGTATTGTTATGCCTAATTTGCAAGTGAGGAAACTGAGCCTCTGAGGAGTGCAGAGACAGCACAGTCAGGTGAAAGGACACAGTCAGAGCTGGGGACAGACTCCAGACGTCTAGCAGAGTGTAGGCAAAAAGATATTATTTGTTAGATGTTAATTTAAAAAAAAAAGAATATTAGCATTTGGATCACACTTTTTATTAACAAAATGCTTCCTCAGACCAATGCAGTTGGAAGTTAGTCTCTAAGAAAATGATCAACTTAAAAATTCAGGATCTGATTCTGAGGTGCCTCACCAGTCCTGCAGATAACCATCTCTCCCGTCTTCGTGTACAGAGCATGAGTAGTGCCATGATTTCAGACTGATATTTTAAACTCTCCTGCTCATTAGCCTTATCTAATGTGTCAGTGTACAACGAACAGTGGCAAATGCTCTCAGAAGTTCTGGATCATTAGCAAAGTGTAGATAAAAACCATCATCAAACAATGGACACAACCCTTTGCCCTCCATAGAGATGATACCTTAACTCCCTAAATGTTGTTTGAACTAGCAGTGAACCTTGGGCAACTGTCAAGCTCAAATAAATAGGTGCACTGATTTCTCCCGGTTTTTCTGACTAGACAAATTGGGCTACATTGAGGAGTGGGGCTACCAGTGGGACTGAGAGGGCTGAAACTTGCCTATGAAGAGCTGCTCATGGCTTCACACAGTCCTATCTCAGGGTTATACTCTGCTGTTCCTCTTCTTTCTCTCCCTAGTGTCCTTTTTTTACCTCTTCCTCTCCAGCTGACATTCACAGCTGCTCTGACTCACCAAAGACTGAGCTCTGCACAACAGAGCTGTGCTTTGGAGGAAAGTTTAATTTACTGTGAATGTGCAAAGCTAGGTGGTAGTCTATGAGGACAATAATTTAAAAAAAAAAATTCCTTCTGTCAAATTTATTGCCTTTTTGTTTCCAGAGAAGATGTTCCCTTTTTATTTTAATATCTATCTGCTCGAGGGCCTCTTCTGGTTCTTTTCCAGTTTCTAGGATCATTCTGAAACAATTCATAAAATTAAAGGAGGCTCTTAGGTACAATTTTAATGGTCTAATTTGTTTTCAAACTCAGGGAAAAAGAAAACCCAACTCTATTACTAATGACATAAAAGCAAGGTGGTAGTAAAAAGAGTGATTTTTGTTATAAAGGGGAAAATAATTCTCTCTAGGCTTCTTCCACTATATTATATATGGCGTATGTTTTGAAGGTATCTATTGGCAAGGCTGTTATTCATTTTCTCGACAATTAAAATACGACTGATGACAAAGTGATCTGCATTGGAGTCCCCTTCTGTGTGCCCACATTTCTCAGTGGAGCAGTCCTGTTCCCTAGCAGAGCAATGGGTGGGTCTTTGGGCAAGAACAGGCATTAGGAAATAAAGCAGAATTTTAAAGGAAGAAGTAAGCAGCAGCTGGGTCTCAATTTATGTTTCTTTTTGAGCAAAAATGAGTTTGCCATCTGCCTGAATAAGCCATTCCAACTTTGCAGGCAGTATCTGGATATTAGAGGCTCGGTGACCAGTATTGTTTTAAAGGAAGGAACAAGTGGCAGCTGAAGAGAAGCTGTTAGCTGGGACATTCACATTTCAGATATGTTGAGGATAGATGAAGATGTTGCCTGACCTTGCCAGCAAAGCTAGGTTGACTTGTTATTAAACAGGAACCATTCCAAGCTTCAAGGAGGGGTTTGCTTTATTCGCTGTCTTGTTCTTGTCTGTATGGGATGACAACGGGTCCAGGGACTAGTATGGTATTTTGAGTGGATCTGGAAGCAGTAAGGAATGGCTTTTTCTTCTAAGTTGGAGATGGCAAGCGCTGTGTCGTGAGACAACCCCATGTGGGCACAAAATAGCTTCTGTCCTTGCTCCACCCTCTACCAATGAAGCATTTTCACTCCCTGTCCTAAGCTCTTTCAGAGAGTTACTGTTGGCCAGCAACACCGTGTCATCCCATAAGCGACTGCATGGTGAAAAGGAAAAAAAAGTTGTCTCCAGCACTGTACATTAGCAGCAAATAATAATCTTGCAGACCCTGGGATAATAAGGGCTGCTTAAATGCCAGATGTTTTTAGTGGCTTTTTATTATTGTGGGAGTTTAACCACATTTAAGTTGAGCAGCGTTTGTACTGGCATTTATCATTTGTGTTTTCTTGGTCACTTCTAGTCCACGCTGCTCTCAGCTTACAGATCTGCCACTTTAAATCCCTTTCAATCCCTTATTAAGAAGTCTTCTCTTCCAGGAAGAACAGTGGGGCTAACCTTCTTCAGGAAGAATACATTCTTTAATTAAAAGAATATTGGTGCTCTAAAAGATAAATCAAGTGATCCATGGTTTGGCTCTATATTTCTCATTTATTAGAGGTCAGTAAAAGCATGTAAAACACATTTGGTTCAAAAGAGCCCTTTACTACAGCTCTTTTGTGGGCCTGATTCTGCTTGGGGCAAAAACTGACCAGCTTTAATTTGCAAACAAAGTGCCCGTTATTTAATTACCTATAATTATTACACAATGTAAGTGTAATTCATGTCCTCATAATTGTTGCAGGTAGTCTAAGGCCTTTTTTTGCTACTGGAAATCTTCACACCAGACTAAACGGTACTTGAAAGCATTAGGTGTTCTGTGTTAAAAAAATGCCCATATTTGCACCTGAAGAAGGATGTGTGTTTGCAAGTGAGCTCACTTGTCTCTTGTTATTTGCTGTTCATTGTTTCCTCACATAAAATGTGGTTGCCCAGTGATGAACATGAAATGTGCCTTTGTGGTTGTGCCACCTGTCCTGTTTCATCTGCTTCTGGAACTGAAGTGCTTCCAGACAACCTGCAGAGAAATGAGCATATATGATAGTTATGATACTTGTTACTATCGAACACACTGCCAGAAATGAGGAGCTAGTTAGAAATAATGAAGGTGAATTAAAATAAAGGGTTAAGTGTATCCAGAGTAAATCACCACAGGCTGGCTGGTGGATTGGGCTCTGTTGAACTAGACTCTGCTTTGTACAGGCCAGAAAGGGGGAAGCAATGAGCACACCTTAAAGGCTGGCATCTGGAACTAGGAAAGGATGTTTGTTTATCAAATACCAAAAAAAAACCAAAAGAAAAAAAAAACCAAAAGAAAAAAAAAACCCAAAAGAAAAAACTAGAGAATTCTAGTTGCTTTCTGTTGTCTCTCTGCGGGGGGTTGCTGCCTTGCAACTCTGTAGTAAAAAAGAGTTTGTGTGAACATCTGCCATTCTGGAAGTTTCTGACCATGGACAAGGGAGAGGCTGTTTTCTCAGACGAGCTGAACTGAGAAGGAAGAACCTAAACCATCTTGTTTGCTCATGCTGCTGTGCCTAAAGGTTGCAGCAGGGGAGTGGGAGTGAGCTCTGTGGAAATGTTGATGCCCATGTCCACGTGTGAAGGAGAACACAGGAGGGAGACGTGACCCCAACAAGTGGAGTTTTGAGTTTCACTGTGGCGCGTGAGGTTTTCATAGCACGGTGTCCTTCCTCTGCAAGGCAAGGGAGCATGTGCCAGCTCACTGCTTATCCTTACTGGGAGAGCAGAAGCACCTAAACATGGCATGAAAACAAGGAAACAGTCTGTGGTTCTCTCAGAAGTTAAAATCTTGGTCTGGTGTCAAAAGGCATGTGAACATCACAGCTTTCCTTGGTTTCCTGGGGAATTTCACCTCAAGTTATTGCTGTCTGCTGAGTGACAACAAGAAGGCTACTGCTGTTTTATGGAGCTACACACTCTGAATCACTCTTTGCAGCCTGGGTGCCTCTGGATCAGCACAATTATGATCTGCCTTTGCTCATAGCAACCTGAAAAGTGATGTAATCTAGATATTTGATTCCTTGTTGTCACACCTCTTAATGCTAAGCTGACTTAGACATGACTGTTCTCCTCTCTCTCTCTCCCAACAGGGATGCAGTGGTTGCATTATTTCTGTAGGTGGGCAGATTCCCAATAACTTAGCAGTGCCACTGCACAGGAGTGGAGTGAAGATCCTTGGCACAAATCCCTTGCAGATTGACCAGGCTGAAGATCGCTCCATGTTCTCAGCTGTTCTAGACGAGCTGCACGTGGCCC
Organism: Trogon surrucura; assembly: GCA_020746105.1. Classification (NCBI taxonomy): domain Eukaryota; kingdom Metazoa; phylum Chordata; class Aves; order Trogoniformes; family Trogonidae; genus Trogon; species Trogon surrucura. The sequence goes on along the minus strand of CM036621.1, from coordinate 50,901,847 downwards.
AGGCTCCCTGGAAGGCCGTCAGCACACTCGTAAGTTGGGATGTGCATCTGGGAAACGATGAAGTGTCTGCGGGTTCTTATGAGCATCTGCTCAGCAGGGATTGACGTACTGGTGCCTTTCAAGATTTCAAAGACATTTGACAGTTTTTTACTGCTGAAGTTGAAGATATTTTTAATCACTGTAAAATGATGTTATAGCATCACTGGAAGTGGGTTGGAAACTAGAAGGGAGGTGTCTTTACATCACCTTTACACAACATGGGGTATATATTCGGCAAAAGTCAGCACTGCTTTCCAGCTACTCTATTTTATCCTGCTGACCTTGAAAACCATTCCAGCAGGTGGATATTGCGAAGGAGTAGAGACATGTCCGGTGTTGGGTTTTTTTCCTTGGTGAAGCTCTATGGACAGGGAAGGTCTGAAGATGGCAAATCTGGAACCAAGAAGTTATATATTATGTTTAACCCATGCTGTAGTCCCTGACTTCTTGCCTGCCCCCCTCTATTATTCTCTAGGAAAGTGCAAATGCAGTTGGAGTTGAAATTTTCACATGGCTTTAAAATATTTTCTTGTTCACAGCATGTTTTTCTTCCCTTTCTTTAGAGAGATGCAGTTGAATTTGCAAGATCTGTGAGTTACCCATGTTTGCTGAGGCCTTCCTACGTTCTGAGGTAAGGCTCAACCATCAGAGCTCATCAGTCTGGGGCTAGGAACTACAAAAGCCTCTTTGAGACAAGGGAGAGTAATTTCAGGGCCTGTGTGGAAAACACTATGCTAGGTGTGTGCGGCATAAAGCTGCCCGTCTTAACAGGTGGGACAACTGCTCAGCCCAATAAAGGAAGCCAACAGGTCCCTTGTGACCATCAGGCAGAAATCGAAGGTAGAGTGTGATCACAAGAATGTCTATTTAACTGCATTACCTTTTTTTGTATCTGAAGGCCAAAACCATGAACCATCTGCAATATTCCTTCAGGTTCCTGAGACTACTGCCTGTACAATTAAGCCACAAGATTGTTTGTCACCAGGAAAAACAGAAGGGAACATGCTGAGGCCATTTATTGTGGTTGGCATCTGTTTTCAGTAAATGACACTGCATCTTTTGAATTCAGCTTATTTGCTAAGTTTCTCTGCTTACAGGCATGTTTTATGTCCCTACGCTGTGGCAGCTGCTTCTCTTTAAATAGGCATTGTACACAGCCACACTTTTCCAACAGCTAGACTTTTTGAAGAAGTTTCCGCAGCACATACACACAGCAAACTCACATGTTTTGAACGATCACTCTTTTCTGCAAAGAGTTTCTTCATAGCTGAATGACTAGATGCAGAGAGGCAATTGCAATTTACGAGGGAAAATAAATTTGAGATGGAATCCTTTTCATAGGAAAAGGAGATATGTATCAAAATGAAGAGGCATGGTATTTATTTTTAGGGGAAAAAATCTTTTCATTTAAAAAAAAAAAGTTTCTTGTATGTTCAACCCTCAAGGAAATATCCTTTAGAAGGGACTGCTGAATGTGACTTTTCTGTGTGGTCATTCTCCAGATTTTTAGGGAACACTTCTTATGACATGTTGTTTCCATCCTTATTAAATTCAGTGTAGACCCTTTCCGTCTAAGTATTTGCTAAATGGTGTTTGGGCAGGTTAAGTGAACTTGAGGGAGAAAGATGAAACTGCAGAATGTCAAACTTGAGGAAATAGAAAGAGAAAAGCCCCAGCACAGCACACTGTGTGGCCTCTATTTACAGAACAGCAGCAGGTCCATAGCTAGACTTCTTCGTCCTTTGAACAGATACAGCCCTCAATATTTGCTGGGTGCCCTGGAAAACTAAATGCATTTCCCCACTAGTTATGTACTGTGGGTACTAGCTCACATCCTCAGTGGTGGTGCTGACACAGGTCCATGGATTTAATTGAACTCGATTGATTTACATCAGCTGAAGATGTAGTCTGGTAAGTATTATCACCTAGGTATTTGTGTCTATTTATCTTAGGCTAAAGTGACTGATTTCCTGAGATAGAGCCTTCCTTCGCTTTTCCCCACAGCCTCTGTGGATTTGCCCACCAAAGCAAAGGGGAAGCTAATCATGAATGGTAGAAAAGACCAATGTGACAGGTTTTTTTTTAAATAAGGTTCTTGTGTTTTAAATGGACCTGAATCATTGGATTTTGAGCCATGTTCTTCCAGATCCCTCTCTCTGATATTACTGACAGCTACATTTCAAAGCAGCTTTCGGGTACAGTGTCTGTATCTGCTGTACCTCTCTCTTAAGGACTAAGATGTTAGGGGAGGGGCACAGCAAAGTGGCCGTAACAACCCGTTTTCATCTGCATTTATACTATGGCAACCATCACCAGTGACCTGTGCATTCCTTACTTCATCTCTCTCTGATGAGCAATTGTGCTAAAGTGAACAAAGCTAACCTGCATGTCACAGCTAACCTGCATGTATGGTGGAAGTCTGGGTCCTTAACAGGTTTGTCTGCTGATCAGACATCTCGTCCAGCCTGGGGGGAGCTTTAAAGGCTTGGGTCAGAAAGGGGGTTTGGCAGCAGTGCTAAGGCTGCACAATCACAGTTCTTTATTTAATTCTTCATTATGGTTCTGGGGGCCACCCGTCTTCTCTGGGGAAGTATAATGGAGGTTCATTACGTTCCACCTCTGCCTTTCTTTCAGTCAAGAGCGGAGGACGTAGCTTGAATCAGGCTCTTGCTTGGCTAGCCTGACTCACAAAGGTTGTGCAGGGGTGTCCAACACTCGGATATCTCCCTTGAAGTCACGAGGGCAGCTGACCTGTTTTCTTCTCGTTGCCATTCTTACAGTGGGTCTGCGATGAACGTAGCATTCACTGAAGAGGAAATGAAGAAGTTCTTAGCGGAAGCCACGAGAGTCTCTCAGGTACCAGTCTTGGTGCTGCTACTGCTTTTTCTTTTTGTTTGCTGTATATGTTTCCCCTTAATTGTGTTTTCCATCCCTTTGTTTCTGTATAGTGTCTTCCTCACTCTTTCCTTTCCTCGTTTGGGGAGGAGCAAGTGAAGTTAAGAGTTTGACTCCTCAGTTTCTTCCCAACAGGCTGTCCATGGAAGCCTCTGCAAGCATCCTTACTGATACTACCAGGGTGCCTTAATTAACTGGGACCAGTTAACTATATAAATAATAGACTGATGGGCTGAGACCCTTCCACCCCATCCAAGCTTGCTGGTAGCAGGTTATGCCAACCAGCATAGAACAGCTAGGGCCTTTCACTCCGTTTCTGAACTGTTTTGCCTGGCTTCTTTGAACAACTTAAAACTTCATCCTGGTATATTCTCACTTACTGATGACCTTCTGAGTTTTTTAATATTATTATTGTTATTATTTTTTACCCTTTTAAATGCAGGATCACTTGCAAGATTTTGCTATGACATTTAACTCTCCAAATCATGTGCCGAGTTCCATTTTCCTCTGATACAAAAACAGGACTGTTGCCCTCTTACTGTTAATCCAGTGGGATTATTGATCCATAGAGTACGTAAAGCAGAAGATAAAAGCTCTGTTTTCCATTTTAAATGTTTTTCAAAAGCTAGTTTGGGGATTTTTTGAAACTTTTTTTTTCTAGCAAAGGGACGGATTTGGCCTAGTACACTGAAATTTAGAAAACTGAGCAATTTCCCAAAGACATGAACGCTTCCATACACAGTAAACAACTCAGAGCCTAAATTTCATCTCTGTCTTCTATCAGTGTTGTTGTAGAAGCGATGTTTGGAAAAATGAGAATATGGGAGGAAGAAAAAGTTAAACTATTGAGGTTAAGTGAAGAACTAATAGAATTCAAAGTCTGACCTTTCAGCAATCTGTGAGTTTGGCCTTGCCTTTTGGTCTATTTTCTTCTGAAGGCTTTTTCCCTTTTTCTCATTGGTTTTTCCTCCTTTTGAATGGGCACTGTTCGGAACAGTCCTGTAGTACCATAACCAGTACTGTCACAGGAATATTGGAGTTAAATACAGTAAGTCATAGAGGAACTTTCTAAAAACACAACTGGCTATGGAAGCTAGACATATTACTGTTTACTCGGGGGATTTCTTAAATGGTTAAGGCTTGAACAAGAACAAAACTCTGCTTTTTTAAATGTATGAGGCAAATAATGGAAGTTTAGCATTTCAGCAAGAAGAGATGTAATGAAAGGGAAATACCTTGCAAAGCAATAATATCCTGAAGAACAGGTTAGTAGGGAGGCACTTACTGTCTTTGAACAACTTTAAAGGGTTTTTTTGAAAGTGGAGGAGTACCAATTTTACTTTTATCAAGAGGAATTCTATAACTAATTCTCAAAAGACTACAGGGTCAGCCTGTGGTAGAAACACACATTCTTAGCAGCGCACAGCCCCGAAAACACTTAGTGTCTCTCTGTACTTCATCTTAAGTTTGCTATTGTGCTGTTGTGTCATTGTGGCACTTCTATTGTCAATAATGTTCAAAACTTCTTGTGCGAGTTGCGACAGATTGGAGTAAACAAGATTATATGCACATATAAAATCTTCTGGTGAAAAACTGCAGCAAGACAGAAAGTTACAGGACACAAGCCACTAAATTTATGAAATAGCGTAGGCTGTGGCATTGTCCTTGCCTGTGAATTTACCCTTGCACTGATAAATATAAGGAATTGTGTCCTGTAACTTTTGGAGTTGCTTGATATTTTTTCAAGAGGAGCCTTTTGAGCATGCACAGACTCATTTATTCCATTTTATTCTCTAATAAATAACGGGCAGTTAACAGTGGATGGGACAGGTAAAATGTTGAGACATAAAGCTGGCCAGGAAGAAGGCGGATTAGATTTTTAACCATCTGTTGGAGCAGGTGGCTGGAAGGAGAAAGCATTAGAGGAGAGTGGGAAGTGTGTGCTAGCATCCCAGAGATAGACAGGAAGAAGAGGAAGGAAAACAATGTGTACCAGGGAACACGTTGAGAGTCAAGGACAAGTTGTTCCTGGCCAGCTATAATTAAGTGGCAACTTCTCCCTTGGAGGCTCAGGAAACCAGGCAGAGAAATGACAAAGGAATAGATTGGTTATCTAAAATACATGACTCTTTAAAACGGCAAACAGCCACTATACAAAGTCATTAAGTATGCCAAGAATCATTACTTTGTGAAGCGGTGTGTCTAGTGAGGTGGCTGAGAGACTCAAAGGGAGGAAGAATTGAAGATCTTCCAGGTAAGGACCAGAGGTCACTGGATTCGTGTGTGTGTCCCACTATCTTTATTTTGCAATGATCTCACTTTGTGGTTTTGTCCCAAATTTTCCTGTCATGGAGACATTGTGGAGCAGTTAAACTAATGTGTCAGTGGATTTGGGAATATCATGCCAAACTTCCTCCCGTTACTGCTTTGGAAAGTTCATTTTTCTGTGAAAATAAGGATGTTAATAGATTTGTCTTGCACGATTCTGCTCCCAGTGGTTTTCCAGTGAAGTGCTTCAGTAATGTCCAGATACTCTTAAATAAGAACTTTCTTCTTTTCTGTTGTCTTGATGATAGGATCACCCTGTGGTACTCACTAAATTTATCGAAGATGCCCGTGAGGTAGAAATGGATGCTGTAGCCAAGGCAGGAAGAGTAAGAACTTTTCTTTTATATGAAACCTGTTTTTCAGGATTGGAGATTTACAAAAATGCATGCTTTTTATACAGCTATGGATTTGTGCTGAGATGAGTAGAGAAACAAGAAAAGATGAATTAATCTTAGCTTCAAAAACATTGTGCTTGAAAAGCCTAAACTACCTTATTGTATATATCTGAATAGTTAAATTTTTTAAACATTGCTTAACCATGTGAATGAGTCCTTTAGAATGTATTTTTACTGGATAATATGCAAATTATGTTACTCCGTATTTATTTCTATTGCGGAATGACAGCATTTTGGTGTTCATGGCAAGCAGAACTTAGAGAGCTGGTTTAAAGCCTAATGAGCTTTTACATTCAAGTCAGTTTGTGTTAGAGAGAGGAAGGAAGCCTTAGGATCTCCAGGCAGGGGTAGGTTTGATCAGGTTCACAGTTTGCTTGCCCACGATAGGAAAGACACTGACATGATCCCCTTGTTCACATTTGTTTCCCAAAGTCTTGGGAGATTCCCTTTTTCCCCCACCATCTGTATTCTCTTTTGGATACAGGAAACTGTGCTAGGCTGGTGAAGAGAAACGGTTCCTGAGAGAAGGTGGGGTGACTAACGGCTCTCGTGTTATGGTGTGCAGGTTGTTTCACATGCTATTTCAGAGCACGTGGAGGATGCGGGTGTTCACTCTGGAGATGCCACCCTCATGTTACCCACACAGACTATTAGCCAGGGAGCCTTGGAGAAGGTAAGTGCCGCACTGACATTGAAAAAAGTAAAGAAAATAAGAATTTGGATCTGCTTTCTCCCTTTGCTTTGGAGAACTCAATCCCCAGTGGAGAAATCAAATCACCAATTTTTTTTAAAGGCCAGTGTGATATGTGCAAGTGTAGGATGTCAGTGTGCCCCCTGTGATTGGCTGTACTGTAAGTAGGATCATCTGAACAGTATCCCATTAATTTAAGTAATAGAGGTACACACTTTGAGATCTTGTTTCATTAGTTTAGAACCAGCTTCCATAGCAGTAGAGGATTGTCTAATTCATATATATGCCATAGTTCACTTTCTACTTCCTTTTCTCCCACAATCCTTAAATGATTAAATCCAGTGTATGACTTTCTAGCTGCCTGCCTCTCTGAAAAGGGTATCAGGGTGAGTGAACCTTACCTAATCTTGAATTTTTCCCCTTTGAAGAATAAATGTAGTGATACAGAGTTAGTTGTCAACATGCATTTTCTAGATGAAAAGTGCCATCCCCTGGGATGCTGTCCCATTAAGGGTTTGCTTGGAAGCTGTAATGCAGTGGTCTGTGCTTCAGCTCTGTTTACAAGAATGTCCAAGGCCTTGTTTCTGAAAACAGTCGTGTCCTGGAGCAAAGCTATTCAAATGCTTGTACTGAAATGGCACGTGATTTCTTGACAAACCTAGGAAATAAGACCATAATGTTTTCTCCCAGTTTGTTCCAGAATATATCTGCTGAGACACCTCATCCGTGATGAGACAGGCATCTTGGTGAAAGACTTTTGGGACACTTGTAAAACCATGTAGTTAATCTCAAATTAACAAAACGTCATTATTCATTATTTCACTAAGAAAGGTATAAAGGCTCCAGTGTGCACTGTAGGGCAGGGCAAGTTTTTATTCTCTTTCTCCTTTCCCCTGGTTTCTCACGCACATGCAGATGAAGCTGATTTTGCTTCTGCTCTTGATGGCAAAGAACTTCGGGTTCTAGGTTACCAGACAAATTAAACGTGTTTGCTTCTGAAAGATAATGCTATTGCCAAACTGAGAGTATAGGGAAGAAGCACGCTGGGGCAGAGAGATACGACTTTTAGAGGAAATCCACATGTGAGGTGATTTATTGCCATGATGCTGTTTGTTTTGTGGGATTTATTTTTTCATTATATATACACACATTTTTACCTTCTTTGTTTTTATAGGTAAAAGCTGCTACAAAAAAGATTGCAAATGCCTTTGCCATCTCTGGTCCGTTCAACATTCAGTTCTTGGTGCGAGGCAATGATGTGCTGGTAAGAGCTCTCGTGACTGTCAGAAGTCAGGCTCTGCTTTGGATAGTTTGGTGTCTGATTCCTGCGGTCCCTGCCATGGAAGCTCTGTGGCAGTGGCAGCTCTGGGTTTCTAACCTACCTCATCTGAGGATGTGTAGCTCACCTGTGCCACCCCTCGTAACAGGGCTCTCCCAGCCTATGTGGGAGAGAGCATCCTCTTGTGCCTTCACAGCGAGGGTGGAGTGAGTCTGGTTGTGTTGTCTGTCAGCACTAGCTTTATTTCTCTGTGATGATCTGTCCTTCCAAAAATTATCAGGTTTGAATATGATGGAAAGCACTGGGACTTATGCTTCATCTTGTGAACTGAGTATCATTTCTTTTAGATCCCCAATATCTTCTCTCATATTTACCTATTTTGATGATTAAGTTAAGGTTTCCAAGACACTGGAAAGAAAGCAAGACAATTTAAGTGTTTAAGCCTTCAATGTAAGCCATTAAGATGATTATCTAAATAGTGTGTTCCTAGTAGCTATCAGTAAAAGAAGTACAGCGAGTGTCTGACCCTTTATGGATAACACTTGGCTTTCTGTTGCTAATGGAAGAAGGTCAGAGGAATGTGAGCAGAGTGTGACTGAGGAAGCAATGAATGGAAGGAAAACCTGACATGGCACAGAAGAGATGCGTTATTGCTGAAAGATCCTGTTTGGGCTATTAGTTGAGAAGAATGTACTTGCCGTTCATGACTTTTCTTCTGTTTCACACATAGTTACTTAGAAACTCCATAGAGGGACAGAGTGGAGTTTTTCCTTCCTTACTTTCCCTCAGCCATTCTTGCCTTTTCTCTGGATAAACCTTCCTTTTCCATTCTGTCCTAACTTACCAGTTCTTGCCCCACTTCACTCCTCCTTTGTTCTCACTTACAGTAATTCCTCTCATACTAATGAACTCCATGGCATGCTTCTCAGCAGCATGCAGAACTTTTTGGTTTCTTGCTTGGGTCACTGAATGACTTCTACATGTAGATGAGAAAGTTGATGAGGGTAGCCCAGTCATTCCAAAAATGCCATTACCATGGAAAAAGAACAAACTGAAGAGCATCTCTGCCAAGAGGAGTTAAGGACTGATTTCCAGAAATCATTGCACAGTGCCTGACCCTGGTGTTTCTCCTTTTTAATTCCTTCAGGTGATAGAGTGCAACTTGCGGGCTTCACGCTCCTTTCCTTTTGTGTCAAAGACTCTGGGTGTGGACTTCATTGATGTGGCCACAAAAGTGATGATTGGAAAAGAGGTTAATGAGTCATCCCTTCCCACATTGGAACGTCCCGTTATTCCATCCCAGTATGTTGGGATTAAGGTATGGTTTCCAAAAGAACACCGTGAAACCCCACAACAGAGCCAGCACGCAGTGCATTAATAGGCAATTAGTACTTTAATGCCCAGAGAGAACAATTTACTCATTGGCCAAAGGCCAATTTGACCTTTTGTAGTTTCTGTCAAGATAAGATACACCGGGAATTTTAAAGAAAAATAAAAGGAAAATTATCCAGTGATTATTAACAAAATCAATCTTCCTTTATTTCTTATTTCTAATGTACTCTGAATGATGTTTATGAACTGCATAATAAATATGCACTTGCAGAATTGAACACTGAAGTTCCAGCTATGTCATAATGCTGTCTAATATATCTGTGGACATGGACAAATTGGTGTTTTGAGTGTCCCCCAGATTTTGTCATCAGGATTTGAGACCTGGGCTGTTGAATGCATGGAATCCCCTTTAGATGCACCACCAGCTAAGTGGAGAATGGAAGTCTTGGATTCTTTGATTTCAGTAGATTTCAGCCATGATTTTTCTTCCATAATTACTAAGCACCCAAGCACCTAAGATGCCAAAGCGTGCTGTAGATATTTTTGAATGCTTACTGGAAGAAAAAATTAATTGAAGTTCCCAATTATAAAAATCTAGAACAGCAGAGCAGAAAATACAACGGGTAATGAGAATCGTTTATACAGAAATTTTCAAGCTTTAGGAGCTTCCCTATCAAAATAAAATTGAGGAAACAGAAAACATGTAACATCTTTCGCCTAATAAGATGTCTGGCCCTATAAAAACGCAAGCCAAATCTGTGGCCCAAGCCAGCTCAGGTTATTGGCAAGCCAGAATTAGCTTTACATTTTATTTTGATGCCACAGATAGACATTATCTGAAATTCTAATCCGAGACTTTTTTTTTATTTTTGTGAGCCTTATTTATTTTTATAAACTTCTATTATTTAGACCTGGGGCTTCTGCACTGTTGTTAGCTAAACTGTCAAGAGTTTTGTCTCTCCTGGGAATTCTGGCTACAGAGTGGAAAACCCAATGATATTCTTGAAAACTTCACTGGAAAGCCTTTTATACTGCTTGTGTTCTGTGTGGATTTGTCAAATATAAAAACCTGCTAATGCCTTTGGAAGGGCTAAACTTTGAAAAATATTCCAGTTAAACCTGATTCTCATTATTCATGCATTATATTTTCTGTCCTCTTATGTTTTTATTGCTAGGAATATTTGCATGGAAATGGGATTTTGTTTCTCTAGCAGTTCTTAAATGCTCTGTAAAGAGAATATGAAGCTCTTTTCTTCTTTCTCAACATAGCTGCTCCTTTGTGGATTTGGAGTCCCACCGTATTATTTTAGTGAATCAACTTTCCATGTTTTCTTGCGGAGTGAGACTAGTATCATGGCCTGACCAAGGTTAAATCCTGGATAGAGCATGACTGACTAAGTTTTAAATAAGATCTATTTGCAGCACCAGAGTCTGCTCTTGCTGATGCATTTTCATGTTCGTGGCAGACAAAAGTTAGGGAGCTGTGGAAGGCTTTGTTGCTTGCTACCTTTCAAGAAAATATGTGCATTAAAAATAATCCACCTTGACTGCCATATCTCAGCTTGAGACTGTAGAGCTGGCCACTGTAAAAATCTTCTCTTTACTTACAGAAGAAGCAAAACTGATCTGAAAGTCATGAAGACGCATGACATTTTCTGAGAAACATTTCACAATGTATTTCTGCTGTCACAATTTAGTTGGCCATTGTTAAGTGTCATGAAGCAGTGTCTTGTCTGGAGTGTTACCCTCAGAGACTTCCAAGAACAGAATTATATATTTGCATGTATAAAAATGGATTCTTTCTTAAGGAGCAAGGATGTTGTCTTTATGCAAATGCCCTTAGTAGTTTAAAGTGTAAAGAGATGCTAAAGAAAATTATTCCTTAGCAGAAGGTTTGTTCCATATTTGCTACATGTGTTCACTGGCTCTTTAACAGAGTGTAACTTTCTCTTCTATTTTTTTTTTTTTAGGTCAAATTAGACAAGGGAGCTTGGATACTGCAGTGACATAAGTCCTCAGATAGTGATAATGATCAGGGGTTTATTGTTACCGTACAAAAAATTAAAAAAAAATATGGGTGTGCGTCTGAGGAGAGGGAGAGGGAAAATATGAAAATAATTTGCAGAGTCTCACCTGGTTTACACCAGAAGAGCATGTTTTTGTAGAATGATTTGATTCTCGTGAATGAAAAATTTCTGTTGGAGAACAGTTTTTTCAGAAAAACTGACTGGCTTCTGATAGTATCTCTCGTTGTTTCATGAATTAGAGGCTTCACAGCCTTTCTGTTTTGAAATGTGTCCTGATAGTGTTAGTGGACTACCGCAGATTAGAAATCTGCCATCAGAATGTGAGCAGGACTGCAAGAGTTAGCAGGATGATTTATTGGTGAAATACATGATTATTCATTCCAGTCTGTTGTGGAGATGCCAGGGGAACTCATTTGCCAAGTACTCCTTTGCTTATCAGCCTTGACCAGTGCTTTTCTTTGGATTAATTTGTGTCTGTCTCTGTCACTTCCAAGTGTAGCTAGATGTTTTGGTTGCTTTTTTTTTTGTTTAGACCCATTAAATTTTCATTGTCTTTCTTCTTGTCCCCTTTTTATTTCACCAGGCCCCAATGTTTTCTTGGTCCCGGCTCAGAGACGCTGACCCTGTCCTCCGATGTGAAATGGCCTCTACTGGGGAGGTATCTTTTAGATTTGCTATTTTTTTTTAAAACCAAGTTGCCTTTAAACATCATGTGTCTTTGAAAGTGATCTTATTACTGCCTGAATCACGATGGCATCTGTAGCTTCTTCAGAAAATTGAAAACATCTTTCTTAGTTGTAAGAACACATTGTCCTGGAAAACTCTGTTTATTCAGCCACTGGATGGCCCTCTTTACCTGTATGTCAGCTCCCTGAGTTGGACCTGCTTGGTGTGACAGCATGAAATGAGTTTATCTGAGAGCTGTCGGGTTCTGGGAGGTTCTCGGTGCATCAGTCTGTTTTATGAATCACCTGCTTCTAGACAGACAAGTGCTTACAGCTTTCAAACCCCCCCCCATCGACGCATGCCAGAGTAGCAATATCAAGATTCCAGGTCACGAGTGTTTGGTCTTGGAACGTGCTAGTTACTTAAAGACAACAAATATGTGTGGTGGTATTTTTCTTGTTGCCTGGTAACCATCAAGGCATGTCCCAAGGTGCAAAAGGCGAGAAAAAGTGAGTAAAATATGATGGCTGCAGCACTGACTGTTGGTAGGATGAGGGGGAGACTGGGCTCCTTCACCCACTCTTTCTAGCAGCCAGGCTGTGAGGTGCTTCTGAACCGTGTCTCTGATGTACGCGTGGCATGCTGTAAGGGCACAAAGTGCTCCTCCTGCACAGGCTCAGCACTGGTAGGAGCCCTCACCCCTCAAGGGTTATCGGTTTCCATCTATGACATTTGAAGAGATATTAACTCATCTAGAGCAAAGAGGTTTTATGGTGAGTTGTTGCTGAGCTGTCAATAGCTTCCATCGATATAACCAAGCTATATTTAAACTTGCTTGCTCTGTTGCTTCTAGAAGAGAGTTGCGGTAGCAAGAAACTTATTCTGGGCTAGAAAGCCTGCCTGGGAAGTGCTTAAAATTCTGAGGCAATTAGATTAGGCTTAACTCTTCTCTACCAGAGCTATGCAAGTGGTAGAGCCTGGGCTGCTCCATTTGATATGAGTTTGGATATGTCTGCATCCACTGTTTTGATTAGGAAAGACTTAGCATTTTAGTATGAAAAATCACTATACCCAGATACAAGGTACGAACAGCCTTAGGTCTCCTACATCTCTCCAGAATGAATTCATTTTGCTCTTCATGTGTGGGAAATCAGTATTCCTTTCAGTGTAGTTAATGGGCAGAAAAAAGTCAAGGGGCTTCTGTGACTTCTTTATTTTCAGAACAAAATTGACTACAGAGACACACTCTTCCACCTCTCCCCCAAAAAAACAAAAAAAAGGGAATAAAAATGTAACTAAGGGAAAGAATTATTTTTCTGAGCTTTATATGAAGTTAGAGATTATCTTGGTCATAAAGGAGGGATTATTAACTTTTATGAGTTGGAAAGATCCATATTCACAAATGCCATAAAATGTGACAGTTATGGAAGTCTTTCTTATGAGTGAAGTAAGGATAATAACTTGCTTTGGGTAAAATGCTCAATTATTCCTCAAAGATATTTTTCACACACGTGGCTTGATTTGAGCTTGAATTTGTCACATTTGTCTGGTGGCGATGTGTATTGCTGGAAGCTGTGGTTCCCGCAACAGTAGAAGACACAGTGCTGACGGTCCCTTTGAGTGTTGTGGCTGTTTTGACCGTGCCATAATGATAAACCTCTCCTGGCAGGCTGGAAACCGCCGGACACCCAAGCCTAAAGGGCAGAGGGGTGTCCACCACCCTACAAAGTCCAGGACATACGTAACCCCCAGCCAGATACACTGTGGAAGAGACTGAGCACTCACACATGGATTTTTAGAGAAAAACTGAGATACTAGATGTTTTTTGGGTTTTTGGTTTTGTTTTTTTTTTTATCCCTTCTTTTTGAGGGATTTTTGTTTATTTGGTTGTTTTTTATTTTACTTCAGAATATCTGGCAAACCATCATCTGTTCTTCTTACATGAAATACTATTTTCTGCTCGCCATGGTAACAGTAAGGCCATGAATGTGAGGGCTCGCTCTGTGATGGGAAGGAGCATAAGAGGAAAATGGGAGAGCAATTCTCAATCAGCCCCTTTATCCCATCTGTATATGTGTGCAGATTTGCTATTTCAAAGAGAAAAATGTCTGACAGTTTCTGCCTCTGACTGTTTTTCAACAAGTGTGGAGTTGGCCAGAAAAAGTGAGGGGTTTGTGGCTTTTTTGGTTCCTTTTTTTATTTTTTTTTAACTTTCACAAAAGCTCAAGCATTCTTTTTGTCATCAGAATTCTAAATTTTGATAAGGAATACAGTTTAGTTCTTTCAGAAAATCATTACAGTGTGACAGGCTGTGAGCAGCTGAGCTCCATAGGCACTTGGGAATGATGGAGAACTGCTAAATGATTTTCATTGACTTCTTTATCAAGTTTTTATTTATATAAAGGAAATTATTATGAATTGGTATGATTGCTTTGTTGTTTTTCTACGTATAAGCTAACATTTTAGTAAAATTTTGTGCATCTGTGGACTTATAACAGGAAAGCATCTTTACATATTCACCAGAAATGTCAGAAGTCCGTGACTGCAAAACACAAGCGCTATCTTACCCCAGTCTGCAGCGTACACGCAGAGAAACATGCCTGCATGCAGAACACTCACTGGTATTTAAGCATTATATAATGTTAAACAATTTGCAGTGCACTCACAGGCATTGGAGCAGCGGCTGTGTACAGCATTCCCATAACTCAGCAGAATCAATTGTTGTTACTCCTTGGTGTGCTGTTTGAAACAAAAGCGTTGCTTATTCCTGTGTTATTGCTTCATTAAAATTACGAGATTTGTCTGCAATGATTTTCTGACTTTTTTTTCCTCCCCTTCCTGCCTGCAGGCTCCATGCAAAAGCAGTCTGATTCTGCGAGAAGAAATCAAATGAGTGTATCTAAAAATTTCATTCGTGTTTTTTTTTAAAGCAATGGTTTTGAGAGGTTTTTGGTTTTTTCTCCTCATGTCGCCTTCTTTGTGCCTTCTCCCAGGTCGCATGCTTCGGGGAAGATGTGTACTCTGCCTTCCAGAAGGCGATACTTGCCACAGGGTTTACATTTCCAAAGGAAGGAATTTTGATTGGAATCCAGGTGAGTCCTAAAATTCAAAGCTGAGAAAGGACTGACACAGAGGAACCTGGTAGTTGTTGCTTTGTTTACATTCATGTGTCTTTATGGCTTAGATGTATTTGTCTGCAGTCCATCCTGAAGTGCAGTAAGACAGTGAGAAACAAAGAACCTGCTGAGATCTTTACTGGATTCACTGGGCCTGGACTGTTGTGGTGTTTTCCCTCTAATTTCTGGCAGTTTCTCCTGGAGCTGCAGAAATTTCCTGTGGGCAGATCCCAGGGACTGCTGCAAGCAGAGGCCTGGGATCACAGAGTTAAAAGCCACCTTCCTGCGGGGAACAAAGCCCGTAGACATTCAGAGAAACGTCCCAGCTGGAACTCAGAACCTGCTCCTTGCTCCCTCTGAAATGCAAGCTCTGAGGATGCTGCTTTCCAATCCTGACATATCTGTACATTGCCTCTTGCCCTTTTGAAACCAATTTCCCTCCCCCTCCTCTCAAAAAAACCAGCTAAACAGTTTCCATACTGCAAAGCTGGACCTGCTAAACTTTCCCTGTAGATGCATATAATTCATTCCAGGCAGAGCTGGAGCATCATCTTGCAGTGTAGACACGCTGCTGTTGTTGTTGTTAAGGTGTTGCGGGGCTACTTATTGGTGTAGCGCTGTCAAGCAGCGAGACCTGCACCGAGTACAGCACTGTCATGTTCCTCCCCTCCCTGGAGTCATGATGGGAATGTACATGAGTGCAGTGGAGTGAGAGGTTAAAGGACAACAGTCTTCACCCTGCCGCCTGCTTTCCTGGCTGCCTAGAGGCATGGCTGCTGTTATTCCTTTCCCTGTTCCATGATCATGCATGGCCAATATTGTTCTCTACCACTCAGCTACCTATTAGCTGGGAGTAAATAGCTCGGAAAGCAAGAACCAATGCTACAATTCCTTAGTTATGTTTCTGGTTTCTGTAGGTTGACAGAGCTCTCTTCTCTTAGGGACTGCCTCTCAGACATGTCCTATGGGTCCAGTGATTCTATACCAGATCTAGAGCTTGGACTTCAGGTTTTATCTCTTGCTGTGACCATCCTTCAGAGTTGCTATATGTGACAGAAAGTTTAAATGGTGTCATAATGGGAATGTCCTCCAGTGCGATGGCTTTTGCAGACAGGCTTTTTTGTGAGGGAGTTCCCAGTGGGTTTGCCTTAGGAACAGCCCTGTGCCATTTACAGTTGTGTATCAGTCGAGAAGACGTGTTTCAGGATGAAAAGGTAGTTAGGCAGAAAAGCAAAAAGTGTTGGTTCTTTATCACATGATGGTTATCAATTGCGAGTCAGGTCCTGAAGTCAGTTACACTTGTAAACTTTGAGATGCGTGTATGTTCCTCAAAAAAAAATCAGGCATTTCCACTGCAACTAGAACAGTCTTGGGCTCCCTAAAGACAGCTGATTGCCTCCTGCCGTCTCCCTGTTGTGCTTGTAATAAGCTTATGCCTTACATGATTGCGTAAAGCAAATACACCAATTTTAGCTGTAGAAGGCATTTATATAGGTTTTGTGTCAGTATCTGTTAAACTGAGCCAGATGTTCTTTGTACAAAGGTCTTAATAAAAAAGAGAGGGGGGGAGATAAAACAACCTCAAAATTTCAACCTCACAAACCTTTTAAAAGTAACAGAATTCTGTCCATATAATGAGTGGTTTACAGATCATTTTCTTGCTAAAAACAACAGATCAATCACTTAAAAGGACTCTCTTCATCTCAGCATACTTCTTATATCATTAAACTCCAAATCAGTAAGTGTAAAGTTAATTTTGAGAACTGTTTATTGTTCCCTCACCACTCTGGAGTTTGTCCCTTACCTGCTTTTCAATGGTCCATCTCAAAGCAGAAGGGAAATAAAGCCTTGTAAGAAGGGAAGGTTGAAGTGCTGACCTAGACCTGTCATGTAGACTATGACTGGTCTTCCCTGAGCATTACAGGCTGGAGGAAGGGCGAGCCCCTCGCTGCAGAAGCACAAGGAATTAGGTAAGGTGGACTGTGGACACCGACAACGTTGTTCTCATTTTAATCTCAAACACGAGATCATCTACCTCAAACTGGCAACGTTGTCAGCATGTCCTCAGAAGGACAGACGCGAGGTTGCCCCTCTCCATGATCATTTAATGTTTAAATGTCATGGCTGTGAGGGAACGATGGGGTGGAGGTCCCTCCCTGGGCAGAGGCCCCTGGCTTTCAAGCTGCAGGATGGTTTCTGCAAGCTGTTCTGGTGCCCTTGGGGCCAATTCTTGTCAGGACCATGTACACCAGCCCACTTGGTTGTCTCTGAGGAAGACGTGAACTCAAAATATTCCCAGCTTTCAGAGGCTTCGTTGATTCATGATGTGGCTCACTCTGATTTTTAGACTGGGCTTTTAGCTCTTGCA
Organism: Trogon surrucura; assembly: GCA_020746105.1. NCBI lineage: Eukaryota > Metazoa > Chordata > Aves > Trogoniformes > Trogonidae > Trogon > Trogon surrucura. The sequence goes on along the minus strand of CM036621.1, from coordinate 50,884,711 downwards.
GAGGGAAAAATAGGAAGCCAAATGATCTTGAATTCTGTTTTCCTCAACCTATTTAGGTTATGGACTCAACATATTTAGGTTATGTGGTATAGTGCATCTTTATGCTGTTGCTATTAACTATGTTGAAGTGAGAAGAGGCTGCCTTCTTGCGAGTGAAATAGGTGCAGTTAACATTAGTAGAGAGGGGTATCTTTGTTTCCTTAAAAATGTTTTGCTCTGGGCTGTTTTGCAAATCAAGAGTCAAATGGCTGTGCTGCAATCTGCAGTCCAAACAGGTCCCGATACGCCCAGGTAATGAACCTTACTCAGGGGGTTCCACGTTGTTGTACTCCCAGGTTTCAGTTCCCGTGGTAATTCTGCTTGGGCCATGCAGAAATGTTGCTAACAAAGTAATCATCCTCAAGGTCAAACAGCTGAGCGCTCCCTGATAGCTGCGGGACAGCACAAGGCATATTGGGCAGCCAGCCGGGACCACAAGCCCGCTGGATCGTCCTTTGGTCCTGATCATTCTCTGACATTGCACAGGTCGAGGTTCCCCAGGATTTTAAAGGCCTGATACTCTCCTGGGGTAAACGGAGTATGGCTTTCTTGTTAGACAAATGAATCTCTGCCAGTTTATGCAAACTGATAATCTGACCTCTTTTCTTTTCACAATCTGAAGAAATCTGTGGTGCTGAAACCCTGAGTCTGCCATTAAATAATTTATATTTTATGCAAGAGGAGTTGAAAAGCTCATTTTATTTTCTTTCCTGATTGGGCTATTCAGTGATATCTCTGGGATTGAGTGCATCTGTCTTACATCTGTGCTGGTGACCACGAGATGCGGAAAGCATTGATGTAGTATTTTATTTTTAAATCCCAACACTCCAAGTCTGTTGTTTCAAGGTAACCTTCTGCCTTGGTTCCTTACATACCAGAATTTTTGCATGCTCCACAGTGGATTTGGATACAAAATTCAAGATTATCACGGAAAATGAGCTGGCTTCATTTTGAGGTGAATCTTAGTGAGAACTGGTATAGCTGTATTGGATTAACTGAGGATGTAGCCCTTTACAAATAGCAAGGTGTGCTGGCAACCGTGAGAGGGAGGTTATAAGAAATAGAACTTTTCCGATAAAGGAAAAAGAATACAATTCTCCTACAATAAATATTTCAACTAAATAAATCTACTTGTACTTTTCACCTTTAGTAACTAATGGTTTCTTACATAGATTCTTTCAGCCAGCTTGTAAATCTGAGGCTGCTCCGATGCAAGCTGACAGCTGTAATTTCTTTTCATGGAGAGGCTGTTTTATGTGTCACAAGTGTTCAGTACATGTTTGATAGAAGTTTATAATACTGTTCTGAAAGCCAACCCCCCTGACCAGAAGGCAGAACCGTTCTCTCTGACTGGGAAGCTGCCAACCCTGTCACAATGTATATTTATGTTTTCCACTTAGTGTACAGAACGAGATGGCTTTCAGAATGAAGTTCTTTCCAGAGTACTTGAAAAAAACCTGTTGACTCCTTTTCTTCACAGGAAATCATTCACTCTTCAGAATGTTGCTCTGTCACCCATAAAGGTTAAGCTAGCAATATTTCCAGCAGGGATGAGGGAGTTTGCAGAAATCTCACTTGCAAATGGCCAGACCAGGCTAAAGTTAAGGGCAAAGTTTGGCCTGACTTGGCAGTGAGAGGGTCATGTGTTGCATCTGATCTTTGCACTGCTGCACCTTCAGCATTGCAGCGAAAGTTAGGCTGGGATCAGATTTTCGCTCACCTGTTGCTCTAAAGCAGCTTGCTCAAGTGCAGGTATCTACAGGTGGGTGTCTTGTCTTTACTTCTTCTAAATTGTGTTGGAGCTGGATATGCAAAGGTGCCCTGAGTACCTGGGCACTCAGGTCGTGGTAGGAATAGGGTGTCCCACTCTCCCGAGTGGTTTTGTGGTTTATATTTCCATATGTCTGTGGGAGTTTGAAATGAATTCGCACATACACAGGCTCTTCTTCATGTAAACTTGCGACCAGAGCATCCAAAGGCAGCCCAAAGCCTGTCTGTATATGTTATCTGCCAGAAGAGAAGGCCAAATGTTTGAGCAATGATTGAAAATGTATTTGATCAAGAACAGAGGAGGCTCTAGTTAGTGTGTTTGAGAAGGCAGTTGCCCAGATAATTAATATGCAGTAGTAAGTCTTCTGTAGTTACAGTCAAGATTAGTATGGAAACACTTAATGCTGGTCATGTAACAAAATATGTGTCAGCTGGGAATGACTTGATCTTCGGGATGCAGATGATTTTCTTGGAATGACCCTGTTTGTAAACATTCAGACATTTCTGCACACACGCGCATGCACACATGCTTAGCACAGAAAGGAGTATTTGCCTCCTAGCACAATCTGGAGGAGCCTTGTGTTGCCTAACAAAACACTGTTTCTAAATCCTAGCTTTGATGCTGTACCTAATAAATTTCCCTTTTCAGAAGTCCTTCCGCTCCAGATTCCTCAGTGTAGCAGAACTACTGCATGAGGAAGGTTTTAAGGTAGGTGGTTTCAGTTAGTTAAAACTAAGGAGTTATCAATATCTGAACTGTACTCAGCCTGCCACAGGAACGGGGAACATTGGAGTTTATTTGGAGATAGAGAAAAAAGAGCATTTTTGAAGTACAACGTGGTACATCATTTTGTGCTGAATGATCCATAAAGTCAGCAAGTATCACCCAATTAAATGTTTTCATGATTGCTTAATTGAACATACAGGGCAGTCATGATCGCAAGAAAAACCCTAGCTCTGCTATCAGCCTGCAGCCAGGATGTCACATTATACATACCTCTAAGTTCTCCAAGAAATCTCCAAATACCTTCAAGTTCTGCATGCCAACAGAATGACAGGACAGGAAGAGGGAGCAGCCTTCATGCAGTGCTTGCATCTTCAGTGATATTCACAAGCTGTAGACACATGAAATTTGTGATGTTTACATCCTTCTAGTAACTATTCTGCATCATTTTGCATCCAGATCTTGAATGAAAAGTAACTAACAACACAGTCATGGAAGACTGAAAAGAGCTTTTAGATATAAAGTATTTAAGTATTGTTTTCCTCAGTGGCATTAGTGTAACTACTGGATTTACAGCTTTGCCTTTCAAAAACATTTTTTTTTGTGATTGAAAGTCAGGGGGATTTAGGTTTTCCTAAGCCACTTAACTGCTTCTGGATGTGTTACTACCGTTTATTGACTATCATCCATCAGCATATCACAGATAACGGAATGTTGGGAAAGTCACGTTGTTCTCTGTGTCTCTGTATGGTGAGACACCCTTGTGATGAAAAATGCCCTCCCAAATCAGCTCTGACAACCGAGTTGTGTCTTGGGTCAGATCCACGTGAGATAAACCAAAAACTTTCAGTGACATGAAGCACACAGTAAATAACTTTTTTCCTTCCCTTAACAGCTTTATGCCACAGAAGCAACCTCAGACTGGCTCAATGCTAATGGTATCCCGGCAAATCCTGTGGCCTGGCCATCGCAGGAAAGCCAGAGCTGGAGCCTCCCTCCGATCAAGAGGTAGGAGCAATACTCCTCACCTTGTCACATTTGTGTTAACATCCGGGACAGCAAGGGGCCTGTTGAGATCAATTTAATGGGACTTTGGACTTAATTAAGTTTTGTTTTCTCTTGATTCTGTCTGGGATTGCCACAGCATGGAGGTTTCTTCTTAATTAATGAACAGTTCACTCATTGAACTGTCTTATTTAGTGTGGCATGGATATATTGCTCCACGTTACGTTTTCATGCAAGGATATGTGAGATCTGAATATTTAGCCTTTAATGACAGTCGGTCGTGCCTTTAACAGAGTTGTACTGAGCTGTATGAACAGAAATAAAGGCCAGTTTCCTGAGTTGCAGCTTAGTGCCTTAACCCCTCAACTTTTTTTTTTTTTAAATTAGGATGTAAGATTAAACTCAAATGAAAATTTTCAGTGTTGTTTACATGCATGCCTGTGCTATTCATTATGGATTTTCATTAAGCAGGACATATTGTGATACTGTCTTGTCCATTGTCCCTTCAGGCTGGTAAGGGATGGAAAAATAGATCTGGTGATTAACCTGCCTAACAGCAACACCAAGTTTGTCCATGACAATTATGTGATCCGGAGGATGGCTATTGACAGCGGGATTGCTCTGCTCACTAATTTCCAGGTACTTCCCATGTTGTTCTTTTTCCTCTTAGTCATAAGAGCCTTCAGAGCTTTCGAGCACTTGTGACCCTAGATTCCAGTGTGTTTGGACCCTCATTATCTTTGACAAATAATAATGTGCCTGAAGATCGTGGCACCACAATTGTTTGAATGTATTCTCTTTTTGCTATTGTACAAAACAACATTGGTCAAAGTAGAAAAAAACATTGAAAAAGAAAATCTTGAGTCCTCTACTACAGCTCAAGTTGTTGCTGTATCATTGTCACTTCAGAGCAGGATTGCCTGTAACATGTTTAAATTACGCATGGGAATAGTTTTTTAGCATGGTCCATTTTCCAGCAGGGTCCTTAAACCTTACAGCAGGATGTAGCTGAGCTTCTTGAATGATACTTGGGGCAATCCAGTCTCAAAGTGCCATCCAAGTGGAATTGCTGCCTGTCCTGTTGTAGTCCCCACTTGCCAGTCATTATGTGTTTGTAGCTCCTGACAAAACCCCTTTCACATAGTGATAGGGGAAGAGATATTTGGTAATGCAAAGTGGGACTCCTGCTGCCAGCAGTACCTTGACTTCCTTTGCAAGTGGCTTCAACTGTCACTAAAGAGCCTCATCTGGCTCTCATTAAGCACAACAGCCAAATTCCGATTGATTTCAGTGGGGGCTGACATAGAGCCCAGTGACTTGAACCGGTGTCCAGCTGTGCCAAATCTTTTGCAGTGATTGGAGAGCAGAGGGAATGCCAAGCTGTAAGTTCATAGGCAGGATAACACCAGTCATGATTAGCAGGAATGGGAAATTGAAGACCCATCGTTTGCCCACTAGCAAAACACACACTGAGAGCCAGAACAGAGGTCCCCATGCAAAACGTATGACCACGCCTGCTTGATACATTTCATTGAACCCTTTTTGATTGGGAAGTTTTAATCTCTGAGTTTGAGAGAGGAAAACAACTCCTTGTTCTCTTCAAGCCCTGGGCTGTAGGGGAGGAACAACAGCTCTCATGGGACTGAGCTGTCTTGCCAAAGAAGCCCAGCACCTCTATGTCTCCCCAGCTGGGGGGGCAGGCTCCAGAGGGCTGGAGCCAACACCCATATGCAATCACCTTGAAATTGTTACTGATTTGGATGGCCTCAAGGACTGGACCTGCACAGGGTAGTTTCAGCGTGACAACACAGAAGTGCAGCGCCTGCTCTAGTACTCAACCTTCTGCAGAAGGCTTTGCAATGCTCAGTCCTCCTCTGCTTTATATTGACAGGTGACAAAGCTTTTTGCTGAAGCTATCAAATACTCTGGGAAATTGGACTCCAGGAGTCTCTTCCACTACAGACAATTTGACAATGGAAACACTGCATAGAAGAACTGTCTCCAATCTGCAATCTTATTGCTTCTGGCACCACAAAGGAGAGGGGATCTCGGATCATCCACCTAACCATCTTTCCATGTATTTTGTAGCATCCACACCAATTGTTTTTCCAACTCGTACAAACTAATTCCTAGCCAATACTTTTGATGGTTCATTGGAAGGCCATCCTCTCCCCAGTTTCTCCATCTCCTTCTCCCCATTTCCGCGTAGGATCAAGTATTAGTTACTTACTAGATGGTTAGAACCAGACACCACCATAGCAAAGGAGATGAAAGGAGATGCAAGTGGTCCCGCACAACAGTTGCTTCTTTTTTTTACAACCACACATGCTGCTCCTTAGAAACACCTACCTTAGGTCAATTATGCCAGCTATTCTCATGCTGGACTACTAGAGAAAGACATTTGGCTTTCTCTTTCCATTGCTGGTTATTGAGGATTTTACAACTTCATGTAACAATTAAACATCCTCCTTCTTGACCCACCCAATGATACCATGGATGTGTGCCATGGTGATGAGTGTGATAGGACCTCTTTAAAGACAAGTGAACATGAATTCCCCACGAGTCTGTGCAACAGCTGACAGGCATGATGATACAGCTGCTTTTTGGTTTTCTTTAACTCTGGCCCGGAATCATCATCTTCAGCCTGTAGATTTGATGGGAAAGGAAGGCTGTATGTGTTTGTTCTGGAATTGCTTCCAAGTTCTGCTCAGTCCTTCAGGCTGTTATTTTCATTTTGTTTTGAATTTTTTTTTTTTAAATCTGGTGCAACATGAAAATTCAGGTGTCTATCCCCATATCATAAAGGCTGTCTCTCAGCTTTGTGTCTGGCTTCAAAAGTGGAGAACTCCCCAAAGGTTTCTGTGTGTTGCTGTCCAACATTTTCTGCTGTGTTGTGAGCATTAAAACTGAATCCTTGCAAAATGAGGTGTTGCAGTGCTTTACCCTTCCCAGTTAAGTGACCCAATCATTTTCATTCCAGCCTTTTCTGCTGCTTTTTCAGCTCTGGCAACGCCTGCAAATTCTGTCTGTGGAGTAGACACCCACTGTGCCACATGGTGCATGTTATCACTTGCTGTCTGCATGACAATAGATGTCAACAGCTCTATGGCCCATGACACTGCATCCTGCAGCATATGCAGTGCCTGCCTCTAAACATTTACCAGCTAAGGATCATTTGTGTCTGTCTTTTTTTTCCCCCCATGTTGCAGTATGTACACGGCACACGCTGGAGTCAGGAAGATTCAAAATCAGACAACTTCTCTGATACTTGTTAGAGTAAGCTAAAGTGGAGCGTTTTCCTCAGCCACGCTCTTTCTGCCCAAGATGCCAAACCCAGGGCACTGCTAGCTTGTATTTAGCCATCTATTATGTATCCCCCGCTACCGGCAGGCCCTGCCAGGAAATACTGTGCTAGCTAGTGCTAGATATGTGGTAGTGGAGCTGGGTATCCCCCATCAGTGCTTTTTCAGAAGCTCTCAATGCTGAAAGTAGTGCACTTCAGGCTGTGTTGAGGAGATATTCAAGATAGAGCCTGGGTTTGCTCATGTGCTCACAAGTTCTCTTGGATCCAAATAAGCTCCGAGTGTAGAGAGAGAACAGGGGCGGATAGATAGTCTGAGGTTTTTTAAATTAGTGCTAAAACATTTCAGGAAGGATATAAAATCTGCTGAGATATGTTATTTAAAAGTGCAAAGGAGTGGGCAGAGGCTGTGATGCCTTTGGGTACCATGTGACTCCTGAATGAGTGGTCGTAAGTGCCAAGATCAAATTTTGGACTAGGTGTGGACTTTATTTCCCATGCGATTAACATCCCAAGAGCTCTTGTCATGATCATTTCTCCAGTGCTAACTTCTGTCATGAAGACAACCCTGCCTGCTCTGCATTGAAAAAGCTTTGCACATTTGGAGTGGAACTGTTATTAAAAAGCAAACAAACAAACAAAAAGACCCCAACCAAAACTCCAGAAGAGCCTGAAGCCGTCAAGTGTTCACCCATTGAGCTGTGAACAAACACCTGTAGTAGTGAACAAAGTGACATCTTAAAATGTCTGTATTCTCTTGTTCTTCCTCTCTTATTTTGTCACTTCTCTTGCAAACTGAAAATGAAATAAATGCCCCAGATTGTGCCAGCTACTCATTCTTAAATTCTGTGTGGCTTGGATTTTGCTCTTCTTTTTTTAAGTCTTGGTTGTCATTGTAAAGCACTGAAGAACACTAGTGTGTTAGGGAGCCATCATTCTCATGCTTGACAGTGAATGCATCAATTAGTGCAGAGCTGCTGTATGCCTCAGAGCTGAGGAGGGTGGTGAGAAAAGAACAGCGGGATAAAGCAAATGCTCTGTCTCTTCAGCTGCATGTACACAAGAAAAAGGAGAAGCCCCAGGAGGGATGGATGAAATGTAAGTGAGGAGCCAGATGACAGAGCAACAGGCTAAGAACCATTAAGAAATGGGAACTTTATAGAAGAGGCTCACAGTTTAGGAAAATAGGAAAACCTGTACTGCTTTTAATTCAACTCTTAAACAGTGCTCCTGCCAGTTAGCAAAGTGTGGGTGTATGTGTATCCACATATCTATACATTCCTGTTGTTGCTTATTGCAGCAGCTGCAGGTACTTAAACCACAGATTCTTTTGTGTCCACAGACTCTCATATAATTAGAGTGGAGTGTAGTAGAAAAACACACAAGGGCTGAATATACGCTGAGTACTCTATAATTATGCAGTAGTGTTAATGTTTTGCTGCTGGTGCTAAGTGCTGGTCCCTTCCGTACTCCTCTGAAACAGGTGACACTAATGTCCTTCCACAATCAGACCCATCTATGTATACACTGTCCCTTGAGCTGTCTTTTCCCCTCCTCTTCCCCTATATAAAAAAAAAAGTTCTGTTTTTGGTCCTGACTGATGCAAGATGAAACTCTATACTCCTATCATGGTCAGAAAGAGCCAAGAAATCATCCCCCAGCTTGCCTTGTGCAAACAGTGAATGCTGCCTGAATTTGAATCTTGATATGCTTTTCTTCTTTGTGTAATGAAAGTGCAGCTACTTTAAGAAAAGATTTTTAAGTATCTACAGGTATTGGGATCAATGTGGATCTAAAAAAAAAACCCTTACAATTGCTATCCTTTGTACCAAGCTCATCTCTACTTTCAACAGATTCTGCCTTATAAATGTCTTTTTCTTATTAATCTTGGGGAGAGTGACAATGACAGATGAAAAAGGATGCTGTTCAGAGCAAGAAATTTGCTAATCTATGAGTAGTCAATTTTATTCTTTTTTCACTGTCTTAAAAGAGGATTGATAAAGAGACATATGAAGGTATAAGAGACAGTAAAAAGCACAACTTTTGAGATAAGCACAAGAAAAGGAGGCAAGAGCCGCAATGAAATAGAAAGGGACCTAATTTTTAGTAGCAGAGATGGGGTTTTATGCTGAGCCAGACTGTGGAGCCATAGCTCTTCAAGCACTGGGAAGCTCTGGAGGCTCAATTTGCCAGGAGGCACTGCTGAACGTTTTGGTCAAGCTCTTCATCCAGTTGATCACTTTCCTGGGTTTGCTCTTCTGCAGTTAGCACCATTTAAATCACTTGGAGATCACTCAGGCAGCCCCTGCGGAGATTAGTAGCAAAGCAGTGATAGTTTGACATGTTGAAAGCAAGAAGAAAAGAATGTAAGAGAGTGAAGACAACTTCTTGCTATCACTTTCTGCTTTCCTGGTAGAGATCTTAAAACACAGCGAGATGAAAATGTATGCTTTTTATAAGAGAAAAAAAAAAAAAAAAACAACAGTGGAAAGCTTTAAGAAACCTCTTTTCTCTGAGACCATTTGAAACAGGTTTCTGAAAGTCATAGGAAGTAGCCAGGTAGGAGAGACTTCATAATCTGAAAGAGCTCTTGGCAGTGAGCAGAGAAATAAGTCTTGCTTGGCTTGCAGGTCCCTGGGTTTTCCTGGACTGGATATTGCAACTAGCCTGTAAGGCATTGTTGTTCTCCTTCCCCTACCAAATATATTCTGCACTCTCAAGGTTTAAAACCCTGTTTGTTCTTTGGTTCTCTGTGCTTGCATCAGATGCATCCAGGAGTCTGCCTGGGAGCTTAGCACCTCTTTATCTTTAAGATAAAGTGATCTGTGAAAGTAGGGATGGGATTGGGAGTTAGCACTATGCTAAAATCCACAACCACGATGCGTGTGCAATACCAGTGGCTCGACACATGCCAGCTGCCGGTATCCTGGCCAGGTGCAAACAACCAGTAGCAGGAGGATGGGCTGCTGCAACAACCAAGAAGAGGCGGCAAAAGGGGAGAGCACCTCTGGCTCCTGTTTATACTGTTTATAACACCAAATCTTAGCTGGAGTGGCCCTGGACTTTGGGAAGCTTTCAGAGACATAATGTACACTATCTCTGCAAGGACAGGAGGTCCTGCCATGCCGTATGAAGCATGTGAATGCTGCTGCTATAGCCATCTGCAGGACATTGAAATCTGCTATGCCACAACAGCCAGCTGCCAAACAGTACCCAGAGCCTCTGTTTCTCTTCCTTCTGTATCTCAATGTTTAACACTGCATAATGTAATTTATAGAGAATAATCCAGTTACGCTGTAACATTTGTTTCACCCTTACATTGAAGAGGATTTAAAGATCAACTTTTTAATGTGTCGTAATTAAATAGAGAACATAGTGTTTTGTTGATTGACTGGCTAGGCTAAACTCTCGCCCATCCGCGTAATTAAAATATATTGAATTCTGCAGACTGATAATACCAGTTGAGATGAACTCTTTTAATTCAGGGAAGTTTATAAAGATGAAACTGTGAGACAAAAGCATTTGTTGCAAATTACACTCAAGCTTTGTGATAAAGTACTTTGGGGGAAAGATGAATAATTGCTAAGGAGTAATGCTAGTGCTTCGGGATTACCATAATCTTGGCTGAATGCTCTGGATTGTCTAAGAGTATCCAAGAGTAGCAAATGCAGCTGTTTTGCAGGGAGCTGCAAGGAGTGCCCAGAGTTTGTAGTTCTGGCGCAATTCATTCTCCCTGGAAAAGTTTCTTGTGATTAAAGGTCAATTTTTTACTCCTGTAGCATGAAGTTTGTTAAACTCCATGGATATGCTTTTTTTGTCAGTCTCTGCAGAGTTGCTTACACTAGTGCAAAGCCAGCATAATGTTGCTGTGCTGATTTTACACTGCTTTTAGCCTCTAGTGTAAATGATTTCCCAAGATATTAATCATAGAGGATCAGGTGCCTTTTCAGGAAAAACATTTGCTCTTCCAGCTTTAGACAATCTTGTTCTTTTTTCTGACTTCCTGAGCAGTACTAAATGCTGCCAAGCTCTTGTCCTTCAAGATCTCTTGTAGTAATGAGACCTCATTATAGCTTAAAATGGCCCTCTGCTATTCACTGTCTTTGAGAGGCATTACAATCCATCCCCTTATGACAGAAGCACTTGCAACAACTCTTAGAAAAGTGGGTTGTGTTCTGACTAAGCATCATGGGGCATGGGCTGAAGTGTTTGCTGCCTTTCATGATTCATGGAAGACAGAACGGTAGAGGAGAAGTGGTCAAAATGTGACCTTTGCTGAGGGACAAAGCTGAGCCTTTAGTCAAATTTTTAATACATTGGTGTGACCAGCTGAAAGCAAATAAATAGTATGTTCTTACTGCCAGCGGGTCTGAGTTCTTAGTATATCCTAAAATAGGCATTGAAATCTTTTGCAGTGCTCTTCTAACAGCTATAAAAGTACCAGTATTTATCTGTTTTGCAGCTTAGCCTGAGCTCTTGATCCTGAAATGAAGGTCTCAGCAATGCTGTATCATTTTTATCTCATTCGGATACCCAAGCGCATGGTACCTCAGCAGTAGTATCTCATGGGGAGCCACTGCTACGGAGTTTTCGTATGAACAACAAAACATGGCTGTTAGAGCTTGGTACAGGTAAGCAAAGAAGTTCTGTAGTGCCGATGAGGAGGAGAGATATGCCCATGTTATCATGGACGTCAGTGACACGATGTAGTAATGCCATTTACCATCTGAACACTGCTCACGCCAGACAAAGAAGATACAGATTCCTAAGGGCACTGAGGCACAGGCCTCAAAGGGCACAGATGGAGAGTACAGGGGAAGAAGGATTGACTTTTAAGTCACTGAGCAAATTCTAGATTTGTTAGCTTACATTTGTTAGCAAATGCTTCTAAGTAATTTCTGGCAAATATGATAGCCTCAGAGGTTATTATACTTTAAATGGGCTGGAAGCTATTTCAAGGGCAAGAGAAGTCAGGCTCTGTAGCTAGCCATGAGAGAAGCAGATGAGTGGAGCATCAAAATGAGAAATACCAGAATTTAACTGATGGTCCTTCTCCATTCTTGTGCTCTCCTCATACAGTTCAGGCTGGGTGAGAATTTGCTACTGTGGTATATACTGTGGAATATATATGTGGTATATACTGTGGATGTGGTTCATTTTCTGTTTCAAATTGCAGCAGCACCTGGTGCAGAAAGAGAGTGAGTATGGGCCCCAGCCACATCAACTCAGGGCAGAAGTCACCTGGTTGTGCTGTGGTCTGGGTTACCAACACTGTTACTCCCCAGCTAGAGGTCTCATACAGCACCTAAATGAGTGCAAACCAAAACGGCCACTTGTGATTTCTGCTCTTACTAGCATGAATGTACCTGAAATGAAGCTAGAGACTTCCAGGTCTTCTGAGATGAAAGTGCCTCTGAACAGATAGTAAAGATCTGAGACCTCAGCAGAGAGGAGAATGCCAATTATGTAAAAGCATATCCAAGAGTTCCTCAAAGACTGCGTTTCCCTCCTGCGGGATCTAAACTTAGTGCAATAACACTGTTTTGTATATTATTGTAAGCCTAGGAATCCTTAACTAAAAGCTGATTATTTTTTCATATAAATTAACTGCAGGAAAAACAGCCTCAACAAATTCTGTTCACTATCTGCCATCAAGAAAAGACTATTAACAATAATTGTTGGGTTTTTAGTTTTCAAAGAACCCATAATTAAATTTTATTGCCTCATAAGTGATTAAAATTAATTGCTTCCACACCAGCTCTGGTGCTCATTATCTGCTTTAGATCAGGAGTGGCTTTTCTGCAGAATTCCTTCATTTACCACAATCCCTTTTTGTTGCGTTCCTTGCCAGAGAAAATCCATTGCAACGGCTGTTCACTCTAAGGAATTACTAAAAAGTAACAGGTGTTGATTTAATATATCTTCTTCAACAGATCAGGATTAACTAAACAGAATGGCTTCTCCCAGTGTTTAAACAGAAATGTTATGATTGTCAGAAAAGAGGACGGAGAAAGCTACTTCCTCATTAGTTAGACTCTCAATCTCATGCATTACGACTGAGTTCCAACCCCTAACATTCTGTGATTCTGTGAGTCTGTACAAATTCTTTTTAAAACAGTTTTCTGGTGCTAATCTGAGAATTAATCCCGTGTAGAGGGAGAGTATAGTACAGATATCCTCTTGTGTTGAAATAAATAATGGTAGTTGTCTTTAGTTACTGCTATGCTGATTTAAGACCCTTTTTTCACCAATTTGCTGGGCTTGAGTCTGACCTTCCAATCATTAGAGCTGTGACTTTTATTGACAGCCTGATTTGGACACTGAGTGGGATTTGCAAGTCCTACAGACTTCCTAAAGATCCGGAGTATGCCTTGCAGGAGACCAGCCATATCTCATTCTCTGGGCATAGACATCCACTGCCAGCTGGGATTTGCCCAAGCAAAAGCCCCTGGCTATTGGACTTGCAGTATCATACTCGGTTTACCATTCCCACTGTAACAGTAGTCTTCTCCAGGGGCCTAACCAGCAGCGAGAGAGGAAGGTGTAACCGCTGGTCTTCATCAGTTGTGTGACCTTCCTTCCACTGCTCAGGGTTTGAGTTTGGTTTTCCTTCCCCACACAGTAACTATTTGCATTAGAAGGTATTTGGAACAGGAATTTGGTTGTATCTTACATTAGTTCTCTTAGGTACTACCTGGCCAGGCCAATGTCGTGTCCAAAAGTCTCTAAGACTTTGTAACAGCTACCAAAAGCAGAGGCCAAGGGCTGTGCTGAGCAGCAGTGCTGCTCGGGCTCTGCTGGAGAGCAGGGCTTGTCTCCTCCTGACTTTTTTTGTGTGCCTCTCTGTGAAACACAAATGCTGCACTCTTTCCCATGCGTATTGGAGATGTTTGGCCTTCTGTCTCTGATATTAACATGTAGCAGTGGTGGGCAGCTGTATAAAATCCACTTGTGCAGCGAACCTAATCCAAATTCACTCCTGATTCCACTCGCATGTAGTTCTGCACTGGGGAGAGGTTGACTTAAAGGATGCCTGAATCCTTAGAGGGCATTGTGTAAGGCATCTGGTGAAAGGGGTTGCGTAACAAATGTATAAAATAGAATACTACAGTGCTTAATACAATGTGACTTCACTCTTAGGCTGTATTTTTAGAGTGCTTCAGCAGATGCATTTATAGTAAGGAGATATTTTCTCTCAATGAAGAATGCTGCTCTTGTGGAAAAATCCTACACAATTTTCATGCAGTTGTCATTATACAAATTTTATACAGCATTAGGCTCTTTGTTACAAACCTTGGGAGTTTAGCAGACAAAGACTTCCTCCATCTGAATTGTGATAACTTCTGGAATTGAATGGCTTTAATTTAATTATCTGCCCTGTGGAAAGTTATCACTGTCCATTCAGCTCCAGGACAAAGCAGAAGGTGGGAGTGATTCGCTCCGTAGGCATGGGAGAATTAGAGTGTAACTCGTGTAGTCACAGAGAATTTATGTGAACAATTTCCAGTCCACCTGAATTACTTTACATATGTGAAAATAATAAGAAAATAGATTTCATTAAAGCGTGTTAATGGCAGCAAAGAATACCTTCCAATTGCTCGGTTCAGCAGCTAATCTGTCTGTAGGTGCTTGGACAAGGAAAAGACCTCAGAAAGACCAGGAGGTTGTGCTTTATAGTGAACCCTGGAAGGTCATATGGTAGAGTATCTATTTAGAGCATTTTGTAATTGGCAGCACCACATATATCACTTTGATCCCAGCTGGAGGGGATTACAACCTTGAACTCCTCCTCTAGGATGCTGTGATTTATGTTACCCTCCTCTAAAGGGAAACACTTGGGGAAAGCTGGGCGACTAGCTCATCTGGTTTGTCTGATCAGAGCTGCTACTCAGGGGTTTTCTCACATGTCCCCAAAGTGCTTTGGTAGCTTTATAACATGAGAAGGAATTATTTTTTTTTCCATATATGTAAATTGTGCCAATAATAGTGATTCATCTTCCCTACAAACCTTGCTCTGGGCAAATGACTACTAATGTTATCTGAAGAATTGATTTGCTGTTCCCAGGGAGGTGCACCTGCTAGTAAATGTAACCTAGCAGCTTGAGTGCTAATGAGAGTTAATTCTTTTGATGACTTTGTGGCCTCAAGTAGGTCAACAGTCTACATTTGTACCCTTAGTCGCAGTAATTTTTGTTACTTTGCATAAGGGTCCCGGACTGAAGCTGCTGAGGTTTTCTGCTGGCTGGTTCCCAGGTGCCCTGGACACATCTCTTTACGTGTGGTACCTCCCCCAGGATGCAGTGCTGGCATGGCACGTGGGGACCTGACGAGGAATAGTACTTGCACAAAGAAATCTTATTCTTTTCCATGAGTTTATTTCAGTGTTTCTTTCTTAAAAGAAAACAAAAAAAAAAAAGAGGGAAAATATTTAAGTCATCTTTTCAGAGTCATTTTTGTTTATGGTTGTGTTAAAAAACATAAGGAAAAAAGCTCCTAAACCCAAACTCTATTCACAGTAACATGGGTAGCAAATAGCACCACTTCAGTAGGTGTTAGCATTCATTTTTCAATAAATTACCAATTTATACTTCTGAATGTGGTAATAAAAAGAGATAAAAGGACAGAAGAAGGAGGAAAACTTGGGAGGTTTATGTTTACTGCCAGGCATTTGGTTTTATGTTTATCTCATGGAAAGTAACTCCATACATCATGATAATTGACTTCACCAAGTACCTTTGAAAAAAAAAATGCTTTACTACAAAACAGCAAGGGAAGACTAGACATGGTTTTTCCACTAAGTGAAACATTCTCTTTTGAACTGGTGGTTTAAGCTTTTTACAATGTTCCTATTTTGTGGTTCATTTGCCCAGCTGGTGGCTGAGAACAAGCAAGGTCACGGCATAAATAAAGCAAAGTGTTTGCAGTTCGCTTAAACCCCAAACAAATCATCACTTCTCTACCATCACTCCAGACTAATTGATTCCTGAGAACGTCATGGTGTGAAGGCTTCCCCGCATCGCACTTACTTCCAAGTATTTGCTCGTTAGCATTTTAACTGCAATGATTCACAGGCAGCTCTTTCACACTCCTGACCAGGCGTTTTGATCCACCAGACTTCTGAGGGGCCATCAGATATTTCCTTGGCATCCCAGGACAGGAAACAAGGACTGTCAAGCAGCTGAGAGCTTAATTTTTTACCGATTTAACACAACAAAAGCAAGTTTCATTTGCTGGTCTGTTTTGGAAATGTTTGTGGCAGTTCCTCACTGCATCAGTCAGAAGAGCAGAGGATGGGATTGTGGCAGGCGATAAAAAACCCTGCTGCTCTTATAAGGACTTTAATTACTCACCTCGTTATAGGTGAGACCAAGGGAGGCTGGCAGCAATGCCAGCTCCAGCACAGCTGCGAAGGATTTATTTTTCTCAATGATGAGTGGAAAAGGCTGTAAAAATACTGTACAAGGTTGGCTAATAAACTGTATTTTATTAGCCATACTTATTACGAGTGTTTACAAGCTAGTGTGCTGATAGGCATTTTGATGAGATAGTATTCGTTAATTGCAGTCATTCTGGGATTACCAAACAAAGGCCAGAAAGCTGGAAAACATAGAGTATACATATGTCAGGTCAAGATTTATAGCCAGATAGTGAGTAGTGCACTTGGCAGCAGGTACTCTAAATTGTTACAGTGCTGGCCTCGTCAAGTCATTTGTGGCTTGTTCAAAGCAGATTGATAATGCTGATTTGTTGGTGTTTGCGATTGCGAGGAAAATGCACCAGCTTTATCCACGGATCTCCTTGGAGCAGCATCTCAGACCCCTGAGGTCTGATCGCAGACCAGCGAGCTGATGGCGTCCCCTTCTTCTGCCCCTGGTTTCCCTTGGTGTCTGTGGTGGGCATGTGCAAAGGACCAAAGGCCTGGAGAGCCTCTCCATCCCACCTCATGTAACAAGCCCCTTGCAAAGTTGAGACAAACTTGCAGGCTTTGAGTCTCGTTCTAACTCTTTCAAGTTCTACCATGGCTTTCCTTCTGTGGAGTCACGGTATGTTTTCCCTTTCATGCCTGCTGGCAGACTGGCATCTTGCAGGTTTGAGCCATTTTCTGGAGTGTTTCAAGCCAGTAATAGTGATGCACTTCTTAGAAACGCTGCTTGGTTAGGAGTTGTGATGTATTCGTGCGTTGGCAGTGTTGCATCTCAGGCTATGACAATACACCAATAGTAACAGTCCTATAATCAAAGTAATGACCAGCTAGTGGGAAATTAAGTTTAATTGGAGAAGAGGCACTGTGAAAATGTCTTTGTACTTACTGGCTTTGGCTCTCTGTTTATTGCCTTTCAGTCACACAACCAAAAATGTGCTCTGCTTACAAGCCAAAAAGGATTTACTGCCTTTTTTTTTTTTTTTTTTTAAATTGTGCTTCCTTCTTGCCCTTCCCCTTTGCTGGCAATCCTGCAAATCCAACCTGAGTTTTCAGGGTCATGTTGGTTTCTTTATTTTTTATGCCTGATCTCCAGTTGTAAATGTTCTGTAGGCAAGCCACATCCTCAGTGGTAACTCCACAAGCCTGGTGTGGGCTGCTGGTTTGCATTGGTACATCCACGTGGTGCTTGGGTACAAGCCGTGAGCAGTGCCTGCAAAGGAGCAGCCCCGTGCTGCTGTCTCAGCTGTGGTGGTCCTGCGGTTCTGACAGCTAAAAAAGGTAAAGGGCTGCGGGAAGCAGACAGCATTCAGAGCAGTAATCAGCTAGGACCGAATTCTTCAGGAAATTAGGGATGTAAAGATGCACATCAGGGGAAGTTTATGAGCTGTGTGCTTTTGTACATCATACTTTGTACCAGTGGCCATTTTAGAAGTCCTAATCCCATTCAAGCTTGACCTTTTATCTCAGTCCCTACCTGATAAAGAAGAAAAAGGAGGTATGCCCTGTTCTGTTAGAGTACTGTGAGAATACACCTGTTAATATCCATGACGGGGATGGCGTTTCTGACTCGAGGCCTGATGAATCCTCTTTGGAGACTTTTCCTTAATTTCTTTGGGTTTATGGAGGTCACTAAGGATTATTTCCTCAGATATGAAAGGATCAAATAGATTTGTAGCTGCTCTTCTTCTCTCCCTGAGCTGACTCTCTTTTCATTGTTTGTGTCTGGGAAAAGAAGCAAGAATCCATATATCCGAACATTTTAGATGTAAGCAATGGCTACCAGCCATCATGGGAATGTAATGCATTCATAAATGGCATAATAGGTATTCTGTGTATTTTGCTGTGAAACAAGTAGCACCAATGAGGCAGTCATCTAGTTAAAGACGTAGTCCATGCTACCAGACATCTCTGTGCTAAGAAAAACAGCATCCAATTTCTGGTTGAGGTTTGCATAGAGTGTATTTACACTAAACAGACTTTTACCAGACACTTCTGAAGAATTTAAATGGCTGATCAATATGTTCTGTGTTGTGAGCACTTGGTTTTGTGTGTGTGTAGTTTTGACAACGTCTTAGAAATTCCATGTGACTACTCTTATTTTGAAAAGAAATTGCTGTTCTCATTAACCTTCAAAAAGGGATCTTGAAAACAATTCTGGTTTTACAAATATGGTAGAAAAGCCCTCAAATCTCTTAGTCAAGAGTGTTTGTAAAAAGAAGGACTGTTCTGAAAGCTGATAAATTAAAGACCATTTAAAACAGCTTTATAAACATTATTTCTTTTGTGCCCAGTGGTTTAGCATCAGATCATAAACCAATGCAAACAGCCAAACCATCTCGCTGTCATCTTACCAAAACTTCCAGCCAACTGTAGAACTGGATATGGTTCACCAGTGACTCTGAGAGGAAAGGAGACACTTTACTGAATCATTGATACCCTTTCTTTTCCTGAAAGTTTGCCTGTCTAAATATTGAGTAAGTACAACTTTATGTAATTGTAGAACAGCTGGAAGATTTTTTTTTTGAGAGATCAGTGCATTAAAAAAAGAAATCCAGCAAAACTGTGTGCATTTCTCACAAACCAGAGGACTACTCATTTCCTAATGAACAATCTTTTTGCTTTTCTCTTCAGTTCAGGGAGTGCAGTGTTCCTTCGTCTAGCCGAACACAAAAGGAAAATAATAAGCAGGGAAATTAGGGTTAGGGCTGTCAGTCTGAGTACTCTGAGGCTTGAAGTTAGGAACAAGATGGTCTTGCTTGTTTGATGAACACGATGAGGATAGTGGCCATATGTGTTATCATCTACACTGGAAGATCTAGGACTAATCACGCCGATTGAATGAGACTCACACAAATACAACTCTATCTCTTTCCATATGCTCTGTGTCAGATTGCAGGTGGCCATTGTGATATGGGAAGGGGACATATGGCTAGTGATCCACAGAGAAAGGATTTGTCAGACTTTGAATTTAAGATTTAAATTTAAGCACAGGAAAAGATTGAGACTAAACCCCCAGAATGTGTAGGGGTTTGGTGTGAAAGTTGAAGTTCTGCAGTCACTGAGCTGGTGTCAGGTAAATATCTGTGTCTGCACAGTATGCTGTACCGTGCCTTGTGGTTCTTGGCACTGCTGGCAACAAGGGAAGAAACGGGAAGTCTGTAGAGAGAAAGGACTGAAACTTGTGCCTTTTGAATCCTACTCCAGTATTAATTCTAATACTAATCCTGTACTGCTAGGAATTGCAGACCCACTTTTCTGCATTGTTTTATAGAGTAACTTAAGATCAGAGGAGCTTTCTTATGCCTCCCTTTGTGAACTCAGGGGTCAAAGCTCCACAGTGGCATTTGTCCTGCCTAATTTTTGTGGTCTAAACATTACACATCTGGTGGAGAAAGTCTGAAATGTCTGTCTAGGGAAGACACAAATCTCTCTTTGGGAGGGCCCTGTCTCTGTTTTGATGGTAAAGAGTTATTCAGGGTGAGGGATGGAGTCTGTGAACATCTTCGTGAGTCTTCATGAGTGATCAGTAAAGTGTGAGCTAAACCGTGACGTAACACTGTGCCATTAAGGAAAAATAAACTAACATCTTATGTAAAACTGGGGTTTTGTTTGGTCAATACTGGTGAAGAGAGAGGTTAGAGCTTCAGTGGCAAGTCTCAGGAAAATGTCAGTAGAAACCTCAAAATATTGGTGGGATTGGACTAGCAGTAGGGGACATCTCTCAGTGCTGCTGTACGAATCCATGGCTTGCCCACACCTGGAATACTGTAGGCAGTTCTGGTCTCTGCATCTCTTAAAGAGTATAGTGAAATGGAAAGAGGCTCAGGAAGAGGCAACAAGGCTGGTGAAGAGTTTAGTTTTTGTGGGAGGAATAAGCTGGCAAGCTCTGATTCTCTGCATGGGAAAGAGAGAATGAGTGGCAATCAGATGGTCACCACAAGTTTATTTGTATTCAAAGGAACTTGGAACATGTTCATGGAAAAGAAATCTACTACATTATAAATAAACAGCAGTGGTGTGCAGTGCTGGAAGGTGATGAGCTGAAAACAGTTGGAGATGCAGCAATTTTATCTTCTTACATTAATTACAAATTATGGCGCAAACTCATAGGGAGCTAATTCTTTGGCTAGTAGCCAAAGAATTAGATCTTTGGGATCTAGTAGCAGAAACCCAAGTGTGTGCCTGACTCCACTGATTTACTTAAGATCCCTACAGAATTCTCCCTCTAAGTTCCCAAACCTGTCAAACTCTATTAAGCTCCTCTGATAGACGAAGGTTTTTTCCCAATCTATACTTACAAGCTCACAGAGTTAATGCTAAAGAATTATTATGCCTTTTTCTAGGAAATGTTGTCTTAAGAAAGAACAATACTCTTGAATCAGCACTGGGATATGCGCAATGAAGGCAAGATAAAACCTCCTGTGTATGTCTTGTAGTCATTCACGCAATTTTTTTCAGCAAAATGTGAGAAGGGAATTTGGCTGGGACTGACTTTGTGGCTGTGTAGAAGAGGTATAGAGAAACTGAGTCTCAGGGCTATTCCAAGTTATTACATGGATGTCATGATTGGCATCAGCTTAGTGGGACAAACTGTGGTGTAATGGGTCAGATATCTTCTATCAGGTGTGTGTGACCTCCTTGATAGCAAATGGGTGAGGACAGGATTTTGTCTGTGAAAAGGTTGCACACCAAGAGGCCAGGGATATGCTATTGTAAACACTGTGGATCTGTAGAAAGTATAAATTGGATCTGAACCTGGCCCGTGGGCTGCAGCAACCTTCTGTCTGTCTGTTACTCCAAATTTCGAACAAGGTTTAGGACTACTGAGAGGTTTTGGTGCTGATGATCTGATTAGATTTGAAATCCCTTCCCCAGCACTATCCCTGCTTAAAATTCCTAGCTATGAAACAGCTACTTCCTCACAGATTATTGGCTTTTCATGTTGCTCAAGTGCAGCCTTTTCATCATATCACATATGTTCTGATCACTTTCTGGCAGTTTTTCTTATCGTAAATAGAGCCCATTCAGCCACAGTTTACATAAGCGCTATCCAGATAATACCCTCCTAATGACCACTTTCTCTGGAGAAACACAATTATATCTCTTTCCCCATTTCTGCCACAGAGCCAAACGTGGGCCTGCTATTGTACTGGTGCAGATGGGTGGGAGCCACAAAAGCCTGAATTGGAAAAGTCCCAATTCCTGGGCAAGAGCTTTGGTTTATGTCTTTCTGCTGTAGGGGTTCCCACTGAAGAATTTGGATAAAGGAACTGTTCCGTACTTTCAGACTTTTTCACAAGCTTGAAGGGACATGATTTCAAAGGATTTGTGAAAAATCAGAAGGTTTGTGTTTAAACCGGATTGCAAACAGGAACTGTACCAAAAATCTTGCTTGATGGAGTGTTGTTTGCAAATAATTGTGTGGGCCATGAGCTCAGTTTTGCCATAGGTATGCATTGTTCACTTTTAAGATGAGTATGTCCATTTAAGCTGCTACAGATGTACGCAAACTGGGGATCCAGGGCAGATGAGCGCTGGAGGACTAGTGAGAGGTTATCACAAAGAATTGCCAATAGTTTTGCCACCAGCGGGCAGGCAGTAGAAAGTTGTGTAGGCAGCGTGTTACATTGCTTGGTTGCATTGCCAAAATTCTGCTAAATCCTGTGGTATTTGAAAGTGCTGCATTCCCAAAATGTACCTCTGACACCAGGGCAGTTGGAGTGAGGAGTGGTACTGATCGTGGTGCAGCTGGCAGCTACCTTCTACAAGCATTGACCCTCGAAGTTAATGTGCATGCTGGCTAAAGTCTACCTCCCTTTCTCAGGGTTTCTGTCTGAGTAATTTGGGTGACTGTGTGTATCTGGCCTCTTGTCCTGAGCCTGGCAGGGAAAGGGGCAAGAATATCCTTGCTACTGTTTTCCTGCAGTCTTTCCTGAACTCTGCAACATGGGGAGATCTCAAGGAAAGAGGAACAAGACCTCAGATGCTGAATGAGCTGCACGTCTCCAATCCAAGGAGGTCATTATTTCCTCTCTTCACCTCCCCGTCCTGTTCCAGTTGGGGCCTGCGGAGATTGGGTCTTTGAGAAGATGACCTCTTGTGGGCGGAGGACAAACACTTCGGGAAACCAGGGACAGATTTTAAAAGGCTTTCACCAAGCTTTTCAGGTGCTTTTAGGCATCTGCCAGAAGGCTCAATACACAGGCCATATTTTCATAGTGTTTCCAAAAAAGTATTGCTCTTTTTAATACATTTTAAGTGGAGGATCTGAAATGGTTAGTCAGGCAGAATTACTAGGCTGCAGATTTGGCTGCTACAAAAGGGATATGAAATACTCCCAGGACTGCTCCTGCTGCAGCCCAAATGACCTCAGGTCACCCAGAAGACAGCAATAATTAGCCAAATATCAAAGCAGGTGCAGCTATTTAAATCTGTAACTTTAAGACTCAGCTAGAAAAATTGAAGAAGGAGGGCCAGGAAAGTCTGAGCTAGGATGCCCCCTTCCCACAGGCAGTGATGGGTATGATAATAGAGGTTTAATGTTATTCTTGCACAGGTAAGTGGCATTTGGCTGGTTTTAGGATAGGGATGGTGGCCTTGTATCTGCTTAGAAAAGGTGATGTAGATGTAGTCTGAGCATAGCCATAGGAATAGTCATATGTGTATGTGTAGATGCTTGCAGTTATGGACATTCAGAAAGGAAAGTATTTCTGAGAAATACTGGTGTGTTTATAATTTATTTTGGCTTTAGGGAAGCAAGACAAATTGTGCATTTTTTTTTTTCTATTCACAATAACCAAGTATCAAAGTGTAGATATGTCCTAGGAAGGAAACCTGCTGGCAAAATGCAAAGGCATGCTCTCAAATCAAGCAGAACAGAAAGAAAGGGAGGGAAACCCCAAAATGTCTTTCAAATGCCTTGATGTGAATCAGACAGACAGAAAAGTAATGATCCTTCTGTCCTTTTCTGTCGGGAATAACATCATTTGTTACCCATGTGGGGAAGACTCTAGACCCCTTGCAGACAATGTATGTTGTCTGTGCTAGGAGAGCACAGCTTGCTCATTTTAGCTGGAAGCACATTGACAAGGTGGAGCTCCTTGACTCAAACTGGATGCAGGGCCCAAGGCTCCCTGTTTCACCATGGGACCACAGGTACAACATGGACTGACAGCCTGGCTGGCAGTAATACATGGCAGCGCTTTCTCATTAGCAACGAGAGAGAGAGCAGGAATCAGTTCTTCATGTCTTTAGCAACCTTTGTCCATCATTAGGGCCCACTCTTCCATTGCTTTTCCTCATGTTTCTGTCCCTGCGGTTCATTATCTGTAATAATCTCAAGGACTGAGCCTGATATAGGTTGCGGTCCAGGAACATATAGTGCTGCCTACCATACACGGACCCCAAAGAAGACTGTTACTGCCCAACACATGGTAAAATTGGAAAATACACAATTAGATAAATGTACCGCAAAACCATGGAAAACGAATCACCAATTGACCACAGTAGGCTACAGCAGGAAGTTTGCAAACAGCAGGGAATTTTGCTGTGAAATATTTCTTAATTCTTTTATATTTTTAATATTCGATGGAGATTTGGCTGATACCGCAACTCTTAAAATTGCACAGAAACATGATACATGGCATACTCAGTGGTCCAGAATGTATCGGCATGTGTCTCCAAATCACTGCCAGCATACTGGGGATGTTTTCAAGGTAAGTCTGTATGGGAAAATCACTGCTGGCTCAGTGGTGTGAGTGTCAATGCCAAGTCCACTGACACTGGATCACAGCTTTCATTGCTTCCAAACGGCCTGATTCTGCTTTGTTACATTGCCAGCAATGCCCCTGTGAAAAGAAATCAAGCCCACGGCTCCTTCTTGAGCCAGATGGCCTCTCAAACCTGGCAGCCAGGCTCTGATCTCTCTGACACGAGACTGGATCCACCACAATGTCACATCACCCTTTATCTTGGTTGAGTCACTCTGAGCTGATGTGGGTGGGTGATCGAGAGCCCTGGGTTTGGCTAAATGATCAACGAGGCCTTTGTGGCTTGCTTCAAAGCTTTAAATCCCTCTGTGGGTCTTAGAGTGAATAAAAACCTTGCAGGAAGTAGCCCCAAATGACTAATAGC
Organism: Trogon surrucura; assembly: GCA_020746105.1. Taxonomy (NCBI): domain Eukaryota; kingdom Metazoa; phylum Chordata; class Aves; order Trogoniformes; family Trogonidae; genus Trogon; species Trogon surrucura. The sequence goes on along the minus strand of CM036621.1, from coordinate 50,860,315 downwards.
GGCTGGCTCAGACAAAGGAGTCAGCAGCACTCAGACTCACAGAGAAAACAGTAGCAGGTTTTTGGTCCAGAAAATAAAAGGAAAGTGTGAACTGCAGGGCTCAAAGTAACAGTCTGGCAGAGAAAGTATGTCCCCAACAGCAAATGATTTAAACAGGCACACTGATTTTGCTGCTGTCTTGTGTCAGCACCATCTATCTATTGCTTTTTTTTTTTTTTATTTCTAAGGAAGGGATTTGCAGGATAACAGCCAAGCTGAAGAAGCTTCCAAAGTCCAGGAGACTGATTTTTCTACTGCAAAGGTTGCTCACAGCAGTGGGTCACACCAGTTGGATCAGACTTCATCTGAGGAGCATTTGATTAGTATGAGTAGGATCCAACCTCATGCTAGCTGGCTGCAGCATTTCACTGTGTGGTTCACATTTTGTTGGGCAGAAGCTCCCTCCTATTTAGCAGATTATCCAATGCATGCCTTGTGAAACCTTCCCATGTCATTGTTCACAGGATCTGTCTCAAATTTCATTTATAAAAAGACATACCGAGAAATTCTGAGTCCTGATATTAGTGGACAGACAGGACTGTTCCTACCCAGGTGACTTGAACATTGCCACAGTTCAGAGCACTGACCCACAAAGGGCAGGCAGAAAATGCTGTGGAGCATTTTCTGATCATCTCAAGAGGTGTCAGAACCTCTTCTGTACACACATATCTCCATGGCAGAAGAAGTATGTCTGGACCTCCCCTTCAGTCATTCCCAAGCTGGCTGCAAATTACCAGCTTCAAGTGTTGCTACCGGTTAAGACTGCAGCCCTGGAACTGCCTGAATGAGGCTTAACCTTGAGTTACCTTTTATTTTATAAAGTTTACCCCTTATTCAGAGTACAATACGCTGAGTGCAGTATCTCCAGTCAATCCTGTTTAAGTGAGGCACCTTTTCCCAGCCCAGCTCTGGCTCTAAGAGAAATGGGTGATGATGAAGCCTTGTGTTTGTTCAGCCCTGTTCAGAATTTACAGCGCTTTGTAAATGGTTTATTGCAATCTTGAATAATTGATGCCTCTAGAAATGGATTCTTGTCAACAATACATTCAGACCCAAGCCTTCATTTCAGCCTCATGGTGGCAATACGTGTTTAATGGAGAAATTAGCCTGGTTGCTTTAGGTTCTTATTTACGTCTTGAAATGTAGTGCTTATATATGGCTGAACAAGAGATAGACTGGTGGAGCCAAGCTCTACCCTCCTTGAAACAGAAATGGGAGCAGCTGTCAGAGAGTACCGAGGATCAAGGGGCCCCGGTATCCCGCTCCTGTCAGGCCAAAGGCAGGTCTGCCTGACCAAGCTAGTGGCTTTCTACAATGGAGTAACTACATCACTGGACAAGGGAAGAGCAATAGATGTCATCTGTCTGGACTTCTGCAAGACCTTCGACACAAACCCCCACAACATCTTTCTCTCTAAATTGGCGGGATATGGATTTGACGTGTGGGCTGTTCAGTGGGTAAGGAATTGGCTGGATGGTCATATCCAGAGCTTGGCGGTCAATGGCTCGATGTCCAGATGGAGCTGGGCAACAAGTGGTGGCCTTTTGGGATCCATACTGGAACTGGTGCTGTTTATTATCTTCATCAATGATATAGACAGTGGGATTGAGTGCACCCGCAGCAACTTTGCAGATGACACCAAGCTGAGTTGTGCAGTTGATATGCCAGAGGGACAGGTTGTCATCCAGAGGGACGAGTTGGCCCATGTGAACTTCATGAGGTTCAACAAGGCCAAGTATAAGGTCCTGCACCTAGGTCAGGACAATCCTCATTATCAGTTACAGGCTGGGGGGTGATGTGCTGAAGAGCAACCCTGGGGAAAAGGACTTGAGGGTATTGGTGGATGAAAAGCTGGGCATGAGCCAACAATGTGCACTCACAGCCCAGAAGGCCAGTTGCATCCTGGACTGCATCAAAAGAAGCATGGCCAGCAGACTGAGAGGTGATTCTGCCCCTCTGCTCTGCTCTGGTGAGACCTCACCTGGAGAACTGTGTCCAGCTCTGGTGCCCTCAGCACAGGAAGGACATGGACATGTTGGAGCGCGTCCAGAGAAGGCCACAAAACTGATCAAAGGGCTGGAGCACCTGTCTTATGAGGACAGGCTGAGAGAGTTGGGGTTGTTCACCCTGGAGAAGACAAGGCTCCAATGAGACCTAATAGGGGCCTTCCAGTTCCTGAAGGGGACCTACAAGAAAGCTGGGGATGGAGGTAAACAAAAACAGTGAAAATACTAAGGCATATCTTTGCCTCTCTTCACTTCTACTTAGCTTGAAGTAGAGACTCTTTTGCATGTCTTTTCTTGTCAAGACTTCTTCTAGAAACCACAGAGTTTCTTATCTCATGGTAAGGAGACAGGAGAAACATTTACTGTGCAAACCAGTTTTAAGCTTTTCATTAGATTTTCACTTTCTTTTTCACTGACATGCTGTGAAAGCTTCTGGATGAGAGTCCTTCCCTTGCAGGACTGAGCTGGTGCCCTTTTGCTAGATCTTGTTCCCATCTGCTTCTACTGGTGCCAACAGCTCTTCTGATGGGCACTGAGTGCTTTCTGCTTACATAAAACCAGGACACTTTGGGATTGTGGAGAAACTGGCTGTCCTCCTGTAGCTTCCACCAGGGAAAACATCAGTGTGGAAAACATCAGCGTGGAAAATGTGGGAATGTTGCACTCATTCGGTCGTGGGCATTTGTCTGTGAACTCACCACCACCATGTGACTGACTGCAAAGGAGGAATTCCAGGAAGGAAAGGTCCTCTACCAGGAGGCACAGATTTGCTAAATTGTCCATATCTGCATTCACAAGTCCATCCACTCTCTGTCTTGGAGTTTGGATATCTACAGCTTCAGCCACCTTGACCTGTGGTCTCAGCTGTGATAGTAAGTGTTGTTCTGTGAACTGAAGCACATCGCTTATGTATTTTTGAAGTAAGGTTAAAAAGCTTGCATGGATTAGTGAATAAATGCAACAGAAAAATAATTCAACTTGTCCTTTGGAGTCAGTAATCCCAAATAGCCAGAGGTTAGGAGTTTTACCTAGTGCCTGATTACTACTTTCAATCATCTCATTAAGTACCTGGTTTCACAGTGACTGCGACACGTTATCTCCAAGGGGATTAGCACACGGAGTACAGAGTAATTGAGAGCTTGCAATCATTCTGTCACAAGTATCAACAGAATGGAGGAAAAACTGTTATTTTTTTAAACAAGATACTTCAAGGGAAGGAATTGCCTTCCAAATATAGAAGCTAATGCTTTCAGAAGTTGCTTGTGATTTTAAGGTGTCACTGTTGTTTGATACATGCTTCAGTACATCTTAAGGGCTGCAGGTTTTAGAGAAGTGATGTCTTGTCTTCACTGTGCTATTTACTGAGTCATGAATAGGGACCAAAGAAGAGTGCAGAGGGAATATACTCCAACTTCTTATTGGAAACGCTGAGCTGCGAAAGGATGAAGTCTTTTTCAAGGTATGACCCTCTATCGTGCCCATGGGTCAGCTGCCCTGACCCTCATGAGATAGCTCTGTATCATGTCTGGAGTTGCCTGAAACAAGACAGGACAGACTTGATGGTCCAGATGGCTTTTTTTGCTTTCCTCTTACATACTTCTGAAGTGAGGTATTAATTTGAATTCCTTTTCCTTGTGGCTTAGAGCAAAGCGACCTTTGAGCCCAGGATGTGAGATTTGTCTGCTGGGGACTCTTCTCCAAACCCTTAGCTCTCCTTTTGCTTTAGGTAATTTCCTGGCTGATCAAGATTATTTTTTCATTATTTTCCGTCATATGTATTGTGCTGGTGGGTTTTGTGTTTATTGCAAAGCAGTCTTTGCTCCCATTAGGAAGACTGAGACATGGTGATATGCTGCTAAAGTTCTGGGATGCATTTGTGTGACTGAGAGATGGAAAGAGCCAGTGTTTCAGGGGCTAATAAAGACGACATGGCTGCAGGGCTCACAGAGTATTCGCAAGCCCATGGATCACCCTGGGCCTTAGGTGCCTGCACGTGTGTGTGCTTTGCTTCCATCTGCAGCGAGGGAACAACCAAGCTGCATGAGTAAGGAGTGAATGTTAAGCAAAGCTGTGACTGAGGCTTTCCCGAGCAGTGCTGGTGTCTCAGTGACAGCAGCTCAGAGCCACCACACCGACAATCACTTGATGACAGTTCCACAGGCTGTCAGCGACCGTTGTGCCTGAGTGAGCCAGTGGAAGGGTAATGGAATTTAATTGCTCTTTGGAGCAGAGGAGAGAGGGGTTGGGTTTGGGTTAGGTGTTTGGTTTGTTGGGGGTTTTTTTTGACACTGGGATGCATTTAAAAGGCACTTTATGAGGTGAGGTTGGAAGGGGAAAGGGAGTGGAAGTAGATATGTGCCTTTGTGGAGTGGGATGAAGCAGCTTTAGAAAGCAAAGGGGGTTATTCTGTGCATTTTAAAGTGGTTCTGTGGATAGGTGGTCAAGATAGGTGGTCAGCCAATGCAAACAGCCTTGGAAGGGGTGAAAGAAGGTGGGTTTGCCCAGGTGAGCATCTACCCCTCTTCTCTTTGTGTTTTGCATCTTTCCCACTCTCCTGGGGCTCCCGAGGCTCAGGCTTTCGCCACAGGCACCACATCAAGGCTACCGGGTCTGTGCTGCCTTCGGCCTCTCAACCAGTTTGAGATCTGGGGCCCACCATGGGGCTGTTCCACTCCCGTCCCCCAAGCCATCTGTGCAAGTCACAGAAATCACCCCGTAATTTAGTTTCATCTCACGTGGTTTGGCTCTGTCTCTGCAGGAAGGAAGTATTAGGGGCATTGGCAAAGCAGCTGAGAAGTGAATCTGACATGGAGGTAGCAGGGAGCCCCTGTCCACATGTTGTCTGGCACCAGGACCAGCTCTCAGTCTCCCTTTTAACTCTCTCCCTCCCTAGGAAATAAAAGGAGACATTTTGGCTCCTTTCTTCCAAGCAGGCATCCTGGCAATGGAGGAAGGTCAGTGATGGTTTTCCCTTTCCTTCTTCTTTCCTCTTTCTTTTGTCTGGCATGAGGAGCCCTGGCAAATCCAATTTATTTTTTCATTTTTCATTCTTGGCAGTGCATTTGAAGTGTTAACTGGTGCCACGGGAAATGAGCTGTGGTAGAAGCCCATGGGGACTCGGAGCTGTGCAGACACTGATGGATTGTGCAAGTCAGGAGAATAAAGGAGCCTCTCTCTTCATATTTAAAGGTACCACAAAACACACTGCCCGCGATGAACACACATCCTGAGGTTTCTTGTTGGAGATGTGTTTATCTGTATTACAAATATTCGTGTCTCCTTGTTTTGAAAAATTCTTGCTATTTCCCTTATACAAGAGTGAGGTAAAGTAAATTCACTGTGTTTAAACATTTATTCCCAGAACACCTTTTCCCACACAGGACTGCGTTTGGCCTTACTCACTTGCTTCTGGGTCATGGTTGTATTGTGGGTTGTTTTCTTCTTTGTTTATTAATTTCTATCAAATTAACCTTTTTCCATCTAACCAGAAGATAATGAGCTTGTATGGCTGTATTTTATGGTGTCTGTTAAACACTACTTTTGAAGTAAGCTAAGTTAATGACATGGGTAATTGAACCTCACACTTCAGGATGTAAGATGATTGGTGCCAGACTCAGGATGGCTTTGTTCCCTCGCCGCCTCCACTATCTCTGGCCAGTGTGGCTGTGCACAGATGCCTGGAGAGGGGAGAAGAATGTCGCCTTTCTCTGAAGCAGTGAACTTTATGAGTAAGACTAGGGTTAGCAGGGGCTAATATGTACCCCGTGGTGTGTACCAGTGTGCCAGATTTCAGGAGTGAAGGTCTGGCTGTCTCAACAGACCTTGGTTCCCTGAAATCTCAGTCTGCATCCTGGCAAGGGGATGCTCCTACGTGGAGCGAGTCCCACATGCTTTGCTGCCTAGAAACCTCTTGGGCAAACCCTTGAAATTAAAGGGTCACTCTTCCTGTCTGAACATTAGAAGTCATTATGGAATGTCTGTTAGGTGAAACAGCCTTCATGGCCAAAATTAATGTTCCTTCCAGATAGCTCTTTACCTTGAACTGCAGTTGCATGTTCTCCTTCCTCTCCTCATCCTGCACGTGGTGGGCTGCCCAGACATGCGTGCACTGACATGCACCAAAAGCAGCCATGTGTAGATCAGGAGTCGGTTGGCTCTTTGCTACCATGAGCAGAGAGATAGCAGTGATGAGAACTTGTGGAAAAATCTTACCCTGGAGCTTCTATTTTCAGTCTGCTTTGGCTCTGAAATGAGAAAGAGGAGCTCACGTTTTTAAAATATCACTTGGTAAGTAGGTAGAGATTAATTCCTGTTTCACAAAAGATGTAACTTCAGCGTAAGAAAACAGCAAGCAGATTGTCAGCTGTTAGAGATACGATAAGTTACTTGCTGGGGAAAGTGATAAATTTGTTTTCTTACACATTTGCTGGCTTTCCTTTTACCTCCTGCCCTCCTTCCCCAGAGAGTTAAGATTATTTAACTGCAGTTCCTGTGACCCATGTTGCCATGAGGTGGCAAGCAATCTGCAGCATCCAATACAGTGGGTTATTTTTGCAGAGTTCAGAATAACACCACTCCAGTTGTAGGATACCTGTATCAAGCTGGCACTATCTATAGCATTGTTTAATTGTTCAAAGTAAAGAGAAAAGCAATGGGGGAAAAAAAAAAGAAATAAGGCAAAAGATAAACCATAGATAAGTTTATATTTTCTATTCTGAACAATAGATTGGAGACCTACTGTAACAACTACATGGCATGTATTGCATTGGTTTGTGAATTGCCTTTTAATGTCCTCCAGAGTTATGCCTTTGCTCATCTGTTAACTCCCAGCCTGGCCTGACACACTGGAGCCTAGCTCTATTACTATCAAAAGGCAATACCAGTTGATGCCTCAGGAGTCACAAGTTCTGTTGCAGAGCTGATGTAAAGTGTCACACTCATATAACAGAAAGTGTACAGCCCTGGTCAGCAGATCCTCTGCAGGACTGAACAACAGGCTTTCCTTGGCAAAGCCATTCAGGCCATATTTTCAAAGATATTGACTGGAATGGGGATTTATATACCCTAAGGTGTAATGTGGACTCCTTTGACTGGGTCCTGCCCTAGCTGAAGCTGCTAGACCCTGTCCGCATAAGAACTCAATAACACTAACAAAAATAGCTGCAGTTTTATCCTGTCATTATTTCATTACAAGTACTTGCAGCAAGTATTTTTAGGCCATATTCTTCTTTAATTTTAAGAGTTTGTTATTAATTTGGGGTGTTAACTCCTGTAATATGTTTTCTTAAATTATTTTGCTTTTCACAGTTATATGCCCTACACCTTTGAATTATTATTGTGGTTTCAGTCAACAATTATTAACAAACCCTATGTTTTTATTGTAAGTCTTGTGCATTAGTCCCCAGATTCAGCAGCCAAATGCCTTTCAGTGTTGCAGAAGAAGTGATAAAAACCCAAAGCCCCAGAGGTTTCCAGTTTGGAAGCCCAGCTCCTTTTTTTTGTGACTTTGTATGGGAAACCCCACCAGGAGCCCCAGTCTGAGCAGAGACCAAATGGGACACTTCCTTGGGAGCAGGAGTACCAGCTCACTGAGGAAAGGACAGTGATTTGGCTGCCTCAACAGTGGGAAATTCCAGGACAAACATCCATTGAAATGAACCAGCGGGTTATGGTTTTTCCAAGCCCCAAGCCTGCAAGCAGGTTGCTGGCAGTGTTATGTTAGCTGTCTCCAAAGGGCTGCAGCCTAAACCCAAGCAAAATAAGATGTTCTCCTTCCTCCTGCTCCCACACGGTCACCAAATACTTTCACAGGGGATTCTTCAACACTGGGAAAAAAATGGAATAAGAAGAATGAGCCCTTTCAAGGACTCTGTCAATGGCCCAGAGGCTGAGCTATATCCCAGGAGATGGAGCTGTCTGTCTCAAACAAGAGCTGCAAAGCCTGCTGGAAAAGCACATGTACCAAAGAACATTCTCATTATGACTCTATTAAGCTCTGTATTGATATGCTGAAAGATAAGGACAGAGTCAGGCTAGTCATGCTTTCTCTGCCTTTCTCTCCTTTCCTCCTACCTGGAATCTCTGCCATCCCAGTGAATTTTAAGGCAGAAAGTATGGCAGAGCAAGTGATCCCGTGTCCAAGAGAAAAATCACCTTCCCCCCGCTCTGGTGGGAACTGCTGAGGATCTGGTGTAAATGAGTGTGTTTTCACTGTTACCAGACTACTTCAGTGAAGAAGATTTTGCCAATACTGATATTTTGATAATATTTATTAGGGAGGGTGGAACCACCACTGATGACACATTGCTAAGGACGTACAACCTAATGAACCCTGCATCTCTCTCATGCAATTTGCTGAGCTGCAAATGCAATAAAGTGGTTTTAATTCTCCCCTCATAATGCTTTGCAGAATTCATGTAGCCTCTTTGGATCAGGTGCTCTGTGGTGCTGAGCCTGGGAGTGTTAGCACAAGCCTCCACCTTGTGGTTACAAGCCCTGAGAGGAGTGATACTTTTCTTCAGCTGTACGTAGAAGCGGTAAGCTAGCTATTAGAAAATCAGAGCACTGGATGTCATGACGATGGTGTCACTTTGCGTGAAGGAGGCTGTGGGAGCAAGCAGTGCTCTGACAGCAAGGGCAAGATTTTTGAAGTGCTGGGCAAAACCGTATATAATGTTTTGTACTGATGGTCATGCTCCTGGCACCTTCTGCATGCAGGCACCCCCAGAATCTCCTGGAAAGAGTTGAATGTCTGTGGATTAGGAGTTGGAGAATAAAATCAACGCAAGGCACAGAGGCTGGAAGGACAGCAACTTGTCATAACCTGATGTTAATTTTGCATGCGGTATTCTTTGCACAGAGGTTAGAGTAGAGTTGATGATCTAGAAGTGGCACCATGTCACGTTTAGGTTAGACAGAAGACCTGGCCTCAGTGAAATCAAGTATATGCATCCCCAACCCTCTCCAATAAAGAACAAGCACTCACTTTTCAATCTAGTTATCAACCACCTCTGATCAGATCAGTGGGCTCTTGCGAAAGACCTAATATAGCCTTGTGGTCAGGTCTTTCGGAGAGAGATATACCTGTAAAACACTTTTCTTCCTCTCATTGTGCTGCTGGTTAATAATCATACGAAATGGAGAAGCAATTTGAAATTATTTAGGCTGTTATGTCATCATCAGTGCTGGTTCTTTTATGCCTACTAGAAAAAAACCTCGATTATAAGGACAGTAAAATGGCACATGGTAAAAAACAGGAAAGTCTCTTTTGTACCATAGTAGTTTGGTCCCAGTGCTGTGGCCCTGAGCTTGGGAGGATAAGGCTGAATGTTGAGATTCTCTACTTACCTCTGTGTCTTGTGAACATTTATAAGTGGAATTACTGGCACAGCATTTCTGATGGAAGTCTTTGGCCCTGTATAGGTAAGGGTGGGACAGGACAAGGGTTCAGGTTTTGGGAATGTAATTTTGCTTCTAGCTGAGCTTTAGAAAAGAGAGCGTGTTCTCTGAAGCAGTTACTTCTGTAGATAATGACCAAGTCTCACCCAGTTGAAACCTCCCCGTGCTTTAGCAACCGCCTTCTCCTCCCAGGAAATGATGAATTAAGTAATCTGTGTTGTGGTGCTGCTGGCTGTAAGGTTGTAAATCGCTTGCACGTGCTTCCAGAAATATGAGATCCCACAATGGTTTTTAAAGAACTGCCGCAACAGTAACACTGATAAAATCCCCCCCTCACGGGGGTACGCAGTGAACCAAAGTCTGCTCTCAGACAGGCCCATGCATCACTGGGTGGTGAGCACGCGCATCTGGCAGCAGACGCTTCCCTGTGAGGGCTGCTGAGCTGAGTGAAATATCTGCTCCCGAGACATTTTGCAGTAGCTTGGCACATTACTGTACGTGAACTATTGCTGAGGTGATTGCAGGCAAACAAGAGCCATTTAGAAATGAAACGAGAATGAAACAAATCATAGATACAAACCCTGTCTGTTTCAAAATGATGCCTCTGTCCCTTGGCCCTGGGCATCGCCGTGGATCGGGTCAGTAGCTGGTGTGGTTGTCCATCTTTTTTGTTGGCTTCAACCAGATGATGCCAGTTTGTACCAGTCAAGACCCAAGGTCAGATATTCACGTCAGCAAAGCAGCAGAGGTAGCAATGTAAGAGCAACAAGCTCTATTTCATCATCCTGAGCAGTGACGTTGTGGGGCCTAGGCAACATCTACCTGCCCAGGAATAGGCTGTGGCTCTGACTCTGTGCCTTGTGCTGACTGCTGTGGCTTTCTCTGGCAGCGAAAGTGATGTTTGCTACCTCCTGCTTGTGCTCATCCAAATAACCTTGGGGTGAATGCTCTCCAGTCATGACAGTGCAGTGATAAAGGTTTCAGTGACTTTCAATAGCTTGTTGGCTTTGTTTTTTGCATTTTATTTCAGTGTTCTGGCTAAAGCGAAGCCTTGCAAGCTGTTGTACTGGTATAGCTGGGAGGAGACAGGGAGGGGTGTGCCATGTCATCCACTGGCCCAGTGGCAGGAAAAGAACAAATTACTGACTCAAGCCCAAAGGGAAAGCACGATGCTTGTCTCACCCTGTAAGCCTGGCTCCTTGGATGAGCAGCTGGCTGTGGGGTGCCTTGCAGTAGCCCATTCATCTCATGAAAATGCTCTTTATTTGAAAGGAGCTTCTCTTCCAGAGTCTCCCATTTGCATTGCTTATTCATGGCTACACCCTATTTTGTCCTTATGCTTGGTCTCCTGTGTGCTAAACCCTGTGTATTTCCTACTTGCTCAGGAATGATGATCTAGCTGGGGCCAAATTCATCTTTCAGAGGGAAGTAAAAGGCAGCAAAAATCCAAAAGTGCATTTACAAGGTGGAATGTGATTTCACTCCTCTTGGGTTGATGGGACTGTGTCTGAGAGCTGCTCATCTCAAACAGGGCTAATCTCTGTTTTGGAGCCTGGCAGGAGCCCCAACACTGATTTTTGAGCTGGCAGCTGTAACACTGCACAGCCCTCTGACAGCAAGGGAAAGGTCCACTCCTGGCAATTCTTTCTGGAGAAAGTGCTGCAGGACTCTTCAGAAATGAAAAATAAAGCAGTAGCAAAAAAGAATTGGCTCCAGTCTAATGCACAGTCGCCCCAAAGTCAGTTGTAGCCAGGCTGCAGCTTAGAGAAGGTGGTAGGACCTGGATTGATGGGAAAAGGGAGGTAACGCCATACCCTGGGGAATGGGGGCATCGTTGCTTTTTGCTCAGGGCTTGAGGTTTGATCTCACCTCACCCTTCTGGGAACGGCTCTGCCAAGGAGCAACAGCTCCTAGTGTGAACTCCAGCGAGGTCTCCAGGCTGTCAGCCCGAGGGGCTGGCTCTCCCCTACCACCCAAGCATGGCCGGAGTCCTCCTGCCGCGTCAGTCCCCCGAGGAAAAGCCAAGCAACCCGTTAAATTATGATTTTGCAATACAGCCCAGAAGGGGATTGTAGGAGCTCAACAAACTCCCCGTTTGCATTAATAATGCAGGGCGGAGCATGGCAGCAGCAGGCAGGGACTGCACCGTCCAGCTATCACAGCTTTCCTGAGAGCCAGAGCGGGCAGTAGCCTGTGCCTGGCTCTACTCCAAAATCACTGCCTGCTCTGTCCGGCGGGTAGAGAAGCTGCCTTAGTGCTGCTAGAGGAAGAAGTGACAAAACTGCAATCTAAATTTGGATCTTTCGAGCTCTCTGAATGACAGAAAACACCTGACACTGTGTTGGGGAAGGCTGGCGCTTTCTTTCCTTACGTTGACAGGGGTATTAAAATGTATTTATAACAGCTGGGGATGGCTTGCCCTGAGGAGTGAACTTAATTCTTAGTCTGCCAGGCACTCCTTTGTGAGTGACAGTGATTCATCCCCTGTGTGTTCATTCTCCTTCTTGCCCTCTTGCATTCCCCTTGATTTTGTAGAGCTGTATTTGACAGTCTAATTTCGTATAACTAATAACATTATGTAGTAAAATGGGCTCAAATGTCCGTCTGTCTCTCTAGTGCTGAACTGCTTGGTAAACACCGCTTTTCCCACCCCTCTGTTGAGCCTCTGCCATGGTTCAGTTTTCTGATCTCCCTTTAAAACAAATATTTTGATGAGAGAAGTTCTCCAACTTCTGTCTTCCACGTGACTAAGCCAGGGAGGTGCTTTATACAGCCGGAAGAGGCCCTTTGATGACAAGCTGCAGCAAGTAACTAAACAAAATCTAACCTGAAACTGGTTATTTTAATTTTTCAGGTAGAAATCTTGACAGCACCTCTCAACTCTCCCGCTCATCTTGACACTGAAACAAAACGAATGCAGAAATCCCAGCTCTGCCGAAATCAGGAAGGGTGCCAGTGCCGACTTTGACAGGCATCAGGCTTTGCCCCTGCAACTTCTGGTCTTTCCTCTTCACCCTTGATCTGGAGCCACAGAGCTCTACATGGTTTTTGCCCAGCTGAGAAGGAGCTTTCAGGTAGAGGACTTGGATATGCATGTTAAAGACCCTCTTGGTGGGGGTGATGGTGGGAGGGGACTGTGGAAATGCAGAGCTTCAGGTCAGTGCAGGACACCCGAGACAAATGACAGCTCTGGTTGACTAGTTAGAGGGATTTCCTTAATAAGACTCACCAGGAGGTTTATAGCTGAGGATATATATTGCGCACAGGCTATGACTGCGTACAGGTTCCAGTCACCCAGAGAAATGCCTAATGAGATTTGGAACAGCTTCTTAAAAGGTTTTTGCTCTTGGCCACCAAAATACCTTGGGGCAATCAGTTCCACTGGGTAAGTCTATGGGGAGAAATTTTCTCTTGGTAGCTCATCTTAATATAGCAGGCAGGTACATGTCCTTGGAATTGTGTGGAAAAGGTACAAACGGGCATAGGTGCCATCAACAACTTCTTTATCCTGCACTTGATGTTTGAAAGCTCTGTCATCTCCTTATTGTCTTCTTTGGACATCCCATCTGCACACTCTTTTCCCACAAGAAAGAATCAGATGCAGATCACTTGAGGAATCGAACTTTTCCAGACCTGTTTTGGAGCTAATACTTTTAAAATCCTTTTCCGTTTTTCTGAATCTTTGCTTTTTCCATCACATTACACCTATGAATAATTTGGTTTTGTCAGTTCTTCCATCAAATCCTTTTAGGCCAGGTGCAACAAAGTCCTCTGATTGAAAACTTCACACTGTAACCCTGACCCCTGGCCCCATCTTTTCCCAGCCACGACTCAGCCTTGGTTTCTGACGTTAGCATGGATTTTCCTGACAAAATAAATTCTCAGGAAAGGGAAGGTGAAGAGGGAGGCACAGCTCAAAGCTGGCAGCTTCACAGACCTCATCCGTTCAACAGAGCAGCACGAATGACTCTGTTTATTACCTGTTTTGCAGAATATCATAGCACATCCTCCAGAAATGGGAGAAACAGATGTTTTCCTACTCATTACCTATACTCCCACTTCCCATATGGGAACAGAATGTGAAGAGAACGGCTGGTAACTGCACAGCATACCTTGCCCACCTGTCCTTTCTCAGAGTGTATACATACATACGTGTATCCACAGGTAACTTGTGTACATGAGCCGGGATAGCCTTATACTTGTATGTGGCATGTGATAAAGCATGCAGGCAGATCCACCAGGTAGTGGGGACTACCACAGCAGCAAAACTGTGCTCTTTGCCTTGGCCTTTGACATTTTGGAGCACTGGATCTAGTCCTAAGATCCTTCTGCTTGCATTTTGCCTTTTCTGTTCCTCACCATGCCGTGAAAACAAAAACCAACCAAGGAGCAGCAATTTCTCTTTGGGAAGGAGGAGGAAGGAGAACATCATATGGATAGCAAGTGTGCACTCCTCATTAAGTCAGCCCATATGGAGTGCAAACTCAGTTCTGAATAAGAAGCCAGAAAAGTATTTAATATTTTATTTTTACTAATAAATATGGTCATGTGGAGTAATTAGAAAGATGGCAAGTGCTAGACCATAAAGGGGTTACTTTCTGATGTTTCCACTGACATCACTTCTTTTGGCTGGCCTCAAAATCACGGTTGATGTGGCCTAAAGTAGCAAAATTGATCTGCAAGACTGAGAAAAGCTGCATTCATCTTTTCTTTTTTTTCCTCCACCCTAGCATTCTCTATAAAGTTGCTTCAATGGTTTTTTTCCTCTCATATTCATTAATATACATTTTAAATGCTTAATTTAGAAACGACTGCAGTCCTTGATCACCTTCCTGTTTACATTTTGATGTTGCACTTGGAGCAAAGGGACCCCTCTTGCACTTCTTCTCCCTCCTCCACTCTTCAAGCTTTGTCACCCTCCTTCGGGATCTCTTTTCAAAAGATCAAGAGTAGAGAAAAGACTTCAGATGCCATAAATATTGCAGGAACCAGTGTTCATCAGAGAACGGCCTCCTTTAAGATCAATATGTCTTCCTGAGGGGGCATTCAGTCCTTCAAAGTAAACAAGCTGGGAACATTAATTCAAATGCTTTTATACTAAATACATATACATGAATTGGCCTTTGTGGCTGTGATAAGTAAGTGTTATATAAGTGAGGTTTAAAGCAAACCACAGAGGCAAAAAAGCAGACTCTGCAAATCTGCTAGGCGCAAACCAATTCCTACTGCCCATCTTTGATGACCGAGATAATTTTGTTAAAGGGCTAAAAGGAAGTTGTCTTCACCTTTGTGAATAGATTGATCTGGGCTATCAGAATCTTTTCCTGAGAGGAGGAATACCATTATGCTGATATGTAAGTCGAGATACTCTGCAAAATGTGCTGAATGTACATTTTGCAGTCTGTCATTGCCTGTGTTTGGAAGTGTGGTCGTTTCTTGGGGCAAGGAGAGAGGCAGAGATGGGGCTACCTCCATGTCAAGATGGGAAGGTGAAAGCAACGTATCTTGATTTCTTCCTGTGTCAGACATTTAAAAATTGTTCAGACTGATGTCAGATATTTTGGGCAGGTTTGTAACCTTTGAGTCTACCCCAAAATCAGCAAATTGCAGAGCTCTAACTGCCCTGCAGTAAGAGCAGGAGCCTGGCAAAGACTGGGCTTGAACTGGAGGTGGGTAATACCATTTGATTTTTTCATTATTCTGATGCCAGCTTCCTTCCTTCGAGTGCTACAGGTAACAGGATGAATGAAACTTATGGGAGAAGGAGTCCATGGAAGTTCAGGGAAATTGAGATGATCCTGAATGGACTATTTGGGTCTGTTCATGTTCAGGATAGCCCCTGTCCCTCAGAGAATTCAGTCTCCTGCAACTCTGAAGGAGGTAAATGTTCTTAAGAGCATTTGAATCTCTAGGTTATTAACTCTGGCTAATGGTTTCAAGAAAATCCTTCCTTTATAAAATATAAGAAGGGAGGGAAGACAGCAAAAAATAAATAAATAAATTTGAAGGAACATAGGAGAGGTGGAGAGGTGGATCATAGAGAAAATGTTATTTATTATGGCGCATTCAAAAAACATGTTAGAATAACCAAGCAGAAGAAGGGGGAAGAAGAAAGAATTGGGAGAAAAAAAGCCTTGTGGTCATTAATTCATATTTGGCACAGCTGATAACTCAAAAGAATTGTTTCGCATGTCAGAAAACAGGCTGGCTGGTGGCTAAAGTATGGGATAAAGAGGGTCTTCGTTGTTTCATCTTTCTACACTGCTGTAGGCTGTGCCTCTTTTTGCGTTTGGACAACTGGAGGATTTCCTCTTCCACTCATGAGCTCTCTAATGCAGCATGATGGAAAAAATCAAAGCCTTCAGCCTGTCTTGGCCAAACCTCCTGACTGTCCCAGGCTCAGTGCCGCAAAAATGTATCTCTGGGCCTGTGCAGATGCAGACTTGGAGTGCTGCAGACATGGTACAGTATCAGCATCTTGATCTCAATAGAAGTATGTATGCTTTCATTCCTTAATTGAGTTTAAGCCTTATAAATAGTTGATCAATTAGCTTTTATTCACTACTTAATTTCTTTTCTGCCAGATGCTCATGTCTGGAGCCTCTGATTTTCTGCAGTGGTGAGCAAGGGGAAGAATTGTGTCACAGTGTGGTGTGATGAGCTACTCAAAAATGAGAATGTGCCTTAAGTGCCCTCAGGCAGGGGTGAGTCCACCTGTTTTTCTGAGCACAGTTTCCTTCTGAATCACATAATCTCCATCCAGCAGCCTTGAGTGCTGTGACTAAGACTTGTGAGGAGACCAGCACTAGAACTACACAGTGGATAAGGGCAGACTTGGCTGGGTCATTAGCAGAAGAGAGCTTTGTAAGGTGAGAAGCAGAGCAGGCAGCTAAAAGGTTGCAGCTGAGAGACAGTCATGCTATTCTCTGTGCTCTTGGTGTTGAAGGATGAAGTCCACCTTTGTATTGCAGAAGGACAGAGTTGCAAATAATTTTGGCAAATGGCGTTGCCTGCTTGCAGGTCCTAAGGCAGCCCTAGGTTTCCTCAGCTGAAATGGAGTTTCCATTCAGATTTTTATTTACCTTTAAACTAATGGGCTGAAATCTCCAAGTAGCTTTCTTCTCGTCTTTCGAGTTTTGGGCCGTAATTCTCTGAAAGGAACACGAAACAAATGTGAAACTGCCAGCCAGGAGGGTCAGTTTTCATGTGGTCTTCTGGTCCTGACATGTAACAGGCCTTCTGTGAGGTATTCCTGAACCTTGGGCAGCTCCACGGTATTTATGTGTCTCCCCTGCCTACTGTATTGGGCATAATAAAGACTCCTGAGACATTTCCCAGGATCTCTGATACAAAAGCCAAAAACTTCCCTCAGTCAGCCTCAACCAACGCTGTTGGAATTGGACTGTGCTCACTCTGTTCCTCTGAAAGTTCTTGACTTTGAAGAGTGTAAAAACAGCCATCTGTGCAGAATATGTGGAGTGTCAATTCAGAATAAAATCAGTATGATATTTTAATCAATTTTTGCACCATTGTAAATAACTGGGAGGTGATGTCTGACTAGCTTTTGGACATACTTGGTGGACATATTTTCCATAGCTGCGAGGTCACTTTGTGAATTTGTATTTTCTCCTGCAAATAAACTTTGTCAGAAATCAGAATAAAGCAAAAGTATCCAAACAACATGGAAGGGAGGTGCCTCCTGCGTGACACGTTGTGCAGAGTAAGTGTACGTGTCTCCCTGAGCATTGCATCGTAATTTATCCTTTCATTACCTCTAGCTCTTGTGCTTGTGTCACTGTTTCACTTCAACGAAAGCTCTTGATAGCTGCCATGCACCTCCTTCTTCCCAAGCCAAATTCTGATACAAAACCTCCTGTAGACAATGCAAAGAGTCTTGTTGACTTCAGGTTTTTTAAATCAGACCTTAGTGGGTTTTTTTTTAGACTGAGGCATCTGCAGTTAAAGCCTCTCCATCCCACTCTTCCCCTCCTCTTTCTCGTGGCATTTGTAATTATGAGTCTGCAGGTCCTTTTCTGGTGTGAATTTTTTTTTTAAGGGAGGGATTCCCTGTACTCTGTATCATACATACCACATGTCCAGTGTTGACATGGAAAGCCAACTCCACCTGAGCAATGGGCTAATATAATATAATCCACCTGTCTGGAAGCTGTGAAACAGGTTAGGGTGGACTTGTGGCCAAGTGATTTAATTTGCTAAAAATCTCTTCCTCAGACTTAGAGCAGTGGGATACTGGTGCCAGTCCAGCAAGGAGCATGTCAGGCTGCTGAAGTTGCTCAAAATGAGGCTTTTGTGTGCAAATACCTACCTGGATTAGTTCTGTGCAGTGCTTCCCTCAAAGCATAGCTTTTCCAGTTTGGGATTTTCAAACGATAGGGAGCTGGGTTCACACAGCCCTCTGAGGCCGCGTGAGGTGGGCTTTTGCTCATTAAAGGGGACCTGGGAAATCAAGATGCAGCAAACAGTTTCCTGCAACTTCGCATTCTGTCATAGTTCTGTTTTATTTAATTTGGCTCCCGCTACATTTAAAGTTGGGGAAGACACAACACAAGCAGGCAGACAGCAATATAAAAGGTTAGCTTCAGCAAGAGATGTGGGTGTATGAACAAGCAGAAGCTGACACTAAAAAAGGTCAGCTATTTAAATGGCCTGATTTAAATAAGGCACATGTCAAGCTACACTGCCCCCAGAGGAGATCCCTTGGGTGGGTTTATGAACTCTGGGAAAGGGGCCAAGTTAGCCCTAATTATATTTTGTTTAATCAGCTATTTAAATAATGAATTGTTTTCTTGGCTCTCTTCCCTATCGAGATCACATCTTCATACTCTTGACCTTTTAATTTCATGCAAGAGGTTCTCTTATTGGTTTGGACCATACTTCTGAACCTAGGTAAGTCAGCTGTGCTTAGCTTGCTCTTGTGTTACCTCTCTTCTTGGAGGTGAGAAAGCCCAGGGTTATTTATTTCCCACGTTCTCAGTATTAAAGAAATACAGAGTTCTATGGGGTTTTTTTTCTATTTTCACTGTGCAAACTCAAGAAGGCTCTCTGAAATAAAGCATTTATGTTTAAGGATGGTATGTTTAAGGTATATTTAAGGATGTAACATAAGTAGATTTCCAGACAAAACCAGGAACATCTTGTAGTTTTGCTTTGAACAGTGTTTGGAGAAAAACACAGTTCAGATATCTTCAACATATGTATTACTCCTCTCCTGTAAAGCTGCAAAGAAATGACAGGAGGGCAGAGGATCTAACTCTGAGACATCCATGCAGTGTGTATCAATGGGGAACTGTTCTCCACTATGAATATTGAGTTCTCTTGAAATTCAACAGGGCCTGAATGGATATTAGTTGAAGAATAGAAGACTGAAATGATGCTCATGCCTTTCCCACCTCTCAGTGTGAGAAGGAATGAGATCTGGGCCATATAAAGCTTCCTTTCTAGAGACCTAGTATCATAGGTTTTAGTCTGTAACCCACCAGATCTTCATGTTATCTCTGGAAGATGGAGACAATCATATCACAGTTATTGTCATGTTTTCCTTCGGAGCATTTCTAAGTGTTTCAGTTACTTCTCAGAGCTTGGAAAACAATTTAATTACAGTAGATTTAACAAGAAAAAGACATTACTGAACTGCAGCCAGGTGGATTTTAATGAGGAACGTGTTAGCCCTCCAGTTTGCCTTGCAGCTAGACTCTGTTTTCCCAAGCAGACATGCGATTTTTAGGAGCAGCCTTTTAGTTCTTTTGCCCTTGGCTGGGAGCATCTCCTCTGGCTTTACCTCTTTAAAAGAAGCATCCTCTCCAAGAGAGATCTCTGCCCTCTCACCTGTATTATGGGTTGTTGATGGCTACAAAAATTTTGAAAATAGGGTTGTCACAAAAAGTACCATTGATGCTCCGGAAGCCTGTCTGACTGAGCCCTGCTCCCGCTCTCCCTGCTGTCCTCTCTGCATAGTTCGGGGAGGTCACGTTCGTCTCGGTGCAGGCCGCAGTTCAGAGTGCTGTGCCCCTGTTACGAGCTCCTCTCCGGACTCAGCAAGTCGTGTGTGTTCATTCATCTGCTCTGCAGCGCCGGTGTGATGCTGAGGGGATGGTTTTGTCTTTGCTCTGGCAGCAGAGTGGGATTCTACTTGCTCAGGAGCGGAAGGCCGTGGGTTGCTTGTGCACTGAGGTGATGTATGTCCTAAAAATGCCCAGGCTTTCAAAGAGGAACGAGCATCACCCTTTTACGGTCGGGACACTGATGTGCTTCTGGTGCAAATTCTGCTTTCTACTGATGTCTCCTTTCTCCCTGCTCCTCCTCTTGTGCTGATGTGCACCCACAGGTGGCATCTCAAGGAAAGTTAATATTACTTCTGCAGTGTTGGCAGGTTTTCTAAGGGGGACGCCTGTAATTCTTTGGCACCAAGTGTGTCTGTCCCCTCGCCCTTTCACAGCTCATTTGCACCCTGGTCCTGATGGGACAGTCAGACTGAAATTTAAATGGCAGATTGGCACCCATCTTTCCTTGGCATGTCTTGGCTTTAGGAGGAATATCTGAAAACAAATACAGCTTGTGCCAAAGGGGTCCCTGGGCAGGGGAGGGAAATGTCAGTTAAAATCATCTGCTTTTGAAAACAATAGAGTTCCGCCTGTGCTGCACATTCCCCTTCAATGCCTCTGTCTCCCAGAGGGAAATGGCTCCACGCATCCAAGATCGTGAGAGCCTAAACCTCCCTTTCTCTCTTTGGTAAGGTAGGGCAGGCTCCAGGATTAGTTATGCATCTGATTGTGGCTCTAATAAACTAAATGTAATTAAAAAATAGAGCAGGGCCATTGCATTTTAACAGCTTGGAGCTTTCCCTGTGGAAGGATCATCAAACAGTGAAAGAATATGAAAATTCAGCTCCCCAGCACCTGCTGGGCAGCCTCTGTCAAGATTAACAGCATCTCACCAGGTTATTAGAGTGAACATGAATACTTTGGAGGCTCAGTGGGTAGTTACGGTATCACGTTTTATTATCTTCCACTGAAATGAAATTACTTATTGTAATTGCTTGTCAGTCACAGGCCAACAAATCTGACAAAGGAAAGCTTTTGTGCTGTGAGCAGGGAGCAGGAGACAGAAGGGAAAAGACAGACTGAGCAAAATTCTGCTCTGTTTTTTTTGGGAGGGGAAGGAGGGAAATTGAGAAAATATAACCAGGGAGGGAGGGAGAGGAAGGAGTTCTGCCTTGCATAGTGAGCTGAGAAAAACAATTCTGGCCAGATGACCTAAATTGAGCGAGCATCTTTAAAAGCTGTGAAGGGAGTGAGTGAGTTAATCCAGGGTGGTGCATTAGGCTAGGTGGAAGTAACTGCTTTGTGGGTAGCATATCAGCCACAGCAGCTCAGCAGTTTCTTGATAACATCAATTATTATATCTCTCAGAGACACTGCTGAAGTTTGATGTCTGGGGACCACCAGTCAGCAGGAGGTGGAAGCTTTGCACATTGAAGAGATCCGAGTCAGACAAGAAAATGATCCATTTGGGTTTCTTTTTGCTTTTGGGGAGATTGGTCTTTTCTATTTGACTTGAATTTAAAGGAGGGAGAACAACACCTGGGAACAAAGGTGCTGGGAACGAAGCACCTCAGATATTCAGAAGTGAAGATTGCTGTAACAGCAGATAGGCGTGCTCTTTTAAGAAAAGCTTAGGGAGCCAAGATTGCAGGAGATCAGGAATCATGTATCTTCATGTTATGGTGCAAGGGAGGGATGTGATCATTTTAGCTGTGGGCAGTCAGCAGTTCCAGCCCTGCCAGGAGAAGGGAGCTCACTGAAGCTGTTGAGGCAGGGTTGCCTTTTCTATCTGAAGAGCATCTCTTAGCTTTGCATCAGCAGAAGGCAAAGGGCACAAGGTTTAAATAGGATGGAAGTGGTGTGCCACTGACAAGGCACATGGCCCCAGTGTTTACCATTTTCCCTGAAATCACATAAATCCACCAAGGAACTATGTTACTCAGCTGTTTGAAAGCACTATAGTGAATCCTAATGGGTTGTGGCAAAAAAAACCCACCAAAACACGGAAGAAAAAGAAAAAAAAAAACAGTCCCAACCTCAAAATCTCCAAGTATAAGGGTGGCCTTCAGAGGACTCTGCGTCTTGTGTGAAGCCCTAGACAGCATCAAGCGACAGGAATGGGTGAGACCTCAGGAACAAGGCAATGATTCCCTCCTTCCTCAGTTTTCCTGCTGTTTTCTGACATTTGCAGCACCAATTTCCAACTCAGAGGTTTTGCATTTCCTTTTGCATCCATGATGTTGACATTTCATCACTTTTGGAATCTCTGCGTATTGTAGTGTCAGTATCCTGCTGCAGTATTTGAAGTATGTATCTCCCTTCAAGCATTCTGAACTCGTTACTTCCTGACTTTGTTTGATGCCTCCTCATTGCTGCTTCAGAAGAGACTGCTGAGCAGCTGCTCCTTATACTGTGGCTTATGCTGGTCACAAAACAGTGACTCAGTGACCAGTTAAGTCAAAACAGTTATAAGAAAAGCATGGGAAGTAGCAGCTTCCACCTTCGTCACGGGCATAGAAGCAAACTGTAGTGGTGAACATGACAGTTCATTTTGGAAGTCCTACATCATGTAGATCACCAGCCCAGATGGTTCAACCGTGTCCCAGTTGAAGGATACGATCCTGCATTTACACAAGCATAAGTGTACTAGACACTGTTCCAGAAGCAAATATGTTCATCTCTTTAATTATTGGTTTGTCTCCTGTATCTAATTTCCTAGTGCATGAATCCCCGTCTTGAGATAGTTTTTGTTATGTAATTGCTGTTAACGATTAGAGCTTAGCATTAATTAAACAGATCAGTTTTCATTCTCAGACATTTTAGTTAAGATGCCTTCAGGCTATTAGACTGGGAGGGGATTCTTTGTTTTTTTGAGCATGTCTTCATTAGAGCTTATGTCTCTTTTATCTGCAGATGAGGATTCTCTACTTCCTTTGTACTTCAACATCAACCAGAGTATTGTCAGCTTTTCCTCCTCTTGGCGGAAACTAAACTCCAGTACTTTATTAGAGACAGAAGGGATGCCTAGTGATACAATTATAGCTCATACCTTTTGCTGATTTGGTTCCTGTCCTCTTGGCTGCTTTTTGAGTCGTGAATGATAGTGCAGTATTTACATACCAATTTTACAACTTGATCTTAAAACTGGCTCTATGCCACACTCTGGTGTTTTCAGCTGAGCTCTAGAGTTTAACAATATCACTTCCTCCTTTAGAGTTTATTCTATGATGAACCATCTAAATATGGACTGCTTATGACAACAATTGCAAATGTTGTTAACAGTGAAGGCCGGAGGAGCCACTGCAGTTGTTTGAACATGGTGTATAACATGAAGTGAAAACTCTCATCTAATAACTCCTGGTTTGTTCCTGTCTTATGTGTAGGTTACAACAGACCCTAGGGAAAGTCATCCAATCTTCACTCACAGTGGAGGTGAATCCATCACATTCCTGTGTTCCTGTAGTTAATTGTCATCACTGAAAATGTAAATCTTATTTTGAATCAGAGTGTGAACATTTTCAGTTTTTGGTTCCTGAATCTTGTAATTTCTCTGCCTCATGTATTTAAAGTGCCCTAGCCTAATGGAAATCTTCACTTGCATAAAGATAATTATAGGTGCTCAAATATTACGTCCAATTTGAATTTCAAAATGGAAGCGATTAAAGCTCCTGTAATCATTAGTGAGCAGGTTTGAACTGTTCTAGATTTTCATGATTTTAAAAGGTGGGATGCTTCTGTAACAAGTTACTCAATATCAGGCTCTAAGAGGTAGGAGTTGGTTCTGTAGGTCTCTTATCAGAAGATCTGACCGAATGAGCAGGCTCGGGTAGATTTCATGCACTGTATGCTGCCTAGTGTGAAACAACTGCCAGACTTTTCCAGGAAGGTAGGCTTTTGTTGTTGCTGCTTGTTGTCTTCATCTCCTACTGGTCTTTGTCACCAATGATGGTAAGGTTTGATGAGTCATTCTGCGCTGGATAAAGTTTGTAGCAATATGGATGTCTTGTGAACTATGGGTATTATCCTTTATAAGATGATCTGATACCCTCCATACCCTGATAACCTGTCAGCTGTGCTGTGCATAGCTTTTAAAGTCGTGGCCTAAGTCCCCTTTGAAGAAATTAGTAAGAGCTTTAGTGGGACTGAGAGCGTAGAAAAGGCTCCAGAATTTTTGCACTTAGCAGCAACAGTTTTCTTCAAAGTTCCACAGCTGACACCAGATACACCAAAGCGCCTTCAGTCTTGTGGCTCAGAAGCTAACAGGATAGGAAAAATATGAAAGAAACAACGAAGTATAACCTTGCCTTGTTTTTCTCAGTATCAGGTGACAGAAGCCACCAAGAAGAAACAAAAAGTAGAGCTGGAGAAGTACTCCTGAATGCCATCATCTAGCATGACAAAAATGAAGGATTCCCCTTGGCATGACGTGCTTATAAGTATTTCATCTTCTCTTGGATGCCTGTAAATTCTTTAGCAAATTATTCCAGTTCCCTGTTAATTTCTTAAGCACGTTACCTAACACAAATTAGAATTTACCTCTTCTTAGTTTCACTTTTGCTATGACACATACAGCATGGCCGCATAGTGGAATTCTTCTCCTGAACACTCATGGTTCCTTATAGCTTTATCTCAGTTTTAACCTTTTCTTCAACATCTCCTCATGCTTCTGAACTTGACATCTTTGAGGCGATCATATCAGAGTCATTAGTCAAATATTAAGTTTGTTTTTGTTTAAGTGGGACAAATATCCAAACTACAAGGCTGGGCTACAGTTTCACCTCTCTGAGTAATGTCACGTTTAAGATCTCCCATTAGTAAACAAAAATTTAATACAGTAAAATGGAAAAAAGAGCGAGGTTTGGGTTCTGATTCTTGCTTTGCCCAAACACTATAAACAGGGCAGCCTTCACCAGCACGGTCTAGCCCTAGGGGCCTTTCCCAAGGCTCAATTAAGTCAGCTGGGACTATCGATTTAAAGTGATGAATTGGTTTTTCATTGCTCATGTGGGAAAGGTTACTCATCTGCTTTGCAAAATAAAGTCCTCTGTATGGAAGTAATAGCCAGGAGACATAATCCCATCCTGATTCCCCAGTATATCTTTTCTTATTTGAAAAGATGTATGTGATTTTTTTGTAATATAATTTGCCTCAGAAATGAAATTGTAACCAAATACGTTGTGATACAGATTTCAGGGCTCATTTCCTTGGCGGATAATCTTAAATCTCTATTGCTCTAATTCTTTAACACTTTCAGAGTCAGTAAATTACAATTTAGTGACAGCAGTTTTTGCTCAGAAATATTTTCCTCTGTAAGGTGTCTTCATAACAAGGCGGTGCAATAATATAATAATTGCATGGTATTTTAAAATGACTGTTTAAAAGTGCTTTACCTCATATTAAAGTGGATCAATATAAACAGTCTTCTGTTTAAACACTGTTTAAAAGGACGTACTTAAAGCCCCTAGAAGCACAGCTGGCTTTTTTTTTTTCCCTGCCTAATCAGATTAAATATAATATACAATGTCTTTCTGTAAAGGAAAGCAAAACGCACTTCTCATCAATTTAAGAGGGGCCTGTGGCAGTATTAAAAAAATTAATTAAAAGTTGTTCCATTTAGAGGAACCACCCTGAAGCATAGATCCTCCTACACACATTTACATTTCTAAAGCTTGCCTGCAAGAGGAGGACTTCTCCAAAATGCTCCAGTCCAGCTCAATCACACTGATAGTTTAGGGGGCTGTCAGAGCAGCTGAGAAGAGCACTGCGGAACATGCCTTAATTAAATGGAAACACTCCAGAGCTACTGGTTTGGTATTTTTTGTAAGGTTCCACCCTGTCTTCCATCTTGGATCAGGAAATTTCACCTGGGTAAATGTGAGCATTTGTACATAAGCCTTTTTAATGCCATCTGTCACATGGGGTTTCAGGTGTTTGCTGTATCACTGAAGCAAAATACCCAGCAGGCAGGCAGGAGAGAGGAGAAGGCGAGACTGCAGAACAAGGCAAGTTGCACACATCTGAAAATCAAGTGGGACTTCGAAGACCTGCATTTCTCATCTCAGTGCTTTTGGACATGTGCAAAGCATTTGCTCTCACTGCTTTGAGTAGCTCCTGTCTCCCTGAAGGTAATGAGAAACCATTGATGTCCTGTCAGCTGAGCTTTTAGTGGCCAGAAAAAAAGGGAAATAAAACAAGTAATTCATAAGAGTACAAAAGGAACTACTGCTCTTGCAGGTAGTAGGTGATTAAGAAACACATCCTACTTTTTTATAGGACTTGATGTTCTTTACTTGCCTGAAGACTTTTTTTATGTTTTTTTCTTTCTTTTCTTTTTTTTTATTTTTTCTTTTTCCAAGGTGAGATTGTGTGGTTGAAAGTGTGTCACATCTCATTGCTGAGCACGAGGGGACGAAAACCGTGACTGGCCCATGTTTTCAAGCAGACAGTGCACAGAGTGCATGAAATGAGAGAAATCAAGTAGATGCTCTACCTGAATTCTGTAGGTCTAGTGGGGAATCCTCCTTGAAGAGCACTATGAAAGGGAACAAAGTAAGAGGCAAAGAAGTCGAGCAGCCTTGAAATTACTCCATACTCCTCTTTCTGTTCCTAGGGCTGGGGACACTGCATTTACACGGAGTGGTGTCCTCTCTAAACAGAAACTAAATGGGGCATGAACAGCAATTCAAGTCCCTGGGGAAATATAAGGAAACTAAATCAGATTGAGCATGTAGGAAAGAATTGTCAAAACCATCCCAGGTGATAGAGTTATGGGACAACAAGGAAGGACATAGACAAATGTGGGAAGGAGAAATAGATGCTGAGTGCTGTGAATCTTCCTGCGTCGATCCAGTCAGGACGAAGGGCGTCCTGACCTTCCCAGGAAGGAAGGAAGCTGCTCCAGAGACTGATGGCTACTTGTTCTCAGTGTGTTCAGAAAAAAAGCTGAAAAAGATGTAGCTAGTAAAAAACGAGGGCTGAGTAATTCTGACTGTTTACTAAATGAAGCTCCTAGCCCAGCATTTGCTTCTGCCAGGTAAAGAAGCAGATCAGCGTATTTTCTGGTTAACGAGGAAATGGGATGTTACATGACGTTACACTGCCTATGATTACGGCCGCTGTGAGAGTGAGCACTATCAGGTCAAGCAAACCCAGCCAAAAAATTGCTCACCCCTCTGCAATCATTTCTGGTTTATAAAAAAGGCTATTTTGTGATACAGCCAGGAGCCTTAGTTAAGGACTTCCTACTCATTAGCTGTCCACAGATCCAGAACCGAGATCAGTGCATCATTTGTAGCTGTGACTGGGAGCAAATGGAATTGAACAACTGTAAGAAATTAATTCATTGTCAATGAAATGTGTCCCTTTTTACTGAAGTATCTTAAGATCTATATATCTTCTAAGTACCACCTCTTTTGTGGCCTTTGCCACTGGTGCAAATTTTCCAACAAATGCAGCTTTATTTAAATATTGTGCCATGCAGACTCAGTACAGGGAATAAGAAATCCAGAAGACAGATGACAATAGATGGTCCATGCTGGGGGAAGAGCATCCTAAGGTAATCCTGAGGTATACCAAGGGATACCACTAATGGTGTCTTTGGAGGAGAGGAATGCAGGGAAGAAAAAGCAGCTAGCCTTTCCTTGTGAAGCTACTTAGAGACGACACTGTGAAGAAAACTGCCTGTAATTGAAAGAGACATGAGAGAATGAGCATGAAAAAGGAGCACCCTGTAGGTATAAGCAGGCAGGTGCAAAAATGAGAGTGGCAAATCCCTCTGCCTCTTCCTCCATCTGCAAATAAGTTATAAGATCAATTGTTTAG
Source organism: Trogon surrucura (assembly GCA_020746105.1). Taxonomy (NCBI): domain Eukaryota; kingdom Metazoa; phylum Chordata; class Aves; order Trogoniformes; family Trogonidae; genus Trogon; species Trogon surrucura. The sequence goes on along the minus strand of CM036621.1, from coordinate 50,832,990 downwards.
AAGAGAATAATGGACACAGTGAATTAAAATTGGTAACAAGGACTAGAAAAGCAATCCACAGGAAGGAAAATAAATTAAAAATACGTCTGACTTCTGTTGTGTGAAAACCAAGATGTGTCATCTAATTAAACACTCCACGATATGTATAAGGGATGATACTGGATATGGTTCTCCAAGTTTTTAGCCTTATGTCTATGTGAGCTCGTAATCGTCTCTTGCAGCCGAGTCCATCTGTGAGAGATACGTGGGATAGATAATCTCTTCACAGAATCACAAAATCACAGAATGTTAGAGGTTGGAAGGGACCTCAAAGATCATCTAGTCCAACCCCCCTGCCAGAGCAGGATCACCTACAGTAGGTCGCACAGGAACGCGTCCAGGCGGGTTTTGAATGTCTCCAAAGAAGGAGATTCCACAACCTCCCTAGGCAGCCTGTTCCAGTGCTCGGTCACCCTCACAGTGAAAAAGTTTTTTCTCATATTTTTATGGAACCTCCTGTGTTCCAGCTTGTATCCATTGCCCCTTGTCCTGTCAATGGACACCACTGAAAAGAGCCTGGCTCCGTCCTCCTGACACTCCCCCTTGACATATTTATAAACATTAATGATAATAAGATAATAAAATAATCTCTTCTGTCTGAACTGGAATAGATTATACGAACTATTATTGGAATGGGAAGGGATTCCTAGAAAAAAGAAAAAGGAAAAAAAAATCTACCCAAAACCACAAAGCAAAAAACCAAAGGGAGGCAAGGGGAGCTGTTCAGTTCTTGAGCAGCACTGGCTATGGTGTGAAAGCAGGTATCTGTTCAGGCTCAGAACAAGAGAAGCTCAAAATCTGGGAAGGAAATGATTGCTTTTCTCTGCACAGGACACAGCATGGAAAAGGTACAAGAAAACCAGAGAATATATATGATCCCCGCAGGATAAAGGTCTTGTCTCAGTCAACATTTACTCTCTGGATGAAGGAGATGAAATCATCCCAAATGTACACAGTGCTCTGTCTCTTCTTTATACCCTTTCCCAGAGGTGCAGTCTGAGGTGTTTCAACCTGCAATGGTTGCATTAAATTACAGAGCATGAGGATTTTCCCGTGCTTACTTCCCCAGCAGAGAACAGGAGGCCATTGAGTAGGTTGTTGCAGCATGGAAAAGTTGCGGAGTATCCACATGTAGTGCTGCTGAAAAGAGGCTTAGAAGAGTGTCAGTCCGTTTGATTATGTTCCTGCTCCCACATGGTTGATTGATTTATGAACATGGCAAATCACAAGTCCACCAATGCCAGCCCAACCAGCAGTTTGTTTGGTTAAATGTAGAAGATGCTCAAAATTACCAGTCTTCATGTTTAAAGGGAAGGTTTTCGCTAAATATTTATGTCAAATATGCTGTCCTCCTCCAGAAAAAAAAAAATTCAGCTGTCAGTGTGATTGAAAATAGCAGGGGACTCTTCCCTTTAACTGTCAGTTTGGTTAAGCAAATTTAGCAGTAAAGATTTTCTAATATTTCGGCTTTTCATTAAAAAGCAGCCACTAAAGGGTGATGAAATTCTGTACAACTCCTCCCTGGCTTGACTGCTGCACTGCTTGGTGGGAACCTCTAGGCACAGGGGTCGTGTACCTCACGTTCTCCTGTTTCTTTTCTCTAGGAAAACTGCTTGACTGAAAGCCATGAGAGCATGGTTAGAAGAAAGTAGGTTTTATATGTTTGCCATAAATCTATGATCCAAATATCCTGTTGAGTATATTGTCTAGCTATTTTAATGTTCTTTCATCGCTGTTGCTGTAGGTGTCCTGAAGGCCGAGCTGAATCCAGCATTTTCTTGATGTGTTGCTCATGTCTGAGAGGAGAGAGCAAAGGTTGTTTCCAGAGAGGTTTCTGAGGTGTGCTTTGATTGCCTGTATTTCAAGCAGATATTTGCAGCCAGTTTCCCACCTGCTTATCCTAAATAACCAAGTAACAAGATGCCTATAAAGCAGCATGGGTATTGTCCATCTTCTAGACAGTGACTCTAACTGTGTAAAGTCTGCTGCCCTGGTTTTCAGCAAAAGCCATTGGTTTTTTTAAGAGTCTTTGAATTATATGTTTAGTCCCTGTCAAATCTCAGTGAGATTTGGGATACTTACAAATGCCTTCCAAAAAAACTCTGAAAACCTTCCGTCTGGGTATTTCCCATGTTTTCTCCTCTGCTCTGGTCCATTTACCCACAACTGCTGCACCTGCCTGCACATAACTGTGTTTATCCCAAGAAATCTCAAGGCTTTATCCAAAGGGAATGTGCCCAGAACAGGATAAAATATTTTGGAATATGCACTGAGACATTTGAATTAGGATGAACCAGATCAGGCAATAGGAATGCCTTGTAAAAGGTGTCTGACTGCTGTCTCTTCTGAGGTCGCTCAGTCAGTGAATTTAGATGTAATGAGGTAATAGGGAAATATATTCAGAATTAATATATTCATGTAAATATTGCACAGTAAATTATTTGCCAAATAGCATTCATTACTTTGCAGCAGAGGTCAAAGAATAGAGAAAATGTATTTGTGAATAAATTATTCAACAATTAATACAAAATGCAGCGGCTAAATTATTCACAGAGACTAATCCAACCACTTCTAATTCCTTTCCACTTTGAAAGTGTTTCTGGGTACATCTACATGAGCATTTCAGCTGGGGTCATGAGTGCACTTTTGAAGTGAATCTCCTGGTTGCCAGCACTCGTGCAGCTTCAGCTCCCGCCGCCGTGCCTCCTCAGAGCAGGGATTTGGGAGAAGACGAACTGGGAGGTGAGCTGTACTCCCTCCATGGCACGTGAAGGTCACTCCTCCTCCATGCTGGGGAAACCACCCTGCAAAACACTTCTGACTGGGCTGCTGTGTCCTTGGCACTGGCCACTCCTCTCTGTGGATCAGTTTCTGCGGTGCCACGCTGCTGCTGAACTGGGGTGTAGCGTGTGGGGGTACCCACACACGACAGCCAAGTTCTGGGAGCAAGCTGAGGTCCCGGTGCTCCTTGGTGGTGTGGGACAGGGGGAGGAGGAGTGAAATGTGAAAAGACAGCAACACGGGATTTGTGCACGGAGACTCCAGGTGATGGGACAGGTGTTTAATCTGACCGGGAGCTGCTTTCTAGCAGAGTTCGGGAGAGCAGACTTGCTGTCAGATCAATGCATGGCTCTCACAGCCAGCAGATTCCATTACTCTTACCCTCTGCATGCTGCAGTTCCTGAATTTCATCCACCAAGGCCTGTGTGGAGCCTGATAGCTTGTGCTGAACTACATAAATCCATAAAAGTGTTTGGTTTTGACTTGAAGACACAAATAACCTATTGCTTGTCTGGATCATTTCTCCCAGTATTGACTGCCCTGGTATTAAAAAAAAAACCAACAACAAAAAAACAACAATAGCAAATTATTTTTAAATTGAATTTGGTTTCAGGAACAACTTCAATGGAAGTCATTATGCCCCATGCCACCAACCCAAAGATTTTTTTAGTAGCCCAAACCCCTTCTGCTAACGGATCTCAATATTCCTTTTTAAGTTAGATGAGTGGTTCAATCTCTGTCAGCTTCAACCTGCAAGATTGTCTCTTGATCCCTCAAATCATGGACATGCAGAAGAGACTCAAACTCCAGTTTGCTGGGTGTGCTGAAAGACAAGGTAAGCAGACCTCCACGACATCTTTAATTACTGATTTGACTAATAACACCGACCTCAAATAATGACACAGCTTCTGCTGATTGGCATTTTCTAAGGCAGGGAAGGAGCAGCACTATTTTGCGGTGACATTGTCATCAGTCCCTTCGCCGAGGGACCTCCATGTTGGGCTGCTTTTGAGGGGTGGTTGGACCCGCTTTGCACCTCTGATGGCGTTTTCAGGATGAGGGAAAGGCTGGGGATTTCCTGTAGCTGCTGTAATGCCAATAAAGTTAATGGAAGTGCAAGGGAGAGATAAGAAATGCAGGTTAAGAAATGTCAGCAAAGACGACTTAAAAAAATCAGGTTTTCATAGTTAATTGCAGTTTGAAGTAAAAGTACAGCGTACTTCCTGAATGTGGAGAAATACAAAAGAGAAATGTAATAAGTTCACGTATTTCGAGCCCCCATGTTTCACAGCGGCCTAGCTGCTGCGGGGAAGCCGCTGAGCGGACTCGTTTAGGGGACACCTCGCTGGTGAGTGGCTTCACCCACAGGGCAGGGGCACCTCATGGGCCCACGGCACACACGGGTCACGGGTGGCCTCCAGCTATCCAGCCTGAGCCTGGCTTGTGCTTGAATTTTGCTGGATGGAGTCAAGATTTCTGGATGCAAGGGGAGGTGAGAAGGAGCAGGAGGTGCTGGTGTGGGTGCTCAGGATGGAGCATAAATGCCAGAAGGTGGCTGGGGCGGGAGAAGAAGGTACATGAGGAGCAGAAGGTGGTGTGGGCGCAGGAGCAGCATGAGGGGTGGAGAAGCAGGGGTTGGTATGGATGCTGGAGCAGGCTGGTGCAGCAGCAGGTGCAGGGGTGGGGCCTGTCCCAGGTTGCTTCAGTGCCTGATTGCCCGAGTGGGCTCAGGTGTGCAGCCCTCTTCGCACAGCCCTCGGCTCCTCGGGGCAGCCATTGCCCAGGCAGGCAGGAGGAGTGGCTGCCGTGGGAAGGGTCCCCAGCCTGGCTGTGTTGTGCTCACAAGCGGCGGGGGCTGCCTGAAGATTGCCATCCCCTCGGCAGGTCTGCAAGTCAAGACCCCGAGAGCTTCTCTCTTCTTCCTGGTCTATTGCCCCCACACAGGATTTGGGCTTGGAAAGGAGCAAGCGTGCAGGTCAGTCGGCCCCGAGGCGGCAGCCTTCTTCTCCGTGGGTGGTGTGGGGCTGGGGAGATGGATCCTTCCTTTTCTGGTGGAAAAAGGCATAAAATGGCACCTGGTCCTGTGAGTGTGGGAGGCTGTGGGGTAAGGCAGTGCTTGGGGCTGTTTTGAGGAAAGAAGGATGGGGGAAAATGTTCTTATGAAGTGAAATGGGCACCCCAGCAACCTTCGCCGTGGTGGCAGCGCTCTGTGGTTATTTCAGGGCTGCTGTGAAGCAGTGGAAATGGTGGCCTTCTCTTGTGTGGCACAGGCCTGCGAGCAAACCGCGCTCCAAGGGCATGAAAAACGTTGTTGAAGAAGACATTTTCTGCTTCTGATGGCTTCCTTCCTCAAGCAGTGAAGTGTGATGTTGGGTGGTTGCTATCATCAAGCTTTATTTTCGTTCCAAGCCCTGTTCGAATCAGCCTGTAAACGCTCCTTGTGACTGGAGAGGGAATGTACTCTTCTCAAAAAATAAATGTTTTAACCTAACTATTTTGCTAAAGACGGAGGTTTGCAAGTTTAGAAGTGTTTGGAAAACAGAATTTCGGTGCATTTATGGCCTGTGACAAGGTGTTACAGGCATTAGTTGATAGCTGCTTGCAGCACAGACAGGGCATGGTGAGGTATATCGGAAATACCCAGACTTTCAGGAGCTGAATCTGTGGTGTTTATTTGGATTTACTTTTGGGAGATGGGTTTTAGCACAGACTTTACTTGACAGAATGTAAGTCTTACCTGAAGTGAAGGAACGTTTTTCTCTTATTCTCTATTTTAAGGGCATACTGTTTTAAGATAGCTGTCATATTCCTTACTTTATTTTTTATATATATATATATGCTACCATATATGAAAACCAGAAATTTAAAACAGGTCACTTGTTCCATTGACACAATTTCTTATTCCCCCTGAACTAGAATCCCCAAATTTGCAGTATTCATTTATGCCTCCATTACATGCTGCTGAAGTGTTATGAATACATGGATGCCTCAGTAGCGGACACAGATGCCTTGCAATATAATCATGAAAATTAACCAGGCCAGGCATAAAATGTATTCTTGCCCTTTACCACAATCACGTTGGTATTAATCAGGGGGAAAAGAAGCTATTAACTGACCTGGTATGAAAGAAATTATTCATTTTCAGTGAGTGAGATGCTGGAGTTTTGCTAGAAATTGGTGGTTTATGGTCTCCAGTGAGTCATGGTGGGCTGCAGGGACCTGGAGGGTGAAGGTTTTTTGGCAGGCAGGCCTGGGCACAGGGTCTCGGTGGTCAGCGACACTGGGACGTCAACTCAGGATATGCTGCCTTTCTCTGTGTTTTATGGGAGGTTTAGCAACAAATTCTGTGTGAAGAAAATGTGTTAGGCTTTGTAGCATTTCATGCTGCAGCTTTCCATGGGCTACCAGGACAAAATCTGCTTTTGTGTTGCCAGCAACAGGAGTAACTGCTGATGTCTCTGATGTTACAGTAATGAAATACCAAAATCATGCATCTGAAAGAGAAGAGATCAGGTTCAACAGAGCTCCAGCTCCAAAGCACGTTACTGTGGCTTAATGAATTATCCCATGTTAGCTGAACGTGTGCCTTTACCCAAAATGTGAGATAAGGACACGTTAGAGGACGTCTCTGTCATCAAGGCTTGAAACAGGTAACCTGGTGTTGGCCACGTTCTGAGTGTGTGCCTGGCAGCTGCCTGCCTAGCGATCAACAAGAGATGGCAGTGTTTCTGTGCAGTGACAGTGTTTCTATTGCTGGCTCTTCATTTACCGCGGTGTCTGACAGAAGGGCGTTCTGACTACACAGAAATATACTTTTTATAATCACCTCTAAGAATATTATGACAGACGATTAATAATCTGACAGCAAAGTAACTATTTTTAATGGCTTTAAACGAACACTTTTATTTCGTCTTTGAGCCAATCCTCACTATAATCCTATTACCGCAATAAAAGTTGAGTAGCTGAGTACGTGTTGGCCTCGCTCTGCCTTGATGAGACCTGTGCCCATGGAAGCAACGTGTCCGGCACCAACACAAAAACCTCAGGGCAGAACTGACCTCCCAGGGCTCGCAGAGTTGTGGCAGTGACTTCGTTATAAAACATCTTAATTAGCCTTGAAACAGTATCTGTTTGGTTTTGGGTGGTGATTTTTTTGTTTGGAGAGAGAGTTCTATGGGTCTGAGGATATATACCTGGTTTTTAAAGTAGGGCACTGAGGTGTTGTCCTGGGTTTAGCTAAAAACCCAGTCCTGTTTAGTGATTTTTACTTTTCAGTTTAGTGTCTTCTAAAAGGCTGCACGTTCTGAAGTCAGCAGCATGTTTTTGCAGACAGTGTGTGCTACTGGCAGTGATAACACCTGATGTTTACAGTCACTGCCTGGGACTGGTATGTAAAAAGGCTCTTGCTTATACTTATTCCTATAGTGACCAAGGCCACTGCTGGCTCTTGTGTGCCACGCTGGGGGTGCTGGGTAGTAAGAGGGGGGGCACAAGGAAGTAAAAGGTGGCACCTCCGGGGGGTAACAGACAGGACAGGTGACCAACGAGAGTATTCCATCCCATATACGTCATATTTAGTATAAATTGAGTGATCACGAGAGTTTCGGGCCTTCTTTTCGCCCTCCTTTTCTGCAATGGCCGGTGTCCAGAGAGGACTCCATCTGACCTCCTGATTTTGATCCGGATCCTGAGTTCCCGAATCCAGCTCCCTGTATCCAGCTCCCGCCGCTGCTGAGCCTGGGGTTTCCCCAGTGCCTCCTGCTCTGCAGCACCAGTGGTGATTTCTATCGGGGGAGGGAGTCGGGTTTGATATCGGGCTACTATCTATAGTTGTATATAATTCTTTACTTTTATCTCTTTACCATTATTCCTATTACTTTCATTAAAGCTGTTCTAGTTCGGTTTTTTTTCTTCTCTCACACGTAAGTCTCTCTGCCTCATTCCCTTTTCTCTTCCCGTTTAGGGGGGGAAGAGGGGGTTAGAGAGCGTCTGTCCGCGTTAGTGGCCGGCCCAGCCCTAACCCGCGACAGATTTATTGGCGCCCAACGTGGGGCAAGAAAACAAACACCAATCAGGCTCAGACTATTTTACCAGTTATTTAGACACAACTGGGCTCTGATATATTGCCCGCATAGTTTAAATTCCATCCGGCGCATTTGAGAGCGTATCAGATCTTTTCTTTGAGAGTTCTGAAGGGTTAGAGGAGAAAAACCGGACAGCTCACGTCATGTTATCGGTCGGTGAAATGTTATGTCATGTTCTTTTAAATGTGGGTTCCTCCCTGGGTGTCAAAATTTTGTCCAAACTCTCGAGTGTGATTTGGTATATCGTTCTGTGGTTTGCCTGTTCTGGTTTCATGACAAGATTTCTCACTGTACTGGGTTTTTTTGGGTCGGTGTATTCTGCAGTAATTTGGGTGATCGGCATACCTGAATACCTTAAGAGCACAATGATGAATTTTGTTTTTAACTACACTTTCAATTTCACCTTAGGAAATTATACCAATTTGTTTGCTAATCTGAGTATACCAGGTTTTGAGGATTGTGATTGTGAATGCAGTTATTTTAATCGAAAGATTGAATTGCTATTGATTCTGATGTTAATGCCCATGAATCTCTTGGCATTGTGGCGTTTCTGTAGGAATTTGTGCAAGTCATTGAGTATCACTGTGTCCTTTAACACTCAGTGTGTATCAGCAAATGTCGCCCCTTTGACTAGAAAGAAACATCGGAGAAAGTCAATTGCCCTACCAACAGATAACACAACTCCAGGACAAAGCCCTCCTAAAGTAGCACCATCAGATGACTCAGATTCAGACTCAGGAAAGAAAGCTGGTATCCCTGTGACTGGGAAGAAACATCTAACAAAGACAAATCACCCAACATCAGATGGTTCTGATGCAGGAAAGGGTCCTTCCCAATCGAAGTCATCAGATAGTTCAGGGTCAGAATCAGACGCAGTTGTCAAACCTTTAACTCTGAGGGACATGCGAGATGTGAGAAAGGACTTTGGCCGTCGTGAGGGTGAATCATATTACAGGTGGTTACTCCGGTGCTGGGATAAAGGAGCCGAGACCATTAATCTGAACGGTAAAGAAGCCAAACAGCTGGGATCCCTGTCTGGAAACGCAGGCGTTGACACGGAACTTGCAAAAGACGACAACAGTCTCAGCCTCTGGAGAAGACTCTTGACAGCTATTAAGAACCGGTATACCCACAAGGATGATATTCCTATCCACACAACCAACTGGACCAGTATGGAGAAAGGCATTAAGTTCCTGAGAGAACTAGCAGTGAGAGAGGTGATTTACAGCGATCCACAAACAATTTTAAACCCTGATCAAATGCCCTGCCACAAACACGTTATTCAGATGTTTGTGAGGAGTGCCCCACCAGTGTATAAGCACACCTTGTCAACAATGGTCTGGGCATTAGATGGAGATGGTCAAGTACCAACAGTGAGTGAAGTGGCCAACAAAGCACGACAGTATGAAGACAGTACTGCCAATCCCCAACAAATTCAGATTGCTGCCATGGAAAAAATAATCGAGGAAAACAACAGATCACTGGAGAAATTAATTGAGAAAGCAATGGAGAAAACCAATGAAGCAATGGAGAAAACCAATCAAGCTATTGAGGAAAATAGTGAATCATTTGAGAAAAACAATCAATCATTAGAGAAGCTGATTGATGCATTGTCCAAGAGAGATGACAGACCTCAGTGGAGCCGTGTTGATGCTGTTAGAAAATACAGACCTTCAAGATCAACTAAAAATGATGGTAACTTGTCACGGAATGACTTGTGGATTTTCCTACGTGGATATGGTGAGGACATGAGAAACTGGGATGGAAAACCTACTTCTGCTCTACGGGAACGAGTATCCAATTTGCGAAACACCAATAGAAGACAACAATCTGCCACGAGAAGGAATAATCGGAATGTAAATGTAGTTAATACCAATACCGTGAATCAAGTAAACCCCGTGAACCAACCTCAAAATTAGAGGGGCCCTGCCTCCAGCCAGGTGGAGGAGAGGGACAACCGAGTTTATTGGACTGTGTGGATTCGGTGGCCTGGCACATTAGAACCACGAAAATATAGAGCTCTGGTGGACACTGGTGCACAGTGCACTCTAATGCCATCGAATCATACAGGTACTGAAACTGTTACTATTTCTGGAGTGACAGGTGGTTCTCAACAACTGTCTGTATTGGAGGCTGAAATGAGCCTTACTGGGAATATGTGGAAAAAGCACCCCGTAGTGACTGGTCCAAATGCCCCGTGCATCCTTGGCATAGACTTCCTCAAAAAAGGGTATTATAAGGATCCAAGAGGGTATCGATGGGCTTTTGGTGTAGCAGCTGTAGAGACTGAGGACATTGATCTGCTGTCTAGCTTGCCCAAACTGTCAGAGGAGTCTAGTGTTGTAGGGCTGATGAAAACTGAAGACCAACAGGTACCAATTGCTACTAAAACAGTGCATCGACGACAATATCGTACCAACCGAGACTCTGTAGTCCCCATCCATAAGCTGATACGTCAATTAGAAAGCCAAGGAGTGATCAGCAAAGCTCGCTCACCATTTAACAGTCCTATCTGGCCTGTCCGTAAGTCTGATGGAGAATGGAGATTGACTGTAGACTATCGTGGCCTAAATGAGGTTACACCACCGATGAGTGCTGCCGTGCCGGACATGTTAGATCTTCAGTATGAGCTGGAGTCGAAGGCAGCTAAGTGGTATGCCACAATTGACATTGCTAATGCATTTTTCTCTATTCCTATAGCAGCAGAATGCAGGCCGCAGTTTGCTTTCACCTGGAGGGGTATCCAGTACACCTGGAACCGACTGCCCCAGGGGTGGAAACACAGCCCTACCATCTGCCATGGACTGATCCATACTGCCCTGGAGAGAGGTGGAGCTCCGGAACATCTGCAATACATCGATGACATCATTGTATGGGGTAACACAGCAGAAGAAGTTTTCACGAAAGGTAAGAAAATAATTGAGATTCTTTTGGATGCTGGTTTTGCCATAAAGAGAAGCAAGGTCAAGGGACCTGCACGAGAGATCCAGTATTTGGGAGTGAAATGGCAAGATGGGCGTCGCCAGATCCCAATAGATGTGATTGACACAATATCAGCTATGTTGCCACCAACTAACAAAAAAGAAACACAATCCTTTTTAGGTACTGTGGGTTTCTGGAGAATTCATATTCCTGGTTATAGTCAGATTGTGAAACCTCTTTTTGATGTGACTCGAAAGAAAAACAAATTTCAATGGGGCCCTGAACAGCAACAGGCTTTTGAACAAATCAAACAAGAGATCGTACAAGCAGTAGCTCTTGGGCCAATCCGAACGGGGCAAGATATTAAAAATTTGCTATACACTGCAGCTGGGGACAATGGTCCTGCCTGGAGCCTTTGGCAGAGGGCACCAGGAGAAACTCGAGGTCGACCCTTAGGATTTTGGAGCCGAAAATATAGAGGCTCTGAGGCCAACTATACTGCAACTGAAAAAGAAATATTGGCTGCATATGAAGGAGTTAAAGCTGCTTCGGAAGTGATTGGTACTGAGGCACAGCTTCTCCTAGTACCACGAATACCAGTCCTAAACTGGATGTTCAAGAGTAAAGTTCCTTCCACACATCATGCCACTGATGCTACATGGAGTAAATGGACTGCCCTAATTACACAGAGAGCTCGAATGGGTCATCATAATCGTCCAGGACTTTTAGAGGTAATCGCAGACTGGCCACAAGGTAAAGACCTTGCAGTGCCCCCAAAGGAGGTGGTGACACGTGCTGAGGAAGCTCCACCATATAATCAGTTACCGGATAATGAAAAGCAGTATGCCCTATTCACTGATGGATCTTGCCGCCTTGTAGGAAATCGTCGTAAGTGGAAAGCTGCTGTGTGGAGTCCCACACGACGCGTTGCAGAGGCAGCTGAGGGAGAAGGTGGATCAAGTCAGTTTGCAGAGGTAAAAGCCATCCAGCTGGCCTTAGATATTGCTGAACGGGAAAAATGGCCAGTGCTCTATCTCTATACTGACTCATGGATGGTGGCAAATGCTTTTTGGGGTTGGTTAAAACAGTGGAAGCATAATAACTGGGAGCGCAGAGGTAAGCCTATTTGGGCTGCTGAACTATGGCGAGACATTGCTGCTCGGCTAGAGAACTTAGTCGTAAAGGTACGTCACGTAGATGCCCATGTGCCCAAAAGTCGTGCCACTGAGGAACATCGACACAACCAGCAAGTGGATCAGGCTGCTCAAGTGTTCCAAATAGACTTGGACTGGGAACATAAAGGTGAACTGTTTCTAGCTCGGTGGGCCCACGACACTTCAGGACATCAGGGAAGAGATGGAACATACAGATGGGCTCGTGACCGAGGGGTGGATTTAACTATGGACGCTATTGCGCAGGTTATCCATGATTGTGAAATATGCGCCGAAATTAAGCAAGCTAAGCGATTAAAACCTTTGTGGTATGGGGAACGATGGTTAAAATATAGGTATGGGGAGGCCTGGCAGATTGATTACATCACACTTCCTCTAACTCGCCAGGGTAAGCGCTATGTGCTCACTATGGTGGAAGCAACTACCGGATGGTTAGAAACGTATCCTGTGCCTCACGCCACTGCCAGAAACACTATCTTGGGCCTAGAAAAGCAGATCCTGTGGCGACATGGCACTCCAGAAAGAATTGAATCAGATAATGGGACTCATTTCAAAAACAATCTTATAGACAATTGGGCTAAAGAACATGGTATTGAATGGGTGTATCATATCCCTTATCATGCACAAGCCTCTGGGAAAATTGAACGATATAATGGACTGTTAAAAACTACTCTGAAAGCAATGGGAGGTGAAACTTTTAAAAACTGGGACAAGAATTTAGCACAAGCCACCTGGTTAGTTAACACCAGAGGATCCATCAATCGTGCTGGTCCTGCTCATTCAGAGCCTTTACATACAGTAGAGGGAGATAAAGTCCCTGTGGTGCATGAAAGGAATTTGTTGGGGAAGACTGTCTGGGTATTTCCTGCTTCGGGCAAAGGCAAACCCATTCGTGGGGTTGCTTTCGCTCAAGGACCTGGAACTACTTGGTGGGTGATGATGAAAGATGGTGAAGTTCAATGTGTACCTCAAGGAAATTTAACTCTAGGTGAGAATACTCGATTTAATCCTGTATGATGTTGTTACATAATACTAACAGTGTTCAATAAGTGTTTTTCAGAATAATAACCAGTGATGACCAGAGCTGACCTCATCGAGTGACATCCAACAACTGAGCTAGCCTCATCGAGTGACGTCCAGTAACTTCTTCGAAGTGAACCTACAACCTATGGACACGAACTGTAAAGAATCTCACATGAACTTTCCTGCCCTGAGAGACTGCTATGATGGATGGAACCCACGATTCTGAACTTTATGAACTTACGGAACTTTTCCTATAAGTAGATCATTAGCTCGTGATCAGTATGACGTAAATGGTATGGAATAAGGGGTGGAATGTCCTGGGTTTAGCTAAAAACCCAGTCCTGTTTAGTGATTTTTACTTTTCAGTTTAGTGTCTTCTAAAAGGCTGCACGTTCTGAAGTCAGCAGCATGTTTTTGCAGACAGTGTGTGCTACTGGCAGTGATAACACCTGATGTTTACAGTCACTGCCTGGGACTGGTATGTAAAAAGGCTCTTGCTTATACTTATTCCTATAGTGACCAAGGCCACTGCTGGCTCTTGTGTGCCACGCTGGGGGTGCTGGGTAGTAAGAGGGGGGCACAAGGAAGTAAAAGGTGGCACCTCCGGGGGGTAACAGACAGGACAGGTGACCAACGAGAGTATTCCATCCCATATACGTCATATTTAGTATAAATTGAGTGATCACGAGAGTTTCGGGCCTTCTTTTCGCCCTCCTTTTCTGCAATGGCCGGTGTCCAGAGAGGACTCCATCTGACCTCCTGATTTTGATCCGGATCCTGAGTTCCCGAATCCAGCTCCCTGTATCCAGCTCCCGCCGCTGCTGAGCCTGGGGTTTCCCCAGTGCCTCCTGCTCTGCAGCACCAGTGGTGATTTCTATCGGGGGAGGGAGTCGGGTTTGATATCGGGCTACTATCTATAGTTGTATATAATTCTTTACTTTTATCTCTTTACCATTATTCCTATTACTTTCATTAAAGCTGTTCTAGTTCGGTTTTTTTTCTTCTCTCACACGTAAGTCTCTCTGCCTCATTCCCTTTTCTCTTCCCGTTTAGGGGGGGAAGAGGGGGTTAGAGAGCGTCTGTCCGCGTTAGTGGCCGGCCCAGCCCTAACCCGCGACAGGTGTGCATGGCATACCCCCAAAGCGTTGTTTTTTCTGTTGTGCAACATAAAACTTCATCCCGATTCTGCTGAACTGAGTTTCAGTAGTTTACAAGGTGGACTTGGAGCATTCCCAGCAACTTTTGTGAGCTTTAGATGAAATTTCACATAGCTGACAACTGCTTTTGGGTATGTAAGTATCCTTGGTAAAGCTTATTCTGTGAGTCCGATCTTTGGTACAGGCCTCCTTACCCCTGGTTTCCACCTATTTCAGTTTTCATTTGAGAATCTAAAGCCTGCTGTTACTGGAGTCCAGGGGGAAATGTTGTCTTATCCTTAGATACAGCTTTTGAAAAATAAACAAAGTCACTCCTTACCTGTAGAGAAGGCTGTATAGCTTCAGCCAAAACTATGGCACTTTAGCAAGATCATAGAAAGGCCTAGGCTGGAAGATGCTGAACTGTATGATAAATTGTTTTTTCTTGTACTGGGTACCATCACACAATGTGTGTATTTGAAGGAGGATTAATAGAATATTTTGAATGATCATTGGTAAATGTTATATTGTACACAGCTTAAATCCAGAACGTGACAGACAGTGCAGCTGGCTATGATTCAGGTAAGGAACATAAATGATTCACAAGATTGGTAGAAGCAGAGTAAGTAATTCTTTCATCTTGATCATTTTCTCCCTGAAGCCAAATATCTTGCATATGATGACAGCTTTGTAAAATAGTGTGATGGCCAGTAAGGATAGGGCGAGCTTAGAAAAGACCTGCTAAAACAGATTTGATTCCGATACAGGAGATGTAGCCTGTCTCTCTGTCTTTTTTTTTTTTTAATTCTTTCTTCTTTCCCTGCACACACACCACCACCTCCCCCCACCACCCCCCACATCTTTTTCTTTCCCTTTCCCTGTCTTTCTCTCTGGGTACACAGGGAGTTGTTAGGAATGAAAGGTAGCTGGCCCAGAATGCTAATATCTCTGCTTTGATAAGTCTGAGAGATGTTTTAATTAGGAAGAGGATGCAAAGACTTAGAAGAATGTAGTTACTCATGTAATTTGAAAACCCTGGAAACAATCCTGAGGGGCAGTAGCCTGAGGAAGAAATGTAGTTTATTTCTCTGGGAAAATATAGTCAGATGTAGCTTATATGTGGGTTTCTGATGTGGTTTTATTGGAAAATACCCATGTGATTCAGTTTAGGTTGGCTGTTCTCCAGACATAAGAGTGCTAAAATGCACTTAGCATGTTTTCAACTACTACTACCTTGGACCTCCTCACTTGCTTTAACAATGTAGATAAAGAGCATCTTTACCTGAGCCAAACCTATGATTCAGTAGCTGTGGGATGTCATCCATGGAGAAATCCCTGCAGTTAGCTGGAGGAGACGGGATCAGTTGTGATGCTGCCAAACATCTGTACGATTCGTTGCCAGAAGCTGAATCTTGCCAGAGAGGCTTTGCGGTGTCAAACTTGGCCATACAATCCCACTGGGGGCTGGCCAGTCACAGAATAAAGGAAAGACAGTCTGTGCCAGCCCTAGCAGAAATGGTCAGAAGCTCCTTGTTCTTGTGGTCATGATCACCTCAAAATTACTGTCAGACTCTTGAAAGGATGATTTAACATAACTTAGAACTGACTTCAGTATCTCTCTCTACATTTTTTTTCTCATTTTCTTAAGAGACCTATCCTTCACCCCCCTTTTTTCTTCTCCTTTTCCCTACTCTCTTGAGGCTTGATTGCAGGTCATCACCACAGGGCTGCCTCCAGCTCGCCTTTTCTGCATCAGAAAGAGGAGTTTCATGAGCCAGTGCAAGGCGTTGTTGCCTTCTCTCTTGCCCGCAGTGAACTTCTCAATACAATGATAAACTACTTGTATTAAACAACAGAAGAAGAATTTTGAGGCAATAAATAAATCATGTCCCTGCAGAGCAAATCAGTAAACGTGAACAGGGTAAGCTTTAAGCACTTCCAACCTCAGGAGCTGCAGCATGAATAAGGATTTGGTCCAGCCCTGCTGAAGTCAGTGAAAAGAATCCTACAGGCTTGTAGGAGCTTTGGATCAGGATTTGTGATTTCTGGGTGTGGCGGGTTGACCCAGGCTGGACACTGGGTGGCCTCCAAAGCTGCTCTATCGCTCCACATCCTCAGCTTGTCAAGGGAGAGAAAATATAACCAAAGGGTCATGGGTCAAGATACGGACAGGGAGATCATTCAGCAGTTACTGTCACTGGCAAAAAAGTCTTGAACTGGGAAAAAGATCATTTATTCCCAATCAAATCGGAGAAGGATAATGAAAAACAAGCCCAAATCTTAAAAACACCTTCACCCCACTCCTTCCTGGGCTCAACTTTACTCCCAAATTCTCTACCTCCTCCTCCCTGAGCAGTGCAGTGGGACAGAGAATGGGGGTTTTGATTGGTTCCTCACATGTTATTTCTTTCTGCCACTCCTTGCTCATCAGTGGGGGACTCCGTGCTCTTTACCTGCTCTGCCGTGTCTCCCATGGGAGACAGTCCTCCACAAACTTTTCCAATATGAGTTTTTCCTGTGGGATGCAGTTTTTCATGAACTGCTCCAGCATGGGCCCTCTTCATGGGGTGCAGTCCTTCAGGAGCAGATTGCTCCAGCATGGGTGCCCCATAGGATCATAAGTGCTGCCAGCAAACCTGCTGTGGTGTGGGCTCCTCTCTCCATGTGTCCACAGGTTCTGCCAGGAGCTTGCTCCAGTGTGGCTTCCCACAGGGTCACAGCCTCCTTTGGGCATCCACCTACTCCGGCGTGGGGTCCTCCATGGCCTCCAGGTGGACTCTGTGCCTCGTCACCTTCATGGGCTGCAGGGGCACAGCCTGCCTCATCATGGTCTTCACCATGCTCTGCTCTGGTGCCTGAAGCACAACCTCTCCTCCTCTGTCTCCTTCTTTATTGGCCTTGGTGTCTGCAGAGTTGTTGCCCTTGCATATTCTTACTCCTTTCTCCAGCTACATTTGTGCAGGGCTTTTTTCACCCTTTTTAAATACATTATCTCAGAGGCCACACCACTGGTGCTGATGGGCTCGACCTTGGCTGGTGGCAGGTCCATCTTGGAGCCAGCTGGCATTGGCTCTGTCAGGCATGGGGGAAGCTTCTAGTGGCTTCTCACAGAAGCCACTTTGTAGCCCCTCTGGCGTTACTAAAACCTTACCACACAAACCCAGTACACTGAGGAAATGTTGGTGTGTTTGTTCACCCGGCTGCCTCCATCAAACACCTAAACAAATCTCACACGTTCTGTGTTCACTCTGATCTGGCAGCAGCACTAGGGCAGGTAAGAAAGTGGTTGTTTGCAGATACCAGTAAAGCTAATTCTCTTTTTTTCCATAATGTTCAGTGGTAATATTTTTGTTGTTGTTGTTGCATAGGAAAGTAGATTTAAAATGAGTTATTCACAGTAATTTGCTTTCTGCTGCTTCTTAGGTTTCACGTTTTGGCAATTTACATTTTGACAATTACTTTCTGTGATAATGCTTCAATCAATTTTAATGTTTACTGTAATTATGAGCTTTGTGAGCCTATAATCCACAGTTTTGCATTTATTCCACAAAATGTTGGTCATGTGATTTATAAAGATGATCAGAAACATGGGTTTTGTTTTGTGTGGGGAAAGAAATGGCAGAGGCATTGGCCTTTAAGGCTACCTTGTACTATCTCCCTCGTTGTCTCCGGTCACAGAACTTTGTGTGGGATGAAAGCCGACCGTACTGGAGTGAAAGCAATGTTTCTCAGCAAATCCACTTGCAAGAAAGCTCAAAAGCAATTACACTAGGTAAACAAGAAAGGATGATGTAGATCTTGTTACTTTTTCTAGCTGGGTGCTAAATGCAAAGCTGATGGGATTATTTGATTTCACTCTTCCAAATCCTGCTGTGTGTTATCTTTGGCGAATGACTTAGTAATCTTTAGTGTGCATACATACATGTTAACAACAAACAGTGCAATGAAAGCAGAATGGCAAGCATCGAAAGCAAAGCGTTATCATGTGAACATCACAATACTAGACTTGTGATTTGCTTCATTTCGGGTTGTTTTTTTCCATGTGAAAGAATGCCCGTTGGCTCGGATGCTGCAGGAGCTCATTATCTTCTTTCTCCAGAGTGCAGATTCCAAAAAAAATTCTAAAATAATGTGGTATAAAAGCTGGGCACACATTATTAGTTTAAAGGAATGAAGAAAGCTTTATGAGGCTGTGATAAAGATTTTCACCTGATCTAGTTGCATTTGTTTACCTGGTTTCTACCAGATACTAATCAAACTGGAGCCAACTGGAGAGATTCTCGCTTTCGGAGTTCTACTCTGCCTTCTTGTATGCTTTTGTCCTTGTGAATCTTATCAACGTAAACCATAAAGCTCCCCACCCCGTGATGGAATGCATGCCCTGTTTTAGACGGTATGATGAAAACTTTCATCAGGGCTTGTGACCTTGTCTTCAGGGGGGTTCTTAGCAATCAGCAGTAGAGAAGGAAACGTAAAGAGCTGTGTAGCAACCATAATGATTCTTCATCTCGTTGCAGCTGCCATCCAGAAGGGCTGTCGTCCCTCCTCTCGTATACCAGATGGTGCCGTGGCTTCTGTCCTGAAGTTTTGAGCCTCTTTAACACTCCTTATAGCCATCTTCCAAAGGAAGTAAATTACATCCTTTGGAATCAAATGTACAAGAGGAAATCAACTAGATAATTTCTCATTTCTTGGAGTACTTTGCGCTATCCCTGAAATACAGAATTTAAAAAATGGTTAGAAACACTGATTCCGTACTGCCGGAATCGGGTGTGTTAACCATTGAAGCAGCTTGCCACTTCCTGCCTGTGTCCAGCTTCCACTTGTGACCTGCCCTGTAACAGAGCGGGTGTGCAACCACTTCTTCAGTGTCTGTCATTCAGACACCAGCCTGGCCTCACCTTCCTTGTCTGAGGCCCCAGAAGTGTACCTAGGGAATGAAAGCATCTGCTGTAAAAATTGAGAGAATGATGCCTTAGATAACATCTTGCATTTCTGATTGTGAATTTGCTTCTGTGTTCATGGAATATATTGAGGTTTAAAGGCTTGTAAAACGCCCTCTTTTCCAGATTTGATTGCACATTCATTACTCATTACCTAGTGGTGTACCGTTTGCTGTATGGCGTAGCAGTAGTGCTATCAGTAATATCTAGTGTAATTAACATTTGAAGATAACTCTGGAATTGGGCCAATCAAGTCCAATTTCGTATTTTGGAAATGATAAACAGGAAAATCGTGCACACGTGACATGTCGCTTTAGGGTCGGGCAGTTTTCTAATTATGGCACGATGGACCTTCTGCCTTGGGAATAGAATGGAGTGGCAAGTCCATCTTCTGCATTTGCAGTCAGGAAAACCATCATGAGTGTCTGGCTGCAGGAATGGCATCTCCACACTTGTGCAGCCTTCGTACCGTTCATAACTGCGCTGCACAACTGCATTTCCATTCAGCCCCCGTCTGACACTTAGACATCTTGCAACAGGAAATTCCATGAGGTGCCCACGTACTGTGTAAAGTGGCATCTTTCATCTGTTTGACACTGGCGTGCTGGTAATTTCATTGCTTCAACTCCTGGTTTCGTATTATGAATCAGTAGAAAAAGGAGAGATGGATCATTTTCATATTATGCCCTTCATAATCATAAATACTTTAATAAAATTGCTTCTAACTGTACTATAAAGTGAGAATGCAGATTTAATAGTGTTTTACGAGAGAACAAAGAAGGCTGTCTTCTTTTAAAAAAATAATCTTTATGATGGTTACAGAACAGGAGAAAAGATTGGAGTTGTAATGTTTTTTAACTTAATTGTAGTTGGAGTTAGTGAGAACACTGCGGGTAAAATAACAATTCAGTCAAAATGTTATTTTATCAAAGCTGGAGGGTTTTGCGGAGGCATATTTATTTCTAGGATCTTCTTGCAGGGGACTCTTGGGTCTGCGGCAGAAAGCAGTGTTTTACACACTGACCTCAGCTGCAAAGAACTTGTGTTCAAATCCCTTTTATTTTAAGATGAAGGGGGGAAAAAAGAAAATAAAAAAGTGCTTTATAATTTGCAGTCCTGGGAGTTTGCACATGGGATTTTTGCATTGCAGATCCTCATACATGTTCTTGTAGTAAAATGTGCAAATGCATCTCCTCTTCGTGTGACAGGAAGGCAAATTTTGGCGTCTTAGCTTCTACCTTGAAATAGTAATTGTTGTTTTCTGCTCTGAGTACTTCATCTTCTCTGAATTTGCTGGGGAAGTCGGGGAGGCTCTGGGGGATGACTGCAGCACATTCCTGATACCTGGGGGTGGTTTCCAGTCAATTGTTTATGAATGGTTTCTATTGCTATTTGTTTTAAAGTATCACCTAGGGGACCAGTCCCAGTTTGGATTCAGGGATGCTCCAGGTGCTGCAGACAGGGGTGCCCTTTCTCTGAGGAACCTGAGTTGTAAAGTAGGTGAGGCAGAAAGTCTGTGGGAGGAGGGAAATGCTCTCGTGGTTTTATAGAGGGGAAATGGAGAAGTGGAGATACATAACAATTGCCACGATGGGAGCCTGCAGTAGAGTCAGAACTGCAGGTCTAAGATTGGCCGAGGCTCAGAGGACTCCTTCAGCCCCTCCTCAAGCCTGGGGAGGTCCTCTGCCTCCTCCTTGCCCAGAGACAGCCAGGAGGTGCCTTGCAGTGAGCCAAGGCAGGTGCTGAGTTCAGTAGATGTTCCTTTTATGTTCAGTGCTTTATTTCCTTACGCCAAATGAAGTGATGCTGAATCTTGTAAAGCTCCTAATGGAATACACCCACTAGGCAGTAACTATAGCACTTCACGCTCCACAAACCCTCCCAAGCATCAGGCCCTTATTTAGTTGGGAGCTGTGCAAGTGAAGAGCGGAGTCTCACCACTGCCCCGGCTGAGGATGCGGTTTTGGAGCGCAAGTGGAGGACAATACCAAGTCCTCCACTCTTGCTCAGGAAGGGGACAAGGCAATGTAATGTAGTGATGCAAAACTATGAAGTGAAGAAGTCTTAGCTGGCTACTTCTCACGCCAGTTCCTGGGAGTACTTTGTAGTCAATTGCCAAACAATGGAGCTGGATGCAATAGGATGTTATTAGTATGATAGTAAAGCACGAATATAATGCAAATAATATGTCACATAGTAAAGTGACCGAATGATGCAGTAGAAGGTAAAGACTCGATCATGAATCCCCAGCCTTTTTTTACTACCATGTAAGTGATACAGTTAAATTCTTCCACCAGGACACATCTGGCTATTTGCCCCCTTTCTGTGGACTACTAGCGGCTTGACAGTCTGCACCAGAAAGACTTCCTATTTCCCCACTCATTTCTGAAAGTTTGTCATTGACTTCACGAAGACTGAGATTGCAGCCTTACACATTGGCACTGGTGGTTAGTGCCACCAAACAGATTTTGGAAATCCTTCAGCTGGGCCACGACTCTCTATGTCAGTGCAGCCCTACTTCCAGACCAGGGACTAGCCTTCCTGTGATGCAGGATTATGCCAAGTAAGGAGGCTCCTTTGTGCTTTCATGAGAGCTGGGAGAGTGGCAGCTGCTTGTTGCTGATCCCAAGGTCTGAGTGTTGGTGGAGGGAGGACTTCACTGCCCCTTCTTGGTATTAGTACTCTGCTCACATTGCTTGGTGTGAAATTCTGCTCTGCTGCAGTTATTGGGGCTGTTAGCACTGATGCTGAGCTTTCACACCTGGTAATTTCAGACTGACCAGATTTATGTTTTATTTCCGTGCAGAGAGTTGAAGGAACTGAGAGCTGGAAGAAGAGCCTGCAACCTGCTTCCCTCCTGCATTTCCGCGGGGCTCAAGAGAAACAGCTCATTCTCGAAATACCAACTTTTCAGATTCATTGATTCTTTGCTTAAGGTAAAATAGTCTTGATTTAAGGGACATTGAAGCAGCTGGAGTCAGGTTGATTTTTAGACCTTTCTGAATTGTTTCCTAAATGTAATGTAAGTTGCAGTGAGAAATTTACGGCAGTATGAGAACAGGCATTTCCGAATGTCAGATTGTGTCTGTAAATTGCCATGTCTGGTAATAAACCCACCTGTCAAGTCACTGGCAATCACAGCCTACCAGTGAATCTGTTTTTGCTGTGTGCCATTTCCTGAGTGAATCACAGACACAGCAAAACAAATGATTCTTTCTCACGCTCTCAACAATTTTTGGAAATTCAGGTGAAAGCAAACCTGGAGCTTTTAAGTTAAATGCCCCAGGCAGTTAAAAGCAACTCTAGGGAGATAACATTTTGAAGCTATACATTTAAGCATTTAAAAGGGAATTCTTTAAATGAAGATTTGTTTTTCAAACCTGCTCCTTAGCATGGTTATGTATGTATAAGAAAACAGTAGCCTACCAAATCTTGCTTTAAATATTTGGCTCACCATTTATTATTATCCGTGCTGAACATTTTGAGCATGTGCACTTTGAGGTGTGATGTCTGACAGGCTTTAATTCTTTCGGCTCAACCATCTGATCTGAAGAGGGAAGCAAAATTATAGCCATAAAACTGTACCCTCTGATTCACCTTCCTGTTCTATTTATGATTTTTGCAACTGGGATGAATAAACTCTGTAGTCAGCATTCAGATGAGCGGGTGTATAGTTAGCTCATTTCTCTGCACATGTCCTCAGAGCAGAATAGTAAATCTGGCTATTTTTGAAACCACTTTACTGCAATATTGTAATTTTAATTCTTTTAGCATGCTTGTGTTTAGAAGTGTTTTTTTAGGTTAATAAGACTGAAAGGCATTCTTGGAGTGCTACCCGTGAAGGTCACGTGTAAGTCTTACGACACTCAAAAGATAGCAGGGGTGCAAGGCCTCTGCATTGGTAATTACCCAAAATGCCTTGCCCATTGTCTTCCTTTTCTACCTACGAGCACATCCGAAAAATGGTAACAAGAAGAATTTGCAATGGGGTGTGGTTTTTAATAAACAATGCTGTCCTCCAAAATGGTTGGCTTTCTGGCAGTGCATGCCCGTCTCTCCACTTTAATGGTTGCTGAAGCTAATGCTACCTAAATTGCAGAAAGATACACCTTGACCCTGACATTCTGTCAACACCCTAACAAATGTATTTGATGTACAACTTTCCCAGTTAGGTGGGCATTTGGTGGTTTTATTCTGATTTTTTTTTTTTCCTTTATTTTGGCAATTGTTGAAACTCAGGCTTGGGATCTCTTCCTTGCAAGGAAAACCACAGCAAAACCACCATCCCGAGCTGTGAGTGCTTGTTGCTGTGCCTTAGGTACCAATGGTTAGAGGGGGGTGAGCAACGTGGTTTTTCTTCTCTGAGACTTTGCCTGACTGGTGAATCTTACAGTGTGCATTACCTGGTGGGGAATGTAGTAGCGTATATCAGTAAACGGTGGAGTTGTTGATATGCAGGGCTCTAGATCCTTCCAAATGTTTTAGTAATTTTTGAAAAGTTGCATGACTTCTAAAGCATATTTTAGCCTCCAACTACCCCTTGCTATGAATGATTATACTTTCTCATATCTTCAAATTCCCATTAGTATTTCCATGGTAAAATTTTTGGAGGAGCAGGGAGATAACATTTGTGTCCTTTGTTTCCTTTGCATCCAGTTGGGCAAGGAGGCTAAACATTTAACTATCCTTCACTGTTTTTTCTCACCAAAGCTGAGGCTGGTGCTGCTAGAACTCCTCATGCACAGAGGAGGCAGATGAACAAGAGGAACCTGAGTGGGTACAGGAGACTTGATCCCAGGTCTCTGAGTCTATAACCTCAGTATAGGTTGAGGACTGACCTGTTGGAGAGCAGAGTAGAGGAAAGGGACCTGGGGGTCCTGGTGGCCAGCAGGATGACCATGAGCCAGCAATGTGCCCTCGTGGCCAAGAAGACCAATGGCATCCTGGGGTGTATTAGAAGGGGAGTAGCAAGTACGTCAAGAGAAGTCCTCCTGCCCCTCTGCTCTGCCCTGGTGAGGCCACATCTGGAATATTGTGTCCAGTTCTGGGCCCCTCAGTTTTTTCAGAAAGGATAGTGAACTGCTTGAGAGAGCCCAGCGCAGAGCCACAAAGGTGATGGAGTGGAACATCTCCCTTAGGAGGAAAGGCTGAAGGAGCTGGGTCTCTTTAGCTTGGAGGAGGCTGAGGGGTGACCTCATGAATGTTTAAACATATGTCAAGGATGAGTGTCAGAAGGATGGGGCCAGGCTCTTTTCAGTAATGTCCAATAATATGACAAGGGACAATGATTGTAAGTTGGAGCATAAGAGGTTCCACAAAATCGTTAGGAAAAACTTTTTCACTGTGAGGGTGACAGAGCACTGGCACAGGCTGCCCAGAGAGGTTGTGGAGTCTCCTTCTCTGGAGACATTCAAAACCCACCTGGACATGTTCCTGTGTGACCTACTGTAGGTGATCCTGCTCTGGCAGGGGGTTGAACTGGATGATCTTGTGAGGTCCCTTCCAACCCCTAACATTCTGTGATAAGCTGGTTGTCAGCCTTGTTCAGGTGGCCCCTGAAAGGATGTTCCTTTGGGCAGAAGAAACATCAAGACATAGCAAATTCACAAAACGGAGGCTGGGGAATTTAACCAGATAGTATCTTGTATGATCACTAATTATACTATATCCACAGCCTAATAAAGAACCAGACTGAACAGAATTGGGAGACGTGCCAGCTCAGTGCTGTGCCAGAAATCAGCCTGGCACTTTAAACCCCATTTCGGTCATTGTTTTCCACTCGACAGAGCACTTCTACACATGTTTACAAAATGCATTGCTGTTGTGGGATGTTGCATTTGGTAAGTTCCTATCTGCTCTCCTATAGACAGCACTTCATCTGGTTTGGTGTATGGCAGTTCTAGCACAGCTGTACTGCTGCAGCAAATGATAAATCTGGTTTCTTTAGGAGTGTTATAGAAGCATTTACAAAGATGACATGCCTGAAGCTCAGAAATAGCACAAATCTGTTTGGGATGTTCCTCAAGTATTTGATAATCTCATATATCCCCTTCCCTCATCTCCTCTCACCTCGTACTTGTAACTTCTAACAACAGGGATGGCTGTGACAAAAGAAAATAGATTTTTCCCTATTCATGATAAAGCACAATAATCAAAGTCATTTGAGGGAAGCCATGAAATCACATAAGCTCCAGACATCTGAAGATGCTGCAAGTTTTACTGAGAATGCAAATGCTCTGGCAAAGCTGTTTTAGATGTTTGTAACAGGAAATTAATTCAATTAGCAGAGCTGGGAAATGCTGCTGCAGCTGAAGTACACTCGTAACAGGCCAAACTGCTTTTTCTTATGGGAAACCTCCTAGGTCAGGGATAAAGGAGAGCAGTTCTTTTAGGAAGTTCCTCTAGCAAAGCTGCTAGACTATCAACTAATAAAGTCCCTTGTTTGCTAGCCCATCCTGACAGAAAATAGTAAGACTGTTAGTTAGGAAGTCACTGGGCTAGGGAGAAAATAAAGGTTAGGAAATGGCCACTGTACCAGAAATGGCCACTGTACCAGAAATGACCATGGAGAATATCCAAACTCTGACAGGTCCATTAGCCAGTGCCTCTCCAGAGCCTCGAAGATGTGTCCGACAGACGACCACTAACCAGGGTGTACCAGAGTAGCTCTGAGTGCACATTGACAGGTATATTTTCCTGCTCTGGCAAGGGAATTGGACTAGATGATCTTTTGAGGCCCCTTCCAATCCCTAGCATTCTGTGTTACTGTGATATCTGCAACGGATTCAAGCTGGTGTGGAGACACAACAATATGGATTATTTCCTTAAGCTGTAAGGTCATAAGGAATGAAATCGCTTCTCCTCTTTTAAGTGACTCCACTTTAATCCAGCTGAGAAACAGTACCAGGCTTTATTGGTGCAAAGGGACTGCCCTTGCTCCTTGTCTGTATAGTTCCTATTCTACAAATCAATAAGAGACTGCAATATTTATGTGACATCTTCAAGTCCTCCATATAAAAGCTCACTCTGACAAGAAATATATGAAAATTCCCTCCACTTTCTGCCCATTAGAGCCTTCAGCTGGGAAATGTCAGCAAAGGATTGCTCAACTGAAACATGACCTGCAGTTTTTCTTGAATGGAAGAGACATTGATGTTGCAAAGTATTGATGCCTTCAGAAAGATACAGTTAAAGAGCATTTTTATTTACTTTAAAACATCAACCTCTGTGCCCACAAATGAAATAATAATTTACAAATAGCTCTAACACAGAAATAACCAGCTCCAGCAGCATTTTTCACCTCTAAGAGTTGGGAAGGAACTCTGTTAGTCTCCACTGGAGAAGCACTGGGAAGGAAAATGGGAGGGTTTTTTATGTGGATTTTATTCGTAAAGACCTAGATTTACTAAAGCTTTGCCATATGCTCCCGTTAAGGTTCCTGTTTTGGTCATCTTCTGTGCCTGTTACCTGATTTCCTCTTTAATTGTGTAAATTAACATGAACTGATGCTGATTCTGTTTTTTATTGAGACATTCCCAGAAAAGATGGGGAGGGCAAAACCTCTTCGCATCCTCACGTTCTGTGCTTAACTTAGCCCTTTAGTTCTAATGTCGTGAAGTGGTTTTAGTCCTAGGTCAGATTCAGCAATTAGCAAGTGAAATACAGCTATTGCAGAAGAGAGATATAATATTCCTTTTTGTTCTTTTGCACGTACTGTGGCATCTCAATTAAACATGATGGTGTTTTTTTAAAAGCTGCAGACCAGACTATTTTTAGATAAAGAATCTGGCACAGCCCACTAATTAGAAGTTTGTTCCTTGCTGCTGCTAGCCACAACCTCTTTTTTTTTTCTTTTTTTAAAAACTTTGTTTAAAAGCCCAATAAGTAAATATTGCTGAGTTCTTGCCTTTTTAATGTGAAGATCAAATCATTCCCATGAGGAGCTTCTGTCTCTTCTTGTGCAGCTGTACTCCTCCACAATCAAGGGCCAGCATTTTAAAGTGGCTGATAACACTAAATGCTTTAAGTTCTGGGTGCTCTGTTTAGCATGTTCAAAAGGGCTGATCTCTGGAGAGTCCAGAGCCACCCACTATGAAAATACCAGCTTCTACTAGCTGGCTGCACAAAATTCCCAGGCAAAGAGTACTGCTTTATAGTGATATTTTAAAGCGAGGTTCTTTGGGGAGAAAGGTGATATCTCCTGGAAATGGTGCGGTCGGTTTGAATTTATTTTGTAAAACAATACGGGAGCTCAGATGCATATCCTCTGGTTCTGCCTCCTCGTTACGAGATGCAGGTGAGGAGAGGGTGACCTGGGGACTGGCTAAAGCCCTGTGGTTATTGGTGGCACGGCACAGTGGCCTGGTTGCTGGGCCATGCAAGCTGAAGGCATCCTGCAGAAATTGAGGGCTTCAGCAAAGCCACTGGGGAGCAAGCAGGGTAAATGCAATGTTCGTCCTCTCATCTCAGTATATTTGCTCTCTTCTCAAGCATACCAGTCAGATAAACTTGCATATGTGTTTGTTTACTACTCTATTGGTGTTCTCCCATCATCCCCAGAAGTTTGGTAGAGGAAGTAAATTACAAACTGCCACTTGGTAATAGGTGGTCACAAGCAAAACTCATTTACAAAAGCAGAACACGCTGGAGTCTAAGCATGGCCATGCCGATCACCGTCCGTTTTGCCATCAACTTCTGGCATCCGGCAGTGACTTCAGTGGAGCAAATTTGTGTTTAGCCAGCTGATCGCCTGCTTCCTGGGCATCTTTCTTTGCAAGGCATAAAAACACCTCTTCCAGCAAGATTTTCACGTGAGGTAACTCCCTGCACTTCCATGAAAGTCAGCAGAACTGTGATATGCCAGCTGAGCACCTGACTTTTGCAGTTGAACCTGCTGAATTCTCAGCAGCACCTTAATTTTGAGAGGACGTTCTGAAGCTGCAGAAAATGAGGGACATTGCGTATGGCCTGTAATAAAGAGTCCAGAGAGTCCTTTCCCTGGAAAGGACTTTCCAGGGAAAAGTCCTTAATGTTAATATTAGATACTCTCATGTCTAATACTTCATTCTGGAAACAGTCTATCACTGAGGCTTTTTTCCTAGTCTCCTGCTATTTCAGTGCTAAAGAAAGTGTGGCTCTTAAAAAGAGGTTTGCTATTACGGCTAAGACAGTTGATTTTTCAGCCTGGATATGTTAAGATGAACAGCTTTTAATTTGTCATGGAAATTAGTCATTTAAAGTAGATGTTTTCATAGTTAAGTGGACTCACTCAGTGTGAATCACAGTGTGAAAAACCACACAGAGCCAGCCCCACTTGGTGCTCTATGTGAATCTGGAGTAACACTTCATCAAAGTCAGTAAATTTAATTTAAATAAAGTAAATCCAGTATGAATGAGTCTGGAATCAAGTCTCATGTTTTCAGACATCTGCAGTGGTTTTAGAGCTGACTGGAAGCTGTCGAGAGACCGCCACTGGGTGATTTTAATAGCCCACAGGAGAGTGCCTCTATAAAAATGATGGAGTGGCACTGCTCATTATCTGCAAGCTCTGAAGGTGAAATAGATAAACTTCAAAGCACAAAGAGAAAGTGAGTCTGTGAGCCGTTTGTAGGACGTGTATATGCCACGTGGTTGAGGGTGAGAAGGCGCCCACCGAGTTGCCCATGTGCGTACACGGTGTGGGGCTGCTGCGTCTGCCACGTGCTGCTGCCCTGCCCTGTGGCACGAACTGCCTGTAGGCACTGCAGAGATGTAGATTCTAGGTAGTGTGACTTTTTATGGCAGCTAAGTGTTGTTGGATCATAAGGTGGGATTTCAAGTAGTGATTTAGGAGCCATGCTGATTTTTTGCATTTCCTCTAGACTGATCTCTAAGGTTCCTTCCAGCCTAGACTATTCTATGAGTCTATATTGTCAGTCCCCCTCAGGCACCACCACCATTAGTAATGGGGGTCAATTTTCCTGTGCTGGGGCTTCAGGGCCGGAGAATGTTCCTGCTAGGTGTCCAGGATTAGCAACCTCTAACATCTGTGTGGATATTTGATGCTGATTAAATCTATAACTTTCAGATTTCTGGATTTTCCACAATGTACATGCACAGAGAGATTTCCCAGGTATTCCACACTGGGTATAGACATGGCCCTGCTCTGGCCTCATGCCTTGGAGAATTTATAAGGCTAGCCATGGTGTTCTACTGAAGTGCAAGGGCCCAGTTTACTAACAGGAGTGGGAAGAAAGTGAGAAAAGCAGCTGGTTTTCCAAACAAGAAGACCTGAACTTTGAAAATTTGGGTATGTGTTTGAAAATGTCTACTACCACCTTTTCTCTGCGGAGTTTCATAGCTCCTGCTGCTTGGCCAGATGGCAAGTTGATTAGTAGCCCAAGCAGCTCTGATGATTTTTGCCAAGAGCTCACTAGCAATGTGGTGCTGTGGATCTGTATTCCTTTTTTCCTGCTTTCACTGGATGCAGCAGCAGAAAGCCAATAGCAAGGCAAAGCAAAGCACATTCATTTGTCCTCTTTTCTGTGAGCAAAACAGTGTTGCCAGTTTGTTGGAGGATTTCTGATTAGCAGGTTCTGGCTAGAGTGACTTGGACCTTGGAATATATTTTGGTTCCTTGTTTGCAAGTGAAGAGATATGGAAAACCCTGCTGACATTCAGTTCTGTTTATTTTAAATGTAACCTTTCTTATTTATTTTAAATGTTGCCCATTTGCTTGTGGAAGAGCATAGTCTGAATTGCCGTAGTGTACTGGGCTTGACATTCCTGATGTAAATCAGACCACCCTCCCTTGCAGCTAATATTCACCACTTGAGGATCTGGCATGCAGTGTTTTATTATTTCTTGATTTTCCTGTGATATTCAGGTCCTGCGAAAACAAAAAGCTCTCCTGTTGATCAGATAAAGCAGGTCTTTCTGGAAACGTGGCTTTGTGGAGATGATAGGCAGCAATGTTTTTCCCCACCACTTGTCTTGCTGAACTCGGAAATGGAGTAGGCTGGATGGACCAGGCTGACACTGGTTCAATGTTGTTATGATACGATCAGCAAATGCCTCGAAAACTTACCTGTTTCTGAAAAATTAGGTGCTGGATGCAGTATGTGCTTGTGACGAGACTGTTAACCCTGAGAACTGTTCAGTTAATGACAGGGGATTACAGAGTAAGGTTTGCATGTTATGTGTCCGTTACCAGCGATAGCCGTGTTTTCAGACCCTCCTTCAGGATCCGATCAGTCATCCAGACAAAAGGTGGAAAGATACAAGTTGTCTTCTCCCCGTACGTGATTGCTTCTTGGCACGAATGTTCAACCTTTGCATGCCTGGATGCTTGGTGAGTTCAGCAAGTGATAGACAAGCAGTGAGGGTCAGCTTTTGACCTTGCATCTTGTTCTGTTTTTTCTCAGTGTTAAATTCCAGGCCTGGTGCTCCAGGGAAATCTCAGTTCTTGATTTTCTTCCCCCTCTGTTATAAAATTAAAAGGCTCTTGAAGCTTCTGATCCTGCAAATGAGAGCACTGCTGGGAATTTGAGTGCATCATTGGCTTTATTAGAGCTAGTCCTGAAAGTAAATTTGCTTAGGTGTGTTAGTGTTTGCAAGGGAGGTTTTGATCCCGTAAACTGCCATGCAGCGGGGAGAGGGCTTCCTAATCATTTCGAGAGGTGGGAATGACCTGTAACAAGTGTACCTCTAAGTCTTTTGGAAGCTTGTAATCTTGCTTTAGCATTAGCACACCTTCAGAAGAGTGAGCTTCCCATACACCGTCTGACAACACTTAACTCAGGATCCTGCTAAATGCCATTGGGAGGAGCTGGCTGAAAATGTTGGCTCAAAACCTGCATATGTGCCATCAGTCGGGGTATTGCTGATGTAAATATGGGTAACGAGAGTCTCTACAGCTCTCCTTGTGCTTGCCCCAGTGCAAAACCAATGTGACAGGGCTATGTGTGGTGTCTGGCATGGGTCACGTTGCTTAATTTTTTCACATTGGGTTTTTTTTTTTAATTCTCTTTTAGTGTGCTATGCTAAACATTTCAATATATGTTAGTATTTAAAAAAAAACAAACCAAACCTTTGAAGATGAAGATGTGATCCTAAGTGATTCTGAAGTCTGAGGTACAGCAGAAACAGGGTGGTTGGTGACTAAGATACTTCTGATTCTTTCTGGTCGCTGTGTTATTTCTTGGGAGTTCTATGTGAGCTGAAATAAAGCAGGTGTTTAGTCCATTTTGATAAGGAAATGTCAGCTTTAGTCTATGAATACAATGAAATCAATAAGCTCAATAAAGCCTTGAATGGAAGAGTTGGCTGAATAAGCAGCGGGTTGAATCCCACAGCTCCATTTGCAAAATAATAGCTGCTTTCTACAACTGCCAGGGCGAGATTGTATCCTGAGTGTTGCCACGGGCTCGCAAAAGGCTGCGGGAAAGGCTGGAGCGCACAGCAGCAAACCAGCCAGCGTCAGGTGGCCCTGCAGGTCGGGTGGGAAAGACTTCTGAAATGCAGATGTTACTGCAAAGCTGATGTGAACTTCCAGCTCTGTGGGGGAGAAGGCCAAAAATGTTTCACAAGTGTCATCTGCAATGCTTTGTGTCCTAAAGCCAGAAAATACGTAGGTTTTTAAAGGTTTTTGACTACGTTAATTTAAAGTTTCCCAGAAAACACATGGGTGGTGATATTGTTAGTCTTTCGAGCTGTTCCTGCTCTAAAGAGTAGGTATGGCTAAGGACTTTTTCCAAGAGCGGTATGTCTGAAGGAATGAAATGCACAAGCAAGGAGGAAGGGCAGGTCTGGGGATCGGTGAAGATCATTTTCAAAGTTTGAGGGAAAGGGCTCATCCAATGCTGGGTGTTGAACAGCCAGGCGGTCTTGGGTCCGCCTTGTTTAGGCATTGGGGAGAGGAGGTGAAAAGCTCAGATTAGATTTTGGTTTTTTAAGAAAGGAACAACTGTTTGTGTTGGGTTCATGCACCTGTTTTGAGAAATGAGCAGATATTTGTGACACTTAATGCAATGCAACCAGTTCAGCCATCCATGTGATAATAATGTAGCTTTGTGTAAGAGAAACCACTCTGAGCTGGTTATGGGTGGCCTGGCCTCCTGTTAGAGTACTCAGTGCAGGTAAAATTCAGTCCCTTAAGGTGAGTATTGAGCTGCTGGGGAAGACAACAGCTGAGGTCTGCCTTGAATCCTCCAGTGACAAGACATGTTATGAACTCAGCAGGACTCTCTGGAAAGGTGCTGTGGGCACCAAGAACGCTTCTGGCAGGTATCTTCAGTCTTCCATTTAACAGGAGAAAACATCACTTTTCAGGTCAGCTGTTACTCTTGGCCTTTTTTTAATCTGTGTTTGGTTTCTCTGCATAGCTAGTGTCCTGGTTTGTGCTACCTTGCGATGCCAGATGTACCAGGTGCCAGTCCAGATCCTGGCACGTGACCTGTCCCTTATACAGCCCTGCAGTGATTTTTCTTCCTAATGTAGGAAGCTAAGGGGATTTTAGGCAAACTACTTTCTTGAAGTGCATAGGAGGCATCTTGATGCAGGGGGTGCCAGACTTTCATGTAACATCTTCAAAGTATGGATACAACTTCTTCTTTGTTGTGTTTTTTCCACCCCTCCTTTCTTCTTCCTTTGATAAAACTCCTGTGTATTCTGGGTTGCACCCTGCATTCACGTTTGTGAGCTTATCGCTCTTGTTACTCCATGGATGTCAAAAGTGTTACTGTGGTTCACCCTTGTGCGACTGGAAACAGAATCAAGCCTTTTATCTATAGCCACAAATCTATTTTTAATACATTGCTCTTCAGAGCCAAATCCTGGGATTTTTTGTTATTGTTGTTGTTCCTTTCAAAATGGAAAGAACAGGTTTCATATGGAATTGTCTTAGTTTCTGTTTATTGTATTCCTAGTTCTGTGGGAGCTTGTCTAGTTTTATTAAATAGACTGTTTAATCTGACATTTCTCATGTGATGCATTCACATGCCTGCAGAAGTGTCATCCTTGTGGAGCACACTCATAGCAGGGCTATGAAACACGGCCGAGTACATCAGATGCCTCAGTGTTCATGTGATGCCGTGTCTGCTTTCCTTCCGGCTCCTTCGTCACCACGCATGACTCCGAAGATGTTTCCTGTTGTTTTCGCCATGCTCGCTTCTAGTGTCGGGTGAGGTTTCTTTGTCTTTTTTTCATTTGCTAGCTATTTTCCCATTCAGCAGGACTTCCTGAGGCTGGATGAAATAGTAATATTGAGGACTCTTAATAAGAGGAGGTATTATATCTCCAGAATTATTTTCCAACGTTATATATTATAACCTCATTCTAATTGAACTCCACCTTCTTCTTCCTCTTTGCCTTCCCACCCACCTGCCCTCTTTTTATAATCTCTAATATTCTTCTTACACAGCAGAATGTGTGTGATCTCGTCACAAAAACCAATTTGTTCTTTTGGGGTGATAGAATACTAAGATTTCCTGCTGCATCTGCAGTAATAACATAATTAAATAAAGTAATAGTAATGATAATTCTGATGTTTTTCTGTGATAATGTGATGGCCACTGCTAGTGTGATCAGCATGGAGATGTCTCTTACTGCTAATAAGTATCTGCAATTAACACAGAGCTTTAGGTTTTTGTAGTTTTTTTCATTCCACATTAATTACTATTTTTTAAACTGTATTGTTAAGAAATACTGAAAGAACCACTAGAAAACTTCCAGTACCTTTACTTTTATATTGCCCATTTTATTTAACCTGTGAAAATTGAATTCCGGACAGGTTCTTTCTGTCTGTCATTCTTGCTGTGGCTGCTCATGGACCTCTGTGGCATGAGGTCTTAGGCATCGACACGCTGAAATCTGTAATGAACAGCCGTTACTTATGGATGACTTGGATATTTTTCTCTCGCCAGGAGGCCTGAGTCATTCGTGTTTCACGTGCTTCTCAGGGGATGATGGGCTAGAGTGACCTTGGGCAGCAAGTAATTGAAAATGAGAACTGGTAAACAGGGCTACGGCTGATTCTCAGTAGCACAGGAAAACAACCCCTACTTCCACATTAGACTTCTTTCTGGGTGGGGAGAACACGTACGAGTGTGAGCTGAAGCTCGGCGTGCATTGCTGAATCCGCAGAGGTCATCAGCAAAGATCACCTCCTTGCTCTCTGCTGAGACAGAGGAAGAGGTGGTAGGACACGCTCACCCCTGCTTGGAGAGAAGCACAGCCGAGACCACTTGTGCCCGAAAATATTGCAGCTCCTCTCAGCTCCCGTGGAAATAACAAGAGTCCAGTACCGCTGTACTTGGAGGCACCACAGTTGTGGGTCTGCCTAGGTCTCTGTGGACACTGGACAGTTTAGCTGAGTTGCCTGGGCTGGCTGACTGCACCAGTAGGAGCACTGAGGGTTTTACCCTCAGCATTGGTGGAGGGAGAAGGAAGGGGGCTACTGTCTGCCCAAAGACCCTTGTCACGTAGACCAAAGACACCAGAAAGGGCAGGCATCCTGAGACCATCCCTGCTTCTGCTGAAGGTTGATTCACAGAGGTGGTGAATGTGATGCTTCCCTGCAGCCTCCCTGGGTGCGTTCATGGCGTAGCAGCCTTTTGGAAAAAGACAATAGAGGGGTGCATGGCCTACGTGTTGTTTTCTTCCCGTGGAGGGGGAAGCAGGCATTTCGGAGGGGTGGTGGGAACGGGCAGCGGTAACCCAGGCAGCTGTCTGGCACCCACCTTCCTTCTGCCCCCAATCCTCCACCTGAGCACTAGCGCTGTGAATGCGGTGGTCTGGCCCTGTAATTAAATCTCAGCAACTGCTCAGTGTTCAAGAGCCCATCCTCCCAGCCCATCAAAAACCCATCACTCAAGAGAGATTCTATTAATTGCCCATGGAGATAAGCAAGAGGCATATGCAGCAAGGCGTGTCGAGCTTGCTGCTCCCAGCCCACCGAAATTTGCTTCCAGAAGGCTGTGTTTAGTCAAGCCGGTGTGCAAGGCCAGCAAGGACTCGAAGCTGTAATTTGCACCTCTTAGCGTGATTCCACAGTAATGGGATGAAATGTTATGGCAGGGTATTGACCTCTCACTGCCACAGTTGCTCTGGCATTGGGAGTAAACAAATGTTAACGTGGAGGCGGTGATTCTCTCATAAACAGGCAGCAGGGGTGCTCGGATGCTGTTTTGTGACAATGAATAGATCACACTGAAAACAACAGATGCTGATTTCAATAAAATAATACCATTTTCAGGCAACGGTTTTCTGCAACTTCAGAGCTTTGCAGGCCAGAATTAATAAGCTGGTGTTACTGTGAGCTGTTGCAGTACGGCACAGCAATAGACCTGTTTTGTTGCTTGGCTTTCAGCTGAGCCCCAGTTCTTCACTTCAGTTAATAGTAAACTGCTTTGCACAAAGGCGGTTTTTTAAAAAAACATGTTGTACTAGCTTTTATGAATGGGCAGAAGTCCGAATGACAAGAGGTTTGAGATGCATTATCTTACCAGTTATTTAGTAATCTGGCTTGTGGACAACCCTATGTGGTACTGAGCATAATGTACTTATCTGCAATTAACAGAGAGGTCTTTTTCAAAGTCCTTGCAGTTGGAGAACACTGAGTGTTCCAGGCTTCTGGCTCAGTTTGCAATCCCAGCACCACTCTCAGCTGGGTGAATTTGTGTACTGAAATTGTTGCCTCCCCTAACTCACTGTTCTAAGATCTCTGAATCTCAGAGATTCACTGAAGAGCAGTGAAAAGCTGAAATGCAAAATTTAACAGGATAGTGGACTGGGGAATACAAAATAAGATTTTTTTTTTTTTTTCCTGGTAACACCATGGCAGTGGGTGTCTTCTTCTCCATTTCTATTTTTCAATTAAGTTGGAAAAGGAACAGAAAGCCCATTCTTTTAGGGTGTAGGCTCTAACCATGCTGCAGACTGAACAACTGTTTGATAATTAAGTTGGTATGAAAGCCTCATGAAAGACAAACAGCGTTAAACTGGTTATTACTGCAGGAAAAGAAAAGCATCAGTTCATGTCTCGTTTTACTCATCCCAGTGGTGTGGGAGCCCTCTGATCCTCAGTGCCAGTTGCTTTCCAGTACTAACACTGCATGGTTAGTGAGTCTCTGCCTTCCAGGAAATGTCTTCTCCTAAATCTGTTCTGCAGTGTAAGCATTGCGTGGATACATATAGAGGACTCTGTAAGACGGTTTGGGTCAACAAGAAGTTTTCTGTTAATACAAGCTCTGTGTTTTGCAGTCCCTTTTTGTGGAGATAAGGTAGTTTTTTCTGACCCTCTCTGGGGTGCTCTTCCAGATTCTCCCTGCTGCAATGGTCAGAAATGTTCTCCCCTTTTTTTCATACGCAGGTGCTCCCTTCTGTACATGGTGGCGATGTGACCTGTGAGAAAATCCGAAATCAAAATTAACTCATCACCCTCACGTCAGTGCTTTGAGAGGTCTCACGCTCTTTGTTTAGTGACATCTCTCTTGGTTTTGTTGCTGAAAGTTGTTTTATTATTTGCCCTGATTTCCTTCAGAAGATGCGACCGGTTTTGTCTGTCGGGCAGCCCGTGTTCCGTAGCGTGGCGGGGGGAGGAGATTGCTCCTTCGCCACAGCAACATTGCTGCTTTTCAAAAAGTAACATGCTCAAGTGTTTTCAAAGCCCTGCAGATGGCACTGCCTTACTGGGCTATTCGAGAGCCTGTTGCACGTCCCTGTGGTGGGCTCTGTGTCGTCTTCAGTCAGAATGACTCTTCTTGCAGCTGGAGTAAAATAGTTTAAAAGTTCTGGATGTGGGATGTTTTAAGTTAATGAAAAATAATGTGGAAATTGCTAGAAACCTATCCCTTTACTCCTCTTCAGATGGTTTTGTTTACTGGACTGTATTCTTTTTGAGGTTTATCTTCAAAGGTTTTTCAACAGTAACTCTGTACAGCGGTTTTTTTCTCTCCCTTATATTTCCCTGTGCCCATTAAGTACTGGCTGCAGAGTTAATTACCTGTTCCTAAGAGGACCCTGCTAGCAGGGACCAGGGGAGGAAGGTTTGGGTTTTTTTTTGTCATCAGCGTTTCCTGAAAGATTCCCTCCTCCTGGGGCAGAAATGCTCTCCTTGTAAAGAAACAGTGTTGAGGACATAGTGGTAGTGACACATCCCACATTGTTGTTGTTGTTGCTGTTGCCTTTTTCCTGCTGCTACAGTCACTTTGCACATGCTGTTAAGTTCCACAGCTTTTCCTGAAGTCTTGTGAGGAACTGGGGATGTACCTTCTTGACTATGCAAAGACAGGGTGCTGCTGGCCTCGTGCTTGCAGCTCCCTGGTTGCCCCATGGCTGCACCCTGCCCAGTGCATCACTGCTGACGGGAAATGTGTGTCCTCTGGGATGCCAGCACAGCTGCTGGGAATGTGCCACCTGTAGCCAGTAGTGCCCGGCTCTCCAGGGGCAGTCAAACACCCTCTGAGACTCATGCCCCTGGTCTTCCAGACCATTTTTATGCCATTGTTGTGGTTTAACCCCATCCAGCATCTGAGGACCACACAGCTGCCTGTTTGCTAACCGCTGGTGGGATCGGGGCGAGAACTGGAAGAGTAAAAGTGGGAGAACTTGTGGGCTGAGACAAAGACAGTTTGATAAGTAAAACCAGAGCTACGCATGAAAGCACAGCAAAACAAGGAGTTCATTCCCCACTTCACCTAGGCAGGCAGGTGTTCGGCCATTTTCAGGAAACCAGGGCTCCATCACTCGTAACGGTTTTGTGGGAAGACAAATGCCATCACTCTGAATGTCCCCCTTCCTCCTTCTTCACCCAGCTTTATATGCTGAGCGTTGACATCTTATGGTCTGGAACATTCCTCTGCTCAGGTGGGATCAGCTGTCCTGGCTGTGTCCCCTCCCAGTTCCTGGTCCGGCCCCAGGCTACTCACTGGTGAGGAGCAGAAAATGCCTTGACTAGTCCAAGTACTGCTCAGCAATAACAAAAACATCCTGGTTTATTAACACTGTTTCCAGCCCAAATGCCTCATCCAGCCTCATCCCAGCTACTGTGAAGAAAATTAAGAAACTAGCGCAGTCATCTTCTGTCCTATACTGGCTGCAACACAGGGAGACTGTGACTTGTCCAAAACTTGCTGACATTGCAAATTGTAGACAAGCACATGGAGGTCTATTTGTCTATGATTGCTCTCTCTGGGATTTTGTGGCGGGTGAAACAATTTGTTTGCGGTTGCAGTGTTTAACAGGGAGGCAGCAGCTATCGTGTGTGAGGGATCTGCCATATTTCCCAAGAGTCAAAATAAAATTCAGCCGTGGCCAGGTGTTCTCGGTTGCTCCCTGTACATAAATTCTCAGCTACCTTGCTTCAAGGTCAGTCGGATATTTCATGCCTCATAAGTGGTTCACTTTGTCAGGTGACTGGGAAGTAATGCTGCTCTGACTTCACTGCTTATATTTCTTCTGGATAGAAACACTTGAATTCTGCTTTGCTTCATCGCCAATATGACTAATCACGTATGCACACTAGCAGTTCTGGACAAGCTGCTTTCAGGATGGCAGCCCCACAGCCGTTTGTAGGGAACTCCGTTTTATGATTGCAGATGGAGAACTGCTGCCTGCATATGCCAAGGTTTTTTTGCGTCTAGCTGCCCGGCGTGGAATGGATGTTTGAAATGCACCATCTCCTTGGGCTCCATTAGCACTCTGCACTTGGAGTGTCTGAAAGGGAAGTCTTCTGTCTCTGCTGACAACAAACTTGAGTGAGTTGGCTTCTACATTGAGAAGTTGAATCTGCAGCATATGGCAAAATTTCTGCTTTCGATAGTTTTCTTGATTTCTAAAAATATTTTTAGAGTAGTTCTGTACGCTCATAGATGCAAAGTTAGATTCGAAGGGGATTTTGTGCATCCCAGCTCCCAGAGACAACCTCAAGTTAGGAACAAAAGGAAACTAAATCTCTGGGCTGTGAAGAAAAGCCTGAAAGCCAAAAAAACAGTTCAAAATCCAAAAGGCAGCCAGGCGTAAACTCAGAAATAATATTTTGGTTTTAAGGTAGTTCTCCTGATCTTACAGCAAGGCAAGTTTCACGCGCTCGTGACTAAGTATTGCAACAACACGAGGACTGGTTGAGGGAGTATACCTAGTCTGGTCTCCTGGCTTTGGTCCCCCAGAGTACGCAAGCTTTAGCAAATTAAGCTGTACATCAAGTCTTCATTACGAGATTAATTAGCAAAACCATCATCCATGTTATGGTATCAGTAGCATTTTAAATTTATTATTTTTGGACATGTCTCATATAGCAAATTTTTGGTTTTAAGTTGGAGTTGGTCAGGGATTAGAAGTTAGGTTGCTCTTAAATACATGAAGCCTTTTAAATAAAGTACAGTTATCTTTGCCACATTTAGATGGGTGGTAAGCTGTGTGTCCCTGTCACAGTGGGTGCAGGATATCAAATCCATGCTCTTTGGTTTGATGATGACAGAATTTTCTGCAAGGGAAAGAATCATCCTCAGAGTAATTACTACTATTTTTTTTTAATCCTTAAAAGAGTTTCCCCTCCTACCCCCACATTACTTAAGTTTGAAAATACCTAAACCACTAAAACTGAAATCCCCTTTCTTTCTTCAAGCGAAAAGGCTGCCTTGTACAACAGCTCTCACAGAAGGCTTCAGTCTGAGAGGGGATAGCCTGGCAGAGCTAATCACCAAACCAGGACATCGTCATATAGTGGGAGAATTTTGAATAACAGTAGTAATCAGTGAACATTCTCTACAGTTGTGTGAGGTCAAGAATTGGAATACTTTACAGTTACCTAAGCCTTTCAGAAAAAGCTCTTGAAATACTATTGTTGTCTTATTTTTGAGAATTTCTAAGCATTAGAATCCAGAGGTACACAGGGAGGGTAACAGGTGAAAGACATTCAGAGATGTGAGTACGTGGAAATACATATTTAGGGGTCTTGGTGCCTTTAGTTCTGCTACTCTCCTGACATAAATCTCACTTGTTACATCTTTATTTGTACGTGACCTGGGGCCAGGTCTTTTCATTTCTATGCTCCTTGTGTACACCTAAATTTGTAGCAATTTAGTGGGGAACAGCAACTACAAAATTCTTAGCTTTCCACTGCCTCCTCATTGTACTTCATTTTTTTCTGGGGCATGCAGAAATACTCAGTATTGAAGAATCAGTACCGCAACAGCTTGTAACCCTCCTGCCACGCTTGCTTCATGTCATAGCTACTGCACAGGGGCATTAGCCAGATTTTGTGAAACTAACCTGAACTGGCAAAAGAGTCAAAGTGACCAGAGGAGCTTCTCTGCAAGTTCAACAAAAAGTGGTTCTGCAAGCAGACGGACACCAGCGGCGAAGTCCTCCTTGCAACTTCAGGGAGACTTCCACCAAGGGGTGGTAGATACAGGTGTTGGTGTGCGAGGACCGTTTCATGCTGTGCTCATGTGAAATTTCTAATGCAAACATCTGAAGCACTACGTGAGAAATGCTGTAGCTTTGAGGCTTGGGGTGATCCCCAGGAAACCTGCAGCAAGCGCGAACGGGAGTAGCTCCAGTCAGGGCACCAGGACTGCTCATTGCCCAACAAACCAGTCCGTGGTTGGCTTTGTGGGCTGCTCATCTGAGAGTAGGGTGGCCTCAGAGTGGTCCATGCCATATCTGCAGAAACATGTCTGCTTTGGACAGTTTTCATTTTATTGCTCTGGGATATTGCTGGCTTGGGAGAAATTTTGGATGTCAGCAAATGGCAACAAGATGCTGACGATGCTGGCTTAGACACAAGTTTTTTTCTCCCAACTCTGAACTAAACCTAAGCAAAAATATCCTTTGAAAGGTGAGTAGGGCCATGCTCTGGTTTTATATCTGTTTAAAACCATGAGTTACAAACATGTTCTAATTATATGCTTCTCTAAAAATTAAGGTTTTTTTTTAAAAAAACTTGCCTTTTGACATTATTGACTTACCAGCCCTGTCACTAAAGCAAAATTGAATCCAGCACCTCCTGATTGTTATCAACTGTTCCAGGGTGGCTACAGTGCATGATTGGTATTGATCTTGTGCGAGTAAAACTAGCAATGCTTTTGGTTTTGGATCTGGAGAGATATTTGTCTTTTCATCTGTAGCTATCATTTTCAATAAAAGAACATATCCAGGTCTGTAAATTCGCACCGCAGTTACATGTTTTATTATTTTCTACCAATGATTTTCATTGGAAATATTGAGCAAGATGCTGTTTTTGTGTTGTACAACTTTCCACTCTGCTCTTGTCTCGTAATGTTCCGGAAGGCTAATGGATATCGATATGTAGGATTCTGGGACATGGAGAGGGGTAGAATAATTTTCTGACCTAGGTCTTCATCTTCTGTTGGAACTATATGATGATTTAGATTTTATTGCATATATATTTTATTTGTGTATTGTATTTGGGTCAGATGCACAGCCCTTTAATGAGTGTATTGATTAGCAGGTTTATGGACCTATCAGAAAGGGAGGGAGAGACATGAATGTAATAAATAAGCATTAGTATTAGTTCCTCCTATACCGTGATATTTATTCGTATGGGTTTTCTGCATCAAACTTGATCTGAAAAAGAAGTAAGCAGTCAGAACTCTTCTTTTTGCTCGTTTTGGTCCTCAGATGCCAGGGCAGGAGGTAGGATGAGACAAAAAGAGGCATCCAAGCTGCTTCTTTGATTCCAACTTGGGAGAGTTTGCTGTCCTGAACAAGGTTGCTGCTCACGCTTGTGGAAGCAGCATTCACCTCCCTTGAGTGCAGGGGGACGTCTCGGTGATCATGTCATCTGTGGGGTTTGTCTGCTCCACTTGAGCAGGTGCAGGCTCAGACACACGTGCAAACCTGCATTGAATCAGGTATGGGTGTTCATCCCGACGTATTTCAGCAAAGCTGTCATGCGTGAGTTTGTGATAGCGTCCGTTTCAGATGGCACGGGGTTTGGGAGGGGTCGAAAGATGGATCCCGGCTTGTGTGGTGGTTGGAAAGAGATTAGTCATTCCTCTGAGACATGTCGCTGAACTGGGGCTTCTGAAGTCCTCCTTGGAGCCAGGAAGGAAATCAGAAGATAGCGAACTGAGAACGTGGGCTGCTTTGATCTTACGATGTTAAGAATGCTGCAGAGTGAAAAAAGGTTGTTCCCTTTTAGTCTGGATGTGGAACTTACCAGAGATGTGCAGAACTTA
The DNA here is from genome assembly GCA_020746105.1 of Trogon surrucura. NCBI lineage: Eukaryota > Metazoa > Chordata > Aves > Trogoniformes > Trogonidae > Trogon > Trogon surrucura. Next base: position 50,790,710 of record CM036621.1, on the reverse strand, counting down.
ACACAGGGAGGGAAGTCTGGTATTTGTTGCCCTTCACGCTTGAGGTTTCATAGCCTTGGATTGAGTTTCATCTAAAATGCTTCAAGAGGAGCCCATGTTACGGAGCAAACTGAACTTTCTGTGAAACGTGTATTGATTTAATGGGGTTGATTTGTTTCCCTTCATTTTCATTAAGATGCGCACTGCTTAATATGACTTAATAGTTATATGTCAGTAAATAATATCCTATTTAAAAATTCATGTCATTTGTAAACTCATATGTATGTTATAGTAACTTTTTACTCATGTCGTTTATGGTGCATATGGTGCACTGCCTCCCAAGATGCCAGAGCAATTTTGCCTGTTCACCTAAATGCTATATAGAGAGAGGGATTGTAGCCAACATTTTTCTGATTCTTAAAAAGAAAATAATAATAAAAAATGAACTTTTCTAAATAATTTTTCTGGAAAAGTACTGCACCACAAGATTATCACTGCAGTGTCAGTGTCCTGGAAAGCTGGATTTTTGACTGCACTTTATGAAAAAATATTATAAAGTAAACTTCACATCGCACAGAATGAAAGCACCTTCAAAACGTTGTGCTGTTTTGTGGTTCAGATGAACAATTGTAAAATTGTCAGCATGTCAGAAATTGACTGGACGCACCCTCTAAATTCTCACTATTGAAGGGACAGTAACAACAGAAAATAAAGACGGTGCTCACTGTTTTCCAGTGCACCTTTCCATGCTGCATGATGCCATAAGACAGTCTTAATGGTGGGCAAATGGAGGGAAGGAACTGCCTGGAGGAGGCTGAGATAAAAGTTTCAAAACACTGTTTTGAATGCTGCATTGCTAATTTCTTCAGTTTGTTTATATGCACAGAGAGACATGGTGAAACAAGACAGAATCATCTGAATAATTGCTGTGAATAGGAGAACAGTGAGGAGATAAAATGACAGATAGATGGTATGCTAATTTGTGAGTTGCAAATGTTATCAAAAGGTTATCTTCAGCTGTTGGTGCAAACAGGCAGTGGAAGCAGCAGCAGAGCTCCTAAAATAAGTGCTTATGCAGAAGAAGAAATGAAAAAAAAAAAGTAGTATTCTGAGTCCCTTATTTTCTGAGCTTAACCATGGGAACTTTGGGAATTCAGACAACTTTCTCCATGTGAGAGGTCTGAATGATCAGACAGAGGCAAGGACTCTGTCCTGCCAGCCACTAAGAGAAACTCTGGAGTGGTGGTGATGTGCTACAGGTATGTCGAGGTCATAACTTGATATTAGGACATTAGTTTTATTGCCTTTTGGTGGAGGAATTGGTTCTTGGGATAATTACATTTTTTAGGTTTTCCTTCATCATCATGGATGTTAGAAACTACTTTGTAATGAAAACACTTTTCCTAATCCTGTGATTCTAGGAGCTGAGATTTCAAAACTTTTTTGAGAGCCAGCATTAAGTTTGCGACAGTCAGGACCACTATTAGCTGTGATTGTTTTGTGTGTGATCAGCTCCTGTAAAGAACAACCTTCCCTAAAAGAGAAGAGCACATAACTCATAAGACAGTCTGGTAAACCAAGGTCTGAACCCGCACCAAAACATGTATTTCGTGGGTAGTGGGAAAGTGGCTACCAAAAATGCAGCAGAAGAGGCCAGGGGAAAAAAAAAAAAAGCGCATTAACTGGTGTTTGACATAATGGCAATTCTAATGCTTTTTGGTTATTTTTTCTTCCACCAAGGAAAAGGGTCCTGAGTGAGCTGTGTGGCTGCAGCTGAGGACTGAGGTGGTTATAACACCAGTGGCAGAGCTGTGACTAAAATTTCCTGGGAAATAGGAGCTGTTGGCAGCTCCCATGAATATTCTGGTCTCCCAAGACCGCTTCCATTTACCGGGTCGTGGCTACCTGTGCATGTCATTGCCTCTCCCATGTGCTTTTTGCTATTAATTTTCAACAGGGTGAGGTTTCCCCGTGAAGCAGCAATTTCAGTTGATGGCTTGTGAGTGAGTGTTTAAGACAGGTACGCAGTCATAGTTTGGGGAAAATGTTAAGTATGGTTTCAGCTACTCTGAAGTTGCATTTGTTTTTTGTGAACTAGACACACAAACTTCTAGAGTAAATATCCTGTTGTGAAGTTTAGTAGTTAGCATATTGACTCAGCCTTAGTAAGTCTCAGGGTAGTTTCTAGCCTGGCTTAAATTCTCATTTTGCTGTCACTACCAGAGGCATTTATTTTCCTATGGCAAGGTGTCCTCAGCCTATCTCTGTGGTGTTGTTTCTTCAGTAAATCAGTGAACATTCACCGCAGTTGTTGCCCAAGCTTCTAGATAACTATCCTATTCACCATTTTAGAGAGTCTTTCCTCTTTGCCCTCTCTCCGTGACTTTTTCCATTGCACTGAGCAGCTGTAGGTGGTGGAGAAGACCCTCTCCAGCATCCTATTGCAGAAGGGTGCTGTCGTCTACACAGAAGTTATAACACAGGGATGGAAGGCAGTCTCCCCACCTTAGATCAGACAAAAGGTTTCCCTGATCTACTTTAAAGTTAGAATTTCCTTTCCTTTTCACTCAAGCATGTGGAACAAAACATTTCATTTCAGAGCAAATGGAATGTCAAGTGAAATGATTTGGTGGGGGGATTTTGTTCCACAGAGAGAGGGGGAAAAAGAGTTTGATGCAGGACTGTTTGTTTAATTTTTTTATTTTCACTCTGTTTTCTAGTTCAGCAGTTGAACCAGAAAACCAATTGTTTCTATAGCCTCTGCATAGAGAGGGAATACAGATGCAGCTTGAACCATATCATTTTAATCTGAGTGTGTGATTTAGAGGTAGCACTGAAAACTCTTTCGAGGTACACAAATGTCTAAAGTCTACAGTGATAGAAACATAAGTGTTTGGATAATTGTTATTTGTTCCTAGATTAATTGCATATAAAAACAAGGCAGAAACTGTATGTTTTAAGATAGGAATTATGGCATTTGATCCTGATAATTTAGTTTCACAGACCCTGTAATCTGACTTGATTGTGGTCACACACATGGCTTAGCCCACCCAATAAATGATTCTTAGGTACCGAAATGAGGTGTTTCTGCAAAACATTGTTTTGTTTGGGTCTCTGCAAGAAATGGAGCACAGAGACCAAGCTGGGATCAGTACCCTGCCTGCTATGTTTGGGGCCAGAAGTGGGACCCTGGCCAGGTAAAGGATGAGGATGTTGAGACAGTTGCTTAGGCAGGATTATGGGGAGAAAGGATGTGCTAAAGACAGAGTGTGTGTTGTGGGTAAGGGTAAAAACAAGACTGTGAGCAGCGTGAGGTCATGGATTAGCGACAGAGTTGGAAATGTCTGGAGTTTTTTTGCTGTTAGTTTCATAATTGCACTGTAATTATTACAAAGAAGCTGTAATATTAATTTGTAAAAGCCTGGTAACCTGAAGAGCTAAGTGATTCAGCCTTGCAGCAACCCTTGAACAGTGGGAGTCAGGACTTTACTGATCAAGACACCCCAGAGACACGGGTCCCCGTTTAATCAATGACAAATTGATTTGAGAGCATCCGTGACTTCACTGCAAATGCACGGATGTTTGTCTGGCCCTCTTTCACAGCTACTTTGTGACTGGTTTAGAAGCTCTTCTCTTCAGGCTGTTGGTGTAATCGGTAGAGGGGATCCCCCACAAAGGAATTTTGGGCTGTGATTAATTTTCAGAAAGAAACTGATTTCTGTCAACTGACAGTGCAAGTAGCCTAAGGGAAAGCATCATCAGGCTGAGAGAACACTCCTCAAAACAACCTTCTGCTCTGCTGTCTTGCTTTTCCATGAACTTTCATGAACAGTTTTACCACTGAAGGGTAGAGCGGTCTCACTGTGCTTCAAGTGTGCTTGGTTTTTATCATTTTGTTGAATGTTTTGCTGCTGGGGAGCACTTCAAATCTTACCAAAACTGAAATTTAGTCTAAACCATGATGATCCTCCCTTCAAATAGGTATCAGTGAGCTCTGCTGGTCCCAACAACTGATTTCGGCTTTCTGGAGCTGCCTTTAGGTGTTGGCCTTGGAACTGCGTGAGAAGCGACGGAGGTGTATCTTTAGCCCAGTCACTCCTCATGTTCCTCAGGCACCTTTATCCGAGGGACCGGTTGGCAGCCACCTTCAGAAAGTGTCACTTCTAATGTGTGGGGGGGTGCCTGGTGTGTGCCCGTGGATGTCGGCAGTGGCCAAGACGCTGGGTGTCCCTCACAGGGTTGTGACGAATTCAGCGAAGCTTCTGCCTCTTCTTTTTCAGGAAATGAAAACTTGAGCAAATAATTGAATGTAAAGAAGTTCAATTCTTGGTTTTCTTAGCATAACTGTATCTGAAGAAAGCCCATCACTCTCTGCTGGTGTCGTAGGCAGGGGAGGTTTAGTTAATGGCTTGTAGTGGAAACAATGCTGACAAATTTTTCACCTGAGTCTAGAAATTCTTTTTAATTAAATATTCCAAGGCAACTATTGAAATTCTTAAAGGCAATTCCTATTTGTAAGACATACTTAATATAGTATAATATCCCCAAGTATAGGAAAACTCACTGTAGGTAGATCTTTAGCTTACAAAAGGGTCTTGTTCTGTTTAAAAGCCGCCTATTATTGCCTAACTTCACTGGGGAGAAAAAAATAATCTCTCAAAAATTTGCAGTGTATTTTAGAAGAATAATATGTCATTTATAGTGCTGTGAAAGCCCTATTATTGACTCATGCACTGTCCCCATTAAAATATTAAATTACAGATCCTGTCTAAAAAATCACTAGGAGTGATTACTTAACTGAGCATTTAGATGGGTCAGTGTAACTCTAATTGTGATGGTGGGTCACTGTAATCCTGATACCATCGCAGGATTCTTAGTGACAGCAATCCAGCTCCCACACGAACGAAAAGTAAAATTTCAGCATTTCCAAAACTCTGAGCCCCTGGGAATTCTGCCAGGCTCAGTGAGTTCAAAAGTTGGCATCTGTTGTTCCTAATTATTCCATAATAATTAGCGATGCAAATCCCACTTGGGGAGGATCTTCCCTGTGCTTTTAGAAACTAACAACAGAAGACAGAGCCCTCAGAGCTGAGGTTCAGTGCTCAGTGAGGTGATTATGCAGTTATGTTAGTAAGGATTAGAAAGAGAGAACCAGCTGCCTCTGCTGCTCCTGATAACACGAAAAATGATATTTTCTCCTTGGTGTGATTTTTCAAGACAACGTGCACAGTATTATCTGATGCATCAGTGATTTACAGCTGAGCAAGTCTATGTAGACTAAATAAATTATCATTTTTATTTTTAAGTACCCTACTCCCCCCTCAAATATTTAATGTTTTACCATCAAATAGCTAACTAATTAGAATGATTTCAGATGGAATTAATTTTCGGTTGGTTGACAAAATTCTGCCAAGAATCTGTTCTCGATGATCTTATCTCATGTGATGTCTGTCAAACTCATCCACAAGAGAGGATTTGGGCCCTCCAATTTTCATTGTTTCTGTAAGTGTTTATCTCAACTTGAATGTTCTTCTTGTAAGATAGAAAATTAATATTTTTTTACAGTTACAGTAATTACAGTATATCTAAAGAAATTGCAAATCACTCAGAAAAGGTTGTATACTGTTTAGCAACAGTTGTCCTTAGGCAGTACAGAATCAGAATAGCATGGGTAACACTGGGAAATTATGCGGTTTGGATCATGAAATAGAAAACTTTTGCACTTCTCTCGTTCCTGTTCCCAAGAAGAGGTGACTTGGATTTTGTGCTGCAACTTCCAGGTGGGTATCTGCACTGCCCTGCCTCCAGCGTCCTGGCCAGCTGTTTCAGTTCTTCACAGATGGCTGTTGAGCTTTCCAGGAGAGGGGCATTGCTGCTGCTGTTTGGCCATGCCAGGCCACCCTTCGAGAGCCTTTATCTGTCTCTCTTTCTAAAAATGTCCCTCAGTAATATGTAAAATCTGATTAGCCCCAGCTGTCATCAGCTGTCTAGATTGCATCAGGGAATTTCATATTCACAAAATAACTTAAACATGCTTCTTACTCTCTCATATGATTTAGTTTTAGTGTATAATTTATCTTCATGTTGTTTGACTCTTAATGCCTCATGAAGAAAACAAGAGGTCACGATGACAGGAGTGTTGGCTGAAGAAGCTCTCTGCAGGCCTCTAGTCCAGCCCCCCACTTGGAGCAGGACAAGAGCACCACGTGAGGGGCTGGTTTTCCATTCTTTGTGACTTACTATGATTATGGCAAACCTCTAATTCTGCATGCGGAGGGCAAGTGGGACGTTGTGCTTTTTCACCTAGACCCTGAGGAGAACACTGCAGTGATCACGTGATCGGAGTTCTTTGTCTGAATGTGACACGATGAAATTCAGCATTCCTACCTGCCTGGGTCAGCTTAGCCTTGGTATCTTGGTCTCTTACGTAGCAGACAAGTGCTTTAGCTGCTGTTTCTGCTCTGCACCTCTCTGGTCTTGACCAGATATTTTATTCAGGACCTGAGAAATCCAGACAACAATAAACGCCGTTCGAACTTTTAGTGGTAAATAATAGTTGCAATTTCAATGAGTCAACATTTTCTGACAAAAGGAAAATGTGATCAGGAAATCCCTGACCTGATCTAAACCTTACCGAAGTTTTGGCTGGTGTGTAAATTTTCTTCACTGCAGAGTTGTAAATCATCATTTTACTACGGACATTGAAAAATTCTGCTCTCCTGATGCAGAAACAGTGCTGCCAGCTCTTTGAATTAATTTTCATCAGCCTTCTCATAGTAATTGTTGATTTAAATCTCCTTCACCTAAATTCCTGTGAGTATTTACTTGGTTTCCTTCTGTAGGGGGTTGTTTGTTTGTGTGCTTGAGGGTTTGGGTTTTTTAGTTTAGTTTTGTTTTAAGCAATTTCTCTACCCTTACAACTATGGAGAAGAACCTTAGAAGACCACTGAACTGTAAGGAGCAGAAACAAAGTACAAACAAGAAGAACAAATAAAAAGAACAAATACCAACTCTCCCACCGGATTTTTCAGCAGATTTCAGCCAACTTTAAAACATTTAAATGTAGATACTGGTATTACATAATGGGGGCTGCATCCTTGTACCTCCTGTTGGAATCAGAGTACGACTTGGGTGACAGTGTACTTTGTACATCATCTGCATCATCTATATCCTACTGGACTGATGTTTTCCACATGCAAATATTGTGATGTTTTCCCTTTCCACTGTTCTTTCTTGCTGCGGGCTGTTTTGGTTGCATAATTAATTGCAGAGGTATTTATTAAAAAGAGTTTTTTCTTTCAAGATAGTTGGTTCAGGCTTCGCTCTCCCCGCTCTTGTGGGCACTTCCGCAATTAACCGTTAAGCAGGGATGTAAATTAAGCTGCGGGACTAGCAGATAAATGAAACCGTCACATGTATAATTGCTAGGTAAAGTGGCTACAATTTTAGCTATTTTCATTGGCCTATTATCGCAGCTTTCTATTGCTAAAATAATAAATCATTGTTTGTGCAGAAAGAGGTGCGCACCGTGTGAGAGAGAGAACTATTGCATATGCAATAAGGTAGGATGTCGGGAGATTTTTAAACAGAGATTTTGCATAGGAGAGCTTTGGCAAAGCCCCAGGTCTATTGTAAATTAGAAAATAATCATTTAAACGGGACACAGTGCTGTCCTGGACACTTTGCCAGCGTGTGTGGATGGTGTGCTGGGAGGAGATGGTGAGAGCCAAGCGCGGGCTGTAGGCAGGCGGGGGGGAGCACCGGGCTGGGGTTCTGCCTCTGCCCAGTCCCTGGTTGTACCCGAGGGTGGGTCAGTAGCTCCACATGAAATCATCTTCTACCATGTCTGTTTAACTGTGAGCCTTCTAGTGGGAGGTGTCCCTGCCCATGGCAGGGGGGTTGGAACTAGATGATCTTTAAGGTCCCTTCCAACCCAAACCATTCTCTCGTTTGACAACCACATCTCACCACGTGCCTCTGCTGTAGTTCACTCTGCGATTTGCATTGGAACATAAGGCAGAGCCATGATATAAAACACGGGAAATAACTTAAAAAAGGTATTGTCAAGCTTTCATCTTTTTTTTTCTCCCCAAAGTAATTCTTCATTAATGTTTGTTTCCGCTTAAAAGGGAGCGTGGGTGTACTTGATCATTTTCTTTCTTGTATGACATCCAAGAGACTTATTCATATTCCAGGTGACTAGAACATAGCTTTCACTTACAACTGAAATGAGAACAGTTTGGTTCGTGCTTTTGATGCATTTTTCAGCCTGCCTGTTATTGCAGGTATTTGGAAAACTCAATAGTACTTGCTTTGGTTTATCAACTGGATGTTTTGATTAGGTAGAACTTCCATTTAGGGAAAACCCAAGATTAGAGATTCAAGTTTTATTAATTGTGCCTACAGCAGAAAGTCATCGGAGTTTCAAATAGGTCTCAAGAGGCCAAGAAGCTATAAATCGTTCAAGCTTGTTAGAAAGCTGTTTCTTTTGTTTACTATCCTAAAATTCTGTATTATGCACTATTTTATCCTGTATGTAAAATCCCTGCAACTCCTCATTGTTATGAAAAACAGATGTAGATCTTTAATTGTTTGGTATGTTTTTGTGGAGGAAACTTTTGAGATATCACAAGAAGGATATATAATGCACATTTTAAAAAAAATAAATGCACACACCAAGGCAAAACAAAAAAAAACCCCAAACACAAACCCACCAGCTTTGGGCATTTTTTAACGAAGTTTCTGAGGATACTCAATCCCACAGAGAAGAAAGGCAACTGGTGGAAATCCCATCTTTAGTAAATTGTGCTGCTGTAAGGAGTCTCTGGTGGGTCACTCAAACATGTTGTGTTTCTAAAAATACTCCCCTCAGCATCTCTGTTTACCCTAAAACTTATCAGTATCCTTGACAAAGGAGCCCTACCTGCACTGAAATTCCTACTTTTAATTGAAGAATATCACATACGATAGACTCTGAATAGGTCCTGCACACTTGCAGATCCAATTCAATATGAGCGAGATGTTTGGTCTTTTCTGCAATTTCCCAATATTGCAGTTTTCCCAGAAATATTAGCAGATAAAGATAAAGCAATTTTAGCTATTCCTCAGTGGCATCCGCTGTACTGATTTCAGGCTCTTCTTGAAATGCTAATATATCATCCTTACTGCTGTACTCTTGCAGCCTGTTCCCTGAAGGGGATTCGGATTGCCTTCTTAGTAGCAGATTATTTCCTGATCGCATTTCTTATATTAGGGAATCCATGTATTCAGCAAGAGACCAAAGCGCAATGATCACTTTACAGTTTAGCTTTATCTAGTCATCTATTAGCAAGTCATATGATATTTCAAGTCATTTTAGCTTTGATGAGGAAAAGAGCTCACCAAGACATTAATCACTCAGTAGTTTGTATACAAAGCAAATCAGTGCCTCAAAGTATCTAAATAAAATACTGTCTCTTTGCCTCAAAACCAAATATTCTTGCTATCAAGGGCACCAGAGGATGTTTACAGATACCTTCATGTGTCTACTTTGCTGGACCATTTAATGCTAATCTAGTGTTAGATTACCTTTCTGAAACTGCTAATAAAATCTGTTACATTACTGTGTTTAGCTGAGGCCCCAGGGCTTCAGAGATGAGATTTCTATCCACTGACAAATCATGGCTGGGTAAAAACTCAAAGCAGATACTTTTCTGCATCAGGTGTGAAATACACTTGCATCCTAATCCTGCCAAATGATATGGTAATGGAGAGATGTGTAAAAAGGTTTGTTTATTCCACAGAGGGGATTTCATCTGACGATGAGGGCAGGGGAAATATATATCCTTGAGCTATATGCAATTGCAGGAAGGCCAAAGTGGATGTAAAATGCTGTCTGGCATCCAGGGAATGCAGATTTTAAGGTCTATTACACAGTACAGAGTGGTAAAGGCTAGGACCCTATTTGTCTTCCCAGCCCTGCTAGTCTCACTGGTGCAAACAGTTCAGAGAATTCCAGAACACCGAATGCAGCTCACTGAAGAGGAGCTTGATAAGAGATTTTCAGCTGGCATAAATCCATATCAATCTCTCATGTCCCAGTGTAATTACGGCTGTTAAACTTTTGGGGCAAGAACTGCAAGAGTTGGTGAGTAAAATGGGCCCCGGAGAGCGTCTCTCCATATGGCAGCACGACTGGAAGACTGAGATTTTTCCAAGACTAATGTGACCCATCAGAGCTTTGTGCTCATATAATTGATGGAGTTATTCAATTCATTTATTGCCCAAATGTCTTCTCTTTTAGCAAATGACAAACTGTATTTTACAACTACTAGTATTCTTGGAAGTTTCCTCTGGAAAACATCTCAAATTCCTTTGTGTAGGGTGCCTTTGGGGGTCTTTAATGTTTAGTGCTGGCTAGCACCCAATAGGAATGCAATTTGGAAGGAAGCTTGAGTTTGATTTTTTCACAGCATTATGTCTTGTGCAGCCCTTGAAATCTGGGCACTGAGAGTTGGAGATAAAACACCTCCCATACAGAAATTCAGGACACACACTGGCTTTGTCCTCTCTGTAGTGCCACCTGAAACTGGAAACTAGCAGGAAATAAAGCCTTCTCTTTATGCTTTCCAAGTAATGCATCCAATTCCTTCTACTTCAGATGGCAGCAGAGGAGCTGCTCATCCAGACTTTCTTTCTAATCCCTGCTAAGAAATAGGCATTTCTAAAGCATGATTCATCTCATCCATTTCAGAAGTCTGCATCAGGAGGAGGTGGGATGCACCGCTTCCTCTGCCACCTGTGAAGGGAGGCTCGCCATGTCTAGTTCAGAGGTAGGCATCTAATTTTAGCTGACAGAGATCCCAGCCCATATGCTCAGCCCTTTCGCCTCATGATCTTAGTTGGCCCTTTCAGAGAAAAAGGTCTCTTCTGAGTCAAACAGTGCGTGTGTGTGTTTTGGCAGCCGAGCAGTGTGAAAACACAAAGCCCAGTGCAGGGTTGTAATTTGTCCTCCAACTTAGAACAACAGGCAATTCCCAGATTAAAACCTACATGTTTCCAAGGCTTGCTCTTCTTGGAAGAAACGCTCAGTGGTGCTCTCCCACCAGAAGCACTGAACTCTGCAGAAGGTGAATTACCCTTTGCTGAAATGGAACCCCACACCTGGTGGGTTGTTGGCTCTCTTTGTTGCCTTTTAGGAGCAGCCAGCAATCTCCTTACAGAAGCGAGTGTGAAAAGAAAAACTGGGGCTTGACCCCAAGCTGTCAGCTCTTACTGCCGTGATTGCACATGGCAACTTTCTGCCATACCTTTAGCTACAGCTGTGCACCCCCTCTCTTCGGACATTTTGCCTGGGTGACCAGATTTTCAGACTTGCCCCCTTGCTGTGAGTCTCATGGGAGAAAAATGAAGAACGACTCAAAGGCACCAACTGAAAAGAAGAACCAGATAACTTGGTTTACAGAGAGGGAAAGAAATTAAGAGTTGGTCTAAAAAATTATGTTGGGAGATTAAATGAAGATAAAACTAGAAAGCAGCAAGCAGTTGGTGGACTGGATGGTCATTTTTTTGTTCTTGAAAACTCTTTCCTCTTACGAATACCAGTGACCCTTGAAGGATCTCTTTGATTGATTGGACAACTTCAGCTAAGTGGGAAACACGGCAGTATATTTTTCATAGATCCTAGAGACAGACTTCCTAGCACAGGCTCAGTAGCAGCTTGGATGGCTCTTTTCTAACCCTTTTGCACTGCTGTTAGCCTTTCCTCAGGCTGCCAAAGGGGAGGGATAATGAAAATGAAGCCAAGGGAGGTCTAAAAACTTCACTCCATCAAGGGTAGTGTCTGCTGTGTGAATTGTCAGGAAAGGTTTAGATATTGGCACAGTCTTCTCTCCTGGAGGCAGGACAGTCAGGCAACTGAACTCTTCATAAATTTTTCTGTCATTCATCTGCCAGGAGTATTTTTCAGAAAGGCTGCAGTTCCATCCAGGTACTCCCCTTTTGTAATCGAATGATGATTTATTATCCAAGCAATGAAGAAAAATATATTGCCTTGGAATTTATGAATGCATAATGATATGTAAACCATAATAATAAATCACTACTTTCCCTCCCCTCCCTTCCTCATGTATATTTGGATGTTTATTTCCATATCAATATCCATTTATTTATGTCTTGTGAAGTTCTCCTTCACAAAGGGGAATTCCCAAGTTAAGCTGTTGCAGAGTTTGAGATACCTGAGTTGAAGAACAAACAAGCCCCGTATGCCTTCTAGCTTTCTGCTTCTCTGTTTCCTTGCATTCCCAATGCTTGCTCGCTCCTCTTGTCTGGGCTGCTGCATATCTCCCTTGCAGATGTGGTTTTGGCTCAGGTAATTATTTATTTAAGGTCTGCGTGTGGAGCATCGCCCAAGTCTGAGCACAGGCAAAGGCAAGCCAAGGTCCACTTTGCTGCCATCGCATGGTTCAGCAAGGACTGGTGTCAAGTCAGAGGGAGGGCCGGTTTAGCTCAGTGGGTTGAGTGTGGTGCTTGAAACACCAAAGGTCACGGGTTCGATTCCCGTTCGATTCTCACGTGTTGGCTGACCTAGTCGAGAGGTGGCGTCCCTGCCCACAACAGGGAGGTTGGATTAAAATGATCTCTAAGGTCCCTTCCATTCCTAGGCCCAGGCCATTCTATGATTCCATTCTATACTAGATCTCCCGCAGGTTGTCCTGGTGAGAGGTGCTCAGGGGGTAATCCCCCCAGAGTCTTTCTCTAGCCTGTAGTCTCAGGTTTTGCTTATGCTTGAGAAAACCAAAGAAGCCAAGGGTCTAACATAATCAAGGCTGGAGTAATAGAAAAAAACCTGTTGTTAAGCCCTTGAGGGAGCAGTGTTAGGGAGAGACTGAAGCCTGTCATGAAGTGAAATCACACAACCTGTTCAAAGTAACTCCAAATGTGCATGCTGCATTTACATGTTGAGCTTGACTATCATGATGCCAAGCCTTCAGCACAAGGTTGTTTTTTCAACTCTAATGCGTTACTCCATCTGGACCCGTTTGGAAGACAAGGTAAGTGATCTGCACAGTGGCAGAGCCATTACATAGGAAGAAATCTATCTGAACTAGATGGAAAATTGTTTAAGCTGATGCAGTGGCATGGCTTTGGCCAGTGCTGTGCTCTACAGCATGGGGTGGATTAAGAGTAATTCCATGGCGAGTAGAAGAGACACCAGCTAAAGCATACCTGATTTCCCTGCCACGCTCTCCCCAATCCTCTACTACTGAGCCAGGGAATCTTCTAGCTAGGCTAATGCTTACCTTTGATTTCTAGAGTTATTTTCGAATACTCATGTGCCATTTACAAGCTTCTTCAGTTGGTTACTGTTACGCTGTGCTTGAAATTCAGTTGGCAAACTGCATTCTTTTAAGGCAGAGTTGTTAAAAGAGCTTTGTGGTGGTTAGAGACCCAGATCTACTGACATTCGTAAGGAGCTGAGTATCTACCACACAAAGATTTCATTGCAAATCCCAGGACAGGCCATTTGTTATACTTGGTATATTCAGAATGTGTCACTGAAAAAAAAAAAAAGAAATTGATGCCCATAAGAGCTGTAGGGAACAATCCCACAGTTTTGGCTGCTCTGTTTAAAGTCTCATAAGGCAGGATAGACACTGCAGCAGGCTTCATCCCTTTGGGGCTACGTCATGTGGTTCTGAAGGGATTAATAAACCCACTGTATTTCAATGAGTGCTGTAACAAGATGGTATTGCAAAAGTGTCTCAAATACTGAGTAGGACTTTGGCCAGGGGCAGACGTTTCAGTGTCTGGAACTACACACACACAGGCGCTCTTAGCTCGCTCGAGACTAAGTCAGTCTTTTAGCAAAATGAAGACATTACTGGAAATACGTAAAACTTTATCCATCCTTGCAGGCTGCATTTGCATTTGAATGGGTTTTATTCTCTTCATGCTTATAAAAAGTGTTATATTAAATATTAATATGATATTTTTCTTGTGTTACTGTACACTTTCCACACTCCTGGAAATTAACTCCATTGTAACCACAATAACCCCCTAAAAGAGGATAAAACCCCCTGTTTATGCTAGTGGAAGAATATTGCAAAAGCAGATTGAAGAGTTTCATTTTTCCACTGGCCTGCCAAATTCCTTGACTGACATCCCTAAAGATATAGGCATGACTATCTCTATGTTCCTTTATTATTAAAATGCAGCAGAACAACAGGGCAGGCAGTGCCTGGTAGAGCACAGAGAAGGAACTTGTAAAAACCTGCTTAACAGCCTTATTTTAGGGAGTTGTGCTTTCCAGAGACTGGTCCAAATAAGCATGAAAATTTTGACTTGAGCTTGCAGGTGTGTCACCCCTGCCTGATTTCCCTGCAGGCTGGAGTGGGACCTGTATGTGTGTTGAGGGGAGATGAGATGGGAGAGAGACCACACGAATTCCCTTGCTCTGGCTGGCGCCGTGGATGCGCACCAGAAACATCCACATTAACGTTGCCGAGAGCTCAAAGGCAGGCGGTTGACACTGATTGAGGTGCGGTTCCTTTTACACTGGCTTCAGCAGAATTTGGTGTGGTTTGCTCCCTGTAGCAACACCTGTGCTCTGATCACTTTGAATTATTTCAGCATTAGGTTCTAGCAATTCTGAGCAAGATGTGAATATGTGAATTTAAACAAGAATTTGGAGCAACACCGAGAAGAAACAAGGAAATTTTCCATAGGTATAATGGACTTTAGACACACAATGTCTAAAAGCACAGTAATTACATTTTCATGCTCTCAATATGAAATCTACTGAGGTATCTCAGCTGTAGTCCCTCCTTAAATTACTCTTTTATCTGAAGGTTTGTCATGGAAACTCCATGTCAAACTTCGGATCTAAGGATCAAGCCTTTCTTTTTCTGAGGAACAGACTAATTTGTTTAGGCTTGCCACACTTCCGTCAAACTCTTCCTGCCAGTTGCTAGTGGTTACATAAAATTAAGGAAAAGGTTCTCTTGCGTGGTCCTGGTTGACTTTCTTACATGTTGCGTACCGGCTGGCTGGTCTTCTTACCAGGCTGACCTTACAGGGAAGGGAAAAACTGGGAGAATCAAGACCAGCTCTGCACAATAAAACAAGAACTGCTGACTCAGCTAAGCCACATGTTTGAATTGCACATACTAAGCTAACAGACTATAGTATTTACAAGACTTCACTAAACACTTAAATCTGTTTTGTGGACAGAAGGATTTTAAGTTAATTTATTTTGTTGAGAGAATAATTCAAGCAAGTTAGCATTTTGTTGACGGAATTATGATGAAATTCATTTTGTCTACATATCTGATTGGGCAGTTAGCTGAATGCGTTTTCTCCAGAGAATCAAGTACGTGCCAGGACTGTCAAACAGGGTTTCCTTCACAATTTCCAGTCAGTTTGTCAACAAAATGAATATGAAATCCTTTTGTCTACAAAATGAACTTTGGTGTTAATTATTTTCCGATAAGGAGTGCAAAGCCAAATGACCCTGTGCTGAACACTGATAAAAATGTGTCGAGGTGTGCCCGTGCGTGCGTGTACACAAAGAGGCAGAGCTGTGTACCTTGCTTTGTTGTCAGAGTCCGACCGTCACAAACCAAGTGCCTGGCGGGGAACGGTGTCCGATCCAAGCTGGATCCAGATACCATGTGCATGTTGAGAGCTTCACAAGGAATTAACGAGCATAGAAAAACAGGGACTGGAAAGCCAGCAGTATCGTTTCTAGCAGGGATTCAAAGCCTCCCATTGCAAGTGTTAATTCGAGTTCTACTTGGTGTGGTACAAGCACACGTGGGATGCAGTGGTTTTCCTACCTTGAGGAATTGTGGCAGAAGCAGATGTGGCAGATGAGGAGCTGAGAGAGGATGTGTTGTATTCAGGTTGTGCTAGCTGGGCAGCATAATGAAACAAACGTGTTAGTTTGAAGGGGACTCTCAGAGATTAGGAGTAGATCTGAGTCTTCTTGACCAAATAAACCACCCTGTCCTTCTGGACAGACACTGATTAAAGTGGTAGGCCATGGCTCATGGTGTACCACCTTCCAACTGGTACCAATGTACTATGGTGTACCAGTTTCCGAGATGGAAATTTCACTTAAACCTCGATTTTAAGCACAATTGGGCTCATCTAAAGCCCACTGAAGGCTTCATTTTCTTTTGCTATTTTCATAGACATACAATGTGATTGCAGGTGTTCCCAGGGCTCGGTTTTGAAGATAGCATCTGAGGTGTCAGCTCTGAGCATCTCTTGGGTAGACCTGGGAATATAATGGAAAAAAACTTTGTATGTTCAATTCTGAAAGTATAATTATCCTTTTGGAGCAGTCTGTTTAGTGTTAAATATCTGGAAAGGAACAAAAAAAAAAAAAAAGAAATGTTCTCTCGTTAAATGTGTCATAAAAATTCACAAAATCATTTTTTTCCTTTTTCCTCTCCTCCTTTGTGCTTTTAAGAGGGTTAAAGTCAATGGAGGGTAGGAAAAAATATGAAATAAAGCTATGAAGAAATATGACAGTGTCACAGTGCAACATAAAAGTTCAGCCCTCTAATACGTTTTCATGTTCATTCAGGAGGAAACAACCAACTAATCCCCAAGTTCATTTACACTGTTTTAAGGACCCTGGCTTTCAGCTCTGCTAATTGTCAGAAAAGCCAAAGGAAAGAAAAGCAGTCCCTTTTCAGCTGTATTTTCTCTAAATATTCTAGTCACTGCCAGAGTGGTGAGGTTAAGCAGAGGTACATTGGATATGGAGAGGCGAGGTTAAAGGCAGGAAAGTTGTTTCTCCTAATGAGGTTTGTCGTTTACAAGGGCACAATCATCTCTGTTTTCTACAAGGGAACATTTATGTCAGGAGTGCTACGTGAGGTGCCGTTTTCACATTCTTTTGCAGAATGTGACCTTTCAGAGAAGCGCAGCCCGGTACCTGAGGCTTTAAGGCTGCTCAGACTCGGCACACGTTGCAGCAGCACTGACAGGAGCTCTGCTGACACTGGGACCTCCCAACCAATGCCGGGCACAGAGAGCAATCGGCCTCACGGCAGGAGGTGACAGCCCTGTTTGGGCCTGAGTGTCCACTGCTCTTTGTTATGTGTGGTTTTTTACAGTGCTTCCAAAATACTGCCCTACTGGCTTTTGCCTTTCGCTTTCTGATACAAGCAGCTGGTCTGTGGGGCTGAGCCGGAGCAGCAGTGAGGGTTTTGCGGTTTGATTTATACCATTTATTCATGCTTTTTCAGTTGATCATGTTATGCTGTGTCCTGCAAAGAGCCGCAATAGCTCTTGCTGCAGAAGGCAAAGCAAATCAGACGTGTCAGACTCCCTTGTTGCTCACCAGTCACTAATGACTGCAGCATATGTTGCTGCTTCCCAGGCCACCGGGAGCTCGGTGCATCTGTTTGTTCCTCCCAGGAGCCAAGTCCTGACTGTCAATACCCTGATCTCCACACGCTTCGGTAGCAGGACTGTGATGGTATTAGCCAGTCCCAGGCCAGCAGTTACGAAGCTCGAGAGAGACCATGCTGGAGAGGGGGTGCTGGGAAATCTAGGGAGAGTTAGGCAACAACTGGGGACCATGACATGCTGATACACAAGTGATGTAAGTGTCTTGCAGTAATCCCAACCTGGAAATAAAAACCTTGTAAATTGCAGATGTTAATTAACACCAGGTTCGTGAGCCACACAGTGGGGGCTGCACGCACAAATTGTCCAGGTAATAAAAACTACAGTGCTAGTGCTGAGGGGCCTCTCAAAATCCAGGATTTTCAAAGGATGCAGTACCTGTAACCTGGGTTGTCCGTAGATCCGCCTGGTGTGCTATGTAAAGCTGGGAGACCACATTTTTAAAATGGCCTGGTGAAAACAAACTGACAAAAAAAAGGCTTTAGTCACTTCTGTGTTGCAGATGCCTCTACGCTGCTCGTGAACTTACACAGTTGCATACTTCCCAGCAGATCACACAGCATTTCCATTGTACCCTAAGGTCAAGTCTGTAGTGTAGGCATTCCAAGCTGCACCTATTCAGAAAAGTGATTTCGCAACCTAATAACTCTTCAGGGCTGGGGAGAGGAGAGTGGGATTTTAATGCCGGCAAATGCAGGATGCTTGAAAAAAAAAGTCTGTATTATGTGGTGTAAAGATGAGAAAAGGGAGTACTTGCTATTAAACTTATAATGTCATACCATATAATAAAACTCAGATCTGAGCCACTAGAAAGGCCAAACCCTGCTCTTTTTTGCCTACACACATTTTCTTTGCTAGTGTAGTTATTCCTGCTGCTGGCTCCAGCACAATCACCTCCTAAATGACTTGGCCTACATTACATCTCACTTTCTAGAGGAAACCATAAGTGTCATTTTAGTATGTTGAGGTGATGTAACAGACCTTCCCAGTATGTAGATTATTATCGGCTTCATTTAAAGCCTTAAGAACTAAGTGCATGAATGACTAGAGATTCTTAGTAAGGTTCATCTGCAAAGGTCACATAGGATTATTTTGAGTGTAAACTGCAGAAGTGGTTTCTGGAAAGGCTATGTGGTATTTTGACATGGGCGTAAATCACAGTAGTTATTACACCTATATTAAAAAAAAATCGAGATGTATGTAGCTTATAGTTTTCTGTGAAATGGAGGACTATAAAGATGGTTAGATCACCCTTGCTGCATGCAGGCCACTGGAGGTTTCTGCTGTTCAAGGTATTTACTCTTGTTTTGTCCAACAGAAACCCAGACTAATGGAGCTGTCATTGTAATCTGACAGGTAGCTAACATATAATGGGGGAAAACTACGTGACTCTGAGCAGCACTTTTTTGGAGCTATCTCGTTAGTCACGTGCAGGGAATCGATCACTGTGTGGTGGGGCTCCCATAATTCAAATGAAAATCAAATAAAATATATGTATACTTCTTAGTCTATGCAGGTGACCATTTTAGAGCTGTGCTGGAGAGCTTTTGTGGCTCTGAGAAAATGTTTTGATGGTACTCCCAGAGGGACTTCTGGGTGTAGAGAGGTTCACAGTACCTCCCTGAACATGTTTGTTTAAAGGCATGGGCCAGCTACCCTTCCTGTCCTTGCAGAAGTGACAACAGGATGAAGAGATGATCGAAGTTGTCTACTGATGGAGCACAGAGGGAAAAGGGGACAAGATTTCTTTCCTGGAAGAAACCTGAGCTTGTTTGCTGTGCAGCCTTGTTAGATTTGTAGGCAAGCCTGAGCCTAGGGTGAGGGGAACCTGCTTACAAGAGGTCCTGTGGATTGGCAATGCCAGGTCATGGGGACAGCCTGGGAATAAGAGCCTTGGAGACAGCTCTTTACTTGTCAATTTGCTGGAGCCCTTGCGCATATCCAGGAGGTTTCTGTTTTGCACTTGCTCATTTTTCTGCTTCTAAGTCATCTTCTCATGACCTTGTACTCTCCAGAAGCCTTGCTTTTGGTCTCCCACTTATCTGGAGCTACATGGCTGTCAGGGCCATCTCCATTTAACACTCCTGTCGCCCATCACAAAGCAGATGAATCCTTCTCTGGAGTGCTCAGCACAAGACAAGAGTCCCACCACCCAACCTCTGCATCTGAAAGGATAGGGTAGAAGGTATGTGCCTGGCAACTGAGGTGCTAGACATGTATCATATTAAACTCTTAGTACAGCAAATCACTTTTTCAAGCTCACCTTTAGCTTGATTGAGGCCTCACAATACCCATTTTTTGAACAGATTTCATTCTTAATGACGAAATACAAATCCTACCTTTCTTTTTTTTTGACAAAGAGGGCTCATTTATATCAGCTAGAGGGGCAGCAGCAACAGTGTTATCTTTCTTCTCTTTTTATAGCTAATAAAAAAGCATTAGAATGATGCTTAGAAACAATAGGGTTGACTCATAAGGGATGACTCTATGTGACTCATAAGATGTGAGATTATTCCGGAGACTTGAAGTATGTATACATGCAGGGAGACTTGGGCTTGGGAGGTTATTTTTCGTAACTGGAAGAAGAATGCTTGCTGTGTGTTTTAAGATGTGCCTGACATATAAAATAACATGTTCCTCACTGTTGTGTATGTGACTTGTAGGATTCAGTGGCCTTTCTAAAATATTCCCGGTCTCTGAGGAAATCCAGCATTAATCACATTCTGTACAACCTTTGCTTTAACTCAGAAGGCTACAGCTGATGGCTGAGACAGTGGGAACTAACACTTTCTAAAGAGATTGAAATCACCAGCTTTTGTTAGGAGGGAAAGGAAAGATCCCAAAGCAAGGGTTGGCGTGCAAAGATCCCCAGTGTCATCCTGAGATTTTGTACTGATGGAAGCTGTCTCTACCATTTTGCTTTGAAAACTAGGAAAGCCCAATTCAAAAATGTCTGAGCAAGGAACAGACACCCTGAGGATTAATGGCCTGTCCCTTTAAGCAGCACAGTGTAGTAGCAAGTATCCTCGAGTGACAAAGATGTGTCCTTTCACTGTTCCAGCCCCTCTAACAAACCCTCATGATCAAGCAACTGTCCTGTTCAGTTAGAAAAGAAAGATGTCACTTGTCTTCCCTCTGCCAAAGGTGTCCTTGCAATCCACTGGGTGGAGGCACTAACCTGACCACCCCAGAGCAAGACTCGAGGTCACTGCCGGATGAACACTTGTTTCTCACCCAGGGAATGCTTAGTAAGTTTCCCAGCCGGAGAAGGCTTTTGCAGCCCTTCGCTACCATGTGCTGGCAAGGAAATGCAGTGTGGTGGATTAATGAACTGAGCCTGCTTGGATGAGGCTAGTAAGCTATCAATGAGTTTCATCTGTACCTCATGGATTATAACCAAAGCTACCTTTTCCTTAAAATGAAGAAAGCTCTTGGGATTACACCTGCCAACATTATTTTCCAATACTGTCACGTGTAGTGGCATCTTGTCCCATTCATTTGCAACTTGGAGAATATAAAGATCTTAAAAGAATAACTCATGATAAAATGAGCTAGCTCACACATGAGAATTGCAGGAACCCATTAGTCCACAGGGAAAAGTCTTTCCTTCCAGCTTGATGATTTCCTTTATTTGGCTGCACACAGCACAAACAGCAGCTTTTCCTCACATGCATCCAGATTCTTACTGCCCTTGAACTCTCTGCCTTGGTCCAGTTATTGAAGTTCCTGAACAACCTAAACTAAAGCAGCACATCTTCAGCATTCTTTTTATTTGAAATTGATTAGTTTGATGTGCATCTTGTCTCACATATGGTTCTTTAACCTGGGCTGGGGGGATACAGCTTCACTGTTGCTGCAAGCAGATGAGTTCCTCCTCTGCCTTCTCAGCTTTTTAAAGAGTAATTGAGTCGGGTGGGGTGAAAAGTGCCAGCGTAGCTCAGTTGGTCTTCTGGACCCCATCCTGGGTGATGGTCATTTCCAGGATGGTGTTTGCATGTTGGGCTTTGCACATGCTTGGGTGGGAGAGGGGCGTTTGGCATTTTCCTGCACATCAGCTGATGTGAAATCAGAGGACAGATTTTCTTGGGAAACTGGCACCTCGTACCACCCCAAAGAGCCCCAACTTCTTAGATGTGGTTCCCAGCATAATACGTGTGTATGTTCAAGCACTGATCACCTCTTGTCTCCGTACTCCACTTGCGATTGTTTATCAAAAAGAATGCGAAGAGGCTGTCGTGAAAGCGTGCTGTACTATAAATAATGGCTTTGCTGTGCCCAGTGTGAGCCATTCAATGACTGTAGCAGAGACAGCTGTTGACAGAAGGCTGAATTGTTCAGCAGCAGCAGACACCGGGATTAAGTGTGAAATTTGGAAACTGCCTCATAACTTGCAAAGAGATGTTACCATGTGACATCAAAGATTATTGCTGTTGTCAAGCATGCATTCTCACAGCGAGCTTTCTTTGGGTAGGATTTTCCTCATGGAAAAAAATAGGAACACAGATTTTTGTAACACTTTCTGAATTCTTAGTCTGCTTTTAACGCTGTGATTTGCCACTCCCCTCTATGGCATGCAGCCCTTATCCCAGCTCTAGCCAGAATCCACACAGCAGTGCTTATGGTCAGGTGTACACGTACCAGCCACAGATGGTATTTTAAAGAACAAGGCATCTTCTGAAAAATCCTTGTGTGATAAATTAACCCCTTCAGCCTTGTGTGTGTCCAGCACCAGCCTTGTCCACCAAGTACGTATCATATGCAGAAACCTGTGCTCAGGTTTGGACGTAGCCAGCATCAGAGAGCTCAGTACACAAAGCTGAAATCTGTCACCTTTTGGCAGAGATTGAGTTACCTCAATGCATGTACACCCCAGTGTGAACTGGCTCTGCAATGTCAAGCTGTGGTGCAGCCCAGCAGACTGGACCACTTGACGTGGACTGCCAGGGCACAGGTAGGGAAGGAGCTTGGCAGCCCTGTCTCTCTGCTTGGAAACTATCCCAGGCTGCTCTTCAGAGCAGTTTCTACAGGAGCTGCTCTTGGGCTCACAGGCAGCAAGGTGCAAGTGTTGGTTGTTGGCTTGGTTGAGACTGTTAAAGTCTGGTTCATGGTGTAGAAGTAAGTAGCGGAATGTGTGACACCCTTGTTTATGAAGGAAATTCACATTACATCTCTCATGTTGGTTACTGTAAACCACCATGAGGATCTGCTTAGGTGGGAGGATGTGATGGGAAACCCTCTGTTTCCTTGGGATTGTTTTTTATTTTGTTTTCCTTTTTACAAATAGCAAATACAATGTTTTAGAGACTTTACAGGATACAGAAGGTAGCTTTTCATGGTAACTGTGGTTTGGAAAAGGTGACAAATATTAAATCCCCGTATTACAAAGTGTAGCAGTCTAGCAGTTTGATGTTTGGAGCTTGGAAATCGCAGGTTTGTTCCTTCTTGTACCAAAATCAATCAGCAATGTCTGTATTATGAGTGTAACAGTGGCTTAGCAAGAGATCCAAAATCTTGGCAGGAGTTAAAAAAAATGAATGAATCCACACATCTTTTATTCAGGAAAGGAGTAATTTTAATTGTGTTTGCACGTGCAGTTGGACATGTACAGTGGGGAAAAAGCAAACTGTTTTGTCTGGGTGAAATCAGGAGAAGGTGGGGGTGTAACTCAGCACAGTTCCTGGCTTCAGAATAAAAATCGGCGCTAGGAATTTGTCTGTGTGTAGCTGGGAGGGTTTTGAATCTGTGCCAGTTGGAGCTGGAGCTGGCTTGATTTTTTTTTCCATTGTGGATGAGTATTTTATGCTGTGATGTTTAACTTACTGAGCAGGGCTTTCCCTGCTCCGTTTGAGACATACTGCCACAGCTCTGTGAGGTGTGACCAGCAGCAGCCCAAGGAGAGGACCCCAGTGGAGCAGGCGTGACCTGCAGGCTGTGGAAGACCACTGGTGGTGCAGGTGGAAGATGTGAGGAGGAGGAAGCAGCAGTGCTGACCTCAACCCCTCGTTCCCCATCCCAGGGAGGAGGTAGAGGAGTTGGGAGTGAAGGAGGGAGGTTGGATTTGGCAAAGTAGAGAGAGTGAAAGTGTTACTTTAGTTTTGCTTTTTTTCCTCATGCTCTAAATCTATTTTAATTGACAATAAATTAATTTTCCCCATGCCCAGTCTGTTTTGCCTGTGACAGTAATTGGTAAGGGATCTCCCTGTCTTTACTTGACTCATGAGCTTTTTCATCTGTCCTGCTTTGTCTGGGATAGAGTTAATTTTCTTCCCAGTAGCTGGTACAGTGCTGCATTTTGGATTTAGTGCAAGAATAATGTTTATAACACACTGAGTTTTAGTTGTTGCTGAGTAGCACTCATCCTAAGTTAAGGACTTTTCAGCTTCCCATGCTCTGCCAGCGATCAGGCACACAAGAAGCTGTGAGGGAGCACGGCGAGGACGGCTGATCCGAACCAGCCAAAGGGATGTTCCACAGCACACTCACGCTCCGTAGATAGACTGGGGGGAGCTGGACAGGAGGGACGGATCGTTACTCGGGCATCGGTCAGCAGGTGGTGACCATTGGCACTGTGCATCACTTGCCTTCTCCTGGGTGTCATTTCTATTTCTGTGGTATATTTGAAGTCAGCTGTCTCTTCTTTACTGGGTACTTCCCTTCTTTGAGTCCAGTATATGTAATTAAGCAGAAGATAGTATTGCAATGTGCAATTCATCACGTGGAAAGCAAGAACTCCAAGACAGAATTGGTTGCAAATGGATACTAGAAATTCGGCTTTTCTGAATGGCTTACCTCAACCTCAGCAACTGTGTACCTCCCTACTTGCTTGGTTTTACTGGACCAAAACTGGACCATCTTTTGCTGCATCTGCTGGAACATGTTTGTCATAAGTGTCTCAACCACTATTCACTGCTTTGCCAATCTCCACTTAAAGGACATCATCCTTTGCTCCATCTTTTGTTTATCACTTTTCTGTTATTATTCATAGTCTCTTGACTGTCTCCTCTTCCTGAAGGACAAATACTATTTTATTATGTGAGGCTGAAAGACGGAGCCACGCATATCTTTGTGGGCCTTACAGAAATTCCTCGCGTGCTGTGGCCTCCACTGGACGAAGTCTTGTAAGCAGTGACTTCAGAGTCTGCCCTTACCTGCTCATTGCTTAAAGCAGTTTGCAGTGATTTCACAATATAGCAAACCATGAATCTACCAGCTACATACAATTCACATATTGTATGCATAAAGTTGTGCTTGTGTATATTTATATAAGTAACAAAATATTTTCAAATTGTAACTTTTGTTTCTCTTTCGAGCAAGTGACTATGCCTCCACATAATTTAATGGTGTGTTTAACATCTTAGCATGAGTAGAAGGCCCTAAAAATAGTGCAGGATGGAAAGGGAGGTGAAAGTTGAATAGATCAGCCTTAGGAAAACTGCGGGTAGTATAAACACAGGAGAAGGACAGGTGTCTCTGAAGGCCTTTTCAAACTTGTTTCCGGTTGTGAGTGTCTGCTCTCAGCACGTAGGCAAGGAATATATGAGAGCAGGGGAAAAGCAGATTAATTCAAGTGGGATCTGATTGTTCTGTGAGTGAGAGGAGGGTGCAGAGCCACCCCCCTGGAGAAAACCTCCACATCAGAAGTGACTTCTTAATCCCACAGCTGATTCCCAGGACTCCTGCGTCCCGCTTGCAGAGACAAGCTAAACATCTTTGATCCTGTGCAGGGCTTTGACCCTGCAAGAGGCAATCAGAACCACAGGAAATTCATTAGGGGCTTGGCTCCTGCTTTTTAGGAAGGGTACAGAGAAAGGCAGCAAGAAAAAACCTTTCAATGGGGTAGAGGAAAGATTAGGCTGTTGCTTAGGCAGCGGCATAGCCTGGAATGCTGGAGGTGCCAGGGCGTATGTTGAGACGTTGCTGAGGGGTGAGGAGGAGGATCGCCATCTGCTGCCCTATGGGGAGAGGTACTTTACTTCTTGGCTCCTCTCCTTTCTTTGGCACTTTAAGATTAAGGACATTTTATCCTATTGTGAAAGCACGCAACTTCGACTTGTGTCAGGGAAAACTGAATTTACATGTTATGTATATTGAGCTTCATAATATCTTACCTGTAAGGGAACTGTTATCTTGTTTTCCTTGCAAAATGAGACAGTCACAGATAGGTGAGGGCATAACAAAACCTACAAGAAGCAAAAATAACTTTGGTATTTATTCAGTGTGTGAAAAACAGCACAAACAACTATGTGTGAATTACAATAGATATGTCAGATAGTACTTTCTTTAACGTTTTCTTGGAAATTACAAGGCTGGTTTTAGTTGCTGATAATTTTGTCAGACTTTAATTGCTTGGGTTGATCTTATCTACAAACACAGCTGTAGGCTGTTTTACTAAAATTACCGTTATTTTAGCCAAGCCTGTTCACCTGTTTTTGGAAGTAAGGCATTGAGAATGCTGCTTTAATCTGCACGGACTAAACAATTCTGGAAACCTTTCCCTGAGCAGTTTGGGTCATAGTGGCTGTTGCATCCAGCTTGTGGCTTTCTACTCTGCTGTACAAAATTAGACTAAGCCTGAGGAGGTGTTTTGGGAATAAAGTTTGTACATGGTAGAGAGACCTGTTGATTTTAGCAGGTAAAAACCCCCAAAGAGTTGAAACTCTTGGAACATGTGCTATCTCCTTGTATGAGCTAGAGACGACTGAGGGTTCTAGGTTTCTCTCTCACCAAGTGACTGCCCCTGCCTCCCCAGCCCAGGACCACAGTGCTGGGTCAGCGTTTGAAGTGGCTGCAGCTGTCTGCCCTGGGGGACACTTTTATTGCCCAGTGCATTTGTGGGTCCTGATGCTTGCACAGTGCTGGCAGTGGAGCTGGCCTGTTCAAATACAGAGGGAATGGGGGGTGAGGAAAATGAGGCTTCAGCGCTGGTGACCTTTGAGCACATCATGTTGTAGTACTCATAATGATATTTACCATGATCTGGAGCTCATGCACAGAGTAGTACTGGAGTCAGCTTTCAGAAAAGCATCTACGGTGCTGAAGTTCCCTCTTAAAACAGCTGTGACTGGGAAAGGAGCAGTCGCTCACAGCTTCAGAACAACATTTCACTCACAGAAGGGTTCACTTGTGCTGTATCAAATGGGAAAACAATTTGAAATATGCAGGGGATTTTGAATTATAGATGTCCAAAGCCTGCAGAAACCAACGAACCCGTCTCATTTATCATTCTGTATCATCAGATCAGAATGGTTTTTGACTCCCCAGAGAAGGTCCTGAATACATATTGGTTAAATTTTAAAGACATCCAGAAGGTATCCAGATTCTCTATCTTCTTGCTTCTGTTCGTTGTCAATTTGTTTGTTATCATCACAGGTGGGTTGAGCTGAACTTTATAGCGTGCTTGCACTATGGACCATAAATGCCATGTGCCTGTGGGGGCATAAGTGTGTTAATTCCTGCCACATGCACCTGGCTCCTGTCTTCTGGTGGGTTGGTTGTTCCAGATCAGCTCGCTGAACTGAGCAGTGACTACGCCACTTCTGCACCGGGAAACCATCCGGAAAGAGGAAAGTGCAAATTGTAATCCACACAGGAAGGATCCTCCATAGAATAATAAGAGAACTTTGCCTTGAAGGATCTGTAGGTGGTTTTTGACCTCAGACTGTGGCTAGCTGGGCAGCCACCAAGGGTCTGCATTTTTCTAAAGAGAACAGATGAGAGAAAGCTCCTCCTCCCAGCTTTGTTTCCTCTGGTGAGGAAAGAGAGAGCGAATTACTTCCTGGAAAGCATGCAGAATGGAGCTGCTGACCCAACATTACAAATCCTAAAGCTCTGAGCAACTTTGTCGTACGTCGTTGCTGACCCTAATTTGAGCAGGGGTTGGACTAGAGACCTCACAAGGTCCCTTCCAGCCTAATTACACTGTGATTACTTCATGCAAGCAGCTGCCTCAGAAATTTCTGTCCCAGTTCACTCACCTTTTCTGCCACAGGCTTTGCATACTGAGCTGCATTGATACTGAGGAGAGCTGATATTTCAGACAAGTCATCAGGGACTTTCACCAGGTCCTGGATGTCCTAGTACCCAGAGCCTCAGGAACATCCCGCAGAGTGAGGTGGCTCTTCAGCCTGTACATCCCTCTAGGGCTGGGTCTATGGCAGAGATGGAGGAAGCACGGGATGTAAGGTTCTAGTGGTTTGCTCTTTGCTGCAATCCCTTCTTCCCTTCCCTCTCAGGCTTTTTGTCTGGCATTTGTAACGCAGCTGGATTAAGGCCAGCACACTGTGATTATTACCTGTGATTAAACCTAAAAGGGACAGAACAGCTGGGAAATACGGGGTGCTGATATCTTCTAGTGTGAACAAAAGGTAAAAGTTGACCTGTTCAGGAGCACAGCAGTCTGGATACTTGTCACCCTTGATGAATATTAAATTCTGGCTCTGTGCCTGCAGTTTATTCTTTAGCCCCTATTCATTTTCCTTCCTTCGCCTTTTTTTAATTATTTTTCAGATGCCTAAATGAGCGTCTTTGCAACATGCACAGTGTATTTTCCTTATGTTTGTGCCCGGCCTAGGAATAATTATAGCTTAAACTTGGGAATGCTACATCTGTCACTAGTTGTAAAGCGGCCTTGAAGAATTTTGCCTTGGCAAGCCATAATTGCTGATAACTGCTCCTTTTATGCAAATCTCGTCGCACGTGGGACTGCTAATGTGATGGTGGGCTCAGCGGCGGCACGCAGCTGCAGCAGGCAGGACGGCTTCGCAGGCGCTGCTCTGCATCGCAATGGGATGCCCTCAGAAGCTGTTTTGTGAATAATCGTTGGTTTAGATACCTGCAAACAAACCATGCAGTATTGAATCCCACCCAGAGATAAAACTACTCATTTAAATTCCTGCTCATCATTATTATTTTTAAATGCAAAGAAATTGCCTTTTGAGCTGTGGTTGCTTTTATTACCTGGCTCCCTTGCCTTCAGTGGTAAATACAACTGCAGTGTGATCATGCTGCCTGCTGCTTGGCTCATGGGACTCTTACTGAATTACTGCCTCATCGTACCTGCTTCTTCCTGATCGCAGAAGCAGTTATTGCTTAGCAAAAGCTGGTAGCATAAGGTCATAAGGCTGCCAGCCCCACCCTTGGCCTCCAAATGTGGTTAAGGTGCTGAGTGAGCAACCTCTCAGCCACGGAGCTGTGGTAACCCATGTGCACCTTGCAGAAAACAAGGTGACTCACTTGTTTTCCACTCCTTCAGCAAAGGAGCAACTGCTAAAGGGGTGGTAGCCAGGAAGAATGTTTAGATAAGGCTACATGCTTTGCTGAGCATCCTGTAGTGTCTTCTTGCTTTAAGGCTTAGCTGAAGCATACTTACGTCACTGGGAGTGACCACCCAGGTGTTACTGGCAAAACTCAGGGCCATCAGATGTCTTGGCTATGGCAAGCACATAGCAAGGTAAGGAGAAGACTTAGATTTTTGGAGGAGCAACAAAGTGTTTAGTAGCGAAAATGGGTGGACCCAGGGAGATTTTGGAGGGTCAGCCTTCATCGTTCAGGCTGCAGAACAATTTTGCACAGGAGGAAAGTTCCTTTAGAAGGAATAAAATTTCTTTACAGAAGCTTTTTCTCCAGCACTTCTTTTACTTTGTTGTGGAGAAGCTAGTGTGTGCTGGCTCCATCAGCATCTGTTTTAAGGCAGCAGCGTTCCTTGGGTCTCGCGTTTCAAAGTCTTGCACTATACCTGGAGGAGAACATTGCATGGGTGTACACTGAAGCGTGACTCCAAAGTTCTGCATTTAACATCATCAAAGACGTCTACAAAATAAAACCAGCGAGTACTTCCAGTTTTCTGGAGCTCCTGGAATACCTGGTAATCAATCACGCTGCAGGAGGAGAGGATGGGTCAGGTGACCCAAATGGAGCAGTCACAGTGTTGCTCCCCGTGGTGCTCAGGATGAAAAGGCCCTTAAGAAGACCCCTGGAGCCTTCAGTGCTGCTGCTCTGGGAGGATTGCCACGGGCTGTGCCTCGGCTCTCTCTGGGCTGCTGGTGCTCCTGCCTTCTGTTTCCATGCTGCAGAGGAGCACCATCTGACAGGACAAGGTGTCTTCCCCCTGCTTCCCTGGGTAGTAGCAGCACGGCTGCTCCAGAGTTTCCTTTTCTGGTTTCTCTGCACCGTCGCCAGGACTCTGGGCTCAGGTGCTTCCATCTGCTGCTGATTCCAGTCTGGGACTTTTCCACTTGGGGCCTAGCTGCCATCCAGAAGGCATGGCCTATGCATTAACATATCTTTTTGTATCTTTGAATATATTTACATAGTTCTATATACCTGTATATACTTCAACATCTTCATTGTTACTGTCAGTGTTATCTTCTTTTTCATTAAACTGGTTCAAGGTTTTTTCCAATCTCCAAGTCCCTCCCTGGTTCCCCTGTTACCCTGCCCTGGGAGGGTGCAGGGGGATCACAGGGAGTGTCTGTCAGAGTTTAGTGGCCGGCCCAGCCCTAAACTTTGACAGA
Organism: Trogon surrucura; assembly: GCA_020746105.1. Classification (NCBI taxonomy): domain Eukaryota; kingdom Metazoa; phylum Chordata; class Aves; order Trogoniformes; family Trogonidae; genus Trogon; species Trogon surrucura. The sequence continues at coordinate 50,760,819 of CM036621.1, read as the reverse complement.
TTTAAATTGACGCCCAACATGGGCCATGAACCAATTCTATGTTTTCATAAATTTGTAATTTAGTATTTCCATATCTAAATATTTTTTGAAAGATTAGGAAAAGCTGAACAGTTATTAATATAGTTCTAAGAGAAATATTGTACTATGTCCTTAGAGACTTTGGTTTACTGTTATTTGTCACGTTGCTCCCTACCCTGTCATGTATGCTATCGTGTTAGGCCTTCTTAGTGTGTGCCCATGGTTTTTTTGGTCAGGGGTGTTAGGCAAAGGGCATCAGTTTTCTGTTGTGTTTAACACCGCTGATCTCTTCTGGAATTAACTGGATGGTAGCTTTACCTGGACACCTTGGGCACTGTTTGCTAAATCTCATTGCTCATTATACTTGCATGGGAAATTATGTGCCTTTTCACTGATCTGACTCCATCAGAGTTTGGGAGTGCCAGAAATCATTTCTCCCATTTCAGTTTGCTGACTTTGTTATTGATTATCACTAATATGTTGCAGGGGTGGTTTGTTATTAGTACACAAGGGTGCAGGGCTTCTAACCTCTGCCTCTCTGATAACTGCACATTCTTTGACTAGCAGTAGCTTTGGGGCCAGTTATTACAGGATGATGGAATTAAATAGATAGTTTATAAGTCCTAGTGTAACTGTTCAGTCACTTGTGGTTTAGACAAGGAAACAAGGGCAATGGGTGCCTTTGCAAGCTTTTGTGGCAATGCGCAGAACAGCTGTGGCATCCACGTGAAAGTGACTGTCATGTCTCAGCATGGGAGATCACCACAGTCGTTACTTGTAGATCAGTCCTTTTTCCCTCACTGGATTTAATGAAGAGACTCATGCAAGCAAGACAGAGGAAAAGATGCACTTAACAGTTCAGCTCCATGACCACAATAGTACATGTAATTATTTGGAAACAAATATGAGTGTAGATATCTCCTGTAGTCAGAGGCAACATTGAACAAGTCATCTACTTAACGGGGACTGTACATCTGAAACTGCTTCAGCTATGTGGATCCTTTCTATGTATATAAATCTGCAAGTATGTAGTAGGTTGTAAAATTTATGAGCACTTTAGCCCTGATAAATTTTTATCAAGTGTGTGCTTTTAAAACTAAGGGTTGTTATTAGTGTTACAAGCAGCTTTACATTATTATTATTAACCCTCTGCTTATTGTTTGCCTTATAGGGGGGAAAAAGAGAGAAAATAAACCCTGAAGAAAAGACAAAGAGGAGATTTAGTTCTTTGCATGGAAGTAGTGAAATCACTTTCAGTTCCACAGACTGGTGGACTTAAGGCCTGGTAGTAAAGATTATATAATCCAGATGGGAGGAATTTGAAGGAAGATATTCCCATTAAATTCTAACTGCCTAAATGCAATATTACTAGAATAAAATATGTATGAAATAAATCTCTGTTCACTACAGCTAAATGGAAATCAAATGGTTTTCTTGCCAGAATTTCACTCAGTTAAGAGTGTAAAACAGTGCTGTTGAAATACACTGGACTGACATTGTGAGGAAAGAATTGATAACTGGAACCTTGATTCTGTATCTCTGTGCTCCTTTTTGCGTGATTTGGTTGTTGTCCATAGGAGTCCTGCCAAAGCGCACGCAAGGCTGGAGTGTGCCTGGGACCAGGGGAGGATGAGGCAATGCAGGGTCAAGCTGCAGAGCAGAGACACACATTTGCTTCTCACAGACTTGGTGGTGGGCTAGAAAAACTTAATCCAGTGCAGTGTAAGGATATCCGTGCTCAGTTGCAGGCTTTGAACATCATGACTATCATCACATGTACGTTCACGTTCTTATATTTTATTCTCTTCTTCCGTGCTTTCATGGAGTGCAGTCCTTTCTTCTTCTTTTTTTTTTTTTTTTAAAAAAAAAAAAAAAGCAAAAACTGCTGTTAGGATTATGTCCTATTTCTTAAAGTGCTTGTTCTGCTACATGTACACATAAATTTAATTATATTGGCCATATGAAAGATGCATGAAGGCTCACTTTTGGGAAGTGTGCCAAAGATATCTTCTGAATGTGTAGCTGTTTGATGTAGGCTTGTGCATGGTAATTGAATTACTGATCAAGTACTGTATCAATGAAATAATCTTGGTAAATTCTATGTACTTAAGTAACTATAGCCTTGAGGCTGAGGTAACGAGTAACCCTTTTATTGATTTTTTTGTTGTTGAATATGCGTATTTTATACCTCTTAATAAGAGCGTCCTTTTCTAGCTGTTTCTGTGTCCTTCAGCACTGAGGTTTTTCTTTCAGTCACTTGTGAAGGATTTTCCTGCACTGTTTATGCTAAGGGACCTCTCAGACGTCCTTCTCACAGCCCCATTGCTGTCTTCCTCTCAGCCGTGGGGAATCCTGCTACAATGCCACTCCAGTGAATTGCCCTCTGCTTTCCCTTCCCTCTCCTGTGGCCCTTGTGAGACAGCAAAAGTAGGACATTCGCTTTCTCTCCTCACTGCTTTCCGTGCAAAAAGTCCTTGCTCTAATTCTGCTGGAGTTTTGTGGCAAAGTCCATGTGCATCTTCCCCGTTTCTTCTTCCTGGTCTTCTGTCTCTGTCTAACCTTCATATTGTCAGGGAGACTTAAGGTCACAGGACTGAGGCATGACAGCAGCAAATATAATCGATCCCTGGTGTGTCCCAGGGACCAGGATAAATGAATCCCTCAAGATCATATTAATATTATGGATTCCAAGCTAATTGATTTGCCTTTCCTTTCCTTTCTTGTATGTCTTTTTTTTCTCCTCTTCAGTAGGCTGGTCCATAGTTAAGCTCTGGTCCAAGGGTAGCTAAGTTGGTATTCTTCACAGTGTTACTATCAAATTGCAGAAGAAAACAGCTGAAGAAATAGTGAGAGTCATCGTAGGATCATCTTCTGCAAAGAGCTGTTAAAGATGCTTCAAGACAGCATAGGATGACAAATACAGTAACTCATAACACAGTAGCTCCATGAACACGTGACCACACCCACTTAAGAGAGGCATGTATGGTACGCGGTGGAGGGACTTGAGTAGGGGTTACTTTGCACACCTTCATTTCAGAGTCAGTCTGAATCCCAAAGTGAAATCTGAGCATGTACTTTCCAGTTTTCCTGTCCTGAAATGTATGATTTATGAAATGCGCTTATTTGATTCCTTTTGGTATTTCAGAGACTGAAGATTTTAAAGAAAATTTCTTACTTGCTTGAAATCACTCGTTGTTCACTGCATTATAAAAGGTGTTGTTATGAGTTGGATCTGGCAGCCGTAGTCTCTGGTGGCCTGTTCCAGTGGTTCCTTCATGCATTCAGGAGGTTTTCCAGTGAACCACAACATTGCACTCAAGACATACAACATGCAGAACTTGGCTTTGTTCAGCTGGAGACACAGCACTTGGGGATGTATTAAGAAGCCAATGTGTGGGGAACTGGGCAACTGCTCTTCAGGTTTCACGGAGAAAAGCTTGCCTCTGGATGAGAGCTGCATAGTCACCGAAAAAAATCCCTCAGTGATCAGAGTCTCCTGGCAAGAGCTGAGCAGATGTTAGGCCATGTAGCCTGGCTCACAGGCAAGGAGAAGCACCGGGCAGATGTGACAAGACCTTTTCACTTTGAACGTTGCCAGTGTGTCTTCTCTAGCAGCTGTGGCTGCCAGAACTGGAAGGTCAACTTTTACTTGTCTTCTCTGGGATCTTGTAATTTTGTATCCTTTGCTTTGGCACCTACTTTTATGTATTTTTTATTTGTTTAAAGAAAAGAGAAAACAAAAATCAAAATCAGTAATTATCAGGCATTAATATGTTTCCACTTGCTGCTTGTGTCCACATAGAGAACTTAAATGCAAGTCCTCTGCTAGCAAGAAGAATTTACTGTTTCCCTCTGTTCTCATTAGGGCTGATGTGTGAAAGAATGAAAAACGAAATGTTTGATTTTCTTAAACTTGGGTGACACTATAAAAGAGACACTAGAAACATGTCTTCACTAGTAAATTGAACAAAAGTGAAACTCTGAACATGAGTTCTTAGATTGTGATCTAGCAAACTGAATGCTGTAACTGTTCGTTCTTTGATGTTTGAGGTGAGAAAAAGCCAACGTTTGACATCACATTCATAAAAATAACATCCTATTTCTTGTCACTGATAGCAAGTGGTGTCGGAACTTAGACATCAAACCATTTTTTCCACCTTCTCTTCTTTACCACAAATCATTCTTTGTGGCATTCTATCTCAAAGTGATCAAATTATAGTTTCATTCACTTACTTTTTTTCCTTCCCCCCCCCCTTACTAAATAGAGAACCCAAAGGAGTTGGGGGAAAAAAAACAGGTGTCTGAAGTTTTAGTGTAGACTTTGTCATACTTGGTCTACTCCTTTAACTTTTTTTAAAAAAATTTGCAGTGTGTCTAGCTATGTTTTGGGGTCAGGGCATAGTCAGGCCAGAACCTGTAATGGCAGTTTGAGTGTGGACCACACCTTTGCTTCATGGCAGAGCACCGTGCGAGTGTCTTCGCTGCACACGATGGGATATCCCACCTTCCTTAACACAGGTTCGGGTCGGAGCCTCTCCAGCATCTGTTGGCCTCTCCCTTCTTCCAGAGACCTCTAGCAAATCCCTATTTTTTCCTGGCGCTTTGGTCTCCCAAGCGTACAGCACACAGATTTCCTGCAAGGGAGCCTTTTCACAGTCCTGCTCCATCACTAGCGCTTCTGACGGCTGTAGCAGTAGCAGCATATATTAATAAAACTAAAGGACTGTACGCCAGATTTTCTTCCTGTAGGGCTCAGTAAGGATGCCTGACCTCAATGGAGCGCATCAACTCACAGCAGCTGAGGGCATGACCTATCTCTCTGCACTTTTGCTCTTTGCTGTATTAACTTGATTCAGAGTGGCAAGGATTATGGTTTGGGGACTGTTCCCTAAACATGAGGCAGAGGGCAACGGCAAGGATGCATTTATAGCTATTTTTATACAGTGCCATGGCCAATGAAAATTCTGAAGTCTGCTTAATGTTTATCACCCAGGGTAATTGATGTCCAGATTCTCTCAGACCTTTAAAATCAGGAATGCCTCAGGGTTTGTGGTACTGTCTCTTCTCCTTACCTCTGCCTTTTTTTCCAGTGCCATACAATTCAAGACTTGCATTTTCCTCACCTGTGCTGTACTAGTTGGCTCCAACTGCACTAAGCCCCAGAGGCCAATTCTTTATAAAAATCAGCCAAAAGTGCCACCAGGCAGCATTAGCTAAAGAGCAGCTTCTTCCAGCTTTCTGCTATAAGAAGACATCCCTGTGTAACCCAGTCCTGGGGAGGGGATTCGTGCGAAGCTTCCCCCGAAACTCTGTTGGTGATTTGGGAAAGGGGAGCAAGACTGTACTTGACTTATACGTGCTTTGTTGAATCTGTCCTGTTGTTTAGGAGAGAAGCGGTTCCTTTTGCAGGGAGGCAATCTCGGTCCTGCAACACAGAAATTTTCTCAGTGTTAATCAGATTTTGAGCCCCTTTTAAGTCATGGGATATAATTTTAATAGCAGCCAATTGTCTTTTTTTAAGAGGCCTCTTAAAACCATGCCTTCTCAGAAGGTCTTTGAGATTTCCATACTGCTTTTTTTTTTTTTTAACAACATCGAAGTATTCTTGAACGCCTGCAAATACTCCACGGTATTTCCTATTGCCTGCCACCCAGAGAAGGCGGAGGAGAGATGCCCAAGATGATGAGCGCTGTTTGTCCTTGCAGAACCATGGCAAAGGACTGGGCAGAGCTGGAGCATCACCTGCACTGACCCGCAAGGGACTCGTCTGTGCCCAGCAGAGATGGGCTGGTGTTAAGGCTGCCCTCAAGGCATGACATAGTTCATGATTTATTTGCAGGTTTTCCGGAAGAGTCAGGATGTCTCTTGTTCCCTCTCAGTGGACAAACCTGGTGCTGAAAATGTGTTAACTTCATTAATTGTTTTCAGAGATTCATGGCGGGTGTTCTAAAAAGGGAAATAGATTGTAAAAATTGAAAAGGGAGAAGAGGAAGGGAAGAGCCTCCCCCGACATGCCCTGAAGAGTAGTTGAATTGCCCATGAAGAGCTGTAAACAGATTTCAAGGGATTGCCACTTTACAGGAATTTGAGGCATCTGCATTCTTCTGTGATTACAAAGGACCATAAGAAAGTGTATTGAATTTCTTAAAGAATCTACTGGTGTTCTGTAGTTTGATTTCAATTTCTAATAAAAGTAATGCATTTAGTTAAAATGTGTCATAAAAGCAATCCTTGAAATGTTTTTCGAAGCATGTTCCAACATTTAAGAAAATAAAAACCTCTGACCTTGTGATGTAATGTATAAGATGTTTTGCCTCAGGGTGTTTAAAATAAGTGGTCATGTTTAGAAACCTGTATGAACAGAGCCCTTTAAAATTCTGTGGTAGAAAGGTGGTCCATGGGGATTACAGCTGTAGAAAATACTGTGCTGCTACTACACACCACACACTTATGCTTTCCTCAGCAAAATGTAGCTAATGAGACAGTTTCAGCTTCCAGTGCCTTATGAATGCTGACTTCACTGTTAAACAAAAAAAAAAAAAAAAAAAAAAAACAGGGATGGGAGTGTTATTTAATGATAATGGTACACGGTTGAGCTGTCCCTCAGGGAACACTTGCTGCTGCAGAGTCCAAGCAGAGTTAAGGGGCAGGTTTAGTGAAGGGAAACTCTCTTTACTGGTTTCATTTCACATGGAGATTAATAACCTCATTTTCTATTCCTTTCTTGTCACATTAAAACTGGTACAAAAGCAAATAATCTGTTTTTATGGGATGAAAAACGGTGGAGAATAGAAGTTCAGTGCACATAAAAAGATAAAAGAGAAGGAGGCAAGTATCCCAGAGTAACATGTACAGAAGGACACAGTGTAGTAGAGATAGAGGAAAGCATTTATTAGTTTCTTGACTCTAGGTTTAACTCAGTAGAAAAGTTTTGGCTAAATATGTGCTTTCTTGTGTGTCTGTGTTTTTAATAAAATCTTTTCTGATTTTATTCCTCCTTGCAGTTGTGAATCAAAGACCTGTATCACTGACAAGATGGAGGTCAGCACGTTAACAGCATCTTGTGGCAAAGATTTGGAGGTGAGTGAAATTAAATGGTTATCTGCATCAGGCATTTTTCCTGTGTGGGGCTAAAAGATCAAAAATCATGTGTCACCTGCAGGCCCATTTGGGATTTTCCAAAGTAGCAAGATCCATAATGTTGGGAATGTGTGTAGAAATTGAGGACTCTGTGACAGCTCGGAGATCCTAACTGATGTTGTGGCCCCTTTGTGAAATACCATGCTCTGGGCCTGAAAACTTTTGACTCTAGTCTCTGATCTACCATTAAGATCAACTGATTAAAGTGCTAAATTATTTTTTTTTTCAATTCAGTGGATTTGAAATAACTAGAGCTAAACTGAGCTTCAGGTCCTGCTGGCTCAGAGGTTGTAAGGAGAAAAAAATGAGAAATTAGAATGTCAGCTGAACTGAGGCAGACCAAAAGTACTTGTCAGGGCTGCCACACTCCGGGGTCAGAGCTTAGAGATGTGCTGGAAATGTGACTTTCCACAAAGTCCGAGTGGGAGATTATGGTGCAAAGCCCTCTTTGCTGGCTCCAGTGATGCTGCATCCATCTGGGATGTAAATTATTCCTGGAAAAAAAGTACAGCTCCTCACAGAGGATACTAAAGGCAAGTGTGAAAAGAGTGAAGGTCTGACAATCAGTAATTTAGCATGAGAGGTGAGGTTTGGGAGGTGGACACGAAGGGTGGGAGGTGCCTGTGATCTGATCTGTAACCCCAGCTAGCACTTCCCTTCCGGAGAGTCCTCCTGCCCTGCAGTTACACCTCCCACTCTCTCTTGCTCAGGGTATCCTCTTGTATTCTAAGATGCTTTTGAGGAAGCAAAATACCTAATTCTTCAAGCAGAGAGCCAGAATGTCCAACAGCTTCCAAACATTTGTGCTGCATTGCATAGAACGATTAATGTTGTCTGGGTTTACATCACCAGTGTGACGTTTTCAGTTGAGTTTTAAATCTCTTTTTCTGAGTGTGTGAGCATGCTGTGGCTCTTGGGAAGATGTGCTGCATTGTTGGCTTTGGTTACAGCTTTGTGAGAGAGGGGCCTCTGTGAGCAGCAGGTGTGCTTGCTGTTCCGGCTGTAGTTTGTTTTAAAGGTGAAGTTATCCTAGGAGAGCCAAGAACTAGTGTGGGCTGAATTTTCTTCAGAGAGAGATGTGTTTACATGTGGTTGAAAATGGGGGTTGATGCAGTCATATAACACCTCCGTGTCTGCATGAACTATGCTCTGCTGTAGCTCTGTTCTGGGAACCACGTCTGCTACTAGCCAGACGAAAGACAGTACTGATAATAGAAGAAGGTATGAAACTGGCTTAAATTGAGATGAGGCTTAGCCTATAAACTCTGATATGAATTAAAAGCAAAATTTGGAGTACTTCAGGGTGTTCAGGCCTATCGTTTTTCTAAGAAATTTCTGTTGGTGCCCTACTTTCTGACTACTGTAACAGAGTAAACATCAAGGGGCTAAATTTTCAGAAAGTGTGCTCCATCTGTCTTCTTGCTATTTCAAAACCTTTGTCTGTTTAAAGGCTTCTTAAGCGAGGGTCTCAAAATATCTGAAAAAAATGCAAAGTAGTTAAAATTCTCAGTTATATTTTGGTCATTTAAGCAACTCCAAATTTCATTGGTATTACAGCCACTGCTCTGGTTTACATCCAAACCCTGATTATCCAGATTCAGTAACTGCTGATCAATAAAGTTTGTGGCTCCTGTGCATTGCTGTGCAGAATAATACCCGTTCAGAATTTGTATATCTTCGTTCTCTGTTCTGTGGTTTGAAAAATTAATACAGCATTTCACTCATTAAATGCTGTTGTCACCATCTAGTTGTCAAAGTGTTTCAAGACTGATACTGGAGTAGGACACATGCAGAAATGTTATTAAAAATCTGGCGTCTCAAAAAGGTAGACAGAGCAAATGTAATGACAGTCATAAGCATCTGATTTTTTAATACAGCCTTCACAAACACACCTCTCAAACAGTTTTGCCGCAGAAGTGTAAACCATTGTGAAGTGCAAACTTCACATCTCTAACTGATAAAAAGAAAATAAAGAAGGCCGATCACATCTAGCACGTGGTGGGTAAATGATAGGTAGTGTTTAAGTCGTTTAATAGAATAAATCCTATTTGTAAAAGCCTGCAGGTGTGTGTGTAGTCTGACCCACTATGGGCTAACTGGGATCTTGCAAAACATCAAAAGCTGATTTGTTTCTGCCTACATGGCACTTTGTGAGAATGCAGGTACTTTTTATAAAGATTTTGGAGGGTTATCAGTAATGACCATGGAAGGTCCCACAACATTTTAATCAATAGTTACCAGGTCCCTAAACCCATCCATAACATTGCCAATGTGCTTGTTGTTGTGTCCCATAAGATTTGCTTGTCTCTTGGTCATTCATGAACCCTTCAGAGAGGGATCCTCCACTGAAAGGAAATGTGTCTCAAAATCACCTTCTGCTTTTGCCTTTTTCTTTTTTTTTCATTTTTTTTTTAAAAAGGAGAGATCTTTGGGTATTTTTACAAATCGGTAGTGATTATTAGTCATGCCATCACATTGATCATGTTACTAATGTTCACAGGGAGGGCCTGTTCCTACAAGCACTGGTTGCCACGGTCTTTCTCTCCCATTGCGACATTCTTTAAGGCCCTTATAGTGTTAATTTAGCAACAGTGGTAGTCCTTCAGCCTAACATTTAAAAAAGATACAATAAATGAAGTCTTTAGGCACTGTAAAAGTTGCTGTTGTTAAGCAAATGAAAAATAGGGCAAGAATAAGCTTCTCCATCAGTGCCCGTACCTTGGCTGCATGGGCTTCTTCCTACTACGGATCTAGGAGCCCCATTCTCCACCAGGGGCTGAATGTTCTCTGCTCTGCTCTGTGCAACAAAGGTGCACCTGTGGAAAATTGAGTCTGAATTTGTTCAGAGCCTGTTGGATTATAACAGACTTCTCAGTCTGGAGGACAAAAAAATCACTCTCTGCAGAAAGCATGCAGCTGAGAAAATGGCCTTTGCATTTCTTGTAGCTTTTTTCATGGTGTCAAGCTTGAAAAGAAGTGTACGATGTTATGCTGGTCTGAGCCAAGAGAGACCATTTCCAACACAGTCTGCATTTCTATTGGCTGCATATACAATACCAGGCATAGTCTGTAAGCCTAGTGAGCAGGGTTTACTACCGAAATGTTGTAAAAATAAAAGGATTCATAAAGATTCTCTCCTCTCTTGTGAACTCACTGGCTTTGTGATCGATGCGCTTTACTTCCCCTGCATGCTGTAGTAATTTGTAAACATTGGAATTGCTTGTTTGACCAAAGCAAATCAATTTTTGCCAAGTGAAACAAGGGAACTGAGTAGATTTAGGCCAATCCTTGTAAAAAGGAGATACTAAATCTCTGTGCAGAGCCTCTGGGTTACCCCAGCAGGACAGAGGGCTGAAGCTGTAGAACTGGGTCCTGCCCCATTGAAGCTCTGTCTCTACAAAAGGGAGCAGCCAAAGGGTGTTGCTGCTGTTGGTATTGTGATCCTCTTCAAGAAGCACTGCTAACCCACTTTTCTTTCCTTATTTATTACCTGAAGAAAGAAAAATGACAACAGCTTCCTGATCTTTAACCGTAATCTAAACTGACTAGAAAGCTTGCTATCAGTCTGTCCTGTTTTCTCTGTGTATTTCCTTGATTGCTTTATCTAGTGATGTTTAGTATTGTTATTCCTCTGTCATCTGATCTGTTGAGTGGTAATAGCAGACATCAAAAGTGAGGATTTTGTCTTAGAAACCCTACTGAGGACAGCACAGGCTTGATGTGGCAGAAGCAATAAGCTCTGCATCTGCTGGTGTGCAGTGAGAACTCTCTTATCAATTAGCCCGTCACTAGCAAGGTTGTGTCGGCTTCCCAGCCCCACGGCAGGTACTGGTCACAGGAAAGTAATGATGGAAATAACTCTGCTTTCTGTACAGAGTAAAGTGTTTTTTGCTGTGACTTGCTTGCTGTCCATATTTCTCTCCAGCTGTTTTCTCTCCAACTTTTTCTCTCCAACTTTTGCTCTTTAGGCAAGAGCCGTCTTTGAATTGTACAGAGGACAGTGATCACAAGCTAAGAGTTGTGTGCAGAACACATTGGCGGAGCTTAAACGTTAATGTGTGCGCAGCTTTGGGTCTGTTAAGTGGTCCTGGCACCTCCCTGTTTAGCAAACCCCCGCACAAGCAGTCACGCTTAATCCCACACTTAGCATTCATCATAGGCACAGGGAGTTTTACTGCACAGGACTTGACTCTCATTCTGATGTAAAATTGCAGGTCCAAATTTATGATAGACAAATTTAAGAGCAGGAGAGCTCTGCCAGGGGCTGGGCAGGTGCCCAGAAGAAGACAAGGCAGAGGGATGGTGTGCGGTGCCCATGGGTGTGAGAGCTGGCAGAGGGTGATGGCCCGCTGGCACGTCTCCAGCAGCAGCATCCAGCCCCACTGGTGACAGAGGAGTGGTCCTTCCTTGGGTCCCCGAGCAGATGATCCTGCATCTTGTTTGTAGGCAGTGGTTAATGCAGATTAGGGCTCAGAAGTGCCTTACCTATGGATGATATCTTCCAACCTCCTGGGATATGTGGTATTGTGGTCTGAAAGCCACAGGCCAAATATGCTGCACCAGCTGGGAGTTAGGGACTGTGGGTGAGGGAGACCATCGCCCTTCTCTCTGGGAGTATGAGGCTTTGGGAGGAAGTGAGAGGGCTCGAGGGGTGCTAGAAGGCAGCTGCATGGCAGAGAATGGCAGTCATTAATCCTAGCTGTAGCAAAAGGGTCAAGGTTGAGACCTTGATATCCTTGATATCTCCTATTTTTTAGAAATTTGAAATATTGAAAATTTTTTTTTCCTGCTTTTAGAAAATTGGCCGGGTTTCTGACATGTTCCCTGAGGATTACAACCTAGTATCTGTTTTTTGTGGCCTTATTAGAAGTAACCTGTTCCTGCTCCTGGTTTCACTCACTAGAAGTTGAAAACCATCGCTTTCAGTGTTACTGCACGTGAGAAAAATATTTCTTCTCAACTGAAAACAAAGAGCTGCAGGCTTGGGACTACAAACTGGCCTCCTTGAAATGTGGACTGAACTCCTTTCAAATACAGTGTTCTGCAGAGTGGGTCAATAATGAAAAAAGCCCCAGCATACCAGTATTAACTGCCACTTGGAACTGAACATTATGGGCTGCAGTATAGACGAGCTTGCAGGCTTCCCTAGATCAATCCCATTCAATTCCATGCTGTTTTACAATGATTCTTATAGTTCCTACAGATTTATGCGTTCAAATTCTTTTTCAAAACACATGAAAAGCTGACCTTGACCTGGGTGAAGGTTGACAGAGGTCCTATCAGAATTTTCAGGAAGGACATTGCTTTGGTTTACAGGCCTATCTGCAGGGAAATGCTGCAACGTGCTTACCCAGACGCTTGTAATACTGAAAACACCCTGGGCAGAGTTCCAGTGATAGAAATATGCTTGGTTTAGGATGGTCGTTCCCTCTTTTTCCTGGTAGAGGGTCCAGCGTACTGCTTGATTTCTTCCTTACATCAGCAAGTGTCGTTGGCCCAATTTGCTCTTTTGCATGGCTTGCAGGGATCAGTCTCCACTGTGTGATGGGGAAGCTCAGGCTGCCTGCCCAAAAATTATGGGGCTGGAGACCACAAATACTGAGCTCAAACACCTCTGACATGGTGGCTGTGCATAGGGGTGTGCATGTTGCCTCCATGTTACAGCTCAGTTTAGAATCATAGAATCATAGAATGTTAGGGATTAGAAGGGACCTCGAAAGATCATCAAGTCCAATCCCCCTGCCAGAGCAGGAATGCCTAGATTATGCTACACAGGAACGTGTCCAGGCAGGTCTTGAATGTCTCCAGAGAAGGAGACTCCACAACCTCTCTGGGCAGCCTGTTCCAGGGCTCCGTCACCCTCACTGAGAAGAAGTTTCTTCTCGGGTTTAAGCGGAACCTCTTATGTTCCAGTTTCAGCCCATTCCCCCTTGTCCTATCAGTGGTTGTCACCGAGAAGAGCCTGGCTCCATCCTCGTGACACTCACCCTTGATATATTTGTAAACATTAATGAGGTCACCCCTCAGTCTCCTCTTCTCCAAACTAAAGAGCCCCAGCTCCCTCAGCCTTTTCTCATAAGGGAGATGCTCCACTCCCTTAATCATCCTAGTTGCCCTGTGCTGGACTCTCTCCAGCACTTCCCTGTCTTTCTTGAACTGAGGGGCCTAGAACTGGACACAATATTCCAGATGGGGTCTCACCAGGGCAGAGTAGAGGGGAAGGAGAACCTCTCTCGACCTACTAACCACCCCCCTTCTAATACATCCCAGGATGCCATTGGCCTTCCTGGCCACAAGGGCACAGTGCTGGCTCATGGCCATCCTGCTGTCCACCAAGACTCCCAGGTCCCTTTCCCCTACACTGCTCTCTAATAAGTCATTCCCCAACTTATACTGGAACCTGGGGTTGTTCCTACCCAGATGCAAGAGTTTAGCTTGAGTTTTGCGTCTTTGACAGGGAACTTCAGGTCAAAGCACGCATCATTCCACATTGTTCCACTTTTGAGAAGTCCCCTTCTGCCCTGCTCTCTAAAGAGCCAAGAAGCAGGTGGCATCTATCTGTAACACATAACATGCTCCTAAACCACTGCTTCTCTCTCTGTGTCGCGGGTTAGGGCTGGGCCGGCCACTAACGCGGACAGACGCTCTCTAACCCCCTCTTCCCCCCCCCAAACGGGAAGAGAAAAGGGAATGAGGCAGAGAGACTTACAGATGAGAGAAGAAAAAAAACTAGAACAGCTTTAATGAAAATAATAGAAATAATGGTAAAGAGATAAAAGTAAAGAACTATATACAACTATAGATAGTAGCCCGATATCAAACCCGACTCCCTCCCCCGATAGCAATCACCACTGGTGCTGCAGAGCAGGAGGCGCCGGGGAAGCCCCAGGCTCAGCGGCGGTGGGGAGCTGGATACAGGGAGCTGGATTCGGGAACTCAGGATCCGGATCAAAATCAGGAGGTCAGATGGAGTCCTCTCTGGACACCGGCTGTTGCAGGAAAAGAAGGGCGAAAAGGCCGAAAAAAGGGCAAAAGGGGCAAAAGGGCCGAAAAAGGCCGAAACTCTCGTGATCACTCAATTTATACTAGATATGACGTATATGGGATGGAATACTCTCGTTGGTCACCTGTCCTGTCTGTTACACCCCGGAGGTGCCACCTTTTACTTCCTTGTGCCCCCCTTTTACTACCCAGCACCCCCAGCGTGGCCCACAAGAGCCAGCAGTGGCCTTGGTCACTATAGGAATAAGTATAAGCAAGAGCCTTTCTACATACCAGTCCCAGGCAGTGACTGTAAACATCAGGTGTTATCACTGCCAGTAGCACACACTGTCTGCACAAACATGCTGCTGACTTCAGAAAGTGCAGCCTTTTAGAAGACACTAAACTGAAAAGAAAAAATCACTAAACAGGACTGGGTTTTTAGCTAAACTCAGGACACTCTGCCATAAGGCAGTGGAGCCTTGAGTCCAAATCAGAGGCCAAACGGTGAGGGCTAATTGTGAAATGGTCACGTCTGATGCCGCAATAAAAAGATTCCGGTGTGAGTTCTCATATAGCATTTGTCACTGACGAAGTGCAAATGACAGACTGTCAGATTTGTTTCAAGGATGTTATGCTTGCTGAAGATGTCCAGTGAAATCCTGGATGTTGCTGTGGCAGTTACCAGGGTTTACAATTTAGAATAATATGTCTCTGTCATTTTGTTTTGTTTATTTGCTTATGCCATGGTGGTAACACTATTTCAATTCTAAAAGCAACTCAGTGGCCAGTTCTCTTCATTAGAGAGATGGGGATATTTGAGGGAGGCCCCTTTGCTCTCCACCCATCCTTTGTCCGTGGCAATCCAGCCCACATTCCTGGCCAGGCTGTGGCAAAACGTAATCCAGCGCCTCCACAAGCTCCTGCGAATGTGCTAACTGGGGAACGGAGATGCGAGCAGTCCTCCTGGAGAGCTCATTCCCTGGGGCTGCATCAGTGTCTCGGCTTGTCCCATCTGCCACCAGAGCTATCTTCTCTCCTCGCACATCAGAGCCAATGGCTACTGCGCTAGTTGCTGGAGACCGGAGCTGCTGCAAGGGTCCTCATTTGATTGAGGACTGGGAAATCATCTCTCTGGGACACTGCAAAGTGCTGCCTCAAAGGCAGGTGTATATTTTTTTTCAAGGTGTAGCGGTTCAAAGCTTGCTGCAGACTCAGATGGCCACGTTCTTTTCATTTTAAAGTGAACTGGGAGAGCGGGAGAGACTTTTGCCTGGCAGCTTTCAATGTCTGTGCTGAACACTGAGAAGTCTTGCTAATGAAATGTGTAGCATCTGTTGGCATGGAAAATGAGAATCTTATTTTTGAACTAATGGTATTTGACTAACATAACATGTACTTCCAAACTCTTTTGTTTCTACATAGGCGAATACTATGAAATTTCCCAAGAACCAGTTTGACTTTCTCTCAAGTTTTTATGCCCTTTATATTTTTCAGCCTATTTCCTTTCCCCTTTCAGGCCTGTGTTATTTGCCAAACTCATCTCTAAGCCTTTCTCTGTCTCTGATTCTCTGTGCACTTGTCATACAGCTGTTTTACAAGCAAGGTATTTGTTTATGGGAGAAGCTAAAATGCTTTCCTGGCACAGAAGAAATCTCTGCCTCAAGGAGTTCAGAGACTAAGACTAGAAAACCTGGACTAAGCAGATAACAGACCATTAGTGGTTTGAGTGTTACAGCCTGACTCAGGTGACCAGATTATATTCTCCCCACAAGCACAAACCTCCTCTTTGACCTGGGGTAGGTCGTGGAGATCCAAATAGTCAAAAGGAGTAATCTGGGCATTATATAACCCCACTCCTCCCTGTAAGGTTGCTCTGCTCCCACCTCCACAGAACACTTCAAAAATAAATGCATTACAGACAGTAAGACCTCCAGATACTAGCAACAAGGAACAGATTAAATGCATTAGCTGGGATCAGGGAAAGGAAAGCTCCTGCACAAAGGGCCACTATTTGTTGCAAGCTGAATTACGTTTTAAGATACAAGAAGTGGTTATGCTGAGAGGTCCTTCACAAGGCAAATTGACACGTATTGAACCTCCACTGGCAGAACTCAACAGCTTCCTCATCCAACTTTCCTCCTCTGGGCTGAAGGGATTCTTACAATACCAGCAGGCTAGACAGAAGAAGGAGAAGTATGAAGAGTGACATGAAAATTTGCAGGAAACACTAAGGAGGAGACAAAAATGCGACTGGAAATTTTAAACTGTGAAAGAAATTTCTGAGATGTTCAGATGTATAGCCCATGCTGTATACTCAGCAGAGGTCAAATTTTTCCTCTATACTCCTCTGCTTGCCTCATTGAACTTTGATGGATTTGTTGTTGCCAGTCAGCCTGGAATCACCCATGTGTCTAGTGGAAAATGACCCATACAAACAATGGTGTTGTCTTTTCAAACTATAGATACTACCTGGGGTTTGAATTTGCGTGGCATGAATTTGCAGGATATACCCATTTCTTTATCAGGTTATTTCAGAATGAATAGGGTTAAATGAAGGCTAAGTATCAGGGAGCAAATTTTTTCATTTTCGGTAATAGTCTGTCCTGCAAAACTCTTGTGGTGAATGATGGACAAAACTGGTGACATAATAAAGTAGTAAGGGACTACTTAGCCGGAGTAAAATGATAGCACAAATAGGTCCAAGGCTAATGCTCTGCTTTTTATATATATATATAAAGAATTGCACCCTCAGGACTACTAAGAGTAGCATGTAGGAAGTGTATCAGGATTTCAGTGTTCCTTTGAGCTTCCACAGACAACATATATTGGCTGGGGAGCAGGCTGGTGGGAGGTGTGAAATTGCCACTGAAAATCAGTATTTCTAACACATTGTTCCCTCTTGTCCTCTATACAGCAGCTCTGAGAATTCTCAATCTCCCAGTGTGATGGATGAACTCAACCTCTTAACCAAACTAGCAGTGGTTTGGTAGAAGCTTCAAAGGAAGTAATGGCCTGAGCTGTAGCTGGGCCAAGAACTCCTCTAGGAAACCCAGAAAGGAGCAGAGTGACACGGTGAGCACTGATGAATATGGAACATGGATCATGCGATCAACGTATGAATAGTGGGTGACCTTCCATGACTCATTTATCAAGGAACAAAGAAGGTTGTGGGTGCAAGGAGTCTCATGCATACCCTTCCCATTGAATGCAATTTGACTATGAGCCAACCACTTTATTCTCAAAATATGACAGGCTAAAGGAGCTTTCTCTGAGCTCTCCCTGCTAGGCAGCGTGGCTGCATGGCTGTGATCTCATCATGAGCTCAGATGCCTCTCAAGGTTGCCTCTTAAGGCAGAGAGACCTTTTACCAATGATAGACCTTTGGATCAGTCCAGTCTGAGTTCTCCCTAAATTGCATCTGGACTGCACGCTGGGCAGATCTTCCCTTGAGCAGGAACGACTCTCAGGCTTTGAGGTTCCTTACCTGAGACTAATTGATCCCTCCTTACGCAAGGTGGAGAGGCCCCTTACTGGCAACAGTTCCTTGGTAAGTGGCTGATAGCATGCTGAATTAATACTTGTGAAACATCACTGATGCATGTAGTTAGACAATATTAATTATTACAAATTTGAATGTGTAATCCTTTAGATATACACTGCTGACCAAGTCTGTGACTAGATCTGGTTCCAGCCATACTTATCCTCATCTCTGAGAAGGAGTTTAGAAAGCAAGGAGGTCCATTCTGACCCTTATGGCTCAATGTGAGGGTCTCCCCTACCCTTTTGCATCTCCGGTCTCTCTAAATCATCCTAGCTGGATTCTAACTGGGTTTTCCTTTGTGTATTTCTTCTCTGTAATAAGCAACGGAGTGAACCTTGCTACTGAACTTTAAGTTGCGCTTTTATAACATCATGTTAAAACTACTTTTGCTAATACTTTTAATGATGGCTCTTTATGCGAACTAAATCACTCATTCCATGACACCTGGTCTATAACAGTTGATTAAACATTTATTAAGACATCTATTAGGCATGCATTACTCCTTTCTAAACCATTTATTAAGGGTCTGCTTGAGTGCTGTTTGACTGTGTTACAGTTGCTTTCCATGTACTCCAGCAGAGTTCTTTGGAATGTGAAGATGCACAGCAGAGTTCTTTGGAATGTAAAGATACACAGAAAAATAAAAAGTCTTATTATATTATAGCTGCATACATCTTTCTTGCTTTTTCCATTCTAGATGACTCCAGTTAGCAGAATAGGGTGGCTCAAGGCACCAAATGAAGCAAACTGCCTCTCAAATGAAAGGCGCCTTTAGTTCTTGTATTAGTCCAGCATATCTGTGCAATGAATCAATACTTTGAGACATGGTGTTTTTAAAGGGTTAAAATGGACTAGAAAATCAAATCAATTTTTTAGATGACATATGATTCATTTCTACCTTGTGTTACTTAATGAAATATGGTATTTTTGTAATGCTATCCTACCCACTTTAACTACCAGTTACTTGTTCTCATATAGGAACCTTTGAAATATGTTGGCAAAACTTGATGAGAAGACAGCAATGTGCTTGAAGCAGAAATTTGAAGAACAAAAATGGTCACCGTTTCTGAGAGGTGATGACAGAACCTACAGCTCCTACAAGGAGGAACAGGTAGGTTTTCTATGTCCTCTGTGAGGAATGATCATCATTGCTTTAACGATACAAACCCAATGCCAGCACTGCGTAAGCCACGAACTCTGTAGCCTAATGAAACCAGGGACACTCTGCCCATGTTTGTTGCCTCTGGGAGATCTTTGCTGATGTTGGCACCAAAGGGTGGCTTGGTTTGAAGTGCTTGCCCTTCCTACATCTTGGCTGTGACTGACAGCATAATATTAATTGACAGCTCCTCTGTGGAAATTGTGGGTTTAGTTCTGATGAATGTTGCCACAGAAATGGACAGAGTGCCCCTCAACACAATATTTTATTTCCCGTCTGATGGTGTGTTTCAGGAATGAGGATACCTCATCCCTCCTAGATGAGACCTGACACCTGCCCAGCCTGCCAGGGGGACCCCTAACCCAGGGTGGTCCCACACTCCATCCCCGTCCCACCCTTTCTTTCTTCTCCCCACTGGTGGCTGCCTGCAAGAGGCTCTGACACAGTCCCTCTCTTTACCTTTCCCCATGAAAAAAACTCTCCCCGCACGCCTCCTGGATTCAGAGGGTCAGTCCTCGGCCACTGTGTAACATCACTGGTCACAGAGGCACAGATCTCTCTGTCCATAGGTAGGTGCTCCTGCTGCGTGGGAGCACAGTGGTACCGGGTGGACTGGGGTCTGACATACATCTTCTCTGTCATACCACCACAGCTGCTGACAGGGGCTGCTACAGAAAGAGCTAAACTCAGGAAAAATGTGTCACTCGCTCCCTCAGAATTTTATCTTAATCAGAGACTAGACTAAGCCTGGACGTTTTGTTTGAAATGTTGTAGTATATGTTATATAACGTAATGTGTATGTTATATAATAGAATAATCTCCTTACCCACCCAGAAGTTGTGTGCTGGTTTTACAACTAAATCAGTCAATCAAAGTAAAACCAAAAAAACCAACAAAGACAAACCAAACATAAGATTAGAAAAAAGAGCCAGTCCCTTCTGGTTTATTGTGAACATGTTTTCTTCTTCAACATTTTCACCTAAAGGATAGGGATGAGTTAGATCTGAAGCACACAGAAAACAGGCACGCATTCCCTAAAGGGTTCCCTTCCTTGCTCTGCTTGAAATGAATGTTAGCAGGTGGCAAAAATCTGCAGCAGTGCCTCGCACAGCGCTGCAGGCAGAGGTCAGCTTAGCTCACTGTGCCGTGCAAGGCAGAGGTGGGGAGCATGTCACGGTTTACCCATCCTCACCCTGCATGGGCTGGGGCTGTCAGGAGTCACCCGCCTCTCCTTTTGGGTAAGAGCAGAAACTCAGACTGTCCTAATTAGATCTTCATTAGCCCTTAGCACAACAGAACTTGATTTATTGTGCATGAAAGTGTGTGAATTTACCCAGGGGTTCATTCCTGAACTTACACTTTGACTTTATTCCTGTCTTTCGTTTTGAATATTTTCTGCAAAAATGCAGCTGAAATCTAAAAGATTCTGGTTTTAAGTAAATAGCAATATAGGATGTTAGAGTGCTGAATGCGCTCTGTGATAAGATTAGCAGTGAAATTTTCACAGGTTTGAGGTATTATTATTTGAATCTTCATTCAGGTAACTCGCTGAGGGAAGCATTCATAATCTGCCTGAATTTCCAGTGCAGCCAATATAAAAATGAAAGAAAAAAAAAAAGCTGGAAGCAGAAGTAATTAAACTGATAGTCAAACCCACACTGAAGGCACTGTGGGGTGAAGAAAGTCACGTAGCTTTTATTTTTTTTCTTTTAGGATTTTTCCTTTTGTTGCTTTCTTTCAAGTGATTTCAAAGGCTTTTCAAAGGGAAGATTAGTGCTGTTCCTGAGTTACACTCCAAGTCAGAGCAGCCCTGTGGGATTTGTTTCACCTGGAGTTCCTTGCCCAGCCTCCCTGGGCTCAGGTCCCCTGCCTCAAAACCTGCTGCGCGCTGGTGTATCCATCTGTGTCCCGAATGGTGCTGAGTCCCATTATCTCCCTATTCCGTGTCTCATTATCTCCCTATTCTTGTCTGGGTCAAAAGCAAAGACTGTGAATATGTCTCTGTTCTGGTCATGCCTCTCTCAAAGGAAGCTGAAAACAAGTTTATTGCCTTTTATGTTTTTGAATTGTAGATCCAAAATCCTTCTCTGACCTCCTCCTTTTGCATGTTCTGCAATAGGCTTTGCTATGTAGTAGCTGGCGCGCTTAGAAAAGCTGCAAACAATATACCCCTTGCCTTCCTTGTTCAGTCTGCCCATGTGGATAGTGCTGGGGCTTCAGTCATGTGGCAGTTAAAGGGGAAAGAAACTGAAAATTTTCTTGCACTCACTGTGCTGTCAAGGAAAAAAAAAAGCATCAGCAAAGCCAGAGGAACAGTTAATAGAATTTGTAGGGGAGATTTACAGAGTACAAATTAGCCATCACGCCAAATATCTCATTTGATTGTTTTGTCATGCACTGGTTTTCAGTATTGCTATTGCTGGTAGCAAGCAAGAAATAAATGAAAAGAAAGATACAAAAGGAACATTTATGTATGAATTAATTGTTGCCTCCAAAGCTAAGCCCATTCCTTTCAACGCTACAAAAAGTGCCTGAATTTTTTTCTCCCCTGCTTCTAGAAGGTGATTGAGGCTCTCCTCTTATTTTTTTTTCTCTCCCACATGTATGAATGAGCAGATAATTGCTTGATCAATACAGGGGAGTGCAACTTCTGCTAGAAACAATGGGAAAGAAACTGGTGCGATTTTTTTTCCTTTGCAGACAAATATTTAGCATTGAACTAACACTTTTTTGTAGCTTTTTGGTTCCAAAGAAGTGGAGAAGTGGTTAGGGGGAAAATCACAAAACTTTTTGCAGGCTCTCAAGCCATTGAGCTCAAAAAAGTATGGACCTAAGTGAAGAGAAACCTGTGATGTCTTTTCCAATGAAGTGTGAGTGCTTCCTCACATTTGTGCAGGACCCCTGCACAGAGACTTGCAGTGAATGTTACTATGAGTGCTGGGTTTGGAGGTGGTGGGCACCAAAATGAGTGGGTTGTGTTTTTTTCATTTACTTGGAGAATGGGAGGTAGATGATCCCTCTCATTTCTAGTCTTGATACGATATTCTAGAACCAAAGACATCAGTCCAGAAAACAACCGAGCGGGTAATATTACATAGCTCATGTCGACAGTGGCAGGAGTATTTGTATATGGTGAGCTGAACATGGGCTGGACTCGCTGGGTGTGTTCAGACTGTTTTAAATTGAAATACACAAGCAGAGTTTTACAGAACTTTTACTGAGGGAGGTTCAGGAACAGAACTTGAAAGCTTGGAAATTTCTCTTGAATTTCTTTCTTGCATGTTTGTTATTATTTTGTGTCATAATATAATAAAACTGATAATTTTTTATCTTTTGGCAAAGAATTGAAATGTAGTGATGACTCAAATATTTTAGTAGTAGCTACCCAAATTTTTTTAAAGAGAATTATTTAAATAGTGTACCATTTTATTCCACTAAAACATGCCAATAATGGCTGTGTATAGTTTACAGAATGCACACATAAATATAAAAGTGAAAGAGAAACATGGCATTCTGGAACTCATAATCTTTGGATGTTTTTGTTGTCAGTCTGTATTGGAAAGAAAACAAATGTTGACATATCCGAGTATACTGCAGACCAGAAATCCTATCATCTAGCCAAGTATATTGGTTAAAAAGAAAAGGGCAGCAAAAGAGAAAATTTAGAAAGCAAACTTGAATGAGAAAAAACAATGTCTGGGAAAAGATGAGAGAAAGACAGCAGAAATATTTTTTTTAAATTAATATTCAGAGTTAGGCAAAACAGTCAGTGAAAGAACAGTGTAGTATTCCCAGAAGGAATCAGGAGTTGTTCTGTATATTGTGCCCTTTAATGTAATAGTCAAAGTAGATATTTACCATATATATTTATTTTTTGATATTAAATGATGACTGGATCCTGCCACTTTGCAACTTTACTGAAGTTGCTTCTCAGTGACTCTAGGGTCTGTTTACATCAAGCCAGGACAATAAAACACCCTTTGAAGTTACTTAGATCCACTTAAACACCCCCAAAGTGCTGGTAATAATAATAATAGGGGACGCACAGATGAGGGAAGTAGCCTTTAGATATGGTTTAAGCCAGAGGGTCTGTACTTCTGCCTGACAAAGAGTGTAAAATAGCATTAAGATCAGGAATTCAGTGTCCGAGATGGGTGTTTGTGGATCTGCGTGTCTCAAGGTCTCTAACTCTTAAACGTTCCCTGGGAGAGGTTGTTGTCAGGGGCTTCACAGGAGGCAGCGTTTGAAGAGCAGAGCACGTTTTCACCAAGTCATCCTTTCCAGTTCAGGTCAATGGCAGGACTCACAGAAAACTGTGTTAGAAGAAAAATTACTGATCCTTTTCACTTCCGTGCTTTTGAATGAAAACTGAGGTAATTTACAAATTAACCTGGTATCTTTTGTCCAGCTGTCCTTCTCAAAGAGAAGCAAATGGCTCTCACCACAAGGAGCTTTCCCCCTGCTCAGTGAAATGTGTCCATGTCGGAGGTACAGAAACAACACAAAGTCCTAATTTATGCCTGTTCTTTTCCCTCAGAGGAAAGAACACAGGTGTCTTTTCCAACCTAGAAGGTTCAAAGACCACATATACACATAGGAGTACATTGGGATCAAATTTAAGGCTCTGGTCTTTGCTGTGTTAATGAATAGTCACGCTCTGGTCACAACACCACCATTTATTAATGCACAGTGTAAATACAGAGGAGGGCTGTTGGAGGAGAGAGCAGTGCCACTGCTGGAGGATGTTTGTAGGAGGCTGTCAGCTTCTGCTAAGAAGTCTCAGGTTTCTTTTGCTGTGTGGTTTATTTTGCTGCTTTGGAGGGCATGAGTCTGAATGTTTTACTATCAGAGGAAGGGGCGGAATTGTGTGAAATGCAGGTTAAATAGACAAGTGCTCTGTTCCCATTCAATGTTCTCTTACTTGCTTTTCTTTTTTTGCTCAAATTTCTCTCCGTCTGCCTCCTGAGTGGTTCTGGCATTATAGAAGTGGTTTGATAGAGCAGCCATGCAGTTTGTGAAGAACAGTAGGGTTTCTGGAGGGTCTTTCTTCTTGGAATGTTAAAAATTAATCACTGCAAGATTCAGTTGTTTCAGCTGAGCTTCACGTCTTTCCACCTGATGGATAGCAAATAGTAGTCAAAACAGGAATAGAAGGATGGAGTCACATTGGAGTTTCTGCTACATTCCTTGACCTAATTTAACCAGGGATCTGACTGAAAAATGAGTGAGCTAAAACAAAACAAACTTCACTGGACTTTGTCATAAGAAATAATCATGGCACAGATACTAAGTGTTCTACCTCTCCAATTTCTACAGGACTCCTCGGTGTTGTTCTTATGCTCAGGCTTCGAATTTTCCCTAGCACATAATACTGACAGGGCTTGAGACAAAGTTCATAGTTTTCCCTCATTCCTGCAGTCTTGGTTAACTGACCCACTCTTTTTTTTTTTTTTTTTGCGTATGCTACTACTGTCCCCAGACTTAAAAAAAAAATAATTCTTTTTTTTTTCCAGTTGTCCCTTGGGTCTGAAGGTAGGGTGGATAGGCAGATGTCATTCATCCAGGAAAGAGATAGACACTGAAGGTTGCAGAAAGCTCTACGCTTCTTTTTCTCTGCAAAAGTGTAAATACATGTTGCATCTTTCTACCTTCTGTCCTGGAGCTCTCAGAACCTATGTGTCCATTCTTTATAGCCCTTCCTTTTTGCCATCCCTTTCTCTCGACCTTTGCTTTTGCCCAGGACTTCCTGCCTGCTCTAGGGAGCGCATGGAGAAATGAAGCCTGCTCGGAGGCTTGCTGTGGCTGGGGACCCAAGTGGGGTCGATGGGGAGGTCAGTGATGCTAGGACAGCTTTCGTGGTCCATATTGGCTCTGGAAGGGCTGTGGTGCTTGTGTCTTCATGGGGCAGCCCCCATCTCTCCTATCCTCAAGTGCAGCGAACGCAAGCAAGTTTTGTCAGCTGTGGCTGGCTGGAAATCTGGCCTTGTTCCAGATGACCACAGTGTAACTCAGATCACTTTCCATTCTCCCCTGCCTCTCCCTCCATGAATTAGCAGCCATAAAGCACAGCTATGGGCAGCAGCAAATCTTTCCATAATTTCTGCCTTCCCGAGCTGGGTAACAGTCGAGGTTTCTCATCACCGCTTCTCCCCTTCTTTCTTGCTCTCTTTTAGGGACAAGTAACAATAATACTACACATTACATGTCCTCCTTAGAGCTAGATAACTGATGATTGCCATTATATCTCTGCCAGAACTAGGTAACTGCAATACTCTTCACTATATATCTGTCTTTAAGCCAGTAACAGCAGTACTCTAAATTATGTACCTTTCTTCCTTTTTTCTCTGCCAGGCAGGTAATTGTTATGCTCATCTTTATGTGTCTTTCCTGGAGCTCTAATAGTTTTCATTGTATCTTCTCAGAGCTTATTATGGTAATGTTCCATACTGTATATTTCAGAGTCATAAGCAGATATTTTGAGAGTCACCTCTGTAGTATTTTGCCTTCTATATTTCTTAGAATTTGAGTAATTAAAATAGTGTCTGTAGGTTAACTGCTTTCGGAAGGATTGCGCTTTTCCTCTCAGGAGCTCTCTATGGACCGTCTGGGGTTGGAAGCATCCTATAAAGTGGCCTCTGCCTGCTCTTGATCCCAGGGCTGGCTGGTGCCACTCACCTTATGGACTTCAGCAGGGCTCTACTGCCAAGCCACCATGACGATGAGTTCAGCTGTGGAAGAATCTGAGAGGGGCTCGGCTTCCACTGATGGTCAGGGCCCACCTTCAGAAATAAAGTTGTCCCACCTGTCCTCATTTTCATGTGCAGCATTTTTGAAATTGAGATGCTGAGTTATTCGGAGGAACGGACTGCTCCTTTACAGTGCCTAGCACCATTACTCCAAATTTTGATTTCAGTCTTCTTTCTTATCTCATAGAAAAAATCTGCTGTGCATGGGTAACTGAGGCAACTTCCACAAACTTGGCTATGACTCCTTGATTATTATTAAGAATTGTCTTTCTGGAATTTCAGTGTTCGCGCCTCATTTTCCTTTTGACAGTAAAATGTCTACTGTGAGGCCCTGATGAAACAGGAATAATACTGTGTGATTTAGGTGATCTTCCTCCTTGCAGCATGTATGCTAAACGCGTTAATAAACCAGTAGCTGGTGATCAATTTATGTTAAATAACTGCAAGCAGCAAGTCCAATCTGAAAATCACTTGATAAACTGTTCAGTAAATGTATCTGCATAAATAACACACAGGAATAAATTGGAACTGGTTGGAGAGCAGAAAAGAAGGGCTACATTTGCAGCATGATTCAGAAACTGTAAATCAAATCACACCAATTTTGTCTCCTGTTCCAACTTTTATTAGAGAATCAAAATTCAGATCAGCCTCATGAACAGATTTCCTTGTACAGCTTGAATCTCATAAGTAAGCCCGACTCTACTTGCAAGCGTACACCACCTATAAAAAAAGAATGGAAACATTGCCTGCCTGTATCCCCAACATGAAATAGCTGAAAAGTAAAATACATTTCAAGAAACATTTTGTTTTAATTTTGAGATTAACTGAAATGGAAGCTGCTTAGAAAAGCAATGTGGTGTGGCTCCAGGTTAGGGGCATAACAGATGGAGAACTCTTAAACTTCATGGGAAATTACTAGGTATAGCTGAAGTGGGTAATTTCAAGAGCGCAGCCATAGAAGTTGATGCAGACCTGTGAATAACATTACATCCAAGAACTCTGATATTAAAATTGCCACTTTATTGACTGGCATGGAAAAAAATTACAGAGGAAATCAGTTTGCAGTATGAAGGTCTAATCACGACAAGCCAGTGAAAATGGAAGGCATTCTGCAAGTTAGAAAAGAGCTGCAAAGTTCATTGCGAAGTGCACTGCATTTAGGAGAAGGGCTACTAGCAAAGCCAATCTGAGTGAAGTTACCTTCAGCTTAGATGAGAAAGATATACTGGCAATATTTTTTCATATAAAAGAAAATTGAATTCTTAGCCAGAATATGGTGTGTGGGGGAAACAGAATCTAGTGTGATTGTGAACTTCCCTCTGTGGTAATCCGATCTGGAGACCATCAGCCAGAGGAGCCTTTATCTGTCATTGCCTGACAAGGAGAATTTCCAAAGCAAAACGTCCGAAGGAGTCAGCAGAGGTGATTGCTGTCAGCAGCAAAAGTCCATTGACTATCCTAACAGCAGAGCTGGGATGGTGCTGAGCACCTCCTGCGGCAATGATTCGTACGTAAACTGATGTCATGAGGTCTTTGGTGTAGATTGCTGTTGATTGCAGCAGGTGTAAAAACAGCCCTCATTAAGAGTTTGAATGCAATAGATAAGTATGTGCTGCCCAAAGTGCTTCACTTCTCTGCATCTCTGTTTCTTGGATGAAGTATATTTATGTCTCATTTCCCCATCGATAAAATAGGTATGTCGGCACTCCTGCCTTTGCCTTGCATATAGAGGGTGATGGGCAGTGAAAGGCTACCAGATTGCGTTGTAACTTTAGATGTGAGATGTTCAATTTATCAAATTGAACCAGGGAATGAGTATTAAAGTGGAATCTGCAATAGAGTTTTGCATAGCCCATCCCAGGCTGGTTTTGTGCTTCCCAGAAACTCAACATACCAGTTCTGTTGAGTTCACCGATACTGGTGGCTCTTAAGATCTGTGGTACACAGCATCAAACAAGCAGGCTTCCTGTCTCAGGTGAAGTCTTTTTACGTTACACACACTCCACACCCCCTGCTAAAACCTGCTTAGTACTTGTTATGTGGCAGTGATTTAAGTTAAATGAATGATTTGTATCTACCCACTAATATAAGGAAAAATAAAACGAGCCATACTGTGTGTCTTAAGTTAGTATTTTGCCAGCATAGGCAGCCGTAATGAAAGCCAAGCAACTTACTGACAAGGACCTGAAGGAGTCAAATTCTGATAAAAAGAAATAATCTGCATTGAGGCAGTTCTTTAATTTTTTCAGATGAACTCAAATAACTTGATTCCTTAAACAACTGGAAAGTTTTTACAAATTTCATAATGTGTTCAAGGTAGCTGGTGCTTTTGCAAAAGAGCTGCTTTCAGAGAGCTGCAAATACTTATGTTCTGATGGAGGTGGTACTAAACAAAGACAAGTTACATAAATGCCTTGTAGCGTAGACTTCATGTGTTAGGAATATTAAAAATAACTCCTCAATGCTCACAGGTTCTTGTGTGCTATGTTTTCCATCCTTTCGTACATGACTTCAGCTACAAAACCATTATAGAATTGAAATGTGTCTGAATATCCAATACACCAATTGCCCCTTGGCCAAACTTGTGTGAAAGTGAGAGAGCTAAAGAGTGAAACCACATTTAATATTCATATATGAATTGACTATATAGTCAGTACGCTCACTGCCTTGCCTTTTTGCTTAGTCTTCAGTTAAGTGTAACCATTTTGTGTCCAGTTTCCATCAAGTTTCAATGAAGCAGCATACAAAAAGAAAAAACAACCTACTCCTAATCAGAGAAGAGGTCCCAAATGTAAATTTGACTTCCCCTCATTTGTGATTGGTAAGATCCACGGTTCGGGGTTTTATTTTATGGGAGTGGGCCCAGCTTTGATCATCTAGATCCAAATTTCCCAAGGATTCAGGAAGGATCTTGAAGTCAGGCTCTCTTAACTCTGCTTTCAAGTTTTATACAAAACCATACCAAATCTCTTCCTGCTCTTTTAGCCTGGCTCCTCATATAAAATCTCTCTCTGGATGTGACAGTCTGTCATTCTTTCCCTGATAACTTTTGAAGTTGTTCAGTTTCGACATTTCCCAAGGGATCAAAAGCTTCAAAACATAATATTCCTATGAGCATAATGAATATAAACAGCTGGATAAAGGAGAAAGAGTGTAGAACTGTTCCCCACTACAAAGAGGAGGTTGCAGTGGACCCGTCCTCATAGCCGTCCAGGAGTTGTGAGCCATAAGCAAAGCTCAGGAGAGAGCCCTTTTCTCCTCAGACTTCAAAAATCTAAGCACAAGACACAGACTCATTCTAAAACAGGCGCTTCTTCAGCTACATGTGAGGTTTTCTTTCCTAGTCTGGAAAAATATTTTTAAGCTTTTAGCATAAGATTTGCTGCTACCTGAGACTGGCAAACAGAATTTGAAAGGGTGGGATAGGGACCTATTCCCTTTGAAAATTAACGTGCATATGCAAACCAGTTCCTCAAACACACAGTTGACACCTGATTCACAGAACCTCTGAGAGTGATTGCAGCCAGATTGTAGTCCTGAAGAAAATGAAACCATTTCTGTGAAGAGTTAAGGTTTGGTGTTTTGTTTTTCTGTTTTTTTTAAAAAATCTAATTAATTGGGGGGAAGAGAACAGAGAATGAGATCTCTTGGGGCCTTTCAGCCCTCTCTGGAAAAGAAAACCCCAAGCAAATAAAAAAATCTTGATTCTTAAAGTCATTTTTAGGAGCTGCCAGGAAATTTGAATACCATAGATTGCTTAAATGCAACACAAATTCCCAAGTTTTTGTATTCACAAAGGCCTTAAAAACTAATGTGGGAAACTAATTTTTCTTAATCTCACATATGGTATGTAAATCAAAGAAAGACCTCTTTTAACAGAAACGGTATTTCTAGTGCTTACGAAACTCCTAATAACTTTTGACTATTTAAAATTTCCCAGGTGCAGGCACATGTGCTTTCCAAGGAGGGCCTGTTATCTGCCTCCCAACGGCAAATACCGGGTGTGAGTTTCCAGTTTTTATTCATCAGGTATCTCTGAGCCAAACTGACAGATTAGACGGTTGGCTAACATTTAACATACCAACAGAAACTGTAATTATATCAATTTTGAAGGTTTAGAAATCTAAGACAGTGTTAATAGGTGTTTCATCTTTAATGATGGCCAGGACATGAGAAAGGATGCGAAATACTGGGGAAAGGAGCATCTTTGGGACAGTTTTGGTGGAGGTGGCACTTGGCTGGTGTCATTTATTCTCCATTCAATTTCAGAAAAAAATTCCTGCTGTATTATATAGATCCAGCAACCAAAAATAAGGCTGAATCTGTTGAAGAGGAAATCTTTCAAGATTAGAGTTGCAAACTGATAGATCATCAAGATACTTCCGTTTAGTCAGGGTAAATTCAGGGTTTCAGAAGGGAAGGTATGAAGAAAGTAGTTTTCTTCTGAAAATGTCATGGTGCACAGAGCAATGAGAAGAGACGCTTTTTTTCTGAGGCTACAGCAGACCAGTTTCCCTTATGTCTGTCATGATGGGGCTGATGTTTTTGAAAGAAAGTAATGACAAAAAAAATTCTTTTTTTTTTTTTGTGACCCTAAAAGCTAAGCTTTGAAATGGCATTTTTAAGAGAAAATGGCTTTAACATGGAGTAAATTCTCATACAGTGCTGCTCACTTAATCATTGTTTATCTAGTGTTAGGGGTTAGGGACAGAATTTCTAAAAGAAAGACTTTTTTTTTTCCATCTATGTATATATGTCACTATGTATCCCCATATGGCATTATGCATATATATAAACGAACATATAAATACGTATTTATAGGTATGCATTTAGTCTTCAGAATTACAATGAGAAGGATCATTTTTCTGGATAATTTTTGTTGCTATTGATTCAGAGACTGGTTATCATGATGTAATTGGATGTAGAAGTGAAGGGTACAGTTACTCCTCCAGAAAGGCACACACAGGGAGGGAATGTTTCTGGTGATGAGTTTATCAGCTATAAAGATAATATGAGAAACCAAAGCTTATGGAAGTGGATGCCATCTTGGATGTTTTTGTAGAGGCACTGCCAACCCAGGTGTAGTTTTTCCTGGTATTGTGGTTAGAATAAAAGCAGATGAGATTGTTTTCTACATACTCTTTTATGGCTGTATAAGAGCAAATCATTTTCTATTGATTTAGGTACAGATATTACTACTGTAGGTATAGTTTTGTAGGTAATTAGAAAAAAGGTTTTTAAAATGAAGTGATGTGCAGAGCAGGACACTGCTCTGAACGTCACTTTCCATCCGTGCTTGGTACTGTTTGGAGGAAGAACAGTCCTTGTAGAAGCAAATGCATTGATAGGTTATTTTTTTTGTTTAGACACTCCTTACCTGAATGTGGGTTTTGCAAGAGACTTAGAAAGAAAGTAATGAGCTGTCCCATTTCCTACTGATTATTTTATGGCCTTTGGGACTAGTAAGAAGAAAGGTGTTTGGTGGGAGCATGCGGCCTCAGATTTCAATGCACGGTCTGTAACCAGCCTCTGAGGGTGAGAAGCAAGGTGAGGAGAGGATTGTATTTATTATGATGAATGTTGTGGTCTGTGGATGTCACCACGGCAACAAGCACAGATCAGCAGTACAGAGTCAAGTTGGAGGCCTGTGGCCCGTGCTGTTCCCCAGGGATCAGTGCTGGGTCCAGTTTTATTCAGTATCTTCATCAATGACCTGAATAAGGGGATAGAGTGCACCCTCAGCAAATTCACTGATGATACGAAACTGAGAGGAGTGACTGACACACAGAAAGATTGTGCTGCTATCCGACGAGATCTGGACAAGGTGGAGAGCTGGGCGAAGGGAAACCTCATGAAGTTCAGTAAGGACAAGTGTAGAGTACTGCATCCGGGGAGGAATAACACCAGGCACCAGTACAGATTAGGGGACATCGAGTACTGCATCCGAGGAGGAATAACGCCAGGCACCAGTACAGATTAGGGCACATCCTGCTGGAAAGCAGCCCCATGGAGAAAGACCTTGGAGTCCTAGCAGACAGTAAGTTGTCCATGGGACAGCAAAGTGCCCTTTCAGCCAAGAGGGCCAATGGGATCCTGGGGTGCATTGAGAAAAGCGTGTTCAGCAGGTCTAGGGAAGTTTCCTCCCCTTCTACTCTGCCCTGGTGAGACTGCACCTGGAATACAGTGTCCAGTTTGGGGATCCTCAATTCAAGAGAGACAGGGATCTACTGGAGAGGGTCCAATGGAGAGCTATGAGGACGATTAAAGGACTTGAACATCTCTCCTGTGAAGAGAGACTGAGAGAATTGGGGCTGTTTATCCTTGAAAGGAGACGGCTGAGAGGGGACCTTATTAACGTATACAAATATCTGAGAGATGGGTGTCAAGAGGAAGGGGACGATCTCTTCTCAGTGGTGCCCAGCAATAGAACAAGAAATAATGGTTTTAATTTAGAACATAGGAAATTGCACCTCAACATGAGGAGAAACTTCTTTACTGTGAGGATGATGGAGCACTGGAACAGGCTGCCCAGAGAGGTTGTGGAGTCTCCTTCTCTGGAGACTTTCAAAACCCACCTGGATGCGTTCCTGCATGGCCTGCCCTAGGGGGTCCTGCTCTGGCAGGGGCGTTGGACTAGATGATCTCTAGAGGTCTCTTCCAACCTCTAACATTCTATGATTCTGTGATACTATGATTCCACGAATGGTTGGACTTGATGATCTTAAAGGTCTTTTCCAGCCTAAACAATTCTATGACTCCTTAACTGGATATGGTTTTCTGCCCCACCAGCAATCCCAGGGACAGCTAGAGTATGGATCACCCAGGGAGTGTGATCCTTCACGGCTTCTACTGTACCCAGGGAGCTGGGTAGAGGAGCAGAATTTATACAAGCTGTATTGATGTAGGCAAAGGATTCCAAAGGAAGAAGTTAGGAGAGCAGTTTTCTTCTGATTCTGCTGGACTTGGAGAAAGAGGGTTTCAAGGAACAAATGCTGAATTGCCCTGTGAGAGAAAGGGGAGGAGAAAAAGACCTGCTATCAGCTCAGGGATGATATGGAAAGGATTTCGTTATTCCTATGAAACAAAAGCTGGTTTAGGGTTTGTTCATTTGTTTTGCTAGTGTTAGATATACGGTCTTAGAAAGGGAGCTCTAAGTGTAGCAGGTGCTCCCAAATTCTTTTGTCGTCTGTAGATCTAGAAAGGGGGGTAATATCTGCAGTTGTGCATGGGTTTGTATTAGCATTAGTGTAGACTCTGGATTGCTTTCCTGAAGTTTCATACATGCTAGGTTAGGGTTTCAGAAAGGTGACATCATAAAGAATCATAGAATCATAGAATGGCCTAGGCTGGAAGGGACCTTAGAGATCATTTAATCCAATCTCCCTGTCGTGGGCGGGGACGCCTCTCAAAGAGTAGGTTTTTCTTCTGTTTTCTTTACCCTGATGTTAGAATGTGGAACAGTGCTTTATAGAATAAGATATACACTCTTTATTTTTTGTATAGATACTATTCATGCTGGTACATTTTGGTCAAAGTTCATGACAGAGATCAGGTTTCAGAAAAGAAGCAATCAGGAGAATGGTTTTCCACCGAAACTTTGGCCCAGAGCAGGGACCAATTCTGAATGACACCATGGTCTTTATTTTTTGCACACGATGGTTGCCTGAGTGCTGTTTTTCTCAGAATTTAGGTTATGTGCATTAACCTGTAACATTTTGAAAAGTGAATACTAAGGAAGGATGTAGGCTTAGGACGAAGAATTGTATTGGAAGGAACAAGTTGTTTTGATTCAGCTCTGGGAGACCTTTTACACTGGGTTTATGACTACAATTAGAGTTTCGGAAAGGGCGTAGGGAAGACTTAATTTTCCTATTGATTGCTGAATA
This sequence comes from Trogon surrucura, assembly GCA_020746105.1. Classification (NCBI taxonomy): domain Eukaryota; kingdom Metazoa; phylum Chordata; class Aves; order Trogoniformes; family Trogonidae; genus Trogon; species Trogon surrucura. The sequence goes on along the minus strand of CM036621.1, from coordinate 50,727,345 downwards.
TTCCCCCAAGTTATGATAAGGACTGTGGTTCACAGGGTAAATGGCATTTTTTTAGTTGGAAGTGAATATTAGCTACTTAGGTTTAGAATGAGTGTAAGATTAAGATTCTATGTAGAAGAAAATTAAAACTCTGGTTTCCTACTCCTCCTTTATTGGGTAGGACATTCCAAAAAAAACTCCTCCAAAAAAAATCCCCTGGAATCCCCAAATCCCTTGAAGGTGTGGGGATATTTCATAGCAGAACAGGATTAAGAGAATGCAGAGCTTTTGTGCAAGTCTCACGATTGCACTGCAGTTTGCAAACTGAGGCATGTTACTTTTGAGAGAAAAAGCAAAAGTTAAAACAGACTGATATGTTTTCACAAGGAAAAGCGCTGTGTCTGAGACTTTTCTGGCATCTCTGTAGGCTGCACAGTCAAGGCACATGCAGAACGAGAAACATGGGTCCACTCTCCTCCCCAAAATGCCAAGTCACACTCTCTAAACGAGACATGGAGGTCAGATTAAATGTGTTTGCTCTGTGTCTTTTTTAAAACTGGATGAAGGGATTGCACTGTAATCAAGAAGTAGCAAAGTGACTCAGAGCAGCACATGAGCTCCGTGCCCCCCTTAGCAGTGTGCTGAAGGAAAAAGGAGCACACAGCATCTGAAAAATTTGTGGATGGAGAAGGTGTTATCAAGAGTCATTAAGATGGTGCTCTGGCTTGCACCAGAGGTGAAGGCCAGTGAAAGGAAAGATGCAAATGTGTTAGGGTCATGGCATGGCTGGACACGGGACTTGTTTGTTATTAGGACTCTTACTAGATTATTAATTGCCTCTTGGGTTATTAATATGGGCAGTGTGGCTCAGTAAGTCCTGTCACATTCGTACAGGGACTCTGCAAGACCTTGCAAGCTGTGATGGCAACACAGCTATACTGGAAAGCTCAGAGGTGAGTAAAACTACCACATTGGCAGCCAATTTCAAAAGTACATCAATAAACAAATCCAGCAAAACACCTGAGTTTACCTTTGTCCTAACCCATGTGATTACAGTGAAGTAGTACCAAGATGTGCTGGAGTGAAAGGAGATCGTAAAAAAATAGCAGTAACTGAGCAGCAGCAGGTTTGGTCGCCTGGGGAGGTTGCAAGAGAAGATGGGCGGGGTGATCTGGGGACACAGCCTGTGATATCTGGAGCTCTCACAAATGGTTGTCATTTTTAATGGCAGCTGCTGGAGCTCAGTAGCACTACAGCTTGTCATTTAAAAAAAAAAGTGTTGTAAAGGTAATGTTATGCCCTGTTTCTGAAGGAAATGACAACAGTTTCCCCTGTGGAAAAGACTCCCCAGAGCCAAGTTTATGATTGAGTTTTGCATAAATTAAAGCACATACAGACTCATTCAGAGGGGCCGCTGTACCAGTGAAGGGGAGGAATAAATCCCTCTGAGGCAGAAAAGAGCAGAGACAGATGTGGTGTGTATGAGATTGGCAGCCCTGCACAGTGCAGTACAGACATGTGGCCTGCCCAGGAACGTACGGTCTGAGTCGGAAAGCTATCAGCACAGTCCTCGTCATCCCTTGGAGGTCAGAGAAGTGCTTAAGGATGGAGCTAGGCAGTGGACTAGCCTGCCAGCAACATCCTGCCAAAAGTACTGTGCTACACTGGCTGGCAAGGGTCAAAAAGCATTGCAAAAAATATCTCCAGGGGAGGAACATCTGAGTAAGGAGTTGAGAGACAAAATATGTCAAACATATTGTCTGAAAGAGCCCTTGGTGGCAGCACGCTCTTGCCAAAACATGGGGCTGGGACCTGCCTCACTTGAGGCTCTCTGCTGCCAGGGCAAAAGATGGTGATGCTATGTGCCATGGAGGCTCTCGGTCATCTACAGTGGGAAATCATGTCCCAAAGGGCCTGTATTTCCGCTTCTTGCTGCATGAGACCTCCTAGGTCGTGCAGAAGGTGATGTCCTCCTGGAGACCAGCAGTGATTGTGCCAAGGACAGTCAATGCTGTGGAGGGAAACACACAGTCTGTTCTGAATTGTGCTTCTCATTCCAGGACACATTAGGAATTCTGCCTCCTTTCATATTATATTGGGAAATTCGTGTTAGAAGTATCACTACTGTGCATAGCAATTTGATGTTTATTTGGTCTTTAATACCAAAACGTTGCCGTCCTCTGTTTTTATACATTTTAATGGGAATTAACAAGGACTGTTCCAACAACACATAAGCAAGGCAGATGTGTCTGTGATATTGTGTAGCTGTGTAATATTGTGTAGCTGTGATACTGTGTAATGTGTCTATGATTTTGTGTAGCTTATGCAGCTGGTTTTCTATAGAGGCTGGATTAGTATTTTGGATAATATTGATTGGAGTTATTTTGCTTTTAAGGCTGGACAGGGTTTTGTAAAATCATACCTGTATGAAGTCCCTCCTTTAAAGCTATGAAGGGCTGGAACAATGATGGAAGAAAAGACATTTATACCTTTACTTTCTCCGCAGATCTGGAAAGCACCCTGTGCTTTTCTGAGTGGAAACTTCTTACAAGAGAAGTGCTTTTGGGGGCGAAAGACAAACCTGGAGGAGGATGACCCAACACTTGGACTGGCTGCTCCATGGACTGGTAAACTCCACGGAGAGCTTTCTCTGAGCAAAGCTGGCCACTGTCCCCAGTGTGGGGCACTTGGGAATGCTTTGCCCTTGTGTTATTCCCCACCCTGCATCCAGTTTGTCTTTTTACTCTGTGCCTTCTGCAGGGCAGGCATAGATGAGGTTCTGTTTTTTTCGACACTCCATGTCCTGTTTCAACAGATACCATTTTAGCTTGTCTTTGCAGAAGGGTAAATATTTTTTTACTTCTTAATGAAGAACTCTTTCAGATGGTTTTTTGAATTACTGGAAGCTAGTACTCACATATAATACTGAATGCATTAGTTATACATACAGCCAGTCTATTTCAGAGATGTCTCATTTGGCTATGATCATTTGGATAACTGCTCTGTGATGTGTACCTGAATAGTCCTAGAAAATCTTTTATTGGCAAATAAGACATAACTTTAACCTTCAGCAATTGGGAAGAAAAGAGACACAAACTTAACAAATATGTACCTTTGTGGGTTTTTTTCAGTGATTCTCTTTTTATGAACTCAGTAAAGCAATTTTCAAAATTACATTTCAGGGCTTTTAAATGACCACAGTCTGGACATATCATTATCTTTGGGCTATGCAATACATTTACACTTTATTTTCTGCACAGTATACATTTTTAGCTCTTTTTTTTTTTTCTTATTGAGAAAACTATCGATTTATCCAATGAAAGCTAATTAATTTGGGGAGGAAAAGCAGCATCCACAAGGCAAAGATAGAGAGCAGGAATATTTGGACATTGCATATATAGTAGAAAACATTCTTTGCGTAGTTGACTGCATTGAGGTTAAAGGGAATATATTTCCTTGCTGCTCTGGAGATTAATTTCGTCGCTGACTGAAGGTAGGTTTCCTGAATCTTTTTATACACAGAAAGCGATATGGACATTGAAATGTTGCTGATCTTCTCCCGATGACAATCTGTGCATGAGGGTATGGTCACAAATGCACTATACTGTATTTGTGCATTTGGTGCCCAGTTCAGTTGTGTCTTTCGGTGTGTTTCAGAGAGAACTTTCGCAAATATCTTGAGAAGGTGGGAGTGGAAGAAATCTTACCCGTGCAGCTCCTTTGCAGGCTCATGACATGAAAAGTCGTGACATGCTGAATTTCTAGTGCCTAATCCAGGGCGAGAGATCAGCCACTGTTCTGCACATTGCACCCACTGGAGCTCCCTTGGGTGGTCTTGCATCTTGCCGGCCAACACTGGCAGTTTGAGGTTATTCTTTGGGGTATTGTGCCTTCTAGTGGTTTGGGGTGGAAAAAATGCAGGCACAAAGGTTGAAGCCTAAGGCAGAGTGGGTGCAGGAAAAGGGATGAATTTTAAAAGGCAATAAGGTATTATTGATGTTGCAAAACACAGCCAGAAATTTACAGGTTTCTATTTATATATACGTATGATATTTGTATTGTCAAATTTGTATCCAACTTGGAGCTCCCAAAATAGCCAAAAATATCTCAGGTGGGACCCACCCCCCTAGACTTTAAGACCGTGTTAACTCTCATCTTCTACATGGCTCTTGACACGCCTCTCCACCTGGGAGATGAACTAAACTTTTGCATGCCAGAAAACTGCATTTCCAAAAAAACTTCATCATGGTTCGTGTTTGTTTGTATCAGTATCACTGGGATTGGCACTGGAATCAGCATGAGCTGTCTGCTTTGGAGGTGTGCGTGCTTCCCACTGAAGGAATTTGGGAGAAGGATATGAAGAAGGGTCATGAGTTCAATAAAAACGGTGCCTTGAGACAACTGGGTGTTGGATCCCGCGGCTCACTCTGGCTCGAAGGCAGTAACCGGGTGACCAAGTGCTTTAGGCACAGGCTGCCCCTGCTCGGTGGTCTGCCTACCTTGCTGAGGTAGCAGGAGAGGCCTCCTGAAGTCAGTCTGCACAGCAGCTGGAGGCCAGGACAGGAAATACTCCCCGTGCCCTCCTGTGCCAAAGTCCTTGTCTTCACAGGCCGTTTCCTCAGATTCCTTCATCCGAGTCACACAGGTACCTTAGCTGTAGCAGGAAGTGCTGGGAAAGGATATTTGTCTTTCATTTTGTGATTTTGTGTGTGTGGTTTCTTTCTTCTTTTTTTTTTTAAAAAAAGTATTAGTGTTCGTTCTGTTTTTCCTTTTTGAGGGGGGAGATTGTATCTCATGGAGAGATGAAACTTGACATGCTGCAATAAACAGCCGGTGGGCTAGCTATATATTTAGACAATTTTGAAATCTTGTCATCCCACTTGTATTTTGGAGTTATGCTATCTATCGCATCGGGTTAGCAGAGAGCCGAAAGAAGTGCTAGCCACACACCAGGTGATCACATTAAAATTACCACAGTGACAATGGACACTGAGACATTTTCAAATGCAAGGTTTTGTGTCTTATTTTAAGGTGACCTCCAAAACAAGCCTGTCTAGAGGACCGTATGGGTTTAATGCAAAGTGCAACCTAAATGAGCCAATGTTTGTGTGGCTCCTTAGTGCCCAGCAGGGATATGGGCAAGTTCATCTTCTTCATCTCCGTTACAGTTCTTGAATCTGTTTAGTTTTGGTCCACAGTAAAGTAGCAGCCTGAGGCGACCATCTCTGGGATGCATTTCATTTTACTCTCTGAACCCAGACAGGCTTTTCTTTAGTGTGACCTCTAGAGCATATTACAAAGATGGGGATAAATTTTGTATTCTAAAAGACCAACATATGGTTTCTGTTTGTGACCAGAACAGTTCTTCCTAAACTCATTACAGTCCTGTGGAAATACTGTCACAGCTGGCTTGGATATCCAGTATTTTGGTGGTGTGCAGAGGGTTGTGGTTTACCTACATTCTCCTGACTCCAAAACGTCATCGCCAGTGCCCCACGTTCCTCTGCTAAAGTATGGCTCAGAAGCATAAGAAGAAAGAAATAACCTTTTTTTCATTCCTTACTGAGATTCCTTTAAAGCATCTTTCTCCAAATGGCTCCAAGTAACTTCCCTACAAACAAAATAAAAAGAAAGCTAGCTAAAGTTTTGAAGCACAAAAGCTAAGGAAAATGAAACAAAACCCATCTGCCTATGCGAAGTAGCCTTGACTGAAGCACATAGTTCTTTATGAAGTGTAATTTACCAAATACTTAGATAAACAGCAGTAGTTAGTCTATTTTGCAACATCAAAGGCTTTCCTACATTTCTTGATCTTATTTCAGCTAGTACCAACTCCTCTCATTAATTTAAACCTGAAGGGAGTGCTTCTTTTCACTGTGTCAGAATGAGCTTAAAATATTTTAAAACAAATGCAGTAGATCCACTTTTCTTTTTAGCTTTTTTTTCTGATAAGAGACATCCAGCAGCGTGTACCATCCTCCAGATATGTCTGACCTGATGAGTCTGTGGACTGGGTTGAACGCAGCAGCCAAAGAATGGGCAGGGTGCAGTGGAGCAGGGGTGTTGTTAGCAGGATCAGCAGTAGTAAAAAGGGTTTCTTCAGCCTTTCCACAGCAGGAGGCTGCAGTGTGCCTCATGGTGCCAGGAGCATCCGTGTTTCACGAAGGAAGAATCCAGTCTGCGGAGAGGGAAAGTGGGTTGTCCCGGAGAGCCAGCAGCTGAGCCCAGGCCACCTCTGCTGCTTTCAGTGGCATTTTAGATATTCGACTACCTCTTGGGGCAGAGAGGAGAATGCACTGGAAAATAATTTTGGTGCCTATTGAGATTAGTTTTGTTTTTTTTCTCTCTAGGTCTAGGCAGCTTGGACAATAGGTATTGGTGGCCTAGAGCCTAGCTGATGTAAATAACAGCGCTGTCACTTTAGTCACGATAGTTCATGCCAGCTGAGAATTAGGGCTGCGTTTGCAGAGCTCTTTGTACAATAAACCAGCCATCTTCCCTCAGTACTGTTTTCCTCTGACAAGAAGCCTTCTCCTGGAGAAAAGCTGGGAAAATCAAAAAAAGTCAAACGTCTAGCAGGGTGACAGGAGGGAAGACTGTTTTGCCATCAGTGCAGAGGAGCTGCTCTATCCTCAGGAGTGGCCATACAGGGAACTGGGTTTCTCCAAAGCAAAACATAGTCAAACCCTTTTTTTTTTTGTGATGTACAAAAGGCAGGCACAGTCGAAGCCTTTCTCCACGTGGTTTTTGTGATATAGATTAACTGAGTTTTAAAAGAGTAACAGGGGTAAGAAGGGTATGCAGTCACTTGGGGCAGCCAGCAGCACAGGGGAAGCAGAGTGAGATCAAGCATGCAGGTTTGAGTGTATCATCACTGAATACTACACCCTCAGTTACGTACATAGTGGAAAAGGGAAAGCAAGTCTGCTATTTTTTTCTCCTTGCCATGATGGGCAGCTTGGACTCTAGTAATGCTGTTAGCCATCCCTTGACATGGTGATGTCAGCACCAGTCCGTGCATTAGGATTGCAGGTTTTATTAGAGCATCAAGAAAAGACAATAACCTCATTTTAATTTTTTAATTTAAAAACTAGATGCAAATACCTTTATGGCAGTATCAAAACGTATTGCAACTACAGTATTTCCAAACTGGACGGTAAAAGTTATTTACAAAAGCTTTATTTTTAAGGGCTAGGGGCTCTGCACCCATTATCCTGGGAGCTTTCTTAGTCGGCAGAAATAAAAAAGGACAGTCCCTTTTGTTCGGCAACAACCTGTGAATGGAATGAATTCAGGAGAGACACTTTGCTAAGGCAGCAAAGTCCTTAAATGTTACAGGCAATGTGCCAAGTTCACCAGAGCAATTGCATTCACAGAGGCTACTAAGGAACAAAGATAAATGATCACTTAGTGCACGAGAAGTGCTTATTTTCTCTGTTTCTCCTTCTCTCTCTTTCCCATGAAGTGTGAAGGAATGCACTCATTTTGTAATATTTCTGCTAATTGTTTTGGTTTCTGCCTGGATGTTCCTCCTGTTTCTCATCCTGCTTCCAATGAGGTTGTCAACTTTGAGAACATCTGGGTGAAAGTGAATCCCTTCTATGTAATTAAAAAACAGCCAGGCTATAGGAAGGCTGTGGCTCTGTAATGTGCTCAGTGTTGTGATACTGTATGTTTTGCAAGATCATTTTTATTAGTTGGAAAATGTTAAAAAATAGAAAGATCAACATCAGTTGTTCCTTATGGTAAATACACAACTTCTAAGGATGTATCTATTTGCAGTTTGAAATTGCTGTTTTAAACTCCAGATTGGTTTTCTGCCTTTTTCCGTTAGTTCAGCGTCCTTCAGCACCTCAGATTTTCTTCCCATACAGCAGTTTTTCACATCCCTGGATCACTTGTGAAGTCAAAGAGGAGAGCACGTTTGCCAAGGGAGTCTCCTCTCTGGCAGTGGGTGAAGACACAGAGCTAGACAGTCCCTCTTCCCTGTGCTGGTGCTGTGGAATGAAAAAATGTCTCTGAATTGGTCCAAATGTCTGGCACGTAACAAAAAGTCCTGTTAGATCCTTCGGGTGAACAACCCCACTCCCTCCTGGTATAAAAATTAATCCTCTTTTAAGGAAAGAGTTAATGATTCACTCCTTTGAACCTAATTAATTTTTCTCAAACCTTTTATAGCACAAGAAAGGATGTATTACTTTCTGTTATCAAGCTTATCCTAACCTATGCATTCCCACATGGAAGTGGGAAGCTTTGTATTGATTTGGGCAGTGGCAATTGCAGAAGGCAATGCACAGCTTTGGGACATGCTTCTCAAAGAGCACGGCCATGTTCTGCTGTAGCTTGGGCACCGTCAGGGTGAAACGCCTCTGGTTTCAGTATGGGGAGATGCTAGCAAACTCTCAAAAGCATTTTGAACTGTCTCACAATTTCTGCCTTGAGCCCATCAATTCTGTACGGTCAATTCTTCAGGCTGTGGCAAAAACTGTTTCCTCTCCTGGGCAGGTAGGAAGATGGCACATAAGGCTTGAAAATGTAGATTGCAATTAGTCAGGACTGGCACAAATCGTGTTAATTTCTCAGCTTTTGTTGGGTTGGACTGGTGAGCTTTGGTTTTGACCACTGGCAACGAAAGATCGTAAGGATTTCAAAAGGCTGTGGTTGGGTGTTTGGTGCTTTTCATTTCAGCCCTCCTTTGCGAATTCCATCAGGGACTGGCCCATGTTGGAGCATGTCTGGTTTGGAGGCTGCACAAGAGATGCTGACAAGCTGGAGTGAGTCCAGTGGAGGACTACGAAGGTGTTTGGAGCACACAAGCCAGGGAAGCAGGGGACAGGCGTGTTCAGCCTGGAGGAGAGAAGGCTTTGGGAACGACAGGAGCTGACTGCAGACTCACTGCCAAAGGGAGATCAGATCGTTACAGGGCTGGAAGTGTGGGACCGCTCCCAGGGGAGCACAGTGACAGGACAAGATGCAACAAGAGCAGCTCTAGTTGGGTAGAAGTACAAATTGTGGCGAGCAGGAGTGGGTAAGCGAGGGAGCAGGTAGTCGTGTGTGTTGGTCCTGGCTGCCTGCCCTGGTTGGAGCCCCCGGGCAGCAGCTCCGTGGGACTGGGGGCAATCAGCAGGGGAGGGGCAGCTGGGCCTGTGGGGGGGAGAGGGCGGGTCAGGTGACCCCAGTGGACCAATCACAGCGCTCCTTCCCATGGTGCTCAGTACAAAAGGGCCTGAGCCGAGCCCTGGGGCCTGTGGTGCTGCTGGGCTGGGCGCTGCTGTTGGCATCTCCCGGGGCTGCTGGTGCTGCGGCTGCCCTGTGCCCGCGCTGCAGGGGAGCACCGTTCCGCAGAGCAGGTTGTCTGCCCCTGCCCCACGCCCCGGGTGACAGAGGCACGGCTGCTCTTGTGTCTCTTTGGGACTGCCCTTGGGGTTCTGTGCTGGGGCTCCACCCTCTGCTGCTGAGTCCGGTCTGGGGCTTTCTTTTCCCACTCGGCCTTGTTGTCGTCTAGAAGGCGTAGGTCCTGTATTAACATATTATCTGGTGTATTTGAGCATATTTGCATTCTTACATGTGTATGGCTTGACATCCTCACTGTTGTTCTTAGTATTATTCCTTTTTTGTTAAACTGTTTCAAGTTTCTTTTGCAACCTCAAGGCCTCTCTCCCTGTTTCTCCTGTTATCCTCCCCTGGGAGGGTGGTGGTGGGGTCACAGAGAGCATTTATCAAAGTTTAGTGACCAGACCAGCCTTGAACATGACGTTGCCACAGATTGGTGCCATTTCCATTGTGGCAGATTTTGAGAATTTGAGTGGAAAAAGTGCTGAGCAATCGGATCCATGTTTGAAGTTGTCCCAGCTCTAAGCAGATGATGGACTAGAGACCGGCTGAGGTCACTTCCCACATTACAGTTATGTGAGCACACAGTACACTTATGTGAACTTTAGCCTATGGTTACAGCCCTTTAGCAAAAGAGAATGAAAGCTTAAAACAGTATTATCATATTTCTAAGCATTCCGTTTTCACTATGCAGTGTTATGTTTTCCGGAAGATCTCTGGCTAGAAATAAAAGCATTAAGAATTCCCCTGTCCCTGTTTTACATGGCCCTCTTGGCTTGATAGGCACTCAGATGAGCAGGTTTCGCTATCTGTATTCGTTCTGTCCTCCTGAAGTGCTAATCCTATTTATCCTGTTACCATAACCTCAGTAAATCTATTTATTTGCTGATTAGCTCCAGACTTGATTATTCCCTTTAAGCACTGACAAAACATGCTGAAAACAAAGTCTACACATGACAAAATTTCAATAAACAGAATTATCAAGAAAATGCTAGAGGAAGTCCAGAACACGGCATTGAAGGTGCAGAGATGTCTCTTCACAGCCCTTAGTCTCAGATGGAAACCAAGGGGAGATTTAGGCGACTAATGTGGGAGAACTGGGAAGTATATAGTTGCCTGTGATAAGGGACTCAGATTTTTAGTCTCATGACAACTGATCAAACTCCACTTAATTCAGTGGAACAGCACTGATTTATTCCAGCTAAGGATCCGGCCTTGTGGTTTGTAAAATCAGCTGTGAATATGCAATGGGGATGGTTTGGGTTTCTTCAGAAAATCTGAGACCTTTTAAATAAACATTCAACACACTTAATATGTTGTTAGAGGAGGAGCAGTTTCAGGAGAACCAAAGGATTTCATACAGTCTCATACATTACAGCTCATAACAGTGGCACCCCGTGGTTTTAGACTGACCTCATGAATAAAACATCCCATAATATTTTGTCCTGTACTTATTCCCATGTTAAGCTAATAACCTCCTCTGAGTTACCATAGAACTTTTGAAAGGCAGATGTCCTGCCTACTTTTAAAGGCGTCAGTTGCTTTTATCAAGTCCCTAGGCCAATTGTTTCAGTGGATAATTACTCCCCACTATTAAAAGAAAATAATGCTTAATGTGGCCTGAATTTGTGTAGCCTATGCCCTGGATCTTTTTTTATGTCTCTGTGTGCTAGGTTAAGGAATTGCTGGTAGCTACAATGTTGTCCCTGAGTGTGAGATCAGCAAGATTTGCTTAAACTTTTGGGGTTTACTTGTGGCTTTCTTACTAAAGTTTGTGTTCCTCAAGACAATCCACTAAACAGCTTTAAAGCAGACTATACAGCCCATATTTGCCTGGTTAGCTTCCACCTGAACCCTTGCTCCGCTTGGCTTCAGCCGCCTCCAGTCCTACAGAAACGTCTAATTAACAACCTCAAACGTGGTTGGTGAAGAAGTTTAGACTTGCTACATCCAAGAATATCTTTAAAGAAGTATATGAGAAGCCACTCCAAACAGGCTTATCGTAACAAGTTCTGGGATTTCATTTGCCCCCTGTTGGTAATTTAGTTACAAATAACAATACATGAGAATATATACAAATACTGTGCAGTAGTAATGAATTCATATCGTTAGTGTGATGAAAATAGCAATTGTGTTAATGAATATGGAAAGAAACCCGTTTATTTAATGCTGACTTCTGGTGTCAGGCTTCTGAAATTTTTAGAAGTAAATAACAGACGTGTGTTATCTGCCCAACACACTCTCTCCCATTTTCTACTCTTCTGGTTTCTTTGGTAAATTTATGGTGTTAAATGATTGGAACATCATCAGTCTGCCCCATAGAACAAAGCTGAATCTAAGTATTCTGCATTCCAGTACTCCGCAAACCTGTCCAAGGGTGTCAGCGCATCTCTCCTACTACACTCATGTCGCATTATCTGCTAATGCAATTAACTTTGAAGGGTGGTTCATGCATATGGTACTGCCTTTGGAGTTAGTGCTCATGGCTGTTCTTACTCAGACAGTCTTTATTTACTGAGTTTTACTTCTGATTCCATTGAAAGAAGGCTTGGACTTGCCTTTGTGGTGGCTTGCCTTTCATATGATTTCCAAAGTACCATTTTAAAAGTGCTTTTTTTTTTCTTTTCCCCCCTCCACTTTTATAATTTTAAAATGACCAGTTCAATTTTAATTTGGGCACACAAAAATATATTGGCTTCGAAATTCATGCCTTAGGAAATACAGTTTGGTGCTGGACATGGAGGGATCAGACAAATTTTATATCACAAACAATTGCTCACTTTATTCCTCAGTGTGTTCCCTGCACAGATCCAGAGTCCAGGAGCAGAGCAAAATTGCTGTGAGTAACCGGCAGAGGCAGGCAGGGAATGAACGAAGATTTGCTCCTGTCCCCTCCTATGCTGCACGCTGCCTCCTGAAGGCACCAGTTTACCCTGAGCACAAGCCACTGTTGCAAGAGCTAGGTAGAGGAAGGGCCTTATTTTGCACTCTGGAGTTCACTAGACCTTATGTGGTCCATCTCTTATTTGTGTAAGACCAGCTGATATATACCATAATGTATTTTTAGCAACATGGCACATTGTTCTTCACCTGTAATGGGTATGAGGCAGCAGAATGCCAGTCTGCTCTCTGTGCAGCAATAATTCGCCCCAGTGAGTGTTAGGAGTAATTAAAATGGCTTCCCCACAATGAAAACTACAGTGTAATACCTAATTAGAAGAACTTTTGAGACAGAAAGAATAAAACACCCGATACTACACATCTCCCTCTGACAAAGGTGTTACTGTGGGACAGACCTCGCTGCTTTTAAACTTGCACAGGCAAGTCCTCATTTTAATTCTCCTTAAGTGTTAACAGCAGTATTTTCCACATGGGAAGTAGCTTTGTAGCTTATTTTTATGTCAGGAGGAAGCACTGAGTGTGAGGTGTCCACATCCCCTTCGCCAGGTGTCCCTCAGCCCAGGACACCAGCGCTGCCGCTCCCCTTCTGTGCTGTCCTCTGCTCCAGCCTCACTGGCACACCAGGCAGCAGCCTGGCTGCCTGCGGTACACAACTGTCTCTACCTCTTAAAAAAAACCGTAGCGCACCACTAAAGCTTCGAGTGCTAATTGCTGACAACCTGAATTATGGAGTCATAAACAGAGAGCTTTTACTGTTGCGTGGGGAATTATTTACAGTAGAGAAGTATGTGAATACCAAATTCTCTGAGTGATTTCTGGGTGGATTTCACATTTAACTTATGATAACTACCTTGATAAAAGCCCTGAGAGAATAATTCCATCTTGTAGCTTTTTCATGATTGCTATTGTATGAGTTATCGATCTTACACTTTTCATTTAGATATGCTAAATAGGTTTTTTCTTCCATTAATAATGAGAAAATTTCCCCTTTTTTGTATGCTTTTCAGAATTAAAATTAGTATTAACATTATTTGGCTATCTGGTTATGAAGGGAATTTCAATGATGTGAGCAAGAAAGCTAATTTCATTTTTAGAAGAATATTAATGGGTGGAGAAGAGCCACACAAAGGAGAGTATGGGAGATGGGTCTTCTCTCTAGCAGATTCACGAGTGGTCTGCAATGATAAAATTCTTTTCTTTTTGCGGAAGGAAAGTTTTAGGAACCCTAATAAGCTTCTCCCTGCCTTAAAAGTAACATCCTTATTCTGTTAAGCTCTAAAATTTGGGCTGCCAGTGTAAACACGTTCTTGTAGACTCTTAAAAACCTCAGATGAGCAGTGGTGGAAGCGCTAAGCCATGCCCTGCCCCAGATCTGCGTGACAGCAGGAGTGAGTGCAGCAGTTTTCAGCGCTGGATGGTAGCACCTTGTGTTCTTGAGGCTTTCCAGACTGACTGAGGCAGCTCATTTCACTGTTTAGGCCTTTTTCCCCCAACACCATCCCTACAGCAGGCACAAGTGAACTTACAGATGTAGCACAGGATAATTATTTCTTAAAGGCCAACTTTAGCTTGAAAAGGCTAATCTCATTAGGTACCCTGTGTGGTCTGTGGAGAGAACTTAGGGTCTCCCCAGGGATCCCAGCGGGGAGTGGGTTGTTAGGTTAATAGTTACTGTGTTAGTGCAATGCGATAGCACCTCTTGTCTATTCTGATCCCTCTTCTGACAGACCTTATCCCATCCATCACAGAAGTAGAAAAAAGAACTTCTACCACAGCTGAAGACTGTTGTTGGATCCTGTTTCAGTTTTCCCCTTTTAGAGTAAACTGTTGAAATTCTTCAAGTCCTTTCCACACAAATTTTGTTTTTCCGGACCTCTGGTCCTGTTCAGTGCTTCAGTCTAAACTCTTCCCAGGTGAGATCTGATTTTCTAGAAATGGAGAGCCCAAATGTGGTACTTCAGCAAGGCCTTCTCCCTGCTGAAAAGAGCAGGAGGATTGTTTCAGGTACCTCACAGGCAAGATAATCCCTCAGTCCTGTTCAAGAGCATTCTGGTGATTGAGGTTAGAGCTTTCATTTGTTAAATCATGTTCAATTCCAGGTCTGTTCTCCAAAGGATATGTTGTTCTTCCTCGATTGGCATCACCTGCAGACTTAATAAGCATGCTCTCTGTTTTATCAGATCGTTAGCGGAGGTATTGAATAGTCGTAGTCGCAGAGCAGCTCCCCATGGACACACGGGCCCGCACAGCTATTTTGATGCTGAAATATTGTTAACTGCTTTCCAAGTACTGCACTCCAGCCACTTCTGCATTCTCCCTGCAATGTGAAATCCCTACGCTTCCTTAATTCAGCTGGGAGACTGCTGTAAAAAACAATGTCTAAAGTCAGGATATGTGACATCTGCTGCTGTTCTACTACCTACAAAGCCTATCAGTCTCTCACAGGAAGAAATTATTTTGGTTTGACACAATTTGTTCTTGAGAAATCCACGGTGAATGGATTCAGCAGATTTGAGTCCTGCTAGGTGCATCCATACGAAGTGTTCAACTCTTTGTTTCAATTTGTTTTTTCTTTTCCCAAGGTTTCAGGTTGCTTCTATATAATTTTTTCTTTCAGAGAAGGAGCCAAAATTAAGAGCTGTGGATTTGGAGAAGTGGACACATCCCACGTGTAAGTACTGTTTGAGGTAGAGGGAGTGATGTGGGAAGACCTGAGTCAAAAGCTCTCTCCCTGAGTCTGCCACGTTTTCAGGGTGACAAATTTCAGTGACTCAAGGCTTTTTGGAGAAGATTTGCAGATAGACCTTCCCTGCGCACATAATTCTTACTCACGTTTTTGGAGGTGGGTTTAGTGGGTTTTTTTTTCCTATCACACTGTCAGTCAAGGACTACTACTGGCTCGAGCTCAGAACTGGCCCAGATTTTTAAGAGTGCTTTAGTTTCAGGTGTAAACTTTACAGGCAGTTACAAAATGAAAGCTATCTTTACAGAAAATGGTGGTGTTTTCTCTCTTTTCCTCAATTCCCTCCTCTGTAAACGAGGTCAGGAATGTTATGAAGCTAGCATCATTAATGATTGCAAAGTGTTTTGAGATCCCTGAATGGAAGGGCTTATATAAGCGGGAAAGTCTTATTAGGATAATTATAATTGCCAACTGTACTGGCACAATATAGATCACTTAATGAGTTATTTGGCTTTTCCTTTCTCTCTCTCTCCCGCCCTCAGCTCCCCAAAGCAACATAAACAGGCTGATTTTAATTGGCAACTTTCATTTTGAGCAAATGGATTTTTCACTGAAGTTCAAACTCAGCAGCAACAGTGAGAAAATGCAAGTTGGTTTCAGATCAATTGGAATTTGCAGGGCCACAGTAAGGAGGAAAGTCTCTATGCTCTTTGAAGTAGAGAAGCACACATTGAACCTGCCTTTTGAATTATGAGCACTTCTCTCTCCATTACCTTGCAGTGTGTTCACGCTGAGAGATGTGCTCGGCTGTTGACAGATGCTTGTGACTAATATGATGAAGGTGAATTGATGACTTAGGCTGGCGACTAACATGATAAAGCTAATGGTCTCTGCAGAGGAAAAGAAATCCCCTTTGTAGTTTGATCTCCCACTACTGTGATTTACTCTTTTGGTTTTGCCAGCATTTCACTTGTGTGGATTTGAACGTGTGGTCTTCTGGAACTGACCCAGAGATGGGGTGAGGAAACCAGTTCTTCATGTTTGAGGAGGGCTTTAAGTCTTTAGTACTATTGATAATTAGCTAGCTTCCCTCCCATAAAACTTTTCTCTCAGTCGTAGGAGCCGTTCATGTTCATCCCTGTGACTGAGAAGTGGCTACTTAAAGCTTTATCAAAGTGGATTAAGAACACCATTAAGATTTAGGAAATTATGGTCTTCCTGTAGCTATCATTACCTTACAGTCAGTAACATCAATGCTTAAATCAGTAGGGATTTACTTCTTGTTGAGCCCTGAAAATTGTATCTAATATGCTGTGGGGACCCATTTGGAATTGGCAAGTGTGTTGACTGCTATAGAGCACGTATGCCCTTACTTTCCTTTCTTACTTCTTGTGGATTCTTTAGAAATGGTCTCAGAGGTTGTTTGCACCATGCATTTAATTTGTACAATTGCCATATTAGATAATGCCATATTATTACTGTTATACAATATTTAGCTGGAGCTCATACCTACAGGTCTGTCCCTTTCCGCTAGATGTTTCTCAAATATACAAGGAGTGAAATGTCCACCATGTAAAACAAATAATACAGCACAGGATGTTGTTCCCCAGCTTTTCAAGTTCACCTTCATTCCTACTGTCAGCATGGGGGGAAAACACAGCTCTTATAATACAAACCAGCAGCTCCTAAATCGTTGTGTTGAGGAGAAAATGTCTTTGCTCAGCTGTGAAACCGAGGAGGGATTGGTTACCTGCTTAGCCATCACTTATCTAGGCTTCCTGCTCAAGGGGCCGTGAAAGAAAGATGATCAACCATACTACCAAATAACAAAACAAAGCCACAGCTACTGCTCAGTTCAACTTTCAAGATTAGCCAAAGTTTTTCATGCGCTATTTTTTAGGATGTCATGCTTACCTCTGGATATATCACAGCAGACTTGATCATGCTTTTAAAATAGGGGATGTCAGGTGTGTAAATCCTGAATTGTGCCTCAGGGTCCTTCTGAAGCAGCAAAACAAGTTGTGCTCTGCCTATTTTCCTTCCCATCCCTCATACACTTGGTAGAGAGGACAGGTTATGCTGTAGAGCTGCTGTCAGGTTTCTCCTAGGATGAGTTAAAAATTTGAATTTTACTTCCATCCTTGCTGACGATAATGCTGATGTTTACAGCCCCTGGAAGCCATTGAATAGACGCACTATGCCCACATTGCCTGCCTTGAATACAAAATGTTACAGTGGGAATCACATCCCCTACAAGAGTTATCAGCTATAGTCTTGCTACAGCAGAGCCCTGTTGCATGTCCAGGGAGCTTTGTGTCTCACTTGTATGTGTGTGTCTGTGTGTCAAAAAACACTGACATGAAAGCCCCAGAACATCACCAGGTCTCTGAGGGAATGCTGCCTCATCTCTACTCTCTGCTCAGCATCAGACTTCCCACCTTGTGCTTAACGCTCAGTTTAATGATCCTGGTCCTGGTGGGCTGTACTGGTCCTGCTGAACATTTCCGGTACAGTTCTGGGGACTCTGGCTTTGTGTGCCTGTTTCTGCAGTTAGCTGTTGTGCCTCTGGAGCCTGGGGCTGGGGAGATGCCCCACGCTGCCGCATGCTGCTCTGCACCACTAAGCCGTAAGCGTGGTTTGGTGCTGCCCTGGCAGTTTGATCTCCCTGTAGACCTCCTCAGCTCTGTACAGGATCCTATGAAGAGTTTGGGTATCTTGAGATACCCAGTCTGAGGTGCCCTTGTTCTGGTCAACCAGAAGACCAGGAGGAAGATTAAAAGCTCCAGTTCTCTTTGTGTCTCAGAGGTGTGATCTCACTAGGACAGCTAAGAGCAACCAGCCCAGCACCCGGCTTACCTCTTGAGGAAAGTACATCACCATTTTCAGAAGCAGAGGGAAAAAAATGCTTAGAATGGCCAGCAGTGACGTTTTCCACTGCAGCCAGTGGCACCAGTCTCCACATTGAGCCGGTTTCCGTTGAGTGCTTCATGCTTCCTGGTGGCTCAGCATCCTGGGGACCTGCATGGAGGAATGGACTGCTGTGGTTAGAGGCTTTGTTTCACGCCATAGTCCTTTCACTGAGGACTCTAATGCTTTGAAAGGTAGATTTCATTTCTGCTGCTCTGTGGAGGTGACATGTTTGTAGCATCCCTCCTCACCTCTTTCTCCCAGCTTTTGTGGCTTTTAAAGAAGGAATGGGAGCAGGACTGTGCATCAGCTGTGGGTGAGGAAGGTGCTGGCAGGTTGCAGCAGTCCTGCCTCCTGCTGACCAGAGACTGCCCAGAGTAACAATGGGAAAGGCTCTTGAAAAATAGCAAATATATCATAAAATGGAAGAAAAGTGATATCATTTACAGTTTCAGTGGGGAAAAAGTTGTGAAATTTCAAGTCTTTCTGATTCACCCCTTTTTATTTATTAAAGAAATTGGAAATTCTCAGCTAGTTCATTCCTGTGGTTTGCCGATAAAACTTGTTCACTGTTTTGCTTTCCTTTCAAAGAAAAGCATTTCTTTATTTAAATATTGACCTACCTATTTATAAGGAGAAGAGGTTTAGAAAAAGGATCAATAATCTGAAAATGAGATGAAGGATTTTGTGTTAGACTCAGTGGAACACTTTACCCAAAATGACATTTGGGTTTTTTTTTTGTTTCTGTTGGCTGTACGGTATTTTTATTTGAACCACAGTTAATTGTTTTGTTTCAGCATTACAAACTGCTGCATAATTCCAGAGAGACACAAGCAGGGGAGACTCCAATAATTGTTTATTAGCTGCAGACAGTGAAGCCAAGGGAATTAATTCTTGAACTTAGGATTTTTTCTGCTATTTTCCCATGCTTTATGTATTTTTGGCTAGTCTTTGCTTCTTGCTCCCTTGCATTAACCCTCCTTCTTTAAACATCTCCTGAACTGTGAATCTCGCAGCAATTTTTTGTTGTCTGTTTGGTTTATTTTAACTGCTCTCCCTACAAACTGTGAAACTCTTTGGGTATCACCAAACAGAGGGAAAAACAGATCAGGACTGGGCCAGCAAGCACTGCAGGCTCAGCTGGGGCACTCCTGAAGATGTAACAAACAGGAAACGTGGACTTTTAAAGCAAGAGAAATGATGATCAATAGATGTATTGCCAGGACACTTAAGTGCTAAAATTCAGTTCGGGGCAGTATTATGCTGACCATTAATGCAAGAATTAATCCCTGCTGTTGACAGCTTGCCATCTAGGTAGACATGTTGGAATAAAAAGGTAAAAATAAATAGGTCTATTCGACAGGTCTCAGGTAGAGTTGCAGGACCAGGAGATGGAGGTGCTTGCTGGGAGGTAGGAGGTCATCAGCAGTGTGACACCAGCCGCAGAGACCCGAGTGTCTGCCTGTGCCATCAGAAGGGATGGAGCACCGGGAAGGAGCTGTGGGAGATCCCTGCTGCCCTCACGGGCTGCAGGCACAAAAAAGCCAGAATGCAGCGTGCCATTCCGTACAGTCAGCCTGCTGTTATCCTGATCTAGCATGACAAATTGGTGTTCCCAGAGTGGCAGCAGAGTAATCAGACTGTGACAAATGGTTTACTTAGAGCAATTTGTTTTCATTTTACTGAAAATTTCCGCAGTCTTAACAAAAGGTTTGCCCCTGCCTCCTCACTCCCACCGCCTACTTCTTCCTTTAATGGCATTTGCATGATGTTGAGAGAAGGACTTGGACCTGACCTGGGGCCAGGAGGGCAGCATGGCAGCTGAGAGAGTGTGTTTTGGGGGACTCCAGGCTCTTTGCAGCTGGAAGCAGCTGCTGGAGACAGTGTGCTGGTGAGTGTGAAGCTTCCCCTTCTTCAGCCATGGGGCAGTACACTTGCCTTTGCTGCATTTCTCACATGGGAGTTGAGCCTCCTCTTACCATTTGCAGGTTGGTCCGTGGTAGATGAAGGTTGTGTGGTAGCACAGGTTTCCCTGGGAGTCTGAAAAGGGCATCTGTCAGTCTGACACCTTTCACAACAGCTAAAATGCAAGCACGGCCCTGTAGCAGTGATGTAGCCAAGAGAGGGGAGGTGGGTCTCCCTGGAGCACTGGCAGCCACCTCTGCCCACTGGGTGACAGGGTGGCTGTGCTGCCCCATCCCTCTTTGTGGCACAGCTGGGTTCGGCTGCTTCAGCACAGTTGCAAAACCAAAGGGTACAGAGAAAAGGAGGAAATCGCTAAAAATGAAACAATGTCAAAAAAACTGACTAGGAATTTGAAAGTGTTAAAATCCCTGTGTTAAAGTGCCTCCAGCTGGCCCTGGGATGGGGAACCTTACCGCCTTTCCCTACTTGAGTCTTAGCCCAGTCCTGCACAGGGGTTTTCAGGACCACTGAAAGGTTTGGTGCCACTGCAAGGTTAAGACTTGGATGGCCTCACCTGCTTGGCTTTCCTGACAGAGACATGAAGAATGAGTAAACTCTGCATTGCCCGTTTAGCAGAACTTCACCTGCCCTGTGGCAGGGAATAATTGCTGTGAGACTGACCTAGGAGCGGGCTGGACTCAGGCTCCGCATCTTCCGCTTGCTCCAGTTGCTCTCATTTCTAATTACCCACTGCTTCCAAGTGCAGTTCTTGCAGGTTCAACAGCCAGTGCTTTCCATGGGCTACAGGGAAGGGAGACCAACATCTTGTGTAAAATACTTTATTTACAGCAGTATGCAGGGCCTGGAGCCAGGGGCTCTGTGCCATAGGGAAGAGGCTGCAAGGGGACTCTGTTGCAGTTGGCCCTGGGTAATTGAGATGAGTATTGGTAGTGCCCCACTCAATACTATTCTCCGAAATCATGCACTGGGGTGGGCTTGGTGGCAGATCTGAATTTTCTCCATCATGCTGCCTCTGGCTGCTACTTTTTTTATATCTGCATGCAGTTGTTTAAAGATTACTTCAGTACAGGCTAATGGCATGAAATATTTGAGCCATTCTCTCACATGAGAGGTTGGACATGATAATCTATAATGGTCTCCTTTGGCTCTGAGGCTTGATTTGGCAAACTGCTGCATTAGGTGCTGTTACTACATCTTGCATCCTTGTGCTGCTGCGCAAATACTCAACGATGTGATGCAATTTACTGCTGTGTCCCCATCCAGCTACCAGAGACATCCCTCTGGGTCTGAGGAGCAGCCAGCCCAGCCCTATTCCTGCACTTTATCGCAGTGGCAGTTGTGTCTGAAAATAATGTGGTGCCTCTTGGAGAGCCTGGCAGTGTAATGGCTTTCCTTAAATGAAATTCCCGCTCTGTTGGCAGCTTTTCTCCTTGCAGAACCCCTTAGAAATAGCATGGCAGTGTGTAACTAACTGGTGCCCACTGGCACATGTCCCTGGCCTTGGGTGGAACAAGGTTTCTGGTACATGCTCGTACAACAAAACGACTTAAGTAAGAGTGTTATTACAACATGTTTTTCATAACGTATTAGCAAACATAATAAAGCAATGGAAAATTACTTGCACTAATCGGACATCCATAGATAGGCTCAAATAGTATGTTTGACTCTCAATCAGAGTGAATAATTTAACACCCTGATTAAATCTGATGATTTTGTACAGCCTGCCAGTAGTTTTCCAGTGCATATTTGTACTGTTCATATTATTAGAGAGTAGTGTAGGGGAAAGGGACCTGGGAATCTTGGTGGACAGCAGGATGGCCATGAGCCAGCACTGTGCCCTTGTGGCCAGGAAGGCCAATGGCATCCTGGGGTGTATTAGAAGGGGGTGGTTAGTAGGTCGAGAGAGGTTCTCCTTCCCCTCTACTCTGCCCTGGTGAGACCCCATCTGGAATACTGTGTCCAGTTCTGGGCCCCTCAGTTCAAGAAAGACAGGGAACTGCTGGAGAGAGTCCAGCACAGGGCAACTAGGATGATTAAGGGAGTGGAGCATTTCCCTTATGAGAAAAGACTGAAGGAGCAGGGGCTCTTTAGTTTGGAGAAGAGGAGGCTGAGGGGTGACCTCATTAATGTTTACAAATATATCAAGGGTGAGTGTCACGAGGATGGAGCCAGGCTCATCTCGGTGACAACCACTGATAGGACAAGGGGTAATGGGCTGAAACTGGAACATAAGAGGTTCCGCTTAAACTCGAGAAGAAACTTCTTCTCAGTGAGGGTGACGAAGCCCTGGAACAGGCTGCCCAGAGAGGCTGTGGAGTCTCCTTCTCTGGAGACATTCAAGACCTGCCTGGACACGTTCCTGTGTGGCATAGTCTAGGCGTTCCTGCTCTGGCAGGGGGATTGGACTTGATGATCTTTCGAGGTCCCTTCCAATCCCTAACATTCTATGATTCTATGATCTCCATTTGATTGACAGGTTTGGGTGATCAGAATGGCAGTAGTCAGGGAAATGCCACATGTAAGTAAATAAAGCCAGATTTACAGCATTGGGGCACCACTCTTGGATAGCTAACACCAAAATGGGGTGCTGCTCCACATTTAAATAATAACTGCCCTGCATCTCACAGATGATTCCTTAAGACCTAGGGAGAAAGAAGAAAAAACCCAAAACCTTCAACCACCAAATACAACCTTCCAGGTACTGCAAGTAGGGAAGGAAAGGTGCTCAGAGACCCAGCAGCACCTTCTGTGGTTGCTCAAGGAGAGGAGTGGGGTATGATGGCGAGGGGTGATAAGTCCTAGTGGTGAACACATTTCAGACACCATCCTTCCATCTCCCTGCTCCTCTGTCCACATCTCCTCTCACTGTACCTGCTCCCATCTGCACCTGCATAGGGATTTTCTGAGTGTTTTGCTGTTTGTTTTTTGTCTTTGATGTTAAACACTAGTTCTCTTTCACCGTTTGGTTGTGAGACATTTCCCTTGATGGCACAGTAGAGTCTGCATTTGGATGCAGAATCCCACATGGCTGCAGAACTTCCACAGAGATATGATTTAAAAAAATTGCAATTGTGCATAATAATGAATATTAGATAGCTGTGCAGGTCTGGTGCAAACCCTGGCAAGGTTGGTGCCAGGATGGGTTCCCCACTCCTCCAATATGTGCAGCTCATGTTTAATCTGTGGGAATCAGAGAGTGGTCAGTCAGAAAGGGTGAGGATGAAGCTTAATTGCTCTTTACTTTGCAAACAGGACAGGCGTACAGAAATGCAAATACTCTCTGGATTTGTCTGACTGCTTCTTTTGCACTAAGGGAACATGCCAACAACCTGTCTTGAACTGAGGAGCGCTGGTGTCAGTGCTTGGTGTGATCGTTCCAATTCTGCTCCTCTTTGAGAACTGTACCTGTGAAACTCCTACCGACTTCCCTAGGAGGAAAGGGAGAAACTTGGCATCAGGCCATTTGCAGAGTTGCTTAGCAGTAATTTAAAGGAATTAAATAAAAATCTCCAAAGGGATAAACCAGTCAGCCAGGGAGCATTTATAGGGCTAGGTCTTTGTGAAGCAGGGATAGTAACTGTTGCTTTTCCCTTCAAATTTGTAGCTCAAATGTCCCTGTTATCCCGAAAGACCATTAGTTCAGTTCGTGGCTGAGGGAGAAGGAGCATCAAGAGCAAGAAAACAGATTTTCAGTACCAGATCAATGCTTCGGGCAGATAGATGTGCGAATATAGAATACGCATTAAAAATTACTATGTTTGAGCATATAAAAGTAAGCATATGAAGTATATACCTTTGGCAAGTCAGTAAATTTAGTGTTAGTGTTGCTACTTTGTAGGGCAAGTATTTCCCATTTCTGTCTCAGAGTTATGACAGGTTAGGACCCATAATTACCAACACTTTATAGGAAAAAATACGTTTTTTTTGCTGTGAAACTAGATCCCAGTCTGGGTTGCCACAGAGCAGTGAAACCTGGAGAGAGTCTAGGGAGGTGTAGGGTTTTTTGAAAGGAAAGGGGATCTTACATACACCGGGAACACAATCACGATTTTTTATTCAATGACAGCGTTGCTTGTTATTTATTATTCACTGAATTAAGTCCTTTGGAAGGCACAGAAATGCTGATCTGCCATCCATTCTAGCTTCTTCGCATCTATTTACACTAATGAAGCTGGTGATGATGTTAGCCCTGCCACACACGGCACTGACTGTGGTTGCTGTGGTACAGGGACTGGTTCTTCCAAAATATCTTCACTGCCTTGGACTGGACAGTGTGGTTCATCTCTTCCTTCTCCATTGAGGATAAAACCCAAGTTATTCTTGTACAACTTGTTGAATGGAATGGTGCATGGGAGTATGTGCTGAGCTTGTCTTGAAGGATTGCATCAAAAAAACAGGATTGGGGTTCACAAATTCCAACATTTTCTTTGCACCACTAAATATTCTTGAGGACATTTTGTTGTTAATTCATTGCTGAAGTAACATTTGACACTTCATGTTGGAAAGACAAATTGCAGCATTTGGCAAAGCTGCTAAATGTTCATCAGTTAGTGATGAACTAGTTAGCCGTAGGAAATTGGTATTCGGTGTTTGGGTAATATCCAAAGCAAACAGATAGGGTCAAATGCTGCATCTGCATCAGCATCATTCTGTTGACTTAAGTGAGGTTAAGACAATTTACCAGCTACGTACCTCAAAAGAGTACTTATTTCCTGGCACATTAGCAGCAAGACCAGAGCCTAGGAGGGTTCTTTAGCTGTGAATGGTGCCGATTCCCTGCAGGCCCCCTTGTGCATGTAGGCAGAGCCTGCTGCTCGCTCGGTCACTCACAGCACGTTCGCCCCTTTGGACATGGTGTGAGTTTCATTTGTTGTTTGCTCTGTGCTTTTTTTTTTTGAAGCATGACACGAACACCAATGATTTTATGTGCCCATTCTCCTTCTACCCCAAGTAAGGAAACCCAGAGCACCTTCCCTTTGAGGACAGGCTGAGAGAATTGGGGTTGTTCAGCCTGAAGAAAGCTCTGAGGAGACCTTACAGCAGCCTTCCAGTACTTAAAGGGGACTACAGGAAAGCTGGGGCGGACTCTTTATCAGGGAGTGTAGTGAAAGGACAAGGAGTAACGGTTTCAAACTGCTAGAGGGTAGATTTAGATGAGATATTGGGAATAAATTATTTACTGTGAGGATGATGAGGCACTGGAACAAGTTGCCCAGAGAAGTTGTGGCAGCCCCCTCCCTGGAAGTGTCCAAGGCCAGGCTGGACGGGGCTTTGAACAACCTGGTCTGGTGGGAGATGTCCCTGCCTATGGCAGGGGGGTTGGAACTAGATGATCTTTAAGGTCCCTTCAAGTCTGTGTTCTTGCTGTTTGAGCCTTCACCCACTGAGATGTTTGAGTATTCTCAGCAGGGAGAAGCAGTGGCTGGGTATGCAGTTGAAGTTTTGTGTCTCCTAAAGATTCATGCATAAACCAACCATCAAATGCAGACGAGTATAAATAACACTGGAAAATCCAGACAGACAGTCCCCTTTATTCCCTCCAAAGTGGGCAGGACTGACTGTGTGAAATTCCATCTGAAAGAAAAAACCTTCATTTTTACAATTCATTACAATAAAACTGAAAGCAGCCCACATTGGCTTTGAAATGGGAAGCATGACACAGTCAGTATTACATTTTCTTTCTGGATGCAAGAAAATGACCTTCATAGCTCACTTAAGTCACTTGAGGCTTTGTCTCTTTAGAGTTATGGGCCATTCCCTTGTTAGTGGTAATAAACTGCATTATATTCCACTTCTCACTGATGGGGTTTTTCTACATAATACCAGGGAACTCTAAAAAAGAAAAAAGAAAAAGGTCAGTGAGTTTCAAAATGTGCTTTATTAAATAGGATATAAAAGGGAAAGAGCTCATATAATTTCTCAAATTATATGGGTTTTAAGCCATTATGTTTTAAGCACTATTTGTAACTGTTGCGCACTTGTAGTTGGGGTTGTTATTAGGCCGTACACAAGGGTACCAGGTGTTCAACACATATCTGGGGCAAAATCTAAGAGAGCCCCAGAGAGGGTGGCTCCTCTGCTGCCAAGCGTGACCAAGGAGCTTCAGCTTGGCCATCTGAGTCAATGGCAGGTCTCAGTATCTCAAGCCCTTCTAAGTTTTTCTCTTTGCTTTCAAATAACCTTGCCTGAATAATAGAGACAAGAACACTGTGTTAGTGCAAGCCCCAAGCTCTGATGATGTTGATGCTGTGCCTTTGAATAATGCTCGGAAAGCCCCTTATCTCCCCTCTGCACTTTCAGCCTCCCAACAGGCCTGTAATTAGCACAGATTTTTCACATTTGTGGATAAATTGGAAATTTGGAAGCATTTAATGAAAAAGGTCAGTTACCTTGACCAGGCTGAAATTGCAGTTAGAGGACGTTTGCTTGCTCCCGAGGCTGGCAGCATACAAATACATGAATATTAACATACTGCACGCAGAAATGCAAACACCGTGTGTAATGTTGGCGAAGATAGGACCTTGCATTCAGCATGGCTCCAGCCCTGAGGGCTTTCTTGTGTTTTTGGGGCATCTTCTCCTAGACTTACTAAGGCAGGTCTTACACACAGTCCTCGGATCAGGAGCTGAGTGACTCCGTATCCAGATTAATCATGACTCCATGTCCAGATTAAGTAGCAATCCAGATTACCACCCTCCCATACAATTTCAGCTAAAGACTACGTCCAAGCCATGTATTTTTTTTTTGTGGTAGATTCAGCACCTCACCCGCTGCAGATATTGCATTTGGTGGTGGTGCCAAAGCCTGTGTTTCCAACAGGTTTTGTCTTGGGGAGCCGGTTTCAGTAGGATTTCAGATTAGGATCAGGACCAGCACCTCAAAAGCAGCTGCTCGTTTTGATTTTATATTCCTGAAACAAAGAAATGCAGGAAACACCTCACCTGCAATCTTGTGGGCTTTGAGATGAGTTAAAAAATAGCATGAATTAAATAAAACCCTTTGAATACAAGAAGGAAGTACCCCTGTGGCAAGGGCCTGGCTGGTTTTGCTCCTGCGGCATCTTCTGTGATTCCTCACAATCAGTATTTGTGGTCTGGAGGGTGACAGCAGAGGTCAGAGGAGGCTGCCTCCAAAGCGTGACATACAGACTGGAAAGTGATTAAAGGAATCCTGTGGAAATACAAAAAGATGTGTGAAGCATAATATGATTTCCTGTCTCTCCCCGTAGTTCATTAATTTAGTGCAGATTTCTAAGACACTGGGCAATAAGTGCATAATGTGTTTTTATTTATCTGTTTTAATCTCTCATATTATACTAAATTATGACAAAAGTAAAATAAGAAACTCACACAGCAAATCCCCCAAACAACTGTTAAGTTAGGAAAGCTCAGTTCCTTTCATTTCTGGATCTCTTAGGTGCAGTTAATACATAATGGGAGAAGAAGAAAGTTCCTGGTAATAATTACACAGTTTGAATTCAAATTTATGATCGGTAGCAGCAAGGATTCTAACAGTAATGTGCAAAGCAACGTGTCCCATACTCATTAAAAAAAAGTGTGCCTTTTAAACATTTATTTTTGTGTGTTTAATACTAAAAGCAATTAGAGCACATTGCTCTTCACCTTAATTGTTTGGCAAATGTCATACCGTGAAAGCAAATCCCTCTCTTGCACTTACAGACTACTGTGACATTCTCATGCTGCCAAGAAGCTCCTGCAAGATCCTTATGAGAACATCCTCCCTGTTTTGTGAGCATTTCATAAACCTTTCCACACAGAGCGTCACTCAGAGGTAAGGACATCATTATTTTATTCATGCTTCTTTACACCTGGAGTACAGAAAAAGCCCCAGATCCCCTGTGATCCTCAAATGCATAAATCCCCCCATGACCACATTCTTAGTTCATCCCACTGACTTTCAGAATGTGGCTGACAGAAGACTTGTGCTGGTAGTTACCCTTAAAAATCAGTTCTCAAACACCAGACCACTTTGTTGCTTCCCCTTCCATCCCTCTGCTGCCCTAAAGTGCACCAAGTGCGGAGCCAAATCTCCAGCGACACATGGCCAGATTTCCAAAATACGTCAGCGCCAATTACTTGAACATCTGGCACCGTTTGGATCTAGTGTTCATTTGGGTTTGTTTTTCAAAGAAGCTGGGCCCTAGCAGGTGCACCGTGTGCTCATTAGCGTGGAAGACAGACAAGTAGTGAGGAGCTACTCTTACCTAGGAGTAAAGTGGAGCAGAGTAAGACTCGCAGCTCAGCATGGCCAGAGCTGTCGGGCCAGAACTGGCACCTCTGTGATAAGCTGGATGGACAGGGCAGGGGCAGTCGGGTCCTCGCTGGGACCAGCTTCTCCTCTGACTGCTCGTGAAGGTGCGAGTGGTGAGACTGCAGTTGCGTGGTTAGATCACCACTAGGAAAGGGAATTCAGGACCTTCAAACTTGTTAGTGCCTGGTTGCTGGTGCTCTTTGCTGTTGTTGGCTGGTTGTCATTTACAGAGTAGAGCAAAGAGAGCTATCAGCACCTCGGGAGATGCCCGATGCCTTGCAAGATCAGGTTCTGGAAATAAGGAATCTATTTTATTTCACAATGACTGTCACCTGCACTCTCTGCTCCACTAACCCAATTTATTGTAAGGCTGCATCAAACAAATGGAGTCATAAGCTGCATGGTCCCCGGGGTGACTGGATGAATTAAAATATCCCAGACAATGACAAATGCTGCCAAAGGGTGTTGATATTGGGCTGCTGGACGTGTGGTCTCTGGCAAAGCCCAAGAAACCGTCTCATCACAGGGAGACTCCAGAGTTATCTTTCTCAGCATCATGGGAGAATCGGGGCTCTATTTCTTCCACCTTTTCTATCAAAGGGGCAGCCAGGTTCTGTGATAAAGCTTACTGGCTCTCCACACTTTTGAAAATGAAAAGCTTTGTATCTTTGAATTTAGCTTTTGCAGATGTCCTCACCTCCTTCCTTCTACTGCTCTAACACTCAGCTAAATAAAAATATAGATCAAAACATGCAGCAAAATATTGTGGGCCCTATGCAGCTCCTGCAGAAATCCCCAGGGACAAAACTTATCATTTGAATGACATGAGACCGGGTATACGGTTACACATTTTGGATGCGCACTGTTACAATATTCTTTGTGTGTCTCCATTTTATGCTACATGTGCTCATACAGGTACGTGCACTTAGAGATGAGTGCCCGTTTGTCTACAGGCAGCACATCTGTCTGTGTGCATGTATGTGTGTGCTGCTGACATATGTTTAAACTGACATAAGGCCAGGGCCGTGTGTCTCTACGAGTGTGTATCCCCATATGCACGTGTAAAAAGCTCGTCTGTTTCCAAATGGTAGAAGTCAGTTCTAGGTGTAACCTGTGGTGGAAACCTTTGATTTATAAAACCTTCTATTGGTGGCTTTTTGTATAGGATATCCACATGATGCAGAACCTGAAACTGGTGATGGATCGTTACCTGCTGGGCTGCAAGGAGAAAGCACCACGTGTAACCCCATCAGGAACAGGTTCTTTGTACGATGCTGTTTTATTTTACAGGTGAGCAGCCATCCACGGGGAAACTTTAATTTGAGCGAGTCTGTACTTAACAACAACAGTCCAGAGCCCTGCCATGTCCTTTCCATCGAAGCTTTTTGTTCCTTTCTTAAAAAAAGTATCAGGAGTCCCTTCACGAGGGAGGAGAAGTAGATGAGGGTAACGGTGTATCTGCTTGCGGTAGCAATGGTCAGCTCAGGTCTTGACTGACTGCAGCCTTGTGCTGACAGCCTGGCACATGATTCCCTGCCAGGAAACATGATAAAGGAGAGGGTTTTTGGCAATGCTGCCCTCAGGAGTTCAGCCCCTATGGAGGTACTGGGATCCTGGGGAAGGCTGTGAGTGGGCTCTCTGCTTGGAGGAGGAACAAGGGTTCTGCATGGGCACTGGTGCTCGGAGCATGACTCAAAATCAGACTGAAGTGAGCAGTGCACCTCTTCATATGCAGAAGAAATCCATCCACTGTACCTGTATCAGCTGTACCAAATTGGTCACGCAGCCACAGCCACCCGGGGCTGTGTGCTCATACAACCCCCTGCTCACCTGATGTGCATCTTCCCTTTCCCCAGCCCCATTCTCCCTGTTTGCGTAGTTCTGTCTCCAAAGTGATCACTAAAGGAGAGATACGTTTCTTTCCAGCATCATGCTGACCCCCTTTCTCCTCCCCCCAAGCCCTGAAATTAATTAAATGATGTCACGCTTGATTTTATCTGATTTGGAAGCAATTCATCACCCTTTTGCTGGTTCTATTAGTCCAAGCGATCAGCACATTAATTCATTTGTGAGACTAAGCTCAAGGGTAATTACAGTGAGGAAGCTTAATGCCTAAACGTGTTAATGTCTGTAATCAGAACTATTTTCTCAATGCGGAACAATTGTTAGACAATTACACTTGGATATGATTGCCCTGGTAGGCACCAGACGCTGTGTGAAGAGGGGAATAGCAGAAGCTGGTTTTGCAAGTAGTGTGTTATCAGCAAATTCGACTCTGTGATCGCTCTTTTTCAGTATTCTGAGCAACTCACCCCTTCCTCAGGTTTTGCATTATTAACTAAGTTGAAAAGTCATCTCTCTTTCTCTTTTTCAGGCTGGGTAGTGTAGGACACAGAGGAAAGTAGACTCCTCTGCTTTTTTTCTGACGAAAATGTCACAGGCTTTTGCTTCTGGTGTCCTGGTTTACGTCCATGAAATAATTAATTTAATAGGCAGCCCTTTGCTTCACAGTAGACCCTTTTTTTTTTTTTTCCTGTTCAACAGTCAGTGCTTTCCACTCAAAAAATGTCAGGGACTGTAGGAACTTTAGGACTAAGATGCTTCCTCTTTTGCCCATCTGGAGGACTCTTTGTTGACCTCATGGTGGGGAAGTATCCTGCCAGGGTGATTCTGGACTGACTTTAAAGGAAAAGCAGCTGATGATCGAGAGACCCATGTCGACACGGTAACACACACAACCATAGTGAGGAGGCACAGAATCTTTCCGGGTGGTCTTTCTTGTTCTGGGCTTTTCTGACTGAGCTGTCAGTGCCTTTGTGTGACCAGAAGAAAGCTTCTAGTTTTATGTCAGGTATCCTAAATGTCTCTATTTCCTTTATGCCTAGCTCCAGAAGGAAGGGAACAAACTTACAGCTAAATGTAGAAAGTTCAGCTTTTCATAAAAAGGCATCTGCCCACAGAGTGTCAGGAAACATCGTGTTGGTGCTGCTGATCCTTGCTCACCTTATCCCTTCCTCCAGCTGGTGTGTAGCATTTGCAAGCAGGTTTTGCTCAGCCTGTTCCCTCCAGATACAGACGCCTTCTAAAGGTGAGGATGAATTTGCTGCGGTCTCTGTGAGGTGGATGGTGTGTCCAGGCAGGGGAATGGCCAGGAATCCTGCAAAGTCATTCCGCTTCCTCCCTGGGCGGCTGCCATGACTTTCACTGTCACGAACGAAGCCTAAGCACTTGTGCTTTTCAGCTGGGAGAGATTTTATTCCAACTCAGCCTGGAGGTCCTCCAACACATAAGGCACTGTACCTTGCAGAAATTCTCGTTTGGGGTAATGTCCTATACACCGCTGGTCTTGAAAAATTCATTTCTTGGTATTTGAAGAAAAGCCTTTAGCTGTGCTGGATTGTCAGCATCCTTAGAGGCCTCTGCGTTAGTCCTTATGAGCAATCTCAGCCTCCTGCCACAAATTAGGCAGGGGAGGAAATGAGTTTGCAATGATGTATTTTGCAGACACGGTGAAGCTTGCACCAGTGACAACCGCAAGAAGAGCTGTCTGCTTGGGCTGTCTACGCTCAGAGGAACATAAGAGTAAATCTCAACTTGCTGTTGCTATTAGTGCTAGAAATGAAGAACAAATGATCTTTTTTTCCTCAAGACAGCAATCCAGCTGGACTTGCAAAGGGGCTGTGACCGTGACCTCCTTCTTGTTTTCACACCTGATTTATCAGAACTGGTATTAGCACCTCCCTGCTTTTTCCAAAACTTAGGATACAACAAAACCGTGCTGGGGTGTCCTAAGGAGACCTAAGCCCTCCCTTAACAGCACAAGAGCAGCTCTGCAGGTGAGAAAGACAATATGACCTGGGCAGTTGCTAACCAAGCGCTGTCCTGGCCACTGACTTGCTTCAGCACAACCCATCGCCTGATCAGGATTGTTCCTATTCCAGTCTTTGGGTTGGTTCACTTGGGACCTTCCCAGGAGAGAAAATGAGGATGCGCTGAGGGTTTCATACTCACTGGTTTCATGCCAGTGAGAGCAGCTGCAGGGGGCAAGGTGGGAAACCTGCTCAAAGGTTTACGTGGGCTGCTATTGCCAAGGGGAGGGCTGGGGTGGGCTGTGTGGGGACAAGGCACGCAAATTTCTCCTGCTGTGGCAGCCCAGGGCCCAGCGATGGCTGGATTTGCTGTTTGTCATCCCAATGCAGTCTTCCAGGGTCTTGCCACAGGTTTGCCAAGGAGTGTGACATAGCAGGCAGATTTTGACAGAATGATGTGAAAACCAACAAGATATCTCACTGTTGAATGAGTTAAAAAATAATGAAATCCAGGTGAGATTTCACATCTGTTCTCACCCAGCTATTGGGTCTGACAATAGGGAATGTGAACACAATAGGATGTTATGTGAAGAGGTCTGAATTTTGCTTTGTTTCTTCTGCTTTATGCTGGAATACCTTCTTAGCAGCATAGAAAACCCATTTTTCTTTCACATTCTTCTGGCAGATCTTTGAATATTAATGCTGTCACCAGCTTCCATGAGTTGAAGCGATCTGTACTGGGTTGATGCAGGTCACAGGACACGAGGGATGCAAAGCCCCAGGGCTGTGGTGATGTGTTGGGCTGCAATTTGGGACCCTCATCTGCTCAGCAGAGACCCTGCCCTGGGAATCAGAAAGTCGGGTTTTAGTCATTGGCTCTGGTACTGGCTTGCCAGGGAAGCTTAGTCAAGGCGTCTCCTCCCATCTTTCACCTGCTTGCGATTTTAATCCAAAGTCTCTCCGGTCCTTGTACTGGGCATATGGGCACAGAGGGCACCGAAGCCTGGGGTGGCTGAGCTTTTTGCATGATCCGAGGCCTCCAAATTTTCCCTCTGTGTCCAAGTTGCATGGAGCAGCAGGATGCATAGCCCGTCCATTTTGTTATGGATGTTACTCCTCAAAAATAGTCATGAGTTACTGTAGATACCATTTGAAACTATGATATTTGAACAATAGTTTCTAAAATACTCACCTACGCCGCCTCTTTGTCATTATCACAGAATCACAGAATTAAAAGCTATAGAATATTTCTAAGATGACAGGAAACATGCTCCATTGTTTCTCCACTATATTTGACTGAAATGAAGCTGGTTCCATGCACAAAGGTACACACCTCTGAATAGTTCTCTATTCTGAGCCCTGTTAAATTTGGAGGCTTGCTTTAACTGTTGCAGGCTCAGAGAGCCACCTCATAAAGTCCTTCCACACCATTAAAGCTCTATGGGGTTTTACCCCATTTACCAACAGAGACCCAGAAAAGTACATGGACTCCAATTGAAAAGTAAAATAAAATCAGTTGGATCAATTACGAGCTTAATAAATCCCTCCTATCTTTTGTGTTGGATGCTTTGAGATCCTTCCTGCCCCCCAGAATGCAGTCTCCTTCTCCATCACAAATTTAGCCAGTGGTAATGGGGTAACAGATGTAGTAAGAAGAAAAAAAATAAATTGCCCAGGAGATCCCAGACCCAGAGATCCAAATCCCTCTGCTCCCAGTGAAGCCTGCCAAGCCCTGCTGTTCTGGGCACGGAGGTGATGGATGGGTAAAAGCCAAACTGCTGCGTAGAGTTTTTGCTGAGAACAAACCAGTGCATCTCACCGTGATCCAAGAGGTGAAAACTTGCTGTTGGTGTTATCACCTTGGCTGAGATGAAGGGAGTAGAGGCAGACCTCTACAGTGCCTGGGGTATCGCAGCTTCACAGCCTCCTGTGTGTCAGCCTCTGTGCTGCAAAGCAAAATAACTGCCTGCATTGATTCACGTTGCAAATGCAGGTTCCAAAAACTATGAGCCACCTGCAGATTTGTCTGACTGCAAGACCCATCAAAAGAACAAAACTTCTTGCTCACAGATTTCAGTTCCTTTGCCCCTGGTTATGGCTTGGAGAACCAAAGAAAACAGCCTTTTGTGGTGCAGGAACAGTGAAGTTACTGAGACTGAATTATTTTTCCTGTCACACAGCCATGAGTGCCGGAGGACTTCACCAGCATCGATACAGAAACGTGGCTGGGCTAAAAATAGCTGGAGACCACAGGGCTTTGGAGAGAGGAGTGGCAGCGCTCGGCAGGACGCCCGCAATTTCCTCCAGCCAAAGGGATCCGTCACTCCCAGCCCTGCTGGTACGTATGGCTTTTTACTCGCCAGAGCTGCCTTGATGAATCCGTCCATGTACCCTTTGGTGCAACACATCAAAGACGTCTGCGGGGCCTGCAACCTGTTCCCGGGAGCCAGTGAGCAAATGGGGATGCACAGGGTCAGCTCTTGGTTCTCCTCTACCCTTGAGGATTCAGGGGCCAGCTCAGGCCATGGTAACTGTGCTGTGGACCAGCACTGGAAAAATTACATGCTCGTTACTGCTACCTTTCATGCATGATCACTTTCTCCCTTGTGGTCATAAATACATTCAATCAAAATGAGCATGTTTTACTCTTCTCGGTAAATAATGCAAATGCAATGCAAACATTTCACCGTCTGCCGCCCAGTATTTCTGCATAATCTGGCAATCCTGCACAGAGCAGATAAAACAGGAGAGAGAGAAAGAAAGTTCTTACCTCATTTCTCTCTTCTGGCCAAGACAATACATGTAATGGCAGGACGTGCAATCTGTCAGCCCCAGATACACAAACATTTTGTGTCCGAGTCTGGCCAGTATCGCCTCTGCTGAGGGCCCGAAAGGCTCTGTGGCCCTCAGTTCCTTCCACAACTCCCGCCTGGAAGCCATTGCTGCCCCTCAAACACCGTGATTTTAGCAACTCAGCAAATTCAAACAAGAAAGTACTTGTGGAGCAAGTCCTCCTTTCCTCATGCCTGGTTTTCTCCGCGGGTCACCTGGGAGACATTTCACAGGGCAGGGCTTGGGCACATGGCTCTGCTCGTGGGGCAGTGCCTTGGGGGGGGTGCGTGTGCCCATGTGTCTGTGTCCATTTCCAGCTGTTGTCCCCCTCCCTCTCTGTGTGTGTCCATATGTGTTTCTGTGTTTGTATCTGTGTGTCCATGTCTATGGTTCTGTGAGGCTGTGCGTGTCCATGTATGTCTCTGTGTGTACGTATCTGTGGCAGTGTCTGTGTGTCCATATGTCCATCCATGTGTGTGCATGTGTTTGTGGTGTGTGTCTGTTGCGTTAAAAGAGAGAAGTAAAAATTCTTGTTGTGGACAAGAGGCAACAATTTCTGTTGCAAAAAAAAGGAGATGCCAATTTTCTATCATCACGGTAAAAGAGGCAACAGTTGTTGTTGCAAAAACTTACATGGCCAAACTCCTTTGCTAACGGGGCAGATCAGTTTGGCAGAAGCTAAACCCTCTTGCCTTCCAGCTTGTCCTCAGCTATCAGAAGGGCTGGGGGTGGCCAGGCTTAGGTTCTGAGTGATCCCTGATTCATCATTACTAATGTGATACATCCATATGCCTTCGATCTTGCAGCGCCCCTTGATTTACAAGTAGGCCATCCTTCTCGAGGGTGGCAATATACTCACATGGCCAAACTCTGTGGATAAAGGGCCAACAGGGCCTCACATGGCCAGACTAGAATTGAATATAATTTATTGATGCAACAGATATGCAAATTTGTTTTGATTGCCAGTGACAGTGACTGTCTGCAAAGCATGTGCAAAAGTTACAGATGTATTACATTATGAGCAGCTCTATAAAGCTTTCCTGAGTATCCCAGGGCAGCACTTGGTGAGACAAAGTGTTCAGACCTTTCCCAAAGGCATCCCTGTGGAGGCGAATTGGGACTCAGTCCGTCAACTGATCCCAGAAGTCAGAGGTGGTCCGTGGTGGTATTTCCCATTACCATGGTGGAATCTTCCCTAAAGTTTCCCCTCTTGGTCCATTTTTTTTTTTTTTTTTAAAAATTTTTTTTTAACCTTTCAGGTAGAGCTTGAGTGACTCTAGTCAGGCACATTTTTTATTGTGATTGATGTCAATTTCCCTTGTTTCACATTTTGCTGTATAGACTAGAAAAGTTCAATGCTCAGGTTCAGTGAGGGGTAGCTTTTGGGATGGAGGTGTGTTTTGGTATTATAATGAGGTTATAATGAGCATAGGTCACCCAAAAGACAGCATCTATCAAAAGATGACAAACTCTTGGCCCAGTATAGTAAATGTGCAATCAACTGGCTTCTTGAGGTCTCCAGATTCGTTTGTGTTCACAGAGTTTGGCCAGAGTATCTCTACTTCGTTCCATGCTCCGTGGAATTTTCTCTTAGAGTGAGTCAGAACATCAAGCTCCCTTAACACTGTCAAACCTTGAATTTGCGTTGGAAAGCTTTGTGGGACGAGCTCCTTAGGCACCAGCTGCACACTGCCCTGGAAACTTTCTCGATCTTCCAATCTGTGAACAATGCTATGTAGGCAATTAAGTAATTTTAATAATTATCCCATATCAAATGCCATGAGAAAGGTTTTGGTTTTTGGTGGTGTGTTTTTGTGTTTGTGTTTTTTTTTGAGGGCCAAGCACTCTTGCAATGTTTTAGCCAAGATGGTTTCCTTGCAGTTAGAACTAAAGTTTAGGCAAAGGTGCCTTAATCCCATAGTGTCCCTGCGTATTTTTGTGGGTCCTTGTGAGTCTCTGTGGCCGTGTCTCCAGATATCTGTCAGAGTGTATGCATATATCTGTGTGCCTGTTCATGTTGGTCCACATGCACATTTGTCCTTCTGTGTCTATGGTGGGAGTGTGTGTCCATGTGTATTTTTGTGTGTCTGTGAGTTTATCTAAACGCCCATGTTCTGTGTGTGCCAGTGTCTCAGTGTGTGTGCGTACGTTCGTGTGCGCACGTGTGCATGTGTGTGCATGTGCATGTATGTGCATGTGTGCACGCGTGTGTTTTTGATCCACTATTAGTGACAGTGGTAAACCCAACCTCTCATGCCTGGAATGTTCCAGACCTTAACAGAGACATTGCAGTGATTGCTGCTGCTGCTTTTGGAGTGAGCAAAGCCATTCCCCTGCGCTGAATTCACCTGAACATGGAGCATTCATGGGCCAGGCTGCAAAGCCCAGTGTTCGTGTGTTTGCTTTAGGTCACACATCCCTGTAGGTATTTTGTGGGTTGTGGTTTTTGGATGGGATGGGGTTTTTGGGAGGAGTTCATTCTTTTTTTTTTTTTTTTAATTGCAAGATCAATGTTCTTCTGATATAAAGCCTCAGGTTTGAATAATTTCATGTGCACATGACCATCTGGTTCGAGTGACATGTTGCCGCAGCAAACATCATCGCTGTTGGTGCAGTGTGAAACTGCCTGCAAAAGCTGAATTTTGTGCTTTTTAGTGACATCTCACAAGGGCCTTTGCTGAGCTTTTCTGAACTGGAAGCAGAGTGCTTCACTGGAAAATACTTAACCGATTCATTTTATTTAGCTATTTATTTTCATTCCCTCCTTCCAGGTAAGTGAAACTGACTTGGGAAAAGCGTGAAGAGGGAGAGGAGGTATTTGTTAACATCTGCCTCTCCTGTATTGCTCACGTCTCTGGACTGTTAGTCTGAAGATATGTCACTGAAGTTCTGCTGTGAGCCTGTCGCCACCACTTACGTAAGATCTTTGCCTTGGACACTGGTTCCTGTGTGCTGTGTTGCACTACCTGTAGCCTACTGGGGTGGTGGTGGTGGTGGGGGGTGGGAGGGAACATGTCACCCTCTTGTCCTTCTGGGAGCGTATGGCCTTGCAGCTCTGGTTTGCCAAGGGAGCAATGCTTCACCTGCACCCCATGGAAAATACAGCTTGTAATACCTATTGGTGTAAGGCATGAGCATTACTTAATGTAAAACGAACCACTTTGGTTCATTTTAAGTCTCGGCTCATGCTCCTGGCGCTTGCTGGCTGAAGTCTGGCTCTGGCACACAGGCACACGGAGACGCACACAGACATAAAATGCACACACAGACACACGGAGATCCACATGGACACACACGAACATGCACACGGATAAACAGGTGCGTGTGGACACACACGGACATAAAACACGGCCACAAAAATACAAACAGAAACAAAGACTGGACACACACAGACACAAGACACCCAAAAATACACATGGACACACACATCCCAAAATGAACACAAAAGGACAAACACACACACAGACACACACAGACACCCAGAGGCACACACAGAGAAACATACACAGACACACACACACAAACACACGCACAGACACACTCAAACCCACAGACGGACACACATGGACAGACACACACGTGGTCACAGACACCCATGGAGACACACAGACATAGAATGCACACATGGACACAGACACATAAGGACAAACACACGGGGACACACAAGAACAAACACATGCACACATGGACAGACACATGGATGGGGACACACACAGACACAGACGGTCCAATGGACACATGTAGGACCCAGACACACATGGACACACGCAAATATGGTGACACACACACAGATGCTCACACACAGAGACAGACACACGGACACTCACAGGTTTTGGGTCAGGAGGAGGCCGCACCCCAGCAGAATCAGAGGCCGGGAGCGCTGCTGGGACACGGGAGTCCACGTGGCTGGAGAAGCTCAGGCCCTGGCAAGAAATTCAAATGTGCACCAAGACTTTGTTTCATATTTTATTGAATTTCATTTATATTAAATTAAAAATATATTTCTGACAGATTCATGTAACAAAAAGGCAGAACAGTTTTCAAATTGTTCAGCTGGGATGAGCGTGGGTTGATGCACGGTGGGTCGCAGTCTACATTTGCCTTAACAAACAGATAAAGCTCTACCCCAAGGACCATGAGGAGAAACTCGGGACTGCACACAGCGGGGGCAGGAATATAACCACACGAAGAGAAGATCCACAGGTTTCTCCCCAGCCTCCAAACAAGACAAAAGGGGAGGGAAGGAAAAAACCCACAAACAAAAGAAACAAGAAACCATGAAAAGAAGGGAAATTATGCTAAAATATGTACCTAATATTAACCCAGGTCAGTAAGTATTTTAACAGTGCATAATCCTCAATAGCTAAAATATGAGAAACAAAAGGTTAAAGTAACATTACGCCACACACAATTGGCATACCCTACTGTGTAAGCAAGTGCAGAAAGTCTGAACACACCACAACAGTGCTAAAACACAGAATCACACAGAATGCCGAAAATGGTACTTTCTAACCAAAACCAGAGGGTGGGAAGGGAGAGAAAGAAA
Source organism: Trogon surrucura (assembly GCA_020746105.1). Taxonomy (NCBI): domain Eukaryota; kingdom Metazoa; phylum Chordata; class Aves; order Trogoniformes; family Trogonidae; genus Trogon; species Trogon surrucura. The sequence goes on along the minus strand of CM036621.1, from coordinate 50,688,158 downwards.
TGGGGAGGAGCGGCTTAAATCACAAGCGAATTACCTATATACAAATCAACCCTAAGGACAATTATGTTCCAAATAATGGTGTCCACAAGGAAAATAAAAGCAACATTATCCTTATTTACAAATGCAACTAGCTGTGTCTTTAACAAGCTATAAAAATACTATTCACATTTTCAAAGTAACATACAGTAGTTTTTGTATTTTTTTTATTTATTTTTGTTTCAGAAAGGCAGCTAACTCTGAATGCATCACTTTGCAAGAAATGAGCGTCTTCCCCAACATGCTGATGCTTCTCCTCTTCTGAAGGTACTTCATAAGGCAGCAGTAGTGTTGGTTTTGTCCCTTTGCGCTCTTACAACACGGAGGGTTGGCCAAACCCTGGCCCTGCCCCAGCTCTGCCTCTCGCCCACCTCCCAGGTGAGTCCGGGGCGAGCGGAGCATCGGGCAGGAGCGCGGTGCTATCCCTGCCCACCTCCCTGATGAGGCTCAGCCTTTTGTTTTGAGGGGACAGTAACGTCATCCTCCGGGCCTGGGGTCTGAGCCTCAGCAGAAAAGAAAATGTGGCTATTTCAAGACTGCCAGGTCAGGAAACAGCTTTTGGATATCTCTGGTTTTTGAAAGAGTCTGCTTTTTCCCCTCGGTTTCCCCCCTACACTAGGGCTGCCACCTCTTCAGATATTTTGGTTTATGATGTTGGCGAAATTGTGAAAAACTGGGCAAAAAGAAGGATTAAAAACCATTGTGAGTAATGCATCATACGTGTACCAATTTCCAACATTAAAATGCTATAAAAAAGTTCTGCGTTTTCATTGACCTGCATTTTCTCCTTCCATGCTCCACCACAAAAAGACAAGTTCCCAGCAACTACTTCAGTCCCTGTCTTCAACGAAACCGTGGTTTAGTGCATTCAAAGTTAGCTACCCCTTACACAGCTGCTCAGTTAATAATCGACCCATTTAACAGCAGTACCAGCTTATGCTACATATGTCATAGTACCTTACCTCAAAAGAACGGCATACATATCTACACTTACTTATAAAATACCATTCACAGTTTATTACTGTGGTTATCCCAAAAGGGTTTAGTCTTCGGAGTGCTATGGACAATACAGTGTGTCCTCCCTAAGAGGGCTCAGGGGCTGGGCAGGGTGCAGGGACGGTGGCACCGTGGAGACCTGGCGGCTGGTGGCTCCATATGCCTGCGTACACGGTGAGAGGGGACGCGCCTTTGCCCCGGTGGCTTCATCTGCAACACATCTGGAGCATGATTACATGGCTTTTTTTTTTTTATTGGGCAGGGGAGAATTGGGACATAATTACACCATACAAACCGCCCCTTAAAACCCCTCTATAGCAAGATCCACAAAACTCTCTCTCAAAATTAAATAATAAAAAAAAGGAGGGAAAAAGAAGCAGCTCTGGCTCCTTTCCTAACCATGATAATGTCCTTAAGTTCTCCTCCACACACACCTTCTCCTGCCTTCTCAGCACAGACCCCGGCTGGAGAGTGCCCTGGCTCTGGTCAGGAAATGTGCTTGGCTGCAGCTCAAGCAAGACCCAACACCCCCGTCACAGCTGAACACCCACATGCAGCCCCCCAAAAGGGGTTCTGCAGTGTCCAAACCAACAGGCAGGCCCCAGCTAGGGCAGCAGTGCCACTGACAAGAGCCTCACCCGTCAGTAATTTCCTCAAGAACAACAAGCCTACCAGTGTAGCAGCATACTCATCCACAGACCGGTACTGAAATACGACCTTGTGCTAAGATAGAATTAAAATAAAGGTGGAGACAAGTGAGTTTTGGACATTTCAGAATGGTCATTCCCACCGTGGAGCTTTATTTCTGTTATTTATTCCCAATTTGGAAGCCCCATTTGTAGCAGTGACCTTTTCTATCTGTGTAACGCTCAGCCAGAGCCAAAAAATAAAAAAAATGAGAGTGAATTTTGCAAACACAGCGACACTGCCCAGAGGCTGCCCTGTGGCACAACCACAGCTCCTACCACATCACGGGGCATGAACATTACAGCCAACCAGCCCCACCCAGCACGGCCTTGGTTTGCTGAAAACCAACCTGAACCCAAATCCAGGATTTTATGTTATGTCATAGGGGACAAAGGGTCTGGACAGAGGGTGCGAGTGTCCCTGGGTTCTGCAGTGGCTGCTCCGCCTTCCTTAAAGAGACGCTCCTGGGGAAAGTGAGGCCGACTGAGGTGTCGTCACATTGTCCTGAGGAATGACAGGACCAACAGCCTAATTCTGACTTGAGCCAAAGGCTCATATGCCGGGGTGGTAGAAAGAAGTCCATATAATCCCTTCATTCCTTTAGCTGCCATCACGGTACAGGACACCTACACAGACATCCCATTAGAAAAAAAGAGGATTTTTTTATTAATACCCGAGTTCCCCATATGGGCTCATCCTCAAAAAACCCCAACTCTAAGCTCCACTTCCAGGCTGACTCACCTCACAGCTTGTGCTTCTCACCCTGAGCGCCCAGCTTGCTCCAGAGCTATGGACAGGATGGATCCCCAGTGAGTCAGGGCCAAGCTGATCTTTCAGAGTTCCCACTTTCTTTGCTTCTAGGCTGGGACTGGGGCTGGGGGAGGGGGAGTGGATCACAGCTCCCCGCTAACTCCCTCTAAAATCTTTAGTGGGAGGCAGTATCGGATGGGTGGGATGTGTACAGGCTGCCCTGCCCCAGCACCGCATCTCCACGAGCGCCCTTCACACGCAGCCTCCAGGCTTACCAGCTGTGGCACTGGAAGGGAAAGGTATTTCCCCATTAATCCAGAAAATAATTATCACTGCACACAACTCCTGCAGTCAAAAAATGCATTTTCTACCAAATAAGTGGTACAGTGTCAACACCTTTGTCTGTACAAAGGAGAGGGTTTCTGGGCTGAGCTTAAGGTACCTGAAACAGACTCACACGGTGGCTCCTACTGCTGATACTCCCTTGATTTACCTCCACTGCTTGCCACCTGTGAGAGATCACCTGTTTTCAAAGCAAGTTGTAAACACTCTGCCACATCCCTCCGGGCTATTTTGCAGAAAAAGAAAAAATATGAAAAGAGCTGAAGAAGAAAACTTACAAGTAGTGAGTTTCAGTCAATTAGGTTACAGTAAGTCAATCAGATCCAGCATCCACACCTGTTTAAAGTAACGCTTGGCTAGATAAAACATCTAAGCCAAGTATCACTGAAAGAGATCAGGGAAAAATAAGGTGGTGTTCTCTTTCACTTAGCGTGTTGCTTTGTGCCTTGGACAATGGCTGACAGACATGCTTGGTATCTGCTCTTGAAAAGTCAGTCACTGCTCCCTGTCGCGCAGGGACAGGAAAACCTTTACAGCCAGGAGAGCCCGTTACAAAGTCCATAAAAGCTGACAGCGCTCTGCACAGGTACTGCTGCGGAGAGTTAATTACAGGCAAAACACCTGTGCTCTGCTCTCACCTATTGCTTTGTGCTGACAGAACGCAGTTCGTGTCCGGAAATACCTGCTTTCCCCCCAAACCTGTAATTGATCACTGGACGCCCTGACCCTCATCTTTCACAAGACGATCAGTGGGATACTTGCGGTGACTTTGCCACATGCATTTGCCCAACCTCGTTCACCGCACCAGCACCTACACCCATGAGGGCAAACATGTGGGTTAGTGCCAGCCGGCTGCTTCTGCCGATCGGACTGAAGCCGCCGAACCGCTGTGCTCTCGGTTCTGCTTTTTTTTTTTTTCTTCCCTTTACCCATGTAGACATTCTTTGGCAAAGAGGCAAAACTCTGCCAAAGGAGCTCAGAGGCACCGCTCTGCTGGAGGAAACACAAGCTACGTTCACCGGACTGTTCTCGTTGCTGAGGAAAAGGAATGGGCTCAGCACCAGGCACTCCGGAAACATAAGGGCCCTTTTTGGCAACTGCGATGCAAACCAGAAGCTCATGAAAAGAAATAAAAGGAAAAAAGAAAAAAAAGCCCATTTGTGAAGCTGCAGCCTATTAACAGAGTTTTCCATCATCGTGAAATACTGTGTTCATTAACCCTTTGCCTGCTGTTATGCAAGACCCGGCTAGCGCAGCTCAGTCCGGCTGCGCGCCAGAGCCCCAGCGTGAGGGAGCTTCTGTTCTGGCCTTCCTGCTGCCTTGCCAGGAACCTCTGCATTTCCATACTACTTTAATATATTATATCACACCCACAGTCAGCAATTAAAATTAATAAATAATTCAAGTTTTGTAAGAAATAAAATGTTAAACTGCTAAAACCCACAATTATTTACATTTTTGATTATTCCACAGGCTTGTTTCCAACACCGGTACTTCTTCATTACCAGAGAAACAATCAGGCCTCACCTTCTGTCAGCAGCTACACCCCAGCACCATCCCAGCCAGCTCTGGGGGTGTGCGTGCTTTTGCCCCCGCAGCCTTTTGAGTGCACCCCTTTGACTTCAAACCTAACCTGTACCAGGACTTGATTTCATTTTTTCTCCATTAGGAGTTACTCTGTTCCAAGACTTGTTCAGGGACAAATCAACCCCTTTCTCCACCTACCTACATAACCTGAGCTGCTTCTGCGCTGGAACAGGACGCCCCACTCCCACATTGGTCTGTGTCCGCAGGCAGCTCGGCAGCTGTGTCCCAGCGTGGCAGACCTTTGCCCGTGCTTTGGACAGGACGCCGCTGTGAGCACCACCCCTGCCAAACCTCCGCTGCAGTGGCCCGCCCAGGACCTTACGCCACCCCCTCTCACTCCCCGCCCTTGCCCAGTGCCTGCCTCTGTCTCCTGCCAAGATGCTGAGGAGTTACAGAGGGCACCAGGAAGAGGCAAAGCCTCTCAGACGTGTGATCTTTTTCTAACCATCTATTCCACTCTAGTGGTCTGCTGCTCATTTTGTCCTGCCACCAGAAACCACGTCCCAGTTAGACCCAACATCTACTTTTAATAGCATCAAAGATCTGTACTTGTTCTCGCTGTTTTCGGAGTCTTCAGCTACATCCTCCGTTCACAGGTTTAAAGCCCACCCCGCAGCTGGTTCAAGCCAGCCTGTTGGCTGAACCAACTCTGACCTAGTGATCATACACTGTTTGTTTCCCGCCTACAAGCCTAACAACCAGGCCAGGTTGGAAATTTCTTCCTACTTGTGTCAAGCTGACCCTCAGCCATCAAGATCTGGGTAACTTACTCTGTCCTCTGCTTCCCTACGATTAAAGGTGTCAGGGATTTGGAGGAGCTTGATGCTGGTTTTGTTGCTGGGTTAGCCCACCCCAAAGATCTCAACTTCAACAGTACCCAGGTGCATAAACTGAAATCCTGTTGTATCACCTAAGATTGCCATCCGTCAGGTATGGTTTCTTCCCCTTAAAAGCCTTGATGGACAGAGACATAGGCAGACCTTCAAGGGTACTCAACAGTTCCTTATGATATTTGGTGGGAACTAGGTACGCAAATGCTCTTACACACATGGGTCTTGGCATGTCAGTAACAAGCCATCAGTGCCGCCGGCCCTTACGCCTCCCTTCCCAGCTCCATCTGCCTTAGGTTGCTAAAAATGTCCAGAACTCTGGCTAAAAGGTATTTCCGAAGAGGAGCAGGCCAGGCAGTGGGGTTGAGGTGTCTACCTAAAAGATGAGGCTGATGAAAGCAGAACTAAGTGCAATGAGACTGACTCGTATTTACATTTCTTGATGGAAAGCTCTGCAAGTCATGCACATTTTGACTTCTCAAACCTCATAATGCACCGTCTTCTGTGCCAGAGTAATCCTCCTTTTGAAAAAAAGATTCCATGCTGTGCTGCCAGTCAGAGCAAGACATTTGTCGCCTCCGATTCCTTTCAGGGCTTGCTCTGCTGTCCTTCACATGGCAGCAGCAGTGAGAGTTGGTTGTTCTGTCACTGTATTCTCTGAAACAGTCAGTGGCCTCTCAGAACTGGTAGACTTTGTTCCAAAGACTTGATTTGCTTCATTTTGGCATTTCCACAGTCATTCTTTACATATAATTATTTTTTTTTTAATTTATAATTATTATTTTGTATTTTGCTGGTCACTTCCATATTGCTTCATTCAAAATCCAGAAAACAGTTCAAATAAAATTGGAGCTTAAGTGCAAACTAACTTTCCAGTGAACCGCTATGTGCATTTTCTCCAGTCCAGTGTCTGTCTTCCAGTTTAAAGGACCCTTCCCACTCCACAGAACACCAGCAGACTTCATGACCCACATCAAACTCTCCAGTTCTCCATCTTGTCCTCAGTGTTGCCTGACAGCATCCCCAACTCCTTTCATGATCACAAAGAAGAAAAAGAGGGAAGAATTTGTTTAGTTCTTTTTATGTCTTTACAGTCAGCAGGTATAAAACAGGAAAGCAAAGGTTTTTGCATACAAATCTTGGTTTCTTGGCCTGTCTTTTAGCTTCAAAAAGAACATGTTGGAGGCGTGGTTCTGTTACTCTCTTCTGAAAGGGTTTTTGTGTTTGAAGTGTTTGTCGTGTTGGCACACATACAAAAATGGTCATGTCACGTACTAGTTCTGAGCAGGAGTCTCCGTGGTTAGGAATTGGCACAAAATCATGGTGTGGTTCTGAAAAAGGGTTCAGCCATGTATTAAGAGTCACATCATCACTTCTTAGAAAGCCACGATGAAGATCTGAATGGTTATGAAAAGCCAGGTTAACCATTTTCAGTTGCTGGGATAGAAAATGTTAGAGAAAGAAATCGGATTCTCAATCTCGATTGCTCTGTCACACATGATATAAAAATTGTCCGGTTTTCCCCCTAATGGCAACTGCTTTGAGATCTCCAGGAATGCTGTACAGAGTCCCATCGGTTCCTGCTGAAAGGAACAGCCTCTCTGTGGCGTTCCCTACAGTGTCCAATTTGAATCACTGAGAACTTGCCCGACAGCAGGCAACACTGCCACGCGCCTTCCCTGGCATCGTCTGGCTTCTCTGACTGTTCGACCCTCCGGATCTGTGGAACGTGAGAAACGCCAGGTTGTACACACCTTCTTTCAGTCTCTTTCCTTCCTTCCTTCCAGGTTCCCAACCCAATCTGCAAGCAACTCCAAGACATCCTTTCACTTAGAAATATCAAAAATGAGTGAACTGGCAAGAAGAGGAAGCTCATGGGAGAAGGAAAGGGAGGGCAGGAGGGAGGGAGAGAGGCAGAGAGGGGAGAGAGAGAAAAGGGGAGTGAGAGAGAAAGAGTGAGGCAGCTAGAAGGAGTTGCCTTTCCACTTCTGTAAGACCGCAGTCGCTACACCACTGTATTTCGGTGTCTGTAGGGTGGCGGGGGCAGCACAGTGCCAGGCTTCAGGGAGAACTCGGAGAGGTATTCAGGATTCTCTGCCACAATGGGCCGGATCCGTCCATTCTGTTTGTAAAAGTATTTTGTGCTGTACTCTTGCAGGTAGTCTGGGTGCTGGAGGGTGCTTCGTGGGGGCAGGCTGTGGTTCCAGTAGTCTGGGTTGTCAAAGGCCTTCTTGGCTTTCTCCGGCAAATTGTTCTTCAGGTACTCGGCATTTTCCAAGGTGTTTGCAAAAGTGTTGAGGTACAATGGCTCGTTCACGTACTCATCCTCCGCTTTGGGCTGCCCGTTCGGAGCGTTGTGATACTCTGGGTTGTCCACAGCTTGGAGATCTCCATTCTTCCGTCGGGAAACAAACGGGTTCTCTTCCACTGGGTTTAAGTAATCTAAGGAAAGATAAAAAATAAATCAGCAAAGAGAGGGAGTAATCCATCCACACAGCAAGCATCATGTGAATGTTACTACTAAGCTGTACCAGAAGCAGTACTTGAACTCCCCCCCAGCCATTCCTACAACTCCAGATGAGATCAGGTGCTGACTGTGTTGAACACATAAGAAATTACAACCTAAATAGTCAATACGGGTTAAAATGAACACCCTGGAAGATCAAGCGACTCATCAAACTTACTGGCAAACTAAACTACACCTCCCCCTGAGCCACAGCCCGTGTGCCTTGCTTGATCCTGGGCTTGCTCTCAGTGTATGATCTACAGAGCCAAACAGCAGCGAATTCTGTCTTTGTTGCTGCCTCTCTGTGCAACCTTGGACATATCAGTCAAGCCCTCTGCTCTGCTATCTTTGCATCCAGAAAGCTCCACAGAAATCTTAGTTAAGCTTCTCTGCACAAAAACCATCCCCAAGGGCTAACTTCTAAGACAGCTTCATTTCTAACAGAACAATTTGCCTGATTAAAAACCTTCCATCCCTGAAGGACAAAGGGCCTCGAAGCATTATGAAAAAAATGATTCAAATGAGCCCTGGAAAGGGTACAAGAGGGCCTTACATCAGCTCCAGAACAGAACTGGGAGCATGTTACAGTTACTTTAAATCACTTTCTGTGGAGTAACACCACAAAACAAATGTAGCTCAGTCGCAGAAAGGTTATTTAACTTGCATGGAAAGCTAGGCGGGGAGGGAAGAGAAGAGAAATGTAAAGAGATTGGTTGTCCTGGGTTAAAGCCACAGGCTTAGTGAGGTCTGTCCCACGGTCACACACAGGCCACTGAGCCACGGAGCAGTGGAATGGCCGAGTGTCCCGTCCTGCCTCGCCCCGTGTGTAACGAGGTTTCGGTGCAGAACAGAAAGCCCATCGGCCCGGGCCGGGGGGAGGCGGCTGACGCTGTGAGGGCGCTGCAAAGGGAGCAGGTTGGAGGCAAGCGGGGGACAAGAGCGACAGGGCGTGGGACTCCGGCAGCAAGACATGTCAAAAGCAGTCAGTTCATTCAAAGCTGGAGATCATCGGATCAAACCCACTTCCAGTATTAATTCTGCCTTTTGTCTCACAGCCTAGAGGTTCCTCACAGAACAGGGTCCCCAAGCCACTGCCACCCGCGAGGGGCGAGCTCTGAGCCTGCCTGTGCCGCACCGGGATGCCGCTCCCAGTGGCACGGCTCTGCTCACGGGCTCGGGACATCTCCACACAGGGCCCTGCCCGCACGGGAGCAGCCCCTGTTTGTTGTCAGAGGGTGGTGACGGTCCTCACTTCAGCTCTGCTTTTACCCAGGACAGGGCCAAAACTATTAAATGCAAAAGCTCATGAGTTAGCGAGTGGCTCTGAGCACACAGCGGAAACTTTGCTGGATCTGAGGTGAACTTGAGCCTGTAACTAGAGCATAGTGGGATTTTTTTTTTTTTTAAGAGATGACAGCCAAGCGATGCTTTGTTTGGAATCCCTCAGCTGACAGAGAGCGCACAGCACCGTGTCCACACTGTTGCATCCCCGTGCCCGTCTGTGAGACAGGAAGGAGGTGCTTTCTCCTGAGCTGCTACTACCACATCCCCAAGGGCTCAGGCAGCACCTGTGAAGTTCCTGCAGAACTCTGAGGAACCTCAGGGTGAACCTGCACGTGAACATGTGTGCAGGCTCGCACTGAAGCGAACTCACAGCATCGGATCTCTCTCATTGCCAGGGTGGTTGCTCACGTGCAGGGCCATGAGTGCACTCTTCCAGTTGCTACTGCCATGGGTTAAGCCGGTGGCTCCCTCCATTTTCACCATGTAACACAAAGGGTAAGTGGCTTCCAAATTCTTAGCAAACACAGTAGTTGCTTGGCATTTACATTTGCATTAATTAATTTCTTTAAAGCTAGTGCAAAGGTTTGAAAGTAAACTACTAATGACACATCCCCTTACATCTGAATGACTGCTGTCACTATTTAAAAAGGAATAAATGAATGACGGCAAACTGGGAAGTGTAGGATTCTGAGCTGGCACAGATCTAGGGAAACCTGACGTTGCAGTGACGGTCTCTCTGAAGAACATCATGTTCTTTCAATCCTAAACTTCTCTCGGGTATAAAATGCCAACTGTGTGTATCGGTTCTCTTATATGTCCAACATGACATTTACCAAGCACGATGCCATGAAAATAAAGAAGATCAATAAACAGAGCAAAGTGAAGCCTGTGGCTTGCCAAAGACAGATCCTTTTCTTGAAAATAACTGAAGATTTGTGTTTGGATAAGAAGGGGGTTTGCCTTTTTTTCATTCCTCTTTTTTGTTATTTCCCAGAATTACCAAGCCTTACATACTGGCACATTGAGCTTTTCTAAGTAGAAAATTAAGCAAAGAAAAATGAATCATTAACCTAGTCACAATATTTCAGTCCTTCTGGGTTACTCAATAAAGCCTTTTTTGGTGAAAAGCTGCTGACGTAGAAAAAGAGAGAATGCAGTCAGAATGCTTCCCTGGAAAGACAATTTTTTTACCTGTTTTAGGTTTGTCTCGCATCGGTGTCATGTACCCGTCCTCATCCAGCTCTCCCCGGACGACCCGCTCAGGTATGAAGACTGTGGGATCAGCGCTGTACCTCTGGGTGCTGCTGTCCTCTTTTGCCAGGGTTGCCACTTGTTTTCGTAGTGTGCCGTTGCAGCAAGTATCTTCAAAGATCTCTGCTGTGGCCCCTTGAGCAACTGGGGCTTCTGGTATTATGCAGCCAGGAGCTCTGTACGGCATCGGCACTTCCGTGGCGTAGCCACCGTCCCTATACACAAACTGGTTCTGTTGAAAAAAGAAAAGGCAGCATGAGAAAAGAGGCTCCGAAGGGAGAGAAGACTCAACAGCAAGTGATCTCTGCGGCTCCTGTGCCGTTCCTGCCACATGTGCTCAGTGATGCATTTCACCAGGCAGGTGAAGCCTTGGCCATCCCGCAGATGACTGCGTCTCCCGTGCTGCGGGATCGGCAGCGGCACTGTTGGGCTCTGCCATGGACCGGCAAAGCATCCGTCTGCTCGGTGGTGCTGAGCCAGCTGCCCCTCCCAGGGAGGCACCATCGGGGCAGCGAGGGCAGAAGGGAAGCGAGCTGGCTCCTCAGGGCTGGAAATGGGGCAGGAGAAGTTGCCTACTACCTAAAAATGTGGAGGGAGGATATACACAGCTGTAAGAGGCAAACACGGTATCTCCTCTTCTATTACTCCAGTAATCTCCTTGGATTTCTGAATAAACCCCTTAAACCTCACGTTAGGGAAATCTCCTTTTGCCAAGGGGACTGGGCATAGAGGGCTTTATCACCTCTGAACTCTGTTTTGTTCCTGGGGAAGCCTACTTTTAGGGTGTCCTGCAGTGACAATCACACAGTCACTCAAGCACTATGTAATTCCATCAGGGCAGTGCATTCCAGGCTGGTGAACTGCGTTTGACTCAGTGCCTCAACTCAACGGTTCTACTCAACCTACCATTTTGCTTGTCAGCAAGGAAGTGCAAGGAAATTTCGACATCATGACCTATAAATAGGAAGGAAAAATGTACAGATTCATCCAAGCCTGTCACCTAAATGCTTTTTCAAGAAAAGTTGGCAGTTGGCAGAATTTCAGTTGTGGGTCCACAGAGCTCGTACGTGAATTCAGGCTGAGTGTAGAGATCTTGACTATTTGATTGCTTACATACACGCTTCACATACACACTACATTCACTGTTGGCTTTTGGACCAAGGGAGAAGGGGTTTGAAACAGAAAATACATAGTGAAAGAAGGGGGAAAACCTAAAGGATGAAGGTTGAATGTGAAATACTTACTCCTGACATAGGGGTGTAGGCAGGAGGAGGGCTGTGTCCAATTTCACTCTAATAGGAAAGAGAAATGGAATGATGGATACATAGTAAGAGGTCACATGAATGAAACAAATCACATGAGCTGTATGAGCTAATGGGGAGAAACATGCACATCAGTTAGATTTCCTAACTGAGCCCAAACTTCAAAGAATTCAATCAAAGCAAATGTCTCACCAACATCAAACAGCTGTGTGTCTCACCAGTCTCAGGGAGGGCTACTGAGTTCCTCTGCTGAGTCAGGGCAAGTGCCATGTTACACCTCCTGACAGCTGTGTATCCTCCAAATGGCTGATTTTTGGAAAGGCAGATTGTACAGAAAGAATGACAGAAGGTGCACTCAACTCCAGAGGAAATACAGAGAACGAGACATGCAGAAAGTGTCTACTCCAAGCCAAGGCTTCCTTCCCCAGGGACAAAGGAGGAAAAGAGTAACTGTGAGGGCACGAGGGTGCGGGACAGTCACTAGACTGTCATAGCCAGCCTGAGTATCACAGGAAAAACAGCACCTAAGCTTTGGTAATCCCAAATGTCACAGCAGCTCCTGGCTTTCAAAACCCCAATGTTCCATGGTCCTGCTCTGAACATATGCCACCCTTCTTATGTTACCTCTGTATCACAGGCTAAGGTGTTTTACTGAGAGGTCTGGAGTATCCATGCAGAAATCTTCATTTTGATACTGGTTTCTGGAACCACCTTACAATGCCCTGTGTACCATGAACTGCTGTGATGCCACCAGCACACCACTGGCTACATTTATACCATGGACAAAAGACACTGAATGCACTGAAACACCAGCTTCTCTAGAGTCTGGGGCTGAACTTGAATCTCCTCTGCTGTCAGCAAATCGCTCTTGAACTGCACGGCTGAATGCAGGCCTGGTTCAGCCAGTGCAGAGGAGCTGAGCAGCCACCGGCCCTCCCTCAGCACGAGTGGCAGAGCTCTGCTCTGTGCAACTGGCGGGAGCTCCAAGGGCTCTGCGCACCACCCAAGTCTGGACTAACTGACTAATTTTACTGAGCTTTTGCCAAAGAGCTCAGTAAGTTTGAAAAGTGGAGCTTAAACTTAGGCCCGAGGCCTGGGAGCAGCTTCAGCCTCTCTGACCCAGCTGTGGCTGCTGACAGCCAGAGAAACAAGGATGATCTCAACTGCAGAGAGTTCTGGCTAAGGCAGCACAGAGAGAGATGACAGAGGGCTTGGATGGATCAGCCTGGAGAGTTCAGTGTTGCCCCATCTGTGCCTGGTCTCTTTCTCTTACCCAAGATGAGCGTACTCGTATCCAGAACAACAACAGTCACGAGAAGTTCACAAGGAGTGACAGAAGAACCAAAGTCAGCAGTTGCCTAGCTGAGATGATCACGCTTCAGAGCAAAGATCGCAACAGAAGGAGGAACAAAGGACACTTTGACAGAGTTTACTTTTTTAAAGGGCATAGACATCAATGCACATCTGGATAAAGATTGTGCACCAAGCTTGTAACTTGGCAGTCTTCTGCAGAAAGCTCATTTGGGACAATTGGGAAGGTCCCTTTAAACAAGGCATGGGTAGGTTCCAGAGAAGAAATATGAAGGGGAGAGTAACGAGTCAACTCTCTGAATAGTGAGGAATCCACAGCTCTGCTGGGAATCTTCTGCTTCCTTGTAAAGCTCCCCAGTTTCCTTCCCTCTCACCGGCAGGCTGTGAGACTCCAAAGAGCCATGTGCTTTTTTGGGTTCCCAAGGTGCCTAAGCCCTTCAGACCGCACGAGAGTGAAAAGAGCTGTAGCAACACTGTGTTGGTGTTATACGCAGGCGGTTGAGTTCAATGCTGTCTGCTTTTCATAGGCACTAAACCAGTGACTGCAACCACTCCTTTCCTGTTCAGCACTGCACTGTGCTCTATCGCGCACCTCTAATTTACATCTTCCCATTTTCACAGAGGCACTCCCATGAATTCCAGCTTGTGGTCCACTGATTCTGGATCAATAAGGGGAGAGATATCTCGAACGATTTTTCATTCACAGCCCACGGTGATCTCTTAAAGGCAACTTGGAAAAGCAAGTCTTTTGCCAACAGGCTTGACTTCAGTACACAGGGCTCTGCCCCTCTGCCAGTAAATGTTTAGATGATTAGCAGCTTTAAAAAATACTGTTCTAGGATGGCTACATTATCTATTCATGCACGTGCTTTGCTGCACCTTCATTAGAAAAAGCTAAACCCACCATCCTATCTTCATATCTTCTTGGCTGTGTGCCCAACATTTAACTATATACTCTGCAACTCTAACAACATAATAACAGGCCTCTTAGAATAGGCCTGTCCCAAGACGTCAGGAGACAATGGTGTAGCACTAATGCACTTACTACCATTTTTTCTGACAAGATCCTTCCCAGTCAGTGACTTGCCAACTAAGATCAGAGTAATAGTATTTAATTTGTGCCTCCCCTTCAGCTCTGTAGCTGTCTTGCAACATCCTAAGCACAGAACCTTACAGCTTGGCTCTTCTCCAAACTACTGGTGTCTGCACACTTTTTTCAATTCTTTACTGTTTTTTTTTTTTCCCACGAGTTAATACCCTGTGGCCACTGCTCCAAAAAAAGAAGGCAAAGAAAACAGTTGTGGTGCCAGTTAGTGGGGTTGAAAACGTGATATAATTGTTTAAAAGTCTTTAAATTACCTGCTAATTGCAATGTGGTGTCATCATTTTGTAGGTTTCCAAGATAACTACTGCCCCAGCCAACTCCTACCAGTCAGGACACGTTGTGAGCAGAAAATACATTTGGACCTTCCAAGTAAAACTTAAATAGCTTGATTTGTATGTGTAATCCAATTTACTTTGTTGATTATTTTCTTATTGTTGCTGGTTTTGCTTCTTAAATACTACCTTGAAAAAAAGAACTGATGTTCCTTTACTGAGAGAAACTAGGGTTTTGGATTTCTGATCCTGAAATTCCGACCTGAGTGATCCACATCTCTAGCTTGTTGAGATGGACAGGAGCTTCAGAGACTGGTTACTCAAGGACCTCACTACACAAGCCTACTTAAAAAGTTTCAACTTGCACAGAATCTCACTTGCACAGTCTCAACTTGCAAAGAATCAATAATCAACTCCTTTTGATGGTGTAATATGTATTATATCCCTTTGCTCTGGAGTGCACACACCGATTGACATTTAAACTCTAAGCATCCTCCAGAAGCAGCACAACCTTTTTAACCACCCACGAGCAGCCCAAACCAGAAATGCCTGAGATTTCATTCCTTATACCACATGATTGAATTTTAGGCACAAACACGACATCAGGGACAAAAGATAAAAAACAAGCAAATGTTCCCTAAAGCCTTTTTAGAGGCCCTTTGGTATCGAATACCAGTGACGTATCAGCTACTATAACTGCTAACATTTGCGTAAAATGAGCCTGGATAAAAGAGAGGTAAATAACACTTTAGTGAATATTGGCTTGTGCTATTGCTTTTTATTCATTAATTTCATTTTCCAATTCCTTGCCTCTAAAATCTCCCAAAGGTAAATAACTCCTTTATAGCAGGGACATAATATTTTCTGGCTGCATGTTAAACTGTAATGAAACCATAGCCTTGTTGGGTCCTGCCACTCGTATTTATGTGGTTGTGTGAAAATGCCTCTGCCTCTGCTCTTCTCATTAGAGCCCAGCATGATGCCCCAAGTATGGCACCCAGAGTCGTGTTCCTCCCCCGGTCTGTGCTACAGCTCACCCCACCCCAGCCTTACAGTGACCACAGCTGTCTTCAAAGTTGCACCCACAGCAGATTTCAAGTGGAAGAAATGCTGAAGGTACCTGGTGAGGTGATGCTGCTGTGGGACTACGGGTGATGCAGCACTATAATCAAACAGAAATAAAACTTTATTTCACAGTACGATCCAGTGCACCCCCACGCTTTGCTCGCTAGCACAGCCCCCCCCCCAGCACCTAACTCCCTCTCACAGGCAAAAGCACCAAGCCATGAAGCAGGAGTAAACCACTCCCACCTCCTCACTGGGATACTCCTCACACACCCAGTTCAGGAGCAACTCACAATCCATGCTTCAGGCAGCTCGGTGATTACCTGTTTTGATCAAGCTCTGCAACACCTCTTTGTACCAGTTCAATCCTGGGCTGAGTGACCCCAGAAATAACTCACTTTGCTCATTCCTCTAGAAACTGTTTACCTGATTTGAAACCGAGTCAGGATCCCGGCTTGGGTCACCAAACCACGAACTCCTAATGTACCAGGCTTAGCAGATGTTGCTGCCAAGTGCCAAGATTGCAACACTTCTCTAGGACGAAGGACAGCTGATTTATGCAAGTGGATCTGAATAACGCGTTCGAGATGCTCTGGTGGGCCTGCAGACAGAGTACACAGCACAAGAGCTGTCCCACCAGCCCCAAGCAAACTCCAGCTACATTTCAAGGGAGCAGCCTGGTATTTACAACTAACCTGTACTGAAATTCAAACAGGAAAGACCACCCTAGGAGAGCTGCCACCTCTGCTCTGGAGCAGTCCTGCCACCCTCCCTCCGACTGCAGAAGTAACAGCTTACTCTGCCCTGCTTCACAGAGCCCTCAGCAAACATGTCTGAGGTGAAAATCAAAGGAAAGAAAAAATGTGCACCATGAGATTGCCGTGTAATGTTAAAAAGAAATTAAATGCTGTTTGTATAGTAACAGGCTCTGCAGATGCCCGAAGATTCGTGGTCCTAGCCACTGTTCAGAGCAGGACTACATATGAAAAGAAAGGATCAGATGACCCCCTGGGCTGTTTATAGTTAAAGCATATCCATCCCGACAGCTCACAGAACCTGACACAGGTCTGGCATTCCTCGTGTTCTCTCTTCTGTTCAGCCTGGGCTCCTGACCCTACTAAGAAAACTCCGCTCCCCACTGGTCACTTTCCTCTAGGACTATGAAGAAAAGTTCCCACTAGCATCACTGTCAAGTATCACAGATCGGTACAAGATATGAGTCGTTGCTGGCATCCTGCACCATTTCCACACACAGAAAAACACCACAGGATACTGGAGAGGCACGTGCTCTGAAACTGGTTTGGGATATGTGCACGGGTCTTACCTCTCCTGTTTCAGGCACACGAACAGCAACGTGGTCCACTTCAGTTAATGTAAAGACAGGACATACATTTTTTGCATGAGAATAAAGGGGAACCTATTATTCAACAAAAATAAAAGGTAGGAATAATATACACAGGTTGTGGGCAGTAGCTATGCAATGATGAAGTCCCTGTTCCTATCCCAGCATTTTCCTTTCAGAGAACGCATGTAAGCATTTTAATTTGAATGTTGTTACGCAAGTAAAAACTGTAGGTTTCATCCTGTGCTAGCTAAAGTGTCTGCTTCAGTCTCTGATGACTGCTCCTTCCACAATCAAGACAAAAAACATCCAGTTCAGATCAGTGAGGAGAAAAAAGGTAAATAGAAGAATCAAGGAACAAATCTTTTCTGCACTTAAGTTTTTTTCTGGTTGCTGTTTGTCAGAAGAGAGGTAAGATTTGGAGGCAGCCTGAGCTCTAACTCCGTTAACGTAGGCTGCCTGTATCATCTGGATGTGCCAGAACCCGTCCTGGCAGTACGGTGGGTTTAAGACATCCCTGAACATGTTCAAAGTCAGCGTGGACATTTCACTGCTGACCTGGGTTCAGGTCAGCGCTGACTTACTTTGTAGCTTCAGATGAGCCATTTAAACTTTCCCCAGCACAACTGCTCTCCTAACAGTTGTCTCTGTCCAGACTTATAAACTTTTCTAGAGCAGTCCATATGCAGTGAGATACCCAAATCTGAATACAGCCTTTTAGGATTAACTTAGTCTGGACTGTGAACAGTAAATGGCATATAACACGAACAAAACATGACTAACAATCCTGGCATAGTGGTACAGGAAGCAACATACCTAAATACCGCACACACTATTTCCTGTGTTGTTAATGGAAAATACAAGACATGCACCATATATTTTCAGTCTAACACTTCACCAAGTACAGTAGTAAAAAATTATAAGGTCACCAATGAAAATAACCTGTTAAGAGATGTACGATATACCCACAAACCTCAGTATCCAGGCACACTTGATGGGGAAACAAAGGTGAGATGCTTTGCTACAGACTCATCTCCTATACTTGCGCTGGGAATAAAAATGTTCTCCTGCTGTACGGCATCAAAAACTGTCTCTTGAATCCTCCCTGTCCTCCAGACCTCACAAAACTTTCACCCTTCCAACCCCCAGGACGGCTGGCAAACAGAATTCAGCTGGCACAGTACGTAATTCGATCTAAAGCATGACACAAGAATGAAGATGCAGGAACTCCTTTTCCCTATTATTTTCTGTTAAAGCGGCATGAGTGTCAGACAGGAGTGCGGGACGAGAGACAGCCTGCATGTGTGTGTCTTTCCCTTTCAATCTCTTTTATTCCCATATCCTTCCTGTCACCCATGACTAGCTTTCTGTCACTCCTTTTTTAATACAGTCTCCAAGACGTTTTACAGTAAATGGCACCTTCTAACACGGGGCCAACTCCCCACAGTTTGGAAGAGACAACATACCATTTCCTAGCTATTCTAACAGTTCCCTGTGGGAGAGAAGGGTCAAGGCGCTGCTCCTGCTCATATGCTGCAGCATCTGTCCAAAACCCAGGAGCAGCAGCATCTCCTTTTCTGTACAAATCTCAAGCTTCAAATCCCCAAACAGGGCAAGGATGAGGAATGGGACCAAAACCACAACACAGTCATGATTTGAGCTTGCGACACGGCAGACCAAAAAAAAAAAAAAAAAAGGCACAAAAGAAAGTTGATGAGCAATACTTGGAGCAGCAGCCCCCTCCCATGCCGCACGCTGCATTGCCATCTTCCCCAGTCTGTTTTATACAGTAATCAAAGGATATTCTGAGCCTCTCAAAATGCCATCAGCCCTCATTGAGAATGAAATAGAGCACATCTCCACTGAAGCCTTTACAGCAGTAATCATTACAGCATGCTGGCCTGAACAGGGAGCTCTTACAGACAAAGATGGGTTTTAAAAATAAAATAAAAAAGCCTTCCTAAAATCTGAATAGAAACTTGATGATAATCTCCCAATTTTATTATGCAAGGGGGAAAAGAAACCCATAATTGTGCACTCTTGGTCTCTTATAGCAAAGAATAGGCTTCTTGATGAAATGCTGAGTTGATTTAGAGCAGGGCTGAGGTTCTGGTGGCAATAATACACTAAAAGAAATAACCATCCAGCTGATTTGGATAAAATAATCACTTCTTAACATTCTAAATCTAAACTTCATCTGTGCCTCCTCCCACTTCTCCCCACCGCATCTTTTGGAGAGTCTTTTTATAGCTTTGACAATTTTTTTCCCCTCCTCTACTGCAGCATTTAACAAGAAAGAGAGACTCGTTGCTCTGGCTAACAAGGGGCATTTTGGGCTGTGCTGGCATTTATCCACTGGTATTTGGCACAAGATGCTCCGGAGTCCTCCCGCCACCTCACGCTCGAAGCATTAGCACTGGAGTCCCGTGGCCACAGGACACCGGACGGCATCTCCGGCTCGTGAGCCCCACCGCTGCGGGCAGGCAGGTGTGTAAATGACAACTCCTTGGAGCCCTGCCAGGTGCGCTTCCAAATCAGACCCCCTTGTATTTTCAGGTGCTTTGATTATTTGAAGAAAATAACAAATATGATTCCTCAGAAACGGGTATTTTTCACTAACGATTTCTCCTGCACATCTAGTCACCAAAGGAAAATTTTCTCCCAGCTTTCGTAATTATTTCCTGACTCTTAGTCCACTTTTCCATCTACTGAATTATGTAGAGTTGTTTAGCTTGCTGTTTTCCAAGAATGCCTCATCAGTGAAGTGCAGAAATATTTATTACTTACTCTCTTTACATCTGTTGACTTTTCTTCTTTCAGGAGAGAAAAGAGAATGGATCAGCTGTGAGCTCTCTTGACTGTTAACACAGCCAGCAGCTATTCATGGATTAAGCAGATGCTGCCTGATTCTAAACCAGTTTATATTAAAACTCAATAAATTTATGTCATGCAACAGGGTTTGAAGCAATATACAACTACAGCCTCTTCCACAGACTCCACTGAGCGTTAACTTGCAGTAGGTCTCAGCAGGAAGTACTGTGAGGTGGTGATTTGTTACCAAATATATATTCAATTTGTAGAAACCAAAATGCCATTCGAGACTTTTGGAAAGTCTCACTAAATCCATATGCCTGAATTCAGGAGCCTGAATGTGATGGAAAACAGCTAAGGCATTCCAAAATTCCTGTTTTAAGGCACTTGACCTGCGAAACTGTGAGGTAATTTGACAAGTTGGTCCTGATAATCTATTTGGGATGAGAAGGGCTCTACTCCTTGAGAAATACCACAGATTTCAGCCAGCCTGGATGCAAAGCAAGAAACTAATTGTGATAAAGTGCTTTCAACGAATTCTCTGTGAAGAACTGGGCATCATCTATTCTGTTTGAGTCCTCCATGTGAGTTTTCTTCCTTTCTCCTCTGCCAAACTTAGGACATTTTTAAAAGGTATTTAAATACTCATATTCTAAACATATGTATTTTGTGAGAAGCTTTCCTTTTTAATATAAATTATTAAGATCGAAAAAAGTTTTCATCTAAAGTATTTTACAGTGCACTTCTGCATGTTTATTCTTACTACTTCATTCACCCTGAGTGATGAAATTAGGCTGCCTAGTATTAGACTGGGTTCATCTCCTCCTTTTCACGGACAAAGAAGTTCTTGTGCTATCTAAATTTCCAACAAAGATATAGACACAGAGCAATTTCCCAGAAGAAGAAAGTTATAGCAGGTAAAATATTTGTCATGGTCAGCCAGACACCAACAAAACACTAATAGCTACTGAGAACTGCTTCATGTAGGAGCCAGAGCAGACAGGAGCCTCCTATCACCAGGACGTCATTAAAACTTAGGGAAGAACAAAATGGGAATTTGAGATCTTGAAAGAGAGCTTGGTGGGACTTCCAGAATTATCCTAAAGGTTTCATGCCAGCAACTGCAGTATCTGGTACTGTTGGCTAGGCTTGAGTAGGAAAATACATAAAATGTAGTTTTTAATGAAAGACACATAGAATGGATTCATACAAACTTTCCTAACTAATCAAGTAGTTTTCCAAGAAGCATGAGAGCTAATATAGTGATAGTGTAATCTTCTGAAATGTTTTAAATTGCTTTGATACAATGTCTAGTTAATTCACAAGTTCATTTGTTCTGGCATTGGAGATTTCATTGCAACACTTGCTCAAGGAGTCTAACAGAAGGGCAAAACATGACTACTATGATTTTCTGAAAGTTTTTGATCACCTTCTAAGGAGAAGGAATTAAAGAAATGGGATAGAAATAAATTAAGAAGTCCACAACCCGACAGACTGCAGTAACAAGCAACAAAATTAAGGAAAGATTTAGTTATATTATTTTTGGGAAGAAATTGTGGAGCAGAGGGGAGGCAAACACCACAAACCAACCAAACAGAAAGGAGATGTCAGTAGTGTTCTTTAACAACAACCATGTACAAATGGTACTAACCTACTCAGCTCCTTAAACAGAAGAGATTTCTGATAACTGGCAGCTCCTTAATCTAGCACAAAAAAGGGTGCATGGGGGAGAGTAATAGGATCCAAACCCTCCTAAACAGTCGGCATTAGCTGCCCAGTGTGACTTTTCTACACTGTGATGTATTTCCCATCACATCTGATACAATCAAGAAAAAATCTATCTAAAAGACAAACTCTACCTCAAACAGAATTTCTGCACCCGATGTAGAAATTAAGCAGCAGGAGACTCTGGCCCATGGTATGCCTGAAAATCAGACAAAACGCTTACACTGGCCCTGTCTAGCCTTGGTATTTCTTCACATAAACTACCTGTTGACTTCAGGAGGAAGTAGTTTCACTGCCATCAGGCCCACATGGCCAGGGCACACCTGGAGGAATAACTTAGCTTGAGAGCTTGGGCAGGAATAGTTATCTGCCTTTTCTTACAGAAAAAAAAATAAAAATGGGGACTTGCAAAGCACCAATTGCTACTAAAGCCCTGGGCACAATCATGGACGATCATACTGAGACACACCAGGTAGTGCTTCTGCTTCTCCAAATTCTGACTGCTCTCCCAAATCCCTCTTTCCAGCAGTTACTGAAGACAGTGGCGCTTACAGTCCCCACCTTCCAAATCTGCTGTACGTACAGGAGGTCGTATTAGACCTCAGATCCGAACTTCTACCTCTGAAACATTTCAAGTGCCTAAGAAATTCAGCCCTGTTACTTAAAAAATTAATAAAGGTCACTTAATTCTGGTAGCATAGGGTGGATAGTCACTACTGTCCATGATAAGCTTTAAAAGGTGCCATGTTCCATACTGATGTGAAACGCGTCTGAAAATCATAAACAACCATCTCCTTTGTAATCTCATGATCTGAAAATGGTTACCTTTCAGAGTTAAAAAGCAGAAAAAATTAATCATAAAGATAGCTTCTTGCCTGGTTTCTCTATGGAATAATCCTTTTATACGCAGACATATACGGATGTTCAGCCATGAAACACTAGCAGACCTAATGCCGCACCCGAGTTGCTGCAATAGCCTACCAGGAACCACTCTGGGAACTGAAAATTGCTTTTGGTGTCCCAGAGCCTGCTTTAGCCAAGCAGAACAGCCTCCCTGGATGTATGAATTAGACATCTTTGAATAAAATACCTTCATATTTAACTGCGGGGTTGTCAGATGCTTCGATGATACGTAGCACATGGAATAAAATTACAGGGACAGTATCAGCGAGTAATAAACAGTATAGACAGTTTTCAGCAGGAATTAGCAAACGATTTAGAGCAAAAAGCACCACGGTGTACCCAGACTTCTTTCTGTATTGGTATTATCTCTGTGCACACAGGACAGTACTCGTTACAAATACCTGAATGAATCATCTAATGGCTGTGAATGCAGGACACTCAAGCACTAGCTGGGGTCCTGTGCTCATGGAAACACTGCCGAGGATTCAGCTTATCTCTCAGAAGCACTGAGCTTCTAAAACTCCATATTTCTAGAATATCTTTAGACAACGGAAAATAAAAGCCGGAAAAACCTGAAGAGCTGAAATTGCAACTGAAGAGTTTCAGATGCGACGAAAGAATTCAATTTAGCTTAGGATGCTAATTTTTATTTAAAAGCTGCATCAGTCTCAGGCTGGACTTCCTAACAGAGGGCACTGTTACGGGCTTCTGCTTCTGGCAGTGCAGGTCCCAAAGACGTGCTAGCATGAAGCTGGTGTGGATGTGACGGAAATGCTGAAGCCATGCCTGATCCTTGCAGCTTCATAAGAATCAGTAATCCCTGGAGGAAGAAGGAAGGGACACTTCCTGGGGAGCTTGAAACTCCCCAGAAGGCTTCCCTCTTCCCAGTCTTGTTTCCACAGGCTGTGGCCCTGTGCTATGAATTCATATCCAAATAGCTTTCTTCTTCACAGAGGAAGGAGAAGGCAGGCAGTGCTTTACACAAACTTCACCCAGCAGTTTCTCTCCCAGGCAACAAGCTGCAAAGATTTAGGACCAAGATCACCCCAGAGAAACTTCAAAGCTTTCCTTAGAAAGTAAATGCTCTTGCTCTTCCTTAATTCCCTGGCTTCAAAGCCGAACTGTGGGGAGGCTCATGATCTCCCTGCTTTCTTCCTGCAAACTTTTATTCCCAGTAGAGCTGCGCTGCTGTGACAGTCAACTAAAGCTGTCAGTACAACACGCCCAGAGAAGGAGCACAGTACTCTGCCATCACAAAACCAATTCTTTCTTCACTAAAAGTACAATCAGAACAATTAAGATGGGAAATACAGTATCTTTCACGCTTCTGAAAGTGACATGAAGATCATGTAGCTCTTGTCTGTGTGTTTTACTTCACAAAATTGCCTGGCAATCTCCCCATAAAATTCAATTTGCCAGACACAGCGAACACAAAGTACCTAAGCTGTATCAATTCATTTGGCATCTACGGCTGTTGCAGCATCATAATGAGTATGTGTAATATTAATATTCACTACATCAAACAAGCATAAATCACCAACTATCCAAATGAAACAAAAAGACAGAATCAGACAACTGCAGATAGAGAGCCCTGACAGCATTTCAATTCTGTGTGATTCTTGTAGCTGACATCCATCTGTACCGAGCAATGCACAGCAGATGCACTATTACCTTAAAGGAGCTACAGTGTATTTTGTTTTAAATCAACATGAATCTTCACTGCAAGAAGACTTAATGTACCAAGAACCTGAGTGCTTCAGAAAAACAACAGACAGGTATGTAGCTTTCTGCATAGGGAGGAAACAAATGCAGTACAGCCAGAAGAAACCTCTCTGCTAAGAGGCTTTCCAGCTGGCCTCAAGCTGCTCCAGCAAACAAGGTGCTGTGGCCTTCCTGCAACCTAGATGGACTTGCCTACATAACAGTCCTAGTAGTACATACAGGACATGCAGAACTGTTAGTAAACAAAGCTGAGACTGAAGCTAATCTGAGACACTGGACAAGCGTCAAAATCCTACTGGCAATCCTGTTTCGGGACAGGAGTCGGTCTCTAATGATACCAGCAAGCGCTGTTATCAATCAGCTAGTTGTTAAATGGTAATTCCTTTGCCCATCTCTTCTTTTGGCCTTAAAAATAACCCCTTCATAAAGAGGCTCTTACAAGAAAGAAAACACTGTAAAGATGGAAGTGGTACAAAAGTCCAGAGCTGAGCACAAGCCTCCTGTCCCCCCATGCCCTCTCCAAGGTTACCTGGGTCAGAAAACTTGGCTCAGAAGGTGAAAATTTTTGACAAAGTGTAATTCCAGATTTGTTTAAGTATTAGATTGTTGTATGATGCCAGAGAAAAAGATCCCAGCAGTAGGAATTACTGAAAGAAGGATAGAGTCTCACTACTGTCATGAAATTGAATTGCAAAGCAAAGCTCCCACTGACTTCAGTGGTACAAAATCACAGTCTCAAACCAAGAGAGAAAATTGTGAGCTGCAGAGAGGAGATGTCACATCAAGAATGTGATGGAGCCTCTGTGTGGCAAAAAAAAAGGCTCAGGGTCTCTTTCTGCAGCTTTGGTGACTTCAAGGGGATCACATATGAACTGCAACAGTGTGGTTTGAAGTTGGGGCAAGATGGTGAGAAAGTTACTTGAATTTAATACTACTACTACTAATGCTGCTGATGATGTCACTGCCTGTGTTTACTTTCCATGAATATCCCAATCAACATGTTGGCTGCCCAAACAGCATATTTTAAATAACTCTTTCCAAATATTTACTCTAGGATTTTTGTCGGAACTAATTCCCTCAGCTCTAGTGGACTTCTCTGCTTGGCTGGGACTAAAGACAGTGGGCAAAAGGAGCTGTGGAAAAGGTAAGTGCATTTTCCTACTAATCTTTGCTCCTTTAATTGTGCCCCAGTGTTTCCAGCAAATATGGGAGTGAGATGAATGCAGCAAACCTTCTGGGTCTGACTCTGCTCTCTCAACCCTCTGTTGGTGTAACTGGTAGTACTACAGTGTGTAAAACTAAGTTACAGTAATTTACATCAGTGTGACAGTGAGCACATTTCAAAGGTAGCTATCGTTGTTTCCTTCTTTCCTCAGAAGTTGGCAGCAAAGGAAACAGAACCTCTCCAGAGACCGCTAGGAGTAAAAGTGACTTATTTCAGATCAGCATCAACACTAAAAATTAACTCTTGTTCCCAAAAAGAGGAAGTTTCTTACTTATTGCGAAACCATGCATCACCCCCCCTTCATTGCCTTTCAGTGATGCAGGAGAAATGCTACGTGGATCCAGCTCTGGCAGTGGGACTACAACTCAGTCTCTTCCAAGGACGTCCGTAGTCTTCTTGCCCTTAAAACTGGTAGCAATTTAATTATGAATTGACTGGATATTATTTAAGATCAGATTTCGTCTTCACTGATTCACTCAGGAGAGGCAGAAGAACTTCATGTAGTGTTTGGTCAGAGCATGAATACTGACCTCCTTTATGCAATCTTAGCTCCTTCGCTTGCACCTTCTCTGCTGCATGTGTTGTAATCAGACCAGGGTATGAATTTGGAACTACTTCAGCCAAGAACAAATGTCAAAAAGGTTTCTAAAGCACCACCAGCATTTCAATGAAACACCACTTAGTATTTAAAATGTGACTTTCTGCTAAAAGGGGCATGGAGAGAAAACGAACGAACAAGTCACTAACTACTAAATACATCTGACGCTTGTGGAATGTCCTCACACTAGTAATGCATTTCACCGTCTCTTAGTTTTGTGAGAAGGGGTAGCAACTGTAGTAACTGTTAAAAGTGCAGGAACAAGCAGAGGTCAGAGCTGCCAGCAGGGAGCTCAAGAGTGAAAAGGAGTTCCTGAAACCTGAGATCAGGTCCCCACCTGCAGTAGAGCTCCTGTGGCACTTAGGCTGAGGGACTTAGGACAGGATCCGAGCTGTCAGTACAGTGGATGGACACCTCCAGAAAGCAACTTGTCCCACTGTAAATGTCCAAGGCAGGCAGCAATAATCACCCACTGGACACACCCACTCTTCTCCAGTGACAGGAAATGAAGTCTCAATGAAGAACTTCGATTACATCCCTGTCCCTTTGATAGCTATGTGAGCTGAATTCCAACTGAACGCTCTCTGTGCCTCAGCTCCTCCTGTAAAATGAACAGCAATTCCTCCCTGACAGGGATGTTAGGAAGATGAACACGCTAAAACGTTTGACGTGCTCAGCAAAAACACGTGCTTGTGAAGGAGGGCCATGAAAGCATCACCCATAAACAGGAAAAGGGGCTGGGTCTGAAATCTGGCTCCAGAGACAAAAGCAGCATTATCTGCATATTCCAGCTGCCCTCAGTTACATCATTGCCAACCCTGTCAAGACAGCAGGACTGCACGGATGGGAGAATCAGAGCTCTGCGCTTCCTGGCCAGGATGGTACACAACCGAGAGACAATGCTGCTTGACTTCACCAGCCTCAGCTGTGCTTTCAGAGCAGGCAGATCAAGTCGAGCCTTTGTTCACTCAAGGCTGAGCTATTAATTTAGAATTCACTGAGGCACAATAAATGGGGAACCCAGTGACAACATTTTTATAGTCATTCTCCTTACAATGGGAGCTTGTAAATCCCAAGGCAGCTCTGGCCTGTGTTTGATTAGTGTACTTAAATCTCCACCTGTGCTTCTGTAATAACCAGTATTTTCTGTCAGAGCTTGCTCTTACCCTGTTGGAATCAATTCTTGTCCTGGAGGTGTAGATGGGAGGAGGGATGTTGAAGGCTTGAGGAACAAGATACTCTTCAGCATCCATCATATCTTCTAGGTCTTCCTCATCAAGAAGGTTTTGAAAGAACTTGCTGTCATTTGGGCTTGGGAGCTTCATACGATCATCTCCCTAAACAGATTGCACCAAGAGAGGAAAACCGTCAAAAGATGGATTCATTTCACAAACGGGGAACTTCAGCCTGATTCGTGCCCTAACAGCCAGGCTGCAGGGACCACACACGCTGTTTTGTTTTTTGTAAAGCACCACATCCTCATCATTTGTTCCGATTTTTTTTTACTAGGAATATGATGACAGAAAGGGAATAACTGCATAAATCAAATAAAGTAATTTTTGGCATTCTCATGGCCGAGGTTTTATTCTTTCTTCTCTCTTTTCCCCATAGAAACTCAGTTTCTGACCCAAGTTCTGTCAAGGCCTGATACATTTTCTGTAGTATCTCAGCTGTTTAGGCTCACATGGGGGAGAAAAATAACACAGAAACTGCTGTGTTTGGGTGTCTTCTTTATTTTCATTTGTATTTTTAGGGACTTGGAGGCTAAATTTCCCCCTAATGCATACGGAAAGTTCTGCAGAATGTGACAGAGCTGGAAACAATAAAAATCCAAAAAAGAAACAATAGCAACAACGATGGCTATTTTTATTGAAATAGCTTCTAGGAGCTGGAGAGGCAAATCAGCGCTGCGCTTTGCTTGGTGCCACAAAACATCCCAAAAAGCAGCCCGTGCACCAAACACCTAACAACCCATAGAAACAATGTTAAACTTAATTGCATAGCTGAAGAGTGGCCTCCTACTCCGCAAGAATTATTATGCCACATGTGGAATCCAGCAGGGGATGATGGTTGTACTACGGGGTGCATCCAGACTGGTTTAAAAGCTCAACAGCGAGCTTCTCATTCTTGATTGCATCTGGCTGGGCAACAGGGGGTCACAATGGCAGAGACACCAGTGCAATGGAGTTCCCCGGGTTTCTCCTGGAGAAGCACGTGGCCTATATTGTCTGCAAGGATCGCTGGAGATGAAGCCTCAGAGGGTGAGATACCCAACAGGGCAGTGAAGGGCAGGGGACAGAAAGGGAGGAAAGAGGTACCTGTAATAGGGAAACATGTCCTATCAAGTAATTTAATCAGACTGATTTTTCTAGAATCACTTGTATTACCTGAACTTAAATTTCAAAACAGTGGGGGATACTGCAAGAGAAATTCCACATTTGGCACAACAAATCCACTTGATCAATATTTTATTTTTCAAATGTATTTACTTCTCCTTGAGCTGAGGGAGAGTAGCGTACACTCACACTGTGCAGTAATACACCACGAGCAGGCAAGCATGCCTACACGCCGAAATGAAACACCACACAGTGAGACCAGCACCAGACCTAGAAGCAATCAGGAGACGTAAAGTGGCAGTGACTGTACTTCTGGAGGCTCTACAACAAGGAATTCTTACATCAGTGTGATGCTAAGGACCTGCTGGAAGTATCTGTACTCCATAGAACGTGGAGCAGTTATAGCATGAGATATACCTTGGGAGTGTTATTACCTGCATCAAACCAATTCCATGCTTTCATCTCTGGTGTTTCAACACCATCTTACTTAATTTTAATTTTTCATTTTCATTTTGAAATGCTCACTCGCTGGGACACTGATGGACAAATCTTGCCTCCAGTTTCATGAGAGAATGCAAAGTAACTGAGCAGCTTGCAAAGCCAGATCTTGTATGTATGCTCATAAACACAAGCTTAAGTGAATTTCAGATTATTTTATTGTTATTATTTTTGAGATACTGACACTGGTCATTCTACTTCATTCTACACAGTACTGTGGCCACTGTTTGCTTTAAGTTCAAAAGCACCTTGAACTTAAGAGATTCAAAGGCAACGCCCTTAACAGTCAGTCTTAGCAGACAGAATTCCTTCTTTTCCCTGACGCTGCAGAGCTGCTTACCTGAATTACAAGGTATCTCTGAGGGTCTCGAGCCATTCTAGAGAATTCAGCAGCCAGCTCCTTGAATTTTGGCCGACTGTCAGCATCAATCATCCAGCCTGGAGACAGATGAAAGATGAGAAAGTAAACAGTCAATTGTCAAGGGAAGCACTCAGTTTTTAAAAATACACAATTTGAAGTCCTTGATGTCCTTAATAGCTCTAGCCTGAAGAAAAGCTGCAATAAAGAGCCCAGAAGAATGGAGAGCTAGGAATCTATGATGCATTTAAAATGGCAAACCCTCAGGCTTGGCCAAAAAAAGACTAGGTTGTTCTGCACTGCATGGATTTCTTCTTAACTTGTTCTGAGCTCCTGTTACCCATCCCCAAAACAGAGACAGCAACAATGCCTTGCAATTTTCTGTGTCTATCTTGCCCACTTATACACGAGCTTTAACTATTTTTTATTATGAATGTGTCCAACCTTTAATATAATGAATCTGATCTCACCGGAGTGTAGTGGGTTTATTACAAATTTACTACTAAATACAATTTTACTTTAACTGACCACAGTGACCTAGACTGAAAAGAACTGTTCAACAGATCTACGGGATGACTGACCTCACATGTACCTTTCAGGTAATTCTGCATTCATGTGTCTGCATCAATAATGCAGACCTCACACAAGGCACTAGAAGCTATTTTAATTGAGTATGGGTGATTCTCTTGTCCTTCACTCTCCAAAAAACATACATTAGGAACAACAGTTCTCAATCTCTGCTAATGCTTTCTGCAAAACAAGAAAGCAGTATGGGCAGTCACCACTAGCAACTGGTTTATCTCGGTGTCAGGTTTTCCTAACGGAAGATCCTATCAGTAGCTTCTCAAGATCATGTTCTCATTTGCCAGGGAGGCTGGACGAAGCAGGCCTTATCCTCTTCGTGCCGTGTAACTGAAGAAGTAACCAATGCAGGAAAACCAAAGTTACTATAGCTTATAGAGAATTTCACCCA
This sequence comes from Trogon surrucura, assembly GCA_020746105.1. Classification (NCBI taxonomy): domain Eukaryota; kingdom Metazoa; phylum Chordata; class Aves; order Trogoniformes; family Trogonidae; genus Trogon; species Trogon surrucura. Next base: position 50,658,383 of record CM036621.1, on the reverse strand, counting down.
CGCATTACAGATCTGTATGTCTAGTTGTAAATTTTGGTCTTCCAGGACACCCCATCTGCTAGGACTTCCTTTTGTCTGATGTTTGCCTCGTAGTCATTAGAAATCCTATCAAATGGAACATTTTTGCACTCAACCAACACCAATGCCTTGCACTATTCAGACAATTTCCAGATCTGCATGCACTGTTCAGCTGTTGTCAGAAGATATGTTATTTACTACTTCTAGTTTTGTTTTCGTTCTTTCACTGTTTTTGTGTACAAAGCAAAAGGGAAAAGACTATATAAGATGGATGAGATGTCTGTATGTTAATCTCACTTAAATTAAGTCAGAAACACCAGAGAGATGTTCCTAATTCTTTTAAAATTAGAAGTATAGCCTTGGAGGATACTGCTACTAGTGTGGGTATCTTGGAGATAAAGGGTAGGTGCAGACTGTATTCCTTTTTTTTGCTAAAGTAAAAATATTCATAAATTATTGTACCGGACTAAGAATAATAAAAAAAGATCCTCTCTGTAGCATTTCTTGTATTAATTTAATTTTACTTTTTATTATTACTATTGCAATCATCATCCTTGTTACTAACAATAAAACATTCAGGCTTTCTTTCCTCAATGTTTGGAACCAGCATTTCTCCTCACAACCTTCACTGGCTGGGTATCCATGTACCATAATTAAGTTTAATACTATCTTTTTTAACATCAGAATCAATTGTCATGGAAATGACATGGGTTTACAATAACAATCACACAATTTTACTTCACAGCAAGAATATGAGATACTATCTGACAGTAATAAGAAGCTGAGCTAACTCAACCCTTCATGGCTAAATTCTTGTCTTTTGCAATTGCAAAAAATGTGCATACCGTACTGAAATGGAATTTAGAGCATCTTGGGAAGCTTTTGTTTTCAAGCAGCCTGCCCTACTACCCAGTACTGTTCCACACTATAGATGCAAATGTTCTAAACCAGTGTTCCTCTCGCCCTGAGCGCAGTGATACTAAAGGTGACAATTACTTACACTTCACCATCACCATATAAACATCAATAGTGCAGATGGGAGGTTGGGGCAGTCGCTCTCCCTTCTCCAAGAGGTCGGGGATCTCTCGAGTTGGGATTCCATCGTACGGCTTTCCACCAAAGGTCATAAGTTCCCAGATAGTGACTCCTAGACCAGAAAAAAAATGTTCATGTCCGAGGTCATACTGCTCAGATTCTCTCACAATTTCCTAATATCACGGTATTCCAGCCCAGTTCTGGACAGCAATCTCTTCTTCATTACCAGTGCCTGTAAAACCACAGAAGTTTGGTATCCCATTTACAAAGCTCCAGAAAATGGTGAAACAGCATTTTGTGCTAATCTTCAGAAGCAACCTCCCTCATTTTTATTGGTGTAAGAACCAGCATGATAGATCTGAGGCATGAGAGAAAGTTCTAAGACAAATAAATGGTGGTAACGAAAATGGATGCAATAACAAAAGAATGTGTCACACTCTTTTATCATATCAAAAGGGAAACCAATGGCTGATGTACTCTATTATTTTAAGGGGAAAAAATGCAGATATTCCCTAACTTAGAAGATCAATTTCCCACAAAGGTACAGTATTGGGTAACATTAATTCAGCATCTTTGCCTTGTAAGTCATTCACAGCCACTTGTATTATTTCTTCCCTTAAATCACCTTATGGATTTGAGTTATGATAGTGCTGTGCCTCAAAACTGAGGTTCTCTTTTTGAATAGCCATAGGATTTGTTTCAGCATCAGAGCTGGAAATAAAGATCATATATCATAAGTAACAGAATTCATCCCTCAACAAAATCTTAAAATACTGTCAATGCTGCTCTCACACACGTTTAACTTTTATCGCAAAGGTCATTTTAAACACGCCTCCAGAACACTAACCACATTTTGCCAGCTGTCACGCTAATGTGAAAGGTGATGGGCAAAATTAACGTGTGTATAAAACTCAGATTTGTTTCACCCTCATTCATGTCTTCATCGACGCTCAATAACTGTAACTTGCCAATTGTTTTTGGTCTTGTCCTTTCTGACTGTAGATATTTTGGGCTTCCTGCACCTAAAATGAAGCTTGTAAATGGAGGAATATTTTTTCCTAAGTGATACAGGATGTACAGAATTTGAGGAGAAAGAGCAGCTTTATAGGATCCACTTAACTTCAATGTGTTTTTCTGAGCTGAAGAGGACAGCTAACCAGTCACAGCAAACAGTGTCTTTTGCTGCTACCCACAGGTAAAAGTGAGTAATGAATACAATTGTACACCTTTTTGTTTCAAAATGATGCAGCAACATAAAATGCAAATAGGAGTCCAAAGCCCTAGATACTGCTGAAAAATTCCACTTACAAAGATATACAATTTCATTAGTTATAGCTATACCAGGCAAGCAGGCAGACAGCTCGGCAGATGCGGCACAATAACTCATCTGGGTAACAGAATTAACAACAGTAAATGAACACCTCACTTCTGAAATGTGACTACTTTTTTGGTGTGTGCGTGGAGTCCACATGAGCTAACCTGTTAGTTAGCTTGGAGAGCTTGTCTCTTTATCTTCTTTCTCTTGCTGTATTTGCTCTGTATAATGACAAATTCCTTTTTATCTGACTGTAGGTACAGAAAGCCCCATAAGCCTGAAAATGTTTTTTGACATTCATGGCTTTTGGAGTTAAGTTTTCAAAGGACTGCTGAAAATTATGACCTGCAGCTGTATTTTTACGAATCCATGGCTGAGCTGAAAGAGGCCTTCTTCTGTCATAATAATCAGCCAAACTGCTACCAGTTCAGCCCTTACGGCAGTCATCCTGGCAGGGACATCATGATAATGTATTTTAGTGAGCAGGGAAGTAATGCAGGAGACAAGAATTGCTGCTTGGAGTTACACATTAAAAAACTAATGGAAAAATAAGACAAGGCACAGGGGAAAAAAAAAAGGGGGGGGGTGAAATCCACTGGAATTGGGAAAAGAAGGTATCTTTAACATTGTAACACAACTTGGTTTAATGCTTTACAATTTTTAAACCAACCACATGAAGATTTACCATAGCTCCAGACATCACTCTGATGGGTAAATTTTCTGTAGTGAATGCACTCCAGAGCCATCCACTTAATTGGCATCTAGTGAAAGACAACAGAAATATAACCTTAGAAATATCATATTGAAACAATACAGATAGATCCTGTACATAGACATCAGCTTCCTCCCTGTTTCCCTTTTCGACTGCAAGCTTAAAAAAGCGCAGTACTACCCAGCAGAGGAAATGCTTGTTTCTGCCCTCTAAAATGTGGCTTTGCCTCATAAAACATACGGAGGTGAGAAATATGAACCAGTTATCTGCAGAGCTTCTCGTACCACCGAAATTTCACTGATTCAGATGCCGTGGAACAACTCTTTCATCATATCCATGTAAAGATGGGACTAATGTGACAATTACATCCAATCTCCCTGAACCTGAAGTGTAGCAGAGAAGGTGGAATACAGGAGCTCTTTTACTTCAACACTACGCAAAACCAGACACTGCTATCTCGGTTGCTCTCTAATGAGGCTAGTTAATGCTACAGTGCCCATAACACTTCACAGTCCACATAATTATCATCAGAGTAATCAGGCAATGGGGAGAATTTACAGTGCTTAATTTCTAACTCCCAACATCCATTGGGACCTTAGGCTTCCCAGTTCTCTGTATCATTGCCGCAGTGAGAAAAGTTGCTCCTGAAAGCAAGTCAGGAGTCCCAAGATAGCCTTTGGCTCTGCATCACTCAGAGGAGGGGAAGCTCTTCTCTTCTGACAGAGAAGGCTGTGTAGGCAAACACAAACCTAGGTTTGGCACAAGGATTCACCCTCTAGAGTTTGTGTTAAAATAAGACTTACAGCATTTCCTATTCCTGAGCTGGGCCTGTGAGGCACAGTCTTGCAATTCATTAATTTCTAACGGACAGACATTAAAAACAAGAGTCATAGCTGGCGTGGACTTGTATGCGTTGCCTCTAACGGAACTATGGAAGATGTACTGGAATAAACCAGAGAGATATGTAACTGCATGCAAAATCTGAACAGGTGGTGGGTGTAAAAGCAGAGGATGTGTCTTCATTCAAATCCTTATGAAAATACCTTCCATGAAGTTGACTAATGAACATAACCTATACAGTTACGGCAAAAATAGCACTCTTTATTACAGGTTGGCTTAGCCTTGTAAAGACAGTTCATCCTCCTCCACTAAACTCTGCAGGAGCGTACTGCTTTCATTCCCATCAAATACGACTGGGTCGTTCCAAACTCGAACAACTGCTGAAGTAGCAAAGCTGCCTTGCTCATCATGGGATAACTCTGGTTGAAAGAGACCCTCAGAAATCTCTACTTGAACCTCAGGCTCAAAGCAGGTTCAGGTCTGAGATCAGACCAAGTTACTCAGGGATTTATCCAGTCTGGACTTAAAAATCTCCAAGGATGGAAACCACACCACCTCTCTGGGCAATCTGATCAACCACTTGATTGTCCTTACTGTGAAAAAGTTTTTCCTTTTATCTGGTTTGAATTTGTCTTAGCATGCTCTCAATATCACTTTAAGCTGCACAAGTCTTCTGAATTTCACAGGACACTTCTCTGGAACTGGGAAGCGACACACCTGACTTGTAAATCCTGCTCCAGAACTCCCAGCAGTGTGATCAGCCTCCCAAGTCCAAGACACCAACTATCAGCTGCCAGGGAACAGCTGGTTTGCAAGGACCAGCTCATTTTCTGTCATTCACTGGCTGATGGAGGGAAGAGGCAGAGGAGTTACTGAAGAGGGGATTAGAGAACTGAAGGAATCAGGGAAACCTGCCAAAACTCCACCTTCCATGCCAGGAGGTCTCTCTGCTGGGGAAATGGGAAAGCACCAGTGATTCCTCTCAAGCTCTTCACCTCATTGACTGAAACACCGATGTAATCCGTGCAACAGCTGCCAAGGGGCAGCAGTCACACAACTAAGGCAGCAGCCCATCCAGGAGAAAATCACACACTGGCACCAGCTGTTTCTCCCAGACAAGGGCATAAGTGAGTGCAGAAAAACACAGATAACAAGGAGACAGAAAGCAAACCAAACGTTCAGGAAAAGGAATGACAGGAGAGGCAGAATCCCTTGGGATTTTGCGACAGGTTGAAATACGGAATTTCAAGATGTTTAGGGAGCAGTAGCCAGCAGTATGCACTTACAGCCGTCTGAATTTTATAATGCATTCATCGGAAGGCATTAGAAATGAGGTGAGGCGCTATATGGATATTGTGTGATATCCTGAGAAGTAATATAGGAAAATGTCTGGTTTCAAAATTATCTTCCAGGTAGCTTTTCAGTGGCCTGGCATTCAGCATGGTAACTGGAGACTTGGATGCAAGAAATAGCATGTGCAGGCTCTTCCAATGTGATAGAAGAGGCTGCTCTTTGCTGAGCATACGTAAACTCTCATATGCTACAAAGACGAACACATTCCGTGGCCTTCCTGTTTGTTTTCTGGGATGCTACTTGTCTAAGAAACTGGGACTGCATGTTACTGAGGTCCATACTGACCAGAAAAAGGAGCTTCACAGAAATGCTCTAGAACATCACATCTGTCATTCATTGAACTGACTTTAGAAGTCTTCAAAACAAGACATAAAATGGCGCATATAAACAGAATCCAATTCTGAGTGTGAAAATGGTTCAGAAGATTATACTTCAGCTCCTGGAGAAGCTCACTGAGCAAAAAATGAGCAGTTTTTATGTGTGCTGTCACAACACAGTTGTTCTAGAAGACAGGGCTCTGCTAAGTCAGACAGAATTTCTCACACAGATAACAGCTCTGTATATGTTGCCCTAAAGGCTATCTTCAGGAGGTTTATCACAGTGTGATATATTTACTTCCAGACATATTCAGTACTCACCTTCCCTCCATCAGCATTATATTCCTTTTCATCCCCTTCCAAAAGTCTGGCCAAGCCGAAGTCAGTGATCTTCACATGGTTTGGTGATTTCACCAAGACATTACGGGCTGCCAAGTCCCGGTGGACAAGCCTCCTCTCTTCCAGGTACATCATTCCCTGAAAGACAAAGAAGAGTAAAATAATCTTAATGAGCCTTACATGATTCTTTAGAACTACTTTTCACTAGTGACATGTAAAACTTCTGGTTCCTTATTCACAATTAGAAAATGGCCTAGAGGGCAGAAGTTCAACACTGCCCTTGCTCTGAGCAAGAGGAAAGGTTAGATGACCTTAGGTTTCTTCCAGTGTGCACAATCCTATAAGATTCTGTGGTAATTGCCAAAGGCGAATAAACAAACAAAAAAAACCACAAAAAAAACCCAAACCCCCATATAGATATTCCCTTTGCTCCAGAAATATTAAAGTCTGGAAATGTGAGACAAAGAAATAAATATTATGGCCCTGATTTTTCAAACAGGGAATCCAAAGAGCATAAAAAATAATCCACTTAGCCAGAGCCTCACAGACATTAGGCCAGACTGGGAAACAATCCCAGCTCTTCTACGTTCCAGGCAAGTGTCTTCGAATCGCGATGAAGCTTCTTATCCATCTTCAAATGCTTTTAACTTGGACACAAATTTTCACTACTCTGAGTGGATTAGAAGGAAAATAATTCTTTATTCCAACTGCTGCAAGCCACTTGCCTTTTCACTCCCTTAAAATTCTGCATGTAGTATTATAATAAGACACTAGATCAATGGCCATTTTTTTATGAGCATATATATTCTGTTAGAAGTACTTTTGTTAACAAGTCCATCCAGCTGCCTTTAAAGATAAGGTAACATATACTTGAGCTGCCTAGCCTTAACCTTATTCTTACTCTGATGAGAGACTAACCATCTACCATCAGTACGGAAGTTTACATGATGGTTTGTGACACCGAGATAAAACACCAAAACTTGGTCTTATTAATTATATGACACACAAAGGATACTCAGGCAGGGTTACAAGCCTATAATTTCATTAAGGCATTTATGACATTAACCATCATTGTAAGAACCTACAGATGAAATTACATACTTGATAATTACCCTTAAGGTATCTCTTAATATATTAGCTCTGTATAATATATATGGTAATTTTTAAAAAGTCATTGCTGAATACTAAAGAGATCATATTATCCCATAATACAGATGATAATTCAGAGTCACAGGTAGTGATTAAAATAACCAGATTACTCAGTGTCATGGACCAGATTTCACTCCTTTTCACAGCGTAAGAAGCTCATGCATAGCTATCCCCATACATACCAGGAGGACAATGTGCATGAGTAAGCCACCACTCTTGGCCACCGGGCTGGAACGCAGCCCTTTCTTGACAGAAAGCGGATGTCTTTACAAAAAGCATCAAGTGGAGCTCTGAACTGCTGTGGCATTTAGGTGAAAAATTTCAGTGGAAATGCTGCTAAAAGGTTTGAAAATACGGGGGAGAACATTTGGCATAAACGCTATTTCATTTTTAATGTTGTAGGCTTTGCTGCAGTCAACCTGAAGGCAGTTTGAAAGGGGACAAAGGGACTCTTTAACATTAAGCAAACCAAATTATTTTTTAAAAGTACTACTAGCTGAAGCACACACACCCTCCTGCCAATTGCAAATCAATACTTTTGGTTGTTGAACACCAGAACTCTAAGTCTTTGAAAGTGTAATGCTTTTGATATCAAATTAAAACCTGTAGAAAAAGGACGAATAAATCTCGTAAGTCAAACAATTGTAAGGCACACAACAAACACACTGTGAAAACAGAGGCACCATGAATCAGCACAAGAATTATGATCTGAAGAAAACCAACCAGACAAAGCCAACACAGTCAATAGCAATGACACTGTGTAATAGAGGGAAAGCAGCCACAGAAGTGGCCCCATAGAACTCAGACAGATTGGGAACTCATATAAATCCTGTTTTACATCTCTGACTCAGAACAGTAACCAGGAAGGGCTTCAAGGCACTGTCAACACTGCTCGTAACAAGTACTCTGGGAAGTAGGTGGGTTACAGCAACCCCCCAACCTCATGTCCCTCCCTTTTACCTGGGGGTCTTGCAGCCAGTCTCCTGAGACGTCTGCAGGGAGGTGTCAACCAGCCCGTCTGGACATGCCTCAGAGAGCCGCTGAGGGAGCACCGTGCGCGTGCTGGGCTGGGCTCAGCAGTGCGTGCAGGGCTCTGTGTGCTTTGCGGAGCAGCCTCTGGCCCACAATCACACGTCCAGCTTTGCCACTCTTACAGACAGTGAATCTGATCTTAAGGATGGCTTCAGGGTGTCCCTTAAATATACCACATAGTCATTCCTCGCACATCTAAAATTCTACTGGCTCTTTGCAGTTCCTGAAGGTGCTGCCCTTGAAGCCAGGACTGCAGCAAGCCATGTGCAGGTGGGCATCCTCGTGCTTCCCTCAAACACTCCTCTCTGGTAGCTCACAGTCTCTTCCTCCACCTTCCATGGGACTAATCACTCCTCTTCAGTTTTGCATCTTTCACTGCAAAAGAGCTCCTCCCTGAATGAAGACTCAAGGTGTTGCCTACACTTCCTTTCTACTTAGTTTAGGAAATATTTCTAATTTTTTGGAATGAACAGAAATATTTCTATAACATCATAGATTGAGATAAATTCCAATTTCCTAATTTGGTCAAAATTCTCCAAACCTCAGAATAAGGGGGCAAGAAAAGAAAGGTCCAAACCTGCTAACAGATCTTCGTGGGCAGAATCTGATTAGGACACAAGAACCCAGAGAATTTTATAAGAGAATTCTGTTGCTATCAGAATACATTAGGTCAAACAAAATTGTAATTTTTAATTGATGAATTTGCACCTATCATCACTGAAATGATATGCAGATGTTGCAGATTTCTTCTGTCAGAAACAAAGAAATCAAATTTTTGTCCTGTTGAAATCAAAACATATGACCTGTATCAAGGCTTTAGCTAATGATGGCAGGAATGGATGATAAGGTGTCCAGAAACATCCTTCATTGAAAGAGTTAAACAATTAGACCCTTAACTGTGCCTCCTGGGTCTTACTTTACTTTCTCTACACACTCAATTTCCAAGCATTTTTTAAACACATAAGCTAACTCTTTATGATGTTTCCCTGTTTATGCTACTCTTTCATCTCCATTTATTTCAATCTTATGCTATTCTTTAATATACTCTTTGTAAGATTATATTTTATTCAACCTAACCTCATACTCTCTTATGAACTAGAAAGATGTATAATTACTACCCTGAGTACTGCTCCTAATCAATACCACACCCGGTTTTCTTTTCTGTCCAGAAAGAGGGTAGAAGTAGCTGTCTGTGTATCATTGTACTTACAGCTTACTTTACCTCTGTCAAACAAGTTTCTCAGGGGTTTTTCCCACCTGTGTTATCTGCAAAGCTAAAAACAACCCACGTAGGGTTGACAGCTACAAAATCCCCTGCAGGTCTATGACCTGCAGAAATGTAAATCCTCCTAGGAATACCCACTGAAAACATGTTCAATTTTCCTGACACCCTCTCAACAAGTTTTAAAGGTGGATGGTGGCAATATAAGAGAAAATATATGAATTTGTATATGTTTTCGATAAATGAGACTATACAAGCAGAATGAACACAATCTAAAAATGGGAGTCCTACCATATTCACTGCAGCAATACTGTCTAAACATAGAAGAAACATCATCTCAAGGCGTTTTTGAACCCGGCAGGAAAAGTGCTCTGTACACATCTCTAATCTTTCTACACAACACAGCAGTATGGTAACAAAAAAATACTCCCTGCATTACACAGCTGGTGCCATCATCACTTAACAAGCCCATGATCAAACACCAAGAGGACATTTTATGAGAGTTACAAGACAAAACTACGAGTGACCCTAGACCCTGACAAGGGAAAGAGATCTGTTTGTAAAAATGACATTTTAAAGCCTGATCCAAAAGACACTAGGCTGTGCCATTTGTGGTGTGATCTGTGAGGCTGAGGAAATTAAGCAACCTTCAGGACTTGTCCAAATTAGAGCTACGCAGGTCTCATATAATTGTTAAAGATTAAAATGTCCAGATAATAAGAAACCAGTATGTATTATAGAACATCCACAGTAGGGTGGGATTTTTATGCTGAAACCACTGAGAGGAAAAGTTCAACATTAAGCCATTAACGACCAGTTGTCCCATTATCTCTGAGCCCAGATTAATCTCACATGAACGCAAGAATGAGCCATGACCTACCTGTCACACTTCCTCACCACAGTCATGACAGAGGTTTCCTCACAGAGAATGTCATTAGAAATGCAATTACTTCTAGGATCCCTTAGCATAAAATCACTCTCTGAATCAGCATCTAAGGCTATTAAGAAGTCAAACAGCCACTGCAAACAGCTGTAACAGAGATAAGTTGAGGAAATCCCTCTGGAACTTCAGGATGACTGAAGGATAGTGTTTTATCTTTCCCCACTGCACCCCCTATACCAACCCAGTACCTGTCACAAACGATGACAAACCCGTGCTATATGGATCTTTACTTCAATGTACGTAGCAGTAAAACCTCCTGTTGCCTAGATCTCTTCTATCCAGGTGATTATGTAACTACGAAAATGTAAATTCTCCTTGCAGAAGGAGGCACAAATGCCCTTGCCAGGGCTTGGATTAGTGTTAAAGGTCTTTTATCCTTGCCTACGCAATTACTGACCGCCCTGCCCATGTGTTTCTACATCTCACACAAGGCTTGCAACAGCACCAGGGAAACTAATAAAAATGCTGAGGGGCACAACAGTCTTGTAATAAGCCAAGATGGCTTTGTTCAAAGGACAGGAAAGATGTAAATGGCCACTAGTAGCTTAACATCAGTAAGAATATACTGCCTGTCACTTTTCAGCCTTGATAGTTTTCTGTGCAATATCTAGAGGGGTAAAAACATTCAGCAATTTTACTAGCTGAGGTGAAACCTGTTCTCTACCCATTAGTTTACTCTTGGAGCTGGCTAGAAATAACGGAGAACAAAAATCGTCTCGCTGAATAGACTAGAAGTTAAGCATTAAGAACTATAAAAGAAGGAAGTCTTTCCCAATTTTATTACAGAGTATTTGTGAAGTCTCCAGGACTGTGGGTAGAGAGATTTGATATGGTCATTTCAGGTACAGTCAGGGATGCTGATGTTCTTTTCGCAAGAAAAGTAACAGACCTGAAAATGAGGTAACATGTGCTGGCAACAAACTGAAGTGTGAGACAGAGGAAAGCAGACTTTGCGTCAAAAAGTCCATGGGAGGAGAGAAGACAATGAGATGGACAGCTTCCTCATTTTTACAAGCGCTGAACTGCAGTAGAATGCATCAAATTAGGTTTATAAAGTATCAGGACTTCTAGTGCTGCAGACATCTACAGTGGAGTATCATCAAAGGCGGGTTGGAGGTGAAAATAAAAGAATAAAGGGATTTTTTAAAAAAAAAAAGCAAAATTAAGCTTTTCTGGAAAGTTATGGGTTTGTCCTCTGGGATCTCCTGCCTTTAAGACATGGTCATAATTTGCTGTTTTCTTACTTTACTACCAGTGTTACTTTCTGCTGCCATTTGTCTCCCAGTTCCTGAGGGTAGTTTTGGAGCACGGCCTCCATTTGTAGAGCTCAGAGTGTAAGAGTCGCAAGCACAGACTGTTTCAGATGCTGTTATTCGATTTCCTTTATTACGAGGACTTATGAGAGTCCCATGTCCCTGCTGAGGGTGCTTCTGGATTCGTTTCAAAAGTGGCAGCTGCTATTCAGGGCATGTCCAACTCTTTGAATTGCATGAGCCTTATCTGAAACCTCTTTCCATTAGGTGCCCATACCTCATTTCCAGAAAATTTCACTACTCAGGCTAGAATTTAAGTGAGTACGTAACTCATTCAATATAACTTCCCTTTGGGATAATTACCAGAGATGAAGTGTGTTGAAACACCAACTAAACTTTAAGTATATGTATATGTCTACATGATCCCAGACATCATTTTACAAGACAATGCAAATTAAAAAAGTGTAAGGACCTTCATCTGCCCCAAGAACTTCAGCAACACCAGCAGGCGGCAGATGTTCTATAAACACTTTTTTCAATTGTGATTTTCTGCTGTTTTCTATAATAAACATTACTATCTTCCTAAATACAGCAAATACTGATCTTCTCCCATCCAGAAATTTAGAGCAGCCTGTCTTTCTTCAGCAATAACGTCCACCTCCTGAAGCCAGCACACATGGCAGATTGATCAAACAGGTATGGGAAGGAAGAAAATTTCAAGTCCAACTCAAATCTCATGGACATTAATCTCTAGCTTTAGAGAGTGCACTCTTTTCATCCTAGTAACTTGAGGCCAGCTTAATAACAGGCATCACTACAGAAAGCCTCAAATGATCATCTCACCCGCTTACCTCATGGAAAAAGTGTAATTTTACCTGGGGCTAAATACGCTTTCAAGGAAAACGCAGTGCCCTTTGTTGTCAGGAGCAACCAGAATCATCTAAGTAGCTGTTACTCCAGAGATAACTGTGGGAGGGAAAAACTGACACTGTTCTGAAATACACTGACTCAGCTGCAGAGGTGTGATTTGTTATATAGGTCTGCTTGGAAGCTGGGACAGGAGGTCATCCTCACAGCCAAGGGAAAGCAAAGGATGCTAACTAACTCAGTATCAAACTGCCAGATCGAGCTGGGGACTCGCACCTTGTGCTCCGCAGACTTCCACCAGGTTAGCTGCCACGGGTTTCTGAAAACGTTTGGACTTCTGCCAACTCCAGTAAAGCTGGCAAGGGAGGCCCATTCCTGCATCCTGGGCTGCGGTATCACCCCACATACTTAGGAGTTCAAACACCTCCTCTGCAGTTTATGTAAGTTGGAAGCAATGTGCTATTCACATGTAACAAGGCATATCTTGGGGTAACATGTTTCTATCTCAAGCCGGCAGTCTTCACATGCAGCCTTAGGATGCAAAGCTGATACAATTAGCTAGATTTTCCTACAGCTGCTCTGGATCTGCCCACCTGCCCAGACCAGACAACTGAGACTTTGCCAGACCTGCACATCTCCATGCTGGTGTGACACGAGCAGTGTGGACGCTGTGCATTCATGCCTGCTAATAGATCCCTTTTCTCACAGTCCTGCTGCGACATTGCTAAATGGTCTGGGACTAAACAGTTCAGCGTACACAGAAGCAAGCCCAAGACTATCTGTATTTGATTTAAGAGGCAAGATCCCAGTGCAGCTGGATTATCACCCCTACGGAAAGATAACCAGTGCCAACAAGAACTCCAGCACAGTTAAGTCAATTCTGCGATGAAAAGTGTTAGCAGTGACGTTCTGCACACAGGTTACTCCTACATCTCTCCACTTGTGGATCACCCAGAAGTACAAATTCTGTCTGTCTGTACATGGGAGCATGACTGCGCTTTGACTGACTCAAAGCACAAAATGCAGATGAGTTGGTTTCATACCACCAACCACGGGAGGACACAAACTACCCGTGGCAGTATAAACATGCCAGTTACACATCAAAAGAACAAGTCTGGGAAAAAAAAGTCTACATCAGATCTTTGCTCTACATCCTGTGGCTGCTGCAGTGTATGTGTTCCAATAACGAGTCCTAAAGCCTGATTTCCTGCATTGCTGAGCTATGGCCCAAGACACAAAATAAAATAGATGCTAAAGCGTAACAGGTCAAAACAAAGTCAAGAACCATAAGGGAAGGAAAGAGGCTATGAGGCTAAAGTTTAGAAGAGAACTACAGGAAAAATACAGCTACTCCAAAACGACAGGTGATTCATAAAGGGAGAAAGTAGAAAGAAATTAGAGAAGCAAGTTCATAAGCTTATTATATTTCAAGACTTAATTGACTGGACAGAGCAGACATTTTGGTGGGCCCACAGCCACTGCAATCCTGAATTAAAATCTCAGGACTGTCTTCTCATGCTGCCAAAGCACAGATAAATGGGTCACCACTAAACTGACTGAGTCACAATTTTGGGGTTGTGGGGCCTTTAAAATCAAACTACCTATCCTGGGTGGGTGTTGAAGTTCCTCAGGCATCACCACAAGGGGAGTTTGTTCCACTGTCATCATCAAACAGGTCCTTTGTCTGAACTCCTGCAAAAAGTATGAGTTGTCACCCTGGCTCTCCCACATTATGCAGACGTCTCGATTTGGTGATGCTGAACATAAAGAGTCTGTGAAGCACTTCGTGTTCTGCTGTTGAAAGACATTATATAAATACATTAAGGAGCATAAGCAGTGAGATGGAAAACAGGTATTTCAATAATGCCCATACTGCATGCATCTCTAAGTTCTGGTCCCACCTACAGACACATCTGTGCAGCTGCTCCATAGGCTGTTTAGGATGGGAGAAAAATGTAAGTTTATTCCTGTGCATGACATTTCCAAAGGAGGGGGCTGTGGAGCTGTATCTAACCTCCCTTTTGCAAATAACTCATGACTATCGCTCCAGTGCTTCCTTAAGACAGCTGGGTGCAAGGTGCTCTCCTATGCCAGCTTTGGTGCCTTCAACAGGCAAACTGGCTTGTCTTGGCTGTGTTGTCACTTCACTTAGCCCATGTGTCCCAGCCTCCGGGGCTGTGTGGACACAGGCTACATTGGTCTCCTGCAGTATCTCCTCCCTATTCCCAGAGCTCAGATGGACAGGGATGTTCTATAATCTCTGAAGAAAATCACAGCTCAGCCTACGGTACTGCAGCTCAAAGAAGTGAGAGAAATTGCAGCTTGTAACTGTGCTTTTAATAAGCAGTATCACCACTAAGGACACAGTAACTTGGATACAGCTTCGCAGCTCTTCTCGTACCCTCACTAGGCCAACAGAGATGTGAGGCACAAATTCACATTACAGCAGAGACACACCAAGAGTTTCTGACCCTTCAATCACTGAACAAGACCAAGAGCTGTAATAGGAAAATCTTAATAAAGTCAGGGACTCATGGGTAAAGGGTCACCCCCAACACTTTGATAAAGTACTTAGCATCTGATGCTTCCTTGCTAGCTCTGCAGTATCTGTTCCTCACAAGGGTATCTGAAGGTGAGCACACAAACCAGTCAGGTGTTTTCAAGAAACTGTCCTTTGGGTGCACTGCCCCACACAGGAAAAGAAAAAAAGCAAGGCAAAAATCTACTGATGGTCCCCGTGTAAGAAAAAGACTGACTGTTCAGACATGGATTTCTGTGTCACTGCGGGGATACCCTTCCCCAGATGTATGTACCACAGCACCTGGGCTCTGCGAAGCAGAATTTAATGCTTGCCGTGACCACTAACACTCATGTAACTCACCTTTGTCCAGGAAACACAGAAGTACTTAGCACTGTCTTGGCTGCAACTGCACCTACGTGTTGTCAAGACCTTTTTCTGTAAAAGAAGCGTTTAAATAAGAACTGCCTAAATAACAAACTTATTACTGAAAACCTCTCCTTGCTGAGCAATAAACACTCATTGCAAAGTAACTACAGTTAAGAGGCTGGCAGGAACACAGTCCTTACGACAAAGACTGCGAACTACCATTTCAAAAGCGAATCCTGGTAACCTGTGTTACACATGCCAGCAGGAAGAACTTACCTATCCTCTGATTTGGGGAGTGCTCAGAGACTTCAGGTTTCTGCTCCCAGTGGATCACAAACTCCTGGAAAGTGTTTGATGCTTTTCAAAGTGGCAACCAAAGAGAGAGGTATCGGCACATTAATGATTTGAAAGGGCTTTTTGAGTGCTATTCTTCCCCCTTAGATTAATTGCTACAGTTAGACTACCTCCAGCTCCTTTCTCTGACGAGGGAGGCTGAATGCGTCCTATAAAGGAGCTCCCAGTGCAACTTCAACAGCGGAGCTGTGAGCAGTGCTTTCTCAATACTCTGTAGTTGTAAACTGCCCATGAGGGAGATAACTTGGCTTTCTTGAAATGAAGCCTGGAGAGGAGCCTGCAGCGGGAGGCCCAGCAGCATACTAAACAATGGCTACCTTTCCCCCACCCCAGCCACTGACCTCTTGCCAATGCAATTACAATCGGGAAAAGTATATTGTGTAAGTGCATTCGCTCTCTCCGAGAAAGTGTATTTAAAATGGATTACTTCTGCTCCTTAGGCAAGCGATCAATAGAGATGTGGACTGCAATAAGTACAGAGATGTCTGTGGGCTGCAGCACTTATCCTCTGTGTCTCTTCAGAAATTAATTAAAAATCAATGAAGTGTGCAGCCTATTAATAAGGAACCTCCAGATTAACAGATACAAGCACAGCCTTCCCTCAGTTTCAGAAAGAACACAGCCACAGCGCAAACACATTAGAAATTCTCCAGCACATCAGACAATACCACAGGAACTGTGACCTTTCACAGCTATGCCCTGCATCTCACTGAATTGCAATATTCTCAACTTTACACACCCTTAATAAATTATATGCTATTTGTTTCAAGTTGGTTAAACAGGAGGACTTGGGGTAAGCATTTAGAGGCTTCAGAGTTACTGTGCTGTCTTTGTAGAAAATGGTCTTAGGACAAAGCAAAATCACTAGCATGAAGATCGGTTCCAGTAAACATTGAACAGCGGAGTAAGTGTGCTGGTAAATTCTGGAGCTCACTCTCGGCATTCAGTAGTAACGCACAAATTCAGTTATCTGACTTCAACAACAACCCAAAGACTACACTTTGCAACCTGATGAATGCTTAATTACTGTGAAAGATTAATTTGCCTTGGTTTAGAAGCAGGTTTAGGGCAGGGGCTGGAGAACGGCATTTTTGTTGCTGGTTTCTGTCAGTCAGGAACCCCGATCCCTGCTGCCCCTCCACAGGCCAGCAGTGCCAGCGTGCAGCACACACAGTACAGAGCAGCTCATAGCACAGGTAGAGCTCCAGCTCAGGTCAGGGTCCCTGCCGAGTAAAGAACAGCACGTGCCCATAGCAAGAGCTTTGCCCTGCTTCCAGGAGGTGAGATTCTAACAAAAAAACCCCACTCTATGTTAATAAACAGAGTAATAAAATAAATAAATTAAAAAAAAAAACCCACTTGAAAAACAAAGCTGTGTTTTAGAAGGAGAAAGGTGAAATGACTTGCCCAAGATCATTGGTGCTGGGACTGCTGCTGGGACCTCCTGGTCCCGTTATCTTCCCTTAGTTACAAACCCACCTGTTTCAGACAGCTTTCTTGGGAAATAATACGGATTCGGTACAGATAATAATCTTCCACTAAGTGCACTGATAAACTGACATGTTATGCACTGGACGCAAGATTTTCCAGTATTCACCCTATGTTGCATGTTATGATAACAAAGTACGTGTCAAACTGTGTATGTACTCTGTACTTGGCTGGTTCAGAGGAGACTATCTTTTTGCATGGCTGAACTTCATATTCTCCCTTTCTCTTGGGCAGTGCCCACCAAGCACAGAGGGAATGCTGTGGTGGTTCCTATCTTGTGTGTTCAGATGAAAATCCTACAAGAGCAGCACACAGCAGCTCCCTGCTTTGCGCAAGGCAAATATGTATCTAATTCCATTGATCTGTCTGAAACATTTGAGAGGTGAAGTTTTTGACCTCAAGATCTACCTTTCATAGGGCACTTTTGTTCCAATTAAAAGCTTTTAACATTATCCTGTGTTTTCACTAAATTTAGCATGGATGATTAATTTTTTTTTTTTTTTCTCATCAGACAGGATGATTGGGGCTGAATTTCTGAGGTAGGCACCTTTACCTCCAAGATGCCTCTGCAGCATACACAGCTTTGGGACTCATCTGACCACTTTTTAAATCACCATTTCAGCATAAATAGGAATACAACAGGACAATGGAAGCACTGCTTCTCCTAGAAACCACCACTTCTCCTAGACACCACTACTTTCACAAGCTATTCCACTGCAACAGCCACCGGGATCTGCAGGAGAAAAGTGGAACGAGGGCCTATTTACTCTCTCCTGCTCCTATTTTCTTCTCACGTGACTAGAGCAAGCAGTCGGTCTGTGTGACGGCTTCTGCTTAGGACTGCAATATTGTTCTACAAAAGAAAATATTCTGAATTTATTCTAAATGCTTTTGATACTCTGATTCAAGAGAGTTCTTGAATAAATTAAAGCTTTGAACTTCCAAACTCTGTTGCCACTAGGTTTCTGAGCACTTCTTAAAACCCACATCACAGGTAACCATAGTTACCTATTTCATACTTTTTTTTCTTTCCCCCTTTTCTAATTGAGAAGCTTATGACAGCTGACAGAACTGGAGAGGCCAGCCACATAAACCGAGTGTGCTAGCTGATAATGGTTGGAGAAACCTGCTAAATAATCCATTAACCTTATTCAATAAATCCAGATGAATGCTAGAGTGGGGTGGGTGGAAGATAGAAATGTGGTTTCAAGGGACATGTATTTCCCCCCAGCTTAAACATCACATTATTATTAATGGCTCAGAGCATCGCTGTGTTGACAGTGAGAGCCCACAGAGTGTGAGTCAAACTGTCACCGCGCCCCGCCAGCTACGTGCATTCAGACTGAATAGCCTTTCGTGTGAGTGTGGGGGTTAATCATTAAATACAGCCTGTTACCTTTTTTTTCTTTCCACTTGATGATGCTGAGGAGGATGTTTATAACACAGATAATTTATCCAAGACTATATGAAAGGTTCGTTTGCTCCCTGAGCACACGAAATAAGGGCCGGTGATTTTGCACTGACACAGAGGTGCCCGGCCTGTCCCCTTCCCTGCCCCTCTGCACCTCAGCTCAGCCCTTTCCAGACAGTAACACCAACTCCATGGAGATGTGAGAATAACACATCCAAGGCAAGTTTAGACAATCCCTCATATTGCTTTGTTACAGATTACTCACACAAAATAAGCTATAATTCTACCCTTTAGATATATGGACTCAGATAATTATGGAGCGCTGACTGCAGTAATATTTTGTGCAAAACTGCAAACTAGTTCTACAGTTTTACCAAGTAACCACAATCCTACACAGAGTAGAAACTACCTCTGAAGTTGCAAATGTCTGAAAAAGAAATCTTTATTATGTCCTCAAAACAAAACTGATTCTTCTTTTTGTGTAGATCCCAAGCTTTCAAAAATCATTAACTTTAAAGATGAATCTCAGTGCTAGAGGTTTCAGCTCCCAAATCTGAGAAACTTCACAGTGAGTGAGAACTGGCTGTTTCAGTTGATCTCTGCATACTTCCCAGCTACAGGAAATACTTCGGCTACAGCTACATTTTGTCAAGCTGTCTCTGAAGCCATGGATGACATGATTTATTCAAAAAGAAAGAAAGAACCTCATGACTTTGACATCTCAAGATTTGAGCATGTGGGTGGGTGAATACATTGGAAATTTTGGGAGCTGCTAAGCTGAAACAGGTGACCTGAGTAGAACAAAGAGGAACTGGGGTAGTACTCAATCCCTGAGCCACTAAATTTAAAGGGAGTTTTTCCATTAATTACAACTGAGACAGGTTCAAGCCTTGGGTCAGTGCTGCTACCACTGCACAGCACCCAGTTGGAACCTGCAAAATAAGCTGGAATGGTTTTTAACGATTGCCAGAGTAATTCACCAGGAAAGCAGAGGGAACCTAACGCCCCTGTGCTCTTCTAAGATCCCAAATCTTTGAGCTTTGAGAAGCTCACACTTGACCTTCCTCCCCAGCTATACACACACGTCTTTTTGCCTCTCATGCCACGAATTTGGCTATGATTTACAGTGACAGACTGCTAGCCCTGGCTATGGGATACACGTTGGCCATTGCCTGGGGTAGCCAATGGCCCTTTAACAGGAATCAACTTCTTCCTCTAACCTGTGAGTAAGACCTTCTGGGGACTGGCTGCTAACACTCTGCCTAAGATGCTGTCCCTGTTCTTTCTGTGGTTTTGCAGCAGCATTGCCATGCCTGGAAATGCTGTCATCATCACTGTCAATTTGCCATATAGCCACAACTGGTTTTGCCAAATTGCCCTACAGACACATGAACCTTCTTTTTCTTAGTACTGAAATGAGAAGATTCATAAAGTGTCCACTCATAGTAAAATGATTGCGCTGAGTAGTCTCCTGTTGATTTCGGTTTATTTGGATCAGATTCAAACACACAAGAAATCTCCGAGCACAGTTTCCACATGTCTCTTGACTGGAATTTTTCAGTCATACCTCCATCTCTTGGCAGTTTCATTCACAGCTACATCCCTCTCTCTCCTAAACTGCCTAGATATTTCAAAAGCTCAGCTGTAGAAACTCACCATTTCCCCAAGGACCCAATCATGCTGGTATTTTTTCTCCTCCTCGATTAAAACCAGCTGACACTAGGCTTTAAATGTTTCTGTATCTTGACTGAAACACATTGATTAAAACACAAGCACAGGCACGACATGACTCCCAAACAGAAATACCTTTAAAAATGTCTTTACAGTAAGGCTTCTTTAAGAGCATGGCAAGAAGAATCAAGCCTGTTACTGAGGAAAGCATTAAAAAATCGTCAATAAATGCTACACAGTTGCCAGGTGGTATGGACTGTCATGCAAAGAACTTCCTTCCTATGTGCACCAAGATGGATAAGGATGCCCGGGATCACATGCCACACACAACCACAGCTGACACCTATCAACTGGCTTCTTGCCTGTGAGATTATTACTAGAACATGACACACCCATACATAACTCTGGTTCACCCTCTCCAGGAAACTCGCATAACTTCTCCAAACTGCAGCACTCTAAAAATTACTTTTAGCACATCAGCACACAGAGCACATGTCATATGTGCTCCTCCAATCCCAGATTCTAGAAATATTAGAATTAATCTATAAATTTCTAATCAAGCACATACAGAATTAATGGTAGTAACAGCTTCTCAGAGTCCATACTGCACCTGCTAAGAATCACACCGATAGGCTGGGATGCAAAGGCTGCAGTTCTTTTCTATGACAAGAGCTCAGAAGTGACCATGTTCTGTCTCTACTTGAACTGACACATACCTTCCCTCCCACCTCCCCTTCATGTACTTTTACTTTGTCTGCCTGAGAAATCAGGCTGGTGTACTCACAACATGTGTATTTGTCTTTTTCTTCACCCCTTTCCAATAATTCTCTATGCTTTTGACTGCTTTCAGCCCAATTTAGCACCACACTGGTCTCAAAAGTTTTGCATTCTTTTAAGTTTCCTGAAATCAGGTAGGCAAGGAGCGGAGCAAGACTGTAACAGTTTTCCTGCTGTTGAGATCACATTCTTTCTTGGGCACTAGAGACTCCATGTAAGAGAGAGACATTATTGAGGATGCTTTAACTAGCACTAGGAACATATTAAATTCCAGATAACCTAATCACGAGACATAAATCATAGGCAACCAGCTCTCAGCAGCTCTACTACTCATAAAACTGCTTTTCTAAAGAGCTCCAGGGGGCCTCATTGATCACAAATTCCATGAAGTTCTACTGGAGGAAAAAAAAGCAGCCTTATTTACATACGCTTACCCAGACTAAAACCAGGGCTTGGTGCACCTACTCTGGGGAGCTGTAGAGCAGCACACAACTACCCACAGGATGCTGAACCCTCTTTCCTTTGAGTTGCTAAATGACACTAAAGCACAGCTATGGAAATGCTGGTAATGGGGTCAGAGAGAACCTTTCCTCAGGAACACAACAGAGTTTTGTCCTTCCTATGGAAATGTCTGTGACACAGCCTCACCCAGCTAAACCCACAAGGGGCTGAAGACTATTTGGCCTCCAATGTACAACACCTCCTGTCCCCTAGGCAGTGGTGTGCCCTACAGACAGGAGGTGTTCAGGAACGGGAGAGATGCAACCAAGCACAGCTTCCCCTCACCAACCCCAAGGCTGAAAGCAGGGACTGGTACATGCAGCTTAGGAAAGTCTAAACTGGCCACATGTTGCAAAGGCCAAGGTTGGATATAGGACAGCTGTTTCAGCCTCACACTGCAGGTAGGTATGGAGGCAGCCCAGAACTTCCTAACCTGGAAATACCACGGCAGCAGGCCAGGACACTGCAGCTGGACCAAGCTGGTAAGTCCTGTGTGATGCCCTATCCCACTGCGCAGTCCCACTTGCGGGTCAGACGTTCCCACTGACCTCTATGTTTCTGCACCATCTTCCAGTCTGCAGTGGGGCAATGACCTGTAGAGGTTACCTCGTAGCAATGACGGCATCTCTAGACGACAAAAAGGCTTCACGAAGCTTAACACAGGCTAATTTACTCCTCTTCAAGGACCTTGAGGCTTCTTCCCAAACCAACTGAAAGCTCTCTCTTTAAGAGGGCTCAGGACCAGCTAGTTTTGTGGGAGTTAGGTACTTTTCCAACACTGAGCCCTCTCTGAAGGTCCCGACGTGTCATGCTGATGCTGCAGGTGCACTAGAGCATCCTGCTCTAACAAAGAGACAAATCTACTACAAATACATCCAGGAAAAAAGACATGGGGTTCATTTCACTTTGTTTCTCTTACCATCGTGTTGCTGGGCAATCTAGGTGGAAACAGGAGCAGGCACGACTCTCTGAGGCAGCCTGAAGGCAAGTTTTCTATGGCAGCCTCCTGCATGGACTCTCAGCTGTTTAATGACGTGGTTGAGGCTACAGTATCTTTTTTTTCCTTCAGCAGGAGTACTAATCACAGTCTCATCTACCTAGATACGTATTTTTATGAAACTCATAGAAAGATAATATCTTTGAGACCTTTTCTCCCTTGTCAAATCTGAATAAATTCAACTAACATTTTGAAAAGTTATTGGAAGGAAAACTAAGACAGACACAGAGATTGCAATGAAGCTAATCTCCACAGAAAACCAGGCTAAGTCCAAAAAGTTTTAACAAAACTCAAGCCCTTACACATTCCTTTATTTTAAAGGAAAATAGCTTTCCTTCCATTTTTGTTAAAGGAGATATAAAATAACCATCCAGTCCTACCCTGAGGCACAGAAAGCCTGAACTACATAAATACACTTTGGGCCTTATTTTACGGATGACAAACTTCATGTAGCTCTGATAACTACCATCTGCTTCATCTGAACTGTGAGGTATTGTTCAGAAGAGAGATTGTGGTGTAACAGTTTTGTATCACAAATTGGACCACCAGGTACCCAGCACATTTAGGCCACCAAGCCTGGGCAGTATCCAGGGTTCTTTTCTTGCCAAGGATATTTTTCTGATCTTTTCTGTAAGTGTAGCAAGACTGTAATGCCCCAGAAGCCAGACCATCACTGAAGTCCCTCAGGACTCTAGAAGGCTCGGCAACACACATATCGCACGGATAAATTTCACATCTTGCTATGCAGTGGAGTTACAGCCAACATAACAGACACAATACTGCCAACCTCAAGCACTGAAAAATCAAGGCCAAAGCTCTAAGGAAAGAAAAAAAAAAGATATTTAGTTACTAATTTCTGAAACGAAAAATACTCAGGGGGTTCTGTTCTTATTTGTCCTCTAGCATCTGAGACATTGGGGTATACTTCAACTCTGTGTGCAGGCTCATTCATTCTTTGATTTTGCTTTAAATGAAAGCAAAAAAATCTCACAGAGTCAGACTGGAGCTGGAGACTTCAGAATATCCCAAGAATGGTGGTTTACAACACAACTGTTGGCAAGAGTGTGGACGTGCAAGACTTAAAGACATTCCCGAAACATTTGACTCTCAAACTTCTTCCTGAAAAGTCTAAAAGTTAGTTCATCTTTCAAATGTATTATAATTTATACTGCAGTATTCATACTATCAATTTGTATCTCCTAGCCCCACAACGCTAGGCAGCCTTCATCCACCAATGAAAATCCCAGACCAGTACTAATGTACGTGTTTACATTTTCAACACTGGAACAGCAGTCTTAGTATGTGTTGAACTAACAACAGGTAAATCACAACAAGCAGTTGACCTAGCAAACACCAGATGTTTTGGAAACACTGCACTGTGTGTATTTTAAGTAGGAAGATGGTTTTGCACATTTCTTATGAGAGAACTGACGGCAGCAAAGGAGAATGAATATTATTATTCCAGGAGCTGTGTGAAACAACATGGAACCAGGTGGGAGTGAAAACCAGCCTTCATGCAGTATGAGAGTGAGAAGGGATTCAGTCTGCTGAACGGATTAGACGGCTGAAGCAAGAGAGGCCACCCCCAGGAGCCCAGCCAGGAAGCTCCGATGTCTCCTGCGAGGTCAAAGAACAGCCATGGAGCAAGGGAACTGCCTGAAGGCCACCTGGATGTCCATAAGAGGCTAAGGGATGCAATTATTGGCATTTATCCTTCGCACATCTCTGTGGTTTCCAAGGCACAAGAAGAGACACTGCTCTTGGGAGAGGGGGACAAGAATACTTTTCTGAAACAAAAGGGACAAGAAGCTAAACAAAAATAACCTGAGCAGCTCAGTTTAATAGGATTTCTCAAACATAAACACAGACTTCACAGTGATCTGCAACACCCTGTTCTGATGATACAAGTGGGGCAATCACAGCCCTTTTTCTCCAGCTTCACTGACCCTTCTGCCCTGGACACCCAGACTCCTCCAAGTCCTGCCATTCTGTACCACAGGCAGCCCTCAGCCTGCTTATCCCGTCATGTCCGTCAGTCCCTTTGGAAACACTAAGAACGATAACCAGGTGGATAGATGCTGGCAGTGCAGTGGATGTGCTTTATCTGGATTTCAGTAAAGCATTTGACACTGTCTCTCACAGCATTCTCGTAGCTAAACGGAGGAAGTGTGGGCTGGATTATCAGCTAGTGAGGTGGGTTGTGAACTGCTTGAAGGAAAGAAGTCAGAGAGTTGCGGTCAGTGGGACAGAGTCTAGTTGGAAGCCTGTATCTAGTGGAGTCCCTCAGGGGTCGGTACTGGGACCAGGACTACTCAATATATTTATCAACGACCTGGATGAGGGAACAGAGAGCACTGTCAGCAAGTTTGCTGATGACACAAAACAGGAAGGAGTGGCTGACACACCAGCAGGCTGTGCTGCCATTCAGTGAGACCTGGACAGGCTGGAGAGGTGGGCGGGGAGAAATCTTATGAAATACACCCAGGGCCAGTGCAGTCTTGCATCTGGGGAAGAATAACCCCATGTGCCAGTATAGGTTGGGGACTGACCTGCTGGAGAGCAGCGCAGGGGAAAGGGACCTGGGGGTGCCGGTGGACAGCAGGATGACCATGAGCCAGCAGTGTGCCCTCGTGGCCAAAAAGGCCAATGGCATCCTGGGGTATATTAGAAGGGGGGTGGCTGGTAGGTCGAGAGAGGTTCTCCTCCCCCTCTACTCTGCCCTGGTGAGACCCCATCTGGAATACTGTGCCCAGTTCTGGGCCCCTCAGCTCGAGAGAGACAGGGAACTGCTTGAGAGAGTCCAGCTCAGAGCCACAAAGATGATGAAGGGAGTGGAACATCTCCCTTAGGAGGAAAGGCTGAAGGAGTTGGGTCTCTTTAGCTTGGAGGAGACTGAGGGGTGACCTCATTAATGTTTATAAATATGTCAAGGGGGAGTGTCAGGAGGACAGGGCCAGGCTCTTCTCAGTGATGTCCAATGACAGGACAAGGGGTAGGGGGCACAAGCTGGAACATATGAGGTTCCACAAAAGCATTAGGAAAAACTTTTTCACTGTGAGGGTGACAGAGCACTGGCACAGGCTGCCCAGGGAGGTTGTGGAGTCTCCTTCTCCAGAGACATTCAAAACCCACCTGGACGCATTCCTGTGCGCTCTGCTGTAGGTGATCCTGCTCTGGTGAGGGGTTGGACTAGATGACCTTTTGAGGTCCCTGCCAACACCTAACATTCTGTGATTCTGTGAACTACAAATGTGAGGGGAGAGTTCACTGTTTTGGGAAGAACCAGTTTGGCTACAGGGATGTGGTTCAGTAAAGCCAGCAGTAGAAGTTGTAAATTTAAAAGAAAAGTTCCGAGGTGAAAAGAAAAACAGACAAAAACAGGAAGGGAGACAGAAGAAGATGCAACTTACAAGGGCAGTGCTCTCACTTTTCAAAAGATCTCAGGTAAGGTCTTTCTTAATGTTTGCCATTTTTAAGGAAATTATCATATTTTCTCTTGTAATTAGCCGTGCATTAAAATCAAAGCTGTACTACTTACACTGTTGTGATGTGTTTACCATTCTAGGTTGTGATTTTTTTATATGCCTAATGCAATTTTAATACTTTTATCTTTTTTGACAGGACTTGGTTCAGACCCAAATAAACATTGTATTAACAGCTTTTTCTTAGCCACTCAAAGCAGTTCAGTTCATTACTGCAGAACCAGGAAGCCTCCCCAGTCCATCATTAATTCCTACTGTTTTAATTATGAGAAAGAAAAAAAATTCTCTATGGAAGATTTTGTGCGTAATGACACTGTAAATACAAATCCTAACGCAAATCTATGAAATACAAACCAAACAGATCAGTTGCTAAAGTACTGTTCTGGTAAAGATTAGATTTTATTTGGTAGAAACTTAGTTTTTCACTCTGCCAAGACATCATTATGCTGCTCTAAATCCACTGAACTAAACTGCATCACATCTGCCTGAAGAAGAATGAAACCCTTACAACTGTCCTAACAATGAGTTGAAAGCCACATCCCCACATCTTAATTTGACAAAGTTCAGGGAAATGTCAGCTCTGAATGGTGTAGAAAAGATCTATTTCTATAATGAGCATTGAATTGGGATTCTAATTCCAAACAGCTCTTCAATGTGGGGAAAGCTTTGATGAAGATCTGAACCTGGACTCATTTCTAGTTTGGGCTAGTCTCTCCAGCTCCTTTCACAACAGAACCCAGATCGATAAAGTCACTGCTTGCAGACAACCCCTGGAACAGTCCAGACAAGTTACACATCTAAGATGGATGGAATTTTAAAAGGTATGAACAGACGAAATTAGGACCATTTTGACCTCGGGGCCTTTGGATCTCAAACTGAAGCATGAGACAAGTGCCACAACATGGAAACTCCATGTTCACATTTCCAGAATGGAATATTAAAAGTTCAGTATATACATATGTGGTATCTCAGAGACAAGAACTTTGCTTGCAAACTAGGAAATTCAAGAAGCTTTAAGGTAGTGTGGATGAATGCACTATACTTACATATACCCAAATACGAAATATTGGACCTTTTTATAGATATTGAAAGTAAGTGGCATAAACACTATGATGTTTCACATTTCAGAGTGGTGAGAATTAGCTAAAAGAAGCTAATGTGAGGAAAAATACTAACTGTAAACCACAATGTTACACCGAAGTCTAACAATTCCTCCAGGTCGAGATTTCAATAAATACTGTTCTCTTTTCAAATCTTAGAAGAGGTAATCCTAGTTAACATGCAAGCCCACAAGATAAAGATACAAACTGAATGGTTTTTTTGTCCACTCCAATTCCAGCCAAGATACTTTCTGCCTTAGAGTTCCTCCTGACTCAAATTCATTTGCTTCCAACCACGAACGTCCTCCAATACTGGGAAATTGATGTGATTACACAAACAGATAAGAAACTATAGGAATCTTGTTAATGGTCAAAGTTTCCTGCTTACTCATGACTATTTTAAAAGAACACCAGTAGAAGCAAAGGGGACAACAAGGACACCTGGCATTCACGGTAGTAATAAATTCAAGCAAAATCAAATCATAAATTAATGCAAAACCAGAACCAGAGAAACAGATTCTTCTCTTAAATGAGACAAAATTGTCTTCCACTATCCACCAGAGTTAATCAGTTTTTACAACTAACAACTGCTTGCACCACGACATTTTATTTGTTCATATTCTCGTTACATTATATTCAGTTCTGCTACTGAATGATGTAACAGACAGATCATTAGATGTAGTAGAATCAAATCACAGAGAGAAAAGATTCTTGCATGTAACTTTGTTGATTAAGTGATTCCAGCAGTAAAATCTGGAGAAAGTGACCCTACCCAATAACTCACTGAATAATTATTTTCATATTTATATACACACATACAACAAAAAAGTGCAAATATTAATGTTTACTGTGATATAGAAAATCTCTTGAGAACCTGACCTGACACTAGTGAAAAGACTTCAACTCCTGTGGCCTTTAGATTAAAGCGAGTAAAGTGAAAAAGCTAGAGTGGCTGAGAAAACCTTCACAATGATCTTCAAATACTCCATAACTATCAGGTTCGGTTTTAACATATCAATATTTGAAAATAAAAAATTCCTCAAATTCTGCATTGCTGCTGGATACTTGTTGTCAAGTCCACAGTGGGTTTTACCATGGGGCTTATAATCAACCTCGACTGTATCACCAGTGACTAAAACCATGAATGGGAATTGCTGTGTGAGGAAATGAGCATCTTCACTGCTTTTGGCATCTTTGCTGGCTGTCCAAGTTGCATTTGGACTGTCTGTACTCTGCCTCTATCCCTTTGGCAAACACTTCAGGAACACCGGCATCAAGAAACTTAAATCCCTACTGGATAAGCACAAGAGTTCCAGATGTAACAGAATCGTGGATTGATCATGTCTGCTGGTTACCACAGTGGTACCACAGGCCCTTCATTTGGCTTCACGAGATAAAGCCAAATTAGATCTCAAGCCACTTCTCAACTGGAGATCACTAACAAACTGAATACGATGCATAAAGAAGCATCTCTAGGCCTGAGTTTCACTTCAAGCCTTGTGCAACTCTGAGCAATAAGGCAAGGTCTGGCAAGGACTGAAGGGCTACGATCTATGCAGAGGTTGGCTGGTGTTGGGCAGGATAAGAGCTCAACCCGTAGGACTGCAGTTGGATCTGTTAGTAAGGACTTGAGACAGCATGTCACAAAATGGTTGTTTCCTAACAAAAACCAGTATCTACAGAAACGTGAGCTCTGCTAGGGGTGAACACCTTTCGCTGGAGCATTACTCTCCTTCCAGATCCCTGTGATTACTCTGTGATCAAGAGGCTGATCAGACCCAACACCCACGACTCAAAACAGAAGACATGCAACTGCATTTCCAGCACGGATACAAGACTAACTGCAATCCTAGAACAAAATCCATCTCCTACTGGACAGAAACCAAAATTCTACAGCACAGACCTATTTCTGTACATTACTCTTCATGGAAAGTGGACAACAGAGTCAGTATAGAGACTTACTACACAAGAAGAAAAAGTTTGTAGAGAAGACCACCACACTTAAAAGTAATTTCTTTTTTAAAGAAACTGGTCTGGCCTTGAGCTGGCCTTCCTGTATTTCAAACAGCTGCTCACCTCTTTCCATTGGCATCCTGTTTCAAAAAATCTAGTGAGACTGTTCACAAACTAGCGGTGAGTGGGAAAGCTCGCATGGAAAAAAACTTAAAAGAGACTACTTCAGAAATTCTGAAGCCTGAAGTATCTAGAGAAAAAAGACTTTTTTTTTAAAGGCATAGTTACAAACAGCCCACAGTTTTTCAGCCACAGAGAAAACTAGCAAAGAGAACCTTCCATGGCCTTATTTATAACTATATTTACTAAGGTACAACAGTTAGAAATAGATGTAGACCTTCTTTTCACCTTTCTCCTGTAAAGGAGGCTTTCCTTTCTTACTTTTTATTCAGCATCTCAAGGTTCACAACTGATTTTCAGCACCATGAAGAACAGTGGCTTACCTTGTGGCTGTCTATTGGGCTGCATATGGAATTCTTTTCCTTTTCTGACACTAGCACACCACCCTTGTGAAGATACACCAGACTATGGACCACTGTAGACATTTAAAATGCAACACTTTGTCCATTTCAGCCAAAGATGCCTGTTCACATGGAGTGGGACAATGTGTAAAATAAGTAAACTGTCCACATGCTGGTAGAAGATGGGTGTTACAGCGGTGGTACCCTGCACATGGCTCTGAAAAACGAGGCAGTAGGCACTTGCCTGATGATAGATGCAACTACAGCAAGCATCTCCTGACAAATACTTCCCTGCCCATTTCCATTTCACATGGGGTGTTTTTTTGTGTATGTATTGTTTGGGGTTTTTGGTTTGGTTTGGTTTTTTTTCTGGTTTTGAGCTGCCATTCACAAATGAACACAGAAACAAAGAACTTAAAGGCCAAATCAGCCAGCAGAAAGGTAACAGAGCAGGATTTACTCATTCAACCCAGACAAACCTGTCTTCTCCCCTTGCGTCAGTTCTGACTGGGACCATGCTAATTGCCACTATTTGGTGGGAAGGGGTCCACAGGAGCCCCGTTACCTTTCTTAGAATGAGTGGCAGAAGTAACCACTTTAGCTATTAGGCAAACAAAAAGAGCTGCCAGTTCTCACAGGGCTTGTGAGACCCACCCGAGCTGCTCTGCCCCTTCCTTCGCTGAAGGTATTTTCTGGCTGGCTGGCAGGAGAATGCCATCAATGTTTGCTAGCTGCTTAGAAAACATTTTTTTCCAAAGGGAAAAAAGTGTGATCCCTTCACCTCTTCTCTGCCACTGCCACCCACACACCCCGACAAGCCATTCAGCTGCTGCGCTGCCCGCTCTCCTCTCTCCCGCCCCTCTGTCTGCCGCTCTTTGACTGCACTTTAAATCCCCCTTAGTGTGTTTCTTTAATGCACTGTCACACATTTTAATTCCAGTTCTTAGTCTGTCAACAATGAACTCTGCCAGCTAAACAGAGCTGAAACTGCTTTTGGTTGGCGGCAAAGATCTATTGAAGTGGGGGGTAACATTTTTTCAATAGCAGGCTTTCATATAAAATACTAAACTGTAGTGCAGTCTTTCTACTACAGACTGTGATTAAACTGTAATTCCCTGATAGACTTATAACCATGATTTCCTACCAGCTGGCCTGGGAAATTATTTCTGTACTTCACCCAACAGAGCTGTTATTTAGATGGCACACACAAAAATTACACATTCAGATTTGCAGAGCCTGTGTTCAGAAGGGAGAGACCTGCCACAGCTCCAGCCCAGGGCGGGTTTCTACGGTAGAGGGCAGCACCCAGGAGCTCTAAAGCTTTCCAGCAGACCTTGCTATTCCAGTGGCCCCCTCCTTCTCCCATCTTACTTATAATCTCCACTCATTACCTGCATCAGGGATGTCCTCCTCCTTCCCTGCCCTGCCCCTGGTTGTAGAAACCTCAGCTTTCCTTCCAAAAACTTTTCTTTCCGTCCCCCCTTTCAGAGCCAGTGATGCTTAGCTTGCTCTGCTAAAATGACTTCCAGACAGAGTCAGGGTAGTGAACCTGGCCCTCTGCTAACTCTCTTGACGCATTTATTTCAGCCCATAAAAAGAAAACAATATGACATATTCTTCAGGGCACAAAACTTAAATGGGCTTTGTACTTCACTTGCAGCATTTGTGGAGTGAAAACACAGGAGGAGTAACAGGTAATGCTAACACAGATTATTACAGGCTAAAGGAAATGAGATGTGGCAAAGGAATGAGCTCCAAGCAACCGTCCTCAGCTTTGCAAACTGAGAGCACAGCTGTCTTTATTATTCTCCCACTCTGGCAGAGAGGCATCCAGCTTCCCATGTGCACCAGGAGCGGGGCACACTTCCCCCCGTACCAGCTCGGGCCTTTTCACATGCTTCCCTCCAGGCCGCGGTTGTGCCCGCCGACCTCCGGCTTGCCCCTCAGGCACTTGTCACACCTCAGTGACTCACACAAATGCTCCTGGATTTCTCTGGGGTGAGAGGAACAGTAACCACCATCTCTCTGAACTGTTCTGGCCAGCTTGGCTGATTTAGACTGAAACTGGCACAGGCAGTGCAGTGACAACCCTAGGGGGAGTGACCCCTTTGGAGAACACAAACGCAGCTGCATAGGACTGTGTCCCTCAACCCCTCGGCAGGCGGCGGTGGCTGGCATGTCAAGGAGCAGGGTGACTGCTCCAGGTCCTGCATGTCTGCCACCACCTACAGCAACACCACAGGTGCTCTCCTGTGCGCCCGCAACTGGCAGGAACACAACGGATCATCACGTTCCCCCAAAACATCACTTGTACATCCTTAATATGGAGATAGGAGTACTGAGGTCCTCAGAAAAAAGGAAAAGGTGGAAGAAAAATCTGCAGAAAACATGCAGATGAGCTCGTGCTTTTAGTACCAGAGAACTGACAAGGCACGCTGCTGCACAGCAATTGTCTGTCGGATGCCTCTGCACAAGGCAAAGGGCTGTAAATCCAAACGCAAAATGAACCATGGCATAAAACGGCCAGTGCATGAGGCAGGCCTAGTTTTAACCAGAGAATAAAAAGACACCAAACTACAATTAAAAAAATTAATACTCGCCTATCCGGAGCTTATTCTAATGCTGCCTTTCCAAAACTCAGTGCTTAGTTCATGCTGATACGGCACAACAGTGTTAAGGAGGTCAGCAGTGGCCCTGACACATGCAGGGAGCAATACAAGCTGTTTTCTTTTTACCTCCAGATTCCTGTAGTGGTGTAAGGCACTTGAGGAAAGCATAGTAAGATAAGCATGACGAGGGAGGGTTAGTACTACTTCTAGTATTATTTTGCAATCACATCAGTGTGTAGAAGCTCTTTTCTTACTACAAATGCATGAAGCCATCACTCCTGCAAATAAAGACCCAGGATTGTTTTCACAGTGTGCAGCTGTGAATTTAATTTTAGGCCTTACATTTTGTGGGGTACATTTATAATCCTTGTTTTAAGTGTCCGCACCTCTCTATTTTGCCTCCTGCGTTCAGAAGCAGTACGGTAGAGACTGAGGACAGGGAAGAGAGGCAAGATAGTGCTGTCTGCTGTGGTTTTCATTCTGCTTCATTCCCTTTCCCAGATGAACGCAATAACTTTCACTGCCACTTTGCCGGTGAGACAGAAATACGCAGCATCAAACATGCCATGTTAAAGTGCTGCCTGGGATATGAGCTGAGGGAGCTTGAGCCTTTGCTTGTGTCAACAGCATCTTTCACATCTCACAGGCATGGGGAGATGAAGGTCACTGAGGAAGCGCACTTGAATCAACACATACCCAACTGACAGTGTTAAGCTTGAAAGAAAAAATAGCTGCTGATTTCCTTCTCAGTTTTGACTGAAAAGAATAGGAAGAAAATATCTATTTAAAAATACCATACTAACAGCCACTCACCCCCAAATCACCTGCACCTTTAAGATAACTATAGCACCATGCCTCCCCAGGACATTAGCAACACGAGTCCTCCCGCTGCACTTGCCATTTCTGGCTTTGTGCAGAACTGAGCTCTGGGACTGGAACTTGCTTTTCCCTCTCTTTAAAGCCACCTTGCCAGTCAGATATTTCCTACCACTGGGAAAAGCGCCTGTATGAAATACCAAGCAGATTAGCAGAAAGCGACAGAGGGAGAGAAAAACGCACTTTGTGAGTCTGATGCACACACCATACCGACCGCGAGGGGCAATCTGAACTGACTGGGGATCAAGCTCTAGCCAGTTGGTTTTTTTTCCAGTGTGCACAAGGGCGAGTTCTGTTTTGAGACGAGGCTCCAAATACATCTACTTTTAAAATAGAGCAGATGACTTCATTTGGCAGCAATACTATACTTCTACATGATCGTCCACAAATGAGTTCAGAGAACATGAAAAACCCCACCTAACAAACCACTTTTGTTATTACACTAAGTATACTGATAAGCGCTTTCACCAACATTCCACAGAGGAGAACATGAAACACGGGAGGGATTAGGAGGGCTGCAAAAGGTGAGACAGAAAGTCCACGAGTTAATCAGAAACACCGTTCTCAATCTGGTGCTCTTACCATGGTCTGAAGCCATCCCATGCTTGAAGAACACTATTACCTGCTCTTGATACAGCACAATGTTAGTAACATAAAATCAGCAGTGGGAATATCGGTCTTCCTAAGGCTTGGGAGTTTAGTCCCCTCCCTTAAAACAATCAACACAAAAGCTACTTGAACGGAGCTGCAGGTAAATCCTACCACACTATTTCAGGAGAGGGCAAGATGAAGGCTAATAAAGAAGCAATCCAGGGCATTGATTTTTCAGGTTTACAAGATGTTTCAGGCAGATCTGGCTCTGTGGAAATTGGCATCTTGTAAGAGTTTAGCATGGAAATAATGTACAGTCTCAGCCACGTGTTCAGCTGCAGTATCCATCGTAAATTTTTATCATGGGAGTGGGGTTTGCATTTTTTTTTTGCATTATGAAATTCTTCATTTGCCACAAAACCAGAAAGAATAAAGTTAAACTCTATATAACGTTGCCCACAGAGCTGGCAAGTTCCTTTCTGTCCTACACTGCATTCTCCTGTAAGATTTGTGTTGACTGGGAATCCAATGCTGGAGAAGACATCTGAACTGGACAGACAGCCAGGGATCCCCAACCAGAATCACAGAGGATGAATATTAAAGTTCAACAGCAATTCCAAACCCTAAGGCTTTTCACTCCCTTTGCCGTAGGAGTAAATGCCAAAGTACAGTTTATTTTACTTCTCCCTTTTGTGCTCCTTAGCTAAGTAGTAGCTGGAGACAGGAAGACGGGAAAGGAATATGCTATCAAGACAGTTTCATTATCAGAGCTGTGTGTGTCCCAACACTATTTACACCACATCATTCAGGTTCTTCTCCCCTCCAGATGAAAGAGGAGCACAGACATGAACTCAAAGTCCTTTGTACAGTCTCGCCTAAAGGAAAATTCGCACTGGAAAGAAAAGCCAAGTTGCAAAACAGTGAGAGTTTGGAAAAATACCCAGTTCAGATAGTAGGAATCTGTAGCGTTCACTTGAGCACAATATTGAACAGTAGTCAGCAACACACCGTCACAGTCATGAAGGCTAACCACAGACTGAGTTGTACAAGCAAGAAACAGTCAGCATCTTAAGAGAAGAGATTATTCCCCTCAATTTATTTGAAATTCATATGAAACCTCATGCACCTCTCCACAGTAGAAGGACTATGATGGTTAGGGCAATGGACGTTACAGAGGCAAGAGGCAAGCATCCTGATGCAACAGACCCAAGTTACAACATGGCAAATCTCAAGCGGGTGGAAGAGGACATCCAGGTTGTTCACTACCTCTCCCTTGCAGATTGCTTTACTGGCAAGATGAGAGGAGCTGAAGCATCACTTAATCCCATTTTCTCATTAGCAGAATGTCCATCAAAAACTGAGAGGGGAAAAACAGAGAAACACACAGAGCACGGTCCTCTAAATGTCCTTTCTGTATGACTAGCATAGAGCCGGTTAAAAACCTGTCCCTCATTTCTGGGACTAGCTGTGCGTATTTGTCCCCTACAGTCAGCGCGAACTGGTGTAGCACGGTCTTGTCAATCTGCAGAAGACCTCTGAAGAGGGATTCTTTTCACTTGCAAGGCTACCTTTTTTTAACAAGTTTATCAGGTGATTTAAAAGAAGATATTACCTACCCCTCCTCAAATCTTCCTCTTTGTAATTTAAGCAATTATGGATATTTCCCCTGAAGTACCACAGGCCATCCTGGCTGCAAAAGAAGGTGACTGAGATCTGTCATGGACAAGGAACCAAGAAGGCTTCTTCATGCTGAAGTCGGCATCAGCGTGCTGCTTTTGCCTACCACCTGCCATTAAAACGGAACATCATCTTTGAGCTGTAACAGCAAGCTGACTTTAATACCACCTGAATTACAAAAGGAGAAATACTGCAATGCTCAACCTATTGCAACTGAGCAAACTGCAGATAAACAATTGCTTCTGACACAAATGAGTCATAGTCAACATACAAACCTCTAACAGTATCAGCTTAGCATTCTTATTCCGAATGAACCAAGCACCTACTTTCCACTTCTAGGTAGTGTGCTTGTGCATGCTACTGTCAAAAACAAGCATGAGGATTACATTTAAATCATCAAACAGTAACGAAATACTTTGCAGAGAGAACCTGTTAGAAAATTGGACTTGTTAGAGAGTTACTGGTCTGGTCAAATGATGGCCTTACTCCAAGAAAATGTGAACTCCACAGTGCACTTCAGCTTTCTGTCTCCGAGGAAGCATATTACTTTGAAATATCCATATTCTGAAAACAACAGGAAACTCCAAAAAGCAATGACAAAGGAAGATTCTGTAAGGACAATTTCAGGTTTCACTGTCTACAAATCCAGCTTCAGACTGTAAAGATCAGTGCCCTTTTCCCAGGAACCCTGCCCCGCAGAAGCGCAGATCCGTGCAAAAGTGTTTTAATGACATTTGGCTAAAGACTGAAAACTGCAAGGTTGTGTCATACACAAGAGGACGGTGATCGTAAAAGTATGTGTGCGTTTCTTCCAATCTTTCCATGAAAACCCCCCAAACACTTCAGCAAGGCAGGCTTACCATCCCTTGAGAAAGAATTTTATAAAACCTTTACAGAGAATTGCTTTCCCTTTGCAAGTTAGCATTGTCGTTCACCACAATGGTCTCCACTTAGCCAGAGTCAAGGGTCAGCAGTCTTTTTGTGACAGGTAAGAAGGGTGCCTTGCAGCACTACAAGGAGTTAAGTAGATAAAACATTTTAGCTGAAAGAGAAAATACCTGCTTGCAATGACATATGAAGGGTTCTATGCCCTGCACTTCATGTGCGGCTGTAATACAACTCTGAGGTCTTCGGAACAAACTCATTCCGTGCTTAAGAAAAGGGAAATGGTGTGTCTGTAGCATCCCTGACCTCATGAGCTCATGTCAGCTGGGTCTGAGGTTACAGAGTCAGGGCACAGCAACTCTGTGACTACAACCAGGTTTGCTTTTTGCTGCTCCTCCACTGGGTCCCCACACTCTCTGGGGTGTAGCTAATCACATCCTCGTCAGCAAGAACAAGATTTGACAAGGCCTTGATTTCACCTTGCATTTTTGAGCAATTTAAGTTTTGTTCTGGTTCCATGTACAAAAAACTCTCCAAACTTGCAGAATCAGAAAAAGGAGAGGCTGTGATAATCAGGCCATTATCGCTTTAGGGGAGAAGACATAGTTTTTACAGCTGATATGCCCCTATATAAACTTTCTGCAAAAACATGCTAATGTATTTAAATAGCATTACATTCGGTATGCTTGTCCCTTTCCTAGGAAGACAGTCTATCAACATGCTCCCTGAACAGCTGCCTAACCTGAACCAGCTTCTGAGTTGTTTCTTCAAATCTGAGTAACCTAAGTAGCCAGTTCTGCAAAGAATTACAGTATGAAACAGCATTTTTATTTCAGCATTTTCCCCTCCCCTCTCTTCTTAATTATTATACTCTGGTCCCATGCATCTGAACTTTGTAAACACCCCTCAGAACAACTTGCCTAGTCAAGAGTTTGCACTACCTATATAAATATCTATTAGCAACTGAAGTGACGCACAGCAGCCAAGAGACTTCCCAAAGAGAGACAAAAGGCTATTAATTCTATTTCGTTGCACATATAAAATATGCAGCAAATAACAAACATGCACAGGAATGTACACAGCCTTCCCAGAGGACAAAACTCAGAAGTAAAAACCAGGAATGACAAAAAAATAGTAGTATTGCTGAAAACCATGAGGCTTTAGAAGTAAAGATCAAATGTTTACCTGTGAGAATAGGGAAAAACCCCATGAAAGGATCTGAAAATGTCCTCTTGTGCGTAAGATTCCTGTCATGATATGGAGTGGGGAGAACACGTTCAAATAATAAGGTTGTTTTGACAATAAGGAGTACCTTGCTAATACGCATTTCATATGAAAATCAGAAAGTACTCCCCAAATAACAGTAACTCCAAGTATCTGGTTGCTAGCACTAAAATTTTCCTAAGTGTGAAAAAGCATATGGATGTCTGCTTTTATGGTTATTTGTTGGACAGAAGGAGTGTCTACAATATTCATGGACAAAGCATCCTGTAAGAGGTAATCATTAAATTAAAAATATTTATAGAAAAGAATCAGATGAATAGCTTGTATACATGAAATACTGCAAATAACAGATAATGGACCGGGGGATTTATTACTAAAACCAATTTGATTTTCTAAGCCGTAGGTAACTTGGAACCAGCAAGCAAATAAGAAAAAAGCTGTTCTCCTCCAGAAAATATTTCTTCTGGCAAAAAAATGGGCGGAAGGGAAGGAAAAACCTGCTAGGCATTCTCCCCTACAGAAACCAAAACAGAAAAGGAAATAGGAAAAAAAAACAAACCCAAACCCCAACCCTTACGGTAGCAGAGCTCTATGCTTCATAACTTCATGTACTGCATTGTCAGCCAGACTGGCAGCTATGAGAGAGCTGACAGCTCTCCAGAGGAGCCCGTGGAAGCCGCTGTGCAGAAGTCTGGAACGGCACAGACCTGATCCTGCATGTAATGAGACTGAAGAGAGCTGGAAGGCAAACTCCCTCCCCCGGCCGTGGGGCAGGAGCAGACGGGCTGTCTGCCAGGCCTCAGTGTGCCCCTCTGCGCCTGCAAACGCACAGACACCGGCCCCGACCTTCCCTCCTGGGACGCCGCCCCATGGGGACAGGGAACTGAAAGGTCAAGGTTCTGCTTGCCATAAATGATGCAAAGAGGCACTGAATTATATTACATAAAAAAAAAACAACAACCCCCAAACCAACTTGCACTCAAAGTGTCTTACTTGTGAACCCAAGGAACGTACAGTCAAACCAAGGAAATGCTGACATATCTGTGCTCCTCTTTTATGCCTTAGGTTAAGCACCCTGGAAAAGCCTCGTTAACTGGTGACAGTTCTAGCTGAAGGTCTTGTGCACCCAGGCTGGCTGAGAATATTAGGCCTCATTAAATTAAAAAAAAAAAAAAAAAGAAAAGAACAAAACCAGCTGCTCTAATACTCCATTCAGTTTGTCCAATCCCACTTTAACTGATATCCATGTAACTGATCCGCATTCCTCGTGGAACCCTCCCAGACACACGCACGTCACAAAACTGAACACAGCAAACACAACCAATTCCTTTACTTTGCTCCCATCAATGCCAGCCCAAAAAAAAGCTCTGGACAAACACAGAGACTTTTCATAATCTGCCAGCAGGTGAGGCAATCCAAAAAACCATGGCTGTAGTGGCAATTCGGAAAGTGCTCAGCTCAATGCCAGATGCCAGAGGAGCGGTGGCCCATCGGTAGCAAAAACCTCACTGTGATCACTGCATGAGACAATGTACCAGCATTTCATCGTTTACTGCAAATTTACCACCACCTGTAACAAACAACCTACCCTAAGCAACGCTATGTAACTTCTCTTACTTCCACTACCAAAGTGAAGTCAGCTCTTGGCAAGTCCAGGCTCTCCCTGATCTGCCTGCGCAGGTCATTTACTCTGAAAACCCAGAGAAAGCCTGCTGAAGAGGCTGAGGGTAGGACTCAAGGTGAGCAAGACAGCAAGCCAAAAGCTGGCACTGACAGTTGTGTGTCTGCTGCCTAGAACAGCAATCCTGTTCCATCATCACATCATGTATGACTTAGCAGGATGAAGGCTCAGCAAAGACTGCAAAGGACAACTGCCACCCTAATGCAGTGCAGGTGTCTCACAATTCCTGCTTCAGTAAAGCAGGACAGGCTGAGGGAGCTGGGGTTATTCAGCTTAGAGAAGGCTCTGAGGTCACCTACTAGCAGCCTTCCAATGCATGAAAGGGGCCTAAAGGAAAGCTGGACAAGGGCTTTTTACGGGGGCCTGTAGTGATAGGACAAGGTGCAATAGCCTGAAACTGCAAGAGGGTAGATTTAGATTAGATATAAAGAAGAAATTCTTCACCTTGAGAGTGGTGAAGCACTGAACAGGTTTCCCAGAGAGGCTGTACATGCCCCATCCCTGGAAGTGTTCAAGGTCAGGCTGGATGGGGCTTTGAGAAACCTGGTCTAGTGGGAGGTGTCCCTGCCCACAGCAGAGGGGTTGGAACTAGATGATCTTCAAGGTCCCTTCCAATCTTAACCATTCTATGATTCTGTATCACCAGTGGCATGGTGGTGTAAAAGGCACAGAACGGGAACAGGTTTGCAATTTTCATGTTCCTTTCTGACAGTAATGCAGGAAAGGGCCTGTTCTGGAGGATGGTCGTATCGCCTCCACATGCGATGAAATTAATAAACATACCGTTGTACATTAATTCAAACACACAGGTATATGCACAGAGCTGGAAAGCACTAACACGAGACAGAAGGAGAAAGAGAACAAACACACACCTTATTCTTTGTGCACTATTCAGAGATGTGACTTTGGGCTGCACCTGCTGTGACACACAAGCTATCTGATCGTATCGCGAAGCAGTCGTCCTTTAAGATCTGCGAATTCCACAGGAAAGTCGGTCATGACAGTAAGTCTAAAAAATCAGCATCTAATGGAGATGCTGCCAGCCTGCAGATCTTTACAGGAAAGTATCTCATGGGCATTCCTTTGTGTCCAGTATACCACAATTAAAATCAATCACTGTGCCACAATAAAAACAGAAATACCAACAGAGAAAAATATTTTATAGCCTCATGCCTGTGGTGAGTAGGACATGTATGATAATTATCATAATTCTGACAAAATTAATAGGTATCATCATGCTATAATTTGGAGAAAGACAACATACTACTCAAGTATAGTGCATGCGACACTAACAGACCATGCCGGTATCTTTTAACAACAGACAGAGGTATTAGGGCCAGGTCTCGGCTTCTCCATCCAACGCCTGCGGCTGCATTGCAGGACGGGCACAATGACCCCACTGACGCGGGCTGCCAAAGCCCAGGCACCTCCTGACCTCAGGCACCTTCTCGTGCGGTTCATCTGTCAAAAGTCTTTAAAGGCAGCAGGAAGAAGAGTCCTTTTATTCATCACGAGTTTAAGCAAGTAAAGAAATGCTTAAGAAAAAAAGAGGGCACAGAGCTTCACTTTTCAAAGTGCTGAGCAAGACCCTTTTATTCCCATTAAAGAGAGCTTTAGCAGCATTGCAGAATGACTTGGAATAGGGGAGGGAATGGGAATTTTCACTCTGCTCAGTCTGAGAAACTTCAGGTAGGTGACCCAGTCCATACTTTTCACTGCACACTGCGAAGCTAAACCCCACAGCTTCCTTTCACGTGTCCATTCTTGCTCTGCTCATTTTTGCTCAAGTCCTATGTTCTCTCCTTCTGCCCTGCTGTTCTACCATGTTGTTTTTTCCAGAAGATAATTAATGCATCAACTATGGCAAAACTAAGGAATCGGAATGCAAACTAAGAAGGGACAGTGCACTGGAAAGATGCGTGTTATTCCTTTTAAACATCACCCTGCATACTACTTTAATTTTCACTGCCCAGAACTAGTCTGGCCCCTGGAACTTGTTCTAAGGGGACACTCTAGAGCAGATATTCCCTGGAGTGCTCTGCATGGGAGAATGTGCCAGTGGTGATGACAACATTTTGACAAAAACAACGCTTCTGTAATGTCACCATCCTCCATGGTCAAGTGATCTCAGGCACTCTCACTCAGTATCGCCCAAACCGATCACCAAAGTTTTAATACGCTCGTCCTGTTCTCACATCCACGGTATCCAATCAGACCATCCCTTCCATACAGGGGTGTTTCAGCTATATTGAGTGAAATTCCCGGCCTGTGGAGATCATGGCTTATTCCTCATCTCCACCACATGGTTCTCTGCCTTCCCTTGAGTTAGCAAATGTCAACAGTGTTTTAAGGTGGTTTCTCTCACTTTGCTTTCCTCATAGCTAGCAGAGACAGGCACGTCCAAAGGACTGCTCAGAGCATGCCTGTTTTCTGCATTCTTACTGCCCCTCTGCAAGTATTGCCTTTCTCCATTAACAACAGAGAGGCAAGAGAGCTCTAGGTCTTGATGTGAGTCCCCTTTTCTGACAGCCTCCTGTATTCTCTGGGAACCTGCACAGCTGTATATGCCGTGGTGCGACTGCCCCTTCCCCACTGCTCCGTACCCAGGCACGCACACACAAAGACACACGCAAGCGCTCCCAAGGCTTCACTGCTGCAGCTTAGGCTGATGAAAAGAGCAACTTTGTGGAAAACCCCTCTGGGACTGATGGTACATTCTGCAAAACTGCCTCTACAGCAAGTAAATAAATAAATAATGTGATCCTCGTTTTTGATTTAGACTCTAATTTCCTTTTTAATAAGTATCTGCTTTCACAGCACACTCACCAACTCAACGGTATTTAACAGGAGGCTTATGCTATTTTCAGGGGACTTCAATTATGAATTAGACTGCAAACTTCTTCCTCTAGTTTTGGCTTTTTTGTTGTTTTTTTTTTGTCTTTTCCTCTAACAATTTAATAAGTGGCAGTGTATTCAAATTTCTCTTCAAACAGATGTATTGCTTCAAGTTTTTACATTAGGGAATAAGGCTATTCTCTTCCTGCCTAACACTACTGTTCTCCTCATGGCCATGAGATTAAAAAACAAAACAAAAAACCGAAAACAAACCAGCATGCTAAAAAAAGCCAGGCATCAAATAAACACTGACTGAGATGAATCCCTTGTTTCACTCATTCAGTGTTTCTTCATCTTACTACATACAGCATTTTTGGTTGAAATTAATAGAAAGACTTAAATCTCAGTCACCTCTATCCATTAAAATGCCAAAACACATTTGACTTTGTAATGAACTGCAAAGCTGTTTATACAGCCTCTGTTTTAGAATTTAGCAACAGTCCCCATGAAATCACTCATTACCACGAAGTTTGCTTATTAGAGCCTCTGGCAAATGTAAGTGCATTTAACTCTCAAACACCACGATTGCCAAGTCCAGTAATGACGTATTTGCAGGTCTTTCTTCTATTAGATTCACCACTCCTAACAGAGCAGCGTTTTTACAAAATGCTTTAGAAGTCACAACTCCAAATGATCACCCATTAATAAATCTAAAAAATAGGTAAGCAAGGAAAAGATGCTGGGAGAAATTGTATCCTTAAAAGGCCAAACAACAGGACAACCTTAATTTAGAAGTCAGAGTCACAGTCTCTAGGCCAGCCAACAACAAGCCTGAGAAAGGGCAAACACTGTCACAAAGAGCCAGCCACAACACGTTTAAATTTGGCAAGAGAGGTCAGGAACAAAGCGTGGCTCTCTCACCACTGCCAAGGAGCACCAGCTAGGCATGACGGCGAGCCAGACAAAGCCTCTGGCTTTCCACGCTTGCAGGCTATCAACAGAAGACACAGAAAGCAAAGAAATTCCCAGCCATTTCAGCTAGTCTGTGTTGCTCACATGTCGATCTTCTGGTTAAAAATAATTTCAGCTGACTGTCTCTTTGGAGGTCAGAGTAATAACCCCTACTCTCAGCTTAGGAAGAGGGCAGAGATTTATTCTAATAATGAAAATACAGAAGAGTTGAGTTATGCTTCAGGAGCTCCAAGTGGTCCAAGCTTTGTGAAGGAGGGAAATGTGAGAGGGCTTGAATTTCACTCCTTATTCCGGCAGCATTCACATGATTAAAAGGGACTCTGCCATTGGCTGCCACTGTGAGCCATGTGGTTGGACCTGACTGCATCTAACAGCCCAAATTCAGACTGGATTTATAAGGATGAAGCTCATACGCAGTAGATATAAATTTGCTTTGCAAGGAAGCCACCTACTCAAGGGAAGGGCTGGGTTTCCCACAGCCCTGAACTTCAGTGAGTCATTGACAGCCCTGCAAAACTGTATCCCTGGGTAGCAGGATACTCTAAATAAATCAAATATGCCTTGATTTATCTGCCTGTATTTATTAATATATCTGATTAGCCTGGGAATACAATATCTCGATATGCTTAGGAAAAGAGGGTATGTCCTGAGGTCTGCTGGACTGTAAAGTGGACAGGGAGAGGCCATTCATGTCTTCAAGACAGACACTGTTTAGTTAAGAGTGAGTTAAAACTTCTGCACCACAGATTTACAAGACTACATTCAGAAAAGGATCACAGGCTACTCAACATGATTTGAGCAGCGAATACATTCTACAATTTTGCTCATTTTATATTTAGTTTGTAAGTATATACATAATCACACACTGTTACATAAACAGTTGAGTATTTATATACTATGACTATTTTGTTCATAAATCCATCAGTATTACTACAGTTTATTCAAACCAAGAAGGAAGACTTGCTTTTTTACATATTCGAAATTATTCTTCTACTAATATGGTGTCTGAATGACTCTGACGGTGAATGATACAGCTGCCAAGCTCTTAAGACCCTGGCTGTATTTCTGCAACTACCGATCTGTTAAGACCATGGCTCAATGTAAGCCTATTTTCAGTTTTGCTGTTATATACCCAGAATCAACCATATTTCATGCAGTTCTGATAGTAGTGTTCAGACTTGTTATCAACTGGAAGTTTAATACCGCACGATAACATCAGTGTGTGCTGTCAATGGAGTCAAAATATGAATGTATTGCTAGACAGCACTAAGATTTATTTTCATCCTCTCTAAACACACACAGGCACACACGGGCATCCATGGTACAGGGAGGGAGGGAGAGAAGCGAGGTTTTTTTCAAAGACACAAAGACAAATTAACTGTCCACATTTCCATTGTATAATATATCTAGATATAATACAATGGTAAAAACATGCCTGTGCATGTAATTGCTTTAGAGAGAAAAATATATACATAATCGGCAGAGGAGGGGAAGGTACCTGTAACACCTGAATTGTACTAGCGCTTTCAAACTTCTCTGCTAGGAAACAAAGCTGAGGTAGTGGAAAGTTGAAAAAAAAAAAAAAGCCTATTCTTATTCTACTACTAAAATGGAGCAGAAAGCTGAGAGCAGAAATAATCCACACATACATATGTATTTTAAGGCAGAGACAGAAACAAAATTCTTTGAAGGTCCCTTCTTGGTGCACCACAACTTCGAGTCAGCGGCACTGACGTATTTTTCCCAGTCAGAAGCACAGGTTGCCGGTCACTTGAATGCTGTCAATCAGGCAGCCGAGCTTGATAAAAGAACAACGGCATTTTTTAATTCCACGTGGGCCAAGCTTGAGCAGCAAGAGACCATTATACTATT
Organism: Trogon surrucura; assembly: GCA_020746105.1. Taxonomy (NCBI): domain Eukaryota; kingdom Metazoa; phylum Chordata; class Aves; order Trogoniformes; family Trogonidae; genus Trogon; species Trogon surrucura. The sequence goes on along the minus strand of CM036621.1, from coordinate 50,613,624 downwards.
ACTGTAAATTACATTGACGGTGGAGGGCTGCTGGGGTTATATGGGATAAGCAACACTGCATCGCCACCAATAGTACAGGTAATTAGCTGGTTTAATGAAGAGCAAAAAAAAAAAAAAAAAGAGCAGCTCTGGACAGCAGTGTTGTACTGTCAGCATTACCATTCTCCAAGGCTTTTACAGAACAATACACTGCTGAGCCTCTGGTAATCTCTACACATGGCTACCCATGAAGAGAGTAATTAAGAAATGTCATTGCCTCCTTGGGAAAATACCATCGCGTCTCAAAAGAATGATGATAATCTCCATAACAGCCCTGTTCTCTCTCTCTCTCCTCTTTGTTTTTGAGGGGAGTAAAAATGTGTGACAATGCACTCTAAGCTAAATGTGCTTTTGTTCTTCCTTTTGTTACACATCAGCCCAAATAAAGCACTGTCAGCTGAGCCAAAACACAGCTAGATTTAGAAGCAAGACCATGTACTCCCAAAGTCTCTATTACCAGACAAAGCCAGATCAGTGTTGGGCATCCCTACTAAAAAGAATACTTAAAAATTCAAGTGTTCGGCACAAGAGCGGCAAAATCTTGTAAAGTCAAGTCCCCAAAGAGGAAGGCTTTTATGGGAGCTTCTGGATCTGACAAGCACTGAACGATGTGGTGAAAGAAGCAGTGCTGCAGCCCTCATCCAAGGGGCAGGGAAGACCACGCAGGACTGTGGTTTCAGGTCTGACTCCAGCTAAAAAGCAGCATTCCTGCAGCAGTGTACAGCTCTGTTACCCAGGAAATAGATCAATATTTCCAAGCCAACATAAAGAAGACAAGTGATATTTTTCCAGCACTGGCCCAGACTCATGTCATCCTTCCCTAGGTGACCTTTGTATCATACTCATTCTTTGTCAGTCAGCCATGAAAGACTGACCCTCTTAATTGACACTGAGCCTGAAAATATATACATAAAACTGACCTTAAAGGTTATGACCTATTGTTTTCTAATAAAGATTTTTTCAGAGAACTCCACTCTCCTGGGGAGCAAAGCTGTACGTACTGTCAGAGAGCAACGCAGGGGTCACTGAGGAAGCCAGAAACAGCTCTGCCGTTCTTCCTCTCCCTGCCTGCTAGGTGTGCACCACTGGAAATGCAGGGGAGCCGAAAGGTATCTCGTTTGTCACAGCTGTACCTGTGCAAGTACCAGAAATCCCCTTACAAAAGGCATGATTAATTACACAAGTAGGGGTTTCAGAGAAAAAAGGGTTATTGCTGCAGTCTGCTAATGAGGCTGATCAATTCAAACACTTCTTTCCTTCCCTGAAATTTCATTCCAGGTTATTTACTCTGCTCTCTGAAATTAAGCAGTTGTGTCTACACAGCTAACATACCTTTGATTCTCCAATTCACCGCACATTTGGATAGTACGAGAGGTAAATATTTGTAGCTGGAAAACAGACAGCTGAGAGTTTAAATGTAACAGTTGCTATTTCAATTTATTCCAGCCTGTTTCTCTGATAAAATGGAAAGGATGAGATGAGAAACTTTCCCGTAAAAGGTGTCTTTTGGGTTCCATGTTATACAGTGCAAAAGGCTCAGGTTCCTGACTTGGAGTGGTTAGGCACTAGTACAACTTACAGCCACTACCACTACTCACATGTTTTATTCAGAAAACCGATATTTCTGGCAGAAATACAGCATTGATTAGTGTGTTCTGAGATTCTGAGCAATTTTTTCTGCAAGCACAATTACATACAGAATGCTGATGCCATGCTGAAGGAATAAATGAGGGGAAAATTAAAAAAAATTAGAAAAAATTCTCTTCCAGCCTCCACTGATTATGGTAACTGTCATTCTCCAAAGGAGCCTGATGGGTCCCTGTTAGCTATCTCTAGCTTCCCAATTTCAAGACATTATCTAGTGACACTGCTGTTTTAGTCTGGCATTCCCCCTCAGGATACAGCTGAAACCAATCAGGTAAGTAACTAGGCAAAAGATAATCACAGTGAGGTTAAAAATATAATGGAAAAATGAATATTTAAAAAGAGCTGAATACACAGTTTGGAGAAAATGAAAGTGATGGAAAATGACAACTCCTCATGGGCAGATTGAGAAAGAAGGGGTAGAAAAAAAAGTAAGGCTTTTAAAATGGCTTTTGGCAGAAGGGTTAAGTATTTCTAATTTTGTCATTGAGCTAGTGCAAAAATAGTAAAAAAAGACTAAAATCTGTTAAAAGTCCAAATGGAGAATTACCTCTATAGTAGACACATAACCTTGCCTGATAGAGCTGCAATCCCTGCGAAGGCTGTATTAATAGTTTTGGCTTCCTCTTTATCTTTTCTTTGCCTCTATCTACAGCAAATGACATTTTTCTTCAGTTACGGATTGGTGGGTTTGTACAAATACAGAGGGCATTTTCTACATGATTCGTATACATTCAGTAATGATGTCCCTGAGCCTTTTATTCTGAGTTAAAGTTGCAGAAAAATATAGGTATAACAGGGTCATATTCAACTGATACAACCTGAAAAAAGCTGCAAGGATCCTAAATCTCCTTTTGATTTCATGTACAACATAAATTCTGAAGCAGTGGGCTATGTCTCTTCCTGCCCACTTATGTTGGTATCAGTTGTTCTGTCATGGACTTCAACAGACCCCATATGTAATCCAGAAATGTCCAAAGATGACAAAACGACAACTATTTTCCCCTTGGATTATCAAGAATAATATTTTCACTTTTAGTGAAAAATCTCACCAAGAACTCCGGTGTACAAGGTCCGGAATCAGGTGCTAACACCCTGCCCAGATCACATGTCTGATCAGGAATTGTCTGTGAAAGCAGCGTTCTTTGTAGTAAGCAAAATGATTTAACACCACTGGTACGGTTAACCTCCCATATAATTTTTACTTAGCTTCAACAAATCCCCACAGATGCTTTGACTCCAATGGATTCGCACCTAGAGGCAATCCACTCATGTATTTTTCAAAAGGATTTACAGTGTAAAGCCCTGAGTCTGTGCTATTTTTCATAAATACCTGACCGAATGGGAAGATAGAACTTCACTCTCATCTTTCTGTAAAGCCACTCCCTTTTCTAAGGTGGTTCCCCAGGAGCGAAGGACCACAGAGCTTCAAAGCAACGGAGAAACACTTGGCTCAACACTCCAGACCCAGTAAGACAGACTTATTTTGTGGGCTACTTTGCAACAATGCTGTAAAACGGAAGAAGAGAGAAGGGTAAAAAATGTACGTGGTGGAAGGGGGTGGAAATTACATTTAATAGGGCTATAAAATTCTGCCTGACTCAGATCAAATGCTTCTGTCATTGCTGTCAGGCAAAATTATGGTAGATCAGTATTAACGGTGCGTTCTTTTGAACCTACGGTCCTGCTTCTCATATTGATTTGTGGCAATGGGTTAATACAGAATCCTTTAAAAAGTACCTATATGTATGTGCATATGTGAATCGTAGCCAGCAACGCTAAATTTCTGTGTGCATGCATGTGTGCGTTTCATTTCATTTTGCTCCCATTTGCCACAGGAACGTGTTTTCAAACACATTCATTATTATGACAACAGGTTGAATCTGCAATTCACCATCTGCCTAAACAACATTAACCTTCATGCAACCTCACATTATTATTGTTAGGCTTTGTCTGAAATTTGAAATCCTCCTAATATAAACCATGGGACAACCTTTGCACTTCATGTGGTCCCTTCTATTATATGCACAACCATCTTCCTCCAGTGCAGTTGGAAACTTGCATTTAAGATTGATTTTATTGACTGAAACATGCTAGACTCTCTTAAGATAGAACTAGTGTGTTAATAATTGCCTTCTATCTCCAAACTCCTGCCTTACAGCAGCTGCAACTTTTCTCTGCTTCTAGAGACACAGTTTGCCAACCACTTTAAATACCACAAAACTATTCCTACAGAACCTTTTCAAAGGACTGCAAGTAGTTCTGGATATTAAGAGCTTCCGCTGAAAAATACAGCCAAGTCTCTCCAGTGGGAGTATTAACAGAGCTTGTTGTTGCAACATGAGCACTGTAAGGCAGAGGCACCACATCCAACACTCGCTTCTTGACAGCAAAAGTATGCACCAAGCCTAAGAAAATTCCGTGAATGCTGAATATATCCCACATTCATCCTACTGTTTTCATGAAAGCAAAAAGCACTTCCATACACCCAAATCTAACCCTCCTGTACGAAACCTGATTACACGTACTCTTACATCATGTGCACAGCTGAACAAAGGATCAGCTTTATTACTTTTTGAAAGTATCTTGTATTAGAGAAAGTACTTTAAATCCAATTCAAAAAACTCTTCCCTGAAAGTATGTCCCAGTTTAGTAACCCAGGTTACAGTATCGCTGTGTTTCTCTTCCAGAGAAGGAGGTAGGTGTTTTCCTCATTTCAAACTACCAGCATGTGTTTGGTTTGGACCACAGCTGGCACATCTGTTTGCAATTGGCATTTGGTCCAAGCACCAGTCAGTCAGGAGAGACCAGTTCAGGAAAACTTCTCTGCATGTGCAGGGGCGCATTAAGCACATGCTTAAGTCTGAGGACTTACTTAAGTCACACACGAAGTTAAAACTCATTGTTCAATTACCTGGATTAAAGATGCCTGAGGTAGAAGCTTTTGTTGACTTTCAGTCACCTAGAGGGTTCAGAGCCTCACCTTCAGGGATTCAGGGGCTGTGCACAGTGAGCTGGTGACAGTCCCTCACACTGCACACTGCTCTCTGCTGCTGTCCACATACAGACCGCACTGCTCCGTGCTGTTAGCACCCTGCTCAGTTTGCCTCTACTGCTTCATTAGCAAAGTATGTTTATATATACACACCGTAAAATTTACTTTCGTTATCCACTACCACTCTGTACTTCACATTCCAAAATTAAGTTGGCAGTGACTGGTCACCATACCCACTACCTTTGAAATCGAACCCTTTAGTGTATGCCTCAGATGGATTTTTTGCAGTGATTAGGTGCTCCTAATTTATCGTCTTTTTTTCCCCCAGTGTAATTTCATTAGCACAAGAGAAAACTGGTATGGAATTGGGATATAAGCTAGCCACTAGAATCAAGCCCCCAGACATCCTCAGACTGGGTCTGAATTCTGTAATTTCTGCTTCTCCCTGGTCGTGACCAGGGATAAGTTCTCCTGCACTCAAACTAAATCATCACACCTACCAGTAATAAGTGCTGCACTGGGAATGCTGGGATCCCAGCTCTGCAGAGGCTGAATGATGTATCTGAGGATTTAGATGCCAATGATGGCAAAGATGTGTCACTTTGAAAATAAACATCTTTGTTTTGTTTCCGCATGCTTGTTTGCTATAAATGCTTTAGCTAAGCCTCAATAGCTATATTTCACTGGGAGCACATTATCTGTTGACAATTATGCAATTCTATTAACATCATTGCCTCTTTAATCTATGAAAGGTTACATTAAACAGAAAGAAGGCACACAGGAGACTACAGAAAGGAAAGTATCTACTCTTTCACGGAAAAAAAAAAAGATTATTCAAATGATCGTCCTGACATTTATTTTTATATGAAGGAAAACAGAACAAGAAACCTAACAGTATTTTGGTAACCTGAACACCAACAGGAAGTAAATTAAAACTCACACAATAAATGCAGGTGACAAGGCAGACTCTTCCCTCTGCTGAGATACGTTTACAAGGAAAGAGTGAATAAGACTAAGTGGGAAATTGATATTTTGTGGATGAGTCTGCATGAGCCGTTGCTGGACTGCCTGACAAAGCACAGTGAAGATCGAAGAGGATGATCTAATGTGTGCTACCTTACTATAGACCCCTAGCTGTCTAAATAACCTAGGAAAACCAAAAGCAACCACTGCTTTTGAAGTATTAGTAGTGTAATAGCTTTTGTCGCCATAGGATGAAACACATCTACCAACTGGAAAAAGCCAGCACAATTTCCAGCAGCCAAGCTGTTCCTGTTGCAGGGGCTCTGCAGAGAGCAGAGCCATCCCAAACACACCCCTGCCCATGGGCACAGCCCCAGGACGTGCATTCAAAACCCATACACCTGTAGCAAAGTATTGAGGAAAACACAGAATCACAGAATCATTGAGGCTGGAGAAGACCTCTAAGATCATCTAGTCCAATTGTTAACTCAAAACTACCATGACCACTAAAGGATATCCTGAAGTGCCATGTCTACGCGTTTTTTGAACAGCTCCCAGGATGGCAACTCCACAGCAGGCAGACAGAATTTATTTTTTTTTTTAATTCTCAAAGCAGGGGGGAAAAGCTGTAATTAATCTAACAGGTTATACACTCTGAATACTGTGCCTCAGGTCTACCCAGAAGTCTCCCTCCCAATCAAGACTACAATTCAAAATTGTCTCAGTCTCCAAACATACCACTGCTTTAGTTGCTTCCAAAGTGTCAGCTTTCAGCTGGAGTCACTGGCCAGCAGCACACAAAGCTCTGAAAGTTGGTAAATGGTTCTCTGACTTACTGAGTGCTTGCGGTTCTTAATTAACTCTGGGAGAAGGATGGGCAAATACATGGGGAAGAATTGTGCATTGTTCTTTCCAAGACTGAAAAGAATGTGCATATGCACTTTTCATCAAGCATAGGCAAAGGACAAGTGAGACGGCAGAGGATTTACTGACACTGAGGACACTATAATTGACTGACTTTCCTACCTAAAAGTTCCCATTAGCTACTAGTTAGGAGATTTCAGAAAAATCTGTTTACGACCATTATCTCTTCAAGTACATCTGGATGGGTTTATGACCTGTAGTTAAGCGGCTCTTTGCATCACGCAGGTACTCTTTATCTTCCCTTTCCAATGCTGTGCTGCCTATTGTACACAGCGTAGGAGGGATCTGTAATCACAACCCAGAAAGGAGAGAAGAGGGGGTTATTTTCTGTAAGTTCTGTTAGTGCTTGGGAGGTTGTATGCTGAGTGGAGAGGGCACCTGAAGCAGAAAAGAAATGTGGGGGCATCTGGCTCAGGAGCTGACACCGTGTTTTCCAAAAGCTGAACAATGACAAAATTGCTAAAGAGTTCTAGCAACTGCACCCCGATTTGACATTAGGGCAAAATCAGTAAGAGCCAGTTTATGAATTCCTATGATGGTCAGCACTTTACTGCACACCTGTGAGTATTACAAGCTGGTTGTTGGAATTTCAAACTTCTACCAAGGAAATTACATTTTCTATGAAAATGTGCATACTCAGCCCTTAGATTTTCCATTGTTCCTTACTTGCTGTTTTCATAATTTTCATCTCAAGACTCGTGCTCAGCACATGGCTGCTGTCAGACAGAGGTGAAGAAGGATTAGTAGTTCAGTATGCAGAGCAATGCAAGGCATGAAAGTACGGGAATACTTTTTCTACTTTATTTTGTAGCTATGACAATGTGCATTTCCAATGTTGCTCCTCGCAGAAGAATTTGCTCACCCTTTACTAAGAAGCCAGCATTACTGCACCTTCTTACCTGTCTTTACTTCAACTCAAATTACTGACTACAAGACTACATTTATAACAGAAGTGACAATGCCTGCCACAAGTCAGTATCTGCAAGTAACTAACACTCAAAAAAAAGTCTGTACAGAATCTTCTTTGCGACTGGAAAGGATCGAGGCTTAGAATAAGGCAATTACACAACCGAGAAACTTACACCAGCCTACATGTTCTCTGTAAAGAGCTGTGAACAGACAGAAATGTTAGAAGGGACCTCTGAAGGTCAACTAGTCCAATTTCCTGCTCAAAGCAAGACTATCGCCAGTGCTGATTCAACTTCTCCAAGTATTTTTAAAACAAACTGCTAATTTGCAAACATTGTGTTTCTTCAACAATTCATTTCCTTGTACGCAAGGAGTAAAGGATCTATAAACAAAACCATTTGTAACTATAACTTACATTGAGCTCGAATCATAAACCAGGCTCCGGCTGGCCTTCTTTAACAAGAGGGAAAGTTGGTCATGGCACACAACTGTGTCCGTAAGAAGACAGTCCTCTGTTTCTCCACGAAGAAAGACAAGGCTACATCACTGAGAATTTTCTGTGTTCTGATCAACTGCTACCAAGTAGATCACCAGTAAGTGGTTGAATACATTGTGGGCTGTTTCTATGAGCCTAAGAACTATTTCTGACGAAAACCACTCCCACTTGCACTCACGTTATTTCCACCAAAGTCTGCTCAAAATAAAACCAAGGACTAAAACAACTGGTTGCACCAAAACAACAGAGCAACGTTTAAGTTCAGAACACCATATTTTCTGTTATTCCAGGCGAGGTTTTTGCAAAAGTCTAAGCTATCCGGGCACTACGATTTTGTTGAAAATTCAACACTTGTGTTAGGGAAGTGCCACTAACTTACTAGCACCACCTACACATGCCAGTAGCTGATAATGGTACACTTAGGCAATATTAATATAGCCAGTAACTGCAGAAAAGATAAATTAGTTGCTGTGGGGTTATTATGGGGCTGTAATTTCAGTTTAGGTTTCTATGACAATACAAGCAAAGAGACTGAAGTCTGAATCACATTGAACCTAATTAGAAACAGCAAGCTTTGGAAAGACGTCTGTAACTTTGCTTTAAACGGCATGCTGTACTAATAAATGAAATGTTTTTATATGCCGTTTCTCAGTTTCCACTAAGGCTAGTTCAATTTCAGAACTCATTCTTTGATTGTGATGTTATCCGAGAAGAAGTTTTTCCAAATGCCAAGGTAAATGAGCATCAGCAAGGTGATGGATGAAACAGGAATGTGCTCTGTAGACAGATGTCAATATATAGGCACAGATTCAATTAAATAACATTTACCTGGGCTCTTGTGTTCCAGACTTGCTATTAGATGACCATACTTAAGCCCAGACACCATCAAAAGATTGTAGCTAGTCAGGAATATGTGCTTCTTGGAATGGGAAAAGCTTTGGATACATAAATGTTCAGATTAAGGTTTCCTTTGACTGTTGACTAGAAAAAAAGAGAAGTGCCATGCAGCTCCATGCAGTATCCAAGCACATCAGAAGCCTCAAAGTAGGATTACCAGACTCGTTATAAGTTACAGCAAAAATTGTAACGCTTCTGGAGACTGGTATGTTCAAAATGAAGAGCTGTCTTGCCTTTGGTTCTTTGCTTGGTTTCTTTCTTTCTTTCTCCCTAAAAAATCGCAAGAAGTACTTGGCAATAAACCAGGGATTCTGTTTTAGAAACTGCAAAGAAGATAGCTACACAGAGATGTGTCTTCCCTTATTGAACCTGCACTGACTATTAGAAACTTTAGAAAAAGTAGTGTGCTACAGATCTGCTGAAGCTAAAATACCTGCTGTTACTAACAATCTCCAATTTGCTGTTGGGCTCAAAACACCCATTAACTGCCTCTCTTCAGGGCAGTGAAAGATTAGATTATCAATTATAAAGCAGACTGCTTATGAGTCTCTGCTATCCATTTCTGGTAAGTGTTTCTTTGGCTTCATAAACCAACAATAGGCCATCAATGACGTGTTGTTGTCTGTGTCAACTACATCTGAAAAGCTGAAGATTTAAATTAGATGGTGCAACTGCACAGATACATATCTGTGCTCCTAATCATTCTTACTCACAGTAATTGCGAGAACTGGCTCAAACACTTTTGACTTTGTCAAGCAATGTTCCTAGTGGGAATAGAGAGATAATGAGATTTTAAAAAATGATTGAGATGGAAATAAAAGAAAGTCCACGTAAGTTGAGAAAACCAGCTATGTGGAATATTCAACACAAAGATTTCATCCTGGCTTTTATGTATATTTCACATTTATTTAGGCAGATATTATCACAACTCAGACTTACCACCTGTCAGGTCTGATTTGGTAAAACACTGTATGTGCATGCTACAACCCACTGAGAATGCACAGGAAAACCACTGAACACAAACCCCCTTCATCTAAAAAGGGACCTTACATAATCACACCGTTGTGCAAGTAAAGAAAATTGTAACATACAGTTACTGTGTGCCAGCTGACAGGTGGAAATTTATTAAGATATGCCAGTCCGCATACTTTCAATGTTAATGCTTTATCTGAAATTGGAATCTAACTGTTGCGCTTATCTTCAGGTTAACGTAAATAAACAAACCTGTGACAGGTCTGGCATATGTAATTTATGAAATCTGCTGAAAAGAGTTTAACTGATATGTCAAAACCTCATTTAAAAAACTGAAATTCTGTGGAACAAACAGGAACAGGATCCAGTCCTTTCTAATTTCGTATCTTGTCTTTTACCACAAAAACAAGGAATCCCATTTGAGTCACATCCTTCCAAACTGAGTGCAGGCGCCACTGAAGAAAGAAAGCTAGAAAGTGGCTACAGTAGGATTTTGCTTGAGAATCAATGGCATTTTGTTGTCTACTGCTTTAAAATGTAAGTGACCTTTTCTTCACCTTAATTTGTTCTGGGGCAAATACTTGAAGTTAAAAGTTGTATCTCTTCTCACCTCTCGCAGCCTGGGTGGAGTGAAAGATGATCGCTCATGAAAATTACAAGCAACTAGAAAGCACCTCCTGACAGGTTCTGCACACGAACTGTCTACGAATTAAAAAACGTCTGAGGTTACCTTTATTACAAGTGCCAGATGACTTCATGCGGTTGACTCTTCAGTTGCAAGCCACTATCCACGCTTCTTTAGCATAATTCCTACACTGCCTAAGCAGGAGGCACACACTTGGCACTTACGGAAAATTCTCTGCAATGTACCTGCTTTCTGCTTCTCACTTTGTGGATTTCCACTTTAAGTATGTTCACCTTATCAAGCAACCAAACAGTGGACCTTACCAAGGAAATAAATTCAAGAATGTCATGTATGATTTCTTTTCTTCTTTGCTGGGCAAAATCCCAAGAGGCCTAACAGTTGCTGACAATACAGATACGCGCATCTGTGACACGTGCTTGAAAGAAAAAGGTAAAAGAAAAAAGCCCTGCAAGTTGATATGTACAGCTAATGAGAAAGTTATAAGAGGATATTAAGATAAGCTACATCAAAATAGCCCCTGGAATCTACTGCAAGCATTCTAACGCACTTTGACTCCCTCGTGTCCACTGGAATTCCCAGGACAAAAATACAGGCAAGCGTGCTCTCGAGCACATACGTGGTAAACCCACTGTGTCTGACAAGAATCGTGCAGAACCTGCACATGCTCAGATCATCAGCACTGTCAGTTTGACACACCCGGAGCGTGTGGCAGCTTTGGGCATCTGCACAGCCCGCACGTGTGCACAAGGGTGGGATTTCTGCCCTGCTAGAACCCGAAGACGAGCCAGCCCCCAAAGCATCCGTCTGCGCAGCATCTGAGGGCTTCAGCCTCCCCCCAAACACACAGGCAGGTTGTTTTGTTTCTTCAAGCAGCTTTGGACGTAATTATTACATCTACTCTGGCATATGTTACATCGGTGGTAAAATTCAGATATTAATCCTTCATACAGTTAAGAGCTTTTAATATTTTATTTTCTTTTAATTTCTCTCCCTTTCCTCAAATAACTGTACATTATTTTACATTGTTATGACATATCTACTCCTGTAATCATAGTGTGACACCATATCATAATAAAATACAGCACGGAAGTATCAATTTCTTTCTTACACAATTTCACAATATTAACAAGCATTAAAAGCAGCTGCTACGTAGATAAAACTGCAACAGCTTACTCCTTTGTTAAAAGCATCTCCTTGTTTGAGTTGCAATAAGTGCTAATCAGAAGTATCTTCAAAGGTTTTTGAACTATAACATTTTTGTAATATGCAATACATATAATATATTATATATTCTTATATGATGTATAATAATAATAATAATAAATTATATCTTTAATATATATAATGTCAGAATCAGGTATATTATCATAAGATACACTTGACATACTGTAGTATGCCTTTCAGGAAATAAAAGTAAAAATATGAGATGAATATATTTAAAATTAACCTGCTTGAGTTTAGTTCAAGATGAAATATGCCAAAAGCATTTTCGCAGCTTCTTTCTGAAAGTGTTCACTATTCAAATGTTGAAATTCTGATAACTGGCCAGATCTGTCAGGCAAAAGGAGCCTCCTTACACGTTTTTCATCAGTTCTTTAAACTCCATTCATGCAGCAGCCAAGGTAAAGACTGGAAGTCAAACTGAAACCAGCTCCAAAGAAGGTCAAACAATATGCAAACCACCAGATTTGTACAAAACCACAAATCACCAGCTGAACTGGACAGAACCACCAGCTACTTAGACAGACATGATTCTGCTCTGCAGAGGAAGCCTTTCTCACTCATTTGTAAGAGACAGAGAACACAGAAAATGGGCAGCTGCAACAGACAAAGGGTCAAAAGCCTGCTTGCTTTACCGATTGCTTGTTTATTACCGTTTTCTGCAATTTAATCCTAAAATAAGTGTGGTTCACGAAATCACTGGCTGACCATCACTTAACTCTGTCATGCTCCCTGAGGAAGAGCAACTCTAGACCAAAGTCAGCCTTTTCAATCACGGAGGAGCAGTTTAAAGCCTCACCCAAACAAAGCCAATCCTTAGTCTCCGCCTAAAAAGCAGGACACTTGGGGGCCAAGGGACCGCAGCACGTTAGAAAAGGCTGTAACTATGTCAAAGACCTATTTTAACCTATTTATTTTTGACAAAGAAGGGGAGGAAAGCAAGGGTGTGAGATGAGTATGAAAGATAACCACTCCCAGGCAAAACCCCTGCCTCTCTGGAAGGTAACAACCAGGAGCTGTGAGTGCTATCAGGGCTGCTTGGGATTTACACAGAGATTAAAACCCAAACAACACTTCCCTATTGTAAAGACTCTGATGATGCAAAGGCAGGCTGTTAAAGGGTAACTCAGGTTGCTTTTCCAGGACTGCATTACAAGTTTTTCATCAAGATGAAAATTTCCTGAATGTTGTAACCTCAAGATCAGTTAAAACGCAGTGAGAAAGACTACCGTAAGAGGAAGATTGAAAGGTAGGTGAAAGAAATTAACGATTTAACTAACACACTAAAATGGAGACTGTCATTTCACTAATAGAATAATCAAAGTTCTGATGAATGAGACTGATATAACATGACTTAACACTTTTTGAATAAATGCACTGTTGCTCTTTATCAATCAACTTGGTAAAGTGCAAGAGCTTAAAGGAGGCTGTAGATCTCACAATGCCTGGTTTATAACAGCAGTTCATGAAAGAAAGCTTCTTAATCTGTCAGATATCCCCAGTTGAAGCTGGAGCTTACTCTTAAATAAAGCTTTGCTTATTGCATAGGTATCAAACATTGCCTCCTGTTCATTAGTGTCCTTCTGCCTTTTTTTTAAATAAACTTTTCTTTACGTTTATAGGAAACAGGTTTAAATAAAAAGTAGCTCAGTCAACTAACACGTATAGGAAAATCCCTGAATTGCAACCCTTCAGGCAGTGAAGTGTAGCTCCACTGACATCAAAGAGAATTTGTCCCACCTAAGAGCCTGCTCAGAAGAGCACGGTAGAGGAATGCAGCAAAGAGGAGCAAAGACCACTTAAACCCAACTCAAAACAGAACAAAAAATCCCCCTTGGCTTTAGGAAGTCTATTTTGGATGTCCCACCTTGCACAGAAGCATAATCCTATGTGAGAGTTGCCAAGAACTGAAACCTCCACGTGTAAGAGGACACAGTGCTGCAAGTAACACCACCACTGCCGGGACCGCCGCTGGGGAGCAGGAAGGAGAAGGCTGGGCAACAATCACCTCACGGCCTTGCTGGCCAGAAAAGGGAGAGAGAGCATCCCTGAGGGACAGCTCGTGCACTGCCCAGCCACCTGCACACTCCCCAACACGCATCAGTGCCCCAGCCGTGATCCATTGAACTGACTGAATCTAGACCCTCAGCAGTAACATCGAGGAACAAGACCAAGCCAGCGTAACGTACTAAGGGATCTGAAATATCTTCTCGACTGTGAAGATCCACTTCAGAAGCACAGGACTCAATTCAAAGAAGTGGGTTGTGTTGTGTTGTTTTGTTTTGTTTATCATAGTGATGACTACAAATGCCTTTGCAATTTTCTATGAAAAAGAAAAAAAGAGTCACAAAATAAATCGATGCCTACCTCAGTTTGGTAGACAAAGCATAAAAAAATCCGCAACGCAAGACCAACATAGAGATGTCAAAACAAAGTTTTTCTACGCTTTCTCCCATTAAATTTCCCTTCTTTCTAACATTCATATTTTTAAGATGAGATCGAAAAAGAATTATTATTAGTCTTACAATTCAAGAGACAAGAGATGCTGTACAGAGCCAAAACCCACCAAATTTTAGTCTTAAGCATAATACCAGATTTTAGTCTTAAAAATACAAAACATATAGGAAAGAAAGTCAAATAAGAGCAAAACTGGGAAGATTACAGAGGAGGAGGTAACAAGCTGTACTTGTACGAAGAGTAGAAAAGAATTCATAACTAATAGAAGGAATGCAAGAACTGTGGCAGACAAAACATGAAACATTTTTCTGTGAATACTGGTAGTCGAAAAAGACATGTGGTTCTGAAAATCTCATGAGAAACAAAGAGAGTTGGAAGGCAAGATAGATATGAAAAGACTCAGAGAACATGTAATGAATTCCCTCTTCAATGAAATATTGTTCATGTGGGTGAGCTCTGAACTATGACGAAGTATTTTAAAATGTAGTCAAAATAAAAGACACTCTTATTTCATCTTTTACCTGAACAGTGAGTTTTGCAAAAGAAATGTTGTGGGTCATTAGTCTGCAACATGAACTAGAACACTTATGTTTAAATTTAATAAAATCTTCATTAAATAATTCCATTATGTGTGTTTTCTGCCTACTGTATACATACAGTGAATTACTGGTAGCAAGCTCTAGGCAAAGGCAAGAGGAAAAAAGAGAGCTGAAGTGAAAACTTTTTTTTTTTTTTTTAGGGTGAAGCAGGCTGGAGAGATTGATTCAGATATGTTTACTCACAAGAACAGCATCATCACTGCATGGGTAGGCTTGCTAATTTCAATGAAAATGAAGAGAAATACATTATTCAGTTCAGTTAATGGCATCAGAATCTGATTTAATTTGAATTAAGAACGAGTAAGAAACAGAAAAACAAGAAACAATCCAAAGTGCAAAACACAACTTGATCTCTATCTGCAGAAGCAACAGATTTCATACCTGAGCTGTCTCCCAGCACACAGTGGGAATTCCTTTCACTGTTGATTCTTGCCCTGTTACTCAGCTTTGAAATAGGGAAGTAAAAGCAACTGTGTCATCAAATTCTGTCCCTTGAAAGCAACCATACCATTCAGCCCAAATCTGCGTCATAAACTTAGCAATTTTATCTTAAAAATCATTCATCATTTTGCCTCCATTATTTTGCCTCCATTATTTCTACTAGAAGGTTTGAGAACCTTGCTGCTTATAGTGGCTAATAACCTTTTTCTAATCTCCACTCTAAATTTATTCATAGCCAGTTCAGACTCACTCATTCTCATGCCAATGTTGTCCTCTACCTTAAACGCTTGTTTTCCTCTTGGGTATTTAACCATGCTAAATTTATAGCTAACACTCCGCATACAAAGCTTCATTTACTTCAACTAAATACACCCAAACATCTAATCTTTTCTCATATGATGAACTCTGCATACCCCCAAAGCACTCCATGTGTTGCAATTTGATTTCACTTTTTTGGGTACGAGTGGGCACTTTTCACTGTTAGCCAGAGGAGGTGAAGTCTGAGCTTCATCTAGTGATAATGACACATCCTGCCTCTACGGAAAGTGACCTGGTTAGTTTGTTTTAGACTTATTCTTACCTTTATGTGGGACTCCAAAGTTGGTATCTAAATCTGAAAAAGTGCAAAAAAAACTCCAAAGAAATGAATTGGAGAAAGAATCATCTATGTTCCTTCCAATTGAGAAACACTAAATCCTCTATTTGCCTTGTGTATATAAACAGCATTATGCCTTGTGGAAAGAAAAGATTGTTCAAAAGTTATGAACCCTAAGTTTTGGAAAATAAAGACATCTGCTCCAGCCTCAGAGCCCTGACACATCATTCAGTCTTTTGACTCTGCAGTTCCTCATCTACTAGGACAATGATATTCCCCTGCTTAGGAGGTGTGTCTTAGGACCATGCAGTGGGAAGACAGTACCGTTTTCAAAGCGCCCAAGTATGACAGCGGAGTGCAACGATGACAACCGAGGTCAAGTGCAGGATGAGATGACTCCAAGTCAAGCTGCTTTAACTGCAACATTCGGACATGCTTGCAGTCAAGTCTTCACACCACAGACCTGCAAAGTTCTTTTATGCCTTAACACACGCGTGTAGGCGCAACATGCCAGCAAACACAAAACAGGACTCCATGTCAAGTTTTCTCACCAACAGAAGCAGGGGTGTGCATAAAGGTAACACACAGGGATCCCAGCCTCACTCGCTCTCAGGGAGGACCAAAGATGCAGCGCTGTGCTGCACCTCACACGCCAGCAGCCTGAGGCTGACCAGGGATTCCCAGAAGCCAGCAAAGCGTGGCAACATCCTCTTATTTGTGCCACCTCCAAAAGATTTAACTTAAAAATCGCTGTCACTTATCATGCACAGCATTGCACTGTACTGTTCCCGTCTACTCACAATGTCAAACTTCTCCTCCAGTGACACCTAATTCTTAAACTATCTCCACTTGTACATACAGAAATTCATGTGCTTTCTGCCTTTTCAAGTCCCTTCCGATAGCTTAAGCTTTGTTTCTTTCTCCCCACCTACTGCGTCATGCTATCATGCAATTTGGATTGGTTTACTGAATGCTGACATGGGAGACATTGCTGTAGGCAAGTCCCTATGTAAAGGAATTCTAGATGCAAGTAATGCAAGTTGAGTCTAAACATAAAAGCAAATTGCATTACACTGTAGCACTTTAGTTATATACACCGGTTCCAAGGAAATGTTGGTCAAAATTTTTTTGAAAAATAAAGTTGCCTTCTCTAAATCTGGCTTTGATCATATCTATGAAATAATCTGACAAAATACCATTTGAAAAAACAGAACAAAAATATTTCTGAAACACTCATTTCTATTTAAAAAAAAAAGTTAGTATAAATCCAAAGGCATTTCAAAGGCTGTGGAATAATGCCTTCATTTCGAAAATTCAGAACTGTTTCAGTTCAGGGCAACACATTCTTTTAATGCTCAGTATTTCTCATGTGATACATAACCCAATCCTATTCCCCCTCTAATCATTAGATTAATTACAGATTACAATAATGTGTTACAGGACTTCAGTTATAAGTCAGGCACTGTGCACAAGACGATCCACTCTGTTTGCTAACAAGGAGTTAGTAAATAGAAGGCAGCGAGGATTTTACTCTGGCCCACAGACAAGGGTAAAGTTTACAGAAGCACGAAGGTCACAGGATGAAGAAAGAAAACCAAACTACAGTGAGAACTGCTGCATACCGAGAGCTAATTTGCACAAAGAGGCTAGACAGAAACAGATGGGATGTGGGAAAGAGGGAGAGCGTTGACTAATGACACCTGACTGCCCAGTGACCCTGCAGGTTTTGAGGGCTGGCACAGCCCCTGAAACGGTGCCAGCAGCCACCTGGAGCTGCCCTCTCCCCTCTCATATTTCATTAAGCAGACTCACCTTGGTCTTCTGTGTGGCAGGGGAGGGCACACAGAGATTACACAGCATCCCCAGGAAGTGTATCCTTTCAGCTACACTGCCCTTCTATCCCCAGCTCACCGATGAGCTGTTTCACCGGCCGCTGCTCACCAGGGCGGGTGTACTCACTGCAGTGTCTCCTAACAACTCAGTTCCAGTAGATTTTCTGTGTCATGTATCCTGTGCCGGTGTTTCTGTAAAACTTTGGGATGAAAGGAATGTATCAGCAAAGTACCAGGATGTAAGGTGCTATCCTCAGGTCTCATTTACAGCTTAAGGTGCACCTCGGCCAGGTTTCAGAAAAAGACATCAAGTGACTACCATTGTCATACTCTTTTCACCAGCCCCTGATACAGGCTTCAGTCCACTGCTACTCCTGGCTCCCATGTGGACAGAGAAGCAGATAAACATGGGGAGTGGACAAGTTTATTTCTTTTAAGATACATCTGGATTTGGGACATGGTCAGTAGCTCTTCTGCTAATAAACATCTGCTAGGTTTGATCTCATACTTATGGAAAACAGCCCTCACCTCCAACAGCTTCTGTCAAGCACCTCCCTTCCTTTTCAACAGGCTGGTTCTTCTTTCTCGTACTAAAAGCGACTGGATTTCTGCCCGAGCACTGGATTGCACAGGAGAACAGAGATCTAGCTACTTGTGAAAGCTAAGCTCTGTTCAAATATGGCCACATCCTTTAAAGCCCCGGAACCTTTTGCAAATGGCCTTGCAGAGTTTTCTGACTCTACGTGGTTTTAGGAGCAAGTTTTTGTAGGGTAGGTGCATGGTACTCTGCAAAAATGTGGGAGTCTTAACTTTAAACACCATTAATGCCTTGGCCATTCATTTTTTTGTAGTTCTCCAAGCAGGATAAGCTATGTTATAAAAAAAGAAAAGACAAGCATTCACTAGGAAGAAAACCATTTTAATTTATGGGTGTATATATATAGAGAAATCCAGCTTTTGTTTCTGAACTTCAGCAACTCATAAATAGCCAAATACATATATTTCTGAATAATAATAAAAAAAAATGCTTTGGGCTGAAACATTTTATGCCAAGTCACAGTCCAGAGTGGAATTTTATGGTCGAGTTATAACCCTGAAAAATATGGGCTTATAATGGAAATCCTGACAGACCTTAGTAGGTGCCCCTATAATATCTTGAATTTGATTTAATAGTGGTTTTCAATAATGCTTTCCCAAGCCAGTCTGTTGGGGACTGCTAGGAAAAACCTAATGGTTTTTTTTTCCTCCCCCCAGCACAGCTCAGTGTACTTGATGAGACTGCTGGTATGCTCAGGAGAAATCAGCCTTTGGGGCTTTTGTAGCTTGCGGCTGTCGGGTCCCAAATACCAGAGACCCTATAAATGTCAGTGCTAAGTGCACCTTTCATTTAACAAAGCAATAAATTGTCTCTCTCCGTGCAATAAATTGCTCATTTCTGTGCCTTTGCAAAGGCTCATGTGATTTGTAAACGGCTGACAAATCTGCCTCTCTACTTTTTTTTTTTTTCTCCTATCAACCATGAACCATGGACCTGTTTTTGGCAACACTGGATTTTCTGGGGAAGGAAAAGAGGAAACCTAGATAATCCAGATGGAGTCAGATTAAGACTGGAGCAAGAATAATTACTACTCACCATAAACCTCTTCCTGTCATTGACAAGCTGAAAGCAAGTTAAGATCCCTGTTCACAGCACCTTGAACAGCACAGAAGGGTACAGCCTGCTAACACAGTACGTACCATACTGCACAGAAAAGAAATCCAGCCACACTTGTGTTAGCAGTTCTGACCTTAGCTTAGCCCCCCAGTACCTGCTTTGTCCCAGATTCCCTGTGTGCCCTTCCCATCACCTGTACCCTTCATGTTTATCCCTCTGTAAATTAAGCTGTTAAAGCTACAAGGTTAGCCTATGCTTGTCTACTAGATAGCATGGTCAGTGGAGAGAAATAGTCACCTTCAGAGATTCAGTCATTCATCCAGCTCTAGAGCTAATGACCAAATAGACATACACTCATACATACACATGCTAAAGACCATAAACAACTCGAATGCTATCATACTGAGTTTATTATAGTATGTAGAAGAGTGTCAGAGAATCAGGGGTGAGAGCACAAAGCTGGAAGAAAGATATCTCTATATTTTTTATATAAACTCAATCTTACATTTTTGTTCCTGTGGTTCTGATGTAATTTTCCAGATTCAAACACTCCTCCCCCACAAACCAGAACATGGGGTTCACGCAGTTATCACTTAGCCAGTATTGAAATCCCCCAAACCAAATGCATTATTATGAGAGAAATGAGGAAACTGAAGTCCTCTCCAAACCCTCCAATGAGATGCAACAACATAAAAACACTGGTGGGTGGCAGGAATGATGCTCCTGTGCTCTTTCAGAGCACTGAGCGGGTACCAGCTAGAGGGAGCCAAGCAGCCAGAGATTGAGAATGAAGGAGAAATTACAGCAGAAATTACTGAAGAAAGAGCAAAAGGAAACAGAGGTTGACAGAAAACCCTGTAAAAGCAGGTGAAAGATGGAAGTAAAGAAGGCAGAGGACAAAGTTACAGAGAAAGAAAGTATTTGAATTTGGTGAGCAGACGGACAGCCTGAGATGAGGGAGGGAGGGAGGGAGGGAGGGAGGAAGGAAGGAAGAAAGAGAAAGAAAGAAAGAGAAAGAAAGAAAGAGAAAGAAAGAAAGAAAGAAAGAAAGAAAGAAAGAAAGAAAGAAAGAAAGAAAGAAAGAAAGAAAGAAAGAAAGAAAGAAAGAAAGAAAGAAAGAAAGAAAGAAAGAAAGAAAGAAAGAAAGAAAGAAAGAAAGAAAGAAAGAAAGAAAGAAAGAAAGAAAGAAAGAAAGAAGAAAGAAAGAAAGAAAGAAAGAAAGAAAGAAAGAAAGAAAGAAAGAAAGAAAGAAAGAAAGAAAGAAAGAAAGAAAGAAAGAAAGAAAGAAAGAAAGAAAGAAAGAAAGAAAGAAAGAAAGAAAGAAAGAAAGAAAGAAAGAAAGAAAGAAAGAAAGAAAGAAAGAAAGAAAGAAAGAAAGAAAGAAAGAAAGAAAGAAAGAAAGAAAGAAAGAAAGAAAGAAAGAAAGAAAGAAAGAAAGAAAGAAAGAAAGAAAGAAAGAAAGAAAGAAAGAAAGAAAGAAAGAAAGAAAGAAAGAAAGAAAGAAAGAAAGAAAGAAAGAAAGAAAGAAAGAAAGAAAGAAAGAAAGAAAGAAAGAAAGAAAGAAAGAAAGAAAGAAAGAAAGAAAGAAAGAAAGAAAGAAAGAAAGAAGAAAGAAAGAAGAAAGAAAGAAAGAAAGAAAGAAAGAAAGAAAGAAAGAAAGAAAGAAAGAAAGAAAGAAAGAAAGAAAGAAAGAAAGAAAGAAGAAAGAAAGAAAGAAAGAAAGAAAGAAAGAAAGAAAGAAAGAAAGAAAGAAAGAAAGAAAGAAAGAAAGAAAGAAAGAAAGAAAGAAAGAAAGAAAGAAAGAAAGAAAGAAAGAAAGAAGAAAGAAAGAAAGAAAGGAAAAAAACCCTTGTTCAACATGTAAATTGATGACTTTTCATAGGCATTCCTAGATTTTAATGCTTTTCACAGGAAACTTCTGCTGTGGACAACCAAGTTTGATAGAACTGATAAAGAAGTTACTAAACCAGTTCAATACTTCAGATGAAAGGACTGCTGAAGAAAGGGGAGGCCACTGCATGAAAATCTCCCTAAATAGGTACGTAACTGTGCAGGAAAATGTGGAATAGTGTGCTTGCCAAGGAAACACACAAAGCACACGGATGCTGTAATTATTTTTAATAGGATCCAATTGCCTGATTTATTTTGACAATTATTTCCAGCCACAGCCACTAACAGTCATGGAAAGAGTTGCCAGGCCCCGATCCCAAGCCTCAGCATACTAGCAAGGGCTGCACTCCATGTGCCCACATCGGTCTGAGCATGACAGATCAGACATGATGATCAAAGTCCTACCACTTACTTCCTGCCCTGCCTTGGGTGGAAAAAGAACATCTTATCTGAGAGGTTCAAAAGAAACTTCTTTAGCATTTCGCAAAAGCTCATGACAGTCCAGTTAAGCACAGCAAGAAAGAAAACTCTTCCTTTCTGCCACTTGAAAGTTATAAGCTAGGATGCAGAATTCTGCGAGATCCACCTGAAATTTGTTGCAAGGGCTCCCCAGGTTTCTAAGAACCCTTGTAACCTGGTGAGCTGCCCAGCAGGGTACCAAAAATGTTTCTGGGTATGGGGCAAGGTGGGATAATTCCCCCTGGAGACCTGACGGCATACCCTCTTCCATCAAGTGCTCTCCAGCAACACCAGAAAAGGGTCCTTTGTTTCAATCTGCCTTTTGTAGATATCATCACCCAGAAAAATAGTAATGATAAATAAGAATGAGAAAAGAAAATTGCACAGAGGGACTCAAGAGAGTAAAATGATACTGTCCCCACCTATTTTGATTTTGCTCCTCCACACAATTAAAGTCTTGTTTCAATATGGCTTTAATTTCATAGCCCTTGGTTTAGATCCTACTCTTCTATACACTTCACTTCCTAATAAAGCATCCCATTAGTAAACTACATTTATGCTAATGTACTCGCTTGCAGTGATAATTATCACAGCCCTTAGCCCTGGTCCTTGCCAGTGTGAGCACGTCAGGAGGGGTTGGTATAGCATTATAATTATACAATTAGCCTTGTCATGGCAAGGAGCTCTGGGAATAGAGACATCTTGAAGCTTAAATTGTGGACAGCTGATAGATGACTGTCATTAAGCTCCTTTGATCGCTCCATGATGGAATAGTCACTGAGCTGTGGGGTAGGCTTCTTTAATGAAAAAAAAAAAGACCTTGAACCACAGCCACTATCCTCCACCTCTTCCCAACCTGTCCAGCCACCCCCAATGCCTCCCACTTTACACAGCTTCTCTCTCATCCCATCTGCAGCAGAATAACAAAAGCTGTCTCTAACAAGTCATTCCTAATCCATCAAGTCTTGACAGAGGAGCAATGCTCCTCACCTCACAAGTGCAGCCAAGGGGACCTCACTTGCCTCTGGCTCTCCCTGCTCAGAGCCTCCCTCACTCCATACAGGAGGAGCGCAGGCCAAAACTCATTTAATTCAGGATGTGAGGTGAGCGCTGTACCAGCTTCTGGGTCAGCTTCTCAGTTGCATAAATCAACACAGATCTTTTGAATTTCACACAGATCTTTTGAATTTACATCCAGTTGAGAAGCACTGCCCTGGGCAGTAAGAAAACATGCAGTTCTAAAAAGCCCGGCATGGAGAGAGGCTTCAGGAGCAGGCAAGTGGATGAGCCCTCCTTTTTGCCATGAGAACTGCAGAAGGGCACTAAGCCCTGTAACGTCAACCTGCCAAATGGGAGAGAGCACAGGGCAGCAGCAAGCAGCAGTGAGGAGGTTTTGCAAGTGCCTTCAACTCCGTGGCTCTCGAAGACTCCCAGCTGCAGATCTGCACTGCTGGCAGGGAAACCTTGGAGAGAGCAATGACTGCAAGTGTGCTGGAATAATACTCAACAGATATGCATCGTCTTCATTACAATCCGATCCCCAAGTTCCTCTCTCTTTTTCTTCCCTCGACTGTTTTCAAACATTGTTTTCCTGCATGCCTGGATAACTGATGCAGCACAGGGCTTTAGTTAAGGTAATTCGAGAATTCTTTTGCATTGAAAAGATACAAAAAGTAATCCCCTAAAGTACTTGATTTTCCTTCCATGACATTCCACTGTGTGAACCTACTCTGCTCTACCTCGTTAGTATTCTGAGGGGTTGTGAACGAATTATTATAGTTCAGACCGCAAAAAACAGTCCTGGCAGCCCCTGAGGGATACAGGGTAAAACAGAATGGGGCAGTGGCTAGGAGACCTAGGAGAGCTGAGCTCTCCACCACAGGCTAGGTGATCATAGGCAAGCTGCTTTGTTTTAGGAAGATTGTTTCCTTTCTCACTCTTCCTCGGCCTTGTCTTCTGTGGGGCCAGGAAATGTTCCTTGGTGGTTGAACACGGCTCAGCAAAAATGGTGCACGTGTAATGCAAATCAAGTGGCAGAATGAAACCATAACTGTACCAGAAAAATAAGCAAAACTGTAGAAGGGGCTGCCTGGGTTGAACTTCTACATTGAATTTAGCAAGTGACGTGTGCAACATTACAGAAGCAAAACTGCATTTCTGGATGCCGTTGAGAGAGACAGAGCCTAGCACAGCACAAAGTCCCATGATAATAATTCCAACAGGACTCAGGTTAATTTTTCCACTAGCGTAACAGCAAGAGGATACGGCCTAAAATACAGGTGTCTTATAGTTAACCTCATGCAGTGTCAGCGTGCAACCAACTCTTTCTGACTAGAAACCTCAAGTTATTTCTTCTCTTTTGAATGCACTGCTGTAACAATGTCCTCAGCCCCACACCTCCAAGTTGCCAGGAAGTGTGTTTGGGCAGCCCTTGCTGAGAGAAATTCTATCAAACACATTGAAATACCAATGCACACAGTACCTTTTGTTTTGTTTCTATCTCCCTGATTTACATGCATCTGTCATGCACTGGCTGTCAAGGATGTAATTCACCTACTGAGAATTCACTTCTAGGTTCATGCCTAGGATTTGATTCTCAATTTGTTTCTCAATGAATGTCCATGCAGCATTATTCCATCCTTCTACACCCTAAGGCCACCAAGCTTGTCACTCTTGCTCCTACTCTAGGAATATCTTGATACGTGAGCACAGCTTACTGATTTACAAGACATCAAACTCCACGTAAAATTGCTGAGCTGAACTCAGAGTCCAAAGGTTAAATATTCAGTCCCTCAGCAAGATGCTACCCATAGAAGTGACACTCAAGGAGATGCCTTGTGTATCTGCAAAGCAGAAGGGAAGAACCCTGTTAGACACAGCTGCTGTCTAACAACTATGTTTTATGCAGAATGCTTGGGGGCTACTCTATTTTTGTAACTTTCATCCATAAAATAAGAAGCTAAAGCTTCTGGAAAGAGAACACAATTACCCTACGATGATAAAACAGTCAGAATAAATTTAACAAAATCTGTATAAACAAAAAGAAAAAGCGTCCAAGCTTTTTTTTTCCAATTGGCAGTAGATAATGCTTAATAACTGCCCTATCATCAACCTTTAGAAATGACATGCAGAGCTATATGCAGGTTGGCAACCAGGCACAGTGCCTAACTAGTTTTCGCATCTAGTTGTACAGAAGTAGAGACATATGGAAATGAACAGCCTGGCAGAACAAGTGAACTCTGAAGCAGTGACTTCGATAAATAAATGCCTGCACATTGGCAGATGGAGAAAAGCGCAGTAGGGAGGAACTGTATTGCAGCAGCAACTTGATTTTAAACAATTCATAAAAATCGGCCTGAACTCTGGAATCAAGGCATTTCCAATTCTTTCAGTCCTCTTCTTGCTGGAGAAATTTCTCACCACAAAAAGAGGGAACGTGAAGGTAGAAAGATGTATCTAACAAAAGGCAGATTCCAGAAGCTGCTTCAGGAAGTAGAGAATAGGACTGGGAGGGCACTGATCATTTTTGCCTCTCATTACATTGCTAATCACGTTTTTGGTAGCTTTCAGAAAGACACAACCAGTCATTCCCAAAATTTTAGAAAAGCAGAGCCTGAAACGTGAGCACAGCAGATGCAGGTACATGGGATACACAGACTTTTCCCGCAGCGAATGGAAACTTGCGCTTCATGCAACAGCCACCTTCTGCGCTCAATCCTCTGGAGACCAGTCTATTTGTAAGCAAATTGAATCTCTCCTATTTGCAGACTGATTCCTAGTCACTGTTAAATGTGACAGATGAGTGGAAAACAAGTATTACTACTCTGCTGCTGCTAGGAGAGGACTAGCACATTTATTCCACTTTTTGGGATAAGGTGACTGTTTGGTGATCTCAAACATTTTCTTGTGTACAGCCCCTAACCCCAATTGACATTATAGTCTGACAGACAGCAAGAGAATAGGCATTCCTGTATCCCATCAGAAAGTACAATGCAATGCAGAAAATTCTGGGCAACATTTGCATTACTCTTCTACGTTATGCCTCCTATGTCCCTACGTCTTTCCTCACTGATAGCCTCCCATATAACAATTCAGACATGCATCTTTTATGCAAAGAAGCAACCTGTCAGGGAAGATTTTCAACACACAACTGTCATTCAAGGTCTTCAGAGACAAGAAGAAAATAAAGAGCTAAAGGTACATTTTTATTCTTTGGAGTTTACTTCCACAACAGGAGTGCACCATACTGGGCCAGTACGCAAGCAGTCAGTACCCGTGGTGACATTCTCAACTCTAACATCCTCTACCAAGTATCACTGACATGCACGCAAAAGCAGCAAAACGCAGAGCTCCCTGTCAGACGAGTACTAATTCTCTCCACGCCCAGTATCAATCACTGCACTAAAAACAGGAGAAGGGAAAAAGCCACATGAATAAATTGAGGGGAAAATAACCCAGAGAAAAGGCAATGGCCCAGAGTTACCGGGTCAGCCTTACGTACCAAGTACTGCGCTTTTTCAAGAAAATAGTCACTTGCTGCTGTCCCTTTTATGGGTAGCCAGGAGGGTGAGCTTCACGCTGTAATGTGAAGCTAAGGCAAAATTAACCTCAAGATTATTGTAATGCAGAATAAAATTAGTTTAATTAAACTTTAATAAACTAACTACTCAATAATAGGCCACATTTGTTACAAGGAAAACCTTCATCAGTTAAGATCTCACTTCTTTGCATTGCTTGGTTACCTACTATCTCAGAACTCAAATACCTCTGTAATACCTCATCTTCTGTAATATCTCATCTTCTCCTCCCACATCACACGGTGATCAAGAAAAGTGGCACACAATGGTTTTGAAATGAGTGTACCTAAATCCAATCCTCACATTATGCTGAAACCATTTACAATGGAAATCAATTTAGAACCCATTTCCCTTTGATAAAAACCACCATGGGAAAACCATGATCTGCCTTCCGCAGACCCTTCCATGGATCTGTCAGCTCTGTAAGCCTCTGCTATAGATCAGGCTATTGGTTTCACTAAATCAGCTGCCCACACAAAGCCCATAGCAAAGCAAGTACAGCTATCAGTCCAGTGAGTCAAGGGCCATACACATGTACAAAGTGAAAATAAGGGAGGATTATCTTTTCAGGTATGCCACTGTGTTGTTATTTATCACAAAACATTTACAGCTACTATCATTCAAGAGAGTGGGGAACAGATGGGAAGGAGGTTGTGCTGAGAGAAAGGACTCAAACAGGAACACGTATCTTCTCCCTCACCTTCCTCAGTCTGGTAACAGCCCTAAATAAACCCCTGCAAATCTCCAGATACACGCAATCCCCACCAGTGTGTTCCAATGTTCCATGAGACTTTGGCTGTTTTACCACCACAGCACAGCAGAATCACAGGTATTAACATATCTGCAAAATGCTGCAACATCATAACATGGGTTTGTGATTCCCCCACCCTGCTTCTGTGGATCAAGCCCTCTACCCAGCATCAAGGTCATTTCATCAACTGTCACCTTCCGGTAGATCAGACAACAGATCTGATCCTGGAAAGAAACCGGTCCCTATTAATGATGAAGCTCAAACTCCTCTTGCCTTGAATAAAAACTCAATGCTACCTGAACTTCTCACTTTTCTTACTTTTCTAAGAAAATATTTTGTATTTAAGTGAATGTTTACTTGATGGCTGCCATTTGGTTCAGCAAAATAATTGCTGAATTTACAGGTTCCTTTCCAGTGCTAAAAAGTTTAATACTACAACTTTAAGATTTCACAATAGATGTGGTAAATTCACTTAAGGCTGCAGATTCAACATAAGAGGGCAGTCTGTGGCATACATTTATAGGTAACAAGCATTTTAACCAAAATAATCTAAAACTTTAAATAACCTCTAAACAGTCCTAAATAAAAGGTCAGTTCCAGATCCTCATTTGTAGTAACATCACTGTACACAACTCTGGTTGCACAAAAGAGCCTTTAAAGTGGATAAAAACTATAGTCCTCTCTCTGCAGTCTTAAGTCTTGTTACTCTTTGCAACCGATTATGAACAACTTGTCCTTTGTACCACACGGAATACCTGAAAATACATAAAAATGTACCTAAAAACATCATGAAAGGATTACATTAGGGCTGCATTTAGGACCTATACTCTGTTCCACTTCAGCTGAAGTGCAGTCTGTATCTGAACGATAAAGGCTTCACTCCTTCACTTTCTCCTAAAACCCCACAGGAAGGCAGGGCACGTTACGTGACGGCAAGCAAAGCAGGATCCAGCCCTTCCCGTTCTACAGAGACGAGCAATATTATCCTTCAGCCTCAGCTGTTGTGATAGGTCTTAAACACAGTAGAAGTGCAGTGGTTCCCAAAGGAGTGACTTAAGTGAATATTTATCTTCTTGGCAGTGTGGGGGCAGACAACTGATGGCATATCAGAATTTAACTGGCAATGCAGATTCAGAACAGTAGAAAACTACAATCAGGTTAAATCAGCATCTATGAATAGTGAACAGCGGAAGAGGCTGAAAAATCATTCTGCACTCAGCTCCAAATATCACATAGGAGACTTCATCCCCCACTTCCACCTCCTTCCCAAAAGACTCCTCATTAATACTGAGTTGGAAAGACACTTTGGTTTACATGTTAACATCTAATCTGTAATACAGTAAGTAGCCAAAACAGTGTGTATTCCAAGAACTACCCAACCTTCCTGAAAATAAAAACATGCCTGAAAAAAACCACACAAACAAAACCAAACCATTTTTTTTCTTTTTTTTTTTTTCTCTATATCATGTTGTTCAGTGAGTTATGAAAATGACAAAAAAAGAACAGCATGAACCACATACCTTAGCTATTTGGACACACCAGTTGAGCAGAAGCTGGGAGCCAATATTATCCTTATGTTCATGAACATAATCCAACAGGCAGCCATGAGGCATGAGCTGAGTGACCAGTTGAATGGTTGGGCTCAAGCAGACACCCAGGAGTCTCACCAGGTGCGGGTGGTCCATGCTGGCCATGATAAGAGCTTCCTGTAAGAGAAAAAGTGACCCAGTTACTCCAAAGTGCTTAAAGACTCTCATGCATAGAAGATTTCCCATTTGCCACAGAGTGCCTAAAGGGGATCAGTGTCCACTAAGCACCATGAATTCCTGTGTTGTTTACCCAGTGCTGGGCATAACGAGGCAAAGTCAAGTTCGATGTAGCATGTGTGATGCAATGAGCCCCAAGCACCAGCTCAGACTATCTGAACAGATCCAGTGAAGGCTCAGATCAGAAATTCTGCTTGGCTTTATATTCCCTGTTCTGTTACATCCACAGAAGCCAAGATAGGACACACTTGATTTTACTTAAAGGTCTTGCTGGTTTCGTTTTACTTCCCTTTACTTTGTTTCTTGAATATATTTCCCCAACTTGTGGTCAAGCCACTGGGTATCAGCTTCTTTTTATGCAAGCAAACTCTGCCACTCATGCTTAGCGAGATGGCCAGTTAGGCCTCATTTGGCGAGATATTTGATTAAGCCACGCTAAAATGCCTCACTGGATCAGAGATTTTATACTTAGTCTCTTACAGGCTTAAGCATGTAACATTTCTGTCAACCGAAGCCTTCCTCAAGTTCAATCTGCAAAGGGTTAAGAACCAGCAGGTTTAGTGTGGGCTTTTCAAATGTGCCTGATGCTCCTAAGTCCTACTGAAAGTCAGCAGATTTGCTAACCCATTAGGACATAACCACGCCACCGTCTTGACGCCTGTTGTACAGCAATAGCCTAAACTAGTGGTCGGGATGGCACAGAATCACAGAACGTTAGGGGCTGGAAGGGACCTCAAAAGATCATCTAGTCCAGCTCCCCTGCCAGAGCAGGATCACCTACAGTAGAGCGCACAGGAAAGCGCCCAGGCGGGTTTTGAATGTCTCCAAGGATGGAGACTGGCTACAGCACCAGTCCCACTCATCTGACGCTGCCACGAGTAGAGCGCTACAGAAAGCAGCAGCTCTCTAAGTCCAAGTCTCTTAGCTCAGCTCCTGATTCTTCCAAAGTCTTCTCCCAACAGATCTTGGATGAGTTATTTTGGGTTTTTTCCACGCTTCAGCTTCTCACACAGAAAATAGGAAATAGTATTCCTTTCTTTCTTCACTTCATCTTTTCCAGATCATAAGTTTTCAGCTAGCAAGCTACGCTGTCCAATACCAAGGACCAGAAGGACTTAATCTTGGCCATGCTCTTCATCCCTAAAGTTCGTACCACTGACAAGTGGCACAGAAACACCTTATAAAAAAACCTACCATCTGCCCTTAGAGGTAATGCTGCCATCATAAGCAACTGGCATTCAGACAGCTCTTCTCTCTCCTTCACTAAGCTGAATCCTCCATTTCACGACCACTTCATCATGGCAATGGAACAATAAAAAGTGAGATGAAACTGGGGCTTTGTAAAGGTATTTTGGTTCTCTCTCTTTCTCAAAAAACCTATACAATATCTTTCTGACAACTTGAAGAATAACAGCTGTAATAGTGCCAAAGTGAGAAAGAAAGAAAAAAAGGATGAGAAAAAGTTGGCATCAGAGGAACACAGCATACCCCCCTAACTCATGAAAGTTGGGCTTTTTCCTTCTCTATATTAAGGCAAAAAAAAGTCCTGGCAAGTAGGCTGAGTTTGTATTAAAGGAAATTGCTCATCATAGTACAAAGAATATTTGAAACCAAATTGCAGAGTATTTGCATAATAGTTCTCTCTCTTTCTTTCTCTCTCTTTTTTGTTAAGACGAAAAGATGAACAAGACACTAATTGTAGGGTTCCCCCCCAATAAGAAAAGAGCAGATGGCCTCCATTGGGGGGAGTATCTCCTTCCTTTTTCTTACTAAATATATGTGAAGAAATAAATAAATGAATACATAAGGGCTATTTGATGGGATGACTGGAGGAGGAGCTCTAAGAAAGATTCTGATTTAACAAATTAGAAAAGGAATCTTAATTTAAGCAGTTTTGCTCAAAGTCAAACTAATATAGTTCTCGCTCACTCAACTTGTATGCATGGGGTCTCCTTGAAACAATTTCAGCCTCTCTTCTGCTGTGACTAGAAAACATCACCGAAGGTCACCGGAGTAAATACCTGTTGACAGGTGCATTATCCATTTTCAGAGCACAAAATTACTCTGCCTCATTTTTTCTTTTTACCCTATTCATTTTTCTCCTGCAGATGCATAAGGGGATAGTACTTGTTGCTCTCTCCCTCTTGAGAAAGGTAAGAGCTTCGTGAGGAACTTGGAGCAGAAGTACTTTTCCTTATAGTGAGGACTGATGAGAAGATAGGCAATATTCTTTTTGCTCACCAAGGGACCAGATGGAAAGCTTTGAAGCACATGCTCCATTAGTCTCCGGCTACCTGCCATTTACAAGTCTGCCTGAGTCCAAATGAAAGACACTTCTGTGCAGTAATACAAGCAAGCAGAGTCATTTGTCTCATTCTGATGTTATGGGAAAGCACATATTTTTCCAATAGTTTTGGGCAATGGTACCAGAAAAAGAAATGCTGTTAGCAAAATACTGTGGACTTCTCTGTAATGAATTGAGGCGCACAACAGAGAGCAAGGAAACTTTCATTGTAGATCTAAGTCACTAACGGATACTAATTTAGCATGAATTCTGGTTTCACACTGTTATTCTCATTAGTAAAAGTATTGTTATTTTTATTAAACTCGCACCTACAGGAGAACTAAATTCAGGGTTATGTCTACCAGCACAGCACAAACACAAATGAAAAGAGATTACAATTGTTTTGCTAGAGCCTAATTAGACAGCACAGACAAACAACAACAACAGAAACATCCTGATGTAGTAGCATTTTAAAAATCTGTTCAGCAAATAAGGAGTATGAGTCCTCATTTTAAAATCTGGACATGAGAGACCCTAGAGCTGCCATCTCCACGACACTTAGGCACTTTGCAGCCTGGTTCCAAATTAAATTTTCTAAGACATTTAATCAGGTAAGGCACCTAAACTCACAGACTTGGCTGTTTGACACTGGCATCTTTCAAAACCAGCCTCTGCAATTTCCTGAATCTTCTGGTTGCCATAAGTCTACAGATCTTGTCTCTATACACAATTGGCTCAATTACACAAATTATTTTAAAATTGTGCCTATTCGAATTTAACAGAGAGGAAACTGAGGTACAGAGAAGCACAATCTACTATCTACAGTCACACAGGGAGCTTAAAGAAGAAGTGGGAACTGTGCCCCAGGTCACTTTACCTTTTTATCCTGAAAAAAAAAAATCCTTTGAAGGCTGAAATAAAGCGAAGGACGGGAGAGGAGTGGTTAAGATATGGTACTTTATCTTTCCCCCAGGAGTCAGAGTCTTTGTAACATCATGTGCTTACACTAGCATCTGAGAAATGACAGGAGTGGTGACAGTTTTGAAAAGCTCCTGTTGGACATCAGACACCCTCCTTCATCTGTCTGCAGGAGCAAGAAGTCTTATCACAAGAGTAACTCCTCAGCCAAACCAAATCTCTCCCTGGAGTTTCTTTATGCTGCTGCTGCTCAGGTATTAATTATCCCAGCAGTGTGTGGCAGCCACACACAGGACAGCTCTAAGCCGGCCAGCTTAGATGCATGCCGCAGTTGTGGAGCTCAGCTTGCCCTCACCTCTAAGCTGTGTTTTGCAGTCTATGGTAAACCCTGACCAGCTGAGGCCAGGGTACCACAATATCTCAGATGAGTTACTTAAAACCAAGGCTGTGCATGTATATTCTATTCACAGCAGTGTTTACAGTGTGAATATATCCAAGGAGAAGGCTGGTAAAGAAAGACCTTGATGCAGAAGGCAGTTAATCCCATCGGCTGCTTTGCAGGGCCACTTTTGTGTCCCCCCAGTCTCATCACAGAGAGAACTGCAAGTGACTCTGAGCCTTCCATGTCTAACTCGGTATCATGCTTCTCAGATAGACTATTTTCTGCGAAGAAATCACGTCACACTGACCATTCCTCTCTTCTGCCCCTTTTGAACGTGGCTGATCCGTTGCCACATTAAGCTCAACTCCTGTGACTTTTATACACAACCCTGTATTAAAAAAATGACATAACATCGATCCATCTGCCATGTGCATTTAGTAAGACGAGAGCGTACCCAAAAAGAAGGGTGAGCTGGTAGGTCCTGGTGAGCTATCACCAGACCTATGACTCCGGTTTCTGCCAGCACAGCCATGTCAACAGGGGGCTGAGGAAGTGCCACAGCCAACCCCATCACAAAGAGGACAGGCACAGCCCTCAGAGCACCTGCCCATACACTGCCACAACACGGTTAGACAACTAAAACAATATTTAAGTTATGAGAGCCAGTCGTCACTGTAGCAGTACAACTCTACAAACACTTGTCAACACAGATGATGAAGAGAACTAGCCACTTGCTTCTCACAGCCCACTTAAGCTGCCTTCACTCCTTATATGGCTTTGAAAATCTCACCTAAAACTCTTTTCCTCATCTATCCATACTTTGCAGTCATGTTTGAAATGCATTTAATTTGACTGTTGTTTCTGAAAATAACTCCAAATCCAACTAAAGCGGGACTTTCATTTTGACCTTCCAAGATGAGAAAGAAAATTCTCAAGATTGTGAGAAGAAACGGTGCTGAGTAACACCTACAGCACATCTTGTAAGATAGTATTTAACTTCCTCCATTCCTACTCTGATGTGTTATTGATAACAGTTACAACTGACGACTAAACGTATTAGCCAGCATGATGGTCCCTGGAAAGCATCCTTTGACACTGGTGTAGTTTTTGTGACCATTTAGTTTGTAAATCAGTGGACTCAGCAAGGTGACGTGCCACTAGCAGCAGAATAATGCCATACTTATGTTCAAGCTGAAAATTTCTTCTCCATTCGTAATGGTACAGGACACAACTTACTTCCAGCATATGTCCTCGTTAATTAGTACAAGGGTTAAGTATATGATCAAGCACCCCGGGCCAGACTGTTCCTGAGAATGCTAGAGATGGCATACAGGCAACTCCTGAGACCCCTGGGGTCCTGGAACCAGGCAGAGCTGACAGGAAGCCATCACCCTGCCAAGTTCAAAACCATGCTCTCAAGGAAATCTGAACATCAGAATCGGTCGAGAGACCTTCCCTTAGCTGCCTGAAGAGGCTCTGAAACATGTCAACAGGTCATGTCATTAGGAGTCCTGTACCGGGCGGTGGATCCCAGCACCTTCTAATGCAGTGCTGGATAACCCCATCTTCCTGCTGCTGAAGACTTCACCCAATGAGAATTAGCATTTGAAGTAATACTGATCATCTCCTTGTATCAGACTCGAATCTCTGGAAGACGGGAAAAGACGCTCCTGAAGGCTTGTTCTTTAACAGATGAGCTTCCTGAGCCCCAATGGTCATGTCACAGAGAGCACTAGGAGAAGCACATGTCCCCTTCCAGTGCCCTGCATACATGTGCTGTCCCCCAGAGCCAAAGCAAGAGAAACATGCTCCCTGCTCCACAGAAGTTACCACAGATCTGCAGCCCCCAGTTCAGCAAGCCCAGGGTAAATTTTACTGCTCCAGTTAAACTAGGTGAACGTATGCACCTGATAAAGAGTTCAATAAGCAGGGACAAAGTCTGAAAAATTTTTGTTTTTTCTAGCCTTCTGCTTCTAACTGTTCTCACCACAAAATGCCCTGAAACAAAACAAAAACAAAACAAAAGAAGCTGGAAAAGAACAATCCACCTGTTTTCCTAATCATCGTCAAGTAAAATGTACTTAAAAGCTGACTTCATACTGTGCTGTGCATTTTTTTCTGAAAGCACAAGCTGTGATCTGGTAACAGGAGAGATAATACAGTGAATACACTGCTTTTTACATTAATTTTACAATGTTTCTAATGGCAAGGGCAAACACCTGCCTGGAATGCATGTCTGATCTGCTTCGGGGCAGATCCAATTACAGTCCAACATACTTTCAATGCCTTTTGTTTGTCTGCTAGGTCTTACAAATTTTTTAGGTTAGAGCGGACCTAGCTTATGCAGTCTGCACAGTTACTTAAGCTGAATGACAGTAAAACGTATATACCCAATACACAGATGCCCACATTTATCGTACGACAACAATACCCATTGTTACATTTCCCCTGTAATTCCTATGCAAGACGCTGTTTTCAACTGCTTTACAGCACTGCTCTACTTTCAACCATTGGGCTGCAATTTTTTGCAGCCCCCTTGGGCAGTATCATGCAGCCCACTTGGGCAGATACTCTCTGGAAAGCTGCTGTTGAAATGTCTCAGCCATTTCTGAAAATGAGAGGTGCAGCTAGAGGGACCAACAAAAGATATCAGAGCCCCACAGCGGGACAGTAGCAAACAGAGGGAGGACAGTAACAGCATAAACTGCCACAGCTGTTTTTCCAGGAACTGTTTTATAGTCATTAGGAGCAGACACATTTAACAGGGCACTTTCAGGCAAAAGTCTTATTTGGGACTTGGCACCAGCTTCTACAACCAATTTTACTGCTGTGTAATACA
Organism: Trogon surrucura; assembly: GCA_020746105.1. Classification (NCBI taxonomy): domain Eukaryota; kingdom Metazoa; phylum Chordata; class Aves; order Trogoniformes; family Trogonidae; genus Trogon; species Trogon surrucura. Next base: position 50,578,474 of record CM036621.1, on the reverse strand, counting down.
GTGAATGAACCAACCACTTTTTCTTCGGGGAACCCCTGTGTTTGGCTAGCAGAGTAAGAAGCAGCTAGAGGTCTAAATCAAGGCCCTGTTATTAAGGAAGCCGAAGGGGCTGTTAGCTCGAGTTTTGCACTAACCTCCACCTCCTGGAAACTCCCCTGTGCTTGTTTAGTTTTAGGAAGCAATGCTAAGGAAGTTATGTGTGACCAAACAAAGTAAGTAACAGTATGAGTCTCATTAATACATGTTTCCTCAGAGCTGTGACAAGCTCCTGTGATTAAAGAAGCTACAGGCTTCAGACGGGTGTTTTTAGATGCTACCTCTTCGGATTTGAGCTTTTTTGAGTTCAGTTTCCAATGAGGAGCTTGACCAGAAGTGCGCTGGGTACTGAGTGGAGTCACTGCATGGAGTCACTCTGACTGGAATCATTAACTGGAGTCAATGTGATCCACCATTAAATGGTGAGATTAACTTACTCCTTCAAAAAGTTCTGGAAATCCAGCTGCCAGGTGTGCCAATACACCCAAAACTTTCTTGGATAAAAACTAAGACTCCAAATGAAAAGAAAATGAATTTCCACAGCAGAGACCACACACTGTGGTCTGCCACACACAAATACGATGGAAACAGCATCAGGCAAGTACCGCTCACTTGGCTCTGACCAAGTTAGTGCCACTGGGAGAAGGTGGCTCAAGATCAGTGTCCCATCCTGCATCCAGGCTGCAGCCTGGTGACAAGCAAGGCACGGTACAACGCCGGAGTAATGCGCTCTCCACTCATCACCCAGGAGCTGAGATGGCCTCTGGCTGGAGCATTGCTAAATCGGTGCACAGTCTTTTCTGGAGGTTGGTATGTGTCTTCAAACACGCTGCATTTCTCTGAGCAGGCATACCCTCCAAGACTCCGTCTCTTGTCACAGCACTTGCACACAGCAGAGAGGGTGTGCAGTCTTACTGACTCAACACTGGAGAGGCACAGCCCATACTGTTGACACCAAATTCAAATGCATGCAATTCAAATGCATGAGAGAGATGCCCCACTTTCCGCCAATCACTTACTTGAAGCTAGCACAATTCAGTGTGGGTTTCACAATTCAGAACTCTGCTCTCTGTGTATTTTGGAGCAACATAAAATCAAATAAATGGAAGAGAAGAAAAAGCAGTGGTACTGCGATCCCTGTCCTGCATGAGAGCAAGGGCAACCACATTGACTCCAACAGGGTTCAAGTGTTTAGAATTAAGCACGTTTAAATATTTGTAGGAGATACATTTTGTAGAACCCACACACCATATACTTCTTACTTACTTCCCGCTGACTTTGTACCAATTCAGTCTCCCAATTCATGAGAGCCCATGTTAGATAGCTTAGGAGGAATCTCAAGTCTCACGAAACAACTCTCTAGGGCACAACGAGCTAAGTGAAGATCTTCCATCAAACATCCAGTCAGGGGATAACTGCCACGAGCCTTTCTGTGAACTTTGCATGAAAGCATTGATTCTGGTGATTAGAAAGCAAATTCTGGACCACTTTCAGTTTGTTTTTATGTATAAATGGCCAAGAGTTCAGGACCTCAGCCATCAGACATGTTTCCATTGAAAGCCTTTGAGAGAAGTAACAGGAAGTTTCAGATTGGCCATCGCTCCTGGCAGTTCAGGTGTAGGTGATTTAACAGCACGCACATCTCTCTGTAAAAATATTGTATCATTCTAACAAATGTTTTACCTGGAGCTTGCGACATGCATCGTTATTTCAGAATCGTCTGTCAAAAGTGATTTGTTTCTTACTATTTTGATGCAACTAGCAAAAATGTTTGAAGTTTTAAATGTACAGTCTAAAGAAAAGCAATCATTTCAGCATTATTTGAACACAAGGGTAAAAAGACCTTACCGCTGACCAGCTAATAAACATTTTCAGCCTTAGCTACAGATTCCTTTCAGAAGGAAGGAGCTATTGCTTTGATTTTTGATGTAAAATGAGTGATGGCAAGGTCTCAAGAATGAATGATAGAGAGAAAAAAAAAATCTATCAAGTTCTCACTCCTTTCTGAAGAGACTTGGGACACTGCTTTGAAATTTTCTGGTACCACTGAAAAGCTTGACTTTATAATCACACACTGAAAGCTCCTTCCTCCTTCAATTTAAAGGGATAGCATCAGGTTGAAACCTAACTTCATCAAGTGTACTATCAACATTAAGAGCTGTTTTAATCAAAGATACATTTTGCCCGTAACTCAGGTATTTCATCTCTCACAACTGAGAATTCAAAATAGACTTATCTCCGTGTTTCCCTCATCTGCATTCAGTTGCTCAAGAGCATTGCACACAGGACGCAAGTACTGCAAAGGGATGATGATATTTAAACAAAAAAGGCTTCACTGGACTGTTTGGTTCACAGTTAAGATTTATTTTTTTTTTTTTGGACCAAGCTGGCATCAGTGAACCACAAAGTCATCAAAAGCTACCACACATTTCCTGTTGCAGCGCTTTCTCCCTTCCAGCGTCGCTCTGCCTGTTATCTTCTCCTGAGTTTCCACAATTTTCCCCCCACCCTTTTCTTCTCTACTTTCTTTCTTCTTTCTTTTACCACCCTGTTGACCTACTCTTCTCTCAAAGATAAAACTAAAATGAAAAACCTCTCACCAAAAAAACACCTCAAAAAACACGCACTTGAAAGGAAATCTCTACCACCTCCAAATACACTAAAATTCCTACACCTCCCACCTCTGGGTGCTCCTCCCAAGGGCGGTGAGCTGGGCCCTGCCCTGCGCTTCGCCTGCCACCTCTGTCCCGGCCGAGTCCCTCCGTGTCTCGCCGTGTGCTCCTTGTCCCTCTGTCCACCCAGCCCTGGGATGCTCCCGGAACTGCAGGTCCCGGGAGCGCTGGGGGGTGGCAGGGCTGGGCAGCAGCCGTGCTGCGCAGGGGGCCCTGTGGGGAGCGCCTGGAGCTGCCCCCAACTGGCTCCGTCCGGCTCCAGCCGGCCCAGCCCAGCCGTACCAAAGCAACTGTGAGGGGCCTTGGCTGCCGGCCGGGATGGTCCCTCTCCTCCGCCCCCCTCCACGGCCACCCGTGGGATGACGCCCACCCATTTCAGTGACCTGGCTTGCAACAGTGGCCAGAAGTTAGAAGTCAACACAAAGGAGAGCAAAGGCAGTTCACAGCCCCAGCCTGCCCACAGATACCTGTCCTGGGGGCTTCTTACAAACCATAGAACTGGCGGCTTGTTCTATGGTCTAACCACAAGGTTTAACATCCCTCCCTAAACGTTCACAAGATTTGAGCATGTCCTACAGTCAGGGTCATACATACATACATACATAGAACAATCTAATAGAATAATAAATCGTTTTCCTTATTTTGAGAAAATCTTGACATCTGCGACAACCCCTGGATCAAATACTATGATCTTCAATGCATGGCCATATTCAGGTCCAGACTTCTGGAACTCCAAGAGCAAACCTGAATAAATGAGCAGCCAGCTGCTTGTTACCAATGCAAAAGTCTCAGTCAAATCAATAAATACAACTCTGTATTCATTAGCTTCTATTTGTGGCTGTGTAGACTCTCTCATAGACAAGATCTTACTGAAGTATAGAAGTCAAGAACATAAAGTTATGGGGAAACACCACTTAAACTTGCAGTATTGCAGGGGGAAATGCCTGTTTTATAACTATGCTGTAACTGTATGTTTTATAACTATGTGGTGTGCCAGGGAAACTTCAGGCAAAGAAAGCACAGTTAGAAAACCTGGAACTCCAAGACATTACCACTGTGCCAGAGTCATGTTCACAGCAGCTCGATGGATGTGCCGTACAAACACCAACATCAATAACCTTCAGTAGTCTGGAGTTTCACTCAGATCTATGTTCTCATGTGCACAATGTTTTTTTCATTATTTTGCCAAGGAAACACTTCACCAAGGAAACTCACTTTCCTTCCCCTTTTCAAACACCACTTCTTTCCAAACCTCCTCCAAACGCTTTCGTTACTAAAATAACTTCTCAGAGGATCTGTACTTTTAGCAGGTAACTCTAGCCCATGACCTAAACTAACAACACTTAATTTTTAAAACAATTTGCTTGGCTTCAGAAAATATACCAAGAGCTACATTCTGCTTTCATAGGCATATACAAATTGTCCCACTGAACTCCACCAAGGGCACTGCCTAGCTGGCAGAAGTATCCCCAACACTCAAGAACATTTCCCAAGAGACCCAGCCTGAGGGTTGCCTGTCCACTGACATGACCTCCACTGAGTAAATCGAAGCTCACAGCCAGCCCCTGTTCCACGCTCCTTTACTTTATTGAGGTCTTAGATTTCTCTCTCTTCTGTTGCTAACACACAATCTGACACTTACTTCAAGTGTCATCCAGCTTCTTTATAACATCTAACTTTGGGGCAAGCACTGGCTGATAACAAGAGATGTCTGAAAAGAACATCTTAGACACATTCCCAGCGGGTAATTAGATAAAACAGGTTTTTCTTAAAACAAACCTCATATAGTATCTGCTTTTCTGAGTAAACTTTCTAACCCAATTTTAAAACTAGAACATAATTAAAAATTAAAAAATATTTTAAAACATCAAATAACCTGCTTAGAGGTTATGAGATCTGTATCACAATTAACAGAGTCCCTTCTATAAATGGATGTAACAATAATCATTCTTCTACCCTTTACATGTTGTATCTATCTTGATTAACAACCTTTCAGAGCAAGGACAAGCTCACCATGTATTCACATCACAAAGGTTTTCTGCTCTTCATAGGTCCAAGAGATGCCGTATATTACATTGAGAAGCAACGACAAAGTTAATATGGAAAACATTGCTCTGCAAAATACTTTTCTTTTTAGATCTACAGTTTCAGTATTGAAGGACTAAGCATTTCAAACAAACAATTAGTGCTCTTTGGACTGCCAGTCACATTGCGACCTCAGCTCTATCTGTTTATTCTAGTTATTGCACCAAAATCTAAAAGGTATTGGCATAAAATTACAAAGATTATTAGCAAAACAGACATGTACCAGATTTCCCTGTCTTATTTCTTCCATTACAAGTATGTGACAAGCAGTGACAGGGACAGTTGACTATCATTTGTAAATAATATGTAGAATATTAATATGAACAGATGTTAATTATTTCTTTTTCATAAATCTGTAACAGTTGCTGATATATCAAAGGTGTCTGGATCAGCACTGAGGCATGGAAAACACTTGGTTTTTAAAGAGTTACCTGCAACAAAGCACTAAGGGAGAAGTATTCCAAATGACAGTATCTTGAAGATAAAATACATTTTGGCACTGGTACTTCAAGTCCAGCTTCTATAAGCCTATGCTTCTGTATCCTTGCATTTCTTAGAAACAGTGTGAGTGTTGGTATGTATACAAGTCTTTCATTTATTTTTTCTCACTACAACACACACAAAAAATCTTCTTCTCCCTTAACTTTGACTTGGTACTTTGGCAGTGTAAAACCAAGTATGACAAATATGAAGCATTGATGCTCCAGGGCCCTTTGCCCCTGCTTGCTTTCAGCATTGTTGCTGATCCGTGAGTTCTGGCATGTGCTGGAGCTCACACACAGCCCCGTCAGCCTGCTTCCATGAAAAATCTGATACAGAACAGCTTGTCCATCTGGTACTGAACTAAATCACAGACAAGTGTACTTCAAAAATGATTAGCTAGAATAGACACGCAGTTTTACAGCCAGCTCCTCCGACTTAAATATCAAGACATTTCGTCGTCAGTCTTTCTCTCAAAACTCATTAGAACCATCGTTAACCTCGAACTAGTGATGGCTTGTTTGGGATGCATTACAGTTAAGCCTGTGGAAACAGTACCTCTTTTTTATTAACAGTAGTCCCATAAAAACCTGCATTTTTTATCAGTGTGACAACATTCTGGCATACACATTGCCCTTTAGGAACTTAAACATGTGCCTATTTTATACTGCTAATGTGAGCTGCAGGCACAAAGAAAAACTGCAGAGCAGTAGGAAGTTTCTTAAACACAGGCTTTCAGTTTCTTTTTGTGGTATGTCAGCACTACTTGCCCAGTTCTTGGTGCCAAAGTCTGCTTTAAAACTGGATATCTGTGTCAGCTTCTTCTCATATCAAGCATTATTCAATAATCTCATCTTCCATTTTACTACGTTAAGTCAGTTTTATTTCTGCAATTTGCATCTGAATGTCAAAAGACTCTGCAAAGAATGTCAGTATTCCCAGTCACTCTGCTGATAAGTTTAAGGAAGGCTGTTTCTAATGTGTGTCATTACAAGCCTATCAGCTATAGCCTATCACTCCAGCAAGATCTCTTCCTCAACAGGCAACATCTTTCCCTCTGCCTTAAATCACATCGTCCACTGGGTGTGCAGATGAAAAGATTAGTGTCTGTGAGCACTGTCATGCTGGGAGGCGAGTCCCCAGAATTCATGGCCTTAAAGTAAAATTTGTACTGAAGCACATAAGATAGCTCTCCTAAAAGCCCACATCCTGATACAAAGGTTGGAAAAGAGCATTCTGGCTCAGGTCCAGATCTAACATGTCGTAAAGGGTGGCAACATACAGTGCAGTGCCAAGAACTGGAGACCCACGGTACTCTAAGCAATAGAATATTCATCACGGAAATACAAATCCCAAGAGCTTCTGATTATATTTCCCAGTTAAACTATTGATATTCATATCACTTTTTTTTTTTAATATTCCTGTCTTCTGTCTATTCAATTTCTAAACACCTTTTCAAAAAACCCACTCACCTACTGTGTTCTGACAAAACAGTGGCAACTAAGGGGTCCTAGTCTTCCTAGCACACACAGCCAAGCAAATAAGTGACTTCATGTTTCAGTAACCAAGCTCAAATGTATATTCAGAGCAACAAGAAGTATCAACCATGTTATTGGTGTACCTCATACTTTTAAAAAGAAATCATAATACATCAGTTCAAAATGTTTCCTTTATGCACACACACTTTATCGTCAAACCTACTACTTGTATTTGATTAGAATTTTTTATAGTTTCAACCAATCCACAGCTACGTTTCCTAGTGCATAAACTAACACTTCTTCCTGGTCTTCTCCCCACTCACAGATCTACCCAACCTTACATAGCGTTTCCAAGATGTAATGCAATGCAAACTGTAAATAAGGAGTTCTGCCATTGCCATCAACAAAAAGCTTCTAAATATACTTCTTAACCTATATAGGAATAACTTGTAATATCAATCACTCACTAAAGCATGTGATTCTCCCTTAAACCTATGGCAGATTTCTTGGAAGGATGACTGGAGGTGAAAGTCCCAGCCCTGCTGAAGTCACTGCAAGTTCACAGGTCCCACTGATGTCAACAGGGCTCAGATTTCCCCTTCACCAGCAGCAGGCAAATTCTCTTTCTCTCACTCTATTTTCCAGTTAGCGTGTTATGCCAGCAGGATTGTTTCCAGCCTGGCTTGTCTGTGTGTCCTCCTACTTCATCCTTTCTGTGTATATACTTTCCCTGTACAGCCACATGCCTTGCATATGGAAAATTAGCACTCCTCTGCACACACACACACATCTTACCCCTGTCTACTATGGAAGGAAAAATAACTGGAGTAAGTAAGCATTTAAAGAAAAAATTACTACTTAAGATGGAAATAACAGAAACAGTTAATCTTCAGATGACTAAAAGCAGTTAACCGTCAGCAGTGATCAGATTTTCAGCTTCTGCAGAGACTGATCACTCTCGAGGCCTGCGTGTGGTGTGCAGTGTTCTCAAGGACAGCTTGATTTCTGGCATCTCTGGACAAGCTGGAAATTGTAATTGCAATCACAGCGAGTTTCTGTGCCTGGAACTGACAGGCAAACAGTTCCCTCTCCTAAGTGGCTATATTTATGGTGTGCCTAAGTGGGAGGAAGAGGGGAGACTGCCCAAAAAGGAGCCTACAGTCAGGTGAGTTAGGTCTCCCCTTTACCCCAGCAACTTAACATGATGGAGCGAAAACCTGTTTGAATCACAGCAGAAGCACACTGCCAGGCAGTACAGAACACTGCTGTTCATTATCAGTTGTTCTTACAGGAGGAGAGGAGGATCTTTACATAAATGACAGCAGAGGAGGATAAGGAAAAATGTCTCACTGCTACCATAAAGGATTTCATTTGATCCTAAAGCTGCCCCTTAAACTGATGTTCAAGATTAACTTGGTTATATTTCCCAAGCAGCCACGCAGTCAGTGGAATGACTGTGGGGTGGCTGGATGTACTACCCAAGCACTGTTCGTTGTAACGGCTTTTCAGGCTTTCAGAAGCATCGACATGGACTCTTGGAGACCCAGGTCAAACACTTGGCTAGGTAGCATGAGATGCATACAAAGAATTAAAAATAATTCAAGGGACAGACAAAAGTATTTCTCCAGTTACCTACATAGTTGGATAAGGCAGGATCTTACAAAAAGACTCAGTGTAAATGCATCTGTCAGCTGAGAATCCGTACATCAAGAGTGTCTTTAGAGAGCCCCAAGGGCTCTACGGAAGCTGCTGCGGGCCAGGGAAGTAACCCAAATGCTTCAACTCAGAATCTTCCCAGGGTCTAATGCCAATGGTGAACCCCCCAAAAAGGTAAGCTTCCTCTCACCTTCCCCGCTTGACTAGCTAGCTGTATCTGCAGTGTACTTTCCACAACGGCATCTAGACATATGTGAAGAAACAGAAAGCATCTAGACATATCCAGATTTATGGGTTTTCAGCTGAACAGGAAACAAATTCTCTTTTGCTAGTCAACTACATGATTTTTTCCTCTTGCAACCTCTGAATCAAAGGTAAGTTCAATATGCCTTCAGGACAGGCTTACAATTAAGGAAAATCTGTTCCTTTTTGCAGTACAACTGCTTGCTTTATTAATTTAGTTAATTAGGCCAGACATAAATGAAAGACGTGGGTATCAGCACCCTATAAGCAGCTCTAATTTGTTTGCTGCATGCCTGCTGGAGGTCATTGTCACTTACTGCCCTTACTTTTCGCTTGACGAATGCTCTCCTGCAAACTGAATGCTGCTCCTAAAGACAGTGGGGAGCTACAGTAAGTCCAGGCGAAGTCAAGAAGCCCCTAGATCTTAATTATAAAACCATAAAAGAAACCAACCGCCTCCAAAGCTCTCTTACCAGGAAACAAATGAGAATGGGAAATTTATTTCCAACCATAAATCCCAAACCCTTCAGTTTAATTTTTCCCAAGTTAACTTTCTCACCTAGCTAAGCAGCACTGCCTTCTATTATTAGCTTCTGGCCCAATATCAGCTGACCACCATCAGTCAAACTGTCTTCATCTCAATGAGCTCAGGGGCTCCCAAGGAACTCTGTGTATGCAGACTTGTGCTTGCAGTCTCTAATTACTTTCTAACAGATAATGGAGCATTTAAGTTCAGAGAGGATAGATTAAACTTCTAAGTGGATCAAAACCCTGGACAGAATCACAGCTCACAGGATTACTTCCTGGAAACATCAAGCTTAGAGGGCTATAGAGGAAAGGCCCTCATCAATTGTCTGTTTCTCCATAACAAGTTAATTTAAAGTTTTCGTTTTCAGCCTGAAAGATGGTTTGCTATGCTTTCCAACTGCAGCATGACTTTGGAATGTATTACACTATCTTTTAAGCATCTGGTTTGATGTGAAACCATATGATCAAGCCAATGGCTACTTGACTTATCAGACAATCATAAAAGTCAAATAATTGGAGGCTGAGGAGGGAAAATTGTTTTCACAAATGAAATTATAAGGCCCTGTTCTACCATCAAGTAGCCTCTTGGCTGCGTATTTGCCTTGTTTCCTCAAAACAAGCCTCTCTTCCCTCTCTAAAACTCAGCATCCTCATATTCTGTTACCAGTCTTAGGGTAAGGAGCAGGATATCCTTCCCCCCGATACCCTCTGCATTTCCTGGTGACTCCCCTCCCAAACACGCTTGCAGGCAGACCAGTAACAAGAACGTGTGCACTGTCAATTCAAATCCCAGTCCCCTTTTGGGGTTGATGAGGTGTGACCAGCCAAGCAGGGAGGAGAAACCATGCCCCACAACTTAAGCATCTAACTGTTTCAACACCTAAAGAGAATTTTTTAGACTGTGGAATTATTCCAGGGATAATATGTATTCACAAACAGGTGAAAAAAAAAGGTAAAGCTCCATTTTACAAAACAGCAGCAATAGCCTCTGCAGGGTAAAAAAAATGCCATGGAAGTCCACATGTACATTCTGCTTCTGCCCCGGAGAAGGCAGTAAGGATTACTTAGTGGACTTCAGCTTGCATTGTTGTAACACACCTGGACTACTGCAGTGATAAAAACTATGTAAGAAAGCAGAGAGAGCAGAGTAAAAGAAAAAGAGCTAGATGTGGAGAAAGCATAGAAAATAGACGCTGCTACAACTCCTCCCCCCAAAAAAATTTCCAAAGAGGCGATGCACTTTTTGATGATGGTCAATTCATCATCCCCTGATGGGAAGAGGGTGGGAAGTGTTTGGCCATAGCAGGTGCTAACATCAGACATTATGTCATTATGGTCATTACAGATCCATTAGTGAGTGTTCAAGGTGCTGAAATGACAGCCCAGTAGCCAAATTGTTGTTCTTTACTCTTTTAGCATAACATTTAGCAGAACTTCAGGAGCTTGCAGAGCGCTTTCAGACTTATATTCTGCCAACATTACAAGTTTTAAGCATAGCCTATGGACGGTGCCACTGACATCTATATCAGCTATTTCTGTAGACCCTGAAGTGATCCAAGTACTCTCTCTGTACACAAAAAGATGTTTACAAGCAGTTTTACATTTTCCAGAGCCTCTCTAAAAATCACAGAATCACAGAATGTTAGAGGTTGGAAGGGACCTCAAAGATCATCTAGTCCAACCCCCCCGCCAGAGTAGGATCACCTACACTAGAGCACACAGGAACGCGTCCAGGCGGGTTTTGAATGTCTCCAGAGAAGGAGATTCCACATCCTCCCTGGGCAGCCTGTTCCAGTGCTCTGTCACCCTCACAGTAAAAAAGTTTTTTGCTTATATTTTTATGGAACCTCCTATGTTCCAACTTGCACCCATTGCCCCTTGTCCTGTCAGTGGACGCCGCTGAAAAGAGCCTGGCACCGTCCTCCTGACATTCCCCCTTGACATATTTGTAAACATTAATGAGGTCACCCCTCAGCCTCCTCTTCTCCAAGCTAAAGAGATCCAGCTCCTTCAGCCTTTCCTCATAAGGGAGATGCTCCACTCCCTTCACCATCTTTGTGGCTCTGCGCTGGACTCTCTCAAGCAGCTCCCTGTCCTTCTTGAACTGAGGGGCCCAGAACTGGACACAATATTCCAGATGTGGCCTCACCAGGGCAGAGCAGAGGGGCAGGAGGACCTCTCTTGACCTACTTGCTACTCCCCTTCTAATACACCCCAGGATGCCATTGGCCTTCTTGGCCACGAGGGTACATTGCTGGCTCATCGTCATCCTGCTGTAAAATTGCTAAGTAAGAGTAATTTTGACTTGACAAGGACAAAAAAAAAAAGTCAAGAGTGTGACTCATGTAATGACTCCTCCTTTCCACTAATCTCCTCTTGCCATTCACAACCACGCCAGATACTTAAGAGTTAACCTCACTATGTTCATAATGGCACTTAGCCACCTATATACCTTTACAAAATCTGATATAACTACTTTTAACAAACAACCACTACCCATAATTCTCTTCTACTGACACAAGTGATGCATTTTGCTTTCATATGTGCACTTGGATCTTCCTCATAACACCAGTCAACAGTACCAAATTTTATCAGGACAGTTATACTGACCAAAGCCTTGCAGTCAGAATGAGTAAACCACATTTTTCTACTATAACTTACTCTTCAAGTTATCTTCTAATAATAGCCTAAAATTTTAAAAAGTTTAAAACTATGTCCTTTCTGGGACTGAGAGTAGTGGTGACACTAAAACCACAAACAATACATAGGTCATTCTCTTTCAAAATGTGACTTTTCTCAGGAAATAAATGACTAGGTGAGGACATCAGGAACTTCTGTACAATTACACGAGCAACAATTTAAAAATAATGAAATTAAATCTTCTTCATCAATGCAGTACAGCAATGGATGTAACAGACCACTGTACATGTATTAAATGCAGCATCAATACGAAACATCTATCCTTATCGTCACTTATATTGACTAACGATGAACTCCAACTCTCTCTTTATTATGATTAAAAGTAACCTTTAGGTTATTATTAACCTTTAGGACTAAAAATAACTTTTCTCTCACTTTGTTACCACTGTGTCAGAGACTCATGAGAAACCATTAATTTGAAGAGAAACCTTTCCTAGGTTTCTGTTTCTCGGTGGCTGTACCTTCCATAGGTAAAACCTCTAGAGTTTTCAAAAAAACTTCATCATTTCTAAGCCATTTATCAGACGTTATGCTAAATACACTGGAGGGAAACGTGGTGCAGTGAATTAAGTCAGCTGACCAAGCCGAAAACTCAGACAAGTAATTTTGTCTTTTAACAAGGACATTGTTTTCTTTGTAGAAAGCTTCAAGGTTAACCGGCATCAAAGGAGATGTCACTATTGTTTCTCTCTCAGATCAAGGGTCAGATCCTCAGCTGGTGCAAGTTGCTCATTCCACTGGTCTGCACACAGTGGTAACAATTCCCTCATCTGGAGGCTGGAACCTACATCCTCAACTGCCAGTATCAGACGCAGAGCGCAAGTTGTGTTCGGCGGCGTCGCACTCCCTTGCACAGTCACCGCAAAAGGGCCTCAATACCAGCTCGCTTCTTTCTGCGGCTCTACCGTTAGCAATGCTCTTGACTGTTATTTTGCCCATTATGCCAACATTTAATCCTCTTTATCACTTTAGTGCAATTCATTCCTTTTGAAAAGGTTAAAATGGCCTTTTAATTTGTTTTTTTTTTAATTTGTGTACAATGATTATTGAATGCCAGCAACATAAATGTGCAGTGCTTGGCAAAAAGCACAGGAAATACCTCCATCTATGCAGCCTTCATTCCATTGCCTAAGAACTCGCATAAAAAAATTTGCCCCAAACAGTTAAGTCCATAACTGTACATTTCTATTCATTACCAGATGGAAGACTATATAAAAGGGAGTACATTCTCCTTGTGGTTTACAGTCTCACTAATGCTAACCAAATTAAGCCTATACACTGAACAAATCGTCAAGACATAAAAGTCGTATGTAATTTTCAAGTTCACAAGAGCGATTCACCAAAAAAAAAGGTGCAAATTTCTATGATTTGTTGAAGAATTGTCACTGAACAGGACATACACATTCACAGTGTCAGTGAGGCTTGATCCTGACATGGAGCTAAAAACTGAGTGCATAGTCTGTGTAAACATTCATGAAAATTATGATCTTGATCTCTTATTAACAATATTTCTGATTAGCAAAGAAAAAGGGCGTTCAAAATCCAGCATATTTTAATCCCCTGCCCCCTCTGTTATGCTTTGCTGCTGCTGACAGCTCACAGACTCTGCTTAGTTCACAGGAATGCTGAAGCAGAAAAGAGTTGAGGCTAGAATTCTGTTCTTGTGAGTTCTGCACCAGCAGAGACTCATGTATATGGTAAGATGCTTCCCTTTATCTCTTGTCTCTAGCTTCTCTGCCACGGAAAGATAAAATACCTGGCACAACATGCAAGTTTCAGGCTTCCACTGACAGGAAGACCATTTACAAGAAAACTCCAAGCACCTTAGGGCCCATGACATCTGCACAGTGGAAACGCCTGCCCTTCACTACCACGGCACTGCCCTTACCCCTGTAACCCAGGTACTTACGGTTCTGGAACGGTGTGGTCTACAGGCAACAAACTAAACAGGGCAGAGCATTGCCTCATACAGCTCTGCCTAGCTCTGCAACTTCAGCGAAGCAGCACTGACCTACCCCACAAGCTGAGGTGTAACCGTGGTTAGTTGTTTTTGGGTTGGTGGGTTTTGTTTGTTTGAACATGCTATCAATGTGCATTAATAGCGAGACAGCTTGGCAAAGACTAAGGGCCGGAAGGAAACGGCCTAACACACATCCCAGCAGATGAATTTTCCTAGGGATGTAATATTGTAGCACCCGCTGAACATCAGCACAATACTGGTCCTGCATACAAGGAAAGAAAACTGACAGCAATTCCTCTTCGCCATCTCTGCTCACTGCAGCAAGACTCTCCTGCTCCCCCTGCCACCAAAACTCGGACACTGATCATTTCTTACGTACATCCATGAACTCCACATTGGCTTTTGGACCAGTGGTCTCATTCAGGATCTTAATGGCCACAGGAATCTTTACAGTTTCTCCCTCAGGAACCCAAATACCCTAGAAAAAGAAGGAAAAGTGACAGAAGACTAGTAAGACAGCAATCATAAAAAATTAATTCAGAGTGACTGTTGTTTTTGATGCATTCTGTCACATTATGCTGATCAGTTATGAAAATGAGAATACACAAAGCTATAAGATAATAAATATTCAACAAAACTCCTTCTTACACCAAAAGCAAACCCTTATTTAAAATGAAAGATTTAGTATCAGTGACTGTCCTTATCAGGCCCCCTCAATTTTCCTATCCATAAGCAGGTTTCTGATAAAAGCAGGTTGATTCTGATAAAATTATACAAAAATCTGGATTTTCTGCATGGATTCTAATACTAAACTCACTAAAGCTATCAGGAAACTCTCAAAACTGATTGTTATACCAGGTCATACTATCATGTAGGAACAGGACACCCTGAGAACAATGTATTTAGTGTGAAACGTTTAGAGACTGTTTCTCTAATTAATTGCTACTTGAAAATTAAAAGCTTAGATAGCTAGAACATAAACTGTGCTGTCTAAGTATATTCAAACTGATTACGTAAAATGAATTCCCACGACCTTGAGGCTGTAGTGAGCTGGTCTGTACTTCTTCCATTTCCTGCCCAGTTTGAAGACAGAGGCAGTATCTGTCCTCCCTCAGTGCTCTGACCTATCACCTTGATTGAGTAGGTTTGGGTGATTGGTTTGACTTGCCCTCTAAGTCCCACTTTCATGCCTTTGAGATTTGGACACGATCAACAGATCTTAACAAAAAAAAAATAAATTTTTTGACTGAAGTATTTTTCCCCCTGTGGGTTCTGCTCTTACATCCTGGTTGTTAAAGGGCGAGCTGATATAACTCATCTTTTCTATTTAAATGGAAGAAACAAAAAGTATTATGGTTTAGCTGCTGACTATATTGTTTTACAAGGTATTATTACTATCATAAGACCCATGTGACACTCGCGAAATGAGAGAAAAATTTATCTGGCTTTCCAAAAGTGTAATGAAAGCCATTATATAAGAACAGAATGATGAACTTTGATACTGCATTTTAATATCAAGACAGCCAAGCTCATGTAGTCCTCTGCATGCAAGAATGATTGTGGCTGACATTCCTTTTCTCTCGAAGAAATAGTATCTGCATGTCTGATTAGAACTGAAGTCCACATTTCACCCAGAAGACGCATTCCTTCCACACACTTCCACTATCCTGAGTTTCCCAGGGGTCATGAACTCACCCAGGGTGCTCTGTTGCAATGCAGAACTTCACTACAGAGAAGTTAAATGAGGGAACTCACCGCCATGTAGTGAAGACACTCACCTTGTACACAGTTCCAAAGGCTCCAGAGCCAAGAACCTTGACTCGTTTCAGCTCAGTTTCCTTCAGGATACGAAGCTGTGCTTGATTGGGTGCTGTGCCACTTGGAGTCAAGGGTTCCACAAGCTATGAAGGAAAATCCAACAATCTTAAATGTTTGAAAATGTGAAGACCCATCAGAAGTTTATATTGAAAAAAACCAATCCAACTAAATACTAGAATAAGACAGTTGTAGAGCCTATTGACCCCTGAATTGTCAGAATTTCCTCCACAAGTTGGCCTTTCAAAGAAAATGAGCAATGGTGCAAAACCAAGAGACCCGATAAAGAAAATCCTCACTCAACAGATAATAATTTCCACCAGGAACTGCATGATGGAAGTCGAATTGGTGTCACCATAATGCACTCAAGGACTTTTGCTAATGGAGGCAGTGTAAGTATTTTCTACATGGCAGAAATGGAGCATTTATTATCAGTGCACCACATTCTATTTTTGTCTGGTTTAGTCTTTTAAGTTGGCTGTATTTCTCTTTAATAGTCCTGACTTAATGGCTCATCACGTTCTTATTCTGTTTTGGGGAAGGGACTATTTTTCTGAACTTCTGTTATACCACACAGGAGGACAGCTTTAAGGAGAAAACATCTTAGAGCAGACCACTCATTTATAACAGCCACTAACTTACTGCAAAAAAAGGCACAATTAAACGATTTACTCAAGACATCCCAAGAAACTTCGCAAATGAGCCGCACATTCACTAAAAAATGCTCTCAGATCTCAATGTTATATCGTCTCTGCCAAAAAAACCCAATGTTTCTTTACCAGTAAGTTAAAAATACACTAAAATACAAAGCAAAAAAAAATTCATATCAGTGAAAAATAGTCTGTTCCTTTATAGGACAAAGTAAATAATTCTGCAGCATTTCAAAGCTCTTTATAAGCCTAAATGCACCACACCCTGCAGCTTTAAAACTACTTCTACAACTCTTTGAGCATTGTGAAGTACTTAATTAGTTGACCAGACTAGCTAGCTTTATTCAGATAAAAATACCAGTATCTGGAAAGTTTTGGGGTAAGAAAACATAAGAAAACCAAACAGTAACAAGTCAGGTTATCACAGAAATAATCTGACTTGTATTTTTTTTTAAGAGTGATGTATCTTTCCTCCTTTCCTCTTTAGATGTCCAGGACTTACACCTTGAAAGAAAGAAGGTTTACTGTAAAAGAACAGTAGACAGACTGGTGGTACACTTCTGCATTTTCAGTTTGTCAAGGGTGAAAACAGCTTCTGTGCCACAGTCCACTGGCACAGGTATGGCTGTGAGAAGTGTTCTGGAGGTCTAAAAAGTGCTTGTAGAGTTTTACAGAGAATCGTCTACAGAAAGAATCGGTCTGTTGGAGCGTTTGGCTAGAATTAGAGATTTTTGCTGAAGCTAGAGTTGCCTGTGTGTTTATCTCAGGATGCACTTGATTTAATCTTCAGTTTCTAGGCCAAGGCAACAGCTTCCCCACATGTTCAACAGGAGACCTTGGTCCCTCAGGAACTGCTGCCAGCCACAGCTTTTATCTGACCAAATGGAGAATGAGAGCCGGACTTCAAAGCCAATACTTCCCAAATGCAACGAAAACTACCTGCTTAAAATAATTTATGCTTAAGTAGGGGCTAATAAGAGGGCAAGATTTACTTATCTAAAAGCACTGAGTATTGTTAAGCTTTCTATAAGGCTGAACAGTATTTTACAAGCAAACAAATTCTAGCCAAGCATAAAAATACTTAGGCAAACAGATTGGGGATGCATAATTATTTGTTCCCAGGCTCTAAGTGGAGATGAGTGGGAGCAGGGCCCTTGAAAAAGAACAGAAACCAAAGTTTTGCTAACAAAGCCGTATCAAAGAATCACTAGCTAACAGTATTCTCAGGTTTTATTACCTTACAAAGGGGGATCCTAATTTAAAAATGTCATTGCTTGTAAAGTGTCTCAAGTATATGACCAAGGATATAGTAGTTATCACCTTTGCTGCAGCTGACAGAAAAAATGTACTATTATGTTTAAATATACTTCCTGAGATTGTCCCCTCCACTACTGGCATTTCAAAGAGCAGGATGGAGCAGGTGCACCACTCTTTCCTGCAGCTCCACTACGTATTTTTGCCACTAGAACTGTAAACTTCATTTGGTTAGGCTCTGGGAAGTAGCTTGGGTCAATAAGATACATTATTACTACAGATAATGACCACAGACTTTGACAAAATCTGGACCACAAAGGCACTGTAGGCATGGGGACCAACAGTAACTGACAATCTCTGCATTTAAGCATTCCTGATGAGCTTAAATTTGCATTAGAGGTTGCTGAAGGAAAATACTGAATTCTTAAAATTTGATCTCTGCATGCACTGGGTGAAAACCTGTATTATTTAAGCACAAGCACTGCTAAATGTACTGATGAACTGGGATAAAAGCTCAGTTGAGAGCAGGAGAGGAGTTAGAAAATTGTGTGGAACACGTCATGATCATGTGGATCATTTTTGGTCTTCAGAAGCCATGAATCTATGTATGTACTGAGAATTATGACCTTGAAATAGTTTTATCCATTCCATCAGTTTAGTCCTGCAGATGTTAGCAGCAGGATTTCTACAGACCTCTCTGGTAACTGGATTGGACACCTGAACATCTTTAATATAAAAGTAGAAGAGCTTTGCATAGATTTTCAAACATTCTGTGGGAAGAACTCTCTCACCTCGGTCTCCAGGAATCTTCGCAACGCTCTCTTCTTTTTAATGCTTTTGCGCCGAACGTATACAGCAAATGTCAGGCCCACAATGACAATGATGAAGAGGCCACCAATAACTCCCGCAGCAATCAGAGGGGTTCTAGCAATCAGAATCAGAGACTTTATTTTTAGGTAGGGTGAGAGGTCAGGGAATGGTCGGGTACATAAAACACAATCACTTGAAAAACTTATAAACTGCCTCATGACCAATATTTCTCAGTCAGTCCAAACGGCAAGTAAGGGGAAACGCACTAACATATGGTATGACTTGTCTTGTTTTTAATCAAGAGACCAATTCTACCTTTTTCAAACTGTCATGCACATGTGAGGAGTCGTGTGGACAAGGAGACACAACATGCACTTTGATGGCAAAAGCAAATCTGCAATGGCAAAATGAGCATACAGACACCTTCAGTTTCCCTGCAAGAGCTTTAACTATGCTCAGTCTTTGGCTCCATCTATATTAACTCACGGGTTTGTACATTTAGGGGAGAGCAAACTAATGAAAAATTCCCGAACAACCAATATGACACGCCTTTCTGAGTTTGGAAGAAGCAAGAGACAACTTCAAACGTGGTGTTTCATAGACAAATCTGGAGGCATCATACTCGTACACCTTCCTCAGGTGGAGGATATTTATATTCAAACAACTTAATTCATGACCAGAACCAGGGACTCTCTCGGAACTCCTGGTTCATTACTACTACACACGAACATTTTGATCAAGAGTTATGGTTGCACCCATCTTGTTTTGCTGTGGCTTTTCAGCACAACCAAATTCCAGACCAACAGACTGGTGTGTTGGGAGCCAAAAACATCCTGTGAACAATGCCAAGCAAGGCTTTGCTTTTGCACAAAACCTGCTGTCCCCCCACTACTTCTTTAACTCCTTTCAGCTTTCCAGGCTCTTGAGCAGCATGAGTCACAATTACTAATTTGTTTTTCCACAGGGGTAAGATGCAAAAGGTTGGCATCACGGTAGATAGTATACAAGCACAAACCAGACTGCCTCAGAAAGTCACTCTGACTTAGGTGCCCACATCTGGAGATTGCCTACACAGTCAGTGGAGAAAAGAAGAAAAAGTCAAAGCAATAGGTGCTCTGACTCATTTTTCCCACTCTCCCCGCTCCACCTCTAAAGGGCAAGTAGTAGCCTCCAAACCAAAACCTTTAATTAGGTGTTTTCACAGTATACCAACAACTTACCAATATAAACAAACTCACAGCATTTGACATCCCTCCAACGATGGCTGGACAGTAGCTGAAAAGATGGGTAAAATGTGACATTTATGCTCTGCATGACAAATGCAGACCATAAATGGTGTGAAAAACCACTGCCGGGTAACCACAGGAAATAGGTTAACTGCTGTCAAGATTGTGGAAATACCGCTGCTCTGCTTTAATAGCCTTCCTCAAGTATGTCTGAATGATGATGAAAGATATCTTACGGCCTATTAATAAAAACGTACTACACAGCTATTGAAAATTTAAAGGGAATCTCCCATAGAAATAGCAAATTGATTTATCTGACCCTTTATTCTTTTTATGTCCTACCACAAAGCAGAGCTGTGGGAAGCAGTGCCATCTAACGTGTTTTGTTGTGCTAAGATGTGTCTACATGATCACTGAGAAGTGTCTTGAAGCCCATCTCTAAACTGTCCTAGCAATCCCTCGCCTACGGTTTGGTTCAGAGAGGTCTCAAAGCACCCAGCCTGGACTCATTTCAGATACAAATTGGAAGATGTATTTCTGGAGTGCACCTCATGTGCTCCAACCTCTAACTGGCATTGAGACCCACAAGATCAGACTGGAGATAATCCAAAGAAAAATCCCTTGCAGCGAAGAAAGCGCAGGCATTGGGACCATTACCCATTATTCATCCTCCAGATCCAACCCTGTTGTGTCACTCCATGTTAGCAGAGACAAAGTCTCACACTTCCACAGCTAGTTATTAAAGCACCACTACTATGTTTGCCCAGGGAAAACACACTAACATTATATAACACTGTAAAGTCTGTAATAGTTCAAAGACTCTATGATGGAAACCATAAAGCCTGCAAATAAAGGAAGCTGAATGTTGTCCGTCTGTGAAAGGGATTGTGATGTTTGGGAAATACAAGTCCAGTACCACTG
Organism: Trogon surrucura; assembly: GCA_020746105.1. Taxonomy (NCBI): domain Eukaryota; kingdom Metazoa; phylum Chordata; class Aves; order Trogoniformes; family Trogonidae; genus Trogon; species Trogon surrucura. The sequence goes on along the minus strand of CM036621.1, from coordinate 50,557,960 downwards.
ACTCCTCAGGCAGAGACAGTCCTCCTTCATCTCCTTTGGCCATAAGACACACTGCCCTTCCCAAGGTTGTTGGTTACTCTGCCGATTTTGAGTGCAGAGCTCAGATTGAAGGACCTCACATATCCACCCAAAACAACGTTCCTCTTGATTTGCATGCGCTTTCCATGATGCTGACACAAGAAATTCTTCAATAGGCAATTATGAAAACCATTGGACATGAAAAGACTTCTATGGAGCTAGTACTGACTAATGTTCTTGAGCAGAGGAATTTTTCTTTTTTTTTTTTTTTAATGTTGCACAAAAAAAATGTATAATTTTTAACATATACCACCAAACCCAGGCTGAAAAAACAGGCAGGAGATCTCTAGATTTTAAAGTGCATATTAATAACTATCATAATAGCTGTCAAAATAAGTAATTACAGTTTTATGGTACTGTGTACACTAAAAATGGTCTAAACAATATTTACATCGTAGACCACAATAAGGAAATGATTCCAAAGCAGGCGTAATGACTAGTGAATAAAATAAACTGAAGTTACACATTCCTTGCAGCCCTTTACTGTTATAAACTACAAAGGTTCAATATGAATCTTCATGATCCAGTGTATCAACTCTCACTGATTTTAAAAAAAAGTCCTCATAACTTTTAGTAGCAAATTGAGAAAAAGCAAATAATTTTCAAAAACTTCACCAAACAAGCATTTAGTCATTAATGTGAAACAATACGCTGTAATTGCGTATTTTATCTGAATTTTCAGGAGGTACCATCTAACAAAAAACTATTAAACAAACTTAAAAAGGGAACGTAAAAGGAATAATATAGCATGTAAGAAAAAAACTATTTAAATGCTAAATAACTGAAATACAGAAAAAGTTCTAAATTCAACTCAAACAATGATCAGTTGCCTTCACTGCTAGGCCCATTATCCTTGCATAAATCACAATAAATGTCACGGACCTGAGCGGATGCGATCGTGTACTGTGCGGCTTCTCCTCACTCTGCTACTGAGCTAAGCCCCAAAGTCAACACTCACGTGCGTTTTTTGCTCTCCCACCGAACGATAAGTCACTGCCTTCAGTGCCTTCTGGTGTCGTCAATGCACTTTCCTGTTGTTTCCAACCACACAGAGATTATTTTCTAACCCTGGTTTTCTGGGTGTCACCTACCTCATTTGGGTTGTTTTTACTCAAGTTCCTTAGGCTGAATTTGCTTTTTCTATCTATTCCGCTAATATCTTCAATTCTCCTCTACAGTTTCTCTATTATTTTCATGTTTGAGGTGCCTTATATTCAATCCGCTGGTGAATTTCATTAACATGCTGTTTACCTTTCTTTAACATAACTATTAAGGTGGTTTAACAAGGACCCCTGCAAAGTGCTGTTGATCAGAGATGCTGGTGAAGACACAGAACCCTTCTCCCACTATGTTTTTTTAATACTTTTTTTTTTTTTTTGCATATGCACCCAACTAACAGTTCAGCTTCACATACAGCTGGACACAAAAATCTCCTTACCTTTAGCAGCATTAAGGGCTCAATCCACTTACATTTTTGTTACATTACTGACCCACAACCACCTCTGTGAATGTAATTTGCTATGTTTGCCCATCTCAGACTGCTGCCCACTCAAAACTAATTCCATGAAAGTTAACAGGAGCAATGCTGACGAAGAGACAAAAAATTCACCAGCAACCCCCGTTTTGTTAAAATAATTTTAAAAGCATTGGAGGCCCAATTTTTCTGCTAGAGCTTGGAAAGGCTAAAGTCAAGCAAAGAAAGGCAGTTCCACATCAGTTCTGCCCTTCCAGCGTAAGTAACGGACAGCCAGATGTCAATCCTCAGCCACACTGAAAGATCTCATCCACCAAAAGGAAACCCTGATATAGCCACTACTTGCATCTACACATTGAAAATCTACCCCAGAGGATGAAAACAATCTCTGCTCAGTGTTTCTGGACTTTTATGCTCATCACAATAGACTTATCAGGCCAGGAAATATGGCCCTGAATAATAATTAATTTGCTATCCACCATTTCTCCCTCAGCTGAGAACAGAATACTCAATTGAAGACTGAAAAAAGCAGTGGGAGGGGAAAAAAACCCCACAAATCACAACGGATGAAAAAATCCTGCCTTTTAAACTGGAAATTGTATCTGTGGCTAAAAATTGAAAGTAGGATAAATGATTAATACATATTTCTCTTTAAATGTGTATTGTGTTTTCATATTTAGAAACATGTAATACCCACTCCTACACACCAAAACTGAGGCCCAAAGTTCAAAGTTAGTGTTCTGAGATGGACAAGGATGCTCAACAGGAGGGCTCATATCATTCCATCCACTCTGAAACATGTGCAATTCCCACAGTGCTTTGAGTCTAGGTATTAACACGAATTAGATGAGTACATAGTCTCATACTCCTGACTGGAGAGTGCAGCAGAAGGGGGAGAAGAAATGGAATTGTGGTCCATGGAGTAAAGCTGAGGAAGAAGACCTGGTTTTCTATCTTTGTTACTATTTTATTTTGCAAATAAACTCTCCTTTGACACTGAGATGTTCGAGAGCTTTAAGTTCCTGCCTCAACCTTCCCCACCTTCCCTCCTTTGAGTTTTACAGAATCATAGAATTGTTTAGGTTGGAAACGACCTTTAAGGTCATGGAGTCCAACCTTTGTTATCTATATATCTAAACAGAATTAATTACAACCTTGGATATTTGATACGTAGTCTCTTCCTGTAAATTTTCATTATCAAGGCATTATTTTCCTGATGGATGATACATAAATTCCACATTCCTCATCCCTTCCCATCAGTGAGGAGTTCAGTCGACTTTGAAGCTGCTCTTTTAGAGATCTAATGGATTCTGCTAATCCTCGAACGATAATCTTAGTATTTAAAATATGCAAGATAAACAATCAGACTGGGAAGCAAATTTGGGTATGTTTTAATAGCTGCTCTCTGCTGTGCAGCACTCCCCTGGCTGAGATCTACAGCCACAACTTCCAGACTACGTGGTGTTCACAACACGGTGCTCACCATAGGCAGGAAGAATTCATCTAATATCATTCGCATTAAGACGTGCTTTGCTTTATATTTTCTTTTTCAAGAGTAAGGCTTCCTTAGCCCTTTCTCCACCTAATCTGAGGGTGTTTGAACACTGACAACATTTATGTCCAGATCAGGAGTTTTTATTGTGCATAACCACAAATTTTAACTCACAATTGTTACTAATTCCGCATTTAATCTAGATAGGACAACTTGCATGCCACTGTGCGTCAGCCAGCTGCAGCTCAGCTCTGGTGGCAAGTAGCTCTAGCTACAACTTTTCAACATGCAAAAATGACCACAATGACGCGGCCTATGTATTGGTCCACTCAGCAGTTAAATGACACACACGATCTTCACTGTGGAGGAGGCTAATGTTGACAAAGAGATACACATTGTCATAATCACTTTTTCCTTATGCACACTGGTTCTTATACTGAAGTCTTCCTCAAGCGAGTATTTATGGACATTTCTAGATCACTGTTATCAAGTTATTTTCCAAATTAGAAGAACGTGTACAGAACAGAGACTCGGAGTCTCTAACTGACAGCGTACAGCCTTGCCTCCTCTGTTACACCACTAACCGAGATGCGCTGATGAGAGCAACTGTGCCGTTAGGATATGCCGAACTGTTTAACATACGGTGACATCATTTACTGAAGGCTTGCACATAGTCAGGTTATCAGGGTGTTTACTGGAAACACCAATAAGATGCAAACAAACATATCTGCATTCATTCTTTAAACTGTAAAAGCTTGTGCTACTCACACCTTTGGGTTTTTTTAAAGGTAAGATTCCTCATTTCACTCAGTAAAATAAATGACAAAGAAAAATTACTAACTACAGCTTTGAAAACTAATATAATCTAGAATTCTAGGCATTAATATGTATTTACTATAAATTTGTGACATGTTTATTATCATTAAGCACACACAGCGCACAATGGATTTCTTTATAACTAGCTTTAAATCTGCCATAATTTAGCAGAACAACCACATTTCTATTAACATTTTCACCATAAATTACTACTCAAATTTAACTCCCTGTTAATACAGTTGACTCGGAATTAATAGTGAAATCTCTGGGACTACAGTACCAATACAGAGGCTTTTTATGGGCTTCTCTCCCTAGAGAACAGACATCTCTTCCACTCCTGGTATTTTTATGCTGAGACTTTTCTTTCCTGCCACAATATAAGGAGGGAATGCTATTGTTAAGAACTTGCACAGTGACTTTTTTTTGAGGCTTGTGCTTTAAGTAAACAGATTAACGTTCCTTGTAAAATATGCCAAGTCAGGCCCCGTACAATATGGATTGATTTATCTGTTGCAGTAAGCCAGTTAAATCCACTAGATTGGACTCACAGGTGAAGCCAGTATATCAAATAAAAGAACAACCCTCTTTATAAACTTGCCGTATTTCCCATTTTCTTTGAGAAGAGAAATATTTTGCTTTAAATAAAGAAAACTAGTTCTGTAATGACCATGGGTGCTGATGGACCGCTCTGAAACTAAAATCATCAACATTAGCTCAAAGAGTTTCTCTCTGCATAAAGCACTCTAGTTAGAAGCAATAAACTCAGCCTACGATTATGTCTGCGTACATGAAATTATTAATAAGAAAACATGCTCTTTTCAAATAGAAACATAAACTGCATTTTCCTGTATGACATTATATGCTGAGAGACTACTTCCTCCGGTGGCACTGCTTTCTATCCATTAACTGTCAAATTCAAAAGTACCACAGAGCAGCACGGTCCGAGGCAGAGCATGTTATATTGCTCAAAAAGCTGGAGAAATACAAGGTAGTGCCCCTATTAGATCAGCAGGTAGCCAAAAACATTCTATGGGAACCTGGTCATATAGAACATTCAAATCCTAGTATAAAATTGGTCACTGAAACCAAGCAGGAGCATACCCTCATCCTGCAATAGGTGTTCAGGGCATATTTTTATAATGTTTTCCTCCCTGCTACATTTTGGTTTTTATTAGATGCTCTAGCTGACATGGGCAGGTCAATTACCTTCCCCCTACGTGCTGTACAACTCCTCAGGCAGAAGGCTGAACTCAAGCCTAAATAGCTTGGAAATTATTTAAGCCTGCCCTCACCTTTGCTTCACCAGTCATGAGTGAATATGGCTGTCAGGATTAACAGGAATTCATTAACATTGCAGGTGGCAGCTTGATTCAGTCTAATGCACGTCTTTTTTTCTTTACAGTTAACAAATAATTATGTAGATAGGTGTATGCCCCAGAGTTCAGAAAAAACAATCAGATCTCTGAGGACACGTACTCATGACGAAGTAGACATTCACTGCTTTGTTCTCTAAAATTTTTGGTACCCAGTATTGGGTACAGGCTGTGGAGGGAAATCCATTTTAGTTGGGTGACAAATCAAACCGTAAAGAACAGAGAACAGGAAGGAATATTTGGGAACATTTTAAACAATCGACAAGAAGAAACCTGTTTGAATACTGTGCTCTTCCTTCTGCTATTTTTTAAAAACAGTTTCCCAATTCCACTGGTAGAAAGTGCTTGTAATTCACTTAAGTTCCAGTTAACTGTTGAAACTGAGCTATTCAACAGACAAAATATCCAAACCCACAGGCAACTAAGCACAAGCTTGCCTGTGACTGCACAGGTCATTTGCCTACTTTAAAGGAGCTTCAAGATGAAGGCTTCTCTATCCTGTGCCCTTCGTTTTTACTTTACCTCAGAAATCATTGTTTTCCTTTCAAAAATGCACTGATGTCTCCTCTTATACCTGCCCCTTTTGACTGTTTTGATTGCTTTCACAAGCTCCACAAGTATTTCATACTAGAGAACCTTCAACGACAAAGTCTGAAATTCTGTCCCAGATTTCCTCCTTCCGACATCTTTATGATGGTTCTACTTTGTGAGAACAGAATCTGTACATTAAAGAGAGCCCTAACTCAGCCAGATCACTCCCGGTCCAGCTCTGCATCTACGCTCCCACGAGCCATCTCAGCAAGGTGAACAAGCCTCCTCACACGAGTGAGCACTCAGCCTAAGCTTCAGCACTGGACACTGGCAGAGCGGAAAAAACCACCCATCAAACGAAGAGAGGACAAAACTGTCACTCTGTGTTCCCAATCTTTAAGTTTCTTGTCAAATCTAATAATTCGTTTTGTGATAAGCGTAGAGCTTACGTAGGTTTCATCTGAGGTTTTTAAACAAGTGGTGGCATTAAAGCATCTTTTGGACCTACATTTGAGATTAGTGTGCATAGAGGATCTGTAGAAGAATGTGCTTGGATATACGCATCCCTGTATTGTGCCTGTATCACAGACATTTATACATAAACACATGCACACACACGACTAAAAAATTTCCCATCAAGTCTAAATCAAAATAGTAACCCTTCAACACAGTAACGCTTCAATTTCAACTGGTATAAAACTATATACACAAATACAGCATTTCAGACATTTATTAGAATATTAGTAATGGCCATGATGCTAACTTAAACATACATTTTAGCTATCCCTCATTTGAGTTCTAAATATGCACAATTTATCTTTGAGGAGCATAGCAGGGAATAAATGCAGCCAGTGCTCATAAATATCGAGGAAAATCCAAGGTAGATAATGAGCAGGGTATAAGGTATCTATTTCTGAGTACACCTGATGCTGCCTTTGGATTTATCACTTTATTTCACAAGGACGGCTTTCTGCCTAAACGCCCTACACAAATTATATCAACCATGAGAAAATCCTATTTGATTATAGGGAAAAATTCACATAAAATTAAGATCCTTCCTCTGGCACAAGGCTTATACAGGATCCCCTCCTATACAATAATATGCTGCAAAATTCATCTATGCCTGTAACTTATCAGTCATGTCCCAAAAACTCTCACATTACCAAGTGGAGCAGAGAGATACTGGTGTATCTTGCAGCTCCTCTTAATTCCAGTCACCATCCCACTGCCAGCATTTCCCCAGAGGCCATTCAGAAACGAAGTTTAACTTAGAAGCTCTGAACCCACCCACCTTCACTCCTCTCCTCTGGATCCACAGCCACCCCAAGGAATCTATTTCACTGCACTAACTGTAAAGTGAGACTCGGGAAAGCAGTCCCTGTGAATATGACTCTCATCTTCTGTTTGCAGCCCTACTGATGATTTTTTTCGAGTCTATGTACACAGCAACCTCCTATCATCTTGATAGTCACAGATGTGACTTGATTAGAAAAACAGCTTGTGTCCATGGTGAGGATACTGCTCAGAGTAACCTAGACTCTACAACAGCTGTTTTAGTATGATTATTTTGCAGTACAGTATGGCCCACATAAAGGCAAATGATAATTTTATAAACCAGCTCTTCCTTCTCCCAAATTTCAGTATGATAGAACATTCCAGAATTTATTGCAGATACAGCCTTATCCATGCATCTTCTAAATGTTAAAAATACTCCTCTTCCAATAGCGGTTAAACACCCAGAAAAGAGCAGGCCAAGCATCTGGGGGAACCATGATCCAGCTTAAAAATCTCCTTCTCCTATTTCAGCCAAAAATTCCTTCCTCTCCTCCCATCACCAAACCTGCAAACCTAAGTACCAGCCTCTCTGGCAACAGTGGATCCTCCTGACATTTTGTGCTTTTTAGGTCTCACAGCTCCTGAAGCTCATCAGGATTCAAGAAAAGATGGAGAGGGAAGGCTCAGACATCTTTTTTTCCTGCCTCTATCATAAGGGAAGAGAGAGACAGCCTTTCATTCCATGTCAAAACTATATGTATTTGAAGTATTTAAGTGAGTAGAGCACAAAAAGTTTCATCAAACCAGCTATAGAAAACACACACATACTGCTACAGCATAGGCTTTGCCTTGCTTTCCTAGTAATTGCCTTTTTCTGACTGGAATTTTCCTGGAAAGGGAAGGAGCTTCTTTATTTTAAAAATCCATTGATTAAAACATCCCAAAGTTTGGAATTTGGAGTCAGAACCATCAACTGATCCATGAAATCAGAGAGATTTCATGCAAACCTGAATTGGTGAGACAGCACAGAGCTTAGTCTGTATCCAAGTCATTTACATGCAGAGGATATCACTGCCATGAGGGAGGGAAAAAATGTATCTGCAGGAGATGGGACTACTTTAAAGCTAGAATATTATCTCTTCAATCTGTTCTTTGTCTATTATCCTTTCTGTGATTGGGACTATGCATATTAAGAGCTAGTGGTCGGCCCATTTTTAACGCAGGAATACTTTTTATTTCCTTCCCCTCCCCCCCTTACATCAGACCATCAGGGGCAGGGAAAGATGTAATTTATTTCTGAAATTTACATGTTTTCTTTAAGGAAGGTTATTCAATCAAACAAAGTACTGCCCACTGAAATGAACTGAAAATAGCCCAATGGCTGATTCAAGTCCACTGGGAACTTAGAAGAGAGCAGTTTGGCCACTGCCCCGTTGGTGAATTGCCCAACAAGAGTCAGTCCTTTTGCCTCCAGTCTACCAGGTCATTGCCTGTTTCTTTGCTTCAAACCAACCAACCTGCAGGATCTGTATATCAAGGCCCATACTCCCAGCATTATTTTCAGATTACTCTGCAGAATAACACTCTATGTTGCCAGCATAACCTTCAGCATGACCTGTAAGGTTGTACTCAGAAACACTGACATCAAGTCTCAGGTTCTAACTTGTCTGAACCTTAATAGCATTAACACGAGCAAAAGAAATGGTAACAAATAATTAAAAAAACATCCTTTTGTTTGCTTCTACTTTTCCACCGTCATCTCTTCTTTTCACTAATCTTATGTTACTTTACAGTTCTGTGCTACTTAATTTCAGGGACACAGCTAAGCATCGCGAAGTTTACAACAAGTGGACAGCTATGAGTTAAAATGGAACAGTGAGTAAAATAAAAACACGTAATGAAAATCCAAGCAAGCATTTTAAGAGTCAAGTAACACCTTGGCGTATTGCTTTGATGGTCTGTGTTTCTAATGGACAGAGTGTCACAGGCAGGGTACTGGGAATCTAAGACAAATTATTTGAGGAAAGAGTCCACGCTTCTTACTTAAAAAGCTGATTGCATTCCAGACAATTTTCCTGCAGGTACTACAAGAAAAATCTCATCTAATACACAAATTAGGAATTACATCATGCCTGGACCACATTTAACCCAAGTCTGGTGTCGTGGAGACAGTGGAGAAAAGCACCCCCATGTTTCTAAAGATGATAAATAAATTCACGCATGTGCCTAAACTGGATTTATTAATAAACGGAAGCGCCTCCAAAATTAAAGGTTTGGGTACCAATCGAGGGAAAGAGTTAACTACACTACACCCACCCTAACCAAACAATAATGAGCCGGATCCTAATACGCTCACTCCATAAAAGACGAGGAGTCTCAGTCTCGAGAACGATACGCTCACCTTATACAGATGAGGAGTCTCGACCCCAGGGACAAAAGTCCTTAGGTGGGGTCCCACCTGTGGAGCTGACTGTGGTCAATCAAGGCCTATTGGCCTCCCATTGGCTGCCGCCAACTTCCTGGGAGGGCCCCTCAGGGTGATGGGTCAGTTCTGAGCCAGCCCAAGTTTCCAGAAAATTCTCTGCAATCTGGCTAGCAACTGCTGACTCACCAGGGGGGGCACTCCCAACCAATGGGCAAGGATGCACCTGCCACATCTGGCCTTAGTCCTGATAACAAAGTTGATTTTGTTCTCGAACTTCTGCATAAATGCCACAACTCTTCAGGATGAGGGATCACCAGCTTTGTCAAGGGACGTACCAGAAGAGGCCAACAGACAGTAAGCTCCTCACAACTCTCTGCCAACAAAAAGCTCAATCAGAACTGCTCAGCACCTGTTCTTCACATTATCCCACAATCTTTCCTTGCCTGTTTGATCAGTTGTCCAATCTTAGATAACCACAAAAATTATCTGCGTTATCTTCTATTGATTAAACAGACAATACGTCTGCAAAAGAGTCTGTTTACCAGTGTGTGAAGATGGTGTCACTAAAAATTTACATCAGATTAAAAAAAGTGCAAAGTTTTTTGGCAAAAGCACTATTAGCTCTGAAAAAAACTCTGCTTTCAAAGTTTACATACAAATAAAAACGTCATAGTACTGAAGATTCAGCTCCACTAAAGCATCATCCAGAAAAGGAACATTACTTTACAGGTATCAGAAAGGAACAGATCTATCACAGACCCAAAGAGTGCCCCCACCTACAGCAGATTACATGGCTTGACTGTTAACTTCAATCTGAGGAGATCTACTCAAGCAGACCTGACTGTATAGATGCCTACAACACAAACACACCCCTACCAATGTACTGTTCTGAAGAACCCAGACAAAAAGCTTCCTATTTTATGCAAGAATTGCAGCTCCTTTATCACCTGACAGGTCACAGCAAGTAAGCCAGAATCCTGAGAATTAAATCTTCACTGGACTCCAAACTCCAATACCTTTGTCATGTAAATTGTCTAAACACAAAGCGAGTGACAAATCTTGCATTACACTGGTAGATTGGAAATAAGACTGCAAACTTCAGTTCTGATTTATTATATGTTAAATATTAATGAATTATTAAGAAACCATTCACTGAGGTTTAAACAACTCTACATCTTACATATTTCTAAAGCTCTGCAAATGTATTTTTAATAACAGATAATTAATTTATAACAACATTAAATCTAAATTAAAACCTCACTTGAAGTCATAAAAGAAATCCACTGGAGAGTGGAGAGATACACACTGTCGCTCTACAATAAGGTCTCTTCCTCATGTCACACTTTTATTTCCAAATCATATAGTATTTGTGCAGCCAAATCAGTACAAACACACAACACTAAGCCTATGTAGAAATAAAAGGAGTGACCTCTGCAGTACTGCTGTGTGTTGTTTTCCATTCTAACAAACCATTTCCAATTTGGAATTTCCTAATGCTTCTTGTCTTTCAGCAGTCACCTATCATGTTTGGTCTAATCACCTTTTTTTTTTCTGCTCACAATTTCAGTAAAAATAACTTAGCTTTCTGAACAAACAATTTTCTTATTTTAAATGCATTTGAAAGCTTATTTTTCAACTTGGAGTAGTAAAGTAAAAAAAAAAAAAAAAACACAACCAAAAAAAACCCCATAAACTGCCCCAACTTTTATTGGAAGTCTCTGCAAAGCAATTTGATAATGACCTGACAAAACTCCTGTGCCTGGTAAATACTGTGTTTAGTGCATTCTGTGCATTTTGCAAGACACTCTTCCTAAAACTGAAAAGCTCACTGTTAAGGTGAGGCTGAACACAGGCATACAGCTCACCAAGTTGGACCTTGTATTCAAGCCACAGAGGAGCAGGACTTAACACTTGGCATGGGGGACAACTGAGGTACTACGAAATTCGTGATGTTACCTTCTGCGCTAAGCAAACCAAATACAAGTCTCTGCACATTTTTGCAAGAAATCTGCTTGCTTGCTTGCTTGCTTTGGAAGATTGGACACTGTGCTAATGGTTCCTCAGAGCTCAGCAGCTGAAAAAGGCACAAGGGCTGGGACATACCAGAGGAGACAACAAAGATTGCCACGCTTATATCCACAAGGAGACACGCTAAGGCAACTTCTATAACCTCACTGTGGCATTTCTGCTTGGCCTGCATCACTGTGTGATCATGCATATTACCAAAACCCTTCAAACGAGCACAGCTGCTGAGAAACTGAGTCTACAAGTATCAATAATCTCGGTATACTGCAAGAGTATTTCACTCACATTCCACTCTTTGTATAAGAAACTACTAAACCCATCAGATTTCTGGCCTATTCTATCCTGTACATCCTCAATAGATTTAAAAAGCACTGGTGTGAGAATTGCTTCTAGATCTCTCTCTCTTTCAACCTTGATAGTTTCTTTCTCTCTATAGTAGCAGATCCTACCAAATCCTTCCATACTATGAGAGCACGGCAGCCAACCCTGCTGAGTAAAGCAGATGAAGTAGGAACTCTCACACATCCCAGACAAATCTTTCTGAACATATTACACAACAGAAGCTTTAATTCAATGAAAGTTTCTTTAATCTGTGGTCAGACCTGTAGAAAATAAGAAAAATCCACTTAGCCCCCTTCCTAAGTAGTTCAGTCTTACTAAGTGGGAGTGGTAACAACTGGGCGAGCTTAAGAAATCACTGTAGTGACTTTCAGTGATGTCACAAGGGTACTCAAAATGTATTCTTTCTTTTTAAAGCTCTCAGCAGTGAAATGTTGTGACAATAAAAGTGCCACAGCAAAGGTATGTTTGAGACCAGTAGCAGCAAGTTCTCACACAGAATGTGGATTTCTCTATCCACAATGTCCTAAACAGACCAGTAAGCTCTATCCAACCCACAGAGGCAGGACAAGAAACTGCCTGTTTTTCTAGTCTTGATTCTTAAAAAATAAAAATAAATCTGTTTCTTCAACTGCTCTGTTTTGATACAGTATCATCATCTTTTACCAAACAAGTAATGTAGCTTAGTTTGTATTCACAGATCGTATTTTTCCTCTGATTTTATACAGATTCTCTTCCTCTTACCCTCCAGAATGACTATAATTATTCTATAAAAATACAGAACATATGGAACACTTTCCTCCAAGCAATGGAACAGAGTGCCATAAAAGCAATGAACATAAGCAGTTTATTAGAGGTGGTTTCCCTTCCCCATCATCTACTCAGAGCTGCTGTGAAACTCCATTGAAGTCATACTGTGCAGGGGTACAAAACAGCTATGAAAGGATTTGCCTGCATTACACAGGGTTTACTGTTAATTAGCTCTTGTACACACACACAGTACATAAAACCAGATTTTTTTTTTTTTATTTAGGAAGTGATGATTTGTTGAGAGGATGTCCTTTGTTGATATAAAGCCAGCATTAGGATTGTAATTTGAGTTAACATCTACACATCGTTTTGTGTAACCACTTGACAATGGCGGTACTAGCTAATTATTTTCTGTTAGTTAAAAGGGAAATGTGAATGAAATTTTCTTAGGCCATAAACAGAGACACCATCTTATACCAGTAACATCGAGGTTCTAGTTCTTTCCTAGCATCTTCGGATTTGCAATCTCTCACGCACTGGAAAACAGAAACTTCACTCCTTTGATGACCTCTTCCCTCTTAGTATTAAATTGAATGAATCATAGCAAGGATGAACACATTTAAAACTCATACTTTAAGTAAAAACTTTGTCCACAGCCTAGCTTCAATCACTGAGTTAGTCAAACTTTTCAGCTGGACTTAGGAACAAGGGGGCTTAGAAGCATGAGCCTTTTGCGACTGCCTCGAGTATTATTCTTACAAGTTCTTCAATCTTCCTTTTAGGCAACAGTTATCCAAATCTTTGAGGCAGGTACACTCTGCCTTTCCCTCTTTGTTCCATTGCTCCTAACAAGCATGCTCTTCCACCCAGGGGAACCACCGCCTACAACTGTCAGAAGGTATCGAAAGGAGGAGCATCACTCTAGCAAGGGGTGGGAAAGGAGGACGGCTAACTCCTCTGGGCACCCTGGGAAATTCCAGCCTCCATCTGCTTTCCATTTTTGCTTTTGTGATTTTTAGGAAAGGTTGACATAGAAGGGGGAACCCAGACCAAAGCCTTACAGTAATTACCTAGTATCTACTCTCCCCAACTCCAAAAAGACAGGGCAGCAGGAAGAGCTATGAGTGGCTGAGAAAAGCCGGGACACAAGGCTCTTGTCTCCTTTCTGTTCCCTGGGCAAAATTCTCAACACGGCAGGGAAAGAAGGAAGGAGACAGAAAGGAAGACAAAGGAGCAGTGACGTTAGTTACAGGCCAGCTAGAGCCTCCACCTTGCATGGGGAATTCTCTGTTGGTCTGTCTCATTCCTTCGGGCCTCACTGTCACCTGAGCATCCCAAAGAGGTCGGCCACAAAATTTGCTCAGCAAACTGACTCATGAATCACGGGAATTGCAATCAGACAACACTGTGATAGGGACACTACGAAATAAACAATGTATAAATAAGACCAAATGTGTGTCACAAACATGAGGAAAGGCTTTCCCTGTTGTATGATTTCAGTTGCAGCAAATCAAAGGCTATAATGACAATAAACAGAATTTGCAACTAACCACAAGCAGAAGAGGCACTCATTTCTCCCATCACCTCCAACACCTTTAGAGTTTGAACTTTTCCTGCCAGTTAATACAGTGAAAGCCTTTGTAAGGATAAACTGAACGAATCTGAAATAAATGTGGGCCCTCACAGGAAAGAAAAAAGATACGACTTCCATCATGTAACCTAACAGTCATTTCTACCAAGTAGTCTAGAGGAAAAGGGCTAAAATAGTCCTTATATGTGGCGCTGAGCTGGAAACAGGAAAAGGGGTTTGTGCATCCTTCTGGACAGAACTCTACTAAAGCTAAAGGCTTTTAAAGCAAACCCAAAAATCTATGCAGAAATACACACAACGCCAAAAGTAACGATTTTTCTCCGCAGAATATAAGGGACCAAACATAAGCAGAAACCCAGAAGTTCTACCTGTCACCTGGAAAACAAGCCAAGAGATGCACGTCTGATTCATCCTTATTAAACACAACAGTAAGAAGCTCTTTGCTGCTTTGCCAGACTTACGAAAGCCCTCAAGCCAACAGATCATGGCAAAACTAATCTGCAAACTTCAAAACTGGAAAGAAAAGCCATACTGGTATGAAAATGAAAATACGTGAAGATAAGAAATAGCTTTTTGTCTGTGGTTAGAGCTCTGCTCTCACTTTCAGCTCCCTGAACAGCAGAGAACCCTGCCCCTTCAGCTCACTGCTAATTCGCCTCAGTGGGAGAAATTCACATCAATGGATAAGAGTAAAACCGATTATTAATTATCTGAAGGTCTGTAAGACTAGGCAGGGAATGCAATTGTTCAAGGGACATGAAGAAAGTTCTATCTAAAGTGAAACACATCCAGTTTTGATTTGCACTCCTAACGTAATAAAAAGTTTCACTTTGCCAGTGCAGTTTTGCTCATTTTTAGCCCAATCAAAATGAAACATTTCCACAAAAAAATAATGCACAATGTCACTAATCTAATAAATATATACATGTATGAAATTTCCTTTTTTGGCTGGAGAGTAAAAGAATACATACATACCGACATTTAAACACGGTACAGTAATTTCCCTAAAGCAAATTCAGCAAAGTTGGAACCAAAAAAAAAAATAATCTTTCAGATCTAAAGGAAGCATCTGAGGGTCTTCCCACTCAGGCAGAATGGAGCAGGAAATTATCCACCTGAGCAGAACAAAACAGTGGCTTTGATTTCCACTCTCCTTGATAATTTGCTTTACTACTTTGACAGTAGTTTCAAGGAGACAAAACCTAAAATTTACATAACATTAAAAAAAAAAAAATCATTGCCTACTAACCATGGCTTAAGCCTGGCACCCTACTAGACACCATTGGCTTTAGTGTTGTGTTACCATGTTCGAGGTTCCGCTCCTTTGATTCCACTTTTAAACACAGGGCCCAATCCAGCACCCCCCATGATTAACAGGAGTCTCTCCACCAAATGCAGTAGATATTTGGCGGAGACTTCCAGAGACTTTACTACTACCTGAACATTTTCAATCCAGAAGTAGGTTCTGGAGTTGTATCACCTGAATTAACAAACAAACAAGGTGTAACTGGCTTTTGGGTTAACAGAGGAAGGTACAGGGAGCAGCCTGTAGTGCTGTAAGAGAGTTACGCTACAGCCAACAAGTTGTCTTCCTAGTACAAGGTCTTTAACGTTCCCTCACAACCTTATGAAAAGTCCAATCGGTGAAACACATCTTGTTTTTAAATTGGTTACTAAAGCAAAGAACTTCAGCATGACTTTCATTCTCTGCAGTTTGGTAAGCCCCTTAAACTTCTGCAAATAATAACACATTTTCTGAACTTGTGCTTTGAGTAAAGTTGACAAAATGGAGACCTTAAAAACCGATTGCTGGTTTTGGGCAACTCAGTTTGGATGAAAAGGAGTCCCCCATCAAACTGGATATCCCAGATTAGAAAGATGAAAACAAAATAATGAAATATTGAAACACTCAGTTGTCTTCTGTTGCTTACTCATTGGTCCATGAATTAAGTCAGACTTGATATTGATTAAATAAGTATATCATTTGGTAACATTTATGGAGTACTGTTTTTCAAGTCTGAACATGTTCTCCCTCAACAGCCAGAAACGATAATATTCACATTAGGTACATGATTAGGAAGGAAAGGCAACCTTAAAACCTTTTTTTAAAGACAAAAAAACCCCAATAAAGTAAAACCCTTAATGAGGTGAAGTTGACTGAAATAATATATTTTTCATCCAGTCTTAGCTCAGGACAGTAATCCCAATACCTGAAAGTTATACTAACCAGTTTGAATTTAAGAATAAGCAAACTCAATGGCAGTTAAGGGCTTTCATGAAAAAGAATGCAGAGTATTTTGAGAGTCGTCCTACATTAATTTTTGATCATCATTACCGAAAAATAAAATTTCTGCATGGTTACAAATTATTTAAAAAAACCCCCAAAAATAGAAAATGGAAAAAAAACCCCCAAATAATAGCATTACATGAATTAAGGAAGAAAATCAGTTTTGCTGAAACATGTACTTTTTTTCCCAGAAAAGAAATATGGGAGAAAAAGCTTCATTTGCTTTTAAGCACTGTCTTAAACAAACAATCCAAGAATGGCAAAGATGCAAATTCCAATTCAACTAGAGTTTTCATCTTGTTTACTTGTAGTAAAATTTCATCAAGAAACATATTTCTGCAGAAAATTTCAGAACTGTATTGCTGTTGATTTAACCTAAGAATAATAATTAAACCCCACATTTTCTAATCAGCCTAAATGAATAAAATATTTAAGTAGCTGTCAAATGGAAAAGTAAATTTGGATGTTCAGAGGCGTATCTTACTTAAGGGCAAACTACATTCTCCCTGTAATTTGTGTTTCTGGACAAACTGGATAGTATAACTTTCCTGTGGTAACCAGGGAAAGACCTTGGGTACAAAAATGGAGAAGTGGTGGATGTTACCTAGCATGTTGTGGTAAAGTGGACTGGCGTGTCCATGGATAGTAAATGCAGTCATGACTAGCGGGACCTCTACACCTGCAGGCAATTACAGAACAAAAGACGTCATTTGCCATTCACAAGGACATGCACACGCATGCGCCCTTGTCCACACGTGGAGGATGGAAGACACACAGGGAACGACCACTCAGCAAGTACCTATCCATCAGGCCGATGCAGTCCTCGATGCTTGGCCCTATGCACCTGCAGCAAATCCAAATTGAAAATAGGGAGAGAAAGAGAGAAATCCATTATTTACAGATCCAAGAAGCAGGAATCCCCTCTTTATGCCACATTCTTAATTATAATTCTCAAGAGAGACCCAAGACACACAAAATTGTAACTTGTGACAAAACCGAGCTTGCAACAGGAACAATAATAGCAACATAAATGGCACAGCAAGGTTGAACAAATCTTAGTTCAAACAACACTTAAGGCAGGCTTCACCTGCAGAAGTGGGAGTCCTGACAATAGAGTTGCTTTTTCTGGATGTTGACTGAATCATCAAACCAATGATAACCGCAAAAAAGCTGTTCATCTGCAAGACGAGACCTTTGGGAGTACAACGCAAAACTTTTTTTCTTTGTGTAATTTATGTCATCGTTCGTTCCCTTCTAAGCTCCTAGCCAGGGCAACTGCAGAAATATGTTAGAAGCCGACTATATTTTTATCAGGGAAGCTCAAGATGAACTTCCAACCACTAAAAGCAGAGTAAAATGGTGTCTGCCGATTCAGGCATTTTATTCCTCCGTCCTCTGGTGCTGGCAAAAGTCCTTCACCTGCATCATCACCAGGTTCTCACCGAAGGCAATGGAAATGCAAGGAATCACTTCATGCAGCACCACTAAAGCCTAACCATGGGGAGAGTCCGGCTGCAAAACATGGATATGCACAGCGATACGTGCGGATTTTCTTTGCCCTCGTGAAGAGCAGTGAAGTGGTGTCCTAAAGTCCTCCGCATTCAAATAGCGAATCAGACACACAGTAGCCAGGATTCTCAGAGACAGGTACGTGAAGTTAAGCTTTTAAGGGTTAAGACAACCTGACGCACTTTAGTGCTTCGTGCCCAGCCAGTCCCTCTGTAACCATGGGGTGTGGGCTCTCAGCATTTTAAGGAAACCACTTACCACTTTCATAAGATCTCAGAGCCATATTACTAACGGGCTCTCTGGCTGTATGTCTACTACCAAAGTGGGTGATCTGACACATCAGTAGACTGAAACTCACTTCTGTTGAAGTATTTTAAATTTAAGGTATGATCCCCAACTCTTTTTCAAGCCTCCTGCTTTCAATTTGGCTTTGATAGAGGGATATGCATGTCAAAAATCTGAAAGAGTTCAAATATGCTCCCATGAGATCTTCTTTCCACTTCACCATCACTTGCCACTCATCACCTTTTGCTGCATTTAAATTAGCTATCACTCTGCCATTATAAAATAAATTCAGTGAATTCAGCTTCCCTTACCTGCGCATCAGGGAACTGAACCTTACCTCTTGTTTGTTTACTTGAATTTTTATTTTTACATAAAAAGTGTGACATGCAAACACAATTTGTAAGGATTTCCTCAATAATGGATTTCTTCAGCAAATGTGCAGACATAAAAAGGATTCACTAAATACCCAGGTGGCCAGATAATGCATAAATGAAAAGGGTAGATTGAAAAAAAAAAATCAAAAATGTGATAGAGAGAACACCTGATGGGTTTTGTTTTGAAATTTCAGCTGTCCTGAGCTTCTGGACTTCAGAATTCAGGACTGTCTGAATTCTAAGCAATCTCAAACATATGCCAACATTTCTCACTTTCATGACCTTCTCAGCAATTTGCAGAAAACCAGTTCAATAATGAAGGAGGCTGAAAAACAACTTGTTTAGATCTTCCACTTCCTGGTATGTCAAGAGAAGCTGAGCTCAGGCTCTGACTACAAATAAAAAGAAGGCCCTCTTCAAATTAGAGGTCTGAGAGCCTAATATCAGTTCAGATAACTGGCAGACTAACATAAGGAGCCTATTGTCTTGGAGTCATTTCACATCTGTACATCTGTTCTCTCAAACTTCTGGAGAATAGGACTCGAATCCAAGAAGAGCGAGCTGTTTGGGCCTCGTTGACTCCAAGTTGAAATACCACTGATTTTTATTGAAACTGGTAACCTTCTTCAGTGGATTTCCCAACCCCAAACAAGAAACTCTGTCCAGGTGCAATTTCCATTACTCCCAGTCACACTGAGCAGTTTCCTACTCTCTGACTGGCTGACTTGAATACATGCAGTGAAGCACAATACTGTGTAATGACAATATCTATTAACAAGTTATTTCAAACCACCAAGTTGTCTGTTATTTTTCCTCTAGAATTAACTTCCTTGCTTTCAGGCTTTGTGACACATGTAAGTACAAGCACAACACAATCATACATCACACTGGTACTCCATTCACCCCTGGTGTTCCTTCTGCTTGGAATCTGGATGATATTTTCATTTCCAAGTTCGCTCTGTAAAATGAACTGGTTAACTGATACATGCCAGTTTATTAATGATATATTCGGTACCTAACAATAGTCCAATACAGAAAATAATGCAGAAAATTACACTTGGAGCTCATCCTAGCTTTAGAGATAATCGTCCTTTGAAAGAAAATGACGAGTTAAAATACTTTTGAAAATTGGAGTAACAACTGCTTTTTCCTGAAACAATCCTTTCTCTTTGTCACAAATACTGTCTTTCATCAATTTTCCTTAAGACTGATGTGGGGTCTAAACTGTTCGCAGATGTGGAGTAGCAAGGCCATTTCTAGTCCGATGAATTCTCAAAAATCCGTCGTCATTGAAAACAAACAAAACCGATTATAAATTGCATAAATCGATTAACTTCGGACAGGAGAAAACCTTAGTTGTGGTAGTGATCTTGTCATCCAACTACTGCTATGGATAAAGCCCGACAGCTCAAAGCCAGGGGTTACCTGGCTAAGAGGAATCACAGAATGTTAGGTGTTGGAAGGGACCTCCAAAGATCATCTAGTCCAATCCCCCTGCCAGAGCAGGATCACCTAGAGCAGGCCGCACAGGAACACGTCCAGGTGGGTTTTGAAAGTCTCCCGAGAAGGAGACTCCACAATCTCCCCCGGCAGTCTGTTCCAGGGCTCTGACACTCTCACAGTGAAAAAGTTTTTCCTAATGCTTTTGTGGAACCTCCTGTGTTCCAGCTTGCACACATGGCCTCTTGTCCTGTCATTGGACATCACTGAGAAGAGCCTGGCCCCGTCCTCCTGACACTCACCCTTGACATATTTGTAAACATTCATGAGGTCACCTCTCAGTCTCCTCTAAGCTAAAGAGACCCAGCTCCTTCAGCCTTTCCTCCTAAGGGAGATGTTCCACTCCACCATCTTTGTGGCTCTGCGCTGGACTCTCTCCAGCAGTTCCCTGTCCTTTCTGGAAGAACTGAGGGGTCCAGAACTGGACACAATATTCCAGATGTGGCCTCACCAGGGCAGAGTAGAGGAGAAGGAGAACTTCTTTCGACCTACTAGCCATCCCCCTTGTAATACACCTCAGGATGCCATTGGCCTTCTTGGCCATGAGGGCACATATAATGGTACTTGGGGTTATTCTTTCCTAGGTGCAAAACTCTACACTTGCCCTGGATGAATTTCATTAAGATTTCTCTTCACTCAGCCCTCCAGTCTGTCCAGGTCTCTCTGAATGGCTGCACAGCCTGCTGGTGTGTCATCAGCAAACTTGCCGACGGTGCACTCTATTCCCTCATCCAGGTCGTTGATGAATGTATTGAATAGACCTAGTCCCAGTATCGACCTCTGAGAGACTCCACTAGATACAGGCCTCCAGCTAGACTCTGTCCCATTGACCACAACTCTGACTTCTTTCCTTCAAGCAGTTCACAATCCACCTCACTACCTGATCATCCAGACCACACTTCCGCAGTTTAGCTACGAGGATGCTGGGGGAGACTGTGTCACTGTTTCAAATGCTTTACCGAAATCCAGATAAACCACGTCCACTGCACTGCCAGCATCCATCCACCTGGTTATGGCCTCATAAAAGGCTATCAGGTTAGTCAAATATGACTTCTCTTTGGTAAAACTATGCTGACTGCTCCTAATGACCCTGTTATCCTTGATATGCCTAGAGACAGCGCCAAGGATAAGTTGTTCCATCACCTTTCCAGGGATGGAGGTGAGGCTGATGGGTTCGTAGTTACCCACGTCGTCCTCCTGGCACTTTTTGAAGACTGGAGTGACATCTGCTTTCCTACGGTCCTCAGGCACCTCTCCTGTTGCCCACGACTTATCAAAGAGGATGGAGAGTGGCCTAGCAATGACTTCCGTGAGCTCCCTCGGCACCCACCAGTGCATCCCATCAGGGCTGCTGGATTTATGGATGTTCAGAATGTCAGAAAGCGCATCCTGATGGTGACAGTAAGAAAGCTGAACTCAGGCAGGCAGCACGAGGAAATTTTGCATCAATCAAATAGTAAGAGTTTCTTTTTCAGTTTGTTGCCATTGAATTTGCACTATTGCTTCCTTTGGAATTCATAGCGCCTTCCTAAAAGTACACCTAAGCTTTTAGGGCAAAACAATACTTCTGCCTTCAAATCTCTTCTGGATCACACACATGTTGATAAGGCTCCCATGGTTTCTCTGTTCTTGGCTTAGAAGGAAAATGAAATTTTGGTGAAGAGTAATTCACTTTGTTCAAAAAGTTGCGTGAGAAAATGCCTTTCTGTGATGATGGGAGGTGTCCATTGAGCTCTCTCATTTGTGTCTTGCCCAGCAATGAAGTGGATTGTCAAATGCTACTATATAATTAGTATTTTGTTTCTGTGAAAGTTCCATTTTGGCTAGCTCTGCAAGAAGAGGTGCCAAATGCTTTCTGACTCTCTTGAATTAATTGGGATAGCTGTTCTGCGTACCTCAGATCTCCTCCAAACTGGCTCCAAACTAGCTGATGTTTATCACGGGGATGCAAGGCCAAAAGCACAGTCCTGCATCCAAGGAAGTCACTCCTTGATAGTTCTCTTAGTCAACATAAGACCATTAACAGGGCTGGATAATCACACACCTATTAACAGAAGCAGTCATTACACCTGAATAAGGGAGGAGCATGGTGTTACCAAGTCTCATGCTCTAGGGTGTAAAGCAATCACCTGCGAGTGCCACGATGAAATTGATGCACAACACTCACAGGAAACACCAAGGTGGGACAGATATCTTTCTTGCTAACGACGACAGGTGGGGATGACTACAAGCAACATTTGAGAACTAACAACCCATTTTAGCAGCAGCCTGTTTCAGAAAGAGCAGCACTGCAGCAATGAGATAATACCATACTGGGAGCACTGCTCTGCAGCGGCTCCACACCTTTTGATCAGTATCCAAGTTGTACTGCGAGGGGATCGGTTTTATTCCAGCAATTGATCTGACAGAGAGGAGAACAGACATGCTAGATGAAGTAGAATTATGGTTTCTCTGTACCATTCAGTCGTGAGCCAGGTATCAAGATATGTTCCTGCCACAACGTATTTCACTGAAGAATTCTGATTGAGGGGAATTTAAATATTAATTTGTAAAAGAAGGGAATGAAACTAGAGAATTCAGTATTGAAGGAGAAAAGAAGAGAGATTAAACGACTTGTCCTCTCTCTGTGGGCATATTCAGCCATTGTCAAAAATGGCAAAAAGATGGACAACCCAGAAAGCCCAAATAACCTGGACAGTCATTAACACTTTCATTAACATCATCACTTGCCAGAAAGTCTTTAGGAACACTAGAAAAGAACAGCCATGCTTATCTGGATTTGGGGGGTGGTGGGGTGTGTTGTTTTAATGAGGGCTAAAAAGATACCCAAGACACATTAGCTGTTTAATAAGAAGATGAAGATTTCTATGAGGAATAGTATTTAACTCATGGCAAAGCGATAGCTCCTCACCTGGGGGATAATCACACCTTTGCGTACGTAACCTGGGTGAGACCTTTGTCTGTTTTACTAGTGGCAGTTTGTAATTTTTCTGGGGATTGGCAGACGATGCTAAATGAGACATTCTTTCACCTAATCAGCTGCAGAAAATAAAAAGAAGGGAGAAGTGGAAATTTAAAGGATTAAATGACAACATAACTTAGCATAAAGGAACCCTGTGTCACCATGGGTTGCCAGTGAACACCACTGAGTTCAGTTACAACTGTCTAACATCCCTCCTATTTGCGGTTTATGAACTGCAATGTCAGATTTTCATGACAAGGCATAAAAGCCTTTGTTCTTGATCCCATTTTACCCAGGGAGATAAAAACAACCACTTGCAAAACACTGATGCATATGAAGAAACGGAAAGACATCCAAAACATTCTGCTCCCTTCCTGGTCTAGAAGAAACACAGTTATGCCCTGAAGATGAGGAATAGATGTTAGACCTTCCCAGAAAAGAGCAGGGAACAGGAAGAGGTGTCATATCCTGGTCTTCTCAGAGGGCAGCAGAGCTCCGAGGCACTTCCAGTACAGAGCAGACGGTAAATGTATCATCCATAGCTGCACTTCTCAGATTTGATCAGAATTGGCTCTTCCACCATCTATTAAAGCTAAGACCAGCGCTCCTGAATTAAGCTCATCTTTTCATATTGTTTCTTGTTAGGCTCTTCTTCCACAGCAGCAGCATTTTTCTTATTGCATAACTGATTTAAAGGGTCTGAGGGGAAGACAAATCTGTAACAGATCCTGGCTGTGTCTTTGCGATCTCACTTTCATTTCCCTAATGGCTCTATTGTAATTAGATTTGCAAAACCAGCAAAAGGCCTCATTTTGAATGGCAACAGCTGTTGACATCAAGATTACATTGAATAATTTACTGGTTTAATTTTAGCCGCTAAACAATAAGAGCCTCTTGTTGAAGATTATTTCACTGGCTGAAGTTTTATCTTTTTTCCCCTGGCTGCCTCTCCCTTTCTTTGTATGCTGGACACCACTAACCGTTTCATCAAAAAGACATTTATAATTTCTGTGGCCCCTGCAAAACAATAGTTGTGTATGTGACCACTGTTATTTTGTTGCACAGATTCTTAATTCTGGCTCAGATACATGGGCTGTATATTTCTAAATGTAACAAGTGACTTGGGGCACTTAAGACTTGAGAAATTGGCACCCAAACTCCTGTACAAAACGTGGTTTTGGACAAACCCGTTGCATCAGTACCCACATGAAAAAGAGAGCAGTAACACTTTTGTCTCACAGTAGTCCTGCCGGGTTAGTTTATCAATACCAAGGAGCAGGGATGAAAATTCTGTCCACAAATAAATACTAAAAACAAAGTAATTTTACAGGCCTACACTTATGCGTCAATGGTATCATTTGCTACAAACCAGTGGTAGTGAGAAGAAAAGCTAGGAGCATTGCTGTGAAAAGCTGTTCTCTGTGGTTCTCAAGAGGAGTGTTAGCTTTTTTTTGGATGGGTCTGTTGGACAATCATGACTGGAACTTGAATATCATGAGACCTGAAAATCAAAGTTCAACTTAATCTGTTTTCAGGAATGGGACAAGTGCTTTATCAAGTCAAGCTGTACGTAAATCATCACATGTTCTTCTAAACAGTAAATAGGACGGCTCCCTTCACAGAATTTGCACTTACCCTTGGGTGCAGTTTGGATGACATGGATGGCACTCACGATCTTCATCAGCGTATTTGAAAATGAAGCTGTTGGCCCCCTGTAGGCCATCAGGACACTTTTCCACGCAATTTGGACCATCCTTAAAATGGAAACACTTTGTGCAATGGTCAGGTCCCTAGAGAGTGTGGAAGAAAGAAATGCAGTGCATTGCAGTTACTCTTCTTCTCCTGCTGCACTAGAACTGCAGGTCCTAGACTGACAGCACACTTAAAGCAATGACTTTAGTAGCATTTCTTCCCCAATGAACAGTGAATGAGCTGCATGGTTCCAGTGTCTGTTAAGGAGCAGCAGACATGTAAAACCCAAAAACTTACTCTGTAGAGTGTAAGATCAAATTCCATCTTCTAAATGGCTTTCAGTACTATCGGTTAACACAAGGGACTGCACGCTTAACACAATGGACTTCATGCCTACCTTAACCCTGAGAAACTTCCCACGACGTTCAATAGTGAACTGCAATTGCAAAGCGACTGCGACGGCCTTTCAGTGGGACCTCCCTATCTCTGCACTCTAGAATTATCTTTCACATTGCATTCTCCCTGTGGTATTTGATCACAACAATACTGAAGAACTAAAAGGTCTCTGTTTTCTTAATACATACGGAGACTAGACTGTTGCAAACTACAAACCTCGACAACAGAAAAGTAAAATTTTAAAGCCGTGATAATAATCCAGTGTATAAGCGAATCTGGTGTTCAGGTTGGGCACTGCACTAGGATTTTATGTCTGTGAGCCCTGCTAAAAATCCAAACCTCTCTACAGGCTGAACACTGAAAACATCAGCTTCTTGCTTTATGGTTGTGTTGCAGAAAACAGAGTATTGCAAGAAAAATTACGATGCCTTTTTTCCTATTCAGTAGGTAAGTCACAGAAATAAGTTATGGGTTAAATTTTCTCAGTGATGAACAGTCTAAAATACAACTCCTCATTGTCCAGGATACTTGTGTCTTTTAATCTTGGCTATAAAAAAAGGCTAAAAGAAAGTGACAGCTTCTATCTCACAAAAGAGCAATAATCTTTGAAGGAAGACTCACTGGTCATTATAAAGGTGGCAGCCGCAGTTAGGATTAATTTAAGATGCACGAAAATTCTGTGTCAAAACAGCCTAAAATGCTAGCCTAAGTTTAAAAAAAAACCCAACCCACAACCCAATGTATTGTTGAGGCTGAGAGACTGATACAAATTCTCACTCTTTTTTTGTTGAAAAGAAACAGGTAATTGAAGTTGTAGTAGAACAAGACAGAACTGAGTATAAAAAATGAAAACAGTGATAAAAGAGGGCACTCAAATCACAACTGCATGCTATCTGTTGTTTAAAAATTTTGTGCATCTGTACCACTAAGCCATTAAGACAATTCAGGAAAGAAAAGCTTTTTAAATCACTTTCTCAAGCAGGCTGATCCAAGGAAGTTTATTCTCAGCACCAATTTAACATGAGCAGAATACTCTCCCTATGTGCAGAATATGCATATTTTCTGCTTTTGTGAGCACTAATTTTCAACAGCCACTTTGAAGTCTCTATGTGCTCTAGCACCCTTTAATAAGCTAGCCCATAATACAGCAAATTTTGTTCTTACCGGCCCATAGCAGGTGATCATGTTTTCTTCCATCTTTTCACACTGGGGATCACATTCCACACAGACAGAACCATTGGCAAATTCTCGAAATTCCCTAGGAAAATATTTTTGCAGGCAGGTTAGGAGAAAGCAAAAACGGCACTGAAACTGAGACAAACTGGCTGGCTCTTCACCTGGTGGAAACCAATTCCCTCAGTTCAGCAGACTGTGCCAGCTGAGATCACTTCCGTTAATGACATCGTGCTGTTCTACACCTGGCCCCATCAGCAACCGCTCTCACAGGCAGGTAAAGCAGAAGACATCTTGTTTCCCAGTATAAAAATATATGTTTTTTGACCCTCTTTACTCCAGAAATAAGCATCTCATGAAGAGGACAAAGTATCTCATTTCTTGATTTTTATCTATGGAATTGTCACTCATGGCTCAGGGAACCACCTGCTGCATGCAAGACATCACTGTTGGGTAGGAAAGGATTAGAAGGAGCATTGACAACTAAAACAAGAGCAGCACTGTGAAGTCTCTGCAAACACTCTTTTGTAAAGCCCATTCTCCAAAAGGCTCATAACCTGTTCCTCAACAATTCTAGAGTGAGGTCTGAATCTATAAAATGTCAAACCAAATCCTTTCACTCATTTATTTCACGTATGAGAAGAAACTATCACCCAAGTGATTTTTCTTTATTTTTGTTATAGAGTAGTGATATTAGATGGCATTTATTCCTTCAAATGCCAGATGTCTCACCCCGGCTGCCCCTCACAAAAAACCTCCAGCACCCAGAACACATTTCATCCCACCCTCTTCTAGGCTAAAATGAATTAACATCTGAACAGGTTGTTTCTCTCCCACTAACCACAGACAGAATCTATGTATGTACCTAGCTCAGACTGGGCACACCCGAGGCTTTGCAGATGGACCCCATCTCATTGCCTTAACCAGTTAAAATATTGGCATGAACCGGTTAAAGATGTGCTGCACACTCATGTTGACTAGTGCAAGTGACCTCACCCTCTTCTGGCTTGGGAGATGAATCTTCACAGTTGAGGACTAAAAGAGATTTCAAATACATTTGACCCTGCCCTGAAGTACTGTTGCTACCCTGCAAGATAAATGTGTAGAGCCCTCGAACAAACCAAAAACTTCTCCCCAAGCCCAGGTCACAACCTGCTTCACAGATTTAGGAGGGAACTGAGCCTGTGGAAAGTGTAAATACCATTCATTAATCTATACAGATCAGAATATCCTGACCTGAGGGCTGGTCACGAGAGCTTCCTCACAATCTTCTGCCACAGGCTTCACGCTGGCAATCCACCAAATGCGGTCAATAATAATCTGGTGCATGTGAGAACACAACAGTGGCCTTCACGTTTTCTTTATTGCAGGAGTAGGGGAGGATAAGACAAGGGGAGCTTTTAAGCATATGAAACTGTCCCCTCCAAGATTTTGTTCGCATGTGTTCTCCAGATAGAAGAGTTTACAGTATTTTCATGTACATATGGATGCTTATTCAATGCTCCTTCCTTAATAGTTACAGGAGTACCATGCAGTGATCTTACTTTCAATTAGCAGTTTCAGCTCAAAAAGATAATTAAAATAATTTCGTTTTTTTAATCTTTATTTTAAAAGAGGTGCAGGGGACCCTTCTATACTATATAGGAAGTGAAATTTCACTTGTTTTGCTCCACAGCTGAATCATTAATTTCTGCTGCGGTAGCTATTTTTCTGACATAAGGCAGATTCAGACACCTTGGCTGTGTCTTCTGTAAATATTGCCTAATCCATCCTCCAGAAAAGATGGTGCACATGGATGAGCAGGAGAAGGAAAGGGAGGGAAGAACTCATGTTGGGTTTATTATTTATATTTGTGTGTACACATATCCAGTGTACGATGAAAAAATAGAGTGAGTTTTTCTACTTTGGGATGCTTATTCGGAGAATCTCTTTATCACACAGCTAATAATTGTGTGTTTCTGAATAAGGTTGTCAATATTCAAGTAGGGCTAAATGGCGTAAGTCTTCATCTAAATCAAACTGTTCAACATCATTAGCAATGCAAAAGATGCCACAAACTTTTTATGTTAGCTGAAAATTTTAGTCTGCACAATATTAGGTAAAGCCTTCTATGCAAGTTCAGATTCAGAAATGCTTAAAACTTATCCCACAATACAGTTCACTCAATATCCGTAATATTGGCAAGGAAGTCAGATATGGATTAAAACCAAACCAACTTACTCATTAAAGTCCTGAACAATGTAATCAGCACCTTCAGGGAAAAGTGCAGGGGAAACATCTTACCCGTCGTAGAGGTTACAAGAGTCTATGCAGGTCCTTCCCCTGATAAAGCGTTTGCAGGAGAGACACTGGTCTGGCCCTGGCCCCCAACAGCCATCGCTTGAGCACAACTCATTACACACCATCCCATCGGCAGCTGCAGAGAGAGAGGATGCTGTCGTTAATTTACATAGTCCTCTGAAACGCAAAAGAAAACATTTCATTCAGCATCCCGCTATACTCAGGAAAGTAAACGGAACGTTCAGATTTTCCAGAAACAGAATAGAGAAAAAGCAGAAAATTGTTAACATACCACTACCAAAACATGCTGTGCACTCACAGTTTGAACATCATACACACTTGTGCTCTGTTCCTCTCAGAAAGGTTATAGGAGAGTGACAAAAATGTTTAAGAGCACTGCAGGGATGATCAAAACTAGCGAAGAGCTCTACACCAGGAATAAACAGAAACGCAGCCTTAGATATGGGTGAGAAATGACATGATGAAGGTCTGTAAAATCATGAATAACTAGAGGAGGGTAAGCATGAAACAATTATTCATTGCTTCTACTAAGTCCCTCATGGGCATTCAAAGAGACAGGAACCCAATAGAGTTCAAAACTGAGATTTTTCTTCATAGAAAGCATAGATCAAGCTGCAGAATTCCCTGACACAGGACATTGTAAATGCCAAAAATTTAAAGGATTTGAAAAAAATAATTGTCCAAATCCACAGAAGGGCTATTAAACTAAAATATAAAACACTACCTCTGAATTGAGGCCTCCCTGAAATAAAACCCATGTATGGTGGGGAAAAAGTTGAAGGAAAATGACTATTAACCGTGATTTTTTTAAATGATTGCAAAAGCACCTGAACAGCCAAAGAGCTTTTTTTACTGTAACACAAAAACCCACACAAAATAAACAACTAACAAAGGGTGAAAGACTGTTTCAAACAGCAGGATTAATTCTGTATTTTTATTTTGTAAATCCCTATCATTCCCTATATAAAAATGTAGACGAATGTGACAGATGGAGAAA
This sequence comes from Trogon surrucura, assembly GCA_020746105.1. Lineage (NCBI taxonomy): Eukaryota > Metazoa > Chordata > Aves > Trogoniformes > Trogonidae > Trogon > Trogon surrucura. Next base: position 50,528,315 of record CM036621.1, on the reverse strand, counting down.
ATGAGAAAAGAGCAAAAGGAAACACATGTTCTCTCTACAGCATCTGAAGAAAATCCGGTTGAATAGTTTCAGCCAAACCCTGGCACGTGAAAGGGTAGATCTCTTAACCTGAATTCACTTTTGTATGATAAAATGCTTTATGCAAATGGTTACATACTAGGCTGAGAAGATTAAGAACAGCAGAGATCTCAAATACCAGAGATGGCAAATACATCAACATTTGTTTGCTTTCTAAACCGCTGGAAACAACTTGAGGGAAGTGTCAAATAATAAATTAAAAGTAGGTTTGCTGTAAGAATTCCATCATCCCTTCCAATGCTGTAGCAATGAAGATGTCCAGTTGGGAACACACACACACAATGAAAACACACATAAAACAGCAACTGCATACACCCAGCACATATTTAAAGAAAAGTAATAAAAAAGCAACAGAAAACCTTTCACAAAATGCAAAAAGCGCACTGTCAGTTTTACATTAAACAAAAAGACAGTAGTTCTTCATGCACTACTTTCCTACGCTTCTTTCAGTACAGCAGCATAGCTGGGTGACTGGGGGGGAAAAAGGCAAAGAAAAAAAGCACCCTATTTTCATTTCAGGATACCTGATGGTTCTGCCTCTACTGTCAAGGCTGGAACACTGCAGTTAGGTACCGTCCATGACAATCTACCTTAACATTAAAGAGTATGCTGAGTTTTATTACTTGAGAAGAACAAAACCCTTCTAAATCATAAAAGAGGCAGCAGAAAGATGCTTTCTGCTCTCCACGGTATGTTTTAGAACTGGTTGTTCTGTATTACAGTGTATATGATGTCCCGCATTTGAACCACGGAGCATGTGTCACAGCAGCATACTGTACAGGAGAGCACCCTGCTTCATACGGTGACCCTCCTGACCTGCTCCTTCATTGCCGCTTGTCACAGACCATAGAATGCACTGGGCTGGGAGGGACCTTTCAAGGTCATCTAGTCCAACCCCCTGCAGTGAGCAGGGACATCTTTAACTAGATGAGGTTGCTCAGATCCCCATTAAGCCTGACCTTGAATGTCTCCAGGGATGAAGCCTTCACTAACCTCTCCGGGCAACCTGTGCCAGTGTTTCACCACCCTCACTGTAAAGAACTTTTTTCTAACATCTAATCTAAACCTATCCTGCTCTAGTTTAAAATCATTGCCCCTCATCCTGTTGCTATATGCCCTTGTGAACAGTCCCCTTCCAGCTTTCCTGTAGCCCCCCTTCAGGTATTGGAATCACACAATGTTACAGATAGGAAAGAACCTTCACAAGATCATCTAGTCCAACCTCCCTGCCAAAGCAGGATCACCCAGAGGAGGTCACACAGGAACACCTCCAGGAAGGTTTATATAAGGTCTCCCTGGAGATACTTCAGGTCTCTCTTCTCCAGGCTGAACAACTTCAACTCCCTCAGTCTGTCCTCGTAAGAGAGGTGCTCCACGCCTCTGATCATTTTCGTGGCCTCCTCTGGATCTGCTCAAACAGGTCCAAGTCCTTCTTGTGTTGAGGGCTGTAGAGCTGCAGCACCGTTTGATGATGGCACCACTTTTGTCAAATGCATCCTTCTGATCTATCCAGCACGCCCAGCCTATATCCTCTATTTCCTGCAAGGCAATTCCTGTGCCTCCCTTTGCCCGCTGACACGCAGGAAGTTCACATCACACCAGCAGGGTGCTTTCCTCTGATGTACGCTGCCTGTCCCAGCCCTGTCCCCCTGCTTTCTGACCACTGAAATGATTAGAAAGAATTTCTTAGAAAAAAATACACAATGATGGTATGCATGGTTTCTCTCTCCTAGCCCATGTAGCGGGTGGGCAAGAGGACCGAAGCTGCTTCCAATCTCCTTTCTTCTTGCAATAGGACATTTTGCTTCATCAAGACTGAAAATGGCAGATCCTCTTCTACTTGTTTGGTTTTCTGCCGAAAACGTTTTCATAATTCAATGCCAGAAAAGGACATTTCACCTTTACAAGCAGCATGGGAACCAATCAAAGACTTCATGTCCTCCAACTCTTGCAGGCAAAGTGATCCAAGAGAGTCACCAGCATGCTTTCTACTCGTACAGCGCATCGCTGACCCTACACGGCTTTGCTGTACGATACCTGTAATTCAGTAGGTAGATGAACACTATCTTATTCAATACCACAAAGAAGTTTGGACATGCAAGGTCTGCACACTCATCAAGGCTGGAATTCTTGAATACATATATCTGCATATTATCTTTTTTATATCACATATACTTTCTTAATGACAACATCCAGGAGATGTTCAGAAGTATCTGTCTGATTCCTCTTTTGTCTCAAAGCTCCAATCAGGTACAGCCAAACACAGAATAGTTAAATTTAGGAGTAATTCCAGGTGGTCATTTAATTTCCTTTAAGGCATATTAATTATCACAGATTCCAGCACAGCAAGAGAGACCTGAGCTATTTAGCACGTCACTTCACAGAGATGTCTCATTCTCCTTCCTTGAGCTCCGCTGTAAATCAGGAGTCATTTTGCTGCAGTCAAAGGAACCACACCACACAAAGCCAGTATGAACACAGTAAAAAAATTCAGCTTTTTATTACTGTCCTATTCCTAACTTTTTTTAAACACAGCAACATTTTTATAACAGCTACCAGATGTCCGTAGATCCACCGACTGAATTTCACAGAAATGGAAGGACCTAGGAAGAAGTTTTGCATTAGCCAATGATACGTGTGTGGCCCACACAGCTTCCTTCTTCATCTGCCTTTGGACATTTCATGTGTATCTTGGTGAAGTACAGCTCAGAAGGAGCACTGACTTGGTATCAAAGGACAGTTTTTGCCTATCCCATGCTCTTTGCCTACAGAAGCACTCAGGAAAAGAGTTCTGGGCAACCCAGCTGGTCATTTCAGAGGAAGCCCAGCTATGCCTCAGATTTGCAGAACACTCGAGGGCTCCCTCAGAGCAGATTCCAGCACTTCACGCCTGGCCTGCCGACCCCCACTGATCTCATCCAGTTTCATGGTGACCTGTGACTGACGCTGACCAGGCAAACACAGGAGCCCTGCCTCGCATTACGTGCCACAGGGACACCTGGGATTAACAGACAGCTCCAAGCTTAAAATGTATCAGTAACTAAAGAACAGAAGGAAAATCCCAAATCTAGAAACTATCAAAGTTCCAATTAAGCAAACTTCTTAAATAAATAGTTTTATTTTCTCACTGTAAGTATTTGAAATGCAATAAAAATACACCCTGCTTTGAAGATCTCTCAGTTCTCAGTTTTAATCTGGAGAATATTAGTAATCCTCCTGATTCTGTTTTATGCTCTCATCATTGGAGGGCAGTTTCCTATTTGCCTTCTCAAGTTTGGGTTTTATTTTGTATTTTGAAATCTTGCTTTTATTACTAGTTATTTCCTTTCTTTTTGCTGTTCTCAGCCACCAGACTATGCCGGGATCAGAATTTATTTACACACAGTGTTGTACTAAGATATCCATTTAAATAGCAAGTGTCACTATTACAAGATAGCTCAGAAAGTATAATGAGTAACCTTATGCAAATAAAGAGTTTTTCAGTAAAGAAAATCATGACTACACTATTGAAATCTAGCCAACATGGTGCCTGTAGTCTATGAAAAAAAAGCAATAGGGAAAAAAAAATCATTATTTCCTTCTGCTTATTTCTAAGTCATAGAAATGTTTTCATAGATGAATTGTGGCAAGAAAGGAGTGTTTTTTCTGACAACTTACAAAACCCCTTGTCTTTCTTCTCTTTCTTTAATTATAGTGATGGCTAAAGAAGTATTTCAATTTTAGACACATTATGTGGCACTTCCATGGGCTGAGAATGTTCTGAAGCTCCAGCATATCACATGGAAGAAAAGAACAATAATGCTTTTGACAAGAACTCATTTTCATCTGTAGTTCTAGAACAGGTGTTCACTCTTTATTAATGGAGTCACACAGGTTAGAAGCAGAAAGGCTCAACTTTTTTTCCCCAACCTAGATAGACCACAAAAAACCAGCTATCTAAAAAAAAAGAAAAATTATTTTTATTAGGATATAGACTTACGGGCCTGATCCAAAGCTCTGTGAACTCAACAGGAAAGCTCCTGCAGACTTTAATTAGCTTTGCATCATGCCTGATAATGAATGTAATAATTTATTCAAGTTGTTAATTGGTGGCTAAATTGACATAATTCATAACAATCACATTTATAACAACCTTTGCCTGAAAAGGTTTCACTGTACACTGCAGGTGTTACTGAAGCTGAAAGGAATTATTTAAATAACTTTGTATAGAAGAACATCTTTCTACATTTATTTTGTGTGCACTCATAATTAACATGAGTCACCTCTGACTGTTCCATAAAAAAACCCATGCTGGGAAAAGAAGGCAGATTCTTCATTTGGGCACAGAGCAATGGCAAAATCTAACTCCCAGAGCACATTCTCTAGCAAATAACTTCATAGTTATTTATTCTGCATTATTAACGTTCATAACAAGTAAGTTTCAGGTGCAGTTTTTAACATTACAGTTGATAGTAGCAGACAATTAAAAGTCTACATTAGATGAGAGCTCCTTGCGTTGCATTTTAGATAAATGTTCTCCATTTCCACTGGGCTTATCCATTCAAACCTGCCCATTTGCAATCTGCAGCGGCTGCTCAAGTCTCAACTTGTCCCTCACCCTCAAGCCTTCCCCTGTAACCTGCCGCTGAGCCCAGCATCCTTTAGAGTCTACGCGGTTCAGAAATCTCTCACTGATGATCCCGTACTGCTGCTCTTCCTGCGGTGCTCAAGTGCCACTTTCTTGAGTACACTGTGTACGCAAGCTTGGACACTGACATTTCTGTCCCTGAATGTGGGAAGGGAAGATGGAGAAGAGAGCAGCTGCACTTCTTCCAGGTACCCATCTGGCCCGGGTTTGGCTGGGACAGAGTTAATTTTCTTCCTACTAGCTAGTACAGTGCTGTGCCTTGAATTTAGCACGGGAATAATGTCAACACACTGACGTTTGAGTTGTTGCTGAGCAGTACTCATCCCAAGTTAAGGACTTTTCAGCTTCCCATGCTCTGCCAGCGATCAGGCACACAAGAAGCTGTGAGGGAGCACGGCCAGGACGGCTGATCCGAACCAGCCAAAGGGATGTTCCACAGCACACTCACGCTCCGTAGATAGACTGGGGGGAGCTGGACAGGAGGGACGGATCGCTGCTCGGGCATCGGTCAGCAGGTGGTGACCATTGGCACTGTGCATCACTTGCCTTCTCCTGGGTGTCATTTCTTTCTCTAACTCGTTTTAAAAAACTATTTCTTTGCATCACCATTATCATTATTATTATATCGTATTTTATTTTTCATTATTAAACTGTTCTTATCTCAACCCACGAGTTTTACTTTTTTTTTCTGAGTCTCCTCCCCACCCCACTGGGAGCAGGGAGGAGTTAAACCATGACAGCACCACTCTCTGGCTCTGCATGGGACAATATTAGAAAGCGACAGAGCGTTGTGAAGTTTACGGACTTTTTAAAAATTCAAAAATCCCATGTATGTTTTGCTCCTCTATTTTCAACATTCTACAAACAAGTGAAGTTTGCCCTAGGCTTTTATCTAACATTTGGAAAAGCCATCTCAGAACGAAATATTTGGTGACTATTTTAACATTGTTAAGAAGCGGCAGGAACAGAAAGATGAAATAATTGAGGGTATCGGAAGTATAAAGTAGATTGTGTGTTGGATAATCTTGTAGCATCTTCCACTGGCTGTTGTCTTTATCTTCTTCATTGAAAATAAAAACAAAATGAGAGTTCTGCCAAACTCTATAATGTCAGTGTTATCTCAGAAATGACACATTAATACTGACTGAACTTTTCCACAAATATTTTACTCCCTCAACAATTTTTCAATATTTCAATATTCTTCACTGCCTTATACGGTCTGGTGAACATGACATTAGATGGTATGGGAAAGATCATCATCTTGTGATATACCATGAAAGTCACTTTAATGTGATGCTGACTAGAAGATCTTGGAAGCTTTTACATGAGTTTTAAGAAATGCAACACATTAATAGTAAATGTTTGCAATAACTTGCTTTAAGCCATTAACAATCACCAGGTAGTGAGGAAAACAAATCCAAGCTTAGTGACTCACAATATGCAAAGAAATAATAATAAACATACGTGAGTGGCTGTAATAATTAACATGGTTTAGACTGGTTTCTTCACTGAAAACCCCGTGAAAAAAAACATCTTTAATGGATATTTTTATTAACAGGGCATACCCTGATAGTTACCATGCAAGCAAACAGGTAGTATTTCTACCAGAGGATGGATTTCGATCCCGCAAATATTTACTTATTTATTTCCCTTCCCCATTCTGACTAGTCTTCCTTGTCACTCAGCGAAGCATCACTTGGCCCAAGCATCTGCAGGATCAGGGTCTAGAACAGGTAAAATAAGTGAACGGCAGAAATGGAATCCCTAGAGACCTGCCCTCGGACCCTAAACACTCAGGCAATGGAAACTCCCCTAAACCCCAGTCTTTTTGCCTACCCTGAAAACCACAGATGCATCCGAGCATGCTGGAGAAGCACATCTGGCTCTAAGGAATAGTTCTGCTTTACTCCAAATAACTGTGAAGATTTTAGTCAGACATCTAACCTGCAGCAGAACCCATTTAACCCCAGAGAGGTGCTGACTGACAGGCAGAGCTGAAGCACTAGGATAGCTCTTCTCATCTAACGCCGACTCTCAAAAGGCACAAAAACACTAATCCATTCATTCACAAGGACGTGCACAGAGAGAGAAAGCAACTATTCCCTGTTAGGATTCACAAAGTCAGCCGTCTAAGCCACCATCTTCTGGTCAGAGTAACTTAGCCCCTAGCCTACGTTCATTATATACAGTCCTTTTAATGAACACAGGTTAGAGTCCGTTTTCAAAACTAGTCTCTTGGTACTGTAGCTTACATTGAGACTTCTTAAAATTAAACGAATAAGACTTGTTTTCCTCATGAAGATTGCCTTGGTGTTAAATTTCACAAAATATCTTTAGAAAGATTTTTCTTCCTGGAAACTAATGAGTCTCTATGACAACAAATCCATAACAAGCTAAAAGTCAAATAAAGTTCACATTTCCCCTTGACGTGAAAGTGTAGTGAGAAGGCACACAGTGCACAAGGATGATGTGATAGGACATCCAGGTTTCCATTTGCCCTGGAAGCCAATGTTTCAGTAGCTGTGGCTGCTTCAAAGGGACTCAAACTTAGTGATCACAGGCAAGGGGAATGAAGTATTTGACAAAGGAATCCTGACAACTCATGTGGAACTATCTTCCAAACTACTGTGCTCAGCTGTGTGCCCAAGCTCTCAAAACCAGCGAAACAAACGGCACGCTATTCCATGAAGGGAAAAGCACCTTATGAAGTTCACCTCTGAGTGGCTGAAGCAAAGAGGAATCATTACTGCATGAGACATGAGGCCTACATTCAATCTTATTAGTGCTTTTTTTGGTTTTATACTAAATCTCTAGAAATGGGAGACAGATGGTTGTTCTATCATTAAATGATGCATCATTATCAGACAGCTATAGTCAATCTGCTGTTGGAAAGCATCAAAGAGCACCAAGTACAAGATTTTTCTCCCACAGTCAGCAGTTTTTCATACGGTAGAGAGGAAACCTGTGCTCTCTGGAAGGTTCACTGTTTGTTATCTCACAGCAAGATGAGACCACTATGATCTTGGAATATGACCCTCATAACTCTTGCATGGTCATCAAGACCTTGTGCTTCTTCTGACAGATTCTGTGCTGTCAGCCCAAGAAATTCCTTATGTGAAATCTGAAAGAGGTAATTCTTCCTGGCATGACATATAAAATACACATGGTACTAGACTGCTGGCACAGAACTAGGTTCCTCCTCACCACATGATCCTGTTAAACTCCAATCGCAGTGCAGGGGAAAGAAACTAGGAATGCATTCCTGAGCAGATGGAATTCTTTTTCTTGGAAACGCATCTATTTGCCAAATAATATATAATTTTTCATAGCTAGCTTTCTGTGTGGGGGCAGAAAAAACAGACTGTATACTGGAACTGCAAGTCATCTACAAATGCTGCAGCTGGCAAGACCAAAGACTTTAGTAGCTCATGGGAAGCCAGGAGCTTTCCTCCAAGTTTCAAAAGAGCTGATGGTGCCAAAAAGTGCATGCTTTCCCTTGCAAGGCTGATCGTACTCAGTGTTCAAATAATATTCACCCCCAGAAGAACTCAAAAATCCTTGAGATTGAAAAAATGAAGAATGAGAGACTCTTCATCAATGCTTCATTCCCACATAACATTATCATCACGTGTTCAGTCGTCTCTGGATGATGAAGAGAGCTATGCTACTCTCACAGACAACCACCCGGATTCGCTTACTCACGCTTTGTCACCTCCTGGTTGGGTTACAGCAGTAAGGACACGAGACACAAAGCTCTTGTACATACAGGACATCCCTGTGCACTTCCTCACCACAGAAGGAACAGCGGACACTGTGCCTCTCCTCCACCTTCTGTATTGCCTTCTCACAGAATGTTCGACCAAGTGCAAGGGGCTAATCTGTAGTTTCACAGCCTTAACCAAGGGCATCTTTTGCAAACACACACAAAAACTTCTACCAATAAAAGTTCTGTTCAACACATACTTCTGTCTCATGTTACAGAACGTTTACATCAAAGGATAAAGTATGCTGCAGTCTAAAATCGGACAGTGGTCTGCGGGAGGTTAAGAAGCAACCCTTTCTCTCTATACCCTCAGGAATTATCACAAACTAACTGCATCAACAGCAAGGGGCATTTTTTTAACCTTCACTTTTTAAACTTGTATGTAGAGAAATATAATCATCATCATAAACCCCAATAATAACACTTAATAATAGTTAATAAAAATAATAACAACTATAATACAACCAAAAAGCCAAAACCGTGCAGAGACCTACCAAACAAGCCTTTCTACTTCATACTGCTCTTACGTGGTAGGAGAGATAAGAAAAATAACTGAGCACCAGTGATAGATCTGTTTCACCTAACACTGGAAAGTACACTCATACTACAGCAATGAGCAGTCACAAACTCACTCAAGGCATAGCAGAACAGTACTTCAAATTGAAGGGAAATAAAGGGGGGGGGGGGAGGTTAAGAACTAAAAAAGCAAGTTAAAAGTAGGACTGCAGCCTGAAAAAAACACAAAGCAAACATTCCTGGCTGGTCAAGGCACAAAACCTAGAAATATCACTTAAACATACAGGAATTTAATGCATCTCCTCTCTTGCTCGTACTCCAACAGATGCTGAAAATTAACTCTATTGCTGCTGCAATACAGTTTGCTGCCCAATTTCTGAATAACCATAGTGTGCCATCTGCTGCATAGCATTTGTTTGCTTTTCAGTACTCTGATCTCACTCCAGGTACTGCCACATAAGCTTCCTTGAAAGACAAGCCCAATTAAAAGCAATTTTCTTTATCAGATAGGTCAAACATAGAAAGGAGGAACTTGGTGATCAAAAACAGTCCCAAAAGTGACCTTTCCAGACAAGGTCACTTTGGTGCAGCGGGGTAGGTGAAGCAAAAGATCCCGCTCTCACTCTGTAAGGAATAGGCTGTAGTTTTTTGAATCTGTAAAACCAGTGCCTTTCATAAACACTACATTCACTCCCTATTTATGGTCTTCAGAACTCAGATTTACAAAACCAGGTCTCTAACCTGCAAAATCCACATCATGGTAAGGAAGCAGCGGTCTCTCTCTTCTCCCTTGCATTTGTTCATACCTTCAAACATTTCACTCGCCTATAAATCTGCTCAGAGGCAGACTGGGCTAAATCTTTAGATTCGGTAAATGATCACAGCTTCACTGTTGTCCATGGAGCTCCAAGACCCATCAGTTGAGTTTCTGGCCTGCTCACTGCACTGTATCCTGTCAGTAGTTGCGCCATTTTCCCCCCACTAAGTGAGCCAATCGTAGACAAGAAGATCTGCTCTGAGCAGCAGTACTTACTGCAGTTCTCTGCCTTTTTATTTCGATGTATCACTGTCTTTTGACTGGGTGTGCTGAAGAGGCTGGTCCAGTTGACAGTGTGGTAGTAGCACAAATTGCTGTTGTCTGTTATGTAGATGTTGCCAGCACTGATTTGCTTCAAGGACTGGAACTGCAGAGAGGTAATGCCTTGTTGCTTGAGTATGAGTAAGGAAAGGCCACTGTGATGAAAACAGAAATCAGAGAGAACAGGAATTAGCCCCAGAAGGTGGAACTTACTAGAGCTGGTTGGGAATTTCTCACTAGAATTAGTTCCTCATGTCAAGTTGATCTTTCTGGCAAAACTGAAGTTTTGTCAGAAAACTTTTGTTTTGGGGTGACACAAATATTTTTTCATAGAATCACAAAATGGCTTGAGTTGGAAGGGACCTTAGAACATCTAGTTCCAAGCCCCCTGCCATGGGCAGGGACATCTCCCACCAGACCAGGTTGCTCAAAGTCCCCTCCAACCTGATACCTTGAACACTTCCAGAGAGGGGGCTTCCACAACTTCTCTGGGCAACCTGTTCCAGTGCCTCACCAGTCAACACCCAGTTCTGTTGCCTAGAAAATTATGAGTCCTGTAGGAGTTGTGGTACCACAAAATGTGATGCTCACAGCACCAGGCTAAGTGAGCCAGCAGAATTCAACTAGTTCCATTTCTTCCATTATCGTATTTTTGAGATAAAGTACTGCTGAGAAAACAGAATGAAACCCAGATTTTTTTCTGATCAAATTAATACTATGATAGTTTATATGCTAAGGAGAAACTGACAAAGCCATGCAAAATGTATTAACATCTTCTGTCAGGCATCAAATTAATGTCATTTATAGTAATACAGGAAGAAATTGTTATTTTCAAGGAAATTTTTCCAGCCCACTTTCTACATTTCATTTTTCTTTTGTTGTAATATGTGGTTATCACTTTTCTTCATCAAAGGAACGGTAAATGATTGTCTGTGCAACATAGAAATGACTGCACATATTTTATGACTAAAGATTAATGAAAACAATATCCAGTTTCTGGGCATCCTTTAAGTTTCTGTATTTTAATGCTTATAATTGTTTTCCAGCTGTTCCAAATAAAAATTGCTGCTTCCAAATAGAGTGCTGGGCTGTAATTCAATCTCAAGGTTTAGCTGCTATTCTTATTCTGCTGGGGTTGCTGTTTAAGATGCCAGCAAAATCCCATGACTGATTTACTACATTTACAGACTGGGGAGCCAGGGGTTGCTGCTTATATATATCACTGAGGTGTCTTTTTGTGCTTCCTCCATTATTTCTCACCACATTTTCTTCTCTTCAAACCAGTTCCTCCATAGGAGTTTCCATATGGAAACATCTCTGGTAAAAAAGGCACTACAGAGTTAAGGTACACCCCATCTGCAAGGCACCTCAGTGCTCTTCCACGTATTTTATCTTTCACCACTTCTTAAGGCCACACTGTTCTGTGGGTACATGAGCACGCACTGCCAGTCGCAACCACACAAACTTCCTAATAATGGGTCTAAGTTCTACTACTAATATTTTTTAAGTTACGTTTCACATTCACAAGGCATGTTAAACCATAAAACATTCTTTCTGGACAAACAGTTAATAGCTACAGCTACAATAATTATGTTCCGAAGGTATTACCTACTATAAACAGATTAGCAAAGATACTGCTAATGAATACCTTGGTAACAGAGAAAAATGTATCAATTTATGTGCCCTTCCCAAAGGATGTTGCTTTCTGTGCTACTGAACAAAGAATCATTGAATATTAATAAAAATCGATTCCATCAACAGAGCAAGCAAGTACCTTACCTATAGAGAGCTCTTCCACCAATAGTAACCAAGTTAGAAAACACCCTGAAATCGGTCATGTTCTCAGGCCATGACTGTATGTTCAAATACCCTGCAGGAGAAAAAAGCAAGCACAGGAATGCCAATGATTTCAGCCACAAAGGCTGCTTTATCACATAAATGAGTTAGGACTAGCTTAGCCTATAAATGAAAGACAGTGACGGTTCGAGAAAAAGAAATAAATACGTAATGAATGCTGCAGACTGGTGTCTTCAAAATCACGGGGCTGCCCACCACCGTCTCCTCCAAGAAATCAAAACAGAACTTGTCATAGCAGCATTACATCCACCTCCAACAGCCACAGCAAGGGTGAATCTAAACACAGGCTGGAATCTCCCAAGGTCTCCCAACCTCTTCTCAAAAGCAGCAGCAAAAAACGTTTGCCTGAATTAAGACCATTCTGTTTGAAAATGTGCTAGAGACTTAGATAGAAGTTGAGAGATCCGTCACGATTCTTAAAAGGTGACAAGACTTTCCTAAAACAAAGAACTTGCATTCGTTTTGGAGTGTGTGTGCGGACTGCTCAGCACCAGAGCATTCTCTGCACAGGTCTGTGGGACTACTTTTGTGCTACACAGACCTCTACAGAGCACGGTCCCCTACGATTTTGATTCACTCCTGGAATGAAATACATTGCATCTTTAAGCATAGGGGTAATTCCGCTTAAGTAGTAGAGCTGAGACTTTCAATTAGACAGTGTGCTTAACAATGGCAAATTACAGACACCCAGATGCCAGATTATCTTTGACATTAATTAGGGAGAGATTTAGAGCTTATTTTCATTTTTCAATACCGCTGGCTTGCTGAAACACAGCTTTTGAGAGGTGAAGCACGTGGTAGAGAACTCAAGTGTCAAACACCTGTGGAGTTCCACCCAGCTCAACAATATAACGTACAGATTTTTCTGTGTGCATGAAATAAAGAAATGCAAAAAAAAAAAAATAAATCTATCTATACATAATGAGCACTCAGTCAAGAACTCAAAGCTGCAGCATGTTCCTCCCTGTCCCCAGATGGTGAAAAAAGAAGCAAGATGCAAAAAAATCAAAGTACTAAGTTCTAGCTAGGTGACCTCACCCAAAAGTCACAAGGGAGAGGAGGGACCCCCTTCCCACACATCATACACTTGTCTTTAAATCACAGAAGCTAATTTGTAGCAGCATCTGCTGTTAGACCAAAACCAGTAGCCACAAAACCTGATTTGCTTGTCTTTCTTTTTTTTTTTGCCCAAGGCATATTTCAAATGCTTTCAGCTGAAGACCAAGATCCCTCATCCACACAACAGTAAGGTCCTGGTCGTCTGATGCTTGGGTACCCCACACGTAATGGGCATTCTGAATTCGTGAGCAAAGGACTGCACACTTACGAACCAACTGCTACTGAAGGTGCTGTGCATTAAACTTTCACAAAATCTACAGTGTGGTGAGTCTAAAGAAAAAAGACCCTTGTATCCTTAGAAAACACAGCAAATGAGAACCATAAATGCAAAATGATTGTAGAAAAACGGAAGTATTTTACCTGTTATCTCTCTCACTGTTTGGAAGATATTTAATTTCTCTGGATTGATTGCGGCAATTGTGTGATATGGGTCCCTGAAAGATAAAAAGGACAAAATATGATATGCTGAATAAAAAAAGAACAGGTTCTCAAAGCTCTGTCATGTAGAAAGCAGTAGTCAGGAAGCTGACATTGCTTTTAGGCAGTGTATGCTCCAAATACCTTATATACCAAATATATGAACCCCCTGTTTAAGGGTCAAATGTGTGATATGCTTTATCAACATAGGAAACTGTAGAACAATCCAGTCATCTTCAACAATTCTTATTACCAGGGGCAGGATTTTTCAGTATAACAGGAACAGATGAATTTTACAGCTTCAAGACCAAGAGTTTCAGCTCACTGTGAAACTGGAGCTGGAGCTGGGCAACTAAAGGGAAGATCAGAAGCTGGTGAGCACTTGGTGCTACCTGGGGCCGCCCATCCTTAAGCCACAGCTCTCCTTGGTAATCCCACCCCTCCACAGGCAGCAACACAAGCAGAGTGCACCTTGGCTTTTTAGCACTCCAATCAGAAGCAACCAGTAGAGAGAAGGCAGTAGAAAGACAGGATCAACTGTAATAGTACAGTTCCCAATGAAAACAAACAAAATAATCCACTTGGCATCTTTCACAGAAGCTATTCTCTGCCACTACAAAAAGTCTTTCAGTTCCCCACAGAGCGATAAGACTTTAAGTCGCTACAATCTGAAACACTGAAAACTCACTGCAGTTCACTCTGAGTGAATAACCTTGTAACAGAAGCTAATGAAAAGCTGAACTGGAATATGTATTATTACTGTTCCTCTATAGTGTCCATTTATATTATAAACTATTTGTGTAGCTAGTGTCATTTTTTTAATTTCCTGTGTTGTTGATTTGCAAAATGTAACAAAAAAATTAAAACAAGAAGCTGTTCCAGAAATGTGAAGTTATTTTAATTACTTTCAAATCTTCTTCTCTTCTTTTAATATATACTGCTGTAATTTATGCTGTGGAAAAATTTAGGGTTGCAAAATTCAGTGTCCTCATGCTTAAGACTTGTTGGAGTGTTTTCTTCATGAAGAATGAGAGACAAAGTGCTGCATAGTTCCAAAATTACACATCCTAGGCCTATATTCTTCTTTGAAACAGAACAAGGTCTTTTAGACTCTCTGCTTAATAGTCCATAGTTTAGATATTTTTCAGATGAATATGATTTTATTCAAGGTTGTGTTTGGTCCCTTTAACTCAGAAAGGTTTTTTTAATGAGACTCATCTTGTAACTTTGCAGCTTATATAACTTTTGCAACAAAGGCAGTTCTAACACTCAAAATCACATTTCATGTAATGCACTGGAATAATCCACACAAAAATTGCTTGTGTCCTCTAGCTTCTTGTCTGGCATTTCCCAGTGTACTTCCTGTTCTCTGAGATTTAATAGATTTACATCCAGCCACCTGGCCAGATCAGAAAGTATGACAGCCTGAGCCCTGACTCCTGTGTGACCTTCTCCAGGGTTTCAACAAGTTTGAAGCAGCATTTCCTTAAACCAGCTGAATCAAAGTCCTTCCTCCTCCCTATGCTACATTAACCTTTCACACCGTACTCCTCACTGGAGAGATGAGAAGACGAGCTACACAGTCAAAGCTCACATTTGCTGCCCTTTTGAGAATCACTGAGCTGTAGGGTCCCACTGAAGTGGATTTTCTCATGAACTGTCTTTCTCATGGCTGGAGTTAAGTTGTAGGTGAAGCATTATAAGCAATTGCTATATCAAATCAAGGAAATAAGTAATTTCTTTCCATCTCACCTAATAGAGAAATTTGAGCCAGGCAGCTTAGCATCAACCACTTTATTATAATCTAAATATATCTGAATCTATAAAAGGACTATAGAAACATCTCCTGGCACTACTCGTGCCAGAATTCCGTTTCAGATCAATCTGCAGACATTCCATCAATCACATTTTCGCTATGCCATAAAGCTGCAAACATGGAGTTGGTTTCAGAATGTATTTAAGACACCAAATCTTGACAAGGAGTTACCAGCACAGTTGAAAGTTCCCAGGAACATAAAAAGCAAGTTAAAATTTGAAGTCCGTGCAGTGGCAAAAGCAACTGAATATTTCACACTCTTAATTTCCTGTATCTGTATACTTTTTCCAACAAAGGGGCAAAAGGCCCTAATCCTATTTGTGCATTTTGAGGATTTTGCTCATTTTAATAGGTCCAGAACACACTTAACCGCCACGGCCGATTACAACGTGAAGGCCTGAATTAACATGAAGACACAATCATACGTGTGTTCTCTCAATGACAAGGAATACGATGCAGGACTGTGGCCAGTTGCCTGGGACCACAGCTGACTACCAAAGCGGAGCATGTCTGTCTGCCCTGGGGACTTCCCACCCCTGCAGCATTTGCTTTGTGCATCCACCTTTGCTCCAGCGACAAACACACAGCACACTGCCCTGTGAACAGCAAGGCACCTGTTATCTGGCTGGTCTATCTGCCTTTAGAAGGAAACATTGGCAAGCCTTTTAAATATTGGTTCTGCACTGCCACATCTTCAGCCGTTACCAAGACTTGTTCAATATACAGCCATATTGTAACCAAAACACTGGATTTAAATAACGGTGAGTTTTGCGTGTCTCTGCAACTGAAACTTGAATCTATACTTCAAAACTGACGGACAAGAGGGCAGCTTTTTGGCATGTGTAGGCAGCGACAGCCACCCAGGCTAAGACAATTGATGCTAGGTGAGGCACTCTGACTGCATATTCTGCACATTAGACTGCTGGTCATATGAAACTTAAACAAACTAATGGAAGATAACTTCCCGTTCTCCCTTCTCTAATCAGCTGTTACTGTAAGCCAGTACTGCAGATCTCATAAAGTAACCAAAGATCGCAGTTGTCTTTTCTCTTACTAGTGCATACAGTCTACTTCATCCTTTTTTTTCCTAAGGCTTGAATCACAAGAATCAGGGTAACAGTTTCCTTCACAATGGAAGACAGGAAGCTATCCTGGATCTTCTATTCTGTAAAAGAAGCCTGCAGCCATCATTAAGAGGAGGATGCAATTTGTTTCAGCTGGCACCATGACTTAATGTCTTAATATTTTGTCACTTACCCATGAATCCCAGTAACAAGGAAGATAAGGTTGCCATTGATCTTGGTACAGTTTATGAACTTGTCAATGTTGCTGGAATCCACCGTCTGGGCTGACACTAAACTCCCTGTTCCAATGCCATCGCACGCTGTCAAAACAAGGAGTTTGTGTGAAGAACTAGGAAAAACAATTACTGAATCAGAACATGAACCTAGACAGGACTCTGTTTCTTTCAGAGATAAAGCAACACTGAGGCATTAAAATGTCACCTTCTACATATACTCCCAAAGCAGCATGGGCCAATTTAAAACAAACAATAATCTAAAGTACGTGCCACAGAAGATCATCCTGGCACACGGGTTAAGGTATTTCACACTGGATCTAAAGGCAAGTATGAGCCACAGAAAATCCCACTCAAGCCAGCAGTAAACAGACAGTTGATAACTTAGCTCAGACTGGCCTGGTGACCGTACCATTTATCTGCACAGTACTTACTACAGAATCCGAGGCGTCCTAACACTGCTAGCTCAACAGGTCCCCTTTGCTCTGCTGGATTTGTGAACTTAACCATTCACATGCCATAAGTTCTTTGGAAAGGACGTACTAATAATTCTTTACTCATCATCCCAACAAGTTACTGGGGCCTGAAGAAACTTTGGTAGCTAGTGAGGAAATTTTCTGTGTTGCCTGTGTGATTTAAGTTGCATTTTCTGGAACACACGATGCATCCAGGAACAAATCCTTCCTGATTCCATCATGTATCCTATCGCCCTAACTGGACTCCTCTAACAGCAAGTACCAGCAGTGCACGTGAAACTTTCACAAACATCTGATAACTTTCCTCCTCACAGAGTAAGGCTACGAGCTTGACAGGAACACTACATACACACTTTCATGCATAAAACTAATTTTCCAGCAAAAGGGTTAGTTACTGCAATTAGGTTAAAGGAACGGACACTGCCTTCACTTAGAATTCAGCATGTCAGTACCCTGCCTTGGCAGGGATCTCTGTGTTCGACTGTTTCAGCCATGTGGAGTGACTGTTGATTTACAGAGTTTTTCAGCACTCCATCGTGAATTCCCTTCCAGATGTGACTTCCACTCAGACTGAAAAGTGGCACAGGCCCCACATGGGAAAACTTACGGGGCTTTGCTCCCGAGGCCTTCAAACAGGGAGCAGAAAGTCTCCCTAGTGCAGCTTGGGACAGGAAAGTAACCTATAGCTTTCAGTCTTCTCAACAGCACCATCACTGAAAAACTTCTAGTCTATGTTTTTTAGATACTTAGAAAGGAGGTAGAAGATTCTGGGTAAACAGAGACATTTTTAAAAAACAGAGGAAATGACTGGAAACCTAAAGCTGCATTGTCAAGTATGAGACATACCATATGTAGAAGGCGGGGCTTTAGTACGGCCCCCTTTGGAATGACAAAAGGACAGCTCTAAACTGCCTCTAGGAAATACTTGTTATTAAAATAACACAATAAAGAATTCTTTCAGATTTCTCTAAAACCAACAGAGAAACCCCCTCCATTTTATCTAATAAAAAAAAAACTGATTTGGTTATATTATCATTACAACTTAAGAAATTTTCATTGTATTGTATATACTATGTCACGCACAGCCCGCATACCTCCAGTTTCTGTGGGTATGCAAGGGCTATTCATATTCTACAATGTACTCATGAAGGGTATTTCATGCCAAAATAACACCCTTCTGTGCTTCTACTACAGTCAAGAAAATTTATATTAAACTAATGCATACCTTTAGGACAAATGTCAGTGCAGGGCTTGCACATCTTAATGCCATTTTCTTCAACCTCCATCTTGGAGCTCGGACACGCACGGACGCAAGAGCTGGAATCTACCACAAAGTTGTCTGCACAGAAAAAGAAGATATTGGCAGAAAGCGAACCACTGGACTAAATAATACCAGGACGCGTGGTTTTTCGCACTGTGATACACTCTCTAATACAATAATATTGTATTAATTACCTCCCTGTCTCCACCCTGACATTAATATTTAATGCTCGGTGTTTTCAAACGTATATAAGCAAGGGGAGTAGATGAAGTCTTATGAAAATCCATGAACTGTCAGGCTTGATCCCCTGTCTTACCCCAATTTGGCTTTACTATTCTTTGTAGTAAAAAAAGCTACACTAATTGAAAAGAAACGAAACAAGACGCTCTGCCCTGTCTCTTTCATACACACACTAACATACACGTCTGGGATAATAAAACACTGCAAAAGACAATGACAAGTATTTCAATTTTCCCTTGTAAAACAACTGCCAAAGGGGATATAGACTGATCCTACCTAATTGAAAGCTTAATACTGTCAAGAAAGGGAAAAAAAGTTCAATAAAGTATTTGGACAGAGAATCATATCCCGTAAGCAGGGCATGCTTTGTAAAAAAACCAAACAGATCCTTTTGCTTCATAAACCCCACCACTCTATTACAGACAGAACTACAGAACTAAGCCTTGAGAGTCACAGCCTCAGCCTACTGTCAGTCTGAACTCCTTCCCAGAGATTCAAAATTTGGATTTTGCTTTGGGTTGAATTACGGTTCCATTTATCATAGATTACCCATCCTTCTCATATGTAATTCATGGATAATTAAAGCACAATACAACCGAAAACCTTGGTATGAATGGAGAGTAAGAATACTGCCTCCCTTTTTTTTCTTTCTCACTCAAACAGCTGTATCAAAGACCATATAAGTGATGACCCTCTAATTTTTTCTGTTACTTGTCATCATCTGTCTGGTATCTCAGAAGCATGTGTGTTTCGCATGCATGGAATTACTCTTTTTTTAACTCCCTCTCCCCCTCTAATTTTATTCCGGAGTTTTAAAGGACTGTACTGTTGTCGGTACTGCATTGTTTTCCTCGTTGGGACAGAATTGCTCAGAAAATATTTATGGTAACTTTCTGTCATACTATCATTATTTTGAGCATAGAAAAGGGCATCAGTATCATGAAAGCCTTTGGTGTCAGGTATTACTGGTGGTGGGCTATTATTTTTCTGAAACATAAACTTATACCCTTTTACAATCCCACAAACTATTTTAACAGTTCATTTTGAAATACACAAATGCTGATCTAAAGCTCCAACAGAACAAGCAGCGGTCATGAAAACAGAAATCGACTGAATTTCCTTGAAGAAAAAATCACTATAATACAGGATACCAGGGAAGGGCCAGCAGCTCGGAATGTCACTGCCTTTAGTTAACACGTGACTGAGTTATTACAGGTTCCAAGCACGTGTGGAGCGATTTGAGATGGAGCGCTTAACTCTCATTCTCTCGTTGTTCTGTAAGGCTCCTGAAATGCAACTCAAACTTTCCGTCACTGCAGGAAAAGGCAGCTCACACAAAACTTACGTGGGCACTTTTTGACACAAAAAGCCCCATAGGTGTACTTGGCATTGTGATTATGCTCCAGCTGGAAGGTGGTAGGATTGTACACGAAAGTCTGGGGGCACTGCGTGACACATGCACCACTATCATTGAAATTCATACAGGCCTGCAAAACAAGGAAGACAAAACAATAAAATTAAATCATAGCTTTGTGAGTTTTTTTTTAGAAAAAGTTTAAAATGCAATCTTGATTGTTTAGTCCAACTGTAACAGTGAGGAATGTGATACACAGTTTTCTAACCTTCATTTTGGCTACTTAGATTTCTTGCTAAGATCTTGGCAAATACGAGTTATAAAAGGGGGCTTACTGAGCCCCCTTAATTTGAAACACTGTTGACTGTTACAGCACTTCCTACAAATCCATAACAACACCGTAATTTGTTTCATAACTATAGTTACTACTAGCAATCAACTAATTTACAACTCGATAGGACATTCTAGAACTGCCAAGAGTGATCAGCTATTTATCATAGTCAGTCTAAACAAATGCTAATGACTTTTTTCAGAGGTCGGTCCTTTAGATTTCTTACAGCATGAGTCCATCATCCAGCTGAAAAGTGAAATTCCCAATTATTAAGCAAGAGAGGGATAAGAACTTCTTTCGAGCTAGCACAGGAGGGGGTCATTTCCCTAAGTAGTGAGTTTAACAAGGTCAGTTGTTTCACACACTGAGAGAAGAAAATAGGACTTTGTATCACTTAGCATTCAAGCTCAGCCACCCACAGCTGACAGAGGACAGGGCCCTGACAAATGAAGAGGCAAATGTGTGGATAAAGAAAGTAATGGTATGCAGAGAAAATAATTGACCATGCAAGGTTGATAATTAGTAAGAGAAAAAACCCTACTGCTTTTGACATTCCTTATCACCGAAGATTATGTCTATGGTTTTAACTATAGCTTATAAAAAACTGTCGGAGTAATATTCACAAAGAGTACCATAAATGTCAAATTTCACATGAATGTGAAAGCTGTAGCCTGCCTTGGAGTCCTCTAGCTCTGCTAGAGGATTCTGATTCCTCACTAACCCGACTTCCAGAAGCCAGGTTACTTTACAAGTTTTAGTCTAGGGGTTTATCCTTCTGGTCCTTTCCCAGGTTGTAAAAAATACAGACGGTTTTCAATCTTTAAAGAGTCGACCGGCATAAGAATGTGTGCATTGTGTGCTGCTTTTACTAACAGTTCCATCTCCATTCAGATCAGGACCTGCAGGACTGAGGAGGTTACTTCCCATCTCAGAAGATTTCAGAAGGGAGAGGTAACCAAGGGAGAAGGACAAAATCTGCTGCTGAAAGAGACAAACAGGGAGTTCCATGATGAAGGCACTGTCCTGTACAGAGCATAAGCTCAGCCAAACTGCTGATGCTGTTTTTTTCTGGCTCTTTAAAATGTGTATTACAAAGCATGTCAGTTTCTCACAGAACCACATGTGGGGTTTTTTTCTGATATTTTTACAAAGATAAATAGAGTCAGTTACTTCTTTACTAAGAACCGGATGGGAAGTCCACTCTACGCATATGGTTCCATCCTGGGCACTCACCCAGGCCCTCCTACGCATTTCAAGTTTTAGATCCAGTTTGGGTTTGAATGTGAGATCGGAACATCTCTAAAACTTTAGCTGAGCATGTTTGCTTGCAGTTATGTCAGATGATGATCATTGTCTTGCTTTTAGAACTGAATATGCAAATGATTGTACGGCAGCATATGGAGGAGAATAGATGAATTTTATCCAGAAATATTAAAACCGTATTTACAACAGGATGCTGTTGCAGGCTGCCATGATTTGCAACGCTTCATAAACTGTACTTTTGCTTATTAATAAATACTAATTTCACTTGTTTCCTCAACACATTTTTTTACATCCACTGCTGACTTAAAAGATACTCCATCATGTACAGGACAATCTTCTGACAACGGTTTAGCAAATTCATCAAGTAAAGCACACCAATACTCTTTGGAGAGACAGCACTTCTCAGGAAAAGTTCATCTAGAAGATTTGGGAACTTTTAATTTATGACTATAATGCTTTGTATACATTTGTAATTGCTTTGATAACATATGCAAACTCCTAGCATTTGGTGCTAAGCGCCGCTAATTTGTGAATAAAAGCACAGGAAAATACACAGGGAAAAAACAGAGTTCTGTATCTCAGCTGAAAACTAAGCACAGTTGTCTATAGCCTAAAGGGTTACACTTTTCACCCAGTGTGTGCTAAGCAAGTAATGACTAGTCCTGAAAATTGCCAAACCCCTGCTGAATTTCTTTTACATTGCTCTTGGGCCAGGAGAGAATGAGAATAAAGCCCTGGGTGCTTCTCTGCAGGATGAGAACAAACATGCTAGTTGATTTTTAGCATAATTTCCATAACTGCCACAATAGAGAAAGTCTACCTCATTTCCTTTCAGGCTGCAGTTTTACAGAACTTATGCCGCAAGTAACTTGTCCTTAACCTTTGAAAATGGGCACACACCAACACATCAGCTTTAAGGATGTTCCTCAACAGTCATACGGGAACAATAACTGCATTCTTCCTCTTTCCTTCACTTATTTAGATCACACAGGACTTGGGAAAGAATGTTATTTCCCCATCTCTCTAGTCCAAAGGCAAAACGGTACCTCCAGTGAGCATCAGATCAGGTGTACTGCATAAGCTGAAGAATGTCTGCTTGTGCAAAGCCCCTGCCACAAAGAACAGCTCTAATAAAACCTGTTAGCAGTTAAGTCAGGCCATTGCTGCAGTTCATCAGCAACAAAAGAATATGATTTAGAATATGTTTTTGAAGCACATCACCTACTGTTATCAAATGACATGTGAACAGTGAGCAAGTTTCAGGTTCAGCCAGAGAAAGATTAATTCTTGCTGGTTTGTTATGGTCCACTTGCCCACACTATCAAACCATCTGCAATTTTCCATACCATAATAACCCTCCTCCCAATCCCACCTGGCAGATTTGAAGATATTTGTCTCTTCAACTCCTTGGGTACCTTTAAAAATCCACCTCTCTGGGCATGTTCTAGTTCTAAGGCTTCTTTAGGTCTAGGTTTGCTTCCCCTGAAAACATTAGCAAAACCTGTCTCTGCAACCCAGCATGAAAAGCCACACATTTTTCAAGATCAGTGTTGTGTCCTGAAGCTGCTTAGACTATTATAAATAATGAACTACAAACAAGACAGGTTCGTCTAATTGCCTGTATGTTCAGATTGTCTACTCTTTTAAGGAAAAAGTTAGCCTTCTCCTCATCTTAAGCACACGTAGTAGCATGAATTTGAAGTAGAGTATTTTGGAAATCATTTTCCTTCCATCTCGACGAAGAAGCATGCCCAGTAAAAAAGCTGCATTTAAATCGAGTCTGGGAGTAATAGGGAACACCTTTCACGGAGAAGCTAAATTGTATTCTTGACTTTCAAAAGGAAAGCACACAGAGCAGTAATAAAAGCTGTGCTCAAATGTAATGATAAATACTTCTAAAAATTCCCTATCACCTCTAAAAGTTAATTTCAGAAAACTGAATGATAAAAATCACAGAGATTAGCATATTAATGGTTCCCAATCTGTATTTACAAATCTCATAAATCTGTTAATGGGCAATATTAAGCAGATAAGTGATGTTAATATAACGTGAAAAATGCTAAAATTTGCAGTCTAAATCTGGGAGTGTACATGCAATACATTAAAAGGTTCAAAATTGTGAATTTCATGGATTAAAGCATTAAGAATTTGCAGTGTGACTGCCAGGAACAAGAAAAATGGGAAGTCTCACACATACAAAACAATCAGTGTCTTTAGGTCCGGAACAGCCTCCGGCGCACTCCCGGTGGCAGCAGTCGCTGACGTAGGGCCCGTAGCACCGTCCATCACACTGCTCTGCACACACGGTCTTCGTTACTACGAGGAGGCAGGAAAAATTATCATGTCAGAAGCAGAACTAAGGAGTGAGCTCTTCAACTGCACATTGAGGAAAACAACAAATCGAACAGCATATCAAGAATAAAACCCCTCAAGTTTTAAGGTAATTGCTTCAATAGTACTGCTCACTTGTACACTCCAGAATCCCTGCACAATACCCTCTTTAGGAACATATACGTGGCTTGAGGACTGTGCAGGAAGAACTTTTAAAGCATTTATTCTTACCCTTGGAAATTGAGGAGGAACATCATGTTCAAAGTATTAGTTCTTGTAAACAGCTGATGGAAAGATATGACCCCACCCTCCCACTCCAAATAACAGAAGAGCTCACCAGCAGAAGAACTTTCCCCAAAAGAACAGCAACACCAAATAAAGGAGTGAAATTCGGAGCCAAATGCTCTTCTTGATAGAACAAGAAATCGGCAATGAGATAAAAGAACCTGCAGATTGCAACACATTTGGAAACACCACTTACCTTTCCTAAATAACACAATCCAGCCTTCATTCACAGGGAAACAACTGTACTCTACCAACTGGAAAGCCCAGTGATTTAAGTGGTACCACACAGTGCCTCAGGGCTTAGTTCTGTGTAAAGAACGGTCATCAAGCGGAGCACCTTCCTCCCCTCACTCGGCTATAGCCTTGATCTTTATTTTATGGAAACTGATATTATCCATAAGATTATATGAACCTCTGTCTAGAGAATGTGCTGTGAGCTGTATTTTCATGAACATGAGGATATTCTGCAATTAACCTTTACCATTTATTTTGTTAAAAGCATTTAATTACGAAAAACACTTTGCAAGAAGCCAGAGAACGCAAAATTCCAACTTTCTGCTCAGTTCTACCATTTAATGGATTGGTAACTCCTTTATAAGTACTTTCCAATCCAAATTCCCTCAACTACTTGCCAGAGATACTTTAGGTAATGCCACAGCTTCTTGATATATACGGTAATGCCACCACTTCTTGATATACAAAATATTTATTTAGTATATAAAAATGTAAATAACCAAAGAAAAATCGTAATTTATAATCTACACAATAAAGCGATGCACTTTTAGAGTTATTCCATCTTGATGATACCAGAGGCAAACCCCCAGACAGAAAACATTTCTGTGCCTTATGCAACCTCATCTAAGAAATTTCTGTAAATGCACTTGCTGTCAACACTGCTAGAGAAACAGAATTTGCTTATTTAAGTAACAGTATCAATAAACGTTAGGACAGAGACATAGAACAGGGCCATAATTAGGCAAAACATGACACAGTGTGCCACCACCACACTGCTGGCTGCCAGGGACAGAGCCTCAGCTCAGGAAAATGAACGAAGAGCTCATTTAGTGGGCGACTGCGTGCAGTTCTCTGCCAGTTCAGCAACTGGCCTGTAGCGTCTTGGTTTGCACCCACTATTTGCTTTGGCCTCAAAGGGTGGCAAGGCCCAGATTTATCCTGACTTGCCAGAGGACCCTATTTCCCAGAGGCTCCCCATCTCCTGTCGGTGGAGAGCACCCTCATTTCATGCCGTCCCACCGCCCCAGGCTGCTGTGTTTACCTGTGTCACTCCTCAAACACACAGCAGGCCCTGGAGCCGAGGGGGTACCACCCAGACACTCTGCCTCCCTTTTACACAGAGACCCATCACAGCACCGCGCTTTTTAAAATGACCTCTCCTCTGCCACCACTGGCCAGCCTTGCCCTGTGGCTGAACTGCTCCTCATGGAGGGAGTGGGGGGGGGGCACTAAAATGGCTGCCCCTCCCCTGCTCTGTGTCCCCTTCTAGAAGGTTCCACGGGCAGAAGGCTCAGTGTCCAGGCACCCCTCACCGCCACCAGCCCATCTACCAGCACCTAAGATATTACAGCACACTAGCAGCGTATTTCCTCTTTTTCTTTTCTTTTTAATTGCACTAGAAGCAGAAGCCAAATTTTAGGTGGATAAACTCGACGCTGTTGCAGTGGCACAAGCGAGGAGGACGTGACCGTATGTCATAGCCACTTGCTGGCAGGTTGCTGTCAAAAAGCACTGCTTGCTACTGTTCCACAGCAATTTAACGTTTTGGTTAAATCTGGGCAATTTTGGCATAAAGCACCTCTGTGTAGGCAATTAGTACAAGCCACCCAATGAGCTCAGTTATCTTTTATTTACCTCAGTGCTGGCTGCGCTGGGGAGCAGGTCAAGATGCCCATCATGACTCTGTAACCACTGCATCCCCGGGGAGAGTGTTTCATGGCGGGCTTTTTAGGAGGGCAAAGAGGCCAAGGCCCAGCAATATGTCCCACACCATCAGCTGCAAAAGGTGCCCGGAATCCTCCCCAAAACAGGCCCTGAGGGGGTGGATCCTCTGCCTCAAGGGGAAGAGGGACCTGCCTCTCCTGCACCTGGTGTCCATGACCACAAACCCCACCGAGCACCCGCTGGCATGTTTGGGTGTCTTCTTGTCAACTCACAAGTTATTATTTTTAGCAAGCCAAGATCTGTATCTGCAGGATTAGACACTTCTTCCAAGCTGAGCTGCAGAGAACAGCACATCCGCAGGCTGCACACCTTCCACAGCAGTGGGGAACAAGCTCCAACAACAGCAATGGATTTAAGCCATTTACTGAGAATTTTGCAGCAGTTTTCATACTATTAGGCTGGGACAAAATCATGTGAATTACCCTTCTCTAGAGCCTCACTGTAAGGCTTGTGCAATATATAAAGTTACAGATACCGCCCTTCTTTTTTTTTTAAGAAAAAAATCCCTAACTTTTTAAGAGACTACAACAATTTATTCCAGAATATGCTGCCTTTTTCAAAAAAGCAAGAGCATACCCTGCACCAGGGCCGACCTGGTGGGCTATGGCCCCCTTTTTCAGCACAATATGTAAACCAAGTGCTTTCAGAAAGCATACTCTGCCTATGATTAGACACCAGCTTAATGAAGGCCTGTACCACGTTCTCCGGGACGGAGAACATTCTGAGGTGTCCTGAAGACCAGGAAGTTATAAAGTGCTTTGCAAAATTCACAGTTACAGCAAAGGTTTGACACTGTTCTTCCCTAATTGTTTACTTTGCTGGGAAAGCAAACAACGCCAAGAAGAAATGCCAACGTTTCATTCTAGGAAAAGGCCACAACACACCACATTTATCTGCCGGTTCATTGCACACTGTACTTGCACTATAACTGCTATTGAAAATCTGGCTCTGAGGGGGACCTGGCAGGTATCTTCAGTGGCATCACACCAAAACAGAATAGAGCTTAGTGGACTCTGAATGTTTTTAAAGACTCACATTCAAGACAGATTGCAATAAAGGGTTTTCCCCAGAGCAAAATGAACACAAGGCAATACTATGTATTGCTTGAGGTCCCAAAACAATCTGAATGTTCAGATTCCAGTAAGTGTAACTCAACAGTTCACCTTCCTGCAATCATTATCATTGGGTAACTCTACAGAAAATGTACATAGCTGCAGTGTTTTAAAAAGACAGCAAGCTTTTTCCTCAACATTTTTTTCTCCAAATGCAATGCATCGATTTTAGAGCTCTGACTAGAGATCCATCCAAAAGAATGAAATGTAAAGGGCAATATTATCCAAGATAACAAACTGAATATTGCTGGGTGGCTCCTAGAGGGCACACGTGGCTTGCTTGAGATGATGCCAAGAAGAGAGTGGGAACAGCCAGTCGGGGACTGGACAGTAGCTGCAAAGAGGTAGCAGCAACTGAGAGCTGCCCTGCTGCAAGTTGAGAGAGAAGACTGGAGCGACAGGCACAAGCTGGAACACAGGAAGTTCCATCTAAAATAGGAGGAAAAACTTCTTTACTGTTAGTGTGACAAAGCACTGGAACAGACTGCCCAGGGAGGTTGTGGAGTCTCCATCTCCGGAGATTTTCAAATCTGCCTGAACGCAGTCCTGTGTGATGTGCTCTAGGTGATCCTGCTTTAGCAGGGGGGTTGGACTAGTTGATCTCTAGAGGTCCCTTCCAATTCTGACAATTCACTAATTATGTGAATACTGACCTCCTACCCAGCATAGAGACTTCACAGGAGTGCTGGTGGACAGGGGTAACCAGGAGCCCTCACATCACATCCCTTTTGGAGCCCAGATGCACACATGAGATCCGAGCGTTCTAGGCTGGGAACCCAGAGGAATTTAGGCACCAGACACTCTTTTCTTCAACCAAGGAGAGCCTTCATTAATCACAGCCGAGGCCCCAAGTCTCAAAGCAGACTTTCTGAGGGTCAACACAGCTACCCATCCTGATGCTTAGTGACCCTTTGTGGGATCCCAAGAAATCTGAGGCTTTGGCTGCACAGAACTGTCACAGCTGGGGCCAGGAGAAAAGAGGACAGTGGAACACACCAAGGTCTTGCAAAAATGTGTCCTGTGTTGGGATGGGTTTCTGGGGGAATGCACAACGCTGACTGTCAATCATTACTAGTATTTCATTGCAATACGGCTGTGTTGAGGATGGGGTGGAACAGGCACTTCATATATGTGTGCAATTAATCAGTCTCTCTTATTGTTTCCCCTAATCTTTAATTATGTCAGGGCATTATAAATCTATGAAAAAAAAACCACCGAGAAGTAACTGAAATCAATGAAAAAGTCTTATGAACATGCAAAGTTATTAGAGAAATACAAGGGTTTTAATTAAAGATGCTGGCTCCAAGCAAAAATGCTGGGTTGCCCTGATTGATCTAAGCTGCTGGTTCAGCTCTTTCTGTCTCTCCAGCCAGGCTCCCACTTGCCTTCTGCTGCTCTAATTGGGTACTTACTGCATCGGCACCTTCTTTCTCTCAGCAACATCAGCTGTGCAAAGACTGTATAAATACAATTATGCTCAAGCCAAACTCCTGTACACATATGCAGCCATGGAGCATTTTACATTTGCTGAACGTGGATGGTTTGGGTTTGATTTAAAGGCTATCTGCCATTTTTGCATTCCCTTAGTTGGGCCTATAGTTTAATTCAGATTTTCTCTCGTTTCAGTTACATTCCCCTAGGACAAATCTGTCATTTTAACAAAATAATGTATTCAATTTGCAAAAGTTTGAATTTATTTTCATATGAAAAGTATTAAAACCCCAAACTCTTAACAGGCATCAACATCAAAAACACTAACAACCTAATCATAGATTTTCAAATTTGATTAGTAAATTCCAAAAGCATTTGATCTTGTGAGTTAAGTGGTTTACATTTTATCAACTTAGTGGGTGCCCAATACTCTTTGAAAAACAGATTCTTTTTTAAGGTATTTCCATTTTAGCCTTTCCTGAGACTGAAACAAAGAATACTGTCTAACTTTTAAATGTTCAATATTAATATTTACTAATAAATTAATTATAAAAGAAAAATGGACTGTTAACTGCATAAAACAGTACCCTGAATTTACATCTTCTCTACCTCCTGACAGAACAGCTTATTTTGAATTTCCTATTAATTGGCTTTTTAAATATGTACATTTTCTTGTCACATTTAGAGAGACCTTAGTATAGAGTCAGATGCATGTGGTGTTTCAGACAGAGTTAGAAGTACAGAGAGACATTGCTGGAAGGAAAAACAAGAAGAAGATAGGTAGACGATATTCACGCAAAAAAACAAAATGATTTTGATTTTTTTTATACATGTAATTTGAAATGAAAGACACAGATTAAGATCCTTCATATTTTATCCTTTCCCAGGAAAATAATTTAAATCTTATCTTGGAAGGGGAGCTCATTAGAATTTTTTGCTTCAGTGACTCCATTAAAAAAAAATGAAATTATTAAAATACAGACAGGCCTCTGAGTTGTTTCTAGGAACAAAATAGTTTGACACTGGGATGTATTACTGCCAAAGCATTTTTCTACACGTGTTTTTTGAAAGATGCGCATCCTCAAGGTGACTAGGTTAAGGAACACACTATGTTTCTGATATCATTCATCCTATCTCCGGCTTGCATCTAGGAATAACACTTTTGAGCTTGAAAGCCAGTCATGTTTTTTAAACTCAGAAATGAAGGCAGCAAAAGCATAGATAGCGCCACTTGTGTTTTTATGTTTTGAGTCTCTGCTCCTATTCTTTGCTTCAAACAATTTGCAGACAAACGCATTTAGTGAAAGTGCAATGAAGAAATGTCCATTGCCAACCTAATATTCAGTCTTTTCCTTAAATCCTGCTGTTTACCCAAGGTGCAGCAAGGTCAGGGAGGCAAAGAGAAATTATATGATATAAAATTAATGCCTGTTCCTGGCAGTCAGAAGCCACAGACTGTGCCTGAAGGTAAAAGGCTGCAGAGTAGCTATTGCAAATGAGAAATGTGTCATCTGTGTATCTCCCTGGAACTTAGATGGCATATGCCTTTCCACTGTCTGTTATTTTAAATCCACTGTTGTGCCTTAGCCAGTCTCCACGTTTGGATTTGAGAGGGCACTCACTGTGAAGAGAGAGAGAGCTGTCACTCTTGGAGCTAACCTACCATGCAGCTCTGCTACGCTTCTGACTTCACAACACTGCAGATAACTTTTGCTCTCTCTGGTATTACTCCATTAATCCACCAAATCAGTTCACTTATCTGAGAGCATTGCTTTGTAGAGCTTGAGACCTGGAAGCTGATCTGTGCCACATGGACCTCTGCAGCCACACAGAGTCCAGCTGCACTTTCCTATTTCACATAAGGCTGGAGCCTCTGCTTGCTGGGGCCAAGGATCCTACCATCCTTACATAACATAACTGCCAAGGTTTTACGATATTCTTGGATAAGCTAAGCACATAAGGCCTGAATTAGTCTACTCAAGTTTGGATGAATTACCCAGGTTCTTACAGAGTTACTAGTGTTAATAGACAAACAGGCCTCTCATCAGGACAGAAAGAAGCACCATTAATTCATTCTAACCTAACCATGATGTAAAATAATTTGGTCAGCTAGGGCTTAAGTCCCTTTCTATTATCTACTTCAGTACATAGCCTTCCTTGATGTAAGGAGGCTTTCTGGGCAGAATTCTTTGGGGCTTTCATAAAGATTCCCAGCAAAGGAAGGAGACATTCGAGTTCGATTCAGATGAAGAAGAATCTGCTTAGCATCACTGTACCTGGTTTGTTATGCAGTTATTCCTACAACCTGTCTTAAAGCATTTTTAATCACACCCACAAATAAAGCTCAGTATGAAACAGTCATATAAGAACATGTTAACTTTAGTGGAGCTGTAACTGTTACCAGCTTTGCCAGCAACATCAGCTGATGCTCCTGAAGGAAAAGGGGTGCCTGGCAAGGTGGCAGAGCCTCTGCAGCTCTGTTGCCCGTGCCCCTTGCTTTGCCACGGACAGGAGGTCCGCTTGGATTTCCTGCTTGTGCTCACCTGTAAAACATTCATGTCAAGCTGCCTGCTATCTCTAATTTCTTCTTATCTATTGCTCCATGTAGTCAAAAAAAAACCAAACAAACATACTTGCACTGTTCCTAATATTTCCAACAAAAAAAAGGTAGGTAATACTGGGCTATCATCAGTTGATTGAGTGAGTGAGTTTGGTGTGCTTGCTTCAGAGTAATTAATTTGTCACAATCCCTTCCTCCTATCTAAAACTCAGGTTGTAGGAAAACAGCACAAGCTAAAGCAGTGCTCTCTGGGGGAAGATAGCAGCAACTATTTCATTCGCTAGGAAGAGCCACTTCAGTAAACGCAACCACTTTCCATCCTTCCGAATTTCAAAGAAAGGAAATATAAAGGATAGCTCTATTCCCATATGGGGGAAAAAAAGAAAAAAAAAAAAGCTTGTAGGAAAAGACAGCTCTCAATTTCCTCCTCTTTTATATTTGCTAATATTGTGACTACACTTCTAGCTCTTTAGTGCCTATCTGAAGGAGCTGAAAGCACACATGGAAGAAATTCAGTGTAGATTTTTTTTTATTCATTTTAATGCTCTCTAAATTCAAGCGGACAGACAGACATTCTGAACAACTCTTCACTTACTACTTCCTTCACAAAAAAACTATTATTCTCTCTTTCAGTACAACTCAAATACATTCTGAAGTTATTATAAAGAGAACAATTCTGCAAGATAACTAATATTCCCAGGCTCCCACTGAAATTAACAGCGTTTTGTCATTAAGAACCCTGCAGCATCAGGCTGCCATCAAACATCTCTAGATCTGCCCTGTAGCTTTTCTAGTCCTGCAGTATTCATTTCAGTGTATTCCAAAATAATCACCAATATTCTCAGGAGTTGTGCTCTGTTTAGCCACCAAGAAGTGAAAAGAAGATCCAAGTCAGCTTAAGTGTTTTTTAGAAAGCACAGGAGAGAAAAAAAACCAAACACAAAATCGCATGGGCAGAAAAAAAGCAGATCATATGTTGAAAAACTATGTATCTTAAAATTACAGTAAACTCAGAATTTCTATTATCCCTTCACAATTGCAGGGGGAAAAAAAAAGTAGGATCCCTGGTTACATTATTTTTCAGTCCTTGGTTTCCCAGAGTCTTGCATACTTACAGGTCTGGCAGTGATTCTCTGTGGGTCCCCAGCATCGGCCTGTGCAGGACTTGTGGCATCGACCACCTGCAGGACAGAGAGAAAGAGATTAGAAATGTGGCTTCCTTTTACTTCCTCAACATCCAGCAACTGCTGAGGAGGAGGGCCCAGCTTGCCTTTGGAGAGTTTTTATGCTTTACCAAGGCTGAAACAGAGTTTGTAAAAAAGGCCCAGATAAATAGCCAGAATCAGTATCAAACAAAGGAAATACGGCTACTTGTTGAAGTGCTTTATACCCTGAACACCTCTCTATTATGCAAAATGACTGGTATGTTTTAAACCAAAAAAAAAAGACTAACAGGTCTGGAGGACTGAAGAACAATTTCATCACCCAGTGCTATTGTACAGCACAGAGAGAGCAGTAGGAAGACCAGAAGGCTGTGCTGCCATCCAGCGAGACCTGGACAGGCTGGAGCATTGGGCGGGGAAAAATTTAATGAAATATAACAAGGGTAAATGTAGGGTCTTGCATCTGGGTAGGAACAACCCCAGGTTCCAGTATAAGTTGGGGAATGACTTATTAGAGAGCAGTGTAGGGGAAAGGGACCTGGGAGTCTTGGTGGACAGCAGGATGACCATGAGCCAGCACTGTGCCCTTGTGGCCAGGAAGGCCAATGGCATCCTGGGGTGTATTAGAAGGGGGGTGGTTAGTAGGTCGAGAGAGGTTCTCCTTCCCCTCTACTCTGCCCTGGTGAGACCCCATCTGGAATACTGTGTCCAGTTCTGGGCCCCTCAGTTCAAGAAAGACAGGGAAGTGCTGGAGAGAGTCCAGCACAGGGCAACTAGGATGATTAAGGGAGTGGAGCATCTCCCTTATGAGAAAAGACTGAAGGAGCTGGGGCTCTTTAGTTTGGAGAAGAGGAGGCTGAGGGGTGACCTCATTAATGTTTACAAATATATCAAGGGTGAGTGTCACGAGGATGGAGCCAGGCTCTTGTCGGTGACAACCACTGATAGGACAAGGGGTAATGGGCTGAAACTGGAACATAAGAGGTTTCACTTAAACTCGAGAAGAAACTTCTTCTCAGTGAGGGTGACGGAACACTGGAACAGGCTGCCCAGAGAGGTTGTGGAGTCTCCTTCTCTGGAGGCATTCAAGACCTGCCTGGACACGTTCCTGTGTGGCATAATCTAGGCATTCCTGCTCTGGCAGGGGGATTGGACTTGATGATCTTTCGAGGTCCCTTCCAATCCCTAACATTCTATGATTCTATGATTCATTCCTCTACAGGAAAAGAGCTGACTGTGCTAGAGGGGATATCTGTCTGTCTGTCTGTCTGTCTCTTGTTCAATTTCATCTGAACAATGGCACATCACACTCAAAGTGTCTTTGATTAAAAACCACCCCTCTCTCCCAAAAGCTTACGTAGTCTTCGTGTCCAACACAACAGTAAAGGAAACGTGCCTTCTGCAACCACTTAACTCCAGTGACAGCTAAGGGTCACAGGACCTTTCCTTTTCTGACTGCTGACTCTAGTTGCCTGCAGTTGTGCTTCTGAAGAAACCCCAAGTTCCTTCAGAACTTAGAGGTGATGCTCCACCTTCTGCTTCCACAGGCTGACAGGTTAAAGCCTTCAAGAAAAAAACAACTGCAGGTGCTTTCATTGCAAAATACAGACAGAGGGGAAGAATTAGCAATGGTAGCCTTCATAAACTACCTAGTATTTAGTGACTGAAACCCATTTGGACTGAACATGGAGTTCAGCTCACATATTTCATGACTAAGAGCAATCACTGTGCAAGGAAATGGCAGGCAGGCAGAGGGATCGGCACATTCTCCTCTGGCTGCATCTTAACTCCTCTGAGAAAACACCTGGACAGTCCCACACCAGTTCTGGCTGTGAGCAAATGGAGGCCTCATCCTGCATCTCCTAATCCAGATGTGTCCAGAGTTTAGCCACAGTCCTGCTCTAAATGTTTCTCCCTCCTGAATGCTGAATGTGCCTGCACAGAGAGCCTGCCTGCCTGCCCGCACCCTGAGCCCCAGGCTGCTAAAACCCTGGTGTGGCATAGGCAACCCAGCTCCGTGCCTCGAGCCAGACCTGAAGGGATGAGCTGAGAAACCTGACATAAGCACTGTTAAAGACTACACACAGTCCTTACCGCTGCTCTTCTGACCACAGGAACCTAACCTGACGCCTTTGACTGAACTTTCACTCATCACAGAACATCACGGAGAATCTCCCATTTGAACATGAACCAGAAGCTCACCTTTCACACCTGTATTAAGAGCAGCTGCTGCTAACCCTGCGCCATCACGCTAAATCAAACGCTTCCCACTTGCCCTGGTGGGAGACAGCATTGGACCAAGTGCAACGTGCCTCTCAGCTAAGGTTGGCTCATCCCCCCCCAAAAAGTGCTCCTCAGCTAGCAGTGTGCTTACACCTATGAGACATGATACAGCTGAGCAAACCTGCTGCGCCAGTCGCTTAAAATCGGACTTTCTGCCACTACTTTTTCAAAGCAAGCGTTCTTCCCTCAGCACTCGTGCAGCACTCATGGCACTACTGATCATGTTGGATGGTATTCACCGCTCTGTGTGCCAACTACCTTGTTAAACCTACCAGCTCCTTGCTGCATTCGTGTTCATTTAAAGCAATTATACTTGGGAAAGAGTTGCTGCTGACATCACCAGCACATAATTTGCTGTCACGTTCTGCCATCTGTTTATTTAGATCTCAAATGTACTATAACTACATAACGCAAACTCATTTTGGCTGACAGGGAGGGGACTCCATCTGGCATGAATAATGCAACTTTAATCAGTAATAATGATTATTATGATTATTAGGAGACTAATAGAACCCTGTGTAGAAAGCAAATATATCCATATTGATTTATAAGAATAGATGTTTTAAAAAAAAGGTGAGGTAAACTGTAAATTACAGGAAGAATTATAACAAAAGAGGCTTGATAGGATACAGTTTGTTTGCTGATTTTGGTGCTTGCTCAAATGAATAAAAATGACATCCAGGAAATATTTTTTATGAACTGGCTATCTCTGACCAACAGATGCAGGAAGGAGAAAGGCCCTGGATTCAGACAACCTTTCCACCACTTGCTTTGCTTGATTCTCACCTGAGCTGCAGCATCCCTCCTGGGGGCAGCTCAGGAGGAACCATAACCCATGGACAACAGAGTCTCCTCTCACAAGACTCTATTTTATGGACCATGTTTCCTTGCAGTCAAATCTCGTACCTGTATAGCTCAAGGGGTCTGGAGTTTAGGGACACAAGCAGAAGCCTTGCAGTGAGGTGCAGCATAAAGCCCGGCGCAGATCACCAGTAACCACACATTCCTGGAGCAGGATAAGGCAGCAGTTCAGCTGCTTCTTCCTCTTTCTGTCCTGGGATTCCACCCCCTTCCAAAACACACTGTATGTACTGAGCTTCCCAGTGCAATATGTGTAGTGAGATAACATAGAAGAAACTTCAAGTATCCCTCCAAGTGATCTCTAACTAGAGAGTCCATCCACATTTCTGCAAAAGCTACACTTGAAATAAAAATCTTTATATTTGAAACTCCTAGATGCTCAGCTGATCCTCAATACACAACCAAAAATGTATTCAGTCACCTCTTTCTTCTTGGAAATAAAAGCAAACCAGTATCTTCAAAAAATCGTGCTTTTTTTTTAAACTTCCATGCCTGCTTCCCAGTACATGACTTTGTTTGGCAGTGTCAGATGATCATTTGCATTTAAACAGAGATATTTAACAATAAAGCAAAAAAAGGCTGCCAGTTTCCTTTTTTTCTCATCGGGAACTCAAAAGTATCTGTTTCATTGTTTTCACTTTTCTCAGCTGCACAGACATAACAAGGAGCTGAGCTTGTAGGCAGCACACCTCTGAATGGCATTGCTACGAGTCCTTTTGAAGGTCAAATATACTGAGAATTAAAAACAAAACCCAAACTCCCTCCAAAGAGTGTGCCTATGCTAGTTTGTTAGTCTGAAAAGAAAAACAACCTTCTCTGCTCTCAGTACAAACTGGTCCAGATTCTGCCCTCACAACCTCAATATTTCACCTCATTTTTCTGTCTGTAATAAGGACAGATTGCTACCCATTCATGATCTGCGTTGTAAATCTAACACAAAACTAGCCCCACGGAAGTCAACACAAGTAGTCAAGAGCATAAGGAACATTCATGTGAGGAATAGGTCTCACGATTAGATTTGTACATCAGGCTGTTATTCTTTGTGTCTCCAAAATATTCTAAACCGCTCCAATCTACAGCAAAAAGGGTTAGAGGAAATAACTAATGAAGAAATGGCAAACCATGAAACTGCAGAAGTGTTCTTCCTCTTGCTTTGATGTAGCAAAGAGCAGAGGTAGAACTTCTTCCTATGATTTCCATCACTGCTCCTTGACATTGAAAGACACCAAGTGTCCTGAAGGACCAAGGAGCACTCAGCAGCAGTGAAACAGCCCATCTGTAACAACTTGTGTATGTCCTTATTACAACTGAATAGTGATTCAAGAATTAGTTGGAATTTGGCCAAAGAAAGATCTGCTGGGCTCTACCTTCTAAGTGTTACCTTCCCAATTCACTTAATTCTTGCACATTAGTGAAAGCACATAAGAAAAAAGATTTGTTTTGTTTTCTTAGTGAGATAAGGAAGGGAAGAACCTGGAAAAGTCTCCTGCCCCATTAGAAATGTGATGCTAGATATTTCTGATTTGGAACAGCAGCGTTCTTTTGCACACACAACAACATTTTATTCTTTAGATTGCAGAGGAGGAGGAAAGGAGTTAAAAGGAGGCTTACATAATCTTTACAGGATTTGTTATGAAATCTAAGTTTAAAAATGGCAGACTCCTACTGGAACATGAGAATTAGTGGTGCTTTGGCAAATTCTACGCAGAAAACCAATGGCTCATCTCCTGGGCTTGCCTTCCCCGGGCCAGTACTACCGCAACAGATCTTCACTATGGACTCTGGTGTAGAGTTTCAGTGCTGGAACTTCCAGCGCAGAGCTTTCTTTGAAGGAGATGCTTCTGCTCTCCCAGCCAGGGAAAGTCACCAGCAGAAAACGCTTGCTCACTATCTTGGGAAAGACCAAGGTTACTTCATCCTTATGCTTTCCAGAGAATAGAGAAGGGCTTTCCTTCGGCTCCAGACTGACTTTGTTTTTCAGAAACAGTAAAACCACAAAGGATTAAGTTACTGACAAGAAAAATGAAGTCCGCCTCTTAGCTCGAAGCTCAGTGTAGTACAGAGAAGAAACACTGCTCTTCTTCCCCACCAGCTACGCCAGTTGCCTCAAGCAGCCTGCTCTCAATAGAAGGAAAGCAGTAACAAGAGGAGAAATGGTCTCACTCTGCACAAAGCTTGCATTTACAGATGATTTCTATCAGGTTAATAAATCATTAATAAACGTTAGCATATCTGCAACACAGTGATACTGAAGTGCGAATAAACACAACCAAAATAAAGTGACTTTGATGGCTACAAGCCACAATTATAAGCAGCCTCTTTACTCCTCTGACAGCTTAATATAATTGATTAACTATCAAAACACCTATAAATCATTTATTAGCTTCTGTAATCTATTTATGAACTCATCTTTCACCTAAAAAATTCACTCCTGCAAAAGTGCTAGAGATGCCTCTTAGATTTCCAGACCTAACCAGCCCTAAGGTCCAAGAACTTCCAGGCACACTCTGTGGTAAGAGTCCCAGTCTCTTTTTTTCCCATGGCTTAGCTGGGACAGAAGGCTTAAACATGCCTGCATGTTGTTTTTAAGGAAGACTCCTTAGTTTTATGTATGAAGAGATAACAAAATCAAAATGTAACTCAAACACCGCAGCAGAGCATTAATATGAATTAAAGATACTATTGTTGTGATGGATTGTTCTCCTTTATCAGGCTGTGATGGTTTCCGTGTCCTTGTCTGACTATTCTTATTGTCACACATTCATTCATTCACACTTCTTTGTTCAGTAAAAATAATTTTGCATTTTCTACCAGACCTGTGCTAGCCTTCAGATCTCTTCTATTGATTTGAAAGTTAATTACCTAGCAGAGAGTCAGACTTTTCAGGATTTCCTTTCTTTATGGTAAGAGAGACACATGTTGCAAGAGAAAGTAAAACTTTCTGTAAAAGAAGAAAACATCTTATAGAAATATCTAGTGCTTATTTCTCCTCCTCTCTGCTTAAGTGTTATGGGATACAGAAATGTAAGGCTCAATTTCTCTACTGCTAGTAAACTGTTCCTTTTGCTGATGTCAGATAAGTTGTCCTCTGGATGTCTCACCAAATAGTTCTCCAACATGAGATTAGTCCCATAAAATTTAGGCTTTTCTTTAACAAGCTGTATCTGCACTGATGTTGTTACTTTTGTTGTGGTAAATGGCAGAACATAACTAACCTTTCTGTCTCCTGTCTGTATTGTTGCTTCTACCCTGAAGTCTCCATGCCCAATAGTTACGCTGCACAAATATTAAGAGGATCCCTTTACAGTGAAAGCTCCCACAGACACACACTGTGGAACAGCATAGCACCTTCAGTGGATGCTACCACCATCAATGTTCTCTAGTGCCCTCCCCAGGTGTGTGCATCCAGCATCCACTGGGGCTCAGTGACAGCGAAAACCAACTCCCTCTAATGATCGGTTCCAAGAGGGACTGCCAGCTCTGCCATTCAATGCCTCTATCTTCCCCTCATCTTCCTCAGTAGATAAGCAGATGCACACAAACGGAGAGGGAGTCAGGCGCAGGAAGCTGAAAAGAAACTGGCATGGGAAATAGGTCTGGGAAATGAAGACAATCCAAAAGATTGCATGGCAAGAGATATAGGGACAGTGAGAGGGAGAACAAGGAAAGGGAACAGAGATAAAACTGAGCAATTGAGTGAAGAAAACAAAAACTGAATACCAAAGCAAGACTTATTTTCTTGAGTAATGTGGAGTGGAGACAACCCTCGCAGGCACACAGGGACCAGGGATCTGATGAGAGCTGTGAAATTACAGAGTATCGCTAGATACACTGGTGGCAGAGAGTTTTGATTCTAAGAGAGATTGGCCACCAGACGAAGCAACAAATGGAAAGTCAAGAAGAGCATGTCAGCAGCCCTCAACAGGTTCAGGCTGGTGGATTCTTATCTACTGCTGACAGCTCTGAGCTGATAGGAAGCTCACTGTAACGCTACTTCAGCTGCTACAGAAAAATGTCTTTAGGCCACGGTAATGACCACAGAAAGGGACCTGAGAGGGTTAATGACGACAGTGGTTATTTTTCTCTGCCTGCAGCAGACAGCACTGGTAAGGCTGTATGATTCGATGCATTAATTAGGGGTTTAGTCATCCACATAAACCCAAAACCTTCACATACAACATAGTC
Organism: Trogon surrucura; assembly: GCA_020746105.1. Lineage (NCBI taxonomy): Eukaryota > Metazoa > Chordata > Aves > Trogoniformes > Trogonidae > Trogon > Trogon surrucura. Next base: position 50,488,652 of record CM036621.1, on the reverse strand, counting down.
CAAAACTTTACACTGATTAAGCAATTAGGAGCTATTAATTATCACTGCTTATAGCTGTTAGCACAGAGCAATGTAAGTGAATTCCCCCCAATGTGGTGGTGAATTAGTTGCAATCAGCATCAAATGCCTTTCTGAACACACACACAGGGGTCCTGAGCAAATAGGGACACACAGCCAGGAGGCTAAAAGGATAGGTCAAACCATACCTGCTGCTTGGCAGGCTCATCAAGAACAGCAAGTCCTCGGGAATCTTTCCTTGTAATCGTTATTGTTAAAAAAATACATTCCCCTTAGGTAAGCTATAGGTAACTGCCCACCCTTGCACACTTCCAGCAGGCCCTCTGTTCCTGAACAGCAGAGCAGCTTCATCCCTGTCTAATGGGGTCAAAATGAAATATCTTCCTTCGTATGAGCTATCCTCAAAGTACACAGATCACAACAATCCCGGACTTCTTCAAAATATAGTCGCAGCTCTTACTTTCCCTTCCCTCTGCTGGAGGGAGAAGGTGATGTTCCACCATCTGTGGATGTTAACATTCAAACAGGGTGTGGGGTTATGGATCCCGCTTCCTCCTTTGCTTGCTGTGCTCAAGACTCTTGCCACCCAGGCAAGCAACTAAGAAAGAGCCTACAGGCTTCTGGAAGGGCAGAGCACAGAGCAGTCAGCCATCCTGCCCGGTGACAGCTCTCCAGGAAGCTCACCGCTCCCAAAGGGAAAGAACTGGACACAGCACGCACCCATCCTTGGTTTCATGCCCCATAGCTCTGTGGTTCTGATCACTGGTGAAGGGGTACATCTAAGTGTGAGTCCACAACCCTACGACTACTTCTATATCTTACCTGATGATTACTTAATTCTCAGGATTTCAACAGGAGGAGCAAAAAAGACCCCAACTTGGATCAGCCTGGGGTAGTTTCCACTGAGCGGTGGGAGAGAGGAAGTACAGGTTTGAACGCCTTCAGGCAAGGTAGGAAACTGAACCAGGTTAGATATTAGGAAGAATTTCTTTACTGAAAGGGTTGTCAGGCATTGGAACAGCCTGCCCAGGGAGGTGCTTGAGTCATTATCCCTGGAGGTGTTTAAGAGATGGGTAGATGTTGCCTTGAAGGACATGGTTTAGTGGTGTTGATAGGGAAAAGGTTGGATTTGATGACCTTGAAGGTCTCTTCCAGCCAAAACTGTTCTATGATTCTATGCTCCCCCATATCCTGGGGAAGTCCTAAGCTGCTGATGTATTTCATGAAAGGGGAGGAAACTCCTCCTTATTGAGAAAATTGGAGTGTGAGCAGAAGACATGCCTGTGAGGGGAAGGCAGCAGGCAAGTAGGCAGTGCAGATTCCCAGCAGACAGAGAACATAAAAAGTCAACATCTTCTGTGCCTTTGTATTCATTTCAGCATCTCCCCCTGACTTGCTCCCGGCAGGTACTATTTTAATGGGCTCCCTCCTCTGCATGAAGGTGTCTGGAAGCACAAGAATAGCTAAGAAGCAGCCCTTGGGATGCCTAACACTGCGACACCCACACCTTTCCTTGTCCCAGGACACTGAGCACTGGCTCTCAGCCCAGGTGCTTCTGTTCTTGACATGACAACATATGAAACTAAAAAAAGACAAGCCAAGCAGCAGCAACTCCTACTGAACACAGCAATCAGACGTGTACCCTTATCAGTGCTTGTAATAAATCTTCAGCCAGGTATCTGTGCTTGGGTGCTGCAGTAGACTTACTGCCTGATGCATAATCTTGGCTGAGAACTGAAGGATGCAGATACAGGTTTCTTTTTGGGACACAATGTGTAACACTGGTTGAAAATTTCTGTGCTGTTAAATGAGATTTCCAAAGGAGACTCTCAAAGAAACCCAAAGATACATTGAAAAGTAAGTGCCAAAACTGGGGGTCTTCTTTTGCTTGTTTAACTTGTCAACTCCTCCAACCCTGAACCAGATCAAGACAGTCAATACCACATAAGTCAAAATAATGTCCTGTAATAATGTTCCCACAACACTGTCAAAGCAGTAATAAAGTACAAACAGAGGGGCATACAGTTTTCATTTTTTAAACAAAGTGATAACCCTCAAAGAAAGGAGATGAGAAGTTGAAAGTGAAGTGGCTTTTAAAATCTGTTTTAATTTTTCTTGATGCCACATAATATTCCTAGAGTCTGGCTGGGAGCACTTAGGTGTGCTAATGTTTTAAACAACTTTTGACTCAGTTAGGTGGAAATACTAGAAAGGAATTCACCATTCCCATGAAATTTAGAGTCCAGTTTTAGGCAAGCTTTGGATAAGTATCATAATATGTTTATTCAGATGTAATTGCTTATTCAAAATGTATCTCTAGCTATTCCAAACAAAACTAATTATTTCAAAACAGTACTCTGAAAACAGAAGCCCTTTTTCTGTTGGAAAACAATGCTTGGGCATATACTCTGATATTTAGATTTAGTGTTTGCTATACACAAATGAAACATTGATGAAAATAATAATATAAACAACTTTCAGACCGCAATTTCCTTGATAATCTTCAGCTATCGGAGATCTGCACAGAGGCTCTACTGTGGACATTCTGTGACTACCACATAGGTGTAATACAATAAATTCAGTATGACATTTTCATACGTAATAATTTGTATAAAACCACTTGAAATTCCTGGACTGAGCATCTTACTCTGCAAATACTCCCAACAGCTCCCCTATGCCAGAACACTTCACTGATGATGGCTTTTATGAGCTTCTGAAAGCAAACTACAAGTTCCCACAAGACGACCAGAAAGAAGATTTTGCTATGTGATAGCTCCTTTGAACAGGAGCCCGGGGGAGAAGTGAATGTGGAGATCCTACACACAGCGACAGAAAACGTGAGGGGCTGCAGGAGCATAAAATGCACTCTTCTCCTCTGCTTTGCTACATCCTACAGCCTGTCCATTGCTTAATCAGGCAGAAACTTCCCTTCTAGCCACTTAGCTTCATTGAAGTCTCAGCACTGTCCTCCTCGCTGCAGGAGGTGTGAAGGGATTAGAGAGAAGGCCCCGAATCAGCCCTGGGTTTGAGCAGACCCGTGGCCGGAGCTCTGTAGCCAGGGAAAGCTGAAAGCAGGACAGGAACTTGAGCGACAGTTCTGAGAACTGCTGCCAAAACAGGGACATGTACCAAAACCCATTAGCAAAACACAGATATGAAAGCAATAAAGGCTCGGGGTGGTTTTGTGCTTTAGGTGAGCAACAGAGCAGTCTGTTGGGAGCAGCCCATCACGAAGCCGGCTGGTTGGTCCCAACACTGTGCCCACCCACTGCCATCGAGTGACACACCCACCTGGCATGGCGGCACCAACCGAGCCCGCGCTGAGCTGGTGCCTGGAACGTGCATCTTGCAGATCTAACAAGAGACAACTTCAAAAGGGTGGGAGGCACACAGCAGTTTCCAGAACCAGTAGATGCAATTAAGCGGCTGATTTTATAGTCTTTCTTTTCTTCTTCTTTCCCTAAGCAGCTCTTCAAAGGCAGCTAGCTAGAGCAGCTGGAGCTTGCTGTGAAAGACCAATTCCACCCACCCACCCACTCACTGCAAATCTGCCAATCACCATTCAATTAGACTGTTTTAAATAATTGGAGAGTTTGGGGTTTACTTCCTATTTTCAAGAAACACTGGTGTTTGTGATAAAGCAAACTGCTTTCATTTAAACTGAAAGTCTCTCCCTTGTGCAATATACTGCTTAAACACCAATCTGCTTACGAACAGGTGGTAGACAATAATACATTACACACACACAGGTTGCCATTAAAAGATAAGCATTTGCCAACCGCTTCCACGCGCTACTATGTGGAGCACTACTCAAAATTTGTAGCTACAGAACTGGTGCCACTTTGTAATATTTTTATGCATCAGCATGGTAACCTGCGCCACTTGGTGACCTTATCCCTGCAACTGCTAGGAGGAGGAAGGAAGACACTTGTAAAACAGGTCAGTACTTCCAGCAGGGAGGGGGTTGGTTTTGAGATTGGGTATTTTTTGTTGAGCTTTTTAAGAAATATATCTTTCACTGCAAAGAGATGCCCATGTCAAAGGTTCTTCTGAAACTGTTAATGCTGGCTTTCCCAGTGCCCTCCTTTCTGTATCCTCAGCTTCGTAGCTGTTCCCTTGCTGTATCCCTGAATTAAGACTCTGGTAGCCGAAGGACTTCTGTCCCTCCTGGCATTGTTTATTCATGTTAGCTAGGTATACTTGTGTTTGTTACTTTTTTATTATTTCAAGACAACTGTTAGAGGCATCGTATTTTCATTAAATGCCACGTCTGCCTGCCTTTCAAATCTGTTTCAAGGGCATTTGCCAATTGACAAATTCCTTCTGAAAATGCTGGCGGAAGGTATTTATTAGGAAAATAAAACCATTCCCTTTGTTCAAAACACACTGTTCTGGGTCGAGGAAAAGCATTACAGGCAACTTCAAGCAGCTCAGGTTGCCATATTGACGCAAAACAAGTTCATTGTATCACTGGATTTTGTGTACTTCTTCATCTCCTTTGGCAAAAAAAAAAAACTATTTAAAATCGATTTCTTCTGTTACTATACTTGTCTTTCAATTCCAGGTAAATAAATAAATAAATTCTGTCCCAACTAGAGATTCCTTATTGGTAGGAAAAGCAACCTCCACGTATGCTGAACAAAAGGTGGCTGTGGAACTTTCTGCCTGCCTATATTCAGCTCCAACATAAATTTTCTTTCCAACTGAGATAGCCATGGAAGTGTAACTGCTGCTAAAACGCAATGCTGCAAGTCCTTGAAGTGTGTTCCACATGGAAAGAGCTTTCACAAAACGGTTTAGTTATTTGTGGCTTTTTATCGAAAAGAACAGCTTCTCCTCCTGGCTTTGCCACGGTGACACCGGCAGCAGGGAACATATTCTGTACCTAGACCACCTGTCTGTGGAGGCCCCGTTTGCTGGTCTCCAAACATACATTTAAAATGTTAATTGAACTTCAAGTAATAACCCTGATGAAAAGTTATAATTTAACAAACTGCAATAACAGATGTCTTCAGGGCATACTTTCTGGAATGCCATTTTCTCCTTAGGTAGTTTCCAATTTAGATGTACACCAGAAATGATACACTAGCTATTCTGAAAGTTGGCTTTAAGCGTGAATTAGTCATTTCCTTCTCTTCCTTTCGCCAGCACACATAAATATACTGCTGCTACTCTGGCCTTCTGTAGAATAAAATCATTGTGCTTCGAAAAAGCACAAAATATCTTCCAGGAGTAGTTGGACAGAACACTGTTATCTCACCTGTGTCTGGGTACCAAGGGCTGGGGGTTTGACTTACATGTATTTCTTACTTACACGTAATTGTCTCCTGTTACAGAGGCATTCACAGCTCTCAAGCAGAGCTTTCCTCGTACTTACATCTTCATCACGTTCAGCTCTCCTGAACCTTTACTAACCAATGGCACTTTTACACCCGAAGGGAAAGGACTCCATCTCCCCCCTACTCTGATCCCTGACTCCCCACTTCACCAGTGTGGCTTCCCAAAGGTAGCAGGACTGGTCTCGCACCAAAGCCCAGCTGGAAACGCTGCTGTGCATGTGTGTAGCATTTCATACAAGTTAGCCAGAGTGTAACTGAGCTGGTAGAAGGTTGGGACTTTTGGGAGAGATTACAGGGATCTGAGGAGCCCTTATACCTCTATTTTTCAGAGCTATGACATAGTTACTCCAGAATTAAATACCCAACGGTTTGACCTGAGTATAAATTTCCAGATAAGTCACCACGTGTAAAAATGATCCTTTTCTAATATTGCAACTACTAGTACAAAAAATGAGTTACTGTGCTCTGTGAAAAATTACAAGGTCACTACTGAGCATTAAATCAACGGGCTGGCTACCCGTCAAACCTCATTCTGTAGCTGCAACAAATGGCTGTACACAAATTCACCTACATCCCTCGCCAGCAACTCCAAACACGGACTGTTGACACCCAGTGGAGAACAAAGCTTATCAGTTATGCAAAATTCCACACCAATATCATGAGTTTTGTGAAATGCACCATGAGAATATATTATGTGTGCTGAAAGGCATGTATGTGTATCCATGTAGCTGATTTTCTCCTATACTGTTCTTTTAAAAAATATAAGGAGCTTTTGGCCTTAAACTAGCCTAACATAAAGAGATATTTCTACTAAACCCAGTTTCTACCAAATAGAAGTGTCTTTTTAGAAAATGTATTACTACTCCTTTTACCAGATTGAGTAGAACATGGTCCAGCAAACTCTCAGTTATCAGGGCCAGTGGGGTAGCAGGTTAACCTGCACAAAGCCACTCACAAAGACAGTGCAACAGAGGAAATGAATAAAGGAAAATAAAATTTTTAAAAAAAAAATTGGAACCAGCGCTGACTCACATTTACCAAATACATATTATACAGAGATAAGCATGCCCAACTGAGCTATAATTCTTCCCAACACACCTGCACTCAGGTAAAGCCAATCACAGCCTGGATTGTCTGCATCAGGGGAAGAGAGAGCTGACTTCACAAGCAACCGTGCAGCTGGCTTGTCCATTTTCTGCTCCTTTAATTAAAGTGCAAAGCGCTGGCTAAATGGTAAACATTTAATTAGATTTGTCTCTATGTTTCAATATTAATAAAACACATGAAAAATGCATTAAGAGCCAGCTAATTGGGGGCTTTTCAAAAGTAGCTGTAAATGAGCAATTATAATACAATTTGGGTGTGGTTCCCCAGGGATTGTCACAGGACTGATGCATTTTAATACTCCAGCCAAAGGTTTAGTAATTATTAAAAAATCCCAAGCAATAAACCACACAGATGACAGGAAGACTGGAATCCCAGCAAACTGCAGTGAAGAGCAGCCAGTATGAGAGAGTGAGCCAGGCTGGTGGGTATGTCTTTGATAGAGCCAAGCGTAAGATTGCCTATTTCGGAATAAAGCGTACAGGCTCTATCTTCTGGAAAACAGGATGTCTCTAAACCACACAGATGTCAGAACTGCCTCAGTACCAGGTTCCCTCACCTGAAGCTGATATCCAAAGGATACAATCTTCACTTCTACAGGATATTGGTTAAATCACTAATAAAACACTATATGTACTTTGGTTTCCACCTGCTAAAAGCACATTGAAAAATACAAATATTTTACATCGGCAAGCAACTAAAATTATTCTGGGGCTGGAAGGAAATTCCTCAAAGAGAGACAAAGACATGTGAAACCCTCTATCTGTTTAGCTTATGAAAAAAAGATCAGGAGGTGAGCTGATTACACAGTACATGCCATTTCTGCTGGGAGAAAACGCTGGCTACGAGAGAGCTCTTTGAACTAGCTGGGCAAGGTGCAAGATGCAACAACATCTGCAATTTAAAGCAGTGTTCAAATCTGAAATAAAGGCAGCTGCGCTTCTGCAAAGCTTCGGAGCAGCGCCAGGGGCGCGTACAGAGGACCGAAGCCCCGTGCTCACCCACCAGTGGCTGCAGGAGCTCCAGCCCCGCCGAGGCTGGGGCTGCTGCTCAGACTCGAAGCCAGGCTGCAGGCACAGGGTGGCTGGGAAAGTTACTGAGCTCAACGCCAGGCAAGGTGATAACACTTCAAGGCCTCTGCATACGTGAAATCAGAGCTAATGATGCTTCAAGGATTCTTCTGCACTCTAAAAAAATCTGGGAATCGATAGGTAAAAAAGATGGAAGGCATTTTAAAGTAGTGTTTCCCTTGAAGACATCCTGGGATTTATTGAATCACAAGTACACAGCTGAAGACCAAGCCTTTCCTTCCTACGCGTCACGTAACAATGTAGAAGTACTTGTGCTCAGCTCAGCACTTCGGTGTTTTTCCTTTACTGGGTGCAATTACACACAAAGCAATGACAGAGGAGTACTATGTTTGGAATAGCAAGTAACTGAAGTTGTTCAGCTTCGACAAATGTCTTGCCAAAAATTCCAGAATTTTTCACAGCGGACGGGCTCAGCTGAAAAGCCAAATTAAGTCAAGGGAAATTTTTCTACAGATCTCTCACTGCTCTTCAGAGTACAAGCAGAAATTTCATTTGAGGAGAATACTTTAAAATGGGCTTAATTGTCACAGAGTTCAGTTTTCACAACTCTGGGTGCATACCAACATGCAGTCCTGCACTCTTTTAAAATAATTTCTTCAAACGCAACACTTTTATTTTAAACTTGAAAATGGAAAGTAATTTTTAAATCTTTATTATCCAAAGAGCTGCCAGCTCCATCATGAACATGCATCCGTATACATTCAGCATTTTTATATGCATTATTGATTTATTTGAACCTAGGTTATTAGCTATGCAAGCGAACTCAATTCAAACCCTAAAGGCTTTTCTGTGAAACAGAATCTCCAAGCAAAGCTCTACTGAAAATTCTGATTTAATACCACAGTCCTTGTCAAATCCTGCAAAAGAACTCACCTGGCACAATGCAGGGCTAGTCCAGCTCCCACTAACACCACCACTAAGGAGAACATCAAGGACACGGATCAAAGCAACTGGGTTTTCACTGGACTTTCCCTAAAGCTGGTCAGAGACCAGTTGTCTACCAGCCCAGAGGCATTTTAGGCAAGAAATTTAATCCTTACTTCCTGCTTTATTCCTTGCACTACTGCTCAGAACCGCACCTTGGGTTTCTAGCTCTGAAAGGCAGAGCTCTAGCTCTTCTGTTAAATGACCAAATCCAACAACTGGATGTGCTAACAGGGGAAGATGCTCTTGCAAAAGATGGCTTTAGCATGCTTGGCTAATGCTTGAATTCATGGCTTATTTTTGGAAGGAGGGAAACCAGATTTCCAGCATTGCAATTACAAATTCAGTAACATATACCTAAAGGGAAAAATTAATTCCTTAACCAGTTTAACACTTGAGATTCCCAGTGTAAAGGTATCTAGCTTTATCCAAGGCCAACAGTGCTGATTTCAGGTAAAGGGAAAAGAATGCTGCTTTCCAACTACAATTAATTTTAAAAGCTTCAGCTACAAGCTACCAGTATGGGAAGGCTCTGCAAACAGTAAATAGTAGCATTATTTCAGTGCACGAGTCAAAATGCCAGGCACAGAGGTATCTCTCCTCAGAGAGCTGAAGCGTGCACGGTCCCTGGTACAACATTTGTTTATTACATTTCAGCAGTACACATTGAGGTCTGTGCCAGCAGCCACGGGCTGTATTCATTTTAACAGTAAGACCATGGAATTCAAAGGCCTCTAACACGAGCTTTTCTGCATGCATTTGATGAGAACACAGAGCAATGGGCAGAACGCATTCCAGGCTAAAGAAAAAGAAGAAAGGAGAAGCAGCGCTCAGGAGTCATACGCCCGCAGTATTTCTATCAGAGCAGTTCAGACACCACGGCCTTTTCAACCGGCTTCTTAACACTGCTGTGACAATGAAAGCCTGCGAAGAAGGGAATCAGAAAAGCTTTATTTCCAGAGTTCACTGGCCATCTTCTCTTCTGTCTAGCACTGATGTAAATGAAGGGGATTGCCAGAGTTGGCAGATCCAAGGCAGGATACAAGCACAGAGGCAGGGGACTGATTGTATTTCAAAGCATCTTCATTTCACTCCGCCCTTTTGTCTTCCTCCTCTCCTGATTGCCTTGGAGGGTTGCAAGTGAAATCATCCCTGAAGTGGGACCATTATCAGCTCTTCTGTCTGGCTGGGGAAGAAAGCAGCACCAGCAGCTTGCAGCGCCGGTTCCCTCCTGGGAGAAGATGAGCAAGGAGCAGGGCTGAGCACACACACACACACACACCCTGAACGCCGCACAGGTACTCCCAGTACAACAGCCCATTCGTATCGACCTGCTGGAGTCCACTCTGGCATCGGCAAAAACCAGGGGCAAGCGCTGGGCTCTTCTCTGAAGGCAGGCAGGCCACTGCGCTTTCAGACACAAAGTCACCTTGAGAGAGATTTTATGTCTGACGCTTGGAAACAACGCTAGCGATGCTGAAACACCAAACTGTGCTTTAGGATCTGCTGGAATGACGATGTATCTAGTTCCGACTCTCACGGCAGTTTGCAGCTTTTCATCCCGGACACATTCTCTGCCAGGGAGCACTATGGCAGCGGTCACAGTGAAACACAGCCCTAACGATTCCTGGGGCTACAAGCTGCCCTCCGGTCCTGCCAGTCACGGCTAAACACGGCACACAGGCTGACACATCTACGCAGGTCTTACATGATCACACTTTTACACTGGCTTTCCTAAATTACTGCTAGGATGGACTTTGTTGAGCTTAACACAGAAGGTTTGGTTGGCTGACATTCCCAGATTGATGCAGCCTCTCTGACAGCCCTCCTCCCTCCCCTGTAAGCGGATAAGCAGTAAAACCCACTCACTCTTTTCAAGATATTCTGACAGGGAAAGTCCCAGAGGGCTTTGCTTTGACATCTCTTGCACTTTGGATATTCTCGGTAACGCCAAGCAAGGTGTACTCAGTTCCAATGGACCTAGGCAAGATTTGCATTTGATGGGAGGCACCTGAGACTTCAGGCATTTGAACAGGCACATAAAATAAACAGTAAATACATATACATGCTCGATAAAAAAAAGCATGAGTCACAATCTATGCAGAAAAGTAGCAGAGACTTTGTATTGCACTAAGTATCATTTCTGACAGTGGAAAAATAGCAGGCTGGGCCCAGTGAGCACCCACACAGCCTAGCAGATTATGAAAAATGACATGTGAGCCAAATTTGAGAAGCATATACCTTATTTAATGATACTCTATACTGATTTCCATTCTAGGGTTATAATTCAATGTTCATTTCTCCAAGTCCTTTCTGTACCAGTACAAATAACTTGTCTTAATTCTTTTGTAAACTACCAGTGTAGCACACTCCCTTTCTCCTACATCTTGACAGGTAGTAATAAGGTTCCACATTTGAGTGATTTCACTGGAAGGCTTCCCTATATATATCTCTCTCTCGATACACACACACCTGTGTGCGCACGCACGTATGTAATACAGAGGCACGCAGACATGGACAGCTATTTCATTTTAGGATATTTTAAATGATTTCTGTGCCCGAATTCTTTATTTCCCAAAGCCTTAACATCTTTGTCAAACCATCTTAGCCATTTGTTGGCAGGAGTTAGATTTTTACCAACATAAGTTGCAAAGAAAGAAATGGCTTGGATTAAGCTAATTTAATAAAATTTCACAGGATTCATGAATAGTAGTGAGATGGAATCTAGTTTCTTGGAGAAGGAAACTTATGTTCATTAAATTAAATACAGTCCAACTGCACTCTGCTCCACCCCAAGTAAGGAAAAATAAAGTAAAATTTGTGTAGCTATCTTAATGAAGCTGCCTGGGTACACAGCTTTCAAGCACCATTGAAATAATGCTGTTCATTTCTAACAGCATGTTCATCAGGTTTATCAAGCACAAATGGCAAATCACAACTCCAAAGGAACGAAAAAATGTTTGAAGAAAACAGGACTTAGGTACATACATTCTTTCATCTTGCTGTGGGAGCTAATATTTGCCTTTATTACTTTCAGTGTGTGATTCCAAACATACTCAGCATTGATCTTGTTCCGATTCCTCTGGAGTCACCAGTAAAACTTGCACTAGCTCAAAAAGATAGTATTGATGTTGGTTGCTTTTTTAAAAGATCTTATTACCTTAGAGTTTCAGAAGCATTTGTCTTGCAAGAACTGGCAAAGGTTAAAAGAAAACCCAATAACAGAACAAAACAGAGTAACAACCAAGTCTTTTTCTGGTTGAAGTAATGACTCATAAAAGGGTACATCTATTCCCTAACCTTCAAAGTTTTTAACAGTTCTGCTTAGAACTGATCATCACCAGTCATGAGGATTCTTAATATGCAAATAAGATAGCTGGCTGCATTACAACTATGTCAGGTTTCCAGGAGGAAAGGTTTCCAGCAGGTGAGACACACAAAAGCAAGTCGGCCTTACATGAAATCTCCTATACCACAAAGCACTTGATAAAAATAAGTTGCTGCTTAGGAATTTTGGAGACTTATCAAATGGTCTTTACCCAGAGTCTATCTTTTTTCCTCCCGAATTCTTAACATATAACTGAAGAACTGAAGTTGTTTCTTGGCTGTAAGGACGAGCCAAAGAGGCAATCAGTCATTTATATATCCTTGAGGGACACCTTAAGACACAGTAAGCAATCCAGCATGTCCCTATATCCAGAACGCTCAGAACAATACCTCTGCTGTGGTGTCACTTCTGACAACAGACATAAACTTTTTCCCAGCCTACACTTAAATTTCAATGTTGATACATCCTGAGGGTACTGTTTAACAGGATGGTATTCATTCTGAATGCACTTTACTGTATTACGGAATATTTTACCTAAATACTTTTTATCACTGTCACCACCATTCCCTAGAATCCATTATTGCTGAAAGAATCATCAAAATAATACGGAAAGTGAATAAGCCCAGGAAAAGGAAACAAAGAAATGGATCTAAAGAATTAAATAAAGTACATCGATCCTACAAGTTTGAAATTGAGGGCATTAAAATAGAGCAAACATACTAAAACCAGAGAAGCTGGCTATATCGTGAAGACGACCCCATCCTCGGCAAATTCTCTTTCTTGACAGATGTACACAAGACAACAGGGTAACTATTTCTTTGAAGTTTGTTTCTCATCTAAAGTCAGAATATCTGTGAGCTTTTACCACAATTACTCCAGCAGCTAATTACGATGCCAGAGACATCAAAACTGTGACTCGAGGACCAGCCGGAGCAGCAGGAACAAATGCAAAGCAAAACCAATAACGTCTGTGCTTCCATGGCAGCACGGTGGCTTTAGCAATGAACAGAAAAAAGAATACACAGAAGAGAGAAATCAGGTGAGATAAAATATAGAAAACGTACAATGTTCAAAAAATCTCTCTACAGACCAAGCGCTCTTAAGATTACTGACTAAGTGTCCCTACAAGCAGCGCACAAACTTTGAAGAATGCAGCGAAGAATGCAGGGAAAATTTACAAATACAATTCTCTGTAACAGAGGATCAGGGAAAACTTGTGGTTGCATTTATACTGTTTCACGCCAGGCGGATGACAGTCCTGAGAATAAATTCAGTACTTACATCCGGAGCTGCCATTTGTTGGAACCAAAGTGAAGTTGGAGGCCCAGGGGTTACGCACGATATCCTGCCAGTGAATGGTGTCTGCGAAGCAAAGAAATTTGTTCTGGCCAACATACACCCCTCCATTCAGGATTTCTGCATAAAAGAACAAGAGAACACACTCGTAAGACTTTAGACATACAGTTGGTTAAATCTATTGCTGCTCTGTGTACTCAGGAGAGAGGGTATGAAATTTAAATGCAAAACATTCTCACTGTAATCTCACTTAATACTATGAAAACTGGAGGGCAAGTAGCTTACAGTATTTGTGAACAGGAATCATTTATCGATATGCAGAAGGCACCTGATGAAGACAGCCACACAGCTGCTCGATGAGCTACTGGCTTTACCTGTTCTTCCAGTGTAATCAGGTATGGAATGGGAATGGTACTGTTATTTGTGCATGAAATAACCCTCAGAATTTAACTGGCTTTAAAAATCACAAGAAATCAACCACACTATGCTGTATTTCATTAATACATATGAATACTTGAAACATACAATAAACTAGTATGCTCTGCCGGGGTAGGAATTTTCTGAGCCCAGAGTATATTAGAAGGGTCCAGACATCGTGATGTCTGGAGATGCATGTTTTCTGATCAGACTTGCTGGAAACTTGGTGTTGAAGGGAGAAGTTTCTGTGCAAACGGAAGTTTGTATTTTTTTTAAATTATTTTTCATGTTTCTAACAGTTTGCTTTTTTAATAAAAAGGCTTGTTGCTCTGTCTCTAAAGACTTGATTTGTCAAAGCTCAACAGGAAAATGATCTCAGAGTTGTTGGCTGTAGCACCAGGGCTTCCTCTGGAGCAGTAACTTGTTTTTTTCACTCTTTAAACTCTTGCTCAAATGCACAATTTCTCTACTTAACCTGGATCTGCTACTTCCAAAGCAGAGAACAACCCATGTGACTTTCATTAAAGTTAACAGGAGCTGTGCAGCTAAAACCTCCTGCATCACTTAATGTCAGAGATTCAAGCCTCGGCAAAGAAATGTTGAAGGTTAGTTACTAATGGCACCTTAGAATGACGTTAAGTGCTGCCATACAGCCAGGAGTGTCACACTGCTCACAGAGGCATTAAGAGTAAATCTTGACTATGGTAGCAATGATTAAGGTCATCTGATAGTCCTCATCTCTCAAGAAAACCTTTAAAAACTGTAGTGGAAATGTTAACGCTGACAAACAAGAAAGGAATTACTGCATTTAAAAAAAAAAAAAAAATTTCAGGGTTTACAGGCCACAGAATGTAGAGAAGATAGCTCCCCAAAAAAGAATATATTAAATAAAGGATCATCTGTAAATACATACTTCCACCATATTAATCAGTTCAGAGTATTATTATTTCTTAGAAACCTCTGGTTTAAAAGCTTGGCTTTTCATTGAAAAGGGGCTTAAAAATGAAAACAATAATAATAATCTTACACAGAAAATAGTCCAGATTAGAGATATAGCAATGATCTGTCTGTATGATATTCTTATGATCCCTGAAAAAACCCATACAGCATCTGTTAGTAATTCTGCTCCGGGGAAAAAGTAGGACCTAGAAAAAAACTTGAAAACATGACTAGTGACAATTTCTCTGTGTTGTCCCAGCTATACAGGATAATCTAATCCATTAAGGCCCAGATTTTGATTAAAAGTAACATCTAAGGAGCCATGAAATATTGTAACATCTGCATTCATAGCTTCTTAAACACTTGCACACAATTCCAAGTCGTGTCACTATCAGTACCTCTGAACACCTGCCACTGGCACGATTTTCTGGTTTTTAGAACATTCACTCATGACAATACCTATCAAATTTTCTCTTCTGCTAAGAACTTTGATGCATTCTTGTATAGCAGGCAGCATCTCACTCTAAAAGTAATTCTGATAGTTTCAATTTGTGATTAAAGACTTTTTTCAGCATAAAAGTAACCAGAAAGCGTCTCCTCTGTACCGCAAGGAAAGCTGACAGCTTTCCCTGCGATTTACCAAAAGCAAACATGAAAAATGCTCTGACTTCCCTCATCACTGAATAAAAAGCACTGTTCCTACTGCCCTTCCCCCAAACGGTAATGCGGTACCTCTGTCTGTGTGTACCAGTTTTCACCAATGACAGGATTAAAGTTCACAGGTCTATTCATGCGGTGAGGTGCTAATAAACCTCAGTAATAATATCGAAGATGGGCTCTCACAGGTATTAAATAACCCGGAGTTCAAAGTTTAGTACAATCTTTTAAGTACTTGTGCTTGACTCTTCCTGCTCTGTGGAACCCAGATTAATTCCCTTTCCACCTTGCCATTCCAACCTGCTACCCTACTTCCCTTCACGCTGAGTCCTCAGCATGTGTAAATCAACACCGAAGCACTGGCTTCACTGAGTTAAAACTCAAATGCATTTTGCACTTCTCTGCCCTCTCTTAGCAAGAACAATGCCTACAAAGACCTAATAAACCCTGTTACACGTTGAGCAAATGAAGCACAAATGTAATCAATATACAATAGCGTTACTGTATAATGAACTCATCATCATAAAGTCATCATCTCATTTTAATTTACAGCACTGAAATTGAGAGATAAAGTTAAACAATAAACAGGAGGAGAAAGGCAGGCATCTCTGCCTACGCAGAGGAGCTAGCAAACGAAGGCAGGCAAAAAGAGGTTTCTTCTCCTGCGTGCGACACCTGAAGTGCCTCTTTGCTGAACTCTTTCAGAGGCTGGAGCACAAAAGTCCCCTAGTGAATGGCATCATTTCTAGTGAAAAGAAAGAAGCCAGCTCCCACCAAAGCAGCGCTAAAAAGGACTACTCACAGTGGAACATTTAAATACCATTATGGGGAGGGTATTTTTGTCTTCTAAAACAGTTTACCGTGACACTGGAAAACTGTTAGTCCAACTACAGCACCACTGCCTGGGACAGGAGGCAGAGCGCTCGGCTCCATCAACTGTTGCCTGGAACACCAACAGGAGCCGCTACCCTTGGGCTTCCACACTGCTCAGGGACATGGTTGCAAAAGGGAATTGTACAAAAGCATGAATCTCACTAGCTTTCATTAGGAAACAGTTACCAAAGGTGTTGGACACTTCTAAGAGTACCACGATCTCCTGTTTTGGCAGCAGGGCTGTAGCCGGTGCTCTGAGTGAAGGAGTAGCTCCAAGGTCTTTTGCCACCTGATTATGAAGTGAATGAAAAATCTCAGCATCTTTCTTACTGGAACTATTTTACTAGCTTAAAAGCAGTATAATTCTGTAACCAAAGTTAAATGAAAATAAATCAGTAAGTGCATTCGCCACTGACTTCTGTCATTATTTTGCTTATTCACAACGAATGATTGTGGAGAACTTACATGTACATATTACTAAAATTATATTAAATGGTTATTTATTCAGGAAGCTAAATCAGAAACGTATTGTGCATTATATTCACTGTTTTCTTGCTTCCATTAGCCCAGTGATGAAGCAGAACTATTTCCACATAACTTTGGTAACCTAGCATACAAAACTTACAATATCAATAGGAGAAATGGAAACATCCAAGCCTCGTGCAACCATGAAACGTGAGTATCTTACACTCTCCGTAGAGTGTAACAGGGAACACAGACGGGTACGTCGGATACAGTTTTTACTTAGACTGCTAAATTTTAAAAAGGGCTAAATTCATAACATCTATCCTAACTGAGCAAGTTTGACTGGAGTCAATGAAAAAGTGTTACCAGCCACCAGAAGCTGAAGATCACTGTAAATAAGGCAAAGGGACACCAGCTCTGCAAGTGTGCTGTCTGTTTAGACCAGAGACAGAAAGAAATCTTCTTCATCCAGCTGTTAAAAGGGCATTTTCTTCAACTGACTTCTTGTGTAGAGTGTAATCCCTCACAGTCTGTTATCCAATTTCTAACGTGGATTAAATTGGCAAAACATGTTCACATTCTGCAACACAACCTGAAGTGCAAATAATTCAAGTGTGTTGATACACAGTGGAAGATGTAGGCACCTATATAGCAACAGAATATAGTTATAAAATTGTTATAAAACTGGTTATAAAATTGCAACTGCTCTTCAAGGTTGCAAATTAAAAGCTCTTCTCTGGTGCTATGAAACCAGCTGGCATAGCAAAGGGATAGAAGGAAGAAGGCACAGTGAGAGGGAAAAGAACTAGCTCCAAAGGTGGCAGAGAAAGAGGAAGGTGTTAATTAGGAAAAACTACTGGGCATGTCCACTATAACAACTTGAAAAGCAAAACAGAAGATACCTTATACCTTCCAAGCTAGCTTGTCTGCTAAAGAAACAGCTGTCTTTCACTCTATACCATACGGAGGTATACCCTGCATGTACACATTACCTAAGGCATGCTGATGATATTTTAATTTCCAAGGTCAGCCTCCATTAGTGCTGAAGCACCTCTGCATGCTGACGGTGCTGTGCCTTTGCCATCATCACCCAGGTGATGGGCATCTGTCGTCAGAGATGGTATCACTTTCAAAACACCGTCATACTTCACCCAAGATGCTGAATGCATTATCCAAAAATGGTTTTGGCCTGGAAATTTCATGCCAAACCAAGTCTTTTGATCTCTTAGCACAGCTGATTGCTGATGACCCACTGGGAAAGCACTTCAGGTCCATCATTAATAAGCTATGTCTTAAAGGGTAATGGGAACGGGGTGCTTTAGGAGACAATAGCTCATCCATCATCAATCAAGATCTGAAGTTTTTATACAGATGATTTAAGAAGAGCTGGACTGTGTAAAATTGAAATGTCACATTTGTATTGGGAGATGGGGGGAGCTCGGTAATGAAAATGAGAGTTTTAACCTTCTCCATTTCAGCTCAATGACCATACTCAAAAGCTCATGGATGTGGAATCCGTGTACCAGCTAGAAGCCGCAGACAGCCTTCGATCTCAATTATACAATTTCAAGTAAAGATTATTTGGGTCATTAGCTGAAAGTCAGTTTCAAGGCTTGATGGTAACAGCAAAATATTCTTCATTTCTATCGAAAGCAATCAGTGCTACGTGCAGCCTGTGGGTCTGTACTTCCAACTGCTCAATAACTAAGAACACAGGAGCACCTGAGAATAAATCTTCCAAATCCAGCTACCTATTTTGCTGCTTAAATAAAAATGGAGTCATCTGATTGCCTTTCGCTGAGTTTGATGGGGTACCCTTTTCACCATTCCACCGCAAATGTGTGTGACAGTGGGCTCTCAGGGTCCTTGCGAGTCATTTAGCTACTTCATTAAAGGACAACAGGCTCTGTACAACTCTTTGTTTAGTGATCTCCCCAAAGGGAGTATTTGTTTCATGAGCAGGTTCAGCCATATTAAACCAAATGAAAGAACACATTTGTATCTGGTCAGATTATTCCTCTGTCTGTGCATGCCCTGATTTGTTCCTTCTCATGACCTTATTAATATGAAGACACCAAAATCATTTAGCTAGTTGCTCTGTAAAAGGAAACAGCACTGCAAATTATTCCAGCCCATTGCAGTAAACACGCCAGAGTTATCGCACAGGTTCCACAACCACCTTACTTTTGGGGAAGGGCGAGTGGGTGTCAGGCTACTGGGTCTCATCTCACTTTGCAGCCTGAGCAGTTACTGAGACCAGAGGGCACATAAAACGCGGCCACATGGCTCCACATGGAGAAAGTCAGACAAAACACTATGCAAGGGAGTAGAAACAGCTGAATCAAGTAACACAAAAACCCCTCACCCATCCAAAAGGGGAGAAAACAGTTGGATATAAACTTGATTTAAGACGTGCTCCTTTTCACAAGAAACGGTCCTGTTCTTAAGTTTGGTTGGTTTTTTTTACTCAACACACTTGGCTTGCGCTAAGGGAAATGGTCTCTCTTCACAGCCCAGCCAGGTTCACTTGTGCTAGTGGCTGCTCGGTATAACCCATCCTGCAGTGATCACAGCAGCAGCTTCTGCCTGTGTGGATCTTGATTCCCCAAAATGTTTAGCTCAGGTTTACATTTAAATCATCTCTTTCCCCTTCATCCAGGAGAAGGCTTCCTGCTCCTGTAATAATTACTCTGCTTTGACAACGGAGAATAAAAAGACGCACCAATTCCAGCCAACACTATTTTCATTTACCGTACACCTGCCATTAGTATCGCATATCTGTGATGTTAATTAACAACAGGGTAGACATCAAGCTGTACGACCAGCCTTAGCTCTGGCACTTGCTTTGCAGATGCTAACTGCAGAAGCAGCAGCAGCTGCTTTCAATGTTCCCCACTTCATTTGTTTGCTTCTTTTCCCTTCGCTAGCCTCTGAAAGCTCTTTGACCCACCTGACTTTGCAGGTGAGGAGCTTTCATGTAATATGTTGGCTCTGTTACAGGGATATTAATTTTCAGAAGGAGATGCTAATTGCCTCACTACTTTGGCCAGTCAGATTCTGATCCTCTTGTAAAGCACAGAATCTGTCTTCTTAACAGAATTTTGGGGAGTGACAAGTAGATTAACAGATGTAAAAACATAACAATTCATGTGGCTTCCTGGGGGTTTCTCCAAATCAAGGAGAGGGGCACAAAAGGGCCTGGCACTCCTTGTGGGTAGTAAGATGGACGTGAGCCAGCAGTGCGCTCACACAGGGATGGATGGTGATGACACCCATCTGCTGGGCACCTGTCAAGCTGGACATGAAGCACTGTGTCTATTTTGGGCAACAGTTATTGCCAAACTACAGGAATCCAGAGAAGGATCACTGTGGTGGTTAGAGCCTGGATGGCTTGTCACCTGAGGAGAGGACCTCGGTTTGTCTACCCTGAAGAAGAGCTGACTGAGGAGAGGTGACATCTGACTGTGGACCGCCTTTGCCTACAGGTGAGCTATGGGGGAACACAGAGCCAGACTGTTCTCAGAAGTGCACAGCTTAAGAACAAGAGGCAACAAGCTGCAATGTGAGAAACACTCACTAGACATCAGAAAAATACTCTTTGCAAGAAGAGTGGCTAAGCACAGGAGCAGACTGATCAGAGAAATGGTGCCTCCTCCATCTCTAGAGATTTTCATAAACAATGGAGGATCTGATCCATGTGTCGTGGGTTGACCCTGGCCGGCCGCCAGGTACCCACACAGCCGCTCACTCACTCCCCCTTCACTGCTGAACAGGGGGGAGAATATTTCCAAGGGTTCAGGGTTTGAGATAAGGACAGGGAGATCACCCTCATTTACCGTCCCGGGCAAAACAGACTCAGTTTTGGGGAAATTAGGTACATTTATTAAAAGAACTAATCAGAGAGGAGTAGTGAGAAGTAAGAAAGAGCAAACAAATCTTAAACAGAACACCTTCCCCCATCCCTCCCTTCTTCCCGGGCTTAACATCAATCCCGGCTTCTCCACCTCCTCCCCCCGAGCGGCGCAGGGGGACAGGGAATGGGGGCTGCGGTCAGTTCATCCGATGTTGGTTCCACCGCTTCTTCACTCCGGGGGAGGACTCTTCACTCTTCCCCAGGGCCACTGTGGGGTCCCTCTCACGGGAGACAAGCTTCACGCTCTCTTCTCCGCGTGAGTCGTCCCACGAAGGGCAATTCATCACAAACTGCCCAACGTGAGACACCTCACGAGGGGCAGCCCACCCCTCGTGAGTCTGAGGTGCAGTCCTTCGGGGGCAACTGCTCCAGCGTGAGCCACCCACAATGTCCCAAAAGTCCCACCGGCCAACCTGCTCCAGCGTGGGCATTCCCTCTTCCACGGGCTACAGGTTCCGGCAGCAACTTGCTCTGATGTGGGCTTCCCACGGGCCACAGTCCCCTTTCAGGCATCCACCCACACGGCGTGGAGTCCTCGGTGGACATCTATGCGGTGATCCTCACGGTGGACATCTGCACCTCGCCCATGGGCTGCAGGGGGACAACCCGCTTCACCATGGTCTTCACCACAGACCCGGGGGATTCCTTCTGCTCCGGCGCCTGGAGCTCATCCTCCCCCCCCTCCTTCTTCACTGACCTTGGTGTCTGCACAGACTCTCACTCCTCCATCTCTGTGCCAGCTGTTATGGCGCAGTTCTTTTTCCCATTCTTAAATATGTTTTTCACAGAGGCGTTCCTCTGCTATCACCTTACTGATAGGCTCAGCCTTGGCCAGCGGCAGGTCCCTCTTTGTAGCCGGCTGGCATTGGCTCTATCAATCTTGGGGAGCTTCTAGCAGCTTCTTACAGAAGCCACCCTGCAGCTCCCTCCCCCGCCGCTGAAATCTGGCCAGGCCAAACCAAAACACCATGTCTGAAGTTAGTCCTGCTCTGGAAGAAGACTGGATCAGATGATCTCTCAATATCCCTTCCAATCATATTACTTTATCCTTCTACCAGTATTGTTTATTTACTACCACAGTACTCAAAACACTCCATAAGCGATCCTTTCTATCAATTCTCATAAAAGCATACTTTATTTTGAACTTTTATCGACTGGTAAGCATTTGGTGACGCAAAACATGCATCTGGAAGATAACATGCATTTAAAAGCATGTCACCTGCGTGTGTAAACAAGTGCTATAGTATTTAAAATGCAGACCCTATGTCACCATCGCTGTACCCCATTTCATGCAAAGGGGACATCTGGACTAAGAACTATTACAGCTTTCAGCATGAAAGAACTGTTGCCCTTCGATCTTTTGATTTTTGTTTGCAAAAAGAAAATTGTATTCATTTAAGTCACTGTAATGAATCACTGATGAGTTTCAAATTAGTGTCCATGGAGAGCATGACACATCGCTAGCTCAGCCCAGAAGGCACACTCTTGAGTTTGGTAAGAGCAGCAATATGCCAACAGTTAGAAATGAGCAGTCATTTCAGTCACAGGAGCCATGACTTAACATTCAAGTAGCACAGCAGTGTGTGACGCGGATACCCACATGCTGTTTAGCAGCAACCGTGTGTTCTGGAAGAGGTGAGGCAGTTCTGCAGAGCGCCGCGATGTGCCTCTTCAGTGAGTCCTCTGAGAACACACCATTACTTGGCCGTGCTTACCCTTCAGTTGCTGCAAGCCCCACACTTCTCAGTATGGATTTCAGCAAGGAAGCACAGCTGGGGGTATCTAATTATTCAAAAAGTTACTAAAACCTGCTGTACCTGAAATAAATCATCTCTCTTCTGCCCCGTTCTTATCCTGTGGCAGAAAGCCAGCAGAAGGTGCAGAAGGGGAAATGATGGGCAGCACAGTGGGTGAACCAACCGGACAAAGAAAGTCTCCCTGGTGTCCCAGTGGGCTCCAGAAAGCCTGAAGGCTCTGATGGATACCCCAGTACTGGAATTCATTTCTGCTGTCTGATCATCTTTAGTGGTGAGCATCCTATGAGGCATATCTGCGGCAAGAACCCAAAGCAGCTGTATCAGAGATTGCTTGCAAGTCTTTCATGGCACACCCTTCATCTTCTGTGTCTTCTGCCCTTTTGAAATGCTACTTGTGCCCCATAGCTGCAACAATTCCTTCACCTGTCACACTGAGAAGCCTCTGCAAAGGCACAGCAACAACGTGCGACCAACCCACCCCTCCTGGCTCACCATGATGGTTTCACATTCATTTCTCCTCGTAACTTCTCAAGAGCTTCTGCTGCAATCGAAGTATTTCTGCTCCTAAGGGGCATTATGTTTATCTGTCAGCCCTACAACATGAATGGCTTCCAGCAGAGTTCCCTAGTGCCTCCAGGACATTCCCACTGGCTGCAGATTCACTTACAAACTCTACAGAGAACCACTAGTGGAGGCTGCCTGCAGATAAGATGGTAGACTGATCCTTCAATCATCCTACTTCAC
The DNA here is from genome assembly GCA_020746105.1 of Trogon surrucura. Lineage (NCBI taxonomy): Eukaryota > Metazoa > Chordata > Aves > Trogoniformes > Trogonidae > Trogon > Trogon surrucura. The sequence goes on along the minus strand of CM036621.1, from coordinate 50,465,787 downwards.
CTCTGACCAGATCTTCTGCTAGTTCAGAGTCCTGCTCTACTAACCTTTCCGTGCCACAGCTCCAAAAGGAACTCATCTCGCCTCCCTGATCTCAAGGGCAGGCATCCAACAATCAAGGGAGCCTGAAGAAACACTGGGCAGCAGTGGAAAGATTGTCCTAATCCAGGCCAGAAAAAATGGAAGCTGGTGTTCTGAGCCACCTAACAGGTATGAGGTGCACTGAACCAAACTGAACCCTTAACAAAACCAGCACTGCACTGGAGACTCCCTTGCATTTCATAATTGGGAGCCAAATTTGAAAAATGGCACCAACAGTACTTGTTTTTATTTTTACCGCTAAATTTTTTACGAAGTTCTCTTCTCACAGGACGTTCATGTCATTTCTCCACCCAGGATGAGGCTACATTCTTCGTCTGATTCACTTCTGTGTTGCCAAGACAGACACGAACATTTTAAATGCCTCTCCTTGTCAGGACATTTGCTATATAATATTTTGATCAAACCTGTAATGTTTCATGTCTGCTAGTGGCAGCTCTCAATTTATCTTTTCCATTTGCTGAAATATGTAACTGTGAGACTCCTATGTCCCCATTCTCCTGGCATCAGCTCTTTGTAGGAGGCCTCTCGCGAGTAAATGTTGCCTAACAGTTTGCCTGCCATTGCCACTGCACCCTTTCCAAGCGGGTTTTTCATGCAGAAGTCAAATAGCAGTAGGAAGAGAAACCTCAGGAGGGCTGGGGGCATCTGAATGCAGAAGGGTTTCCCTGCAGCATCCTCAGGAGCTTCAGTTCTGGCATTATTTGGTGGTATATTTTTTAATTCTTTTCATACAGCCACTGACAAATTCAAGAAGCCTGCTTTCTATCCCAAGCACATCTGGCACTCAGGCCACGCACTTGGCAAACAGACTGATGGCCTTCTGTCTTGGAGCGTAAGTGCCTCAAGTACATCCTGATTGGCATCAACACGCAGAAATTCCTTCTCCCTTCAAAAATTCAGTCAAGATCTGGATATAGTGGTAATTTCCTCCATTTTCTGAAAGGCTGTAAAAAATTACTGGCTCCATAGAGCCTTTCTCTTTCAAAACTGTCATAATGTGGCTTGGAATAATCCTGGAAGGGTGCCCAGACCCACGTCCAGCTGCATCCTGTGTTTCAGTACAAGCATTTGCATACGGGCTGGTAATTGGCATGCAGCTGGTTTTATGCCAGCTCCAGCAATTGCATAACCTAACTAATCTTTTTTCTGGGCTCGAAAGAGGAGTCTGTGTCCGCTGAGCTTAAAATTTCTATATGGGATCTGTTCAAGTACGCTCTCACATTTCCATGCCACATTGTTAACCTCTCCTGAGATACGGTGTCGACTCTTCGAAGAGGAATTTTAATTGAAATTTGTCTGAGGTAGGAAGCGCCTGTGCCTTTCCCTGGCTCTCTTGTACTGAAACTGTGTGAGTGACATGCTGAAAATCCTCCTCCCACGCAGAGGACTATGAAGTGACTTTTCCTTGGCTCCTCTGAGCCTTAAGGACCTTGGATTGCATTCGCCCTCGGACAGCCAGATAGCCAGAAGGCGGCCTGTAAACTGAGGAACATCCACACTAACCATAGCAACCAGTAAGGCTTTCTTTGTAAGTTAATAATGAAGTCTGAGCCTCAAGGATCCTGACTCTTATTTTTTCCCCTTTGGCTGTTTTAATTGCTAAGTGGTCACTGGCAATCTTGCTTCTTGCTTTCGCATGCACGTGTCATTCAGGTTTCAAATCTGATGGGATGTGCAGAAACACAGCCCACGTGGTCCTGCTAACTGTTCTCCCTCCCCAAAATGCACGTGTCTTCTGTAACTATCAGGTTTGACCACGTCCTTTTTGACCTTAATTATGCCCATTTTCTGTGTGTTTATTGTAAGGTAGTAGTGAAACAGTGGCAACAACTAAAATGTGGCTACTGCATCAAAAAAAATACAGAATTCAGGCCAATGCTCCTTAAACTATTAACCTCAAACCAGATCCTTAGGTGAGGCAAAGGAGCGCATATAAATTTGTGCCAAAATAGCTGCTTTGGATGGGAGCTAAAGGAAGGGGTGACAAAGTCGTAAGCATAAGAGACAGTTCAGGGTTAGATCATTCATTTTTTTTAAGACTACCATCTCTTTCCTCAAGTGTTCCTCGGTTCTCTGCCCGCTCTTAAATAGAAGCCCTTCTCAACTCCCACCAATCCTAATTTTAACAACACCTCATCCCACACATTTAGCTTTTTAAAAGCTACAATGAAAACATCCTCTTACTTCTTTCCATCAATATTTTGATTGTAACCAACATGGTGGCAAACATGCTCTCAACACGCCTCTTTTTTTTTCCCAGCGGATGAATTGCACTGCACCCAAGCTACTCTCAGGTACGACGCAGCAGATCAAAAAAAACGCTGTGGCCTGGAGTTTCGTGGAAGTAAAACTGCAGCAAGCTCTCTACCTCCAGCAACAGAGAACAGACTTGCCTCCCACTCCTGGCGTGTCACATGGTGGACAGTCCCTTCTCCAACTTGTTTCTGCTCTGTACCCACACAACCTTGGCAGTGACCTTTGTCATGTTTGATAGCTGAATATACTTTCTTCCCAGAAAAAGGATCGGTTCGCTTCCAGTATTTTACCTCTCTGCAGTTAAACTAGTCCAAGCAGCTCCCGTCTGCAGGCAGCAAAAGCACACAGTTTGTCCTTGTCTACACTCCAGCTAAACTGCAGCTGGCACTGATTGATGATATTTATTTCAGTGAGATCATGTTTAATAATGTAGACAACAGGAGGGAAGAGTAAGTGCCCAGACCCAGTAACTCTGCCGTACTAACTGCTAGCCTTAGCATTAAGATCAAGACTTAATAATCTTTTGCTAAAGAGCTTCCCAACTGAGCCTACGCAAAAGAGAGAAAGCACATGGACAGACCATGGGCTGCAAACACGGTCGCCGAGGGCAAAACAAAGCAACTGTTCTTCAGGGCTTGGCTGGGTAGGGTTCAAGCCTGAATCTCTGCCACTGCACTGCCTGTACTTAGCTTTGTGGCTTTTCTTACCGTTGCTTTTTAAGGTCAATGCATCTTGGACAAAATTTATAAATAAATAAATAAACAAGCAAACAAATAAATAATCATAAGTTAGCTTTGTGGCTTTTCTTACTGTTGCTTTTTAAGGCTGATACATCTTGGACACAATTTATAAATAAATACATAAATTAATTTATTAACTAATAACTAATCATAAGAGATATCCTGAATAATAATGCCTTTCTCAGTCCACTGAGTGCTGTGCCTCAGAACTGAATAAATGTTGGTCAAGGAACAAGAATATCTATCCATTCAAATATAGACTGAAACACATTTTTGTGAATTATTATAATCCTTTATTGGGCTTTAATAGCTTGTCTTCCTCTCAAGCTTCAGATGTCCTTGCTCAAACTGCATAGGCAGCCAGCGTAAGGCTGCAGAAGTTACGTACCTGGCTATTTCTGGTCTTCAAAGCCTACAAAACATCTGTTGGTTGGCAAGAGCCATTAATTAGCAAAACTGAAAAGATGATTCCTTTTATACAAAGGCTTGGATGAAGCAGGGGAGGGAGAGATGACTCCAGGAAAGTCAAGCCTTGTGAAGGCCTGAAAGCTGTGTGCCTCTGGGCAAATTCCCAAAGCTGAAATCTCAGTGAATTTAATGGTTCTTAATTCCACAGGATTTCTAATTACAGGCAAGAGAAGGTAATGAGATGTGATGTAAATGTTTCAATGAAAACAGAGAAAATAAAAAGCCTGTCAAACTTACTAGCCAGTCTCCCAGACAAAGCTTCCCACACGCTGAGAACCCAGGCAGGTGCTCAGAGCACCTAGCCAACTGCATGGACACAGTGACAGGAGAGCAAAATAAAATGCCTCCTAAACCATCCTTCCCACACCTTGTTAGATGCTGTCTCCTAACGAAGGTGGCCTTCTCTTTCAGTCCATCTCTCTAGGTCTGACAAACTCAGTGGCTACAACCAGCTGCACTCTGGAGCTTCCCTAGGTTCATACGAAAATCTTCTTTCCATCCCAAATCTCCCCATATGCCAGCTCCCTACTCTTTTCCAGGGTCTTCTCCTGCCTTTGGGGCTTGCCCACAGCCTCCCCTGCCCTGCCAATGGGCACAGGCATGGGGAGCTCTCAGCCAGGACCACACCAGTCCCAGAGCTGGCAGGGCAGCAGCTTTCCTCCCCCCATCCTGTCGCAGCCTCTGCCATGGGGCACGTGGCATCTGCACGGAAGCTGTGTCACCCTGTGTCACCCTGTCACCCTCCCCTGTGTCACCCTGCCCTTTCCTGCCTGCTCTCCGAGCCGCAAAAGACAGCAAAAGCCTAGCGCTCTCACCCGCAGAGAAGAGAGGCAGTTTGTTAAACACCGTCACCAATATCTCACCTACCCTATTAAAAGCTGTCATTTTGCAGTCGCAACCTCGAATGAAGATTCGCACTCCTGCAGGGCGCAGTGCCCCACGGTCATTTGTGGAGCCCTGGTGCTGCAGAGCGCGTCAGACCAGAGGAGAGAGTCAAAGCTGGTAACTCCAGCAGGAACTTCGCAGGGAAGGGATGGTGAAGGGCAGTTAGGCTGAGCACTGTGGTGTGGGAAAAATCTGTGCCAGGTTTTAAGCCCATTTAATCACTGGCTTTTGTTTTCTAACGTACACAAAGATCTTGCCCTTCCCCTTTTATGCCATTTCAGAATTACATTTTTAGAAAAGAGTCCTGTGAATGACCGAAGTGTCAGGTGGAAACATCTCTGTACCACTAGCAAGGGATGAGCAAACAATTCCAAGCACCCACTGCCTCTGCAGACACAAGCACCTGCGGAGAAATCCCATCAGAAGCCAAACCTGGGGCACCACACAGTGGTGCAGCATCAGTGGCCATAGCCATTGCCAGGCCAGACAGCGTAACCCCATCGCACAGCGGTTTGGTTGGACCACCTCCAGGGCCTCTGCCGCGGCGTTAACCCCAGAGAGCAGGAAGGAGGTCAAAAAGACTCCACGAGGCACAGTGTAAAATTTGACCTTGGTCTTCTGGGCAGTACCATTAGCACAAATCAAAGCTTGTGCATGAACAGAGCCATCCCCTTGCACACAGAAAGAGGGAAAATTCCTAAAACATGTTAACATGTATGAACCTCTGATGATGTACTGGAGAGAGAAGCCCTATACGCAGAGGCATGTTTGATTAATGTCTAGAAATGACGCTGCTGGTACATGTGCATTCCGAAAGAGTTGGTACTCTCAGATGAAGAGAACCAACATCCGCTTAAAACCATACTGGTAATTAAGGATTTAATAGTTTGAGGCTTTCTAAGGCACTTTTCTTTTTGCAAGCAAACTCATCCCACTCCCAATCATGCTGGTCTCCTGTCCCAGCGCCTTTCTAACTTAACACCATCCAACGGTGACACAAAACTCCCACTGGGCACTACACAGGGTGCATGCATGTTGCCAGCTCTCGTCTGCAGTCTTCAGATATCTGGTTGTTTTTCACTCAAAAGCTGCCAGGTAGGTTTCCAGGGGAGCTTGGGATTGCTAAGAACAGTAGAAGGAATTTTTGCAAACAAGCAATATCCCTTCTCCCCCTTTCCCGAAGAAACACCGTGGTTTGATGAGCGGAAGGATGTTCTTTACACTGGGGCTGGTGCTCAGGCCTGGCACGGCAGCACCACACAGGCTGCAGATCCCAGCTGAGGATGCACAAGAGGGGAGGAGCATTATCTCCACTGCACCCACCTCCCCAATGCATCTGCTTTGGGCGAGACTGTCTCGAAGGGACTAGGCTGGACCATTGCACAAGACAGAGCTGGGCAACTGCATGAAATTGGCTAAGCAAGCTTAGCCCAGGTTGCTCTCCCTCCTCAAGCCCCATGAAGCACTCCACCTCTGTGAATGTCAGCTCAGTCTGAGTTAGCTCAAGCCTAGTCCCATCCCATAACATGAACAGAGGAGAAAACGTCCTTGACTGCCTGCCAGCACTTGTCACAAGAGGGACAAAGTACTCTGGGCTCCAGCGGGCACTCTGAGATCTCTGGATTCACACATTTACTCATCTGGGATGCAAAATATAGCTCCAAGCAGCTCTAAGAGTACGCTGTTGGCATCGTCAGGACCTGGTGGCCACTGCCACAGGTGCTGACGCCTCTCTTACACTTGCCCTTCTTCACCTGCTTCTGAGTTATGGAAGAGGTGATTTAAGTCCAGACAAGTTTGAAACTGAATTTTCCGTTCACAGTTGCCTAAATGTGACAGAGGTGATAGCTGGTTCAATAGAGAAATGCAACCGCTAAAACACCAGCTGCTTCTCCCAAGTCCAGCGTGTGCTATACTGGACACGAACACTGCATCAGGCAGAACTCTCCCGGATGCTGCCCACGCTCCCTGTACCACACAACATATTGGTAACTGCGTCTTACTCTGGAGCCAAAATCTCTAATTTACCTTTCTGGCAGAGCAGACAAAAATCAGAAGTCCTGGCAGCTCTCATCTGCATCTAACACTCAGCGTGCCCTGTTCAGCCTTGAACTCGCATCCTTCAGGAAGGCAGCACCAGGAGGCCACAGTAGCACCCAGACAGCAAATCAACTGTACTCTATGGCATACAGGTACTTGGAGGGGCCTTAAGAAATCTCAGTCAAGAAAAAAACATAAAGGTACTCACTGCACTCATTTACAAGAAGACAGAAGAAGAATATGGCCACACATCAAATACACAGGGGAACAACCATACAATGGTGATACAATCACTTACCAGTAGAAATTTAGGAATTTTTTCCTTTGGTGATTTTGATTCCTTTTCAGGAATAATTAAGCTTTCCTAGCATATGAAACGTTTCTTGCAAGAGAGTAATAAACACAAGACTAAATAAGTCTCAAGGCTGGGGAAAAAAAAAAAAAATCAGATCTTCTGTTCAGTCATGGGGTTCCCGTACATCTTCCCTTTAAACCCATAACTCAGTTTTATATTTACTTTGTTAATTAAAACTGAGATTTATTAAATTTGTAACTTAAAAATCCAATAAAGAAGAAGTCACCATAGGCAAAAGCATTTCCCTGGGTATAGCTGTTATAGTAGGCTATCAATCAGCAATGAACACAGATACGCAAATTGACTGTGCCTATCAGAAAATGAGAAAACAACATCCCACTGATGTAGGAAAGTTTTGCTTATCAGTGGCATGTGTCATTATTCCACAAAATATAGAACTGTGTTCCATACAGGCAACTTCAAGGATGAGGTGTTTTTCCTCTGAGGCACTCCCTACACTGTAGTATTATTATTATTATTCCAGCGTAATACCCATCTCAGAAATTAATTCAGTACAAGTATCCTGGATGCAGAGAAGTTGGAGTGAATAACACTCTATACATAAGGGATACCAAAACCATGCTGTTCTTTACTTCAGATTTTTCTTCCAATAATTTTGAACTGTTCATTAAATAACCAGTGCTGTTTGCCTGAGCAAGCAATACGGGGAACTAAAAAGGAACCCTGAAGAGAAATAGAGCAAACCTGCCCTGGGAGCTTTCACGTGCTTCCTGTTGCTACGGGGTACAACAAGAGCTTGTTTGGGATGAATCTATCACCGGACTCTTTTGAGAAGCCTGTGGGGCCAGACAGGAGGTACAGCAGAAACTGGGAGGGCTGTTAAGATGCATTTCTTCCGTGCTCTTCTCGCACTGCTTGAAAAATACATAAGCTGGAGAGAGGAGTCTTTAACTTTTAACCTCGCTATATATTTTTGTGGAAGGATGTACTGACTTAAGAAGTTTCTGTTTGCTAATTTATTGTGTAATTAACCTTGTATTTACAACTCAATGAATGGCTAAAAACCCCTCTGTATGTGTCAGCGCCTTTCTAAATAAAATACATTCAGTGTTCTTAAATGGTATTGTACTAGCAACAGCAAAAACAGAAGTCTGGTCTAATTCCACTATTTATTACAGTAAATATTTAGGACTGAGTATGGCTTTGGTGTGGTACTAAACAATGGTAGCATGTAAGAGACGAAACTTGTAATGAACCGTACTCATTCTCCTGCCTGAACAATTAACTTTTAGGCCTAGAGTTTCTCCACTCTTGATGCAAGCGAGATTTCTCAAAGACTACAAACATGTTTTGCTGTAGCTCTCAAATGTTTCCATTTGTTTTCTGTGACTGCTTGTGCAAGTAAATTCCTGCTCAAGAGAAAACCAGAGCGTTTCACACATTCAAATAAAAGACTGCGCATATCACTTTAAACCAGAAAAATCCACGTGGATGACCCAAAAAGGCTCTCACTGCCTGTTTTGGTGCACGGGAGTTTCAATCACTCCACCACGACCAGAAATGAATGCCAGGGTCACCACAACCAGCCACTATGCCCTTCAAACTGCAGCTAGATTTAAGTCCACTGCAAGGGTTTTACCGGCACCTCTGGGCTAAACCTGAGCAGCCAAGACATCTACTGTGTTATTATTTTGATTGAAAGATAAAATCATGTTAGGAAAAATAAGAGGTTTACAGCGATACACCAACAGGGCATCAGATTGGCTGCAAACTATTCCAAGCTGCAGTTACATCAAGTACAGGTCTTTACGTACTCCCAATCCAGTGGGTCTCTCACGTGTTTGTCCAGCCGAGGAACACCATTTCAAATATTCTTTTTGCATTCTATCATATTATAACAAATGCAAAATAATCCCAAGTCACTTGAAAATATTTCTACCATCGCTGAAGTTTTTGTTTACTGAAATGCATCACTGCTTGTATATATTATTAACATATTACTTATTAGCACAAAATGGACTTGAAGGGCAATAAATGGAGTGACCCATTTAAAAGACAATAGAATGCACCAAGGCAAATAAAAATAGAAGAAACTCCTGTCAATTTAAAAATAATCAAGGCCTTTAGGAAAACAAATGAATACCCAAGTAACTGTCATTCCTGAACTGTTCCTTAGCCAAGATAACTCAGTGACTCAGCTCCCAGCCTGGCAATTAGAAATTGGCAAAGTACTTGATTGATACAATAACAGTACTTAAAAATTAATGAAGCAGATAACGCCTATAATCAAGGAGAAAAACTTAGAAAGGATCTAGGTAGCATGTTATTACACCACAAAAGAATTGATTTGTTTTGATTTCAGTTGTGCCTCAGTATGTTTACTAAATGTGGCTCGTTTTACAGGGACTTTCATCTCTTTATGCACACGGCAGCTTCCATTAAAATGCCAACTCGGTTACTGATAAATCCCAGAGAGTTTGCAAGTTTATGGGATGTGAAACCTATGGAAAATTTCAGTTGCATCTCCCGAAAAGCTGTTGCCGACTATTTTGTGGCAATCAGCTTGCCAATCACAATTTCAGAACCGTGCAGACCTGCTGCAAACAGAAAACGAACTGGCAGATTTGTATGTCAGAATGAGATCTCTGGAAACTGTCCCCTTTTGTCAGCGAGTTCAAATTCTGTTCTCAAATGTTTCTGACCCCTTTGCGCATCCACAAATCTATGAAAGCATGCGGTATTTTCATGTATGATGTACTTTAAACCACTCCCGGTGAAGCACTAGCATGGTGCCTTTTCCCAGGGATGGGAAGTTTCTGTGGACTCTGGTGGAGCTACAGGCTTTTGTTGGGGAATATTTCAGAGTTTACTGCAATTGGCCTTTTGCCAGCTTCCCACAGAGAGCTCTGGACTAACTGGAAGATATATCACCAGACCCTGACACTTCATATTTCTCCATCACTAGCAGGGCCATCATCCTTCAAAAGTGCATTTCCAACTCAGCTGTCTGAGAAGAATGAAAAATCATTCTTCTAAAAAGTCTAAGTAAGTAAAAAAAGATAAATGGGTTTAATCTAATTTAAAAGTTGTCGAAGACGTAAAATGACATGAGAAGACACAAGTACTAGCTTATTTAAGACAGCAGCCTAAGGCATGGACTTAAATGCCCATCTTTGGTAAAAGCAGGCAAGCAGTCATTTCCAAAGCTTTACTTCTATAAGGGATTCACATAATAGAGATAACCTTGGTACAGATATGATGTCCTTTGCTCTAGCACCTGTCACAGATCCACTTTCTTGTCTTGCCAAGCTCTCGAGGGGCATGCCTGCTCTCTGGAGTAGCAAACGGAAGGCATCTGTCAGAGTGCCAGAGGTTGTCGTTGAAAACAAATGGAGAAATAACAACAAAATGAAGAAACATCTAGTGCTTGGGAACCTCTGCCAAAACCTCTCCAGTTTAAGATGTCACTATTGCTGCAACAAAAGGACTAGATGAAACGTACTTATACATGCCAGCGCTGCCACCTTTATAAATTGTTGGATGAATTCCTGTTTGTATTAATAATCTAGCACTCTGCTGTACTCAAAGAATAAATACCACTGCTCAAAAAATCCCTCAAAACTTCATAAAGCTGGCTAAAATTATGTTGTTCAAAGGATGCAAAACCATGTCTTCTATCAAATATGTAAACCTAAGCCTTTAAAATAAAACATTAGGTTTTTCTTAGTTTATTTATGTGCACAAGGATAAACAGCAAAATGAATCAAACAAAAAAGAAAGTGGGAGCGAAAAGAGCAGTTGTGCAGGCACTCAGACCTTTGAAACACTCCACATTTATATCGTGCAGACAGGGGAAGCCCAAAGGGTTCAAACTCCAACACCTTCCCTTCCCACAATCCAGGCAGATTCCATGACCAAACCACTGTAACAGGAAAGATCCATTCAGACCACATATGCCATGATTACATGGACATGCAACAGAATCACAGGAGCTACTTGATCTATTTGTTGCTTCTCTTGCCATCGCTCTGCTGCCAGAAGCCAACTAAGAGCCCTGACACCCAGTCAGCTTTGCCTGGTGCTCAAGTCCTCCCTCCACTCTTGTACAGTTCCAGCAGCGGGAGCAGAGACCTGAAGGACTGAGGCACCCAGCTCTACCAGTTTGTGCCGAAACACTCCTGCGTGCAGGCTCCGCGTTCTGTGGAAGCTGCCTTTTCCTCCACGGATGCAGCGTTAGCTTTAAAAGTCCGAGATCAAATTTAAAGTCCCTGAAACACATCCCAGGTGCTGGAGTCAATAATACGGTCAATAACGAAAGACCCAGTTTCTTGTAACCTAGTGTACTTTCAGCTCACCATGCAAGCGCCGTCTCCTCTCCTCACGTGTCTCTCAGATGCGGTTCCAGAATGAAGGTCCCATTGATTCCTACTTTCTACAGACTGCTGGATCAAACACTGTGCCTACTTGCTTATGACTTCAGCCCAGGGAGATCCAAAATCCACTGCAAGTATCATCGAAGAGAGCAGGTTCAAAACAGCAACGCTACAGCTACAGTATTCAACACTAGAAGGCTTTTTGCTTAACAGCGGTTTTGGCAGACTGGTGACGTTTCTAGTCCAGAAATTAAAACTGGCATCAATCTGCCCATGATATTTCTCCACAAAGGCTACAAAGAACAAGCTTCTGGTGAAAACAACCACCGTGAGGCAATTTTTAACATCATCAGCTCTTTTCAGCATCCTTTTCATTTCATGGTACACACAAAAGAAGTAAGAGCTGTATGATCTTGAGAAGACACTCAAAATCTACAAAGAGTAGTTTCCACACAGGATCCCCCCTTCTTCCTCTAATATTTGAATTGAATTTTAAACTCTGGAGCAATTAAAATATCCTCCTGAAATCTAAGCAGAGCCAAAAATATGGGTGTGCATACAGCCAGGAACTCACCTCTTCATCAAAATGAGGCCCCTCTTGGCATGCTTTGCCAATAGGTGGCATACAGTATTTTCCTAATGTTACAGCTGACTGAAGTAAATAAGACCAATGGGAACTTGTAAGATCTTAATGCCTTGATTAATCACAGGCATAAGGAGTTATGGTTTGCACACCATTTTATCCTTTCTTTAGGACTATGCATAAGAGAGGTAGCAACACAAGAAACTAGTAAGTTATTGCAGCTCAGAAGGAGGTGAAACAGCTGATGCATTCAAGGAACCAGATGTTCTTGTAAGCACTTGTAAAACTGACTTGAAGCCATCTGGTCTCAGTGCTTTGCCACTTGGAAGATGTGATACTGCACCCTCAGTTTCCTCTCTTGATATCACTGATTCTAATTGAGGTTTCTATTCCTCTGAGGGTCACAGGGTGTGAAGTTTCTCCCAAAAATTATGTCCCTCAATCAAAAGTGACATTTTCCAATGTAAAATGAAACTTAAATAAAAACGAACAAGGACCCCTGTCACCTTCTCACTCCCTGTATCCCCCAGAGCTGGCACCATTGGAAAGGCATAGCTAAGTATCACTAACAGATAGGCTTTCTCTCCAAACCTCAAAGTCTGCTTTTGTACTTCAGTTACAGTTGACACTCTGTGGTCTTGACACCACCAGGCTGGGAAGCAATGAACTTTGGCTTGCAAAGCCCACAGAGTTATTTTAAGACCTTCTGCTCTGTGTCTAGGCCGCCCTTAAACACTTCTGGCTGCCAGGGCTGTCCTAGTGGAGGTTATTATCTTGTACCAAATTCCTCTTTCACAGGGATTCCTCCTGTGGTGCAACACTCCCAGGGCAGTTCTACCCTTCACCTCCCCATTCGCCCACTGAGGGTTATCGCCAGATAAAAGGGTTGTGGAGATGACTGTTGTGGCTCCCTCGGATATGGCTGCCACCTGGGCCACTGGAGGCCATCAACATGCTGCTTTTATCAGAGCATCTTCGGATCCAGGAGGACTTGCCTGCCCTTATTTTACCAATGCCGGGGCCTTAGCCCAGCTGAGGAGCACATTCCAGTCCGTGGAGCCATGTTGATTCACAGGATTTTCCAACTGCACCTTGCACCTTTTGCTTTGCCCTTGAAGCACGTATTTTTGCCTTCCCCCATGTCTCCACCTTTCTCTGCGATAGCTCACAAGTCACCCCTCAGGAGGAAAAGATGCTCCATCAGGATAAATGCCAACTGCCCTTTAGAGATACTTGTAATAAAGCAGCTTTCATAAAGGATGTTCCCTGCCTTCCTTCTGGAAGTGGACTCTGACTCAGGGTTGCATTTACACCATGCCTGGTCACAGCCAAGACAGTGCTGAACACATTTATTTTTTATCAATACTCTGTACTTGGAACACTGCTTTTGATTTCTGCTTCTTTTTGTTTGTATGTTTGTTTTTTACAATTGAATGGGTTACACAAAGCGTCAACCAAATTTTTCATCAAAGCACTTTTCTGGAGAACAAATGTTAAATGTTCATCATGACTGAACATGAAAAGTTCCTGCTTTAGATGTGCACAAGCTTCATGTGCAGGGTTGCATGGAAAGGCCATTTACAAGTTGGAGTTCACATCACGCTGCCACCTGCAAAACTCTCCTATCAGTCTGTTCCCAAAGGGCTTTCTTCAGGCTCATTTCAAGCAAATCAGGACAAAGACTTTTCGATACTTCTGAAGTCTGCATCGTGGCCTAGCTGGCTTTATTGCCGGAAAAATTTTCCTACCAATTTTTTATGTGCCCAGCTTATTCTGGTACTTGGAGTCATTGCTCTTTCCTTGTGCCTGGGCTTTTTCGTTCTGAATTTAAACAAAGAAACAAGCTAAGCTTTCATTGTTGTGGCATTCACAGACCTTCACAGTATTTTATGCAAAATTGAAGACCTTCCAAATCTGGATTCTTTTTGAGCTGGAAAAGTCCTACCAACATGAAGCATTTTCTAATATTCCCTGCTGCCAGTCCAATTCTGTAATGTCAGGTTCGCTTCCTTTGTAGTTTCTTATAACAAGCCAGAACAAAACCCACAGCACGTCAGGACTAGAAGTGTTGCCCACGTACTGAGAACACGCTGCTGTTCCCACATGAGTGCGTATTGTTTCAGAAGAGCTTTGATGACATGGTGTCAGAAATAAACCAGCAGAGAGATTGCTCCTGTCAAGTAATCACAAATACCTAATTTTAGTGCTGCAGGATGTTTCAGCTCTAACAAGCCCCCAGACCAACCAGAGTGAAAGCTGCACCACCACAGGGTCTGCCCCTGCCGAGTTCGGGAAGAACAAGGTGAAATCTAAGGTGGACTGAAGTCACTGGTAGAAAGGGTCTGTGCAAAGAGTCAGAGCTTTGGCCTCTTGAGAGTCAAAAAAAATGATGAGCATCCCTTGAGAATTCTGTGTATTGTCTGCACTGTGCTCAAGTGTAGATCTCTCTAGGAAAGTGGGTTGGAGAGGCACGGTAAAAGTCAAAGGCCTGGTAACATGAAAACGTTTTTCCTGGATGCCTGTGGAATTTAGCAGAATCCTGCAAAATATTAGGAGACAACACAGTCTGACCAAGGCCTCCCCATAGTGCAGTGGTGCACAACGTGTGCTGCAGACCCCAACAGAACAAGAGACTTTACCGTTACTTTTTGCGTGCTCACTTCTCGTGGCAGAAGGGAGCCTTTGGGATGAACTCCTCATTAACTTTTTCAATGGTGTATCACAGAAGATTCAAATCCAACAAATCACTCCTATGACAAGGCACCTTGAGATGATTAATTCCTGAAATCAATCATAACACTGGGAAGAAGAAAAAAAAGGACGTAGGAAACCTGAAACTTTCTTAGAAGAGAACATCTCTCCTAAACCAAGAAATGGCAGAGGCAAATGAAAAACGCTTATGCAAAACAGAAAAGAAAAAAAAAGCTGATATAAGAATTCAACATACTTTTCTGAGTGCTTTACAGTGAAAACAGTAAAAATATAGTGAGAGACCACAGCCAGGCAGAGGTGAACACTGACTGCTGGATCCTGCAACATGGGAGCAGAAGGCAGGGCCACTTACACAAACCTCCCAGAAGATTTGGCCAAAGCAACTAACCAGGGAAGGGATTTTATATGATGGCATTTCCAGGCACTTCCAGACTGGTCACTCCAGCAAGAAATACAGGCATTCTGTTAGTTTTACTACTACCAACACTGAGCAATTACACAGGACTCACATGATTTAAAAGCATTACTAGACACAGGCTTGGCCAAAGCCCCGACAAACTTCAGTGGTGCAGCAAGAGGATCCCGAGCCCGAAAGGAATGGGAGATTTTTATCATTAGTACGTATTTACAAGCTCTTTTGACAAATCCTGCTGCACCCAGAGAGTGCCAAAATAGCTATGTTAATTCTGTTTGCCTGATACAGTTTTCTGCACTAACTAGTTTGGCCAATAAAGTATCTCCACCGCACAGGACTGAGTTGCTGCAGGATGAAGATAAAACTATGAGCAATATTTTGATTTGGGATTAAATCATTAGTATTATCTGGCCTAGTTTCCTGAACCAGTAAGTGAAGACATGTTGTTTTAGATCAGAAAATAATCCAGCTGTAGGGATGCTACAGAGAAAAAACATGGGAGATGGTTTCATAACCATGCTACGTGAAGACTGCAAGACCTGTTTTCAGGGGATTTGAAATTCTCAAGTCTGACTTCATTGTCTTTTAAGCTGAAAGTCAAAAATTTAAATTCCTCTGGTAAAAAGATCGTTTTCTCAGATTACTTGAAGCATTTCATTTCAGTAAATGTAAATATTTCCTTTTGATTTGCCCTTAGAAAAATTTTATATATGTTACAAAGGAAAATATTCAAAGCCAAACGTATTTTTAAAAATCAAAAGCTGAAATAGTGCATCGTCAAAACTGTCTTGGGAAAGTTAGGAAATCCCCAAAGTAACTTCTGCTGAAACAGCCTCCTCTTCAAAACCATTCCAGTTCTGACAGAGACACATATTGTCACTGAACATGGTCCAGTTGCAGCTTTGCTAAGATATGTCCCTTAGATATGTCCCACGCACTGAAAAAAGTCCATAGGACAAGCCCTGAAGAGATGTGTCCTTCTATCCGTTAGGCTAAAAACATTCTCTAGGGCATAACGAAGCACAGAAGAACATGTTCCCAGCTGAGACTGGAAAAGAAGGTAACTGCTACTGCAATGGAAGTATGAAGTGTATTGCTTAACTAGAAGATTGTTTTCTGTGCTTTGTTACTATTTTTCAGTATTCAAACTGTTTTACCAAAAAAAAAAATGGAGTGTATGAAATCTGAAATGAACATGTTTTATATTTTTGTCATGTCCAGAAGTAATTCTAATTAAGATCTTGTCTTGAAATATGCAGAATCTAAAAAGAAAACATATATTATCTTGGGAAGCTAAAAATATGCTTCCCCAGGCAATAGTAAGGTTATGCTGTCAGAAAGCTCCCTCCTGCCTTGAAATCTTGACAGGAGAATATGATGCCGAACGAGATATTAGCAGATGCACAAAACTAGCAAAGATAACTAAAATAAAACATATTAGGAGAGAATCAACTATTTTTCACACCACCATTTTATGAGAAATTCATAAAAAGCCAAGAAATGTTTTCCTCAACACATTCACAAGAAAAGTAATGAAACGGCTTCCCAAAGTCTTTAAGACAAGGGCTGACAGCACTGTATGATAAATCCTTACTTTCAAGGTGTGTTTCATTCTATTTGCCTGAAGCTTTCGCACCTTAGGAAAGTTTGGTACGTTCACTCTGGGTTAATTCCAAGTCACTTGTTACATATAACACACAACAATTTTACAGCAGCAAGGTTTCAAGTTTTCAAGGAGACACCATTTTCAGAACATTTCTGCAGGTCTTCATTATCCTCGAAGTGAGAAGCCAAAATAGAATCATAGAATCAAGCCAAAACAGCTGTCAGGGCAGCTAAGAAAAGTTCCTAACGCAATGATTCCTTTTTGGTCCTAATAACATTCAGAGGAACTTGCTCTTACTGTTGCTAAATTCACCTTCACTTTTACTAAAAGAAAAAGAGCTGCAGTTGCAGTCACCTAGGAGACTCGGTAGTACCTCCTGCTCCCTGCCTGGGGAACTGCAGCATTTCTGCCAAAGCAGGTTACTGGCTCACATGCGTCCTGGATGAACTCTGAAATGAATAATCATTTATGCAGAAAACCAGAAAACTTTCAGAATTCATAAGCAGCTCCTTCCTCCTTATCAGGGTAAACCAAATAACTCACAAAGAAAGCACAATGGGAAGCGGTGGGTCTGTTTGCAACACTAAATGTGCCCCGGGGCACTGGTGGGAGGTTGCCAATGTGTTTTAAGTACAAGAAATATCCTGCTGGGAGAGACCGGCGGTCCGGCCAGCCCGGTCCGTCTCTCCACGTGGCAAAAGGGCTGGTGCATATGGAGAGGAAGCAGCCCAACCTC
The DNA here is from genome assembly GCA_020746105.1 of Trogon surrucura. Lineage (NCBI taxonomy): Eukaryota > Metazoa > Chordata > Aves > Trogoniformes > Trogonidae > Trogon > Trogon surrucura. Next base: position 50,448,558 of record CM036621.1, on the reverse strand, counting down.
TCCTCCAGCATCCCCCACCACACGCAGCTGTTGTTTAGGGGATGACAGGTCCCTGCCAAGTCATTTACGGACCTGTCCTCCAACCCCTTCTGAGCCTGCTACCATTGCCCGCCTCCCCAGCCTCGCAGGGCACTGAGTCTCGGGTGTTCACCACCTCCTGTGCCAAAAGACTCTTACCTTTTACAAACCAGTCTCCTACTTATTTCAGCAAGCACCCTTTACTCTAGTAACACAGGATTTGGTGAACAACAATTCTACATCCAACTTCTCCAGTACCTTCCTGATTCTGCAAACCAAAACTCTATTTCCCCCACAGCCTTCGACTGTTCTAAGCGAAGTGTCAAATTTTTTTAGACACTCGTTATAAAGCAGATGCTCCATGCACCTAATCATTTTGGTTATCCTTCTCTGTACTTACTTTAATTCTACAACAGCCTTCTTGAAACGGTAAGACTAGAACCTGCATGCACTATTCTGTTTACTTCTTAATTACTGCTCTACATGGCCTGGTTCAGCTCGCCTTTGAAAAAGTAGGGCACAAATTAGAGCACTGAGCATCTCCCACAGGGAAAGCAGACTGTATGCTAGGAAGAATTTATTTACTGAAAAGGTGATGAGGCATTGGAATGGGCTGTCCAGGGCAGTGGTGGAGTCCCCTTTCCTGGAGGTATTTAGGATTCAGGTGAACACGGTGCATTCGGATATGGTTTAGCTGAGGACTTGTCAGTGTGAGGGTAACTGTTGGACTCTGTGATCTTAAAAGCCTTTTCCAATCTAGGCAATTCTGTGAAATCCTATGAAATAGATGGACGATTTCTGCATTCCTGGTCTGTATCTACTACAGCCAAACTCTCTCTGATCTTTCTGATAAAGAAAACTCCATCTCTTGAGTTAAAACCCCAGTTGCTTCCAGCAGGCATATGGTTTACAGACTCCTAGGTCTCTTCCAATTTCTATTTTTTTTTTAATTATTTACTTTCCTACATATCTTGTAGTTGAGCAGCTTTGGACATCATGCTACAAGAGGAGAGCTATAATTCTAAGAGCAGAATGTGTCAGTGGCTGGGGCAAGGTCTGGGATGCAGAGGATTCAGGTGTAATTTTCTTGCAAGGCCACATAACTTTTGCTGCCTTGGGCAAGTCATCAATGTCCTGGTCTCCATCGGTACAACAGAGACAGCAGCAAGTTTCTCGCTCCTGAGGATGCTGCAAGGCTACAGACATTAAAAACGGCAAGAATCTCCACCAGCCAAAACCAGCACATAAAAAACCAACAGCTGCTTCATCACAGAAGCAGGGACCAGCCTCCCTGTCTGGCAGGCTCTCCTTTTAAAGCCTTTGTCAAATGCATAAGACTGCTCCCTGGGGTCAGGAGAACAAAGAACATTTTCTTAACCTCAAATCATAAAGCGCTCCTTTACATTTCTGGCTGTGGAAAGGCTGTTCCACAGGCTACCAAGGAGCTGGAAGAAGCAATATGCTTGACTGTGTGTGTGACACGTGGCGGGGAACAAAATCCATCTCCTGTTCGTTCTGGAGCTCTTCAGTATCTATGTAAGAACCACCTACTAATTATTTATTGTTTCCATTCTGGAAGTGCACGTCAGAGTGGCTCTGGGGAAGATCTTTCATCTTCCGTGCTGTATATTCCTTGGGGTGCAGGGGCTTTAGTACCGCAGTGTCTTGAGACCTTGGTGCTCCCACAAGAGCAGCAGAGGTTCAGCACTAAAACAGAATTATTAAGTGGTCTTATTAACTTGCAAGTTTGCTCATTGGCTAAACAACTAATATGCACCTTGGCTCCCTGCCCTGTGAGGGATCTTGCTTTCTTCAGTTCCCTAAGAAACTGGTTTATCCATATCCACATTGTTCTGTGAAGGCAAATGTGTTGCTTTTAATATAACGTTACTGTTACGAAGTTCTGATTAAAGCTAACTACCATTACAGGAAAATCACCGATTTTTTTTTTTTTTTTTAATAGGCTGATTACTCATCTGTGTGAGCAGCCTACGAAGAGTGTGACAGCAACATATTTTAGAAAGTAAATGCATATTTAGTCTCAGCAAAGGGTTTATCAAATTTTAAAAATCAAAGGAGAAAAAGCAGTCCTCATCTTTCAAAAAAAAGTTACCATAAAGCTGCATACGAGATAGCTCCTTCCCAACACCAAAAATGAGCAATAATGCACCTCGTGCACTTTCAGTTAACAAGCAATATCCCCCTTTAACTTCCTCCACCAAATAAAAAACTTCCTCCACTGCATTTCACATTTTTCTCAAAGGCTGATTTCCACCCCAAAGCAGGCTGCACTCCAGCATATGCATACCCATTTAGTTTCTGAAGATGTTCGTACAAGAAGTGGAGAGATGAAGAATTATTATTTGCCGGACTAAGAGGTAGTGAAATAAAAACACACAGGAAAACATTATTTTTTATAAAGTTGAGTTTAAATTAGGACTACTGAGTTCATAGTATTCCCTATTCTCTTTTACATTTAACAGGTTTCTTACATAGCTGAAGGTTTTGAGCTCTTTGATTATTTTATTTTTTAAAAAGAATGATGACTCTGATCTCTCACTTCAATGAGTCAGTCCAAGAAATACAGAAACTTCACCTGGGAATTACAAAACTTGTTTTTCTTTAATTGAAGACAATATTCTGTCGCTATCCTAGGGGCTAGAAATTAATGCTTCTGTCTTTTTTTCCCCCAGTTCTCACAGGAGAAATGAACCAACACTCCTAACAACGTAGATCTAAAATGTTTTATTAGTATTATTTTTATGCCTATAAGACAAAAGAAATAAAAGCTCCGTATTAGTGTAATCTCCAGATAAAAATTATTAAACCTGCAATCAGTGGCTAAAATAGAATTTGGAAATACAAGTGACTCTTTTAGACAGCAGGTAGGAGAAGAGCATTTGCCTAAGAAACAAAAATTGGTCTATATGTCTGTTATTTATAAAATTACCACATTGTAAACCTGTAATTAAATCCTACTAAGTGTACTAGAAGTGTTTTGATTGTTTTAACTTTGCTGCTGTATAAACAAAATCCTCTGCTGTCTTTTCAGAAAATCAAGAACAAACAGAAAAACGAAAAAAAGCCACAAAAAAACCCCAAAAACGCAAGCCAAGGAAAGATAAGCTATCCAAACTTTTTTTAAAAAACAAGATTTTTTCTGTTTGAATCCCCAAAGCTATACCACCGCAGCCTGTTTGCTGAGGCTCAGTACACAACCCACTGCATTAGTAAAAGCTCAGCGCTTCAGCAATCTGTGCGCTGCTCTACTCACTATGTTTACCAATGCTATTACATAGTAAGGAGAAGTTACAAAATATAAGGGGAAGCAAAGTCCTTTCGAAATGAGAAATCCCACTATTCTCATGTCTTCTGATTCCTTGCCAGATCCTTCCTAGCAGTGTACATGAAATACGCTGTCCGTGCCATAGCAGCACATCCACATGAAACACCAGCGGCTCCGGCTCCAGCAGCCGCAGACGGGGCCGGACGCCGAGGACCAGGGGCTGCACAGCAGAACCTTCGCCTTCCCACCTCTCGTCGCATTAGCAAGACCAAGACGGTGCCCCTTTAAAAGGAATTTAGCAATTGAGGTCAGTCGTCAGATAATCATCATGGTCAGAACGGAGTAGGGCAAGACAGCAAATGTCGTGGGCTCTGGAAGCACTTTGCTGAGCCATGAGAGTCACCCCTGAGCACGGCTCCCCAGCCCCGTGCCACCCGGCACAGCGCAGCAAGCTCAGGGGAAGACAACTTCACCTGCACTTGGCGAGAAGCAATGCTCACTCAGCTTCCCAAATCAGGAACGTGACGCCGCAGTCCTTGAAACTACTGGTTCAAGGATTTAAAAAAAAAAAGAGTAATTGTGCTCCATGCACGTAAACCATTTTTGTTGGCAGTGGCAGAGCAGAGAAACGCTTTTGGCGGCAAACACTAGCTAACGGCTGATCTGCATCACTTGCTTTCAGTTTTTTCATTGTTCAGCAGCTCCCCAAGTACTTTGTTTCCTTAACCTGCTGTTCACAAAAGGCACTTTTCCTACACAAGATTCAATGCTGAGAAAAATCCATGGCTCTTGGAATGTACACTTTTTTTCTTTAGCTACTCTGACCCTTCCAAATGAAAACCTCCCACCTTTCTCCTTCCCGTCTGCCCAGCACAACCCTCGACGTTTAACCTTTGTCCATGCTGGGGCGGATTCTGCTTCGATTCCAACACATTGGGCTGTGCAACTGAATTTCTGTAGTCAGTGAGCCTCAGGAGGGGTGCGCCTGTGTACAACAGCCACACGGATACTTACAGTGTCTGTGGAAACAGCACATCCTACAAGGTATCACAGCACAAAAAGCTACCACACGACAGGCTTCAGGAGATAGAGTTCATTGCCAGCAAGGCAAAGGGACCCAGCACACGGACACGTGCTGTAAATCTGGAGAACCGCAAATCCAACACCATTATTTGTGTTTGTCGGCTGGGTTGTACTCAAAAGGACAGCATCAATGTAGAGACTTGCTTCAGACGGCAGATCGCGACATGCTCTCAGCAGTGTTGGACCCTCATGTGGTCTAAAGCCAGGAAATATTTTTATTTTCTTTTAATTCCCCTAAAGGAATTCAGTACTGAGAACTGCAATTCACCATCAAAGCAAGAAAACTTGTCTGCAGAAGTAGGAATTTTACAGACCTAGTATTTTCAACTACACGCATTTTCTTCTAATAGTTATACCCAGATGGCAGAGCAGCACTGCACCACACATACCAAAGTGGCCCACTTTTCTTACAAGCACTACACGAAATAACAGCCTGCTTCCCTGTGTTTACAAAGCTCGCAGCATCATTTCTAATGCAGAGCCAGCAGCTTGATTTTCTGGTACTACAGCCTTGTGAAGTTGCCTAGTTTCTCATTTTGTGTTTCTTAATAGTGTTTTCAAAAAGCCTTTATGATAAAAATACTTGCTCTGGAGAAGAAGGCACCACACCCCTTACTGGGAAAAAAATTAGGTGGGTTTATTATGTTGTCCTGGCTGCTACAGTGTAGATCTGTGCTAGCAGCAGGAAGAGGTTCCTCAAGGCTCTCAACACAAGCCCTTTGGAAAAATCTGGCACAAACCTGACATGTCCCTTCCCATGTGGATGCCTCCAAACACGTGTAGCTTGCCTCTCCACACAGACCCAAGCGCGTGCCCATCTTGAGAAGCATTAGGTCTGTCAAATCACGCTCTTTCACCTCAATTAGGATCGCTGCTCTGTGGGAGATCAGACGCCTTGATTCCAGACCAGCCCTCTACCAACACGTTCCTTTCTTCAACCTTGATTAAAGCATTTTTATTCTCTGTAAGTATCTGCGGGAAGAGCTGCTGTGCCTGGAGCACTGCCTCCCACCAGCCTGCCTGGCAGGAGAGCGCAAAACATCACAGGGGTGTTCACCTCAGGAGCTACTGGCTCATTTCAGAAGGCAAAAACTCAAAAAAACCCCATGAGCATCTTTTTAGAAAACATACATTCTCCTACTCGAGCTGGAACATAAGGTTGTCCTGCCTAACATTCTCATAAGTAAACTAGAGAAAGACAGTCTTGGGAAAACTCGGAGGTGGGTGAAAGTCAGTTGAGAGGTGGGTGAAAGCCGGTTGAGTAGCTGTGTGCAGGGAATAGCCACCGCTGGCTTAAGGACAAAACAGAGCTCTACAGGGAGCGATGCTGAGGAACCTGTCTGATTCTCTACAACCCCAGGCTGGGTGATGGACAAGAATGCATACTTAACATGTTTTCAGACAATATCAAGCTGTGAAAGACCTCAAATAACCAGACAGGGGAATAAAATGAGAATTCAAATGATCCTGGCAAATTGAAAACAAAAAAAATGGTCTGAAAAGAACAATATTCACAGGGACAAGTGCTAGGCACCATACTTAGACAGAAATAATCCACTGCACAAACACTAAGTGAGAAAAGAGAGGAGAGAGAAGTTCTTCAGGACAACATTTTGATAGGCGGCCCTAAGATATCATCAGCTGCGACACCTTGTCACAAGAAGTCGTGAAGTCCATACTGCAGTGTGCAAAAGAGGCACAGAGCCTGCGATGTTTATGAAATAATCCTTTCACACTGCTCATCCCTGGCAAGATGAGAGCTCAAACGCTCATTGAGTGCACGTCAAAACAAGGCGGACTCAGAGAGAAAATCCATAGGAAAAAAAAAGTGAGAACAGACCTACAAGGGTAGGTAGAAAGAAAGAGGGTTGTTTGGTCTGAGGAAAAGGGGACTAAGGAGGAAGATGATGAAAGTCTTTCCCGCACAGAGGGAGGGAATAATCTCCTCCCCAAATCATGGTGAAGCGGCACGGAATAACAAGGTACAGCAGAGGAAGAAAGGGTTCAGAAGTGAGGCATGGGGACCACCTCAAGCTTGCCTTGAGGAGTCGTCTGGGATCTAAGAGCTGCTTTCCTTTGTAATGCTGGCACAGTGATTTCCTCTGTGCAACCCTCGTTAGATCACTCAGCTCGCTGTACGAAATGCCTCCTCAGCCCATTTCTGCTGTCCAGGAGATGCAATGCTCTTCACTGAGCAGATGCAGTGCCTGGCTCTGGAGCCACGAAGCACTTAGCTTCTCATCCTCTTAAGCTTAAAGTGAAACAAACTAAAGCAAAACAGTCCTTCCAATGAATGAAACCTCACCCAGTAAAAGACCAAAATTTGTTGAATCCTGCCATCTATAAATAAAAGAGTACAAATCTGACTGGCACAGGCAGGTAACACATTCCTTTTGTTCAGTCCTGAAAAGACTCTGGGTGACCTTGTAACTGCCTTCCAATACCTGAAGGGATCCTACAGGAAGGCTGGAGAGGGACTTTACAAGCGTGTCCACCAACAGGACAAGGGGAAATGGATTTAAGTTAAAGGAAAACAGATTTAGGTTCGATCTTAGGAAAAAATCTCCAGTATGAGGGTGGCAAGACTCCGGAATAAATTCTCCAGAAAAGTTGTGGATGCCCCCTCCCTGGAGGTGTTCAAGGCCAAGTTGGACAGAGCCTTGAGTTACCTGGTCTATTTGAGAGGCGTTCCTGCCCACGGCAGGGAGGTTGGATTAGATGATCTCTAAGGTCCCTTCCAACCCAAGACATTCTATGATTCTATGATTGTGGGATTTTTGTTCTATCTGGGGTTATCAGTACTTGCAAATGACAAAATGAACAACCGAAGGAACCTAATGTACATACACAGGTAAGGTCGCTTTTCCTTACACCTTGTGTCCAGGCCTTCAAATGGCCTTTTGGCAATCATCAGCTGCAATGCCATCCCATCCTGACAGGACCTCTGCACAGCTGGGAGACAAGCAGCAGGTTTGAGAAGGGTGTTAATTACAGTACATAACTCATATCCCTTACTCTTATATGCATCAAGCGCAACACCTTACTCAGTGCAGCTACCATTCAGCAAGGTTCAGTGTTCAGGACTTTTCAAAGCCACCAGCTATAATGTCTTTTTCTTCCCCGAACTTTATTCAAATTTGAATTAATTATTATTTTTCCCATTCATTTCTTCTCCTTAAACTCTTTCGTGATCAGAAGAGCTAAAGGCAAAAAAATCACTATTGTTTAACACCTCTAATTAGAGCCAAGTTTTCAAAAGAATTGTTGTTTATGCCATTAGACCAAGATTTTCAGGAGTGATAAAATTATAACAAAAGGGGGTAAGCTTACTTGCTGAGAAGGGGATCCATTTTTAGTGGTGAAAATAACCACTGCCCTTGGAAAAACAAACTGCTCTGAGGAATGTCAACTCAGATCTCCAAAAATGGAAATACCTTATGAAAACCCAAAATAGGTCAGTGTGTTGAGCTATTTGAAAAGACATATTTCCTGTTTCGCACAATGTTTCTGAAAAGAAGAGCTGTTATTTATGTGCTTAAGCAAGAAAGGAAATCTCCTGTGATCTTGGCTTCAATCCTGAATGATGAACAGCTGATATCCAGGTGTAATTTTTTGAAAATCAGACTTTTGCAACCGTCCCTTTAAATAAGCAAGTTAAAGGTGAGTGGGGCTGCAGCCCATGGTATGCAGCAATATTACAATACAATTCAGGCATCGTAACTGAAGCAAATCATACAGGACCTTCTACCCACACATAATTGCTTTTCAACAGTTTGCAATGAACCCATTCAGTGGATCAAGGCTACCCCTTGAGAAAATATGGGCTCAGCTCTGAGCCCTCCTCTTCCTGTAGCAGGTTTTTATCCTTCCTGTAAACTGAATTTTATTTAAGACCAAAATATGCTGCTACTTGCAGACCTCTTACAAGTACATTTTGTATTGAAGCAAGTTATCATAGAAGCAAAAGAAACTGGCACATGAGTAAGATGTCTGATTAATCACAGCTATAGAAGCAACAACATCTTTAAAAGAGAAACTGACTTCCTGTAAAACAGTGACCAGCACTCTTAAAATATTCTCATTCATGGATGTTTCCCATTTCCCGATAATTAAATGCTCTTCCTTCTTTTCACCCTAACTGCACTATAATTTGTGACATAAAAAGACATAAAAAGGACAAAACACTGTGCGGCCTGCCATAGCTGAGGAAAAGGCGAATTGGAGAAAGGTTGTTTTGCAAAGTTGATGTGTTGAAGGTTTCAGACTACATGTGAGGGTAGGCATCGAATCTGCAGAGAACTGATAGGCGCCCCTACCTCCTCCCTTCCCAGCGTGGCTGCCCCCTTCCCTTCCCCTACAGAGCTTCTCCTTCAGCCTGCTTCTTTTGCTCCCTTCCTGCTACACAAGATAAGCCATGGGAACAACAATATCCATTAGCAGGGTTAGCAAGGCCAAGCCTAACTCCAGCGTAAAAAGGCCTCCAAATTCCCATGAATGGTTCGAAAATTCAAAGGGTTTGGCTTCATTCTTCTTCTGTCTTTTCAATGAGGAACGGTTCTGTTTCTTGCCTTGTTTTTCAGCCTTTGAGATATGTGTAGCTCTGTTCCTTCTGCGCCACAAAACTCATTCTTTCTTTTAATCCCAAAGCTAAGAATCATCACTTGAGCCCTACAACTGCCACTTGGGTTTCACTCCGACAACTATAGCTCCATTTTATACTTGCCTAAAATCACAGGGGCCTGTCAACAAGTAGGGGGCGATTGTTTTCACAAACCGTTTTGAGACCCAGCTTCACAGCTCTCTTGCAGCAAACTTCGACGTGAATAAATACCAACTTCCCATTGCTGTTCCCTCCGACCTTCAAGTTTCCATACGAAATTAGTAAAATGCATTCGCTGACTTCAATGATCTGTGACTCCAAATTATACACCAGCTTTACTTGTTGGTTTAACACAAACATCTAATTATATTTAGAGAAAGTTTAACATTAGAACATCAGTCTGGGCAAATCTTAATTTTTAATACATGTCACAGTGCCAGCTGTGCATTCTGAACCTATTAATGAGTATTCCACACAGCACTAATATCTGCAGTAGGATCTGCAGCATTATTTTCAATGGGAAGACTGTTGGATTCTAACATTTGACCAGTATATACTGTAAATTGCTTATTAGCAGCAAATTGACACTGAGGGAATTGGCTATTTTAAAAGTAAACCTATCTGATGCATCAGAATTAGGTGATGAGATGATTTGTTTGCTACATGCAACAGCTGCAAATGGAGGGAAGTTGAAGAGCGGGCTGGCTCTTCAGCCTGCGGAAGCCGGGGGGATCACTAAGCTGGCTCTGCTCTGAGCACGACAGCAACAGCTCGTTACACGTACTTACTTCCCAGCATGGAGCAACGCGCTCGGTTCTCTCCCATTTCTGCCCTTTCTTTCCCATCACAGCAGAGCAGAGAAGAGGTTGAGGAAGTGCAAAAGCCCGCTAGAAAATTATTGCCGAAGGACCTCAGTGATTTGCTTTTGTGACTGCTGCTAGCAATGAAGGGATAGTAGGATTAATGGATTTTTTTTTTTCTGGGCAAAAATAATTATGATCCTGTATTTTTTCATCCTTTAGCTCCTACGAATTACATGAGTTCATTTAAATACATGGGGCTTAAGGATCTTTTTCTTCTAACAAAAAAAGATGCTAAGCTCCATCTCCATAAGCATTATCATCATAAGCAAAGCAATGACAGACAGAAGCAAATCCAAACATGAATTATTAGAGCCTAGCCGAGGACCGGTGCCGTCCACAATTGCATTCTCAATGATTTGTAGAGCTTTGACTTCGTGCTGTCCTATCTTTGCATACTGGTCAGTAAAAACCAGACAGTTTCACCCCTGTGTTGGAAGGAGAATGTATAATGAGGAGGGAAAAAAAAAAGAAGGGGGATGAAAGAAGCTACCACTTTTTATTTTTAGGGAAAAAAACCCACAAAACCAAACGATCAAAAAACTTTGCTCTGTTTAGTCACAGGAAAGACCAGTGCTGGAGGCCAGAAGGAAGGCTTGTCTAGGTGCTTCCTCTGCCTTGATTGCATGACATTCGTTCCACTCAAATAACATGAAAAAATGTCGGCTTCTGCATGTGAAGTCCAAAGTTTTCTGACCTGATTGCTTCCATCCATCAACAACCTCAAACAAGATGACCATAACTGCACCCAGAGTGCTGCTGAACTGGATCCCCCCCGCATATACAAACGGAGCCAAAAAGGGTCGATCCACAAGGCCTAGATAACGAGATGCGAGTAGTGAAGACGGCAGCTCTTAGGCCAGGATGTCACTGTGGATGAGACTGGCAGATCAAGACAGGTCTTCTTATTCCTGTCATTCCGTGCAGTGTTTGCTGTGAACAGTTTCAAAGGCACCCACGACTTTCCACCGCACATAGATAAAAGCATAAATAAAGAATCCAAGTGCCAGTGCACTTTATCAAGCAGAAGATACCTGGTTAGATATAACAATACCTGAAACATTCACAGCGCAGGCTCAGCTTGGTTTGAGACTGAGAGTGCACACAGAAAGCCTTTTTAAATTCTTGCACTTGGCTTGTAAAGTCCACAGAAACCAAGACTGTCCCATGATTACAGCATTTAAGATTCTAGTTATGAGCAAAGCCATCCCTTTTTTTCAGGGTCTATCTACCTTTCTGCTTCTGCTACCAGAAAATGGCAAACAAGCCAAAACAGCACAGCACAGGAATGTGAAATTTGCCTGAAGTCAAGTGTATATGAAGTGACCACAAGGCTGGGTGATGAGTGGATTGAGAGCAGCTCTGCAGAGGAGGACTTGGAGGTTGATGGTAGATGAAAAGATGCATATGAGGCAGTAACACGCAGAGTCAGTGCAGAAAGCCAATCGCCTCTGGGGTTGCATCCAGAGAAGCGTGGCCAGCAAGTCAAGAGAGGTGATTCTCCTTCTCTGCCCTGCTCTCGTGAGACCCTACCTGCAGTTCTGAGTTCAGCTCTGGCACCCCCAGCATAAGAAAGACCTGGACCTGCTTGAGCAGGTCGAGAGGAGACCCATGAGGATGACTGGGGGCCTGGAGCACATTCCCTATGAGGACAGGCTGAGAGAGTTGGGGTTGTTCAGCCTGAAGAAGAGAAGGCTCCAGGGAGACCTTACAGCAGCCTGCCAATACTTTAAAGGGAGCTACAGGAAAGTTGGCGAGGGACTCTCTATAAGGGAGTGCAGTGATAGTACAAGAGGAAACGGTTTCAAACTGAAAGAGGGCAGATTTAGATTAGACATTAGGAAGAAGTTCTTTACTGTGAGGGTGGTGAGATACTGGAACAGGTTGTCCTGAGAAGCTGTGGCAGCCCCCTCCCTGGAAGTGTCCAAAGCCAGGCTGGACAAGGCTTTAAGCAACCTGGTCTAGCGGGAGGTGTCCCTGCCCATGGCAGGGGGTTGGAATTAGATGATCTCCAAGGTCTCTTCCAACCCAAACCATTCCATGGTTATGCACAGCAGACCAAATATCAATCCAACTCTAAATACCTAACAGGATTTTTAGGAAAAAAAATGGAGGAACAGACATGAATCTGCAGCTGTGGTTATGGTTTATGCCTAACTTGAACGGTGCAAAAGACTAAAAATGTTTCACTCCAGCTCGGTTTTAGACCAAGCCAGAGGTTTCACGCAGACATCAATTCTCTCCTTGCAGTATTTCACCACTGTCTGGATCTAATGCAGATTTCTAGCCCTGCCCCCATGTCTAAGGTGTTGCTTTATCCTGAATGAAACTACTGCTTCAGACTTTGCAGTGTTCTGGAGGGATCTACTTGCCTGCAGTGGCTTTGAAAAGACTGGTATTTAGAAGTGTCAGGAAACCTCTAGACCTGAAGAAAAAGCCTCCCTCCCATGCTGTGTGGCTAATCAAAAACACTAGATAGAAAGAATTAAAAAGTTCTTTCCCTAGCCATTTTATCCCAATGGTTTCGTTGTTCAGCTCTTTAGTTCTGTTCTTGTTTTTGACTGTGTGAAATTTTAACTAGCACAGAAATTACGCTAAGTACACTTTAAAGTGGTGCTACCTATAAATCATTATATTTACAGTTCTGGAGTACTGGAAATAAATACTGTTTGTATCATTTCAGAGCAACAAATCAATTGTCCTATTTTTTTCACACATTTCAGCCACAACAGCACGTGGTGATCTCTTGCTCCACAGATCAAAACCCACTAGCCAAAGTCATTCCCCATCACTACTGCTGAGTTTGCCCTTTGCTTATCATGCACCCTGATCAGATTGGAAGCAATTTCTTAAGATTTGCTTTGAGGTTTTGTTCAGCTAGGAGAAGATTTCGTGAGGCAGCCAGCATTTGGTGAAACATGCTACTGATCTAGGAGAGCCTGTTAAAGCCTGAAAGACCTCCCTTGATTTCATAGTGCCTTGCAGGACTTTTTCTGTCCTTGGGAGATGATGATGCTTCTGTGTGCTGTCAGCTCTAAAAAGCTTACTTGCTTCTTGTTTAGATGCACATACAATAGTCATTTGGACTTAATAATAAACATTTAGCACAAATAGACAATGAGCTTCCAGTCAGTACCAGAGTTTCACAGCTCCCCAGAGCTGTGTGTGTTTACACACAAAGCAGAGCCACTTGTACTCTGTCTTGCCTAAAGGCACATTGACCCTAAATTACTTTAATTGCTTCCCTTAGCTAAATCCGTCACTTACTCTCAGTGCTGAACGTGCTTGCTGGAGTCCTACCTCCACTGCTGAAACCCTTTTTGTAAACACAGTTGCTCTGTCCGTGTCTCCTGCAGGAATCTTTTTTTTAGGAGTTAAAGGCTCCAGCTTGTTGCCCACACTGCTCGCCACTAAGGGAGAACAGAAATGAGTGACTCTCATGATCCAAGTGTATGCAAGCTACTGCTCACTCTTTTCACTGCATCAGAAAATGAAGAAGGAAAAAACCCCCAACCCCCCTCATCCCTCCCCTATAATCATTTCAGATGAATTCTTTTTTTCAATTACAGCACTGTTTTGTTCCAGTCTTGCTAATGCCCTGCAGTTTGTTCACCTGTAGAAGCAATTGTCCCTTACATCTCTCCTCTCTTGTCCCCCTTCCCCTGGGCTATTCTGGCTTAAAACATACGTTTGCTAGAATAGACAAGATTAATACAGCTTTCCTAACAAATTTAGGCAAGAATATTCAGATGCTTTAGCAGCTGCCTGGTCTTCTTAAGAACTCAGTAATCCTTTAATCTCCAGACACTTTTTTTTTTCCTCCCATAAAAGATTCACAAGCAAAACAAATGCAATATGGATCAAAAATTCAATCAGAATGCTTAAAATGCAATTACATTCATCAGGGTGTTCTGTTAGGTTGGGTATTAAATCCGGGTTTTATTCAATATCCTCCTTTTATTATAAAGCAATATTTTTGTACTCTGTAAATCATCTGATCCCTAGGCTAGAGTCCTCTTTGCCCAAAACATATACAAAATATAGAGGAGGAGAAGAGCTGGTTAGAAATTCCTGCACAAGAGTGCTCCAGTGGAGACATAAGAAAGAGACAAAAAAGACAGTGAGCAAAGACATTTCTACTGAAGCAGGGAGGCTAATTTCAGCATTTGAGATACTGCAGTTATGTCTTTAATAAGTAGTTGTCAAATGAGTTCCTTCTTTAATTCCATTTTCAAAGCAAATCCATGTGTCTGCTTGCACCTCTCTGTGAGCATTTCCCCCCATCTTGAAGTTTTAAAGGAGTTCTGAAATTTAATCACATTGTTTTGCACCAGAGCTATCTGTAAATTTTCCAATGCAATGGATTTTTCCTGGGGAAATGTCAACCTGTTCAAACCAAAACTTCTTGTGAAAATGCAACTTCAACTAAGTCTTGCAGCACAGAGAAAATTCAGGGTCGGGAGGGAGCTCCCAGGGAGAGACCCATCCTGTTTAGCCAACTTCTTTGCAAGGAGTTTGTGCTTAGGCTTGGGCGAGAGGCAATTCAGAGCTCTCTTCTGCGACAGAGCAAGGAGTGAGGTGGTCCCACGTTCAGACCATCACCTGGGCCACTGAGCGATCAGGTGGCCGGGGGAAGGCGCAGTAACACGTCTCCCTTCACTCACTCTCCTGCCCCCCTATTCCCCGCTCCCTCCTGCCAGAAAGGCTTTGCAGTCGTCGGAGTCTACAACCCAACGAAAGCCTGAATCCTCTTTCCTCCTCCCACTGAGAGGTAAAAGTGAGGCCCCGTTCAGCTGCCCAGCAGGCTGTTACCATTAGCTTCCCGCAGAGCCAGTCCCAACCTGCTGGGCACACACTTGCTTTCCTGTCCCGCAATTCAGTTTCTCGGCATTCAAGCACAACCAAAAGCTTGCAAGTAAAAGGCTGCTTTTCCTTCCCATCAGAGCGCACAGGTCACCTTGCAAGACCTTTCTGCTACAAGGGAGGGGTGGCTGTCAGTTGCTGGGTGCTGGTTTAAGACAACTGCCTCTGCTGCTTCTCCCCTGTTAGCTGACAGACCTTCAGCAGTTCTTACCATGCTCAGTGCATCGACAGTGAGGTTCAAGCACTCAACAGCTTCCTGTGCACAATCAGAGAAGGCCAGGGATGGCACTGGCTTAATCATTTGGATAAGCTGCACATTAGTGCTCTGAAATTAATCTAATTAGCATTGTATCAGCCTCTTCAGTGCTTTGAAACAGACTGGATTAGTGTTGTTATGGCTGACTTGGACAATATCAAGCAGAGAATGAGTGAGGTCTCCCCTGCATATATATAAAGAACCCCATTACGATTTGAGTCGTGCAGCAGTCCAGAAGCCAGAGGCAGTAACTGGCAAAGTCTCGGTGGCTCCGCATGCTGCCCTCTGTTTCTTTACAAAATTAAGCTGTGATGCTGTTAGATGCCTGAAATTTGCTGTCTTTTATGACAGCTGACCAAAATGCAGTACTGCTACAGGCAGCAAAGGGCAATGCTGACATTTATCTGAGTTTGACTGACAGCTGTCACCATCCAGTGTCTGTAATACCTCAGCTTGGCACCACGGAAGGGAGTGGGTTCTCTGTGAAATAATTGTGTCTGAGCACGTAGCACCAAACTGATGAGCAGCGCTCTCACCGATATTTTTGAGGCACAGAGTGTATCAGTGTCCTAAAAGGTCCTTCAAAAAAGCTAGAGAATCATATTTTCAACTTCTCAGATGCACACTGATGTACCCTCTTCCAGCTGAGATGACCTGCGCTTCTCTTCCAGGGCTGGCTACTGTAACTCCCTGCCAGCTGGACATATTGGAATCGAGAATTCTGACCAGAATTTTAGAAGTTTCCGAAAACCACATAATTAATGTGAATAAAGGTTTTGTGCCAACTGAAAGACCAGTTTCGAAATAAATTGTTTAAAAAGAATGATAACAAGTGTTCTGTTAACCTGAATTAAGATTATTGGCTTTTCCATTTATTCTACTGTAACAACTTATTCAAAACCAATGGGCGACACTAATTTTCTTCATTTAAAATAGTTATTGACAACAATTAAACACCCTCAATTAAACAAGGAAAATCCATCAAATTAACCCCAATCTACATAAAATTTTGTTTTGATCACACTGACAATTTTGGTGGAGACACTGTGTGACCCTGTTCCCAGGCAGGGATGGGTCACACAGGAGCTAGTGCAGCACAGAGCTGCCCCAAAGCCCTGGGAGATGGAGACTTTCTTGTCAGCTCTTCCACCCAGAGCGTCGTGTGCAAGGGAATCGTGACTCTCATTTCCAAATGAGCAATAAAACTATAAAAAGGTGTCAGTGTGGCCATATGGAACAATTTGGACGTTGTTGTTATTTAAAGAAACTACTGTGGTTCTGTAATTCCTTTTTCCTTTTTTATTTTCTTTTTGTTTGTTCCAGAAGATGCAAAGACACCGAACTAGAAAAAGAACTTAGAACTCCAGGCAAACAGATCTTCAAGGAGTGTACTAAAGGCACTTTTCATAGCTGAAATCATACACAGAGAAGATGGAGAATGCTTACTTTTCAACACAGATGTATTAGTGATCAGTAACAGTGTGAAATGCAGAAAAAAAAAGAGTATTATATACATAGATCCCTGAACATTTATAAATGTAAAATATAGCACATATAAAATCTGTTAGATATGTTAAGAGCTCTTTGGTAAAACCAGTTCCTAGTAGGCATGAAACAATTTGAGCTAAAACCAATAGTTCAGAGAGTCTGACTTCTTTCCCCTATGATGAAATCTTTAACTTTTTTCAGCCACTGGGTTATTACTGTCACGCATGGAAAGGGCTATTTCTGATTTATAGACACAGTAAAGTACTTACTACTTCTAAAATATTGCCTTGCAAATTCCATGAATTTAACTGAAGAAGGTTATAGAATTTTGAAAACCATATGTAAAACAGGATGTCAGAAACATGAATATCACATTAGGGCTCTTCGATTAGGTTCGCGGCTTGCTCACATAGCACAATCAATTGCGGATCTTTTATTAAACTGTTAGGAGAGATAAGGATGCTCTGCAACAGCTAACGCTTCAAACGTAAGGATTCACATCATGGAAACTCCTGTAGCGAGGCTTCAGGACAGTCTCATAAACTGGAATGAAAGGCCAAAAGAATGCATTCGATGTCAGAGCCAAGTCATGGGGAAATGTTCATCTGAGTTCAGCGAGAGGTGATGCACCAGTACCTAATTCGCTATACTGCCTGTCTCACGGAGACAGATAATACTAATGCTTTTAATATGCATGTTTCCTACACTGCAGCTTTAGTTGTTCACCTGCATAACCCCACAAGGTGCAGCAAGTTCCCTTTGCTTCGTGTTACCTTTGCCTGTGTCATTTCCTTCTTGGCTGATTACAGTAACATCAATAAGGAGGCAATCAAGGTCCATCAAGAGGTCAGCTGCTCCACTTCCCTGATCCCTTAAGTAGGTGTTTCCACAACGCAGAGCAGACAACTGGGCAGCACTTCAGGCCCCCTTCACGCTTATTCTGGTGCTATCTAAATACACACAGGGTCAGCTCTCACACACCACAGCTCTGTCGCTCACTGTCCTCTCCTGTAGTCATCCTCAGCCCCTGCAAACTGGAAAATGTTCTTAAACCCAAAAAGCAGCAGTCACATTAGCTTAATTCACTGCCAGCAAAAATCACTGCACGAGATACACGATAGTAGCAGGATCAACCCAACAAGCTGCTCTTGCCACAAAGTCCAAGCAGGGAGGGTGATTCTGCCATGCTCTTGGTCTCCAATGGTCTCATTTCCCCAGCAGATGAGTTTACAACACTCAGAGGTATTACGACAGACAAAACGGGCCATGCACAATAGCCTCGGTGTTAATAACAATCGTACTTGTTAAGTGTAGTAAGGAATGAAGAATGGAAAGAGATGTTCCCTGGCAAACTAACTCGCTTACATTTCACCCTCTGTGGCATTGAATTTACAAAAACTTCCTTTATACTGTGCTTCATTTTCACATACCTTGCTTTCTCCTGCCTGAATCTTTCTCTTCATTTCCGTCAGGGTCATTGCTGAATTCCAATTAAATCATAAAAACGAGAGAGAACAAAAGGGTGAGGAACACAAGCAAAGCAGACCCGAGCGGGTGACAATTGCAGAGTGGAGCTATCACAGAACATAGTTTAAAAGTATCACGTCAAACAAACGAACTAATTATGACATGTCTTCAGTGAACCCAGGACAGTATTTCATAGCAGAAAAACTCTAACATAAATCCGAACGCAGGAAGAATATCTTGTACCCAAAACATTGTTCCTGCAGCTGTATCTGGAAAACAACCTAGCTTCAGACTCAAAGGTGCACTCTTAGAAGGTCAAACACAAGTAAATGCAAAAACTTAGTCACAAAGCATGAGACGTGTACAAGCACAAAGGTAGTCAACCCAGCTCAGACTAGGTGTTCTTCTAAGTTTTCTTCTGTGGCCTTCCTTCTTCTGTTGTTAGACATTGTTTGAAAGAAGAGTCTATTTTTAAGGAAAATGGATTCCTACCAGCGGGGACTTGCAGCAGTTTCATGCTCTGAAGAGCACTATAACAGTGAGAGCTGGTATTACCTGCACCAACAGATGCCCCATTACTCAAGTCTCTACACTCCTGACTGCTGCAGGTATCACCGCAGTGAGTTCCACAAATGAGCCAGCTGCCTACAAATGTATTTATTATTCCTCATTTCACACTTGTGGTGCTAACCCTTCTCATCTGTGTGATGAAAACCTATGAAGAGGCAAGTTATAGAGAGCATTAGTCCATCTGCTTGCATGTGCCATCGCTAAACTGAACAACTGCCCCAGTACTTCCTTTGGAAACCTCCCTCTGCATGGTTTTCTTGTACAAAATAGAATGAAATATAAACCTTAAGCCTCCGTGCAAGGATTTGTATGAAGTGTCTGGAAAAACGTACACCATTCTAGGGATGAGTATTTTGGGATGGTGCAACTGTTGCACAGCACCATGAACAGCTTGTTACAGAACAGCAGTACTTTCTGAACTACTTCAATGGTTGTTCTTTATACGCATCTCCACATTCTTTTCTTAGAATAGCTTTGGGTAAAAAAACCAAAACAGATGTCTTCATTGAATTGTTGATCCTTTGATAACAAAGCAAGCAATTTCTGGAACAGTCTCAGGGAAATCCACATTGGTTTTTAAGCAATAAAGCAAATTAGTACCATAGCTTTAAAGGTTAACAGACAGAATAATCCCATCCAATAGTAGGGGAATGGGATGAAATGATTAAAAAAATCAATTTGTTGCAATGTTGTGATATTGTTTACTGTCAATAATAGTATAAAAACAGTTCCTCTGCATTCTATAAAGACCTGGTCCATAGCACACAGAGTTACATGTATCAGCCTCCGCCTTGAGCAGTTTGTATAGAGGATGGACAAGGCAGGTGAAATAAAGGCATCGAGGTGTAAAAGGGCATCGCACAGCGAGCGGTACAGAGAGCAGTGGCAACACCACGGCCAGAGGCACAGTCTTTGGATGCACAATGCAAGGCCTGATCCTGCGGCCCACCGAGCCTCTCAAAGACACCCAACAGAACATAACTGAAACGCCCGCCCCTCAAATGCCTGTCTCGCGTGTCTGTGGAGAGCAGCATAGTACAGACCAAAAGGTTCTTCTCTGTCGCAGAGCATCAGAAAAGATTATGTGGTCCTCACATGTAACACAGAAACACCCAGTTGTCCCCAGGGCTGACGGCGAAGGAACTAGCTCACAGGTACCATGAGCTGGCAAGCTGTCACACACGCAGGCATTTCAAATGGGGTAATTTATTGTGTTTCAACAACAAGGCTGTGCTTGGTAGTTAAGCTGGTTCACTGTGAGCTAGTTTAGGTACCTTTCTAAGTAGGTAGTCCTCTGATACAGATAAGCAAGCTTTATTCATGCTCCAAGTCCCCTAAAAGTTATATAGCTGCTTTAGTGCAGTGCCAGTCTTGTGCTAATTCATTCCGATGCACAACTCAGCACAATGTTACTGAAGAGAGGCAGCTCAGACTCAGCTCTAGGCATGAGCAAAGCAAACTCATACTGACCCGTAAAAGACTGCAGACATAACTTCAGCCACCCTGCAGTTAGCAGTATAAGCAGATCTCCTCCTAAGGAGTCAAAACTGATCAAATTCGTCAGCACTGCTCCACTGAAACACCAGGCAGAAAACGAGAGAGGTAATTCTCCTCCGAAAACCATGTAACACCCCCTTATTACTCAAAACACCTTCAGAGTATGACCTTTCATCACAAACAGACAGACCTATCACTGCAGCCCCTCAGAAGATAAGGCATATGCAGAGCAACAAAAAAAAATAGGAAGGCTGAAAAAATCTCGCTTTTCTCCCAAGCCCATCAAATACACCCTAAAGTAGATCTCCTTCTTCCTACCACTGCTCATGGGGGTTTTCTGATGTGTCAAGACAACACCAAGGTCACATCTCCTTTCCTTCCAGGCCCCTAAATCTTCCTCCCCTTCCACCAACAAACACTTGAAAACGACGACGGGGCACAGAAACCACAACCCTGGCTCTCCACCACTTGGCCACAAGACTTAGCTAAGCCACCTTTCAAGCTTCGGGCAACCAGGACAGAGGCAGAAGAGAGGCTGTCCTGGCTCACCACCGTAGTTGTGGGTGACGCTCATCCTGCAGCGCCTGGCACTGCCCAGCAGGTCTCCGTGCTTGGTACCGCTGAGGTCCGAGCCTGAGGGGCCACAGCTTCAGGTAGCAGCTCCACTGGGCCACAACGCTTCTGAGATACCAGCTCACCGCCTTCAGAAACGACCTCGGGTGCTGGGGCTTTTATTTATTTTGCTCTCTTGGGAAGGAGCTGCAGTTCAAATTGTACAGAAAATCATAACCAGACTTTGGACACTGATGGGCACTGGCACAAGGAACCACAACGCCTCCGTGGAGCAATGTCCCTTTAACGCAACTGCTTGATGCCTTTTCTCTTTCTTCAGCCAAAACACCAGTGATTCCAGAATTACAGGTTATTTACTAGTTTTCAGGTCAGGGTTTTGAAAAGCTATCTTGTCTGGAACATTTAACAGCCTTTTTCCACACGGATGATTTTAACATATCTGAAAACTGCTTGTTCCCTCATCCCACGGCAGCTTGCAAGTTGCAGCATAAAAGAAAGTTATTCTCTTCCTTAATGGATAAAATATGCCTGTCATGAAGAATGTGTTTGCATAACACAAAGTACCAAAACATGCTTTCTTTCCCTTTTTTGGATTAATTTTCATACGGAAAGGACTATTAGAATTGCCTCATATGATGGAAAGCAGAAAGAAATAGTAAAGGGGGGCAAAGAGAGCAAAATCTGCCACAGATGGGAGAAAATGTTTCCTTTGGCAAAACCAAGACTAAGTGCAAAGAACAAGGAAAAGATGAATGACAGGTCTCGAAATGTAAGTTGATGAGCATGGTGATGTAGCTTAAATAAACTGTTATCTTTACGAATGGGAAACTGCCAGGAGTCATCCAGCTCCGCACTTGTGAATGAAGAGCTCAAAGGCGCTTCACTGGTGGTTGTGGGGCCTGGACCATCCTCTCTCATACCCATTTTCTGCCTATGCTGTTAAAAGCTGCACTGTAGAAGTAGGTGAGAAGTAAAGATTGCCTGAGTGAGAAATTGTGTCTTTCACAAATCTGCAACAAAAAGCCATGCCAAATACTGCTGTACTGCTTTTGGTGTTCACATGTAACGAGCAAAGGCGTTAAAAACTAAACCACAACAGGAATAATGCAACATTGCTAAGCTATCTTTTTGCCATCTGTCAGGTTTGCAATATTTTCAAACTACTCTCAAATGAATTACTAATTCATCACAACTTCTCTCTTCCTGTTATATGGTAAAATAGAACGCAATTGCTAATGCAGTATATTTAACCTCTGTCAGGAGCTTGTGTATTTGTGCGGAACCATAAACCTGTTGTTAGTGTGTGCCAGAAACGTGTCTGGCAGCCTTCCTAAGGATTTGTCAAAAACCAGTCTGGATCCCCTTTGCAGCAAATGTGGAGCCACAGACCAATTGTTGCTGTACGTCACCATCTTGTCAAAAACAGCCGTTGCAGATAATAAGAATCCAGGGCTGGTGGTTTTATCGCAGTGGACAAAAGCATCGTGCCTTTTCCCGGTGTCTCCATGACTTGATGAACACCACGCTTTTTTCCTCAATTACCCAAATTACCTCCTGATCATCTGACAGGTTGCTGATTGCTTTATAACGACCAGCTAGAGCTTTACCTCCTGCTTTACATCTACCCAGACAGCCAGGGAACATTCTGATTTACGGATGGTCCCAGTGAGACCAGAATCACATCCATTAAATCTTGAGCAGAGGAATTAAATGGGCATCCTCCTCAGAAGAAACAGCTGAGCTCATCACTTTTTACTTCCTTTTACATGAAACTAATGGAACCAGTTTATTTGTTTCCAGTTTTCGATTAAAAGAGAGATTATTCTTTTTAAGTGCTCACAAAGCGAAAGCAGAATGAAACAGCCCAATTACTGTTATCTGTGGATTTTACACCATCCTACCCATCTAAGGTAAATAATTAACTAACCCTTCTATTCTGTAAGCTCTTCACACATCTTAGTCTGCAATTTTCTGCTTTTCTGCCCCCTTGCTGATACAATTTTATCTTAAAAGTTTATTGACAGTAAATATCATAAATTTTTATTTTCTCAGAAGAAACCTCCGGTGCTTTGGTCCCTGTTAAAGCTGTGGCTCTTCAGGAGGATATAAACTTTGCATAATAAGTTACTATTGAATATTAAGAACTGAAATATTAATAACTAAAAGAATGCCACGCAATAGCAGCATTTTCCAGATCATGCCCACCTAAAGGATCACCACTGAATAGAAAGGAAGTTTGAGCTTGAATAGAAACTTCAATGGACGCAAAGCTGTGAAAATAAAAAGGGTGGAGAAGCTGAGAAGGAGGGAAAATTGACTCAAGGTGATAGAAGAAAAATCTAACAGTGTGATTGAAGGAGAAATGCGAAAGCTAATTTGATACAAAGCAAGCTTCAGTTTTGCTTCAAATACTCTAAATCATAAGGGCATGCTTTCTTTTGGTATGTCCCCAAATGCTTTATTTCTCACAGCTGGAGAAACTGCAATATATTGCAGGTTATGGTTTTCACTAAGGAAGCTACTGAACTGACAGATATCAAAACCACATCTGACTACTGCACTATTGCAGCAACTGAGACTATTTCATCAGTGAGACTGAGAGGACATGAAAATAAAAGTCCACATGCCTAACCAACAGGGCAGGAGGTGCTAAGGCCAAAACAGAACCAAGCTGGAAACTGAAGAAGGGCTGCCTTTACTGAAAAATTGGCAGAGGGCTAAGATTAGCCAGTTTAAGGAGTAGGAGATGGGCAAGAAGTTGCTGAGGGTTGAAGCCAGGCCTGATAACTAAAAAAAAAGAGAACAGAAATTATCAAGCTAGGAACAGAAAAAAAACGATGGCTAACACGGATGTCAAACATTAGTCTGCTGCTTTTAGCAAAGTGCTCTTTTTGTCAGTTAAGGGTCTGCTTCAGAACTTCAGGGTCCTGAATCATAACAACCTTCTTCCCACTCTCAATGCTAAAGGGCTACTTTAACGGTAATGTCATCTTAGCATTTTAAAATATATGCAGACACGTATACCACCACCATCACCCATGTTCTAAATAAATCAGCTTTTGGTCCCTGGTAAGCTCAGGTCTCTGCAGCCTCCTCAGTCTGAAGATGAAGAGAGTTCACCTTGCCTCTGCCTAAACAGTACCGTGACACTGTGTGATGGAACAACCAGGAAAAGGCCACTTGTTCAAAGAAAACTGCTTTACATCAACTAACAAAATTCTAAAGCCCAACATACAAATCTGTGTTGTTCCCAAGGTCTTCCAAAAGATTTTTTAAATCCACTTCAGGGCACCAACAAATAAAAACTGTAATATATTTTCAAATACCATCCAGCTTGTCACATCACACAGTAACGAAGAGGAGTTTTGGCAATTGAATTTCAAGGGATGTGGAACTGACACTTGCAAGGATAGATGCTGAAGTTTCATGCCGGGGCATGAATTAGCAGAAAAACCCCAGAAAAACAGTATTTGTTAAAGGGGGCTAACAGATTTTGCATGTGTAAATGCATATATGTCTGTGGGCTCTCGAGTTTGTTACCAACTCTGCCACTGTATCACACTGCCTGCCCGCTGCTCTCTCAACAGCAGAAATTTTTATATTAAAGAAAATCAGTCAATCAATAAATGAGAGCAACTCTGACTTGCAATGGCCCTGGCTAAGGTAGTGTCAGCCAACCTGAACGCCCGCAGTACTTTTCAATATCTCTTTTCTATATCTTTTTCAGTGAGCTTCAGGAAAGAACGAGTCTGAGCCAGGATGGAGCACGTGAGACATCAAGTCAAGAAGCAGGAAAGAGCACAGAGCAGGTGGCACCGATGCCGCTATCACCTCTATATTGACTCTGTCCTACGGGCAGCACCCCGAGGGGTAACTCGTCCGGTTCTTCCAACCAAGATTACAAAAAAAGGTGGTGTTGGTGGCAGCGGGTTTGCCTGGAAACAGTAACGTCGGCAGCGGTTTCCTGCCGGAAGGAAAGCTAACGGAGATGTCTGGCTGAATGGGGCAGTAAAGCTGCAGGCACCAGCAGGCAGCACTGACCTTTTCCTCACTGATGACCTGGGGTGAACCGAGCATAGCTACTGAGGAATAAACTGCTCTTCTCCCTTTGGTCTTTAAATGTCCTTTTTAAAATTGTGGGCTGCATCCTCAGCAGATAGAAATTTGCATAGCTCCCTTGTAATCAGTGAACCAGGTCAATTTACCCGCGATGAGCATCTAGTTCTACACTTTCAATAGCTTTTCAGTTTTAGATGGGCTGGAAAATCAAGATTTCTCAGTTCTAAATGCATTCCTGAACCTCTCTTCCTTCTAATGTGTCTACCCCTCCACCTCGTCCCTTCCATTTTAACCTATGATTTTTCAGGTCATTTAGTTCAGAATGCAAACACAGATGAGTTATTAGGAGTTGAACATTGCCAGCTGTGCATGTAATGTGGCTTTGTTTCACAAGGAGTAATAAGCGTATCTGCACTAACAAAAAATAAGGACACAGAGTTCAGGAAGACATGATACAACAGGAGAGGCCTCAGCAATCCAACAACAAATGCTCTTTTGCCTAAAAACTTATTGGAACTTTTTCATGTACTTTCAAGCTGAAGGTATAAGCTGAGAGTAGCAGGAAGGACCAGGCCAGTGGAATCCGCTATAATTTTACGTACTGTCACCGCTACCATCACCAGAGGGGAAAGGGTAATAATGAGTGTTATTCAACATGTCAAATACAAAATACTGTAGAAATGTTGAGGCTTGGAAAAGGGCTAAGCTAAAAGGAAAAGGGTGATGGTCGCACAGCATTGGAGAAGGTAAGAGCTGACCCCTAAAAAAAAGTGTCATTTATTTTAGACAAGCTGATCCTCCAGGCTCAGAATTTAACTTGTTTTTACTGCTGTTTTATTACTTTTTCCATTTTGCCATGACAAGCTAATGATTTTTGCAAAAATGTACCATGACAAATCCGCCCCTGCAGGTGGCTTTACACGCACTACGTTCACGAAAGACTTTGATCCCTCTTCTCTTTTTAGTTTTTCTCCTTAAGATGTGTTTTCAATTGTGGGTTTTTTTCTTCCAAAGGAAGATTAGAGGAGAGAAAGACTATGAGGAACTCACAGGCAGGACACCATCCAACAGTCCTGGTAAAACGAGACACAGAAGGCTAAAGGAAGGCTCATGGCTGACTTTCCTCACACCTCCACCTCTCACGGCTGCAGTGGGTCACTTGCAGGCCCATTTGCTGATCGAGGACATTTAATACAAGACTTTGACAGTCACAAGACACCAAAGAGAGGAATGAGCTACTGCCCCGAGGAATCACGATGCTGACGTGTCCCTACCATCGCACTAGGCAATCCCGTGTGCTGTCAGGAACAGCTCTAAACACCAGCAGGACAACACTCGTAAACGGAGGTCATCTTTAGGAAACTTTCAGGCACGCCCTTCTGTTGCAGGAGCTCTGACCATGAACCCATTTAAAGTCCATGTGCATTTCTGATTTCTGTGCTACATGCCCCGTACACCATCTCTTGAGCTGTGGTGCTCCATCTTTGAAGTTCCGCGTTGTCTTGCCGTGAGGAGATGCAGTCTACTGTCCCACCATGCCCGGGGTAGCTGAGCACCAATGGTGCTAAGTCGATGGGAGCTGCCCACCTCCTCAGAAAAATGGGTTTTATTACTCTGGCTCATATTCCCTAATATAATCATTACCTGATACATGTGAATGGGACTAAGAACAGCTGTTGCACAGAGGCTGGGAAGAGAAGACGGGGGGCGAGATGGACTTTATAACACTTAAAACTTCTAAAGATTATTCCTTTTGAAGCTAGACATACATTTTAATCAGCTACTTGAATCGTTATTCATGAATGAATTATTAATTAGTCCTCTTGACTAAAAATATCATTTCCAGCTTGCTGCAAGAATACACACACGCGCACACACACACAAACATGAAAAAATAATACAAGAAAAGGAAGATATTGCACATCATTAGCACTAGAGTAAAGGCTAGGTATTTGATCTCAGTTTAATTATGAATGCCTAGTTTGAAAGAACATTTCCACATCACCAGTCAATAACGTTGCTGTGTGCACTTGGGTGTAAGCCACATTAAGGAGCAGTATTGACAATGGCTTATTTTCTTAGCAGCTTCCCTCACTGTGTTAACGGGTGTGAGTGCCTCAGTACCTGCACAAATATATCCCTTGCGAAAATGTTTTCATCTTGTGACTTCATGGTCAAAACCGAGAAAAAACCAACAACTCAACCTTGTGGCTATTTCTGATTACATGGCAACCCAGGGCTTCAGCCACTCTAAGAGCCCTGAGGAAGAGACAGTCTTTGTCCCCAGATGTATGTGGACACAAGAAAAAGAAAAGGAAAATCTGAAGAGGAGCATCACCATTTTACTTTACAGATGGGGAAACAAGGTAAGGCCTGTAAGTATAACTTACCCAAGTCACACATAAGGTATAACTTAACACAAGGTCTGAGCCTGAGTCTCCCAAGGAAAATCTATTAGTCTACATGATTCCTTTCTGTTTCTTATCTATCTGTCCATCCATCTATCCCATTCAGCACGGAAAAACTATCCAGGACATGCACATTCATTCCGTCTCTGACCTCTCCTTTCCCCAGACTGTCAAGTCCAGCTCCCAGCCTGGTTGGAAGCACAGTTTTTTCACAAGGCAACTCAAGATGGCTCCGTAATGACCAATATCACATTTCCTATCGCATACTACCAGACAGTAAGGAAGCATCTTCATGGTGGTGTTGCTCACAGAGCTGCTGGGAAGGGGAGGAGGGGAAGAAGAGGGCGGAAGGTGGTGTCTGGAAGCCAGTAGCTGCAAAGGACTGATCAGCTTGCAGGTTCTTTTTTTCCCATAACGATAGAGACAACAAACAATTGTGCCTTTTTGTTATCTGAATTGGTTTCCTTGATGAGCTCATCCCTTCAGAAGCCACTGCAAAGTTAATTTCCTAAATGATCAAAAAGCTTCTAAACTAAGAAAATGCTGCACACTCAGGGAGGAGGGGAAGGGTTCAGAGGAATTGGAAATTACTTGTTATTCGTCAAAAATCTGGGCCATCTTCTGAATGCTGTTATTTTTAAATAGTTAGAGTGTTATGCGCATGGAGATACGTAAACACTTACAAGAGCCCATAAGGTCGAATGACTCCAGAAAAACTGTCTTGCCAGAGCCCTAGGAAAAACTTCAACAGGTTTCATGAGCCTTGCTTGGGCTATTTAACTGTTACTATATTACATGTCTGCCTCAAGCCTTCTCCAGTAAAGTAGTAGTTTCTTAACATGTATTTATCATGACCAGGTGAAATTAACTAATGTTACCAATGAAAAACCTGTCCAAGACCCAGCTTTCACCTCAACTTCCTTTGGAGAGGCCAAAGTCAAAGATGTACCACGATCAACAAACCAATGAGAAGGGGATTTGGCACTTATTACCAAACAGCGACTGTTGACCTGCACAGCGTTAGGGGACAGATTCAAATCAGGAGAGGTGTTTGAAGGGGAATCTGATGCATTTGGGTACTTGTGTCCTCTCACCACCAGGACCAGCTTCTCTGGCAGTTCCATCTCCTTGAATCATGTTTACAGCTCTACCCTTTTTTTTTTTTTTCCTCCAGACCATCACAGAGATTTTGCTCACTTAGGTTTGATCTTGCCTGGCGTGCTCTTTCAAGTTCATTTTCAGCTCAGCAGATTTGCACATCTTGCTCCGCTGCCCACACCTGACTCTGTTTTACCTGTGAATTCCTATTTGCTAACCCAGAACAGTCCCACTGGGGAGGCAGTACTCGGCACGCTCACGGCAGTGAGGGGCACACGCGCTCTGGGCTGACTTTCCTGCTCACAGAGCACAGTAAGCGCAAAGCACATTCAGGTCAGGCTTGTCTGAAGTGGAATCATAGGCATCGCTTTGGTTGTTATTAATATTTCATTCATTTCCCAGCTACAGTAGTTTTCCCCTGAGAGATCATTAATAAAATACCACCCAAATCAGCAAGCTAACAGGCAAAGTGACCAAACTACAAAACAAGTTTAATTACGTCGGTGTTATACCTTTGCAAGCACCAACTTTAACTCGAAGAATTGTATAAACTAAAGCTTTGATGATTGTAAGGTCTATTGCTTTCTATGTCTTGTCATTTGAATTACTTCTCCAATTTTCCCTTATTTCCTCTGTTTTGTTTGGTAGAATGCAAGGGCCTGTAGACGTTAGTGGAGGGTTGCTGGGAGGATCTGAACAAAACTTCCCTAGCACAAATCACCGACAGTGGAGACACTTCACCAATGCACAAACCCCACCGTGAATTCGATGCTGCCCAAAGCAGTAACTCTTTCAGGGATAAAGAATGAGATGAGATTGCTCAATTAGTGAAATCCTGTTTATTCTGAGGTTAAAATATGAAGTTTGCCAATAGCTAGTATCTGAGATTCAAAAGTAACTTAAACAAGAAAAGAAGCAAATGGCATTTTTGAGGTCTGCTCACAGAAACGACATGGCAACTAACCAATGAAGTGTGAGCTATACAAAGAACTAGAGCAAGGGCATGAAGCAGCACAAAGAAGACATACACTGATTATTTCCTTAAAAATATATGTACATAGTGGCAAACAGAGCGCCACAGGTGAACACTCTTTATGAAACAGAGTTGTTCACCTGAATGCAATCAAGCATGTACAGTAATGATTCAACCCTCTCCCTTTTCTTTATCTGTGGATGATTTTCCTGAGCTCCTTCCCAGTCTGCTTTCTTCCCAGTTGTGAACAAAAACTTATTTCATACAAAACTGCTTACCTAACTTGTATTATTGTATTATTTCTATAGCTTTCCAACACATATTTTTGTGCCTTTTTTTTTTTAGTTCCGTCTGTTTTGGAATACACCAAAGGGTATGGGCCTTAGACCAAAAATAAACTACACACCACCTGCATTTAAAAACCTACTCAGGTGACAATGACATGAAATCAGATCAACTAATCACTAACGAAAACATGCTAGCACTCCGTTCCCCTTAGGATTCATTAAATCCTCACAATGCAAAATAGCATCAGTATAAACAAGATCATCAAAATTTGTCCCACAGGGATTCCAGTGTCAATTCCTTGTGTGAGAAAATAAGCAAGGGCAACACATTCCACACTTTCACACTGATCAATTTTAAACATAAAGTAAGAGTTTTTGTAAGTCTACTGAAAAGTACATGCCACGTGCACGTGTGTGCACATGCATGCCCGTGTGTATGCGAAGTTGATTTTGTAGACATTTCTATTGCAACTACAACAGAAATAAATCTGTAATAAATGCTAAGACCAAACCATGCCTGCCTTAATTCATAGAATGGCCTGGGCTGGAAGGGACCTCAGAGATCATTTTAATCCAACCTCCCTGTTGTGAACAGGGACGCCACCTCTCGACTAGGTCAGCCAACACACATGAGAACCGAACGGGAATCGAACCCGCGACCTTGGTGTTTCAAGCACCACGCTCAGCCCACTGAGCTAAACCAGCCCTCTTCTTTAAAAACAAACAAACAAACTAACTAACAAAAAAAGTAAATGGATACACAGAAGTGTATCTCTTAAAATTTCTTTCCTGTTGAGAGAGTTCTCAGTTTCAGCCTGGAATTAATTTACTGCGCAGAGGTCCTACCCAACTGTTCTCTTTAAGCCTAGCAAAGGAAAAATGAAGTAGATTTGTTACACAGAGAAGAAGCTGAAAGGTAAGCAGTTCTGTTGCCAAGACAGAAGGAAAGTCGGTAACTGATTGTCTGAAAGTTCACTAAAAAAGCTGAATCTTTAGTGACAGAATGATGAAACCATTTTGAAAATGTACAGATTTAAAGAGAGACAGATAGAACAAAGAACGAGAAGAGACTGACATATAAAATAAAGAAATAATTGTTGTAATCTTCTCTAACACAGTATGACTTTGATCATCTTCAATAACTCTTGCGATACACAGCAAAATCAGTTCCAAATCAAATTTGCGTACAGGAATTTTTCTTACAGTGCTGAAGATGCATTTCTTGAGCAATACCAAAAAGAGAAAAACAATTTAAACAAGACAGCAGACAAACATGGAACGAATCAAACAGAAAGAGACAGCAGCAAGTGATTCTCTTGACCCTCCTGACAAATTTACATTAAACTTTTGCCTAACCAGGAGAGAACATTAACCGCAGGACTGCAAAATACGGAAGCCTATCTGGTCTTCACATCGAAACTTCTAAGACGGCTCAACAAACAACTTCCGTAATGCTACAGCTGTCAAGGTGTGAAGCAGCAGGGCTCTGTGCAGAGAGCGGGCTGCAGGGAGCTGGGCTCTCAGCGTGGGAGCCCAATACAGGCTCTCCAGTCACAGCTTTGGCCAAAATAGCTGATGAGTAGGTGCTATGTTTGGCACTTGGAGCATTGTGTCCAGTTTTGGGGAGAAAAACAAATTAAAGATGAACTGAGCAAGGTTCAGAAAGGAGCTGTAATTATTAGAAATTATGATTTCTTGTGAAAGGCTCCTGAATGTCCATCTATTTTCCTTTCTGAAATCGAGCTAAGCAGTGACCTTATCACAATCTGCACATACCAACCCATGGAATAGACACTGGCTAGGAAAAGGTTCTTCGTTCTAGCATATCCTGAACATGACAATGCTACTGAAATTCAGGCAAGAAGTAGTGTGTGTGCTCTGAACGGGACAAGTTATCAGTCAGCCCAGCCAACAGCCTGAGATGAGGCAAAGCTCCTTCGTGGAAGTCTCCCTTCAAAAGGCAGCTGGGCCATTACCAGTACATACAAACCGACGGACATTTTCTGGGCTCTTTCATGCAGGAGATGTAACTACATGCTCACATACCCTCTTTGAGCTTAATAATGAGATGATCTTTGGAAAACATGGGGTCAAGTGGGGCTTAGTCCTCTAAGAGCCTGAGTATTTGAAAGGAAACGTGCAAATAATAACACGAAAGCCTAAGAGTCTACTCCTAGAGGAAAACTTTTTGCTAGCTTGTGCTCATACCTTGCAGGACTCAGTGAGACCAGCACCCACACATCCCCATGTTATATAGGTCAGGTTTTCAGCAGGGTTCTAGTGAGATTTTCACCAATGACTTCGATGAAGCAAAATCCTGCCAGCACAGCACCAGCACTTACAGGTTTAGAAAATCCTGCCCTGTGTGCATGAATGAACACTCATGTGTTTTATCCTGCTTTTAGTATGTAACATGCCTTAAAACATTGCCTTGCAGAGTGTGAAAAAATACTTAAGTGATTATACAGTAATTTATGCAAATTGTTCTATTAATTTTGAAATCACTTAATTCTATAAAAAGCCTGCAATTTTTAGTGTCCTGTTCTGAGCTGGCTCTTGAAACATTCCTTCAAGAGGTGTGAACAAGCAAAGGTGTTTGAACAACTCTCCAGCATACTCCCTCACACAGTGTTGCAGAGGCACAAAGGGAAGGAAATGCACATCTTCATAGAGGCCTGAAGCATTTCCAGAGGACAGGAGGCCATAGCTGCTTGTTAGAGTCCAGCAGTACATGAGAAATGAAGAAGCAGAAGGGCATGAGACTCGGCGACTCTGCTGTCGTCACACAACCACCACCAGAGTGAGGTGGCACAGGTGGCCAGCTACTTCTCTAACCAGAGAATTTTCTTCTTCTGCACCTCTTCCAGTAATTTCCTAACTCCTCTGGACAACAAAATTGACTGTTTGCTAATTTGGACTGGAAGTCAGAATAGCAAAAGGTTGTGTACCTCTGCTATCCTTAAAACAGGTCTCACAGCCAACTCCATAATAGGTACTTCAGCAGCAAGCATGTAGGAAATGTTAAGAGAACGCTACGAGATCTACCTGTACAAAATTTGCTGCCATTTCTGATATGAAATGTTTCCTGTTCATGTATCATAATTATGACTCCCTGGAGATCCTTTCAAGGGTTCTTCCCAATTTCCAACGGGTTTGCAGTTAGCTGTCGCTCATCCAAAGGTGTCCTGTTCTATGTCAGCAGTGAAGCAGGATGTAAAGAGGACATAAGTCCTTGCTGCAGCAGAGAGGAGTCAGGGAAGTCCTAGGAGAACACCACTCAGAGAAGAGGGAAAACACTTGCCTGCTTTCAGTGAGGAGGGAAAGGAGGAGGAGGAATGAATGAGGATCCTCCAGTCTGCTGCAATCCTGACTGGTTGCTCTTAATCATTGCGAGAGGCTTCACACCCTGCAGCTAGAGACCAGTGGACCTAGCGATTCCCTTTGGCCTCAATTTCTATAAAGTCCAATTCTGACTACCAGTGGCTAAGGATAAACTCACCCATTTATGATTACTTAGTCATGACTGCATTGATGGAAAAGACCTCAAAGAATGTAAGAAGCATCTACATGTTTTGAATAAATCAGTTAAGAATAGAGATTTTACTGAGCAGCACATTAAACCAGATGGGCACAGCAGAAAAAGCTTCCAGCCTTAATTAATAAGGAAAACAGTGACCTGCTTTCAATTTAAAAAGTATATGCAGTAATAATTTACAGGACACAGAGCATACCGTGGCCTAAGTAAACTCCAGGTCTGTCTGACTATGAACCACATTGCTCATGCTAATGCTCAGAGTATGCTTTTAATATGCTAAATGTATCCCTAAAAGGATACTAAAAGCCTTACATTAGCATATTCTGGACGATCCTTGAATATATGATCAGTGCAAGACAGGCACAGACTCGCTGTCATGGCCTAATTAAAAACGAATAGTGTAGCATATTGACCTAACAAAAGTAATTTCTTCATCTCAACTTACTTTTTTTTTTTTTTCAGTCCTTTGGCTGGAGCAAGTGAATAAAGTTGAACTGAACTCCCTTTAATAGTTGGCAGCTTTGGGGTGCTAATTTCTCCTCTCAAACAAGCTTCCCGTTTTGCTAAAACTTTTGTGTGTGCAAACAAGAATATACCAGGACTTCCGGCGGGAACAATACGTAGCCCACCCATCAGATACCTTCTGGTGCCTGCAATACTCGGGAACGAGGAAGTCCTCCTCAGCCAAGGATCAATATTTGATCTATCCCAGAAGAGGTGTAACAGATCATCTCCAAAGTGTCTATTCATCATCACAAATGGAAAGTGAATTACAAATGCCTGTCAAAACCAATTCACCCCAAGTTATCTAGATGTAATTTCTTCAGCCAATGGAATTAAGAATGCTTAAGTTATAGTGGCCAAGCACAACTTCGTACTTACACAACCCCCTCAATCTCAAATCAGCTAAATCTACTAATGCACATGGTAGGAAAACCCTATGAAACTTCCATGTGTGTCCCATCTCTTTGCTGTGTGTTTAACTATAGCGACAAGGGCAACTGCAGGGAAGCAACACAGAAGAACCACCAGTTTGCCTTCCCATTTCCCTAGATGCCCAAAAGGATGGAGCCAAGATCACCTCTGAAGCCTCATGTTAGCCTTAGCTCTACCACATTGGCCCTAGCCACAAACACAGCTTAGGTGGGGAAACTTCCTTTTGCAGTAACAAGACGGGTGGTAATATCAGGTGCCTCACTTGCCATGGTGA
Organism: Trogon surrucura; assembly: GCA_020746105.1. Classification (NCBI taxonomy): domain Eukaryota; kingdom Metazoa; phylum Chordata; class Aves; order Trogoniformes; family Trogonidae; genus Trogon; species Trogon surrucura. The sequence continues at coordinate 50,414,427 of CM036621.1, read as the reverse complement.
CATCCTCCTTCTCAACTGTCCCATCTCCCCAAACTATTCTTCTTACTAAATTAAAAATCAGGAAAGGTGAGAAAAGTAAACCATTACCTAGTTTATAACTTTCTACTAACACAATCAGAATTTGTAACTACTTCCTCTCCATTTCTCTTCTCCTGTATTTTTTTAACATGCAACCAGCCACTTGCATCTTCATTACACACCTGTGGAGCAGGACTATGAATCTCTGCCCTCAACAGAACAGTGGCAGGGTTGTGCACTTAGTTTTTCTTAATCAGGGCCTCAATACAGAGGTGTATTAAGTTTCATAGATGTTTTATCAGTCCCCGGCACTTTCCATAACTTTGTTTTGAAGTCCAGTTCATTTAAAAGTAAGTCTCTCAACTTGTACTAAATATCTAGTTATGTAAGACACACTAGAATGAATGCTGAGAGGCAACATAAAGAAAAAACTTGCTGTCACAAACTCATCATTGAATTACTACTATATACATGTGTGTTTGGTTAACCAAAAGCAAATCACCAGTGTTTGCTAAGCAACTTCTTTGCCTTGCTGCTAAGAACAGTGCAGCTAAAACCTAGTGTGTACTGTAATCCATGTAATTCGGGTCAGCTGTAACTGCTAAACTGCTCACAAGGTGTTGTAACTTCAGTGTTGCAAATTAAGCTTTGCAGGATATTCTAAAACCAGATCCCAGGTTTCTCACATATCAAAATTGGCTGAGAATGAACTGTTTCCTTCACAGCTCTGAACTATCAGACACACATATCACAGCCAGCTATAATCTTCAACCCCTGGCAGAGAAAAACAGATTTTCAATCCCTGCTAGAAGTGCTACTTCTTGCCAGTATATCAGAAATGTCTCTAGCAACTGACAGCGTCTTGCATACACTGAGTTGTTTTCCACTCTTTCAAAACATAAAAAATTGCCAGCTTCCTAAAAGAGCTAAATCCTGCTCAAATAAGGCAAAACGTAGACTGGATTCAATAAATCAAGAGAGCACCTTTAACTTAGGTTCATACCCTACCTTAGGTTTTTGTAGTCCCAAGCCCCAAAACCTACCGGGGTCCCTGCATGGTGAATGTACAAACACGCTCTTTGCTTCCACTGCACTGTTTCACACTTAAGCACCCTCCTGTGCTCTACATGGTTTTACAAAAGCTGCTGATTGCTTTAAGACTCCAAATCAGACCTAATCCAGCCTTGCATGCATATACATATATACATATAGATCTCCAGCTTGCTTAAAATTAGAGGTCCAGAGCTTAACTGCCTAGGCAGAGTGAGATACCGACACAGAGATACTGAAGACAAGAAGTCTGGCTCTTCACACTGTGGTACGCAGTATCGTAAGCAGAGAGCAGATGCACCTCCCACCACAAGCAGTGACCAAGGGAACCAGGCATTTCCCGACCTTACGCTTTTTCCAGAGTCTATTTTTGATATCTGTATGTAATGTAGCAGCACTCGATACACAATATAAACATTAACCCAGTACACATGATGAGTAATAGGAAAGGCAGATGCGCTTTCTGCAAAGGTCAACAAAGCGCCAAAGAACGCAGTGCTTTGAAGCAGGTGAGAAAGGAGAAGTCATATTTGTGGAGATATTTTCCCCTCTCCTTGATAAAAAGAGTTTGGCTTGACCGGTTTCAACTTAAGAAAACCTGTCAATGAAGTACAAAACTATTGTTTGCACTAGAATTGCCTGATAAGTGATTGAGTTTAACGTGTCACGAGGATAAGATGCAGATAAAAACTACGAGCAAGACACAGACTCCATGGTGGCAGAGATGTCCACACAGCACAACCACCCTGGCTTTGCTCCGGTTGGCCTTGGGGGACCCTCGGCATCCTGATCTCAGCGCAGCCCTTCGCTTTTGTGAGAGCAGGTTTTCGCCCACCGTCCCTTCCCGTTGCTGCTGTGGTTCAGCCTGAGCTCCAGAAGGTGCTGCTCTCGCCTGCAGCTCCTGCTCCAGCAGCGCCCAGAGTCACCAACCTGACTGCCAGCAGCCACAAGTGTCCTTGGGCTGAAAGTGATCTCCAAAACGAAATGCCTGTGAAGAGTGGGAATTCCTGAAAAAGGCTCTTCTCTTTGCTTAGTGCTCTTGTTAAGTGGCATCTATTTCTGGACAGATTACAAACAGTGAAGACAGTTGTTGTCACATTTAAAAATAGTCCTGGATGAAGGCTTAACCTTTCCCTGACCAGCAGCAAAATCTAATTGCTATTCCTAGATCAAAAAGGCAATTATTTAGCAGATCCTATAAAGGAATGAAGGGATAAGGAACATCTCTATGTGACATTATTTCAGGAGTTCCTCACCCCACCTAACCCTGAGTCTGCACCCAAATAACTATCCCAGCGCTCTGGTGACACCAATTGCTGTGGCTCTCCACTCGCACTTCAAGTATTTATAAACCTACAAAAACAGCAGGAAAATGTCCTTGTGTTTGAAGCCCACAAGAATTTCCACTCACCCAATATTTTACTCTGCAGCTCATTTAAACTGTGGCTTTAACACCAACCATTTGTTTTGTAATCCCTGTTTACAGGAAAAAGGCTTTTATCTGCCTTAAAAACTTAACACTTAGTGGAGCTGCACCACAGCATATTTAGCAAGGGCAGCCTTGTATCTGCAAGTTGTGCTAAGGGCTTGTATCTGCAAGTTGTGCTAGGACCATTTAAAGTATGAATTTAATGTGATAAAAACCAAACCAGAGCACAGTCTCTGTGGACGGCCTTACACAAGTAAACACACAGTGTCCTTCACTAGATATTTCAGAAACTTGAAGTTTTAATCTCTTAAATCTCTTTTTTTAATCTCTTCTATTTTTTTTTTAATCTCTTCTATTGAAATTTAAGTGATCATATGGTCTTACGCAACTCTATCTCCAATAATTTAAAAGCTTATCCAAGTTACACCGGTCACTGTCCTGACAAATTTTGCTTCCGAGCTCAGTATCAAGCACTCAGATCACATTTACATCCGAGCTGCACACTGTGCATGGTTACACGCACAAGTGCATCCGCACAAGGTGGGAACTGAAAGGAAGCATTTCTCGACCCCACGCTCTCCAAATTCCTCAGACTCACGCGGTGCCGCCTGACTAAAGAGTTAAACTCAATTCCCTTCGGCTTGTTGTGTGAGCAACCCGAGCCTGCACCTGCAAGCCAACGCTCTCCTCTGCTCTTCTGGTTCTTCACATTAAGTATAATGGAACTGTACATCGAGGGACTATTTAAAATACCTTTCCAGGAATAGTCTCAAATAAATGCTTCCCTTCCTATGATCAGATTTTAGAGAGGTATTTTTAAAGTACGGGGTCTAGAAGCTTAGTGCTGTCTAAGGCTGAGGGAGGCACAGCTTCATGGCATGTGGGGCAGCTGGCAGGGGCACAGCGCGGGTACCACAGGCACTCCCAGACGCAACCCACCCATCAGAGCACCCAGAAACCAGTGAAAAAGCGACTTCCTCACAAAAGAAACTGTTAAAAAACTAGCAGCAATACTTTCAAGAAAATGCAACAGCGACACCAACTAGATGTAAGGCAGTCTAGTTTGGGAAACTTCAGGTACATACCCTTTCCGAGCACAACTTTATTTTGCATTTCAAATACCTATGTCTTTCAGTAACAATATATGCAGAAAAGAGGAAATACTGGATTTAAATGTGTATGTTTCTGATACATATATACATTTTTCAAGTATGACCAGTAATAAAAAAAAAACTTTAAAGAAAACTCCGTGGCTTTAGGCTCTCTGTGTGTATATACACACACACCTTTGTGTATATACATGAACATTTTGGGGGGGTAAATGTTCATCGTATTTGATTCACACTGTAATAGAGCGCAATTTTCACGGAGCAAAACACTACAAGATGTGATGTCACACAAAACTCCCTCATTTTAAGTAATTCTTTTGTCATGTGAAATATAAAACAATTTATGAAATTCAGATATATAATAGACTAATAATGAAAAGTCTCATCCAATGTCAATGGAAAAAGTAAATTAACTTAATTTTAGTTTGGATTTCTCCCAGACGTGTCACTCCATTTCAGGGCTAACCTTCTTGCCACGGACAAAGGAAAAGTGAACGAGGTGTGTGCTGAGAGCAGCGGCCAGGGCAGCGCTGGTGCAACCAGCCCAGCCCAGGTCCAATGGAACGAAGCTCATAGATTCAGGCCATTTGTAGGCGAGACTTTCTGACAAGCAAGTGAGTTTCTGAAACAAGAACGGACCCAGCTAAAACCTGTTTCTCTAAAGAAAAGCAACTGTAAGCACAGCAGTCTGGAAGTTAATGAGCTCATATATATGCCAGGACACTAACTACAGGACCTTACAGTCCCCAAAGACTGAAGGAACATAAAGAATCCTACACAAAGCAAGGAGGAAGTAAGGTACTAGAAGCAAGGAATCTGGAAGGCAAGTCCTTTGAACACAAAAATGCTGTGAGCGACCAGATACAGCCTTACTATACTAAACACAGAAACAATCTGTAAGTGTGTCTAAAGACACTATGAGAAAAAAATCATGTCGCTGACTGCAACATGCCTCCTCCCTTCTCAATATCCATGTAATGTCAGGCCATAAACATGCAAGCAGCCTGCTTTATACCTACTGCAAGCAAGCTGAAAGGCATGCTCCTTATGAACATGAATTCTGTAATCAGTAATGATACTGAAACATTGGGCTGGGGCTCAGCTACCCCTCGGGGACCTGCCACTGCCTTCCTCCTGCCACAGGCAGGACAACATCCCACTCCAGGAGCTCATCAGCAGACAAGAGTGAGAAATTGCCTTTTCAGAGCAGAGAAGAAAAGAGAAAGGCATCTTTCTGCCAACAGTAAGACAGCGCTACAGGTGTCTGACACTGCAACCCAAGCAAGAGACTTCATTTCCTTCCGTGCAACTTGAGTGCTACTCTGGGACAGAGCACACTACTCGGAGCTGGTGACATGCAGGAAATAACTTCCAAGGCAGCAACCTGAGCAGACTATTTGAGTAGGGATCCTACTTTTGTCCCTCTTCTGCTAGGTCCATGCTCTGAGACACCAACATCAAAACATATTAGGTGGGCCACAAGGCAGCATTGGTTTAAACTCATTTTGAGCCACTTGTGAATTTGTAATCCCTTTGATATGGCTATGTTTGTTTTCTTCACACTATTTTTGGTAATTGAGAGAAGTTTTGTATGCTGCTGCATGTTTTGGAGAGAACTCTTACAGCTAGGTGCCACTTTGTTTGTAGAAATAAGCATGGCAATATGAATTCAGGAGTACGGTAAAGGAAACATACCACTGACACTAAATACTCATCCTTACAGAAGGGTGGTCAGGGCCCGCACGGGGCTGGCACCCCTCTTTGTCTCAGGAACTCAGAGGAAACTTGCTTTTAGTAACTTACAGACTAAATTTATTCTACTGGCTGAGCAAGGGCAGACAGCATAAGGCACAATAAAGAGGTGCAACTTGCCTAAGGCCGTACAGGGATGGGGTGCCTGTACCCACAACTGCAGCCATGTCTCCAGAACCTCAGGCCAGCGTCTGCCGCTGGGAAGATGCTCCCTGATGCATTTGGCTGCAAGCCTCCACACGGTTCTTGACTTCAGGTGAGATGAATCATCCCAGTACTCTATAGTGGCTATGAGCATATATGCAGGCTTATTGAGCCATCAATCTAGGAAGCAATGTGTTCAGGTGATTTCCAAGTTCACCGAAGTTTTATGAAATCTATTTTTTAGCCAAACAATTGCAAATGAGCAGTGCTTGGTGACATTTTATTACATTTTCCCTTATTATGCCTTAGTGGTAAATTGTTCTTGCCAATCAGCATTTGCAGTATCACAGAGACCGTTAAAGTCATCTAAAGAAACTAGAGATAAATATTTGACTGTCTCTACGAAACGGGCTCCTTTTCACTTTTAGGTGCATCTTAGAGTCCTGATTAAAATAACAAACCATTACAATGATCAATTAAGAGAGTGGAGAAGCAGGTATGCCAGTCAAAACTAGCAGTCGTACTGTAAGAATAAATCAAAGCAACAGAAGCACTGAGAAAGGAGCAGTTTATGCTGAATGTTTTATCAAGTGTTCTTGAAATCAATGTTTTACAGTGATGCTATTAAACATATTTAGACCACACTAATGAGGAAGCGCAGACCAGCAAGGACTTTTCTTTTCCAATTACATTCAATAACAACACGAGTACCTGATTTATTAATTTACAATTATTCCTATACCACAGAAGAGTATCTGCCCATCGAAACACCCATGATTTTATGGTGCTATTAAAGAACAGCACTTTCATAAAGTTTTCAAAGACCAATGAAAAAAACCAGGAGCTTAAAAACAAAGCTTGTTTATATTTCCTTCCCATATATTTGGGTTAATAGCATTTTAAACATAATTGCCCAAGAGCCAGTCAGCAGAAGACACATTTTATTTCCATTTTTAAGAGATTACTACAGGGTCACCCACTTTGCCACTTGTGACTTCTGTGGGCCTGCTTAATGAATACCAGAATCCGACTGCTGTGTCCTCCTTCTCTCTCATACATTACTTATGAGTTGGCAGGCCCCGTTAACCATTTGGAAAGCAGGACTATCATGAGGTTAGCAGCTCATTAAATGCTGTTCCTCAGAGCTAATAAACTCGCATTAGCCGAATTCTACATTGCAAGTGACTGGCAAAGCTCAGACCTCCCCGTTTCATTCCCTGGCCATCACACAGCACAGTGCACTACAGTAATTAACATGAAAACGCATGCTAATTCTGTTGATATTTGATATAGAGCAGTGTTGCCTCAAAGTGGTTGTCAAAATCATGTTTGCTGATAATAAACGGTTCCTAGCAGCCTGCAGCCTCGGTGTTTATCATATTACAGTGTTATGGGCTCTCAACTCTAAATATTCATGGTGGGAAATTAAGCCATAATTTTTGGATGCTAACAGTAGTTGATGCTTAATGTCATTGGATTTTGGTAGAGCTTCAGGTGGTGTAAGAGGAAAAAAAGCTAAACACGTGATCCATTTTTAAAGCAGCAACTGAAAAGAAGTCTCCTAAAAGGCCACGTTTAGGCATCAAGATAAAAGACACATTCAGCTGCATACTTGTAGAGTTTAGAAACAAACAAAACACTCTCCGCCCTAATTCCGCAAATATTTACTGCCATGCTTCTCTAAATATTTGGGAAATTAGTATTTTATGTCAGTGCCTCACTTTCAGCATTTACTTTTCCAAACCTTAGGCCCATAGCCTGTTGAAATACTCCTAAGCAAATAACAGAATAAGAGTGTGCTGATTACTCTGGGGATGGGTGTATGCCCTGCTTACGAAACAAAGGGTCCACCTTTCTCCAGCCTGCATTTGGTAAATGCTCCAAAAAGACTAACGTATTATTTTCCAACTGTGAGAAGGATTAATGGGATTTGATGCCTGAAATGTCCATCTGGGACAGAGTCAGGAGGGAGAAAAATGACACGAAGAGCTGCAGTTCTCCACAGCAGTCAGGAGAAGATCAGAGAAAGAAAACTGGCAGAAGAGCTTTCCCACCTCTCTAGGACACCCGACCTATCAAAGTGAGTGCCTGGTCACTATCCTAATATCCTCTAAAACCACACTGTATGCACACGTACAATGAGGTTTGATCTATTTGACTCAGTGTCATTCACTTCCCGATAGCAGAAGGGGCAATGGCAACAGAAAAGCAGAAGACAGCACAGACCTTGAAAAGTCTGCAGTAAAACTCATGAAAGGCAAGAAGTCCCCCACTCCACGTGTTCCGTCAGTTCACTGACCTTCTGGTACACTCTTCTTCCCCCGGGCCCTGACATTCCTTACAAATAGCCAAACAGTTATTAAAATCAGGAACCAGAAGCTTTTCAAAAAGCAGGCTCTCTAGGAAGCCTATCCCATTCTTATTTCTATCCATGTCATTCTTCTCCTTGGCCCTTAATAACTACTCCTGAACATGGTGCTGCTTTACAGAGCTTGTTGCTCTGGTGTTACCCCAGAGCAATGAGTCTGTGTCTTTCAGTTGCTATGCAATTTCCAATTGTAATACGGGATTCCTTTCTGGCATTCTTTTGTTGCTAAGGGATGTATGGTTCCTAGCCCAGACTGCAGTTTCTCAAAGCAATCATATACTCCCTTGGACAAACACGTTAATTAAAACGTCATTGTGTCATTTCTTTCGGCATGAGATCATAGCTTTGTTTTTAAGAAGGACGCAGCAACAAGGTGGGAGAAACGCAAAAGTGGGCTACAGGAAGATTAGAGCATTAGTAATTCTAAAAAGTGTGCTAAAATCCATTCCACATCCTCCACCTGCCTGCAGTGCTGAGATACTGCTGAAATGTAAGCATGAGATCCTCTGCAAGCGGAATTGTGGGCACTGAGCAGCTCCCCCTGTTCCCGTAGAACCCATGTGCATGACTTCAGTAACTTGTTCATGCCTTTCAGCTCTCAGGCACAAGGCTTGGACAGAAGACAGAGATTGATTTAATGGAGAACAAATGTAATGCTCTGCAAGTAGCTTAGACTGCACCAATTAATCAATTATCCAAGTACATTCCACTTTAACACATTCATTACTATTCTAATCTTTAATCAACTGCTTGTTCCACACACTATGTGGTTCCTGCACTTCTCTGTGAAGAACAATATTCACTTTGCAGAGGAAAAACACCACTTCCAGTGCCAAACATGAAAAATCAGAAGCGTACTGACCGCTGTATAATGTGAACAACCTTGTAACCAAGGGCTTACAGACCGTGCTGGCACTTGCCACGGCTTTGTTCCATACACTTGTTAAAAATATTTATTGGAGATTATCAGCAGAAATGCTTTTACCTTCATGTCTCAGCTTGTCACATGCAACTGAAACTTCTACAACCAGCTACTGAATTTCATGAAGTCAGAAGTGCTTTCAAGCTGTGAATTTTTTGTTTGTTTTTCAAAAAGAGGAAGAATTTTGAAAACTGTTTGCACCACTTCCAAGTCTTCACCCGTATCACTACTCTCTCTCACCCCCTTCTGGCTCTAGTGGAGGGTAACTGTTCCCAGAGGAGACAACCCACCCCAGCAAGGCTGGATCCAAAGCCCATTTGAAGCTGGAGAACCTCTTCCTTGTCTTCAACAGATGTCAGAGTATGCCCTTAACACTTTTTTTTATTTTTTACTTTTTAATGCACTTATTCTACAAAAGGAGTGACCTTTATGTCACCGCTTCAAGTCTCTCAGTCTCCCAGCCCCACAGGAATTTCACATATTTGTTCCAGTGAAGGAGAGTTTTGCCAGAAAGTACTTTGAATCCCCATCACCAGCCAGGAGCTGAGGAAGGTCTTTCTGTAAGACCACCTCTGCATCAGTGTGCCATGAAGGGGCCCAGGTGACAGAAGACCAGGGGGTGGGATGGGGGAGGAAAAGTGAGATCTCGGGTTTAAGGTAGAAGTGGATCAAAAATTATCCACAATAGTGAGAAAAAACATTTGTTGCTAACAACTCTGGTGTTTGATGTGCATACATACTTTGCTATCTAGCCTTTCATCAAGAGCCAGAGGATTTATCCTCAGGCAAGAGAGATGGAGCAACTTAAAATGGTCAGTGACCACAGAAAGGATTAGCACGTAATTATCTTTTTAATCCACAACATTTACTTTTTCAGGATTTATTTGAGCTAATACAAAAGCGATTAGTGTTCTGGTTTTGCCAGAGTAAGAAGTTGTTTATGACTCCATTCCCACACACGGCCTGTAAGAAATAGATAGTGTTGGCTGGAAAGTGGCCAACAACAGAAAGTTTCATCATCATCTACAATATATTCACAAAAAAAGAAATGACTTGTGCAGTTCCTAATAAGTACATCGAAAAATAACGCAAAAGCATGTTATGTTACCCCAGCCTGCAAGGACACAATAAGAGGTGGCGTGGAAAGTCTTTCAGCTTTTTTGCCTTTGCTAGACATGTGCTATTTTTACAAATGTGGGATAATCAGCTCCCAGCATTCCAAGATCTCAGTCAGCCCCCAAGAAATCATGACTAAAAAATGCTGAGATGTTAAAAATAATCAATGTTATTTTTTTTGTATGTGCATTCTAGTTTCTGAGAATTCAGGATTCCTATTTTCCTTTTTTCCTCCCCATTTGTGATGGCTGGAAATTGATTTATTTGGTTTTAAATGGAAGCTGAGATTCTCAAGGCATCAAAAAAGTTGAGAACCTAAGGTTTTAAGGAGAATCCTCAAACTGACTTTCTCAAATCTGTCTATGTAATTTAAGATTGTTCAGAATAGCACAGGAATCTGAGACTTCAGGATTGTGTCCCCCACCCTTTCCAAACTGGACTTGTATTGCTAGAGCGCACACAATTTTTAAAAGTATTTAGATGGCTAACTCCTACTAATTTGAGTTCAATGCTTCTCTGTTTTTAAATATGTGGCCCTTGCCACCTTTTGAAAACAGGGCTTATCGAAGTTGTACTTAAAATATTGCCACATCAGCAAAAAAAGTAGAAGAAAACACTGATAAGATGAAAGGATGGATAGATAGATGCATGTAGAGAAGTAACAAATCAGAGAACTTTCTTCTTCCTATCCTCTTACTTACATCGATTAAATTTGTTTCTATCTGTGTTCGGAGCAGACTTAGAGAAGTGGAATGTATTTCTCCAACCTCCTAACACTTAACGGAATCAAACCAAACTCTACAAGCGTAGTAATGAATGCTGTCAATCTTTTATGTATTAGTATTTTTTTTTTAGCTTTTCATACACAGAGGAACGTCCTTTAGACTTCTAAATGGCATGAAGTTATACAAAGTAAATCATGCCATTTAGAAGAGTAAAGGACATTCCTGTGTCTATGAAAAGCTAAAAAAAAAAATATTAATATATAAGTAAATAGCACAGTTTACCCCTACAAACCCTCGACTGTGATAGCTTTGTCTTGCAGTCAATCCTCTGCTCTGTTACAAAACCAGCAAGGAACACGTGTCTTCACACGTGCACAACCTCGTCAGGACTCTTACTCCGCTTGGTATTTGAAAACAGATCCTAGGGCTTAGTGAACTTGCAATGAATACCTCTACCAAGTCTCTGCAGCATGTAAATGTTCCTTTCTTAGGGAAGATGCTGAAATCAAAGGTGAAGCAATTTAACTGTGGGTTGATTCCTCTAGTTCTTCATCCAACTTGAGGCTGAAAGGACAACAGACAAACCTAAGAGCTTTCTTTTCTTCCCCAGTGTGGATAGATCAATTGTGAATTGCTTGAAACAGATTAGGATTTCAAAATGTCTTTTCTCACGTAAAGGTTATGGTTGTATTGCAATCACAGTATCTCAAAGAGATATTCTAGGCTGGCTTCAGTCCACTTAGATCTTGGGTAGCATGGAGATCATTTTTGGCCTGCAGCCCAAATGTTTACTTGGTGTCTGGGGAAGCCTTTGTGGCCTACACTGGGCTCCCTGGCTCCACTGCCAAAAGCGGGTGAGGCAGGCAGCTAGCGGCTGTTTAAATCCCCAGCTTCCACAGCACAGACAAACACTTCAGCACTTCTGTGGAGAAGGCAGAGCATAAAACCATCTTGCACCAACGGGTCAAAGAATTATTAAATTGTTCAAACACTGAGGTTGCTGCTTTCACCTTTCACCTGGCCTGGTGCTCTGTGAGGCAGCACCGATGTTGCGTATGTATGCTACGTGGTTTGTGTCTTAGCAAAAACCTTCGTCAACCACACCCACTTGTAAACCTCACTTTGGACAAAACCTGCAAGGTGGTGGACTAACGCTTTGCCAGCTCAACACCAATCCTTCCTCTCTCTCCTGGCCTTGGCTCTGGCAGAAGGTGCACAACCCCGAAAGGAACTAACTTCCTTGTGCCGAGCAGCTGCCAGTTCACCTGACTCTGTGGTGCCAGAGCAGCCCAAAGGGACCAGAAAAATGCTGGAGTTGTCCCTGTACATCTACATGTAACAAAAGTTACAAGGGATTTAAACTATATTTAAATTAGTTGTCACTCTCCTTCCATGCCCTGTATGCATTTCATACCTGCATCTCAGTTTCTATTAGAATTGTTACTTGTAGAGCAAGACTTTTAAGCCAGTGGTGCAAAAGCCTCTCACGAGGATTCCGGTAATACACTTCCTAATCACATGGCAGACGGGTGGAAAACATGAAAGTAAAACAGTCAATAGCTGCTTGCTACCTCACCCCCTCTGAACTGCAAACATTTCTCAGGGAGCTGTGAATTACTCCCCTATTGTTCGTGATACATTATTATTATTTTGAAGTGGCTCATGCCTGCATTGTTTGGTTGCCTGCTTTGCTTGCTTTATCAGTCTGCTGGGTGATGTATAATTAAAAAAGCCCTGTTTCAGCACCTCATTCACAGATCTTTTCAGACAACACTCCAAGTGTGATAGCAAGAAAACCACAATATAAACTTCAACTGTTGCAGTTTCCTTGTGCATTTATTGAAACTCTCCTTTTCGGGGTACGTGTTTCTCATCAGAAACCGGTCTGTGCTACGAAAGCCAGTATTTGTTTCCCAGTTACATCCCTGACCAAGACAGTTTGTTGACATAAGAAAGCACAGACGCCGAAAGCAGGTGAGGCTGGACATTCGCACTTCCTGACAAAACCTCCCAGGAGGCAGGTAGTGTGTGGAGATACACCTGGAGATGGTGATAGCAGATTAGAGCTAAACAATACATTTTTAAGTGCTGGGCTATATGTTCCACAAATGTCTGCAGGAGAGAAAAAACTCTGCACCTCCTCTCCCATGCACCCCCTGCCTTTGCTCTTCCAGCGCCAGCCGCTCGGCTGACTGCCCTGTCACCTGGAGTCCTTTCTCCTGTCACCTCTCTCCAGAGCCTCAATCCCTGAGACACAGTCGACACCATCTCTGTTCTCTCTAAAATGGCCTTTTTTGTCTATTGTTGAATCTAGAGCTCCTGTCCAGGCTCTTCTCATCTGTTGACAACTGCATCTCTCTTTTAAGAGGCAATTTTGCCCTTCTCTGTTTCCTTCCAAATTTCACTGTGTGAGGACTACTCTAGCTCATCACTTTAAACACGTCTTTTTCTTCTCCCTCCCATTTCATGTCTCCTCATCATATCAAATAAAAGCAAATTTATTCACTTTCAGGATCATCCAGAGCCTATCACTCTCATACACTATTTATGTCTTCTCCCACCCTCAGTAAGCCCGTCATGCCACCTTTCATCAAACACACGATGCATTTTAAAACATCTTTTGTTCTTTCTTCTGTTCTGTATCTCAAAGATGGGGACGTCCAGCAAGTTACTGACCGCTTTCAAATCCTTCCCCTCAAACCTTCTTTGCCTTCATCTAGAAGTGAAACTTCTGCTGCCTTGATGGCTATGGATGTGCAGAACTGATGCTTCTGAAAGGAAGTTGCTCTGTCTCCCTGTGTTTGTTTTACCCGCTTTCCTGGGTCCACTGATGACCTCCTGCCTTAATCACCCTGAGCTGTTTAGGACAGGGACTACTTTTTTCACTCTTCTCCTACCAGTTTCTCAGCCATGACTGGGAAGTGCTGCTTACAGATGAGTCCTCTGTAAGCTTGTGATCCTTGTGTTCTAGAAAAAAAAAAAGCAGCTCAAGTCTAAGTAATAACATTTGCAGAAGTTTACATATACTTGCAAACTAACCACTTAAAACATGTGTCACGTTGCTCTTGGCCAAACCAGTAGCAACAAGTAAGAGAGGCCTAATCTTCACACAAGGCTTGCATTGGCTTAACTGAAATCAGTTCTGAAGTCAAGTCCGTTCCGCAGGTATGAAATCCCAAGTGAATGCGCTTAACTTAGTGCACAGACATCAATTTAGCTGATCTGAGTTATTGAAGTAGGCTAAATCAATACAAGGCACTTGTAAGTGGCTTTAGAAGAACATTCACGCAGAGTTTATTTCAATTTAACAAGTCGTGTTAAGGAGCAATTTTAGTTAAACCCAAGTAAGGTTTCTTTGTTGGTTATTCTTAAACCCCAGATGATGATTCTAATTACCCACATAAGAAAGCACAGAGGAAAGCAACCCTTGCACCTCTGAGCCACTACCCTGAGCCTCTGCAGCAGATCCCACAGAAGATGGATGTGAAACCGGCTGTCAGAACCTCATATCACAAACCTCCCATTGCCAGGGCAGTGAAACCACCACCAAAGTGCACAGACACCAGTCACACGCTAATGCCAAGGGAGAACCAGTGACCTCCTCCAGTAACCTCTGAGATGCTGCAAACAGCACAGCCTCCATCTCTGAGACTACGCCTGTGCCGAGTCAGAAGCAGCAAGGCAGCTTTCTCATGCTGCTCACGGAAAGACCTTGGACATGGTTTAGATACCAGCAACAGACAGGGACAGAAGAGCTCAGAAATGGCCCTGTAAGGCATGGACAGAAAACCCACCTAACCTGGTTGTAAACTGCTGCTTGCCAGGAGACACAGCCCTGACCAGAACTGCCCTGCAGCCATGCAGATGGGGGGCAGCTGTCTCCAGAGAATGATGCAAGAAAGAAGAGGTATGAGCAAGCAGGGATGTTGGAGGATATATGTCGAGGAAGCCCATGCCCCATCTGATCCTCCTGCTCTGCCAAGCAAGCAATAACCTGCCTGATCCAAATCCTGCAGGACGAAAAGTCTCTGAGCAGAGAAGCACAGAGGCAGCACTGCAGCTTCTTCCTTAGAAGCAAAGTAGTAAGGTTGGATAGGTCCACTGACAAGACAGTGATTGCAATTATATGTTTTTTCTATTTATACCAGAGGCTAAATTAACAGATTAATGTTTACTTCCAGCCATTGCTACCAGCCTGAAGGGGAAATGGAGCAGAATGAGGTTGGCAGAGGTCATAGCTCATTCAACCCATCAGCATAGTTGAATTTGCTCAGCAGAGCTTTGATTACTTTTCCAAACTTCAAGGCTGGTTTGTGGTAAGATTTTTTTTCTAGAAAGGGAGGAATAAAAGGCTAAAGCTAAGGCCATGTTAAGATATTAATAAATCTCTCAACTAGCAAAAGTATTATCT
The DNA here is from genome assembly GCA_020746105.1 of Trogon surrucura. Lineage (NCBI taxonomy): Eukaryota > Metazoa > Chordata > Aves > Trogoniformes > Trogonidae > Trogon > Trogon surrucura. Next base: position 50,399,383 of record CM036621.1, on the reverse strand, counting down.
TTATTTGGGAAGCTGAATGCTTCTGAATATTTAATCAAAACCACTCAGCTCTGAACATCCAGAAGTCTTGCTCCTGGATGAAATGGGGGCTGCAGTGAGATTCACCAAGCTCACACGGGGCTAACTGTACAGCCCATGGGATTAAGCCATTATGCGGTGGCAGCCATTAAAATGTCCCTCTCAGCTCTTCCTCTGACACACACTGAGGAGCACACTGCCCCTGCAACCTCACCCTACGCATATTTTAGCTCACTGCCTCCTTTTAAGACACCAAGTCTCTCTTAGAGATCATCACTCCCTCAAACAAAAGAGCCTCTGAGTCCTGCCGTTGCTGAGGCATTTCACAACTGTCACCTTCACCGAGAGCAGCACTACAGCCCACACCTGGACCCAGCTTGTATCAGCATTTAAGTGTGACTGCCAGAACCACAGCTACCACAAGTAACAGTTAACTCAGCAGGAGCAAATAAAACCACAAACCATGTGGTCAGAGAAGCATCACTTCAGAACTCCTACACACTCTGTGTAGGTAAAGAAAGAAAACAGAGACTCAAGTCCCCATCCACCCATCTTATCTTGTACTTGGAGCATTTCAGAACAATAATCCATTCCATCTTTGACCGCCTTTGCCGCTTCCCCAGCCCAGCCTCCAAGGAGCGGGGCTCGGACAGCCGTGCTGGCAGTCAGAGCCCTCAGCACTGCTCCAAGCGGGCTGGCTGCACCTGCGTGGGACTGGAAGCAAACACCAGCCAGGGGCAACTCTTGCTAGCTGGCTTTGACATCTGACTGAAGAGTAGCATACATCTCTTGTTAAAGAAATAAATAGCATTTGGGTCTGTAAAAACAGGTAGCAGTGAGCTTCTTTCTCAAAGAAAAAATAATAAAAAGAGAAAATTAGAGAGCCTTTTATCACCATCTCAGAGCAAAATGCAATTCCTGTTCTGTCCCGGTGAGGCTGGCAGAGAGCACCAATGCCATGGATACGCCAGACTTCGGATGTCCTGCCAATGCTAGTCAATGTCTCCCAGAACATAGCTTGTAGCTATCAATTCAACACAAGGGAAAATGTTTTATTAATCCCCATGCGCTTCTTCCACAGCCTTTTCTCAAGCAGCCTAGGACACATCGAGCTGTGTCCACTCCACCTTCCCTGTCGACCACATATGGGATAGGGAGTTTTACCTTCATCTCCTCTGTATTTGTCTTATCCTTTTCTGCATTAATACTTTTTTATTAGTATTAATGTTTTCCCCTCTTCTACATTACATTTTTCACTAGTGTTTGAAACACTGTGCTCAGGATAATGGATCTTTAACCGGCTTAGGCTTGTGAAGAATTCAAGTATTAAGGGAAGATAATCATCACTATTTCACGGAAATAAAACTCGGTTAACTGCAGAGATGAGAAACCCATCTCCTAGGCTACATGTGTACTTTGCTTCTCATACAAAGCTACTAAAGAGTAATTTCAGTAGCATCTGGACTGTGCCCTCGAGCCAGGGAATGAACTCTGTCACAACCTAAAGCTCGCCACAAAGCTTGCCTCTAATTCAGGTGCACTTAACTTGATGCTCCTTTGGTTTAAAAACAAGGAATCAGCATGCTTTTATAAAACAAATCATAACAGCAGTAAACCAAAGGAACCATTCCAAGATATGACATGCTCCTGCATTTAATTCTCCACTCCAGAACCAGACAGAGATATACTGGGAGCCTGGAGTTCATCGTAGCACTTAAAAAAAAAGCAGAGATGCCCAGAAGTTAGGGCTATGCCTCCAGTGTAACCTCAGAAGTGACTGCCGCTTACTCTAGGGACATCCGCAGGAGTCTGAAGCTAGTATATTGGGTTAAGTTCAAGCATGCCAGCAAGCAGCTCCTTCAAAAAGACAATTCACCCTGCTGAGAAGTAGGTAGCTCATATCTGACCATGACCATGTTGACAGCTCTGCACCACAACCAGCAGCTGAGTCGATTCATTTAAAGCTTGCTCTGTATATCTGTTTTCCACTGGACATACTCTTACAACAAAGGAAGCATTTTATCATAGAATCATAGAATGCATTGGGTTGTATGACTGATATTGGGGTGAAATAAGAGCAGAATACAACTCTTTAACCCTTTTTAAGGTTTTCTTAAACCTTTTTACTTCCTAGACCAGGTAAAGAAGTCAAGATCAACTATATCAGTGAGCTGAAATCCGACGGAATAGAAAATTCAGTTTAAACCAGATTCAATTATCGTTCAGTTAACACAAATCATTTTCGTTTAGTTGAAAATGTGAGTTAATTTATAGAAGAAAGCATGAAAAGTTGTGGAATATCATAAGCCACGTGTTTTCATTTTTAAATAAAAGATGGTGCCTGACAATTTCAGCACTTTTCTCCTTGTTTTTTAAACTACTCCTTTCTCACACAAAGGTCCCCTGTCAGACATTTTTCAACTTCAAGTTCTCAAAAAAACCTGCTACTAGCTCTAACTGAACAGGAAATTGGAGCAGATGAGCTCCTTCCACCCTGCACAACAGTCTTGGAAAGAACATCTTGAACCTCTCCACACAAACCCAGCCTCTGCATCCTGCACTCCGGTACCCATGCCCCAGAGCTATTTTCAAAGCTGACAGATTCTGCAGCTTCTACATCGTGACAGAACCAGCTCCCAGAGTTTTTACAGCCTTTAGCATCAATCTGAATGCATGTCCAGCTGACCGATAAAAAAAACACCATCACAAAAAAAAACTGAATAAAAAAAAAAGAAAGCATCACCACAATCTTCTCTCTCTAGCATGGCAGACAGAGATGTCTTTGATGCTGCCCTTCCTTCTCTGCCCTTGCATCAGGACTACCCACAGTTTCAAACCCAAAGCACATGGCTATGCTATTTCTGATGGGTAGAAGCAGAAGCCAGCTCCTGGGGGAACTCCAGCATGAGCACAGCTTTTCTATGATGATTGGCCAGGTGGACGCCCTCTTGCTTTTGAGCTTTAAAGAAATGAAAGCAGACCTAGTAAAATTTCACCAAGGGGAGGGAGGAGGGGAAAAATAGAAGAGGAATAAAAAAAGAAAGGCAAAGAGGTTTCAGAGAAGACAGCCCCTTGAGCAATTTCCAAACATCAAAGAAAAAGGCCTCCAGCGTGTTCTCCCCATCTGACACCTTTGTTCCTCCCCTCCATGCCTGCAGGCATGTTCCTAGTGATGCACAAAAGGCTCCTACAGCCCATGGACAGAGAGCTCTGCATCCACACACCTTACCTGCCTCCAGCCCCAATCACCTCACGCTGACACTTCAGACCAATCAAAACTTGTTTTACATGAAAAGTGGCTCTTGTGAAGCTCAGTGGGACCGACGGTGGAGTCTTGAGTCTCAGAGAGCTCCAGTGGTTCTGTATCAGATGCCCTCTTGTGCAGCCTGTTGGCTTCTTCATCCATAATGCAGTCACAGTTCAGGTGAGCCGTCCTGCTCTGCCATTAGGCTGTGGGGCACACACATTTTCTTACCTCTGTTCACACAGAGGTTTCCCTTCTTCTACAGGTCTGCATTCCTATTTTTACGCTCCCCTTAAAGTTACCTTTTCCTGCCCATCTCTGCCTCAGTGGCTTTGCAGAGATGCAGAGCAGGTGGCTGCATATTTCAACGTTTACGAAGCACGCTCACACGCACAGCACACCCAGCTGCCCAGATCTGCTGCCCTCAAATGTATGCCTGTCACCACATCCACTTCATGGGGCATGGTGTAGGCCAGAAAGGGTCTCTGGAGACAACTGTAATTGTCAGTCCCTTTTAGTTCCCTCAGTCATGTAAGGAAAGCTCCTGATAGTGAACCCCCTGCTCCTCATCAGGAGCTGCTGTTATCTATTATCTGCGTGCAAATTCAGAAGCAGTGCTCATGCGGGTAAGCTAACAAAAGTGTTCCTGACCCTGGAAACTGCAAGCAGGACCAAGCATAGCACCACTGGGAGGTTTAATCCATCGGAACTTCTTCTTCCCTAGACTAACATAAAACACATCGTCATAACAGCAGCATATCCCTTTCACACCCCAACATACAAAGCTTGCGTGATCAAACTCTGCTTCAAATAAGCTCTTAATGAACTGCTGCTCAACCCTGGCTCTGCACTGCTGCACATCTCAAGGCTGTTGTAGAACCACCCAAGTTAAAGCTGCCCCATGCTGGTTTTAACGAGACTAGTCCCAGCACTGGAAAAGCTGAGACTCATGACATTTCAAGAAACAGGTTTGTGTGCAGGCAAGGAACAAGCAGCCTGGGATGGAGCTGGCAGAGTAGAAGGAAGAAGCACTCCCCTCTGTCAGCCTGCAGACAGTGAAGGCTACGTGACAGTCTTGCCCCAGTACCGAGTGTCTGGGAGGGCTTCCCTGTCTCCTGTCTTCAGAGGCTTCCCTGGAGCTAGATGTAGTAAATGAAACAGTTTTTGGTTCATTGCCTCTCCAGTCCCTCCATATAGAGTTTCTAGGGAATTTCCCTCAGCAGCAAATGACATGAAAATGAACAGGCATGAAAATATCCTAGGGACACCAATTGCTTCCACAGTGTAAACCCAGGGGTCTGATCCAACCTCCTTTGAACTCAGTGGGACTTTAGCATTTGCAATGAATGGCGTCCTTGCCAACTTCTCACTCCAATAGGCTGGGCAAGAAAAGTTAGAGAAGGGAGCTCACTCTTGGATTTGCATTTAAATCCAGGTCTGTAAGCACATCCTGCCTTGTAGATGTATGCTGCCTTGAAGACATATGCTGTAAAGCCAACGAAATGCCTTCGCTGAGCTCCAAGTAAAGGCATTAAACCTGACACCTGATCCCTAGAGTTTCATGCCATTTTGAGCCCTAGACATCAGCATCCCCACACTGCTGGAGGCTGGTCCCTCTGCCCCACCAGTGGCTCACAGCTCACATTCCCACTGTGGGCGGAGAGAGAGAGACCATCAACCCAGGACAACTGAACTATCTCGCTCGGTAACCTGCCTTTTGCAAGGGAGCGCTGACAGGTTACATTCGCCACGTAACACAAGACTTAAATTATTTTACAAAAGCACTAAATTCCTTGTCAGCTGTAGCCTGTCAGAAGGAAATAACAAAATCAATGAATTCAGAAGACTAGAGAGAGAAGGGGGAGGGTGGAGAAAAATAAACAAACCACTGAAATGAATGCTTCTTTCATTCATCTGAACTGAAGAAAATATACTACTGGAGTAGCAAGGATTTTAATTTCTAAAATTCCTAGTCAAGACCAGAACTTGGCCTGAGCTGTGGAGTACAATCCAGTTCTTTCTTTCCTTTCCAAGCAGGTGGGGAGCTGGGATATATTTTTTCAGCGGTGCTGTCACTATAAACTGTACAATATCTTCTTGACTTTAATGCTTATTGCATTTTACTTTAGTTACAGTGTAGCTCAACACAAATCTGTCTGCCAAAGTTGGATGTTTTGAAATGCCACCCATTCCTGACTCGTGTGATTGAAATGGAGGGATTACTCTGTTCAGATGTTTAACTCCCTGTGAAGCACGTGGCCAGAGAAATCCCTGTGCAGCTACAGCTCTCAAGTCATTGAAGTCAAGCAAAGTCAGTCCATTACTAGAAGGCTTCAGTATTACTGAACTTATCTTGATTGCCCATATTTCTAAAAAGTTAAAGGGTGTGTCACACTTCCATAACACAGAGAATTTCCTACTTCATAACTGAAATAGATAGAGAAAACTACTGCAGAGAAGTAAAGAGGAGAAACTGCCAAGAGCGTGAATGAATGGTGTTACTATTTTACACAGCATTACCATGTGACAACAGCAGCCTACCTGGATGTGTTACATAATGACATTTAAGTTGACATTTGTCAGTGTTAAAAGTTTAATTCCACATCATGTCAGATCCTCCCCAAGTAGCATTTTCATACCAAACTCTCAAAATTATTGTAATTAAAGTAGGCAAGCATTATTGGCTCCGTTGTAGAAGTGGTGATTCACAACAGAAAGCAGCAGATGCACAGGTTACCACAGGACTAGGAAGTATTTCCTCAGTTGACCCCAGACCCCAGCCCTTCCTCCCAGGCCAGCACCCTTCTTTCCCCAGCAGCCACATAATGATAAGCCTGAAAGCCCAAGACAATGTGTTTCTGTTTCCAGAGGCCATAGTTAGACAGGAGTGATCTGCTGTGTCCACCTTGCCACGTAATTTAGCCCAAGCACAGCACCTGAGCTGTGTGGTTAACACTACTTCCAAAGCCAACCAGGCTCGATCCCAACTCAGGGAGCCTGGTACAGAGCTCCACTGCACGGTGTAGACAGGCCTTGAGTGAGCTATCATTAGCTGCTATTAATTCTGACAGAGCAGCCTGAACACAACATCTTTAAAAGGGCTTAAGTGGGAGTTAGGCACTAGTTAACTTATAAATTAAAGTGTGAATTAAATTATCCACTGAAGAAAGTAAAGAGCAATTTAAATTTCAGTTCATTATGAAGTCAAAGCAAGTAAGCCAACTTACACCAGCTAAGGATTTTGCCTTGTTTCTTCTCATGATTTTAAGCCCTGTTTTGTTGCAGAAGAAGCTGCACGGCATAAAGTTTTCCTGCTGCATGATATTGGAGACTCACATCAAACTTTCAATAAACTGTGTTAAGACTATTTGCAATCCACTATATGCATTTCGTAGCTTATGTGAAAATATTGGGGGGCAGGGGGACAGCAGCAAACAACTTCCTGTGTGATTCTTTTAACTCCTAGTTAAAAATATTCACCAATATATCATTATTATGATGAGCTTTTTGTTTAATTCCTTGCTATAACCATTCAAAACGAGTCTGTGCATTTCTATCATCAGAGATGAAATCGAAAACAAAGAAACAAAGAAAACTGAGAGTAAATTGTTGATCAACAAGTTGCAAAGAATCACAGACATTATACCATTTAGGACGACAAAAGCATATCCAAATCTTTCATAGAGACCATGCAAAATTCTGAAATTTAAAAAACAATGTCCAACCTTTGTCACTGAACATAAACAACTCACGAGTGTAAATCTCACAAGGCTCAAAATCAGTATTTATTTTTGGCCGTGTACAATGTACCTATTTGCCTTGATAACGCCCATGAGCGATTTTCTGTTAGCTGGAGGCAGTCACTCCTCAGCTTGCAAGTCCCTTACCCGGGATTCCTCGGGGCCAGGTCTGCAGCCGTAAGCGGAGGAGTGCCTGGAAGCGTTTCCCAGGCACCGACACCAACTGGCGGGGGGCAGCCCGAACCCGTGCTAGTAACTGCCTCCGTGCTCAGCGCAGGGTGGCCTGTGCCAGCAGGGATCGGGCTCCGGTCTCTCCTGGCTGTCAAATCACACCTACAATGTCTGAGGAGAGCAGTAGCTGGATTGGGGCAATTTTTTTTCCAGGGGAGTCCAGCAGCGCTCTGGAGGAGAGAAGCCAGGCTCATGCTAGCAGGCAGCCTTGCATTTATGAGCACAGGGGCAGCCACAAGCCTTACGCCTTTGCACAGGGGTGCGGCGAGCGAGGCGACCCCACAGCAGGTCCTGCGCTGTGCCACCACGCAGAAGAGCCCTCCTTTCCCAAGGGAAGCACCGCCAAGCTCAAGGTGCTTCTCCCCGCTCTCCTACCCACCGGCCAGTCAGCAAAGATGTGTCAGGATACAAATGCCCCTGTGGGCCGTGCAGCTCCGAGGACAGAGGAAAAGGAGCACTCCTGGGCAGACACAGAGCCACGGCAGCTTCTTTCACAGCACAGACAACTCCTGCAGCAGCCCTGTGCGCAGAGGGTGCCCAAATGGATTTTTAAAATGATTTTTTTTTAAAAAAAAAAAATTCCTCATTCCTCCACGTATCCTAGCAACACCTCTCGGAGGTTAGAGATGCAAAGCCTTGCCCACCTGTTGCACAGGAAGCCTGAGGCAAGTTGCAGAGTGCTTTCCTCCCAGCTCGCCCCACTACTAGGAAGCGGCAGCGATTAAGGAATACGCCACAGTCTGCGTAATCCCAGTCTCTCCTCTGCTCAGGCGGGTGTCACACACAGATATTCACATCTCCAAACACCGTGAACTCAACGGTGGCTCGTGCAGCGTGCGTGTGCGGGGTGCTCTGAGAAAGGTCTTGCTGACACAGGCTGAGGGCTTCGTGATTAAGGCAATAAAAAGGCCTTAATCCCTGCCACAGAAATGCTTTAGTGCGCGCAGACACGCAGTGCTGAAGGCGCTCAGGCGCTGAGTGGGTATCTAAGTAAGATTTCCAAAAACACTACAGGTCCAAACTGTGCACAGTGTACAAAACCAAAAGAAAATTCAACTTGTCCCATGCCCCTCCCTCCAATCCAAACAAGCTGCAATATCATTTTACCAAATGAGTAGTCTTTGTTAAATGAACTCAAACACACCTCGCCACCAAAATACCCAAAAAGCTCACTGGAAAGCAACCTTTTTCATAAGAGCTGCAATTACTTTTCTCTCTCCTCTAAAACACCTCTTAGCATTTTCTATTTCTTGTGGTGTGGAAAAAAAGAATTACAGAAATTATCATAGAAGTTAAAAAAATATAGAACAATTAAATTTCATAAAAACCTAAAAAAACAGAATGTATTAAAAAAATCTGCAGAACTGTAATTTAAAATGGATCACTTTCTACACCCAGTGAAGATTGTCCTTTTCTTACGATTCTTCTGCCCATCCAATGAGATTTCTTTTCTTAGGGTATCACTGACCAAATCCTTACAGCTGCAATAGGCATTTGTCACCTGAATCTCAGTTACCTTCATTTATCTGCATTCTTGCAAAACAAGCAGATAAGACACTACATATTTTGCTGCTTTTTTGTGTTATTGAACTAATCACTGTTAAGTCCATTTTATTCTAATATATTAAAGGAATTCAGTGCTTGCACAGGCACACGCGGGGGAGCTGCTGTCCCCAAGGCCACCAGGGGAGATGAGGTTATCACCGCTCAGTCAAAGATCCATCATTTGCTGCAGGATCTCTCTTATTCATCTTCTCTCCGAGGAAAATATGGGATACTTCATAAGTGGGTTTGGCACTCATGAGTTATCCCTCCTTCCCCACTCATGAAGATAAATGCTGTAATGAAACGCAGCCATCAGGTATTCTCTATATTTGGAGTACTCAAAGTGTGAACAATGATTATGCCCTTTCATCGGGTAAGTGAAGGTTGACTGCCTAGCTACCCGGGGAAGACAGGAATGATTTGCACTAGCTCACAGGCAGTGAATGGAAGGAGGTGGCAGATCCTCTCCCTCAGCATCCGTTATTCTGCTCATCTCGGGCTGAATCATCCGTTCTGTATGTCAAACCTTCCTTTTTACTTTAAGGCTACCTGGCAGCTGAATCTGCAAGCTGAGTCCAGCTGAGATGGCAGCAGCAGCCACTTCATTAGTTCAACGTCTGTTTGTTTTTGACACTTGTGTGGAAGCGATGACTAAGTTTTTATGACAAGTGGGAAAAGGAATTTTGTAAGTTAAGAGTTTTTTTCAAATGTCACATGAATTTTAGGACATGGTCCTAGTCTGCGCTACACAAACAAACCTCCCTTTCGGGTTGACAGACATCACGAGTGAGAACTGGATCATGTTTTCTGTGTGAGATAAAACTTATTGCCTTCATAGCTGTCCTTTTTTTTGCTTGTTTTTATAGTGTAAGGGAGGAAATTCAAGCATTTAAAGTTATATTTAAACATGAAAACCTGATGGACATATCTGGCAATATAAACACAGCTGTTAACAACACACTGAAAATAATGAAATGGTACTGCACAGAAGGCTGAAATGCTGTCTCTGGTTAAGTCTGAGGATAATCTGCAGGTGAGAGCAGGTTCCTCATTTATTTAACACAGGGAGCAGTATTTGTATTTGTATGTTGTGCAGTACTGGGCAGAAATATCCGCAGGATCCCATCATCCAGACACTGCACAAATGAGAATAGAACTCCCCAAGTTTCTGTGAACAAGGCATAAGCCCTGGAAAGGCAGTTCTTCACATGCAAGGCAGGAGTTATGTTTCTATTTTACTCAAGTGTAAGAGATGTACCATTCAAAGTCAATCTCTTGAAATTTGCGGTGGACTAGAAGCTTGAGGGATTCAAGAGCTCCCAGGGGCTGCTTCGTCTTGAATTTAATAACAACTCGCTGATTGTCTCTGACGTAAGCATGGAGCGGTTGGTAGACACAGGATAGGTTCAGACACAGCTGATCTATTGCAGCCTTGCAACATCACCGACTCCCACATCCACCAGTTATTTTTATGCAGCTACTCACACTAAGGATATGTTAGGAAAATAAATTAAGTATTAATATGCTCCAGGGGGAGTATTTGCAAGAAGAAGCAGGTTGTGGGTTAAAATAGCCAGGTGCATCTTAACTAGTACACAAAATGGTCAAAGATCAGCTGCTGAAGAGACTCATGAGGCCCTGGCACATGCTATCTAGAAAATATTAAGAGTATTCTGAAGCACGCACTGGCTCATATTCAGCACCCAGAAGCTATTTTAAGTGCTCAGTGGAGACAAGCTAGTGTTATTAGGGCACTTTTCTTCCAACAGACAACAATAGATTTTGAGCCAAATAATCCCATTAGAGGCCTCTGCAAACACCTAAATCAGATGAAGTGGCCGGGATGATCTCATATTAGCAAAGATTCACAGGCTCAGTTAAGGCAGGGGGTTTTATGACACTTGAAAACAAAGTCAAGCTATTTGCTGGGCAGTTTTGGTGCTGCACCTACCATGTAAAAGCAGCTTCCAAAGAGAACCTATGGAGTCAGAGGAATCACCTATCAGTGCAGGGCAGCTGGTTCAAGAAGAAAATCTTAAGCTAGAGCCTATAAAATAAGGGGTTTTTACCCTACTGAGCAGCAAAGCCATGGCTAAACAAGCACTGAAACCAAACCCTCCCTTCATGGCAGAACAGCAGCTTCAGACCCAAGGAAAGGGTTCCAGTCCTTCTCTGGCCTTGCCCTCACATCATCTCTTTGTCTCAATTTCACCCAGCCTAATGTCTTTTAGGAAGCATTTTGAGACCCACAGACAAGAAAAAACACACAAAGAAGCAGATAATACTATTATTACCTGATGTGACAGCTCTGTATTATGTGAAGGCATAGGCAGCCATAATGAACACCCTAAATCAGAGAAGTGGGAAGAAATATGGGAATAGAAGAGGAGGAAATTGGATTAGGACAGTGACAGAGAGTATGGCAGGAGACGGCAGGGATTTAGAGACCTTGGGAAGCACTCTGATATCAGTGTCATGATCTCAGTAAAGAAAACTGTTAAAAATATGACCAGCAGGAAAAGCCTCATCAGAAAGAGACAGCCAAAACTGTTTTATTTTCTGAAATATTTCAAGCCTCCTTTTCTCCCGTTTTTGAAAGCTCAGCTGTACAGCCTTGGTGAGGCTTGAACAACAAGGAGCTGTAAGCACTCGTGTGCCGCTCTGAATACCGCGACATGAAAAAACCCACTCGAAGGGTGCCTAAATATAGTTCACAGGTTTCCCCCTCTCTGTGCTCAGGTTCAAACTCCTCAACCAGCTCAGGTCAGTGATTTCCAGTCAGCATTTAGCCACTAGCAGCAAGAAGCCCATTTCACAATCACTGAAGCTTAGGGTAGAAATTATTATAGCTGATGAAGAACCAATTATAAATAAAACACTTCCAGTGAAATCCTAAGGAGTTTCCCACTGCCTGCACTTTATTAAGTTACAGTCCAGTGATATTTAGCCAAACTTTAATCTCTCAAACCACTAACTGTAGGTCCTCAGCAGGGAGAAATGAAATGTTGATCTATCCCACATCACACCCCAGCCCTGAATTTACAAATAAGCAAACAGACTTGGCTTAGATTTTTGTCTCAAGAAAATAAACCCTTTTCTCACCATATATAATACAATATTTTTGCTTAGAAAATGGGAGTTTAAAATTAACTACAGTTAGTTTTAGATACAGTCCCCTTCCCATCCTCTTCCTCTCCCCACCCCTGCACAGCAGCAACGGTGACACAGCAGCACAAGCAGAGGCAGAAGGGATGCTAAAGCTTACTTGGCAGAAAATACGCAACACGTGAAGCCACACACATGCAATAACCAAGGATGACAAGGAAATCAATAAGCTCATGTTCTGGAAACTGAGGAAAAAAGTTAATCTACTCTTTCAACCACCATTTTTGTCTCAAGTACGCTCTTGGCACGAATTCCATACGCAGCCTTTGATCGGTGCCGACATAAATACAGCTGCGAACCAAAAAAGGAATGAAATGCAGCACCCACGAGCCTCTCAAACAACGTCCAACTGCCCGCTTCTTGTGGTACCTCTGTTATTTGCAGAATGCAAGTGACTGAGGGCACTGGGGTAAATAATCAACAAGTTCATTTATTTCCTTACAACTAACCCGTAACACTTGCGAGTTCCACCTACCTGTCAAGTTCCTCAAGCCAAGTTCCCTGAGTCCGAAGTTCCCATCCTTTCTGTAGTTCAGAAATATCGCCAAAGCGTATCGCTCTTCATAGAGTTTGGTCCCACGAACGATGCGCAGGTTCTCCAGCGGCAGGTATTCAAACTGATTCAAAGCCACCAAAACATAGCCTGTAACTTCTCGGATAGACTGAAAGACAAAAATCAAACAAACACATTAGGAATGGGCCATTTGTAATTGTTCTGAATTTCTCATACAGTGGATGCTTTAGTATGAGATGTTAGTACACAAGATGAAAAACCATCAATAATGTAACTTTGGAAAACAAATTCTGTTTCAACTTATTGATTTTAGCCCCGTTCCTGTTTCAATTTAACTGAGTTTAATAGAGATACCAGTTGGAAAAAGTAGAAAATAAGTAAGTAGACATTCTTTTCGCTTTTATTAAATTTGAGCAGAAATTCAAAGAAAGTATTAAAGATGCATGAAAGGGTGATTTTGCACAATTCAAAGCGGAGAGCAGGTCAAAGGCCTCTGCAGGACATGAGCAGAATCCACTGGGGCAACGCCGTAGCTCAGGTAAGATTGTCTGTCTGCGCGTAACTCTGTTGTACAGGATATCTGAGGGTGAGACTGAAGGGACACAACTTGGGGTAAGAGAGACACCTCTGCAAGAGCTCACCTTTGGAAGGGTAAACAAAGACAAAGCACGTACATATTAACACCCACTCCTGTACTTCTAAATGAAATCAGCCACTGAACATTTACAAAGATTCAACTTCCAAGTTTCACTTGGAAGTGCTGGAACCATACATGCTATATATCACAGACTTTGATCAAAACTGTTATCAAAACCTTTAGCAAAATGATTGCTGCGTTTTCGGGTTGGCTGAAATATTTGTTTTCTTTAGATGAACTGCTCAATAACCTGCTCATACTCAGAAATTGATTGCCTGGGTTGTGAAGGGAAAAAAAACCACCCCACAAACTGTAACTACTAGAAGCAGTTTTTCAAAGTCCAAAAGATTAACAGAACCAAGATGTTTTTAGAAGGAAAAAGATTTAAAAACACACTTTTTTTAAAGAAAATTAAGTTCATTCTAAGGAATTTACCTTAATGGCCTAGAAATCTGCAAATGCCCTTGAAAAGTGTCATTTCAACAGTCACACAGAGCCCCACCATCCTCAGCAGGACTTCACCCAGGCTGAGGGATGTTCCTGCCCAGTGCTGCTCCCAGAAACAGAACTTCCACTTTGGAAAAAATCTCTCAAATATGGTTTGCAAATTTCCCCTAATTCCCTGCCTGCAACAACCGCGTATGTGTGCATTTATGTGTGTACGTAATGTATATTTAATGGACAGAAATTGATATAACTGCTTGTGTGCTTAAGTGGATGCCTACACTTTTTTTCTTCCCTTTGGCAAAGTCAATACCTTAAACAATACACAGAAAGAAAAATTCTGCTTAATGTGCTCAGCCTGTAACTAACACGATGGGGACTCCAGTCAATAGCATAATAAAAGCAAACAGGCAAACAATAGCAGGCATCGAACTCCACGTGGTGTGTACATATCATGAACAAAGAAAGGCAACACAGATTTGCAGCACAAAGGACAGGCCTTTGCTTTGCTGGTTCACCACTGTTGCCACGATTCCATATGCAGGTATAAAAGTTCACAGGACTATTAACAAGTGTGGCAGCATACGTAAGGAAGGATTTACATGCCACAAGCTCCAGGCACTGGCTGTCCTTCTCAAGCCAAACATTTGTACTCAGCTGAAGCTGCTGAAAAAACTCTGGAGCTATTTCAAGACTTGCTTGACATCTAAACAGAGCACAGGGTCATTACAGGACTTTGACAAGAACCCCGTGAGTTGAGCTAGGGCTGAGAAGTACAGCCCAGGAGCTCCGCATTAGACAGAGCTGCATTAGACACTGGGACACTGGTTCCATTAAAGTCAGAAGCTCTTCAGCAGTTGCATGATAGCTCTTTCCTTTCAGACGTTTCAGCTTTGCTAGCTTAGTCTTTGTTTCTCATCATACGCCAAAATTCTCTGAAACGGGTTTTTTTAATCTCTTGTCAAAGTTTAGGGCTGGGCCGGCCACTAAACTCTGACAGACACTCCCTGTGATCCCCCTGCACCCTCCCAGGGCAGGGTAACAGGGGAACCAGGGAGGGACTTGGAGATTGGAAAAAAACTCCAACCCGTTTAATAAAAAAGAAAGTAATAGTAACAATCACAGTGAAGACACTGAACTATATGCAGATATTACACAAGTATGCAAATATACGCAAAGATGCAAAATACGTTAACACAGGACCCATACCTTCCGGAGGGCAAGTAGCAAGCACACACCCTACGCAAACACACACCGTCTGGCAAATCTTCACTCCCAAATTAATGAAAAAAAAAAAAAAGGATAGAAGGACAAAGTTCTGTTGCTGGTAATTGTGAACTGCCACCCCTAACTCAGAAGCCTTGTTACTTTGTTTATCTGACTGAAATTATGGCAAAAAATGGCAAATATTTTGCCCAGGAGAGGGTCTTTTTCAGTCCCATGGCTTCCATCAGTATTGCAACGGCTATTCATTTACTAGAGAAACTGCCATGTTAATTCATGCAAAACAAATCTATGAAAACAAACCTAAGGGTTTCTAATTTACTAGAACACTGGTTTCTAATTTACTAGAACACAGCAACCTGACTAACTAGATCTCGTGGTCCATTATATTAATTTGGGGTTTAATTTCAATTTTCAATTCAAAATTTGAATGAAAAAGGCAGAGCAGTTAACATGTTCTGTAGGATGGTGAGTCTTCCAGCTTGAAAAAAAATCCTACTGGGATTACAGCAGGCAGCTCAGGTTTCAGCCACTGCTGGCCAACACTGTCACTTTGCCAGTCACCACTAGCTTTGACGTGTTTCTTAGTGAAGGACACCCGCTCGCTTGGGGCTCACTCCAAGCCCTGTTGCAGTCACTGCAAAGACGTTCGTTGTTTTCCGTGCAGACTCACAAGTCCTCAAGCCAGACTGATCTCCTCTTTTGCAACTCATGCCAAGGTTAGGCATGATTTGAACCTCTCATCCACTGTATACAAGGCTGAACATTTTCCTGTTCACATATCCTGAACTCAGGTATAAGCTCAAGTATCCTACTGCTCTATTTGAGCTGCTTTTGCTTCAACATTCATCTGTGTTCCACCAAGAAGGTGGAGTGAGTCAGAGCAGTGGTACTTCGAGTGTCACCTCCTAGTTTGATTCTCCTGCTAGGGCTGGAGGTCCTTGCAAAAACACACTTCTCATGAGTCTGTCCCTCAGGAAAGAAAAAAAGATACAAAGATGCAAGTAACTGCATTTTGTCCCTGTAACCTACAACTGGGATGGAAAGCGGCAGATGAATTGCCAACAGACTTAAAGCTAAAAGCTTCTGACGGGGAAAACCAAATGAACCGTGGCAACCACCGATCTTGATTGCTGACCACAGTGATTTTGCAGGATTCCCCTCTAACCCCATCACAGAATTATTTTGACTGGGAATTCCTGCCCAGCGTGATCTTGCCTTTTCTGGTCACCTTTGCAGCTCCTGAGACATGACATGACGTGAAGAAGCCATCGAGTGAGGCAGCGACAGGCTCAGTCTCCCACAGCCCTCCTGCTGCTTTGGTAAATGCATCGTGGCTCTCCTGGGTCGTTCGGGTACAGCGGTGAGAATGAATGAAGGAAAGGCTGAAAGTCAAAGGCTCCCTGTCACAAAGGGACAGGGGATGCTGTTCAGGGAGCCCTCAGAGCAGACGCCTGGCTGTTGGAAAGCAGATGAGGAAACACCTCTGAGGATTCAAGAGCCAAAGGTGTCTGTTCCTCTGACCGGACCTGTCGGTGTCAAATCCTGACATAAGAATGGGCATGCCTCTAGCAGGAAAGAGAAATATGGGGGGGAAGTATTAACCCCTGACAAATATAAGGCCTCATGAGTTGCTTTAAAACCACACCAAGCCACAGGATTCAAGTCTGATATATTTACGAGAGAGAAGTTTGGCATCTACATTTTTAGACAGGAGATCTCATCTACATTTTTAGACAGGAGATCTCATCTCACCGGCTCCTGTCGCACAGCGTGCTGTCTGTAAGGCCCAGCGCTGCCCTGCACCCTGACACCAGGCACGGTAGCTATAAACCAATCTCCTAACAGCCTCTACTATGCCCAACGTAGTCCATTTTTTGTTTTTAAAGCTAAAAGCACACTACCCTTCATTAGCAATGGACCCAGTCAAGGTTGTACGTCCCGAAACTCCTCACGGCTCCAGGCGCCGTCCCGCTCTGGGCGGCTGCTGGGCCTCGGGGGCCTGTCCCAAAATGGCAGCCCCGCAACATGGCGGCCACTGCTACCCCTGGCCCAGCTGGGCCAGCAGCTTCGGAAGGTGCTGCTGGGCATGCACAGGGCACACAGAGAAACAGGGTCCCCAAAGGACACCAAAACCAAAAGGGTTATTTTCAGAAGTTCTTTTTTTCAGATGATGAACTGTGAAAATGAGCTCTAGACAAGCCGTTCCCTTAATTACAAGTAATAGTAGCTGAGCAGAGGTAAAGCATTTTAAGCTCCCAACAGCAAAGCCAGAATTATCCTGTCAGCTGGGAGCAAAAGGCAAAATTGTTCCATGCTGTCTTAAACCATCCTTCAGCTTGAGTCAAATAAATCTGAGTGAAACGGAGCAAAATAACAACAAAAACTTCATTATTCTGCCCAGAACAACAGATCAATGAACGATTAGGGAAGCTGATGTTTCTCATAAACACTACTAAGCCTTCTTAACATCTATCAGGGAAGGTTAGGCTGTGACTAAGGCACCAAAGCGAGCTATACTGTGGGGTTTGATTTCAGCTGTAGACACGTTATTTATTCAGTAGCAGATCCTGGTCTGGTAAAGCCCTCACTGACTTGTCTGATCAGACACAAACCCAGCACGGGAGCTGGAGCAACCCTGCAGGCGTCAGCTCACACTTGTGGCACCTCAGACTAATATCTTTCAGGTTAATTTCCCCGTTTTCCGTAAAAGATAAGTATATTGCTAGTCTGTTTTGATCTCACTTCAAAAGTGCCCATAAACACAAACACAGGAGATCAGGATCACCTGAAAAATGAGTGTGCTTAATTCACAAACATTAAAAAAAAAAAAGACACGAAGAATAAATATTGAGAGATAAAGACAGAAGCCTCTCCAGCACTCGTCTGCAGCGAGCCAGAGGTGCCTGAGTCCTCAGGAGAAGCCAGGGTGCCACCTCCAGCAGTGAAAACAAAGTCAACTACAGAGAAAAGTCTGGGGAGGCACAGAGCTTCCCACAGGGAAGAGGTTCCTTCTTCTTCCACCACAAAGAAGTAAACAGAAAGTGCAAAGAACTTAGAAGTATATATACATGGGGAATAAGCCAAGTGGACGCTTTTCAGTCCATCTGCTGCAAATACAGGAATTTCTATTTGGAGAGGATATCCATTTCAGGGGGCAGCAGCAAGGCCCTTCGGATCTCAGCAGGTAATAGACATCTGACTCGGAGCCAGGCTGACCCTCCAACATGAGCTGTGCGCTTTGTCGCATTATATTACATCCTAAGAAAGTCAGATTTCTAAGTGATACAAAGGGGAAAATATTTCTGAAGTGCATTGTGCTTTTTTCCATCTTAACAAAGGTTGACGTGTCCCAGCAAAGTAATGACTGATGTAACGAATGCGAATAGTCACCACCATGTTACGTCCTTCAGAAGCTTTCCACATTTTGATTTTCAATCAATTAAAAGGTACGCATTTATATCTGGTTAGAACTGTGCAACATCCAACTAATTTTCATTATTTGTTCATACATTTTCGCCCATGCAACGCAATACAGCTTTCATTTTTCATAATTAAAAAATTAGCATTTACTGAATAACCACAAAGTGGCCTCTAAACAGCTACAGCACTTGCAATGCTAACTCTGCAGGAAATGCTAATATCCAAAATGTGGAAATAGCTAGCCTATTGCAATTTATGGAGCTCAATTAGCTGTTCCATGCATTGCTCATTGATGGTTATGAAATTTTAATGACATGATAAACCAAGATTTTCAAAGGCATTCGGGAGACACATCTAAGGATTCAGGCACACAGCCCTTGTCAGCTTCTCTCAAAACCCCATCCATAACCATGAGAAATGCGTAAGTGCGTACTGACATTTCTCATGTCTAAGAGGACACTGTATTTAGAGACAACATCAAAGCTAACACACAGGGTGCACATAAGGAATTTTGTTCCACAACAAGCTCACGTCTTGACTCCTTCATGCTGTGCGTCCTTCAATTACGTCAACACTTGTGAAATTGTGATGTTAAGCCCTCCTGAGCACCAGCAGTTTTTCAGATACGCTGTATAAGCTTCAATAAAAATCCCTCAAGTTTGAGAACATTGATCAACATCAGAACATAGATCGGGAAAAACATTTTTCTGGTGCCTGATCCAGAAGCAAGCAGTGTATCATAACTAGAGTTGCCTTGGCAGCTGCAGAGAATTTTTTGTCCAAAACACTAGAGGTGCAGTTGAGAATCAGATCTGTTACCAAAAAAAAGAGGAACTCCTGCTAGTCTTTCAGTTTGCTTTAAGATGTATTAAAGGCAAAGGAAGGGCTTAGATGTAATTTTGTTAAGAGCTGCACCTGAGGAGCCTTGCACTGCTGCATGGTTGCAAATTACTGAACTACAATTCGGTTATTTGAAACAGCTAGTAGAAACTTTAAACCACACTCTTCTCCCAGACATCTAGTCTTCTTTGGTAATATGCTTACAAAATATTAATAATATCTTGAGCAGTAGTTCAATGGCTTGAACATAGCATTTGATTTCTCCATATTTAAAGTAGCACTCAGCTAGATGCATTTTTTGTTAGAGACGTTGGAGAACTGTAAGTGAAGATTTTGCGACATAATTTACAGAAAACACCTTGGGGGCTGTTGAAATAAAGCTTTGTTTTCTGAATGGTTGGGTCTTTACATTTTGTTATTCCAAAAGTAGGACTTTTCATGTATTAAAATAGGAGAGTTAGCTGTGTAGTTAGTTATTTACCGAGTTTGATGGAGGAATCACAGTGCTGCATGCATGAGGCAAGTTAGGCTGAATCTGAACTAATAGACATTACAAAAGGGTCTAGGGAGGGCTTGGAGGCAAAATAAATGCCAGCCTAGAATCCATTAAACTGCAGATCAATGCCCAAATCTGGCATTTAGAAAGAAGGCCCCATAAATAATACATGTGATGGAGATGGACAAAATTATGCAGAGCCCTTGAAACATATATGTTGACTCATTTTGCAAAGTATTGCTGGGAAAACAATGTAGGATATGAAAAAAAAAAAACCAGATGAAATAGTGTGGGAATGGAAACCTAAGTAGAAATAATATGTAACAGGGCCAAAACACCCCACCTTTTGCTTTGAAATCTTGAAATGCAGTTTGTAAAGATGTGTCCAAGTATTTCTGCCGTTGACCGAGTCAAACTTAAGTTCAGGTCTCAGATTGTATCACATGTCTACGCCTACTTTTCAGTGAAAAAAATCATCAGAACAGAGGAAATTGATCAGGCCCACATCAGCATCTGAGAGTCTTCTCAATGTTTTCTAGCTAAAATGTAATTCCTTTGTTGGGGTATCTCCTTAGGAAGTGTCTAACTTTGAGTTACACAGGCTGCCTGAGTGCACACCATAAATCCTAAGCTGTTTAGGCTGAACAACGTCAGACCTAGACAAACTCTCTAGTCTGTAACAACCCAATCTTCACAGCTAACATCTTTCTGGCCTGAGGAAAGCTATGGATGACTACATATTTAGCAAGTCAATAAGAATTTTGACATTATATCTGTAACACCTGATTGGCCTTCAACTTATTTGTAGAACGGTTTCCAAGAGAGTTTATTGTATCATTTCCCAAGGGAAAAACTTAGTCATAAATTAGATCGGAGAGACTAAAATGAGAGCGTTATGCTGTTGCAAAATGCTTTACCATTTGGGCTGTTTTGTTGTAGCGACATTTTGCAGAAACTCAAAGCACATCAGCTTAGAGCTGCCCAGTTACACAATTTCCTACCAGAGGGATTGATGCCTTTTGCTTTCTCTGCTTTTGGAAGCTTAATCATGGTTTCTTTCAAGGCAACATAAAATTGCACAAACTACTACTTCACAAACCAAATACTATCGACACTCTGGAAGGATTTTAAGAAAGTAATAACCATGGGAAAACACATCGTCTTTTATCAACTTCCCTCAGCCAGTCATAGCCTATAAGAAACTGTGAGCACATTCAAGGGTCTAGGGAGGCTTCCACCCAGAACGACAAAGTGAGGGATGTCTGATAAAACCGATGCCTGGAACTGCTTTAGACAGGCAGCCTTGGCCAGCAGCGCGACCACCACATTGGGACGCCTGTGCCAAGATTTGACGTTTCCTTTTTGTAGTTAGACACTGTTGTCCTTGGAGCAGAGGTGCTCTCCAAACAACGCAAGGAGCCTTGAGCCCTCTTGTTACCTTCACTGCACAATACTTCACTTGTGTTTACACACAGTGCCAGCTGTGCAGCCACAGGCATCCTGAGATGTCAGTGGGCTCAATCAAATCGGTGTGTTTATTTTGACAAAACAACATATCATCTACAAGAGAAAAAAAAAAGCATATGGTTCCTCGTTGCTCCTATTTGTGGTACTCCAAATCCTCAGGACATTTTTGCTTGTGTCTGTGTTGAACTAAGTCTTGGAAGGCTGCTTACTTGCTTCTCTGGATCACGAAATCGGTGGGAGCATGCCAGGGAGCCCTTCCATCCACAAGTCTCCTTCCCACAGAAAGAAAATAGGAGGGGAGGAGGAGCAGGACGGACGCTCACAGTCCCTCACAGCTCGGAAGCACTCCCAGCTCCTCCAGCTTACCTGCAGCCCGAGACAACCATGAAGTTTTACATACAGGCAACAAAAAGTGGAGGAGAAAAAGGATGCCTTTCCCGTGATGGTTATGACAGGTCAGGCGTCTGATCAGAAGCCAAATGACAGACTATACAGGAAAAATGCGGCACAACCTGTAACAGGGTGTCCAGAATTACAGATCACTGTAAGCAGTCGCCCGTGAAGACCCTAGGAACATTTTGGGGGCATTTAACAGCAAAAGGAGCTTTTATTTGTTCATTTAATATGTGTCACGTTTTGTACATCATAAAATCCTAGAATCGAATAGCTGTCTGTCCAATCCCGAGAAAGCAGTTAGCTTATTTTTTCAGAGCTCTGCTTTCCTTTCTCAAGAAAATACTTTTTAAAAAACATACTTTCCATTTGCTTCATATGTGCAATAACCCCTTTTTAATGTGTATGTCAAACACGTTTCCTGGGAGGAACCAACTTTAGTGGCATCCTAGGACATTTTTTTGCACATGTAAGTTAGTAAATACTCGAGTTGTGGACTGTTTGTCTAGTTTCATTGAAGAGAAGAATCTTCATCCAAAAATTGGGTTTTAGTAACTTTTGTGTTTAGCTGAGCATATATAAATACACCATCTGAGCTGAACATCACACCTACATATTGAAACTATCTCAGCCTTTGTAACTAATGTCTGCAAGAATAGAAACCCTGGAGAGATACATTAATCACTGGCTTTTGATTAAGTTTATTTCCATTAAGATAAAAAGTGAAGAGGCTTCTTGTTGCTTTCAAAGCTGTGTTTTTATAATGTTTATCTAGAAGTTGGAGAATAGCTCTGTTATTCAGGCTTTAATATTTTGTTAAAGTCTCCTTCAAGGATCGATCCATAATTTATAAGACATGAGCAATTAGGAAATGCAGTTGATTTTTACATTCAGAGGTATTCTTTAGGAAAGACAAGTAAACTCCAGATTTTGAGATTATGCAGGGTGCCACCAACCAGGAAAACAACCTCTAATCTGCAGTGACTAAACTAACCATAAGATAAGGTTTTTCTTTGCATTAATTCCACTATTCTTCTTCAAGGGAGCATGCTAAAAATTTCTCCCACTCGTTACATTTTCTGCATGGTTCCTGAACCAAGCAAGATGCAGAATTTTACAGATGGAAGCTTTTCTTAATTCATGTCCAGAATAACCACATGCCTTAAATATACCATTGTTCCTACATGCAATTATTGAAACAATGAACAAATGGTGTTTCCCACAAGGTGCACAAACACCACCTTTTTTTTTTGTTTGAGTTATAAGTGAGTTAATGGAGGGGTGTGTTGGGAAGAAAAATCTACATAAAATTGTTTCTCTTTTCCAGTAACAAGACTAGAAAAGGTGTTTTGCTCTTGATATAAACATTCTAAAAAGCTTGAGAGCTGAGAGTCCAGAAGAAATGGTGACTTTGTGAATGGAGAAGATGGGGCACAGGGCAAGAGCTCAAAGAGAAAAGGGAAACTGCTGGTGATCAAGAGTGGGCAAGGACGGAATGTGTCTTTCCTAATGCAAGGCAGATTCATGCAGCCGTCATTCTGGCGTTATCTAATTTCTGAGTGCTTGAGTTTGCAATCTTACTGCTTTATTTTTATATCACTTTGTTCTTCTTTTTTTAGGGGAAGCATGGCAGGAAGAGTGTAATATTCTGTACAAGATATAATTTCCTTCAATACTTATCACGAGCAAATGATTGGACAAGCAATCTTTTGCCAATGGCTTAATTAGAGGAAACCTCTATATTTAATATTGTTCCTTAATGTACTAAGCCACACAACAGCTTGCTGAAGGAGAAAAAGCTGGTTATTGTCATAACCAAGGATGGAAGAAAGTTTCAGTCATTACTGTCATCATAGAAACAATATTCTTAACTATACAGTAATAAACTCAAAGGAGTTCCCAGCTGATTGATAATGACAAAATAATGCAGCAAGATAAAAAATGGTCTCTCTCCTCACCTGTTTTTATTAACACTCTATTACCTTTCCCTGAAAGACACTTTTTCACAAGAGCTATTATTGTACTTAATATTAAATAAAACTAAGCACAGCAGATTTTGAATTACGTCTTCTGACCTCCTAAAGAGAGGGTGCTCACCAGTGCCTCCCTCAGCTAGGATGTGCCCTTCAGCACAACCCGTCCAGTGGCCACACCCCCAAAAGCTCATGATCCACTTGTCACTCTGAGATGGTGAAAACTGCACCTGAGTGAGCCAAGCTGTGTATGAAAAACACAGCAAAGTCTGGGCTGACTGGACAGAAACTGTCCACTGCTGCCTCCTTAACGTTGCTGACCACACTGGGGACGTGTCCTCCCTCTGAAAGAGGATGCAGGGGGTTGAGTGGTCATCTCAATTCACCTTCAGCATATCCAGCAGAGACTTCTCTTCCAACAAGAGCCTCCTCTGCCTAAAGTTGGCATCCAGCTGTGGCCTTGGTAGTAGCCTTGAAAACATGTCCATCGTTCAACATTCAGGGACACAAGTAAAGAAGAGATGGCACAAGAGAGAGTAAAGGGAGCACTCAAGAACCCAACTATATCAGGTGGCCAGCAGTGGTATTTCATAGGTATTAATTACTTTACAGTCTGTAAACTACATAAAGAGTGCCAGCTGCTGTGAGCTAGGACCATCAAAGGTCAGATTATCATGAAATCGTTACAGAAGAGGCTGCTTCTACTTAGCATATAATTGCTGAACAGAAGCACATTCCATATAACCAATAGGAAAATGAATTATTTAAATACTCTCTTTTTTAACAAATAGGATTACCATTTTAATTATACCAGTATTAATTTAACTCTAAAAACTGCCTGAGGATCTTGCAGAATTAAGTGTTGCCATTCTGGAGTTTTCAGAAATTTCAGATCTTCCAAACAACATATGTGTAATGTGTGCATAGATCTATATATGTATATCTGTATAGAGATACAGTTTTTACATGTATTTACAAATTTACATATATGCAAAACAACAAAAAAGCATGTGTGTTTGTATGCCTGCAGAATTTCTTTTCTTCAGATATTCTAAAAACGCAATCCTTACATAGCAGCATGCAATTCAGTGAGGAAACTGTGACATAAGAGAAGAAAATCCTGGCTAAAATGACAGTTTTTTCTCAGCTGAGCAAGCCCAGTTCTCACTCTCACAGCACCCAGCCTGACTTTAAAGCTCAACTGGCAGGTATAATGCCAGGTTAAAGTTGCAGGTGTTCCTGGCTCTAAAGGACTTCTATTTTTTTTTTCTTTTTATCCAATTCTTTTCTACTTGTATGAACCAGCGCTTTTGAGAGCCAATTGTGAAAACAGAAGATGGCAGGTCAGGGGTATTTTACTCCTGGAGATGGAGCATATATATATATATATATATGCAATTTCAGCAGCAGTCTTCTCGAATCTGCTATTTCCTAAAGTACCACACGCTTCCAGACACTGCAGCCAGAGAACTACTCTCTCCAGGTTTCTTCACAGCCTCTTTACCCTACTATTATTCTCCTCCCTGTTTTCTCATGGGGCCCGAGACAGAAGAGACACTTTGGACGTCTAACAGCTCATTATTCCCAGCTGTTCTGAATTTCAGTTACTTTCCTGTATGGTCCCACTGTCTGAGGGATGCGCTTGCCCTTGCCTCCTGACCCACTTTTCCCAACTCCCTACCAGATGCATCTAACAAATCTTTCAGGCCTCAGAAAAATCTTACTGAATGAATAAATCCATTCAGTTTTATTGAATTAATTCAATACTTTCACTTATTGAATAAAATAGTTTTGTGAGCATTAAGTTGGATGGTGCAACTCCTTGAAGTCAATAAATATCATTTCATAGGCTTCAAATCACGGCCTTAACTGGTGAGGGCATGCCCCTGGAATATCATCTGGTCATACAATGACCTTACATAGATATTTCCAGGATGGCTCAAACCAGCCTTTTCTGTTACTTAAACCGATCAGATATGATGGATTTGTTCTGTGCAGACTGCATTTAGAAAAATTCGTATGTGTAAATATATAACCAGCCAAATGCTGGCAAGTAGTGCGCACGTATGAGCTTGCACCCGTTGCACCTGATGCTCTGAAGTCCTCCTTACATGTCAGGGGCAGATGTGGGTCCCGTTTAGCTCTCTGACTCCCAGATGGAGCAACATATTCACAGTATTTTTCCCAGTGGGTTTCCATTGACGGCTGACCTTTCGGACGAATACCTGAGCACCCTACTTTGCCAATGTCTGTTACAGTACTTTCCTATCCCTACTTGACCCTGCCAGTCCATGAACACTTGATACCAAATTAAAGCATTACAAACCCAGGGATAAATTCTGTCCAGGATGCAACCCTCACAGACCTTAATTACGCTTGCCGGCAGGAATGTT
Source organism: Trogon surrucura (assembly GCA_020746105.1). Lineage (NCBI taxonomy): Eukaryota > Metazoa > Chordata > Aves > Trogoniformes > Trogonidae > Trogon > Trogon surrucura. The sequence continues at coordinate 50,373,636 of CM036621.1, read as the reverse complement.
AAAGGCCTGTCACTGCAAGAGCTTTGGCTTCTGCTGAACCAGAGCTTGAGAATGACGGGAAGTGTCACCTGCCCACTCCTTCTCCAACCGAAGAGGTTTGTATCTTACTTGGCATTTCCTTGTGTGCTGGCACTGTCCTTTAGTTCATACTGCTCCCAGCTATTGACAGTAATTAGTACACCATTTGAGGTTTTGTTTTGCTAAAGGAGCCAAGCTCAGCTTTTCCAGTCTCCTCTTTCTTTAGAAGCTCTTTATTCCCTTCCATCAGCTCAATAGTTCATCTCTCTGCTTCCTCGAGAGGATTTAGCAAATTTTCCTTTGCCTTTATAAAATCGCCAGCTTTCTTCCCCTCTCTCGTTCATTTAGGCTGTAAGCTTTCCAGAAAAGGGAAAGGTCTGTGTCATACAATGTCCTCACGCTGTGTAATGGAATTCTTAACTGAAATGAAGTTGCAAAGTCAAAGAGTAAAACACAAATTATCAAGCAGTTACAGATAAAAGCCATGATCTTTGCAAGTCAATGCTCAAAGTTCTGTGAAGAGAGCTGAAAAGCGGCTGTTTCATAGAAGCATTTCTTTCGAATTACTTATTTAAACAGAGCTGATGATAACACCCGCACACTGTGTACTACAAATCCCAGAAATCCTGCCATTTCCAGGGAAGGTTCATTGGCTTTTCCAACTTGTCTTGCCAACAATTCACTTCTGGCTCATGGGGAGCCCCAAGACTAAGGTTAATCTGTCTCACCGGCACCTAAAAATCAGCAGGCACTCCCTGTCTAAAGAGATAATCGCAGCCCTGGCACTTGAACAGCTTTGCCTTGCCAGAGTATTATCAAAATGGTACAAATGGGTACATGGGACTCTAATAACCCAAGTGACCACATTCACAGCAAACTTCAAGGAACAGAGAACTGACCCCCTGGCTCTCAGCATTGCATCACGGCCTAAAGGCTAACATCCATGGGAGAAACCTCACTACCATAGCCCTTGCCATCCTCTCCACAAATACTAGACTGCAGATACAGATGCGAGACAAGGATCTGGAAGGTGCTGGAGGCTCCTTCTTACATCACTTCACATTCCGGTGTTTCCAACGACAAGGCAAAGTGCATTTTCCTTTTCTGCTGGAGTGAAAGTTAACTCACAGGACACTTACAAATTAATGTGTCCTTTGCGTTGGTTGTTCTTCATGAGATTTATAACTAGAGCTGAATCAATTTAAAAAGACAGAACTGTAACAAAGCATGGCTCTAAAACAGAATTTCATCATTCCTCCCCTTGGGACCAAGAAGTGTGGGGGAGATACCTCAGGCCAAAATTACCTAATTGTTCCACAAGAAATCCTAATGTTTAATTACAGGCTGCTTCAAAGAAACTCCCAACAGTTTCAATTAATTATCTTCAAGCTATGTCTTTTCACGGAACTGAAAATATTCCCTCACTCTTATCTTCACCAGCAAGCCATGGTTTGCGGCACTGCAGGACACCTGAGGAATGGGACTGGCCAGAGCTGCCAATAGGAACTCACATGCGTACGGATGTGCACCCGCAAAGGGGCGGGGGGTGGCTGGATGAAGAGGTTTGCCAGCCTGCACAGCTCCTCACAGCAGGTATTTTCCTTCTAGGAATGTTGTGCTGGGAATAATTTCAACTGTACTGACAACACTGAAGGTGTATTTCAAAATCAGCAATTGCGTGACACAGCAAGTAGAAGGGAATATTATCATTTTAGAGAAGCAAAGGGGCTCAGGACTGATCTGAAGAGCTCCTGAACTGCAGCGTAAGATCAGGAACTCCTTTTTGTGTCCCCAGAGGCTGTGCTGTGCTTACCACAGCCATAAACAGCTTCCCCTCAACAATGTCCATTTACCACAGTCTTGGGTCAGGCAGGACAAGGAAGAACCATGTTAAAGCCAGGTACACCCAAGGGACTTCACCTGAGGTTTTCACTGAGAAAAGACTAGAACTGAAACGCCAGCACTGTGGGATGGAGGTACATATCTGTGGGCCTGGACTAGAAAAATACCTCACTCTGTGAGCCAAAGCATGTGCATTTTCTGAATTCTGCCTTTAAGAATGTGCTCCAAACCATTCAAATCGTGAGCCTGTCCCTGCTCTGCAAAGCACATAACCACACGCAGCTGCTGCTGCAGTCGAAACACAGACGGAAATGTTTTCTTTTCTGCCTCAGGATGTCCTCCCTGGGTGATGTCAGCATGTCAAACTCCATCATCTTTTCCAAGCTAACAGCATTTTGAAGGGAAAATCACTTAGTCAGAAGAGCATCTTCAGGTAAAAAGTTTCTGATGCTCTTCTCTGAAGCTACACTTCACACAAAACTCTGGTTGGCTTATGTTTAGGAGGACAATGTCGCAGAAGTCTGTTACGGTTGGTGCAGACATTAGGGTTTAGCCCTTTCTTGTCCTGTTACACTTCCTGCTTTGTTAAGAAGAAAATCTTGGTGTCACCCTTGAATGCGTTTAGATGGTGGCCCTGGCTTAAAGCACGGCGCTTCGCAAGTCTCCCACCTCCAGAATCTGACTTACTTTGTGCTGGAGAAGAACTATTGTCTCACTCTTTGAAAACTAAAATTTAATCTCAGCAGAGCACAATGCACTCTGGTGGGTCATAACCAAACTGGCTCCACCCGAAGCAGACTGGGATGGATGATGAAGTTTTGCTGTGGGTCAAGGTGTTTGTAAATTATCAGACCCACAACCTTTGTCTTGAAGGCTTGTTCAGAGCCTAACTATGGTACAACCAGTCTAGAAATTGGGGCAGAGTGTTCAGCTCTCTCAACTCCTAATCACTAAGAATCAGGTGACAGTGGCAGATGACTGGGGTATTGCTCTCTGCTCCTTGGCTCCCTATGCTTACACCTTACGTGAATTTCTGGAGACAAACTACAGAATGTGGAAACTGCCACAGGAGGTTTGGCAAATGAGAACGCACACTCTAAAAAGACAGTGTTACACCAGGCATCTTTGACAGCTACTGACTGCCTTTCCTAGGTCCTGCTTTTTCGAGCATTAGTAGTAATCTCTCTGGCAGCTGCTGAAGGGCTGATCACACATGGGGCAGCCAAATATTCTTCTTGTTCTTCATGTTCTGATTGAACTTTTATCCTCAAACCACAGCACTTGGCTCATCAGCATCATTTATATTTCCATATATATAACACTTGCTATGTCTGAGGCACAGTTAAGAACTGTCTCTTTATCAAAGAAAACCCTGCACAAGAAAGACAAGAGTAGGAGAGAAAGAGGGAGGGATAAGAGCTCTGCCTTCTAGGTGGGCAAAAATGCTGACATGACAAATCTTCCCCCTTAATCAACTTATTTACCTTCTTGAAAGCTCATGATGACAAACTACCTGAACTGGAGCAGCTTGGGAGCTGATATCCCTCAGCGTCCACTGCAGTAAATTATTGCCTGGCTCTGCTGATGGAGATAGAGAGAGGTGATAGTGTTCCATAACAAAGGATAAATGGTAGTATCCACCATTTCTTTCCACACTGCAACCAAGCTGCTAGTACAGAGTGCTTAGATTAGGAAGTAAGCGCTATTAAAATAAAATGGCTTTCTCTCTTTTTTTATTTTCTCCCTAAGGTGAACAATGGCTATAAAAAAGCCATATATTTCCTAATAAATACTAAGCTGTGCTAGAATCAGATAACCGAGTTTATGCTAAGTCCTAAAATGCATTTTTTGGCAACAAATAGTCATTCAGATATCAATAAACATTGTGCACTTTATCATCATCCTGCTGGGTTTTCAGCTGGCAAAAGAGCTGTTTATATAATGTATCTTCAATTCCCAATTTCTCAGTATCCCGCTGCTGCCATTCTCACTCTCTCCTCATCTCAGGCACGACTTCCGAGGTGCACGTGTGTTGCTACCGAGACAATCCCGCTCCACTGCACTTTCCCCGCGTATCACTCGCCAGATAAGCTTCTGCTCGCTGCCTCACAGGCGCACACAGTCTGGGGACAAAGTATCATAGAATCACTCACGTTGGAGAAGACCTTTAAGATCACTGAGCCCACCTGCTCACCACTAGCCTAGCAATGCCGGCATTGCTAGTTGCACTAGAGTGAAAAGTATGGGAGACCATGTCCTGAAAATAGCGGTAACTAGCGCTAACTCCACGGTGTGGCTCCACTTTGGTCGCTATGGATTTAATTACACACTCCAGAAGGACACAGCCATTAGCATATGCATGAAATGCGGTACACAGCCTTTTACTAGACGTCTGTAACTACTGCAAGGCCGAAACGCGGTTCAGGGAGCGGGGCACAAGGGAAGGAGGAGGTTGTGCCAGTGCCACATCAAAGTAGCAAATGGAGACAGAGCCAGGGAGCGAGACCGCTCCAGTCTGCAATGCCGCACGGAGGTCAGAGCAATAAATACGATGCTTTGAAAATGTTGATTAGAAGCAGCTTCTGTTTCTCAAAAAAAAAAAAGCCCTGACGCTTACAGACAGTGGGATGAGAATCTGCTCGGTTTGCGTAATGCCGGCAATCAGCAGGGGGAAAGTGCTGGAAAACCTGCTTCGGTCCTCTGCTGTGTCAATGGTGAATGTCCCGTGAAGTCGGCAGCTTCCCTGGCAATCCCCAGGCGAGGGGCTGCCCAGCAAACCTCTCACTCCCACTGCCCAAGCTGCGACAGCTTCCCTGCTACCACCTTTAACTCCCCCCATCCTCAGCATGGCAGCTCCTGGCAAACCCCAAAGAGGATCACATTGGCTTCCTTTTGGGGGGCACTCAACACTCTTAGTGGAGGAAAAAAGCTGCTACTCACCCACACAAACCAGCTGCTTTCCACCAGCCCTCCCAAGGGACCAGAGCTCCCGTAATCCGTGGTTCTTGTGCGGGAAATAATTCCCTGAGCAGCCGACACATCGACGAGCTCTCGTCCCCAATCCTTCACTGGCTGAAGGGGCTTTGTCTGACACTGCTGGCACCAGCACAGGTCCTGCACAGTCAGGTAACCACAGGCATTTATTGGATTTTTTCACTTGGTTACATGTTATTAGAACAGCATGAAGTGCTGTTGCTTCCGTCATTTATCATAAACACTTCTGCCTGAAAAGCCTCCATTCTTGGGCAGAGAAGCCAGAAACATGAAATTACTAACAGCACTTACCAGTTACTTGCTAGGCAGGTGCAGTATCACCGGCACCCTCTACACAGAGCAAAGCTGAGAGCAAAACTGAAGCAGATGTTGTCAGTGATGCTTTCACCACATCCGTGGCTACATCAAACTCCTAAGTACTTTTAGACAGACAAACTTGCACGTTCCCAATTTCAGCAGATACTACGCCCGTTTATTAGGTGCCATGACACAACATACAACTTTTACTCGTCTCTAGGGTTCGGTTCATTTAAGTGAGAGAAATTTAGACCGTCCTGCGCACTGAACTCGCCCTGTCTGCCACCACCAACCTCTCCCACGAGCCACACATGAAGAATGAAGAGCTTGGGAGGCTGCAGAGCTCTGCTCAAGGGCAAGAGACAAGTGAAGGGAAGCAGGTTCATGAGCAGCAGTAATCACACCTGCTTCTTTTCCCAACTGCTTCTTGTAGGGAATTTTCTTGAGATCAATAGTGTGGTGAAGCTCAAGCTGCAGCAAATCCCTGTGGGGAGTCACTGACTTGCCTCGCTGTCATCTACCCTGTGATTATATTCCCAGTCCTTGCTGGAACACACTGTCGCTGGAAACTCTACCCAACTACTAGATTCAGTTGAAACCTGGCAATGAAAGCTAAAAGGCAAAGCAACTGAGTTACAAGTACACACTACCCTTGAATGCTTAAGAAACCTGGGGGCCTGGGCAAGGGAGAGAGAACTTAAGAAATAGAAAGTTTATCCACCCATTTACCTTTTCCCTCCTTGTATCCAAGCCAGAAGCCAACACATACTGGAGTGAGCTAACTCAGCAAAATCATTCATGTTTCTGACCTCTGGCTTGGAATGAAGTTCAAGTGGTGGGGACACCACGCTAACAGTGCAGGAATATTAAACCCATAAACTGAATCTCCTTTGACAACGAGGATCAGCAATCCCAGAATACTACTGGAAACAGGTGTGGATGACCTGAGGGGAAAGGTAAAACCACCACAGCTGAGGATGGCACAACACGGTACCTCAGGGCAGAGACAGACAAGGCTCAACTCTGGAGTTCTAATGTCAGCTCTAGAGGCAAATGATTGGTTCCAGCCCACGTCTGGCACGTCCATTCCTCAAATGCTACATTTACTCAGATACGTTTAAAAAGTATTGACTATAAAAGACGTCAGTGTCATTGACTGACCAAAAAAAATGTAAATAGAAGAGCCCTAAATTGCATCACTTGGGTAAATATGTATTTATACAGTTTGGAAAGAAAAGCCTTGTTATTCAACTGTTGGACAGCAGCAGCGACACAGGAGCTGTTCTGGTTTATAATGCAAATCATGTAATTTGGGACACGCATTATGTATTAAAAATGCAAAGTAAGATCCATGTGAAATGCTGTTAATTTGCAGTAGCCACTTTTCAAAGTATAATTTCTCCAGCATTTACATATTTTTTCAGTTAAAAAAAATAAATTAAACAGTATTTAGAACATTTACCATATCTCATTTGTTGGATCAAGATACTTTCGAGCTACAGAAACATGAAAATGGCAATAGAAACTGGTAAATTACTAATTTCCTCCAATTTTTTAAAATCAAATGTGAATTAAATATAGGAGTCTCATATCTCTAATAGGCCAAACATTTTTAATTATAAACAATCTGATCTCAAGTGAATTATATGATCATCTTTGCCAACTCCTGGCCTCTGGAAGAATATTTATGCTGAGAAAACAGAGGCACAGGGCATCCAATGGTAAGAAATGCCAATCTGAAGCGGAGTTGTGCTCTGCAGGTCAGCCCCACACAGGCTGAGCCTCAAGCGCGGATCAAGAGGGACAAAGGACCAACTTCGACCTCCCTAATGGGAGGGTTTGGATGGCCCTAGGAGTCTCAGAGCTGCTCCAAATCTTTGCTGCAATTCTACCCATTTTGGCTCCGTTCCTCCCTTTCCGTGTGCTCCGTCGAACAAGCTTCCAAAGGTGATGCCCGGGAGGTGCACACACCCATGACATACGATGGCTGTACATTTTTCCTATAGCTACCTCAACGGCCTCCGAGCCTTCCCACGCCAGGGATACTCCTCACTGCCGTGTCTCCTAGAGAGGCGGCTGTCTTCTGCCTTCCTACTGAATGGGCAGATTTAATTCCTACATTTACAGATCCTTAAAAATATCACAGAGATTCTTCTTAGGGATCCAGAGGATCACTCTGTGTTCCTCCTTGCAGTGTCCGCTTTGCTGGGCTGCTCTCCCTGCTCTCTTGAGGGACCCTGAAGTCGGGGTGTGCTCCCCAAGCAAAGCAGCTTGTCGGCCACAGCGTGGGAAAGGGGTATTCACAGAAAACGAAGGACAAATAAGCGAAAATAGTGTGCTTCCACTGCAATGTCACTCCAGCATTGCCAGAAAACGTAAAACCAATTAATTGAGCAACCTGATCTAGTGAGAGATGCCCCTGCCATGGCAGGGGGGCTGGAACTAGATGATCTTTGAGGTCACACGTGCCAGAGGCCAGGAGTTCTGTCTGGTACCAAGTCCCACAGCTGAGCTACAGCACAGAAACAGGATCCTTGGGTGCGAGTCCTAATCTGAGCTCTGCCGCAGCAGAGTCAGTGCATAACCCAAGGCAAACCACTCTGGTATCCGCCCCCATCGCTTGCTCTCTAATCCAAACCCTGTTGTATGCACTGGGGAGCGAGCAAATCCACAGGCTTTAACAACATTTGGTTCGTGCCCAGTAATACTTCGTAGCACTCCTGGAGGTTATCGCATAGAAAGTATTATTTAAACCTAGCTACTTGATTATTTTCCCAGCGGCATGTCAAACAATAGCCCTTGAAGCGGTGAAGCCAAGCCATAGCCTTTGTCAGATTAACCTTCCTAGAGGCCTTCTAAAATCAATTGCAAATGTTAGCTCTGAAGAACCAGGCAGATAAAGAAACAGTTTTTAGGCCCCCTCCCCACTAACCTTCATTTCAAGTTGCAAAACCAATCCACAGTCCCATTACAAATCAGATCTGAAAAATGCTGCTTGATTATTTTTTAAAGAGCTCAAACTAGGTCACCAAAAATAGAGTCTCTAATGGGCTAAATGTGGAAAATGACTGCTCAAAATTAACAAGTTCCTGGGCTCCAGGACTACACAAAAGCTTTTTGAGTAGATTGCTTGCAACTACACAAACTGTATCCTCTGCCACACATGGCAAAAGCCCAGCCTGGCAGATGCTAAGCGACCATTTGTGCAAAGTGTAAAGTAGTTTTCAAAAAGCCATAAAGGAATTTTTATTCTTAGAAAATAACTCTCCAGCTTCTTTTCCCTTCATTAGGAAGCTCTTTATAAACACGGCTCCTGAGGCAGGCCGGTTGGGCCACAGCAAAGCAAAGGCTTTCAGCTCCTGCTGCTCCTCTCCCGCTGTTTTCAAGCACGTGGCGGGGGACAGCACTTAGCCCTGGGGTAACAGACCCACCAGAAGGTCTCCAGCAAGAATACACCTTCAGAGGCAACAACAGGCAACACAGGGCAATTTTGCAAGGTAGCTCTAATTAGAAGCCCCATGAAACAGTTAGCAAGCCCCACCAGGCAGCCTGCTGAGCACCACCTGAAAAGTCAGAACACACCGGAATATTGGCCCTATTTTCAAACCCAGGATACCCTCATCAGAAATGTCCTCCAGGCAGGTGACCGCTAAGAGTCAATGACAATACATCAAGATATTACAGAAACACCAGGGAATGCTGGTGTGTGGGGTTCACCTGTGTGAGCTACTCTGGGATCAATACCTCCAGCATCCCCACAAGTCACAGCAATGCATGTGCAAACCCTAGGATCTGGAGCATTATCAGAAACATGCTGGTTTTTCTTAGAGCTACCATTTGACCCGCACACACCAAAACCAGTGGCTAAACCCTAGAGGAAAAAGAAGGTCCAAAGAATACCCACCTTAGGCATGACACACCAGCACTCTCCCTCTCCCAAAAAACCAAGGAACCGCCAGCACATCACCTCAACTCCTTGCAGCACTGCCTGTGGCCCCATGCTTAAACCCAGGTTCATTTTCAAAGGAGATAAAGCAACGGGAGACATCCTGCACTGGGGACAATCTCTGGCCCCCGTTTCACTAGTAGCCCTGTGATGATGCACAGCACCTGCAGCTCTCCTAGATTGCTTCTCTCCCGTCATATTTGATTTAATGCAGAAAACTATGATAAGTTCTCTCAAAGTCATGGTGTGTAAAGCTCTGATAAAAGAAAAAAACGTTACATACTCCTATTGCTTTCTCCCAGGAATCTTCCATCTTTTGAACAAATGTTTCCATGGATGAAAGCAAGTTCTGCCAGACTCATGGAAACAGATAGAGAAAACATCCTTCTGAGAAGTACATGCAAGCCTCGGTAGTAAACAGATGTGCTCATGTTTGGGACATGAGTCACCCTCTGCACAAAGCTCATGAAAAATCAAGCGTAGACAAGGACAGGCTTCCTTTCAGAAGAGGAGGGTTCAGATATATGTTTTGGAGACAGTCTAGTGAGCAAATGTCTGAAAGCCAGGAAGCTGAAGTGACACTTCACAGCCCCACCTTCGCCAAATGGTTAGGGAAAACATTTCATCTCTGCCCATTTCCTTTCTGTAACGTGAGGATTTGGCATAACACCCCAGGCCCTTGGATAAGGGATGCTTCAGTATATGCCAACCAGGATCCTTACTTTTCTGTCACCCACACTGGGAACCTGACTTGGAGGTTTTCAAGGCTGAGTGTGCTTGCTCAAGAGCACAGACAGGGCTGATTTGATTTGTGCTGCATTTTATTTTGCTGTACATGCCTACTGGATTGCATCTCTCACAGAAATGTCACTTTCCTGCAGACAGACTGACCTTTAAAAAAAGCGAAGTATTTAAGAAAAAAAAAAATCTATGACTAAAGCCAAGCCATATGTTGGAGAGAATTCCATCTCTTTAGATTTTCCACCTACACAGTGAGCACCTTTCTGCACTTGTCCTCTTACATTATGCTACATGACATGATGGAACACGACATCGATAACATGATGTGAAGTGTAAAACAAAATGAGAAAGCTCTAAACACATCTTTCTTTGAAAAGGCGCTTTTTTTTTCCCCCCCTTCAAAAAGTGCAGATCTCTGCGTACTGAGACACTGAGAGGATTCCCACTTCGGGGCAGGTGGCATGAAAACAAGCTGGGTAAGCAATGAGTAAAATGTGGTGCTCTCCGATCTCAGCTCAGGGGTGGCAACGAAGTGACAGACTGAAGTGATACCCAAGGGTGAGGCCAAAGCAACCTGCTTATTAGAAGTCTGGCAGCCAGTATGAGGAGGACGGGCAAGGAAGAAGGCACATATCATCATCACCTTATGCCTACAGCTGGTACCTACACGCAACGTCCATGCTGGACGCGAGGAAAACTGAGGTGCGGCAGGCGGGGTTGCTACAGGCTTTTCCACCTGGCAGTGGAAAAGCGATGGGAACCTGGGTGAGACTTTCTTTGGTCTTTTTATAACAGCTGTGGAATTAGAAACTCACTGACAGTAATGTAGTTTTGCCATCGGTTTTAAGGCCCATCACCAAAATCCATGCCTGTGAGCTCACATTGCAGCTTTATTTTTAAGAGGTCAGTAAAAGTACTGTGTTATTAAAATTACATAGCTACGTTTTACACTGGTATGTTCACACTTTTTTTTTTATTTCGATCCCTTCAGTGCAGCCAGCTGCCTGGCACTGTGTGGTGTGTAGGAGTCTGGACAGACTTTCCCCCCAAGAAACATGAGTGTGGCTTTCCAGCGTGGGCAGCCTCCTGCAGAGCTCTGCACAAATTCATCAAGGGTCAGTGTGATACAGCTCCACCAAAAATGTCCGTGGGATTAACATAGTTTAGACTGTAGGCACTAGCGCCACTTCAGCATACTTGTACGTGCATGTGAATACTGTTCATTTGGTATTCATCTTCTATATGCGGTCGTAGGAGTCTGTACAAGGGGAGATTAATTTTACAGGACCAACAGCCTAAAGTCTTTTCAGGCACATCGCCCACTGATTTCAGTAGTGTTCTACGATTTTTTCTCAAAGACCTCTCTGTCTTTAGATGAAGCCGATACCTTTTAACATAGACTTCACTATCTTCGTTGTCACACACAGAATTTCTTAAGCTTTATAAGCAACAAGAGCTCACGGCTGCGATATAACAAATCTGAGAGAAGGTGGGTAGAGGGGATTGGGTGAGGATTCAAATCCTCATTCATTAGGGCAAGGAGAGAGAGTACAGACACTAAATTGCCCCAATCTCAGGCTCCTTCCCTTCTCTACTTTCACCTTCCAAACAGCATTTCCCTTAAGCGAAAGGCTCCCAACACCTTCCATTGGATGGTTTTGTCCAAAAGCTGCAGCTTCACACATTGGTTCAGTCTCATGTCACAGAGAAGAGGGAAACCACAGATCCTCAATCAAACCTCAGCGAAACTGCTGATTTGTAACTCTGACTGTACACTTCTAGTCACCCAAAGTATTGCTGTGCTCAGGCAACCAGCCTGGGGTAGCCAGGTTATGGGCACATCTCTTAGAGAGGAAGAGGGACTTGAGTTTAGGCAGCTGGAGCACACAACCTACCTGGCAGTTCCACAGGTGGATGTTAAACAGGTCATAATTGAATTTTACAAGCACCTAGAATCAGGAATTATGAATCAAAGTACTCCTACATTGCACATCAGGACTGACACTTCAGATGGGGACTCACAAATACGTAACAGTATCAGAACTATCTGTGAGACGCAGGGCACAGTAAATTTAGCAATGACTCTATTCTGTCACCTAGACGGAAAAGGAGCAAATTTTCTTTTGTCCCTCAGAAGGGGATCACAGGTCCTGCTGGGGAAAGCTGTGCTGCGGCCGGCGTGTGGAAGGCTTTAGGAGCGGGAAGGCCAAGGGAACGATGGGGACAGCCAGGACTGGGTCAGTAATCACCAAACATCCTCCAGCCATTTCCTCATTTAGTGCTTTGAAACAAGCTATTTCTAGCACTAAAGACTTGCAAAATGCAAGTTTTTACCATATGGCAACACTGACAAGTGCTCGCTGAACACTTATGAGCGCTCCCTTTACAGCCATGCAGTGAAGTTGCACTTTAAAGTCTCAGAAGAGAGACATGGGGAGAGCGTCGCTCCTTTCATTAGCCGCTTTACTCGCAGGAATACTCATCAATAGCGGCACAGTCAGTTTTGAACTTGGGCAAAGCATGTTCTCTCCATAAAAGAGGAAATAAATTAGGTTTTCCATCAATGCCTCTTGTTTTCTTCCTTGACAAAGAGTAGTTTTTCTTTACTCAATTTGCTTTGTGCATTAGTCAATGACGGCCCAAACATTAAATTCCGCTCATGAGTTAGAAAAATTTAGTCCAGATAACTTTTCTTTTGCAGCTTTTTCTTTTTCTTCTTTTTTTTGTCAGAACCAAAATGTTCTTTCCTGTGTTCTATTAGGCACGCACATCACAGCACTCTTGCATCTCGCCGTGAAAACCACCCGCGCTCTGGAAGCCCCGGATCCATTACTCCCGGCTGCCATCATTAACCAGCGAGCAAATTATTCGATAATAAAATATCAGCATCCAAAACACCTGCATGTTTCTGCCACGCACCAGACATCCACGTCCTTTTCTAGACAGCAGTACAACATCTCCCTTTCTAATGCAAACTTCCACCCACTCACATACCGCACATAATGACTCAAAAGCAAAGGCAGACGATTAATTATGCCTCTGATGTTCTCCAGGTTTTGTTCTCACCATTATCCAATTCCAAAAGACTGGCATCCCTAAATTCGCAGAAGCCTCTTTCAGCCGATGGCTGCGATTGTCAGATGGCGGGCAAGGCAGAAACACCACGAATGCCAACGGAGCAGCGCCGAGTTATGCCACCACGAGATCCAGCCCGGAATTTTTGCCTGCTATCTCTTCAACCTGCCTCAAACCGGAATTTTCTTTATTTTCTTTCTTCCCCTCAGAAACCTGATTACTCAAGATTAGAAGCAAAACTACTCCGAGTTTGTTTAACTGGCAGTGCGGGATATAAAGGCGGCATGTTTTTGTTTAAGGGGATGATGAAATATTCAAGATCAAACCCTTTTAAAGCATCCCTTTAAGTACAATGACATAAACACCAGAAAACAGTCATTTTTGTTCCTTTTTTTTTAATTAAGGCAAAAATCATCACAGAAATATGTAGACAGAGAGAAAAAACTCGTACCCTACTGTCCTTTTCAACTTCATTCATGAGCACCGAAAGCTTTCTTCTCCTTTGCAAAGAAGCTTCTGCTTTCATGTTTTTGCCGTGGGCTCTAATTTTTTAATAAAAATAACAGCTAATTCAATCTCGGTGCTGAACTGTTTGGGCCTTCATTTTCTATTAGAGACTAACTTTGGAGTTTTGCCATAATTTTGCTGTGTCTACAGTTTATCTGATTTTTATCGACTCCTTTAATTAAAATGACTTGCAGTACAATACTAATTGATTTTGTGATAAAATAATTAATAGCAATTAATTCATTTTTCGAGTAATTAGCATATGTAATTTTGCTCCAGCCGTCATTCTCTGCCTCTCAGAAGCCATGCCCTTAGGGCAGGAGAGGTAAAACAGGAAAATTTCTTTATCCAGATGTCCACAGAGGATGCTCATCCCTTCCCCCTCATCCCAGAGCCCCTGTGGACACTCTTTGCTATTCCGAGCACTTCTTCACCAGCCCCAAATCCTATCTGTATTGCTATCCAGCCGTCACCAGGCAAGTTATCCAACTTCTCTCTAAAATAGAAGGTGAGGTGTTTCACGGACATGTTGCCCAGGAACTGCTAAGACACGGCATTTTAATTAACTTCTCCTCAGCTACAATAATTTGACTATCAAGAGCATCGCATGCATGCTATAAAAGAAGGAATTTTTTCCCCATCCCCAGCACTTTTCTCTCTCCTGGCCCTCCAGTTTGGCATACGCCGAAGGCTCAGATCAAGCACGCATCCCTGTGAAGCACACGAGGATTTTTCCAGAGAGAGCTGATACAGTGCAAACTCCTGTCAAGTGTTTACTTTTTCCATCAGGCCGAAAATCATCCCGGGCTTTATGTCTTATTTTTGGAGCAAACTCCCCAACTACAACTCAAATAACCCTTGGCTTCCAGTTGAACTCAAAAGCCTAATTCCTTCTGAAAGCGGGAGCTGCACGTCACATGGAGCTGCTGAGGCAGGTGAGCAGGGCAGGAGGAGACACGCCGGCGCGCTGCACCGCGCCCAATGCCAGCAACACTCAAAAAGACGTTTTGTTGGTGCTCACAGTCCCGCAGGCTGCGAAGAACTGACCTTGGTGCAAAGACAGCCTACGATCGCTGGGTAAGAAAATTGCTTTAGAACTGTGTGGCACTTCTTAATATAGTGTCAAGCACAGGGACCAGTCCCTGTGGCATGGCAGGCTCTTGAGGATTGCGAGTTTTCCATTGGAAAATCTTTTTCTGAGGCAGCAGCGAAGAGAGATTTTGCTGCTGGTAGGTGTGAAGTGGAGCAGAACAGATTTGATAGTCTTTGCTACCTAAACCCATGCATCCTAAGTAATCTTCTGGACTACTGAAAACCACCTTGCAACCCTTATGCATCGCACCACAAAAACTTCTAAAACCAGTAGCATACTGAAGAAGGTGACCTGAAGGAGCCAAATAGTCCTTGACCTCTGCAGCCATCAGCAGGAGGAATTAAATCCCTTACCAGGTCAGCAGGAACCGCTCAGCCACAGGGCAAAAGAAGACACTGCCACAGAGGCTGCACTGGGATGCAAATGGGAAGGATGGGGAATAAGCATACCTGGTCCCCCGGCAGCAGCCACGTCTTTAGAGAGCCCGGTGGGCAAGGCTCTGATCCCCTCGACAGCATCTGAATCTGACCCCTAGACAACTCATTGACCTGACAGCGTATGGTGAAGCAAGATTCCTAAAAGTGAAGCAAATTAAACAACTAATGTAGTTTGTGTGGTCAGGATATAAAACATTTTCCTTTCAACTGCTTTTCTATCTTCCTAACCATTTTTTACATATTTTTGTTTATTCTATTTTCAAGCTGTTTCACTTTCAATGCAGACACATTTCTATCTGTCACCCAGATCTAAAGCTGTCTTTGCCTAATACTGTGAACTTTTGAGACCCAAGAGCTGAATTACAGTTGATCTGGGAATTGCTTTTCATCCAGCTCAGCTCTTTCCACAACTTGTAAATCCTCTTCTTGACTGCTTTTCCCAAAGCCTCCTTACGTTTGTGTCCAGTAAGCAGGGGTTGGTACCAGCTCCCTTGGACACACAGGTGCTTTTAAAAGGTTGTCCCCTCCAGAAAACCCCTTGCTATCTGTAGAACAACCACCCCAGAGGATTTTGTCAGTGATCCCTAATTTATTACACACAGGAATTTACAGCCCAAAAGATTTGCTTTCTTGTTTAGACAGGCACAACCCAGAATTCTGTGCATGTTCGAATTAGGACACCATGAAAGCAGACAGTTTCATAGAAAATCCATTGCCTTTTGTTGCACAAGTTTCATATTTTTTCACTACTTCCATTGACTCTCTTTGGAGGACGTACAAAAACCCTAGAGCCTGGCACGGTGCGGTCTGTTGTCGTTTTGATGGTAGAACAAACGATGATTTCACCTTCCTTTCCTGTTTCTGCTCAGTTTTGACTCCCTCCTAAATAATCTGCTGAACAGTAAGGATGAATAAAGTCTACTGCTGCTCTCTTACAGATTACGTGCGAGCGTGATTGAAACCTCATACCCTGAAACTGCAACCACCATGCCATGGCTGTTTAGCCCAGAAATGACAGTCACACCTTTCCTTAAGGAGGGTGTCCTGGGTTTAGCTAAAAGTCCAGTCCTGTTTAGTGATTTTTACTTTCCAGTTTAGTGTCCCGCAACAGAGGGAAAGGCAAAGGAGATGGATTTCAAGCTTGAAGCCTAAGAATGCTCCACTGACCCATGCCCAGCTTCCTCACAGTGCCTCCTTCTCTCCTTTTTAACTTTTTATTGAACTGTTGATTTTTTCATTTGCTGTAATTTTGGAAATCCCCAAGGAAAAAAAAAAAGCATGTTTTTGTTGACCTCAGACTGAAATATTTTTTTCTTTCTGAGCTTTCTGGAATACCCCGTTTCAGTTTAGTTCATCCTTAACTTGCCAACATGTTGCTTCATGGCACCTGCAATTTACAGCTTTGCTGATTTTTGAGCTGAATTTGCAACTCAGAGAACACGGTGGTGCAGCTGGTACCATCACACCTCACAACACAATTCACTTTGTCATTGCCAATACATTTCCGCGTGGGCAGAACTCTGCTGAATTTCTGGATATTTTAACTTGTCGTTCCAAATCAGGATTACCATAAATGTTGAAAGAGCAGAATTTTCCCGTAAGGCAGGAATATCGATGTCGCATTTAGCCTTGAGTTTACATTGCTGCTGTTAGTGGAGAAGTCTGCTGCTGCTCTTCAATAGCTCATTATCCAAAAGCATTTGGCAATGCACACTTAAAATAAAAAACCCCAAATTACCCTGCCAAGATTGAATGACCAAAGAATTGAAAGAAAAAAGCCATTTGGTCTCACTGACCCTGCAGCTAGTGAAAATCAAGACCAAGGTGATGGCAGAAGGAATGAGTTGTGACAAGATGAGAAAGTGCCTCTACCTTAGTTATAAAAGAAAATCTATGAAATGCTCAAGGAGATAAATAAAATCTGTTTCACGCAAGAATTATCAAGGCCTTATTATGTCAGGAGAAAGAATAATTCTCTTCTCCTTACCTCCTTTTCTCCACCCTGACTACTAAACATATGGAAACACAAGCTACTGGTGAATTAACCTGAATGGAGAGCTTCTGGCCAGTTCAAACAACAAGGAGTATTTTAACTGTAGTTAGACTGACCTAAAATAAATCTTTCCTTTTTCAGTTTTCCAGCTTAGTCTTTAATGAGATTACAGGGAATGAACCAATTTCAGACTCCCTCCATCAAGCAGATATGGCATTAAAACAGGAAACATGACAGGTACACAGATGTTTCATTCTCCATTCACACAGCTCCCTGACTAGCAGATAACTCACCAAAAATACGTAAGTAGCTAATACAGCCAGGCTTACTATTACGGGGCCTTACTCTGCCATCCTTCTTCAAGAAGGCTCTTGGTGAAATCACCAGGGCACCCTGCACAAGGTTCCATGTGTCTATTCCTAAACCTGAATCACACGCTGGCGGAGGAATAGCACATCTCAACAGAGGCGAGCACATGAGGAAGATGTTTTGCACAAGACTAGTCAAAATAGATTGAAATAATTAAAAAGGGCTGGAGGGAGAAAGAGATTGAAAGGAATATAATGAGCCAAGGCACTGGATGTCACTGTTGGTGGAACAAGACAAAAGCGAAACAGCTGTGCAAGACGATGGGATCGCTACCAGCAAGCAGGAAACAACATAAAATTCAACGCGTCTGTAATTTATCCACGCTTTGAACCTAAGATTTAGGTTCAATACTACCAGGCAGCAACAAGTGAGTGCCAGTCATTTGTTTCTTTTTCTTCAATACAGAGCTTAATAGATTGATTTGCAGAGAAAGTTTGGCAGACAACTGTTTTAGGGGAAAAATAACAACCTTGTAGCCAACCGCTCTTGGGCTTTGCTTCCCAGCCCACACAGGACCATTTAAAAGACGAGGTCTGTAATGCAGTAGATGATGCAAGGTATTTAAATCTACATTTACAGGCTCCACAAAGTCTCTGAAATTTGAAAGAATGGAGCAATTTGAAGAGCTGCTGAATTTTGCATCCAGATCTCTTAGGTGTTTTGCAAAACCTGTTTCATATCCACACTGGATTCCTTGAATAAATGGGCTTTTCACAGGTCACATCAATAAATCAACACACAGCAGTAAACATGCACAGCCACAAACTTTTTGTGTAGCCACACTACACAAAAACCACATGCATACAGAATTGACATTCAAGGTATAGTCAGTAATTCTGATAAACTGAAGAGCAATGTCAGACATAGAAGAGGAGCTGCAGAAACAGCAAAGCACAAGGGAAGCTGATCACTGTATCGCAGCTCTCTGGAAATCAATTTGCAACTTGGTTTTGTGACTTCTGTTCCTAACAGTGGATGCAGTTCAAATATACAAAGAGAAGTTCACATATAATTTTGTGAATCATAACCATGTGTTTATCTTCTTCGAGTCAAGTTTTAAGAGTATTTGAATAATACCAAAAAAAAATTTGCATACTTAACACTTATGTTAGCTCTAGCACACATTATGATTCACATGATAAATTCTACTTGTCTCTAGCAATTCATGAAAATCGTTCAAAAAAACAGTTCCAGTCATCCAGTGAGAGAACAGAAATTACTTAGGACGGCATATGTATATAATAGCAAAGATTGACGTGATTGAATGCATCTTAGAAGCAAAAGACAGAGAAATATCCCTCAGAGTAGTTCACTGCCAACTCATGGTACTGGAAATATTTCTCCAAAGTCCAATAGATGGTAAATTCTTGTAAACACCAGGAGTGTGTGAAGCATACGAAATTGGCCATCAGCAATTTGCTAACCACATCAGGAGCAGAAACCCCAGAGCATTAAAAAATGATCATTTTAAATAAGCAAGTCCTTAAGTTCATCCTTCTTTAGCATAGTGAAGCACATACTCAAGTCCACAAGCCAAAGACATTCAACCCACATGCTCTAAGTTAAACAGGTGTCAAAAAGCTTTGCTGCATGGTCTGCCACGGAGCCCAGGCGGGAATAAATGGCTGATGCAGCTTTGACACGGACTCCAGGTACGACCAGTGATGGGAAATAGTAACATGGTGACCAATACATGCATTAAAGATAAAATCTAAAAATGGTGTTCAAGAGCCGAATGTGTCGGACAAGGTGCTAGGGATCCACACAATGATCTACTGCATCTCTACTTTCTAAACTATAACAAATTCACATAAAAAACTTAGCTCCATACAATATAACTCCTATGTGGACAGAAAGCATTGGGAATCAAATTAACGAATGCTTGGAGGAGCACAGAAGCTCAAAACTCAAAAGCTCTGCAAGTCCTGTGCTTTAGCTGAGGAGTTTGTGCCGGTAACACGGAGGAGCTGATGCCTGCACAAGCCAGGTGACGTGGTGCAGCAGGAAAGCACTTTCAGAAGAACTGCAACCCAGGAAAATCTTTCCTCAACTCTACTTTTTCCATTTCTGGACATGCATGCTCAAGCCTATAACACAACCTGGAGCCTTACAAAGTGTGACTTCCCATGGTCTCCCTATCCAGAGCAAGGATCTCATGCAGCATTTCAAGACGCTTCACAAAGCTCAGTAATTTTCAGCAGGAAGGTTAAAGCAGCAAGGTTTCTTGCTCTAGTGAACATGTTATCCAGAAAAATATGCATGTGAATAAGAAAGTACTACACCTTGTCAGAAGTCAGGTGTTCACTGTGAATAGTATTAAAAATGCCTGGTATGGCTCCACACTGTACATTCTCCAAATCTCCAAGATGTGGCTCACCTCCAAGTAAGAATGCAATTCTACCAATTTAAACCAGTAGAGACTAGCATTGAAGTCCACAGCTCTTTGTAAATGCCTCAAACTGTCTCTCAACATTATTGTTTCCTTCATGCACCATAAAGGGTCACCTACACAGACCAGAGAGCTGTTCGCTGCCTGCAGGTTCTTCGAAATATTTCAAGTCACTACATTTGCTCAGTGAATTTCCTTTCTGGCTATTTTTTGATCCACGGAAAATGAAAGCAGTCTTAAATGTTTTGATATTAAGTACACAAAGACCGTTTATTCATGTCATTATAGCACAGCTTTAAAGTCTTTGCAGGTTTTCTTTATTTTTAACTATTGGGAGTGGAGGAACCACCACCAACCAGATTGATGAGGCTGGCGTGCATTCAAAGCCAAAGCTGATCAGAAAAAAGCTTTGAACACAAGACACAATAACTAAGTCAGTCCTCTGAAGCTTTTAATAGATATGGTCTTCCCTCAAGCCATGAAATCCTACTGGAGAAACTTGAGCTTGTCATATCATTTTAAGAAATATCCACATCCAAAGGCTCCCGAAGCCCAAATGTCTCTGGAGCAATTTGTGAGCACCATCCACGCTAAGTGTTACCATCTCCTCCACGCTGCAAACTCGAGCTATGTGCACGTTATCCCAGTGCCACAAGAGAGGCACTCGGACACGAACACCGAACTGGAAGGCAAGTGACTTCCCCAGGACGCACCTTAAGGAAACTCTGCAGCAGGTCACATCAGGAGCAGCCAACCCCATCATAGTTTTAGGGAAAGAGTGAGCTTTCCTAACAATGGGAGTCACCTCAGTGATAAATTCAAGTGCCAAAAATTAGCCACAGCCAATGAATAACCCAAGAGCAAGAGCTGAGTTCAGTTGTATTGATTTATCCTCACACATGACAAGCCTTGACCTAGACCCACTACGAACAGCCTAACTGCTGCTGATGGGGGACCAGGTATCCTTCCCTTAGTCTTGCCTTGAAGTCTAGAGGCTTTTTTTCTTTGAAAAGGAACAGATCTGATTTTGATCGCAAATGTCTGTGCATGATTCACTGTCACTTCTCACAGCCTCCTGAATTCTCCATTAATTTGCAAAACGAACATGGGTAATTGCATTTTATTTTGTTCATAGCCTTGTTAACTTATTACAAGAGTATAAAAATGAACACTGGCAGTCAGAGCTATATCCTGGGATCATTCAAAGTCATACACTTTCTCTAGGTCTCAAGTTTTTTCCACACAAGTGAAACAAGGGCAAAAAGACGCTCTTCCCATTTATCTCTTAAGGGACTGCCCTGAAAGCCTGTAGTGGTGCCCATGTTCAAATTCTGCCTGAAATTCTGTAATAACCAGACGTTCTCTTTTCACTTTGGTATATGGCTTCCAGGTGCCAAAATGCAGACATAAGAGTAAATAAGCCTTACGGGATCTGCCTAGAAACAGATACTTTTATTTTTGCCCTGCAAAAGCCAGCAAGAACAGCATGGAAAGTGAATGGAAAATAAGGTAGCTGAAACATATAATGCCTGTGCAGATGGTGCAGTTGCACGCCTTCACACAGAACCTGAGAAACAAAGAACAAAAACCCCAACAGGTCCCACTGGTGTTCGCTACCCCCTAACAACCACTGGCAAATGCTCTCTCTTTGCAGCGCCAGCTGCAGGTCAGCAGGCTGCCGACCGAGCCCGCGGGTCAGGAGGGTTGACCCACGGGCTAACGTAGCCTGTGCCCTCCCAGGTAGTCCTGCAGTTTTTATGCCGAGGGCAAGCCCCCATAGCCGCCTGAGGTCTCATTTTGCCAAATTTGTGGAAAATTGGAAGAAGCAAAACCGACCACCCCAGTCTCCGAGGCACGGTCGGCAGCTCCGACAACGCAAGCCCATAAAAGACCAGCTGCTACCACGGACCCCAGGGACAAGACCTGTGTCTGAGCCAACATTCAGCTTAGCCCTTGTGAAACGAGGCTGCCTTGATTACGTTTGCACTGACCAGAGCAGCCTTCTGAGACCAGGAAAGAAATAACATCTAAACCACTTGCACAGTAAAGCACATTGTGCAACTATTTGCTGGTGGCTTGGTAAGCAAGCTCTTAACTTTAATTTTCTTGGGCATTTTGGGGTGGGTTGTTGTTTTTTTTTTTCCCACAGAGAGGTAAGAGATCTAATGCACAAAGAAGGTGTATATAAAATAAGATTAAGAAGAGATTTAGCCTAAAGCTCACTTTTTCACAGGCTGACTGATGCCTCATAGCTGAATGCAGCTTTTGTGCTGTTAGTATCCACTGGAATAAGAAGGCTGAGGAAGCCCGTGAACTCTAAGGATGCAATCTGATTAGAGAGTGAAGTAAAGTAGCAGTGGGCAGAAAAAACATCACAAAAATTAAAATAAATTAGAGAAGCCCCCCAGAACTGGATCATTTTGAAGGACATTCAAATCATTGAACACAATCTAACACAGCTGGTCTGAATTCTTCTCCAAAGAAACGCAAGCCCCTGGCCCACAAACATCCTGCAGGCATCCGAATTCGCTAGGGTCAGTGCCCTTTGCCCTCTGTGTTCTGGTACATGGCAAAAGCAGACGTCACCGGACCCTTTTCAACAAACTCATCAACAGTTCTGACACAAACATTGATGCAAGGATTAGAGAATTGTCAACCAGTTTAAAACAACCCAAACTATCAATTAAAGATTTTCTTTTTTTCCCACAGTGTTTTTTAACTAACGTTTTTACTACACTGGGAAGATTCTGCCTGCCTTGGAAATCACGGACTTCAGGCTGGGACACTTTAAATAAAAAACAGAAATCACCCGACAAAGCTTTTTTCCCTTATTTTATTTGCTTTAAAAATCTGTGGAGATTTGAGCAGCAAATTTTTTTGCTTTTCAAGTTTTGTTCAGGGTTTGGCTGCTGGTTTTTTGGGGACAAGGGAGGCTTAGACTTCGCAGCTACAAACTTGATTTCCCTGAAACTCCCCCTCTGATGACTACCATCGTCACAAGTTGTAATCTGTCCTACTCTTTTATATTTCAGAGATCTCATCACACCTACAGGGAGAGACACTTCAAAGAAAGACTCTTTGGAGACTTCTTCAGTGCCTTTATCTTCAGCAGACACATTTCTAACCTATTCCTAACAGCGAGTTTTCTATGGATCTGATACAGCTATACTATCAGGATACTCTTTCGTATCACGAAGAATTGCCTATGACAACACGCTGAAGAAAGTGAAAATAAAGTCATACAGTCTATAAAACTAAGTTAAAGCATACTAAATCCTCACACGGATGCTTTTTCATATTGTAGGAAGGGAGGCTTGAGTTCAGGGGGTACAACTTTGTGCCAAGGTAACAGCTGGGATCCCTGTTTCTTGCTAGCCTATCGTTTTTCAGGGAATTACAATTTCTAATTTCAGAAGGAATCGTGGAAAGTCCCACATCCCGCTGCGTGAAAAAATTACCTCGTGTCCCTCCGCACCACGCTTTTAGAGTGGCTCTACCAGAAGCCAAAACCATTTTGCCCTCCCACAGCTCAGGTGCTATCGGGGTAGGTTATCTGATCACCTCCAGCTCCAGGAAACATCGAGGATGCAAATGCTAAGAATAACAGAAAATTCACTTTCAAATGATCGCTGTTTCCGCCCACCCCATGCCCGAGTTCCACTTTTGAGAAGAAAATAGCAAGAAGGAAGAGTTAAAAATCTCAGCGTCCGCAGAAAGTTTCATTTCTCAAGTCTGCTTTGAGGCTCTTTCTAACAGAATCCGACTCACTGATTCTTCTCACCTACGTGCTGCCTGTTCTCTGGGAAAAAGTGTAACTGCAGAACCTCACAGAAATACACATTACTGGGAGTAATTTCCTGAAAAGGCAACAAAAAAACAAACATTAATTTATTCCACTTTCAAAATGCAACAATCACTGACATTTGCCAGGGTATGACAGGATGAGGTTTAAAAAGGGTAAGAGCAATATTCAACCTGAGTAAAACAGACACGCTGCCAGAAACACATCTGGCCAAGAAATGCCAGTTTTTAGAAACAACATACAAAACTATAAATTGCAAAGACCTTCAGGAAAAAGTGAAATGAAATATTTTCTTATCAAAACGCAAATCTGAACCAAAAAGAGGGTTGTATAAGAACCTTTGTTTTGTTGTTTGTTTGTTTTAAAAAAAGCTTCACTGAAAACATCTGGAGGATAAAAAAAATAAATCCACCAGGTGGACAGTCCCCATTTTTATCTTGGTCATTAAAATCAAGATCACTTAATCATCCTGGAGGGCATGAACTGGGCTATTTCGGAGATGCTGAGCCATGCCGTAGCTGACGGTGCTGCTTCTGTCTCTGGCAGACCTGTAGCTGAGAAAAGTTTGAAAGCTCTTCCCTGCTCTTTAACTGACATTTTGTATCAAATAAAAAAAAAAAATAATCAGGATCAGAAAGTGCTGCCTGCACTATGAAATTCTGCAATGTGTTTCTGCAACTGCCCAGCGAAGTGCATCCTCTGTTTAAACAGACCTTGCAAGTTGTTTAATTTGACACCCCGAGCCTTTAATTGACCATTTTTTTTTTTTTGGTGACTGCTCTCCCTGCTCTCATAGGCTCTAAGAAAATGATCAAATATATTGCTTTTCGCAGATATTTCTTACCCACCCAGGTAAGGACAAAAGCTAGATGTTTGAAAGAAAAAGATGATAATTTCCTCATTACAGGACACTGCTACATTTTCTCACTGTTTATCTTTGTACACAGCCCTACCCTCTGCCTCCGTAAAACACCAGCTTTTAAATTATACCTTCCCTGCAATTACTAGGTTCTTGGTTTTCACTGTTTTACGAGACACAACTCTAACAAAGGAACATTTTCTAAAGGAAGAGAAACCCCACGTCACACTTTTCTGTAGGTGGCAGAGTGGCCGTTTGGCAAGTGGCTGCTCAGAGCCCTCCTCGACCCGTCGGCGAAATAGCTCAGCTCTCACTCCCGGCCTTTACAGAATGAATAAAGCTACACAAACAGTCAGAGAGGAGAAAACAAGGAGTTACCCAAGATGGCAATGTTTCTGGTGAAGGGCAAAACGATTTACCATTTGCTTGCAATCACTGCCGCATGATTCAGGCAGCTCGAAGCTCGTCATTGCTTCTATCGACCGTTTTCCCCAAAAAACCCCACATTTGCTGATGAAGCTTAAAGAAAATTGCAACAGGCTGGATGCAGGTGTCTGTTTATGTACCAGCCCGTCACTGAAGCTAAATGGATTTAAACTGGCTCGGTCACAGGCAGAGGCATGGAAACGGAAAAGGCACAATGGAAATTAATAGAGAAATTCCCCCGGATGGCTCCAATGCCACCACATCTTCCCTGGTGAAAGCAACCACGCGTCGCACCAGCTCTTATCGTAACCATGAAATGGGATGGAGTAACAGCACATCCCCTCACTCTATGCTCTCCTTTATTCCAGCACCTCTAAATATTTATTGAAACTGATAGACCGGGCACTGCGCTTCAGCTGCTGTATGGCCAACTTTATCATCCACTTCCACATAGGAGGATGCTAATAATTAAGATCTTTCCAGATTCTGAAAATAATTGCAAATCTCTAGTATACAGGACTAATGATAGCTTTAAAGAAAGAGCTCTAAGCTACTGCTCTTACGCTGGGGATGATTTTACTCTACTGCAGCCTGATGTCGCCAATTCGCACAAATAACACCTATGTCATAGAGAGGATCAAAGTTCAGAGAAATCCCTGTGTTTTAGATGCTCAACTGAATTACCTTGGCCTCTTCTGTCTGATGGGCTGCAGCAGAAGCTCTTCACAAGAAATTTTTGATATATTTCTGGTACTCCTGATATTTTTTTACTATACCTGGTATTTTTGACAGGTGCAAATGAAAAAAACCCTACAACCCTCCACTTCAGCCCGTTGCTGTATTTCTCCTGGATGCTATTTATTACCTTGCACTGCAATAGCAGCTGGGAGCAACATCGATCTAAAGCAAAAGTCCCTCCCTCGGGCAACTGAGAGCCAAACTCGAAGACCTAAGAAAACCACAAGACTCTGCCAGTGGCAAGTGCTCAAGGGAGACTGGAATTAAGACCAGATTGCAAGTTTCTGGGTTTTAATCAAGAGACCCTGCTCTGTCAATTGGGTGGGGAGGCCGTGTCTGAAGGACACCCAGATGGAAGGGCTCGCACATTACACAGCATAATAAAGTGAAAAATAATGCAAAGAGTGAAGTCAATTGAACTTTTCTGAGCCTTTAACAAAGGCTGCGGTTCCCCCTTAAGCAAAGGCAACATTTTTGGGACAGAGCGGATGGCATCTCTCCTGCTAACAAGCTGCTTTTCAGCCTTATTTAGCGTTCAAGTAAGTTTATTTTCCTAAAGCATTCAGCTATGCGGCAGCATAGGCACCTTCTCACATGGTGTGTTGTTCTAACAGATCAAAACTCTGTTGTTTTTAACATCTCATTAAATACATATTCAGCTGTCAGCCATTTGCGCACATTACAAAAATGAAACTGATGGTTGAGACTGAAAATCCAGCCTGATGTGCTGTCCCTAATTCACCCTGGCTATTTCAGCAGACTCTTTGGAGTGTGTGATCCGTTACAGTGCGTTCGCTGTAATGCCGAAACACAAAAACGGATGAGTCAAAGGCAGAATGTCAGGTCAAATTTTTCAGGCTTAACTCAGGATTTAATTGCATTTAGAGGTTTAAGTCAGACTATTACAACCGCCTTTAAGGTAATCTTCCCATGTAGGAGGGAGTATATATGTCCCAGGTACACCCGCTAACCCTCTCTGCTGGTAACCATCACACAATACAGCTGCTGTGAGATCCCTCTTTGTCATTTTTTTACTGACTGCTGCTAAATAATTAATTTAGTCTGCAAGTCAGGAATCATAGACATTGCTCACATCAAGGCAAGGCACTCTCCTTCAGCTCAGCTATAGAAACACACGGAAAAACTGCTATAGGGATTTCACAAGGAGAGAGGCTCAGAAGTCACTGAAGTCAGGAGCTAAAGTTCATGTGAGCAAGGCATCGTGAGTCTGTGCAGGATTTTGTGTGTCTGCTCAGGAGTCGACAGCTAACGCGAACACATCTGAGAGCTCAGCGCACATGCAAGACGAGGAACGTGGCTCAGATCCTGGCTGTGGGCTCGCCTTCACTGGAGAGGTACGCACTGCTAGTACGAGAGCTGCTGGCCACCACATGCAAGTGCTTCCAGGGGAGAACAGTGCACTCGATTTAGATGCCAGAACCACGTTGGTGGCTCGGCGCAAAGGTTGCAGAGTGATGTGTAATCAAATCCACCACTGGAAAGAAGAAAGCAGAGGCAAAGGCACCTGGAAAAAGCAGCAAGCCCATGGCAGGGGGCTCAGCTGCTGCAAATAAGTAAATAAGATCTCTTTTTTCCTCAACACAGCGAGTTCATGACTCCTAGGACCAAGGACCAGCTGGTGTAGCCAGCAGAACATCAACCTGGACAGGCAGACATCCCTCAGCCAGGTCTTCTGCACATCTCGGGTCTTCCTCCCACTATTCCCCAACCTCTCCAACTCCCCGGACTGTTTGGACTGAAACATCTCAGAGCAGAACATCCTGTTCCAAAAGAGATTTCTTCTGTAATGATACTTCGGGGAGGCTCTTTGAACTGCATCATCATACAAGTACTGCACAAACACTTAGAGATGCAAGGTACTCTTCTGTGCTTCTTTTCAAAATTAAGAGTCCAAATTCTCCCATCCAAAGAGAATTATCTCACTTCTTAAAAGAAAAAGGAAGGAAAGAAGGAAGGACGGAAGCTAGCTCTCTTTGGCTGTTTGGATCAACTAGTTCAGCAAAAAGTGAAATTTCTTCTCTCCATCTTCAAACAGCCTTTGAATTAAATACTTGTTGCAGCAAGAGGAAGTTTGGTTTGTTTTTGTCATCAGATTTGAGATCAAGAAGAGATGAGATGCTCTAGATGAAAGGCAGAAATGCCAGATGAAAGACTGAAACCCAAAGAAGATTTAAAATAACTGCACAAAGGTGCTGGGAGAAAAACCTGGAAAACTCCACAGTGACAGGCTTGCTTCCAGCACACCTGCTCTCTCAGTGTCCTGTGCGGGAGGCAAATAAACACCAGAAGGAGCCAGAGGGTTGGCTGGGATGGAGCCCCAAACCCCCAATGTCAGCATCGCTCCTTCCTAACCCTAATCTGAAACATACGGTGAGGGACTTCGCAGCCTTTTCTTGCCCTTTTGGCAGCACACCCTGAGCAACTTTCAGTGCAAGTCTCAGTCCTCCCCTTTTTGGAAATTTAACCCTAAACAGGTCAGCCCTGAGGTAAGACTTAGGGTCTCAAGTGCCCCATCATTTCGCTCTGGCACCCCCTCCTTGCCCCTCTCCTGTGCCACGTCTTGGGTGACCTCTGCTCAGGACCCACGGGAATTAGGGCTCCTTCACAGATGCTGCTTGTTCTACCACATCCACTGCAACCCTGACGCTGCAAACCAGGAGGCGCTTCCTCTCTGGTCCAGCCTTTACTCCCAAGTTATTTTTTCAGTTGCACATAGGTTGCTGCAGATGAAATTACACAGAGGCCGAATACATCGGTGATAAAACATGTCCCGTCTCATTTCCTTAGCCCAAATTTGTAAAGTGAGTACAGCACATATGTCTTTTAATCACCAAATATTCTTCTCATAGAGAACACTCTCCATTTTGGGGGGTTTGTTTTAAAGTTCATTTTTCAATTTGCAAGCCCCCTACCTACTTTTCATCAGGATCACATCAGGGGAACCCTCAGATAATCAAAACCAAATAGGTTCAGCACCAGAAGAGCTCTGACAACCTGTGGGAAGTAGGCTAAAATCTGTAATAACCACAAAAACCAAACTCAAATCAAGGTAAATCAACAAAAAATCATAATAGGAATGGTGCAGATTAAGGATAATCAGCTCTTACTGCAGAGACACAATTTCACACTAAAGAAAGAAAGGAAGAATGGGAAGCAAAAACCAATTTCCAACCTTAAAAGATTCAATTCGGTTCACGTGGGTTCAGCATCTTCACTGCTGACACAGATGTAAACCCTTCCTCAGTCCAGAATAAAAAACACCAAAATTGCTTGTTCATGTCTACAGCCTGCCCAAGGAGGCTGCAGCTGCAGACGGGTGCTCACAGAAAGCTGAACTGGGGCCCTCTAGATACAAGTCAGGGCCAGGGATTACTGGGTCTGAAACACCTTGCAAATACTCTTCTCCAGGCTCAGACTTTTACTATACTCTAAACCTCTTGCTCTGGAATAAGCACCAAAAAACTATCTTGTAAGACACCCAAACCTTGACATTGTTCTATGTCTGTGCCTTTTCCCGTGTTTCATTTGGTAACGTTGGTAAATTCAGTGGAGACGCCTAAGGTGCTTCAAAAAAAAAAAAAAAGCAGTTGGAGTGTCAAAAAAATCAGCCCACACTCTTATCTCGCAAAACTCCACTAGCAGAGAGAACATGCCTTAGAGCCTACTAATCTGAATTTACCTAAAGTTGTTAAACAAACAGCTTCACAGCACCTAAACACTCTAACTTGTAAGCAAACAAACATTATAGAATTAACAAAGAGGTGCCAATCTAATTAAAATCAATCCACAGATACCTCTAAACACCAAGGGAGCCTGATTAGTAGCTGTTTATAGTAGCTGCTTAAGCAAATTGTGGAGGAGTAATAATTCTTGATCTTGTCACTTGCCAAAAAGATTTTTCTCACCTCCAAAACACTCCTTCAGCTTCAATTTATTTAAAGTTCACGTTTTAAAACAAACCAGCACCTTTCGCAGCATGACTGCTTCTAAACAGCAGGTTTTTCAGCAAACGCACGCTATAGGAGTGACAGCTTCTCGCACGTCACCACACACTTGTGAGGCTGTGCAAAGGCTTCCCCTTGGTAGAGAGAGGAACCAGAGGCGGTCGAAGCCAGGCACTGCCCAGGACTCCAGCACCACTTCTCTCAAACACGTCCGCTGCCTCATTGCAGTCGAATTGATTACCAATAGTCCTCTCTGTAAAATTTTTCACGGAGCGTATTCATCCAGACCTCCCACACCTTTTTTCTTTCTCTCAGCAGCTTGACCCGCGTGTTAATGCAGCCCTGTTGCAAAACAGACAGTATTTTTTCCAAAGACTTTTGCAAATATTTAAGACAGGGCTGGGGGAGATGGGAGAGACTTTAAAGGTCAGGAAAATATTTTATCCCCTCCTGATGCCTGAGGGTCTCCCCTGCAAACTGCCCACACTCCTCATTCAGGCAGGTAGTCCCTCTGCTGCACCCCAAACTGCAATGGTCCGAGAACTTTTTGGGGTGCTCTGCTCTTTCATTTGTCTTTTTAACAGTCACCCAGCTATGAAACGAGCAATGCCAGACACCTAAGGAGGAGCTATAAGAAAAACAAAAACTCCTGTAGGCACTCCAGTTGGACACTAATTATTGCTGGGGAGAGACCCAGGCAAAGAGATACATAAAAAGTGAAAGGGAATAAAACTCCAGTGGCACGATGCTCTGATCCAGGCCTGCAGACTGGCTATGGACATGGATGGTGGTGTCCGTGGCTGAAGAACTACAGAACCTCAGAGCACATTTGGTTCATCTGGAACACAGGACACGTCGCACTCTCAATAAAATAAGGTTTTTTTCCCATGTTCTTCCCAGGGGTTTCAAGAATGACATTTACCAAAGGGAGAGAAGACAACAGTCCAAAAAACATAGAGATCTGAGAGAAGAACGGAATCGGGACTGAGACATAATGCTTTCAGCAGGAAAAAACAATTTTCAACCAGATGCTCGGTCCAGGATGGGAGAAAAGTGGTTGCTGGACAGAGATGGTCTGTAAGTGAAGAGGAAAATTTGAGCCCCAGGAAAATTTCTAGACAGCTTGAAAATCAGTAAATTCTGAAAACTCTCAAAAGAAGTGACAATGCTGAGGTCAAGCATGGGGTGAAGGTGTTTCTTCCCTTGCATGACCTGTGTGTCTCATGGTGAGGCTAAAGACAGATTACATTAAATACCCTCCTTGACAACAGCACTGAAGGGGGCAAAAACCAAAACGGGAGACAGAGGTTGCGCTAGACCCTCTTCAGAACCAAGAAATCCTTAGAAAAGATGGGGATCAAAACACAGCAGTCTCAGGATTGTCTGGCCTGGACTGTCTGGAGATTCCACAGGGCCAAGACGAGACATGGGACCTTTTGGGGCTGTAACAGACATCGAAATGTAACAGATATCAAAATGAGGCATCTCAGCCCTCACGTACCCTTCCAGCTCTGCCGTGCAAGACCCTACAGCCTAAAATGTTTAAGGGAGAGGAGACGGCAGAGCTCTTCCAGCACCTGGACCTGCTCTTACCTCTGTAATGACCTGTTTCTGAACTGTCGTATTTCTTATTAGCCACAGGACCAGTAGCACCAGGGAGAAGCCCATCTCTACCGTCCTCACCTCCTCCCCCCCTTGGCCATGCGCAAAGGTAGCAAAGAGCAGAAAGTGCAACCTCAGGCTGTGCAAGCCCATCTGTAGCCCCAGACAATACCGACCGAACAAACCACTCACTGCTGCTCTTTTAGACGCTGAGTGGGAAAGCGAAGTCTAGAGGCCCAATCTGTGGGTGCCGCCCCTCCCCTGCAAATGGCACAGCTGCTGAAATGCATTTGTTTTTAGAAAGAGGGGAGAAAAGAGTTTTTTCGGCATCCAATTCACAGAGCTTTGCTTTTTCTTTTTTTTTTTTGTGGGGATTTTTTTTCCTCCTAATGTGAAAAGTGCTTTGTGAATGGGCCAGCTAAAATTATTTATAATGAGCTAATTTCCATAAAATTGGGCTAATTAATTTCCATGCTGCCTGATGAAAATTGCTAACATCGGCTTTTTGCTGACAAGCAAGGTCCTGCAGGCAGTCTCACACCCATCGGACTGGAAGGAGGTCCAGGCTGGATGTGCAGCTAGTGTAAATCAGCAGATACCTATTAAAACAAACAGAGCAATGTGCTCATTTACACAGGAAAAAAAAAAACAGTTTAAGCCCCTTTACAGTTTATATGGGGGCAACACTGTTATCTTCAATTAAGTGCATATATAAAGAGAGAGGCACAATGCAAAGTTTGCCCTTCAAGCTACTGAAAGCCAAGCAAAGACTCAGCTCAAGTAAAATGCATCTACTTTCCACTGGAATTAGGGAAAGAAAATATCAGTCTTGGTGCAGTGGTCAACTGGGAAGCAACAGAGGAGGCAGCTCAAAGGGAAAATGAAAAATAACCTTATGGGAGTGCTTCAGTGCCTCGAGGCTTCACAAACAGCCAAGGGATATGCACGCTCCTAACTGATCTGCATATGAAAATTGCCACTAAAGGGATTAGTATTACCCTTTTATAAACCATTTCACACAGCATTAGTGGACACAAGTCCGGCTATGGCTAGCCCTGCTGAGAACAGTTGACTTTGCAAAACAAAACGATGACGTCCTACATCAATGGGATTTCACAGGTATAATTAAAGGCAGGATTTTTTTGGTCTCACAAGCAGGAAAATGCTCCTCATAGCATCTTTTGTGTTGTGGGCTACACTTGGATGATATTTTCTAAATGACGTTAGGCGCTAAGTCCCTAAAGCCCACTCTCCACCAAAGGCAACTACTGTTGGCATTTAGAAAGGTATTACTGAGTTGTAACATAGGCTTGAGATGCTTTTTGGACTCCAACGACTTATTCTATCAATATTCTCTTGTTATTCCCATCTGAAATCTTTTTCTGTAAGATCATCACACCTTTGGTAACGTCAACATCCACCCCTCCTCACAACACAGACTGTCTTTCCCAGCTAGAGAAATCTTTCAGATTAATGCTCTGGATCAGCTTTTTTATTGTACTACAGTAAGCCTAAGTAAAGCAAAATCAAACAACTTGGTTTTCATGTCTAAATACTGCTAAATGATACCATATCAAGCTAATTTTCCCTTAGGCTTATTAACACAAATCAAACTTGGGGCTGATCAGATAGCAAGTCGGTATGCGGTATGGAAACGTGTGATCCACACTGACTGCTGTAAAACACAATAACCGTATTTGTGCAAGACACGTACCTCGTAAAAAAAAAAACAACAACCCAGAATTATTAGTAGTCACACAATAGCTGTAACTTATCAGATACTGCCTGAGCAATTTACCTGCTCTAGTCTCAGGCTTTCACTTTCAAACAATCTCCAAAAACGAGAGGGCAGATGTTTCAGCTATTGAGTTTATGCTGTGCCCCTCATCTTGCAGACATCAGGCTCTGCATGGGATTCTGTGGCTTCCAGGATACTTCTTTCCAGAAATATCATGTAGCCTGTGGGCTACCATGGCCACTTCTACAGTGAGGATCTCTGAAATACTCCATGTTGGCCAGCGGGACTAAGGCAAACAAGCCTGTATGCTGAGATGTACAGGACGGGATGATCTGCCCTTCTATGGAAACACCATCCTGGGCAAAAGCTGCCCCACATACAGCACTGGCTCCACATGTCCTCTACTGAACAGACCTGCCAGCAGCCGCAGCATGGTGTCCACCTCCAAAATCCAGACGGGCAATCTCGCAGAGTGGTGTTGCAGCAGGAGGAACATGTGAGGGATGTCGTGTCGATACCCTGAAACCTCTACACACTCCCATGTCTGAAACAGGCCCAGCTACTCTGGTGCCTCTGAGGGATGTACTTACTCTAATCTGCGTGCTCAAGGCTGACAGCTTTTCTCCAGCTAAACCTACCATAAATGTGGACGATTTTGTTATTGGTGTAAAAGCTCAATCCTTTTTTTGCAAAGAACAAACCTTCTTCAGAACAGGACCAGAGCTACCTGCTGCACTGTGACACATACATATACATGTATTTAACACATCACACTTCTAACATTTTTAATAGCATTGCATTAAATGCACAGTTTGCAAGTGTTTACAGTATTCCCACCATAAGGAAATGCAACTCCATGACTCCTGCACCTTTGACATCCTAGAGGATGTCATACAAGGAACAGCTGAGGGATCTGCGGTTGTTTAGCCTGGAGCAGAGGAGACTCAGGGGAGATCTCATCGTTCTCTACAACTACCTGAAAGGAGGTTGGAGCAAGGTGGGGGTTGGTCTGTTCTCCCTAGTGGCGAGTGACAGGACAAGGTGAAATGGGCTTAAGTCGCACCAGGGGAGGTTCAGTTTGGGTATTAGAAAGAATTTCATTACTGAGAGAGTTGTCAGGCACTGGAGCAGCCTGCCCCAGGTTGCTGGTTGAGTCACTGTCCCTGGAGGTGTTTAAGAGATGTTGTGCTGAGGGACAGGGTTTAGTGGTGTTGAAAGGGTTGGGACAAAGGCTGGACTCGATGATCTTGAAGGTCTCTTCGAGCTGAAACTGTCCCATGATTCTATGACTTACCTTTATCTCCGACAACTGATGGAAACTCTTTAAGAACTCATCCAAAGGCTTCATTTCTATACTGCCTATATATGCCCCCTATTAGTCAAATGTGTATGCTAGGCACAACTGCAGTATAGATGTATGTGAATATATATATAATATGGCTAAAACTTGGTATATGTCAAGTTAATATCTCTCTCCTTTTATTTCCACTCTCGTCCTTATAGAGGCACTTTATTCTACTGAAATATTAATTACGATTTTTCTTTCCCTGGATGTACCTACATTTGTCTTTTGCTTCTATTTACTGCTTTATGACAGCTCATGAAAAGACAGTCAATAACGCCTGTTTTCCACTCCCAGGCAATTTGAATGGATGACTTGCAAGAAAAGAAAAGAAATTAAAAAGGTGTACAGTGCTGGGGAGGAGGAGACATATTAGACCACGGTTGTGCTGGATGACATTTTGTAAAGGGGCTCCTCTAATTGCTTTTTAGTTTTTGATTCAGCGAGGCACAGTCTCAATGTGCCTTTGGTGGCAATAGCAGAATTAATGCTCTTTTAGAGAGGGAAATAAGGCTCACACTGTAACGCACTACATGTACAGGCAGTCTGGGTCCATGTGGATCATTGTGTTCACAACTAGGAAGGACAAAGCCAAAATACGGAAAGTCACGATAAAAGGGTGCCCATTGAAAGAAAGAGAAGAAATTATTAAATTATTCCTATGGCTAAATGGTGGGGAGGAGATGGATTGTAAAATTCTGTTCAGCCTTCACCCAAATGCACAACCATCACTGAAAAGATGACAAAGCCACCACATTCAAACTACCTTTCCTCTGCAGTTTCCTGCACGAAGCAGTCAACAAACAACCTCTCCTACAATCATTTCCACATTTGAATCGTGCCGGCTTAGTCCCGAGCTATTTGCACAGCAGCAGCTGCAATCCAGCAGAAGATATTCTATGGCCATCATTAGTGCACCCTCACAGACTAAGTCCTCCTGTTTCACTTAAAAGAACTTTTTCTAGAGTGCTATTGATATTATACATTGAAGCCTGAACTGACAAACTTGTTAGAATAATGTATCTTCTATGCCTGTAACAGAAGCGCTCATGGAAATACAATGAAATCCTTACAAGACAGAAATGTGCTTTTTAACAGGGAGCAAACTTCCCAAACTTCTGGCTTTTATCAGGAAAGGGCCAAGCAA
This sequence comes from Trogon surrucura, assembly GCA_020746105.1. Taxonomy (NCBI): domain Eukaryota; kingdom Metazoa; phylum Chordata; class Aves; order Trogoniformes; family Trogonidae; genus Trogon; species Trogon surrucura. The sequence goes on along the minus strand of CM036621.1, from coordinate 50,338,316 downwards.
AATGATACAACATTCTGCTCAGTAAAACCTTTCTTACAGCAGATGAAGGCAAACACACCCTAGAAAAAAATCCAAGTGTATTAAAATCCTTTTCTTTGATGTAATTTCTTAATTCCATTTTGCCTATAATTTATTGCATATACGATGCGTCATTTTAACTGTATTTTAAGGTTATTTTTTTCACAGATATTCGAAATACATAGGTCTCTGATTTTCATTCATTTTTAAGAGTAACTAAAAGTCTGCACAGCCGTGCTGAAACGCTCAGTCAGAAAGCACGCTGCGCTGGGTCAGTACGTGTTCACTGAAACGCAGCATGCTGGTAATACGTGAACTTGGTATATACTATGTTATTAAACAATAATGAACCGAGGTCCTAAACGATGGCATTTCAGATGAAGATATAAGAGTCTTTAATCCCATTTATTTACTCTGCTCCCAAGGCAGAGTCAGCTTAACACACCCGCACATCTCGGTGCATGGTCACTGCAAGCTGCAAGAGCTCCACCTCCTCTCTCTAGCCCCATCGATTTTCACAAAAATTACTGACATGTCGAAACTTCCCCATTGACATGAGAATAAGATTTTACAAGGTTAGTATAGACACATGTAAATATATGTCCGTGGGTTAAGTGCACTCACACGTTTACAGCACTTCAAGCACTCCTTTGGGATGTATGAAAGGGGAAAAATTCCTATTCTGTTGTTTTTGGGGGAAGAACACACACAAAGACGGATATTTAAAAGTAATGTTTACGTTGCCGTAACTTGCTACCCATGATACACGGGCTTCCTAATTAGTTTTGTCCAAAGCTGAAACCAACACTCGGTCTGCCTCACCAGCAAGTGAAAAATCAAACCCGGATACATTAACCACCCTCAAGCACCGTTCATTAATCCCGAACAGGTTTTAGTCAGATTGCACAGGCGGGATCGATGTCACATCCCTCGTTGAGGCACATCAATATGAAACCACCGATTAGTCCTTAAGCCGTAGGGGCAGTAGCTCCCCCCGCTTCGCCAACCAGAGCCTTGCAGATTGCGGTGAGTTACGCCATCGGCTCCCGTGCCGGGGGGCAGCCCAACACCTTCCTGCTGGAGAGCAGACTGCCGGGCAAGGGGCAGCCTTGATCGGATGAAGAAAAACTCCCAGCGTGGGAGCTTCAGAGTGGGAACCAGGCCAGTGCTGCTCTTCTTCCCCATGGCAACATGAGAGAGTTCTGGGGGCACAGGAGCAGCATAAGGGCAGGGCACCGGTCTGCATCACCATCTGTACCCCCAGCACCCCAAAAGCAGTCGCATGGACAGATGGGGAAAAACCTCAAACGCGCTTTGGGCAGCGGTTCCACTCCAGGATTTCTCCCATGAATCAGTTCTTCCCGTGCTGGAGAGGGGTCTTTGCTCAGAGGTTAATTTGCGGCAGCAGCCACTGCAAAGAGATTGCCTCTGCAGCGAGGAGGATTGGGGAGGGTCTTCAGGATAAATGGCTTAAAATAATGATTGCTGTGCTGCCCGTCTTATTTTGCTGCATGCACCCCAACAACTTCCCCCCCTACAATAAAATACGCACAAGGAAATAGGAAAATAACAGTATCAATACAGAGTATCACCTTCTGTGGCAAATGCAAGGAAGGCGGCTCCAGAGCGGCGAAGGCATGTCCTTCAATATTTAACTTCTTCACTCTTTGTTCTCTGTCTCAAGTTGAACAATACGTTAATTACCTGATGAAGCGTTATAATTACTCTAACAGCTCTGCTCTTAGTTATAATTACTGCATCAACACTTTCTTTTTCATATGCTTCAATCTATACCTATTACATTGTCATGATGAAGACACATTAACATTATAATACCGTATAATTAGCTGATGAGCAATTAAATTATTCCACTGCTCTTGTTCCTCTTTGCCAAGAGGTTGCTTTCCAAGCGCTATTATCTTCTTTTTCTCTGGTTTGCTTCAAAGGTTGAGTCTTTTCCTCCATTTTAAAAAGGGTCCTCATATACTTTACGCAAACAATTTCATTTAAAATTCTGAGACAGTGTGGTAGTGAAGGTCCTAGGAGAAGCTAATTTGTTTAAAATATTTTAAACTTCTCTCAAGTTCAAACTGATTTTGTTTTCTAAAAGCTACCTAGAACGTGAAAGTGTCAGAGAAATATTTGTATAAAAAAAATGAATGACTCATTAATTGCTTCTTTAAAACACTTTCAGTCCCATCACGGGATTATGCTAATAGGGAGGAAATGGAAAAAAAAAAAACCCACACAACTGTTTTCATATTTATCCTCCTATTTTTGTTACTTTATACCTCAAGGAAAAAAGCAGGGTTGGTTTTTGCACTTTTTTTTGTTAACACCCTAAAGACAAACACGAACTATTCGAGAAGCCTGTCTCAATTTAGACAGCAGCATTGGCAAATTCTCATGGCATACAGGAAATTTCCTCACAAACACTGTGCAGTAGTACACGATGATGTTGTGTAGACTTTTTTTATCTCTAGCACTTATCTTGATTATAAGCCTGCCTTGTAGGTCTCATTTGCTTTGTCCTCTCACTTGATTTTTGTGGCTGAAAATTGCTCATTTGGTTTTCAATCAGTGCAAGCCATTCGTACATTATTGTTTAGCCTTTCCCCTTTCACTCTCCTGGCGAAAATCATTTTAATGTGCACATAAAATGTCCACAGCACTGCGCCGGTGGAAATACTGGTTGCATCAGTTTTAGGGGGCCCTGGGATGCCTAGATTCTATTCTGGCATCATTTCTTTCTCTCAGCCACACTTTGCTGCCATTGCTGTGGTTCTTCAATCAACACTTGGTAACTCAACAGTTCCTTTGATGTAGTAACACAGAAACACGAGCAAAGCACCTTGGTACGACGACAGAGTAGACCCTGGTGACGGAGTCCATCCCCTGATGCCTGGGGAGCCATCTGTCACCAGACAGCACTGACTTTCCCCATTCACTCACCAAGATTTCCACAGGGGTGTTTCTCCATCTTTCTTAGTGGCAGAAATCCTCCGTTTTCATTTGAAGAGAATGACAACTGCTTAAAATCACACCCGTCATTTGCTATGGTAATTCAATTCCTCCATTTCAGACCTACCCACTGTGTTTTCTGCCATCTACCATAGCAAAGCCAAATTTCTCATCTTCATGTTCAAGCTGTTACTGGCCAAAATTCCTCATTTGCTATGTAGGCACCAGCCCTTGAAGTGCTCAAGCCTGTGCTTGCATTCATCTCTAACCAAGAAAATCCTGAAGGACCTGATTAAATTTGTCCCAGTGAAGATTACTAAAAATGTATGGCATCTGAATAAACATCCAGAGGATGGAAAGTTGGCATGAAGGAATTTTTTTTGTCTCTCCCAAAGGCTCTTTGTTTCTGCAACACCTGCATCCAGCTCATTACCAATAATGCACTCAACGGTGTTCAGCATCCATCCCTGAAAGTCAGTCCCGGTCCTGCTCGCACCCGTCCCTGCCACCCCAGCTCTTTGCCCTCCAACGCTGGGACAGGTTTCCACGTGAGTGCTCTGCTCACGTGAAGGGCTGGAGTTTGCTCGCCTCTTCCCTGCCTGCATCCGAACACTTCTGGGTGAGGTGTGAGATTTGCGAGGCTTTGTCAGATGGGAAAGCACCAGGAAAATCAGCATTTATCCTCTCTGATGCAGCTGCTGCTTCCCACAGCGCTCAGGATAGACTGCATTAATCTCAGACAGCAGGACTGAGGGCTCAGCTCTTGCGGCCATTCAAACTTGTGATCAGTTTTGGACATTTCTTTTCATCTGCCGGTAACTCTCCTATACTTAAGTTATTTTTAAATCATACAGGTCAAGAATAGCCCTCTTATTTTCCATGAAAGCATCTATTTGCTACAAAGCTCTTTTGTAAAGACACCGCGAAAGCATAACACAGTGCTCCGAGACAAGAAACAGGGTTGAAAAAGAAGCACACAGGGGTTGATTCCTCCTGTCCCCTGGTCCACCCCACAGCCCCATCTCAGCACGCACAGGACACGGCATCGCTCGCGTGCGGCCGCATCTCTCACATCACGACCCCTGCAAGCTTCACACCGGCCCCGAAGGAGGCACAGGCTGGGGTTGCCATCTGGGCTCCTGCGAGCTGCCTCGCGTATCAGTAAGGAAGAACAGGAGCATCACAAACAGGCAGTGATCAGTGCTTTCTTGATATCTCTATCCGATGGAGCAGGGATAGAAAGTTCAACATCTTGGCAACATGCTGTTTTGGGCTTTTTTTGTCAGCGTTCTTTCCAAAAAAAACCACCATTTGGCAGATATGGCACACAAACATAACCAGTCAGTTCATTTGCTTAGCCTCAATCCTGAGGCTGAGGGAGCTTGGATTATCCAGCCTGGAGAAGAGAAGAGAAGAGAGGGGGACACCTTATAACTGCCTTCCAATACCTGAAGGGAACCTACATGAAGGCTGAAGAGGGACCTTTTACAAAACTGTCTGGTGATAGGACAAGGGGAAATGGATTAAAATTGAAGGAGAATAGGTTTAGACTGGATCTTAGAAAGAAATTCTGCAGTATGAGAGTGGCAACACTCGGGAATAGATTGCCCAGAGAGGTCGTGGATGCCCATCCCTGGAGACAGAATCATAGAATCATAGAAACATCAAGGTTGGAAAGGACCTTAAGATCGTCAAGTCCAACCTACAGCCCTACACCACCATATCACTAAACCATCTCCAGAAGTGCCACATCCAGCTGTTTTTTAAACACATCCAGAAATGGTTCAAGGCCACGTCAGATGAGGCCTTGAGCAACCTGGTCTAGATAAGGGCATCCCTGCCCATCGCAGGGAGGTTGGACTAGAGGATATTTACAGTCCCTTCCAACGAAGACATTCTATGATTCTATGAACCCATACTCACCCTCTGAGGACTTTGTACGAGCAACATACAGCAGGCTCCATTTCTGCAATTTCGTTTTTAGCAGAAGTTCTGGAGAGACTGCCCTGGCACAGGGACTGGCGCGGGTACATCCTGAACCCCAACGGACCTGGCGCCTTCATGCAAAAGTCTCCCCCACTATCAGCCTCCAGAAGAAAAGCTCGGCAGTGAACACCAGCCCAGCAGTGCTGGGGTCCAGCTCTCCCACACTGTCAGAGACACAGCTTTCCTTATAGTATCAGCTAAATTCAGAAAAAGATTTACAGGCATGTACCACTGCCTGCTGGGGTCACCACCTGCACCTGAAGAGCAGAACTTTATGCTTAATTTTCCGAAAAAGGTCAGCTTCAGTCTCTGCAGCTACGCTGGACTCATCTGACCTCTCTCTCCCCCCTCTCCAACAACATGCTCTTTTTCAGTGCTTGCAGCTTTTTGGCTTTAAAAAACATCTCATCATTTTTGCCCATGCTGTTCATTTCCCAATGTTGTTTTAAACTGTTTGCACATGGCCCCTGGTATCTCAGCGGGTGAGCACTTTACAAATAAAATGATGAGGAGGGTTAAAAGGATGCAACTTGATAATTCACACTAGTAGCAGCCAGATGTCTTATTGCCTTAGAAAGAAACAAAAAGGAGAAAACAGATCATTCTCATGTGGGTTTAGTTGTACATAGAACACTTTAAAAATGAAAGCAAAATAATATAGCAGATGCAAAAGCTGAAAAGCTTAACACAAGCGAGCTGAAAACCAAATGCACAAAGAAACGATGAAACATGTGCTTTCTCACACTGTTCCTCATCATTGGTACCCACACTCAGTGAGGTTTTGGTAGCCTAAACCTCTCTTCAGGTCAATAGTTTCTGAACGCTTTTTTTGCTAAAACAAGATAGATATTTCTAGTTGCTAATGAAAAAAGAGATATGCACACTGTTGCGGCACGGGTTACAGGAACAGAGAGACACCATGGAAAGCGCAGATCCTGCCTCTGACCACTTCGCTGACACTCCCGCATTAGAGTTACTGTAAAACGCTGGGTTTATAGGTTGCCTTTGACAAGAAAAAGCAAAAAGGGCAGAAAAAGCTGGATAACGTGGTGCTCCTCTTGCAAAGTAACACACTGCCAAACTGCGGCATTTAAAATAAAATTCTCACATGCGGTATGAAGCTGAGCACAATTCAGAGCAGGAAGGGAGCTACAGACCCCAGCTCCCCCACACCATGGTGGGTGGGAGAAGCAGGAGCTGCCCACACAGGGGCTCAGGCCCCAAGGAGCAGAACAGGAGGGTCCTTTGCACTCTTACGGGAGCTTTTGATGCTGAACTGACCTGGAGCAATGAAACGTCTCATCTTAAGATCATGTAATTCAGAACCATTTGACAAAAAAACACAAACTGAATGATTTAAAAGTATCACTCCCCATTTCCAACCCACAGCTGAGCTGTCATGTGGGTTTACCTTACCCATTTTGGGGGTTTCTCAGCTTGGGAGAACTGTAACCCCACTGGACCATGGAATATTGGACGGAAAAAATCAACCTCGCTGAAGCTCCCCTGGCAAAGTCAGATCAGGCTGCAGCGCTGCCCATCACCCCTCCATGTCACCAAGACACGCACTCGTGTCTGGGTGCTGGGAAAAATTACATTGCCATCTCACAGTGGCGGGGGAAAACCTGGTGGAGACAAAACTCACGTCAAAGGCTTTGCAGAAGAAAGATCTTTTCCTTTACAGGAACTGCGAAATGGTGTTAAAACATTTCTAGGAGCACACATCTGAGAGAGCAGGGTTTAGCTGTGAGGCATGGAAGGGGAAGCAACCATGCACAAATCTCAGGACTATAAACGTGATCACCTAAAAACATCTGGAGCTTAGCACTAAGCCTAGATCTAGTTCTGCCTCAGTAGCAATATATAAAATAGTAAAATACTCCAGGTAATAGACAAGTGCAAACTTGTAGGGTAAATAAAAAACCGACTCTACTATCTAGAGGTGCACTTCTTTTATTTTTTTCCCCCCTCTCTTAATAAGGAAGAGACACATTCACTGAGAATCTGAGCTAATGTTCCCTGAAGCCAATTTTCCACTGGATTTCACAAAGCTGTGGATTTTGCTCCTGGTGAACTTGGTGGCAGTTTCAAGAACGGTCTCTTCAAACACACAGGCTGCGAGCTTAAAACGTGCCTCTGTATTTACTTAGCCCTACAACACGACACAGGAAAAACCCAGGCACAGACTGTCACAGATGCACAGGGACTACGATCCCTCTGAAATCGTACTGAAGCTTGGGTGTGCAGGGTTTCAACTCCAAGAAATGAGTTGCTTAGCAGATAAAACCCCACAGAGTACCACTGGCATCAGCTGAACTCAGCTCATTTATACAGGCAGCAGATCTGGTCTTTAGCACACAAAGGTATTTACTGCAATTCTAGAAATCATTTAGTCTGGCCACAGCTTATATGTCCAGTGCTGTTATTAGGATAGGGGTTGTAATACGTCCAAATAGAATCAGAATGAGCATTTTTGTGGTTCTAGAAATTACTGGGGTTGCTAGACACACAAATAAAATTAGGAAACATTCAATTCTTGTGAATCATGCTATTTTATCATGATCCTTTTAGTAAGTTTTTGATTTTTTTGTGCATTTCACCCCAAATGCAACCCAAAGGCAGTACTGACTAACTAAGGCACATGCAGATACAGTACTAGAGCTGGGTTTGAAGGTTTTGTGCACGACACTGGAAGATTTCAGCGGGGCCACCTCTTGCCCTACAGCTTCAGATAAACAATACACATAGAAAATGCATATTCTGGGACCATCTGCCTGCAGCCCAGTACAGCCCCAAACCAGCACACATCTCTTGCTCTCCAGGGCTTTCCTGCAGCCACCACTGGCAACTGAACCACACTCCAGCAACATCACTACCTGTAATGATGGTCTCGAGGGGTATGCATGAGTTTTTTCGACTCCATTTTGGGTCAGTAAGACAGAAGAAAACTCTCCAAGCAGAGAGGTTCAGTGAAGAGCGGTGTAAGCAGCGCTTCAGCTGTAGAGCCGGCAACTGCGCCAGGTGTGACAAGTGGGAAAACCAAATGCATCCTTGTACCCATCCTTCCTCCCTCCACGTCCCAGCTACAATTCCTTCCTTTATCAAGAAAGACTGTCAGCTGCTTATTGGGTCTCTTTGTCGGGCCATGATTTCTTTGACAAAGGCTGTGGTCAAGCAACAGAGTGCTACGCCAGACTCATTCCAACTATAAGTTAATACGATTTTCAAGGGTGACATGGATGTATTCACATGCTCTACCCTGAAAAAAGCAAAAGCGATGTTGAAATGGTTTTTGCCATTTCTTATAAAGCTGTAACCAAGTAAGAGAAGCAAGCCAGATCACCGACAGGGACCCTGTTTGCTTCCTCATGCATAACTTCTTCCAGTAACCAACACGGGAAAAGGGAGGATCCCTGCCATGCAAAGGGATTTTTTTTCACAGCACACCAGCCCTTCCCACAGTACTACTAATTTTAAGCAGAACTGTCATCCTTTATGGAAAAAACCAAAACAGAGAAAATCTCAACCATCTGGACACAGACACCTATATTGAGCAACTAGCATGATTTCCATCAGAAGATCAAAACCTCATCAGTGTGTCAGACACCGCTATTTTCTTCCCAGGCAAAAGAATTCACTGCCCACTCAGTCTATGAGGTTGTGCAGAGACTTGGAGAAAGAGACAGCTGTTAGGCGTTTCTTTTCATCTCCACCATTTAACACGTGGCAGCTTGCCTCGGCCAACGCTGACCTTCCAGCTCCCACCACAGGGGAGGCAGGAGGCCTGGAGACAATAAATGCTGAAGCCAGTGGGGACAGACGCTGCCTCTCCTTTGGGATAAATGGAAGAAGCAACTGGGGCTGGTGACTGGAGCATGGCAGATGCCACCTGAACAAAAGGCAAGTCCATATCTTGGCTACCTGTAATTGGAGAAATCCCAGCCCCATGCAAGGACAGCACGTGCTGGGCTGAGCAGTGACTGCTGGGTGAAGCTTGGAAGAGTAACTAAAGCAATTACCTCCTCTGATTTTTGAAATTCCTTTTCCGTTCAGAGAAAAAGGACTTTGGGCAGTGACAGATGGTCCCTCGTGAGTCTTGCTGCGTTGGTTTGAGGCTTTGGACCTGTCCAGCCAGCCTGTCTGTGCTATGGCTCTGCAGCAGCAGTGTCAGCAGAAGGTGACCGGGGCCAGCACTCGCAACCCAGACACGTCCCGGGTGCAGAACACGGGCTCTTGATTTCAGCTGCCAATGGAGGTGGGCGTTCACTCAAATGTTGGCCAACAAAGCAGAGTAGCTACAATCTGAGAGGATTCTGCTGGTGAGACAAGCAGCTAGAGGTGGACATATCTTAACGAACGTACAGCAAGGTGCACCACAGTAGGGCTGCCTAAATCATCAGCAATTTCCGTATAAATAGGCACAACTGGGAGACAAGAATTAAAAATGCCTGTCTTCAAAAATCCATCTCTCTTCTTGGGACAAAAATATCACTAGACAGAAGTTTGGGCATTGGCTTAGATCAGGAAGGGCAGTAATACCAAGGGCTCACTCTAGACCTCATTAACACTGCCCTGGGTGCCGAGGAAAACAGAAGTCCAGAGAGGAAAAATCACTTTACCGCAAGACTGGCGGCACAGCAGGGAGTGCATCCTACCACAGGCAGGGAAGTGAAACAAAACCAGCGGGGGCCAGACTCTTTCTGGCACCTCCAGATTTGAATTTCTACCTTCTCCCAGACTTCCTGGAACAAGCTGCAAGTGTGTTTGGGCACACAGAGGTGCACAGACACAGCACCACTCACTTTAAGCCTGGAAGACTTTGGGCAACACCATAAGCAAAACATTCCACTTCACAAAGCTAATAACCAGGCTCTTAGCACCTATTTGAACCTGCCACATCACTCCCTAGCCAAACAATGTGCCCCTAATCAGCATTCCTCCTGACAAGTTTATACTGTAATTGATAAAATTAGACTAAGTACTATTGTGCCAAATGGCAGTATAATTTAAATACCCTCTATTTAAACAACTGCTAGCTCTTGCACAGAAAGAACTGTACTTGAGGTAAGGGCGTTACTTTTAATTCCCTACTTTCCTAGCGCGTCAAGTATTTTCTTCTGGCTAAGCCGACACCCAGGTCTATTCTGTTCCATAACCCTTCTTTCATTCCTCACCATAAATCTGAAATGAGGTACTTGAATATCATATTACTCAACACAGCACCTTCGTTTATGCCTGCTTATGCGTAACCCCCAGCAATCAAATGAATAGCCCTCGAGTAGAATACACCAACACTCACCTGTAACTGAAAATGCAGTAGCAGAAAACAAAGAGAGAACTGACAGCACCCAGTATCACAAAGTGATGGGAAATATCTAAAATGCTGAACTATCTCCCCGAGAAGCACGGCAGAAATGTCACCTTTGCCATCAGTGCGGGGCTTGTAACAGAAGACGATGCTTGTGCCTTCTTGGGGACAAAAAAGAGCTCTCTAAGTAAAGCTTTGCTACCATCGTCAGCTCACCCATGCTGTGGAGAAAACAACAAAATTTGCACAGGAGGAGGGATTAACCAGTAAGAAATACATGACATTGTAGAAGGCAGTCCAGAAAACACATTGCTTAAGGAACGGTGTAAAAAATGTACAGATGTACACTCTGAACACTTAAATTTAATACAAAGTGTTATTTTAAAAACTGCCCCAGATTTTAACTTTTCCCTTCTCCTTGGCTATCCACTTTTGAGTCTTGCTTACAGTGATAAATAAGTGCATTTCACATCAGGCATGTTGATAATAATATTAAAAAAAGCTTCCCAGCACACCTCACTGAATTGACTTTTATAGCCTTTTCTTGCGTTTTAACATAATTTACCATGTTGTTAGCACTACCGTGTTCATACAAGGTCAATAGACATGTCTAGAAAGCAGCATTTCTGGTTTTCAGCCACTTGGAGATCAAAAAGTCAGTTTTCAGTTTGCAGTGGCACAAAATCCCCAGCCTGTATTGACAGTTTCTGTAAAAGATGCTGACCGGGCATAACCAGCACTTCCTAACAATCACAGAAGTTTAAAAAGCTCCCTGCCTTTGCCCTCCGCAACTTGGGCAGTGTGGCTGGAGCACTTGCCAGTGAAGACTGAGGCAAAGACACCACTGAGCACCTCAGCCTTCTCCATATTCCAGATAAGCAGGTCTCCTGTTTCCTTCCAGAGATGGGCCTCCACTATCCCCAGCCTTTCTTTTATCACCCATGTACCTGTAGATGCTTTTCTTGTTGCCCTTGACTTCCCTGGTCAGATGTAATTCTACCACATCTTTGTCTTTCCTAACCTGATCCCTGGTTGCTCGGACAATTTCTGTGTATTCCTGTTCTTGCTTCCACCCTCTCTAGGCTTTCTTTATGTGCATCAGTTTGTCCAGAAGCTCCTCACTCACCCACACTGGTCTCCTGGTGCTCCTGCCTGGCTTCCTCTTTGGCAGGATGCATCGCTCCTGGGCTTGGAGGAGGTGATCCTTGAATATTAACAACCTGTCTTGGGCCCCTCTTCCCTCCAGGGCTTTCTCCCATACATACTCTCTTGACATTGCTTTTCCGTGTAAACAATTGCGGTACGTACCTCAGGCACGCACGGTTTTGATCACGTATCCCTGGCATCAACCACAGGATATGACCTAAACCTTCCAGAAGTCCTACACTACACTTAGTCAGAAAATGCTCATTTCCAGCCTCCTCACTGACACAGCAATGTCTTTTCTCAAAGGCACAGATAAAAACAGAATTTAAAACTTAGCTCAACAGAACTGGATGTGTTTTTTACTATGCCTTAGCACCATCTTCTCATTTAATTAAAGAAAATACAAAGCAAAACCAAACGCATTTCTCCTTTTGAACTAGACCACAGATATGAAGCCACATTTAGCTGAAACAGCTGATTTTTCTGTGATTTACTGCTCCTTACTTACTCAGATCTAGTTGACAATTTATCTAAATGAAATCTATCTAAGACACTTGGCACTAATGTCAGAAATCATGGATTATCATACATCTTGAAAATATCTGCGAGTATGAAGATTTCCGTGTGAGAACAGTGGCCAAGGAAAGGTAACGTCACCAGACTGCAAGTAGAGCTTTTGCCCATTATCCATGACACAGCAGAGACGATCTAAATTATCATCTTTCATGAAGCCACAAGGAGCAGGGCAAGTCTTTGTGGTTTTGGGAAAACCAGGGGCCTGTGCTCACTCATGCTGGCTCAGGAGCTGCCCCTCCAACTTCCCCTGGTAGCTCGCTTGCGACAGCTACGCTTGAGCCATCAAACGTAGTTTGTTACTGTGCCTCTGGAAAGCAAAATGGAATTTTAATCCAGAGACCAACCTGTGCCGGTGTTCAAGGGCTTCACCGCCAGGTCTCTGGGGAGGGAGCACAGGAGAAACTTCAAAGCGAAACGCAAAGAGGGAGAGAAGAGGAAGAAATGCTACATTTACAGTGAGAATAGCGTACGAGAGAAGAGAATTAACGATCTTAGCACAGATTAAAGTCAAGAGGGCAAAGGTGACCTGGCTTCGGCCACAGCAAAGGCCATCAAACCAGGGTTTTGCAGCCAAGGAAACCCACAGTTCTTTTCTTGACTCCCTGCTGGTTACCAGCTCTTTTTTTAAAGGCTGTGTATGCTAAGCATGCACTACCTACACACACAGCATTTACATCCTACCTCTCTAATTGGTCTAATCATGCATTTCATTATTAAGGCAATTTCTAATGTCACACATTACATTAACCAAGTCTTTCAAATTATTTTCTTCCCCACTTTTCTCAGCTAATAAAAGGAAAGCAAGGAGGAAGGGGAAAGAAATTGCCCATGATGGGCATTTACTATTTAAACAAACTGTGTGTAGGCTTTTGAAGTTCACACCTCCCGGAACTAGGGCGACTTGACTTCATTTTTGCTGTGGCTACAGATTGTAAAGTATTTCTCTAGAGGTGGGTTTATAGGGCATTGGGGCACTGTTTTCCAGCTGGATGGCTCTAAATGGGTGGCTCAGAAATGCTTAGAGACTCACTAGCTCCCTGCAGCCTGGCTAGCTGTAGTCCCTCTCTTTTAAAGCCCATCAGAGGTGGATGAATAACTCAGTTGTCACTCGTCATCAAGGAAAGGGATCCTAAGCCATGAGGCTGATCATTTCCTGCTTGTAAATTCACTGGAAATACCTCCCCTTGCCCTTTCCCTTCTTGCAAACTCCACAGTTTATTTGCTGTCAACTGCTACTAGTCTTGCACCAAGACCTTAAATGAGCAGAAAACATTGCCCTGTTGGCTCAGTTCCGTGAATCACTGCAACTGATGGGAAAGCAGCAGTGACTGGTCTGCTAGTTCAGACAAAAATAAATCCCTAAGCCAAAGTATCAAGGGCAGGGGAGAGCTATAGCCATATCTGTCCCACTCTGAAATTGCTCCTGAAGCCCTCCTAAATCCTTGGCGAGCACATGAAGTAGCATAGGGACATGTTGCTAAGGCAGGACCAAGTGCCGGGCAGCAGCCACTGGCACACAGGACAACGTAAGCCCTTCAGATGTCCCAGCCCAAATCCTTGCAACAATGGGCTGGCATCTGCCCAGACAAAAAGCTCTCTGTATCACTATAGGTCTAGACAACTACGCTGTATCCTGACTTCATTGTGCCATGGTGACATACAAGCAGAGAAGGAAGCTGAAAAACAAGAAAGTGCTCTTTGTAATCTTGCTGTCTTGCTAAGGACACTTCAAGTGATAAGACAAGATCAGTGGTGAGGGTATTCATAACTGAAACCAAACATCCTCTATCTGCCTTTCGGTGACTTCTTTGGCACGGCTCTTACGTTTCCTAACGTCTTTACAGAGCTCGGAGTAATTTAAACTAAAGGTGTTATTTTAAGTAGTGCAATGCTAAACATGTTTTTTGCCATCATCAGGAATAGGTGTGACATCTCACAGCAGCTCTTAAAAAGGTTTGTCACTGTCCACACTGACAAGAAGACATACTGAACAGCACTGTACTTAAGATGATGAAAAACACTCTCAATTTTCAATTGAAGATGGAGCTTCACTTACTGATCATTAATTAGAGCAGGTCTCTCTCCCATTGGTCAGCGTCAGAAGGGACCATCAGCGCTGGACAGCTAAAGCTTTGTTTCACCCAAGCATTCGTGAGCATCAGCATCTGGATCACTCACAGCACTCACTTCTGCTCCACAGCCATGGACTGCTACATTCCTTTCATTGCAACAGACACAGTTTCAGATCGTTGCACCCCTTTCCATTCCAACATCCCACAGCAGTAATATACCATCCCACTGCCCGCCTGCAGGGCTTCCAGAAGGCAATGCTCTTCAGGCAAAATGTTGGGCTTAGTTTCCAACCAGTGCCCTTCCACAGACCGAGGTGTGTGCCTAAACATTCACTAACTCTATTTTTATGCTGCTCTGGAGAAGACAAGGAATGAGAGACAGGGAAAGACACAGAGAGAAATGGCCAAAAACACTTCTAGCAACTGCACATTCAGTCTCGTGACCAGCATCGAGGTCCCAGGCAGCAGGGATGCCCCAGCAAGCAGACAAGGCAGAGAGACCCCACATAGTAAAAAATAACTGATGACTCCCCCATGCTGAGCTGGAATAAAATGGTGTGCATGTTATGAAATACAGCAAAAGGTAGCTCGAAGCGTGTAACCGGACTAACTTATCAAATAAGCAGTTTGCTTGGGAGATACAAGGGTCTTGATCATCACACGTGATCCTGGGGTAGAACTCGGGCCACCTACCTCCTCGCTGGCCCTTGGTACAAAAACCTTTCCAAATGCTAAATGTTGCCTAAACATAGATAAATTTAGGTGTTTGGATTGACTGCTCTTTGCCACAGCATGACTGACAGCTTACAAAAACCAGGGAGAGAGTTAATGTGTTTAAAAGTGCCACAATAATCACAATATATTTACATTTTTCTGACACATTAGTCAAACATTTATCATTTCTTAAAATGTAGCTATGATACTTTGTCTAAACTGTCATGAGTCACAATGTAATTACATGGTAATCATATGGCAATTAATTTATATGATATTCATTTGAAACAGAGAAGAATTAGGCTTGTGATAGCATGCAAAATTAACAGGCGCACCAGACTAGGAATGGAAATTAAGTCACTGGGCAAAAAAACACAACTGTAGAAAAATAAATGTTAAAATCAATGTTTAAACAAATTGCTTTAAGCTTTAGGGAAAAGCTATGACATGAAATCATCCAGCTTTCTGTTTCTGAATTTCTGAAACAATCTTTTTTAAATTCAGTTTAACCCCTTCCATCCATCATAAAGGATCGTTTTCATCTCCCCAAAGCACATATTTTAACAGTTTCCAAACTAAAACACATAAGGAAAACAAACATGAGGCCAACTGGCTAACAAAGAGGACTCATGAGCTTTTCTGTGCCCTATTTTAGGACTTCGGGTCTCCAAATTGCTGTCAGGACTTAGGACAGCAGATGCTATGATACTGCCTACATTGGTGATGCTCACACACTAATAGAAAATCAGTGACAGTACCGAGCTCTCCTTGCTTCAGAGACCTCAAGCCCTGCAATCTTTTTTTCTAATTTATTGGATAACTCCAGGTCAGAGCTAGCTGCTTTGGGAGCTGAGCTTTAGTCACCAAGCTGAAACCTGTGATTATGGGAAGGTCCAACACGGATGAGGCTGGAGGGAGACAAAGATGGTTCAGGCACAATTTTAAGTTTGTCTCTGTCCAAAATCCCGGAGTAGGATGACAGACAAGAGGGGAGAAAAAGAGAAAAGCTAAGAAACCAGGATGGACTCACCAAAAAAGAAGTTCTGAACTTATGGAAGGGTTCTAATAGCAACAGGAAGTAAATGATAAAAAACGAAATCTATTTCACAGTGAAAAAAAATTAAGATGCTGTATGTGGTGAATTATTCCATTTAGAGTTTCCTTTTAAAAAGTCATACTAATTAATGACTTTGGCTAATCTCATTCTTATTCACAAGATAGTCTGTATTTATTTTGCAAAGAACATGTTTAACTGGAATAGCCTGTTGAGGTCTTCCTAACTCATCTTCAGCAGTTGTCTTGGGAAACAGCACTGTAGTCATATTTAATACATGCACTGTGTACACCAACTTTGATAAAAAGGGGAATAAAATTATAAAATTATTGCATTAATTATACATTATACATTTTTGTTCAGTGGCCCTCAGTGCTTTTCAGAATAGCTGGGTCACCTGTAGAAAAACCGCACCACGAAGCTCTCTCATTAACCTTGTCCCAGGGATGCCTTGGACATTGCAAGCAGCTGCTAAGAACAAAATCCAACATTTACTTGAAAATAAACCCCACAGAGTAGGAGAGGTGGGATAGCCTTAGCCCACAAGAGTCAGCATCTTGGAAACCCAAACACATCCCAGCCCCTCACATTGAGATGCTCTTTGGAAGCAAGTTTGGAACCGTCGCTTTCTCTGCAGCAGTTTAAGTCGACCTGACATGGTGCTGCTACAGTTCCCCTGTCCCCTCCATCCTCACCTGCTCTCATCCTATCGCAGGGTCTGGCCCAGGAGCTCTCCCGCAATGGAAAATGGGAAACACCATGTTTTGGTGGTCCCATTCACTGAGGAGCTCCCTGTGCCACCGGAGAGAACCTCATCCTGCAGGAACACGTTTTCTCCCCGTCACTGCAGGTCAGGGAGCAGCAAATCCTGAACTACAGAAACCGCGTGCTGACATGGGGTCTGAAAACACGGAGGCAGAGCCACCATGGCAAACATGGTGCCAGGAGTAGCACTGTCCCTACTACTCCTGTTTGCCAAGCCCAGCGGCCATCCAGGCCACCCACCACGGGGGCTGTACTTGGCAAAATCACCAAACGAGCCAGTCTGAATGAAAAAACCAAACCCCTTCTTGAGGAAAACACAGAGGAATCATGGCTGGTATTGCCTCGGGAAGCTCACCACCAGAAGCTGGTGGAGGTGGCACCAGATGCCACATGGGACGGGACACAAACAAAGCCACAGAGGACTCTGCGAAACAGGATTAAGTTGAGTGAGTCGCAGCCGCTCAGGGCCTTTCATATGTGTTGACTTACAACTTCTTGGTGCCTCGCACACGGGAAAAGGGGCACTAGCTGTCCAGCAGCACAGAGCAGAGGCGATCTCATTCAGGCCACAGATGACAAATGGCACTCGACAGCGTCCCGTCACTTCTTATATATCACAGCTTCATTGCTAGCTGTCACACTACAGAGCAACTCCCAGGCTCCTCCTCTCTGCTATGAGGAAGAAAATGGGTATTTCAAGCTCCTGGTCCCATTTACTAGTGACTTTTCTATTTGTGTGGGGTAAATACACCAAGACGTAGGCAAATAATGAAAAAACAATAATTGCCTAATGAATTCTCTGATTGATTTGATAAATGCTCTCCAAACAGAGAGGAAAATGGAATCATAAATAATGTACTCCTCTGCTGATGGAAACAGTTTTGAATAAGCTTGTACGTGTCTGGTAGTGTTTGCCGAGACAGCTCCAGTATGTCCACACGTACTGCTCCTGCCAGGAGCCACCGACGTGAGTTTTGGAGCGCTCTTACTCCATCTGATGCAACGCCTGGTGTTTTAGTAAGCAAGGTGGAAGACATACACTGGAGTTGAAGCAAAGGGATCTCCTGGTCCAGACAGGTGAGACAGCTGCATCTTATATCCACTGACCTCCATGGGTACAGCACGTACATGTTAAATCGTGCCAAGTTCATGTTTACAGACAGGCTGGAAAAAAAAAAAAAAAGACTTCAAGTGGTTTGGCCTTTTCTAAAGCTTGAAGTCCCATCTGGTTCAAGCTGAAACTCAACAAAGAGCTGGTGTGTCCAGGCACAAGCTGGTACCCCTGCACAGCACCACCGACGTATCTCTGCCCCTAAGAGGTCACCCCAACCCCGGAAGCCTTCCCCGGGCTCTGCAGCAGATCCAGCCTCCTCTCCTCGGCACGCATCCGACGCAGCCAGGCTACGGGAAAGGCTTCAGCTGAGCTTTGTGTCTGTTTCTTGCTGCCCTCCCCGCCTGCAAAGCTAACCTCTGGGAAGCACGCGTTCAACTTTCACATCGTACCTATGTGAGGCGCATATAGAGCAGGCTGGGAAAAGGTTTCAGCAAATAAATTATTTATCATATTATTGAGCAGGTTTAGCTTGGATGATCAATATGAAGAAACCCCCAAATACTCTGAAATGCTTAACAAGGCAAAAATCCTCCGACCCACCAGATCAGTACACCAATCTCACCACGGACGAGATTCCTCTCCAGCATTTGGAGGAGTTCAGGATGGAAATAAATGATGAGCTCTCCTACCTCCCACACTTTGTGCCACGGTGTCAGCTGAGAGTCACAAGGACCAGGCCCACCACACACCTTTCTGCCCACGGGCTCACCCAGCACAGCAACACGTCTCTGCCGCACTTTCCAGCCCAGCTCTTTCTCAGCTCTCCAAGAGAAACCACAAAAACCTTCCAGAAGCAAAAGCAAAATATTGCATCTCCCAGGTTTTCTGAAGAAGGATTCTCAATACATACATATACATGTATATATGTAAATGCATGCTAAAAAACCCCTAACAATGCTGGCTTCTTTTGCACAACTCCCCGGAGCTTTGCCACGCTGGCTGGCTGTGGGCCAGAAGAAAAGTATTCTCAAGATCTATTGAAACTACATTTATCTTGCTCCTGCTTTATATGCCCAAAACAGCTTTCAGAGATGACACCTCATGGAAAACGCTTTAACAGCCTATAAATCCCGGCATCTCTCCCATGCCTGCTCCAGGCTCCCGATAAATACAGCAAAGAAGAACTATTTGTATGTAAATAAATTATTCTTCTATGGATACAACTAGTCAACATGGGAGATCAGATCCCGTTCAATTAGTGCCTCCATGACAGTAATGAGAAAAATACTCTACCATGACCTATTGTAAATCTAAGAGAAAAGGCTCCAGCAGGGACTTAGCAATTCCTGGGCTAATTGTACATAATTAAACAATGTAACACCACCATTTACAATAATTTCAGTGAAGTTCAATGATACACACATTTACTAATTTTATTACAACATCTGTGATCTTCATTTTGTTTCATTTATTACGTTTCTTATGGAAGCAACAGCTCTTTTCAGTACAACAAAAACTGGCCTGCATTTTTATTAATAAAACTTGTTTCCATCAAATATTAACCCAGCAAAGAGAAGGCAGATTTGATAAAATGCCATGGAAAAAAAAAATCTATCCTTATTAGGTTAGAGAACGTTTTCAAAGAATAAACATATCAGCACAGGGGGGAAAAAAGATCCATTTTTGGTTGACCAGCAAAAATTGAATATTAGTCTTGAATTTGGGAAAGAGCTTTGGCTGGGAAGGAGAAAGAAAAAATACACTTTACAAATCAAGGTGCTCGTCGCTTTGCAGCTTACCAGAATATATGATATAAAACAAATTCAGAACTTTGAACTGAACCAAAAAAAAACCCCAGTATTTTTATTTTAATGAGGAAGAAACAAACAAAAAAAGATTTCTCACTTGGGTCAACCCCAAACGACTCTTCTAATTCTTTACCAGTTCAGTCACCAAGCTGAAGCGCCAAATATTTGCATGGCTCTGGCTTTTACAGAAGTTTACTCCTCCTGGCCACAAATCCTCCTTTCCTGCCCCCACCCCCAGGTGACCGCTGTCACGGTTAGGGCTCCCAGTTACAAAACATGGCTCATTACCTTTTTTCCCATATTGCAAAAGCTTTATCATCTATAGCAGGACAAATATTGATGAAACATCCTTCTGATGCCACCGAAAGAGCACCCACACTCCAAGTCCATGCCAGCTTAACAAGATCAAATCGCGTGCCAGAGATGGCACAAAGCCATGAGCAGAAGTCCTCATGCTCAACTCCCTAGAGCGTTTTTCCCCAGAGGTGCTGGGCTGGACATCCCTCAGTTTGGCCACAGTGATGACTTTAAGCTAACGGCCTCAACATGGGACACTGCCCCGAGGCTCTGGTGTGTGCACAAAAAAGCTCAGTTTTAAAGCTAAGCTGGAATAATTCAATTGACTTTTATCAGGAGAAGAGGATTCCCCCATTCACTGTAGTATCTGGGTTCTCTATAGTGTATATGTTTCAACCAACATGAGTGGTAGCCAGAGGTGCTCGAGATAAACGGCCGTCTGATTTCAACAGCCCACTGCTCCAGTGGCTAAGTTTTAGAGGTCTCTAAGGAAGACTTAGAAAAAAAGTAAAAATAATGTGGAAACCCCTGAATGAAAGTAAGAGGAATTAAATCAGGAATTTTAGAGGCAAAGATGATTATGTACCGTCTTATACCTCCAGGATGAAAAACTCTGCCAGGCACCAAGGAGTAGAAGGAGCAGAGGTCTTAGTGTAAACAACCATGGGCTGAAGGTGAATGGGTGGCTTGGGTGAGAGCCAGAACAAGACAGGGAGACCTGGATTTCTGCCTCTATAAAGGCTTTGCAGACATCAGTCACAGGCAGGAGCAAGGCTGCCTGGTACTCACAGTGATACAGGAGGTTTGCAAAAGTCTCTGCTCAGTCATCACCACATGCAAACAATGGAGCGATCCAGTAAATGCCCTTTGGCAGAAGGCAAAGAGGTTTCACAGTGGCAGCCCCAGTTAACAGGGACTGTGGTTTGTTCCCCCATATATTTAGGGAAACAGCACATGTGTCCCACCTGTCCTACTGTTCCTCCTACTGGCCTTGTTTCACAGCTTGCCCAGTTTATTGCCTCCCTTTGAAGAAAGCAGACCTCCGGGGAAGTGTGTCAAGAGCAAGTCGCAATCAATCTTCGTAAGAAACAACAATAAAGCGAAAAAGCAAGACTGCCCATAACAGCTGGCAGCTTTTCCTCCTATGGTTACCTCTACCAGCTGCCCCATGCACATCTTCCACTCTCTGTCCTTTTCTTGCAGAGCAAGCCAGAAAAACGAGGAGACATCAAAGAGGAGGAAAAAGAAACTGAAGCTTGGAAATAATAGGCAATGAATCTGAAACTTGAAGAACAGCCTTTTTTTTTTTTTTTTCCTGGTAGTATTGTTCCAAGCAGCGTGGGCTTGTAAAAGTCTAATCACTTTCCATCCGGCTCATCAATCACACGAGGGAACCGGCCCCTCGCACAACAGAGTGAGCCTCAAATTGGCTCTCACCAATAATAAAAGGTAGCGGAGAAGGACAATCCCTTCAGAGGATTGTTTAATAAATCTTGTCTAGACAGGGAACACAAGAGAAATGGAAAAGATTTCTTGGAAGACTGCGGCCATTTAGTCCCATCCCACTTACATTATTGATACGCGTTTGCCGCATCCAATACTTCAACGTGAATTTTCATATTTTGGTTCTTGTTATTCACCATCATCCAAAATTAACCATTAAACTTTAAATATTTAAAAACAGGCAAAGGCAGTAATTGAAGCTGATAGAAATTGCACGCTGGCACAATTCCTGCTGCGTGTGCTCGCCTGGCTGCAAAAATGCCAAAGAGACACTGTTGCTACTCCTCTATTTTCAGCAGTTGCTGACATTTTATCATAACTTATTCCCATTTTCTCCTCATCTTAAAAATACCAATACTACTATCCCAATGATAAACTGACAGCCCTCGTGTCTGAAAGACCCTCAGGCGGAGGGCTGCTCCTGCCAGCAAAAGGGGCTGCCCCAGCTCGGTGCAGGCGGGCGGCTTGCAGAGCATTCCCCGTTTAAAACCCAACTGGCTGCTCACCTCCTTACACTTTGGCTTCTTAGTCCTAAGTCTTTTCTTTCGGTAGCCTGTCCTTTCCAATGCAAAGACTCAACTACCAGCTACCAGCAAAATTACTGTTCCAGCCTGTATTTGGTGTACTTTTTGATGGCTTCCTCCTCCTCCACTTTTATCTGTCAGAAGTGTTAAAGACTCCCACAAGCCATAAAGTGTTTCTGACATTCATGGCTTTTAGATCCCCGGTTTCAAAGAACTGCTGAAGGTTATGTTGATTAAGCCCAAAAACGTGTTTCTAGAAAGCTGTAGCTTAAATAAAAAAAAGGTGTTTTGCTGTCACAGTGATCAGTCAAAACTGTTACTGAACCAGAGCATATGGGAGCCGAAAGCCATCAGAGAAACGTGTGATGTTCCAGGCTGCTAAGATTCGCTCTCTCCAGCAGAGATCAGAGGCAGCGGGAAAGCAGAAGAGGCATTTAGCTCAATTAAAAATATAAACAAATAAAAACAAAGCCTCGTATTGAGTGAAATGATGGCCGATTACCCGCCAGTTAAGCAAGGGCTAGGAAAAATCATTGCCTCTTAAAAGTACTATCAGACAAGAGCCCTTTTTGTTTCATGAGAGCCCCAGAGGAGCCCTCCGAGATGCCTCTGGAAGATGGAGCTGTAGACATTTATTTAAGGAAACACGAAGAGTCTTTACTGGGAGCTTTCCTGAAACCCAAGATGAAGGCCTCCTTATTTGGCTTCTGAGAAGTCCCTGCTAACCAGGCACAACAGGATTCATCCCTCTGGCAAATTAACATCCAGTGGACGCTGTCTGCAGCGGATCTGATAAATATTTGCATTTGCTATGAATTCACGGCATGATGCAGTATCAAAGTTTCATGGGAGAAAAAAAAAATTGCTTAAAGAGCTGCTGGGTTCGGGCAGTTGCAGGGATAGATACAGGGAGCAGACATTGTCAAGCTGCCAGTCGCTTCACCTAACAAAATTTCAGCCCTTATTAGACATAAAAAGATATGTAATTTCTTCCCAAATCACAGTTAAAACCCAACGTTTCAGGCACAACTAAGATTTTAAAAGGAGCAAACCCCAAAACCAGGACTACATCTCCCAATCTGAAGGCACCTTTAGAGAAGGGTGACCTTTCCTGGGAGGAGCCGACATGCAGAAATACAAGTTCTTTTTAAACTAAAATCTCAGGGAGTGTGTGAACTCCATTCAATGTCAGGGATTTTATAACTCCTCGCTGTGGACTTAGCTGGCTCTGATGGGTTTGTGCAAGTGTGTGCAGATTACCTTATTGGCAATGGCTTCCTTTCAGCGCTATGTTTTTGCACTTCTATCGTCAGGCCAATCGAGCTGAGGATACCAGCGCCAGGACTAACAAGTGCCGTAAGGTCCCTTGGAAATAACCGCTCCACAACTCTCAATGTGGGGCCAAAAAGAAACCACCCTTCCAACATAACCCTCTCCCACTGCTCTGCCAGAGGGGAGACAGAAAACTTCCTAATGCGGGTCACCCCAGTTGTCACCTGAAAAATCCTTTTTCAGAAAATAAATACACCCGCAGGCAGTTTACTCCTCTCTGCTGCATAAAAGTGTGCAGGCATCAGCAACGGATCCACAGCAGGACCTCACGCTGTTGTGATGGAAATCTAAGGAGAAACAGTATCAAAACCACCAAACCAGGTACAAAACAGTTGGGTGAAGGTTTTGGTTTTTTCTGCCTCGAGCTGTTCTCTCTCTATCCAGCCCTTGGGACCCAGGTGCCTGTACTGCAGGACACGACATGGCCCCTCAGATGGAAGACAGACCCCGCACATCATGTCCTGGAGAACCTCCTTGAACCCGTAGGTTTCCTTGCCCAGTGTTTTCCCAAGCAGCACACTTTTAACAGAAACTGGAGAAGCAAAATATAACCATAAGGGTGCAGAGCTGAAAGCACAGAAAAGCACATGCTTACACCAGGAACCATACGCTTTAAACTTCTGCATACTGAAATCATAATATTGAGGTAAAAGACATAAACCCAGAATTTCCCATCGACGCTGAATAAGCATTTCCATCTGAGAACACGACGAGCGTATGGGATTGAACGTTTGCAGTTGGACAAACTAGAGAATTTTCTGATGATAACCGGGAATGCAACACCTGCATCGCTGCAAACCCTTAGGGGAAAGGCATCCTTAAGAGTTACCCCTTCTACCAAATAAAAACAACACATTTTAGTCCAACACCAGGATTACACGGTCAAAGTAAAATGGTATTGTAACATTGTACCAAAATCTGCTTTCTGAATACTTCCAGCCAGCTCTTTCTCACCCTACGCTGCTCAGCTGCTCGTCCACCTGAACTGATCCTGCAACAGCAGGGCTGCTGTGGAAGACACAAACATACTGATGTTGGTATAGATTTAAATGTGCCAGACCTACTGTGCCCAAGGAACTGCTGGCTTGCCTACTTGGAACACCTATAGCGATGCCATTATTTCACCATTTTGGGACTTTGCCATTTCATCAGTGCAGTCTAGGTGTGCACCAGCTGAGCGCATGCCAGATGGATTTGTGAGACAAGGGGTCTTCATTGCAATTGAAGAAAAATTTCTCAATTTCACTGGCCAATAATTGAGAAATTTTTGATCAAAATGCCATAGTAAGATCAAGAAAAAGACTGCGTGAAAATACCTGCTGTGTAATGACTGGATTTCTTTTCACACAATACACAGTGCTTCCCGTCAGGTTCTAACCATACATATTTGATTTTACACATTTGATCAGTCTGAATAATTTTGGTGTCACCCGACCAGGGACACTTATAGGCAGTGCAAGAAATAAATGCCCTTTTAACCGCATTTTATTCTGATATATATGCATTGTTCTGCTAAAATAATTCATTGTATCCTAATGAAATGAGCACAACTCGCTCCAGGAATGAATGAATACTCACTCCCTGGTGATGGGTATTTATGTGCAGGGATGGAGGGTCTGTAATGGAAGATCCATCGTTAACTCCTGAACCCATTTTATCTTCATTTCACATGATACGAATGAACTGAGTGTTGTTTTGGGAGTATAATTGATCTATAGCTGAAACAAATCAGCTCCGCAGCTAAGTGAGGAGATGAAGTAGTGGATAATCTGTAGTTTAAAACCAGCTGTTCTGCTGAGATCAAATGATTACTTTGGCACCAAAATGATTAGCTGACAAGGGAGCATGTCTCCGCATCCGCCGTCATTACTGGGCACCGCCACTGTAACCTCCGGCCACGCCGATGCCGCGCACCGGAGCTAATTGACAGTAGGGCTGGGATCAGCTTGCATTTTGCTAAATTGATGGACCTCACCTGGCCTCAATTACCAATATCAGCATTTTCAGGAAACAGACCAGCAGAGAAGGCAGGGAAGGATACTCAGGCACCAACCAGATGACTGCGACTGCAATAAACACACCAGCAAAACGGTTTAGGTTTAAGCCGCGTGGCTGCCTCCGCTCTCTTCAATAACACAGCATAAATATTTGCAAATATTCTCCTCTTACTTCTCTCCGCTTGCGCGTCTGACAATTACTGGCAACTAAAATTCACGCCATCCCTTTCTGCAGCACCATTCTGCAGGGATTCCTGCAATGGCTGCTTTTAATAGGCTTCCCCATTTTAGGCAAGGTAAGGCAAGCTACCACTTGCTCGTGAAAACATCACATGAATGGGACAGAAATGCAGAGAGGACACGGGTCTGCAGTTGCCTTTTCTTTTTCCTTGATCATCTTCTGTGCTTGCAACTACAAGAGCCTTTCCTAAATAACCTGAAGATAACTGAGATGAGACATAAAGGTGTTCACTGGACCAGGTTGCAGGGACTGGCTGCCACAGCAGCAGGGACATTCTACACTGAGCTCGCCAGCTCGGAGTGCAGGAGGGTAACCCACGTGCAGAGTGCACTGCCTTTCTTCTGCCTTTTAAAAAAAGATTCACCAGGCTCCACAGAAATTAAAAATGGTCCTTTAAAGATGACAGCAATCTGTAAGACCTACCGGGTCAGGTTTTCCACAGCCATATATGAAAGCAGGCCAGCTCCCTCCAAGAGATGCATTTTCTTTTAGCTGATCACTCGGTAGGTTTGAAAGGAATCCAGTAACAAGTTCTGCTTTATGAAGAGGATACCCCACACTTTTGCAGTGACAGCCAGTGTTTTCCTGCTACTCATTATGGATTTTCCTTTCTTAGGCCTTCACTCTTCACTGTACTTTTGAAAGATGAACTGTCGCTACTATTCCTGAGGTATGTATTACACAGGGTCATTGCTTTTGATTTACAGCAGCAATATGACACGCGCCTCACCAACCCTTCCACCAAACTCTGCCCTTTGGTCCTTTCTGGAGGGGAAGTAGATGAATACGGAGCTGGAGGGTTTTTTTTCAGAAGCCCTGCTTCCAAATGAAGGCAGGAGCGATCCTTCCATGTATGAACCAGCAATGCTGGGACAAAAAGGATTTAAAACAATAATGTTCTGTATCTCAAGCTTCCCCATCTGGAGGCAAGAATATACCTGCAAGTAGCCCCAAGTGTTTTGAGGGTCATTCCCTGTAGCAAGACGCAAATAATTCCACCATCACCATCCAGAAATATAGAACAATTCATAATCTTTTACAACTTCTTTGCTGTCAGTTTAGAATCTGAATCGATCCCAAAACACAAGAAATCAGAACCGAGTTGCAACATCAGGCTCTGGCCACGATTCAGGCTCTTGGACCACTTGGCTACATCCCTTCCACCTTATTCAAACTGAGTGGCATTTACTCTGAGGGTCTCATCTCCATCTTAGGCTCATTAAGGATGTGGGGTTTTTTAAAGTACGAGTGTAAACTCTCTTACAAAACATATTTTTGGTACAACCTCTCTCGCCAGTGAGCAACATTAAGCTATCATTATTATTTTCCTGCACAAAACAGCAGAGGTTTGTCAAAATCGGCACGATATTTCTGCTTCGCCTTTTGATATTTTCAAGTTTATCATATTCAGACAGTACCTCAAAGCACTTCATTCTTCCTCTCTGGTAGGACTAATGACCACCAAAGCAGGAAAAGAAGCACTATGTTCTATTCAATACAGCATGTAGACACTATTATCCTTCTACTTAACTTCAAACACAAGTACTAGGAGTCGAGGAGATCAGCTGCGCTTAACTACCTGCAGAAATACTACCTTGAACTAGGCCCTTCTTGCTTTAACCAAAACCTCATGATTCCATCTTCCAGGACGATGTTTGACACTGCAGACATCCCAGCTGAGAAGTCAGTGGTGCTTGATTTCATACCCCGTAGAACTGAGCACTCAGAGCCAGCTTGCACTGCGCAACAACGGGCACCACAGGTGGTTAACGGAGATACCTCTGCTGGTTGCTCGTCAGGTTGGGCAAACCCATCCTCAGATCCCAGGAAGAGACATCTGCTCTCACCCCTTGCTCAGCTCCAGTTGCCCTGGCTCCTCAGAGCAACCACACACAACTGAGCAGCTTCACTCCTTGTGAAGGACACCTCCTTATGAACACTCCCTTGACCTGTTATTTTTGAGGGGGATGCTCAGGAAAGTCAACTTCTCGCTCCGTCCCAGCCTTCCCAGGCACCTACACGGGCTTGTCTGCGCGACACATGTGGGGCTGTACGCAGACGCCCCAGCGCAGGGTAGGCTTCAGGTTGGGAGCGTTGCTGATCGCTGCAATCTGCACAATTGTGCTGACGTTTCTGAACTATAAAAGCCCTCCGGCAGGCATCTACAGAGCAAACCTTTAAAATTGATCCGGTTTAGCACAAAAGTGTTGGCTAAGCCTCCATCCGTCCCTCTGCTCCTCCACCTCTTGACACAGCTTACAGCAAAAGACTTTGCTTTCCCTTTCATACGGCCTTTAGCAGCAATTCAAGCCCATTGATCCAGGACTCTGAGTCAGTGTATTACAATGCAAGATTATTCAGCTCCCTGACAGCCCGTTTGTTTAATTTGATTTTATTCCACAGTAAAATGGGATTGGAGGGAGGGAGGGCTAGCGGTAAAACTGGCAAGGTACTGCCTAAATGCTCAGGAAAACAGAAAAAATGTCACTCAAATGAAAGTCTAAAGCACTTCCACTTGGAGCAGGCTGCTGTACCACAACTACATACGCATTTATATGCCCATCTATACTTCATCTGTGCCTCCCAACATCAACCTATGTTCCATGGATAGATTTGAGAGGGCACACAGACAAAGAAAAGAATAAATAAGCCTTCAGGACACCTAAGCACAGCTTTTCAGAGAACAGTGTGAAATGGTGGAGTTTATGCCACCTCCCAGCTAGGGTTAAGACAAGGCTTGAAAACTCATTATACTCATCATTTACTCCAAATAACCTTTCTTTCTATGGTTGGAAGAAAACTACTCATTTGCTTTACAACATAGTAAGTCCATTTACAATTTTAAAACATTTGCAACTCGTTTGTTTTTCTTTCCTGTTGGTTAGTTTAACTTTACTCCATTGTTTGCTTTAGTCCAGCTTCAATTAGGCCAGCACTTCCAATTGCATCAGTCGGGGAGAGGTTTACATTTACAAGAGTAAGATCATTAACAGCAAAAGGTGGTTGAAAGGGAGGGCATAATTGGTCTCATTCACCTGGAGGGAGGATCAGCTTCTAAGAGAAACAACACCTAATTAAGAAGGTTTGCCCTGTTTTATTCTGAATAAGGTCCCCCTTCTCCACTACCAGCGTTTCTTACAGAACACAACACAGCAGCTTCTGGGTTCTGACTTAGCCACACGTATTTTACAGACACACAGGAGCTGACAGAATCAGACTCCTCCAGGGACAGACGGAAGGAAGACTCTGGTGGATGCTAAACAAAAGGGAAATAAATAAATTAATAGTCTGTATATAATTACTAAAAAAACCCAAAAACCTAAAGCCTAGACAGAGCCCTGAATTTAAACAGTTGCTTTTGTTCATATTAAGAATTTGACTCATAATCTGTACGTTATCGGTGGCTAAGATTCAAGGTGCTAGGACTAGCTGGAAAGCACAACCAGTCTGTCAGCCACTCGGCTGGCTGTGCACAGGAGAAGGTGAGTTATACAGGGGACAAGAGAGGTGACAGTGGTGACCCAGGAGCTACCCCAGCCCGACACGGGGCAGCGTGGGGGAGAAGGTTTATCTGCACCTCAAAGACCCCCAGCAGATGTTCCCCAAGGAGTAATGTGCTTCCACCAGCACGTGTTGATCATGAGGGGAAGGGCTGGGGTCAGCACGTACCCCCAAATACAGCCCTGCATAGCGGGCTCTTAGGAAGGGAGTACAATCTATATTAAAGAGAATGAGAAAGATCTTCCTGGTTATTGCTGATGCTACATGACCAAGGCACAGGAACACACCCATTTTGCAAATGGCTCAACAGATTAAGCAAAGAGCCTCTGGACCTGTCCTGACATTCCCAGGGTGATGACAGAATTTGCCAGCTCCTCCCAACGCTTTCCCTTACCATTAACATCCTCCACACACCACCCAGGCTGAACTACTTCCAGCTGACCCACCATGTTACCTCTGCCAAACCTGGAAAGAGCAGTGAACTCTGCATCCTGGGTATATTTATAATACTGGGGCCTCTTGCATCTCTGTCTCCCAGCAATGGAACTGGGAAGGGGCTGGCAACACTGCTGAATGGCAAACATCACTCACACCCATGGCTGGCACCCAGTCACAAGCAAGAGTACTCCCAGGCTGTGCCTCCCACTCCCACCTGGGCTTGCAGGCACCCAAAAGCTGTCTAGAGGGGCTTGTGAGGTTTGGCAGGACCAGCAAGAAGGACAAACCCCTGCTTGACATTGTGAGGAGCACCAGTGCAGCACCTGGCCATGCAGGAGCTGCCCCACATCGCCTCCCCAGGGCTTCGCTCTGCCCAACAAAGGGGAGATTTGCTGCAACCATGAGAATGGGACAGCAAGCGGAAAGGATATCACTGATCTCGAGCATGTGCGTGGGTCTGGGTTACTCTGAATAATTTACATCAGGCTTCTTCTATCTCTTTCCTGCTCCACAGTTGCTACTGCTGCCACGCACAAGAATCAGACAGGCTCTGGGCAGCTGGAGGTGAGGTGTCTCCCGTACAATGGGAGCTGAAAGGGAAATGCTAAAAGACAGTTTAAAGAGATTCCTTAATCACCCTGGACTTCAAATCTTTACCTCTCATCTCCACACATGACAAAGCTAAAGGATGTTCCCTCCAGCTGATGGGGATGCAGTAAAGGCTGCAGGAGACCTGGGGAAGCTCTTGGCCACTGCCAACACAACGAAGCAATGAACGAAGCCACAGGTTGGGATCCATCCCCACCTCCTCCCGGAGCCCCAGATGGGGAACTTTTCCACATTACCCACATGTGGGTGCGTGTGTGTTGATGAAGGGCCCGTTGATATCACCTGCTAGTCACCCTCCGCAGATGACAGCACGTGTTTTTCACAGCAACTCGATCCCAGGGATGTGAGCACAAGGGAACGAAGCCGCTTGTGCCTCCAGCAGCTTGAGCAGCACTCCCAAGAGCCAGCCTTGTGGCAGACAGGGCGTGAGGAGCAGCCCAGTAACAGCCCCAGCAGGCCCGGGCTCCCCTGGAAAGGGGCATCATCTGCATTGCAACCTCTCACCAAAAAATGTCTCGGGGGGGGGGGTCACATAGCACCTGGCACGTACAGAGGCTAAGCCTATATCTGTGCTAAACAGGAGCCTGCATTTTCACAGCACGTGACTCTCCTCCTAAACACAAGTGGTTACTTCAAACTGTATCCTTCATACAAAGCCTCCCAAAATAATTGCTAAATTAATGGGGCAATAGCTAACGTACATATATTTGGTTACAGCTTGGCAAACGCAGCTTGAGGATTAATTGTATATTAATTCTCTTCGATGTTTGTTTTGCAGAAGCTAAAATTTTAATTCAAGCAGAAGAGTATCAGCTTGTGGAGCCTTTAAGGTTCTCTCAACTGAAAGCAAAGCCCAAACTCCCCTGCAGAGCTGATCTGGGCTGCCTGCACCGCCAGCAGGGAAAGGGTGAGAGGGGAAACAGGTTGCACAACTGCGTCTTTTTAGTTTATTTTAGGGAGAGGAGGTTAGTGCTGTGTATGGAAGAGAAAGGAGCCTCCCAGCCCAGTTATTCTGCCTGTTGCAATGCCTTGGACAGCCATAAAAATAAAATAATACGGGCTGAGAGGAGTATAAAACCTGAGTCAAAAACTGGCTGTGGGGAACTAGCAAAAGCATTAACTGCTTGGAGAGATGAAGCTGCTGGGTTTGTAAACAACGTCACAAAAATGCTGTGTGAGAGGCAGACAGAAATAGCCATGCGGCAAGCGAGGCCACTACGGCCGGGCAAGGAAGAGGTGGGGAGAGGGCTTGAGGTGGTCACCCCTCAATGCTCTGCAGCTCCACCAAGGTGTGGTGGGAGGGAGCAGCAGCTCTGGTTGAAAAATCAGTCAGGCTGTTGAAAACTGGTTTTGGGTAGCCTGGGGAGCTACAAGGACATACGGGCATGGCAGATGCCTGACTGCGACAGCACAGGAAAGCAAGTGCCACAGAGATGTGGATGTTCTTCCTGTCAGTGTAACACCAGGTGGATAAGCAACTGAAGCACAAAAATAATGTGACACCTAGGAACACACTTAGGCCAGAAAGCACTGGATGCCTCTTATTTACTAGCTGGGAGGTTCTGGGAGTGGTGGGGCTGGGAATGAGCTGGGTGAGATTGTGTTAGGGACTACGTAGCTTGTGATATTCACCTTCAATAGCAGGGACCAAGCACGGTCCCACACAGCAAGGGCCAAGGGCCATGGGAACACCCCTTACCATAACAGCACCCCCCTATTTCAGTACCCGCTTCTGAACACAGGAAATACGTGGAAGACCCCACAAATCCAGGCCATTCCTCACTTCGGCAACCAATACTTCCTGACCATTTCAAGATCAGTTTAAACCGCTGGGATTATTTTAAGCCATTGTTTCTGGAAAAGCAGTGGGAAATGGCAAAAGACACTGTCCTCCCGGGTGAGAGCTGTATCACACGCGCTTCCTGCAGTTAGCCTCTGCTCCCACTCCACCCCCTGACTTTGGGATCCAGCTCACTTTAAACACAGTTCGGGTTCATCCGGCACAGTTGGTGGCTGATCACAGCCGGCATAAAACATTTTGTCCATGTCAGAAGCACAGTCTGGCACGCCGCTGGCCCCTTGCAACCCCCCCAGCACAGCAGCTGTGTGTATTGCCATGTGCACAGGGTGCCCTAGCCAGGTTTGTGCAGGGAGTTGGAGGTGCCCTCTTTCCACCTGGATTTGTGTGGCAGGCACAGCCCAGCCTCTCACACCACGGCTGGCACACCATTCCGTTCTTTATGCTTCGTTATGTAACAAGTAAGGTCCTGGGAAGGCAATTAAAAATACATAAGTACACGTATTTGATTTCCAGGTCTGTAATTACCTGGAGGGCACTTTGCCTTTTGCCAGCCAAGGACAAAACACATGCTGGCAAGGCTCTCCTGATGCAACTCGCTGCAGGACAAATGCTACAGGGCAGCTTTGCCCAGCAAACCCCCTCAAAATCCCTGTGCTGGTGTAGGGACAGACTGCAATGCTTTCCCAGCACTTCTGGAGAAATTTCCCCTCCACATAGACATTGCCTCTCTTTTTGGGGGGCTCTTCACAGGGGCCACCCCCACATCCCACTCCCTTTCTGCTAGGTTGAGACCTTACTGAAGCCCGTCAGCTGGGAAGTAAGGGTATCACTTTGCTGCAAAAGAGGACATAGAATCATGCTGCCAGGCCTTCAGGAGCCACACATATCATCACGGTGATCTGCCGAGCAATCTGGGCAAGGCAACACCCTCCTGTCTCTGCAGCCCCCTTCCCGACACATCTGTTGGGGCTGCAGCTTCCCTTCTGCACCCACAGCTCAGCTCTGCCATCGGAGTTTTCAGAAGGTCTACATGAACCCGTTTTGCTATAAAAGACCAAAAAGGTCTGAAAAAAATTAGATTTTGTGTTGGTTTGGGGTTTTGAGGTTATTTTTGTGTTTGTTTTTTTTTTTTTTAACCAGAAGCAGCACTGAATGCTGTGGGGCCAGGTAGCACAGTTTGCACGCAGCTATTCCCGTGGCTGTTTTGGCAGTCCTCCCCCCTCGGAGGGGTCTGTCTGACCCAATCTTCCTCCAAGGCTATAACCCCCAAATTCCATCTGCCACAAAGGACAAGCGTGATCATAAGGGAAGTGATAAGCACAGGCTGGAGCAGGTTTTTCACCGCGCAGGCAGTTATGTCTGCTGACAAAGGGAAGATGGGGCTATACGTCTTCGCAGTAACTGCGGCGGTTGTAAAGCTGCCCACCACAAACCGCCCACCCTGTTAAACGGCACACAGAGAGCTGCCCACATAGCTGTGATGATACAGAAGCACCACGAAGGTAAATAAAAAAACCCCATATATTTATAAAGCAGCGGTAGATCATTTTTGAAGGCTGCTGATTGCAGTTAGAAATAAGTTTCATAATCATTTGAGAGAGTTATTGCAGGGAACACCACAGAACTTTGGTCATGTCTTCAAAAATAAATAATCTGAATTGGTTAAATAAAATCCAGGCTTGAGGAGACAATTTACTGACTGTGAATTGCTAAAAGCCAGGGAATTAGTCAAAGATAACTCTTGTTTACCAAATGTGTTTAACAGAGTAAGAGTGCTTGCAGAAGACTGGTTTGTGGTATACTAACTGCACATTTTATTTCGAAAATTGAATACGGAGATGCTGTGTAAGAAATAAGAACTGTCCACAATGCAAACTGTCAGCTTTACCATGTGAAACTAAAATAGGTTCCTGCTTCTGAAACCAAACAGTCCTTTGCAATATGAACCAGTGCACCATTTGAGCTTCTCTTGGGACTTGTTTTTTTTTTTTAAAATCCAAAGCAGGGAAATAAATCGCAGCTCTAGCCTCGACGAGACTCAAGACACACACCAGCCCAACTGGCTTATCAAGCTTCACAGAGCAAGTCCCAGTGCAAAAAGCCTGGCCCGTGACACTGGTTGAAGGATGCCACTGGGGTGAGAAGCAGTGGGAGACGGAGCCCAACCTCTTCCCGCCGTCACAGCTGACTCGCGGGGTGAACCCAAACACGCGACAGGGACCAGGGAGCTCTCGAGGCCTGTTTTCCACCCAATTATTTGCCCTGCCCAGTTCAATCGTGCTCTTGGAAACAGTAAGTGCTTTTCCCTACTGCAGTGCCTACACCAGCAGAGAGCCTGCCTTGGCCACAACAGGGAGGTGGCTGCTCCAGCAGCGATGCCGTGCATTAACCTAAGCCTCGTTCCATTGCCAAAGCTTGCAGTGGTGGGACTCCAAAGGTGAATCACCCCAGTGTACATCTTCTGTGGCTAGGTTGAGCCTCAGAAGAATAACAAAGAAAACTGGCTATCAGCCCGCAGTCAGAAACATCAGGTTTTTCCCAGCACTCCAGCTTTGAGGTGTTTTTGTCTCCTACTTAGAGCTTCTTTCCTCTGCCAGGACTCACGTTATGACCACGGTGCACGGAAGCACTGAGCAGAGGGAACAGAGCTGGTGGGGATAGAGGGGAGCATGCGCAGAGCACAGCTTCATACTGCAACATGCAATAAGCAATACCGAGACTATTAACACAACCAGAAGCAAAAATAAAATACGTAAAACGAAGGCAGAAGATTTATACTCCTGTTCTGCACACGTACAAGAATAATAGGTAAAAATACCCTGGTATGTGCTATCCCTTCTTACATAATGAAGCTCCTCATGATCTCAAAGCCATGCACTTGACTTGCAGGTCTGGAAGCTGGAGTGGTTGAACACTTCATTCAGGTTATATGGAGTCCTTTTCAGCCTTAATCAGCACATATCCAGAGAGCTAACTCATCGACATAAAGCAAATCTATTTAGGGAATAAACGTCTAAATAAATATGAGAGATGAGATGCTGATCTTTTAATGCTCCTCTGCAGGGTAAATAAAATTATGGTGGCTTTTTATTTTTTTTCCATTTCAATTCATTTATGGTATTCGTTTATTATTGCACGATAAAAAGGCTCAGCATGCCTGGCTCACTAGGTCTTCCCTCTGTTCTGGCATGAGAGGGTGCCCAGAGAAGCTGAGCACTAAGGGGAAGGCAGGCAGGCACACAAAGCCATGGTACTTGTCAGCCAGACGTACAGATAACCCAGGGGTGCATCACAGCCTGCCTGAAGTCCGTTTGGTCAAGAAAGATGACAATTATTGCAAGAGAGACTCAGGAAAATTGGAGCAGGCTGGAGAAGCACCATCTCGCATGAGTTCACCATATTTAAGTCTGAAGGAGACAAACAGCCTTTCTTTTAGTTAACTCCCATCTGCCACCTTCATTTATTTGGCGATTAAAACCATTTTTAAAATGATAAAACAAGTAATACTGCCTAACTAATGAATGTCAAACTATTGGCATAAATATGCCAACATTTATTTATTTATTTGCCTCCCCAAGAACATGTTCTCCTCTGTTTGGTTTTCTATCTTAATGACTACAATTTATCATATTAACTAGACTTCCAGTTTTCCGGGTTTTGTTTCAACTTCTGTTTTTTGCTGAGACATCTGCAAGAGGGCAGATGTAGGTAAGACAAGTAATAAAACTAATAAAAAAGCTATAGTAGCTTTCACCAAAAAACTGCAAGTGACTGAACCACCTTCATTTACTGCACATGGCCCTTCTTTCTTGCTCTTATTTACTGCCCACCAACATTTGTCTTTGCTTATGGCAGCTCTCTGGAAGGAACGTTAATTCCCTGATTTCCAAATAATTCGCTTGCCCTACCTACCAGCCAGCAGCATAAGAAGAAAGGAAAGCCAAAGAGGGAGAACCACCCATGGTGAACTCGAGCCAGGCGCAACGGCCCAAGCTGGGGGTTCTGGGAGGCATCTGAAACCTCGGCGATGCCTGAATCACTGCGAGGATCCTGCCCTCGCCGGAGGTTTCTATCTGCTGCCTGTCTAACGTGGTGGGAAACGTCAGTCCAGCTGCACCAAGGCTGTATCTATTTCGGAGCACCAACATATGTGTTCTTCCCACCTGTCACAACTGTGAAATGTACAGACAGCATTTATTTCCCAGGCATTCGTCACTGAAATTAACAGGCAACCTGTTAGTCTGAGTGCAATTAGCACCCCAAACTTTACTCCAGACGTATCTAGTAGGTGAATTTTGCTTGCAGATATTTTAGCAGCCTGGTGTACACTTGGAGTAAATATAGGCCAACATACAGAGTGGAAATCCTGTGAAATCCCCAACAAATTTAACACGAAGCAAAGCTGTTGGAGAATCTGTTTTGCCTTTGTTAGAACTCGTAATGGAAAGTTCACATTTTTACAAACAGAAATTGAGCACTAGGTTCACCCGAGACCCAGCAAATCCAATGACAGAGTGTAACACAACCTGTTGGGGCTGACTCCTGCTGCCCTCTTCCTGCTGCCAGATTTAAACTTCGCCTCTCCCGCTACGTGCTTTTTGTGGAAATGCCAGTTACACACAGACACACATCCTGAAACACGACATTAGCATTCTGCAGAAGTATACATGAGCAATGCCATACGATATGACAAGTGTAAACCCTTATCTGTGTCATGAATTGACTTTCTATTGGAGGGTACAACCAACACAGTTTGCAACCCCACTGCCACAGGTTGCCTTTCCTACCATGGTCCTTCCACCTACATACCAGTTTTTTCCATGTTGCAGCATCCTCAGATGCCCACTTGAGTGCACTGGATCACTCCTCTACTGGGATAATTCTTCAAACAATTAATTTTGGAACGTCCAATAATAGTGCACTTAAATTTACCTTTCCCTCCTCGTGGTTGCTAGCACGTTAACAGGGAATGTACAAACCATGCTGAAATGTTCCTTCACAAACCCAAAAGTATGGTATTTACTCAGAATTTGATGTAAGGAGGGCTGAGGGAGCACACAACCAGACTCCATGGTGGCAGGACAGACTTGATCTATCAAAGACATCCCCTAGATGCTGGAGATTCAATTAGGCTCGTAACTCCAGCCTCGCACACACAGAGGGATTTATATTCATTCAGCAATCATGTTTTCTTTTTCCTTTTCCTGAAACGCTCCACAAACATTGTTTAATCCATCAATCAGTCCATATATAGTATTTTACCAGGATTAGCTTCTCCAAGCCTCCAGTGCTTATCTGAACGATTCTCTGACCTTCCTAAACCCTACCTTCCCCGCTCTGTACCTGCTGGCAACACACTGTGACAGAGACAGGAAGGTGTCACCTTTCAGAGCAGTGACATGGCTTTCTCCCTCAAGTCCTGGCAAAACCTAAACGCCGCACACTCAAGAGCATCTGTCACAGCAATGACGTTGCTCTTGCTCTCTGCACATCTATGACATTTCACCATCCTCTTACGTTGCAGTGAAGCTGATGTGAGACTTGCCCTTCTTCAGCCCAGCACCCATAGTTATTTCCCTAAAACATGACGACAGAGGAAAGGAAAAAAAGAAGATTCCTCACCCGCAGGAAGGAGAGGTCTCGGTTGTGCTCAATGCTGGTGATTTCCAGGTTGCCCATAACTACTTCGCAGTTCTCGTAGTACTTGCGCAGGGCCCGATACTGCTGCTCCAGGTCAGAAAGGGAGCTCAGCTTGTTCTCGGTGCCGGCACACACTGCAAGAAACCACAGGACAAACGATCAGGATGAGTGTGGAAGACTGATACAAGAGCACAGAAGGAAATAAAGTTTGTATACATGGATACACGTAATTGTGACAAAAATCCTGAATTACTCATGAGATTGGGTCTTGGAAAAAAAACCAAAACACCAAAAGCAAAAAAACCTCAGCCCAAGTTACTTGAATATCAGCAGCAGAGATAGGAAGGTACAAATATGGCCTACGATCATCTCAGCAACTTAAACACATCTCCCCAACTGGGATGTAGTGCTGGAATTTACAAGCAAACACAGAAAGGCTGAAAACACAGAAATGCAGGAAAAATGCTAACCTAGTTGACCTCAGCACCTAAATGGCCAAAATCGGGTCTCAGCAAAGTCCCTACTAAGTCTGCCAATGACAGAACCAGACGCTGAACAAAGATGTGCCCGTCACGGACTAAACGCTGGGAGGCTGGAGAGATCCAGGCATTCAAGTTGACCTGGGTAACCCAACACTCTCCCCATTCAGTTGATGCTCAGAATGGTCATGCTGGAGAAGCCCAAAGCAACCTGACCAGAAGGCTTATACCCAGCATTGTTTTCCCCATGACCTCCCTTAAGACCCCAGCTCCCTACAGTTAAGAAGGAGAAAGACAGTTAGCAAAAAACCACATTGTCTTTCCACAAATCACAACACAAGGCACAGTGGAGATGTGTCGGCTGAGTTAGGAAACATCATCCTAAGGCAGCTGGTTTTCAGGAGATGCCCTTTAATGTTATACTACTCTCTTTACATTTTGAAGTCCACTTCAATGCTACTGCAGAACCACCGCACAGTTCAGACTTGCCACTCACCAAGCAATGACAAAAATGAACATGGGAAAGAAACCCAGCAGTAACATTTTACAACAGCAGTTTTTCACACAGCTCTCAGCAATGCTACTTGGTCAAGTGTGGGGCTGGGCTATTTTTTTTTTGTATGCGCTTTTCTTCTTTACCAACAGCTTGTGGGTTTTTCTTCTCTGCAAGTAAATTAATCTAAATATATCCAAATTTCTGAAATGGCCATTATATTATGCAAAACATAAGCCACACCAGAACAGCATTTCTGGAGCCATTCCGACTCTTGGATTAGATCAATACAAACAAAACTCTCCATGACTGGAGGCATAATCAGTAAAATCGGCTAAAATATGCTCTTTGGAATGATGCCGGTCCTTTTCTTAAATATCAAAAGTAATTAGGTTTTTGAGTACTACTATTACTGACTGTTTACTTACTACATCCCCCTCCCCTTTTTTTTTTTTTTAATAGAAATCTGAATAATTCTCATCTCTGTTCTCTGCTATGGTCTCTCTGCTGCAGAGCAATTCGCTCTCGCGCCAGGACGATTCGAGCTTCAAGCAGCTTCTTGGTGAAGGGCTTCAGAAGGCAGCTAAAAGCCCACAACCTGCTCAAAGTTTTTTCCCAAGGAGACCCTCTCTGCCTTAAAAATCACAGTGGAAACCTGTTCCTCCTGAACCTCTCCACCGGGGAGGGAGAGAAGTGGCTGGTTCCGTGGCGAACGATTCACAGGATGAAAGTTTTATCAGATCGCTTTGGGGCTTTGTGTTTCCAGCTGCTAACGAGCACAGACCAAAGCTGAGCGTGCACTACATAGAGCTGCTTTTTCAAATACACAGTTTGTCTAGTTACTAAAGGACATACGGTAAGGGATGTATTTTTTTTCTTTTCTTTCTCTGACCTGGTAAAAGCAAAATTTTAAAGTCCTTGCTAAGTTTAAAAACTTGAAATATCTCACATATATTCATTATACTGTGTGGCAGAAAACCAAAACTTGCTGGTTTGCTCAAGTTTTAAAATAAAAACTGCCACCTCACTTAAAGGCTTAATTTAAAGCACAAACATTTCCATTTTGAATTTTTTCTCATAAAGCTTTATCACTTAGAGCAAAACATATCTAAACCAGGCTTTATTTACAATATTTGTAACGGCCATTTGGGGGAATTCCCAAGATGAAGAGACATGGTCCCACCGGAATGTGACATAGCTCTGCTGGACTGGGAACACCTGGAAGGATGAACCACTGCTGCTAGGGGATTTTCTTCGTGAAATATAAAGCCTTGTCCTAGCTTGTATTTAATTTGGAAAACACTGGAGATCTGCCATACAAGCATCTCCACCCTTCAAGGTAATGCACACCTGCCCCTGCTGGAAATTTTCAAAAAATGTTTGCTACCAATTACAAAATCAGTTTATTTGCCTCTTTCTAAAATGCAACAGCATCTCTACCAACAAGATTGACCGTGTTTCCAGCCCAATGTGTATTATTCTGTCTTAAGGCTCCCAAGGACTAATAAATAATTTCTGTTCCACCTTGCAATCAGTGCTAAGGATCAGCATAGCTCAGAAAACAATTCCAGCAGCTCAGCTAATAAAGCTACACACTGCAACACTGATATTTCATGTTGCACACCCATTAAACGTTTCCCGAAAGCTAATTTAGCCATTTGTTGCTGTAAGGAGGCAGAACACCTGGAGTCTGCTCTTGCAAGAAGATTTAACAGGGGTCAAGCCAGCCCAGGTGTAGACTCAGGCTGAAAGTTTTATTCAACTGAGATTAATTTTGTACAATCAAACAGTTGCAGGAACTATTCCCAGCTTTTCATATTGCTATGGAAATCAATTCTTTTGGATGAATAAAATCTGAAAAGCAAATTTAGAAGAAATCATGTTGTTGATTCTTTAAATTTATCTCATCATAAGTCCAAGCATTTAATTTCTGTCTTTAAACAAAAAAAAATCCCATCTGGTCCTCTGTCACACAAAACACCTCCTCATTCCAGCTCACACCTGGGCCTCTGCTGCCTGCCCGATACACGGCAAAAGGTCCGTGTAACCCATCTCCTTCCAGCCTGCTCTACCACAGAATTTGGGAAACCAGAGGAAGTCACTGCCCAGCATCAGTCTTCCCAACCACTGCATGACCTGGCTCAGCTTTTGCAGTTCTGTACTGCCCTGACACATCATCTCCTCTCAAAAAAAAAACAACACCCAAACCCAAAAGTTACTGACTGCCTCAAATTAAATAATATACCAAAAGTAAGATTATCCTACATCAATTGAGGGGTGCAGAAGTGTAGATTCTTTTGTTCTCGGTACCCAACCAGCAGGGCAGCCGATGCAGAAACAGTACTTGGAGCGGGAGAGAGCCCCAACCTGCAAAGTCCTAAAGCAAATGTGGGTATAACCATGGATCGTTAATAAACCACTATAATAATAAGCCATTAATCTCTCTGTGCCTCAGCCGACAGCGCAGGTTTTGAATATATACTTTTGATGCACCTAACAATTCTAGCAGATTCAAAATACAAAAGAGAAAACTATGGGAATATTTTTAAAAAGCAGGTTAGATCAATTGTCACTTGCAGGAGGACAGAGCTGGAACAGTACCTCCATCCCTTGCAGAGAGTCCTTTAAAACAAAGAGACGAGGTATGCCATTGGTATGTTTTTTAAAGCAAAAAACAACTAAGAGGGTAAAAAGCCTGTCATAAGGGAGAAAAGCTGCTGCCAGGTGCAATTACAGAAGTGCTCCTGCTTGCACACACGTGCCAGGGAGCCAAACCTGGCAGGGATGCAGGCAGAAAGCAGGCTCTGAACTGGTAGTTAACAATAAGATTTATCCCCCTACTTTGAGGCACAGGAGTCAATTCCCAGCTGCTCCAGAGCAAAAACTCATCGTTCTAGGTCTGATTTGCCAAAATAGTTAAGAAGCATGAAAGTAGGAGCTGAGCAGGGGATCCCCCAGTCCCTCTGCCCTTAAGCTCAACAGAGAGCACAACTACATGCCCCTCACCCTCCTGCTCATCTCTTGGAAGGGCAAGAAGCACCCATGTGTTATAGGAGCTCTTTTAAAATTAAGTGTCAAAATAATATATATTTTCTGGGATGCTCCAGCCACATTTAGGCATAAACACGAGCAAAACAAAATGTATTTCCTTGTCGTGTCATGCAAACTCACCAGAATTTATATTTCATGAACTCTCTTCAAAGCACTTTGTTGTATAGTGTTAGACACCTTATTTGATATAACCCCAGAAACCGACAAGTGGCAAGAAAACAAAGATCGCACATAAAAAGCAGTCCCTGCAGCAGAATCTCTCTCGCTTAATAAAAAAAATACTAGTTCCTCTGCCTCTAACAGAGGTCAAAAAAGGAGCAGCTTAAGATGTGCCTCCAGCCTGCAGCTTCTCTCGAGCATCTCCAAGCACGTACACTCACGACTTCCACAGGCCCTTACAGAGGCATCTCAACGAGGAAAATGCTGCAGCGCCATTTCTCCGCGCACCCAGGAAAATCTGATGTCCCCTTACATCTGCCCCGACGGAAAGCCAAGCGAGCTGCCGACTGACAGCTTGTACCGTTCTATCAGCACGCCGCGACGATCTCAAACACATCTCTTCACCACCACTTGGCCATTTCCTCTCTTTCCATACTCTGGCAACAAACATCACAGAGCGTGCACGGGTGTAGGTGCCCAGAGACACCTCTACCACTAGTGCTATCCTGAAGCTGGAGGATTTGCACCTTCCCACCTGGGAAGCTCCAAATCGGCGGTGACTGTGGCCAGCCGGGCTGCCAGCCCGTGGCCACTTCCCAGCTACGCTCCAAACGCCAGTGATTTCGGGTGCTGGAGGAGAGCACTGCTCGGCCGTCACAGAAGTACATTTCAGGCATTACTCACACATTCACACTTCATGTTCAGTTATTTACTTATTGGCTGCTACCGAAAGTGACAGAGAAGAGCTTCAGCTCCTAATGGCTCCAATTACAGCAGTAATAATCATCTGTATTGAATTGAATTTACGTTTTTCATCAATATTCATGCACATGACTTGGAAATTAATTTCCCATCGACATTTTTTTTGTAACAAAGCCAAATCACTCAGATGCTCGCTCAAAGGTACCAAATAATGAAGGCATTTAAAAATGTCCTTTAGATTCTGCTTTTTAGGCCATTATTTTGCTCTGCTCTGTTGATGATAAATCTATACGTTAAATTAAGAAATCACATTTGACATCACCTAGTTCTGTTTCTTGTAATACTAATGGATTTTATAATCCTTCCAGCTCAACAGATGAACTAACTTTCGGAAGAAGGTCAACTTGTTTTACTTCTTATTCGACCCTTCTGCGGATCTGCCTACATTTAGAGTTATTCAGGAAGAGCTAAACCCATCATCCCCAGTATGGTCACCCACAC
Organism: Trogon surrucura; assembly: GCA_020746105.1. Lineage (NCBI taxonomy): Eukaryota > Metazoa > Chordata > Aves > Trogoniformes > Trogonidae > Trogon > Trogon surrucura. The sequence goes on along the minus strand of CM036621.1, from coordinate 50,295,586 downwards.
CTGAGGTACCAGTATCCGACTCCTCTTCCAAAGCACATTCAGAGAAGCAGAGATGAGGCATCCTCGTTGCCCACTCCAAGGAAGTGATCTCGAGCATCTGGATACATTCTTTTGAATCACAAAACATTCATATCTTTGGCGAGGACGTGCGAGAGCAGCGCGTTTGCCCCCCGTCAGCCCCTGACCAAAAGCAGCACAAAAAAATCGGTTTGTCAAGTGGGTCAAAAGCACAAGAGGAGGCTTAAACTCTAGGACTCCCTGGTTTCAGGAGTATGTTTATGAAAAAAGAATCACACGATCCTCTACTCCGTAAAGTACGAGCCCAACAACAGTCAGCATCTCTTCCTAACATGTTTGTTTCCCATATTTCCCACTTACTTACTTAATTAGCTGTGTTTTTACAGACAGCACCATCATCAGGTTTTCTTGAAAGGCAGCTAAAGTAACTGTTCATTAATAACTGCAAACACTCGTGGCAATTTGTTAAGACCCCCAGATGGGGGGAAAACACTCGAGCCCCTTAAGGAACGACTAATTACCAGCAATACCGCAGTAGTCCCCGTTCATTTCATTACGCTCCATGCTCTCAGGAACAGGCTGGGCACCCTGTCATGTACGCACACAGAAGGAGGGGTAAACACAATTTTAATCCTTGCATTATTATTTTACAGCTCTCCTTGAATGACCTGCAAAAGCCCTGAATTTTCTTGCAATTAGGCATGTCCTAACGAAGGGAGGGACTGCCTGCACTTACAGTCTTGCAGATGTCTCCTGGGAGAAAGCAAAACACTCCTGGAGGTCACCAGCCGTTTTCCTGTGCACCCAGTAGTCTGGGAGAGCACTTTAAAATTAAAAGCTTGCTTTCCCTAGGTGAGGGACTGCAATGAAGGAGAGCATAATTTTCTCTGTACTCCTAATTAAAAGCTCAGCTGCCACAAGCGTTTTCCTTCCGTGAGGTCTGCTCGACACTAGAAAATTACCATCCCATTTGAATCCAGTTGCACGCAATCAACCCGGCTGCCACGAACTCCTGGACAGCCGCGGGAGGAGAAGCTCAAGCTCAGCGCCGCCATCCAGCCGCTGCTCAGTCTGTCGGGAGTCTTTGGGACGAGGTGACGTCGTACATGTTGGGAGCCACATCATCACGGCTTTAATCCCTTCTACCTGCACGCAAACGTGCAAATAGCCTAGAAACTGAAGCCTAGAAGTGCTATTATTTATTTTGACTTACAGCTTAAGCTCTCCACGACTGCTAAATAAGGTGAAGGAAAAAAAAAATAATAAAAAAATTATAATTTTCATCCAGACTTCAATTGCCAATGTTAAAAGGACACTCTGAAACGCTTCTATGGCATTTCTTCTCTTTGCATGGAGAGAAGGTCCCTGGGTTGATAGCATCAGGGAGCAAAAGCCCTGAAAAATTCCCTGAAATTTGCTCACTAAACTCCCAAATGTGGTTTCATATGCTGTTGTAAAAGCTTTCCAGCACTTTCAGGAAAGTTGCAGGGATGAACGTTACCATGACGGTCCCACCTCCGGCAAAGGCTGATCAGATGCCACCTATAAAGGGAAGTTCTTTTCCCAGTTCTACAAGCAGGAAAACCAGTAGGCACACTAAGGACTGACAGCGATTGTAACTTCATCAGCAAGGACTAGTTATGTGTGGAAACACTTGCCCAAACTGATGGCACCTTCTTGCACCAAGCTCTCCATAATCTGTCTCGTGGATGCTACACAGCAGATTTTACCAGTGCAGCATTGCTGTTCCTACCAACCAAAAAACAGCATCAAAACGTTGACTCAATTTTTACTGCAATACTTCAAGGATAATTGCCTGTGCCCACCACATCAAGCCATTGTCATCCTCTTGCTTTATGCCAAGATTTCCAACACTGCTTCATTTTAATTTCATCACATAATATATTATGACACAGAAACTGGAAAGGACAAAAGGGGGGAAATGTACTGATGGACGTATATCACACAGCTACCCCCCAAAAAAAGCAGAAATTAATACAAGAAGCTTTACCAATGGTTCTTCCCCCCCCAGGCCTTTGTACCAAATTATTTTCTCTGGATACTTCTTCCCTTCTTCTCCCTTCACACACACAAACACGCTTTCTTTACCCAGTTGATTCTATTTTGAGGGTAAATAGTTGCTTCTTAACTATAATGTAGGTACTGGACTTGACAAGCAATTAAAGCAAACAATTTCCACTCATCTAACTTTGCCAAATTAGTCATCTGCCATCTGCTCTATCATCTGGCTCTCCTTGAGGTCTTGCTGTGAATCTGGAAGCGCTCGCTCCGACAAGGAGGCAGCAGATAAGCCTCCAAGCTGGCGGGGAACCCGAGGGACAGAGGTGGCACATGGCCCCACGCTGCTCATCACCACCTCCATCGGGCCAGCTCTGAGGAGGTGTTTGCTGGCTCCACTGGTCAAATTAGCAAATTACCGGAACACAAGTTGTGACACAAACACATTTAAAGATTTCTTTTGTGGCTGCTTATACAGCATGGTAGCTTAGGAGGAGCGTGAGATTTTCTCACTGGATGTAGAATGCAAAAAATAACTTTATTGAAATCTGTTCAGTATTTACAATTTAGTTTCCAATGAAGTACATAACCTAAACAAACAATTAATAGACATTATCTACAAAAGATTTAAGTGGTCTCTGCTTCCAACACCCAGCTTAGTTCAGGTAAGGCCTCATTCAGAGACAGTGAAAAGGTTTTCAGATAGCTCTGAAATACAGCACCAGGCTCCTCTGCCCTCCAACTTCTGAGCACTGACTGGACCTTTCTCTTTTACCAGGTTTCTAGTTTGGGCTCTTTACTGGGTCTCCCAGTTTGAACCATTTTTCCAACCGACCCCAAGGAAATGCAATACCACTCCAGAGGGCAGGGCAGCCCACGCACACGTTACTGCTGCTCTGAGCCATCGTGCACAGGAATAGCTCTCCTTGTTCTTCGTTAAGACCGCTAGAGATTTCATCCCCCTACACCAGTCTCTGCCTCAGCCACTGGAATGCAGGACCCAAAATTAAGCTTGCCAATTTAAGTTTTAATGGCAAGAACCAAAATCCTTCCCCACAGTACCAAAGTACAGACCACCACTAATGTCTTCTGTGGTTAATAAGTCTGCAGATAAACGATCATGAGTAATACAAGGCCACGTGTTCTTGGGCAACAAAGTGCCAAGCTGAAGGCCTAAGAATTTGCAAATACTTGCTCTCCTCGTTTTCCAGCCCTCACCCTTCTCAAGGTTTTGGGTTGTTTTTAAAATGCCAGGGGAAGGAGAGCGAGGAAGGTGATAGCGCATACACCACAAGCACCAGGTGAACACTTACACAGGTGGGATGGGGGAGCAGAGGGGAGTGAGGCACTTGGACCGGGTTTTTGTACGTTCAAAACAAATCCATTTCGCAAGGGATGCCAACAGCATCTGCTACAAAGCTGGCCCAAAATCGTTTCCCAGCTCACAAATCGGGCTGCTTTGCTGGGGACACAAAAGGCTCCTTCCCTGCCACAGTGCTCTCCTGGGGGACCAAGGGGACCCAGCTTGCACAGACCATTGCTGGGGCGCTGCAGCGGTGGCCGTCTTCTCCAGCAGCTCCTGCAGCTCCACCAGGGCTCGTACAGCTCCACAATGGCTAGAGGCCTTTGCCTGCCTGCCTTCCCCCTCCCGAGAGCCCCTGAATACCACAAGCATTCACTCAACTTAAATGCATTTTAATTAACATTGTGCAAACACACTGAGTTTGTGCGTGCACAAGGGAGCGCATTCATTCAGCTTCTGCCTGATTCGCAGCCCGAGGAATCCAGCGGGAGAGCTGGCAGCCGCTGTGGTGGGAACGGGATAGCGGTCCTCACCGCCTCTACGATATTTAAAAAACACTTGGAAAACGCACGCGAGCCCTTAGATCCTATTTGCTAGTATTTAGGCACCATTTATGTAAAAGATACAGCTCTGACAGGGGAGGTGGGACAGGTGCTTTTATATCCGCTAATGTAACTGCGGGTAATTAGTCACCGCTGAAGCACGCAGCAACCGCCGCATCGCTACAGGGTAAGCACGAGGCGCTTGCGACTAAAAAATAAAAAAGGTATTTCCCCAAGATCTCCCACAGAAATTTTTCTCACATTATGTTAGTAACTATCACACAACCCAAACATCGCCCAACAAAATGATTACAATAGCTACAAAATTTAAACATAAAAAATCAGACTGCTTCAGAGAGAACAACCTCCCCAAATTCTGGCCACCCTGCAAGACAAAACTGCAGAGGGGTTTCAACAATAAGACCCTGGAAAACCACTTGGGAAATAAAGAAAACCAGCAACATCTCATGAGGAGCACCCAAGACGGTCATGCCGGGGAGCAGGTGTCCCCATCAACCAGGAAAGAGCAAACCCAAAATTACAGAGCTGCTTTGCCCAAGTGACTCAAGGTGACTGTGCAACACAGGAGAACGTGACCAAAGAAACTACCTCATTTTAGCCGATATATACATAGGTCTAGTAAATTGAAAGCGCACGCAGTTTATTTTTCACTGATGAAAGTAACAGGCTCTCAAGCAACGTGATAACCTTGTCAAGCAGACAGGAGAATTCAGCCCATGTAAGACAGCTGAAATGGTAATTATTTAAAGTTGGAGGTACTGCAGATGAGAGGGCTGGCATTGCAGTCGCAGGGAAAGGCTGGGGCTGTGCCAAGGCTGGACACAGCACTTTGTTTGAAGCCAAAACACGCTAGACCTGAGAACAGGGATCATGTCCTGGGGTCTGAGGTGGTTGCATGTGTTAACATCATAAAAGAACTAATCTAAAATGTTCTCTTACACAAGCCTTCCTTAAACCAAGGGCTGTATTTTCCTAATTCCCCACAGCTAAACTAAATAATAAAACTCATATGCTATTAAACTGAGTGGAGGTGCAAGCGAAGGGCAAACTCTCATCTCTTGAAACCCACGTTTGAGCCTAGACCCAGATTGCACAATATAAATTAAATGTTATAAAAATAAAAAGCTGAATAGGAGTCGGAGTACCACATTCTTCCAAGGCCACTGAGGGCTTCAGTTCTGGTGAACAGCAGCACTGTGGTCATTTTGTGGTATGGTCATGCCATACAAAAAAGCTACCTCTACAATTCAGATGTTTCTCTCATTGTTAAGAAAGTAAAGGGATTACTTTTTAACCTCACCGAGACTGTTGTCATAAGCTGCTATTAAATCTGCACAAAGGGGGCAGAGGCAGGACTTGCACTTGAACAGATAACCCCACTGTACGTGAGCAGTACATTCAGGGCAAACGCCTGCAGTGCTGAGGCTTCTGTCTTTTTTACCTGGGAGGAGAGGACTGCGTGCCCCAGTTTGATCTGCTGCTCAGTTTGTCTCATTTAAAAATGAACGAGCCGGAGGCCGAAATCACAGACTGACCCGCCCCTCCTCGTGCAATTCCTAACGAGCTTTGGGGAGCTGCTTCACTTCCCAAGGCTGCAAGGAGGGAGTCAAAGTTGCTGTGAAATTGCTCCTCAAATGCATTTCCTCTGCAGTCGAGTCTGGCAAAGCGACTTCAATATCTATAATCGTTTTCCTTGCCCAACCTATCACTGAGTCGCACTAACCTAAGACACATTTATTTGTTACTTTTTGTTTCACGTACTTTCAGAAATTGTCCCAAAAGGTAAATTCTAAGTAACCGCACTTGTCAAAATCACGTATTATGAAATCTTTACAGATCAGCTTGCTCAAATATGCTCCCTGTTAGTAAATTCTGTTGAGCTTTTTAAAATGCACTCCATATATATTTTATAAGTGTTTGGGTTTATTCCTGCCTCCACGCCCCAGAGACTGCCCTTAAACTTCTGTCCATTGATTGTGACGGTATCAATTTGTAAAGGTCAACAGAAAGCTTCTCTGACAGCCGAACTCAGAAAGCAATTTTTAAATGAGTTGTTTCTTTTCATCTACAAAGCAAGATGCCAACAAAATCAAAACCCAAGGTCTTTATTTCACTGGTCTGACCAGTGGCTTTGATAGGCTTTGGATCTCTGATGGTCACCGAACACCCCTTGGAAATCTGAGCTTGTTTGAGGGTCTTAAAAAATAATAACATGTGAAAAAGCAGGTTTATGAAGAGAAAGAAAGGTTTATGAAAGAAAAACATTAATTTGCGGCTGCTCCTCTGAAAGCTTTTGCAAACCTCAGGTAACAGAGCTCCCAGGGATCACCACACAAATGTCACTACTGTGTGGGTTTGACCTCACACATGAATAACTTGCATTTTGCAGTAAAAAAACCCACAACCAGTCAAGAAACAGACTAGGCTAACTTATTTTGATGCTTGCTTCAGACTTCTACTGAGAGAACAGGTTATTTTGATGGAGCTGAGATCAAAATTCTCTTCTGCCCTTTCCTCCCCCATCCCACAGTTTACTGAGTGTCTCAAACTCAAAACCATTGAAAGTAGGACTGCACAATTTATGACACTGTTATACGTGAAGAAAACCTGCCATAAATCAAAGAAAACAGTTACATAAATGAGAATAAAAGTGCAGGGAAATGTCACAAGACAGCAATAAAGTATCTTCCAAATGGTAAATCCCAGGAGCAGAGGCACCATTACTTCTGAAACCTCCACTCAGCAACGGAAGGACTGGTTCATCACTGGAATAATCACGACTGGAGCTTGCCTCCCTCAATAACTGCAGATTCAGGGGAAACTACACACCCCTGGCAGGGAACCGGGGAAGGCAGGAGGAGGTGAAGACAGTGAATGCACGTCTGTGCTCGCACAGTCACACCAAATGGTCAGAGGTAACCCTGGGATGCTGCTAACTCTATGTGGAACACAAGAGCACATCACGCATTCACACACGCACATATATATATATAAAATGTTTGGTCTTTTTACAGCCTGGGTGCCTATTTTCTCAGCCCCTTTTCACTGAAATACAGAAACCGTTGAGGGCTGATTCTCGCTTTATTGTCGAGAAATGCCCACACCACGTCAGGCCAGGTCTCCTCTGCAGACATTGCAACAAAAGCTGCTGTAGCAAAAAGACAGAACAACAGAACAGGCACTGCCCAAACCCACCAGCCAGACCTCCCCCAGGGATCAAGTTGGCTACGAGGAACACAGCAGTTCTGGGGGGCTCTTAAGAGACTCTGGAAGAGCAGGGTGGGGGATTTAACCCTGCATAGGGCCATAAAGCCTTTCACCGACTTTCCAGAAGACCCCAGTTCAGGCTGCTGTCAGATACTCGGTCGTTTTTCTGCACATGCTGCCAGCAGGACAGGCGTGTAACAGCAAATGCCAAGGAACGTGTTGGGATGAAGGAAAGGTGATGCCTTGTGAAACACGGGAGTTGCGCCAGAAACAGCGCCAGCAGCACCAGGAGGATCCACGGACAGAGTGAAGCTACATCTGGTAGCACACAGAGAGGATGGCAGGAGAAAATCTCTCTGAGACCAAGCGCAGTGCAGAAGACTCCCACTCCAACCACCTGTGATGTTTCCCCAAGGGCCTCTCCTTCCACACTGCTCACTCCATCACGGCTACAGGTGAGCAAGCCAGAGCAACCACCAACCTGTGCTGGTGCTTATTTCCCACGTCTGTGCACAAACCATCAGCTTGGAAAATTCCCAAGACAATTCCTGACCTCCTAAGAGGATGTTTACATGCACCTTTATATTGCAAAAAGTAACCATTAGCTCACTGTTAAAAAACATCCTAGGCGTGTGCCAAAATAATCTGATTTCTGAAATCTTAACCCAAGGCAAGGGGGACAAAAAGGAAAGACACAGCAGATGGCTGGTTGCTTTTTTTCAAGACGTGGATGACATATTCCCACAGACCAAAAGCAGCTTCAACATTCCTGTCTCTCACACAGAAATGACAGTGTTTCTGCTTGAAGACCTCCCTACCTGATTTCATTTTCATCAACAAACACTGAGAAAGGCGGATGAATGACAGGCGCCTCGCTCCTTGTCACCGGGTAGGAAGCAACGGGCACGTTATTAGCAGACTTATTAAAAAGAAAAGGCTAAGAAGCAATTTTGCCAACACGAGCCCTCCGCGAGGAGGCTGCTCCCGGGGTCCCCGTTTCATTAATCCCTTCCTCTCACTCCCTCCGCTCGATGATTCGCTTGAGTAGAACCTGGGAAACGGGAGGGAGGGGGAGCCCCGGGGAGGCACAGGGCACCCGGCATGTGATCCTGGACAAACCCTGTGCCGGGGGCTTTAGCTGCGCGCTTAAGTGATGCGGGAGCACGTGCGGCCGAAGCGGCTCAGTGCAAATTTACCCGCTGCAAAATGTCCTTGAAGCCGCCTGCCTGTGACGGGTAAATGGCAGCGAAGGTCAGCGAAGCTAATTTGATGGTAACGAGCCTGGCTCAGCACCACTTGCTGACGCGGTGGCCCCATCCTTAAAAAAACCGCCCACACCCACCCCAAAACCATGTCTCACAGGGTGCAGGGAAGTTCCCAGGAGAAGGGTTCTCTTGTTTTTCCCTCCTTAATGCTGTGCTTTCTAAACGCATTCGCTTTTTATTACAACCACACCAAAAAAAAGCGCAAGCCAGCTAGGACTGCTACGAACAGCTTAATTAATAACAATTAGCCGCAGCACAATTGTGATTCAGGTGGCGTTTTGGAGCATGAAGGAGAAACTTGACACTTTTGCTTGTGTGCACGGACATAAGAAATTCCAGGCAAAGTTAATGGAAACTGAGCGGCTGAGCGACGCCGAAATCCAAATGTACTGTAAAATTACTAAATGATTTCAATGTCACGGGAAGGCGTCGCGCTACTTCCAGGATTATTAGCCCTTGCAGAGTTTTAATAATATTTGGTCAAACACCCCAGGACCACATATCTGGGATATTATAAAAATCACTGGAATAATATAAAATATTTTCATGTTTTAGAAGGGGGGGAAATCCCTGCTTACAGCAACGGGGAGACGACAGCTCTGGAAAGACCCCTGATAGGGTGAGGTGCCAGTAGGTCGGGGGGGGGAGGGGGCACATATGGGGTCAGTCCTGTGCTCCCCAAATCCACACGGTCCCCGCCTGGCAGCAGGTGCCTCAGCAGGGACCTCGCGGTCCCGTTCTCGTCGAGGAGAAGGAGAAGGACACTTTATGAAATTGCAGTTGTCTAAAGTGGTCGAAACACCTGCCAGTCACTGCGGGTTTGTTGGCCACGCTCCGCACAAGGGGGGGGCCACATCTGAGGGCCTCCGCCTTAATTAGCATCACCGCAGTCAGATGCAATTTATGTTTAAATATACAGGGGGAATATGAAGACAGACCCAGCGACTACTTTCAAACAAGAAGAAAAAGGCTTCAAAGCCTATTTTACTGGAGAATAAGGGAAATTCTTAGCTGGAGAATGAGCAGACCATGCTATTAAGAGAGCGTATTACCCGGCTTCTGGAGAGACAGCAATGGCTGCATCTTATTAAAAATAAAATAAATCAAACAACAAAAAGAGATAAAGTCACCCTACAGGATCAAGTTCTGAAAGCATGAAAAAGAAACACGTATCCAGCCTGCATGCTAAACCTGAGCACACAAAAGGCATTTGTGCAAGGCAAGCGAGGCAGTTCCAGGCACGTCCGTGAAACTCGGCGTGGACACTGCACACACATGCTTAGATTGGTTTTCAGAAGGTTTCTTGTAGCTTCTCATGAAGCGATTGCCCTGCCGCGGGGAAATAAATGTCCCACACAGCCCAGTAAAGCACGTGTATTTTCTGGCAGAAGACAACACACCACAGCCATCTCGCAGGCAGAGGGAACGCCAGGGTGGCAATGCCTGGCCAGGAGGGAATATGACTGGAAGTTGTTGTGATACACGTGTGATGCAGCTAGAAAACCATGTGTTTCAGGCTTCTCGCCAACAGTAAAAATGGCATCTTCTAAAGCACATAGACCAAGAATGCGTGTGCTAAAACCAGAAATTAAAGAGGGAGGAGGCTCTGGCCCCCAAACCATGCAACAAATCTGACCTCAGCAGAGCACTGCCTCCTGGGGGAAAGCTGTCACATGCTCAGTAACATATGTCTTCCTTATAATTAAAAAAAATCTAAGCCATATTGCTGTAAAAACATCATTTTGCCATGATGAATTCCCAGCAAGCCTAAGTTTGACAAAATACATTATCAAGAGAACTGGCTGGGCATGAGTCTCATTCCCACTGGCAGTGTCGGACAACAAAAAGTAGTGTTTGATAAACAGCTTTGGATCCTATTGTTACCTACACAAGGCTTAAAGGTCTATGGCTCTCCACACCCAAGAACAGGAGACAGTAGAAGAAAAAAACTTCAAGAAAACTTAAGCAAGCCTCTCACACACCCCTGAAACTCAAACCAGGACTTTCTGTGAATATACTACTTGCATGGCTGTAGTCATTAATGCACTTAACATTCCTGCTTAAGAAGAGTATTGGTTTTGCTTTAGCTGCGTTGCTTGCCCCCATACACATCCCTTCTCCAGGAAGGTAAGATTGGGCTTGAATCTGAAACTAATTGTCCCTGTAGATTTGGTTCTTAATGTAACAAAACTTAAGGTCAAAATCAGGTTTAACACTTGGCTCAGTTTTAGCCTGATGTGCTTCCTCCCAACAGAGATTACAACTGTTTGTCTTTCAAAACCCAGTGGCCCTTCTCCTCCTGCAAGGTTGCACAATCACCCAATACAGACACCATCGCGCTCTACAAATTTGTCATTGGGAATCCAGGAGCACTTGCTGAATGAATGCTTCTCTACCACCCTTGCCTCTACATGAAAAGAGGTAAATCTCTTCCACTAGTCTTGGAGGTAGTGGGAAGCACCACCCAGAGAAATGCAGGGCCTGGCAAACCCACCTGAGACTGGCAGCCCAGCCAAGGGGTGCAGAGGATGCACCCAGCTCGACTGGGAACGGGATCCTCATCTCCTGCTTCAGCAGAAACCATCTCCCTCAGTCAGACATGTACGTGCTGAATCCTTCCTCTCTCTCCTCTTTGCTCCTGCTGGCACTATATGATTAATATCGCATCAAATTTGTCTTTGTACGATATCCCACCAATCTTTCTCTGTGTAATGTTCACTTTACATCAGGTGACAGTTTTAGTGATTCCTCCTTTATTTGCATGTCCCCTTGAAGAAGCTTCATTTCTCCTTCTAATCAAGTCATTAATTTTCACGAAAATCGTTCCCACCCCGAGATGGCTGGATTCTAATTTGTCTCTGTCACACAAATGACAAGTATCACCTCATTGCCATGCTGTGATGTTCCTCCACATACCTGTATTTGAGTAGGAAAAGCATCAAGATTATTTTTTCCACAGCCATAACTGCTTTTCTCCGTGGCAGTTTGATTCTATCATGATCCTTCCTTCAGGTCCTTTGTAGTGATATTATACAGCTGCTTGCTTTTTATTTCAAAGCAGATCTTGCTCACAACTTTTTTGTAATGGGAGAAGTGGAAATGATGGTGCCAAAATTACTTTGCCTTTTTATCTTCTCTGCATCCTGTTTACCAACAGTGCTGCCCACCTGGGATGTCAGTAAATACCCCCCACCCTCTCTGTCAGATCAATGCATCTTTCCAAAACCTTTTCCCCTTCTGTGGTGTTGTCAGCACATGGATTTTCACATGCTTTACTCACACACACACACACACAGAGCCCTGTGACAAAAGCCAAATGCATCGCAGAAAGACATAGCTTGTGCAGTCTCAAATCCCACCTGGGCAGCTCCTCCCTTTCCTAGTCTTCCTTCAATTACATCCTTTGCTCCTCCTGTATCTTTTTTATCTTTTTTTAAAATCCAAAACTCTCCTCTCTAATTCTAGACCACCAGTCAGGAGAATAAGGAAATGCTTTCAGGAAAGCTAACATGAAGTGTGGCTGCAAAGGACAATGGAGGGTTGGACAGTCTGCAACCAATTCCATTTACCACCTGCCTTTTGCTACTGAAGCTACTAACAACATCGCTGAGTTACTACAGCACTTACACATCTCAGTCTTGAATGCACCAAGAATATGCGGAAGAGAAATCCAAGACTAAAAGCCAGAGTTGACAGATGCCTCCATCGTGGCCAGTGGACCACCCTTGTTCTCCTTCTGCCCACGAAACTTCCTTCTAACAGCTCTCTGCCACCCCCGAGCCTGGCTGACTACAAACACAGGTTCCTCCAGGGGAAAGATCTCTCTTCATCATTCACAGCTTATTTGTGACTTTGTTCTGCCATTTACTATCTGGCACTAACATCAAAAAACCTGGTCTCTCATAGATTTTAGAAGCACTGATCAAATTCTCTATCTCATGCTTCTTCTCCTTATAGAAATGTACTTGAGCCCCAGAGCCACCCCAAAATCATATTTGGAAAAAGGCTGGGGCTGCCACTCCTTCATTAGCTATTCCCAGCACACAGGAGATTAGATATCAACAAATTCCAGTACAATATCATTGAATATAATCCAATTTTTCTTTTAAAGACAGATTACTTTTGCTTCATTAAAGCGTCAGGGTTGTATGGACGCCCCTGAGGATCGCCCTGCTTTTTGATTTCCTTCCTGCTTGTGTGCTCACTGTACTACCTTGCAGAGAACTCCACCAAAAGTGATGGGAAAAGTGTAATCACTCACAGATGATCTGAAGAGCCTGCAGGATTTGCTGAGTTTTTTTATGGTTAGTTCAGGGGATAATTTCCACTGGTGAGCCTGAATAACCTGGTTATATACAGGCACACGGTGCCCAGGGTTCACGCTGTTGCGCAGAGCTCCGGGGAGAAGGTTGCTCACCAGAGCAGTCACCTGGTCCTTGCCCTCAAGGTTGTTCATAGCAAAGCTTCTCCCTCCTTCTCTGACCTTCTCCCTCACCACCTTCCCCTCCTGTCTCTCCTCTCCCACTGATGCCCCAGCACCAAGTTCGCCTGCACCCTCTGCACAGCCCTCACCTGCAGGGTCACCCTGTTTGCTCACCAACAGAATCAGAGAACGGTTTGGGTTGGAGGGACCTTAAAGATCATCGGTTCCAGCCCCCCTGCCATGGGCAGGGACACACCTCCCACCAGACCAGGTTGCTCAAAGCCCCATCCAGCCTGGCCTTGAACACTTCCATAAGTCTCCATCTCCTCTTGCATCGAGCCAAAACCACTCAAGTGAGGGAAGAGAAACCTATTAAACAACTGCAACTGACCCAACACCCCGAATGACGCAGCGCGGTGGGGTGGAAGCGCTCTGACAGCAACCCCATTCCTTCGAGGGGGAATTCAAACACCACATTGGGGCTAATGTTAGTCCTGGCAGGAGCAAGCTCCAAGGCACCAATTCACCGAATTACAGAACTGCATATTCAATTACAAGCGTTCAAGACTCAGTTAATAGGAGTGAACTGTGACCGAAAGGATTGATTTTGTGCAATACCATCTCCCTCTCTCTCCCGCTCTTACAGGCTGTCATTACGTTGTGTGCAAACATCGGTTACATTTTTCCAACCTCGTAATAGCCCAAATCAATGAAATTCTCAACCTTAAAAAGACAAAGTTAGGAGAGAGTTTCCTAACATCTTTCATCATTGTCAAAAAAAGAGTAGATCAAATGAATCATTGCATGAGCGCCATTTCAAACTCCAACTTTAGGAAAAAAATCTGATTTTTTTTTAAAAAAAAAACCTCATAATTAAACTCACAGCAAAGCTTGTGTTTTGCATTTCTACTGTGAGAAACTCCAAATACATTTCAGTGTTTGATGCAAGATACAACGCAAGAGATGGAAAGCATGTGCGCAGGAGGAAAGCACATGTACTTTTAAATCATCCTGAAATAAAACCTCTACAAGTGGCAGCTCATGGAACACCAGAAAAGAACCTGTTTCTAGATCTGTAGCTAATGCCACTATTTGTGAAATTTCAGTTGGTCTTTAAAAAAAGTAAATGTACGAACTTCGGAAAAATCTCTTTTTTCCCCAGCTGTGAAAAATTGTTGCAATTCCTATAAAGTCTTGAAAGAAATAATGTGAAACAATACCAAGCAACACCACTTGGCAAAAATTCAGATTCATTTTGTATGATGGATTTATCTTGTTGGTCCCCAGACTAGAAACTTTTCATTCAGTTCTAATTTACTCAGCCGGGCTCCTGGTTTTATAGACACGCAGCAAACTCGACACAGATAAATCACCTTGCAAAGAGCAGACCCGGAGTACAAGCAGTCATTAAGCTTTTGCTCTGGTGTAAAAGCAGTCAGAAAGAGAGATTTCCATGTTTTTTGCAGGCCATTGCATTTAATAAAAAAAATTCAATAGAACACTTGGGCATTTTCTCTTCTCCATCAGATCATTGTTACTGATAGATTGCCTGATTCCTAAATAGTGTACAGCTTAGGGAAAATCACCCCGGTACCTTTTATTATTATTATTATTATTATTATTATTATTATTATTATTATTTTAGGTGTATTCCAGGTGTAACACTATCTGCTGATTGTATTTTGCCTTCAGTTTTCAAGTACCTGGCTGTGGACTACTGTGGCCTTATGCTGTGTGTCAAAGCAGAATTGCTGTCCGACCAGGGAGGTACGTGAGAAGACAGCATCTCACCCGGGACCAAATTCTGTGCTGAACTCAAGCCCTCTCTTTAGATGGCGCACATCTGTCCCCCGACTGCTCAAATCCACCTCTGCTCCTGGAGAGACCTTGGTGAAACCCCCATTTCAAGTGCCCAGAATTCAAGAGGTCTCCAAAAAACTAGGAGAGAGAGGGAAAGTTACTGGAAAGGGGAAACTCACAGATCCAAAACCATCATCTGGAAAAACACTTCAGAGGGGCAGACGTGGGACTGTCCATACCAAATAATCAAAGATGTGGGATCCGCCAAACCAAGGAGGAAAATAAAAGCCAGCAGAGCAATACCCGATAAGAAAGCAAGATGGTAACAAGGTCGGGAAGGCGCAATTCATCACCAAATCTGACATAAAAGCATTTTCTTTACTGTTTCTGAAGCCTTTTATTCAGTGGCCTGGCAATCAGCGAGAGCAAGCGGGTTTCTTTTCTAATTTTAAACGGTATCAACTAAATTAACCACCCTGTAAGAATTCACACGTAATTTTAAAACTTTAGATTTCTTTTGAGTAGTTAAGGAGCAGTCAGGCATTTAAACACTGCCTGAACTCCAGGCAGTGCAAGGAGCTGCATCCCATATATTGAAGCACGGTTTCTCTGAAAATACGTTTTGACAGAAAGCAGTCCAAAATACAGATTTATCGGTCCTATATTTACAATATCTGCCTCAGTGTGTCAGATCTTAAGGAGTTACACAGGTACAAGCATATTCCAAATGTGATGGAGAATCTCAGAGAAAGGAAGGGGACCTTTGAGAGAATTTGGGGTTCAACCCTTTCTTGAAATTAAAAGTACAAACAAACAAGCAACTTAAACCTTAAAACATTAACTCTTACTGCCTTTCAGGGAGGAAACAGAATTAGGCAAATGCTTGAAAATACACCATGTGATGAAACTAGTGAAAAAAAAAAGAAAAAAAATCAAAAATATTTCAATTAAAAAAACCCTCCCTGATTAAAATATATAGAACCTTACATTCAGGTCTGTACGTTTCTTGCAGATAAATGTTAGATTTTATTTTGTGTTATGTGAATTCCCTGCTGTATATCATATGCACAGCATTATTACAAATATCAGATAAGTAGGACCCCCTCTATCTTATTTTAACTTCAGTTCATCTGGTGAATGGGAAGAATAAGCATTTTTTCCTCCACTGAGGATAATAATAATAGGAAGAATACAAAAATTTTTATCTTTGCCTGTGTCTGCATTTGTATTTTTTTTACTTGCTTTCGGGATCCCAGAGCAGTAACATTCTCTGAGATTCAGCTGCGAGCCCTTTGTTGTTGGCCATGATTGATTTTTAACTCCACCACCTCCAAAATTCGCATGCCCTAAAGCCACTGCTTTAACATTTTCTTCTCTTTTTCAGTAGAAGTTGTCTGGGGGAGAGAAGAAGGACGGGGCTGGATTGAGATTGATCATCCTCCCAGTGGCATTTGAAGATTCAAGCTGTGCCTTATCGCCAGGCGCAGCAGGGAGGACGGAGCAGTGGCAGCTTTGCAGGCATCAGCGGGGGCTACCTGTTCAGCGATTGGATTTTTCAAGGCGTTTCAAAGGCTTCTGAGTGCTACTCATCAGCAGAACAGGGATCCTCCACTGCGGTCCCTCCGGAGTCAAATAAAACCAACATCTCAAAGAGAGACGTAACAGCGCCTGCCAACTCTCACCTGTTTAGGAGGGGATGCAGTAAGGAAAAGAACAGACCATTGAGACTGCTTTATTCCTCAGACATGGTTACCAAAATGACTTGGGGACACTCATGATGCTCGTATGACTTTTTTTGCCTTTAAAGGAAGACCGGACACCAAATACACTCAATAAGGCAAAAGGTTTTTTCAAAACTTGCTCCCAAACAGAGCACACACATTTTCTATGTTTCCAATTGAGGGGAAAAAAAGATTTTTTTCATTTGGCACTTGTACAAGTCCACTGAAGTCAGCAGGAGTGGAGCAATGCTGAGAGCCAGCCACGTTAAAGTGTTCTGCTGAATTGGGTCATAGACCTTTGACCACAAGTCACTCAGAGATGAGCTTCCTTTACCAGATACTGCTGAGGGTCTATGGGGAGACAGGCTGAGAACAAGAAGAATACAAAGTGCGTAAAAACTTCTCACTATCAGCTTGCTTCAGATGATTTCACAGTAAATCACAGCTCCTGCTGCTTGTCCTGTAACTTCATTAAGCAAGAGGCTATACCTAGCTGGCCAATGTCCATACTGAACTGCCAGATTCAGGGTTTCAATAGTACCTTTAAATAAACTGCACATCTCCCAAACCTGGTACTTTAAAACAAACCACTCCAGTGTTGTTTACAGTCAAGGATATCATTTACAGTCAGCAACAATAATTCTACAGCCTCCAAGTCGGAGACACGAGGAAATAATATTTCGTTCATCTCTGTATCAAGGACAGAAGTCAGTTTGTTCTGGAACAGCACATATTTTCATTTTGTGAACGTAACAAAGGTGAGTACCCTTGAACTACTGCGAGCAAAGCCTTTCCGCTTTGAAATTTAGATTCGGACAAAAACTAAAGTGCAACACTGCTATACCTTCTGAACAATCCTAAAGTTCAAGCATACTTTTAAAAGCATGTGAATGTCTCCATGCCACAGCTGCTTAATCCAGTACCTCAGTGAAACAAAGGAGATGAAGGCATTCAGCACTAAGGTTTGGGCAGCCACAGAAGTACCCAATAAGAGAAGCAAAACCAGGGAAAATAACAAGACAAAAAATAACAAAATAAGGAAAATAACTCTCAGGAAGCTTTTCATCACAGAATGAGAAGAGCAGGTCTAGAGGAGTATAACAGCTGTGAAACCTACTCCCTTAAGCAGTTCTTTAACACACCACAGGGTACGACACCAAGAGGAACAGCAACCAAACTAATTCTCCTCTTCCCTCTCTAAACGTGAAGGAGAACGCACTGCTTGTTCTTCCCCACTCCACCTACATGGCTCTTCCACAGCTGACTTCTTACCAGCGTGACAGGAACTTTCTCCTGTTTCTCTGATCTCTGGGTTTTGTAAAGGTGACTCAGTACTGCAGATCATACGCAGCAGCTAAGGACAAAAGGCGTCACACACTTCACACTGACAGCGCTCCTCACCTCTCTGTAGCAATCCCAACCAACTGCTCAGTACGTCAAGATCTACTACATGGTGGAGACCAGCTCCTCGCCTGAGGTCAGGAACAGCAGCTGACCAGCAGCTGGCTGTGCTAACCCTGCCCTACGTGGCCAAATGCAGCCCTCTATCTTGACAGCTCCGGGGTCCATAATGATATGCAAGGACAGTTCTGCGGTCCAAAATACTGCAGAACGATCCCCTTTTTCCCTTGCCATTTCAAAACAGTTAGCAGCTTCAGACCCACACGACATAAATTCCTTATCTGCCACTCAGTGACACTCCCGTCCACGGCTACCACTAATGTTTGCACACAGAGAGCTCAGCCTCCACAACAGCTTGCCTTAGTCTTTCTTTCCCACTCATTTAAAACCAGAAAACTTAATCCCAGGTAAGGAACATCTGGATGAATTGTTGGGATCGCCAGGATGTCTTAACATAGCTGTGTTTGCCTTCCCAGCGCAACCTGGTGCAACACCGTCACAGCTTACATCTTAAATTCTTTAATGCCAGGCCAGGACTTTCCCAGACTGGAGGCTTTTTAGGAGGCAAGAGGTGCAGGGACTCTGGCAGCTGATGTTCACTGGTATTTACCCAAAGCACCTCTGTTTATCATTCACTGCAATAAAGAAAAACAACCCACATGACCTCTTGTTTAGTGGTCACTGAGCTAGAGGAAAACAAGCACAACAAAAATGAGTGACAGGCAACATCTGAGCAAGTAACTCATGAGAACAGGGATGCATCCCTGGGAGAGCCTCTGGGAACTCCCTTGACTGCTGCTGGGGGGAGCCAGCTTCCCGCCTGCAGGCATCCATAAACGCAGGGGACAAATACTGGGTTCCCACCCATGCAAGCACAAGCGGCCGTGCCTCCCCGCGAGCGGCCGTGCCTCCCTGCGAGCGTGGCAGCAGGCAAGGGGGGGAAACAGTGCGGCCGAGAGAGCAGAAGGCATCTGAAGTCTTTCCCAGGTAGCCAGGGAGATAAAAGACGACAACTACAAACCACGGAGCCTGAACGGTGAAGGTTAAATATGGGCTCCCACTGCCATTATTTATCCCCTGAAACAGCTGGGAAACTTCCGAAGTAGTTAATATATCACAAAAGCAGAGGAAGCGAGACCGACTGTATAAACACACCTCAGGGCCTGCTACTGCTCCCATTAACCGCCTGTCTACGGAAAGGTCTGCGACTAGACAGCCTCCTGCTGCAGCAGCTCTGACTGAACGCTGCAGGGAGGGCAGGAATCAGAGTGAAACGCATCTCTAAAGATGACTCACAACAGGTTTTTTGGGGAAAATAACACTTGCATGGCAGTTCTGGGAGCGGCTGAGGCCACGCACGTGCCCAAGTCCCCATTCTCTGCCTGCCCCCCTGCACAGCTGCCTCTGTCACATCAGCTCTCGAGCAGGGTGAGATGCAGAAGATGCTGTTGTGCATTAACAGGGGGTGGGAATATCTGTCTATTCCAGTACAGTTCAAGCTGTAAAAAGCAACGTGGATGAAATCAAATGGAAAGGACTTCATTCGAGTTCACACAGTATCATAAAATCACACAATGTCAGGAGTTGGAAGAGATCTCGTAAGATCATCTAGTCCAATCCTCCTGCCAGAGTAGGATCACCTAGAGCAGGCTGCACAGGAACACATCCGGGGGGGTTTTGAAAGTCTCCAGATAAAGAGACTCCACAACATCCCTGGGCAGCCTGTGCCACTGCTCTGTCACCCTCACAGTGAAAAAGTTTTTCCTAATGTTTTTGCCGGTGAACCCTGAAAAATGACCAAGGGTTGATCACCAAGGGGGCAATATATCCAGGGAGAAGCATGCTGAAGCTAGAATTCTATTTTTAAAAGTTTTATGGATGCAAGAACCTAAGACAGATGAAATACCTTTTCCTGGTGACATCATGCTTCTAATGAAAAGGGGGAAAGCCACAGAGCAGTTCTCAGTTTGAGTCTGCAAGAAGGTTAACACTCCTGCATGTGGGAGCAGTGAACTCAAACACAGAATCAAGCTAAGGAGAAATAGGGAGTTTTACATCCCTTGTGGAGGAAGCCTGGTAAGATTATTGAAAACTGTCTATTTTATCGCAGTAAAATTGCCTGTACCAATCTCACAGCGCTGTTTGTTTTTTTCTTTCACCCCAAGTACCATTATCTTTCTGTCAATTAGTTTGAGAACAAGTAAGTCCACAGGCTCTCTTGACCAAAACTCTTTAAAGAGACAAAATGCATGGTAGTAACATACTTAAGAGAAGTAAAACCAAATCAGATGATGCCTGGAGATGCCAGAACTGTAATGTCCATCTGGCTCCTTGCGCTGAGCAGCTCCAATGCAGCACAAACCACACAGCCTCAAGCCAGTGGGCCTGTATCTGCACCAGTTCTCCCCAGGGCAAAACAGCTATTTGATTTGCCCAGAAAAAAATACTTGCAACAATTCCAGCTAAAGGAAAATGCTACGGGCACCTGAACCAAGACCTTCCTGAAACCTCAACCATCACTGTCACTGTTATTTTCAGGAACAAGATGTAATGCAAAGGGTAATACAACGCATCACAATTAGAGTACATCAGACAGATGCATTTGAAATGAAGGAACGGTGATAATTACGGTGTATAAGCGCAGAATTTGGTTTTACTATTCAGAAATTTTCTCCCTTTTTATATGGGGGAATGTAGCATCTGCTACTAATATAATGCACCAATAATTGAGGCATATAGTGTATACTCACGGGAACCATAAGGCTGTTTTACTTATTCTTGGCCAACTGTGAAGATAACCGGATTTCACCGAAAGCAGTACATATGGAATCCTATCTTCATGGAGAGCCTATATATTTCTGCAGGGAGGTAAGTACTGAAACACAATAGAGTCCCAGTTGTGAAAGCTAATGGAACTAGCAGAAAATGAGGTAGTATCATCAAGTTTGACCTTGAATCCTCCCCTCAGTGTGGCATCCAGGTTAGCTGAGTATCAGTGGAGGGATTGGTCTTAAGAGTTCTTCAGAGCTCAAGCTCATGGAAACAAAATTACTGCAAAGTCCAAAACTACCACAGGCACTTGACTGAAGTGCTAGTAAAGGGGTCTAGATTAAAAGTAAAAAAAGGAAAGAGCAAATACAACTCCCATTCCCTGCTATGTTGTGCACAACATTGTGCACAAACAACGTATTCACCCACTGCTTGAACCTTACTACAGATCACTTGGGGAGGCAGGGAGGGAAACACGTGAAAAAGTATTAAAATAAATATACATGACACAAATAAATGCAAGTTCATAAAGCCTGGCAGGCTGTCAGTACCACAGATGACTAGCTAGAACTCATATCCATGAATTTATCTTGCATACGAGTGTTTCATTTTGGATTTGACAGTCAGCCAAAAGCGAACATATTTTGGGGGGATCCCTCACAGTTGTTGTGTGGAGAGGCTGGGAGAGCTCTCCATGCCAACCTGCGCTCATTACAATAATCCTTCCTAACGGCTTTGGCGTTCCAGTCAGATCTCTCATTTCGCTCTCTTGCAATGTGACTATAAATGAATCAGTCTGCCAAGGTACACAAATCTCTCAGACAACAACCCTAACACAGTATTTGTTCTTTCTCCTCTCCCTGCTAAGCTAAACATTGCTGTCTTCATCCTTTAGGGTGAGCTGAAGAAGATGACAAGAACTCCATCAGGTCCAGCCTTTTGATTAACTCCAGCATGTAACATTCAGATTCTGGCGCAGTGTGCAGAGAGGGAAATGACGACTTTGCCTGGGAAGATGCTAGATAAAGAAGTCTTAAAAACAATGTTTCCGTTGACTCCATAAAAGAGCTGTTTGGCTTTGCACAATCTCGAACTCCACTGAGTGTAGTGAATCAAAATCTGTAGTAGAAGCTCTCTAAGCACACACATGAGAATATCCACTTCTCTTCCCGTGTTGTAAGTAAAAGATATATATCAGCATGAAGAAGAGGAAACTATGTCTGCTTATGAATGAGCACCGGTTACAAGCAAGAGTGTGTGTGGCTTTTTTTAAAAAAAAACCCACTAACTTAGTAACTCAGCTTCTGTCACTAACTAGGTGAATGAGAAGCAAATTGTGTCTCAAAACAAATCCTCATCAGCTACACTGGAACAATCTCAGATTGATTTTATTAACCTCGGTGACTCTCAAAAAACTTTTAAATGGTTACTGAGGACTGTGCTTGAAGTGAGAGGCAGTCTTTACTAACTCATATGTCACTCAGACTACATATATCCAGACCTAATCTACCTTTACCCTTATAGGTTTCTGGCACAGACATCCTGTATCTCCAAGATAAAAACACGTAACCCTATTTAAACTATTTCTGTTCCCAACACCTCCCAGTGATGAAGATCCCACAATCTCTCCAGTTAATCTATCGCAATGCTTCACCATCCTCAGCGTTAGGTTTTCCCTAACACCTACCTTCTGTCCTTCTGGCTGATATTTAAGACCATCACACATCCAATGGTCTTCTCTGCAGCATCTTTTTTAAAACACAACATTAGCTACCTTCCTCTATCCCAGGTCTGTCCTACACTAAACTTTTCATCCTTTTCCCTTCAGTCTGCACAGAACTGGACACAATGCTACAGCCAAGCGGTGACTTCACATCCCCCTCACGAGGTACTCTGTTTCTAACACCAAACATAAGGCTAGTATTCTTTGCAGGCACTCATGCCTAGCTTTCAGCTTATAGAATCATAGAAACACAGAATTGTATCAGCTGGAAGAGACCTAGAAGATCATCGAGTTCAGCCTTTGTCCCAGTCCCATCAACCTACTAAACGATTCCCCTCAACGCAACATCCACCTGTCTCTTAAACACCCCCAGGGACACTGACTCAACCACCTCCCTGGGCAGCCTGTTCCAATGGCTGACAACCCTTTCAGTATAGAAATTCTTCCTAATATCTAACCTGAATCTCCCCCGGCGCAATTTAAATCCATTTGCCCTCATCCTATCACTCTCCACTAGGGAGAACAGACTAACTCCCGTCTCTCTACAACCTCCCTTCAGGTAGCTGTAGAGAGCAATGAGGTCTCCCCTCAATCTCCTCCAGGCTAAACAGCCCCAGATCCCTCAGCCTTTCCTCACAAGACTTGTGTTCTAAGCCCTTTACGAGTTTGGCAGCTGCCTTTGTACCCTCTCCAGCACTTCAATGTCCCTCCTTATCAATAATGACTATTACAGAAAAATTCTTCACTTTCACTTCCTTTCCGACACAACACAGGATTAGGCTCCAAATTCTGAAATTTGCTCTGTATATTGGCTTTTAGATGCAAACACATCTGCAGTAGCCATGCCTGAATGAACCACTTTCATTAACACTGTAAAGAACAGAAGACAAAGAGTTTACCAGGTGAATCCCTATTGTGAGTGCTTCGATAAAATGACTTTGAGCTCTCCAATTTAGAGGTGATGCATGTGTTTCCTCTGGTTTCACCTAAAAGTTAAACTCCCCGTTGCCCACCACCCACGTGGCTCCTGGTGCCAGTGAGGGCAGAGAAAGCAGAGGGCAGCAGCATGGCCATAGGAGTTCATTGAGATCCAGCTGCCATCACTCATGGGTGCTGGATTCCTCTCACAACTCAGCTCCATCTCTCTACCCCCCCACCAGCAAGTCTTACCTGATTTACTGATCTATTACCCATTTATATTAGGAGCTTCTTCAGGACAAAAATTGAAGCCTGCGTCTCCATGAAAAGCTATAAAGAAACCCACACACATTCAAGAATCATTACAGGGTGATATTTTACTCCGTTAGCCCATTAAACAACAGATGAAACACCAGGCTACTGAAATCATAGCAGTGGTGTGGTTTCTAAGAGACAGCCCTTAAAAGACCACATATCTTTTATTCTTAGGATTCTCAACTATATACTTCTTACATTCCAGAAGCCATCGTCTGCAGAAGAGATTTTATCTTATCACTTGGCAATGGCAAATCTATTTTCAGTAAAGAATGGGTGTTCAGAGTCTACTAGTATCACTCACTACTGCTTGCAAATGCTGGCATTACAACTGTAATTTCTTCTGAGTGGAAGGATGAGTTATGTTTAGATTAATAACTGAGACTCCAAAAAACTCTGAAATGTATTTACCAGGCATTAGTTCCAAACTAGGTTTGCAGCTTGGATTTGTTCTCCAGTCCCTGGAGTTGTGCATCATGGTCTGCCTATGCCAAGGAAGCGCTTCACACTGAAGTAGAAATAATTTAATGCAGCCTAATTGTTTCATGGAAGCATCTTTAAAATGATGCATAGTTTGTTTCCCAGAAGTCCCTGGAAAATAGCTCAAGATAAATTGCTCTTGTCAACGCACACCAGGCAGGCCCCACACTCCTCAGCACCAGTCTCGCTTCCACCACTGCCACCGCAGCGGCCGGCGAGGCCCCGGGCACCTTGTTCTGCCCCTCGACACAGGGGCACTCTGAGCAGCTTAGGGGCACCCACAGAAAAAACACAATTTGTGCAGCCAGTGAAAAAAAATTATCAATTTTGGCTGCAAGCAGCCCCAGGCCTCAAAGTTAACTGAATCTCCCTCTGCAGCCCCCAGTATATGCTGAGCCTTCAAGAAGCCGCATAGCTCTGCCGTGCTTGTAAATCACCCTCACCAAGCAAGCTTGGAAATTTGAAATATTTCCCATAGACGGCAAGACTGGTCACATTCATGGTCAAGCCAAACCATAAACACATCATCACCTTTACCAAATTCCTGCTGGAGGTCCTGATGCTTTAGACAAGCTTTTAAGATGCTGGTTTTACGTCCCAAACAAGGGACCTCCCAGGAATCCTTAAACACCTCCAGCAGGGATTTATTTACAGGAGTTTTTATACAAGCGACCTTTCTGTATTTCCTCTCTTCCTGCCTCCCGGAAACTTTTGTCTGCTCAGATATGTTACAGCAGTTATGTTTCGTGACTGACAATTATCTCATAATGAAAAACAAGTCACAATTAATAAAGCTCAAAACTAATACCTGCTAAACTCATTTAATGATTTAATGAAGTAGGAGAGAGTCTTATGAAAAGATTTTAAAAGCAAGGGACTCAATTTCCAATTAGAGTCAACAATCATTCAAGAGCCTACGGGCTCCCAAGGTAAGAGACGGGGAAGAAAGGAAGGGAGGGGGGAAAAGAAGAAAGAAAGAACAAAAAAAACACACTCAAAGATTTTTCTGATGTTTGTATACTTCTGGAAGGGAAGACTGTCCTCTATGCTATTCATACTGAACCAGCCTCTGCAGGTGGGACAGCATCATCCATCGATTTTAAGGGCTCAGTAAAAACACACAGCACGTTGCCAGGGTTCACAACACGCCCGGCTTGTTACACATGCCCTCGTGGAATCTAAAACATGGACAACCTGATTCTTGAAGCAAGCATGACACATTTCTGCAACGCAGCGAGTGTTCTACAGGGAAACACAAAGCAAAAAAAGCACCGTGCCTCCGTTCTGGCACGGGAACCGTGGCGGCACTGGCAGGAGAGCAGCCCCGACGCCGTGTCCCGCGCTGGCCTGTGTTCAGAGCAACGCGCACTCCTCCGCTCAGGGCACCAAGAGCCCGCACCCACGTGTGGGACGCCATCCCCACCGCCAGGCTGCACAGGGGGAGGGACGATGGAGGAGAGGGACACGTTCATCAGCAGGACCATAACCCCCAACGGCAGATGCCGCTGCGATGGGCAGGTATCGGCTCTGCCGGAGCCGCTGTGCTAGGGAAATTACTAGATCGCACGTAACTCCAAAGACAATGCAACTTCAATTTACAACCGTAAATTTGATTCTTGGATGATAATACAACTTTAAATGTTTTCTGCACTTGACCAGCTCTGCTAATAAGGTTAGAACTAATTTAATGTTGTGCTATACATTAATCACTATTACAGAAGAGAAACGCTGAACGCAGGGGGCACCCTACAGAGGAGTTTTCACGGTGTTAGACTTTTACCAAGAAGTATGCCACACCACCTTAAGCTCAAAAAAAAAAATCCATAATCGTTTCTGAAAAAAAAGCAGGACTGAAGGAAAACACTGAACAGCAGGCTTTCAAACAACAGGTGAGAAAACCGGTATTTAGGGAGAGCATTTACCCCATCATCAAAATACACAGGTTTTACTGAAATGATATCAGACTCCAATTTGCTTTATAAGGCACTCAAATTTTTTTTGGGAAAAAACAACAAACAGCAACTTCAACAGGCTTTGCCAGGAGCTGACAACTGCAAGCAACGATGCAGAGAGGAGACAGGGAGCTCGAAGTCAATGGGTGTGGGTAAGTCAGATCCAGTTCAGCACCAAGACTTAATGCAGAACAGAGGCACTTTTCTTCTGCCTTGTGCCTACAAGCACACTCTATCCAGGATTTCCCTTTCCCCCCCTGCAGGACTAACCCCAGTATTTATCTATTTATTTTCCCCTAAAAACCTGATAATTATATCATTCTAAAAATTAGATTGTAACATCTAATTTCCATCAGCTGGCACCTCTTTTTGATGCCTGTAGCAAGAGTGACAGTTTCCAGCCAGGCTCCAGAAAGCTGACCCGAGGCTGTGCACCCATGGGACTCCGCTGCGACTTCAGAGCAGCCAAGTGGCTGCAACCTTCTTAGTTATCCATGAAACTCTGGAGTGCCAGCAGTTATCTTAGGAGAAAAATCCTACAGTTCATACCCAGGAAACATAAATCGAAGTCCAGCAGGATCTACAGAGGAAATGCAAGATTTTACAATGGGTGAAAATAAATACACAAATTTCAGAATCATAGAATGCAGTGGGTTTGAAGGGACCTTTCAAGGTCATCTAGTCCAACCCCCCTGCAGTGAGCAGGGACATCCTTATCTAGACCAGGTTGCTCAGAGCCCCGCTGAGCCCGACGCTGAATGTCTCCAGGGATGGGGCTTCCACCACCTCTTCGGGCAACCTGTGCCAGTGTTTGACCACCCTCACAGTAAAGAACTTCTTCCTAATGCCTAACCTAAATCTACCCCGCTCTAGTTTAAAAGCACTGCTCCTCATCCTATCGCTACACATCTTTGTAAACAGTCCCTCTTCAGCTTTCTTGTAGGTCCCCTTCAGGTATTGGAGGGCCACTCTAAGTTTTTGGTGAGTTGGATCAAATCTCGCCTTCCATTCTGAATATGCTCACAACCATCTCTCTGTGGTTTGGGCTTAACTTGCCCAGCTCCCCCCACCCCCACTCTGAACACAGCACCTGGACCTCCCCACTCACTTGGGCAACAGGGACAGGTAGAGCAAAGGACCAACAGAACACAGGCAAGAACAACCCACAGGGTTGTTAACACTCATTTCTGCCCTCCTCATGATTTTTAGCAGTGAAACACCTGGTTTTTGTTATCTCCCTTGACCACAGGCTCCCCCCATGCCACAGGGACACACAGACACGAGAAGCAGCTGACAGTGATGGCAAACTCTCCACAGAGCAGATTGCGACTGGGAACGTGCTCTTGCCTTGTGTCCAAACGAGCTCTCTGCCCATCAGAGTATTATATTTATTAGCCATCTGTATTATACATCTCATAAAATGAAAAAATCATTCAACACTCCCTCATTTTCAGGCTGCTAAAGGTCACCCTGGCTTGAGGGCTGAGAAAATCCTGGAAAGTGAAGTAGAAATGGCACACGCAGTACAAGGTGCTCCCTGTCCCCTTCTGCCTACCTCAATCCACTTTCCACCTCACAAAAACAAAATAATTTGAAAAGTTCACAACTCTTCTTCACGATGAATAGCAGGACTCCAAGCCCAGAAAAAGAGCAGGCGAGCTGCCTGCACTCCTGCAGTTATTACCAAGCTGAAGGAATGACAGCGCTTCTTACAGATCTGAGGGTATCAACCAGCGATTGAACCAAGCTGTAAATTGCTGAAACTCCATTTACTTTGATGGCTCACGTCTGGCTCAACGATGATTCACACTGGCTCCCACCTTGTCAAGTCACCCAGGATTTGTATTGTATTTTTACTGGACCCACAGGACTTTCACATACTTAAAAATAAACACGCCCCCACGATTTTGGCTGATGCCATGTATGTTCAGCTCCCAACTATATACAAACTAAATTGTGAAGCTGAAATCACTTTACCTATTCTTTTATTTTGTATTTCTTTCTAACACCCAGGGGTCTTACAAGACTTTGCAATACAGTACAGAGCTGCTAAAAAAGGAGGTTTAATCTTCTTCAGTTTTGTGGGCTCCAGAAATTTTACGGAGAAAGTTTGGAACTACATACAGAAGATTTGTGCCTGTTAACACCAAGCCTTTGTTCCTTGTGTTTTACGGACCTCCTCATAAAAAGCACATAGGTCCCTGAGATGATACATCACAATTTAAAAATTGTGTTACAGAGGAATCCCGAGCTGCTTATGGCGACACTACCCCTACATTCTGCATACCTTACAAATGTAACCTTGATATAAACTGCTTATTTCTGTGTACAAAGCCCTGAACTCTGCTCTTCTCTCTGAAGCCAGATGTTCTTCACAAGACCTACAAGCAAATTCAGATTCTGTTTCCTAAACTCCCCATGAATTTTCTCAGTTGATTCAGAAGCTCAGCTCTGGGTGCTACATTAGATGGCAGCAACAACAGACGTCTCGGACCCCTCAGGCTCCACAGGAGAAATAATCTCCTCCTGTTCAATCTATGACAAATAAGACTCATAAAAGACTTTACACGACTAAACTACATCCTTAGCCTACACGTAAGAGAAAAGAGACACAAGATTATACTTGTCCAGAGGTCAGGCAGAGTCAGAAGGAAACTTGATCAGAGCTCCCCACTGCACCCAGGAGCATCTTGTGCTCCCGCTGCTGATGAAGGAGGGCACGTGTGTTCAGCAAGTGGCAACTCAAACAAGTTTTCACCACGGTTGTCACTGAACACAGCACGTTCATGCCACAAACGTCATGTGCAAGAGATCAGCATTGCAAAAACCCTTCCAGCCACTCTCTGACCTGCTTGGACAAGGAGACACCACAATTTTAAACTCCACTGCAGCAAAATGCACATGTAATTTACCTAGTGCTTAACTTCACAGCTGCGTTGAACTGCTGAACCAGGATGGATGTAAGGCCTTACTTCAATGGCCTTGCTTAATCCAGGTCTATTTCAGATTGCAATTATTACAGAAGCGTTTCTGTGGTACCCAAATCCCCTTTACAGGGGGTTGCACTGCCCGCATCTCCCTGCCTTCTCTTCCATAGCTTGCCTGAGGACCAACAGGAAATATGTTAAGAAGTTATTCTCCTTCTCTTTTTAATAAAATGTTCTCTCCCTCTACCCCCAAATCAAGTTTAAATACACAACAATAAAACATGCATTAGTCTTCCTGTCAAAAATTGCAATCACATCTCAGATAAAGAACACCGGCTCAGCCCCAAGGCTGTAGTTAGCCAGGTTTCATTTGACTATTATGTTTTCTGGGAAAAACAGAAAGAAATCTATCTATGCTGACACAATCAAGATTGCAATAGCCAAAACACCACAGCTGTTCTTTGAATATTTCAGATAATGCTCTGCCATCGTTGATAATATTAGGACCGCCTGTCTCTTCCAGTACCCTGCGACAATAATCAGCCTGCCAATAGGAATATCTGCCACCCTCCCAGCTGCAGCAGAGCTTCTAAAGATTTAATTTTGGCTATTATTTCCTCTCTGCCACACTGCATTTTTGCATTACAAGAGCTAGAAAGAGAGGCTGCTCAAAAGAAATGAAGAATTTAGCTACCCTGACGTTATCTTTAAAGAAGGACTGCTCTTGGACTCAGTAGGTTGACCTCGCAAGTCAGGAAGGCCTTCCAGCATGTGCTTACGTTAGAGCACGTGAGTAATTCCACCAACCTCAAAGTGACTTACGATGTGCTTTAAACTAGCGCACATTTAGGTCCAGAACCCCAGACGCCCTTAATATTATGTCCCACAAAAAAACCAGCTCTACATCTCAGGTGCCACGTTTGATCAGAGGAGGGATGCAGAAAGCATCAGTTTGCACATTTGTGGTTCAGATGCCACTATAAAAACAGTTGTATTAAGAATCAAGCTTTTCTTTTCTTTTTAAATAAAACTGCAGGTCTTTTTACTCAAGTTAAGAATTTTAAACACTTACAGTTTAGAGTTCCCCTCCCCAGTTCATTGTGGAAAGTAAAAGCATACAATTGAAAGATCTTCTTTCTTTGTTAGCCAATAACTGCAAAAACGTTTAAGAAAGGTATAATTTATAGGACTGGTTTTGCTGTTTCTTCTGCAAAAAACATGGTCAAACAGAAAAAATGGCAACCTTTTTAGAAAAAAAAAAAAAGAAAAAAAATAGAAACTAATTTCCTATATTGTCCTTCACTAACAAAGGAAAAGTTAGAAGAGGGAAATTTCTATTTTTAAAGCAACTCTATAAAAAATGATGCCATGAAAACTAGATCTTCAAGATTAGATGTCCTTACATCAGCATTTTTAAAGGTCCAAATCACACATCACTGATATTTATATCAATCCTGCCTGATCTACGGTATCTTTCCCAATGACATTCAAAACCTCTTATCTGTGGAGATCTCAGAGAATCAGAGAAGTCTGAATTTTTGTCTTAAAACACCATGCTTTACTATTTAGAAAATGTGCTGACAGCACGGACTCAACACACATTACGGAAAAAAAAAAGAAAAAGAAAAAAGGAGAATTAAGGAAACTGTTGTGCTAAGTGTCTTCTTCAGATGTAAGCCCTGGCATCTTTCAGTGAACAACACTAAACTGCAACATAAGACCATTTATTTCCCTCAGCTATTCTCTGTTGCACAAATGCCAACGAGTTCGCTGAATACATAACAGGGGATTACCCTACAATATTTAAGCACGCCTTGAGAAACTACAGAAACCTCACAATATATTATTATAATCTATATAAAGCCTTCAGTAAAGAGGTTAATTATGGATTAAACGGTCATGCTTGCTTGTGTATCTTCAGACTAGTGATTCTGAAAATACAATAACACAATCAGAGATATCTTAATAATAGGAGGAACGGGATTCCTTCCAATCATTTCTCTATGTGCAACACAGTGCCACTAGGAAGGTAGTCTGGCAGAGAACATGTTTCTGAAAGGAGGTGAAATCCAACTTCAAACAGTTGTTTCAGTTGGGATAAACTCACCCTTAGAGACAACCACAGATGAGAGGGGAAGCCTGGCACACTGCCTTGACACTTAAGCAAAACTATAGTTTAGCATCTTCTAAACCTCACTGAAGTCACCCTTCCTAGTTTTTGAATACAGGTTTATTTAGATTTCAGTTCTTCCTTAAAAGAGACAGATTCAAACCGTGAAGTAGAGCTGTGGTGCCACAGCATCACTATACACCTTAGTCATTTTATTTCCCTCAACTTGCAAAACTGTTTGTGGGGAGGAGCCGGGTTCAGACGGAGAGAGGTTGTCCTGCCGGGAACGCCGCAGCCTGGAGCAGCACTTCCACTGCATCCTGAGCTGCTGAGCGCCCCGACTCGTCTGCGCAGGGACACACATACCGTGGAAGTTAGGTTGCTTTAATTGAGCTTATCAGGGGTTTTGTAGTAATTTGTAACTGATCCTCACTGCAGAGCCTTAATTAGTATCTTTCAAACAGAACTTGCCAAGGTGGACTCGCAGTTGAATAAGTTGCAGGACGAGCTGATTTAATGCACTGGTTTGATGTTCATTACCAGACCCGGAGGAATCCTGCGCTCACAGGACTGGTCACTGTGTCAGTAAAACTCAGACTGCGCTCAACCCACACAAATTTACTTTTTTGGTCCCGGGATGCCACAGTTTATGTCCTGGTCAAGACAAAGACAGTTTTTATCACCTCGACCTTTTAATTTGAGATTCTACTGGCATGCTAAAACACCAGTTAAAATAAGTCACAGAATCCGTAGTGGCAAACTGAGATAGAATAAGTCAAACAGTCAAAAAGTTCTCCTTGCCTGGAAAAAACATGACCCTTAGGGGAGAAGCTTTGGTTCCGTTGGCTTATGGTCAAGAAAATACAGGAACACAGTGACACCCAGGTGATTCAAGTTCTTTGGACACCTACAGCTGAGCACATTCATTCTCACAAGAAAAACTCATGCAACAAAAGCAGTGCTGCTGCTGTCCTACCCCCCATGCCCTTTTCCCATCAACTATTCCTGTGGGCTGGCAAGGAACGTAACACGATACAAAGTCAACAGCCAAGAACTAAGCACTTGCCTTCATAAATCGTTCATTAATAAATACCAGAAAGAAAGTCTACAGACCTTAATCCCTGAAAAGCCCAGTGAATGCCATAGCTGTGATCTGAGGAAGGCTCTTACCTCACTGCGCATAACCAGCGCACGCAACAGATGTTAACAGTAAAGTCCGTATCTGGGTATCACATATAAGTTCACAGGACAATTCCTTTGGGGCCTTCTGCCACTTTGCTACAGAAGAATAGTCACGCTTCAAAGTAACACCAAATTTCTAAATCTGTCCTCATACCCAGGCAAAGCAGTGAAAATAGGCTGGCTGACACACCCAAGCCTACCGTCATTTTGGAAGCAGGTTTGCAAGGACAGAAAGAGAAATGTGTTTCATAGCAGGATGTAAAAGTCTAACCTTGAAGAGTAAATAGAGATGAGACTCGCAGAGATTATTTCAGAAATCCCATAGTAAATTATCTGGAGAACATTTTACTGAGACCCGTACAACTATTATATGTATTTTAAGCACGCAGAAGGTCACCTGTTTGCTTTTTTTTTCAACTCAGCATTTTCCTTGACCTAGGGCTAGGCTACCAGGGTCATTTCAGTTGGGGTCTCCTTTTGTGACTTGCAACGTGTTCACTGATGCAATTCTTGAAATTGGCTCGTGACTAAGCTGAGAAACTGTTCCGGATCTGCGAGCGGCACAGGGATGAAAAGAAAACATTAACAGGAAGAGAAATACAACAACGCTGCCCTGAGAGAAGCATCCACTGGGTGCATGAACTCCCTTCCTACTCCCCCGAACGCAGGCGTCTCACGGAGGACCCGTCGCACGTTACCCAGGAGGGCTGAGAGCGACGCAGGTGCCGGCTCACAGAGCAGCTCTATTTATATTCTCAGCTAGTTCACCTGTTTTCTGCAAATTTTGCAGTTACACTGCAGACAGATCAATCCTGTGATTTGCTTTCAGCAGGGAGGTGGGAACCCCCTATGGCATTTCCTATTTTTAAACAACCAAAGTTATTTTGTATTTCCTAAACCATATTGATCCAGGAGGCTAATGATAGTTTTTATTAAAGCTCCCTTTTGTACGTTCTGTCACAGAGGAAGCCTTGGAAATTACAATTAGTGGTACGTAAAACGTTTGAAATCTATTTTACTGCACAAGTCTGCTACCAGCTCCTGCTATGTGCAAAACAGAACAATAACCACAAATTCTGTCACTCCCACATGGAAGCACAGAGGGATGACTACACAAGCAACAGACAGGACTTGTACAGGGTGCAACAGCTACCATGCATCTTCAATTTACAATATATTGTCCATTATGTGAAAAGACAAGCATAATCCTACAGTTTGAACCTACTTAAATAAAAGCACAGCTCCTCCCCCAAAGTAATTTAATTTTCAGCTTGCCAACAGAATGAGAAAATGAGATCTATTTTTAAAATAATTTCTCATGCGCAGGCTGTGAAAAAGCCGAGGTCAGTCAAAATATCTTGTTAACATAAAGGGCATTTGCCAAATAGATGTATGAGTAAGTGACTTGATCTGTGACAGACAGACCTATGAAAATAAGACAAAGCCCACCCAACCTGTGTGTCAGCGTGGCCAAGTCTGACAGAAAACAGAAAAGAATGAAAGAGTTTGGGTCACCAGGAGGCTTCTCATTATTCACTCTCTCCACAAGTGTAGTCTTCACACCTGTCCAGTGCTCAGTCACGTTTCCCTACCAAAAATGATGACCCTGGGTGCCCACTCCTCATCACCTTTGTGCCGTCACCTGTATGTGTCAAAGGGACTTGCAATACTAGGACAAAACAGCCACTCTGGGGGAACTAAAACCGAAGAATTACTTCCTTCCCCTATAAAAACATCCCCACAAAACAACACAAAAAAAATGCCATGTTTTCACCAACTGGATCTAAATCACTGTTGCTCCTTAAGAAAAAAAAATGCAATATCCATTTCCATAAAATGGTAGTGCTGCGAATTAACAAGCTAATAAAAAGGACTTTAAGGATGCATTAAACTTGGGCTGGGGAACTCTCTTGCATTTGCAGCATAAATGCTAATAAAATTATAAATCTGATATTAACTTTTTATATCTCTGCCAAGTGATAAAGACTTTAAAAAAAAAAAAGACATTAAAAAGGCTATAGATGTACACTTTAAGATGAAAAAAAAAATGAATAGTCCAGACAATGCAAATATTACTTATACCACATGAAATCTTCACACAGCCCTGAAAAAAACACACACTTGTCTCCTTAGGGCAATCTGGTATGTGATACATTGTGAGGGAAAAAGGAAAAAAAAAATAAATCCACTTTTCCTTTAAAAGCTGGTTAAAAGCAGGATCCCACCAGCACATGCCCGAGGGGTCAGGCTTCCCCAGGCATCGCTTACCAACAATAAGCCGTTTATGTCAAGCCCTGGCTGACAACACCCCACATTTGCCCATTAGAGCCCTACAACTTTCTCGCTGTATTTAACGCACCAACCTATTCAGTGCGCTCATTGTTTCAGCCAGTAACAACCCCCAGCTAATTGCTACATGTGGAAGGGAAATTAAAAGGATGGTCCTTTGAGACTGCTATGTCTGCTTCCAAATGAATATAATTAGCAGAGAAAGGGAAAAGATTGTAATTGCTTCAGACTTAGCAGCAAAGGAAGGATTTAGGGATTAGTATTTCGGGGAACAGCTCATCTGCCATCTCAGTATTTTGGAATGCAGAGCAACGATGGGCAAAGAACCTTTAATCCAAAACCCACGATCCTTCAGGAAAACCAATGAAAATCAGTCAGAAACGGGACCAGAGAAGTTCGCTGAGAAGACAACCTTCCGGCACTTTCAGGGAGCTGACATCAATCACCAAACGCATCAGACGGAGATCCCAGCCCCTCGCAGAAGCAGGTCTCAAGGTGCCTCATCCAATACTGAAAATTGAGCTTTTGTTTAAAGTGAATCCATGGACACCGAGTAGCTGGTCAGGCTGAACTCGGTACTGTGTGGTGAGGTTTTCAGCTTCTGGCCAACAGCAAAAATTGTGCTACCTTTGATGGACCAACCAGTAACAGCAGGAAAAAGCAGACACCCAGTTGGAAAAGGAAGGCACAACCCCAAAGAGTTGTCTCCATTTTCTCTATACTGGTTACCTTGGAATACTACCCTCTACCACAACAAGTGCTTCAATTCACAGCCCTCAATCAGGACAATTTGCTTCATAATCTGCATTAAAAATAGCACTTCCATTAATTCACTACAAAAATTAGTTAAATGAGATTATTTCACTCTACATTTCTCCTCTCAGTGTCACTTGAACTAAGACCCAACCACAGCACACTTCAGTTACTCCCCGGGTATCTGGCTCCATATAAGCCATGTGCGTAGCATGTAAATCCAGCTTAAAAAACAACTGTGCCTTAAACTAACTTATCTTCTACTATCTTCACGGAACCTGTTTTTTTGCACAGCCCCTCACAGACACAACAGGTACCATTACACCATGGATCTCAAGTCACACATGGCATGGTGCCACAGCAACACATGAAACAGGCAATAACTGGTCATACAGTTACAATTCCCCTGGTTCATCAGCCCTTCCCTCACTTTCCCCTCCTTTGGAAAAAAGAGGAAAAAAGTGCTGCTAGTATGATCCAGCCAAGCATGGATACCTAGAGAGCTGTTCCTCTCCGCTCCCTGCTCCTCATTAAGTTCCCAGACTTGCTTTGAGATAAGTCCATGTCAAGCAGGCACAAGCAGGACCGACCAAAGGCTTGATGAAACACCATCTGTCCGTCCCAATGCACCTCCAGCCTTTCCCAAGGGCAGGACGTGCAGCAAAGTCTACAAAATAGCACAAGACTCCAGCACCTCCACAGCAGGTCCCATCAGATAGCGTTCCTCCGAGTTTTCAGACTCTTGCTATGCCAAAGGGCAAGTACTTTTTGCCCTCGAGCCTTCTTCAAATTATACGTATCCAGCATCACTCTTATAAGAGCATACGTGTGCTCGGAAAGCTCTGGAAACGGAGCAGAACAAAACAAAAGGGATGGATCCTCTTCAGCACTCCTGTGTCTTCCTTCCACCACAGTCTTTAAAAGACTTGCCACAGCACTAAGGTAGAGAATTAATAGAGGACTACATTTCACTTACACTGTGGTTCCAGACATAAATCGTATGAGAAATCAAGAAGCCAACAGGATCACCGGGACACTCCCCAGCAGCTTCAATGGGCCTCAGGTCACCACCCTCACAGCCGTTCAAACTCCTACACCAACGTCTGTCGTGCATTTAGACATTCCAACCTCTCTGCTTTTCTCCCCATCGTCCGACACCACCGGGAAGGGCCAGTCAAGCTCAATTTCTCAATTCAAGTGCTTCGTACAAATGTACAGCTAAGAATGCAAGGAAAGTGACAGAGCTAAGCCAATAAAAGATTGCTTGATCCAATTTTATGTTCCGTGATTCTAGGTCACGTTAAATCACTGGTTTCTTATTTAAGAAAAAAACACAAAACAAGCCCAGAAGAACAAAATTACCTCCTCCCCACTTGCTGATTGCCCCATCTTGCTCTGTTTTTTTTTTTAACAGGCTTTTAAGAAAGAAGGGTCCAGTCCAAAAGCATTAGAATATCTAAAAATACCATTATTTTCCCATGAGACTGAGTAAATGGCAAACTGAATAGCGCTTCATAAAACCATGTATTACACGCGCAGCAACAGCAGATTGCCATTTCAAAGCGCCTCAAAAAACATGAGTTATATAAACCTTACAGACCTGTAGTAAGTAAGGAGTTTGGATGGATACTCACTTTACAGCATCAAGCAATCAAGCACAAAATGCTATGTGGCTTCGCAGCTGAATCAGTTGGACTTAGGGGCACCTGGAGGACTGAGGTCCAGCATCGCATCTTCTCCTCCCAAGCACCAGCTCTGAACAATGACACGGTCCCTGTTCTCAGTGACATCGCCAAGGCTGAGGCACTGGTCAGTGCCTTCATACAACATCACCCTTACTTTAAGCTGGCTCATTTCTTTTTAGCGTCTCTTCTTTTAATTCACAGTATTCTGCCACGGATGTTTCCCCCCGTGAATTCCTGGGAATTCAGGCTGAAAGGTGTTAGAGGTCACCAGCTCTCCATTTAAGCAGGTGACTCCCAACGCAGTATCTTCTGTGCTGCTCACTGCTGTCCCCATGACTACAAACACAGAAATGGACAAACCCTACCTGCTTTCCACGATTAAATGAACTGAAAAATCAGAGCTCCATGTTGGTAAATACTAATTGTTTGTAGAGGTTTAGTATTAAGGGGAATGTTTTTCTGTAATACGCACCAAAAAAAAGTTTCAGGGTTGCACGTTTTTAATCCAATCCAATCCCATCTACAGTGTTTGTTTTACTCTGAAATAAGCAACTAGGGGAAGCGAGAACTAAAATCAAACAAAAAACCAAAAGGACAGAAAAGAGGACTCTTTCCTCCACAAGTTCTCTCTTCACTCATCATAATGTTTAAGTATCCAATGTCTGTTGATTAATCCCCCTCTTTATTGTCAGCTAATCAACATGCAGCTCCTACTACATCAAATGACCTTAAAATGATAAAAATCAATGGAGTGTGTTGGTTTTCCCCTTTACGTTATACAAAATCATACCTGAGAATGATACCAGAATAACTTTGGAACACACAGGAGACGGCTGCACAGCACAGAGGTTGACACTACTTATTTTGATTCTGGTCATGTTTTGAAAAGTCCTTCGATCAAACCTCTCAAGAATGAAAAAGTAGTTTGGACCACGTTTTTCAGGCTGACTTCCTTCTTTCTGCTAAGCTCTGAAGCAAGACGGGATCTGTTATTACACATGCCATTCAGACTTAAGTAATTCCGCAAAGTAAATGAGAAATAAATATATTGATGTTAGGAAACGCGTTGCAAACACACAACAAAATTTTCTGGTGTTCTTGCTGCAAAGCAGCTGCAGCATTGCAGACCTCCTTTTGGTATCAGGTTAGATTAACCATGACTAATTTAGTTATTACACTAACTCTTCAATTCCAAATAATTCACAGGAATATAAAAGTAACACAACTCAAACTGGGAATTTGTTGGCAGTGCCTTCTATTAAAACAAACTGGAAAGGAGCAATATTCACATTAATGGGATTTTATGGAATATACATACTCTTACACAGCTGACAAAAATACATGGGCACATTTAAAATTACATTAAGGTTATGACACACAAAAAGAGAGAAAGCGATACTCAACACTCCAACTCCATGGTGAGATTCCGCAGGGTGATGTGCTCTACGGATATGCTTCTGATGTGACGAAGGGACAGCTCTAGAAGAACCTTCTGCCAGTGATCTTCACGGCAAAAATGGAAGGCACATGAGCTTTTCCTAAAAATACCGGAGATTTTCTCTCTCGAGAGGGGAAATAGTGGCATTATGTCAGACGCCACCGGCCTGCAACTGGCTCTGCCTCGTGCTCACCGCGGCGTGAATGAGGCGCACGGCTGCTGTCAAACACATCATAGGAGACAATTCCTGAATCCCCTCGTTTCTTCGCTGTTTTTACATTCCAGGACTAGAAAAATGTACTAGATCAATAAATGGCAGAGCATTTGATCGCTGTTTTCCTTTGCAGTTCCAGACGATCTGGCCGACCTGCAGAAACCTGCACAGATGCTTATCAAGCATTTTTCCAAGATTGCTGATAGTTAATCGGGACCAGAGGATAGTTATTGCCCTGTATGATACATTTCTATATTTTTTTCCGATGAAAAGAATGTAACCAAGGAGATTTTTTAATATACCTAAACAGCATGTACTGCATCCCATTGCCCCAACAAAGCCACAGAGAAGTGCCGTGGACATCGTACAGCACACTCTGGCACATTCCCAAGGTCTTGGGGCCAGCTGCCTATGTCTTTTTTAATAAACACTGATTATCTTAGGACAAAATTTTAAATGAACCTAAGATGTCGTTTGCAGGTAGCCATTACATTTTTATTTCCCCAGGCTTGTGGATTTAATCAACTGTCACCCACGGACCTCATTAGATAAGGCACGCAAACCTCCACCACACAGTTCCTATCTTGCAACCCAGGGTTTAGGTGTAACGAGTTTTAGCGTAAAGACTTGTCCGGGATCACTAAGCCAGGTCAGTTTTGCATCCAAGCCAAGGTAGAGTTACAGCAAATAGATCTTCAGAAGCAGTTAAAAAAGCTGGACAAAGCTTTTCCTAGGCGCTCTCCTACTTCCAGACTTGCAGGTTGCTAAATCTGTCTGCCCGGTGTCTGGTCAGAGATTAATTTCCTGGTCCACCTCGCCAAGTCCACCTCACAACCATTTAGCCAAAGATTCAGAAGAAAACCAGAATAATAGAAACAAGTAAGAGCACAGATGACATAGGAACTATAAATCATTGCCAAGATGCTTGCAGTCGCACAGTCCTCATCATTTCATCATCCTGACTCTGAGCTAGTCCTTGTTTTCAGATACTCTGCAGGCCCTGCCTTTGGTGTCCCAGCCAGGTTATTTTGGCAGGACTCGGTCTGGTTCAATGCCAAGGCATCACTCGGCCTCGAGATCAAGGCAGAATGGTATTTGTTTTTCTGCCATGTAGTACCGGCTTACAAAAAACCAAAAAAAACAAAAACCCTCCCACATAGATCCCACATGAGACTTCACAGGTTATTAAAGGCTTTGCCTATTGTTTTGCTTTTTTATTTTTTTTTCTTTTCTGTGTAAACATCACCACCTATGTCAACAGACTTCAACTAAAAGCAATCAAGTGTGAAATCCTTGCCAGTTTGGGGGTTGTTTGGGGATTTTTTTAAACAACATCCTTCAGAGGTTACCTTGCTAAATGTGATATTCAGACTTACTACACTTAAAGAGCCTCTGAACTCAAGGACCAGGGGTTAAATGTGAAGGTGCGATTCTTCCCAAGGGTAACTCACTCTTCCCTTGAACCTGTCCCTCCACTGGAGGATGTTCTCACGCGTTACAATTTGAAAACAAAAATATGTAAGTAACACCAGATTACACACTGGCATCGTCTCTACAATATAAAGGGACGAAGAATTAAAGGAACATGGTAACAGACATGAAGTGTCAGACACCAAAAAGATTCCTGCAGTGCCAGGCCGGGTGTGCCAGCAAGGCAGAAAACGCATTGCTGGCTCCCACCCCTGTGAGTTTGCAAGCCTGGAAATTAATCAACAGTGAACTGGGAGAGGTCATTAAAGAAGTAACCATAAATTCTTTAAAAGAATTAATAAACCTCCTGAACCAGCAGCAGCCAGAAACTGTAAGACTTGCGGCTGCTTTATTAGAACATAAAACTGGAGAGGGGTGAGGGCAGAAGGTGAGAGATGAGGTCAGGATAAGCAACGGCAGGTGCTGCCATTTGATATTTCAAAAGTCTATCTCTAACCATTCCACTGATAGAGACAGATTTCATCTGGGGGACTCTGGAAAGCACTGGTCAGTCTGGAGGTCAGGGCTTAAGGGCTGCTCAAGCGCTGGAGGCTTCACCTCAAAGGTCCTCAGCCCACCGCTTCCAGTCTGGGTATCCCCAGGGAGCCGTGCACTCACAGCTCCTTTTCCCAATATCCATCTACAAATGACTGCACAAGAAAGCTGGAAAAATAACTAGCCACTTGCAGACACTTTTGATTATGGCTGGTCAGACTTACTTGAACAAAGACCTTTACACTCCACAGACCAAACATTTGAAACATCAGAAGTTGGACTACTGGGAATTTCTTAGGGAAATAGCAAGCTGTGTAGTCCCAGGGAAGAAAAACTCCATTAAAAGCTGCCAAATCAGACAAGCTAGAAACTGGAACTCTGGCCCCTTCTATCTCAGACCGTCGCTTCGGTTATGAAAGCACATTTACGTCTGAAACCTTTTGTGGAAAGTCTGATGTCGCCATGAAGTATTTAAGCTTCAACAAAATGACAGATAAAGAGACTTCTAACTACACAAGCTTGAGGAGCTTTTGAAGGGCTCATGAGTTTATAACAGAGAGAAAGAAGAAAACTTTATGGCTCAGAGGGATGACATGTACGTTTTTTCTGATCTCTCAAGTACAAGAAGACATGTCCTTTCAGAAGTGACCAGATCAACAGCTTAGTTTAACCCATCTACCAGAGCCAGCAGGTTTGCAATCTGACAAGTGGCAGCACTTTTTTTGACTGACGTTACCTCTTACCATCTAATCTTGGCAGAACACAGACTAAATAAATCTTGACTCTATTTTCAGTTCGTTGTGGCTAATGACTTTGAACTTAAGGGTCTGTTAACACTAAACGGCCATCATCAGGCAAACATGCTAAATTACCGCCGGAAGCGGAGGGTACCTTGAAAGAAGGTACTGCACCGATTTGTGCCAAGAAAACTGCATGTCAAAGAATATTGTTGGACTGTTCTCTGCAACACCAGGTTTCTGGCCCAGACAAACACGTTTCTCATCTACAGTATTTATCTCCTGCCAATATAAATCCAGCCAAACTGGCTCCATCTAATTCTCACTCAATATGTCCTAGTAGAAACAAACACAGAAGAGGGAAGTCTTTATCAAGAAATAGTCCTGCATAATAGCAACCCTCCCTTCTTGCTTGCTCTAAGTAATTATCTCTCCATTTTAGATATTCCCCTTTTATCATCAATTTTAGGGGCATTGCTTACAGAAGAAAGACTGATGAAATAAGGGCTGTAACCTAACAGATACCTAACAGCTTCTAAAGCACAGCCAAAATCACTTGACATTTACTAAGAGCTCTGGGTCTTTGAAAGATAGCACAAAACTGGAATGTCGCTTTTTTTTTTTTTCCAGTGAGACAAATGTTTCATGTGCAGCTGAGAGACCTGGATCAGGAGAGGGATACAGCTTATTCTGCTCTGGTGAATGACAGCTGTGACTGCAGTTGGCAGATGGCACCACCCATGCTATAAGAAGACAGACTGATTCAAAAATAATGCCCAAAAGAAACATGGTTCCCCTATGCACAAAGGTGGAAAAGCACGACCCACACCTAAAACGTATTTTTGGGACATGGGTTCAAACTGTATTTTACAAAATGTTAAACTAAAGTAAACGCTTTGATCAGGTGCACACCCACGCAGTACGTGACCACGGGTGCACAGGATTGATGGGAAATGTGATGGCTGAGCTTTAGGTGAGATGTCGGAAGCACTCCTCTCCTCAGCTCAACTGGTTTTTTCCAAGTCTGATTTTCTGGATTCTGAGAAACGAGAAAATACTGAAGTCCTGTCAATGCTACTGAATAACACAGTATTTATTTCTATTATACTCTGTTAAATAAACTCACAACCATCATAAAAAAGTAACAAATGAATCCCTTGTGGGTAAACCACTCGGCCACAAGAACAAGTAGACACAAACCGCAAATTAAATGAAATTACTTCCTCCTGCTATTTTAGATCTATTTTTCCTTTAAAGTGTAAAATAAAAATAAATTTGATTAGGCTTGGGTTTTACCCTCTGTGTCTACTTAAACCCTCCAAAAGCAGGCAGAGGTAGCAGCACAGCAACAATCTTACGTGTGGCAACATTTCTTTGTCTTACTTATTCAACTACTCTATGCCTGAGATCATGCCAAGGACTTGGGGACTCAGGACCCTTGATTTGAAACCACCTTGCACGTTATTAATTTGAATTTATGTGGCAACAAGGATCCTCCTGAGCCTGTGTAAAATTACTAATTATTTTGCTTCAGATTTCTTGGTAATGTCTTGCAGACAGGTATGGGATTGGTTGCCTTTTCCTACAGGAACACGGTCAGTATGCTATTTGCTCTGCTCTCACTAGGGGGTCGCTGAGAAGCTTCAAAACCCCAAAGGTTTGGGAAAGACTGGGTCCACCTTTGTCTTTCATCAGTCATCCTGGCCACCAAGCAGCCGTTCAACGCTTCACTGGACACCTCTCTCAAAAGAAAACACAGTCAGAGAGCTATTGCTTACACCGCCTGTAGAGCCATCACATTTTAATCAACTGAAACATAATCCACAACTTTATAAGAGATCACAACTGAGAGAGAAGTTTTCTGCTTGGTAACTTTGTCACCGCTCTCCAGTGCCGTGCTTTGCCAGTGCTCTGACTGCGAGGGTAGCAGTGAAATTGTTAGTAAGTGGATGTAATACACCCTGGGACACACTGCTTCTCTTTGTGGAGAGGTAAACACAATTTTTCTGCTGGAGTAACGCTTGAAAGATTTTCTGAAAAATCTTACAGCAATTAAGCTAATTTACCCCCACCAAGCAGATGCCAGAAATTAAAATTTGCAAGAATGACAGACTTGCGTGATAGCTAAAGACAGAAGAAAATTGCAAGATCCAAGATTATCATTCTCTTGCCTCTATAGAAGTGATTGTAATTATTGTTTGGTTCTCAACTATTCTGGGGCAGGCACCAAGGAAAGACATCTACAAAGACATTTGGATTCATTTAGGCACCCTGCTCAAAGGGGTAATAAACGCTGGGCTAAAAATAC
This sequence comes from Trogon surrucura, assembly GCA_020746105.1. Taxonomy (NCBI): domain Eukaryota; kingdom Metazoa; phylum Chordata; class Aves; order Trogoniformes; family Trogonidae; genus Trogon; species Trogon surrucura. The sequence goes on along the minus strand of CM036621.1, from coordinate 50,252,101 downwards.
CATTGACATTTCAATATTATTAAAGATGTGTGCTCAAGTATCACTGTAGTGATCCTTCCACAATAGCTTTGTGAAGTTTCTGTTCACTGCTGACTTGCATTTACCTTCCAGCTTCCTGAAGGTGATCTGCACACTGTGTTAGCCTGAGCTACAGGCTGTCCCAAAAGCGACACTTCATCCAATTCCTGAATATATAAGCATTCTAACTTGCCTGCTCCCATAGCTTGTACTTTGCATTATTAGTGTAAAAGATCATAATAAATTACAAACTGATACACGAAACTAAAGTGGCTGTCAACAAGCTTGAGATTACTTACGGTTCAACCGTGTAAAGCAAAGTTAGAAAAAGCAAAGATCCCAGTCTTGTTTGGTGCTTAAACAACTTCCATCGACTTTTTATTCAGTGTTCCCTGAGCTTATAGGAAGCACTTGGAGGACACTACAAAACCAAATTTGAATATACGTTCCTCAAACACCACATGGAACTGTAGCCCCTATGAAAATAAAAACCCCTCTCCTTCACTGAGTACTTTCACAACATCGCCCAGCAAACAATAAAGACCTGGCCTTAACAGACCTGCCTGCAAACCTCTGCAGTCAGCGCCCTAAAGAAAGGCCAACGTGTTCTCACAGCTTGTCCTTGCTCATTCTACGAGGTCAGCGCACCCACAAGAGAACAAGCCAGGGCCACCCATACGGGTGCACTCAGTGGTGCGTCTCGGTGCGAAGCATCTCCTCTCAAGGTGACACCAGACCGTTGGAGGTTAAACCCTGACACCTTGAACTACAAACTTCCCTCCTCCCCTCCCGCACCCAAGTACATTCGACACAGTAATCGTTAGGAAATATTCAACATGGAGCTTGACGCCGCCACTGTCGAAGCATCGCTTCTCCACGTACAGCAGCACCCTAACGAAGAAGCCCCCGGACTTAACGCAGATTGAAGACTTTCTAGAGCAGGGCTGACAAAAGCGTATTTGTTCACCGCTGCCTTATTTTAATCTCCGCGTTTCGCAAATTCTTCGTAATTATGTACGCGGGTTGGTTTCAGCCGTATCGCCCTCTCCCAGAGTTGTGAGCATATTAATAAAAATAAATAAGCCTGGCTTGCTAAAAGAGCTTTAAAGAGGTGGATGTCCAATTAAAATCCCAGGCTCCTTTGAAAATCCTAGCATTTTTCACTGTCAGATGCCATTAGAATAAGAAAGGTCAGAGCCAAAGAGGGATCTCATGTAATTCTCCGTGAAGAACACAGGACACAGGCAGACAGCATTAGGAGACGCAGCAATGAACGCTTCCCAGCAGAAATTCAAAGTTTGCTTTGCAAAAAACAAATTCCACTGCTAAATTTATTGGTTCCAGCTAGGTGAAGAGAACGAGTGAGATTTCTGGAACACTTTCAGAAACTTCCACCTGAAAATACAAAGACAGACAAGTTCAAAGACAGACTAGCACAGGTTGTTAGCTTAACTCCAGCAGTAATAATCCGAAGGACAGCACCAACTCGGCACCTCTCTGCGTGGCACACGCCCAACAGCCAGGACAACAGATCGAGGTGGGAACAGAGACAGGAAGACAGATGTTCTGTGTTTTAACAACTCCAAGAAATGCTTCAGGCAACCTGATCAACAAAGCCCTATGAGCTGTTTTTATAGGGTGGATCTATCTAGAAGGTTAAGTGAGAAAATTAGCTTTAGAAGTATTACTTATCGGTGCGCTGTCACAGCACAGTTACCAAGGAGGATTATCTTACGCCAAACAAACAAAATAAGCACCAGGAGAGAATCCCATTAGCAACTGCAAACCCATGGCCTTGTTGTGGGTGTCATTTGCATATATTACAATTGCACCACGTTTAAAAACTGCAAATTGGATTTTTGTTTTCCCCTGGCTACCTGCCCATTTTTCTTTAAATTGATTTATTAATGTCCACTGTTGCTTTGCAGTTTTATCCTTTTAGCAATAATAGATGTAATATATCACAAAAACAAATTTTTAAGAGTACATCATTAGAGTGATGTAGCACTGGTAATAAACCCCTTCACACTTGGATGAACTTAAATCAGTTTCTCTTTATTGATTTTTGGTCATAACATAATTTTAAAGTTCAACTCGGTTAATAAAAAAAAGATTTGCTCTGGTGTTGTGCGTAAAACACTTGTGCTGTAAGTTTTCACGTCATCTGTTGCAAAAGCTCTCGCGGAGTTATATATTCCCTCAAACGGTGGCTCGTTATTATCCAGCCTGTCTCATCTACTCTGCTGGCCCGCGTTTATCTGCCGATCTTTATTGCCACACGACTTAGTGCACAATAGATCTTTACTCTCTGGCCATCTATTCAAACACATGCAGTCACTCTATCTTGCCAGCAGCATTTTGAATAATGGTCATTTGCATTTCACCAAACTCTTACTTTACAGTGTTCTGTGTCGACAAAACCATTTGCATGACCACACTTTTTATTTTCTTCCAGCGGAAAAGCAGTAATTCACCTTCTCCACTCGGCTTTTTTTGACAAGAGATATTGAAAAAAAAAAAGGTAGAATATTTGCAAGCTTGGTTCTTGTTGGGGAGGGAGAACGGGGTGGTGTGGCGTGTTGGTTTTCTTGGTGGTGGGTTGGTTTTTTTTAATACACTTCTTAAATCTTCCAGAAGCACACAGTCACAGAGACAGAATAATTTAACATCAGTTCAGCTCACGGATTTATTGGTTGAAACTGCTAGATAAGAAAGTATATGGTTTAGACGGGTATATATACAATTACCTCCACTTTTTCTGCCCCTCTGAAAAAGTGTAACGACTGTGGTACAGACTAAAGATGTGGCATCACTGTCATCCCAGTCCCCAAAGGACCAAACCCAACAAACGGGTCATATTCACCCCAGGCTGAGGTGACACGTTGCTGAAGAACACCAACTTCTCAAGTGCTTACACTTTTTACAGGACTTGTCAAATCATTTTAGAAAGAGAGGACACAAAAACCTATCAGCGCAACAGTGCTTATGAGACAGGGGGCCACCTGAATCTAGTTCACCTACACTTACTAGGTCACCATTTCTTAGGAAATCTGAGAGTTAACTGCTCAGCTTGAGATCTTTAGGAAGGGAATGTGCTTTCACCCAGCATTTGTGCAAAACCCAGCCTACGAGATCCTCAAACCATGACAGCCTGCTGCAGTCATATAAATAACTGGGCAATGGCAACTCTGAGTACAACTGGTGGTTTGTTTCGCTCTTCCCTCCACCCCACTTACCAGCAGCTCTGAGCTCTCACCTGGGGGCCTTAGAGCCCTCCCAGAGCCTACTGGAAAGCAACCTGCAAGCCTGGGTCCTGCACCAAACACTACTCAGACATTTTACTTAGTTGCTTTTCATCTTCTCTCACTTAACAGGTCACTAAGTGTCTCCAAAATGGTCTCCTACGCCTGTAAAAAGAGGGTGAGTGGTCCTGGAAAAGTCTGTAAAATTAATAAAGGCCAGTGAGATATGTAGTGGTTGGAAAGAAAGACAGGTCAGACTACGGCCCCAGATCAGTTCTAACAGCTGCTGTGCTCTGTACTTATCCATCCAACAGCTTAGCTAATCCAACACTTACCCTACAGACATCTTCAGGTATTGGCTGACTCCCAAAACTTCAAAGAAGTGAACAAAAACGAGATCACTTAGAACTGGTGGCCGAGAAGGAGACTTTAAGAGGAAAAGGTTTTCCTTATATCCCAGACAGTGAATTAATCACAGATACATCCATTCAACAGGAAATTTAGGGCTAGAGAGTTCTGTATACACTGGCACACCACTTACAAAATTTCTTAAAATCCAAGAAATGAGTAGGTGACTCCTAACACATCTTATGTGCTACCCACCCAACCAGAATATTCTTGTAATAATCAGGAAATTCTCACTTCACTACATTATCACTGACTTTGACTCGAAGGAAAAAAGTCATTCCCCAGTAAGCACTTATTTCTGGTTTTCTTTTGCCTAAAGGGCTGTTTGTGTATGGTCTTAATAAAACCATGCCCATGCATCCATACGCATTGAGCAGCTGTAGGTAGGATTCAGATTTGTACCGTAGCTACACAGTAACATCGAGGGAAACTGTGAAAGCAAAATAGGTTGTTACGACTAAGTTGCCTTGACTGGTTAAACACAGACAAGGGAAAAAAAGAAAAGGAAGAGATTTTATTTTAATTCCCAGTCTGTGCGTGGGGGTTTTGGGTTTACTTGTTGTTTGGGGTTTTTTTTAAATGGATTTCAGATTCACCCCTCTCTAAGCTTTGTCCTGGAAGATCTGCATGAATAGCTACTTACAAGAAAGAAAATTAATCCTCTACCTGACACGTGCTGCACAACAAGAGTAAGTGGTTCAGATTCGGCCTTACAAAGGAAATACCCAAGGCACCAACCGGGCCCATGACTGATGTCCCAAGAGCAGAAGGGTGTCTTTTCCAAGCCCCGAGCCCGGCAGCACACAGAACCATAAAAGCTCCGGCGCAGCCCTGAGCCGCTCCGTCCGCCTGCCGAGAGCCCCACTCCTTCTCCTTCAGCTCTCTTGCAAGGGAGCTGCTAATGAGGAAATCCATAACCTTTTTACAACCGATGCTGTGGAATATTCTTTCCTGACACGTAATGGTGTATTGATTTTTAATTTCAAAATATGCAAACATGACATTTGCAATAGTGACTCCACACACACACAAAAGCTGTATTTTTGGACTTTTCGATCTGTACAGCATTTTGCAAGCATTTGCCATCAATAAGTATGCAAAAGGAACCCAACCCTAACTACGAGGGGTTGCTTGCCTGTAAAAATAGTAGAACTATGGATTTCTCCCTGAATAAAAATTGTCTTGTAAAAAGCTGATGTAAACAGCTGCATGTAATGAACTTGTCAAACCTTAAGGTTAATTTAATGCCACCATGACAGGCATTTCGGATGGGGCAGTACCTTTACCTTGACTCTATGACTGCTCTACATTTCCTGTTATAAGAGCGAATCCGATAGCATCGCTTGGGCTCCCACCTCCCCTGCTGGATGCATGCCTTCTTTTTTTTTCTTCCTTTGAAAGGGTGATGGTGGAAATAAAAAAACAGATTCGTCATTTACACAAATAAGATCTAGGAAAATTATGGTTTGAATCCGTAAAAATAATTCGTATGACTGACACATTGAAAAAGTGAATAAGTAAATTAGCACCGTACCAAGATTCTGCAATAGGTCCTTAGATCAGGGGGAGAGAGATCAGAGAGTTCATTGCCACCTTAGCGATGTGTTTTCAATTTTTTCTTTTTTAAATAGTTCTGGCCATGCTGTGCAGCACAACCTATGTCCACTGACGTGTCAAGATTTGAAAGAAACAATATTTGAGAGGGTCAGTCCGCGCTGTGTTCACCTCACTCCTGGCTGGAGATGGGCTCCCAAGCCAGGCCCCTCTCCCCAGCAGCCAGGCAGCTGAATTCGAAATGGGTTTCTTTTTCCACGTCTAGGTAAGGCTTGTATATTGCTGGGAAACCACTGAGGAAATGCCCGGTAACTCAATTCATTAGATGATATCTTCATTTCTTACAAACAATCATTATCAGTTCAGAGACACATGGGGTAGAAGGAAAAAGAAGCTGTTCCTTAATGTAGCCCTTGTCTCTGCCTACATTGGAGAGGCAAGTATTTAAATCCCTTTTTCAGTTCCCTTACAATTTTAAACTATCGAGCCCCTCTTTTTTATCTCGGACACATACAAATTTTACCTATGATGGGAAAACTTTCTCTGCCCTATAAGCAAATGGAAAAAACAGCCATAGGGCACATCTCCAGTGGGGAAAAACTGGCATGGCTTTACGGACTTCAACAGCAACACTGACTTACACCAGTTGAGACTCACATTTAGTTTACAATTCATTCACAATGGACTTCAAACACCTTACTGGAATCAATGTCCTGTAATAAAATATCGTCCCAGGAGTGCACACATTGAATGTCAAAGAGAGGAAAAAAAAAAAAAGAATATATCTTGCATAGACTTACGCCATGTTCATAATCATTCTCTTAATTTTTAAGCAATTCAAAAGGAAAAAAAAAAAGCTGAATATTTCTTGGGATGTACCCTATAATCTTACAACATATTTAGAATAGGAAATCAAAGCTGAACTAAACTACCAATTGTGTCAGCAAAACCAGCCTTTCATGGCAAAATGACAATTTTCTGTCTTTGAAAGATGCCTTTTCCAGTTCACAAAAAAAAAAAAAAAAGAACAGGCAGGAATGAAAAGTGGTTTGCCCTTTTATTGTGCAAACCAGCAGAAATACATTCCTCCCTGACAGACTTTTTCCAAATTAAATATGTATTTTTTTACTGTCTTTTGGACATCACTCATTTGGTAGCAAAAGATTATAAAAACAGTATTTAACTAGACAAAGGCAAATAATCGAGCCATCAACATTTTGAACTGCTACAGGTTTATCCAAATATTCAGCGAGTTTATTTTTACCTTCTTCTAAACACTCTCACTATGTGCAATTTTGATCCCATTGTGTAAAGAGCACAAATGCACCTGACTTTTGCCCAGCTCACCTACTTGTAAGTCACGGTCCCTCACCGTAAGGCACATTTAAGGACTTTTTTGAAGACCACAAACTAAAAAGCCTCAGCACGGCACAAGCCATTTACAAGAAGCATCACGTTACGCGACCTGGTAAATCCTCAATTCTTATCTCTGCCCCGAGCTCCTGCGGCAGAACGAACATTTGAGCACAAGCCTTCAGGCTTTCACGATTTAGCAGGGAATTTAGTGGCTTTTGGTGGTGGTGGTTTTTTTTGTTCCCAAGATAATCTGAGTTATTCTGTACACATGGAGATTTAAATGATTCTCACTTCGGGCTCATGATGTGTTTCTCATTTATGTCCTAGCACGTACACACCGTTTGGACAGCAGAGCCTGTGAGTCAGGCACTTACGAACAGGGTCTGGTACCAGCTTTGCACTGGTTGCACTCTTGAGGCACCAGAGGCTTTAAAGCCGCCCCGGTAGGCAAGAAGCAAGTGGAACATCCAGTTATTCATCCCACACAGCTGATACTAGGAGCTAGGCTCCTGTAAGACCCTGAGCAACAACACTTCTACCCAAGTCATTAGTCGGTGACAACGGAGAGCAACTCAACAAAGCCAAGGCTGCAAGTATAAATAAAAATCAAATGACCTTACACTGCTAGTTCAGCACAAGAGGGCATAAAAACTGGGGAGAACAGACAAACGTCAGCCTGTGCTCAAGGAATAATAAGAAAAAGAAAAGGCAAAATCAGCACTCCAATCGTGCTGGCCTGCCTGGGTCCCAGCAAGTAGCTCTGAGGGGCCAATTAAAGCGCGGTGGTGGGCGGTGGGAGAGGCAGCGACCGAGGTGAGCACGCTGCCTGCCGGAGACGGGGAATGAAAGGCGGCAGTGAGGGATGGCTCACCTCCACCAGCCTCCGAACAAGATGCAAATCCAATAACATAGCAGCAGAGGCGGAGGGTTTCTTCCTCCTGCGCGCGACACACAAAGCGGACTGAAAGCAGAGCACTGGGATCTTCTCCTCTGAACGCAGAGTTTTAAGGCACACCAAAGCGCCGCGCTTCAGGAAATCACGAGCTCCTGTCTTTATTGCAAGTTAGAGGGTTTGGTACCACGTCTGCCCTGCGCCAGCGACCTTTCCGAGTCCAGTGCGCAAAGCAGTAAGGGAATTAATGAACTTTATACCTGGCTCTGCATGGGTCCTCTTTGGCTTAATTCAGGGATGGGAAGGTCAGGCCTTAATAACTGGAGGTATTTCTTTGCGTGGTGTTTACTCCTCTCCTCTATCACCACTTAACACACCACAGCTGAGACTGTGAAGCATTACGTGGGTCCTCAGAGCTTGCTACGCCTCAACTGCTGGAAACCATAAGGCACAGCGCTATCACTTCACCGCTTGGCACGGGCTCTGTTCCCAGAGTTTTCCTCAGCTTCCCAGCTGGGTGGGCATATGAGTTTTGTCTGTTCTGCCAATTGCACTTGGAAATTCAAACATCAGAAATGTCAGAGGGGCAGACAACAGCGGGGAAAAGGAAAGCAGTTTCAGGCTGTTGTGTCAATAAGCAAAACCTGAGTTTATTTTAAAGACTTGCTGAAAATACTAACATTGAGCAGAAAGAGTAACATCGAGGAAAAAGCTGCCAGCCCAAAACCGCAGAAGTGAGCTTTAGTATAAATTTGCATTTATTTAAAAAAAAAATAATCTCAGTTGAGCATAAGTAAAAATAAGGCTGGCAAACTCAGACCAAGTAATGGTTTCTACTGGGAAAAAGCCATAGCAAAACCAGAAACCCAATTTAAAAAAACCTCAATGTCTATGGCACATCATCAACACTGGAGAAAAAAAAAGAAACACAACAAAAACACCCACTTCATCAATATCAAATTGATAGAAGGAAACCCACCACACTGAAACCTCCTCACCCAGCAGAGGACCCTCTGACTGGTTTCCAAACCACAACTTCTCGCGAGCCAGCCAAGGGGACAGCAGCTCCGCTGGCCAGGCTGCACCACAAGGAACAGTGCTTCTGGATCCTTTTTGTGCCACCCAAGCAAGCGCTTAGTTTTCCAGCGGTGCTTCTAAAAGACTCCGAGGTTCAAGAGCAGCTCACAGCGAATACGCAGGTAACCCAAGGACGCATTTGCAATTGCAAGATAAACCAAACCAAGGGCAGGACAGCACTCTGCACAAGTCTCTGGCTCAACCTTGATCTGCTTCTTCTCCCCAGAAAGCCCCTGTCACCCACCGCTCCTCAGTATCTTTTCCAGACCCACCAAATCCTCATCCTCAGAGTTTCCACACCTCAGCCTCTGAGTTTGCACAGGGTATTCAAATACTTCATTCCATGGATCCACGCTGTACATAAGAAAACAAATAATACAGCAAAAGGCAACTTCCACTGTACAGACAGTATCAGAACAATAAAACTCACTCCACTGTGTTTGAGCCACCTTACTCGATAACAAAGTTTCTGAGAATGCCTACTCTGCTGAATACCTTGCATTTAAAGAGATTTGCTGGTGACTGGATTATAACATAAGTGAAAATTCATGTGTATTAATGATAAAATCCATTAATAGGTGTAAAGATGAATATATAGTCATACTAGTAACTAACTTTTAAATGGAGATTATTTCTCCAAATGAAAAGACAGAAATAATCCTCTCTAAACCCACTTCATTACTAATACTTGCTGCCAACAGCTAGATCTGCTTGCTTCCATTCCTCATATACCGTAAAACCTCACAGCTTGTAATCTATCCTCTGAGTGCCACATCACTTACCCAACAACAAAAAACCCCACAAAACAACTAAATCCAAACGTGCAAGAAATAATCTGTGAAAAACTGCTTGTCAGGGGAAGTCCACAACATCCGGGGAAGAGCTGATGTGAAGGAAGTGTGGAACTAGTGAGTCCTGACAGCCCATCCTGCTGGCATTCATCTCCAAGCAGTGAGGGGCAAGAAGGAAGCTGGGTCAGCGCCACGGCCATCACCAGCAATACGCATGCAGACACCAAGGACATCGTCCACAAATCCGCAGGTGCCGTTACACCACGGGAGGTGAGAACCTAAGAAACAGCTAGAACTCAACACTAGAGCGACACTGACAAACCTCAGGATGGAGCCCATCAGAAACCCCACAGCAGGGTCTGAGAAGGTAAAGTGACCGATTTCTGCCTGGGGATGCAGACTAACACCACGCAGTGACCAGTGGAGCAGTGGCCCCACAGAGAAGGGCTGGAGGGCTACCAGGGACACCAAGGTGTCTATGGGCCTCTCTATGCTGGTGGAGAAGAGGCAACCAGATGCCCACACGTATCTTCATCATCAGTATCAAATGGTTCGAGCTGGAAGGGACCTGAAAGATCATCTAGTTCCAACTCCACTGTCATTGGCAGGGACACCTCCCACTAGACCAGGTTGCTCAAAAGTCTTCACCCCATCCCTGGATGCAAAGACGCTCCTTGAACTGGCATAAGTAACCCACTCTAATGCTGGGGACTTCCCTCGAACTGGAGCTTGAGCTCAGTGACCTCCAAAAGGCCCCTCTGGTGGCATTTCTGTCATCCTGTAGCCTAAAAATCTAGAGAAACACTTTAACAGCAGCATCTCTGCAAACTACTTATCTTACTTACTCTAGGACTTACGCTCTCTATCACAGGCAGGCATCAGAACGAATAAATTTGCCTTCTGTCAGGCAGCATCGAAAATATGAATAAAGCATTACAAGGCAATTTCAGTAACACAGATCTTTGAACTGTGCTCTGCCTGCCCATTGCTACACCCCTAACCACAGCAGCAAAAGGAAAAAAAGTCCCTGTTCATTACACTGGAACCTTCTTTTGATGTCGACTAGAGATGGAAGAGATCGTGCCCACACCTTATGGATTACTGGTCAGCATATAAAAAAAAAAAAGAACCTCCTTATGAAAGATAACTTCTACCTGAAGACCCATGCACAGTGGTGCAGGATAAATAGCAGCAAGATTTACAGTGATGAGCCACCACGTCTTTTGGCGTTGCACTCTCAAAGCAAAAACGACTGAGACTCAGTGGCTCCCTGCCAGGCTGCTCCAGCTAAAGGCCATGACACACCAGTCACGTTATTACACTGATGAAGAGCTTATATAAAAGTAGGGAAAACTGTCCATCACTTATTTCAATCTCTGTCAGAAACAATTTACTCCTGCTGGCCCTTGCTCTCTTGCTGGCATTTCTTTCTTGCGTTTTCTTCCCATTTCCTTTCTCTTTCAGCCACCATTTCCAGAAAGTTATTTACTTGCAGTCTTTAGGATTATACACGTTTAAGAGGCTGAAGATTTAGTTCATGGTATTCACGGGGGAGCTCCAAGGTGGAAGCCCACAGATGGGAGTCAGCCCAAATCAAATGCTGCGTTTGAGCACACCAATCTGACTCTTTCCTCTCTCTTTTTAGAGCCTCATCCTGCAATAACGTTCATATAAAGCTCCAACTCAATATAGCAGGATTGCTCACAGAAGCAGCACCCTCAGATACTTGTTTCTTATTGAGACCAGGTTTTCTTTAAGGTCTCGGTCCTGTAAACACTCAAAGCACGTGAGCAATGCCCTTGATTTCTGGGAGTTACTCACATGTTTAAAGATGTACACATGCCTTGGAGCTAGCAGGAGCCAGACGTGCATAGGCATCGAGTTAGCTTTTAAAAGCAGAGAAAACTGCTCAGTTAATAAATTACTTGTTAACTGATCCTTCAAGTTCCAAACAGAACAACTCAAGTGAAAACAATACAGAAGAAAGTGCATTTCGAGTCCAGCCCTGTAGGACCCCCAGTACCCTCCCTTCCCAGGGACTAGGTACGAGGCACCCAGCCCAATGCAGGAAACAAATGGGATCACCCGTTAATTTTCTCAATTACCTCAGTAACCAAAAGCACGCGTCTAGAGAGCTGCCATGTTTCTGACAGTAAGTAATGTTTCCTCTCCAGGAAATTCAATTAGTTATTCTTCACAAAAGAATTGTTTTTAAGGGCATCCTACTGCACTTCTAGATTTTATTTGTGGGAGGAAAAAAACACTTCTGGAAAAAAACTACTGGAAGCGCACTCAGTGAAATACCTGTAGACATACCAGAGAACATATTTGCTAACATGAAGACAACTTTTTCAGTGAATATTTGGACTGTATGTTATATGTGACCTTGTCACGTTTTTAATTAGACCACACAAGCATCCCAAGATCACAGGATGGACTTCCTCAGAATTATTTATCCTATACAAGTCCAGTTGGACTTGATAATCTCCGTGGTGTTTTCCAACCCTAAAGATTCTATGATACACACACATATAATATATTGGGGTTTATATATATAAAAAAGCTGGAGTTTTCCTTGGCTTGCTTTATACATTTATAATGTTTACATTTTTCTGTTTCTCTCTGATGTTCTTTTTATCAAAACTGAAATCCTCATAAATCACACAGTTCCTGGAGTTCAGGTTTTAGGAATGCAAAACATCACAACATTGATCTTAAGAGGAAATAAAACTCCAGCTGGAGTTAGGGGAATCTGCAGATACTCAGCATTTGAATATTAGACGATGCTTTGGGATGACAGAGCAGCAGTTAACACAATAATTTTACACAGTGAAAAAAAGAGCTGACGTCTCATCTTGGAAATAAATTTAAAATAAAAAAAAAGCAGCCGTTCTGCTTCGTGGTTCCTTAAAGTTACAGAAACTTTTATCATGGCAGCATCCGAACCCTTCCTCAAACAGTCAGGAGGTTTTCTGACTGTGAACAGGACCAGCAAACACCACCTTTCGTACGATCCAGACTCCCTGGCACACAGCAAAGCAACTCAACCATCTCACGCAGTCGGTATTTCTCCCAGTCTCCTTGACTTTCATCAGCATTCTTCCTAAAACTCTACATTTCCAGTGATGGCTTCACTCATTGATAATTGCTCAGGGCAAATTCCCTTGCATGGGAAATAGTCAACCCTGTTTTTAACAGCAGTTTTAACATTCTAAAAGGTTTTCCTGAGGGAAGGGAGTGGTGGGAAAAAAGGCCCTCACCAGCACCCCTTATCTAAAAATAAAAGCCTCCACCAGCCATCGGGGGAAATGATAACAAAATGCTATTGAGATTAAAGCCGTGAACTCTTCGAGACGCTGATTCCCTGCCAGAAACCCATGAAAGAACACAGAGAGCAGCATTATTCAGCCGCTTGCCGATCTTCCGAGCACTCAGGGCAGCGCCCAAGTGCCCGCCCTGCGTGGCAGAGCCCTGCCTTATCTTCAATTTTTACTGTATCAGAGAAGACAGTCCTTCACGTCTGACCTCCGCAAACAGCACTGACTCGTCCCCCAAATCCTCAGCTAATACCACTTTCTCATCTGACTAGATGGGTTTAACAAGTGAGACCCCACATTGTCATTAATAGTACTGTTCTGCAATGTCCTCTGTTTCTCAAGGGAGAGGGTTTAATGGAAAGCCCTTCTTACACCTTCCAGTTCTTACCCCTCACCCCACCTTTACAGCCCTACGATATCTTTACGAAAGAGGAAAAGTATATCAACATTTTTCAGTAAAACTCCTACAATTTTTTTTCCAAAACAACCTCCCAAAATTTTTTGCTTGCTTTTAACAATTTGTTTTGACAAAAATCTGAAAAACATCTATTTGTACATGAAATTAAGCTCTCGAAGAAGAAGTAAACTAAAAGAAACAGAAAACAGCTTTGCCACATGGCCTGCGATAAGCAGCGCTAATCCGTAACGCCGACCCACGAGCCCTCCTGCCACCCAGCACAGACGCTGCCAAGGAATGCCCACGTTTCACTCATCCCACACCACAGGGACAAGGCAGCCATTGTGCTAAAGGGGTATCACAACAGCACCAGGTGTAGCTGAAAAATAACCTAAAGAAGGTTTCAGGCTGCTTCTTATGTTTCCATTGTCAGAAAGGACAGGGGTTTCTGCCTGCATTTTCTCTTGCCCACTGTAGCACCGGCCTGGCAGGGCAGTGAGGATGAAGTGATGCCCAAACTCTTTGTGCCCATCAAACCTCCCCCCTCTCATTCCTTTGATTAAAAAAATGCTACTTAAGGATAACAAAATCTTACAGTACCGCATAGTCTCAGTGTCTGACTACCAAGCATAAGAACATAATATTCAGCCTTAAATAGGCAATCCTCATTTGTAAAAAGCACTGTAAACAATAACTGGGAAGTTAAGTTTAGATTTTAGAGCAAGTACTCTGGGCAATTACGTGGCAATTTTCTCAAGCTGGTATGATCTCACAGGAGATCTCATGAAGAGCGAGGAATTACACTTTTTTTCTTTTTTAATACCCCTCATGCAAACAGAGTTAGGAATTACAAACAACCTCTGAGGGTTAAACTAAGCAAAGATAATGTAAAGATGTCAGAATGGTCAAATATCTGCAATTAAACTGAATACCTTTGAGAGGGGAGCTACACAAAAGGCTCCACTAGCAAACCCTAAGAGCATGAGAGTTTTGTTTGCTGCAGGGTCAGGGCTTCTGTAAGAAAAAGCAATGGAACAATTGCACAAACTCTTCAAAAATACGTAAAATAAATCTGCAGCCACACAGACTGCGCAGAAGACTGTATCTATCAGGTCCGTCCATATGCTTGAAGGCTGAAACCACAGTGAGAGCCTAAGGACCATACAAGCAGCAGCACACAGGTCTCCCCCACTCCTTGTGCAGCCTCATTCCCGCTCTTTGATCCTGTATTTCAGTTTATCTGCTAAAGATAAGGCAGAGCATCCAGTAAGTTTCTGATGCCACCTCCTAATGGCTGAAAGAGACAGGGAGCAACTCACCCTGCAGCCCTAGAGCCACTGGCAAGGCAGATGCAGCACCTCAAGGGTTGCACTGACTAACCTGGGAACAGAGCTAGCACCCGGGGACTCTAGGATCCTCCTTGCCACCACGGCCACAGGAACTGATGTGGCCAAAGATCATCCAAGACAGAGGCTGTTGGGAGAAATACAGACTTTCCTCCCCTACCCCAACACAGACAAACACAACCCACTTAGTATGGACTGGTGCTATACACTCTAACAAGCTCTCCCGCTCTGCTTCAACACTTACTTTCCATTTAGCTACTTCATAAAAACAGAGGAGGTGGCATTGCACACAAAGTCCTTTAACTGCTTACCAAGTCCCCAAAGGAGCAGGTATTTTTTCACGGATCTTTAAAGTAATGCTAATTACGTTATACACAGTGGCAAACATACACAGGGAACGATAGAATATCCTTTAATTAAGTATTACTATCGCTTCCACTGTCTCTTTTCCTCATTCTCACCAGAGGACGAGGAAGCAAGGTACCCTCATCACAGCTGGTCACACCCGTGCCTGTGCTGTGCTGCAGCAGATGAGCTGCTGGGTCTGAGCTGCTCCAGGAACCTCTCCCTACCTCATGGCAGGCACCAAGCTCTACACTGATATTTTAAAGAAGTTATGCTCCAATAATAAAAGAAAAACAAAAAACAAAACCTCCGTGCCCACACATACACCGTCCACGCTACGTCATCTTAAAAACCTTTTCTGGGAATGGTTGGCTGTAAGACCACCGAGCTGAAGAGGGACAATCTTTCACCCAGGGCCCCTCATCTGTCACCACTTACTGAGACATCTACCTCATGAAAATACACGAGTTCACAGCTGACATTCCCTCTTCTCTCTGCTGAGCTCACCAGCTCTCCGTCAGCTGATGGCGCCTTTAAATCATGAGCATATTTACTTACCCACTATTAAGTTGTAAGCACAACTTAAAGGATGTACAAAAGAGTTAACATATGTAGTCATATACAAATTATACATGATCATGAAGATTTATACATGCACATACACAAACAAATTTTACCAGGAATTACTCTTGTAATTCCCTCATAAAACCAGAAAATATCTCCTTTCCACCATAGTTTCTTCAAATTTACTAAGTCAAATGCCTCCAGCAGATTGTAAGGATGGATTACAAAACCAAATTGAAGTACATTTCACTTAAAAAAAAAAAAAAAAAAAAAAAGGAGAATACTACCCCAGTTTCAGCGTAATTTCTGAGCTTCCACAATCGAGTCCAGTCCTACTCCAGGGCGAGAGCACAAGCCATTAGAGTCCTGCCACACCGCAGAGGTGAGGATGGCTCAGCGGGGCTGGATCCTGGTTGCAGGGCACCAGCAGCAGCCAGCCGTTCTGTAGTCACACGCCTGCACGCAGAAAGATCCCTCTGTCCCATGACATTTACAGATGACACACAGGAAAACGAAGCCAAGGGGAAAGCACCGTAGGACCACTCCTCCACAGAGGCCTCAGGCAGGGACCCCTGGGGGCTCCTCCACCCGCCCAGGGCACGCAGGTGCCATCAGGCAGCTCTGCAAGGACACAGCAAGACCGTGGTTTGGAAAGCACAGATGGTACCCAAGCGCACCGTTACCAACACAAGGGGATGTTTCAGATACTCTCACGCATCTTGCCTGGCCTCCTTCTGTCACTGAAGGTCTCCTACAGGCCAGTGTCACATTCACCAGCACTTGCAAGTGTCTGGGCCACTCTTAAGTGTTTATTAGGCAGAAGTTTCTTTTAGCCTTTTGAGTCTCTCTACACCCAAAAATAACGGCATACTTCATGAGCGGAGTCAAGCTGCTCCTTAACTGTATTTCAACTGCTCCCCTACACATGCTCCAGTACTGACACTACAAAAATATTTCTCCATGATTTAGCTCTTCCAGACTGAGAAGCTTGAAAAACTGCTCTCTGCGCTATATATTTGAAACAGTTTTAGTCCGGACTACAGACATACTAGGGTGGTGAGTTCAAGTTAACCATCCTATTTAAAAACAAAAAGTCTGGAAGAACTGAGGACCAAACCTAACTACCATAATCACACTTGAGTTGAGCAGAATAAGCATTCTTCTTCCAAGTAAAACACTGTCCACCCTCCTTAAACAACACGTTTACACAACCAATTCTGTACAAAGCTATTACAGAGGGCTTCACAGATCAAGACAACAGGTGTGCAGGACTGATGATAATAGGTACCAGTGGGTGTGTCAGGCTCAACAAATCCAATTCCGTATCTCAGCCAAGTCCAAGGGACCCAAATGACTTTTAAAAATCTTCCACTGCTGGAGGAGCGTACGGGTAATGGATATTTTAACTTAGGGTTAGCATGCACCGAGCATTATCATTCCACTTTCAGTGGAAATACTAAAACAAATCCGTTCGAGTAAAAGACAATTTACCTTTTTCTATTTCAAAAGAAAACACTAGCTAATTTATCCTGCTCCTAACATAAAAAGAATCAAGCTTGCATGCAACTTGGTCAGTGTCTCTCTAGCTCTGCATGACAACCCCTAAGGTAGTCCATACAGCAAGCTCTGTCACATCTAATTGATGGCAAGAAGAGAGGCAACGCGCGAGGTGCTAGAATGCAAGCTGGTGCTCCAACTTTTCTCCTCACTTGCAATGTGCAGGCGTAGTTTGGGGGCAGTAGAGCCTGTTACTGCAAGACAAATTCAGAGCTAAAAGGATATGGCAGCCCTCCACACTGTAGTCTGATTGCATTAGACTGAGCACAGCACAAGAAATAAATATTTAGACAGGGTGGATGGCACCCCGAACACATCGACGTGTCAGTTTTGATCTCCGACAACTGAAAAGCACCCTCCTCTTCCTGCATTCACGTGAAGCTCACCACCTCTCGCTGTCTCATCCAGATGGTGTTCAGGCAGTGCTCTTCTGCTTCGTTCCTAGACAGCTAAAAACCAGAGCCAATCTGCCATGTTATTTCTG
This sequence comes from Trogon surrucura, assembly GCA_020746105.1. NCBI lineage: Eukaryota > Metazoa > Chordata > Aves > Trogoniformes > Trogonidae > Trogon > Trogon surrucura. The sequence continues at coordinate 50,234,753 of CM036621.1, read as the reverse complement.
TCTCTCCGCACTGGCTCATCTATCACTGCCAGTGCATCTACTGCAGTACACACTCCTTCTCTGCTGCTGTTTACGATTAAAAAGGAAAGGAAAAAAAAAATCTGCTAGCCCTAAATTACAACTGAGCTTCAGCTGCACAGTAGGTAATTAAGAAATTTGGGAGCTTGCAACTTCCCAGGAGGTAGTGGACTTAATTAAAATTAAAGCAGTTCATTTGAAGAGGGTGGTGTGACCCTCTTTCTGCCAGACTTCAGGCCCATGGAAACCCCTCACTGGTAGCTAAGTAAGCTCTGAGTATTAGGATAAATGTTTTCATATGCAAATTGAGCAAGCATTCCTCAGTGCCCTGCCTACAGAGCTGCTTTATTCCTTCTCCCATACAGTTGTGCCCAGCAAACAACAAAAGGCAACCTGTGTTTATAGGGCACTGACTGGCCTGACATTCAAGAAATCTGCACTCAAAATACTCAGCTGTGCCAAATGTCAGCAATGCGACGTGGGCAGGTCAAACAGTGCCCTGTCTCATAGTTCCCCCATCAGGAAAAATGGAAACAATTTGTACTTCTCTCCCACTTAACCTATATAAACCCACAAACTTTTCAGAACAGGGATGGACTCTAATTACACAGAAGCACAGCAGCAAATGAGGCGGGTGCCCTCTCCACTTTGTTGGTGCCATCTCACACAATGGAAAAAGCAAACAAAAAAGTAATAATAAAAACCCCAAACTGGACCAGGTGCTCCATCTAATCCCTCTCGCTTCTCAGGTTGTCATAAAACCAATTCACACTGGGGACATCTAGGCAGTGTAACACTCAGTCCCAGCCCTGTCTGGGCTCTGCAGCCACCAGCTGCTTCACGGTGTGTCAGAGAGCAGAGCAGGGGCTTTGCCAGGCCAGACCCCTCCGTGCTGTGGTTCTTGACCCAATCGCAGATGCCAACAGCAGAACAAGGGAAGAGGAAGTCAAGCTGCAGTTCTTGGCAGCAAAGCTTCTCTTGGATTCAAACTAAAGGTCCACCATTAGTTGTAATTGGTGCACTTTCTCCAACACAGGCAAAGGCTGTATTTGTTTCAAAAGGGGAAGCAACCATAGGTACGAGCGAGAGGTGATGCAATCACAAACACATTCCCTATAGTAACATTAGTCAGAACAAACGCAGTGTCCTCAGGGACATCAGTGCCAGCCACGTTCCTCCTCTACTCACCCCGCAGAGGGCTCCACCACCCACGGCAGAAGATGAAGCGATAAAGTTTTACCTCCTAAAAGTATCAACCCTGACAGGGAACCAAACAGGTAACGAGCTAAAGGTATTGTCCAGCAATGCAGGTGAAGCCTAGAGCACTTTTAAAGCAGTGGATTGCCTGGGAAAGCATCAGAGAAAGATGGCCGAGCGACCAAATGATGTCTCGTGCTACAGGGTGTATTAAGAAGATGCGATGAAAAAAAATCACAAGCTGTGATGGAGGCTAACGAGGCACGTGGGCAAGGCTTTTCATGAGGCACCCTGTCCGCTTGAATGTGACACAGCCTGAAATGGAAGCTGACAGCACGAAGGGAGGAAAAATGATCACAGTGACACAACCTGAGGTTGTGGCTGCCCAGCTCCTGTTCCGACATCTGAAAAAGCACTGGCCCACAACGGTGAACCAAGACAACTTAATTGCTGCTTCAAGATAATTACTATCGGTTGGCTGTCCTTCCTTCAATACACATTAGCCCATCTGAGCTGTTTAAGTTTGTGTTTGCAGTCTCCCAGGCTCTCTAGCACCACCCTGTTACAGCTTAGCTAGAACGAGGTCATCTCAAAAAACCACAAAACAACAGAATCATCCAGTGCTGAAAACACTGGAATGAAATACCCAGTATCCACAATAATTTCTTATATGCAGCTTTTGACTGTCACTCAACTTCCCTGGCAACTGTTCAAGCATTCTCACAGCTCAGCTATTGCTATGCAAGCGGCTGATGCTCTATGGCGGAAAGCAGAAAAAGACTGGAAAAAAGGATAGTGAAGTTTAACTTAAGTGCTCTAAATATCAAGAAGTCAAAAAAAAACCAAACCAACAATGCCAACATGATTTGGAAATGTGAAAGAAAACTGAGACAGAAGCAGGGTCTTTTATCTAAATTAACAGTGTTGGCTTCTTGCATCTTATGGCCTGAAACTGCGTCAGGGGAGGTTTAGGTCGGATCTCAGGAAGCACTTCCTCACGGAGAGGGTGCTCAGGCATTGGGACACACTGCCCAGGGAAGTGGTGGAGTCACCGTCCCTGGAGACGTTTAGGGCAAGGCTGGATGCAGCAGTTAGTGCCGTGATCTAGCCATTGCGATGCTGCTGAGGCATGGGCTGGACTTGATCTCGGAGGTCTTTTCCAGCCTCAACAATTCTGCGCTTCTGTGATCTTATGAAGTCGACTGCAGAAACCCATCAGTTCACAGCCCTTCCCAACAACAGCCACGTGGCACTGCCAGCAGCGTATCTGCCTTTCAGGGAAACACCACCGTTATGAGAAACCTACTACACTCTGTCCTCCAGGACATGAGGGCTTTTCTTCCTTGGTCCATATAGCCTCTTTAAAGTAGTCTGGAGACAGGCAAGAAGGCTAAATGAATTCTTTGGTTTGACCCACTACAGCTGCTCTTATTCCACTCAACTGAAGCACAGGAACTTGGCACCACCAGTGGACCTTCAAGCTCCTCATGGAGCCTCCAGACAGCCATTACTTCTGAGGGATGCAGCGTCTGTGTACCATTACAGGAGTCAGTAAGCTCACTAGGAAAATAAGAAAGTTGCCTTCTCTTTGCCAACAAATTGCTTGAGTTGTCAGGAATCAAGACAGATTCTATACATACATTTTAAATATTTTAAATATGTAAGAATGCACAGGAGGTTGGGAATAAACCCATAACACAGTAGTGGAAGAAATGGAAAAGAAAAACAGCTATTTTATACTAATAAGAATAATTCAACCTAAGCAGGCAGTTGCCAATTGCTCTGTTCAGAAAGCCCCTATTAAACATGGCAGTTTTTCATTTGAAGTGTTTTGATTGTGACTATGTGCACTGGCAACCGAATCTCTGCACAAGATGAAACCGTTGATTTCACCAGCTTCTACGTGCGAGAAAGAAAAAGGAAAAAACCATAGGTTTTCTTTTTCTTTCAATCTATGCCTACTCAACTAAGCACTTCACAAGTGTTTCAGAGCACTGAAGTCCTCTTCAGTATTAATTAGGCCATTTATTCAGTGAAGTTCCCAAGATTTTTAGTGAGAACACTCTTCCTGCATTGCGTTGTGCTTTCAAAGGGCTGCACAACACAGTCATCATCTGAAAAAGTCTTCCAGGGGCCCTGCGAGCCACAGCACGTGATGCGGTGCCAAACCATAGCAGGGCCGATTCAATCTCGCACTTTCATGCGTTTAACTCAAGTAGGGTGTTTTCATGCTACATCTTCCATTTGCTGACTGAGGCTGCAACAAATCACAAAGCAAGGTGTCTTGACAAGGCCACGTCTTCCATCTCAGTCTCAAAGCAGTTCATATAAAGCAAATTTGACATAATTACAATGGGAAATCTGAAACTCATCCCCCAGGTACATCATGGATGCAAGGAACTCTCAAGGACAAATTTCTGACAAAACAATGAAGTTCTACCCAGTATTTGGCTGTAGATTTCAATAGTTTCCAGCAGAACTGCTGCAGGGCTGTTGTAGCAGGAGATTTCAAAGGTACCAAAGCCAGAGGGAAGCCTGGATGAGTACCTGAACAGAGGGCAAGGATTTATTTCTTGCCTAAGGCCCACTTGAGCCCTCCAGCTGCCTTGTTCATCCAGCTATTTGCCTCCTCTGAGGTACTGGAGTCAATGCATTTCCCCATGGGGCTACAAGTGTATTAAAGAGCAAGAGACAAATTATTAACTAGCGTTAATCCTCCTTACCTGCTTTCAATTATGAGAGTTTGCTTTAGAGAGATAAAAAGAGTTGCTTTAAGCACAACTACAGCTGAGATCTGGTGCCTCAGACTTGGTCCTGATGATCAAAATCCCTAAAATGTAAGGACAGACTAGTGAGACAGAGATGCAAAACCTGGTCAGGGGCTCATTTACAAGGATACTTGCTTCAAAATCACCGGTGGCCCCAATTAGCCCACAGGCTGCAGAAACGACTTCAGAGAGCAGACTTTATCGCCATCTCTAAAGGAGGATGATTAAGAGTTCAGGGTATCTTTGCCACAGTGGGAGCATCAAGTCAAACGTGAAATAAGCAGGGAAGGCAAGCGGATCATTTATCTCCCCCGAGAGAAAATGATGCATGCTGACAGGCTGATAAAACAGCTAAAATCTGATCCTACTAGCCACATGGCAGAGCCAAACAAATCCAACGCAAATCTCTTCAGTGTTTCCCACAGCTGTACAACTGGCAAAGCAACATCAGGTGAGGATTAAATGAAGAAATTAACTCTCTGACACTGTAGGAGCTGAACACCGTAACATTTCAGAAGTCTTTGAAACATATTTCCCCACCCAGTCATTGAAGCCAAAAATCCCACCACCCCAAGAAGGAAGCTCTAAAGTATTACACGTGAATTCACGGGCTGCAGAAAATCACCACACACGAGGTCACTGTAAAACATTAAATAAAGATACGATTCTGCAGAGAAAGATGTTTCATTGACCAGAGTGAGCTTTCCCATGGCACCTTCTCTGTGGCGATGAACACGGGAAAATGTTAGCAGAAGTCTTTACAGCCCACTCAAACGGAGACAGAGCCCGTCCTCCTTGGTGACTTGTCCTCTGTAGAAACAGTATTTCTGCCCTGGTTCAGATTTTGACATTTACAGAGAGGCTCAGAGAGAGCACAGGCATCCACCTTCATCTAAATCTCATCATCCACAGCTTGTTCCCATGCTGTTGCTTTCACAATTCTCCTGCTTTACAGTCAACTTATTAACTGCTTCCATAAAACCAAGAGCAGCGTTTCACCGTGTATTGGGTCTGGCAGAGACAGAGTCAATTTTCCCCACTGCGGCCCACATAGTGCTGTGCTTTGTACTGGTATCTAGACAGGTGTTGGCAACACACGAGCGTTTGGGATACTATATTGAGACTCCTTCTCTAAAATCCTCCCCTCACCAGTAGTCTCAGCGTGGGCAAGATCTTGGGACGGGACATGGCCCGGACAGCTGACCAAAACTGGCCAAAGGGCTATTCCATACCATGCGGCATCTGCTCAGCAGAAAAATCCTGCTCCTCACTCTTTCTGCAAGACTCAGGAGCCACGAGATCTTCCCATTTCAAGCCTCTACCAATCACAGCAAGGGAAGTCGCACAAGTCTGGCACATGTCTCGGAGATGCTGAACCCCTGAGCCACGAACATGGGCTGGATGGGGCAAGGCAGGCCAGGGCAGTCCATGGGATGCTGGCAACCTCCACAGAACCAGCCCTGTCTCCTCAGCACAGCTCCAAGGCACCGAGCACAGTGTGAACACTTGCAGGGTGTCCAGAGTTCAAAAACTCCATCCATGCATCAGACACACAAATACTGCGGCCAAATTCTGCCTGCAATACTAGGCAAATCACCTGGACCCTGTGCCTCTGGGTTTTTGGTTTGCCTTCCAACTAGCTCTCAGCATGTTTGGGATGGAGATCATCTCCTCCTGCACAAGGAGCTCGCATCTCAGGGCACTTGTGTGCTCTTTTTAAAACAGGTAATAAATTACATTTTGAATTCCGTGTATTAATCTTACCACACTCGACTTTCTAAGCTGGCAGGTACGTGAACGCCACAGACAGGTGGTGCAGTCGCTCCCACCCATCATTAGCCATTTGCAGAGCTTGGATCTACACTAAGGAAGAAACCCAGACATGAGCTTTCAGATTCCTGCTCTCCGAGGAGCAGTATTTATTTAATTTCTAGCACAGACCCCTGCAGCAAACACACCTTGTCAGAAAGAAATCCTTGCAACGGAAGTCGCACGCCCGCTCTGTTGAAATCCATGCTGCAGATGTGACATACGCTCTGTTCTCAAGGAACCAAATTGTCTGTGAAAGCTGAAAGCCAGGGCCTGCAGCTCAGCTGAAATGGCTGGAGCTGAAGCACTAGGATGACGAAACCCACATGCATCTGAGGTTTCCTCAGACTACCTGAATTTTTCATAGCCAGACTGATGGGCAAACCAGACACCGCTGCCTTCTGTGGAAGCCACCAGGAGAGGCTGTGTACTTGGGCAGCTCCTCAGCACAAGCAAAATGGCACCAGACGGAAAAGAATCAAAGAAACATGATTCAAAATGGATTTTTCCCTTCACTGCCCTGAGCACTCTAGCAGCCATGCCCACGCCACCCCCAAGTCCCCTGACATGACATGCTCATGCCTCTCCCTCTGAGTAGGCCTTTCTATAAACAGGAACATCCTCCTTTAGACAGATGTAAAGCTGCAGGACAGGGCAAAAAAACCCACACCTCCCTTGAGCCTCTTCTAGCAGGTCCGATAGAATCTTTCCCACTCACCTCACCTCTCTAAAAATCCTTTTAATCCACATGCCCAGTGCTCTGTGCACACATCACACATAACTAATAAAAAAAATCCCATTTCAATTAACGTTTTACAACTTCTTGAAAGCCATCTGGGTGATTTTGCAGCATTTCCTTTAATCCCACTGACAGAATTATGTTCATCCGCCTGAACCTCCGCATTTGTTGTGACGATCACAAGACCTCATTTGGTGGACGTCACGGCCCATTACCTATTTTTAATAGCAGGCCAACGTCTCTCCCGTTTGCGTGTGCTGCAGCAGACGGTGCTCTCCTGCAACGACGGGGAGCAGCCCCAGCCCCACGGCTGTCTCACAGTTCCTGCTTGCCAGCACCCAGCAGCAGAGAATAAGCAGCTTTTGCTTGTACAGCTGGGTACGGGTAGTCTTGAGCTCCATACCTGTCTCCTCATCACTTTGTTCCTTTGGGCACCTGTTTATACCCACGCAAAAGGGAGCTTTCAGCATTTTACACCCACTTCTGACAAGTGCTGAGGAGGACACTGGGTCCACGGCAGCCTGGCAAGTATCTGAATATAGTTGGAGCCCACCAAGCCTCACCAGCACCCCACGGGACAGGGGAGGACCCTATGGGAGGGTTGCAGGCAGGGAACGTGCAAGCTGAGGGCCACTAGCTAGCGGGGAAGCCCCCTCAACTTCTCCCCAGGTGCACCGGCACATGGTCTCGTCATCCCACACCCCGTTCCCCCTGCTCTGCCTTTCCCTTTTGTTTACTGTGCGTGCAAGTGCTCTGAAGCTGTATTTGCACAGCCCTTGGCACTCTGTGTCCCTGTAGTGCAAGTAATATCCTCATAAAAGTTGGAGAACAGGGCTGCCTCTGCTCCCTTCAGCTCTCCTACTAAAAAGGCATCACCCCTTGACATAGCAGAGCTCTCTTCAAGGGGCTGCTTTTAATTTTACCATCTTTTGGTGGGTTTTTAGTCTTTAGAAGAGACTACAAGCAAGACAATAGCTTTGAAACTATATTAATGGGGCAACTGCACAGAATCGATCCACCTGCTACTCCAGGAAGCATTTTGAGCCTCATTAAATAACAGGGATGGCAAAGGCACCATCACTAAAAATCCAACCATCAGCTGGTAGAAAAAGAGTTAAAAGATTGATGTGGGCTTCAGCATTAAACCTGTCTCTGGGCTCCCAACAGGCAGCTCCTCAGAGTCTGCCCAACACCCTCTGATCAGCCTCATGGTATCTGTCTCTATCTGCCTGTCAGAGTAAACACCAGAATGATTTTTTTTAAGTGTTTGCCTCCCACACTTGTACAATCATGCAAGGGGCTTACCCACCAACACTCAGGTAGTAGTCACTGCTCTGTGCAAACCTTTGAAATGCAGATTTCTTAGGAACGTGATGGGTGTCTGGTTTGTTGGGGTTTTTTTCCCCTACAAATCCAAATAACGTCGGAATGACATGTCATAAAATTCAGTGATAAAAAATTCATAACAGCCCCTGCAGGCTAGAAGAGCGGTTGCTTATTGTATTTACTAAGCCACTGTCTGGGAGCCCGAAGCCTGATTTCACACCAAGCCATTCATTAAACATCTAGATCAACATCGTACAGATTAGGGTGAAATGCAGACAGCAGCTCTAGATCTGCCTGCAGAGATGATGGCACTAAAGGAACAAAAGCGCGATGTGTTTTGGGCAGGGGGGGGTTTCACCCTTTGAGCAACACAAATAAGCATCTTTCTCCTCCTTGCTGTGTCCCTTACCTGCTCTGCTGGGGTTTGCTGGCTCAGTCCCTTCTGCTGAAGGATCAAGAGCCCGAACCAGAGCCTGCAGGTGACAGTCTGGGATCCAGTTGAGGACTCTGCTGTGCGGCACATGACACTGACTTTTCATTAATCCACAATCACATTTATTCCACGGTGTTCTCACAGCAGAAACCACAACATACTATCGACTGTTAAGTTCTGAAGCCATTTCTCTTGCTGAAAAGGAAGGACTCCTGGCTGAAAGATGAAGGCACTGTGGTTTACCCTGTGTATGTTCTCTCCATCTTAATGAGCTTACATAGGAAAGGTTAAAACTAATATCAGAGATACCAGTTGCTCAAAATCATGATCTGATAGGAAGAGATTATCACTCTGAAATGGCTTGTTTAAAAGGAGGCAGCTAATAGCTACACTTAAACCCTGGAAATTCCTCCAGAATATATACTATCCCTGCACTGACAATGTGCTGGTTTGTTGTTTGGTTTTTTTCTAAAAAACAAAACAGTTTCAGCTTGAAACTGCTCAGCTTGAAGTAGGAAGGGTGTCAGTGCTTTAACTTTTACATTCATAGTTCTGCGCCTTTAAAGTGTTCTGTGAATTGCTGCCTGGAGGACCGTAAAAAGCATGAAGAAAACTAGCTTGGCCAAAACTAGCTTACGCAGAGAAGAGTGAAGCTACCCATAGCCAAAGATGTCCAGAACTCTGCTGTCCTACTTTGCATGGAAAAGACACTCTTTGCAAACCACAACCAGCATAATGGCAGAAAGGGAGCCCCAGTACTAAAAACTGAGAAGGGTTAATAAAACAAAATGATATATCAGAAGCATATTTTCCCAAGAAGAGGCCCAGTTTTGTTTGGTAACCTGGTATGTTCAGGGTGATGTTGAGAGGCATCCCTGCCCACGACAGGGAGGTTGGATTAAATGATCTCTACGGCCCCTTCCAGCCTAGGCCATTCTATGATTCTCTGATCCCACAACAAATGTATCTCTGAATTGCCCACATCTCCAGTATTTCCAGCAGCTGCAATATCAGTCAGTTCACAGAGTAACTTCTGTACAATACCCACCCACCTTCACAAGGCTCGTAAGCCTCCCTTTCCCATGGCAGCTCAGTCCTTTTAAGTGCTGCTGTACCATCTCCTCTGGCACAGTACTGGGCTGCTGCTGCTTCTTTGGGTAACAAAGGCCCAGAAAGGCTTTGCAGCTTTCCCAAAACACTAGATCTGTCCCTCTAGATTTCAAAGCTGAAACGAGCTGAAGGCTGTAAATAACCACCAGTGCCGATCCTCTGCCACTCACAACCAGCAGTGCTCTCTTGATCCACTCTAACTATTTAAATACGCTGAGGACAGAGCACTTGGTGCCCAAAATGCAAGATTGGGCCCCTCTTGTCTAAGTTTCCAGTCTTTGCTCATGCACATGGAAAAAGGGAGCTATTATTTCCATTGCAGTAACAGTTACGCACTCCGTGACACATCACGGCTCTTTCGTGTCAGGTACACCCGGTTCAAACACACACACAAGCACAAAGTCCTTCCTTCACGAGCTTTAAAAGTCTAACTATGGGACTAATGGGCTGCAAGTAAGACCTTCCTAGCAAGGGACTAGGCCCTCGAATAAAAATCTGCCGCATTAGGTAGCGGCACCAAAACCTGCGACACAGCCCAACAGAGACAATGCAACAGAAGTCTCCTGCCATAAAAACAAATAGATCAATGAACGCTTCAGAGAGCGCAATAAAGGCAGAATGATAATCCAGCTTTCCTAGAAACCTGCCTCAGAGCCTGATGCTGGCTGAAGCGTTTCACACACAGCCACCCGGGAGCCCTCCCAGGGGAGGTGTCTCCAAGGGGCCGAATCCCCCGTCTCCCCTGGGAGAGGGGCTGGCAGCCCTGACCAGCTCTCTGCAAAGTCTCATCTTAGCAGCTCCCGTTCTCCCATAAAGCTTCTGGTGCAGCTTTGGAAAGAGAAAAGGAAAGCATGTACCATGAGTAAACAAAGGTTTTGTTCCAGCCCATCTTGCCACTCTCTCCCCCCATGCGCCCCCCCCAAATTCTCTGAAAACAGCAGCTGTCCTCTGGAGATGCTTGGCAGCAATCTGTCTCATTTCACAAAATAGCTCAAGCCTTCTGATTTGCAGTACTTTCCCGGTATAGACTAAAACATTTCACACACAAGAGTTCTCCTTTTTCAGACTTAGGTTTCTAAAATGCTGTAAGCATTAACAAAAAAACCAAAAATCACCACCATCACCAACACAACAAACAAGAAAAATACCTGCATTGCTTTAAATTGCACAACTGAGGTTGTAACGGAAGGGAGAAAAAGACTCCACCTCTCTCAAGACCCCATCTCGGGCACTACTCACACAGCAGAAGAGCTTTTGTGAAGAACACATCTACCCTTCCCACACGTTTCACAGTCTCCGGGATAGCAACAGACACCTGGTATTTGGAAAAGCAGAAGGACAAAAAAGCATCTCCTTGGTAGCAAAGGACATCAGCTGCTTGCTAGGTACTAAAATGAAAGACCTCTGCCAGAGATAAAAACCCTATTTATCTGTTGGAGACTTGAGCCTCCGATCCTCCTCCTTCCCTAATGGTATTTGTTTCCACAGTTGTGCTTGTCTGAAGAGGTGTGAAACAGAACTCATTATCAAGATAAATAACCTAAAACACAAGCCTCCACAAAGTGACAAAAGCAAAGGTTACACAGCGCTGCACCGATCCAGAGACTCCAGCACACAGATCCAGGTTAATCTACTACGTAAGGTAACCTGGTGGCAAAGTCCCAAGTCATTACACCTCTGGAGCAGAAGAAAAGTTGTCATGGGATCCTGCAAGCCAGCTCACAAAAAAAAAGCAGCCCTGCAACACTTACAACCACCCCCTTTCCTTACTATTACCAGCGTGGATACAGGCAGATGAGACTTCTGCTGAGGTTCATATCCCCCGTGCTCAGGTTCAGCAGAGGCTGCATTTTGCCATCCCAGCCCGGGGCTGTCTAATTAAGTGTGACCGTGTGCTGCTCCGAGTCCCTGTTGTGCAGCTCCAAGAAATGTAGGACTGCCTGGCTTCTGAACATCTCTCTTTTTTTAAAAAATAAAAAAATAAAAAAAAAAATCAAGCTGTTCATATTTTTAGGAGAGGAGAGATACTATTGATTCAGCAACCCATGATTTTTTGAGCCACTGCTGAGTTTTCCTTTTACTTGCCCTAAGAAAAAATAAATACAGCAACACCACCAGAAGGGAAAAGAGCTGGGTTCTCCCAACTCCACAGCAAGGGAAACATCAAGTAGAGCACAACACTGAGCTTTTTCAAAATATCTCCTTTTCCATCCCCCCATCTTCCTGCTCCCATAGTTATATGTCAAGTCTGGCACAAATTCTCTCCAGCAAACTTAGGTTTCCCCCTTAAGCCACCCTAACACATGGGTTTTTTTGGTGCAGGTTAAAACCTCCCACCACACAAGCTTTGCCTCCTGCTGCAACTGAAGAAGGATGTTTTCCTTAGACACAGCAAAGGCCTGGCTTGCCTTCAAGCTTTGGGTAAAGTCTGCAGTTGGGTTAAGGTAGTTCATATTTCCCCTGCACTGGCTCACTATCCCTTAGTCATGGGAGGAATGAAATAAACTCATATCACCATTTTATCTTACAAGTCAATGGAGCTCTAAATTGCCTTTAAATCTGGTCTAGTCTATCCTCTGCAAAGCAAACAGCCTTCTCGCAGCGTCTGCAGGGGCTGGAGAGAAACTGCGCTCCTGCTTGCTTCTCGGGTCAGGCTACCAGGATTAATAGCCCAAGTCTGGCTCAGGAAAGCCCCCCTTTCAAGAGTCCCTCTCGCCTCCTACTCCTCATACACGAGCTCAGACTTTTACTCACTGACCGTTTTTCCTGAGGCCCCCTAAGCCCAGCAGCAGGAGGAGAGTGAGTAATGACTTCTGCTACAGCCCTCCATTGCTGGAGTATGAACCTTTGTGCTGAGGTCTCCCTCAGTGTACTTTGACAAAGTGGAGAGGAAGGCTGCTCGTGCCCTGCACCAGGGCTCTAGCATGGTCAGCCTTGAAAATCAGGCACGCTCGACCTTGTTTCTTCCAGCAGCCTCCTCCCAGTGACAGGGCCACAGATGCAGGAGGTTCTCAGCCAGCTTTCAACCAAAGGGACATCAATAAAACCAGCAGCCGCAGCCAAAGACATACAAAAAGTAAGTACGACTGGCACGTTATTTGGGGTTTGCACATTCCAGGGAAGCACATGTTCAGGGTGAAAATAACTTGTGACCAGTGATAATTGCCTTCTAAATCCTGTATCCAAACTCAAACCAGGGTACAACTACTGGCCTTAGCTCTGAGGAAGCCACCCTTCACTTGCGGCCCCAAGAAGAGAGGTGGTGGCCCACCCTGGGGACTGCTACTGCCCTGTATTAAACCACAGGACCCAGAGAGGGGGACCTCAGAGGCCAACACGTGTGGCCACCTTGACTAATTTCTGCAAACATCTGCATATTAAGAATGAGCACAAGCGCAAGCACAAAGTGAGCGATTCAAAGCCCTGATCTACAAATACCGGTTCAACTGGATGCCACTGGGTGTGGTGGATGCAAGAGGTAAATAAGTGCTTACATGCATTTTAGGCTGATACAGTGGGAGAAAGGAGATGTGAGCTAAACACCGGCTTCTGGGGAGTATCCAAGAGGATCCAGGGCTGATCCCTGTCTGCAGTAGGAAACTCGGCTGGATGGACTCAGCACAAAAAACAATTTGTAGAAGGCAGTCCTTAAATCATGAAAAAAGGAACTGCAGACAAAACCCAGCCCTTCTTTTGCTTTTTCTCTGTATGTGCCCTTATTTGGCATGAAGGCAATGACATTCGCTTGTTCAAGTCCTAAAGGAATTAGGTAAACACAAATCTTTTGGTTCGCTGGTTGTTCTAGTGAGTTGAAGCACCGATTATCACTGCTGGAACTCCGTGCATTTTCCTGCCAGGTCTAGTTATTAAAGAAATTTTACACATTTGATGAAGGATTTCCCCTCCTCCCCAGAAAAGCTGAAATCCTCTTTTCGGCTCATGTTGTTTACATGTCTAATCTGCTCAGCTCTGTCCATCAGCTCTGCCCAGCTTGCCCACTATAGCTAAAACTCCTGATCAGAACAGCCATTATTTATGATGTGGAAAATTCAGATTTCAAACCTATGACTTTCCTTGACACTGTTTTTCTTGCCTGTTTGGGATACACAGAAAGACACAGACTCAGATTGTATTTTGCTGCATGCCGTTTATGTTTCTGTTACAAGTTTACAGGAAAAAGGCACTAAGAAAAAATGGTGTTCAGTTTTCTCACCTCACAAGTGATTAAAACATTGGGTATTACAGTGCTGGCATGAGATTTATTTTCAATTATTTTCTTAATGGAAAGGTCCTATTGAAGGTAATCCACTGCATGCGTTTTGTTATATTATTTTGCTGTACTCGTTGTGAAGAGTGTTTGTCATGGCAAACTGATGAGCAACACCACCATGAAAACCAGCTCTCAGGTAACCTGATTGAGTCTTCCTGCTAACGCTCAGGAGATGCCTTCAGTCTGGGCTCAGTGAAGGATTAAGAATGATCATTTCAAAGTATTTGACGGAAGAAAGGAAGAGAGTGTGTGTGTGTATAAACAGCACGTGTAAATAAGTGAGGAACCACGAGCCTCACAACAACCTTCTCCATCACAGACCCTGTGTAAGTGGGCTGTGCATCATCAGGATTTTTGTGCACCTGTTTAAGCAGAACCATGCATACAATGATGTCTAGTCAGTGGATTTGCCAATAACTTTAAATGCCTTGCTGAATCAGAGCCTGCCCAAGAAAGAGTTTCTCAAGAGAAAAGAATCATGCAGTTGAAGACCACCTCACATTGCATTTGAAAAAAGGTAAAATTAAAGCTCTATGGCCAATGTGGTTCCTCAAGTATTTTCCAAATACTCACTACCCTAACTGTCTTTTAATAAGGTTTGCGGGGTGTATTTGTTCTATTACGTATCTTGCACCTGCTCAACAAAGAAGAATAACGCAAAAAACTGTCCTGGCACGGTTTACAGATTCATCATCCCTGCTTCACACTGTTCAGTGAATGCTACGGGACCAACCAGAGTAACACACCTCACATTTCTTTCCTCCGAGCAAGGATGCCTCCAGGAAGGCAGCACATTCACATGATGAGCAAGGAGGCCAGGGCAGAACCTGCAGCCGAGCACTTTTACCCCTGCAGCACCTCTCAGAGCACCCAACAGCAAAGGCAGCACGGCTGCAGTGCTATCGCACACTTCACAGCAGGTGAGCCCATGCGCAGGTCTGGACCAGCAGTTGCCTCAGAGCACCTCCCACGCTTCTTGTCCAAAGCCTCGTTTACTTCAACAGCAAAAAGTTCCTCGCCCTGTCCCAAAGCAACCAGTGATACTGGTTTTCAGCACACAATGGTCTCTTCCCTCAAACTCCTAGACCAGAAGTTTACAGGAGAACACAGTACCACTTCCAGGCCTACCTGTCACAGAGAACAGCATGGACTTATTCTGGAAGGCAACTGCAAAGGTTGTAGAGCTTTAGGAAAAGAAGTACTTTCTTCAAGCAATAAAGCAAAAAATTCTGGTTACAGACGGACCGCTGCTGGCTTAAACCACCAAAAGAGTGAGTCATCCATTCTGGTCCTGTCCCGAGGGAGGTTGCAACAACAATTGGCATTTTACTGGAACACAACGTTCCAAAAATGACAGCAGCAAGGAGGACTGGAGCCCTTCAATAAAATCTAAATATTGTTTGTTTTCAGGAATTGTGCCTCAGCCAAATACCTCCACCGTTATTAAAATTTCTTAAGCCCTGGAGGTTTTTATGGAGCTGTGGTATTGCAATAATTTTATTTGATTAATTTTATTAATAATTAGCCATTTTACTAAGAAGTGGTGACAGAAAGCAATACCCAAAAACTCAAAAACTACCTTAAAACATGTAATTCTTTCTACAAAAGCAGCTAGAGAACTGAACTACAGAACATTCTGATGCGCCTTTCAGAAACAACCTCAAAACTTCCCCCAGAAATCCTGACAACCCTCCCGCAATACTTGCTAACGCCAGCCACCTGACACATCTCGTGGTTTAATAGCGTCGTTCTCCTGTGGGTAAGTGGAGCACAAAGCCGCAGCAGGACGAGTGCCATTGCCCCTGAGGGGAGGGGAGCTGCTGGTGAACCCCACTTTCAGCTCCCGGGGGAAGCCCCGGCTCAGCACCCTCAGGCAGACACACACCTAGAGAACATCAGGCACATACACAAGAAACAGACACCAGGTGAAGCTTGTCCATGCACCAGCTGGGTCAGCAAAACTGAATTATACTGCTTTGCACTAATACCACCTGCATTTTTTTTCCTTCCTCCTTTTTAAACACACAGAAATCAAGTGCCTGACTCTCACGCACATGCACAGGCTGACTCCCCTCATCCCCACAAAGAGCCCAACACTTCCCACACATCAAAACCAACTCAGTAGCTAAGGGGCTTGTGCCACGTCCCATCACATACAGCTGAGAGACACTGGAGCTTCACGCTGCTTCTAGTCCCTCATGGTGTTAGAAATATACACTGAAAATCACCTTGCTCAGCAGCTAATTTTCTGTAACGCCCAGGTCTATAAATTACGGAATCACAACAAAAAGATCAATAGTTCCATCAGGGTAGAAGAGTGGGAGGATAAGGACTTCTCCCAGCATATTACCAATATTTAGACAAATTAGCATTGCATGCTTCAGTGGGACTGGCTCTATATCAAAGAAGCGGAGTGTGACCCATTGATTTTGAAGCTCCTGGCCCAGCAAAAGAGAGGTCATGTCCACTTCTGAATGCATCTCTTCTCCACACAGTGCAATGCCTTCTGATTGCAACAGGCAGAAAAAGGTATATACTAGCACAATTCAGTGAATTATAGCATTTGTGTAGCAGTATCACGACTTATTCGGGAAGGCTTGTAAAGGGCTAAATGTCAAAACCATCTCCGTTAGGAAATTAATATTCAAACAGGTGTTAAAGCACACATTAACTGTATACAATGACTCCCCCCGCGCTTATCAGCGGCATTAATCACGAGGCAGGGATGAGAAAAACTTCCCTGCAAACAAAGCAAAGCAAGTTGGTGCTGTTCATGATCTGATTTGTTTTGACACAACCGCATTGTTGAACATTTGCCATTGTGCTTTTGTACGACGAGGCATTTAGTGCGCGGAGCACTGGGCTCGTGTGCCGCCACCTTCTCTCCCTGACATTACGCTGCCGTTCAACAGCAAGCGAGCACTCTGAACAAAGTGTTTAATTTGCAGGCACGTGTGATTCCCTTTTTGATTATCCATCTCCCCATACAATAAAATCCAGCTGATGCAGAACTCTACAAGTGCTGCCAAGTCAAACTGCAGGCAAAGGTTCATTTAATGGCACAGAAACCTCTGAAATTCTCATTTATTGGATTCCGCTGCCAATCACGTTAATTCCAACACAAATGTCAAAATAAGATTAAAACAAAGTTGCCCAATTAAAGGACTGAGCAACAAAGGAGACTCCCTACATATAGTTTAAAACAAAAGGTCCATTTAAACAAAGTAACTCCCTCCCTTTTCTGCACCTGCAGGCAACGCAAACTCTTGGAAACAAGAGGCAATTATTCAGCCTGGATAAATCAGTAAGAAGTCAGCACCAAGATCAGCTGCTTTTGGAAACTACAGCCCCAGACAAGAAGAGTTCTTCTGAGTAAGACACTCCGTCTTACTAAGATCAAATGGAAACAAACATCTTTCCTCCCAAGCAGATGCCCCATACATCTTCCGACAGCCCACATCCACCACAGCAAAACCATAAGCATTTAATGCCGAACTTCACTTTTAATGCACATAGAGCCAATCAAGCACAAGCCATGGACTTTGCCAAACAGGCAGCAACGGGACTCATCAGTTTGGTGGAACAGACACCCACCACGTAGCCCACTAAAACGCAAGAGGAAAGAAATTGAAAGGTTATGAGTCTCCTCTGCTGGCAATTTAACATTTCCACTTGCTCCAGACATGATTTTATTTATACCATAATTTTACCACGTAAAGTTTTACATGGATTTTATTATTTTTAACACATATTGGGTCACTATGACATGGAAAATGCAAGAAAATCTGTTCTTGAGCGGAGACAGTTTGCATCTACGTCAGTAAAATCTGCAAGAGACAGCCCATAAACATAGCCCATCAAGCATATGGAGACCACAAATAAGCAGAAATATTTTTCCAGATACATGAACATATGTATTTACTTTGTATTTTATTAGTCATGACTTTGTTTTTACACATTAGTAGATATTCCCTACTGAAAAACACATCTTCCTAAGACCAAGCCAGGAAGCGCTACAATTGAGATAGCGCATTCAGCCACCATCTCTTCCTCTTTTGCATGTATGTTCTGATGCATCCTCTGCTAATAATGTCAAACCCACTTACAGTATCCATCTTCTAAAAGCAGGTTTTGTTCTAACCCAGGGCTGCTCGGAGCAATGATCCACGGCTGCTCAGTTTTCTCAGATGTACGTGACCTTGCTCGCACAAAAGCAGGTGGACACAAATCTCTCTGGCACACAGAGTGCCTGACCAAGCCCTTCTCCTGCAGTGACATCTCTCAGAGGCTCTGCAGGCCATCAACTGCACGTCACGTCTGAGATTTGGCTCCTGTTCAGGCCTTCTGTGCTTGCACCTCAGCTCACGGAGGCGAGAAGACAATGGAGAAGAAGAGGCTTGTTAGGCACCTGAAACAGCTGTACCTTGGGGTAACCCACACCAAAAATAACTTGCATTTCCATGAATAACTTGCAAAAAATCAAAAGCAACCTTCCCGTCTCTGAAGAGTCAGTTCAAATAGGATTGAAGGCCCTTGAGTCTTCTGGGCAAGTCCCCGACATGGCAGATTATTGGACTGCACAATCTGCCTCACGTTTTTCTAGCTCACACGGAAAACTGCCAGGACTCTTCTTCCCAATGCTCCTAACGGGGAACTATTCCAGAGCTTTGCCCTCTAGCCAGTTAAAAGCCCTCCTCTATTTTCCAGCCTAAACCAAATCATGAATCGTTTAAAGCAGATTTTTCTTCTCATAGGTATTTCTTAGGTAGCTCTTGCTTTAGGATCCCAAGTGAAATCAGGTTTTTGTTACCAAAGACAATGAAAACTGCCCATAGAAAATACATAAAGTTTCTATTTGAGTTAAAGGTGTGTTTGATGCAGAACAACCACCACTCAAAAAAAAAAACCCAAAACAACAAAATCAGATAGCAGAAAGGCAGTTCTAGTCTCCTCAAAGTTAACAGCAGTACTCTAGCCCTAATCTGCGATCATCAAGTTGTTCATGGGCTCGCTCTCAGTACCAGGGCAAATTGAAGCAGCCCCTGAAGACTACACAGTGCCATCCCTAACCTAACAGATGCAGCATCTTGCATCCACATGTAGAATCCTGCTGCCTCTGTTCCTCTCCATCCTGTCCAGAATTAACCCCCTTCTCTCTCTCACCCATGGTAAGGATCAAAGCAGGTAATCATGCAGACAGTTTTGACTAAATACATCTTATCAAAGGAAAATAAAGCTTTCCATGTCACAGCTGCACAAAAACACCTCATGAAGTCACGAACCATTCAGCGAAACACCTCTGCATTAAGCTATCCAACTGACTGATGGCTGTCTTTGCCAATTAAGTAGAACCAGAGCTCCTGTATCTTTTAATGTAATGGTAACTGTGAACCACAGGGGCTTGAGCAACTCTTAAATCCTCTCACCTTCATTTCCTATCTTACAGTAACCACTGAAGCAGCATTTACTATATAGGACATATAGAGCCATTGTGCTAATGGGTCCCTGCAGACCTTATGGTGCACTTTGCTGCAAAAGCAATTTTCATTTTTTAACTCCAACACCCTCTAAGTGAACAAAGCATTTTCAAAATCATCCTGTGGTTCGAACGAGTTGGAGCTGGTGGTCTTTCCACTTTCTTTCCCACCCTTTCCTCTTCCTTGAAATGCTTAAGCTCGGCACATCTTTCACTCCAAGCACCATGGACTGCAGGAAGCCTTCTGACGGCTTCTCCACTGACAATTTCTCCCCATCTCCCTTTTGAAATAAAGATGTGGCGCCAGAAGAGAGGTTGACTTCATCACCAGGGAGGGAGGAGAGTTGAGTAGCAGGAAGAAAAGTCCCCATCTGTACTGGCAAGGAGCTCTGAAAGACCGGGTCAACCCGGGAACGTGGTGGTGGGCAAAGAAAAGAGCCAGAGCCACCCAGTTTGCTCACACGATTTTTGACAGAAATAAAATTTTAGATTAAATGAAGCAGTTCTCTTCTTTTAAGCATGTAATTACTGCACTTAATCAAAGCAGTAAATTAGTTGGGTAAACACAGAACCCCCACAAGACTGAAATTTTTCAGCGAAAAATAATGGTGTTTTAAAGCACATCTGTCCCCACACATTTGCACATGTGTTTTAAACATTTCAGCTTGTACCAAAACAAGGCACAGCACTCCTTTCATTTTACAGCTACTTGCCCCCCTCCATCACTTCACTTACAAGAAATACGGGTAGGTCAGGCAATTAAATCAATGTTTTTGCTTCAGTCTTAGATGTTCACCTGCTTATCAATAGCCCTTGCAGTAAAGTCAAGAGCTATGATGAGAACAATATATCCAGTGTAAATTTCTGGGAGGTGGGCACAGGGATCTGGCTTCTACGGGAATGCTTACCAGAATATGGTCATCTAAATCTGTCCATAAAATGTTTTTGCATTAATGTTACTCACAAAACAAGAAAGTGGCATTTCTCCTGGTCTAGCAGACAGACAAAACAAAGCTGAAATTCAAGCCTCATCAGAGAATGTTCATTTCCCATTAAAACCAAATTTTTTTTAAACCAAAACACTTTTTAAAATAGATCTTTTCCCACTAAGACAAGCTGATATCATAGGACCTTCCACGTTCTGAAAACGTGCATCCTACTGTGGTGACAGGAGCTATTTTCACTATAATGCTGGGATAATGCAACAGCACAGACCATTACTAGATACCACGTCTCTAGTATAATGTCTGGGAGCAACTAGTCAACTCCACTGTGGACAGAAGCTTTCACCGAAATCACGCTGGCCGGAGACTGAACCTGAAAAAAGGCGATAATTGAAAGTGTTCTGAAAAGAATTAAGCTGCCTACATGCACACTACATTTGAATTGAAAAAAAAAAAAATACATTTAAGGGTTTTTCAAAAAAAAAAAGTGTTCCCTGGACAGTCAACTGTAGGGAGTCTATTGGGTAAACAAAACTGAAGAAGTTTATCTGTTCATTAATAAAATGACAGCAGTAATTCCCACATTGCTGGTAACTGCTAACATCGCATGCCTACCTTATTGATCCAATGTTCAGATGCCAAAGTGAACGATACCTTGGAGCCACTGATAGTTGATGGAGTAACCAGCAAGTGATTCAGCCTACATGAGAAAGCCTTTAGCAGTTTTAGTTTCAGACTTAATAGATTAGCTTTGATATATTTTGAAAAACTAAAAGTTTTGCACTTGATTTTGAAGGTGAGGTGTGCGGCCCCTGTGCTTTCCTTCCCAGTAGGAAAACGCCCCCCCCAGCACACGAGGCAGTTGCATTAATTACCAACTGCAGGGAAATCAAGGCAGGGACCCCCCAGACCCTGGCAAGCCCTGGGACGCCTGTAAATACGGCTGCAGCAGGGGCAGCTCGGGAAACCCAGCCAGAGGAGATGATGTTCATGCAGGACTACCTTCTCATATCAGTAGCACAGGCAGGGCAGAAGCCCAAAGAAACACAGTTCTGTGCTCTCTCCCGCTTGAACTTGATCCACAGACTCTCTCCTCCATGGAGGGTTTTGGCCAGTGCCACAAGCACATGGCTGCCGTAAGTCAGCAGCTCTGTATACAACACTGGAAAAAGTTCACATTACCTCTTCATCAGGTCCTTTGTCTTTGTTCAGCTGGCTTGGGAGAGAAAGGGCCCTGTGTGTTATTCAGAGAATGACTGCTTTGCTCTGGCTGGCTTTCTGTGCCTCACATAATGCCCTTCTTTACGAAGAATACTTTTATTTTTTAGAGCATTCTTACAGGTAGAAGTAGAGGGAAACACACTCCTCTAATTCAGCCCTGGCTGCAGAAATGTTAAGACCTGACTAGTACTCAGAGCACCCAACCAACAGGTGAACTTAATTTACAATATCTACACTTATTTTCATATACTGTTGGAGAAAGTAAGAGTGAGCCATCTTAGCACACCACAGGTAGCTACTACCAAACTATACCTGATACGTGGTTTCTTTTTTCTCACGACAAATTTTGAGCCTCCCCGACTCCTGGCACAGCCAACAAGCCCAACCGCTCCTGCGCAAGCCTTGTTCAGTCCCTTCGGAGGCATTTATTTTCACCAGTAGACAGAAATTAAAATAGGTGCATCAATTAGTACTATCTGATTATCTTGAAACTCTCCTCTCTGGAAAGCCAAAAGAGGATGCTCAAACAAGAAACAAAAGTCTCTTTCAATGTGACCATAAAGCACAAAACAAATGAAATAGAAAAATCAAGGTCAGCCTTTTCCAGTTGCTAAATTGAGCTTGCAGGTGGAAAGAAACAAATGTCCAAGAAATATATCTCATAGTTTCCCAGATAGAGGAGGAAATGGTTCCCTGCCCCAACAGAAGCTTTACCTTGGCAGGACATAAAACTATCCCTGGCACGCTGCCGCGGGACTCTGTTATCCACTCTCCCCTTCCCAGAGCCAGAAGAAAAAACATCCAAGGTTGGTTTGAGCCTTGGGGAACTCACAGGAGCCCCTTGTCAACAGATTCCCCAAACACTGACTCCACAGTACAGGATTCTTAACTCCCAAAGAAAAATAAAAAAATAGACATGAAAAAAACCCACCCAAACCCAAGTTTGCAGCCCCTTCCACTGCAGCCCCTGTGACACACATGAAGGCATGTGCCTTTACACCGTTAACAGGAGGCACATGACAGCCATGTCCTACAAAGCATCCCAAAAATGACAGTTCTGCAGCAAGCCCTGCTCCCACATAACCTACAAAAGCACCGAAGAGCTACTCCAACCCTTTCCACAGCCCTCTCAGCTCTCCCCTTCTGCCCTCACCCCCCGGGGCAGGTTCCTTTTCTGCTTAATTTTTTGTTTTCTCTATTTATTTGATTTAATTTCTTAGAAAAGCTAGGTCATAAGCCATCTGATGACTTTGTAAATGCAAAGGGCCAATGTTGTGGAACAGACAATCTAATGACATAGTGTTTAGTGTTCCCTAAAGCGAGAGACAGATGAAGAGAAACGGTGAACCGGCAACCTTAGCATAATTAAGACAAGCCTGAGTGCTTGCTGTAGTGCCATTACATTAATCTCACATCGGTGGCACCTGGCTAAAATTTATGAGATACGTAAAAAGGGCCTTTCTGACTGACCTTGATAAGACAGTGTTATTTATCACGTGAGGGAGCAGGCAAGGCTGCTAGGTGGGAGAGGGCGGACGTGAAAAGAGCTAGGAGGCAGACGAGAAGCTGTGGACTAAAATCTGCTTACACACGGTATTTTAAACAGGAATACAGCTGTACAGTAGTCACATCTGGCAACTATAATCAATCAATGCAATTTTGTATTACTAGAACACCACAGAAGATAACAGTGGAACAACCCAGGCGTTCGGCACTGCGCAGCCTTGTGAAGTCGAAACTCCAAGCGTACAGATTTTTCAAACCGACAGATTTTTACATCCAAGAATTCACTCTTACTTTTCAAAATTCTCCTATCATGAAATAAAAATGAAACTTGTACATAAAATAGCAACTCACGTTGGAAAAATATTTGCTGCACTAAAATTATATAGCATATATGACACTGAAAAACCAATAAAAAAGTATGATGATTTTATCCATTTCACAATGCTCTAAAAGTACAAAAAAAATAGTAGGATCCAGCTTCAGAACAAATATTTACTTCCTGCAGAAAAAAAAAATCCACAAGAAAACTCAAAACATTGCAGTAAACCTACCTGAGGATCCCCAGGAGCCAGCAATAGCCAGTGACTGACTGCTGACACTGCCTGTATGCAAAGCTGGACTCAAGATTTCAAAGCATCTCCCTGCCAAACCAATACCTGTCACTGACTAAAGTAACCAGAGGTTACTTCAGTCCTGAAGGGCGTCCACCCAGAGCAGGGCGAAGATTAGACATTATGTTTTTAGAGAAAGCAATCTGTGAAATGACTGAAGGGATCTAAGCCAAACTTTTTCCTACCCAGCAAGATAGAGCTTTAAAGTTGTGTTGTGAAAGCCAAAAGTCTGCAAAAACACCGTTCTTTATTTTGGCTAGTGCCTTTTCAGATTTCAGAGAGGACTCTTTAAGCAAAGCTTTTGAGACAAGGCATTCATAAGCAACAGCAAGTAAGAAGCTTAAGTGCAAAGAGCAAGAGTTGTTCTTTGTGTTTGGTCTGAAGCTCTGTGAGATCTGCGACATGTAAGCTCTGGTTTGGTCACAGCGACGTTAGCAGAGGGCAAGCAAGACGAAGTATTCATTGCCCCAAGCTCAGAGCTGGCAAGTTCTTCTAGGAAACCGTCATTGGACAACTCTGGCTCTTCCTAAAACAGAAACAAATCCCAGCAAGCTGTACTTCTTAAGCACTAATATTTTTATCCACCTTTTTTCCAGCAAACAATAGGAGATCTATTTGTTGTTCTGAAAAATGTAATTGCAGTGAAATACCCTCAGAGATTTTGAGTTGCTGCTTTGTGTTCTTCAGCTCAGACCCAAGAAACAAGAGAATAATTTGTCAAGAGCTCTACTAGGACTGAAACAAGGTAAAAGGGTATGAGATTTCTACCCTTTTGCAGTCAATCACAAGCTTGGTTACAGTTACTAGCGAAGTGATAACATATGCTAAGGCTACTGCCAAATTTACACTGCACCACTAGCATTGTCTGCTTTTATACTCTATTATTATTATTACAACAAGAGAACTGACAGGTTCACCATGTAGCAAGTTTGGGCTTCCCACCTGCAGATTCTTTCTTACCCGTCGTTTGAGCACAGGCACCCTTTCCTAAAATAAAGTTTCTTCAGAGGATATTGCCCAAGGACTTGGAGAAAGTGAGTGCACAACCGTCATGTCCCAGAGACCCCCTCTCCAATAGCCTCTTCCCTTGGGTCACCAGACTCGCACACCAGCTGCTCCCTACTGAAAAACCAGGCCCACCGAAGCCTCTCCGAAACACACAACCTCACCTTTCTCTTCCCATTAGACACCAAAGAGAGGGCATCAGAAACATCCCTAGGCTTTTATTGTCAGTGCCAAAGCGCAGACCTTTCATTATTAAACTGTGATAAAACAAACGTGGCAGTCAACAGTTTCCCACAAATGCAAAGAATGGCAAAGAAGCCACCTGCAACCT
Organism: Trogon surrucura; assembly: GCA_020746105.1. Lineage (NCBI taxonomy): Eukaryota > Metazoa > Chordata > Aves > Trogoniformes > Trogonidae > Trogon > Trogon surrucura. The sequence goes on along the minus strand of CM036621.1, from coordinate 50,209,989 downwards.
GCTCCTGTCAGAACAGTAAGCTGGAAAAAAATAAAAAAAAAATCCATTTATCCATTTCTCATGGGTAACTACCACACCCAGGCCAGGCTTCTTTCCCGGGAAAAGTCTTTTGCACTGCTGAAATAAAACACGCAAAATGTTGAGCCTTGCAGCAGTATGACTCCAGGAAAAGAAGAAGGTTGTATTGAACCTCTAAGCAGCATGGATTTTCAGCATCACAAGAAAACCCCCAAATTCCTTATAGAACCAACTAACCAACCAAAAAAACACCCAAAACAACCAACAAAACCACCTACAGACCAGTTCATTACTGGGTACATCATATGCCAGTTTGTTTTCTTACCAATGTAAAGGTGGTAAAAGAGATGTGGGGAGCAGGGAGGAGAAGAAAAACCAACTGCTCAGAGCCTACAAAGCTAGGGCCCTGCTCCAGATCATCTTCGGGGGGAACCTGTCATTCCCAGAGGGAGATGAGACACACCAGCTTGTGGTGGTTGGGACTGGTCCCAGTGAGTATCTTCTCCCCACTGCCCTCCATCTTTCGGTTTCGTTCTGCATCAAAACAAAAATATTTTGAAATCTTCAGAGAGGAGGAGAGCAACACATAAAATCATGCTTGCCAGGAAATGACACTTCTGACAGCTGAGGGGTCTAGCTGACATCTAGAAGACGCTGAAGCGTCTACTTCAAATCTGTTACGACTTGGTAGCTGGGCGAGAGCCCGACTCCTCTGGGACCAAAGCTTGTTGCCCCCTGCTTCCTTCCTGCCTGCATTAAGGGTAAAAGGAGGAAGTGCAGGAGGATTTTCTGGAGTAGCCCTGCAGGGGTGACGTGCACACCAAGGTAACTCCAGGCAGCCTCAGCCTGAGCTGGGTCTGCAGCCAGAGAGCAGTCCTCTTTATCCCACAGCTTTGGCATCCAGCACGGGCTCCATCCTCTTGGCACAAGCCCAGATGTCTTTCATCACATAACGCTCCCCGGGGGATAAAATAATACTACCTACCAGAGTCAGAATCTCTGAGCAAACAAGACACGGCTCTACGGTGTATTTCTATTGAAACTAGAGTTACGTTGTCAGATGCTTTACACACTCAGAGAACCCTGCTCCTATCTGATCTGGCTTTCAGAATTGGTGGCTTCGGTTTCCGACAGAATTTTGTGCTCAAATTTCAGGGAGAAGCCCACAGACACGGCACTCCCTTCTTCCTGCTTCACCAGCCCCTCATGGCAAGGCTTTTTACGGCTCCCTCTGAAAAATGACACTTTCTGTCAGACAAACCAGCACCGCGTCCAGTCCCAACTCTTACATGCCTATAATCCCAGCTCTGCTGTCTTGAGAGAGAACAATTCTCCTGTTTGAAATAAAACCCAAAAAGTACAAAGGTTTTTCCGATCCTCTCCAAGCATAAACATCGTTGTGCAACAGCCACTAGTAAAATTCATCAAGGCCCACTGACTGCCAGCACAAAGGAAAAACTACAAAAATAAACCCAAATCAGGATTTGCCAAAGATTGTAACAACCAAAATGCCATGCCCTGCCCTGAGCTACCCTTCTATAAATGTAATATCCTAACAATGTTACCATGTTATTTCTTACTTAGAATCTCCTAATTCCAGACAATTTCTTAAACTACATCTGAAGAAAAAGAAATTACGAAGACGAAACAAAAACTATTGAAATACTTCAGCAATTGATTTGTTAATGATTTTCATATTTCCTCATAATGCATTAATTTTAGTCAGTCCCCTTTCCTGGTCGATTTAGGGGCTGACCTTTGTCAAGTGTATATACGTGGGTTTTTATTCAGATACTGCTTCCTTCACGTAAGGATAGGAGCCCACAAAAGGCAGTTGCTGTGCCAAACGTCGCAGTAACAGCAAAGACACCGTAGCTGATTGCACGCCAGGCAAACGGGATCGTTGACATGCCAAGTTTATACAGGCTGCCCAAGCAGACGGCGACGTTTTCACCTGATCGCTCTCTGCATGGAGCCTTCCTCCCATGCCCACACGCCTGCAGGGAACAGGAAAAACCTAAACCTTCTCGTCTTCCCCGCTGCCGCTCTCTCCACTTTCTCCCGCCGCTGGAAATAGTTTTGCCCAGAAAGTCCATTTTTAAACCAGCGCCCAAGAGAAAAGCTGAACAGCAAATGGAAACACTATACTGTGACGAAAAAGTGTATCTGAGGAAGACCCGATGAATGGCAAACTGCAACAAAGAGGAACTATTTACACATAAAAGGGATTATCAAAGTTGCCATTCAGCTTGTGTTAATCAACAGGTTCGGGTAAAACTAAGTCCTTCTCACGGGATAGGCTCTATCAGACCTCCCAATTTAAATAACCTTGCTTATAACTCCTTTTCATCGCCGCACAAAGACTCCATTTTCTCTCTTTCTTGCTCTCCTTCTCTCTTTGTTGGTGCTGTTTACTCCCGAGTCTGTCTCTGAATTCTGTCTAATTAGCTCTTGATAGATCTGCTGCCCTGTTTCCACAAACATTTAATTCTGCCGTCAGTCCCATTTACATTACAGCATGTTGCATTGTCTTTTACCAACCTAATTTTGTTTGAGTGAATGTAAATCCCATTAAGCAGTCACTATGTACCTATTAGACTGTGGCATATAAACTCAAAAACCCTCTTTATTTACAAGAGCGAACATAAGGCCCAATTCATAAAGGATTTCTAGGACATCGCAATTTGTGGTTTCTCCCAAACTACACAAAATTCTTAAAGGCTGCAAAACTCTTTTCTTCAAGGTAGTATTGTTGAACTGCCCAAAACTCAACATGTTCCAACCACTGCATAACCAACAATAATGCTTTTATAATTCTAATGAGTCCCCAGGGAGCACTCACTAATTAGAGCAGTGATTCAAAGTTGTCATTACGAGTTGCTCTAGGTCTACTCCGGATTTTACTTCATTTTTTTGTTTGAGAAGAATACTTGGGTAAGCTGCCCAACTGTAACGAAACAAACCCTGACACATCGCTCTTTTTCCTAAGCTAACTACCGTAGCACGAGAGAAGAAAAGTCTGCATGGAATTTCATGGAGGTAACCAATATGGTTTTGAAGCCTCACCTGGAGTGAACTTCCATTCGAAACACATTTTGCCAAAATTCTTAACAGCTCAGCTGGAGTCAACTCTTGTCTGAGTTTTTCCTTGGGAAGGGAAATGTTCCCCGCTCTGTTAACACAGGGCAACCAAGGACATTCCCAAAAGTGCCAAGCCCAACCTGGTCATGCCTATTTCATCTGTTAGAGGGCAAATCAGCAGAAATATTTTGCTACACACCACAGCCCACAACCTGTGAGGAATACAGGCTACGAAGCCGCCACTCCACTCTTGGACAGAGTGAAAAGCACGGAAAATTATTAAATCTAATACTACGCAAAAATAAAGTCCTCTGCGGGGACAGGACAGTGTAACTTAATGGAACTACATCAATTTACATAGAAGTCCTGCTCAGCAAGTGCAAAGCCCAAAGAGCAATAATATTCCTGCCAGAGTAACCTGGGAGAACTGGTTTCATCAATCAACACTCTTCTCACACTGTAGCAAAACCTCCAAATCAAAACTCAGAAGCAGCTACAGATTAAAATATTCACACGGATAACTAACAAGCTCTAGGTACTAAGAAATTCAGTTCAGTCCAAAAGACAGCATGGGGACTTTTCTTTCGCAATTTTAGGCCATTAAAAAACAAAACAAAATGCCACAACAGCAAAACCTGCCCAATGCTAGTCAATTAAAATTGGAAAGCCTAAGAAAAAAGAAATTTTACTACTACCACTCAAACAGATGCCAAAATTTCCGATTACCTGCACCAAAAATTAGCTGAAAAGCACAATTTTGAGTTGAATTCATTGAACAGCTTTTCAGGGGGCAGGGGGGAAAAAGAAGGAATTGTAAAATTGCCAATATGTTTCATGTAAATGATTTTTAATATTCTAAATACTGAAGCTTTAAGGTTTGAGGCTTTTTTTTACTAATTGGTAGGTTTGCTTTCATTTAAGATAAAAGGATTAAACAATTTCAGAATGAAATGACATCAGTAAGTAACCTGCTCTTAATTTTAAGTACGCTTTCCCTCGAACACTGAATGGAAATTCCATTACTTGTCCACTTGTGCTCAAAAAGCTAGAACAGCGTGCATTTAAGACAGTGGTATTTTTAATTATGTCACTTAGATGGATGGTTCTTACCAGCCTTCATTAAGGGTAAGAAGCACAACTCCTGTCTGAATAAAACTTTAGGACAAGTACTTACATGATCTCTGCCATGACTTAAATGATCTGGAAGGGTGGTGATATGAATTGAAACAGTAACTCCCATGCCAGCAAGTATACAGGAGAATTGTACCTGTTTGCTAAGGACTTCGTCCAAGCATTCAGAAGTACCATTATATAATTAAATCAAACGAACATATTCTTTTCAATGTAGAAAAAATAGTTCATTTCAGCATTAGAAACAAGGAAACGAGCTCAAAAAGATATTTTGCATCCATGTCCACACTGATTTCAGGGTACCCACTGCCTAATTTTGAAGCAAAGAATACGAAAAGGCAGACGACACCTCCAGGTGTACACTGCAAACCTGCACTTCCGTGGCAGACTGCTAATTTCTTTGCCACATATGCTTTAATTTCGGATAATGGCCTGACTTGAAATTACAGCTCATATTTGATGGATCTAGCTGATCAGCATTTCCCCACTGTTTATACTGTGGGAAGCAGGCAGGAGTGAAAACAGAAAAAAACAAATGGGAGGGAAGGTCATTTCATGTGCAGGATTCACAGGTGACTCAAACACACTCTTCCCTCCCCTCCCCACCCCCAGCTGGCTCCCCTGACTCTCTGTGCCCACCTGCTTAGCTTGGGAACAACCAAGTATTTATTAAACTCCTACCTGTAGTTGGCAACTCTCCCCACTCTACCGAGACTACAGCAGATTCTCATACTCGTCTGCACAAAGATCCTCATCTGCTAAATGAAATACCAGGGCTCAGACGCACATCAGTGTCAATCCCAACGCTAATCGATCATTAATGTCCAAACAGGCTGTTGACAGGCTCTAATTTGTTAGTTATAGATTAGCAAATCCTTTGGGATACTAAATCAGCGCGATGCACTTTATTGTGCTATAATGGCACAAAGTCTTTGAAAGGTTACCTAACCCTGACACAGCCTTCAAAAACATTATTTTTAAGAGACAGCTGATCGGTCAAGTAGCATACGCAAGAGATGTACACAGGAAATCTTACAAAGAAATAGATTTCAATGCCTCCAAAAGCAAATATAAAAGCTGGTTTTCCATCCTGTCTGCAGCTCTCTGCAAGCGACTCAAATGCAAATGAAAGTTGATGCCGTGGTCAAACATCTCTACACACCTCACATTGCAATATTCAAGAACCCATAAAAATTAAAGCCTGCAACTTCTATAGCAGTTCAACAGAGGCACCTAACACGCAATATAGCTCAGAGAGATGTCCTAAAATCTGCTCCCCTCCACTGTAGACAGGAACGCTAATGCTGATTTGACTTAGAACAGTTGAACTATCTGCTTCCTACCATGTTACATAAAGAACGTCACAGTATCTTCAGGCAGGAGCTTTCTCCAATAAACAGTTGGTCAGCCCAATGAGATTCGTACCTTTGGGGGTAAACCCTCACGAAAATAACAGATAATATTGTAGGAAACATCTAAAGCAAAGCCTTTCTCTACAGTCCTCATTTGGAAAATAACTAACCTTGAATGGCTCTTCAGTCTACTTTCTGTTATCATTAACCTCCCAAAAATAGCACAAAGATTTCAAAAGTAACACCTAAATAGCTTGGAGTTTCAGCTAACTGAAACCCTGCTACACAGGTCTGGGATCAAGACATCCTTCTCTGTCATGCCTTGACTACCGTGAGCATCACCTTGCCTACAGACATCTTCGTGTCCCCAGCTGCAACACAAAGCGCGCTGCTCTCCCAGCGCAGGCAGGGAAGCTCTGCTCACAGACGAGGTCGGGGATAAGGCGGGTGGATGTCTTCCCAGCACTCCCTGGGCAGGGTGATGCTTCCTCCCTCCCAGTACCCACACACCATCCCAGTTGCCTACCTCTCCAGAATCCATGAGTGTTATTCTATGACAAATTACACTCTACCTTATTTGAATTATGCCTTTAAACAAAAAACTCTACTTTTTTTTTTTTCCAGTGCCATTGCTTGACACCAATAAAAGCTAGTTCTAATCTCATCACTAATTCTTAGACTCCGTATCTGATGTCACAAAGAAAAAATACATTTTAAAGGCTTTCTGCACAGCAGTTTGTTTGTGTCAAGGTCATTAAAGCTCTGATAGTACAGTAAGAAATTATGGACCTCATTTCCTATGCTTCGGAAAAATAAAACTGTTGTATTTTTATTGGGATCATACCTTGAAATACTAAGTTTCTGATGTGAAAAATACGTTTCATCTACCAACAAACACAGCTTTTAGCATTCCACCTCAAACCTTTCCTGCCTGTGTTCCAGAAAATGTGGGAGTAGGCAGGGTGGTGGTGTTGCTTTTTGGTTGCTTTTTACTCTTTCCAAATGCATTTGAAGTTCTACCTCATCCTCTGTTCTTTTTTCCTCATTATCATCCACATGTAATTTATACTGGGTCTATATGTTGCCTCTCTACCATATATTCTTGAGGTTTTTTCTGCTAAGCATTCATGACAAACCTTTCACAACAGACACCTTTCAGTGATCCCTATTCACTCCTTAGCTTCAAGGATACATGCTTTGTAGGGGTGTTTTACGTCCTGCTTTTTTGGTTTGTTTGTTTTCTAAACCCACATTTGTACAGATGCAAAGGACATGACAAGGAGAGAACCACAAGCTCCAGACCACACATGTGCACAGTGCACAACTAGGAAGAAACTCTTTGGTTACACTCACGCAGCTAAAAGAGAGGGGTCAGCAAATGAACAGCCAGAAGGGCATAGTAGGGTGCCAAGTCTTGGAAACCTCTTAGAGGGAGTCTTTTAGCAGATTGATTTTCATGTGCCTTCAGGCTGACACCGAGCCACGCGTGAGAACCCCTCTCAGTTACCCAGTGAACTGGGTCGTGTGTGACAGTATTAGTTAGATGGTCCTAGGATGTGACAGCAGAGAGGGAACCAGCTGTCCAAGGCTAATGTGCCATCTGTGCCTAAACTATTCTGCCAATGGTGTTGGCAGAACTTAAAAAGTGCATCCCTTTATCAGGCTATAAATCACAAGCAGGTCTTGCGCATTGTCAATTAAACGCTGATATATCGAGTGGCCCGGATGCTTCATTGACTTCCAGCCTTTTGAGTGTGAGATTTGGTGGTAGAACCTCTACAGAGGTCATTAGCTACAAACTTTAAAGCACCAAAGCAGCCTGAGCAACCCCCCAAGTGACAGGTCCATGGCTCACTGCCATTCAGGAAAGCATTCATTCTCACTTGGTTTAACTACTTGGGACAAAGGGGGGAAAAAAAAGCAACATCCCTGGCAGTGTTAAAGGCCAGGCTGGATGGAGCTTTGAGCACCCTGGTCTAGTGGGAGGTGTCCCTGCCCACGGCAGGGGGGTTGAAAATAGATGATCTTTAAGGTGTCTTCCAACCCAAACCACTTTGTGATTCTATGGCAGAAGCTATTGCAGATTTCATTGTTATGTATTCCTTATTCCCAGGAGACTGGGTTGAGTATTTTCCTATCTTTCTAGTTACAACCACAGGCAAAGACACCCATATGCCGTCTTCTCACAACTGGTGTTTCTCCCAACAGCTGAGCAAGCAGTGACAGCAGAGGTCAAGCACCACTACCACTCACTGAAATTCTCATTACACAACAGCCTCTGTATTGGGCCAGAAGCAAAGGCCTGCGAGGCTTTGCCTGGACTCTAGCCACAGCTGAAGCAGATGCCTGCAGAGGACTAAGAGCAGGGCAAGCAGAAACAGCATCATGGTCGCTTCCCAAAGATTCCCAGCCTCTGGAGCCAGGCGTGGGTTTGCACACAATTTCCATTGCCAGTGTCCGATCACCAACTTCCACCCAACTCTTAACACGTAACTGGCATAAACTGTAATATCATGCACAGATCTTTAACAGAGAAATACTGTCAATGCAAAAGAAAAAAGGAGGGGAGGCTGAAAACTGAAATCAATTTCTACGGGATACATCTCCTGATAAACAGCTACCAACTGAGGCAAAGAACCAAGATGCTGCTACCTTTTTGATTGCCAAGCGTGGTACATTAGACAGATAACCAAACATATGCATCCAGAATGAACCACATTTTATGGCACTGTCCTTGCCATTTCAATCACATAAAATAAAGGACCAAAATCAGTGATGTGAACTTGGAAGTACTGAGTATCTGACTGGTTGTGCAAGCTGTCTTTTTTTATTTTTTTTTCCTTAATTTGCTAATAGTGCAATGTCATCTTTTTTCCCCTTTTTAAATAAGGAAATAACACAAAGGAGTTAAAAAGTAACTCTGCAGTATTACTTAAAAATTCTTTTTAATAGCAAGAAATTGTTTGATGTATTTTGTAACTGGTTCCCTAATCCTCCTTGTCTTTCTGCACACAGAAGTGATCAAACTCAAAGAAACACATTTTCTTTAGACCCTTGGAAACTAAATAGCTCTACTGAAGATTAATATAAGATAACACTTTTATGTTGCTGTGTCATGAGCTACCGCTAAAGAGAATTGACATCAGTAATTGGAAGAAGCTTTGATATCTCCTGAGAGAAGCAATTTAGCATACATCAAAATAAATATAACATGCTAGTGCCTTAAAACAAAACAACACAACAAAAAACAAACCTTCAGGTACAATATACACTTAATGATTCCACTCATGTTTCTAGGAACCAAATCACCGCAGAACAGAGCCTCTATATCCCAAGAAGAGGGAAAAGCCCCTCACATTTACAACTTGAAGATTTATAACCATCAGCGGGGTGTTCTGCTGTTCACATACACAGAAACTGCACAAGAACATTCAAACAGATGTTGGGCTTTCATGGGGAAAACAAAATGAAGGAAAAAAAAAAAAGTTGCATGTCTTAGACTTGAGAGTAAGGGTAGGAAATTCAGTAAACACCTAGCCTTCAGAAGATATTCTTACCAGCAAGCAAGACTGAGGGAAGTTCATAGTAAGACACGAGTAGGACAAAACAAAGCTCTATTAACTATTGATGGAAACATGACAGCATTTTTCTTTAATTTTATTCTCTATGCCTCTGCGCTTAATCTATTTGCATGAGAATCAGGCTGCTAGAGTCGGTAGTGAGCTACTGAACGTACACTTTCAATCCATCTTTCTATTTTTCTCTGTGCTTTTTCTGCCAGCTTCCTGTTTTTCCCTCACAGATTCAATTCCCAGTTCTCTGCCAACTAGTATTAAACTTGCAAAAGTAAAAAAAAAAAAATATCAGGAGAAGAGGATTAGGGAAGAGTTTACAAAACATAATAGCTGCATGGGCTCACAACACCTACTGCCAAAAATCACTCCAGAAAACTAACATTACGGTGCTGTCTGGTATTCCCCAGCTAGCCCCTAGGCTAAGCGCAGGGAAATCTGCAGTAACGTCATCTGCTGGCAAACAGAAAACCCACAAAGTTTTAATTGAGAATTAAATGTCACTGAATACTCCAAAGGTTGCTGCCAGGTTGTCATCATCTTCCATATGCCAGGAGGTAGAAGAAACCAGGTTCAGCCTGAAGCAGATTTTTCACAAAGTTTACTTACATGAGATTAACGCACGCTTTCCAAATTTTTCCTGTGCAACTTGGCTAGAAGGAAGAAGAGGCTTTTGTAACACCAAGGCAGAAGCTGTACTGCTTAATCCTAGGTATCTTTTTTCAACTTTGGAAAGAAATATATATGCATATAATTTTTCTACAGAAAATACATACAATAAGACTATTGTTAATAGTTATACCTGAGGATGACATTACAAAGAATTGTGACTACAACTATGTGACTACGTGTCGCTGAAACGGAAATATTCACCAAAGAGCTAAGCAAGAGATATTGAAAGTTGACGCATTTTTCTGAAACGGGGGATCATTTCAAGTTAGCAGGTCTCACTGGAGGATAGCCAATAATCCCAGGGAGGTGTTTGCATTTCTACAAATGGTACCTCTGCGCTTCATAACGAGTAGGCGCAGTAGCTTCTAACAAAACATTGTGCTGAAGGGCTGAGTTACATATCTCCATCGGGAGAGTCAAGTGCACAAGAACACACTATACATGCTTTGAGTCATTCAAGCACAGTTCGGGCATTTAAGGAAATCAAAACTATATGCCCAAATAATTTTGTAAGGGTTTGTTAAGAGGATAAGCCCGACTGCTCCCTCAGAGGAACCTCCAGCTGACCAGATGAATGAAAAAGATTAATTTACTATTAAGCTGTTTCTATGGAAAGACTTCTTTTAAAAGAGATAAATGGTAGCTGGGCCCTGAGTTCCAACCGATACAAATTCTCAGCAGGACATATGGAAATCTCCCATATGGCTTTTTACGCTGGACTGCAAAATACTCCCTCCGAGTTAATTTTTGGATGAGCACATAGTTCTTCTTGCATTCGTTACTAACAAAAACCCCATAACGTGAAATGAAAGAGGTCATTTACAGACAGCTCACAACCAGAGTTGGCTAGAAATGCTATAATGCACATCTCTGCTTTCATCAAGCATGAGCAACCAATAATATCAGCCCAAAAAACATGCTATATGTTCACTTATTAATTGCATGCCCTTCACAAGATACTGAGTGATTTCTCTGGAGAGCTCAAATCGCAGCTTATTATTGCCAGCTACATGAAGCGATGTTTGAGACACGGCAGTAATGACATTGCATAATTCAGAGATAACATCCCCAATAATATCTGTGCCCAATCACTGTAGGAAGCCAGGAGGATGAACAGCGAGCTGCAGAAATCCCAGACTCCAGGCACACATGAGCAGGGAGCGCTCACAGACATTTCTGTTGTGTGAAGAGATGGCACAGCACTTGTGGTAATTCTTTTTCTCCCTCAGGAAGTATGCTGCTCTTCCATTTCAGCTAACTTTATTTACAGTAGTTTCATCATACTCGATATAAGGCATTTGTTTTTAGCCTCACAATTTAACAACAGTAGGTCTTAGATGACATCAGCCCAGTTGCTACTCGCACTTAATTTACAGATAATAGCTTTTCTCCTATGCACGCACAGACTCTTCGTCTTCCCCATCAGCTGCTGCAGCAAGTTAGGGGATGCCTTTACATTAGCAAATTGCTTCACCTAAGCAGCAGCCTCAAAAAACAGGTTAATTTGCACTGTTCAAACAATCACTTTAAAAAAGGAAAGGACTCATTACTTTAGTGATGTTTCCTGGTCCATTGCACCATTGTTGGAAACTCTTGTCAGTAAACAAATTACATCTAACATTGTGCCCTTCCGCTAAACAGATCTCCGGAGAATATCTCGTTATGCATAATGCTTTCTTTCACGCCTCTGTATCTGGCAGGAGAACACAAGTATCTATTTGCAAATGCTGGATACTTTCCTCCCTTATTTTCCATCTAAAAAAACCCCAAAAAGCAGTAAATAAAGCGGGGAATAGCTAACACTCAATACTGAAACTTTCTTTTCAAGTGGCAATATCAAAGAAAAATTTTTCTTACAGTAGAAACCACTTCCAGTACTTTAACCCACAGAGAAAAAAAGATCAATCTTCAGAAAGTGCTGAGGATCCCCTGCCTAAAAAATAAACAAAACAGATACTTTGAAGATGTGTCCACATTCGGGTGTTGCAGTATTTGCACATTTCAGAACCACTAACTAGATCAAACTACCAGGTTCACCTGAGGAGAAAGCTAAAGCCCCAAATTATGGGCAATTTTCCTGTTAACTGATAGCCAGGACCATGGAAACAGATAATGATTTCTGGGCAGTCACCATTGCTACACTGTACTATTACAGTCTGAAGATGATTTTAAAAGGCAGGTGGAACTTGCAGAACATGTTGGAAGCTTTGTTGACAAAACAACAACTCTTGGGAATTATATTAATCCCCAAGCTGAAGGCTTCCCTCCCTCCAGCTAAGCCTTCCTCTCACCTGGAGGTTTCTTCAGTGATTACTGAACTTGTATACTTGTCGCTGTATCGAAATTATAGCAGTTAGTGAGAATTATAATGGACAAATTTAATTTCTTTCGACTCCAGTGGACTTACACCATCGCTGGGCTATTTAAATGGATTATCCCCACGGAGTTTTCCATCAAATCAACCATCCCTCCAAACATCACTAGACAGACCAAGAGGTTTATGTACTCCAAGGTAAAAACAGAAAGCCCTGATGATCTTCCTGTATAGCATAGCAGGGGTCACCCACCCTGACCACAGTGTTCCCGAGAGGAGCTGCAGGGCATCAAGTGCGTTTTGGACACTCAACCTTAACAACCAGCTATTAACCACACAGCACTTTCCTTGTGGGAACAGAAAGGAAGAACGGCAAGGAGGACTGTAGGTACACTCAGGAGACTTGCAGCTGGGCTGTCAGAAAACATGCAAATCCCACTAGATGACTGCTTGGCCACACACCCACACTTAAATAACAGGGGCCTGGGGTAGATGTGGGGACATCTCTGGCACCCCTGCCCTGCGGCAGGAAGGAATAAAGCAAAGCCGTCCTGGGAACCCAGACAGAGTAACAGGTTCAACATCACAAAGCAGCGGGGCTCAGTACCCCACGCTGGGTCGCAAGGGGAGACTTGAGCCTGCACTGCTGCTTGTGTGATCACTGCCTGTGTGTCTCATCCAGGTGCTGCTGCAAAGATTCTGCAGATTCTCAGGTAGCGAGAATAAATGTACTCTTGGCATTTCAGCCGTGGTTCGGGGTTGTTCCTGTGTCCTGTCTGTTTCAGCCCATATAAACATGAGCCTCAAAGAGTCTGTAAAACAAACATGATAATAACACTTCCCAAGACAAGATTTTTTTTCAAATACAAACTTATTGGAAAACTCCCCTCCTGTTGCGTTTGCACAGTATGCCTTGATTTCAAATTAATAGTATTTGCCTGCAGCCACTGCTAGCATCAGGCAAACTACCGTGTACGCAAGCCAGTGACGGGAGAAGGGAAAAAGTCTTGCAAGGAAGGATATTATATGCTGGAAAACAGAATGATTATTGCAGGACCTGAGGAATAAAGAACAAATTTGTGAGGAAGAAAAATTGTTGAACTACAGAATTTTCACTACATGGTAGGAAAAATCCCTCAACTGTTTTGCTCCCTGCCACCTGTCCTTCAATTTTGAGTGGATGTGCAGTGGGAAACCATGTGGCAATATAGCAATCTGAGACCTGCAAGAAATGGGAAGGAGTCTGGAAGAATTATAGGCAATTTTGGCCAAAATGCCAGTGCAAGGAAAACTTTAATTTAATCTGAAGTCCTGCTTTAAGGGTTCAAGTGAGACCCAACACTAGGTCTAATGTATGGAGGAGAACTCTTGACTTCATCTGCAGACTACAGCAGAGTTCGGTGTCTGCATTAGTGGTATAGAAGGATTTCAAGAGGAGAATCAGTCATCTGGAAAAATAAAGTCAAATATTTGGAAAGGATTACCAAAAAACAAAGGGAAGAACTGCAAAGGGCTGGTTGTAGCACTGAAACACTGCTTTGACATACTTAGCAAATGGAACACTACTAGAGGAAGCAAACAGAGAGCAACAACACACCACTCGGCATCAAAATGCACCCGTTTAAAAAACCAAGAGAGACAAAATAGAACTTAAGCACAGGCAGAAGAGCCTGATCAAAAAGAGCTGCGTTTAGCTCCTACATGTTATTGTAAGTCAGCAAGGACATCAGTAAAACATCAGCAGGTCTTCATACTTGGCTGTTGGCGGTGTTTTTTTCCCCTCAGATGAGGCTGCCAACTAGCAAAGCATTCTGAGTGACCTTCCAGTCCGATGAAATCTCAGGGAGAGCATGACAGGTCCCTTCCAGCCTAGGCCATTCTATGATGATGATGATTTCCAGTTATCCTTCAACACAGACAGGGTAGCCCACAGTAGATTTCACAAAACCTTGAGCTAACTCTTAGAACTTCACCAGGCCCCCAAAAAATGTAAAAATTGGCACCAGAGCAGCAGGAAGTGCCAAGACCCTCCAGCTCAGATGCCAGCACAGAGCTGGTGAAATAAAGAGCCACGCTCACAAATCAGCGCACAATTATCTGAGCTTCAGTTTGTGAGGCAAGCCCGAGGCTTGGGAGAAAGTGAGCTGCTAAACACTATTATTACACCCATCTATAATTTAGAATAATCTGTTACAGGGCTTAGGAAAGAAATCAGACAGGACTGAGATAGGAGGGAAGGATGGAATTACACCCAAACAGGCCTTTTCACACACAGAGTTTTGTGTCTGATTTTTCAAAAAGAGAGTTTAGGTAATTAACAAGTCTTACATCATGCAATGAGGAAGTGGGTTTGTACCCACTGGGTTGGGGTGACAGCATCAGAACCAACACTCAAAACTTGTAAGGACCTGATCCAGAATCTGGGAGTGCTGGTTTGAACTCCTCCTCTGTCCACTCCTCTCCTTTTACTGACTCCAGCAAACCTTGGTCGGCTGCTAATTTTGCTGACGTAAACTCCAAGATATATCAGAAAGATATATTAACAGATATCCAAAGGAAAAAAAAAAGAAAAAAATGTAGAGCTGGAGCCAATGAACATTTTGTGATGTTGAGCAAGCCAAGGTAGGAAATGAATGCAGCATCATGCAAGTGTGCCCCAGCAGGTTCTTCATCACAATCAGCAGCAGCTTTGTCCCAGCTACAAAAGGTGTGTTTTGGAGATGGCTATTTCAAAGCAGGCATCAATCATTTTTAATTGAGTCGGGCTTAGTTACAGACTTTGTACTTCGTATTTTTCTTGGGCAAGTACATTACTTGAAACAAGAAAAATTGAAAAATGCTGCCTTCCTGATATAGTGGGTAATACTGCATATACTCATAATGTATCCATCCAATTTCTCTGACAAGACACATTGATGCAAGAGTAATCAAAACATACAACCATGTCCCTTAACCTCTTTGACACTGGTCCTCCGTTACATCTCAATATGTTGTGAGCTAAAAATGATGTACACCGGAACTATGAATGCTAAACATAACTAACACTAGTAGTGAAAAGCAACACACATCTGAATATGAATTGGTATTCCCGAATTAAATAGCTCTGATTTTGATAGCTAGTAAACATATTTATAATCATTCAGATGCTAAAATATGTGCTTCCAGTCCTTGAATGAATAAACATGAAAGCTGTGCCTGTTGATAAGTACTTACACGTTCATTTCTTTAGCTGGAATACAAATCACACTTTTAAATTTTTTTCCTTTGTTTTTTCACACCCCCTTTTTTTTAATTAAGAGAGCTAGGGTTTTTTCAGCAAGTCTATGCCACTCTAACACCACCGCTCACTATGAATGGTGCACAAACCACTATATAGAATTCCATTGGTGTCCTGACAAAAGCCTTTTACACAGATAAATCTGCTTCAGCACATTTGCTACTTGGGTTGATCCATAGCCTGGTTAATTTCTTTATGCTTTATTTTTTTTAGAACCAAGATGCATTCTAAATTCAGCATCTTGCTTATGTACAAATACTATACTTTGATTATAACCACAAGGAGTAATATCTTAGTGTGGTAAGAAGCTTGGTGAGGTGAGGAAAAATACAAAACCACCACTAAACAGGAAAATCTAAGAAAGAGGTAGTTGATTGTAATTTTTAATATAGGTTTTCAATGGTTAAATGGCAGAGCATGAAAAAGGACAGGGGTTTCATCACCTTAAACTACAACGCAGCTGGAAGAACGAAAACACGGCAGGAATCTGCCTTCCTCCGAGTCTGAGCAGCCTGAATTTTAGCTTCTATGAGTTGTGGATGCAACAGAGCCGAGACGGGAGGCAAAATACAGCAATCCAAGTGCATATTAGGACACAATAATTGATCTAATAAACAGAGCATAAAAACACAACTGCTCTTTCAACTGCTCCAAGATCTTCTACAAAGACAAGCGTAGGAAGAAAGGTCTCCCTGGGGGGACACCCACGTGCCCAGCCGCACTAGCAAAGGTGATGGGTGCCACCTCAGAACCAGGGGATCAGTGCACAAAGCAGAAGCTGGTGAGCACTCACTGGCAAAGACCTAAGAGGTAGAGAAGTGCCACCATCCTCAAGAGGGAGAAACCTCACCCAAACAGAAAATGGTAACATTACGGAGGAGCTAAAAACTGGAGGAGCTGAAAATACTCTTTTTTTCACTCTCATGAGAGCTTAGACGCTTCATATCCTCCCCCCCCCCCCCCCCCCGGTAAATATTTAATTAGAATTACAGTTCCTAATATTGCTCCTCAACATCTGCCCGTCTGAACTCCTCAGTCTTTGGAAGAAGTACGCACCTTGCTCACTATTACGCAATCATTATGGTACTATCTAGAGGTTTCCAAAATCAGTCTTACAAATAAATACCAGGAGTCAAGCTGTTAAAAAAAAAAAAACAACTCACACAAAATGCAAGCATCAAATTGAGCCTACAATGATGAAATTATGAGGGGAAGAAAAATTGCTGGAAATATTTAGTCCTTTCAGAAATTTCTTCTGTGCCACATCGTTTTGGAGCCTTTCATTTTCACTTCTATTACATTTTCCCCATGAACATGAAGTCCAGAAATTACTTTTAGGAAACGAATCAAAAAAGAGGGGGAGGAAAAAAAAAAGGTGGAAGACATTGTCACATAGACAAGCAAATTTAAGAGCAGAGATTCTCAAAGAAAAGTAATTATCATGAGATGTATTAAAACAGTATGTTTTTACAGTACATATGACTAATATTTAGTTGTAGCAATGCTAGCTCGACACTATGATTTTCTAAAGGACACCTAAATGGGAATTTCCTTTTCCCCCACCCCCCAAGTATTAAACCAACAGGGAATCTAGAACTGATTCCAGCTTGCATTACTTCTCTTTAAAGTTCCTGGAGGACGCAAAACTCCACCACTTTTTTCCCCCCACACACAGGGGTCCCTTGACCCATTCACACGTGTTGCTGTGGAGCACATACAGCTCGAAAAGGAGAAGCATTTCACAAATTTAAACTGACTCCATCTCCTGAAAAGAGCCTCTCGTTCCCAGTCCAAGCACACCACAGCAGCCCCCTCTGTCAGGAACACTCACACTCACATTTGGTCCTGACAGGGCTGCTTGCTTTAAAGAAAAGGCTCCATCAGAGCTGCAGCCTATGTAGAGACAAGGACGCTTTCCAAACTTGTTCCCCTTTCTTCAAATGGCATGATTAATAGGAACACAAATGCAAAACTTCACAATCTAAATTAAAATTCAAGAGGAAGAGGGAAAATGTGACACCCTGTATTTTAAAGCGTAATGTTATGCAGAGACTGGACCACTTTTACCAACCAAGCAAGACATGACATGAAGTTTAATAAATATTCAACAAAAAAAGAGGAAGAAATATGAATTTGATGAAGTTTGCAGGCAATTAGAGCAATTTATTTCACTATTAACATGACAGACTAAATGGAAATCAGCTATGGGTGAAAATGCAAGTTTTACTAGCCGGCATTCAGACCACTGAGTAATTAAATAATGAAATGGGTGAGGGGCATCCACGACTGACTCGTCTAGCAAGGCAACCATCCATCACAGCCTTGCCTCCTGCCAGCGCGGTGCTGAGACAGTGTGTGTGGGGATGTGTGCGTGCTCGCCTGTAACACTGCAGGGGGGATTTCTTTCCACCACGCAAAGACCGTCTCCCCACATGGCCAGCTCACCCCTGCTCCTGCTGCACTGAAAACGCCAGTTGCGGTTACGGGGTACCAGGTTCAGTTTACTGCTTGCTTTCTTTGCTAAAAAAACATTAAATTAATTAGACATCGAGCAAGCCAACGTTTTATCTGATTCCAGACTGAAACTAAAAAGCCATGCCATTCCTTTTTCCCCCGTGGGCACTCCTCAGGCAACCAGGACTCTCTTACATCACACTCTGTTGAAGCAAGGACAAATAGTCTGTACACAAAACAGTAACTCACCACATGCAGCTCTTCTGCCTTCCACGAGGCTTCGAGCAGGAGGGGTCCAGACACACCACAACATGAAAACTGTTGCCATGCTAAATTTGAGCATATGTACTCCAGTACTTCAAGGTAAATGTCACTGTTTACATGTGCTACCCTTTCAATAGCAGGCACTGCTCCGACCGTATCTAGAGGGTTGGTCTCAGCCACCAAGTTGCTGCTCCTGACAGATTTTCCAGCAACAGTTAACAGGCAGTTGCATCTGACAGATTGTAGATCTGTTTGGGGTTAATAAAACAGTTTCTAAAATAGCTGCTTTGTCTAGCAGCACATACAGTGATAGAGGTGGAAAACACTTGCTTTAAATAATTCCGCCTTTTGACTAACTTCCCTCAAACACTCTCTTTTTTCAAGGGGACTTAAAAAAAAATATTCGAACAAACAAAAGATATCCTACCAAGCCCAAAACCACCAAAAAACTTCAAATATGCCTGCTTGAAAGCTTACGTCATGTACAGAAACTAAAACAGGCAAATTTGGAAGGTCTGATTTTTAAGAAGCTTTAAAGGAATTTCCTTTCAGGAAATCCGCACAGTATCTAGCATGCTGCAAGTAAAATCTCTTTACAGTGGCTCCATCTGGTCACCCAAAAATTGCAGATACATTTGAAAACCTGTTACTAAACTACTCTGCAGCATATAACACACAACTAGGCTCTTGCTACTTACAACTTCAGAGCTAGTCCATCCACTAATTGCCATCACCATGGGAACAAGTAAACAAGCATCAGTGAAAGGGAAAATATTTTCATAATCTTTGAAAACCTACAGAGATGTGCCTATCTTCCCTCAGTTGCATTTCAGCCATCAACTTACTGCTGAAGCAACTGGGACTTTGCAAAACCAAAAATCAATGGTATTTCATCTAAAATTAAGAAATTCCACTTTGATTAAAGATACTCATCTGTCTTACAGTGATAGGAAACATGCATAACAGGTCAATCTCAGTTTCAAAAGGAAAAAGGGGGGCCCAAAAGCTTTGATCTGATAGAGAAAACAAGCATTCTGTACGTAGTGTCAATATTCCCACTCATCTTACTCTATGACTACAGATTTTCAGGAAAGAAACCAAGAAAAGGAAGGAAACAAGAAAGCTATCCCAATTGAATCTTCTCCAATGAACTTCAGCTATGCATGTAACAAATTCACCTACACAGCAAATACTACAGCCAAGTCAATGCAGCATCAATTCATCTTTAAAGCACACACAGTGCTGTATTGTCACTTTACAAGGTATGACACGGTTAAGTGAGTAAGTGTATTGGTATACAGCGGCAAAGGACATGCACATAATCAGAAAAGCACGTGGACATTTTAGCAGCGACAAGCCAACATACTAGTTTGTACTAACAGGTTAGATGATATCCTGGCCCTACTGAAACCAACAGAAAGCTGGCAACAGTCTTCAGTGTGACCAGAATTACAGCCCAGCACATTCTGCAGAGGCCAGCACAGTGCAAAAAACCTCCACCATTTCCTGAAACTACACAGGCTCTCCTTAGAAGGCCCACTTTAACTAAACCCACTAAAAAAAGTAAGAAAAGGATTTGATTTACAAACCACCTCATGAAGGATCCATGACACTGCTGTTAGATACAAAGCTGTATTCTAGTTTTAAATGGACATGTGGCCCCAATGTGCTAATTAAAGTAAAAAGAGACCAAGATGGCCAACTGTCTTCTATATCAACATGAATACCTTGATCACGACTTACAGCTCCACTGCCTGCTAGCTGGTACGTTGTTCCCCTGTCAGGGCATCAGAGGGCTGCCTCGGTAACGAGAAGCCTGTAGCCATTAATTTTTCATAGGGAGTACATATCGCTGCAGCATTACGAGGAGTTATCGATAAGGAGCAGCAGAGCACAGGCATTGCCAAAGGCAGGTTCCCTCACCTGCAAATTCCCTTACCCGGCAAACTCCATGGGCACGGCAGTGATGGTGGCACTACAGACAACACAGGCCTCTGCACAACATCACGAGGCACTGGCAGCGGGAGGGTGAATAAACACTCTCGCCTGTGGTAGAACAACAGGCACCTGCTCTCTATGGGCTGAAGAAATCCTTCGCCCGGTTAGCAAATATTTTTAAAGACTGCAAGGGAGCAGCACAGCAAAACTACCCACGCCATCCCTCTTCATATCAACCGCATATGTGCATGACTCATTAGAAATCTCAGGAGTCGCCACCCGCCGCTATTAACAGATTGCATTAATAACAACATTATTTTAATGCTTTTTCAATTTGCATTTATCCAAATGCCATCATGTTAAGCAGCATTAATTACACGGTTTTGTCTGGGATATCACGTTTACAGGAGCATCTGTTGAGCTGCTAACATGCGAGACCTGCCACATTTGAATTTTTTCTGACAACCATCACACTAAAGAGCTGGGGATGCTTCATTAGAGCTTCTCCGAAGTTTCGGAGACACTGTTGCTTCTGCTCTGCATGCCAGCCATGTCTTGGGTAGCCACGGGAAGAGCTGCATGGAAACAAGGTTTCTTTTCTCCAAACCTCTTCAAATTTTTATATTTTAAAAAAAAAAAAATGCTCTACATATGCTTTCCAGGATGGATTCCAAAAAGTTTCTTTCCTCAGTGGATAAAAATGCACCAGTTTGTTACTGGGCTCCTGCTGTGTCTGTCATAAAACCAGTCCCCCCTCAGAGCCGCCCCAGCCCAGGAGGCAAGGCCCACGTCACCCCCTTTCCCTCAGTGCCATGGCCCCACGGCAGAAACACCTCAAAAAGCCCCCAAAACCTCTAAGGCCCTTTGGGGGACCCCAACACCAGGCCACAGTGATGCTCTCTCCCCAGAGAAGGGGGCTGCTGGCGACATCTTGTGTGGCCCATGGTCCCACTGAGCTGCCCGTCCCTGAGGCGGGGGAACCGGCTCAAACATGGCTGCCACATCCTCCCTGGGACACCATTTCTGTGAGCAGGCCTTTCACAGGAATAAACAGAATGAAAAGGACCCAAGGACATAAAGAATCCTCCACAAATGCTCCTGAAGCCAGTGAAGGATCCTGGTCTGCCTTGATTGTATACAACTATTTTGGTGGTTACCACTGAGGCAGAGGCGAGCACCCACAGGGACTGCCCAGATATCCCCCAGAAAACACAAATGTCACTCACAAGGCAAGGCACTGCCAGAGGATTCAACCTTCTCCCTCACCATTCTGAGCCGAAAATGCTTCCTCAGGAGAATCAGGTGTTGTCCCCGTTACCACAGAGTGGTGCAGGAACTTCAGAGAGAAAACACAGAGGAGTGAGCCAAGGCGTGTGACCCTGGCACCAGCTGTGCGGGAGTGAGTCCCATCCCCAAAATGGCTCCACAGGGGATGGTGGGAGCTGCAGAGCACTGGGTCCTATTTCCAACACTGCTAAGATGGTAGTTTATTATGAAGAATAAAACGCCCGCTCACACAGATAAGTGAGATCTTGTTAGGAAAGAACTGGCGTGTCTCCCGTAAAGGGAAATCCTGCCTTGATAACCTGGAGTCATACGAGGTGGTCAGCTGGTGTGTGAATGAAAGGGATTTTCAAAATAATTGGATTTTCAAAAAGCCTTTGACGAAGTCCCACACGAAAGATTATTAAAGAAACTAAGCTGTCATGGGCCTGAAGGAAAGTCTCTTTTATGGACCAAAAGCTGGTTAGGAAGCAAGAGGTTTTGGGATGAAGAAAAGCAAGCACTGGGGTCCCCCAGGGACATATGTTAATGAGGATTTCATTCAATACCTTCACCACAGACCTGGAGAAGGGAGAAACTGTGAAATCTCAGAGTCTGCAAATGAAACCATTTTATATACTGAAATGGCAGAGCAATGGTGAAGAACACTAGCAGAAAGTCAAAAAGCTGAGTAAGCAGGAAGGAGGAGGGAGTTGACCTAAAAGTATTGTCCTGTAGGGATAATAACCTAAACCATGTCTACGTGATGCTGAACTCATGGGAGTCACAATTTCAGATCTTGCAAGTCATCACTGACAGTTATCTGAAATCATCAGCTCATTGTGCAATGACTTCTAAAAAAAAATAAAAAAAATAAAAAAATCAACAAAATGCTGTGAATCATCCAGAGGGATACTGTGACGAGTGTTTTGCCACTTTTCAAGTCCTTGGTGCATCTCCATCCTGTGTGAAGTCCTGGTCTCAGGAAGGTTGTGCAAGTTAGGCAAGGGCAACTGATATATATGATAGAGGAGATGGATGGACCTGCCACCTTGCACAAGGAGAGAGTCCAAGAGTTAAGACTACCCAGCCTGGAGAAAAGAAAGCTGAGAAGAGTTTGCTGATTTAAGGTTAACAAAAACATGGATGCAGTCGGTAAGCTCAAGGAACTGCGGTTTGCTAAGTGATGAAGAACAAAAAGTAGGGAGTATTGGTAAAATTAGGAGATCGATTTAAAAGAAATAAAATAAAGAATTTCTCTGTACAAGAGGTGGTGAACAACTGGGACTTGCTGCTGCAGAAGGCTGGAGAGACAAGCAGTGCCAGGGGACTCAAAAATGATTTGGACAAACTCATGGACAAAGGTCGACACCAAGATGGTAGGCAATGACCTCACATCCCAAAGTCACCAGTGGGTATTGGGGAGCGCTGTAGGATAGGCGAAGCTACCTCTTCGCCCTGAACAGCAGTGCATTTTGTCATGCAGACAGGAAGAAGGCTGGACTGGCTGAACCCCTGGTCTGACCCAATGGGTACAACAACAGAAATGCAGAGTGCTATACAAAAGGACCTTGCAAGGTCCTTTGTAATGCTAAAAATTTAAAATCAAGAAAAAAAATAATTTGAGAGACCTCCCTGCTAATCAGATCTTTGCAAAGCCCTAGAATACTTTCCAGTGTTGCTGTGTACACAGCACACTAAGGTGCTTTGTAAGATTTTGGGGTCGATGGGTGGTGGGGGGTAAAGGAAAAAACAGGAAAAGAAGGAAGCATTATGTCCAAAAGTGCCCAAATCATTAGACTGTTCCAAATGTTCAGCTGAAATCTCTGGCCAGGTCTTCAGTGCCCCGAGTGTTTTCCCCATCCTCGGTGTGTCAGTATAAATTATCATCAACATTAATTCTTTTGTTTCTTTCCCTTCCTAACAGATGTAGTAATCTCACATTTGGACACTGGCAATATTTCTAATTGTGTAATGGGGGCAGAGATAGAATTAATTAATGATCCAAGTTAGGTAGAAAGTCTGAGTTAATTTCTTGCAGGTTTTTGAGGGGTTACTTATGGCTGGAGGTGTTCTTGTGAGCTTCCAGCTCTGTCACAGGACACAGGCATGCATGCCAATGAGAAAACAGGCATTTTGGAAAGAGAATAGGCCGGATATTGAAGGACTCACTGCCACAAAAACTACTTTCTTAGTGACAACAGGCCTCAGATAGTAGCTGGAGTCAATGCAAAGCAGTACTGCCAGAAATTAAATTTCCTTGCTGGGAGCACGGTAGAGCAATTCTACTGAAGCACTTCATCTCCCCCCACCACAGCACCCTGTTTTTCCTCATCTGTTCACCTGATTGCTTCCCACGTACCAAAAGACAGCTGCTTTCCACCAAGGAGAACACTACGAAAAAAAAAATAAAAATCACACATGCACAAAAACCCCAGAATATTCACAGAGCAATGAAAATGATCAAGGCCACGCAAGATTTCAGGTAAGTGTATAAGTGAACTGCTAACTGGGAGAGTCAAGCTCCAGATCTGATGTTGATCAGATGCCCTGGGCCTGTTCAGGGTGACTATATAGCACAAATTATACACTTTGCCAACAGGGAGACAGTCACATAACACCTAGGTAATCCATGCCAGTACACTGCCTGCTCTTACAGGCAGCCGCCACTCGCTGGAGGTACTACAGACAGCCAGGAAAGAGTCTGACATAAAGGAAAGGGAAGCAGAGCAAACATGAATAAAGCTTGCTTGCAATAAGGATCACAACTCCTGTTCTACTCTGGAAGTTTTAAACCTTAGAAAAATTAATCCACCATAAATTATATGTATATAAGGTTAAATGTCTAGCAAAAATGAGACTACTCAGTTAACAGTGCAGCTTAGATGGAGTTGTTAAGAAGTGACAATTCTCCATGAGATGATTATGTTTCACAGCTTTTGAGAATAGTAACAGGATTACATCTTCGTTGTCTAATTATTTCAACTGGCTTCTGTTTGGGGTATGAAACATACTCAAGAGACATCTTTCTGAAAAAGCCTGTGTCCCATCTCTTAACTCCCAGTTTCTAGTACCCAAATTCAATACAATTCTTTTAAAAAATAATAATAATAAATGCCTCCTGCTGTAATTTTACATGTGTTTGCAAAAACATCCATCCAAGCCCTCTGGAAGAGAGACACACACACACATATATATATATATATATGTAAAATCCTGTAGTACGACTCCATACTCATTGTGAAGCTGATCTGGTATAAGAAAATACTGTGTATGATCCATCATGGTCACTGAAGCTACAATTATTCATCAATCAAGAACATTCAAACAGATACTGGGGTAGCATAAGCCCAACTTAAATGCCATTTCTCCACGTGCCTATCTATAGCAGCTGGCACTCATTCAGCCCAAATGCAAGGTACAATCCTCATAAAAGAGACCAGCCTCAATGCTACTCCAACCTGCAGCCAAGCAGAAGAGCAGAGAGCCTCTGGTTAAGCCAATCTCAGCTCCATGTCCTGGATCAAATCGTGCTCAGATCTGTACTTAGCCTCAGCACCGGGAAACAGAATTTAACCCTGCTAACGCAGCACCAGCCACACTCACTAGCTAGCGACAAATGAAATCAACTCTGAACACGCACAAACCAGTGAGACTCAGCTTCTACAAGAGATGCTGAGGGCCCCTGAGGGTTCCATGTATATTTTATTACCCAACTTCCCTAGTTCAGGTCTTGAATTTCTATTTTTCAGGTTTTTAAATAAGCAAAGACTGTTGACAAACACTGCGCTCACAGCCTTGCTCAGCAAACTACTGCACTTAAATAACTTTCACCACAGCTCAAAAGTTGTGGAAAATATGACTCAGACACCACCACCACCTCGCATGATGAAAATGAGCTGGCTGGCCTTTTGCTACGATAAACATTCAGGCTCCCCAAAGTTGCCCTTTCACCAGATTCAATGATTGCATATTTGCAGCAAGCAAATACTCACTCCAATTCCTGCTCCATGCTCTTTTATCAGTAGATTTCTCCTACTCGGTGTACACAAGCTGCATGGTAACCCTCTCTCATGCTGAAATACACTTTCAGGCGAATTTACCTTGGGGTCCCCAGTGATTGTGAGCAAGTTCCCCACCACTGTCTCGCAGAATTGCACCCACACTGCCGCCAGCATTCAGATAAAAGCAGTCTGTCAATAAAGCACTGAGAGAAATTGCATGCTTGGAGTGTGTAGTGTCAGCTGATGGACAGGAACTAAGCAACTAGCTTATCCTGAGAAAAACAGGGTAATTTTTAAGTGTCAAAAGAAAAAGAATTCAGGCCCAGTTGGCTTATTTTTAAAATAAAACAATTTAAAATACCCCCAAAATTTGATTTTTCATCCAGCATTCCAGCTTCACCTCTCTCTAAAGAGCAGTAGGACATTTTTCTTCTTTGAGAATGGATGATGATGTTTAACAGGTTATAGAGCTCCAGGCACTATTATTTTTCAAGCTACTAACAGGTTGAATATGCCTTTTCTTAAACTGTGGCATTCCAGAAATTCCTAACTTCTAAAATTATATACTAAGACAAAAGCCCCGTGTCTTTGCATTAACTCCAACTTAGAGCTGCAGATCTACAGAGTCAAGGAGTGATAAACATTGAGGCTACCATGTCATCTGGCTACAAGTCTATTTAGGGACGGCATACTGTCTCTTTATAATTAGAACTGTCTAGGAACCCTCGCAAGGCACATGACCTGCCATTTCGGGTTTGTTGGATTTATTTTTGTAAGAAATTTCTTTTATCCTACATATATATACACACGCATTAAGTGTATGTTTATATGCACACGTATAGGCAAAGGTCATCTTTTTCTTGTCAGTATTGACACACCAATGCTAAGAGTCTTGTCAACACAGGATCTCACTGATTTTAGGTACTTGCCACAGTGAGAAGGCGATTTTGATGTGAACAGTAGTTACCTCAGGTGAGGCAGACAAGTGCTGGCAGAAAATACATACTATACCTCTTCAAACTGGAAAAAATGAATATGCAATTACATATCAAGCAAGACGTGACTGAAAGCATCCGATCTCTAAGGAACAGCTTGTAAAACAAGGAAGAAAATGGAAAAACTTTTAATACAAACAAAACCAATGGATCTGAAATTAACCTGATTTTAGCACCACACAAGTTGCCTCAGATAACTGAATAGGGTTAAGTTTGTGCACTTCACTCCAAGCTGCACCACGATGAAGAGCACAGCTCCCCAGATTTACCTCCTTAAATCCTGTAAGATTTATCCCACTAAACCCCATTTAGACAAAGCAAAACAAATGAATTTTTAAGAATAATGAACACCTCTTTCCAACCCCCCACCCCACTCTGTCCTTCAGTTTTACTGCTGTGTTTCTTTCCATCATGCTTATAGTGCATACTGTTGGATTACAGAAAGTGAACAGTCCGCTAAATCAACATGGACCTGTCATTAAGGAGCTAGATGACATCCCCTGTCACAAGAGAAAGAAGGGAAGATGCATCCCAATGGCCATCCTTCACCCTAGAAGATGCCAAAGGTGGCAGATGGCTAGAAGGACAGTGGCTCATTTTGTTTTTGATTACAGATCCAAGCTTGGAAGAACAGCTATGCCCAGGCACGCCTGCATTCAGAAGAGGCACTTGGTGATTTGACAACACTCATCTCTCTCTTCTCCAAAGAACATGAAAAGATGGATTAAGACAAACCTTGTGCCAAGCTTTATAATGCACTTCTAATGACATATGCTAGAAATCAATGCTTCTCCAATGTCCTGCCACTTCCTCGGACTTGCCAGTGGAGTGGAAAACAGATATTCAATACTTGACACAGATTACTTCTGAATGCCACATTATATTAACAAATATATTCTGCTGGGGTAGGATTCATATTCAGCTTCTGGGGTTTGCTGTGGAAAAAAAAAAAAAAACACCCCAGTGTGTTTAAAAAAAAAACAAACAGAACAAACGAGAAAAACCAAACACCCAACTGAACTTCACAGTTCATCACTAAGTTCAAGTGTTCTCTGCAGAGGTCTGACCCAACCACAGACGACATCAAGGAATTCTCAGCTGGCCTGATTCATCTTGTTAGCTTCTTATTTCAGAACACAATTTTTTCTTCCCCCCCCCTTCAGTCATGCTCCTCCCTACATGACATACTTTGCTTTGCTACTAAGAACAAGACGGAGGAGTTTTTCTTTTCTTTTAAAGAACGCTGCTGCTGACCCTATGGACACAGCTCAACTACTCTCTGGGGGTCAATAGAGATACGATGGAAGCAATGTAAAGTTTTCTTAACTTATCATGACCTCTGAGTCCACAAAACCCGAATGTGTAAACCTTTCATTCCTCCATTAGGTTGAGGACAGAGTCACAAGAATCCATCACATAAAAATCACAGCCAGTTTCTCCAAACAGGATGCCAACTCCCATTCCGACACGAGGGCTACACTTGGAGAACTGCTCCATGGGTGGGTTTTGAGACCACTACTGCCAGTCTTTAAATGCTTATCCACCAGCCTGAGCCAGAAGATGCATGCTGTACTGCATGTACAAGAAGATGGATGCTGTACTGCCACACATGTTACTGCATTCCACGCAGAAACAATTATTAAACCACCCAAAAGATTAATTCTTATAAAAGTAATGACCAAGGAGTGGGCAAGGGGAGGAAAGCTGCAAGGTGCTGCCATGGGCACAGGGTTGGTGGTGTGGGGTCAGGTCAGCAGTTGGTGTGGAGGAGAGCAGCCAAGCAGCCCAGATGTCTCCTGCTGAAGCAGGAAGGCAACTGCAGAGAAGGAGCAGAGCCAGCTGCCTCAGATGGCTCGTCCTGTCAGAAGGGAAGGTCCCTGGGTGTTTCAGCACAATGCCTCCACCCCAAGGTGGGCTGGCAAGGGAGAAAGGGCACAAAGAAAAAAGCAGCAAAGACCTCAAGACCACTGTCACCTTGAAAGCTTTCTGCAAGTGTTACTACTGTCCAACAAAAAGACTCCATTAAAAAAAACCAAAACAATACTGTAAATTCTCCCTCAAAAACATTTTGTAAAGACTGTAGCAATAGCTCATATATACCAACAGGGAAGAGACATGGAACGTACCAAGAAAAATACAAGCCATGCTGATACAGAACTAGGGAAAATCCACCGGCAAAGCCAGCAGTATGGTTTTTGCAGCCTATCCTCTGCTTTACATAAAATACTCCCTCCAACAGTAGTCAGACATGTTTCCACATTTATACACATACCTGCACAGACACAGATATAGGGAGCTTGTTCTACCATCCAATAAAGTGAGGCAGAAAACAGAAAATAAATATGCCAGGGATAGGTTGGGTTTTGTATATTTAATAAAAGTGATTTTGCCAAGAACATTTATGACTGGCAGAAGGCAGGCAATGAAGAAATGAAAAGTGACTTCACTGACAGAAGCAGAGGAAAGTGCCTCAATATTCAGCCTCATGTCATTATATCCCATTAAGCCAACCCAGCAAGAGGAAATGTAATAGCAAAGTTATGGCTAGGTATGTACATTGTATTTTCCTTGGTTTTATTTATTCCTATCTGACAAAGGTTTTTTATCCTTTGATTTCAGCTTCTAGTCCTGCTGCACACCAGTCCACCGTGGCACCTAGATGGAAGTATCAGACAACAGCATTTTTGCCACGCAAAATCCCACATTATCAGAAAATACACACAATCAGTCTCTATGTCACTGAAAACACAGCTCAAGATGAATGAACATCACCCTATGAGTAAAGTACCATAGTAGAACAAAGGCAAACACCAAGACATTTGAAGAAAGCTGTTTTCTGTTACAGGGCAAAGTACTGTTACTCTTTATGCACAGACTCTGGAAATGGGGACTCAAACCTAACCTCCTTCATCCTAGGAATTACAGACTTGTATCTTCTACTCTCTATTCTCGATAGAGAAATGGCAATGCTCTTAATAACGTGCTTTAATGTTTGGTCAGCCCTGAAGTTGTCGAGCAGTTGGACTAGATGATCATTGGAGGTCCCTTCCAACTGGAATATTCTATTCTATGCACCTCTGGTCAGTTCAGGGGTCTGCTTCCCCATGTCCTAGGTGCCAGGGAGAGCAATAGGGAAGATCTTTCTTTGGTGCTGCTTAATATTTTTACTATGAAAATAACACTAATTTCTGAAATAGTTTCAGCTAATCAGTATTAGCGGCAGAGGAAAGGAGAGGTCCTGAATGGGGTTTTACATGTCCAGTGTTTTTTTTGAAAAATCTGATGTCTGAAACATCCCTCATGTGATTGCCAGAAAGTAAAAGTCGTGTATGAAATGCTCCAGCTGCTGGCTTACTGTGCAAAACCTCTACAGCAGCTACTTGTAAATAACAAAAAGCTAACACCACTGTGCTATATAAACTGTTGACGTACACTGAATATTTATGGAGGCATTCATCTACAGATTGTGTTATCTCTTATGGAAATTGGGGTGTGCGGTAAGTCTGAAAAGGACAAATCTTTCATTCATAACTAGCTCTGCATCCCTAGAGTACTTCAGCTCTAGTGTGGGCCGTATTTCTAATGTCTCTTACGTTGATTCAAGTCGTCTGACTTCTATTGCATCCTTGGGTCTCATTAAGTCCATCAAACTACAAACACATATGAAAGGAAAATGGGTCCAAAATGCATTTGGGATCTCAAAAGATACAGATACAGTCAACTTCAATGGGAGTTGGCCATCAGCTCTTCCAAAAATCTAAGACTATGCCACTTGACCTTGTCACGAGAGGAAAAACATCCCATCTAGAAACATAAGACAAAGCACTAACTCTGTCTTCCTGTCAGGGACCCCCACTAATTGCCTCTCTTCACATCTGCTATTTAAGTATCCAATTCACACAATACTCCAGTAGATGAAATAACAGAGGAACAATAATCCCCCCCCAAAATTAAATAGGGAGAGTAATTCCAACAATGTAAAACACAGTGGGCCCATTTTTCACCAAATGCGGGCCCAGAGCTGAACAGTCTTAATTAAATAAGGCTTAAAGACCATTCTCTAGATATATCTCACATAACAATGTCATCTGCTCTTTGGTTTGAACAAACAAATTCCTTGTAGGCAACCCCCCCCAGGAGAAAAAAAAAGGTATTTGATATCATCTTAAATTGCTGAACTAAAACTAAAATATCTAGTCAAACCACACTCTTAATGTAAACCACAGAGGATTATTGCTAACTTAATGGATCAAGGTTTATAGTCACTGTTATCAAACACCAGTAACGCTGACACACACGGCTGAGGCTATGCCACCAGCCTGCTTCATCCCTCCGCACCTATGTTCGCTCTTCTCCTTCAATGCTTTGCTGAGTTCCAACTTCTTTGTAAATGCTTCTCGTCCATACTAGGCATTTGCCCTACATCTAGTGGAAGACAACCTCAACTTCATTTAGAGACTGGAATTCAACTTTTACTCTAGTGTGTGTAAATGCACATTATATACGCAAAAATTCTGCAGGCAGGTAGTGTCACTTTTCCTCTCAGCTGCTTTTCTCACCAAAAGAGCCATCACAAAAAGACAGAATGGTAAGCATTTAAAAAAAACCAGATCTTCAAACACTTAAAAAAATACAAGGAAGAGATTTTGGAATGTTAAAATTCCACCGAGTTGTACACACAAACACACACACACTTCAGAGCTTGTATCATATTCACGGCGTGCGGCGCAATCATCAGGGAAAGCTTTATTAGACGAAAATAAGCCCGTTGTAAGAGATTTTCTTGCAATTATTCTGCTGCCATTATCCTGGCCGGGCATTCATTCAGCTTTTCAAATTAATATGCTTAGTTTTCTGAGCAGGAGATCAGAATAGAGGAATTCTATGGGGAACTCAATTACCAAAGAAAATAATTGCTCGAGCATTCAAGAAATTGGAACTACATCTAATTGTGAATAGTAGATTATTATCTGGATTATGGAAGACACTTTGAAATGAACTCAGACGTACAGTTATACACATCTTGAGGACGGTACCTGCTAAGATTTCTAGGGCTCCTCACCGGCACAGAGGGCCTCACTCTCAAACAGAAAACCAAAACTACCAGCCTGGTTTTGTTGGCTTTCAGACAGGAATGCAAAAAGCCAACATCCCTGCTGAGAAAATAAAAAGCAGAGAACAACAACAAAATCACCAAGGGAGTTTGGTTAGGACTCAACCTTTCCTATTCCGTACTCCTTTGGTATGGATGAGCATTAGCACGTTGCTGTACAGTTGGCTCTTCTGCTGCTGTCTGGTTGGAGACTGCTGGTGTGTTCAGCGGTGGCTGTAGCCCCAGAGTGGCACAGCTCTGATAGATGAAGGCATCCTCCTGCCATTGAGCTCTGCTATAGCACACAGACAAGCTTGAAGTGGTGGAACAGGAGGGCAAGAAGAAAAGGGTTTAAACCCGAGAAGTTTTGGATTTTTCAGAGAGCAAAATGGGACACTTGGTAAGGGAAAGGGATTTGCAGATTTTGTTCCATTTCTCTCTGAAGATAAGCAACCACTACAGGGAATAAAAGATTATAGTACTGAAAAAACATTTGAGAATTACAATACACATGAAAGGATACAGGATCTACAGGATACACACTGAGTAAATATCTAGTAGAAACGATACTTTGTAGATTGGCATCAAAATGGTATGGAGACTAGAGAAGGAGCTGTGAATGATGCTGAAGCTCAGACAGCAGGAATAAGGATCTAAAAGCAGAGAGGCAAATTCGAGACCCACAGGTATTTATATGGAGATTTTACAAAAAAAAAAAATCTGTGGCATCAAAATAAAAAACACTACACAGGAAATAAGAAACTGAATTTAGGAGTAAATTTGTGGCACAGGAGAGCACACTAAGAAACCAAAGACAAAATTGCAAGGAAGAAGCAAAGAGGAATTGGTGGTTATTTTTTACCTCAGCCAGGCAGTAGTATCACAAGCAGGGTCTCTCCAGAGACAGAGAAAGATCTGTGCTAGTGCCTGGTGAGGAAGGCATGGGAACTTCCTCCAGACAGATGATTCCGTGCAGGAAGAGGCTGAGACAGGCATGCAGAGTAACCAGGGAGCTCACTTTCAGAGGTCAGACTCTGAAAATGAACTTATTTAGACTCAGAAAATAAAGGTTAAGAGAGCATTTAGTTTTTTACTATACATGCGTTGCCATGGAGATAGAATGCATTTCCACAAAACAAACAAAAAACCTACAAGCAAACTGAACTTGTTTAATACAATGCTGGCACCAGAACAAACACAAGTAACGCAGGCAGACTAGATTCAGGTTGGTAATAATGGTTTCTTAACATCTGAGAACTGTCTTCCCAGAGCAAAAGCAAAAACAGCAACCCAGCACTCTAAGACAAGGCATGATATATTTTACAGAAGGGATTACGTGATACAATGGTTTGCAAGAACTGAGGACTAAAACTGGACAGCCTTCTGCTCCCCATCAGGTGAAAACATCTGAAAAAATCTCAGATTTTTTCAAATATAAACATACTTTTACCAATGCAGCACTAGTTTTGTTTGAAGAAAAAGGCAAACACTGCCTCATAAAATGGAAACCCTCAATTTACTAGTCAAAGCTTAGCTTATTTGCCTTTCAGGACAACCTTTTCTGTATCACACTTCCCCGCAAATAGCTGAGCACATGTTCATTCACAACAGGTCCAAACACAAACGCATTTCAATACAGGTTCACCCTCTCTAGAGATACTTTCTTGTCTTGGCTCCACAGTACCAAGACAACTTGCCAGTAACTCATTCCATCAGCCTTTCGAACACATCAGAAAAAGCTTCATTTTTTTTTACACACCTATAAAACTTGAGTTGTGACCAGCAGTGTTCTGTCTGCACTCTGACTTCCAGCAGCTTGGCCAGCTATATGGCTTTCTGACAAAGAACCAGTGGCATTCGCTATGTTTTGAAGGTTACCGCATTGCCAGCCATTTCCTACTGCAAATAAAAATTACTTGAGCCTTGAGACTTCAAATCGAGTGCCAAAGAAGAATCTCAGTGAAG
This sequence comes from Trogon surrucura, assembly GCA_020746105.1. NCBI lineage: Eukaryota > Metazoa > Chordata > Aves > Trogoniformes > Trogonidae > Trogon > Trogon surrucura. The sequence continues at coordinate 50,176,597 of CM036621.1, read as the reverse complement.
TTTAACGCAGCGGCCAGTTTAGAAGGATAAAAAAAAAATGTTCACAAAGCAAATGTGTAAATTTGAGGCAAGTTGTTTTGATTTGCTGGCTCTTTACTATTTAATTGCGGATAGATAGCAAAGCTAGAGACCAGAAACAGTTTTTGCTTTAACTTCTCCTTAAGTTCTGCCTTCATTTCTACCACTGTCCCCAGTTTCATAATACACGAATTACACTCTAGAGCACAGGTGAGTATTCTCTTACTATACCATGAAACACATAAAGTCCCTGACCACCCATGTTAAAAAGAAAACAACTCCTCCTCGGGTTCACAACTTAGTTGCCACTTGCCCATGGAGTTCTTTGCTCCATAGCTGCTGAGATTTACCTCTGATCCAAGCAAGTCTGTTTCCCATTTCGCTCCTTCCTGCTCTCCAGGACAAGGTTTCATGACAAAGCATCCTTTGATACAGAGCAAGCTAGCGAAGTCTGCCCACACTGTTAGGGAACACCTCTCAGCCTGCTCCCAGCCTGAGAACAAACACCTTCTGATACACCACTGGGTTGACTTACGTGCTCTCCAGCCCCACTAGCAATCACAGAAATTGCCCCCAGCTGAGACCAGGCTTTACCCTGCTGCAGGTGTATTTGATCACCAATCTCTCTAAAGGGCTTATCACCTCTGTGACAACAACACTATTTCTCCTGCCTTTTCCCTTATGCAAGGAAGCTGAACTGGCTGCAAAAGGGAGCTGGGCATGGAGAATGCATCTCACCAACGACTCAGGATGTCAGTTATCCGACCGCTGAGCCCTCTTCTTGCTTGGATTTTTAACCCCCCAACAGCCACCGACTGCAAAAATACCAGGCAAACCCCAGCCACACATAGTGCTTTCTAGACACCAATGCTGGCTCTATCTGCCTTTGAAGAGGCATTAGCAAGTCCCTAGGGCATGTGCACAGAGATCTTGAATTCAGAATAGACAGAACATTTTCCAGACCTTGCTAGCAGCATACTGAAGATGTACCATTAAATATTCATTTTAGACTAGGTTTCAGACACACAGGACTCCCGTAACCAAGATGCTGCCTCTTCTTCACATTAGCCCTGTATCTCTTTATGAAAACACTGCAGTTTGCTCAGTCCAGCTCCAGTAGGTTTGCATCACATATGTATTTGTGCTAGTCAGCTCTCCACCTAACAATAAAGGGAAAAACCATAGTAACGAAGTGGAGATTGACTATCCGTAGTATATTAACATTACAGCAGAAATACAAGGAGGATCAGAGGCCAGAGATAAGACAGCTATCACACCATTAGGAGTATGGCATCTTTCTCAGATCTACAAGCACCTGAAGATGATGCAGTGCTCCAACCTACTGATGGTATTTTAGAATTGTAATATCGTAAACCATATCGCTTCTGATTATTTTAGTGGAAAACATCCAGCTCACAGTGTTGTTCCACAGCTGTGAGGGAAGGAGCAATGTAAGCATAGTCACAGCATCAGCTCATGTCTCAGGCTGGGCAGGACCAGCTCCCGGCTCACCTGACGCTGCTTCACCACCTGGGCAGCCACTTGGCTTGTCCCTTGCTCTTCTGCCTGTAACAACATCAGACTTGCCAGCTCACATTTCAATTATTGGGAGGTATTTCGATGCCTCTGGAAATACATTTTTGTCGTTGTTGTTTAAGAGCCACAGCCAATGGCTTCTACTAGGGACTCATATGCGGACACTGCAAAAGTCTGTGGCTTACTGAAAATGCAAAGAGAAAATACACTGTCTTACAGAAATATACAAATATAAATAAAACCAAATGAGTTCAGTATCAAACTGTGTGGAATTATGTCATTATGCAGATTGTTCTGCTGAACCAAAATGTCCGTTTCTGAACTGAAGGATGTTTCTGCATACTCATACGAGCAGTTCCTGATTCTGGCAGGAGACTTTACAGAAGGCTTTCAGCAATGGTTGAGTCTAGTACTACTGAGTACAAGTGACCATGGCCACCACTGGTTCATGAAAGGGAATCACCAATAGTTTTTAAATGGACATCTCCACTTCCAGGTTTTTCCATTTTTCTTGAAGACACAGAGTTGCTCTTCAAGGATCCCTCACTTACACTGCCTTGTCCCAAGGAATGAAAGGAGGGAGAAAGGCTTTCAGTAAATGGGTAACCAGCCGTATGACTTAGAAGCACCTCACATCCGAAATCCAACATGGCTCTTTCTACTCTACTTTTAATGTCAAAAAACTACAAAAGTGTCCTTTTATGGCTAGAGCTTTAAGGAAACACAAAGAAACTCATTGGCAATAAAGCACCACTTGTTTCCTTGTAACTAAGTTTATCACAGTTTAACAACAGACACTTTTTAATATAATTTATAGTCTGCGTATGATAAGTGTCTCCAAGCAGATACCTGCTGGAGTGGACATTTCTAGTCCATGCGCTCAGAAACATACCAAAGAAATGCTGTTCACCAAGCAACAATACTTATTACGTACACATATATATGTATGTTTATGTAGATGTTTACATATGGATATGTATAAATGAATATATGTATATCCACATTTTCTATATACATGCGTGTATAAATATGTATTTAAATTTTCATAGATGACAGCCAAAAGCAGAAGTTTGTGGGCCAAGGTCTTCTATGCATACCAGCGAGGGCTCCTCACTGGTATCAGTAAGACCCAAGACTATGGACCATCTCCTTTCTCTTGAAAGACCATAACCTCTATGAGCTCAGAAAGAAGACGGTACACCTGGAACAAGAAGCCTATTAGACCTGTTCTGGGTCATAAGGCATTTGTCGCAGACGGCAATCAAAATATCATCACAGCTGACCATGGAGGAAAAACTCGCAAGTCACAAAGGGCGGCCCTCGAATCCAGGTCTCAGCTGAGCACAGCCATTAAGCAGCACGTAATTCCCACAGAGCTCTGTCAGGTCTGCAAATGCGTTCAAAGCTAAGCACAGGGCTAAGTGCATTCCTGAGTAACAACAGTAGACGATCAGTTCTGGGAAGGTTAATAAGAGGTTTGAGGCAGACGTGAACATGAGATGCAACAGTTAGACATGCTTTACTCTTCCAGCATCCACTGGCCCTGTCAAGCCATCTTTGCGAGCTGTGTTACAAGGATTTATACAATAGCTTACACTGAGCTCACTTGACAGCTACAATTGCTTAGGAATTACAAAATTAGAAACTGGAGTTAAGGCCTGTTAAATGGTGATCATCTCACGCCCAGAGGAAAATTACAGTTGTCACAGGTGCTAGCTTACACAAGTTGGTTATTTTTATTTTCCAGGCTGTTATTGCTACTAAACACTGCAGAACTCCACATCCCACACACAAAATTTTCATTCAGCTCTATCCAGGGTTTGGTTTTCAGTCCCTCCTATTCAGTTATGCTGGGACTGTAAGGGCAGATTGAACTTTAATTTTTACTTAGACTCAGAAAATCTCTCTCCATAATATTCTGTGTCTCTTCTTATCTTCTTTGACATATCCAGTGGGTCAGCAGAGCCTATGATGGGTAAAACACACCCGAGAAGTCAACAACATCAGGTTTCATGGCACCCTTACATAATACAGACAGAAACTCTGCATCCCCTAGAAACAAATCAAGTAGCATCTACAATAAGTAGTATAATTTTCCCTGAACTTACTAACGGTGAGTAGGCTCTGTTGAGCTTTTCTGGTGTTTCACACGGCAGCAGTGCGGCAGAGGCGAAGGAGGTCTGCCTCGGCTCATTACAGCTGACAGAGCATGAGAATTAATACAGTAAAGTAACTGCAAACTCTGTGATGCCACGCAACTTCTGGTTTCCAGCCTATAAACACTCTAAGCCTTCCAAAGTGCCCTGAAGATAAAACAAGACACGGGATTTAGTTCCAAAGTCATGGTTAATGACAGCACATCTCAGAAGCGATATTAAACTGTAAACCTTGGAGGAAAAGGCAGTCTCTTGCTATTAGAGATCAGGGTGAAGCCCATGGCCATATTATCTTATACGTCAGCTTCACAGGTTTAACACTTTGCTCCAAACATCCGGCATTCTGCCTCTGAGAGATACAGGCTATAGAAGGGATTTAATAGACTTAAATGTAATACAGGCTGCTAAAAATCCTATATTGCAAATTTCTTTAAAATAAAAGAAAAATATGTAATAAATAACAGAACCTTGGCATCAGTCTTTGAGGAAGATGCTAATGATACCAGGTTATTTCCATAGAAATGGACTGACTTTACGAACTCACAGAAATCCAAGTACAGCACTCTTGTATATACAATCATTATTTCTTTTAGACTACTAAATTTCTGCCTCTAAATAGATTTGGCACCCAAGCTTATAAATCCTCCCTATTAAAACATTAACCAACTTAAAAACTTATTAACTGGCAGAAGACTTAGGAATCTCACCAGAGTATGAGGAGTGGCACAGGAACCACGTGGTTTCCAACAAGCCGAAAGAAAAACAACCAGAAATAACTGACTCCTTTACTAAATGTTCCTGTTTGGGACGCGGTGCAGACCACAGTTCATGCGAGAAGGGCTGGCTTTTCAGCTGCTTGTTTGTCTCCATTTTTCAGTCCTCCCACTCCAACAAATTTAACTAGCAACCTTTACAAATCGGCCAATAAATTACTGTAAAAGGAGAATATACTTCCTGTCTAAATAAATGATAGCTGAAAAGTTCCTAATGGGTCTTGTACATGGGAAGAGGCTGGCTTTGTTCAACACACTGCACGCTGTTTTTTTTCCATAAAAAACAGAAGCTTCATTCACTTGGCCTCCTTATCTGCACCTGTCATTGCTGCAGCTTGGCAGCTTTTCCACTGTGGTGTGCCGTACGTTCTTTGCTCTCGAAAACCGGAGATCAAGCCTGCCTATAGGGTGTCGATGGAAGGTAGCCGTCGCCACATCTCAGCATCACTCCCCAGATCGGCACCGCATCTGCCAGCCCCCACTGAGCGTGAGCAGATGCCCGTCCACCTCGATGGGCCCGTGCTGGGCTCATCTCGGCGTGACCAACACACGGCACCGCTCTCCTGGAGTCCCCGCAGCCACGAACCGGCTCAGCCTCCTCCCTCAGTAATGCAACTTCTACATTTTGACAGTTTGAAGATCTTCTATTTACACAACTATGTTACCTACTGCTTCCCTGTTCGGTCCACATGTGTTGCCTGATCTAGTTGAGAGACGTCCCTGCCCATGACAGGGAGGTTGGATTAGCTGATTGCTAAGGTCCCTTCCAGCCTAGGCCATTCTATGATTCTGCGTCTTAGAAACAGCCCCAGTGGGGAAATATGCCTGAAAAAATAATGCGAACGTATACGGTTGTTTTAACTTCTCCAATTCTCTAGAGAACAAGCAGAAATTAATCTTGTGTATGTTTTCACACAAGCTACCTTATCCTGGAAGGGGTGCGATCGCTAAGCTTACCAAAGTCTTTAATGAGTAAGAGAGACTAAGAAAATGAAAGCGGTGGCAATTAGCCGCCTTTATTTTATCAGCAGACCAGACACTGCTCTAATTATGCCACACTCAACTTTGCACCAACATGGCCCCTTAAAAAGCCCAGCCTTTCCCACATCATTAACATCACTCACGTCATGTGCCAGCACAGTGCTACCATCACAGGATAAACAACATTAATGCAACGCAACAGCTACACTTAAAATACACATTTATTGTCAGATTAGCCCCACTTCCCGCTTGAGTAGCATACGCTCTAATCTGCCACAGCAGTTGCAGACAGTGCAAATGCCAAAGGAGACTCAGTGGAGCATGTCACAGGGCACTGACTTTTAGACTTGCAGCAGGCACGAACATTGAAAAGTTTGCCTGAACAGTGGTTGGAGACATTTGTTTGACTGAGACAATCTATAGCTCCTTTGATCACATCACCAATTCCACACTCTCTCTAGTCACCAAAGTAAAACTTCCCGTTTTCAACTAAGCAAGAAAAATTTAGCACTTTACAGAGTGCACAGTGGCAGCAAAGGAAACCTACAATTTTGGAGCCTCCTACCAGGAGCAGATGTCATCCTTGGGAGGATTGCAAAAATCTGCATCAAGATATCTCAAAAAAGTGTCTGCAATTAGTAGAAGGGATGGAAGAATTACTACACCCCTCCTATTAATGTCAGCTGGAGCTAGCTTAAGCTCCATGCACGGTCTTCAAGAGCTACTCTCGGAATTCTTAGAGCTTGTATTTTTCTTTAGCTTATAGTCTGTGTATTTGTTTGCAAGTGATAACAATTCCGACTTTGCATGCATGCTGAGATTACCAAACTGCGGACATATTCACTCAGGCAGGGATGGTATCGCATCACCTTGTCTCACTTCCAAGTTACCCTGCATACGATCACAGACCTCCAAGCCGAAATGATCACACATCCTAGTGCCAAGCAGTCTCAGCACCTCACTTCGGTGCTGGGTAAGGTCTGAAAGCAACATGTCACTACACCCCGAGCTGCTTTACTGTTCAGCATATCACCCAGCGTGAACAGCTTCTCCTCTCAATCTTGTTCTCAAGCCTTCACAAACGCTTCATTATCTTTTCTGACATAGAAACTGTTACAGTAATACAGTTGTGCACCCAGTCATCAAGCTGTGTTGACTTTCGACGGTACATGGCCAGTGCTTGCAGCACATTGTCTGCTAGTAGAGCACATAACACACAAGGTGATCTAAGCTGGGTTGTGAAGTTTAGTTTAAACCGGCAGTTGTGGCTCAGGCAACTCCACTTCTCCTCCAGGCCTTTGAGCCTGTTCTCCACTTTTTCCCCCCCAATCTAATCTACTTTGTACCCGAGATGCCTCTTTTCTGACTTTGTATCCCTTCAGTCCTTACCTAGCCCTTGGCACATTTCATGAGGTAACTACTCTCTTTTGTGGTAGGTTGCTAGAAAAATATTAGAAAATAGGTTTTGGAAGGAAGAAATGCCCACAAACAACTATATCATCACTTAGCAAAGTACAGTAACAACCACAGACCATCCGGGAAGGAGAATAAATTCCCAACAAATTCCCTAATACAACAGGAAACCCATCTTTTCTTAGGTGTACAGACAAATGACTTCTTAAAAACTGGAAGATCTGCCTAAAATCCTATATTGGAACTTAATGAGCCAGAAATGCCTGTGTTCCCTGGGAAGAGACAGAAATGAGTCCCCATCCTGAAATAATGTCAGTGTCCTCACTTTGCTGCACTAACCAGCATTTCCCAGGCTACATGTCATCTCCTCTCCAAGCTTTCCTCTTCACCTCTGCTCTGAAATACAAATATATTTGTAACTAGACACTCGGATTTCATGCTCTTTCATCATTAGCCAGGAATTGGCAACAATTAAAATTACCATAAACAATTAAAATTGCCATAAGTAATACTTAAAAGGTCTAAAAAGTTATTTCATTTTCTCCTGAAAGTGACAGGTGAATTTCAAATCAAGCAAGAAGGATATTACGATGCCTGCAGCCACTCTGCAAAACGACGGCTGCCTCCAAACCTCTTCCCAAAATTCACCATTTAATCTGCTAATCGCATCTGAAAATGGATGTGTGTGTCAAAAGCAAACGAAACAACTGCATTTGGATATCAATAGCATTTGGATCTGAAAAAACCACCGCACATTCAGACATCACCGTTTGACCCTGCAACCCAATTTATGTCGTTAGAAATTGTTTGTGCCAGACTCTGCTTGGAGGATGGCACGACTACGAGAGGAAGTGACCTGCATTAGAACAACAAATACACCTGGTGTGAAAGCAGTGAACTTTAAAAGCCTTTCCAAAATGCAGAGTATTATTTAGTCAATCATATACCACGCAGCTGCCCTCAGAGCTGTATGTCATTTTGATAAATTAACTTGAAAGACTCGGAGCATAATAAAGTCAAACCCGGACCCCAGACTACAGCAATCACGCTTGAATGCAATGTAAAATACTTCCCACAATAGAAGTCACGCTTGCTACTGTTTAATGGTTAAGATAATTTTGAACCTGATCAAGGTCAGTGGTTGCATAATGTGTTTGGGCTTCCCTGGTTTTCCGTGCGTTTGGGTGCTCAGAGTAGGAGTGACACTAAAAACATCGACCTCTGGGCAATGCCTGCCTCACCCACAAACACTGCTGAGGATTTGGCATTCCTGCAAGGTAGCCTGCCGGAAAAAAAAAAAGGGACAGTATTTTTTTCAGTGAGAGTTCATGAAAAATAGGGCATTTTGTTGCCTTGAATTTTCGATGCTGCGCAACACACGGGAGGGTAAGATGCGCCACAGAGAAGACGACACTAATTTAACGGGGAACAAAGGAAGGCTGCTGAGAGGAGTGCACATACCCACCGTGGTGGGAAGCAGCCCCATGCAGAGAACCCTGTCTCCCTCCAGGAACCAGTGAGCCCAGGACTTTTTTGGAGACCACAACTCCATAAGCCCTTGATTTAACTTCTTTTTTTTGGTAATTACATCACTTTCATAGAAGCCCTGCAAAAAATAAATACTTCTTTTTGGCCCAGTTTTGATGCCACCCCTCACTTTGAGCATCAATTCAGCACAGCTCACCAGATGTTGCTGCTGCCTATTGACTTAAGGAATATTTTTCACGTCTGAGCAGGGTTTTGGTCTTCCAGGCAGAACTGCATTGCAAACAGGGATATGCTGCCATTCTTCAGAGAAGCCAAAGCAGAGTGTGAAGTGGGTGACCATGCTGGGCTGGGCTTGCCTGCTGGGAAGCTCATTTCCCAGCCTCAGGTACAGGCATCTCTACATCTCTGAAAGAGGGTATTGCTTCTCCTGCTGTTTCTGACAATTTCTATACCAAAATAATTTCAAAAACACGCTACTCAAAGTCTAACCAGAAACTTCATGGCCAGTTGTTCCTCTTTCTATCACTTCCTTGCTCAGCATCTGCTATCATTTCCAGTGGGCTCAGCAGCTGGGCGATGGTCGCCCGTCAAAGGGAAGAGCAGCCCCCCTCTCCCCTAGCCACTTCTGCCAGCACATTCCCAGGCTAAGGGCTGCTGCTGAAGCAGCGAGCAATGCTCAAGGCATCAGCCTTTGCAAAAACATAACCTCAGGGAAGGCAAGGAAAAGAGCATTACTTTTCACCAGGAGTAAATGCTGTCACTCGGTTTTACTTCCCAGGCACCCTGACTTAATTCAGTGCTGGAGGGAGGCAAAAAAAAAGTCAGGAAGCTTCTCCTACCAATGTTTCTAAAAGAATCTAGCATTTGATCCACCAATTTTTCTTCACCCAGGTAGTATCTCTGACACCACCACAGTTAATTTCATGAGCCCCAGCAGTTCTAGTAAGGAAAGGACATAGGGCTCTGCTCATCACCCTAACAAGCAGCTGAACTCTAGACACTTGAGCAACATTCCAAACAGCACAGTCACTCTAAAATATACAAAAAAAAAAAAAATCACTTTTTCTGATCAGCATTCCTTGTTGGAGACTGCTAAGCAGACTCCACTCAGCTCTCCTCCATCATCCAGTTTAGTCATCAAAGAAAAGACTTAAGAAATGAAGAAGAAAAGAAAATGAAATTCCAGCAATAAGAAACGAACTTCAGCCCTGACGGCTCCATCACACGACCTGGAGCCAGGCTCCTCTTTGGTTCAGCTCAGCTGTGCCCTAAACCAGAGTCCCAGTTATCGCATTTTTCCACTTGACTGTGCATCATAATCAAAAACTGCTCTGTTTTATTTTGCATTAGACTTTGAGCATTGCCTTTCTGCTTCTGAAATGACAAACAAAAACAGAGTGGGAAAATAACCATCATGGCTCTCTGCAGAGCACTCATGGCAGGCAGCTGATAGTAGTCAAGTTTTACAGCTCTGATGCTCACTTCTCTTTTGACCAACTCCCCCAAATACTGCACACTGCTCTGCCTTCCTGGAAACCCTCCTGAGAATGCTGCCTCTCCCTCCTCCTCTCAGACATCCCCTTTTAACCATCACCTCAGAAGACCACGCAGGCTCTCTGGGCTGCCCTAGAAGGAAACAACTCTTCCCAGCCTCCAGATCTTAACCAGAGCTTTGTTCAAGGATCCACATCACCTTGTTTGCTTAATTTACACCAACGCTTACTCTCTTACCCTGTGGCCTCAAATGCTGTGTGTAGTGAAAAATATAAAACCCACACCTTCCCCTCCTTCCAGAGCCGATCCTGTGAATCTTTGCTACTGCTGGAAGCATGGTCAGCTCAAGCGTGGCAACTCCCCTTCATTCACCCTCAGGCAGTGAAATGAGACCCTCCTCATGCACCTGGAAAAACTGTCCCCAGCCTCCCATTTACCTCTTGTTATACCAGAATTAATACCTGAGCACTGCGTCTTCAACTTATCTACAAACTCTAGAAGACCATCCAAAACAGTTCTCCCATCTTCCTTCACAAAAATTTTCTTTTGGCCATAAGAACCTTATGCATAAAGATTATTTACTTAACATAAACACGCAATCAAAGAAAGAAAAGCTACGATTTCCAAAAAGCAACGTGCACATCCAATTGCTTCTCCACCTCCTGTTTTTTCTGTATCCTGCATGTCAAAGTACCTAGGAAATGAGGTTGATACATCTTCTAAAGTTCCCTTATGTTGTCAGTAATGAAAACAAACAACTACATGGAATTATTTACTTGAAAATTACTACCCTTTGGAGATACCCTTAGTCTCTGCATACAGAGGGTGCTTTGCCCAGTTTAGATTTTCATGGCTACTCTTGTCTACAACCAGGACAGCCTCAAATATCTAACACAGCATGCCAACATCCAGCAGCTTCTTACAATTTAATTTAACTTTGCTAGAAAGAGGGAGAGGGAAAACAAAAAAAGGGAATAAAAAAAAATAATCTGCACAGTCACAAACCCTCCTATTCTTGCACACTTGTAAAACAACAAGGAAAAAAAACAACCCCATACTCAGGTTTCTGTTTCCCTGCCCCTCAGCTGGGGTTTGATATACAAACGCCTTTCAAGTGGCCCATTTTTCCCGAGGGGAAGGATAGCAACTGCGGGCGCTCCCGCACAATCCACAGCCACGGGTGCCGTTAGCCAGCCCTCTCCCCGTGAATCGGCATCTGTGCCGGCCATATCAATGGCCGACTGTGCGCGGACAGAGCCCGTGTCACTCCAAACACAGAGCTGGCTGCCGTGGCTCAATGCTGCGCTTCACGTCGTAAAAGGCTTTTGCTTGCTATTGAACCCCGGGTAGGTTAAAATAAACCCTGGTTAAGGCAGGGAGGAGGGTGGAAGACATTACACAAATATATGCGCTGCCCCCAGCATCCTCGTGCCATGACAAGGGATGCTTGTCTCCTCTCCCTGGGAGATCGGAGCTACAGGATGGTCTATTCCTCCAGGTTTTATCTCAAACTGGTTTGCAGAGGTCTCGGACAGCATAATCAGCATGCTAGGCCTAATATTGCTGATTGCTGTCTGTGGTTATCATAGGAAAGGTTAGCGCTACATGGCATATCACAATAAGCTTATTGTTCCTGCTATTGAGTGGGGGCTACATTTTAATTTTGGTAGTGATGAAATAATGAAAGGGCCACTTCCAGGGGAAATCACAGGAATTAATTAACCAGAACACAAGGACCCTCATATCCTGCTTTCAAGCAGGGATTTCACTTTGAACTCAAGGACGTCCTAATTCTCCTACCTTCCCATACCACCTCCCTGAAGAGCCAACCTTATTTTGGGTTTGCATGGAGAGAAGGACGCGGTGATGCTCGGCATGCATATTGCTGTGCGTGAACTCACCTACTGAAGTCATGTTTATTTATTAATATGCATCCCTTCCCCAAGCACTCTTGTTCAAGGTTTTCCAGCTACTCATCGTAGTTAATAGCTCTTATCTCTCCTACCTGCTTGGTGGATTAGGCACAAACTTTTCTGTAAGACAGAAGCCAAGTAACCGTGACTACATTCAGAAAGAGGTCCACAGCCTTCAGACTTTTCCACCAATCTTGAAAAGCTGCTCTGGTTTATAACTTTTAAATTGCATTGCACTTCACCTCTCAAGTGTAATTAATTTACAGAAGCCACCTTGATTTCACCTAAAACCAATTTTTAAAATGTTTCTAAGGTGGATGTCACTTGAGATTCAGAATGCAAGGACGTCTCAGACGGTTTCCCTAGGAAAGCAGAAGCAGTTTTCTCACATAATTTTAAACATAACTCTCAGTTTTGCTTTCAGAGATCACATCCTCCCACGTAATAATTATTCCTCCAAGACTCCTCTGTGTTGAGGATGGTGAGAAGAGTGGCAGGAACAAGCTTTTCCTGCTCCTCAATCCAGAGACGAAGCCTTTCAAGGTTGAGAGGAAAAACATATCCACACATATGAAAACAGGAATGAGATGGAAAGTACTTCTGCTTGTTCCAAACAATGTAGAAGGCTGGGTGCTGCGGTGCTGGAGCTACCCACAAAATAAGGCACATAAGTCAGGATTTGCAGGCTGACTTGGCTTAAGCTTGGCTTAAGTTACCAAACAGAAAAACATTATCTTTACTGAATTCCAGCCACATTACTCACCCATAGATTTTGGGTTCTGAACAGTTCACAGCTCTAAACCTCTTTAAAGACAGCAAGATCTTTGTATTTGTGCAACAGCTTTAAAAAGCCAACATTTGTTTGAGCTCACAAACATACTTAAGTCTGTTCTTCAAACAGCAGTTGATGAAAACAGTGCTTCTCAATTAAACTAGCATATATTAACATTTATTAATTTCCTCTCTCTCTGTTGCTTTAGTCTCAGGGTGACAAACAGGCTCCAAAGACATCGGTCGGCTCCTGATGCCGCAGCTGCAGAGGAAGCCCAGGAGGGGGACACAAGCACCCGCCTTCTGCCGGCATCACAGACACGCGTTTTGCAGCAAAGTTCAGCCACGACGAAGGTGACTTTCTGCGTCCCCAGACAGCAGGATGCCATACATCTTAGCTCAGGACAGGCCGCAGCTCTGGGGAAACTGCAGCAGCTTCGGATCGGCAATATCCTCTGCGTTTGCAAACAGGTCCGTGGTTCTGTAGCCACGCACCCCAGGCGCTGCAGCGAACAGTGGGGCTGGGGCCAGATTCAGGCAAGGCTGCCTGGTCGCCTGCAGTGAGGCAATGCAGGCACCCGTGGCTGCAGCTCATGGCCCTTCCTCCACAAAATAACCCTCTTTCAGCAGGCAAAGCCCCTCTTCTGCAGCAGCTCAGTGGGCATCGCTTTCTATTGGGACACAGCCTTTCCCTCAGCCAGACATCAACATGTGCCACAGCTGCACGCACCATTTCTTTTTTTATTTAGAATAGCCCCCACAAAACCAAAGCCCAGACAGTAATACGTGTATTTTGGCAGCAGGAGCAACACCTCTGAATAATCGGAATGACCTGGCCATAGCACAGACCAAAGCTAGAGCACAGTAAGAGATAACTAGATGTAACGAAGCTCAGGCATGCTGCTACTCCTGAGGGTACGACCCTGCACAGCTCACTCTAACTCCCTCAAGGCAGCAAAGGCAAGCCCAGACTGACTTGTGATAGCCTGAAATCCAGAAAGCTGATCAATACACTTGAACACCACAAGTGGTACAAAAAGAGGTGCTAAGACATTCCTGGTATGCAATAAGGCGCTACAGCAGAAGCCCTCCAGATACACAACTTATTCTTCATTTCTGCTCCATCAGGTCATGGGAACATGACAGTAAGGAGATGCAATAGAAAAACAAACAAAAATCCCGTCTATGGCGTGCTTTAGACCATAACTCATGCACCAACATACACGTGTAAAGTTTGCTCTTTCCTTTTTTCAAGGAAGGGTTTCAAATCTGGCCCCAGCATTGCCTGTAGTTCATTGCTGCCTGCAGAACAAAGATGCTGCAGCGTGTAGTGCCAGGAACGCTTTCACAACAGCGAGTGGCTGAAAGGAAAAGGTGTTTTGGGAGCAAAAGGGAATAACACATTTACAGTATAACGACACGGTGTATATGCTGAAGAGGAAAACAGAACTGAAGCGTTCTTTTTTTCTCCTAAAGTCAAGAAGGACGGAAACCCTCACTATCAAAATAAGGAGTCTCCCTTTCCAGACAGCACCAGAAATTGCAGTCACTGAAAAATGTGTGCTTGTAAATGACCAGAATATATCTTGTCCTCCAGCAAACGAGAGTGCCAGAGAGTTTTAAGGTCTTCATGAGAGTCATGAGAGCATGTTCGCCCTTTCGTTTAAACTACCAGGAGAACTGTAAACCTGATGTATAGCATCATCTAAAAAAACAAAAGCTTTCAGCCATCAAGAGTAGTGCAATGTAAACTTCCGTATTTGATTCCTAGGAGCAGCCATGTAACAAGATAAGGGAACATACCTATGAGCGCAGAGTAAACTCATAACCGCATCATTTACAATTCTGCCCCTGAGCTCCTGTATTTCAATATATAAAACAGAAAGATAATCTCCATATGGCTTCCTCTTCAGAGCTGCAACAAAAAAAAATGTCAGAGCCAAATGAATGCATTTCGTATCCACTCGGTGTGTTATTCCCTATCTCATATTGCAGAGTTTCTTTTGACTTTCCCCGACAGAGGCAGTACTTGCCTGTACCCGTTCAATCAAGGAGGTTGCTGGCCTGTAGCCACGAAACCTCCCTGACCATTACACAAACAAAGAGGGAAGGTTCTGGCCATCCAGCACAACTGCTCACCATACAAATGGGGAAACTCAATTTATTAATGATAATAATGAAACAACATGAAATTAGAGGGAGCAGTGCCTTGTTCCCAATTAAGTCAATAGCCATTTTATCATTGACCGTGGTGGGATAAGGACATGGGTCACTGTAATTAAATTCTTTTTTTCCTTTTTGAAGTTTGGGTTGCAATATATTAATTTACATTTGTCTGACAGGACATTCTGCCTGCAATTTATTTAATGAGGAGAATCAGAGGAAGAAACAAATGAGGCAGGACAGAAGCAGAAGATTCATAGTGGGTTGAAAAGAGAAGAGGAAAGCAGAAATGTGATTATCTCCCTTCATGTCTGTATGAAGAACCACAAAGTTAAGCCAAAAGAAAAACCTCACGAAGCTGATGGAGGTGTAAGACAGAAGTGGTTTGCTTTCCCCAAACAAAAACCAAGGCAGCTGGATTTAGTACAGACGTTTCCTCAGCATCTTGTAGGAAAGTAGCAATGAGCACAGAGGATGGCAAGCAGTGAAAGGCTGTCCAGAGTGAACGGAGAGCATTAAAGCAGACCTCCTCCCTCATCCAACACTCATGCCAATTTAATGAAAAAATTCTGGTGCAGGAAAAGCAGAGGCAACCGGAGTCTCTCCTTTCCCCACACTGGACATACGACAGGCCCTGGGGTGCACGTACAGCACCTTCCCCTGAGCCTACGTTAGCTGACGAAGCTCAGCAATATCAATGGACCTGCAGAACAAATCAAAGAGGCACCCAGGACCCAACACCCACAACACACGCGTTTGGGGAATTTAATGCGGAGGCTACGTCCAACTCGATTCCATGGACTAAAGGCTTGTGAGCAACCAGAGACGTTTAACAGAGACCAGGGGCACATCACCCAGAGGAGTTTCAAAGCAATTCAGCACAGCACCTCGAGGCAGCTCCACAGCACGAACCGAAGCACAGTGAGAACAGTCAGGAAATCCACTACATAAACCTGTTTCGATGTGACCTGGAATAGTAACAGTTAAAAAAAACAAAATCAAAAAACCCCCGCCCCAAAGCACCACAACTTTTCCCTAGGAAAAAAGAAACACGTACCACAGGGCAACAGAAGTGCTGGGTGTTGCCTGAAGCCAACCTGTCCCAGGACCAAACGGGGCCCCACAGTCGTGTAAATAGGACGGATGATGGTACGTATGGCTACTCAGTAGCCATTCAATAGATTAGGCAATCTCTGTACAAGCAATCACAGTCATTTACTAGCTTGGACACTACAGTGGAAAGCACTTTTCGTTTTGGAGGAGGCCACAATAAACCAAAACGTGTTCTTTTGTACGGCAGTGTTGAGTTTTCGTTACAATAACACCACTCAGAGCCTCTGCACCAACTCCTTTCACCCTCAGGTAATGTGCAGTGCTCTGTTGTATAAGAAATGGATGCGCTATTCAGCTCTTTGATTTATTCAGGTAATATCAATTCAAGCTGATTGCAACCTACTGAAATGGCAAGTACCGGACACACATTTAAATTTAAGTGTCTATTGTGGCACAATGATAAATTTAGACTGGTTCCAGGACCAGTGTTTGTCTCTATACATCACTTCACAGCAAAGCTCTATGCCACAGAAAACCTCCAGCAGTTCTTAAACTGCTGCTGTGTCACTCTTCCCAAATTTAACCTTTTGAAGAGAACTGGAAAATCCCACGAAGACATGAGAAAATGTTGCTAACGCTGTCTGGACACACACAGCCATCGCTGCTGGTTTCTGTCCCTATTCAGCATTTGTTTTACCTGCACCACTCTGAACCATCTCCATCATTTTTCTGTAACGCATACGCACAAAGAAAAGTAATGAAACAAAACAAAACCACCCAACAAAAAAACATGTAATGCTACAAAGCCTATACCTACAATAAAGCTGCCCACTCAAAAAAGTGGGCTCAGATTGCTCCTTGCACAGTGCCACTTCCCTTTCTCCCAGCACTCAGTGGGCTGCAAATCCCCACCATGTGCCATCCACAGGCTCAAAATGCGTCAGTACTTGCAATTTCTTCTCTGTTTTATTGCCCTTTCCTCTGCGTTTTGCTCGAAAGGCACGGGAAGCCTGGAGGCACTGTCCGAATCCTCCTCTGCCGCGGACTCCTGACTTCACATGGGTAGTTCTAGGGTGGTAGCGTACTGAATTTCCACTCCTCTGTGACTCAGATATGAGCACAAGAAATTACTATATCCTTAGACATCTGTCCCCAACAGCAAATTGTTTTTCCCCTGCAGTTCACAGAGCTATCACACCACCACGTAAACAAATGCTCTCCATTACAAGGGCAAACTCCACCATAAAAACAAAAAACAGATGACAACACAAAACCTAAACCTTACATTTCTTGCAAGTGTTTCCACATACGCTAACTGTCCTGCACGTTTAAGCAGCAAATAAATCAGTTCCTCACACAAAGGTTTCAATGCAGGAATGCACTAAAAAAGAATTTACTCAGTATGTGGTCTGTGCAGTCAAAGCTGGGTAAAAAAAAAAAAAAAAGCTTAAAAAAAAAAAGCTTCAGTTTCTCAGGTTTGCTCCTCGCAGGATCCAGCACTACACAGCAGTGAGGCCCATGGCACCCAGGAACACAAGGACGGTATTTGGCAGCACGGTCATTGTGTTAGTAAGATAAATGCTGGTATCTCTGCTTGCTCCTGCCCTGCTCTGCCTGTAGCTCCCGCGTCGGTCGGAGCAGCGCTCTCTCATGTACAAAATCACACGCGTATTGGAGGAAAATGAACTTCCATCTCATACACCAACTCAAGAACAGCGGACAAAACTCAAAACACCCTCTGCAAAACATTTTGGGTGAAAGTTGGGTGTTTGGGTTTGGATCATTTTTGCCTTACATACTAGAAGTTCAAGGGAGAGTTTTACCATACAGATTTCTCTACGTGATATAGCATTCCCGTACACAGCTCTTGAGGGGAACCCATAAGTCAATACAATGCCCATTCAGTGGCAGACCACTATATACAACCAGATATACAAAAATTACAACATAAAATTAGTAAGTAAAGAAACATATTATCTTAGGTTGCACGTACATCAAAATGTAGTTGGTAGCCGGGTATTAGATGGAAAAAAAATCTTCCTTAGAGTAGCTGAAAGGTTCCTATAGTAAAGCATGAAAAAATGCCTGGATTCCATAAAACCAGACTCCTTGTCTGGACTTTACTACATGTAACCTCACCCATCTATTCCTCCCAGCTGGTAGATCATTTAACTCCATGGTGGTTTCTCACAACGACGCGTGTAATAACGTCAGTGCAGAACGCTTTGCGGGAGATGCAGCTAATAAGGGAACAGGACCAAGCAGCATTTATGCTTTTATCTGCTGCAATTTGTTTGTGGTTGGTAAAGAAAATGGACGAGGGATCCCCACCGTGCTGCGCCTGCCCCGGCAGCCTCGGCTGACAGCCTCTCGGTGCTTCGCCCCTCCAAAGCAACATGATGCATCATCCTTCAGCAGCAAGCTCGCGCAGTCAGTGAGGGCTGTCTGTTCTGGGAACATTAGAAACGTGCTGGTGCCAGACCAAGGTAAGTTACCACTATTTAATTCCTACCGGGTACAATATTGGAGACAAGGAGGACTGAACAAGCAGCGCAAAGCTTGCAACCAAACAGACGTGAGGTTTATTATCTCAGCAGAGATCCTCCAAACCACACTTGAAAAATCGTCCTCACGATAGTCTGCACTGCCAGGAGCTCCCAAATATGTTTTTCTGCCAAAATAATCCAGGTCTGCAATGGAGCAGGGAAGAGTATCCTTGGTCTGACGAGTCCCTTAAAACTTTCTGGAAAAGTATGGATTTACCCTTAGAGCTGAGCAGCGTGCACCTTTAGTGATGCCAAAAGTAAACACCAAAACGACTGCTCCGATGAGATCAGTCACAGAAGGAAAAGGACAGCTATTGAGTAAAAGTAAAGCTCAGACGAGGTTGCTTTTGCTAAGCAACACATGTCACACAGCAGGGCCAGGGGATTTGCACATCCATGGTACCACCGAGTCCTGGGGTTGAGACCCTAGGAGAACACCCTCCGGAATGGCAGGCTGACTTTGCTATCGAGCAAAGGGGCATGGAGACATGGGGGGCACATTCTCACCCCAGCATTAGGCAATGGCAGTGCCCGGGCTTTGTCCCTTCGGGAGACAAGGGCTCAAGGTTACCACTACCTCCACTCTGGTCCTTTGCTGGTAGGATTGGAAAAGCCTTTTTGGAGCTGCCCAAGCAGACAAACATCGTGGCTTGCAAAGAGCAGGTCAGACGAGCCCAGCTAGCTGGTTTCCACCTAGTTGCTCCTGTGAGCAGTCTGTCTTCAACAACTAAATATAGTGACTTTGCACAGATTTGATGACAGCTGGCTTTCTGCTCTCCGAAATTATTAGAACAGTAAAAGGGAAAAGCCAATCACTTAGGAAGAGAAACGCCCTTTATACAATCACTTAGGGAGAAAAAGAGCCTCTAAAAGGGCCTCTGGATGCCCTGCAAGACTGGAGGGACTGCCTGGATCTACCATTGTCACGGTCCCACCACCTTCAACATCACCATCTACTTCTGGCACCAGACAGGCTCTGCTGCAGAGGCACCCTTCATTCTCTCTTGCACCCTCATCTCCTCCATTCATTTTTCCTCTTCTCCCCTATTGCTTTTCTTTGTTTTCTTTCTTCCTTCCCTCCACCAGCACAAGACCAGCCAACACATTCTGATCACCCAAAACCAACTTTTTGCTCATTAAGAACATAGGAGTAAGGTCCCTGTTATGCTGTATCTACTTTAATTACATTATTTAGCAAGCAGATGTCTTTGTAAGCTGTGAATTCTTCCATGCAGAATATATTCCTTGATAATCAAGGGAGAAAAAATTGCAACTCCAGATGTGACACAAGGAACTCTGTTTACATTGGTAGGTGCTTATTAAACACCTCCTTACTAAAGAAATCTCCAATTCAACAAAGCAGTACATTTATTTTCATTGCGTATGGGGGTGTCTCAGTGAAAATAGGATTTGGGCAGTAAACTACAGCCCAAGATTTCAACGCTGTACCAAGTGGATACCATCGCCAATGACACTACCAGTTACTGTGGTGAAGGAAGCCACTGTAGTGTTTGATTACAGAAAGCGGTAATTGAACACTACAATTGAATACTGGAATTTTAAGCCAAGTGAATATTGATCACATTTTTTTATGCTATCATTAAACCACTTGAAGATATTGTAATACCGTCTCTCTGCTCCTGGCGAGCATCTCCTCCTGCCAGGGAGGCAACTTGCAGCAGTGATTGCTCACAGGACAGCATGTAATGGGTTCTGACAGAGCATTGCTCACTTGTCCATTCCTGGTAGGAGCAAGGAGCCACTGAGCACAGGAAGGGGAAGAGAACGTCTTCAGCTAAGTGCTAACACGTAATGGATACAGGCTTTGGAGGCTACAGAAGCAGATTCCACACGATGCTCTCTGTGGTTTCATGCATGAGCTGACTTTTGGGATGCTCTCACTGCATTATTGCTTTCACCACAGATTGTCTTATTTTTTTCCAGAGGTTAGACCCTGATGGCCTTAGCTCGGTTTTTTTAAGTTAGTCCATGCTTCCCAGGCTAAAAATTTAAATCAGATCCTAGGATCCAAGCTCAGACATGGCCAGGAGCAGCAGCTCTGGTCTCCTGGCCAGAACAGCTGTGGCAGAAACAGGCTCCAACAGAAAGAGGCGATGCAAGATCATAAGACAGAAACAGATTTTGAATAAGCTGGGAAGAGTAAAGAAAGGAGCCCAACTGAAGAGATGACAAAAAGAAAAGACCACAAAGAGGATAACAGCAGCTGTGTCAGTGCAACAGCCCTCAAGCAGCATCTCCTGGAGCACTTTGTTCCCAAAATGCCGGAGCCGTACTGCATCGTGCCAAGCCGTGGCTCTGGTGAAGCTGTCTGCAACTGCCTCTTGTCAGGAGGCTTATTTACTAAACCAGGGAATAATACAGCTCGTGGAACGTAATTTACTGCACAATTTCACAGCACTTCTAGAAAAACTCATCCTGGTATCATTGTGATTACCAGCCACGATTCTCTGAGTCTGTCTTTTTAGCTGGATGCTGGTTTGTACTATTTCATCCATAATCAGAGCACAGGAGGAATCAGTTAGTTCATTATTTATTTATTTATTTTAGCCCAAAACATAATATCCCACTACCCTTCCCCATCATGTCACGAATCAGCACAGAGGGGGGCTATGTGGATTAAATTACACCACATAAATTACGCACTTTTTTTCAGCACATGAGAAATAAAAAAATACGACCTACAATTGTCAGGCAGTTCTCTCCCCTACCTGAAGGTTTTCACAAACTCTGTACCTGCACCCAGCAGCGAGGACACACTAACAAGCCAAAGAAATAATGCACACCAAATCGCTGAACGTGGATTTCCAGGGTTCCTGTTGGCTGGCACAATCCCGCTCCCCACTTCCCGGCAATTTCAGCATAGAAGAAGATGAGCAGAGGCCTGGAAAACACTGCTTTAATTATCACCATCAGTCTTCAAGACAAGGCACTTAGGAACTTTAGCCGCTGTAAACACTCCCTTGGTAGCAGATAAGGAATCTGCTGAAAGAGGGTTTTGTGCGGGGAGACATCAGGCACATAAGGCTGAGTCTGGGGAACAGGCAGCTCCAAAGCCAGCATGAAAGGTGGCAAGAGGGCAGGTGAAAAGCCTCAGGTGGCTTCGCCCAGTTGCAATGACTCTGAAATCAATAAAGGTCCACCAGGGATCTGTTTGGAGCAGTTACCATCATTCCCCTCTCCGTATTTCTCAGAATCCTTCCTGTGGCTCATGGCGAGGGACCTCCGGAGCCACAGGCTGCTTCTCCACATTTAAAAAATCTCTATGGATTTTTCTTCTATGAATTAATACCTCGCTGTATTTCAAAACATGTCATTCATTTGAGCAGTGTTTAAATGAACTCAGGAACTCGGGTTTAAAGCTGTCACCACCATGAATAAGTGATTGATACCAGCGATGAGTTGTGCCTACTCCCATTAAAGATTAATTTGGTCCCCACCATTCAGTGCAGACAGACAAGCCAGCTTTCCTGGAAGAGGTGAACGGACTTTGTGTCTTCCCACATTTGGGGCCAATTTGTGCTTTTGGCAAAAGCACCGTGACAGAGCCCAACCTTCTCCTTTTCCCATCTCACAGTTCTTCACCCTGGGAAAGCAAGAGGGAGGTGAGGAAGGAGCCCCATCCTCTGCACCCACCGTGGGAATCTCCACGGAAAAGCCATTTTCTTGGAGAGACCTGCATGGGTACATCCATGCACCTCTGTACATGGCTGATGCAAAGAAATATTCGATTACAAAAATGTCTGAACACCACTTTGTACACACTGCTGAGTCCCACCTTTATCTCTTTCAGAACAACATGAGGTCCACAGCACCAAACTCAAGGGCAAGTCACCTGGCTGCAGAAACCCATCTCTAAACCTCTACTTCTCTGCCCACTCTCCTTGCATCGCACCTTTGTTTGCATCTTTTATTTATTAACTTTCCTGGTAAAAAGGTTAAGCAAGAGAAATAGTCAAGCATCAACAGCAGGGGCATTTTATGCAGATATAGATGTACATTTTATCACAGCCTACAGCCCATGAGTTTCTGTGTGCCAACCATGAAGCAGCTTTTTACAGGGTGAACGCCACAGTGACTAACAGCTTCAAAATATTGCCCATCTACCAACAGAACCAGTGTGATTTTTCTACTGGTGAACCCCACACTGAAGCCATGTGAGCACATATGTATTTTTACCTCTTTCGCAGTGTGGTGGCACACGCCTGTGTGCCCATACACAGCACGTTTCAGTAAAACTGCAATGACAGCTCAGAGGTTAACTCCGAGCCCTTCATTTTGAAGGCAAGCAGGTGAAGATGAATGATGATAAACAGAAAAAGGTGGAGCAACAAGTTCCTGCTGCTGCCAAAATTCCCAGTAACCTTTTTTTAATGACAAGAGCATCACGTGCAGAGCTTGACTTTTTCTATAGAAAACTCTTAAAACGGGTTCAACCACGCAGCCAGACTCTAAAGTAAAGGAGTCAAAAAAATATCACGGAGCAGCTTGAAGGAGGGCTGAGAAACCAGTGCCGAGCTGGAGCTGCCATATCACTCATAGCATTTTTCTCAAGATTTTTTTTCCACAAGTGCACAAAATGCTGTTTCCCAGGTGTTTCCAAACTAAAGCTCCTACTTTTATCTATTAAAAACAACAACACGTAGTTCTGTCTCCAGCCTCCTGACTCTTGCTACTAAAGCAGCCTCGGTCAGCATCCTCACAGGCTGGAACAGCCTGCTTTTGTGCTTTTGTGGAGGGTGGGGCAGAAGAAGAAAAGAGCTAAAAAGCCTGATAAACAAATCCACATTCTCCCTCAAGAATTCTGTTTCTTCCTTTAAGAATAAAGAAAATAAAAGAACCAGCAAGATTTTTTTTTTTTCCCTACAAAGCCAGCTGTATCAGCTCTTCCAGCACCAGTGTATCACCGCAATTTATTTCAGCAAAATACACTGTAGCCATTTAAGAGAGGGGGGGCAAAAGCACTGTGTGGTTTCTTCCAGGACGGAAACAAGAGCCAAGACCACAAATACAAGGCTGGGAGCAGACCATACAACCAGGACCTATCAGCCTAGGGGAGCCCGGAGGGGCCAGTCCTCCTGGGGCAGTTCAGCAACCCTCAGCCTGGTTTCACACCTACAGAGCTTCAGAAAACATAAACAGGACATTTTCCAACACAGCATCCCACCTTCCCCAGCACACAGCTCAGATCCAACACCAAACAGGCACAAGGGGCTCCCCAGGACCTCTGAATCACTACAGTAGATGTGTCGGACATACAACTGCGTATAACAGAAGACGTGAATATTTTATCTCATTTCAAAACGCACAGGTTTACTCAAGGGAGCTCCACCACCACCACAATATCCCCAATTTAACAGGTTCTAATGAGCTGGCAAAAACAAAAACATCCTCCAGGTGTGCTGGGATAAAAACACCTTAACAGTGACCTGGATGGTGAAAAATGCTTCCAACTCCTGCAGAAGGGATCCGAAACAAAAAGGCATTTTCCGCTTCCCTTCAGTCTGAGACCCTGTGAGAAGTCGCGTGACTTCCCCGCTTTCTGTAGTTGCCATCACTTTAAGTTGTGCCTAACTGCACGATAGTTTCACGGGCAAGGGTTAGTCCACAAAACCACCGTCAGCAGCGTGCTGAACCCCAGCCTCCTGCCTACAGCTCAGTCATGGGCGCGGGCACGCAACCAGGCACACAGCTTTGCCATAAACCTGTGAGAAAAGCAATTCTTTATCTATAACGTAAAACACCTTCCTTCCTCCACTTTTCTCTGATAGTCTGATGCTGCATCACCACGTGAAAGCATCTCAGCATTTTATATAGCGTCATAAAAATGGATGAGTGGGAAAAAAAAAAAAAACAAACAAAAAAAGCTCTTGGTGACCTCCAGTTTAACATGACTGGGTTAACACTTCCACGCTTCTCCACCACACGGCATCGCCTTTTGTTGTTGTCTAAATGCACTCCGCATTTCGTGCCCTAAGGACCATGACAAGGTGGAGAGCTCAGCCCTTTCACAAGTGTCTTGGCAGGCCAGCACTGCTCGGGGTGACCAAGGCTGCTGGCGTTCCTTGCAGCAGTAATTTAATCGATTTTGTAAAGGTTACGACAAAATTAAGATCACACTTTCATGTTCTCGACACGTCCTTTTTTTCTTTCTTTTTTTTTTTTTAAGATATTTTGAAGAAATTATTGCTGCAATAAAGGAAAGGACAAATACATGTCAGTAATAGAAAACAAATTTCTATTCCCGCTGTGACCAATGGGCCGTGTCGCACTGCGCCCCTGGTTGGAGGGGACACCCCGGCACGGCCTCGTTTAATGAGAACTTCTCATCTTCTCCTGCCAGGCCAAGTTTCCACCTGGAGATTTGATATTTGCCTTCATGGCCGGTTCTTAATCAAATAGGGTACTTTTAGAATGAAATTACCGTGGCTGTATTACGGATATAAGACATCTCGCTTCAAGGGCATAAGCCAACCATTAAATGATGGACATTAGAAAGAAACTTTTCCTTGTGAGCAAGTTATTACGTCCCAACGGTGCCCCTCGCATTTCTGCTCAGAGAACAACCCTTTTGCACTGCACTGCCCATCTTCTCTCGTGCACCTGCATCCTGCCTGGCACAGGGGACTTGGTCATCCTACATCACCCCTTCCTGTGGCGCATATGCCGGTAAGCCCCAAGCACCCGACCTCCATGTAATGCCTTTCCCCTTGAGAAAAAAAGTACATGGGGGGCACAAGGACCACAGTAGAGGACAGGACTATTTAGGTTTAGAAGCTGAGACCTCGATGCTCCAAGAGGCTGTGGTTCTCCAACCACATACTGAGGAAGCCCAGAGAGCTTCGCCATTGCTTTCAGCCATGGAATGAAGCTCCATGTTTGTTTCTGGCCCTCAGAGGCAGCTCATTTCCAGTCTCAGGGATGTGTTGCAATTTGGGAGGGCTCCCTTCCCTGAAGAATACTGCTGTAACCAGAGCTCTTCTTTGTTATAGCCCCTTTTTAGGGCCATGAAACCATGCAAAACCTGCACCAGCAGCTACCCACCAGCCCACGTGCCGATGGCAGGTCGGATCTGCTGCACAGTACCCAGAATTGCTGTTTCTGGGGAAGATTTGCCAAGATCAGAGCAAGGAGGAGAGTGCCCTTCCATAGCATCAACTTCATTCAAACTACCTTCAAACATCCATGCTGTGGCAGGCTCCAGACAAATAAGGTCCTGCTGTGTGCACAAGGAAAAACTGAAAAAGGCAGGGACTGAGCTATACAAGGTAAAGTTATGGGCCATCACTTTCAGCAGCATTTCTGTGTAGTTACTTTCAAATTATCCATTACTGTAAGTTTTCTTTTTCTCCCAGCTTGAAGATAATTCAAAAATAACTTGATTACACACACTTCCCATCAGCAGCAACAGTACTGAAGAAAAAAAAAAAAAGAAAGGTTTTCCTTGTTACTGTCTAGTGCTCAATTTTCTGATTTGATTTTTTCATGCATTTAATACAGCTTGTTAAGTAGCAATATAATCAAGAATGGCAAGTACGACGACCAGATTTACAGCGATTAAATCATCTCTAAAGAAACCAGCAATAAAAAAGTCAGAGAGAAAATCTGATCCTTCTGGAAATCCATTCGTTTTGAAAAGGACAAATTTGCTTGATTAAATCAGTTGAGGCACTATAGAAAATAATTCAGTTGAGGAAGAGGCTGTTTAATTATTATACTATAAACATTATTACTATCGCAAACCTAAATATTTGCAGAGATTGCAGTAGTGTGTGTGTTTTTCCTGTGCTGAATCTGAAAGATTTCTGTCTGGAACAACAGGTACATATAATGCAAGTATATATACACACAAACACACACACACACACGATACATGTAACAAACAGTAATTTAAAAGAAAGGCAAACCCAAACCCAAGGCTAAAGCCTCCCAGCACTTAGTGTCCCTGCAAAGAGCTGTTGGGTGAGGACACTTATTTCTTCTTCCTGGTGAAGCTCCTGGAGGATCCATGAATAAGGAACCTGAAGCCACCAGCGCCTGCAGGACTACCTATACTCTTTCCTCCACCCACATAACCATTTTTAATTAACAACAGTTGAGGTACCTCTACAGTATAAATGTGAGCGTAAGGGATAATTGCATTGTTTGTATAAATACATTACTTTCTAAAGGTTTTAAAAGCAGACATCCTGGAGTTAGGCAAGTAAATGCTTAATATGTATGGAGCTCTTAAATATTGCAATATTCAGACTCTTACAACCCATCTCTTGTATTACCTTTCCCTTTTTCTTAATAGTTTACAGTGCTGTTTCAATTTTTATTATAAATATTGCCTATATGCCACTGCTAGGCAGCATTTCAAATGACAGAGGTTAATCTGCGCACACATTCCCCTTGAAACAGACCGAGACCCGTGGCCATCTGCCAGCAACCGAAGTCTGAGGCCTTCATTTAAAGGAGTGAACTCAACTGCACATGGTTTTAGGGATAAGTAGCACTCCACAGGTAAGTCAAAGCTTTAGGATTCTCCTGCATTATGTTAAGATTACACCACAGCAATCAAATCTTTGTTTATTCTTTAAATATTCATGTTAACATGAACCACAGAAAGCCAAGAACAGCCAAACCAACCAATACAGAGAGCATCTGTTCAGCAACAGATGTGTTGGGAAACTATTTTGACTGGGCAGATTGTATGTGTACTTATATTTATACATATATAAACGCATACACACAGACATACACATCTATATATTTAGGTAGACACTGAATCACTGCATTAATTTTAGGGATGTCAAAGAAAAAGGATGTAGACTTCAAAAATCACAGAAAAAGCTTGTAAGGGAGGGGTGGCATCCTTCTTCACATTTAGCTTGAGACTGCTGCCTCTGCAATCCCTTAGCTAATGTTGCTGCTTTTGGCAAGGGGAGAGGAAAAGCTGGGAACTGGAGACAAGGAAAAAGCTGTCCCGGTACAGAACTCGGCAAATGGAGAGCAAGAACAAACTTTCCATATATAAGAGAACAGGAGTAAGATTGGGGAAACACTGAAAGGTTTCCCATGGTTCCCATGACTTCCAAGAGCCGCTCTTCTCTCTGGAATTCCTCTTATAAAACATACAACATCTTTTCATGACATTAGCATCACTTTCACAGCATGGCATCTTATCTCAGCTTCCTATAAGCCAACACCTTTCCCAAACAGAGGGGATTCCAAACACCCTTCAGGACATTCACAACGTGGAAGCTAAAAAGAGATGTCAATGTGCTGGGAGGGACTACTCCGCAGTGGTGAGATCACCTGCTGGGGATGGGTTTGCCGTCTCCATTAAACACATAGAAAACTGTAATGGTGAGAGCAGAAGGGTTACTTCAGTAAGTGTGTGTATATATGTGTGTGTGTGTGTGTATATATACACATATATACCCCCAAGTACACACAGTCCAAGACCAAGATAGCCTACAGATCAGTGACTCCCCGTCCAGAGACACTGGGACCATGCCAGCCCTCAACTTCCCTCCACAGGGACCCAGCAAGGATGCTCTCCTGCTGCAGGGGTACACAGCTCACAGCTGACTTCCATCAGTTGTCATTAGCACCCTACTCCTGCTTTCCTCTGGTTTCTGTCTATCTAGGTCATTAGCTTCAAAAATGTTGCATGGAGGATAGGGAAAAAGCTTATAAGAAAAATAAACACATCTTTGTTTGCTCTGAAAATGGAAACTATAGGATTAAAAGGTATCTGTATAAAAACTGATATCACAGATGAGCTGGAAGCTGTTTTGGTTTTTAAATCAAGAGAGTGAAGACCCAAAGCTATGCACTGTGCCCTGTTAATTCACCAGCTATTTGAATATCCTTTACTTTGCTCACCTTCTTTCTTTCATTTTCTTACCCTGACTACTTACCATCTCTTTGTAAGCTGTGATCTTTACCTACAGCAGAGATCTCCTTCCCATTGTCTGAAACGTTTACCTTGCAACTTCATGTTGCCACGATTAGCTGCAAAGATGCTTCTCAGCCTAAAATCTGGATAATTGTGGAAGACCAAAGTGAACGAGCAAACACTGCTTTGGATTACACAGACTGGCTCATCCTCAGACATACTGAAATCCAGAAGTGGCTGCGAGCCTTAAGCAAAATCATCTGAATCCCCATCACAATTTGACCGGCATAATGTCTTCAAGGGCATTAAGCCCCGCTACTCATCCAGGGAAAGGAAAGAAAGGAGTCACAGGTTCCAAGGTACTATGCTACAAAGTTGTTATTCCAATTTGGTGACTGCTGCCTTCTTTTCTCCTCCTTGTTATTTCGGTTATTCCCCCTTCAGTCATGTCACAGTGAGATGCTAGCAGGCTGCCAAATAAACTCTTTGGAGAACATAAGGACGTTACATGCTTCATGACTCCTAAAGAAAATATCTAGTACTGTATTAAGCATTTTACATAGTTCAATTTAACTCTTGTGTACTAGCATTAGACTCCCATGAACACTGACTCCTTGCAACGCTGTGCCCTCTGCTTGCTCTCTGCACCTTCCACTCAACTTCCACTTCTACTTCCCTGCCCATGGGACCATGGACACCAAGGACATCTCAGGGTGCTAACGGCAGACAAGGGTTGGGGATGTGCCCTGCTTACTCCTGCCAGACATCGTCTGATCCTCTGAGGATGTTCAAATCTCTGCCCTGACAGCGGCACAAAAAAAAGCCCTTCCCTGAGCTCAGAAATGATGCTTTCAAACCACTACTATCATTTTTTAATAAATGGCATTTGTCCAAAATGGCAGGGTTTTTAAGAGAAAATGACACTAATTTATGCAAAAGTAAATGATATAATTGCAATATTCATTTCCACCTCAAGTCAATTTTCAAGGGGGTAATAGGAACCAATATGGCTCGAACGGGGAACATCTGGCAGGCAAATCGAAGGAGAGAAGCTCAGCATCACCGGACAGCCACACTCCTGTGCACAGGCTGTCCAGCAAACAAAGCTTGTTCTCCCTATCCAAATTCAGGCCAAGGAGGAGATAAACTCAACATGAGTGGTGCAGACGTGGCACAGCAACCACGCCAAAACAAGTCCTCTAAGAGAGATGCACAACTTGGTAAGCAGCACCGCTGGCAGCAGCAGGAGAAACAACCTTCCTGCAAGATATTTTGCAATGGATTGCCTTAACCACCACTGCATTTGCTCCCTCTTCCCAATCCTTCTGACACTGATCCTTTTGCCCTGCATACAACCTCCTACCACAGAGCTGGCAGACCAACTAAAGGTTTACTCAAAGAACTTAGCAATTACTCACCGAAGCAGAGAAAAAGAAAAAATCACAGTTTATCTGTGTTTCTGCTGTAAAAAAAAAAACCCACAATTCCTTCAATCGATAATGAAAAGCTGTATGGAAGTGTAGAACATTTTTGACCTAAAAAAAAGTCTACCCCATAACCTCTTTCTGCACCACTGGATCTAAAGCTGAGAGTACACTTTGCATAAGAAAGCATGGGGTAACCAGCCTAAAACCTGGAAGAGGAGAATTCCTACACTGCTTCAAGGAAAAAAATAACTCATTTTTCACTGTGTCACCACATTTGCCCTGCCATGTCAGAGCATAAATAAACCTCGCAAAAACGTTCTTCTTGGGGGAAACTAATGAAAACAACTCTCTCTTCTACATACAAAATAATTAAAGTATGGAAAAGTCACATAACAGTTGCTATCGTGGAGAAGAAAGATAACAAAAAGCTACATTAAGGAAAAAAAAAAACATTCCGGTACACTAAGAATCACTTTCCAAGAACTCCAGTTAACCAGGACTAGACAGATCAGGGGCATAGAAAGGACCTTAAACCTGGCCACAACGAAGGAAGACCACTTCTAGTATATTCACTTTTCTAATAAAAAGGTTGCTAGAAAGTCCTGATGTTTTTGTCGAACAAAAGCCAGTTTGTGAATAGTGCATTGCAGAAAAGGTTGAAGAACACTTTGTCCATTTGAAATTCCAGACTCTGAAGTATTTTATTACTCAGGTTAGCAAAAGCTTGGGTGAATCAATATTCTTTATACGTTCACTGTGCCGTTCAAAGCTGCCTGATTTCATGGCTGCACACACGTCTGTCAAGAACTGAAAACTGCATAGAGAAAACAAGAAAGTTTTAAGTCTGCATCAGTTTGTCACTTGTTTCTTCTCCTCTTTCATTTCTCCATTTTCTTGAGCAACCTGAACATCCCTAGAGCATTCTCTCCGTTGACTGAACACATTGGTTCCTTGTAAACAGAGTATTTAGAATCTCATTTCAGGCAGAGTCATCTTTTTAGTCTCTATCAGAAATTGCCCCAAAGTCACCAAGAGTCCTGTGAAGTTCTACACAGAGTTCCTCTGGCATTAACAGCAGCAAAAAGGTCTTTGGTGGCAGATTCCTTTGAATCATCAGTATTTATTACGCCTAACTGTTCCTTGATATTGATGTGGGGCATCACTTCAAAGCCCTCCGACAGTACGCTTGTTCTTAGTTACCTTCTCCAGGTTAAAAACTATAGAGGCATAGAGTTCACATGGGCATAGAAATTTAAGGTCATGAATGACTGTATCTAACATGAACAACATAAAAAAATTGGAACTTATGGGATTCCCTGCTGAGAGCAGAAAGCAAATCTTGTGGATGGCATAAGATTAAGATACCTGCAGTGGTAACAAATAGGCAATTAAATGAGCTTTAATCCTTCCAAGATAACTTTGTAGGATTTGTGGAAATGTCACACTGGAATTCAGCTCAGCAACTACGCCAGCGAAACATGGCTTTGATTAACTGCAGAAATGAGTTAATGAATCCAATGTTGTTCACAGGGAGAAAATGGACACAGAAACAGGGAGGTGTACTCCGACCTGGAGCATTACCAGGGTGGCTCCACTCCACAAGAGGCTCTTACAACAGTCTGGGAGACAAAGTTAATGTTAGCCCAGCATTTCGTAAAAAGAGCTTCCTTTTCCTGCTCCTGAAGTAACATGGCAAAACTCTTGACAAGTCTCCACATCTTGAAAATCATGACAGTTATGAATGTGCATCACAAAAGAAAGCATCAATATTCAGAGTTTCTGACCTTCCTATCTCCTTGGGAGAAGTATGAATCTCAGACTCAGCCTTTCACCCCAGCTGCACTTAATCAAATCAAATAAAACCAAAGCACAAAAGTAAAAACACTGTAGTAAAGTAAAAACTCCACTTTCCTTAGCAAAGCACAGGGGCTAACTATTGTGCTTACAACACACTAAAAAAAAAAAAAAGCTGAATTGTTTAGGTAAACACAAGACCAAACCATGGAGAGTTTAGAAAGGACACAATCAGCAGTTCATGATCACAGGCTGTTCGGAAAGCCCAATACTGATCACTGGGACATTATAGCAGAGACTGGAGTTAGCAGTACAGGATTTCTGCCTTCAGCTAGTTCTTAATTGCACAAATAGACACCGTAAACATTTTGCCACCTGAGCATGCCCTTGGTGAGCTGCGCTGGAGCTGGTGGTGTGTCTTTGCTCATGAACACCACCGTCTGGGATCAGCCCAGTGGGCTCCACCACACAGCTTGGCCAACAGCCCTAAAGCCATCAATCAGTTATGACAGAGCATAAAAACAGGTTAATTTTAATCAGGAAATTACCCAGCACAACAACATAGCAATAACGTTCATGTTATGGTTTCTGAGGAGTCATTTTGACCCGTGCATACACCAAGGTCTGCCTTTCATCATAGGGTTACCCAGGGGGACTGTGAGCAACTTGATGTGATGCCCCACGGTACTCAATGATCCTTAAGGCCTCTTCCAACCCAAACCATTCTATGATTCCACGTTGGCTCTGCTTTGTGCTGAGGTTGGACCAGATGACCTCTCACAGTCCTGTTTAACCTAAGATGACCACCTTGTAGAATGAACAACCCTAGATGAACACCCAGCGCAGTCCAGGGAGAAGACACAGCCCAAACGGCTGCGACATGAATAGTAAGGCTACCCTCTGCATGACAAAGCACTCGTGCTAACTGCAGCCTCGATCAAGTGTTGTTTTGACAGCTTAAAATGAGGGAGACTGTTCCTCCTGAAGGAATTTGGGCTGTACCAATTAAATAAAAAACTACCTCGCTCACACTCTACATCTGCCAATCCCACCAGCCTGCCTAGGCCTTAGAAATAAAGGAGACAATTAAGGTAGTGTGACGTGATAGGGTATTTTTTAATATTACACATTGTTGATTCATTTATAACTCATTACAAATTGCATTGCAAATATTTGGCTACAGTGTCATGATGTTGGGAAAGACAACTTTTTTTTTTTTCCTCCCCTGTTTAAACAAACTGAGACCAGAAACTAGAAATAACACATCTCACTCTAGGAATGAGTCCACCTCGGAGGGGTAGACACGAAGGACTGCCAATTCTCAAACCCTGTGGACTTGGGGTAAGAACCAGAGGGCAAGAAACTCCCCCAAGCAGTGAGGATTCCTTCAGAAAATGCATATAACTGGTGCAAGTCATTACAAATTGGTGAGCACCTTCACACATTCACGCATGTCATTATCACAGAACTAATTCATTGAAACATCCTACGAAAATGCTATAAGACCCAAAAAATCAAATCAATTATTTATTTAAATTATTTTCTTCTTCACTATTTAATTCCCTCAAATAAGCCATCCAGACATTTAGGCAGGTGGGTTATCAGAAAGCTCAGGCTTGAATGAAGAAGGAAAGCTTTTCCAGAGTGTTGCCAAAAGCCATTTTCTGGAGGCTCAAAGGTGGGCTGAGAGAGCTTTCTGTCTTGAGAGATCAAGGTCTTCCAGCAAAATCCATGACATCATTATGTGCAGCCTACACAGACCTGCAGCGACACTACCAAGCCAAAATAGAACTAGTAATAATCCCTTGTCCCCTGGGGAACAGTATCCTTCAGATTTTAAGCTCCTGTAAGTTAAATTTTGTTTAATTATGATTATTATCACTCTCTGAACGCTTTGGCTCTGTTGAAGTGATGCAAAGAAAGAACAGGCATGACTCGGAAAATAGATAACACCTAAAAAGGTTTGTCTTAAGAGGTCTCGTAGTTTACTTCCACGCACAACAGTACTGGGTGGGAAAAACATGGAACAAAGCACAAGGCAAACATATATAATTTTTTTCTTATAAAAAGAAATTAAATCCTCTACACCCCACTCTTTTATCCTGAAGGAACTATCACAGCTTGAAAGTCTTAGGGTCGAGACAGAGAAGATTTTTAGGTACACATCTATCATTAAGCATTTAAAGAAATTACCACGAAACTGCTGGACATCACTCATTTATAACTATCTAATGGGAAGTGTCCCTCCATCGACAGGCTACAGCAGATCCTGGCAGTGTTCTGCAGTCAGAAGATCTCACCTGCATGCCCTCAGAGTCTAAGGTTGGATTTTTGGCCAACACAGAAGAGCTGAAACCACGTGGGCTGAAGGAAACAACAGGAGCTGCTGTTCAAATTCCTTCTGGGCATTAGCAGGGTTTTGCCACTGCAAATTTCCTCCAGCCAGAAGGAAACAGGGGCAGGAGCCCTCACTGATTTCCAAAGCCTTTCCTAGGTGCTCCAGCTCCCTCTGACAGGCATTGCCCAGAGGAATTTACACCAGTTCTAACTGCAGCAAAAGACCAAGAAGAAACCATCTTAGTTTTGTTCCCGACTCTAAAATCACAGTTTATCTTACTAAGCATAACTAAACAAAGAAACAAAACCCTGTTCTTTTTGCTTCAACAAAATCGGTTTCATATGCTGAGGAAATACTCTTTCACCAAACACTGAACAAAATAAGAAATGAAAACTCCACTGATCTCACTGGACAAAGCTCCCACAAATGTAACAGGGCCAGGATTTTCCCCCTGTATTTCAAACATTACCGTAACATTGTGGTGTGCAGAATAGATTACACCAACCCTACTAATTCGGGCAAGCTCTGAATAGCAGCAAAGCCGGCCGACGAGCCAGTGCCTTTTATTATTCCCCAGTCGCCGCTTCCTTAGTATGCGACCAGGCGTGCGCGGCAGAAAGTGCCAGCCCTTTTCTTCGCGCTTCTGCACAGGGCAACGCCGCTGTAGCAACCTCGGTGAATTCTCTCCCAAAGCAAAGGCTGTCTTCATTGAGAGGGGCACGCAGGTGTCCTCCCTACCCCGCCAGCGAGGGCGGCAGCTGGATCGACATCAGCCAAAACCCCATGGTCCCAAATTGGGCATCCTCGTCCCAGCAGGAGCCGCTCAGCGCAGCCAGGACCCAGTGCCTCGCCAGAGCCCAAAATTGCATCCAGCACTCAGGGAGGCCCAGGAGGGTCAGGCGAAACTCGGATGGATGCTAAGGGGGCAATAATTTCTGTATACATGTGTATCTGCCATCCAGCTAACGTACCCCTCGGTTACAGGAAAGGCAGTCAGGGCTGATTTCAGTCATCTTGAGGATAGAAATACTTAGCTAACCCAATCCATTCAATGGGTTCTCTGCTAAATAAGTTACCATGTCATATAGGCTGTTACTGACTTATCAGTAGCTTTCTCAGGATGGACCAACAAACCAAAACCAATCAGATTCCTCTCATTTATTATCCAACACAACCAAATTCTATTTCCGTAAGCATCTTTCTCAGCTGGTGGAGCAAAATATCTCATATTTCCCTGGTGCTTCAGTGGTTTAGTCCCAGATACTCATGGTCAGAAGATAAATGTACATGTTGGCACACACATGCTCAGAGATGCTCAGGTGGTACCAGTGCCCCTTTGCCACATATTTGCTCAAAAAAAAACCCCAGTGCCTTCTTTTGTTTTTATTTTATATATATATATATAAAAACCCAATATATTGCCTACTACTATTTTGGGGTGTTTTTTTTTTTTTTTCCTACAGAATGACAGATGATACTGTCTTTTCAAACTGACAGAGCAAAAGAGATTACAGTGATAATCAGGTTACGTTAGATAGAAAGAAACGAGAGATTCAGAGATACTCTTCTGCTTAACAATCCTCAGACTTAATATTTTCATCTGCTGGGTGAGCACTATCTCTGTAAGGTTTATTTGAACATATCACTTTCCTACTAAAGCATTTTCTGGCTTCTTAGACTTTCTCTAAGGATTTTCAGCTAAAAATAGGTTATAGTTTCAAAGCGCAGACCTAACAGAAATTGGAGAAAATATATCACGGTAATTGTGTTTACCGTATAATAAAAGGAAATGAGGAATATTCCACCTACGCAAACTGAAATTAAAAAAAAAAAACAAAACAAAATTAAAAAAAAAGGCCTCCCTCCACTAAAAGGGAATAAAACAATGGATGTCCATCCTCAACAAATCCATAACCAAGCTATAGACAAAGCCAGCAGCAGAGATTTACATTCCTGAGGCACATACAGGAAACCTCAAATGAATACACTGGATAACCCGCCTCCAGTCCCACAGCCACAGGTCAGTTTTCCTTTCCCACATTGCAGTTGATGACCTCCAAGCTCGAGCCTTCAAGCTTCACCTAGCTGGCCTATTCTCCCCCTGTGCTTTTAATATTCAGCACGGAAGACAAACCGTGACTGGTGCCACAACTTCCTCTCTCACATGCATTTGCGGATAGGAAGGGAACAATATTGGAGCACAGTGATAGTCCTGCAGGATTGGGTTAAGTCCCAGACCAGGGAGTGGGCTAAAATAAATGCACGTACCCATCGCAGCTCACAAGTCTTTTGGTTAGCGTGTCTAACGACATGCTTTCACAGATCCCAAAGAAAACATAAAGCAACGAGAAGATCCTGGTTTTCATTTCATCTTTGTAGGTTCAGCAACCCCCATCTGGATTTAACGCCAAATCAGCATCCATTCCAGCCTGGGGAGGATGTAGGTTTTTAGATTTGATTTCTTCATCAGCTCAGCCACAATCCTCAGCAGATTTAGCATTGCTAAAACGAGAGCCCTTTACTATTATCCAATTAAAAACACAGGCAACAGGGGAGCTACCTACGTACATCTTCAACTGTGACAATCTGCAAAACCTTACACCCATGCCCAAGGAACACTGACAGACCTGGTGAGGCTCGTTCGCCTACGTGATACCTTTGACTTTGAAAAGGACTTGCCCTCACATGAAGTCCGAGGTCATGTTGGACAATCTGCAGGACTGGGGGCCATGATAAGACTTTGCAAAGTCAAGATCCAAGTTAAATCCGGATCTCGAAAGTACATTTAATCTGCAATGCCAAAATGCACAAATTCAAAAAGCTTTCCAGATATAACACCATCTTGAGTTAACAAACAAAGGTAGTGTTTATCAGTGATATACATGTAAATCTCAGTATCCTATAACCAATTTAAAACACTGGATAAATTAATAAAAATAGAGAATCAATCAAATTACTACCATTTAAAAATGGATACATTAAAAATACTTTAAAAGTGGGCAAATACCAAGTTAGAAATCTTTAAAATGGAGTGGAAATGAATTGATTGCAAAACACCAAGCCAGAGCCCTAATCCTACATTAAAACACAAGCAGGCAAACCTCAGAGCAGGTCTCTTCAGAGATCATGCTCTTTAGGAAGCAGGTCCCAGGGAAGAGGCTTTTACCCTTGGGCACTGGAAGAGCCACAGAAATGAGGATAAGGAAATGTGCAGCTCAGAGCTGGAGGAAAACTGCATCTTCAGTTCACCTTTTACTCTCCTTTTCCCCCTCCAAGACATACGACAGGCTCATGAGCTTCCATTTTTTTTGTTTCCCTTCTGTTGAATTTATAAGCACGTTATTTGTATTCATAAAGGCTGCAGGAATGTCAGTATTTGAAACTTAACTCTTAAGTATTTACAGAAGCATCTAGTCTAAAAAAAAATCTTCAAGGAAAGTGTCCCAAGCCTAAGCCTGCAAGCTCTAAATTAGACCAAGCCGGGAATCATTTTGACAAACATTTTCTTCACCCTTTGCTAAAAACACCTGATTCCTCAAAACCCAACCACTGGGTGGGCAAGATAACTCCAAGCCCAGGTGCTTCTTTCTCAGTCCCAGAGATTTAATGAATCACAAAGAATGCTGGAATTACAAGCACTCTTCTGGTTCCAGAGGTTGAACTTTCTGCCCTAATAAAACCTCTCCTCTTCCTTCTGCTTTGGTGAGCGATGGGCAGAGTTACTCTAAAGGCAATCCACTGGTTTCCAGACAAAACGTGTGACCAGTGCTGACTCCGTCATCTGAAAAATCCTGCATTAGATGAAGCCAAACGACCAAAAAATTATTTCTTATTAAACTTCATTTTACATTTCTTCACATGGTAATTAAAAAGCTTATGGTTGAAGATATAGGAAGCACTAAAAATGATGCATAGGAAAAGATCTTACTGAACTTAATGCAGCATGAAATTATTCAACGGGCTGGTTTAAATACTTTGCTGTAAAAATACACAGCATAAAAGTATGTTTCACTACTCTCTGTTTAACAGTTGAGATAATTTTAAAAAAAAGGACAGTGTTTCCAAAAATTAAAGAAACAAAAAAAATCAAGTATTTACATTCTCAGAGACTTCCTAGTACAGCTCACTGACTGCAACAGCACTACATACAAATGTAAAAGGCCAGGGACTCACTTCTCATTTTTTAATTCTCTCAAACTATCCTTTTCAAAGCAATATAAAATATTACAGAAGTCATATTTCTATTCTGATTGACTTTTCAATTTCACTAGGCTCAATGTGTTTAAACACTATCTTGCTGCGACCTGAAATATTTCAGGGTTATGGTTATTTTACAAATGATTATCAAGAGCAAATTTACAAATTAATCCTAAAGTAGCAAAAAAAAAAAAAAAAAAAAAGACTGCTGAATAATTTCAGTGACGCTCCCCAATGTTTGCACAATCCTTCGCTTAATTCCCACCAGCCAAACGGCACAGAGAGCCAGAGACATAGCACAGGCTGTGTCTACACTGCAGATAAAAGAGTTTTAATTAATTTTTTTGAAAAAAAACACAAATCAGTCTCATTAACTCTTCCAGTGCTGACACAAAGACATACATTCCCATTAAACTTCCTTCTTTAAAGGTTAATGGGACCTTCTTCAAACAACCTGCTGGTGTCCCACTGGCAGCCCACTGCCTCCAGGGAAGGACTCGGAGCACCCATCCACGTGGGACCACCTGTATTTTGACAGTAACGATGGTTTCCCCTCACACAGTGCCTCGGTCGTGTGCTGATGCTCGCTCCCTGCCATTTGCAACGCATCCTCTCCTCCCGATGCTATGGGCCACGAGAGCATTCAAGATGAAGCGAACCACGTTTCAAAAATTCAGCAGGAGAGGAGCAGATGTAAAATAATTATTAGGAAGCTAAATTAAGGAAGCAGAATGTGAGTTTTGCCTACCAAGCACTTCAGTAGCAATTTAGATGTGGTAAAAGCTGTCAAATATTATGTTAATCTTAATTTCTTTTAAAAATCTTGCATTTGATAGAATACTAAAAAAGAGAACTTATTTAATGTTGTCAGTACTGTTCCCCATTCAAATGTATGCACAAGCTACCTGCGTTTTTATTCTTTTAAAATATGCTTCAATGTGCTTTTCTATTGTACTTTTTTTTTTCAATAGAACAAGAAGAGAAAATAATGCTGAGGATACTTATTTTCCAAAATACTTTAATGAAGTCAGTGGAGACTCCAGGAGCTCGATACCACAAATAGAGAAAGGAAACAGAACACATCAATCAAACCAACCCAGCTTGAATTGCATCTATAACAAAAACAAGGAAGGAAACAACAATCTGTTCAGCAGGGGAATAGCAGAGAAAATATTGACTTGTTAAAGAGAAGCTACGGACCTATTTTTGAGCTCTGAGGAAGCTGTAATGGTTTCTAAATAAAGCTAAAAGTCCAACTGCATGGTCAGCCTGCTCCTGAAACGATTCGTCCTGCTGAATTACAAACAACAGGTGGGATTTTTATCATTGTTTCTCCTCTGATTTTTTCCTTGGAACAAAAATACTAATACCTGCTAATTTTCAAATGGAAATACAAGGTGTGCATGCTGCTACTCTTTCACCGGCCACTAAAACACTGCATTTTTACTGCACCTCATTTCTGTTTTTATCAACCTTTTGGGTGGCCTTAAATGAGTTTAATGTACTATTACAGCTGTGGCACAACCTTACAAAGGTCTCCAATGCCCTGAAGTCCCTCCCAAGCCAAACCTCAGTACAAGCTCAGACAGAGGAGCTCCATGAAGACCCCGCAGGGAGCATCCCCAGGCAGCACCGCACCACTGGGGAAGATCGGTGCTCGCTGCTAGAGAAATGCTTGTGTAGTACTCATACATGAAACCTTCACAACTGCCTCTCTCTAAACGAAGTTGGTTTAGTTTTTGGCAGTAACTGGTAGGACGACTGCTGCAGCCCTTCTTTCCCTCCCCGACACCGTCCCTCCTGCTCAGCACCAGGCTTCAGCATCCGCATGTCAGCTGAGAGGCAGAAAAAGGTTTCCTGTTTCGAGTAGTAATTAGAATTCTTCTTGTTACAACAAAATCTTTTCTGTGATTAAACTTCAATCTGAGCAGGCTCATTTTCTCATTTGCAGATATTTTATTAGTTTGTGGGAATGCCTACTTTCCCTCCTTTGAATTTATTCTTACTCTCCCTTTTTTCTTTATTCTTTCTTTTCCTCCCCAAATCCTTCTCTTTCAAGTGACATTTACCAACATTAGTCTGATTTAAGACCTTTTATCCAACCCATTGCCTTTTATTTAACTATATTGCTTCCAAGACCACTGGGATCTCCAGGCATTAATCACTAGCATTTGCGCTGGAGCTGGCTTTAGGCAACGAGTTACCATTTCTTTGGGGAATGCCGTGCACCATCAGCTGAAATGCTCTGAACAGTTTGCTCTGGTAAATTAACTCCAAAAGCAAACTCTCCCCCCACACCCATGAATGCCCCTCTTCTTAAAACACCTGTTCTGCAGCACTGCAGACCAACTGTGCAGCTGAGACTGGTGTAACCGATACCCAACATGATCTCACCCCTCAATTTAGGCTGGACTTTCCTACCGACCTACTCTTGGTCAAGGGAAGTGAGGCCCATGGTCAAAGGTCAATGCTGCTTCTGGAGCAGCAGCCCAAATTCATTTGGCATAGCCAAACCACTCACTGGCATGGCCCCGCATCCACCAGTAGGCGTAAAGTAAAGCTGCATCATCTTGGTTGGAATCCACCCTGAAGTCAATGAGATGCATAAATCCAGATACGCTGGGCTAGGAAGGGCAACGTGCTACTGATGTCTGATAAATTTGTAGAACAATGTTATGAGCCCAAGGTCACTCAGCCTGGCACCAAGGAGTTGGGGACAGGGATGGGCATTGCCAGAGGAGGACCAACAGCACAGCAGCTCTGCCTGCAAAAAAAAGTCAAACCTCCAGCAAGTAGCAAGCACCTCATGTGAATAAAAAAAAAATAATTAAAAAACCCCAAAAACCACCACACCAAAAAAACCCCACCTTGCCTCCATTGTTAGGTGTGCTACCGCAGCACCACCTCAGCACCACAGGGAGCACAGCCCAGAGCTCTTGCCTTTTACCAAATGCTCTGACAGTGCTGCATCTGGAGGCATTGCCTGTGTGAGAGCAGCTGCTACACATCTATAAACTACTATGACCTCGAACCTGCAAAAAAAATCAGGTGTTCTCTTCTCTTCCATTGGTCTGAACTCAAACTCTTCTTCAACCATTGTGGCTGTTTAAATCCAGGGGTTTTTATCATAACTTCCTTGACTCCGTCACCTTGTACAATTCAAGGTTTTGTAGATCCCATGTATTAAAACACTGTAACACAGGTTTTTTTCCAAGCACATGGAAACTTCCCAGCTTCTTTTGCTGATTTTAGGTGACTCTGGGAAATAGAATAGGAATAATGCACTTTGACATTAGCCTCACTAAAACCCACTGATGTTTCCCCAAAGTAGCTATATTCTTGTTTTGAGAGGTTTTTTTTCATAAATCCCAACCCTAGGGGCTATGTAAGCCTAAACCATTTTCAGGGTGTCCAGAAACACCACAGGAGACTCCCAAGGTTCCCAAAGACGCATTAGGCTCCCAAACATGTCCCTGGATCACAAAAGGCTTGAACGAGAAGTGTTAGACCTTGTTCTTCTGAAAGCACATGAGACATCCTGCATTGTTTTCATTTGTTCTCTCTGTGTTTATTATTAGAGACCTGAGGTCACATTCCCAGTCAGAATAAATCAGCGGCAGCACGCACATTTACAGGGAGTGAGCACCTAAGGTCGTGTTTCCAAAGGCACTGGGTACAGGGGAGTGCCGGCAGATGCCCAGGAAGGTTTTCCAAACAGCACAAGCAGGACTGGCACCTGACCCCCCATCAGCTTCTGCCGAGATGGATGGCAGGTCTGCAAGGTGAAATTAGCCTCAAGTCAGTCAGGACGGGAATTTAACACACATCTGTAGTTCCCCCCAAACTCCCCATGTGAACAGATTCAATCTGCATTACAAATGTCTTCTCACTGCTGAAGCCAACTCAGCTTTCAAGGGTAGGGGAAAGACGAGGCTCTGCTGTAAAACATTTCAGCTCCAGTTTCTGGAGTTATTTTTCTTGCTCTAGGAACATGGACTTAAAAATCTCCTCCTAATTTCTGTAAATCTAAGCCAATGCATAACTAATATTCTGAGGCATCTAATAATGCAACTCAGACGTGCTACCTATAGGAGTATTTTTTCAAAAACACCATTAGCAGGCTTTGAACCTAATAGCCGTGTCTCTGTTAAGTTTTTGTGTCTTTTCCCTGTGATTATAGCATAAGGTTCAAAGCAGCTCTCGGCAAATCCAGCTACTTCAACAAAATCAGCTATACAGGCCAAATAGCCAAAATATACACATACACACACATACGCAATTAAAATCAAATGCCTAGATGATCATTTCAGTTTTAATTAGATTTTACCGGGACTATGAGTTAAGTCAAGGCTGCAGGCTGCGATGTTGATTTAAAGCTGTAGCTAATGTGTTTTATTGCCAGATTTGCTCATAGTCAAAGCTAATTATCCCTATTATGCTTACATGATTTTTCAAACAACAACAAAAAAAAGCATTAGAAAAGCAAGCGTGTAGAAAGCAGATTGGCATGCTAGTGTCTGTGTGTGTGTGCATGTGCCTGTGTGTATTTACCAACTATTTAAAACCTAGATATTCAATCATACAGGAAAAACAACAAGCAAATAGTAAATAAAGTAAGTGCAGTATAGTTAAACAAACATCTCATTTTCAAGACCTATCAGGAAACATTTAATGCAACGAGAAAATCCTTTGCTATTGCTAAATACAGTGACAATGTGGAAAATACGAATTTTTAAAAATTTTTTTTTTGAAGGGGCACTAACAAATGCTAGGTACTTTTTGCTCAATCTTATTTTGGAAAGTAAAGGGGGCTTAAAGATAATTTTTTGTGATTTTCTGCATGAAAAAAATCAAATACTGGTTTGGGCTTTTTTTTTTTTTTTTAATGCTTCTCACTGTTAACATTTTACCTCTGGGAAAATGAAGAAAGGAAACGCTGAAGAAAAAGAACAAGAAAGCGC
Source organism: Trogon surrucura (assembly GCA_020746105.1). Lineage (NCBI taxonomy): Eukaryota > Metazoa > Chordata > Aves > Trogoniformes > Trogonidae > Trogon > Trogon surrucura. Next base: position 50,133,671 of record CM036621.1, on the reverse strand, counting down.
AAATTTGAAGGTTTTTACATACAAATTCCAAGATGTTTCAAAAGAAACAGCAATTGGCAAGAAAAGCAACCCTTAACCACTCAAGTTTAAATAAAGCCTTGCCTCTTCTTCTCCAAAAGAGTTTAGATATGTCTTGAAGAAACCTTCACCATTGCTCCTCCCTCCTCCTTGAGCAAGGACCCAAGGGTCTTCGCTCCTAGTTTCATCTCTCTGTCCATTGCCTCCACTCCAAACGGGTGCTCAGGGTCTGCCACCCACTTGCTCTTCTACCAAGGAGCCTCCTATGATGCATGGGGCTTCTAAAGACACTCCCAAGAACTAATCTTCCATGTGTTAAACTAAAAATAGGCACGTATAAATAAAGTCAGCCATAACTTTTTTTCCCCGCCTCCTTCCTGTCAAAACAGATTTCATTGTGCTTCTGCTTTGATTTTAAAAGGAAAACATTCTGGAGGAGAAAAAAAAAAAAGTGCATGGCTTCCACACTGGAAAATGTCAGGTTTCCTACAAAAAAAAAAAAAAGAGAGAACCAAAACACTGCAAAACCCAACTGCTGAGACCTTGACACAAGGTTGCAATGCCTCATTGGTTGCTGCTGAGGGGGAGTCCCCCAGCAGAGTGCACAAGGCCACCAGGGAGGAAGGGCTTGGGTGAGCATGGGCCACCCGCACTGGTACTCTGGAGTCCAAAAGCGTTCAATTTTCAAGTCTGTCTGGCAGCTGAAACTGCTGGGTCAGTTCTCCCACCAAACTCAAATTGTTTTCCTCAACGTCTGTGCAGGAAGGCAATGGGGTTCTCCAAGCTGGTGGAGGCACCTGCAATGGTTCTGATACTGGGGTGCAAAAAAAGCCAGAAAGAGATGTTTCATCTTTTCTGAACACAATGCTGTAAAGTCAAATACGCAGATGGATTTTCACTACTCACTTGCAGCCAGGGTGTCTTCTATTTCTAACTTGTGCTTACCAGTAGTTACTCCCTCACTGTGCACAAGGGAATTACTCTTTCATAATTCTTTCTGTCAAAGGAGACATCATCCCAGCCATGCCATGGAGCTCATCACAGGGCCCAGGAGCATCAACTGCAATGAAGGTAGATCCATGGAAGGACCTCCTCAAGTAAGGAGTCGACTGCAAATGGGCTGACTGCTAACCTCTAACCAAGTGGGGATTACCCTGTCACTTAAATACTGCTCAAGTAGCAGTTTGCTGTCATTAGACAAGCAAACCACTTTCTCAACATATAGTGTTAATAATGGAATATCAAAGTAGAGACTGCATGTACCTCCCGAGCACCTCACATACATAGCATTAAAAGATATACAGCAAATATGACAGTAGTCAACTATGTAAAACCTTGTTGAAAGGTTAAAGAAAAACAATAGAGAAACATGGCTTTAATATTTTAAATGCCACCACATTTGACCATTTTAGGCTTTAGCTAGAAAGAGGACCCAACACACATTCCTGCTATTAATTACTTTTGCTCTTACAGTCATAAGCTTCTTTAAACATCGTTTATGAGCAATACTCTAAAACAGTTCCAGATTTTCTGACTTTCTTAGCCTTGTTTAAAAAAAGAAAAAAACCCCAAAAAGTTAGGGTAGGAAGACACTCGAAAACCAGATATTTTGCTAAAACTGACTTCTACATTGCTTCAGGTCATCCATGCTGCTGTTTCATACCCAACACCAGAAGTGAGCCCAGCCTCGTTACCAGAGAAACTCTAATGTTAATGAACATGTGAGCACTCTCCCTCGGACACACATGGCACAGCCCGTTTGTCTTCAGGACATGTCCAGAAAATTATTTCTACTTCTTTTCCCAACGGATTAAAGCCTGCCCTATGGTCTCAGCCGATTTTGGGATGGTATGACCATCACCGGGAGGGTACGAGCACAGGCTCATTTGCAGGTGTGTGCTCATACCTGCATGCTGCAGATCACCAGTCAGTTTTATTTTATTTTATGCTGCAAAAGCTGATTTACTACCACTTGCTTTAAGGGAACAGATGGGCCTGCTTATTTTGTGCGTGTATTTCCAAGCAAATCAGCCAAGAGTGGCCTGTGAATACAGCAAAGACAGACCCCTCTTGGAGAGCCCTTCCTTGGGCATCCAACAAAAGAGAAAATGAAGAGCTAATACTGGACGAGACACAAGAGCTCTTCATATGAATAACTGCTAATGGGAAAAAGATGCCCCTGAGAGACAGAGCTGGAGACAAGTTGTGACAATAGCTAATAACTCCTGAGGCCATCAGGGATGGGGATTATTTGACAGCCCAGCATGCCCACAGCATTGGATGGACACTGTTGCCTGCTGAAATCCTGAAGGAATTTGTTCAGCCTGCTTATAAATTACACCTGCGGATGAAGACGGAGCTTTTAGTTTTTCCAGCTTCAAACAAAATCTCCTTTCAGCAACACCGGGCCAGGGTTTCTGCTTCTGTCTCACTCTCCTGGTACTTTCCTGGTCAAACCAAATCCCTCAGTCATTTTAGCTTTCAATCCACAATGGCAAGGTCGGCCCCTGTGAACAGAGGCCAAAGCCTTTGTTTGCAGCCCCAAGTAGGATTGCATTAGTTAAGCCTTAGCTGCCGTTCTCAATTTTCTTCATTCACACTACACACTAACAGCCGAGCTGGTTGAAAGAAATTTGGCAAGTGCTCTTGGACCTTCGTCCTCCATTGTGCTGCTTTCCCCAAACAGTTAGACCAAGTATTCTCTTGTGCTATTAATGACAGATACTAAAGCATCTCGCCAGGGCGTAAGCAGAGCAGACAACTGCGTGCCTGTTCAGGAACGACTTGGTCCAAACTGTGAGGATCTGACAGCAATTAATGCCAATGTAAAGAGACTTTTTTCTTTTCATTTGAGCATTTCCATATAGATCACAAAGCACATCATCCAGCACACAAAAGAAGTGACAAGGTGTACACTATTATATATCTATTAAACTAAACAAAGCAGGAATTCAATTTGCAGAGGGCTGTGGAGGGCTGACAACAGGAGGGGGCATAATGATTGGGACCGCAAAAACCCTCAGTCCCCTCGATTGCATGCATGGTGGATTTCCTCTGCTGATCAAGCTGATATTACACCTGCAGAGGTTTTTTTATTCTATGATTTCAAATATGCAGTAATATCAGTACTATTTAGGAATGGCTAAGACCACTGAGACCTTAAGACTTCAAAAGTACCCTTGAAATACTGCTTTTCACGTAACATGGCCAACGGGACCTTTTCTAATACCTATCAGGATAAAGTTGAACTCTAACATCACCAGATCTCCTGAATTACGGAAGAAAGCACCGCTGTGAAAATGTATTGCAGGTATTTCTGGCGCACTCACCTCAGAGTTACAGGTGCCTTTGTGCTCCACGGCACCAAGCTCAAGGAAAGCTAACAGAGGGCTTTAGAGATGGCTATACTCCATGCAACTGTAGAAGCACAATTTACAAGGCTGCAGTGTGAAAACACAAAGGTAAGATTCCCTTAAAGACACTACACCAGAGCAGATCCTTCCTCACTGAGAAAAGGGTTATCAGGCTCCTACCTACTATGGCTTTGCTTTTTTTACAAGATGAAAGACTTCCAATGTCAGTGGAGTGCCTAGACAAAGCCCAACCAACTGCTCTCCCTCCAGACCTCAGGTCACACAGCAGAGGAAGCACAGTCAACAAATTTCTGAGTTGATAAAGAGCTTCTCTCTCTGGCAGGTCACACCTTTCCCTGGATAGATTCACTTGATAGCACACACCAGCACTGTACCTTGCAATGACTTGCAAGATCCAAGAGGCAATGGATGCATCATCTCCCGGACTGCAGCACCAGCTGGCACTTATTACTAATATTTGTTTCCAATGAGTAAAACAGAACCCGTACAAATTGGTACACACACTTAACTTGCATAGGTAGCAATCTCAAGGGAATCAGCAGTGTGAACGGTGCCTGCACATAAAACACCTTTGCATGTCGGAGTCCTTGGACTGTTCTTTCCCGAAAGGAGTAGCCATGAAAGGTAAACGGCAGTGAATGCAGTCAGACCTTCATTATATTCCATTCAAAAGCTGCCTCGAGTTGAGTTAATCAAACTCACGCTGCTTGTATCATTTTGTACATTTCCAATGTTTTATTTATACTTCTTCAATGTAAGGAGAAAAAGATACTGGGTTATCCATGTGTCCCAGCTGCCAATAAATGTCAGGATTGGAAGTTGTGTCATTTGTCCAGCCCAGTAATGAGATGTTTGTAGCAAAATCATTCAACGCTGGCACCATTTATTGACTTTGTAAAACAACCAGTTTTCTAACTCGCTACCATTAATTGATCCCATGAAAGTCAAGCTTAAAAGAAAGACTCGTTGTATTAGCATAGCAAGGTTTCCCACTGGCAGCTCACTAAGGGACTGTCAGTCGGATTATTTCCAGGCTTAACCCCTGGAGCTCAGAAATCCTTTTGCACCCAGAACTGACGGGGAAGGTGAGCCGAGACGTCTTGCTATCAAATATTCTTTCCCAGAGCTCACCCTGCACCAGCTCTCCCGAGCCAGGACGCGTCAGAACCAGACAGACTTGGAAACTGTAAACGTGACCTGCTTTATTAAGTTTAAAAAAAAACCACAAAACTTGTTTTCAGAATCAGGGATGAACTTCAGATCACATGAAGTTCAGATGGCAAGTAAAATATGCCCAGTGTCAGTGACGGTCAGAAAAGTGTCCCTTTGTTCATTTAGAATTCAATTTTAAAGAAATTCAGATGCCCAAGGGAGCAGACAGACCTAGATCAAGATCGCTTCTGTGCTTCCAAAAACCCCGGCACCTAACTCCATCTTAGGTACCTAAGACAGACTTCAAATGCCTCATTACATTCCTTACTGAGAAAGAGTTGGACTTCACAACACGCTTGAACTTCTTCTGCAGTTAAGAGGGTTATTAAATAGACAGGTGAGAATCTTTATTCTTATCCAGATGTTTCCAAAACACAAATATTCAGCCAAATCTTAATTTAGTTTGCTACATAAGAAAATACTGATGGTATAATAATTGCATTCCATGTTTTAGAACAGCAGAGACTCACTGGTTATCCTGCACAGCTTTATTCTACCAGTGGCATGCCAAGAATGCTGAAGATCACATTAACATTTTTAATTACTCTTTTTTCCAAAAAGAAAAAATAAATCTGCATCCATTGTAAAATCCACCTTCATCAAACTAGGAGTATTTCAATGGAATATATACTTTTCAGCAAAAAAAGTAATGGGCAAAATTTCAAGATAATTGTTTTTACTTTTTCATTTCCATGTTGTCAAAACATATCTGTTCAATAAGAACAGCTATGTTCCAACTTCGTCACTTTATTTGGACATGTATATTAATTGAATTATATTTCTATTTATTTTACTCAATGTCATTCTGTTTATACACACCTAATGATTCATTATTTCCAAATTACTTTTTCAATCCCAGCTATTCTGCACAAATTTAAAATACTGCACTTCCCTTTCAACTTTGAAGCCTTGTTTCATGTCTGAAGACAACCTGCAAAGCAGAAACAACATCCCTCCACCAAGTTCCAGCTCCTCAGCTTTATACACTACATTTTTTGGAATAAATATAACCTATTGGGGGTTTGAGTCAGGAAAAAACCTAGCCCTGCTCTGAATTTGACAAGCACTGAAGATACAGGCTACTAGAAAGAAGAAATAAGTAAAGAAAAACAACAAAGAAGGATCTAAAGACATTTTTAAGGGTCTAAAGAGAGCAAAACAATGCAGTGCTCTCCAGGTAGTGTCCTGCATCAGATGTCCTTTGGCTGATGGGCAGCCAGATTCGATAGCGGAAGGCACACCCAAGTGGGTTCCCCAAACTAGTAGTGCAAATGCAGCCTCAGGCAGAAGGACTGCAAATTCCTTCTTGTAACACTTCCCAGCACCACGCCAGGATCAAAAAGTCCCAGCCCAAGGGCATTCCCTCATTTTAAATGAGTGCACTGTGCTCCTTGCCCGCCCTGCCTAGAACCTGGACAGGAGATTTATGTCCAAGGAGGAGCCGAGCTAATGTGTGAATGACTTGGCAAGGTCGTTAGAGATTAAACGTGACGTGGGCTAAATTCTGCTGAAACAAATAGAGGTGTAGGAAGGGGACTGGGCCAATACTGGGACCTCCTGGACAAAATCAACAGATAAATCATCATGGGAGGGAAACTCAGAGAAATGTGCGAAAAGTGCAAGGCTCTGAGAAGCAGTGGGCGACTTCCAAACATCACCAGGTAAGAGAAGGAGGAACCTTCCTCCTGATACCCATCATAAAAAACCTGTGCCTCTCCTCTAGACAAGTCAGTGGGCTCCTCTGTATTCAGCACCTCATACAGGTGCCTCATCCCATGCCAAGACAGGTATCTTAAGGCACGTAGGATGCCTTTGTCTCAGGACGAGAGTTGGTTTTGCCCACAGTTGGAACCTTCCTGATGGATTTATGACCAGAGATAGAGTTTTAGACTAGGAAATAAGATAAATCTGAAACGAGACAAGCAATCTGAGCAAGGTCGACTGGACTGTGCCACGGCGGCTCACGGTTACATCACACAAGCATTGCACACAGACTGTACTCAACATATACTTCTGCCGTTCCCACCCACACCTTGCTGGGACTCTCCACGTCACCCAGCAGCTTCACCAGCTGGTTTGCTCATTTTAAATGACGTTTTCCCAGGGAATCGGTCCTTGGTTTGGAAAATGTAACAGATGCACGCTGGAACCCACTAAAACCTAGAAAGTGGGACTTTTTAACCTTTACAAAGACAGAAGAACATCATTCTGACTACAAGGAGGCATAGACTTCTGACCTTCAAGAAAGAGGTATCTCAGCATTCAAAAACTGACATATACAGAAAAAGTCTTTTTTTTCTGGAAGAGAGAGAGGGTCAAAGTCAAGTATGTTTTTCTTCCTTCCTAACAAAAAAAAAAAGCAGCTTTACAAGCTTTACAAGTTTACAAGTTTCTGATGTCACTTGTACTACAGACATACATTCCTATCATTTTTCTTTGACCACCAAAGCAAACACTGTGTACAAAGGAAAAAATAAAGAGACGCATGTAGTATCAACCAGAGCACCAACATGAAATAAAATACTTTAGAAAAATTATGATGTGGTGAGGCACCTTCCTGGCTACTCTTAAACATGTCAAGTATAATTCAGACTCAACTTCCTCCGCCACGACTAACCCAGTCACCAAAAATACTCATCCATAAAAAAAAAATTAAACCACATCACTTAAAATTTCCCATATATAAACACTAAGAGGATGTGTAAACTGGAACATAAATTTAGAGCTCTCAAATTCCAGTGTTGTAGCCAGCCAGCCAGACACGGGGCGTATATCCTGGATCAAGACTGTGATGTCAAATTACCCTAATTATTTTTCCTATAACAAAAGTTCTGAGAGTTTTGGTTATGAAATGTTGACACATTTCATTTCCCTCTGACAGTTCCTTGGCCTGATGCTGCCTGGGAGAGAGGAAAGGCTCTTCCAGCTAAATACCTTGCCTAGTTCTAAATACTTTGCTATATTTACCTTAATAATAATAACCGAAAATTTGAACAGCACATAGTGGAAGACACTTTTGTCTTATAAAACAAAGATGAGGCATGACACATGCTGGGCTTTTCGGGTGTGGTTTTTTTGCTTCCTTTTCTTCATTTGCTGTGAAGAGGTGAAGGTGGCAAGCAAACACAGCAACCAAAAACTGGGAAGACCAACCTGGAAATTAGAGGTTATGCGCAAACATGCAAGTAATTTGGTGCAACAGGAGGAAGCAGATCGGAGTGTTAAAACCAAACAACTGTGTAAAATTTTAGGGAGAGCGTTCAGAGTGGCCCATGAACCCATTAGCCTCACTACATGTGCAGACTGAAGATGCCTGCAGGACTGGTTCAGTCTCTTCAGTCTCTCAGGGAGAGATGGCACATCTGAAGGGAGTCATCAGACTTTGCTTCCTGCAAAGGAAATTTAGGATACCTGCACCAGGGACACGCTGTGACCCAACGAGCACACTGCACACAAGAGTGGTAGACAGATCTGCCTTAGAACTGTGCTACTGCTCTGAACCAAAATGCTCCCCTATGGCGTACTGGGATATAAACTACGGGAAAAGCAAAACAGCATAATGTTTGCCAAAAGCTATGGTGCAGCAGGAAAACCAAGCCTGCTAGCAGAGTGCGTTGAGGAGACGGATTTACCGCTGCACATAGGCTTGCAAAGTCATCAGAGACCTAAATGCATTTACAAACAGAAAGGCAGAGTCAAAACGATCCCTTGGGTTGAGAAGGTATCTTTGCTTTTTTGCTTTATTAAAAACATATTTCAGCTGCTGATTCTTTCTCTCTGATTTGATTTTTGGCTTTCTTGTCCGATAAAAAAAAAAACAAAACCCTCTGGATACAAATATACCTGCAGGAAGAAGCTCACACATGAGCCAGGGTCTCCACCACATTTATTTGTTATTCTGCTCCCCATGAAGCCCAACCAAGGGATGTGACTGATGCATTTGATTAATTTGTTTTCTGCCAGCAGAGCCTTGGTTTCATATGGGGTTTGTCAATTTATGAAGACCTTAAATTATTGCAAGAAATACGAACGACAGCTGAATATGAAGGCCTTGCTTTGCGTTGTACCCCAAGACACGAAGACATTCTTTGGTGCTGAGAGCTGCCCTAGTACCTCCCAGGGAGCTGATGTCAATTCGAGTACCAAGCACGAGTTTCAGCCTGCGGCACTGGGTGGGGTGCCCAACTCAGGAAAAATCATTAGCAAGGGGCGGGGAGGGGGGGGGTAAGCAACAGTTAAAGGTAATACCCAGAAAAAGAATCACAAAGTGGTAACTTCCAGAGTGGGATGAGGAGAAGAAACATCCAGCTCCTCATGCCCTGCTTTCCTGCACTCATACCTAGGAAGACAGGAGAATGTAAGGGGGAAAATGCCAAAAATAACTGTGAAATTCAGTTCCACCTGGAACACGGTGAGAGTTTTCCCTGAGCCACCAGCAGCCAAGTTCGCTAATGACACCTGCTCACATAAAATGTCACCGACGTGACTCCCTTTCTTAAGGGGATGTTTTGTAAAACTTCGCAAGTGACAGGTTCATAGTCCTTTCGTGGAAGGTCATAAAAACCTGTATTCTCATTTTCCTCTGCTCTAGGTCATACCTGGGATTTAGGGCCCGCAGTTTGGCGGTACGACTGCTGCCAGGAAGAGGCTTCATGCATACCGATACCGCGGCTCCAATTTGGTGGGCTAAAAAAGTCCCTTAAAATCGTGAACTGCCACCATAACTTTATACGACTTCATTTCAAAACCCCAGCTATTTCTAAAATAAAGTGCTTAAAGAAAATTTCAGGGCTCCAATTACAGTATTTAAAAAGAAATGTACTGCTGGAGAGCTTGCAGCGCTCATACTCGAATCCTCCTGCAAATCTGCACTCAAATGCTTCCAAATTGGTTCCCACAGAGTAAAGTTACTAGAAATCAGTGCAGTATTTTTCACTTCATTTTCCAACGACTTTATAAGGCTGGGAAGTGAGAAGCATACTGAATGGATTTTCATTGATGCCCAGGGATGCTGTGATGCCACAGAAAATGGTCACAATACAGGTTTTTATGTCTGTCCCACCGCAGGTAAACCTCCCCAATGCTCAGCCAGTTCTGTCACATGTCTGTTTTGTACCATTTTATTAAAAAAAAGAAAAAAAAATAAACAAAAAAGAAAAAAAAAAAAGAAAAAGAAAGAGAGAACAAAGAAAGCAGCTGTGGCATGAAAGATGCTCTGCCACATGTATCTATTTAAATCTGCAAGAAGAAAATACCTACGTGAATAAAGCTCAAAGCAGGGAAAACAGTTCAAATCCTTTGTTGATAGAGATTATAAAAATACCTACAAGGAATGTACAGCAGGTGTTAATTTACCACAAAATATAGGTACTTGATTGAAAATTTCCGTTGAGCCTTTCATCCTAGAGAAGTGCTCTTGTAACAACATAGAAGGGGGGGAAAAAAAACATAGTCACGTTTTTCTTGAAAATGTTTTTCTTGAAAAAGTTTGCTTCCTAGAAAGTAACAAGCCCCTAAACCAAAGGCACTGAAAGGTCTAAGATGGGAAAAAAAAAAAAAAAAAACCAATAATTTGGGTTTGGGAGAGGTTTCAATGGAATAGAAGGGAATTCCTCCTGTTGAATAATTATTTTTCTAATCTACTGCCTCTCAGGTATAGTCAGCAATCCTACTATTAGCTGTTACATTGATAAATATAAGCCCATGTAATGCTGTAAAAACATCTGCAGAATGCAACGCGCTTAAGAGCATCCCGCTAAACCCATTACCACGCTGTTTTCCAGCGCTGGGCAAGCACAAACTTGTGTCCAAAGGCAAAGGGCCCAACAACCCACACTGGTATTAACACCTGAACTGAAATTGCAAAGTTTGGATAAATGCAACTCCTAAACGATGGTTGGAGAAAACTGCTTTCTAGCAGCATTTCTCAGTTTCTTTAATGCACGAGATAAAAATCATCATATTGGCATTCTAGGCCTTGCTGACTCCAAACCAGAAACGATAAGCTGGATTTGTTTCAGGTCCCTTTGGTCCACACAGTGCTTGGAATAGTCCCGATAAGATTTTATCACAGATTATTCTCCCTGTAGGCAAAGCAAGGTTGAAGGAGAAAAATATAGCATTGTTTGTGTTAACAGGAAAATTTAAAAAAACCTTGTAATTCTCACAAGATAGTGGCGCAGGGTCTTACTCAGAGACACAAAGAGCTGCTGATCGCATTGGGAGCTCTGCATTTGTGGCTTAAAGGTTATCTAGACTCAAAGTAACTCCAAGCGCACCTTCGTGTCTTCTTTCTTTTATAGCTCTGAAAAGGCAGATGCGCAAATGGTAAATGGCCCTTTTTGCTGGCTGTTGAGGAACTGATGCTGAATTGACGAACGTGGCCAGGGCAGATCCTGCAGCACGTCGCCCAGCCTCGCCACGCTGCCCCTTCGCCAAGGCTGAAGTCCGACCAGCTGCTGCAACCACTGCGGGTAGCAACGCAAAGGAATCGCAGAATGGGATGGGTTGGAAGGGAGCATTTAAGATCTACTACCCCAATCCCCAGTGTCTAACACTATGGCAATTTAAGGATTATCAATCTCGATTTAATCTCTGCTTGAACATCTGACAGGACTGAACGCACTATATCCTCACTCCTAATGCCCACAGAAGCGTTACAAAGGTAAAGGCTAATAATTAATACCAAACACACTTTTTAGAGCTGTATCTACAAAACCCCATCAAACATGCACAGAAACACAAGTTGGCCCATAACATGTTCCATGGGATTCCTCTCTTGCAAGTGCCCGATCATCTACATTGAAATCAAGGTGTCTTTGCAGAGTGTCAGACTTGTCTACTGCAGATGACGGTGGGGAAAATGCATGTGAAATGAGAGTCCTTAGTGCCAGGCTGCTCCCGAGCAGAGAGTCAAGAGAAGGATAACAGAACACATACGTTTCATATACATGGACATGTACACAGAGATGTTTTCCTGCTGAGAAGCAAGTGGTTTTTTTTTACTGACCATCTTCCACCATACAACCTGCGTGTCTCAACAATAGATACCCCAGGCAACAGGTTGCTTAAAACTCCGTATCTTTTTTATAATCAGACACCTTCTACAAGGAGCTGCAGTTAAGATTTTATTTTTTTTTCCTAGAAAGGTGACATAAGTTTAGCAGTAACTGTGGGAAAGCTTTTAGTGGCAGAGTTGAGACAGGGATGAAGGTAAAGTGAAAGCTGTCAGAGAAAATGCTAGGTGAGACGACTTAGTGCATTTTCATGCTGTAAATTCGCACTGGCTCTTTACAGCAGCCTGTAGTTGTTCACGTCTTCATTTTGGTCTTTTTCATCACTTGGCTTCATTTTTATTAAATGGTGCCATTTGCCTTTTGTTCTGTGGTGCAATAGTTAATTAATCTCTCTCCACCACACTGCCTACCACAGAGACTGCAGTCCAAATGTTTCAATCCCTATCTGCCTTTTTTCTACTAAAAACAATACATTAATGGGTTTAAAAGACATTTCTTAGAAAAATTAATCAACTATCCCATCTATCCTTCCGATTAGCAAGTCTTATTTATTCAGCAATTTGTTTTAAGGAATGCATTTACTTCCCTCCCTCGTTTTAGACCACTAATTTATGGTGCAAGGCAGCAGCAGCATTTGCAGCTTGGATGTTTACCTAATTAGCTGTAGTTAATGGAAACTATATAAAGCCCTTTCCCAGTTGTAGTACTTCCCCAACAATACCCTTCAAAGTCACCTGTTTAAGAGGAGATAAAACAGACAGAGAAGCTACAGTGCTTCACTCAGCACCACATAACCTTGCCAGAGCAACCCTGGTGCCCCACCCCACCAAACCTCAACCTTCACCGCAAACTACGCCACAAAGACCAGTTTTACCCAACCTCTCCCAGTACGACACCTTTCAGATCAGAGCTGACAGTTTCTCGACACGTATCATCCAAAATCAAAACGTGTTGATGTCCAAAACCAAATTGTGTTATGCACCTCGGTACCTTGAGGGAAGTCATCTATAATCTCTGCTACGGAAATGGTGGATACTGCACATCTTGGGGTGCCTTAACAAAACAAAACCTGCTCCTGCATTTGCAACACCAAGCAGCATTTCTGCAAGTGTCTTCAAACATACATCCTTTTCCATCCAAATGAACAGACAAATAAGTCATCACACCTCAGGACAAATGTTTATTGATATTTCAACTGTACTCTGTTGGGTTTCTTAATAACAAAGTGTCTTTATGCAGTTCACAATAATATTCAGTCTGAGTCATTGTCTTCCATTCCTAAAAACAGCTGTGAAGCCAAACGAGGAAGAAAAGGAAAATGCTTTGCCCAGCATGTTACAGTAATTGTAATAGATGTCCTGTAACAACTATTTGTTCTGCAGATAGTCCTATTCTAGATCATTTTCATTTCAACACATGCCTCCATCATATTTGGAACATCCATAGGTTATTTATAAGTTTTGCATAAAAAGTATGCAGCAAATATTAACCCTTAATAAAGGCAGCCCTGGTGTCTTCAGGAAACCAAATACACTAGAAAGTTGCAGCAAGAAGCTGTCTCTTTTGTGCCTTACCAATCTCCACCTCCTGCCAAGCAGCCAGTCTGCCTGTCGTCTCTGGCTGAAAACTTTGTCACAAGTTCAATTTGTGGTCTGGGGAGCCCATTTTGTCCCCGTTTGCTTCTTGATTTCATTTGGAACTGATTGCTATTAGATAATCATGAACTCTCCTGCACCACCACCAGTTTCACTGACCGAGACATGAGTATTTTCCGGCTCAGCAGCTCTTGCAGAAACAAGCAAATGGTGTTCCATGCACAAAGTCCTGCAAAGCTCCACATGGGTGTTTGCTCAGAGAAAATTCGGCATTTGTGTCACTCTGTGGTTCTGTTCCTCTTTCTTGCCCCCAAGGCTCCCAATCATTCTTCCTGCTCCCATTCACACTCTTCCCAGTTGCTCTTTCCCACTGAGACACTCGATGTCCATCTGAGAGGAAGGCGTGGGCCTCCGGTCTTAACCTGCCACATGCTGACAAGGTCAGAAGAAAAATCCCACAAACGCCAACCAACCAAAAGCCAAACCAACCAAAAGCCTCATGAGCAGTACAGATGACAATGCGCAGTCCAGCTGTTCATACTCATCAGCAGTCCTGGGGCACCTCTGCAGGCAGGCTGTGTTCTGACAACCTCAGCTCACATAGCAACACCAAGTGTGATTTTCATAGGCCACCTAATCACTATTATCTTTGTGTCCAGAACTCCCGCACTAGTCATAAACCACCTATCACTCAGCCTTTCCAAAATAAAAAAAAAAAAAAAAAGCTATTTCTGTTTTGATGACAAACTCTTGTTGACTATCAAGCACAGCAGGAGGATCTCAGCTGCTCCTGGTACAGCTACAATCCAAATAATTCATGGAAGCTGTTCAGACACTCAGCTGGTATGAGTCATTGCCACTCCAGGGAAGTCAAGAGGCCAGAACCCCTGTTCATATTAAAAATATATAGATCCCCAGGGTCCCCTGCTGACTTTTATCTGTTAGTGGTCTAGAACAGTATTTTCTGACTAATACTTCAAAGTCATTCTTCTTCTCAGCCTCACCAAATTCCTCACATCCACTGTGCCTGCTGAGACTCTGTAACTCACCCCAAGCCTTAACTTGTTATACACACAATTCATCTGTAACCCCCTTTTTTCCCCTTTGTGTGGTTCCCCAACAATTCATAGTACCCAAGATAAACACAGTGCTTTTCCATTAACCAGTTTGGATAAGTACTGTCCTGCCATAAGGTTTCTATTTTAAGGCAGTGGTCTAGCCAGACGAATTGATATGGAAATTAGTGTAATTACCAGCGTAAACAATCTGTTATTTTCCATACAAGTCACAGAGCTAAATCACCAATGGTCCCCTACATCACCATCTGAATAGGAGGACGTAGCTAATGGGCCATATGTTAAAAAGCAGGTTACTTGGATCTTCATTTGAAAATGAAAAGCAAGAAGGACAGCTGGATAGTAAAGATACGACCATTGATCATATTGCCATTCCCAGGACCCCCATGCAGAAAACCCAAGTATTAAACAACCACAACAATTTCTCAACTGTGAACGCTGCGCACTTCATGACAAGTCTCCAAAGATTACTTGTGACACACCAAGTGTATCACCCAGCCCGCCCCCTGCTCAACATAGGGGGTTTCCCAATCTAAGTTTCATGTACCACAAGAAAGTATTCGAGAAAGTACACTCCAAAAGCTACACATCAGCCTTCCCAAGTTGTGGTATATTTCCAAAGGACTAAATTCCCCAACAAAGCTGTAGGGGCTCATACAAACCATCAGTCACACAACAGATACAGCCAACACTGCCCCATCTCCAGTTCTCACTCCCAACTCCTACCCAGAAGCTATACAACACCTTCAGAAGACCAGTTGAGCACAGCTGATGGGCTGAAACAAGGAACTGGGTGAAGGTCCTTCTTTCTACTCTTTTACTATATACACTGACTTTGCAGCAGGAAAACCACCATGCTTAGGTAAGGATTAATCACCAAGTTCAGCTGTAACAGGTAAAGTGAGCAGAAAAGTCTCCAGCTTCATGACAGGAGGCATTTAAGGACAAAGCTGAACTAAGGAGTTATCCCTTCCTGCCCTGAGCTGCTTGCTCACAAGAACTATGGCCAAAAGATGAACAGTGAAAAACAAAGATTATTTTTAAGCCAAATTAGTTCACCTACCAAGCTTCCAGAGCAGCCCCATAAACATTGCATGGACAAAATGACAAGGACATGCAAGTGATAACTGAATCATGTCAATATGCAATGAATCATAGAATGGCCTAGACTGGAAGGGACCTTAGAGATCATTTAATCCAACCTCCCTGTCATGGCCAGGGACACCACCTCTCGACTAGCTCAGGCAACACGTGAAAACCGAACGGGAATCGAACCCGTGACCTTTGGTGTTTCAAGCACCATACTCAACCCACTGAGCTAAACTGGCCCTCTCTAAATGCAACAAATCCAAAACATCAACCCTAAAAAGTAAAACACAGTATCTTCTGAAATGGCAAGGTAGGATGGGGAGGCCAAGGCCCCAGCTTCGTGGGCAGCAGCACACCTCGCCTGCAAATTCGGGCTGTGGCAAGTCCTCTCCAGCAAGGAGAAATGGCAGAGCACAAACAGGGATGATGGGACAGTCCGGAATATCCCGACTAATGTCCAGTGAGAGTGGTAACAGAATTGTGTTCTGCCTCAATAGCGCTGCTGCTACTAGTGGTGTTTATATTCGATATATCTTTGCAAAGATGCTGCTTTGTTCTTTAGCAACAGGACTTCGTTCCTCAGTGTTCTGGTTTTCCCCTGTCCTCCTACATACGCTCTCAACTTAGTCGTTAAAGAAAAAGGAAGGTAAGTTGAGAGGAGGTCAATCCATTCTTTCATGTATATGTATTAAAGCTTCCAGAATGCAAACTAATTACACTGAAAATTACGAGCTAAACAGAACCAGCAATGACACTAAAAATGACCATTCAAGATGTGTTAATACACATACATAATTTCTCACTCAAAATAAGACTGGGAAGGTTTAAAAATCAGATTTCTTTTTGCAAATATAATCTCATCAGTGATGGCATTTATAACGCAGTATGTATGTGAAAGCTCTGGCAGCCCTAGTTTTGCTCAGCTCTCTCCCCACCTTCATTGCACAGCCCCCTACCCTCCCCAGGAAACAGCATCTTCTCCCTTCCCAGGGGACACACACACAGCATCGAGCTCTGCGAGATGCTCCAGAGACCCAACAGTCCCTCCCCAGAGGGAAACTTAATTGATAACCTGGGAGAAAACTAAAACTACACACTCAAAGTTTTGGGTTTCCCCCCTCAACTCCAAGACAAGCTTTTCCTCACTCTTTACTGACTTGAAAAAAATTATCTAACACATGCTTTCAAGTAAGAAAGAACGAGACAGTCAAATCACAACATCTCAGCATTTGTAGCAACTAATGGATATAAACAGCATTTTTAAATCTGTCAAAATAATTTACAGTATCTCCAAAGTTTCCTTTCAGCTCGTACAGTTGCCAATTTAAATGGTTTTACAATTGCAAGTAATTTTTTGGAACAGCCTAAAGAATGAGGGTATTCATCAATGGGTTTATTAATGGGTAGAAAGAATAATGGATATAATATCTGCTAAGGGGACATCACATTATGATACATGCTTTAACTAATTTGCAGTCTGAAAAAAAAAAAAGGAAAAAAGTACATTGTATCCCAGGGAGGCTCTTATTTGCCTGCTGCTCTCTCTTTAGGCATTTCTAACACCTGAGTAATTAATAACTGTTGCTTGGGTTCTGGTGCTCAGCAACTTCTGTACCCTGGCTGTGAATCATAATCTGGCAATAAAAATTTAATCAGTGCACTGCAATACTATCCGAGATGCACCCTGTTGAGTGTTAAATAACTTATTTTTTGTAAATATAGGTGTTGGTTTCGTTGGGGTTTCTTCCAAACTGAAAGCATTACGCTTCAGTAACTCTACCTGTCATCAATAGCAATAATAAGCACTTGCGTTGCTTCTTTGAGAGAATATGATAGAATCCAATTAGGAAATTTTTTTTCCCCTCCACATTGTTTTTCTAAAGCGCTCAGTTTTTTTCACGGCGCTCAGTTTAGCTGCTTCTTCCTGCTGTGAGATCAAGTCTATTAAACACCAGTGGTCGGCCGGGGGGTGGGTTTTGGTGCCATTTCTGAAGGCTGAGCCCTGGGAGGCTGGCGGCAGCCGCGCCGCAGATCGGCCCAGACAAGAAAAGCTTCAGAGGTTTTCTCCAAAAGAACTGCATGAAGAATTAGTTCCTGGGACAAACGACAACAAAGAGAGAGAGAGACCTGCTTTATCATCACTACAAGTAAGTAACAAGAGCAGCAAAAAAGCAAAGCATCCATCCCTGCAACACAAAACCCTCAGCGATCACGGGGATCCAACTAACTGGATGAACGACAGCTTATTTTGGTACCAAAATCTGCCCTTGGCCAAACTCTTCAGTGAGAAGGACACCGCGAGAGTCAAACTAATGCAAGAGGAACACAGGAGTGCCAGCACACATCATCAACATGAACAAGGACAGACACCGCAGCCCATTTTGGGGTGATGCCCACCTAGGGCTACGTGCCCAGCTGCTCTGCAGCCCATCACCACAGGATTCCAGAACCTTGGAAGGGTCCATCCCATCACTGGCGCTGGGCAAGGGGACAGAGCAGAGCTGGGTAATGAACACATTTCGTCACCGTGGCAGGCAGCAGTGATAAATGAGGTCAATCATGACCTTGCACGGTAGCTTTTTGAGGGCTATGCAATGACATCAGACAGCATCCACCACCAACCCAAAAACTGCACAGAACTTCAAGGCCAACTGGAAATCTTGGCTAGCAGACAGGCAGAGACAAGGGCCACAGCAGGCCCAGGAAAGTCACTTAAAACAGCACGGCTCATGGTCCCTGCCCCATGGTTTGGCAGCAGCTATTTTGCAGCACTGGGTAAATGCCACAACTGCCCAGGAAAAGCGGGAAGCATTTGGGAGGACTTCACCAAAAAGGTTTCTAAAGGCCAACTCAGCCTGGCTGAGTCAGTCCCGTGACCAGGACAGATTGCTGTGTCCTGCATCTTAAAAAATAATTTGCTTTCTGAATTTGCACCCTGTTTTCTTCTAGTTTACGCAAATTGATTTCTGCTTAAAACAACAGCAACAGGAAGTTTAAGCAGCATGTCCCATGAAGTACAATTTTCAATTCTGACCTCATGGAAGCAGCTGAACGAAAGGAGCAAGCGGCTGCACTCATTAGTACTGCCCAAAGGTTCTGCAATCCCCCACCCATCTCCATCAGTGGAGCTCTGGGGTTTTTTTGTAGCGGTTTTTTTTTGGGGTTGGTGGTTTTTTTGTTCTTTAATTCCTTCATTTTTGGATAAGAACAACTTCAAAGCCCTACAGATAACAGACACTGCTGATGCGCAGGTAACAAGATCCTTGAGGGAACAACAAACAAAACAAAACAAACAAGAGAAACACTAAAATAACTAAAACAACAAATTCTTTAATAACCTCAACCCACTCCCTCCACTGCCTGGGATGGATACTATCTGCCACAGCTTTTCTGGGCAGAGCTGAGCACTTCAGAAATGCAGACTTTGGAGATCACAAAGAATTCTGGAGATGCTGACAAGCTGTGCCAGGAGGTCTGAAAAACAGTACCTTCTTATAATACTCAGGATCACAAACATTTGCCTTTCTATGACTTCCATGGAAAGAGAATAGGAAAGAGTAATAAAGCTTTCAGTAGAACTAATTAAAATTAAATTACTCACAATTTACAGCCTGCTCCTTCTATATCCCTAAAAATAACACCAATAAAGTGACAGACATTCTGAACTCCATTAAATAAAAGTTTTGGCTTTCCCTTTTGTATGTCAGCCAAAAAATAAAATACTGACATTATGCCTGCATCTTCACCAGCAGTAACTCTGGACAAAACCATTAATCATGAAAAATTTATTCAACACATTTTGCCTTTTATACCACATGCGAATAATCCACAAATTAAAAGGACACCAACTAGGGTTACCACCGCGATGATTAAAAGCTTTGGAAGAAATAGAACCGCCCGTGCTTCAGGGCAGGCGCTGACCTCTAGTTAAGGGCAGCTGGGAAAAGCTGAACCAAAACTGCAACAAGTTGAACCAGAAGTGCCTTTGGGAGGAAGGCTTCCCCCCAACAGCCAGAGATTGACCACAAAACACAAGTTGTGGACTATCTAGGTACACCTGAAAACATATTATTTGTTGTTTAATATACTACATTTCCCTAAACCCAAAGCAGCACTCTGGCTCTCACACTGGTGGGTGGTAGGAAGCTTCAGTGCTAGTAAGTCTAGGAGATATCACAGAGGTTTCTAGACAGGCTTTTGCACAGGATCCCACAAACTTGCATACAGCTATCCATTCTGTACATACACAGCCCTACGCAACCACTACTCACATACACCACGTACACTCCAGCATGCTGGAGACTGGTCCATCCGTGAGGTCCTTCCCAGCCCAAGCAAATCCCCACCCCAGGTTCAGTGCAGACCAGCCTGTCACACAACGCGGAGAAGCTCGCACCAGACACCGGAGATGCCTTGTCTACAGGTGACAAGGTAAGTGCGAATTTGGGGTAATTGTCATTTCTTTAAGCTAGAAGAGAGTGGGAGGATGGAATCAACTACTTGACAAAAACAATTCTTGCTGCATTCGGGAGACAAGCAAATGGGTGGAAAAGTGAACTCTCATCATTCCCAGGAACATTTTTCTGACTTGCAGCCAAAAAAACATAGCTTGTGATGCACAAAACTCTCCTAGAACACATAATTCAAAGAATAGTATGAAGCCAGACAAATCCCTGTGACTTTGGAGGTGCTGTTCAAATCGTCAACAGCACAAGTAACAAGTGCATGAAGTGAGACAGGGCTAAAATGAACTTAAGACAAATGTTAAATATCGACGTAACAACTGAGGAGCGAAGTGAAAAGCAGGAGAAAAAAGGGCCCATGATTAAGAGTGCTATGCTTCCTACTCAGGCAATCTCATTAATGCCGCAAACACTGTCACCTCCCTTGTAGAGAATTAATAGAAATTCCATCTTTCTCAGGAAACAGGCAACGGCCTTTTGGCAGGCACAGCAGCAGCACAGAAATTGGGGGTACGTTTTCAAGAGGATGTTAGCTCAACTCTCAAAACCTCTCTGGGTGCAGTCAGGTGTTTCTTCAATCCTCACCACAGCTTCTTACGGCAAGGACCTCAAAGCACATTTGATGAAGAAGCCTGTATAATTTTAGAGGAGGGGAAACTGCGGCATGCCTCCTTGCCACAGCAAAAGCCCGGATATCAAACCACGGGCTTTTCTTCTTTAAATATTTCCTCTACATGGAAAACATGATAATCCTCTTCTGTCACCGCTAAGAGATGTCTCTCCTCCTCCCTGTCTCAGCTCATATACGCTCTGTACTCCATCCTGGGACAAACCAAAGACCCCAAATCACAATTTCAGAAAATGAAGGATTGTTCACCACTGCTCCTAAAGCAGACACTGGCTGACCAGTTTAGCAGTGCTGGAATATTTTTCTTTTCTGTTGTGCTTGCTGTTTATCATCTTCGCATTTATCTTAAGTCCTGCTAAGTCCAGCAGAGAGAGTTTGCAGTTTATATTGCACTACGCTGCTCCTCCTCCTGCTTGTTTTTTTGTAGCATATGGCCATTGGGGTTATAGTCTCTCTTTGGATTCTGTGTCTAGCTTTATTACCTTAAGTTCTTTTTAATACCAAAATCTATATGACGCTTCTTTCTGCAGGTGTCTCTTCCATCCCAACTCCAATTTTATCTGCACTTTTTTTTCCCCCTTAACTACTCTGGATGTCCACACATCCCACTGCAAGGCCTGTTCTGCCACCAGCAGGTTCAGATGCAAGCAGGAGAAACTAGTGCTTGTGCTCATTTTTATTTGTTCCTTAATCGCAATTTATTAGAAATAACATTAGTCCTATTTGTTAACTACCAACAACTAGGTATCGCTAAACCTCAGTAATAACAGCAGTTGTCTTTTACCTCCACTATATACACCTTGTCACTCCACAAAAAAAAAATTTGCACCCCATTTTCCATCCTTCTTTCCTGTTCCAGACAATTTTCCTCTTGGTTTCTCAACAAATCACTCATGAAAGGTCTTACTGGCGTGTTAGAAGCAGACAGTCCTCCTCGGAAAATATGGCTTCAAGGAAAGGAGAAAGACCACATGTTAGTCTGTTCAGAACTTTTCTGACTAGGAATGTTTCCTAAAAAAAGTCAACCTTTCAAACCAAAATGCTGAGTTTCACTGAGAACTCAATCAGCTTTGTTTTAGATGCAGCCAAGTGCTCAGCTATTTTTGCAAGCATGTTCCTACCATTTTCACGGTCAGCCCCAAACCACCACGATCCGAGCAGACCATGGTGCCATAGTGCCAACTGCCCACCTCAGGCCCCGAGGCAGAGATGGCTGGTTATTGTGTTTAACACTAATGTTAAAGCCAGAGGAGCACTCTTTGGAGACTGTTTTTTGCTTGGCTCATCACACAACAGGATACACCACTTTTATTTAAATTTTTGCAATAACAACTCAACACTTTCCACCTGTGTTCATGCATTAATTCCTTTCTCTTCCATCATCTGCATTTGATAAACACATTTCTTATTCAATTACAATTACCTTACTGAAAATCCACCCTATTTATCATCTTATCCACTATAAACTAAGGAGGTGATTTTGATACGCCTGCTGAGAAGCTGTTTCATAGGAAGTCTCATTCATCTTAATAGGTCTGCCAACCCTCCCAAAGGCATATATTGAATATAAATACTTAAACCCAGTCCTTACAGGTAGAAGAGTGACAAAAAGCTTCTCCGGGCATTACATGTAGGATTGAGCACAGGTACCCAAGTGGAAAACATCTTTTCTCTTTCTTCTCCAATCTAAGGCAAAGCTGAAGACAAAAATTTAACCTCTGTTAAAGAAGTGAGGAATAGTGCAGCTTCAAACCAGCAACAAAGAAAAACCCTTTTCTGTCTACAAAATGTCAAAGGTGGAAGGATGCTGTCCTTTTCACTTCCTTTCTTCTTCCTTCTAATGAACAGGAATCTATCATTGAGAGCTACTTTCCAGCAGAAGTTCTGAAATTAAACAAACAGGGAAGCCTGATCTTCAGGTAATATAAATTAGAGCAGCTCCATTAAGGTAGAATCTATTTATACCAGCTGCAGTCCTTGTAATGTAATTTCAAAGCATTCTTGTATTCTGCTACTGGCTTTACGAGGGGCAGAAGGTAGAAAATTTACCGAAAGTCAAAGGAAAAAGATAGCAATAGAGATATCTTAAGTGATGATTGCAGAATCAATATGACAATGCCAAAGACTAAACGACTATAAATCATGTTGTTAACTCCAGCTGGTCTGCAGGTCTGCCCCAAAACACCAAACAAACAACAATAGAAAATAAAAATAAAAATCCAAAGTGACTGATCCAGGCCCTGCAACTGGTAAATCTCTGTAGAGGACGTGGTGTCACATCACCGGAATGCTGAGGGACAGGCTGCCCAAGGGAAGTGGTTAAGCCACTGTCCCCGAAGGTATTTCAAAGATGTGTGGATGAGGTGCTCAGGGACATGGTTTAGTGGTGGACCTGGCAGTAGTGAGTTAGTGGTCGGAGTCCACGATTTTAAAGGTCTTTTCCAACCTAAATGATTCTATAATTCTATGCCAGCCTTTACAAGCTGCCGGTCGGCACAGCATGCCATGCCCTCGTGCCTGCCCTGCATCCCTGGGACGGAGCCGGGTTCCCAGGCTGGGCAAGCTGCGGATGCCCGAGAGGGAGAACAGAACAAGGGCAGCGTTGTTCCCTGCGCATCGCCTGGGTCAACAGAGTTCACATCGCCTTTCCCTCCCCTCAAAATTTGTTTGTAGGAGGCGGTTACCATCATTCATTTCGACATTAAAAAAGAAATAATAGTAGTAATACAACGGGGGGGAAGGAGGGAGAGAGTGCCCAGCGATGATATGGGCACAGAGGTATGCAGGGAATGAGGAGGAGGGAAGCGGTCCAGCTGCCCAGGGCCCATAAATCACACTGGGTGGACGATGACCTTTCAGGCGCTGCCCACTGCTAAAGGTTTCTGACATGCAAAACTCTTCTTTCCAATTTGCGGGGACAACAGGGGCTCACAAGTTATTAAAACAGGGCTTGATTGCAAGTCAGAAGCAATAAGGCTGTTTGGAAAAGGAGGAGAAAAAAAAGCTATGAAAACCTTACATAAGCAAGGATGCGGGTCAAAAGTCTCCTGAAGGGATAGATGTTTTGGGGCACATCTATTTTTGTCTTCGCAGGCAATGCTGCTGCGAAGGAGCGCAGTTAACAGCAGTTGCGATGCTCAGGCCAAGACTCAGAGGGGGCAAAATGTTCCCTTTATAGGACAGCATTTCTGATCAGAAAGAGGTCTGAAGCAACAACTTCTTTCTCCTCATCTTTTACCACCATAATCCCCCACATAGTTTTATCCTCCGTGCTGAAGAATACGAAACTTCAGACCACTAGACCATAAAGACAACTCTTTCTCCCCATAATCAAGACTGTTTAGTGCCAAACTGGAGCAACTCTGAGAAGAGAAAATGAAGTTCCTTGTCCTCACAATATGCAATATTTATAGTTAACATACACATGTAAATACAGTTACACCCACAGTATCTATAGTTACAGTCTAAAAGGGCACATTTTCATCTCATTTCAGGACAAACGTTTCCTGGTTTTCTAATTTTATTTCTGCAGAAGGGACATTTTCTGCAGAGACTTACACCTGGCAACTTCTTGCAAGAAGAACCTAAGTTTCTCATCAGGAAGGGTTGGTGGGGCTGGGTCCCTGTGTAACAAACAGATGGGCAAAATTTTCTGCTTGGACATTATTTTTAAATGTGACAGGATCATTGAGACATTCTAGACATTCTATACTAATTGTCACATCACAAATTCTTTGCCTGCCACATATCAGGAACTGTAAACAAAATTCCAAGGCAGCAGATACCCTAGTGCGGGCTTTAATCTATCAAATATGGTAATTGTTAGCACAATCTAACAACTTGCTGGCTTGCAAATTAATCACTCAGTCTTAGCAGCAAGGTGCATCTTTTTATAACTACTGCTTGGCACATGAAGTGTGGCTAATAAGATGCCTCTAATTTAAGAGTCTCACAACATCCCCCTTAAGGAGATAATTGCTCACAGTGAAGGTGTCAAGCCTGAAAAGGCTGAGAAGAACAATGCTCACCACCGCTCCCCAACCACTCCCTACCACTGAGGGGAGGTAAGGGCAGATCACCTCTGGCTGCAGTGCCAAGGAGGACATCACACGCTATGAACAAAAAAATCAGTGTGGGATTGCAACTCATTAATATATATGACCTACTGGACCAGAAAGGTTAGCAGACCCAAAAATATGCACCTGGTTATTCAAAAATTTGTAACAGTTTTAACCTAATATATTTGAACAAACCCAGAGGTTTTGAACGATGCTTACAGTTCCTTCCTTCTAGCATCACCTTACATCCCTCACTGTCCAGACATAATCAAATATTAAAGCCTTTTCTTGCACACAGTTCTCTTCTTCCCCTAATCAGTGTTCAGCTCTGCCCATCTGCCCCCATCTTGATTGTCCAGCTGGTCCTTGTCCATCTGCTCCTTAAGGAAGTGGCCAAGTTCTCATGAGCTTCAGCCTTGGAGCTTCTCCCCAGAGCTTTACCTAAAATAATCGCTCAGACTGACTATCCCCTCTCTGGTCCCTCCTTGTGAACCCTCACAGACTTGAATTTGCTTCTAAAACAACAAATTTCAGGCAACTAACTCCTCCTCTTGGCTGAAGGGTGAAGAACTCTCCTGTGGTCTACAGCACCGCAACATAGAAAATGTAGGGTTTATTCCTTTTCTACATAATGTCTTCACAGCCTGCAGTGATTTCAAATAGAGTGGTCAGAAATTTAAGAAAACAGAGGAGCTGACTCATTAGAGAAGATAGAGGTCCTGAGAGATTTAGGCCCTTTCCCAAAGAAAACTGGGGAGGGGGGAGAGAATTAACTGCAGAACTCAAAATTGTAATTGGCAAGCTGATACAATCAGCAGTTGATGCAATCAGCTGCATATTTGCACACATTCACTTTGATAACAAAGCAAATGTATTTTTGTTAAGAACAAATGCCCCCAAAATCACAAAGATGGGACAGTGCATCCTGTGTGTAACTTAGGGATGTCACGCCAGACAAACAGGCTGAGTCCCCTGAAGCACAACATGAATTTGCAAACAGTTCAGAGATCCCATCTGCCAACGACTTTCATCACTTAAGTCAGAAAGAGTACAGACACCCACTGTCCATCCATTATTTCTTAAGTACTAGACTTGAAGACCACCACGATGAGCACAAAGCTCAGACTAGGTTCTGGATAAAATGTTGAGTACCTGTGAAATCTGAAAGGAGCTAAAAACAAGCCCTTTTGTTCCTGATTTACCATGCAGAACAACACAAAAAATCTCATTCTTGCTTCTTTGAATCTTTGTGAATGCAGAGGCATCCAAACCTCAGCAGGGGGATGGCACATCCCTTCCACTCTCAGGACACGCAAGTGGCAAGGAGCCGATGAACAGCTTTGAAAGAAATCTGGTGTATGTTCAAGGCAGAATTTAAGGAAACGAGAGAAGAATCACACAAGATGATGGTTAGTGTCCAAAACCTTCCCCTCAGGGCAGCTTGAGCACTTTGAGAACTGTACTGTAGATGAAATTATAGAGCAGCACTAAAAATTCCACACAGAGCCCTGAATTTTTTCTGTTTTGTTTTCACTGGAAGTTGTCAAAATATCCATTTGAGCATGACAGCATATCATTGCCAATCTGGTGAGACTGAGCTACTTCCGAATTGGGAATTGTGACAGAAAAGTAGCACAGCGTTAAAGCTTATCTTAGGAAGTGAATGACTTAAACTAGAGAAAAATAAACTTATATCAACCAATAAACACTTATGATCGCTATTACCACAAGTTTTACGCACTCTGTGTGGTCTGGGTTGGAAGAGACCTTAAAGACTATCTAGTGCCACCCACCCTGCCATGGGCAGTGACACCTCCCACTAGATCAGGTCATACAGAATTGTTACCTACATGTTTTTACATAAATATAGAGTTAACTAACTGACATGCAGGACCAAACCCCACTATACTTCCTTCTTTCAGTGTACAAGTGCTTAAGAAAAGAACAGTGGACTGATTAATCAACTTAAGTTCAAGGGACCAGCACATTATCAGAAGGCTGACACTTTATCAAGTGAGTTGGCATTTGCATTTTTAATCTAGTATTCAATTTATTCACTAAGCTTTACTGGCTACCTTACTTATATAAGCCTTTTATCTTCTTGAAAAGCAGGAGGTACCTCGTCAGTGAGATTTACTGTTAGCATGACATCGCCCTTACTTCTCCTTCACATCCTTCTTTTTGAGTCCAGCGTGGCCCAAACCTCTCTCCCTGTTGCAGCTGCTGAGCAGCAGCACCAAAAAAAAAAAAAAAAAAAAAGTGTAACTGTTTAGCATATAGCCCTTCCCCATATGTTAAAAAGTGAGAAGGAAAGCCAGCTATTCCCATATGACAAATCCATTTTGTCCTCTTCAACTCTAACATTACAAAGAGAAGAGCACAGCAGTTTCTTCTCTACAGCTCCAAGTCTTGCAGCTCAGAACGGCAGCACAGTAAATGAGCTTTACAAGTAATATGTTAAGAAAATGCAGTGTCTGGGTAAAAACAGCCAGACAAAATCTGCTCCGAATCCTTGTTTCTGCAGATGCACGAACTTGCATGGGTCCCCTCTGCACACCCTTCTGCAAATACTTTCAAGGGAAGGAGTTCTGTTCTCACCAGTTTAAAAACTTCACATCTGTATCTCTTTACCAGGAGTTAAGTTTTATAGACTCTGGGAGCAAGGGAAAAGAAAAGCACAGGCACAGTTTACGAGCTGAAGGATGATGGTGAGGCTGCAGGCACTCAGCTTTACATCCTCGGTGGGGGAGAGCCTGGGAAACAAGCTTCTTGAAGGCCATGCATTAACAACACCTCAAATTGAAGGCAACAGCAACGTGCCCTGCAAGAGGCAATTTCCAAACAGGTGACAAAGCAGGTGAGACAATGAACAACTCTCCCCCGGGACGAGAGCAGGCCCATGACGCTTACTGGTATTGACAGGACCAGGCAGTGTGCAACCCAAATGCCTCACGCTGCCAAGATGTCTTATCTGACCTCCTTGTTCCAGAAACATTGCTCCAGGTAAACCTGAAAAATGAAAGGGCTGTGGTTTCTACAAGGGCAGGATCCCACCGAGTCAGTGACCTTTCCAGAAGTACAGAGAGAAAAGAATGTCCCCCTTATGCTCGCAGCCCAATCCCACAAAGCCTAAGCTCATCCCTTCACATTAAATTTCTTACAATGAACTTTAAGCATCATCTTATGTACCATGGAGGCTTCACAAGGCGATTCTGGAGAACCCAGTCCTTGACTGCTCGCTGAACTGGGTTGGTTTGGCATTAAAAAAGGCCATGTTCATCTCTACACCAGTCTGTGTGCTGAATGAGTCCAGAACCATCAAACACAGCCTAAACACACCAAATCCAGTGGACGCAGTCAGATCTGAGAAGAATATCTTTCCCAAAATGAACTCCCTAAGTCCCATCCCAATCCTTTCAGCCACCTTCTAGCATGACCATAACAGTGTGCTCCACACAGGCTATTCCTAGTCTTGTGGATCCCACTCCCACGGACAATGATGTAAAATTCATCCACTGGAGAGAGTAGGACCACAGAGCAACAGACTGAAGACACCCCAACATGGGTTTCCCACAGGTATGTGCTCATTTCACACTTCGAAATCAAGTTTTCCCTCTTCACATTATGTTTTGGCACACTGCTTCTATATGAAAAAGTGATACGTAGTCACTAATTGCTCTAATTTATTACTGCTATGCCGTTTCATTCAAAACATCATTTAGACTCAAGTTAGGAGCTAGATTGCCAAATATGCTCTAATCATAATATTCTTCAAAGAACAAAAAGCAGGCAGGCAGCAGCCATTTTGCCTTCATCTGTCTTTCTGCCTTCATCGGTCTTCTCTTGTTGCCAAAGCCCTTTCAGACACTCACCCATTTATCACTTAGATAGCAATCGTTAGCTCTTTTCATCCCAACTCCTACAGACTGATGAGGGTTGTTAAGACTTTTTTTTTTCTATTTATTTGTGGTTTTTCTTTTTTCTTCTAACTACACACAGAATTTGTGCTGTAATAACTTCTGTCCTTTTAGAAAAGTTCTCATTTAAAATACAGGCGCTGAAAATTATATACAACCCTATGCAGCCTCGATGGAGACGTGCCCCTGGATAACGAACAAATGAGATTCCAAGGCAAAAGGTAAGCAGTCAAATATTGCAAGCCTACACTGTTGACTAAATCTGGATTTTACTCCGATGGCATTTCCATAATCTTATTAAATATATCCCTCAAAACAAGTCATTCCACGTTAGAATTGTAGTTGTTTGCTCAAACTTATGAAGCAATTAATTCTAAGCTCCAGATAATACAAGAAATGTATAATCTGGACCACAGACTACGCTGGCTATCCTCACCCACCATGGGTGCCAATATAGCTGTATCCACCTTTTTGCTCCGGATTTCACGTGGTCCAGGCAGACCACAGATGGGTCACAGCCAGGAAAGCAACCAGCAGTGTCTGCTGGAGAGACATTTAATAAAAGATGATTTTGCTCCCCAAAATGAAATTGCCTCAAGTTACTTTAAAGGAGGAAGCACTGTTACCACCTCACCTTTTGTGCCTGTGGAGATACATGCAGCAAAGCAGAATAATTTCCTCCACACCTTTCGGCAGCGCCACGGATACAAACCTGCCCATTTAATCCCTTAGTGCCAAACAAACCAGCCAGAGGTATTTAAGATTTTTTGCAGAATACTACCATATACAAAAAGCAGCAAAAGAAGAAAGGATCCTTCTCCGAAGTTTGGTTTTCTAAAAGGAAACTCCTTGTAGAAGCACAGATTTATTATTTTTTCCTCTCTTTTGAAAACGTTCCCTCCCAGTTCTAGTTTATTTTCAAACACTTGCTTTTCAGTTTTGCAAAACATTTGCAAATTAACATCCATTTCAGGACGTTAAGATGTTTTATTTCAGTTTTGTTTAAGAAGATACTGAGAAGTTAACTGAGAAAGGGGTAATTTAACAGTTTCTCTCCAGTTATTAAGCTAAGGCTGTCTAAAAACTCAACTGTTATGGGAAAAAAAATAAACCCAAAATAATTTTTCTAGAAAATCTTGACTTAAATCAAACAAGATAGTCTTAGTGGCAAAATTATTCATGACCAGCTCTAGAAATAATAGATATAACTGGCCACTGAAGTGAAATAAAGCAGAAGCCAGTATTCTCTAAATTGAGATTTGGGGGCATTAATTTATTCAAGGCCCTGAAAACACACAAGCTGAACACTCATCAACTTCAGCATCCAACCCACCACCTCTCATCCCAGTTCCCCGTATTGACTCAACAGCAGATGGTCTTTATGGGTACATCAGCGAACTCTGCATCTCATTTCTCACAGCTCCATCTAGAGCATCAGCTCTCCCATCCCAGCCCATGAGGCTCAGCCCCACAGTGCAGAGGCTTGTACAGCTTGGACATTTCTTGGGAACTGCAGGAACCTGCAAAAAGCCCTTTTCTGGCAGTAATGACAGCTGAAAATAGATCAGAAGAAATTACCCAAGTCCTTCTACCAAAAAGCATCTCATCTGTTAAGAAAAAAAAAAAAAAGAGAGAAAAAAAGAAAAGAAAGAAGAAAAAAGAAACAAGTTTTCTATAGGCTGAAAACTGCTGACTTAGATTTGTTCAACTAATGTCCAATTATTATGACATGAAACTCTACATAGAAAAAATAGTCTAGTAAGAAAGCTAATGAAAATTAAGTATGTTACAAGAAAGTTACCTAAGCATAAAGTCAACTAGATATCATGCTGGTTTTCAAATCCAGGGGCACCAACATGGGAAAAGTTGGCATTTGCTCAGGAACAAACTCTCAGACATGGAGGAAACGGAACAAGCCAAAATCTTCCTGAAGCCCAGTCTCATCACGCTACCTTTACGTTTCTCCCTAAACATATATTTTAATACAACACGGGGCATTCAATACTGTATTTGAACACAGTTCTCTGCGATATTCTGAACTGAAACTTTTGCACATAAACGAGAGAAGGAAGAGAGGTTTACTTTGGGCGGGGGGGGGGGGTGTATGTGCAAAGGGAGCCCAAGCTGCAGCCCCCTCCCTTGCAGCCCCAAATTGCTGAGGATTAGAGATGCGTGACAGGAGACAGGGTTCAACCTCTCCGTAGACTCATGTCCTGCATAAATGAAATGGGTAGCAAATTGCAACACTGCTTGCAAATGATTTTTTTCATTTTGATTTTTTCTCCTCTATTATAAACTTAATAAAAGCCTCTGCTGCACTTCAGCGCAGACAGATTTTACTGCCACTCTCTTCACCGACTTCAGCCATAAAGCCACGCTAATTACCCTGAAAGGCTAATGGGAGGGAAAAAAAAAGAAAGAGATATACAGAAACACACACATATTCCTGGTGAGCCGTCATGGGCAAAAAGAGAGGGCTACAGCCCTCCAGCTTGGCCAGCCCTATTGAGGGAACAAAAGAGCTTCTGGCCTGGCAGCGGAGAGCAAAAACTGTGGATAAAGAGAGCAGAACGGGGAGAGATGGGAACGAAAGAAAGAAAAGTAACCACTCCTCCTCATGTTGTGAGGTCTCAACTGTGTAAAGCTTTCATGCTGCAAAGAAAAGCGCTATTGAGGGAAGGTGGATGGGACCAGAAGGCTGGGAGGCAAAGGTGCAAACACACTGCAGCAGTGCTGGCTGCGAGGGCCCAACACCTTTCAGCAGC
The DNA here is from genome assembly GCA_020746105.1 of Trogon surrucura. Taxonomy (NCBI): domain Eukaryota; kingdom Metazoa; phylum Chordata; class Aves; order Trogoniformes; family Trogonidae; genus Trogon; species Trogon surrucura. The sequence continues at coordinate 50,102,460 of CM036621.1, read as the reverse complement.
ACTGAGATCACCTGCAAACACAAAAATCACGTAGGAGGCCAGATGATACGATAGGCATCTATTTTCAAATGAATAAAATAACTACTTTCTTGAGATTTGCTCCCTCGTGCTGCTAACAACCTGCAGGTGCACACCACCTCCACGCATCCTGCACAGCGCAAACACAGCACAAGCCACCACAAGATGGATCGCATATTCACCTTTCCCATGTGCACGTATATCAGGATAGGCACTTAAATCACATCTACTTTTCAGTTTAAAAAAAAAAAAGAAGAGAAATTTAATTATGAGGAAACACACATCAGTCAGCTGGATAGAAAAGCCAGAAAGAGTCCCAAGTCTCATGGCAGCCCTAACTGAGCACCCCATGGCCTTGCAACATGAGGATTCTCCCCCTTTCTGGCTCACAGAGAGAAACCTGGCTCTTGCCATAGTCCTGTGAAATTGCAAAGTCCAAACACCGCAGTTTACCACAGGCATTGCTAATAACTACAGGGTATTGCACTTGCATGGAATAAATTACCAGCAAGTTAAAAACTCTCTCTCCTTGATCCTTCTTTTCCAAAGAAAACTCCTCTGAACTTGTGTTTACAGCCCCACTGAAGAGATGAAAGCATTTCATGTCCTGAAGTCAGCACGTACCAGGGTGCTTTGCTCAGTGAACTCTTCCCCCACAGCAGGGAGCACCAGGAGAGGTTCTGTATCTACCAGGTGTTCACACCCAGTTAAGAAAAAAACACAACATGCCATTTTAGAGGTTTTCTACATTTTCTCTATTGGATAAACCACTGGGAAACATGAGGGTAAATTAAAGAGGTTAGATTTAAATTAGATATGAGAAAGTAGTTCTTCGCTATGAGGGTGGTGAAGCGCTGGAACAGGTTGCCCAGAGAAGCTGTGGCAGCCCCTTCCCTGGAAGTATCCAAGGCCAGGCTGGATGGGGCTTGGACCAACCTAGTCTAGCGGGAGGTGTCCCTGCCCATGGCAGGGGGGGGGTGGAACTAGATGATCTTTAAGCCCCTTCCAACCCAAACCTTTCTGTGATTCTCTAAAACTCTGGGAGACATAAGCCACAAACAGCATCATGTACTTTTGCCCAAGTCCAGCTCCCAGTGAATCAAGGGCATTTTACTCAAGCAAACACCATGAGGCTTATACCTTAGATCACATTTCATAACAAGTAACTACTCAAGTCAGGATGATTTTCACCCACAAATCTCAAAACATTTTGCAGTCACAAGGAAACCTCGTTTTTATCACTTTCCTGTCTGGCAGAAAACAGGAGGGAAAGTGCAAAAGAGTAATTTCCTTCTGGAGAAGGGAAATTCCTCATCAACAGTCAAGAAATGGGACAAAAGTGTAACCCGGGTCCCCCCAGTCTTACCACAATTTCACTGGAGCATCACCACCTCTGTAGGCCCCCGAGAAACCCCACGCCTTCCTGTCACTTTGGAAATGCACTTGGGAAGTCCTCCACGAAAAGTGCAGTATTTATCTCTCTGTTCCTGAAATGCTGTTATCTTGACAAGTAACAACTAGCCATTTTCAGCACAAAGAAAGAAAACATTTTCTGGCTCTCCATGTTAATTATACTTTTAAAATATGTAAACTGCAGTCATGAGAGGAAGAAGGGGGAGGATGGAAAGAAACCCTGTTATAATAGCCACACATTGACAACCTAACAGACACAAACTAATTATTTTGTGTCTTTCCCAGCAAGTTTCATTCAATTAGCTGCACCACTGAGTTCAAAAGGTGATTAATTGAGGCCTATTCTAGCTTATAGAATTACAGTCCCTCAATGATGTATGCAAAGACATGGGGAAATCTTAGATTTAAGCTCAGCAGCCTCGGCTAAATATTGAAAGAAGAAAAGCAGAGAGGCAGGGGGAGGTTCAGGAAGGCACTCAGCATTCAGATCTTGTTCACAGTGAAACAATTAATTTCCCCACTCTGCAACGAGATGACCAATGCGGTGGTGTAGCACACACATAAATACTTGTCTATCAGCACTCAAAACTTGAGGCAGGAGAGCACCAAAACAGCTCCTCAGTGAGCTGTCAGTAACGCCTGGGAGTCCCGGGATGGTCACCACTGCACCCAAAAGCTGATCCTTTCAGTCATGGTTTAAGATTACCTTTCTTTTTTTCCCCAGACTAATGTTTTTTTCCTGCCCTTAATGCCGTTTTCATTATTTTGTTATGCTATTAAGCAACTTCTTAATCTTCTTGCTTTGTTCATCCATCCTGACGGGGGAGGAACACACACATCTGAGTGCTTTTCAACAAGTCACTTCAGATGCTTAGGGCACTCCTTCACCCTGAGCTGAGGAGCAGAAGGACAATAAAGAGAAATGTAAAACAGACTTAAGAGTGATGATCCCCATCTTTTTGCTGATCCCTTGCAGCAAGCTTGCTCTGCCTGCCCGCACAGCACCAGATCCAGCCAGACAACATGTTCCCACATCACACTGGGGCCTCCTACTCTTTCCTTGCATTAGGACAGATTTTCAAGGACTGAGGAACCAGACAGGTTCAAGGGCTCCTTCGGCCTAAATCCCATCCCCAGTTTTGCAGATTTCCAAAGAACTGCCTTGTCTAGGAGTGGCAAGACAAACCAATCTGTTCACAATGGCAGCCAAAGCTGTAAAAGAATGAAAAAAGACCAAAAAACCCACACCCAATCCTGACAATAATCTTGAAATGACAGAAACAAAGTAAGATTTCAAGTCTCACAGGCTTCATGCACCCTCCAGATAATGCTTGGAGCCTGCAGCCACAGGTTTCCTGCCATCTCCCTATCACCTTCCAGACTTGCTTTGACCAACAAAATCCAGACCTGCAGCCTGAAGGTTGAAAAACATCTCTTGGGCACAAAAGACCTGACTGCCAACAGCACCAGTCACTTCTTTTTTTTCAGGATTAGCAGAAGGAAGTTCCTTTTAACTTCCAGAGAGTTTTGTGCATTGACTTGCCTTGCCCCATGGCCCACCAAGAGCACAAACTATCCCATGAAAACATACACAATCCAGAGCACCCACTTGAGAAGGGGACACCTGCACTGTCAACTTGTCGCATATTTATCCACAAACACTCATGACCATGGAACAGCATGAAGACCAGGTGGCACCACATGGATCAAGGAACCTGTTGGTCAACCCTTCTGCTGAAGCTGTTTCATCAAACAGACACGACATACATCATCTCCGAACGGCAGCAGCAACTACGCACGACACAGCCACTTTGAAAATAGAAAAATATACAGAAATAAATACCCCACTGTCGTGGGTTGACCCTGGCCGGCCGCCAGGTACCCACACAGCCGCTCACTCACTCCCCCCTTCACTACTGAACAGGGGGAGAAAATATCTCCAAGGGCTCAGGGTTTGAGATAAGGACAGGGAGATCACCCTCATTTACCGTCCCGGGCAAAACAGACTCAGTTTTGGGGAAATTAGGTACATTTATTAAAAGAACTAATCAGAGAGGAGTAGTGAGAAGTAAGAAAGAGCAAATGGATCTTAAACAGAACACCTTCCCCCCATCCCTCCCTTCTTCCCGGGCTTAACATCAATCCCGGTTTCTCCACCTCCTCCCCCTGAGCGGCACAGGGGGACAGGGAATGGGGGCTGCGGTCAGTTCATCCGATGTTGGTTTCACCGCTTCTTCACTCCGGGGGAGGACTCTTCACTCTTCCCCAGGGTCACTGTGGGGTCCCTCTCACGGGAGACAAGCTTCACGCTCTCTTCTCCGCGTGAGTCGTCCCACGAAGGGCAATTCATTACAAACTGCCCAACGCGAGACACCTCACGAGGGGCAGCCCACCCCTCGTGAGTCTGAGGTGCAGTCCTTCGGGGGAAACTGCTCCAGTGTGAGCTACCCGCAGCGTCCCAAAAGTCCCACCGGCCAACCTGCTCCAGCGTGGGCATTCCTCTCTTCCACGGGCTACAGGTTCCGGCAACAACTTGCTCTGATGCGGGCTGCCCACGGGCTACAGTCCCCTTTCAGGCAATCCACCCACACGGCGTGGAGTCCTCGGTGGACATCTACGCGGTGATCCTCACGGTGGACTTCTGCACCTCGCCCATGGGCTGCAGGGGGACAACCCGCTTCACCATGGTCTTCACCACCGACCCGGGGGATTCCTTCTGCTCCGGCGCCTGGAGCTCATCCTCCCCCCCCTCCTTCTTCACTGACCTTGGTGTCTGCACAGATTCTCACTCCTCCATCTCTGTGCCAGCTGTTATGGCGCAGTTCTTTTTCCCGTTCTTAAATATGTTTTTCACAGAGGCGTTCCTCTCCTATCACCTTACTGATAGGCTCAGCCTTGCCCAGCGGCGGGTCCCTCTTTGGAGCCGGCTGGCATTGGCTCTATCAATCTTGGGGAGCTTCTAGCAGTTTCTTACAGAAGCCACCCTGCAGCTCCCCCCCCAGCCGCTGAAATCTGGCCAGGCCAAACCAAAACACCCACCAAACAACAAAAATAGCTAAAATAACCTGTGTTAGCAAGGTGAGCTTTATTTTCATTGACTGTTATCTTGATTCTTCTCAGAAGAGTGCATGGCAAGCATACAGGTATATAAGTGCCAACTCTATTTTAAATGGCCTCCAATTTCAGAATATATATATATACACACACTATTACAAACTGCAGGAGTATTGCTCTAACATTATTTTAAATACAAACAGTTCATAACACATGTAACAGTCTAGCTCAATGGTATACGCATTTTTTCATTTATTCATTTCTGTTAAAGCAGATGCAATGTTAAAATCATCAGATAATTAAATAGATGAGAGTTATACAATGCTAGGTAAAAAGGTGTCACTTACTGTATCTCTAATTAAAGAGAGCTTTCAAATATTCTTGTTTACAGGTATCATTGCTTTTGCCCTTGTAGTTTCTGCCTTCCGTAGCTTAACTCTTTGTTTCTACTTTCTTTGTTCAGGCAGAAGAAATTCAGCATTATATATAGTCAGATGGAAAAAAAACTTGGAAAATACACATGCAAGAACGATGTTTACAGACAATCTGACTCTACTACCTACAAAGTTTATGCTTTAGTAAAATGGAATTAGCATATCTAATTTTTATTAGAAAAAGTATTTATTACCTCATGTTTAACAAAGAAAAAAAAAATCACCAAGATAACAGACGTGTTGGGATTCTTATCATGGTAAATCTAGCATGTGTAATTCACACTGCATCCAAAATAGCCCTTCTAATTATGTCAGTCCTCATCTTTCTTTACAGCGCTGTTTACTTTAATTAGTGAGTTACCACTGCACATTCAGGCTGGTGCACGCTCAGGAGCTTTCCTGATTGAACTGGCCCACTTCAGTCCAAAAGCTTTCTTCCGTGCTTGCATGACAAACCAGAGGGAAATAATAAAATAAAACTGGGAAGCAAGTAGAAAAAGGTCTTCAAAAAAAAACCACCCCAAAACCAACAGCAATAGCAAACTATTGAATAGGGATCTGTAACAACTGCAGAAGGTGGAGGCATAGGAAAAGAAGGTGGAAAGCTTAGGAAAAGAAGCAGAAGAGATGCAGGGTAGGGCAAAGAACACCGAGTCAGTATTACCTGAGCACATTTCAGTAACCATCTTGCAGGCATAAACATGAAACTTTAGTCGTTTGAAGAGAAAGTTTAATGCTTCTGAATTATTAGGTGTCAAAACCAAAGAAATCCCTCCTCTGTCAAACACAAGCTGGCATGAATATACTCACTTACATCCTGGTAAGACGCAACAGAGTACTATCACTATGCAGATCTCTGAGCAGTCTCTGCACATGCACTTAGACAAACCTTTAAACACACCAAAGAAGTTCAATGGAAATTGAAGTAGACTTGGTGACAGCTTTTACTGAAGCACAGCAGAGGGAAAGATCCACGGGATGTATATCACATGTCTGTAAAACCAAGCTAGGCAAGGGGAAGACGAAAAGAAATATCTGCACCTTAAACATTCCAACAGTGTCCCAGTGAAGAGGGTGGCCACCACTACTGCTCTATGGAAGCCACTGTCTTCTCGCAGAACATTCACTGCAGAGAGTTACAGGTGAAACCACCTCTTGAAGGACTTAAGACACCATGAAAGAAGTCCAGCCACGACAAGCCAGTAAATTCAGGGAGTGACCATTCACCTTGACCAGGTAAGTTTCCCCCTGGGGACCCGAGATGTGGCTGCAGGCATAAACACACAGCCTGTAAAATTTCTTCTCAGCTTTTAAGGCTCAACTGTGTTGTGCCAGATGCATCCTTGTTGCCCACATGGGAATTTTGGGAAGGTGCGATGTGCGTCTTTGACGAGAGCTTCCCAGTATCTCCAAGAGCATCAAGGAAGTGGCAGGACACGGCATCCACAGAAATGCCGGGTGCACATCAGGCACCAGCTGTGAATCCCTTGACCAGCACATTCCAAAACATATCCATATATATTTTTTATATTAGAAAACAACAACAACAAAACACACAGGGCTAAAAAAAAAAAAAGAAGCATGTATATTTATATAAAGGTAGGAAAAAAGTACCTAGAAAAAACACAGGCAGCAGAGAATCCCTGTGGCACAGCCAGCGCCCAGACAGGAGCGAGCCATTTCAGCTGCCAGTATGTGCGGCATGCCACCCTGCACTGAAAAGGAACATTTACTGCCAAGGAACTGCAAAGAAATATTGGTGCAGTTGAGTATGCAAACACTTTGTTGTTGACAAAGGAAGTAATAGGGTACTTTTTCATCACTTTTTCCTTGTGGGCAGAAGAGGCTCTCTGCCTCTTTTTAAATGCATCAAATAGCAACACCATAAGCCTGAGCATCACCCTCACATTCGACATTTTAGATCCCTGAGCACACAGCAATGCACACACACAAACTCCCAACATACTTTTCCCCTTTTCAGAAAGGAAGCGCCACTTTTAAATATTTCCACTTTACTTGCTTTGAATTGCCGGAGATCAAATGAGTCAATTAAGTGCTGTGTCTTTTTTGTTTGGAGGCAAGATGAAGGTAATTTGCTGCTCAGTGCATCTGTTTCCTCATCAGCACAGTAAGGACCAGGCTAATTAGGGGAGGAAAACAATATGGTCATATGGATAGGGCAGATTGCTTGTCACTCAGACATTCAGCAGGCAGGTCGCGCTATGAGGACAGCAAACAGATGAGGAGCCTTCATCTCCTTCCTTACCAGGCCTCAAGAAGAAAGAGACTTCACTCGGACTGCTACCCAAATATTTTTAGCCCGTATCCCAAAAGGTTCCCCCCCAAGTTCTGTCACTGCCGATGCACCGGGGACGGATGTTGCTGCTCTTTGCTCCGGCGAGGAGCCACGCACCAAGGTTGCACCGCTTGCTCGCCCAGGTGGGCAAGAGGTGACCCCAGCCCACACCACGGGACACACAGGCACATGGAATTTATCACCAGTCAAATGCACAATGCGAATGAAGTCATTCTGATTTCCTTTTCTGTTGGTTTTAATCTACACTGCAAAGCATCACACCGCTTCCCACCGGACTCCGTGCAAGCGAGTGCGTCAGGGCTGTCCCTGCTCCAAGACTCGGCAAAAGGGAAGGCACCCACCTGGAGGATGGCTGGGTTTGTAATGCATCAAAGTCTTCATTATCTCTGCCTCCCATACTATGATTTTTTTTTATAAACTACGTGTTTTGAAAACAACTGAAATTAGTAAGAAGCAGTGCAGGATCAAGAACAACCTAAAAAGCTGTTGCTGCTACTCCCTTCGTTATCCAACACTGAAGATTAATCAGTAGTTTTCTTCATTTTTAGTTTCAACAATTCCATTAGACGTATGATTCCAAATGCCTCTGACTTTGCAGCACTGTAGAATCACGGACCCCCAACTCAGCAATCACATAGGTGAGTGCCCTGATTCAGCTTTAAATCACAGACCCTAAATCTGATGTCAAAAATTTATTTTCCTGGTAAACTGCAAACATGCAAGAGCATGCGAAAAACAACTTTCAGGAGACAAGCTAGGGGTAAGTAATTCCCAGTCACTCGCACACAATCCCGCTGTGGCATTTCTATTTATTAGGAGAAGATATGGAATATCAGAGGAAGTTCATTTATTCACTGGCCTGTAAAATCAAGCAGCAGTAGACATTACACTTACTACATCTAAGCTTTATTTGCTACTGCAGAATGAAATGATATAAGGTACAAAAAAGTTAACTCATATCAAGCATATCATGAAGGCAATCAACCTAACCAAGGGCTTTCACATCTCCCTGTCAGCTACCACAAGACACAGACGGAGTGCTTAATAATTTATTTTAACAGAGTATTCCCAGCTGATATCTGTTTTTATATTGATCAGAAACATACCAATAAAGTCTGCTCCTCATGCAGGGCACAGTTTGGCAGGCCTTGATAAAAGAACAAACCACCAAAAAAAAAAAACCAACTCACAACCAAACACACACCACCAAAACAACAAAACAAAACACACAAAACCCAGAACAGACTTTTAATGGCGACCAATTCTTTGCACAGCAGGCAGGACAGGTTCACTCACAAGCCACTTAAAAATCCACCAGGGAGCATCTTAATGCCTCAGCCCAAAATGAGGCAATTTTCATCCCAGATTTGGGCATACATCCCCCACTGGCCTCAACCCAACAGCTTTGATTAAACTGAAGCTGCCTTTTGCTCCCATTCTGAGGGCTGCAGATTTTGGGAGGAGCCACAGATTGATCTAGATCCATAAATAAACAAGCATCCAAAAACACGGATCAGACCAGAGAGCTCGCTCCAAACTTCAAGTCTCTACCCTTGTGCCCTCACCAGACCTCACAGGAATTCTACCAGCTTTTCACATCACTATCTGCCGAAAGCCTGCAACACTCCCAATCCCTCCAGCAGGTCAATGTCATCTGCTGATACACATCAAAGGGACAGGGGCCAGCATCTGGGAGCAGCAATGGTTATATAAAGTAGCACAGATGAAAATAAATAAGTAGGAAGTCGCTACGCCATGCATTCAGCAGGAGTACATTAATGGGCTGAACCACAGCTGTATTGAATCAGTATCCCACTAAATTAAAGGCAAGAACTACCCACTTCTTAGAGTCATTTAAATTGCTCCTTCTAACAGTGTGTAAATACTAAAACTTGTCCAAGTGGCATAATCAAATTTAACAAACTATGCAGAAAACAGCCTGGTTTGCCATTCCAGTCACTGACATTTGCTTCATTAAGCAAATTCAGGCAATAAACCGTGTCCTGCCCGAAAACAAACACTTGACACGGCAGCCCCAAGCCACGGGGAAGGGGAGCGCGGGGTGATGTGAAGGTCTGGCTTGCAAGCAACAGGCACCCGTGCTCTGCTCAGGTGTCTCAAAGTTCTTTCATCAGTGCTTTGCCAAAAAAAAAAAAAACCAAAACAAAACAAGTAAAACCCCAAAACCAAACCAACACAACAACTCACACACAGTACAAGTTGCAGAAAAACGTATGTTTCACGTAGTGTGAAAGTTATACTGACAATTATATTCTGGCAAGTTTATGGCCAGTGTAAGCACCAAGTTAACAGCAACGGGCTAAGCTGCAACAGGTCTCGGAGGGCTCTGCAAAACCCCTCTGAAGAGGTCTTAAACTGTCAGAGCACAGGGGAGCAGATGGAAATCGCACACAAAACACACCGCAAGTGAAACGTGGGCTCGCGGGGCACTGCAGGTGCCAAAGTTTGGGTTCAAAAAAAGCAAACAAATCCCCAGCTGAAAAGCCTCCGCGGAGTGCAATTCAGTGCAAGTCGCCACCTCCTGCTCAGGGGTCTGAGCCAGAAATCAGTGGGAGCACAGTAAAGTCTTCTGCGGAGAATTTTATATGCAGGTCTTGCTTTTATGTCCTCCACAGAGAATAAACAGTGTCCACACTTGGAACCAGGTTACTGGATGAGGAGGATCATGGTTTGACCCAGCCAAGTTGTATGTTCTCATACGGACTGTTACGGCTCGCTTTATGCCCTGCATCCGCACAGACTGATCCCACCCCATCACTCAATCCTTCCTCACTAAGTCCAAAAGAAATGAAAAACCACCCCACCCACTGCAAAAGGAGCAGACACTCCTGCTTCCTGTTAGTAAGTGTTGAAGGGAGGTTAAAAACTCAGGGGTGGCAGTTCAGCTTCCTCATGGTAACTCTAACAGCCTGCAAGCACCTAGACTGAGCAGAGGCAGACACCACATCGCTACTCGGGCTAGAAAATCAGAAAGGAAGTCGCCTCTCCAGTAAGTATAAAGAAATAATCCTGCTCCAACCTGGCAAACCACTGCATCTGAAAAACCAGAGAGAGGCACAGCACTTCGTTTTGGTAAATGAAACCGAAGGGTCTAAAACACTGAATGCAAACCTCAGAAATTTTAGCAAGGATGTGCATTAATAAAAAAAAAAAAAAACAAACCACAAACCCAAACCAAAACAACAAACCACAAATAGCAACCGACCAAAGAGAGCACTTGAGTTTTAAGAGACGCCTTAAGTCTGGCCAACACTGAAAGCATTTAAATTCTGGCAGCTTCAGAAGTAAGTGCCAGCATGAATTTAGATACTTGGATACGTTCAAAGACTTCCAGTTGCAGTTTCACTAGAAAATAATGAAACCGTACACAATCGAATCATTATAAATAAAGTTTTTTGAGCTCAGTGGAAGACAACACTGATGGATTCACGATCTGTGCTGCTGTAACAGAGCTAGTTGTAATTTTGATGTATCGATTTTATTATTTTTTCTTAAAAAAAAAAGAATATAATCTGTATTTCTGTAAGGAATGCCTGCTCAGGAATTTCAGCCGAGCTGAACACTGTATGTTGCTGACATTGTCACTACACTTTAAGTCAATTAGGGAGACTGGAGCCAGATGGCTGAAAACGACTAAAATTACACAGTACATTCTGTTTATTAGTTAGGATTATTATTCACGCCATAATTGCTTTTAACAGATTATTTATCATTATTAAAATCACAATGATGTGCAAGAAAATTACAAAGTTACAAAAACATGATTTTCAATTGCATCTGTCCCCACTCTGTTAAAAACTTTTCTTTTAAAAAAAAAAAAAATAATTTCACTAGCCAGACACACCAGTTTGGGGACATGACCAGAGACTGCAGAAGGATGACAGCAACAGGGAGTTTCCCAAGGCAGTTTTGCACTGCCGCTCACATGAGCTGTTGGAAGCCTCTCACAGGGATGGGAGGATGCTCAGCTCCTCCAAAACTGCCTGAATCCCATCATAAACTCAATCAAATCCCCTTTGAAAAGGACACCTTTAAGTCCTACCTCTAAAAGATTCATTCCTCCTGAGCTCCAGCCAAATGAGAAAACATAGGAAAGGCAGGTTTCACAAGGACTAATAATAGAAAAATCAATTGGGAGAGGTATCCCGAACCTAATTCTAAAGCAGGGGCAAGTACATTGCTCCAGCAGAGGCCAGGGCTTGCCTGAGGTAGCAATCAGTTGTTTACACCATGGATGCCAACATATCCATCTCCCTCCTTCAGCAGAGATGGTCCTTCCTACAGCCAACCTCTTCTATATATTTTTTTAAATTACTTATTTTTATTGCTCACTCTCATAAACCATCACATGCTGATATAAAGCTGGTTGAATGCTTCCACCCACAAGATACCCACCACTCAGGAACTAAGGTTCCTCCAAACCACCTCCAATAGCATCACTTTTGGAAATCTGGGTCCTGTAACTCTGAAACCTCAAAACTATAAAACCGTGCCAGCAGTTGGAAACCAGTGGCACTGGAAGAAGGAGATGAGTACTCATATCAGAGCCCACCCTGGAAGGGAAGAGTGCACAGAAACTCACTGGCAGACAACAGCCTCACGTAGCCAAAAGCCCTATTCCTTTGATGCTGAGAATGTTAAGTTAAAGAGAAAAACCCAATGCAACACAGGTATTTTCTCTGTCAGTGAGCCCAAGATTGTAACTGAATTCAAGTTGTGCGAATTCAAGTCTCTTAAGCTTTTAACTTTATATATATACAGCCATTATCTGAAGATTTATCTTTATCCCACAGCCTTCAGGGAGTAGTTAGGCTTAACCACCCACCAAAATCCCAAAATGCAGTATGCCACATTGCAACTACAGTTTAGCTTTGAAATAAGGTCCTTTTGCCACAGAAACAGGTGCTTTGACACACTATTTGCAGTTAGTCCTGAACTGGCACTTGGGCAACCTATGGGTTTTCCAATAGCACCGTTCTTCTACCTCCTGCTCATACAGACAACTTGGCATTTCACCCTCCCATTGATATTCTCAATGCTTTTGGTTGCAGCTAGGTTGGGATTTTAAGAGTTCTCCTAAAAGGACCAGAAAAAAAAAAAATGGCATTAGTAATATGCATAAAGCATCCTCTAAAGTGGACAAAATACCATTAAGGAAAAGGGCACTTGACAGGAAAAGCGTCACCCTTGCTCGCCGTGATCCTCACCATTAAGCTCTGGACAGAACAGTGAGGAATGGAGGGAAGAAGCAGACTGGCTAATCGACAGGTTCACTGTGCGGATACCCATTAAAACCATATTACATCTTCTCAAAATCCATATACTTCCCATGTTACTTCATCTCCCCCCCACACCTACCTCCTTGTTGCTCTCAACTTCTAATAGCAGTAATGACCTTGGCACATGGTATTTTCTTAGAATTAATAGTTGGCTGGTGTTAACGGCCCTTGGCTACACCTTGGGCCATCAACTCCTCCCAGACAGTCATTAATCCCGAGGAAATACCCTGCACCTCAATCGTTATTACTTAATTACTTTATGTGTGGAGCTGTAACACCACACCAAAGGGTTGACTTGTAAATTATGAGCGAGAAAACTTTCAAGTCAAAAGATTCGAGATACTGCACCAAAACCTAATTAAAGGCATTTTAACATGCCAATAAATAAAGGTTAATTATTTGAGGGCTGAAACACCTATCTGAGTAAGCAAAGCAACTGCTTTTAACTCAGTGATGAGTTAGGGGCTCCTTTATTTCGCAATGCCGCGGTGCATGCTGCAGCAGCCAGCCGAAGCACAAACTCAAGCTTACACATTCAACAATGAAATGCTGATTTTTAGTGTGTCAAACTGTACCAACTAGCAGTGTTTTTGCCCCACGGATGAAGACTTCGAGGAGGACACATGCAGAAGGGCAGCACACAGCAATAGACGGAGGATTTGAGACACCTGGAACAAAATCCTGCCATTAAGGGCTCCCCCAAACAGTGCTGGATACTCCTACAGAAGCAGCCCAGGGTGCTGCAGCTCCTCTTTCCATTTTGTTGCTCCTCTCACATACTCCTGCCACCTCTAGGGCAGGTGTTTTTCCCAGATTACATATCCTCTGCAGAGCCAAATATGATTAATTATGTTCTTTCATTATCAAAGTCACCCAAAGTGAAGACAGACCTCATCTTTCATGATGCTGCATTAATATCTCCATCACAAAGGAGACCCAACCTCATCACTAGTTAATTCAAGCCCAAAGCCTCTTCCATCTCCATCCCCACTCCCTGAGGACAGTGAGGCAACAGGTTTTGGTAGCAGCAGAACAGAGAGAAGATGAACGGTCTTGTCAAAACAAAATACAGTAGAAGACGGATCCTCAGAGGAAGATAAGCTCAAGGAAACAATTCCGGTGAAGAGGACACCTGATGATTTAAACGTGGGGCTCAAAAGGGAAAATGAGATGTCCCAAATTATGAAAGCAGTATCTTTTCATTGCCTGAACTGTTATTAGCTGGGATAAGAAACACGGTGACAGCCAGAGACTCTAGAGACTTCATAAATCAGCCAACACCACGTGTTGCCACTTCTTGGCACTAAGCAAACATCTGCCCACACCGGCACGGGGAGTCAGCGGGATTCTGCACTTCGCTTGGGGGCTGGCTTCCCTTCCTGGCGGGTCTCCTTCAACTACCAAACTCCACAGAGCTAAAAATAAGCATACAGCCAGCAAACTGTCAAACCAGAACATCTTCCAGACCTCACCTGTGCTATAACCACCTACGTGCCACGACCTGCCAAACAGGCATTTTAAAGCGATTTATCAATGCTCACACCAGCAGAAAGAGGGCTCATGCACGGTGCTGCCCCACTGTGTATCTCCTCCTCTTCCCCATCATACAGCTTTTCCTTTTTGGTTTGTTTTTATGGGTTTTCCTAATAAGGATTTGCCCATTCCACTGAGCACTATCCTCCTCCCTCCAGGCTGGCTACCTACCTGACCTAATAGCTGCGTAATTAAAAGGAAAACCACTCAAGGTAATTGGCAGGCTTTGCTAATTGAAAACTAGGGAGGTAATCATTTGGCCCAGGGAAAAACCCTACTCGTATGCCATAATATGGACCACCATCTGTTTGCTAAATTAGCTGTGGTGAAATATTAGCATAGAAATGACTGACACCAATTATTTTTTAAGGAGTTTGCCTTAACACAGAGGACATTTCACTGTTCCACTGAAGCTCTCCCTGCGACAGGAGGCAATTTCTCTTTCAAGGGAATAAGATACAGAGGTAGCCAAATTTGAAGGAGAAAAATGGTAGCTTACCCATGACAGACCTTCCCAGTACCACCAATTTAATGGGATCAGCATACTTGGCTCTCACTGCCTCAATCAAGTGTTCGCCCCTCCCACAGGGACACACGGGTCCTCCTCTCCAGGGATAAGTTCCTGTACACGACGAGAGCAGCCCCACACCTAGGGTCACTTCTTACTACACTATGATTAACCCAAGTCTGGGTAACTAAGGAGCTTTCACAAGCTCCGACTGGTTAGCTCATAAAACAGAGGACAGAAATAGCATCGCTGTTTTACCACAGACCATAAGGCTGGTTCAAAGGTGATCACCTGCTTCTCTTTGCAATTCCCACTCAAGCCAAATCCTCCCCACATCGGGTAGAAACTTGGCCACTTCAGCAGCTGGAAGTCAAACTCCACCTTGTCACATCCTGTCTTTGGAAGCAGACACAGATGAGGAGCATCTGAAGTCAGGAGTACCTTGGGCACTCATATCCAATTGCCCAGCAGAAAATAGCAGCAAAAACTGCTCTCCACAACATACAGACAACATAGTAGTCAAGCTCCTCAACACCATTTTCATGAAATTTATCTGTATATTACCATCGTGGCAACTGCCTCCTTAACATGTTCACCACAAGCCAAAATCCAGATGTCGCTGTGCACAGCCACATGGGAAAAAACAGTCCTTGCATCCAAAAAAGTGTACTATAAGGGGGGGGGGGGGGGGGGGGGGGGGAAGAAACAAATGGGAATCAAGGCAGAAGAGAAGAGGCTAGAACAGGGGTATGCCAGGACACAGAAGGCTCTGGGCTCCCAGACCAGCTCCCGAATATCATTACAAAGCCCTGTCCGGTGCTCTACTGAGAAACTGCATCCGAGGAAGAGCGGGGCCCTTCTCCCTCTCTAATCTGCACACATCGAGTCGAAGGCACAACACAATAAATTACAACAAGCATGCTACTCAAACAAGGAGCCTAATTTCACTAATTACAACTGTAACAATGGCTGTAAAACAAAACAACATTAAAGCACACGATATATTTCCCATTTACAAGTTCCGATCGTATAGAGGAGGTCTTCTTTGCCCAGCATCGCTTATTTATCTAGAAGTAAAACCTAAAAATATGCTTATTTTTCACACAATTTGTATCTTTCCAGGCAATACAGAACCTCTGTAGTATAACCTGTGCTGGGCTCTCACAATATCATGAAGCATCTAGAATACAGATCGCACCACTTGCCATACTTGATACATAGCACCAGTGCGCTGGGTGGACGTGCACACGTGTTGTATGCTGCATGCATGCACACAGGGCAGGACATAGGAGAACAGAGACACATTGGATTATGCATTTTCTAAGCCCAAGTAAAGCTGTGCCCTGGGAGCAGCACTGATGCAGCAGCCTCTCGATGTGCCCAAAGGTCCTTTTTGCTCTTCACAGTGAACTGCAGGAGGTCCCAATACTGCTTGTACCTCTGCTAGCCCACACAATCATCAGAGGCCAGAAGACCAAAGGCACCAAAGCTGCTTCCCTGAACCACACGCAGCCTTCAAACCCACAGTAAGTGCACTTTTAGGAACTTGGGAGTCACATTTTAATGCTTTGACACACGATAGCATTAGCAATTAGTACTGTGGGCAAGCTGCTTCCCTCCATCTCTTTGATGTTTGTTATTTTTGCACTGATTGTTTTGCTGAGAGAGGAATTTGGATTCTCCATTATCCTTCAGGGACAATGAAGAAGTGCTTAATGTAAAAAAACCATTTTTTAAAAAATCACCCACAAAGCCTAACATGATACCAAGAGTTAAATCGGAGAGCCTTTGCATCAAATATTATAATTACAAGGGTCACACCACCACCTCAAATGTTCAATTTCCCCTCACACCCCTTTTTCAAGAGATCTATTTTTATTTTCGCTTAAGCATCAGAACAAGTAATGGGGAAAAGTTTGAGGAGTTCCAGAGGCAAGAGCTCATTAGTGACTCACCGTGATAATTAACAGTTAGGCTGACCCCATCAGGAGTCAAAATGCATTTTTCTGATGGAAATGGAGCACGTCTCCAGAAACCTCACCCCGGCAGTTCAAACCACACGAACACACACACAGGTGCCACTCTAAAGAAACACAATTTATCATTACAGACTGCATTTATATTAGGACACAGCAAATAAAGAAAATAATATTTCTGCGCTGCCTTGATATGTTTCCTTCAGACATTGTCAGGTGTCAACTACAATAAATGAAGCATTTACTGGGTGCAGGCGACACTTTAAACAAATCAGTGCAAGTCCCTAAAGGAAACAAGCAGCAGCATATTCGGTAGTATTTCATCATTCCGGAGCCAGCAGAACGAAGCTGACAAGTACACAAGATAAATACTTTGTTCTGTCACGCTGTGTCATGTCGGGGAAAACATAAAGTGTTATATGACCTTTGGAGACACAGCCCACAGAAGCCTGCCTTCTCGCTTCCATGCCACTGTTCACAGGAGGGGAAAAAAAGGAAGATAAAACAGAAACACCCCTCACAGGCCCTGCCTCCTAGCAGCTGTAACTCAAGGGATTTCACAGCCACCCTCCTGGCAGAGGTTTTGCTGTCGAAGCCCGCAAAGGGAAGAGCCGTCAGCGCAGGAGGCAGCATCGCTGCACCTCCCACCGCTCTGCAAAAACAAGAGGGGAAAGAAATAAGATGGTGTAAGTTAATTACTATTGATCGCTGTTTTTCACCAGCAGAATAAGCATTTGCTTTTTTTATTTTTCCCTTTCTAGAAGCTTGCTCTTGGTGGGATTTGAAGGCAGGAGCAGAATTGTGCCAGCTGCTTCACTGGCTGATGCACAAACACCACAACCCAAGCACTGTGTCTTCTGCACCAAAATCACCTGACCAGCTTCACGGGCCAGGCAAAAATCACACTAGATCACCTCCCCTGGACAGGTTCTGCTGGACCACAGTGTGCCCCAACACTGCAGCCCAGTCTCTCATCACACACACAGGTGTAGGTTTCTAAGCAGAGAGCAAGATGTGTGATGCTGTACTGAAACCTAAACACTGCACCAAATTCTAAGGCCCTTAGCAACTTTTTACTCATTCTAGCCATGTCGAAATTCCATATATTTTTGAATTTTTTATTTTTTGCTGTTTCCAGCAACATTCTCCAGCCTCCCTGTCCTAGACAGCCAGAACAAGCAATGCTGGGAAACACAGACACAACATCTCCATCAAATTGTTCACATAGCAAATAACCTCATTGTGAGTACTTCAGAACCAGCGGAAGGAGAATAGTGAGGTGCTTTGGGCGGGAGATCAAGTACAAATAAACACCTTCGAATCCCGAAGCATGATGCAATGTTTTTAAACAGTGAAGGGACATACACTGTCCTGTCTCACCTTACGGGGATGTGCCTGCTACCCCCCCATCTGCCACTACCGTATCTCTCAAAGGCATTAGGACAATGGTTCTTTATTTTTAATTTTACTTTTTTGCAAAAAGAGTTCCTACTTTTAAAGTGTTAGGTAAGCAAGAAAAATAATTCAGTAAAATAAAAACGGTTGCAATGCCACAAATATGAGCAAAATGACTCCAAGCTAGGTTTGGCACGCAAAAGTAATTTTAGGCATTTTTTTTAATTAAATCTAAGCATCAAGTACATGATTTTATTTTAAACAAATCCCTTTGTGTTCTCAAATAACTATAATAACTAACCACAGATAAAGTATTAATCATAAGTGTGGGAATGTCTGACATCTTTCCCCTCCCTTCTCTCCCATGAAGGATAGTAAGCCACAGACCATCCTCGTTAATTACACTGTCACTTCTGTGTAACAACCCACAGTTACAGAATCTCCATAATAAATTATATATATTTACATCAACTTCCTATCTTACACACATGTATCTAACTACTGTGAAAGCGACAAATAGGTAATTAAGCTATTTGCAGCTACAGAAATCTGAAATTATCAGTATAGATAGGTACTGGAAAACCGGCCCTCTAGTATATATAGGAAAAAGCAGTAAAGCTCAAAGCAGATAAGGTAAAACTGCATCTGTAATTATTAACAATATGCTTAACATTTAAGTGTCACATTATTACAAATTAATTTAACATTCATTAGAGTTGCTCTGATCATAATGAATCCCTTTTGCCAGTTGCTTTGCCTTCAGATAAGACTCCCTTAGTTTCATCATAACCCAGTCATTAAGTGTTAATTAACAAACACTTAACAGTGTAACACTGGAAAGAGCAGCTAGGTAACAGAAGTATCTGGTCTGCCAAAAACATTGTATAGAAGAAGAAAAAAAAAAAAAAAGGCAGACAAAGAACTACCTCTATTTATTTTTAGCCGTGTTCTTTTAAAAAGTAAATTCTGGATGGTTGCAGAGCGTGTTGCAACTGCGCGAGTGCTCCAAATCTTTGCATCTCAACAGAAGCAGCCTGTCCTCATCCCGGTGATGCTGAAGTTACCGCAGGGCTAACAAGGCAGAAGAGAAGAGCCCGTTACCCAGACAGGCTGCCCACAAGACCCCGCGACAAAGCCCAGGACAGCGAAACACCCGTGTTCACATCCCAATGAGTTCAGTCCAACATGGGCAACCTCTTCCCAGGCTCCAAAGCAGGACAGAGAGCGACCACCACCTCCTTGTCCCAATCCAAACCCAGCCACGGAGAGAGGACAGCTAGCAGGCAGCATCTCTCTAGTAGCACATACAGGTGTTTATCCTTTCTCTGTAAATTACCACCACATGATGCTTTAAGTGTCATGTGAACTAAAACAGCATGGTACTCTGTGTTAAAAAAAAAACGCTCTGTGGAAAGAAATGAGATGCAACCCGAATGATAATGGTTTATTGTAAGCGTCCATTAACTAATGTTGAACTGTAATAAAATACTTTCAGAAGTGCATGCGGCGTCCCCAGGAATACTAAATGGCTTCATTATTTTTACTGCTTATAGACTGAATATCAAACGAATTCACAATAAAGAAACTGCTGCAAGCAAATTTAAGCCCACCAAGAAATAGAAGCAGGGGAAAAAAAATGCTTTTACTCCACATCTTTCCATCCCTTGGATCCGAGACAGCACAAGAAGAGGTTGAGTCCCTCTCTTCTCATACTGAGATTTAATTTTAAAAAAAATAAAAAAATAAAGCCCTTTTCCTCCCTGGATTTCTTTCCCAAAGCACCACCTGGGCCGTGCCACCAGTGTGGCTCATGTCCCGCTCCCCTGCCTTTCACTGGACTGCCCTGCGCTGCTGCTCTGCCCAGCTGAAGTCTGGGAAGGTGGCGACTCCTCCCTATAGAGCATCTCTGCTCCACAAGCCTGGGCAGCACACAGAAACCCTGAGGGAGGATTTTTTGGGGGGGGGTTGGGGCAGTGGCACCACTAGCAAAAAGGATGCTCTTTGCAGACAGGTGAGGCTGCTGATGGTATGCACGTATCAGTTTCTTTTAACAAGCTGGGGGGGGGACCAGAGCCCTTCCCAGCAGCAGGAAGCAAGGTTTTCCTGCTGCAAAACCTGCATTTTCTTACCACAAGGAGTGTGGACCAGGTGTGCTGCCAGGGGAGATAACTGAGTGCAATTTCACTAGCATCAGGCAGGCACAACTTCTCTGCTCAGCAAGGAGAAAAAAGCCAATAACTGTATTTACTTCAGGATGACCCCAGCCTACAATGATGTCCAGCAAGTGAAGCTTGCCTGAAAGGGCTCATAAAAAAATAAATAAATAAGTTTTTTTAAAAAAAAGTTTCTGCATTTTCTCTCCCCTATTGCTCTTTTCTCACTGTATCCTTCCACTCTCCTCACCTTGCCAGGGGAAACCACATTTCTGCTGGCAAGAGATATTCTGCCTTGCCTCCAACACACACCCACTCAGTCACACACAGACAACAGAAAGCTGGGGACATGCACACACACACACTAAAAATAACCCTGGTGCAACACTCAGAAGTAACCTGATGTTAAAACAATGGGATAGGACAGCTGCTATTTGCCTTTCCCAAGCAAACCAAGGGAGGAGTTTAGTCATTCCAACCTGTTGGATATCAGCACTGGGCTGTTACTGGCGGATTACCAGCTCCCACTACAGGTTACCCAGCTGGGGGACGTGGGTGCCCATGAAGAGGGGCAGGGAGTCAGTACAGGGCTGGATCCAGACCCACAGCATCCCAAAGCCAGCAGTTTGTGAGCCAGGAGGAGATGGAGAGTCCACACAAGGAAACAGGAGGTGGCTCTGCTCACATAAAACCAACACATCATAACCCTAACAAAGTAACGTTTTGGTATTTTCCCCAGTGCTTCTTGGAAACTTCAAAAATCAAATACCTCAATGAGAAAGCAATAAAGAAAACCATCCAGACGTTTAACAGAACGTGTTACAAACTGAAAGACATACAAACATAAATTTCCATCAGTCTTCTACCAGCTCTCATGAAGGCATTTTATATCTTCCCCTCTTTAATTTGAAATATACTTTAATTTGCAAGAAACCCTCCAAATTACCTTAACTTCATAATAAACTATGACAAATACAGGACATATAAAAATAAGGCTGCAAAGAAACGGTCTGACTACATTGCACCTCACTATTGTATAAATCTTTCCTTCTTTCCTTTTTTTCCCATTTAAATATTTAAGCCTTCCAAACCTCTGTCTTTTGCCAACAAAGAGTTCAGCTAACTACACTTTCAGGCATCAAGAGAAAGACGTGGACCGCACTTCACGCGCTCTGGGCTGAATAGCTTGTGGTAACACAGGCAATACGCTGCCTGCAGTAACAGCCAGTGCAACTTCAGTCTCTTGCTGGTAGACTGTTCTCTGGTAGTAGAGGAGTGACTACAAGCCAAGGTCAATTCTTTAATTCTCTTCTTTCTCCTTTCTTTTTTTTTCCAAGGCATGGGAAGAGAGCTTAGTTATTTCTGCATGGATGCAAGGTGAATGAGGCTGTCGCTTCTCATTGCGGTGCTATTTATTACAGGTCACTGACATAATACAGCTTTTTTTTTTCTTCTCCAATTCAAAAAAAAAAAAAAACCAACCAAAAAACAATGGTGCAGTGGAGAGAGTTCTTTAGCACTCTCTTACTCGCACCTTTGAAGGGAATATGTGAACAGGTTTTATTTATTTATATAGTGATCGGACAACAGAGATGCACCAGCTTGTTTTCAGAGGCTTCCTGCTGAAAAAGGCAGGGTATCCTCTTATTAGGAGGTTTAAGAATTCACATATACCACAGAAGAAACGAGTACACAACTGGAAAAGAAACTGCAAGATTAAGAAGACACACCAACAAAAAAAGGAAAATTTACACTGAAATCAAGGGGGGAGCAGGGGAAATACTGTAGGCTTGCTCCTGCATAAGCCAGATTCATAGTAAGGAAAGAAACGGTTCCACATACTTGCCTGGGGTAAATCAGCATAATCTCCCCAAGTCCCCTTGCTGCAGCAGGAGACCCGTTCCCAAAAGCCTGTCTGGTTTAAGGGTTGGTTCTGGTCTCTCATCAGCAGTTCCTCCCAATTTAATTCATAGTTTCAGATGAAAAGATTTTATAGATCTCTGTTCTGTCTCAAGATGAGTTTGCCTAGAGCTCCAAGCAATAAATTGATGATAAATCAATTTTCTTGCACTGTGCTTTGTAGTCTGCTTTTTTTCATACAGTGCTGAGAGCTGTGTGTAAAATACAACATTCCTTACTTGTTTCTAAAAGGTAGGCTAATGCCTCTAAAAATCAGGAATATCCACAGCCTATTTTTAGGTAGCTGAGAGTAAGCCAGAACTGCCTTAAAAAACCAATCCTTTAATACACCTCTAATATTTTACTTCACAGCCAGACTGAGAGAAGCAAGTCTGTACCAACCGCTGTCGGAGTTGCAGCAGTGGCTCAGGAGAAGGCAGAGTGACCCAAATGTGAGCACAAAAAGGCTTTTGCAAGCTGGCGTGGGGCTGGCTTTCACACACACCCCTCTCCCCGGGGGTTCGAGCCTGAAAACCGACAGCCCCCACAGCACCTGTAAGTCACACAGCCCGCTCTCACCCACAGGGGCAACACACGGCTCAGAAGACACCATCCCCGGCCCTCCTGTACATCACTTATCACAGGATAACACACCTTAACCCTTTCATCTGTGTTTTCTCACAGCAATATCTGTAACAGAGCACAGCAGTTGCTACGTAGTAAGGATAACTATTAGCTCTTCTGCTGATAATTAGTGCTTTTTGTCCTTTCCTGTGCTGAAATGCTTTATGGATTTATATCTGTACTCAAAAGGCTGTCCATCATGCAAGCCTGAACCGAGACCACGGACCAGAAAAAATCACACCTTTGGAGAGCTTCAAAGTCTTCAAGACAGTGTTTCCCAATCCTCAGTCTACCACCAGCCACAAAAGCCTTTCAAGCAATATTGAAATGCTCCGAGAGGCTCAGCAACACCAATCCCGGAGCTACAAGCTCTGGGTCCCATCCAAGGGACCAAGATCTCATCCTCCCCAAAGGCAGGAGACTCAAGAGTCCCTACACAGAGGAATACTGAAAATGCACTGGAATTTGAAATGACTGCCTGCACACCCCACAAACAGACAAAGTATTTATAGTTCATGAAAGTGTACCAAGGCAGAGCTCAGCAAGCCTCATGTACCCCGACACCGCTCCCAGCTCCTTGCTGAAACATCATTTCAGGAGAAACCCTTCACTTGTATTTTTGGCTGCAGCTCAGCTACAAACGGTACTTTTCCAATGCCACCTCCTTCACCCTCTGTGGAGGCATAATCCTCATCAAAGCTACTGGGAGAGTGTGAAGAAAAGTTTTGCAAGCTCTGGCTTATACACCTAAGACGTAATTTTGCATACAGCAACATGCAACTTCCTCCCTCTCACACACACCAGCCAACATAAATTAAATGCCATGCAGGCATTAAGTGAAATAAAAATAAAGTGAAATACAGCGAAATAAAAAATAAAGTGAAATAAAACATTGGTAATTTCAAAGTTTCAGGCTTGGATCTTTCCCACATTTTTACAGCCGTCATGCTAATGCAGTCCAGGAGGGAAAGGCAGCTTGTTAGTCCAAGTCCTCTCTTGCAGTTCAATCGCTGAGGCTACCCAACACGCTTGCACTCTTATTTGCTCTCCTTTCTACTGTGTCCCAAGCTGCGAAATTAATATGCACAGAGGACATAAACCTCTCGCTCAGGAATAAAAAGCGACCTTAATATGCTCCTGCTTAATCCTTCCCAGGCTCAGCATACCGTCGCTTTGGGAAAACAACCCAGCGTGAAACCAAGGTGCCTCTCTGCCCTCCGGTGAAAGCATCTATCACTGGGAGACTCCTTGTGGAAAACTCCCTTGTTGAGAGGGAGGATGGCAGCAGCAGGAGCAGAGGTACCGTGCAGGGCTGTCAACTAACCCCTCTCCTGCTCAGCTGCATAAGCACATCAAGAAGAGGGCAGGTGCATCCACGCCTGGACAACATGATGCTGATCTGATGTGCAAGTAACTACTCCAGACAGATGGTTCTCAGGGAAAGTCAGGGGGTTTGGGCTCAAAGGGCCAGGTTTTAACGAGGAGGTATGCACGAGAAATCGCTGTTGCTTCTCAACTCACCTACACTGGAGCAACGGGAGCTTCGCACAGGAGCGCCCCATCCTGCCACAGGCAAGCAAGGGAGCATAGCTGCTGCTGAAGCTGCAAGGAAAAATTCCATCCAAAATACTCCGTTAAAGAAAAAAAAAAAAGACATATTTAATTTATAATGCCCACCTGTGCTCACTCCTGTGCCCCAAGTCAAGCCTGAAGGCTTTGTTAGCTTGTGGCTTCTCCCACTCAAGAGTTTCAAAACTCTGGGGTCCCAGCCAATGAATCCTCAAGATTTCTGCCAAATCCACTTTCTCACATGTGAGAAACTACCACACCAAGCCCTAAAATGGGCACATGCACTGGTGAGTTGCACTGGGTAGCACAGTACAGCAGGACAGTGTTTTGGATGGGAACCTGGCTCCCAGCACTGCAGAAAAAGATTTGGACAACAGCATTTCCTTAACCCCAGTCTGGAGAGAGGCAGAAGCGCACACCCTTCTCCAAGAGCACAAAAAAGTACTTCCTCCTTGGAAGTAGCACCAAATTTTGATAACAAATCATAAGCACCTATCTCTGGGGGTTAGAGCCAGTTACACAAATTCTTGTTTTTCTTGGCGATGACATCAGTTGTCCCTCTCCTGATGCACCAAGTGGCAATGGCTACAGCAACCAAAGACCTTGACCACACCAGTACCCAGCGATCCGGCTGAAAAAAATGAGCACTGGGACTATCTACAAAGTGGCTGTTGTGAGTATTTCTACAGATCTTTTTCAGCTATGGTTTTGAATTCCTTCATGGAAAATAAATATTTTGGCAGTACGCCAGATAAAACCAAAACAAAGATAACTCTTAAGTGTGTATATAAATATACAATGCAAACAATTGGTTTTGCCATCTCAAAAGAATTACATTAGCTCTTATCAAAACAGTAAATTCCAGAGCAATGAGGTTGCATGCATGCTAGTATGTCTTAAATTTAATATACCTACACAGGTGTAACACACACAGACCCTCCACGGCCATTCCAACAACGGTCATGGATTCACAGAATAAGGCCACAGCAAAAACAAAACCCAAACACCTGGGCCCAACACTGCTTTTGGCTCAGCCCCTCACTTGCACAACAGTGAACATGTCTCATCGCTCCTCGGCATCGCACCTTTTTCTTTCCACCTTTGGCTTTATATTCATAAGCCTCTGGCACATGGGCTACCCGCCGGAGTGCTCCCCACTGCTTTGCACAACACTGATAACACTACCAACCTCAGTTGCAATATTATTAAAATCCATCGTATAAGTAATGCAAGAACAGCAATTTACAGCCATGGAGGCCAGTACTATCCCCAGCAGGAGACAGGGGAGCTGCAAGTGGCTTCTGGGTCTCCACATTTTATTTATCCAGTGCTCATCCGTGCCCATCAGGCAAAGCCTCTCACATGGCTTTTGCACAGCAATGCACTAGTGTGCCACAACTCATATTTCAGGAGTGTTTCTGATCAGACAGCCATTGTTTTTTTTACTTACTGAAAGTGTGCCAATACATACCAAGTCGCAGAGGGGAAAAACCCACTTTTTCCTTCAGTCCCAGCAGCTTGTTAATAACATTTAAGGCTCATAAAGGGAGGACATCGATGGAAGGGGAACATGCAACACAAGGTAGTCATCTCTAGAAAGTCGAGTTTTCTACCATGAATATTCAAAGCCCAATTTGCAAAATTGGTTAATTTTGCATGCAAATGGACAGTTACACATCTAACTGAACATTTGTGCAAGCAATTACACGCGCGATTACCTGATTGCATAATCGTGTGGGCCTAATTCTGAAATTGGGTCTTACATTTTCTGTTCAACACAAGCACTGTATTTAATAAATAGATATTTAGTAGTTTTGAAGCAAAGTCATCCAAGACCTAGTGACTCAAAACCAAATATTGACAAAACATGCCAAAACGTGTATTTACTGCAAAAAGAACAACATGTAACCCTGGCATAAAGCAACATGTGCCCATCAAACTGAGCCACAAGTTTCTGTACTGAAAACTTACAGTCCTTTAATGCGATTGACAGAAAAATACATAATAAATTGAGGCACAAGTATCTGT
This sequence comes from Trogon surrucura, assembly GCA_020746105.1. Lineage (NCBI taxonomy): Eukaryota > Metazoa > Chordata > Aves > Trogoniformes > Trogonidae > Trogon > Trogon surrucura. The sequence continues at coordinate 50,076,239 of CM036621.1, read as the reverse complement.
AGGCGCACGTATCGGTACAAACATGCCACGTATCTTCATCACAACCACTAGCAAGTACCTTATTGTAATTTTTTCAGAGGAAGATTGATGCCGGGGCGTTCTTGCTGCTTAGGTTTTATTCTAATCAAAGTAAAAGCACAGTAAAAGAAACTACCGTAAGCAAGCCGGTCAGCAGCATGTGAGTGTGGTTTCATCAGACAACCTCTGACAATCAGGCAAAATTCAGGCTGTGAACTACGAGGTGATGCAAGTTTTTTCACGTGTGACCCAAGCGATTCATGTCCCAAGGCTTTGCACTGCTCTCCTCTAAGGAGAGGTTTCCATGTAAACTCAGTCACCCTTAAGTACTTTCGGCCAATCGTAAGGAATATTTTTCTTGTATGGAATAATCCTCCAGACCATCAATTTTCCTGTGAATGTCATCCACAAGTCTCTATTTTACATGTCAACCAAAAGCTCTTTAAGATTAACTGTCAGAGTCCTCAAGTTTTGGGCAAATACCAATTTTCTGTGTGGATGATGCATTAAATTTAAGCCGCTTGTCGCGACTGCGGGCAAAGCAATATAGCAATTACCAAGCTATTTCTGACTTACAAATCCATAAGTAATCACATTGTTGGAAACCCAAACTTGGTGGGAAAGAAATGAAGCAGAGTGTTAAAAAACAAAGACTTACCACCGAGATAGGAACTGCCAGCTCCCTCAGGATGCGTGTCAGTGGGAAGACCCAGTATCCGGGTCCCCACACCACACACACATTTGCAGAGACCTTGCCAAAACCAACTCCAGTGCCCTCAAGCCTGTATTTCACCCTATATTTAGAGCACATTTGAAGACTTGAGGTAGCACTTGTTCCTCTCTCTGCCTGTCCCTGGTACTTTGGTACCTGCTGCTTATATTTATTTCTGTAACATCTCCATATGCCACTTGGAGCCTGTAGTACTTGGCACCCAGATACACCCTTCCCAATATTACCAAGTCAGGCTTGTGTGATCCAAAAAGTGATGCTGTTCCAGCACTGACTTCCAACAGAAGCCTTATTTTACCTGGCAAAAGAAGTGTTTTATTCCAGATATTCCCAGAAACACAGCCATGCTCCAGCTCATAAGACTTCTCAGAGCATTTAATCAACAACTGGTTTAAGAAGCACTCATAAGATGAGCTTCAGCGATCTTAGGCATGTTCTGCAAGAGTTAGCTGGGGTTCTCCTCCCCCTAAAAAAAACAACCACAAAACCTGGCACTCAAGCTCACATCAGCACTACTCAAATCAACAACCCAGGTAGCAGTGTATTTCTCCTCCCCACCTGGAACTGCTCCAGCACTTATCCTCCAGGAGTCCTAAAAGCAAAGCGCTCAAACACCATCCATGGCCCCAGGAGATACCGACACCATCAAGGCTCAGGACAAACTATAAAATCCTTAAATTGGCACAGGAAGGCAACACAAATGTAAACTTGACAGAGGCTACTCAATACCAGAGCTCCCCTGTTGGAGGTGGGACCATGCCATCAGCAAGCCAAAAAGGATGCTCTTACAAACATTGATACCATGAACACACAGGTACTTGATCTCATTTTATTGCATCACTGTAAAAAACAGGCCAGACCTGAAAACCCCACTGTTAACAAGTGTCACAGCAATTCTCACATAACCTAGTGGAATTTATATACTTCTAAGCCAGGAAGAGCCCAGGGCAGATAGCATTTGAAGCAGAAGTCTTCTGCCCAAACAGACAGGATCCACATGGGACAGACAGGACTTGTAGTAATCACGCACTCTGGTTACAGCCTTTGCTTGGAGAAAGCTACTACTCGCAATGCCTTTTTTCTCATTTCTGTGGGCCTTCAGTGAGACAGAGATTATTCAGGCTGACAGCAAAAGTTTGGCAAGATCATTTTCCAGTATCAAAGGACACCTACCTGGTAATTGCTCTACTGCAGCATGAGGCATAACCCATATATTTTAATGCCTTAACCACATGTCATAGCAGCAATGCGACTGAAGCTATTACGAGTCTTAATAAACCCACATTTCCATCTCCAAAGTCACCAGCAGTATTTGCCAGACATTGCAAAAACATAAGTCAACCAGCCCCTGTATAAAACCTTACAAATGAGTTAAAAACCATGGCTTATAAAAACAATTCTTGTACTTTTCCCCTCATTTCTTAAGCTACAGGAGTTATAACTTTTCTCTGTACGCAGAGCAGCTAAAGATGCCTTTTCTTTATGTGAAGACTGAGACTCTCACAGCTCCAAGATCTTGGGATAAAGTTAACACAAAGAAATTTGTGGCCAATAACACTGTGTGAATCTATCTGTATATCTTCAAAAAGAGACCAAAAAAAACCCCAAACAGGTCCACAACTTTCCCACTCCATCCCTAATCTTTAGTTACTACAATGAAGTAAAAGCTAACAAAAAGGCTATTTAAGAAGCTATTTTATTAAAGGTTCGAGCTGCACACCAAGACCCTTGGGCAGTCACACTCAGTACAGACCTGATTTTGTTTCTTTTCTGAAGATTTGGACTGAGCCAAAGGAAAACATAAAGCATAGCTACAGTTGTTAGCGACTCCAGAAAGTGCAAGGCAACGTGCTATCAAGGCAGCAGCCACTTGCTATATCGTGATATAACGAGGTATCACAGCAACACCTGAATCAAACATAACCTGTGACTTCAGTGTGCTATGCAGCATGAGGGCAATGTAAATGCTAAAAAAGTTATCACTGCTATTTTTAGACTTTAATAATTTTACATTTTTCTAGCGTGACCTTCCCCATTCAAAGCATAGCCTCAGGTGTGCTCGAGCCAGTAGCAGTTTTAAACGTGTCGCACGAGAGGACCCAACGGTGCCTGATTTCAAAGAGTAGCTCAAAACCGTGAGACGGAGAAATCCTCCACATGGAGAAACCCAGGCAGAATCTGGGGGCACACCAGCACCGGCACAAAAGCCCTTCTCTAGCTCAACAGGCAGACAAAAGGGGAGGGAAAAGCTGCGATGGCTTTACACGCGTTCTGAAAATTTCCATTTTCTCTTAATGGGATATTAATTCCCCAGTTGCTATGAGCTCCGCCAGCTCCGGGAGCGCAACTCCCGCCTTACATCGCCGAAATCCCCAGCAGAACCGGGTCCCCAGGCGTTTCGCCAGGACGCTGCGACCAGCGATCGAGTCGGCTTGCGGAGGGTGTGAAAGAGCAGGGATCGGATCTCAATTTGCTAAACAAAATTAGCTGCGCACCATTCTGTTTGCGTATCGGTTTCTCCCGCTCACGATGTGCTAATTCGGGCAGCAATCGCTGTGGTACGCACAGAGAGAGTAATAAAGGCAGCTTTCAAATAAAGCAGCCATACGCATTATTTTTGCCTTCTTCCTACACAATTCCATGGCTTTTTCCATACGCTCCAATGCGTCTGTCCTCTGAGCATTATTAATAGCTACTAATGAATATTATCTGCCTACCAATCACTTCAGCTTCCTGCTTAATGGCAAGTACATTTTTAGAGCATCAAATATATCAACACGGACAATGGTTGCTAAATTTGAAGTCAACAACAACTGCAAAACGTTAGCTACTTCACTGGTATTTTTACGCGCTACAGAAATATCTCTTGAATAATGCGCCTTTTTTTATCCTTTCAAAGAGATAATAAAATAATACTGAATTCTAAATACTGTCACATATCCTCAGTAAAAAAGCAATTTAAATTTAGATATATACATTTTTACTGCCAAAGATAATGATCAAAAATATCCACAGTTCAATTTCGTATAGCAGATCAGATCAGAAAAATCCTAAAATTATAGCTGGATGGCAGCCACGGTCCAGCCGATGAGCAGTCGCCAGTACACGGACACTCTTGGAAAAGGGTTAAAGCAAAATAACACTCATGAAAAAAAGCTTATCGTTGCATCTGGCTGCAACGCTAACCTTAAAAGATTACTAAAATATTCCATTAGCATACTAACCATGGTACATAAAGTTTTATGCTTAAAGTGTTCAATATTTCAACGTAATTTCAATTAATGGGAATTGAACATGAAGATGCGTATCAAGTTAAGTGTGACGATTTTTCTCCCTATCCGTGCACCAAAACGTCTCCGTGCTGCCGGTGCTGGCTCCCGCAGTGGGAGCTATGTCCAGGATAAAAAGGTCCTCAGCCGCTCACCGGAGTTCAAACAAGCAAAACACGGCTGCAAATCTCTTCCCGGCACATTCAGCTCCGCACATCAAGGTATTTAAGCACATGTTTAAATGTAAAGCACGCAAGCAGGTCTGCAATCTCTGCTCAGGCACCTCACCAAGCTGCAAGCACAAGCGAGAGGTGCCTGTCCCATAGGAGATACCTCTGTGGGAAAACGGGAGACACAAGGTGTGGAAGCACCATTTGGAGAGGTCCAGAGGAGCAGAGGGAGCCAAGTCATGCCAGAAGTCAGTAGGACAGGGACAAGTTTCAGAGCCTTACTTAGCGTATTGTCACCAACCCGGGACACCAGGGCAGCGTGCTCTCTTGCAGTGATGCTGTAGCCAAGGCCACACCACCATCTCACGCAGAGCTTTGGGCTTTTCCAAATTACTCCTAACGCAAATTTGTTCGGAAGGAAGTTAGGTTTTTTTACAGGGTGCAAGTTTTCTTTTCCCTCAACCTCCCTCTGACTCGACCCAGTTCCTTCATGAATCACAATGCCACAAAACTCAAGGGAGGAGTGAGAAAAAAATAAAAAAAAGAGAGGTCAATTATCACAACTCTTAACAGACATTTATTAGGCAGTTTAGTTGAGCAGCTGCAGGTAAAGGGTCAGATAATGTCCTGCAGTGCCACAATAAGCCTCCCCACATGAATTTAAAACCTGTCAGCAGCCTGCTCCACAGCTCAGCATCCTCCCTAGCCATGGCAGGAGGGAGAGCTGCCTGCCATGGGGCAGCCCAGTCCCTGGTCCCCCTGCCAGCGCAGAGCTGAGCTCTGCCTCAGGGCCTAAGTCCTCCCCAGATCTCGCTGAGTCTCATTTCCCTAAATTTCTTACTCTTCTGGTTGCACTCATAGCTTGGTGTACACTCCAAAAACCCAAGACAATGAGGTTTACAGAATGTAGGTGCCACTCCATGTACCAGCGGAGCGGGTCGATGCTGCTGGAGGCAAGTGTGCATCAGCATCACGCTGGCCTGGCTGGAAACTAGCCATGAGGGCTGGGGAGGAAGGAACCCCCCTCTCCGGCTTCAGCTGCAGGCTGGTCCCCAAGACCAGTGCCCACCCAGACAGATTTTTGGAAGATTTCTTTAAGTTGTTTCTTTAAGCTCAACACCAGCTGGTGATGAAATACAGGAGTCATGTCACCATGTGACAAGAGTCCACATTGCAACACTAATTTATTAGGAAAAGATTAAGAAAGATGTAGATATAAATGTTCACTCATTTATTGTACACCTAGCTGCAGAGGCATCAGGAGAAAAAAGAACCAAACAAAATGCGTGCATCTTAGAAATCTCTATGGTACTTTACAGAAACAGTATATGATGATTGATCATTTAGAGCTCTGAGAAGAACTGCATCGACTAAAAGTTTAGCTCTTGCTTTCCTACCTCTTCCTCTGTCACGAGCTACATTTTACAGGCTTCAGGCACGGAAATAAAAAGCAGTTACCACGGGAAAATAAAACTACTTCTCAATACTCTTACAGTATGATTTTCTATTCCTTGAACACACCTATATTCTCAGTATTCTTACAGTACAAGTTTGTAATGTGACTACTATATGCTCCTGTAGTTTGATTTGCGAGCGTCAGACCCTCAGGTATCACCGATGCACAGATGAATATTCATCCGTCCCGGACTTTGCCTCCCCTTTATGCAAAGTTGGAAGAAGGATAAGTTTCCCTGGCAGGCTGTGGACATAAAAAAATAAAATTAAATCTATATATAGCAGCAGCTGTTCAAAGACTTCAGGAGGCTTGGCATGTGCCCATATGCCCCGCAGAGGTAGCGGACAGCGCAGAAATGAGACCATTTATCACGTGGACACACAGCTCATCGCAGGAAAGCTGCCGCCGAGCACAGCTTAAACTGTTCGTCCAAAGCAAGAAGTCGCTAAACAAACATTAACTAAAGTTGCTGAAATGATGAATCTTTCTGGCAGACTTCAGCACTCCCGTGGGATAGCTCTGCTTCGGCTACGTGGGCATACATAAAAATCCACCAGCAGCCCATGCTTGTCTGCAAAAGGAAAACCTTTAAGTCAGTGAAAACAAGAGCCCGTCGGACACCACAGGGCTTGTCAGCTCACGTGTGACACACAGGAAACGGTCCTGCCACGGTCACCTCCTCTTGCCACAGCAAAAAGTAAATCCCTGGAACAAGCCCCCACTCCTTCCCCAGCAAAACTCCCTCAGAATACTGAGAGCAGCTGAGGCCACAGGGCAGACCTGGCTTAGCTGTGCCTACAGAGCTGCCATTGCTTACCAGTAGTCTTAAAAGCATAAACGTCTGGTCACATAGCGTTAAACCCCCATCTGCGCAGGCAGGACACAAAGCAAGTTAGGAAGTCTCCTGGGAACCATCCTATCACCCCATACCAACCACCAAGTACCACCCCACCCTTACTGTCCCAAAGAAATCAGGTGAGGGTACATTGTGATTCCAGAACACCTGCATTTTGAGAAAGACCAGAATGAACATTTTAAAAAGGGGGGGAAAAAAAAAAACAACCACAACCTACAGGCTACACCATCCTTTTGAATAAGTGTAGTTTAGAAGAACCATCTAATCCAAGTTTGTGGTGCTGGGTGACCTTCTTTTTTCTTTCCTCACTTGCCACAACAGTTACTATAGTATAAAGAGCATGCACTTCATTCCTAGTTTGAACTTGTTCACCTTTTGTACTCAGCCGTCAGTCTGGTCCTGACTTACTGGTTAGCTCAATAAGTCCTCTAGAATATAAGCTTAGAAATTCACTGCCAGTTTTAAGTGCTTCTGAATATAATCAAATCTTCCTTAACTCTCCGTTGAATCCACCTGTGCTCCCTCAGTTGCTCAGCTGAAGCACTTCAGAGTTTTTTAAGTTCCTCTCCCAGGGTGTTATTACACCTCCCTTACCCTGCAAGCAAAGGCACAGAAAGTGGGGACAGGACTCGAGCGATGGCTGACTCGCTGCACAACACCTCCTTTCCCTCTACGCACCCAAAAATCTACTCCCCAGCCCGGCCTGAGGGTGCTGAGCAGCAGGACCAGAAAAATCACATCTCCAAGTCCGGGCTGCTCACCCAGCTGCCTTGGAGCTCCTGGGGGCTGCTGCCACCTAGAGATGCTCACACAGCAAGGCTGTGGGCACGTCGCCCCGCACACCCCATCATCGCACCCCGCCAGCAGCATCACACCCTGCGGCGAGGGCCCGCGTCCCACCCCAGCAGCTCACCAAGTCTGGCAGCAACTCGTGTAAAGGTGTTTTTTTGGGTTTTTTCCTCCATCAAGCCTTGAAGCACTTGCACGTTCCAGGTGACGGGCTGCGCTTTTGCACACAGCACCAGCAGACTTGCTGTGGGTTTGCCAAAAATTTCTTAAATTAAAAATAAATAAATAACTCTAACATCCCCTGAAAACTAGAAGAAAACGTTTAGGTGAATTAAGGGCGGTGGCTAATTCCCCGACAGAAAACTGAGGGCACATTTCAGGACAACTCAGCATTACAAATTAAGGTCAGGTCAGCACTCGCAGCTCAGCAAGGAGCACCCACAGGGTGCTGGGCCCTCCGCTGCCACGCTCACAGGGGAGCCAACATGGCTTTCCCCAACACTCACCCCCCTGCGCTACTGTGGGGGTTCAGGAGAAAGGCTTCTCACTTCGTGAGCTGCTAATGCCAAGTCTCATTTGGTTTACTCATAGGCATGTGTTTCAGGTCCTTATTATTACTGTTTTCATGTTAATTACGAGCACAGCTCTTAGTGTCAGAATCCATACAAGTATACATCAATTACCACCTCTTTTTAAAAAAAAAAGAGGAAAAAAGTCACAACTAAGTCACTTGGGCACTTTGCAATGCCAGTATGAAATGATGGGTGCCAAAGCTACCCCCAGGCTCTCTCACAATGCCCCAAACAACAGCAGTGAGGCCAGATCCAAGCCCCTCTGTCTTGCAGCAGCCCCGAGGGACACACAGGGACAGTGGCAGCGTGCCCTGGCTACCACGCAGAGACCTTCCCCACATACACCCGCACCACAGCCCTGAAGCCAGACCTGTGGCAGGAGGGAGAGGGACCTTCCGAGGGCTGCAGGGTCTGTAACAGCACCCGTTCCCCTTCAGTGAAAGGGCTGAGAAGGGACGTCCCCTTTGCAGGGACTGAGTCATCCGATGGCAGCTACAGGCTGAAACTCCCAGTCAATATTTATCGTGCTTTTGCAAAGGCACTCCGAGCTCAGCCTAATTTTAACCATCAAATAGACATGGTAGTGGAATAAACGGGAGAGGTGCCAAGGAGGGCTGCTGCAAAAAGAGAGGAGCTACATCTCTCTGAAGGCATGCAGCATGTCCCATCCAACATGGCCCGGAGAGGAGCTACGACATGAAATTAAAGCCTGCCCATACACTCACCTGAATGTGCACCTCACAAAAAAACAAAAAAAAAAAAAAAGAAAAAATACGCTGCAAAAATATTTGGAGTACAATTAATTTCTCAGAGCAGCTGAATACTTCAAACAGCTCTCAGTTAATTCACCTGTAATTATTTAACAACTCAACAGCCCTGTATATCAGAAAAAGGAGTTAATTTATCAGCTATTTCCAAGCAGAACAAAGACTCACCAGCTTCCAGGTAACAGCCCAAGCTGTTTGGCTCACGTGACCCTGGCTGAGCTGTGCACTGCAAACATTATATGACCGAGCACAAGGATAGAAGAAATTGAAAAAACCCAACATACTTGCTTATTTGCATCTTAAGCAACAGACACAGGCTAACGGAATCAGAAGTTTGGCCAACAGCTCGCTTGCACAAGCGAAGGCATCATCTTCTCCCTCGACACACTGAAAATGAAGGTGGCAGCCAGAGCCCCATCCTAACACCCTCAAAAGCCAGAAGAGCTCAAATTCTGGGGCACTCCAAATATCTGTAAACCAAGGCTCACCTGTCCAGCTTGCCTCGCTATTTCAGCGAGCGCCAAGCAGCAAGAGTCGATCACTAAGAGCTGCCATTGCCCAGAGCAGTGCCCAAACCCCTCCAAATAGAAAATGTCACTCCAACCCTGTTATTTTAATAAACGAATTTTTCTCTTTTGCACAGTGCACGGCACAGAGGCTTTTCTGCAGCACAGATCCAGGAAGCTTCCCCGGAGGCAGCAGGAAGGCAGGCGAGACACCCCGGACCGATGCCTTTTATTTTCACTGGGGTATAAATCCAGCAAGGGAGTGTGTTTGCAATCGTCCACTCTAACAGCCAGGTCCAAGCGGTGGGGAAGGAGGGCTGGAGAGCGCAGGAGCAGCCCAGCGGCAATAGCTGCTGCCTGAAATCGGGGCAAGTCTGAGACAGAAAAGTACCAAGTCAAGGGCAGAGAGAGGCTGCACAAAAACAGGGAGACGGGCAGAAAGGCAGAGTAAACCAGAGCCTTCGAGATAAGGAATGCCAAGCTCCTTTAGCTGGGATTCACCAATTCAAACTGCAGGAAAAGAAAAGATAGGGGAAAGCAGCAACCATCCAGCTTTTCACCCCTCCCGATTTCCACGGTTAGGAAACAATCACACGCAAAAAAAGTAAACCGTGCCCCAAGATCAAAACTGCCTGTAAAGCCTAACCAGGCAAGCAAAGCTAGGGCACACTTCTTCCACTTCTCATCAAAAATATCATCATCTCAGTTACATAAAGCCCCAAAATATAAACTGAATTGTGAGAATGAGGAGCTGTTGCACCAATACCGCCCAAACATCATAAATTTTGCATCACCGAGGAGGGAGGGGGAAAAAATAAAGAAAAAAAGAAAAGTTACAAAGATTGACGAGATTTCCTTTTAATGTTTTATTCACGGCAAAGGCTCGGGAGAAACGCGATGCGGCGGGAGGCGATCCCGGTGCCCTCCCCGGGTGACTACGCGGGCACAGCCCCCCGCTACGGCGGCTGCGAGCGCTGCTCCGATAGCAGAGAAAAAGAAAGAAAAATCAAGCCAACGCTTCAAGTTTCCCTCCGGAAAGTTAAAAAACCGGGGCAGACCCTGCCGAAGGAAAAGGCGCCTTTTCTGGCTTTAACTTCCAACCCGCCTGCTCGTTCTCCCCCCCGTGCCCGCAAATACGCTCGGACCCGCGCTGATGTTGGGGCGCCCGGACGCACCTCACGGACACAAACGCGTACGGGTGAGGGAAAAGCTTTTCTGCCCGCTCTCCCGCCTGCCCGGCGCCGCAGCGGCAAGTTCGGAGCAGGCAGCTCCGTCGGGGCGGCCCCGGCACCTGCCGCCGGCGGGGACCCGGCAGGGCAAGGGCGGCCCCGGAATCGCGCACCCGAGCGGGGACACCGGGGAGCCGCTGCCAGGGAAGAACGGGAGCCCAGAGGCAGACCCCCCCCGGCCCGCCACACGCCACGCTAAGCGCGATAATTAATACTCAAGCGAAGGGGGGCTGCCACGCCGCTACCTGGCAGCGTCGGGCTGCGCGGAAGACCCGCGGCTGCCGTCTCCGCCGCTCCCGTGAAGGGCCTGTCTGTCGCCCTCCGGCCGCCGCTTCTCCGCGGGTCCCGAACAAACTCCCGCGACCTCCCCTCCCCGCGCAGAGCGGACGGGGACCCCACTCTCAGCCCCGCCGGGGCTCCGCGGGACAAGCTGTCGAGCGGGCGCGGCTCCTCCCTGCCCCTCCGACCCTCCGCGCCCCTCTCCGAGGACCGGGCCCCCCGCTCGACTCACCTGCCTGCGCCGCCGTGGCGGCCCGCGGGGCCCCGGCCGCCGCCGCCAGCACGCAGCAGCTCCACCACAGCAGCCCCCCGGCCGCCGCCGGCATCGCGCCGCCGCTGCCGCCTCAGCGCCGCCGCCTCGCCGCCGCCGCCGCCGCCATCCCCCGCGCAGCCTCCGCGCTGCCGCCGCCGGCTGCTGCTACTGCTGCTCCCAAAAGTTGCCGCCGCCGAGCCGCCGCCCCCAGCGCCGCCCCTGCGCGGGCCCGCCGCGGCGCCGACGGGGCGGCCGCCGGTGCCCGGGCGCGGGGCGCTGCGCCGCCAGCACGCGCGGAGCGGAGCGGCGCGAGGAGGAGGGAGGAGCGGCGGGACGGAGCGAGGGGGCGGGCGGGGGGACGGAGGAGAGCGGGACCGCCCCCCCCACCCCAACACACCCACCGCCCGCACCTGCGGAGCTGCGCAGGTGGGCGTGTGTGTGAGAGTGAGCGAGCGAGTGAGTTTGTGTGCGCGGCAAGTTTCGTGCCGCCGTCCCGAGGCCGCGCGCAGGGGCACAGGGACACCCCTCGGAGTAGCTCCCGGCAAAGGGGCGAGGTAGAAGCCGAATGAAGCGCTGGAGGGCCCGCGCTGGGCTCGGAGCTCGCTCTTCTTCAATCATTAGAGTTGGACAAGACCTCTAAAATCATCGAGTGCAAATATGGTGGGTTGGCTTCGCACCGAAGCAGCTGGTGAGCAGCCATCTTTTCCAGCCGTGGTGGTAGCATCGTCCCACCAGTGCGTTAAGTATCTGCCATCCTAGATGCACCCACCGCCGTGGGGACACCGGCAGTGCAGGGCTCCTGCCCCAGGTCCGCCACCAGCCAGACTGCCACAGCATTCACCAGGCGTGAAGCAGTGGTACACATACCCTCCCAGCGTCTCCATAAGGTTTGTCTTGGCAAGACAGAGACTGAAAATCATCGAACTGTACTTTCGTTTAGGTTGGGAAAGGCCTTTAAGACAACCAAGTCCAACCATTAACCTACCAACACCAGGTCCACCACTAAACCATGTCACTAAGCTCCTTCAACATCTCATGGCACGTTTGAGACAGCAGCTGCCATTTATCACTCTTGAAGAGTTGATTGGTGCTCTCAGAGCCTCAGTCAGAGCTGAACTGAGCCTTGCAAGTGTGTGAGAGAATGTAGAAGCACCTTCAGTTCTGCATTTTATTTCCCTGAAATGTGTGCTTAGAAATGAGTTTTTGCTGCCTCCTCAGCCTGATTCAGCTCTCATGGAGCTCCTCTAACATGAAGGAGCTCTCCTCACCCCTTTCGATGTGGTCTACACGATGCCTCTCAGAGCGTTGCTCTTCTCAGCTACCCCAATAGCTTTTCTAGCACAGCTGAGCAGGTTTAGTGGAGGAGCACAGCAGTGAACATCTTCCCTCCAGCCAGCTCCAGCAGAACAGTTTTCCCATAGGAATTAACCTCAGAGAATCAACCTAGAGCCTCCCGCCAAACCGCCTCTTTCCCAGCAAAGTCGGGCGCTCGCTTGTCTTTAAAAAATAATAAAACCCCCAAATCCAGACGATATTTCAAGTCGGATTACAGTTCTTTCTCCAAAGAGCTGAAAATTTTAGCTGAAAGGAATTAGCTGAAAGGAAAAGGGGCTGTAAAGAAGGAGGCTTTATTGCCCTTGGTGCTGCACCTCACCGCCACAGCATCCATCAGTGGTTGAGGAAGATGCAGCTCCACCAGCCAGCACAGCATCGGGAGAAAGCAAAGGTGATGGGGGGAAGCTGAGCCCTGACATGCCGGGTCTTCAGCGCCTTCCTCAGGGTTTTACATGAGAACGTCACTTGGGTGAGCCCGGCCAGGAGCCAGCCCCTGCCCTTGCTGACAGGATTAACAGCAATGCCAGTTGTCACTCCTCGCCACCTCTGGGAAAAAAAACAAAGCACCGTAACTCCTTTCTTTGCAGAAATGGATCCGACGGGAGGTTGCGGGACAAAACTTGCTCAAATATTGAACTAGAAAAATTTTGCTCTATCTGCCTTTCAGTAAACAGTGACTAATTGCTCTGGCTGGAGCTGCCGTACCTTCAAGACTGGAAGGTGCAGATGGAGCAACGATAGCGAAGGCTCCTTACCTAACGCTGGCTGTACATTAATCACAAATGTTTGCTATGCAAATCTTGTCATACAAAGCAATTATTGCTGTTCCCATACTGACCTCATGTTTATTTATTACATGAGCTCTTTATTTGAACCTTGTCTGGTCTCTCTTCCCGTATAAGCGTATTAGTGTGTGGCTTCCAAAGGCACCCAGCTGAGAAATTGTAAATTTATTTGAGTCGCGGAGGGACCGTGCGTACCACGCTGACTGCAATGCAGAGCTGAGAGGCTTGCCTCTTACGCTGGTGACTCTTCATGCAAAATATTCTCACCCCTCAGGTCTTTTGCTGGGACGAAGGACACTTTCTAACAGCACAGGGCCACAACACTAGCTTTGCTCTGACTCTGCAGTATTAACGGATAGTTAATGGAGGCTGTCAGCCCAAGCGGCCCCGCAATAAAACTCCAGTTGGGCTTTTTAGGGCTCACTTAGCAAAAGTAAAATTTTACGCAAGCCGTCCTTGGCTTTGCCACCTTTGCCAACCTCCGGGACGACAAGTCGCAAAATGATTTAACTCCGTGACTAAAGAAGTTGCAAATGTGTGGCTGAAATGGGTGGCATTTGGGTGGCTGTAGCGCTGTGTGTCTTTAAGCGCCAAATATTCTCTTGCCACAGGAGTTTTCTCCATGTGATTTAATGTTGAGCAACAGTGGCATCCGGTGGGCAGAGGTTTTCCTCCCTGCCAGCTCGCTCCCTTGCTTTTGCCATATGGTTTCTCTAGATTAACATTAAACAGCATTTCTAAATTTATCAGGATTTAGGATTCTTGTTTCTCCCCCTTTCTTCAGTTTGGCTGCACAGCAGGCAGAGCCATGTGTTAACTTCTGCAGCACTACAATTTTCTTTTCAACGTGCTGGGTAACGCTCCACTATATAACCGGGAAGGAGGCAGGACTTCCAAAATCAGCCACCCCTCTGGGCTGATTGATTTTGTTCTGCCTGGCCCCTGCGTGACCAATTCGGCAGAAAAGGCTCCATCCCTCTGCCAAGGGTAGTGGGATGGAGCTTCCCATGGGTGTCTGCCTCAAACCAGGCCCTCCTCTCTGACCTTTGGTGAGCCCCCTCCATATCCACAAACACTCTGGGTACTCTTCTGTCAGGGAAAACCACACAAAAATCCTCTGGACCCTGAACCAAGTAAAATCCCACTGTTGTATCCTCCGACCCTGGGCTCCCATCTGCAGCCTCCCTGGATCTCTTGATGCTCTTCTGCTCTCACCACTGGTTTCAGCTCTTCCCAACATAATGTTGTTTTCCAATGTAATTAACACAACATTTTCCATTCCTTCCAAATAATTAATAAGGGCAGTAATGAACAGTAGGCCTGATGATGACCCCAGGGATGCCCTGCTCCTTGCCTTCCCCTGTCTGAATCACCCCTCTCCAGTGTCACCCTTTCATTAGGATCTTGACTGGCTTTCCATCCATCTGACAGTTCACATACTCCGGTCGATTTGAAACATTTCTTCCCCCCCCCATATTTCTTTTTTATAGCACAGCTGTAGCTTTTGCTAATTGTTCATGAAATGACTTTTTTTTTCCCCCCTCTAAAGTAATATTTTTCTTGAGAGGTTGAATTAAAGAGAGGCCATAAATGACTAATGGTAATTAATAAAAATGAAGAAATAATTGGGCAATATCTTTAAATGTGTATGCCTGAAGTCAAACTCCTAAATCCCTGTTTCAGTCAGAGCAGCCTGGGTGTCTTTTTTTTTCTCCCCCAAAGGAGCAGCAGCTTCCATGGCCATCTCAGCAGGTAAAGGCACAAACAGAAGGACAGGGAGTATTCTGAGGGATGGAATAACCCTCTGAAAACACCATAAAGCTGAGCGATGGGACCACGCCAGCAGCAGACAGCTTGCTGCTGCCCTCTTTCCCTCCCCAAGGGGAGGAGGATCACCCATACCGGAGGAAGTGGGGATTTGGGGAGATAGTGACCATCTTGGTCCTCTTGAAAAACAGCACATTTAACCTGTGAAGAACCCTGCTACTTCTGTAGATCTGTTAGAAAGGGATTAGACATTTAAGGGCAAGAAAGTTACATTTAAAAAAAAAAATAGAAGCAATAAACGTCTTTTTGTGCTTCAGAGCATAAATCAGCCTTTTACTGCTTCCCCTTGCAGGGAGTGCAGCCGCAAACTTCTAAGGGATTTTTATATCTAGTTGTGAAATATCTGGGAGAGAACAGAACCGAGGAGTGGGCATGAGACTGGTGTCCTGAGTCAGCGCTGCCGATCCCAGGATGCTGTAGCATCCTGGTGGCTTTGAGAGGGAGGCTGAGCGTGATGGTGTGGGGTCAAGCATATAGTCCTGTCGTGCAGAGCGGACTTAGGCATGCACAGAGATGGTTTTGATGGCTGCTGCACCCCTGCTCCCCTCTCCTGATGATAATTTATTGTCAGTGCTTTCCTTTTGCCAGTGCGGAGTAGCAGAAACTCGGATCCAACTCCCAGATCTAAACCAAGCTCATTAAAAGGTCATGTCGTACAAAGTAGCGCAGCCACCCTAACCAAATGAGTGCCTGGCTAATTGCCTTCTGTGTGAAATTGGGTTTGTGGTTTCTGTGGGATCGAGCACGGTTTCCTCCTCTCCTCCCCCAACTCTTCTTTTAAGTTCCCAGTCATTGATGAGCATTTGATTTGCGGAAAAATACTGCATTTGGAGACCACAAATGTGCTTTCCAAAACGCTGGATTTGCTTACACCTGGGATGGTGCAGAGGCAGGAGGGCTGTAGAAGCTGCAGTGTAGCACGGCAAAAAAATGCCGCACCGGGCTAAACCTCAGCAGAGGCAGTCTGAGAGTGCAAAGCACCTCCCAGGATGTCACACAGAGTAGGTTTGAAACATGCATGGAAGCCATTAGGTCAGTGCATCACTTTATTTTCACTGCTTCTTGCAACATCAAATGAGACAGAGCTGGCCAAGCCGGCGCATGTGTAAAAAACTCCGTGCTCCTCCCACTCACTGGGATAGAGAAGGGTATATACACCACAGTAGTAAATTGTTCAGCTGAAAGCATGGGAGAACTTGTGCCTTGCACAACAGCATCCTATGTCATTTAACAAAGCAAGCATGTGTCAGCTGTGGTTACAGAGCCACTCCGTGTCAGCCACACTGAACCAGGCAACACGTGCCAAAGCGCATGAAGCTGGAAGAAAACATCTCTGCACAGAGCGGGCCAGCAAAGAGTTGCAGCTCTAAAAAAAATGTAAACACATCACATGAGAGAAATATTCACTCAGGTGCCTCCATGTCTACCAGCACAGCCTCACTCACGGGTGACAAGCAGCCAAAAACTTGTGGAAGAAGAAAGCTTGTGCAAGAAGAAGATGGTTTCTCACCTCTAGGCAGCCGGGACCCTTGGAAATGCTAACTAGCCCACCTCAAACTGATGTCAAGACAGTTAATTATGGGAGGGTTTTATATAGGTGCAGGCTTTTCCCTTCATGCATGGACAAGCAAGATAATAAACACAGGATCTCTATGCGCACACCCAGTGCTTTGGAAGTATATTGCCTTTGTGGATAATGGGTGAACATCTGTGTCGAGAGAGTGGCACGGAGGCATCTCCACCTCCTCCGTCTCCTGCAGACAAGATGCTCTACCACTTGTCCGTGATCCCCAGCTCCATGCTTGGAGAAGTGGCACCTACAATGGGAGCAGTGTGGAGCTCAGCTGTGTTTGCAGGACTTCAGAGATGATATCATAACCCCAGAAGCAGAGTTGAGTGGAGCTCCCAGAGGGCTGCGAGATGTGAGCTCAGCCATTCACCGGGGCCAGTTAGTCCAGCATCAACAGTGGGCCCATTGTAGGGTGTGCAATGCACTAGTCTTTCTCTTTTATTTTTTTCCTTCAAAATTATTGCTTGAGGAGTAACAAAAATTCCTCTGGAGCACAAAGAAATGTATTCTGGGCACCTGAAAGAGGCCAGCCAACTAGATCATAGAAAAACTGTTATAAACATGAAATTTCACAAGTAAGAGGTAGCCTACGCAATACAGACTTCATAACTGTTTTCTGGAACTAAGGACTGATCTCAAGCATTTTAGACCATACTTGGTTTTTAGCAGTGTTTATGTCTCATTCACAGCAAAAGGGTTTAAGTACAGCTCAATTTAAGGAGACCTGAAGCAGGTCTACAAGGTCGTCTCTGAATTAGGCATCGTATTGTTTTGGTTTTGTCGATAAATAATTTTATTGTGGTTCTCCTCTATATATCAATCTCCTTGGCAACCCACCTTTCCAAGGGCCTCACTTACATTTCACAACTCCTTCTGTTAAAGAGCTCTGGTTCTCAGACTGGTAGAGGATGCATCGTTTCTTTCGCTTGTCCATGGGAAGAAAAGGTGGATGTGTTTGTGTTTTTCTCCTACCAGAGTTATATATCACGTCCAAATACAGCATCCTCTTGCCTAGACTTCTCTCACCCCTCCTTTCCTGCCTCTCCTCTACCTTCTTCACAATACTGGTGGTGAGGGGGTCTGAAATCTGCAGCCAACTCCTCACAGCTCAATGATTTCCTGCCATATTTCACGTCTTCCCTCTTTTAAAAGGAGCCTCTTCCCAACTGGTGTTGAGCAGAATCTGGTAAAAAAAGACAATATGGAGGTCACTTGCTTGACACCAGAAGAGTTTCTTCTTGTTTCTTCTTGTAGTTGGTAGATAGAACTTCAGTCTGGTCCTAGTACGTACCAATATACTAATAACTTCTGCATTTGCTCATGAAGGAACTTAATATTGCAAGACAACCGAAGGTGATACAAACTGTGGTTCGGGGATCGTAGTGATAGGGCAAGGAGTAAGGTTTTCAAGCTGAAAGAAGGTAGATATTAGGAAGAAATTATTTTCTGTGAGGGTGGTGAGACACTGAAACAGATTGCCCAAAGAAGCTGTGGTTGCCTAATCCCTGGAAGTGTTCAAGGCCAGGTTGGATGGAGCTTTGAGCAAGCTGGTCTAATGTGAGGTGTCCCTGCCCACAGCAGAGGGGTTGGAACTAGATGATCCTTAAGTCCCTTCCAACCCAAACCTTTCTGTGATTCTGCAATTTTTCAAGCCTGGTGCTATAAACCAACAGTAACAGGGATGAGATTCCTTCTCTCAGGGTCAAAGCACATCACTGTTTTCAACATGTTCAGAATCTGGAAAATTTTAAGAGGAGGGTCTAAAAGATATCTACCCCTTCCCTGAAGCATGTTTGAAGCTCCCAGTCATGGTTATTTATGAAGCAATTTCCACACCTTTTTTTGTACAGAGTTTTCCTATGAAAAATTCATTTATACAGTACAGAACGTGTCTATAAATAATAGACAATCCAGCTTACCTGCCTTTTTACATTTCTATAGGCAATGCAACCTCTACTTGTAACAAAATAGAGAAAATTAATGCTGTCGCCTTATCGGCACACATCCCTGGTCTGGCACAATTTCTTGGATGGTCTTGTTTGCTCGCTAATTCATTGTTTCTATAGCAATCCCACCGAGAAGAGTTTCCCATTGTGCTGGAGGAGAAGGGCATTCCCAGGACCACAACAGCTTTATGAGCTCCAAATAACTTACAAATAGAGACTCCTTATCAAAATTAGCTTCCAAAAATCACTGTTATGTCAAGCTTGGTCCTTAACAAGCCCAAAACAAGATGTTTCGTCTGTTCCAGGAGACCAGCCCATTTGCTTATAAGCAGCTGAACACAGGCTCACGCTGCGTTTGTTTGTGGGAAGGATTGCGCCTGTCACGTTCTCTCAGGTTGTTGTTCCCGTGTTAAATAGTTCTATTAATTCTCAATTTTCTGTAGAGTTGTAGGAGTCACGAAGCTGCTGCTGTGAGCAGAAGCACTCAATAACATCACCTCAAAGAGGATTTAAAAACCGGCCTCCTTATAAATTTGGCAATTGAAATGGCTCGTCCTCATCGATGCCGAGGGGGTACCTGGGGCTGCTTGGCAGGCGGCTCACGCACAGGCGCTTCCACACGCGAGGCAACCCCCCGCCCGCCTCCCCCCTCGGGTCCAGAGCCCCCCAGGAACGGCAGCACAAAGCCGAGCGGGATTTCAGGGCGCTGCTGCCAAGGCAAGGGCAAAACTTCCGCTGGCAGGCCAGGAGCAGGCACACGGCCAGTGGGTTGCCTTGTCTGCAGGCAGTCGTGCAAATCTCCGCCCAAATTTTCCCTTTTTTTTCTTTCCTTCTTTTTTTTTTTTTTTTTTCTCCTCTCCCTTTTTTTTTCCCTCCTTTTTATTTTCTTTTTTCCTGGAATCCAGCCATTTGTGAGGTTAATGCTCTCTTCTTGCACTGCTTTTTCTTTCTTTTTTCTTTTTTTTAAGACTCTGCACTAGAAAAATAAATTTTCAGTTAGTACTAGATGATATATAAATATTTTACTTTCTATTTTTAATTGATTTTCGTATTTATGTTTAACATCCTTTACTGCTTCTCAGCTTATTTGGCCACTAGCTAAAAAAGAAAAGAAAAAAAGAAAGCTATTCAAGTTATGACAAACGTCCCACCACACTGACAACACCAGACAGGAGAACAGACTTTGGCACTCACAGTCATGGGGATTATAATTCTGCTGCTTTTGGGGCCTTGTTCTGTGTACAGAAGGTCTGGCACGCTCCTCAGAGGTGTCACCTCTTATCACTGAGAAAGGGGAAAGCGTAGGAGAAATCACAGCCCCTTCACATTTCTCCACAATTTCCCAGCTTGCAGAAGCACTTACAGAAGCAAATACGAGGTCCTGTCTTATTTTTCTCCCTCCATTTTTTTTTTCTCCCTAGATCCTGCTCTGGCAAGGGGTTGGACTAGATGATCTTTCGAGATCCCTTCCAACCCCTGACATTCTGTAATACCATCCCTAGTCTAGAAATATATCTCAGGTCCCATGGGTTTATTTGATCTCAGCAGACTAAAAATGAATGAAATTTAGAAATACTCACTTTCCCTCCCTTTCTTAGGTAAAACTGATGATTCCATTACCCATGGTAATAAACAACCAACCTCAAAACACCCCATCCTGATTTGGAGTAACCCTTGTCAAAAGGGAAAACCTTTGCCCTTCAACCCACCAAGCCTCCCAGCCCTCCCATACCACCTTCTTCATTTCCTAATCAGCCTGCTCTCATGACACAAGAAGTGACTCAAGTCTGGATTTCATCCCACTACCCATGATACAACCTCTTCAACGCTTACCGACTTGAGTGCCGTTTTTTCGCAGCTTTCCTCATTCCAGTAGTTTTCACTCTTTGTGGTAAAAACCTGCCACAAACTGCATCCATCCCTGCAAGCAGGGAATCATTGTGTGCTTCCATTTCTAAGGTTTAAATTAAGACTTAATGAAGACTCAGAATTTAAGATTAAATGTTCAGCCCCTAGCTAATTATGTTTCTAAGGTTCAATTTGCTTGGCGAGCATCTGAGTTTAAAAAAAAAAAAAAAGCAAAACAAAACACACGCACAACCAAAACAAGCCCCAAACAATATTTATGTGGTTGAGAACACAGCAAATCCTCCCTTGAAAGGGCACAAGAAATCCCTGTAGAGCTCTGATATGCTTTCAGCCAGCATCCTTTTATTTTAAAATAGTCCAATTTCTTTAAAAAAAAAGTTCACCATCTTTGTGATTTAAAAAGAAGTGATATAGCTCAAATATTTGCGCTCGTCTGTTTGGGCAGCTCTCATGTACATTATAGTTATATATGCATATGGCTCTGCTTCCATTACACACCTCTACACAGGTAAAGACC
Organism: Trogon surrucura; assembly: GCA_020746105.1. Lineage (NCBI taxonomy): Eukaryota > Metazoa > Chordata > Aves > Trogoniformes > Trogonidae > Trogon > Trogon surrucura. Next base: position 50,055,496 of record CM036621.1, on the reverse strand, counting down.
TGAGGTACAGATCCCCTTTGCAGCTAATACACATCACTTCTCAAGAATTATGTTCAAAGAATTATGTTAAGCTGGTGTTTACCTTCTACTTAGGTTCTTCATTACAATTCCAGCCATTGGCTGGATCAAGTTTTCAGTTTTATATTTTTCCTCCCTGTAGCAATGTCTTGTAAACAGCCTGCTTATTTATGACTCCGAATGAGGTGGCAAAGCCAGTGAATATCTTGTGGTATTAAAAAAAAAAAAATAGCTGTGGTTACTGCTTTATACAATGCACTTGATGAATTTGAATAATCTGAATTTTCATTGTAACAGTCTTTAAAATAAAGAGCTACGATTTCATTTTTTTTAAAAAAAAAAGAAACGTACAAAAATTCCAATAATTTAGTCTAAACCATGGGGAGAAATGAAAGTGTGTTTGGATGTAGTGACTCACAGGATTGTTGAAAACAACTACGCGGCTGCAACTGCTTTGACTTGCCAATATACCTTTTCCCTCTATTTTTAATAATGGGATCAGTGTAGAGCTTTTATGAAAAATTAAATTTCCTTCCTTTCCCATGGACAGAAATATTTATGTGGTTTGGAGAAATACAGCTAAAAATGATAAGACCTTTAACACAGCTAAAGTCTACCAGGCACGGATTTTTATGTATATGAGTCGTACAAATCTGTCTGCCTGTCTTCGTTCTCATGACTTCTCCCCTAAAGTGCTTCTTCCCTTCTGTGGAGAGACTGATCAAGTTTTCCTCCTTCGTTATGAATAAAACTTCCTCAGAAATGAATCACGAGGCTTGCACTACCTGGGGCAACCTTTGCCACCACTGCATATGAAAGAGATGTGAATTGAAAGGCTGTTGTGCTGTGGAACACTAAGTAGATTACACCTCCCACTATGCCCAAAAGCACTGTTGTCAACATTAAACCAACATTATTTTTTTTTATTTTTCTTTCTTTAAGTGTATCTACAGTTAACTGTGAAAAACTCCCACAATCAATCCCGAGAAGGGTTTCCCTCTTGACTGGTGGCACCTCCCTGGTAGACCCTCTGAGCATCTCACTTCTCCGTAGGGATGCAGAAGTATGGCTGTGTCAACCCAACTCCGATACTATCACTAACACGACATGATGTTTAAATACATGGGGGATTAGCTGTGGGATTCAGAAGGAGATTGTGTGTTTTGGTGCTGCTTGACATGCTGACAAGCAGGTGAAAAAAATGTTGCCCTGTAAACAGACATTGCTGCTGATACAGAGATGTGTTATGGAAAGGTATTAATCACTGGAAACCCTGAGATACCTAACAAAGATGGATTTCAATAAAAACAGAGTTGTTGAACTAACCCATCCTCTCTTCATGGGCCCAGGCTGAAAGACAGATGTTATATATTTACTTCTGGTGATCTCCATGATTAACAAAGCCACGAGTAAGTAGCATTTCTGGTACCACCGTGTTTCTTTTATCTACCCGGAAAAATTGCCCATGGTGAAGACCCTCTCACTGAAATACCAGTTTAGCATCACTGACACAGGCAGAGAGATATTCCCTCCATCATGTTTTGGAATGGATATTTTTTTTGACTGTGAAGAATGGATGGACCACATTCTTCAATATTTACTGGACTTACCAGAGATCAAAATGACCAACCCTTTTTTTCCTCTCTACATCAGAGACCAACTACAACAAATCATGTCTGCCAGCTAGTCATACTGCTGTTAAACTCGGTGCTGGAAGGGGCTTCTTTCCCAGCAGCTTCCTGACCTTCGATGAGGCTTCACCTTGTTTTCCTAATGACCTCTGGGTGCTGAGCTCCACTGTAGGAGCAAGGCGTGGGGAGCCATCAAGGGCTGGACAAGCCTCCAGCTCTCCAGAGAACAAGGGCCATCTTGCTGAAAGGTGATGTTACAAATGTCGCTGCCTTTGCAGATGAATTATCTTAAATAACGTGAGGCTGCCGCTGGTTTGCACACGTCTCCTGCTGTTGGAGGAAGCTGAGGGTGTGACGGGAGCAGAGCTTGCAGTGAATCAGTCAACTCAAAAGCAAATTTTGATCCCAGAGATAAATCCTTTTCCTCTCAAAAATTTAAACTAAGGGAGCCCGAGAAAAAAAAACAAAAAACAACCAACCAAAAAAGTCATCTTGTGTTGGTCATTCACTTTGCTTAGCCTGACAAACATTGTGGAAAGTGGTACAGCAGGGTATGTTTTAGGTAAGGAATAAATCCCATTCCCAGCCATTGCTGAGGCTGTTGAGTCCCTCAGGTTTTCTGACATATTAAGGAAAACTTCCAGAATACAGACAACTGCAGTGAAGTAAGAGGTTGGCTTGAACATTAAGGACCCACTTAGCATATAACAGTGCAGAGATGTTCACGCTGTCTACCCTGGCAAGACCATTCATCCACCCACCTTGGTAGACCCCCCCACCTCCTTCATCAACTGTGAGGTGCAGACCTGGTCCCTCAAAACTTTGTCTTTCCCTCCCACTCTGAATATTCTTGTCGTGCAGCACAGGAACATAAAATGAACTGGTGGCTTTGCTACAATAGTACAAGAAAACTATCATCTCATCGTTTGACCTTGTAAAAGAAAGGTAAAGTACCTAAACTCCTGTTTTCCCATCTTGAGATGCCATTTATACTCATAAGTAAATTTTCACAAAAGAAAGGTAATTATCTGTGGGTGCTCTGGTTTAGTGTAGATTCGTCTGTCCTAGTATATCAAATAAAGATGAAGGCATCTCACTACCACACACACACTCAGCTGCAGTGGTTTGCACCTCTCAAACATTTTTGGTTCCAAGAAATGAAAGCAAATAAGAGCAAATAATTTGGAATCACTTAGCATTTGAAAAATGAGATAGTACAAGGCAGCTTTGCACCACTCAAGCAAATGACATGGCATGTTTTCACCTGCTTAAATTGCTATCACCAATGAGGCTTTTTAATCTTTTGAAAGCAGAGAAGAACCTGTGGTGTAACCACCTCCTTGGGGCTTGAGGAGCAAAGAGTTACACCAGCAGGCAAGCAGCTGGGGTGGCTACTGAGTAGAGGTTTGGCTAAGAGTCAGCTCAGGAGCGGTGGGCTGTAGTGGGGCATCCTGGGCATCTGCCCACCCACGAGCCACCAATTTGGGGGGATAAAGAGCCACTTTTCATTCCTTGGGTGCTGCTTCTTTTTGCTCTGAAAAAGAAATGGCTTTTACTTACATCTCTAAATCCCTTTAAACGCAAAATTTAATTTTGCAACAAGGAGTCTGTTGCAACTACTCCCTGGTGCACGGCACCACGACTCGACACAATAAAAAACACTCCCGGAGACCGCCGGCGATGCCGCCGGTGCCGCCTCCTCCCGCTCCGACTCCTCAGCATCTTCCTCCTGCAATACAACAGTGCCCTCTCACGGCGCCTCTGCTGCCGAAATATAACATTTACGGGCGGCACACAGACAACCCTCGGCCTAAAATGCTGGAATTACACCCCCTGTAGCTCTAGCATCGCTGGGGCGGGGGGAGCACCCCACTTTACAGGTATGTAGGCAGCTGGCTCCCCAGGCGGTGGGTGGGATGTAAGGGTTTCACTCCTGTTCCACAGTTGCTCATCACTGGTAGGACGGGAGGGAGATAAAACCAAAGGCAGAACTGAGTGAGCTGAGCCTCTTCCCCAGGTTTACACAGAACACACAAATGCAGAAGAGCACATCACCACGTTGGCTGCTGCCAACACATGTTCTCCTTGCTTGGATGTTGCCATGCAAACGGAAGAGAGACAAGTTGTCCTTCTAAACATGGGAAAACTACCCCTGGTAACATCAAGTCAGTGCTAAGCCCAGGTGAAGATGATGTTTGCCCAAAGAAGGTGTCCTCAATAGGTGACAAAAAAGCAGGATTTGCTGCTGCAGAGGTCTGGGAAAGCTGAGCTGGGTGCTGCCCCAGGGCCCTGAAGAATGGCTCAGGGTGTGTGGGCAGTGGACATAGCTGGGATGGAAGGGAAAAAAAATGCACTAAGTCCTTCCTGCCCATTCACCCTGGTACCAAGAAGGGGTAAGAGGCCCCTGTGGCATTCTCCATCCTGCTCCTCCCATACAGCCTCTCCCCCACACCAACTGTGGGGTCCAAACACTACTTTGGCTATGCCACGGAGGGCTGGGAGGTTGCTCCTCTGCCCAGTCTCATCCCCAACAGCTCGTGCACATTACTGTGGCCCAAGCATATGGGTTGTGCCCATACCACATGGTGGAGTTTCAGTTTACATGTGCTGGAAATCAAATGCTTGCATCCCCAGTAGCGCTTCAGTGCCTGTCCTGCACTTCTCCTCTGTATAAGCAATTCCTGGATTCACTTTTCACGCAAATAACTCCCTGAGCACTTCAGACACTTTTATCAAAATAAAAAAAAAAGAAAAAAAAAGTGTGAGGTGCTATTAGAAATTGCCATCTCTGTTGCACAGCTCAGCTTCCTGAGCTGGAAATAAGAGGCAGGTAGGAGTGGGAGCACTTGAATGTTGACAGCCTAGCGGTAAGCCATCCACAATGATGTTTCAGTCTCCCCACTTCATTTTTTTCCCAATCTGCAAGTCTCACTGCAGAACTTTGAGCCTTAAATATACTTCTGTTCATAGACTCATAGCCTCCAACTCCACAGTCCTCTGCTCATCAGCCCCCATTGCTGCCCTTCTCCACAGTGGTTCTGACTGGATGGTGCTTAAACCATGATCTCCATGGAACATCACTGGTGAGGTGAGAACCAAGGCCTACCAGAGCAGGAAAAATAACTGGCCGAGTTTTGCTGAGAAACTGAGCTTTCCTGGAGTTACTCTCAATAAGAAAATAAATGACAAGTGAAAGAGTCAAAAGGTTTCTGCACAGGTTGGATTTTTGATTAGCTACAATGCATTACTGCGCGATGTGCTGGCAATGGAAAATGAATAGATTATGGACTAAACTATGTACAATAAATAGTCCGTTACTGAATATATACTTAGCAAATCTGTCACTGACATGAACCAACAATGTAGTCTCAAGCCAAGCTTGAAACAGTTTTACAAATGTAACCGATGTTGATCTCTGCTGGCTGCCAAGTCAGAGAATCACAGAGTGGTTTGGGTTGGAAAGGATGTTAAAGATCATCTAGTTCCAACCCTCACTCTTGTTTCTTCCAATAAAACTTATTTTGCAGGTGCAATTATTCAGTGGCTGGGGTTAAGCCAATGCTCTGAAGGATGAAGGTAAGGTAATTGACTGTATTCATCTTAGTATTTCTTTTGCAATGCTCTTGAATCATAAAAACGAGATAAAATGTTATTGCAGGAGGTCAATAGTTAACAAGCTATCAGCCAAAGGGAAAGGAATTCTAAAAGCATGGGGATGCTACTACGAGAGTGGGACTGTTGGGGAGTCCCGGGTTAGATATCAGCGTCATGCACATCAAGGTTAATAATAGGTGATTTCATCATCTCTACCAAAACGGGCCACACTTGTCTGGCTGCCAATGTCACTTCAAGCACCGAAGGGTTTCCCCTTCTCTTTGGGGCTGGAAAGAAGCCAGCCTTTCTCCTCCTCTTCACTCTATCCTCTCCCTGGGGTCTGATCTGCAGCCCATACTCCTGCTAATGAGACGGCTCACAAGCCCAGTGGGAATACAGGTACTACCTGCGGGCTGGGATGCCGCTGGTCTGAGACAAGCCTGGTCATCCTTAGAGCAGGACTTCAGAGGATTTGTTTTCACCAAATTCCCTTTTGCTGTCAAGAACAGAGGTTTGAAGAGCAGCATCCCAAGGGATGTTTTGTCTCCTCGCCCCTAGTGACATGCAGGCACTGCAGCACCCTCAAACAAGCCCCCCTCCTTAGGTGATCTGCCTCAAATCACCCCTCAGGCTGAATTTAGCTGCCTGCCTTGATGCTTACCTTCTGTGGTTGATATTGCCCTTTGCCTCCTGCACAAACCTGCAGACCTGAGGTCTCATGGCTCTCAGACTAATTACAGAGTGACGAGGGATCGCATCCCAATCAAGAGGTTCAGAACACAGTACCAGTGCTGAGCTCTACCGGGGCCAGCAAAACAAATGTCAGCACAGAGAAATACAGATGGTGTGATGAAGAATGTTTGTAGAGTCAGGTAAAAAAATCTACACGTGTAATCTCTGCATTCATCACATGTATCCTATGTCTCTCTATGTAGTGCCGAGCTGGATCTAAAGAAAAAAAATTTTTTTGCTAGTCTTGGAGAAAATTGCAGGTTTCCAAAATAGATTCAGGTCAGAAAAGGATTTTTTTTTTTCTGCAAACCATAAGGTTTTTTCAGCAAAGATCTCAACGCAACCTGTTCCTGTGGCAGCAGGGAAGGGGGCTGGGGTAGATGACAATGCTGGTCTTCTCCTCTAGTGGGGGGAGTTTGCCACACCCCTGGGAGATTTTCTGCAGGGAAAGGGAGGTTTAGAAATGCTTTAGAACTACAATACAATCCCTGCATTTAATGCAAGTAGCTCCTCAACTTCTACTCCTTGCCTATTGTTTGTAAAATTCTTGGCGTTCCCAGTGTCATCTTTTTCCAGTAGCTCCATTCAAAACCCATAAAATGCTCAGAGGTATTTCTAAACTGAGAGACACCAGATCACGCTGTCTAATTGAAGCCAATAAAGTGGTGTGCTCCAAGGCTTCCTTGTCAGCTTCTCTCCTGGCAGACAAATCTCAGTCTCCAGCTAACCCAGAAAAAGGTCAGCCAAGCCATCAAACATTTCAAAGCTCAATTAAGACCCCAGATGAGAGAAGTTAAAGTTTAATGCTGAAACTTCACTGCCAGTTGATGCTCACCTATTACAAGGGTCACTTGATATACGATCGGCAGAACCGCCGCATGTGTCAGAAACCTGTCTCTGCTGATGGGCATTAGGAATTTTTTTGGCGAGGCAAACAACCTTGCTATAATAATGTAACTGCTGGTATTAAAAAAAAAAAAGGCACACGCAAAAAAGCACAATACAGGCTGTAGCTGAGAGTAGTTAGATAGAAGCCGCTTTGAGTCTGAAGCAGTTTACATGCTTTGATGCCCTTAAAACAACTCAGCTGTCACAGAGATGTGGTTATGCAGAAAAAGTCAGAAATAAACTCCCCATCCCAGCAATACAGCATTTAAGGATAAATCAAAGATGCAAGGGGAAAAAAAAAAAAGCCCACAAAAATAGTTTAATTCAAAAATACCAAGTAATTTCTTTCCAATAAAGCTGAAATTTTATATAGGTAATCCTATTTCTCTACCTTATGGATTCTTCATTGCAGCATCCTATACTTAAGGCTAAAACAAAAAGCAGCACAAAGTCAAAACCAAAGAATGTTCAAGTGAAGCATTTCAACATTGAAATGAGTGGGTAAAAAGTAGATGTTCCATGTTTGATATTTGTCTGTCCATCGACTATTACAACTGATGCATTTCTCCCTCCTGTTTTATTTGAAAAAAACCCTCATGTTTTCCAACAGCAAAATGTTTTGTGGGAAATTCTCTTCATTGTCCTCCTACCCATGCCTGGCTAGACTTAATTTTAGAGGAGCAGGAGAGGCAGCAGCACATGGTGCTCTGCACTGCATCCTCTCCAAGTCTTTGCGGGGAATGAGGAAGGGTGAAGCAAAGGATCAAGGGAGACTTCAAATTAGAGACCATCAACTTGATAGCTGAGGGACAAACTCAGCTTCAGACTTTTCTTCTTCTATCTAAAGAAAAGACATTAAAAAAATAAAACAAAAATCACAGGCAACCATAACAAAAAAAAAACCACTAGAGAACCAACAGTGAAGCTAAAAGCAAATTCGAGATTCACTGACACTATTTCTATTGACGAAAAATTGGAAAAACACTGTTAAAGACAAGTGAGTTTGGCTCCTTTTCTGTCTAGAGAAAAATATTACTAATTTATTTCATGTTCTCACTCATATATTACAAAAATATCTTGGCTCAAATGCCACCTAGACACATTAGCTATCCACTTCTATTATATTCATCTTCATTTTTGGCACAGGTTATGAATGTATAATTTAAGTCATAACATAAAGGTTTCTCCAGGGTAGCAAGAGGTGACCTTATAAGACATTACACCACAGTTTATAATACTAGTGGAATAATTTTGCATCCAGGGTTACAACAAAATTCTTGATAAAGAAAGATGTTACAGGAAATAATTACTTCTCCCCTCACTAGATACTATAGTTTAATAACTCCAATATGATTTCAGCTCTCCTAAAAGACAGGCTGGCGTAGAAAGTTTCTTTAATTTCTATATTTTAGTGGCCAGAATGAAACAAAAGTAGCTAGAATGTGTTCACTATTTCATTCCACCAGTAAGAGATGGAAAATAAATACAAAATGGGTTATTTATGGCAGACCAAAAGAAATCCTTGCTCCTGAGCTTAGATCCCAGTTATCAAACCTCATCAACGTGTCTACTGTCTAATCCCATAAATATAGTTATTCAGACTTGGAAACTTCAAATGACACATAATAGCAGAAATAGGAAGAAAAATGTAAGATATACTTAATGGGTTACATAAAAAAAAACAAGTGAGAAATGCCCTATAATCATTCCAGGCCACTGAGTTGATTTCTTAACTGATTTTAAAGACTTGAATATTTTCTCTAGAGAAATAAGTATAGTCAGCTGTATATATACTCTTTTTAATAGCCCAGTCAATGTGGCTCCCAGCTCATGCCATAGGCTGGCCATCCTCCCTGCTCCTTTCAGCTCACCAGCACAGTATAACATGAGCAAGGCAAGGGACTTCCGTCACTTTGCATCTGGGAATTCTGGTAAAGCTATTTTAGGACAGCGTCTACACAAAAGCAATTTTAGGACAGCGTCTACACAAAAGCAATTTCGCTTCGTTCGTGATTGTACCTGGAAATACCAGAGTCCCCTGTAGAAATAACTTGTGAGTTAATACTCGCCTTGCTGGTTCCTGCCCCTGGAAATACTTGACTTTTTTTTTTGTTTGCTTGGTTGAGTTTTTTTCTGTTCGCTTTTAAAGAGGTTAAGTTGGTACATTATCAGCCTGAACGGAAATTTCAAATGCTCTTCTGTGATCTGGGGTCTTGCAGGGGCAGAAGTTGTGTTTTTACTCAGTTTTGCTACTGAAGCCTGACCTACAAAAATGACCTTGCAAAGTCCACTACATTTTTGCCCTCCCTTAGTTGGCTTAACTATGGATGTCTGCACTATTTGTCTTGCAGCCTGACTAAAAACGTCATTAAGCATAAAAATATGGGGAAGGGGTAAGGGCATGAGGGGACAGTGGTACCAAAGCAAACCAGGGCTTGGTTTTGCTATTTTCACAATGGCCTTGAAATTACTATATAATAAATAATTAAAATCAAAAATCAAAACCCAAAACCCAAGTTAAATTTCAAAATTAAAATAAAATACCAGTTAAAAATCAGTAGGCAGCCTTGGTTTAAAAAGCCATCTGCCGTAAAACTCATGGTGCCTAAGTATTGGACAAGTTAAATGTGCTGCGGATTACAGTGAGAGGAAGAGTGTGGGGAGGAGGAACTGGCTCTCGAGGAAAAGGCAAACTCATACCCATTGCATAAAGAGAACCTGAGACCCTGCCTGTGAGCTCCCTCTTGCTTTTAAGTGTCTCAACAAGACTCTCTTGGTCAGAACAATAAAACAAGGAAGGTAAAGAAAAACAAAATAAAAGAAGCAGCAGCATAAGAAACAGGAAAGGAATACATTTTAGTGTTTGCTCGGCATGAAAAACATTTTAAGTAGAGTTTGCACAGGTTTCTCCATTTGCAGTGGGAAAAACGATCAGATCTAGGCGTATAATTTTAAGGGGTTGGGCTTTTTTCCTGGTTTTTTTTTTGTTTATTTTTTGAAGATCAGCTTAAGGAGTGAGCCTGGGGAGAGAAATCCTGCTGCCAGGATTGTTAATTCCTGAAAATTTTGGTCCCTTGCACTGTGGAACTCTGAAATTCTTTGGAAGCACTTGCTGGAAATCCTCACACAATTGACTTCAGCCCATTGATCCAACATGTCCAGGTCCCTCTGTAGAGTTCTCCTGTTCTCCTTCTCTCCAGCAGATCAACACCACCACCCAACTTAGTATCCTCTGCAAACTTAGTGAGGGTACATTCAGTCCCCTCATCCAGATCATCGATAAAGGTATTTAATAAGCCCTGGGGAACATGACCAGTGACCAGCTGCCAACTGGGTTTAACTCCCTTCACCACCACTCTCTGGGCTTGGCCACCCAGCCAGGTTTTAAGTCAGCAAACTCACCTGTCTACGCCATGAGCTGCCAGCTTCTCCAGCAGAATGCTGTAGGAAGGAGATGTTGTCAAAGGCTTTTCTAAAGTCCAGGTAGGCAATGTCCACAGCCCTCCCTTCATCCACTAGGCAGGTCACCTGGTCATAGAAGGAGATCGGGCTCTCAAGCAGGACCTGCCTTTCATAAACCTGTGCTGGCTGGGCCTGATCCCCTGGTTGTCCTGCATGTGCCATGTGAGCGCACACAAGATGGACCCCTCCATAATCTACCCCGGTACTGAGGTCAGGCTAAGAGGCTTGTAGTTCCTCAGAACCTCCTTCTGGCCCTCCTTGTAGATGGGTGTCACATGGGTAAGCCTCCAGTCATCTGGGAGCTCTCCTGTTAACCAGAACTGCTGAGAAATGATGGAGAGTGGTTTGGCAAGCTCCTCACCAGCTCCCTCAGCACTCTCAAGTGGATCCCACCAGACCCCATAGACTTGTGAGTGTCCAGGTGGCATAGCAAGTCTTTAACTGCTTCCTCCTGGATTAAGTGGCATTCATTCTTCTCTCTGTCCCTGTCTTCCGGCTCTGGGTGCTGAATACCCTGAGGATAGCTGGTCTGACTATGAAAGACTGAGGAAAAGGTGGCATTAAGTACCTCAGCCTTTTCCTCATCCTTGGTGGCAACGTCCCCCCTCTCATCCAATAAAGCGGGAAGATTCTCCTTGGTCTCTTTTTAATGTTAATGTATTTGTAAAAATATTTTTTATTCTCCTGTCTCACCAGCCACCTGCCAGCTACATATTGTGATATTGAGCACCCAAACCAAGAGCATCCTTTCACAGATTCAGAGCTAAACTGTTATCTTAATATAATATCCATAATATACATCAGTCTGGAATATTCTTGGACACTCCACAGCCAGCTGAGGAGGGCCAAAACTGGAGTGTGGGTGCATGTTTAGGTGCTTTGTTTTTAGGCACTAGATGTCAGTGTTTTCCTCCTCTTACAGACATTTCCAGTCACAGCAACTGAGAAGTTATCAATAAATGACTAAATAACAAAGTAAAGCATCTTCAGTACCAAGGTCCCATTGAAACAGCAGCAAACCTCTCCTTTTCTCAGGTAGTTGAGAGGTTTCCAAAAGCAAGTAGTACTTTCCCCAGTTTGATTCTGCACAGAAATAATAGTTTAAGAGGAGGCAAGTCAAATACCTTCACGACACGAGAAGTACCTGCCAATATCATTGAAAACAAAAAAATTTAAAAACATTCAAAAACGCCTGTCTTTGCTAAGAGCAGCTTAAACTGCTTAACAGAGATAGGCAAGAATTTTTAATATAAGGAAAGAAATATACTCATTTCTTCGTAACCTTTTTGCTACATTGTATGACATACATCAAGGTTTTGACCTGGAAAAAGAAATTGGATAGTTTTTTTAACTATATGAAGAAGCGTCATAATTTTGTTGTAAGCAATTTTACTAAAATCTCAAGCTGGTTTTAAATTTCAGTGACAAAATTAGTTTAAACACACTGATATTAACTGAAGCTGGTATCTTCAACTTTTGATTCATGCAACTAGCATAGTGACCTTTCATTCAGATTTGAATTGGAAAAACCCCATTTTCTCAGATCAAGTCATTAAGAGAAAATTCACCCAGGTATATTGTATCTCATCATCATCTCAATATTAAATTACCAATATGTTACATGGTTTAAAATAGTCCCCTTCTCCTTGTGCACACACCAGTCTGTTTGTGCAATGCACTTCTTTTAAAAGAATTCAGATTCGAAAACTTTGGGGGACAGAAGGAGAAGAGCCCATAAATAAGCCTTTTGCTTCTATCCCAATGCAAATGAAACTACTCCAGCATTACCAAACCTGCGCTGTTAACACAAAACCTAATTAATCCTTATACTAGTTAATTAATACATCAGTATACTTGCTCCCCTGCCTCCTACGTGCTTGGTAGCAAGTCCCACCTCTACTTGGCTAAAGAAGTATTCAAGGCCAGGTTGAACAGGGATTTGAGCAACCTGGTCTAGTGGGAGGTGTCCCTGCCCATGGCAGGGGGGCTGGAACTTGGATCTTTAAGCTCCCTTCCAACCCAAACCATTCCATTATTTATAGCGGTGACAGACAGGAGCGGGACTGCATTAACCCTGCTGTCTGCCTGCCCAAAGCTATGGCCTTAGCCTGCACACAAATGTGGTGAAAGGAAACATCTTAAGTTTTATGGAAGTTCAGGCAGGATTTTGAAGCTAGATGTGAGCTTCTGTTCAGGGACAAAACACAGCCCTGAACAACCGTGAGCCATGCAGAGCTAGGATATGCACCTACCAAGACCCTGTCCCTTACAGCAAGGAGGTCACACTGACCTTTACAGCCACGTGCTTTCCACTAACCACATTGCTGTTCACCGACAGGAGTACGGCTGCATATACTTTGATTATGTTTAAGTCTGAAACTGAAAAAAACTTATTAAAATGAAGTTGTTGACTACTGATGAACACTCACTGTGAGGTTACTACTTAATTACAGTTTCCTTGCAGCTCATCCCACGCGTGGTTGTCTTACACCAGTTAAAATTATGTCCTTCTGAAATAACTTTTTTCAGACCTTGAAGAGGAGTATTTCTGAAACAAAGGTTGTAACAAATTGCCATGCAGACTATTGGCTTGAGTAGATCTGGAGTTCAACACAAATACAGTTTAAATTAACCTATGCAACCTTCTGAGATCCCAACAGCTGCAGGATTTGACAGATCTCCTTGCTCTCCAGGTGTCTCTGATGTATCACCTTTCTGTTCCTCTCCCCAAATCCTTGTTTCGCCCAGTCTTCGCCCAACACAGGGCTGAAGGTGAATAACCTCTCTTTGACTGTCAAAGGTACTCCATGATGGACAATTGCAACAGATGGTAATTTACTGTTCAGAGTACTCATATGTTAGGAAAAAAAAAAAAAAGTAGATAATTATCAAATAAAAAATATGAAAGATGAACTCCACCTGCAAGTTTTAAAGGAGGGTTTTGTGTTATCTTTTGTCCATCAGTATACATATGCTCTATCTCACCTTGCATGTGTTGACTGAATGAGAAATTATGAGCCATCAAGTAGATGTGACAAAATAAGTAATTCCCTTCCCCCCCCCCTCCTCCCCAGGCTACCTAGGCATCAAGATCACTACAGAATTTCAAGTATGTGGTGCTAGTTGTACTCAATGGCAGCCTATGGGCCTCAGGGGAAAGGCAGGGGTGTACCTTAGTTGCAAAAACATCAGTGTTAATCTTATGATATCACTACTCATAAATGAAGTGTTGCAAAAGTCATACAGATTCCAAGCAAGTATGGAAAACTGTAAAACTTGACTGAAAGGACAGGGATGCACTCATATTTGGAATTAAATCTGAGGCTAAGTTGCCCTCTAGAACAACATATCAAGGACCTTTGCACTTCAGATACAGCCAAACACAATGCTACATTTACGGCTTGTTTTTTAGACAAAGCCTGGGGAAAAGGGAAAAAAAAATTAAATATCCAATTTTCTGGTCTACTTCCCAAAAAATAAGAAAAAACAACAAAACCAAAATGAAACTATCAGTGACCACCTAATGATCCATCCCATATCGAACACTGAATTAATGTTCCCTAAGCCTGATGAATCTGGGTGTTGAATCAGAGTGGTATGAATGAGTCGAAGCAAACCTAATCACTCTGGGCTACATTATATCCCAACACCTGCTGAGGGATATTGGCATCTGTTACTCACGCTTAGCAGAGCAGGTTTTCAGGGAGGAAAACGTATGTTAGGCAGATTCCGGATCAGCAGGATAGGGCATAAAGAGGGAAACAAACATTGCTTCCCTTTTTAACATGGAGCACCAATTTTGATTTAAAAAGCTTTTGACACAGTGAAGTAATTTCTCCAAAGAAGTAGATGGAAGGCACGCTGGATTGGGGCTTTTGGAGCCTGATGTCCCCATTCTCACAGTAGGTGACCTCTCCCAGCTACCTTTTGTTCTTTGCTTTAACAATGGCTCAAAGGGTCACTGTTAATACAGGTTTGAAGGAAAGATAATATCAATTGACATTTCAACTGTTGTACTGGCTGGAAGCAATAAATCAAACAATCAACCATAAACCAACCTTATATCCTAAGACAAAATATCAATTTGTTTGGGTGAAATCCAGTCTCCTTTGAAAACTCAAGTAAGTTTACCGGGAGAAAAAGAAAAGCCAACAAACAGATCCTGCAAGAGTTTAACAATCCACAATGAGCTTATTTTTAAACCGTGTCAGGAACTACTTGTCAGCAGCCAGCGTGTGGTTTGTTACAGCCGCAGCTCCCACCGACATCAGAAGATACATGATCAGAACCAAGTGTTGCTGAGGGAAAACCGTGACTGTGTCAGCCTTTCACTTTTTGAAGCAAGGCACCCAGACCTCTGAAGTCTTATTCATGAGCCATCAGCCATGCACCTTTGGTTTTGCAACCACTACTACAACCAATGCAGTACTACAGGCTATGCACTCATCATAAGCTTTTCCTTATAGTCAGGCTAGTTTGAACAGGATAAAATTGATCAAGAACCCTCAGCCATCTCACTACTGTCTAAAGATGTTGTTCACGAGAAGGCATCCTAGTTTGGAGACCACTACAGCATAGAAGAAATACAAGCTGGTGAGCCCTCCATATCAGAGGCAGGTAGAAATCAGTGCTGCTCGGTGCAACTCAAGTTATGCTGGCGTAAAAATACATGTAGATCAGCCCCAAGGTTTTACTCCCTCTTTTTGAAGTGGTGCTCGCAATTCAGTTAAAGTCTCTGACAAATGGAAACTATTTACATTCTCACCTGGTCCCCAAGAAATCAGCAAAGGTTTTGTCGTTGATTTCAATGCCAGAACAATTACTGTGAGACTTGGGGGGCTGGTTAAGCAATGGGTTCTTGATTATTTCATATAGAGCCATTAACAGCTGTAGTTTCATCCAGCTACCACATGTTTACAAGTGTTTTATGTCCATATTTTAACCTTAAAGGTTCTCCCCCTTCCTATCATATTCAACAACACCTGTCTTTAGGGCAGTACTTCAGAAGATGGGACAGCTTTCAAGACTGAGATAAAAGCCAGTATTTGCATTGTCTTGACTTCATATTCAGTCACAAATTGACTGCAAGGGTCTAAAATTTTGTTGTTGATCAGACTGGGTGAGCTGGGGAAATTTCTGTTCACTCTTTATCACTCATGCTACTGAACCTTAAAATATTCAGGTAATCGCTTCCATTTGAAGACTCCTTGGCCATAGACAATTTTACTCTGAAGCAGTTGTGGGTTTGGACAAAGTTTCAACCATTTGAATGGGACAAAATGACGATGCAGGCACAAAAGTCTGTTCAATATTCACAGCAACATCATTGTCCTATTCTCACATCTGTATGCCCAGAGCAGCCTGGGAACCCAGCTACCAAGCTTTCCTCCTGGGAAGAATTAAAACTAGACCCTTAGAGCACCATATTGTCATCCATCAATTTGCTGCCAACTATCCCTTGTCAGCTCTAAGAAAGCCATGTAGTTTCTCGTTTCCCCCTGTCTTAAACACCAATGATTTCAGAGACAAAATTCAACATCCCTATCTGTATCTGTAACTCTCCTGCTGAGCAGGAAAAAAGTCCCCCAACCTGCAACACAGTAACCACAAAGCACACGTGGCAAACCCGTTCTGTGGCCACTACCCCCTGCAGAAACCCTACATGCTTTGATAAAAATGCTTTCTTCTTGGTAGTCCTCCAAATGCCCTGCCACCGAGAGCAACAAAGAGGAAAAAGACATTATAAGAAAAACAACAGGTGAGCTTTACTAGGGAGAAGTCTTTAGTCCCTTTTGGTGCCCTGGACAGATAATCTGTTAAGAGTCCTCACAATCCTACAGCAAAGGCAAGTGTTTTTGGGTTTCTTGTGTGGGCAACCCTGACAGGGTTTCATCAGCCATGGCACACTGTGGTGTGAACTGCGATTAACTTTAAAGAAAACACAATGGATAGTTCTATACCCTATTAAACTAATAATTTCTTTTTGCATTGCTGTAGTGGGGCAATGTTCTCATGCCTGCTCAGCTTTCCACAGCCTCATACCCATTAGTGTAAAGCAGTATTACTTAAATACAAACATTCTGCTTGTCAAAGCACTAAGAAATGTCAAATCTTGTCTCTTCAAATGCCATAAGGGGCCCATTAAGTTATCTAAACACTTCCAGAAAGCAATGCAACACAAATCACAGTGTTATGAACAGGCACTCAGTGTGCTCTTCTCCACGAACTCCCAGTCCCATCAGAATCCCACTGCAGTGTCTCTATAAGATCTGATGTGGACTTGTTTCCCCCAGCAGCATCAAGCCACAACATTCTATTTCTGCCCGCATTTGAGTTGGATAAAAAACCAGAAGCGAAACCCAATATCCCCATAGCATAAGAAGGACTTTGTACCAGGTAAGGAGATGTTTCCTCTTCCATAGCTGCACCTTCTGAGCAAGCTTCTGGGAAAATCCAGGTCCATGTGAGCTCATCCTCCTTTCCTGCAGGTGCCCCATGGGTGGGCAATGTGTTTAAAGGTGAAGGACCCATGTTTCAGAGAGTACCTCGTTTTAGTTGTGAGGATCATATACAGAAAGCCTTAGACTTCAGCCAAGAAAAAATATATAGCCAGGTCAGTCAGCTTAAAATGCACGCAGAAAACCAAGACAGAACAAATAGGCCCACCTTCTTCTTTTACCCACACAAAATTAGGTAATTTCCAAAGCACTTTCACCTGCAAACAGCTCCCATTCAGAAGTCGTGGTCTTTCCTCCTCTTCTTCTACCAGAGAAGGTCTCACATCATCTTAGAATCACAGATTCATTTAGGCTGGAAAAGACCCTTGAGATCTTTGAGTCCAACAATCAACCTAACAGTACCAAGTCACCACTAAAACATGACCCTAAGTTTCCACATCTACACATCTCGTGTCATGGCAGGACAGAGGACTATGTGAAGTCTTCTGAAGCCAGGGACACATACTACCGGGGCTTTACATGGTCTCCTTGCCTCTCCCTGGGGGGAATGGCACTCCAGGAGATTTAATGAGGCAGAGAACGTACCTCTGGGAGAGTAAGAAGAAAAAGGCTGTTCCAAAGAGAAGGCAAAAAGGAGAAACGCTTGAGAACATCATTCATTGAAATAGTAGAATTGATTAGCTGCAAACCCAACTTCTTCAGCATAAAAAGTTTCAGTGTCTGTCAACTCTGTTTTGGGCTTCAAGAAACTCCCTACAAGTTCTGCAGAAGCACTCCTGGCAGGAGAGCATGTGGTTTATCTAAATGCCTTGAAAGGGAAGGCAGCTGCAAACTATTCAAACCACATAAGCAGATCTTAGCATCGTTAGTGGGCAGCCAGGAGGGCCTCTCCAGCAGGTAACTGCACCTGAGAAATGTCTCAAGACTCCCAGGAAAGCACCATGGAAATTTAGGGTCTCACTCCCAGGAAAATTACAGAATCACAGAATCACAGAATGTTAAAGGTTGGAAGGGACCTTAAAGATCATCTAGTCCAACCCCCCTGCCAGAGCAGGACCACCTACACTAGAGCGCACAGGAACGCGTCCAGGCGGGTTTTGAATGTCTCAAGAGAAGGAGATTCCACAACCTCCCTGGGCAGCCTGTTCCAGTGCTCGGTCACCCTTACAGTAAAAAAGTTTTTCCTCATATTTTTCTGGAACCTCCTGTGTTCCAGCTTCCACCCATTGCCCCTTGTCCTGTCAGTGGATGCCGCTGAAAAGAGCCTGGCTCCATCCTCCTGACATTCCCCCTTGACATATTTATAAACATTGATGAGGTCACCCCTCAGCCTCCTCTTCTCCAAGCTAAAGAGATCCAGCTCCTTCAGCCTTTCCTCATAAGGGAGATGCTCCACTCCCTTCACCATCTTTGTGGCTCTACGCTGGACTCTCTCAAGCAGCTCCCTGTCTTTCTTGAACTGAGGGGCCCAGAACTGGACACAATATTCCAGATGTGGCCTCACTAGGGCAGAGTAGAGGGGCAGGAGGACCTCTCTTGACCTACTTGCTACTCCCCTTCTAATACACCCCAGGATGCCATTGGCCTTCTTGGCCACGAGGGCACATTGCTGGCTCATGGTCATCCTGCTGTCCACTAGAACCCCCAGGTCCCTTTCCCCTGCGCTGCTCTCCAGCAGGGCAGTCCTCAACCTATACTGGCACATGGGGTTATTCTTTCCCAGGTGCAAAAACTCTACACTTGCCCTTGTTGAATTTCATAAGATTTCTCCCTGCCCAGCTCTCCAGCCTGTCCAGGTCCCACTGAATGGCAGCACAGCCTGCTGGTCTGTGAGCCACTCCTCCCAGTTTTGTGTCATCAGCAAACTTGCTGATGGTTCCCTCTGTTCCCTCATCCAGGTCATTGATGAAGATATTGAACAGCAGTGGCCCCAGCACTGACCCCTGAGGGACCCCACTAGACACAGGCATCCAGCCAGACTCAGCCCCATTGACCACAACCCTCTGGCTTCTTCTCTTCAACCAGTTCTCGACCCACCTCACTACTTGGTCATCCAGACAATTAATCCATCCATTTTGTTTGCCAGAACCATGCACAGTGAAGGCCATTTCCCATAAATCTTGTGTGTTGCTACCGAGTCAGCTGATGTGATCAGACATCACCAGCCTTTGCTTCTGAGCGCATGCTGGGACCCAAACTCAGTCGTGCTTTGCACTCAGCTCCCTTGGAAAATGCCTAAGGCAGTAAGGTGTCTAAAATGGGTTTAAAGCTTCTCCCACAGTTGCCCCTTTCACTTTGGACAAACAGCTTAAAACATGTTTCTGAGCATGTTTATAAGAACAGATATCATGTGTCCCGAGAGCAGAAATGATTCCTAAGGTTTCCTATTAAATAATGATGGCAAACAGCTCCCATGCCAAAAGGCACACACCAGTTTTTTGCTACTTCATACCAAACTTTTTTTTTTTGTGGCCTTGTGTAGATGAACATGTTATTAAGTGTGTATTTACAGACTTGGAAACCTTATCATGTGTTTTGTCTTGTCACTTATCATTGAGCTGTTTTTTAGTTGAAAATATTAAAAAATGTTCCCTCGCTGTAGGCATATAGTTTCACACATGAATAGCAAGTACTTTAACGCCTAAAAGTTGTTTCAAGTCTCCTTTTCATTTCCAAAGGTGATTTTCTAGTTTTTTGGAATCATAAAAATGAAATTAGGAAGATCTCCTCTCTTCAAAGTTTTTAGTGAAAAACTGTTCCTCATATGATAGATGGATCAGTCATGCTAGCAGAGCAGCAAGGAAATATGGATCTTTTGCTATTCTGGGCTCCCTCTGGCCATGGCACCCTGTTGGCATCTCCTTCCCCTTCTCCTGCTCCTCCAGTACAACAACACATTGAGGATGAGCTACTGTCATCTCCTGTCCACACCCCACCACCACGCCTGGGCTGCTCTACTTCTTCTTGTTAGAAAGCTTTGGAGTACAACCTTCCAGGTTGTACTTCCCTCCCTCCGAGAAGATAAACAGGTAATCTTACCTGTCCTACCAATTTGCATTCAACCAGAATTTCACACCCGAAACCTGACAGTCAAATTGAAAATTGTCCTTTTCCCACTCCCAAAGTCAATGTGTCCCTGTGAAACCGAGCTGTCTTGTAGCACAGTTGTGAAATGCTTTGAGAAGAACTTCCAGGTGCAGAGAGAGCAACTGGGCGTGTAATTCTCCTTTGTGAGCCCCTCACTCTATCTGAAGTGGACAATCTATCTTGTCAGAGTGTGAGGACAAACATTTTTCCCCCAAAGTGTGTGGATATTCGTTGCCAGTAACAAACATATGGACCTGATGGCAAGCACCATATAAATGACTGTTATAGGAGGATCCCATACATCCCTTGTAATAGAGGCTCTCAAAAAGGCTTTGTTTTTTACATCATTTCACACCATCTGACATAAGAGTCATTCCCAGTGCTATTTTTAGTAAACTAATCTGTGTTTGGAGGAAATTATTCCCCTCAAATATTTCTGGGTGTTTGATAACTGGACACAGCCCCCACAAGCTAATAATTTGTCATCCTTCACTAGAGAAGGTCACTTATGACCATTTTAGCACCTCCCAGTACTTAACGGTCAGGAAAGAGTGGTGGTTCTTATTGAAGTTCAGCAAATAAATTGGCATTAAGTTTCCAACACCAATTATTCCAGACTATTAGTTTCATATGAGGTCACAGGAAAACAACAGCTCCTGCCTGGACCTGCTTGCCAAGGTGCACGAGGATCCTGTGGAAAACCAGGTTCTCCTGGATCCATTGCAGATAAAGCCATCTAGTTCACCTCCTAGGGCCCTCATCACACTGCTAGGATTCATGCCTTGAAATATTTTTTCATTTCTTTAAGTACTACAGCTGAAGAAAAAAGACTAATGCAGGAATTCAGCAGTACCTGGTTTATAGCAAGGAAATGGGGCATGGCTGGGATAGGTCCATGCTTGCTCTCTCATTCAAAGCACGCTGCAATCTTAGAGGAGGGTTTCTCACTTGACATTACTTGGTGGTCAGAAAGTGCTAGGAAGCTTACCAAAAGTGTTTGCCATGACCTGTACAAACATCTGTCCCTCTGGAGCAGAGCTCCTCCCCCGGATGCCCCTTCTTTCTCAAGAGTTCAAGGCCAGGTTGGACAAGGCTTTGGGCAAACTGGTCTATAGCGGGAGGTGTCCCTACCCACGGCAGGGGGGTTGGAACTAGAGGATCTTTAAGGTCCCTTTCGACATAAACCATTCCGTGATTCATTACGTGGCACTAACTCCCAGGAATATAGGGTTTCTCTAAGCACCAAGTCTTGTGGTGACTATGAGGAGCTCATCTCAGGGGAGGTTTGGTACTGCACAAGTTCATAAGATTGGCAATTACGTCAGTTAATGCATGAGAAGTAAAGTGCAAAGCCCCCCACGAGCACTATGTTACTAAAGTGACCTGGTCACCTGAAGTCAAGGTGTCCCCAGGAGGACTCCAGCACAGAGACACTCCTTCTCTTCCACAGAAACCAGATCCTGTTGCAATCTTGATGCTGGAGGTGCTTTTAAGAGCAGTCATGAACAGGCAACATAGTGGAGGAAAAGACAATGATGGAGATTTGGAGACGAAGGTTCACTTGGGGTGAGCTAGTTCCTGATCCAGAGAATTTTTTATGTTGCCATCAAGAGTTTTAGAGCAACTTTGAGACCTGTCTACTCTGGGAGAGACAGAATTCAGATGGAGGACTGAAAAGTACCTGTAGTAAAAATGTGTGATGAAAAAGGTATGGCTGCCTAGGTGGGTACCAATGGGTGCAGATCTGCTTCATGCCTGGATGGACAGGGAATATAGTAGGTCACACATCCTGGTCTGCTGCATCAGTGTAATTCTGCAGTCAGAGCCCTGGCAGCTGATTTTAAAAAACAATCATTTAAAACCTCTGCAAAGCTCATACCATTGTATTTCAGCCAGTCACGGTAACTGGAAAAAGCTCCTAAATTATAGCTCCGCTGCCTTAAAATGATGGCATAGCCCACCTTGATTTAAGGCGCCATAGTGAGGAAAGAGCTTACCTAAAAGTCATTCAAACGCTCACCACTGGAGTCTCAATCTTATTTATCCTCTGAGTTTGTCCAGCAATTGAAAGAAATACTTGGGCTATTTCTGAGCATTATTTCACGTGGTGCAAGAGTAATTGGTCCTGTAACTACAATAAGATTACTTATTATCAAGGGTCCTGTGTAAAACCTTTATGACATGTGTTATTATCCCTAAAAGATGCCCATTTTACTTCTTATCCTTCACCTAAAACCACAATAATTTTAAAGATACATGTTTAACTTGTATACATATATTTTTCAGGATTTTAATGGGATTTCTAATCATCTGTAAAGTACCATGAAATGTAATATTTTTTCCCAGAATAGGCTGTGAAATTTGTCTACCTTATCAGCAATTTGTATAGAACTTGCTTCTTGGATAAGTGTTGGACTTACTGAATGTCTTACCACATTCAGTCCATGAAACTGGCATGGTAGAAAATACATGGTTAATCCTTTTTTTTTTCTTTTTCTTTATTTTATTGAATAGTAGTTGTAGCCTCAGAAGTGACACATGACATTTAACTGTACATGGATGTTTATGTTTAATTGCTGGAGCTTAAGGAAGACCATTATGTTTAATAATCTGCTGGAGTGATTTTATTGCACTTCATGCACATGCACACAGTTACAAGACATCTAGAAGCCCTGCATATCGCTCAAGCCCCTGAAGCTATACAAATCAGGGGAAGAAATGGTCCCTGCTCAAGGATTTCATGACTGATACAAAAAATACGGCCACTGATTGTCACAGACTAATAGTTTTAAATGGGACAACATTGGTATCTGTGACCAAGAGCAATGTCAGAGCACGAGTGACCTATAAACAGGAGGTTTTCCCCACCTGGAATATCCCCCAAATACAAAATACTGTGTTATTTGTAGATTTGGGGCTTATTCTGCTGAAAGAGCAACCTCCAGGAGGAAGTAAAAGAAGAAGAAGAAAAAAGTGTGTTCTGACGATTGCCCCAGACTATAATTTAGTCTTGTATCTGCAAGTTTCAGCTTTTGTTCAAGTACATAATGGTGCAGTGGAATGCTTCCCAGCAGTCCCCCAATACACACTCCTTAATAACAGAGAGATCATTTACTGGAGAGAATGAGCAGATTCTTGCATAATTCTTTTTTTGTATGAGAAGTTTCAAGGATATGAAAGCAGCAATTATCCTCACCTTGGCTAATACAATTAAGAAATTCTGAAGTACTGAGAAAACTCTAGAGCAATTAGACTTTGAAAATCACCTAACTATGAATTGTCATTTGCCAGAAAGCTATAGTTAGATCAAATTAAATCAGAGATGCGGGGAATGATCTGAAATCAGTCAGAGGCAGCGGGGAAGGATTTCCACCACGGTTTGTTATGGAGCTGGATCCCAATCCTCTGTCAGCTACGACCCTGAGTTATAGGTACTTGGGAGTTTTTAGGGGACTAATCAGACATTTTTTGCTAACATGGGGAGAAATATTACATTATTTTAGTGATAACTGTGGAATTAATTCTACTCACAGTCCATAGCAAAAATGCTGCTTAACTTAAATCTTTCATGCTGAACCCAGCTTTTGTGAAAGAGGTAGGCTGGTCCTTGCAATGGAATCAAAATTCAAACAATTTGTCTTTGGTATCAGGCAGAAAAAGCCCTTTTAGGATTATTGCAATGTAAATACCATGAATAAGAAACAAAGCAGTCCTTGGATAAGCACTGCACTGACTTTAAGGCAAAGACATGGACTGCAGAAGAGCACCAGCAAGAGTAGGCATCTAGAAAACACGATCCAGGAGAAGAGGGTGGAAGATCAGGTCTGAAGGTGAGATGATATAAAAATCCTTCTATGACTGCTACTTTCAGGAAAGAAATTATTTCTTCAAGGTGCTCACAAACGGTGGAAGTATTAAGAGGTTTAGGCTTACGTTAAGAAGGAGATTTCTGACAATGAGAAGTAAGAAACACTGAGTGGCTGAGGGTGGTGAGGTGTCTTCTTCGGATGCATTTGTGATAGATGGTTGATGTCACTGATTTTGCCTTAGCAGAGAGATGACCCCTGAGAAGGCTGTGATTTCAGCACCCTGTTTCTTGTGAGCATGGTACTCTTGGAAGGCATTTCAGGTGTGG
The DNA here is from genome assembly GCA_020746105.1 of Trogon surrucura. Taxonomy (NCBI): domain Eukaryota; kingdom Metazoa; phylum Chordata; class Aves; order Trogoniformes; family Trogonidae; genus Trogon; species Trogon surrucura. The sequence continues at coordinate 50,031,491 of CM036621.1, read as the reverse complement.
ATGAGTCTGTAATAGCAGCACCTGCATCAGCAAAGCAGAGAAACGTTAAGCTCTAACTTGGACAAAGGTTTGATTCAAACTAGAATATCAGTCCTGACTTATTGCTTTACCTTGGTATTTAACCGTTCTGCTGCCAGAAAGGGAGGGCAACAGAAAGGCACAGGAAAACTAACATCACATTTGAAGCTGATGCTTTCATGAAGCTGATGCTTTCATGAAGCTGATGCCTCCTGATATTATATTTGGGCTTCTGGAAACCAGATTAAGCAATAGGCTCACCACTTATTTGCCTGAACAGGCACAGTGGCAATAGTTTTGTAAATAATTTTCTAAGCTGCACGTCCATCAAGATAAAGTCTCTGAAGCAGAACGTGCCTCAGAGGTGCCAACAAGCAGAAGCCATGGAAGTCCTATGGGAATGCCAGAAACAACAGTTATTACAGCTTTAGTCTGCGCAACACCAAAACCAAAACCTGAGTGGACAAAAGCAAAATCAGGACATTTACAGATCGTTTTGCTTAAAGCAGCCTCTATACAGTTGTCCAAAAAAGCAGCAGTGCAGATAGAGTGTGTAATCTGACATAAACCAGGCTTTAACCACTTCTCAGAAGAGAGAATCGTGTAACTAAGAAGAGGCAACAGTGCTTGCAGATAGGAAAGACATTCCAGTAAAAATAACGCCTGCTTATTACATTTAGGTATACATGACACCATTATTGATACCCTCCTAAAGATACCAAGCAGAGTACATTCTAGACTTGCACTTTATAAACCACTGTGTCAGTTTTACAGACAATCAGGGCTGTATGTGTGTTCCTTTCTCCTTGCGAAAATGAACTGCCATGCAGCCCTGATGATAGAAAAAAATGGTGTGAGTTCGCCATAGGTAAAACAATCAAAAATCGGGCCACTTCAAACTTACCATCACTGGTAGGCTGGGCTATCCCAGCCATTTGGCAACAAAAATGAACAGTTCTCTTCACTAAGTGAAAATCATTAAGTGTTCAGTTCAGTCTCCCTACACTACTCTGACTTGGTCGTTTTTAACTGCTTTCCGTATTAAACCCATTTTGTTTCTAAAAAATATTTCATTTTAAAATGCTTTGGCCTTGTACAGCGTTGAAGAGGGCTATTATTAAATTACAAGGGAGTAGAGACAAGCATCAGAGCTATTTTCCTACCAGAGCACCACCGTTTCAGAGAAACTACTCTAGAAACAAAGATAGAAAAGAACTTTTGGAGATGGAACCAGAAAAACAAAACAACACCCCCCACCCGCCCCCCCCCCCCCCCGCAGGAAGAGTCAGCATAAGAAAAAGTAAATCACCCCAATATCAGTTGGAGAAAAAACACAGCAGGGCATAAGCAATCCAAGAGATTCCTGGAATGCATTGATGATAACTTTTTTCTTCAAGCGACAGAGGAACCAACAAGAAAGGTGCCATTCTAGACCTTGTTCTCACCAACAGGGAGGGGCTTGGGGGCAATGTTAGGCTCATGGGCAGCCTTGGCTGCAGTGACCATGAGATGGTGGAGTTTAGGATCCTAAGGGCAGCAAAGAAGGGGAAGCTCAGGAAGCTTGAAACCCTTGACTTCAGAAGAGATGACTTTGGCCTCTTCAGGAACCTGCTTGGTAGCATACCATGGGACAAAACCCTGGAGGGACTGGGAGTCCAGGAAAGCTGGTTGAATTTCAAGGATCATCTCCTTCAAGCTCAATGGCACTGCATCCCTAAAAAGAAGAAATCAGCCAGAATCGCCAGGAGGCCTATATGGATGAATAAGAAATTTCTGGCCAAAATAAAACACCAAGGTCGCGGGTTCGATTCCCGTTCGGTTCTCACGTGTGTTGCCTGACCTAGTCGAGAGGTGGCGTCCCTGCCCCCAACAGGGAGGTTGGATTAAAATGATCTCTAAGGTCCCTTCCAGCCCAGGCCATTCTATGATTAGTAACCATCCCTAATAAAAGAGGAATCCACAAAGGGTGGAAGCAAGGACTGGTAACCTGAGATGATTACAATGAAATTGCTCATGAAACCATAAACCAGGTTAGAAAAGCTAAAGCCCTGATGGAATCAAATCTGGCCAGGAACATTAAAAATAAGAGAGAAGGATTCTACAGGTATGTCAGAGAAAAAAGAAAAGCAAGAGAGAATGTGGGGCCTCTCTGGGGGGATACAGGTGACCTGGTTACCGAGGACATGGAGAAGGCTGAAGTACTCAACAACTTTTTTGCTTCAGTCTTTGCTGATATCCACTTGAACCACACCACCCAAGTCACAGAAGGCATTGGCTGGGTGCAGGAGAGTGAAGAATGACCCAGGGTAGGAGCAGATCAGGTCCAGGAACACTTAGAGAACCTTAAGGTGCACTAGTCCATGGGATCTGATGAGATACATGCACGGGTTCTGACGGAACTAGCGGCTGAAGTTGCTAGGCCACTAGCCATCATATCTGAGAAGTTGTGGCATTCTGGCAAAGTTCCCACAGATTGGAAAAGGGGAAACATAACCTCCATTTTTAAAAAGGGAAGCAAAGAACACCCAGGGAACCACAGACCAGTCAGCCTCACCTCTGCCAGGTAAAATCATGGAGCAGATCCTCCTGGTACCTGTACAAAGGCACATGAAAAATAACGAGGTGATCGGTGACAGCCAACATGGCTTCGCTAAGGGAAAATCGTGCCTGGCTAATTTGGCACTCGGCAGCCTGAGGGGCTCAACTCTCGCTCCTATTGCTAATAAGTTTTCCATCACTAACTCTTCTCATCACACGGTCAAGCTTTCTCAGGGCTTGATCCCCAAACCACGGGGATAAAACTCTCACCATGCTTCAAGCTCTTTTGGAAAATAATTGATATTCACTGTCTAAAACAAATAGTATTTCCAAATCATTTTGTAAGACAATTCAGTGAAAAATAGGATGAGACCTGTCTTTCTGATGGCTTAGTTATACTTGACTGCTCCTTCCCCAGCTTTCCCATTATCTCGATGATAACGTAACTTGTGAAGAACATTACTTCATCATTAGCAAGAGAGACTCAAGAGGTCTGAAAGTTTGTCCTGAATAATCTGCCTCCTTATTAACAGCAGACTTATGCAGGCATCAGTGATTCACCTGTAGTTAAATGGGTAAGCTACTTAATTTACAGCTGGGGATTTACCTGGGAAAGCAGGAAAATAATTTCATGCCTCATTGTTTTTCTGTGATCCCATTACACCAATGGATGATGCTTCCATTTTATCAGTCAAATATGAAATAGGAGCTGAGGAGCAGAGAAGGAATCTTGAACCCCTGCCTAGAGAATAATGGAGTATCCAGCCCAAGCTTGCTTTCAGTGCTGAATATCTTCTTGCCTTCCCCAGAAATATGACGATCTACAGGATATAGTCACTGCAGCTGACAAACCAGTGGTACCTGAGCAAAATAAGGGTATCCTTCAAACACCACCTCGCTCCTTCACCACTGAAGGTGAGGGGTCCCAACATATCTAGGAGGTCCACCTCCATAGCACGAGGGACATGTGTGGGTGGGAGGGCAGGAGCTGAGCAGCGTTGAAGACAAAGGAAAGGCACTTCAGTAGCCAGAGGACTACGCACTTGCTAAAGCATCAAAGGCGCGCTGCAGAGTGGAGGTGTGAGAGCTTTTCACAGGAGAGGTTGTCAAGATCTTTTTATAGATGGCAATCAGCACAGAGAGGTTTTGAGCGGGTTTTTCCTCCCGTACAGTTATTCAAATAGTTCACTAGTCAAGATGTTAAAGTCAGTTCCATGAGCAGCAAAATGACTGAAGCCTCCTTTTCCCTGTTTTTGTGTGCTGCTGAATTGGTTGGAAACTAATAAAAGCTGAACTCCTGCCAGGAGCCTGTCCCTCCCTGGGGACGCTCTGTGGGGAGTGGTGCTTCACCCAATCTTGTCTCATAAGGCCAGGAGAAACCAGAAGATGTGACAAAAATCAGTCAAACAGTTCAAGTCTTCCCAGGGAATGACCAGGTGGTTTCAAAAGGACACAAGACTTCTTGTTTTCCAAAATCATTGCACCAGATGCTGCACAAAAGCTGTAGCTTAATGGACGATCTCTCTTATATATTAGCTGATATGTTAATACAACAACATTTTGTGCATAAACTAGTAGAAAACCTATCACCTAGGGATTTATTTTAAGAGATTAAAAATACACTAGGGGGTTCACATTCAAGTTATCTTTGTAAGATGAACAACGTCACAACCTTAAAATAGTTCATGAGCACTTCACTCTGCAAGTTTTTTTCCACTGCACCCAGATAGACATCTCCTTGACAAGCATGCTGGGGTCAGCTGAGCCATTTCATTCCACAATGCCCTCTGCACTGAGGCTGATTCACAGCTTTACTTGTTGCTCTTCTGAGTACTTGTGAACCTCCGAGCTCTGTTTAGAGGAGCTGGTGGCTCTTGAGCTGCTGTGAGCACCAATACTGTGGATGCTTCAATCTGTAGGTGCAAGGGAAAAAGAAAAATAATTTAAAAAATATGTATCACCTGCCACCCACCTCCACCCTCATCCACACAGGCACTGGAGATGACTAAGAACAATCCAACCGTCCTTTCCAATTTCAGCGAAAATGTTTTAGTCTTAAGTGAAGACACAGTATCAGCGGCTTCTCAGTGCAAGAGCCATTTCCACTTTGAATCACTGTTTCCTGATTCGCCACCAGCAGGGCTTTCTGTCTGCAGAGATTAAGAAAGAGCAGGTGACACGGCTAACCTTTGACATACCGCATGTCTCCAGTATGATTTTAGCTAGCCCACCTTCTGGGTTGGAGAGGAGGGAGCCGGAATGGCCATTGCTCTTCCTCTTCTTCGGCCAAGGTAGTGGGTCATGCAGCTTCCAAAAGTGTTTCTGAACCAGGGTCTGATGCCAGTGGTTAATTACAGCTCCATTACACAGTATCACCATCAGGACCATGATGACCATGCTGGGAAAGTCCCACAAAACCCAAGAGTCACCTCAAATTGTTGATCTATAACCCAAGGTGCAGACAGGAACATCTGTCTGCAGCTGTGGCCTTATCTTCTGCTCAGTGCCATTTAGTCTGAGCTCCCTCCAAGATACTATGAATGAAATTATACAAACTTTGTCCAGTCCAGCAGAGGAAGACTGAGAGCAGAAAATCTACTGGATATATTTTGCCACTTATGTTTTACTGCAGTACAGACAGAGAGGACAACTTCGATCTTCTTTTCAAACCTGCTTGCAGAGCTAGCTAAGCAGTTGAGGTTTTTCTGAAGTTTTTATGTGAAATTTCAGCACAACTGAGACATGCTGTCATAATACTGCAAATTGCCTCTGAGAGCTGAACTTTCCCATCGGACCCAGAGGACAGGTGCAAACGTGCCTCCTTTCCAAAGGGCAACAAAGCCCAACACCACAATGAAAATCAAAGAGTCTTGGGGCCCCAGAGGCCAGTTGGTGCACAAGCACCTGAATGAAAACACCAACCCTTGTCTACAATGTTTTGAGCTATGGCACTGATTTCTGGACAAAAATAGTGACTTTTCCGCAGAAAACTGTTATCAACCCCCATCTCCTACCCTCAGTCCTCTCCTGTTTCCTGAATATGATGTTTTACCTGTCTTACCCTATAGGACAAGATTATTTAATTTAGCTGAAGTCAACAGCCTCAGCCAGGCTCACTGGAGGCAACAAGCTGTTTCTGATCAGAATATATTGGAAAATCCAATGATGAAGCAGACAAAACCTTGTAGCTGGTTCACCATCTGCAGACAATTTCAGAAGCTTCTCCAAAGTGAGTAACAGGTCAGACAGAAATTTGTCAGCTTCTCATCTCATTTAGGGAGGGTACTTCTTCCTGATTATCTGTGAAAAACATGGGAAGGATTGATATTGCCTAAAAAAATCCCTCAAAACAAAGAGAATACTGTCCAAGGCATGTAACGGCATGATGGCACTGTAGGCAGGTGGCCTAATTAAAATCCTTGCTGGCATTCATTTCAGTCTGAGTACCACAGGGACCTCAGTTTCCACATGAAAGAGAGAAGCCGGCATCGCAAACCACGTAAAACCACAGCCCCTCTCACTTTCCTTGCAGAGATGCCCTGCAAGTAGCATGGTTTCTCTGCTGAAGGTGCCCTGGAGGATGACCACAGCTCAGTTGGTTTAATTTCATCCCGACCTGCTTGTGTTGGATGAGTTTGAGTTCTTGTGGTAGAAGAGCACTGTCCCAGCTGCAGTATGCAAATCTGCCCCTTCAGGCCAGGGAACGGGACACTGGGACACAAACAACATTTGTGGCTCTCTCACACACTTGAAGGCAGTTCTTATGCCTGAGCCCTGCCAACCTGTCAATCCAGGCTGCCTAGGAGGAGGCCCCAGCAGCAGGATCCTAAGGAGGACAGGAATGTAATCCTGGGCTCTATCAACTAATACACCTAAACCATAGGAATTAACTATAATTTACAAGTCTTTAAAGCAATACACAAGAGGACAAGTCTTTTGAAAGCACCTGAGGCGGTTCTGAACAAAGTCTCATTGACTTTCAATAGTACTTCTGCTGCTACGTGCAGTAGGTATCTCCAAAAGTCCTAACCAGAGATATAATGAAACACAGGCCAGGCGGGAGCTCAGCCTTCTGGTCTCTGCTCAGGATTACCTTAAGCACAGCAGTTAAATGCTGAAGGGCTTTATGCAAAGGTTTCCCTTTATTTGTCACATGCCTCAGAGTGTGACCTCCATCTTGCAAGCTCTGTAAGGAAATATTGGTGTGAACAAAGACAAAGTCTCAAAAAGAAATTCAGCCACTACAATTCCAAAACTTGCTGATCTTGCATGCATTCAGTTTAAAAGTGGTCATAAGCCAGGCTACAACTAAAGGGTCTCTAAAACAACGGTGTGCCTGGTGGGTTGGGCTGGCACTTCAAAGAGGCTGCTCTTCAGTAACTTGGCAGTGGTGAAGCACCAATTCAACCTGCTCTCGAGTCTTTGCTGCTGCCCTTCTACTAGAAATCTTGAATTTTGAGTCCCAGGGTGGAAGTCTGGAATAACTTTTAGCACTTTGGTGCACTCAAAGTGGGTATGGAAGGGTGCTACCAAACTTGTTTGGAATGAAACACTAGCCTGTATCTTGAGAAGTGGGTCTTCAGCCACAGTCATCCTCAGATATAAGATAGAATATTTGCATGTGCATCCTTCTTGCCAAAAGAAAATGAAGTGTTATTGGTGTACCTATTTCAGCAGACATCTGCAGATGGGTGGGGTGCAGGTTCCCACAGTGCACTCGAGAGAGATTTCAGTTCTTTGCAGCAACACCATACGACGAGAAAAGACAGAGGGTGCAATAAATAGGACTTTCCTTCATAGCCTTTTCACTCCCACTCCTGCTCTGCTGCTGCCAAAATCCTGCTTTGGCTCTGGCCCACCACAACGTGCTGGGGACAACGTCCCCCCCCCATCTCCCGGCTCCCTGCCACCGCTGCACAGCCCCTGCCCTCCCAGAGCGGCCACCCGCCGCAGGGCGGCAAGGGGACAAGGAGCTTCGGCTCTGCCAGCGAGCACATGCAGCCGCCGCCGTGCATCACAAGATGTCGTTGCTGTGCCGCTTTTGTCCCTTCGGCCCAGCCCCGCTTCCCTGGCAGGGAAATGTACCGCCTTTCCCAGGCAAACTCCAACTCGGGTGCTCCAGGCCATTCGCTCAGGAGCACCTCGCGCCTCGAGTGACACCGCCGGACACGCTGCCCCGCGACACAACGCGCTCGGCGCTGCCAAAGCTACAGACTTACCCCAGCTCGTCTCCTGCTGAAATACCAGCCTTGGAGAGAGGGACCCACGTCTTGCTTTAGCCACTCGTCCCAGAGCAGGAGCAAACATCTACGGGTCTCCTCGCATGCCATGGCCACAGCATGGACACGCAGGACTTGCAGCAGCACCTTGAGACACGGGCTGGGTCGTGTGTGGACTCTCTCCTGCCTGGACCTTGAGCACAGGGAGAGGCACGGCAAGGGCAGAAAGTCTGCTCGGATGGGACTGTGATTCTGATTTATATGGAAAGAGGATTTAGGAATAAAAACACATTCCTCATTGCTGTAACGTGGAAGCCCGTGCTTGTACAGCACACAGCTTGTACAGCCTCACAGAGAGGGGCACGTGACTGCTCTTCCTAACACAACGCTGGGAATGAAGGTTTTTAAAGCTGTGGCTAATTCTGGCTATTTGTCAGCCTCTGGACTTCATAGAACCAGGGTAGCAAAAGCCTAGAAGGAGAAGAAGAGATGCCTGCAAAGGTTAGTGGCTGGCCCAAAACTCATAGAAGAGAAGACAAGATTACCACATGGGCTTCAGCAGAACCTAAAATCTCTGGTAGCTGCCACAAGACCTTTCACATTCTACCTCTTGATAGCATCTCCAGTTTTTTTCCCTACTGTAATTTTAAGACGTGGAGATTGTGTTTGGCGATGCCTGATGAAGCACATGCCCTTTTGGGGATGCAGTGCCATGCTGTGAACTGAGATAAGTTCAGGTACCCCAGTAAAAAAGACACACGTTCCCTGCGTGTTTGGCAGTGACCATCCTTTCCAAATCCACCTGATTCTTGGGTATTTCTCACATTCCAGAAGAAAAACTGTACTGCTGAAACCACTGAAGGTCTGACAATATTCTGAATAACTCTCACTCGGATGTTATTTCCTCTGTAATATTCATACCTTTCAATATTCAATTTCTTTTCAAGAAGCACCTGGCAGATGGTATTATTTACTTTTAGAAGAACTTGCACAGCTACACTGAAGCCCAGCAAATTTTTTTCCATGAAATGGATTTCAGTCACAGAAAACCCTGTTTCCTTCTAAGATGTCACCAGTTTTAACTCAGGTCAGGGAAATTCTCCTGCAGGACATAAACCATAGCCCAAGTAGTAACCACATGATTGTTTTGGATTTGTACCAAATTCACACCAAGAGGTTTTAATCAGTTTTTTAAAACCAAAATGTTACTTTCAGGATGTGGCATATGAAGCCTTCCCTAAGGACTTTCATGGTACACAACCCCTAAGGGCCTGCACAGGGTACGGTTGATCTTTACATGCTACCTTAAAAAATAAATTCAAGTACATTGGAGTCAGGATATTTCTTTGACTATCTCAAGTACCCTTTAGCGAACTCCCTGTCAAACCTTTAGTTGTGCCACAGCTCACCAATTTGTAAATCTTGTTAATACTTGGTGAAATAAAGAATGCACGTTCACTTCTGGAAACCCAGAAACCTTTACGCAGAAATCTTTTATGCAGCGGGAGGAAGATCCTTATCCTTCTCACACCTCTAAATCCTCACTCAAAGGAAATAAGCAGCAATCCAGCATCCTTTTTTGCAGCCTGCCAAAATCCCAGAGGCGCTTTACACCCTTGGTCCCCTGCCTTGGTCAAATGGCATGAAATAAAACAGCTCATAACCTCATCTGTGGCCCAGCGTGACAAGAACTTCCGAGTCCCTCACAGGTTCAGTGCTGCACTGCTGGCAGCAGCAGCCATCTCTGAAAGCTTTTTTGGAAAGAAATGAGATTCCCTCACTTGCTTTGCCAGAAGCAAGAGGTCTGAGATGTCAAGCTGCAGAAGAACCTCTGCAAATCCACCCGAGGCTGACCAGTGAAAGGCAGGGGACACCAGAGCTGTCCTGGAGGTGCTTTTTTAAAAAACAGTCTCATGTAGAAATATGAAGTCACCCTAGTACATGTGTTATCATCTCCAGATCAGAGGAGAGTATGTTATAAATACTGCCAGTGCCTATTAAGAGGTTTCGCTTTACTGAATCTGGCAAACACAAATAAGCATTTGAGAGCTGAACTAGCTCACAGAGCTGTAGCCTTTGGATTACTTACTAATGAACTCCCCATAGTCCAGCTATTTAATTTCATTAAATTGCCAAGACAGTTCCAGTTAAAGGCCTGGGTCAAGCGACACACTGCTGTTTTTGTCAGAGATCTCATCAGGAAAAAGCACATTCCTCTGTTTAAACAGATACAATTTTATAAATATCTGCATTGTGCAATAATCTAAACGGACTGGTTTTCCCCAGAGTGTCACTGGAAAAGCCAGCAGGAGTCACAAGCAAGGATCATGCTTTTGGTTTTGGGGATTTTCTTGCTTCTGAGGCCAGAAGGTCCCCTCAGAGCCTGCTGACACAGCAGCCCTCTCCCAGCTCCGGTCAACTGCTTACATTTTCCTCTCCCATTTCCAGGTGCTGCGGCTTCAGCACACCGAGGTAGGATATTGTAACAGGGATTTGCATCCTGGTTCAAAGAAAGAGACGTATTCCTGTGGTTGATTTCAGCCACCTCTCACAGCTTGGATCAAGATGGCATATGTTCTTCGGTCCATTACAGGTTCACTCCCTGCTCAGAGGTTTCAGGCTGGGATAGAGAGAAAGGGAAGTCAGCCTGGCTCTAGGGAAACACTGCCTGTCCTATCCTGCTCACAGCAGCAGGATAGCCTGCATCAGCTCCTGCATCTCACAACATCCAATGGACTATATGCTGACCTGCAGCCCATCAGCAGCAAAGGAAGTCCCCAAATTTCATCCCACCCATCATACTCACAGATGAAGACAACATGCAAGATGAAAACCACTCCTGGAGCACCCAGCTCCTGTGCTGCCAAAGCCTTTCTCACTGATCTCACAGGTTTTGGACTCAGCCCATAACAATCTGCGCAATCAGCAATTCTTCGGCAAGCGAGCAGGGCCACAAGCCGAGGACAACCGAGCGGAGTGAAATTTAATTTACAGAATGGATGTCTGTCATTGTGGCATCCTCCCGACTGCATCCGAGTGGGGTTGCAGAACAGTCCAGCTCCAGGCGAGAGGCTACCGCAGCTCTAGCTTGCCCCAGCTGGGCACACGGCCCCAAATCCTCTTACTTTTAATAATGCTGAGTTGTCTCTTCTCACCTCCAGCTTTAAGGACTTTTCCTTTAAACGGATTCACTTTTTCCTGATGTGCTTTGTCGACCATAATGTTGCATTGCCTTTCAGAGAGGCAAGGAGGTAACAGTTCAGTACAGCCCCTTTGTCCCCAGATTCACCCTTGCACCACATTGCCTACAAGGCGTGAGCTCATCTTGCTTGGACGCCGCTTCCCCCCACCCCAGCAGCTCTTGCTGCATCAGCCACCATGATTCCTAGCTGGAGCTACCAGGAATTACCCTGGGGAAAGGAACATGGTCAGACTGATATTGTGGCTCTAGTGATGCCAGGCCAGTGAAAAACAGAGTGGAGACACTGAGGTATTGCCACACATGGATATACATAGTAGAGAGGCATTTATCCTAACACAGTAAGGGAGCTGCTCAAAGAGATGATTTAATAAAAGAAGTACAGGTGTGATTCCCCAGCACCTGTGTTCCATGTTGGGACCTGTAGAGCTCTTATAAGCCCCACCAAAGAGTCAAAGAAGTAGCCAGCAAAGCCAACATCAGCCAGATCTAACCACCCATCGCACTGCCTTCAGCAGCTTTCAGATTAAGGCCCTTCCAGTTAATGCTGTTGATCCAGAAGACTGAATTAGATACCCAAGCTCTCATGCTTGGATGTAGAAAGACAACCTTTAAAGCAGTTTTGTTTGGTTTTCCCCCTCCCAAACACACACTACAAAAAGGAGCACTTCAAGCCATGATGCCATGATAACTCAGTATTTGGTACCTGGAAAAAGACAGTAATTCTTCCCCAAGGGTACCAGAAAGCAGGTGGTTTGTAGTATGTGAAAATCAGCCCTAGCTACCTTGAGGGATGCACGTCATGTCCACAGCAATACACAGAAAGTGCATGCCCACAACTTTGTCAAAATGCCATATTTACAGGTGGCACAGGGAATTTTGCGCAGCAGTTTTCAGAAGAACACAGAGAGGAGGTCACTTCATGCTGCTGTGTCAAGACAAAAGGCAACAGCAGCATTCCAGGCACTTACCATCAGGCATTTGCATCCCAGCTCCCTTAGAGGCTTCTTGGGTGAGAAGGACTTTTTCCAATGGACATTAGTCTTGTGTGATAACTTCATCTCATATGTGCAGGGGAAAGGAAGGAGCCCCCATGTTGGCTTGCAGCAGCAACCTTTGCTTCATTGAGAAGAAAGAAACATGAATGTCTAAATTCACCGTAGACATTTCTATTATCTGTGATAAGGTTTGGATTTGGGTTCAGAACCACGACAATATCACTCTCAGAGAGCTCTTTGCAGATGCTAACTTCTCTCAGCGGTTATTCCTGTGCAGCGTGCTGTGCACTGTGGAAACGCAGAGGGAAAAAAGGATGGTCAAGAACAAATTACAGCAAGATTGAGCATGTCTTTCTCAAATATATGCCCTAGTTCAACCACAAGTTACTTGGCTCTATGCAGGAAACACTGAGTAAAGCTTTATGGCTTGTGTTACGTGGGGAGTGAAATGAGTTGGGCATGATGTTTCTTTTTGCCCTAACCAGATGTAGTCTCTGTACAGCCTTGTCCTGGCATGGGGCTGCTGCTGGCAGCAGGAGAGCCCCTGTGCATCTGCTGTCAGGTGTCCCAAATGGGGATCTTCCCCTTTCAATTACAAACTTAGTGAAAAAAAATTTGAAATAAAATTTTAAAAAGTCACAGCTGTTGCAGATCGCTCCTGAAAGTGAAAAATCAAGAGTTGGCTTTTAAAAAAGACGTACAGAGGTGAGATATAGAGGTTGTCACTGTTGTGTCCAGCTTATGGCCCAAGCCCCAGCATGGGGATGCTCAGTGTTATGAAGTGTTCCCAGTGATTTCAGCAAACTTCTTCGAAAGCATGGCTTTGGGCACTGAGGACTAAACAAGTCCCAGCACAGAAAATGGCTTGGACTCATCATTTGTTCAATATATTGTAAAAGTGTGGTTGGGATGAAAGCATTTTTCAGTGCAATTGAGGTGTGTGTCTGCATTACTTTCTTATTACAGCTTTCAAATATTCATATGAAAAGTGGAAGCAGTGGATGTCTGAAAATGACCATTCTGTATGCACACTATGTCTGCATGAAAAAATTTACTGAAGCTCTTGTGTGAGTCACGCTAATCCTCCGTCTAGTAAGTTTTAGTCAGTCAAACTTGGAAGAAAAACTGCAGGGAAAGGAGGAATTTGGAGACTGCTGACAATAATTATTTGGACACGGAGAAACCTCCATACAGAGACATAGACAGGATCTCTTTCAGTGCAGTTAGAGAAGAGATTAATAGCCTGAGAGGGATGTAATAAATAATCAATATGCTGGAACTTGGCTATTTGAACCCAAGGAAAAAATACCTACTGTGTCTCTTCTCCCTTTTTCTCTCTCTTCCCTTCAGAGAAGGCAGCATTTTTAGGAGGAGCACACTGCATTCTCTGCAGCATCCCAGTGTGCCTGTACCCTAAGAATGAAGGGAAAAGCTTGGCTTTGCTACTCCAGCTTAACAGAGTTGTTTAAACAAGGTCTAGCAGGAATAAAGAGAAGTTCCTCTGACACGTGTATACAGCAAGTGACTACTGTCCATGAGGTACGAAAAGTCCTTAGTCCATTGCTCACCAATCTGGGACTGGATTTACTTCATTAAAAATAGTTAATGGAATGTTAATGGCACTTAATTGCATTCATTTCACTGGTTTTGCAGTGATTTTTTTCCTCGATTCACAAAGATGGGATTAAGTGCTAATGTATTGCAGGCTGCTGAAACGTATAACCTGCGGTCATGATTTTAAACACATGTAGAGGTGCTAATTGCATTCGGTTGACACAACTGTAGATGGGAAGATCATTTTTCACACCTTATCAGCGCTGTGGAGGCGATAACTGCATTCAGAAGACACCACTGCTGTTACAAAGGTAATTTCTTGCACTTCATCAGAGCTTAACACATGCTTAGCAATGGAGCTAGCCAAAAATATCATATCAACAGAGTTAATGAGGTGCCTGCATGTTTTTTAACAAATGGGAATTGTAAAAAAATCCCCCCTCCCTTTTCTCTTTTTAATAAACAGTAACAAATTCCTGCAGATGCCACATTGTTGGAGTTGGGGGTTGCCTACCTTAATGCAGTTTCTGAGCATGCTGCTAGTGGATGGATGCCTACGCCCATCGTGTGCAGTTGGGCGTCCATGAACTGCAGAGAGTCCTGCAGCAGAGCAGGTAGTACAGCCCCTCTCCAGTTTCAGAGCCTACAAGAGCAAAGACTGCAACATTAGAAAATGCTTCTGGGCTTCGCTGAACCTCAGCAAAGATTCAGGCAAGGCTAGTTTTCTTACCTTGTCTAGTTCTCTGTTGCTCCCAGACTGAGTAATCCCTCAGGTCCAGGCCATACAGGCAGCACATTTTGGCTCATGCTCTTCTCTTGCATCTCTCCCACTTCCCTGCCACCATGTCCCCTGGTACGCTGGGCAGCCAGCCTGGTGCTAGACCAAGCAGAGCTCTGCTGCTCTGCAGCTTGAGGAAGGGTAACGAGACACCCTCTAAGACTCAGCTAAGTGTAGCAAGAAGTTTTGAGTAGCGTCCAGTATGGCCCCTATGGCAATAGCCTGCTCTTTTTCACCTCTTGTTCTTCTGCTCTACTCTCTCCAGCATATCTCCAGGAAATGTTGCTAGCAAAAAGCTGAAGCATTTTTGCCAGGTAGCCAAAGACAGTTTTGAGATCAGAACTCATAATTTTGTGCAATTTCAGTGCATTTTACTATGCTATGAATGGTTATTTTACAAGCGGTAACATGTTGAGGTTGTTAGGCTGTCCCAGGTAATTTGGACATGCAGCAGACATGGAGCAGGGCTGGTTTGAGGCAAAAATTCCCACTGAAAGGAATTTCCCTTTGCTTTAAATGAAAAAGCCTGTTATAAACCATTCTACTGGGAATAAAATCGGCTGGTGGCAGAACATCACAAGGCTCCTCTGGCAAAGGCAGGTGGCTAGATAACATGACCCAGGACCTTTTGCTTCCCCCTCTTCAGTTTTGACAGCACAGGTGATCTGGTTCTGTTTCACAAATCACCCCCAAAATTAATGCTGGGTTACTCAGAAGAGCAAACAGCAAGATGTGACTGTTTAGCCTTCACAGCCAGAAGACCACGTACTGCACTCCAATCTTGCTGTCTGGTTCTGTGCAGAAAGATGCACATCTGTGAGGTGCTTGCAGGAAGGTGAAGGATGCATCACCAGCAGTGCTAGCAGAGCAGAGAGCACTGGACAGCAAAAGCACACCTACACAAGAGGTGTTGAGAGTTAACGTCTACATGTGACTTTGGATGACTTTACTGGATATACCAGGTTCAGCAGTTTTCCAGCTGAGCTGCTAAGCAGTGCTCCCACCTAGCAAGAGCAGGAGCCAATGGTCAACCTGAGCTGTATGCACAGTAATGAGCACAGCAGAGACTTGCCCACAACTGAGTCAGTAGTTTCAAGAGAAACTATTTAAAAGCAAAGAAAAAAATGCGTGTCTAGTCCCCATACTAATCACTTCAGGTGCTTTTCTTGAATGACATGCTGGTACAATGTTAACAAGAAGCAGAAATATTAACTAATAGAAGCATGAATATTCCCCCACATTGCTTCCAAGATCCTTGCACAAATAAAACTAATCTGAAGACACAAAAGTAGATTTGCAAAGCAAATTTACCTCAGTAATATCCATGTGCCACGGGGAGAAGCAAGGGAGATGCGAGCAATCACCCCGAGCAGATTGCCCAGCTGATGCTATTCAACAGCACTGAACTGGGAGAGCAACCTATGTCTTTTTATCTTGCCTTGTAAGACTTTCTCCAGCTCTCCTTGCAGAGTCAGTCAGCATGTGTTTTGACCTCTCATTGTGTTTGATGGCTTATTTTCTTTTTAATAGCTCTTTTCTTCGCAGAAAGAATCACAGCTTTCCCTTATCATAACATGAACATTGGTGGTTGCACATCAAAAGTTGGCTGCCAAACATATTTTTGTACCTGCCCTACTCTGAACTAGAGGGTTGAGCCCCAATTCACACTTTCTTGCTCACAGGGGCAACTTCATGCCAGTTCCTTTACCCACCAAAGCTCCCATTTGTCCTGGGTCCTCTCAAAAGACATCTTTGTGGATCACTAATCCAGTCCTCCAGCCAGCAGATGCAACAGTTTTCCTCCAAACAGCAGAGTAAGAAAAACATCCAACAAAAAGCACCCATCATTCAAGGAGCTTCTGACATCCCTTCCTTCTCTCTTAGCTCCATCTGAATTGATGAAAGGTAATCTTGAAAAGCATCTGGTACTAAACAAACCTAAGCACATTCATCCTAAGGCTTCAGGTGTAATGTGTCCCAGCATAGACCATGCAATTACGTCCAAGTGCATCAGCCTGTCCAACTAGCTGGTTTGGTGGCCAGCAGACACTCACCATCATACCTGTGGCCACCATGGCTGCCGTGCAGAGCCCAGGTAGCAGACAATATGAGGACTGGTCCATTTGCCAGGCTGGGTGGGTTGGCGCTTTCCAAGTCCAGGCTGGAATCACAGCAGCCAGCTCTCTGCGAGTGCAGCAGTAGCAGATTTATGAATGGGAAAGCAGAAGGTGGGATCCAGCACTTGGCTAAAAGCTGAGCACAATGGCTTTAGGAGACGCAAATCTCAGCTTTCCCAAGCTCTGAAGAAAGGTTAACTTCAGGGGGAAAAAGGAAAAGAAAAAGGCCTTCAGAGGCTTCATTTTATCTCTCCCCATAATGAGTTCCCAGCTGGAGCTGGTAGCTGTCCCCCGCAATTTTGATGCTCAGGAGCAGCTTGTTCCCATGCACTTTCTGGTCTCCCAAGAGTCTCCAAACACCCCGAGCCATTAGGGCTAGCAGTAGTCAGAACATCCCTCCTGTACATCCCTCTTTGCTTCTCAAGTCTCCAGCATATTACTGGAATTTTATATAAAATGAAATAAATGGTCCCAGAACACAGAGTTTCGAGTGTGACCATGGGAACATCAACATTTTTTTTTGGTTGTGTAGTGCATTAAGCAGATAGAAGAGATTTTGCTCTGTAGCATAAATTAACATGATCTTAAGGCAGCATTCATTTGCATTCAATGACACACCTTCTCAGGGAAATGTTTTTCATATTAAGCATGTTTTGGGCGGCAAAGCTTGACTAGCACTGTGTTCGTGACTCTCGAATTCAGATGCAGATGGAAAGATGCCGTCATCCCAGGAACGAGCCGGGAAGCTTGTCGCTGAGCCTACCCACAGCAAGACACGTCTTGCGGCTGCTCATTTCTTCAGTGCCATAGGAGAGATTACGCTTATGTGGAAGTGGTGAATAATCAGCAATGACAGCTGGAGGGGTTTCCTCATCTCCTGAAAAGAAAGGTCATTCTTTTGTCGGACAGTTTTCACCCCTGTCACAGCACACAACATGGGAGAACCCCTTACCTCCTCCCTTTGCTGTGCTCCCACAGGTGATACTGCATCAATCACTCAAGTGCAAAAAGCTTCCCTGCTGCACCAGCAGTGTCTCCAGAGGTCAGTGCATTTCCCGGCATGAACCTCAGGAGGAAAGGCATCTTCTGTGCTGGAGTTTGGGAATTACACATTCAATTCCATCCTCTAACAGCAGCTGGACTCTGGTTTTGGGGCCGTTACATATTTGACTATGTTTCTTTCCCCAGCTGTAAAATAGGAGGGAACCTCCTTATTTTGTCTGTTGTCTTTAACCACAGATATATCTTTATATCTATTCCTAACTTATTTACATGTTAAAACAGGAAGCAGGATTATTTCTAAAGCACCTGCAGGCTGCCTGGGCAGTCCGAGCTCTTTGGGATAATTAACGAGGCCATCACAGAGATGTCCATGTCACTGGCTTTGCTCAAGGTCTGCCGGCATTTCGTTAGCACCAGTAGTAACTAATAAATGCGGCGGGAGCCGAGGACTCTTCCTCCAGGGGAAGAAACACAACCCAGCTGACTGCAACATGAAATTTACTGCAATATGAAGGGATCACCATGGAAACCTCTTTATTTTATTTCAGCCAATCTTTCTGTGCTGTCACTAGCAATATCACCTTTTCACTAACCATAAAGAAAGGATTCCCGGAGAGGTTTGTAATCCTTGCTGGCTGGGCAAGCCATCTGCCTGGAAGACAATTCTTTCTCCATGAAAACCATTTTCTCTCTGGTTCCTCTCCTCACGAGGTGTGATTTCACCAGTAAAGTATAGGGCATGCTCCTGTCCTGTATCGCTTCTCCTTCAAGGATGCTAGATTCTTAACTTTGAGAATAAGAACAGGTACAAGCAGGAAAACCTGCTATGTCACTGACACCATTTTCTTCTCTCCCCATACCTCCTGGCAAAGCAAACTGATGTTTTGCCATGCATTTGCCCTTAATCAGCAGCCCTCAAGGAGCTGCACTTTTTAAAAGACAGCTCCATCAATCTACCATGCCCTAGTGCTGAATTAATGACCTTTGGGAAAGCAGGGAAGCAGGATAAACCCAGCAGCTTCTCCACGGAAAACTTGAAGTGAGATCGTTTGGAGGAGACCCACCAAGTGAAGCTCCACTGGAATCTTCTTTGCAGGAATCTAATACTTGAAAAATGAAATAATCCATTCTAGCTTCCAGCTGTAGTGACAAAGGTAAGGAGGGGAACTGTTGTCTTTCTAGAGAAACTACATCTCCCTACACAGATACTTAACAGAAAATAAGCTCTTTGCATGGCACACACCCATCCTGGTCCTGTGGCTGTAGACAAGCAGTAGTTTCCCATTCTGCACATCAAAGTGAGAACAGCTTTGGTTTTGGAAGATCATCGTGACCTGAATTGCAGAGGGATCTAGACAGGTCAGGCTTTTCAGACACTTAGTGCAACACACCTGGGCTTCCCTCATATCCTATACAAAGAAACCCTCCATTTACACTTGCAGTGAAAAAGACTTCAAACCATCATCCTGCTCCTTCAGTTTCTAAATGAGCAGTGGTTTGAGGAACATCAGTGTTGACTGCAGGACATGTGACAGCCTTGCACGGTTCTGCTTTCCCTCTGGGGGTGCCTGGAACATTGTGAAAGATCACCTCCCTTCAAGCAAAGCACAAACTCTGCTGGCAAAGCCTCCCATTCTGGAGGAGATATTGGTCATTCCCTCTTCAGGTTTGGATAAGCACAAGCACCTATTTGCAAATGACAACCCACCAGACCGGCTCCCGTTCCCAAATTCTGCCAGGCGGACAGTTAATGACCACTTCCACCTTGCAGGGTGCCCACATTCACCCATGGCAAATGCCATCCTGAAGAGCTGTCTCCTGTAGCTCCAGCTTATTGCATTAGCTGCCAGGAAGCGTGCAGATCTCAGTGACCTGATTTGCCCCAGAAAACACAATTGCCTCCAGCAAGGAGGGGTTTGTCAGCAAGTGCAGCACTTGAGCAAGGAGAAGGCCGTGATTAGTGAGCAGCCCCATGTCCTCTGCTGTAAAATTGCCTTGCCTTTAATTACCTCATGCCAAGAAATAGCCTCCGCTATATGAGAGGAAGCAGAACCCTGAAGAGTGCTTGCTTGCTGACAAAGTCCTCGGATAAGTTCAAGGAACAGCAGCTGCTAAAGAAGCATCATCTTGTCTTTTAGGCAAGGCATTGTCATTTGCAAACTCTACATATTCTCCACTAAATTCATGGCAGAGAGATTACAACAATGGTATGACCCAGGGCAGAAGAAACTAAAGTCCAGAGCACTCACATGGAGTGGCACATGCATCCTGAAAAGGGCAATAATGAGGAAATTAGAGACTTACTCTGATGTTTTGGAAAAAACTGCACATTTTCAGTTATTTCTTTTCCCTAGAATAAAGAAAATATAACAGACACATTTAAATAAAATGAACCTGTAAGACAGCTTCCTTTCTGAGCTCCAGGGTAGATGATCTCTGAAAGAACCAGCTTCACTAACCATGACTATGAAGAGGTGACTAAAGCAATCGCATGGGCAGTTGGGTGCGCTTAACCCTCACACTGTGCAAAGATGCATTATTTCGGATATATGGGAGGTATTTCAGTTTGTATTTGCTGAATAGCGATTTAATAGCCCAACTTTTTATGATGGATCAGTCATCATGGTTTGCAAGACAGGAATGTCCACCCACTGAACGGATAAATTTAGTCATCCCCATTCCCTACCGGCTCATTTTCAGCTGAGTTACAAGGTACAACCTGGAGCATTTCTAGATCTGCTTCCTTAGCAAGCTCATTTCTCAGTAGAAACACCAAAACAAAACAGGAATTTTCTACCTCATCACCAGGAGCATGTCCCAGGACTATCCCAGCTGCCAGAGAGGAAGGATGGGGAGAAGAGATGGATAAACAGAAAATGGTGGGATACTTTGGAAAACGGCTTAGGATTGCCACTTGTATTCCACCATTTCTGTGTGGCGGCTTTAGGATGCTCCATTCATCATTCTCTCCTCCTCTGTCTTGTCTACCTCAAGTGTTCGTTCTTCAGAGCAAAGACCATCTCCCACCGCAATTCGGCACTCTATTTAACGCTAGAACAGCCTGTTCTCAGGCAAGGCCATCCAGTACTTCAGTAATATAAATAACGAGATCTCAAGTCTATTTTTGACATGATGTTATTGTGAAGGAAGTCAAAGAATCATTTTTCCTTATGAAGCACAGTTAAATACTTCAGAGAAAGCATTATAATACTACACACAGCAAACATCTGTTGAAAGAGTTCCTACAGATGAGTCCTAAAAATTTGGCAGGCACAGGTTTATCGTAAGATCAGGTGGAGTGATCTCCCCCCAGACCTTTTTTATCCAACAGAATAAACATTTTAGGGATAAAAATATTACCAAATATTTTTTTACAAAGAAGCCCCAACAAGCCCTTACAAATCTGATGTTTTGCAAAACCTGCAGATTTCAGTTGTTGTGAAATTTTCTTTGTGGAATTATGCATTTTGGTAAACATACATATGTTAGATTTTACTGCAATGTCATGTAGGAGCTTCTGCAATAAAAAATGAATACTGCAGAACCTGGGCCAGTGTAATCTTTCAGGAGATTCCGACATAAACTTGGATCGACTTAACCTGGAAAACTTTAAAATAATATTTTTACTCCCCAGTTTAATATGTGCTAAATGGCTTTCATATACATCAATTACTGTGTAACAGAGACTTCAGAAAGAGAAATTAGGAGAAAGAAATAAAGCCGTGTTATGCATTTACTTACTACTGTACTTACACCATGGATTTATAGTGTCAGTACTACAAGTTTATTTTGCTATAGGTTTCTTTCTGCCTCATAGAATGTAGAAGTTCATTGGAAAACAACCTAAGGATAAAATCTACAACAGACTAATCCATAATAAAAATAAAATATACAAACCTATGCTTTCAATCAGAAAAGATTGCATATATTCATGAAGTCTTCACACATTTTTTTTTAATGGAAAAATGGTGGAAATGCTATTCGTTAAATTGTTTATTTTAAAAATATTTGTTAAATTATGCCATCATGGTTAATCTATCACCACCAATCTGGATGCTATAAATATTAATAATTATTCTACAATAATTCAACTAGTAGTTCAATAATTAATGGGAGCCTTAATACATATTAATATTTTCATGATTTTTGTGTGCATTTTTCAATCTGTCCATCTGTCCTGCACAAAGCTACTGAAAAGCAGCTGAACAAGAGCCCAAAGTGATGCTTTTTGCAAGGGCAGGTGCAGAGTGCAATATCTCATATCAACTCCATGGTCCCAACACACCAAAACGTTCAACTGTGCTCTTGGCTTTAAGAGCAAGAGACGTTCACCGATGGCTACAGAGATGCTTTTGTGCTTTTGGAAATAATCTTTCTTCTACTTCTGCTAACGGGAAGAAACATGCTGGAAATACCCTTTTTGAGTACGAGGGTCACGGCCTTGTACAAGAGCTTCCTCAGCAGCATGGAAATGCTGCGCACCCTTAACAGACATGTCCTTACTTTTAATCTTGCTTTTACTGTCTTCATCTGCCCATCAAAGGGCCACTCCTGAGATAACGCAGCCAAAAGCTCTCTGATGCGTTCTTGAGTGGACTGCTTGCTAAGGGGAGCTGTTACGGAGGGCTGCATTCAAATATTTGCCTTGTTCTCCTTTTTCTGTCTCCATGTGCATTCCAAACACCACAGAGAAGATCAAAGCCTGTAAATGGGTTGTCTTCCCCCAAAACACGACCCAACCAGTTTGGTTTCCTGGCTAAATTTATCTCAGGTAGTTATTAGGGAAGATGTGTACTGTGATGGGGAAATTTGGCAGTCTTCCTGTACTCTCGTAGAAAAGAAAAGAGAGAAGGCAGCTCACCAAGGGCATTAGACAAGGAAGAACGTAAGAAAAGTCAGCTCTTGTCTCACCGTTTTTCCAGTGCTGCCCCTTCTCAGCCTCCAAACAGCTTTTCCACTGATGCTAATCTTCACAAGGAGCAAGCGCCGCAGTCCAACACCCACCAAGCAGATTTGGCGTTGCCTGGGAAATACATGTAACATTTATTAACTCCAAACCAGTAAAAAGTTGGCTAGATTATAAATTGCTGGTACCTTTCCCATATTGCCCTCCCCTGTACTTGTGCCCATCTTGTTTTCTCGCAGCTAATCTAATCGGATATGGAGGAATAGCGCTCAATTTGCATCTAGCATTGAAATTTGCTGGGTTTATTAACAAGCTGTTTCTACTCTATGCCTGCATGACCTAACGCTTCTCTGTTTTCTCCCGCTAGCTATGGTGGTTCGTCCAATACACTACTTGGTCTTTGTTTCACCAATATCTTTAAACCAACACAGTCACAGCACTATTGTGGAAACCCATGCCTTGAAGTTACAAAGGTCCCTTATCTCTCAAAGCATCTTCACCTATCCTGAATACCAAGTCAACCATGACACATCTGAGGCCTACCCCTAGAGGGTTTTGGAGGTACCTTGCACTGTGGTTCAGCCTGTCTTCAGCTTCCATCTGTCCTTGCAGCAAGTCATGTTCTCTCTGGGAAAGACTAAGAACATATTTCCTGCCAAAGTCAGCAGGAAATTTTGCATGCAAGGTGGAGAACTGGACCCCCAACAGGTGGTCTTCACCTTCCATTAGGAAGGGCAGCTGTTCTCCAACTTGCATGCAAAGTCAATACAGAGTTATTTGCAACTCTACTGTCTCCCTCCCTACCTGAGGGTGATATGTCAGACGGACAATCCCTCTGCAAAGAGCTTACTGGTCCCTGCCACAGGGTAGCTGCAGTCACCAGGTGAGACAGACAACCAAATATATTAGTAGGTGCTTGCCTCACACCAAGAGTGACTCATTTTTCTGTAGCATAAATGGCTCCACTTGCACTAGACAGGGCTGGATCAATCCAACAAAGCTGTCGACAGGATGTTTACACCTGTGTCACCAGATGAGGTATTTCTCTTCAAAACCCATCCCAGGCACTTAATTGCAAGATGACAGCTTGAACCAAAGTTATGCCTAGCCCCAGAAAAGATACACAGGTTAAAGAGGACAACACCAGCATTGCTCTAAGTAATGGGTACAGCAAACACACAGGTGGGGCATGAATAGAACAGCCTGTGATGATCTGAACTTGGCTTGTTGCAGATCAGTAGGAGGTGGTCATTAAACTCATTGAAGAGTAAATCTTCTCCTGCCTTTAACTCCCTGGTGTCAAAGACCATGTGAAGCCTGCACAGCTGAAGTTAGATGACTTAGGAAAAATCAAGAACTAGGAGTTGTCTGACAAATTTATTGAAGTGTATCCACCTCTGTCCAATTTAATGAACAGATTATGCATTGGTTGGACATATAAATGGTCCCATCTCTCTCCAGAATAAACAACATTTCACAGTTTTAATTGTGTCCTGATATTATAAAGATCACAACTAAACTGGGTAATCATTCATTAAACATGAGCTAATACCATGTCCTGCTATAATTATTATTGTTTCTCGAAAATATAACCTGTAATACAAGTACAATATGTGCAAATTGAAATATTGCTTTTGGAAGGTTATTTATTACTACCTTCAGCTGTAAACATTTATAACCAAAATTTATTGGTCCACGCTCTCTTCATATAAATATTTTATGTTCAGCCTCAGGGACCTGCATCCTCTCATTTAAATGTCTCAGTCTTGGTGTCTGCACCAGCAAAATAATCTCAGGAGAGAAAGCTTGCTTTCCTGTGTTATTTGGCCATCCTGCTGTTCACATAAGGCAGCATTATGTGTGCTATACATTACTTGTCTATAGGTGCATGCAGATGCGAGGTATCAGCAGCCTTGTTGCATTACTCTGGCTTACAAATTCATTAGCATAGCATGTGTAGCATGCCTAAATGCAATAGGATATAGCACAGTCATTACTTCTTTTAATGGAATATTTCTGCTGAGACTCTTCTGTTGAGTTGAGGAAAATGTTTGGGACAACTGGAAAAAAAATCTGTACACATCAGTGAAGAAGAAAGATTCTCAGGGAAGATGCTGACAAGCCTTCAGACTCCTTGTCCTTATTTCTGCTCCCAACAGAGCAGCAAGTAGCGCCCCAAAGCAAAGCAGTAAGATTTATTTAGATAACGGGAAACAAGACTAAGACCTGGCCTTATACATCTGCTTTGCAGGAAAGGCTGGGAGCCAGCTAGACATGAGACAATGCACGCCCCTTGGTGTGAGAGCAAAATGACTAACGAAGAGCAACATTTTCCAGCAGCCCTGATGCGTGCCCGAATATATGGATACGTTTGTGCTGCAGCATGTAGAAGGAGAGGTGTCTCTTGCCTTTACTTCCTGTTCAGAAGCCCAACTCAGCTGAGGAAGGCGTGACACAGACAGCAAGCTGAGCTCTGCCTTGAACTGCACTTGCTGCCGTCACCACATGGCCAAGCAGCTTCAGCTGAACATGTTCTCTACGCCCTTGCTGGATCCTACCATCCCTCCCACACTGGGTGTCAGGGCTGGGCTGCTCTGCACCACGCCCAGAGCTGATGGAGATGTACGGATAGTGATGAAGGGGTACCCGTTCAATCCCAGCCACTAAATTATAATAAATCATTTGGGTTTCCATGGCACCCGTCCAGAAAAGTTGAAGGAACCGAGAATGAAGTAGCTGAGCTGCTAACAAAAATAATGTATGCTTTTTAATGATAAATTACAATTTCTACAGTTGAGGGACTGGAAGAAGGCCAGGTCCATATCAATCCTTTCAAAAGGAACTAATGGTTCTCCCAGGACTCCCAGTCCCTCCCCACACTACCAGGAAAAGCAGCAGCAAAGATCCTTAGGGAAAGCTGCAGAGCCTCTTGATGAATATAATAAGCGAAGGGTGAGCCAGCATGAGTTTTGCCAGGGTAAAGAACAACACTCTGTCCTAAATAATCAGAATTTACTGAAAGGAGAAACAAAGTAATGGTTGAGGGATAGGCAGGAGATATCATAGGGACTCTCGAAGGAGCTTCGTCTGAAGTGCCCCAAAAGATTATTAACCCTTGGAGCATGAAAAAGGAGCGCACACTTTCAGCACTCACTTTCAATTATCCGCACCGAGGGACTGCTGAGCATGTTTGCCTCTGGATTCCCCATTTTCATAAATGGATAAACACACACGCGGGTGCCTCTCTCTCCGGCGTCTCTTCTCATCTCTGCCTGCTCACAGACTTTCCGTCTGATATTGTTTTCTTTGCTCCCCGTGTAAATCAGGAATAGAACCAGAGGAAAAGCTGCCTGAAATATTATCATCAGCCCCCAGCTTTGCAGATAAAACCCCCTGTGCAATGAAATAGGACTAAGTCGTCCCTATAACCACTGTGTGGGGTTTTTTGCCCCCTCTTGTTTAATTTCTGAGCAGTCCTTTATCACAGAATTTTTAACAGCCCTGGAGTACTTGGTGCTACGTCACTTGTGGTATGTAAATGCAATATGTGCTGAGAAGTGATTAGGTTTGAGCAGTGTAGCCCACCTACAAAACTCAGGATGAGATGACTGAATTTACTTGGAAAATGGGGGGTTGTTTGTTTTTTTTCCAGAGGGAATCTGAGTGCATGTAATGCTGTTAACACTATGTTTGTATGCCCTTAAAAGTCATTTTATGGCTGTACTGAGTGCCTCCAAACATTAAATATGTTTTATAAGTAGTTGGCTAACTAGCTCGGTGTGCTGTAAATGCAGTAGTAAATAAAACAATAAGACTCTAAATATTAGTTGTATTTCATAGCCAGGAGTATTTTTTAAGCCATGTGCTAATTCCCAATGTTAAAAACCTTGATTTTTTTTTTTTTTTACTTTTTATGCTATACTGTGACTAGAATTCACACTTAATCTTTTGAAGTTATTCTAAATATCTCTCACATGTTAACCTGATTATCCTCCTGCAAAGAGTGAACGTGATTTATACAGAGAGGGTAGGAACACTTTCTGAAGCTGGAAATTTTTTTCCCAGGCTTCAATAAGCATTAAATCTGATGCTGCTTGCTTTAGGTCCAAGTGACACTAGAATTTAATTTGAAAAAAGTTGTTGCTTTGTTTGTTATTTTTCCTCTGCAAGTATTTCAGGATTTCTCTTTTTGTTCCTACAGAATGTGATGAGATATCTGCAGGAAGAGAAAAGGCACAACTCCTCAGGGAGTGAAGGCAGTACTTCTGCCCAGCCTTGCAGTGCCCATGCTACAGAGCAGGACATCCCAATGGAGCAAACCCGTCCACAGCAGGTATCAGGAGGAGTGTTTCTGTACGCCCGTGCCCACACCTCCCCCAGCACTGCTTCTTCAGTGATCACAGGTACCTGGTAGCAACAGGTGTGAAAAAATCCCGACCCGAATGACCCAAACTTAAAACCTTGAAACTTAAAAAAATGAGCATAAGCTCAGCAGTCCTTCTATAACTTTAATTTAAAATCATAGAATCATTTGGGTTGGAAAAGACCTTTAAGATCATCAAGTCCAACACTTAAGGTAGCACTGCCAAGTTCACCACTAAACCATGTCCCTAAGTACCACATCTAAACGTCCTTTAAACACCTCCAGGGACGGTGACTCCACCACTTCCCTGGGCAGCCTGTTCCAGTGCTTGACAACCCTTTCCATGAAGAAATTTTTCCTAATATCCAATCTAAACCTCACCTGGCCATTTCCTCTTGTCCTATTGCTTGTTACTTGTTTGAACAGACCAATCCTCACCTCCCTACAACCTCCTTCCAGGTAGTTGTAAAGAGCGATATCTCCCCTCAGCCTCTTTTTCTCCAGGCTAAACAATCCAAGCTCTCTCAGCTGCTCCTCACAAGACTTGTTCTTGAGACCTTTCACCAGCTTCATGGCTCTTCTTTGGACATGCTAAAAGTTATTAAATTATTAAAGCCATTAAAATATCCTGGCTCCACCATAAAGACAACTGGAAAGAGTTTTGTGCTCTTGGGATGAGTGCTCGCACAGTGCTGCTGAGCAGCCCTGTTACGTAGCTCTCCTATTGCTAAACCCAACCCATAAATCAAAATCGGAGGATATAAACCAGGGTGGAGACATGACTGCCAAGTGCCTGAGATCCGAGATCAATATTCATTTTACAAACCTCTCCAGAAGAGTTCCTTAATTAATTGTTGGAATTAAAGTCAAAATTGACCCCTCAATTTGTTCCTGTGGCCTTTAAATCAATTTTCTTTTCTTCACAAATCATCATTTTAAGACCGGTAAATGAAGCAACATTTTTTTTCTTTATTAAGTATACAAAAAAAAAAGTACCCACACTCTGAATATATTCTAAACAGGACTCACAGGGCATGAAGCCAGCATCTCCCACTGTAATCTAAAAGAAGGGAAATATTTTCCCAATCACGAGCCAACACAGACCGTTTACCCAATTCAGCTCGCATCCCTGTGTGCACACACCGCTCCCTCCTTCCTCCCCACCATGCAAAGGCTGGTCCCCAAGGCTCTGTTCCTCAGTTCACTTATTAAGCCATGTCGCTGGCACGGCAGGGAGCTCCGATTGCAACGAGCAGAAATCTCCGCGTGCTGCCACAACCACGGCTTCTTAACCAGCCTTTATTTTCCCTTTCTTTACCAAATCTCAAACGACAGCAGAACCGCAGCGCAGGTTACTGAGTGCAAAGACTCCCTCATTTTATGCAAGTGCGTACCTGCCATAACTTCACAGTCTGTTACTGAATTTATCCCACGCTGCGACCCGCAAGGTAAGGAAGAGAGAAAATAGGATTCAAGAGATGAAGGGGTTTACTGAACATCACTGAAATCCCGGTTTATGCAATTTCCCAAGCTCTCAATGCAAGCTTCATAACCTGTCTGCTACCTTCTTCTGCATCTTTTCACAGATTCCCTTAAGTCCATTATTTTGCCAAAAAGCCCCAATTAGATAAAGCTGATTTGTTTTTTTTTCCTTACAGCTGACATGCTGATTGCACCCTCACAGTATTTTACAGTTTGGTTTCCACACGACATTTTTCTCTGGGAGAGCAGGCAGCTCCCATCAACCAGCTCTGGATACTTTCCTCATTGATGATGATCTCGCAGACCCAAGACTTGATTAAGACATATCATTTCCCACCCATTGTACCGTAACTACGAGAATTACCTGGAAAACCCCACTCAGAGTGACCAGGATGGGTCTGTGGAGCAGTCTTGACAGCAAGAGTAGCTGGATTACACATTGGCTGCAATGCAACACTTCATTCCTGATGTTCAGAACCACGTGTAGGGGTATCACAGGCTGTCTCACTGTACACAGGGCTGACACATCCAAAAGCCCTCTCAAACCTAGGACGAAAGGCCTGTGAGCGCGACACAAAGCATTTTTCTCTGCGGGAGTGTAAGTTGGCAGAAAGATCACTGTAAATCAATATTTCATGGATTTTTAAAACATTATTCAGAATACACTTATTTAGTTGCACTTTCTTGCTGTAATTAAGAGAATTAGTAAGTAAGCAGACACATAATCCACTCAGTCAAATTTTCCAAGGCTGCATCAGAGATGCTGGGTGGGCTCTGAAGGCACCTAGAGATGTTAGTAGGAGGAACCAAGTCACCTCTTACCTGCCCAGGCACCGCAAAGATGGGCAGATACCATGTCTGCATTTCAAATGGCATGCTCTCGTGCAATTTTTAAAATTGATAGCTCTGCACAGCATTCACAGATGAATACCATCTGGTGTGGTGATTTATTGCTCCTGAATCTCTCAAGTTACTTTGATTTTTTTTTCCCACTTCTCTCACCTTACCTTTTCCTTATATTTTCTCTCTACAAAACCATATTCTATAGAAATGCAGTCCAGAGAGGCATTTCCTTAACATGCTATTTTATCATAAGATAAACAGCAGCCTGTCACTAGACAGACCAACAAACAACTGATGTATGGGATCTATTTAATACCTTTCCAACTCCAGAGGCCTTCTGGTCATATATGCTGTTCTTTTCCAATATTGTAATAGACACTCATAACAGGTCACATAAAAATTAGTATATGATGAAGGCATTGAAGAATGTGTTTTAATGCATATACGCAAGGAAAAAAAACCCAAACCAATATTGTACAAGCATCCCTAACCCTGGTCCCTCCTAAATTTTAAATGCCTGATAGGGAAGAACACAGTAAACTTGTTTTTTAATTTTGTTCATTGTGACTTTTATTGAAATTTTAGTGTAATCTGTCTAACTTTGATTTACACTTTGTTTCTAGCTCACATCTTACTTCTTTCATTGTACGTGATGTCCACCATTATAGCTTCCAAGTTCTTTGTAATCTTTAACACATCTGGTCTTCTTGCACTGGCCCGAAATGGCCTTGCTCTTGGACCAGGGGCTGAGCAGGGGAAACACGGACCAAGTGGGCCAAGACGCACAATTCTGTAGAGTGTCATCAGGGTAGGGATGGCAAGCCCTGGTTTTGGAAAAGAAAAAGGTCTTCTAGGTGAGGTGACGCAACTTACTGCCCTTAAAGCAAGGTACATCGCAAAGGCATGGAAAACTCAGGTCTACGGTGATTGGATGATTTATTTTATAAATTATGATTTTTTCCTTCTATTAACTATTTAGAGTAATTAGCTAGATTTGTGATAATTTGGAGAAGCAACTGCTGTTACACTGAAGAACCTTGCATACGTTTGAGACCAGGCAAGAAACCAAAAGCTCTACTAGGCTGACTAAAAGATGTTTTTCTCCCAGCATGCAAATAAATTTGCCCTAAACTGGAATTTCCAGTGAGAGCTCTGAAGCCTGCCTAAAGCCTGGAACGTGTAGGAACCACTGTACCTCTGCCATGCACAGCACTGAGATGAGCCCCTCAGATACCTCCTTGTGTCACCATCTCCTTCCCAAAAGTCTCCTCTCTGATGGGACACTGCCTGGCAATAACACCCACAGCTGCACTCCAGAATCAAAGCTGCATCAGCAAACACAGGTATAGCAAAGGTCAGCCAAGTTCATGGCCAGGAGAAGGTTTTCCCAGTGGCTTGGAAAGGGAGGGGGTAAAAGCACGTATCCAATCTCCATTCACACGGACTCTGAGCTATTTGTGATTTATTTTTTAATATATTGACCACATTAGACATCTGAACCATCCTTTTAACCCCGCTAGTAGGAAAAGTTTCCCTTATTGCTTAAATATGTTAGACTGAATGGAAATCAGACTATAGATTGTCTGCCCTTTTTTCTCAAATAAAAGTACAATTAAAAGTCATGTTAAAGTTGGGAGATCAAGAGAGTTTGTCATAGATAACAAGATAGGAACTGTCAAAACTGTCAGGTCATTAAGAAACTAAATAATTCACACCCCAGTAAATGCTTTTATGTGCATTTTCCTATAAAATTCAGGAGACATGAGTCACAGGTCCTTACAAAAGAACCTTGTTTATCAGCCTCAAATACACAATGTCGAACTTTTACTTTTAGGGAGTGTTTGCCACAGGTATCATCCTCTGAAGGTTTAAAGAAAGCAAACGCAGTGCTCAATGCCACTGCAGTGTCCTCTGCTCCTCCCTGTCCCCTTCCCATCCCTGGAGGCAGGGATGGCCGCAGGTATCACTGTGCCGTGCTCTTCCCAGGCATCTCACTGCCAGCAGTGGCAGATTTGGTCCTGAACACCTGTGGTGCGCTAAGAAATGTTGATTTTACAGAACAGCACGTGATGATTTTTCTTCCTCCCATCCAATTCTGTGGGTTCTTTTCAGGTTCTTTTTTAGCCAAATAAATCATGCAACCAAAAATTCTGGAGTAGTAGCAGGCTTGTCCAAACCGCTGTTTGCAGCCAGGTCTCTTTACAGCAACTCCTCGCTCTGCTTGGGGAAGCCACAGCGATGTTTGAAGGGTTGCCACTGCCACCAAGCATTATTTCCACACACTGAAGGGATGGAGGATTGAAGCTACCTGCAAAGTTTTGCTTCATATCTGAAAGTGGTATTTTGGGAAGGAGGTAGAGGGGAGGAATGGTGAGAGGGATATCTTTTAAGTCAGATTATTGCCACCATTTCTGATCTCCAGCTGTTGATTGTATTTGTGTAATGAGAGACACTAACCTGTTTAAGACGAGAGGCTTGAGGCTGGTATGAGAGGAGGGTGTGACAAGCATCCTAACGCCCCGATCACTTCTGCAGCCTTCGGCCACTAGATGCCCCTGCAAGCCACGCAGTCTGCTGAGCACCTCCTGCGCTTGGGCAGGCAGGAAAGACAAAGCTGAGGTTCAACCCAAGGAGAAAATGCATTTTATTTTTTTGTGTCTTTGTCAAGGTTTTGATAGCAAGCATTACCTCTATACCCAGCATCTCTCTGTTCAGTTGAGGGATGTGGGATGTCCCCTATGAGGACAGGCTGAGAGAGTTGGGGTTGTTCAGCCTGGAGAAGAGAAATCCAGGGAGACTTTATGGCAGCTTCCAGTACTTAGAGGGGGCTACAGGAAAGAAGGGGAGGGACTTTTTATCAGGCAGTGTAGTGACAGGATAAGGCTTTGAACAACCTGGCCTGGTGGGAGGTGTCCCTGCCCATGGCAGGTGGGTTGGAACCAGATGATTTTTAAGGTCCCTTCCAACCCAAACCGTTCTCTAATTCTACATATGAGCACAGGGACTTCAGAACTAATCCAAAACCTCAATGGCCCTTGACCTTTCCCTGTGCTGTTGCACAAGTGAAGCTACATCTCCTTTTCCACTGGCTAGTTTGCACAGCACAGAAGAGCAACACGGGGAGATGTAAAAAGCTCACAAATGCTGCAAAAGGCTCCAGATACCATTTCCTTACCGTGCTGCACTAGGTAGTGTCAACTCATTTCCACAGACTTTCTTGATGCTGCCTGCCCAGGGAGAAGAATGTTATCACACAGGCTGAGTATTGCTTCCAGATCAACAGTTTTCAGGCCTCTGTTTATTTTACATACCATTAGCAGGGTAATAAAGCTCCTCTGGTTTTCACATTCACCTTTTCTTCATAAGGCACAATTGATGACAAGCTGCAGATGGAAAAGAAAGAAGAAGCGAGCTTATGCACAGGTATTTATGGTTCTAGGTGCTGTGATCTTTAGGGATGAAGCACTCAGGTTAGGTGCACCCATGGCCATGACCAGGATCAGACCAAAAGCTCATACAGGACTTGTTACTTTTCCAAAGCAAGGGTTTTCTTTTGTGGATTGGTTTTTGGTGAGGGTTGTTTTTTTTTGGTGGTGGTGTTTTCTTTTTCAATTCCTTTGAAGATCTCCATGTTCTTTGCAGAGATTGCTCAAGCCTCTTGTGCCCCTGTGGGTGGGGCAAGCACCAGTTTCACTGTGAATTTCAGCCACAAATCTGGCTACTGCAGCTCTGAGCACTCAGAGAAGGAGAGATCGGGGAGGGGAAGGGGGGGTTGGACCTGCAGCCTGATCTGTACCAACATGTACATCCCGTGCATGGAGAGGGTGGGCAGGAAGCACCTCGTGACTCATTTTGCCTCCCACCAGTCTGTCCACAGCACTGCTGCTGGGACCATCTCTCATTGGTTGCTTGAGCTTTTCCTCACAGTCCCACACTTTGAGTCGCCAAATCAAAACTTGGTGTCATCATGCCTGCATTGTCTTATCATCCCTAGTGCCCAGATTTCCTCTTCTGCTTCTGCAGTAGCCCTCCCTTTTCCTCTCTGGTACTGACCTGGGTGCTTTTCCTGCTGGGGCTGTAAATCACTGCTCCCCCAGCTCACACGCTCTCTCTTCTCAGGGGGCTTCAGCTCGCAACCTCAACATCATCACCCAAAACGGCTCCTGCCCCACAGCCAAGTGAAAATACATCTACTTGTGGAAAAAAAACACCTGTGCAAGCATCAGGGTAACCTGTACGTAGCCTTGAATTTACACCCTACATCAGGGAGGGACTGACATCTCTTGTGCTGCTTGCTGTGTCCAGAGGACACATTCTCTGGACAGCTCTCCATCCATTGCCCATGAGGCAGGCAAGATAAATGCTGGAGTCTGCAGGTCTTAGCAAAATATCTAAGAGTTGAGAATGGAGTTATCTGACCACTTAACTGCGAAGCTGCTGTCCCTCAACCATAGCCTGTGGCTCCTCAGCACCTGGACTTGCACCTGCCATGGAGCAGTGCTCTTGCTAAGCCTCCCCTGTCCAGAAGAAAAGCTGTCTGCTCTTTCCTGAGCTAAAAAACCCCATGTCTCCCTACCTCCAACCACACTCCTTGTCACCAGTGGATCATGTCTTTTTGGGGGAGTCACCCCAGTACTTGTTTTAAGCAACAGAAGAAGTCAGGATGCTGCAACCTGAGGTAGCATGGCCAGGTCTCTCCTACACAGGAGGCTGGTGGGGGGTTGCAGTGGCCCCACAAGCCTCAGGGACCCCATGGCTCCCTGTCCTGTCCCCACCAGTGCCTTCTCTGCTGCATGGGTCCTTGCCACCTGCATTGGCTCAATACCCTCCTCCCCCCCCCCCCACTGCTCTGAAAAGCAGCCTCTCATAAATATTTGCCAAAGGGAGATTCTCACTGATAAGAGAGCCGGGAGGCTTCTCAGGATGACAGTGGAGGGAGGATTAGGGCTGTCTGGGCAGGGCTGGGCGCTACGGGAGGCTGTTTCCATGGGGAGCAGGAATCCGGCTCCGCTGGTGGCCGTCCTGCCGCACCGAGCCCGAGGGATCCTGCTCAAACAGAAACATTCGCCTCCGTGACCCACCCCGGCTCCAGCGGGAGGGTTTGGCAAGATCTCCGAGCAGAGCAGGAGCGCTGGCCCGCAGGATGCCACCTCCAAATGGGGTCCTTCACGCTAAGCCAGAGCTTGGAGGGTACGGACAAGCTCTGCCCACGGGCACTCGGGCAGCTCTTTGTGCACAGGATGATTTCCTGGGTGCCCTTGGAACCAACGTTTCCCTTCCCCACCACCGTGCACCGAGGATGACCATGGAAAACACCTTTGGACGAGGAAAATATAACTGTCAATCTTTCACCCAATCTTTTTTTCTTTATTTTTGGTATTTTTCTTTTTTCTTTTTTCTTTTGTTTTTTTTCCTCCCCCAAATCTCACTCCGTGGCAGAAACTACCCTCTCTCATTTTCACGACCCGCCTTGTCCCCAGGCTGGAGCTGACGGCTCCGGGGAACAATGTGGCTTTGAGGCTGCCGGTGTGTGCAGGGGAGGGGACTGGGTGCCGAGCTCTGGGGGGGCTGTAATCCCCCTTTAATTGCTATATAAACACAACCAGTGATTTCCATGGAATAGCATAGCTGAATGCGTTTTTTTCTGACTCTAAGAGGAACTTTTTGACCGAAAAAAGCTCAAATAGGACTAGTGTGCACCCAGCTTTCAGTATGCCAGCAAAAGTGCTATGATTTACAAAACATAGTTAATACCAGAAAACCACTACCATGGACATAGATAAATAAAACTAAAAAAACCCCAAACAACACAAAACACACAGAAATAAAAAAGTCTATCCCTTCACGGAAAAAAAGCACATTTATATAAACAGTTGCAGCCACATGATACCACTTTTCCCCTGTTGGAAGCAGCACAAGCTGGGCAGGTTGAGCAGCTCCTGATTTTGATGGCTGTACACATGGCAAACTGCAAGCTCAAACCACCGAGCCATGCCTGGCAGTGCTGTAAATCACAGCAGCACTAAAGTCAACGGAGTTAGATTGATTTCAGCCAGCTACGCATCCGACTCGACAAATAAACTTCTCAGGTATCAAAATACTTTCTGGAATTCCAGGGCACTGGACAAACATTACGAAACTCAAGAGAATTTTTCTATGAAATATCTTGGAAGGTTTTGAGGCATTTGGTCAGGTTGTTAAAATCCCACATAAGCCAGCTGCAGCCAAATGTTTTTCTTGTATAGGAGTAGACTGGACTGAAAATTGGAAGAAAAGACATTTTCCTCTAGGAAGTGCTGTTACACAATTTTGGTTTTATCAGAATTTTCCACAGGAGAAAAGTATTTTTTAGTAAAATATCCTGACTCAAAAATGTGTCACTGTGCTTCAGGTTTTGTCCCTTCAGGAGTTACCTGCACACCCTCCCCCCTCCAATTTTGTTTTGTTGTTTAAATTTTTTCAGTAAAAATCAGCACACACTCTCTCTGTCTACACCCATCCAGGGAGCTGCAGGTTGCAACGAAACATGGCCTGGAAAGGAGAACAGAAACAGAAGGGGCTGAAAACCACAATTCTCATGAGACCTGCTAATGCCATTTTACACAAAAGTATTCTGGTTTTCAGCCAGAACAGCTTGGTTGTCATTAGTAAGATATAAGAATACCAAGAGTTGGAGTGGAAAGCAGATGTGCATACGAAAAAGGTAATTTTTTTTGTCAAAACTCCCCAACTTTGCACCAAAGGAAAAGAGGAAGCTGCACCACAAATCTGACAAGTTGTGTTTCTGGGAGAGTTCTCTGAAATCTCAGCCCCACCAAGGACTTCGCTATTCACGTCAGGGTCAGGAATCCTCTCCTGGAGCGTTAAACACTGCGTGGGGTGACCAAAAGCAGCACTGACGTTAGCAGGTCACGCTCAGCATGTGGAGTGAGAGACATCCCATCAAACCCATCTCAGAACAATAGCTACAACAAGGACCAACACATTTGCTTGGGCTAAGGTCACTGGTCCAAAAAATAGTCTCAATGGACCCAAACGTTCAGATCACATTTCTCCTGGTAGGCACACCTACGGGTCTGATAACTGCAGGCTTGTGCCCTAAGCAGGACGTGTGCAATCTGTGCAGTACAGCTTTTCACTTTGCTGGCATATAATGCCTGCCCACCTGCCTTGGAGAAGCACCTTTCCTTGAGAAAAAGGTCTTCACTTCAGCAGATTCATTTAAAGCTTTCACATTAACTTTCTGAATATCTACAAATTTGTGTTAATATGGAGACAAAATAGAAGACAGACAAGTCCAAGCCTATGGGTTTTTTTGTATACTCACATCCCCAACCATCTCAGGTGTTGTGGTGACCTGTTCAGGGCAACCAGCTCTGTTGAAGGTCTTGTATCCTTATTCACCCACTCCTACAAATGTTTGCTCTCAAACTTACTAAGATTTTCTGACTCGCTACTTCAAGGGTTGGAAGCAGTCCAGGCTGTGTACCTACTGTAGCAGTTCAGGGATTTTCTCGGTTACAAAATTAAAGTATTGTAGGAAATTGCACAGAAAAGATGAGTAAAACTCTCATCAGGTTTGCACAGGTAAATATTTAAAGGATAGAGATTAGAAGCCCGGGGATACATACCCCTCGCAATCCATTTCAAAACACAAAATGGCCAAGCACTACTTCCCGTGAAACATAACCCAGTTTGAGAAACTCCCCTTGCAACCTTGTGCCCAGAATCTCTCTAAGGTAGGACTAAAACTCTGGGTCTTCACCAGTGCTGTGGCAAGACCAGTACAAGCATACAAGGCAAGGCGTAAGGCGTTCCCTTTCCATTTGAGTTATTCCACTTAAATGCTCCAAAAGAAGTTGAGGGCACACCTATCTCCATGAGTCACTAGGAGGAAAAGCCAGTGCATGTACAGCCTACAGGATATCAAGCTGAGCTGATCCAAGATTTTGCCCTCAGACTCTGCACTCGGCTTCTAAGCAGTCAGGAAGATGGACATGACACACCAGGGATGGGATATTAGTGACTGAGAGGGAGGGATATGGGCTCTCCAAGAGTCAAGGATGCAGCTGGTAAGATATGAAAGGACAGATCTACCTTGCAGAAAGTTTAAAAAACCCCACATTTTCGTACTTTTCCTGTTGTTGCCCCTAAGTTTCATCAAAATGCTTATTCTGAAAGGTTTAAGGAGATTGCTCGAAAAAAACCTTTATGAATGCACATACAGTCCAACAAAAACTTCCAATAGCTTTTGATATGCAAGTAATGGCCTACTGGAGAGTCATACCTCTGCTCTGTCATGCTTTGGCAGACAGCTCTCAGGACAGGCCTTGTTATATAGGCTACAAATGTACAGATGTATAGGATGAAAGACATACTATAAACTGAGAGCAAAATGTACTTGCTGTCACCCCTGCATATCATTGAAAATTATTACAAGTGAGAAGTGGTAAATGATTACGTATCATTAAACCATAACCAAAATCACAGAATCACAGAATGTTAGGGATTGGAAGGTACCTCGAAAGATCAATCCCCCTGCCAGAGCAGGAACGCCTAGAAAATATAATCATTAAGCCATCCAATCATAGATTTGGAGGGGTAAAGGCCTCTGTCTGAATTTCTTGAAGCACTGCACATGTAGGCACAGACTCCCAAGCACCGTGGCAGTGCAAGGACCACCATTGACCCCCACTGCTCGGCAAAAACCATGACAGAGACCACGTTAGTGCTCCAAGGAGCTGAAGGTGGGCAGAGAGCATCCATGTATGAATAACAGCTTATCTTCTGTTTGTTCAGCAGTATCTTTGTCCAGGAGACGGGCTGATTTGAAACAGGGCACACACCGCTCCCATGGAACGAGACACGATGGCTGCATGTCCCACAGCCATAGAGGACTGCTCTAATGGGTGGATTTTCTCCTTTCCCTACTCTCTGGAGATGAGGCTTTCAGGGATAAGCCAGAGACTACACTGATACTGGGTTCCCCTGCACATTTCCATTCATAAGCCACTGAGCCAGTAATTTTATAAGCCATAATTAGAAATTTTCTGACACCTAATCCACTCGTGTCTGTTTTAATTTTCCCCATTGAACGTGCAAAGGTAGACGACAGCAAAACAATACCCTCCTTATTCGCTGCTCGTCGGCCGCAGGAGCAGAGTCGCTCTCGAGAGCCGCGATGGCAGGTTTCCCAGCTCAGGGATGTGAGGCACCAGCAGCCCTGGGAAAAAGAGACAAGAGTGATGGGTGTTGCAAGCCCAAGGCTTAAGCAGGGCGCTTTCCTTCTGCTCCCCTGCGCGGGCACACGGCCAACTATTCCCAGCTCATCTTTAGGAGCAAAGTTTCCATTCAAATCCCAGGAACTGGAGAGGAGAGTGTTGCTGCACACTGCAAATTGCTGGACATACGCAGGAAGCAAAGGTTGGGGCAAAACCAAACAAAGTGAGCATTTCTGACTACACTGTCCTCATGGCACAGGAATGCAGGCACTGTCTAATGTTGCAGGAACTCTGGAAACCCCTCCTTTCCAGCAGGTTCGTTCTTTTTTTTTTTTCCTTTTTTTTTTTTTTTTTTTTTTTAAAACAAGCCCAAGTATATCAAACGTACTTCACCGAACTCAGTGATATTTTGTGGCATTTGTGTTTTGGTGAGTTTGCTCCTCAGTTTTCCTGTAGCCTCGTTCAGCCCCATGGATGCCCCACTGCGTGCTGTGCCCCCAGTCCATCCCAGCAACCGGGGCACATCCTTAACCGCAGAGGCATTGCCCCAGACATTGACAGCACATGTTTCAGCCTTGGGACGGTTCAGGACTGTGCAAGGTAAATACAACTGACAGTGTAATTGATGTGGTTTTTCTCCGAGAGAGTCGAGAGAGCTTTGTTTGTCTGGGTTTGAATGTCAGATTGCTGCAGCTCATTTCATCGGTGCATTATCAAATTCCTTTCTTTCAGGTAAGAGGGTGCAACCAAATCACAGCTAAGAGGATTAATGAAGATGTGTGGCACCTGAGTCTGAATTAAGTTCAGGTAAAAGCAAACAAAAATTCATCATCTAATGACCAGATACCCACAAAGGGCTCACTATTTCCAGAAGAGCAGCCAAAATCTGGTGCCAGACACCATCCATATGAATCATCCTTGCAGCGAAGCTGCAGAACAAGATGTTGGTTTGCTATGTTCTTGCTTGATAAATCACAACCTTACAATCCAGGGAAAGGCAGGAAAACTTCAAGATTTCTTAAGGCAGGGATTCTGAACTGGGTGTGACCTGCAGAACATGTCTTTCTTGAGACACCAAATGGAAAGGATAGCCTAACTAGACAGGAATGGGGTCTCTGAGTCCAGTCTCACCTGCAGTCTATCATGTAACCTGGACAATTGACTTAGACTTTTTCTCTGAAAATGGAGGCAAATTTTCCAACATTTCAATAGTTAATGTCTCACACTGACCACAGGGAGTCTTGATACCATGGTGATGTGATTATACAAAATACAGGACGAAAGAAAGATGCTATATAAATAGATGAAAGATTTAGTCCAAAGAAAAACACAGTTCTGGAAAACATTGAGGAAGGTCACTGAAGAAGCAGCAAAACTGTCAACTGCTCTAAGCCAGTGGTGATGAGAAGATTCTCTCACTGGCTGCTAAGCAGACACCCTGAGCCATGATTAGATATGGGACACAAGGGAAAACTAATGGAATTTTAGAGGGCAAGACCCTTGTTCCCATGAAGCACTACCTTTGCCAACAAGCAAGCAGACTGGCCAGAGGCACATGGGATCGGTGCTTGCTTTTAGTGTGATCAAAAAGGCAGGGAGCTGTGGATGAGGAAGATGTTAATTTACTCTGAGACTAGCAGAGACCCACCCACGAAGTATCAGGTTGGTTTTCTGAAGGGATTAAGGAGTCCTCACCCTTTTGGGAATTCTCTGTACTGTTTTTGTTGCTGTCATCCAACAAAGGTGCGGCACTGGAGAGGTCACAAGAGAGGTGAGTAACGTGTTGAGTGCTCCGCTTCCCCCAGGATGGAGCAACAAGCAGCAACCAGACCAGGCGAGTCAGAAGAAGTGGAAAATAACAGGGAAGACTGGGAACTCACATTAGAGCTTCCTGATCAGAGCTCAGTCCCTTACAATCCTTTATACCGACAAACAACGTTAACAGCCACTGAATTCTCTCCCTCTCCTCAATTCCAGTAAAATAAGCTGTGGAAGAAAGAAAGTGAACTCTTCTTCAAAGAAACATTTTGCCCTATGGACTTGCATGGGTTGGACTTTCCCACTCTTCCCATAGGGCTTGGATCTGCTGCAGGTCTTCCCCAGTTGGGCAGGTTATGGCCTCAGAAAACCACCTTCTCCTCCAGTAGCAATGCCAAGGAGTACAAAGACTCATTCCCGAACGTTAAACTAATAAAAAAGGGAAACTGATGTCACCTTCTATAGCAAAGCTCCTGCCACCAGGATTTGAAGGTGAGTTGCAATAAGGGCAAGGCCAGGTAAAGGCAGGTAGGGACAATGGCCACATATTGTGGGTTCAGACTGGACATTAACAAAAATGGCACTAGGAGGTTAACACGGGTCTGGAATCAATCTCCCAGAAAGGTGGTGACATCTCGATCCACAGCAGTAACCAAGCTTTTGGGAGAAAGCCACAGCCAATCTGATCCAGCAGTGTTGGAGGCAGTTCTGCCCCAAATAGGAGGTTGAATTACAGACATCTGGAGGTCCATTCCCATTGTTGTTTCTTTGAGACCTTGAGGGAAGAAATAAAGCAGAATTGGCATAAATAGAATAATCCTTCCTATTTTGAAGCCATTTTGAAGTCATCACGTGTATTTTCACACAAATGAGGACAATGCCACACACCAGTGGCCAAGCACAGCATGGGCTCCCAGTTCTCTTGCATACTCCTCTTGTTTCATATTAGGAAGCAATGGCGGTCAACTCTTCACTAGTCCTTCCAGGTAAGCAGAGGGTCTTACTTTGAGCAGTGGGTTGTGTCTTCAGGGGAACTGCTGGATGGAACTGAGGGCTGAGCTGCGCAGGTAGCTCATTTTCCTTACATATGGGTCAGAGAACTGAGTGTTTTCATTCCCATATATTATTGCTTTTTTTGACCATCCACAGGGAACCTTCCTATGTGGCACTCATTGAGGTATCACCAGGAAACTGGGAACAACTGGTTTAGAAGCACAAGATGATGATCTGGCCTCTACTATCCTGCTGCTCCAGATACCACTACTTTGTAACTTCTCGAGATGCTCTTGTATTGATGCCACCAAAAAGCCACAATTGAAGACTTCACATGACAGGAAAAAACACCCTGTTTTCAGTATGAGAAAAGCACTAGATGCAGCAGCTAGTGACTGGGCACATGCTTGGCTGTCAGCAGCTCTGCGGATGCCGCTGGAAATGACTGTGGGATGTTTTAAGGGCACATCAAATTGATTTGGATCTGTTAAAACCTAACACCTTGAGCTCCATCTGTGTTTCGAGTGCCCCTGATGGAGGAGCAGAGGGAAAGAACAAATGCAAGCAGAGAACAGGATTTTCCTTGCCTTATCCCCATGAAGTATGTTTGTTTAAACAAGACGGGTGGAACTGAAGCCACGCATGGGTGAAACTAAAAGGAGTCAATCTATATGCCTGAATACTTCATACCAGCACATTTGCTTAAGTACATTTCTTTGCAATGCAAAAGCCGATGGAGTCCTCGCAGTTCACCTAAGTCAGCACCTTCCTTCCTCTGAAAAATTCTGCTCACCACCCAAAGTCTTTGAATTTAGCCCTTTCCCCCCCCACTGCTAGTTTACTTCTTCCTGCCCCCAGCATTCTAGGGAAAGGGTTTACCTTCCTCACATCATACATCACCTTTTAAAACAGCCAGCATGGGGTGGGGATCATCACTCCATGCCAGCAGTAGCAGGTACCACCCCAGCCCCAGCCTGATTTCTCAGCCCCTCCTTAACGCTCTCCCCATAAAGAGGGCAAACAGGTCTGTAGTTCTTTCCCTTCTAATTCATTACTCCACCACTTTCACAAATTCAGCCTAGTAAATGGGCTGGGTGGGTTGAAACCCTTCCACAGTATTAGTACACCTTAATTTCAGCAGTGAAGTAATTCTGCAGGAATCTAGGGATGTACAAAACGTCTTTCGCATCCCTTTGCTGCCTATGAGTAGACCTCTGGACCACATCAGATACCTGATTCACCCTTTCTGGACTGAAGTCTGGAAAACATGCTCAACATCTCTTGGAAAGAGCATCTAAGACATGCTGTTCACAATAAGGGAGGAATCTCTCCAGTGTTGTTGAATTCTAATACTGCTAGACAGAAGCTGTCTAAGGCCTTTGAGGGCACCCAGCCCAAGCCATGCTCATCAGACTATAGGTAAAGATGCTACACCAAACCGAGGCAGACACAGACCTACTTAGCCTGAAGTTCCTCTCCTGGAACAGTTTTGCTCGTAAATGGGTGACACATGGTCATCAGGAGTCTGACAGCATTGCTCCAACACGGCCCAAAAATACTCCAGTGCTTGTGTGTGCCTCCACGGCATGTCCTACCACACCGCTGAGCAACCTCACTCCCACCAACAGCACCACGCAGATCTTCACAGTAATACACACAGTGAGATATCAGAAAACCAGGACTAGAGTGGATGAAGAGTTTGGAAACATGTCCTTGGTGAGTAAACACTCTTTTCCTTAAAACAAAACCAAATCTAAAACAACAACAAAACAATTTATTCACACTCTTCGGAAGATGCTAATTAAAGTTTACTTT
Source organism: Trogon surrucura (assembly GCA_020746105.1). Taxonomy (NCBI): domain Eukaryota; kingdom Metazoa; phylum Chordata; class Aves; order Trogoniformes; family Trogonidae; genus Trogon; species Trogon surrucura. The sequence goes on along the minus strand of CM036621.1, from coordinate 49,988,687 downwards.
AAAATACTAGCAGACACGCGTGTGGGCTGTAACAGGAACATACTGTGAAGTGACAGGTCTGCAATAATCCCCTGCCTCAGCCAAGTCTAATTCATTCTGATCACACACAAGTCCGAAATCCAGGGAGGTTCTTGGAGCAAAAGCATGTGCACTTGTGGGAGGTGCAAGAAGTGGCTTCGGAGATCCGGAGGTGCGAGAGCGAGAACAGGTGTGAGAGCAAGGGTTAATAAACATGGGGTGCCAAGGAGCCCAGCTCTGCAGCAAGCAGAAGGAAAGCTCTCCCTGCTTCGTTACTACGGTTTTGCAGAGCTCTCCCTTGTTTGTCGGCTCAGGAAAGGCACTTCCTTCCAAGGGTTGCTTTAGTCTAGAGCAAACTGGCTGTGGAGAACTGGAAGGAGCCATGGGAAAGGCTGAATGTGGCTTGTTAGTGGAAGATGAGACACCATGACTGCTTTGCCCCAAAGAAGGTGGGAACACATCATAATGCCAAATGGAACAACTCTCTTAGCATTTAAGAGCTGACAAACCACCTGCTCCTCAGTGAATCCCAACACAGCCTCGAAACTCATGAACCAGGGAAGAAGAGTTACTTGTCTCCTGCTTTCCCAAGGCTTTTACTCATGGGCAGTGATTTAGAGGCATCCCTTGACTGCACCTAGGTGCCCAGAAGAGATCCAGGTGCATCTCATGAGGCACTGAGAGGGCCAGCAGGAGTGGCTGGGGAGGAGCAGAGCCAAGGGTGATGCTGGAAGCGGCAGCTGCAACCACCCGAGCAAGGCCCATAGTTCCCAACAGGAGCAGAAGTCCTCTGTGCTCCATCAGTTATCTGAAGACACGCATTAGGTGAAATACGAAGTGCTTATAGAGCAGCAAAAATCTCCCATGAAGGCAATACTGAATTAAAAAGTAGCTTGTTCTTTGCACATTACAAACAGCTTCCCTAGTGCCAGAGCAAAACCATGGCATTTGGGCCCAGATAGGTTCAGGGTGCTGAAGAAAAGGCTGATGGAGACAGGCTCCATGTCTCTGAGCATGACTCCATACCATGTGCTTCACTGCTCATTTAAACTCAAATAATGTGCTCCAGGTTGAGTAGGAAAAGCTACAGAATAGGATGCCTATGCCCGTTTTTTTTAAAGAAGCCACTTCCTAACTTACCTGGGTCTATTTCTAAAGGACTCAGGCCTTACCTTCATTTCAAGGTCCTTCAATAAAAGAGGCCAAGAACACCAATACTACAGCACAAAGAGGTCATTGCAACTTCATCAGTCAGATTACCTTACTCTAAGCCAGCTAGCACAGGTAGTGATGGCAGCATAGCCTCCAGCAACCAGATTTCAGTGGACATGCCCTGATGCAACTCAGTGCCCAACAGCTTACTCAGGTTGCAAAGACACTGTAACTGTTTCAAGGTTTAGAGCTGGTCCTAAACTACTGCCAGTGCTGCCTTCCCTCCTGAGGAAGGTGCTTGGTTTTGCAATTCCTGTGCACGCCCCAGCCATGCACAGAGGGACGCGCTTCCCAGTCCTTGCATGACGGAAAAAAATCAGCACCAACACATCTGACTTCTGAGCATGTTTTAACCTGCCGAACACCAACACCAAGCAAAAGTGCCAGAGAGGTCGCCTCCAGTTTACAAAGGACTGACCGAGCCTTCTGAAATCACAAGGCTATACCTGAAAGACTACCAGCAGCAGAGGCAAACAGCTGCATGGGTCCTCTGTGGTGCAGAAGGACAATAAAAACCCATTAGAAGTTTGCCAGCTCCAAGTACAGCTTCGGGGTGACCTCACATGTGCAGCACCGCCCCACTCTGGCTTCTGTTCACTGGGGATGGCAATGAGGAGGAGCACACTAGGAGTAATAGGAAATCACTTCACCTGCTTCCTGCAGCCAGCATCACTTACTTTTATTCCATCTTTCTTTCCCCTGGTCTGTACAAGCCCTGGGAAGGTGTTTCAGGTGCAGGATTTCAATGGGACTCCACCTGCGCTCACCAGAGCGCTTCTCTCACAGGCAGACTTTAATTAGATGGGGCCAATAAACCATATGTCAAGCGAGTGACTTCACTTTCAATTACATTTTCCAAAAGGTAATAAATAGTTCCATTAAAGCAAACACAAACTGCCAGGCACTCACTCGACAAGCTTGGTGTCAGGTCCCCTCTCACAAGAAGCCCCACTTACTGCCGTGATAGATCTGGGGAGTCCAGGTTGCTCCTCACAACTTTCTGCTTGGCTGATGCTCGTGGGGACCTGGCTCATGCCCCCACGGTGGCCACGTGTACACGGGGCTCTGTGTTTCAGGCACGGTGGCTGCTCCCCCTTTAACCCGCTGAAAATTTCACTGGGCACTGGAAAGGAAAAAAGAAAACATATCCCCTTAAGTTATCATAGGACTTGAAGTGGAAATGATGTGCCTCTTAAGGAAAATCATACCTTTCATTCAGGCTTAGGGCTTGCTCTCACTGGTTATAACATCAGGCCACTTACTGCCTGTCACACTGTCAACAGTTCAAGAGAATCGCAACCTTGGAGGATGTCTTTTGGAAATTACAGAATCATAGAGTCATAGAACGCATTGGGCTGGAAGGGACCTTGAAAGGTCATCTAGTCCAACCCTCCTGCAGTGAGCAGGGACATCTTTAACTAGATCAGGTCGCTCAGAGCACCATTCAGCCTGACACTGAATGTCTCCAGGAATGGAGCCTTCACAACCTCTCTGGGAAACCTGTGCCAGCATTTCACCACCCACAGACACCAGGGAGAGAGGTTATTCACCTCTCTTTCTCCTTGTAACCCAAACCCTTTGATTTCTTCCCACGTGAACCTGAGGTGCCACTTCATACCCGTCCGTCCATCTGTGCTTCTGGATACAGCAATTGCAGATTACATGCTCTTCGATACAGCATGGAACCAACCTGAGCTTGTTTACATCCCAGCAACACACTCACCTGTCAGTAAGTTCGTGCCCATATGATACATAAAAGTGCTCTTAGACCCTTCATTGATAAACAAAGTTTCATTCATGTGTTTTCTTGCCTATGAAATTCCCATTGCTCCCCAAGAGATGAATATATATAGAGTCTGAAAAGTAACCCAACAGATGGAAGCAGTATAATGAAGGAGTCTTACTTCTTACAGAATCTCAAGCTTTCTCCTTGGGCCTCTGAAGAGTTGGAAAACAAGGTCAGTATAAATAAATTCATATCCCAAAGCTGTTTAATAAAAACCTCCCTATGTTTACCAGACTGCCGCTTAGCTGTGTGCTCGCTGACATCTCCCTAATTGGAGAGCAAGAACTTGAGGGTAGCTACTCTACACTGATCAGAGCTTCTGTCCAGAAATCTAGGTCAGATCCAGTGTCACATTCATTGGAATTTGACTTTTTCTGTATAAGAGTCTCCACTTGGAGCCAACAGGTTGCATTTGAAAACAAATATTGGTAAGTAATGTCAAGTGTGAACTCCAGCCTTCAGGACAATTCTCCTCAAAAGGGTGGTTAGACCTGTGTCAAATACACTCCTGGCACATACCTCGTGGTCTTTGTGTAACATCAGCTGTCACCTACAAAACCCAAATGAGCTTATTCCATTTCTGTCATGAGACAGTGGTACCCACTGTGGTGGTACCCACACTGTGCCCACTCAGTCGAGAGCACAGCCAGATCATATGGCCTGATTGTATTGATCTTTCAAAAAAGAAAGAGCATTTGCACCATGATCCCTGAGCAATGTGGGTCACAGACCTAAAATGCTCACGAAAAACTCAACCTTTAAGTTTAACATACAGATGCAGTGTCTAGAAACTGAACAAGAAGGTCTGCATCCTATAGGCAGCCAGCAGAGAGATCTGCCATCAGCGCCCATGGATGCTTCCCACTAAAACACCTTTAAACAGCAGCTTCTATTCAGTATCCTACAGGAGGGAACATAGCTATAATATTTTAATATAACAGGATTTTTTTTGATCATCTTAATTTCAGATTTAGCAAGTGGCAAGCTGTGTATCGGATATCACCCAGATGAAACTTGTCTTAATTTTGAGTTGAAGCCACTGCTGACAAAACATGACTTTTAACCTCGGGGAAACCAAAATCATCTCAGTTACCACCAATTTGCACCTTCAAGATGAATGGCAAGCATCTAAGAGGGTTCACAAAGGGCCTGAGCTAGCAAACCTCTTCCTCCAGGCCCAGAGAAGGATGCTGTGCCTGTTTCGACTGTGTTCCTAAGGACATAGATGGGCAAAAGGCTGGAACAGAGAACCAGACAGCCCATGTGTCATTTTTCTGACATGTCATGTAATAACAACCACGATGATGCTGGCTTCCCTGGCTGCTTTCGGGCTGTCAGAGAGCAGGGGAGTTACACTCAGGCTTGAGAGAGACCATTCACGCACACTGAGGAGTTACATTTTCAGGTGTCCTTCTCCGGAGACATTCAAAACCCGCCTGGACATGTTCCTGTGCAATCTACTGTAGGTGATCCTGCTCTGGCAGGGGGGATGGACTAGATGATCTTTGAGGTCCCTTCCAACCTCTAACACTCTGTGATTCTGTGATCTACTCGGGAGCCCTGTGGCACTCACTGTGCACTGAGAACAGCATTTTTGTGACTTATTTATCATTTCTCCCTCACCTCCATTCTACAAGCCAACAAAGTAGGATGCTCTGGGGAGACTTCAGACCTGCCACGTAGCCAACATGGACCCATGCTGTTGGGGCTCTCCTTGCCATAGGGGCACAAGCTCACCTTCCTTCTGCCAGCCTCAGCGCCACCTCAGGCCTCAGCATTGGATTGGGATGAATCCACCAGAGGAAAGGAGAGGAGGGGAAGAAAAGACCTGTGTCCCAGATCAGAAGCCTCTCTGAAAGGTATGGAGAAAGGACGAACAAGGGGCTGGGAAGTACCAGAGCCACATGCCTGGTGCGGGGCAGGCAAAGGACCATAAGCATTTTTGGAGGGGAAAGGAGCTTGGGAGTGACAGGTTTTGGCTGCAGATACGGCAGATTTCTTCTATGGGTGAAAAAGAATCACCTGTCAACCATATGCTATAAACATTTGCTGTAAAGCTACAGACACTGCTGGCCAAGGCACAAGTCTTGAAAGGGGTTCGTCATCAAAGCTTAGATCTTGTCCTCCTCCCTCTTTGCCCTGAGATCCAGCTGACCACAGCTGATGAACAAACATGCTGCTCTTCTCATTAAAAATGTAAACCAGCAGCCCTTACACTCTGCACCAACATGGAAAATTTACTCCAAACCAGATCCAAACCTCCAAATAATAGCAAAAGGGTAGACAATATATCTTATAACTATATATAATCTTATAATTATATAGCTTACGACTGCAAGGGCAGTTACAACACACACGTTCAGACGCATCTAGCAATGAGGAGATAGGATTTCAAGGCAAAGCTATCTTCAGTTTCCCTAAGCAACGTCATTGAACTTCAGGGTGGCATTTTGGAGTCTTAGGCCATGAAGCAACATGTGGAGAAATGCCTTTGGGTACAAAATTACTGAGTTACACACTTGCATAGATTTCCGAAAGAGAAACATCGCCACTATGGGCTTATAAAGTCTACATGATTCAGGTCAAGATTCCTCAAATATGGCAAAAAACCCCTTGATCTTCTTCAAAATGATGGATCCAAGTTTCAGTAGAAGCCTTCCCATAAAGGTGATATCCAGTTTAGACATGCCACTTACTCTACACTCTTACTGCAGTATTATTTACTATTTTAAAGTTACTTTTCTTCAGGACAGCCAATAAAGGCTGGGAATAAACCCAGTATCCTGGTAGGTACTGAAAATTCACAGGACAGACTAAAAGCTGCAGCCAAGAAAGTATTTGAACTGAAATGCCCCATTTGGTGGCTTTCTTTAGTGTTTTCACCCTCAAAGAACAACCTGAAGCCCCCCCATATCTCATAGCCATTACTTACGTATCTGACTAGTTTTCAGTCTACAATGATGTTCAAAATCCAATCATTTTACATATTAGAAGAAAAAAAGAAATGTGTACAGCTCACATTATGCATGAAAACTCATAGTCAAAACTAATTTCTTAGCAGGTTTAAACAGCCTGATGGGGAAAAAAAAAGCATAAAATAGACATTTTGCTTAATCCATGTCTAGGGGTAAACATTCTTAGCCAACTTTTAACCATCTGTTTCCAAGTTATGTTAAAAGATTATGAAAGTGCCCAAATGCCTGAAGTTTATATCTTTCCAGTTAGAATGTCATATTTTTTCATTCTTGTTTTATATATCTCATTACCTAGCTGGTCATCCAAATACATAGCATCCTTTACCTGTCCAGGAAGGTGTTCCTCTCAGAGCGAGAGGAAAAGCGCCACAAAACTCCAGCTGCAGTGCTACATCAGCATGCAAGACAAAACATTGCAATGGCACAGCACAAATGTAACCCCTCTTGAAAACAGCTGCAAAATATATATTCATCTTCTATGTCAGGAAACCTCAAACACTTGGGCTCTGGGTTTATTTCAGAGCAGAATCCCATAATCCGATATTGCATGTCTTCTAGCATCCACCCAGTCCACACGTACTGATTTCCCCAACACGGATATTTTTTTTGCCAAGGGGTGGTGAAGGCTTACCTGGCCTCTCACTGTCCTTTTCAGGTAGAAAGGGGAAAAAAGAATTGGTCTGGTACTTCCAATTGGTGTAGTCAGGAGCAGGTGGTAATATGCCTTCAGGAATTTCCAACAGCAAATCTCTTTACTTCGAAAATGCCTTCCTGAATAGCGCCTTAGAAGCGTTGCTGCTGTCTGCTGGTATACTTTGAATCTCAGAGGTCAAACCTCTTTCCATCTCATGTGTCCTCTGGGCTTGATACCCAGTATTTCTTGCCAGTGAAGTAAAGCAAGGCAATTTCCTTTCCAAGGCTCTTCATAACCTATAGAGAGAACATAGTTAATGCTGATAGGAACAAAAGCTGCTCTTGAAGGGAAATTCTGTCCTTGCCTCCATCAGAAAGGAATGAGGGAACTGCATAGTAGAAAATCAGGATCATCTGAGTTAGACAGGACTGCTGGCAGCTATCTTCTTCCTAGCTTTGATGGCCCTTAGCTATTGTCATACCTGGAATCAAGTCAAATCCTTGCTTATCCCACTGTGCAAAGCTATTTCTTTCAGTTTCTATAACAAATCAGGGTATAAGCAAACTCTTACACAGGTTGCAATAAAGAACCATCTGGTATTTAAAATGCACCATCTTTCACCTGAGATTGATAGTTTTTAATTTTCATTGCTTATTTTTAAGCCAGCTAAACTCTCACTTCTTTTAAGACCTCTCATACCAAGCACTGAATTCCCCGATTGCTTCCTGGCCCCGGCGGGATGGAGAGAGCCCTTGGCTCCCTGAGCATCAGGCCCTGAATAGCTCTAGGATCCCACCCAAGCATCTGCTCCCTGGGGAACCAGTCTCACCTGGGTTGTTCATACTCATTTTTACTACTCACAAGGTGAGGTGAACATGCAGTTTTATTTAGAAAGACATCCTCCAGGTGATTCTCAAAACCCTCATGGCTGACCCCAAAGCATTTCTCTCCATCATTATACTTTGCACCTGCATGTGCTGTCATCCCATGGGACTTACTCCATTCCCACCAGCCATGCGGCTTCGCTTCTGCTTTGTCATTTGGCTCAGCATCCATACTGCTGAGGATGCTCTCTGTGATTCTCAAGACATGTCAGCATTTTCACGGCAATATATTTGAAATATATATATATATAGTAAGCCAATTCGCAGCCAAACCAGCTGTTTATACGTGTTTATTCCTCTGTACAAGTCATGCATTCTGGAGCTAAAGCAGTTCATCGTGGCCTCCAGTCAAGCTAGTTTGGAAAGTCTGAGCAAATCTTTTCAGGGAGTTACACAAATAATTAGTTCTAGTAAACTGAAAAAAAAGGTCAGAGAAACAAAAAGGAAAAAATCCTGAACTTCGCCATTTCTGCAATGGAGAAAAATGTTTCACTGGTGATCTAGCATCAGCTATGAATAGTCATGAAAATATCGTGCAGTTCTGAAATATGGTAACTGATGCACCTTCAGTTGTTGCTGCAAGAGGATGATGAACGCTTCCCCTTCACGATGATGGCAACCGTCCTATATTCTTTTTCAGACCTGAGTATTTTAAGTGAGTAGCGAAATCTACTGTTCAAAATAAAATTAGACATGAATGGCTAAGGAGATTCTTGACCTTTTATGTCCGTTTTTCTGTGAAATTTTGTAAACTTTATTGGAGGCCACTTCCTGCATTCACAGAAAGCTGCTTTTCTTTGTTAATGCCCCCAATAAGTCTGCAGAACCAGAACTGCTAAAGAACTGCTTTTAACCATTTCCTTTCAGATAAATGTAATCATCTGCTCAAACACAGTTATCAGAAATGAGCTGAAATCTTTTGCCATCTCTTCAAGGGTTTTTTTTCCCCTCCCTGAAGAGCGGTACGATGAACAGTCACGTAACCAACTGCTGACAGTGGGAGATGTGAACTTTGAATAGATTGGCTATGTCATTCCAAGTCCTAGCTCCATAGCACTAACTTTAATTGCCAGATAATTTCCACCTGCTCCTCTAAAATTTTGTATGAATATACAGGAGATTTCCGCTATGAAGTAGCTTTCAACACCATATGGGAGACTAAGTTATTCCCATTTCAAAGATGATTTTGTGAGACCAAGAAAAACAGCTTGTTGACACTTGAAAATTGAATAGAAGAGCTTTTCTGGATGCTCTTAAGCTAGAATAAGAAAATGTATTAAATCAAATTAAAATAAATCAACTCTTATTCCAGACTGAGTGTTATTATATTTTGCATTCAGATCAATCCTTACAGGTGTTCTCCCAGATACATGTGAGTCCAAAGGCTCTCAGGGGCTGTGGTCATTGACTTTACTGGGTCAAGCTCTTGAGAAAGGGACTGAAAGGCTGCAGCCTTGAGATTCGCTGGAGCTCCCAAGGGGCTGGTCCTTATAGCAGAAATCCGAGCCTTGAGCAGATGGAGATGTTCCCCAGGCTGTGAATGGGTAGGAAGAGACACATGTCTCAGGATGAGATCCTTTTAAGCATCACACCAAGGGACAGTTGCCCGAGCTCAACAGAAGGACTAGGAAACCTTCAGTGAGGGAACGATGAAGATGGAGGTATCTTCAACTCACCTCCCCATAACTCTGCCCTCCTGGGATTTCATTATGCTCGAGATTGACTCCTCAATGTGGCACTTCAATCTTTCAGATTAAGGATCTGAGCAGGATCCTAAGCTATGTGATGATAGTAACTTGAACATAAGCACTCATCATCCAGACAAATTACATTAATGTTTGCAGAAGGCTGAGAAATCCAATGCTGTCAAACAAAATGTGTAAGACTGATGCCCAAGTCCGTTAGACACTTTCGTACATCCCAGCCACAGCTTATCAGAGAAGTAACCTTTGGATGCTGTAAGCTCTGCCTAGTTTTTCTAGCATTAACACTCCATTTTAACGACCTGCATAACCACAAGCGTTGAGGACTATCCCCTTCAGATGTCACCTGTGTATTCTTTGACTGTCCAGCGGAGTCTTTCTTGATGGATTTGAGATCCTCCTTTTTCTACAGGAGACAAATGTGATGGACTTTTCCCCAAGAGAATTGAAGCCAGATGCTCCACATATGGCAGAATCCCAATCACACCCACCAAGACTGATTAGCTTTTCTTTAGTTGGCTTTTCTTGCTTTTCTTTTTTCTTCTTCTTTTTTTTTTTTTTAAACCAGCATGACGTTTACCCTGGCATTGTTTTCTGCACACACCTGAACCAAAGCTTGGCCATGGCCACAGCCCCAGAAGGCAGAAGTGGGTGCTGCCAGCCTCCCTGCCACAATCACCCACTCTGTGCCTGGCCCAGTTCTCAGTATCCAAAACCTCAGTGAAGATCTCTTCAGTTCTTCTCCTCCCAAAGGATCTTGGAGAAAAGCTCTCCCTTGGTTCAAAGTGATGTACAGCTCCTCAAGCCATCTCCACAAACATGATATCCTGCTGCCAGCCTTTGCCCACACTCTTCTGCAGTCATGTCTCCCAGCGTAGCTCAGGAAGTCTCCAGGCACGGCAGGGAGCATCACACCACGTTTTACCGTCAAACAGCTGCCTGAAGTCAGATCCTGGCCTTTGCTGCACACACCTGCAATCACTCCTGTCACACGAGGAGACTTCTTCAAATCTTGCCAAGTCCAAACAAGACAACCCTAATAAAATGCTAACATTAGAAAAGATAACCACCTAACACACTAGCCCCTTTGCAGAGTCTGTTCTGCATTTCATCCACCCAGTGCAGCTGACAAGGTGATTTTGTAGCTGTCAGAGCTGGGATCTGATACCTTTGATAAGGCACATCCGCATGCCACTGTCTCTGTGGACACCTCTCACTGCAGCTGTTCTCATGCTTTACTGACAGATATGTGCCAGCTCAGTAGATACCTCAACTTCACAGGTACAAATTTTTTTTTGGAAAAAAACCCCAAACTGTTTAGGTACCTACGGCTTGTTTATACCTGAGAATCAAACTTCAGAACAAAACCAAAGTGCTTCTCATCTTTCTCCCTAATTGAACCTTTTCTCTAAGTGCATAGGAGGCAAATATGTTGAGGAAACCCATATTGCCCTCAGTGCTATGCCAGATTTATGCCTTGGCCTCTCCTGCCTGTAGAGAGCAGAGGGTTATCAGCATCCTGATCTTCCTCTCACCTGTCAGCCTGGTGACACTGTCTCTTAGTTTGGCACCACACCATCGCGGACATATTTCACATGACACACTCTACACCCAGGTGCCTCAGTTTCCCATTCGTTGTCACACACAGATGATCTCCCGAGTGCAAAGAAGCAGCTGGGGGAGAAATTAGCCAGCAAAGTGTGAATAAAAAAGGAGCAGAGGACAGCAGAGGGGACCACAGCTTGGAAAAACAGAGGAAATCCAGATGGAGCAGGATGGCTGGGACGGCTCCATCACTACCTCTCACAGAGCAGCAGCCCACTGCTCCCCCACCTCGGTCATCGGAGCCTTTTGTGCAGGGAGATGCCATTCAAAAAAGCCACCCTGGGCTTTAGCACAAGCTCGCACAGCCAGCACTGGCAAGAGGAGGAGAAGGACGGGTGCTGCAGGTTAAGCATCGCCCGCGCTTGCCAAACCAAGATGGAGAAATTCGAATGGCAACTGCCTTCCACTTTGCTTGGCTCCAGGCAGTGCTATTAGTCTCTCGGCTTAATGAGCATTAACTGGCGGCACACAAACAAGCACGCCAAGCGTTTACAAGCCGAGTCTGATGGAGCAATAAGCAGATGAGCTAAGCTGCTCTTTACATAAGGATACGTTTCACGCATCAGCGCAGGAGGGAATGTGATTTTTCTGCCACAAAGCATATTCCGTGAGAAATTACAGGTGTGTTTCTCACGCTCAGAGAGAATGATCATAATTTTAGAATTCCTGAATTAGGCCAATCATTCATCCATGGGGAAAAAAAAAAAAAAAAAAATTAATTTAAAATCCTGCTGACAAGCTGTCACCTGAAACCAGAGGTTGGTTATCGACCTCAAACCAGCCCTGGCCATAAAGGCATCTGAAGGAGATAAAAGGAAACTCCTTAGGTTTGGTGGTATTATTATTATTGTTATTATTATTATTATCATAGAAGATAATCACGTGGATCTCCAAACCAGCTGCATAACAGATAGGACAGTAGAATGAAAGGAGGTCCCATAGCACAATCAGAAAAGGATTGTTTCTTTGCTATCTACACACATAGCAAGACAGTTTCTGCCTTAAAGTGCTTGCGAGAGAGCCAGAATATTAGTTGGAGGCCTGAAACATCTCAGGCCTGGATTTGAATTTTTTTCCCTTTCATCTCTGAACAGGAAAACATAGATATGTCTGGAAAATATTGCATTGCTAGAATTTCATTTCCCCTTTTGCTTCTTCACTAGCATCTCCAAAGGCAGGGAAAACACTAAGTAGCTAGCAACAAGGAGAAATAAAAGCATGGAAGGAAGCAAAACAACAGGCATCAATTAGGCTTTTGTTCAGATTTTTTTTTTTCTTCCATGGTGAATGGGAAAGGAAGAAAGAAATGAAAAAAAAACCCTTATGCCAACATTTTTAAAAAGTCCAGGCCTTTGAAATTGCTGCATCTTTCAGTCCCTGCAGAATATAGCACCAGTTCAATGACAAGCTATTCTGATACAATCTGCAAAATTATTTTTCTAGTTATTTTGATGAGCGTGGAATAATGAGCAAGACAGCACCTGAAAGTACCCATTTCTGTTATCCTGACCTTTGTGCATCCCGGCTCTAAGGCAAACCTCTCCCAAGCAGGCGATCTCACCTCTCTTGCCCTGCAGCAGTGATGTTTTCTGGGTATGATGGGGAAAGGCAAACCATGGGACCAGAGCATCCTTTAGGGCACTGGGGAGATCAACCACACGCGGCTGGGATTTACTGTCTCCATCTGTGAGGGTGGCCTGAGCAGGTACAGCGTGAAGATGGGCCTCCTCACCCTTGCACAGTTCATCTCTCCTGCAGACAGACTGCACAAAGGCTCGAACTAATTTTATCCTTATTTATTTTTTTTCACCGTCAGAGTTAAACTTGTTCTTGTCTCTGTGTGATGTTAAGACTACTCGGTCTCCTACAATCCATTTCAGTTCTGTGTTTCATATTATTGGAGCTAGATAAAAACTTGTGTGCAGAAGGAAAGTGGTAAAGTCACTCTTTTCACCTTTTATTTTTTTGTCAGCCAGGTTTTAGAATGACCTTATTCATGTCAAAAACTCCCCTAAACCAACATGTATTCCTGGCTTGTGCCTGCATCTCTGTGCATATACCAGCATTTTCCAAATGCAATAGGTGGGGCAATCCCTCTCCTTTCCAGGCACAGAGCAGGTTTTTCCCCTTGTCCCTTGCTTTCCTCAATGCCTTTAATGACATATTGCCATGTCATCACCTCTTCTAACCCCCAGTGAAACCGCATGCATGGGTGAATTAGCAAACCCCACCCAGCCTGCTGTGAGCCACTCTCAGCTATTAATCACCCATGGCTGGTGAGTTTTGTGAAATTTGAGTGTTTTCCTCCTCTCCTCAATTTGCTTTCCTGTGTCCTTGTGCCTACACAGAGGTTTTTAAAAAAAAAAGAAAAAAAAAAGGAAACACCTATGCCCCCATCACTGCTTTGCATTTCAGTAAGGCTGCAAAACCCCTGTAGCAAACCCAACACCTGGCGTGAGGAAGACCGTCCTGCTTGTCATCTGGTTGGTGTCCTCAAGAAAGGAGGAAATTCAGCTATCCACTCATCCACAGAGCCAAACTCAGGTCCAGTCTGAGGCAGGGCATCTAAAGAGAATGGCATCCTCAGAGGTCATACAATCTCACTCCATACCCTGAGATTTGGAATCTCTACGTTACTGGAGAAATTACAGCCACGGTACAGATGGACATAAGTGGACCTCTCACCCTCTCCTCTTTCATTGGGTTTGCCTGTGGGTAAAAGCAGAGGCTAATCATTAAGTGACATAAAAAACAAGCCTCCATGGTGGAGGTACACAGAAGATTGTACTAAATGACAGGAACAATCATATATTTCTTTATATTTGAGGTCATTTAACCAAATTTTGCTCTAAATATTGCAAAGCCGCCCAAGTCTTGCAATACCAACAGGGGCTTTAAAGCCTTTGAAAGTTTTCACTTTGCAAAAGTTAAAAAACTTTAAAGTTTTTCCACAAGAAGAGTTTAAATGGAGTCTTTGTAGCCCTATTTGTCACCAGCTCTGGCAACTGGGTACCAACTTGTTTGGTGCCAAAATGGGACAAGTCTGCTGCCTCCCTGGGGCCCGAGTTAAGGATGTTATCAAGAAGCTTCCTGGTCTGGTCAAACCCACGGACTATTACCCGCTTTTGGTTATGCAGATCGGTAATGATGAGATAGTAGAGAGACGGCCAGAAGCAATCAAAAGGGACTTTAGGGCACTGGGGCGGATGCTAGAAGGATCAGGCGCACAGGTTGTGTTTGCCTCTATTCCTTCAATTATGAGGGAAAATAGTGGAAGGTTTGACAAAGTGCAGCAGATTAATACTTGGCTAAAGGGGTGGTGCCAGCGGTCTAGCTTTGGATTTTTTAACCATGGGGAGATCTACAGGGCACCTGATCTACTGAAACAAGCTGGGGTTCAAATGACACAAAGGGAAAAAAGGATCCTTGGTCACGAGCTGGCGGGACTCATAGAGCGTTCTTTAAACTAGATATGAAGGGGGATGGGGTTATAGCTGGGATTGCAGCGGGGCAGTGCTCTAGAAATTATGAGGACCGGGTGGCCTCCCATCCCCCTAGGGTGAGATCAGTGTGCTCAGCTTGCTCCTTGAAATGCTTATACACCAATGCACGCAGCATGGGGAATAAGCAGGAGGAGCTAGAAACCTGGGTTCGGGCAGGAGCTTATGATCTGGTGGCAATTACAGAGACATGGTGGGACAGCTCACATGACTGGAATGTGGTCATGGGTGGCTATGTCCTTTTCAGGAAAGACAGGCCAGCCAGGCGAGGTGGTGGAGTCGCTCTTTACGTGAAAGAGCAACTACAGTGTCTTGAATACCATCCAGGCATGGATGAGGAGCAAGTTGAGAGTGTGTGGGTTAGAATTAAGGGGCAGGCTGGCAGGAGAGATACTGTTGTGGGTGTCTATTACAGGCCACCAGATCAGGGTGAGGAAGTTGATGAGGCCTTCTACAGGCAGCTGAGAGCGGTCTCACAATCACAGGCCCTGGTTGTCATGGGGGATTTTAACTTCCCTGATATTTGCTGGAAGGACAATTCAGCCAGCCAGCCACAGTCCAGGAGGTTCCTCCAGTGCATCGATGATAATTTTCTGATGCAAATGGTGGAGGAGCCAACTAGGAGAGGAGCACTGCTGGACCTCATCCTCGCTAACAAGGAGGATCTGGTTGAAGCAGTAAAGGTTGAGGGCTGCCTTGGCTGCAGTGACCATGAAATGGTGGAGTTCAGGATCTCATGTAGCAGAAACAAAATAGCAAGCAGAATTGCAACCCTGGACTTTGCCAAGGCAAACTTTGGATTTTTCAAGCAATTACTAGAGAAAATCCCATGGGCAAGGCTGTTTGAAGGTAAAGGGGCCCAAGACAGTTGGTTAGCGTTCAGGGACTGCTTCTACCATGTTCAAGATCAGAGCATCCCGACACGTAGGAAGTCAAGGAAGGGAGCCAGGAGACCTGTGTGGCTAAACAGGGATCTGCTGGGTAAGCTCAAGGGCAAGAGGAGAATTTACAGATCTTGGAAGGCAGGGCTGGCCACTTGGGAAGAATATAAGGTTGTTGTCCGAGGGTGTAGGGAGGCAACTAGGAAAGCAAAGGCCTCCCTAGAATTGAACCTGGCGAGAGGGGTCAAGGACAACAGGAAGAGCTTTTTCAAATACGTGGCAGATAAAACTAACACCAGAGGCAATGTAGGCCCACTGATGAATGAGGTGGGTGCCTTGGTGACAGAAGATACAGAGAAGGCAGAGTTACTGAATGCCTTCTTTGCCTCTGTCTACTCTGCCGGAGGCTGTCCTGAGGAGCCCCGTTCCCCTGAGGCCCCAGAGGAAGTCAGGGCAGTGGAGGAGTTTGCTTTAGTCAATGAGGACTGGGTTAGGGACCAATTAAGCAATCTGGACATCCATAAATCCATGGGTCCAGACGGGATGCATCCACGGGTGCTGAGGGAGCTGGCTGATGTCATTGCTAGACCACTCTCCATCATCTTTGCCAAGTCTTGGGAGACGGGAGAGGTGCCTGAGGATTGGAGGGAAGCAAATGTCACTCCAGTCTTCAAAAAGGGCAAGAAGGAGGACCCGGGAAACTATAGACCGGTCAGCCTCACCTCCATCCCTGGGAAAGTGATGGAACGACTTATCCTTGGTGCCATCTCAAGGCATATCAGGGATAAGAGGGTCATTAGAGACAGTCAACATGGCTTCACGAAAGGGAAGTCGTGCTTGACTAACCTCATAGCCTTTTACGAGGATATAACAAGGTGGATAGATGATGGCAGAGCGGTGGATGTGGTCTACCTTGACTTCAGTAAAGCATTTGACACAGTCTCCCACAGCATCCTTGCTGCTAAACTGAGGAAGTGTGGTCTAGACTCTCGGGTAGTGAGGTGGACTGTGAACTGGCTAAGGGGAAGAAGCCAAAGAGTTATGGTCAATGGGGCGGAGTCTGGTTGGAGGCCTGTATCCAGTGGAGTGCCTCAAGGGTCGGTACTGGGACCAGTATTATTCAATATATTCATCGATGACTTGGATGAGGGACTAGAGAGTACTATCAGCAAGTTTGCTGATGACACCAAGCTGGGAGGAGTGGCTGACACACCAGAAGGCTGCGCTGCCATCCAGCGAGACCTGGACAGGCTGGAGCGTTGGGCGGGGAAAAATTCAATGAAATATAACAAGGGTAAATGTAGGGTCTTGCATCTGGGTAGGAACAACCCCAGGTTCCAGTATAAGTTGGGGAATGACTTATTAGAGAGTAGTGTAGGGGAAAGGGACCTGGGAGTCTTGGTGGACAGCAGGATGACCATGAGCCAGCACTGTGCCCTTGTGGCCAGGAAGGCCAATGGCATCCTGGGGTGTATTAGAAGGGGGGTGGTTAGTAGGTCGAGAGAGGTTCTCCTTCCCCTGTACTCTGCCCTGGTGAGACCCCATCTGGAATACTGTGTCCAGTTCTGGGCCCCTCAGTTCAAGAAAGACAGGGAACTGCTGGAGAGAGTCCAGCACAGGGCAACTAGGATGATTAAGGGAGTGGAGCATCTCCCTTATGAGAAAAGACTGAAGGAGCTGGGGCTCTTTAGTTTGGAGAAGAGGAGGCTGAGGGGTGACCTCATTAATGTTTACAAATATATCAAGGGTGAGTGTCACGAGGATGGAGCCAGGCTCTTCTTGGTGACAACCACTGATAGGACATGGGGGAATGGGCTGAAACTGGAACATAAGAGGTTCCGCTTAAACTCGAGAAGAAACTTCTTCTCAGTGAGGGTGACGGAACACCGGAACAGGCTGCCCAGAGAGGCTGTGGAGTCTCCTTCTCTGGAGACATTCAAGACCTGCCTGGACACGTTCCTGTGTGGCATAGTCTAGGCATTCCTGCTCTGGCAGGGGGATTGGACTTGATGATCTTTCGAGGTCCCTTCCAATCCCTAACATTCTATGATTCTATGATTCTATGACAGTGCTAGCAGTCCCATCCCAGGACTCAGAAAATAGGTGTTTGAGTTACACACGAGGCATGGTACAGAGATGGTGATCCTGGAGAGACGTGGCACTGACTCCTTCCAGGTCAGGTCCAAAGCACACTGAAGGTCGGAGGAGAAGATGATGTTTTATTGGGATGAGACAACTTCAGTCTCCAATGCCTTTCTGTAACTATAAAAACAAGGGTTCCCATTTGTATAATGAAATAAGCAAAAAGGCAAAATTATTTCTGAGTTTAACCAAATTCCAGTCTATTTCAACCAAAGGCCTATTTCAACCAGACCACCTGACGGGGAGGAGGAGGAGAGCCACGTCCTGTAACAGGAATCATCACACATGCTCCACTTCCTCCGCTCTTCTCCGTTCACCAGATCTTTATCATGAGAGATCGCTCGTGCTGTGCTGTTTCCTCTTCTTGTTACGATCTCCTGCACAACAGGGACTTCTCAGAATTTTAATGCTTAATAATATATTTGACCTTTTCATTAGTCCAGCTTTTGGTTGGCTTTCACGTTAATTTCATCTTTTTTTGGGTGGCACACACTGCAAACTGGGCAGAAACCATGCACCGACATCAGTTCACATTAGAAAACACTGTAAAAACCAGATTAACATACTCTGCAATTACATTTCAAAGAATTCAGGTGGGAAACGATACCACCTTTTTCAAAACAGAATTGGTGCCAGAGGTTTCAGAGATGACTAAGTTTTGCAGAAAAACAAGACATACTTCTCATTTATTGGTAAAATTAAAAAAAGTTTAATAAAACTATTTTTTGGCATAGCAGGAGACTGGGCTCGCTCTCTTACCACTGCAGAAGTGTTGGTTAAACAGCAGCAATACAGATACTAGCTGGCGCCAGGACTCGAACACCACCACTTCTCACATCACCCTCTTTGACATTTCCCAAAGAATTGGCACCAACATTTTCTTTGCTTTTGTATCTCTTGCTGTCTGTTTTCATTCTGTATTATAATACCCTTATCCACGATAATCTGAATTTATCTGACAGCAGTGTTTCATGCATCAGTGTATTAAACTGCTTTCTCAGAGCCTACATTTGGTTGTCTTTTGAAACAGATTTTAAACTAGACCAAACAGATATATTTATTGATTCCATTAGTATTGGTTCACACTGATTCAAGTGCTTATTTGGGAGTAAATGAAGTGAATCAATTTTATTTGGAATACTGCAGCTTTTTATATGATCCCATTCCATCTGTGGGTGATTTTCTGGCTTCCCTTCCATCACTTCTCCACAGAGATTTAATACTTCATGCATTATTTTAACAAGGATAGCAGTGACAGCTATCAATTACCTGATGAAAATCACCAGATGAACCCAACTTGTCCTCTGAAGAAGCCTTCCTGAACCACATTTGGCCTTCCCTGGGCATCTTCCAGAATCCACATTTTTTTTACAACTCCTCTGCAAGCACATAAGGCATCTTTTGAGCAGAGAAAGGTACTGCCTTTGGTCAAAATTTAATTCTGTAAATTTGGCCTGAGGTCACACATCAAACAACTCTAGCAGAGCCTTCAGTGCCATGTCTTGGGGCTCTGAGCAATACCCAAAATGCTCCACACAATACAGTTGGGATCCTTCTTTTGACTTTCAGGGTTGTATTTCCTCAAACTCCATACCAAAGATAACCATTTTAGCACATCCCACTTCCATATATCTGAATACAGACCCCTGCACCTCTCACATATCTACATATACATTAAATTATGTGTAGGCATATATTACATTAGGAAACAAAGTAGTAAGTAGAGCTGAATAAGAGGAATGTCTCTGCTCCTTCCCACTCTGAAATAAAGGGATTAAAATCAGTTGCCGTTGCACTATTAGATATGTACGAAGAAGGAGTTGGGTGCCTTTATCTTGTCATCGCTGGTTTACAGCTACAAGGGCCTCTTATTTCCCTATGATGTTTCCTCTGGGGTGACAAAAATCTGTTTCAAAATGTTCCCAGCCGTGGTTTGAGGCTTCCTTGCTCAGGGCCGGTAGATAAGGTGACTCCCCATCGCTACACGTGCTGCAAGCAGGGAGCAGAGCCCAGCAACTGGCGCCAACTGAAAAAGGAGCTCTGCCCTGATCTTATCCGTCCAGCGTGAGCAACACCCCACCTTGCTCCACGCGGGCATCCTGTTTCCCAATGCCACCGCGATCTTTGCACAAGAAAAAAACCACATTTCTAATCATGAGAGTGGTCAAACACCGGCACAAGAGAGGTTGTGGTGACTCCATGCCTGGAGATGTCCAAAACCCAGCTTGGCACAGCCCTGGGCAACCTGCTCTAGGTGACCCTGCTTGAAGAGGGGGTTGGACCAGGTGATCTTTGGAGGTCCCAGTCAACCTCAACTGTTTTCTAATTCAAAAAACTCCAGCCTGACTCAGAGGACAGCTACCACAAATGACTGGCAATGGCACAGAGAAGATGGTTACTCTTTAATACAACTAGGATTCACACGGTGTTAATGCCAAAGTGCCCCACTCATCCACCAAGAGCTGAGAGTCCTAGACCCCTTACAAACTCGGAAAGGAAGGTTTGACTTCTCTCCTCTTTCTCCTCTCTTGCATAGACAAAATTACGCTGCAATATCTGGAGAAGCAATGCTCTGACCAAAGAGCTAGCTTCGTTATTAATACTGTTTAAATTAATTTTCACATATGGGGTATATTATATTATTATATTATAATATAATATTTATATTATATAATATATTATATATATTATATTATAATATATATTATATTAGATATATTATATTATAATACTGGTTCACAGCACAACTGTCAGGTTTTGGTTTTCCCTCTCTCCATTCTCCCCAAACGAAGCATCAGGTGATGCCTCATGAGTAGAATAATACGGGTATCATCTGGGTGGAGTAAGTGATTAGCAATGAATTAACTTTAAAGTGACAGGGAATATTAAGAACATGAGAGGTGACAAGCAAAAGATCTGTGACACATGGCTGCAGCTCAATATGTCAGCGTAGTGAAATCATAGCTCCACACCAGCTAAGTAAAGCAGGTTTCATTCATCTTCTCCATCTATGAATGAATGCATGGAAAAAAATACTAAAATCAAAGGTGATGTGGTGAAATCGTCCTTAGGGAGCAGTGGGTGTAATGGTGACACTTCATACAATTAATGGAAACAATGAAGGTAAAGGCAAGAATGCGAAAGGCTGTGTGCCACGTGAAGATATTCACTAACTGATTTGCTTGCTTGTTTTTGCCATTTCCCAAAAGCATAACCTTGTAACAACCCTCAGAAGTCTGGTGAGCATGTGATTACATCCCTTCTTTCGTCTCCTTGGAGTTGAAACTCTAAAGTCAACCAAGCATCTTGTCACCTGCCCCTCTTGGCAGTCTCCTAACCAGTCCCTTAAACTGGTTTGGGGAGGAAAGGGAAAACCCTTATGTCAGTTCCACTTCATAACCATGTCTTCAAGTTCAGTGCCCGTGGCTTCTTCCCCAGAAATCTATCCTGGAGGGCCCCGAGTCCTGACATTTAATAATCTTACTCAAAACCACCAGAATTTTTATCTTTCCTTGTTTTGCCAGACCACCCAGTGGCAACATATGAAGAGGATTGTCTCTATCACACTACTGGATTTGCTTGGACACAGATTCATGGAGAAGAGCATTCTCTGAGCAGTCCCTACCATGGTCTGTAGAATGAAGGCATCAACAAAAATTAATAATCAAATAGAAAACTGAACTGAATTCTGCTCAACTACACATGTGGTGGCTCTCTAAGAAAATATCTGTATTAATACCAGTCAGCTCCAGTTGCTTAAAATAAATAAATAAAATAAATAAAATAGATAAAAATAATAAAAATATTTTGACATATAATAGTTCATTAGGAAATAGCTTTAAAGTACCAGATTAATTTCAAATAAATGAACAAACAAGCTTGCATTGGCTGTACCTGCTGCTGAAACTGAAGTTTAAGAAACAATGCATTCACTGCCTTGACTACGTGTTAGGCAGTCCTTATCTATTTTTTGAAGCTCAAAAGGCAAGTGCTACTAGATTGCTATGCTTGCTAAAAAATTGATTTCATAGAAATTGCTTTGGATAGGGAAAGGAGATAACCAAGTTTTGGGTTTGGGTTGTGTTTTTTTTTTTTTTTAAACAGGCAAATAAAACAAGGCGACAAGTGTCAAATGATATTATTAAAGTTCTTTTCTTTGTTAGGAGATTCTTAAAAATCCTTAAAACCCAACAATTTATATGAGCCAAACGCACCAGAAATACATTCTTAGAGCTTTGCCCATAGATAATTTATCAGCTGATTAAGAATAGAGATTTCTCTCCTAATTATGTTAGCATGGAGCACTGGAAGAGTTTTTCACATAAAAAGAAAGTGAATATTATTCATTAATCAAGTCTCCCTGCCCCCACCCAGCTCTGCTAAAAGCAGAAAGTTAAGTGGGTCAGGAGAAGGGTTACGAGTGATGCTGCAAGACCAGAGATAAGCCATCAGGCAGTTGGAGGGGAAAGCATTTTATCTAGAAGAACAGGCCTGACTGTTGTTCCATCCAGATAAGCACTAGAGCTTCTCTGTGTAGGGAAATAGCCTAAAATAGCCGTTGTGGAATATCCCTGCCTAAATACCTCCTGAGATAGATAAACAGTGCTTTGCACTAAACCCTCTTTTGGTCCAGTGCAGAATGGCATAAGCCAAGTGGTGCAAAGACTCTGAGAATGATGAATTAGAGGGTACCCTGAGCAGCCTTGGGAGAAATTACTGTACTATAAAATCACTATTGGGCTTATTCCACCATCCTTTTCCCCTAAAACGAAACTTTGGGTTAAGGATTCTGGTGGTGTACGCTTGGTAGAGGAATGGGGCAAATGATCAAAGACAAAACTGCATCAGAGGTCCATCCACAGTTTACTCAGCCTAGCTTAGACACGCACGGATCAGCGTGAAATAATAGAAAAGGTTTCCCTATTAACATCCTCAGTCTCAAAGAAGTCTCGGTTAAGTGGCAGTACATACAATGAGATGAAGTATGTGGGCGATAACGCAGTCACCTGAATTTGGCAGGACAGGAGAGCTAGAGATCATTAAAATATTTTGCATTAAGGTGAATGAACTGGCTAGTGATGTTATCTTTAAAACCATTCCTTCCCTAAGAACTGAAGTTTTCTTTCATAACTGAATCTATACCAACCCCAGAAAGTCCTTCACCTTTCATCTGTTACATAAAGTTGCCTCCTAAGAGTAGCTGAAATGCCTTGTACAGGGTGCATTGTAGCAGCTTAATCTTAAAAACTTTCTCTCCAGCAGATATGAGCAGCATAAAAATGGTATCCTATCGATATTGTTATCGCCTTCCCCCTCTCTAGAGAATACAGAAAAATCAATGCTATGTATTAAATGGATCACAGCCCATATATGTACTGGGGAGTCTTTAGTAGAAACCACGAATAGGACATCCAGCTGCAGTTTTTCTAGCAGGGTCCCGTATCTGTTTTTGACCTAGATCATTTACTATCTTATCAAAAATCTAACCAAAAACAGAGAAACAGAGCCGGTAATATTCATAGAGGAGGCAGATCTGTGAGACCATGATAAAGATTAGGATGTCAGTTATCCAAAGCCATCCGGATCTGCTGGGTGGCTGGACTCATTCGACCAACACGTGTTTTAGTACATCCCAGCTTCCGACTAGACATCCAAGGACCAGCGATGCTGGTCACATTTTTCAGGAGGGAGGTTGTATTCTGAAAAGCAGTGATTCAGCCAAAGCTTCGAGGTCAGATAGACACAGGGTAAAAGTGCAACGCACAACCATAAGCACAGCTCACTGCTCCACAAACACTGAAAAGCCATTCATTGGAACACAAAGATATATATGAGTGTATACAGAGATATGTAAGTACAGGGAGAATAGTCTCAAGAAGTAGCAAGATGTTAAAGGGACAGCTACTGCAATACCGTTTCTAAGTCTGGCATCCACACTTTGACAAGTAAAAGAGACAGAACAGCATTAAAAAATACCTTTGGACTTCTGAAATGAGGGGGTTTTTGTTTCTTTTTACAATTACTTCATAAAACCGTTAGTGCTAGCTAGGACCTTTTTTGCTCTGTGCTAGGACACCACCTAGCTCTGAAGGGTTTCTAAGCACTAAGGTAATGCAAATAATCAATATCAACCTAGATTGATTCAAACCTTGCTGTGTTCTAATATCTACTAACAACATCTGTTTTCTTGCTGGAAGAACAGGGGAAAAGTTGAAGGCAAATAAGGAGAACATTTGACTGAAGAAATTAATTTTTAAAAAGAACTCCCAAGAAAAAGCACTTTAAATGCCTTATCATGGCCACACAGCAGCAGCATAACACTCAGTATGTACTGCAGGCATCCGAACCATGCATTCACTGCTCAGGAAAAGCAACTGTCACCCAAACACTACACATCTCTGCCACTCCAGTAAAAGGAGAAGCTTTTCAAGCTGGTTAGGGCTTGGGTTGTTTTCAGGTCAGCCACTGAAACATCCCTTTGATAGAAAACAGCATACGGAGGTATCCAAGGACAACTATATTCCACACCATTCATAGCACGCTGGCCAAAACCGTCAGGCGTGGCCATCAGTGTTCTGTACGCACCATGCAACACCTCAACTTTTTTTTTCACAGAGACCAAAGACTGATATTAGCTACAGCCTTGGGCACAATGATTTTACACGCCTCAAAATAATAATAATCTGCAATGACTGTACTCCGAGATGTCTGAATTAACCCATAAATGAGATAGAGACTGAACTGACAACTAGAAGTCAAGTTGCACTCATGAAGGCAGATGCTGTCCCCGAAATCACCCATTTGGGTGGTTGTAATGGCTATCACCAGCACAGGTACATACGAGAGGGCACGCACAGATGACAGCGTGTCCAGAAGAGCACGTACAACAGCCCAGAGAGCTCAGAGGAGCACTTGCATCTCAGTAAATCAGCTTAGCTACAGGAAGGCTGCTCAGGCCACGCAGATTTGTGGCAGCTGAGGATCTTGTCCTATAGGCAACAGATCCCGTTGTGCCTTATAGAGCAGCTCATCCTTCCTAAGATGGGACCACTTCAGAAAAAGATTTTGGAGAGCCAGAGCATCTGCGGTACCACCGACAGCAGACTGCCAAAATGCCTCTTCACAGTTTGTGTGAAAATACAGCTGTGTTTCAGGCACGTCTGCTGCGGCTCGCGTGGAACTGAAAACAGTTTGACAACTTTTCTCGAGTTCAAGAGCCATCGCAGAGCTCCCTTTTGTAGGTTGGTCCTGTTTCTTCACCATCATGAACCACCACAATCAGAGGCAAACCCTTAAACATTTTTTTTTTCCAAGACAGTTATCAAGAGACAGCCAGTGGCAGGCTACCATGGGAGATGAATTTGAAAACAGAGGCTGGTCAGATTTTGCAACTAACTGATAAAACCAAATCAACCTCAGAAACAAATTCCTCTACTCATTTCAAAGACGAGATGAGGGGGGGCTGGGGAACGAAAACAGATAAAGGCTTCAAGCAAGATCTCTTTTTTTTCCCATCTTGGAGATTTCTGGGAGTGCTTTGAATGCTTTATTTTAGCAAGGAATAAAAGTCCCTGCTCCTGATAGACTGCAGTGCTCTCTGCCCTGAAGACAGATCAATATTACAGATCACAAATAAAATAGTCAAAGGATTGAAAACAGGATTTACAACTGAATAGCTACCACACCTACATGAAAATAATAATTTACATTCCTCACCACACCCTATAAACTACACACAAGCAGCCTGAAACAGGAAAAGCAACAAAAATAATGGGAAAGAGCAGCAAATAGTGTCTTGACATTATTTGAACTGATATGAAAACAGGAGTTGAGGGCAGGGAAGTATTTCCTCTTGAAACCAAACAAAATAAGCCAGCAACCTTCAGCGGGTTTAGAGTTTCAGGCTTTCTTACTGAGACAAAAAAAATCCCCCAATCCTCTCAAATCTATGAAAAGCAGACGCTTTCCATAGAGAATGAGTTATTTGAAAAGCAATTTTCTGTTAAAAATCAGTTTTGACAGAGTAGTTTCATCTGGGCTCAGATGTTCGATGCCACTAGAGCCTTTGCCAGGAATAAAAACTGGCATTTAGCTCCGAAGTTGTCAGGGTTAAAGACTTCTTGCCTAGGGGAGAGGTTCCTCCGTCCCAGAGACGGACGGTGACAGATCAGAAGGGATAGAGGTTCACGATTTGTGTGGGAGTCTTGAATAATCTGTTCCTATTTTAATGTGAACATGGGTGGTAACATGGAATTACAGCGTGTGGAGGCGGGCTGGTGTGCACGGATTAATGAAAAATAATGAGATAATATTGAGCATTTATATAGTTTTGTTAGAACAGTTCAGATTCTCCACCGACAGCAATCCCTGGGAAATATCATATTGTGGGACTTCATTCCTAATCTCTACACCAGGAATTAATAGGACACACAGAGGCTATTTCACAAGTATATTCCTTTGAAAAGAGCTTTCGTTCTTAGTCTTAAATTTTAAGCAACGAGAGTACTTACACATTAATCCTTGCAATTCATATTCCATTGAATCCAGAAGTCATTGTGGCTCCTAAGGTACTCTGTTCTGAAAAAAAAAACCCCAACACACTGATAATTGCATGCTGGAAATTACGACATGCACCAAGAGGAGACAAAAATAAGCACTGAAGGGCAGAAGGGTAAAGCTGGGGTTATTGAGGAGTAACTACATTAAGCTTGACTAAAAAGAAAAAAAAAAACCAAAATAAATCAAGAAAGTTCAAACTGCAATCCAAGCAAAATTTATTTTTAGCCCCTCGATTATTGTGAGTTTCATAATGTGATTTTGAGGACCTACCATTGCCTCCTATTAACACAGTTCTGTTATATATTCTGTGGTATCTTGGTGGGAAATGATTCATTGGAGGGCTGGGATTTGACGTTCGAGCACAGAGATGGAGAAAAAACACACTTTGATTCACCACGTTTTGGAAACACAAATTCACCCTCAGATGAAACTTTAGCAATTTCTTGAAAGCACTGCATAAAAATAGAAATATTAGCGCTATAGAAGCAAAAGCCAAGAACTGACACTTAATCTTTATTAACTGAGAAAAATACAGTGGGTTTTCGTAAAGCTGCAGAAGGCACTTGGTCCGAACACACTGCCCAAAACCTATTTGTGCTGTTGTGCCCTGTTGGTGACAAGGGGAATTTCAACTTAATGCGAAGGTGCTGGGCAGGCAGGTCAGAAATACAGCACTTACCTGGCTACTAGATTGATCCAGGTGATCAGCATGAAGTGTGATGCTGCAGTTCAAAAGCCCCTCCGCAATTACATCATTTGAGCCGGTAACAGAGAAAATGATGAAATATTTTGAAGCCAGTCTCCTCCCATAGACCAAATTAAGACTCGATGGTGATGACAGCATATGCAGACCCTGGTCACTGAAGTAATTTTTAAGCCCTTGGTGCTATTAAGCAGGAAAACGCTTTTTTTTCCAATAGAGTAAGAATTTCCTAGCGAACATGACGCAGGGGAAGAATTAGACACGATTCCTTGTTGTCTAGATCAAAGAGTTAAATGGCTAAGGTCAACCTGCCCTTTGCTTGGAGCTGCTGACAGGGTGATCTAGAGAAAAAGGCAATGGTACACCATGGTGTGACTCTTACCCAGACACTTTAACAAGCACAAACAATATGCTGGCCCTGCATCACAGCCAGGAGATTTCTAAGAGTCTCTTCCTTAATAACTTGAGGCGATGCACAGAATCTCACTCCCACAAATCACTCAGCAGTCTTTTAGTTTCTGCCCATGAGCTCTCCCCCTCATCTGAAGTCAACACAAAGAGCTTCATCACCTGGAATCAGTTTTGGGACAGGACCACGTGTCAGTCAAGTCCTACTATGGCACAACATGATTTTTCCTCCACACATTAAATATTTGAACCGTCCTACTAGCTGAATCCTGGGTCTTTTTGAACCAAACCCTGTAATTTGGCAATCCTGAGTGAAAGAAAATAGGGAAAAATCTGCTATTGGACAGAAGCATTCCCTGGGGACAACATAGATCAAACATGACTTAAAGAGGAAGATTTAAGATTTATTCAGATGATATCTTAAGGAGTTTCCATTTCATGTCAACGATGAACACTTTTATTATGGGGATAGGCTGGTTAATCTTTAACCAAGAATTTACAAGAGATTTCTAAAACAAGCAACAATTAACAAAGCTTCATGAGATCTTCCTTTTATTCTGCAGAGTTTGTACTCTTCAGCGCTACCAGATTGATAGCTGTATTACGAAAGAAAGAACAAGGTAGGTGATGTGAACTCCCCAGTAAATCCCTACTGGGAAGATCAGGTCTGGATATGACAGAGGAGAACTCAGCAAAAAAAAAAACAAAACACCATGCTGAGGGAAGGGTTCAAATGAATTGTTTATGCAGCTCGAGTGTTTTCCAGAAAAAAAACTGGACCTTGTCTCCTAACACATTTCAAAAACATGGTCAATCAAGTGGCAGATGACTGATGCCACCATTTCACATAGTAGGACCTTAGGGGGAATATTTCTCTAGCTCATGCTGATGAAAACTGTCATTAGCTTCGACAACGAATAATAAAAGTGGATCCACACCAAAAGTGCCAGTCTCATAACCCATATTCATGACCCCAACTCACAACACATTCAGTCTCCCCAGCTAATTAATGGGATTTGTTATCAGGTAGAAATGCAGCTCCTTTGAGGTGCCAAACTGCCACGTGTGTTTCCTGCTGCAAGAAAGAAAAGCGTATGCATAGATCCAGGAAGCTTGAATGGAAAACCCTTTCATGTCAGAAGTTTATTTTTATTGGTAAAATATTAAATAATATACAGAATTAAAAACTGCACTTACACTTCTGAGAAGAAATAATTCTTGGACAAATTATATGCTTGTTCCTGAGATTCCCTACATTTATTCCAGTAGCTGTGCACTCAAGACAGTACAAACCTTTATAATATAATCCTTTTCACAAAGTATTACAAAGTTTCTGCAGCTTCTTTTATTTATACACACATACAGACTCACACTCTCACATGGCTGTACAACACTCACACATGTACAGAGTACACACACACAGATGTGGAACCATGTGTATGCATGTGTATACTAAGAAGAAAAACAAAATAATAAGTCCCATAGTTCAGTCTACAGCGGCAAAACTTTTTTAGCAGGGGGGATACAGGTTTACATTAGGGTTGCTCACATGCACCACTGTCACAGTGATCATTTCTGAACTCCTTTTATAAGAGCATGTTCCAATGACAATTCCCATTGGCTTCACTGGTGTTTGGAATAAACTCATGATTTCTCTGGATTTTTTTTTAAATTTTTTTAAATGTAATTTAAAAGATTCCTCAATCTGAGCTCAGAACTTGTCACAGAACTAAAAACATTGTAACCTGGGAGAAAAGTGGTCATTTGCCCGATTACTCACTCGGCTTGCTCCAGGAAAAACTGGGCACTGAACTGGGCAGAGTGCAACTCTGTATGAGTCAGGGAAGATGTCGTGATAAACGGGTGAGACTCGATAGCCTGAAATTACGCTCACAATACAGTGCGCGCTTTGCTGTGATTCCATTGCTTCAGTGCGGCCCCTGTTTGCGGGAGGACTTGAAAAACCTACGTGAGGTTACCAGAATTTGGCCCAAGGAGCATGAACCCATGGACAACCACGGCAGTCGCTCACCAAATGCATTTTTCTTCTTGAACTCAAAAATGCAAGAGTCTGGGAAATAATTATGGCAATCGGTCGGAAGGGGATATGGTCTCCTCACCTTTGTTATTATTAGAAAGAAATATCTTAAATATAAATTTAAAAGACAAAAGTGGCTACCGTGCATGCGCAGTAACTGCCTTTCAAAGAAATCTCAACGGGATCTTTTTTTATTACGTACCTAAATACATATTTACAGAACAGCGGCTTCAGTCTACTGGGGAAAAAAAAAAAAAGGCATTAGAAATACACTATATATAAATATGTATGATATGTAAAAAGAGTCCCATCTAAACTTATATAAGACAATGACAACTCTAAAGAAGCTTTTCTGGTCTCTCAGGTAGATAAAGGACATGAGTCCTGTAATTCTTACACAGGCAAATCTCTCCCATTAGATTAAATGGCAGTTTTGCCCTAGCTGAAAGATTAGACCTAATCCAAAACCCATCATCAAAGTCAACAAGAGTCTCCACTGAGCAGGTTTTGGATCAGACCAAAATATCTTCTTTCTTTCTTTTTTTTTTTTTTTTTTGTTATTTTTAATAAACATCAATATTAAGTGCTTTGCTTAAAAAGAAAGCTGCAATTAGAAAAGAAAAGGAAGGAAGAGGCAAGAACAGGTATGTCCTTATTTCATACACTGGATGTGTTTCAATGTCAAATAAAAGCAGGAGGTATGAGTTTTAGCCTTAATTTACAGTTTCTCACCTTTCGTCAGTCATAATCTGAATTTACTTGAACCTTGCCTTTAAGCCTATTTGAGAAAGAGCATTTTGTTTCACTGATTTGTGTGGACTGAGTAAAGAAAAAAGAAACCACTGTACATGAATAGGATGTCAGGAAAAGTATTGCACTTGAACAGAAAAATAACCCAAAAAGGTGGTTTTGTTGGTGACTTTTTTTTTTTTAAACTAATGTAAGCAAATCATCCATGTCTGCAATGAGCACGTTTAGAAAGCAGGATCCAAGAATGAAGCATACAAAGCAAATTTGGGGTTGGTAACCCCCACCCTGGAATACAACAGTAGTAAAACATTTTTTAAAGCATTTTCTTCCAACAGGAAAAAAAAAATTATATGACTTTTTTTTACTTTACAATTTTAAATCTTTCTAAACATTTTCATTAAAAGTTTCCAGTTTCTCATAAAAAGATATACATTTTAGGAAAAAAAAATACAACCAGAAAATAAAATCAACTAAAAAGGAAGGCAAATATACAGTATTATAATTACACCACTGTGGAGTCACCTTGGAAGGTACCCTAGATCTTTAAAGTGTTACAAAGAGTACGTACCTTAATGTTATTTGTTTTCTCAAATCAACTATCTTTTTTTCATTTTCCTGTTTTTAATATAAAACTACACTTGAGTACAAAAATATGTAAACAGACTGTACAGCCAATGAACAAAACCCAAAAAAACAAACCCATAAACAAACCCCCAGCCCCCTTCGACAGCCCAAAGCTACAGGAGATAAGAGCAGGCCCAGACTTAAAGCTCAGAGAAGAAAAAGGGGGAGAGAGAAAGAGAAAACCACTGAAAGCCAGAGGAGACTGCTACATGGCAGAGGAAGTGAACACGTTCAAGCTCTGAGGACACTTGACAATTTGTCAAATAATTGATCACAGTTTCAGAATCTGAATGACTACAAAAATAACCCAAAAAAAGTCCTTCCCTTGTTACAGTGTGTTCAGGAACGAACATCCGTTTCCAGTAAGCAATGTCAAATCCCAGTAAGTGCATAGTAGGGGATTCAGTGACCTCTACACCCCTTCAAGCTTTTTTTATTCGATATCACTTGAGGTAAAACTAAATGGCCCGATCTACTGCAAACTGGCCTCGTTGTGCCAATAACAAAGTCACTCTCTCCGCCGTGCCTTGCAGGAGGTGTCCGTATTTTATCCGTGACTGGTAATGCAGATGAGAGGCTACTGGTGGTATTCACGTACCGCCGAGCACGAGGGATTAAGGCTACTACAAAAACGTAAGCGAACGCGTCTTCACCACAGAGCCCCAACATCGAGTGTGGGCAACCAAGACCTAACCAGAGCTGCTGCACTGCACCAATTAGCAAATAAGGCTCTGATCTCACAAATAATGGTGATCATTAAGCCCAGGGTTTACTGCAGAGCTCCTATGTGCTTCCAGATCTAATCGAAGGGATAGCAGAAGGCTAGTCATGTTCTCAAACGTTTCCTTGGGCTGCAGTGCAGTCGCCTAAATCAATACCTGCTGCAACGTCACGCTTTGGGTCAAGCTGCTCCCTTTCTCCCAAGAGCACACATCATATGAGTTTCTCTCGAGATATGATCTGATTAACTTTGTCACTTGTTCTGTTAAAACACTTCACGTACTGCCAGTAAATACATCACAGTCCTTTTTTTTTTTGAAACTGTAAATAATACTAGGTTTTACTACATCAGTGCGAGTCTTTGCATTTCCCTCCACTGATTAATTGGGTCCCATGATTCGTATGCTAAGGAAAAGCTGTTGCAGAAGCAGAGAGCATGAGCAGTTCTCCTCCCAAATGAGGATCCACACAAACGTATCGGTAACCAGCTTTCCAAAGGCTGGAAGCAACCAGGAACTGGGAATGCTTGCCTACATGATCAACTGAGAAGCGAGGTGATTTAAATAGATACCAGTTTTATTATCTTGACCTGTTAAGCGTGCAGCATGGCAAAATGTCAGCACACCACCTCCTCCTGACTGTCCACTGCTCCAGAGCCGGGCATTGGCTGTAGGACACGAAATCAGAAACCAGTGACATTCTCCTTGCCCAGCACTTCAGGACAATTCCTCAGGAGATAAAAGGGAATATATTCACTACAAAGCAAACTGCCTCTTTTCTACCTGATTCCTCATTGCTCCTCCCACGGACTCTCTGTGACTGCCACAGGTCCAGACCCCAGCAGACACGTGCTGAGGAAGTGACACTGGGCTCAGAGTCTGACCCAAAGTGTGCTGGGCTGCTCCCGTCCCCTGTCAGCATGCATCATCCTGTGCCTGTGCCGTGACGCTCAGACACTGCACCCATGCAAGGTAAATAACTAGATCTGAAACTAGGTCACCAACCTGTCAGGAAAGTACCGAAACACACACTGCGCTTTTCGCCAACGCGTTCCAGCTAATAAACCCCCATAACATCCACAGATGGGCTTCTCTCATCTCTAAGTCAATTATTAGGGTGGCAGCAGCATGGCAGTCAAACTTGCAAACCCTTTCCAAAGGACTTTTGTTCTTGTCAGATTTCTTTTTCCGGGCTGAAGCAAGCGGCAGACGCTTTTAAGCCTGCACCAGCTCTTAAGTGGGAACTTAAAAGCAAAGTCCATTTTCAAGCATGCTTTACTTAAACCTGTGGAGGGGAAGAAAAAAAGGGGACGGCTGCCTGGCACTCTTATAGGGCACGGTGCAGCCTCAGCACCGCTCTGGGGACGCTGTGTTGGTTGGGATGAGCTCCGAGACCAGCTCTGGCTGGAGAGTTGGAATGCACTTTGCCAGGGTAATTTTCAGCCCTTCTCACTCCCAAGAGCCAGCTGACTCCAGGAAATCTCACAGCAAGGTACCAAGACAGTCCTCTCTCTAGGCCAGGCTGCCAAAGAGGGCGCAGATGGGGAGCAGGATCAGCCTCACTACGCCACGGGAGAAGGGATGTGTACTTTGGGTTGGTTTCTGTCGTGCATTCTGAAAGGGTACGGTAGGATATCATGAACGACATCACGAACTTCCAAAATGCATTTGAAAAAGGCACATATACAATACAGCATATATCTAATTATACAATACCATATACATATATAAATATACTTTCTCAAAATCTCCAGCTGCCCCAGACCATAGGCCATTACTACCATCCTTTTTTTTTTTTTTAAATTATAATAAGTCAAGCCAAGATGCAAATTCCTAGCCTCAAAGCCAATTCCACCACACTTTTCCTAAAATCTCACACTGCATTTAGGTGACCCAGGTATCAGTGAAGCCTCCTTTCTTTCTCCTCACTACTTATAATGCCAAGTGAAGAGTTAAGGAAAGGAACATCATATAGTGAAAGAACTGTATTACTGAGGCTCTTGTCCTTGGCTGAAATAAGCACCTTTCCCTAAATTGTCTCCAAAGTTTCTTTCTGGAGGAAGAACTGTCTGTTGTCTGGCTTCTTTCAAATATGAGAAAGCTAGCTCTGGATCAAGACAACATTAACAATGTCCTATTAAAGGCCAGTTTTGAAGGGTTTGGTTTAATTCCTGGCCTCCTATTCCACTTGACAGCCCCAATTTAGGAATGCCCTTGTAAACAGAAAGAAATTTGGAAACTCTTAAAATTTACTAAATTTAGTTCCACGTAGTTATTTTGTGAGCTCTGTCCTTGCATTGTAGAAACTACTACCATTAAAAATTCAGGCCAGTTAACGAATTAGATCCTTTCTCTCTAATACAGACCAATAAAGGTTAATGCCTAGACACCTTTCACATCATATCGTAGATGGAAGCACTTTTTAAGGAGAATAAAATTGTTTTAATCCCATAAGTCACTGAGTAAAGCACTCACTTTACTGAAAAATGCTATATATTTTGATGTGCACTCCTAACTGATTGCAAAGAGAGGTGGCTGTAAAATTTATTGGCCGTAACAGCAGATGTATGGATAATGCCCTTTGCTCCAAGAATATGGATCACACCAAGAACAGAATAACCAGTGACAGTTCAATTTCAATTAATAGGCTTGTAATACCTTAAATTGAGTCAGAATCTTGCCATTTTTGATGTAAAACAAAGCAAAAGGGTTTACTGGCAGAGATATGTGAAGAAATGGCTTTTTCTTAAATGAAAATGGGGAATGTTCACAGGAAGCCAATTCTAAATTCGCAAATGCATGTTTTTAACTGGAAACCTAATTCCAAGAATTTTAAGAGACACCAATAAAAATCAGCCAGGTTCAACTTCCAACACCAAATACTTAGAACAAATGGATCCGCAGGCCAAGGATTATCTACTGAAATTCCTAGTACACTGTGAACGACTAATGAACTCAACAAAACTCAAGAGCTTTTCTTAGAAATCTGCAGAGAACAGTCATGAAAAAAAAAACCAAAATCTCTGAGGCCCCATTTGCACACTTCCATGTAGGGGTAAACTGCTTTATATGAAACCCTCCAATAATTTTCAGTAGGAAGTGAACGCTAAAATATATGCTCATCCTAAACTTTGTTCAACATTTGAACTAAATTTTAATCTTTCTCTTTTCCCTAGCTCTAGGATGAAAAACCTCAGTAAGCGTTCAGAAAAAGGACACTGATAATAAAAATTAACGCAACCCCCCAGCTTCTTGTTCTCCAAAAAATGCAGTTGTTGGAAGATAACTAAACCAATGTGTCTCCCCACTGCCTCGTGCCTGTGATAACAGGGCATGGCTGTGCTCATGCAGATCTCACACGCTACCACTGGAACAAGAAGTTGGGCTTAACTGAAGCCAGCTACAAAACCACCGAGCATCCCCATCTGATCTTTTAAACATCTACAGAATATAGAGGAGGTATCAATGAATGAAAGTGCACACTAACAAACTGCAGATATAATTGCAACCAACCTATTTGTGGATACACAAGAGATTCTTTGCCTTTCCCGTATTCCAGTGCTTTCCCAAACACAGTCAGATTTTTTGAAACACATTTTCCCTAGTGCTAACTATTACAATAAATCATAGCCCGTGTTCTTTCCACTGATCACAGAGGGGAAAAGGGAGTGTTGTTCCCCTGAGACCAAAAGGGATTGCCGGCAACTCTTTGCTCTCGCTCAGGCACGTGTTTTTCTGGAGGCCCGTGCAGGCCTAGAGACCTTCAGGCCCAGCACCTTTCCCTTTGCACATTGTCCTTTAAAGATCTTTCTTGCCTCAGCAGAAATCACTATCACTGGGTTTTGTTTTGGTTTTTTCGTGGGTTTTTTTTTCGTTGTTTTTTTTTTTTCTCCTGGTGGCATGCTATAAAAGCAACCCCCCTTTTCTGAATTTCCAAGCACACCGTGACGCAGAACGAGGTTGGCCATCTCCTAAGCCAGCCTTCATAGCTGTAGAGAATCAGCCATCCAGAACGGAAGGGATGCCCTCCAGCATCTCCTCGGTTTTCTCCCGCACCAACTCCTATGACCGCACCAAGCACAAGAAAACGCGAATGGCCTGGAGGACAGCAGCAGTTCATTTGCCTGAGTTTCCTCTACATTAAGATGAGGAAAGAAGGAGGGGGAGGAACCCAGCAACATTAAGAACAATGTTGGGAATAGGTCCTTAAATCTCTCTCTCCAAAGCCCGTATATTCCCAGCCTTGATAGCTCTCACATTACACAAGATGACATTTCTCTCCATATTGTATTATAATTAATAGGCTACTGCAAGACTTTACCAGC
Source organism: Trogon surrucura (assembly GCA_020746105.1). Taxonomy (NCBI): domain Eukaryota; kingdom Metazoa; phylum Chordata; class Aves; order Trogoniformes; family Trogonidae; genus Trogon; species Trogon surrucura. The sequence goes on along the minus strand of CM036621.1, from coordinate 49,953,221 downwards.
TCCTACTTAATAGCATTTCAGTGCTGGGAAGCAGTCATCAGGTAATCTGGCCATGATCTACTGTATCCTTTCTAAACACAGGTTCTAGCTGCCAAGAATGTCACCATAAAAAGATTTCAATCAATAACCACTCAGCTCCTACTTTCAAATGCTCCAGGTCTAGGAGGAGAAGGAAAAAACCCCAGTATCCTCAAAACGAACAGCAAACTGGCATATGCATCGAGTATGCAGATTGAAGTGAGCAGATGGGAACTCATTATGGCCTGATCTTGCTCTCTCTTTTATACTTCAGTAACTTTACACTTTGGAAAAGGTCTCACCAAGCGCATGGCGATGGTGTGCATGGAGGGGGTTAAACCCATGCAGATCTTTCCATTCTCAAGCTGTGCTCTTGTTGCCAAACAACAACATTTCAATTGTGATTGGTACAAACAGTTGGGTTTCAATGGCAATCTGTCACGTAGGTTTAAGCCCATTTTTTACTGATGCAACCTGTAACTTGCTGGGTGGTTGCTGGCTTTGTTATTTATTGGGAGAGAAAGAAAGGAAACAAAACAGATTGGTGGTTTGTTTTTTTCTTGTCCAGTCTGTAGTTCAAGGACTTGCTCTGGAGTTTGTTTCTCCATTTGTTTTCCCTATAGTGAAATGAATAAATTTAGATTAAAAACGAAATCTGTAAATATAAATCAAAGCACAGCACCTGAATCTCCATGTATCACTTTGTGAAGCAGTATGGAAGGTCACGTGTGATCTATCCATTTGCAGGGCTTCTGTGCTCTCCAAGAGCAAAGGCTATCCAGCAAAACCTGCAAACACTTCCAAGCCTAAATTAGAGCAGAATTGATGACTTGAAACCAAAAGGAAGTCACTGGTTCAGCAAGTCAGCAAATAAGGTGTCAACAAGAGAAAAAAAAACGGTCAAGGCTCGGATCCTGATGTAGCTGAAGTAGTTGGGGTAGTTCCACTAAATTCAATAGAGCTAAGAGGATTAATGCTGGCCAAGGATCTGGCTCCTAGCATTTTCCCAGCTGCAAGTCTTGGTTTAGGCTGTTGCCAAGAGGTTAACACTGTGATAAGAGAATGAGAAAGTATTTATATAATTATCTATCTAGATGTACCTATATTTAAAGAACACTTTGCTACTAGTACTTTTGTAATTTGAAAATCCATAATTTTAAAACAAAATTATTTCAGAAGAGCAGCAGAACCTCTTGAGTAAACTACAGACTCTCTCATCCACTCCTAGGCCACTTACTGTCCTAGAAGCAAGTTTAAATGTTATTTCTAAATGTTATTTCTTAAAACATAGGATGCAACTAAATAAGTAAGGCTCCCAAGGGTCTCTAAGAAGCCAGTGAGTCAACACATAGGCATGGAGTAACAGCAAATCAACAATTCTAAAAAAGGTGCTTCATAAGTTAAGGAAAATAAAAATACAAAGCCTCAGACTTACCACAGAAGGCCCTCAGACTTATGAAACTAAACTGCTGTAATGCGGTACAGTGTTAAGACATACTTTTTTTTCTTCTTTTTTACATTCTACAGGGACAATACACACTGAACCCAGGAAAACAGCTCACCCTAGAAAATAATTTTGAAATGAATATTGACTTTGATTCATGCTCCTAAATCCCTAATATTTTTGCTTTCAAAATAATTGTTCATTCTGCAGAATATAGTTCCCCCCTCTCCTACAGCCACCGAAAGCCCACACCATATCTACACATTTGATAAAGGTACTCCTCTGAAATGTTTCCACCTATTCATCTGAAATTGTAAAAGAGTGGCATCTCGTCAGGACTCTGAAGCACCTAGCAGGGTTGAGCGGTATCCCCAAATGGGACACGATGTACAGCTGATTGAGACAGAAACGGACTGCCTTTCAATTCCCACAGAAAGTGAGGCGAGTCACTCACCAAAAAGTGACGGTGACAACAAACCCCTCTTTTATCCCTTCCCTTCCTTCCTTCCATTCTTAAGTTGGGCAGAGCAAATGAGGTTAGGTCCACAAAAAATAAGGTTAATAATAATAATTAAACAACAGCAACAACAACAACAGCAACAACAACGAAATAGGTGTCTCAATGTCTGAGGAAAAGTGGGATTGTAAGTGCAGTATTTCTTCATGTGCAGTTCTTCTACTTCATACAAGTCCCCTTTGGATGAGAAGGCCTAGTGGAATGTGTGCTCCCCTCGGACTATGTGCGACGAGAACTCATAGCGGTCCTGGCTTCGGTAGCCACAGATGTTGCACTCTAGCGGGTCCCGGTAGCCGTGGCAGCCCATGTGGATGGTGTACATGACATGGTCCAGGAAAAGGACACGACAGTGCTCGCACTTAAAAGCCCTAATCTGCTCCCCTTCTCCGTTGATGACCTTGTAGATATCCTTTAAAGAGCCCTTAGGAGCTTTTGTGGCATCCAAAGCCTTGGCGTCCTCCTTCATATAAGCCGGGCTTGGCTTTCTCTTGGGATTTAAGGCAGAGTTTCCTTGGTACGACTGGCGGTCTTCGTGGCTGCTCTCTGAGTCAGTAGAATCCAGGCAGCTATTGCTGGGGGAGCCCTCTCTATCCTGGGTTCGACTCTTTGGTCTGATGAGGGAGATCGGGCCATCCATGTTGTTCTCGTGACTGTCAGCTGTTTCCCTGCTAATGGGCCTTTCTATCCTGTTAGGATGATAGACCTGAGCGTAAGCTGAGCTGATGACCGGGGCCACCTCTGCAATTGTGCTTGGTGTGTGCTGCATCAGGGGGTGAAGTGCCTCAGCTCCAAGGTAGGTGATTGCATTGTTGATGGCTTGGTCCATCATGTGAGACTGCATCAGCTCAGCCTCCTTCTCATACGTTAGGTTCATATCAAAGGGAATATCAGGATAGCCAAATCTCATGAGTTTTTCACCTAAGGGACAAGAGCAAATGAATGAGAAAAACAATCAATGTAATCACTCTAAGGTTTCACTAAAAGGGGTGAGGTGGGACAGAAAACCCCTGACTGGGGGTGAAATTCATTCCAAAGCCAACATTCTTCTACTTGTTCACTGACCTCCTACAAAGTTTCTGTCCTGCGATGGGCAAAACTGGAACCTCACCAACAGCTTTTTTTTTTTTTTATTCCTGGTGAAGTATATGGCTGCAGAGACCTCCAGATCGATTCCAAATGTTCCACAGGGCCTGACTGCACCCGTGCTTCAAGTTAGGAAATATATATTAACTGGTAGAAAATGGGATTGAACCACTGAGGTCAATAAAGCTCTGTCAGTTCATATCATTAGACAAACTGTCCCAAAATTAAAGGAGCCAGTATCACTTGTGCCCTGCACTCCATGGTGCATCATACATATCTTACAGCAGGGCTGTGTAGTGCGATACCTAAGCACCAGGTACATGGGATTGGTACAGTGGCACCTTTAGAGTCACTTTCCGTAAATCTCTAAACCAGCACAAAAAATATAAAACATCTGCACGAAGCCACAGAACAGAGCAAGGAACAGGAGCACTGGGGGCTGACCTGCAATCGCACGCTCAAGCTATAATATTTCTGTAGTTCTCACTCTCAAAAAAACCCAACAAATCATCCTATCGCAATGTTTTGGTCTGAGAAAAAAAAAACAAAAACAACCCACACAGTGTCTATTTAGGCAAGAAAACAAAATAGGGAAACCACATGTACAGCTTAGTTTCATTTGGTAAAAGGCAAAAGCAACTCTCATTGACACAGGATAAATTAATGCATAATGATTATGAAGCTGGTTGATTCATCACTATGTGAATTCAAATTCACATCCTTGTAACCTTTTTAAATCAGTGGCAGTACAGGTGTGCAAAACCAGCACCACATGCCAGAAAATGATGCTAGTCACAGGCCCATGTTACATATCGGTGCTCTCATTTGAAGTCAACAAATATACCACTACTTACATCAGGGCTCAGCTCAGCAGTACTGCTTTTGCAGTAACAGCTTTAGAGTGTCCGTACAAGAAAAGTTCATAAAACAACTCTTCTTTTTAAATAGAAAAGGTTGTATGTATAACTATGTGTAAGATCCAAGATATACATGCTCATATGTACTCTCACACATAAATATTAGCTAATTGTTGACAGATAACTTTTTAAGCTGATTTACAAACTCCGAAAATTAATTTTGCTCAGTTTGCATTGTCTTTGTTAATTTGCACTGCCTCAGTACATAAAACCAGACTTTTCTTTGATAGTGTAAGTTTATAAATTCAAGGAGTGACTACATACAACCAGTTTGGCTATCCAAGAATTAAAGAACTCAAGATACCACCTTTTGCCAAAATTGCTTGGAATAAAATGTGTATAAACCGACATAAGAAAGAAACAGAACTGTAATCCCAACTCTCTTCCAAATAGCGTTAGTACATTTCAACACAGCTATCATTCAGCATTTTATTTTTGACTATAATAATTCATTCCACTTAGCGTGGCTTATCTTAAAGTGATGCATAAAGAGAGAAATAATTTTACATTACCCACGGAGCAATCACGTTATCCTTAGAGATGATGCATCACTTTTGGTTGGGAACTTAGCCCTGATTAGCAAGGTAATTAAATGCAAGTCTAAAGTGAAGCATGTGAGTATTACTACTCTTGAGCAATACTGCTTACATGCTTCCTGATTAGACACCATATCCATGTACAATTCCCCGTGGCTGGCTGTCTTAATCTTATAGCTTACCAAAAGCAAGCATAATGTTGAAAACTTCCTTTGTTATACGTTAAACATTTGGAGAAAAATAGGGAACAAAGAAACAAACGGTGCTACAACAACAGCCTTTGTAATCTAATGTGACCTAACGATAATTCTGGCCATTGAACAACCTCTTTTCCCTGTTTCTGCTGTGGGCTGCTCAGTCATGCTTTCTGTGACAGCTGTCCTGCTGCTGACAGGATGGAAAACTCTTTAATGCGAGGTGCCTCCAGCTTCACTTGATGTTGAGCAATTCCTTCTAAGATGGAGCCAAAGTGGGACTGGAGGACAGCTCCAGGAGGCATGTGGTGTCTTTTGCACAGTGGGAAGAAAGAAGTGAAAATGGAAAAGTCCATTTGTCCCCGTCACCTGCTCTAGCCACCTCTGTCCCTCCTGTGTTTGAATAACAAACTGGTGAGTGCCTGATCCAGCCTCCAAACACACTGTCAGGTCTTTGCAGGCTATATAGATCAAGAAACAATACCTCTCCTTTACGGACTACTTGGGTGAACTATGCAAACCTTGATTTGAATCCTTGTATCTTCCACATTTAGTTACTCCACCACAGACAGTAAAGTAGAGAAAACTGTAAATTGTCAGTGACCTGAATTATTAATCCTTTTACTTATGAACTGGTTCCAAAGATGTCAGTGCCTTGGAAATCGAGTGTGACATAAGAAAGTGAAATAAATTATAACATGGGAAAGAGGGGGATAAAACACAGAGCTCAGAAGAAATACTAACAAACCAGTCCAACATGGTTTTCAATTTTAATTCCTCTTCAGCCAAATCTGTACTTAAAACTAAGTAATCAGATTTATTATTTTCAATTTTCACGGAAAACTACGCTCAAATTCTATTTATTCTTGCCCCAAGTTAGTGAAGTAGAAGAAACACTCTCCACTGTGGTCATCTTATCACATGAGGTTTGATACCTCAGAACAGGTAGGTATTTGAAGCTTGATCAAAGCACACAGACACAGCTGTTCTCTGGTACCTGTAGTCCATCTCATCAAGTACCTAAAGCGACTGCAATGCAGGACACTTTTAAGAAAGCTGTAGGAAATCTTAGAGAAGGCGGTTAGAGAATTTACCAGTGGGCAAATTTCTTCCTGACCTCCATTAACTAGAAGTTGACTCTAATTTTGAAGCCAGTTCATCATCCTCTGTTCTGAGATACTGGTATATTTTTAATTCCTACTGTAACAACCACGGTCTTACGATGAACCATGTCACTTTTGTATCCTGTCAGCTCTTAAGCCTAGTGACACTCTCCCAGAGGTACCACAAAATTCAAACCAAATTCAAACTGAAAATATGTGATTCTGCTTCACGTGATCAGCTTGAAGATGGCTGCTTTCGATTTCACTCCTGTCTGCCTCTCCATCCATTGAAGTAGAGGCAAAAAGAAGTTCTCGGACCCCTGCGCATCTGCCTCCACTATTTCAACAGGTTTGGTGAGACTAATACCCCGATAGCAGGTGTATAACCAAAGCCTCTCAGTCAGACATTAACTCTATTTGCCGTATGCTGCTTCCTTTCCTCCCGAAACTTCAGCCAGAGCAGAGATTGTGGTCCATAACCAAGGTCCCTTGGAGACTGCTTATCAGAAAGAGCAGTAAAGTATTGATAGATGTAGCATGCAAAGATTTTAGCTTATGCTTACATGACCTTCTCATAAACACCATTAAGTTGTTTTGGACGGGTGCCATGCATGCAGTATGCATAGGAAAATTTCCTGCAAGCAAAAGAACCATTACAAGTTCTTCCTGATAGAGTTGAACAATATTTCATAGGGGAGAAAACGGGAAGAAAAGTCAAGTCATGGTGGAAAAAAAAAAGAAAAATAGCAAAGCAGAGAGTGCTGTTTTTCAATTCAAACACTGTGATGCCATGAAAGACCAGAAAAGACAGGAAAATAAGATACGGTAACTAGGAAAGAGGACACTTTTTCCCTACAGCTGGACTTGGATAAAAAAAGCTGCATGTCCCATGAAACCCTGACTTCCTATCTCCAGAAAAATGGAACACCAAAATGATCTGTTACACCTATAGAAGAAACAGGTTTATCTAACAACAAACTAGTACACCCTACTGAAGAAAACAGCAATCTGCTACAGTATATCTCAGGCAAGGATTTCCAGATCTAAATTTGCCTTTCAAAACGATAACAATCTATGGCAAAGTGCACGAGTGGACAAGTAAAATAACCTTCCTTGTCTAAAAAAAAGAGAAAAAAAAAGAAAAAAAGAGAAACCATAATCTACAGTTTCCAGAAAAGGATTCAACTTATACCATCCAAAAAGTGGGCATAATTTTAATCAGTAAACTATAGTGCTTTGAGAGCAGTTATGGGTACACAAGAATTTGGAGAAGGGGAGCTAGGTCTTCAGCCCTCCCAGATTAAATCTTGAGGCCCTGCAGAGCTGACCGCCGTGAGGTATTGCAAACACAACTCTGTTCGACTCTGTGCACAACCTGGGGGGGCGAAGAGTGAGAGGTATCGGTTGCCCTTCTTTCTTTTGAGGCTGTCACATTTCCGAGGTGTAGAGACACCAGATTAAGTGTAAGCATAGTTAACTATTTCATTGTTGACTGCAATGTGCAAGAATGTACAGCGCTTGCCGAAGCAGCTCTAGGGAAACCTGCTATGTTTGCAATCTCATAAAGCTGTATTTGGCTTGTCAGTAGTAAGTCCTGCTCCCATTTCCACCCTCTTCAACCCCAGCTGTTGTCACAGTAGTAAATTAAATCAGAGTATAAATTCCCCAGTTGTTATCAGCTATACAGTAATTCATTTCAGAACACTCTTAAAGACAACAGCCCAAGAATTAGGCTGTTATCTCAGAAGGACTAATAACAATATAGGAAATACTGATGCCTCACAGCTTTCCTCCTGCAGGTTGCATTGTTCCTGATCTGACCTTGGCTAAACACTGGTATTTGGGAACGGTCAGGTTACTGCGAGCAGCCAGGTCAGTGTGTCACCCCCCAGGTGAGCCGCTGCATGCTGCTAGCCCCCTACTACTCAAAACCATGTGAGTTAGGCTTAAAACCACCTTCTGTGGTGATTTAACAAACCCATCTCAATTTGCATTTAGCTGAGGGGCAATGAGTTTTCTAAATGGCTGTGTTAATTGCTTACCATCCTCCGATCCTCTCTCTCTAACTGTCCTCAGTGTAGGGAGAATGAGTATATGACACTCTTAAATTCTGTACAACTGTCCTTTCAGGGAGTGAGCGTGGAAAAGGCGCAATCCGTGACTTTGGGGTCCAGCAGCATACACTTACCCCAAATAATTCTCTGTCCCAGTTCCCCTCTTAGGTTTAGCACTGCCACAGTAGCAATAAAAAGAAGTCTTAAGCTACAGCTCAAACCAAGTAAAATTCCCCATATTGTCTCTTGTTACAAGCTGAACAATTTGAACATGTCAAGACACAAAGCAAAATATGAATTCTGGGCATAGCATACTAAATTTGGTAAAAGTCATCCAACGCTTTTTTATATTCACATGTTAATAAGTTTATTGTGTGCAGAACGCTGCACTTGGAGCAAACACTTCTTTTGACAGAATTGATGTGATTTTACTTCCTCACGCCGGTATTATCAGACCAGTTGTTGCCAACTCTTGAGAATTTAATACAAGTCTTGAGATACTTTTTTTTTTTTTTAACACACACACATATGGAGACAGATACTTATATGAGATTCTTAGTTTTTTCTCTGCTGGGGCAAGGAGAAGGCATACGACAAGTCTAAATCTCAAAAGCATCAGAGAAAATTTTTTTTTAAAAAAGCAAACAAAAAAAAGCAAACGAAAAACCCAAACAGCCTTAAGGCACAGTGAAAAGCTCATGATTTTCTAAGCCATTTTCACGATTCCGGGAACCTCACTTTTGAATTCTCTGGGTTGATAAAATTTATTCAATAATTTTCAGGATTTCTTATTGTGATTTAACCATCTCCATTGTTTTCCCTCCCCATCACAACCAAGTTCTGAGAGCACTATTTTCCCCCTTGCTCTTCTGGCTATTACAAATAGGCAGGAACCTATACCTATGCACTAAAAATAATAAAAGGCGTATTTCAAGCTTACCCACAAACTTCTGTGGGGTGGAGCTTTTACGCTTTCCCATGTTGCTTGTCAGCTTCTCTATAACAGCAGGTCTCTCAAAAGGCACCAGAGAAATATTGTTGTCCATCACAGGCTCTTGTTCCTTACAATCTTCCATAGGAGGTACTACATGAAACCAAAAAATCGTATCAGACAAGTCTGGTCTATACTTCACAGATGACACAAATCATTTGAGCCCTGCTGATTGCATAACAAGTGCAACATAAAACGAAGCAAGGTGCAAGAACACACTGGGCATCAAGAAAGCAATCACCTCTAAGCAGAGCCACATTTACAAAACACCTCTTTTTTGGGACCATCTTATTTAACAGAAGCCCAACTTTAAGCATTTCTTAAAGGACTTTTTTCATTCTGAATACTCAGGATCTCCAGTGATGAGGGAACAATTTTGAAAACTCAGTCTGTAGATGACACTGTCTGTTATTCTCCCTTCGGACACCAGTTGCCAATGCAACTTAATCATTCTCTGTCCCTTAACTTCACGCTTATCATATGGCATGCTTATCATTCTTATTTACCTTTCGTGCTAATCTCAATGACGAAAAAACATACAAGGTATCGATGACTTCTGTTTCCTGGGCCTGCTGCGAGTTTCCCAAGACAGAGGCTTCCCAAATGAAGGGCCCGTTTGCTAAAGTGCGTTTCCTCTCTCTGTACACAAGACTGTAAAATCAACAAATGCTATTGTACTGGAATTACAGGATTAACATTGTATGGAAATTCCCTTCAGAATCAATTGCAGAAACTATCAGATTTTTGATTAATATTCTATCCCTTCAAGCACAGAGCTAAGAAGCTGTGAATGCAAGTCTTCTGCGTCTCTCTTCCCACTTCCAGGGATTGTCAGGGGGTGCTCCCATGTTCCCAGGGGAGTGCTCTGTCTTTGAGACAACAAGAATAAATCAACAATCCCTTCTGCCTCATATCACTCCTCATTACTTGTTGGGTTAAGGAATAAGGTGCTAGAGCCAAAGAAGTATGGGAACTGCAGGGGCTTCCAACCAGTGTAGTGACCAATTCACACGAGGTTTTATGTCACTTGTTGACATGGCTATTCACTAAATACCCACAAAGTACTCTGCTTTTGTTGAGCATCCTCTTATAAACACCAAGAAGGGTCAGCAGTACGATGCTGCACATCAGGCCCAGAGAGTCCAAATCATTTGTAGTATGTGTCAAGTGTGATTCCATGTGTAGCTCTGCTCTGCTGTCCTAAATTTAATATATGGCCTGCGTTCATCTTCAGAAGGTAGCAGGTGAAACTTAGAAGGATCAGTCACTAGTCCACATGCTAATGGAATGGTTGAGGTGTTAAAAACTATTTGAGAAGAATGGATGGCAGAGAAATAGAAACTGGAATGATATTGTACAGAGTTCCTACAATTTGTAACCTGTGAGCAACCCATTGCATCCTCAGTATTAGGTAAAACTTCCAGTGAGATCATCAGTGATATTGTAGAGGTAGCAGAGAAGGAAGCATGTCTCCTGCTAGCTCTCCTTCGGTCTCTCACCACAGCAGTGTTTCATATCCCAGACTCCCTGAGACTGTGCCATAAATGAACACCATCAGCTTTCTTTCCTCCCGTGTAACTTTTCCACCTTCAGAATCCTAATATGGAATAATCACTCCCCTGTTATGAAACGTGCAGCTGTTCGCTAGCACATAATATATGAAAAATGGCATGATAAAAGCCTTGTCTCTACCTTCTTTCTCATAAGGAAGAGCAAATACCAGGCAATTACAAAACAGTATCAGCTCAGGTGAACTTCTCAATTCAGACATTCATAATAAGAAAACATGGCAATTTATTCATTTGATTCCATTTGTGCCTCTGCTGCCATGGAAAGCAGAGTACTTGGAGGCTCAGAATCTACCATATGCTATAAAATGATTTACTCTGCCGCTTTTTGTATTTGTACAGGATGCTCCCCCTGAGAAACACAATGGTTTATCATTTACAAGGCAGTCCTCCTGGCATCAGTGAAAGAAAGCAGAAAGCAGCATAAATATGAAATTAATCTAATGTTGCAACAAAATGGGATGCACTGTTCGAGTGACCTAATTAATGCCCAGTGTAGAATGGGAGGTCTGGAATACTTTAATAGCTAAGGCTAAATTTTTAAGGTTATTTAAATACTGTGCTTGGTCAGGAGATATCTGCATTAGCTCTACTCAAGTATTTACCGAGAAGATTTTGGAAGAAAGGAGAGATTATGCCTGTTGATTTTCACTGGGAACTTGCATCTGACCGTCCCTTTGGCTCAGCAAAAATCAGCGTATGTGTGCGCACACGCACGCACACTCCGCACAAAACCCTGGCTCCTTGCTCAGCAGCAGTGCCCAGCCTCACTGCACTGGGCCAGGTTCACACGCAAGTGTCACTTCAAAAATTTCCAGCCCTTGGCGTACAAAACTTACGAGGCCAGTGGTGTGGACCTGGGGAGGTGCAGAGGGCTCTAAACCCCTCCTAGGATAACATGCTAAAGGCACGTGGGCTTTGTAGGAGTGTACTTGTCTATGAGTTGAAAACCTTCTGGTTGCTTTCATAGCTATCTGGTTAAGCCCCAAATGTGGTGACATCTGTATGTCTTATAACAATTAAGTGATAATTAAATAATTCTACTGCTGGGCATGTGTGTAAAATTTCCTATACAGAATTTGAAACCTTTTTTCCACAAAAAAAAAAAATGCATAGTGCTAAAAAAGACATCTGCTCCTCTCTAAGTCAGGCAAAAATTCTGCTAGGACTCCTTCTAAAAGTAAAATCATCACCAATAAGAGCATTTTCTTTATCTTTCATGCTGCAAGATTTTTGTCCCACCTCAGAACCCAGCTCTATAATCCAGGGCACGGCCCTTCTGCAACAGAATCACTGAACCACAACAATATTTCTGTTACAACGGGACTAAGTTACTGGAATGTGTTTTGTTACGTAGATTTCCTGGAAGAAGGCACAGATAGAAATAGTCTGGTTTCTGAAACTATTTAAATTGCATGCAAACCAGAACCGAACAGGTGAGATGTTGTATTTTAGAAACCCTAAATATCCCACAGTCAATTCTAGATACATAACTTTCATTTCAATTTTAAAATATACAAGTAAAAGACAAATAGCCCAGAGAGTTTTTTGGTTTTTTTTTTTTTGGAGGAAAAACAATATAAAAAAGGGGAAAAGCAAACGGATTACACATAACCAACAGTTATCACAAATCAGTTGCTCTGTGGTAGCAGCTCGTGTACACATTTACTCTGTGGTAAATGCAGTTCTTTTTTTGTCGTATTTCATCCTACTACATTCCTTTGGTAGTGGGAGCTACCAAAGAACAGCTGGTACATTATAACTAGCTTTGATACAGAAATTCATTTTGTGCTCTCAGCTCAGGAAGGCTGCTTTTTATGCTAAAAGTCAAGCATCTAGACCACGGAAAGGCCACCTTTCAGTGTTTTTCTGTTCAGGGAGGTTTTTAATGGGCGATTAGGGTGTGCTCATGGACTGCCCAGGCAAACGTTCACCATCTCTGACACTGTTAATGTTCTCACCCGCAGTTAACACCAAGTGTTTTTTCTAGTAAGTTTAAACTCTCAATATACAAACCTGGATGGTCTTCAGAACAAAGTCTTTATTTTCCTGAAGACATTCATCTTTCAGTCATAGTGCTTGAAGTGGCTAGCTATTAGTTTTTGCTTCTTAATTTGTAAGAAATTACAGATAGTATTAAAAAAAAGTTTATATTGTTCCAGGGACTAAAGAATAGGGGGAAGAAAATGAAGTAAAAAAAATTACCCAGTATGTGTTTTGCTGATAAATACTTTTGTGTGCAGACAACAGACACTGGGCTAAGTCTCAGCTGGTATAAATTAGCGTTACTCCATCAACCTCAATTTCCTTTGCTACGCTCACAACATTGCTATTTTAAAAACGTATGAGTGTGCTGAGAAATGACAGGAAATATTCCCATGGACCCTGGTGTGAAGTCTCCTGTGAGACCAGCATTTTAACAATGTTCTAAGCAACTGTGTATGAGAGAAGGACACAAGATCATCGTGTGTTTTATGCAGAGCCGGTCTTTGAGCCTCGCACAGCCTAGGGCTAGGCTTCTTAACCTCCTCCTCCTAAGGAGAGCATCCTTCTCCCTCCACTTTAAGAATTTTTCTGGATTTTCTGCTTTGTGGAGATGGAAAAAAACATATAGCCAAGCTCAAGACATAGCTAGCCTTCAACATCTCTCCCTGTTTGTTCCTGCAAAGGTCATGTTCTTGGTATTCAGAGACTGTCACTCTTGTCACCCCCACCACACCACTGGCGAGGAGACCGCAGACTAATTTCAGCCTCTGAGGCCAGCACTGCTTAGCCACAACTCGCTGATGACAAAGTTGTGAGAGCTCTCTTACAGCAGCCCTCGTGCTGACCAGGGAACAGGACCTGTAGCCACGAGGAGGGGCAGCTCAGCAAGCAACCAGCACTCTTCAAGAGGATGGAGAAAGACCCGGAGACTCACTCCTACCCACACACCATAACTAGCCCTCCTTCCCCTCCTCTCACTTCCCCTTGTGGCATTAGTCAGGTGATCTAGTCATCTGCAAGACAAAGATAATTGAAATTAAAGGCCTCATCAGGCCACCATGAAAAAGCACATGAGCAGATGTCTGTATCATGCCTGTAAACTGATCAACCTGAGAACAATGCTTGAAAAAAAATCCAAACTCTCTAAGGACTGCCTCTAGTCTTCCAGCACAATTCATCCCTGCAGAAGTAGTTTAGACCGATGTTAAATGTTGGCCATATCAGTTGAGACCCAGCACAGCCACATGTGTCCTTAAAGGAGGATGTTGGTAGGGATAAGAAAATCCCCACCTCTACCTATTCTGAGCATAATGGTGAAGTTGTGACCAGGAGTCACACCAAAATGCATTCAGAGGATTCAAAACACCCAGCAAGAACAAAATACTGAAGAAGTATTTGGAAAGAGTCAGGAAAATTTCAACCCACTGTGATGCAAAATAAACCAGTGATCAAAATCTCCAAAGCGTGCACTCACCCATCCTCAGGAATAGCCTTTCTCTCTTTGACATGGAAGAGATGGATTCCTAGAATGCACTGGGTTAGAAGGGACCTTTAAAGGTCTTCTAGTCCAGCTCCCCTGCAGTGAGCAAGGACATCTTTAACTAGATCAGGTTGCTCAGAGCCCCATCAAGCCTGACCTTGAATGTCTCCAGGGGTAGGGCCTCCACCACCTCTCCGGGCAACCTGTGCCAGCGGTTTCATCACCCTCGCTATAAAGAACATCTTCCTAACATCTAATCTAAATCTACCCTGCTCTAATTTAAAACCATTGCCCCTCGTCTTATCGCTACACACCCTTGTAAACAGTCCCTCCCCAGCTTTCCTGTAGCCCCTTTCAGGTACTGGAAGGCTGTTATACAGAAAATAATGCATTTTTCAAGGTTAGACTAAGACCTAACTTTAAGCCGAGTAATCATTTGGATAACTCTTCCCTGGTGTCTTTATAGTCCCAGGAGAAAGGACTTTGCTGCAGACCTCTACAAGCTGGTGCTCATGACTTTCACTCCCATACTGAGCTTCACGGGTGGGAGCGATGCTAGGATGGTAAGGTGAGATTTGTTACTGGTCCCAGTTGAATTTGGAGCTTCCTGTCACAGCCTGTCCTCGTTGTGCCCTTGCTAAATGAAGACAGTGGATCAAACTTCCCCCTTAAACATTCACCAGGGGAGATTTAGACATATTTGCCCAGAGGAAAAATTTTGTTGAGAAAAGTGGAGTGGTTGTGGGAACATCTCTATTTTGAAGCCCCAGCAAAGTAAGTCAGGTTGTAAATAAAAGAACTGTCCACATGGGGCTTGCACTGGTTTAACTTCAGTTGGTAGGAAAATCAATACAAAGTCAACCATTCCAGCTTCTTTGGACAGGCAAGGTTCAGGACTTATCTATCTTGTCATAGCATTTAGCAGCTTTAAAAAAGCTTTATATTTCCTCAGAAGTACACAGTCGTCAAGCATAAGCTCAATTTTACTACAGAACTGAATAATAAACCCAGAAGTTGAGTGCAAATTGGGAAGATCCTCCGCAATATGACCTCTGAACATCCTGGCTGTCATGACTACATCAGCCTACTGTTATTTCCCTAAGGACAGGCTGGCTGAAATCATCGCCCCGCTCGTTAATAAGCCAGGCACACCCTTGTTGAGTAAAGAGTGTGTATTTTGTTGGGAATGGAGTCAACGGTTAAAATCCTACTATCAACTAAGCACTTCATCTGACAGACCAAGCACACAACAGGTACCCGCAAATAGCAAAGCCCTGAAATCAGTCTTTCCACTGACTTCTACCAGCATAAAGTCAGGTCTAAAGCAGATAAGGCATCCATTACATTTTAATATTTATTTTATTCTCCAGGGTGTCTGCAAAGATGGTAATGACTTATTAGAGCTGTATGAACATTTTGGCAATATGTATTAAATACATTTAGAATGCCTTTATAGGATTAAACTATTCATGGAAAAACACTCTTGAAAATTTTTTTGTGATTTTTTTTTTTCCACCAAATATTAGCCCATATTAGAAATACTGAATAGATTTTATCTCAGCCTGTATATTTAGGTTTTTAGAAATGACCTTTCAGAACTTTTACATAACTGATTTCCAAATGAAGACACATGACTCCACTCAACAATGGAAAGCAAAATGGAAAAAAAAGAGGAAAAGTTCTTTCCCCTTTTCATTTATCTACAATCTAACTTTCTGGTAGTCTTAGGTATATGGTAATTTATAATCAAAATGGAAAATGTAAAATTTTTGTATTTTCCGATTACTAACAAATTTTAAATACTTTGAGTACCAAACATCTAAAGACAAATTTAAAAGTTAAAATATGTTCAGTTCTAGAATAGTTTCCAAAATTCTAATTCTGAATGAAACTGTAATAAGTTTTGGACAGCTACCATTTAGCATTTACTGCTACAGAAGAGCCTACAACCCTGCAGTCTGAGACATTATGCTCATTATCCATACTAATAGCTACAGAAATTTTTGAAAACAAATTCATGGAGCTTGACATTTCTTGCTTTCAACAAGCTTTTTGGCAATCTTCAGTCTTTATGTATATTAACACATGCAGTGTTAGTTAACATATTAATACCACCACATGTAAATGCATATAAACATTTAATTTTTTTGCTTATAATTACTTTCATCAACACTGTTGAACTCCATTCTGTTCTGGAGATTTTTGTATCTATCCTACCCCTTTTCTTTTTTTTGGTTATAATATAATATCACAGAGAGTAGAAATAATGACTTCCAAATACCTCCACCATCCTTATCTCTTGTAATTACCAGTCACTACCAGAAAGGAATGGGAGCGGAAGCATTCTTTTATATACGTGGCTTAGATCATTTTCAGGGTAAATTTGTACAAGTGACTTTGCTTCATTTTCACTCCTGCATATTTATACACACCAAAAAGTGAAATATTGACTTAAAAAAAATAAAAATTAATTTTTAAAAAAAACCTGTAAAACCATTGCTGTTAAGTTGGCCAGAGTGAGAATTTTAACCCATCTTTTCTCCTCCTGCCTGTCTAAGCATAAGCAATCTACAAGATGGAAGTGATGCAAAGCCGAAAGGAAGGAAGAAAAACAGATAGAAAAAAAACCCACAAGAGATGCTCCAAGACCAAGAGACCTCAGAAAAAAAAGGCGGTTTCCACCCACCATGGTGACTCATGACCTGCCCAGCAGCCTCCATACTGACGTTCTGCAGATAGTTGTGGCAGCGTTCCTTGTGCTCCTCCAGCGAACTGCGCTGCTTGTAGCTCCGGCCACAGTAGTTGCACTTGTGAGGCTTCCCCACTGTGGAAAGAACGAGAGCACCAGGTCAAATGCACCGCAACCCACTTTTGGTAGGGAAAAAAAATACTATTAAAAAAAAAAAAAAGATCACACCTTTGCAACAAACAACTCTTGCGATGGAAAGAAACCTAAGAAAGGTTACGCGAGTCCCAGACCTTTTTCCCAGCCCCACTTTCCCACCGCACACACCTCCTCCCACCCGCCGGGTACTTTGCTCCATCCGCTTTTCACACTAACGCGCAGTATCAGCAGAAGGAAAAAGAGGCGGACTTGTTGGTCGCAAAGCAAATAAACAGATGACAAGAGGGGAAAACAAACCGAAACGCTGCATCACGCCCCAGCACTACCTCTGCGTGTCACCAAGTCTTGTGTGAAAGAAACTTCTAAGACGTTTTGCCCATGGCACAAGCAGCTGCGTTCACAAAAATGACCTGCCCCAGTGGCCTAGTTCTGCTCCTAATTGTGGGAAAACCCACGACATGGCCTAGAAGAGTTGTTCTTTTATTGAGAAAACTTTGCCAAAATTACCAAGAGAAGGTTGGAAAAATAAAAGACAACGGAAAGTAACTTTGGTAACAGCACTGTTACATGCCAGAACTGAACTGCCACCAGCAATTCACAGAGACTGGATAATACTAAAATATATATAAGATAAATACATATATATAAAAATTACAGAAGGCCATGTACAACGAACATCAAGCTAGATGAACACTAGATGTAACTCCAGTTTTTTAAGTTTTTTGTTTCACTCAGAAGCCTTATGAACAAACAACAAATCCCTCTTAATACACACAAAACTTGGCACCAGATCCTCATAAAGTATATCCTTTTCATAGCATGTCATTAAGAAACCACAAGAAGGGCCTAACCCAAGGCCAGAAAGCTATCCAGAAGTGTGTTTTGCCAAGCCGTGCTAATAAAGGCTTTTAATATGAAGTTGTGGAACACAAACATTTATTCTCTAATAACTAAAGAGCTATTAAGTCAGTACTGCAAGTCTAGTAAAACACCGTTGGCTATGATTTTCAGAGCTGGCTGAGGGATGGGGAACTTCAATCTTCTCCCAGAGTTTTAAAAACCTTAGGTAAGAATTTTAGTTTCTGGCCAAAGAAATTGAGAACATCCTCCGCTGGATAATATACATGTTTCTATTGGGTTTGTCCCAACATGGAAAGCATTCCATGGTCATTTACTTAATGAAATGCAAGCTGTCCTAATTGCAGCCAAAATGCACTGTCATCACTGGGATGGGAGCAGGCAGGGGAAACTGCAGGGAGGACACCTGTAGCCAACAAGAAATTGGGCAGAAGGTTCTTTGATTTGGGGCTGAAGTCCTAAATTTCAAAGATGTGGAATCAGGGACATTCCCTGGGGCCTCTGCAGGACTAGCTCATAGCCCAGCGCGTGCCCCACATTGCCTGCGTGATAGAAGATGAAAACCCTGTGCCTCCGGTATCAGAGCTGGTCAAAACACTTCAAATGTTTGGGTTTCTTTTCTCTCAGAAACAGAGATATGATGAATTGAACACGCCTGCACAAAGTTTCTGTTTTTCTCAATATGCTTGTCTATGTACGTAGTTCAGTGACACAACCAAGTTTTCCACAGGGGGAAAACAAAACAAACAAAAAAAGCTGCTTTTACTAAGCATCCAAACTGTGGATTTATTATTCAGAGATGAGGCCTATCCTCAGGAAAGTATCATGTCTTAGGCCAAACAGTTGCTGTGGTCTTTATTTTATTTTGCTCACTAGCTGACACTGTTGCTGTAACTGGCACTAGAAATCTCAGCGGAGGCCAAGTGTGAGGCTCATTACCATTCCCTCAGTAATTGCCCTTGATGTGAATGATCTGGATAAACCTCAGCTCTGAAGCATAAACCAGCCGCCTCACTCTGGAAGCACCTTTAGGACAGCAGAGTAGCAACTCCCTACGATGGAAAGACTGTAACAATGCTTCACCATGTATCTAGGTGGCATCAACCTCTGTCAGTCTGACACCTTTATTAGATGCTACCTCGGTGTCTAATAAAAAAAAAACCAATGCAGTTGAAGGGATTAGGTTAACTGAGCTGAAGCAGGGCTGAATTAGCCCACCTAGTTTGGCTACACCAGGTTATCAAGCAACTTAGATAGACTGTAAGACACAAAAGGGAAAGGGATTATTGCTTTCAGCTATTCAAGAGGCAGCTACAATTAATTAAACATACTATCATTTAGCACAGAGAAACATATTCTGTTACAAGCAAAAAAAAAAAAAAGATTCAACAATCCAAAAAAATTTGTATTACACCTCTTCAAATGGTTTTTCCCTGCGTTGCAACGATTTCAGAAACTGTTTACACACAACAAGGTTAAGCTTTTCCAATGATATCTAGGCCAGTTAGGTACCCAAATTGCATCAAATTTCAAGGTTCATAGGGATGGTAAAAGTTAATGATAAAGGTACAATTTCTAGAAGCAATACGGGATTTGAGGAACGCAGCTCCCCAAGGAAAGAAATACTCTAGCACACACGCTCCTTCCTCTGGGGAGGAGATAAGGGAATAAACAACATGTGACAAATGTTAGTTCGTGTTGCAGAATATACAACTGGATGCTCAGATAAAACTGTGAGGAATGAAGTTTGGGAGCTCCAGCTGACTAGGATCAAATACTCAGTTTCATTTCTGAATTCTGTCTGCCCCATCCTACGGATGTAAATCACATCCTAGTCCTGCACACGTAAAATCTGATTTATAGTATAAAACCACGCAAAGTGACTGTGACTTGGGTTGCAGCACAATTCATCAGGTCAGACCACAATGGCATCAGTTCTGACAGCAGCAGTCTGTGTCACCAGTAATTCTCACAACTCATTTGGTAAGAGGTGCAGCTGGCCAAGGTAGCAATTACGGTCTAAATTTCAGAAACCTCATTGTCGTGACAAAGGTCAAGTCACTTAAATAGCTGCGTATTTGCCTTCATATTCTTAAAGTAGCTGATGATAAAAAAAAATATATATTTCAAAATATAAATATATTTAAAATATATATATATATATTTGTGGATGAAAACATTGCCAGTGGGTGTACATTTTTCCATATTTCATATTATCCAACAGAAATCTGTAAAAGGGTATTAGAGAATTCAGTTCAAATGATCTCCTCAACAGCGTGCTTTTTTCCACGTAACAAACCGCCATACAAAGCCACACAACTGCCAACAGAGATTTCAGCCTTTGTCAAATACTGTAGGGGAGAGAAATGTTAACGGTTAAACTTTACAAAACATGTAGCTCGCACTACCGGACACTAGCAGTCTTGGTCTCTAGGCCACTGACTTGAAGTGAAAGAGTTCGACAGTGCTATAGCCTACCAAAACCTTCTCTGAGCTCCCACTAAAGTCAGTTTTTTCCACCATGGAGTCATTTCCACCATGAAGCCACTCAAAAGTTTGTCTCGGCTATCTTCTCCAAGATCCTCACTGAAATCACAGTAAACGTACATCATGTTCGGCACTGGTAGCGGCACCCAAGCAAAGTCAGTTTGGAAATCCCTGTTTTGGGGCAATTATTCCTTTATCACTTTTTCAGGGTAAGCAGTCAGATTAAAAAAAAAAAAACATCCCTCATTCTCACAGAAATGACAGAAGACAGTGAATGCAAACAAGTTTAAAATCTTCAGAAATCTCTGATCTGCTGTCGAACTGGGAAAGACCAGGGCATGGGCAAAACCCAGCGGCCACATCTATAAAATAGTGAACTTGAAGAACATTAAAACACACACTTATTTCTTACTGAAACATCAGAATTTCCATGCATTTAAGCCCAGATTCGTAGAGATGACAATGTGGCACAGAAAACCCACAGTGGAGTCTTAGCCTCAAATGGAAAAAATTATGACAGTTACAGTGAAAAAGACATTTAAATTTAAAGTAACAGGTAAACCACTCATCGAAATTCAAAGATAAACAGAGTTTGCTTGTGAAATTAAAATGCTCATGCTGAGGGAGGAGAGGGAAGAGAAGGAGGACATGAAAAGTGAAGTGCTGCTGAGTTAGGAATACTTTGAGTCCTGTGGGTGAACTTTGATAGCCGAGAAGTCTGCGTGCAGCGACAATGAGGTGGTGTAACTCTAAGGTCAATATTCAAGACAGAAAGCAGACTTGGGCCTAGGGAAACTTCTTTAAAGTCATAAAAAAAGGTCAGTGAAAGAGAAAGAGCCCGTGAGGCATTCACGCAGCATTTTGTTCTTAAAAGAGTTCGGAGCACATAGCAGAATATAAAGTAAGTCAAAGGGAAATTACAAGGCATCCCAGGTAATACCTCGCCATGAGCATATAACAGGAGAACAGCTTACAGAACAGGTTAGGAGCAGCGCTACACTTCGCTGAGCTCAAGTCCTGCCTCCATTAAGACCAACGACAAAACACGCACCGGTTTCAACGGTCAGGATTAACTACTCCCACATTTCCCTACCGAAAAGAGAGGGAAGCCGTTAGGCAGTTAGGCAGTGCCTACCGCAGAGCAGCCCTTTGATTTGAACGGGACTTATCACAGTAAGATCGGTTTTAACACAGTGGTAAGAAATATGATTAAGACGCTGGGTTGGGACCAGGGAGCATAGGGTTCAACTCTTAGTTACGCTACAAATTTTGTGACTGCAGGCGAGTTATTCCGATTTCCTGTGCTTCAATTATTCATATGTATGATTAAGGCAATAATTCCCTTCTTCACAGCATGTAAATGAATTCATGCACTTCGCAAAAAGCACAGAGGCTAATTTGGTGAGGCTCACACAAGTAGACACAGAAAAATACGGCCCGTAGCTCTACTGAGAAATTAAGGACTTAATAATACACTGTGATTTTATTAGATATGGGAACGAGCATTAAAGAGAAGGAGGAGATATTTAGGGTGGCACTGCACAGAGGATCAAGCAGAAATAAGAAAATCAAATCAGTAAAAAAAAATAAAATAGGTGGCATATGAGGCAATCTGCAGGCATGGTGTCCTTTCAGGCCATGCAACAGCCAGCCCAGGGAAATGTAAAATGCCCTGAGCTTGGTGACATTTAACACCACAGAGGAGAAAAACAAAAAAGAAAGCAAGCAGCACATGCAATGGTCACTAAAGGGTGGATATAATAGCTGCTGCGATCCTTCCCACCTCCAGCTTCCCAAGCAGAGGAAGGAATTGTGGACTCTGTAGGGTAGGGTTATAGGTTGGACTTGATGATCCCAGGGATCTTTCCCAACCCAAATGTTTCTATGATTCTATGACTTGTCAGAGCGGGTGAGGGCCGAGGCAGCACCGAGGTTTCCACAGGAGGGCTGAGGCTTCAGAGAGGCAACACACGGTCCCTCCATTTCGCTACTGTAATTAAACAGCATACTTTGGCTTTTTTAGAGCTGCCTAGCTCAAAGCCTCGCACACAAAAATATTTACATATTTAACAAACCCCTTAAAGAATTAATCACAAAAAAATTTAAAGTGAGACCTAAGCCCATGCTGGCTCTGAGCAGCACGTAGCTTTGCAAAGGAAACTGCCTCCCACTCCAATGCTGTATCTCACTGCTGTGCTTAATGACTGTAAATGTGTTCATTGGAATTCATGGGGGGTCTCTGATTTGTTGCCTTTTTTTTTTCCCCCTGGGAGATTACACACACACAATAATCGGTATATACAGGAGTTCAGAAATAACAGCAAGTCCCACCACTCACCCAAGATCGTCCTGCATGCAGAAGTCACAACATGTAAACATCTAAATTAAGGCTCCAGGCTGCTAGGGCATACAAACACAGCAACCTGTGACACACAGCCTCCACTCCTGATCACCTGGCCTGTAATACCTTAAAGCAGTCTGATTTCAGAAAGAACCAAATCTCGAATTACATTATGAAAACTTCACCTTAATCTTGTAATGCTTGCCAGTCCCAGCAGAGGCAGCAATTCCTGTGATACATTTCACGGGATGCAGACACCTTCCTAAACAGTGGAGTTCTAACGTCTCCATTCAACGAGCACTTTTTAGGTTATCATATTTGGGGCCAAGTATTAGGGTTCATGTCATGGTAAAAGGTACGTTCGCTAGATCATGAAGCAGAGGAGACCATACAGCTAGATCTGCGCTTAAAAAGGTTTTCGGACTCTCTGGACACCTCAAAAGGTTAAACAACCAAAATGCAACATTACAAGAGGAGAAGCGTATGTATAAGCAAATAGTACTTTCCTGACTTGGAGCCTGAAATACAGCACTTGACTCACATGACTTTGTGCCCCAATGCCTCTTAGTAAAATTATTATAAATTGCCTATTGATATATATATGGCTGTTCAACATTTTGTGAGCCTCCCAGCAAACGAAAAACAGCTTGTCCTGACTTTTTGCACAGCGGCAGTTCTGCCTGTCAACAGTTACCACATGCCATTAACAGCAGCCCTACGCAGCTAGCCATGAAACACCACTAGATACTTGTGGTACATCAGCACGCAGTAAAACAACGGCAAAAACATTGCACCTACACTCCCTTTGTTTTCTAGACACGCCTGCCTTTCCTATAAATATCTCCAGGGCACAAACCAGCAGCTCGACACCTGCATCTACCTGCCAGTTGTTTAAGGTATAAGCAGGTAGCGGTGAAATACTGCAATAGGGTTCAGACATCCCTTGATCTTCTGTGGCAAGTAGTATTAAACATCAGATTACATATAAACTCCGAAGACTTCAGCCATGCTACACTTTTGCTAAAGAACAGACTACAGAAACAGACGCATGCACATGTGGAAGACAAACTTTCAAGCACCTGTAACTTCTCTACACATAAAAAGCACAGGCCAGAATCTGGTGTAAATCTGTAAACATTAGCAGCCATGTTCAACAGCTAAGTGTTGGGGTCTTTGGTTGTACCTTCAAGGCAATTTTGTCTGCAGCCTCTTATTACTTCAGTTATTCATTGCAATTTATCTTGCAGCTACTCGTGGCTCTGTTACTTAATCTGATTCATCAGACTGTATTTATTTATTAACTGATCTGCAGGATTCTACAGATAAAACAATGTTCCAATCTGCTACAAGGGTTATAAACAAGTAGGTGGCATTTTTGTGCCAGAAGTTTAACTAACAAACAAACAAACAAACTCACTCCTGTTTCATTGGCACAATCACAGTATTACTGAAATCTCCCTAACCGCTCCAATACTTGCAGGGCTCCTGCCACAGTCTCGCAGCATCCGTTAAATAATAATAAATAAAAAAAAAAAGCAAGAATCGCACACCCCATTTTCTTTCTTTGCAGCACAGAAGACAAACAGCTCACTTTGCAGATTTGTATGTTGTATCTATGTACGTGAAAATCAAGGAAAATGTACCTGTCTGGGAAACCACATCAGCAAATTGCATACTAAATTGAGAAAAACACAGATAAGGACACTAATAGTGTATTTAGTTCTTAAAAACATGAAATTCATGATCGTTTGCTCTAATTCCACGTCTCCAGAAACATATATTGCACCTCACAGAAGCTCTCCTCATATTTCTCTTGGCTTACCTTTATTGCTTTCAACATAAGAGCTTCGATGCTGGCCAAAGGCACCTGTCGCTCATTTTTCAGTTTATATTAATGTTAACAGACCTTTCAGATTTCCTCCCAGATACACCTGAAAATTTCAAGTGCGAATGCTCTGTACTTGTGCTGTGAGGCCACTGAGCCAGGTCCACTGTCCTTGTCTCATACCAACACATCCCAGTCCTCTAGGAACCCCTGGCGCTGAAGGGGTTCCCTGGAATTTTACACTGACGCTGAAATGGTTAAACACTATTAAAAAGGGACTCTGTTTAAATAGCACTCTGGTGGTGAGATAAACTAACAAAAACCAGGAAGTCCACAAAACAACTGAGCGTTTTATCACCTGGCCAGCTTCAAAATCATTTCAAGACAGCCAGGTTTACGGCAACTAACTTTTAAAGGAGAGAGGCTCTGAAAGGAATATGAAAGAGGTGACTGTGGAAAGGAGCCTCCTCGGTATTTGGATGTGGGTTGGAACCCACTTAAGACAGAGGCTAAATCTTAACCATGGGTGCCAGCTCCGTATTTTGACTCCTCTTAAGACATCTAAAATTATATTAAAGTTGGCTTGGATAAGCAGAGAGTTAATTGGTTCACACAACAAACCTTCTGAAATGTGCTCATCATTTTCTCTTGATTTTAATCCTGGTATAGAGCAAGTAGGAAAAAATGAAAACAAGTTTAGGTCGTGTCTGTTGTTCTTCTCTGCCCTGTCCTGTCCGCTCCCTGTCAGTGCCACAGCTCAGCAGGAATTTAAGGAGGTGACTGGAGACCCACACGTTGTCACAAGCCAAAGCCAAGCTCCACCACGACTGACGGCAGGCGGAGAGGAACAGCTCACACAGGGTGTGGGTACCTCAGTGCAGACCAGGAATGCTGCTGTACAAACACTCCCTTGAGAAGTGCTTTTGTTTGTTTTGGGGTGGGATTTTTTTTCTCTTTGGGTAATACAAGGGTAGATACGGGACTAGATTCGTAGGTACTATCAATGCAAGTAATACCCTGAAGTCAATTTACATCACCCGCTTACAGTTTATATTTATTCCAAATGCCCCTTTGCCTACCTTGCAGAGGCCCTTTAGCATCATGCAGCCAACAGAATGTGAGAGTTATTTGAAGCAAGCTGTGCCAAATATAGTGTTACCAGTTATTTTACACTATATAAACACAGGGAGACAGACAGAACACATGACATTTAACTTTCACTATAGCACTAGATAGATTTCTTCTGCATAAAACCACTGAACAAGCCCTTAACTCTAGCTCATTTCTTCTCATCCCGTGGCAATGAGTTCCACCGTTCCACCTACACACTCCTGCATGAGAAAAAAGTATTTTAGTGCCTGACACCTTTCAATTTTATGCCTCATATTAGGAGATACGAAGAGCACACTCCAGTTTCCCTTTACGTAAGTTTTCCCTTTGCTTGTCACTGTCAGAAACAAAGTTTTGGAAACAGTCTGCTAACAGCAAGCTGTCATGAAGATAATAGCAACACGGGAGGAATAATATTGACAGCTCCTCTTCTTTTCCCAACCACTGAAGTTGGGAGTTTTCACATATTTTGATCAAGGCCAGCAGTGAAGTGAACCTTGCTTCCAAAAACAGGTCAGGTTGTGAAACTAATGGGCTCCTTTGGGACATGAAAAATTTTGTTCATACTTCCCTTACTGCCCAAGAACCAGCATGGCCCACACCTTTGTGATACTGTCGTAAGGATCTGCTGTTCAAGCATGTGGTTTTGTCATGTCTTGCACAGATTTCAAATGAGGTCGAAGAGAAAAAGAGCTGACCGACTCCTTATACCTTCACAGTTTTCCTGTCTCCTCCTGTTGCTCTCTGCCTGACAACACAGATATGTACCACCAGCATTAGAGGAGCTCAAAATATGGGTGGGACTTTTCTCAGTGAGACATTGTAGAGCCAACCTGTGCTGCATACCTTGGAAAACCTCGTATGCTAAAGGCTCCTCCAGGACGAGGCTTTCTGGGCCAGCTCACTGCTCCCAAACACTCTTTCCAACACCCAGAGCTTCTACTCCAGCTTCAGCAAGGCAAGTGAATCTGCTGCCACCAGGGCTTATCACGTAACACTTGTGGTCTTTACTGCTCCACATTCAAAGTTAGCCACAGCCTTTGGCATGGGAAGTCAGGATCATTTCGTATGAAAACAGTTCTTAGCATAACAAAAATCAACAGTAAAGATTATCATTTAAAGGATGACGGGAAGCTCTAACTCTCTAAAAGATGAATCTGGGATAATGGACAGCTTCTGTTCTAGCACAAACTTCCACATCAGGTGTCTATGCCTGACATTAATCTTTTTTGGGTAATAAATCCCAGCAATTTCTGTTAGTCTCAATACCTTTCCTAGTTGCACTTCTTTTGCTAAAACACGAAAATAAATAATTGCAGTTCCAGAGCACTTCCTAAACCCCAGGATTTTTCAGGTTTGTACAATGGCGAGAATGAGAGGGGAGGGAGAAAAGATTTGGGATTTTAGGATGCTTCCTTTTGGATGTGATTAGTTTTGCACTACAACGCCTGGGGAGATTCAAACACTGTTATCATGGCTGAAAGGGAGTCAGACAAAATGAAAGGAAATTAAATATGGGTGTGAAATTAAACCAAAAGGAAGAAAAAGGAAAGAAGGAAAGAAAAAGCAACTGTTTGGGCTGAAAGTAAAGATGGAGAAGCTGGAGAAGACAAAGAGCTCCCTAAACATCCAGAAATATATTGAAAATGCTTCATGTAAAAACAGGAAAATCAAAATATACTTAATTCCATTCCTCACTGGGAAAAAAGCTACCTCAAATAATAACCTATTCTGAAAGCTCCACTAGGCTATTTAAAATAGGTGATTTTGCTGAGAAGTCTGAAGCAAGAACAAAAGGGTGTAAATATTCTCATTTTTGAATACCTGGGAGAAGAGAAATATCTTTTTTCTCATTTTGTTATATCTGGTTTTACTTTTTTTCTTTGTGTGTGAAGAGTCTTGTAACTGAGTCAGCAGACAGGGATTTAGGATGTCTGGGTTCATTCCCATCTGTGATACTGATGTCTTGAACCCCTTTTCCAGTTCCCTTTTCCTCTGTGTTCTAGGTTTGCTCTCTGCAGAAGGTGACCGGGCAGTAAACCTTCCTGTCTTCTTGAGCTTGAACTGTCTGAGAAATGACTGTCTCTCACTATGAGTTATCTACTATCTGACACAAAATGGCCCTTTACCTTCTTTTCACCAGTGGTGCAATCCTGTGCAAGGGACTGTATGCCAGCCAGGGCAAATCAGTCCTGGACTTCGTGCTGATCGAGGCAGAAATCTCATGCATCTCAACCAAAACTGTACTTGAAGTCTCGTGAAGTTGGCTCATCATTAGCCCTTGGGACAAACTCATTGCTTGTAGAAGACTAATGATAAAAACATAATGGGTACATTTTTCACAATATAGCTAACGTGAACATTTTACTGTGGCATGTAAAAGTCAAACAAAGCATTTTTCCTGGTGGATGATCTATTCTTTGAAGCTGAGCTGCTTCATTCCAATGAAACATGCCAAAAATCCATCCTTTGATGCTGCTCAATGAAAATGTACTATGGATACTGAGCCAGACCTGATCCTGCAGCGGTTACCAACACCTGCAGTCTCACCCTAAGTCAGACATTATGCTATGCTTTCCCTCATCTCCAACCCCTGGAGTCGCTTGACCAAAGAGAAAACTCAACTCGCGTGTTTTTTCACTCCCTCCCCACTCATGAAATAAGCATCATAAAGTAAATAAAAAGGGCAGTTTATCACCTTTCACTCTCCTCATTTGTAAGCGTCTATAATCTGGGGGATCTAGATTCGCAATTTCTTAATTCCTGGAGTTAGAAACACATCAACAGCATAAACTCAGGAATTACATTAATATTAACAGAGTTTCTTGAGATTAGTACCACTATAACTGATAACAAAAGCTCAAGTCATTTTGTTCAAAAACACTTTTTTGAACCACCTATTTTCCTGTTGGAAATTTTCCACTTTGCTGTTGTTTTAAAATCCAGTGGAGTTAAGAGGGCTTTTCTCCTTAAATGTGCTCTTACTTATGCCTTAAATCATTGTGCTGTTCCATCCTGGTGTTTTACAGGAAGAAAACTAAGATTATATATGAATCACAGAATAAAGTGCCTCCTACAAAAGACATCACTCTATTAGGAGCACATTCTAAGCGGTACATTCACTGTGCATTTAATTTTCATTTACAATATGTGCTTTATACCCAGTACGCTGCCTGTATCAGTTTTTGTTTTCATAACCTATTCCTGACACCCAACAAGAACTGGGAGTGCTGCTCCAGGATTTGGCAAGAAGGAACAGGTTGTGGATGAGCAGGTTTCTCTGACTCACCTACACGGATCAACAAGGAAAAATAAAAGGGAGAGGGTGGAGATTGCAAAGGAGGAAAAAAAAAAAAAAGAGAGAGAGAGAGAGAGAGAGAGGAGTGACGTGTTCCTTTGGATGTGGTGTGTAATGCAGCTGGCAGACTGCCTGCTCGCGGTGCCACAGAGTTCCAGACATGCCAGTCCAGCTGACTCAGCTCTTTGGAAGAAGGAAAGGGAAGGGAAAAAATTCATAAATGTTTCTGATATCTGAGGGATGAGGATAGGCTAGGCTCTCCTCAGGGATCTTCAAATCTGTCTTTCACACCAGGGACTCAAGTGGTGTCCCCAGAGAAGCATTAAAGAGAGATGCTCACTCGATAACCTTGTATAGAACTGCTTAGGCTCACATCAAATCATGTCTTTGTGGTTGTTGGAAAATTCAGCAGCACAGCTTCATCCCACAAAACAGAAATGTCAGGCCTTTCTTAACCAAGGCTAGCTGCTCTCAGACAAGCCACTGTCTCCAAGGAGACGAGCAAAATGTGTGCACATGAAGGGTATCCAAGTGAGAGAGAGTCTATGGTCCATGTAGCTTTTCTATATAAAAATTTCATCAGCAGTGTAGCCTTTGCATGTGATTTATTTTCTAAGAAGAGCTCGAAGACCTTAAATAGTCTGGGCTCTGCCTACCTGTGAGACCAGCTCTATCCCACAACACAGCACCGTGTCGAAGACAGCTCAGAGCAGCCCCGGTCCTGTTTGGCTGAGGGGACACTTTGTGCTGTCCTCGGCTTGCACTCTGAACTGAAGAGGCAGGAGGAAGAAAGCAAAAGGAACAGAAACACAGGCTAACACCCAGACTGTCAAAGCCCCTAATTCTTGCTGAAATCTCAGTGCTTTTGAAGACAAGAGCCATGGTGAAATGGCCCCCAAATCAGCACTAGGATGAGCTTGTCTTAATTTTCTAGTCAGGATCCTCACCAAGGACCCTCAACCGTCTCACAGCATGTGAGAGGATTCACGCCTGTCTCACTGGAAAGTGCTTGCTTGGGGAGCACATTCCCCCACCCTTAATACAGAATAGCTGGTTCTCAGGGCAGCAGCAGCCTCCCAGGGAATTCTGTTGCCTTACACTGAAAACCCAACTGCCTTACACTGCCTCACTGATCCCTTGCAGCACTGCCCACAGAGGTACAGCGACCCTTGCGTACTGAATACGAAAAGAGTGAACAACCTTTAGGCAGAGGTTTTTCTCAAAAGCACGCACTTTGCAGCGTACAGACAACTCTGTGGTTGGGGAGCGTCCCAGCCAGGTGCTCTTTGTCAGAGTTTCAATAGGCAGGGCCTCAACAGCATTTCTCCAGCTTCAGGAATGAAGATAGAGATCTTGCCTCTCTGTTGCAAGGCACAGAGGGAACTTGGGGCACCCTGTCTGAAATCAACACAGCACAGTTATGCAAAACATGTATGCAACTGGCACCTCTTGTGTAATCCTGGCTGTAATCAACCTCTCTAACCACTCCAGAAAGGAAGGAGGGGTAGAGGGTGGAGAAAGTTCACACTCAGATCAAATAAAAAATGGGAAAATATCCAGAGAGCTTTAGTCAGGTAAAAACACAGTTCCCTCTCATGGGAAACCTCCAGGACAAGTTTCCTTGAACTTCACACAGGGTTATAAATAGAGTCACACAGAGTTCAGTACAGGTTCACTGTAAAAAAATCTAGACATTCTCATTTTCCTTCTTGAGTGATATCCATCAATATCTTACCTGTAAGCCAATTCATAATTACTGGTTGCTGAGAGCTCAGTAGAATATATTCAGCAGCAGCTTTCTGCAGCTCTGCTATGGAGTGGTGTTAACGGGGTTATTTTTTTACCCTTTAGTTTCTCTTAGCTTCATTTCCAGATGGCAAACATCCTCTCTTAGACCTTAAAGCACTCACATATTATAAAAAATGTCAGTGGCGGTTCTCCATTTCATACTGCCCCATAAAACAGCTGTGAAACAGCAGTGAAAGATGGCCTCAAATCACCATTCGATTCCAAGCTCAAACTTTCTCAAGCTGAAAAGTTTCACAAACTTCCTCAAGAATCAATAGAAAATACCTCCAAATGCTAGATCTTCTTTCCTTAGAGGCAAAATGCAAAAGCTTTTTGCCCTTGAAAATATTTTTTTAGGGGAAAACAATATTTTTTTCCTCCTTAGAGCTGCTCTGCTACTTCACTGCTCAGGAGTATGTGCGAGAAGTGGTCATGGTTTTGCTGATACGTGGCTTCATCAAGTCAACCCATGTTCTCATCTCGAGTGCACGAGAAAGCTCTGAATCTGTTCTGCAGAACTCACTGCAGCTACCTCAGAAGGCTGCCTCTGGAGCAGGAGGACTCCTGATGCACTGCATCACATCCCTCAAGCTTATTCTAATATCCAGCTCCTAAAGATGGTCTGGAGCCTGGCCATGCAATGCCTGTGTTTACAGCTGCACCTTGAATTCCAGTTTTATATGTAAATACGCCAGCTTCAACAGAAAAATACTGGACTTGTGAAACAATCCCTGATGACAAGGCAAACAAAGCCAAAAGAGGCCTCTTAGCTTGAACTAAACAGTCAAAGGACTCCATATCTTGAAACATCTAAGCTACTAGACCCTCACCCGCCAGTCTGCCCATGGTAGCTCTGGGGCAGAAAGACAAGTGATTCACATGAAGCCACTTTGGCACTTAGGTACTTGGATTTGCAAATTTCATCTCATTGGGTTTTTTCCTTATTCATTTTCCCATCACTGAAAAATGGATAACAATGAGGCAACAACACATACCCACTTCACACAGGCTTTGGGCTGATGAAATAGATAGGGTTCATAAAAGAAACAAGACGCAAAAATTGCAGGCTAAGTAGTAAGTCCTTTAGCATTATTAATAATCACCTTACTATTGTGTCTAAGATAATCGGGCTGCTATCAGGGTATAATACCTCAGTGGTTACAGTAACAATACCAAGTTATTATTCCTTCCACTTTGTAATTATCTCATTTCACTATTGCACAAAAGCTAAGTAAAACTAAGGAGATAACATGCAATGCTACGCAGCAGGGGCACCAGAAGCACGGGAATACTCTGATACGTACTTACATGACCTTCATTGCAGCAATATGCGTGCACCTTGCAATCATCTGTGCCTGTTGCCCTCTCACCATCATGAAAAAGTTGAGAAGTGCTCTTTTATTTCGATTTCACCAATAGGCAACTGAGGCAGAGACAAGGTTAAGTGGTCTGTACCTGAACTGGCCTGTGTTTCCAAAGCATAAAATGACTTTGCAGTTTAGGTCCCTTGTAAATGTGTGAATAAGTAGCAAAAAAAATCAAAATCAGTAACGAAAAAAAAAAATGAGAGAGAGGATCGGAAGATAAAGACTAGAACAGCATCAATGCCAGACATATGACTACAGCCTATCACAGTGTAAACTGAGCACAGGAATTACTCACAGTCACAGAAGACAGTGTTAGGAAGCACAATAATCTGCAGCAAAAGAAAGGATACTTTAGGTTAAACTTCAGGATGAGAGTCACAGCTATAAAAAGCAGATGGGAAGTGGAATTGTCTCCCTTGGGAGGAGACAGCAACAGACTCTCTCTGGATGCTTAAAAAACAGGTTAGGCTTGCTGTTTAGAAGGACTCTGTATGCAGAAGTCTTATCGCATTCATCTATTTTTTTGATGCCAGTGAAATCCCACACATAGCACGCTGGCAGAATAAAAGCCCAGAGGAAAAAGAAAGTCACCATCTCATTTACTCCTCCAAAGCAGGATGGCTGGCGTAAGACCTGGCATCACCCAGCAGTGCAGAAGCTTTCTCTCCAAATAGCAGACCAGTAGGGCAGGACCAGGTGCTTCCTTCTGGTTGTGCATGGCCAGAGGCCACACAGAGAGAGGCAGAACCCGGCTGCTGATGCCAGGATGTGGACTGCTAATGTGGAGAGGAGACAGAGAAACACGCCAAAAACTGTCCCTGTCAGCAGTCCTGCCCCAAACACACACTTCCATCTTATCATGGACACTCCGTTGAGAAGAAAGGAACTGGTCAAAATAATCAGGGATGATCCCATGTGAATCTTCACCACGATGATGCTGTCTATACAAGGACCTCGTTACCCCTGGGTGCTGTGGTGCTATCTGACCTTCTGGATGAGGTGACAGCAGGTTCAGGATGTCTGAAGAAAGGGGCAACAGACACCCTGTCCCCTCCTTTTGAGCACTTTCCTGCACAGCAGAACTGAAATCTACCCTGGGGAAACTTTCCCTCATGGTGAAGCTGCAGTGTTAGGGCATTAGTACTGTTCCCCATTCTGACGTGCAGGATCTCCTGCCTTAACACAAAATTGTTCCTTGCCAAGGGTCCAGAGCCTTAACCTGACACCAAACACATAATTCTTCCACCCTGTCTCATTAAGGACAGGAAACTTGGATGAAGAGGAGGAGGAGGAGATGACGCAACCTCCCTCCAGACCTGCTCTCCGCCTTCTTTCTGCTGAAGAACGAAGGACTTGCTGGTAGACCTGCAGGTGGCAGAGACATAGCAAGGCCACATTCCACTGAGAGATTATAGCAGGAGGCACAAGACTTGTCTCACAGATACCACAATAAATCTTAGCACCTACTAAACTTGCTGTGAACTGATATTTAGAACGAGGAGACTCCCATGGTGTTGGCATCTCATCACTGCAGAGTGGGTGAGTCTCTATTCAGTCAATTTGCAGGCAGCTCCCAAGCACTAAAGGAATAGGCCACCTCCTGCTTACAACTGGGGCACCACAAGAAACAGGGAGCTGTTCCCCTGTGATCTCAATAACACACTCCAGAGAAAGGTGAAAAAAGAAAAAAATAAAGAAAAAAATAAATAAAGAAAAAAGTTGATACCCAGCCTTAAGAGCGAGAGAGATTCATGAGCCTGATACACAGCACATCTACCTTTGCTCAGTAGGACCCCTTCTCCTGTTTCTCTGTCTTATCTGTCAGAAACAGATCTCCTAGGTTGAATGGTCAAAGATTGATCCAAAACTATCACATAAGAGAATCCTTATGGAATTTCAAGACTGTTAAGTCCAACAAGCAAAAAGCGAACACTTCTTGCTTTGAGTGGAACCATATTTTTTCACAAGTTCCCCCCAAAACAAAGCCCAAATGTATTTTTTTGAAAGATCATGACCCTACAGCATCTTTAAATCAAAGACGGGTTCTCAGTGATAATTATGCTCTGTAGAAAAGGCTCAGCATGACAAAACTTGCACACTGAGATAATTCTGAGTACATAAAAGATGATCTTTTCATGTAGTCGATACTAATACTTGTCACAGTAAGGTTCTGGAGGTGAAGAGGACTCCAATACTTCAAGGATCAGGTTCAGATGGGGCTTCAGTGAAGCCTGGGATACAAGTTGGCTCTATAGAGGACTGAACTTTAAAGATAGATGCCTAGGGGATGAAAGACATACCAAACTCCTACCCCTTGTACACATTTTGATCTTACCTCCAAAAAATGCACATACAAACAATTGGAAAGCAGAATATCAGAGATTTTGAGACTCTACAACATAGAGTGAGGGCCTCTAGGCACTGGAAGCAGTAATTAGAAAGCAGTGCTGCTGCAGTATTGTGTACACGCTAATAACAGCTTGGAACCTGGATTACGATAAGAAAAAACACAAAATGATTTTGTGACGAGGTTAATTCCACTGAGCTTAACTGAAACAGTGCAAGAAAACCTGAGAGGAAGAGCAGCTCTGCCTGATTAAATAGAGTTCTAAGTATCAGATCAACAGAATAAATGCCCACTGGCTCATCAAAACTGAAGGAAGATGTTGTTAGCTAATCTATTTGCAGAGCTGGGATTTGTATGCAAAATATCCCCTCACCTCTTCACATACTTGCTTCATTTTTCACAGGCAGTGTCCTACTTGTTCACATTTAATTTTTTTCCCCCCCATTCACAATGCATTTGATTCAGTCTAGCTCAGAGTGTAATGAGAATTTCAGGTCCCAAGATTCTTCTAATTACGATGTTTCCATCCTCAAAAACATGGTTACAGAGTAGATACTCAGCCTTTGGAGAGTAGGGATGTTAATAGTGGTAAAACTCTTTTCAAGATGAAAAAAGTAGTTTAAAACACTGACTCTTCATTATTGTTAATAATCATCCTTGCCACTGTTTCAGTAATTCTCACTGGCTTTTGCCAGCCAGGACTTCATGCACAAACATTGGGCTTTTCAGCACTGTGCTTGTTCATCCAATTCTTCACCTGGACTGAGATGATCACAGGTGCGATGACTCTTCCCAACACATATTGAGTCAGAATTAGGAAGCAAGTTCCTTCTGCCTCTGCGTAGAGTCATACGCACAGATACCACTTGTCAGTTCTGCTGACAACAGCCATACAATTGCAGGCGTGCAGAACATCTCGAGTGGCTCGCGACCACACTGGAGGAGCTAAGAAGGAAGTTCTTATGGAGGAGAAGAGATGAGAAAGACAGACTGGCAAGCAAAGAAACACAGAAAAAGTTACTAAACTACCTTTCCATGAACAGGGCATTTACCTCTTTAATTATACATGCCTTTTATCTTGGGCACTGTTCATAGTTTGCTAAGATTGTGCTTTTGGGAGTTTTTGCCTAAGCCTTTCTTTTCAAAACAAATGCTTCACTGCTTTTCTTTTGCAAATAAAATGATACCATTAGTTCAGTGCTATCAAGGAGCTGGGCAGTAACAATGTACAGCAGCAATGCAGGAAGAAGTGAGGGAGGAAAAAGTAAGTATTTATTAAAAGCAGAAAAGGAGGGGGGGAAAAGCATTTTCTAAACAGGAAAGAAGTAGCTTGGAAGCAAATTTAAAGCTTATTGTGAGGAAAAGCTTCTGTGAAGGGAGAAAATAATGATCTGACTACTCGTTTTTTTTCAGAAGAAATAAACAGCAAAACTGCTTTCACATAAGGAATACCACTCATATACTCACACAGTAAGGGCATGTGATTGAAGTTGCCAAGATAAAGAGAAAAATCAGGAAACTCCAGAATTAAGGTCACCTGAGAACACTTCATGCAGCCAGTTTGTGTGTATGCATGACAAGACAGTCTTTTAATAACAAAAAATCACAACACAATTTGCCCACAGGACCACCCTTGCTTAATGCGAAGAATAGAAGGACGGTGCTCACTTAATCAAAATCCGTTCTGCGTTTTGCTTTCCCCTTAGCAAGTGATGCTATCCTTCACTTAGGGCTTACTGCCCAAGCTCTGCTCTGAAAACTAATGCATTAATGTTTTCTCTGGGCTCTTCCAGATCACTCAACATTGCAGCCTTGACTTCTTTAAGAACTATCAAAGCATTTGCGTCTACAACAGCATTATGAGAGGAGGGTCGACTTGGCTCTGTTTTAGACACGAAAAATTCATGTCAAAACACAGCATAAATTTAGGTGTCCATTTGGGGGTTCCTGGCTGTTCAGGGTAAGACAGCATCAACTTGTATGTCTTATCTTTCAAAGTAGAGAGATCAACATCTAGGAGCTTTAACAGTCAGATTCATCTGTCAGATCAACTATTTTCCATAAAACCTCTGGGTTTTGTTCATTAATTGCCTACAGTAGAATCCACTTCATTCATTTTGCCTCTGCTTTTGTCTTGTCGTGCAATTCTAGAGATGATGGAGAAGACGGGTGCATCTCAGGGTGAGATAACAGGTACTCTGTGACTGACACCAGGAGACTGGCTTTACCTGCATGATGTCCTCCTTAAAAACAGCAAAAGCTAGGCAAGGTGAAGCCAATCCCTCCTGGTTTGTCAAGTGCATCCTGCAGGAAGGGGCTACAATTTTTGCCCTGGCTCTCTGCAGCCTTGTCCCCACACTCACGTCCTGGAAGCCCATCCAGGCACCACTTCTGCACTATCTGTGTTGTGGAACCAGCTGGGTTAATTCCAAAACCAACATCTGAAAGTCCTGTAAGTACCTTAAGGCTCATGCCCACTCAGTGTAATTCTGTGCATGAATCTCTCCCCAGGCATTATCCTACTGATGTCCTGAAGGCATCATTATATTCCTGAAATCAAAGCAGCTGCATGTGGGAGGAAAATATAGACACAAAGTTCATCAGAACTCCATATGTCAGTAAAAGGCAAATAATTGCAGGAGTAAACTACTCCAAGCTAAGCCCTTAATTACTTAGGGTTAAACAGCAGCAGCATTACAGATGCAAAGTAATATTTTGTTAACCACTCATCCTGGGAACACTTACATAGCAAGATATTACTCTGCACAAGAAGAGGAGGCAAAATGTGGATTATGATGCTTAGAAATATTTCCAAATAAATAGAAAATAATACTAAAAAGCAAGAACAGAAGTCCATCCAAAGCCAAAAAAAAAGAGCTATCATGAATTATTTTAAGTTTCAGCTATTTCAAATACCTCTGAGATGCTTCGGCTAATTTCTGTTTGCAATTACATTTCCTTATTTTTTTTATCTTTCCTGCCTTACTATATGAAAACCCTGCACTGAGCACAGGAAAAATTGACTAACTGGCAATAGTGAGAGCGTGTAGCTGACTAAGTGGTGGCACAAACAAAAATGCTTTCAAATTCACAGATAAAACTAGCTGGAAGGAAAAAAAAAAAGATGCAAAAAAATATTTTCCAATTTCTTTCTTGCATACTCTGTCCTTCATAAAAAAAAACAATCAGTAGTTTAAAACCTTCTTGGGAAAGAAAAAACAGTGGTGGCTGTTTTTTTTTTTTACTATTAATAGCACTGTCTTCTTTAAGGAGGAAAAGGACATAAAACATAAAAAGGGAAATTGGTCTGGCATTTATGAAATCATGTGCTAGATTCTTAGCTGGTGCAAAACAGCAGTGCTTATAGGATTAATTCCAACCTATATCAGTTAAGGATCTGATCTAAAGAGCTTTCCTCTTAAAAATGCAGAAACATTCAGACTCACTTCAATTTAGACACTAAGTGTACCAGATATAAACTGGATTGAAGTCTCATAACTCAAAATAATTTTCAATCTTTTCTTTCTATATTTTACCTGATATCTTTTCTAGTCAGCAACAGCAGATGAGGTAAACATTCATAGAGTAATTTTGGATGGGAAAGACCTTTGAGGAGGTTGACTAGATTTCCTATACATTCAAGGCCTACTTACAGACTTTGATATACGCTTTATTAAAGCAGAAAACGCTTGTATTATACACTGATACGAAACTGCTTCAACCCTCTAGGGAACACCTACCCATCTGCTCCAAGCACCTAGCTTACACCTGAACCAACCAAGCCTGCCTACATGATAGAGACAGAAAGACACCTTTAACTTCCATGCCCATGTTCAGATTGGCATTTCACCGTCAGGCAGGCGAGTGCCAGGTTTTAGTGCAATATCTCAGGTTTTTAACTCTTCATTTGTGAGTGCTGCTCTAAGAATTGCCTGTAAGAGTATTGTGGGAGCACTTCTCTGTTCCTGCAGACCCTCTGCTGAAAACTGTTGCAGTTGCTTAGAGGGGTGATACTTCGTCCACTGAAAACAAAACACAAAATTACAAATGGAGCACAGCTAAGTCCGTTAGGGAAGGAGCTTCAGGGGAGCTCATGTGCGTAAGCAGCTTAGGTGCCTTCTGAAAATCCCACACCTTTACATTTCTTCCTCTAGCAAAAAGCAGATATATCACCCATGTATTTTCACACAGGAAGAACGAACAATCTCTATCAATGGCTGTATCTAGGTAACAAAACCTATATTCATATTATGAAAACAATCCTCAACCGCAATGTTCATGTTTTGTAATGTGGGCTATTTTATGTCACAACTCCCTTTTTTACTTTAATTGTGAATATTTTTATTGCATTTTCTTTTTACTAAATTTTGAGTTGAAACTACAGTTATGTATGATCAGATATGTGAATATTGCACCTCACAGTTCCACAGACATTTTCCCTTCTGACTTTCGGACCAAACCCTCTTCGCTGACAACTCTCGAGGAATCCTCTCTCAGCCTAGTCCCACACTTGCGTTGCCGCTTTCGGTCAGCAATATGTTTGCATCAGTACAGCCTCCCATGTACTCCAAAGTCCACCTGGAGAAGCTTACTGGCTCATCCTTCCTGATTCTTGGAAATGTCAAGGTAACTCTGTATCCTAAGACCAACCTAATGCTCCTAAATGAGAAACTTTTACTCAAGTGAGGTTGACCCTGTAGAAGAAATGTGTAGAAAGAGTCAGGAAGCTCCATGATTACATTTTCACACACAGGGTTTCAGTTTGCAGCTGCGCTTCAACCACTGCGTTTCAGTAGTCACCCATTTCCCAACACCTCAGTAAAGTTCATCTGTAATGTTGTTACTTGCAACCAGCCCAATTATCTCTGTTCATTCAGCAATGAAAAACAGAGTCTCCTGTAAGTGGCCTGGGCACAAAAGGTGAACAGCCTAAGAGATAAACTAAGCAAGTTAAGATCTTACTCAAGAGTCCTACACAAATGAGTAAGTTGCAGAACGTGGCCCCTTGGCGTGGCGTACAGAGACTAGAAACACATCTGATCCTAATCATCAGGGCTACCAATGTGACTACTAACAATGAGTTGTACAACAAGCAGTTCTTTAGAACATCTCAAGAAACTCTATCAAGTAGCAAAGCAAGACAACCCAAATCTCTCTCTGCCACCTTCTGCACTAGGGTGAGTGCTGTGTCTGCCATGTAATTAGAAGGTTTTTAGAAGATGAACAAGCATGAACTCCACCAGCATATGGCATTTATTAGATGAAGAAATGGGTATGAACTGCAAGAGAGGCTTCCAAGAGCACACAGTTATTCTCTTCAATCTCTGGAATTTTGCAGCCACTTTGCGGCTGAGAGTGTCAAAATAATCTGCCAGCAGAGCCTGGATACACCCAAAGAGACATTCAAAGGGAAATGTGATAGCATCAGCAAGTGGAGCTCGGTTACACAAAAGGAGAGGTGTGGCTGAACCACAACTTTCCTGGTTCGCATCATTGCTTTCCCAAAGTTCAGAGCTGTGCTATCTGAAGAGGATGGTACAGACACAGAGCCACCAGGAACACAGTTATCTTCACAACCTGCTTCACTCCAACAGTGATTGCACAGGAGAAAAACACGAGGAAAGAGAAGGCAAGGCAAGCTCACCGGAGTGCGTCCTGAGATGTCCTGTGAGGGCGTCCCTCCGTCGGCAGGCATAGCTGCAGAAGGGACATTTGAACGGTTTCTCCCCAGAGTGCAACTTGATGTGCCTCAGTAGGTTCCCCTTCTGGGTAAAAGAAGCTCCACACTGGTTACAGTGGAAGGGGCGTTCGCCTGGAAGGGAAATGGAAGGCAGAAAGCTGTCAAGAACCCTTGGAAGACGCAGGAGGCCCATTATCCCGCTCTTTTTAACCATGCCATCTGGCATAGGTACAGTCCCCACCAACACACAGCACTTGCTAAAGAAGTCGTTTCTTTTGCACAATGGGCAAAGCCTCCAACAGTAATTTGAGGCTCTTTTCTCGAGGTGATTAACAGAGCCTGATTTTCTTAAAGTTCTCCACCTCAGAGATTTTATCCTTCATAGAAGATGAGCTCTGCTCAAAACTTAGATCCATAATTGTGGTTTCGCAGTATTTATCTCTATGGTTTTGCACTTATTTTTAGTGTAGGTCCAATCCATATGAGTATTTACAACTGATCATAGCAATTGGATTTGGACAGATGTTAAGGTCTTTGCTTCAAACCAAAGCTTTTGCTTGCATTATACTTTAATTGAAACCCCTTTTTAAAGGACGCTTTGCATTGCTAGAATGGTATGAACAGAATAAATGCAATCTTACACCACTGAAGAGCAAATCTGTGCTCTAAATAAAACTAATTGAAAAGACTTGTTTCACTTTAAAAAAAGCAACAAAAAACAACAAAAAGTCTACACCTTATCCCCTCCCTTCACTCCATGCATTCACACACACAAAAAAAAAACCCAATCCTTATTTTAATGTTAATCCTTCATGTTTGCCCTGGACAGCAGGGATCTGGTCCACAAAAAACAAACACTTTTTTTTTTTTTTTAAATGTTATTATTTAGAGGAAAAACCCTGACAAATTCACCCAGGTTTCGTGAAAAATTATCAAAACCATACTCTATGTCAATATTTGCTGGTGACAGTCAGTCTGTTCGAGCATTCTTGGGCCAGCAGTGAGTTCCAATCATCTGCGTATGTCCCACTGTGCAAATCAATAGGGCACAAGCATATACTTGTGCGGGCCAGTTGCCTAAGCTCTTTACTGCAGCTGGGCTTTGGATGCCAGAATGTATTCACCAAGGAGGGCCCCAGTTCAGCAAGGTCTTGAACATCAGATTTCAGATTTAAGCAGCCTCATTCATTTTATCAGTGCATCACCTATTACAGAATCTTGGTCACATCCTAGTGGGACTTTCTGAGGTTGAGTTCTCTGGCCTGAAGCACAGATCTTGTGAAAAACAAACACGTTTTGTGATCTGTCACATCCCTCCAAAGCCTTTTTCAATTGCTTTAAAATGATTACTCCCTTGCTGGACAAAATGAATGCTATGTATTTGTCAAAGTAGTCCAGGTGCCTAGTGTAAAGACCAAAACATGTCTGTAGATTCAAATGGAAAGAGAGGAAGCAAGAGAGCTCTACAAGCAATTCTTGCTTCAGCGGTTTAAATCACTGCCAGCATTACAGCCCTGCCAAGAGGGCAGCAGAAAGCAGGTGTGCCATATCTTTGCCATACCTCTGCAACTTCACTTCACGTGCATGAGCTGGAAATTACATCTGAAACCACTGCAGATGCACTGGAGAAGACACTAAGGTTCCTATAATCTTGCCAAGGACGTTATGGAGTAATGATAAAAGAAAAATCAGAGCATAAAGCTCTTCCTTAAACACACTGAACACGAGCTTATTGGAATTGATACAGAGTTTGTGGTTTCCCTTTCAAACTCCTACGCCATACTTAAAGAATCTGATTAGCCATTATCTTCTTCTATATCATTTTGAAATGTCCATAACAGAGGTATGTAAAGAGCCTGCAGTAGAAAAATACACTTTTTTTTCTTTTCTGTTTTGCTTTCGCTGTCTGAGAACACAGGCAAAACCCCATCCTTTGACACGTTTCTCAGTATTCAGGAATGATAGCTTCAGTTTCAGCATGACAACACTAAAGGAGGTAGCAAGTTCTCACAGAGTCTGAAGTCTTTCCTTTTACTCCTTCTGTATTTAAAACTACACAGTTAATATGTCTTACTCGCTACCTCACCCACTTATATTTGATATCTTGGAGGCAGCATCCTAGGTAAACCGGCAGTTGAAAAGATACTGAACGCCTGTGGCGAGGAATTCAATAGCCACTGCACCACAGCTGGGTGGCAAAGATGACACAAAAATGCTCACCACCAAGTCACCGAGAGTCTGCTTCTCTCTTGCAACAGACAGAATCTGCTCCAATAGCACATTTTACCTTAAATAACCTTTGTATCTATTTAAAGCCAGCATGAATTCATTTTTTTTTTCTACTGGCTTAAGTCTCAGTAAATAGCTGCTTTCATCTGTTTGTTATACTTTTGTCCAGTCATTCAATTCCTGCTCCTCATTTAAGCCGCAGGCTTGTGGGATAACTTTTAATTTTAGTCACACCTTCACGCTATTGATTTTACATTTAGCACAGCTAATCTAAGAGACCGTTATCCAATAGAAGGGTGCACAAAAAATGTAAAGACTGAATAATAAGAAGATTTTGCCGGTTTTCCAAGAACCGTGCTACGTGACGCCCAGTCCAGATACTAGCAAACCAGCGTTCTTTATCACTGCAGTGCCTTGAGAGGACTGTTTTCCAGTTATTTCCCCTGCTGCCTTTTCCTGGTAGGTTTGTAAGGAGTTCCCTGGTATTATCACTTCCTAACAACAAAATAAGCATATCTTGGCATCCTTATTCATTTCCCTTACTCTTCTGCGAAAACTAAAAGGTTTTATTCATTGACTGAAATTAATCATTCTTCAAACTAAACATCCACTCACAAAAAGTCTTTAAACACCTTTCTCCTCTACACGATAGTCCCTGACTGTGTTTAAAATGTTTTCCTATCTTTCAGGATGATGGCAACACAGACATACCAGAAACTATAGACCTATGAAGTAGGTGGCACACACGAATAAAAGAGGGTAATGGCAATTATAAGCATGGTGTGGTTTTCACCATTTGTATGACCCTATATGCTTATACTGATTTATTAAAATAAGAACATGTAGCAAAAGGTGACTAAGCAAGCTTTTTGCTTTACAGCACTGGAAACTATGTGACTGTAATGTAACTGCAAAATATTTTTAGTCCACTCAAGTTTTAAACCTTTATTTTAGAGCTAAAGCAGTGCAGGAAAACCTCAAACTTTAGTGATTAGAAAGAAAAAAAAGAGAGGAAAAAAAAAAAACTTTCTGAGTGGGAAGAGGAGAAGGAACAGCTAACCAAATAAAAAAGATGTTTCTTTTCATCTCCAGATTTAAGATTTAAGAAAGCCAGACAAAACCAAGAATGTCCAAAAAGCCTTGTTCTCCAGCACAGGGAATTTAATTATCTAAAGTTACCTCAGGAATGGACAAGCTAGGGTAAGCCAGAGCTGCAAAGTATTACCTTTCCCAAAGGCTTAGGAAGAGGGGCTTGTGCCAGAGAACAGCCCTCAAATTAATAAATAAATCCATGGGGTTTTATCACTTTAAAGTTAAATAAAGTATTAATTAAAAGCTATGACTATAAATATTTACTTCTGAATTACATTAAAACACCACTGAAACTTGACAGTTCATTGTTTAATATGCATCCATGAGAGCTATGTCTCCTCCAGGAAAAATAATAATGAAATATTACTGCTCTTTAGCTACACCAGTATCAAAAGTGCACAAGTTAACTTCCTATTGCGTAAACAATACTGAGATGAAAGGTGAAATGGACCAACAGAGTCAGGGTTATTTCGCAGACACGGTCCTTTCAGAGGTATCTTGAATATATGGCCGCTCGCCGAAGTCCTCATAGCACAAGTTACGAACGCTGTCTAGCTGATACAACCTGAAACCAGGCAAATGAACTGATTAACTTTCCACCAATAGCTTTCATATTTTACTGTGTATATGTCAGGTGTTATTTCAAAAAGCAAACAAGCTCCTTTTTCTGCTTAATTGGAAGCTTCCCTGCACAATAACTCTCCTTTACCGCCTCAGCACGGAAGTGCTGCGCAGAAGTTTCAGTATGAGTTACCCTTCTTTGAATCTCGTATCGGTGCAAAACACATCAGTGCTATTTTCTGTATGAAAACAGAAATTTGACTGAGGAAAAAGAGCCTGCAGACCTCCCAACCAAGGAGACTTAGATTTTCATAACCTTTGGCGGGTAACTTGTCTCTTTGAAATCAAATAGAGACAAAGTAATGCGCTAGTTTTCATTGACAGGGAGGCCTGGTTATTTCTACAGCAGTGCTCAAGTCCCTTCCTGTGAATGTTTTAATTACCTTTTCTTAAAAAAACACTGTGTTTAAACTCTCTTCACCATGACAAGGAAAGCCAAGATGGAGTTCGCCTTCCAGTGAGACTACGTGTAACATCTGTCCCAGCTAAATGTATATCCGAAGATCTCAGCCTTTTTTGTTCG
Organism: Trogon surrucura; assembly: GCA_020746105.1. Lineage (NCBI taxonomy): Eukaryota > Metazoa > Chordata > Aves > Trogoniformes > Trogonidae > Trogon > Trogon surrucura. Next base: position 49,908,919 of record CM036621.1, on the reverse strand, counting down.
GCATATACTTTTGATATGCAAGGGACAGCTTCTTTGAGAAGTTTAATTGTTTTTAACAACGCAAAACTACTGTGCCCACCAGAGAGCATTTGCTCATATTCCTAATAATTTCGCCCTTCCATAGTAGGCTTTTTGCTAAAATTCAGTTAAAATGAAGCATTTCTCCTGATTAATCGGACGCTGTGACTGCTGTGATGCTGCTCTGTCCCACGAGTACAAATGAAATAGGCGCTCTATTACCGACACGCTGCCTTAGTCCACGCAAGATACAGAGCAGCAGACTTCGCTCAGTTTCTCTATTTGTTATTCTGGGGACTATTTAGTCTGCACACCTATTTACTGTTCCATCAGAGTTACTTCCCAGGCTGCACATCACTTGAAATTGGTGCTTCTACTAGGATTTTTTTTTGGGAAAAACCTACTTCCAGATAGGGTAATTTACTATAAAACAGCAGTGACAAATCTCTCTGGAAAGTTTCCTGGGAAATCCTGGGTGATTTCCAAGTATCCTCTGTACACAAATTTATGACCATATTTTAAGAGGAAAAAAAAATCCCTTACGTGAACTGGCAAAAATATCAGAAGAGTTTACCACTGAGTACTGAGAATAAAGCACATCTTTATGCGGGGAGCATTTCAAAGATCTAAGCTTTCCCTCCTTACACTTAACTAGAAAATGAGACTTCTGTTGAAGTTGGGTGTAGGAACCTAAGTATAAAACAGCACTTTTAGAAATGTAGCCATACATTTTGTGATTCAGTGTCGAATCGACTCATATTGCAAGAGGTAGGAGGCTGCACTAGGTAACAAATTAAAACAGTAAAACCTTTCTACTAGAAGAGTAAGACAGGCAGTCCAGCAGAGTTAATTGCAATGTGTTAATACGATCATTTGCTTAAATTCCTTCCTGGTTAACTGCTTTAAAGTCTTTTGTACTGAACAGCACAATATCGTTTTTCCTCATGTATTAGCTGTGTCCCAAAAACCTGAAACCTACCTTAAAAAAGAAAAAAAAAAGGCATTCAGAGTTCTAGTGTTGCATATGTTCAATTATAATCCTATAGATGCTAAAGCAGAACCTGAGGATTGTCCTCGTGGGCACATAGTAGATCTCATTTCACTGAATTCATGGTAGTAAAATGCACGTGGAGTGCAAGCAAAGATCTGACATCCCCCTGTAGTTACTACCCCAAAAAAAGCTTAAAAACAACCTACCGGTAGCCCAAAGAGAGAGTGGGGCAAGACTGCTCTCCCTGCTGCAGCGTGCCCTGTGCCCGGGGATCTGGCTTTGCTCTGCCACTGTCCTGCTGCGTCCACACAGAGAAAGCATTTAACCTCTGGGTGTTCTTAAAACAATGAGGACAATTCCAACTCATCTTTAAAAATGAAGTGTTTCAAAATCCAGCAGTGGACTAGATAAAGGGACTGGATGTTACGGTGGAGAAAAATCACAATTCATAGTGTAACGGACAACAATGTGCAGACCTCACAGACCCAGAGGCAGCAGCAGAGCTGTACCAGCAATTGGTTTCTGCCTCACCAAAAATGAGGAGCAAGGAAATTTCAATTCAGGCCCACTAGCAGAAAGCCTAAAGAGGTGAGAAATCTCTGGAGTTCCTTTTCATCACCTCAGAGAAACTGGATTACTGACCTTCTCTTCCTCTTCCCTTTCCTCAACTTCCCAAGCACAAGCCCCAGGAGTATCCAGTGGCAGTATTATGTGCCCAGTCATCTCCCACGGTAACAAAACACTCTGACAAAGATGCTGCAAGTCAGGACATGTGCTGTGGAATATGAAATTTGGACCAGAAGAAGATAGTATGCAAAGGGGGGAAATAAATCAAACCTGACACATGCTATTTTTCTGACACGAGGATGTGGCACGTGAACGAAGGGGCAGGGAGGTTACCCAACCTGCTAAAGCTGGGAGTACGTCACACTTAATTCCCACATTGAGAGTTTTATTTATTTTCTCGTGATGCCCATGCAGGTTACAAAAATGCTTCACCTGATTTGTCAGTGTTTCAGAGAAATGTTGTACTTGGCTGTATCAGATAAGCAGCACCGTGGGCTCCGTGACAGAGATGCCACGGAGCAGAGCATCGCTTGCACCACGTGCATGAGGCAGCGCTCGCAAAGGATGAATGGGGAATTCCCAGCTTGGTCTATCACAGGAAGGAGTGACTGCAGGAATCCCAGGAAATGGACGCTCCAGCAAATAAGGATGAGAGATGGGACACTGAGCTCATCTACAGCACAGATAATTTTTCCCCTCCCTACATCTGTTTGACTGAACTACTGTAATGTGGCAGGGAAGACAACCACTGCTCAGGAACAGATGAAAAACGGCTGGAGAAGACAGTGCCCCTTTATGTGCGTAACGCAGCCAAAGCCATAGGGCACAGCTTCTTGCAAAGCCTGGGTCCCTGGCATAAGGAAAGCCACACTCTCGTCCCAGCATACATGCAAATTACAGCCTCTACTACGGACCACAGCATTTTCTGTGATTTACATAGAATGCTGACAGTTTTTTTGGGAAGGGAAAAGGACATTAGTTTTTGCCAATGCAAACAACTGGTGAGACCACGCTTTAGTTTTTTACAGATAAAGAGGAGAGTAAGGCAGGATTCAGCTCCCAAAAGATACTTAAATTGGCTTTCAGAGGTAAGGATTTACATGCCAGTTGCATTAGCTGATAAAGAATATCATCTGTTTCCACTCACTAGGGACAACCTCCCCTCCCCTCCATCATCCTCCCTTGGGCTGCAAAACCAGACTACCCACAGGTCAGGGCTCATTCCAGAGCTGGGGCCAGCCCATCGCACCCGGCTGCCGAGGAAGTGGCAATGTATTTTAAAATACTGCACTTTGAAAGGATAGATACCAGCATGTTAAAAATACTTCTTAAAATCACGGATGTGGAAATCCAAGCAAACTTCTCCTTCTGTTGTGGACAGTGAAGCAGCAGCATGTATTAAAAAACAAACAAACAAAGTGGGGGAACAAAAAAAAACATCCCCCGCAAAATTTGCCAACTGGTTTACTTAGAGCAAAGCACCGAGCTGCACATTAAAAGGAATGCCTTTTCTATATGCTTGAAATCATCTGTATAGAGCAATACATCACAGCTCCTTTACTCAGATGGGAAAAGAGTCAGAGTTCTATGAGGAAGCAGCAGTAGCCCGAAGGAAAAAAGCTACCAGTTACGCAATTCCAATCCATGCACCCGCGTACAGCCGCCCTGCCTGCACGCAGATGAGATTTTTCTTCTGTTTGCTTTCAATTTGCATGTCTTCTTTAACATGAAAGAGGTGCCTGTCTGCATTTAAAAGTTGCGCTAGCCACTCGGTATCTCAAAAAATGCAGACCATTTAATTAAGTACCTAAATCTAAATTTAGCAGGTCTAATTTAGCTGCTCGAGTTGAATTACGTGGACCCTGATGCACCTACAATACATATGCTCAGATTTGTGCAAGTGACAAGGAAAACTTTTAGGGTGGTTGAAAGCTGGAGACTCGGTCTGTTACATTCTCTATTCTCTTTCCTTTTCCTAGTAATAGCATGTCAAATTGTTAATCAAGGTTTTGGTTCTCCAGCTAATGCTTTTCCCCTGTCGTAATTGCTGTCTAAAATCAGGACCACATCATAAACGATACTGCAATACTTTGCATTATACATTTATGTTGTTATCAATACAGCTTATATACAGGGCATTAAGTACGTAATATATATTTATTATTCCTCTGTACAGAAATTCTATTGATTTCTTTCTCATCAAGAGCATGCTACTTGACTGCAAACTACTGGATTTACACAAAGTATCTTAAAATTTCACTTCTATATCTTCACAGATATCTCAGTGTGAGTCTTTCAGCCCATTAACATTAGTAGAGAAAGATAAAAAACAAAGAATTTTTCATTTTGTCCAAAAAGTATGAAGAACAAACATCCACTGAGGCTCCAACACAACTTGTGCTTAATCTTAATAAGATTTAAGTGTGTACCTTAAGCATATATTGTAGCACTTCAGGTGACTTAGAGGTGCTTAAATCTCATAAAAGTTAAGCACAAGCTTAAGTGCTTTTCTGAATCAAAGGCTCTGCCAGGTGGACCTCTGCAAGACCAGAGAGCATTGTCTTTTGGCACCATCTGTACTTTTATCCTGTTGGAGGAAACTATTGCTCCCACCTGGGGAGCAGCAGAGACAAGTAAGTAGCAGCCTCCTGGGGACCCTAGTTTTTCCTGTTAGCCCAAACTCCCCTAAAATTCTCTGTTTTGAACTCAAGGTCTCATATTTCAGACCTCAAAGATCCACTCAACCAGCATATCACAAAGGTTTTGTCTGCCTCTTGAACTCTCAAATCCATAAGCCTAGCAGGTTGGTTTGGTGTCCAAACAGTAGTTGTACTAACAGTAACAAAAAATAAACTATAGGAGTATGCAAGCATCAAAAGGTACCACAAGAAATGGTATATGGATGGTGAGGGGAGCCAAGCACTAGCTCACAAGAACGGTCCAGGTGCAGCTTCCCTGATGGAGTTGTCACACGATGAGCAGCAAGCCCACCCTGGCATCAGGATCAGGAGATAACGAGTGTCCCCTGCAGGGATTGTTAATCCCAGGTTTGCTGGGGCCCAGCCACTTGCAAAAGAGGTGAGAGATCCCCAGGAAGCTGCTGGCATTGCCCACCTGTGAGCACCTCCAAGGGAAGACCACCTAAGGCTCATCTTAAAGGTTCAAAACACCCTGCACATGCACACACACATGAACACGCACACCCCCAAGCCAGAGGATGACTCTCACCATCTTGCTGGCGGGTCAAGAACAGTAAAATAAAAGCATTTTCCAGACTTGTGCTGTTTTTAAGAACCAAAGGCTGGAAATCAATGTCAAGGAATCACCACGCCTGCTACAAACACAGCATCACCAGAATTTGGGGAGCAGGAAAAGAACCAAAGCAGTGAAGTCCCTCTTTCCCCTCCCCAGCTTCCTGCTACCCCATGAACGAAAAAGGAAGAGAGAAGAGTTGTCAGGCAATATCAACATCAGATGCCACAGGCAGTCATCAGATTTTCTTTCAGCTGCTTACCAGTGTGGCTCCTTTTATGTACCATTAGCACATTGGGCCCAATGCAAACCATGCCACAGACGTCACATTTCAGTTTACCATTCGGAAGCCGGATTCCTCCCTCGCTCGATAGCTCCTGGATCTTTCTGTTATCCGCCAGCTCGTTATTCTCAGTGAGGGGCTCTTCCAGGCTGCTTCCTTCATCATGAGCCCTGATCTCATCTTCCTGACTCAAGGGCTTCCTGTCACATTCCTCATCACTTTGCATTTCTAGCTTTACTGAATTTGCTGAAATAAAAATTAAAAAAAAAAAAAAATTAAAAGCTTATATTTTCTAAGTTCCCAATCATTAATATAATGATAAATTTTGAATGTTATCAATATCAAAGCACAGCCTTGAAGGTCAAACCAACATGAGAGCCTCGTGGTGGTGATGGCACCACAAGTTACAACTGCATGTTTCCTCAAGGCCTTGTTTGTGGTTTTTTTTTTTAATTCCTAATTTCTATCCCTATTTTACAGCTTAGAAACTAAGACACAATGTGATTCAGAGACCTACCAAAAGTTGCAGAGATGCAGCAGGCTTAAGAACTGACTTCCTGCTTCTTACTGTGAAACACAGAGACTCCCCTCCTTCCATGGAGCCCAAGTCACAAGAGAAAGTACACAGCCACAGCTGCTTCCTCCAAGGTCTCTGCTGCCTACTGCTCCAAAACACAGGTTTTCCAAACACAGGACACTGCACCACCACAGCTCTCCGAAACAAGCTCCCTTCACAGGCAGGACTGTTCAAAACACAGGGACCTAGTGAAGCCAGGCATGTTGGTAATGTCCAAATCATCCTGCCTGCACAGGCAGCTCTCCTGGTGGAGGGGAGAACAATCTCTGGATGAGCTCCAGTGCTTTTTTGCTACCATCTTCTGATGCATATAAATGTGACTGTAAAGGCAAACAGGTCTGAAGTGAGGCCTAGGCTGCTGGCTTATTTATGTTTGCAGGTGAAATAAGTATAGTTGAAGATCTTTCACGTTTGGCTGGTTAGATGGACGGGCTCACCACTGATTTTTGCGACCCTCAGGTCACAGGACAACCCTCCTCTATCAAGGACCTGTGGGATCAGCAAATCTTTAAAGAAAACTAATGAATTGAGCTTTTTCACATAGAGGTGTTAGTACAGACGCATTTTCATCACCAGATATCCCCATTTCAAAGCCTCAACGGTTGGCTGGAACTGTCAAAAGGCTTGTCCCAGAGTCACACTCTCCATCCACGCTCTCAGCCAGAAGGCAAGCCCACGTGCCTGCTTCCCTAAGCCTTGATCCTGCTGAGGGGTTTAATAAGGAGGTGATTCAGCCTTCATATCTAAGCAGTCTTTGACCTCTGTACTAAGGCCATTAGCACGAATGCCGGTGACAGCAGTGGACCTGGAGTATAAATGCATGCCCTGGGCCCAGCCAATGCCTCCAAACCCTGCCCAACTGTGCTCTAGAGCAGCTGCCCAAGGGGCTGCTGTCCAGGAACCCAATGACAGAGTTAGGAGTAAATGTTTCTGATTGCTGTGAGGCATCACAGTTTCAAATAGCGAGCCTGGAAATGTCAGAAGAACAAACCCTCCTACTTAAGAGTTTGTCCTTCATGCTCCTTTCTCCTCCGTCCCCAGAATTTACGGTTAAAGAAAACACAAGGCTCAGAGACTGATGTTGATGTTGCAACTCTAAATCACTGCTGTTACTCCTAGGCAGAGCATAATGAACAGGGTAAAGGCACCAGAGACCAAACAACGGTACGATGTTGCTTTTTAGTCATAAAATTGTTGAAACACATCTTCCACTATTCATCAAGGCACTAATGGGAGCTAAGGAATGAAAGTACTATTACAGCAAAGCACATCCAGAGCAAGGACACAGCCAGATCAGATCACGGCAGAACTAATATCAGCACAGGCACTGTCATCAAAACAGTCTGTAACTACGAAATATTTGACGCTTCATTTATAGAAGGGAAGTGATATTTTTGTTGCCACAGAGATGCATTTATTGTTTAAAAAAAGAAACAACGGCACAGACTGAGAGCTTGATTGTGACCTGGCCGCGGGCACTGGGGGCAGCTCACGGCTGTGCTGGCCTGGGATGTCTGTCCCCACTTACACACAGCATGGCGGAAGAGCGCAGTCCCCCAAGGAACACCTCAACAAGGGGAGGAAGAAAAGCAGAAACAGCTCAACGGGAGGCTGTTGGCATGGTGAGCACAAGGGGGCCTGCCCCACCATGACAGCAAGAGAACTGATGGAAAGCCATCTGGTGCTTTTGCGGTGCCCAAGGTCCGGTGGGCAGTACATCTACCACCAGCCTCGTGGTCAGGAGGATGTGGCCTTGGTGGAGAGGCTGGAAAAGTAGTTTTGCCAGATCTGCAGGCTGGCACAGAGAAAGCTGAGGTTCTAATCCCACCTCCTCGGGGAAAGCATGTGTTGGTGATTTATGGACAGCCCAGTTTCAGGGCTAAGGAATGGCAGTTCCCTCTAAGACTAGCAGCCTTTTGGGGTATTCAGCAAGTCTGAGAATGAAGCCCGAATAAACGGTTTACTGTCTTCAGGAGCAGGACTTAATACACTTGGCCACACAAGTAGTTAGAGTAGAGCCAGAAATAGTGCCCCACGCTCCTCACCTAAAACCCTGGGTCACAAGCCTGCACGCTCTCCACGGACAGTAATGCACAAAATAACCAAAAAATTCATACCAGTTGTGTATATTTATACATACTCACATGAGAGATAGAAAGCCTTGTACCTTACATGTCTTTTTATGTACATAAATTTTTGTCTCTCTTTCTCTGACATGGAATAATAACCACTTGACTACTAAGTGCTGAGCACCACGGGTTCCCATTCAAGTCCGTGGAGCTCTACCTGCTGAGCACTCATGAAGGCAAGGCTGCAACAGCTCACAAACTGGCAGATCACTTACTTATCTTGCCTTAGCATTTCTTTCTGCTGAATGATGGCTTTCATTCAACACATAAACGGAGCGAGCTGTTTCCTGAAATGCAACCTCCCCAAACACACAGTATTCCACAACTCCTGCAAACACAGCTCACACAGGCCGAGCAATTCACATTGCGTCTTTCATAATATGCCAGCTATCCTGCAAAGTTGCACAGGCTGTTTACTTCCCTTGCCTTCGTACACACACACCGAGAACCGTCGTTGCCATTTTCAGAAACCTTCTGCTAGCTCTTGTTGCTGTGGGGAAGGTTTCCTTCAGCTGGGACTAGTCGCAGGTCCCCAAGGAGGGGTGCGCTGGTACAGCAGGGATCTCCTCAATTTGTTGAGAGGACTTTGTTAATCAGGTTACCTCTGCTGCCTTACATCATGCTGGTGTACATATTAGGCTTGTGTGGTAACCTGCATGCAAACAGGCGCTTAAGTTGCATAAAGTTTGTTTTCTCTGTTCTCAGCCAGCCTTTGAAACTACAACAATTTTCTGGCACTGTCTTCGTTTTCACCTACAGCCACAAACTCTGAGACCATAATGAACTCTGGTGCAACGAAAAAAGAAATATTCAAAGGATGTTTATGGCATTGTACTCGAGCCTCCACGTCAAATTTCACCCCAGATTCCCTTGCCTTTCTTGCTCACAAGCTTGCTAAAAGTGGCAGGCTTTCTCATTCCTTGGCAAAGCAAAGCATAAATAAGTAAATGGAAAAATTTTTTTAAGTTTTTGGCACTTTTCCTAAAAATCACAGCAAAAGAGATAGCAGGGATAAACTGTAATCCAGTTCGTTGCAACAGCATGAACTTGAAGTCAAACCATTTTCCACCAGTTAATACACGTTCCTTCTACTTTTCCTCAGTCCAGCACAACAGCTCATGGGGGGGGGGGGGAATACCAAAACAAGGCAAGGAGCCACAAGAACTTCTACCCATGAACACAAAGGTAATGGCACACATTCACTAGACCACGCAGCAATGTTTCTTTTTTTTTTTTTTTTTTAGTCCCAGACTACCAACCAGCTGATCCTGAATCACATTTTACCCTAAGTGGCCAAATTTAATACAATTACTGTTAATGTCTCATAAGTGCTAATTAAACTGCAATTCACTGTTAAACAACATTTTGGCAAGTTTTCAGTACCGAAATATTTATTTCGCCCACAAATTAGTGTAGCTGCAAACCAGAAGTTGGAAAATCCACCTAAGAAAAATGTTCATAGTATTTAACCCTCTGTCATGGAAATTTATTTCCCTCAAAAGTGAGATATGGAAGGAAAAAAAACCACCACAAAAATTCTCCTGTCTTGTTGAGTGATTTGATCCCCAGGTGAGACATAAATTAAAGCACTGACCATCTTTTCCTTTCAAGCAAGTAAGCTCAAGTGCAATTCCCACTACAGAACAGAAAATCCTTCTGTCCAACACAACAGGGAGCAAGCAGCAGGACTGTGCCCCTCTGTCTCCTCCACTGTCTGCTGTCCTAGGCCGTTGCTTATTTTATCCGTGGCCTTGGAAAACCAGGCTGGCCACTGTCACCAAGGGTTTGTGGTCTCCAGCCAGAGGTTAGCCTTTCCTGGCAGCAGCCACGCACTATCAGCCTCTTCCTGCTGAAGGCAGAGAAAGCAAGTCCTCCCTCTCCCTCTTCCCTCCTTCCCAAAGCAGGAAACGAAGCTTCAGATGCTCATCCTTGAAGATGGCAAAATTCAAATCTGCCACCCCCGAAAAGCCTTGAGGTGGCTCTGTGGGCGAACACAGTGAAGGGCATCTGTAGCTAATGTGGATACAACGTGTCCTTTAACCAAACTCGTCTGATAATGGGGGGCAGGTGGGGCATTAGCTCTCCTGGGGTCGGCAGCAGATTCCCTATCCAGAATGCAATATAATGCAATATTCAAAGCCTGGATAGTGTGTTTGTCTTCACCCCAGAATGCAAAGAAATTAAGAAATCGTTACTTCCCTTTGAAAAATGAGACCAAGCTCTAACTACAGCAGCACAGTGACAGGCAGCTACAGCACAACCTTCTGTGTATCATCTTGTCAATGGTCAGTGACACCATCTATTTTAATCATGAACTTCTCCTAGGCAGTGGATTAATGACATTGCTAATTGGCAGCTAAAGACAAATAGAAAATGACCCAGCTTCTCACATGCTTTGAACCTGGGTACCTAGTTCTTGCACATCTCAAGACTCAGACGTGGAGCATTTCTATACTGTTAAATATCCTCTTGCTATACTATTAAAAGCGCTCAGCAATGGTGAGAGAAGTCTAGTTAATTTTTAAAGCTGGAACAGCAAACTGCGAACTGTTTTATAAGACAAAATTAAGAAGGGGGAGAAGCGAGAACTTCTCTCTTGACAGTTTTTGAAAATTCAAGGTAAGGAATGCCAAAAGCTGAAAACAATGAGCCCTGACTCTTGTGCAGTCTAAGAGCACTCTGACAGCAAAAACGGTCCTTAAAGAGGGTGTTTACACCACTCCAGAAGTGTAGTGAGACTTTAATGCATGTTTAAACATACTTTCCTGATGGAATAATACAAAGGGGTCTTAGTGAAAAGAAAACTTCATCTTTGAGTTTTTTTGCTAGTAGAATTTGGCTCTTAATTAACAAGGCTTTTCAAGCCCATTTTGGCTTAATTATAAGCTAGCAAACGTGTAAACAAGGGAGCACCAACAAATCTTCCCTCTTCTAAAAAAAGGCACGCATAGGAAGGGTGAGAATGCCAGCTGAGCAGTAGCAGAACTGGGCAAGGAATCTGCTCTGTTGTCACCTCATAGCAAACAGGTTGACAAACTAACAAGCAAACAAAAAACCCCCCAAAATTAGCTGGAAATTACATTTAATTCCTGAAAATGAACAGGCCTCCCCTTCTCTTCATGCTGCGCTGGTGCAAAGCAAGTATCACTCCAACGCTGCATGAGGGCGATGCTGAGGATTCAGGAGAGCCAGGTCGGCTCAAGGCACCGTCAGTACATCTGCTGCTTCGGGGCTGATAACCCCGATCTTGAGGAGAAAGGAAGATGCCTCTTAAATGACACCTGTGGCCAATGCTGCCCTAACAACACTGTAATGGAAAATGTTTCAGTTGGGGGTTACAAAGGTGTATTTCAAGGGAGCCAGAGCTTTCGTAGTAGATTGAGGCTTTCTGGAGGCATAAGAGAGACATGAAGCTGTGTCTGGATGGAACAAATGAGGGTGACGTTCACCTGCAAAGGAAGGGGAATTACCCAACTCCTTTCTTGAGTCAAGCAACAAAAGCCTAAGCAGGGCCTCTTACATTACACATGGACATCCCCGATGTTGGGTGTCAAATATGTTTTTCACAAGCTGCCAAGGATTTAGCTTTTGGCACTGAGAAAGTGTTAATCTTAGATGGTGACACTATGTTGTCATGGTGACCTCAGCAGGGTTATGACCATTTGTAACAGTTAAATCAAACCAAATATTTCGCAACTAATAATAAGGGAATATTTAGAAGCTTTGTGCTGAGTCCTTTTCTGCATGCTACAAGCAGGATTCTTCAAGCATACATGGAGGTGGTTAATACGCCAGAAATTCAGTGAGAAATGATCGGCTTATTTAGGCATCCTTAGAAATTTTTAGTTTCCACATTGAAGAATCTCAGTTTAAGTCAGTTACCTCTAAAGTCAATTTAAAGTCTCACTAAATGCAGCAGAATACTTACTTCATATCTTCTGGAGGTGGTGTGTGCAGTAAGTGTAGACTAACAGGTCTGTAACACCCAAGTTTAGTTTAAATTAGGATGTGGTTGCATAGCTAAGCCAAGCTTCAGTCAGGTTTTAGCTGACACAAACCGTGGTTGCCATGCTCTCATTCCCCAGCCCTTCCATCTTTCATGCTGGCACCAGAGCTCATGGAACCGAGTGGGAAACCACGTTGCTTGAAAACTAACCTTCCTGAGGAAAACCAACCATTTTCAGCTGGATCAGGTCCCTGACCAGGCCTTGTGTGCCATCACAAGAACCAGTTTTGGTTGATGTGGAGCAGCATCCTGGATGTCACTGCAGGCTTTTGTGGCAGTGGTTTTAAAATACCAGGCAGCTTCTCCCAGCCCAGCTGTCCATGGCCAGACACAAGGAATGAAGACTGTGGGAGTGAAATCTGTGGAACGACTTTTATGGTCAAATGGCTATATGAGCTTATATAAATATTAAACTGAAAAGAGCACCGTTGCAGCCAAAAGGGCTCCAATTTAAGCACACAACATCCCAGCAAGTGCAGCATTAAGACCTGAAATTTCTTTTCTATCACAGGACCGAATTCTGATGGTTTCAATGATTTCTGAGTCGCATTCAGTGAGAACCCTGCTGAAGTCCAAAGGCTGAGACACCGAGTAAGGCGTATCTTGGTATAAATAAGGATGGCAGTATCTAGACCAGAATTTGCCCCACAATTCCCAGCCTTTGGGCACAACTATTTGCTTACTACAAGCCACTCATGCTGCACATCTCCGTCTGGCAAGACTAAGAACTCTTAACTGAATATATACGATTGCTCAGTGCTGCAAGATTCCTCTCCAGAAGGACCTCAGGCCAAATTTCGCCTACAAACTCATCTACACAATTTGTACTTACACAAGTGAGAGTCACGTTCATATGCCAGGGTAGGAAAAGTACTTCCAATGACCTATCCTCCCCCTCCTTTTTTGCCTATAATACAAAGTAATTGTGGTGCAACCAGTATTGTGTTTAACGTAATTCAAGGTTTTTGCCCATTCCCTACAGGTACGAGGCAGAGCTTCCTCACGGCCGTGTCCCCCATCCTTCAGAACCTGGCCCCTGGGAAAGACGAGTGGAACACAGACGTACTCAGCTTCCAGCTGCTGTCCCTTCCACTGACACTCAAGCCAAGCCAGTTATCAGGCTTGGACTCATGGATTTTTCCCTAAGGTCAGTTGTTGGATACCCATTCATTTGTTCTGCTACTTTTTGTTTTGCTGGGGTGAGAGGGAGTCAGATTTTAACTTTTCTTCTCCTTTTGTTGGTTGCCCGAAGCACACTTTCCCAGGTAAATGCCATCTAGCAAACTTTCTGCCTGTACGCAACACCTGGTCGGCCCTTGTGCTCTCCTGCTGCATATCATCATCACCAAGACTTTCTGCCTTTGTCTTAATGACTTTATGCTTGTTACAGACAGGCAGGTGATGTTGGGGGGGCTGCGGTGCATAGCAGGTGTTCTCCAGGGCCCCTTTCCACTGTAAACTTTGATCTCACAGTTACCATGAACTGCAGGCAGCAGGATTCGGTGATGTGGGTGGTCTTTCACAGCCCTTTCCCTTTGCAGATCTGAAGCAGGTCTCTTAATGTCTGCAACATGTACATTAAATACTGCCAGTGTCCTCTCCTACTACGGCTCTTTTTTACTTCAGCAGAGTTATTTCTGAGGCATGCTGGAAAGCAGAGTGAGGAGGACAAATTAAAATCAGGCTCACTTCTATAGCAAAACACTCTCTCAAAACATTAAACCATGAACACCTTTTTAGTTTTAAAACTGGTTCAAATTCTAATAGGGGAGCAGAAGAAATGTGTGCTCACTGAGCAATGACACAACATTCACCTCTAAGTGGATTTTCCAAGAGGCTGCTGAGAGCTCTATATGGTACCCAAAACTATAAGATTGTAATGGAAAATGCTGACATACTACAGCTATATATGGACTGTCTCTTACAAACAAAAATAAAGTGATTTATAACATCCACTTAAAGTGACAAAAAACTTATTGCTCACTCATTGTCATCTCTGCTTCTTAAAAAGCACACGACTTACTAAAATGCTTTCCAACACACGCAAGGAGCAGTAATTATAACAGTAATGATTATTTCATTTGTAATGAACTTTCCATTAGGCATCTGCACTATATTCAAAAACACACATGAAAAAGTTGTTTCAAGCCAATGAAATTACTTCTCTGGGTCTGAACTAGGCACTTTGTTTCATTTTTTGGCATTTTTACCACTACAGACATTATTTTAAATAAGCAAAAGCTCATTACAAAGATACACCTTTGGATCATTCACAGCTTTCAGGAAAACGTGTATTTATTTCTAATCATATAAATCATCTTAATGCAGCCTGACCTACCATGACCTCCTCCACTAAAGGAGGCACCTCCCATGACTCATCAACCCATGGAAAATTATAGGATAAGCACCTGCCATAAAAATATTTTCTGTCACTATATTGTAAAAAGGAGATTAACAACAAAACCTGTTTCATTTGTTTATTCGAGTCAAAGCCTTGTCTGCACCCTTGGAGGTGGGTGGTTGATGTAAAGCAATGGGCACATCCCCATGAGCAGGACCATTTGCAAATAGATCACTGCAAACATCTGAGCGTAGGGATTTCTCACCACGCACTTCGTAGTCATTGCTGTGTTGGACTCCACCGTGATTAAAACGAAAAAAAAAAAAAGGAAAGCAACATTGCCTAACCACACTATGACTGCATAAAGTTGAAGGAAAAGGCTTCAACACCGATGTCTTTGTAAGTGCCAAGTTCTGTCAGCATGGTGCTGCTTTGAGACGTGTATTTTTATCCAAGACAGCTGGAAAAGTGTATTTCCCTTACATTTTTTTTTTTATTTACTGTTTTCAGATGGCCCATGGGGACGAGGATATGGGGATCTGGGATCTAGAGAGACCTACTCACAGTTCAGAGACCCCAGCAGTACTGAATTCAGCACATTAAGGCAGGATCAGAGCACAAAACCTCACCTATCTCTAAAGATGCACATGAAAGGGCTACTTGAAGAACCAGACACTGACAGTATGCTACAGGGATGGAAGAATCTGGTTTAGTCCCTTAACTTACCCAAATTTAAAGGACAGGACAGTTTATAATCATTTTCCACTTTCAGAAGTCACTTCAAGCATCTAAATCTGTTTAAACCCCAAATTTATTATACTAAAAATGGGGGGAGGGTATCTCTGTTGTCTCCTTCCCACAACTTAAAACACACCAGCTATTAAAGCAGCAAGATATTTAAATGACTATTCATTCTGATTATTTTTTTTTAAGCAGTGCTAGGCTTTCACCTGTATCATTATTATGTAGGCAGTGACAGATGGCAATGGAAAAATATAAAATAACTCTTAGAGTATTAACTTTTTTCCAGTGCCGTATGTGTCAGATTCTTTAGCATAAATAAATGGCATTACACAGTCTCATTAAATCTATACATCTGTGTAGTAACTTGCAATTTATGGATATTTTCTGACACAATGTTCAAACCAACAGGTTTAGCTCACATGTTTCTTTTCTCACCATGCCATCTCCAAGTCACCAGAAAAGCAAACAAAAGCAAAACCCTACAGTAAATATTCCTGAAGAATTCTATGAGAAGATTTGCTACTCATCATTTACACGTATTTAAGGGAAAGAGAAGGGAAGAGGGTGGTGGGATTGTGGAAGAAAGGGGTTGGAGGGAGTTGGCAAGTAAAACAGATAATTAGGTATCTAAAAATTTACATATCTAACAAGTAAGGAACATTTCCTCAAGTTAGATTAAAACAATAAGAACAGGGATTCACACACATATTTTCTCTGATCGACCACTTAAACACCAAAAGCACCCACCACGCTTTCACCACAGTACCCAAGAGTGCTGAGCAGATGCCCCCATTGACTGCTCAAACGAGGATGGACCTGCGGGACCAAACCCTAAGCTGAAGTATCTCAGACTGCTGAGCAGCTCCTGCTATGCACCATCACCAAACAAGCTGAAAGATGCTGCAAGTGCCCTTGAGCACTACCTGCTGTTCCTGAGGAGTTAAGAACATGGAGACAACAGATTCACGGACTGAAGCATCGGGTGCTTCCTCAGGAGATACATTCAGTACTCTCCCAAACACGTCCCATGAACTCAGCTAGTCCGTGGAAACTGCACATTCAACCACCACGTACGGGCCTCTGACAGACGGGCGAACTATTTCATTTGTTTGTCTTCGGTAAACGATCAAGCAGCGTGCGTCCTTTGTTTTATTAAGGGGTTGAGGCTGGGCAGCATCAAGGAAGGTGCTTGTTTGCCTTGTTCTAGCTTCTGCAGCCTGGGTTCTATGGGGAGAGGTGGGGACACTCCTCCTAAGGAAGGTGGGATAGGAGGAGAGGGCTTGCTTGTACACACAAATCTACTCCTGGAGCATTCCCACATCCACCTTCACTCTTTCTTGAGCAGGGGAGCTGCTGGGACCTTGTAGCTGCTACAATCTGTCCCAGCTAGAGTCTCTTTTTGAGCAACAGGTTGCCTTTGGGAACCCTCCCTTTAACACAACAGCCTGCTGGTCCAGGCTGGTGGAATGAGATATGAAGCAGCACTCACTGTTACTAAACATTCATTAAAGACATCAACAAAAGATAAAAACCCATAAACAGAGCTGCAGTCAAAGAACAAGTGCCTGCCACAGGGGAGTACAGCAGCCCTGCAACAACATTCCCCATTGCTGTGTTCCAGAAGGTACCTTCTTTTTCAACTCCCATGATAGTACCTTTGGAGATGTTTTCCAAAGAGCTCCAATGAATGTGGAGAGCTGTTAATACCTCCAAAATATCAGAGAGTATCAAGAAACACTCCTGCCTGAACATGAAGTCGCATTGTACAGACAAACTCAAACCTCGCATACAGGATGCATTCCCATTGGAAAGTTTAAATCCGGCATTAGCAGCAACTTCTGCATGTCACCCTTTTGTCTCCTTTGGTAAAGGATCTGTTGGGAGCTATTTACGTACTGGCTCTTTTCCTCTAGGAGGAGCTGGTATCTCTGCCTAAAATTAAGATTGCTCGACACTTCCTACGACGAGGCCCTGTTTTTTACTTGCTTATCACTCTGCCAAAAAACAATTTAGCCTGAAATTTACGGGCAATATTTTAATTTTCGTGTGTGAAACTGCAAATCAAAACAGTTCGGTTGACTCTGACAAAGAGGTTGAAGAAACCATCGCCACTGGTTTTTAGTGTTCAAGTAAGGGGATCCATGACCAGCCAGATTAACACTCTGTTTTTCTACTGACTTGTACCCACAGTTTCTTTCAAACCCTCTTCCCCTGCAGTAAACCCTGTCAGGGTACCTGCTGCCAAACAGAACAAGTAACACCTGAGTTCCACTAGCCTTTCCCCTCACTTACAAAGGTCAGCAATCCCAAAATATCCTCCGACCATGCCCCAGATTTCATCTCACAGCTACTCTTCTTTTATTACGTCCATTCAAGAAAAGTGAGACCCAGACCCACGAAGCATTACTGAGATGCCGTACTCTGCTACTGAGGATGGGTCACATGCGTTTAAAAATCACCACTAACTGCAATGAAAAAAAAAAAAAGAAAAAAAAAAGAAAGAATTTGGCATCCTAAGAGCCCCACTAAAGCTCTTTAAGGTGCATAATTCCATCACTGTACTGTACATAGCACACAATCTCTGAGGGGTAATTATCCATGAATTGGAAGCCAGTGTGAATATACACACAGTCAGTCGATATGATGTTGTGTTTGCTGCTGCTTCTCTTATTTTTCTTTTTTTTTTTTAATCCCTTTTTTTTTCTTTTAAATCAATTTTAATTGTTGTGGATCTATTTCTGCTAATAAAAGAGAGTGAACCGATTCTGGTCGGATAGATTTCTGGATACGGAAAATGAGTGAGCAAAACATGTGAGAGTACTTACTGTATTACCAGAAATATTTATAAATGCCTCTTCCCTTCCTCAGCTGGCAGAATATCAAAGCACTGAGGAAGCTGCACGGATGGCTTCTGAAGGAATGGAGAAAGCACAAGTCCACTCCTCCATCATCAGCCTGGGAAAGCAATGCCACAGAGCTCCAGCAAAAGCTCAGACTTGAACTGCTCCAACAGCAACATCTCCCCTCTTGTCAAAGATTTAACTCTATTCCGAGCGCAAACTATATTAGAAAGGATCACACATGAACCTCCACAGGGAATATATACTGGGTTATGACTGGTTTATGGACTGGAGACCCAGGGCTTTTTGTAATTCAGATGTGATTCTCAGGACTGTCAGTCATTCCAGCTGAGGACAATCATATTCTCTGAAGGCTTGATGCCTACACACACCAATCTAGACTCTCTGGGCTTGACAGCAGGGCAGCCTTGTCTATAAAACACAGCACTATCACAGTGCATTAGGTGTATTTATACCAGCAAAATAAAAATGTCGAGACAAGCACATTTTTAAGAGGCACACGGAAAATCATCCATATCCTTGCATGAGAGCTTGGCTGGGAAAGAAAGGACCACACCACAAGCTCCTGCTCATGGTTTCTGCAGAGGTACACACACACACAGATACGAAGAGCTATACTGGGATGCAGATTCCTGGTGTGGACATGTGCTTTTGCATAACTCATACCTGCACACGGACTAATGAGGCTTTCTAGAATTGGATTAACCAAATACACACTCTGAGCTTTGTCCAACATCACGATTTGTTTCCCGCTTGTGTTAATGAAAGACACACGGGCCAGCTGTGGCCCGCAGATTTACCTGGGGGGTGACAAGCCCCCGTTGGGCTGCCATGCTCCCAGTTGTCCCTGGGCACAGCCAGGTGCCTGCAGCAACCGCCGGGCTCCTGGAGCGTCCTGACCCTGCTCCTCGTTCCCATCGGTGGAGAACGACAACAAGGTGGACCAATTTCCAAGTTGGTTTGTGCATGTGAAAACGCCCGAGGGTCCTGATTCAGTGCAATACTTAAGCAATCACTGATCTTTAACTTTAAAGTCAACAGGACTTCGGTACATACATAGGTAATTACATGAATTCATCATTGGGCTGAGAAAGCATGTTCCAGCTCACAAAAGCAGTGAAAGGACAATGTGCAGGAAGAACGAAAAGCCTTCAGGAAAGGATTAGTAGTGTCACAAGTTAAACATCTCCTCCCTGATGACATACAGGATCGGGTCAACTGTGCAGACAAGCGAGAACGCTGTAGCATGAAGTCAGAAATGGTAATAGCCTGCTCAAACCACTGCCCATAGTAGCATTTCAGATAACAAACACAGAATACTAATGTACAACAGGCAATAGTTTAATAGCTCTCCTGTATAGAAGAGGTAGAGATTTTTCAGTGTTTAACCGCACACCATTCCCATTCTGGATCTCCTACTTGGCTGTTTTGACTTACCCAGCAAATTTAAGCATGAGAAATAACAAACTTCTCTCTATAATCAGCCTCTGAAATCCTGCAACTTTTGCTTTATGGTTCTAAAAATCATAACTTAGGAGAGTTATAAACTAATAGTGATATGCTGTCACCAACAGCCTCCTGACTTACAACAAATAATGTAGAAGGACCTGAGTGACAACTCTGCCTCACTGTTTTAAAAATAGGTAACAGAGGTCTAGTGACAACATGAATACATTTCAGTTATATAGTACTAAGTAATCTACCACTAGTTATGACCAATCTTGTTCTTCAAAACAAAAAAAAAAGGCATTATTTAAAAAATTGTCTTAACCCACACTAAATATACAAGTTCCTCAGATGATTATGTCTTCTCATAAATACAGGAAATATCAAGAATTTACAGCAGGTCATTTGAGTACCCTTTCTCACGGCAAGCAGAAAGTAGTTCAGCACCTGCTGAAATAATTGCCAAGCAAGGAAAAGATAAAGATATAAAACAAATTTATTGGCTGTCTAGCAGACTTTACATTCAATTTTCTCTTGTCACATTCTCATCAAGCGTATGTACCTGCACAACTCTAGCTGCAAAGGTTACGATCAGAACCACGTCAGATTCAACCACCCTGGTGCCAAATTTGATCTGAGGAGTTCGGGAAGGCAGCGCGCATACTCCCAGATAGGACACAGTATTTTATGTATCACATGCGATGCTTCATTTATCTGATTTCCTGAGCACACTGAATCCATTGATTTCTTTTAATGTTCCCGAGCATTCACAACTACTATTATTCATGCATATATGCTAATCAGTCTTGTTCATCAACTTGTTCGTATATACGCAATGCCTCCTTACTACACCGTTGTCAAGTTTCTGGCCTGAGGCTTTGAGATCACTGGCTTCCTTAAAGACATCATCAACAGGGGATTCTCACTCTAGGGTAAGAACAAAGCATTACCACGAGGCAGAGCCTGAGATGCTTAAAACTTGGGAGATTTATTTTAGGCAGCTGCACCCCGCACACATGGAGGTGGAATATTCCAGTCTCCAACTCTCAGTTCTGGTAGGAGACATAAGGAAAAAGAGTTTTTGCAGTGACTACTGAAGACAAAAAGAAAGAAATAATTACATAGGTCAAACAAACAGAAATGTTTCATTTGCTATGAAAATAATTTGAGTTGACTCAAGACATTTATTTGAGAAAAAAAAAAAATCAAACATTTCTGAAGTTGTATAACCTCCCCCTTTCAAGTGCTGGCCCTTTTGAACTGAAATACATCATTTTGAAACAAACATGGAAATGTTTTCTACTTTCAAACATCAAAAGCCATTTCAATGTTGCTGAAGTGTTTTCTCCCCCAACATTTTCATCTAACTTGACTCGAATTTCATTCTGGTCCTGCTCACAAGCTGCCTTTTTCGACAAATTTATTACTTGTCATTTCCACCTAGCAGTTTCTACAGCAAGCTCGTTCCCAGCAGGTTGTAAGGATGCAAACTAGTCTCGAGCTGGTCTTCTGTACTGAAGCACTGAACTCATTTAAATCAAGGAATTTCTGAAACAGGCATTTTTAAGAAAAGAAATGAATCTGAAAAAAAAAAAAAAGCACAAATATTTGAAACCTTTGTATGTCCTTAACTGTATGATGGCACAGTTACACCATACTTTGGAGGGTGAAACAGCTGCACCTCCTACTCCCTTCTTTGGCACAGATGGTTAATTCAGAAGCCTTCACTGTGTTTCTGGCCTCCCAGTCACGATGGGGCTACAGGAACTCTGTGGCCACTACACCTCCCTGGGTCCTGCAGCAATACTCTCTGCCGTGTCTGGAAGCAACCCAGCTGAAAAATAATCCAAGGTGGGAAAGGGGTTGCTGAGAGAAGTACAAGGCTGGGAACAAATGGAAAGGGGGGAATCGTGGCTGCGTATGCCCACATATGCAAGCCAAAGACCCCTCAAGGACACAGCTTTTATCTCCTGCATGCATTTTCTCCCTACCATGAGGTGCAAGTCCAGGTTCAGCTCTAGCTCTGCTCTCAAACACAGGGGAGACCCAAGGAAGTCAGCATGAGGCTGCTGTAAGTACTTCAATGCCTGGCTGCATTTATAAAAGCCCCTGGTTCCTCTGGCCCCTAAACTTCCACTCAAAATCAGTTAAGGCACTTTCATAAATCTTACTTGGCATCTAGTTGCATCCTTAGGTGCCTAAGCACACATTTAAACGGGAATCTAAATCTCTTTGCAACTCAGTTCATCTACAAAATAGAGGTTGTAATTCTTTATCTGATGGGGTTTCGGCGACAATAAATTGATTAATGTTGGAGATTAATGTCCATGTGCTGAAATCCATGGAACCAGAAACAAATCCTAATTCAGCGTAAAGTGACACACACTGCTTACAGGAATCCCAGCATTTGTAAAGCCAGCGCCTTCTCTAACAGGGACAAGATACATCTGCTTGTGACAAAACTTGCACAATTTTCACTCCATACATTTTCAGTCAAGCTAGTAGTAGCAGCCTGCCTCTTTATGAGCCTTTCAGAAAAAATACCTCTGTACATCCTTTAAGTTCTCTAGTGTTGGGCTCAAGGAAACTGATGTAGAAAAACTTGGAACATAAATTCAAGCAAAAACTGAAGTTTGACACAGGCTACGAGAAAAAAAAAAATTTAAAAAGGCAGGCAGGACTTTGCATATGTTTGCACAAAAGAGAAATTGTTCAAGCGAGTGGGAAGAAATTTCTAATGCTAATGACCCCATGCCAGTTGAGATGTCTTTCACAAAGACCACATCACGTGCTGTTGATTCCATGACTCATTACTTCCAATGTTAAAAGAAAAGTATGGCTGGATACTACGCAGAGAACGAAAATTCATTTGTGTCAATACAGTAAGTTTTTCTCATATTGCAAACAATACATTGATTGGGGAAAACAGAAACAAAAAGAAAACATCAAGGAAAAAAAGACCCGCACACAAAACCACCAAAATCCAACCCTAGATTTGGATGTTAATTTAAGGTAAAATAGGTCATTAATAGTAATTTGCAAAGAAAAAGTAACTACAAGTGCTAAATAAGTATCTACTTGAAGAGGTACAGAACAAAACCCTATCTAATACTGAATACATTTTATTCTCTATCTCTATAAACACAGAGCATGATTAGCACTGGCTTTAAAGAGAGGTTGCATTATACAGAAAACGTCAAGGCTCTCCTTGAGAAAATGGCAAAACTGAAGCAGATCCTGATTCAAGGAGAAGGAAGAACCTCTACCTCCCTTCGGCATCTACAGTGACACTTCGAGTACTCGCTCAGGTTGACCGAGCCCAAGCTCTCCATGGCACTGCTAGAGCCTCTACCTGCTAAGCTGGCAAGCGTGTTGATCACGCATCTGTTCTCATCAGAAATTCCATCTGGACTTTAGAAACCTTCTCAATTCATATCTCATCAAGACTTGCACACATCTGCAGAGAGCTTTGATTTCGAGACACCAAAGGCTTCCAGCAGGAAAAAAACTTCAGTGAATAGTTTCCCACCCACTCTCATGGCAAGACTGATAAGAGTACAGTTGTGCCTGTGCTTTTGGATAGAAAAGGTACACACAGACACATATATATGTACATAGATGTGCTCCTATTGGTGAAGCTATGCTCTTCTCTTCTTAGCTTGGGTTTGGATGTCCTTGCTCGAAAAATATCACAACATCCTGAACTCATCAGAACACTGTTTGCCCTAGAGCCCAGCACCACAGGTTTTAATGAGGAAATGCCTGTGCTGATAGGTTTTGTATCTACCCTATCTTTATCTGCTGGCTGGAGAATTTAGGTGCAGGAAAGAACACGAACATCAGCTGGATACCAAACATTGTTGCCCACTGGTGAGTCAAGCAAACGGCAGGACTGAATGGAATGGATTTGACCCAGAGCTTACCACCTTTTCAAAATATTACACGTGGCTATTCCTTAAATAGAGTAGATGACACATTCTCAGCCAAATGCAAACCAGAAAATGGGATTGTTATCCTCAGATTTGCCCTCTCTTTGGAAAAAAAAGGGAAGGCAAATTTTCGATTTTCTTAAAAAGGCAGTGAGCTTTCTGCATTCCTGACCTTTTACTTGCAGAGGGAATGCTGATTTCTTGCTTAGCTATGGCTCTGATCATCCTTGCCAAAGCGAAGATGTACACGAGCTGGCTTACCCTTGTTTCCACTGGCTACGGGAGCACACCAAAGAGGCTGCGCGCCCTACTGCCTTAAGCATCGAGCCAAGTAACACGATACTTTTCAGAACCTTATATAGCACTTTAAGAGTTGTACAGAGGAGCTTGAAACAAGATGACATACAGGGCAGAGGTGTGGGGAAGTTGAGAAATGTCTTCTGCTTTTGCTCTCAAGCGTGGTCAAACGATCAAATGGTCAGTTCCAAAGTGGGGCATGATAAACTCCCTAAATTTTTGGAGTCAAAAGTTAGTTAAAAGACTACAATAACAGAGTAGGAGGGGAAAGTGGATGTGATCACCCACAGCCAAAAAAAGAAAGTTTATTCAAACATTGCAGTCTAACAATCGTGCATTGCAAATGCCCTAGTGAAGTGAAATCTTGCAGTCAGTACTGGAGGGCTGGGGTTTCAGCGTGCACAAGGTAGGTAAGCTAACTGAGACACCCCAGGAACCGTGTTTGGCTGTGGCATTTCTCCCAGTAAAGCCCAACAGGAGACACTTGTGCTAAACTCCTAAACACTCAAGTTACTGTTTCAACAGACTTAGTATTACCCCTTCCATCAGAGCTGTGCCCGCAGATCCTACACAGTTCCAAGGTCCCTTTTTGCCCGATGCACTTTTATCCAGTGTAAGAAAAACGTGCAACAGCAGTAAGCGAGGAGGTCTGTACCTGCCGTGCCCATTTATCTATCCTGTTATTTAGTGTCGTGCCTAATACATGCTACAGTCTTAAGATTCAGCTTCTGAGTAAAAAGGGATCAGTTTCATTTCACAATCATTACAGCATATATCTGGGGTGCTCTCTACCCATATCAACACAGACGGACTGTATCTTCAGGCCTGAGGAGAAGAGAATTTGGCCTAAGATGTTAAAGGGTTATTTTAAGGAATGCTTTTTTGTGTGTGTGTGTCTGTGTGTCGCTCTCTCCCCCTTCATTTGTTTGTTTTGGAATTGATACCAGGAAAAAAAAAATGTAACTAGGAAACAGAATACATAACCGCCTGAGGTGATGTACAAGAAGTTTCTTCGCATTCTCTGACTTTTTCCTGGTTAAAACCAGTTTGCCTGGGGATGGGCCAACTTGGTTTCAGCTTCTCCTGCTTTCCCAGCATTCCACAAACTAACATGACCTTCATTAACTCAACACAGCAACTGGATCCAGCTAACAAAATCCAACACATGTAGGCACTTGTCCCCCTTGTCCTCAAGGGTAGAGGAACAAGGATACAGTTGTTCCAAAGCTGGCCTTGCCATTTCCAATCCTTATTCTCACACAACAGATGCTATCAAGACTGCTCGTTGCTGGTCAAAGGCTGCAGCAGCTTCTCTGCACCCTTTCTGCTTGCCGGATTAACATCCAGTTGCTCTCTTAAGGAACTGTGGATCTAGTGGAGGAGCTCCATGAAAAAGAGTTTACAGCAAATGATAACTAGTAGCTGGCTCTGTACTTGTGTTGGCTGGGTGTCAGGGTATTTCTTACTGAGATGGACTTGTCCCAATTTTAAAAGAAAAACACAAACCCAAACCAAGCAAGAACAGAAAACCTCAGAATTGTAGCAATCTGGACAGTTTGATGGATTAGGGGTCATGGGGGAGGAGAAAGACCTAGTCAGCCTGCAAGACTACGAACCTGGAGATGCAAGAGAGATAGTGGGGAACGCACTGAAGATAACACACTGGCCTTGTTTCATTATTTATTCCAACTTCTTACATTTTCAGCAGAAATTCCACTAAACCAAAAAATAAGTCCAGTAGCTCTCAGCAGCAGAAAGCAGGACACTATTATGAGCCGCAGAAGAAGTCTCTCTATATATGCCATTCACACGACCAACGCTCCCGAGCCCAGATTCAGCAGTGTCAGGTCTTATATGCTGCCTACATCCTGCCGCCTTCAGTAAAACTGTTTTTCTGAATTTACAGGTTAGTGAACAAGAGAAACTTCAGACCTAATAACTCCAGAAGTGGACTCTGCACCTCATCTAGAGCAGAGAACTACAGTCCATAGAGAGACTGCATTATATTATTGACTATGCTGTTTGTCAGGCTGTACCATTACTTCTGACAAGCCTACAAATGCTAAATTCGATCTTAATCCACAAAGACTCCTTCAGTGAAACCAGCCTTTTGCAAAGCAGCTGTGCTGTCTAGCTGCAGATCCAGAGGCAGACTCTGAAGTCTTGCTCTAGATGAAGCCTAAAGCTATTCTGAATCAATTCAGCTGTAAATGGATATCTGCTTGTCCTGGGTTTAGCTAACTGCTTTAACTGAGACAGGGAACCGAAGGCAGCTGGCTCTGATGCCATTTTGGCCTCTTCCTCAAGGAGAGAAAAACTCGCATGCCCCTGACTCAGAAACCATGTAAGAACATGGAAGACTCTTGAAGTATTTCTGACCATGTTGTTAATGTAAGCCCTTTCCAGACTGGGACCCTTTCCCCCATTCCTTCTTCAAAAATCACAGAAAACTCCATAAAGTCCACAGGTTAAATAACTAGAATGGAGACAGGCAATGGGAGATGGTGGAGGAATAAGTCTGGGTAAAGTTGTGCTTAAGTGGCACTAGGGTTTTAGCGGAGTTGGTTAGTTCAGTTTGTCATAGCAGCAAGGTAAGCAGAGAGAAGTGAAAGTGTTTCATATTTATTAAGTTAAATACTTCTGAGGACTTTGTTCCTTGATAAGGATTCCAGGTACCATAGCAATACAAGAAGGAATAGAAAGTATCATCAAGTTTGTGCAGCAATTGCTGACTCTGTTATTTGAGCAAATGGAGAAATCTGTCATTTTTACACTCAGTTTCATCTCAGACGTAATCATCTAATGGTGCAGGTATGTAACCAGACTCCTCAATACAGTGTATACGAGTTCCACTAGCCAACAGCACCCTGGATGATGCTACAAAGATCATCCCTGTTAGGAGCATATAGTACATCAAAACAACCACTGTCTTTAAAGAAACCAATGTGAGAGATGCCATCGCCATACTCAAATTCCAGAATGGTTTTGTGCATGCATTCCCATCTGCCTTTGTCCTTCCCCATGATGAGTTTAACTATCACCTCACCATTTAACTGCCGTGAGGGTGAATTTATGACACCTAGTTTTACACATCTAACAGCTAGTTAGCCAAGTCCCAGCTAGCACTCTCTAGGTTCCCTCTGAAGTCAATCCAAATAAATAAGCATCTCCAGAGGGCAAATAATTTCACCCCACCCGTTTTGTCAGATGATAATTTCTGGAGGAGCCTACAGAATAAGATGAAATGACTAGTTTGGACTAGATATCTACCTTCTGCAAGGCTGAAGTTCCTCAAAATGAACTCCACGTGGACATGACTATTCAGTGCAAAACTTCACAGAGCCTTCTGCAGAAGTTGGAAAAATCTTTCACCAGCCGTTTCAGCGGAAACCGTTTGTTACTCAGACAACAGTCCTCTGTGATTCTGTGAAATCACATTGAGAGCAAGTCATCCTCACTAGATATCAATCAATGCTGGACCATATTGCTATGACTTCTCAGCTTCAGGAAGGGATGCTCAGATTGCCCACCACTAACTCCATTCTACTTTCTCATCTGTTTTGTGCCTGCAAAAATCCTGAAAAGACATGGCTTAAACATGCCTTCATCTCCATGGTTTCCACGTGATGCTTAAGTCAAGTTCTTACAATATTGCAAGCCCTGTCTGGATTTGAGGAAGTTTTAGCCAGAGTATCTTATGTTTATTATACCAAATTCCCTTTTATAGGGAATTCCCTTTATGCCAAAACAAAATCTTGTACTGTATTGATTCTCAGAAGAAACACTACAAACTCACACTGGGAAGAGGGAAACAGAACCTACCATTAAGTCACTGTGAAACAATGAAAGGGAAACTACCAGCACTGAAGAGGGTAGGATAGTTTGAGAAGTCCAGAGTCAGGTAGAATTTGGACACATTACGATCATAAGAGGTTGTTACGATGTTCTAGACTGATCTCACTAGCCACAGAGCTTTTCCTGTCAATGTCTGCACAGAAGCCATGTCTTGCTGGCTGTTATCTGTCCCTAAACCACTGACACTTTCTCTACACTTGCCAGAGGCAGCTAGTTCAAAGGTTTCTACCAACTTGTTTCACTCCCTTGTAAACGACAAGCATATTATGTACAGAGCTCTTCTGAGGACAGTCCTGGACTCTACTGGTGTGACCAATGTAATTAACTCAGGATTCATTACAGGCGTGCTGTGATCCGCCCTCAGAATACCAGGACACGTGGCTGCCCACCACTCTAGGTCTTCCTTCCCGTCAGGCTTCCAGCCAGGACACTGAACAAGGCCAGGTTTAACCCCAGGTTATGAGCATGTATGAGAGCACGCCTCTGGAAAAGAGCAGATTAATAGGAGCTGGAGTTCCTCCTAACTCCACAAGTATTGCTAGGGCAGAAGTCCTGCAAGCTGACTCACATAGTTCCCCACCCTCCCTGAAAGAAACAATCCTGTCAGAGAGACCTGTAAACTTAAACAGAAAAAAAAACCCCTACAGGTTTTCTGAAAGGGGAAAAAAAAAACAAAAAGACAGAAAAAAAAAAAGGTACTAAAGAAACACACAGAGCATTTAGCTACACTTGGATGTTTTCTAGGACATTAAAAAAAAAAAAAGGTAACAAAAGTTGTTTTTTACTTGCTTAAATTAAACAATTCTTATTTAAAGTAATTTTATAGGAGCTAGGAGCACTCAAGAGATTTGTACCAGCTATGTTCTAAACCAGACCTGCAATATAAAAACTAGAAGTAAAAAAAATCCTCTTCTGGCTTTTCAGAGATCCACATTTTCTCCTGATCTTTGAAGCACAGCCTGGCCACACGTAACACAGCCAGAAGAACGGGCAGCACACAGCCGGTGAGAGCAAGGATATGAGAAGAAGCAGGCAAGGGATGAGGGTCTATCCTCTCTCTGTGGGCAGCCACGCTGCTGCTGGAACAACAGCACAGCAACACCCTGTGAGTCTGGGTCGAGGAATGGAAAGAAGAGTTACTCTTTCTTCCAGTTAAACTGCAAAGGTTCAACAGGTTTTCTGTGCTATTTAACGGGGAAAAAATGACTGTCTGGCTTTTATTAAGAATGGCTGCTCTCAGATTAGAGATTATTCTAATAGGCATTATCACCAGTTGGTTTGAGTTCTTTGGCTGCTGCCTGAGCATAACTGGAAAACAGATTTGTACTCCCTGCAATAAATTATTTACTGCTGTGACTCTCAGGAAGCCCAAGGTGTGGTCCTTGCTGGCAGGTGTGAGGTTGTTTGTTTGCCAGCCTTTCCCCCAGCTGGAGAAAAGGTACTTATAAAGTAATACCGGAGAAGAAAAGGAGAAAGCGAGTGCCAGGATTCCCCAAAGTGACTTTTTGGTGTTCAGTGGACATGCGCACTTTAACCACGTCGAACAACCAAAGCCTACGCATCAGAGCATGAAGGGACCCCACACCAGAAAACTGGGGTTTATGTTGGTTTGTATTAAAACACATGGAGACAGCCGACCTTTGCTACATCTCCTTCTTCTGAGCCACAGGTAAACATGATCAGGAATGCAGAAGGCACTGATCACACACGCACCACACAGGCCAGCTATAGAGCGCATCAGGACAGACCACCGCTGCTTACTTAACCACTGTTAATAGCCACTCAAGGACATCCATGTCCCATAGGGTGATGTTTCCAAAGACACAGGTGGGATTTAATTAACTCTTCCACCCAGCACCCACCCTGGAAGGCAGGCAGGGAATGTCCTTACCCTTTTCCTTGCAGAGGGGAGAAAAATGAAAAAGAACAGTGAAGCAGCTTGCTCAAATCTGCCCCGTGAGCCAGAACTAAATTTCACCACCTTCTGCCTCCCAGCCCAGTTTTCATTCCTGCAGACCACACCAGCTCTCAGATCTGCTCCAGGTGAGCAGATAATACACATGTACTTCATACCACAGAGGAGGAAAAGTCGTAGCAAAAAATGACTCAAGGATTCAAAGGTTTAGAGTGATTTATAACTAAGCACGCTGGGAACAGTGGAGGCTGATGATATTCAAAAGAGAGTAGGTCAAAGCATAAAATTAGGTCTGAAGCTAAGGTGCTAAGTCTGACAACCTCACTGCATACAGCAACTCCTTTTGCACTTTTCCAGCGCCCTCAGAAGCCTTCAGACATAGGCAATTCTAATTTCATTCATGAATCCCCAGTACTACACCCATTTCACACCTCAGCACCCTTTCCCCACATTTTTACTCTTTGTGCAGCAAAAGATTAGTTATAAGTTTCAGGAAAAACAAATCTTTACCAATGGTGCCTTAGGGCACTGCCAGTACAAAAACCCCAATGGATGTAAAATCAAATGCCTTGTGCCCTTAAATCTTGTAAAGTCTATTTCCTAGGGGTTTGGTTGCTGAAAGGTTCAAATGACACCAGGCTGCTCAGAATTGTCTTTTGTGGGTGTTTTCATCATTCTGACCCCTACTCTAAAATACAACTGCTAATTCCTCCTATTTAGAAACAGGGCCTGCCAGTTCTACCCTATATCATTACAAATCAATGCCCCTTGCTATTTCCCAGTTGTAAGAAGTTGGACTTTAGAATAAATCTTAGGCTCTGAAAAGAGAAGGATATCATGCCTAGACTTACAGCAGTTGAAACAGTACAAATATTCCAAGGTGAAACGATCTATGGCCAGAGGCTCTGAAAAAGAGTATGCTTAACTTAAAAGCCCTGAAGTTACAGGCTAATTTCAGTACTTGGTGAATCTTAAAATAAAGTCTCCGTGTAAGCCTTTTTAGGATCGTGGCCCTCATTTGTTTCTAACTGAAGAAATGAAAACTATCATTATATAGAGCTCTGGAAAAGGCTTATTCCCAAATAGATCCTATTTACAGGCCAAACACTACCCTCCCATGTTTACATGCAACTCGTATAAAAAAAATTAAATACCA
This sequence comes from Trogon surrucura, assembly GCA_020746105.1. Taxonomy (NCBI): domain Eukaryota; kingdom Metazoa; phylum Chordata; class Aves; order Trogoniformes; family Trogonidae; genus Trogon; species Trogon surrucura. The sequence goes on along the minus strand of CM036621.1, from coordinate 49,878,552 downwards.
TCCCCTGAACATCATGAGATCGTGCAAACGCACACAGGCTCTCAAGAACATTCAACATGTCCAGAGCCAACTTTACAAAGGTTTTCTCCGAGGCAGCATCTGTTGTTTCCTTGCTCTCCTGGGTACCAGCGCAATGGTCACAGCCCCCACAGGCTCCCCTGAGCTGCAGTCAGGGTCGATACCCGAAGCGTGCTCAGCCTGTGCTGCTGGGGTGCAGCCCTGACCCTCCTTACACCTTGGCACCAGCTACTTGAGAGCCTGCCCAGGTAAATTGGTAGAAGCTGCACTCACACCTCTGACAACACCGGAGATGTACTTTGAGGGGAGCAGATTGATCCCAGATTCTTTTGAAAAACTAGCCCTTAATGCTCTAATTTCAGAGACGAACTTTTTCACCTATCGCAGACACGACGAATTTACAGTTACAGAAAAAGGAGTTTGCATAGACATAAGAAAGTTGCTGCATTCTAGCTTATTTAAGAATTACAACCTTCAAGATCACAAGCATTTTTCCTGTCTCCTTGAAAGCACAACCTCAGCCATACCCTGATGGGGTAACGTGAAACCAAAAAAATGTAACAAAAGTTTAGATCAAAATCAATCAGCACCTTTCAGCATGACAGATTGCAGCATTTCTTGCTGAAAACAATTTTCAGTTTCTTTTGATAAAAAAAATGCATTTGAGTTTCTTTTAAATGCTAGTTGTGAGTAAGCAAATCTGCCCGGCAGCCCCCTCTCCACAGTGCTGCTGAATTTTGATTGCGTGGGGAAGACGGGATGGCTGTTAACCTCTGTATCGTCGGGTCAGCATCACAACAACATGCTCCTCCGACAATCCTACACCTCCTGTCAGAGCATTCCTCTACCTCCGCTTGTTTTTCCAAGTTTAATTAAAATCCGTCACAATTTTTTTTCCCCATCTGCTCTGAGGGGTTGAGCGCCTCTGCCTCATTTCTGCTTCTGAAAAGCAGCAGAAACAGAGGGGTTAACACTCTGTATTTAGAACAAAAACCACAATGCTGAGGCAGATCTGCAGGCATCCAATCCATTCCCTGACAAAACTTGTTGTTAGTCCTGTCTGCACCATCCTAGATCTCCCAGGTTTCACTGGCCTCTAGCCAAAAGTGTCATTTTACTCTCATAATGAAGGGGGCCAGAAGGATTTATCTTTCCCAACCTCTCCCTACTTTATGTCCATCCCTGCAGAGCAATCTTCTTGTTTTTCCACATTTTCTTGCAGTCCGAAACCCTCCCAAGGGCATATCCCCAAGGATCTGCTGAGACTGAGGGCTTCTCAGCTTACAGCTTCTGCCTACAATGCTGTATTTAGCCCATTAAAAATCCCAATAAGGTTACACATAAAAGCTCCTTCAAAGTTTTGGCCCTGACACTTCACTCCTCGCCTTCTAAATCAAGTTATGCCTTATTTGAAAATCTTTAGAAATTGTTTGGAGGCGTGAATGACCTATTCCAAGGCTTTAAAATTAGATCAAAAGTATAAAGTTGCTTCCTCTCAAGCCACTATATTACTAAACAAGGAAACGCTCACACAATAAAATTTCCACTAGAAGAATGGAGTCTGTAAACTGAAGCTGTCACAGATGAAGTAGTATTAAAAAAAAAAAAAAAAAAAAAAAAGGGAGGGGAGTGGGGGGGGGAAGCGAAGACACATGCTTTAGTATTTGTTAAGCTCCTGAAAGGTAATTCAGCAATATACAAAATACAGTTCCCACCTTCCGACTTGCATCGACAACTGCCTCCCCCCAAAATAACCACCCCTCAAAAAACCTTGACTCTCTGAGGTCAAACATTTTCCCTATACACTAAGTCCAGGCTGAGAGACTCAATGGGGAGATGCCAATTTTACCTTTATCTGCCTGGGAAGTTTGCTACTCTGCCAGAGTCAGGGGATTACACACAAGTACACAAAGTCTGTCCACTGGATCCCTCCTTTCCTTTTTCAGTCTCTTTTCTCCCTACAATATATCAGGCCTGAGTTAGTCACAAAATTCCCACTGACTCACGACAGCCCTCAAAAAAGCACTGAAAGCACACCTGAAAAGCAACCAAAAAATCCAGCTCCACACAATGATATGGCAGCTTTCTCTGAAAGGATTGATTTTACTGGGCCTGGAAGATGATTTCACGATTGAAATTGTTCTCCCCCTGGCCCAGGAAGAAAACCCAAAGGCAGAATCCTGCAGCTGGAATTTAACAAATAATCCCAACCAGGCACAAATGCCTGTTCTTTTAACGTGGCAGTTATGACTCTACTGGTTCAGTCAGTACCACAGTTGGAGTAGAAACCCCACTCATTTTTAGGCAAGGTGAGCAAATACAAGTGTGAAAGCAGGGGGAAGGATCCCGAAGCCAGTAAGTGCTATTTTTATGCGCTAATTGCCGATAAAAGCACACTTAAGGAAAGAATGAACTTCAGCAGCATATCCATTGTTCCTCATTGCCTTGGTCTACTGAAGGGAATCTCAACTAGATTGAGCCTGCCTTGAGTTTTACTTTGTGTTTTGATTCCAGCTTTGATAAGGTCACACCTTAGAAGAGCCATGCACAGTGTAACAGATGGGAATAAAGCTTTCAGCTACTCCCAGACTCCGCTAATAGCATTTCTAAGAGAAGGAAAATGAATATTTTTTTTTTTTTTTGTATCTATATAAATAGGTACGGGTTTTCAAGTTACTTTTGCTCCCACCTCATCCCACCAACCCACACAGGGATGATTTTTGCTGCAGTGGAGGCTGCAACAGCTGAGAGCGCAGAGGCAAATACCCACTCAGGCAGGCGGAGCGCCTGCAACTGCCTCCCCTCAAGGACCACGCTCACTTCTGGCCTCCTCTGCCGAGCCACAGTCTTAGGGAAGCAACTCCTACCACAAGCTCTGCAAACCACCCAGATCCCCAAACCCAACCTACTCCTATGGTGTCAAAGACCAACTGATGCTCAGACCTGTCTTTCCAAATAAGCCAGCCATCTTCCACCGCTGCTCTGCTCCTGGCACTGATTTCACGCTCTGAATTTACCCCTCTGAAGCCTCAGACCCTTCCTTTGGTCTCCTGCTGCTGCCAGCTTGGAATCCAATTCATCTTGGGTGTCATTAGTAAGACAGTAACAGTATCAACTACAGAATTAAAAAAAAAAATAGAGAGGTAATGGTGACCTAATTTCTTAGGCTGGCTGTCTGCTAACCACAACTTTAAGATTTCAGAGACTTTGGCTCACTATCAGCTTGCTCTAAAAATGCCTTCTATGCAAACCAGAAATAAGCACAGTACCTTGGTTTCAGATACTAGCCAAAAAACGAAGGCCACAAACTTGCACCCCCATGAGTGATAAGCCCCAAACCTTTTTTATTCATATTGAACTTTTAAAACAAATATGAGCTTTTATATAGAAGAGAGCTTAACACTAGTCCATCACAAGAATGGTGCTGACAAATAAATGCCCCTGTATCAACAATTGTACAACACAGGCTTAATCTTCAGTAAACGACATTAGAAAGGCCTTCGGTTTAGCATCACTTTATATCAGATCGAGGGCCGGCTTAGCTCACTCGGTTAGAGCGTGGTGCTGAAACACCAAAGGTCCCAGGTTCGATTCCCATTCGGTCCCCATGTGTTGCCTGATCTAATTGACAGGCGTCCCTGCCCATGACAGGGATGTTGGATTAAAGTGATCTCTAAGGTTTCTTCCAGCCTAGGCCATCCTATGATTCTACAATTATTAGCCATAATGTCGAAAAAGAAGTGTGGGGAGGAAGTTTTGGTAACTGCATGCCAGAAGAATGAAACACTAGAAAAATGTGGAAAGCAACGTACTTAAAACTGTGGTGGCTGGACCGAGGCAGAAGAAGTCACGCTTAGCAAAGCTTCTGGAATTCCCAGGGATGGTGCTGCAGTGACGGGAAGGAATTTCGGGGGATGTTGTGTACTCGGAGCGCTAAAAACCATTTTACAAGATTCTGCACCAGACAGCAACAGCTAAGGTGAAGAGTTTTGGAAGAAGATCTAAAGTAGGAGCCTACATAGTAAATAGAGTTAGGAGCAAGAGCCAAAGGGTACCAAAAGTGAAATATTTCAGGTTGGAATGAAACCAAAACAACACTCCAGAGGTCAGTGTAAAACTCTTAAAAAAATACATAAGTATTCATTTATTTATACATGCTCTTCTTGCCTATTTATGTATTTGACAAAAGTGTTAACAAGTCCACAATGTGGTGTTGGTTTGCTCTCCCCTTCCATGTTTCAGTGTTTAACATTTGCACATTATTTTACAATTGCTAAAAAGGAAATTAATGAAATTAAATTGAAACAGGACTTGATTAGTGTAGGAATAGAGTCATCATATGTCAAATGACGTTTGATAGATGCGAGTCTGAAGTAGCTTCACCAGTACAGAGCCACATGTGCCTAAAGAGTTCATACTCAGGGGTCAGTATACACAAGTACTCAAAACTACAACCTAGTATATTGGTCAAGAAAAAAAAATAATTAAAAATCAGGCTGTGTTTACATGGGCCGCAAAAAGTTGTTTGTTTTCTGGAAACTAAAAAAGGTCTAGAAAAGCTGTGGAGGAAAGGGGGCAAAAACCCTACCCAAATCCAAGATGGAGCTTAAGAGATCAGTTGCCTCTACCATGGTTAAAGACGATAAGGATCCTCCATTCTTAGCTAGGGAGCACAGCAGAAATGTGGCTGAGAAATTTCAGTACCATACACAGGAAACAATGAAAACACAGAAATAGTTGGTTACTCTTCTAGAAGGCTTCATTCAACAAGGCTCTTGGGTGCACACTCAGACCTTGTACAAGCCAAAAGGACTTGCTCATGTCTTCAGACCCCTCATGAACTGGGAGAGGATTACTCAAGGGTAAACAAGCACTTAACTGTTAAACTAAAGAGTGTGCTACTAACGTCGGATCTCAGACATTTGTGAAAAAAAACCCAAAACATTAACTTGTACAAATCCCAATTCAGTTCCTCAAGGACATTATTACTAACCCAGAAACAGTTCAATGAAAAACAATCAAGAAAATGCCAAATACCAAACCCCGCACATTATGAACAACAACCGAAGGAGGCAGGTTGATTCTCAGCAAAAGAGACAATTTCTAAGAGACCTTTTTGAAATTTTTTTATCAGTACAGGAGGGACAGACATCGTTCACACGCCAACTGTTTCACAGTGGTAAAAGGTCCAGAAAAGAAGAAGCAGTGTAAAAAGAAGAACAGAAGTAAACAGATTTGCTTCAATGCCTGGTTAACTCAGGCAAATGTAACTTGGAGAACAAAACCAAAGTTTTTAACTGAGCTTAGAGGAGACTTACTCAATGGCAGTCTGGATGAATCCACCTAAGCTCTCAGATCAACTGGTTTGTATTGGACCAGTCTCTGCTGAAAAGCCACCCAAGAGCAACAAAATCCAGCTCCAGGAGCTCAGAAGGAATAAAAGACAGGGAGCATAGGCCACCTTCTTTTTCAGGGAAGAAGAAAAGCAAAAAATAAAATTATTCCAAAGGTTGTCTGCATTCTCTAAAGTATCCTCAGTTTTGCTAGTTCCACTGTGAAACAGACAAAAACATCAGCTTGGCTCATTTGCACTGAGACAAGCACTTCAAATGCTGCAGATCAGCAACACGATTTAAGAGGAAACCTACCATTCTTATCACACGGTTTTTCCTATATCCAGCTAAATGTTAGCAAAGCCTTCGGCCTCTCAAAATATCCTACACCTAAACTGCGACTGTGAGTTTCTCTAATGTGTCATGGCAGTTTGCCAAGTGATTATCCAGCAGAACTACCACAAGAGCAGAGAAAGATGCTTCTCTACTTCCTGGCTTTTAGACAGATAGTTCTCAAGTCAACTGGTCTGCTTTTCTCCAGCTTTACTGCAGGCCGTGGGCATAGAAAAATCAGGTCTTATTAATGTTGCTAGTGCAATATTTAAAGGATGTTGTATTACACTGAGGTCTGTGTGCACTCATAGTCCCCAGGTACCATTTTTCAACTTGCTTCCAGCAAACAAATTCCTTGATAAAAGCAGAGATGCATTATGTTCACTCTTCCATTTAAAGGAAACAGGTAAAAACTCAGTGACAGCTTTCAGCCAAAATGTGCTTTCCTTCCTCTTGTGAAGCAGCCCTTGCAGAGATACTAACCCAGCAGTGGAAAAAGGTGTTGACACAGAAACAAATTTGCAAGAACTGATCTCTATTTGTCATGTTGTCCAAGAGATAATGAATTATCGTATTCCAAAAACCAACCACAGGGTAATCCTACCCCCAAAAAAACCCACCAAAACACCAAATCATATTCAATATATGTACTTGCACAGTTTCTATTGTTCAGGTTTGACAGACAAGGTATCTTGAGGTAAGGGTGGTTAGAATCGTCTTTCTCCTAAATAGCACTATAAATATACACTCCTACATAAATATAATGAACATATTTATCTCCTAGAAAGGCCTAACCTCTTTCGTTGTCACATCAGGCAGCACAGAAACATGACAATTCTGCATTAAAAGATAATTTTGAGGTAGTACTGGGGATTTGTTGGGGTTTTTTTTCTTCCCTTTAAGAAGCACTTGTAGTAGCTTCTTCCAGTATTTTCTTTAGATACGATAAAAGCTGAGAGCATTGGGAAATTCCTATTCTCAGTCTTTAAAGAATACAGTATGTCTTAATGTGTGTCCAGAAAACTTCTGACACTTAAGGGTAGGTTTTCAAAGCAGCTCATGGGAGGTACATGCACAAATCTCATTATTTGTTAACAGGATTAGTGAACACTGCTTTGAAAATATATCCCAGACTGTTTTGGTGTTAACACGCACATTTACAAATCTCAAAGACATTATAGATTACTCTTTGTAAGACAACACTGGCCTACTAACTATTGCCCAAAAAATCCAGTTAGCCAGCCTCAATCAATCCCTTGTCTCATTTACTGTCTGGACAGTGTATCTTGTTTGTCCAATAGAAGTGACATTACACCATCCTATTTCATAGTAGAGGGGAGGTACATTGTAAAATTGAATTTTGATTATTGGAGTGAATTCATGATTTCAATCATACTACAGAAGAATTGCAATTCCCTTCTTACGAGAAATATATGAGAAAGGAAACCAAACGATGTTTTATTATGTAGCTTTATGTCAAATAAAAATGATGGCACATTTTTTTAAAATTAAATAAATGACAGTTAGTAAACTAGAGCATCAGATTCTCTAAATCAGAAGCCCTATAATAGACCTAGACTTCTGGCATTATACACCAAATAAAAATTTGGCAGCAGCTGAAGATTTTCATTCTCTATGAATGAAATCTTCCATAAAAATCATAGTAAATTTGCCAGAATATTTATACACAACTTAAAGCACGTTCTAAAAAAAATAAATATGGTTCAGCCAAAATTTTCATAGTCATTAGAATTCTGGTTAGTCAATGAAGAGTTAAATCTCCAGTGTTCGAGACATGGGCCTGAGTCTTGATTTCTGCCCCTACTCATTCATTTTACACTGAAGATGGGCCTAAGCTTGCTCTGAACAAAGCAAGTAGAAAAAGGAATGCACAAGGTTTTTGGACTCAACACCTACTGTCACCCATCACCAGTGAGGAACACCGAATCCTCAGACTTGATCTAACTTCTCCCTTGTACTCAAGATTAGGTTCTGAGTATAGAGGTATAGAAAATAACATGAAAGTTCACTTAAAATGAACATAAGGGGCTACGAAACATAATTTCTAAGTGGAAAACATCAGGATAAAAACTACATATCATAATCATATTCATAATGAAAGAGCAACACTCAACAGTGCCAAAACTTCACATCATTTAGCCTCCTTCCGCAGCTGCTCAGCGAGATGGCTTTCTTTCACCTTCCTCTCGTAAGGAGAGGAGGAAACGCAGATGTCTGAAGACTTTCATTTTTGCATTGACAAGTCACACAGTAAACAAAAAAAGCAGCAGACACTCAGTCTCTACTAGCTCCAATTCCCCCAGCTCCATAGTAAAATAAGGAATAGCTCATCCAACCACAGGGAGCTCATAACCATGCCTCCAAGTATCTTGGGGCTTCTTGTAGGCAATTGCTTACTTGCAATAGAGGCAGTTTAGGTCTTGCCAAGGAAAACCTTGGTTTTCCTACTGGAGCTCACGGCAATCAACAGGGTAGCAAACTCATGCTAGAGTTGCAGGAAGTCACAAAAAGTACATGGAAATGATGTTTCTGCTGCTTCTCATGACAATTTGTCAAGTTCAAATAGCTTGCCACCCTATCTGGTATTTACCCCTTCCTGTACTTTTCAGTGGGCCCACCAATCCCATGCCCTTTCAAAAGGTTCAATTTACCAGCCTGACTAGATACAGTAGAATACACCTTCATTTCTTGACAGGGGGGAGAGATTCCCAAACTAGTCTGAAAATGGAGTTGATGAAACGGAAGACGTCTAGTCACTGAAGCGCAGAGGTCTGCGTGGGCTAAGCTAACCTGGTTCTCAGGCTTGTAAAACAGCGTCAGCGTTTCCCTTCTCCACTGGAAATGCTTTACCTACAGTATCACACCATGGCATACGCCTTTCTTCGTAACTTGACCGTGGTGGTGCCTGACAGTCATCTTGTGTCACATAAAAACATTCAGAACTTTTTCCTCCTCTGTCATTTCCAGGTATGCAGGTTACAAAGAGAAATTCTTATTAATCCCTCTGTGTCCGACCTTGCACCGTGCGCTATCTCATTTCATTTCATTTTCATTGCTCCATCCCAAGTGCGTCAACATTTTCTGTACAATTTTCCGATTCTTTTTCACATTGACATCACCTTCTGATTTGACTTGGAAGGTACATCAGTATCACCTCATTTTTAATGTCAGTTCATTAACGAATATTTGAAACAAATCTGGTTTGAGACTAAACTAGAAGGAGCCTCAAACCTTCTTGTAGCCTGATAATTCCCATCTATTTTAGCCTACGACAATCTTGTATTTGGACATTTTCTCATGCATTTTACAAGAGCCGTATTAACTTCTATTTTCTTAGTTTAACTGGCAACTTTCTCAGTAATAACCTATCAGCTGCACTACCAAAATGCAGGTAGACTAAGTATACTGTGTTTCTTGTTTGTAAGATAAATAAATTTTATTAAAGAGAAAGACAGGGTGAATCAATTCATTATCAAGTGATTTAATCACTTTTTAAAGGTGGGATTTAAAAAGGCAAACAGGAAACTTCAGTTTAAATACTGCTGCTTAACCTTGTCTCGCATTTGGACTTCGCAGTTGTTTTCTATATAACAACTATTAGTCACAGAGACAAGCGATTTTGCAAATAAATGTAAGCTTTACAGTAGATCAGGCACTTCTTTTTATTACCTCAGGGAATATACTGTGTACTTATTTAAAAAGCTTAGCATTCATTTATTCACACATTTGTTTTACATGTTAATATATTAAAGATAATTAACAGCTTCATTTCCTAGATGACTTTTGAATTCATTATTTATGTCAGCCTTATCCTGAACACAAAGTGGAATTGGCTTCAACCTCTCAGACCAATTTTTATTCACCAGCTTGTAGAGGAGAACAAATCTTCCTCCTTTTTCATCTCCTAGCCGTCTTACTCACTTTGACTGAAGTCTGAATAAACTGAAGAAAATATCCCTGTACCAACAGAAAAAGCAACAACTCTAGTAATAAAGCACTTTCAGGGGCTGATTTTGTGACAACCTCAATTTTAGTAGCTAGACATTCTTGAACATTTCAGCAGCAAATATTTAAGCAGCACTTTTGCTGTTAAGTGATTTTTCTGTTACAGTCAATTTATGTTTTAAAATAGGTTCTCGCGATTTCAAACTTAAGCAGGGCTTAAAAAAGTTATTGAATCAAACCTGAAAATCCAACTGACGTTTTAAAACTTCCTTTTTAAACTACTGGATATTTATTTACTCTGGTGTTCAACTTGCTCAGCCTGCCTTTGGGGAACTTTGGTTCCACATGCTCCTGAAGGCATCATAAGGCATTTTCCCCCTCATCCTGCCTCTCTCTTTTCTTTCCTCAATTCTTCGTACTATTGAGGTCACACTAATCCAACTATAGTTGCTCATATGACTTTTGTCCGGAGATATGCCAGTGGCTACTACACAATTCCTGTGCGTGGAATATATTATATTTTGCCTTTGAGGACATAAATTCATTAAAATACCCCAGGCTTGTGCAAAATAGCGTTAGCTAAGAGGAAGTACACAGAGTTTAATAGACAGGGATGGGCATGTTTTGCTAACTAGCTAATCAGACTCAGAAAAGCATAAACCCATTTAAAACTTCCTGGTAAAACCTGGTGCTGTCACAACCAGCCAGTCAGCAGAGCACAGAGAAGTCGCTCTCCAGATTGTCCTCCTCCCTTCATTTTCTGCTCCGCTCACTCCATGGGCTCCTGCCTTGAGCAAACCAGTACTTAAGGCAGCGTTAGCTGTACTCGTTTGCATGGGCTGGCTGGGTCAAACAGTTTCACAGGGACACTTAACATCTACAAGTGCTACAGGATAATCCTGGAGTCCTGCCCAGCATTCCTGCCCTTGCTTTCATAATCACACGTAAATTAACTGGCACTAATGAAACGTTCATAACTGTGTGTGGAATATTGTTGCGTGCCTAATGCCTATCTTCAGGTGCACAATTAATTGCTCTGTGAGGCATTCTGAGGCAGGGGGAATAAAAGCTCAGCATAAATGCTGATACAACAGTCTGTAAAGCCAGTGGACTAGAACAGAAAGGCCTCCGAGATCAGTAGCTTTCAGCTAAGACTCCCGCTATCGTTATGCCAAGGACTAATTAGGACATTATTTGTTACCATTTGGAGGAGCAGCTTCTCAGTTTGGTTAGAGGTGAGCGCTAATCAGCTGCTGAAATCTAAACTGATTATGTCTAAAGTGTCGACAGATGCAAAACTCCCTGAGTGAAGAACGAACATGTGTCAGCTTTTTGTGACAAGCTAAGGGAATACTTGTTTAACACGGGAAAAAAATTTACATTACTTAATACTGTGCAATTGTCATGTACAGATAGAATGATTCATATGGAGAACAGTGGGATTGCATGCACAAGTCTAACACTTTAATTATATAAAACTGTCCTTTTTCTTTTCAACATAACCAAACTCTTTCCTCATCGATGCTTTTCTCTTACTGGAGTTGTTGGGGGCGAGAGAAGGCAGAAAAGCAGCAAAATCCCTCAGATTTGTCAACAAAGCATCCTAATTCACTCCTCTGTAGAATGTGCATTAACACTGATGTTTAAATCAAGCAGTATAAATAAGCTTTTCATTCCTCAAGCTCAGATCCTTTCCCTGATCCCAAACTCATCTGTGCACTGACACTTTTTTTACACCGTAACCTATCACCACCTGATATATCTACACACAACCAAATAGCAATCTTTGCCCTAAGGATTTAAGAAGGGAATTTAATAGTAATACTCCGACCCCTGCTTCAAGTCAGTTCAGAAGTAGCAGAAAGGTCCGAGTTCTAAGCAGGACAGTCATGCAGGCAGCCATGGAGGACCGCCTAACTTGCCAGGCGCTAAATATTTTTTTAGTTTTGCCAGAGGGGCACTTCATCCTGTTTACAAAATGACATGACACTGAAAGGGAATAAAATGCAACCAATTTCTATTGATCTTCTCCCCCCAGAGCAGTAGGGTCTCAAAGTACTTCGCAGAGTCAGGAGTGAACAGCCCAACACCTAGTAGGAACAAGCATCAACACTCCACTTGGTGCAAGTTGTGCAAACACATTAGTATTTGCAGGATTGGGGCTTCAAAGAGGAGATTTGAAAAGTGAAGAGAACAGAGGTATACAGCATCAAAAATGGCATGTTTCAGCAAAATCACCTGTTCACACAATTACCAGATACAAGACAAAGCAGTTGCAGTTGTCATGCTCATGGCATTAAGCAAGGCAACAACTTGCACACTTCCTCTGTCTGCACTTTGCTGGACATAGAGCTAAAAATGTGCAAAGGTTCAAACTGTTCTTTCTTAAGGAATGTGATGAATTATAAAGACACTGCAAAAGCATCTAAACTACAGAAGGTGCTGATCATATATATGGAAGGAGACAGCCCATATCCCAAAAAGCTTTAATCCTCCTGAAAATTAAAATCCAAACTAACGTGTGGGTTTGAAATGTCATTGTTCAGCACCAGCCAATGAGATATTCCAGTCTGAGTTTCTGAACCATCTGGTAAAGCATCACAACAGCTTTAAGCATCCAAGGATCTGTCAGGGGCTTTAGTTTAGAAATACTAATAATCCCATCATGTGCAGCTCTTGCTGAATGGAAGATATACCTACTCAATGATTTCCTCCCCCCCTTCTTTTCCCAACTGAGATAGGAAGAAATAGCCCGAACAAGATTTATTAACATTTCTCCGTTCGAATACAGCATTGCTCAAATGATATGAGAACTATTACCCTGCCTCAGCTTGTGAGTGTCAGCCAAGACCTTCGGTAGACCAAAACAGGAGAACAATTTCCAGGGCAAGCATTTAAGGAAAAAGAAAGCATTTTGCTTTTAACTACTTAATTGTACCTACTTTATGCTAGAGATTTCTTTCTTTCCTACAATTAACCTTAACTTCTAGACGTGACATTTGGAAACAAAAACAAAACAAAACCAAAAATCTACCAAAGAGGGAGGGAGCTATATTAAACACATTTAACACTTGTACATAACCCACAGAGCAGGAAATGCTGGCCTGGTGAAGTGAACTCATAGCTGGAAGCCAGGCGTTTCAGCTTGGTTGTGGCTCAGTCACCAGCTCACTGCATGTCACTGACCAGGTCATTAAGGGCCAACTCTTCAAGAATCCAACCTGATGTATTCTTGACTCATTTTCAAACGGTCTAGCGATCCACACCATCTCTACTCTAAAACGCAGGCCTACAGCATCCCAAGTGAGACATCCCAAAGACATGTGGCTCTTCCATCTCCATTCTCTTTAAGTACAGAGGATGCCACTTGTTCATCACTAAAGAGCGCTTTAAAACCCTTGGATGCGATACCCTTTCTGAACCTTATCCATAGCCTGCTAGCACCAATAAGGGGACTTAGGGCTCTTTTTCCCTTTTAAATCCAACAGGGTTTACACTGCATCTACAAGCATAAATTTGAACTAGCAGCTTAGGACCACTGGCCTTAACACGTGGCTTTGTGGTCAACGTGTTGCGCTTGGGAGACTTTGATAACGCTCACAGCAACAGAAATAGAAAAAACGAGGTGACACAGAGACCTGAATACAATGTTTGCAGCACTGTTACCGCCCACGTGCTAAGAGAGGCTGGCAACTGTTTTCTAGAGCAGCAGTCTGCAGTCACCAGACCATGGGACACTCCTGGGGCGTCACACACACACAAACAAAAAAAGGAAAGAAATGCAAAACATTACTGAACAGTTTTAAAATTTAGTCAGTGAGACCCACGATACAATGCAAAATGGTTTTAGTTCAGGCAACTAGAAAAAAAATAATTCAAATAAGCACTTTTTAGAATAAACCGGCCTTTGAAAGTGGCCTCACAATGTAGCGTCACTAGAAAGGCGCTCGAAGACTAATATGCAGAATCTTCAGGTAAGGTGCTTAAAAATGCTTTGTGCACAGCCAATTAACTCTAACTTATTGATTGAACTGGCATCTCTCAGTCACTCAATTTGTTAAATATTTCTCTTTGAAGAATTTTCTTTCCAAAGAGCCACTTCCACCAATTTCTGTAACTTGTTATTCAAGTGGACACATACACATTGGTGAGTTAGATACACGATGACAATCTTTCAGAAGTTAAAAAAAAAGAAAACAGCAGCAACAAGCAAAAAAAAACAACTTGTCTTAGACAACCACACTGGAAAATAATCACTCACAGATAATTCTAAATAGAGACTTGTGAAGTAAAGACAAATGCAACTGAGAGCTAATAAAGCCCTATCTGTTAAATCAGCATCCTGTGAGCAGATATTGGGCTTTTAGCATTTACCATTCTGCAAACCACTGGAAAAAAATGGTAATGGGTAAAACCCCAAAAGATGTGATAAAGTCTTCCTATTTCACTGAAAAGCCACATGTCATTTGCGCGAACGCTTCGGCAAATCATTGCAGAAAAATCAGCTGTCAATCAGCTGCTGGTTCTAAAGCACAATTTAATCAGAGGTGAAAAAAAGAGTAATTTTCAAAATTAAGAATCGTGTCAATGTATAACAGCCATTGATCAGTACGTGGGCCAACAGAGAAGTGAAGCAAGTTACACGGTATTTAATTCAGAAGAGCCGAAATCCACAAAGTGCCAGCCCTTTCTAAACTCATGTACTACCAGCAACTGAGCAAGAGGGACAGTAAACGAAGAAATATTCATCACCAATGAGAAAGCAGCCCAGTATGGGGTTTGTGGCCTTAAAAAAAAGCAAAAAAACCCCCAAACAATTCACCAGACAAAAGTCAATGCTGAGTGGAAACCGACTGAACACAATTGTCAAGTCCAACTTTTTTTGCTGGCACCTGGGCCTTTTCCTACTTGCATCCCAATTTCACACTTTCCAGCGCAAATCAGTGAAAGGTACGCTGCCCCACAGCTGAGCCATGCTTGAAAGCTCTCCCCATAGACGATTAGAGAGGGAATTTACCATGACAGTAGCCTTACACTGTTTTATAGCAACTATGCAGATGAGAAACAGTGCTTGAGTTCTAAGTGGCCAGCTTTGCTCATCACCAGCTCTTCCACACTTGCTGCCTAAGATGCAAGCCTGTGACCACTGAAATACATAAATAATTCTACACGTGTTGGGTATTTCCACAGCTCTGATAAGCCAAGGTATATATATATATGTGCATCAAGCAAAATTCACACTTGACACTTGTAAGACCTCTGGACATAACCCAAGATTCTCAAATCTCAAAAGGAGAGATGTGATGAACACTCTGGCCTTTCTTCAGCTGAAAAGGCTTGTGAGTATCCATGAACCAGGCAAAAACGTTCTCAGAGAAGTAAAAAGGCAGGTACTGAGTTATCACACTCATCTCAAGCCGAGCATGCCTTTTATTGGGGCAGATGAGAAAACAGAGTGAAATCAGGCCTGGGCAACAAATATCATGGATGCAAGACACAACTCTATCATTAAAGAATGCCCCATTTTTCAGTCAACAGCAGAGATGACTAAAAATAATAGTAATTTAAACTCAAATGGAAAATGGAGGTAGTTTTCATTAGAACTGATTTTTCAACCAGCTCTAACAAAAAGGAAATAGAGGAAGAATGAAAATAAAAGACACGGAAATGTGATATTAAAAGTACTCCATGTTTTGTGGCTCTTACTACAGTAATAGCATTTCCCTGCCCCATGCACAATTTTCTCTGCAAGATCAAAACCAGAGCAGACCAGCACCTCGCTCCATATAATTTAGCCTTCCGTCAAGAAACATAAATAATACTCTCGGTCTCCCTTGTGCTGTCTACTATTTATCAGCTACAAACACTGTTGCTCTGAGATACAGTAGGTTTCCAGCTCTCTAGATCAGGGAATAACTTATAGCAGCATTTTGAAAATATTTTTGCTCAACTGGGGAGAATTCAGAGGAAAAAAGGGAAGTCCTGCAGGACGTGCTGGCCTCTGATAGTCAAACCTACGTCCTGTTAGATGAAGAACCAAGACTGAGCGAGGCAGAGGAGGAGTGAGGAAAAGAAAACATGCATGTACCACAACTTTGCACTTATACAACACTTCCTCTCCACAGTCCTCTACAGAGAGCCAAGGCACGAATCTTCATCATCCCCATCTACCAGGGATGAAACCAAAGCAGAAACCGAAGCAGAGGAGAGGAGGAATTTCCCCGAGATCAAATGGGTACTGGGGGAAAAGTTCACACTAAAAAGTTTTGCTAGCTTTTAGGTTTATGCTAACACTACTACGCTTGCTTTTTCCAACAGAAGAGTCCTACCACATAATTGCTTCTCCAACACAGCAAAGGACATTGAACTTGGAGTTCAGGGAAGTAGGAGGAGGGGGGTGGAGATGGGGAGACAAGCAGAGTTTGAAATCTTTGGTGTGTATTTATAATGTTGTAGAGAAACTGCGTTTCAGGATGGAACGATTATTGATTTCTTAATGGATTACTGCTGCACAAATTTACACTCCCCCCCAAAAACATCAATCTTAGGATAATAATTATAAACCTATCACAGTGTATAGAGCATTCTTACTGAGTAGAAACTTATCGCTATCTGCCGGGAAATGGCCAGTTTTCTATTTCTCCCACTCCAACCACATTACAGCACAGCAAGGAGCTACTGAAAAATACATGCTATTATAAAACAAAGTTTGTAATAGCCACAGGACATACCTCCAGTCAACTTTCATTAAACAGACTCTTTTAAACTGCTGCCCTTAAGACAACGCTTGATCCATTAGTGAATAAGTTAATTAGTTATTAGAATCCTTTTATGTTATTTTTATCATAGTAATGAAGCAGCGCCAGCATAGAGTGAGACTCCTTAATGGGCAACATACATTCACAAACCCACACACCCTCACTTTTTCTGCTTACCAGCCTACAGTCAAATGTTTCTGTAGTTAAGAAATTTTTTAGCAAAGGCACCCATAGAACAGCTTTGCTACAAGCAGCAGCACGTTGCAGAAATGACTGAATTACCACAAGGACTCCCCTTGACTTCAAGAAGTGTCAGACTAAATCACAGGAGACACGGTACTATGGAAATTAAAAACAATTCTAAACCAAAAACCTCAATACTCCAAAGTTTGTGCAAGGTGCAGAAACGTAGAAGGTTCAAGCCAGTATCTGTTTAACGGTTCCCACCCACACCACCACCTATCTGCAGTCCACTGTTCAACTAGAGACATTATACAGGGCTGCAAGTCCAACTGCGAGCCACGAGCTAAAGGCAACCTGCAGAAGGGCTGGTTGCAAGGCCAATGCTTCTGAGCTGCTGGCCCCATCTCTTCGCAAGAGGTGACCACGCTTTGTACCAGGGCAGAGGCAGCAGAAAAGCCAATTTGTTGCCTCCTTGACCAACACAATTTGCAGATCTGTTAGGCTCCAGGCACTAGCAGTTTAGAGTACCTTTGCCTCTGCAGAAACATCAGCACCGGGGCTCCCACCCCTGCTCAGACACTATCCTCCCACTGCGTGAGCCCACACAGTAAACTGGATCAGTGAATCGATCCAAGCTAAAAATACTCCATTTTGTTGTTTGGTTTTTCTTTTTTAGAAAAACTGCTGGCATTGGCACAGAGAACAAAGCACATTGAACTCCGCTTTGACTGCTTGCCTTAGGAATAGCCATCTCTGCTAGAAGGGCATGTGGGCCACTTGCCAGTAGTGACATCTTTGAACGGTCCTAAGTAATGACAGTGTGCACATCCAGTGCCATTAAAACATATGCAGATTGAAACCCAGTGCATAACAAATTTTCAGGCTCCTGTAGCACTGTTTTACTGCGGCTTGCTCCAGAGCAGTCTCACAGCTACACCCTGCTCAACATCAATACCCAGTCCCAAGCCTCGCTGTAAGCAGCGGGTAATAGAAGAGCTTGTAAAAGCCAAGTACTAGAATTTAAATGGAAAGATGAGGTACAAGTTGACTGTAACCCGGCTGTCCCCTTCCATGCCTAAAACAATTTCATACATAAATGCAACCAGTTGATGTTCCCCTGGACTAAGCTTGTCACTACCTACAACTTGCCCCCATGACAGGGGTCTGCTCCAAAAGTGTGTGGAACTACAATCTCCCACAAAATGGAGTGAGCTTTGGATAGGTCCTAAATTACTCCTGAGGAAGCTTTCCAGCTACACAGCACAGGATCAGCACCTTAACACTCATTTCTCTAAGAGGCTACAATTCAATCAGTGCAGCAATTTCTCCCCTTTCTCATAACCTATCATTCCTCCCCAAGCTCACAAACTAGTCATAGCTGCCATAGGACAGCAAAAGCACCTCCAAAAAACCTAATCTACCCCAAAGGTGGTTAACAAGAGAAAAAAAAAAAAGAAGAAAAAAACCCAGCAACAGAAAGCTGTGTTCTCTAAGGTACACAGGCCACATAAAATAAAAGCAAAGGGCCCAAAGCGTAACACTTTCCATCAGCTTCAATTAGCAGCAAAGTGGGGTTTGGGAAAACAAGGGCCTCTTCAGAGCTGCTATAGGGCAAAGATGAAATCCCAGAATTAAAAACAAAATCCCCACATGCACATTAATATTCAGAAGCAATTACCTTTCAGCTTAAAGTCAGCCAACATGCATCTTACTACAGCAGCTCTTAAAGCAATCTTGTTTACAATTGGAAATGGATTACATTATCTCAGCTCCACCTATCCACATAATGCAGAGCAAACTGTCAAACATAAAATTACAAAATGGTTATTGTAAGGTATCCCCTTCAGCATAAGAATTAATTTGACCTATTTTATTACTAAATTATTACTCCCACACAAATTTTCTATCATAGATATCTATCAGCGCTGACATTTATTTTCCAGCTAGGCACTCTCAGATGCATATTTTCTTCTTCTCCATCTCAAAGGTGTATTGAGCAGATTTGATGTAAACAGCCTCCTGCCAAGCTAGTTAAAATCTTTAAACTTTATATATACAATTAGACTGTGACAATAACCATTTGCTTTTTTTAAAAAGAGAGAGAGAGATATCTACACAGTTTCAGATTCTGAAACAAAATGCTTCACAGTTAAAGAAATGATTAATCTAAATTTAAGGGGGACCTACAGGTATTTTTACTAAGGCTCCGGCAGGTTGTTCGGGTTGTCACCAAGAGACATGATTTGACACAATGGCCCTGATTAAGAATGTGCTTAAGTCCTATTAAAGCCAATGGAAGTTAATCATCTGTTTAAGAGCTTTGCTAAATCAGGACCAGAACAGGAGACATTTCCAAAAAATCTGGGCCTAAACTGAACACACACTAATTAACTGCACACACCAATTACATGATTATGGATGAAACGCAGTTGTTTAGCATTTACAACAGCACACTTTGTGTGGAATCATTTAGAAATAAGGTCTAATTATCATTCTGTAACGGGTCCCACAATGCATTATAACCCACATACACCATGTTAATTTAGTTGAAGGAATATCTTAAAGAGGAAGAAAAAAAAAAAATCCTTCCAGTAATATTTGTCCAAATTCTCAAGTGGGTCAATATCTGACCCTTCTGGAACTTTACTGTGTTCACAGTGAGAACATCTGAGCACTCCAGCTCAGCTCTGTTTTTTTTTATTGCTACATTTTGCTTACAGAAAATACTCACTCTTGCATTTCAAAATGCAACATTTGTACTCTCTGCCACCTAAGGCCTTAAATCCTGCTCTCAGGAAACGAACAAATTGGCATAGATTTGCATATCCAGGATTACAGATATCAGCAAATTATTTCTAGCAAATTATTGTGTGTATAAATCTGGAGTTGCTGAAAGTATAATTGTGAATGATCTCAACCATTTGACTGTTCGACATTAGCCAGCATTGCCAAGTCTCACGTTTATGTCTCTTAGCCTGATATTTACTGTTTTTTCTTAGCCGCTAGATTTTCAGACAAGTGACTACAGGAGTCTTCGCTTTCATTAAATTAAGCAAAAAAAGCATTCACAACTCCAGAGACTGCTGAAAAGCCATGCTTCAGTGCAAAACACAGCTCAGAAATAAGAAGGTACATCGAGAATTACATTTATTAAGCAAACACACACAAAAAAATTATCTCATGGCATGCAAGGCAATCTTGCAATCTAAAACTTGACTCATGATTGTGAAAGTTTGGAGTTGGCATGCCAACTTGGTGAGCCATCTGCTCACCAACAATTTATAAATGAGACTGCTGCCAAAGCCACCCAATTACTCAGTTCTAATATTAGTGATGTAACTAAAACATGCTTGTAAGGCTTTTCTCCCCATGAACCAGGAAGTACAAGAAAAAAAAACACACCAAAACCTCACAGAGGAAAAGTTAAAAATAAAATAGGTAAAACGTATGTATGCTCAACATTCCCTTTAAGTCTGGTTAGTACAAACACTCAGGATTAATTCAACGCTTCAGTTCTGTAACCCCCTCCAAATCAAGTCAGAAGGGAAGAAAAAAAAAAAATTAAAAATCAGTAGTGATTACAAATGATGAGACAAGGCGCATCATATATTCTGTATCCAATGCCCATTTCTTTGTTAATGATTCAAAAGGTAGTTTGTTAAAATAAAACATGCTATGCTAAAAAAAAACAAACCCAAACACCTCATAATTGCATTTATTATATTTTGACAACGGATTTAAAAAGAAGTAATCAAGAAATTATGCATACAGGCTAGCAGGTACAACTGCTTATTTCACTAGTGGTGCTAATTTTACCATTAGAACCAGGCAATTTGGGATAACCACACTATTCTACTTAAACAATTCTTTTCTTATTAGAATTCCAAATTACATATTGCAGGGAAAAACTGCTGGAAGTTAATCTACAGCAAATAATCCTGGGGGCAAAAGATACTGTAATGAAACCGCATGGCAAATTACTCACTCAATCTTTTTTTTTAAAACATTGAGTCACAATTCAGTTTTGTTAGCCTGAAACTCCAGATCTATCTCCATGGCAAGTCAGCAGCAAATCCCAAAAGCACAGTCAGAATTCCCAGCGCTCAGACACGCGGATCTGCTGCTGTGGTGGTAAACCCAGGAGCGTGCAACGTCTTACACTAGCGCTTCCGTACAGAACCTTCTTCCCACTCAAGTCAAAAACCAGGTTAACCACCGGCTTCAACGTGAGCAGAATTAGGACATTTCCGAGTGCTCTAGAGGGGACGCCAACACGACTGAAATCTCAGGCAACCCTGGTGATATTAATTAAGAGGACAATGGCAGCAATACATATCCAGCTTAATTTCAGAACACCTTGCCCTATCACTGCCAAAAGAGTAGCTTTTAAATCCGCATTTTCAAATTAAATGCATCATCATTACACAATTACTGTTCTAATTAGCCTCCTCAACAACAGATCGGCTTTATTTATGATTAATTTTGGTTAATGAGTTAGTTGTAGTTTTATCTGACGGATAATGGCAGAGAATTAATAATTGCTTAATCCACATAAAATTTTGTTGTTCACATAGTGCACAAAATTTTGACAAATGTTTCTGAATCCTAGCCAACAACCACCAGCACATTTTCACTATCTGAAAGCAGCCAAAGCTCAGCAAATGTTACCATATTACATTATAGTAGATTAAACTGTTTATATATATATAATTAGAATTATTATTATAAAGCACAGTCATAATTATAAATTGAAATTTCACTGCCAGCTCATAAGGAAGCTTTCCCCCTTTCAAGACACCTGGCCAGAACAATTCATTCAGGTCATCTCCTTGATGGTCTACCAAGACCTATTCTATCTACGGTTGCATGAGAACACGATGCAGAAACACAAATTGGAGAAAAAACTGTCTTCTCCACCTGTCAAACATCCAGTATCTCTCATACTTGTGCCCATACCCCTCCAAGGAACCCTAGGCTGCCTTTGAGGCCAATTCAAGGTCACTATGCTAGATTTTTAATTGGGCGCTGGTTTTAAGCCATTTAAAACTGTAATTTTCTGGCCCCATTGCCACCTTCTCTCAAAAACACTTTCCCTTTCCCAAAGGCAGGGCTGGTTTTGCCTCCACCCAGACCCAAGTACTGACCTCACGACAAGAGACACGTCAGAAATTCCTAAGAGGGACTCTCACACACCACTAGTTTCATAAGGGTGTTCAGATGCCACAGCAAAGGCGAGGAAAACCCGACAAGCCGGGACACTGACCGACATTCACGTGTGTCAGAAAATAAAACGGGTGATAGCAATCGGCGTAAGCAAAGCAGAATCAATACCCCAGTGCAGTTCTCTTCTTCAAGCACAGCAGTCTGTTGCTTGGGTGCTGTCTATCAGATGCAACATAAAACTTAAGGATCTCCCCATATACAGTCACTACGGAAACTTGGGTAATTAGCCTGCAAATATCATTTACATTTCAGCAATGAAAACACAGGGTTTTTTCTCTCTTTCCAAGACACTGTACTCTGTAGTTGTAGGCTGTTAAAAAAAATCCAGGGTTCCACTGCTGAAATGGCTGCAGTTGGGACACAGATAAAGCATCGTGACATGAAGATGAACAAGTACTTTACAGAACATCATTATAGATTATTTCCTGGAGTGCACTGCAGGTCGCCTTGGTTTTGAATACATATGTGATATATATTTACTAGAGCAAAAATTTCACTGCTATTGATTTTTCTATAAATATTTAATGGTTAACAGTCAGACGCTAAATTTAAGTAACAATAGCGCTAATGACGTTAAATAAATGAAGCACTTTTAAAAGTGTGAGAAAAAAAAAAAGCAAATACCTCTTTACAGCATTTTAGCACGAGAGCAGTAAGACAGCAACCTGAAACCATGTTACGTGCTGATAGCCTGAGTCACGTCTGGTCTCACTGTCCGACCAGCGAGGTGATTTTACACAAATATCTAACAAAACAGTAGGTTCTGCAAGCAACACACTTAGAGACTGGCTTCCAACAACTTTTTCCCATGCATCTGACATTTGAACAGGGTGGCACTTAATAGCTTTTCCTTCAGCAGAGGCACAATTCACATGCCTCTCCTCTTTTTGGCTTCCTAATTTCATGAGACTTGTGTGCTTCTAATACTTTTCAAGCCTGTATATCATATGTGACCGAAACTCTCTCCATGTGCCTTCAGTTTGTATTTTCTCATATCACACACGTACAGGCTTGTCATAAACCAGGGCTGGACACATTTTCATGTGTTTTTTTCTCCAGCTGCCAACCTTCTTTACTTGGGATTAGCTAATTTGGGGGCAGCTGACTAGTGATACCATATATACGCAGAGAACACTCTGATTTGGGATTCACATAGAAGTACACGGGATTTTGGAGAAAGAGAAATCATGCAACTGACAGAATACAAAGTTAAAAGAACACAAGAATAAACTCACAGAGCCCTCATCATCTGCTAACGTCATATACTACCTGGCCCTTAAATATACAACTAGCACATAATTCTTCTGAACTCTTGAAAGCTACCTATAATCTGACATTTTGAAATCACATACACAAATGATGAAGCTAACTGCCTCCCACCTATAGGAGCTGAATTCATAGTAGCAAATTTCTCTAATTTTTCTCCACCTCTTCAGACTATAATTTTATTCACCCATTTGTATCTCTTCAGCTGGCATCCTTTGTGAAGCTCTGAGAGATTTACTGTTGAAAAAGCATGATATAACAAGGAGATATCATTACATTACACTCTAGAAGAATAGATTAACGAAAGGATAATACCTAACAGTGATGGAGAGAGGCTTGTATATTTAAACTAGAGAAAATTTTGAAACAAGGGGCTTCAAGTAAAGCCAATACCCCTAATTGTTCCACACAGCTGCTTGGAGATGTATGAAACTCACCCAGAAATCACTAGTGCTAGTAACAAAGTCAAAACAACTGCTAAAATTGACCCAATTTGGGGAGATTAAACTGTAAAACTATTACAGACATCTACTTCTAGGACATGCCTACATCTGAAAGGTGATGAGGATTAAGGCACAGTGTGATTTTAAGGCCCAACAGCGTATTCTAAAATATTTCTGCAAACTCTGCACAGGTGTCAGGTCTTTGCAGACTCTGCTGAGGTGGAGGGAGAGAGGCCATTCACCCTGATACTACACATGCAATACAGAAAGCTTACCTAGGAACAGAAAATTAAAAGCAGTATGCAAAACCACTAATTACTAAGATTTCTTCCCTTTCAGGGGCCATTATCTGGACAAGATAAGACACGACACATACTGCAAGGTCTCAATTTCTCAAGAAATAAGATTAAAAGCCACCAAAACCCAACCCCATTTTCTTCTGTTGCCTGAACCTTGTCCCCCTATCTTAGACCTAGCTGGTAATGCAAACAAGGTCTTCAAATCTACTGCAACTCTTTCCTGGAAACTTTTAAACCGTCTATGACTTATAGAGAATAGCTACTCTTCCTCAAATGAATAGGCCTCATACCTTTTCTGTGTAAAAAGACTTGCTGTTTTCATACAGAAAGAGGTAACTTCTTTCATTTTCAAAAGAAGGGAATTCACACCATCTTATTTGCTGCTTCTTAGAGAGAAGCAAGTGTTTAATTCACGCTGCCGGAGTTCAGAGGATGCAGATACAGTTACCAAACACCCTCTCAGTTTGTATTTTGTGGCTAGACCATTACCTAAGAGAGGTAATGTTTGCAGAGGGAATAATATATTTGAAGGCTGAACTGATGACTAGGATAGAGTAGGTGTGAATTCTCGTGTGACTGCACAGACACACATTCCCAAACCAAAGTGCAATTATGATGAAAATTAACATGGACTTGGGCATATCACAGGCTTCTCTAGCCAGCTTTCTGGGCCACTCACCACCATAACTTTCACAGAGTGAGAGAACACACATCCCTTGACAAAAACCAGGAAAACATCCCAGGACAACATTCTTGTGATGGAATTAAGGTTTTTTTGGAGGCTGAGGGGAATGAAAGGTGACTAAGAAGAAGCTGTGAAGACTCCAGCATACAGCATCGATATCTTTAGCATAACACCTGTTTTGTTCAAGTGGAGGAACAAAGGGAATAAACAAGAAAATATCCCTCATCGGAAACTGAGGCTTTGTCACGTACGTGGTTTAAGCCCTGCCCAGACCTTCCATTACCTGGAGATGAAACATGGACTGGCTTACCTCCTCAAATAAAAGAAACTTCACAACAAAAAAGGTGATAGATAGGACAGGCAGACGAGGTGAGCAGATTTTCTGTGTTTCAGTATCTCCTACCTTCTTTGGAAACTGCTTCAGACTTTCACATCCCAGGACAAGGGACCTGACACCAACCGCACCAAGATGTAGTTGGGTCTTCTATACCCACCAGATGAAGTTTCAGGGTGGAGAGCCGAGTCCTCAGAAGGCTTTCTCCAGCTCAGTGATAGGGAAAGGAGTTTAATATTCACAATGGTCTTCCCTTTCTCTCTCCCTTACTGCAGTGACTGCACCTGTGCCCAGAACAGCCTCACAGGTGGTACCAGTATCTCGGCAGAAAAAGGGGATGAAAATAAACCAGCTTCTCCAGGTAACACAAAGCCACGGTGGAGAGAGCAGGGGTAGGTCTAGAATCAATTAGATTCTTTGACTCATGCCTTATGTAATAAACCCAGCCTGCTGAGAAGAGGGGTTCCTACATATTAAGGGAGATAATGCACGTAAACTCTACTGTCTTTTTCATTCACCACTGGCAAATGCAGTTATTCACATCCTCCACAACAGGACTGTGAGTGAGGTTTGGCCCTGGGACTGACCTCCAACCATGTACAGGTGTTGCCCGATTCCTGCAGGGGCACAGGGATCTGACCAGCAATCTCAGCTTTGCCAGAGAGGAGACCAAGAGCCCCGTGACCTCTCTGGACAGGCTGAACACAAAACAACTGTGGGCTAAAAGAGCAAGTATGATGGATGCAGAGCCTACCACCTCTGTGGCGCTTTGCCTCAGCCACACAGCATTATAGGAATAAACCCCAAACACTAGAAAGCAAAAATAGGTGATGTGGAGAAAGCAAAAGTCAGTTAAAAAAAAAAAAAAAAAGGTTCTAATTCACAGAAGTTTACATGAGCTATCAGCACAGAAACGAGGGGGGATCAATCAGCCCCATGCTTTTCCAGGAACAGCGTCTGCTCTTTTACCGTATGCTCCAATGTACTACCTGTAACACCCTTTACAGGTGACCCTGCCAGCCCGGGCTATGCTCGCAGCTGGAGCTTCTGCCAGCATCATTCCGCCTGTGAGGGATTACAGCTCTTCAAAGCCACAGGCTGACACAGCGGTGCCAGCAGAAGCCGGTAATGTAGACCTGGCTCCGGATCAAGGGCACATTTTTCTGGGCAGTGTAAATAGGGGTTTGTCCACACACAGACCTGGTAATGCTCAGCTGCACGGAAAGAGTTAAAACGCTGTGGTTGCTCTAACATAATCACACCAGAAAAGGGTGCTTTAGGACTATCGCAATTATTCCTGTGTGGGACAGGAAATAAACCAGGCTGGTAGTAAGATACTTCTGAACATCTCATTATGCGGCTGCAAAAATTAAAACAATACCTAAGCAAAGTAGATATTGTAATAAAATTCCTACTTCTGACAAGGCATAACACGTGTCATTCAAACCTCCATCCTGAGTGATCTATGGCCTCTGTGAGTCAGACAAAAATGCAACAGGGGAAAAAAAGCAGCACAGAAACATAAAGGGACACTCCTATGATGGCAAGAGTCAGCAGAAAAAACGGGCCTTCAGTGACCCAGCCCAGAGCCATAGCTGTCAAGCGTCTTTCCTTGCCAGTCACAGCTATGCTTCCTTCCATTGGGATGGGGCAGTCAGCCACCCGGACCCCAAACAAGCATTCACCACTCTAGGCAAAGGACAACACACCATGGCACAGGCTCCGCACCCAGGCTGGCAACAGGTCATGTTACTACAGAGAGCAGTGGAACCGCTTTCTCTTAAATTTTCTACAAAGCCACTTCAAGGCGGATCCCTCAAGGAGTTTCATTCCCTAGGGTTACTGAGAGGCTCTGCCTCTTCATCGCAGCTAAAACAGCACCAGTCCTTCAAGGTGCCCTATTGGCACCTGAAGGAAGACTAGCATCACTCACCTGTAATGCAGAAAAGGAGCTGCATTTCCTAGTCCTGCAAACTGTCATTTAGCTGCAGGACTAAACAAAACCTGCGGCCAGCAAGGAATGGGAAACAAGCCCTTGATCCAATTTCCGAGGAGAAAATACCCATCGATTTCAACAGGAGTGGGGATTTCCCCAGGTTTGTGGATGGAAAAGACAGAGTACTCTCTAATAGGTATCTCATTGCCCAGCTGTTATTGAAGCACCACATTTCAAGGAAGACGAGGATTGCTCTTTTCATTGGCATGTCTGAAAGGGAACTGAAATTCCAGAAGCAAACCCTGCAAACTTGCTGACAACCAAGCTAGCAAGAACAGCAAGTGCTGTAACAGGGTGTGTACCAAGGAAAGTTAACTGAACCTGACAGTCCAAGAGAATGACAGAAGCTCCCTAAGAAAGGTGTGTGCTGCAACAAAGCCCTGGCAGATGACTTCTCAACAGACTTCCATCAGAATGAATAAAAACCTATTTAATGAGATTAACTGATCATTTCACTCCACCCTCGTTATAACACTC
The DNA here is from genome assembly GCA_020746105.1 of Trogon surrucura. Lineage (NCBI taxonomy): Eukaryota > Metazoa > Chordata > Aves > Trogoniformes > Trogonidae > Trogon > Trogon surrucura. The sequence goes on along the minus strand of CM036621.1, from coordinate 49,851,238 downwards.
ACCAAGAGAGAGGAATGTTTTTGCAGCCAAGTATGTGACTCCATAGGGAATGCCAGAGAGACTGTGACAGAAGATATGAAAAATACACAGAGGACCCCTCCGCCACTGGAGTGCGAGCTACAGATAGTAGTTACTTAAACACCTACTAGTTTCAGTGGCTACTCAGTGTTCATTTGTATGCACAGAGGAACTATTTCATGATTTTAACCTCGCCAGTGTGAAAAATCTAAGCTCATGTGGATGAAGTTACGAGAATCCAAGGTGCATTCCAGCAAGTATTTAATTTCCTAGTAACTTGTTTTTCTTTTTTTTTTTTTTTTGCATAAAGAAGCAAACAGTGCAACATTACTCTGCAGAGCTTTAGTTTCTTAGGCATGCCCAAAAACCTAGATTTCTGTCTAGAGCCTGATAGTCACCTTTTCATTTATTACTTTTCCTTCTTAAACTTTAAAAAAGCTAAACACATGGACTAAAACTTTGATGAGTATTATTTCCCCAGCAATTCTCAAGGAGTCCGAGGTTAAAAAACTGAAGCAAAGTTAGTGCTCCTGTAAGTGTCAAAGGAGCTCACCTCTTCCAGTTCCCTGACACACTTTATTGAGCTCACTCCTTATGTCTAAGCTCATATCGGCAGAGCCCATCTTTGCTATCCTTCAACCTGTAAAACCTGTGTACATCTGTATTGGGCATCATCTTGAAATTCCACAGCTGAGCTCTCTAAACATCAAACTGTCAAAGTTGAGAAGTCAAACACAAAGGACTGGAGGACATCTCAAGTGGCTATCAAAGTCCACCTCCCTGCACTGAAGCAGGATCAAAGATACCCAGACCAATAGATGCTGCTTACCCTACTCCTTAAAGGCCACCGAGGAAAGAGATTCCTCAGCGTTTTGAGGTTACCCAGTCCAAGTTTTTAGCACCATATGCAGTGTTTCACACCTTCCGAGATATTTGGAAGAACTGGGGGCCTGAATCCCCACTTCAGAGCACAGCAGTTTAGCTGCCAGAACTCTTCATGCCCCAGTGCGTGTGTCAGGGGAGTGACTCCCTCAGAGCACTAATTCGGTCCCCCCACTGCAGCCCAGCTCAACCAGCTTCAACCACCCTCCCTAAAGAAAAGCCTCCTGCAGAGACTCAGTCTCCATCACCTACCGATAAAACACATACCGAGCCAAAAAGAACCCCAGTGCAAGGTCCAGCCTCATGTGCCTGGGCAGTAGACTCTGGCAACGGCAAGGCTTGCTTGCCACGTACCTGAGGCATGGAGCAACACCTAATTTTAAGCAGTTTAACTGCAAAAGGAAGGCTCCACAGCTACGTTTCTTCATTCATACAGAGTTAGAGTTGAAAAACAAAAGTAATCAAGAAAGATTTGGAGCTTTGAGCATAGCAAAAAAACCCAAGCCGAAACAAAACAAAGAGTGCAACGGATAGTTCACGCCAGTCTATTCTGATCACTGGGGATACAGTATTGGCTAAATAATAATAATACCTTGCTCAAGTTCTTTTAAATACTGCCACTGAAATCACTCACGCTTAGTATCACTGTCCCAACAGCTGTCTTGTCAGACAGCGTGATCATTACCTACCAGCGAGGAAACACAAATGCTTCATTATTTTCAGCAGTCAGTTGACAATGCTTATTTTCTTAATAAATTATTTCTCATAACTTAGTTACACTTTAAGCTATTCTAAGCGCATCTTGAAAGCGTACCACAATTTTAATCAGTTTCCAACATCAGATGTTGGTTTTGATATTTATGATTGATCTGACTGCTTCATTTAAGTGCTCCTTTTGTCTATGAAAGCAAAGATAGGAAAGTTATCTGGGACACCCACTGCAAAATCTCTAATTTGAGAAGAAACTTCCTATGTCACTGACTGTCAGATGCTAATTGCTGCTGTTGTGATTTTCCACATGATACCAGACAAGTGGTCTTAGAGGAGCAGACCTCATCCTATACAAAGCGGTCATCGAGTCAACTAATTGAACAGCTGTGCCCCTGCAGTTTCTAAAAGTGGCATTCTTCTAAGTCCATTTTAACCTACAGGGGGGAGAAAAAAAATCTCTAATAACCATAGTAGGAAATCAGTGCAGTATTGTGAGGTGACAAGAAATTATTTCTTTCTGAAGCCTCCTCACCAGCCTTTAATTAGCATGCCAGCTCCTGTTCAGAGGTTCCTGATCACTTACAGCCCAGTTCAACATTCACCAAAGGTAACAAGACAGACTCCCTTGAACTCGGTAGGGTCTATATGAGGGCTTAGGGCCATGCCAGGAACTCTCCAGTACCTACACAAAATTAATTGAGCAGGCCTTTGATGCCCAGCTCTGGGCGTCAGCCTTTGGAAGAGTTTTCCTACAGAAGATCAGAAGAAAATCTGGATTTCCAGATTTGGGGCTATGTAAATGTATCATCTGTACTCGGCAGGTATAGCACTAATTTGTCTTTTGCTGAAAAGTGAGATAATCTATCAACCTATTCAGTTTGACTATTTACGTGTATTTTAAATGTTTGCTTACATAAAACTACAATAAAGTATTTTAGAACGGAGCATCTGCCAACATACATACAGTATTCTGCTAAAGGCAGATACATACCGTAAGGGCTATGCAAGATCATTAGTTAGCTATGACAGGCGATTTACTGTGATTTATCTTTCAGGATCATCTCATTCACAAGGAAAATTGAGTGTCAGCCCCATCCATAACCTATACGTACCATCTAGATACTTGAAAATGATAATAGGCTGAAGCACGCAGCAGACAATTCTCCAACACAAGCCAAAATATTTAACCCAAAACCTTTTGGAATAGAACCTGAAAACATCAGTAGCCCAGCCAGAACTCCTACTAACACAGATTGCCAGGGGCTAATGAACATAGAAAACTCTTTACCTAGCACATAATTTTACTGTTGGTGGGAGCACAATGCTCAGTTGTTATGGTACAAATCCAAGAAATTTGCTTCTTATGGTTTTGTCTCTGTGAGCCAGACACAAATTAAGACCAAATTAAGACCAAATTAAGAGCTGCGGTTCAAAACGATTCAATGGAATGCAAGAACAAAGGTCAAAACTTAGATCTCTTCCCTGCAGGTGCACATCCTCAGCTCGCAGTTAAATAGGGCCATCCACCTTCTGGGGACAACAGGCAACAAAACCATGAGTGAAATATTTGGGGCCTGATCCACACATGGCCTTCTCCATTAGCAAATCCTGCCCAGCCAGAACAACATGCCCTGGGCTTCACTGTAACAGCAGGCCAGCACTAGATCAGTCTCCAGCGACTCCACTAGAAATTAAACCATACTGAATATACAATGCAGCCACTTCCTCCACTTACATCGAAGGACAAGGGACCGATCCAACTGGATCACAAAAAGTATTTCACACAAAGTATTTCAAACAGCCATTCCCCTCTGTACTCTCCCACCTCCACCTCTCCTAAAAAATAAAAATTATCCGGGAAAAAAAAATAAAAATATAAAAAGGGATTGCAGACCCCTGGGTTACTGAACCTTTAAAAGGATTTCCTGTACTCTGCAAAACAGGTGAAAAGCTCTAAAGCACAGCCTGGCGATTTAGCCTACACATGCCAGATTCAAGATTTGGCCAAAAACCTTAAATGAACCAATATAACAGCTGCCACAAAAGCCAGCAACCTCTAATCAATACCTTCCATGTTTAAGACAGAACAAAGCACCTCTCTGCAAAATATTCTTATGCCTGCAAAGAGTAAATAAATTACAACAAATTTAAGAAGCTTGAGTTTTCCTTGGCTTAAGAACCCCAGGCAGAGCCCCTACATTTTTAACAGCAGCACACGCGTAATGCAGAGCAGCAGTGATGAAAGTACTAGAAACACCTGTGAAATACCACAAAACACATTTAAACAAATAGGACATTCATCAGGGCTGCAGATACATGTGTGTTGCAAGAACTAACAAAGCTTAAAAACCATTGAAAATGTTAACACAATGAACAGAAAAATACTGAACATGTTGAAATATTTTTGCATTACTTCATCCTAGATCTTTTTATTTCCTAATTTGACTCTGGTTTTTAGTCTAGATTATAAAGAAGATTTAAACCAGGGAGCTTTTTTTCCCTTCCAGTGAAGGCTTCCCATTAATAAAGAGGAAACAAAGAAAATGAAGAAAGTGAGTAGTAAAACTTTTACAACATAATAAAATATATCAGAATCCCAGTGAAGCAGGATTAGAATTGTCTAAAGATGCTGAATTATGATCAGTTGTCATATAAAGTTCAGTCCGGAGTATTAGCAATCATATTCTCTAGCAACATGTATATAATTGGGAGATCTTCATAATAACCCTCAGTTTTAAAGGCTCATAAAAACTTCTTTTCACTCATAATTTGCAGGAGGGAAGAAGAATTCTTACAGGAAAGTAAGATCTTTCTGTTAGTAAGAAAGACTCTGAAGGCAGTACACTGTGTATTTTAAAAGAAGCAACCCTGAAAAGCTCTTTCCTTCACAGTTTTCAGTGGTGTTATGCACTCAGTTTAAAACAATAAATACATATCTATAGTGCACACACTAGAAGGAAAATCAGTATCACATAGAGAGGAACCCTCAGAAAGTATCTTGGAAGCAAAGCACATTACATTATTTTTGAGTGCAAGTACAAAGTTACTTTACGGCAAATATCTCGATGTAAAATTGTAACTGACAGTAAAACAAGCGATGGCATTCACACACAGAAAAGAAAGGACTTTGGTTTTATGAAATAGGTGTAAACGACATTTATTCACCTTGAAATAATAGCACAAAAATAATTATATAAATACTATGAGCACACGATACTCTGGATAGACTCTCAAATGCCTCTACATTTTCTCAATTTCTCCCTTGACGTTCTTAAAGAAAATCCTTTCCATTCGTTAGTCAACTACCGAGTGCCATAAACCTACAGTTATCCCAGACACTTCTGGACTTGCCAAGGCAAAGCTGAGGTAATGAATAGGATGCTGAAGTTTCTATGCAGAATAGTAAAATATAACCTGCCACCAAACCCAGATATTTTAACTTTTTACTTTTGCCGGAGTAAAGCCTTTTTTGTAAATAAAATATGTTTGTTTTCAAATAAAGCCACTCCAAGCTGTTTTAGGAAGCACAGTAAGTAAAAACAAAAACAATTTCCATTTGGATTTCAAAACCTGACAAAACAAAATCGGCACATGTCAAACCTAGTGTTTTCCTACCTGGAACAGGTAAGGACCAGCTCTCAAATGCCACCTTGGGATAGTTCAGACTAGTAATCCCGTTCATGTTTAGATGAGACACCAGCACGAACGAGAAAGAAAAAAAAAAAATAAATCTACCCTGTCCTTCTCTTCTTTTATTAGCAACGCCTACAGCCGTGGTTAAGACCTGGTAAGCAAGCCAAGGACCCGGAGGACCAGACTACCCCAAACCCACTGCTAGAAAGAAACAGGTTAAGAAGAAGAGACTTACTGCTTGCCATGTGACTGGGGGAGGTATGCTGCCCATTGGGTGTGCTGGAGGTGAGGTCAATGGCCATGCCGGAGTGCTCCGTTTCGGGCGAAAGCTCATTGTCACCTGCTTTCACAAAACAAGTCTCCCATAAGTTTCCATCCCCTCCTTCAGCAGAGCAAACACCAGTGATTAAAAAGTTCAACTCACTCGCTCACTCTCTTCCCTTCCTTACTAGCAGGGTCTTACACAGCTTGTGAAATCTGAACTTCCACTGGCCACAAGTAAACATTTGACTGACTGATTTTAAAAGCTTCCCCCAATCTTCTGTCCTCAGTCTTCCATGCACACACCTGTGACAAATCTTGCCTCAGCTGCTTTGTCTCAAGAGAAGTTAGGATTACTTTTCCATTTGCAGACACTGAGAATCCAGGCTGGGCAGGAGAGACTGAAACCAGTACTTCCCTGTACAGACCTTTCCCCAAACCTCTAGGCTAACTGACAGTTAAACAAAGCCCTTACACAAACCCTGACACAGAAAACAGGAGAAATGCATCAGGAAAGGCACAAAAAGTTTTTGGCTGCAATTTGAACTTTTGAAGATGAACTCTCTCCCATTTGCATTCACCATCAGTAAATACTAAAACCTAGAGGTGCTCACCCGTGTACCCATCCTCATGCATTTTTCAGCCATACACAATGTTTGTGTTTAAATGCTATTACTTCAGTATCATCTCAACGCAAAGACCATACAGAAGGAAACTAAAGTTTCAGGTGTCTGCATTATACAAAACGTAGCCAGAAAAGTAATTCAGAATAATCAAATGAAATTACTACTTACATGTTATATATCCATCAGCAGCCTCTGCTTCCATAGTCAAAGTGCAGTGCTGCAAGGCAGAAAAAGTACACCTCAAAGACGCCTGTCAGTATCAACCACTAAATGATTAAACTTACTTAAAGCCCTAAGTAGTTGCCCATTTTACTGCTGTTGCAACCATTGCCTAGAAAAACACACAAGTGTACTGCATGTGCTCATTTGCAAATCACTGAACTCTTCCTGCAAATTATGTGAGTAAGGAAATTCAGCTGCCTCCTGGGCAGGCGGCACGGGAATCGTCTTGGTCTGACCAAACCTCTTGGTGTCCTCTGCTCGAGTTTTTAACTGTTCTGAGAGTTTTCTCTCCTGACTTTCCACTTGTTTTATTCAAGCCGGGATGGTAACACTTTATGAAATATCAGCTCTCGCAGCCAGAACAGACTTTGAGGTGGTGGATACTATTAACAATTGTTCTTTTCACATGCACTCCAGGACACTCCATCCTGATCTAAACAAAATAAAGCCCTCCAGTGTCCATTCCCCTCTGAGAGAGTTATAACAACTCTTTGTCTCACACCACCCTACACACATACACACACACACCTGTACGTACACCTGTTCAGTCTAACCCTATTTATCTGTCACAGCATGGGGCCAAACGTCACACTTAATAATCCCAGACCATGCATTTTGTGGCATGAAGCAATCTTAAAGTTTCTGGAAGCACTTTGCTGACACAGAACAAGCTATTGCTTTCCAGAAACCCAAGTAACTGTATAGAATGACACCCCCTAGCTATCATTTGATATATATTGAGGGGGAGGGAAAAAAAATAAAAAAGAGATCAATAATCATAACTATGTTCTTTTAAGTGGAAAAGTTAAGAATCTGACATGACTAGAGGAGAATTTTATTTCCTCTCTCTCTCCACAGCCTCTTTTTTGCCTTTAGTTTCAAAACTCTCACTGCACCAGGCAGCTAAATTATTCACAATGAGCCATTTCTGTATTGATCGCCAAGTATATTTAGCCCTGGCTCCTGGAATTTCTCCATTACTTACTGGAAAACAGGCAGCTTCACTTCTTGTCTCCAAAACCACTTCCCTCCCCCTCCCTTAACCCGCTTTCCTTCCCCCACCACCACCCCCTGCTTTTCCCCAATAAATAAATACTTTTCTCTGTGCTCTTCTTTGGTATAAAGCAGATCAAATTCCCAAGGCTTTCAGCACATAACACTTAAATTTCAACCTGCCCAGCTGCTACCAAACTCTCATCAATTACTGATTTTCACACCGCTCTCAAAAAGAAATCTAAAAAAAAAAAAAGTTTTCAAAACAAGTAAGCCGCTTCCTCAAGCCCTTCAAAATTACCTTATCTTCCCCCTAGTCCAGGTAGGCAGGCACACACTGAGAAAAAGAAAGAAACATCAGAAGCAACAGGGAAAGATCATCCCAGCCAATGAAGTGGAAGGAAAGAAAGGGGAGGAAGGGAGGAGGAAGAGAAAGGAAGACAAAAAGAAACGCAGAAACATCCATAACCGAAATCAAAACACGGTTTGATTTTTATTTTTTATTTCTTTGGGGGGCGAGGGTGAGGAGAAGGAAGAGGAGAGGGAAAAGAAAAAAAGTTTGGTCACCATTTTTAAGCTGGTGATGGCAAATCCTAGCTACCTAGCCTCCATCTCCACAACGAATGGAAAGAGAGAGGGAGAGTTTTGCTCGGGCTGGAGACACAGCAAGATGCGGAAAGTTTAAAAAATTATTTTTAAAAAGGAAAGGAGAGCGAGAGAAAGGGGGGGGGGGAAGAAGGAGAGGGGAGAGAAACCCGTCCTCCAGCACTTACAGGTGGGGCATGCGGAACCGGGCAGCCCCGGGGATGAGCCGGCAGGGAAACTCGCTCAGGAATGGCACATACTTTGAAGGAAGATGAAGAACAAAAAAAAAAAAAAAAAAGAAAAGGAGGGAGAGGGAGGGAGGATAGGTCAGCCGGTGCTACAGCAATGCGATTAACCAGCGGGGAGAGAGAGAGAGAGAGAGAGAAAAACTTGATCCACCGGTTCGTTACGAATCGGCACGAAAACGGGGGGAGAGGAGGGGATGTGAGGCGGGATGGGGCGAGGGGGTTTGGGGAGGGATGGGGTGAGGGGGGAGCGGCAGAGACACTCACACCCCGCGCAGGAAACCCAGGCCAACTTCCCCGGAGTGCCGCTCCGGCCCTGGGCGACACCGGGCTCCGCGCCTCATCCCTGCCTCTCCCCGCCCATAACCACAACCTGTCAAAGTCATGGAAGTCCTGCCTCGGTTTTCGTTTTATTTTATTTTTCCTCCCTTTCCCTTACACACACACACGCCCCCCCGCCGCGTCAGGCCGCAGCCCCCCGGGGGCCCGCAGGTGGCGGCGGGCGCTGAGGGAAATGGCAGTTGGGGCCGGCGCTGACTAACGGACCGGGCGAGCCCCGCCGCCCCCCCCGGCACAGCCGCACCCGCCGCCCCGCTCCCCCCCGTTTGCTGGGGGGTTTATCTTTTGTCCTGCCCCTTCGGAGGGCTTTTGAATTTATTTTTTTTTTTGGGGGGGGGGGGCTAACAGCAACAAGTCATTGGAGCCCACCGCCGTGCGGGAGGTGCAGCACAACGGCACTTTACTCGGGGACCCCTCCAGGCACAGGCACACACACACACACCCCCACACACACCCCCAGAGCCCCGCCGCCGCCTCGCACACCGGACGGAGCTGTCCTCCCCACCAGGGAAAGAAAGACCGGGGTGAGGGAGGAGGAGGTGGGGGGGGGGGGGGGTAGGGGAAAAAAATAAATTAAAAAAAAAAGAAAAAGAAAGAAATAAAAAGAAGCCAGGCGCAGATTTACCTCAGCCGCGCAGGCAGTGAATCACTTCCATCACCCTTTTGTTTGTGTTTTTATTAGTGTCGGCTCTCTCTGCCTAGTGGAGGTGTGTTTGTGCACGGCAGTTGGCTATGGAAACTAAGGCAGTGGAGCTGTAGCTAAGGGTAATCCTGTTTCTACTTCCTCCATCTTCAGAGAGCAGGGTTAGCCTGGGACAGCTGGTCAAACCCCGAGAAACCGATCCGGCGGCGGCGGCGGCGGCAGCCCGCCCGGCCACACACTCACACACGCACTCACACACACACACACGCGTGGCCGCCACCGCCGCCGCGCACCTCCCCCCCCCTTCCCGCGCGCCGCCTCCACGCGCGCGCGCGCGCGCGGCCCCGCGGGCGCGCGCCGCCCCAGCCGCCCCGCGGCGCCTCACCCAGGGGCCGGCGCGGCAGGAGGCGGGAATGGAGGGAGGCAGCGGAGCGCGGGGGGAGAATGGAGGGGAGGGAAGGAGGTTGGGGGGGGGGGGCGCGGGGGGCGGGTGCCCGCGCCGGCAGGGCCGCTCAGCACGCTCGGCAATCGATTAGAGGACAAGTGCCGCCGCCGCCGTGTGAGCTCCGCGCCTCACGCGGACGGACACAGGCGCGCGCGCCGCCCCCTCAGGGGCACCGCCGCCTCCCCCCCCCCCCCCCCCCCCCCCCGCCCCGCCGGGCACCGGGCTGCCCCGGAACCCCCCCCAGTCCTGTCCCCGTCCCTCCCCGCTCCTCCTCCTCCTTCTCCCCTCGGGAGCGGCAGCCGCGGGGCGGGTTGAAGTTGCCGGCGGAGTCATGATTCAGCACTTCTATTTTTAACCGCCGGGCGTCCGCGGGTGCGCAGCGCCCGCCGCCCCCCCCGGGAGTCCCGTCCCGCCTGCGTGGGCCTTAATGACCGCCGAGGGGGGGAGACGACCCCTACGTCTCTCCGCGAAGGGTTCAGAGAAGGTGAGAAGGGCTCGGAGCTGCCGTGCTTGTTACCTAATCAAACGTTGAGAGCAAATACGAGGTAATTTCTGGTGTGGTGTTTTTTTTTTTTCCCTTGTAAGTGTTAGGCTCAGAAAACCCGGTTAAAATAAAAGCCTTTCTATGCGATTTCAAGAGGTCGGTGTGGTGAGGAAGCAAAATAAAAGACCATTACTCTCCTGAGGAGAACCCTGGCTCGGCCTCACAGCCTCAGCAGAGGCCACACGTCCAAGTGCCACCGACCCACTTCGGGGCCGTTGTAGCACCTGGAGCAAGCCCCACATCTGCAGTGCCCAGGCTTGAGGGGCTTCCCCGCAGAAGCCTTCCCAGGCCTTCCACAGGTCTTGTATCGGCTGCAAGGGCATCCCTCTTTTTTTCTGTGAGCATCTCTTAGTTGGAGCTGAAATGCTGGTGGTGACCGTAGTGATGCCGTTGTTAGGCACCAGAGTTAACAGTCCATTCAGAAGCCGCGGTTGTGTATGCCAAGGATGTAGACAGATAGATGTGAAATTTAAACTTGCAAAGTTAAGCACACAGACACTAGGAAGCATCAGAATCCAGGCTGCCCGTACACCCTTGTGCCTTTTCACTCAACAGAGTAGCCAATAGTAATAACAGGGAGTTATTTAGTTTCACTGGTACTGAAGAGGAATAACACATTTTTGCCGATGAGTTTCAGACACGCACCAAGGGGATTACCTTTATCACTGCATACCCACATTCTTTGTGTATCAAGAGCCTGCAAATGCTCTAGGTACCTGTAAGTTTTGCTTTCACGCAATAGCTTAACTACAGCCTTAACTCTTGGTCAAGCTACATGTGAGTGCACTACCGTGAGAGTTACTTTGCCAACTAGTGCCCAGGTATTACTACTTCAGCCGCTTCAAGGCACATTCTGCTTTGTAGTGGCAGAGCCACCCTGTCCTGAGAGAGGGAGACAAACTCCACTTTTAAAAATATATGAAGTTATTCAGCCAGCCAAAGACACTGAAGTGAATAGACAGCTCTCTCCCCAGCACTACAGATTTTAGCCCATTAGTCATTACGCCACATCTGTGAAGTGGGTTAATTTAACTCTTCTCATTTTGCATAGGAAGGAGGCAGGAAGGTTAGGGGACTGGCCCAAGGCCACAAAGAGCACTCAGAGCTGAGCCTAGAAAGCAGACTTCTTATTTCCCACGCCTACGTCTCAACAACTAGACTTGGCTTGCCTACATCAGAAAATAGACTGGCATAGCTATAGCTATGTAATTATACCGTAACAGCGTGTGCCGGAATTACTCTCCTTGTGGATATTCTCCTCCAGATGAAAAGTGACTTCCCAAAAGCCAACCAAATGAGTTTGCTCAAAAGCCCACACTTTGGGTTTTGCTTCCACCCCCACCCCCCCCCCCCCTTCAATTTTTGAGGGTCAGAATGCCCAAGATGCAGGTCTTAGCAGCGTTTTGAAGCCTTTGATCACTCTCACAGACCACTGAAAAGCAGGGACAAATGCAAAACATGTCACTGAAACGCTACAAGTCTTGTCAAGATTTTTATGGTGCTTTTCATCAAAATGTTGAAAACTGAAAGCTTCCAGCTGGCTCTTCTTACAGGTAATAATTTAGTAGCTAACAGCTTTTCTCCCAAAGCTGCTAGAACCTGCTTGAGCCATGGAAGCTGATGGGAAAAGCCAGGCCCATCCTCTACAGTAGTTATTTCTGCTGCTTCATAAGCTTTCAAAACCAAACAAGGCTATGAAAACAAGGAGGAGTGACCAAAGGAAAAGTAAGAGACAGGGAATAAAGTGAAAGGGTTTGCCTTTAAAATTAGCTTGTTATCTTCAAGGACTGCAGAGATGAGTGCATCTTCACTACAGCAATACAGGGGTGAATCACTGGTTTCAACACAAAACTCAGCTCGGGCACTGCAGCTAGTGCTCCACAGTGATCTACGTCAACCACATACCTTCCCCCAAATGACTCAGTAGAGCAGCTGTAAGGACCAAGTGATGGCTTGGAGGTCAGGAGACCAAGGTTCACATACAATTGTGCTCAGAGATCCTCCACATTACTTCAGGCAAGTCGTCATTTCTCTGCATTTCAGGTGTCCATTTCTAAAATGCAGTGAATAATGCAGTGAAAGTTTTTCTTCTGCCAAGCAACGTCACAAGGGATTCTCAGCTTTGCCACAGACTTCTGCCACATTATAGATGTCACTTCAACACACCTCTCAAAGAGCCATCTCTGCAGTTCCCGTGAACCTGGTGGGCAATGCCTTTCCCTTCCATTTCCATTGACAAGACCTCAGTAGCCTTTAAACATCCCTGCCTGCCCTGGGACAGTGTCCTGCCACATAAGCCCAGCCTCCCCAGGGATCACAGCCTGTACCGAGAGCCACTTACTCTTGAGACCTGTGATGTGCCTCCAGGTATTCGCTCAGTCTCCGCAGGCCTCAGTCATCCTCCTCCTGTTCACTGGAGATAACAGACCTGCCCCATCGGAGGAGAATTTAATACCCCATCGCTTGTCTATAACATGCTTTGAGAGGCCAGTGATGGGCTTAGCCTGTTTTCATCAAAATATTTAAACGTTTAACCCCTATATACGTGTGTGCATATGCACATCCATTCATTTGAGAATTATTATTCAAAACAAGCATAATGCTTTTTTTATGTAAATTCTGGTTTAAGTTATCTAATCCTGCTTTTCTATATGCCTGCATAAGGCCAAGGTATTCTAGGAGTTCACTCCCAAAAAGCTTCTATTAGTTATTCACTTGGTGTACTTGTCACAGCATAAGCTCCAGGTTTATTTATACTTAACTAATTAAAAAAGAGGTATCTAACACACTGTTGCCTTGGACAGCTATGAACACCACAGAGTTGCACACCCCTGCATCAGCTTTCTCTTCTTTAGACTGAACCCTCTCTTATCTACACACAGAAGGGGCACTTTGAAGACAAACTGGATCAAATCCCAACATACTTTGAAGAGGACAAACGTAGACCTTTCTTTACTTAACTGTGCATTGGGCAATCTAAAAACCATATAAGCACTAATCTTATTCATTATTCCATCTCCTCCTCTTTACTACAATAAAGCACTGTTTTATGCCTATATGCATCAATAAAGAGACTTATAAAGAAAATAATGAACATCCCTGAATATCTTTAGAGCACACCCTGTTAATTTTAAAAGGGACACAACATACTGTACCCCTTGTATTTTACCCAGATAAAAGCCTATAGATTAATTCCTGTTAAAACAGTTGGTATTTTCAGGACATGCAGATGTAATTTATGGAGAGGCACAATACTCATAATAGCTCAAAGGCCACAGAAACTGTAGATCTGTGTCTGTTACTGTAGTTGTACAGGCATTCATTGTACAGAGAGCAGCTGAAAAGGCAGAGTATGTAATCTGAATACTAAATTTGTGAATAGTTTCTCACTTGGGCTGGTTAGGCTTTTCAAGAGCAGCGGATGCTTTGTGGGGGACTTTGTAAAACATTCTGCTAATACATCACATGGTTGCTGTATTTTCTTCTCTCATCTTTACTGTTAAAGTTTTATTCATGAAGACACAATATTTAATTCTTAAAAGGGCACCAGCTCCTTCTCCGTACTCTCCACCTGAATTCAGTCTGCTCTGTGAGATACAATTTTCACAACAAATACTTCTTCCTTCTATAAAGTGGACAACTTTAGATGTATATAACCTAAAAGTATACAAGCAACAAAGATTCTTCCCCTCACCCCCATGTATTTTAATTGCTATATCTAAGTCACTTAGAAAATAGTATTATATTTTCTGTTTTACTATCAATAATAAAACCATACCGGTTTTCTCTTTTATTATGGAGATATAAATGTAAATGGATATATCACTTATGAGAAAGGGCAATTCTAAAGCATCCTAACAAAATTTAATTATGACATAAGCTACTAACAGAGAAGCCTTGAGCCTGGGATCATTTTTATTCGTTGCTTGTACAGCACCTAGCACAATGACGATTTATGCATGACCTAGCTTCCCACTTAGTACTTTGACAAAAATAAGAATTAACTCTTGCTTTGCTTATGGCTGGAAATTACAGTGCTAACATGATTACATACATCCAATACTGAGCGGCGAACAACACAGTTACGAAGTTCATGAAGCAGCTGATATAAAGCGTGCTGGATCTGTTTAAATTACTGCAGCTGCTGGAGGCATTTAGGCAGATAGGCAGTTGTTACTTAAGCTGAAATTTGGCAAAATTATGGGTGCCAATTATCTTGAGTATTGCAGAGTACCAAGGAACACTCAGCGACAAATGGCCAGGCTCATGGCTTTGCAACATCTGAAAATTTGGTGGGAATGGAGTTCTTCCGTTCTTCTACGACAGGATTAACATGAAGGTTGAATCTCTAAAGGCCAAAAGTTGCCATTTGGGTTTAAAGGGGCTTTTACAATACAGAAGACTTCCGCCAAGTTCAGCTAGGAGCATCATGGGAGCGGTTCTTGTAAAGATTCTGACACTTACCTTCTGGATTCAACCCAATATACCACAGCTACAGTCAGAGTTCACATCCTGGGTGAGATACAGGATAAGGCCACCCTATGCATACATTTCTGAACTTGAAAAGAGTTTCCACTAGAGCTCTTCAAAGCATGGCAAAAAATGAGGCACAAGGACATCTTCTCTTCAAATCCAACCTATGTGTAAGTGCGCAGCAGGAGCCAGTGGCTCTCTGGAGGCCAGGAGCCACAGGGGTGCCCCAGGCCAGCACTGCTGGAACCTCACCAGCCACGGTCTATCCCCCAAGCTCCAGCAAGGGAGTAGGGCAGGCCAGAGATGATGATCAGGTCTGACCAAGAACAAGTCTGCGGTGATGAGGTAGGCCTGAGGCCAAGCCAAGAAGTCAATCTGCAGACCAAGATCAGCAAGGTCCATGGCTAAGCAGGAGCACAACTATATCAAAGCAGGAGACCAGCACTCCCTAAACAGTCAGCAAAGGCTGGGCTCCTGGTCCAATGGTGGGAGGTGAATGGAGGCCCCAGCTGAAGCTGCTCAGAGTCGTTCAGATCTGTTAGGGCCTTCAGGGTCCTCACACTGGCCAGTCCAGCTTCAACTCTGCACAGCTATTGATGTGAGTTTTAAAACAAAGAAACAAGTAGCTGACCTTATCATAAAGTTAAATAGTCTAATTGACTGTGTGCACTCTTGCTCAGCGGGAGCTGTTAGGCATCCCACTCCTCTGCTGATGAGTGATGCTGCACATGAAGGAGGTACTAGTATCCTTTAAGCTCATGTCTTGCCTTACTTTGCAAAGGAGCTTGCAGTTCTCCCTGCAAGTTAAATGGACTGTTTTCCCTGATTCTACTTGGGTGGCTGCAAGTTTTCCCTCAAGGTCCCAGTGCCTGTCTTCCAAACATCTAAAGGATGTCCTATCTATTCACTTCACTCCTCACTCACCATGTTTCCAAAACCAACACCACCCCTGTTCAGTGTGCATCACTACTAAACACAGATTTAGTGGCATGTACTTCACCCTCATTAGTCCTTATCTCTCTTCCTTCACTGCTTTTCCAGCACGATGCTGGTGCTTGCAGGGAGCCGATCAGAAGCAGTGGTGCTGGGTTGAAAACGAGTTGCTGTGGTGGCCAGGGACTAAACAGCTCAAGCATCTTTGAGGCTGACAGCAGCTCCTGCAGCTGCAGGACTCTGCAATGTGACCTGGTCCAGCAGACAGGCACGTCTGTCCCAGGCCAGGGGAACTGAGCAGGAATTAGTCCCTTCTGTGCTGCTCAGCGCAATGCATTGACTCAGAGCCAGAAGCTCCGTGTGAAGTGCCACCTCCACAGTGAGTGCTGGGGGTGCAAAGCTGCCATCTAAACCAGTCTTTTGATCCTTGCAGAAATTGTATATTGTCAGAATCTCATGAGTAATGAAGTCAGAACATTAAATTGAGAAAATAAAAATGCCCAGCCCATCACCTCCAGAAGTTGCACAGCTGAGCCAAAGGCTGACACCATTGTCTTGGAGGGGAAGGACAGCCTGGGAATTAATCCTCAGTCTGCATTGTGGAAGACTCACTTTCAATGCCTTGCTTTGGAGGATGTTACTCATTTTCCCCTCCACTTGCAAGGAGTATTCTGCTCCAGGCACCTGGTTTAGCCTCCTATTCCTCAGCTGCTGCTAGAGATAATGGAAAAGACTGATACATCCAGACTGCAACTCCAAGCACCAAAATTAGTGTAGTCACTCTCCAGAGGAGCATTTCTTTCTCTGCTGACTACACAGGGAGGCTGGAGATAGCAGCTGGCTAAATTACTTACTAACAGTGGGTGAATGTCCCTGTTCATGTTTCCGTTCTCCATCTAGAAAGTAAAGCTGATAGTATTTCTTCTCCTCTGTCAACTGTGTTGAGAATGAGGAACACCTCAGCGAGAGGTGCAGGGACTTGAGTACAGCTGGGGTGGAGGCAGTGCGAGCGTGCAAGAGAGACATTTTAAAAATAGTGGGGAGCTGTATACCTCTTCTGTGCCCAAAAGCAAAGTGTCATCATAGAAATGCCCTGGGGTTTGACTGTGAAAATACAGTCAAACTAACCGGCCACGTAATCAGTTTTAAAGTGGAGCCAGGTTAACTTTGATTAACCACAAGCAACATTTTAGATCATAAAAATAAAACATTAGCATCTTTTTACTCTCTTCTCAGTGTTACATGAAACGTTTGACCACAGCCTTTTAAAGCTGTGTGTTAATTTTTATTGCAAAGCATTCCTCTGTCTCGCTCCAGCAGCAGAGCTGATAGAGTGATCCACAGATTTTTTTTAGGAGACTGTTTCAGTCAGTGGTAGAGGATTTCTTCATTTTTCAAAGTTTTATTTATTATTCTTATTTTACTCCAGGAAAGGAATAACATTACTCTACATCAAGACATTACCCACACATAACTGTGCAAAGCAAAGAAAACATAACTTCATTCTTGTGGTTTGAAAATGCCTCCTTTTTCCTGTTTTGTTTGTTTGTTTCTAAGAGGGAGGTGTTTCTATTTTTTAGTTCTCCTTCGGGGATTTAAATCAATGAAGACATCATTCGGTCTCTATATGAAAGAGACAATCTTTCACTTCCTGCCACTGCCAATACACTGTCATTTTTTTTTACTGAGATATGGAAGAACAAATGTGACCTTCAGTTTATTAGCAACGTGAGGTATTCTTTGTATTAAAATTTTGGGTGATGGAACAACGGCTAAAGAAGATGTGATTTTAGCAGGTATCTTTTCGTTACTGCACCAGCCTGAGCTTATAGCACCAATATCAATAGAGATTCTGCTACTGACTTTGGCTGAAAAGACCCCATCTAAAATCTACATAAGTAGAAAATAAAGATTCACATTTTACAGCACTATGAATGAAGACACAAACAGAAAAATCTTTGCAGATATTATCATCATCTCTGTCTTCAAAATTCTTTGAATTGCCTTTTTTGGTTTATTACGTCCATACACTGCTAAAGAGTGTTCTTCTCATAACAAAACACTCACAGAATTTATTATGAAGCCCTATAGAAGCACCAGGTCTCAGCTTTCTCTTTGCATTATGAATGCATATACTTTTTGTAGTGTCTTGCTGCTGATTTGGCTTTGTTGGGATAGTTTTTAATTCAGCAGGGGTATAATTTTACATTTGGCTCTGAAGTTTAGTTAAAAATAGCTATTGAAAATGATGCTTAAAATCTGAGGATGTTTTCAATGGAAATTGTATCCAAAGTAGCCAGAGGCCTTCAGCGTTGACTTGATCTTTATGTGATTTTGACACTATTTTGAGTTGTCTTAACTGGCTGACAACAAAATCATGACTCCCCAGTGAGGTTATTCTAGATGGTTCGTGCAAGACTTTTGCACATTTGTACATATAACCCATTGAAATAAAAGGTTTGTCGGGCTGTGGATGATGGCTTCTTTTTTTCTAAGACAAAAGAGTGCTGTTGAAAACCCTCACTTAGTTGTCATTGCCCTAAAATCAGAGCTACTGAAAGAGGAAGAACTAAGAAGACAATTTATGTGACGACTCTTAAAGTAGATAGAGCTATGAAAACACCATAATGCCAAACTGTGGGGATGACCTGATATTTCTCCATGGGAATGTCTTTTTCCACTGTCTCCTTTAAGAGATAGTTTCTTACTTTAGATAAGGGAAGCTCCATCAGCTGCTTCATAGAGCAAAACTGACACCCACTGGCCACCCCCAGTACTTGAAACATTTTGAGCTATTGAGTAATCCTTGCTTCAGGGCAGAGGAGAAAAGGGGGGTGAAATCACCTTCTAGTTCACCTCAGCCCTTCTTCCTTAGAGTGCATGACCTCAGCTCGGTCAGTGGTAGCCCCCAAACCCCATTGCCATGAAGCGTGGTGTGAAGCTCAAGCTCCGTAGGGAATCAGTTGTATAAATACCTTTTACGTAACAAATGACAGGGCTCCTATCCTGTTCTGTAGGAAGATGGACCAGCTTTACTGACCATTTTTTTCCCTGAAATTCAAGAAGACATTTCATTTGATCAATCTCAGGCTTGCTGTGCCCATGGTCCACCACACTTCCCCACATCAGCTATTTGCAAGCAGCCATCCGTGTGCTGGTTGCCGCTCAGCCAGACTTAATGCTGCTCTGTTGGAGGTCCGTATTTTCCATGTCCCACATTTCTCGGTGGTATCCTCGTTCCTCGTCATGCTGTCACCTCCGATTGCTGGAGCTTTGTTATCAAGGCTCCCCAAGATAATGTTTCCTCCCGTGTATTGTCACCCGTGTGTTGTGTGAAGAAGTGCCCATTTCTGCCTCCCTATCACAGCACAGGCCAGAATTACATTGACATTTATACATTTATTTTTCAATTGCATTGCATGCTTGTATCTGATTTGCTATTCACTTAGGCACTTCCAGCCTGATTGCCTTGTAAGTAGCTCCTTCCTACCAAATATCTTTGGTTTAGATTATATTTATCTCCTCATGGAGAACTTCAATCTTCACTGAGATTCAATCTATTTCTCTTATTTCCTCCACATGTCATATATCATCATGTGCTACTCCTCGGTATTACTCCTTCCTCCCGCCTGGTCTTTGAAACTCTTCTCTACTCTCTTATATGTTACTGATTTCATATAGTACATTATATTCTACATGGAATATGTCACTTTGCTGACGGGTACATTATTATATTTTATGTAACCAGTGTGCCCTTTTATACCTGTGTGATCAGTTTGCAGTTTAGCTGTTTTAAACATCCTGGTAGTACATTATTCAAAATTTAAAGCACGGTATCTCTAAAGCACTGTCCTCTTTCTTATCACAATTTCCAGGCAGTGCAGAGTAACTTACACTGTTAAACCGGGAAGAATGGTTTTTAACACTGAGCAGCTTCATCCATGCACGGTCTCCCTGCCTGAGCTGTCAGCCTCAAGGGGAAAAGGAAATCGGGGTAAACTGTGCTCTCCCCTTTCTGAACACTAACACATTCGAATCGTCTTACAAGGGTTTTTAAGAATAGGCAAGCTACTCTAATATTTTAAATCATCATTTTTTAAAATCCCCCAACAGAAACAAATACTCTGACTTCATTTTATGGTTCCTCTTTTAGCTTCTAACTTTTCCGGGAGATCGAAGCATCACCTTGCATTGCTTTAGAGGAAGTTTATGAAGTTACAGAATTACCGCAAGGTGTTTAATAGCTGGTTAATTAGTAAGTTGAAGGCATCATGTGACAGCAGCCTCTCTGCGATTAATAGAGACTACAGTGTTGCTCTGTATTTCCCTGATGCCCATGGTCTGACCTCATGACAGGCTGCATCGCAGGCTGGGGGGTCCTTAGGGGACACGAGCACAAATGGCTCTGGCAGTGCCATCAGTGGGGACCAGCCAAAGATCTTAGGGCCACTCACTGCCACATACTCAGCATCCATGTCACAAGGGTGGAAGATCCCACCTTGACTTCCCAAGTCCAAGGTCCAACTGCTTTGAAATAGGTCGGTTGTTAGTCCAGTCCCAGCTCTGAACTGGAGTCTGCGAGGGACAAGTTGTGGGTCCAGTTTAACAACACAAAACTACTTGGCCCACAGCTGTACAATGTTACTTGTGAGTGTGCAGAGATGCTCTGTCTGCCCAGGCGTTTGGGAGCAGTGGGGGAAGGAGCTGGCGAGAAGGTCCCGTCTGGACACAGACATACCAGGAAGGGTGGCCAGCTTTGGTAGAGTTGTTACAGAAAGCACCAACCAGGAACCTGCCTCTCGCAGTACAAATATACTTTACTATGTCTCACTTTGGTTTGTAGTCCTGCCCGAATTACAGTTTCTCCCAAACTACAACATGCAGCCTCGTGGCCAGAGGATGAGGTGGTTACTTGGGGAATACAGAGTGCGTTCCTCCTCAGATGTCACCACATCTCAGAGGTGGTGGCTGCTAGTAGGTTGGAGGGGGATGCTCTGTGGTCTTACTGCAGGGAAACTGGGATCACACGCTCAACACTGAAGTGAAGCATCAGATACATCTCCCCTGCATTTCTTCTGCAATGATAACACTATTCAAATAGTACTAAGCTGCCACATACATGGCTGACAGCTGCATATCATTTATTGATTTTCCTTGCTTAAAGCTTAGCCATGATTTCAGGCATGCAAAGATCCATTACATCAGAATGATTTGTCAGTAAATTGCTTTTTGTGTTGAAAAGAGAGGGTGAAAAAAATATGTTCAATAAAGAGTCCTTGGATTTTCAGGCTATGCCTTAGGTAATCATGGGATTGTGAGAATATGAGTAAGTCCCCATCTCAATTCATGCCCACACAAATGTTATGCTTTCTTTGATGGCTTTTCTTTTCCTTATTCAGACTAGATTTGTCTCTATATAGTGGGATTCCTCAAGGAGAAATTTGTTTATATAGACAAGCCTCATGTTGTTCAGCTTTAAAACTTCATTTTTGAAAGCAATTTCTGAAAAACAACTCACCCCATCACCCTCCTGAGTATTTGCTTATTCAAGGCCTGCAAAGAGGGATAATCTGCTCCAGCTCTAGTGTGGGGGCACAAGAAGAGGATGTATCTTTGCGAAGCAAGGACCCATTTTCGTCATGCGATTTTGGGGACATGTTTGAACACCAAATCCCTGAAAGCCCAGTCCTGTTTGGGTGCAAGTTACAGCAGGGTGTTATAGCTTTGCCATTTCCCAAGTCTGTATTAAATGTTTGATGTTGATGTACAACCTTGATCTTATTCATGTTTGACTTTTTAAAACTAGACATCACATCCACTTTACTGCATCCTACTGAGACCTCTTCACTGTGCCACAAACTGTGAGGTTAGTGTCTTACTATCTTTGTTTCTGTCTTTTCATGTTAATACTGAGCAATATATCTGCAGCAATGGAAACGGTAGTCTTTCCTACATAGCAACAAATAATTCGAGGACACTTCTGAAGTGCATGCAGGAGCCCTTTTCAAACTGACTGTGACACATTTGAAGGTTTGGATGCTGAGCAATCCTTCAGAGAGAGACAACATGCAGACCCTTCAAAGTCATCTATGAATGCATTTCACTGGGATGATACACAGATGAAAACGGTACCCAGTGAGTTTGTGCTGCTGGGTAAAGACTAGTCAAATCCCCCACACATTACTGGACGTTTACATATGCTTACTTGTTGGCTGAGGGTTTGGTATAAAATGAGGACTTCAAGACACTGAAACCCTGTAAAAGGTCAAGAGCTAACAGCTCTTCTGACTTCTTGGACCTTCACCGAGACATCTCAAAATCTGTACAGAGATCCAGACATCCAGTCTAGGCACGCAGTTCAGGCACTTTCTTAAGTGATGTGAATTTGAGGAGAAAATCCCAAGAGCCAGTTTCTAACAGTGTTTTCAACACAAACTTGTTTATAGACTCACAACTAGTATTTTCACAATTTTACCAGGTATGTTTCTATTGTGAGAAAACTGCTTGTTTTTTTCCTTTGATAACTAAGATTTGCAGATGTCGCTGTTTTTTTTTCCTGCTTTCAGTCTTCCTTTCGGCTGCGTGAAACATGTAGACTTTTTCCTTTCAAATTACAGCTTTCAGTCTCAATCCAACAAAGCACTTAAACCAATATCTTCATTTGAAGTTAGCTCCCTTTTTTTCATCAGGAGGTTGAATTAGATGAGCTCCAGATGTGTCCCTTCCAACCTGGATTACCCTCCCCCCCTACATTAATAGTAACGGTACTTAACATTTTCTTTAAGAGTCTCCCATGGTGATTACAGAACAAAAAAGCTGAAAGATGTTATGATCTGTATATGCAAGAAGCCAGGAGAGAGGAAGAAAGGGCAACACAAGGAGCAGAGTCTGTTTCCAGTGGTCTAATAATTTTTTGCAGTATCATGGATATTAGGGATAGGCTTCAAGGGAAACTGTGTACTCATCCCATTTTTTTTCCCTTCATTCATATTTAAAACCCATAATCAATTTCCAATATTTCAATGACCATCCTTTTTTTTAAAATACTATTTTTAAAGGCATTTGAAAAATAAATACACCAATCAAAGGGGTTTCTGGAACTGTAGCTTGCTTTCTACCTTCATAAATAATGGAAATACACAGCCAAGGAGTAGTAAGCGTGTGGCTGTACTATTTATTGCTTTCCTCTGGGGACCCATTTATCTTACAACTACTACAGTTTACGTTCGGAAACGTGTCTGATTGTAACACTTGCAAATGCATATTTCGAAAGTTGGCTCTGATAATTTATGCACTCACGCTTCAGATCACACGTTATTTTTAAAGCTTCCCTTTTCACAACGATATTCTCCATTTTCATGAAAACAAAGAGGGGAAAAAAAAAAGCGCCTACCTGTGATATACCTCAAGGCAAACCTATGTAGATGAACAATAAAATTTCCAGCACATTGCTCTCAACAGCACATTAGTCCTTTTGGGCCACAACCTACACCATGCATAGTAAGATCAAAAGAATAGGGGAAAGCTAGAATTTAGTGCAAATAACTGGAAATTGGTCAAGATCCTTAGGTCTGAATAGGAGAAATAGGAAAAAAATAGCTATGCAAGTTTATTGTACTTGAAGACCTGTCTTTTACAATTTACCTCAACAGACAGGAAAATGTGCAATTTGTTAGAATGTTTTCCATCAAAATCCCAAACTATTGATTTTAATCCTCTGTTTTCATTTCCACCACTCAAACCTGAAAAATGTACACCCCAATTAATTTTGGAAATATATTTCTAGATTTGTGGTCTTCACATTTTATCAAGAAAACAACAGCACAGTGAATGGAAATAATTTATTTGTTGGGTTTTTTTTAAATTTCCCATTAAAAAAATATTTAAAATTTTCAGCTAGCTTTAATCTTTATTCCCGCTTTTAGTTCACAGCTGCAGGCATGGCAAAGACTGAAGAGAGGACAGAAACAAGAAGACCTCAGCGAAGGTTTTGTGAAAGGAAAACACATGGAGAATGACTAAGGAATAATATTATTTGTCTTATTCTGACCAAGTTTCCGATATTCAATGATTTCTTGCCACCGTATTTAAGAACTGAAACCAAGGCCACAGTCACAAATCTCAGGGTGTCCCAGATCATTTTTTCTCTGCATATTTTATGCCTCCCCTCCCAAGCTGAGGTTTGCATTGCTGGCTGTGAGTTGTTCCCATCAACGAGCCCTTACACAAAAGGGACTGTAATATTTCTGGCCACTTTTACATTTGCCAGCAAGGAAACCAAAGTGATATAAAGTCTCCTACCCCTACATATGCCTATTTGTTTTGGGGCACTATAAGCCAGTTTTGATGTGGCAAAGGCCATATTGTCATATTTTGTCTAATAGCAGCTCTTCCTCAGTGAGGTAATATACATTATGACTTACAGCAGGCTGGCTACCTAGAATTAATGATGGATATTTTCAGGTGGCATTTTCGAAGGATCGAGAGCAGATGGTAAAACACTGCATGGTGCAGGTTGTGCACATTTGCAGGGAATCTCTTCAAACATCCCTTCCAGAGCAAAACATGCTCCACGTTGTCCCACTGACTCAGCTCTAGTGCTCTCCAGATCTCTGCAGGGCACGACAAATCCCTCATTCCTGTCCTTCCCAAACCGTCATCCTCATGAGCATCTCCTGACAAAACCTCTGCACGAGAGGACAGCAGGGTCACATGTGCCTCTCGCAAAAGCAAAATTAGGGAGCGCGTGGGCTTCTCACTGTCTTCTCCAGCCTGAAAACTTTTCCCCAGCAAAAGGTTTCAGAGCAAGAAAGCAAGGGGTGATTTACAAAACAACTCCCCTCAAACTTTCCACTACACTTGA
The DNA here is from genome assembly GCA_020746105.1 of Trogon surrucura. Classification (NCBI taxonomy): domain Eukaryota; kingdom Metazoa; phylum Chordata; class Aves; order Trogoniformes; family Trogonidae; genus Trogon; species Trogon surrucura. Next base: position 49,826,822 of record CM036621.1, on the reverse strand, counting down.
ACTTTCTTTTTTCTGTGGTAAAAGGCAGATGAGTTTGATGTTTATTATCAGTTTTTCCTACTGTCATTGTGCAGAGTTAATGTAACTGCTATGTTATAGTAATACACATCTGTTCTTTGAAATGCACCGGTGAATGTCAGTTAGGCAGTATTTATGCTTTTCATGGTGTCAGCGTAATTAACATCCCCTTCGTTTTAAGTACATGATGAAACAATACATTAAATTCTCCGCAGAACATACCAGAAGGGGTTTAAATGGTAGGGAAAAAAAAATCATAACGATCAGGGCTGCATTTCAGCACCTTACTTCGTGTACAGTAAAGTTTAAACCCAGGGAAAAAATCCCACTAATGGAAATTGAGCAAGAGGTGCCTGGGATACACATGGGCACAGAGACGGGGATGGAGGAGCATCGTTTGCTGAGGTTCTGGACTGGAGGCATCTCAGCTGCTTGGATTCCCTTTTGTTCTCCATTTGTCCACCCTAAAGCTCTCTCTCCTTTTCTTTTTTATTCATACAGCATTCAGTTTCATTAAATGTTTATGACCCTATTACAGGATACAGTTTTAGATTACTATAATAAAAGGGAGTTGATAAAACTTCATTATCTCTGGTGGCAGAGAAAGAATAAAATCTTACACCTTCAAGTTTGTCCATAACATTGGCTGTAATAACTTGTTTAAAAGCCAAAGCGCACACACAAAAGAAAAACCCAAACCCTGAAAAGTCAAATTCATTGTTCCTGAACTCAATGTCACAATGTCACCATTGGAAATTGATATCAGTTGGTATCAAGTATGTCAGGAAAACTTTACTAAAGTCACAATTTCTTTTTAACTGCATTTATTATTTTGGGGCAACAGCTTTTTCTTCCTTGTGTTACCAGGGTGGCAAGTATACAATGGTTAAAGTAGTAGGAGTATCACCTCAGCAAGGACAAATTCCTATCTGAGTCAGGGTGTGGAGCTCAGAAATTCCTGTGATCTTTCCCTTTAAAAAATAAATTGCTGGTACTTTAATCATTTATCAGAAGGAAGAGAGTGTTTGTTTCAAAGGCACAGAACGAGGGCTTTAAAATTAAACTCTGCTCATCTTCAGCTTCTGAGTGAATGTAGGAGTAATAAGGATTTTAAGCTCTGAAGAGATGTTTTAATTCCTTTACATTCTGCAGGTTTTAAAAAGAAATAATAATCTATTTTTCCCCTTCTTACCAGGTGTGCAAGAAGAGACATTTTGATAAAAATCCAGTTCTCAATTTTGCGTTTTATCAAATAAGAAAAAAAAATTAACCATGTGAAAATAAAAGCCCCTGCAAAACACTCAACTCCTCCCCTCCCATAGCATTTTAAGAGTATAATTTTGTTTAGAGGATGAATCCAGCTGGACCATGGCATAGGGATGCTTCAACACCTAACACTGGACCAAAATAAAAGCTACCCCTGACAGGTGCCGCACGTGCCCACTGTACAGCAGAGGTCACGGGGGGGATCCAAGATGCACAGTCTGAAACGCCTGCAGGGTTTGGGCTCTGACACCTCCGAGGTGGGGTTCAAGCACTGTGGCACAACCGAGGGCAAGCAGAGAGAAGGAGGGAATCGTGTAACTGGGGTTTGGGGAAGGTTTCTGCAGGAGAAGAAGAAGATCTGACCGGGACTGGTCTCAGAGAAGCATGTTGGACACGGCACGAAAAACTGGTCTCAAAGGGTTCTTTGAAAAGAGAGGTCTGTGTCAGCTACCAGTTACCCCTGAGCTCAGGGGCAACCAGCCTGACTGCAAAGAAAAGAAACAGGAGGTAGTGGCTTCCCCAGCTGCTCTGCTCCAGCTACATCACCTCATCATTGCCCCCCTCCAAGCCTGCACGTATTTCTTGTGCTTTCTTCGTTTCTTACCCTTTCCACCCCAAAAAGAGTTTTTTCTGCATGGAAGAGCCACCGGCCATTTGACAACACGGCAAGTCACAGCCACACTTGCCAGCTGTGGGCTCCAGATGTGCTGGAAGAGAGCAGGTGCCTCCCTTCTCCCCACCTGCTCCCAGGCACAAAAACCAAGGGTGCTGCTTATTCTGACAGCAGTTGCCTCTCCATCAGACCTGGCCGAAAGGCTGCCAGGGGCACCCAGAGAGTTGGGGGCTGCTGGAGAGAGGGAAAGGGAAAAGCTGAGCAGTTGGGGTGTCCCCCGGCCCCCAGCACTGTGGCATCTTCTTGTGGGCAGAGGAAGGAAGCCCACCAACCAAAAAAAGAAGCAGGTGTGCAGGGGGAAGGGTGAGGAGATGAGAGATACGGGGCAGGATGAGGCCCTGGATGGGAACAGCCACATTTAAGGAGCCTTTTTCGTATCTGAGACAGGCAGGAGAAGCACATGGCCCCTTCATTACTCATGGCACCATGGCCTATGTGCTGGTATTGTCCATGCTGAGAAAGCCTTGGTCACATCTCTTCTACTGTGCGCTGCAGGGATAAGATGACTTCTACCCAATTCAGTTGTCCCAGATCTAACGCTGGTTTGATCGCATTTGGACTCCCTGCATTGCCAGGGCTGGGGAGAGCTGGTTCTCTCTTCACCCACCTGAAAACACACCTTCAGTTTGTGGTTCTGGTCCTTCTTTCTGCTCCAGTTTGGGCTTCCAACACACACACTTGGGTCCCAGGCTCAGCCTTTCAGCTGGAAACACAAGGGCTAAAACCAGCTCTCACTTAAAACTTTCTTCATATACAAGCAGAAATGTTGTGAGATTTGGCAACAATCAGGAGCTTTCTGGCTGCCTTATTTTTTTGTAGAAGTTAAAAGGGAAACTTAGCATACTTCTGTTCCTGAAAGGCCCAATAACCAACACACAGGATCATAAATGTGTAAAGTCTAGACACAGGATCACGTGTGTGTGTTAGAGCCAACAGCCTTGTATTGTAAAACCAAAGCAGGTCCAAGCTTTGGCTGTCCCAATTGTCACATGTGCAAATGTCTCACTTGGGCATCTGGTGCTAGAATATAGCAAGTCAGCAAAGAAACTTTTGTTCCTACCTGTGAAAAAAGCTCAGGAGGTGGAAAGAGGAGGCTGGGGGAAAATCGGAGATGTTTAAATGGTCTCTGGGTAAGATCTGTCTTCTGAAAGTGGAAGCAACCTTGTGGTTGCTTCTTGATGGTTGGAAGCAACCATCTCCTGCCCTCTAACCTCAGGTACACTTCATACATCAGAATAAAATTTCAGTTCACTGTCTTGGATGGAAACTGCTTGACATAAAAGAGGCAGTTTCACAGAGATGAATTAGGATTCAGGGTATCTACCCACATGCAAGAGAGTGGAAAGCTGCTTTTAAGATGTTGGAGCAGCCCGTTTGATACATTGGTTTGTGGGACAGACTATGCCCCTGAGGGTTTAACTAAGGTTTTAACTCAGTGTGGCTTGAACCCTGGGGGAAAGAGGGGGTTCAGTGAGTATCTGCCAAGGCTCCTCAAAGGTAAAATTGAAGTTGGTGCCTGTTAGTCAGAAACCACCACAAAGCTGTGGAGCCAGAGGATGCTGAAGCCCCGGGTGTGCTCTTTAACACCTGCCAGCTTTCAGCACAACCGTATCCCACGAGGCTGTTTCCATTTGCGTTTGTGGTTAGCAAACCCAAACCCAAGTCTTCAGCAATTAACACTTTTTCGCTAAGGTTTCTCCTGAAAAGGACTTGCTTGCACAGCTGAATCTCAGTGAGGAAAGCACAGGTTGAGTGCTTAAACTATTTTTTTATGGAGTCTTTTCAAGAAAGACAGATGTGGCTCAGCCATGGGGAGAAAGGGATCAGGGAAATGAAAAAACAGCAGAAGAAAAGGAGACTGCTGAGAACGCATGGGCTCTGCAGAGTAAAAATCTTTCTGGATACTCAAATTCCTTTGAAAACCCAAAGCCATAGGGATAAGGCAGTGAAGTGCCTCCCTTTTATCTTCTCTGAAGCTAAACCCTCCAGCCTCTGACCATTTAAACAGGGTTAAAGTGGGGGATTAATTCACACTCCTCCTGCCAAAGCCCTGCCTGCTCCATCCTGTTTCAGCTCCTGCGGCCCAGTTCATACGCAGGCAAAGAGCTGCAGCCTGAGCTCTGTCCTTCACACTCACAGCTCCAGAGATGCTATTTCACTGCACTCCTCTACGAATTTTGCCTCCCTGAGGATAGGGTGGGTCTGCTCCCAAAGCCTTACAGCCCTCGACTTGCTGCCAGGAGAACAGGAGCTGTCAAAGAGCTGCTTCTGCATATGCAGGCTCCTTCTGGCCTCTCTCCCTGCCCCAGAGCAATACAGACCGTATGGATATAACAGAAACATTCTAAACTTGAGTGTCCCATGGGTATTTCTCTTTAATGAAAGAAAGTAGAGGAATCAGGCATTCGGGAGCAGAGGCAAATATTTATCTATGAGCTGCATTTATTAAATTCCCTTTCATGGTTGACCTCATTTTTTCTTCTTTTAAGGGGTTAAATAGCTTTAAAAACAAGCCCTCTTCAGAACAGCATTTCAGGCTGCTCTAGACCAGACAGCCTCAGCAATCCAGCTGTTTTAACTGCAAACACAGCTTGTTGCAGACCTGTTCCCCACCAAGCATCTCAAACTTCCTAAGTGGGAAGTCCTGGTTTTGCCTCACTGTTAAATCGACAGAATAAAGTGAGGGGAGAGATGAGAGCTGTTCAGGAACGGTAAAGCCATTAGCAGGTGGCAGAGGTGGGAAGAGAGAGGATAAGTAACAACACGGGGAGAAAAGAAAAAAAAAAAATAGGAAAAAATACACTATGTCCCTTTCTCCAAAACGGGAGGGCTCAGACAAGATGTCCACATGCTTGGAAAGAGATGGAAGTAAATAAAACACATTATTTAAGTGAAAAACCAAATGTGTGCTCACACAAATGTAAGATTTTCAAGGACTGGTGTGTTCCAAGGGATGTGATGGTCTAAATGGAATCTCTGGTGTGATTCTACTCCGACAGAGTTAAACCGGTGCTTCTCCAGGGCTGCTGTGGGACACACCGGTGCCATAGGTCAGTGGCTGCGTAGCTGGTATTTATACATTATCAGTGTGGACAGTAATATATATTTACATAGGGCCTTCCTGCTGGAATGAACCACTGGGAAAGAGCACTGGATAAAAGCAATGATGAACAGATTAAGACACTTTAGGCCCCACTTTGACTCCTGAGAGTGATTGGTGGTCCCTGAGGTATTTTGATGGGGGCATCCGCCCTTCATCAGCTGCACTGAAGGGGGGTTGTTAGTAGGTCGAGAGAGGTTCTCCTTCCCCTCTACTCTGCCCTGGTGAGACCCCATCTGGAATACTGTGTCCAGTTCTGGGCCCCTCAGTTCAAGAAAGACAGGGAAGTGCTGGAGAGAGTCCAGCACAGGGCAACTAGGATGATGAAGGGAGTGGAGCATCTCCCTGTTTTGGTTTGGCCTGGCCAGATTTCGGTGGCGGGGGGGGAGCTGCAGGGTGGCTTCTGTAAGAAGCTGTTAGAAGCTCCCCAAGATTGATAGAGCCAATGCCAGCCGGCTCCAAAGAGGGACCCGCCGCTGGCCAAGGCTGAGCCTATCAGTAAGGCGATAGCAGAGGAACGCCTCTGTGAAAAACATATTTAAGAACGGGAAAAAGAACTGTGCCATAACAGCTGGCACAGAGATGGAGGAGTGAGAATCTGTGCAGACACCAAGGTCAGTGAAGAAGGAGGGGGGGGAGGATGAGCTCCAGGCGCCGGAGCAGAAGGAGTCCCACGGGTCCGTGGTGAAGACCATGGTGAAGCGGGTTGTCCCCCTGCAGTCCATGGGCGAGGTGCAGATATCCACCGTGAGGATCACCGCGTAGATGTGCACCGAGGATTCCACACCGTGTGGGTGGATGCCTGAAAGGGGACTGTAGCCCGTGGGAAGTCCACATCAGAGCAAGTTGCTGCCGGAACCTGTAGCCCGTGGAAGAGGGAATGCCCACGCTGGAGCAGGTTGGCCAGTGGGACTTTTGGGACGTTGTGGGTGGCTCACGCTGGAGCAGTTTCCCTCAAAGGACTGCGCCTCAGACTCACGAGGGGTGGGCTGCCCCTCGTGAGGTGTCTCCCGTTGGGCAGTTTGTGATGAATTGCCCTTCGTGGGACGACTCAAGCTGGAGAAGAGAGCGTGAAGCTTGTCTCCCATGAGAGGGACCCCACAGTGGCCCTGGGGAAGAGTGAAGAGTCCTCCCCCGGAGTGAAGAAGCGGTGGAACCAACGTCGGATGAACTGACCGTAACCCCCATTCCCTGTCCCCCTGCGCCGCTCGGGGGTAGGAGGTGGAGAAACCGGGATTGATGTTAAGCCTGGGAAGAGGGGAGGGATGGGGGGAAGGTGTTCTGTTTAAGATTTGTTTGCTCTTCCTTACTTCTCACTACTCCTCTCTGATTAGTTCTTAATAAATGTACCTAATTTCCCCAAAACTGAGTCTATTTTGCCCGGGACGGTAAATGAGAGTGATCTCCCTGTCCTTATCTCAAACCCTGAACCCTTGGAAATATTTTCTCCCCCTGTTCAGCAGTGAAGGGGGGGGGGTGAGTGAGCGGCTGTGTGGGTACCTGGCGGCTGGCCAGGGTCAACCCACGACACTCCCTTATGAGAAAAGACTGAGGGAGCTGGGGCTCTTTAGTTTGGAGAAGAGGAGGCTGAGGGGAGACCTCATTAATGTTTACAAATATATCAAGGGTGAGTGTCACAAGGATGGAGCCAGGCTCTTCTCGGTGACAACCACTGATAGGACAAGGGGTAATGGGCTGAAACTGGAACATAAGAGGTTCCGCTTAAACTCGAGAAGAAACTTCTTCTCAGTGAGGGTGACGGAACACTGGAACAGGCTGCCCAGAGAGGTTGTGGAGTCTCCTTCTCTGGAGACATTCAAGACCTGCCTGGACACGTTCCTGTGTAGCATAATCTAGGCATTCCTGCTCTGGCAGGGGGATTGGACTTGATGATCTTTCGAGGTCCCTTCCAATCCCTAACATTCTATGATTCTATGACCGAGCAGAACGGGGCTTGCCTCCATGTCCATGCAGGTGCCTATGGAATAATGTTTTGACGGGATCCTGGATTTCCCATGGGGTTTCACCCTATCCCGTAACCATGGGGAGGTGACTCCAGTGCTATACTGGGAATGCTTTTTCAGAAAGTGTCCCCTGCTCTGTTGTCCTTATCCCAGCAGTGAGCAGGTGCTGTACCTAGACGTGACACATGCATACAAGAAATAAGTCCTGTAATATTCTTGCACAACTAACATTGTAAGTTAGACTGCATTCCTGTCTTTCAGCTGTCAGGAGAGTGGGGAAAGAAGATATTTATCGCATTAGCCCTGCATGATCAAGGAGAAGTCTGGCTGTTTAAGGATGCTTTATTAATGAATGCTAGAGGACATCTACCCCTCCTAAAGTACAAGTGGCTTGTTACTGAAAAATGCAGGGAGATAAACAGCCAAGTCCTCTGTCTTCTGTGGCTGTTCAGTAGGTGTGTTACACTTGACATGGGTTATTTATGAGTCTCAGATAGTGCCCAAGGCTAAAACTACCATTGCCATTAAAAAATAAAACCGACAGTGTTCTGCTGCTGCTGTTTTAATAACGTGAATGTCTTTCACATGACTTAAAAGGCCCAATCCAAAGTGTATCGAAGTCGAGGATAATTTTTCTATTGACTTCAAAGGGTTTGGGATCAGGCTTAATAACACAGCTGGTACCTTCCCCCCCACCCCCCTCCCTCCTTCCCCCACGCCTGCTCTGGCCGGAGGCGTATCGATACCTTAGACAAAACCAACGCTGTGTGTGTGATTACAGCTCCTGACCTGCCCTGCACAAAACACGGACTTAGGAGGAGCGCTCCAGCAGCTACGGTTAAGTCCCCTGTCCTTCCAGTGAGGCGCCAGTGCCCCACAGGAGATGCTGCCTGGGAGAGGCAGAAGACAGAGGCAACTTCCTCTCCAGCTGAGTCTTCACAGCGTATCGACAGCTCCTGTGAAGCTGAGAGTGGGTCAGCTCTCCCACACTTCTCAGTCCCGGGTGTTGGAAATGAGTCCCTCTTCCAAAATGCAAACGTGAGGGTGTGCTGCTATAAGAGAAACCCTTCCCTGGGGCTTCACCTCACTGCTTTTCTCCCTCTCTCCCAAATCTTCACACACCTACTAAAGCCACAAATAGTAGAAGGAAGAATAAAACACTAACTCTTTAGTAAATCACGCTTTGTGCTAAACAACAAGATGTACTTACATCCATGGCATTCCCTATGGCTCATTCAACACTGCTACAACTGAACAATGGGCAATCTTTCCATTAGAAAGCATATAATGACCCTACAGCCATCACGTACTGTCCTATAGCAACGCCTTCTACTCCAGCAAAGGGGAGCAGAGCAGGGATGGTTCTGTGATATATGATTTCCATACCTTACCATCAACCTGTTTGCTCCCTTCTGCGCTGAGGGCCCGGATTTTTACCAACCAATCTTAATTTCCAAAGCAAACCACAATACAGAGGCCCCCTGCGAACACGTGGCTCTGCCTAATTAAAACCAAAGGAGCTGATGGCTCCAAGTGTCTCCTAATGCAGCTGGCAGCCTGGCTGTGGAAGGGGGCTCTGCCATGCCCCCTGTGATCCACACAGCTCTGTGAAGGCTTGGGAAGGCACCCAAAAACACCCCGGTTGATGGGGACAGGGATGTGGCAAGTGAGAAGCCAGGCGCGCCATCAGCCTCACCAGAGACCACAAAACTAGTAACACCGGGTACGGACGCAAATGCTTGGCTGGAGTAGAGGCTCTTAAAACAGAAAGTTGATGAAACTCCAGTTCCTGATGAGCTGTTAGTACTCGAACCCTCCAAACATGAGGGAAGGTGTAAGGGCACCAACATACACAGAGCCATCCCCAAACTGGAGGGGCTGAGTTGTTGGTTTAAAAAACACTGTGGTCACAGAGAGCTTCCTGGGGCAGGGAGAGAAGTGTATCAAAGAGCAGAGGGTACCTGATGATGGTGGCTTCATCACAAAACTGCTTTTAAAATTAAAATGATTGAAGGAGCTTCCCCCTCCCTCCCAGCGCTGCTTGCTGCCAACACATTGCAAGTGCTCTGGAAAATGCTGCTCACTTGCTCCGCGGTTGCTCACGACAGCTTGATTTGGATGAGAAGAGAGAACTAAAACAGTCTTCTGAAGAAGATGGACAACCTGCGCTCAATGCTACCTTTTTTTTTTTCTTTCTTTTTTTCTCTCAAAGCACTGCTATCCTTCCAAGCACCAAGTCCTCAGGACACTGTAAGCATCAGCGTTTTTTAGGGAGGCAGTCGCTGCTCCTTAACTCACTTTCTCCGTAAAACTCTGCACAGGTAACACGACACCAAAATAAATTTATCTATGGCTTCAACCAGCCCCAGACCCAGTGTGCATGTCACCCCACTACAAATACCTCCATGCAAAAAAGATAAAATCACCCTAAAGCAAATGGGTTTGGCAGCACTGTGCTCAGGTGACCGATGCCAGATTTAACCCACCATGCTGAATTTATCCCACCAAGCCAGGTACCAGCCCCAGGACAGGTTAAACTAAGCCCTCCCTCCTCAGAACAGGAGAATGTTTTGCTCCCAAGAATGAAACTTCTGCAGCACATGCAGACACTCATTTTAATGACTATACTTTGTTGTAATGTTACCAGATATTTTAAAGAGCGTATCACTCTAGCAGAAGCCACTGCCATCTGTGCTTCCCCAATTAGGAATGCAAGCAAATATGTATTTTACAGTAACATCAATAAAATGTAACGCACAAGCGATGTATCTTTGGTTTTGCATGGGTTTTTTTTTTTCCTAAAGGCGCAAATTAAGGAACCAGTCAGTCTTGAAACTGCGGAATTCCCTCGCAGGAAGAACGGGCTTTTGTAACCAAAAGAACAATCCAGACAGGGCCTCTGTGGATCCTAGTTTTCAAAGCAGAATAAATGGCCTTTAATATCTTTTAAGTTTTGTTTGTGTTTTGGGGGTATTTTTAATGTATCATTACTTTGAGAACATGGCCTCCACTTTTTTTTTTTAAAAAAAAAAAAAAGAAACTCTGCTTGCCAGGCTATTCATTAGTGAGCATCCCATCTGATATGCCTGAAACCTGCCTCCTGTCAGAAGACAGGTATTGAGCGCTTTCCAAAATCTCAGCTCCTTTTTTTTTCCACTGCTGGCTCAGATCAGTCACCCACAAGATGAGCCACCATAAATCAGTGATTTGGAGAGGAAAATACTTTCATTTCCCCACTACGTGCAACACGGAGATCTGAGTGCTCTGCAAATATTTGTGGTTATTTCCACAAGGTCCTCTCCTGGACAGAGGTGAGCCATTGTCTTCCCCATCACTGCACAGCACCCAGCTCCCTGGGGAGAGATAAAAAGGATTTCAGAAGGCCAGAGAAGAAAATATCACAGGAGAAAAAGCATCATTGCAGAGGACTGGAGAGGGTAGAGATTCCTGTTGCAGCACTGGAGAGAGTCCAGCTGCTCAGGTGGGATGAGGTGATGCCCATGGAGTGAGGCTGGGTACCACAGAGGGATGCCGGGTACCGCAGGGAGATGCTGGGTACCACGGCATCTCAGGTTGCAAGTTGCACACGGAGGGGGCTGGCTGCGGGCTGAGGAGGTGTTTGAAGTTGGAGGGGAGCCGTTAGAAACCTCTAACCAGCCCAAACAGTGCTTTGCACTGCGGTCATTCGTCTCTTTCTGCCTTTCTTCTCTCTTCTTTTTTTTCCCCCCTCCCCATTCAACTGTGTCTTAAACTGTTTCTTCAGAGCACGCAGCCCCTAAAGGGGAGGGAGGACCAACTCAAACAAAGTTAAAAAGCAACATATTGTCTGCAACTGCCAGCAAGACATCCCCTCCCTATCTCATGCTTAATGCGATAATGAATCTTCCCGTAGGAGCTTTTGTGGTTTAGGGCTTACTGAATAGTAATGTAACACAGAATACACACAAAGCCACATTTCTTTTTTCTTTTTTTTTTTTTCTCCAAAATATGCATCTGATAAAAGCCAGGCTGCAATTAAAACATAGCGTAGTTTGAGGTTCTGGGGTTTTTTTTTGTTTTTTTGTTTTGTTTTTTTTTTTTTCCAGTGCCACTAGATGGTATTTCATCAGCAAACAAAAGCTAAGACAGCGTAAATATTTTCTCCACCATGGTAATGATGAAGGTTACACCTTGTAATTCTGCTCTGTGCTTTAACACTTCACCCTTTTTAAAGTGTTTTAAGTTAAAACACTGTGTAAATAACTAAAACTTGTGTGTCACCCACTTCACAACAAAGAGAGACAAACACAGGACTCGCCTTGCTCTGCTCAAGTTTCCTATTTGGGCATTTCCCAATCTCATCTGTAACTGGGTCACACTCGTGTGCACAACCTCATCTACCAGCTTAACCATGTATAACTTTTGTCCGAGAAAGAGCTCAGAGGATCCCTACATGATGCCACAGAGACCCAGGAGCAATGTGCCTTTATCAAGGTTTTTCAGCAACTTAACAGCAGAGAGAAGAACAGAACAAGTATTTCTATGGCCTCTTCTCCTTCCTGTGTTGTAACTTGCTCTCGGTGTATCAATGTATTCAAGAGACTCCTTGATATACCTGGAGGCTACACACCACCTAGAGGTGCAGATATTGGGTAATAAACCCCAACTAATCACAGTGAGGGGAATATGAAAGAGAGTGGGATTCAAGGACCTCACACGTTCACCATGGAGTGGATGGTGTCAGCTGTGGCATTTGAGAAAATATTTGTGGAGCCAAAGCATTAATTCTGTTTTCAGCTGTTTGTTTTTTGTTGGTTTTTTTTTTGTGCAAATCCAAGTATAAAACATAGAAACATCAAAGTTGGAAAGGATTAATATCATCAAGTCCAACCTACAGCCCTACACCACCCTAACACTAAACCATCTCCTGAAGTGCTACGTTCAGCCAGTTTTTTCTAAACACGTCCAGGGATGGTGACTCCACCACCTCCCTTGGCAACCCATTCCAATGCTTCACCACCCTTTCAGTGAAGAAGTTTTTTCTAATATCCAATCTAAACTTCCCTGGCACAACTTGAACATATTCCCTCGTGTCTTATTGTTATTCACTAGGGAGAATAGGCCAACACCCACAGTTAATTACTCTGGGTATCCACAGAAATACATGTGCTCCACCATTAACTACTGGGAGCTCAGCGAACTTCACAGGGACTCCACTACAGTCAACAAGAACTTCCTCTTCTCAATTTAGCCCTTGATTTCTCCATGGCCATTTGGAAGTCCCTTCCGGGTTTTTTTTGGTGCTCCAGAAGCCACAGCCACAAGATGTGGGTCTGGTGGGGAGGTTAGTTGAGGGAAAGTGCCTGCCTGCCCCTCCTCAGCCACCTCTGATCTCAGCCAAAGACAAAATACTGGGCAAGAGGGAGCTCAGGTCTGGCCAAGCACAGCTGCTCTTATCAAATTGGGTAGGAGAAGAAAGCCTTGGCACCAGTGAGCAGCTTGAATCAAAGTCTCTTAAGTTCCTCCAGAAACAATTTTGTGTGGGAGCCAGCCCAGAGGAGCTGCAGCTCTAGAGAAATGCCTTTGCCCAGGCTGCCTCAGCTCCTGCCCTCCAGAAATGACCTTATTTCGCCAGGACGCTTTTGCACACATCAAGAATGTCTGCACAATATTTTTTGGCTATTTCTGTCACATGTAATTTGCCAAACCTCCTGGGGAGAACTGCATGCTTGCCTGGGCTTGTTCAGTGCAGGACAGGGCAAGCAGGAGATACCACCTACAGCCAAGGTGAGCTAGGAGAGGCATTAAAGAAAAAACTTCCTAATGGCAGGGGTACACAGGCACGGGGATAAATTGCCCCTAGAGCTTGTAGGGTCTTTGTTACAAGTGTTTTCAAAGGCTGGAGAAACTTCTCAGGAATGACGTAAGTAGCATCTGCAAGTCTCAGGACAGATGTGGTCACCTTCAGGAGTCTCTTCTGGCCAGGACTACTGCAATTCCCCAGGACTCAGATACTCCCCTGCAACACCAGTAATCAATATAAGAATTTATGATCCATTCAGGAATTTATCTTACACACTGATGAAACTGGAGTTGAAATTAAGTTCCAGTTGCAAACGACAATCAGGACATTACAATATCCGTGATGGAAACTCGGCAGATCCCATTCAGAAGACACTAGCTGCTGCATTATGTTTATTTTGAATTTAGAGGCTTGTGCTTAGCGACAGGTTGCCAGTGTCCATCTGTAGCTTGTTTTTTGTTTTCATCCATGCTGCACATTTGTGTGACAAGACGTGGGCATGTTCAGCGCGGAACAAACCGGCTTGTTTTTCACCTCCAGTCTACCCACAGGGAAGGCTTGGCAGATCCCAAGCCTGGCGTTTTTTTCCCCCCTAAGGCATCAGGAGAAGCTCAGCATCCCTGTCCAGCACTCCAGGCATGATAGGGTCAGGCAGGAACAGGTTTTGTCCTGTGCGGAGGAAGCCTCGTGCTCTAGAATACTCGTGAGGGCTTTTTCCTAATATTTTGGCTATAAAAGACATTCGTCCACTACACTTCTCACAATCTCACCAGTGGAGCAGAGGATAGCTTTACCACTGTTAAATAACAGCTGGATCCACATAACCTCAGCCAGTCTTCCTCGAGCTTGCAAGATCCCTTAACCAGGGCTTTACATGCCGTGTGCATTATCATCCTCCCACTGATTCAGCAGGAGCAGCGCAGGGTTAATGCCTGCCAAACCTCTTCCCATTGACTCCCTACCCTCCCTGCAGGCCTGAAGCTGGGCATGTATTAATTATCTTGGTCAGTTAATTAAGCATCCTAATTTTTTTCCTCCTACTGAGGCCCTTCCTAGCATTTAAGAGAAACATTTAAATGTGCTAATGGCCCATTCCTGAGTGTCCCCAGCCGTTTAAACTTCAGGCTGCTACAAACTGCTCACAGGAGGGAGGATGGGGAGACAGGGCTGGCTTTTGCAGCCGATTTGGGGATTATCACAGCCCTGTGAGCAAATTCAGAAGTACACATCTCTACAATTAACTAATGAATGTTTCAGCAACAGAAGAACCGCCTTTTGCCATTAGTTGAAGCAAGGAGGAAACAAAAAAAGAGAGAGTTGATTTTTAAAGCAACTTCTTTAAGGGAGGAAGGGAAGTGATGGGTGTTATGCAATTGCAATGACATAAGGAAGGAGCTCTGCCTTGTCTCAAAAACAAGCAAGAGGTAAGAAAACGCTGATATTCCCCCTACGTCACTGAAAGCAAGCTAACTAATGCCCACTACATTTTGCAGAAGCCCCAATGTTTTTCCTTTTTCTGTGCTCTCCTTTACAGAGAAGAGCATCCCATTAGGTCACTGAGGGAGAAAGACGCAGGAGGAACATCACACCCCTGACCTTGGGGCTGGCCGCATGCTGCCGCACCACATCCCTAACACAGGGCAGAGACTTCGTTGTTCCACACCACATCCCTAACACAGGGCAGAGACTTCATGGTTCCTTGTTAAAAGCCCCACCAAGCCCCACACAAAGCTTGTGCTGCCGTCAGATGGCAACGTAGGAGAGCCAGAAGTTGTGCCAAGACACTGGCTGGGGCGGGGGAAAGAAAAAGGAGAAAATAAAAAAAAAAAGAAAGAAAATAAAATAGTCACCCACGCAGAGCTGCCTTTCTTTGCAGGCTCACCAGCAACGGAAAGCTCTATGATGTGCCCTGAAACAGCACCTGAGCATCCCGAAAATGGCAAAGAAAGGAGCCAAGCAGGCGGCTGCTTCACCAGCTGCTGGCCTTGGCTGCATGGGTTCTCCTTTTGCAATGCACACTTTTTAGGAAATCTTTAAAGACAAAAGCAGCAATCCCTTTCCCTGAGCACAGAAACTGACACTTTCAAAGCTCTTCTCTTACTAAATTTAAAATTTTCACAATAACTCAGCTAGGGGAAAACAAAGAGAAACCTCCACAGTAGCACATTTGTAATGCAAGACTTGGGCGAAGGCATTTCAGGCAGTCGCAGCCTGCACTTCCCGGGAAGGTGAGCTAGAGAAGAGCGGGGGACACGGCCGACACTGAAGACGGGTTCAGCAGGATGAGACCAAACATTAGAGGAAGCCTGCCCCACGTGCACAAAGGCTGGAGCATTGGTATTTTCAGGAGAGGTCCCCTTGGGAGATAGGAAAGTGAGCAAGAATAGGTGAAAAGCGAAACTGTTGATTATTTTTAACACTCAAGAGGCAATAGAGGAGCTGTCAGCCCATGCCCACTGTGGAAGCTACGTGCAAGCTCTGCTGGGACAACACCTAGCGAAGCCTGTATCTATCCTTAGCTCTGCTCCAAGACACCACATAACCTGGAGCCACTCCCTTCCTTCCCCCATAACTCTGCTTCAGCAGTAAGATCTTTGAGACAGAGACTTTCTCTCTCTATAGCATCTGGGAGAACAGGGTCAGAGGATATCATCTCAGATATTATATTTTCCATAATAGTAATATCGTGCCCGGCTATCTCCCACCCTATGTTCTGTCACAGGCTCTGACAGTTCGCCCAGAAATCCAATTTATTTCTTGATAGCTCCTACCTTTACCACAGAGGGCTGCTCTCTTTGAACTACATACAGTAGGTGAGTCCAACCATTTCAGGGGTTCTGAGGAAACTCCTTGAAAGGTCAATCAGCCCAGCATGGGACTCGAGAAGATTTACAACCTTCTAGTACAAGACAGGCTTTTTTACCTGGACTATGACTGGGCTGAGATTGGGCTCTACAAGTGTTTTGCTACAGGAAGCTGGGCACGTGGGGCAAGTTGCCTCTTTACAAGCAGGCAAGATAAGAGAAAAAGCGAAACTAGCACAAAGAATACTATCGTCCTTATTTATCCTCTACTTCTCGAGGACTAAGTGAAGACTCAGACTACACTGTAAGAGCCAACAGCCACCAGCTACAACTATGACCAGGCTTGCAAAACCATCCCAGACACAAGAGGACCAACCAGAGAACAGAACTCAACATTCCCCAAAGGATAAATGCAACAGGACTCACTGAGCAGCTTCACAACCACACATGTCCAAGAGCTCAAGGTCCTCCATCCTTCCCTCAGAGCACCCCTAAGTAGGGGTGCAGCAGGCTTTTAAACCATAAATACTCCTCCCTTAACAAACCCCAGACCTCAGGTTGTAGCTGATGGTAATTGAAATCTGTTAGTGTGACCGCCTTCAGCTGCAGCCAAATTTCAGACCTGCTGTATTGCCAGACCTTTTGTCAGTACCCCAAGTGATTTCACAGTTTTTCAGAGGCAAATGTGTAGCTCTCATGGTTATGGAAAAACTTGGTTCAACGACACTTAATGGACTCCAAAACTCAGACAAGAAACAACACCTCAGTGAAAAATCCTGGCTTGGCGTGCTTTTTCTTAAAACCGCTGACTTAGTTTCTGCGTGATTTGGCTCATAATTTTTGAACACGGGAAAAATCCAAACACTGGGCGGGTTGTAATCCAAACAAGGGCAAGATATTGGCAGCATCCTTCGTTCTCAGGTTCTCCCCCAGTTCTGTGTCCCCTGTGGTCTCCCCCGAGCTCCGACAGTGCCACAGAGCTGCAGTCATTGCTCCCTCCACAGAGGCAGGAACAGCTGCTGGGGCTCAGATACACTGGCTATTCATGCCCTGTATTCACTAGAGGATTTTTTTTTTCATGGTTTTGTGCCTTTTTTTGGGGTCTTAATGAGTAATGAGGATGGAGACATAAATGTGTTGGGTGTTCTTGTCATCGGTTTGGTTTGGCCCTGTTTAGCACTGCTTGTGGTTGTGACTTCAGCTCCAGCCTTAAGACATCACCTTGTTTTCTAGACAGCCTGCTGAGGTTAGAAATCTCACTTTTTTTTTTGTGAGTAAAACCTCATGGTAGCAAGGGAGTTAGAAAAAAGTGAATGCTGAGAACCTTCAGCTGGGAGAAGTGAGAGTGTGAGTCCGAAATGCTGAAACACTTGCAAGAAGGGAGATGAGGATTATGATGGACTGTAATACTTTTTTTCTGGTTTTTAATCTCTTGCTGCTTGTACAGCTAGACTTTGGCTTTGTCTACTTTTTGAATGCCGGAGCTTGACTGCACACATCAGTTTGCTGTTCTTGGTAATGGGTGGGACAAAACGTACCACTCGTTTCCCTTCTGTGCACAGAGTCTGACACTCTCTAGCCTTAACTGCTCAGCAAATAGCAGCCCTACCAACACCATGTTTTACTCAGTGCAAGCAGATATTTATTGATTTAGAAAGAACAGCCATCACTTATGTATTTCCCCTCCTAATTTTGTTATGAGGAGTACCAAGTGGTCTGAGATTTGGAAACCGCACTCAGGAGGTGGCAGAGCTTTAGTTCATGGCCTTACTCTTGACAAGGGAAACCCTGAATTAATTCTTAAAGGTTTTGGTGGGATTTTTTTTGCCTACGGATGGTAGACTAAACTCTAAGTTTTAAGAGTTTCAAGCATGATTGACCTTTATTTGGAAATGGTATGAGACTTGCTGCAGGCATTGGGTTTCCATTCCTGCATGCTCTGAGCTTTTCCTGCTAAGTTTACAGTGTAAGGACAGATGGATTTTTTTAAAGGCTTTCATCATCCCCCAAAATCCACAATCAAATGTAATGAGTTGGCTATTAGAAAGACACCCCTAAAACGTGTTTGTTAAATCTGTCATCTTGCTCACGGGAGAAACTTGTGCAAAGATGCATCTTGCACCAATAGGCATTTGTGCTGTCCTGGGCATCTTCTTCAGTTCTAGGAAATTAAAAAAAAAAAAAAAAAAATCACAAAATGTGCTTTAGAAATGCCATGCTCAGGCTGTGGAGAGGGAGCAGAGGCTGTGTATTTGCAGCATCCCTTTGCTCTGCTGAGCTGCAGTGGTGGAACCCTCAGGTCACTTCACCCAGCACTGGGGTACAACCCCAGTGTTTGATTTCACTTTTTGTGAAGTGCAGGATTTGTTTGAGCTCTCTTTTGCCCCAGGCAAGCCCAACAAACTTGTTGAAATGGGTTTTGTCCACTCCTGCCCATGAAAAGGGGGGATGAACACCATCCCATGATGACCTGCTTGCTCGCTGAGCACCATCCAACAGCAGCTGCGTTCTTGCACGCTTACGTTATACTTCACCTACTGGAATAACCAGCAGTTTGATTATCACCACAGTTAACTTTATTATTTGAAAAATATGGCCAAGCTGAAGAGATGTGAACAGGTCTCTGGTTAACACTGATAAAATAGCTTAGGGAAAAAAAAGATCCCCTCCCTTCATCCTTTCAACCAACCTGTTCCACTTGTCAGGATGTTCTCCCCAGTCATTCCACACCCAACCCATTATTCTTCAATTCACACTTCAAAGGCTGCTCTTTCTGAGCCCACTCCCAACATTATACAGGCTTTCAAGTAGCTGAGTCTCATCTTCATCACCAGCAAGGTGCTTATAAAGGGAGCCTGAGGAGAGAAAACGGCTTTGTTGGCAATTCTGCCTCCAGAGCTGCTGCCGCTTCCCCATTTTCCTGCCACACCTTGTTAAACTCCTCCAGGAAATTTCCTGTTTCCCTCGGGGCCAGCTCTCCAGCGCCATACCCAAATGCAGAATGGGGATTAAAAAAGTTATATAGGCTCACCTGGCTGTGTTTTTCACCTGCCTGCTCTGGGAGAAGGGACTGCAGGAGGTGTAGGGCAACAGACCCATGGTGCAGCTCTCACTTGATGTAGTTGCAATCAATGAGAGGCAGAAACTTCTTGAGAAGGTAAGAAAGACTGAGGCCCTGAGTAAAAACCCCACAGAAAAGCATTAAGACTCATTACTGACCTTTGAGATTGCTCCTGTGGCAATGTGGAATGATGGAGCAAAGTTTTAAAGGTAGTAACTTTGCAAACACGTCCTCTTCTGCCTACAGAAGTAGCACATCCCTCACCCTCCCGCACAATCCCATGGCTGGTGTAATTAAACCAAAGCCAGACTCAACTAATTTGACAGTCAAGCAGTTTGGATTTAAAATATTCTCTTGGAAAAAAAAAATGCACTTTGCTGTTAAGAAGAAGCACATATGTTTATGTATGGATAATGAGCCTTGCTGGCAAGGACAATTAAGTTTCCTGTAAGCATCTGTGGTCATTCTCCACATTTCAGAGGGAGGCTGCCTGTAAAATGTTTGCCATCCTCTAAGGTAATTGTACCATCCCTTGTACTTGGCTCTCACGGCTGCTACAGTGATTCTATAGAAGACTATTCCGTGCCATTTTCCTGACACGCCTTCCTATCTCAAAGGAGGATGGCATTCATCACCCAATGTTATCTTTATTCTCCTTTTACATCGTATTTTTGCCTTGGACCTAGTCTTACCTTTAGTAATAAAGTAAGCGCAACCTAAAAGATTGGATTGCCAAGTACAATGGCAATATATCTAGTAGCAATTTCTTTCACTCAGGTTTTTTTCCAGCTTCTTGATTTGACCCCATCACATGTCCCAGTGGCCAGTGAAATAGTTCACGGGGTGAGAAAATTCAGTGAGTTCTTGATGGAAGTTTTTTCCATGAAAAGTGGGGCTGGATGGGGCCCATCCTGCTCATGGGCAAGAGGTCCAAACCAGATCAGGTGACATCACCCATCTTTGCTGCCAAAAATAACCGCATTTCTGGTGGGAAGCTCTTTTCCCTGCCCCTGAAAATAAGTTATCTTGTGCAGCAGGGAGCTGCAGCTCTGCAGAAGGGGACCACTGTGCTCAGCTTTCCTACTGTTCCCAGTTGCATCTAGACTGCAAAATGAATTAGCTGATACTATTTTTTAAATTTTTTAATTTTAGTTTAAAATCAAGCTTTCCCAGCACCTAGATGGAGCCAGTGCATCATCAGTGTGCACTGAGGCTTTGCTCAGACTGAAGCTATTTGACACCTTTCTCCACCCAGTGAGTTTGCTGAGCTCTTCTCTGCCTTCCTAGTAATTCTCACTTGCTTTAACCCTAGGGATGCCATAGGACTATACTTCACAAAGATGATGCACAGGCAAAAAGTTTTACATTCTCATGATAGGATCTAACAGAGGAAGGTATTATTTTAGGACCCAGGCCTACCTTTGCAGGGTTAGTGATCCCCCATTATCA
This sequence comes from Trogon surrucura, assembly GCA_020746105.1. NCBI lineage: Eukaryota > Metazoa > Chordata > Aves > Trogoniformes > Trogonidae > Trogon > Trogon surrucura. The sequence goes on along the minus strand of CM036621.1, from coordinate 49,806,705 downwards.
AGCTATACACACATCATACCTCATGATTTAGCAATCAGCTGAATAGTGGAGTAGCAAAGGTAGCCCTGTGCATATCAGCTCTCTTGCTTTTTAAAATTTTTATATATGCACATGCTTTTGGGGCAAATAATAATTCTATACGGTCCTGAGGAATCCCCTTCCAAAAGTGTCTCTTCTCCAGTCACAGCTATTTCACAGTAATATACTTTTGGTGTTAGATACAGGGTGGTTTTTTTCAAAGAAGCACACTTGGGAACAATTACTTAGCTTCCATCTACTTAGACCCATCTCCACCCATTTCCCCCTGTTATATTTTTGGCATCTTTAATATGTGTCAAATTCTCAACAGAAGAATAATAGTCTTCAATGAGAGGCTTGGGAACAGCAAGCAGAGCATGTTATTAAATGACCAACTCTGCAGCATTGCACAATGAGAATCTGCACTCGTGGAGCAGGGCTGTTCGGGACATTAATGTCAAGCAATGCAGTTGTCTTCCTCTTTTTCTTAAATTCTTTCTTTCCTAAAAGGGATTCTATTATTTATTCATATTATGGAAGTTGAGGCTACCTTCAGCTCAGGTGAAAGCAAAAGGCAGCACTAAAATATCATTAAAAATGATAGAGGGTTCCAGGTCAAGTTGGCTATTGCAGATAAAGCTACTATCATCTCCCGTTAGTGACTAGGACTGAGAGCCAAGTGTTTTCATTACATACCAAGTAAGAAGTACTTTATAAATCACAATAACTCCTGACACGCAATAACATCCAGTCTTATTAATATAAACTGCAGGGATTTTTTTTTTAAGTCTGCTGGCAGTAAAACCACCCCTTCCATAAAACATTGGCATTCACACATGCCCTGCAGTTCCTCGCAGCACTTTCAAGTGCTTTAAGATGTTCACTACTTCATACACAGAAAAAAATAAAATAGAGTAGGATTATATCGTTTCAAAATACTTTTCCCACCTCTCCTTAAGTTGGATGGTGATGGTTGCAGGCACCCCAAAACCTGGGAAGTACCTGACTTAAAGGTACCTGACTTAAAGCAGCCAGCACCACACTGCTGATGCACTTGTTAGTTTTAGCACCCTTGCATGCAGAAGGAATGCTCTGAATTAGGGCAGAAAAGCATTACACTCCATGCTTTCTTCTTTCCATTTAGAGACAGCTAGGTTTTATTTGCATCTCCCTCAAAAGAGCTTCTTCCACATAGACCACAGTGCCTTCCCATTTGGGAGTTACATGTGGGGTCTCCCGTGCTACAGAGAAAGGGCTGGAGGTTCCTGGAAACTGTCCAGGTCCCTTCTTTCCCCAAGGTGACAACAAGATAGCTCAGGTCTCCATTGCTGAGTGGTGCTGCCGGAGTCTGTGGCCACCAGGATCCCAAAGACTTCAGGTGCCTACCTTGCTGGCTCATGCAATGCCTCCTCCTCCTTCCCACTTACCTGGAAGCTCTTCTGTGTTCAGTGCCCACAGAACAAAGTTCTCCTCCATACTGAGGATCTGCAACTGTTTTCCTACTACAAAGAAGCATCATCACAGGAGACAGCATATTCTTGTGCAAGGAAGGACACATGAGCTCCTGCAAGGAGAAAATCAGAACTAACCAAAGAGACAACAGGGATAAGAGGCAGCACCATGACCTCACTGGTCTTCCTGCATCCATCCACCAGACAAACCATTTTTTGTGGTACATGCATACAGGAAACACACTGGCAAAGACAGATGGCACTGCAGTATAAACACTAGGATAGAGAACAGCTCAGGGAGATACCATTTTTCTATCTTGCAAAAAGGGCAGGGGGATTTTTTGAAGTTCCCCCTTTTCTGATTCAGGAGAGCACAACATTGTTGAAGCAGGGAGAAGAAAAACATTGCTCCTCCAGATTAGCCAACACTGAAAGAAGCCAGAAAGCAATTTGAGCCCAAACTGAGCAAGCTCTCCAGCATACCAGAGAGCCCCACCATTACCAACCTGTCTGAGGAGTTTCTCTTCTTTGCAAAGTCTTTCATCAGACAATTTCTGACCAGCCCAGCTGCTGCCTTTCTCCCAAGAGCCTCACCAAAACCATCACCTCTGCTTAAATACACCTTGTATTATAATTAAAATGCTCACCAGGTATGATCTTACATAGTTTCATGCCAATGCACCACAGCTGGGCCTCATGCATACTAGCTCTGCATATTAATAAGGATGCGAGAGGAAAGACAAGCGCCGAGTTTCTGGTGTTTTCAAGTGACTTTTGATGAGATACGTCAGAAAGGGCAGGATTGCTTTGGAAGCCTGTTGTACTTTGCACCAAGAGCTGCCTGTTGTGCATAATGCCTTGAGGAGATGCTAGCGGGAACAACCCTACTACCAGTTTGTAAAGAAATTAATTGCTTATAATTGGGAATGCTCCAATAAGGGCACTCTTACAAAACATAATTAGAAATAACGCATCAAACAAAAAACTTCAACTTTTTGATGCACAACTGAAAGCCACTTTGCCTGCTTTGCTGTGCATGGATGCTGCTTATCCTCACTAATGTATGCAGAGCCATACACAATTTCTCTGTTTCTAATAATTGCCAGTGTCTCTCAGTATTGCATTTGGTTTGCAGCTTCAAGGTTTATTCCTCCCTCCGTTGATGGTTCCTATAATGTACACAACAAGGGGCTCCTGAACGTCTCTTAAATGTTATTAGTGACACAGCGTTCAGATGCCGCAGCAGAGGCACAAACACTGCTATAAGCTTCATTTGTAATCTTTAAGGTGCTTTTTTGGCAGTTTATTCTTCCTTGCTGCAGGAAATAAAGCATGTTTCCTATCTGCACCACGATGAAAGGAAGAAGATTTTAGTGCTAATTGGATGAAACGAACAGTGTGAAACTTAATAGAGAAAATAAATCTAGAAGGGGCAGAGAATTAAAGCATAAATGTCCTGTGGGTCTCCTAAAGAACGCAAACGTTTACCTGCACCAAGTACATGAAGGCACTTTCGCCCAGTGACAAAACTGAGTCCAGTGCCATACGCCCTTCTATAAATATTAGAGCTTCGGATAATTCTCCGGAGTGCTCACATCATGTGTATGAGACACCCTTAGGTGATCGGTAGGTGTGGTTTGCCCTCAGCTGGACTTTCCCAAGCTCTGGGCAGGGCGGTTCCGCGGTGCCGACAGCAGGTGTCAGCATTGCCATTCCCCAACGGAGGCAGGGACATTCCTCCTCCCCGCACCAGCCCCCCCCGGCTGCTTTGGGGAGGAGGTTTTCGTCGAAAGAGCAATGAGTGAAATAGTCACACGGAGAAAATACGCAACTGGTAGGCAAGAGCGTTTATTTTAGCTATTCTGCGTTATTTCCAGGTGTTTTAAAAAGTGTTCACGTTACCTAATGTCTCGAGACGGATGCAAAATACAGCGCAAGTCTCTTTTCCATCAGTTTAATGCTGTGCCAGATACTCTTTTAACAGTTTTTCACATCACATGACTGTGAGAAAGAGCATACAAGAAATTATTCTTTCTTCATTTGACCACGCAGCTCTCTTCTCCCTGCTCTTCACCCTTGAGGGCCGCACCGATACCTCCGTGCAGCCGTTTAATAGCCTGGGATGGCTTTTCCCACAAACTCCCACACCTTGCAGGAAGCTGATTGCACTTATTCTTAAATCTCTGTAAACCTGCAGATAAAATACCCCCCAGCTCCATGCTCCCAGCCTGGTTCCCTAACGTGTACACCCTCTTGTGTGGTGCAGATACATTCTTTGCTTTGCATTAGGGTGGCAGCATTGGCCGCATGATGGGGACTCGCAGAGCCCTGGCTGCGCTGACGGGAGCTGTGCACCCTGCGTGAGCTATAGGTGCTGAGCTATAGGGGCTGTGTCAGCAAGGGAGCGTGGGGGCCGCCCATGCGTGGGGAGACGAAGCAGTTCAGTAATGCACAGACCACCAGCCCTTGCAAAAGCTCCTCCAGAACTGACGTTTCACGCACACTGAGATGAGAAGCGCTACTCTGGGATATTTTAGGGCATGAAGTGGCCCCAGGAAGCCCACGCGTAGCCAGCTGGTATTCACCGAGCTGAATCTGAGTGTGGTATTTGCCACAGTGAGGACACATGTGAGCAACCAGCCTTCTTGTCCCTGCTGCTCCTTCCTCTTTTCAGTGTCTTGGAAAGAGGATGGATGGAGTTTGGGGCCACAGAGATCCCGTTGGAGTGAGGGGCAGTGATGCTAATGAAAGGGACTTTGTCCAGAAGGAGAGCAAAAGAGCAAAGGAGACCAGTCGTCTGGCACCTCTGTGTCCCTCCAACCTTTCTTGTACTTTCTCAGGCATGGAGGGAGAAAGCGGATGTCTGGCAGGAGGAAAGGAGCTGGGGAAATGGAGAAGAACCAGAGACAGGATATAGTATTTATTTATGTGGGAGGTTTTAAAATGATGATGGAGTGCAATCACTGGCAAGGATGAGAAAGGATCATTCAGCAGCCTTCCAGTACCTGAAGGGGACCTACAAGAAAGCTGGGGAGGGACTGTTTACAAGGGCATGTCGCCATAGGGCAAGGGGTGATGGTTTTAAACTAGACTTAGGTTAGACATTAGGAAGAAGTCCTTTCCAATGAGGGTGGTGAAACACTGGCACAGGTTGCCTGGAGAGGTAGTGGAGGCCCCATCCTTGGAGGCGTTCAAGCTCAAGCTTGATGGGGCTCTGAGCAATCTGATCTAGATAAGGATGTCCCTGCTCACTGCAGGGGGATTGGACTAGATGGCCTTTAAATGTCCCTCCCAACGCAGACTCTGGTATATCTAAAATGAATGCTTTATTGGAGAGACTGACACATTCAAAGTCTTGCAGTCTTGCTCCAACATGGCCTTGCTCTTGGGATCCTAAAGCGGCAGTGAACTATTCTGCCAGAGCTGCAGAGCACAACAACATACTTATAATTTCATTTTAATTTATGCAGGTGTTTGCAAGCCTGGAGCAGCACTGTTTATGAGCAGCATTACCCACTTTCTCTTGCCCTACAGTGGTTCACTGGTGGGAAATATCATTTGAAGATTGTCATCACACCTTAAAAATGTACTCGCCAGCTACAGTTTTTGGAGCAGCTGACACTTTTTTTTTTTCATTCCAGATTCACAGAAACCACAACCCTTTGAACAGCGTGAGACAGTGTGTGTGGGATGAAAACCACAGAAGATCAGAATTTTCCATTATAATTTCACATGATTGTTTGGACTGATCACAGCATCCTTCGTTTCCGTGGTAATTACACTGGCCTTGAGCGCCATGTGCTGACATCCTGATGTCTTCCTGATACTCAGTTACTGCTTCTGATCAATGCTGATGTGAATGAATTAAAGTTAATAATATTGCCTCCTAATAGGGCAATGGTTGCTGGGCTCTAACTCAATCCTCCCAGCTGAGAGCCAGCCCAAGCAGGTGCTTTCACTTTGAAAGTGAAAAGAGACATTATTTAAGGCCCTGATGAGGAAACTGAGATGGCTATTTTTTTCCTGGAAAGGAGGGAGAAGAGGTGGGTAGTGACTGCATGTTGGAGATATGCTTTACAAATCCAATTTTATTAATGGTTGTTTCAGGCCTTTTTGTTAACGTGATAAATACTAAAGAAAGGATTTTAAAATTGAAGGCTTTACTTGGTTTTGTCTTTCTGCAGTACAAGGAAGGAAAGCGCTTATTTTCATTTGCTTCTACATTTTAAATGGATTATGTTAGGATGGGTAGCTTTATAATGAAAATATACGTGTAGCACGTGAAATCTACAAAAAAAATATTTTAAAAGCCCTGTATATGTGTTTGTATTACTCTTGAAGCCTGGGGCCTGAGTTCACACATTGTCTTGAACTGTGTTCATCTCACTGCAAAGCAGATGCTAAATCTAATTTGTCTTTGCTCTATGAGTGAAATTAAAAGCCAAGGTACTAGTGAAAATGACAGTACAAGACAGCTGGCAATGGCTCCCGTTCCTGGCTTGTACTTTCCTTCTGGTTAGGTTCCTTTGTAAACTCACGAAAGATATATCTTTGCAAATCATTTTCTGGCTTGCACATGTGTTTAATTAGTCTCCAGTCTGCATAAGGAACTGCAAGGAGAAAGATAATTATGCAGGCTTCATGCTGTTTTGAGCTCTTGTGCTTTGCAATTTCTTTTCCAGCGTTCAATTAAAAGTTAAGCACTTTTTGAGGCTATCCAAGTAGACAGCTATTGATTCTTCATTCCGTAGCAGAAGCCCTTCTTGTAGTTTGTCAATATGTGAAGTTGCTGGTTGAGAGAGAAACTGGGTTGCACAACATCTTTGAGGAAACACCACAACGAATTTAAGGTGTGAGCTACAAGATGGCCTCATGTTTAAGACCCAAATATCTAATAATTTAGAAAAGTTGGGTTTTTTTTTAAAGCATTACACTTTTTTTTTTTTTGTTAAATAAAAGGACAATTTGTGATGTGTGGAGAGTTTTGAAGAGATCTTACCATATGAGCCAGTGCACTGAAAGCTGGTGTAAGGGAAAGGGATTTTTAGGTCTGTTTGTTCTTGGAGAAGTTAACCAGAGGATCTATGTGTTGCTCAGGAAAAGCATTTCAAAACCCTTTGCCTATATTGACAAAGCAGTAGTAAAATAATGTGTTGTATGGTAATCACTCTGACAGCTCCCTGGTACGGACGAGAAACCCGAGTAAAAGTGGTTCTTGGACTCCATGGTTCTGCCTGGCAGGGATCGGGACTGAACCAGCGATGTTTTTTCTGTAGAGGATTAAATGCCGTAGGGAGGACAGGGCACCACGTGCCTTAATGCACAATTTCACCGCCATATATATCTTTACTATATGTACTGCTTACCCGCTTTGGAGGAGCGACATGTTGCATTACGGATTTGCTCTCCCCTTCAGTTGGAGACAACATACATGTGTCCTCAGTGGCCATCGTTTAATGCTGTCCCAGGAGACATCTGATGTGACAACACCTGAAAAGATTAGGGATGAAAATTGCTAATGTTTGCTTTCTGCTATTAATGGCTCAATAATGCTTGGTCTGTGGAAATGGGTTTGTCAGGAGGAAGAAACCTTTCACGAGGACCTAACCCAAAGACCATTCACCTCATGGTATTTTTTCCCTTTATTTTAACACACCTTGAATTTTCCCTCTAAAGGAACAGTCAACACACTGTTAGAGGAATTGACACAGTTGGAATATAAATTCTGTGTAGAAGATCTTTATGCACTAATTGCTAAGGAGTAACAAGAACAGTTTAGACAATACAAATATCCCTGTTAGGGGTGCTCATTTCTACTGATATCACAGAAAAAGCAGGGAACTTTTATGGGCAAAGACAACAGTTCTCATACAGGCTATCAGCACTGATAATGCCACATGGCTTAATGGTGACCAACTCAAGTGGTCCTTTCTGTAAGTGTCTAGATGGGAAGATCTGCTGTTCTACCAGTTTTTCACATTTGATCCACTGGACATTGGCTACTCCTCACAGAAGTTGGGTACAAGCTTTGGTGTCGAAACCAGCTGAGCCTGGTCCAAGCTTTGCTTAGTCCTTCCTCCTGGACAGCTTTAAGGAGGATGCAGAAAGCAGCAGCTCTGGCCAGGGGAGCAGAAAGGCTGCTAGGGAGAGTCCTGCTTCTTCAGGAGGTTCCTCTTGCCCTCCCATGGTGGGGACATAAGTAGGAGATGGGTATGAGCTGCTTATAACATCATTTTAGACCTACATTTAATTAGGTCAGTCAGTCCTAATTAGCTGTGACCAGTGGAAACATAAAGCTGATACAGTACAATGAAAGAAATGTAACTGAATACATGCCTAGGAGGAAGGCTGCCTCAGTACCACTGTAGATGACTCTCTCTTAATTAACAGATTTATGGTGCAGTGGGTGTGTGATGAATTGAGATGTTGTGGTTAACTGTGGTGAACAAAGGTCTGTCACAAGAAACGGTGGCTCCATAAAATTACAGTTGCAATAAAATGTCATCGTGCTTGACTCCAAGGCAGACTAGGCTACAAAGCTGAGATCTAGAGTTACACACATGTGCAAGAATAGATGTTCAGATGTGGAGGCTGTGGCTGACTTTACAAAGTCCATCTGCGAAGCCCGTACCCAGAGCTGGTTTCCAGCTTTCAGTGCCAGTCCAGACTGGATTTCCAGAATTAAGTTTTCGGTCTGTTTGTATTGGTGCTGCTGTCCTACCCAGACATGGCGACCAGTTTCATCAGCATTTTCTCAATGTTGAGAATCACTGGTACTTGTTAATATTAATTTACACTAATGGTAGCATTAACCAAATGCTACTTAAGACATGGTGTTCTGTGTGATGATAAAACCAGTAAAGTGCTTTAATGGTCACCACGCTTTTCATATATAGACTGCCCTCTTCCCTTGGGGGTGTCAGGGAATAGCTGAAGATTTCACACTTTCATCAGAGTTGCTATTTAACACAAATTATTTTTCCTACGTAATCTAATTGCCAAAATTTCAGCTGCTTCATTTGTACAAAGTAAGGTAACCCACGGGATATATTATACAGATGTAAGAAATGGGTTCTCTGCACTGTCTTGATATATATCTAATAGAGATTCATGCACGAATTAGGAGAAAACACTTAACCATGCGTTATGAAGTATGGCAAATCTCATTTAAAAAGAGGGCATGAAGAAAGCACTGCTGACATCAACGTTAGCTTTCTTAACCTTAAATTTGCTGGCAACATCGTATTATTGCTATTGCTATTTTTATAAGCTTTTTTCAAATCAACGTGCCCTCTGGCTGTTGAAAAGAAAATAATGAGTAGCTTCTGAAAAGCCAGTAGTTTAACTTGTGATGAGAGCCTGTGAATGAATGATGGACATTATGGGCTCTGTTTATTAGATCCGGTCCAGCTCCACTTTATGTTGGTAAGAAAACCTCATCTGATTTCACTGAGATTTGGGCCAACAGGCGGTTTTCTGCCTTTAGCAGTAAATAAAACCAGTTGGTGATGTCTGCGTGCATGGTATAAACAATGGTTTTTAAATTGTTCTGCAGTCAACATGTCTCACTAGGTTCAGTGGGTGCTTGTTAGAGACAGAGCCTTGGGTTTGAAAAATGGACCACGAAGGTGATTACTTCTTTCTTAATTATTCATTGGGAATCTTCTGCTTGTAAATGAGACAAATGTCTTTGACACATGACCTGACCACATGTCAGTCTGAGTAATTGCTGGCTTGCTGCAAAAGCACGGGGCATGGGCTAAGGAGGGTGAAGTCTTGGCAAGATGCTTTGCCACTTGGAGCGCAAAAGAAAGGCTGTCCAGGTTTAGAAGTGTTCCAGGTCACAGGACACCGAGGGTCTGACGTCACGTGAAGCCTACCAAGACAGCTGAAGACAGATGTATGCTTCACACTGTGGCATATATGCAAGCTCCCTCCTGAACATAGAGGGATGGAGAGAAGTAGGAGGAATTCCATATCTGGACAGATATGATACTGCTGCAACAACTCCAGCTCACTCAGAACCCAACTTCATGTGTAAAGATCTTTGTCCACAAAGTTTTCTTGGGTTTTTTTTTGAAGCAAGTGATCTTGCCTTCTGCAAGAGGGAATTACTATTGTAGTCACTCATCATAGGTTCAAAAACTGTGATTTGTAGTCCCTAGCTTGTGAAAACTGTAATGTTACCTTCTGCTCTTTTTTTTTTAAAAAAAAAAACCCCACCTTTTATAAAGAATAGAAAGTGAAAATTGCACTTCTGTGATGGAAATGTTGAGAGATGTATGTATGGGCTACTCACCCTACTTAGCTTTCCATACCTTGTTTCATATTTCACAGCATCACGTGGAACAGGCTACAAGGAGCTACACTCCCACATGGGGTTTGAATTGATCCTGGCCCTGGTTAAAGGGCAGTAGAGATGGAACTGGATGTTGCCAAGCTGGTATTGAACAGAACCATTTCAAGAGTGAGCAACTCTACAAAGCACAGCAAATGGATCTTCTGTCAGGGAGAAGATAGCCAGATGGTCACGCTGGCCGATGAAGATACTTGTGTTATGTCCTGGCAAAGTACAAATAGGTGTTCAGAAGTCATTAGAAGTGAATTTAGGTGAGAAAATTTTGATTTTCTCTTCTCTTCTGAATCAGCTGTATATTTTGAAGAATCAGAAATGCCTGTACAGGGAGGCATCTGCTAATCTGGTTGATATAAACAGGGAAATTTTCTAGTCCTTAAACAGCTATATCATCTTGACTTTCACTGGAATAAACTCCTATTAAAAGTAAGGCCACATTTCTCTCAATTCCTGACCAGTGGAGAGGAATCAGCAGCCCTCAGACTGCCTTCTAAATGCCTGGTTTAGACAGCAAGCTGCCTTGGGATGGTAGCAAAATAATCAACACACAGAGCAGGGAACTATCTCATCCGGCCAAAACACAGTGCTGGGAAGAGTCATATCTGAAATGACGTCCTTCTCGAGGGCTTAGGTACCTCATCGCTGACCTCAGGGAGTGGACTGGAGCAGAGTGAAGGCTGGGATACAAGAAGCCTCTCTTGGACACTGGTGCTGCAACTGCTCTTTTCAGCAAGGGGACAAAGCTGGAAGAGACAATTTTTAAGGATTCGCAGCCACTGAAAGCCTAGAGGATTTTCCTCTGGTTTCAGGTGCCTGCATCACTTCAGGCCTCTCTAGATTCTCAGCTTATCCTGGGGACTTGGCTTTAAGTTACTGGGAAAATATCTGAAGTATAAAGTGGCATGAATTACAGTAAGAGTTTATATAACGTTAAGCTTCTAGTGTGTGAGCTAGCACATTTTAAACCAGTTTGGGCATTTTAAAATGCAGCGCAGGGTGCCCAAGACTCGGGTATAGTTTAAGAGAAACTAAATTACCAGTATTTGCTCATTCCATTCTATGAGCAAATGGCTTGATATTAAAACTTATGGCTATGCTATAAGCAATATGGAAGTAAAGGTGAAAAAGTTAAACACAGCATTTTCAGACTTCAATTTTGTGGCACTTCAATATTTAAACAAAATATTACAAAACCCACAAAGCCAAGCTTTGACATTTAAGTATAGGGTGTCAATATTTTACTATTGCTTCCATCAGAGATACTTGAAAATGAAAACCGTAAAATGCTCCATTCACATCACAAACTGCAATCAATATTGAAAAGAAGACTTTTAAAAAAAAAAATCATACTTCATCCAAAATGTTGGATTTCTACAGAATTGTTGCCTGAAGTCCTGTCTCTCTGTTAATAAGAACAAGCAAAAAGATGGACATAAAGACTGTGCAGTCTCCATTAATATATATATATATATTATACAGAAACCAGCATACACTGCCACCTTCAGCTGAATTAAGACAGATTAGAGATGGACGACTTCTAATTATTTATTTCTTCACATTTTGTATGTAAGAAAATGACGCTGCACTAAGAACAAACATATACAGCATCTTCTATGTGTATCTCTGAGAAGATACATGTTGAAGAACTATCCAAGGATTGTCAAACACAAATGGAAATGGTCAGATTTCAAAGGAGGTTGGTCAGAACAGGAAAAAGCTAAGCAGAAAGGAAGTGATGAGTCCAAGCACAGAAGGCAGAAAAGAGCAGGCAAATGTGTTTGGGGGCAATAAGAGCGAAAAGTGAATCTGTGCTGTATCTGATTAAGATACAGAGAGCAGAGAGGATTGGGTACAGGAAGAAAATTTTGTTAAAGCACATAACAGTTTTGAATAACTTATGGTTTTGCTAGCTATATTCCTTTATGTGTATTTTTAATCTGATTTTGACAGAGAAAATCTGATCGTGCCAGGTCTTAATGTGTGCACATACATACTCTCTCAAAAATATAAAAAAATTTAATAGGAAACCAGCTAAAATGATTCTGGCATGAGACTCAGACTTCTAATGGGAAGATGCACTACCTAGGTATCTAGTGGATTATGTGGAAATGTGGCAAAATAAACAAAAGTAACAGCTTCTACTAGCTTTTCCGTTGCCTATCCTTTAGTTTGTGTGTTTTTCTGACGTGATGAAATCTCAATTCCTGCTTCTATTACTAAGCACAGATCAGAGCAATACTACACCTTTTCTTTGGTCTTTTATGTTAAGGATGGTGGGCTTTCTTTTTGTAACCATCACATACAGTTCTAAATTATTTTTTTCAGTTTATAGTAGGAGTGTAGTAGCTTGGACCACACCTGCTTTATGGTCCAAGTTACGTCAATTTGAAAAGCATATTAACTACACTTAGTTTCAAAGAGGAGAAGAACATATGGAATGGAAAGCCTTTAATTATCAGGAACAGATACTCATTAGTTCCTATAAGTTGCATAAATAACTTTGTATTTATAAAACTAGGCTTTAGAGAGAACATGGGTCACCTAGACTTCCAAAAAAAAAAAAAAAAGTCACCTCCTTTCTCTCCCTTAGGAGAAATTATTCTTGTCTGTGATGTAGAAATACTCCCAAACCAAAATGCTCCCAAGCCAAAATGCACTATCTGTCCAATGCTCCTGAGAATTTTCAAAAGCAACAACAGCAGAAGATGTGGAGGCTGTAGGTCTTGGAAACAGCAGCATCAGTGTGGGTAGAATAATGCTTTTACTACACATTACCACATACTCACTAGACTATATGTGTAGACTATATGTGTTGCAGTTCCAGTGTCTGCAGCAGGAAACCTGTGCCCTGTAAAACCTGTGCTGTGATCACATTGTATCGATGTCACTCTGCACTATTGACAATGCTCATGACTCTCCTAAAGCCTCTTCATGCTTCTGTTTGCACTCATATCGTTGAGTTTTGTGCGGAACATTCTCATTCTTTCCTGTGAAATGGCTGTGTGAAATTAAAGCCAGACTGAATTGTAGAAATACGTCAAAGAAACCCAGCTTTTGGACTAGGTGATTACACAGTATAACTAGCATTCCAACTAATGCTAGTTATGCTTTTGATGAAATGTTTAGGAGAATGAACATCAGCAGAAGCACCTACGTGCTGATATTCTTGTTTTCCATTCAATGTCAACTCAAATCCTGCTTTTCAGAGACTCAGTATATCTTAGGTCTAATCTGTAGAAACATCTGGAAATGTAGTAGAAGGTTACATGTCGAATGTTCCTCTAAGAGACAAAAGTACTATGTTTAGTAAATTCAGCCAAATCTCTAGTACTTTTGCATTGCTTTTCCTAGCATTCAAAAACCACCTCTCTTTTGTCTAGATTAACTGGGTTTTTTTAGGATTATTTGAGAATCACGCGAGTGCCAATACAGGAGTGAGGAAAGAGGCAGGAATGCACAGCAGGAGGTAGAATAGAGAATGTATTGATTTAAGCTGTTGTGGGATCATATTTATTGAAAATTCTTCTCCACTTTTTTAAAGCACCTCATTCTGTTACCTTTAAAGCCCAGCAAGGTTAGTATGGCTCCAAAGCTTTGCAAATGTGACCTTTTTAAATATGAAGACCTGGCATTACAGCTATTACACTGTACTTCATACTGTACTTACATTGTATTTGGCAATCCTTCCATTTTTACATGGGAGCTTTGTTAAAGTATCTTTTTGAGACTGTGCTGTTTGTACCGATCAATTCCTTTAATCTGCTTCCTTTATCAAAACTGCTGCTGGCATATATCATTACAGAAAAAAAAAAAATAAAGTCCTGCTCCTCTAATTTTGGAAAAGTGAATGTATTTCCATGGCATGGCAAAAATGTTGATACTTCACAAGAATGAGTATTTCATTGGATACAATGTTCACATCCTTTGGAAACCTGTATGTCCCCCCTGCCCCTCAGAAACTTTCACAGGAACTCTGTAAAATAAATACATGCCAAGTAGAAGGATGTATAACTTCCCACTCTCTGTTCCCCACCTGCAATGCTCTGTGTGTGTAATGTCATCAGTAAAGGAAACCTCCCTTCTACGCTTTTTTTTTTTTCATTTCAGAATCTGTGTTGCAAGTCTCCTTGATGCGATTCCTAGGATAACTGTTAGCCAAATTCCGCATGTTACTCTGTTGTTGTACAAGCAGCTGCCAGATGGTAATACGGAGAAAATACATTTAACGTCAGTCACCTAACTGGAAGCCAGATGGCACAGCAGAAGTTGGAGCGAGATGTTTGCCAACTCATTCTGGCTTCCAGCTGTGGTCCCATGCTCCATCATGACCACGTGGACGATGGCCTCTTGACTGCCGTCAGGATACTGCCCTTATAGTACTCCTGGCCACGCTATGCACTCCTTCAAAAAACTGAATTGTTGATGTTCCTTCATCCCTTCTCAGCTGCACTGAAGAACTTTCTTGTGTGAGAAAAGCAAAAGGTCTGTCTAATGAAATGCCCAAACTACAGTAGATGCTGCTTCGGTGTCTTTCTCCCGAGAAGTTTTGGGATACAGCAGTAACATTGGTTGTTGCCATTTGAGAGATGATAATCATTTATAACTCGGACTGTTATGAGGCTGTAAAGCAGGGTGAATTGGAGTTTGGAATTCAGCTTAGCAAAAACCAAATACCATGTATTTATGGTAGGTGGCTCTCAACAAGGTAGAGAGAAAGAAGCTCGCTTGTTATGCTTTTTGAAAGAGAATTATTGTACTATCTGGTCATATATCCAGTCACGAGGGGATGACATAAGTACTCTAGAAGTTTTCAACCAAACACTGTTGCCAAATACAGTTTTAAACCTTTGGAAACCAAACAAACTCAATGGGTCCTTTTAAGATACTGGCAAATCTTCACATATGGTTGAATTTGCTATCTTCTCACTTCAGCTTCTTTTTCATAGAAAGTACGATTGCAATAACTGATTTTCATTTTTTCAAAGCACAAGTCATGCAATTTCCTGAACTAGCTGATATCTGAATGTAGAACATAACTTTTACAAAGAATTCTGTCACTGCTAAAATCCTCCAGGAGTAGTTTCCATTATACTTGAAAACCAGTTAAACGGTTATTTGTTAAAAATTTGCTCTTTGCTTTTAGTTGTAATTTATTTTGATTTAATTCTTGACATGGCTGGATATGTTTCTATCTTTGCATAGCCTTTCTTATCAAATCTGTTACCTCTGCACTTTGATCAAGCAGTTTAACCATTCCTTTAATAAACGAAGACGTCTGAGATCCTTTTGTCCTTCACTAGTAATTGTTTTTCAATCTTAATCTTCCCTGAAGCACTTCCCTGAGCCTCTTTTAAGCCTTCTTCAATTGTGGATACCATAGATTTCAATATTCCAATGGGATAGCGAAGTCCTGTGAAAAATTTGAGGGGAGGAGTTAGGCCTGCAGAGGCAGGTAAAACTCCCTTTCCAGAAGTGGAAAAGCGTACTGCTTAGCACTTTGTTTGTTCCACTCTTTCTTGTACAGGCTAACAGCAAACCTGTTGCTGAGAGAAATGAGTGGCATTAACTTCAGCTGTGCTTGCCTGTATGATGTAAGTACAGCTTCACTTACTCAGGGATTTGTGGTGGAATTGGGAACTTCTCCGAGTTCCTTTGTAGCCATCCCAACTACATTGTGGCTTTTTTATCCCACAGTTCGGGAAGTATTGACTCATGGGTGTCATGCTTTATGATGCCACTTCTGTCTATTACTTGTTATTTTTCTGAGATGTAGTTCTGGAGTTCAGCACTGCTCTTTAGGGTTGGATGTAGATGAAAGAACATTGTGCTGGTCAAGTCACTTTTCTCTGAAGCGGATAAAACTACCCTACAAGACTGAAAGGTATGTCAGCATTTGCTCTCCATCTGTTGAACCCAAGGAGTTCAAGCCTTGATGTGTAACAAACTCAACCCAGAGGTGAAGCTGACGAGAGAGAATCCATGAAGTAATACAACAGTCCTTGTCGCTTTAAGTGTTGTGCTGATCTTGTGCCAGAACATTGTTCTTTTATTACAGTTTGGAGTCCTTGACAGTGCCATCATTTCTCAACAGTGTGCCTGTGATGGGAGAGGAATAGCAATCCTGTCTGACAATCTCCGGAAAGAAGGTGCTAAAGTTATAATTTCACAGGTAACGGGTCCTCTTGCAGGATTGTATCCTGTTTTTCTCAGGCTCCAGACGAGATTGAATTATATAATTCAATTTCACTCTCTTCCATCTTCTCTCATCTTCAGACTGTATTTCAATGGTTCGATTATACTTTTTAAAGCTTCAAGCAAAACTGGTGCCAGCTATTAGCACTTCTTTTTTGATTCCTCCCTCCAAGACTTTAGACATTTATTTTCAGTTACTCTACATGAATTCAAGGACTGATTCTGAATTCCTACTGCTTCCAAAGCCCATTAACTCAATGGAATATTACGACTTGAACCTCTAAGCTTATTTTAAAATAAAACAGAGAAAACTTCCTCTTTACTCCAGCAACCTTATCTGAAACTCAATTTTAAGTTCCACAATATGCATTTTCTAAAAATGTGTAGGATTTTGCCTGAGAAAACTCTTGCTTTTAATTAAACTACCACACAAGGCAGGAACTTAATTTAAACAAGCAGTCGCACAGGACTGGGCTCAGGTGAACCAGAAAACACCTGCTCTAGCCACCAAAAAAAAAAAAAACCCGCTTCCTCTAAACAAGAGATTAGTCCCTCCTGACAAGATCGAGGCACTTTTCCCTTCTCCTGTTCTTTTCCTTCCCTTTGGGAAAACGCAGTATACCCCAGCTTGGAGGGTCGCAGAAACCAGCGGGGAGGACCCTGAAGGGACTTGGAAACTTCCAGAACTCTGCTCACGCTCCGCGGCGGGCCGCTCCCCCACTGAGTGAAGTGCGTGAGAAGCTTCCCTGCGACTTCCAGACAGCACCCGCTAGGAGCTTCGGGGGCAAGAAGCTAAAGCTGTGAGTAACGCTGAATTCAACTAAATCCAATTAACTTAAATCGCCGTCGGGTGCGGGCTCATGGGCCAGGTGGGGGTGAGGTGTCCCCGCCCGCCGCGTTCGCCTTCTCGCGAGAGGTCGCCCCCGGCAACGGCAGACGCGGCGGCTATGGAGGAGGAGGAGGCGGCGGGCTCTGAGGCGTCCTTCTGCCTGCAGAGTATCCTTCTTCCTCCGGGGTGTTTTTTTTTCTCCCCCTTCTCCTCGCCTGAGGCGGCGGCTGGAGGAGGTGTGGGGCGGCCCGCAGTCCCGCCGGTTCCCCGCCTCAGGGGGGCGAGCGGCGCGGGCGGGCGGGCCCGTTCCCTCAGCGCTCCCGCCCTGGCCCGGCCGGGGGAGTCCCGGGGCTGCCTCGGCGGGAGCTGGTGAGGGGGTCCGGCCTCTGCCGGGGGCTGCTCGCTGAGAGCCTGGGCAGGGCCGTCCCTGCTGGAGACTCACCCGACGACTTCACACAGTAAGGGAAGAGAAAAGCCCCGAATCCCGCCGCCTCGTTGCTTCTGGGCTGTGGCCCTTTGGAGGCTGAAAAGGGACAGTGTCCGGGGCTTCGTGGTTTTTTTTTCCTTTTCCGGTAGGCAGTAGGGTTTTGGTGACTTTAACACAGCAATAGGACAAGAAATGACCTCAAGTTGCACCAGAGGAGGTTTAGACTAGATATTAGGAGAAATTTTCTTCGCTGAGAGAGTGGTGAGGCACTGGAGCAGGCTTCCAGGGAAGTGGTGAAGTCGCCATCCCTGGAGGCGATGAAAAAAGGCATAGATGTGACACTTAAGGGTATAGTTTAGTGGTCATGGTAGCATTGGGTTGGTGGTTTGGCTAGATGATCTTAGAGGACTTTTTCAGTATTAATGATTCTGTCATTCTATGTTTTCATTGCTGGTGGTGAGAGTCCCAGAGGGACCCTTATGAAAATCAGGGCCATTTTATCCTCCCCTGGTGATGGGGTAGTTTAAGCAAGAGCTAAAATTCTCCAGTGGAAGACTCTCGTCCTCTCTCTTGTGTTAGCTGTTAACAGTGAATTCGAAAACTCTACTGAGAAGTGACAGGTCTTGTTATTGGGACTCACAATCCCAATGTACTGGTGTAAAAGGTGCTTCTTTAATTTCCCAATGTCTGCCGCATTCATGGTTTTGTGTAGCACTGTGGATGACAAACTGATAAAGATAAGTACAGTAACCTAGACATAATTTTATTTGCTGTGGTTTTTAGAGGAAAAAAAATCAGTTTGAATTATTCTCGAAATTGAGTTGTAGCAAATTATATTTGGGGTTTACGGCTTTTAAATGTGTAACTTCTGGTCAGACGGCTCAAATTCTAGTTTTGTCAGTAGGTCAGACTAGCTCTATCTGTTCTCTTTTGTAGTTGTGAGCTGCCAAGTATAGATCTTTACACTTTGTTTTAGAGGCTGAACAATCACAGCTCAAGTGTTAGGCCCTACCAGTACCTTAGATTTTCCTGCTTTGCTAGAATTAAAATGTAAACTAATATAAAAGCAATTAGAAAAGAAGTAGATTGTCCTTTGTGAACTTGTGCCTCAGTTTCTAAAGACTGCACAGCTGTGTTCACTCTGTGGTGTGCATAAAAACACTACATTAGGACAAGTCTTAAAAGACAGTTTTTGTTGGGAAAATAGAGTGGTTTTAAAAATTAATTCCTACATTTTATTTGCACCTGTCTATGATTTTTTTTTGGGGAAAAAAAAAAGAAATAAAAACCAGCTAGTCAAATACCCGAGTCCCTGATCCTGATCTCGAGTCTGTTGGTTCAGCTCTGGGAAGCTGTGTCTCATCATGAACTATTTTCATCGCAGTTTCTTTGCTTGCCTTGGTGGATTCACGTAACAGTCCTGGAGTACCCTGCTGAGGAAAGCTGCGTTTATTGAATCACATAATTTCTTTGCTCTCCTATGCAAGTCAAGAGTTAATCCAGATTTCTTCTCATGCAATAGAGAACATACTTAGACCTGTTAAATCTAATAGTTTGGGGGGTTCCTTTGTTTTTCCCCCTCTTAAGGAAGAAAGCAAAGTGAACATTTTTTGCAGATGGATTTCTGCATAATTTGGGTTTTAGAATTAAACATTCTGGAATCAGAAAAGGCTAGAAAATGAAACTTTTACGGAGAGGTGGTGACTTGTATTCCAGTCCTGTGTTCCACCTCTGCAGTCTGTGATGCAGTAACATGGGAAGTCAGTTTGGGAGCATGAGTTAGAGGCATTTTCTTTATGCACTAAGCCTAGATAGAAGATTCTTAAGAAGTTTGTGACAATTTTCTATTTATGTATGCAATTTTTATACTAAGCATGTAGTGGTTTTGTGCAGTTGGGAGGTACAAAGATGTGCTTCAACTTGGTTACTGAAAATTATGCCTTTATTTACTCAATTCCCTATTTCTGTGTGGGCTGGTTGTTTTTTTTTTTAGTGTTTAAAAGAGAAAATGACATCCCTCTGTCTTTTAACCAGCTGTTTTTAGAGATATTTTTTAGAGGCTTGAGATAAAAAACAGGTGGTTATCCTTTTTTTTGAGACATCGTCTTCAGCTGTTAGGCTTCCAGATGGTTACAGTTTAGCTGATGGTTTTGTTGATGCTGTGGTGCTGGGGTCTTGGATGCAGATGATAGTTTTGCATATGTATTGTACTCCGAGAACTGTAGGAAAAGCCTATTTTTTTAGGAGAATCATTCAGGAGAATAATAAGATTTGGGAAACTTGATGCAAAACTGGAAAATCATGTCCCTTTTTTTCCTTTTTCTGTGCGCCCTCCCCTGCCAAGCTGTGTGTGTGAACTGATGAATTGCCAGCTCTTCTCCTCTTTGGAAGTTAATTTTGTTTTTATTTACATGGGTCATTTGTAGGCTAACTGATTTCCTAGGCAAACTGTCAGTAGAACATCCTTCTAAGAATATTTTCAAAATATTTTCAATGTATTTTCACGGACTATGAGACTAGTGAATGAAAAACCTTTATTTGGGTTTAATTGTGCACCGTTTTTAGCATTCTTAATGGAAAGTTTGAGTCTAAAGCATTTGGAGGAACAGTAGATAATTTCCAAATAAATGTTCACATTTTGAAAGTTTGGTGTCTTTTTATTGTTGCTGTGTTGTAATTATTAAAGCATTTGTATCAGCTTCCGTAAATGGTCCTCTAGTATCCTGTGTTTGATTTTAAATGTTCATTTTTGAACTTGTACATCTGAATTTAATTTAAAAATTCTATTCTCTGAGAGTACCAACCCAGTTATGCTTAGAAGCATAAAGTCCGTGGACACCTCAGTGCAGCAAGAACCCCATGAAAAATTGATGATGGGGTGAGAGCAGAATTTAGCTGCTATTTAGTTCAGAACAATTCTTCTAATTTTGTCAGATCTGATGAGGCAAATCTTAATGGTATTTAAACCTGCTATAAGAACTTTGGATCTAAATTCTGTCTCTGTGTACGTAGTTTTAACTGAAGTTGGGCTTGTTCATCTAAAGGCTGAGGGAAGCCTTGAAAGTATGAAGTCATGTGTTAAAAGGAACAAGAGTGAAGGTGGCAGTAATAGGTTTATAGATGGTTGGTTTATGATCTGTTTTTTAAGTCGGAACTCTTCACATGCATCAACTGTCTTGGACTTAACAAAATCTGCAGAATTTACCATCACAGATGACTCTTCAGATGATTATGAGTATGAAGAGGTAATTTACTAAATTGATAATCTTCTGATATTTGTAGCGTTCGTGTACTTTTTTTTTTTACTTCATCAGTCACAAAAATATTCTAGGACAAAAGACATGAATCTCCTTTTGCAAAGTGCAATGATACTAGGCGTGTCTTTAATTTTCAAGAGAGAATTTAGTGTCAGTTGATATGTTTTACTTTTTTTGAATATTATATATTTTTCCAAAGATACAGGTATTTCTATTTAGTTGTTTCAGTTTATTTGTAATGAATATTTCAATAATACAAATTCTATGGCAAAATATTATTTTAACAAGAACGGGATTGTTTTCAGTAGTTATATTCTGAAAGACAAATGTATAAAATATGTTGATAACTTGAAATAATTTCATTTAGATTACAGCAGATGACGAATTTAGTCTTCAGGAAGATGATGAGGATCTGTCAAAGGCTTTGCAGACTGTACAAGAGCAGGCTGAAGATGCCCGAATTTTAGTAAGAACTTCCTAAACATTCTAAGGCTCTGTCTATTTCGGTTAGCATTACTGGCTTAAAATTTACATATTGTCATTTATGTTAGTTATGAAATATTTGTGTGGAAAGGATTTTTTCTTATTTTTTAGAAGACTCTGGGCGTTGACATATGCCACAGTGGAAAAAGCAACTTTCTTGAGTTTCATTTTCCTGTAACTTTTGTTCATTTTATTTTCCATAAACAACCTGACATTGCAAATATGTGTAACAGTATACATTTGAAATATATTAATCTTACTACGGTGCATCAGTATCTTAGGGTTTGTTTCTCCAGCTGAGTAGACTGAAGGAGACTGAATGAGAGTGTGATCTCTGACACAGGAAAGAAACTGCGTTTGCTTAAGACCAACATTGTCTTGTACTTGAGTACTTTGTGAGAAAAGCTTATTCATATATTCAAAATACAGAATCAGCTGTTACACTATCTGAAATGAAATTGTTAATTAAATTATTAATAATTTCATGCCATTAGTTTTTGACACTTCTTACCTTTACAGTTTGTGTAATAGTTACACAGTGGGATTGTTATATTGCATTTTCCAAAATACAATTTACCTGAATTTACTTGCTTATAACAATCTAATGGAAAAGAGCTTTTTGTTCCTGCTGTGTTTCTAATATCACTACTATCTTACAGCATCATCAGGAAGCTGTTGTTATAGTTCTTGTTTTGCAAAAGGAAGTAATTACTAATGAAAAGATAAAATTATGTAACAGATTCTTAACATCAAAATGGAGGGAAAATGTGCATTTTCTTCTGCACTAGTGCATATCAACAGATCAGTTTTGTATTTTAGATCAAACTTTGAATGAAAACTGACAATACCAAGTCTTAGGTGTGTTGGAAATTAATATGCCTGAAAATTAAGGGAAGGAACACAGAAGTTTTTAAGACTGAACATGCTTAATATTAACCAAGAAGTAGAAATTCTTAATGTTATCTTTAGGGATAACTTCAGTCATACCTGGTTTACTGTGTGAGTTGATTTTCACATGATTTTCACAAAGTGAAAGAAGGAAGAATATGTTGATATTGATCTTTAGACAGTACTGTATTTAAATAAGCTTTTACCTCTTTATTGATCGACTTTGAGTTGTAGCGAACAATTTGCTAGTATCTATCCCATTTAATCGAAATGAAGAAAGTATTTCCTTCAGGATGAATTCAAATTCTTTTTGATTTTGTGCTTATGCCTTCTTTCTTCTTATTTCATTATTTGAAGGCTCATTGTTCGCATAATTTTGAAACCAAAATAGTATTTTCGGCTTTTAGACAGAAAGACATGAATAGAAAAATGTTTTAATATGCTTGCTAGTTCCTTCACAGCTTTCAGAAGGATTCACTGTGTATTTTGTGAGGCTCAGTGATGAGATGGTTTTTTCAGTGAGCTAGCATCAAAGAAAGTGCTGCAGCAAATGCTATTGGTGACCCAAGTAAGAAGTGCTGTTTCCTGTGAATTAATATTAAATCAATATCCAGAACTCTGAGCTAAGAGGCAGAGTAGAAGGGTGTGTTCTTCATGTGATAAATAATTGGTACATTTTCTCAATTACTAGCTTCTGATCTTGGCTAAACCAGGTTAAATTAGCTAACAGCCTGGAATAGCTACACAGTGATAAACAATTTTAAGTGATTGTGTGTATTTGTTGTTCATACTAACTTGTACCTAATCCCATATTAAAGACTGCATTTCTATACTAGGTGCAAATGTTTTCATTAAAGAAAACAGATTGTACAGAGACATCACAGATAAAGCGATCATCCAAAAATATTTAAGTGATTTGCCAAATGCAGATGCTATAAATATGCAGTTTCTAAATTGAGTAGCTGCAGTGTCTTTTACGCTCTGCTAAAAAGGTCAAGTATAACCAGGAAAATCAAAGAAGAATGCTTATTTTCAAACTTTCTTCCAAAGTAATTTGCACTAATTACCAAATGAAGAAGAGCAAACATAAGCAAATGAGAGATGGTGCTATTCACCTGTTAAATAGAATTGGTGTGTAGGAGTTAAACCTATAGGGGATACTGAAGCGTGTCCTTCTGCATCTGTGCCTGCATGCAGTGTAACTGCGGGTCTTGAAGTTTTGGTGAGGCTCCCTCAACAGTTACAGTTCACGTTTTTGTTTGGATCCCAGCAAGGAAATGAGGGTGATGAAACTCTAATCCCTAAATAAAATTTCCCTCTAGTCTTGTGGTAAAATGGCAGCTGTTTGAAAATACAGCTCTGCTGGGCAACACCTGCTTTGCATAGCAGTGATCTGCCTACCATTTTCCACTCTAGTCATTGTTTGTCCTTTTTCCATCACAATTCATGATTATTTTTTTGTAATTGTCCTTGTTTTGAAACATAAATTAATGTACATTATTTTTATACACAAGTAATTGAATACTTTGCATGTGAAAAAATCTTCAGCTGATAGGGACCCTAGGAAACAGAGCTTCTGGAAAACCACACACACACAAACGTGTTTGAAATACTTTTTTCAGTAGTTACAGCTTTTGCACATCCATTCTAGGATCTTTATTTTCTCAGTATCCCAAATTATACACTGAAGTCACATTGCCCTTCATTAACCTTATATTTTATGTAGGTTTGGTTTGTAATTTGTTTGATCATGTTAAAAAAATCTTTGAATTCCATTTTCTTTTTTAGTTTTGTAAGTTTTGCAAGAGCATCTCCTTCTATTTCCAGAGAAATTATTAATTTATTTGGTGGTAATCTTTCTTCATTGGACAGAAATTTTTGTGAGTGTTATGGAAATCCTTAAGGTTAAGCTCTTAGAAGTTATTATATTTTACTGTCTGTATTTGCAGTCCTTATACTCAAAATGTTTTGAAGATTTTAATTCAAAAATAAATGTGACCAAGAAATATTTAGTTTATTTTTATTTAGTAATCAGAATCCTTTATTAAGATGGAGTTTTATATATACATTTTCTTTAGGGTATCTGTTTGCACCACATTAGTTTTATTTTCCTCATTTTTAAAAGGGTAAATATATGCAAAAAAAGAGAAAGCACTGTTATGCCATTCTGTAGATAGATATTCAAGGTTAAGATAAATTCAAATCGTTAGCCTAGTACCACTCACAAAGTCTGCAGAAGAGCTGGGAGTTTAATTCTGGTTTCCAGAGATCCCATCCCAATACCGTGCCTCTTCGACTGCATTCCTTCTTTCCTATATTGTTCACCATTCAAGTTGTAGTTTCTAAAATGATTCTCAGTGCTAGTATCTAGCTAATAAATTCTTTTCTGCACACATGAAATGAATTCCTGTCATATTTCCATTTATTAAGGGAATCAAACTGTGTCATTTCATCCGAAGACTGGCTTTATAGATGTGTTTGGGAAACTACGGGCAACAATATTAGACATTTGCCTCACTTAGAATAAGGAAAGAAATGTCTCACTTAGAATAAGGAAAGAAAAGAAGCAAGAAAAGTGATGCAGCTGCATGTCTGCAAACTCTTTGCTTCTTGTATTACCACAATTAGAAAATAGACCTGTCTGATGTACTGTATCTCTAGTAATGAAAATACGCTAAATATTACATTGCGCTTGGCATATTGTATTATTCATAATACGTTACATGGCCTTGATCATATGTGTGTGGTTCTTTCTGCTTGTATTAGGCGGGTTGCTTGAATTAAACACAGCGTTTTCTGTATTGCACAAAATAGCTGTGAGGTTTTTCCAGTGTTTTTATTTTATGAAGAAAAATGCCTTTATCTCTAGGTAATTTATGCAGTCATATTGATAAGAGCTTCCACTAAGGACATAACCCATAAATGAATGGAGTTATCAGACATCCCTGGCCTACAGATTTATTTTTTTTTTTTGTAGTGGAGGAAATTATTTGTAGTCACAGCCTTTAGCATGTCTTGATGAATATCTCACTGGATTTTTTTTTTCTTTATTTTGTTAGTGTTGAAACGAAGAAAAGAAGGTAGGAATGTGTGGAAGCTGTTTTTTTTTGCTTCTCATCTCTACAGTGGTTTTTTTTTTTTTTTTTTTTGTAGTAATATGTAGCACATGTTATCGTAGGATCTTGAGTTTCTTTCCAGAGCACAGTGTTGTTGTGGAGCCCACCTTTGTTCTGTAATCCTCTCACTAGGAGGCAGGCATGTGCAGGGCCATATCTTATCTTAGATCATAGCCTGCACTGCTGAGCAAGTCTGCTGTAGCAATGTGCCCACGTGGAGTTCCCAAATGCTGATACCTTCATACTTAGGGATGCCAAGTCACTCTAATCCATTTGAAGTCAGAAGGAATTCAGGCCACCCCTTTGGCTGCCAGGTTGTGGCAGTCTCTCTCTCGTCTGGTTATCTTTACATGTCTTTTGAGAGGAGGAGATAGACAGGGTCATATTTTACTGTTTTCATACCTCCTTGCATCTTGAAATCTCTCCTAGAGAGCTTAGCATCAATCTGTGCACTGAGTGGGGCTGGGTGAAGGAAGGAAACTTGCTTTGCAACAGAAAGCTGTGAAAGGGATTTTTATTTTTACTTTTTCCCTGTAGTAGGCTTGTTCGGTTTTGTTTTGATGATGCTTTTAGCATCTGTGCTTGACCCATGAGCTCATCTTACCTGAAGAGCTGTCTGTCCTCATGCTACTGGAGGAGCTGCTTGTGAACCCTCGGTGCATCGTCTGCGTTCTGCCACCATTCATGGCCGTGTTGTCTGGCGGCTTCATTCAGTGTGTGCATGCTGAGAACAAATGGGAGGATTGATCGCTGTGAGACTTCATAAGAGATCTCGTAGTGGAGATGCAGTTCTTTCAGTCCCTCTGTTGCATACATCATTACAAAAAGAAGATAAGCTGTTTAACCATTGCCTTGTTCATTAGATTCTGATTTTTCTCATCAGTAGTTTTGAAGGTTGCTGAAGGGTGCAGGAGTACAAGAACTAACATTTTCTCTCTGGTTGGTGACAGAAGATCATCCATCAGCTTAAATAGTTCTAAGTCCTTGTCAGATTATGTCAGGTTCAGAATACTTACTTGAATTAGGTGATTTTTGAGTTATTTCTGTATACCCTTTTACCAACCTTGACATTAGAAGGGTCATTGATTACAGATCTGATCAGTAAAGACAAGGGAACCATTCAGCCGTACTCCAGTAGATCTGTGACTTTAGATGACTTAAGAAATAGAAAGTGTGATAATTAATGTTTCTCTTCTAGGTTTGATAACAATTATCAAATTTTAATTTCAGGCTTTGCAATCAACCCTGACTTCTGAGAAATCAGTGTCTGAAATACCTGAAACAATGGATGACTTCTTCTGCAATTTCCTGGTCAGGCTGGGAATGTCCAGAACCCTTGACTGCTTTCAATCTGAATGGTAAAATATTCTAAGTGACTGTTTGAGAATTAGGAAGTAGATGCTCAGGATTCAAGTATTCCAGTACTTCTGTATATATTTCCAGAAAAATCTTCAGAGCGCAAGTAATTCTTAAATACTTAGTGTTTTACTACAGAAGTGTATTCATGTTGAGGATAAAGATGTAAAGCATTGCTTTAAGGACAGAGTTATAAGAAAGCTGGCTCCTGAACAGGTACCTTTGGATGACTCTGTGTGTCTCACCTAACTCTAGACACTTACAAACCTGAAGTGGTCACCTGAGACCTGTTTTGTGACCAGTGAAGAGAAATGGTAATTTTCAGAATGCAACTCATCTGAGTTAAGCCATCTCCTTTAAGACTAAATTAATTCAATTATATTTTTTTTCAGTATATTCTGCTCTCCATTGACTACCAATGGAAACTGAAACCAGCTACAGTGCAGAAGTCATCTTTGGATGAAATCAGTCTAGTGCAAAATGGTCAGCATTGCACTTCAGGAGTGCTGTGAAATCATATGTCTTACTTTCTAGAGCATGGGTGCCTGCTTAAGAACTGGGTATTTTGTAGTTACACTGTAGTGTGTGTGCCTTCGTTGTTTGGGTGGATTTGGACATTAGCTACCTTGTATTTTAAGTAAAATAATCAAAATTTTTAGTACTTGGTAATTTTTGGTACATGAATTAATATGGTTGGTTTGGTTTTTTCTTTTCAAAATTTAATTCATCTAGTAATCAGAAAAGTGAGCTCTTGAGCTGTTGCTATCTATTTTTTTTTCAGCTTTATGGGTTGTAGGGGTTTTGTCTATACTTTCTGCAGAAGTTTAAATGTGCAGCTTTGTCTAAACACTCCACTACCTCCACCACTCTCTTCATATATGGAATCACACAGGTTGTATACTTTTAAAATATTGATTAAGAATGATGTGCCAGGAATGCTGCAAAGCTTGAGAGGAGAGCTGCATTATTTTGGAGAAAAAGTTCTGTTGAAATGCTTTCCCTTACAAGCTTGCTTTGAATCTGCAAGTTACATTGGAAGGGTTCTGAGAAGTGGAAATGCCTCTCTGAATTACCTTGTAGTCAGTCTTTAAACTTGAGGGGTTCAGAGATTTTTTTTTTTTTTTAAAAAAAATAAGGTCTTTTGAATTTTTTAATTTGAAAATCACTAAATCAGACAAGTTAGAAACATTTTATTTTCTCCTACAAAAGCCTCAAAGCTTTTAAATTTCTTATAAATATTCTTTAATGGGGAATCATTGCTATCATTTTCAAAGCTTTGGTCTTACTAGTGTAGAGCTCACCAATCAGGTGTTGCCTTAGGAATTAATAATGATGTGCTTTTTGATAGCATAGCAATGTGGCTTAAATGGTTCCTTAGAGAAGGAGCACTATAATTCTATATTCTTTTTCAGCAAAAGGGCTGATACGAATAGCATTAAGTTTGAAGTTTAACAGTTTTTATGCTAAAAGATAATTAATACTAGACAGATATAAATAGTGACCTTTTTGTGAAACTACAGCGTTCTTTGAAGCACTTAAAGTCTGAATTTATATCAATGGCAAAATTCAAATTACTTTTTAACAGAGGAAGTGCAGGTCTTAGAAGGCACTATCTTGTAAATCCTTAGCTATACATATATTTTTTTTTTCCTCTAAGTAATATTTTTAATTTCAGTGGCATTACAAATGAGCTCAGCATGTCAGGATCTAATCTTCCTGTATTGAGACTTTCTCTGCATTAATACCTTATTTCAAAATGTTTCATGTTGGTTTGAAATAGATAATTTACAATATTAATGAAAGTGAGAGCAGATTAGTGTACTCAGGTTCCTCATTATGTATTGGGACGACACTCTCGCTCTCATGCTGTGGTGATCAAGTACTAATGGAATTTAAAATGAGAAATTAATTAATGTAGAGAAAATTTATCAAAAGACTTGCTTTGAAATAATTGTCTGTCTGAGATCTAAAGGTCACTTAAATCGGACCAAATTATCTGTGTTTATTTCAGAGTTGCAGAAAACATTCTGTTATTTTATCCAGCTGTAAAACTTGTTATTTGGCTATGTTTTATTAAGCCAAGCCCACTGTTTTCTATGATGTAACAAATAATCGCTATAAGTGTGATGTTTTGTTTTTTTTTTTTTTTTTTGCACATACACTTTTTTCTTCCAGTTATACTTTAAGGAACTGAAAATTATTTTTACAATATCTAATTTACCATTAAAGTTTCTATTCCTTTGATGCACAAGTCTTTACAGCGCTTTTGTTGCTTATTAAAGATACTGGATTGACAGCTTTGGAGTATGAAGTGCAAGGGCTGATCAACTAAATTCATGCACCTGACAGTTTGTACCTCCTAATCCCAGAGAGCTCACTGCTGCTGGCAGCATGTTACGTTGCAGGTCCGATGAGCAGGTGAATCATTTGCTGTTCACAGGGATGCACGAAGCCTTCACTGTGGTTAGCTCGTACACTCACTGGCCTGGTGATCACTGACTAAGTGTTCCTAGAGACCTGACAGCGTTTTGGTTTGGGAGTAAAAGGAGAGACTTGTTAGGGAAACATGATTTGCAAGGTCTTTTCTGTTTGATGTGGTTAAAATGGTGAGTGAACTTATGTGACCAAGCAAGGCTAAAAGCAATGTCTGTGAGCACCTTGCAAAGGTTGCCTGGGTTGGGCATAAGAGAGCATATGCTACAAGGCTAGTGTATCTTCTCTGAGCTTAAAGGCAGACTCATTACAAAACAAATTGTCTTTGTAGAATGTAGAAAATGGGTATAGGTAGCGATCCTCTACGTTGCAGCTCCCTGAAGACAGAAGAAGAAATATGCTTGTTTCGGGCAGACCCTAAGTTTCCTCTGCTCTGTGTCTGCTTTGGTCTGGAAATCATATGTTAACATTAATGTATGTTGTGCTCTGAGCTCATAATTTGAGAGGAATGAGGGTTATCACTTCTAGGATAGTATCATACTAAAACATTCAGTTTTTTTGACTAAAACTGGCTCAGAACACAAGTGAAATAGCCTCAGGTTTCATTTGCAAAAAGCCATGTGGACAGGCTTTCCTGCTTACATAGCAAGCATAACACAATCATATAAACTTTCTACTTATATGCCATAATAGATTGGAGGAGTAGGGTAGAGTAAAAAGGTGATTTATTTTTCTGTGGTCATTTCTTTCTTAGCCTTCTGTTGAAACTGTTTAAGGGCGTTATCAATTGGAATTACAATTTTCTGTAAGAGGTTCTTAAAAAAGTGAAAACTTGATATTTTAGTCCCTGAACATGTATCTAAGCAAGTTAGTTCTTAGTAAAGGATTATCGTGAGCTACCTATTGGTTAGTTTATTGCAGAGCCTTTCTACATCTCGATTCCTTCAGAACTCTTGGAAACTTAATTTCAACTGTGTATAATAATGATGTAGTATTTTTAGTCAGTCTGCACTGGGCTTTCATCATAAAATCATAGTTGACCATCTGTTCCTTAGGTTTCCAGATTCTTGGTTAATTTTAAATAGTGATTCAAGATTAATAAGTCAGTTGTTCTGAAAAGCTTAGAAAAATACCTGTGTGTGCATGGAACTAACTAATTTAATTAGCATCATGGTTCCCTTCTGTAATGGAAAGAAGAGAGAACAGTAGCTGTTTGGCAGTCAGCTAGCTATGTAGGAGTTCCGTAAGTTTTACGGGACTGGATTGATAGAAGATAATGAGATTTCACAACCCAATTTTGTTGTGTGGTTTTCTATTCCATTTCTAACACATGCACAAAAGCTTTCATTTTCAGGAGTGTTCTTAGACAAGGGCATAGTGAATTTATTGGTCTTAATTGTATTTCATTAAAATGGTCTTTCAGAGTTCTTAGCTCTGCTGGAGGCTAAGTTCATCAATTATCCATATCTGATGTGTCTTTGTGCAGAAGTTTGGGTTTCATGAGGTGCAATTAGGGCCTTTGGTGGAGATGTTTTTCTGACAAAAAAAGGAGTATGTGGAGTTGTGATCATCTGCAATGAGAAGTGCCCCTATTTGCAGTATTTCCTATAGGAATAGTACCTGCTCATCAGATCCTGTTTATCTGAGAAAAAAAGAAAGAAACAAACAACTGAGCTTCTTTCTTATGTTTGTCTTCAGTGGTATACAAAAGTTTGTACCAACTGAAGGTCTTACTCTTCTGTCTGCCAGGACAGAAGTAGATGAAGAAATAGATGTTTTGTGTATGCATGTACTGGATTCCGGAATCACCTCTGCAGTGTCTGTTTGCGTGGAAACATCTTACACTTGCACACGTAGGCTTGAATCCTGGTATCTTTTCAAATACTATGACAAATAGTGATAGCTTATAGTCGTTCCCTGAACACACATGATTCTGCAGAAGAATTTACTATGTGTAGTGGCAGTCACTTTTGTTTTTCAGTCAATTTTAGTTTTTCTGAATCCTTTCTGATATCTTTTTTTGCATAGAAGATACTAAGGTGCTTTCAGCTGTTTTATATTTAAGCGCCTTTAAATTAAACCTAAAATGAATAGTGTCAATGCCTGTGTCCTTTTTACTGCCTGTTAAGAGTATTGTTAGCTTTCACTGACATGCTACCGAAAGATTAATAGTCCTAAAAAACAGAAGACTGAGCAGATCTTAGTTACAGGGGCCACAGAGATTCCTAGGTTGCTGCACAACATTACATGCTGCTCCAGATTCTATTTTACTTCTCAAAGTGCAAAATAATCTGTACAAGTATTTAAATTAAGCAGCCTTCAGGCTTCTGCATCATGTTTTCTTGGGGGCTGATAAAATAAATAACTATTGGTAAATAAATAAGGAGAGGGTAACATAAGTAAACAGGAAGGAATTAAGAAATTTCTCTAGGTGAGCTCTGTATTCCGTGTTGATGATAGCTCATAGGATCATTCATCCAGGTTATCTTCAACTTTGTTGTCTTATTTGAATCTTCATAAAAAAAAATCTTGCATATATTTGATCATATGAGATAAAAGAAGACTGCAAGAATATACACAAATGTTATTTGAACAAGAATTATTTTTTTTCTGTCTTGTAATTAAGCTGTTTGGAAGAAAAGATAGAAAAGAACAATTATTTAAATGGAAGCACTGTGTTATACATGATGTGTCTTTTTGACTACTCTGAACAATAATCTATTTTAGAATGAAAAGCAGTGAAGTGGAACACAGTGGGGTGGGATAGTACTATTGCTAATCATTAATGATCATAAAAGGTAAGTACCTTGAGATGGTAAATATCCTTGTGGTTATAGTTCAGGTAAATGAGGTCAGGTAGAGCCTGAGGAAGGAGACATCAGTGAAGTTAAAGAAGGGAACCTGGAATAAAATATCTCTGTTTCTTTTTTACTAGGTATGAACTCATACAGAGAGGTGTGTTCACAGCCAAAGATACTGAATTGGTTCCAACTGTGTATACTCACAACCAGCAACTTGAGGCTGAAATTATGCGTTTGAAGAAAGATTTGGAAAACTAT
This sequence comes from Trogon surrucura, assembly GCA_020746105.1. Taxonomy (NCBI): domain Eukaryota; kingdom Metazoa; phylum Chordata; class Aves; order Trogoniformes; family Trogonidae; genus Trogon; species Trogon surrucura. Next base: position 49,774,840 of record CM036621.1, on the reverse strand, counting down.
AAGCTTGCTGCAAAGTATGTTATTTGGTCTTAATGAAACTTTGATATACAGTAGGAAACAGCCAGATAAAGTAAAGTACTTAATGGAAATAATAAGTTCCTGTTTGTTATGCTGGCTGCACGTATTTTTACTTCTAGGTGACATTTGTAATTAAAGTTCAAGTTTCTCTGAGCTCTATTAGAAACCTAAATCTTAATTTCTTTTATTCATATTTACTTGGCTATGGAAAATCATTTTCTATATACAGTAATCACAACAAATTACTTCAAAGAATTATGAGAGTATAATATGTAGAACCAAGAAATAAATGATTATGTGCATTTTGTATTAAAATACAGCACTATAAAGCTACTGCAAAACATCAACATCAGCAATCACTATACATTTATTCTGCTTTTTGTTTAATTGAAAAAAAACATCTATCACTCTGACTCTAATGGTAAATGGTATGTCAGTGTGAGCTGCTATCACTTGTACTTGTGTGCACATTGTAGTAGTTGATTCTAAAAGTCAGTTGTATTTCAATTGTAAGAAGCTTAAAATATTTAACCTTACAATGGAGTGATGCAATAATGAATTACACATCATACAGTCTTTTCTGAAGAGTGGTATCTCTGCACATGTATGTGTTCATTGAGAGTTAATAATGCACTCACTTCAATTTTTCCAGTGCATAGTTTTAAAATATGGAGCTGTAAAAAATGTTAACTCCTCCTCTTTGATTTTTCTCAGGATTGCTTAAGCTTCTGATTTTCGTTTAGGTTGTTCCTTTATATGAAAAATAGCTGTTCAGATCTTAAGTAATCATTGCAGCTGATAATAATGATAAATTATTTTCCAATGATAATGATTTATTACATTTTAAATTAATAAATTGGCCATAGTCTTAAGTAATAGTTAACAGCTTTAATAATCAAGTCATATATTGTGTGGTCAAACTATACTGTTGCACTGGGAGATGGACCGTATAGAAAAAATTTGTTAATTTTAATCTGCAGCTTCTTCAGATGATGGATAGTTCAGTGTTTCTCGTTCGAGTGGGAGATTAAGAAGCAGAAATGCATAGTAAAAAAAGGAAAGACAAAATTTGGCCCTTCTGATATTTATTATTGTCAGTAGTAATTTTAACAGGCCTTCCTTTCTCCCCCCCCCTTTTTTCTCTCTTTTTTTGCCCCCTGTATGAAACAGAATGAACTGTAACAAGATAATCTGAGTGGATTATGATTTTGCAAGAGTTTTCATGGGTTTGTTGCATTGCTACATGATTGTTTAAGAATATAAAGCTCAAAACCGTTTCACTGTGGTCACAAATGAGTTGTTTTTTTTCCCATAAGAATGTCTATATACTCTGCAGGGTGCCAGAATTTTTTTTTATAGCAGATGTCTAGTTAATAGGCTGAAACATGACATGATAATGTGTAACAGGAAGAAAGCAGGAGAGGAAAGAGACATTGCCAGTATGCTAGGTTCCAACAGTTCCTGTTAAATAAAACTCGCAATGCACACTTAAGTGAACTGTAAGAAAAAAAGCAAGTAAATCCATGAACTGGAACTGTACCCTGCTTTTTTACATTGTAATGCTTAAGGAAATCTAAAAATGGTGGTAAACAAATGAGTCATGTCACATGACAAAAATCAGAAGTAGGTAAATTCTGTTCATTGGCATTTACTGTTAAATAGTGCACTTAATCTGCATGTAACTTATTAAAACACTGATAAAATTAGTCCTAAAACATTGTTAAAATTAGTCCTCCTTTCTTCACTCGAAGGGAGAGCTTTATTTTAGTATTCCTTCTACTAATAGTAAAAAGGACTAAATGTACATGTGAAACACTTTTTTTTTTTTTTCTAATGGTCACTACTTCATTTTTCAGCCTTTTAATTTCAAATAGCTTTCAAAGTTTTCCTTGTTACTAATGTTAAAAGTTCATCACTTCTTTGACATTTGTTTCACTTCTTTTGTTTCTGGAATAGTGGGTGAAATTGATCATTTCTGCTGTACGTACCATGAGTTACAGTGTTCCTTTGTGTCTTTTGGATAAACAGTGATCATCAGATTCTGTACTAAATCCATTTACAGTAGTGACTCTTAACAGCATTTTTTTCTTGTTCATCTATTCAATAACTGGAGTCAGTACCCTTGCTACCATAAAGCAAGTACTCCAGCAGGAGTCAACATTACCTGGAGGACAATTTGAGTTTTCATGATTAGAGAGGTAATTCACCAGCTTACACTGAAGACAGAATGCCTAAGAACACTGAAGAAATGCTGATTTGACTGGTTAGAAAGCAAGGGTTTGTGAGCAAAGCATGCTTCTCATTTTGCTCTGTGAATTAGTCAGAAAACTTTCATTGTGAGCTACGGTGCTGTGAAATGTATTTGAAGAAAGCTTTTAATTACACTTGCTATTTCTGAGTTTGGTACTTTTGATATTTGTCTTGCAGAAAAGAGATGTTATTTGGGACTTAGGCAATATGAGGGCCCAAGATAAATGACTGTAAACCAATTACCTCCTGCTTTAATGTTTAACAACTGATGAAAGATTCAGTGTCTAGTATTGTATTTTGGATGTTTTGATACAGTATTTACATGATTGGATGGCAAGCAAGTGGGCAAATAGAGTAGGTTGCAGGTTGTTGGTTATTTCACTGTGATGGTGTTTCATTATTTAAAAAGAAAATCACAGCTTCATTTCCTGTATATAGTATGTATTTTTAATAGGTTATCCAATGTCAGAAGGCAGCTTGAGATGTAACAAAATCCCGGAATATATACATTAAAAGAAATAAATATCAGCATAATTGTTTTACTCCAAAGCCTAGTGATAGTTATTACCTAAAGATTTAGATACACTACTAATCTCTGTTTAAATGATTTCTGTAAAACATGTTGTGATAGAAATCAAAACTATTTTTACAGTGGTTAGCCATGTGACAGTAATTATAGTATACCTTAAGTGATTCTTTCTCTTTTTCTCTTGAATGCAATGGTTGAGGCCTGATTGATTGGTAAGGAATGTTATCTGCTGCAGTATTTCTCTAATGGAAGCGTAGATATTCTTTCCAATATGCAAGAAAAAATTGAAAATCACATCTCTGAAAATTAAGTCTTACAGGAGACTAGTTAATTTTAATTCAGTGACTTTAGTGATGATTTGTCATTCAAGGACTTACTATTCTAGTAATATTTGCTTGAATTGGGTAATTATTATTTCATAGCAACATTAAACTCTGCCTATTTGATAATTTAACATAGCTTGAATCCCGTATATTTTGATGCTTTCTCATGGCAAGAGCCTTTATATTACCTTTGTATTTAAACATGTAGGTAGACAACATAATGGCATATCAGGTTTAAGACTGGGTTAATTGTAGGGACTCCCAGCTGTGATATTTTTGTCCTTTAAGCATTTAGGAATATATTAGGTAGCTGGAAGGAAAATTGTGTACGGCTTTTGTCTGAGGTTTGTAACTGAGTTCACAAACATCAGTTAAGAAGTTTAAACTGTTGCAGGTATCTTTTTGTCCTGATGTTTGGAAGCGTGCCCACAAATACACAGCCGGTTTACAACCCTATTAATAGCCAAAATATAAAGCAATCCTGAAAATTATATTTAGTGTTACTCTTAGTGCTGTCACCAGCAATTAAAATCCTTAGCTCATCACCTGTTTCTGTACTACAGTCTAGCCATTCCTGCACATATATCCCCATCTATACCATGAAAACCAGAAAGTGTGTGCTTTTTGTATTGTGCACCACCTTTAAATGCATCTGTCTAATTATGTTGTACATTTAGAATTCTTGCTGCTAAATGCTATAAAAACTACATAGACAAAAAGCATGAGAATAGATGTTTTTAGTCGAAAACTGTCTCTATTTCAGGTAAAATTTTAGGGCTATAACTTAGAGCATCTTGGAAATCAAGACCCACTTAATTTCAGTGGGAACAGGACATGTAACTCACAGTTGAAAATCCCTGCTTGGATTTACCGGACACTGTTCTCTTCTGCTGTTTTTGTGAAACTACTTGCTTGAGAAAAGTTTAAATGGAGAATCTTTGGCTACCTAAAAGAAATCTCCTTGGAAGTGTCCAAAGCCAGGCTGGGCAGGGCTTTGAGCAACCCAGTCTAGTGGGAGGTGTCCCTGCCCAAGGCAAGAGAGTTGGAACTACAGGATCTTTAAAGTCCCTTCCCATCCAAACCGTTCTGTGATTCTACGAAACGGATATTGGCTTTGTATGGCTGTAGCAACATCTTTTAGAACAAAACATTGACTTAACTCTTAAGGTGCAGGTTTTGTATTCTGAAGGCACAGATTTTGTGTTTGAGATTTTATTGCAAGTCAGATTTTGTGGGTGATGTGATGATGGAGTTGTTTCACAGAGACCATTCCTTTACCTCTCAAATGTTACCCTTGTCAGAGGAGTTTGAGCAGATTCCTTGTACTTTGTATCCCAGTAGCAATATCCTAAGTTACATTGTTTCACAACTTCTGAGTTTTGTGCCCTTGCATACAGGAAGCTCTTGGGACTTTTCACTGCAGGGAGTGCCTTGCTTGCTTTTCATTTCCGTGCCAGTTTTTTCTCAGCTTTGACTGATCTCTCTTGGCATTAATTCACTGTGCTCTTCTTCAGGTCTTTCTAACTGTTCCTGCTACAAGCAATAATTCATGTATAAACATTAACATACACAAATATGGTAGTTTGTATACATAATAAATACAGCAAATGCATGTATGGTGAATATAAACTATCTGTACAATTAAATATGATGCTCTGGCAGTTATGGGTCTTCTTCCTGGGCCTGTGATTTTGACATACTTGACTGGTTTTCCTAACACTTCAATTCCTATTGGAGAGGAAATGAGTTTGATTTTTGCAAAGAACAAATGTCTAATTTCTATGCAAGGTAATTTCAAGCTTCTTTTGCAATTAAACAATTCATCTCCTAATCTTTCATGCCAAAGCCATATCAGTAAAGGCAAGGAGAAAGTGTCTGGAATATGTACAGAGTGTTTTCCTTTATGCTTATGGAGCAGAGTATCTCAGGGTGTCCCATAGCTCTGTGTAGAATGTGCTTAGAAAGTAACAGGTTATCAGTATGTCTGCAATTAATTTTGAAATGGATTCCTTTTGCTTCCTGCTGTCTCATGTACAGGGGACGCTTGGGACAGGCTGCAAACATGATTGAATAGAGCCTAGAGCTTTTCTAGCACAACTTTTTCCAGAAGCTCTCTAAATGCGTTTGCAAGGCAAAGGAACAGTTCTCCTTCTGTCTGTGTCCTTCTAGCGTGTATCATTACGTTGGCACTCCAGATAGGATATGAATGTTAGAAAATCAGTGCTGCAATAAATTTTCCTGTAGAAATTTACACCCACAAAAAGAGTATTGTTTTCTAATTGCCTCCACAAGACCCTTTGTGCTTGAAGTAAGGTTGACCTCGACTCTGCAAATTGTAGTATCAGAATCCTTGTGGATTCTGTCTAAAGGAACTGAGGAAAGGTGAAGTCTAGCCGTGGTTTTATACATTAACTGGCAGCGAAAAGACCTCAGAAGTTCATCTTCTCCACCACAGGTATACTACCGAAAGTGTCCAGCTTGGATATACTAAGTGCGCATATCTGAAAATTAATTCAATGTTTGTTCAGTATATCTCGATGAGCAATAAAAAGGAGACCAATGCTTCCCTCTTTTTTTTTTTTCTTTTTTTTTTTTAACATATAGCAAAGCAAAAGAGGCTTTTCTAAAAATGCAGAAAGAACGGGACTTCCATCAAATGCATCATAAGCGAGTGGTCCAGGAGAAAAACAAGCTTATTTGTGACATTAAAAGGTAAAAAAAATATGTTTTAATTACTATACATATAACATTAGAGATAATGTCTTCAGTTATTACCCAGTAATGACATAACACTGTGGAATTTAAAGTGCTCAAGTAAAGCTAGCGGGGTGTAGTGTCATGGTTAATAGCAGTTCCAGCTGACTATTCTGCCATGTCTCTTAAACAATTTCTATTGATTTTTGGTATATTTTCCATGATGTGATGTGACATTAAGAAATACACAGTATTTCTAATAGTTGAAAATATAAATGAGATTTTATTTTACGTGGATCTTTTTCCATAAATATGTAGTGGTTTCAGGATTTTGATCCTTTGTCCATTTTAAGAGTAGTTGGTATGGTGACATTGGGTTTAGAAACTTCCGGTCATGATTCCTATAGCTGGTACTTCTGTCCCTTTACCTCCTGAACTCCCTATATGAAACTTGCTGTGTTTGGTTGCAAATAAGTCTAAATTAATCTGCTGGTACTGAGTTATAATAGCTTACATGTGCAGCTCCAAAGAGTTAGCAGACTTTTGTCAATACTGTTATCAATCACTGCGTGTAATAGCAGCTATATGTTTTACAACTTTAACCTTGAGATCCATACGTACTAATGCAAGAGAGCACTATTTGCTGACTTACCCTCTACGTGTCAGCTTTTTGCAAAATGCACTATTTTTGAAGGTGTTAGTGTCTTGTTTCACTTGAGAGATTATATATTTGACTTTCAGTTGGTCTGAAGAATTAAAGTAGTTAAGTATTCTAAATGTAATGTGCAGTGAAGAAACAACTAGTAATTGTATTTGCCTAGATTAGGATCTTAGTTGGTAGTCGGATAATAGCTGTAATTCCCTTTCTTTCAATGAAATATCACCTGCTTGCAAGAAACCACGAATTAACAAAAATTAATGTGCAGTATGTGTATGAAGGATTAAGATCGGGTCAAAATTGGATGGATTGTTTTAAAAGATATGACTAAACAAACTATTAATCCTATTATTGATCAGGCTTATTTCTATTTTCTTTTCTTGTGGCATTCCAGTTGGGTAATTACATAATAAATGCCTCCTTTTACTTGAGGAGGGAGAAAGATACACAGACAGAACTCTGACTTAACTCTTCTTTGAGGAATTATTTGTCCTTCTTTTGTTCACAGGCTGAAGGCCCATTATGCGTCATATGAACCAGTGCTGAAGCAAATGACGGAAAAATACCAGACTACACTGAGACAGAGAATGTTAACTAGTTTGGAGAGAGACAGAGCAGTTGGGCAGGTAAAATTATGGTGATCACCACTTGCAAAGCTGTAAGGAATACTTTGAGGTTTACCTTGGTAAATACACAGGATATTTCTGTAAAGCAACTCGCTTATGCAATAGTTTGAAGCAGGATGTTTTACGGAGCTTCATGATGCTTGGTGAGATGTTAATACTGAATGTATGTGCAACAGTACCACAAAGTAGTTCTCACTCTGTGCTTGCTCTGTGCTGCTCTATGTGAGTGCAGACTGTACAGACCCTGTTGTATTTTTGGTGTTGACAGCTTAAGGAAAGGTGTGGTATTCCCCTAGATTCATATGCTTCCATTTTTGCCTTTAGAAATCTCTTATTTTAATTTTATTTCTATTGAATTTTTTTTCCTAAATATATCCAGGAATGACCTACTAGTTTAAGAAAAAATACATTAAAGTATCAGAGACAGTTTTTCTCTCTTGTGAGTGGAATAATAGAGTAGTGTTTTACTCCTGTAATCTTACCTGATATATAGGTTGGTGTACAAAATATTCTGCCTCTTTAGCAGGAAGTACTGTCAGCACAGATAGGATGGATGAAGAACAGAAAATTATCGTGCATGTGTTTAAACAATTGGTTGTTCAAAAAAAAGAGAAGGAAAGAAAAAGAAAAAAACCCTCCCAAAACACATTGCATTTCAGCAGTGGCATCAATTATATGTGGGTAACATGAAAGGAATTCACTATGCTTGCACTATTTTCTAATAGTCCTCATCTCTCATTTGCTCTTTTCCTCAGCCTCCAATTTTTCTCAGGTCACCTGAGGGCTTACTTATAAAGGACAGGATTGTATGTTTGAAATTTCAATAAGTAAAGGAAAATGTGCTACAGAAGAGGAAAGGTTATTGTCCATATATAGTTATGCTGAACTGGGAGTACAAAACATAGAACAGTTCCAGTGCTATGAAATTTCAGGAACGTACGTTAAGGCCTATCCAGTTACTAACTGTACATGTTCTGGAGTGATGACTTTTTGGTAAAGCGTGACAGAATATTTTGTGGCATCACAAAGCAGTATGTCATATTGAGACATTAATTTAAAGAGTGGTGCACTGATAGCAGTGGCTAAAAGTTGATGGTGCAGCAAGAGCCCTGGTGTGCTATATGTCTGCATTGTTCTAATAGTTGTAAAACTTTTGGGAGAAATTCTGGATGACTCGTATTTTATGACATTGTTTCACTGGGCCTTTCCAAAATGTTGAATTAGGATTAATGTTTATAATGTAGAGACAATAATCAGAAAACTAAAAAAAATTATAGATGGAATTTATTACTTAAATATGCAGGCATAAAAGCTGTGTGTTGTGAACAGAGCGTTCAAAAGCCATGTTTTCATATTACCTCTTGTTTTTCTCTCCTTTTTAAAATTAGGTCACAGATTTGCAAGCTACGTTACAAAGCTTAGAGTCTGCATATGCTATTAAGATTCCTGTGGCAAAAGGTAAAATATTCCCACCACTGAGCTCAGACTTGGTGTGGTTTTTTTGGTTGTTGTGATGCATTCCAAAAATCTGGTCTAACAGTAAATCAAAAATACTTCCACTATAAATGTTTTATCAGCTGTCCTGGTGACAGAGCAGCAGTTTTAACATTTGAACACTTATTCTAAAATGTATCCACTAAGGACATGAGACTGCTGATAGCAATATGGAATATGTGAGTAACTATGGAAGGACTTTGTCCTAGAAATGTATTTTATGTCTGATTTTTATTTTATCCACTAATTCTCTTTTTACACGTGAGTGGTCTTTTTCAGCTCATGCTTAAGATATACATGGCCGTCTAGAAACATTTTGCAAGTGCAGGTGTTACAAAATCTAGGCAGTTATTTTAGTATGCCTCGTTTTCACAGGAGGTTGCTAACGTTATATGATACCTGCTGGAATAATATCTTTATCTGTATGGTAGTATACTACTTCTCTGGTGTTTTGAATAAATGCATAATTATCAAATTATTTTTCTAACTCCATCAGAAAAATTAGCAAACTGGTGCCTCTGGTTTCCTAAGTGAAGCCCATGCTATCACATTCTTTGTAAGCATCACTCCCACTAATAATTTTGAACCTATTTTCCAATTGCAGTTACATTTGACAATAAGTCTTAAAGAAACCATGTTTCTAAAATAGATGATGTGATGAAAAGGGGAAACAGTGAGCCCTACCCTCTTGGAGAACAGAATATCCAAATGAGACAGGGATCTTGCTCCTGCCTTTATCATGAGCAGAATTCCAGGCATTGATTGCAGCTTATTTGACTTTAGAGAACCCCAAATTTCTCAGCCACATGGGTGACCAAGTATCAAATATTATACAACTCTCAAGTGAAGCATTTGTTGCGATTTTTTTTTTTTTTATATATGTGTTTTTATTTTGTGGGTTTTTTTTATTGTGGGGTTTTGTCACGTTGTTGGGTTTTTTGTTGTTTTTTTTTTTCCACCCCATGCCCCCAGTGCATTCAAGGCCTAAACTTCCTTTTGCAGTGGTAATATATGCCAGGTAAAAAGCCACTGAGTTACCACAGCTTTTGATAGCTGAGTTTTGTTAGTTCCCACATTCATGGAGTTACTTCCATTGTATAAAATTCCTGTAGAATAGACAAGGCTGAAAAGAAGAATAGTATCCACATAAATGTTTCCGGTTTCTTTCTGGATTTATAATTGAGCAAAGAGGCTAGAAAGCATTTCCTTGACTCTTAAGATTTATTATTTACTGTTGAGGCAGACATTCCAACTACCATCCAGATCTTTGCTGCTGCCTGCCTGTTATGAGCGTAGCACATTCAGTTTATTTTTTTTCCTTTCTCTCTAATGTAGGTTGAAGCAGTTGGTCTCTTAAATCATTGTAAATTGCTACGAGCACTGGACTGAAATTTAGTTATCTGAAAGATGCCTCTCATCCTAGCTCAGGTGTTGGTTTCCATGCAGCAGTGGGAGGCTTCTATCACTTAGTTGTCCCTTGGAGCACACCCTACTCCTTTTCTCAACTACTGTTTAATTAAGAGCATAGCCATGGTTATAATTCTGGGCATGCTCTGCTCTGTCTTTATAGCTTACTACAACTTATGAGCGTCTGCCCCACTAAAAAGCACAGTGCTCATTTTAATCCCACTTATAATAGAGAGATGGGCAACAGGCTTTTTGTTAGTTTAGGGTGTATAGCATTCAGCTTCTCATTATACTCTGGCTTGGGGATACATGGTGTGGGTTCTTCCTCTGTGATAGTGCTTTACAGTATAGATGCCCCATCCAGCTCTTCTTAATGTCACTCATACTTTCATTTGTTTGAGCAATTCTAAAAATGACTCTCTGGCCATTCACTTGTTTATTCTCCAAAAATCTTGAGAGCACTTTATGACAGCAAAAAGTGACAAGCAGGGTAGCACTTTATAAGTAGTAATGTATATTAAAAAAGTCACTTAGTCTTTCAACACCACTTATTAAGCTCATCAGCCACCCACATGGTTGTACAAGCCTTAATTTGCTTCATACCTTATGTATCAGAAATTAAGTGGCATTTCAGTTCATTTCTTTCCAGTGCTTTGTCCTCTGATACTACGTAATTTTTATTGCCTTCTGTAGGTCTTACTCATGTCTCAGTGGGTGATATTGTCTCTTATTCAGATACTTTCTGCTGCTTCTTGAAAGATGGTCATGTTCTGTTGCCTCTTAAATTCATATTCCTGAAAGAGTATAAATGCAACCTTGAGAAGCAAGCAATGTGTAGATACTGGAAAAATGTTTGCTGCTTTTTTTTGTCTAAATTAAGTTCTTGGTTTGGAAGGAACCAGTGCTGTTGGACTTGTGAATCTTTGGTGTAAGGAGACCTACAGCTGTGTTGTCTCTTCAGGGCTGGGTTTTATACAGTAGTGTGTTGGAATGTTTTATTTAGACAATAATGAATGCTCAGACTGGCAAGTTATCATTTGTCAAGGTAAGATGTTTCTTCTGGCCAGCTGTCTGCTTTCACTGTAGTACAGAGCAGGAAGGAATGAGGATGGTTCTGCTGGGCAGCAGGACATTGCCTGTTGCTGCTCCTGGTGCTGCTTCTGCCCCACAGCCTGACTCCACTGCAGAACACCTGGAATACTGGCTTTTGCTAGAGGGCACAGTGGGTGGCTTTTCTTGAGTTTATTTGCTGAATTATTCAAGGTTTTGAATATTCTCAGTGAGGTCCTACACATCAGTCCCTTGTGGGTTATTTTTTGTTTGGGGTTTTGAAGGTTTTTTTTAGCGTGAGTCATATAATGCATAATGAAGAACAAAGGGAAGCTTTGTTGTATTCACGATGAGACTGTGTTGTAAATTTGTATTTGACAACTAGGTAAGAAAAAAAATTAAAAGTTAATTTCAGGACAAACATTCTAGACTTGTTATTTATTCGATGCAGCAGCTTTCAGCCTGATGCATTTCAAACAATTGGAGAGAATAGCATCCCAAATACAGAGCATGTGATTTATTTACTAGGGTTTTTTTTGCTGTCCCACTGCAAGGCTGCTGTTTAATTTTGCAAACAGTACTTTGTACACAAATGCTTCAAGAGGAAGTTTTCTTCAGGGGTCTTCAAAAATTTGATAGGAGTTTAAGGGGTTTTTTTCCTGTTTACTTACCTTAATTTTTAAAGTTGATATGAAGGACATTTAATAGTTGGAGAGTAACGAGTTAACAGATAGGATTAGGACTCAGTCATACTGCAGACTGTTTCTCTATCCTTGGTATATTCACGCAGAAACCAGCTCTGAAAGAAAAGTTGCATTTTGAGTTTGGATTATTTTGCAAACGATTGGATATTTTTTTGTAGGAAGATTTGTGTAAAAAACTGGTTTTGGTTTTGTTTGAAACCTGGTCCTCCCTGATGCGGTAGCAAGATCATACAAATAATTACCAAAGAGAAAGAACTGATTTTTTTTTTTTTTTTTAAATTTATTTAGGGTATTGGTGTATATTGTTAGAGCATTTGCACCCCTACTTACAGATCAAGCCACAGTGCTAAGTGGTGCTCTGAAAAAGGACCACTTTTGCCTTAGGGAATTAAGCAATGTTGATTGTGTCTTGCTTATAAACCCAAGCGAACACTGCTCTAACAGCTGGTTCTAAAAACATGTTAGAAAACTGTTACTTGCTCAGTACATTTCTTGTATTTTCTAAAAACAACAGCTGCTTATTTATTACCCAATTATATTCAAAAGTTGAATGCAATGAGTTTCTTTACTCATGGTTGAATTAACTCATTGCTAAGCCTGTTAACTGTGCTTTTCCCTTCCTTGATCTAATGTAATTGCTGTTAGAAGGTCATGCAAAAAGAAGTTTAAAATGTACCAGTTAGAGTACTTAAGCCTTGTTGTCCCGGTTACATCTACAGTGCGATTGGAATAGAAAATCTGTAAACACAAGCTGTTGACATATTAGTGCAATCGCAACAGTTCTTCAGAATTTGTTTGGTTTTCTTTTTCATGGTTACTGACTTCTTAAGTCCTTCCGCTGTCATAACTGTTGGTTTATAAGTACGTGTAATGCAGAAGCACAGACAAATGAAATGCTCTGTGAGCATGTACTAGTGGGTAGCAGTTACTGAGTGTGTGGAAAGTATTTGATGTATAAAGCAATTTTGCAATATACACTTCCTCAGAGAAAGTTATTATTCAGGATATCTGTGACAGTAGCTTTAACTTTCAAAGCAGTGAGAATCCAGTCATTTTGTTAGACCAGGCACAATTCTTTTCTGGACTGTTCCTCATATCCCTTTTAGCCTGTTCTGATGATTTACAGCTGTATTACCTGCTTAGCATTTCTTTGCTGAGCTCCCTATTTTCATAAGTAATTCTGTGTTTGAAAAGTTGTTTGGGGAAAGTGCTGGGAAGCAAAAGGGAATGCAGGCTGCAAATCAGAATAGTGCATTGGTGGTAGCTGTTGGATAGAATGCAGTGAGATGATGCTTTTTTTGGCTCTGAGGGAAAAGAAGAATTGCATCTCTTTTACTGTGACTCTCTCCTGTACTGCAAGATTCGAAATCATCGCTCCATTTTGGGGGCAAAATCTGGAGTACAGTTGGGTAAGCTGAAACAGATCACACCAAGATAATGTGTATAGCAGAGTTGTGTGTAGCCTTGGAATACTTTACATGGATAGCACAGTAGCCTGAATATCTTTATAAAAATAAGTGTTTCTTTTAGGATTTCTCCTGTCTAGCTGGTAAAGAGACACCTTCCAGAAGAATAAGTAAAAAATGCATTCTGATGATATTTTTATTGGTTTTATTTTATATCAGGCTGTGAATGTCCAAGGAAGAAAGGGTTGGAAGGTCCCCGACAGAAAGCCCTTTGGGAAAGCAGAGAGCAAAAGGTCCTTGGTGCTGAAAACTCTTTGAATGATCCAGTCAAAGACGCAGAGAAGATAGGCAAGAGCTTTCCAAAGGTATGCAGTGTTCTTTCCAGCTGTTCAATATCTAATCCAAAGTACCCTTGAAACTTCTACTAACCTGTGATGAAAGATATTTGCCCAGCATGACTGAAAGAAGTCCTACTTAGGAAATAGAATCATAGAATCATAGAATGTTAGGGATTGGAAGGGACCTCGAAAGATCATCAAGTCCAATCCCCCTGCCAGAGCAGGAATGCCTAGACTATGCCACACAGGAACGTGTCCAGGCAGGTCTTGAATGTCTCCAGAGAAGGAGACTCCACAACCTCTCTGGGCAGCCTGTTCCAGTGTTCCGTCACCCTCACTGAGAAGAAGTTTCTTCTCGAGTTTAAGCGGAACCTCTTATGTTCCAGTTTCAACCCATTACCCCTTGTCCTATCAGTGGTTGTCACCGAGAAGAGCCTGGCTCCATCCTCGTGACACTCACCCTTGATATATTTGTAAACATTAATGAGGTCACCCCTCAGCCTCCTCTTCTCCAAACTAAAGAGCCCCAGCTCCTTCAGTCTTTTCTCATAAGGGAGATGCTCCACTCCCTTAATCATCCTAGTTGCCCTGTGCTGGACTCTCTCCAGCAGTTCCCTGTCTTTCTTGAACTGAGGGGCCCAGAACTGGACACAGTATTCCAGATGGGGTCTCACCAGGGCAGAGTAGAGGGGAAGGAGAACCTCTCTCGACCTACTAACCACCCCCCTTCTAATACACCCCAGGATGCCATTGGCCTTCCTGGCCACAAGGGCACAGTGCTGGCTCATGGTCATCCTGCTGTCCACCAAGACTCCCAGGTCCCTTTCCCCTACACTACTCTCTAATAAGTCATTCCCCAACTTATACTGGAACCTGGGGTTGTTCCTACCCAGATGCAAGACCCTACATTTACCCTTGTTATATTTCATTAAATTTTTCCCCGCCCAACGCTCCAGCCTGTCCAGGTCTCGCTGGATGGCAGCACAGCCTTCTCGTGTGTCAGCCACTCCTCCCAGCTTGGTGTCATCAGCAAACTTGCTGATAGTACTCTCTAGTCCCTCATCCAAGTCATCGATGAATATATTGAATAATACTGGTCCCAGTACCGACCCTTGAGGCACTCCACTGGATACAGGTCTCCAACCAGACTCCGCCCCATTGACCAAAACTCTTTGGCTTCTTCCCCTCAGCCAGTTCACAGTCCACCTCACTACCCGAGAGTCTAGACCACACTTCCTCAGTTTAGCAGCAAGGATGCTGTGGGAGACTGTGTCAAATGCTTTACTGAAGTCAAGGTAGACCACATCCACCACTCTGCCATCATCTATCCACCTTGTTATATCCTCATAAAAGGCTATGAGGTTAGTCAAGCACGACTTCCCTTTGGTGAAGCCATGTTGACTGTCTCTAATGACCCTCTTATCCCTGATATGCCTTGAGATGGCACCAAGGATAAGTCGTTCCATCACTTTCCCAGGGATGGAGGTGAGGCTGACCGGTCTATAGTTACCCGGGTCCTCCTTCTTGCCCTTTTTGAAGACTGGAGTGACATTTGCTTCCCTCCAGTCCTCAGGCACCTCTCCCGTCTCCCAAGACTTGGCAAAGATGATGGAGAGTGGTCTAGCAATGACATCAGCCAGCTCCCTCAGCACCCGTGGATGCATCCCGTCTGGACCCATGGATTTATGGATGTCCAGATTGCTTAATTGGTCCCTAACCCCGTCCTCATTGACTAAAGCGAACTCTTCCACTGCCCTGACTTCCTCTGGGGCCTCAGGGGAACGGGGCTCCTCAGGACAGCCTCCGGCAGAGTAGACAGAGGCAAAGAAGGCATTCAGTAACTCTGCTTTCTCTGTATCATGTGTCACCAAGGCACCCACCTCATTCATCAGTGGGCCTACATTGCCTCTGGTGTTAGTTTTATCTGCCACGTATTTGAAAAAACTCTTCCTGTTGTCCTTGACCCCTCTCGCCAGGTTCAATTCTAGGGAGGCCTTTGCTTTCCTAGTTGCCTCCCTACACCCTCGGACAACAGCCTTATATTCTTCCCAAGTGGCCAGCCCTGCCTTCCAAGATCTGTAAATTCTCCTCTTGCCCTTGAGCTTACCCAGCAGATCCCTGTTTAGCCACGCAGGTCTCCTGGCTCCCTTCCTTGACTTCCTACGTGTCGGGATGCTCTGATCTTGAGCACGGTAGAAGCAGTCCCTGAACACTAACCAACTGTCTTGGGCCCCTTTACCTTCAAACAGCCTTGCCCATGGGATTTTCTCTAGTAATTGCTTGAAAAATCCAAAGTTTGCCTTGGCAAAGTCCAGGGTTGCAATTCTGCTTGCTATTTTGTTTCTGCTACATGAGATCCTGAACTCCACCATTTCATGGTCACTGCAGCCAAGGCAGCCCTCAACCTTTACTGCTTCAACCAGATCCTCCTTGTTAGCGAGGATGAGGTCCAGCAGTGCTTCTCTCCTAGTCGGCTCCTCCACCATTTGCAACAGAAAATTATCATCGATGCACTGGAGGAACCTCCTGGACTGTGGCTGGCTGGCTGAGTTGTCCTTCCAGCAAATATCAGGGAAGTTAAAATCCCCCATGACAACCAGGGCCTGTGATTGTGCGACCTCTCTCAGCTGCCTGTAGAAGGCCTCATCAACTTCCTCACCCTGATCTGGTGGCCTGTAATAGACACCCACAACAGTATCTCTCCTGCCAGCCTGCCCCTTAATTCTAACCCATACACTCTCAACTTGCTCCTCATCCATGCCTGGATGGTGTTCAAGACATTGTAGTTGCTCTTTCACGTAAAGAGCGACTCCACCACCTCGCCTGGCTGGCCTGTCTTTCCTGAAAAGGACATAGCCACCCATGACCACATTCCAGTCATGTGAGCTGTCCCACCATGTCTCTGTAATTGCCACCAGATCATAATCTCCTGCCCGAACCCAGGTTTCTAGCTCCTCCTGCTTATTCCCCATGCTGCGTGCATTGGTGTATAAGCATTTCAGGGAGCAAGCTGAGCACACTGTTCTCACCCTAGGGGGATGGGAGGCCACCCGGTCCTCATAATTTCTAGAGCACTGCCCCGCTGCAATCCCAGCTATAACCCCCTCCCCCTTCATATCTAGTTTAAAGAACGCTCTATGAGTCCCGCCAGCTCATGACCAAGGATCCTTTTTTCCCTTTGTGTCATTTGAACCCCAGCTTGTTTCAGTAGATCAGGTGCCCTGTAGATCTCCCCATGGTTAAAAAATCCAAAGCTAGACCGCTGGCACCACCCCTTTAGCCAAGTATTAATCTGCTGCACTTTGTCAAACCTACCACTATTTTTCCTCATAATTGAAGGAACAGAGGCAAACACAACCTGTGCGCCTGATCCTTCTAGCATCCGCCCCAGTGCCCTAAAGTCCCTTTTGATTGCTTCTGGCCGTCTCTCTACTATCTCATCATTACCGATCTGCATAACCAAAAGCGGGTAATAGTCCGTGGGTTTGACCAGACCAGGAAGCTTCTTGATAACATCCTTAACTCGGGCCCCAGGGAGGCAGCAGACTTCCCTGTGGGTCGGATCAGGGCGGCAGACAGGGCCCTCTGATCCCCTCAAGAGGGAGTCTCCAATTACAATTACCCTCCTTTTTTTCTTAGATGAAGAAGTCCTAATGCGTGTAGGTAACAAGGTTTTTATTTTTAATATGAGATTCTGTTGCAATTTGTTTTTTCAGGGGAAAAAACAAGAACTCTGAATAGTTGAAGCTGTTGAGCTACTTTTCGGGAGTCTGATGTAACCATCCTACAGAGGAAGAGTACCAGCTATAAAAGCTTGTTGCTCTGTTAAGTTTCTTTTTGCAACTGGAGAAAACCTGACCTATTCTGTAGTGCTTTCTAACTTTTCAAGTGTTTTGATCTGTTTCAGCTGGATCTAAATGGTATGATATCTGGGAGACTAAGGGAAAAAAAATGGTGATTTCTTAATAGTCAATGGAAGTGTCTAAAATTGAGAATGCTGAACCTGTGTTGCTGTTTCAGTTTTGAAGTTGTTCAAAATAAAAATTAAGTCCTGATTTTTTTTTATTGTTGAAAGGAATTTGGTGGGTTTTTTTCCTTTCTTTATTCTACTTCGTTTAGTTATTGAGCTGGTATTTTGTGACTATATAATGGTGCGGTTTTTTATTTATTTTGCGGATCTAGGTAAACATTCTAATATATTAAGTTTCTTAAGCTCTTAAAACTGTTACACTGGCCCGTTTTTGTTTGAGAACCACAACTAGACTTTAAACGGTGTTTTCTGAGAAGAAAAAAAACAAACACTTTAAGTTGATGTAGCTGAATCAGCTTCAAACTTTCCTTTCCCTGTCTCCACAAGAGTATGTCTGTGGTGACTTACTTTTGTATGTTTCTATTTGTTTTTGCAAGGACATTGCTTCTGTCTGACACTGGCAATGCACCTCTCTTCTGACAAACATACCATTTCGTTTTGGCTTTCATCCCTTCTCATTCTCCTGAATCTCCAAATTTAAAAAATAAATAAGAAAAATTTGTCTGTTGCTTTCTGAAATATTTCTCACCAGGCATTAGAAATGGTTCTCTGTACTGTCTCTCCAGCTATTAGTATCTGGGTATCACTGAGGCACCTACCGGTCAGTCCATCAGTTCCCTGTTTTTCAGTCACTGGTTAGAAACTTCTACATTACTCTTACAGGTATCTTTTCATTTTGACTTGTGAACAAATGAGTATTTCATGACTTATGAAATCTTACCATTTGTTCCTGTTTCTGGTGAAGTCATCAGGATTTTTACAGTAAACTTCAGCAGAGTTATGCTTTACCCCTGAATATATGAACTCTGTGCAGGTAGTATGCCTGTCTGGCTCTTGTTCTTTGAAATTCATGAGCACTGTTAGTTGACTGGTTCTGGCAAGCATCTGTGTTTCTGAAGATCTTATGTTTCCCAGATGAGTCCTACCAGAGACCCTGATGTCTTTATTTAATCAATGGATTAGAAAACTGGAGTAACTCCAGAAATAAGACATCAAAAATTGTGTATGTTTCAGTGTACTGCATTTTTACCATGCCCAAGCAATAACTTAAAACGTTAGGTTTCCAGCAATGGAAGAATACCTTCCTTGCACTTCACGTTTCCTTGATCTATTGTTTCTAAGTATTTCCTTTCCCCTAACAACATATACTACCATAGGTGCCGCATGTGAATTGTCCTATTTCTTAGCCTGTTGGAAATAAATGACAGAGGGAATGATGAGTCCATAGGCAGTGAAGGGGTGAGTTAGAATGGTGTTTAAAACAAAGGTACTCGCAGAACTCTGTCCTGTAGCTTGTGTGTATTGAGCTGCAGTTCTAGGTCATTTTATTAAAACAGTGCATTCTTACTCAACAGTTTAGTTGACTTGAGTATTTGTTTCAGTCAAAAGGATTAGGTATAAATGAGCGCCTTGTCTTCCTTAAGTCATTTTATGTGATACTTGGAATCAAACTTGTGTGGTGCCTCCTCTCTTTTGACCTATATCAAGAGAGCTTTTAAATTCCGCCTTGTCTTGTGTGACATATTTTTTAATGACAATTCAACAGAACAATGTCTTTATTGAGGAGTGTACCATAACTAATAGTCTTCTCATTTATAATAATGAAATTAACACTTTAAATACATTTTTTTGGAAGTAAAATTCACTTACCTATATTCACTTAAAGATTACACTTCATTAAATTCTCTTTATACCATGAAGGAAGTAAAAGTCAGAGCATAAATTGATCAGCTCTGTGGAGTTCAGGTGAGGAATATGTAGAACTAAGTGTAATTAAAAATTCTGCATTCGAACAGTGCATTTATGGAAAAATAGAGAAAAAGAAAATGGAAAATCTAGGTAAAATCCACTGTCAAATATTGTTTAGCGCTTGTCAGTAAAAGTGAAGATATAAAGCTTATAAAAGTTCAGAGTGAACAGTTTATGCAATTTCAAAATTTAAGCACTTGGAATATATCATGTTCAGTAAAAAGCAAATATATTGTCATGAAATTGTATCCTTGAGACAAGATTATAAATGTTTGTATTAGCGTAGTGTTACATAGGAATGAACTATGGTGATGAAAGTGATCTAAAATCTTTTCTGTGTCTTGTAGCTAAATAGTGATCTAACAAATACCTGTGCTTACTTCTAAGTAGATGCAAATATGACTCATAGCTGAGCTAGAACATTTACTTCAAGGACAGACATATATTGCATTATTGTAATATCTTGTAAAAGCTGACATGTAATATTTAAATACGCTTTGATACGAGGTTCATCACTGAAACAGTGAAAAAGCAACCGGAAGTTTTCTGAATGTCTTCTCCTGATCTTAAAATCTTTGTTACAAGGCTCAATTAAATTGTACAGTAACAGGCAATTAGGCTAAACTGTTTACATATCGAGCTCTTAATAGGCCAGTATCAATAGCATAAATATTCTTAGATTAAGAATGTGTATAGAGTACTGTTTTAAACATTTAAATTAATTAAAACTGCACTCACAGGTCATTAAAATTGTAGAGAACCTTTGATAATGTGATTTTCGTTATCCTGATGAGATATACTTTTCCCATTTTTATATTCTTATTCTCTCAGGTTTCTCACAGAGTACATTCTATGTTTGATTGCTTTTTAGTAGTTATCAGCAGGGTGATTGTAGCTTCTCTGTGTTTGGTAAATTCTATTTCCGCATATAATGAACTACAATGCAATTTTATTCTTTGAAGTTTTATTTGGTGTAAAACTTTATGAAAAGCTACACTGGACATTTCTGGAGTCAAGGCATTATCTGTTTCTGTGAAACAAATTTTAAAATAATGGCCAGTGGTATATTAAAAAAAATGCCGAAGTAAAGTCCAACGATCATACGAACATAGCTTTTGTAATTAATAGGACTTTGAGTCAAAATATTGCATGTATAAACCCCAAAGTTTTCCTCAGTTCTATGGAAGAAAGTGTACAAAATTTAGAACTACTAGGTCTGTGCTCTCAAACAGAAGGAAATCTCAAACTAAATGATTAATTAAATCAGATTATTGATCTTGAAAATAGATTAACACTGACCTATTGAGACAGAATTGAAAAGATGAGGTGCCAAAGCAGTTAGGAAGGGTCATAAATGACATAAGCAATAGTGTCATGTTTGTCATAAAGTTACTAAGAAAAATGCAGTGGGGAGGAGGTGACTGACGGATAATACTGGGAATACTGATTTCTACAGAACTTCACTGGGATAGTGAAAGTTCAGACAGATAGCTAAGGTGACTAAAATCAGTTACAAATATGTAAGACCACAATCTGGAGAAGGGGAAAGAAAATACATCTCTTTTTCAAATAGGATAAGAAGTAAAAGTTAAGGTATTATAGACTGGAGAGAATAACTTAAATTCCTAATGAAATTTGTAATGAATAAATGAAATTAACTGAACACCTGGGAGAAAGCAGAGGAAGAAGCAATTGTGAAAATGGATTTGCAAGGTAAAAAGTCTAAATTGCATTCCAGTCTAAATTGCATACATAGCAGGAGTAGAGGTCTCATGGATACAAAAGGAGCAGGAATGTTCTAACTTTATCTTACTCTTAAGATATAAGAGCTCTTATTAATAAGGCTTTGGATACTGTCTCACAGATCATTCCTATTAGCAGCTGTGGAACCCTGGCTTAACAGAAACTTTCCTAAATTAATGGAAAACAGATTCGAAACATGCAGATACATTGAATAGGCTTTTTCCAGGATATGTTGTCATTAATGATCTGGGAAATGGAACAAAAAGTAATGCTGTCTAGCCTTGCAGAGCTAGTGAACTGGGCTTGGTGAGAGTGGAACAGCAAGAGCAAATGAGGACAGGAGTACAATTTAAAAACTGACCTACTGGGGAATGGCTCTGAAGAAATAATACAAATACAGAACAAAATGTTTAGAGAGTTGTCCAAATGACTTTTATTTAGAATAGCTTCTCGGTTTTTTTTTCGTAAAAATGGGTCAGCAATGGCATCATATTGCAGAATAACTGTTGTGTAAACCAGGAGTATTGTATGGAGGATGTGGAGTATTCCCCTTGCTTTGTTCAGTTGGCATGAAGCTTTGGCTGTGGTGTTGTGTTCAGTTTGATCACGCCTCTTCAGAGACAAGCGAAGCAGCTACAGTAAAGCAGTAAGAATGATTAGAAGTCTGTGAAACATAACTGGCAAAGAAAAGGTGACAAGTAAAATTGCATAGTCTACACAAAACCATGAAGATGAGACAGGATGCATACTTAAAATCGAAAGGAATTCTGTTTTAAAAAATAGTTGGTTTTGTTGGAATTTAATTTAAAGGAATTACATATTTTATTAGGCAATACTCTTGGGTTTTTTTTATAAAAATCCTACTACAGACTTGAAAGTGGTAAAAAAAAGCAGCTTCTTTTTAGATAAAACCAATGATTTTTGTTTAAATTTGTGTATGATATTCTGTGTAACAGATGATGTGATGATGGCTTTAATTTTAGCTTGTACCTGAACATGTCGTTTTAAATACGACAGACCTACAGGAAGAAAATAAGAAAATATTTAAGAATCTTAGCTACAAATAGAGCTGTATGGACAAAAAATATTCACAGAGCTGCAAGAAAAAATTATAGAAGACAACCTAGATATAATTTTCCATCCACCATTGCAGCTTTGTTAAATGAAGATACCCAAAGCCATGCATTTCTAGAAATAGATTGTGTGATATTTGAAGCCATTGGCGCTTGATGAAATTACCTTGCAGAGCTTCCAAGGGGTTTCTTTGTGTCAAAGAACATTGCTTATTTTGAGTCATTGCTAAGAATAAAAAAATAACAAGCCTCCAAGACTGAAAACAAATACAGAAGAATGCTGGAAAGTAAGATGCATTTAATCCTAATTCTAATTGTAGATCTGCTTTGCATATCTGTACTTGAGTGTAAATAGTGACAGATATTCGAATAACAGTCTGTCTTCTGTGAGACTGTGAATCTCACTCCTGCTATAATAATTTGCAAAAAAATGCTGATCATAGAATTGCTAATTTTTGATGAGCAAATGCTTCAATTTCCCAGAGAAGGGACCTATTAAAAATTTATATTCAGTCTAAGAAAAAAGCCTGAATATTGCTGAGAAAACATAAAAAAATATTATAAACCATTTATATAAATGTAAAAAAAAATATTAAGATTTCAAAATATTTGTGTTTCTTTTTACTGATAGCTGTTGCCCTTGCCGTCTTCCTTAGGACAGACAGCTCTGTCAGATGAGGAGGGCTGGGAATTACGTGGGGCATGAGGGTTCCCTTTCTCCTGCAGGAGTTTCTGCAATGCTTTCCCTCCGTCACTTTGGGTTTTACAATAGGATTTAACTTTGTGTGATTAAAGAGGGAACTCGAAAACATGACGAGAGCCTCCACACAAAACACACGCAGCAGGTGGTGGAGTGATGCTTGCTTAGTTGTCGGTAAGGTCAGCAGTGTTTGGCCTCTGAGACCATAATTGAGTAATTTCATTAACTCTGGACTAGTGCTTTGTTTTCCCTTTAATTAGAATGTCAAGACCTTAAAATTTCTCTTGGAAATTGTCTGAGAATCTTAGAGGGGTCAAGGAGGAAAAGGACTTAGCTGTGCTTGTTCCTTCACTAACAAATGCACGGTGCTTACAGCGCCCTTTTTGAAACGTGCTGGGTGAAATGCCACCTGGCAGCGCAAGTTCTCTCTGGAACGGCAGCGGTAGCGCTCTCCTGACTGTTCAACTTTTGCCAAAGTCTCTGTTCTTTTAAAGAAAAATCACAAAGACTCACTAGAAAGCTCTGCACAAGATGCATAGCAGGGCACCCTTGGTTGGGTACCTTGGTTATGACATTAGTGACGCAAACCTCCTTGTGCTGGAAAAATGTTGATTTCTTTTTGAGACAAGAATTGGTTTTGTGTGAGAAAAAAACTCTATATTCCAAAAAATCTGTTTCCAATTATAAATCTTTTGGGTTTTAAGGTCTGTTTTGTAGTAAAAGTTGAATAATGCAATAGGTGGGAAGACTTACGTAATAATTTCGGAATGCTGTATGCGTAGTTTTAGTTTCCAAAACAACAAAAAACCAATTTGCTTTACGGTTTTTGGGTATTAATAAAATACATACAAAAATGTTAATTAGTTAATTTTAATGGCTCTAAAACTACAAGTCAAGATGTTCAGAACGGTGAGTGTATTTGAACTGAGGGAATAATCACTACTGTATTTTTAGAGAAACACTTTTGAAGAAATATACTTCCAGAAGGGACATTTGCAATATAAAAAATTTAACTGACCTTGGTGTTCAGGTATGTGGCTAAAAGGAAGGGCAGATATGTGAGCTATTGCATGATATACTTACCCAAAAAAAGTAGATTAAATGTGGAAAAGTTAACAAAACTAATTGTTTTTTGTCTTTCCATTTTAATGTAGTTCAGCTTTAATTGTTCATGCATAAAAATAGATCCCTCTCTAATTACTGGAATGTGATTGAAATATGCAATAAGCACTCAGACCTCTAAAATCTGGAAGGGCGGGCTCAGGTGCTCGCTAACGGTGGTATTTATACTTTAAATTAACTTTTCTATACTAAGTTATGAATTTTGGTGTTTGAATCTTTTTCTCCAATATTTACACAAAACCTTTGCATATGTAAACATCACTTTAAGGAAAATTAAATTCAACATTAACATTTAGTTTTCATGGTAACCACTCTCTCCAACATACCAGAAGTACTCCGTCAGGAAGCTGCGCTGCTCAGCACGTTCAGGGTTGTTTGTCTTGTGTATTCAGACAGTACTTCTGGGAGTAGAAAGTAATTCTTTGTTTTCTTTGAATACGATGAACTGAAATAAAATGCTAAGGTTGTGTTGCGAACAGTTTATGAATTAATAATCGGACATTTTGTCCAAAAAATGTAATTGTTTTTCATCGGAGCGTCACATACTCTGAAGATAATGGGTCACAGGACTTCTCCTAATTGGATTTCCAGTTCAAATCTAGGCCTGATGGGTTTGATTGTGATTAAAACTAGTTGTTGGATAATCATGAATTTGTGGATCTTATTTTCTCAAACATGCAATAACCAAAGTGAAATCTCTGTCAGCTGAGAGACTGAGGTCTGACGGATTACTGACAATTTATAACCTCCTCCATCTTTAGGAGAAACATGACTGGGATGGAGAGAAGCTATTCTTAGTCTTTCTGCATTGTCTGAGATCCTCTGAGGTTGCTGCCTTCCACCCCCATTCGTAATTTCTTTGTCCTTAACACCAGCTCATTGCTACAGATCACTGAACCGTTGTCAGATGGTAACACCTTCCCTCCTGTCAATATGAGGGTTTTGCTTTCCTGAGGAAAGGTTCCTTGGTGAAGGTTTTCTGCTAGAAAGGAACCTGTAATGATGTTTATGCAGGTGGGGGTTTTATGCCAGAACAAAAATAATTTGAAAGTGATATTTAGACAATAAAGGTGGATCAAATCTGCTGCTGCTAAATGCAACCACTTTAGTAAATCAGAACTGCTGAACAGCACGTGCTCTGCCACAGGAAACAGTTCTGTGGATGCATTAAGAATGTCTTCGTACCATATTGCAAATTATTTGTTTTTAGATAAGTGCAGTCTAATGTCTTACTGCGGAGTATGGCCATGATCTCACAGCTTTGTCTTTGGGGGAGAAAGAAGGATGTTTGTTGGGTTTTTTTTTGTTTGTTTGTACTCAAGTGGTTTCACATCTCTTTTTTTCCTGTTTCCTTTCACCACCCCTTCCTTCTCCCTAACAGCTACCCTTCTCTTTCCTACTTCTACTCTCCTTGTAAATGCCCTAAACTCTTTCAGCTAACATGCTGAATTAAGAAGTTATTTACACAAGTTTGAAAGTGTGATACAGAATTCTGTTACTCGAAACATGCTGAAGCAATAGCAATAACGCTGCATATATAGTCAGTGGACCAATTTAGTTTACATGTCTCTTGTATATTTTGAAACATCTTTGGGTCTTTATATTTACAAGTTTTTATCATCTTGTGTATATACAGTTCAGATAATGTGCTATATATTGTAAATCATCCAAACCATTTAATTTACTGCACATCTGAAGGTGCTTTTATTTTTGCAGGAATGCTTCACTCACAGCAGAAAGCACAATGGTTCTGTAGCACCTGTAAAGAAATTGTTCCTTTGAAGCAATACAGCAAAAAGGTGTTTGCCGTGATTTAAATCTGTCAAGAGTAATTTCAACAAATTCTTGCAGGTTAAAAAGTAAAAGAAAAAATAAGAAAAACGCCATGTATATGGATTTTTTCAAAAGTTTTGTCACATGTACCAGTAGTATTTGTTAACGTATGAATTCTTTGTGTATGCTAGATTTCCAGGTTTCCGATTTTTTTATTCTTATTTTTTACAGTTTCTTAGTATACTTAGCTCTTGTAGCTAATTTAGGAACAATGCATATAGCTGTGGCATCTGTTTCAGCTGTTTATAAATATATTTTTCATGCCAATGGCCATAAAAGGATGTAGTTAATACTAAAGAAATACACAGTCCTCCTCCTTTGCTCTTCAGATAAAAATTGTTGGTATTCTGTTGTGCTTGCCCTGACTTGGATGCAGCAGATAAAATAATCAGAAAAAAGAGCCGTACTTATCTATGTTAATGTAATAGGGAAAATAACCTCAATGATGTGTTTCAGCATAGATAAGAGGGTTGGTTGTTGTGAAGATACTATTCTTGGTTTTGCATTATTGCAAATGTGAAAAATAGCAATGAAGGTGTAGAGATGAAGTAGGAGGTGTTTTAACTTTTAAAGATGATCCATTGGGAAAAAAATTCCTCATTTTTAATGCATTGTACTTGGATTTTTAGATGTACAGTCATTTGTTAAATGATTGGTTTTGTACAAATGTAATAGTAATTTAAAAGAGATGTTCTCGTAAGTTCCAGGTTATAAGGCTTTGGCAGCTTTTTCTTCTGTTCCTGTTCAGTTGTTGACTAAACTTCCCTTGTTCTGATCTTGTCTCTCCAGCTTCTTCTGTTTTGCAGACTAATAGTTCATGGCCAGTTGTTGCTTGCCACTAAAGCTTTTCCTCTGATCTCAAAAATCCATCCAGGCTAAAATAGTTTTGGAAATAACAATGAAGAGAAGCTGAAAGGACTTTGTTGGCACTGTTGTTTGTTTATAGTGTTTTGTTTTATTTTAATGGAAGACAACCTATTTTTTACTAATTAAGTGTTTTAGAAACTGTGTAAACATAAAAAGAATGAGAGAGGAAGGCTGACACTATTTGGAACACATTTAAGGTTAATTGGATATGTCCTGTGTTGTATCCTGTAATTCCTGTATTCATCCTAAAAAGACAACCAACCAACCAAATTGCTCACGTATGTTCTTAACCTTGGTGTGGAGTTAACTGGGTCTTGGTCTGAGAAACATAGCAAGGAGCTCTTTACAGTCTGTGTGTAGCTTATTTCCATTTTTGTCAGGACACATGCACAGTGAGCTTCCAGCCACCATCTGGTCATCTCTGTGAGCAGGAACCCTTGGTGGCAGCAGAACAGGCTGTACGTGCCTGAGCTGCAGTTGGGAGCTTGCTTAGAACACGCCAACACCTCTGCAGGAGACTCTTCTTATTCAGCTGTATCAGCTACTCAGCAATGCTTTACGTGGTCTTGAATTTTACGCCTTTTGAAACAATCTTCTTCTGTTTCTTTGGGAATAAAAAGTTTTGTTTTCTAAAATAATTCATGAGCGTCAGGAAAGCTTTTAAGCTGGAAATGTGGAGCTATAAATATTGTTCCTAATATTAGAAATCATGTGTGTATTACTTCTCAAAATTTTGTGTACTAATTGAATTAATTCATTGTGACTTTCATGTTAGAAGGTGCTCTCGTAGAAGTAATGAAACAACAAGAGGATGACCTTTTGGTTTCTCTTCCCAGCCAAGTGCATTTGAATACCATTTCAGTATTAACAGTCATTGGATTGTTCTAGTCAATATATTAATGGCACAGCTGAGATTTGATTTTATTAGTGCTGTCATTTTGGAGAGTCTGCAGGAACTCGTAGTTTATCTATCAGCTGTAGCTACACAAGTGCAGGCCTGTGTCTTACAAATGAGAGGTCGATCTACTTGTAGTTTACGTTGGTTTTATCTACTTTAGCTGCACACTCGATACATATAATCCACTTACCAATGGGTTTTAGGGTTTTCAGTTTTTATTCTCAAACTAATGCCTGTACATTAAGTAACAATTAATATCTAAAGCTCTGCAAAAGTGTTTAGGTTCCCTGTTACAGAAGTTGGTAGATGTCTAAATGCTTTTGAGAATATAAGGCTTATGTGCTGAGATTGGGTTGATATTTTTGTTTAATAAATTTTCTAAGCATGCTGAAGGGAGTTAAATATCCAGCTTGGGTTTAAAGACATCTATCAGTATATAATGTACCGGGAATGTTAATATTCTGGTAATCTTGCGTCGTAATAATCAGTTGAATCCAATGGCTTGTTGTCAAGGGCAAGGTTCCAATTTTCTCCCCCTGTTTTCTCCCTTCTCCTTTCATTCTTTGAAGAGAAGAATCTGTTATTCTGGTGGTGGTTGTTCTCTGCCAGTTTAGTTGGGTGAACATGGGATCAAAGTAATGATATTCAGTGCGGGAGGTCAGGCTGCTTTGGCATGCGTGAGGGCACAGGATCATCACTATGGCTGCCAGCTTTTAGATTAGTATGTTACGTGAAATCTCATTTTTGTTTCCTATTCACTGTATAGTAGGTGACAGCTTCCGGGAGGGTTTTCAAGTTTGTGATGCTTCTTACAGAATCCTAACAGCCTTTCTTACGTCTGAGACAGAATTCTACTGAAGCTGTTGAGGAATGTGTAAGCTAGTTGAGCCAATGGTGAGAGTTTGTCTAGTTCTAAGAGGATTTCATACCTGTATGTTTCTTCTACAATTTTATTCTGAACATTACATGTTTAAGAGTTCTGCCTGGTCCTATTCTAATAAGACAGTAAGGTATTCTTTGTTTGGGTTTTTTTTTTTATTTGAGAAAGCTGAATTTCTAGTGTTATGATAAAGACTTACTGCTGTATGAATCATTGCATTTTACCTTTCTATTGAAGTGTGCATACAAGCTATGAAGATGGAGACCTTATGTTGTATCAGTGTAAAAAACGTACCCGTTGTATATTAAACCTTCTGTGTGTGATTCTGTTCAGTGTCTTTTCCATGGATCTTTGAACTGCTACTCTCAACCGTTACTTTGAAGGCTGCTTTTTGTGGCTGTTTCTTCCCCTCGGCTTTTTCCCCATTTCCCCCGAGGGATATCCAGGTAATGCTGTGCCGATTGATCCTCACGCCTGTATGCAGTATTGTAACTTACACATTTCAGGTTTGCTTTTTTTCTTAATTTAAGGCCTGCAAATTTTAAGTGTTACTCTTTGGAGTTTCTGTGATGATAGCACTTTATTTTCTGCTTTAGATTCTGACCTAGAAAAGGAAATCTTTTGAGAGAATGTACTCATCAATTTGATAGAAGCCTCCGAAGAATGTGATAAGGCAATATTAAAGTCACAAACACACACAGAGTGAGTTTGTGTTGGCAGTAAAACCTTGGTTGAGAACAATCCCACATAAATTAAGAGAACTGTGGAAATCTTAGGATCCTACTTCTCAAGCATGACCATGTAACCTGTTTTAATTATGGTTTTGCAGCATATTTTTTCTTTTTTTCATGAAAAAGTGGTCGTATGCAGTAGAACGTTTTTCCCGTAGAAATTGTCATCACCCTGTGTACTAGACATTGATGACAATACCAAAATACATCAGGAATTAACTTGAACTTTCACTTCACTAACAAGAAGGACGAGAGACTACTATGACCTGACTCAAAAGATGAGGCATCAAAACACTTGAATATCTCTGTAGGCTCCCCTCAGTGCAGAAATGTGTCTGACTTTCAGTAGGAGACCTGGCACCAAAGAAAGGATTAGAAGTAATGTAGGCTTGCCAGTCTTTCTGGATGGTGTATTGATAATTGAATGTAGAGTAGGTGTTTGTGTAGGATGCTTCTTAATTTTAAAATGTGCTTTCTTTTTAGATGTTGTTATTCCGAATAAATAAGACACTGTTTTAAGAAGGGATTGGACTGAAGATAATCCTGAGAGAACAGAATCAAAGGTGCTGTAATCTTTTTATTGAAATTCATCCCCTGTATATATTTCACATACGGTTTTCTTCAATTCCAGTGGAAGGGATAAGTATATGTCTAGTTTTGGGAATGATAGAAATTGAAAGAGGAATGGCATTTGATATGTTTTAGTGAGCATTACTTTATGTAGTTGAACTGCAATCCTGAATGTCTTTTTCACCGTAGCACAAAAAAAGATAATTTTTAGCTAAAAAATTGCCAGTGTGATTCGAGTAAATTTTTGAGCCTGATCTGGAGGCAGAGTATTACAGAATTTTTCATCAGTTAGGGGCTGGAAGTTGGAGACTTTATTATTTCCTTCAGGACAAATACAAAGGAGGTCCAGAGGTACAATCTGGGGCTGAGACATTACAGACCTTTTATCTGATGTGCAGCAATGGCTATGATCACATGAAAAAGGTATTTAAAAACATATTAAATGCCTTTAATAACTGCAGATCCTCCAGGTAAAAATTGTGTTGATTTTTTTTTTTCCAGTTTAGTTGTGTGAAAGCTCTTGCCAGATATTGCCTTCAGTGCCTGCCGATTGAAGGCAGAAGCGCAACAAAAAAAAGAAACTATTAGAGGTGTTGGAGTGACAGCTGAAGGTAGAAATGAAAGATAAAAGAATGAAATGACAGGTGAGGAAGGCAAGGTAGTTCTCTGAGTAAGGTGACTGGATCTTTGGGGAGTTTGGAATGAAAAGGCAATTTGCAGGGTAATGCAGAAATTCCTGAGAGCTTGGCAAGAATAGAGGAAAACAGGTGATTGTAAATCTTGTGCTTCAGATGAAAAGGAAGCTCTAACAATTCTATGTTTGCTTGAATGCCAACAAGTGGAAGTTTGCAGTCACACATTCTAGACTGGAAATGAGGAACTGAGGAAGACCTGTCAGCAGAGATAGATTTTTATTCCCAGATCCAAGAGGCATTTTCCAGAAATGCTACTTTTGTGAAACTACTCCTATGCTTATGTTGTTGTTTTCACTCTAAGAACACACCAGCTGGAATGGGACTTAAAATGGAAAAGGTAGCATTGCAGGTCTCTCTCTTTCTGCATAACTGCAGTATCTATGTTCCATGATGTTTGCCACATACTTAGGAATACACGGAAGCTAGAAAAAGAATAATAGAGTGAAAGGTTGGCAAGAACGTGTCAGATGACTGTGTAAGTAAACAAAGAATGAGACAATGATACAGATTAGAGGTGATAAAAAATAAGGGGATAGAAGATCGATATGATTTAGAATCTCAGAGGACAGAAGTAGAGAAGAAAGTGAGTGAAATTTGTGTGGGGGAATGCATGGTGGAACTTTTTGTGTTTTGAAATTAACAGAATGACAGAAGGCTTGAGATACAGTTAGAATATTGGCAAAGGAAATCTCCTTTGCCTACTCCTGTCCACTTGGGCTTACTGTAAAGAGGAATATGTTAAGGGGCCTTGTAATCCTAAAGCTTTGACTAAAGACATGGAGAAAGTTGCCAAGAAGGCGAGGTAGAAGATGGACATGTACTTAACCAAGTTATTTCATGATGCAAGTCTGAGCAAAGTTCAGATTTAGACTTGGTTGATTGCATTTTTGTATGGGTTATTACTGTGGATAAGGGAGAGTCTTAACTGCTTAGGCATATTCAAAGGGCACTTAGACATAAGCTTATGACCAGTGAATCAGGGCTCAAGGGAGAGTTTGAACCACCATAGATTCTCAAGAATTGGGAAAGTTATGAGAAAAAGCCTTTGCTAGAGGAGTAAACAGAGAAAACAAAGTCAGTAGTTTAAGGATATTCAAAGTAACTTGAGAAGGTACTTTCTTAAAAAGCTGGGTGATACGGCCTGTGTGCCACAACTTACTGATTTTATTTTTCTTTAAATGAGTTTTTTTATGCTTCTCAGTTCCGTGTGCTCTGTGGCAGAGTTCTTTGGAGTGTCTGCTTCTCAGCCTGTTTTTTTTTTCCCCACTAATGTCTTACTTCCCTTACTGTCTTTTTAGTTTTTCTAAAACTTTTTTAATCCGGAGTTTATCTCTAGAAACGTCCTGTGAATTGAAACAGGCTGGTGCAAGCTGTGATCAGATAATTTTTTAATTTTTCTGTGTAGTGTTGTGTTTATTGTAGGTTTCTGTTGGTGTTTCTTTAACCATTAGACTCAAAACTGTGCTTGGTGAATTCTGTGGGGTTTTAGTCACTTGTATCTCATAACTGGCTGTACCACTACTGTCTGAGCCCACAGAGGCATATCAATATATTGCACTGTTAAAAATTAATAAAGCTAATGCCCACATTCTTCATACTAATCCTGTGCTGTAGCTATTGATGAATGAAATTTGACATTTCCAATAAAAGCTTTGAAACTCTTAAGGCACTGTCCAAGTGCCTAGATCCAGAATGGAATTGCAAATTGTCTTGAATCTGTCTGTGGAGGAGCAGTTGTGGAGGATTGAGTTCAGATATTCCCTCTGATCTTGTCAGACTAGATGGAACAGAAAGCTACTGTGTGTGAAAAGGTTTTCTATACTTTGAAGAAGGAGACCAAAAAAGACAAACAGAATCTAGTTCCATTTCAAAATTGAGTTGGTTTTGAGAGGCTAATGGTGATTAAAAAGCAATACACGGTGTTACTTGCATTCTTACTAAGAATATATGATTTTGGATACAAGAAAAAGAACAGATCTGTTAGGTAAATCATTGCTGTTTCTCAGTGTAAAGCTCATTTTAGTTCCCTGTGCCATCTATCCTAACCCACATAAAAAAATGACTTTTCTGTTTGGAAGTACGTGGACTAGGTTTCAGGACATGAATAAGATCTTTCAGTTTTTGATATCTCTCATGAAAGCTCATTCTTTTGATTTTGTAGCTTAGGAGTCAGGTGGTAATAAACTAATTCCATTCGATCAGCTTTGTCTGTACCAAGGAATTGTCTTCATGGTATTGTGCCAGCAATCTGTGCATACTTCTAAGACTATCTTTAGGATGTAAAAAGTGACTCATGAAACAGAGAACTAAAATAATAGAAAACTAAAACATGTGTATGATTAGTACTAATATTAATACAAATCATCCTGCGGTTGTAGAAGGTAGATTTATCTGCATTAAGCAATTATGCAAAGCCAATGTAAATAATGTTACTAATATAGTAAAAAGTCTGACATGAAGCCTTAGATACAGAATCATAAAATGTTTTCAGGGTATCTTTTTTTTTTTTTTTTTCTTGGAAGCCATTCAGGATTTTTATATGCGACCTGGGAAAAAAGCATCTCAAAAATCTGATTGATAATTGATTCAAAGCTTCTGATGAAGTTAGCAGACGACTGTGTGGGTTGGAAGGCACCTTTAAGGGTCATGTAGTCCATGAAATGAGTCCCCTGAAATGAGAAGGGACTTTTTTAACTAGATCAGGTTTGATTAAGGAGTTCACTATTGACTATGACAAAGGGAGCAAAACATATTCCTAACAGGACTGTTTGCTTAGACAAGAGTAAATTAGGATTTAGTAGTTGAAAATTGAATCTAAGGACATTCTAGATGAGAAATAGAGCATTCCTTTTTAACAGGGAATTTAGGCATTTCAGAAATGTACTGGCAGTTATGGTGAAGTCTTCAGTTTTGAAAAGATTGACAGTTTCTAAATAACAGCTTTTTTTTTTAAGCTGTGTCTAGATTAATTAAAGGAAGTGCAATGGCATGACTTTTATGTGGCCCCAAATCAATTGCAGGTGTTGTCTGGTCTGGCTTTATAATCTAAGTCTTGATGAATTTAGAACAGGAGGACTTCCTTGCACCGTAAGGCAGTTTTTAACAGTTTTGGTTCCACTGCTGGCATTTTTGTGAAGTCAGTCTGGCAGTACCTCACATATTCTGTAGTATCCACCTCCTGCAGTGCTGAAAATATTTATGCTGAGTTACAGTGATAAGGAGCATTATCGCTATTTGATTTAGTACTTCTTGCGGACAACTACAGCCATCAATTAATTAGCTTTTTATTATAAAGAATCCATTACTCTCCAGTACTGGCGAACTGAGTGCTTTGTACCTCCATGTCAAAGTACTCTTACAGCCTTGTTTTCATTATTTATCATTATATGAAGCTTGGAATAACTGTTACTACCTGTCCTGGAACTGTATGATTAAAAGCAAAAGGGAGTAATATGGACAGCAGCTGTAAAGGATAATTCCAAATAAATCAATAACTAATGGTCCCTGAATGTGTTTACTAGTTCATTGTAGTGATACATGGGCCTTTGTAAACCCCGTGTGCCTCACAACAGTTACTAAGATGATTATAGCATGTGCTTTAGTCCTGTGCAAAATTAACTAATACTCTAAGATATTGAGAGTATAAACGCATTTTTGAAATTCCTGACAGTGCCTTAAAAGCATATTACTAATCTGAGGTAAAATGAAATGTGTTTGTTTATATGTGGAAAGTTAATTAAAAAAATTAATAAAAAAAAATTTAAAACTTATTTGGGCATGCAGTATCAATATTTGGACCTTATTAGTGGTAGGAGAGCCTTTAGGAGAAGATGTGTTTTTCTCTTGTTGCAAGTACAAGGTAGAATCATGTCAAACTAAATCATCCAAAAACTAATAGAGATTCCCGACACTTTTTTTTACAGTGCATGTGTTAGAAATAAAATGAACATTAATTCAGATGAACTGTACTTTGCAAGGTCTGTAAATGAATGTACAATCTTGCATTAGCTTCTAAGGAGTTTTGTCCTCTGTTTCAGCACTGCTGTTTCCGTAAAGTTTTCCACTTCTACCTACACCATTTTTTGGGGGGATGTTGCTAACGCTTTTTCATCTTATTTTGCACAGAATTTGTAGGGACAGTGTCATTGCTCTAACCATGTGTTATTGCTGCTGCTTAACTGAAATAGACAACCTGTACTAATTCCTGGTAACCCTGGGCAAACTGCATGTAGAGTAGAAGAATGAACGTAGCAGTTTTTATTTGGATGAGGTCTGTGTTTCTTGGCAGATCTGTCCAATAGCTTACGTGCTAAGGACATGGTTCTGATGAAGATCTTAGTGTTATTTCAGAACTCTCAGGCTTATCTAAGAGTTTGCTGCCTTGATCAATGAGAAGATACTTCTTACAAGAGATGTACTGTGTGTGCTGGAGGAAGGGATTAGGGAAGAA
Source organism: Trogon surrucura (assembly GCA_020746105.1). Lineage (NCBI taxonomy): Eukaryota > Metazoa > Chordata > Aves > Trogoniformes > Trogonidae > Trogon > Trogon surrucura. The sequence goes on along the minus strand of CM036621.1, from coordinate 49,740,002 downwards.
ACATTTGGCAGTGTTTTGTAGCATCAAAACATTTTGATAGGAGAAAGCACTGATGTTCCTTCTAATTATCTTTTGGACCAAACTTCATAATGAATTAATAAGCCTGTGTTGGGGAAATATTTTAAATTAATTTTAATAATTATAAATCAGCCTTGAGCATGACAGGGCCTGTATAAGTAGGAGTCTTTTCATTTTCTATTTCTTTTAATCAGTGTTTATGTCAAGTGGTAATATTATTTTGAAAAGAATAATTAGTTTCTGTTTTTCTAGTTTGAAGAAAAACAGCATCTACTGCATGCAGTAATAAAAACTTATAAATTCAGATTCTTCCTCTTGCTTTCAGGTCTTGCACACTAGTTTTATATATGGACATACAGGTACATGGGTGCATAAAATTTTTATCTGTATTCTGTACATATGCAGTACATATAGGTTAGTAACTATTAAGTATTTAGAATATTTTATATTTACTATGGAGCAATGCATTAGTCCTACTGTTAAAACAAATAAGCCTATTTCTATAAACTGCATTCAGAGATATTATAGTGTGTCCTTGCTATATTTGAAGCACTAATGTTTGCCTGTGTAAGTATCTCATCTTCCCAGCCTACTGTGCAGTTACAGTATTATTTTTCTGAAGTCCTTAAGGATTCTGTAGACATGGACATAGATTTTTTTTTTTTTCATATTATCAGGTTCTCAGAGGTCTCAGATAGAAAGGGAGGGGAAAAAATGCCCCCAAACCCTGAAACAAACCAACCAACCAAAGTTAACAGTCAGGATGAACTTTTCAAAATTAAGTATTTGAGTGGAAAGACAATATGAAAGAAATAACCTGGTAATGCCACAGAAATGTAATACTGACATTTTTCTTATACCATGTAAAAATTGTAAATTTTATATCTTTAAACTGTTAAAAGTTTAAAATTACTTTGTTGCTTAGTACTTCTGATAGAAGTAGATGCAAGCTAAACTCTTAAACCTGTGTGAATTAAAAATAAGGCAAAACTCAGGTCAAAAGTTTCTCTTCTGAAGATGGTTTATGGATGTGTTAGCTACTTATTAATGCTATACATCAAGAAGAAAACACTTGCTTATGTTGCTTGCTTACGCAGGCTGCTCCATTTCTGGTTGCAGTCCATAGCTGTGATTCACTGCACGGAGGTAGCCAAAACCTTCCTTCAGGCCTTGCTTCAGCCCAACTGGTGGCCCAAGTTTGTTGTGATGTGAAAGGGACGGGAACGCTGTCAGTGCAGAGAGGGGCCAGGCACGACAGCTCTGGTGTTCAGGCTTGGGTGGCCACTCGATGTCCCTCGGCCTCCGAAGGAGGGGCGGCAGCAGCAGCAGCCGGGCCTCTTATGGCCACTGCTGGCAGAGGTGCGTGAGGGAGCAGTGTACGCGTGCGGGTAAGATCGTTCTGAAACTGAGTTCACACAATGCAATGCGCTACCAAAATTGAGTTTTATTTGACAAAAGTACAAGTGGCTGGGGGAAGAGAAGGACAGGTGTTTCTGTGGAGTACAAGGGGGGGCGAAGTCCTCATCCGTGTTGGGTTGCCTTCCCACGCTGTGCTCCTCGGCTATGAACCGCAGCAGCATGTTTTGACAGGAGGAAGAACGATACACGAAGCATGGATTTGATACACATTGCAATTTAATAAAAATAATACCGTGGTATCTATGATATGGTACAATACATCAATGTGCATCATCTAGGGGAGCTTTTTATACATTTAGATCTGAACATGTGATGCTCAATTTCTTGAATTGTATGGCTGTTTCAATGAACCAAACAAATTAGGCAATTTATTTGAAGAAAGCATCTGAATTTGTTAACTGTCTCTACTGTAGGATATTTCTGCAGTAGACAAAATTCATATTAATCACTATGAATAACTTTTTTAAATACAGTATAAAAACAATACTGCAATGTATTTTGGAGTACGTCAGAAAACTGAAGTAACTTGATGTCTATCATAAAGCCAGCATTACCACTTTACCATGCCTAATTGAATTCTACGGCATACGCAGCACGTGCTGCTGCAACTTGATATATTGCTGAAGCTTAATTGCACCTTAATCAAAATTTAAAGCTAAACAATAAAATTATAATTGTTAGAAGTTCTCTTTAATTGCACCTCTGTTTATTTTAGCATTGATAATAAATAGAGCTTTTTCAAGCATAGTTCTTGTAAAGGAGGGGATAAGGAACATCTCTGTAAATAGCACATGGTTATTCGTGACTTACAAAACTGCTTTGAAAATCCAGGCAATCAAATGCATGCCTTGTGTCGTCATAATTTATTGCAGCATTTTAATTAATGTTATTTTACTTCTCCTTGACAAATGGTCTAGCTGAGTTTTCTAAGCGTGTGTTCACTTGTTTATACAAGATGAAGTTATACGTGTAGTTGTGCTGTGCATCTGTATTGTCTGAACATATGTATTTTTGGTGCTTTGTAAAAGGCTGATTATCTTTGGCATGTAATACTATTTTGAAAATCAAACAGGAGCAGATTCTGTTGTCACAATGTGGTAGTGCTATGCTGACAAGAATCACAGAATCATTGAATGTGTTGGATTGGAAGGGACCTTTCAAGGTCACGTAGTCCAGTCCCCCTGCAGTGAGCAGGGACAGCTTTAGATCAGGTTGCTCAGAGCCCCATCAAGTCTGACCTTGAATGTCTCCAGGGATGGGGCCTCCACCACCTTTCTGGGCAACCTGTGCCAGTGTTTCCCCACCCTCATTGTAAGAAAGCTGCTTCCTTAAATGCAGTCTAAAGCTACGCTCTTTTAGTTTAAAACCATTGTCCCTTATCCAGTCACAACAGGCTCTACTGAAAAGATTGCCCCCATCTTTCTTACAGGCTCCCCTTAAATACTGAAAGGCAGCAATTAGGTGAACACATTCAGAATTGCTGTTAGTAAAACAGTACTGAATTTATTCTTTCACTTGTTATGGTTTTACATTAATTATTCGTGTTAATGGCAATCAGAAGTAGATATTTTAAATCCAGGCATATCAGTGCCAGTATAGGCTTTGTATCTTAGAGTTGTAATATTGAATTGCATAATTTTAAATTAAGAAATTAATTTTAATTGCATATATTAAGTTAAATTCCCACCGTCAAGGAGTATTAAATTAGAAGTTGGGTGATCATTTTCTTTATTGAGACTGTAACTCAACTTTACACTCAGAATTATTAGCACATTCATGCATTAGAATAATTTCACTGTGACTCTGCCCTCAACTTACTGATTCAACAGAAATCACTGGTCATGCTATATCTTGTAACAGGAAAGACTAATCAAAAGAAAGGGTTAAAAATACATTTGATGAGGTGGCTGAGATGGTAGGAGTGATGAAAGAAGCTACGTGCAGTATTTCTGCACAGCACAGGCATCCTAAGACAGAACAGGTCTTCAATTAATGGTTTATTTTGAGGACTGTTCATTCTCTGTAAAAATAATCTGTTCATCTTTATGAAGCTTAAGTATTTATTTCTCTGTGGGTGCAGAGCATCTTAAGTCTGCTAATGGTTCTGTGGTCAATCTTGAGCAAGCTCAAGGTTCTTGGTTCTGTGGTTCTTGGTCCTGGGTCCTAAGACTCCGGACTCCCGGTCCTCTAAGCAAGCGTGCAGTTCATTGGATGTCTGTCTCTAGAATACAAATTATGTTACAACCCCAACATTTAACTGGCCCCTTCATCCTTAGTAGCATCACTCACAAGCATATTGCTTTAGGCTATGTGATTTACTTGGGTGTACTTGCTAAGAAGTTTTAAAGTTGTAGCAGAAGCTAAAATATTACAGTTGTTTTATTTCTGTAAGGTTAGGCAATGTGTTTTGCACAGAGTGAGGTTTTTTTCCCTTTTTTTACCATTACTTTCTGAAACAGTGGCAATAGAAGTTAAACAAACTGTAGTGCTAAAAACGGAAAGCAAGTTGCTGCATTTCAGCGACGGATCTTTTTATCAAGATGTAGTTAGTCTTATTCAAATTATTAATCATTGAAAAAATTTAGTTTCAATAGCCACAATAAAAGAAGCAAAACTGAAGTGTAGCAGCTTCTGATCTTCAATTTTATTCTTTTTATAGCAGAAAATTTCTGTAAATTTATCAATGAGTGCTGACAAGAGCTCTAGTCAAAAAGATATTGAGTGTCTGTGGTACAGCTATACATTCATAGTAGTAGTGCTTTCTGGTTTTTTTATTGCATAGGCAACAGCTGTAGAAAGACTTGATTTGGCAGACCCTTAAAACCAACATTGTCAGGAGCAGTTCCAAGTTTAAATTTATGTTGCCATCAGTTCACAAACTGTCTCAAGAGCTGCATGAATACACTAGCCCCGAATATGAAGAAAGAGCAGTTTAACCATTGCTTTTTTTAGTTAATCTGTCAATTACCTATAATCTTGGTATTTATTTTATTTTTTTAACAAAAGGAAAGATTGTCAGGGTTGTAAGCTGAATAAGGATTTATGTGGATTTGTAGATGATTTTTATGTTGCTGTTTGAAATGTCTTAGCTTATTTGACATACTTTATTGTTGAATAAAGTATTTGGAAATAAAGTAACAAGGCTTGATCTTGCTTGCATTTGCGTAGTGAAGTTGCTTCTTTTTTGACTTCTTCAATTTTTAGTATCTGAGTAAAGAGAAACTTAGAACTGTGTGCAATAATGACATAGACAAGGCTAAGCTGTGGTTTAGCTATACCAGTTTGAATGTTTTCTGTTTTGTATTTAACCATACTACATTTTTCTCAGCTGTGGGATGATTTAAATCGGTTCCACTTATTTATTCATTGCCTTCTGTATGTTTTGACAAATGAGTCTCTTGTGTCTTCCTCAAGGAAAACAAAAGCTGTAGTCTCGCTCTGAAGAGCCCTCCTACCAGGAGTGAAAAGATAGTCTTAGTGTAGAAATTCAGGACAGGAAAGAGAAGAAAGATTTCTAAGACCTTTTAAGGGCAAATTGTCTTAATTGCATAATGATTTCCATCAAGACAGGATTTTTACCTTATTAGGGAGAAATAAGTAACAGTTTGAGATGCTGAAGATACAAGTTTGGTTTACAAGCTCTCGCAGAGAATTTCAGCTTGATCTGGGTAAATCACTAAATGCTTGCATAGTTCACTTAAAAAAAAAATGCACTATTTGGTTTTTTGTTTGTTTTTGTATATTTATTGTGCAAAAAATGCACAAGCAACGGTAACAGATGCTCCATTAAATCTCTGAAGTGTCTGTACACCAATGCAAGAAGCATGGGGAATAAGCAGGGAGAATTAGAAGTCTATGTTCGGCTGGAGAACTATGATCTTATTGCAATTACAGAGACGTGGTGGGACAGCTCACATAACTGGAATGTGGGCCTTGATGGTTATGTTCTCTTTAGGAAAGACAGGTTGATGAGGCGAGGTGGGGGAGTTGCTCTGTACGTGAGAGAGCAACTGGAGTGTATTCAGATCCATCGAGCAGCAGATGAGGAGCAAGTAGAGAGTTTATGGGTGAGAATTAAGGGGCAGGCTAGCTTAGGTGACACTGTGGTGGGTGTCTACTATAGACCACCTGATCAGGAGGTGGAAGTTGATGAGGCCTTTTACAGGCAGATGACAGCAGCCTCTCAGTCCCAGGCCCTGGTTCTCATGGGGGATTTCAACTACCCAGACGTTTGCTGGAAGTCCCACACAGCCAGCCATCCTCAGTCCAGGAGGTTCCTCCAGTGCATCGATGATAACTTTTTGATGCAAATGGTAGATGAGCCTACCAGGAGAGGAGCGCTGCTGGACCTTGTGTTCACCAACAAGGAAGGTCTGGTTGAAGCAGTGAAGGTTGAGGGCAACCTTGGCTGCAGCGACCATTAGATGGTGGAGTTCAGGATCCTGTGCGGTAAAAACAGAATAGCAAGCAGGATCGCAACTCTGGACTTCAGAAGGGCCAACTTTGGCCTTTTCAAGCAATTACTGGGGGATACCCCTTGGGACAGGGAGCTGAAAGGTAAAGGGGCCCAAGACAGTTGGTTGGCATTCAAAGACCACTTCTTTGAAGCTCAGGATCAGTGCATCCCATCAGGTAGGAAATCAAAAAAGAGATCCAGGAGACCTGCTTGGTTAACCAGGGATCTGCTGGGCAGACTCAGGTGGAAGGGGAGGGTGTTTAAATTGTGGAAGGAAGGGCTGACCACTTGGGTGGAGTACAGGGCAGCTGTCAGGGAGTGCAGGGAGGCAATCAGAAAAGCAAAGGCCTCCTTGGAGTTAAAACTTGCAAGGGAGGTCAAAGACAACAGAAAGGGCTTCTTCAAATACATTGCTGACAAAACTAACACTAGAGGCAATGTAGGCCCTCTGTTGAATGAGGTGGGTGCCCTGGAGACAGAGGACAGAAAGAAGGCAGAGTTGCTGAATGCCTTCTTTGCCTCTGTCTACACTGTTGGAGACCGTCCTCAGGAGCCTCAGTCCCCTAAGGCCCCAGAGGAAGTCATGACAAAGGAGGAGTCTGCCCTGATTGATGAGGAGTGGGTTAAGGATCAGTTTGAACACTTGGACATTCATAAATCCATGGGCCCCGATGGGATGCACCCACGGGTGCTGAGGGAGCTGGCGGGAGTCATTGCTAGGCCACTCTCCATCATCTTTGGTAAGTCGTGGGTAACAGGTGAGGTGCCTGAAGACTGGAGGAAAGCGAATGTCACTCCAGTCTATAAGAAGGGCAGGAAGGATGACCCGAGTAACTACAGACCGGTCAGCCTCACCTCCATCCCTGGAAAGGTGATGGAACATCTTATCCTTGACACTGTCTCTAGGCATATCAAGGATAAGAAGGTTATTAGGAGCAGTCAGCATGGCTTTGCCAAGGGGAAGTCATGTTTGACCAACCTGATAGCCTTTTACGAAGACATAACCAGGTGGATGGATGGTGGCCATGCAGTGGACGTGGTCTACCTGGACATCAGCAAGGCCTTTGACACCGTCTCCCACAGCATCCTCATAGGTAAACTGAGGAAGTGTGGTCTGGATGACCAAGTAGTGAGGTGGGTCGAGAACTGGTTGAAGGGAAGAAGCCAGAGGGTTGTGGTCAATGGGGCCGAGTCTGGCTGGATGCCTGTGTCTAGTGGGGTCCCTCAGGGGTCAGTGCTTGGGCCGGTGCTGTTTAATATATTCATCAATGTTCTGGATGAGGGATTAGAGAATGTTGTCAGCAAGTTTGCTGATGATACGAAGTTGGGGGGAGTGGTTGACACACCAGAAGGCTGTGCAGCCATTCAGAGAGACCTAGACAGGCTGGAGGGCTGGGCGGGGAGAAATCTTATGAAGTTTAATAAGGGCAAGTGTAGAGTTTTGCACTTGGGAAAAAATAACCCCATGTGCCAATATAGGTTGGGGACTGCCCTGCTGGAGAGCAGTGCAGGGGAAAGGGACCTGGGGGTTCTAGTGGACAGCAGGATGACCATGAGCCAGCAGTGTGCCCTTGTGGCCAAGAAGGCCAATGGCATCCTGGGGTGTATTAGAAGGGGAGTAGCAAGTAGGTCAAGAGAGGTCCTCCTGCCCCTCTACTCTGCCCTGGTGAGGCCGCATCTGGAATATTGTGTCCAGTTCTGGGCCCCTCAGTTCAAGAAGGACAGGGAGCTGCTTGAGAGAGTCCAGCGTAGAGCCACAAAGATGGTGAAGGGAGTGGAGCATCTCCCTTATGAGGAAAGGCTGAAGGAGCTGGATCTCTTTAGCTTGGAGAAGAGGAGGCTGAGGGGTGACCTCATCAATGTTTATAAATATGTCAAGGGGGAATGTCAGGAGGATGGAGCCAGGCTCTTTTCAGCGGCGTCCACTGACAGGACAAGGGGCAATGGGTGGAAGCTGGAACACAGGAGGTTCCAGAAAAATATGAGGAAAAACTTTTTCACTGTGAGGGTGACTGAGCACTGGAACAGGCTGCCTAGGGAGGTTGTGGAATCTCCATCTCTTGAGACATTCAAAACCCACCTGGACGCGTTCCTGTGCGCTCTAGTGTAGGTGATCCTGCTCTGGCAGGGGGGTTGGACTAGATGATCTTTGAGGTCCCTTCCAACCTTTAACATTCTGTGATTCTGTGTGATTCTGTGAACCTGTAATGTCTTAGGGCAGAGAAAGCATTAATGAGTTTATGCAGTCCTGATTTCTGTAGGGCTTTCTAGGTAAAAGATTTATATTAGTTGAGGGTGTAGGTAGGTTTGCATTATTACCTTTGCCAAGGATATGTCTTCCCTGTGCCTATAAAGCAAATGGAGATGATAAGAGTGCTTACTCCCTCTGCTAGTATTTCTGAGAGCTATGGAGATACTGCATGTAAATGGACCAAGAATCATGGCTGTTTATGAGTGACTGACAAGTCTGTTACACCTGTATCTTTAGGTAGCAACAACGTAGTTTCTAAAAGGCAGCTTGGGCTGATACACTGCAGCACTTGATTTGACCATTGTCAGTGACAGGGGACATGCAGTCGGAATGGTTGTGGTTCACAGAGATTCTCGCTAGGACGCTGTTTTGAATGTCATGTTCCTTGCCTTTGATGATAAAGTAACAGGATGTTTAATTTCACAGGTAGGAAATGCATTACTTCCTCTTTTATACTCATGTGAGAGGAAAGCTTAATAGCCTTTCATGTTTGTCAGTAGTAAAAATGTGTAGTACATTGCAGATACAGAAGCGAACAAACCCATAATATATCGCTTTGGCTCCTCAGCACTTGGAACATGTGTTTCTTGGGTTTCGGCGTGCAACTCTCATTGCCGATGCTGACATAGCATCAGGCTTCGCAATCAATGTGTGTAATAAATATGTTCCACAAAGCCTTGTTATGCAAGATCTCAACTTGTGTAATGGATTCTCCGTTATACTTAGGATTTAGCTTTTGAGAAGAATTGAATAGGGATTAAATAGCGACACTTCATTGCCAAAAACCTGTTCTGGGAGGGGAGCTATCTTCATATTAGCATTCACAAACATTTTTATTGCAGGAACTTTTTAAGGATAAAGATACTGCATTTGTTTTGCTGATAAGTACTTGTACCTCTGAAAAAAAAATATTTTTGTAATTTCCTAGGTAGCTTCTTCGTGTTCTTTCTGAGGAGCTCAGACCCTATCTACTTGAGCTATGCCTCACATAAATTGAAGTTCCGATGAAGCTTTGATAATTCAATACAGTAATAATGTATTTTGGAAAAACTGGGAGAGAGCACCTTGAGCTGGTATTGCTTCGAAGCTCCTTGGTAGCTTCTTCAGGCAGGAAATCAACTCAGCAACAGGCTTGATATGTTTAAACTGTGGCTTCTACCTGGTGTGTGCTGGGGAGCTACTGAAATGAACATTTCCCCCAGCCATGACAAGTGATCCCGCTGTTCATGCCTTTCAGACTGAAGTATGAGCCACAGGTATGAGTTATCTCAGGAGCTGCGGCTGAATCTCATGCCCCAGTAAAGAATTATCAGAGCAAAGTAGGTAAAAAATACAAGTTAAGAAATACTTCAGATATTCATTAAGAAATGACAGAAATACTGGTATTTTTATAGTCTTTTCTTTGTACTGTATTTGTGAGTTTTACAGCAATGCTCTACAGCTGTATCTCCTGAAGTAGTATCTGTTTCTCTTAACTGAAAAATGCTAGACTTTCAGTCACTTCTATTCAGCACGCTTTAGGCTTTCCAAGAATCCTTTCACCCAAAAATGAGTAAACCTGTTTACTAATCGGTTTTGTTCAAGGAAGTGAATGAGTTTACAGTTTACAAAAAGTATACAGATCGTATGTTTTTTCTGGTCATAATTCTATTTTTTCACATTTGTAATTCTTGAAAGAAAAATCTTTGTAAGACAATGAGCACGTAAAGCTTCTAAGATTTACGTGAAGGCAGTGACACATATTGGGACTATACAGAATTCAGCTAACCTCTTTGCTCTTTAGTCCGTGTGTAATAAATACTGCAGTCTCATTTCAGTCACTCCTAAATTTGGCAGATGTATGGATTGAAACTGGACTTTTCTTGAAACTGCAGGAGTATCGTGGCTGAAGCACAATCAGAACTTGACATGTATTTTTAAAAAAAGTGTAACTTTAGTCACAAGCATATTATGATTTCTTCCTGGAATAACAATGCAAGATTAAATTAATTTTTTAATCTTTGCTTATTTTTACTTTACGTATTTATTTCCTAATTTTGAATGTTTCTGATTTTGAGTTTTGTCCCTCATGTAATTAACCTTTCTCTCTAAAACTGATCTTATCTGTAAGAAGTTTTAATTCTGTTAGCAATTATCTGCCACAAGTTTCAAATAGAATTTTAAGAATTTAGGTGTTCATTTGAGGCTAATTCTCTTCCTCAGCTTCTCTTTGTAGCTTAGTACATCCCTAAGTACATATAAATAAGCGGAAATAGAGAAAATTTTATTTAGATGCCTGATCTGTGTGAAATGGGCAGTTCAAGACGTAGATGTTTAGTTAACACCTTAGTACTAGATGTAGGTGTCGTGCTAATACCTGAGTTAAGAAAACAAAGGAAGATTTTGAACATCTGCTCTCCATGATTCCCAGGTGCTGTCTTCCTCTCCAGTCAGAAAAGAAAGATAAGACTGGTGTCTTGTGCCAATCACCATTCTAAGTCCCTGCCATTCCATGGAAATTAAGTGCAGTGTTCTCGGAATGTGATTTCTGATTTAAGGCAACTGGAAGATAACGTTTTGCGTATCTGCAAAGGCTTACAAAATAGTAGCGCAAGATGGTAACGTTGAGAAGTTTCTTTGCAAAGAGAACTCTGTATGGAACTTTTAAGCTTCAAAGAGCAAACATAAATGCCGTTTAGATAGGAAAAAATGTAGCAGTGAATATCTACAGCTTCCATCAAATCCAATCTTATTTATTTTTATTATCAAATACAAATAAATAAAAAACTAGATTGGAAGTGGTTTTGTTAGGCTATGTATGTGATTGAAGGCACAGTCCACTGAAAAAGTGTCTCGTAGATCTTGGGTCTGTAATAGATGCACTTGGACTGATCATTAAGTCATTAGCTTAATTCTCTTCATAATAATTTAAAAAGTTTAACTCAGGTTAATAGCATCCTTCTTGCACATGCAATGTAAAGAGCTTCGGAAATGGGCGACAAAATTATACCCTCTTGGTAGTCTGTAGTTCTGAAATCTGCCAAACGCTCATTCCTGCAAATTAACAGAATGGCTGCCATCAAGTTAAGTGCAAACAAATTCTAAAAAAAAGTTAGTGATTATCCCTGCTGTGTGTGTACATTTTCAGATTAAAATACATTGATTTTATTCCATTCTTAATCTTACTGGTTGATGGGCATTTTAAAGAATATGGTAATTTTGGTCTTTCCTTTAAAGCTTCTCACAACAGGGTGTCCTGAAAATGTTGCAAACATGAATGATCAGCTAAGTCTTGAGGAAACTGTATAGTCTTTGTAAGTGGTTTTGTAATGACTAGTGTAGTCTTTAAAATATATTGTGAGCAGTTACCCTCCTTACATCCTGTAATGGCAGTCTATTTTTAATAAAGCCATTTAACTTTGTTAATTAGAGTTAGTAATAGATCTTCTAGTCTGCTGACTAATCTTGGAAAATTAGACCACACTAACTGAAAATGAGGCTGCAATATTAAATATATATATACACGTTTATGTACGTATTTTGTCTTTTTATTAGCATTATACTTGCAAGAAAAGCCTTTTGAAGAATACAGAAGATCTGCCTCTCAATGCAATTGATTAAGCTGATCTTCATGGAAAATAGTGGTAGGAAAAAAAAAAAGCCATGGAGAAATGGAAAATAGCCCACACCAGTATTCTCACAGAGGGAGGCTGATGTAAACCTTCAGCTCCAGTTCTAGTTCAGTGTTTTATGTCAGTACTATGCCGTTTATCTTATCCATTTTTTTTTTCTTTGAGCCTTCTTCCAACTATTGAAGCTTCTTTCTCCACAGTTCAGCCCGTGTTGTGATACAGCTTCTGTTTGCTGCCTGCTAGATCTGGAAGCTTTCTTGTCTTTGTCCTCAGCTTCTGAAGTCTTAGGTCAAAGTACATCACTGGTACTCCCACCTACAGTGGTTCCTTCTACCACATTGCACTAAGCAGATGTAATTCACTCTCGGAACTCAGAAGAGAGGCTTTTTTTGCTGTTCTGAGATTATCTCTGGAGTAGACTAAAGCCAGCACAGACTCACAGATGTTGTCATCTTAGTATTACGTGGTCATACTTGTATGAAATGCTCTTTGAGGCATGTCAGCTGTGCACAGGTGAGACCAAGTGGACTGTATAGTCGTGACATCAGACTGTGATCTGCTTCAGACTGAAGGTGACTCGCGGTAGGTTGGAGACCTACTGTGCCCAATACTAAAAATATATGCATTTAACTCTGTCAGTTTAGCTTTATCACCCAGTTCCATAGTAAGGGGTTTTATTTTGGTCTGGAGAATTCATTTGTTATTTTAAAGCACATGGTTAACCATTAATAATAACTTGATGCAGTTCATACCCTCACATGCAGAGTACTGATGGAAAATACTCTATATTCTGTTTTGAGAATTAATATGAACTATCTTCAGTAGAGCTGATCTTTTATGTTACGAGTTTTGAATACCATTGTTTGCTGTTTACCTGCCTGGACAGTTATGTCAAGCTAATTGTAAATAAGTGCAGATGGTAATGTGCAAGTAGCTATCTGAAAGTATTCTGAAGTCTTCTTTCTTTGACTTGATTGTCAACATGAAGGGATTTTCTGTCTAATTCAGGAGCAGTTTCTTTACGTTTAATAATAATTTTCTAGTTCCCTGTTTGGGAAAGCTGATGTGCTTATTTCGTTCTATCCAGAATCCTTCTCATGCTGCAATCCCTTCTGCACCTTACTCAGAAAAAACAGTGCTGGCTCCAGGAAATCTATATTCTTTTTGGTGAAGAACCTGACAACTCAAGTCTGCTTGGTCAGTTTGAGGTCACTTTGAGAAGGTTTGTTTTGTGAACCTCAGCCCCTCTATGTGATAGTACGCATGCTGAATATCCAGTGTGCAGGGAGGTTCTTGATTCACAGCAAGGATGTCTCTGCTGTGACAGGGGGATGGATTTTCCGCTCCTAAACTGGTACAGCAATAATTCTTTGGGTTTTATCCCTATGGATTAATAGCCAGAGTTGAAGGCAACTGGACTAACATCTTAGGGTATCTCAGTATTCTGCTGGTGTTCAGTATTTTTATTATTCTGTCTGCTCTGTATCTGAAGAATTTGGATCTTGTAGGGAATCCAGCCTTGCGGTGGATCTCCAACTATGCAACCTTGCTGAGCAGTGTATTTCAATCAACATTTGATTCTGCTTTCAATTATTTGATCGTGAGGATTTTTTCATGATTGTCACTTCTACCAAATGAAGGAAGTCTGTATAGAGTACTCTTAAGATGTCCTGTTCCACAGAAAACTTTATCTTCAGAGTTCATTCTAAATTCATGTATAATGTAGAGTTAGTTTCACCTGAATTACAAATTAGTTCTCCTGTTTGTTCTTGAAGCGACAGACTCGGGACAGAGTGTTATGTCTGTCTTTGTACTTTCATGATAAGCAAACAAGATCCTTGAAGAAAGGATTTGCTTTAGGTCTGCACCTGATTTTTACAGGAACAGATGCGGTCTCCCTGGGTTTCTGCTTTGGAGAAGTCCTTCAAAAGTGGCAAATCTGGAAGTGCCTGCTGGTGAAGTCAGTGCGGCTGATTTGGAAAATGTCTGCTCTGAACTGAAGTTCCATTTCCTTGTTCAACAAGTGTTACTGTGTTAGTGAATGTTTTGGGGGTTTATGTGGCACATGTGAAACTGGTCCTTTGGTCTTTATTCAAGTGGTAAAAAGGATCTTATCCAAGTGATGATGATCTTTGGGAAATACTGTCCGGAGTTACAGTCGAACTCTACATAACACGGATGAAATCAAAGGAGAAAGCAGGTTATTTACCTGTAGGTGCGCTCGTTTGCGTTGTATTGTTTATGTGTGTGTATGCAGCCCTCCTCAGTGCTCAGCATGGTAGTAGGACTGAATTTTATTCGTTTCATCTTCAATATGGGAGGTATGCATAATAAAAATAAAGAAAAGGAAATAAAATAGAAGTGGAGTTATTTGGACAACGGGAATAGTTCTTCCAAACTGAAGGAGCTTTCCAGCTGCCAGCTGATGAAATTGAAAGGTTTCTTGGAGTGACCTTCTTTTAATCACGAAATAATCCAGTGCAGGGTAGATCACTGTATCTTACATTGGTAGTTGTAAACTTACTGCTAAACAACTTTGAAACATTTTCTTTCTGTTTAATTCATTTACCTGAATTTTGACATTAGCTTTTGACTGTCTTCCACAAACTACTTACTAAAAACAGAGGTTGTCCTGAATTTAATATAGGGGATTTTATAGTAACAATTTAACAGCCATCCTTTTTAAACATCACATCATCTTCCAGTAGCAAGTACATAAATAACATTAACAATAAAAGTCTCAGGCCAGGGTGTTTGTCACTTACACCCACATCATTACACAAGCTTCATTATGAGGGTAATTGACAGCAACATTTTATTAGCTATTTTTTTACTGTATCTCACTGTGACCACTGTGTAGAACTGCTTCTTTCCCATTGCTCTTACGTTGAACTGTGTAACTGGGTTTTTTTTCTGTTTTGGGGGAAGAATGGTTTTTGCTTGTATAAATGGTGAATTTATACTTGATTGCAGGTAACAATTAGTGCTGATGGTTGATCTCTTTCTATGTTGATATAACTGTGTCTGGAAATTAACTCAGAGGAATATAGTTTTAAAAGAACAAATTAATAGATCTCATTGTATTTAGTTGTTTTCTACAGACCACAGTCTTGTAGGTGTGCTTGCACTCAGCTTTAACAATCTGTGTCAAAATAAAATCAGAATAACAGTGTTTTAAAAAATGGATGAAAACTTAACAGAGGGTGAAAACGGTGTGGACAAATAAGAGAAAATTGTATTTTCCAGATAATAACGTAATTAGTACGTCGTATGTACTTAGGCAGCATTTCTGAGAATTAATAATTTTATTTTTCTCTCCAGGATTCAGAGTTCCCTGTTGATACTCAAGTGAACCCATACCTTGTGCATGATGAAGCATATACTCAACCCCTGAAATCTGGAGAGTATAAACCAAGCAACATTTTAATAGTGCACAACCTGGCAGTGAGCTGGTAGGAACCATTAACAGTACATTAACTTTATTGTCATATATACATTGAACTTTATTTTTCAGCAGGTCATTGAGAAGCATTTGCTTTAAGTAAATTTCTGAAAAACTGCTGGCAGGAGTCAGGGGGACATTCTCTCTGAAGGATGTCAAAGTGGAAAAAACCATCATGAAATTTAGTGGGAGCACAACTACAGTAAAACACCAGGCCAGAACTGTTTACTGATTATGAGATACATCTTCTATGTAAGAAGGGTGGAATTTGGTTAGTAGCTATAAAAATAAGAGATAACTGTAAACTCAGGTTCTAGGAAACTGAATTATAATGCTGAATATTTTTGCAGTTTATTCCCTTGGGTCAAAAATCACAAGAGTTTAAATTTAGATTAGCTTGAGTGTGCAAATAGCCTGGAAGCAATGACATTTCAGGACTTCCTGGCTGCAGCTGAGGAAGAATAAACATAAAAAATATATTTTTTAAAAAAATGTTTGAGCTAGTCGGTAAGGTCAGGTAATTCTGACACATTGTCTAGATCTGAATATATATTTAGTTTTAAGAATAATCACTACTTTTGTCATTCAGATTTTATGTAGCTTGATACCGTTCTTAACTGCGTTAAGACTGCTAGCAATTACTTCTGAAGGTATCTCCCTAAAGCAAGAATGTATTCCTATACTTAATTTTAGAAGCTTAATTTCTTGTTGCATCCAAGAAACATAATTCAATGTGGTTAGGTTTAAAAATCCAGAAAGGTGAGCAATGTACTTCTCATGCAGATTGAAATTTGACAATCGATTGATTTGTTAAAAAAAAATCAGTATTGTGGAGAAATGGAGTAATACGTAGTATAAGTAGTACACAAAATCGGAGACAAGGAGAGCAGGAGCACAAATTAGAACATGCTGATTCAAGTGTAGGATAAACAAGTGTAAAGTAAATATTGTCTTTGAAAATGGAAACAGTAATCGCACATTTAATAATTGCAATGCAAAGGTCACAGATACTTTCTTGAGGTGGCTGCCCATATTTTGTAATAAATATCTATTGTACTTTTTTGAGTTTTGGACTGACTGGCCATGATACTGCTTAGTCTCTCATGCTCAGTTCTGGTTTTCTGTCTGGCTAATTCCTAACCTATGTTTGTAAGGTAATATTCTGAATATTTTTCTTCTGTGGTGTGCGCTCCTACTGGTTCAGTTAGGAAGGGAAGCTTGCAACTGGAGCCTTTGTGCTGTAGCAAATCCACCCAAAATATTAGTGGGTTATTTGCCTTAAGTGAAGAATAATAGGTGCAGGAATCGTGTGTGATTTAAACGAACAAACAAAACAATAAAAAAAATCCCTGAAAGCAGTCTGGAGGAGGAAGACACTTCCACATTTGCCAAAATTTTCAGTGAATCAGACGGAATTATGATCAAAATGTAACCTTTACATCATCTCGAGATTTACATGTGTGACAGGCTACAGAGCGGCAAGTCTGAAGAAATCATTTTAACGTCAACGTTTGCCACCCTGTAAGTAGCCTTTACCTGTGGTAGGAAGGCCAGGTTTGAGTTGCAAATTGCTTCCGAATGTTGTTGCAAACTACTTGTGAATGTTAAAATACGCAATATGTAATTGAAAGTAGTAAATGCTCCTACATTAGTCAAGAAAGGCCACCTCTACCTAAATTTTTAAGGGTTTTTTTGTGCTTGAACAGTAACAGGTAAATGTCATACACATTGATTCCTTGTGTTCCTTGTCTTTCTTCAATTAGATTTTTATGTCTTACTGAAAGCGTTATTCTAGATCCTTATATCCAGTGCTTCTAGTTATTACTAAAAGAGATACTCTTATGTACTGGGAAATTCAAAGTATTTTCTACAGTTAATAACTGGATATCACACCTTAAGGATACAGTGCCACTTGAGAAAAGCAATTTACTGGAATAAAAATAAATTGGATGTCTTTAAACTTATTTGGAAACACTTTAGAATTTGCTTGGAGAAACAGCAACCAAACTGAAAAAAAACCCCCACTAACAGTAAGGATGGGTATTTAATTTCATATACTGGCAAAATGGTGTTGAATTCCATGTAAAGATAATTCTTGAAAGAAAGTGAGAGCCTGGGATACTGCTCAAAAATTTACTGAAATGCTTATTTTAAAAATGTAAAAATATAAAAGCATGAAAAGAACAGAAAAAGAATTAAGTGTTCTTGAAAAAAATGGGAAAAATGAAACTGAACTCATTATTTGCTTAAAAAGGATCATAGTTTCTACATGTTTAACCAAGACTGAAAAAAGCATTTAAAGTTTATAGTAATTTATTTTAACAAAGAGTTTTTCCTATCTGAGTACCATGACTTAAAATCAATCTTTTCAAGTGATTGAAAGGAAAAGATTGTCTTTTATTTCTCTTGTTAATGCTAAGGGTGATGTTACAGCCCCATTTGCTAAAGGTAGGCTTTCTTTTGAAAGCATGTCCTATACTTTGTGCTTTTTTTTTTTTTTTCTTTTAACACCCTGCCCAATTTCAAACAAATTTGACAGAGGAATAACAGCCTCAGAAGTACTGAGGCTCCCATGTGTTTCAAGAAAGTGGATCTCCATGATGAAGAAGGGATGACATCAGTACTCTGCTGGCTGCAGGGTGGCTCAGAATTCAGAGTGAAGCTGCGAATACTCTATTTTTGGGGGAAGAGCTTCAAATCGAGCTGATACCTTATTAGATGCTATAGAATCCAGTCCCAAGGCACACAGCTAATGCACACAGAGCTTGGGTTGTCATTTTCCATTATCATTCACCAGCTATTCTGCCCTGAATCTGGCTTGCCTTGGAAGTCCAAGAGGTTATTAAATGCATAAATCAAGATTTTTCAGAGCAGAATGACTTTATATTAAATATTCTCCATAGGGAATTAAATAAAAAACGGCCATTTAAAAAAATTTGGAATTTTCACTAAGTGTATTTATAGTAATTATGATTGTCTATTTCCATCCATTAGATGAGAATTAGTTCTTCCTTGTAGTTTATAGGATAGATGAAAAATGTTCTATTGACTTAAGAAACCAAATTTTGAGGGTTTTTTTGAGTTAGGATTTTCTCCCCAGCCCCAGTGTATCAAAAAGATGGAACAGGATCTAGTTCATGTATGTATATTACTAAGTTCTTTTGCATTTCTCTAGGAATCAGAGCACCTGCAAATCGAAATTCACACTTTTCCATGCCTTAAAGCTGATGTGTATTAGTTCTTTAGACCTTCATCAGTATTCACTGAAAGCTGTGTTTGCAGAGGGGGAAATAAAAAATCCCTTGGGAAGCCACGTTTGTTTTCTGCTAAGCTGTTTCCTGCTTTTCAAGTCATCACGTCGTTGTTCCTCTTCTGCATTAAGCTCACATTTCTCCAGTGTCCTTTTCAGTATCTGCATAAATCTTACTCCGCCTATGAGAATCGATACTGCCAGAATGCTCTTCCCCGTCTTGCTTGCCTACTGTTCGCTTTCTTCTCGCGGCTGTCAGTATCTCCCCTGTAAGCCCCAGGGGTTTGTGTGGCTTCCCATGGAAGGTGCTTCCGCAGTCACCAGATGCAATCCCCCGTCTGGCCTAGTTTGTGTTGTGCTCACTTGGGAAAAGAAAGGTGCCCATGCAGACGTTATTCGGTGCACAGTGCGGTGTCGGGAAATAGGAAAATATCACGTCCTACTACTTTGGAGAGATGCCTGTCTGAGATGCAGCTGAAAAATTAGTGGTAATGGCAGAATATGTTCGGATTAGTACAGTACTATATTTAGCTTGACATTAAATATAATTTAATGTATTTTGTAGAAAGAAAACAGTGCTATTTATCTTGTTTATATTGCAGATCAGAAAATTACTGCTGTGACAATACTGGCTATTTGCAGTTATAACCTTTTTTAAGTCAAACAGAATGACAAGTGAAGGCTCTATCACCTTGCCTGTTTTGCTAATTTTTTTAAGATATCATTGCTTTGTCCTCCTCCTTCCCTCCCAGGCCTCACACACAGGGATTACAATTCTCCATTCAAAGCTTACTTGATGTTTATCATGTGTAGTATTTGCTGTAAAAATGCTATTTTTGATTGTGGGTAGAATTCGTAAAGTATATGGCCTAATAGTTTAAATAGATGCTTTACCCTAGTAAGTATACCTGCATAAATAGAAAATGTAACATTTATTACTTCTGTTTACGTGTAACCCGATGTTCCCAAATTCTTTATCCTTGTTTGATATTTTGTAAAAGAAAAAGATAGAGAATCTCAATTCTCTGCCTAGGCACGGTAATAATATGAAGAGATGATAATAAGAGAGAAAAGCAAATAGAAAACGTTGTGTGATTATCTAGGCTTTCCTGATGGGCTCAGTAAAAGATAACTTTTCTATAGGGACTAATTCATTATTTTACTAGTTTCCCCCATTTTTTTTATCAGTGAATTCCAGAGAAGATTTTAAAAAACTTATCTCCTTGGGAACCATGCAAATTGATTTGCAGCATAAAATTGTGTAGGTGATTATACGAGACGTATTCACAAATTGAAATTAAAGTTACTGTCTTGCAGCATCCTGTACAAAGTGATGGAGGTGAAGCTCCACAGAAATTATTGCAAAATCCTACCCTCTTTTTCCCTTTTAGTACTTTTCCTCCTTTACGTTTAAATATATGTAGGTACACATTTAAATACAGGTATGTACACACAGATGCACGTATACATGCACATGAGTAATGATCTGTGCAGGAAAATGAATTCTTTGTGAGCGTTGATGTGAGGAACTACTTTTGAAATAGCTTGTAGTCTTAGGTTTGCTGTCGAATTATATGGTACTGATCCGCATTGTCTCTTTAGAGGCTCAGGTTTTCCATTTTTATAGTAAGGTGGTGAGGCAGAGAGAATTTGGCAGTAGTGTGAAGAATCAGGCATTTCGTTGTGTTGCCCAGACTTGGATATGTGGGCTCTGCTCCGTTTTAGTGCCTCTTAGACATCCCTCCGAATTTTTTATTTCAGGCCTGCAGGGTTCTTTCCGGAGCAGTGCTTATGGGAAGAGCAGACCAGTAAGACTGTGTTGCGTATAAATCAAGTAACAGAAGCAGATTGTTTTGGTAGTTTTATTACCTTGGTAGGTTTTTTTTTTCTTTTGCCCCTCCCATTTGGAAAGAGCTCTGCATTAACATCCCCAAGCAACCTTCTCAAAGGCTTCATGTCACTCCTTGGCATTCTTCTTTATTGTGATGCCTGTAGAGTTCTGACAACAGTTATCCTGATGGTTTGCTGAGGCTGCTGCCTGTCGTACTGACAAATGTTGTCTCCCTTTTTCCTGCGTTCTGCCCATTTGTTTCCATCTCTCTGTTGTCTTAGAGATGGTGAAGTAATGTCATTTTGTTCCATGTCTGAACAATGCCAAGCAAAATTGGGTCCATCTACCAAGAGGTGATCAGTCATGTGAATCATACAGTGTCCTCATATAACACAAGCTATAGAATACAGAGGACTCAAAGTCAAAAACTTGTATGGTGAAATTTCCTGTCGAAGAAGAAAAAATCAGGGAGGTAGAAAAATTCTTATTAATTATTTAAACGCTCTTCTTGCCTCCATGGGCATTAGAAAAGATTTTTTTTATATTAAATTATATTTTTCCATTAACAGTAAAACTTTATAATTGTGCTATCATGTGCTGATTTCTTGCATGAATAGCCACATTGAAATAGAGATTTGCATGAGCAACATTAGCTGCTACTTAATTTTCCTACAGAAATTACACCTATTTTTAAAGAGATATGACACTCAAGGTAGCTACTGCATATCCTAACCTCTCAATCCGTAGCTGTTTTGGTCAGTTTAGCTCCAGCACAGCAGATTTTGCAGCATTTTGGAGCATGCCTTCCTTGGATTGCTGGGGCGGTACAACACTCCCCTTTTCTGATCACTTTGTTTTGTATCTTGCTCTCATTTCCAGCACATGCTTCAGACTCAATTCCATGGCTGTTAAAAGGACATTTGGGGATTTTTAGTGTAGATTTCAAAGCTGTGCCTCTGACAGCTAAGATTTAGCTCCAGAATGAGGTTAGTTTTCCTGACCAAACTGCTCTGCAACCCTGAGGAATGTGTATTTCCCTGGGACTAACCATCCCAGCGTGGGATCTGCTATGTTAGCTCTTTGAAAACGTTCATATAATTTGGCTAAGACAAAAGAGTACCTTTCTAAAAATATCTTTAGGAGAGAAACTCCTTGTTTTCAGATCTTAGACATTCCATTAAAACCAATTTATGTCCTTGTAATGTTGTAAGCAAATAACCTATACTATTGAACCTTTTGAATGCTGATTATATAGGGAATTAACTTTTTTACTAGAACTGCAGATATCTCTTTTCCATTGTTCTTCAAAAACCAAACCTTTTTTTCTTCAGCTTTATACATGAAACACTGAGATCAAAGAAGAAGAAAGTGAGTCTCACCTGCATATAAAAACGCTCAGTCCTCTACTCTCTCGGTATAACTTTTATTTACAGACTGTGAGGTGAGATGAAAACTGACCATGCAGAGGGTGGTGCCAGCAGCACAAAGTCCAGTTGGAGACCACTAAGTAGCCATGTGTCCCGGGGCCAATGCTGGATCCAGTCCTGCTTAAGCTCTTCATTAATGATCTGGAAAATTGTACCCTCAGCAAGTTTGCAGGTGATGCACCAGAGGGTCATGCTGCCATCCGAAGGTATCTCAGGAGGCTGGAGAAATGGGCCTACAGGAACTTTATGGAGTTCAACAATGGGAATTGTAAAGTCCTGCACTTGAGGAGGAAAAACCCCATGGACTAGTACATGCTGGGGATGGTCCAGCTGGGAAGAGGCTTGTCAGGAACGGACCAGGGAGCCCTTGCAGCAAGAAGCTGAATGGTATCTGGGGCTGCATTAGGAGTATTTCCAGCAGGTCGAGTGAGGTTATCATTTCACTCTGCTCAGCACTGGTGAGGCCACCCCTGAAGTGCAGGTTCCAGTTTTGAGGTCCCCAGTGCAAGAAAACATATACTCTCTGGACATACTAGAGAGTCTAGCAAAAGGCCGTGAGGATGGTGGACTGAACTGTCTTTCCTTTCCTCATAGGAAAGATCAGGAGAGATGGGGCTGTTTGACCTGGAAAAAAGAAGTCACAGGGGCAGATCTCATCAATCAACGTGTGCAAGTATTTGAGAGGAGGGTGCAAAAAGACAAAACCAGGCTCGTTTCAGCAGTGCTCAGTGCCAGGACCAGAGCCAGTGGCCACAAACTGAAGCACAAGAGGGTCTCTGTACACTGGGAAATGCTTTCTCACTGTGAGGTTGCCCAGAGAGGTAGTGGGGTCTCCATCTTTGGATATATTCAAAAGTTGTCAGGACACGGTCCTGGGCAGTCAGCTCGATATAGCCCTGCTTGACGGGGGGAGTTGGACCAGATGACCTCTGGAAGTTCTTTTCAACCTCAAGCATTCTGTGATTTAATTATACATAGAAACACACATAAACGCATATGTAAACGTATGTAACATATGTATCTAATAGTGCTTTTAGATGTATATGCTATTAATTTTAATGTCTGCTGTATAAGTGTAGACAGTGTAGTTGCAGGACTGGATTTTTGTGTGTGCTGAGGTACTTAAATCCTCAATTCTGTCTCTTTTGAAATATTCAAATTCTGCCTTTTTCAGAAGTAGAAGAAATACAAGTAGAACTGTGAAAAACAGGTAGAACCTTGAGTTGATCCATATTTGCTTGTATATACACCAAGAAACTGCTATTTCTCCTATTTCCCTTCTCCCTATTTTAGCAACTTTGAATATATTTGAAGGAGCTAATGCAAGACACAATTAAATGTTGAATCAACGGGTGTCTGTCAGTGTACCTTCCTTATGTAAGGGAGAAACGAGCAGCTCTACCTGGGTCACTGTGGACAGATTAGTCTGTACACTGGCAGCAAGCGTGGTTTTGTGGTGTTTTAAAGTGTTAGCTTTATCTGATACCTCCTGACAAGTATCTTAGCATTAAACAAATGTTAATAATACGTTTGTTATATCTATCTTGACAATATAGGAAATTCAAGTAGCCTCATAAATGCTTGCATTGATGCTTTTTTTTTCTTTTCTCATGACTGAAAAGGCATTTTGCTGGCCTTGATGAGACGTGTAAAGGTGTACTTACACTGCAAGTAAATGAAATTCTTATCCCTCTGCCAAAGAACAAGTGACAAATAACCCTAGAGCCTCAAAGTGTGGTGCTTCCACCTAAAACACCTTCCGTGGGATGGGCAGAATCTGCTTTGTCTGACCTGTTGCCCCATGGACTGGGTGAGATACCCGCAGGGCACTTGGGGCTTGAGCAGCTCTCGGAAGCGTGGATGCCCACAGCCTGAGCTGCACGCACCGGCACGGGAGACTCAAAAACCGAGTCAGGGAGTGCAGAGCACCAGGTTGGAGCGGGCGGCACAGATTTAATTTAGATCTAACGTTCAGTAAAGACAGCGTAGGCACGTATATCTGTGTATGTGCTCATTCCGCGCTGACTGCCCTGCGAGCTGAGACCTCACGCAGGCACTTATCTCCCCAACAGTCCTGCGAGGTGTTATTATCCTCGTGTGAAATAATTCCTGCAAGATTACCTAAGTGGAAGATCGAGAAATTAAATTCATGTCTTCTGAGTCACAGTTCAATGCTTTAACCTTCGGTTTCAGAGTATCGCTGTTTCCTATACAAATTAAGTTCTTAATTTCTTTCTGCATTAAGGCCCACATTATAACGGAGAGATTATTTCATGGGCTTCAGTCTGTTCATTATCGTACAGTCTCTGTAACAGCCTTAACACGGTTTATGTGGAAGAAGTACTTATAGGAAAACGTCAAATGTAGTTTAGCTCCCTGTAATGCAGTTTAATAAGGAGAAAAAGTGAGCCCTCCGTGAATAATCAGCAAGAACTGTGGGGATCATGCTTTGATAAGCTCTGTGAGGGCTTGCTGTAACACCAGTGTGACTGCACAGCTCCTGGCTACAACTCTGTCAGCCTCATTTGTAGCTTTTTCTACCTAACACAGTAATAATAAAAGTAAATGGCTCCCTTAGCTCTGCATTTGCCTCTTCCCCCCACCTACTTTTCCCCTGGTAAATGTTTCTTCCTGTTCCTCTCTGTAAGCTTTTGGCTATCATAGTCTTAAGAAGTCTTTTTATTTCTCATTAGCTTTGTCTGCAGCTTTGGCCACAAGCTATTACTCCTGTGGGAAGGCGTTGGCCATCGCTGCAGCGGGCAGCTTGAAACCGTAGAAGTAATAATTTGAAGTCATATTGTGTTCTTTTATGGTCCACGCATGAAATGAGCTGGCTATCTCTGTAATTTGGTTAGCGAGCAAGCATCTTTGTCAGAAAACTTTCAGGGAAGGTCAACAGAGGGAAAGCGTATAAGGGCTTTTTTTTCGTTGAGTTTTTTGGTTGTTGTTTGGGGTTTTTTTATTAGTTACCTTCATAGTTTTGGAAGCAGAGTTTGCAGAAAATCCTGGAAGTACCTGTTTACAAAAACTTGATTGTAAAAAGATATTGTTTTAACTTTAATAAGGCTCTTGCATATTCTCCATAGACCATAAGGTATGATGCCTGGTAACTGTCAGCTCTACTAAATTTGGTTTATTTTCTTTTTATTCCCGATAGTCTGTGTACAAGAAAGAGGTTGACTAGATTTGGTTATAATTTTCTGATAAGTGTTTAACTGAAATAGTCACCCTGCGGTGATCCAACTATTCCGAACGCCAGATACACTAATAACTAAATGCTCAATTGAAGTGTTCTTATTTTGAACACATGTAATTTATAAAAAACTAAAAGAAATTCTTTTGATACTTGTCATATGGGTTAAACTGCTGACTTCTAAAGAAAGTTATTTTGAAAATAGGTTTGTTTATAAATGTATTTTATAGAGTGAACAAGATGTTGAGGTTTTATTAAGATGAAATATATTGGTCAGCTTTAAAAAGAGTAATTTGCATGAAGGAATTCACATTGTGGAAATGTGGCTTTGTGGTTTGTTGGGCATTTTGTGGTTTTTTGGTCACTTATTTTGTGGGTTTTTTAAAGCGCTGAATCTATTTTAGAACAGAAATATGCTAAATTCCAGGATTTCCAGAAGGTAAGTAATACCCGTCTTGGACACTTCATTGACTTTGATACAATTCTAAACACTTATCAATAAAAAGATCCTAAATTAATGTACAGTGCCAAAATTTTCTTGTAATCTGAAGAGCCGTTTACATTTTTATTATATTTTTAGCACCCATTCAGAATTATTCTTCGTCAAGAAATGTAGAAAGAAGTGTTTTTCTAAGAATCTTTTTTTTGATTCTATGTATAATTTTTTAAATTTTCTAGTATATGGCAATGGATTTCTTTATGCAAATAAATATTATATCTTTGGAAAAAGTATTTTTTTTTCCAAGTGAAGCATTTAGGCAGTCACATTCAAGATTTATAAGAGTCAGAGTTAGCAACATACATCCAATTAGGCTGTTGATAAGGAGGTTTTTTTTCTGGGGAAGTAAAGAGCATTGCTGAGTGACGTTGCTTAGAACCAGAGAGTGTTCGATGCATCATACACTGTGGCAGCGAGAAAGGAAGAGGAACATAATAAAAATATAATGCCAGTTTAAAATTGGTATGTTCTGAATAGATGGAAGTGACTTGCATTATCCTTGTATTGATGTGTAATGTACAAAAATCAGTTGCTACCCTGAAATACTGTATGAGGCTGCACACACTGGGTTTTAGCAAGGAATTGTGTTTGCCGGGCAGTGATTGCATTGCAATTAATACCATAAAGGACTCCTCGCTCTTTGATTGGTGCTGTCTTGTAGAATTTGTAAATTGATCTAGTAATGCTTCCGATCTTTCCTTCTCCTTAGCCTGACGTATGAAAAGAGAGTGTGTGTGTGTGTGTACTAATAAAAAGGAAATATTAGTACAGGAGGTTTCTGTTGGCTGAGGTGGTAGGCTGATTTTGTAACCTGAATATAAAATCACTGAAGGTTTTGGGTATTTATGGTTGCTGCGATATAGAGATGCAACGCTAACAGGGAGGTGCATAAAGACAGCAGTTTCTATTTGCGTTACTCTATCTCCTGATCCCTTTGGGTTGGAAAAATCTCATGTTGGTGTTTTATCTTGTGGGATGTTAATATCCAAAATGTAGGGTTTTTTAAAAAAAAAAGTCAGTCTTTTTCACTATCTAAATATTTTTAAAGGGGATGTTTCAATTACTCAAATGAGTGTAGTACTTGAACTATAGTAGCTGCAGTGTCTCTGAAGAAAAGCAAAACAAATACAAGAAATATAGAGAAAATAGGTGTATTTACTCTTGTGTTTGAGTAAGTAAATCCAACAGGCTGGGAACAAAAAGGAATTATTGAATTGTGAGCAAACTTGCTGCATTGTTGAAAGAAAGCTCAGAAATACAAAAGAGCAATAAAGAAATATCTGTGAAAACAAGCTGAAGTCACTAGAAGAATGGTATGAAGTGTTTCCTCTGAACATTCTCATCATTTGTTCTTCGGTATGGTTAAGGGGAAGCTTAACTTTTAACATCCTTTATAGAGTTTTTTTCAGATTATATTTTTCTTATGTCATGGAATAACCTTTAAACTATCACAAAATAGTTGAGATTATTCCACATAGACACATAATTATAGATTTTTGCCCAGGATAGTAGAAAAGAAAAAGTGTGAGAAATGGTCTTACCCAATTTTGTACATTCTGTGTGAAGAAAAGATGAGCCACAGGATTAAGTTCTGTGCTTAAAATAATGGGGGGGATTGCCTTTTCTTTTCACTTGCTAGGTGTGCCCCCCTAACAGATGAAGTTCTGTGCTCAAAATAATGGGGGGGATTGCCTTTTCTTTTCACTTGCTAGGTGTGCCCCCCTAACAGCGAGGTAAGAGGGCACTCTCTTCTCATTTCACACTACGGGATGATCTCAGCTGCCCAGAAAAAGCATCCTCGAGGTTACAGCTTCAGTAGCTTGGTTGGGCTCTCCACTCTTAAGTGCCGGTTCTCTTGCACTTGGAAATGCACTATATTACAAATCCATGCTTTTAAGACAGAATTCTAATAGAATGAAGTTTAAGATACCGTATTTATGAGATGTCTGTTATGATTGTTTAATGCTGACCTTTTTATTTCCTTACGAATCAGATCATGAGAATTACTCCATGCTTCCACTACTGTGCTATTTGCAGGTTCATAAACCAAAAAAAAAAACCCAAACAAAAAAACAAACCACTTTTTAATAGTTTCACTTCTGTACTTGATGCCAGTTTTGAGAGCAGTTATTTTAGGTCAGGAATTTACATGCTTCTTGCTATAGTTAACAGAGCTGGGAATAACATACCACTGCCAGGAACTGAGTGAGAGATTTTAAAACCTGGTTTTGAAGGAGATGCCGTAAATGTAAGCGACTGGGCACTGCCTGTAATGGAGCCTTGAGTTTTTGTTCTCCCGAATGATAGTGTGTCCGTGTCCTGAAATGAGTACTTACCAGCAGGTGAAAGATGCACAACAGTGTTGAGTTGTGCTTATGGGTTTATTTGCCAAAGAGACTTTAATTGCAGCTGTTATAATTAATTAGGACTGGCATAAAACTAGAAATATTTTTCAGCGTTGTAATTGGATCACATTGATTTATGTTTCTTACCTACACAGAGTCCGGCACAGATGAGTTAAGGGGTAAGGGATCCCTGACTAGGGGTTTGGGAACTCTGAACAGAGCAGAGATATGGCAGTAGTAATGGTACTTGACTGTTTTCACTAGAGCTGAAATTTTCAGGGGCTGTGTTCTGCTTCCAGGACAAATTTCCTATATCACTGAAGTGCTCAGATTCTATTTCAGATCTGGCTTTCAGCACCTACTATACAGGTGTATAAACAAGCGTTTGTATTTCAGAAGAGACCAATTCCCAAGTAGAAACTTGGACAAAATAACTAGATTTCCTTGGAGATGCTCAGTGTATTCTGAATAGCTCATCCCAATTGTACATGTTCCTAAAAATTTTAAAGTTTATGGAGTTTTTAGTTGTCTTAAACTACATAATTCAATTAATGTTAAAATTTTTCAGTCATCGATATAAGTGTCAGTGTAAACAAGTAACAAAACTGCTTCTGTCAAATGAGACAGGAGAACATCTTGATTTTCAGTTTACACTAATTGAGACTAAAAGCTGGAATAGTACTTGCCAGATTTTTTTTTTACCTCTTTCTTTTCTTGTTTCAAAACAATTAGACTTAGAACTCTTAACTTATAATCAAAACAAAACTGATGGAGGTTTCAGTTTCCAGTCTTTGGGGCATAGACATTTGCCTTTGAAAATAAAAATGTCAGCCAGGTGAACATCTGTCTAAGGCTGTCATCATCACTGCTTCCATGTCACTCCTCATAGTCATGAAAGTTAATGGACTGCAACAGGAAACCGAGGCTTCTACCAAGGGCTCTTTCCAGACTGTGCTTCTGTACTGTTGATATTTGTTAGGTTTGGGTTTGTTTGTTCTTTCTTAAATGTATGTGAAATGGCATGTTTTAGGCAGAGGCTATCCAAACCAGAACAGGTTTGTTTTGTTAAAATTTATAGCTTACAGTTGTCCATGTAGCTGCAGACAGATTTTTTTTTTTTTTTTTAGCCTGCTTTACTTTTATATTTTGGTTTAAAAAATAATGCAGAAACGGAGGCCGTTTTAAATCTTTCCCTTTTATTTCTTGTATTGAAAAGAGCAACCTTGTGCTGTCCTATGGAGGACAATATCTTGGATCGTTTCCTAAATGATATTCAAAAAACATCTTCCTCCTAAAATAGTCTTTGAAATGGCAGATGTTTGAGAACAACAAAGTAACTATGACATATACAATTGCATGACAAGTTACTTTGCGTCCTAGAAGTAGCAGTTCAGGAGGCGAGAGCCCTCGCGCCTACAGGCGGCTTGTGGATGGGGCTGTCACCCGGAGCCCCCTTCCCTAGTCGGAGCCTCCCCGGGAAAGGGTGGGGCTTGGAAAAGCTCCTTTCTTGCCAACGCATGGCTCAAAGTCAAAAAGATTTTTCGCAGAACATCCGTATCAGTTGGAAGGTTACACACGTGCACACCTGATTTTCTGAAACACAGGCATACAAGCCCTAATATTGTTGGCTGTTTTTTCCCCACAGGACAAGACTCATGCCAAAACTGCCCCGGTTACCCCAGAATGGACTTGCAAAGGAGGTAGGAGGTGGTATTTGTTTGGTTTTTTATCTTGTCCCAGGCTTTTGCTGCCCTGTTTTGTGCCAGGTTAATTAACTAATTAACCAACTGCCTCCCTTTGCTGGCTCAGCACCACTCTGGAGCCTGCACCAGGCGAGGGCAGCGCTGGTGCAGGGGGACCTGACTGAAACACGCTAGGGCAGACCTGTCTTAAGGCTGACCTGGAAAAACAAACCCAAAATACTGGTTTATTAAGTTTAGGTGTGTGGTTAACTAGCTAAGAATATTTTAGTTCCTTCTTGATAAATTATTTCCTTCAGCAGATGAATGCTGGTTATTTCCTAGCGCCAGCCTCTGGTTGGTGACTCATCTTTTGCTACAAATTTAACTTTTCTCCTGTGTTTTTGGTGTTTGGGTAGTAAGGGTTAGGGTCTGCGTGTTGCTTTTATTGTTTTCACACTCATTGTGTGATCACTAGATCTTCATTTTGTTGAGTTGCTATTTTAATGGTGCCTTATTCTTGATATGCTCGTGTATGCATTGTCGTTTGCTGTATTAGTTACCCCAACAGAACATTCTTTACCTCTTTTGCCTGGTGTTTTGGAGAAATACTGGGATGCCAAATGCTGCGTAAGCAACCCAAACTTCAAAACCACATGAAGTAATAGGAGTAATTTCTGTAAGATCATAGGGGTCTGAGGTGAGTGGCTGCTGCTTCTCTGGTGTAGCTGTGTGGCATCTCTGGTGTAGGCACGTCAACTCAACTCATTCAGGTTAATTTAGTGGTCCCGTTTGTAGAGTAGTTACAGTTTTTTTCTGAGTTTCTTTTAATTAAAATATGTTGGTTATTAAACTCAAAATCACTATAGTCCCAGTGCTTCATTTTGATGCTTGTTTGGTTTGTCCATGTGTTTCAGAGTTATGAATTGAAAGTACTGGGAAACCAAACCTCATAATTCTGCTGTGTAAATAACTGTAAATCAACTTTTAAGATACCTTTAAGATGGTTAGTAAAATTTTACAGGAATCGATGGCTCCCAAATACTATAGTGCCTTCCCAAGCACTGTAATTTTAATGTACCCTTCCTTATAAAAATGTCTTTCTTAGTAAAATATGTACATATTTATATAGATGCTTCCAAAAGCAGAAGTACTATCATCCGGAAAATGAGTAGCACTTGTTATTTCACCGAATCGGAAATATTTCTAGTGCAGTTTCATGTAGTTTCTCAAACTACTTCATGTAACATTCTTTAATTAATGTGTATAATATTATGTGCAGTGTCACTGGCTGGCTTCAGGGGGAGTTAGGGAGGCAAGGAAACTTTTTCTCTGCTTTGAGCAGTGTTTAAATGGATCAGCTACTTCTCAGAAGATAGATAGTGGCAGGGAAAGGACAAACAAGACAACAGTAAATGAAGAAAGATTGATGGCCACTGAGATCAGTGAGAGTTTTCAGTCTAAAAATAACTGCTTGGGTTTCTGAATAGTCAGGGAAAAAATAGAAAAAGAGATGCTTTAACAGTGTATCCTGATGTACTGGCAAGCAGTTAAATGTACATGGAACTCTGTGTGCCTCAAACTGAACGAGTAACGCTTGATTTAAAAGGTTTTTGGGGACAGATTTTTAACTGACTGACTATATAATGACTTATGGGTTTAAACTGCTAACATGGCAATTGGTACTTTTGATACTGTAATGTCCTTCAACCCCACTTTGTGTTGCATGTTGTTGCAGTATAAAGCAAAACACTGCAGTGTCTGTTTCAGGTATTTAAAATATTTAAAATATTCTGTATCCTACAGCGCAGTGCATGTCGGATCATGGTGCATGTCAGCATACATGATATTCTGTGCACTTTAAACTAGTTCTGCAATAGAATACTTGAATGTGCTTTTCACGTAACTGTGACAAAATCTACACTGTTGCGGTTATTTAAAGTTCTGTTATACAAGCTTAAGCGTATGTTTGTAGAAAGGACCAACCCAAAGACCTTTTAATCAAATGCAGATGAAGAGGTATTGTAAATACGTTCTCGTAAGAGAAAAGTCAAGACAGAGGCCAAGAAACAGGATAAACAAGCGGTTTAAATCTCCTTTAAATCTTCTTGGTTTGGTCTTTTTGTTGAGGATTTTAGTTGTTAGTTGTTTTTTTTTCTTAAAAAGTCATTTTTCTATCTTCGACAGATTGTAAAGAGAAACTGCATAGTCTGATGCTTGAATTTTGTACCAACATTATAGTTGTGTGACCTTGCAGTTGGGATCTCTGGACACAGTGTAAATACTTAGTATTTAAAAATCTTTTCTAAACCATGGGTATCCTTGACAAGCTGTATTTATGTTTCAATGATACTCTACCTTGCCTCGTTTGCTTCCTCATCACTTTAGGATTGGTTCATATTTTAGTATCACTTCTTGAACTCTTCATCCTCTTTAGACTTCATATCAGTTGTGGTATAAGGTTGAGTCTGTTTCTGTAGTAATTTAGGAGTGACTTTTGCGATTGGATTGAGGTTCAGTTTCTGTACTTTTTTACTGGTTTGTTTTTAATCCTGGGAAGTGTAACTACCTACTATATAAGTGTGGTCGTTTTTTTGGTGGTGAATACAAAAACAGTGAGGTGAGGATGATAACCCCCAGTAAGATAACTGGGACCTTTTCAAGTACCTTTGCGACATTGGGCATAGCTGAACTAATAACTGTGACCATTGATTAGCAAAGGTTGTGTTTCGAGAAGGACCAATAACAGAAGATTTTTCTGTATTGAGATTTACCAGGTTAACTGCAACTGTTTAACAGCACATATGCTGTAACTTCCTCTGTATCCCAAATCTTGAAAGTTTCATTCAAGTGCAAGGAGTGGCTCTGGTAGCTACATAAATTCAAGTTTGGGAGAAATAACTTTTCTACTTTTTGCCGTTTCTTTCCCAGTTCCTTTCTTTGGGACAGAATGAAGAGAATGCTCTATAAAAGCAGGGGGAAGTGGAAGCACAAAATCCACGTGGAAGGGATATGCCAATGAAGCACGTTATCACATAGTAGCAGTAATAACTTACATTAGAACCATAGCTCTGAAAGTCTGCTTATGTGTAATTGTGATAATAAATCATAGTAAATTTCCTTAGCATTTAAAGCAATTTTTAAATACCTTACTTGTGTAAGCTTTGTTGAAAGTCCTGTGGGAATTATTTAATGCTAAACTGAGGATTTGGGGTTTTTTTTAATGAGCTGGGAGTACGTGCAAAGTGGTTTGGCAGTATTTCAGTTTTTGGAGATTACTTGGATCTGTTAATTAATACAGCCCTTTGAGACCTTTTTGTGAAGATTAATGGGTTCCCTGAAGAATAACATTCCAAATGCTGGAGATGGGCAAGGCTTTTGAGACTAGTGCTATTTTAAATTATGCCAAAGTTTACTAGATTAAACACTATCTGTTGATGGGAGAAGGACAGAAATTCACAGGAGGCTTGGTAAAGATAAACCACCCATTTATACTGATTTTATTTTCCCTATCTACACAAGATATATGAATTGAAGAATTTTTAGATAACATTGAGATTTAGAAATAACTAAGTGGGAGGGAAATGTTTCAAAATAAAGCCTAGGAGGAACAACTCGCCCAAGAAGAGAAGCGCTCCATACATCACTTGGAGGGTTATCCTCCCCCTCCATCTATACATCTGGGATTCTTGGTAACTCAGATGTGTGGATTGAACCTGCGTTAGTCTTGCACAGGCTGAGTGATACTGGAAGCGGTTTGAGCAAGAAACTGGGGCTGTGTGAGCTTGGGAGAACTGTGGGGTATTTCTCTCATTCTTAGGAAATTTAGTGGTCTAGACTTCTTTGACCTCTGCGTCAAATCAGCAGATTTGGAGGGAGATGGCATGTTTGAACTGTAGCACGGATTAGTATTCTTTTACCAGTCTGAAACAGCATCCTTCCAATCCTTAATGTACTATTAAGTAGACTGTGAATTGTTGGTGTGATCTTTAAATTCATCCACATTACTGTAATTATGCCTTGATCTGTGCTCTCATCATTTCCAATCAGTCATCACTGCTGTCTTTGGAAAACCTGCGTAATGTTGTGTAATGGCAGGTTTTTTGAACATACAGAGAATAGCTGAACAATGCTTAGAGGCAGGTCTTGCAACGTCTTTCAGAGTTTATATTCTGTTGCTGTTTATTGTAAAAGTCTGATATATCAATTCTTCTGGTCTTCTACTTTGTGTATATTTTTGACGTTTTTAGCTGCATCTTGCTGTGTGGTAGTCTGCAAAAATGGTTTGTTCTTCAGTTTTGATGACTCAAGTTTTCCCATGGAATATGTGTCAAGCATTTCAATTTATTCTAGTCTAATTTAGAATGAAGTTTGAAGACCCTAATCTCTCTTCTTTTTGCTTTTCTACCTACTGGTGATTCTTCTGTTATGTAAAACCTCCTTGTGACTCTTTCTGTGGCCCCTTGTTTTTTGGTTCGGGGAAGGTTGGATCTTTTGTGGTTTTTTTTTTGTTGTTGCTGGTTCTGCCGAATTTAGGGGAAGCTACAGTTCAACAGATAAACCAAAGAAAACAGAATACTTTTGTTTATGTGCCCTTCTTCTATGACCATTTGCTTTCCTCTCGCTTGTTGAGGTCAGGCCAATTCCGAGCCAGTGTCGTGCTGTTCTCTAAAGAACGAGGAGTGCCAATACATACGGCCGTAACAAGTCTGAGCACCTTGCTAAGAACAGAGTGAGGTTTGTGGGCCTTCTGAGCACCTCAGCATTAATTTTGCACTGGCAGCTGCTCTTTGCTGTCCTTTCTGTCTTTGAAAATTATTTTTTCATATATACTTTGGAGCAGACATTGATGGATGCTTATCAGTTTGAAAGCCATCTTTTTTAGATAAAAGATAGCTCTTTGCTGAGCTGTGCTACATTTGCTGAAATGAAGTCATATGAGGCTCTTTTCTCAGGTGCTGTCAGTAGCTTTGATACTCTTTTAATTTAGAACTTTGTTTTAACTTTTATCACCAAACTTAGGATTTCATTTTTGTGTTAACTTTGATTTTGCAACCCATCTTTGGGCGGGTTAACTTTGATTTTGTGACCCATCAGTAGAACCTTTCAGTTGTGTGAAGGATTTCGAAATAATGAACCCAGTTTTAATCTTGATTTAAGATGTTAATTTGCCATGAAATTCACGTGTTTCCAAACCTTTTTGCAAGTCCTAAATACCTGCTGCTTCCTGAGTGATTTGCTCTTTTGCTGAGCTGGATGACTGGCAGTTCTCACCCTAAAAGGTTCAATCAGGGAGTACTTTTTTCTGGGTCAAGAGGCACCAGCTTTAATATGGGTCTCATTCCATGCTGTTATAAGCCCCACAGAGTGTTTTGCACTTCTTATTGCATTTGAAAGTAATAGAACACTGTTAGTGGAAGGTGGTTGGATGATAAATGAAAGCTCTTTCATTATAAAAATTGGATGTTCGAGGCATTTAGGAACTTCTGTGAATTAAATGGCACAAAAGGTATCTGAGCTGAGAAATCTAGTTTGAGAAAATGGAAAAGCTTACAAAATTCAGGTGATAAAATATCTGTTAACAAGATAGTTTGGGCTATATAGACTTTAGTTTTTTGCTTTCTGAAGTTTTATACATTCTTTCTGTAAGGAGTATCTGGCCTGTATAGCAGGGGTGTTTGTTTGGAGGGGAAGAATGTTTGATAAAGGTCTTATAATGCTTATTCGTATGAAAATTCTGCTTAATTTTAATTACATTAAAATGAAAGTCCTCCAAAGTCTTGTACCTGGCAGACAAAGGATCCCTGTAGCTTTTGAAATGGTGACCGTGGCTTTAAGAAGCAGACTAGTGTCATTGAGTAGTATGAGTAGGGAATATGCCATTGGCCTAACTCAATTGTTCTCCTGCTTATAATCTATGAATTCTTTAAACATCAGAGATTGTTGGCAGAAAGACAATTCTAGTGTTGGTGAGTCGTCTTATGACAAATTTCATGGAATAGGCTTTTGGGGGGACTTTTTTTGTTGTTGCTAGTTTAAGTCTTATTTGGTGTGACTGAGTATGTGACCGAATACATGAGAATCCTTTCCTCTACTAACAAAAATAATCAACAAAAACCATGAGTGAAAGAAAGCAGCTGTGGAGGCCAGTTCAAAACCAGGAGAATGGCTTTCTTGCCCAGTTTGCTTTTAAAATCTATTATTTTAATTCTGACTTTATGAGTGTAGAACTACACAGAATTTCTGCCAGCAGTTCACTTGAGCTGAGGATTCTGTACCGTGTTTGAAATCCAAACCTGTGTTTTACAGGCTAGAAGCCTTTCATGTTTTGATGACATATCTTTTGGTTTTTGCTTAATTTGTTCTATTGTGTACCTATTCTTTTTTACCCCATGTGTGTAAACATTTTTTACTTTCTTATGTATTTGTGTTTTATTTTAATCTCTGTGAAGTGTTTTGGGGGGTTATGTTGTTTGTTTATTTGGGGTTTTTTTAACCTTTTATAGATTGGAGGGGCTTTAGAGTTTTGTAAGGTTATGTTGGTGTATTGATGTGTTTCATGAAGGCTGCTGAATATAAATCACAGCAGTCTTTCTTAGCACTACACAAGTCAGCTTAAGTGCAGTTTGGAGTAGGTGGCCCTAACATGGTACATTGTTAACCCTCTGACTTCTCAGGGCACAATCCACTCCCATGCCTGTATCGTAGCCGTGCTACCTTAGGCTTCGTTTGGCTTGAATAAAATGTCTTATAGTGTGATAAACTGTCGTATGCTAATAAGTAGATATGTGAAAATGTATTTCACTTTTAACTCTTTTTTTATTTGTTTTCGCTGAAGGGCCCCGCCTTTACAGAACTTGGATAAAGGTCCTGTAGAACCCCGCAGTGTGACCTTTTTGTTTCTTAATTATTCCTTATATTACTGATGTTTAAATAACCTACTAGTACAAAATACAATGTAATTTAGGTTTTTACAGAAAAGTCACTTATTTTTTCATTTTTGTTTTAAGCCTTCCACGTGTTCAAGTTTTTAAACCTGTTTATTATAAGCATTTTAAACAGCTTTTGCTGGATCAAACAGTAAGAACTTGACTGTATGAATTTCATAGTTAAGTAAATTAAATGGAATTTGGAATAATTCACTAATGGAAAAATCATCTAATTCTTGTTGAAAATTGAAGATAGGCTTTCAGTAATGCCATGCTTTCACTTAACAACTTAATGCCTTTCTGCTTACCCAAAAGGCAAAAACTCAGTGACAAATGATGGAACTGCAGTCTCTTCTTACTTTATGTCGTGCCATTATCAGTATTTTATTCTAACACATTGACATTTCTTGCATGGTGCAGTAACCTCCGTCAGCAGAAAATGCACAAAATAAATAATTGCAACTTTGCATGAGCATCACATAGTTCAGTATACTGCAAGCTGAATAAAATGAGAAGAATTAATAGAGTTACAGGCAAAAGCCCCAGAGCAATAATGATTCAGGGATATTAAATTTACAAGTAATTGCATTAAAATCAAGTCACAGTCCTGACTCGGTTCACAATACTTTTCTTATTGCTGAAGTGTGGGCTCCTGTGTTTCTCTTAGTCCTGGGGAATGGAGCTTGATAAGAAGATCTTCCACTACTCTGTAGCGTGACCTTGCTTTCTGCTAATGCAGCAGTGGATCCACGTAACAAAATTTATATGGTCGGATGTTAGATTTCTGGGATTGGTGAGTTGTCATTAGATTTTATTTTTTTACAGTTGAATTAGGGCTTGGCTTCTCTTGTTAGCAATAGTTTGCAAGCGTAAGCAAACGGAAATTGGGAGGGAAGGTGAAATAAACTTACATATGATGAGTAATGTGATTCTCTTGACAGTATTCATACTTACTTGTTTTATTTCCTGAAGAAAATAAGATTTATGGAATTCTTTGACATGTGTGAGAGTATGTAGGTCTGTTACTGCATTCACTTTAGAAATCAATGGGCACATAAAAAAGAGATTAGAGAGAAAAGGGAACTCATGTAAAGTGCACAAATACGGACAGATTGGTCGTTGGTCTCACATTTATTGATGGTAGAGAATCAGTGTGATTAAGGGGTTTTTACTAGTGTCAGAAAAGTTGGAAGGAACTAGAGTCAGTTTTCAGTCAGGGATGAAATTGATATTTGTAGGGAACGGGGGTTTGTAAATTCCTTTTCTCCTGAAAATGCTTGTGTTTTCACGTGTACCTTATTCTTACTGACCTATTTCAATGATTTTATTTTTTTTTTCAAATACCATAATTTTTAGAAGTGTTCTTTTTGATGTAGAACTTTAAATTAAAAGAAAGGAAACAATTTACTAAAATTCAACCAGTAAAGGTGACCTACCTTAAAGAACTTTAACACCTTCTGGCCTGTACCTGTGTATGTTCCTTTTGATGTATTTTGATCAAAAGCATGTCATGGTGGCTTTGTAGATTTTCAGCAGAACATGCTGGGTTGGCCCACTCAGGGTTATTTTTAAAATACCAGGTATTTGTTTCCTGTGCTACACAAAAATTGTGGCTGTACTAGTCAAGGCAAATAATACCTCACGGAAGTTTAATTTTCAGACTTCGAAAATAATTTCCATATGGTTCCCTTTAGTGCCTCATGCCTAGGGTCAAGAATTAGTCAAAATTGCAGACTAAAAGTCTATAGTATCTGCCGTTGTGTCTTGGATACCTTCTTCATACGTTACAACCTTTCAGCTACAAATGTGCAAACAAGGAACGAGAAGCTCTCGTGTTTCGATACCATGCTATTTTTTTGCACGTTCAACTAATCTAATTTCCAGTTACTTCAGGGACTGTAACTAGAATTTTCTGAAGCTTGCATTTAATATCTCATAACTGTTGAAATGGATACGCTGTGGATTTACGTGCATTCACTTATGAATGTGATGTGGTTTCCTTTCCATACCTGCACATTATGCAACATCTTTTCAGTTTTATGCAGTGAGTAAAAACTGCAGGAACAATAAATGCTGAAACTTAGAAAGACACTTTTGATAGTCTTTGTACGTGCCGTTGTGCTGTAACATAAAGAAGTGTGGTATCTATGCCACTAGTATTTTTTTTAATAAAATTGAATTCAATTATCCTTGTAATTTTTTTCAGCTGCTACATGTAATTAATTTCATCAGCTTTTAGAGAATTTGAACTACTTAATTTTGTAAGCGGAGGGAAAAATAAGCCCA
Organism: Trogon surrucura; assembly: GCA_020746105.1. NCBI lineage: Eukaryota > Metazoa > Chordata > Aves > Trogoniformes > Trogonidae > Trogon > Trogon surrucura. The sequence continues at coordinate 49,701,366 of CM036621.1, read as the reverse complement.
AACTAACTCATTCTTCAGGCTGTTAGCCATTTAACAGTCTTCTGGTAGCAATGGACCTGGGAAGAAAAGTTCATACGCCAGAACGGAGGGTCCAGTAAGAGCCACGTGGTGTGAAATGTCTGGAACTGCCGCTGGGCTCCGCTGCCACGGGCGCTGCCAAGCACAGCAGCAGGCTGGCAACCTCACGTGTGACAGGGAGAGTATATTGTGGGTACTGTAGCCCTGTTTCTTCCATGAATCTTGTTATGTGTTCAGTGACATGGACTCAGTGTATAAAAGGCATTAAAAAGGCCTTTTGTGGGATAAAAAGAGCTGACTGTGACTTCAGCTGCTGCAAAAGATGAATGATGAAAATGAGTCTGAGTGTGCTTTATATTCAAAGACTGGAGGGAATAATGACCAAACCACATCTGCTAAGGTCACATAAAAGATGAAATTTCTGGGTTTGAGCAATGCAAGCTGTGTAAAGGGCATGGAATGTAATTACTTAACAGTGGATGTACAACTGTGTTACTTAACAGCCATGTACAATGACTCTGAAGTGCCAGAGATTAAATGTTCTGACCAAAAAGACACCAATTAAAGAAGGTAGAGAACATGGACGTTCCTTAGAAAGAGGCATATTCATCAGTAATAACTCTGCAAAAATCACTGTTTCTACTCCAGGCCCAGTATGACATCTGAAATGTTTCATGATCTCTGGAGGATAAAGGTGGCAAAATCAGATATATGCTGTAGGACAATAAGAAGCTGGGAGATGACTCATTAACAAAACAGTTTTAAGCTGATTTTGTTCTCGGATTGAATCTTGGTTTTCTGAGGACATGGAATAAGCTTTCATCTTTCCTCTCACCATTTGCTTTTTTTCTGACTGCTGATGTGCAGAAGGCTGTAAACTTTTTTTGGGTGGGAGGTTGGGTGTTGGTGTATGTACATTTGTGCTTGCTTTCCATGGATTTTTAAAGCAGCCTTTCTTTTTTGTTTACAGTAATATGTCTGTTCTAATCTATCTAATCTACCAGATACTGAAATTTTCGGTGTCACTATTTCTGTATCTGAGATTCAGCTGAGTTAGATCCAAATCTTAGGCTGCTATTACCGTTGCCTAGAGGAGGTTATAAAATTTACACAGACAAATACACGTGTGAATCTGGCATTCTATACAAATGCTCCTTCAAGACAAAAAGCTGACTTTTGAAGAAGTGATCCTTACCAAATGTTTTAAAACAGATATTTGTGCTTTAATGTTACTTAGATGATTGGCATAAAGTAGTTTTTCAAATAGTTCAGAAATTCTGCTCACCACTATTAAGCAAAGCAATGGACATCCTTATACACAAGGTTTTGATGGTTTTATTTCAAGCTAAACTTTTTTTTTCCTGTTGTTCCTGTACAAACCTTTAGCATGGCCTGAGATAACTTGGGAGTCACTGATGATGATGGGCTGAAGTTCAGAACACCAGCTAGGGATTTTGGTTTTGTACTGAAAGTGAATGGTGATTTTGCTGAGCTGATGTCTAACGTGATAGTTAAAAAGCCTTAGTAGCTGCAAAATTACTTCAACGAGTGGAGCATCATCTTGAAACAGTGGCTTTCTTCAGTATGCGGGAAAAACATAGCTTGAGAGGTGGAGCCTGCTGGACCAGTGTGAAAGCCAAAGCTGGTAGAAACTTGCTGTCGAGACAGGCTTTTTTCCTACTGAGTTGCAATTCAATAGTTACTGTAAGCTGCGTTACTGAAATGTTGAGTTTCAAATCTTAGTATTTTGTTTCCTTCATGCTTGTAAGTTAAAACATTGTCCAGAAGTTTTACGCGTAGGCTCTTAGAGTCACTCCTGGAGTCCTGAAGTAGCATTGTGTAGTTTTCTTTAAGTATGTTTTTGTTATTGTAGTCTTTTTGTCTTTGTTGGCAAGTTGGTTCAAATATTGCAAGAATTAGGCAGTTTGATATTTTGTCTTTGGTCTATTGGTATTTTAGTGTGAGACCTGGTTTGCAGAAGCCCTGAGTCATCGTGTCATTGGATTTTTGTCACATCGCACAAATCAGGCAGTGATAAATCTTGTGTGTTCTTTAGTTTTACTGAAGTGAATAATTGTTTTTAAGGGGTACTGCAGTTAGGTTTTTTAATCTATTTATATCATTCCTTACAGCATGGTCATGAGAAAATTAGGAATGAGCTTAGGTGGAAATCAGTTCTAAAATACTAGACCTTTTAGATGTGGTAAATATTTCTCTTGATATTGCATTTAGGAAGTATGTGAACTGCAGCCTAGTAGTGTTGCTCCAGCAACATTGGAGCAGTTTGTGGACAACTTCTTCCTGGTAAAAATGCAGCACAGAATTGTCAGTGACAAATTCTACATAACAACATCCTGCACTCCTTCCTTTTGGTTTTGGTTGTTGCTACAAAGCCTTGGGACCACTCTATTGAAGCCTAATAGTTTGTTTATAATGGTGCTACTGATACTGACTGTAGGGGATGGGTATGTATTTTATTTCTGAATAAATGAAATGACATTCTTGTCAAAGTCTTTAAATTGACAGTCTGCACAGGTGAAGAATAGAGTGCTAAATGGAAAAATGGGCCATCATGTCAGCTAGCCCAGGGCTGGCATTTCCATCCACGGTACCTCCTCTGTCACTTCTTGTGGCAGGACAGATGTGCAGGCTCTTGCCTGAAGCACAGACACGTGTGTATGCACAGCTGTCTAGAAGGGTCCTCTGCTGTTTGGGACACAAAGTTCTGTCCATGATAAAGGTTTGGTCCGGTGGTGAGGGGAAGTCCGCTATATGTTGAGCAAAAACCAATTGTTTTGTAGCTGGAAGTCATCTTCTGCAGCATTTCTGCAGCGTATCCAAGGTGTGTATTTTTGCAGAGTGCAGTGTTACATCAACAACATATGTAGCCTGTGTAAATCATACCAGAATGATTAGTTTATATAACTGTTCTAAGTCAAGTCTTTTTTCTTACTTAAATGGATGAACTGAGGTTTTTCAGCAGTGTGGTTGTGCTCAGCACTGACTTCTTGTAGGAAGAAAAGTGAGTTAATATTATCTGTGTTTTCAGTACTCGGAAGGATTTCAACCGGTGTTGTTGGTCAGTTCCATGAAATAGGCCTGCTGGAGATTTGTGAAATGCATCGGCTGTTTCTGCTCTGGTGAGGATTGACAGTATGACTTGATACATCTGATTTTAAGTAAAGACTGTTTGATTACAGAAGACTTATTTAAAGGGGAAAAAAAAAAAAGAAGTATGATGAGTGCTCGACCCTGTGTTGAGCATGCCAGTACACTAAATCAAATTTCATAACTCTGTGTGTGATAATTATGAGCAAATTACCATTCTTCAGAGAAATTTTTGACAAAAGGATAATGACCTTAACTCAGTACAGAACATTTAGGCTGTTCTCTATTGAGAGAAAATAAATTGGAGTCTTTAATTGTTTTTGTGCAGCTTCTGAATGATGATGTGTGCGACAAAACGAGGTGGTGCGCTGGATCAGGTAGTACCCTGCTGCCTTCACGGCGATGGGTAAAGGTTACAAGTTGGACCAGCTTAGGTGTGCATTTTGGAAGAGTTTGAACGTCAACAGCAATTGTAACCAAAATCCAGAAATGTGAGCATTTCCAGGGTAGTGGTCAACGGTTTAAAGCAGCGTCTCCATCTCCTGTCTCGTGCAAAACCAAGTGGATGTGGGACCAGCACAACCCCTGGGCTGCTGCCTCTGGGAAAGGACACGTGGGGCCCTGACTGGCTGCGGGGAGCAGCGAGGGTTTGTGTGTAGGCATAGACAGCAGTGGGGTCTGGAACTGCTCTTGCTCTTTTTGTCCTTTAAGAGTAAAAATACAGCTTGACTGGGCGGAGATGGCTTCCTCTTTTGTTAGAGAAATAATTGCCGTAACAATAGCAGTGCTCTTAACTCTGTTATCATTGCACAAATCTACTCTGGCAGTTACAACAGCTGTTTTATGTAAATTGTGTTGTAAAACTTTACTGTTAAAAATCATTTTCGTCGGTTATTATTCTCCATGGGGATTTTGTTGCTTTCTCACTGAAGAAAAATGGGAGTATGGAGGAGAGTTTCTCCTTAGAAACTAGGCTTGAAGATATTTTTTTCCCCTTTTCTTTATAGTAGTGTAGCTGCACGTTCTTTTTCTGTTTCTCCATCATCAGTGCTTTTCTGACCTTAAAAATGGGGCCAAGGAGCTAAATGTCTAATATGGCAAAGCTCATTTTAAATCTAGGTATGTTACTTTGTGCTGTCATTGGTGATAAACTACCCTACAAACAGTTATGGCTTAAAAATTGTGTCTTTGTCCTGCTTTAAATGCCGTCTGTATTTACTATACCCTCTCTATCGTAGCTCATCTTTTCTGGGTATAATCACCACCTATGAGTTGATTTCTGTTGAATTCTGAAATGGTATTACCAGATTTTCAGTTTTCTTCTTGTGTTTTATTCAGTCGGTATAATTTCTTGTTCCTTTTCATTGCCATTCCATTTGATAAACAAATTATAGCAGGTGAGATCATTGATTTCAAAGCACAGTGCCATAACCAACGTACGTGGCACAGCGAGGTCTGCACCTGTGGAAGTACAGGAGATGCAGTGCCTGCTCACAGGTTGCCTTGCAACATCCAAATTGTTTATTGATCAGCTCTAAATCCTGACAGAGTAGCAGGGGAATTTATAATACTTTCACGCTAAGAAAATGGCTTCTATACTGATCATAGAGTTTCACTTTCAAAACCTGGAGTCCAAGTCTAAGGGTAGAAAGAAATACTGGGGAGGGGAGACAGGGAAGAAATAAAGTGGTTCATACAAGATGCATTTTGTGCCATATTTTAGGGGAACTTTTGAATCTGCTGTCGTGTCCACAACCAAGGCTTTTTTATCATGACGTTAGTGTTACCCAGCTGTCAGCATCAATTCTTGCAGTTTAGAAGCTTGGTAATTTTCAATGCATGTGCAGTCTGGTATCTTTTAAAATATTTGCTCTTTTTACTTCATTTTAAGTTGTAAAATTAAATTATTTCTGGTTAATGCTTCCACAGGTGCCTGAGTTGGGATTAAAAAGTGCTATAAAGGCTGAGAAATACTATAGTTGAGTAACAGATGTTTATATTGATCACGTATATTGAAACCTTACAGGTTTAATTTGACAGACTATGGATTAATGAACTGAAAAATGTCACTTCAGTCAATATTGAGAAGATAATTTTTGCTTTGATGTGTATTTTTCGTTTAAATTTTGTTTAGAGCCATGTCTGTCATATTTTCAGTTAAACAGTAAGAATTTGGTGTATGCAGAGATTCAAGATTTTATATGTATATAAAAAGGTATACATACTCCTGAAATAATTTTAACATGAAAATGAATACTGGGGTTATGCATTTGGATTGTATTAGTCACACCTATTATAAATCTTTATACCATGGCAGTAGATATTTCAATTAAAGGAACACTTTCAGATTTTCAAATTTTCATAAATAATGAAAGTGAGATACACTTAGCATTTGTATCACTAATATGTAGTTATTAGTAACCTGTAGTTATTAGGAACAAGTCAGCATTGGATATTTTGCAAGCATCACACTATATAGCAGTGAAAGGTATACAATAAGAGGGTAGCAATCACTTGTGCAGAATGTTTTAGCCTTAAGAGAACAATGCAAGTTGCAGTTGGAATTCTGTTTTCATCATTGCTGCTGATTTGCCATTAGTCTTGAATCTGGTAGTCGGAGAATCAATTTAATTTACACTTCAGGATTCAGTATTTTCTCCTGTTTTCTAACATGTAGCTTCAATATTTCTATTCTTTTTTTTTTTTTTTTTTTTAAAAAGCTGATTTCCTGTAGAAAGTAAGATGAATTCATCTGAGATGTACAGAAAATTCTGGAAGCATTAAAGTATACATTGTAAAATGAAATTGTTCTTTTTACAAGCAGTATTTTAGGCTCCAAAAACAATTAAGGAAAACCTAAAGGAAACAGAGGAATGTTAGAGTGACATACTGGTAGTAATATCTCATACTGCTTATATGAGTGGAGCAATATGGAATGGGAAAATAGAAGTAGTGGAAAAAATTAAAACACTACTGAGGAACTGAATAATCTTAATTCTTTGCTGGATCAAAAGCTGAGGTCATCCCCCACTGTACTACCTGGAGCTGGGTTTGCATCTTTCTCTCCCAATAGATATTTATGGATTTTTTTTCTTGTTTTTGTGGGGGTTTTCTCGTGAATGGAATATAGAAGTTCAGTGGTGTGATGGCAGCGTGGAGCTATGTTATACTCTAAATAGCAACACGTTTCAAGATGTGAGACTAAAACATAGGAAGCACACTCAAAGGCTGCTTCTCGAGGTCCCCCTTAGAATTGCATCTGGCTGGGCTTGTATGTATCTCAATACCTTTTTAGTCTCTTAAGTAACTACTTTAGCAACTGGATCAAATAGTAAAGTATGTGCTTTTTCTGTCAGGGTATATTTCAAAGTTTTATGGAGGGTTTAAGTACAGAATTTTTATTGTTAGAGAGTACTGTGGCTACCTTTGAAAAGGATGCTGTTCTGATTATTATTTCATTAAATCTGAAAGAATGAAAGCAGAGTCTGAGCTAAGTTATACATTCTTTTACAACTCAAATTAGTTTTTTAAGTATTCTTACATAACTTCGATTTCCACTAATCATCAGCTGAAGTGCCATATTGGCAGGGAAGATATGCTTATTGCTGTCTTTTCTGAAAATGAAACTCCACAAAGCAAGATTAAATGACTAAATTTTTGGCAAACTTATACCTACATGTGTGCAATTGTAAGCAGATTAGCAAATCATGTATAGAATATATTGTATTTCTTAATGAGTACTTTTTTAGTAAATCTCTGTTCAATCATGTTATAGACCTCAGGGATCACTTAGTATTTTTATTAATTGCCGACTTGTAAAATCCATTCATTTGGTCCTGCAGTCATTAAAACTGTTAAGCAAAGTCTATTTGTGACTGTGAATAGAAATTTCACTAATGAAGTAATTTAATGTAAAGGATATGCAAAGGTAGCAAGTTTCAGATAACGCATCCTTTTATGATGCCACAGCTTTGCTGCTTTTAATCATGAAATGAGTCAGAAGAAAAGGATCAAGTCAGTCTCGTAGGAAATTTTTTTTAAATCATGAACTTCATGTACTTTATGAAATAAAGAGTTTAAAGTAAGTACCACATTGAATGCATCAAAATGGCACACAAGTGATTTAAAAGACCTTCAGTTATTTCATTTCCTCTTTTTATCCTTTAATAGACCATTTATGTGTCTTCCACTACTTATTATCAAAAGGATGGCTTCCTCATAGTAATATAATGCTTGTTTAACAGGAAATTGAATGTAACCTATCAAAATGTAGACCTATGCTAACATTTATTAACTGTGCTATTTGGACACTTTGAAAGATTTTAATGTTATTTTTGCAGAGATGTGCTGTCCTCATCTAACATTCATGAAGATTTTATATAATAAAATCCAGAAGTGCGAAAAGATGACATTGTGGATTGTGGTAATGCTTTCTATTTTTTCCTGTATTCCGCTGGAACAGTTAAGCATACAGAATCACTCACCACAAAGCTTATTATCAAAAAAATACTTTTATTCTGCAAGGAGTATTAGTAACACAAGTTGCATAGCTGAAGGGTGTATATACGAGAGCCTCATGGATTCCCGTCGGAGTAGGGAAACCCAGTAAATTTGAAAGAGTGGATTTTTGGAGGGCTGCTGAGGAGACAAACACAGGAACAAACAGAAGTGGTCTATGTGCGTTATCAGCCTTGTTTCACTTAGGGACAGGTGATGGTCTCGCTGGCACAGAAGTACTTCATTATAGTGGGTGCAAGAGCTGTCTTTCATGGTCCTGCACTGGCTCATTGTGTTGCCCTTTAAGAAACTGGTCCCTGCAAGTGGGAGGAGCCTGCGTGTGGCTGCTCCATCCTAGTCCCTGGAAGAGTGCGTGGAGAGAAATGAGTCCAAGCTCTGTCTGCGTTTGTTGTCCGTGTTCATAGGCAACACGGATAAGAAGGCAGGACGGATTTACCTTGCTCTGCGTCTCGATTTGTTGCGAGACATTTCTTTTTTGGAGGCTTTTTGGAAAGGCTCCAGTGATTCTCTTTAGTGTCTGGCACTTCATGCAGATGTGTAAAACTTGTATTTCCTAAAACTAATAAAATTGGAGCGTGATCTATGATACTCTATTTAAGCATTCCATGTATTACAGGTTTGTTAGGAAGAGAGCAAAGTTTATCATTGAATGTGTCTGAATTTTAAAGTGTAACAGCTGCAGGTTGTGGCTTGTAAAGATTTTGTTTTTCTCTATCACTAGAATGAAATAGTTTATTTCAAGGTGCTTTTAATGTTGTTTTTAGTCCATTAAGTAGATAACCTGCTTTAAGAAAGCACAGAGAAATAATAAAGAACAGATGTAGACGCAATAAAATTAATAATGCTTACTTGTGTAAGAAAATAACAATGTTTATAATCTTCCATTTCATCCAATTTATGTAGCAGACACGATTATTGCTATCAAAAGGCCCTCTGTTATGACCAGGATGGTGTTACTGAATCACAGAAAAATTTAGGCTAGAAAGGACTGTAAAAGGTTGTCCACTCCAACTTAGAATCATAGAATCATAGAATGTTAGGGATTGGAAGGGACCTCGAAAGATCATCAAGTCCAATCCCCCTGCCAGAGCAGGAATGCCTAGACTATGCCACACAGGAACGTGTCCAGGCAGGTCTTGAATGTCTCCAGAGAAGGAGACTCCACAACCTCTCTGGGCAGCCTGTTCCAGTGTTCCGTCACCCTCACTGAGAAGAAGTTTCTTCTCGAGTTTAAGCGGAACCTCTTATGTTCCAGTTTCAGCCCATTACCCCTTGTCCTATCAGTGGTTGTCACCGAGAAGAGCCTGGCTCCATCCTCGTGACACTCACCCTTGATATATTTGTAAACATTGATGAGGTCTCCCCTCAGTCTCCTCTTCTCCAAACTAAAGAACCCCAGCTCCCTCGGCCTTTCCTCCACTCCCTTAATCATCCTAGTTGCCCTGTGCTGGACTCTCTCCAGCAGTTCCCTGTCTTTCTTGAACTGAGGGGCCCAGAACTGGACACAGTATTCCAGATGGGGTCTCACCAGGGCAGAGTAGAGGGGAAGGAGAACCTCTCTTGACCTACTAACCACCCCCCTTCTAATACACCCCAGGATGCCATTGGCCTTCCTGGCCACAAGGGCACAGTGCTGGCTCATGGTCATCCTGCTGTCCACCAAGACTCCCAGGTCCCTTTCACCTACACTGCTCTCTAGTAAGTCAGTTTTGGGCTTCTTGTCTCATCAGCATAGTATTTCTGGCATAAATGATATATTCAACAGACAATTAGGAAGACATTGTACCTTAAAAAAAAAAATCAGTTCTCTGCAGTTTTATGTAATTTCATCAAACTAAGAGATTCTGTCTCATGAGCAATCCTACCAACTTCTGCAAGGTTATGAAGATACTCAGTAGTGTCTTTTTGTAGGGGATTTTCCAAGCATTAGCTAAGAATCAAAGCATTACTTGCAGAGATGTGAAGCCGAGACACCGTTAGATGACTTCCCTGAATTCATGTGTGAGAGCTGTGGTTCACATAAAAGCAGCAATAAGCAGCTCTTGGCACCTACTGATGGAACGTGCAGTCCATTACTTTGCTAAGAGCTGCTCATGTAACCCCGTGTGTTACACACTCTCTCGTGAAGAGAGTGAAATCAAAATTCGAAAACTGTTGACTGTCAACCATGCAGGGAGACCTTTCTTTATTTCTAGACTCCATCCATGGTTGAAGTGTCTTAAGTATCTTAAGGCATTCTTGGAATGCTTTCTTAAGAACCATTGGAGGCTTCAACCCCAAATGACTTTTCCTTAACACAGGATTAACCAACAGCTGACTGCTAGTGAAGACAGAGTTGCCAGTTTGAGCATTAGCTGCTGAAATGTTTAATTGACGGTTGCTTTTCGCAGGGTTAGCTAAAACTAGTTGAACTAGCTCTGTACTATGCAAGGCACAGTAATTAATACTACTGTATAAGGCATGTGATAGGAGAAGAATTGCATGGACCTCTGAGATACTGTGTCTTACCTGCTCATGAAAACAGGGTCAATTAAAATGAAGGAAGCAAAGGAGAGGATGGTAAAGGAGTTAAGTAGGAAACCCAAGACAGAACAGGATTTTATGTTTGAAGATGATTGTAATGTCCTCTTTTCAGCAAGACCATAATGGAAATCAACTATAGTTAAAAGACATTCTCAAACGGGGATGAATACTAGAAGGTATAGAGAAAGAAAGTGAGAGTTAATGAGTTGCTAATGCAAGTTGTTTGGAACAGGAGGTGTGTCTCTACCAAGATACTGTTCAGTGCCTGAAACACTTGGTGAAAGGCAATGCCGATGTAAAAATCATCTAGTAGTACAAAATAGAAGATGGTCTGAGGACATTGCAAGATCACAAGGGATGAGAGCATACTAGCAGGAAAAGCAAGATTCAGTTGAAGTTTTCTGAATTAGAGAAACCTACAAGTAAGGTTAAGTGAAGGAAGGAATAAGGCTCTTAGAAACTATTGAAGCTTCACTGCTTTACTTTAATCAAGAGACAATTGGATTTAATGTTGGTAGGAATGGGATAACATAACTGAAGCACTTGTTACAAAGGACGGAGTCCATGACCCAAGAAGTAACTTAAAGTTCTCCGACCTTTACTGAAATCAGTGCTGAAAGAGAGCAAGGTACTAGATGTCAGGAACTACTTGTAACGGAACATCACTCCTCATGTTGGGCAAATCTGTGGTTTCTCTTAGGTATCTGTTGATAAGTCTCAAAGCCAGGGTAGAAGGCCACCCATTTTAAAGTCGGTACCTGAGTTTGGATGTGTCAGTAATGAAGAGCCTCTAATGAAGTGCAATGATTAATTCTATTTCTATGTCCGTATGAATTGCTGATGTAGATGTTTGTAGGAAGCACAAAGCTCAGTATATGGAAAGCTTTTGTAGGGAGATATTCATGCTGCCTTCCTGGGTGAGAAAGAGAACCAAAATGTGAATTATTAATAATTTACAAACAGTTTAGTCGAGCACAGCTCTCATTTGCATCTCTGCTGCTAATGAGGTATTTGCGGTTTCAGATGAAGAGAAAGTGGTCAGAAAACCTTTGGGAGGGATTATATTCCTTGAGAGTGCTAGGAGCTGTTTTATCTGGTTCTGCAAGCTGCTAAGATGAAGGTTTGTGTGGAGGGGAGTGCCTTTGGGTGATCAGGGCAGGGGGAGCATCCCGGAAACAGCAGGGCAGAAGAAAGGTTCCCAAAGCACGTGGTGGGTTGTGATGGCATTGGTATTTCTGTATTCTATTCAGAAATGCTTTGTATAAAATGAAATCTTTTAATTGAGTACAGTATCATTGAAGACAGGATATAAACCTTCATTGTGTTAATAATTTGCAAATACAGATGTGCAGTTTAATGTAGGCTGTGCTTAGAAGGTGTGTGGTTAATCTAAAGAAGGGTTTTCTGAAGCAATATTTTATTTACAATTGAGGAGGAAAATGATGGATTGAACACCTTAAAGCAAAAAGTTAAAAATACCTACTTCCCCCCCCGCCTCCCAACCCTTCTTTTCGTCTGCAGCCTTTTTAGGCATAGCAGCCATGCAATTAATTGAAGCTCACTGGGAACCTATAATGAAAACTCTAACATTGTGTAGCTGCTTTCATTAATAATATCATTGTCTTTTGTCAACTTTAATAGCAATTGAGTTTATCCAGCTGGAAAATGTTAGACAAAGACAGATAGACAGGCAAGTCTGTTTACTGTCAACTGACTTAAAAAGAAATGCAGCGTTGCTTTTTAAATACATCAAACCTGACATTTTATTCACTTTTTGGGCTCACTTTAAGAACTTTGTATGTGGATGCTGTCAGGAGTTTGCGTAATTGAATGAAAAGGTAGTTGTGGAGGACCATAGCTGTGACTTAATAGGAGCTCCTATTTTCTTTTTCTTCCTGTAATGATAAATGTCTTTGGCAAGCCAAAAGAGCTAGAAATTGAAGGGAAAGTTGAAATCACCATTAATATCTGGCAAAAAGTTTAAGAAATCATTATATACTTTTGTTGGGTTAATGGATCTGTAGAATTTGTATCTCCAACGGGACTTTGAACTACATACTGTTAATTAGTGTGCTAGTATGGTTTTAATTTCATAGCTCTGAAGTGCTAAATAGTGTCAACAGGCATGCCAATGCATCCCCTGACAGTCAAAACTTCCCAGTGAAGTGTGTTTATGAGTTACTGGTGGATGAGGAGTGGTGGTTAAGCACTGATTGCTGGAGGAAAAACAATGCGTCATTCTTATGCCATGAGCAGACATTGTGTTATTGAAGGCGCTGGTTGCCTTTATTTCCCCATGCTGAATTTGTACTGTAAGTTATCTGAACGTTAATTATTCAGTACTATGCTACTGACAATGTACTCTGCAATCACCCTTGTGTCTTTCATCATTGCGGTTTTGTGCTTCATTAAATAGTAATTGGCGGGAAGTAAATGATCATCAGGTGTCAATCTGCACAAGATGCATTGGTTTGCTATTCACTGCCAGAGTAGAAAGTGATTGGAAATTATTTTCATCTTTTTTTTCATTCTTTTGGCTTATAGCAGACTGATTAAGTTAAATGATAGCTGTTTAATTGCAGTATTTACTTATAATCTGGAAAGTAACAAGGGAGTGATTGCTTTATTGATGGCCAGTGTAGCAGTGTTGATGGAAACATAAAAATATGGTTCTGTTTTCTTATGCTCAACATTTTATGGAAGTGATGTTTTTCTGTGAGACAGGGTAACACCTACTGTGCTTATCTCAGGCTGGTGGTAATGGTGGTGAGCAACTTGAGCTCTTCAAAGGGAGAGAAGGTTCTTGAAAGAAATGCACGTCCTCTAAGAGGATTTAGTCTATTCAGCGTGAGCTTGTGTGGCACCCTTTCTCAGCAGTGGCTGTGGGCACAAAGGAGAGGCAGATACCGGTGATCTGAATGATCATAACAGCGTCTTTGGTGAAAATTAATACTAATTTAACGGTGCTGGACATCTGGAGGTAGACACACCAATGGACCTAAATCATTTTGAGGTGAAGCAGTGGAACACGTGTCAAGGGAACCATTAACTAAAATAGCTTGTGATGGGGTCTTGTCAGTAGTATCCAAAATGGCTCATCCTTCTGAATGATTAATGCCTTGAGGCCAAGAAGGTGCTCCTGACTCATTTAATTATCTCTCTTTAGATAGATCCCTGCATTCTTAAGAAATTAGTGGATTTATTACTAGTTTAAAAAAATAAGAAAAAATATTGTAATTTTTTTTGGAAAGGCATGATGCCAAGAATTCTTAGGTGATTAATTCTGTCAATATACCTGTTTCTGGTGAGAGAGGTGAAAAGGTGGAGGTGATATTTGGCATCCCAAATCTTTCTGAAACTTTCTTGTTCCAGTAGGAAATTGAGTCTAAGGAGTTGCTCCCATTCTACAGTGATTCACTGGCTAGGTGTATGAATTCTTGAGGATTGGTTGTTGTTTAGTAGTGGCCAGTTACTGTGCTTTGTTTAAAGTCAGTCCAAACTGAAGAAAACAAAATCTACCTATTTTGGTACAAAGTCAGACACGCTGCAGCACTGAAAATTTGTTCAGATGTGGATACATCTGCAGGCAGGAGCTCTTAATTACTGCTCATATAGTAGTTACACGTCGGACTTGTGTTCGCTTTTTTCTCTAGCAGTGCTGGGGGTCTGATGTGTGTTCGTGGAAGAAAGATGAAGCGAAGCTGGGCTCTGTAGTACACAGTTTGCATTCATTAGGATAATCTCTAGGCATTTTTTGAGTTGTGCAATACACAGGATAGGCAGGAATTGTGAAGGCATGTTTGTCTCTTGCTTGATGGGCAGATGTTTTGTGCACTTAAGGAAGGGGTTGAGCTATCAGTAGTTCTATAGTGCCTGGATAGAATCAGCTGCCTTGCTTTTTGAATTCATACTTAGGCAAGAAATGGATTTGAAATCAATGTGACTTCTCTCTTACGAGTGCTGTTGTGCTTCCACTGCTTAAGTTCAGTTTTCACTGGCTTTTCTTTGTCCCATAATTCACTTGGGTTTGCACGGGTAGTGTGTGAAATTGGTAGAGAGAGTTAAAACCCCACGGATTCTTCTCTGTGGAACTCTGACAACTGTTGCTGTATTATCTCTAAATAGAGATTATTATTCTCAGTTCCAGATATGCAAATGAACACAATCAAATATCACTTTCCAAAAGGGCACAGTGGCAATTGACAACACTTTTTTTTCTTGTTCACTGAATAGTTTTAAACATGTTGTAATAACAAAATTTACATTTATTAATAATATGTCAAGTGAAATGGCACTTCACTGGGAAGCAAGAGGGACTGTGAGATGTTAACTTCACTGGAGTAGAAAATACTGGCTGTCTTCTATTAACATGTGCTGGGAGGAATACCAAAGAAATGAAAACAATTTAACCCAGTGGAAGTGTCAGGGGAGATAAAATCTGAAAGAATTGATGAAGTTGATGTCTGTCTTGGTAAGGATTTTTCTTATTAATTTTTTTAGTACTACTTAGCTTTAGGATTGTACTAAGGGAGAGATACCTCAGCTCCAACAGTGCATGGCAGTAGATAAATTTTTACCTTGGCATTCATTTGTTTTTTTTCACATTATGTGTTGCCTTTTTCAATGAAAATGGAACTTTAAAAATAACATAACAAACAAAATGGCCAAGTTTTGTAAAACCAAACCAAAACTCTGTACTCTGTTTTTTGCTTAAGAGCGAATACTAAATTCTGATAGTTGTGTACTATCCAGAATACCTCATTGGAAAATCCCTCATTTTCACCTGAATAGGTGTATGACTTTACATGGTGACAATCATTCTTGTTTTCTCATACTGCTCTTTATAAATACAGTGAAAGTAAGTAAGATGCTGTCATGGTTAAGAACAACTGTGATAGTTGGTTACAGTAGTATCTTGTGACTGAACAGAAATGAGAACATTTGTGATAGCTCTCTTTTGGAGTAATGGAAAGAGTTAGGACCAGAGATTTTCCCATGTGTGGCCTTTCTGCAGGAATTTGCTTTTTAGCAGTTTTGTGCAACACAAACTGTTTCACTTGCTTCAAAATACGTGCTCTATGTTTAGTTGATGCCCAGTTTTAAGACCATGACCTGCACAGAAGGGAAGCCCTTGGTGGGAATGGATGCCGGTTGGAGCTATGTTTGAATATCCTGCAATGGTCAGTGTTTTGTCAAGTTGAGTCCTGTGGCTCCTCACTTAGATGGTTTTTAATCTTTCTGCAACTCTTTTAAAATGGAGTTTTGCTTATGAGATTGTTGGGCTGAGATTTATTACTACTTTTGAAGGACTTAAATGGCGTCACTAAAGAACGCTGTAAGAAAAAACACCACAAACCCACAAGTGAGGGCGTTAATTTTGTCTTCACTGGAAGGTGCCACTGGGGTTAATTAGTAGTTAGTAAGGCCACATATTACACACTGGTTAATTGCTTAATGATTGAGTAATGCCCACTCTGAAGAACCATGTGACCATATTATCGAAAGCTATCATTATATACATAAAACTTGAAAGGATGCGCACACTCCTAGTGATTCCAGAGCACTGTTTTAAGCAGAAATACCCATCCGTGCCACATGTGACCAAACTGATATAGTTCAAAGGGTCCCTGCGTAACACACTTGCACATTATTTAAAGGGTATAGTGGATGGTTCAGAAATGCCCTGAACTGCTCAAAGTAGTCACTGTAATTGCAGCTACTGATCCATGGCATTGATTGGTGTGTTTTGCTGATTTTTAGCTAGTAGTGGCAACTCCAAGTGTTGCAGCAACTCCCTGAATTGAAGGCTGCCTGCTAGAAATGACTGGGCTTTTTGGGGGTGGTTGGCAAAGATAATTTCTATAGCATAAGGTCTTTCTACATCCACTGTTTCCTCTTCTGATTAATCATTTTATCAGCTTTTTGCATTCGTACCTTTTAGCTACATCTTTATACAAACCATTTAGCAAACAAGTGAAAATACTTTACTAGTAGTAAAGTATTAAAGTACTACTACTTTACTAGTAGTAAAGTAGTAAGAACTGTTCAAAAGAGATAATTGTTGTACTTCTATTGATACTCTGTAATCTGAACTCATCAGTTTGACATTTTGATGCTTCTTTCACCTTAAAGGCTGAGAATTTCAGTGAAATCAATACAGACAGAAATACTAAATCTGTCTTAATAATAAAGCAAGTTGTATCACACCAGTACAATTCTTTCACTGATACTTTTTTTTTTTAACATTCTGGTCTTCTCAAATTGAGGGGTGAAACTGGAAAAAAATAGAAGTTTTCTTTCAGAAAGATTTTTGAAGGTTGTTCCTGTTCTTTTCTGAAATGCCTTTAAATAGAAGGCATCCGTATTTCATATAAACAGGTGTTTAATGTGTTCAGTTCAAAGAACTGTACAGAAAACCAGGATGGTGAGACCACAACAGCAATAATAATTAAAATATAAGCAAATTATGTAACTGAAAATTATAGATGCTTTTAATCTCATATTTTATATTTTTTTTGTGAAATCCTCAAAAATATTTTAATCCCAGTTGAAAGCAAAAAGGCTTAGGGGCAGTGTTGGCTTTTTTTAAAATACGGGGAATGACCACTCAGCGCCAGTTTAGACTTTTATGTATGGAATTACAGCTGATCTTTCTTTTATAAGGTTGCACGATAAGGCTTTATCACCTTCTGTTTTCCACTTCTTAAAAAAGCAGAATGAGACCTTCAGTGTAATTTTGTAGTTCCAGCAGTTTTGTACTTTTTCAGATTGGTAGGGAATAGCATGAGTGAGATTGCAGATCTTTAGCTTTTGGAGACAAGGCTTAGGTGACGTTCCCCTTGCTCAGAACCCTCTGTCCTCCCCTTCCCGTAACCGCGGAATTCACGGCTCGTTCCAGCTGATTTTGAAAGGCAGATAGAAATGTCTTTTAGAAGTGATCAGCCAGAAGAACAATGTACCAAAGGGTTTCCCTCCTGAGGACACAGGCTGTATGGCTCAGAAATTATGGTCCGCTTGGTTCTGTCTCCCATTCAGGACAGGACATGAAGGAAAGTTAAGATCCTGATGGAAGTAGAGATGGTAAGTGGACAAGGAAGAAAAGAATTAATTTACCTTTTTTCCTCCCGTCAGGTTTTGCTGTTTTGCTGTATCTTTTTTTCAACAGAGAAGAAATGTTTGGAATAACAGGACAAAACAAAATCTAGTAGAATATTTGCTGTCTGGAATTATTCAGCTTTCTTTAATTGGTTAGATCTTAAATCGACAATTTTAAGTGTGTTTTCAAGCAAGGTGCTGTTTGAAATACTTAGCTGCGTATTTGAGTTTATACTTTAGGAATCAAATACTTCAGGAATGCTTTTCAAAAATGATAGCAACATACTTATTATTATGCAGACAAGTATGAAAGACACAAGTAATTCAGGTGTTACTTATCAGTTGGGATTATTGTGAATCTGGTGCATTTACATTGTGCTGGATGTAAATAAGAGTCAAAACATATTTGTGTATTAAACTTTTTCCTGTCTATTAAGTTGTTAAATGGAGCATTACTGAAAAAACAAAAGCTTAAACCACCAACAAAATTTGACAGCAACTCTTTGAAAGAATGGTGGGATTTATATTGAGAATACATGATATGGTTTATTTGCACAAAAAAAGATGCTGTTTAATCTTCTCTAAGTCTTGGTCTTAAGTAAACTGTTGATTTTAAGATAAATCCTTACACAAATAAGCTTCTCTTCCTCTCTCTTAAAACCAAACAATTTGGCCTTCTTGGTATACATCAGTTGTGTGCTCCATTAGATGTCACTTGTTGTAGGAAAGGCTACATAAATCATGAGTGTCTTCCCCAGAAGAAATGCAAATATGAAATTTTATTGCTTTTTTATTACTCAGCACATCACAGGATTATATTGTTTAATGAAATGTGACAGGCTTTGCTGCAAGAGGTATAATGAATACAACAGCTTTTTTGCATTTGACAAGATATGGTGCCGGCATTTTATTTTCAGGAGACAAAGTGATTGTTTAGGTTGGAGACAGATAAAGGAATTCACCATAATGTGTATATATGTGTGTGTGTATGTATATTTTTGCAGACATCTGGTAACCTTATCATTATTTCCTCGATGGATCTTCAGAAAGATAGTTTCCAACTTTCAAAACAAAATCAGCTGTTTTCCCAATTAGAAGAAGATCCATTCTAAAGTTTGCATGTAAATTGGGAATAAGGCTTTAGCTTTACTTTCTCTCTCCCCATTACCCATTCCACACTCCCAGCAATTCTGGTTGCCTGTACTGCAAAATGTTGCCAAATAACTTTTCCTCTTCTCAAGATTTTACAAGATGCATTCATAATGAATAAGATTTAAATATCAGTAAGAATCACTGTTTTCTACTTAAAATATATATGAGTAGTAACTGTTTATTCATTTGCTCCTAGCAACCTTAATTTGTGATATGATTGGGTTTTTTTTTTACTTTTTTAATATGAAGAACATATTTTGTTCAGCTAATAGGTTTGTCAACGCCTTGTCCAAAATTCACCTATCCATAATTAATTTGCTGATCACTTTTTAACTGCCGATGTTCATTCTGGGACAAAATTGAAACAGAAGACTTAAACAATATTAGGAAATACCAAAGGGACATTGAGGATCCCATAACTTTTGGAACAGATAATGCAAAGTAGAATAGCCATAATGCTGTAACTGTTCTGTAACAAAGATGTCATACTGCATTGCTGGAATGGTATTTCAAATAAAAAAATACTTTTCTTAGTACTTTTAGAATTTCCTTATCAGTCAGGACTTTTGGCTGAATTGAATTTTCCACTGAGAGTCCTGTCTGTTAAGGTAGTTCGAGATAAAATGTTGTTATGTAATTTATGCCTGCAAAATACAAATTATTATTAATTTTTAGTGCATTTAGTTATTCGCTGCACGACTTGTGGTGAAAGTCAACTTAATGGAAAGATTTGGTGTTGATACCTGCATGTACTATGTATAACAACTGTAAGTGCAGGTAACAGTTTGCTATAGTGTAAACTGAGAGTAGTAAATTTGCATTATTTTAATTGGCACGTTCTGAAATGAGGAAGTTTGAACACTGACCTCTAAATTGGCAGTAGTTATTTTGATGAAAGAAAATTGAGAAATTAGCCCTTAGTTTATGTTGAACATTCTAGGTTCTTGTGTATGTTTAATAACTTGGACTAAAAAATGGGAAATTACTAACTTCATCAACTTGAAAGTGAATGTTTTGATCAATGAAGAGGTGTTTATTTTCTGATGTGAAATTACCTTCCCTAATGAATAGAAAACTTGTAGCTGGGTAGAAAGAAGAAAGTAAGATTGCAGCTCTGAAATGCGAGTATGCACCCATGCCTACATATACCCAGCTATAGTTTAGGTTATTCTCGATACTACTTACATGAAATATTAATCATATTCTAGCCAACTGTGTGAAGTGTAGTACATTTATAAACAGCTTACTTTTTCTATAGAATCATTGTATTACTTTATGAGATTACTGATTTTTTTTTTTTCCTACAGTCAATTACATTCTTGAAATAGAAAAGTAAACACCAATGTGCTTACAGGAGGAATAGCATCTTTTTAAAATGGTAGCATAAGGAAAATCCCTCTCCCTTTTTCCTTTTCCAGTCTTCTCTCTGTCTACCCAAGATCATGGAATCTAATGCCGTTTTCATCTGCTACAAAATACAGATCTCAAGATATGGGGGGGGGGGGGGGGGGCGGGGAAAGGTAAAAAAAACCCCAAACCAAAGGGCTCAGTGCTGAGGACAGTATTCTTTCAACTATACTTCTATAACTGATTTAAAAACTGAGCAGACATTCTCAGTAGCGTTCAAAACTGTTTCATCTTCTGGCCTTTTTTCCAGTTTGTGTCCAGACGTGAAGGATAGAAGAAGAGCAGTGCTCTCACCTTTCACGTAATCCAGTTAGGGAAAGTCGGCGAAATACATGTGTTAATTAAGTACCTCTGACCAGTGAGACTCAACTTTATAGATGGGTAATAGTGATACTCTGTAGCTCACCTGATTAAATACTAACCCCTTAAGTATGGAGGTGATTTAAATAAGTGGATATTATTTCCTCACCTCTGAGTATCTTTGCTAATGGCAACAGAGTTGCTTGTGCATGTCAGATGTTGGTGATTGTGTCAATGATTTAAAAATATGGTCACTTCCTACCATATTTTACATTTTATTTAATTTTGTGTCTCTTATTTGGCTTTCTGTGCAGTAACAATGACGGATGCATGGTATTTTAGGCTTTGTTATATCATTTTGTGTGGCTTCAGTGGTAGTGCTTCTCACTGGATGAAGTTGATAGGTTTTGCAAAGTTACCCATGTGCAGTATAAATATAACTGTTACTTTAAAACTAAGCCTCTCAAACACTGTTCGGTTTCAGTAACTCTCTGAAGGGAGCAATTGTCACAGAGCGACTTTATTTCCCAGTGCGACTTAGAAAATAAGTGAGGTATTAGGCTGGAAAGCCTCCAGGCAAGGAGAAATTGGTGTTGTGAACTGTATTAATCTGTCCTATGTACAAGACAGCTACCTTGATCACTCTTCAGTTTGGGGGGTTTTTTGTTTGTTGGGTTGGTTTGGTTTTGGGGTTTTTTTGTTTAGTGATTTGAGATTTCCTTTACTTTTTAACACAGAATGCTGAAGGAGTCGATAAAATAACTTCAGGCAGCAGAACCAGAAGAATTGCCACAGGACTTTGTGCTTTTTATTGAATTACTTGCTTCATTTGCTCTGCTCCTCCTTCATATATTGCCTAATGTCTACTGGGTAGGAAAGAATGCAAAATAGGGAACTTCTTCCCTTTCTTAGTCTTTTAATATTTTACCTTTTTCACGTCTAATTTTTAAAAAAACACATTTGGTTGAGAGTCAAGACGTAGGATTCAAGAAGATGCTTGGGCTGCTTTGCTTTAATGCAAAACATTTGCTAGGAAGCAATTGTCAGGCTCTCTGAAACACGGCTCCTTTTCCCTTTGAAAGTTGGAGAAGGTATTCTGTGACCTGCTGGGTTAGTTGTGGCATCTGCAATATAATACCTTTTGCTTTTCGTTGGCATGTGTCTATACAATAAAATCAGCTGTCTCCAGAAAGAGTTACAAATTCTGTTTATTATTAAAGTATAATACAGTTCTCCTTACAGAACATGTGAGCAAACAAAATATATGGGCTGAATTGCTCTCTGCATAAATGGGCAATAAGAGAGACTTTGCAGGGCTCTTACTTCATTTGCTTATGAAAGTTTGAAGGCATTTACCTCTCAGGAAAAAAGACTCATACCGAGGAGTTTTCAACAGAGCTGGGATTGTTGCCTTTATAATCCAAATACATTTATTTTTAATGTTGACTGCAGTATGTCTAGGGAGAAGTACATAACTAGCAGGAGAGGTTTAAAAATAGGATTGTCAGCCTTCTAATGTGTCCTTACTTTCAAGCTTTCAACATCTGACCTGCGTATGCTGTGAATCAGACGAAAATCAAATTACAACCGCGTAACTATTGTCTCACATCCTGAGGTACTGCAGGGAAACAAAGTAAAGGAGAAATAAAATTTCTTTTTTATTGCAGGAAAGTCAGCACTTGAAGGACAGTGCTTCTAGTTGATTGCATGTAGTGGAGACTGGGAGAATATTTCTGTAGACAAATTCAATATGTTGAGACATTTAAGTGTAATGAAATTTGAGATAAAATTCTGTAATTTTTATTGATGAAATACTTAGCTTGCTACAGGAATACAGTAGTATCATGGGATGTTTGCACTGCTATATAAAACATTCTGAATATTTGAAAGCGCGATTTATAAGAAAAAGTGTTTAGTTTGACAGACTGGCTTTTTTAATATGTAGCGAAAGCATATTAGACTTCCAGCTTCTTTATTAGTTACTGTATTGGAAGCTGTATTCACCCAGTTATCATCTAAATTTTCATGAAAATCAGAGCTACTTGTCCAATTCCTTATGCTTTATAGTGACTATCAAAATATTGTATGTGAGCTACCAAACTGGACGTCCCCAAGGGAAACTTATAAGAACATTTAATCGTTAACCAAGAGCTTTCATTGAATGCTTTGCAGCTTGGAATCCTAAAGAGGACTCCTGTTTGATCCAGATGGTCATAATAGGTATGGCAAAATCTTGAGATGATTTATTTTTAAAGATGGTTCATAAATAAGTTCTCTGAAATTTTTGGTTTGATCTCTAACCCTGAGCTGGAGGAGAGGCAGAAAATCTTTTAAGTACTGTTGAGTCGCCATTCCAATTGACTGAGGTTTAAATAGAGATTGTATTAATGGAGTGGATACTATTTTTATTTTGTGTATGTTAGCTCTGTGACGGTGCAAAAGATAAGAACTCTACCTTTAGCATTTTTAAGAAGGAGGAGGGGAGAATGGGATCTCACAAGGCCAGCAGACGTATTAAAACCTTTCTGTTTGGTTGTCAGCTACATTTGAAATATGGGCTCTGGCAGTGCTCGTGATTACAGCTGGAAATCTTTTTGCTAATTAACTGCTGTTTCAATGATACAGAAGTTTCTAGGCCGTCACTGACAATAAATACTATCAGTCTGAGACTGAGTACATACATAAGATTTATCAATACGATCCCAGTGATTTCAAAAGTGCTGTAGAAGAAATTTTGACTGAATTGATTTACTGGAAATGGTTTAGAGCAACCTGGTCTAGATGAGCGTGCTCTGAGCAGGCAGAGGCTTGGGCTGGGCCGTCTCCAGATTCCCCTTCCAGCCTGTTGTTATGTCATTTCATGAACCACAGATCCACCTGAAATTGACTATAAACTTAAAAATTCGTTATTCATCAGTGCAGAAATACTTCTGCAAGATCTTTATTCAAATTTGCAAGTGAGCTTGAGGATGTGTTGGAAAGCTACATGAGTTCAGTTCAGGCCTTTGATAGTTTTCCATCAAAATGCAGTAGTGCATCAGGACACATTAATACATTAATAAAGACATTGTTAATTCTTCTATACTATAATTGATACTGACTGCAAGTCTTAACCATACTAATTTGACACTATGTTTTTGCTGCGGAACTTGCTCATGTTTCAAATCCTCAAATGAAGCGGAAAAACTAATTAATACATGAAAAGTATGCAAGCTTAAGTAACTTGGTAATTTTCCTAATTTCTCATACTTATGAAATAAATAAAACTAAGAAATCTTTCAGTGTCTGGAAACAGAATTTACAAAGTACCGGAAGGAGAAGCATTTGCCCTAAAATATCCAAACAGCAGAAAACCTCTGATTCTGTCCCTTCAGTTAGCATGAAAAAGGCAGACCTTTGACAATCTTCTAGTTTGTTGCCATGATTTAGTAAGGAGAAAGATGGTTGTTAAACTTAGGCAGGATGAGGAGGCATCTGGTTAGCTCTACAAATGCATTTTGGATACAAAGTACTATATGAAATTGTCCATCTCTCTTTTAAGGATGAGTTATTATAATGTAAAAGAAATTTGTCAGCTAACTGGTTATGCAGATGGTGTTCCCAGGTGATAGTTTTGCTTCAGATTTAGAGAAATGAGGCATTCTGCAATTCAATGTGTCCCAGAGAATTAGTCATTACAAAGGTTTTGAAAAAAAAATAATGAAATATGGAGGGCTTAGTGTAAAAACAAGAACTATTCTATGACATCTTCAGCAAGCCCAGTCATGGACAGACGTGGAAGCTTTTTCAGCTTACTAAACAATGATACAAGACAAATGAATTAGGAATTTAAATGGATCTGAAGAACTATTCAGTGTTTTTGTAAAGGCGTGTTTTCAGGAACTGGGAGTGAGATACCAAGCCTTTCTTTGTTGGACAGGAAATGCTCATCTCCTGTCAAGCTACCACACTTTCAGAAACATTTCACTTGAATAATGAGTACTGTTTATTTTTTTTGAGTCTTGGGAAGAGTTGATGACTGAGATCAATTTTTTTGTTGATCAGATTATCACATCATCCATAAATTCTGTTAAAGATGCACTTTTACCTTCCAGAAGGATGCCAATTCTTTTGCAGCAGCCAGATCCGCATACTTATATCCAGTAGTGTGGTGAACCTAACTTCTGTCAGGATGTTGCCAAAAGGATGGAGTCAGGTTTTGTTGTGTGTCAGGACTTCGTATTTCATGTGTGAGAAAGAAGATGCAAGCTAGCCATGCAAAACTGCAGCATCAGCCAGTCACAATTTTAGCTGTTGAGTGTCTAAGCTGCTGACAAGAGTTAGGATTAAATAGGGTTTACGTGATCCATCTGTTCTGCCTGACCAGCCTTCGGAAGTCCATTATCTAGCTGGTGTGCTTGATGAGAGCGCTCTTCTAAATGCCTTTATTGTGTTGATAAAGATGTCTTGAGGGTTTGGGGAAGTTTGTTGGTACAAATCTCTGACCAACACAAAAATTACTGTAGTGGTGGTATCTAAACCACTAGGATTTCACTCTCCTTTTATGATGAGTGGAACCACAAGAGGTTTGCAAGTGAGTGCTAAAATTCTTGATTTGTTGTTTCCTGCTCTTATTAAAAAACAAACTAACTAAATAAAAAACCTCAAAAATAATAAAAAACCAAAACAAAAGCCAATTTGCAAGCTAAATTAAATTTGAGACATTTCCCTCGGAACACTTATTGACTGTATATTGTACAATTATTAAATATCTTCTGAAGAATTATAGATACACAGTTCTGAGAGTGAGCTGTCTAGTATTTCTCAGCAATTGTTGAAGGCTTGACTTACAAAAGGAATAAATTTGTGTATTCAATAGTAGGTAAAATGAACTTGGATTCAATGTCAGTTGTGTAAATCTTTTTTTCTTTTGAAAATTTTAGGGGATGCTGTGGAGTTCCTTTCATGTCATGTTCCTTTCATAGTTAAGCTTTTTTTAGGAAATTGTGATGATGAATCTTCAGTATTTCAGTATTCGTGCAAATATTTGTATCCTTGAAACCGATTTTTTTTTTTTCCCCAAAAAAAATCAGTGTCAAGACTAACGCTGCTTCGAAGCAGTATTGGGAAGCAGTACCACTTCAGATCTCTGATGTCTGAAGTGTACATGCAGGTAGAGATAACAAAACTCCAGAAGAGTTACTGACCCACTAAAAATAAAAGCTTGAAAATACATTTAAAAACACCAAACACACACCACCAACAACCACCTGATCCTGTCTTGTTATGTTTTACAACGAGCCTGTTCCAGCTCCTGGCTGGACTATCCACTGCTTGTGACTTCAGTTAAGCACCGATTTCGAGTAGCTTGTGTGCCATAAACAAAATAAGCTGAGGTATCTCAAACTTTCAGATTGTGGATGCATCTCGTGCAGACCCTGTGACTTAGCTGATGACTGGCATTGTTCCAGGGCTTCCTTTCCTCTTCCTTGTGGATGGAGGACAGTTGGAGTCGTCCTACCATGTCAATTAGTGGGTGTAAATTGTACTGTGCTTTGCTGCTACTGCTTTGGGTGCAGCAGCTCAACCATGAGTAGCAAAGAACGTGGTTGCCTTCTCCACATTAGAAATCCTGTTAGCCCATTCTGAATAATCATGTATGAAAGTTGTATAAATGGAATACCTAAATTTTAATAACAGTTGTATTTGAGAAGGAAGAAAAATTCATACTTGTGTTCAAAACTAAACAAGCATAGTAGCTAAAAATACTTTCACAATTCCACTATGATGGTGTTACTTAGATTATTGGAAATAGTTGGATCACAGCCAGAAAGAAAACGGGCACAATCGTGGTATCGTCTTAGACCAACAAGTTTGAAATTGTAAGTGCCTGTGGACAAGTGATCAGTATTCCACACAAGCACTAATCTGTTCCCTGAAATTTAAGTGCTGATTTTGTCTGCTGCACATTTATCTCGAGCACACACAAAAAAAGTAAGAAAACTACCTTAGGTGTAGATGGAAAGTGCTAGGTTTGTGCTCCTATGTCCTGATCTTCTGATGGCTTCAACTGAAAATGTCGACGGTAGATGGGCCTACGGCACTAATGGAAAAGTTTTATATTTGTACAACTGTGCTCACCTAAGAATTTAGCATGCTTTACAGCGCATCAGGTCTGCAGTGCTACTGCAGAATACACCCATTTACAAAAGATAAACTGAGCTGTGAAGTTCACAACTTGAAGGAATTTCCAGCTCTCTCCCTTTGTGAAAAGGACCTGCTTCAGAGGCCTGCATTCTCCCTTGCTGTGTTTCCTACGACTGCTCTTGTCTGGAGAGGAGATGAATGTGTTGGAGAGATGCCTGAGCTCTGGTCCTTGCTCTGCTCGGTAATTGGATGCTGAGTTTTATGGAAGGGGTATCTGATCTCATCTGCTCAGAGTGCATCAAGAACACGTTGTTCAGGAAGGAGAGAAAGAGCGGTGTAGCTAACAATGTTTCACTTCGGTTTTTCAGGCATTCAGGACTGCAGCCTTCACTGTGGAATGGTAATCAGATTCAAAATGCTCTCTTTTCTGTTGAGTAACAGTGCAGGTAGAGAAAGGAGCAAACCCAAAAGAAAAAGCAGAAAGGGAGGAAAAAAACTCCCCAAGGTCATGAACAGGTCATGAACAGATAGTTCAGATCTTTGTGTACAGAGACTGAATAGACACTTCAATAGCAGAAACTGTTATAATATATTCTTCAAGATTATAGTAGTCCCTGGAAAATGTCTGCTGCAAAAATATGTGAGGTAGGTTTTGTTCTGTTTCTATTTTTATACAGCCCTACACTACTTGTTTTATTAGCACTGTACTGCAGGTTCAGGAATACAGAAGAGGTGCTCATGTTGCTTTCCATTACTTGTGCAGGAAGCCGTAGAGTTTAATACTTTTAAACTGCATCTTAATAATTAATTTCTTTTTAAAAGCAGAGGTCTATCATTTTATTTTTTTTTAAATCAAATCAATTTCTCAAACCTTTCATGTCCATTTCACTAATCTTTCAGATTTCAGATTTAATTGTGAGAGATACCCATTATTGACTTGACAATGTTGTCATTTTGCTTTTATAATTTAATCCAAATAACACTGTAAGCATTCATATCTCCTTCAGTCTTTGGCTTTTCAAGCCAAAGAGCATGCTTTGTCTTATCAAGCTGAAGAGAAGTCGGTCTTCTCTTGGAACTAGCTATCTGTTTCATTGTGCGTTTTACCATTTTTTCCTTTGTACCATTTCCAGTTTGGGTTCATCCTTGTCGAATTTAAGTCACCAGAATTTTACACACATTTTAAAAGAGGTTTTGGTGTTTTACAAGCGATACTTTCCGTTCTCATGTCCTACACCTCCAGGCTTTATTTCACAGATAGCATGAGTCCAGTTAGTAGCTCACTGCTGCTGAAAGAGGAAGGGTCTATTTCTCTCCCTCTCCTTACACTCTGTTGATCTTGTTTGTGTGAGACCCATTATGTATTAACCCAGGATAAAGGGCAAACACTTAAGGAAATTCTTTTTCATTGTGAGGGTGACCAACCCCTGGCACAGATTGCCCACAGAGATTGTGTAATCTCTGTGGACCTGAGAAACCTGCAAGAGGAAGGAGGCAGGACTGTATGATGTGGAGCTGGTGAGGGAAGGATGGGGATATCATGGAAAGCAGAAACAGGGTTTTAATACAAACCATTCTTTTGATTCAGCTGTCCGTGAAACTATGGCCCCAGAGTATGGCAGCCTTTTCCATAGCCACGTTAGGCAGTTTTCTTCATATAAAGTATATTCCTCACATCCAGCTGTTAACATCTCCAGAACTTAGCAGACATTATTGTAGATAGTTGCATGACCTTTTGGTCTGTGGTATTGACTGAATTAGTGGCTTGGCTGAATTAGTGGCTTGGCTGAATTAGTTAAGAATAGTGTGTTGAGTAAAATTGGTGGGGTTTGTTCAAATGTTTCTGTATTTTGATTATTGTTTCCTGCAAAAATTATTTTAAGGCTTTGCATGCTTTCATGATCACATTCAGATGACCCCGCTTCTTTCTCTGCCTTACCTACAGCTGCAGGCATTATTTGTACTGCTGCTCTGAGTTGCTGTTTTCCAGTCAGAGAGGACCGAGGTTAGTGTTATTTAAAATCCTAGTTAATGGATTTACCTTTTCTTTTCCAGCTCTTACTAGAGTGAGCAAATCTGTTAAACAGCTTTTTCCTCAGTCTTGTTTCTTTTAATGGGCCCACACTCCACTCTGAATGAGAATTTATACACCTGGGGCTCAAGGAATGAAGAAGAAAACATTCTTATGATAATCTTTTTTATTTACAAGACAAACAACTTGTACAACCCAGTGTCTGTTCTCTCATCCAATTTCTTTGAAATTTCTCTGACTAGCAGACGCTGGGTTTAGATTTCTCATACAGCGTGGCACTCCTGCAGTTGTTTAATAAAATCTTGACTTTCAGCACATATTTAATTGTACTTATTTAGATAAGAGTCCATGAGAATGCGGTTGAATGCCTCTAATCCTGTTTAAATGGAAACTGGACGGAGAGGTTGCTGCCTGCAGTGGCCATGTCCCTGGTAGAAGCGGTGGCCCAACTGGCCATTGGATTCTCAGGAACACGGCAGCTGGTGTTCAGCAACCTTTGCTGCGTAGTTACACCAGAAATGTGCGTGAAAAAGCAGTATAGTAATAATTGTCATTTTGATAAAATGTTTTCAAAGACGGAGGGCATGAGGAATCACATAATGTGAGTGGTTTTGGTTTTTAACTTTATATTTTTTGCTTGGCAGCTGTTGGGTTTTTTTACACACATTAGAAGTATAAGTGGCCTGTTGTATTATAAATTAATAGTATTATTAGACACAAGTGTAGGAGCATATATGGATTTAGGATACTGATGCCAGATTTGTATTAATATTGTGCCAGTATGAAGGGCCTTTGACCTGAGAAAATTCTCATTATTATAACTCTTTGCTGTTTCAAAATAGGATAATAATTTTGAAGATCAAATTATAGCCATTTATCTGGGTGTCCGTGAAAGCAAAAAAGCAATATATCGTCTTTCCACGATTTTTCTTGCATATTGACTAGCTCACATAAATGACCTCTTAATCATATTTGTGGCATGCTTTTTAGTAAACAGAGCCAATGGAAACTAAACAACAAAGGTCGAAGTGTCTTACGGAAATGCAGTTCAAAAAAGGTGAAATTCTTGGTGAATCCTACACCCCTGCTTGCTTACAGTACTAAAAGGTCATAAATAGTGTATTTAGGTGGAGCTTGAATTCATCTGATGCTGTTCTTTCAGGGCAAACTTAAGAGTCCAAAGGCTTATCTTTTGCAGGACTTCACTGGAACCTCTCCCCAGTGCAAGTTCCCAGATTCGGTGCTGTGAATTCAATACTGTAATACTTAATTTGAATATGCTGCCTTTTTTCTCTCTTCATAATGGAATACTGTTAAGTCTTCCAACATGAGAAAAATGAATTATATTCTTCAGCTTTCTAGAAAGTAGTTCCAAAATGAATTGAACCTGTCTATAGAAAAGCCATATAGTAGACATACGTGTACAGAGAAGTGTGACAGCAGGTTTGGAAGTGTTCTTTTTAACCCATGTAGTTGTGACCCGGGCAGAACTTAGCTCACTTTGTTGGGACTATGTGACTAGGTTGGAACTCTGCATTCAGTTTGTATTTAATTTTGTCATGATTCTGGTAGTCTCCTTTATATACCCCTCGGAAAACTTCTTAAAGGCTTTTTTTGGAAACAAAAAAACTTTTGGTTTACTTATATGAGAAGCAATATGCTGATTGTTGAAGTTTAGTTTTAACCTGAAGATAACTTTTTGTCATCTGAATACATCTGTCTTTGGCATAAAAGAGAAAATTAGCACACCTCTCTTTTAAAATCTGTTCTGCTAAGAGACAATGCAGTTTAACTAATAAAGAAACAAACAAACCCCTGACATTGAAGGTAAAATGAACCAAGGGAGGAACTCATAGAATTTATCTTTCTGACAAATACATTTGTTACAAACGTTAACAGTTCAAAAGCTTTCTTATCAAGACTTCGATGTGGTAGAAGAAAAATGCTTGTACAGGACAGGATCTGCTGATCACAGACTGCAGTCTAAGGTACACTTGAAGCCAACAGAGCTCACCAGTTCTGCTGCCTGGCCTTCCCTTTCTGGTGCTTTCAGAACTGCAGTTTAATTTTTCAGACGTAATGATATAGCACAATCACAGGAGTAGTTCTACTCATTTTGTATTTTACCAAACTGATAACCCCTCCCTCCAGGTATCCAGCAGATATCTTAAAATGTACTTACTCACTCAGGTACTCGTAAATGGGTGGGATGAGGACTCTTAGAACTCTTTATAATTGCAGAAATATTTGTATCGCTTAGATTATGTTAATGCTAAAATGATTATGTGCACTTTAGCTGAATAGTTGTCTAATTCTTCCAGCTGTGCCTTGACAAATTACCAAAGAAATAACCATTAATTATCTGATCTATAAAGGAGAAATCAGTTGATCTTTTTGCAGTTATTACCGAGTAATTAAATGATAAATTAGCCACATGTAAACTAATCTGTATATAACAGAACAGTAGCTAAGATCGCAAGGCTTTTCTAATGTGGTACAGTACAAGTTAAGTGGAGGCTAGTGGTAAAGAATTTCAACTCGCAAGCATAGTGAAAATTGCGAAGTATATATTATACTGGAAAAGTGAGGAGCGGGGAGACTTAAAGCTATATTTCTGCTCTTTATAATTCTCAACTATATTTGCAGTTCCTATGAAAAGTAATGCCTGACTTAAAGGCATTTGTTAATAACTTTCCTTTTTTTTAGCTATCTGTTATATAAGGACATCTGTTTCTCTAAGAACATAGTATTATTCTAGATTAGGGGATTGTGACATTCCTGCAAGCAATGCTTTGAGCCTGTTTCCTTTATTTCAGTAAAGCAAAGAACAAAATTATCCTTGAATGGATCACAGTTTAGAAAAAAGAACCTTTTTTCTTGTATTGTACAAATAAGAGAAACACTAAAATTGGGTTTGGATTTTTTTTGAAAAATCAGGTGTGAACAGACTGTACAGAGTAATGTCTTCAACATAAAATGAGAGTTGAATTTAGTTCAATTCTAATTCTTTTGTTTAGCTAGCGTGAGTTTCCCTGTAAATAGCTTTACTTATACATGTAGATTCTTGACTGGTAGTACTCTGTTTAGAGTTTTGCACATTTTCTTTTCAGTCTGGCAGTTGAAATAAAGTCCAGAAAAATTTGTTTCGATTTGTCCACAAATAATATTGTCATAATCATCAGATAAGCAAGAAAATTGGGGAAAAATGGCTTTAAGTAAATGATCATGTTTTGCTTGAAACCAGACGACATAATTCATCTTGGTTTGATGCTTTTGAACTTTTTATTATTACATTTAGAAGTATTTCTGTGTTGAATGTTGTAAACATTTCCTACCGACTGTGTCAAAGTTGACCTTTCTGACTTGGTGGAGAAAAAATCCAGCCTAAGCTGTGCATAAAAATTAAGCACAAATGAAGTACTTAAAATTGAACCAGAACTGCACTTCTCCAGGGGAGGGGGGGAACTACTACGACCACCACCCCTCCTCCAAATCAGCCAGCTCTTTTCCTGACTTAATGAGTTTTTTGCAGAACCAGAGTCTCCTTTTCATGGGGGAGTTACTGGTTCTTCTTCTTGGTTGTGAGCTTCTTCAATTTCAATGTGCAATTTAGTTGACCCTTTATCTAGAAGCTTGTTCTAAATTATCAGCCATTGCCATCTCTTCAAAGGAGGAACAGCATTGTTAAGAATTTGCCTTGGAGTTAAATTGAGGGGGGAAAAAATGTAAATAAAAAGAAATGGTTTTCTGTCCCTGTTTCTTCTTTCATTTTTTTCCCCTTTTCTTCCCCTTTTTGAAATTTATTTTTTTCTGGAAGACATATTATTGAGAAAGGGAGGAACTACCTGATTTCAGTCTTTGCAGCCCATTTTCTACTGTGATTCAAAGCTCAGTAGAAGGCTAGACAACAAAATCCTCGCTAAAAGGATGCTGCACGCGTTGGTACACAGGCATTTCAGGGAACGAGCTGAACACACCAATTTCAGCCTAGGGTTATAGGAGGCCACCCAATCTTCATCAGTTCTAGAGTGCTGCCCCACTGGGGCAAGCCCAGCTACAACCCCATCCCCCTTCAAAGCTAGTTTAAAGCCCTCCAAATGAGCCCTGCTAACTCCTGTCCCAGTATCCTGGGCTCACAACAAGAGACATTTTCATAAAACTGTTTATTCTGCTAAGGATTCTTCCTGCTGCTGATTTCTATACTCAGAAGAATTGCAGTACTTCTTAATTGTTCCCATTTTTAAGGGCTGTAAAGGACCTGAGAAATTTGTTAATGATATGTTCTTAGAGCTTGCTTTAGCAATTTAATTTTTCTTCAACTTTTGTTCACTCATATTTTCTAAAATCATGAAAATATAAAGCATCAAAAAAGCCTTTCACTTTCCGTGGTAGTGGAAAGAATGGCAATGTTATTTAGCAGTCTTTCAAATGGGAAAAAAAAGTTTGGGAAGAAAACAAGCTTCAGGAAGTTGACATTTTTTATTCCATGATGAGTGTGATTTTTTTTTTTTTTTCAGGGGAGTGTTGATACTCAAATGCTTTTTTCTTCTTTATCTAAACAAATGATACCCTTTCAAGTTAGGTTTTACAGGTATGAAATTAAGTACAGTGAAAATTCCAGTTACTTCCTTTTAATGTTAGTATGGGAGTCAAGCACAGTATTGCTATTGCTGTCACATAATGAGATGATTACTACCTATGGAAAGGCCTTATTAAATTAAAAATCACTTAGCAAAGCAGCCTCACTTTGATAATTAGAGACATCACTTGCAAGAATTAGTCTATAATCAGTCTTTTCAGCTAGTAAATGGAGATGCATAAAACTGGGGAAATTTAAAAGCTAATTAAAGTGTTGAGGAGTCACGGGGCTCCTAGAATGGCACCAACTTTGGAGACACCTTTTCAGTCTCCCTCAGCTGCTGCCAGGGATTTCTCCAAGCATTAGAAGGGCTGGCTGGTCTTGTGTTCCTGGTGGGGAAAGCTATTCCAACGGTTGGCAGTCTTCAAAACTGATTTTTCCTCAGCGGGTAGGTCTGTGACAATGCACCCGTCCTGCGTACTGTTTTCTTGAGCAGATACTCATTTTCCAAAAGTACCTAGTCAAAGGTGGCATATAAATGCATTTTGAGATTGGAGGTGTTAGATTTGAAGAGAAATTCGGGAAAGTTGGCAGTCCATACGCTGTTGTGCATTCTTTGATCCCCCTGCCTGAAGGGCGAATTGTTGGCTCTGTGCTTCATTTGTTTCTCTGTGGTTTACAGAAACACTGCAGGAGATTCTTGTTAGTTAGGTGACTGTCAGCATTGGGAGGAGTCTTCCTCTGTTTTTGTTCTCAAAACCAACAGTATTGCTAGGTATCTGTGACGAGGTTCGAACTGAAACCCTAAAGGAGTTGGAGACTGTAAGCCTACGTTCTGGTAGAATTGCGGAATATGGTGCGCGCTGGATTACTTACCTAGTTTCCTTCCACTTCTGTTCAGGCACTGCAGTCATGTCGAGGTTCTGTCTGCTTTTGCAGTTCTCTTTTTGCCAATATTAGGCTTGTTTCATCAACTTCACTATATACATGCTTGTTTTTAAAATAGTCAAGTAAAGCTTTTAGTTACATCAGTAATAATGATTCTGTAGCAAATCAACTTCATGAATCAGAGGTAAGGCAATATCCAGGGTAGACAGTGCCGCTAGCACAGAACTTCTGGAGGGGCACAGCTAGCCGTCATCAATGCAGCAGTGACATGCTCCACTGAGCAGACATCTAAACAACTAGACAGCTGTTTGTGTTGTGTTGTGCTAAATTAACGTATCTTATGAAATTGCTACATTAGCAGAAGAAATTGAGAAGTAGAGAACCACCTCTTCTTTTTATTTTATTTCAGGCAAGGGCATTTGAGAAGAGAAAGCAACCGAATAATGATTCCACAATTATAAATGTGGAGGAATCAGAAGTTGAATTTGTAAATTTACTTCCAGTCCAGGAAATCTAATGATATTTTTGTTTTACCTACTATTCAACTACAAGAGAAAGAATACTGGATAAACAAGTAAAGATGATCCTTATCTGGTAGACAGAATGATACAGGAGATGGAGAAGAAAGTGAAAGGACTCGTAATTGTGGTTCTTTAGACAATAGCATGGATTTGTTTCAGGGAAACAGTCCTTATACTGTTCTCTTAGAGGATTAGTCCTTTGTCTTCACAGAAACATTAGGTACACTTGGAAAAACACCCCTTTTTTATTTTTTTCTTGCCTGAAGAATTCTTACCCTTGCCTGAAGGATTCTGGAGCATCTTCTTGCTGGTTGTATGAGATGGTCTGAAATTTTAGCATTATCATTGAGTATCATGGCCCATAAGTTACCCTTCCTAAGTAACTGGCCGTATTCACACAATCATAGTTTTTGCAGCAGGTGCTAACTCATTTTCAGCTTCACTGCCTGCAAAGTGGTTGTGGCCCTGCAGATGAAGACACTGAATGTGTTTCATAGTTCCTGTGTCCCATATGTGAGATATTTTACAACTGTGATATGTAAAGTCAATGTTGTATCATATTCTTTAATCTTTATTTATGTTTAAGAACTAGTTTTTAAAATAAAGATTATATATTTTTCTTTAATGTGGGAACAAAACTTGGCGTAAGCTATACTTCATGGGTTTTAAAACTGGGATGCAGAGGGTTAGATATCCAGTCTCCCTAAAGAACTTCTTGAGGATGCAAGAAGTGTGATGGATGTCTTAAATTTATTACCCAGCAGACCCAGGGAACAACATGTGCTTCCAGAGACCAGCAGTAACCAGGAAAATTCTGACGTACAGCAAGGTGAGAGAGTACGTAGCTCGGTACATACTGAGTGAGCTGACATAACTGAGAGTGGAAGAGGTTGATGAACTATTCAGATGTTGGTGCATCTGAAATCTTTCATGACTTAATCTGCTGGATACATAAGCCTTTCTTACATCCCGCCTTCCTGACAGTCTTTGAAAAAAAACATTATCTTTGTAGTTAATACTTTCATATTTGTGTGGAGTGTTATTTTGTAGACTAAAGTAAATGCAAGGAAAGACAACCTTGCGCTGGCTTTTTGTTGTTGTTTTTTTTTTCCTTACATCCTCTGGCAGCCAGCTCATATAAAAGGGCAGTCATATCTGCTGCTGCTGTGCCTTTGAAGACAGCAGAATTCATTGGTGCCGAGTGGGAGGCTTTCACTCACTGTTTACATGGTTCTTTTTCCATATGTGTATGAATATGTATTATATATACTGCGTTATATATAATTGACTTACTGCTTTATACATACGTGCATGTAACGGTAGTGGTATTATGTCTAATACTGAAGGGTTTAATGCTGTAGTTCTTGCTAACTTTCTCTTAAAATAGTAATAATGGTGAATAATGGCTGTTTAATCGCCTACTCCTCTTGGCAGCTGTTTCAACAGAAGACTTAACAGCATAATGTGTTCCTCGAAGATCCTGTCATACTTGCTTTGCAGGTGTTACAGAAACTGATGCCCTACTTCACCAACAGCACCAACTGGCATACAGCTGTCTTTGCTTGAATGTATGTAAAACTCTTCAGAAATTGGAAAAATGCTGTGTTTTGAAGCATAAGGAGTTGCTTAAAAGACCTGAGCTTGTCATATCAGGACTATTTGTGAAGAGCAGAATGTAGACATTTTGGCAGCTAAGTAAGAAAAGGTCTGTAATGGTGATATATTCCTGGGGAGCTTGAAAAAAAAAAAAGAAACTTAAATGTAACTTGTGTTGAACTTCTCTCTTCAGAGTTGCTTTTTTGGTAGAAGTACCTTCTATCTCTACATCTCTTTTACTTCTGATGGGAGGTGGCATTTTTATGAAAATGCTGCTGTCTGTGGGGAACCAATACACATGCTAAATTCTATTAAAAGTAATTCCAGGGCTCACCCATGCATGCAGCAATTATGACTGTAAGCATCTGACGAAAATGACTGTATAATGTCTTAATTAAAGCAGGGTAATGCAATTTTAGTTATAGATTAGATAATTTTAAGACTTTAGAATGTTACATTTCCTTTTTTTTTCGTGTAATTAATATTGGTATAGCTATTTTGATAGTATATTGCCATGTTAATGTGAGGTGTTTTGGGGTAGGAAAATGTACAAAATCTGACAGTCTAATCAATTAGAAAAATTCTGTTTATTTTGGTAGACTGTGTTTACTCACAAGACAGTTACTTCCCCAAGAAAAAAATTTGTATGCATGAGAGCGAAGAAAATACTTTTTGTAGTAAACTGCATAACCTTGGTTTCATCTTTCTCATTAACTCCAGTGGTATACTGAAGTTTCTTGTCTGAATCTCTGTCTTTTTTATGGTAAATTTGAGCTCATGTACATGTTAATGTTGTCTTGAAGCTGACCTGTGTTCTGCATCTTAATGACACTGAAGTGTTTTTGCAGAAAAATAACTGAGTTGCACAGACTGGAGTTTTTCTCAGTTCACTTTAGACATGTGTGGTCACTCTGTCAAAATCAGTAGCAATTTTTGTGTATTTTGGCGTATAGCTTAGAATAACTACACTTTTGTCGATTAGATGTAAGACTAGAAATCACAGTGGACTAGGATTCTAGGTAACTAAATATATGTCTACACTGCCTCTACTGATTACTATATTGTGTATACTTAGGGAAACGTGTGTGGAAGTAGTTAGCTTGAATGCTGGCGGCATGAAGTTTAGCTCAGGGTAAGTGTTTGATTGTTACTCATTTTCTTGGGTAACCTACCGTGAACCTCTTCACGCTGCAGCTGCAGCTATACTGATCGCAAAACTGCCAAAGCAAAATTACTGGTTGTACAATCAAGTTTAAAACTAGCCCCAGCCTTTTCCTGTAGCACTGCCATTATAGCAATCTTTTTACAGGATCCCAGCACCTGACTGCTACCTAGTATTGAAAGGTACCCTGTCAGGCTCACTTTATCAGATAAAAGTATTGTTTCTAGTCTGCTGGATGATTATAGGTGCTGGTGGTGTTTTCCTGAATTGGAATATAGTGGGATTTAATCATATTGAATGGAAGAAAGCCATCTCTCCTTATGAAGGAAACTCTCTCTCCGATGAGGAAAGACTGAGAGAGCTGGGGCTGTGTAGTCTTGAAAAAAGAAGGCTGAGAGGGGGTTTTATTAATGTGTGTAAATACCTGAGGGGTAGGTGTCAAGAAGAAGGGACCAGTCTCTTTGCGATGGTGCCCGGTAATAGGACAAGGAATAATGGGTACAGGCTAGAACACAGGGAGTTCCACCTCAACATGAGGGGAAGCTTTTTAACTGTGAGGGTGACAGAGCACTGGCTCAGGCTGCCCAGAGAAGTTGTGGAATCTCCCTCTCTGGAGACTTTCAAAACTTGCCTGGATGTGTTCCTGTGCGACCTGCCCTAGCGTCCCCTGCTCTGGCAGGGGGTTGGACTAGACGATCTCTAGAGGTCCCTTCCAACCCCTGACATTCTGCGATCTCATCAGTTCTAGAAGAGCACAGGTCACTGCTCTGTTGTTAGCAGGACCAAGGCAGGCTTGTCTGTGCCCACTGCCTCCATCCTCTGACACCGGCATGGCCCAGCTGCTGCCTGCTGACTGCCTCCTCTCTCCTCCTACTTTGAGTTTCCACCTTGGTGTGTTCACCTTGCTTCTGGCTCTCCTAATACGCCTTAAACACTTGCAGTACTTTCTGCTCCTGTCATGCTGTCTTCATCTTGGGCTAATCAGCATTTCCTTGGGGAAATAAAAGTCGTCGTCTCCCTTACTGGACAGCAGTCATGTGCTTTTGTAGCAGTTTTCTCATGGAAGCTGTTGGAGGGCTTTGGCATAGCCATGGCTGTAGAAGGGCAGCAGTTACTCCAGCTGGAGGCCCTTCCTCTCTGGCATCCAAAATATGTGTGAGTGAGCAGTTTGTTTTGCAGAACCCATCATGTAACAGTCTTGAGTTAGGGGAGGCAGCTGCACTTTGGATTGAATTTGAGGGTTTTGTAGGAAGTTTAGTGGTAGACTTGGCAATGCTAGACTAACAGTTGAACTTGACAATCTTAAAGGTTTTTTCCAACCACAATGATGCTCTGATTCTGTCCTCTGTAAGTACCTGTGTTGGGGTGCCTTCAAGCAAATCTCATCAGATTTCTGAGCAGGTTAGTACAGACTTAGGGGCTTTTGCACTGGAATGCCCTATCCCAAACAGAAACCCTCATGCCTGCGAGTGCATACTGATGTGTATGTCCCACCACATATGTATTTCAGAAATCTGGATACCAGGCCTTTTAAGTTGACAGCATTTAAGCCCTGATAAATCAAGTTGTTTGGGAACCCTAATTTTGTATATAACATGCACAGCTCTAGCTCTCAATTGTCTCCTTAAGGGAGATTTCTGCCAGTCTCACAGGCTGTCACGTTCTGTATCTACAAATGTACAAACCATCTTTAATTTCAGGGGGTACTTCTAGCAGTAATTACCAGAACTCTAGATGTATAAAAAGTATTAATCAGGAAAATGCAGGTATTCGATTTTGCTGTATTAAGGTAATCTGTTAATTGATTGAAGATGATTCACTGCAGTTTGTGGTGCTGAACTCTAGATGTACTTTACAATACTTCACTGTTTCAATGATTTATGGACTTGTCATTTTATCTTATACGAGGAATTGGGTGAAGTGACCTTGGAAGGACATTTTCATGATTGTTTTTAATACATAAGGGGAAAAAAAAGCAGAAAAAATTACTCAAAGTACTGCTACGCTATAGAAATAATTTAGAACTTCAATAGTGTTGTCAAATGTCTGTGCTGTAAACAGGATTTAGACAGATATAGTCTGCATAAGGCGATTCTGGCTTTTTACTTCTTTGAACATTAATAAAACCTCTCTGAGTCCATTCCCCAATTTAAATAATGAATGAGCTATTTTCTTAGCTCTCTCTCACACATATACCCTCAAGTAATGTGTCTTATGCACTAAATAAAAGCTGGAACATTTTTTTGTTTATTTCTTAATGTCATAGGAGATATATTTTATGTGCCTGTATCCACACTCCCACAGGCATGTGTTAATACTTGGAAAACGTCTAGGAGAGGTAAGCTGCTGCACATCAAATGGGAATGCCATGTCCTTTGTTATTTCTTTGAATCTGGTAGTGGTTCCAAATACAGCAGCAACAGAAGTATCCTTTGCTTCTCTTTCCAGAACTGCCTTGAAAAAACAGCTCCTGTGTTCTGCACAGAATTTCTTTTTCTGGGATAAAGCTGTGGGGCAAGCCTACATTTTAGAATCCTACAATCATATGTCTATACTAGCCTTAAGTCTAAATGTTTCTGTATAGTCTACACACAGCAAAATGGTAGGGCCTAATAAATTAAATTAAATGCTTTTTAGACCATGATGACTTTGCTTACTTACCTACCTCTGGGGTCAATCAGTACATACCTTCCATTCTGAACCTGAGTATTTCTTTGTGTTTAGAAAAAGCATGTGTTCTTAATACAGTATTTCAACTATCTTGTGCTTTGCAAAGAAGCAGAGGATACTTGCCACATTCAGAAGTGTTTCCAACATTTTTTTAGATGTGAAATAACAAGTTAGGAGAGGCAAACAATATCAAGAGAATAGAGTAGGGAAGAACTTAAAATAAGTTATGATTAGTATGTGCCTATGTATCTTCTTGGTGTAGCTGGGATGTTCTTAACTATTATTGTTTGGGGAAATAAAAGCCTGGCTCTACTTCGAAGTAAATGTATTGCATACTAAATTGTCAGAAGCTGAATCTGATTTTTTTCTCTCTTCTTTTTTTTTGGCGGGGGAGGGGGTGCGGGAGGGGGTATTACGTGTAAAAAGAGGTGAAACAGGCCTTAACTGAGACTGCAGGTTCCATATTGGTGTAAACCAACATACTTCTCTTGAAGCCAGTGTCAACCATTCCAGCAGAAGGTCTGGTTTTCACACCTGTGTGGACCTGACTCAGTCATGTCGCGAGTCTCTAGGGAAACGGACCCTTTTGAAGAGGTGTGGTTATGCAGCCTGCGTGACTTCTGTTTGATTTTCCTGTGGAGCTGGGTGTCACTGGGGACATGACCTTACAAGGGTCAAGAAGGCCTCAAGGGCTTTCTGACACCACCTCTTCTTTTTCCTTCTCAGATTCCAAGCCTCTCTGTTCATCATCTGCCATCCATGGTGGTGAAAAAGAGGATGCATTAGTGATGTTAAAAGCTACAGTGCACAAAACGGGTAAGTTTACAGCATCAGTTACTAAGAGATAAGACTGTGGGCCACTTTACTGCCAGACTTCATTTTCAGTGCTGAGTTAGTCTGTGCTGAATGAGGTTTCAGTTCTGATGCAGGGTATTCTGGGACTTTTGAGGGCTTTGTACTCCCGAATGAAGATCTCTTGTGTTAGCCCACATTAAGGAGTGTTGCTGGCCTGGCTGGGGCTATAGCCTTGCAGCCGGTTTATAAAAGAATACCTTAAGTCTCAGAACTTCAAGAACAACGTGTCCTTGTCGTGCTTCACTGAGAAAAACAGGGCCATAGAACTTCTTGGAATGTGAGCAAGAACAAAGGCACTGGACATCTGGAGATGCAATATCCTGATAACAATAGTATCATATATCTATGTGAACTAAATAGAGATTAACCAATCAGTAGGTAACATGTATTTTTAGAATGATCTGATATCCAATCATGTATTCCTTCTTTAGAGTAATGTTGTAACAGAAATGTATAAAAACAGAGAACACAACTAATAAAATTGAACTTGCTTGTCCGCACTCTCTACGAGTGGTTGTCTGCAGTTCCTGTTCTCCAGCATGGAGACTCCCACATCTTGGTGACCCTGACGTGATGCCAAGAGAAGACGAGACACTTCGTGCGTGCCATTAATAGGAGAACGAGAAGCCCGCGGCGGTTGCGACCAGGCGTCCGAGAGAGACGTGAGTGGCCACTGTCGACTGGTGAGTCGGAATCTAAGATAATTTGGAATCAAATATTATCACGGGATGGGAGGCGCTGCATCAGCGATAGAAAAGGCCACGGTGGAGGCCATTATGCGAGTTGCCCAGCGGGCAGGGGAATCATTGGACCGTACTCTTTTGACCGACTTGCTATATTGGGCAAAGCGGCGTGGATTTCTCAAAGAGTCCACGGATGTATTTAAAGATGCAATACGGAAAGAAGTGAGACAAGATTTGTGGGAGGC
Organism: Trogon surrucura; assembly: GCA_020746105.1. Taxonomy (NCBI): domain Eukaryota; kingdom Metazoa; phylum Chordata; class Aves; order Trogoniformes; family Trogonidae; genus Trogon; species Trogon surrucura. The sequence continues at coordinate 49,659,888 of CM036621.1, read as the reverse complement.
GGTCCAATCGGGCAATAAAGAAGCAAAATCCTTAGCGTCAACATATCGACAGCTGCGTTTACTAGTAGAACGAATGGGGACTGAGGCTGAACTAGAACTTGCCACAGGAACTATTTATACCGCAGCGGCCGAACGAATATCTGTGGCCTCTACCTCACCAGCTACGATTCCTGTTGCGGCCCCTGTACATCAGGGCCCATTTGATGATATTATCCCACCATGGGAGCCTCAGAAAACTGAATCTATTGTGAGTCCGCCATCCGGTCCAACTCCCTCGGCCCGTCCGTTGCCTGTCTCGATAGACATAGATCCTGCTAAGATTCCCCTGCCTGAAGATATGGAGATAGATGAAAATTTAGTGACTCTTTTACAAAGACAAACAGGCTCAATGACTAAACTGTTGGAAGAAATGCAGAGGTTAGACAAAGAGTCGAAAACATCTTCTGTTCGTGAAACATATAAAAAAGCTCGTCAAGCTATTGTGGAAGGTCTAAAAAACAATGAGAGACAATTGGATAAGGTAGACCTTGATTCTGGATCAGTTTCATCGGAGCGGCGTACGTGGGTTCTCAATATGGTGAAAAATAGAGAATGGGATTTAGAAACAGCTAATCATTTTTTGGAATCAAAGGGGGGACAAAGAATTACTGAAACGGAGTTGGGAGAAATTCGAGCTCATCATAAACGTAATCCACCAGAAGTAGAAGACATCTATCCATCCTTATCAAAACCAACCTCACATGATGAAGGGCTGTCTAGTATATTAAATAAATGGTGGAAAGGAGGTGGAGAAGGTGGTTCAAATAAAACTCCTGGTGATGATAATATCCCTAAAGATTCATCCTTTGATATGGCCAAGAGGTGGAAAGGTATAATTACTAATGCGGAGCTAACGGGAGACTTTCAATTTACAGCAGCCCCGGTAGTTAGAGATCTACAGGGCGACAACTGGCAGCCCCTTGATTGGAATTTGATATCTAGATTGCAGAAAGCAGTAATGGATTATGGCATTGACAACCGCCTGGTGAGGAGGCAGGTGGAAACTATTATTAAACATCAAGATTTAGTTCCTGCGGATCTTAAGTCTATATTTGAACTCATCCTTGGTCCCACAAGTTATATGTTGTTCTTAAATAAATGGCAAGAACGATTGGAAGCTGCTCAGCTCGCAAATTTAGACCTCCCACATGGTGACCCCCTGTGATATACTGATTTAGATCAACTCATGGGACGGGGTCGTTATGTTGATCCTCAAAGACAAGCGGCTCTTGGTCCCCGAGTCCTGGGTCAGAGCAAGGCAGCGGCTCTGGAAGCCTTTTTGGCTTTGCCACAAGTGGGTAAGCCACGACAACCGTATCTACAGATTCGCCAGCATGAAAATGAGCCCTTTTTAGCCTTTGTCGATAAAGTGAAAGAGGGGGTAGAAGCAGCCCCTGATATACCCTATGCAATGAAAGATACTTTAGTAAAAGAGATTGCTGTACAGAACGCCAATTCTACATGTAAACGCCTGATTGCCGGTCTCCCACCTGGATCGTCTCTTACGCAGATTATTGAACAGTGCTCTAGAGCCCCCTTAGAAACGGAGAAAGAAAAGGCTCGCATTCACGCTACGGCGTTGGCAGCCGCTCTCACTAAAGTACATACACCAAACCCTGGGAATAGAGGGGGAACTAATGCCTGCTATAACTGTGGTCAGACAGGCCATTTACGAAAAAACTGTCCTGTAAAAATTGCTAAGCAAACAAACTCAGGAGGTGGCGGTGGTCCGTTTGTTGGACTTTGTAGGCGGTGTGATAAATTTGGTCATCGCGCAAATGAATGCCGCTCTCGTTATAAGAAAGATGGAACCCCTTTGCCGGGAAACGGGGGGAGCCGCGTGGGGGGCGCGGCGACACATCAAACCCCCCAGAACACCGCCCCACAGATGAGTGCTGCCTTGACGACATGTGTTCAGCAACAAAAGGAAGTACCGGAGTCAATTTGGTAACAGCAGAATCAATCACTATATCTGATGACTCGGTGCATCTTATTAATACTACCAGTTTTGGTCTGCTTGGAAAGGGTTTAGCAGCACTCTTACTTGGAAGATCATCTGCTACAAAACAAGGAATTTTTGTACAACCAGGCGTTATTGATGCTGATTATGAAGGAATAATTAAAATAATGATCAGAGTTTTTACCCCACCTTTATTCATTCCAAAGGAAGTGTGATAACACAGCTTATTCCTTTTATTCCTCAAGTGCCCCAAGGATCATGTTCTGATAAAATTCGGAAAGGAGGGTTTGGAAGTACGGGTCCACTTGCTGCTTTTGCGGAAGTTTTGTCATCCACAAAACCCACTAGAAAGGTGCAATCGGATCTAGGTGGAGGTACCTTTTCATTTCAAGCTGAAATGATGTTAGATACTGGATCGGACATTACTATCATTCCCTTGTCTGGCTGGCCCCCCTCCTGGCCTACCCGACAATTACAAGAAAGGGTCCTTGGTATCGCCAGATCCGGTTCAACCTCTCAAAGTAAATATTTTGTATCAATCACTGATGCTGAAAAGAATATAGCTACTGTAAAACCATATATCATGGATACACCTCTATGGATTCTTGGGAGAGATGTGTTGAGTCAGTGGAGTGTCATTCTTACCAGTCAACATTTTTAATAGTGGCCACTGAGCGGACAGATGCTCGACCCATGATTAAACTTTCCTGGACAACAGAGGAACCTGTTCGGGTTGCTCAGTGGCTTATGTCTGCTGAAAAATTAGAGCATCTGAAATCCCTAGTAGAAGAGCAATTACAGCTAGGGCATCTTAAGCCGTCCCACAGCCCATGGAACACTCCTGTGTTTGTTATACAGAAGAAATCAGGGAAATGGCGCCTTCTTCATGACCTCAGAGCAGTAAATGAACAAATGCTACCATTCAGCGCCCTTCAACCTGGCCTTCCATCACCTGCAGGATTACCTAAAAACTATCATCTATTTGTATTAGACATTAAAGACTGCTTTTTTAGTAGTCCGTTACATCCTGATGATACCAAAAGATTTGCCTTCAGTCTCCCTTCTGTTAATCATAGTGCCCCCATGCAACGATATGAATGGGTTGTCCTTCCCCAGGGAATGTGCAACAGTCCTACTATCTGTCAATAGTTTGTAGATCAAGCTTTGTGTGACTGGAGAAAAACTAACCCAGAACTTATTACTTATCATTACATGGATGACATCCTGGTAGCAAGTAAAGATCCTCTATCTATAGAGAAGGAAAAGGAACTGTTAAATCAACTCGAAAGGTGGGGTTTGCGAATTGCAGAAGAGAAAATTCAAAGAACTGAACCTTGGCTATATCTCGGATTCGAAGTGAGTAAAATCCGCTTCAGACCTCAAAAGCTAAAACTGCATACGATGATCCGAACTGTCAATGACGTTCAGAAACTCGTTAGAGATATACAGTGTGTGCGAACATGGGCTGGGATAACTAATCGAGACCTAGATCCTCTCCGTTCCTTATTGGAAGGCTCAGCGGACATTGTCGAAGCTTGCACGCTTACTGACGAGGGCTTGATTGCCCTTGAAAAAATTTCTCAAAAGTTAAATGATATCTGTGTGTACAGATATGATCCACAATTACCTATTGGCATTTATGTTATTAATTCAGCAGCCGAACAGGTAGCCTTAATTGGCCAAGCCACTGTAGATCGTAAATGTTTTTATCCATTGGAATGGATATTTACTAAAAGTGTTCCTACAATTTCTGTTCTTAGACGTATTGATAATATGGGAGAATTAATTCTAAAAGCCAAACATAAGATTCGACAAGTTTTTGCAGTAGAACCATCGGTGGTGGTTCTTCCGGCAAAATTGTCATCGGTTATCGAAGAGTGGCAGTCCAGCTCACTGCTGTTCAGTACAGCTACATTGGGTCTTTTGATAAACAATCACTATCCTCAGTGTCCTATATTTTCTGTTAATCTTCCCCTTCATGAAGAAGCTATCAGGAAAGATTCCCCTATTGATGGGTGTCCTACTGTTTTTACTGATGCAAGTGGTAAAACTTTTCGATATAGGTTTACTGTTATGATAAACGGCGAATGGAACACTACCCTGCATGAATGTTTAGGTATGTCAGTACAAGTTCTTGAACTTAAGGCTGTTGTGCTTGTTTTTGAAAATTTTACTTCTACTGCCTTTAACCTTGTTTCTGATTCCTTATATGTTAGTTCTATCCTTACTAGGATTGAAGATGCTTTTCTCGGTAAAATTGTTAACCCTTTGGTGGAAAAGGAGCTGATCCAATTGATGAACCTTGTCAACAACCGACGGTACCCCTTTTTCTCCACCCACATTCGTAACCATTCAAGTCTCCCAGGTATTTTGAACAAAGAGAATGCAGTAATTGACCAGGCAGTTTCAGCTGCAGCAAGTGGTGTGAGTCCCTTTTTGCTAGCGCAAGCATCCCATCGTTTTTTCCATCAGTCAGCAACTAGTTTACAAAAGGAGTTCAATCTTACACGCAAAATGACCCGTGGTATTGTTGCAACGTGCCCATATTGTGCACGACTAACACCACTACAACAATCAGGGACCAATCCTCGAGGCCTGTAATCTCAACAGTTATTTCAATCTGATGTAACCATTTTTCCTGCCTTTGGCTGTTGGCGATTTGTGCATGTCACCGTTGACTCACACAGCAAATTAGTGTGGGCCTCTGCTATGACTAATAGCAAAGGACGGACCACTTGTCGCCATTGGCTGGAAGCTTTTGCGGTGTTGGGAAAACCCGAAATTATAAAAACAGACAATGGTCCCAATTATACTGGTAAAGTCGCACAATCTTTTTTAAATACGTGGGGTGTGCGACACCAACTCGGTGTGCCATACAACAGCACTGGTCAAGCCATTGTGGAACGTAAACATCAAGACCTAAAACGGTTATTCACAGTTTTGAAAAAAGAGGGGGAGCACCTTCTTACGCCACAGGAGATTGTTATGAAAGCAGTGTATGTACATAATTGGAAAACATATGTTGATGTTGCTGATATACATCAACAACTGGCACCTATGCAGATTCATCACCAAAGAAAAGGGCTTTTAATCACGCATGAAGTCTTTGTACAGACATGGGATCCCAGCACGCAAAATTGGCAAGGACCATTACGGTTGTTAACCTGAGGTCGGGGTTACGCTTGTGTTTTAATAGGACAAAAATCTATGTGGATCCCAGCCAAGTGGGTTAAACTGTGGATTGAGAATCAACCTGGAAAACTTCGAGAACACTGAGACCCCAACTCACAGGCGGCAACAGTGAAAGGTGAAGCAACTGAGCCAAGTCAGATCCATACTGGAAAAGAATCTTCAGACTCCATTGCCTCCGGTTCCGGACCCTGCAACAATTCGAACTGCAATTGATCATATTGTTATTGCAAAAATACAAACGTTGCACTGGCCATCTTGTGGTTGTTCTATTTAGATAGAAGGATATTTTTGTTGTGGGGATTGTGGGAGGTCGTATTGGTCCTATAATAGTAATATTTGCTATTTTAGTTGTGAGGAGTGCCGAATTATTTTTGAAGTTGCACCAATAGCCGAACTAAGGAAGTGGTTGAAAAGGCCAAACCTTTCTTTAATTGAAGCAGAGAAATTGTTTGAATCAGTGGAAGAAAAGGAGCTTGCTTTACTGTGGTTAGAGCTCAATTCATTAAAGAATTGTTTACATAATATAAAAAATACTGAACCCATTTTGACCTATTATTTGAAAACTTGTAGAGTTCATAATGATCCAACGAATCATTACAATTATAGTAATAAGTAACTTGTGTTCAGGGTTAAACTTGCCTGAAGGGAATTTTTGGACCAAATGAGCCAATCAAACAGGAAACACTGCCTTTTGTCTTCACTTAACAGCAGCCACTGATCCATTTAAGACCTGTTTGATAGACACACCCATAACTCCGTCAAAGATTGTTGTAGATAACGTCAATTTCAACTGTTCAGGTACTGGTAATAGTAGCCATTGTCTTACTAAATTAATCAAAACCTTGAATACAACTCTTCCATGGGATCCACAAGAACTTAACTTGTTAAACAGTCGCAAGTCAAATGGTTCTGACTGTGTTTATTTTGGGTCATGGAATCTTACCGCTTCACGTAAACAAGTTTGGTTAACCCCTCATAAAAATTATAATAATTCGGACTATTGTGGATCTAGCCCTTATGGTTGGGGAAGTGGCCATATTTTTCTTAATATGTCCAAACCAATATCCCTGCCTCCAAATTTTTATCTCATTTGTGGAGATCGGGCTTGGCAAGGAATCCCTCGCTTTGCACATGGAGGACCCTGTTATTTAGGACATCTGACTCTTTTGGCCCCTTCTAAAGAATTTTTAACGACCTTGAATAACTCTATCATTAAAAGAAGTATTGATGTTCTTGACCCTGATTGTAACGATGAAGTTGAATTATAGAGCCCTACAGCCAAAATTTTTGCATCTCTTTTACCTAGTATAGGGACAGCTCACTCTCTTCAACAGATCCAATGTTTGACATGTTGGACTGTGAAGCAGGCCAATGTAACAACACAAATTATCTTTCAAATGGCTCAAAATACGAGCAATTTGCGTCGAGCTGTGATTCAAAATCGGGCAGCAATTGATTTCTTGCTACTAGCTCAAGGGAAAGGATGTGATGAATTCCAAGGCATGTGTTGTTTTAACCTGTCTGATCATAGCGACTCTATCCATAGACAACTCCAATGGTTACAGCAGCATACTCAAAAAATAACAGTAAGACACAACCCTTTTAACGACTGGCTCATGTCCTTCAGAATTTCTACATGGGTTAAAGAGAGCATAAAAATGATTCTTATAATTATAGTTATGGTGTTAATAGTGTTGTGTATGAGACCTTGCATCATCTGCTGCTTCTCTGCTCAGATAAAAAGACTGGCCGATGCTGTTTTTGATAAAAGAGGGGGAGATGTTACTAGCCTAACTGGGACTATAGCCTTGCAGCCGGTTTATAAAAGAATACCTTAAGTCTCAGAACTTCAAGGACAACGTGTCCTTGTCTTGCTTCACTGAGAAAAACAAGGCCATAGAACTTCTTGGAATGTGAACAAGAACAGAGGCACTGGACATCTGAAGTTGCAATATCCTGATAACAATAGTATCATATATCTATGTGAGCTAAATAGAAATTAACCAATCAGTAGGTAACATGTATTTTTAGAATGATCTGATATCCAATCATGTATTCCTTCTTTAGAGTAATGTTGTAACAGAAATGTATAAAAACAGAGAACACAACTAATAAAATTGAACTTGCGTGTCCGCACTCTCTACAAGTGGTCGTCTGCAGTTCCTGTTCTCCAGCATGGAGACTCCCACAAGGAGGGAAGAGAGAATTCTAGACACCGGGTCTTTAGTGCTGTGAAAAAGACATAGTGAGCAGAAGAGGTTGGTAGTAGAAGGACAATGTGAATTTACTGCTAGTAGGCTGCTGCAGCCTTGCTGTGATAGTAGAATATAGTCCTTTTGCTGATGAAAAGGATCCGGGTCTCCATGTAGCTGAGGCTGATATGCTCCACAAGTATGGAAAACACTGTTTTTTCTCTGAAGTTTGCAATAGTGTGTTTTAGTACCAAGGCAAAATTGGTTCTGCCATCATCTTGGTATCCAATTTCACCACTGCAGTGAGTTAAGCGAAGGTTCTGTCTTATGATGAAAGCTGGTAAGCTACCGAAGTTCTTTACAGCTGAGTTGGCAAGATGTTGCAGGAGCATTATGGAACTGTGGCTGAGCAATGTGGGAAATACAGTTGTAAGTAAGAGTGCTGCTGACCCGCCCTTTCTGTTGTGTCCTTTGGGAAGTCGCTGGTCAAATTAAGGTATGAATCCAAAGCTTTTCCAATTCTTCCTAAATTTCTCCTGTGGCAAGGAGGCCTCTGTCTCCTACCTTCCCTTTCCTAGACTATGGAAAGAGGGGATTTTTTTTCCCTTCATCAGCCTCCAAAAGAAGTTCTCTGTGGCTTCTAACTTGTGGTAATTAAAATTGTGCCAGCAAAACCCTGTCAGCAAATAACAAAAGAAGATGATGGAATCAGCTCCCTAGATCCCAAAGGTCCATTGAACTTGATGTCGCAAGTGAGAAGTTTTTTTCTCAGCTCAGTTCCATGTCTGGTGCCAAAGCTGGTTTAGCTGAGTTCAGGTCAAACTCCTTGAGGTAGTATTTTTAGTTTAGTTCAGTTTATGTGATGAATCATGCACAATGAAAGAATTGGTAGCTTTGCAAGTAATCCTGGGGTTGATTCTTCAAATTAATCTAGTACTAATGTTTAAATTATTTTTTAATAGTGAATCATCATATTCAAGCTACAAAATGGAAAGAAATAGAAAACCATCTAAAAGGAAAATTTTTTAGCCAGCCTATCATTTTCTTCTCAATAGTTACCAATGCTTAGCTCAAATTACTTACTGTGTAAAAGCGCTGTCGTGCTATTTTCTTAAGTGCTATTTTACTTTGAGAAGCTATCAGTTGGTTTTTATGTAAGTGAATTTATGATATGAAGTTAAGTAACCATTGCTTTTTTAAGGTAAATTGGTGTTTAAGGTGGTACTGTCTGGTTTTCAGTATGTGTTTTGGACGAGGAAGTAGAGTAATTGTAAAATCTCAGTAATTTCATTAGGAAATATTCAATAATCCATTTAAAAATATTAAGATCTTTCAGTCTGTTATATATCAATGTTTTTAGTTAAGTGATAAAATGTTTATAGTGTTATGCAATCAGGGGTGAATTGTGACAGCTGCTAGGAATTCCTGCTTTCGGATACAACATGCCAGTGTGCCTTAGGTCTCTGTGCGCTAGGAGGATACTACATCTCATTTGGAAGTTTTCATTATATTTGTAATTGTGTCTGATGCCTTGCCCCCTGTTTTTTCCCCCCCTAAGAAGTACAGAATCATAGATTCATAGAATTATTTAGGTTAGAAAAGACCCTTGAGATTATCCAGTCCAACCATCAGCGCTAGGAGTCCACAACTAAACTACCTCCCCAGGCACCACATCTACACATCTTTCAAATGCCTCCAGGGACAGTGACTCAAAATACACTTTCAGTTTTCACTGATGTCTTGTAGATTACTGCACATCATCTTTCCTCTATTTTCTTGCTTTACTAAGGCTGTGCTCACACTATATGCCCGAGGTCACATATGTTGGAGTTACATTTGTCCTAGAGTTAGGCATAAGTATTAGAGCGGTACAAACTGCGGTTCTTAAATTAATACCCACCAGAAAAGGTATGTGATAAATAGCTACGTGTCATTTAAAAGCTTTTGGGTCTTCAGTTTTGTTAGCGATTGAAATAATGTAAGATTCAAATATAAGTCAAAATGAAAGATAACAAATAGTAATACAGCTCAATTTTTTTTTGTTAGTCATTAGCTCCTAATTGTATGTATTTATGCTGGGTTCTGAACTCTGGGAATCTGTTCTGAAACATTCAGCTGCAGAGATGTGGCTCAAAGAGATCATAGGAGTGCAGTAATGGAGAGCTGATATGCAATGCAGTGTTTCATCTACGTGTAAATTATATTTTTCATTCAGTCCTCTGCCCCACCTGAGTCTCAAGTGTTGCCTTTTCCAGGAAGGATATCCAATTCTTTTTGTTTTGCTGCTAGAATCATCATATAGAGAGGAGGTTTGACAGTTCAGGATGCTTACGTGAGCAACACAAATCTGTTGTTTTCTCAATGAAGGTTTAGCAAACAAAACATGGAGTATGAGTTTTAACTTTGACATGTAGATGTCTTACATGATACTTGGAAGTTCAGTAACTATTTATCCTAGTTGTAAAAAAAATTCCTGAAGCTATGGTGTCTAATTAAATGTGCATACGTCAGTACTGCATTAAAGATTTCTGGGAGATGCAGTATTTGTTTCTTGTCCAAACCCAGGAGAAGGTCATGTTTTAATGTTAATAAAATACTTTATTTGTCAGGATTTGTTAGAAAAACAAAAAGCCACCAAATACGTAAATGAAGCTATCAGGAAAATTTGGTTATTTTAATAACTGATTGCCCAGGATCATGGATAAGCTACCTCTGTGGTTTTTTTCTCTTATTCCTATTTGATTGTGGTAATTTGTTTTTCAAACTATTTGTGCATTTACTCTGTTCCTTGAATGTTAAGTCTTATGTCATGTGAAATAAAGCGCCCACTGGTCCTGTTGCACCTGTTTTTAAAACAAATTTTCAGGTGAAGGTTTTGGGTTTTAAATTTTTGTTTTACTGTTGGAATTATTTGATTTTTTCCATCAAAACTTGACTTTGGCTTTTGATTTGTTCTGAACCTTTTCTGGGGGTGAATTTTGCTGTCAGCATAAAGTGTGCCTTTGGCAATTCTTCAGAATTTAGACTGTGGAGTCCCTGAGGCAGATATATTTACCTTCGTGTTCAGGGCCAAGTAGACCATCAGATTTAACAAATAATTAGAATAATGATTATTAATAATGTTAGTTCCTCATAGCTTTTTTCATAGAGAAATTGGGTCAATTACATACATGTTTGCACAGTGCTTTCAAGATGCGAAGTAGTATACAGGTGCCATCTTGTTATTACTTGTAGGAAGAAAGGCGATAGTTATGAGGAGCTGTAGCTACGTGATGATGAGACATCACACGTTCAGAATTGTCGGTACCTGGCACATTATCTTTTATACCCATTAAGCAACCATAGGGCAAAGATACTCAGGGCAGTTGTTTAAGTGAAAGAAAGAAGAATGGAAAAAAGATCAGTTTTGTTAAGTTTTAGGTAGTGAGCAGTTAGCCAGCGCTACTGCTAAATCCTGATGGATTTAATATCCTACTACAGCAAAGGAAAAGTGTGCTTGAGTCTAAATCAGGGCTAAGCCTGCAACACTAGAGGGATGTTTGTTCTTCAGCTTCGTGCTCTTTGCCTTTACATATGGGGATAGATGCCACCAACATCCTATTGATGTACTAAGGTCAGAATGAAAAAGATATCCTGGAAAAACAGGAAAAAAATCCTTGCAAGTTAGTACTGGACTGAAAAGCTGCAGCCCAATTAAATGACAGAATCATAGAATGACTTGGGTTGGAAGGGACCTTAGAGATCATCTAATCCAACCTCCCTCCCATGGGCAGGGACGCCTCTCAGCTAGACTAGCTTGCTCAAGGCCTTATCCAGCCTGGCATCCACAACTTTTCTGGGCAATTTATTCCAGAGTCTTGCCACCCTTGTACTAATCATGATGTGGTTCTGCAGCATCGAGATCAAGGCTTTACCTGTGCCTCTGAAAGAGCCTACCTTAAAGGCACCAGAGCCCTCAAAGATGGGAGTGAGGTACCCTGCAACACTCAGGTCATGCTTTACTCTAAGCCAGCTTAGGTGTTTTCAGGTACATGAGTACCTTGCTGAGTTCAACCTGTGTATGCCAAAAGCTTCTTAAGTTAGAAATCGTGTTATAAGGATGGGAATAGATGACTATTTCCTGGGTTGTTCGGTTTTTGGTGTCTGTTTTTTTCTTTTTGTGTGTGTGGGGGGTGGTTTTGTGGTTTTTCTTTTTAGTTGTTTTGTTGGGTTTTTTTCTAATGGCTTTACCCTTGGCTATTAAAGTCGAAGCCACACTTACAGTAAGACTTTATTGGGCAACTTTACTGTGCATCGTAATTCCAGGCATAGTAGGTTGTTCTGTCTTTTTGCATGGATGATGTATTTTTCTTTCCAAGAAATCTTCTGTGATTCACCTCATCTAGCATGCAAAGTAAGCTTCAAACATTGTACCTGAGTGTACCCCTTGGACTGTACCCTTTTGATTCAAGGGCATGGTCCATGTGTGGAATATTACAGAAAATATCTTTATATTGGAATTGAAATAGTGGTGTCTTGGTGCAGAACTATTCTCTGAAAAAAAAAAAAAAAAATCACTTCAGTGTTGAATTTTGACAGGTGGATTTACTGGAAAGTCACTTCCTAAGCAACAACTTTCTGCAAGATCACACTTGAAAATATAGTGTTTTATTTCTTTCTCTGTATGAATTAATTTAACCTACACTTTATTAGCTTAATAGGGGTTAACACACACTCTCAAATGGAATGCTGGAATCACAAAGACATTTATTTACAGTTTGCTTACTCCTGATAATTTGGCACTGTAGTAATGATTGTACCGAATCTGCTTTTTAGCAGGAAGACTTTGTGTCCACCTCTTTTCCAACTCTTAGGCCTGTTCTGAATTTCCCTGCTGCAAACAAGTTAGAAACCTTAAGAAACCACGTTGTCTTGTGCCACCAGACCCCTAAAAGCTGTGCAGCTAAAAGATAATACAAAAGTTGTGGAGGGAAGCAATTTTCAGAGAACAGACTGTGCAGCAATAATCTATTTACCTTCTGTGTTGTTGTGATGGGACAAGATCAGATGAAGTGGTTTGGTAGTGGATTGAGTTTCCACTGTCTGAGGTTGTTTTGCCCCTCACTCTCACGTACCACAGAGAGAAACTATTTTCTCAGTGCGTTTATTCCCTTTTTTTTCTGGAAGACAGTGTCTGAAGAGTATCTCTCCTATGTCCCATGGAACATGTACATCAGATTTGCTATATGGGGAAATTTTAGAATTATTAATGTAATAGGAAATCTTCTGCAAACCTGTTGCAAAAATGAGCATCTGAAAGAAAGCAGATAAGGCAAGTTAGATGGCCTCAACCTCAATGTTATAATGTTCGACTGAATATTTTCTTTTTTGAAAAGCATTCTCTTTTGTTTGCTGCTCTTGTTTATCTCATTCTGTTGTTTAATGTAAGAATGACATAAATAGAAGTGAAAGCTTTTGGGAAAAATAAGATACCAATCTTTCAGAAGTCCGAGAGAGGGAAATTGAGTTACAAATACAAAATACAAGCAAGCAGGAACCTTGGGCAACATGCAGAGATCCCAGTACATGGTTCAATAAGTTTGTCTTTAAGTCAGGGCATCACAAACATTTCAGAATGTCTAGGAAAAAAGCTTTCTCACTTGTAGGCATTTGCATTTGGAATGCAGTGAGCTGAGGCTGATCTGCTGTTGTTGGGGTAGTTACTGAGATGGCAGAATGGGGCTGTCCTGGCCTAAACCAGCCCTGTGGTTCTGTGAGTACGTTTGTGGAGGCGTAAGCTGGTGTTTCTGCCAAAAAGGAGCAAACACTCTTATTTCTTTCTCAGTCCCTTTTCCCAACCTCTTCACTGCCCTCCCGCGTGTTGTGGCAGTTTCATATGGTCGCGCTGTGACCTGGACTGGAAGGCTGGTACGGATTAAAATTAGCCCACTAAAATGAAGTGCAGTTTTTAACACAGACGAGTTCACTGACCCTGGCTCATCATACAGGTCTTCTCCATCAAGGTCTTGGTCACAAGGAAGGAGACGGGGGGAAAATAAAGCAAAGAATGAGGCTGCAATATTTTTGCCAAGTACTGCCTGATTCTGGCGTAAGGTGTGTGTAGTTTGAGAACACCTGAAGGGCCCTGAATTATGCTCAAGCTAACCCATGGATCCATCAGATGTATATCTGTATGACATCTGATGGGTTTGTTGTTGTTCTTAACTATTTTAATATGTCAAGGAAAATTCCTCTTTATCAAATATGTTTATTTGCACCAACTGGTTTTGAGTTGCTCTGTGGAACTCAGAATACATACTGTGTTTGTATGTATGTAGTATAAAAGCAGAGTTTGCTTAATCTGATTGTATCAATTATAGGTTCTTTTAAAGTAATTTTACCTTTCAGTACTCAGAATGCTTGTGAAAATTTAACTACGCACGCAATGCTGGAACTCTCCTTTTAAAAATAATTCTTTGGTCAAAATACTGTTAAACTTAGTTGAAATTTCTTAGGCTGAGTGTGACTAAAAACTGAGGGCCTCAGGATGTAGTCTGTGGAGGGTTTTCCTAGCCTTTCTTTGGCAGAAATACATGGCAGGTGTAAAATAAATTAATCTGTGCCTTTTATTTGGCATGGGGCCACAGAAGTCTGTCAGCATGAGTACAAGCAAATTAACGTGGCAGTTCTCACGCTGGAATCATACTGTGTTAATACAAGGCTTCAAACTAGATAATATGAAACCTAAATTGTGAGTGTAATATTTAGGGTTCCACAGCTGGAGCTGTTCATCATGATGATTACAGCCATGCCAGGGACTCTTGGCTGGTCAGGTTACCTTGTTTTACATGCTTGATTTCTCGTGAAATACAGACCCAGCGTCTGTGCATTCTTTAGGGCAGGGACAGTGGCGCCAAGCAGACTTGCAGCTTGTGTATAATGACCAGCTGAGGAGAAAGAAGCCTCCTGAGGAGCAGAGTAATCTCAGTGCTTGTGCTTGGGCAGGAAGCAGTGTTGGAGAGGAGCGGGTTCGCCGGGGTTGCAGCAGTGACATGTTTGCAAAAGCAAGGACACGGGCCCAAGTGGGCTTAAAGATGCAAAATAACATTAAGCTAAGGAGATTAGACAGTGGCAACAGGTAGTGTGTGCATGAGGGGATAACTAACAAGAACAGAAGCTCAAAATGTTAAATTTTCATTGATTTTGCTTCTAATTCCTCTGCTAATTCATTCTAAAGTTGTTATATAAAAAGATGTCATTCTTGTCAGAGTTGTGAAGTGATGCTGTTCTAGAGGTGGATGTCCAGGATAAGGATTCATGGATCTAGCTGCTGTTTCTGAGCCTGGTCGTGATTTACTGTTCGGCAGTTGGCAAGTCGGGTAACCTCTCTGGACCTTCCCTCGGTGGTCATAATTTACTTTGACTTAACTGTACCTCTGCCAGTATACTTTTTCATACTTTATAGGTTTCAGTGTCCAGAATAATGTATGGTACATGCCCATACGTTTCTGACACTGTTTGAGTTCCATTTCATAGTCATTTTTACATAAAAACATGCACAGATAATTTGTATGCCAAGTAAATACATTAACACTATCCATCATTGACATAATCTCCCTGCAACCTAATTGATTTCAGAGGTGTTGCAAAACCCAGTTCTCGCTCATTTTTTTTAAATCATTTAAAATATACAGACTTTGCTTAGACTTTAAAAGATTATTAATGAGTTTCGTGATCGTTTGCATGATCACTGAAAGGTGTCTCGGTTCTATATTGACATTACCTTACAGCGATCTTCCAGTGGAATATGTAAATGTAATTTAATGCTCATCAGGTACAGAGATTTCAGACTAAAGTGCCAAGCCGCTGGGAGAAGCATCTCCCAGATCCACTGTGATTTACGTAGTCCCATTTCTTAAAAGCAAGCAATAGGATAACATCCTTTAACATTAGCACGTTGGCTTTAGAATGTATTTATCGTGTTACTTCTTTCAAAACCATACATATTTCCAGTGTATATTTACTTTTTCTCAATTCTGGCTATCAAACACAGGTATTTCAGCTGAATTGCTGGATGTCTGATGATCACACTGAGTATGTACAGTCTTAGTGTGCTCTTCTGTGTTGAGTGTGCAACTGAAATTTTAGGACACAGGTGATGTCAAATTGTCTGTTTTATCATGTCGTGTGTCAGATTTTAGGTGGAGCTTCTCTGTAATAACCAGGCGTAGGAGCTAATTTGCCAGGAGTGTATGATCTTTTGCCAGTGGTCCTGGATAAGTGACGTCTAATAGTTAGTGCCTGAGCTCAGGTGAGAGTTGTAACACAAATGGTAATGATGCCAACTTCCACTGTTTTCTTCTTGCATACCTGTCAGGAAGTAACCGTGGTCCATTTGCAGGTAGTCGAAGCATTTCTCAGGAAACTTTCTGTTGTTTGCTGAAGGAGGCATTAAAATACATGATCATGTAGTTGAAGTCATGGTAATTCAGTGTATTACCTTGCAGTTTTTGAACGATGTGTTTGTCCAGAGTCACTACTACTAAGCTCAGGATAAATCTGCCAGTCAAGAAAACGCTTTCAGCTGGAGTTCTAGTATTTGTAGGCTTATATTTTTAGCATCAACACCCCAACGCTTCATATGAGAAGTAAATCACAGGCTACTTTTTTACAGAAGTTAACACATTTTTAAATGATCATAACCAACTTTCACTTTTCATATCTATGTAGCTGTTCATACTACTGCAGAAGTTAAAGCATGTGAGATACATATCAAAGCTCTTCTAGTTATTGTAGACAGCTAAACCACAATGTGAAGACGGTATCTGATGAACAGTTGGCCTCTCTCGTTTTGTTTTCTCCCTTGTGTAAAGCATCTTACGGAGCTGGCAGTTCTGCAGGGTCTTAACTTGATCTTAATGAGAGGAGAAGCAGTAGCACTTTAAATGAAGGGCTCATATCCGTCACGACAACAAAATGTGCAGATGTTCTTTATTAAGAGCAGAGTAATGAAATTGTTTTTCTTGTATCAAGTACAAGGAAAAAACCCGCTGTAGTTTAAGCCTTTTTAATACCATGTTATCAATAGCAAAGTCAGCTATTTTGCTGTATGCGCTATTTAGCAGATGTTATATTGTGATATATACCTCCCTAAAGATATTTTTTATGTGTTTGTGAACTATAAGAGAGTCTGTGGCATACCAGCCATCTATTACACCTGTATTAAACGTTCAGAAGTATCTTGCAGCTTAAATTTTTTTCAAAAATGATGCTTGATTTCCTGAGCCAGGAAGTCAGGCTACCATCCTATATTTCTCAAAACCTTACAGACTAGCTCATAGCCTTGTAGGCATGGGGAGTCTGCATGAATCCAGATACAGAGGTCTGGTGAGGAGAATGGAGTACAGAGCCACCTTGAGAGCACGTGGCGGTATTCTTTCAGTATACCTGATGAACGCAATTTTATTTCACGGTAGCTTTGGTGTAGCTATCAACTCATTTAGTTATCCGCTTCGTTTGGAAGTACTGAATTTGCAATTGATGTTGAACTGGCAACAGCACACAAATCTTTTTCCTCTCCCCTTGGTGCTGTTTCACTGCCGATCTCGATGGCTCGGGGCTCCTTACAGCGCTTAACATCACTGGGGCACTTCTCGGCAGAGCTTAGGTTCCCCCTGTAGGTATCTCTCCTCCTTCCTTGCCAGTGCATTTTCAGGGGGAGCACCTGACAGTCTAGAAGTTCTAGAAGGTTTGTATCAAGAAGGGAGCTGCCTCAAGAGGGACACTCTTCAGCGTACTAAGAGCTACATTTGAAGTTGGCTGAATGTTATGAATTTGGGTTGGGCACATTGATAAAATGAATTTGGAAAGTGACAAGTTGACTTGGGTTAATAGAGGTATTCATATGAACAAGTATTTATTGTACAAACCATTATAAATCTTAGAATGGCTGCTATCTGCTTAGAAAAAAATCTGCTTAAATTTCATATATTTGCCTTTTATGCATATGTGTGTTGCAAAAGAGAGACCAGTGCTGTTTGGATTTTTTCTAGAGTTTAACCATTTCGACGATTTGCAATACAGAAATTTAAATTCAACACTTCTCCCCCTTTCAGAAGTTGATTTGTGTGATGACACCATTAACGTGCATTTTGGAGTTAAGAAAAATGAAGTTATGATTGTGAAGGATATCAGTATTTCAGGGTTTTGAATTGAACTCTTTCTATGAGGAAAACTAAGATTATGGAATTCACTGTGAAAGAAGAAGTAGTCTGAGCTGCTGTGAAAGCGCAAGTCTTGCAGACTCGTTCCAGAGTCTTTCATTGGGTAGGCAGGGCACCAAGGAACTTGGTGGACAAGGTAAGAAGAAGCAACTAAAAATCAGTCAAGGATTTTCCTGGCTTTCTTGAGAACTTTGCTAAATGGATACTGCTGCGATTAGGTGTTTAGATTTAGAGAAGCTGGGAGAAAATTAAAAAGTATGTTTTTTCTCAGGAAATACGAGAATTCAAAATTTAAGGAGAGACTTTCTTTCAGTGCTTAGCTCTTGCCACGTGTAGAATAGCTCATCGTAATTCCTCTCAGTAGCTCTGTTGGTTGCACTAGGGGAATTGTTATTGTGCACACAGTGTTTGTCTTGCTGCTGCCTCTGCCTTCTCTCTGCTTTGTCTTTTGTGTCTTTTCATAATCTTAAGGTGGGAGCACTTGAGGCAGACACTTTCTTATTTGTTTACACACCACCTTGCAAACTGGGCTACCTGGTGCTAATTGGCAATCCACAACCTGCCATGCAGAAACAAAAAAAGCAGACAGAGAAGCTTGAGCTATTTTTTATTCATGTCTAAGCAGAACTTGATTGCAAGTGCCTTCTTTAGTCTGGGTAGTAGCCTCGTTCCTTTTGTGCTTGTTCCACATGGGAAAGGCTTAAGTAATACGTAACTTTAAAGTACTAGGTAGCCATTTCACAACACAGTGTCGAGACAACCTGCAGAGGCTTTGCATGCATCTGAGATGCTTCGTTAGTCTGAAATATTGAACTAGCAAGTACAAAGCAGTCTTTCTGGCCAGATTATTTAATACGTAAAGGTTTAAATACTGTAAATGTATGTATTGGCATCTGTTGCAGCACTAAAATTTGTAGGCAGTTTTAGCTCTGGGAGCCAATGGTTCTGGAAACTTAATATTACTGTGCTTCGTAATAGCTATCACTAATGCTGTATATCAAAATACAGCCCTAAGAGATGGAGACCTTGTGTGGGGAAAAACTTCGCTTATGTTTATGAAAGATTTTGGTGTTTGAGATTTGGTACCAACCAGGCGGAGTTTTTGGTAATGTATCTTAAGGAGTGACTGAACTTGATCCTCTGCTATAAAACGGTGCTTGTAATGAAGATTTCCGTGGTACCTTGAGTTTAGGCAAAACAAACTGGCTTAGAATATGGGATGCTCTGGGAGATAATTTTTGGATTTGTAGGAGGGATGGGCTAGAGAATTACCCTGATCTCAGCCAAGGTAAAGGAACATACTTGGAGCATAGCTTGTTGCTTTGCTGTCCTCTCTATTAGGAAGACTGTCATGGCTTCTGAGACTTTGAGCAACAGTATGTGCATTGGGCCTATCTCCATAACATATCAGGGTGATGTTTTCTGCACTTTCGTGGTGGAATTCTCGTCTCTATTTAACAAGCTCCCCTGCTGATTCCTGTTGGTCCTGTAATCAGTTAGCAAGTTGGATGAAAAGCTAAATATTGTTACTTAAGAAGAAAGGGTCGTAAAGGAATAAGAAAATTACCCATATTGTAAATAGTAAGTTACCTTGTCTTTGGTTATGTGTAGCAGGCAGTTGAGTGTCTGAAAGAATTCACATAATAAATCATAGCAAAGATGATTGCCTTCCTGATTTTGTGATGTTTCATCACAAACGGCATAAGTAATTAGAGGAATGGTCAGCCTCAGAATAACATTCTTTTTTTCTTCTGTAGTCATGATTGATACAACATGAGTTGTATAGATTTGTGCTTGCAAAATACTTCATTTGTACACCTCTTCTTACCCGACCATTAGGTTTTAACTATTCACTGTTAGACTATCCTTATGTTTTTTCATTTATTCCTTTTGGACAGAGGGAGGAAGGAATAACACTGTGTTATTAAAGGAACGTAGCTTCTTTCACATCAGTGTTGCCTGAGAAAACAACCTCTCCAAAGAGAGAATCCAAATTAAACTTTAGTTCCACTCCCAGTCTCTGAAGCTTTGGGGAAAGAAACAAAACCGAGTCTTAGTTTCAAGTGCTGCAGCCATCCCTGCAGAGAATCTTGGCTTGTTCTGTCTTAGAAGTGGTAGAGCATAGTTCAGTGCCTCTGCTGAAGGTTACTGTCTCACTTTCTTCATACATACTTTTACGTTGAATTACTACTCACTACTATAAAGTGTCTTATGAGGGTATTAATGCAATTCCAAGTTTTCTATTGTATGTTCATGGCCACAGGTTGAGTATGCGGTTAGAATATTGACCATCTATCTCCTCCCACTGGACACGGCTGGTGGCTAGCACGGATGTTTCTGTGTGAATCCTCAACACCTGCAGCCTTCACTTAGTTGGAAACTGCTGAAAATAGGGGCATGTGGAAGGATATAAGGGTTATGCTTGGTTAGCTGATGTCTTCTGCAGCAATACTAAATAACACACAGTTACATCTTCTTTAACTTTCTGGTGTGTGGCCTTCACTTAACACACCAAGCCCGTGTCTCATGGAAAGTGGCAGTCGCTGACTGATGTGTGCCATGCTTTCTCAATGAAAAGCGGATTGCCTTTTGGTTCTCCTGATTTGTTTGGGGGTTTCCCCCTTCCTTTTTTTTTTAAAAATTGAGCAGAAAAATCTAATTTGCCAGAAAGTTATTTCAGGAAAGTGATACATAAAAGAGAGTTCATTACAGTAAAAGACTTTCCTGGCTAGAAACATCAAAAGCATGGATATTTTTACTGAGTTTCCTGAGGAAGGCTAGAATAGACGCCGATGTTAGACATTCTTCTGTGTTATACAAATTTCATTTACCCATTTTTCTGTTCTTCGGATTAAGAAATCATTTCCTTAAGTGTGATTATTTACAGTTTTTCCCTATCTATAGTTCCTTTCTATACTTCTAAAGATACTTTCTCTGTACTATGTACAGAGCTCTGTACATACTACAGAGAGAATGCAATTTTTGCATTTCCAGTTTTTACTTTTTTTAAATTTAAATAAAAAAAAATCTGCTTCTCTAGAAACCTAGACACAGAGACCTAGAATCATACCTTTCAAAGAATTTGATTCATGCATTGTATTTCTGTACACATGCTCCTAATGTTGATAATGTAATCTCCAGTTTTGAAGAGTATGAATGATGTGTTGATAGATACAGCTAGTAGCACTGAGAAAACTACTTTTTTTTAAGTTTCAGGTCAAATTTAGAGCTGTTATAACCAAGAGCTTGTAGGATCATACTTAATGAAATCAGGATTATGATCATCAATGGAGAAAGGGATAATTCCCTTGGATTTAATACTGTATTTCTTACAGAGAGAGGCTTGTAATCTCAAGTGACTCTCTACATAAAGACCCAAAGAAGGCAATATTGTTTCCATCCCTGATATGAAAAACAGAGATTCTACAGCTGGTATGTTTATTCCCTGTATAGGGATTGTTGTGCTGAACCAAGCTGAACAGCTCAGCAGTGTAGAGATGAAGCACACGGCTTGTAATTCGAGGTTATAGCAATACCCGCTCAGTGCCTTACAGGAGCATTCTTCCATCTGCTCATTCCTCTGTTGTACCCAACTTTGCTTCTACTGTGGTACCTTCCAAAGATGTCTAAACGTGTTCTATTTGTATTTACACGTGTGACATCAAATAACCTGCTACTTCTCAAACAACTGCGTGTTTAGCTGTGGGGAGCTTTAAAATTAGCAGACCTGAGTTCAATCCACAATTTTTTAACCAGTGGCCTGCATTTCGTTTAATGAGGACCTTAGTGCCAGAAATAGGATTAGAGCAGGTCTGTGGCTGTGAGGGCTTTCTAAAAACCTTTCGCTTGGGACTACACACTCACTGTCCACTTAATAGTGAGTGAGAACAAGGGGTTATGCCACTCAGGAAAAAGAGGAAAAAAATATATTTGGGACTGAACTGTAACAGGTGAAGAAGCATAACTTAATTGTATGAAAGTGAAGAGCTGAAAATGAGTTCATGTGTGAACTCACTCGTGCGTGAATAGTCGCTACTTATTCTGGGGTCATTCTTTGCCAATTACTTCGATTTTTGCTTTGGCACTTTGACCAGTGGTTGTTGGTTCTTACTTGGAAGTTTCTTTATATAAAAATGCTCTCCTGCTCTGAGTCTAACTGGTTTTGTGGTATTAAGTCCCATCACAATGTTTACTTGCCTGTGTCTGCCAAACAGTTGTGGTTTTCCCTGCTGGGAAGAGAGTGTGGGTGGGATTTGCTAATCTGAACAAATAGTTACGTGTTCTAGTTTATTTAAGCTACTCTTTAACGTGTAATGACATGATTTTGATTTGACAGATGTATGTTGTTTCTGTCGATCTTCAATGACATTGCTCCATTTTGACTTTGTGCTGTCAGCTCAGTACATTTATCCTGACACTGTTGTATTTCATCTTGATACCATATTCTTGATTTGACATTGCAATGCCACCTCCGTAAATTTGTATTGACGTTCTTAACTCATTTTCTTGGTATTTTTCAAAGTGAATGAAAACCTGACACAGTTAGAATTGGGAGCAATATAAAGGCAAAATTGTGGAGATGTATCATAGAGGAATGAAAAGGGCAGAGATGGTGCTCAGTGGGGAGAAACCAGGTGTGCAAGATGCATGGATGGTGCTTACAGGGAGCAACGTGACATTCTGGTCGAGGGCCATCTTAGACAAATAAATGTATTCTACGGGCCTGTTGTCCATATAGTCTTAACGTTTTTCAGCTCCTTTGCTAAATGAAATCTGAATAGTCGTGCCATAGAACATGCTCTGTTCTCATATACTCTCACTGTTCAGGATCACATAATTGTTGTCTTAGCATGGTGTGATTGCTGTTATGGGAGCAATCGTTTCCCCTCAATATCATTATCGACTTAGAGCTTCACATCAATACCCAGGTTTCAGCATGTGATAGCTGAGCAATAGGCAATACCATCCTTCCATTTTGGGGGTTTCTTAGTGTCTGTCTGTTAAGGCAGCCTATCTGCTGTTCAGATAAGATGGAAAGTAACACAGTATTTCATGTTCTGCATGTGGGAAAATGGTATCATTGCAGTTTTTATGGGAATATTTACTCTAGGGCATATATACCCCTTAATATATCCCGTTTCTCTCCCAGCTGCCCAGTGCATCCTGGCAACATGATGATCACAGCGTGTGTAGCTCTGTAGATGCGTGTTTGCTGTAAAACTGATTAGAACATCTCATCATCCCTGCTTACTGCAGGGAGGTTGGACTAGATGACCTTCAGAGGTCCTTTCCAGCCCAGCGCATTCATATGGTTCTATGTATTTTGAGATTTTTCTGTGCTTTATGATGCGTCTTCAAATCCTCAGCACCAGTAGCAGCAGTTGAACAGAAAGTGTACATGCTATTTCATTACCGTCAGTGTTTAGAAAGGCTTAGGTTAGTAAGAAAACAATGTTTTAAACTCTTTATATATGGTTTAGCGCACTATTGTCTGCATTACGTGTATTTAATGTAAAAGTTGTTCAAGCTTTTCCATATAGGAAAAAAAATGTGTTCATGATACAGAAATGCTATCGACCTTAAAATAGGTTAGTTAAAATCACTCTTTCTTTTTTTTCCTTAAGAAAAAAAAGTTTTTGTAATTTAGTGCCTAGGATTTTTTTTTAATCAAATATGTTGCTAAGTTGTTTTTTTTCCACCTCCAAATTTGATCACGCTTCATCAAAATAATATAAAAATAGAGGCAGGGTTGAAAATAGAGGCAAAGTTAATGATACCCTTGTATCTCCATTTTCCCATCATCATAAAATCCTGAATCCTACTCCAGATGATTAGTAAATAAGATGAAGTAATTTAGCTGAGAGAATTGACTAGCTACAGTGCATGAACTGTAATTGTGATATTAATGTCAAATAGAGTCATTTCCAGTTATATTCTGCTGTTGAGCCTGAAGTACTTTTCTCTCTGAAACGCATAAGAGTTGCGTGCAGGCAAATAACTGGAACCCGCATCCTGAGGTCCAGCCAACAAAAGTATATTTTGTCCTATGAACTGGGGAAAAAATACTGATGCATTGCCCTTGCCCTCTTCTGTGAAAGGTTTCCATAATATAGGTCATGAAGAATGTCTCTGTTGTTGGAGGTCAAAGTCTGACTGGATATAAGGAGAAACAGTTTTCACCATTAAGACAGCCAGGCATTGGGACAGGTTGTCTAGAGAAGATGTCAGTCCCTATCCTTGGAAGTTTTCAAAACCCAGCTGGATTAAGTCGGGAGTGATTAGAGTGCAGAGATAGTAATGTTATAGGTCAAAGTCATTAAAATGTTCTGATTTTTTTTTTTATCTTTTTCATTTGTGTAAGGCAATAAAATTCTTGTTCCTGACTCCATGTTGGTTTCCACAACCCGACAGAGTCATTGCTAAGGCTCTCCATATGCCCAGTGGTCAGCAACCACAGACCGGAGAAAATACACAAGAAATTTCAAAAGTGTCAGTTTATTCTGCAGTTTCTTTGTAATAAGATTGTATTGGAAAGAAACAGGTTAAATAGAGCATGAGATACCCGGGAGAATCCAGTCTTTTCTGATGTTTCTCCACTAATCCATGCTGGAAGGCTGCAGTTAAACCCTGACATCTAGATAATAATCTGTATTGTGTGTATATTCTTAATACTAAACCACTTCAAACTTTTTAAGCATTTGGGAAAGAGGAGGAAAAAAACCAATCAGTACATTTTTCGTAAGAACTTTCTTGTCAAGAGAATGGAGCTCACTGAAGCTGCAAAAGAACAGTTGGGGGGCAGGAGAGAGAAAAGCCAAATTATTCCAATATGTCAAGATCTGTAAAATTAAAGGGATATATTTGTAGTGTCTGCTAGAACCTGTAAGATCTTGATGGACTAAAAGTGGAGAGGGACAAAAAAGATCTTTAGTTTAGTATTTCCAGTTTAATGCTTACCATATTACTTGTAGTTTGAGCCAGCTGCCTGGGCTGGCAACAAAGAACCGTGTGGGCGCTTGCTCACTCTTCCCTCCACCCCTGTCCCTTTGGGGATGAGGAGGGTGAGAAATTCAAATAAAAAGGCTTCAGGATTGAGATTAGGACAGGGATGGTTCATTCACCGTTTAATCATAATAATCATAGAATGGCCTAGGCTGGAAGGGACACCACCTCTCGACTAGTTCGGGCAACACGTGAGAACTGAACAGGAATCGAACCCTCAACCTTTGGTGTTTCAAGCACCACGCTCAACCCACTGAGCTAAACCGGCCCTCAAACTTATGGTCATGGAGTAAAAACCAGAGCAGATTTAGGGAGAAAACATAAATTTAATTTACCACCACCAGTTTACTAGATCTGAGCAGGATAATGAGAGAAAATAAATACAACCTGATTTTAAAAATACTTCTTCCCCATCCCTCTCTTCTTCCCAGCTACCTTCCTTCCGTTCATCGGCACAGGTTGGAGGTGCAGTCCATCCAGGCAGTACTCATTGTCCCCGGCAGCCCTTTCTTCTTGGGGAAGAGGGCTCCTTAGAGTCTTTCCCTGCTGCCACGTGGTGTCCTTCTCATGGGACATCCCTCTCTCTCCATGTGAGTCCTTCTCACAAGTGTGGGACTGACCTTGGAGTCATGGGTTGCTTTGGGCGTGTCCTCCAGTCTCTCTCCCCCATGTCCAGGGGTCCTCCATGTGCTGCTTCATCCTGGACATTCTTGCTGCCATCGATCCCCTCAGCTGTCAGGCAATCATGTCCGTGCCCACGGGGACCCAGGGTAACACTCTGCTCCAGTGCCTTTCTCCCCACCCTTTCTCACCACTGTGTGTTTTCTCCTCACATCTCTCCCTCCTCCAAACAGAAAAAATTCCCAACACAAGAGACAGGACACAGAAACAAAGAGAGAGCAAGCCTTGCCCAGCAGCTTTCCCCTCTTAAATACCTTGATCGCAGAGGTGCTGCCTGGCCTGGCCTTGGCCAGAGGTGGGTCTGACTTTTACCAGGGGCTGGGGGAGGCTCTGGAAGCTCCGCAAGGAGCCATTCCCCACAGCCCTCCTCACATGCTAGAAAACCTCACCAGACTCAAACTTGTGACAAGTTTAGACTTTAAACTTTGGTGAAATGCTTTTTCAGTGGCTTATCGATGGTCTTCAGCATCTTGCTGTGAGAAAAATGGTGACCTGACAGTAATGATGACTTTAATTTAATTTTTTTTTCATTTGCAGACTTAAAATTGCTCAGCAATTTCTGCTCGCTATTCACATATGCTTACAACAACTGTTAGTAATGGGTGTTTCTCTTCTTCATCCATCTATCTGCTCTTTTAGGGAGGCAAGTTGTTTTGACTCGTCTCCTCATAATTCTTGTTTAGTCACTGGGCAATGTGTGCTGGTGTTGTATCTAAATGATTATATTTTCAAAGTAAAATCTTTGCTGCTGTCAAGTGTCAGCCTGGCCCACAAAATTCTGATTGATCACCTCCGTGTGGGACTGGACTGTGGATTTTAAATGGGTAGGTAGTGCTTTACCAGCACACAACTTCAAAGACACCAGTTTCATTAAAGCCTCTGGATTAGGCTCTCAATTACCTGGAGTTCCAGTTTCAATTAGACTAAACTTGGAAGAAATTACTATCCTGCTGCCAAAGGTCTTTGGAACAAAAGAAAATGAGAAATTGCTTATTTTCCAGCAGGCATCTAAACAAATGGCACTTGGTGTTTCAAGTGGTCAGAGATAAGCTGGGTTGCAGCCAGGCTGGGCTCATTCTGCCGCTTCTACTACTTAGTGGAAGAGGAATATTTAAAATATCCCACAAACTTCTGGATGACTGCAAGTCAAGTTACCCGTAGAGGGGTTTTTGTAATCATTGTTTAGTGCAGAACTGCAGGAGAACTCAGTAGAGAAGATATTAGCATGGAAAAAGCTGATACTGCCAGATCTATGGGGAACCATATGGATACTGATGCTGGTTATCTGCCAAGTGTGTCCGTAGATGCCTCTAAATATTTTATTTTTTTCACTATAGGGTTGCTATTGAAAATCTCCAAATGTAGCACAGCTGTTGCACAGGATTTGCATATCTGATACACCACTAGTCCCAGGGAGTGCTGCTTGCACAGGTCACTAAGCCAAGAAGTGCACAGTGCTTCAGACTTCCCAGAATTTCCATTTATATATATAGCAGGGTGTAGTTAAAAGTAAATTTTGTTTCTACTGTTTACCATAAGATAGCATCTGAAATTGCCTGGCTTTATGCTGTACTTAAAACCAGAAGACATCTGTAGTAACTGTCTGGTAATGATTATAAAACTTTGACTGCAAAGCTGCTTAGAATATATGAAGAATAAAAGAGTGAATTTTTAAAAAGACGTGAAGAGGAAGAAGGAGGAAAACAAAGTGTACAATGAAAGATTAATTAACAAACAGATTTATTAAAATAGAGATAGGCAATTCTGCTATACATTGAGCAATCATAATAAATGTTGGACTATTTTGCTGAAAACAGAAGGGAATGTTGTAGGCCCTGATTCTGTAATCACATCTATGAGAACGCTCCTTCTTTTTGAAGCCATTAGGACTTCACATTCGTGCAATGTTTGTCTTTACAGATCAGTTTGCAGTAGCCTCGTCTCAGGACTGTATTATAGCATCAATTTTGAGCAGAACTGTCCATTAATCAATAATTAAATCTGCTTTGAAATATCCCTGGCAGAGTCTAGCTGTTTGCCAAATATGCTAGTAATTTATTGTTAAATGGAGCATTGATATTTTAACAAAACAATTCCCAAATCATTGAAATTAAGAAAGCCATAAGTGGTTTTTTTTTTCTGTAAAGTGCATGCTAGCTTTCAACTAGGATAATTATGGTATGTAATTTGATTTATTTATTTTGTAGCTTCTTTCTGGTTTCATGGCATTTGTTTGCAGAGCTCTAGGGTGTGTTTGGGCAGGGGCTGGAAAGGATCACTGACCTGTCTGACTTTGGTAAGAAATTGAAGTAATTTGAACTGAATGCGCTTGCTCACTTAATACCCAATGTGCTGTGGCATTATCCCTTTTTTCATAGTGATACATTAGCATTTTCTCCTTATAGTTGAAATGTAAAAGGAGTTTCTTTGCCACCTATATAAAAGGAAAACTGAGTCTGTAACAATACAATATTCAGGTGTCTTATGACTTGTGTTCTTGTATGAATTAGAAGAAAACCTTCGCATAATCACATGTAACAGAGCCATGTCCTTTACTATGGTACTACAACCAGTAGGTCTTTGCATGGTAGTCTGTACTAACTCCCAAAACAGTGATACAGGCATACACATCAAAAATGATTTTTTGCTTTTGTCAGCCCAATTTAATGATTTTTCAGCAAAATAATGTTGAGTTACATTTCCGTTTGATTTCTGTGGTGTAATTCTTCTGAACACCACCACTCTATGGCTCGTCACGCATCTCTGCCCGCTGCATAACTGGGCTGGGGAGGTATTCTGGAGGTTTTAAACATGAATAACTACCGCTGATTGCTCGAATGGACTTTAAAAAGCGAAGTAGTGCTCAAATGCCCTATTCCCACACATTCTTGGAGCCAGCTGCTTTACTGAATTTAATAGTAGTCTCAGTGGAAAACCGAAGGCAGGCAGCACTTAACTGATTTTAAATATAAAGTTCTACTGCCATAATAAAATAAAAAAAAAAATCCAGTAAAACAGTATGTCTTGTAGATTCTCAGCAGTTGTTTTTTTAAACTGAGGACCCCCAGATAGTGGAGAAAAACAGGATGCTGGAGAGAAAACATTGAGGCTAATGAAACCTTTTCAAGTTGGAAACACACACCCAGGAGCTGCTTAGTCTGTGCCTTACAGCAACACCTCACTAATGCCTTCAAGTCATAATTACGACACAGAAAACGTGCCTTTCTTTTGCTGCTGCTTAACAAAGGTTCAACAGCAGGATGTTGTACTGAAGGCTCATATTCCAGTTGACTTTATTGACTTGATGGAGTATCCTGTATTACATTTGCTGTAGAATTATGTTAAAGCGCAAATGTTGTGAAACAAATTACAGTGGTCAAAACAAATGAACAAATAAATGACCCAGATTAACTAGCATGCACGAGTTGTTTTCTACTGCTCTCTAGTCATGCAAAACAACTGTAAATACACTGTAAACAGCTACAAAGACCTCAATTATTCTCCTGCTTGTTCATGCAGATTAGCGTGATCTTACTCTTTAGCTAAGTGATTTAAACAACAATTCTGAGAACAACTGATGAGGTTCATTTACACCACTGTAAATCTACAGCTTCTGTTTTTTGATTAAAGTCTTATGTATCAAGCTGTTCATCACTCCTAAACACTGCTGTTTGTGTAACTCCTAATAGTGGTGATCTCTATATGTTTAGTGAAATGGGAGAAAAATCTGAGGGTTTTTTTTTTGAATATTTGTTCTTGTGACATATAAAACCTGTTTTTCACTTTACAGTAAATCTTCCAAGATGCTAATTTAATATATTTTTAGAAGATAATGGCAAGACAAATTGTCTGGTACCAGGTAAGCAAAGCAAGATAGAAATGTTATATTTTTCAATACCAAAGTGAATTTTGATTCATTTTAGAGTCAGTAATAGAAAGTTTTTATTGAATTGCTCCAGAACAGCGATCACTAACTTAATGGCTTTTGGTTTGTAGTTACAAGCGATCAGTTACTTGGAAACTTGATTGTTCTTAAACTTTATTGGATATCACATTGCTGGGAGGGAGTTGCAGTAGTGCACTAATACAAGTGTTCTTTTCACACTGAATAGCACCTTCATAAACAGGATTATTGATTTTTATGGGGCTATTCTTTAAGAAAGCTTTTAGGCAACTTGATAAGGATGTGGTTTAGGAGTTTTGAATAATAGTCACAAGAGACATTCAAGAGAATACCTGAAGGATCTTAAGCTTAGGTCTTTCTCATTTGTGTTGCTACATTCCCTTTCTAAGGCTCGTTAATGAAGTGCCATTGTAATAAATATTCCTTAGGTAATGAGAAAATACATTGAGTGCAGGAATTGCAAAACACCTGTAAATTATAGGCTCATTACTCCTAGCAGAATGTTTTTTGATAAACAGTAGATTTCATGCTGAAGAAGGAAGAAGTCTAGTTTTGCAGTCCGGGAGAGGAAACGTGATTTGAGCACGGGAGGGTAAATGGCTGAATCTCAGGACAGTGAGTTAGGAGACAAAGAACTGGATATTGCCTCATGTAAACTGCATAGCTTCCATAGTTTTGGCAGGTCTGGGATATCTACTGAGGGCCTACCCAGTTTCTGGCTTCATGATGAGTCCTTAAGCCGTCATCTTAATTCACCTGACATTTAGCCCTTTGCTCCAGCCTTCCTTGTTTGATGTTGTGATGTGCATTTCTTACATGCACAAATTCTCTTGTGGTTCCACCTGTTTACACTAACAGACATTTTTTTTCTCTTCATAGTTTAAATTGTCTCAGAATTATTCTTCTCTCTAATTCATAATGAATAGAAGAAGTATCTTTTAATGACCTGCTATTATTTTTTTTTTTATTTCATGGCATCAATTAGTTCCTCCTTCTTCACCCGCCTGGTGCAATTAATAGTTTTGTAGTCAATACTATTAACTCCAGTTTCTCCAGATTTCCTGCTACTATATAATGCTTCTTGACTTCCTAACTTGTACTATACAGCTACTTTCAGTGCTATTGTTTCAGTGCCATTGTGTTTTTCTTATATAGGTAAGTTTGTACAGACTCCCTAATTCCCTGCATTTCAATTTTGTTATTTTTCCTTCACAGTAAAGCACTTCATTTACAATTTGTGTATTTTCATCAGACTGCCAAACCCAGCTGAGTGCCAGTGTCTCCCTCTGCTTCTGTATCTATTTTCTTTACAACTCACTGGAGGAGATTTCTTTCTCCTGTCTGTTCTCAGGAACAACTACTGCTGCTGCTTTTCTTAAGGGTTTAGCTACTCACTACTTGCATCCATCTCCTTGTGCTTCTTTTCTCACTATCACTTAGTCTTAGTCTATGTTTCTCCTTCTTTTTGTCCTCTCCCCATGTATTAGTATGTTCTAAAAAGTGTTGTGTTTCTCAGATTTCCTCCACAGTACGCCCTAGTCTAGTTTCCATCTGTTTTTAACAACAGAAGTTGTTTCAGCGAGCTGGAAATAACGGTTTCTTGATCCAAGAACACAGCCTTTGCCTCCTGCTTTTTCATAGATAAAGCCAATCACTCCTTTACCCTTCGACCATACTTTCTACTCCATCCTTTTTTTTATAATTTTCTCTCTCTGCAGTTACTCCTCCAGCTTTTTGCATCATCATTTTTGTAGACATTTTCCTTGTTCCTTTGGTTTGTAGGAATGCTGTGCTACTTTTCAGTCTTCTCTCTGTGAATCTTCTCACCAGATGACCTCCTCTTCTCATACATGGTCAAGCACTGTTTTTATGCAGATGATTTGCAGATCTGTTTGTCACCCCACGGTGTGCTTGCTCTGTTCCAGCATTCGTTTCATCTAGCATCTTCAGCACTTCTGGCTTGACAGCTTGCTGATAACAAAGGTAAAGCAGAGCTCTGCTTTATCTACCCCTACAAAACTCTCTTGTGTCCCTCACTTTTTATCCCACCCTCATCACGTTACCATCCACAGTCAGTCGATGTTTCATACCTAGACACATCCAGTTATGAATTCTTCTGCTCTAGCTTTGGCGTCAGCATTATCTCTTCCATCATCTAAAATGTGTGTCCCTGGTGTCATTTTTTTCTCTCTTCAATCTTCTATTTAGATTCTTTCCAGCTCTATCTTCAGCTGTGGATAAAAAGGCACCTTCTGTTTTCAGAGTTACGCTTTCATTATTTTAATTGCCTTCCTTACCATCGGTGTTTTTAGTCTCGTACATTCTAGTTACTCCTGCCGGGATCATCTTTATCTGAGACAGTTCAGCTCACTGGAGCTGAATTTCTGCTTTTGTTCCAAGTTATCGGTGAACGGTTTCATGCGCTTTTCATCTATAAAAGCTGTTTAGACAGCTCTTATGTAGCTAGGAATCTGCCTTATTTTTCTCTAATTTTCTAGAATGTTTTCCTAAATATTTTGTTCTCAGTATTTCTTTCTTTGTGTTTTCATGCTTTCTCAAATATCCCTGCTCTCTCCTTTCAATTTAATTTCTTAATCTTGTGTCTTTGACACTCTTTCATATATCCTTGCATAAATACCTCTTTTGTTTGCCATCTGTGCAGCATTTGTCTAATCTTTGTAATAAGATAAAGCCAAGAACTTAAGGCTTTTTCCTGTCCTCTTTTATTGTGATTTTTTTTATACTATTAAGACAGTGTAGATATTTAAGCCATTATCAGTAATATTTCATAGATTTACTTTTCTCTGCAAATACACTTTAATGGGTTTTAGGTGTGATCATTGAGATGAAGATGATAACATACTATATACAAAATACACTTGCTGAAATTAAATTGCATAAGCGATCTGTGAATGGAAAGCAATGGCAAACCTCTGCATGTGCCCCTTAGTAGAGAAATAGTTCCTTTGCTAAACTGGCAAGATCACTTAAGAAGAAAACCAGTAGTTATCTGTATATATGATATATAGGTAAGCAGACAAGGAACATAAGGCAATAGCAAAGAATCTAATTATTTTTACCTGTATTCAGGTAGTTCCCACGTGAGAATCCTTCCTTGTGGGTAATTTAGAAGAGTATCTGTCTCAAATCTAAATGCTTCCTAGAAGATTATGGAATTACCTAATATGGAGTAAGTGGAGGAAAGGAATAGTAATCAGTCACCAAGATCAAATCCTGTTGACTCAATAACTGGAGCCAAAACAGCTTAACTACTAATCGTGATGTGTAATGTCTTCCTTAATACTTCGTTAGTACTTGAGAACTCAAAGTAGCGAATATGAGCTCTGAGTTGACCGTTACTGCTCAGAGTGATGTTTTGGAGATTGTGGTAGGTGGCTGTGTGAGAACATCAGCTCAGCACTTGGTAGTGGTCAAAAAAGTAAATCAAACATTAAGAATTCTTAGGAAAGGAATAGAGAATAAAGCAGAAAACATCACTGAATAAATCTCTCTTTTTTGCTGACAACTGAAAAAAGTTCGTGTAGTTCTGGTCCCCACATCTCAGGAACAATATAGTGGATTTAAAAGCTGTCCAGAGAAGAGCAAGAGGGCTGTTCAAATGGTGCTTTATAAGGAACAGCCAAGTATCAGAAATAGGATAAAGGGTTACGTGGATCTTTGGTCAGAGCAGTAGTACTGGTTTGCCAGTACGTTTAGGCATTATAAGCAATAGTGTTTTAATAAGGCTACACTTAAAGAATAGACTTGGCTATTATCAGTAATGATTTTCAATTTTTAAAAGTTAACATTCTGTTTTCTGAAGACTGCACAGGTGATATGTTTTCATTTGCATACCGAAGGCACTATGGTGAATATGTGGAAGATGTATTTTATTTTCACCTTTGAGAGTAGAATGGTGATATCATTTCTCACTCTAACAGGTTTTCTTCAAAGCAATAACAGTCAGCTTGCTATATTTTTCATCAATCCATTGCAGGCTGCGTGGCTTCTCCATATTTTTTAATAAAATTAATGTTGATCATCTTACTTTCTCTGTCTGAAATAATTTGCCTATCATAGTAAGTGGTCTGAGCCCTTCTTAATGACAAACTCGTGTTGAAGGTTCACCACTTTTGCTTAATTATTTCCATAACGCACTGATGGAAAAGATGTTTGTTTCAGGTGTTCTAATAGATCTTGGGGTTTTCCAGCAGGGTGTTTAATTCAGGTGGTGCCTCTTCTATTTGTAAGAAGAAAGGAGAGCTCAGGAATTTACCAAGTGTTGCACTGTAGTTATATTTAAAAAAACCCACAAAACAAATCCAAAACGCATTGATGTTGTAGTATAGAAGCTTACAGTCATTTTTCAAAGATCAAATGAGAATAAGTAAATTTACATTAACTATAATGCCTGAACTAGCAGCACAGCTACTTTAAATTCAGAAGAAGAGAGACAAAGCAGATATTCATATCTAAGCACCAGCGTAAGAACATTTGCAAGCGGAAAATGGAAATTAATGGAGCTATGACAATTCACGACAGCTCGTATATTTGTGTTTATAGTTTGTGTTCCTGCATCACTCAGTTAACGGAATTAAGGTTGTATTTTGTTTCCCATCTTCAGCTGGATAACACTTCTACTTAAATTTTGTGAACGTGATTTCATAGAGTCTGTTACTATTAGCCTGAAAATGGCTTTTTACTTGAATTTCTGGGCTTGTATTTTAGGACTGGTTTTCCTCCGTACTGTTTGTTTCTTCAGAAATTAAAATAAAAATAAAGGTAATAGCTCCTGAATGAATTGAGGCCATGAAAATGTGTATACTGACGAACTGCTGTGGAGAGGCTCCTCACTCCATAGATGGGTCTGGGAGTACAAACTGTGTGGCTTGACTGGTCTGTGGTACATCGGTCTATGGTATAGTATCCCTTAAAGATGTAATATATCAAAGGCACTAGCCAAGTTGATTGAATTGAGACAAGAGTAAAGAAACAGGCTGCTGAGAATATTTAAAAATTATGGGGTGTGTAAGTTTTCATACTAAAGAGTGCTTGCCACCTAACAATTCTGGGAGAATTGTTACTATTTAAAGACTACTGGCTGGAGGTAGCAAACCAACTAACCCTTTTTTTCCCAGGAAGTAATCTCAAGAGTGTGAATTTATACAGGTTTTCAGTTTTAGGCTTGCACTTACCAGTGCCCCCATGGTGAGGTTCTTTTTCCTAACAGTAGAAATACTTTTTATCAGTTGTTTAGCTGCTAGTGGAAAACAACCTGTAGTATTTAATCTGAGTTCGCTTGTAAAAGTCAGTGAAGCAACTGTTCTCTCTTTCCATGTAAATGAATGAAGAAGGTAATGTATTTATGATCAAAAAGTTCCCTTGTCTGTTTTCTTGTGTTAGGTTTGTACTTGTTTTGTTACTAACGGAACAGAGAAAAATGAGATTACTCAAAGGAGAAGAATCTATTATCCTGGTTATTCTGTTAGCCTTTTTTAAAAACAGCAGTGTTAAACACTTGGGTAAGAACATGGCTGGTTTGAAGATGTCCTTAGAATGGACACAAGTCACAAGCTTTGAAGAGTTGCCTGGGTTTTCTTGGAAGTGCCAAGGTCCATCCTTGCTGAGGTGAAGTTTTAAAAGATAGGAGAGAGATGCAAAAGGCTCGTGTGCATCATATTGACTACCTCTTCTTTGTTTTTTTTCTTCTACTGAGGCTAATAAAACTGTCAGATTGATATAGAACTCCTTGCTAGTTAAATTACAGCATGCAGGTTTACATTAGTATAAAGTGCTGAAAAATAACCCAATGCCGAGCGGGTGAAATTTCTTTCATTTTTACAACTGGTTTTCTTACAAAACTTGGTTAGAACTTTTTTTTTTTTTTTTTTGGAGAAAAGAATACATACTGTGTGAAAAATGAAAGATTTTAAAATAAAGAAATGAACATTTTTACCTTTCCTGTTATGTTATCTAAGAATATAGAAATTACTTTCAGGAAAAGTATGTACTCTAGGAAGAAATTCTTCATGGAAAGATTGGTCGGACACTGGAACAGACTGCCCAGGGAAGTGGTTGAGTCGCCATCCCTGGATGTGTTTAAGTGTCACTTAGATGTGGTGTTGGGTGATATGGCTTAGGGGTGAACTTGTAGTGTAGGGTTAATGGTTGGACTTGATGATCCCAAGGGTCTTCTCCAACCTGAACTGTTCTATGATTCTATGATTCTAAAGATCAAGCATAGTTTCTTGGGTTTTGTTTTTAAGGCAGTCTGGAATGTGCAAGAATTCTGAAAAATGAGAACAAATTCCTTTTTGTTGTATAAGAAAACAAAATATTTCCTCCTCTTAAAATGACTTACTTGTGTGAGTAAAGCTAGTGGAGTAATTAATAGTATAGACTTTTTTACATCAAAAATAAGTTACTTTTTAAGATTTATTTGAATCTTTTTTTTTATTCTGTTACCTTTGCAAATAGTTCGTAAATAAGTTCTAAGCTAAATTGCTAAGTATGTCTTTTAAAAATCAGGATTCACTTCATGAAATTTCTCATATATTTAAGCCATGAAACATCTATCCCTTTAAGTGCTCAAGGTGGAACATATGTGAGCCTCAGCCATTTCAGGTGGAGAACTGGAGAGCAAATCTGAGGCTTCACTGGATCTGAAGTTTAGTAATATTTAGAACTAAAGAAGAAGATGCTTGTTTTCTTACAGTTTTCTCAGGAAAATTCCATCTGAAAGCACACATTTCATTCTGAAGGAATAATTTCAGAGCTTCCATTTGGTTGAAAAATAGTTTTTTGAGGGGAATATCCAAAACGTTTGCCAGAGAGGAATTTGAATTACGCATGCAGTGTTGAAGAGAACTTGCCATGCCCAACTAGGCACTTATTTTTGGTGTGTTTTGTTTTGGTTTTTTTTTTTAAAAGAGACTCTTCAGAGACTACTTTTAAAAAATTGTCTTTTTTATAAATTAAAAAATGCTATTAATCTCACCTCTTCATGTTTATCCCTTAGGGTGCAGTTCTATAACTCTGCTTTTACTTTTGCGAAACTGTCTTGCTATAAAGCACCTCAGGAAATTGCAAGGTGGGCAACTGTGGCCATGAGTTAGGTCACTAACTGCCCAGACTTCCCGTTCCTTCTCGAGGCTGTTAGCAGAGAGTCAAACTCACCGAGACGTGTTTGTAGGAACTGCTGGAGGCTCAAAAGAGCATGTGAATAGTCATAAGGGATATTCTGGTGTTTGTGGAACGGTGGCTGTAGTTTTCAAGAACTTCTGGGGGTTTTGTGTGTATTGAGTGGTCATTTGGTTTGGGGTGACTTCATTCTCCCTCTCATTTTTTCGGGGTTGTATGTTCCTTCTTTGATTTGATTGCGGTTGTTATAAAAGTATTGGTCTTTTCACTCCAGGGAGTGAAAAATACATTTTCTTTTTATGAAGCCATGTTGGATAAACTGCATAAACCATGTAGTCCTGCTCCCTGAGGACACGGACACCTGTCTCTAGAATGGAATGTGCTCATGGCCGTAGGATATTTTTAATTTTTATTGTCCAAAATGATCTCTCCAGGCACCAGGTTACCATGGGATGGAGGGATCTGAAGTTGCTAGTGTAGTTAATTCAGATGGCACAGCATCCTGTGGTTTGGCTGCATGCATGTATGAGAAATAGTGGATTGGGAAATGATTATGAAAAGTTAATACTTTAAAACCAGAAGAGCAATAATAGAGTATTATGCAATAGCACTAATCAATAGAATTCCTTTGATCTGACAGTACAGCATTTATTATTTTAAACATTATGAAATATAATTTTTGAATTTCAAGACTTTTAACATTAAAAATTAATCATAATAATGCAGGTTATATAATTTCAAACAATTAATTTTAACCCTCCTGTGTCATAAGGACTCTTTAAAGTGTTCAACCCATGAGGCAATTTCTGTAGACTTTGTCTATCCAGGTTGCTGAATAGTACATACGATTTGCGTTTTCTTGTGACTTTAGATGTAAAGGCTCCTTAGAACTAGACCACTGGTTCCCTTGGCTTCACTGACCATAGGAAAAAATAATTTGTCAAAAAGACATAGCAGCACATGACTTTTATGTGCTTTTCTTAACCTGTGAGACTGAAATTACTGTATCTTGTGAGCTTTAACTAGATTATGTGTGTATGAAAT
Organism: Trogon surrucura; assembly: GCA_020746105.1. Classification (NCBI taxonomy): domain Eukaryota; kingdom Metazoa; phylum Chordata; class Aves; order Trogoniformes; family Trogonidae; genus Trogon; species Trogon surrucura. The sequence goes on along the minus strand of CM036621.1, from coordinate 49,622,532 downwards.
AAACTGCAACAGCAGTGATAAAAAAAATGTATTTTATCTCTACAGAAACAGATCAAAAAGACTGCATTAAATAGAGGAGGAACAAAAATGTATCACAGGATAACTTCCATGGGCAACATGTTTTTTTTTTTTCTTTTTTTTTTTTTAAGTGAAGAGCTCTGTAGTTTTTATGAGCCACCCAGTGTGCCACCCAGTAACTGAGACAGCTGGGACGAAGGAATCCTTGTCCAGTTGAGAGCATAATTGAAGGCCTTTTGGTGAAATAATGTGTCTTTGAAGTGACTGTCTTGTTAACTTCTCACTTAGCACATCAAAGCAAGGAAAAGATGCCTTTATTTCTTGTAAATGCAAATTATGACTCTTGATCGTGTGAAGCCTTGCTTCAAAATCAGATGTCCCCGCTGATTTTGATGGTGAATGTTTTGGCATTGGTAATGCAGGAAGAGGTTTCCATTTTTGATGGAAGTCTTGTACTTCGGTGATCTCACTGCAGCAAATTGTGTATGGAAATTGATTTCTCATTGGATCTTCCTTTCACATTGTTTGTGTTGTTACCCTGGAAAGTACTAAACACAAACTTAAATGTTTTTCTGCTTTATGGTAATACCAAGATCACAGAATGAATGTTGCAGACAGTTTTATATTCAGAATATCTGGTTTTCTATTCTTCTTCTATAAGATACTACAAAATTTTCCCAGTGATGCTTAAAACAGTTGTATGATACATTGCAGTATGTTAGCTGAATGCTATTTATAGACTCTCTTGGCATTTTAGCTTTTGTGATCTCTATGTTGCCTCAGGTTGATCTTATTTTCTCATTGAGATCCTTTTTTAGTACTACAACTGTTGGCATGGAAGTCTGCTGCTTGGCGTGGCCTGGTGAAAGGCAAAGAATAGTATCTATTTGACTACTTCTGATTATTGTAACAACTAGCTTACAGCATCATACATGTGTGCAGTAACTCCTCTTAAGGGGATGTTACAAACCTCATCATCTAGTTTTCTGAAAACGTAAGGCAACACTTGACTTCTTGAAAAGCAGCGTTATCTGTCTCTAAATGATGGGTGGCTTGGTGGGGTGAATAGAGCAAGCAAGGTGGAGTGGTGCCCAGATGCTGTGAGGGATGGCCCCATTTGTTAGCCCAGTAGTCCATTCTGCGGTACAGATGGTTGCAGTAACTGCACAGTAAGCCTTTTCTGTGTCAGAAATGAATGAGCCTCCAGAATTGTACCCTGCTATAAAATGACATGTATAATATATCCTGCCAAATCTTTATGTCCAAAGAAATGAAGGAATTATAGGAATCTTCAATCCTTTAGAACCCTGTTGTTTTGGGAGGGGGGGTATTGTAACTGAGAGCAGCTTTCCCAACTCTGCAGATGTCAACACAGATGCCTGTGTTGAAGATGTAGCTTGTTACTAAAGTGTTGTCTGTGCAGTTGGGGGAGAGGTGGAGAAGGGAGTATACATTTCCTAAAACTGCGGAAAGTAGAAGCACCAAAGAAACTGGGAAGAGCGAACAGCCATAACAGTGAGGGGACACTTAGTCTTGTTACCTGAATGGCAAAGGATCTTCTCGTGGAGAGCTCCGCAGGTGCAACAAACGATGTCTCTTGTACCCATCCACAGTGGAGGGACACTCATGTAATGGCAGATCAATGAGCAGAAAACTCTTTTAGCCAAGGAAATTTGCAATGGCCCGAGCAATATTTACATGGATAGTAAGACCACTTGGATTTGAAGTGTCAGTAGAAAGCATCAAAACCTATCCCGCTTTTCCACAGAGATTGATATACGAGCTTTTTAGTCAATGCTGCAATCACAATTTAGTCAATGCTGCAATCACAAAGACTTCATACATTACAATAGTGCTACAGCATATACCTCTGAGCTCTGCTGTTCCACACAGCTCCTGTTGATGTACAGCTACAAGGGCAATTAACATGTTGCACTTGTATACTGGGACCTATGCAGCATCAAATGGCTCAAATTCCTTATCTCAGGGTGATTAGTCATATTCTGAAAGGATAGTTTAACTGGTTAATTACCCATAGCTGGATACTAAAATGATTCTACTCATTTGCCTGTGTCTTGGACAGTTTGGCTGAACTGGTGTAGTTCTGGGTAGGATTTGCCGTGAAGTGCACAGAGGCAGTTCTTTTCTGGGGTTCTTACATCTCCTGCCAGCATTAACAGCTCTGGCTTTCAAAGAAGAGTTGAATTTATTTGCCAAAGATATAAAATATTAAAGGAAAGGATTGAAAATCTTAAACACAAAAAAAACCAACAACAAAAAAGAAATGTCACCCTCTATTTTTTACTAATGAGTGAATGCTCTGCTTTGACTTTAAATATTATGATGAGCAATCCTAACACTGGTACCAACAGATAACAAATACATACAGTGCTATCAAAGATGAATTGCAGCTTGAATGCAAGATCTATTTCCCCCCCGCCTTCACCCACATATTCTAGGACATATTTCTGACTTATCTGCATTGCTTAGTGAAGATCATCACTGATCTAGTGTTTTACAAAAATTTGTTCCCTTTCTTTTGAGCTCAGTCTTAATGCTACTCCATTGAGATACTGTCATGGAAATTTAGGTAACTGACAGAATTTACTTCTTTTATGCTAACAACATGAACTGATAACAGTGTGGAACCTCTGCAGCAAGTCGTAAAGTGTGTATGAAATTACAAAATAAAATCTATGCTCAGGCCACAGAATGATGCTTCAGTCTCTTAGGCTTTGTGATACTTATTGCACTATTTTTTTCAGATCCTGAAATAGAAAGTCCAAAACCCAGCGAAGTAAGAAATCCGGGTTATATTTTTTTCTAATATCTCTTATGTAGATTGCTGCCTTGTTATCCTAAGTACCCTTCTAGCTATCTGCTTTTGAGTTTTCGGGAAGACATGCTTAATGGATCTTCTAATTAGTTAAAATAGTGGAAAAAGAAACTGGTTTAACAGTATGATTTTGTATTCCATATAGTTACTGTAAAGCTAGGGGTCATGGGAAGAATATTCAGCAGTAGTAGTCAATAAAAAGCATTTACTGACTCCCATCAGTCAATGTTTCAGTGCTGGCTTAGGCAGGTAGAACAAGTTACTGAAGTGATCAGTGACAGTTTCTGTGTAACTTATATGATGAATATATGTTGACTCTCACTTTTATGTAGTCATGTAACCCAGTGCTCAGAGACACTTAAAGATACGAACTAATTCCTTACCTGGCTTGATGCTTTTCCATCGTTTTTCTGATGTGCAGTTATTCAGCTTTGAATTTGCAATTGATGCTCTTGAAAATACTGCATGAGAGTGGCATGGGGCAGGGGGGTTAGAGAAAAACTTGGTGTGAAGTGGGGGAAAAGCAACAACAAAACCTGGGGATGCATCTGTTGAGATGGAAATTCTGTCCTGGACTAAATAACCCCACTCATCAGTGTGGGCTGGAAGCCAGCTTAGTCGCAACCCTACTGGAAAAGACACGGTTGAATGTGAGCCAGCCATGTGCAGTCATCCTGGAGAAGGAAGACTGCATACTGGGCTGTACTGGGAGGCACGTGGCCAGCAGATACAAGGGAAGCAGCTGTCCTCCCTTCGCTTGGTGCCAGTGAGGCAGCACTAGTTTTGGGCCTCTGCTGTCCAAATTGGGTTTGAGAAACCTAAGAGGGTGTGGCAGGTGGCTGCCAAAAGGAGTAGCGGCATAGGGCACACAAGCTAGAAAGAGAGATTGGAGGGACCTGGTCTTCTAGTTGTCCACAAAAAGGAGACTGAAGGAGGACTTCAGCTGACCTACAACTGCTCAAGGGGGGGGTTACAAAGACGATGGAGGCCAACTCTGTCTGATAGTGGCAGATGATAAAATGGGACTGGGGCCACAAGATCTAGCTTGGGAGGTGCCAACTGGATGTCAGAAAACACTGTATTACCAGGATGATAGCGCAGCCTGCAAGTGGGTTACCCATTTGGAAATGGGTGGAAGGTGGAATTTGGAAGGTGGTGGAAACTCTTTGGAGGTTTCCAAGAGGTGTCTAGAGAAAGCCACAGCTGATTTGGTTTAGTGTTGGTGATCGTCCTGCCTCAAGCAGGAGCTTGCACTAAATCTCTGTTCCCACCTTTCAGTGATTCTAAGAAAAATCAACAGAGCACTCTGTTTTATTACTTAGCAACTGATTAAATTTAACAAAATGTATACAGAAGGCAAAGCTTAGTAAGCATCAGCAGAAAAACAAGACAAAGAACAGATTTCTTCTATGTGTATAGCTCACAAAGGAAGTTTGCAGACTGCTAGAAACTGTGTTGGCATATGACGCCTTCATCTGCATTTGTACTTCAATTAATTTTCTAATTGAATTTGTGCAGTTCTGTCATTTTTCGAGCTGTACATATTACTGATTTTGTATTTCTGTCCCTATTTTTATACTTAACGTGTTGCTTTATTTTAATGTCTACTTGAATTAATTGAAGATACTATTTGTGCTTTTTTTCCATTAAATTCATACGACGTACTTGACAGCTTTTTTGAGTAATCCTGGGGAAGAACAAGAAGCATTGAAGATATCTTACTATCACTTTTATTCTAAGTTTGAAAGATAAGCATTACAATGATGTTAAATAGTTTTTTCACGTGTTCATGTAGACGTATGTTGTTTGTAAACTACCCCGGAGTTTGTGCTGGCTTGTCGTAAGCCAAAGTGCAACTGACTGCCTGACTCACGTGGAGATTGTACATCCTCAGGAGGTTTGGTCTTTCTTTGATAGCTGGATTCTTCTGAGGCAGCAGAGAAGTGAGTGAAGGCAAAAGTTCACTCATTATTGGCAATTTGTCAGTTCACAAGCAAGTTGCCGCTATATCGGAACAATCTAATCGGTAGAGCGCATTGCCTGGTTATAAATTTGTTAAGAAACTGTCAAAATGAAACATCACTAGCTCATTTTAGCATAAAAATGAGTGAAGCACAGGTTCTTATGCCAAAACACGCTGTAAATACAAACATGCTATACGTGCAGCACGAGCTCTATATCCTTGTGCTATTACATGCTTGAGTTTTATTTCTGTTTTCCCATGTACTTAGTTGCCTCTATTGGTCCCCTAAGAGGGAAGCAGATCCGGGCAGCCCCTTGCGTTGTCGAGTACTGCTGTGCTGCGTCCGTTGCCAGCCCCTGCCGCCCTCTTTACCTCACCTGGGATTTCAACCAAGATCAAGCTCTCCTGGTGCCGGATCTGGGCTGCCTGTCTGCAGGTCAGACTGGATCAACTGGGGTTTAATTAGTAAATTCAATTGTAATGTCGTTCTGTCTTGTTGCCTGGATTATACACTGAGTCCTTCACTCAGTTCAGCCTCCTCAATCACAGACCACTTGCAGGGGGGAAAAAAAATTCTTTCCCTAGTATTTGTTAACTTCTCTGCTGCCTAATAAATGGCTGCCCCTTGGTGGCTTCAGTGCTGGTTTAAAGAGTGAATGTCTCAAATGCAAATAGGTTCTGTGTTGCTCTGGCCTCTCCGCTTGCTTTTTGCCGGTCTGGAGCTTGCTTACTCCTAGTGAGTTATGAGACCTGGTAAGACATGCCATTTTTTATCTAAAAAAAATAAGCTGTGGTGAAGGTGAGGATGCTCTTAACTAGGAGCAAACAAAGCCAGTGGATCCATAGGGCCGTGTCTAGTGTGTGTCTGTATCAGAAAGTTTTGTGGGTTGTAGGAATGAATGTGAAACTGTTGGTGTTAGTAAATTAAGGTTTAGCTGACTAGGACACTCTCTTTTTTCTTGTTTGCGATAAGTCAAATAACAGAAGAACTCTGTGCTGCTTTATTTGGTTGCATTTGCTTTTGCAGTGTGCTCCGTCTGTGTGTTCTTGCTGGCGTGTTTTCCCTTTGCTCTCTTCTATTTGAGGATTCTGTTTGGGCTAGCATCTCTGTTAACACGTATCAGTACTTTAATTTCGACTTTCTAAATGCTTTTGGTATAATCACAGTTTCCAGTATTGTCAGAATTAAAATAAGTTTCAAAAGTCATGGAGGAAAAAGCTTCTTTTTCTCTAAAGCTGAAGATCCTAAAATGTGACTTTGAAACTAATGATTATGTGTTGGTTTCAAATCACCAACTGTGTTACTTGCTATTCTGCAAGATTCTTGCAAGGACAGATGGATAGGGCTAACAAGAAGATTAAAGGAGTTAAAGGGATCTTCTGTTCTAAGTTCAGAAAATAAATGTAGAAAATAACAGCCTTTAAAAGATGGACACTCAAACGTTCATTTGAATTAACAAACCTCGGAGAAATGCTGCCTTCCAAAAGTAATGAGAAGTGTTCTTTTAACACTTAATCAAAAAAGGTTGCTGACCTGTAAAAGAAACCACGGCAGCTGCAACCGTTTGTAAGATTTAAAAAGGATATCAGGGAAGGTCAGCACATAACAGGCTTCTTCTAGTCTTGACTAAAGGATTTTTTTCACTCAGGGTTATAGATTACCGTTTGTATCATTAAGAATATATGTAGTTTACACTCATCTTGTTCCCCTGAAAATGTCAGAAGAGAAACATAGTGTTTTTGAAACTTACTGAAAAAGCCAAAGTGCTATATATAGCTAGAAAAGAAGGGAAAAAAATTACGTGTAAAAACTACCTATGCCCACGGGTGTTCCTTGGCATGAATGCTGGACCCAAAGGAGCTGAGAGAAATGGAGAACCGTTATGGTAAGCAAGAAGGGACTGAGCTTGTAAGCAGAAGTGATATTTTGTTCAAGGAAAGCAAGGGACAACATAGAAGACTTAACTGGTTTATCTTGATGTGAGATGAGCTCAGATACTTTGGGTGGGTTACTTCTACTAACTTTGGTTAATGCCATTGTAGCCCATACATGGGGGAAAGATCTACAGTAGGTAACATGTATGGTCTCTTTTTGGAGGGAGAGAATTGCAATAATACCCCTGTATAAAAGGAAATAACATCAGCGATAAGCAGAACGTGTTTTCTTAAAAAAACAAAGGGGGGGGCAAATTAAAACTGGAGTTGCAGGGATGGAGAAGAGAGAGGTGTCACAGAATGTGCAAGGGTCATAGCTGCGTGCTGGGTGTACAGACAGAAATATTAGGATGAGGACCACATAAAGCTCTGCTCCCCCGAAGGACCACATTAAAGGTGCTCCCCCGAAGGACCACATTAAAGGTGATGTCTGTTAAAGGCCTTGATCAAAGCTAAATTTTTCCATTCTGTTCTAGAATGTTTCTTTCAGTTGCAGGTTTTGAACAAGGCCCATTTGCTGCAATGTGTAGCAATTTGTATGCCTCAGAGCATCTGATGAAACACTCCTTCAGCAGCATGAAAGCAGAAAAAACACCTTTCAAAGCCATAGAGTGGTGTAATTCAATCAAGGAGATTGAAATTTGACCTGTACACAAGCCAGGGAGTTGTCCCGAGAATGGAGTTGCTCCACCTAGGCTAATTTTGTTACTATATTACTACTATACTAGTAATAGGTGTAACTATTGCTTATAGTATATAAGCAAATTATTAGTTGACTTGAATGAGGACTGATTTTGGTGGGTCCTGTAGGTATTTTTTATTCTCTTCATTTGCCTCAGAGAAGAAGAAAGAAAGGCGTCTTCCATCTCCAAAAGCTTACCCTAATTTTTATATGCCATTTTATGCTCATTTGTGAAGTGGTGACAGCAAATAGACAGTCAAATTGTTGTCCTTGCCATCCCCTTCAGTGTATATTCCTTTGTGGCAAAAGTAATGCAGGGCAATTTAGTCTTCAGAGTTTAAAGAACGCACATACAGGAACAGGATGGTAGATATGAAATTGCACACTGGGAGTGTTAATTTGTCTTGTGACCTGCACGAAGTCAATGATACTGGGTGCAAGATGGGATTCTTCATATGATTATTAACATGTCATTATTAGGATGGAATTCCAAAACTGTCTTTGCTTTGTAAATGAGAAGGGCAGGTGAAGGGAAAGGTGAAGATACATTTCGTATTAGTTTCAGTATATGTTACAGTACAAATGGTGCAAAGTTTTTATATTCAGAAAAGAATTATTGAAGTTATTATTGTTGAAAATGTAAAGGAACAAAATTTAGATACTGTTTTTGCTGTGCAAATACATAACAAATTGCTGTTCTTCCTGAAAGTTTATTACAGTCTGTCTAACTAAAAGTTGTCAGCTGTTATCACTAAGAAATCTAGAAAATTCTCTCTCCCAAAAAAAGAAAAAAGCCCTGATTCTCTCTGTTTGTAATGAAATGCATGTGAAGAGTTCATAGTTAACTGTGAGATTTATTTTTTTATATATATCCTTTGGAAACCGGGCATCTTGACTCTGATACGTAGGAGCAAGAGCTGAGTGGAATATTAATTCAGATGATTTCTATATTGTCTCACTGATTATTTATCTGGTTTATGCAGGAATGCATGGTTTGATTCTTTGGGGATATAGCATATATATTTTTTTTTATGCTAGATAAGGATAACATTATTTTGCAACTTTGGCTTTACCCATTTAGTCAGACCACATTAGTTTTAATTTGCATTTTTGTGTTTACTTGCTTCCTCCAGCATATTACTGTGCAAATGTTGGCTGGAAGGAGGTTTTAGGGTGAGCAGATAATGTTCAGCTTCCACAGAAAAATATCTTTTTCCTTAATAGCTATATAAAAACCCAAGAAACTTTACTCGACCATCTACCCACATTTCTTCCTTCAGCCAAAAGACTTTTCCTTTCTGTTGTATCATCATTTCTGCTGGACGTGAGGCTTCCTTGTGCTGTTTTCCAGTGGTATCATCATCTCTGTATGAAACCGGATGAGAAGCAGGTTATTGAGACAGAAAAAGCCTTTCTCTGTCTCAGCCTGAAGCCAGCAGTAGTGGGATCTTCATAGTAGTGTTTTTCATTTTAAAAAGGCAGAATGGCATGCAGGTGTACAATGGGAACTTGGCTGTGTTATGACAGTCTAGATTTTAAAAAAATAAACAAAACAAAAAAAAAATCCAACATTAAACCCCATGAAAATCTCTATTTCTAGTATTCAAAAAATAATGGCTATTCAGGATAAAAACTTATCTATAAACAGAGATGTGTTTGTGCTGCTGTGGTGAAAAACCTAGAGGAACTTCAGGGCTGTTTTATGTGAAAATGTAATTGCAGTTGTCATGAGTGGGTAAAGAACGTGAAGCCCGACTTGTCTAAAATTGACCTTACAGACTTTGAGTACATTGAAATTCTGATCCATAGCCAGCCATGTTCTGAGGTTACAGCAGGTGTTTCTTTTCTTTTTAATTACACGGCTTCCAGTATTGTTAATATTATATTATTGACAGATGAATAGTGTCAGCTATGGTAAAGTTAATCAGGCTAGTGTGAAAAAATATCAATAAATTATGCTGATTTTAAAGGATTGCTTTTGCATTAATCATTCAGACATTAAAAAAACCCCACACTTGGAAAACGGGGAGATTAAATTTGAATTTATTTTTTTTTTTTTAGGTAGGCACAATTGGCTTCTCGGTGACTCCATTCATCTAAATCCTGGATAAAAGAAATGTTCCACATTGCGTTACTGAGACCTAGTAGGAACTCTGGAGTCAGGTTTTTCAAGAGGCGGTTTATTAACTGTGTAAGTATAAAGCATATTCAGATTGCAGCAGATTTAGGAAAAGCCATGTTTACAGTGGCAGATTCAGAGGCTTAGTACAAATATTAGCCTAAGTATTATTAAGCTAATAGCATGACAGTCATACTTACATTTTGCTTGAAAGGTGGGTGGGGTTTAAGGAAAGTAAATAAAGAAGCTCTTTGCTCCTGATACTGTTTGCCCTCTACTATTAATTTCCTTATTATTTACAAAATGCTGCTTTTTGTAGATGAATGTGATGTTTTCTTTTTAAGCTGATGATTAATATTAGGTTTGAGGTTGTTGTCAGCTGCGAGAAGATTTCAAAGTTGTGATTTTGCAAATCAAACTGCTGAAGGTATTTCAGGATGGCTGAATGTCAGCAATGCCACCCCTCAACACCAGCCACCGTTTAAAATGTGCATTTTGGAAAGTAAGTGTAGCTGAAAGCACCGAAGAGATAACTAAAATGGTAATTGTTTTATAAGGAGTTTATGATAATTTTATAAAAAGAATAAATTAATTCAGCTCTTCAGAGAAGAACAATAAAAAGCTGGGAACAAACGCGGGCCTGTGATATCCTCTGTATGTGTGAGCAGTAACTGATTGCTTGCCTCTAAGTTAGTGGAAATTGTTACCTCTTACATGCTGATTAAATAGCATGTATACATCTCCGCATTGTGATTAGTTAGAAGTAGTAAATAGGGTTTTTCCGGGTCCTCTAACATCGATATCTGTTTACTGGTGATATTGTTATTAGTAACAACATTGAAATACTGCGGCACTCTAATTAAATTCAGGCAGTTCAGGTGTAAAATTTAAAATTGATTCGGCAATCTCCTAGTGAGAAGATTACACCCTTTTGTTATGCCGTGGTATGTAACATACCATAATTCCGTTGCCAAATGGTTGGGTGTTAGGATGAACTACTTTATGACAGTTTGGCTCTAAGCAAAACTATAACTCAAAACTATATTGTGAGAGGGAGATTACATTCAGAAGTCCTTTCTGAATCGACATGCAACCTTGTAAATGCTTGAGCCTCCAAGCCATATTCATCCCTCTGCATTGCTGTTGTTGCGTCCTGACAAATGTAATGTTGATTTCTTTGGGTGTTTTTATCGCTAATTTCTGCTATAGAAAAAAATTCCTTAACTATTTTTTTTCTCATTAGCTTATTAGTAGTCAGAATATGTAAAAGCTTAATAAACCTCCTTCAAAGGTTTTGCTTTGAGATTTCCACTTGTGCCCTGTGGATATACAAGGAAGAATTGTCTGTTAAATAGTGTACTTGCAAAGTCAATTTGGAATAACAAGATTTCAACAACAAGTTTGCACTCTAAAAGAGGAGATACAAACAGTGTAGCATTTAATAGATACATACATATATATATATAAGGACAATAAATATATATAAAAGACATCGTCTCCCACAGCATCATCGTAGCTAAACTGAGTGTGGTCTGGATGATTGAGTAGTGAGGTGGGTTGTTAACTGGCTGAAGGGAAGAAGTCAAAGAGTTGTGGTCAATGGGGCAGAGTCTAGTTGGAGGCCTGTATCCAGTGGAGTCCCTCAGGGGTCAGTGCTGGGGCCACTGCTGTTCAATATATTCATCAATGACCTGGATGAGGGAACAGAGGGAACCATCAGCAAGTTTGCTGATGACACAAAACTGGGAGGAGTGGCTCACAGACCAGCAGGCTGTGCTGCCATTCAGTGGGACCTGGACAGGCTGGAGAGCTGGGCAGGGAGAAATCTTATGAAATTCAACAAGGGCAAGTGTAGAGTTTTTGCACCTGGGAAAGAATAACCCCATGTGCCAGTATAGGTTGAAGACTGCCCTGCTGGAGAGCAGCGCAGGGGAAAGGGACCTGGGGGTTCTAGTGGACAGCAGGATGACCATGAGCCAGCAATGTGCCCTCGTGGCCAAGAAGGCCAATGGCATCCTGGGGTGTATTAGAAGGGGAGTAGCAAGTAGGTCAAGAGAGGTCCTCCTGCCCCTCTACTCTGCCCTGGTGAGGCCACATCTGGAATATTATGTCTAGTTTTGGACCCCTCAGCTCAAGAAGGACGTTGAACTGCTGAAAGAGTCCAGAGCAGAGCCACAAAGGTGATCAAGGGAGTGGAGCATCTCCCTGATGAGGAAAGGCTGAAGGAGCTGGGTCTCTTTAGCTTGGAGAAGAGGAGGCTGAGGGGTGACCTCATTAATGTTTATAAATACGTCAAGAGTGAGTGTCAGGAGGACAGAGTCAGGCTCTTTTCAGTGACATCCAATGACAGGACAAGGGGCAACGGATACAGGCTGCAACACAGGAGTTTCCACAAAAACATCAGAGAAACCTTTTTCCCTGTGAGGGTGACGGAGGACTGGAACAGGCTGCCCAGAGAGGTTGTGGAGTCTCCTTCTCTGGAGACATTCAAAACCTGCCTGGACGCCTTCGTGTGTGACCTACTCGAGGTGATCCTGCTCTGGCAGGGGGGGGTTGGACTAGATGATCTTTTGAGGTCTCTTCCAACCCCTAACATTCTGTGATTCTGGTATATATATATGTGTGTATATATATATCAGGACAACCTGGCTGAGATCCAAATCTCAGTGAACTTTCCTACCCCCAGCACTGAGCTGACGGAGCTTTAAAACAACTAGATGCAGTTACAATTTCTGTTTTCCTGGTGCAGAAACTTGAGCTTACGGGATCTGATTAGCAGTCGCTCTGTAGAAGCTGCATGTCCCAGGACTAGATGTAATTTATCTGGATCTCTCTTTGGCTTGGCACTTCTTCTAGAAGATGGTTTTGTCCTTTCTAAATCCTGGCACACTCTTCAAAATTGATGTGTGTGTATATTATGTATAAATGTGCCTGCGGTGCTCGTTGGAAGATGCTTGACTGAGAGTACTGGAAACTGTAGAACAGGGCAGGACTCACTTTTATGTGACTGAACACGTTACACAGCCATCAACTTGTTTCATTACAGGGTGGTGGGTTTGGTGACAGCTAATTTGTGTATTCCTGCGGGCACCAGGGAGCAGATGTAGATTGATCCAGTCATCCGGGAGGGATTGAGATCTGATCATCCAACAGGCTCAGGATTTTACTTCAACTTTTCCTCTCTCCTGTGATACTTGTGCATAGTATAATGAAAAAGCTTGTGGTTTTCATTCTATTCGAGAACATTTAACAAAACCCCATATTCTGTCATACACTTAAACTGCCGTTATTAACTAGGTGATAATTGCATCTAACAAGATGCTTAAGGAGTCATAGGGGAAAAAAACAGGACTCCAATTCTAACCTGGTTGACTGTAACCCTTAAATTTTCACTGAAAATTCTTACTTTCCTTGTTGTCTTTAATCTGTATTAGTTTTTAGGATTTAAATACAGATCGCCTCTACTGTAGCATTCAGTTGCCTTTTGGTAATTTTTGCCCTTTCCTTGTAAGTGCCAGTACATTGAACTGCAGCATACAAGCCAGGATTTCGAATACACTGAATCTGATTGACCCTGTCCCTTTTCATTTTTTATTTTATTTTATTTTTTGTTACAGATATTTCCTCTGAAATATTATCCATAGGGCATAATTAACTTGAGAGCTTCTATATTCTTCCATATACATCATTCTGATACCTACCTAGTGGAAATGCAGAACTTTGGAGTGGGATTCATATATATTTTTCTCTTATACTTTGTCATACACATAACCAGTATTTCAGAGGTTTTTAGTAACTGTGTTAGAAAATACAGAAATTGTAGGTAGAAATTACAGTATATTCCTTTACTTATACCAATTCAAGATTTATCCTTGTGGTACTGGCATTTTCATCTGCATTGTTTCAGAAAATGATCACTTTTTCTTGCGTTAAATATAAGCTTGTGTTGGGCTTTTTTTTTTTTTTTAATAAATCTTGCATTACTCTTCCACATTTATTCCCAACATTGGTATCTTGTACTCCTTATCCTTTTGCATTAAGACTACCCTCCTCCCTCTTTACTGACGAAGGTTTGCTGATGTTTTTCATTGTTTAGGGGTCTTCACTACTCAGACTTGCGCAGATGAAAACCACCACTGTCCTGGCTTCCCTTCGTCTCATTTATACCCTCCCAGTTTGCTGCCAAAAAAACTCTTGCTGACAGGGGTCGCCTTTTCTCCCACTGCTGGGGCTATATCACCCATTCCTCAGTGCTTGCAGACGTTCATCTCTTTCCTTCAGCACTTTAGCCTTCTGCTCCTTTGTCTTCTCCAAACTCTACTCCTTTTTCATTACATCGTCAGTGTCTGTGGCCACCTTTATTTTCCTCTGTGAAAGCCTTAGTACAGCGTAATGTTTGTTTCTGGGTTTGAACCTGATGGGATTATCTGTGCAAGCAGGAAGATCTGTGCTAATAAATATTTGTAAGAACAAAATCATCACTTGTATGGATCAGGTTCTTAAAGGATTAGGCTTTAATTCAAAGTTTTAAAAAATCTGAGCTATCCAGTCCATAATCCGATGCAATCGGAATGAAATTCTGATTCCAGTGAAGTCAGTGGGAAGTGTTGCTGTGGTTGTCAGCTGGGGCAGAATTTCAAACCCTGTGTTTCTTTTTACTGATTTGAGAAGACACAAATTTCTGTCCAAAGATTTTATTTAGATTTAGCAGGGCTTGGCTACACTATTGTAAGGGTGATGGTTGAAAGCAATGGAATGTCTTTTTAAACCTAAGCATCAGTGTGCAATTTTTAATAGAAGCCTGTTAGTTCCTTGTGCCAAGAACTGTTTTATAGACCACTGTTTTATATGCCATTATATGCCACAGGTACATTTCCACACTCCATCCATTCATGGATTTTTTTCTGTTTTCCTGGAACTTGTACTTTATAATTTTATCTTGCAAGTTATCTCCATTATGATGTGGTATGACAAGCTTTTAATAATTTTTATTTGCAGTTTTGAGCTACTTCAGAAAGCCTGAACAGTTTAGCTTAACTTTAATATTAATAAAACAGAGTTCAGCATTTGTAATCTATAATTTTAAGAAGTTAGAGTAAGAAATGTTAACATTTGTAGATGTGAAATTTCCGAATGTGGTTTTCTTCTCAGCCGTACAAAAGTGCAGTTTCTTACATTAGTTGCACAATGCGGCACCTTGTTATTTTAGATCGGAGTGGGGGGGGCGGGGAAACGTCATTTATGTGTCAGTATTATGAAAGTCAGAAAATACCTTAGCACAAAGGGAAAGGAATTTAACTATAAATAAGCCAGTAATTTTCTTACTGACATGACACAGTTTCTTTAAAATGTGGCATGCTGAGTGTTTTTCCAATGGTTTCATTGGCTTTTGTAAACTATGTTAATTCATTCTGTCTTAAAATACCTTTCTCTTCTATGGATTCTTTTTAAGGACCACACAGAAAGGAAATACAAGTTAAAGTAGTTTTGTTTTCCACCTCAGTAGAAATGATTTTCTGTTAGAACCAATTTAATTGTGATTTCTTTTTTTTCCCTTTGAAATGGAAACAATCTTCCAGACCCATCTCTTGGAACTATATCATGCATTCGCTATTGAAATGTGGGTACTTGTAGCGGTTTGAATATCAGAACTGAGATTCCCTGAAAATAAAACTCTAGGGAGAATTCTGCTTTCTGATTTTTCTGTTGTTGCATGTATACAGGACTCATCTTGGTCTTGAAAAAAAATAAAATGTGTCTGTGCGCAAACACTGAAGAAGAGATACCCACCTCCCTGAGTAGTTTTGCATCTTGTGCATCACTTGACAGCATGAGACCCTCCCTCTGGGGAGGCTGAAGGACCAAGAAAGATCTACTCGAAGTAAAATGCGAGCAGAAGGGACACAATTCTTTTACTTTCTTCTGCTTTAAGACAAGTCATCTGCCGAGCAACCGTGAGCCAAGATGAAATCATGTTTTAGAGTAACAGGGTGGTTTCTAAGTGAGATAGAAATGCCATTTGAACACAGGGAATAAGCTGTAGTTCCTTTGCCCGAGTCCTTAACAATACGCCAACTGACATGAAAGCGTGCCGCAGGTCAGATGAGAACGAAGAGCTGTGCTGTCCGTGTCCTGCCCCGTGTGTGGCTCTAGGCCGGTATGAGGGAGTGCTCCAAGTTGTCTCATAATGGAGACTACTGTTTGGTATGAAGAAAACACTTGAATCATTGTTACTGTATGGATCCTGAGAAAGTTATTAAAAGCTTTGTGCTTCTGGAAGGTAGTAATTCTTGAATTGATGGAGCTTTTCTTTTTACCTTTTGAGTACTAATCTGACACCTGAGTATTTCTAAATTTGGTGAAGTTGCTTTTGGTTTGCAATGAAGTGAGAATTTCACTCAGTTAGTACTGGTTTTTAAGATAAAATATTCACCCTACTTGATGATCTTTCCTAAATGATAGTAAGTGGATTAGTATTATTAGATAGCATGCAAAGAAAACAGAATTGCTGACATAAGGTATTAAGACTGATAACAGGACTTTTATGGGTCTGAGTATACTGCAGCTGCTCCAGTGTGGTGGCATGTGCTCCATCAAGCTTCCAGTCACGTTGGCGGCCCTCCACGGGGTTCTCTGCAGTTTGTCCGTGTCCATTTGGGCACATCTGTCAGTGTTCAAAACTGGACACAGTTCTGCAGCTACGGTCTCACACGGGCTGGGCAGAAGGGAATTTTTACTGCCTCAGCCTGTGGGCTACAACCTTACTGCTAATGCAGCACAGTATGTGTTTGCCTTCTTTACTACAAGAACAAGCTGTTGTCTCATGTTTGACTTGAGTCCACCATGACCTCCCCGGCCCTTGTCCCAGTCCCTTTCTCTAAAGCTAATCACTAGTCAGCCCAACACCTATCCTGTAGTGTCTTATAATTTGCACCCTAAATGCAAGAATTTGCACGTTCTTTGGTCAAATTTCATGAGGTTTCTGTCAGCATGTGTTTCCAGTCTGCCGAGCTCCCTCTGACCAGCAGCCCTACCCTCCAGCCTGTCGACTGCTCACTCCAGTGTGGCTGCAAGCTCGCTGAGGAAGTGTTCAGGTCCATCATCCTGGTGATGAGTAAAGACAGTAAATAGACTCAGTCCCATGACTAACCCTGGGGAAATGCCACTTCTAACTCAATGCTGGCTGGACTTTACAAAGCTGACCACGCTCCTTGAAACTTAGTGAACCAGGTAATTTTTCACCCTTTTTTATAGACCGTACCTCTCACTTCTGGCTTGTGACAGAAGCTCAGACAGAGTAACTGGTTGCTCCTTACTGTAAACAACTGGCTTGATGCTGAATTTATAAAGTAACTCCTTGAGCTTTAAGAGTGTTAAGACATGTGGAAGCCCTCAAGTGTTGCTTTGCATAAAGGGAGGTTTCTGCCCCTACAAGCCATGGGGGTACACACAAAGCTGCCTGCAAAATCTGTTAAAACAACTTTTTGCGTGGAACATGGGCTAAGAGTGGCAGGGTGTGCTTGCACACACACAGGGTGTTCTGTGCCGAGTCTATGGGAACCGTAATGGCATCTTTCTAGGAATTGCCTAGTACTTGCAGATAAAGAATGAAAGGTTTGTGATGCCTGTAAATGTGGGTTGCGATTGTCACTGGAATCAGGGTTGCACTTTTGTGGAGCTGTGCTGCCCCTTAGGGATCCTGATAGGAAATTCTACCTCTTGGAGCACCAGGGAAAAAGTAGGGGCTGCTGCAAATAGGTGCCATTCGAAACAAAATTCCGTATCCTCACTGGGGACTTGAACGGTTACCAGGAGGCTGCTCACATGGGCCAGGTGAAGTGTTGCTGGGACTTCTGCCATTGAGCTGCTGCAGGGAAACATCCTGTGGTCGGCCTAACGCTGGTGTGTAGACTGGTAACATTTCATCTGTGGTTTTGCACTTGAAAAGTGAGTTGGGTGAAATAGCTCTGCTGCTGACTGTCATTTGTGCACAAGAAATAGAAATGAGGAGCTTTAAAATTTTAGCAATAGTGTCAAAAAACAACACAAAGTATATCCAAAGATACCTGCTTTACTGTTTAATTTTGGTTGTCTGTTAGAGATTATTCTCATTGTGGGTGGATATGTCAAAACAGAAAAGGTAAAAAATACATAACAGTATTATCACAACATATATAACTCGCTTTGAAAGGGGATGCATTGACTCGGTAGTGAGTTTAACTGAAGGTTTGGAAGAACAGAACTATATCCTGTTTAAATGTGACATGAAATCATATACTGTTACGCCTCTATAGTAGTAAGCGCCATCTGGGCTTCTCGATCTGCTGTCACTGACATTCTGTGTCTACTGTGCCCTCAATGAACCACCCTGAACCTTATTTCTCTTGTTTCCCTGATCTTATTTCTGTGCCCGTTACCACTTGTTCTTCTCTGCTGAACCTTGTGTCCCCATCCATTTCTGCTGCCAGACACCATCTAATATTTTCGTTACTCTAATGATTCTTTTAAGGACAGAACAACCTGTTGCAACAAGCCCATTAGGACTTTAGATGGCTTAAGAGATGTAATTTGTTTTCATGTTTTCAATCCATCCTCCATAGTACTGTGCTTACAGTAGAATAAATTGTGCATTGTCTCGCCCTACTTACTTATTTCTGTAATATTCAAACATTTACAGGTGCAAGTACATAAAAGGGAAACTGTAGGGAAATTCCATTAACATTTTCTGAAATGTAATTTGTTTCCTATTAACCTAGGGGAAGAAATTAATGAAAATTTACTGTGTTAAGCTCAGAAATAAGTTTTCTGGAAATTAAGCATTTGAGTTTTTTATATATTTATGAATATTTAGGACAGAAGCCCACAGCTGTAGGCACTGTGGAATAGTTGGAAAGCACAAATTTCTGTATATTAAATGTCTCCTCTCCAACTTGCAGTGGATTTTTTTTTTAAGTTTACAAATTAACAAGAAGTTGATAATACTCTCTGTTCTCTGCTGCCATAGACGATTGCATGAAGCCTCATGCTGGAAACCCCTGAGCACTGGCCAGAAGAAACCGATTCTAATTTGTGTGAAATAGGAGGATGCTCTCTATTCATACCTCTCTAGTGTACCACTTTATTCAGTTCATACCTCTCTAGTGTTCCACTTTAGTGTGACATATCGGTTTCCTTGCCCTGCAGAGTTCTGCTGCCACTATGCTATGTGGTTACAAGGCCTTCTTAATCCCACATGAGTTAGGCCATCATCATCCTCAGCCTGCAGGGAATACTCTCCCAGCATATCACGTGTAGCCGAGCTATTTCCTCTAAGTAGCATTAAGTGTGTTTGTGTGTCCTGTTGTCTCTGTGGCATCTCTGTCAAGCCCTGACAGAAGTATCATGTATGAATAAATGATGGGGGAGTCAGCAAACAGACCTTTTAAGGGCTAGAAACAGCTTGTGTGCACCTGGGTGAAAAAAACTTTCCTTGCAGAGTCCAGAACTTTACCTTTCTTTCTCTTCCTCTGTGACAAAGTCTTCAAATTTAAGAGTTGGTAGCAGTTTGCTTCATTTCATGCAAGGCTGATAGAAAATACATTGTTTCTTGTGTGTTTATATGTGTGTGTGTATATATTTAACATAATATTTAAGCAGAGTAATTAGGTGTTACAGCAGTGTCAGAGTGTAGGAGAGAGAGCTGTCATGACTCATTCTGAGGTTTTTTTTTCCTCCTGTGATCGTATACCGTCTGTGTCAATTGCTGTGAAACATGATTTCATCTTTCCAGTATTATTCTGTTATGCCTACCTTTTCCTCAATTCTTTCTTGTCAAAAAAAAAGCTGTCACAGTTTTGTTTATTTGAAAAAATGCCTTTTTCACATTCCTTATCTTACAGAGTACTTTCTGCTCAAGTATCTGTCAGCGTGTCCTTTATGCATTGATGGCACATAGATTTCATCCTGTATTTGAAATGTACTTTGTCTTCTCCCTCTACTCCGATGTATATGTTGCAACTACTACTTTTGCATGAGAGAGTCTTTGGAAAAAGAATGTTTTATGACTTTTATTCTCACCCTTTGAGGTATGGTACCAGAAATTCTCTCAATGTGTATCCAGCTTTTCCTCCACGGCCAATCATTAGGACGTGGGAAAATATGAAAAACGTATGATCCATAAGGTAAAATTGCAGATCAAAATCACAGCATTTGTTTATTCATAGGATTCTTAATGCCGAGGTTTTTCAAAGAGAGTTGTAAACCAACCAACCCCTCATCATTTGATCATTTATCATTTGATAATTTGAAGGTAGAAGGCAGAAGAGACCTGAATTGCACAACTGGATTAGGATTTTTTTTCAGAACCTCTTGCCATTAATCCTAGGGAAAAAGGTAAGGTATTTCACTGCTGATTTCTTTACTTGCACATCTTAGAAGGAAAAAGAAAAAAAAGTGTGGAAGTTGGTTTGTGTTATGTATTTCTGCTTCACTCTTCCTGTGGAAACGTAATCTAGAAACCTTCAGGGTGGAAAAAAAATAAACATTATATGGTGTTTTGACCCTTGCTGGCAGCCAGATGCCCACCACAGCTGCTCTGTCACTCTTCCTCCGCTAGACAGGAGGGAGAAATATAATGAAGGGCTCATGGATTGGGATAAAGAAAGAGAGATCACTCACAGTTACTATTATGAGCAAAACAGACTTGGCTGTCTGTTAATTGAAAATTAATTAAATTTGTTAATTGCAATTTATTTCTTTTTTTATCTATTATTTGAAATTAATTAAATTTATTAACAATTAAATTAGAGAAGGGCAATGAGAAATAACCCCAAATCCTAAAAATAACACCTTCCACCCTCCCCTCCCCTTGGGCTTAAGTTTACTCCTGATTACTCCACCTCTTCCCCATAAGCAGAGCAGGGGGATGGGGAATGGGGGTACCCTCTCCAGCATCTCAGTGTCCCTCTTGTGGTGAGGGGCCCAAAACTGGACACAGTACTCGAGGTGCAGCTTCACCAAAGCCAAATACAGGTGAATGATCACCTGCTCCTGCTGACACCACCATTCCTGATCCAGGCCAGGATGCCGTTGGCCTTCTTGTCCCCCTGGGCACACTGCTGGCTCCTGTTCAGCCGGCTGTCCATCAACACCCCCAGGTCCCGCTCTGCCAGGCAGCTCTCCAGCCACTCCTGCCCAAACCTGTGGCATGGTCTTCATCACAACTCAGGAATCTCTGCTTCAGCGCCTGGAGCGCATCCTGCCCTCATTTCTTCACTGACCTTGGTGTCTTCATATATTCTCATTCCTTTCACTCTCTGCAAGTTGTGGTGCAGTAGTTTTTTCTCCGCTTCTGAAATATGTTATCACAGAGGTGTTACCACCGTCACTGAAGCTTTGAGCAGCTTCTTGCAGAAGTCACACCTCTAGCCTCGCAGCTACCAAAACCTGGCCACACAAACCCAATACACATTAGTAGAAAAATACTTCTGAACTGGAGGTGTTTTAATAGGAATTCATAGTAGAGAATGCATTTAGATCTGGGCAGTACCGCTGCATCTCTAATTCGTTCCTTTTAGCCTCTTTCCCATCCCTAGCTAGTTACTGCATTAGGTGAGCAACTTGGGCACCTCTCTGCTCCCTTACTGCTTTGAAAGGTGTAGGAATAGTTTTCGACTCAGTAAGTAAATTCTGCCATTTGGTTATTGCTGGTGTATGCGTGGTGTTATCACTTTGGTGGAATTTCACCCTTTGAAAGGGCTGCGGGGAAGGAATTTCCTACCATCTCTTTGCTTGTCCTCCTTGTCTCTGGTGATAGGATGTCCTGGGTTTAGCTAAAAACCCAGTCCTGTTTAGTGATTTTTTTTTTTTTTCTTTTCAGTTTAGTGTCTTCTAAAAGGCTGCACGTTCTGAAGTCAGCAGCATGTTTGTGCAGACAGTGTGTGCTACTGGCAGTGATAACACCTGATGTTTACAGTCACTGCCTGGGACTGGTATGTAGAAAGGCTCTTGCTTATACTTATTCCTATAGTGACCAAGGCCACTGCTGGCTCTTGTGTGCCACGCTGGGGGTGCTGGGTAGTAAGAGGGGGGCACAAGGAAGTAAAAGGTGGCACCTCCGGGGGGTAACAGACAGGACAGGTGACCAACGAGAGTATTCCATCCCATATACGTCATATTTAGTATAAATTGAGTGATCACGAGAGTTTCGTCCCTTTTTTTTTCGCCTTTTTTTTCCCCTTTTTTCGCCCTTCTTTTCTGCAATGGCCGGTGTCCAGAGAGGACTCCATCTGACCTCCTGATTTTGATCCGGATCCTGAGTTCCCGAATCCAGCTCCCTGTATCCAGCTCCCGCCGCCGCTGAGCCTGGGGCTTCCCCGGCGCCTCCTGCTCTGCAGCACCAGTGGTGATTGCTATCGGGGGAGGGAGTCGGGTTTGATATCGGGCTACTATCTATAGTTGTATATAATTATTTACTTTTATCTCTTTACCATTATTCCTATTATTTTCATTAAAGCTGTTCTAGTTTTTTCTTCTCTCACCCGTAAGTCTCTCTGCCTCATTCCCTTTTCTCTTCCCGTTTAGGGGGGGGAAGAGGGGGTTAGAGAGCGTCTGTCCGCGTTAGTGGCCGGCCCAGCCCTAACCTGCGACAGATTTATTGGCGCCCAACGTGGGGCAAGAAAACAAACACCAATCAGGCTCAGACTATTTTACCAGCTATTTAGACACAACTGGGCTCTGATATATTGCCCGCATAGTTTAAATTCCATCCGGCGCAGTTGAGAGCGTATCGGATCTTTTCTTTGAGAGTTCTGAAGGGTTAGAGGAGAAAAACCAGACAGCTCACATCATGTTATCGGTCGGTGAAATGTTATGTCATGTTCTTTTAAATGTGGGTTCCTCCCTGGGTGTCAAAATTTTGTCCAAACTCTCGAGGGTGATTTGGTATATCTGTCTGTGGTTTGCCTGCTCTGATTTAAAAATGAGAATTTTCACGGTGTTGGGTTTTTTTGTGTCGGTGTATTCTGCAGTATTTTGGGTGATCGGCATACCTGAATACCTTAAGAGCACAATGATGAATTTTGTTTTTAACTACACTTTCAATTTCACCTTAGGAAATTATACCAATTTGTTTGCTAATCTGAGTATACCAGGTTTTGAGGATTGTGATTGTGAATGCAGTTATTTTAATCGAAAGATTGAATTGCTATTGATTCTGATGTTAATGCCCATGAATCTCTTGGCATTGTGGCGTTTCTGTAGGAATTTGTGCAAGTCATTGAGTATCACTGTGTCCTTTAACACTCAGTGTGTATCAGCAAATGTCGCCCCTTTGACTAGAAAGAAACATCGGAGAAAGTCAATTGCCCTACCAACAGATAACAGAACTCCAGGACAAAGCCCTCCTAAAGTAGCACCATCAGATGACTCAGATTCAGACTCAGGAAAGAAAGCTGGTATCCCTGTGACTGGGAAGAAACATCTAACAAAGACAAATCACCCAACATCAGATGGTTCTGATGCAGGAAAGGGTCCTTCCCAATCGAAGTCATCAGATAGTTCAGGGTCAGAATCAGACGCAGTTGTCAAACCTTTAACTCTGAGGGACATGCGAGATGTGAGAAAGGACTTTGGCCGTCATGAGGGTGAATCATATTACAGGTGGTTACTCCGATGCTGGGATAAAGGAGCCGAGACCATTAATCTGAACGGTAAAGAAGCCAAACAGCTGGGATCCCTGTCTGGAAACGCAGGCGTTGACACAGAACTTGCAAAAGACGACAACAGTCTCAGCCTCTGGAGAAGACTCTTGACAGCTATTAAGAACCGGTATACCCACAAGGACGATATTCCTATCCACACAACCAACTGGACCAGCATGGAGAAAGGCATTAAGTTCCTGAGAGAACTAGCAGTGAGAGAGGTGATTTACAGTGATCCACAAACAATCTTAAACCCTGATCAAATGCCCTGCCACAAACACGTTATTCAGATGTTTGTGAGGAGTGCCCCACCAGTGTATAAGCACACCTTGTCAACAATGGTCTGGGCATTAGATGGAGATGGTCAGGTACCAACAGTGAGTGAAGTGGCCAACAAAGCACGACAGTATGAAGACAGTACTGCCAATCCCCAACAAATTCAGATTGCTGCCATGGAAAAAATAATTGAGGAAAACAACAGATCACTGGAGAAATTAATTGAGAAAGCAATGGAGAAAACCAATGAAGCAATCGAGAAAGCAATGGAGAAAAACAGTGAATCATTTGAGAAAAACAATCAATCATTAGAGAAGCTGATTGAAACATTGTCCAAGAGAGATGACAGACCTCAATGGAGCCGCGTTGATGCTGTTAGAAAATACAGACCTTCAAGATCAACTAAAAATGACGGCAACTTGTCACGGAATGACTTGTGGATTTTCCTACGTGGATATGGTGAGGACATGAGAAACTGGGATGGAAAACCTACTTCTGCTCTACGAGAACAAGTATCCAATTTGCGAAACACCAATAGAAGACAACAATCTGCCACGAGAAGGAACAATCGGAATGTAAATGTAGTTAATACTGTGAATCAGGTAAACCCTGTGAATCAACCTCAAAATTAGAGGGGCCCTGCCTCCAGCCAGGTGGAGGAGAGGGACAACCGAGTTTATTGGACTGTGTGGATTCGGTGGCCTGGCACATTAGAACCACGAAAATATAGAGCTCTGGTGGACACTGGTGCACAGTGCACTCTAATGCCATCGAATCATACAAGTACTGAAACTGTTACTATTTCTGGAGTGACGGGTGGTTCTCAACAACTGTCTGTATTGGAAGCCGAAATGAGCCTTACTGGGAATATGTGGAAAAAGCACCCCGTAGTGACTGGTCCAAATGCCCCGTGCATCCTTGGCATAGACTTCCTCAAAAAAGGGTATTATAAGGATCCAAGAGGGTATCGATGGGCTTTTGGTGTAGCAGCTGTAGAGACTGAGGACATTGATCTGCTGTCTAGCTTGCCCAAACTGTCAGAGGAGTCTAGTGTTGTAGGGCTGATGAAAACTGAAGACCAACAGGTACCAATTGCTACTAAAACAGTGCATCGACGACAATATCGTACCAACCGAGACTCTGTAGTCCCCATCCATAAGCTGATACGTCAATTAGAAAGTCAAGGAGTGATCAGCAAAGCTCGCTCACCATTTAACAGTCCTATCTGGCCTGTCCGTAAGTCTGATGGAGAATGGAGATTGACTGTAGACTATCGTGGCCTAAATGAGGTTACACCACCAATGAGTGCTGCCGTGCCGGACATGTTAGATCTTCAGTATGAGCTGGAGTTGAAGGCAGCTAAGTGGTATGCCACAATTGACATTGCTAATGCGTTTTTCTCTATTCCCATAGCAGCAGAATGCAGGCCGCAGTTTGCTTTCACCTGGAGGGGTATCCAGTACACCTGGAACCGACTGCCCCAGGGGTGGAAACACAGCCCTACCATCTGCCATGGACTGATCCACACCGCCCTGGAGAGGGGTGGAGCTCCAGAACATCTGCAATACATTGATGACATCATTGTATGGGGTAACACAGCAGAAGAAGTTTTCACGAAAGGTAAGAAAATAATTGAGATTCTTTTGGATGCTGGTTTTGCCATAAAGAGAAGCAAGGTCAAGGGACCTGCACGAGAGATCCAGTATTTGGGAGTGAAATGGCAAGATGGGCGTCGCCAGATCCCAATAGACGTGATTGACACAATATCAGCTATGTTGCCACCAACTAACAAAAAAGAAACACAATCCTTCTTAGGTACTGTGGGTTTCTGGAGAATGCATATTCCTGGTTATAGTCAGATTGTGAAACCTCTTTTTGATGTGACTCGAAAGAAAAACAAATTTCAATGGGGCCCTGAACAGCAACAGGCCTTTGAACAAATCAAACAAGAGATTGTACAGGCAGTAGCTCTTGGGCCAATCCGAACAGGGCAAGATATTAAAAATTTGCTATACACTGCAGCTGGGGACAATGGTCCTACCTGGAGCCTTTGGCAGAGGGCACCAGGAGAAACTCGAGGTTGACCCTTAGGATTTTGGAGCCGAAAATATAGAGGCTCTGAGGCCAACTATACTGCAACTGAAAAAGAAATATTGGCCGCATATGAAGGAGTTAAAGCTGCTTCGGAAGTGATTGGTACTGAGGCACAGCTTCTCCTAGTACCACGAATACCAGTCCTAAACTGGATGTTCAAGAGTAAAGTTCCTTCCACACATCATGCCACTGATGCTACATGGAGTAAATGGACTGCCCTAATTACACAGAGAGCTCGAATGGGTCATCATAATCGTCCAGGACTTTTAGAGGTAATCGCAGACTGGCCACAAGGTAAAGACCTTGCAGTGCCCCCAAAGGAGGTGGTGACACGTGCTGAGGAAGCTCCACCATATAATCAGTTACCGGATAATGAAAAGCAGTATGCCCTATTCACTGATGGATCTTGCCGCCTTGTAGGAAATCGTCGTAAGTGGAAAGCTGCTGTGTGGAGTCCCACACGACGTGTTGCAGAGGCAACTGAGGGAGAAGGTGGATCAAGTCAGTTTGCAGAGGTAAAAGCCATCCAACTGGCCTTAGACATTGCTGAACGAGAAAAATGGCCAGTACTCTATCTTTATACTGACTCATGGATGGTGGCAAATGCTTTTTGGGGTTGGTTAAAACAGTGGAAGCACAATAACTGGGAGCGCAGAGGTAAGCCTGTTTGGGCTGCTGAATTATGGCGAGACATTGCTGCTCGGCTAGAGAACTTAGTTGTAAAGGTGCATCACGTAGATGCTCATGTGCCCAAAAGTCGTGCTACTGAGGAACATCGACACAACCAGCAAGTGGATCAGGCTGCTCAAGTGTTCCAAATAGACTTGGACTGGGAACATAAAGGTGAACTGTTTCTAGCTCGGTGGGCCCACGACACTTCAGGACATCAAGGAAGAGATGGAACATACAGATGGGCTCGTGACCGAGGGGTGGATTTAACTATGGACGCTATTGCGCAGGTTATCCATGATTGTGAAATATGCGCTGAAATTAAGCAAGCTAAGCGATTAAAACCTTTGTGGTATGGGGAACGATGGTTAAAATATAGGTATGGGGAGGCCTGGCAGATTGATTACATCACACTTCCTCTAACTCGCCATGGTAAGCGCTATGTGCTCACTATGGTGGAAGCAACTACCGGATGGTTAGAAACGTATCCTGTACCTCACGCCACTGCCAGAAACACTATCTTGGGCCTAGAAAAGCAGATCCTGTGGCGACATGGCACTCCAGAAAGAATTGAATCAGATAATGGGACTCATTTCAAAAACAATCTTATAGACAATTGGGCTAAAGAACATGGTATTGAATGGGTGTATCATATCCCTTATCATGCACAAGCCTCTGGGAAAATTGAACGATACAATGGACTGTTAAAAACTACTCTGAAAGCTATGGGAGGTGGAACTTTTAAAAACTGGGACAAGCATTTAGCACAAGCCACCTGGTTAGTTAACACCAGAGGATCCATCAATCGTGCTGGTCCTGCTCATTCAGAGCCTTTATATACAGTAGAGGGAGATAAAGTCCCTGTGGTGTATGAAAGGAATTTGTTGGGGAAGACTGTCTGGGTATTTCCTGCTTCGGGCAAAGGCAAACCCATTCGTGGAGTTGCTTTCGCTCAAGGACCTGGAACTACTTGGTGGGTGATGATGAAAGATGGTGAAGTTCAATGTGTACCTCAAGGAAATTTAACTCTGGGTGAGAATACTCGATTTAATCCTGTATGATGTTGTTACATAATACTAACAGTGTTCAATAAGTGTTTTTCAGAGTAATAAACCAGTGATGACCAGAGCTGACCTCATCAAGTGACATCCAGCAACTGAGCTAGCCTTGTTGAGTGACGTCCAGTAACTTCTTTGAAGTGAACCTACAACCTATGGACACAAACTGTAACGAATCTCACATGAACTTTCCTGCCCTGAGAGACTGCCATGATGGATAGAACCCACGATTCTGAACTTTATGAACTTACTGAACTTTTTCTATAAGTAGATCATTAGCTCGTGATCAGTATGACGTAAATGGTATGGAATAAGGGGTGGAATGTCCTGGGTTTAGCTAAAAACCCAGTCCTGTTTAGTGATTTTTTTTTTTTTCTTTTCAGTTTAGTGTCTTCTAAAAGGCTGCACGTTCTGAAGTCAGCAGCATGTTTTTTCAGACAGTGTGTGCTACTGGCAGTGATAACACCTGATGTTTACAGTCACTGCCTGGGACTGGTATGTAGAAAGGCTCTTGCTTATACTTATTCCTATAGTGACCAAGGCCACTGCTGGCTCTTGTGTGCCACGCTGGGGGTGCTGGGTAGTAAGAGGGGGGCACAAGGAAGTAAAAGGTGGCACCTCCGGGGGGGTAACAGACAGGACAGGTGACCAACGAGAGTATTCCATCCCATATACGTCATATTTAGTATAAATTGAGTGATCACAAGAGTTTCGTCCCTTTTTTTTTCGCCTTTTTTTTCCCCTTTTTTCGCCCTTCTTTTCTGCAATGGCCGGTGTCCAGAGAGGACTCCATCTGACCTCCTGATTTTGATCCGGATCCTGAGTTCCCGAATCCAGCTCCCTATATCCAGCTCCCGCCGCCGCTGAGCCTGGGGCTTCCCCGGCGCCTCCTGCTCTGCAGCACCAGTGGTGATTGCTATCGGGGGAGGGAGTCGGGTTTGATATCGGGCTACTATCTATAGTTGTATATAATTATTTACTTTTATCTCTTTACCATTATTCCTATTATTTTCATTAAAGCTGTTCTAGTTTTTTCTTCTCTCACCTGTAAGTCTCTCTGCCTCATTCCCTTTTCTCTTCCCGTTTAGGGGGGGGAAGAGGGGGTTAGAGAGCGTCTGTCCGCGTTAGTGGCCGGCCCAGCCCTAACCCGCGACATAGGACCTACTCCACATACTACACTGCAGTTAAAGATGCGGTTTTGAACATAAACTTTAGAGAGTCAGCGGAGCCACCCCGTGCTTTTAGAGCAGCCTCAACACCTGCAGAGACAGCAAGGTGGCTCAGGATGAACCCTGCCCCTCTGTTACAACTAATTCTTTGCTCCCAGTGAATATTTATGATGTTTGTAAACTGCAATACAGTGTCTCACAGCCTTGTAGCCTTGTTACATCTAAAATGTGCTGTCTTTGCCTTTTCCTTTCCCTCTTCATTTCCTCTTTCTTTCTACGTGGTCTCTTCCCAAGTAACAAGTGATAGGACAAGAGGAAATGGCTTCAAGTTGCACCAGGGGAGGTTAGGATATTAGGAAAATTTCTTCACCAAAAGGGTTGTCAAGCACTGGAACAGGCTGCCCAGGGAAGTGGTGGAGTCACCATCCCTGGAGGTATTTAAAAGATGTGTAAATGTGGTGCTCAGTGACATGGTTTAGTCATGGACCTGGCATTGCTAGGTTAGTAGTTGGACTTGATGATCTTAAAGGTCTTTTCCAATCTAAATGATTCTATGATTATTTCCTTTCCTCCCACTCTGCTGCTGCTGTTGCCTCACCTTCCCCTCAAACAGCTTTGTCAGACTGAGCTGGCATGGGTGCTACGCTATACCTTGCTCCTCACTGGCCAGAATATTTGATGGTAGGATTTCTGATGAATGCACAGCTTCAAAATCAATATGAATTTTTACTTTATGGTGGTGGGTAAGGATCTCTTAAGCCAACTAGCCTTTTACCTCTGCTTCTTATGCAGTTTTCCTTGTCCTTCTCATCTAATCCAGTCCTCTTTGCAGTAGGTATCCGTGTGCTGCATGGAAGCTCTAAAAGTCAGAGTTGAGCACTGCGATAGCCCAGCGCTGCCTGACTTCTCCAGTGCCCCTGGATGTGCTCGCTGTACTCAGGTGCACTCATTTGTTTTGCTTGGTTTCAGGGAAAGATGTAAGGAGAAGGAAGCTCAGGCAAGTCAATGTAGCATTTGTCTAACCTCAGGACAACTTTTTCATCCACCAGGCCGAGGAACAGATGTTTAATTAAGCGTCAAGGACGGTGGAACAAAATGGCAAAACTGATCATGTCTTTCCTGTGTGGAGGTGCAACCCCATCAGGTGTCTGTGCTGAGAAAACGCCTCCAGTCCCAGCTTTACCTACATGTGTCATGTGCCACAGCCAGCTCCAGGGCTCTGCCACAGCAGATACAGGGTGAAGAAAGAGATTTCAGGCCAGGTGTACAATCCTGGCTATTTTAGAGAAATTGTTCTTGAGGGGAAGAGTTTTATCATACTCTTATCCAGTACTCATGAGCAAACTGTTCAAAACATCTCCGTCAACATTAAATTTTTGATTTGCTGCTAACTGATACTGAAAGAGGAAAAGGGATCTTTTTGCAAACAAAAGTAAGAAAATTACATTTTAAATTGTAATGCCCCTAAATGAAAATATGTCTGTGCTGTATTGTTAGAGAGATATGTCTCAGCATGTTATCTGGTTCTCAGTATTATAACTCCCTCGAGGTTCTCATGGCCTCTAATGAAGGTCACTATATAGTTTGTGGAAAAAATGGAAGGATGGACTTCTATCGCTCTTTCTGGCTATAAGTCTTGGTGAATAATACATGTATGAAGTATGTGTGCACAGTGTAGATATGAAGAGAGAAAGTTCAATTTTCAGATAGTGTGGCAGTGAAGAATGCTAGGCAAATTCCCTGTTGCAGTGAAAAAAACATTTTATGTGTGGGAAGAAACCTGCAGCAGACGAAACAGAGAAATGGGGTTCAGTAATTTGATTATTTTTATTTTTAGAACTATGTACTGATACCTATAAAAGCAGAGCAATAAGGCTGTCGTCTGGGAGAGGAGTGAGTAGCTGCACTACAGCAACAGAAGCAACACCATGACTTTCTGCATTTTATTCCTTTCTGATTTTGGAGTGGCTTTCTTTGTGGGTGGGTGTGCTTTTATTGTCAGGGCCTTAGCTTAGATCTTAGAATAATTTTTTGAGTTTGCATAAGAAAGGAAGGAAACAGGTAGTAACTGCAGCTACACAAATAGGAGCTTTCCAAGTCATTCAGTGGAACAAACTCTTAAGTACGTAAGCACAGGATCGGTGGAACGTCGTGGCCCATCTGTCACTGGTGCTGCGTGTCTGTGCCAGCCTTGCTCTTCCAACTATGGTTTTGCCTTAATCTGCTACAAGACGTCTTGTGTTGGTGCAGCCATGGTGTTATCTGAGAAGCCCAACACTGAAGCAGCAGCTTTGGAAGAATTTCAGAAAGTCTTTCATGAAAATTGTTGTATCGTATTCTTGCAGGTAACTATTGCAGGGCACTCATTAAAAAATGCTAAAGACATGTCTTAAACCTGTTTCGCTTCTCAGAAGAAGGGAATAATAGAATCACAGAATGGTTTGAGTTGGAAGGGACCTTAAAGATCCTTTAGTTCCAACCCCCCTGCCATGGACAGGGACACCTCCCGCTAGACCAGGTTGCTCAAAGCCCCGTCCAGCCTGGCCTTGAACACTTCCAGGGAGGGGGCTGCCACAGCTTCTCTGGGCAACCTGTTTCAGTGTCTCACCACACTTGTAGTAAAGAACTTCTTCCTTATATCCCATCTAAATATAACCTCTTACAGTTTAAAACTCATCCTGTCAGTACGCTCCCTGATACATGAGTATGCGGCTCATGCCGACAAGAAAGCGGGGAGCTCTAGCAGCAGTTGAGCAGAGAGTTGCTTACAACAACCTGAGCACCGGCAGGTGACGATGATGCCTGACTTGGTGCTGAAGCTGGCAGGGTTCTGTGCGCAGCGTGCTCTGTGCATCTGTGCACAACTGTGGGACAGTGGGTTGCTACCGTTGATGCTGCCTGAGCTCCGGCTGCTGAAATTTGTGGTTTTCTATATTGCTTTTGTTTGTGGTTAGCTAATTAATAATTTGCATTAGTTATGGTGAGGGAGTTTATGGAGAAGTGAATTAATACTTCGTTTATATTAAAGAACAACATGATTGATGTGCTAATTACACAGATACTTGTTCTCGATATTCTACTTTGTTATATACAAGTATTAAGGCCAGCTGCAGTAGCAGGTTCTGGTAATATATATACACAATAAGAAGGGCAAGATGTATTATTTTTCAGGTTCATAAAATGTATTTTTTTCAACTGTGTGCAACTCAGACAAGAACTGGAATATCTTCTCACTGGATATGAGAGAGCTGGGAATAGGGGTTCATATATGCTGTGCTGATATCAACTGCTCTTTGCAGGTGATATAAGCGCGCAGGACAGTAGTTAAGTTCAAGGATGTACTTAATCCTTTGGACACCAAAATAAATTGCTCTAGTTTGTTGTTTAGCTCTGCTTTATGGAGCTAATTGTGTGCATAAAGTGACGTGTGTAACTTAAGTGCTTGGCTTCATTACAATCAGAACTTAAAGGAAAATCCAGAATCATGTTTTAAAATATCATAGTGACACTCCATTTATGTATCCCCCTCAATTGGCCTCGTTCTTCCAAGTTTGCTCTTTTTTTGGAACACTTGTAGTTGTACAAAGAGCCCACATTCCTCTATTCAGCTAGTTATATGTGCAGGAGTATGTCGTAAATAGAGCATTATAAAGCTCTGCTATTATATACTCATGTACACGCATAACATCTGATTTATTTTTTATTTTTAAGAGAGATTTTAGGTATGGTTTAACAGACCGCCATATTTCGGTGCAGCTACCTTCTGCATTTTCTGACTTGTAAAGCCTTAATGGCCTGAGCACGTTTATTTGCACAGGTTTGCAGGAGTAAAATAAACTAGACCGGATATATTTCAGAAGCTTTAAAAACAGTTTAAAGTAGATGTTTCTATAAATCCCCATTTTATTACTATACATGCAGTTATTTCATGGAATGGGACCCAGGGTATAGTTTCCTTTTGCACTACTGCTCGGTACACACAGCTGAGCAGTGGCATTTACAGAGGGAGAATCAAGCACATTAAGCGAGTGTTTGCACAGCACTATATGCTGAAATACTAAGTCCGTCCAAATTCCCATGAACTTTAATGGTATTTTTTTTCTTATAAGCAATTCTCTGTACAAGTCCCATTAAATGAACAACGGCGTTCTATTGATTACGTTAGTTTTAGCAGCTGGCTGCAGGGATTCAAGCATGAGCACTGCAAAACTCTATCGCCGTTACACGCAAAGGGAAAGAATACTTGGGTATGTAAAGAAATCTCTCCGTATTAGAGAGATTCCTGCAGCTACAGCCACAAACTCTGCTTTGAAAGTCTACTTCTTGCTGACCATGTGCAGGCTGTAATCATAGAATCATAGAACGGCCTGGGCTGGAAGGGACCTTAGAGATCATTTTAATCCAACCTCCCCGTCATGGGCAGGGACGCCACCTCTCGACTAGGTCAGGTGATAGATAAAAATGAATTTGTTGGAACAGCCCTAGAGAAAGACCCCATTTTAAGGGAGATGCCACATATTACAGGTATGGCTCTATGCTACACAGCACCACCACATTCGCTCCGTTTTTCAAGATCCACATAAAGAGTTTTGCAAAACTGGGCCCTGGATGTGCTGTGGATGTTCCTCTGAACGTTTTTCATGTGAACTGGGGAAAAAGGAGTTCAACGTCTCCCTTCCTGGCGTTTATGAACTTCCACTACATGTAACAAACTGGTCTGCTCTGCGTAATGCAGTGCAGAATGGCCACGCGGGAGAGCGGAGCTGCCTGTCACCTTTTTTGATAAGCTGAGCTCGAGTACGAGTGTAGTTCATTTACTGACTGAGGCACCACTCCCAGCTCTCTGTAGCTGTTTTAAGAGATTTCTCTCTGTGCAGTTGCCATTTTCAGACAGTTTAAACTTTTCGTGCTCAGATTGCTTCCTTTTTACTCCACATGATAGGGCAACTGGTGAGACTCCTTTTAGATGAGTGTAGCTTTATATGGAGAAGCTCCTCTAAATTCTATTGTTTACTTTCATAATTTTTTAATTGTCTCTCTAGTGGATATTTTCTCTCTAGTGGATATTACTATTTGTTAGTGGTGGATTTTTTAAAGTTAGGTTGGTTTTAGTTAGAAAATTCTTCTCAGTGAGGGTGACGGAACACTGGAACAGGCTGCCCAGAGAGGCTGTGGAGTCTCCTTCTCTGGAGACATTCAAGACCTGCCTGGACACGTTCCTGTGTGGCATAGTCTAGGCATTCCTGCTCTGGCAGGGGGATTGGACCTGATGATCTTTTGAGGTCCCTTCTAATCCCTAACATTCTATGATTCTATGATTCTATGAAAATGAAACAATGTTCCTATTAAAATCGAAGCTAATATGGTGTGATGCATTCTGCCAAACTGCAACTATTAATGATAATAAAAATAGTCCACATAATTTCTGATTTAATGGTGATTTCGATTCTTACTGTTTTTGCATCTGTAACATTAGAGGAATCTTTTGTGTTGTTTTTACTATAAGCAATCTGTTTTAAAGTACTTACATAGGAAGTGCTGTTTAGTCCTTCTAGGATTTCACTAAACTAATCTAAGATGTGCCTCATTAGTTTTCCTAGTACGTGGAATAAAAAAATTGCCAGCATTGGTCTTTAAACTGCATTTTGCACTTCTGCAATTACCATATTGATGATTTTTTTTTTTCTATGACAAATAGACTAAGGAGTTCTGTTGCGCTCTCTACTTCCTAGCAGTTCTTAAATTTACAGTAATACTGAGCTTTCAATAGACATGGTGGGGAGGTTCAGTCTGCAGTATATATTAATCAAATGTAAATAGAATTATACAGATGGTAAAATTAGAATGTGTGAGAGCTACATACTATACTTGATCAGCTGTGTTTGTAAAGCGGATCAAGAATTGGCTTTTAGTTTGCTGGTTTTTAGTTAGTACAAAGGCATTATTTTCATTGGTACAAAATACTGCAATATTTTGAGTTTAGAAGAACTGGGGTTTGTACTTAAAAAAAGACAACAAGTTTGCGTGGTCCTTCTGGTAATAATCTACAGATGTCACACATAAAGCTGCTGCTAAAAAATATACAGACTCATCAATGACTGAATGGGCAATCGATGAATCTCCTAACATTTCATCCAGAAGGATTCTCTGAAGCAGCTGTTGGCAAACTTTCCTACGTAACACAGCAGATTCTGTTCACTGAATTTTTTGATAAAAATATGCAGCAATGCAGATGGGCTTAGCCTCAAAGGGAGGTTGTGCTTCATGCCTTTGTCTCATCAGAAGCGAATTTTGCAACTATATAAATGAGATTTTCTGAATGACTTGTGCAAGGGGCACTGTCCTGGTTTTTTCTTAAAGGCATCATTAGTTTTTTTACAGAATGCGTGGCATAATAATATTTCCTACAAATCTAGTTTCTCTCTTTTATAGTCCCTGAGCATCTTAATGATTCGCTAACATTTACATGTGTAAAAAAATCACTTTAGAAAAATTGCATCTTCTTTTGGTAGCATTTAGTCAGATTCTCGGAGGTCCTTAGCTCTCTGCCGGCTAGTGTTGGGCTGCACACCAAAGTTTAGGAATCTGGAGTTTTCTCTGTTTGGTAAACAAGTGTGTGACCTGCATGTAGCAGGACACAAAATAGTGGCAGCAAAATGGGCCTGAGATCCTTTTAGCTCTTTTAAGACTCAGACAAAGAATACCAAACACGTAGAAAACCACGTCTTTCTATAAATGGGTCCATGTTTCTTTCTATTGGAGCGGTGACTTAGAGTCTCACGGCACTTGTGACAGGCAACTGTCTCCCTCGTTTTCTTGCTCCAGAAGCAGGACTTTACTTTATACTTTAAAAGTACGTATTCATTACTTCTCATTAATGACTGCTGAAGAAAGCAGTAGTTGTCTTTGAGGCTGATCTTTATCCTTAACTATACCCCAGTTTGAAGTGAATCAAAAGTCATGTGGAGGCAGGGTAAATGCTGACTTTTAGGGACAGTGTTGCTATAGAACTGCAGTTGTTTGAAATAAATAATCATTTTAGTTGTGTGTGTGTTTTTACCCGGCTGGTACGGTTTACGTAAACACTGTCTGTGCAGGAGTCCAACTGTTGGAAGTTTGCCGCAAACACCATGTAACAAAAGGATATTACAGAGGCTTAGAAAGTTGTCTTGATACTGTGTGGTGCAGTGATCAAGGAGGTTAACAGTAGCCGGCTAGTGAACAGGCTAACTCCAGGGCACAGCAGAAGATTTAGGTTGTTGAGACAATCGTAAGATTTAGAACCATTTCTGAACTGGAGTCTGTAAACAGGGAGAATCTGGAATCCCATAGTTTTCATTAGGCTGTCACTTGGGAGAAACGTATTTTATTCTGAGTATGCCTTGAATTGAAAATTTCTGGCTTGCATGAATCTGAGTCTTCAGAGGTTTGTTTTGTAGCTGTCAGTAAGTCTTGAAAAGCATCACCTTGTTAATGGCATGAAGATACCTTTTAGGTAACTCCTCCAATTTGACTCTAAGGCTGCCATATGTATAAGAGAGACTCGGGCTTACCAGCAGTAGTTTTAAATACATGTATGCTTATATTAATTCAGGCTTTTCTGTCAATCTTCTTTAATGCATCTTCATACTTTATAAAGGCTAGAACCACCTTACTTAAGAATTTACAAGGTCTGGTATGTTAAAATTTTGAGGGGCCTAGGAGGATGTAGAGAAGCAGGCGGCAGTCAGGAGATTCAACCGTGAAGATTATTACTCTGTGTGCAGTCAATGTTCATTGCAAGAAATATTTTCAGAGTTTTGTCAAAATGTAAATGTTGCATTCATTACTGTAATATTAGGATGATAATGGTATAAATGGAATTTCTCTGCAAGCAAGGTGGGAAGGCAGACGGACACCTTCCCGTTGCCAGGGAGGACAGCACAACGTGTCGAGGTATCATAAGAGACATGATCGTGGTTGCCTGCCTTTTGTGTAGTACATTCTGGTCACCAAAATGGTACTTGAATCCCAACCACTTAAATGAAATCTGTATATTCCATTTGATTTTTGCGGGTATGTGTTACACTGAAGAACTGTAGGTGTTCTGTGCTTTATAAGCCTGGAAAAATGTCACAACTACTGTCAGAAAAAGGTTTGGTTTTGTTCCTTGAAGAATTTATGTTGTTGGGGTTTTTTTTTTAAATCTGTAACTAGCAGCACTTGGAATATGTCTTTAGCTTTCTGTGTGTGTCCTAGATCATTTTGTCTATCCCAAGTTCTTTTTCACTGCACATGCTGGAAGTTGAAGGGAATCCTGAGATCTATTTCTAGTTTTGGTAAAGAAATGAGGATCTTGGTCTCTCTAAGGTTGTCTTCCAACTCTTCATATCGAAGAGCTTTGCTTTCTGCTTTCTTCCCTGTAATGCCTATGGAGAGCAAATGGGAGGGGAAGGCAGGGGGAGAATTTGCCAGATAAGCCAAATATCACGCAGCAAATATTCTAGAAATTACATGGTCTTCAATGGCTTAGTTTTGCCCAGTAGGACCATATTTTTCTGCAAGTGATTGTACGTAATTCCATGGCAGAGCCAGGAACTGCATACGAAAAATATGAATTGGTTGTCCTAGAACAGCATTATTTTGTTCAAGGCTCACAAAACATTTTGTGTATTCTTAACCTTAGTTAATAATATCTGTGAAGATTAATCCATAAAAGTTTTAAGGCATAATATGGTACAATCTATCAGCCAGTAAGTCTATAATTCTATAAATCAGTTTTTTCTATGGATACTTTCTCTCTGATACAGTAAACAGAATATAACATGCAGCTGAAGAGGGAAGTTTAACTGATTTTAAAGTTCTGCAAAAATATGAAGAGGATAATTAACTACTGCAACAATTTAGCAGAGCAAATGGTGGCTTTTCTTGCATTTAAGGTTTGAAAATATGTAGCGTGTGCCTTTCTAACAGGTAAGTTTTAGGACAGACCAATGTTTAATACAAACGAATGTAATGGATTGCAGGAACCTCTTGGTTGAACTCCACAGCCTGCATTTCAGTTTGAGAGTTTGCTTAGGAAATCAGTTCCGTTCAGCATTTTCATTAGCAGTAAGGGTGACAGAATACAGAATAGCTTATAAAATATGCAGATGACACCAAGCTATGAGGAGTTGCAAACACCCTTCTGTATCAGATCAGAATTCAAAATAGACTTGGCAAATTGGAGAGACGATCTGAAATCAGCAAGATGAAATTCAATAGAGTGAAGTACCATGTGATATATTTAGGAAAAAGAATTCAGATGCACAAATACCTGAATACCTGTCAAGAGAAAAAATGAGTAATGAAGTCTACAATGCATTGCTGTAGCAAAGTAAGGAAGTGTTATTCTGGAATATGTGAAACGGGATGTGGTGTCTGTCGTGTTCAGTAATTACTCCAAACTAGGGTTAGTGAGATCTGAGTTGACAGTATTGTATCCATGTTTGGTCTACTTTTTTTTTTTCCAAAAAAAGCA
This sequence comes from Trogon surrucura, assembly GCA_020746105.1. Lineage (NCBI taxonomy): Eukaryota > Metazoa > Chordata > Aves > Trogoniformes > Trogonidae > Trogon > Trogon surrucura. Next base: position 49,584,535 of record CM036621.1, on the reverse strand, counting down.
TTTAGAAAACTATGTCAGAGAACCGAGTGTGCCTAATTTAAGACAATGTTATTAACAACCATCATATGTATAAAGATTTTAAGACAAAAGTTAGAGAGAAATTTTTCTCCGTATTCCTGAGAGAAGAACTAAGGGAAATCTCTGTAATTTGCATTCAGAGTGATAAGGGTTGTGCTTTAGAAAATCTTTTTTAAAGTATGAACCCCAGAAAAAGGTAACTAGAGGTGGTGTAGAGCCTACTTTTCAAGGAAAAGATATGCAAATCTGTGTTGGGTGAGTCTACACAATCCTTCCTTAGTAGAAAATCAACTACGTGATGCCTTTCAGCACACGTTTCTGGAATTCTGCGCAGGAGATGAGAGCAGAGCAAATAGCTTGAAAAACTTTTCTCTTGAAAAAGTTTCTTTTGGAAAAGTTGAACGGCCTTCTTCAGCGGGGAAAATTGCGCAGCCATTGGGGTGGACAAGCTGCTCAGCAGAGGTCTGCAGGCCGCCTACAACTTGGGGATCATGGGACCAGAGAATTACCGTCAGCATTTCTGAGCCTAAAATCCGTTTCTCTCTCATACATATATGCCCAGTTAGGAAGATTGTCAGAGGAAGAACGTGATTCATAGTAAGTGACTTTGCCTCTTAGTCCCAACTGTGAAGAAACTGTTTATTTATGTAACTTTCTTCCCATGGGAGTTTCCATTAGTTCAGCTGATGGAAGCATTCTTCAGCATTTTGGTGCTGAAATGGAACACAGAGCATAATACCCTCCCCTGCCTTCAAAAGTGAGAAAGAGACATGGGAGGGAAGCTGACCTTGAAAAGTTAATGCTTTGGTTTCTTATTAATTTAGAAATGTGAGTTGACAGTTTGATGCTCTAATTGCAAATTATATTTTTAAATATTTTCCTTTATCAACCTTGATTAATTTAACAGAATGTGCCAACTGGCAAGTTTCAAGTAGTTTTCATTCCAAACTCTTACATACCACAACACTGCTCCTAATCATCTGTGAAAAAGCTGCCATGCAACAGAAGGCTGGGAATTGCTAACAGTAATGATGCAAACTAATTCAAACCAGGCCACAGGTAGAACCTGCAAAAGCAATCTGCATCTTTTCAAGTTGGTCAGGCTAAAATTGCCTTTTAGAAAAGCAGTTTGTCTTTTATTACAAAGGAAGACAAGCTATTATCTCAGTACCCAACAAGTACCTAATGCACAGGTCAAAAACTAGGCAACAATTACATATTGAATAGGGAAAGCTTTATGCAAGTTTTCTTATATTACCTTTCCCTTTGCTTCCGTGCCTGTGAAGTGGTTCACAAGCACAGGTGTGGTGTGAAATAATATGGGTCGTTCCTTTGCCAAGGTTTGCGCATGGTCTAACCCTGGTTTATCTACAGCCTCTTCCCTGCAGCTCTGGGGAGTTGTCCTATGAGCTGCAATGTCTTTCAGCATTTATTTCAAGACACTGCAGATCTAAGCTAATCCTGTTTCAATACTATTTTGAATGCTCTAATTTAATACTCAGATGGGACTGTCTTGCCCTAAAAGAAAGTGATGTAGCATATTTCATAAAGGAAGTGATAGTAAAAGATGAGTTACATGGTGATGGGCAGTATGAATCATGGTATAAATCATTTCAGGCGAGGAAGTACAGCTCCTGCTCCACAGGGAAGGTATTAGGAAGGGACGTCAGTGTTTTAACATTTTAACATTTTAATTGCATCTACTTGTTTGTTCTTTCTTTTTATTTTTGGCTTAATTGCTTTTTCTTGAGTATGCTGGGTACCTAGTAAGTTGACTAAGCTTAGAAAATTGATTCAGATGCATATTAAATAAGGGCTTGTGAGCTACTGAAGTCACAGGGAATGACTCCTGAGTTGGTTGAGTTTTTTTAAAAGCACCCTCGGCGTTACAAAAAATGCCTCAAACTACTTGAACTGTTTATCGTTCTATTCACAGCTTTGTCATAATCTAGACTGCATGCCAATTTAAATTTAAAAATCCCTAAACAAACCAAAAAACCCCATAGATTCTACAGACTGAAAATATACAATGGCTTTCGTGTGGAGTAAGGTGGAGAGGGGTTAGTTGCCTGCTGCTTTGTTTTAAGGCAGGTAAAAAATGTTTCTGTGATATGTAACAGCTGATGCTGTAGACTAAGTGATTTTGTGGGGTTTTTTTGGCCAGCAGTAATTGCCAACAACCTTGTAAGCGGAAGGTAGGAGTGAATAAGTAAAGATCCTCTAAGAAGTGATTTAGATTCATGCCAGTTCTAATTTACAACATTCTATATAAAAGGCTTAATATTAGGTTGCAGAGGTTCACAGTACACAAGACTAGAGCGAGATAAACAATTTGCATGTTGTTATATGTATTCTAGAAAAATCCTCTTTCTCTGATCTGATTAAGGACTCTATCTTGAAAAGGATTATGTATGTTTTTAAGTTAATATGCTGTGAAAACATCAGGACTCGCAGCAGTGTGTAATTCAGGAACGTGCGTGTATCTTCAAAGGACTGAGACCTAAATAAAATACAAACTGTGTTGTTAAGAAGAAAACAATGTTAGGCTGGCCCAGCATATACATAATCCCATCTAATGTAGTACAACCTAGGCAGGTTACAACACTCAGCTAATACAAATTAATGTGTTTTGATAATTGTATACAGAGTGACTAAACAAGGTGATAAAAGACAGAGCACCTCAATATGGACTTATTAATTTATCAGTATGTGTTTATATCTGTGAGTGTGTTTAGTACAATTATTTGTGAAGGCATCATATGGAGTGTTCCCTTTTTAAAGTAGTTTTCTTACGAGGAGAAATTTATTCACAAGAATAAATATTTTGGTTACTGTTTTACAGCTAAGATTGAAGATTTTGTGGTGAATAGAATAAGTACATAAGCCAGCACTGTAAATTATGAAGTCTTTTGGCCCTTTAGAGATATGAGTTTAAGTTTCTGGAAGACTATTTTCTAATTATTTTCTAAAGTGCACAAAATGTGCTGGGCAGTCTAGGAGGCTAGCTTCAGGTGTGTTGAGATCCTAGCAAGTTTTCTCGCTCCCAAATCCTGAGTCACAGAAGCTTGGGAAGCAGCCAGGAATTTCTCTAGACAGGATAGAGATTTTTAAGCATTGCTGTGAGTGAGATCTATCACTGCCTTCCAGACGGGCATTTGCATAAATGAAACAAAAGATAGGGGCTTTGTGCTATGAGGAGTTTCCCCTAGTTATATTCTTTTTGTGGTTTTTTTTTTTATTCTTTTTTTTTTCTAGCTCTTATTTTCTCTTTTGAAAGCATTTTTCCCTCTTCCATTTTGTCATGAAAAGATAAATTTTAAGACCTCAAACAGGAATGCAAAGCTTTTCAGCTGTGCTACCTTTGAATAATAAAACCCTGAATTAAATGTCAGGGTTATAATTATTGCTGAAGTATCCTGGCAGGTGAGACTGGATAACTCAAACCAAGATAAAAAGGTGGTAGAAATAACTGTATTAGAGAGATGTTGTTGAAAGAAGACATATTAGAGTGAGTTGGAGGGGGCAAAATGATCGGTTAGGCTTTTTTGGTGCAGGACCTTGCACTTGGCCTCGTTGAAGCTCTCGAGGGGCTCATTTCCCCAGCTTGGCCCTGACCTTCCTTATTTCTCACTGATTTCCCCCTCCTCCCTCCAGCCAGCGTTTTCTGCCCTTTCTTTAATACACTTTCCCAGAGGAATTTCTTTAAGCTGCTTTCAGTGTCTCTGATGGCTGCTGAGGCGGGTCCCTTTTGGAGCCGGTGGGAACTGGCTGGAACCGGCTGGAACCAGCTGCGCCCGGTGCGGGACAGCCCTCGCCTCACCTGGCAGAAGGCGCTGCCACCGCTTCCCTGCTTACACTCTCTACAAAATGCTGCTCTTGGCTTTTGTTTTCCCTCCTCTTCACCCCTGCCACGCCACCATTGCGCAGGTGAGGAGGGAAATAAGAGATCCGTGCCCAAAGGCGCTGAGAGCACAGGGATTAACGACACGTCTGCCTGTCGCTCCCTTTCTGCTCCTGAAGGGACGGGATTTTCATGACGGCAAGCTCGCCTTTCAGTCCGTAGCGAGGTAACAGTCGGCCTTTCTCTTGATCTGAATGTTTTTTGTGTGTGTGTGGCCTTCTGGCCTCTCTAGCTGCCACGATTTTAAGGATCGGCCCTGATCACAGCCAGATCCTGGGGTGGGGGTCGCAGAGGTGAGGGAGCGGTGCCTGGCACCTCTCGGGGCAGACGGCAGCGGGTCTGTCACCTCGAAAGCTGCCGTGGGCACAAGGTGTCAAAAGATGTGGCTAGGTTGAGCAGTCTTACTACAGAAACTGGTTTGATTAACTTGTCTTGGGTCTCGGTGTGACTGGATAGTGACGAGCGAAATTGAGGCTGGAATAGTGTTTTGGCTTTTACAAATTCTTCAGATTTTTAGGGTGCAGTCCAGCAGCATAATTATGTGTGTGAACAATATCGCTGATTTCAGTAGGGCTGTTGATGTCTGCCTCTTTAGGCACATACTTGTTCTTGTTTGAGGTCATAATCAGTAGCCGTCCCCTGGAATTCAGTGCAGGTTATGTCCTTGACTTTGCTCTTCCATTCTCCCACGCTTAGAGAGCCTGATGGCAGAGGAAGAAATACCTGCAATTTCCCAACAGTTTCCGTCACAAAACTGAGGTTTTTCAGCACTTTATAAGCTCACCCAAATGTAGCTGCTCAAATGGAAATTTCCTGTGCCATGTGTCATGGATATGGCTGAACTTTTGTGTAAGAGACCATCAACTAAAATGTTTCTGTGACCAAGAAAAAATGTGATTAGTTTGTTGTTTATTTTTTTCATCTTGGAAGACCTCTACTGCTCTCATATTTTGGAGCAAGAAAAGCAGCAGAAGAGCTTTCTGGTCTGAAAGCAGCTACTGGCATCAATAGCAATCCTCTTTGCCAGTATCCGGGAATGCAAATAAATTTGATCAAGTCGTGAAGTTCTAAAAATTATGTGTTGCAAGTGATATTCAGTACAATGCTGTATTTGAATTTGGCAGTTAAATGCTGTCTGTATTGAGAGCATCCTTTTCTGTACAACTCCTATATGTGAAACCATAGAAAACTGGATTTTGTCCTTATTTCTGGCACAGCAATCGAGTGAGGTGAGTAAGTCACTTGAAGTGCTAAGTTGGTCATTAATTTTGCATTCTTCATTCTCAGAGTGCCTAATTTTGAGACTATTTAGGTTAGGCTTTTATTTTTTGACTCCTGTTCCTGCAGTCTCCTGAGATCCATAAGAAACTAGTAAAAAGGGCTGAATATGTGGTGATTTGGCAAGAGATTTTAGGCACTAATGTTACTTTAAAATTATAGTGGGTTTTACGTGCCTTACTGTCCTGCATCTATGCTTTTGGGTTTAACTGCTATTATACTTTAGCCGAGGTTTGAGTTGATGCTTTTGTTGTTTTATAATTGCCCTTTGTATATAAGTACTGTCCATTTTGAGTACCTCAAGACTTGAAGGAGCCACAAGACACCAACCAACCATCCTAACCATGATGGAAGTAATCTACCTAGGTAATTCACAATAGGTGTGCTGAGGGTTTTAAGAACAGGCTAACGAGAGCAGACGGCTGTCGGTTCCAGGGCTTCAGAAACCTTATTGCCAGAAAGTTTTCTTTCGGGTCTAACTGAAATTAGTGTTTGTATTGAAACAAGCACACGGTTGAGGTTACGCAGACAACTGTGGATTTAACGCTTTGTAACCTGAAGGTTGATTTTAAACGTGTGAAGTGATCCAATGTCATACATGCTGAGACTGAAAGTATTTTGCATCTGAAGTTATAATATTTTTATTTATGATTCAGTTAAATTAAAATAATCGATGATTATTTTGAAGGCAAATTACTGGGAGTGCTATATATCTACCATGGCAAGTGCTGAAGAGATGACAATGTCTTATAATGCCAAAATGAGCTGTGTAAACACGGATATTTATATACTCAACAGCAGCAAATCTCTGAGAGGTTTTTTTTTTGCTTGGCTGAGCCTTCTCTGATCCCACATCTATCCCAAAGGAGGAGGAGGAGAAAACTAATGTTCCTATCACACATGTTCCATTATTGATTTCCATTCCAATCTACCCAAAGTCTTCTGTGCTGGAAATAATTAGACCCTGTGAACAGAGATGAAGCAAAAATCTATACAATGCCGGATTGCCAGAAATGAAGACAAGGGTGCCTAATTAATGTTGCATATAGAACGCCTTTTGGATGAATGGGCTTCCCTTTCTCAAAAGCTGCTCAACAGTGGTTATGTCACAGATTTGCTGTTAATTAAACAGTGTTCACTGTACCTGTAAAAATGCCACCGAGAAAAAAACCAACATTGGACAGCCACAGCATTTTACAAGAGCTCTGCAATTAACAGAAAAGCCTGCGAAAAATAAACTTGCCAGCTTCATACTGGCGGCAAGAAATTTTCTTCCATATGAAATATACTTTATGGATTATCTCAAAGCTCATCAGGAACATCTAGTCACTGAAGAGTTTTGGACATTTCAGAGGTTGGACTGGAAGTGTGTTGGGAGGGTTATGGACAGGAAAGATGTCCCTGGGAGTTAAGGCAGGATGAATGACAGTGCAGCTCGCATCCATAGGCACCTGCAGCCACGCCCGTAGGTAAGGACCGTTCACAAAGTGAGTTGGGATTGGGGGGAAGCCGGGAGATTAACTTTTCTTTGAGTGAAAGGTGGACTGAAGGCAATTAAAGTCAGACTGTGTAATGCATCTTGGGAACTGAGAAGGCAAAGATTTAGGAGTAATGTAATAGAGGTGATCACTGATGAAAAGTCATCACAACAGGTATGCGCTCAGCTAATAGCAGAAATTGTCTCAAGGCAAGAACTGGAGGATGTCAGAGTATCTGAAATAAATTAAGAGAAAGATGTAAGCCTATCCATATGACACTGTTGGTTTGTTTGCTTTCTCTAAATAACACAACAATAAAGTTGTTCCCAAACCAGAAGAATCCAGTCTTTTAACTGCTTCATAGACAGGCCTGAACCAGTGATTAAGCTTACTGCACTAGCACCTGCTGTCAGTGCTTTTGTAGCAAGCATCCTCTTCTCTCTCTCTAGTCTTCTAAATCCACTTCTTTTTCCCTTGCCATTCCCTTGCTATATCCAGAGGACGTTAGGACCGTGTTGCTAGCAAGTAAAAATACTCCTGTGGGGGTCTTGCTTCATGGCAGATGCGTGCCAGTGAGGAAGGTCCTCTGTTTTAGAGGCTGAGAGAAGAGTGTGCTTAGGAGCCTGGATGGATTTATCTTTATAGTTATTAGCTCACTCGTTTTTCTGTGAAGCTGCTCTCCTTTTTAGCAGTCCCCAGAATAACAGTGCTACGTGCCTAAGCATGCTGCAGAAAACAGCATGGGGATTTTTGGTGCATCACAGTGGAAGAATTCTGGGACAGTTGTTCTTGTCCTGTAATTTGCAGGCCGCTGGCATCCCTTCTCTCAGCCTTTAATTCTCTCCTTTTATCTCTTATTCCCTCCTTGCTGTTCTAGATTCTGTTGTGGCCAATCTAAGTGATACGATTGCTCTCTGTGCATCTCTGGAGAATTTAAATAGCATCATTCCCTCCTTCTCTTTTTTTTCCCCCTATAAAAATAAGGGAAGTCTCCCTTCTTTAGGCAAAGACAAAAGACATTTTTTTTCCTCTCTGAGAAACTAGTCAATGAAGAAAACCCAGGTCTAGCAGATGAATTCAACTGATGAATCTATAGGAATTGTCCTAGACTGTGCCTTAAACTGCAGCTGCAATAATAGATATGTTTTCTGATGAAAATCTAGTTGACATAAATATGATTTTAGCATGAATTTGATGGATGCAATTATTTTTCCCGGTATAGTAGAAGCTGTGATTCTGGCTTAGGAATTTTGTTAAATAATTGCGGTGCAGAAGGAGGATACTATTAAAAAAAGATATTTTTACAATAGTATGCCTTTTAAGACCTCTCTTTTCTTCCCATTTGGCTGCTTAGCATAATCTCTACTCTTCTCCTGTTTTAATAAGCATTTTTCTCTGCAAACTGTGGGCATGGATGCACAATTCAAACAGGTGCACACACAGGTTATGTATGATTCCTCTCCCTATTCTTGCATTTTGATTCTGAACTCCAGATTTAATCTATTTAAATAACCTACTCCTGGGACTTAAGTCAACTCCTAGATACTTTTTGCTGTTCAACAAATACTAAAGCATTAAAATAATTTAAATCAAATAACCAATTCCATACGAAATATGCTACTTGTTATCTTTCCAACAAATTTATTTTCTTGCCCGGATCCATTTTAAACTGCACTGTGGTTGCCAAATCAAAAATAAACCGGATTTTTGGTACAGGGGTGTGATAAGTGTGTGATTTCCATTATATCCCAGTGTGCTACATAATAAAAATGAAAACATGTAGCACATTCTAAGTATAGAATTGAAATGGATTTTCTGAACTGATCCCTGTGAAAGTGATGGGAAAGACTGTAGCTTCTGGACTGTAATTATCATTTGAGTTATTTCTTAGTGGTAGGAGACTTTAGATCTGCGGGCCAAATAAAAAAAAGCAAAATAAAACACTAGAGAGTCCTTTTGACCCTTTATCCTTTGACCATCAGGAGCTGAAGTTATTTTGTGTGGGGGGAAAAAGTGATTCACATTGGTATGGGTTGTTCATATGCTACGCCTTGGTGTGTTTGTGATAACACAGTCTAACAAAGTATTTTAAAACATCTTTGATTGTTTTAATCAAGTGGAACTTGAAAACAGTTCTGGTTTCATAGAATTCAGTCATGTTTTATTGTTTTCTTCAGTAGCAGCAGAAACTCATGTACATAGCTTGTATTTTAAATTCTTATGAGCACAGAAAGCTTCACTGCTTGCTAAGTCCCTCCAGAGTCAGAGTCCTCTGTAGCTGCTGCCCTGAGTTAAATGAATCTCGCTGCCTTGTATTTCGCATAACGTGGAATTGATGCAGAATATAACCCACCTTTCTTTTCTGTTGTAGCTTGGCTTTACATCCCCCAAAAGACATTGCAGTCACTGGCAGTGATGACCACCTCTGGAAAATGTGGGCTTTACCTGATGGGAACATCATCGTGACAGGTGAAGGTCACACTGATTGGCTTTGGGGCTGCTGCTTCCATCCAAGGTTAGTGCAAACAGTCCCCTGAACTAGCAACTAATCCCTTCTGGGGAGTGCTTGTTTGCTCTTTCTTTGTTCGCTGGCCTGCTTTGATGACTTTCTATTCTCAGTGTAACCCTGCGCTCTCTGCTGAATTTCCAAACATGTAGATAAATGTTCCTCTGGCTTTCAGTGTGTTGACTTAAGATTGATTGCTTTTAGTATTTTGTACATCTTAAGCTTTGTCCACGTGCCAACACGCGTAACAAGGAATAATAAGCTTTTTTGGTTTTGCTGTATTCATTTTCTCTGTGTTCATGCACTAAACCAAACATGGTTCCATTATTAATAATACAGAAAAGTTGATTTCTTGTATTAGGCATTATTTGTCATATGACTAAGAGTATTCAAGTTTACCTAGGGAATAAGAATATGAGCTTTCCTCTTTTCTGTTTATACAGATTTGAAGCTGAATTAATAAGTGAAAGTGAACATTGAAAATAAGTAAATATTTAGGTTACAAGTGTCACGGAAATAGGCCAAGCGTGAAGTACATTTCTTGGTCATTCTGTTGAAAAATAGAATGCTAGCTTACTCTCAAAAAAAAAACCCCCGAAAACGTCCATTTGCTAAGACTGAGCCTCTATGTTAAAATGATTTTGTGTTAGATTTGTGAGGCTGCAGTTGTAATAGAGTTCTTCACTGTTAATATAATAAAGGTCTGCCAGGCTATTCACCTGAGGTTCACTTGTAAAAAGAGCATTATTAAACCTCCAGCCTTGTATTTTCATTGTATTTATTTTATGAAGCAATATTAGTGCTTTCCTTCGTGAGAAGGAAAGTATCTTATTTAATTTCATGGTTCCTCCTGATTTCTGACATTGTAATGAGTTGGCAAATGTACGCACAATCCTTTAAACACAAGAAAATCCCCTCCCTCTTTTCTGGAATGAATTGCTCTTTTCTTGCATCTCTTTCTCCTACAAACCATAGGCTTCTTCTTAAGATGCTTGTATTTCACACTGTTCATGTGTCTATCCTTAGAAATAATTTTATATATGTAAAAGAAGAGAGTCATGTTTGACTTAGTTACATATAACACAGGAAGAGAGAAATGGAAGGTTGAGCTTCTCATTTTAAGAAACTTGTTACTGTTGGAAAATTTTTATGGTAGGGAATTTTTATTGTAGGCAAATTTTTCTGTTACTGAATGACAGGTTGCACAGAGTTTGTGAGCATGGTGGACATCCTAAGTCTAACTTGCAGATAAACAGAATGCTGGCTTACCTCTTACCTGTTATGAATACAAAACTCATCACAGGGAAAGAAAGGAAAACACAATTAGAAGAGCATGTTATCATTTATAAAGCTGCTGGGCATGCTAATCAGATTTCGATAATGCATTGTTACCATGACACCCACTGACTCAGAGACTCAAAACTATTTTCTCATTAGTCTTTGACCAGAATACAGTCCTTTCAATAGGCTTTCCTATTTCTCATTCAATTATTGAAATTAAAATGAGTTGAGGTACATCATCATTCTCTTGCAGTATAAATTGACTCCTGCTGAATGCTCTGGAGTGATTCAAAAGCAGTGCTGTTGAAATATTGTCTTCCTTTACTGGATAAAATATATGTATAATGCAACAGAATACATTTAATCATACTTTTTTTTTCTTTTTCTTTTTTTTTTTTTGGTAGATGACTTCTATATATGAGGTATTCTGGAAATAAAAACAAGCAAATAAAAATGAGTAGTTTCCACAGAATTTTTCTGGCATCAAGTGTAAATAGTCTCTAGTTTTGTTCCCATTTTAAACATTTTAAGTTATGTTGAGAACAGAAATATTTTTGTGGCTATTAAATGAGATCCAGAAATCTGGGTAGAACTCCCACACTTCTACATTCTTTCCTTTTTGTCCTCTGATAGATCATTTCTCTTCTGTGTCAGGTGTAGAACAACCTCCACCTCTGGTCTGAGAAATTTTCTATATGTGTGCATGCAGTCACACACACAAGTGCACTTTCAAATCATCTTTGAACAGCATCAAAATAATCTACACACTGACACTGAGCACGCTAATAATTTGCGGATAAACAAATTTGGAGCTATGATGTGAATTTTGCTGGTGTTTCTGCATATAGAAATGACTTTAAATCCCCCAAATCCATTTTTATGTGTCCTACTACTTGAACAAGGGTCTTTCTCATGGTTGTCTTTGTGCACTACTGGGTAGATAGGGATAAAGGTGCAAGTCTCGCTGGTAGCTGTAAAGATCTGTCATCTTCAAGCTAAAGGTGCTGTTGGATTTATGGATCCTCAGTTACTTACCCAAGAGCAATGAGAGAATGTGGGTTGGTAGTAGGAACTTGTATGCAGTAAAAGGATAGAGGTATGTTTTAGGTTCTGGATGTTGCCTGCTGAATAGTGATGAGGACTGTCTTTTGGATCTTTACATCTGAGCAAACTGGAGTGAGGTGAGAGTGTGCAGTTTGCTGCAGCTCTGGGGACCGGTGGTACATCACGTGTGTACCTTGTGCCCAGTGCTCCTCAGTCTGTACAAAGGGTCTTAGTCCCCCCTGTGTGCTCCCACGTGGCAGTGGCTCCCAGGACAGTAGATGAAGGGGAGCAGACTAGGTCTTTGTATGTGAGGAGAGCAGAACATCTCTGTTGTGATGCTCTCTGCAGATCTGAGAGTAGAATTTTGCCTTAAGCTTTTTAAATAATAAAAGTAAAACTTCAAACACATCCTGTCATCTACAGAGGGCGGCAGCTGGAAGGAGGGAGGAGAACAGTGCTTCATTTTTGAGGTTCAGGTGACAACTGGTCAAACTTCAAAAACAAACAGTACTTGTACTCCAGACAAGCTGAAGAGTACTCTGCAGATAAATAGCTACTGCGAGTTCCTCTTTCTGTTGAAAAATTTAGAAACGTTTTCCAACGTATCTTTTATATCCACACCGGTTTCCTGTTAAAAATCTGGTTAGCTGAGAAAGAGCTACACAGGCCCGAATGTTTGGAATAGAGGACAAAAATCTGCATCTTCTTCCAAGTTCCAGAATAAGCTGAGGATGTTAATGCTGCACCTTTAAGAACCATACTGTAATTACACTGAGTTATTTCATGGCGTGTAGTGGTTTTATTTATCTTTATTACTAACCTTCCTGAGTGGCTGAAGAGTCAAGCTCTGCAGCATAGCAGAGGTGTTTGTTAATGTCTGATAAAATCCTGATGAACAGTAAAATACTGTATTCTTGCTCCACATGTGTGCTGGTATAATATGTAATGTCTTTAATATATTCATAAATATTAATCATGTCAACTCTTCTAAAATGCTTGTAGCTCTTTTCATGCAAACATTGTTTGAGTCAGTGGAATAGAATGAATTTCTGAATTGAGAAAAAGTACAAACTGTAGGTTCTTAAAGCTATTTAAAACTTGCGCTGAAAATTGTCAAATTGTCAACTCCTTTGTAATATCTTGTTCACCTGAGACAGAAGTGGAATTGCTTGTGTTCTTTCTGTTGGTATTTCAACTCTCGCACTTACTGAGGAAAGAAATCAAAACTATTATCAATTTGTTTATTATATCAAAAATACCATAGCACTATGGTGGATTTTCTTTAAATTCTGTTGCTATTGGAAAACGGGAGGTGGGTATTGTCTCCTTGGTAATTAGGAGGAAAAAAAAGAGTAAATACATTCATGCATCAAGCATCTTGTAAATAAAGGCAGTTCAAGTTTGATACCTTAGGAAAAGGTGCCAGTGAAGGGATGCGAGAGAAAGGTGAGGTGATGGGCTAGAAGAACAATCTGTGTTCTGAAAGAACAGAAGCAGCTCTGCATTGTATCTCTTGAAATTGAAGGAGATGATGTTATCCCGCTGAAAATCTGTGCATGGATAGATGAGAAAAACAACCTCATAGACAAAGGGTGGGGGGAAAAAATAGCAAAAAATAATTGAGGTTGAATGGAAAGACTCCGAGAGTCATTGAGTGGGTTGGGGAGAGAACAGCAACTCGAGGTGGACTTGTATTCACACAAGAAGCTTTTAGGGGAATTCTGTAGCACATCAGGGCAGGCTATGGAGGGGCAGTGATTTTGATGGTCCCTGAGTGACTGGGGCATTATGGGTGTTCAGCAATGAAACATTTATGAAAGCTTGGTCTACAGAAGGGTCTAAGCACCTATCTCTAATCCCAACGTCTCTTCCAGCTGTTTAAAGCTGAGCAGCACGAAATCACTTCTCATGTTGGCTGAAACAAGCAGCCAAAAGCTGTGAAGTCTGCTCTTGACTTTAGCTATACCCTGTCTCTAGTGGAAGTGCAAGTTTTGAGATGAGCTACACAGGATACAATTTGGAAAATCCAGTTGGATGTTCAGAACCAATTCCAGGCTTAAAATCTGTGAGTGACTGAGCTCTCTGGTAGCCTCTCGAGCCTAAATCCAAAATGTTGCTGGTAATCCCAAGTGAGAGAAAGGAGTCAGAATAATGTTATTTTCTCAGAGTTTTAAGGAGCAGTGACTGATAAATAGTCAAAGTAGGACTCTGTCAGAGTGGGAGTGACTTTCATTATACAAAAACTTCTAAGGTTTAATAAGTTAAATTCTTGAGCAGAATTCAAGTCAGAATGAACGGAGAGACTGAAAGGAATTCTTGCTTAGGTGAGGCCCTCGTGTTATTTTTTACGTTATTTTAATTTTCTTCTCATGTCATCATTTGGACTTGTGAGGAAACTATCAACAGATTAATTTTAGTGTGAAAAAGGGATAGACTGCAAAGCGCAGCAGAGCAGTAATTGAGGAATGGAGGGAGGGTGTGGAGCAACCTCTGAGGGGAGACAGATAGGAGACAGAGCCAAAATTCAAAGGGGAAGGCATTCACAGAAAGGAGAGGCAGGCCGGGTTTCAAGCTGGCCACGGTCAGTTGTTTAGAGGTAACAAGCAGAATCTGACACTGCTCATTGCTCACTGCATCTCAGGAGACTTGTGCTCAGAGAAGGAGGGTAATGCAGAGGAACAAAAATCAGACTTGAGAGCTTGACAGGTACATGTACAATTCCAGATTTCACGGTGGACACACTTTTGTAGTTCGAGAGCCTGTAAGCACTTTGTTTGCCAAGGTGGGTTACAAGCAGGGAGTATGCTGCTTTTTTTTGTCCCCTGCCTCCACAGTTCTTGGCCCCCTGCAGGCTGAACTGGGCAGTAGGGCCCATTACTGGTAGATGCCGATGCATCAATCCACACCATTCTTTTTGCCAAATGTAATATTCTCATGTATCAATATGTGGTGAGAAAAATCTACAGGGTATGAAGAGAGTCAGACAATCTGACACACAAAATAATTGGCTGCTTTCTTTTTGGTTACATATTGCGGATAATATTTTTTAATAACTAAAACTGCACATGGCCCATGAAACCTCAGCAAATGAAAATTGATGACATATTGAGTGACTAGGTTCTTCAGTCACAAAAGCAGGTTAATTTAAAAAAATTCTACTTACATTAAATATATTCCTTCTTATACTTCAATAATTCCTAATAACAATCTTAGATTTGGATTTATTTCTATGAGAAGAAAGAGGAATTTTCTATTATACCATTTTGTTTAATGTACTGACTTTCAAGTATTGATGCTATAGTTATTTGGTGAAACTATGGAGACTTCCAAGTCAAACAGTTACTGCTTAAGTTATGATTCCAGGACCTACAAAATATCACTACAAGCTGTTTGTTAATTAAATACAGCAGCATTTGTCTGTATGTATGCTGTAATTTAACATGAAGTTGTGCGATTTGACTGGGCTACCAGACGGTCTTTCTAATTAGAGACTTTCACATATGCTTTTGGGGATTCTTCAGAAAATCTGCCAACAGAAAGAAAGGTTTGGAGTCAGTGATTTTGAAGGGTTGACTTTTGTGGTCACCCATCATCCCTTAGAGCCACTGACTAAGCTGAGTCAATAGTGACTCGAAGGTGATGCCAGACACGTTAACACACCCAGGACAAAAGCAAGTTCTCAGAGATGTCAAGGAAGGAACAGACTGACAATTGGACTCTGTCAGGGACCCTTTCAAATTCCATTATGGAAAAGTTCCAGCTGTGATGTGCTCAGGTACTCTCCTGTTTGTTGTGCTACGAATTGTTTTCTTTGGTGGCGTTTAAGAGTTGTGTTGGTTTTCATGGAATTACTGCCCAATCCCAAAGTTGCCTACGCAGGCCCTGGGCCTTGCGGATAATTAACTGTGCAGGTACTGTATTGCCCTGCAGTAGGCTTCCAGCGGAGTCAGGAGTGCTGAGCATGTACTGCCCGGGTGACCTGCAGTTGTGCAGCAAGTGCAACGTTGCAGAGATCCGTTCTGCCCATTCAGGGAACTGCTTGATTCATCACAGACAAGAGAGTTTTCTGTACACAGAAATCCTGGAATAAAGCTGAGATAGTTTCCTGATTGATCCCTCTGGAAATTAGGCGAAGAGGGTCCCACGGGAAGCCGGCCGAGTAACGACACTCACATCGATACGATTACATGCCGTTCTCAGACTTTATTTTGCACAACTACTGTTTATATGGTTTTTATTACAGTATCACGTGTTGCTCCAAGCATATTGATTGGTGTGTTACAACTGTCCACGCGCCCTTATAGCAAAACTGATTGGTTACATGCTGTATCGCCATGCGCCAAGCATGCACCACAAAATACGAATGATTGGTTACTGGGTCCCCACTTTGTATGGGAAAAACACACCTCTCATTGTAACTAATGTATCTTTAGCATTCCTCCAAGGATGAGAACTACCTCTCGATGTAGCTAATGTATTTTTACTTATCATCGCCAGCAGCTGCAAGGATGAGAACTAGCCTAATCCCAGGCCAGGTTGTCCAATGCTTTCAAAGGCACATTGTGCCCTTGTTCTGCAAGGAATTCTCCTACAATTAGGAAGTATCATTAATTGCCTGAGAGTAAGGAGCTGAAACCAGGCAAAACTAGGCTCTGTGGGTAACAATGCTCATGGCCAGTGGCCTGTGGATACATGTAGGGGAGGAAGGGATCTCCCTGCCCCTGGAGTCTGCCCCATGTTTTGACCCACTCTTATCAGTGCTAAGAGAAGCTCTGTGTTCACATGAAGAGTGGGACTGGTCAGGCAAGCTGTGTAGATCTGAGAGCCAGGGAGGAGGAGGGATAGAAGTGTCAGTGTTCACCCTTTCTATCTGGTCACTAAGCTTACTAGGCTTTTGGATCTCACAGTGAAAGGATCTTGGAGATCCCTGTTAATAAATGGTCCATAAACAGTGAGCTTCAGAAGACTTTTTCTGCTAGTTTTTTGAGTCCTAAATGCTGAGTTCCACATTATAAATTAAACAAGGCTGAGACTTAAAAGTTGTAAGACTCACGGTAATCACAAAGGTCTCAGTTGGCTCTCAATGGAATAGAATTATTCTGATTTGTACCTTGAAATAGAAACTTTAAAACCTAGTTCAGGGTTCACTGCAGAAACAGATGTTTTTTATGTATCCTTTTATTACTATTGATAGCTATTGAAGAATTGTGAGATAGTCTGCGACATTTTACTTAGGACTTTTGAACAGCATTTGTGTTGAGAAGTCATAATGATTTAATTTCTAAGAGAATCTCAGATTCTTGTATGTTTCAACAAAGCCTTTAGTTACCGGACTACATATTAAATTTGAAAAGGGTTAGAAATTCTTTTTTGAGTGGCACAATTAATTTTCAGTCATCTAGCTGGCTTTATGGAACTCATCATATTTGTCAGACTAGACATTTGTTAAGATGTTTTATCAAACTGAGCTAATACAGCAAGTTGAAAGAAGAAAAGTTACGTTCATTTATTCGGTGAAAAAAAAACCATTGCAGAAGTCTTTCAGTCAGTTCCCCAGTGTACAATATTATCCAAGTGCTTGGTGTTTTCAAGTATAGCAAAATTTTAATTTCAAAAGTAGCTCTGTTTATTTCAAATCTTTGGCAAGCTTTGTGTTTTTATACAAGGAAACAGTCTTCGCATAACATCATTCTCTCTCAGGCCTACAAAGCCTACTGTGTTTACTTCACAAACATGTTTGAGTGGGTGGGCATTAGATTTCCTTTGGGATTCTCAATCTCATTATTTTTATCAATAAAAAGCCTCTGCTGGACAAAGGAATAAATCACATATAAATGAAATATGAGAGATTACATGAGAAGCTCAGCTTTTGCTTAGTCTAATCCAATATCTTTGGCCAAACGTCTCAATGTCAAAGGCTTTATAAGTATTCTACAGGATCAGTCTGGCAAAGAGAAATCAATAACCAGGTAATGGATTTGATTAAAATTTTTCCCCTTCCACCCACTCCCACAAGCCAAATGTTTCTACCCATACTAATCTCTTCTGGCACACTGGTTATTCTCTGTGGGTTTATGGAATGTATATATATATATATATATATACACACACACAATGATTTATATAATTTCAGAGGGCTGTGTTAACTGTTGGTATTTGTTTTAAGGAAAAGCAATGTTTGTATCTCGTTTTATTTTTCTTTAAAGAGATCAGTTCTGCAGTGTGCTTTCAGAAAATACAGAATGATAATTATAACTCGGCTACACATTTAGATCCCATTTTGATGTGCAAAAGTTGCCTTTTTTTCTGCTGCTACTAGCATGCCAAGGAGCTTCATCTTACACAGGCCAGGGTACCCAGCAGATGTCCAAACCTCTGGAGATTTTCTTTGTTGAAGCAGGTGTCTCCTTTACCCCAGTCCTTCTGATCTTCAATGTTTGAGATGGTTGTATCGACAGACCATGGGCCATCTGGAACATCTGACTTCAGAAACATTAATAATTAAACCATTGGTGTTCTGGAAGGATGTTGCCTGTGCTTTAATGTAGTGGTTTTCCACATCAATAGGAAAATAACAAAAAAAAAAGTTAGTTGCATGCATTTTGAAATTGAGTCACAGATGCTTTAATTGTAGAAATTCATCTGGACTTTGCATCACTTTTTCTAAGTATACCCTTCACTTACCAGAACTGTCCTTGAAAGGTATTCTAAACTATAAATACCTTGCAGGACAAAATGCAACTTCTTTTATATCAGGAATCTTAAGAGTCTATCATTATATTGATTTTAAAAAGCAAACAGTCTGCTGTTCCATGATGTGGTTACTGAATAGGCTTCACTTTTCATCCAGAATGACCACACTTTAATGAAAAACTACCTTTGGCTTCTATTTCCTGGTTGGTGGAAATATTGTCCACTCAAGAGTGATTCGCTAATAATATCTCCATTACAATAATTCAGCAAACAGCAGGAGAGAGAAATGCTGATGACAATTGAATAAAGGAAAAGGAGGAAGCTGGCTGACAGAAGAAGCAGTCCTCCTATTGAGCAATTGAAATGTATATTTGAAATAATTACAGGAAGAAAATATATTGTAATAAAATGCTGCTCTTTGATGAAACCGTTCTGGAGTTAGTTTCACAGGTGGCTTTACTCACTGAATTTCAAAACCAGTGATTGAAAACCTATTTAACCTTCTACGGGAAACTGATAAATAGTAGGAAGCCTTTCCAATATTTAAGATAGACCGTGACATACTATTTTGAAGATCACAGATTTTATAGCACAGCCATTTTGTTGACTGTCTTGTTTAGGTATTTTCTGCTGCCTAACACACATGGCTCAGATTTTTAAAAAGCTCTTGTGCAGTGGGAGCTGGTCAAAAGGTGTCTGGAGTCTGGGTGTGGTGTAGCCTTTAAGGCATAACTGTAGCTGAAACAAACTAAGGTCTCTGGCATTTTAGAAATTTATGACAGGATGCTCACACCGATTGTTTTTTCTCTCATTTTTGTTTCTCCTGTATTGCTAAGGAGTAGCAGGTGTAGTCACTGTGGAAACTATACTTGGTTTCTTTGTTTGTATGTTCTCTCCCCTGTGTGTAGATACATAGTGAGAAACTTCATTTCTCTTTGTCTTGGTGGAGGGAAAAAGGAATGTGGCTTTTGAAATGTAAATTCTGTTTCACAGGGCATTTACATGAGCATAAGCCTGCTTCCAAGCAAGCTAGTGAATTCTTTATTTTCTTGAGTTCCCCAGAGCTAAGACTATCTGAGTGGCAGTTTGCTTTCTGCAAAAACGAAGGCTACGCTAGGAAAGGCAGTTGGGGTGTGTATGTAAGAGGGCAAAGGAAAGAGTTGGAGGCAACTGCTTTACAGGGATTCAGACTCGCGGAACACCTGGAGAAACACCCAGAGGAACATCCGTGGCTGATATCAACCCCTGAGATATCAACACTTGAGCCAGGGCTCTGGGCTTGCTGGACGCCACGTGGTCCCCAGGCCCCCTGAGCCAGATGTGACACCAGGAGCAGGGTGTCCCTGCGGCTCACGAAGCAGCGGCTGTTCTGGCAGTCACACAGCTGCTGGTGCCCAGCGAGGCCCCATAGCTGGCGGACTCCGAAGGAGGAGACCAGAGGCCAGAGGGGAAGGACTCAGGCCGCAGGTCACCGGCCAGAGAAATCAGCAGCTTGAACGGCAGAAACTGGGATAATATGAAACCTTCGTGCCTGTAACTTCCTACTGAAACAAGTTCTTAGCTCGTGCAGATAAATGTTTGATGAAGGATTACATTTCCCTCGCAAAGCAATACCCCTTGATTTTACTCGTTATTTTTAATTATGTAATATATTTTATAGGATGGTATAGCTATACTTTTCTATGTAGCAAATAACATAATTACCAAGATGTTTTTTCTTCTTAGATGTTAGTCTGGCCAGTCTCACACACACACTTTAGAAGCTCTTACAGAGCTTCTGTGGTTTCTTTTATCTAATCTTTACCTTGGTTATTTGCTGTATTTTTTTCTCTTTTTTTGTCTCCAAGTGAATGAATGCTATTTTTTACAGATTAATTTGTTGCCTCTCCATTACAAATATGAAATTTCTCTTTAAAGCCTTTTTCAGAACAACCTCAATCTTCATTCCCACAACATGAAGTTATTTGACCTTGGATACATTTGAACTCCTGATGGGAATAAAAAGATAGCTAGTCTTTGTGTAGTATTATTTAAGTTATTATTTGGCTATCTTATCTTTATCATATGTCACTTAAATTTTATGCTTGTCTATAGAGTAAATAGTTTTCAAATGTATTGAATGCTTTGCTTACATAGAATTAGTCTCATTATTCCTAAATGATTGTCTTGCGTTCCACATTCATTATCTGAATTTTAGACCTGCAAACAGCCATATTTAACATTGGGAGCATTAAACCAATCTAATCATATCAGTTGAGTGATTGTCAGTTTCACAGAACAGGTGTCAAGTTCAATCATTTTCTTTACAACAAAATTTATTCAGTTATTCAATTCAGTGATACTTTGGTGTGATTGTTTTGACTCTTAGAAATTAACAGTTTCTGATCAGCTGTGTGGATAATTAGATCTGACATCTACTTAAAAGAAGTAAAATAATTTATGATAACCATTTTTATAGAGAAAGGGAGGAGGACTATGAAGTTGAAATCTCTTTGTAGAGTACCAATAAAATGGTATATTTCTAAACCTGTTAGTACAGCTTCAGTGAAGCCATGAATATGTTCTGGGAAAGTTTTGCGGAAATTTTCCTGCTTTTCAGGGGGTTACACAGAATTGCAGAGTGTTAGGGGGTGGAAGAGGCCTCTGAAGATCACCTAGTCCAACCACCCTGCTAGAGCGGAATCACCTGGAGTTCTTGGGTTTCTTTTCCTCCACATCACCCTGATTTTCAGTTTCTGCTGGTCCTTGCACAACGACTGCCTGGAAGTCACCAGATGCAATTCAGTTTTGTGGATCTTTAATTAATTTATTCAAGGTTCTGAGAAAAAAAGATGTTGTTCCCTCTAGTGGCTTCAGATTCAAAATAGTTGGGGTTTTCTTCTGGCTTCATCAGCATCCCTATTTGAGGACAAGGAGATGGAATTACAGAGGGCTGGCTGCCTCCTGGCTTGCGTTGGTCTCAATTTCACTGGTTTGATCCCGCATTTCTGCTGAACACGTCACTCATTCTATTCAGAGTTGTTATACGCGTCAAAATGTCTCTCTTAATAGAATCTC
Organism: Trogon surrucura; assembly: GCA_020746105.1. Classification (NCBI taxonomy): domain Eukaryota; kingdom Metazoa; phylum Chordata; class Aves; order Trogoniformes; family Trogonidae; genus Trogon; species Trogon surrucura. Next base: position 49,563,279 of record CM036621.1, on the reverse strand, counting down.
TTGTGTTATGTTTCTTTGTGTGCAATTATAATCTTGATGCCTTTAACATTCTCGGTTCATTATTGTTTTCTTCTGTGCAATAAAGGCAATTGTTTTTTCCCTGAAGTCTGCTGTGAGGGTTCTAGTGGAGTAGCTAAGGAGATATCCGTGTTTGTTATATTGTTAAAATGTGTGTTTCCTAAAGTGTAGCTGTTAAAATAACAAACATTAGTGTTAGAGTTGAGTCAAGAATGACAATTCAATTGAGGCAATGTCTAAGATATTTGAATTGGAAATAAACCTCAAATATTTAGAATGTTTACAAAAATTGAATTGCACTGAAATGTCTCTTTTCAAGGTAGGAGGCTTAGGTTTTATATAAATATCACTTTGGTATTTCTAAAAAAAGATTTTAGAAGGTGGGAGGGCCTTTTAATGGGTATGACTGACTTCTTTGGTTACATTTCTGGCTTGAAGTATTTAGACAGAGGTTCACATCCCTGCAGATTTTTGCTATGCCCCAGCCAAGGCTGTGGCTCGCTGCTGTGCAAAGGGAGGATCCTTTCCTCCTCGGTCTGTATCCAGCTGCTCATTTCCAGTCCCTGCTCTTAGGCAGCTCAGGTGCACAGTGAGCCCATTTGGAGAACATGACTGCCAGGAGGCTTCCTTCCATTTTTTTCTGCAGCATTAAGTTTCTGCTAATATAATGCTAATGAGGGGAACATGTGGCTGAGGGACACGAAGTGAAATCGCATCCTAGTCGCAATGAGTCTATCTGAGATGAAAAATAGTATTCTGATTTAGATGGAGGAAAAACTTGGTTACCAGTCTGTCACACCAGAAGTCGGGGCCTTCCCTGTCATGTAGTGGCATCTCTGTCCTTCATTTTTGTCATCTTGCCAAACATAATCTAAGTTCAGTAGTTCAGTAAGTTCAGTAGATTTTGGAGTGAGAAGTACTTACTGGTTGGTGATGCATTATCTTTAGTTCTATACTTTAGCGCGAATGTTCAAGATTCACCCTTACAAGGATTTTGGTATGGTCATTTTAGTCTTCGATACTATTTAATTTCATTTCCTAATGTGTTTCTTTTGTGTTTAACATGTTTTGTTTTAGTAGACCATGTTGAATTTATGCCTTAACCCCTGGTCTGTATGTTTTGGGATCAGTGGAGATTTTGGATTTTCTGACATCAATCCTGTTTCAGGTTACTGCTTTCAGTTGTGAATCACTTCAAAAGTCATTGTTAGCACGCAATCAGGTTTAATGGTTGAAGTAAGGAAGATGTCGTACTGTCATTTATTTTTTTTGTATTTATATATTTTCCCTCAAGCTGTATTGTTGGAGTAATTTGGATAACTTTGGGTGCAAAACAGTTGCAGGAGCTCAGGTAGCAAGGGGAGCTTGACTGACTGTGAGAGCGCCAGGACGTGTTTGACCCCTGAAGGATGTCAGTGTGGACCCAGGTTCTTAGCTCTTTGTAACTATGCTCTTTGCGTTTGAGTAGTGTATATATAAAATGAATAAGGAACAGAAAGAAAGAAGGCTGCAGTATAAAATTGTCCACACTTTAAATCAGCTTTGAGATTTGTTGCGTGTGAGGCTCTCAGGTTTTTTGGTTTTCCCTTTTCCTTGAGCAATGAAGTGTTTACACTGCATGTCCTCATGAATGAAAGCTCAATTTTCATACAAAGTCCTTATATGAAAAGGTGGAAGATTGTATTAATTTTGGTACATTGTTTTCTCTTGTATCAACCCAGGATTCTGTTCATGGTCAGCATTTCTATTCCTCCTCCACTCTCAGACTTCAAATTGTTATCGATCACTGTCTCCATTAACTAATTTCCTGGTTATGTTCCTATCCCCAGGGCATGGCTCAGTAAGATCACCAGTTGCCCAAAATGCAAACACTTGCTGAGTGCACTGTCCTGTGTGTTTTCTTGGGCTTCACTGTTGAGATCATTACACAGTGTGAGCTAAATATTTTTTCAGGTGCCTGGGAAACATTCAAATCCCAATGCAGAGCTTTCCACAGGCTGTGAAATCTCTGTGCACTCTCTGAACTCTCTGTGCATATGAATGTGTGGCTTAAAAATGATGCTTTTTACAAACATGCAAATAGGATTAATGGCTGTGCTTCATTACTGGCTATTGATTGAGATTAGACATCACTGGACAATCATTTGGGGATAATGGATTTGAAATGACTGAACCACAACTTTGCATTTTTGAGGAACTGTGACACAGGATTATCATTGTTAATATAGGTCATAAATCTCTTCTGTACATGGAATTCACGTGTCTGAACTCCTTCCAAACCACACTTCTCCCTACTTCAACAGCCCTTCATTAAAATATGAGGGTTTGGAGTCATTCCAGTGGAAGAAAAATGACGCATGGTGGATGGGATGGGTGTTGAGATTAAGCATCATAGAGTAATAGGACACTGTTTAATGTATGTTATGGATATCGATTGATACTATGCATAATTTTGTGTGAGTTAAATACACTAATTTATTTTTTTAATCTAGTAGTGTATATGAAGACTTTAACTTACATTGACATTATTTGAGGGAAAATATTGGAATGGTACAGAAAAGGTACCGTGTCTGGAAAATGTCGTACAGTTGACACGCTGCAGGGCAGGGATACCATCCAGAGAGACCGTGATAGGTTTGAAAGGTGGGCCCATGCAAACCTCGTGAAGTTCAGCAAAGCCAAATGCAAGGTCTTGTGCCTGGGTTGGGGCAATCCCAAGCACCAGAACAGGCTGAGCTTCTGAGAGCAGCCCTGGGGAGAAGGACTTGAGGGTGTTGGTGGAAGAAAAACTGAATATGAGGCAGTGATGTGCGCTTACAGCCCAGAAAGCAAATTGCATCCTGGGCTTCATCAAAAGAAGTATGGCCAGCAGCCCGAGGGAAGTGATTCTCCTGCTCTGCTCTGCTCTGCTTCGACACCACCTGCAGTTCTGTGTCCCACTCTGGGGTCCCCAACACAAGGAGGACATGGACCTGTTGGAGTAGGTCCAGAGGAGGCCACAAAGAAGATCAGAGGGCTGGAGCACCTCTGCTATGAGGACAGACTGAGGGAGTTGGGGCTGTTCAGCCTGGAGAAGAGAAGGCTCTGGGGAGACCTTACAGCAGCCTGACAGTACCTGAAGGGGGAGGGACTGTTTACAAGGGCCAGGAGCAACAGGACAAGGGGCAACGGTTTTTTAAGATTTCAAGAGAGTAGATTTAGATTAGATATTGGGAAGAAATTCTTTTCCGTGAGGGTGATGTGACACTGGAACAGACTGCCCAGGGAAAGTTGTGGATTCCCTCTCCCTGGAAGTGTCCAAGGCTGGGTTGGACAAGACTTTGAGCAACCTGGTCTAGTGGGAGGTGTCCCTGCCCATGGCAAGGAGGTTGGAACTAGATGGATCTTGAAAGTTCCTTCCAACCCAAACCGTTCTGTAATTCTGTGAAAATGTGCTAGTTTTGCAATGTTTGCTCACTGTATTTAATTTCAGGTAAAATAATTACTTCTCATGAAGGTAATGGAGGAAAATTTACTTGGCAATATCTTAAAGCAAGGTGGCACAACTGGACCCGGAGACACTGACTGCCTTCAAGCATAAGCAGCTTTCGTAACTGTTGGAGATATCACTGCCTAGGCAACTCCAAGCTCGCTGCTTCAAACAGAACGCACAAATGCTCCTACCTCTTGGTAAATAGGTGTAATATTTTGGTGCAGGATGCTGAACATGTGTGGGCAGAAAGCTTTTAGAAAAGACATCATTTTTTATTAATTTTGTTGTTGTTTAAAAGGTAATTATTCATTGGTCTTTAAATATTGCATGGAGCCCTGCATTGTCTAGTGCCTGCTGTCCTGCTGACATGCATGCATTATGTTACATTTAATCTCCAAGTATTTTAACTAGTTTATATTTTGTATTTTCAGTTTTATTCCTTACCTGGAATGCTTCCAAAGCCTCCTAAAAGGCAATTTTACATGTACTAAAACCTGCCTTCCACCAGGTGCCTAAATTATTTTAAAATCTCATTTAAGCACTTTTAATTACATGACACTGAAAGACACCTAACTCATTTTTCATACGTTAAAAAGACCAGCCTGCACTGAATGGTAGTGTGCTCAATATTTTTGTGGGGGTACCAAGCTAATCTTAGCGAGCCAATGGGTTTGAATGTAGCAGGCCTGACTGTGGTCTGTAGAGATTGTAACGTGAATGGGAGCAATTTGCTACCTTGTGGACGTAACAAAAAAAATCATCATAATGATCCTGAATGCAGAACTGTAGGCTGTGTTTAGAGCAGGCCAAAACCTTGAAATGAGGGAATAATTGTGCATTAGGACAGAGAAGAGGCACTAAGAGCAGTGGGAAAGGTGCCTGGTGAAACAGGATTTTTTGGGGGGGGGGGGGGCGGGGGGGTGACTAGATCACCCAGCTTCTGTCATCAGTACTCAGTTCAGAAAGGGAAGATGCTTTAAAATATGGAGGACTAGTTAGGTTGAAACTTGTTTATAAATTACTTGAATTTGCTGTCTAAAAATCTATATATGCCACCCTGGGACTCTTTTTGGTAGAAGGAGCATGTTATATTTAAATTTTTGCAGATGTGAAATTGTCACTTTTGAAGTACAATGTAGCCTCAAGGAAGTTTTAATAAAGAAAGCGAACTTCATTAAAACAAAACATTGCTACTTTTATGATGCCTAGTCCCAGTGTCTGTCTTAGCTAGAGGCAGTGATGAGTGGTGCTGTGACCAAAAACTGCTTAATCTGTTTTCCCCTGATGTCACACCCAGCTGTCAGCCAGGTAGGATGGCAGTGGGAAACAGTTATCCTGTCTTGGGTCAATATATAAGCATGAAATATGATAAAAAGATCTAGCAATTAGGTAATGTAGAATGAAAAATTACCTTGAGTTTTTGCACTTGGCATACTATGCATTGACAGTTTTCTGATGCTTTCCAGCCAGTGGTCTTGGGTGACAGGTTTTTGCAGGATGGCTGCATTTTTCTTCTCAGACAAAAAGCCATGTACCTATGTACCGTCCACCATCTGCTGGTTAATGCCGTGCTTCCTGGCTTCGAAACTTCTTTGTTAGTTCATAGAATGTCAGATTGTGATTGATTTTGCGTTTTTGAGATTTAATTTCTTTTTTCACAGCTTTGGTGATAAATGAGGAAAAGGAAAGGTATTTTCATGTTTCTACTGCTGCATATTCTGGCATTCACCTTCTGTATAAATGACATTTTGTGTCTATTAATAAAACAGGAGTAAAGTTGGATTTAAGATTATTCTGAAGGATGAAACACATTACAATTCCTACAGAAGATGTGTCTTAGACACAGTCTATGAGGATAAAGGAAGCAACACCCAAACCAGCCATAGATATCAAGAAACCTAGGGGTTTTAATAAGAACCTAGGGGTTTTAATAAGAAATGTCACTGTAAATAATTAATGTGACTCAGAGTTCCAGTAACAAAAAAAAGTGAACTATATCTCCAGTCTGTTTCAAGGTTACAGAATCTATTAGAAACAGAATCTTTGCTATGAGTGTTTTGTTCAAATACAGACTAAAAAGGTAAGGATGGCTGCACGTGCCAAATTCCTCTGGACCATCATCTCGTACCCAGCAATGAGTAGCAGGAGGTACCTGGGAATTCAGAAGAATAGGAAAGGTGTTTGTGAGGTTTTGTCTTAGTACCCTCCTGGATGTAACTTCGTATTTCAAAGGTTCTTCAGCCAGATGGAGTTTCCCTGTGGTCCCTGATGTATTCCTCTTCCAGAACTTTGTCCCGTCTCCCTTTGTACCCTCAAAGAGCTGGATCCACATCATCATTTATCAAGGAACTGTGAAACTCTCCTGCCTGATGTGGAGATGATCACCTGTTGTCCTTTCAACGTTTTTTTAATGGGAGTTTTTTGTTAATACGTTGATGCCAGCCTTTTTAAATTCAGCCCCATTTTCACCTTCTCTGGTGAGAAGAAAATGATGGGCTGTGACATAAACACACCTTGGCACAGTAGCACAATGAAGAAGAGTTACAATGACTGCACAGCTGAACTGGTAGTTGGTATTTCCATCCCTTACATTGTTTTTAGTATGAAGTGGAAATGAGAGTGTTTAAGTACACCTCTCATAACCAAAGGTGGGACCCTGTTGGTAGGTATATACTGTAACTGGGTCGCTGTTTTTAAGCCTGTTTCCAAGGAGAATGAAGCTTACAATGATTTATCCCACTCCTCCATTTCTTCTGCACGTGGTCCTTACAGTCTTTCACATGCTCTCTAGTAATTTTTAACCTGCAGGCAATTTCTGACAAAACTTGGAAGGCAGAAGTCTAAAGGATTAATCAATGCCTGATATATTTGTTTAATCAACAACTAAGATGATGGGTCAAAGAGGCAAAAGATAACTCCACAGGCTTTCAGGCTTCATTAGTTCTGTTTTTCATGGAATAACTAATTTTTTCTAGACATTTCCTTCCTTTATCTTTCTTCATCAGCCTAGCATAAAATGTCAGCAAAATTAAAGTAATCGTTAGCAGTGTTTGTAGTTCTTCCCTTGGGCTTTGTTGTGCTTAGGGTCTTCCTGTACTGATACTGCAAATAGCATAGTAGCTTTTAGGACTTTGCTTAAGAATAATTGCATGAATAGAGGTAAATAAGAGACATCATTTTTCCGATTAAGCAATTGGGATATTGACTTCCAAGTGTTTTTCAATTGCCGTGACTATTAATCCTGTAATGTTTTAGGCTGTATGCTTAAACTTTGCTTTTGAGTGGCTGATGCTTATGCTGATGCGTAAGTTTCGGTCAGATGCTACCTGTTGCTGCAGCATTTTTAGGACACAAAACTCTAAAACAAGTTGTGTTCAGTTTAGTGTGTTGCTTTGAGAACCATTATTTGACAGCACTGTGTGTAAGGCTTTGCTCACTGCCTTTTGATTTGTGTCAGGAAAAGAACCGTATCTTACTTTTCCTGAAGAGCACAGGGTATGCCCACAGCACTACATAAATCATACATACAACTGCTAGTAACACAGATGTTATGATGTTCACTTAATGCCGTGTAGAACACAGTAACAAAATTGTCTGATTCACAGTACTGTCCTTGGCAACTGTTAAAAATAATATTCCTGTGATTAACTTGAGATACGCTGGACAGAGAAATCTACCTTGCTGTTATTTACCAAATAAAGTGTAGAGCAAGATGTCTTCACTCTCTACCAGTACACAGAATAAAGCTGGCCAAGCAATGCTTGGTGGTTATGATGAGATATTGCTCCGGTCAGTGGCATAACCAGTTGAAAGAGGGATGTCCTAGGCAGCTGGATCTGATGATACAAGTGGCTTTATCATTTGTTTTGGCTGATGCAAAATGACAATCCTTATAAATTTTGAAGGGTGGGATCGTTGGTCCTGCTTGGCAGCTGGTGGTGTTAAGCAGAATAGCTTGCCAGCTCGACATTCCACAATATCTTCAGAGGCAACCTGAGCACTCCCCCTGGAGTGGCTTGAGGTTCAAATCGTAGTCCATCATCCAGAAATACTAGAACAAGGTGCAGTGTTTGAAGCTTCTTTGACTGTTGGTATTGCATTTGGTGTATTTACGGGGCAATGCTACCCGTGTAGCTGTTGCTTTCATTTGACTGCCATTCCAGAGAGGTAATCAGTCACCTGAAATGTTGTCGAATAACTGTGCCAAAGGCTGGTGATGTTGCAGAATGTATCCCCTAATTATTGATATATCTATAGCTTAGTAAGTATTAATGGAGAGGCATCTTGCAGTGAGAACAATGAAGCTGGAAGAAGGACAAATGTAAAAAATGTGTTTAGAACGTCAGGCAGGAAAGATTTGTTGAGGCTTGAGAAGTTAATGCTCCATCTGCTTTTGTGGAACACGGAATTAACATTTCCAAAGGTTTTTTTTTTCCCACTCACTTGTTTCTGAAAGGGCAGGCTGCTAGCATCAATTAGGAGTACCAGAAATCAGTTGAAAGGTAGAACTGTACCTGTTTTTCCTACAGAAAGTTTTTTCTATATGAATACTATGTTCTAAATTATACAGTTGTATTTCAGCACTTACAGTGCTTTGGTTTACTACAAGGTGGGATTTTTTTTGCAAAACCCCCAAAACAGACCAGGCAAGACTATACAAACCCAACTTATCAGGTCCATAGAGCACTGTACACAAATGCACTGGTACTTTCTTTAAAAACAAAATAACCAGCACCAAATTTCTTAAAGGTGGCAACTTACTTGCATGTATGTGAATGTGTTTCAAGTGATAGAAGAAAATGGGATTTATATTGTTGTCTCCTAACATGTTGTCTGGTTCTTTGGTTTGTTTGGTAGAAAGAATTCAAGTGTTTAGTTGTTGTGTGCATTAAAGATATACACACAACTCAGGGTTACTTGGAGCTTTCTCTGTTAGTGATCAGTCTTAGATTCAAATGGAGATTATGCTTCGAGCTGCTGATAATTAAGGCTGAGTATCTGATGTCATACTTCTGTATGGTTTTAATACAAAAATTGGTATGTGTTTTGTTAGAAAATCAGTTCCATGGTAGAGGACTGTGTGAGTGTCATAGACCGACTAAATCATTAAAGACATCTACTTTTCCCAATACCTTTTTTTTTCCCCCCTCAGAAAATCTCGCGTCGTACATACAGAGCAACAGTGCAGTAAAAAAAAATGTTGCAGTTGTGGGTAACAAAATATTACCTCCAAATTTGGAGCATCTCTTTTACCTCCCGGAACCAAAAAATGCTGCAAATCAGAAAAAGTATGTCATTATTGATCAGCTATTAAGTAGATAGGATTTTTTTTCCAAGAGCAGCGTTTTGATTTAGATGCCTGACTTGGTTTGATGTAGCACATTTTTTCATTAGGTGCGTGTCTGGTTTGGATACTCGTGTGCAGCAAAGATTTTGTGACTGCGCAGCGCAGGCCCAGCACTAAACCATCTCTGACAGCCGCCGTTCGTATAAGCAGCCGTTTGTGCTTCCCAGAAATGCTGATGTTGGGCTCATAGTCTGGAGAAGAGGAGGCTTAGAGGTGACCTCATCACTCTCTGTAACTACCTGAAGGGAAGTTATAGCCAGGTGGGGATTGGTCTCTTCTCCCAGGCAGTTAGCAACAGGACAGGGGGGCGTGGGCTTAAGCTCTGCCAGGGGAAATTTAGGCTGAATATTAGAAAGAAATTCTTTACAGAGAGAATGGTCGGTCATTGGAATGGCCTGCCCAGGGAGGTGGTGGATTCACCGTCCCTGGAGGTTTTTAAACTGAGATTGGACACGGCACTTAGTGCCATGATCTAGTCAACGGACTGGGGTTGGACCAAGGGTTGGACTTGATGATCTCTGAGGTCTTTTCCAACGCAATTGATTCTATGATTCTAATTTAACTGCAGATCCGCAACTGCTGCAGCTGCCCTGCCACTAGTGAGGTGATGCTGATTTTATGGCCAGGGAACGTTAGGGAGTTCATGTCGCAGGGCATCGGGTCTCTCTTCTCCTCACAAGTTGTGGCCTCGCTTCCACTGTCAGCCTGTCCCTCCAAACTTTCTCCTGCACAAGCTACACTTTTGTTTTCAATCGCCTTTTTTCTCCTTTGATCTTTAAGGAGTGCTAAACCTCATTTGTAACTCTTTCCTCTGCCACAGATTGCCAAATTGAATCCATTTGAACTACCTTCCTGCTCATATCTGTTTTCCGAAAGAATTTCATTGCTGCCTAGATAGCGTATTCTTAAAATTCAGTCCAAGGAGCTGGTTCTTCATGTAGCATTTTGGGGATTATATATTAAAAAATGCATAAGCAATAAATCTCTTTTTTGTGATTCACAACAGTGGCAGTGCATACTGGCCTCTGAATCAATTATAGATTTCATCACTCCCACTTTCTACCTGGTTCTGAATTTGTTTTAAAATAGCTCTTATTTCATATATATATATGTGTGTGTGTGTATATATATATAAAAGGGGTATGATAATTTGTCAGGTCGCTACTTTTATCTGTCTCCAGAAGCGAGATCTAGCTTGAGCTATTAAAAGTACAAGTGTTTCATTAATAAAAGCACATTTATTCTTAGCAGCTTGACAAAGTTGGGGTCTCCTACAAACCCTTACTCAGGCTTCAAGCCTTTATGCTCTGGTATATGCGAAAACTGCTACAGAATTATTCCTGTGCAATGTTAACATTTTTGATAGATTAATCTCTCAAAGCTTTGTTTTAGGCATGGGGGTGTAACAGCGTTAATTAGGATTATAATGATATTTTCACAAAAAAATAGAAGTCTAAACTGTAAGTGTTAAAAATAGTCAAAAGTTTAGCTAGGTGATATTTCATAATGGCAAGTTGCCCCTTAAGATCTATCAGGTAAATGATGCACATATTTCACTCTGTCTTAGTAGTACTTTTACAGAACAATCTGGTGGACATCTATTGGAAAAGGAGGAAGGGAAGAATGTAAAAAAAAAAAAAAAAAAAAGGTTTGACACCATTTTTTTTTTAAACTGCAGCAGTTAAATATCTCTGTGTATATTCTTAGGATGGAGTTAAAGAGTAATGCTTAGGATCAACCCTTGAGCTGTTTTCAGTTCCTATAGTTTTATATCCAATGATTTGGAAGAAGGATTTCTGAGGTTTGTGATAGCACATTTTCCATTATTCAAATAAAATCAGAGTTTACTGGGTGCTGAAGGCAAGATCTTATTAATATCAGTGAGATAACAGCAGAAATTGGTCTGAACCCCAAAGTTAAATTATTTGTGGCCTGTAGTTTTGTGTATTATCCCCAAACATCTTTCCTGTTTTTTTTTTTAGTAAACACAATAGAAAACCTCCATTATTCCTGGTATAATTTAGGAAGGCTGCGTTATTTTTTTTTTCAGTATTTTAAGAGTTTGGGATGAAGGGGCTGTAGAACAGTTATTCTAACTTTTATATTGGGAAGGCTGTTAGGAATTATATTAAGCAGCAAAATTACAGGGTAGACGGATACATATGTTATAGTGAAGCATTGGGAGGTGTCAGCATGGCTTTGGAAATTAAGCCTCAGAAATTTGTTCAAGTTCTCTGAGGGGCTTGCTGAGCATTTAATCAAGGGAGATTCGTAAATTCAGCATACGTGGATTTTCAGTAAATTCTTCTTAAGGTCGTTTGACAAAAACTCTCAAAGAAGCAAAACTGTCCTAAATAAAAAGGAGATGTATCTTGCAAGTTTGAAAACTGGTGAAAGGATAGGAATAAAATGTCACTTTCAGAATGAAACAATTAGAGGCCCACATGGATCTGTGCTGGCACCTGAATTATTAGGGAAGAGAATGAAGTGGATGAGTTTGCTTTAATTAGTCAGGACAGGAAAAAATGAAAGTTGTGTGTAAAGAGTTACAGGAAAAGAATTCCAGTCACAACAGTTAATTTGAGGATGAAGTGGCAGATGAAGGAAAATCTTGGTGCCACTGTGGTCAGTTTCCTGATTTTTTTTGTGTAGCAGTGCCTAAAATGCTAGTCAAATTCAAACAAGCAAACAACCAGAATGCTTGGGTACCTGTTTCTTCAGTTTCAGGTGCTAAGACAGACAGTAAATGTGACAAAAAGATGGGATGATGCTTGTCTGAGAAATGATTCGGTGAAGTCAGAGTTCTCAGCTTTGTCAGTAAAATATGATATCACAGTTGGTTTAGAGATGATAAATGTGTAGTCAGTGTTTACTTTTAATCACAGTATTAGAATTAGAAGCATCAAATGAAATGAAGTAATATATTTAAGGCCCCAAAATAGTTTTTCACACAATGCATAATTGAATTTTGTAATTCATTGACACAAGAGATCCTGGGTGTGAGCAGTTTGCCTATGTTCAAAAATTAATTAGTCATGGAAAAAAACCTCAGTGGATGCTCGTGAAGCATAAAGCTTCTGTCTCAAGCCACAGGCTTAGGTCTGGGAGAGTTTAACAGGGGAATCGTTCTATGTACTTTTTCTTATTATTTTCATTAAGAATCTCCTACTAGTAGTTGTATAACATGTTACTGAAACAGGTGGACTTTTAGTCTGAAATTGTATGTCCATGCTTAAATGAAATGGAATTATACTTGTTTGTATCTGAAGATTTGGCCAAAAATTCTGAGTTGAACTCAGTCTTTTTTATTTATATATCAGTGACCCCAAGAGATGGTGAATGGGTTGAAGTGTTTTACACCAAGTCAGAAGAGACAAAATTGTGATGCTTAAATAATTTTTATGTAGAAAATAGTTTGGATTTGGGAAATAAGAAAATATTTTTCCCTGAAGCTGTTTTATTCCATTTTGAAAGCAGTACTCTGGGGTTATTTTTACTGATAAACTGAGAAATAGACTACAAAAAGTAAGAATGTAATTTTTGGAATCCTTATTTACTTTCCCATGAAAGATAGCTACTTCAAGTCTCCATTTTAATTCTTTGATAGCGTATTTAATACATGAGCACTTCATCTGTGATGTTTCAGAAAAGTCCATCAAGTAAAAATAGGAATGGTTTCAAACATAACTTCTGTTCATATATATTTTATTGTAGGATCAACAATTGCTAGGTAACCTGCCTTTCTAAACATAATTAAATTCTATTTGCTGTGTACTTTGAAAAATCTTCACCTATATCCTTGCTAAAAACTACTCTTTGGTTTTATTGCCCCCTTCAAGCAGTGTGGATATGGGACTTCTCGAAACATGGTGTTTTGGTTTGGCCTGACCAGATTTCAGCGGCGGGGGGGGAGCTGCAGGGTGGCTTCTGTAAGAAGCTGCTAGAAGCTCCCCAAGATTGATAGAGCCAATGCCAGCCGGCTACAAAGAGGGACCCGCCGCTGGCCAAGGCTGAGCCTGTCAGTAAGGTGATAGCAGAGGAACGCCTCTGTGAAAAACATATTTAAGAATGGGAAAAAGAACTGCGCCACAACAGCTGGCACAGAGATGGAGGAGTGAGAATTTGTACAGACACCAAGGTCAGTAAAGAAGGAGAGGGGGGAGGATGAGCTCCAGGCGCCGGAGCAGAAGGAGTCCCCCGGGTCCGTGGTGAAGACCATGGTGAAGCGGGTTGTCCTCCTGCAGCCCATGGGCGAGGTGCAGAAGTCTACCGTGAGGATCACCTCGTAGATGTCCACCGAGGACTCCACGCCGTGTGGGTGGATGCCTGAAAGGGGACTGTAGCCCGTGGGCAGCCGCATCAGAGCAAGTCGCTGCCGGAACCTGTAGCCCGTGGAAGAGAGGAATGCCCACGCTGGAGCAGGTTGGCTGGTGGGACTTTAGTGACGCTGCGGGTGGCTCATGCTGGAGCAGTTTCCCCCGAAGGACTGCACCTCAGACTCACGAGGGGTGGGCTGCCCCTCGTGAGGTGTCTCGCGTTGGGCAGTTTGTGATGAATTGCCCTTCGTGGGACGACTCACGCGGAGAAGAGAGCGTGAAGCTTGTCTCCCGTGAGAGGGACCCCACAGTGGCCCTGGGGAAGAGTGAAGAGTCCTCCCCCGGAGTGAAGAAGCGGTGGAACCAACGTCGGATGAACTGACCGTAACCCCCATTCCCTGTCCCCCTGCGCCGCTCGGGGGGAGGGGTTGGAGAAGCCGGGATTGATGTTGGGCCCGGGAAGAAGGGAGGGATGGGGGGAAGGTGTTCTGTTTAGGATTTGTTTGCTCTTTCTTACTTCTCACTACTCCTCTCTGATTAGTTCTTTTAATAAATGTACCTAATTTCCCCAAAACTGAGTCTGTTTTGCCCGGGACGGTAAATAAGGGTGATCTCCCTGTCCTTATCTCAAACCCTGAGCCCTTGGAGATATTTTCTCCCCCTGTTCAGTAGTGAAGGGGGGAGTGAGTGAGCGGCTGTGTGGGTACCTGGCGGCCGGCCAGGGTCAACCCACGACACATGGGTACCTTCTGACTTTGGAAGGACATGCCCGCACTGCTCATGGCTTTCATGTGGTGATTTCATGGCTTTTGCCTCCATGGATAAGACAAGTAAAATATAGGATGTTAACAGGTATGGAGTTACTGGAGATTCTTTATTAGCTGATTGACAGCTTTACTTAGTAACCACTGGTTTACAGTTTAGTCTAGTGAGAGAGAGATGTCTGGCATCAGTTTGTGGACTTCGCTTGAAGAACATAGATAAACGAAAGGGAGTGGTGCGAAAAACAGGCTTTGATGTGGTTTACTAGATAAAGGTTTTACTAAACAGGTTGCTCGGAAGGACTTAATTTAAGATGATGCTAAGAAAATATTTGCTTGCATTCGTCGTCTGTTATTCTCTTTTTTTTTTAAGATCAGAGCTTTGTGGAACTTCAATATATAATGTAAATAAGTAACTGAACAAATATTTAAGTTTTCTGTATGGTATTTCTAGGTCAGGAGTATATGACACACTTCAAGCTTCAACAAGTGGAAATTTATTTTCTTCATTACATGTGTTTTGGCAAGGTGACTCCTGATTAATAAATCAGCACATACCTCTTTATTTTCTTTGGCATCCAGGCAAATGGATTTTTATTGGGGCGCTTCTAGAATATTAGTATATTCCTACTTTCCAATTAGTTGCTCAGCTTTCTTCAGTTGTGTTTGAGGTTATGTGCTGATTCATTAACACCTTAAAGGTGTGGAATGGATTTATTTCTTTTCCAAACTGTTCTTTCTAGATTTCTGAATGAGTCAGAAGCAGTATTACTGACACCACCGTACTGTATGAGATCTGATTTGTAACAACTGAATGTCATCAGTCCACAGACAAGTCTCCAGTCTTATAGGTGTTTTTTCCTGGTTCTTTATTATCCAGTCCTAATGGATTTTTCCATTTCCTCTCGGTCTTTTTCTCGCTTTGCATTTGAATGAGGTGAAATACTCCCTCAGGCTTGTTGGCCGCTGAAGGGAAAGAAGCTTCACTACAAAAGCAAGGGAGACTTTATTTTTTTCTTCCTTTTGCTTAGATCACTCCCAGTCTGCTGCAATTGCGGTGAGCCCGGCTTTTAGGAGTGTGCTTGGTAAAGCAGGGAGAGTTGAGGGGTTTGTTGTAGAAGTGAAGTACTTCTCTGATAAGCGTGTATGAATTGAGATTTCTCAAAATGTAATTCAGTCAGATATTTTTGAGAGCTAATTGAAACTCTGTCAGTATCAGGTTATCAGTCTCGCTTTCAAATTGTGAACTGAGGAAGGATTAAATAATAATAAAAATATTGCCCTCAAAATGGGGTAAGCAACATATCCTTTCATGAATTATTCTGAATTATTTTGGCTAAGCTGAGAGCAGCTACTTAAAACAAAAGCTTGAAACAAATATTCCATTTCTTTATAAAATCATAGGGAGAGAACTTCAAGTTTGGCAAAGTTCAAGACAACTGAGAAGTGAGTTTTATAACAAAAATTGTCAGCCAGTTCTGATAACAGATGATGCTTCCACCATTACGATCAATAACAAGAATTAATGGTCAGTATTTTGCTTAGAAGTGAAAACACTGGAAATCTGGTGTATTGTTGCCTCTTAACTTATTGTAGGATTTTAATACTTTCATCATCCTTCATGGCATATTCATGACCTTTAAGAAATAATACTAAGAATAGCTTTAATTCTATGTCAGAATGGTTTTGAATTTGCATAGACAAAGGTTTTGTTTAGACACTTTAAAATATCTTCTCTACCGAGGAAGCTTTTGTAGTCAGAGGAATCAAAGCAAATCTTCATCACCAACCCATGCCTCCCACTCACACTCATTACTGACTCTCATTTCTGCCTTCAGGGTACCTGATGTGCATTTTGCATTTGAAAATAAGAGAGTAAGGAGCACAGCCATGATGTGAAAGGCTAGTTATCAGCGTGTAAATCACGGCTGTGCAAAGCTGGTTATCAGCGTGTAATTACTGAAACTTTAAGTCATGCAGAAATCTCAGTGGCTAAAGGGAGCCGGAGGTGGCACGAAAACATGGTGTAGTGTGCTCATCAAGAAGCTCTTTCAGCATGTATGTTACATTAGCTAAGCCCAAAAGACAGCCGAGTTCTGCTCAGCTCGTCTGTTTAGATGAGTTTGTAAGATGTGCTGTAGAAGTGTTTGTGGTCTGTGCTCTTGGTGGAAATGGGTACGGTGGAAAACTGAGATGCTCTCAAAGAGCTTCTGTTAAAAGGGAGTTGCTGACAGCGAGACATGGCTGTTTCAAGCTTAAGACTGAAGACCTAACTCTGCAGAACTGTCAGCTGCGATTGATCCTTCTGCCCGTCTTGACTAATTCGAGTGAAAAATCAACCCATGCAGAATGTGTTATAGGATGTGGAAATAAGGGGGAGCTATTGACAGATTAATCAGGCTGGTAGCTTCTGGTCTGCATTGTTAATTTGCTGATGCTTATGTAGAGAACCTGCAGTGTAGTTTGGCTTGGCAGTGTTAATTGTCAGGCTAATTGGCTGAGTTTGGCAACACTAATCCTAGATGCTTCCCAGTGTCACCTGTAAATTTGTTACATGCCTGGAGTTCCCTGATACGAATGAAGCCAGCTGTGCTAGGTACCGTAGAAATATGTAACCTGCTTCAGACTCCTTTACGGTCTGTGTGTGTGCAACAAAATGAGAAGGTGGAGCAGGCTTTCCACAAGGGCTTTTGATGCTTAGAAAGTCTTTTTAATTCCCATGGTCACAGAGTATGTGCTTATCTGGTTGTCATCTTTAGAATTCTCCCTCTCCAGGTGTCTGCCAGTTGACACAAGCTCTTCCCAGAGGACAGAGGACAAGATAACATACTTGTGGTAGGATGATAATCACTGATTGCAGTTACTCTGCCTCATCTAGTGATTTATTCTTTGCACTAATAAGGAATTAACATTTTATAAATGAGAGCTGTCATTCTTCCTCAATATTACATATTTGAATGGATGTTTCCTTTCAAATGGAATGGTCCTGGAAAGCAGTATATTGTAAGAGAGGGGAAGAAAGCAAGATGAATAGCAAAGGTATCACTGCCACCTTTCTAAAAGAGACATGTTGTCAATAAATGCTACAAATATGAATATGGACATCTCTAAAATGGGTGGCAGTCTTATTTTTATTTACAGACTTCAGAAAGCTCTTTTTATATCTTAGAAATGTACTTTTTTATCTATAAACATAGCTTTTGAAATACCTGCAACAGAGTACTCTGGGGCTGAAAACATGGTGGCAAGAAAGTAGGGAAACTGTTTGCTGTCTTTTAGTACCAAAAAACAAGGTGCAACTTTCACAGTCATCAAATCCATTACTGGAGTCCAAAGACTATGAGGTGCAACACCTCTTAAATAGGAAAAGGTTGCCAACAGATTGAATAAATTATGTAGTATTTTGCTAAATACAAAAAAAATCTGCCAATGACAAAAAAATTCAGTTTTAATTTATTTTTATTAAAAGGTGAAACTATTGCTGATTAATTTATGTTATTTTTTGCTATGGATATTATTCACAAGCGTTTTTATTTTGCATATGTTAGAAGCTTCTGTCATATATCTGGCCACAAATGGTATTCCTATCAGGAGGATAATGTGCGGTAGCTTTGTAGTTAACAATGTTCATCTTGACCACTTTTATGTGCCTTCTATCGATCCGAGTTTAAAAAACAAAATAGAAACCAAACAAAAATCCAAGCACGTTTCTTCTTTTCTGATGGCACAGACACATGCTGAGACACAACCATGATCCAAGTTAGGGAAGGATTTGAGGGAGTCTGAGTTCTGGTGTTGGAACTTCTTGATGCTTTCTGCTTTAAAGGAAATTAAAAAAAAAAAAAAGCATAACATCATGGGCGAGAGGCAAAACTATGTACATGCCATGGTTAGAAAAATAAAAAATCCAGCAAAACACAAGCATATCTGCTGTTTTCAAGGTTATCCCATCTTAATGATTATAAGAAGCAAAGTGAACACAAAATGGGGGAAGAAATGAAGACGCTTCTAATTTGTGAACAGGTTTTTATTCAGCACCGTAGCTCAGATTGATAATAAGTAGCCAGCCATGTTAATAGCTCGGCAAACAGTTCCAGGATTGTTTTCTCGGACCATAAATTCAGGGCTGTCAAAGTCATTTTGGCAGGATTAATTTCAATTATCCAACTGTAAATATCGTTAGAGATTTACGGCCTGATCTCTGATATGCAAATCAAGCTGCACATCATATATCTCTTGTAAACACTGGCAGTTGTTTGGTTTTGCAAACACATGCTGTAGACTGTGTGTTAAATGCAAACATCATAGTGTGTGTTTTTAAATTTGAGAAACTATTTGCACGAAAGTCAGGACACTCAGGTTATTTTTTTTCCTGCAGTTTATCTGTTAGATAGTTGTTGGACCCGTTCTCCATTCTTGTCAGTTTCTTTCACTAGTGCGAAATATGGTGGAACTAGGCCACAGAGAAACGCAATTCTATCCTGTCCTGCAGCACACCTCGGGTGAATAAATGGTTGTGAATTGGAGCCATTGCTGTTTTGTGTTTGCTATTTTTTAATCCATCACTTGTTTGTTTTCCTTTCCATCTAACACAATAACTTTTGTCTAGCTCACTGAAATTTTTCCAGGAATCGAAATTTTATTTTAAAATCATAAAAAATTGAATTGCTTACGTTGTTATTGAGTCACTACAAGTATCCTTTGGTGCATTTGCTCAGGCACAAATTAAAAAACTATATAATGTGTTAATTCTCCTGTACAATCACTAATATAGTATTTTGTTACTAAGGTATTCTTTTATTTATTTCAAAATACACACAAAAATAATTGTTGATGCCTTTTGCTTTTCTACATCAAGGCTGGGAATTTTTACTTCTGTGCCTCATGTCAGTTGTATATGACATAAATTCATTCCAAATTTATTTAAATAATTCCTTCTTTTGCTCTTAAGCCTACCTTAAGGTTTTTAGCTTCTGCTATAATTTCTCTCCAGTTGATAATCACCGATTATAGTTTTGTTTCTTCTCATAAGAAGCATTTTAATTTAGGGAAATTTAGGGTGAATATACATTTTAAAGAAATCAAGCAGGGGTGGGTTTTGTTTAATTAGATGCCCCTAATCAACTATAGCTTTCCCTGGCATGATACAATGCGATGATGATACTGTGTATTTTTTATTAACACATCATGACAGTGTGCAGTGCAAGACATGATTAAGTTGATTTTAAACTACTACAGTAGTTTCAGTTGATTTGTTGTGATGTCTTTTTTAGTCAAACTAGTTGCTTTGTACCATCAGAGCCCTATGAAAACGCACAGAGTGTAGCCTAACTTCTCTTGGCATCTTTTACATTTATACTGTTCCTTTTTCTTCCTTTTCCTTTAGGTAATGGATAGCTTTTAAATGAAATATTTACTCTCAGATTTATAGCTGTTTCTCACCACACCAAGTATATCTGTTTCAGGACTACTCTATAAAGAAGAAACTCATAAGGATTGTCTAGTTTCAAAATGGAGCCATACTTTCACATTTCGTATCGGTACAAGGACGTGTAACCAGTGCTTGTCAAAATGCCCCTTTGCAGATGACACTCCCTGACTCACTTTTCAGCAGGACAGAAGCCACAAGCTTTTCTGGCCAGATACCATGTTTAATTGATTCCAGTAAAAGTGAAGCTAATCTATTTTCAGAAAAGACAAATGTCCTCCAGGAAATTAGAAGGCAGGTAGAAGAACTCAGAGGAAATGTGGAAGGACCATCTTTGGGCAGTTTGTAATGTCTGTCCTGACAGCACATCGGGAAATGCTTGCCATTTTGATAAAGGAGAATTCCCTTTGGAATCCTCTGAGGAGTACTGGAGAGACAACCTGCAATTAATCCCTCAAATCAAGATGAGGCCTGTGCCCACGTCTCCAAATTTATAATTATGCTCGAGTTCCATAACACATTTTTCAGGACCAAGGAAGTCTAAAACCTAGTTGCTATAATTCCCAGAGAGACAATTGTAAAAATCAATTTGAAGATGTGAATTATCAGGGAAAAAAAAAAATTATACCCAAAGCATAGCTGTTCGCTTAAGGGGAAAATATGGTTTAATCTTCATAATACAGAAAAAGATGAATCTCAAAGTACAAAACTTAATCAAGAAGTGTAGGTTGAGCTCCATATTGTAAACTTACTTAATCACGTTACAAAGTTGGTACAAGACAACAGGCATTAATAATGAGAAGTGTTTAATATGATCACATATTTCAAGTCCAGAAAACCAAATGAGTCTTACCTAATTCCCATGGAATGCCTGAACTGGGCAAGTGACACGATTATTTACATTCGGTGAAACTAAGCAGAGAAGTGAAGTGCTTTACTCAAGGCCATATAGTGAGTTACTACTGAAGCTGTCTTAAAAACCAATTTTCCATTCCTTGGTAACATTAAAAAAATGTCAAAATAAATTGCCCTCAAACTTTCCTACAGGGTGAGAAGAAAGAAAATCAGAATTGGATTTTCAGTAGTAATATAGATTCATGAGAAACATGTTTATATGATTGTTATTTCTCTGTCACTTAAAGGACACAGCGATAAAGCGGTGCTGGACTTGTTTGCAGTTGCATAACAATATTCAAAGCACACATGTAATTAGAGAAATTAAAAACATATGCTGTTAGCAGTATTGCACAGACTGTCAGCCTTCACACTTTGTGACATAAACTAATGACTGCTTGGGACACATTAGAAACACGTCTCTGTGGAATTGCGCTGTTAAACATGACAGGAGTTGTGTAGCTTCTGCTGAAATGTTTGTATTGGTGTTTGATGGCTACAGGTCTAGATAAATGAATGTTCTCTGTAGCATTTACTGGAACTGTCTGTGACAACTTAGCTTGTACATAAGAAACATATCTGAAATTCTTAGTAGTTAAAACAATCATATTTTTTAAATATCAAAAATATTTTGATTTTTTTCCTCAAGTGTTGAAAAGACAGAAATGTCGTCTGGCTTCTGCTACTGGTCTTGAAATGCACAAGACTGATTTTTATTAAGGTACGGAGAAAAAATTCAAGTTACTACTTGATTTTTTTTTTTTTGAACCAAGGTGTGGTGAAGCTGCTTTCTGAAATATCAGAGTTCTTGTCTCTACAAATATTTCTAGTATGCTTATCTGAACTCTACAGTTATATACATAAGATCTCCGTCTTCTTTTATGCAAAGATGTACAGAGAAAGTTGCACTTGATTTGCATGAAAGGATATATCCCTTTCTTCTCTCAACAGTTTCCTCCCTTTCATTGTTTCAGCATCCAGTATGGCTTCAAAAAAATTGTGCTGTTGTGTTTTTTATATGTTCCAGTCACCCTCTGTCAGCCCAGGGACACACAGATTTCCTAAATTATGTATAGTTTGGCTGAGAGCTCCCTGATGGACAGCAGAATGCTTTGTTTGTTTGAACTGCTAAAGTAAATGTGATCGTCAGGAAGTTGGATGCCTTTCTACTTGGTACGTTACTTGTCAAAAGGCCTCCTAGATTCCCTGACAGCTAGTTCAAGAGCAGGCAGGATTAGGAAGGTAATACCTAGGCTTCCTTCCATCAAATCCTAACCAAACCAGCTGGCGGGTCCAGAAAACTTAGTTCACTTTGATTGTGTGTGCTGCAGTAGACTGAGGTGGTTGATTTTTCTCTCTGTGACAATGTGCACATGAATTCCTTGTCTTAACTTGCACGTGTGCAGGTATTATAGTTGTGGCTCCTGCAAAGTATCCTTCAGACCTGACAGGGTGTTTCCACTGTCCTGCGTTCATTACTTAAATGCAAAGGATCAGCACTGCTGACATTCTGCATGTTCTACGTCATAGTATAGGCTTTCGCTACGTATCCGGGCTTGTTATCCAGTTGTTTTCTTTCTTCCTTCATGTTACATTCACTCCTTACTGGCAGTATTTTCTTTACCTAACCTGTTTTCCTAGAAATATTGTCTTACAGTGTCTCAACCAAAACAAAAATGAATTGTACCAACAGGGAGTACGTCATACAGCAGTGAAAGCTGTCAGGTATTATTACAGAATTCAGTGAAGACAACAGTTCATTAAAATGATGTATCTCAATCATCACAACCATAGCCTGTCAGTACCAGTTAGTGCAAATATTACGTGTACAGTCTGTGATACATGTTAAAGTGAAGTGCTGTTACCCAAAAATCCCAGTGTGCTGCAACGCGAGTAACTGGAGATTGTTTCCCTGCTTGTATTTCCGGTGAATTAACAAGAAACATCTCACTGTTCATAATCAGCTGTACTCTAATAGGCATATCCACCTGAATGTTGAATTATTTTTAGCTGCTGCTATCTTCTAGTTTGAAATTAGGTGAGTTGGTCATTTGATTTTAAAATGAAAGTCTGCTGTAATGGATGCCTGTATACATACAGATTCCTGTTATTTGAATTCTTGTCCTCTGGCTCCAGGCAGTCTTCAGAGAGAGGTGTGTGTGATGCTTTGGGGATAAGTGTGTTTTTTTTCTTTTTTCTTCCTTTTTATTTTTAAGGGTTCAGACTTTACATAAAATCTTGTATTGCCAGATTATTTTGTCTCACAAATGCTGGAACTCTAGTTGTCTACCATGTGTATCCTGTTAAAGCAAACTACATTCATCTTTGATTAGCCTCAGCTGGAATATGAACACAGGTCACATCTTAATCCTTAAACAATGACTTCTTGTGTACAAAAAGGGTCTCCTGGGTCTTTTATTGAAGTTGGAAGACGTTGATTTATGTTTGTACTTTTCCTAAAATGTAAATGAGTATCGTTTTCAGCCCCACAGTGGTTTCTTTTCTCAAAATCTTTGGGGCTCATTTCTGTCCTAAATCTTAAATTTCCCTAAATTGTAAGACCGCATACATACAATACAATTTCTTTGGTACCCTGTGCAGATTTTTCTCTGAGGCAAATCTCAGAATCTTCAGAGTAGACTTTGGAAGCCGTAAAGCTTATATCCGCGCGATACAATTGGTTATGTCTTTGAACTGGTTACATAGCCGGTCTGATGCCTCTCATGAAAACGAGGGGGAGGTTGGCCTTAATGGAAATGAAGATCAACATGAAGCAAATAAAAGTGTTGGCAGTCTCCCTTCTATACTTCCAGTACTCATGGCAGGTTTTCTGATGGGAGTTGAGACATAGCATCACGCAAAACGCTCGTTCTAGACTGGCCAAGATCTTTCCCAGCTCAGAATCAGTTCACCGTCTGAAAGACAATTTTTGTGCATCTATTTATTGAACTCAGAGCCTCCAAAGGCGTGTGTGTCTGTGGGAAACCTATTAAATATGTATTTGAATTACCCAGTTGATGCAAAACCAATGAATTTCTTTATATTTTAGTATCTCTTGCAAACATATTTCTGAAACCAAAACAAAAATTCTAGATAAAGCAGCTTTAATATTGAGACTGCAGTAAAATGTCAACAAAATTTGTGAATTATTTAATACAGAGCAGACAGTCATGGACCATTTCTGCTGCATAAAGGGCATGCCAGTTAGCTGCACACTGTGAACATAGTTGAAGTTTTACTTGTATCTCTCCTCTGAAGTTCTAAAAAAAAAAAAAAAAAAATACTATGCACTATCTTCTGTGTTACGTTCTGCTGATTAAAAAGCCCTTTTCATAAATTTTTTTCATGTCAGAGTTTGTTTCGTAGATCTGAGCTAACTGTATTTGGAAGGTCAAGATGAAAATAAGGGCTTGAGGATGCATCGTGCAATACTAGGTGTGAAGTTAGCAGCTAGCACTGCCGGCTCACGAAAACCCAATTTTAACTGTGTCAACCTTTTAAATAATCCTTATCAGGTTATCGCTCATGGCTTGACAATACTTTGATTACATATTCAGTACCTAAAGCAATGGCATAAACTAAGCTTTGCAATGTGCAACTGAGTATTTTTGTAGTGACTTGCTGGAGATACGTTTCTAAACAAGGTAAGAAGATACCACAATTTCTAGAATTACAATGCCAGTATTAAAATCTGGGCAAGTACTCGTGTCTTGATCATCAAATATAGCAGTTGGACTTTTTGGACTAACATTTGAGATCTTGAGGAGATTTTCTTCTATACTCTTTTAAACATCTTAATGTAAGAAACTATTTTATGTGCCTGTGTGTGTGAAGTTAACAGTTTGGGAAGAAAATGAGGATAAGGTCATCCTACCCCAATAGGCAGATACACTGCTCCTTCTACCGTGAAATGATCAGTCCTCAGAGAAGTTGCAACATTTTCCAGTCCTGTGGTGTTTAGCATTGAAAACTTGTGCACTGTTAGGAATGGATTAGATGTCCCAAACTGATTTTCTACCAGACTGAGTCCAGATTCTTTTCAAAAGAACCAAGAGGTACACTTCCCAAATTTTCATTTTGGTCAAATCTGCCTATACTGAAAGTGATTGGGTGTTTTTTGCATTCGTGCCTAGAAGTGAGTAATTTCACAGGATCACAGAAGCACAGAATGTCAGGGGTTGGAAGGGACCTCAAAAGATGATCCAGTCCAGCCCCCCTGCCAGAGCAGGATCACCTATAGCAGAGCGCACAGAAACGCGTCCAGGTGGGTTTTGGATGTCTCCAGAGAAGGAGACTCCACAACCTCCCTGGGCAGCCCGTCCCAGTGCTCTGTCACCCTCACAGTGAAAAAGTTTTTTCTAAAATTTGCAAATGAAATTTAAGTATTTTGATTAATGAAGCAAAGGTTTTTT
This sequence comes from Trogon surrucura, assembly GCA_020746105.1. NCBI lineage: Eukaryota > Metazoa > Chordata > Aves > Trogoniformes > Trogonidae > Trogon > Trogon surrucura. The sequence goes on along the minus strand of CM036621.1, from coordinate 49,538,631 downwards.
TCCCCTTGAGAAGGGGGATATATGTTCAGATCTATAAAAGGAGAAAACTAAAGCAGTATTCTTATATTTTGTGCGTATGTTTCTAGCTAACCTTTTCCTCCAGCTCTTGCCAGGTGAATACAGCCCTTTTCGAACTCTGTTTGAGTGGGAGCAGTGTCTAATACAAAAATGGGCTTGTAAGAAGAGAAACAGCAAATCAGAACGGTGGCAGGTAGCCTTGGGAGTTCAGCCCTTCACACTCTGCGTTTGAGCAGCTGTCCTGCTGAAAACACGGCGCCGGTCCCGTTGTCTGCTACGGGGATCTATCTGAACAGAAGCGCTAGCACCCGCAGCTTGAATCAGTAGGCCGGGCTTTTTATTCCTTACTCCAGCAGCTGCTTATTAGAGAACCTAGAATGGTATTGTTTTTGTTGTGGCTCCGTGTCGAAGAGCACAGCGAATCCATTATTCATAATATCTTCTCAAGTTCACAAAGCCATTGAATAGTGCTGCATATCTCCTTAAAGCTGCCACCCACTCAAATCCATTTTATTTGGATAAATAAAGAAACTCTGCGCTGAAGAAAACCAATTTGAAAACACACTGAAATTCATTTTCCTCACTTAAATATTAAAGTGCTTATATTTATTGCATTTCAGCCATGTTGTACTGCTTTCAAAAAGGATTTGCTCATTTAATAGGTCTAAAGGAATTTCAGTAAATTTAAAATATGGAAGAAAATAAACTAATGTATGACAAGTGCAACACTGCTTTTTATGCAGTGAATCTGCACTCCATAGTTTAAACCCATCCATTAATATTCTGTGAAACTGCATACTAATCTACCGTACCACAGGCTCTCATCGATCTCTTCCCTATTGCAACTAACTGTTCTTTTGTTATATTTTTTTTAAGAAAATAGCCTCTCATTTGCAAAATGAAAAGGACTAATGTCCCTGGTTTGTAATTTAGTGATAAATAAAGAGGGACATCTAACATTCACTTGTCATTGCATTTTTGAGTTTGGGACCGTTTCTTTATCTGACTTTTTTTGGTGAAGGCATTTTCTTTTATATATCAGAAAACAGTATTGCATCTTCTGGTAGAACATTTACTGTGTGCGTATGGTTTTGGTGCCTGGTGCGTGTGTACGCAATGGTCGGGGAACAGAGCTTGCGAAAGTGCCTTTACTCACGTTGCTTACGTGAATCTTCCTGACTGCAGGTTGGGGTTAAGATACAGAGATGTCAGTCTCATTTCATACAGAATAAATAAATGCAGAAGCTGGTGAAGTTAAATTATGAAGTGCTGGTATTGTTTTCTCTGTCTTATATGGAATTTCAGCACTACAAAGCCATACCAGCAAATGGATTCTGAGGTAAATTAATGGTGGAGCTTTTGTTTGTTTATATGTTTTGTAGGCTTGTTGGTTTTTGCAGAGGAGAAAGTGTTGTTAGTGTGGTTTTTTGAGGACTCACAGCTGAATTAAGCGAGTTTTATCAAAACTGGATGAAGGTGAATTCTCTAGATTTATTTTGCTGGTCTTTTATATAGTTCTTGTTTCAGTTTTTCCCCGCTGTCAGTACTCTTACAACAGTTGGGATTTTTTTACAAGGCAGGTGAGAATTTTGGTTTAGGAACAATGAAAACCCAGGTCATCCTTCGTGCAGTTTAATGTTGACTCTAGCAAAGAGAAGCCCTGAGAGAGTCGCTTCCTCAGTGAGACAAGTCCTCTCCTTGCCGGTTTCTGGCAAAGTCATGTAACAAAGTTCTCACCTAAGCAGATGTTAGAGGGTGGGCTCCCTTCATTTAATATGCAGAGTGGGATCTTTAAAAAAGGGCTGATTGGAAATCTGTTGAAGTGGGCGTGTAGTCACTTTTGAAAATCACATTAAGGATCTAATTGATTATTTAGGCACCCAAAAGCTACATGAATTAGAGACTTTGCCTTGTCAGAGAAGTTTGGAAATCTCATCCTAAATGTACAAAATTACAGAGAATATGGTATCATAGATCTCTATGGGATGAAGGCCTTGCAAGGTGTTACAGAAGTGGCGTTTTTTAACAAATGTACCATTGCATGCTGTTACAGACTTAAAATCCTATAAAAAGCAATTATTTATAATTATTTATTACATTTGTCAATGATTTTTCAAAAGGAATATGTCAGATCAGCCTCACAGTAAGATACCAGGATGCAACAGAAAACATGCATTCCGGTATAGCATGGTAAACTTATCTAGTCTTCTGGTGCGCAGATATTTCAAATTTTATTTTTCATTGTCACATTTCTTATTTTTTGTGTTGTGTGACCAGTCAGTAGTTGCGCATATAATGCCATATCTCTATCTATTAACATAATTGAGTAGAAGAGTGAAATGAATGATGAAAAGGAAGAGAATGCAAGAAATGACATTTGAAATGCTCTATAAAGGAGATCTAAATATTGAGTTTAGATGGCTCACTTTTTCCCCAATATTTAATTTGAACAGCAGAACCCTAAAATTGTGCAATAACCTGTTTGAATAGAACATTTCTAACGTAAGTATTAGTATACACACAAAAATTAAATCACTTAGCAGTGGTCCATCAAAATACATGTATATTGTTAGCTTTCAAAATCAACAGCAGTAAGTCCTTGGATGAATTAAGAGACATTTGGATTTAGTTGATCATGGTTAGCCGGTTTCTGTTCTACAGTTTCACCTGTAAAGTTTTTGTATTAAGAAAAAAAAAAAACTACTAAAAATAATAAAGACATGGCAGCTTCTGTATTGACTGCAAAAACAGGACATCAGTTCGATGCTGATGTCAGCTAATATGATAATTGAGGATAACCCACTGTCACCAGGGAGCAAGACTTTGCTTATTCGGCTGCAGAACTGCTGAGCAGAAAACATGCTCATACTAGTTCTGCAGTGTTTAATGTCAGCTTAAATAGTTTAGATGTATTTTATTATTACTGAGATTGTCTTTATCTGATTATCCGGTACCCATATGCCTTGAGGGGGTAGGAGATAATTGTTTAATAAAATAAGACTGTAGTTTTCAATAAGTGATTTCTGGTGCTCCTGTCTTTAAGTGTCCAGAAAAAAAAAAATCCCTTAAGGAAGCTTGATTTGCAGAAAGTGCTGAGCAAGGGTTAGAGTCAAAAAATAATATGAGCATCACCGTGTACCTTTCTGAACCCGAGTGCACCTTGTTCCTCAATTGCTGTCAATAATTTGGGGATGGATGGCTGTGCTTTCAGTATGTTGTAAGGGAGCCCCAGGCATCTCAGAGGAAGAGAAGATTGTGTTCTAGTTCCTGTCCTAAGGACCGAAATGACATTTTATTCAATAACTATGAAATACAAGAGCTGACCTTGGAGGGGGACCGCTTCAGATCTTGTCACTCTGAGTGCTGTGACCATTGGTCTGCAGAATTTTGTTTCCTCAGCCAACTGCATTATTTTCTTCACATAGTCAGACTCGATGAAAAAGTGAGGAAGGTATAGACACGAATGGATGGTTTAATACGTGGGTGTTGACTTTTCTGAGGCAAAGGGAAGAACTAAACCCAGATTGTGAAATTCCACTGAGGAGTCTAAGGTTTGCACTCCTGCATCGTGTTAGAAGTGGGTACCAAAGCGGTTTAAGTGGGGCCCAAATCCCATAGGTGTCATTTACAGGTGTTCTAGGAATGCCTACTAGGTTGAGTTCCTTAGAGCAGTGTTAATAGATTTACTGTTTCTGACTGAGTTCAGGGTGAGATGGATTACAAATGGCTAAATATTTTCAGGATACTTTGGGCCACTGTCAGACATTGGCCTTTTACTGATATTTACAAGCAATACCAAAATTCTGTATATGACTAAGAGAGTCCTCGGAAAGGGCACTTGTTAAAATCTAGATTTTTGATATAAATGCCTAGATCTTGTTCCTGTCCCATGCATTTCAAAGTAATTTTTATTGATCTAAATCTAACCTTGGGAAAATGTGGCCATTTTCAAATTCTAAATAATCCAGAGTTGAAGCACATAAAAATGCATCTCACTTCTGAAAAATTTGAATTGTAAATAACATGCTTCTGTTCAAACTAAAGTAACCGAAATAAATTATCAAAGTTGATTTGGAGCCCAATTCCAATGGAAAGTGAGTTTTTGCAACAGCTGTTGCCATAAACTGAAAAATACCGGGTTCTGCCAACAATTAGGTGTTGGCTCATGAGATTTTAAAGAAACCTTGACAGGGTACAGAGTTCAACCGAGCCTACATAGTAAAAGGTAATGAAGAATTTATCACAGCCTGGTATGGAAGTGTATATGCTATGTTGCAAAACTTTTAATTTCAGCAGTTGCCCTTTTGGAACCCGCTGAAAAGTTACACAAGTATTCCTCACCCTCCTGCAAACAGAGCTGGCAACTGCAACCCTCCTTCTGCTTTTAGGCTGTCCTACCTGGCCACCCTTGTGACTGCGACTCACTCCACAAGGGCTACGCATAAAATAAATGATTGTTTCAGATCATGATGATCGCTTGTGGTGTTTCGGAGATAGCTATAGAAGTACTAATTTCTGTTGCTATTTTTAGGCTAAGTTTGGCAAAGTGATGTGTCTTCTGGTCCTGGTTCAGCTGATCATTTAAGAAAATATCTGCATTTAAAGATGAACCTAGCTCTACAGCATCACTGTATTGCTTTAGAAATCCGTCTGATCTTGTAATTGTGGATACTGTTCTTCTCATAAAACGACACTTATTTTGGGTGCACCCTGTGATTATATAGGTTTAATTATGTTGATATAAAATCATACCATTAATGGAGAAAGTTAGAACCAAAAGACTGTAAAACAGTCTTTGGTGGAGAGCTTATGTCTTACTGTTTTATCTTTTGTTTTGAAAAAAACCTAAGCTTCACACTGAAAAGCCTTTATCTGGAAGCAGAAAATAATGCAAGTAATAATATTTCTCACACAGCACTTTGCTTGATCAAAGAAATGCAAAACGTTTAGAGGCTAAATCTTTGGTATAATAATGAGCAGATTCATTTTTCATGTTTCAAGCCACTAAAAAAGGAGATAGATTGTTGGCGTAAAGGTTGGTTTTTCATAGCTTCTAGTCGAAGCATAAGTAGAATATCATTAATTCAGTAATTTGCGCTTTTTGTTGATTAAAAATCTATAAAGCTATTGTCAATTGTATTGATTTATCTCCATGTTTATCAAAATAGATCCTGGTTTTGATAGTATTTGAATCCCTCAAAGAACATAATGTAATTGCTTCTATTTCTTTTTTATCTGCTTTTGCTAGATAGCTCTAACCAAACATGTTACCTGTGAAAGTCTTCTGTTTGGTAAAATCCAGCCAACCACTGTCTGTGCGTGCTCTATGCAGAAACCCACTTGATAATCCATGGTAGAAAATAAGGCTTTTTATTATTTCTCAAGCTAGCATCAGGCATTCAAGCCTATGTTCAACACCATAGCAACCAACGTGTCCTTAAAACTTTGCCTTTGCACTTTTTTTTTTGTCTGAGAGTATTTTTTTCTCAGTGATATGTCTTAGTAAGCTGATCAGTATCTCACTAGTAGTGGAAGTTTCCACACACTCAATAAATCCACAGCTTCTACTAAACTATGTGTAGCAGAGCTCTTCCAGAGAAATAAAAGTGGCTTTATAATTGGCTACTTTTTCAGTATTACATATTCTGTTGCATAAATTACAAGGATTTGAGACAAATAAGCATTTTAATGTCAATGGTAAGGCATGACGTTTTGCAGCCTCTATTTCTTGCATTTATGGAAGACTGTTTCAAGGACTGTGATTATTTAGCTGTTATCTAATTTCACTGCAGAATAGAAACCTGACTGGAGCATTGCTTTCTTCTGGTTAATTACAGATTTATTAGCGAAGTTTTGACCAAATGTCCCTCACTATTAGACCTTGCTGAATCTGAAGATCGAGCTATTAGGCTTCATTTAGTGTAATGCATTGCCCTCCTCTTCTGTTCTGCATGTGCTTTTTTTTGTATTTTTTTGTGTTCTCAGGTACATTCAATTTTCTCTTTCTGGGTATTGTTTGCCGGAGAGGCTCTTTCAAGTTACAGAAATAGGACAAAGTAATTTTTAGAACAGCAAAATATGTAAGGAGGCAAGGTCCCTGGAGGTGAGATAAATTTCCGACACAGCACAACAAGATATCTTTCCTGTTTTGTTTGGGTGTTGCTGTTGACTGAGTAGCTTGTTAACAGCACAGAAATGCATAAATGGTAGCAAGGCTGTTGCATCGTTAGTGGAGGCGGCACTGCTGAATAAGAGAAGCTGATATTTGTATTTGAGTTGGAGGAAAGTTTACAGACAAGCTTGTGAGCACCCCACAGTGGACTTGCTTTTGGCCCACGTTCTTGCTTGCAGGTAGACTTTAACACGTGGTGCTTGCAAGATTGAACCCCAAAATAGATGGGCCTAGACGGGGCTGGGGAGCACTCGGTGTGCTCATGAAGTGAGATCCAGAGTTAAGTTCTCGGCTGCAGCAGGGCTCACCTGTTTACCTACTAAAGCACTGAAGTCTTTATGCCTGATTTCAGCAGGAGCTGAAGCAGGGATGATGGTGATGGTTTTGTTGAGTCTTTATAAATCGGTATGAAAGGAAAGCTGCTGTGCTCAGTTCAGCTCCTGAAAGTACAGGGAAAAGAACCTTATCAAATTTCAGAGAAGAAATCTGCACTCTGAAAAATAAACTGCTGCAACCTTTCGAAACCTAACAAGCAAGACAAAAGTCTAGCTAGTAAAGTTGACTCATGTCCTTTTAATTAAAAGAAGCAATTTGATCCATTTCAGAATGTCTTTATTTTAAGAGTATGACTCCTAAGTTCTCATATTTCTCAAGGAGAGCTAAGAAAAGGACGTAGCTGTTGTATTGCAGACTTGTAAACTTGCTGAGTCAGTGAGTGACGTAGGTGTATATCCCTGGAAAATACAGATGTCATGTTTGGGGTTCTTTCTTCCTTGGCTGAGCCTCCCTAGTTGCTGAGCTTTTGCTTTGCTTTAGGCGGAAGGAGAGGCACAGCGGCGGGAAATAATCCCACCCTTGAATTTACCAGTTAAGTCCACACTGCTTCAGAGATCAGTTTCCTTTTACATGCTCAATTTACTGTGCACTAGAGCAAAAGTGTGAGCTGTCAGGCTCCTGTGGAGATAAACCTGGATCTAATCCTGGTCCTACTGACATCAGTGGCAAAACCTTGTGTTGCTTTCAGCGGGAGCAGGACTTACGCACCGTGCTTGTGTGACTGAGCCAGCCTTACCTGGCCGAGCTCAAAGCAGCCTCTGATGTGAGTGATGACAGGAAGGTTTAATATTTAATCCCACTGCTGCTCGCTGTGAATTTAGAAAGTGTAACAAAATTATCTGAAAGCAACAATGTAAAGTGATTTTACATGATTTAATAACTCTGGAGTAACTCTTCAAACTGACCCTTGCTAGAGAAACCCTGGTTTACAGCTTTTAAATCAGGGGATTGCTCTTTGTTTTGCGGAGCACTCTGATTGCAAAGATTAACACTTTCCACGAGTGCCAAGTATGAAGTTAAATTGCAGAGAGAAAGATTTAATTTATATTTTCTTTCTAAATGTTTATAAATACTGGAGAGGAAATATTTACATTTTCACAAAAATCGTAGTAACCTCTACTTCAGCACTGCGTTTTCAGTGTCAAACATTAGTTTGGAAGAGGGCACAAATGAATGTTCACAAGTTGAAGAGAGAGGCATTTTATTGAAGATGAGTGATAATTGAACAGACTCTCGTATTGACAGCGTCATACTGGCAAGTATCTCTTCAGAGAGAAATGCGCTGTATAGAGGAAGTGTCCTCACATGTCAGTGTCTTATAAAATGTGTTACGTTTAGTGAAATAATGGGTCAAGAAAATAAATCATTGTCATAAATGATAGTAGGCACTTTTTACTGAAATACTGGTAGTTTTATGTTCTTGACATGAATAATTGGATATGTCATGTGTGAAGCTACCTAGAAATAAAATAGAGGTCATAAAATGTAAAGACATGATAGGATGCATTTATAACAGCATAAACCAAACTGGCATTTTAACGTCTTAAGCCAGCCCATTTGCTGTACTTGCCCATTGATCTTGGCTGAAAAAGTTCTATGCCTAATTTAAACACATTTTGGAGATAAAGCCATATAACGGGAAAGTAATGGCATTTGGTTTTGTTAAAAGTATTCTCCTTTTAACTATTACAAGTATATCACTCTGACAGAGTTGGAGGATGGCTGTTGTGTAACCTTAAAAAACTTCCTCAGGAGTACTGGGCCCATCTTCACAGCGGTGACTTTCAGGTGGAATTGACCTTGACATTTTACCTGCTGGTGGTCGCAGGCCACATGGAATAACATTGTTTAATAGACATGAGAAAGGGTTAGTTTAGTGTTCCTTCCATGGGATGATTTGAGAGAGTAGGTTTTGGGAAAAGATAAGAGTACAGTTTGAGAGTGTTTGTGCGTTTAAAGGATTCCTTTGGAAGGCATGTGAAAAGGTGGTCGGTGGAGGCATTGACTGAAAAGTATATGCTTAAAATCTCATTAATCTGGATTGGCTGTATAGGTGCTGTAAATTACCATGCTCAAAATGAGATTTAATAATGATAATAAAATAAAAAACTGTGACTACCTACCTACCTAACCAAACTATGACTACCTAACTCATCATTGTAATGGTATCACCCTTCCACCCCCCAATTTTCCCAACTGAATGTAGAAATTGTCTTTTAAAAATGTTAAAAAATCAAGAAAGCAGGTAGAGCTTTTTCTGTTTTCATAGGATTGCCAGTAAACGTGTGTTGTGTGTTGTTTTGTGGGGTTTTTAAAACAGTTTTAAATAGCCAAAGATTTGGCAACATATAATCTCACTTGTCTCTCTGATTTGCTGCGTGTCTTTGGAAATGAGTACTAAGCTGGTGTGGAGCACTGTAGGTCGTCCAGTGCTTTGTACCCTGTATAGCCTTTGGCAATAAATATGTACCAGGCAATTGTAAAATGTTCCCATCAGGGCGTTCTGGCGTGTTGTCCTTGCTGAGTTTTAACTCTCTGTGTGCAGATGGGAAAGTATACGGGATAACATAAATCTACCCGCTATCTGTATTTTCTTTTCAATTATTGTAGAGTCGATGAAAAATCTTAACTAGTGCCTGATTTGGCTGCTGTAGTGCAGTACTGTAGAGACAACAGCCTGTTAATATTCAGCAAAGTCTTAAGTGGAACCATTCTGGAATGTGATCTCAAAAGAGAATTCTCTAAAATTTGAGCAAGTAAGATTTTCCCATCCCTACTGAGATAATGATATTGATAATGGTAAGATTAATTTAAAAGCCACCATTCATGGTATAGGTGTGCTGCTTTATAGCAGTCTGTCCAGGTTTGTTTGAACCTGTTAGGAAAAAATCGAAACCTGGTGAGGTAGAATAAATGCTGATTTATTGATGGGAAATCTATTACCGTACATGGATTTAAGGGAGGGGGAGTTGACTTTTCAGAGTAAGAGAACACTGAGGATGATTAATCATGAGTCAAAAAAAAAAAAAAAAGTGTTAACTGATGTTTTACATTGAAAAAAGAGTGATAACACAGGTACAGGATAAGGGTTGGAATTGGTGTCTGAGATGAGGCAAAATTCTGAACTGCTGAGCAGTATTTCTACCATGGCATCGTTTATTGAGGGCCTCTGTCTCTACATGTAAGCAACAAGAGTACTGCAAATACTTAACCCACTATTCATAGATGATTCTCTCTCTCTGCTGAATTGAAATGTTCAGAGATGGTGAAGCTTGTGTCTGTGGGGCTATGTGTTCATAATGACTAAAACATATAATGACTGTTGCTACAGTTTTACTCTGTTGTAAATAAACTTGAACCACTGGATAGAAATCTAAACTCCCATGAAAAACAGGGTGATGCTGTACCCTTCGTATCAACTTCTATTTTATGGAGAAAAAAACCCATCTAAATAAAATGTTCTCCTTTCCAACCAAAAGGTAGCTCTATACAGGACGATCTTGCTGAAATTATAGCTCAGCTGGAAGGAAAGATGAGTTTATTTTATGTAGCAGTTGGAGGTTCTTAGAAATATCAGTCAGTCAGTTACCAGAGTGGTAAATTAAATCTTGAGAGCCAGAGCTCGCCCGTCAGTATGCAGTGATATGGAAGTGGCAAGGAGAGAGACAGACAGCTGCACCAGGTCTGGGTGTTTATGTTCTTGATGGAAAAATACAAATCATTTCCTTCCCTTCTGCTGCTGTCATGGTCCATCACTTTAGTCCATTTTCACCTTGCTAAGGGATTCTGAATGGGTCTTCCTGCTTTGGCACCTAATAATTCTCCCACATGCCTGTTCTTGCAGCCTGTCTGCCTGGGACGGTCCATAGCTTGTGTCAGTGACTCACAAACAAAATCTTCTTTTTTCCTTTACTTACCTTCCTTTTTCTGTGTTGTTTCATCCCAAGCTCTCTCAAGCAGGTGGAAGAAGTTGTTCTCCCACTGCATTTGAAAAGGAGATATTACAGGAAAAGATCTCCGTTTTTTTTCTAGTGGGACACCATCGCGCTGTGGTTTGTAATGTTGTCTGTGTTTTCAAAACTACTACAAACCCGTAAAAACACACAGCAGGATTTTGCTTGTCAGAAACTGTTCGGCCACTCCAAGTCCTTAGAGTGTAACAGTCAAGAAGGAAATCATTGGTCACTTTTTAAAAATGGCATACCTATACAAAAATCAAAGTATATGATCTGAGATCATGAGTATGTTCTGTGGTATAAAACATTACTTACTGTGAGACTGTGAAACAAAAAAATTATTTTACTGAAGTTACTTTATTGTCGTATATCAAGTGGTCATGAATATCAGATATCTTGGTATCTTGTGCACTGAGCTCTTACAGCCACAATACTTTATGACTAGTTTAAAATGAGTCCGTGTGATAAAATAACACATGTAGTCTATATAACAGATAATATTGAATAGTATAATGTATTATCCATAATAGCAAAGCATAGATTCTGTAAAATGATACCAGCGGAATCTAATATTCCTTGGAAATATATTTCCTGGATAATATTTCTACTCTGAAATAACTTATCTCCCTTGTACTATTCCTTTTGTGGGGACAGAATTGGTGTTCAGCTCAGTTCAGCATATGCATTTCAGTCTGGGAAATGGAAAGGTGTTACGATAGGTGTGAGAAGTTAGATGGGTGATCGAGGTAGTGTCCGTCAAAACCCTCTAGTTCTACTGGCCTGTGCTTGATCTGCAGATACTGATCTTCTGTGGTGTTGGTACTAAACCTGCAAGAGCTCTGAGAGTCTTTTGGCGACAAACAGGCAGGAAGAAAAAAAAAAAATCACATCTTTAATTCTGCCTGCTGACAGCTTCCTTAATAAATATTGTAAGAAATTTCTCAGTTAAGAGCCACCCAGTAATCTAATTTGCAAGCCCCAATGATATATTCAGCCACCAGCTCAGGGGAGGTGTGTTTCTGCTGTCAGAATCACATGAGCAGGGAATAAAATTCTGAGCGCTCACTGTGAGCTGTAATAATTTATGATGAGTTGTTGGCTTTTATTTTCTTCATACTATTTTTGACTCAGCCGAACAAAGAGGATAGAACCGCTACTAACTTTTTCCATAGTATGCTCACCTACTCATAACAATACAAGCACTGCAAATTCATGAAGTTTCAGAGACTGAAACCTGTATCAACATGGGCAGCTCTTGTATACACCCCATGAGTGGTGAATGCCAGTTCCTGTAAGTTCTGCTTTTGACTCACTTGTGTAGAGGAGTTAAGCCTTTGCTGTTCTATTCAGTTTGAATAATCCTAGATTTGTTTGTCACCTTCTGTGTTGTCCTAGTCAGGCATCCTTGGGCTTTTCTTTCTCTTCTCCTGGACTGTGGTTTAAGGAACATTCTCTGGTGTGCACCCATAAAAGAAAATCAGAAGCTAAAAAGCTTTTATAAGATCATCTCTCTGTAGCCAACTACAGGCTGTTCTGTGAAAGAACTGATTCTTGACAGCAGTGTCCTAGCAGTTGTGTCTCTATTCCTGACAAAGGGAAAAGCTTCTGGTCTTGTGTTCCATCTCTGTCAGGTTCCTCTGAATTGAGAAAGATAAATAGTGTCATCTCAGAAAATAGCTCGTTAAAAGATAAGAAAACAAAACAAAAAGATAAGAAAGCAAAACAAAACACTCCAGGATATTACTTCCTAGCTGATCAGCTGGGAGAAGGCAGGAGAGTTGAAGTCTCCAGCCTTGAAAGAACTTGCAGAGCCATGTCACAGAGTAATTCTATCTGAGCCATGGTCAGTTCAGGGTAAAGACCTTGATGCTTGGGGGTCACCTCTGTTTCCTCACATCTGCTTTAAGAATTTACAGCTCATAATAGCTACTGGTGGGGCTCATCCATAGTAAGAGATCTCTTCCTCAGGGTTAAGGCCTCTTGGGTGTCCACTTTACCCTTGGTGAAGAACTTCCAGACATCACTTAATTTCTGTAAGCCTTTCTGCAGACCTTGACAAGAACACCAAGCTGTCAACACTCTCTGGCTGTCTTCACGGTGAACATTGACACGGTACTGTAGATTTCTTAGACCCTTTGTAAGCAATAAGGAATGAGGCATCTTTCAAAAGGAAACTCATCATACCTTTTCATCTATATTTCCTTTAAATTCTACATTGGCAAGGTTTTTGAGCATGCACCCAGCAAACATGAAGTTGTGCTTTCATCGTTGCTCCCTACAATTCAATCTTACAAAATCTACTTATCCATTTCTTTTTGCCTTCCTACTATAGTTTTCATTACTGTGAAGCAAACATGAACTGGTTTCTCTGTGGTGTAGTGCTTGGGTGATAAATAGCTGTCAATGTTAATTTTTTTCTTAGGAGTAGCTAGGAAAGGTACATGAAATAAGTTACTGGTTTACCTAAACTTGTCTCTTGTTCTTACTATCCCAAATGGCACATACTTTATTTCTGTTACTTTCTTTTGCAGTGAGAGATGCAGATATATCTGTGGCCATCAAGATCCTGTCAATAACATTGAGTTTCTTCTGTTCTCCAACACTGTTCTCACTAGCTCTGCTGACAAGACTTTATCTCTCTGGGATACCAGAACAGTAAGCAGCCTTTTTCTTGGTCTTTCTTGAATTCAAGCAAAGTGATGGCGTGTGTAGTGTGAGAAAAATGAAAGCCAGTGTGAAATCAGAATAGAAAGGTAAATAGAAAGGTAAGGAAGGTGTGGTGATAGAATATTCACTAACACAGCTATGATTTTCTGACAAAAAAATATCACCACGTGACATTTCCTTGACATCTGAAATGACTCAGTCCTCACAGTGCAACAAGTGGGCATGCGCTGAGATCACTGAAGAAACAGTGAGACTTCATTAGGTGGTGGTGGTGGTTCTTAGCAGCTGGTGGTCTGGAAGACTGCATTGCTGCACACTGTGCTACGTCAGTTCAATAGGTAGAGCAGCCAAAGGGCAGTTTTGTCACATTTCTTTTGAAAGTGCTGGCACGTGCTGTAAGTTAAGGAAATGGAGGGAAATGCCACAGGAGAAACACAAGCTGCACAGAAATCCAATGTATTTCTTACTCCTTTAGGAGGGATCCCCTCCCCACCACCGTTTTTCTCCTGATTTCTCATGGACTATGTATTATTTTTCTCCATAGTATATCACCGTAGATAGTGTGAGAAACTCAGCATCTTTTTCTTTATTCTTCGCTGCCTTCACTTTTTAATATGGGTATGAATAGATTTAATATATTGGAGAGTGTATTTGCTTTGCAGACCAAGTATGTAAATCCTGTTCAAGTAGAATATGAGAACAAGGCAAGGGGAATTTTTTTCGCATTCATCAAAAAGATCAGTAATTATTGCTGCTGTTGTGGTATTTCTCATAGAGCAACTCTTGAAATTCTAAAGTTTCTACTTCAGTTGGTGTTACAGTCACTTTGCATTTCTCAAACAGTGTAAAGATCATAGAATCATAGAATCATAGAATGTTAGGGATTGGAAGGGACCTCGAAAGATCATCAAGTCCAATCCCCCTGCCAGAGCAGGAACGCCTAGATTATGCTACACAGGAACGTGTCCAAGTAGGTCTTGAATGTCTCCAGAGAAGGAGACTCCACAACCTCTCTGGGCAACCTGTTCCAGTGTTCCGTCACCCTCACTGAGAAGAAGTTTCTTCTCGGGTTTAAGCGGAACCTCTTATGTTCCAGTTTCAGCCCATTACCCCTTGTCCTATCAGTGGTTGTCACCGAGAAGAGCCTGGCTCCATCCTTGTGACACTCACCCTTGACATATATGTAAACATTAATGAGGTCACCCCTCAGCCTCCTCTTCTCCAAACTAAAGAGCCCCAGCTCCTTCAGTCTTTTCTCATAAGGGAGATGCTCCACTCCCTTAATCATCCTAGTTGCCCTGTGCTGGACTCTCTCCAGCACTTCCCTGTCTTTCTGGAACTGAGGGGCCCAGAACTGGCACAATATTCCAGATGGGGTCTCACCAGGGCAGAGTAGAGGGGAAGGAGAACCTCTCTCGACCTACTAACCACCCCCCTTCTAATACACCCCAGCATGCCATTGGCCTTCCTGACCACAAGGGCACAGTGCTGGCTCATGGTCAAGATACAAGATTCCAGCCCAAAATAGAGAAAGTTGTATTCATGGAAGAGATTTGAGAGAAAAGAGGCAAAGAGTTAGTGCCGTGTATTAATAGGTATTGTCATCAGAGGCATAAAAGCATCGGAGAAGAAAAACTCACATGGAAACGGCAGTGGAGTATTTGGGATACTCATTAGGCAATTTCTGTTTATGGATCATAGAAATAGACTGAATAGGTCATTTAGTAATAACCTTGGGCATAAAGCACAACAAGTTAAAATGAAGCCAGTCAAGACTCAATATTCTTAAATGCGTTGGTTTGTAAGAATATTTGATATTCAAATACGAATAATTCAAAAAGAGGAAAAAAATTAAATACAAACAGAAGTGAAAAAGTCCTACATTTTGTTTTCAATAAATCCTGCAAGGAACATCATCTTGCAAATGTCTCAGTAACCTCCCTGTTAATAGCAAATTAACAGAATCATAGAAGTTTTTCTGTGGAAAAACTTAGGGCAAAAGCGTGCTCAGTTTTCATTCACCAGCACTGTTTTTCAACTCTGGGTAATTTTGCTAAGAGAGGAAGGTCCTTTTGTGAAAACACAACATAGTAGATGGCATTTTGTTGTGTATTTATTCTGTTGAATTGTTTCACTGTTCAGCAGGAAATCTTGCGGATTTCAGATATGTGCTCACATTGAAGCGGCACTTTAAGTAGTGAAATCACTGTGAAGGTGTTATCTTCCACTTAATACTGAATGATATTAAATGTTCCCTCCAGAAAGAAGATGAATGATTTTCTCCCGTTAATTTGGAACAGAGTATTTTCTCACCTCTGTGAGATCAATTAGCATTAAGGAGTACATTCAAGATCATTTTAATGAAACATGAAAATCATACCCTGGTTTGTTTTCTCATAAATTAGATTCATATTACTAATCACATCTTGCTCTTCAATCATTAACTTTAGTCAGCTCTTCATTATTAAAGATAATGGATGCAGAGAACTGTAAGTCAAAGCAGCGTAAGTTGAATGGACAATGAGCTCTGGATTTGGGGCAGAATGGAACATAAATCTTTGTAATTACAAAGCTGAAGCTATAATGCAGCCTTCAGACTTGGGAAACACATGGCATTACTTTTGTCTTTGTTTTCTGAGTATCGTTGGGTCAGATCTAATGGTTCAAAGACATCTACAGCACGCTGACTGTAATTTTAAATCTAAGATGTATGTTGCCTATAAGGAGATGAGAATATGGAAGGATGAGTAGTGTTTAGAGGATTATGGTTCTTTCCAGACAATCTGGGAGAAAATACAGAGTTGATGTTGGATTTCGATAGGACCCGTCCTCATACCGTGCCAGACTCCCAGTAGATTAGATGTATGAGACTGAGGCTGCAGTTCACTGGTAGGAATTTCTTGCCACTAAAGCTGATGGCTCTCGTGCCAAGATAAGCTGCAGAATTTATTTCTCTTTATGCCTGTTTCATAGAAAGACAAGCGCTGACACATCGGAACGAGCGTCTCTACTCATGAATTGCAAAGTGTATCCAATGATAAATGTGAGGGGTGCAAAGGAACACGAGACCCCAAGAGTAAAAGTTCACCTGCCTGGGTTAATTCTTCCCATGATAAGCGGTCTGCCACTTATCTGCATCTCCCACGTTCTGATGAGTAATTTCTTGGGGCTAGTTAGATTTGTCTGGATAACATTTGAGCCAGGCTGAATCTTTGCTCTTTCTCAGACAGATAAAATGCCAAATATTTATACACTTAAATAATTAAATAGAAGGGGGAAAAAATGTACTCACATTTTTCATTCTGCATGTTTGAAACTTATTGATTTAGTAACTATCTCATCTGCTCTCTGATTTTTGAAATGTCAGGTTCCATAACTAGATATTTCATTTTTTAAAAAGTTGTGCAGGGAATGTGTCCAACAAGGATTTGGGAAGACTTGTGTGTGTACTTAACTGGACAGTCCCATTCACTTAAGTGATACTATTCTTGTGAATAAAGTTCAGCACATGCACAGCTGTCTAAAGAATTAAATTTGTATAATCCACTGTTTTTCTGTTTGATTTTGTGAGATACTGAGCATTTGAGAAATTGATTGATAATTGTTTGCCATTTTGGTCACTACTGCTCATTGATATTCAAGTGTTTGTAGTTTAATTTTTTAATTATCCAGGTTATGTTACTGACTTGATGCAGTGTAGCCCAGTGATTCAAGACAAGCCCTGTTTTTCTGCATTCCTTTTGCAGAAGACTGCTGGCACATAAGACAAATGAAAGGAGCCCATTCCCATCTCACTATCAAACTGATATTCCTGACATCCAGACAGGAAGGAACCAAACGTGTCAGCTTTTTACTATTTGGGTCAAAGATGACTTAAAATAGAGGTAAGACAACACAGCGGAACAGCGACCAGATGCAAGTTCTAGCTCTGTGTGTCAAATTTGATCCTTGACAGTAATTTGTTGGCTGAACAGCACAATCAAAAGTGGGAAGCTCCGAGGTAGTGTGGTCTTTGATGAATAATGCAGGCACCAATCTTGGAGGAAAAAGAGAAAAAAAAAAAAACCAAACAGAATGAGGTTGTCCAAAATCCTTCCTTAACAGCAGCAAATAGCTCCCAGTAATGACTTGTTCTGATCGAGCCGGAACCTGGCTGTGCCCATCATACTCCTCAGAGACTGCTATGAAGTTTCCTCTTGCGCCAAAGCAAGAGGAGGAGGGTGGCAATCCAAGCAGAGCCTCCTTTCAGGCTCAGACAGGGATATCTCCTCATGGGCCTGAAGAAGTTGGTTCTCTTAGGCCCTGTAATTGGTTCATGAGTTCTGTGATAGGACAGGCTGGACTTCTAGGGCCACTTTATGCTCAGAGAAGGGCATTAAGAAGAAGCAGTCCATTCAAAGAGTGAGAGGCAGCTGGCTGTTCCTTTAGGGCAAGTTTTTTTTTTTTCCTGTAAATGCATCATTGAATAAAAAAGGGTCATATGTACAGCCTTTATAAAGCATGATTTCCTAATAAGTTGAGACTTCCATACTCATGTTGTCTGCTTATCATTTTCTGCCAATGGCTTTTGGAAGTTAGTGAAGGTTTGATACAATTTTAAGTTTCCATGCAATTAAGTCTCTGAGCAACAGCAGGGAAACTCAAATGAAATGCCCCACCTGCTAGGAGAAGCAGCAGCGGGTGCTGAGCCCTGCTGTCAGGCACCACCTTTCCTGTGGTCCACAGCGAGCCCACCACCCTGGTTCTACAGCGTGGGTGCAGGTGGTCCTGGTAAGATACTACCTGGGAGTTGGCTTCCTTTGACTTTTTGTGATCTACCCCCCAGACTTCTACAGCCTGAAATGTGAGTTCAAAGAAATACCGAAGTGAATCCTCACATATTTGGGATGGTGTAATTTGCATTTTTGCAGTCTCATAAAAGGCATCCAATGCAAGGCACACAGGTCATTTAAGGGTAGTGGCTATTTAAAGGGGCTTTTGACAGTGTCTTACCAGAGAATAAATAGTTACGTACACCAGTTTTTGAGCTCACAGCTAAGGTAGCCAGCTGTGCTGCGGCATTTCAATGATGAGAGCTTAGCTGCTTCTGTGTTTCATACGGATGTGTAATAATTACAATGATGCTGTGTGAAGCTCCAGTCTTGCAGTTTTTTCCTTCACAATGTAGCCCATCTTCCCCTGCCGTGTGATGTCTGTGGCATGGATCAACCCTGCTGTGGTTCCCATTGCAACTGGATTGTGCCTGAAAGCTAGTTAACTCCTACTTGGTTAAATTCAATGGAATTGTTCCAAATAAGTAATTTCCCATGATAACCTTTCATCCTTCTTCTAATGAAATTACCTTTTAGGCCACTTATTTTCAGTGTTGATTTTGTCAGAATTTAACAATTTTCCAATTAATAACTCCCTAAATTAACCTGTTTTATTTTTGTTTCTTCCAGTGAAATATAAATTGTCTTTTAGATTACTTGGTTTGCAACACTGTCAGTAGCTTTAAAGTATGAGAACATCCAGACCTTTGTAGCGATGCTGCCTGTCTGTAATGAGAGCTGTGACATGCGTGTGCGTTTGGAGTGGGCATTCACAAGGCAAATTCAAGAAAACTGTCAGAGTATTTAAGGATCAGGCGTATAAGACAGGCTTGGAGCAGCCAAAGGGAGTTATTTTGAAAGCTGATCTGGTCATCATTACATCTTTTGGCCTACTCCAGTTGATTTATTCCTGAATAAACACCTTAGATAAAAAAATTATCAGTCAGAATACCCTGAGGGTATTGGATTTGTCAGATTTATAGGAGCCCTTTGAACTCCCGAGGAATGAATTCAACAGCTGGGTAGAGAGACAGGATGGGTCGTTTAAATAACCTTTGACAGACAGTTTATCGTTGGAGTCAATCCTCTTCAAAAGTAGGTCAAAAATTGAAGTTGTCGGTATCAGAGACAAAGAGCTCTTCCATGCAAACATCAAATCTCGTAGTGTAATTGAATTATTTTGCTGGAAATAAGGGACGTGCAAGGCTAAGTCCAGTTCCTGGCATGAAATGTAACAAATTTTGTGTTCCTGATTCTCTTCTACATACTTGTAAATAATGGGTTCATATTTTAAAACTCCCTGTCTTAGTATGAAAAGGAATTTGAGTCACAGTAAAATATGAAATCAAGGACAAATAGCTATGAATACAGATTATGTTTTCTCCAAGAAGCAGTATCGTGAAAGACAAAAGTAAAACTTGAAGAGATTTGTGTTAAATCTGTTTGGGATCCTTTCCTAGAGACTTAGTGCCAATTCTTTCAAAACCAAAATACAGCAGAGGATATTATTTTTTTTCTAATCTTTAAAAATAATTGGGAAAAAAGCGCTTGATATAGTCACTGCCATTTTTAAAAATGCTACATTCTGACTTTCCTCCAAAACAACTTATGTAGAAAAAGGCAGATTAAAATAAAATATTTCAAATAACAAGCATATGACTGTGCAGTTTGCATCAGTTGACCTAGATGCAAGCAAGAAAGTATCCTATGTTTTTGTTTTTCCGTGGGTTTGGTTTTTTTTTTTCCTGAGAGGCAGGAAAACTGTTGCCCTCCAAACTGGTGTTCCTAGAATAACCTTCAGACTGGAACCGTGACCCTGTCTTTCATTTGGCCTGCCATCACTGTCTTGTTCCTCCTTTTTCTTGCCTTCCTGACTTTACTCCCAAATCAAAGCAACAAACCGTGTTAGCAGTTGATCTCATGGGCTTTTTTCCCTGTTAAACTAGGTTTAAATTAGGCTCTAAACATTTTAGATCAGACAAGTTGCCTTTTTCTGCAAAGCTCCATGTGAATTAGTGACTCTTAAGAGGTTATAATTAGTGTTTTATTAAGCTGTTCCTGTTCATTGACATGCCTGGGCCTGTCCACTGGATGTCAGAGTCCTTTCGCCCGTGGGAAGACAGCCGCTCTTGACACGTTGTCTTCCTCTGCCTTGTCTCCACAACGTAGAAAATCTACATTCTTACTTCACAGAATCACAGAATCACAGAATCACAGAATGTTAAAGGTTGGAAGGGACCTTAAAGATCATCTAGTCCAACCCCCCTGCCAGAGCAGGACCACCTACACTAGAGCGCACAGGAACGCGTCCAGGCGGGTTTTGAATGTCTCAAGAGAAGGAGATTCCACAACCTCCCTGGGCAGCCTGTGCCAGTGCTCGGTCACCCTCACAGTGAAAAAGTTTTTCCTCATATTTTTCTGGAACCTCCTGTGTTCCAGCTTCCACCCATTGCCCCTTGTCCTATCAGTGGACGCCGCTGAGAAGAGCCTGGCTCCATCCTCCTGACACTCCCCCTTGACATATTTATAAACATTAATGAGGTCACCCCTCAGCCTCCTCTTCTCCAAGCTAAAGAGATCCAGCTCCTTCAGCCTTTCCTCATAAGGGAGATGCTCCACTCCCTTCACCATCTTTGTGGCTCTGCGCTGGACTCTGTCAAGCAGCTCCCTGTCCTTCTTGAACTGAGGGGCCCAGAACTGGACACAGTATTCCAGATGGGGTCTCACCAGGGCAGAGTAGAGGGGCAGGAGGACCTCTCTTGACCTACTTGCTACTCCCCTTCTAATACACCCCAGGATGCCATTGGCCTTCTTGGCCACGAGGGCACATTGCTGGCTCATGGCCATCCTGCTGTCCACTAGAACCCCCAGGTCCCTTTCCCCTGCGCTGCTCTCCAGCAGGGCAGTCCCCAACCTATATTGGCACATGGGGTTATTTTTTCCCAAGTGCAAAACTCTACACTTGCCCTTATTAAACTTCATAAGATTTCTCCCTGCCCAGCCCTCCAGCCTGTCTAGGTCTCTCTGAATGGCTGCACAGCCTTCTGGTGTGTCAACCACTCCTCCCAACTTCGTATCATCAGCAAATTTGCTGACAACATTCTCTAATCCCTCATCCAGATCATTGATAAATATATTAAACAGCACCGGCCCAAGCACTGACCCCTGAGGGACCCCACTAGACGCAGGCAACCAGCCAGACTCAGCCCCATTGACCACAACCCTCTGGCTTCTTCCCTTCAACCAGTTCTCGACCCACCTCACTACTTGGTCATCCAGACCACACTTCCTCAGTTCCTTCATTTCAAGAAGTCTTTGAGAAGACAAATCTGTATGTTAAAGCTTAATAACCAGCTTAACTCCTAATTCACGTGAAATGTATAAACAGAATCAGTTTGGAAGGGATCATTTAGTTCCAACCCCCCTGCCATAGCTTTATCTTGGCAGTGATGTAATTATTTAGTTGGATAAAGTAGCACCTCTTCATCATGATGTTCACAGTTGTTTAAGCTACTACTAGAGAAGAGAACAAGAGGGTCCTCTGTAGCCCAGTGCTTTCAGTCCCGCGGAGTCATGGTTTTCCTAGAGGGTCTCCAGAGTTTCCTCCTGCAGCTGTAGGTTTGCACCCTCCAGGTCAGAGCAGCCCTCTGATGCTTCTCTAGCAAGCTATAGGTGGAGCTACCTTTGAATTCCTCTTTGCTGCCAAGCTCACAAACCTCCCAGCACACCTGACTGCCACCTGCCTCCCTCCCTCCCTCCCGCAGCCGCCCTCCTGCAAGGCTTTGCACCTTTCACCAAAGCTTCTGTTCTGGTTTTAGGCTCTCCTTTCTCCGTACGCTCTGTATCCCTTGCATTCCCCAGGACCATCCCCCTGACCTAGTGACGATGATGGGGAGAGGGTTCGAGCCCATGTGTCTCGGCACACTAATTTCTGCTTTTCCAGCTAAGGAGTTGCTTCTGGGTAAGGGAGTGATGTAGGCATGTGAAACACGTGCCTGTAATTACAAGTGAGGGACATCCATACTGCAGGCAGCTGGCTAAACGATTCACAGCTCCGCTGACAGCTGCCTGTGATGCATCACCGACACTGATGTGTTCTAAACTCGCAAGGGCAGGCAGAGGGGCAACAGTGGAACAGAGGAGGGTATTAACTCACTGCCGGTTGTATCAGATTTCATCAGCTGTAAAATCAGAGTGGATTGTTTTTCAGTTTCTGCCGGTTATCTTAGAATATTAGTAGTAATTAGAGAGCCATAAACAGAAAAATTTACAATATTTGAAGTTCTAACCAGGAGAAGAGTCTAGCTATAGGTTTCAGTAAACACTCTGATCACGTGGCTCCTGCTGTACTGTACGGGGAGTGCGTTCTGTCGGAGTGTGCAGCGCACCGGCATTTGGCTGTGTCACTGGTTATTTAGAAATGAAGTGAGAGAAGCAGGCTGTGTTCCTGTCTGGGCAGCAAATAGATTGACCTGAATCTGAACTTCTTCCCAGATGCCTGTGTATATCTATAGTGCTTGCACATGATATATTGCAGTAAGTATGAGTTTAATTTTTACATCACCAATGTCACTTTGAAACAAAATGGGAGTAAAGTTCTTTCAAAGGCTTTGGGAAAGGCCTGGCTGCAGAATAACATTTGCATTGACTTCTTGGTCCTAAAACTCTAATTAAATTATTGATTATGAAGCTGACTGCTTTCTTAATAGTTCCTAATGTAACAATTAAAGCAAAGTAAGTAATTAAAAAATAAAAGATCGGTCCACAAGTACAATCTTCAAAAGGTCATTTTCAACTTAATCACTTTTGTGAAAGAGGCGAGGATAAAACAAATGAGTCATTAGTAAAAAAGCAATTTTGTGTGTGTATGTGTGTAATAACATTTCTACCAGATTACCACTGGCCACACAATACATAAATTAATTAAAAATAATGGCTAATTTACTTAGTTGATACTATATTAACACCTCTATTCCCAGAGAGTCCTCCATTGTGCAAAATGCGGTAGAAGGCACACAGTCATAGCATGCTTCTACTCTGGACAGCTGAAAACCAAGGCAAAAGCCAGAAGCTTCAGCCAAAGAGAGCAAAAAATTACAGTGAAACCGTTATGTTATTACTGAACATCGTAAACAGTTCCTTGTACTACACAGACCATTTATTAGCAAATTTTCTGTAGGCGAGAGAGGTAAGGGGCAATTTTTAGAGGTCAGTCAAATTGCTCCATGGATGTTTATAGCTGCAAAAGGTAGCAGGTAGGAAAGCGCGAAGGTGTTTGCCAGAAAATTTTCAAAAGACCACTTAACACTGTTGCCTTTGACAAAGCAGAAGTGAGAGGTGACAGTGGAGGATTTCACAACCGATAGGGGGTTTGGAATCTACAAGCGAAAAATTGTCACTTGTAAGCCAGATACCCAGCCAGGCGTCGTTTGCCTTCCCCTGGATGGAGAACTACTGCGGTTTGTACCGATTGTACCCTGTGCTGCAGGCCTGTCACAAAGTGCTCAGAACGTTGCGTGAAGGAAGATCACTCACAGCTTTTGTCTCATCTCTGAAATTTAGCTATCATGCCCTGACAAGCCAGGGAAGGAAACACATTTGAGATGAAAACCCTATTGCAAATACTGTGCCCTCTGCCATGGATCTTATGGTATAAAGCATCTAGTTTACAAATCACTGCAAAAGTAGCTAATTGGTGCAATAGCTCATAGGTATGAAGACAGCTTGTTGTGCAGCCTGTTATAGATGTAATTCAGTATCACCGTACTGCTTGCACATGCAAGCGAGCTGGAAACTAAGCCAAACTTTGAAGCATGGATGTGGAAATTAGCTAAGCAAGCACCTGCCATAGTCAGCAGCTCTTGCACCTGTATAACGTGTATTCCAGTGCACAAGGAAATTCATTAAACCATGGGAGACAGATAAACATGTACATCAAAGAAGTATAAGCCAAGGGTATCTAGGAGTCTATAGAGGTTTGGGGAACTGGGCTCCCATGAATAGTTACTGTGCACAGCAACTCTAAACACTTTTCCTAGATAGTATTTGTTGTGCTTGATACAATTGGATTCTGCTTGGACACATTTGCTCAGAACCAAATCCTATTCTTGGTGAGGCAGTGGCAGGAAAAATTACTCTGCTATTCAGGTTGTATGAGAAATAGAGAAATCTGTTAGTCTGTAAAGTTAAAGGCATCACACCTCAAATGCTCTTTCTCCTTTTGAGGAAAGCAATTTACAGAAGTGAACTTTTTATGAAGGATCTTCTTAGTGGATCAGCTTGTCTGCCTGTCCGCCTGCACACCTGCAATGCTCTAGCACGTTATGCTGAAGAGAAGGAGTGGATATCTTGTTACCTTTCCTTTTATCTGGTTTCCCCATGAGCTGTTTTTATGTCCTACTAAGTACAGAGCTGTGGTACTATCTTGTTGAAGTAGGGCGTCTGGACACACTTGTCTACACAGAATATGGTGTGATTTTTTTTTTCCCTTTTCAAATTCAAAAACTACACTAGGCTCTCTAGTCCAAGCCTGAGCTGTTATATATCAAACCACATATTGCTCTGTCCCTTCCCAGACGTAGCTGTAGGAACCTGAGTTTCAGAAGTCTGATGACATGGTGACTGTGGCTATGCATTCTCAGAAAGATCTGTTAAGAACCAAACAAACCCCAAACTTTACAAATTGATTTCCTTTCTAGTAACGATAACATTGTGAGGTAAGTAGTATATTTTCAGTAAATAGCTTTCCAGTTTGGTAAATACTGGATCAAAATATTGGCGGTGAATCAGTCTGTTTCTTTGTATAGTTGACTTGCTTTTAACTGCTGCTACTTGTGTGGGGATTTTACTCCCATTCTGGTTCCCCACAGCCTCAGTCGGTGGCTTCTTTAGACTTCCAGCTCACACGTCCTTTTCGTAATAGCGAAAGAGATACTGTCTGGGAAATGGCTTAAACTGAAAAGCAAGCAGACCTTTGGGATAAGTCCAGCTGTGTGTTCAGAAAACTGGAATTTCAAAGCCTGTAAGATATTTGCTTAGAAAATATTTTCTTGCTGCTCCAAGAAGGTTTAAGTAGTCCTTTTAAGTGTCATCTGCAAAATAGTAGAAGGTCCTAGCTTTGAAGGAAAAGCTGTAGGCTGTCAAATTGGTTTTTGGTAGGGTGCCCCATGCAGCGTCAATGAGTAGTGAAAGTTTGTAGTGGTAATTCATACTTCAAACATTTCCCATATGATAGAATTTTTGTAGTACATATTTAATGTAGAGAGAAGTGCCAGGCAGACACAGGTTTAAAGCAGTTTTATGCCTTAATACCCCCAAGGCAACAGCACAGAGAGGTGTTGTTCGCTTTTTATGGTCCAAGGACAAAATGCAACTCTTTGATTATAATTGAATTCAGCTTCCACATTTATAAGCATGATAAATAGTTGAGGATACTTTATGCTAAGAGGCAGCATGTGGTTGGTCTAATATGAAACTGGTCTGAATTTTGGGAGATGCTTCTCTTCCTAACACAGCCAAGAATATGCTTATGAGTCGCAAGCACATCACCTCATTTCCATCTCCTCTTTCACCCTTTCTTGTTGATGTAGACTGCAGCATAGGGTGTGAAAAAGCACATTAAAAATTAAAAGTTTTGCCATCTCACAGTGTGCTGTACTAGTAATCTAAAGATGTTTAGGCTGAGGTTCTAAAATATGAACATACTCAATTCTCTCTTTCTGGAATCTTCTTCTCCACTCATGTCTTTTATGTTATTCTGTAGAAAGGATTAAATTGATGCAAATGAGAGATAGACCTGGTTGCTAAAATGGTGAAGCTGGAGTGAAAAATATATGACAGTTGTCCTGAGAAGGAGCTTCAGGTGTTGTACAGTACTGATGTGGACACTGGGAGACGTTAACATGGGCTATTGGAGAGGAGAAGCAATGAGGCAGCACCTAATTTGTGTAGTACAGTTCTATTTAAAATTGCTCCAGTAGACTACCCTGATGGGATTTCATACTGCCTATAGAAATAGGAGTGTGTGTTATTTTGTTGTCTTGCAGACAAGGTAACATGAGGGCATCGTAACTTTGAAATTGTCAAAACTAGTACTGACTCGCTTTGTGGAGAACCGTCTGTTCTGGTGTCCTGAGAACCCCAAGTGTCCCCACTCAGCAGCAATGAAGACAACACCGATCACAAGCTGTGATTCATGTGAGGCAATGAGAAGAGATCTGTCTCAGTCACCGTGCCAGTCTGGACTTCCCTAACAGCAGGACAGGATTCCAATCAGCTGTGTGAATTGCTGTGTCATGCTAGTTAGCAGCCAGGTTTTCTTGCATCCTAACATTTGCCCAGGCTCTACATCTGGAGGCGAGCTTCTCCTGAGCATGCTGGGGGATTGCTTGTGGAATTTCCTCTGTGTGTGTTTCCTCCTCCTGTGTTTAATGGCATCTCTTTTGTTTTCTCAGAACAATTAGGCATACCTCAAGGATGCACATTTATCAAAGCAGTCAGCATGCAATTCCTCACCACTACCAGAAATCCCAGTCAGACACACCATCCCGTGCCAAATCCAATCTTGAGTGCACTAATCTCTTCACAGATGCTACGTTTGGCTGCTTTGTGTCCCACTTTCCTGGCAGGCTGAGGTCCATCAGCTTCTTTTCTGGAGTGCAGTCTCAGAGCCCCTCTTGATTGTGAGGTGATTTCAGAGCCAGGGCAGAAAAACAATCTTTCAGCAGCATCGTTGTGTCTCAAGTTCAGATTTCTGGCAATAGTTTGCTGCAGCACTACTGAAATTAATTGTTTCAGGACCTAAAGTGTCCTGGCACCAACACAGGAGGAATGAGATGCTGCCAAAAAGGTACCATCAGCTGATCCCCTGAGAACTGACTGTTCCTGCATCACTCAATGTGGTTTTCGGGACAGAAAGGATTTACTGGTAAACACTGGTTTTACACTTTCTTTAGCTTTTAATTTTCTCTAAAAATAATTATGTGGTTACTGCATTCCTGTTTTTCCTCTTTTGCGGCTCAAGCCCAGCTTCTCTGCCTCCAAGTGGGTTTCAAGCCAGTGTTTTGCAAATGATAGTATTTTATATGCCAGTCCCTTACTCAGCTGATTGCTTCTTCCCCCCTCTCTCTCCTCAAAAATGTTTTATAGAAAAGCAATAATCTTTCAAAAAGAAGACGTTTATCACACGCAGATTGGAAACACTGGGGCAAAACTGATAGGCGAGAGGCAAAATTTAGCAACGTGACAAAGCCTTTGTACATGATCTTCCCCTGTTGGTGACTAGAATAAATATCAATTTTCCACTGTGAACAAGCTCACAAGAAATGAGGTGCTCAGTGACGTATGCTGATAACGACTGTGCCACAGTCCTGCTTTTTATTTAAATCTCTCCCGTTTTATACTCATCATCATCATGGCTAGGCTTTGCGAACAAAGGTATGGGAAGGGCTCTACCCACACTTGCTACAAGCGCGCTGGTGGCTAAAAAGGCTGGTGTGGGATAGGCAAGTCCGGTTGCAAAAGACACAGCAGAAAGTCTCCTTAGGCGGTATTGGCAAGGCACAGTTCTTTCTGCGTTGTCTTTTCTCCTCAAGACTAATTCTACGTGCATTCTCAAAGGAGGCAGCAGCGTTATGGATGGTGTGTCTCCACGTCTCCCGATTGGAGGCCAGAGGGGACCACTGATGGTAGTCAATATGGCCAAAACTCTGAGGTATTGTTTCAGAGAGTCCTTGTATCTCCTCTTTGGGGCTTCTCTGTTGCGGCGGCCGGTGGCGAGTTCACTATAGAGCACAACCTTAGGAGGGGGGTGATCCTCCACCCTGGAGAGGTGCCCTGCCCAGAGCAGCTGTGTCCTCAGCAGCACGGCCTCAATACTGGTGACCCCCGCCTGTTCAAGGACAGGAACATTAGTCACGTAGTCAGGGACTTGATGCTTTTTGGAGATGCAGATCCCATGTCCCCCTGTCTAAGAGCCTGTTCCTCAGGAAGCACGCAACCTCTTGTGCTAACTCTACTTGCTGTTTACTTTGAAGTTTATAATTGTGACAGTTCCAGACTTTTGTAATTTTTCTTTTGTTTTTCTTGTCTGTTTAGTGAAAATTTGCATGCAGTCGCACACTTTACATTTTAACCATCGTCCTAACCATACTGGTCCTGGCTATCATGCTCTCTCCTTTGGTTTAATTGAGAAATGGAGAGACCTGCCCTTACTGGTTCTGCTGCATTTGGGAGACCTCATGCCTTGTCAGGCGTGTTCTCCCACCAGCCTACCCCCAGATTGGCTTTGTGGTTCTCCTGCAGTGCCACCATCACAGAGAAGGGCTATGGGATAACTGAAAAGTCAGACCTTTTCATGTAATACACTCGGGGCCCAAATGTTTTATTTTCCACAGTTAAAGTGTTAATAATTTTCTGTCGTATTTGTAGAGAGTATAATTTGAATTTCGAGAAGTTCATAGGAAATGGGGTAGGCAATGCAAGATGTTTTGAGGAGGAAAAAACCCTAGGAAAAAACCTCACAATTTCATCCCAGGAAAAAACTGTGTGATGTATTTGAATGATTTAGATTTAGGGGCGTTCTTTTCTGTGATTTTTGTTCCATGTAAAATCTTTCCTTCTCAAATCTGAGCAACGGATTTTGCAAGATCTTCTATGGATTTGCAGAGTATTCCCATTTCAGTTTCCCTTTTAATCACCTTATTAAAAATTAGCCCTTTAGTCAGAGCTTCTTTGAATAATTCAGAGCCTCATGTCTCAAGTTCTGTCCCCTGCCCACCGGGAGCAGGAGGCCTGACCCATGATGATGAAGTTCAGCTGGACTCAATTGAGCATGGGCAGGGAGAGGGCTGACATTCCCCCTTGGGGCACTGCCTTCCCAGGCTGCCTTAGGACACCCCGCAGCTAATCAACCTTAAGGGCACACACACTCCTCTCCACAAGAGTTTTTGAGACCTTGCATCAGGTCACAGAACATCTTTGGACCTTGAGGGCTTTATTTTAGATGAATAATTGTCCTACTTTAAATAGAGCAGCTTTGCTGTGGCTAAGAACGGTTCTATTTTTTTACCCCTTTGTGGCATTCCTTTGTTATTACTTTTTTTTTTATTATTATTTTTATTCAGAAACTACTTTTTCTGTGGAGGAAAAATGCACATGTTGGTATCACAATTTTATTTTTCATTTAGAGCCTAGTGTTTCCGGTGGAGTGTGACTTGCTGTAAATGACTTTAACAACTGCTGAACTTTTTATCTTACAGCGTGTGTCTACGAGTGTGGGGGAGTATGTGTGCGCACATTTTTCTAGACATATTTTGCAGTCTCAGAAACGTTAATTAGTAGGCAAGAGTAAATAGTTACATTAAACCTAAAACAGCAGTAAATAGTGTCTATAGCTGTAATGTTCAGAAATGGATTGGTTGTCTTACTCAACACTAGCAAGTGGATTGCATTGCGTAATTAGCATGTGTTACATCAAACGGGAGGGCAGATCAGTTGAGCAGAAGCTAAACCCCCTTGCCTTCCAGCTTGTCCTCAGCTATCAGAGAGGCTGGGCGTGGCCAGGCTTAGGTGCTGGTTAATGCCTCGTTAATGATTCTGATTAATGCCCCAGGAGTCAAAGGTGGTCCATGGTGGTATCTCCTCTGACAGTGGTGGTGGCTTCCCTAACATCCCCCCTTCCTCGGGCCTTTTACATTGTTTATTACCTTTCAGGTGGAGCTTGAGTGACTCTAGTCATGCGTATCTTTATTGCGACTGCTGTAAATTTTCCTCACTTCATGTTTAAAGGTATAGACTAGAAACATTCAATGTGCAAGCTCAGTGAGGGGTGGTTGCGCCTCGGAAGCAGGTAGCTTTTGAGATGGAGGTGTGTTTTGATATTGTAATGAGATTATAATGAGCATAGTTCACTCAAAGGACGATATCTATTAAAAGACACAGTCTTGGCCCAGGATAGTGAATGTGCAGTCAACTGGCTCCTTGATGTCTCCAGATTCCTTTGTGTTCACAGAGCTTGACCACGGTATCTCCACTCTGTTCCATGCTCTGTGGGGTTTTGTCTTAGAGTCAAAGCCATCAAGCTCCCTTAATGCTGCCAATCCTTAAGGTTACCTTAGAAACCTTGGTGGGGATAGCCCCTTATGCACCAGCTGCAAGCTGTCCTGGAAACTTTCTCGATGTTCCGATGTGTGAACAATGCTATGTAGGTAATTAAGTAATTTTAGACAATTATCCCGCATCAAATAGTGTGAGAAAGGTTAGTTTTTGAGGGCCAAGTGCTCTTGCAATGTTTTAGCCAAGATGGTTGCCTTGCGGTTAGAACTAAAGTTTAGGCAAAGGTGCCTTAGTCCCATGGCATGTAAGGAAGTGGATAATAAAACTTTTCCCTAAAAATAAATATTGTTCATTTGCGCACCTTTATTCCAGATTTTCTCACTTTTAACGTGCTAAAATGAAATAAATGTCTGTGGGGGTATGAAAAAAGTGACTACTTTCCTTCCCCTTTAACTTCCTCTTAATTAACTTTTAATGTATGGTGTTACTTGGGGAGCATCCCTTAATACTAGATGTGTCTAAACCAGAAAACACAGAGATTTTAATGATTTAGATAAACACCTGCCTCACATAGAGGCATAACATTACAGATTCAGAAAAACAGTGGATTACTACCAGCATTCGCAGACAAAAAAGCCACACAAAAAAAATTGGTTTTGTTTTCCGTAAGTCTTCTTCCCTTGTGTATATGAGCTTAGAGAAAGTGTTCAAGCCTTCAGGTGCAGGTAACCTGGATTGCAGATAATGTCTAAATAACATAAGCTTTCTGAATATCACCAAATTGTTCTATGAGCGTCACAAAATCACAAGAGATTTTGAAGGAGGACATGTTCTTTCTGGTATAAAATTCAGTGTTTTGCCTTGTTCTAGAGCAGTCCTTTTATTCTTCATTTAAGAGAAGAAATGGAAAAAGAGTTGCGGTTTCTGTCTGTGTTTTCTCCCGACCTGACTACATAATGCTAATCCATACTGGTATTAAATAGTGCTGTTTAGATAAATTGGTTCTGTCTTTAGCAATTTAGAACAATCTTCTAAAATAATGTGCAGTAAGAGTGTATTAAAATAATTGCCTGCTATTTATTTTCAGTAATATTCAACTGTCAGAAATGGCATAATAAAAAGCACTGTTTTGTCAAAATCTCAAGATTTCCAATAGCTGAATCAATAGAATAAACAAAATGATTGTTGTATGTAGTTTTCCAAATAATTACAGAGTTTAAGGATGTGTTACAAACCTAGACACAAATTCCTCCTACCATCGCTTGAAGAAATTATCTGATGAAAGAGCATTCCGTCATCAAATGCTGATTGAGCCAAATATTTTTGTGGAAACTTCTTTATTTTACAAACACCTTTTATATGGTAGTCAGCATCCCAGGGAGAATTATCCTGATCACCTGAGGGAGAAGGAACGGGGGAGTTCAGTCCTAAAGGGCTTCTGAGGTGGGCAGAGCACAGAGCTCAGAGTCCGTAGTGCCCAGCTGGTGCAAAAGAGCTGCCCTGCCCTCAGGACCTGGGGAGCCCGAGTGTGTCTGACCAGAAATGACAGTCAGAGCATTTCTCATAAACAGAAATTTGGATCCCTGGGTCTTGTGATAGACGCCTAAAATGAGTCATGCAGGCGCTTTCTTTTTTTCTCTTTTTTTCTTTTTTCCTTTTTCTTTTCTTTTTTCTTTTCCTTTTTTCTTTTTTCTTTTTTCTCTTTTCTCTTTTCTCTCTTTTCTTTTTTCTTTTTTCTTTTTTCTTTTTCTCTTTTTTTCTTTTTTCTTTTCTTCTTCTTGATTTCAGCAGAATAACATGCGTCTGGAGATGTAGCGAAATGGAACAAACTCAAGTAAAAAACACACCCTCCAGCGTCTCACTGTGTTTCTTCAAGAGTTTGAATGAGGTGCGAGGGGACACGGCAGTGATTTCTTTAGCCAGGTGCATCAACTCTCAGCTTCTCTCTTTGCTGTATAAGCCGTGCTGTTTTCATGGCACTCTCATACCCCGCTGCAAAATGTTTCCTCTGCAATCTTCAGCCCACTGCTTTGTGCTCTTGTGTTGTTAGGAAAGCGCTACTCCCTGGCTGTAGTAATTCGTGTGGTTGTAGAACATGACTGACTTGAGCTGCATCGTGTAATCTGCCTTATGGTAGTGGTGTCGTAGCTCAGAGGTGTCGCTGGTGGGCTTGAGGATTTGTAGCGGATGTTTCACGCAGGGAAAATGTTGGTTCTGAGAGGTGTATCCATGTTTTCTACCCTAATTTTGGATCTCTGAGCAATGGTAAAGTGACATCCTTCCTGAGAGGAAGTGGGTTTTTAACAATCCGATGCATTTCTGATATTTTGGTCAAAAAATCATCTTCCTGTTTGGATTAGGACGAATAGTCAATAGTTTTAAAACTCTCTGTGTATGAATACATGGATGAAATCACTGTAATGCAAAACCAAACTCTAGTGTCTCTAGAATTTTGAATATTCTCCTTCAACAATTTTGATCTGATTTGCCGTTTCTAAAAACATACTTAAATCTAAACTTGGTAATATTTTAGAACAGAAAGTTGATTTGATTCAGCAAACCAAAGCTGTATAAAAGGTGATGTCCAACACTGCTGCTACTTATTTTACCAAATGCATGTCAGCCGATTTATTTAAACTGACCTGTTTCTTGATCAGATGTATTGTCAATACAAAACGCATTGTCAATACCTACCTCCCTCGTTCTAGTTGACACCACTTTTATTAATAAACAGTACATGAATTAAAACATGAAAGAAAGGATAAATGCAAGTAAAATCCGCCCTGTGTGCTGGGTGTTCAGCAGTGCTCTCACGTGACAGCTGGGGCATAACAGTATATTCTTATTTCCTCTGGCTGGCTGGAACTGCACCCACGGCCTGCCTTACAAAACTAATGCACTGATGAGAAGTGTCACACGTGTGACAAGTGTCACATTCAGTGCCCAGCGGTGCGGCTGCACCCCAACATATGGGGAGCTTTTCCTGGATGTTTTGTTTCGTGACTGAGGGGCTACAACCATCTTTTGCCAGACTCTCTGTTACTTTGTCTCCTTACCACATGGATCCTCTCCTTCTAAACTCGACATACTGCTGCAAGCAAAAGCAGTCAGAGTGATGTATGTGGTGGCTTCACAACAATATAAGTTAGGTAGATCTTACTTCATTCTTTGTCAGTCTTCCTGTCCCATTTTTTGAGAAGAGGGATCTGGGTGTGAAAGGAAGGAAGATGAAGAGCGTAGACTAGAAAGATCGTGTTTCACTTCCATGTCAGGTAACTATGGATGATGTAGGTTAGCAGTGAGAAAGATGATAAAAGGAAAAAATCTAGTATAAATGAGAAATATTATAGTAGGGAAGATGGAGCCAAAAGCAGTGAAGGAAGAGGAAACAGTGGTGTCAGGGGGAGAAGAGAACAATGAAAGAGCTTAAGGAAAGGAAACAGCAAACAGAAAATCAGGGCATATTAGATATTTTTGGTATCTGTTTTCTGCTCGGAGGTTTCTACCAAATAAAAGGCTCTATAATAGTGATTGATTTGTAATCTCTAGTGTCATTGCCCTCACTTCCCCCCAAAGCCATCTGGAGGCTGTCTGTAGACAGCCCATTGAAAAGTATGAATTGCAGCAAAGAAATTTTGCCTGGCAGAAAGAGAGACTGGTAATCAATTCCCTTCCTGCCAGGCAAGGCTGCTCTGCTCCCTTCGCACTCGCTGTCTGGCGTCCTGTCGGCAAAAAGCCGTCAGAGAAGGTACCCGGGGAGGAGCACAACGATACCAGGGATTGCAAATCAATCATTCCCATTGTTGCTGCAGCCTGCTGTTGAATGCCGAAGACAGACAACGTGTCTTTCGTTCGATAATTTAGTTGGTTTTAAGGATAAACAAAAGAAAACCAAAAATAGGTGGCTTTTCAAGCTTCACTGCTGTCTCTGGGCCGGTGGTGCCCAGCGGGTCAATGTCCAGCCAGAGGAAGGGTTGGCAGCAAGGGTGGGACCTGGTTGCTCAGGGTGACTCTTTGGGACAGATGCACTCCTGTGTGACTGTGCAGCTCACTCTTTTCAAAGCCTGTGTCTTCCTGTGTTTGGGGTTTTTTTAGTGTGTCCAAGGAGCTAAGCAGACAGCATTTTGAGGAGAAACACGTTGAGGTCAAGGTACCAGGTGAGGACCTTCAGCAGCAGCTGAGGAGGTTGAGGTATGGGATAGGAGGGCTCTCTTTGCTCCGTGCTGTGATGTTCTGAGGTGGGAATATGGGGGTCCCGCAGATGTTTCATAGCTGCACCGTCCATGTTGCCCTGGCCCAGGCAGACAGGATGCAGGGAGTCCCGGCCACGCGCAACAGCGTCAGGCTGCAGGTGGGCATGTCCCCCTGCCACACAGATCGGGCAAGACCCTGTCAGCGCTCCCGTTAGGGATACAGAAGGAATAAATAAAAATGTAAAAGAGGAATTACTAAAACTGTCCCTTGATAACTCAGTGGTTGATCATAAATTGGAGTGTCTATGCAAATGAAGTAAATAATTAAAAACTCCAAGAACAGCGCTGACTAGGTGGTTGATGGCTGGCAATTATAAAAGCTGAATTTTTAATATGCATACATCTAAGGAGCCAGTAAAAATTAGCTCCTAGACTAATGGACTTGCCTTTCTTCCAAGGCAGAATTTTAATGAGAGCATTATTTATAGCAGAGCCCAAGAACGAGCGTTTTCTTGCCTAGTCTCGTTTCTTCTTTGCTGACACTTTATTCATTAACCTCTGAACTTCTTTAGGGAAGAATAATACTCTACACAGTGGAGGGCAAAGATCACCTTGACCCCCTGAAATTAGTCATGGGTCATGTATTGTTAGCAGAGTTACTTCTTCTAACAAATAGTATTTATAAAACCCCGTTGGTGATGTGTCCTCATTTCATGCTGCTTTCTGAGTCATTTATTTGCAGTTCAGTTCACTGAAGAGAAAATGAACATAACGTGGTATCTCCTAGTGCAGTGCTTGTCGTGCCATCCTGTCTCGTTCCGTGGGTAGATACACATCCCCAGGAGACCTGAGGGGCTGTTCTGGCCGTATCTCCTTACTGTGGACAAGGCGGGCTCTGCGTGTGGCTTGCACACATGCAAGGGCACGAATTTATTTTTGAGCTGAGACACTAGCTCTGCCGTGTTGTTGCAATGACCCCACTTGTAGAGCAGCACGGCTCGCTCCGAGGGCAGAGCCCCGCTGTGGTGGGGGGTGGTGAACCCAGGCTGGCATGGGCTGCTGTGGAGCATCCTCTGGCTGGAGGGGGGAGCCCAGGGCATCCTGCTTCCTACTAATTCTCCACAGGTAATCAGGGTAAAAAGGACACAAGCCCCACAGAGCAAGCTGCGAGCAGAGACAAGTGCTTTGGTTGCGATTTTAGAATTTCATGTCAAAATTTGCAGAAGTGGAATGCAAATTATGGGTCATTTGCATTTAAAGTGCTTTATGTGCTTTCCTTTTGAGCTGCTTTTTGTTAAATGCATAATTTTTTCTATTTTTTTTTTAAAGTATCCTTACTTTTGCTTAACTAATCAGGAAAGATCTGTCTTAAATTGAAAAATTATAAAACCAATAAAATTAATGAAGGAGCTCTACTTCTCAGATCTAGAAGTAACTGTGTGTACTGTCCCTGCTGATCAGGGACAGGAAAGGAGAATGAGCAAAGAAGAAAATAGTGTTTTATATTTGTTGTGGCTTTATGATTGAATCACACTGAAAGCATTTTTTTTAAAAAAAGAAAAGGCATTCCTCATTATAAAAAAAAAAGATGGTGTCTTCTGAAAAGATGAACTTTTAGTTGTATTTCATTCTTTACTAATCAAAATGATATGGTTGAAAAGAAAAAAACATATATAATGCAAATCATGTAATAGGCCAAGAGTCACACAGAGTGCTCGCTGTATCTGAGAAATGGAATGAAATTTTAGTTTATCCTGCTCTGCTTCAACGTAGTGCCAGGATTTGTCCCACAGCTTTCAGCCATGTCTGCCAGCCTGCTTCCTTTACTCCACGTGGTAAAATGGACACTAATTCCATTTTCATTGGAGAATAAAACTTCAACAGAGGCTCAATCTGTTCCAGAGTGTAAAGTGGTTTGTAATAGTACTTTTTATTTATGACAGTATTTCTAACAATCTTCTTGAAACTTGGATGTTCAAATGATTGAACACTGAGAAGATCACACTAGAAGATCACTGCATAAGAAGAAGCATTTAATTCGGTAGACACCTGAACATTGTTTGGAGCAGGATTGTTGATGTGCATGTCTAATACAGATAATTTTTTTCTGAATTCATTTTTAAAAATCTATGGGTCTTGACAGTAATATCTACTTTGAGATATGTCTATATATCTTAGGAAGTTATCAGATCTGTGTCTGACCTGGGTACTCTTTCATCTTGCTGAAACGGCATGACAACACTTGGAGAGATAGAAGGGAGTTGGGAATGTTCTTAATTTTCCATCGCTGGAGCTGCAGGCAGGTTTGAGATGCTGAGGCCAGGACTTTAGCAGTGTACAGAACTGGATGGACCTTTGTGTGCAAAATGGGACCATACAAAGTGTCAAACACTATCTATTTCATATATTTTTAATATGGATAGCAAGATTGAACTTGAGAACATGAGGTAGTATTTATGGACAGCACAGCCCCTGTTGTACAAGAGAAAATTCCTCGGAAGTAGCTGGTGTTGTGCACAACTGGACTGGAAAACTGGAGCAGGTGGAGTGGGGCATGACACTGACTGTGCTCTGAGAGGTTTCAGCTGGGATAGAAAGGAATGTCTACTATCCAATGTTGGTAAGCAGCGTGGAGGCGATCTGGAAAATGACTGTGAGCCCTCAGCTGCAAATTAGTGGCTCAAGTGTTGTCTTGGCCATTTCACTTTCCTTTACCATCAGTTTACTGTCTGTGTGAGTGTATCAGCACTGCTGACTCCTCACTGGGTAAAACCAGCCAACGCAGCATTGCAGCACCGTAGTAAATGGCTGAATGAACTGAACATCTGAAGTATTCCTCCGTTCTTTCCTTCCCTGCCCCAGTCCTGGTGGTACAGCTCAGAGCTCAGCGGTGTAACTGTACGCGTACTGTGTCTGAACGCAAAACTTCTCCGCTAAGCCTACTAGAAGGGCCCTCGTTTGCATCATTTTCCAGTCTTTCTTCCTTGCTCTTGAGTTTGCAGGTATTTGCTGAAAATGTACTCATTTTACTCATTGTGCAAATTTCCACTGCAGTTCAAGCTCCTGTAGGCTCTGTGAAAATCCTGGCTGTTTTATCTAATGAAGGATAAGTAAGAAAATGTCAACATTTTTCATTACTCTTAATAGAGAGCTTGAGAAAACTAAACTTTGTAGGCGCTCCCTTCCATGTATGGGCATTTCAGATTCTTGTGGTTTTCTCGGGTTCAGGTACTCATCCAGAAATGACAGCAGCTCCCACAGTCATTATTAGCCTGCGCAGAACCCTCGTGTGTTTGCACACAGCTCCCGGTGGGCAGGCGCTGTAAATCCAGTTTCAGCGCCTGCCAGCTGTCTGTCTCGGCAGCCCCTGAATTCAGCAGCTTTGTATTCTGTGGCTTGATTCTTCATTGCCTGCAGGTTCGTAAGTGTTAGGGGCTCCAGCTGTATGAGGATTTGTCCCTGAGCCCAGATTTGTCCCCTAGCCCAGCATGACTTCTGTGTGGACTTGCCGTGTTGGCATGTCCAGGTTTTACTGAGCCCACCCCATTCTCTCGGATGATCTCCAGAGAGGATCTTTCAAAAAGAAGCTGAGAAGCGATCGCCTGACAGATCTCGCCCAGCCATGGCTCTGCGCTGTACCCAAGTGCCATTTCCATATGAAGCCCTTTCATCCCCTAGTCAGTCAAGATGCTGGGTGAACACCACTATGCTCCCATTTGAATCGAGAGCTTTTCAAATTGTCTCTTGTATTTTATTTCTACTCTGATTACTACATTTTTATTCATTCTGTCTTGAAAGACTTGTAACTTGCCTGTTATAACTGCATGTCCTTTTGCTGTTTTGTTTTGTTGGGTTTTTTTTCTACGAGGACTTCATTTACTTAGAAATGCTGAATATGATACAGAATAAGTGAAAGTAGAAAGCTTTCATTTTATCCTCGACCAGCTGAGGCCTTGGTAGCTACAGGGTCCAAAGCCTCAGGAATACGAGTACAGAAAGCAAAGAAGTACAGAAAGCAAATTAAAAATAGAAGTGACTTCCTATATTGTAAAATGTTGCAAACAAAAGCACTTCATATTTCCCCCACTGTCTATGTGTAAGTATTCAACAACAAATACCACCCTACAGTGAGTGGTTCTTGTCCTTTGTTTTAATCTGTGCAGCTCATCGTGGCGGGAAGGAGAGCAGCAGCGCTGGGAAAAGGGGGTGATTTTTACCAGGATTGTGTTTTGGCTGCCCCATCCTCTTTCCAAAGACAAATTCACGGGTCCTTCAAGGCTTTATTTGTACTTCTTCAAGAATCGGAACACAGACATTTGTT
Source organism: Trogon surrucura (assembly GCA_020746105.1). Taxonomy (NCBI): domain Eukaryota; kingdom Metazoa; phylum Chordata; class Aves; order Trogoniformes; family Trogonidae; genus Trogon; species Trogon surrucura. The sequence goes on along the minus strand of CM036621.1, from coordinate 49,500,103 downwards.
TTCCCCCTTGCTACTTTATATGCCTCCCCAGCAGCTCCTCCCATCACGTTGCTGAAGGCTGTGTTGTTCTCTTGTTTGCTTCACACTTTAATTTCCAGGGGCTTTGCCGTAATGTTGTGGCTTCTCAGCATAGGAGGGTTATCTACCATTCCCAGGGTGGAGGAGGTGGACAGAAAAAAAGTCCCAATATCAGCTTCTCGGTGACGATGGTCTGTGTTAGAAATACATCTGTTCAATCACTGCATTGAACAAGGGCAGATTTTCATCAAAAGAAGCTCCCAGAGGGGTTACTTACTGTGAAGGAAATAGAATAATTAAAGCACTCTACAAAATAGTGGGTGAAGAAATGCGTAACATTTCAGGTAGATTTTATGCTACACTGAGCACTTTTTTGACCTTCATCTCCAAATGGTAAATGGAAATGCGATTTTGAAAGCCTCGGTATGTACTGGTAGCACAACTTGATTGTTTCTTCTGTAATTCTTCCTAGGAAAAAAAAAACCAATGCAACAAAAATAGGATAACATTGCCATATTTGCAGCTGAAGCTGTTTAGAGCCCAGGCAGACTAACATTAACAAATGATGATAATTAGGCTTGATTTGCATATTAAAATTGTCTTAATTAAACACCGATTCTGTAAACGTTTAAAGGCTCTAATCGATCTTTTGCAGGCTCTCTTGGTTATTTATATGATCTAATAAAGGCTGGAGGCTTTGTTAATGAGACCTCCATTTCCTAACTTGTATGTGTCAATGAGATTATTTCACTGACAATTACGGAGCAGACTGCCATTAATAACTCCCGAAACCCAAATGCTGGAATTCTTTTGTCTGAGGCTATATGCATCATATAACTCCTTTGATGGGAACCTGCTGTTTTTCTGCTCAGATGGGGGCCCATGCCACAACCCCAGGAAAGATATTTCATGGGGAGCTTTCGTCAATGTAAAATCAAACTTGCGGTGTCCTGTGAGCTGTTTGAATAATGGGCCTGGTATTTATACAGCGTTGAGCTTAGTCATAATACATTTGGTCCCAGATCTAATCCTGGCAACTCTAGCAGACCGATCTTTGTGAGAATTTATTATTTTTTTTTTAATTTAAGAGGTAATGCAATCATGCTGTAATTTTACAAGAGGTCTTTGAAAAGGCTTCCAGGAGTTTTACTTCTCTTCAGCATCTCTACAATCTTGTGCCATGTTGTGAGCATCTTGGGAAAATGGTGCTAAAACAGCTGAGGAGCTCTTGCTTCTCAGATGCTAAATGTTTATAGCCCCTCTACCCCCAATAACCTTGTTGTGACAAAAACATTTTGGGGAAGGTGTTTATATTGCTTTGGAATAATTTTTTTTTCAATATTTTTATTTTACTTCTTACACATGAAGGGCTATGTATGTATATATGTAGATACATATGGTGTTTACAGTTACTGCCTGCGACTGGAATGCAGAAAGGCTCTTGCTGATACTTATTCCTATAATGACCGAGGTCACTGCTGGCTCCTGTGTGCCACGCTGGGGGTGCCAGAAAGTAAGACGAGTCACAAGGAAGCAAAAGGTTGCACCTCCGGGGTGTAATAGACAGGACAGGTGACCAACAAAAGTATTCCACTCCATATACATCGTATTGAGTATAAAATTGAGTGATCACGGGAGTTAAGCTCTTCCTCAGTGGTCGGCATCTGAGGAGGACTCCGTCCGATCTTCTGCCTTTGGTCCCGATCCTGAGTTCCAGAATTCAGCTCTTGTGTCCAGCTCCCCTCTGCGTGAGCCTGAGGCTTCCCTGGTGCCCCCTGCTCTGCAGCATCAGTGGTGGCTGCTCTCAGAGGGGAGTCAGGTTCGATATGGGATTTGTGTATATTTGTATATAATTCATATTTTTTATTATTACCTTATTAGTATTATTATTGTTTTATTAAAACTGTTTTGGTTTTCTATTCCAATCCATAAGCCTCTCTGCCTTATTCCCTTTCCCTTTGCAGAGGGAGAGGGGGCTGGAGATCATCTCTCACTCATTCAGTGACCGGCCCAGCTGTAATCCCAGACACAGTGTTTCTGGCCAAATAGTTTGGATTTTCTCCTCTGATCTTGGTCTCTCAAGTCAACAATGCCATTATTCCCAAAGTGGCAGTAGCTGGGAAAACCCAGTCGTGGTGAGCAAGTGATGTGCTTTCCATCGCTGTTCAGATCCTGGTTTCGTTGCCAAGATCCCTATCTGGGAACTTGTCAATCCGTTCGTGTTGGTTAAAGGAGGAAATGGGGATCAAAAACCCACCTGACTTCAGGAGTGCTATTCAGCAGGTTTGCAGCGTAACAAAAGAGAACTGCAGATATGTTAAGTCTGTTTAAGTTTGCCCTTTTTTGTTTTTCTTATTTTGGCATTTTTCTCTGTGCATTTGCCATTTTATGTTTGGATGAGATGCATTTGATGCATAATGACTGCCAGAACAAAATTCAGAGTGTGGGTGCAGGAGGCTTACAAATTCGTTTATACCAAATGACTGTCAGATAAGGTAATATGTTTGATCTTATTGGCTTGCTATTGGTTTATACTGACTCTTTGAAGGGAAGAAATTCTCCAGCTTTTTCTTTTTATCTTTCTCTTTTTTAAACTTTTAAGTCACCTCATTTATCTTATTTAATAACCACAGTTGTGTATGTGTCTGCTTTTTTTCTCTATACTGTCTTTTTCAGTTAAAAACACTTAATTTTTCCCTTCTCATGTTAGGAAAAATAACCAGTGTTTTGATATGAATGGACGTAAGGCAACAGTTTGGCATTTGGGCCAAAACTGAGGTTTTAAAATCCTTCAGACTCCTACTCAACTTCTCATCTTCCGATAAGATCAGAAGATAGTACATGATGTTGCTTTGCTCAGTTACTGATTTCTTAAGATTTTTTTTTTTTACAGCAGCAGAAATGGGATTCACAAGTGAGGAAACAAATCTTGAGTGCAAACACTAACGACGATGCTCAGGAGCTGTAGATGCAGATGTAGAAGCCACATGTCTGCAGAAGCTAAACAGCAATCAGCCGAACAGCTTCTCATGCCTTTTGCAGTTTTCTTGCAGGCCAGTTGCTATTCACTTCTGAACAGAGAAAAAGTAAAAACTTTCCAAGCATGAAACTTAAATTTCAAGCCCTCTACTTTTAAAAGTGGCAGGGAAGAAAAGGTTTCCCATGTAGCCCTCTCACTTTTTCTCATATATAATTAAATTCTGTGTTCATTGTTTTATTCTACTTTCATGTAATTTCATTTTCAAAGCCAACAGAAATCCTTTTGTACCTCTTTTCTGTGCTTTCACTGCACTCCTAACTTTTCCAGTTGCATTCCACCAGCAACTTCCACTCATTTATGATTCATCTTTTTTACATTAAGGCAATAGAGCTCATAATGCTTAACGTTAGACAGTCCTACTAGGTTTCTGTCAATCATGCTTTACTCTCCTGAAAATGGCTGGTATATTTTGCAAAATATTGAAATGCCATGTTAATTTAAAGTCAACTCCAATTGCGGTAAAAATGGGTCTCCTGATTCTGTGAGCGAAGAGGCCGTATCCTGCGCTGAGAAGTCTGCAGTGAAAGGGCTTCGGTGTACGGGATTTCCCTGGCCATCCCTGCTCCTGCACTGCTGGTCCTTTTCTTGCTGGGACATTTAAACCCCAGGCGTTACGTTGGATAGGAGAGATACAATTACTCAGTTTGGCTCTTCTGGTGCTGACAGAGTGATGTATGTTCACCAGCCTTTCGAATCCTCATGAAGATGCAGTAGCTTTTGTTACTAAAGCCATCTGCCAATGTCAACCATGGCAATAATACGCAGGTCTGCTTTTAGTGAAAGAATTTCAGTATATTTGAAAGAATTTATTTATTTATTTATTAAAAAATGATGGGTCCAGCAAAGAAATTTCTCCCTCCCCTTTTCTGGATGGTCTCTCCTGGGTGTGCAGGTGGAACTGTGCTTGTGTATGGTATCTCCAAGTAGACGTGACTTTTCTCTCTATTCACAGAAGTAGGTACAGGAAGGAATCTGCTTGCTATAAAACCTCTTTTCTCCTTATATAGTTAGAAGTTTGATGTCTCTTACAGAAGTTTAGCGAGGAGAAAATCCCACACGATCATGTCTGTTTAAATACTGCCTGTGGTTACAGGTTTCCACAGACTGCAGTACAAAAATCCAAGTGTCGGTAGAAGACAAAAAGATAATTCACTTTCATCTCGAGAACAAAGCTGAACAGAGGAGCTTTTTTCAAATTTTCTAATTCATGAAACATTTATCTTAGAGTCAGGTTATATTATGCTGGCAAGAATATAATCTGTCAGCATTTCTACTATAAACTCCTGTTTTTAGTGTGTTTTAGGAGAGCCTTAGAGGTTCACTTTGAACAGATTTAGCATGCAAGGTCTTGGCCTAGAAACATACTTTTTCTCCCAATTAAGAAAAATGAATATGACTGCATGTTCAGTGCAAAAGACATATTAATGCTGTGTTCAGGTGAAAGTTCAGATGCAGAAAAATGAGATAATTCAAGAGTATCCCAGAGCAAGATTACTGTAGTTTTTTCTGTATTTTTAATAGCAGGTGTTGCGAACTCTGAAGTAAAAGGAAGGCTGGTCTGTGATGAAGAGCATGGTATAGGCTTAGCTGGCAGGCAGACGTCTATTTCTAGTTCCTATTACTTAGCTTTAGAAAAATGCTGTTTCTCAGGTTTTTAATGCTTCGCAGTATGAAAGTTGTTATTTAAGTTCATGCATTTTAAAGAGATTCAAAATTCCTTTTCATTTCTTTAGGAAGGTGTAGTGAATAAAGTTTAAAAAGGTAAAAATAATCTCTCTGTGAGAAAGGGAGATCACTGTAACAGCAAGGAGCCCAACAGCTCATGTTCTTCAGCTTTGGTGTATATACCTGCCTCTGCGGGTCTGTGTGCAATACGGCACAGAAATGGCAGTTACAAGTTAATTTGATTCCCCGGTTACAGGATTACAAAGCATGTGAGTAATGCCCTGGTCTTACCCTTGGTCTAACATCAAGGAACAGTCTTCTCCACATGACTTTTTTCCCTCAGGGTCTATTCCAAGCGAGGAGAACAGCAGCGAACACCATGCTTTAGGTGCTGTGCTTGAGCTGATCGAGTAAAACCTGGGATGACAGATGGTCTAATTGTTTTCCAGGTTTGTTCACTGCTTACTGTGCAGATAATGTATGTCCTGTACTTTTAAACAGCTCTGAGAGTAGCCGGGAGATGGATGTGGTTTTGTCCTGCTCTGAGCGGTGCCCTCTGGGTGAGACGGGATGGGGCAGATGGAGAAGAGAGCAGCTCTTGCTGCAGGCACCTGGGCTGGGCTGGCAGAGGGGACACACAGACTTGGTGTGGTGCAGGACATGGCTGAACAGCTGAATTGCTGCGGGCTGGGCTGAGACTAAAAGAAAGGAGCTGTCTTGCGAAGGTAGAGGGCGTAGGTGTTTTTAGACTCTTTCCTCCAGTTTCTGTGTGTTTACCTGTCATAGCCCATGAGTTGTCTCTTTTAAAAATTACCTTGTTACAGCTTGCGCTCCAATAAAGAGATTCAAGTCCCTTTTGATGTTTCCAGTGCACAACTGCAGGGTAACAAAGCCAGCAATTCCCCGGCAGCGTAGAGTGACTTCAGAGCCCACAGCCCTGCTGGAGGTGTCACATGTTCCCTCACTTTGATGCGAGGCGCAGGTGGGCCAAACAGACAGACCATGTCATGAATAAGGCAAGGATTGCAGCAGGAGTCAGGATTTTAATTATTGCACTTGACTGTGAAAAGGGAAGCCCTTGGGCATATTCAGCAAGGGAGACTGAGAAGGGTGAGACCTTCCCTAATGAGTCAATAGCCGGTAATCGCAGTGCACTTAACATCGCGCTTGCTTTAGGAAAGGTTCAAGCCTAGTGAAGTGAGCTTCCTAAGCATTAGATTATCTGACTTCCTGGAAAAAATTTACCTAGAAAAAATTTACCTATGTAAGGTCAAGGGTTTCGTTCAAAATACTAGGGTGTTTTCCCCCAAATAAAATCAGAGCTCTTATGAAAAATTGTTGGGATGTTTTGTTTGTTTTTAGTGAAGAGAATGAGGTGAACAGTTCCGCTGCTGAGCGCTTCATGGTTTGAACACTTTTCTTAGTTCGGTCCTTCTGAATGAACGTATTTCTGTGAGTTAATTTCTAAGTGAACCAAGAAATTGCAAATAAATCTCTTCTCTGAAAACTGTTTAGATAAATCTCCTACTGAGATGCTGTTATCTAAAAGCTCGTATCATACCAAACTAATAAAGATAATTACCTATTACACCTATTGTGTTGCACTCAGCTTGATCTAATGGATTTGTTAGCTTGATTTTTGGACTTGGCAAAGTAAGGTTGTTCATGTCAGATTTTCATGTATAGCAGGGCATTAGAAATCCAGAAAAATAAATCAGCGGAGTTTAAAAAGCATGAGTAGTTTTTAAATGATTCTTGACAGTTTGGGGCTATTTGTTTTCTCCAAAGGTGCTCGAATTTTGGCTGGTTAGGTTTGGGAGTTTCTTTGCTGTTGCTGCTATGCTGGTAATTAAAATAAGAATGGGAAGATTCAATCACCGTGTTACATGGTTAATGATTGAACTTAGTTCTACTAATGCAAAGAAGCTGTTTTATATTAATTATATATTAATATATATTAATCCTGTCTTGCCCTGGTATTTGTATATCTGCGTGGACATGATAGGGAGGATTTGCAGGAGAATTTCACTATTGATTCTGAAATCTTGGGCTTTTATCCGTGAAAGTAAGAACAAAAAAGCATTTGCATTTAGGTTCCTTGTTTAACTACTTTTGCAGCAGTATTACTGTTCGCAGATCCATAGCTCCCAAGGTCAGGCTGGTTTTCTACAATGCTGGATTGGATGCTTAAAAAAAGAAATGTTTTCTCCATCTGACACTTTTTAGATAGCTCCAGTCCAAAGCAAGCAATTAGTATCTGTGCTCATGGGAAGCTGAGGTTGATAGGCTCCATAGCATAATGTCATGCTCTTTCTAAGCACTGATTCGAATGTTAATTTCTGAGTTTCAAACTGGAAAATTGTATGTGTGTGTGAATATTTTTTTTAAAAAAAAAACATCACAGAACACTTCATATTTGGGTTTTTTTGAATGTTGCTGCTGTCTGTGTATTTTCTGCAGAGGAAGAATGTGTGGTTATTAATGTAATTGGGCAGTAGCTGGAGGAGGGAACAGAACCGAGATTTCCTCCATTCGTACTTTGGTCAAGACCTGATGACTCAATTGACAATAATAATGTATTCTTCATAATTTACTGCCCTTTATACTGCATATGGAGTGTCATATGCAAGGAGACTGGATGGATCCCATGAGTTAAATGTGGAAAAAATGGGCCCTTTTACAGCTGCAGTGTTCTGCTCTGATGTTTTGTTTTTTCTCCTCCTCTTGGTAATGTTCTCTGTCACTGGGGTAATGGTCAGTGAGACCTTGAGGGTAACAGCAAAGGAGCATGATTTCCCTAACTGACAACTCCCCTAACATTAAGACAAGCTCCTCCTTTTTGTTCTCCTCTTTCCCTTGTGAAACAGATGTTTGCCCCTGCTTGCCTTGAACCTTCAGGAAATCCAATTAGCTGGCAGATGCTGGTTCCAAGATGACAAGATGCTGTTAGTAAGCCGAGGAGTAATTTGCGAGGCGTTCCGATGAAATTCCCCTGAACAAGAGCCGCTTCAAATTTCGCTCCAAGGGAGATTAAGCCTGGAACGTGGGCACACATTGAATGAAGCAGGGGTCCTGGTGGTGCTATAGCAGATAGTTTTATAAGTAAAGACTGCAAAGCAGGTTGTATGTGCAAAAGGGGTATCATTAACTTACTGCTTAGCTCTTGATGCCAAAAGCTCAGTGCGTTCTTAACATAACGCTCTGATTCAGAGAAGATTTATTATTGTTTGATTTTGCTGGGACATTACAGCTAAATAGTAAGCTTTCCAGCTTTATCTTTATGGCATCTGTGTCTGCAGAACTCCGATTTCCTGGTGTTGGTAAAGAAAACACTAGCTGTGCACTGAATGAAAATAAAGTGGCACTTTGGGAATTAAGTCTCCTCAATAGTATTGAGAAACTCTTTAAAGAACTATTGCCTTTGTCTAGCTTTTATTATTATTATTATTGCTATTATTAAAATCTTATTCAGGAAGTTTATACTGAATTGACTTACAAAAGGGAAATCAGAAATTTTGCCCTCATTTTGTGGCACAGCATCCATCTGATTTTCCGTTTTGTTTTCTTTTGTTTGTGATAGCATGCCTTTTCTGCATTTGTGGAAAGCTTACTGTGTATATATCAGTATTTGAGTGTGTCTGGGGGTAAATACTATGCCCTGCTGAGCAACAGCAGTTATCTTGCAAGGGCTATTCTTTACATGTGAAACATGCACCAACACTTGGTTTTTTACCGCAGACTAGGTACAATTGATATTGCTACTAGGCCACAACATAGATTTTATGTCCTTGAAATACTTTCTTGCTCGACTGCTCATATGTGTTTGGCTATCTTTGTTTCCTATTTTGTTCCCTTTTCAAATTTAATTTGTCTGTCAGTATCTTGGGAATTTTATGTAATCACATTTCTATTCCAATGCTGAATTTATAATTGGATAATAATTATTCCAGTTTTCTTTTTTCTTGGGATTTATTGGCTCATATTTTATTATTTAGAAATCATGCACATATACAAGTTTTTTTTTTGGGGGGGGGGGGGGTAGCACTTTTTACCTCTGTAAGTCTGTTGAAACCTGTGGAGGACTCAAGAACTGCACTCTGGCAACTTTTTTTTTTGCTTAAAGTGGATGCTGTTCTTGCTTTTTAAAGACAATGAATTGCTTCTAATAGTCCAGGGCCCTTTCTTCTTGTTATGTTTGTCTTGCACTGCTTCCATGGGAATAATACTCATTTCATAGCTTGAACTCAATAGTGTGTGTGTCCTTGAAGCAGAAACTACTTTAAGACAGAAAGGTAAATGAAAGATACAATAACATACAAAATGATGCTTATCAGAATAGCCCACTGCCTTTTTTGGTGACATTTTTTAAACAAAAGGAATTTTCTGAAGCGTTATTTATTTTTATCAGAAATTTTTATTCTAAAGCCACATGAAATGGACTGGAAAGAGTCTTCTTGGTCTGCAAGTTCAGGCAAAAGATCACATGCGGGAGAAGGTCATTTATTTCCAGACTTCTCAAGCAGCTTCTTATGATTAATGAGAATTTTGTATCCCCACTCTTTGGAGCGGAAGGGAGTTTTCGTATCTCACTGTTTGAGAACTGCCTTCTAATTTCCAACTGAAATTTATCTGCAGATAATGAATACCCATATGTTCCTGCGTCAACACTGCTCTTCAGCTTCAATAGCTCTTTTCCCTCTTTGCTCTTAACCCCTGAGATATTTACAACAGCAATCTAATCCCCTTTAACTGCCGTATTGTTGGACTGAGTTCTCCTAAATGGTTCAGAGATGTAATATGAACTACAGAGTATTATCGAGTAGTGTCTCTCCAGAATTACTTTGTGGTCAAACCTCATTAACTACTTTCCTGAAATAACTTGTTGCAAACAGTGAGAATATACTGATAAAGCATGCTGGTGATAAAAATGTAGGAGGTTATGTCAGTGAAAAAGAGAATTCAAATATCCTGTGTCAGAGTAGGAGTTATTTTAAAATTTGTTTTCCAGATTAGGAAAATAAAAACAGAACTAAGGTGATGGTATAAATTCTAAAAGCATGGCAGAGGTATGATTAACCTGTGTTACCCCTTCTCCTGAGAGACTGATTCAACCTGAATGAGTACAGAGAATGGCTACTAAGATGAGAAGAGAAATTTCAGATCTTAGCTTGGGCTTTTTTCTTCTCTCCAGAAAAATGCAACAAATTGTCTTTCAATTCCAGTGTCAATAAAATGTTTTCCTGAAGTGAAAACTTGTTCTTCAGGCTATGATTATGCTATTTGAAACGGGGTTTCACTTTTAATAGGAAGTATTTTCATTACTGTTAACCTGTGAAGCCAGTGATTTCTATGAAAAGAGAGAAGTACATCTGTTGAGAAGGGCATCTATTTTTAATATTTCTGCCTTCCCATCTTGAAGACTTTGGTTTTTTTAGCAGAAGATACTGTAGTTGGATGCCTCCTGTACTGGGAGAACAAGTCAGATATCAGTGATGACATCTGACATATGTTACTGCACTATGTAGGTCACTTATGGCCTAATGTGGAAGATGACAAAAGATAATTAATTTTGATTTCATGCTTGTGATTCCTTAAGGAAGACTTTAATGGTGTGTGTGGAATATCAAGAGACATGTACTGAATCACGGCCTGAGAGCAAGAGCTCAGTCTTTTGGAGACAGTGATTACACCTTCTAATTCAAACCCTCCAGCAAGGGAGATGCCTTTTTTTCATGGTATTTGAATGCACTGTTTCTGACAGCTACTGTGTGAAGTAAGGATAGATATCCTTAGTAACTGTCAGGAATGTGTTCCTCTTAGAGCAAGCAGCAGCTGCTTTTGAGCACACAAAGTGCCTTGGTTTGCACACAGCCATAAAATCAAGATCTTTCTATTTGCAAGGGTATGGAATGATTTATATCACTATAACTTATTCAGTTGCTTTCTTTTTATGTTTAATTCCTAGGGTCTCCGTGTTTACGCATTCTGTGGTCACCTGCATCACTGTGATTATACAACATTCAACATGAAGGTAAGTTCTGTATACGTATTTCCTTTAATTTTTTTAGTTGCTGTGTTCCCTTCTCTGGTAAATGCTGTCATGCACTTTGGTGTGAAATAACCACCTCTGCAGCTCCCTTCGGTATTAGCAATGACTTCTAGAGCGGTTCCATGGGGCACACACCTGCCAGCCACAGCAGAGTCCCAGAGACTGGTAATAAAGCTGTTCCCTCCTTGTGCCTACCTCCCTTCTTCTTTGATCAGTGCATGATACCTAAGCCATTCCTCTTTCTCATGATCATTTAGTTACTTAAACAAAATTTGCTGTTTCCCGGATGGTTAATTTTACAGTTGTTGTCTACGAAGAATCATTCTGATTGAGGTTGGTGACAGACTCTGATCTGAATGCCTGTTAACTTTGGAAGGGAAGTAGTTTTTCCGAAATGTTACTTTGAGGTGATATGAAATGTTCTGAAATGATCAAAACATTTGTCATATGTGGTTCCTCTAACTCTCCTGGCCACGTTGTTCTTTACAACTGGAGTGGAAGTGGTGAGGCATGTGCTGGTTTCTGCTGCTGGTTTTTTTCTCAGGGATCATCTTTCCTGAAAAATATCTCAACGGTGTTCCTGCTCCCTGTGCTCTCACTGCCACTGTCATTACAAGCAGGGCAAGGTACTAATTTTTACTGCAGGAGGTAATTCTCCTCCTGTTCAGTATCACCTACTGCTTCCCAAGCGCTTATGTCAACCCTCTGTGTTTATAGGGCAAACCCTGGGGGTTGACACAGCACAAAGTGTGGCACAAGCTTGTGTCAAGGAAGGGAATAAGAATTCCCAAGGCACCTTAATTCTGTTGTGGCCACGTGTGTATCTATATATTTAAGGGGCACAACCTGCCTCTCAGTATTTTGAAACATTGTGGTGTAAACCAAAGAATATTTAACAGTAGCAAGAATCAGGAGGGAAATGCTATGGCAATACCACAGCAGTGTCTTTAACAGGAGTATTTACAAAGAGTCTCTTGCTCTGATGTGACCTGTAGTGATTAACAGGAAGCTGAAAGAATGTGTGCTGATAATCTTCCAGATAAGCATGTTATTTTGATAAAGAATATTATAGTTGGCATTAAACTCTAGACTAAAATCACTGGTTGACATTCTCAGTGATTGAATTAGTAAAAATGGAAACATCTAGCGCAGCATTGATTAAACTGAGTGAGGAATATCATTTCAGAAGCTGTAATTGCAGTTATATAAATTAACTCTATAGGTACTGGAAAACTACTGAAGAGACTAAGTAGTTGGTCCCAAGTTGTACAAGATACAGTTGTTGCATTGGCTGGCTAGCAAAGCAGGTGCTGTATTTCAACTAAATACAGCACCAGAGAACTGTTTTCTTACCCTCTAGTGCTTGCTCATTAAGAAATCAAAATAGTCCACTCTAAGCAAGCTGATTAAGTTGTTTTGAGGGATAACTTCTTTTTGTTAAAAGATCTGTGTTTTATGAGGAAAAAGGTTTTTATAGAAATGCTAGTATTTTCAGTACTTTCATGGGAAAGAATTTGGAGGCTGATCATGAACTGTTTGGATAAAGGTGCAACATCATTTCCAGAGTGTCCAGACAAAAAGCCTAATCGTTAGATGTGGCCAAAGAAGCTTTGCAGCCAGGCAGAGATTTGTTGAAGTCTGGTTTCTTACATCTGAAGTGGCAAAACCAAAAGCTGATTGCTGACAAAAGCTTACCTGCATTTTTTTTAAATTTATTTTTAATATCTTAATGTCACAGGTCTGCAGATCCCATGCGTTGTCAGAAGCCTTGTCTGTAGCGCCAGACTCTGTGGGTGTAGAGCTGTAAATGTGAAAGATCCCAACAGACTCGCTCCTTTTTCTGCTTGGGGTGTAGTTCAGTTTAAGTAGGCTCCTAAGTCACTTCACTGGGCTTGTGGTAATCACGTCTCAGGCTCCTTGGTGCCCAAAGGAGTTTCGAAAGAACATGAAATTCTAATTACACAGTGTCCTGTAGAGAAAATAAAAGAACAAAGAAAAATTTTTCCAGTTAGATCTGAGAGCCATCCAGGCAGTGTGTCCAAAAATTAAGGGATATTTTAGGGGAAAGCTATTGTAAGAGGAAGAAGGAAAAGCAGACAAATGCATTTATACAAATTTAATAAATCCTCATTAAACTCCGTGAAACTGATTAAATCTGAACTATTTACTATACCATGCTTCTGAAAATATAGTTAATATTTTTTGTTAAGCAGGCAACATCTACAGCCAGAACTCTTAATGGTGCTTAGATTCTATAATTAGCCATTTCTCTGTGGAACATAACTCTCGGTTTGGCACCCAGAACGTGGCCGTTTGTTGGAAGCTGCCTTGCTGGGACATGAGCTCTCTGGAGAATCTGGCACGTTACCCTGGTAGAAACCTCTGTCATTGTGGTTATGTCAGAACTTACAGGATAATGCTTTCAGCGGTGTATAAATTCTGTGGTTTTCCAAGCTGGTTCTCTGCCTGTGGAAAGTTTGAGAAAATTTGAGCCAAATCCATATTGCTGCTTTTGAAGACATAGAAAAATGCATCTTTCCTCCTAAAAGTTAACATTACCATCCTTTTTACTTCCATGTCCCCATCACACAACCAACTTTGTAGAGAAAAACGTTTCAGATGTTTCTTTTCCAGAGGGTTAAGCCTTTGAGTAGAAACGTGTGTGTGCTTGTAAGGGTGACTTTTTTTTAGATGCCACTGAGTGTGCTCCAGTTGTCTCCGAAGGCTCCGAGTGCAGTACGAGGTACACGTGAACGTACCTTACGTGGGAAAGCAACGCTACCCACTCTAGAGAAACCTGAGTGAGACTGCACCTAAGAGGCAAATTTCCCTGGTTTATGAATGTTACTGGGATTTATTATTGTTGGATTCCGTATGGCTGCACAAACTAGGCTCAGGGTGGGCAAAAGGTGGTGGAAGGAGCCCCATTGCTACCAAAGTGTCGACACCTGGAGGCCAAGGCAGGGATGTCTCAAGTCAGCCCTGGTCTTCTCCTTCTGACTTGTGGGTGATTATGGAGGGGATAATTCATGCAGAGATGAAAAATCAAACCACTAACATTTTTACAGTACGAGATGGTTTTGATCAGCAACGAGGGGAGAGCAATGCCGTTTCATCCAGTGGTGTTCACACAAAGAATGATGATCCAAGCATGGCCTAAATAGCTTTTGGAGTAAGTTTCGTACCTCCTTTGCACAACGTTTTCCCACCTTGGCAAATGAGCTATGCTGAGCAAGTACAAAGACAAAAGATACTTGGTTGCATCGTTATGAATTTAAAGCAGTGCAAAATATACTCCTTTAAGTGTGTGTTTCGGTGTGTTTGTGTTCAAATAGGAGTATGACTGTGGTTCGCCTGTGTTTGTGTCTGCCATGCTGTGTTTGTATGATGTGTGCAGCTTACGAAATCATTACAGATGTGACCAAGTTTCCTTAAAACAAAAAAAATATTTTTGGAATTACAGGTTACATTAGGAAAACCTAATAAAAACACTATAAAAAAATGCTTAATAGCAACTGCCCAATTTTACCTCCCCAAGCCAAAATGCAAACAGCATTTAGGTCATTCTTCCATTGATTTACTGAAGGACGAATAATGTCAGACAGTTTTTAAACAAAAACAAAATTTCAATTTTGTTTACCTCTTCAGCAGTCCAGCTGGATGTCAGCTACCATTTAGCTGGGCCAATAATATTGATATTTGATGTCAGTTCTTATTCATTACTGCACCCAAATGATGCAAAAGTCAGATCTTTCAGATGTTTCTGTGGATGGCCAAATAAAGCCAGGCATGTCTGACTGCACCTAACAATACAAACAGGAGAAGAACAGAATACAAAATCAAAAACCTATCTGCTCTTATTGTTATTTATGTATTCAAAGCGCTCACCTCTTTGCATAAACTCAAAGCCTGTTACTTAGAAAGGTTACCTAGTAGTAATATCAAACGTGTTCAATTATACATGCAAAAGGGCTAATAGGTTCTTCCTCGAGTTTATTTCTGTCTCCATGCATAAGAAATATAACTGCAGAACAGAATTGCATTTTCAATACAGATTTTAGTATCATTAGTTAACTATTTTCAGGCCATCAAGCATTGTTAGAAATAAAAATAAAAAAATCTATTCTGTCTCTGTGTCGTGGCAAAGAACAAAAGCTGTATCAATATACCCTCATTTCACTTGTTGGCAAAAATCTCTTTTTGATAATAGTGAAACTCTCAGAAAACTGTGCTGGAATCCACTGCCACATCCATTCTCTCCAGTATTCATCTTATTCCCTATTTTTGGTAGTGATTTTCCTGGAATGCTCCCTTCCCTTGGCCAGGCGCGCTGTTTAATCACTTCCCATCTTCTCTGATGCTCTTGTTATTCACAGAGCCCTACTGTCAGCACGTTACGTGCCTGTTTTATGCATTATGTGTAGACCAGATAAGGTGTTCTGAAACTCTAGAAGAATTGGGTAGATCCATGTTTATTTTAGTTGGTTTAAATATTCTTGCTGTCCAACTCAGATACCAGAGTCTTAATAGAGAAGGCTGCATAAACAAGGAAGAATACATCTAGCAGATACTCTAGAAATAAAAGAATTCCTCCAGCCCTTTCTGCGAGGCAGCTCCGATAAGCATGGACTTACTTGACTGTGTTCAGAAGACCAAGGAAGCTCACAATGTGTGGGTTTGCATGGGGTGGCTCTCCCAAGGTGTTGTGTTCCCATGTCCTCGAGGAAAGGGACCATCTCTTAGCAATGGTGCTTGGTAATAGGTGTCATACACCTCGATAAGGCAGTGACAGAGTAAAATCTTCTTTTCTTTCATGTGCAGCAGATGGGAATGACCAAGAAACGTTCAGTGTCAGTGTTTAAATGCACCGGCTGCTGCTACAGTCTGGACTTCTCAATCAGACAAAATGCAGTTCCTTCACTGTCTTAGTTTGAAGAAATTTGGCTTCCTGGATTATTTTTGGATCAATTTCTCAGTTACGATTTATTCTGAAAAAAAAATATACTGTTAGTCTTGAAGTTTGTTTTATCAAGGCCCAAGTTGCCTTCAAAAACTTGGAATTAACCAGCATTTCTCTTCTCCCCAGTGGAAGTTATTTGTTTGAGATTTTAAATCCAGTGCTGTCAGTATTACTAACTGAAAATAATCATGCCAAGAAAATTCACCTTCTTGTGTTTTAAGCGTTTGACACGTTGTGTTACAAGAGGCAAGGTTAGCTCATTCTGCCACAGGACCTCTCTCCTCCCAACACAGGGTTTAGATTTGAGAAGACCTTTTCCTCTGCTGTTTGGTGGTAGGTTCTAGGAAAGTGTTTCAAACTCATCAAGAAATGGAAAACAAAGAATCGTACTTTAACACTGATGATGGCTGAAAAAGCCACTGTCTCTTTTTTCTCCTCTATTCTTGCTTTGCCATGGGAAAAAAAGGAATGTAGTTTTTCCCAATAGTGATACTTGAGAACCATCCCTTTCAGCCTTCTCTGTCACCAGGCATCACAGGATGGGTCTCTGCCTGTCTCCAGGCTCTACCTTGAGGCTTCAAGCTCTGTAAGAGGCATCATGTTCCGACCCGGTCAGTCCTTTCGGTCCCCCCTTTGAGGGGCGTTCTCTCTGCAGGGTGCCAGTAGTTCTGTGTGGGCTCGGTGCTGAGAGTGCAAGTCATGCCTCAGGTTGTTCCGGTGTCTGCTGTAAAACCGAAAGAACGGAGGGACAGCTGCTCTTCCGTGGGAGCTGCGCGGGCCACGGTGCTTGAAGGTCTCTGGTCGGGATCGCTGAGACTTCTGTGCTGCAGAAGTGGGACTGCGGGAGATGGGGTAGATGGGGAACGTGGGGTAAGAAGCAGGGCGGGTGTCTGCTGTCTCATTCGTTTCAAACCATAAGTAAATGGACTATTTAACTTTTCTAAATTAAAGCTTTTAATCAGATTTTGCTCTCGTTTCCATATTTGCATGTGATGAAGATACGTCTCAACTCTTCCTGATAGAAGTTTGAGGTAATGCCTAGACAGCTGGGTTTTAGGCAACTCTTTAAAGCCCAAGAAGAGAAAATGTGGTGTAATTTTTAACTAGCTTTGACATAATTTGGTTTTGAGTAACTTTAAAAACATGCATGTTTTAGGTCAGATTTATCCATGGGAAGATCCTCAGCAGAAACTGATTATTAACTGACCATGCAGCATTTTCTTTTTTTTTCTTTTCAGACTTTGTATTTGCAAATAGAAACATATTGTTAGGTCCATTTGCTCATAAGTATAACTGAAAGAAAAAGAGATTATCTCCTGTAATGTGATTTGTTTGCTTAAGTCTGTGTTCTGTGGTGAATGTGACCCTCTATGTATACAATACGTGAAGCAAGTGCTGTTCAGCATGCAAAACTGCTAGCAATGTGGAAAACTTTGCCCTTCTTTCTTAGAGGAGAAGAGTTAATTTGTGTATCCTAAGGAATAAGGATTTTTCTTTAAATTGCATCTCCTGGCCCAGCACGCCAGACTGAACTGTGGCAGATGTGCACTGTGGGTCTGGGCCTCGGCGTAATTAATTTTTTATTTTAACAGCTGTTTTTCAAACTTGTCGTTTCACAAAACAAACAATCCAAATACAGTCTAGATTCTTTTAAATTCAATTTCCCACCTGCAGTACTGTCAAACCTGCCTCTCTACATGATACTCCCCAGGAAATTGTGTTCCCAAATACATGAGAAAGCAGCACACCTTCCCTGCCCTCTCTCCTGTAATTCTCTCGTGCGTAGCTCATTCTGCTGGTAAGTTGTGAGACCTGTACCCACCCTGCCCGTGTTGTCCCTGACTCGGATGGGAACGGCTGCACTCGGGAGTGTTGTGAGGCCAGGGCTCCACACGTGGCTGCTCGCACTGAGTCTGCCCACCTCCAGCTCACCCAGCACTCCCAGTTTGCTGGGGTCAGGTGTTGGCGGGAGCTCACATCACACCAGCCAGGTCACCTGTTAAAATAGGTGCTATCGGGGCACTTGTGTGTGAGGTATAAAGCAGAAGAGTTGCAGCTCTTCCAGCTAAGAACCGTGTTTGGTCAAAGCTGACTCTTCAAAAGGGCTTACATGAAATTTGGGTTAGAGAAGTGGGTTTGGGCCAATGATTTGTGTTTGGTAAGAGGCAGTTGAAACTGTTTACCACAGGGAAGCAGGGTGCTTGAAACAGCGCTGTGCATGTGGCTTTATACAATGCAAAGTTGGATTTAAAATGATTTTATGCAGGAGTGAAAGTAGGGCCAAATTTGGGAAGGCCTCTTTGTTATGAAAATGCAATTAATCTGTAGTTGAATAAATATCACTTTTAGAAAGTACTTGAATATCAGATTGATTTAATCTGAAAATAATTGAGAACTCACAGCTGAAGTCCATCAGGGACAGGAATGCAGATTACTCTATTTTGGTATATTTACCTGTTTTTTTTGTGAGGTAGTTTGTGAAATAATGGGATGAGATTTGTTGAATTGATCATTCTTTTGCCTGGAATACTTTGAAACCGGGAGAAACATTCATACACTTACCAGAGTTCAGAATTGGGCAAGCTTATGTGAATACATTTTGTATATTGCTGATATTTCTTCTTTATGTGTTTAGTTTCCTGTAAAAAATGCCCAAAGACAAGATGAAGAACCAAATACTGAGTTGAATTTTTTCATTCTACATGTTCCTTTGATAGTTTCTGTTTAAAAAATAGCACGTGTAGTTTACTGACACTTATTTTCTTTCGGTGACTTACATGTTCTGCATTTTAAAAAAGACAGTTTCACGTTTCAGCAATAGATCTGTTGCCACTAATACTAATTTATGAGTTTATGGAAGTGTGTATTACATCTATATTTTAACGTTATTGCAGTGGATACTACCCAGTTTTTAAAAATGTACTTATTTAGACTTTAAGGAACCAAATGACAATAAAATCCCTGTACACATACGCAGCGTACCCTAGGAATTTTTTATGCTTATTGCTCTCAGGAGTTTCCAGTCAGGTGATGATGGCACCTAACTTCCCTTCGGTTGTGGTATCTCGCAAAATGCAGAGAAAAGCCGGTAATGGCAATTATCATTCATCTCCTCCTCTCACTGCACAGCTCCCAGAATGGGAAGGCACTGCTTTGATGGTTAGAACGGAAAAACAAAATTGATTATTTTAAACCTCTCTGTGGAAGATACTGCTCTCTCTGCGGTGCTGTTTGAAGTGCAATGTCAACTATGGCTAGCAGTAACTCTGCAGGAAGCGCAGTGATCTTGGGCTTCGTATGTAAATTTATGCAAAGGGCTTCTGCAAGCCTAGCATGGGTTGTTCTCCTCCAACACCACAAGGCGCTTCATGCTACTTGATGTGGCAAAAGGAAGAGAGATTCCCTCTGTTTCACGCAGCAAGAGGAAAGCCTGCAGAGTGCATGTAAACAAAGAAGAAACCCATGATCCATCATTACTGTTGAAAGTCAGTAGAACTGGAAATCTGCTGCAGCAAAGTTCTGCCATTTCCATTGATTACTTTTAACAGAGCTCCTCCTTTGGGGGACACAAGGGGTGTTCTTTAGGAGTCTCCATATGTTATGAAATTAATTAATAACCTAGAAACAATATCATTTTAGGATACTTCTCATCTGCATAGCAATCTTCACTGAGAAAATGAGGATAAGAAGAAAAAAATTCTGTCTTGATATCTTTAAGATTCTGAGTAAGCTCTGGTCACAAACCTATTCATTTATCAGCATGTCTGTGTGTTTTTTCCACTTCCAGACGTATTTGTTTCTTCTCCACTTGCTGATAGCAATAGACTTTTGGTCACCTCTCACACTAAAGAGGCATCTCTGTGCCTCCACACTTGTGTTATAAATTTCCCTTCTGCTCAAAACCTCTCCCAAGGAGTGTCTGGTTGTTCCCTTTGCTCTGTTCAGTTGTTTGCATTAACAGCACTCACCTCTCAGTCAGCGTTTCCCTGTGTGCATCTCTGCTTTGTGTTTCTCACCAGGACTTGCCACCCAACAGCACGCTTCTGAGTGCCTGCAGACAGGCCTCGTGTTAGAGCTGGAGCTGGTTGGGTCACAGCATGTACCAGCAGTAATTGCGAATTATTTAATCTTGGGCTGTAATTCAGAGTGGCTAATTTGAAGAACCCTACATTTCTACAGCACTTGTGATGAGCTGACATTCTTTCATCCTCATTACAATAAGCGGTTGGTATGTCTTTCTTCTGGGCTGCAGTGTCATGTGAAAAAGGAAAGCATTGACAAAGAATTCCCCTATTATGTTTGTAAAGTGTGTTTCCACTTACCACATCCATTACAAACCTCAGCTGCTGGAACGCCTGAGGGAAAAAGAGCCAGCAAAGAGTTGGAGCTGGGACAGGAGTGATCCCTCCTTCCCACAGGCATAAAACATCGGTTATCCTGAGGCATCTCCTTTGAGCTAGTGAGGTAGGTGCTGGTATTGCCATGTAAGTGGGATTGCGAGAGCGCTCGGAACAGATTCTTACAGTTTTGAATCCATGTTTTTTTTAATAATAGATATTGTGTTGCCTCAATTTGTTTATTCAAATGCTCCCAGCGCACATAGAGCTGGATTAGAGGAGGAGAATGCTTTTACCCCAGAGCACGCAATCAGTGCACTCTCAAAGCCTCCACACTGAACCATGATATCAGGGGATTACAGTAAATCAGTAATCGCAATAGGTATAGCAAAAATAGCCAAACTCTTACAGCAAGTTGTACCAGTTCTACAGGACAGGGAGCTGCTTGAGAGAGTCCAGCGCAGAGCCACAAAGATGGTGAAGGGAGTGGAGCATCTCCCTTGTGAGGAAAGGCGGAAGGAGCTGGGTCTCTTTAGCTTGGAGAAGAGGAGGCTGAGGGGTGACCTCATTAATGTTTATAAATATGTCAAGGGGGAGTGTCAGGAGGATGGAGCCAGGCTCTTTTCAGCGGTGTCCACTGACAGGACAAGGGGCAATGGGTGGAAGCTGGAACACAGGAGGTTCCATAAAAATATGAGGAAAAACTTTTTCACTGTGAGGGTGACAGAGCACTGGAACGGGCTGCCCAGGGAGGTTGTGGAATCTCCTTCTCTTGAGACATTCAAAACCCTCCTGGACACGTTCCTGTGCGACCTACTGTAGGTGATCCTACTCTGGCAGGGGGGCTGGACTAGATGATCTTTGAGGTCCCTTACAACCTCTGACATTCTGCGATTCTGTGATTCTGTGACAGTGAGCAATTAGGAGTTATTCACTGAGAACTGCTAATAAAGATTTGAGGGTTCTTCTCTAGGAACCAACAGAAGCTCTGAGAGATAATTTTTTCTGCATCAGTATCTTGGATTCATTTCACCTCCAGAAGAAAGAGCTGGTGTCTCACCAGTTCATGTCTATTCAGAGCTGTAAAAAATGTCACAGAGAGTGAGGATCGAACCCCAGTTACCTGAGCACTGGGTGTTCATCTGCTTGGAAAAATAAAGGGTTCTTTGTCACAAAGTCGCAACTATAAAATGAAAAGCTACTGAAAAAGCAGACAGGAAGACATTGGTGCTGCCGAAAAATAACCCTTAATTATCACTTTTACCCCACTCTTGATGAAAATAATTATTAAAAACAGACCACTATGCTTGTGATAATCAGTGTAGCTCTGTATTTTTGCTGAGCTAAGTAATTCCATGTCTGTCTAAGATGATGCTATTTTCATTTGAAACTGGGATGATTTAAGCCTGATATTTCAAAAATGGGTGGTGATCGATTAGTCATTGGTCTAATAATGGACTACCTCTGCATTTTTTACCTCCATCTTTATCATATTTTACATAATTCATTTGACTTAATTGGACTTTAAAATTTTTTTTCCCTCTAACGACTGCAGTAGATTCACCCGCCCCTGCTTGGATTCTCTTGAGATCCCTCTGCCCTTGCTCACTGCTGCTCAGAAAGCGCAATTCCACCCCATGGGATGGGGTGACAGGGGGATGGGACTTTCTCTGCCACGTGTGTATGCCCCCTGTTATTTTTTCTGAGTGTAGTTACTTTCTGCATTACAACAAGGCCTGAGGTAATAACTCTCATCAGGTTTCTGATGTGCTTCATGCTGTAAATGTGGGAGGTAATGATTCCTTCTCTTAAAAATATTCACTTTAACACATATGAAATGGTGGTAGAGTTAAGTGACTTCGAATGTGTCCCACAGGGAGCGTCTTAGCAATGCAGATTATGTGAGACTGTCTCAGGCTGAGGTAGCTGAAACTATTCCTCATGTGGCCACTTTGTCTGCTGACACTTAATGGCAAGGAGGTTTCAGCTTCATTTACGTACACACAGCAAACTCCTTTTACTTAGTTTCACAGACTGGTCACAACACTGGTAAAACCAGTAATGAGCTCATCAGCCCTTTGTTCTGCCAGAAGTCATGGAAAGGGAAAATAATTACTGAGCTTTTTTTCTAGTTAGTAAGGGGCCTAGAGCTTGAATCAGTTTCCACTGAGGTTGATGAAAATCTTGGCCCAGTCATCATAAGAGTCCCTTAAAATACACTTTGTACAGATAGAGCTGTTCTGAAAACAAAGGGTTTGCAAATCAGTAAATTTGGCTGATTAGGGGTGAACTTGTAGTGTAGGGTTAATGGTTGTAGTGTAGGGTTAATGGTTGCACTTGATGATCCCAAGGGTCTTTTCTAACCTGAACTGTTGTATGATTCTATGATTCTGTGATTTGATATGAACTTGTCATAGTGAAAATGAGTTGCCTATTCACTCGCTATTTGGCCATTAAAAGAATATTTGCAGAAGGTCATGAAATAACCGCTGACCTGCCTGTAGAGTTAAACTTTGAGGAGGATACTCCTGGGAGGTGTTTATCACAGTCTAAATTGGATAAAGCCACTTGTTGCAGTTCATATATTATTGATCTTTCAGCAATAAATCCAGAGGTGTGTTCATAAGTGAGAGGCAGAATTTTTCAGATTTTTATCCTTATTGCTGGTGTGAAACAACAATTTTCAGGAAATATTTGCCTGAAATGTACCTGGTGATTAGCCCATTGTTAATCATTATTAATATTCACAAGAAAAAAAAGGAAAAGGGAAACTGATGTTTGAAAACATACTGAAAATTATGTAAATCTTTTAATTCCTGATGTTATAATTATTTGTGTTACGATGGTTTGCAAGTGCCAATTGAGGTTGGGATTATGATGTATGTGGAGCTGAGTGTACCCCTTTTAATGGCAGATCTTCTCTACTATAAAGATTAAGTCAGCACGGAAGGTAAAGAGTGGGGGGAGAAACTGTAAAGGCAATTAAAGGACTTACAAAGTCCTTTAAGTGAAGCCTGGCACAGACCCAGTCTCTGAATCCAGACTAATTGAAGCCTTGTGTAAATTCTTTCATTACTTCAGTGCGCACACACGAAAAAGTACCCACAATTATATAGAATAGGAAGCAAGTCTTACCCGTTTTATGAATCGTTCTGCATGCTCTTTGTTTAGAGAAAGTAATAGAACTGAGCTGTGGCTGCTGCAGCATAAAATGTAGTGTAAATGAGAATCAGTACAACAGGAATCCACTTCTGTGCATTTTCTCCTTGGATCTCATTGTCTCCTCCTTTCACGTTTAGGAGAATCAGTCAAGCCCTGCTGGTCCAGCTTGCTGTTCAGTAAAATATGTCATCAAAAAGGCATACTAAAAAGACCTTAGCGTGGCGAGAAACACAAAGAAGAAAATGAAGAGCAAGGCAGAGGGCACTTCCAAGAATAACTGAGGTAGTCACTGTAAAAGGAACGAAAAATCCCAAAGCCCATAGGAGAATTCAAAGTGATTCCGCTTTAAAGCTTTTGAAAATGGCCCGTGGCCAGGTGCAAATGAGTTCGTTTAACATATGACTTATCCCTTTCTTTTTCTTTGAATGACATGTAGCTTCAAAATATCCTTAAGCTTGATTACATTCCTGGTTTATTTCTTCCTATTGAAAAGTTGTTATCCCACATCTCCATCTCGTCTGATGCAGAAAAGGGATGTAATAGAGATGACATCAGGTGCAGCAGTGGTGGAATGTAATAGCTGGCTCATTAACAAAATCCTTTTGGTATGTTTTTAGGGTAGCAGCTGCCTAGGTATCAGTAATAATTAATGCATTTAATAGTAAGTCTGTGGACAGAGTATGCTGAGGCTGATAAAGTATCTGTTTGCATGTGTTGACATGTTACTATCAGAATCCTATCTTCTGTCTGCAGTTGAGGTCTATTGCCTTTTCATGGAAATCAGGCAAAATATGCTACTGGGCGTTGCATTTTATGCACAGTATGTTTATACAAGGCATCCAGGAGGAAATCATTAAGAAGTCTGCTGAATTTTGACAGCGGGAACTGTTTGACCTTGCTACTAAGATAGATGGTAACCCCTTTGGAGCAGGACCATCTCCTCTAGGTCCTTTACACAGAACCCAGTGCAGTGGGCTGGTGCTCCCAAACCAGGTTTCTCCAGCACTGCTTCTCTTCAAGCAGTATCAGCAAAGATCGGGGAGTGGGGGGGCTCATCCTTTCTGGTGTGGCCACAAATCATCTTGTGAAAGAGAGCTTAAATAACAAGTTGGGGTGGTTCAATATATCTGGTACTTACTAATGATTCGATTGTGTAAATTCCTGCAGGAGGGGAGGTTCATTCCTCCTTGTGTTTCTTAGGGATCTGTAGTAGAAATGGGAGAAAATAAATACAGTGGAGAACAGGATGGCAAGATTGAAAGAAGGGATGCATAGGTATGAGTCTTCTCTTGTGGTGTGCCAGCCACTGTAGCAAATTAATTCATAAAAGGAAGAACTTGTAATAAAAGTAGATGAGATTGTTTTCCTTGTAATTATGCAGCTAGTAAAGATCCCTTAATCAGGACCAGTGGGAAGGTCAAAGTCAGCTCTACAGTTGCAGTCATTTTGTGGCAGGGACTGTCTCTGATCAATGCTTGCATAACATCAATTTCAGTGAAGCATTCTCGGTGCTATTATGATCTATTAGCTGGACCATGCTGTTATTTAAGAGAGAAATGTCGTATTGGAAATCCATGGTCACAGCTGTTGATGACATAAGGAGGAGTCACAGAGCACCCACTGGAGTGTCTTCTCTGACTGCACCGAGTGGGTTATGTGCAGTCTTACCCACATGAGCTGTCCATTGATCTAGTTCAAATTTGCTGTGTTGCCAAAGGTGTCATTAAGGAGCATTTATTGAATTGAATTGAAGTGTATTGGACACATATAAAATAAATTTGAAGACAAGCATATTCTAAAATAAGCCAAAACCAGCCCCCTCCCCACGGTATTATTTGCTAAAATTTGTCTTTATGAATAGAAAAAGAATTAGGTGTGAAATACAATAAGATATTAAAAACCTATCAGAGATTATGAAATAACGGGCATAGAGGGATCCTCACAACCGCTGAAGTGGACTGTTGATAGTGATGGACATAATATTTCCAGAAGAAAGCGAGAAGAAAGGTGTGGAGAGCTGGTCCAGAAGCCAAGTACATATACTGAGAAGTCAAGGGATCTTACTACATACTCAGTTCCTCTTCCGTTTACTGATGTGATGGATAATGACCTGAGGAAAGGAGACATCCCACTTGATTGTGCATGTCCCACTTCGTAGTTGTTGCTGTGTGCCAGTGTCACCGAAACCTGTGCTCCGCTGAGGCACACATCATCAACAGGTCTGAAAGTCACATTAGAGGGATCTCAGAACAGGCTTCAAAACCTGGTGATCAGTTTTGCAACAGTTCTTTCTAAAAATCAGTGATGTGTACTTTCATAATTAATCCAGATTCCATGGCATCTAAAAGAGGATGGGGAGGAGAGAAGGAAGAGCTTCAGCTTTTTGCCCCAGATAATAGTGCCTGACAGGTAATATGACTGATACTGTGAGATGCATCAGGGACAGGAAGAAGGGAGAAGTATTTCTGAAAAGAAATCCTTGTGTGTTTAACCTAAAGGATATAGATTGCATGTGAACGAGTACATTTAAACTTTTGTTTTATACTTACAGGCTGAAAAAAAATTATAAATGCTAGGACAGGCAGGCTCTAG
Organism: Trogon surrucura; assembly: GCA_020746105.1. Lineage (NCBI taxonomy): Eukaryota > Metazoa > Chordata > Aves > Trogoniformes > Trogonidae > Trogon > Trogon surrucura. Next base: position 49,474,280 of record CM036621.1, on the reverse strand, counting down.
ATCAGCAGTGGGGGATGGACGGGAGAACTGCTGCTAATCTGGAATCCAGTACTTTTTTCGCAGCAAGCACGAAAGCATTGCTTGTAAGAGTAAGGGACTGGATTTGATGCCCTTTTTTTCTGTTAAAAATTTGCCTTAATGAGATCCAGTTGAAACCATGCAATGATTTGGAGAGTAGTTGTTGTAATTAGATTTTTTTGTTGTTTGTTTCCAGAATGACCAGCTTGACCTCATAGTTTGTATAGGATGAACTTCATGAAAGTAGCCAAGTGAAATGGAGACGAATGAGGTGGGTACAGCTTTTCCATAATACTCAGCACCCCAATGTTGAGGTGGGATGTAGTTACGGTTACTGAGGTTTTTTTGCAAAACGGTGAGTGCTGACAGCTTGCCCGTTGCTTCTGCAAGCAATGATTGCTTTGTTTCTTGGTGCTACTCTGTGTATTAGTCCCTGTAACAAGCCGGAGTGGAGATCTGACATTCCAAATGAACTTAAAAGATTCCTTTACACTTCCACCATGACAGTGTTTCACAGGCCATTACTTTCTATTCAAGAAAGCAATGGATATTTTCAGATCTTAATTCCTCTATTTTCCAGATAACTCCACGCATTTTCTTCCAGGTATTAGTTATGTGAAAGATATAAAAATTAACTGAATATAAAAAAAAGTCACAGACACAGCATCTGGCCTGTGTTTTACTGATTCTTGGTTCCATACCGTTGTCACTGTCCTTCAAAATAACATCCTTTAATCTAATCTTACACTCTCACGTAAATTGGAAAAGACACTGACTTTGATAACTCTGTGTGCTTACCAGCTGAGCTGATTTGGGGATTTTGGATCATTATTTAGGAGGTTAAAATGAAAAGTAAATATTTCTGTATTGGTAGCTAGAGGTTTCTTTCTCTTATGGTGGCAGGAATTAGCTAAACGAAGTTATGTTTGGGCATCCTTTGCCCTGCCTTGATTTTTGCATTTTTTTGCATGCTACATATTCAAAACACTTGTGTCGCTTTTTTGGGTGTTTTGTTTTAAATATTGAAGAGGGACGTGATCTTGCTGTCTTTCCTTGCATAGGTAGTCCTTCTGACTCACTGAAATGAATGAGATTGTCCTTAGTCTGGCTATCACTGGATGTACAGCAATGAAGGAGCATCTGTTCTGTTCTGATCTTATGCTTCACATTGAAAACACAAGTAGACAAATTAAAAATCAGGGCTAAAGGGCCTGTGCATCTCTGAGAAAAAAAAAAAGGTGTAATCACAGGCCGTGCTCTTAGGGTAAACTAGTATCAGAATTCAAAATAATCTCATTTCTCCTTTTTACCTACAGTTTCTCCTGAACTATTATCTTTAAAAGTCGTATTGTCCTGTTGCTATTAAAGTCAACATAATTGTCAAGAGTCTGTGATAACCTCATGTGTAATAATGTTTATTTAAATACGTACAATTACTATGTCTGGCACCAATGAATATCCATCCTCATGTCAAATGCTTTCTTCTTTGCAGAAGTACAAAAGTGATGCTTTGTTTTGTTTCCAACATTGACAGGGTGATACAATTGCTTCCTGTGACTCGTCTGGCGTGATGAAGCTCTGGGACGTGCGAGAGTCGGTCCCTATTTTGTCCAGAGATGCGGGCCCTCATCCTGCCAGCCAGGTCATCTTTGATCACTCTGGTAGGATTCTAAAACATTTTGTGCCTAAGGGATGGTTTATTTTGAAATCTCTCTAGTTTTTCTCTGGTTCTGAAGCCAGATAGCATGTGCGGAACAGCATAGATGTGTTAATTGTGAAGAAGAGGTGCCTGATTGTGCCAGTGTTCAATATACTTGTTTTCTATGGACTAGACTGGCAAATTTGACTAATGGTCCATTTATGTAAAATGAAAAATGCCCCAAAGAAAAGTGCAGCTAATTACAAAAATAATACGTCAAATACAGAACTGATCACTGGGGTAAGAATCTTTGTGAGACCACCTGTGTTCTAGTGTTGTTTATTCTCCAATACTGTTTATTCTTTTATTTGCTAATTCTGTAGTTGCATTTCATAACCAAACTTACTAAGTCCTCTTATAATTGCCTCAGAACTTCATTGTGTTGACAGGACTGCTTACTATGCACAAAAAATTGAAATAACCAGTTATTTTTCATCATCAACCCTGTATTACCATGTCAGCAGTGTTGTGAGTGAATGTGCATTTTCATTTGAAGAGGGTCTGTTAATCTTCAATTTCAAAGCACGGACAAGTGTTCATGTTGCTGCACAGAATTAGATCCTAGCTTAGGAAATCACTCTTACTCAAAGGTAGTGGAATGTGATATAATACAATAATGCATAATGTAATATGAATAGGTGTATTGAAAAATATGCATACATTTGCATTATAGGTTGTGTGCATAAAATATAATGCTTCAATAGAATATGGGAGATAATTAAGGAGTCATTAAACAAAAATAATAGTATGATATTGTGTCATAATGACCCACATACTGTGGAAAGCATAATATCAATATATTGAGTCACTTGGCAGAAAACTTTACCATCGAATTCTATATTGTTTGTATAGTGATTTCACAGATCTCTCTGCAGAACCATTAGATAAAGTATTTTCCCTTCCAAGGGAAAAAAAAATTACATTGACACTGTCCATTTTTGTCATCTTTCCAAAGACAAATTTAACCACTATTCTATTATGTGTGTAATTTGGAATAAGAGCTCATTTTTTTTGTTCAGGAGGATTTGAAGACATTGTGCATTTTCATTTCTGGAGTATTATGCTGGATCATTTGCAAAGGAATTGCATCCCTGAAAAATGCAGTAGCAATATTTCTAGCCAGATGGGAACTTTCCAGTAGAAAGGTTACCAGCTTCAGGTAATCAAAATGGGCAAATTTTTCCATCATTTGGATAAAATCCAAAACTTTCTCTACAGGAGTAACCACACAACAGAGAGATCAAATTGGGATGGATGATCACGATGAGGCATAATGCCACAGGATGCAATTGCACCGAGCTAAAGATAGGAACGTATCGAGCTAAAAGAAACCATCGCAATCGCAGTTGTTCAAAGAGAGCTGGTGCCTGCATCCCCTAATTCGGGAGAGAGCGCGAGGCACACCGGGCACTGTCCACACACACAGCCCTGTTCTGGATAGGTACGTTGCAGAAATACAAGCGTAGTGATACCCAGTTGTTATGGCAGCAGTATTTAACTTACTTGAGGAGTGGCTGGAGGGAATGAGTTTTCTGCACCGTGTCCGGGGGGAGCGCTGCCATGTGGTTCAGCAAACCTGGCCTTGCTTGCGGGCAGCAGGTTTGGTCAGTGCTAGCACCCACTCTGGAGCGAAGGTCTCTGGGACCTTGCGTTTGAGGATGTTTAACTCATGGTGACACCGTGTTGTCACAGCTCTTTTTCGCTAATACTGGAGTTGCCAAGCTAGCTAAAGCAGAGTTAGCCTGCGTAATCCTAAAGCGATTCTTGATATATCGGTGAGAGTGTCTGAATGATGTGCTTGTCTGCAGCACCAGAGAGCTACATAACATGATCTAGTGGGTTCCTGCATTGTTTGTCTAAAGAGTAATTCATGGATTTGGTCAATCAAACTCATTTGAGTCAAGTTAACTAAAAATAATAACCATGTTGAGGTAAGTCAAACAGCCAGAATACTCCAGAAATAAATGGTAATGGGAGAATATATCCCACGTGTAACTATCAGCCTGCTGGGCATGAGACATCTCTCTCATTTGGGACCTTTGGCAGTGGAGAAGCTTGGGTGGAATCTTCTGACCTTACCAAAGCATGGCTAAGTTTCCAGTTGTATCCCTCAGTCTCTCCTGGTGAGAGTATTTCTAGCGTAAAACACTGGACTGCATTAATTGTCATCGACACTGGAAGCAAATTGTTCAGCATCTTACATGTGGCTTTAATTATTAGATTGGAAAGCCATAATTGAGCAGTTTTTTCCTTCTCTCTGTTGATTATTTAAATTATAGCTAATAATCATAGAAGAGGGTTGTGAAAATTTTGGTGGTATCACCAAATGAGATTGAGGTCAGAGATAGTAAGGCCCTGACTAATGGGAGATTTTTACTTGGTTTTCCTTTGCACTGTTTTTAAGAAATTATCATTGCAAATGCAACATAGACGAAGCCATCTTACCTTTTCTTTTGAGTGGTGCTATCTTGTGTTGGTATGATGTGTACTGGGAGTTGCTTAACCAAGAGCTGGTGGCAAGAATGAGTTTGTAAGTTACTGGGATTCTCCCGATGGTGTTATGGGGATGGTCAGTGCTAACTCTGGGGATCTGAGTGCTATTCATGGCATAAATACTTGAACCAAAGACGTTGTGGATGCCCCCTCCCTGGGGATGTTGGATGAGGCCTTGAGCAACCTGGTCTAGTTAAAGGTGTCCCTGCCCATGGCAGGGAGGTTGGATTAGGTGTTCTCTAAAGTCCCTTCCAACCTAAGACATTCTATGATTCTATGATAAAGCTATTTTCTGCTTTATCAGAGCCATGCTCAGATCTTAAGTAAATTAATGAAGACTTGTGTATAAATCTTTCTGCTTTAGCTACACTCTTCCATACCTTTTCTTCAGCTCAGCTTAGAGCTGGACTTTTCAGTATGGCATACTTGTGGGGGAGGAGAAGTTACTTACATGATGAATTACCATTGCACTTCATGGGGATTTTCTTCTTTCCCCCAGTCTTTCTGAAACTTGCTCCTGGTTTTGCAGTGAGAGTTAGTGACGAAGCTGGCCGGGACTCAGCCCACAATGGGAACAGTGATCTTCAGTATTATGCTTAATATCAGAAATACAAAGGAATGTGTGAATTTTGTGAGCTGTGAGTGATCTCAGAGAGGGGAGCAATTGTGATAACTGTGAAAGACAGACCATAATGTAACTGATTCTTTAAACTAAATTCACTTCTGTTGTTTCATATGCAAGTTAGTCCACATCTCTATGTGCTTATATTCTCGTGAATCTTGAACACCGTCGTGTCATCACCTTTTATGTTTCCAGTTGCTATTTCGAAAATGTACTTTTAGAGAAGCTGTAGAGGGTTCTAGTTTATTTGTTATACCATAACATCTTCAAACCAACAAACTAAACAAACGCCACTACGACAGCAACAGTCTAAAATCAGTAGCACTAAGGGCAAGGGAAAGCAAAAATACATTGAAAAATATGCTGCTACATTTTGAACTCTGGAGATACACCGAGGAGTCATCATTTAGCTGACTTCCAATTCAGTCTGTTCTCAGCACCAAAGAGGCATGAAGGGTGTGTGATTGTTGTGTCAGGGCATGAATGAGCAGCCTCACAATGCCTCCGGACATTGCAAAGGGCAGTATGTATCTATTTTATTTAGAGGGGAAATGTATTAAAAGAATGAGAAATGCCAAGATCAAGATATCTTTGTGGTAGAAGCGGCTTAATTTTAGGAGACTGGAATTCTGGAGGTGCAGGAGACACAATTGTTTTAGGAAGTGACTGTCAAGCGAATGGTACCACTGCCAGCTGTGGTGAGGTCAGGGCGACTGCTCAGCGTTGCTGTCTAAAGGCAGGCTTCATTTGCTTAATTTATACATCACGTGATATTACCCAGGACTGTTACCATGAGAGAGCTGTTAATCCAATGGGTGGCAATTGTTTGCTCTTCAGTCTGGAGTTGGTTTTGGTGTTAAATAGTGGCCTAAAGAATTGGTTTCTCTATATTGTCCACCCTTTACTGAGTACAGGATTATTGACGGGATTCTCTGGGAGGCCTGTTTGCACTTGACGTTATTTGGGCTATTACTGATAATCTTAAAGCCACAGGCAGTCCACACAGGCCTCATGAGGAATGGAGGCACAGAAATTAAACCTCAGATTATTAGAATTACTGCTAATATTGAGTCTTCAATAAAATTATGGAATTAAAGTTTTCAGATTCTTTATCTGGTAATAGTTTCCAGGCTCAGAACGGAACTGGCAGAAGTAGTCCTTGTAAATTAAGTGGAAAAATTTAAGAAATATAAATTCTATTTTTAAATTCCTATGTGCCTAAGTGAGCATATATTCTGTTTCTTAAAGAAACATAAATAATATTGACTTATTATACATTGGTCTCATTTATTTAGAGGTTTGATCTTGCAGCAAGGAACCAGCTCAATTTTCTTCTTGATTTCCTCAATTTAAGTTGGTATATTGGCCACAAAGACAAGCTCTGTTGAGGTGTCAGGTGTCCATCTTTTTGTCTTCTTCACATTTTTGTTTGATTGATACTGCTTAAATCACACTGAGCTTCATTGTGGCGGGGTGGGGGATTTTCTAGGATGGAAGAAGCTCTCCTTTGGTGGGAATCTGTCCAGTGGATTTAGCAGTTGGTGGCAGGATGTGGGGAGAGCAGGGGATGCGCCTGTACCTCTCAGATCTCAGTGCACATGTCAGGAGAGCCAGAGCAGGTCAAGATCTTGACTCTTTCTCTCATTTGTTTTTTGCAGTTTCTGAAGCATGCTTTTTGTATTTGTCTGCCTCTTGCTTACAGTTAAAGTCATGCTTGATGAGAGAAAAAATCCTCTAGTGCAGAATTTACCACAGTAATCTTTTTAGAGGCATCTGATTTTTTCCATATTGTGCAATTGTGTGCTAACATTAACGTGTGTTTTTCCCTATGACCCCCATTTCTGACTAAAAAGCTTTTTTCATTACAACACTTTACTGCTCTGTGTTCTTTAATCTCCAAGGCAGATTACTCGATAACATCAATTGATTCCTTAGGGTGCTTTTCCCCTTGTGGTTCAATGCCTGAGTCACTACCTCAACTCTGACTGTCACCGGCTGTCACAGACAATGCAGTCTCAACTTGGGAAATTTTTACTTAATTTAAATTATTGACAATTAACACAAGCTTCTGATCCCTGATTCGGGATATTGAGAAAAAATAAAACAAGAAGAATTAAGCAAGCACTTCTGTGAATGCTTTCTCCCTCTTTCCTTTCCCACTCTCAGCTTTAGCCAAACATCTTTCCTTCCCGCTTCCTAGTCCCTGCTGGCCTTGTTTTCGCTGCGGGCTGTGCTCCAGCATCCCAGTTCCTTCGCTGGTGTGGCAGCGGCTGGGGTGGGAGGCTGGGGCTGTGTGTGCTGCGCTTCTGCCTTCTGCTCCTCTGCGCTCCTCACCGCTTTTCCTCCGCTGCTCCAGGCTGTCGCTGCTTCATGCAGGTCACCCACCCATGGGACGCAGGTGGCCCTACCCCGATGGGCATGTATGTACATGCATGGGCTAATGGGGCACTTGTGTAGATTAATTGGGGGCTTATGTTTGAATTAATTGGGTGTCAGTGCATAAACCAATGGGGCACATGTGCCTGAGCTGATGGGGCATGCGCACGTGAGATAACGGGGCGCTCGTGCATGAACTAATTGGGTGCTTGTATGTGCATTAATTGGGCACTCATGAATGGATGTAGGAAACTCTGCAAATTGATTTCCAGTATGCAAAGAGAGCTTGATATACAGATAGATTGAAATAGATACAGGTATCATTCTTTGGATTTGTCCTGGTACTTGTTTTTTTGCACAAGAGCTCAGACAACTTCAGTTCTGGTTATTAATCAATTTGGACTTGATGTAGTGCTAATGCTCCACCTAACAGGGTGCCAAGGTGATCAAGTGGTGTTTTTAGAACACATCGTTTCAATTCCTTTGAAACATTTGCTCTTTACTTAGGAAACAGACTAGTTCTTCCTTATTTTGCTGCCTGCTCTGCTTCTCATTCAGGCTTTTCTCAAGGCTATTCGTAAAACGTAAGGTACAGTCTTGTACATGACTTGTTCCCTTCCTTTCTCCCATCATGAATTGTTCAATGTCTGTCCCATCAGAACCCTTTTTCTTTGCTATGGGTACAGCACTGCAAGATCTGTGTGTTTTCACTGTCTCGTTACACATCCTCTTCTTTACAACTAAGGATTCACATATTCTATTTCTTTTAAATATAATTGATGCCCATTCTTACAAGTTTTGCTCGATGAGCACAAATGCAGCCTCTTTGCATCTCTTTGCTCTCCATTCTTTATTTGGTGATCAGCATTTTTAGTTCGTCTTCACTTTCTCGACTTCAGCTTGTCTCCAAGTGCTGCGTCAGTGCTCTGCGTCTGAGCGCTGTGCCCGTGCATCCCTCCTCTGCCAGGCCAGTGCAGGGGATGCTTCTGCAGAAACTGGGCCAAGTAGCAATCAGTGACAGGAACCTCTTCTCCCTCCCTTCCTTCCAAAATGGGAAAGGGCTAAATGCCAAAGCCAGGTCTTTACTTTATATTGGCAAGTTGCAAGCAGTGGTGAGTCTCCATTTCTCCTTTGTCTTGTCCATCTTTTTCTCCTTACTCCAAGCTTGAGTATCCCTTTATAAAACTCATGACAAAGGAGGCGCTAAACAACAGTCAGGCAAAGATTATGGGGAGAACAAAAGATACTTTTGAAGTCTGTGGTATGTGTTTGGTCTGTGTCCAAATGTGCATCCTTCCTTTAAACGGATCTGCAGAAAATAAACTTCCGGGTCCACCGTTTGTTGACCGTTTGTTTTTATACAAGCAAAAGATTTTCAAAAATTATACCTCAGATAGAGGGAATAATGGTGGGCTGGTTCACCTCACCCTCACTAGTAGAAAGGTTTTGTGCTTTGTCCTCCAAGCTGAAATCCGTGCTTTGGCAGAGCTTTGCAAGAAGCGAAAGCTGTTGCCCCTACTGCGTGCTTTTAGACGATGTACCAGTATTGATGTTTTGTCCCTAGGTAGCCTGCCCGTCCTGCGAGTTTGAACTGATGAATCCATTATTGGACTCCCTGGAGAGATTCCCATGTGGTGTGAGTTGGTTTACACAACCCGTGACCTATTTTCTAGTCCTGATCAGGCTGCTTAGGCTTGGAAGTCAGATCAGCAACACGTCTGTGTCAGCCCTCTCTCTCTGAGGAGTGCTTACAACGTCTGTGGGCCATCCTTAATTACTCCCGTGGTCAGCATGGGCGTAAAAGGATGTGCTGGAAGATGACATAATTCAGCAGTAATTCCTTGTCTCCTCATTCTCACTTCTCCCCGCAGTGGTGCTGCATTTCATTTCTCTTGTTCTCAACATTTGTTTTCCTCATCATAAAATTCTCTAATTTGGAGGCAGTGGGTAGATTGGAATTTATACAAATATAAGCTGATTGACAGATCATTTTCTCTCCTTGTTTCATGGGGGTATGAAACTATCACTCTCCTTATTTCTGACTGTTGCAGTTTTTCAAAACAGAAGAAGTTGGCAATGAATTTTTCCCTTTTGTTGAACACGAGGAAAGTTTTGCCATGCAGTATTTCTGTTGTATTGTGACCATTTTTCAAGATGAGCAAACTCCCCAATATTTAAATAACCTAGAAAGAAAAGGGATTCTTAAAATATATGACTTTATTTTCAGTACATGCATGATTTAAAAATGTATGAAATATTTGTCCTTTGCAAAGGAAAGGGAGGTGGCTTGGAAACCTCTTATTTTACATCTTTTGCCCTCCTTGCAGGGTAGTATTTTGTCTCTGGCTGTGTTTTCTTTGCTGAGCTAATGAGGGTGGGGACTGTGTACTACTGCAGGCAATTGCTTTGAGCACTGAGCGCTTTGAAGAGATTAGCCCCATTGATATTCCCTTCATCTTTGTTAGAGAGGAATGCTTCCTTCCCTGGAGTGCAGGAAGATGGACAGCTATTTGAGAGAGCCAGCCTTTTTCAAGTAGATATCGTAGTACTAAATATTCCCATCTCGCTTGCCTGTGTATACCCAGCCTAAAACCAACATTCTGGATGCCAGGGTCGTGCCCCATCAGAGCAATATCTTGACCCATTAGGGTGTTGAGGACTCCAGGTTGAATGGATTATTATCTGACCAGTTAAACGTTATTCTTCAAGGAGAAGCAACAGTTTCAGCTGTTCAGGCAGTCAGCCAAAACATGGCGATGAGCAAATTGTTTGTTCCAAAAGTAAATGAAGGGAATGTCCACATGGTTTTTGCCATCCTTGTATTAAACTAACAGAAGCTGAACGTTGGAGCTTTATGCATCCCAAGTGGGGCATAACCGATCAAAAATTTTGATTCTCCAGCAGCTATCCACAAACTGAATTAAAATGGTTTGGAACAGGTCAGGTTTTTTCTAATCCCATTTAAACTAGGCACAAGTCTTAAATGTATTCAACATCTCATCTCCAGCATTTACTGCTTTTGTAACTTTACTAGGTCCATGTGTTCTGTTTTATATTTATTGTTTATAGTAATTCGGGCTTACAGAGTGCTGCAATTAGCAAATTCCCGTGTTGAATGTATTTACAGTGATTGAATGAGAATTCCTTTCTTTCACTCAAACTGCAGAGCTCCATCTCAAGCCTGGCTTAGATACAAGAGCTTCATCTCCTGATTAACTTATTCCTGCAGACAGTCAAAGAGTAAGGACCTCTGAAGGTCATCACAGGCTTTCTTCCCTGAAAGCTCCTCTTAAATATCGACAGCTATCCAGGTCTTGTGTTTTGAGTAAAGCGTCTGTATTGTATGTAAAGAAATGAATCAATACTGCATTCATCATTCATATCCTGTAATAAAAGAAAGGGATTTTTGAAATAAGATAGTATATTGATCTAGTATTTGTGTGCGCTCTCTATATGTTAAACATGCAAGATAGAACAGCTATGGCATTCTCTGCCAAGGACTGGGCAGGTCAGGAAATCTGTAAAGTTTGCATCTTCATCACTGTTGAAATTAAATGTATTTTCGTGACTAACCAGAGGTTGTTAGTTACCTGGTAGCTTTGAGGACTGATCCAAAATTGTCATGAGAGTGTAGAATATATGCTTATGAAAAAAAAAAGAAATTGAGTAGTTTTGTTTAAAGGAAGCAAATACTTTGAGAGAAGGAGACAGAGTGCATTGGGATTGGATGCTTTGGAGAAAAAAAATAACTATTGTGACAACCTACATAACTCAAGGATGTTGCTTCAAACTTAAGATTAATTTAGGTAATTTGGTCTATTTACCCACCATTCTTTTCCCTTTCAGGAAGCAAAGTTCATATTTTGAATGAAAAGTTTGCAATGAAATGTCAAACGCTTTCATATGAAAACATCTTTGAAACAATCTGTTAACATGTATAGCTTTCCACTTTTGGGGAGCAAAAACTATGCTATTCTATACTGAGTTTGAACAGCACACTTTAACTGACTCAAACCCTACATTTTTTCTCAAAAACTTGCTATTTTCCCAGTATTCATTCTTAAAAGTAACTGAACTCTAAAAGAAGATTATTTACCTCTGGATACCTGTATTGTGATTACCAAGAAAGTTTTGATTCCTTGAACAGTTTTTCCACTTGGTAAGTGAAATATATTCATGAGCTACTTCTTTTCAAAGCTTAGAAGGTGGCATCTCTTTTTAAGAAAGAGATAATCTTTAAATTTAAAGTGTGCTGTCCTTAACCTTTTTTTTATTTTCATTTTATTGACAAATTGTCACAGGTGCTAAAATGCACTGTCATCAATAACAAATGATCCATGGGGCTATGCAAAATAAATTGATTAACAATATAATCTCCATACAGATGTCCTAGGAGTGCTTGTTATTTTTTATGAACCTTTCTGGCAGTCTTGCTTTCATGGGCCAAGTAGAAAAAAGTGAGTGAGACAAAGTTGAGGGCATGTCTGCAGATATTCCATTGCTGCTGGTAGTCAGAATGCACTGAAACGGTTGTCTAACGGACACACAATGGCATCAAATGCTAGAAATTTGCTCCTGCCACAGTATCTGCCAGTCTCCTTTTTGTCAGGCCTGCATGCCAGCTAAACAAACTCATTGGCCTGAAATGAATTTGAGGCCTGAGACAAAATCCCCTCTGTCACGAAAGCATGATTTTCACTTTTTTTTGTTTTTAATGCTGTTCCACTACTGAGAAAATCATGATTTATACGCCTTTGAGGCTTTTACCTCATGCTTATGCAGAACTATTCCTCAGAGAAAATTGGATGCAATTTTAGGATTAGAAAACTGACCTAGGAGAGAGAGAGTGCAAAACTTGCATATCCACTTTTTCCAGATGGATGTTCACTAGGAAGCCTTCAAACTGCTCATAAATATTGCCTGTCCTTTTGTAAAGGCTCACACCAGCAAGCACATTTCCTGGGTGGAAATACATTTTTTAAACTGAGAGTTTTGGGCAACAAAATTAAGTGGTTTAATTCCCTTTCTTTTTCTGTGGCAAAATACTGCACATGATGGTGAATGGGAAAATAAGGAAGAAAAGAAATTCTATAGACAGCTTGCCTCCAAAGCCGAACTGTTTGTTTGGTTTGTTTTTCCTCTGGAATGAACTTTATTTCTTTGCCTGTCTTTCAATTTGTGAAAATATCTTTTATGTAGAGCTATTATCTCTCTGAGTATCGCATGCTCTTGGGGAGTAGGGTGAAATCTCCTTACCTATAGTCTTTCATCTCTAAATTAAATTGAGTGAAAAAAGGAAATACCTTAAATATTTTAATTAATCTTGTTGTTGTTGTTCCCTCTGTAATAAAGCAAAAGAGAGAGTGGTGGTGATGTAGAGAGTTCTTTAATGTTGGGTTCATGTCAAACATAATTTCTCTTTTCACGTTTTATGTTGTAAATGAATACACGTGGAATACTTCAGTGATCCTGCCTGGAAACACAAAAGAGCAGAAACGGAGTGTTTCTGGGTCACAGCAAAGGTCTGTTTTGCCAATATCCCATTGCTGACAGTGGGCAGGAGGTGATGCAGAGGGAAAATAGATAAAACCAGAGTAAATAAACACTGAGGTTTCTCTGCTGCTCTTCTCCAATGCCCTGTGGATTAGGACCTCTCAGAGGTGGGGGCCTCGTGCACTGCGTCTGGTGTTTGTGGATCTCTCCTCTGTTAAACTTGTTTGATTTTTTGGTTTGGAACTTCTTTATATTTCAGCTTCCAACAGATCCCGTAGCAATGATAAAGCACTTCCCTGCCTTTGTTTTAAATCTCTTAATGATATATTCTGATTCTCATACTGTGGGAATTATTGAATAATTGTTCCTCGTTCAACTCTTTCTGCTGGCACATCTTCTACTCTCTTTGCAGAGCTGAAGAGTCTTTGTCTATTTAATCTCCCAGATACGTAAGCCATTCCTCATTTTTCTTCATTTGTTGCCCTTCTGTAAATCTTATTTCAGGTTCATTCTTTTAGAAACGAAGGAGAGAGATGAGGCCTGTATGGTCTGTTTAAGATGTGCTTAAATCACGGTTTTAAATAGAGAACTAATGAGATCTCCTGGTTTCATTCTCTACCTTTTCCTGCAATAGTCTTGACATTATATCAAGCTGATATTTTCGAAGAAGTATCCCCAGTGGCTGTGAGATCACTCTCCTGAATGACAAAGGATAGTTTACAGTCCATTGTTGGATTAAGTAAATTTTTGTTCATTTGAAACATTTGGTGTTTCTTAGGATTCAGTTTTGTCTGCCACTTTATTACTTAATCTGGTAGTATCTTGAGATTCTTGAATGAGTCCGTGAAATGTGCTGTCATCCTAAAAACGTGAATAATTTTATAGTACCAGTGAAAGTCACCTTCCCACCCTTTAAAAAATATTTATTAATGTGCTGACTAGCACAGGTTCCACAATAAATGTGAGATTCTTCTGATAATCTGCTCCTGTATTTTCCTGACTATGTTCTCCTGGAAAGCTTTCCCCCTCCCAGCTTTGGTTGTCAAAAACTCTTGGAAATTCAAGTGTGTCAGTCAGGTCACCCTTACTCCTATGCTTCTCAGCACCATCAAAGAACTGGAGCAGATTTCTGATCTGTAGTTTCCTGCCATAAAAACTACAGTAACTCTTCACTTTATATTTCTCCATGCATCACCTGAATCCACCCTTATTATACAATTGAGTTCATTAGACATGTGAAGAAATCAGATGTGTCAGTTGACAGTGTCTCAAGCTCTTTTCAGGAGTTGCTGTAACCTTTGCCGCCTTCCATTCCTCTGCTCCTCGGACTGGGTTAAGCAACAGGTCTTGTATTTCAGTAACAATTTTAGCTAATTTCTTATTTAAGGTTTTAAAAAACTCCAGTCTGAATACTCTCTGCTTTTGGCAAATATTTAATCAATTCATTCTAAGATTTTGGGCTTGTGTTCCCTGTTAAAAAACCAAACCTGGTCAGGGTATGTCTCAGGAGTTACAGAAGCAATCAGCTCTCTGCGTAGCTCTGCGTGCTGGTGCGATCAAGGCTGGTTGGATATGGTTGAAGTAATGCACGGGTGGCTTAGAAATCCATCAGAGAGGAGAGGCATTTAGGCTGTTGGTACACGGGCACTTAGCTTTCTTTGCACAACCTCATCTTTAAGGGAATGATGACTGGTAAAGGAACGTGTCAGCAATTCCCTCAACCGAAGACACCTATCTATATAATATAAGGTATTTTGTTTCTCAGCTGGATGCGCATCTGAAGTTGGATGGTAGCATTAAATTTGGATGTTTAGATCAGGAATTAAATTGTTAACACTGTCCTTGGAGTGCGAGGTTCATTGAATTGGAGAATGTCATTGTGCATTCTGTAAAAAAAAAAGCAGAACTTAAAAGATAGTCTGTTAAATTTGTTGCCTTCCCTGGCTTACTTGCCAGAACTGTATTAGTAGTTGATAACAGCCTTTGATTCAGGATCATCCCTTTCTGTATTCCAGACTGCAATCACAGCTGTCTACTTAAAACTCTAATATACAATTATGTGTATTTGGCTAAACAGGTCTTTCCTTACATCAGTGGAATTAGCCCTTCATTTTGTCTCCAGTATTTGAGGGGTTTTTGTTTTTATTGTGTATTCTTTTTCCCTCAATTTCATTTACTAGCCAGTTGGCCTGAGTGACATTGGGAATGTCTCTGATGGTTTAATGGGCATTTACAGCAACGACTGTAATTAATGATTAATATTTTAGCTGTGCTTGCAAGCTAAGTTTAGGTACCGGTAAAATAAAGAGTTGCCTAGAGTCATTGACTGATGGACCAGCAAAATAATGGGCTTCATTTGGGCAGATGAACCCTCTGAGTCACAGCGTAGGGGAGGCAGATCTGTGCCAGTGCTCAGTGTTGTGGCCGAGAGGGCTCCTCTGCCGCTCCACCCTGAGCAGTTGTGGGTCCAGGTGCACGATAGGTGTCTCGTGTGGAGAAAGGGAGCTCCAGCATCCTCCCCCAGTGCACACATGTTTAGAGTCTCCAGGCTTTCCTAGCCGGGACTGAGTGAAATTCTTGCATTTAGAAATACACAGCCTTCCCTTTACAGCTTCTGCATCTGACAGCATTTGAATGTGGGAGTGCTGAGCCTTATGATACAGGTATTGTGATTGATGTAACATTCTTGTAATTTTTAATTATGAATTATCACATTTATTATAGATTTGTCTTAAATTATTTGTGTAAATTGGTAGACAACTCTAATGCTTGGCAGGACATTGCAGGAATAGTAATACAGAATCAAGGAAAACAAGGTTACTGAGTGCAATGAACACTTCTTCCCTGGCATCAGAGCAAAACATAGGGAAAGGAAGCAGGAAAGAAAATCAATCAGGAGAGCCAACCCCACAAAATTTATTAAACATTACCTCACAAAGAACTGCCCAGCAAAAGAAAAAAAGGTGCTCTTCTGAAATATCACCTAAAGTCTTAACTGGTAGATACACCTGAAGTTTGGAAAGAAGACAAGACATCGTTTGCTGAGAAGTGCTGAGCATCCCCATGGCATCATGTACCTTATGCAGCAGGTTCTCTGTGACAAGTTAGGACTCAGCAGGCCAAGGCAGAGGCCATTCTGAGTCTCCATGCTGGTCCTTCCAAGGGATGAGAGCTTTGTAACTCTAGAGGATTTCTTCTTGATTTCTGTTGTACTGATGCAAAGTGCCCTGAGTTGCTGTTACTGTAGTCCAGCCTAACCAGCTTCAGCCAGCTTCTGTCTACCAGGCACCATAGTGTCTGTCCAGGACACTTTCTGAGACCTCGCAGGGGACCTGACTAAGCAGCAGTATGCTGCAGCATGCTGCTCTGTTTGGTAGTGGTTCATTAAGTTGGACATCTGAGCTCTTCGATATTTTTCAAACACAGCTTTGCTGGGAGTCCTAGTTTAAACTTCCCCTGTGCGCTCACGCTGCTGGTGTAAGGGCTCCTGGGGATACTTGCTTCAAACTCTTACACTAACCAGGGACTGTGTTACGTATTTTATAATAATCCCTTTTCATTCTTTGCTCATTTGTTTTCTGTTGTTATTTTCCTTTTGCTGCTATATTAGCTCTTCTTATATTTGATGTTTACTTCTGTGATTTGTCCTGATGTTCTCTGCGATTATAAGTTTTAGTGGTACTGACGTGAATGTCTAAATAGTTCAGTGGAATGGATCCAAAATGACACAAACGGGGTTGCTCGATAGATGAGAGCACAATCATACCCATTAACATAGAGCTGACACTCACCTTATGTACAAGTACATGCAGATTGCAGTCCTTTCAGTTTTGCTCTTCAAGTACACATTCGCAGTCTGTCTGGGCTTTTTAGAATGATGTCCCAAGCGCTGGACAAGGACATTTTATTGCTAGAAATTACCCTGTGAGGTGAGTGAAGCTGGCTTTTGTGTAAAGATGTGGTGGAGTGACCATTAAGATCCTGCCATCGTAAGGCAGTCGATACCATGCTCCGAGTCGAATTACTCGCGTGGCTCTACCAACTTTAAGGGCTGCTGTACCGTGTGTCGCGTGTATTTGAAGTGTGCTGTGCTGGGCTTCTCCCTAGTGTTGCCTGAATTACTCTTTTCTTACAATTTCTGGAGGAGACGTGAGAACCGTACCCCTTGGCAGCCTGGTCGTCGTCGTGGGAGCACATTGCTTATTGTTGGTATGTCCTCTGCGGAGGAGGAACACCCGCAGCGGTTATTGCGTAGAACATGCGTGCGGTTCAGCCCAGTCAAAATGGATTCGGGCTTTTCCTGTCTTCAGCTGGATGAGAGCAACGAAAATGTTTATGTACTCAATGATTTAAAAGCAGCAAACTCACCTCAGCCTGCCTACTACCACATACATAATCATTTTTTGGTATTTCTAACCAAACAAGTACTTCCAAAGGAGCTCTTGTGAACAGATGGACTAACATTAATAAACCAGACAGTTCCCTTTTTAAGTGGTTTGCTTGAATAAAATCTATTGTTTCCATTGAGATTTAAACTACAATTTGCTTACATTATTTTTATATTTGGCCATTATATTGCGAGCATGTGAATGGGTAAAATGTTAAGAATAATTAAGCAGAGTGGTCCTGAATACCCTAGCGAGTCAGAAAAATAATTTATAAAAGAAAGCAGCTGTCTGTGGATCTGCCAATTCTACTTATATAAACCCATCTGTTTACATCTATGTCTGTTCCCTAAAGAAGAATACATCTTGTGTGAAGAATTCCCACCAGATACCTCAGACATTTTATCATTCAAGAATGTTCTTCCTGTTTGTTCTGTCACTTTCCTTTATAAGAAACTATAGAATTAAAATTTTCAGTGCTGTCTCTTAGAACATTTACAAGAAAAACACTGGGCTTTTGCATAAAAAAACAAATGAATTTGTTCTCTTCTGATTCTGTCATAAACAGAAGTGGTTACAGGCCATTTACATACACCTCAGACTCACAGTGGCTTATGGTCTTTGTCGTCTATTTACCTCTCCCCTGTCACTTCTTTATTCTCATCTTGACTCCCTCAGACCATCTCTTGTTAAACCTAAGATATAGGTTATTGTGTATAGGTTATTTTGTGTCTAACTGGTCAGATGGCAAGGCTGTTTGCTGTTTACATGGTATCTGATCAGTGACAGATTATAGAACTCCTTTTTTAAAAAAAAAAGGTATTAACAAGCTCCAAGCTTTGTGTTTCCCTGTATCCCCCAGTCCTAGTTCTGTAAATATAGAGCTAATGTTTTACTGCTGAGAAGCAGCAGATGTACATTCTCTGGCTTATGTTCCATCGTCAGAACAACTTCAACAACAAAACTACCTGATTAACATCAGATATAAGCATATGGACTTTTTTTTATCTATTTATTAAATTCTAGTATCAAAGTGGATTTATCTGTTCTCAAAGATGGAGGGAGGGCAGCTTTCGAAGATCATTTGAATTTATTTCATTTGGTGGCCCAATCTCTTTCCTACTGTATTGAACTTCTGTATATTGTTCTAGGATTCTTAGAACAACAACAACAACAAAAATCCTCTCAAGAGTTCTAACTTCTGTCTTAATTATCAAAGTGTAAATTCTTTACATAAACTTCAGTGACACAGCAAATACAAAATAAAACAAAGTCAGGTCAAAAAAGGAGCAAATTCAAATAGCCCCTTCAATGAAAGCCTGACTTGATTCTTAGTTTTGAATTACAGATTTAGAACAGGGATGGGCCTTTTCTCTTGCCAGCTTCTGTGGAGCTGACATACGTTAATTCATCTGGTTTCTAACAGTAAGTTCCCAACCAGTTTTAGTGGCTTAGGTGGTTGGGAGCCACGCTGCTCTCTTCCTTGGTAGTGAATCCATTCTGACCACCAAAATATTCCTTACCTTTTGGGTTTCTCAGCCGTTGAAGGCAGGGATCGCAGCGCTGTGCTCTGCCCATGTGCTGTTCTGAGGGGTGTGTTTTGGGAAGCCTTGGCTGTTCTTTGCTGCAGCACGTTGGATCAGCACGCCTCCGCGGGAGCCCAGCAGCCCGCCCGCCCCAGCGCAGTCAGGCCAGCACAGGTCAGGTGGAGCAGCATGTACCACCGATGAATTAACGCTTTTGCACATTTGAAGTTGTCCCTTTTGCTTTGGTGGAAAGTGAATGAAGGACATAAATGAAAGTAAGTTGTAGCTCTGAAGTACCCATTATTACTGTTCCATTTTATTAGCATTCTTTTAAAACTCTGCCTCATGCTTTCTGCTCGCTGAGAGGCTGCTGCTACTCAGTTGTGGGTCTGGGTGCACGATACGTATTTCATGCAGAGAAAGAGAGCTCCAGCATCTCTTCCCGGCATAGACACCTTTGTACTCCCCAGCCTTTCCCAGCACAGATTTTCTGTGAACTTCCATCCTTTGTTGTCAAGGTGATACTAGGGTTTCTGCATCACTTGTGAGGAACAATTTTTAATCTAATATTTGTCTTCTCTGTTGAAAACAGTGGCTAGCTCTTAGCTGTGATTTAGGTAAGTGATTCTGTGGTAGCCTTTCTGTGGCGCCCGAAGCCTTAGAAACAGTAGGAATGGCAGTGCTGAGGACAGGTTATGGGATATGTTCATGGTGCCATCACTGTATAATTGCTGGGGTAGGATGTAGTGTGCAAAGGACCCAACATCCGAGGATTTTGTGGGATTTGATATTTGTCTGGAAGATGAAGTGGACCAATTGATTCTCAGATTGAAAACCTTCTTGGGATTGGGGGTGTTAATATTTTTTTTTCAAAAAAAAAAAAAAGAAGATTAGGAAGAAGTAGATCAGATGTTTAAGAGCAGTGAGGTTATAGGCGTTTATCTTGGGGCTGCATCTAGGGCTCTTTCCTGCAGTGGAGACAGCAAACCTTAGCCAATGCAGATCAGTGCTTGATCTCTTGAGGCTAACAGCAGCGCGCTGAAGGGTTTTTGCTGGTTCTTGAAGTGGTTGGGCTTGATTCTTCTGACTGCAGTGGCGCACCTTTTCATGGAGAACTTGTTGGTTGTTACATAAAGTGGACTGTGTATCGCTTTGTCGTATGTAAGTGGCATCTGAGAGTGGGTGGATGACATCTGAATCATGGGAAGAAGTGAATTTAGAAAAATTAACAGTGCTCAGACTGCCCCGGGCTTTTTTCCTCAGTAACCCACAAGAACTGAATTTCGTTCTGATTGTGTTGGAGATACCACAGCGTTAGGAGGTGCTGTTTGACCTGGGTTTTGGCTAATATTTCTTTACGGCATTAGCTTTTCCTCTAGTACGTGTTTCTCATAAACAGCTTTCACCTCTTTTTTTGCATATTTATTGCAACAATGTCTTTTCTATATAGATTTTAAATAGATCTCTCTGTATCTGGATATAGTATTCTCCAATTGTTTAGCTGTAACAAAATACTTTTCCCAACCCTTGCAGTGATTCCAGCAGTCTAAAGCAGGGATCAAAGGAGAGGTGTGTATTTAAGAACAGATCACAGTTAAAGAAAGTTAGAGTATTAGGGGATTCTCTGTCAAGGCCTTTGAAGATACCATCTGAAACACTTTTTAACTACTTGGCTCTATCAGCTATGGGGGAGTTATCATCTCCTATTTCCAAACGGTTCGTAGATAAAGTCTTAAAGGCTTGGAGCAATCCCAATTGTACTGTGAGTCAATTTATGGGAAAAATATCTCTCGAATCAGTAGTTAAAACTTTATTACAGATGGCTCAGATATTGGGCTTGATTTATTCTTTATATCTTCTGTAGTGACATGAGTGAATTGTCTACAGAAAGGCCACATCATACTTATTATGGACTGAATAGGCAATTAGGAAAAGTAGCAGCTCCTTCACACGGGCCCGAAACACTTCTTCTATATTCAGCAGAATGGAGAATGCAGAAATAAAACAAGATTCTTTTTAGGTTGTTGCAACAAGTTAACAGCACCTTTGTTTATTCTTAGGAGGTACTTGAAGGTAGTTTATATGAATGTCTTTTATACGTACCAGAGAAAGTTGTTTCACCTGATGATAGTATTTGATTTGATATTATGCCTCCCTAAAACTATCAGGCCTTAATTTAAATCATGCAAAGAAAAAAAGAAGGAAGATCTTAATGATTCTGGTTTGGTTATATCTTATTGAATTTGCTTAGAACTGAAAATTCGTTGCATTTTTGGAAACTAAAACTCTTTCTTTTACTGTGAAACACCTGAATATTTGCACTAGAGATATCTCAAGGAAAAAAAAAAAAAAACATGCCTTAAAAAAATTCTTTCAATCACATATAAAAAATTCCTACAGCCATCATAATTTTTTTCACACTTCTGTGAGGAGAATGTATGGCAGTCTATGCAGTAGGCTTCTCAGAATGTAGTCAGTTTTAAATTAAGATGAAAAGTATACTGGGATTACAAGTGGGATGCAGTGTTTTATTTCTGTTCCTATTCTTATGGTCCATGTAATACAAGCCATAGCTCAGGATTATGTTTTTTGAAGGACAGTCTTGATTTCAAAGTTCTAGGCAATAGTGAAAAATTCATGAAAAAAATCATAGATGAGAAAAATCTCATTGTCCATACTTCCCATGTTTGAAATAAGATGAAATTTATCAATTATCATGGAATTAGAACTGGTTAAAATATTTCTCTTGCACACATTGCATGAATGAGAAGTATTGCAGAAATAATTTGTTGAAGTCTTTTCCAGGTTCTCTTGACATTTGATAGAGTTCTCTTGACTTTTGGATTGCTAAGCTGGGGATCCTTGGATCAAATCCATCCTCTATCTTGACCTTTTAAAAATATCTGTGCTTTAAAGTTTGTAATATCAGATGTTGCAAAGGAAGGTTGAAAAAAACACCAAACTGCTGGGCAATTATGGAGAAATGTACCCAGCATATAAACTCCTTCTCAAACCCAGCTACCTGTGATTGACTCATTTGCTAATGTATGAAAGTGTGTGATACATTTTTTTTAACCTCTTGGATTTTTAGAAAGAAATAAAATGATTGAATGGCGTAATGCAGCATTAATGCCCATATCAGTTAATAAAATAAATGCAATGCTGTTATTCGTGGCATGTTAAGAATAAAAATCATTGACATTGTATGCATAAAATAGACACGAACAATGGCAGAACCTATTAGGCTCTAACTTCAAAAATATCCAGCAATTATGCAACTTAAATTAGCAATCTTAACTTACCCATATATTTACATACTAATGGTCCTAAGTGGTAATTATAATTGTCTCTCATCATTGCTTCCTTTGACCCTCATTTTTCAAATAAGAAATATGAAATTTCATTAAGCAGTATTAATAGTGGAAAATTAATTTAAGGCAATATATCATCAATCAGCAAGCCCTCAACACATCTCACTATTTTCACCTGATGCTTACTTGAAGAAAAAAAAAAGATAATTATTTTATGTATGGCTGAATTAGAGGATATCATTTTAAGCATGTGTGATGGAAATGAGAAATAAAGTATATTAGATTTCCTGGCCTTGATCCAGTAAAGCATCAAAATTCCTGTGGACTTCTCTAGATTATTTGCATGTGACTGATGAAGGGCAAAAAGAGTTCTGCCACATAACGGAGTCAAGGCCAGTGCCAGCGTCTTTTGACTGGGAAAGACCACATTTTGACAGGGTTTATCTTTACACCTGGAGTTGTTTTCTGGGGTCTTTTATGCGGCTAAATGTTCTCACAAGTAAGCAAGAACTTCCTTCAGATAATTAATGCATCTAGTTTATCTTTACACCCTACCTTACCGAATGCTTCTCCTGATTCATTCTCCTTCCTGGAGAATGACATACCCACGGCCGTTCTGCCTTATAGATCAAGATTAGAAAGCAGCATTTGCATCTGGCCAATAGGTCTTTAGTCATCAAATCGACAAATGGAGCTAATGTAGAATAATAATGTGTGAAGTTGCTTCCAAGTACTGAAGACTGAAATACATTTTGCACAGTGTGCTGCTCTCGTGGGGAAAAAAAAAATTTGCAAAAGCCATTAAAAACTAAATGCCTCTTATTCGTCATGTCAGTGAGGCCATCATCATCTGTTACAGGACATTTATGATTATTTGGACTGCAAATGTTACGGTGGTCCATAAAAGCAAGAATTATTTTTGTTATTTCCTTAAATGCCAGCCATGTAAATAATGTCTCTTTATTCAACCCCTTTTTCAAAGGCCATGTTTTCAAGTATTTTAGTGTTCTTTGAAAAGCATTTATGTTGTGAGAATATGTTTAAGTTAGTAACTTTATTAAGTTGCCAACTATGGAACATACTCTAAAGATAATTTGAAGAAAACAGGTATGATTTCCCCCACTTTGTATGTGAATTTCCCCAGGATTGGACGGGGGGGGGGGGGGGGTTGTCTCGGTGAGGTGGTGTGGTGGGTGGAATAGTAAGAGTAACCAGGAAATACTTTGACAGAGGCTTCAAATCTTCATGCTTGCAGGTATTAAAGATGAAGTATAAATCAGAACAGTTTGAGATCTGGTGTCAATAGCAGGCTACCTTGGTTGAGTTTCAGGGTGTAATTAATAAATTTCTGTGTGTGAATTAGCTTCTCCAGAGCCTGATTGCAACGCTGAGAGCTGAGGATGCTTCGCTCCCCTGCACGGCAAATGTGTAAAAGCACATCTGCTGCTCCATAAACCTTGTCCTTGTGGGCTCAGTTCTGGTTGTAGGAGGATTTTGTTTTTCCTCTGATGGATGCTATGGGCAGGTTCCACTGTCCTTTGAAAAATCTCCGAATCCTGCTTATCGCTAAGATTTAAACTGGCTGTAATCAACAGATTGATTGGTGAAAAGAGTATTGGGTAGCAAGATTAGTACAACATAATGAGCCAACATACTGCTGCTACCACCATGAATGATGACAACACGCAGAGAATATATTAAAGGGAGCAAAGACTTCCATTATTTTGGAGCGTGTTAGATCAAGTAACATCTCCAAAATTACACTGGATGGAAAGTTGATGAAAACCGCAGGCAGACTAAGGAAGTTTGCCATTGGCTTTTAGCTCCACATGCAGATCTAGCAGCCAAAATGAATTACAGTTATACGTTGGAATAGCTCTGGGATACACGACTAGCAGAAGAATGGTGTAACTGTCAGTGCAAGGCTTTGCAACATTATTCATAGAGACTGAGAGGCAATTAACCTGACTTCACTCAGCTGAGTTTTCAGGAAGGAAATAAACAGCATAACTTCAGAATGAGAGTTTCTGATTATTGGGGTTTTTTACATTGCGTATTCACCGTAGAAAGTATTTGCACATTAAAAATAACTGTAAAACATTAAATTAGGAAAATAACCTTACGCATGGGAAAAAAATGGAAGTAAATTTAGCCTACCAAGTCCAATCTGAATTTATTTTCATATTTTAAAGTGGTTTAATGGTTGCGGTCATAGTTAAATTTTTGTAGTTTAGCTAGCTTGTTTCTTAAAACTAGCACAATCTTAATCTTTCAGAGAAGAAACCTTTTCTTCATTCAGGTGTGAAGCGTAATCTAAGCAGGACAAAGCTGAGGCCTGTGAGCCAGCCCCGCGGGGACAAAGCTGTGAGAGGCTGCTTCATTATAACGACTCCAGCTGACTGCTTTCCTCCATGGTCTTGACTCCAGTCTACAGGCTGGCACAACTGCAGGTTAAGGGTTAGTAAAACGAACCTTTAGGAAGCAATTCACCAGAGCACTGTCATTTCATGTAGAAATTTTGCTTGTGTGTCCGTGTGCACTGGAGGTTAGGGCAGCACAGTGAATCTTGAGACACAGCATGACATACTTTTGCAGGAGAGAGGTAGTGCAAAATCGCCACTACTTGAAATATTGCTGGGGGGAAGCATTCAGATAAGGTGGGGTGAGACCTGCTAGCCCCTGACTGCTTCAGGGGGTTAGTCTGTGTATTCTGGTTATGAACTGGTTTACGCAGTCGGCGCTGATGCAGAAGCACCCCGATGCAGAATCTCATTTAACAGCACTCTTGGGCAGAGCACTCAGCAGCCTTGTCCTGGCCCTTGTCCACCTGGCAACATTTCTCTTCCAAGACCAGTGCTTCCCATAAAAAAAATTAAATTAAAAAATATCTTTTTGTTGTAGGTATTAAGGAGACATATCCATGCGGTGGTTTTGTCTCCTTTCCTCTGCAGTGTTTTGTTTGTTCCTGTCCTCAGCAGGTGTTTCTCGTCACAATCCCTTACACAGAATCTATTGAACGGTGCCTTTTGGGGATGCTGTTTCTTCAGCAAAGGGAGCAGAAGGTGCCTCTGTGTCAGACAGGTGACAGAGAAACAGGGCAACAGGAGAGGGCAGCTGCTGCTCTTTCTCTGTGAGCAAGAACAGGATCTGGGCAAGAGAAGAGGGAGGAAGCTGAAGGTTTAGGAAAGAAAACAGGGACAAGCCCATAATCGACCGAATCAGTAAAAAGAATTGGGCAAAGACATTTGTGTAGGGGGACATGGCAGTATATATTGACTTCTGAGAGAGTAAAGTAATACGGGGTCTGAAACGGATTGTTTTAGGGAAGGGAACATATTGATTGTGGGGGAGTAGATAATTGATGCTGGAAGAAGGGAATTTGCATGTACAGCCATAGCATACAAAAATAAAAAGATGTTCACTGGCAACAGCAGACAAGACATTTTGAATATGCAAATGTGAGTTTGCATATACATGCACAAGTGTTATGTATGCAATAAATCTCTTAAGTAAATTTTGCAGGTTCATTTCGTGTCTCTGCTAATACAGAACTGTGCTGAGCAGAGCTTGACTGGGGACAGAGCAGTGAGGGGGATCTGCATGGGACTGAAAACAAGAACATACTGTAATTATGTTAAAGCCAAGCATTACAAGCAGGAAATGCAAAGTTATGATTACTATTAAAAGAGACCCAGGCGTGTTAATTTATGGAAATTAGCAGTTTAAGGCATCTAAAAACCTATGTACTGACATAAAATTCTACTATGAAATTATGATTAAGGCATTTTCCTGTTTGTGGCCCAAATTAATTTAATTTTTAAAGATGCTTTTTCTCTGCTTGATACCACTTCAGTGAAGGAAGTGAAGTGCTCAGTCTGCATTTATAACTTTGCAGGAGTGGCATAAAGCAGAAGGATTATGTTGGTGAACTTAGTCTCTGCATTTTTCTTAATTGATTACTTTGCTCATCATTTGAGGGCTGACCATTATCGGTGATATTTCTATCTTTTAGTGTTTTGTATTTCATTATTTTGTATAAGTTAGAGTGTAAAATACTCAATGCATTATGCTTAAGTGTATGAATAGAGATCCAGAACTGAGAACAGAACAGTTAGAACTGAACTGTGTGACCATTTTCTGCCTTCATTCGACTAAAAGAAAATAATGCAAATTCTCAATTGTAACACTTACTCTTCTGTTAGGGAAATCCTTAATCCCCTACATAGATTTTAGTATTTTACCTTGAAGTCAAAAGCAATTTCCCAATCAGCTACATGTTGAGGTTATTAGTGTTCAAGGCCACAAGGTGTGTTAAGTGCTCTTCAGCTTCTGCTGACAGTTCTTCCAGGAAATACAACAAAAGTGGTCATATTTTTCTTTTTTAACCATTAAAAAAAGAAACACAGACACAGTTTTGCTCTTACTTCTCTCTTTGTGGCATAGTTGTCATAATTTCAGCTGGCAAAATTACTTACTCTGCATTAGCAGTAATAAAAACATGCCACTTGAATATTTCTGCTCAAGGTAATGTCTGAAGAAGCTGAAAAGAAAACTGAAATCTTGCTTGTAGGAAGACTTAAAAATAGCAGATCATTTATCATGCTATAAATAAGGAAATATTCATGCTGGAATAAGTAATAGAAAATGAATAAGTATAAAAATCAGGTGTGTCTTTTTAGTATTAATTTATGTTTTAAATGGGTACTTAAAATCTGGAGTTG
This sequence comes from Trogon surrucura, assembly GCA_020746105.1. Classification (NCBI taxonomy): domain Eukaryota; kingdom Metazoa; phylum Chordata; class Aves; order Trogoniformes; family Trogonidae; genus Trogon; species Trogon surrucura. The sequence goes on along the minus strand of CM036621.1, from coordinate 49,447,636 downwards.
AATATGTAACCGTACCTAACAGGGTCATAATTCTAATTCATCATCAGCGGAACTTCATTCCTGAGCTACTGAGGAGCCCATATGTGTATCGCTGTACGTGCTGTAAACAAAGTTGGAGGCCTGGCTTTTATTTCCTGGTTTTGAAGGGCTGCCTTTCAGCTCTGGGGTCCCAGCTGTAGCCCCACGAACAGTTCTGGCAGAAGTTCACAAGTGCTGCTCAGAGGGACGGACGCTTCTTCTCTCCCCTTCCCTGTTCCTGGCACTGGTAGTGTGTGGCTGCTTTGTGAGCCAGATCAGGGAATCACTTCAGATAAAATCCACGCTGGAAAATGGAAGTTACTTTTCAGCTGTGTTTGTTTCCCACTTCAGCTCACAGCACGGTCACAAGGATGCTTATGCTGGCAAAAAAGGAGAGAAGCAGGAAGGCGTTCCTGGGAGTGGGCTGGAGAGCAGAGCCACCATTTGTGTTGGCAGCAAACTTGCTGCTGGGGTAAAGAAACTCGAAATTATACCAAGAGAGGCAGGGGGAAATCTCAGTCCTTTGCAGCCATAGGCAGCGTGTGCTTTGACAAGAAAGTGAAAACAGTTTAATGGCTGATTGGAACTGTAAGAGGTAGTTTTGCCCTCCTGTTTCCCCTCCTCCCCTTGTCCCTTGGCATGTTTTCCCTCTGCCTCCTTGAGCTGTCTCTGGTCTTACCTGATGTCTCAGTGAGCCAGTTCAAGGAGTTAGTTGAACCTACAGAAAACTAACCCTACTAACACAAAGGTAAGTGTGGGGGTGTTTGTATTCCTTTGCTTTTGGCTCTTCAGCATCAATGTGGTGTAAGAGAAAGGGAAGGAACAGGGGGGTGGTAAGGTGGACTGAGCACTGCCTTGTCGCATGGGGTTAAAAATGGTGTTAGCTGTAACACCTGACAGCAGTCATAGCAGTCATAGGGGAAATAATTTGAATTGAACGCATAAAATAGAAACCGAAGATGATGTTAAGTTCAGAAATCAACAGCAGGATAAGGCAGGGATTTCCCGAGGGTGTTAGACGCTATAAGCTTCCCATTGAAATTCAGGCAAGTTCCAGCATCTGGCCCCACTAAAACCAAAACTGAGAGTTTACTTTCTTTGAGGCCAGCATTTACCATAATGGCTTTAATGAATCCATTGGATATATCCCATGCTATGAGCCTAGTATGTACTTCAGAAGAAAACTCCACAACTTTCATTAGAGCAAACCGGGTATGTTTAGCACTCTCATGAAATAAGAATAACACTTTTGAAATAACAAGTGGAGACTGTCAATTGATTTAATGGACGATAAAAGGTAACGCTTGCAATTGTGAGACTTTAGAAATCCAATTATTTCTATTAATATGCTTGCATTAAAGAGCCATATTTCAGTGCTGTCCCATGCCTCGCTTGTCTTGCTGCTGTTATCTATCTGAAGCCTTTAAAATCTCCTGTTTGCATTTTAATTGGCTTTGGGAATAAGCAGGAAGAGAATAATGGAAATAAGTGGCAAAATTAAAGTAATGCTTTTGAGAATCTGGAAGCATCTAACAGGCATGTAACAGACTCCTTCTTACTACCATAAGCCCCTGCTTCTGATACACTTGTGTCTGAGACATCTGAATCCTTTTTGTCTCATCATTTAGAAGAGGGGAAAGCAGGCTGTTTAATTCTGAACATGCTCTGTGCCTGTTTTAGTGTTAATATCACAGAGTCTGAAATTATAGTCACTAAGCCCTGCCTGTATTTCCAGCCGGTGTGCTAAAGTGGAGAATTTAATTCATGTGAACACGAGGTGAGTCTGCAGGCCGAGCTGAGTGCAGTCACTGCTGAGCAGGTTTCCTTGGCTCATGGGACATCGCTCCTTCACCGCTGAGCACTAAACCCCCCAGGGTGGTGCGGATCGAGCCTTCGCACCTGTCACTGTGCTCCCTTGTCATAAAACGCAACTGTTTTCACCCTTTCAACCTCAGCTCCTAGGGAATGTACCTGGCAATGTATGGATCAAGTTTTGCACAGTGATGTGGTGTACAGAAATGTTTTCTCTTTCTTTCCCTCTCATTCTTTTTTTTTCTTGTGCCTACCGCATACCCTGATCACACTTAAAAGATGTAGTGGCGAACCCTGCAATTCCCCAAATGTTGAATCTGTCACAGATTTGGCTGAATCTCTTGAAATACAGAATTTCCAAACATAGTGATACTGAGAGTAGTTTAGTTTGTGCACGTGCTCACTGCGTTGCCTGACATTAGCGTCATGATTGTAGATCCTCATAAAGGTCCGACAGAAGGGTCACAATCTAAAAACTCTTTCCGTAACCTGGCAGTACAAAAAGTCACAGGAGCGAATGGCAACCCTGGGAGCTTTATTTAGCTGAAGAAGGCACGGTTATGCTGTTACTGCAAATAAAACTCTGTGTCCGTCCCTTTCCCTGTGGATATAAAGTCCCAGGCAAGTCAACATAACAAATTAAACCCAAACTTATAAACTGAAGTTAATGCTGACTGAGCTGCAGCCATTTTCCCTCAGTCCCAGTCACTACGGACACTTGAGATGGGTTAGTTATTTGGCACTGAACCTCAGAAGCCTTCCAGCAATTTAAATGTGGGTATGAATGGTTATTGTTTTATTCAAAAGTTACCACTCATGTGGCCTACAGTATGACTAGACTAAATTATTAATTTCTGGAGATTCTAATGGAAAGAGGGGAAGGGAATATTATTCAAAGAGCTCATTCGGAAACGAAAATACCATTAGGGCGTGTAGGTTTCCAATTTGGGCTGAGCAAAGAGTAATACATCAGCTCTTTTTCTCCTTCGCTGTCATATTCTGTTCTTAAAGCATGAGTGGGATACTCTCCCATTCCAGGTGGAGGGAATGGATTTATTTCAGGCTGAAAATAATGAACTTGTATGTGTTTGTGTGTTTGGTTGAATGGGAGACTTCTGCATCAAATGGCTGTTTATATTCGCAGACCTCTTTGCTGAAAGGGAGAGTTGCAGATGATCTGACGAATGGTCGTCAAGCACAATACACTTTTCTTAGGTTGTCAGAGCCTGGCGAGTGGAAGCGACTGGAGTAAAATGCGTAATTATGCTTAGAAATAAGGAAATCCTAGTTTTATTCAAGCAAGGGAGGTCAAGTTGGATCATTGCAGGCTGAGTGAATAGAGCGCGTGGGGAGCTACTGGCTTCTCTACCTCCTGTGGCGACGGTTTCTATTAAGTTGCTGATGGAGTGGAGGTCCAGTCTCACTTTGCTTTGACAAACAAGGAGAGGGCACGTCATCCCAACAATGGCTGACAAGGGAGCACAAGGAAAAACTGTTTATTATATACTAGCACAACCTCTCACAGCAGTACATACAGGCGCAGGCAGAGGCCCCTGTCTGATTTGCATCATTTTGGTATGTAACTTTGGCTTTGCTCTAAAAAAACCCCAACAAACCCACCCCGCTTTTTAAGTAGAGTTCAGGATGACTTTAGAGTATTGCTGTTTAAGTGAGTTCCAAAGGAAAAATGTGCTTAATTTTATTTATTCGTACGCTGCTGCATTAATATTGGAGAGCAATAATGCTTGAAATCGTCTAAACAATTTTCTGTTTAGCACTTGAATCTATCAGGAGGAAAGTGTCTATCTTAAATGAGCATAAAAATCATTAATGTGTTTTCCTAAGGGAGCCAAAATCTGAATTTTATATAAATTGCCTTAAAAGTTTAAATACACATCTGAAGATGTATTTCACCGTATCGGATGGCTTAATAAGTGTTGTTTGATGTTATTTCTAAAATGTGTGGGGTCTTACGGTAATTGAAATTCAGCAAGAATATCTGAACTGTTATGTTTTATTTAGCTGATGTATATCTATATAACTATAAATAGGGTTTGATTTGCTTTTAAATTTTAAGTGCATCTTACTGGATGAAATTACACCCTTTCTTGCTAAAAACCTCAAGCTGTTGTCTTTTTCTTTTGGCTCACTCTATAATTTGCTTAGTTTCCCTTCTCTGCAATACAAATGGATAAAACCAGGTAGCGAAACAGAGAAATGCTAGTAGAAAAAAGCATGAAAAAGAGCACCAGCAGGAAAGAAAAGAAAGGCGCACATGCTTACCAGTAGCTGAACAGTAACTGCGAAGGGAAACCTTTCAGATGGTTTCTTTTATCTTAGCCTTGTTGTTTAATATATGTCTGCACCCAGAAAAGTTTAAATATTCTCTAAGCTGACCTAGCGGCAGAGTGGACTCAGGGTCTGACCTCTGGGAACTGTTCACAGCTCAAAGTTACTCCTCTGCTATAATAGTATATAGCAGAGGCTTATTCTGAGCAGGTTACCTCCCCATAGTTCCTTGTTTGGGAAGGTAAGATGGAAGTTAGCTAGCTAAAAGCATAGGATTAAAAGGTATGTATAAAAAGGAGGAAAGGGGAGGAAATCCCTCAAAAAATCCACCTGCCTTATGCGTCATGGTGGACCCTGGATCTGACATTGAACACCCTTGTCTGCTGCGCCGAGCTAAGTGGTAACGCCGTTTGCTTGCCCTGCTTGTGCCTCCCAGGCCCCTGAAAGCAAAATAAAAAGATGACTACCTTTTGTGAAAATGCAGTCCGTTCCCTCCAGGAGTTCAGATCCACCAGCAATCATTGTAACTCGCTATTAGATTGATTCAGCACCATGCTGGGCTTTTCTTTTACCTTCCACCAATTATGGAGGCTGACAGAAAGAAGAAGAAGTATGCTGCAATATGTGGGAAAGAAATTGAGGAAAATATTGGCATTGCCTAAGATTTAGGACACAGTCACAGTAAATCCAAGGACTTAATAGGACCCTGACTTTAATATAAGAAAAACAGCAGAATCAGTTTCCAAAGGCAAATAATTTCTGTGTCTTCTCATTTCTGACAGAAATGCTGACTCTTCATATAATTCATCTAGAGCTATCAGTGAATCTTGATCTGTAGAATATGATACAAGCACGGTTCTTAAATGCTCTGTTAACCATTTTTCTGTATTTAAACTGAAATCCCACAGTATTTTTTCATAACTGTAATTTTATATCCTGCAAATATGTACCTTAATAAAAAGGAAAGTGGAAAAACATCTCGAGAACTGTGAATAAGATTTCGCATCCTCAAGTTTGTATAACAAGCCTGAAGGCAGATTTCTATTCAGGTATTTATTAATACAGATAGATTTTGTTCTGCAAACTGGCTTCCCCTTTCTGCACTCAGCTAGTACTAAAGATCTTTGTACCAAGTACAGAGGACTGGGTGGTTTTTGTGCATTAAGATTTTTTTCTTCTTTGCTAGCACTTCAATACATTAGAATTCTTAGAGATACCATTCAGACACAGATTAGGGGACACATCAGAGATGGAACCCCCCCCCAACGAGCAGAGGTTCCTGCTGTGGCACTGCAGTTTCTGTCTTTCCACTGTTTTAAATTCCGTGTTTGTTCTCCCTAAAACCTGGCTTAATCACAGTCCTTCACTCTGTACCCATTCTGTGGCGTGATGTATCCCACAAAAAGCTGTTTCTCCAAATGGCCTGTCTCTCTGCCTCAGGCCCGGAGGGATGGACACACTGAACTCTTAAGCTTCCATTTATTTTGAAATCTCTCTGCTTGAACCTGAGATTTCCTCCTGGTAAAGGCCCTTACTATATGTAGGGCAAAGCATAAGCTCTGATGGATTTTGGAAGCTTCTGAAGTGAGCGAGGAAAGGATGTTTTGATGTGAGGATGCAAGGATCAAGCCACAAGCATCATTTCAGTGGTTGCAGGACTAGTCCCATCCATTGATTGTGTTGCTGTGCCTGTTAGATGTCAGGGTTTCTAATGTTTTGTGTCACTGCTGTGGTTTTGTACAAGGTGAGAGTTGACCTTAACACTGGAGATGCCTCCATTTGAAGAAATTTCTTCAAGTGGTAGTTTTTTTTTTCCCTGAATCTGAAGCTCCATTTCAGTCTCAAGTTTTCCCTGCTCTCAAAGACAAACTATAAGAGACTCTTACATGGTCTCTATGTCAGGGAATCTGTCAGATTTACAGCAAGCAAAAAAACTGCGTATTGGACAAGTTTCTCTATGCTGCTTCTCTTCTCTATGTAATTCTCTGAATTAAACATGGATTACCAATTCTTAAAATTGAGCTCCTTGGGGACAGTATAGGTTTTTCTCTCAAATAAAGTATTGGGACAACATCTTCACCATCAGAATGGTGCACATCTGTCTGTGCAAGCATTGACTGTAAGCCTACTTTTAAATCCTTGAAGTTTCCTTTTTTCACTTCATCCTGCTCAGGAAGGTATTAGAGTCTCACTGAAACAGCTCTTGCAATACAGTGCCTGAGGTTTTAAAGCGTTTTGCTTTCTGCTTAACTCTTCTTGGAGATAACTCAATAGAAGAGCAAAACCAGAGAATGTCTCCTCTTTTACCTGATTCTTAGTTCCCCCTCTTTTTATGTCCCTTTCAACGATAGCATCTGTTTATATGCATATGAGGTTTTTGCTTTGGGTGACCAATTTTGCCATCTTTTTTCCCCAACTGCACTGTAAGTTGTTCTGCTTTTACAGCAAACAATGTCCTGAATTTTACATACAAGAATGTATAAGGGTCACCTTGAAGAATGACGAAAGTTTTTCGCAATTCTCTTTTCTTCTCTACTAGCTTGTATGCCTGTTTGCTTTCCCATTTTTCTTAGAATTCACTTGCCTCAAGTGTTGTGGGGAAAGTAGGATCGTAAAGCAAATCTGGTTGGAAGGAGCTGCAGGAGGTCTTTAGTCCAGCTTCTTCCTGCCCAAAGCAGTCAGACAGGACATCAGAGGCTGCTTGAGGGCTTTATCCAGCCTGCTCTTGAAAACCTCCAAGGATGAAGCATGTACAGCCTCTCTGGTTAGCTACTTTCACTGCTTGGCTGTCCTCATTGTAGAAAAATGTCCTTTTATCCAATCTGAACCTCTCTTGTTTCAATTTATGCCCTTTGTCTCCAGTCTCCCACCATCCACCACCTCAAACAGCAAGAGCTCCAGCCCTTGACCATCTTGGTGACCCTCCACTGACTCACTCAGATTTATCAATATCTTTCTTCTGTTGGGAGTCCAGAACTGGGTACAGTGTCTGGATGTATTCTAATGAGGCCTTAGTTAAAGACATATCAGCTGACCGTGCTTTTATTCATACAACCCTGGATGATGCAAGACTTGTTTGCTGCCAGGATGCCACTATCTCAGTTCTGGACTTTGGTTTCTGGGAATGGCTTTAATTTTCTAAAGGATTCCCAAAGTGCTCGTAGAATATTTCAAGCAGAAGCTTGGACTTCCCAAGGTCCCTTCCAATTTGAATCATTCTGAGTCTCTGGGCATATAAGATTTTTCAAAAAGTCACTGTGACCAGTAACCTGGTAACCTTTTTTTTGCCTCCTCAGTGTTTGAAGTTACTACGGAAAAGAAGGCTCTGCATGTGCTATGCCTCATTTTTTAAAAGAAAACAATTTTCAGCAGTATCAAAATATATTCCAGAATAGGAAGAAGCCAAATATTAAACAGTCAGAGTTAAGCATTCAGGGGGTTTTATTTCAAATATCTGCTTTTAATTCCTACCTTTTTTGCCTGTTGTGATTTGCTTTTCACTATATGTACACTATGAATAAAAAAATCAAGATATAGGCTTTGATTTTTTTTTTCCTGAAATTCCTTAAGCAACCAGATGAACAATGAAAACGTACTTCTGGAGACTTTTTACTTTATTGCATGTAATAGAAATATTACCTGAAGCGTCTGAATATTTAAAAAGACGTGAGCATTTCAATCCCTATAGAATTCATACTATACCATGTAATAATTTGAAATCTTACAGTGGCTTTCCTCCTGATCTCACCACTTTTTAAAAACATAGTACACAATTTTACTGCAGTTTTATCCTTTTTCTTACTGGGGACTAAAGTGATAACCTCTCTTGCTGTTCTCAGGCTTCTTTTAAAATGCAGAATTGCGCTTTTATTATTTATTGCTGATTTTGTCAGTACTTTAGTACACAGTTTATCAGTTAATATGGTGAATTTGGTTTATTTTTGTAAGGGGGGGGGGCACTTTGAAAAAGCACTTTTTTACACTTGAGAAAGCACTTGCCAAATGGGGCGTGTTATTCATTGGCCTCTATTCGGGTACTGGATAAGGACACCGCAGCAGCATTCAGCAAGGGCAAATTCCATCTTCTGAGGCCAGAAGGAGCCACTTTAGAAATACAGAAATAATAAGAAATATTAACATTTTGAAAGAGATCTTGAGGTATTAGGAGGTAGGTCATCCCATACCCAGGCTGCAAACATCCGACCAAATTAGTATATACAGATGTTAGGCTTTTCCCCAGTAGTTCTTCTGCAAAACATCTAAAAAATTCAAGTGGTGCATCACTGCCCTCAGTAAGCACCTCAGCACACCACCATGACACTGCATCTTTTCTTCAGACTGGGTTTCTCCAGCTTTCTTGAGAATGGATTTGATTATGCCTTTATCTAATAAGAGTGACAAATTCCCTGCCGTCAGTCCCTTAGGCTGCTCTGCGTAGGCTTCCACATGCAGTAAGGTCACCTCTCAGCCCTCATTTCTATAAGCAGGAATTCTATTTTGTGAATCTGAGTGAGTTTGCATCTGCCCAGCTCCTGGTCCAAGTCGGAGCATACTTTTAACTGTCCTAACTTCCCCTTGGTTGCCTTGCTCTGGGTATGGCCCATGTGAGGATGCTGAAGCTTAGGAAAGCCGAGTCTTCCTGAGCCTACTGGCTGTTGAGAAGCAAATGCCAGGATTGGTTTCTGTTCTCAAAACAGCTGGTGTTTCCATACTTTTCTTCTGTATGGATTTTATAGTTAAAATCAAGCTGTAATTATCATGGATATGATTTTGTACGGTGGTTTTGTGACATAGATTCTCAATAGGCTTTTCCTTCTGTTTGAATTTTTGAAAGTTTTATTCTGCCCTTTGTGAGTATATAAAAGAAACAAATTCATCTGTTAACTCCCACAGGGCCCTGTGGTTGTTGTTCATGTTGTAGAACACAAGAGCTCAGAGCTGATCTGTGATGAGAACTTTATCAACTTTATCAATAGTGAAGGACGGCAGGTAAGATCAAAGCTGGTGTATACACAACATAAGAGAGAGTACTAGACCTGGAGGACTTCACATTAGGCCTATTTGGGGATGGCTTTTTTGTTGCTGACTTTTTCGTTTTTCCACCCTATTCCACAATGCCCTATTTTTAGAGGTAATGCATAGTGCCTGCACACGTTGCGGCAGCTGGGCTCTCTGAGTCTTCACAGAATGACTCTTTATACATTACTCAAACTCAGCAAGCGGAGTGAAATGTTTCCCTGCGTTACACTTTCTGCAGATCTTCTCTACAACAATAGGACAGGTAATTGTAATGTAAATTATTCCAGTCTGCATTGTAACCCTCTGCAATACAGAAAAATGTTCCCAGCGATTCTTGTGTTAGATATTGATTTCACTTTATCAGAGAAGGATCTTCTTGCTTTCCAAGAGTTTAAGGAGCAGGAAGGCTGTGAAGAAAGACTCACTTGAGGCTTCTTACCATCAGAAAGTCTGGGAATTATAGCTGTAAGGGTCAGGACATCTCAAGCTCAAGTTCCCTTCATCAGCCTTGCCTGCAGTAATTGTGTGGCCCTGAATGAAATACCTGTTTTTAAGCCTTTTGAGGTGTGAACTTCCTCATATAAGTGAATTTCTAAGGAAAGTTGCTTAACCATTGCTGAAAAACAGTGCTGAGAAGAGCTGTGGGAGCTTCAACATTTTACAGCTCTAAGAACAAAAATCTGTCTCAAAGAGTTGCGGTAAAGTTGATCTTGCCTTGAGATGGCAGAAGGAGTAATGACCTCTTAAGCATCCCTCCAGCTCTGAATTCTGAGATTCTGAAATGCCTGCTGTATTTCTGGGAGCTATAGAAAAGACATCTTGAGCAGCCAAACCACAGCGGCTCCCAGACCTCTGGCTAGAGGGCAGCTGCATTGTACTAACGCTGACTGCCCCCAAACTATATTTCCATCTAATGGAAGGTCATAATTCATAACAACAGATGGAGTATGCCGTGTGAGTTTTCTTGCTGTTGAAGAAATGGCAAATGAGGCCACTGCAATGAACAGTTCTTGTTCGTGTCATATTGCCCTAAATGTCAGAGGAGGCAAAATGCACTCGCTTGGGGTGGAAGCATGACTGCACTGTGTGGTGATGACGTTTCCTAAGGAGTGGATGGGGGGGGCAGCCCGTTAGTCCAGCACTCCCAGGCCAGTGCTTCTTGAGAGGTGAGAATTAAAGGAGGTACTGGAGATGGCTTCAGAAATTCTAGAGCTGCTGCTTTCAGAGTGAAGCCGCCCAACACAATTGGATACACACTGGTTCCTGTGGGTTCTACAGCTGCAACACTGCCTGTGGGGAGGAACAGGAATAGAAAAAAATTTGAAAGAAGTAGCTGACAAAAGCAGAGCCTTGCCTGCTGTGTTTACATCAGTGAGCAGTTGCAGCAGTGTTTTTTGTCCAAGCCTTTTGCAGTCGGTTTTCCTTGGAGTGATAACAGAATTACCGCATGAACTCCAACAACAGGTGAACACAGGCAGTCCAGCAGTGCATTAGGCCCATTTCCCATCAGACAGAGGTCAGGGCTGAAGCTATGATTAAATTCAGGCCATTGTGCTAGGCCCAGTATAATTGCAGTCGCCTTCTTTCCCCTGCAATGGCAAGAGAGATTGGATTATGTTTATTATGCAGATAAGGAAGGACGCACATGATTCTGCACATGCCAGTTCAGATACGTGAGTACTTACTGGCAAATATCCGGTGGGATTTACACCATGGTTCGCTCTTAACCTACATACAGCTTTCTACCTTTTCTCCTTGCAGACGCTGCTTTATTTTTTAAAAGCAAGATGTGAGCTTGATTGTTCTTTGTGTCACAGCTGTGGGAAATACTGTGCAGAACAGCACTGCCATTGCAGTAGGAGAGTCCTTGAGACTTGTCAGCCTCATTAAAATCTGGAGACCGTACAAGAGCATAACCTGTCGAGCTTCCTTTCTTTTCAGTCACGTTGTAATTGCTGTATGTGGCATGGAAAATGTGGTATAGTAAAAAGCTAATATTTTGACAGAGTAAAAGATCGATGAAGTAAAGGCATTACTCAGCATTTTGAAGGTTTGCTTGTCTTAATGCTGCCTTGCTCTCTTAAGGCTTCTGATTTATGGAAGCAGAGTTTAGAGTATTTTAGTGTGATTTTAGGGGGTATCCTCTCATAAGTAGGGAAATAAAATAGGTCAGGACAATTTTAATAATTTTGTCTTCATAACAAATCAGCGATTGCTCTTTGCCCATTGGCGAATAAAGCAAAAATTCTTGCTAATAAATTGAGAGAATATAAAAGCTAATGTTATGATGTTTAATTATTATTAAACACTATTTCATGTCTTTCATTTTGGTTATGAATATCGACAATTGCCAAGACTGAAGGATGAAAACTAAGCTTTCCTGGAGGGTTTATAATAAAGGCTAAAACTAGACCACTTAAAATTCATAGTTACATCACTCTGCATATGAAATCTTTGTTGAAAAGCACCACACTCCAGTACATTTATTTCCAAGTGATACAGTGGAACTACTGTTGGATTCCAGTCACTAAACCATTGGTGAACCGGTGGAGTTAGAACTGTCTAGGAGGCTGTCGTGTAGCATTTGCTGGTGACATGAGATAACCCTCTCTGCTGCCCAGACTGTAGAGTAGCCTCTGTGAGAACAGCAAATACCGAGCGAGTGCTCACTTTTCAGTCAGACAAAAAAATGCGCTGTCGTACATTAAAATATTCCAGAGCAAGACACTGTGCTGCTGGATTTATGTGTGTGGCAGAATGTGCAGCATTTCTGCTGCAATCAGAAGAAAAATAGTAATTTTTAAAATTACATTAGTATGTGATTATATGACATAGTGTCAGGTTGTAAAGATAGTAATTTCTTGCAATGTGTGCTTGGATTTTATGAAGATTTCAGAAAACCTACACTCAAATAATGTGGGAGATCACATGAAGTATAACTGCCAAAATACTCAAGAATTAAATAGAAAATTTTTTTCCCTATTTTAAGCAGTTTGCTCTGAGGTTGCAGAGGTCTCCAAAGAGAGTTATATCCACTATTGGAGTGCTATTGGAGGTGAAATAGTAGAGCACAGTAGGGCGGGAGATGGACTGCATTTCTTTGTTGTCCCTGACTGTCTTGGTCTTTGAGATCTGTAAGTTCAGATCAAAGCTTGGCAAAAGAAGCAAAGCTCCATCTGTCTTACGGAGCTGCTTTTGGCCATTAGAAACAGAGAATGGAGAAGTAAAAGGAAGCTCTCCTGGGTGAGCATGTTTACTTCTCTGTAATTGCAAGCAAACATGTCAGATAATCCCTTTTTATAAAATCGGCCTTAAAAATTATTAGCTTTCAAAAGACTGTTTCAGAACCTTACCCTCCAGAGAGTTAGAGACTTCATTCTGAGTTCCAGCCCCAAAGTAAGAATACCTTTTCTTCTTCTGTGTATGTCAGCCCTTCCGCTGAAGTGAACCCAGCATAATTTCTGTCAGCCTTTGTTTTGTGGGGACAGATAACTGGGATGTTAAAATGCCCCCTCATAAGATCATCGCTCACGCTGATACAACCCATCTTCCGCCTCAGTGTTCTTTCTCCTGGGGTTGCTTCACACTGATGTGTGTGGCTGTATCACCCTGAAGGACCATCATCTTCCTATGACCAGCCAATATATCTCACATGCCCTCAGTTTATGGCAGAAATTTGTATTAATCTCGAGGGCATGACCTGGCACTTCTTACTATCTTAATTTATTTCATTTTTGTTACTCCAGTCCATAATGTCATCCAGCTCTTCTTGTATGTGATTGTGATCCTCATCAGTATGGTAACTGCCATCTAACTTTGTGCCATTAATGTTTAATTAGTTTGATTCTTCTGCTTTGTGCCAAGATAACTGATGAAAACGCTAAATAAAATGAGTCTCAGGACCTGTCCTGGAGGTTTTGCATTAATAAGCCTCTCCCCATTTGATAGTTTCTCTTTTACCACATCTTATCTCATCCCCTTCAGCTAGGTTTTTTTAAAGCATGTTTCGGTGCTAATTGCAATATTTCTGAGCTTAATAACTCCCCCATGTAGCAGTTAATTTGACACTTTACAACAATCCAGATAAAGTTTATTTACTTTTCTTTAGGTCAAAAAACCCCCACAAATTGTCTTCACAAAACCATTGAGTCTCTTTTGTTGTGCTAGTACATCCACTCCATATCGCGGTCAGTTTTCCACGTACTCCACGTTTTTAGGGCTTTTTTGAAGTGTTATGTGTGAGGAGTGGCTGATTCACTGGTCTTCCTTTTTTATTTTAGGTAATGTCAAGTAGGTGGATGAAAATACTATTTCTGAGGTCTGTACTTAATTTATTTTATTCTCTTTAAAAAAAAGAAAACCAACACAAGTCTCTAATTTAAAATATTTTGTTTGCTGTTGTTCCTAAAGCAGTGTGGCAGAGCCCCTCATTGCCTGATAGCGCTGGCCTTAGGGCAAACTGTTTCTGTTCCAAATACACTTTTGAAAATGTTAACCAGCTCATGTCACCTGTTTAATACATATAAATTTCAGTTTCTTTAAGGTGTAAAAAAGCTCTTTATGATAAACCTTTATTGTTAATATATCCTTTGCATGTAAGCTAACAGGAATTATTTCTGAGACCACATCCACACAAAATTATACAGGTGTGATTACAGTAAAAACTTCTGGTGAAGAAACAGTGATGGGGGCTGGTGTCCTGAACACACACACACACACACTCTAAAAGCCATGATCTTCGTATGTGGATGAGCTGAAGCCCAAGGTGGTTGGGTGTTTTTACTGCTGTTGCTACCCGTGCTGCCTAGGTTAACGAGACACACGTGTACACTGCAACCTGCTGTAGTCCCACTCCCTTTTTTTCCCTGGGAGATGGGCTGGTGTGCCAAGGACTCGGAGCCTGCCAGCATCCTCAGGGCAGAGGTTAGGAAATCCAGTTTCCATACTCTGTGCTAATGCCTGTTCCTATTGGAAGTAATTTAGGTCCTAATTTACCATTGCTTGGGGCAGACAGGATCTCTTCACTCAATTCCCCAAGGGCACAAGCCTCCCAGAACCCATGCAGTCAGCAGCTGTGTTTAACCATTCTTACTTTATCTCGAGATCTATTCTAAAATCTGTGGAGCTTACAAATACCTTTACTTGATTCTTACTGCATAAATGCCATCATTGTTCTCTTCTACTCTCTCTCCATATTGCTTTTACTTTTTAAAAAAACAAACCATTGAGAAATGTTTGGAAGTTTCATTTATTTCATAGGAATCCAAAGCATTTTCCATTTTCTTTGCTAGGCTTTATTACACTGTTTTTTATCTACACACAGTGAGCTTGGGGTGGGGGGAGCAGAAGTTTGATTGAGCCATCCTATTTCTTATAGTTTACGTACTCTATAAGATAACAAAGCCTGACTTTCAATGGTCTAAAGCATTGTTTAAGCAGCAACTGTTTTGATACAAACAAAACTCGTATTTCTATCTATTATCAGAGGGGGAAAAAAAAGTGGGTAAAGATTAATACCTCAATCCAGAGGAAATATTTAATTTGTTCATTCTTTTTCTTCTTTTGACTACTTAAAACTCCGGTGTGAACACAAATTTTGCGTATGTGCAGTTTTTGCTTCTCCACAGTCTTTTTCTTTAGAGGTTGATTATATATTTTGATCTCAATTTTGGTCTTTAGGGCCAGGTTGCTGTTTCCTTTATCTATGAGCTTCCTGGCACAGAGGAATACCTCCAAGCTAAGCAAAGCTCTAGAGCTGCCTTATATCCTAATCTGAGCTTGATTTACCTTTCTGGAGTACTGTAAGCCCTCTGGGCGTGCACAGAGGGAGCTCGCCTTGATTTCAGATAGTGAGAAGCATCAGATAAGGGAAAAGTAGGGGCATTTTTCCTCAGTACCGTCCCTGTGAAAAGATTTGATAGATGCTTACTTGAGATTTTATTTTGATAGGACTTTAAGCATGTAAGCCTATGAGCCTTTGCTGAATCTTAGTCTAAAACTCTATTGTGAATATTTGATTAGGTTTTCTGAACATTACAGATGTTCTTCGGGATAACAGAACTGCAGAGACCGTTAAAAACGGAATAAAGTGATAAGTGTCCAGTGTTAATTAATGTATATCCATTACCAACCCTGCTAGAAGGTGCTGATTAAGATTTATAATTACATTTAATCAGAAAATTTAATGTAATACCTTTTTGTTAAACTAGTGTGAGCTTTATTAATACTGTGAAAGCAAATACTGCATAGGGTAAATTTAATATTTGTTTCACAGAATATGTTGCATATATGTTCTGTACTGTTTGTGTCTCTTCAGCTGACCTTCTCACTTGTTACTCTGGGTGCCAGCTAGTGCTTCTTCTGTTTCAATGAACATTGTTTTTTTAACGTGAAATGCCATCGTGTTTTTGCTTTGGCAAGAGAATGTCAGTGTCTGCAGAGTAAGAGCTGTTCAGAGCACTTGCCGACCATCGGGGTATTAATCATTACTATGCTTTGCTGCTCACTATAAAACCCTCTCTTTCAAAACATATCTTTGTAGTAAGATTGAGCATGTAGGTTCAAAAGATTCACATTGTGACTCTGGGAACTTGTATTTCAGGTCAATGAAATCTGCACAACTAGCTGATATTCGTGTGCTTAGAAGGGTGACATCTGTCCTCGACAGGCTAGCTTGTTCCCTTTTTCTTTAAAAGATAAAAAAAGACAGCTACTTGTTCATTTGTCTTTGTTTGTATGCTGAGCTCCTGGAAATGCCAGGCTATGTACTTCGTACTGGTTAGAATGCATTCCCTATGCTGGCTTAGGGAAATACCTTAAACCAGGATCTCTGGGGACACCTATAGCCGTCTTCAATAAATCAGGGTCTGAACACACCTTCCCTTCTCAACAGCTTCTCCAAAGCTCGGTGGTTCCCACCAGTAATGCAGCGTTTCCTTTCTTTGTGGGAGCTGTCTTTATCCAAATACTCCATCTGGGTGTACAGAAAGAATCTGGGTATAGATTGGGAAGGTTGTCAACCTGTATCTCACACATTCACATGGAGAATCATAGAATTGTCAGGGTTGGAAGGGACCTTAAAGATCATCTAGTTCAAACCCCCCCACCATGGGCAGGGACATCCCTCACTAGATCAGGCTGCTCAGAGCCCCATCCAACCTGGTCTTAAAAACTTCCAGGGATGGGGCTTCCACACCGTCTCTGGGCAACCTGTTTCAGTGTCTCACCACCCTCATGGTGAAGAACTTCTTCCTAACGTCTAATCTAAACTGATCCATCTCTAGATTAAATCCATTCCCCCTAGTCCTATCACTATCCAACATCCTAAAAAGCCCCTCACCAGCTTTCTTGTAGCCCCCTTGAGATACTGGAAGGTCACAACTAGGTCTCCTCGGAACCTTCTTTTCTGCAGACTGAACAGCCTCAACTGTCTCAGTCTGTCTTCATAGGAGAGGTGCTCCAGCCCTCTGATCATCCTCGTGGCCCTTCTCTGGACATGCTCCAGCACGTCCAGATCTTTCTTGTGCTGTGGGCTCCAGAACGGGACGCAGCACTCCAGGTGAAGTCTCACGAAAGTGGAGTAGAGAGAGAGAATCACCTCCCTTGACCTGCTGGCCACTCACCTCTTGATGCAGCCCAGGACAAAATTGGCTTTCTGGGCTGCAAGTGCCACTGACGGCTCATGTTGAACTTCTCATCTACCAGTACCCCCAAGTCCTTTTCTTCAGGGCTGCTCTCAAACCAATCACTGCCCAGCCTATATTGGTGCTTGGGATTGCCTCGACCCAGATGGAGGACCTTGCACTTGGTCTTGGAGAATACTCCTTTCTAAATCATATTGAGTGCTAAAGCTTGGATGTGGTGGAGAATACCATTTTGAACATTTTGTTTCACTCTTCAGCCTGGTGTTAGACTAAATCTACTGGACTTTTCAGGAAGAGCATAATGAAATCATTATAAGGTCCTTCTAAGTAATTTACTGTTCAAAACTTCATGAGTTAAACCATTAAGAAATTTGTTCTCCTTTTTACTTTGACACATCTAACTCTGAACTTTTGTCATGATGTGTGTTACGTAAGATATTCTATATGATCTTATTTTTTTTACTTACAGTATTTCTGTATTACTTTTTGTCTTCTTCATTACCTTTTTTGATCTATTCAGAGTTCAGTAACATATCTAATATACTTCTCTACTATCTGTCTTTCTCACATCTTTATTCAGGCAGCTTCCTTAGCTCCCTTTTAGAACAAAACCATGATTAAAAGGTAAATTTCATTATTTCTATTGAAAACTCCTCATTCCTTGGCTCTTTCTTATCTTTATATGCTGATTAATGTTCACATCTTTGCCCAAAGCTTTATTTTTCAGGTCAGGTAATGTGCTTCATGTACTGTTTATGTACTCTGCAGTTTCTTGGTATAGATGTTTCTCTCGTTTGAGAAAACAGATGATACTGTATTATACTTTCAATATGTTTAAGGTCAAACATTAAAAATTCTCTCTATCTACTCACTTGAGATGAGATACTTGGAGCATTTCTTTGTTCTGCTTTATACAATCTCTTAAATCTCCATGAAGGACATTGTTACAAATCAGTAAATAACCACCAAATTTGCAAAGTATCTGCCAGCATAACAGATTGCAGAGCTGAGCTGCAGAGGCTCACTGGTGGTTCCCTCCTTATTTTACAGAGTTTGGGGAGGCATTTTATAGGTGACAACTCTCCTTTTATGGCCAGAGGTTGCCATTTCTCTGCCGATCCTCCCCTTCCTTTCTCATCAGAAAACTGTCTTATATGGGAAATATCAGCCCTGTCAGATGTGTTCCCTTTTCATCCGGGAATTGACTGGTTTGCAGAAGTGGCAGGCTGGATAGAGGTGCAAAGGTGCCTCCTTTCTTTGACAAGAATGGCAAGAGAGGAATCTTGCTGTGCCTAAAAGCAGCTTTTTCAGTCTTTGAGTGTTAATGTGAGCCCTTGCCATGACACAGAGTTTCTTCCAGTGCCTACTACTGGCTAAGACTGAGGTCATGTGCAAACCAGAGAGGTGGCACTTCTGATGGAAAAACATCATGTTTCAAGCTGAGCTTTTCTCCTTCAGGATTCTTACAAAATGGCCATGATGGTAATTTAGAGAAATGCATTTCAATTTCGTGTGCAAGTTCCTTGGTGCGCTTGATACTTTGTTTGCGAGCAGCTTCACAGTTTCTACCTTACATCTGTCAGGTTTTTGCTTGGGAGCAGCTGTCCCCATCATGAAAAGTTATAATTTGAAGTTACAAAGTCATGTCCTGTGAGTATGCAAAAGCTGATTCTGAACTTGCTTTAGTTTACCTCCAGCTGTTTCTTTAAGGATTTTCAGCTGCATCTTGTGCTGTTGGTAGTTTCTGTCTGTGTAAAATGCACAATAATGCCAGGAGGCTTCATTGCTGCATTTTAAAAAATACCCTAAAATCTATCTCTTACCAGCAGTCTCTATAACTTGACAGCCTGCTCACATTTCTCTGACTTTCAAACCCCTTGGATCAGAAGAAGGAATTATCAGTAACGCTGTATTTCCCTCAGATTGGCAGAAATGATACACCATTGTGCTACTTGAAATTTGTCCATCTTCAGAAGATTTATATAGGAATTAAGTGGTACATTGACCCTGTGTGTTCATGGAAGCGAGTTTCAGCCGGCAAGAAATTTCTTCTCCATGAATAAATCAGAATTTACTTGCTGTCCTTGAAAAAGAGCGTAATGATTCTGCCTACGCAGTGTCCTATAACATGACGTGTTCCTTACACCAGGGCAAACTGGATGTAAAATATCATCACTCTACTTTGACAGCACTTTGTTTCCCTTTGCAGCAGCACTTGATAATCTGACAACAGAGAATCAAGACCTTTTAATTTTAATGAAAAACTGACCCACGTTCTTACTCGTGAAGTTATTCATCATGATAATTTATATATCACTTCCTATCCACTCAGAAAACCGGGATATTTGATAGAGCAAGAAAAACGAACTTCGAATCCTCAAGTACTTCAGAGAACTTCTAGTGATAAATGGGTTTTAATTAATTTAGATATAGTTAGAAAATCAGAAAGAAGCATTATTTTAAAGTGATACTGGAAGGAACTACAGAGATTTGCGATCTCTTTAGTTGTTGTGTCTTCTGACATGCTAACATGCAGTGGAGCATACAGAAAGAATCTCACCATCACAAATCTACTTCAAAGACAATTTATTTCAGAATAACTAGTAATTGAATACTTCTTGTCTGGTTTTAGCTTCTATCCCATAGGTCACGATTAGAATTACATAGGCAATTATATCATATAGCTGACCTGTGACTCAGAACTGTGCGTTATGTATAAACTAACACTCCCTCCAGACATCCTTCTGAGAGTGATGCCGATGAAACTGTGTGGAATTTTTAAGCAAATTTAATGTTTCCATAAGCTCCATAGCACAGATTGCTTAGCGTAAGCTGGCATAGCTGTATTAGCGAAGAGTAATTTTACAGGCTAAGCTGCACAATTACAGTGGTATTTTACGGCTGACCTCAGCCATTCCTTACAATAGCTGTTATCAAAAAGAATTGATTATGTTCCATTTCTAGTGGCTCCTTGTTCTTCCCACTGACTTCTGAAATCATGATGGGCTCCTGAACAAGCCATTTGCAATCTTGAGTCAAACGTTGTGGTCGTTAAAGGTTTCGTGTCTCTTTCAACTCTGCTGAAGTCAGTGGCCCCAGAGATTCAGTGAGGTAGATTTGGGCTGTTGACTCTTCATCCGGTCAAGACGCATAAGAAAGCTCATGCAAATAGAGTCACTGCAGCTATACTGGTTTAAACTGGAGGATTGCAGTCCTCCTTTCTGTGTTGTTGACATGGAAAAAATAACAATATAGAATTTGGCTCTGACCTTGAGGAAGCCCCAGGGCTAAGCAACCTAATTAGGCTGTTTTGCCATCATTATGATTCAGGTCTGTAGCCCAGTCACTGCTCTAGCGTGCAGTATGGCATGGAGTCAGCAAAGGGCCATTCACTAGTTTAACCAGGCCCTCAACTCTGGATTTTCTCTGTTTCCAGCAAACAGTTCCTGCACAATCCTTGCTTTCCCCAGGCAAAGAAAAGCTGTCTCAGGAAACAGCATGTTTAGCTTGGCCCTGACACGGTATTGCCTCTTGCAAAGGGGATGTGCCATAGAATCATGAAATGATTAAGATTGGAAAAGACCTCAAAGATCATCTAGTCCAGCCTTTAACCCAGTATTATCATGACCACTAAACTATATCGTGAAGTGCCATGTCTACGCGTGTTTTAACATCTCCAGGAATGGTGACTCCACCACTTCCCATGCGTCATTTTGTGAGATGTCTCAGTGACCCATGGCCAGATGGAACCTTGACCCCAGCCTGGACCTGGAAATGAGAATTACATAATCCGTAGGATGTCTGATGAAAGACCTAGCTAAGCCTCTGTGAAAAATACAGTGATAGAAAACGTATGGAACCAATGATCTGTCAGTGAGCATGAAAGGCTGAAAAATAATTACGACCTTTCTTTCTTCTTTCCTGAGCTGTTATTCAACTTTTTTTGACTCTTGCATGTCAGCTTTAATTCCTTTTTACTATATCAATATTTCAGTGTGACAAAAAAAACATCTTAGATATATCTACCTGCCTGATTAGCAGATGATTTCCTTTGGCTTCCTTTTATCACGTCTGGTAGCCTGCAAGCTGGAAAGGAGTGGCACTGACTTGTGAGTGTGAGCAGACAAGGGTGAAGTCAATTAGGAGTTTGAAGGATTTCTTTTTCCAGTTTTTTTTTTGAAGTTCTATTAAAGTTAGTGCAATACAAACAGCTACTACAAACATAAAGAGACAGGAAGAGTTCCCTGAAAATATTTGGTAAAATATCCTGAAAGATGCCTTTCAGTGACACCATGAAATGAAGCACCAAGTAGCTTTCTTTGTCAGATGACAGTAATTTGACAAAAAAATCTTCTTAAATGCCAGCTATGAGATAAATTTAATGTATGGATGAAAAATATGCATGAAATTCAGAACTTTAATTTACTATTAATTAACTTCCAAACACGAGTAAGTAGATTTAATTAGCACTGTGTTGGAAAGTTTACTTACGAAAGTGTTACTAATGAACAGAAGAATCGTGATCAGAGGCAGCATATACAGTTTTTGAAATGTTTCATTATAGATGCACAAAAATGTGATGGGGGATGACCACGCATCTGATTTCTAGTTTATTCTCTCTGTTCATGGAAGAATATTATTTAGTTATTTAAATGTAGAAGTAGTTTGTGCCCAAAGGAAGAAAGTTTATAAGATGAAATAATTTATCACAACTGTTACTTTCCTGACTTGTTCAACTAACTTAGGAATATTGCAATATGTCTCTATTTGTAGCAGGCAAGAGGTTATTTTATTTGACAATATTTGTTTGTTCTGTCTGTCTTAGGGTTCATGGTTTATACGCTTGCAGAATATTGCCAAGTCACTGCACAGCCAGTGACAAGGTTGTGTGGGGATATAAATGGCTGTCACGAAATAACTTCTCTAGTAGAAGCCCCTGTTAGGTTTTTGATACCTGATGTTACGCTGTGGGAGCTGCTGCCTGGGGCCGAGGCCGATCATTGGGGTCCTGTCCCACACCTGCAGTTTGGTGTGATCTCAGGCTTGATGGGGCTCTGACCAACCTGGTCTCGTTAAAGCTGTCCCTGCTCGCTGCAGGGGGGTTGGACTAAATGATCTTTAAAGGTCCCTTCCAGCCCAACACATTCTACGATTCTATGATTCTATGATTCTATCTCCGTGAACCTGAGGTGCAGCGATTGTCTTTTTGGTGGACTCTCTACTTGCTTCTTCATTTGCTCGTCTTGTGATTGGGTGCGATGTTGTAGACAACTACTGTCGCTTTTCTAGCTAGATGTAGCAACTACTGGGGAAATTTGAGGGGTTTTTCCTACTGCTGTCGTCTAGGGGAATAAAAAGTAGTTCCAGTTTTGTCTTCCAAGTTAGTGGAATGGCTCTTGATGTCCTGTGAGGAAAAAGCCACTGCCTGTGAGACCTACAGAAATGCACTCTGATTTTTTTCACCTAAAATCCTTTAAGTCAATGAAAAGTCCCCCAGCATATTTGACTGTCATTAAATTCAGACTGAGGAGAGATCAAAGAGACAGAAGTTAAGGAAATCTGAATAGTGAAGCTAAGGGGAAGATGCTGAATGGAGCTGCTGAGATCTGTCTAATGTTGAATAGTCCACCTCTGTCTCAAAAATTACACAGGGCTTTTGGGGCATCTGGATTTAGGATAAATGTTCTCTTAGCCTTGTGTATACATGCCTTAATCACCATTCCACGATTATGCTAAATGAAAAATTGTGTGGCTTGAAATTAGTGTAAAACATGCGTTAAATTTAAGACATGATGTACATAATGCATCGTGATATCAGCATAAGCAAAATTCAGGCTTCATAAGAGATAAGAAGTATAGAAGTAACAAAATGACAGAGTAAATTTGGACATCTCTAATTAAAATATTCACTCAGAATAATTTCCTTTGATTAATCTAGACTTTATCATCTTTTGGCAGGGAATGGAGATTTTTAAAATAATAGAGAATTACATAGCATAGCTACTTGAAAAGTAATGTACAAAGAGCAAAATTATCCTTTTTTGTTCGGGGTAACTTTTTCTGATCTACTATGATACTGATGTGCCAATTCGTAGCTTGATATAGTACTTCTTCATATATTTTTTTTTTAACATTCTCTGGAAAACATAATGTTGGATGTGCTTATTTGAAATACTTGGATTGCTTTATCTTCATATACAAGTGAGTGAAAACCTGTAGTTTAAATAACTGGGAACAAATGAATGAGGGAGGATGCCCAGACCTGTGAAATTGTCAGTGTGGATTGCCGACAATTTTGGCACACTGCAATTTTCAAAGATTTGATGTAGTTCAAAAGACAATAAAATGAAATAGATAGGAGCAAATCCAAATTAGGAAGCAAAAACTGGGTCAGTAGCATTTGCAGTGATTCCCCCACGAAGCATAGGCAATTGCTGCAAATGCTACAGGTAAGGCAAACACTGAGATGTAGGAAATGTCAATGTTTTTAACTGTTTGTGCCCCAAGTACCTGTACCAGCGGGACTCCGGCTGTTTCAGTTTTGATGCTTTAGAGCTTGCCTGTAAGCGGGTTCTGTGTGGAGCTGCTTCATCTGCGCAGGTAAGAAGAGTATGGATGTAGTGGTTCAGGTAGAAATAGGCGATAAGTCACAAAGAAATGCTCAGTGCCCTTCAGCTGACTTCCTATCTGAATGAATGAATTGATGGAATACCTCTTTATCTATGGATGTGTATAAGAGTGGTAAAGGATAGCTTATTTTAATGATAGTGGCTGTTTGTTCAAGCTGTGCTTGTTTTAAATTCTTGTGAATCTTTGTTGTGCTGGTTAATCAGATTGTACTGCCCCAAAGAAACATGAGTTCAGGTTTAAACATTTCCATTTCAGCAAAAGAAGAGTTACTATCAGCTTTATAGTTTAACTGCTTACCTATGGGCAAATGCTTGTTTTCTGACTTTTCAGCAGCCAGGCTCTGAAACTGGCACTGTCAGCTGTAGCAGAATTCCTTGTCGCTAATGAGAAATCACATGTGAGCCAGGGGCCAGTGAAGGCGGGGGCGTGGCGGGGATGCAGAGCTAAAAGTTACGGGCCCTGCTGATGAGCTGAGCTCGGGGCTGGGCTCAGTGTCAGGCCAATGTGGTTGCCAGGCTTGTGCACTGGGGCTAGTTCACGTATGTGTAGAGCAGATCTGTGGCTGTTGCACGTGGCCTACCTGCGCTTTGGATTTCTCTGTGCATTGTTGTCCTGTGGGATTGATGCTTTTTCCTTCTTTCAAAGATGAGCTCTGAAAATAAATACTGAAGTCTAGGTACTTGGGTGCCATGCTGATGGCTTTACGGGGTAGAATGTGGGTGTTTTGGAACCTATGGCACTCAGATACTTGGGATTAAAAGCCTCAGCATCTATCTATCCTGCTATTTTCAGTGGACCTACCCTTGAGTTAAAGGACTTGAGAGGAAGGGCATCAGAAGTTGTTCTCAGATAAGCGGAAAACATTTCCAAACCCAGGTATCTAGGGCATTTTTTTTGTTGTTTAGCTTTTAAGCATTTATTTTTAGATGGCATGGCTCCACTTGATAGCAGAGTGTGAATTTAAATGTTGTAAAGCAATATAAATGGCCATTAAGTTAGGAAGCACAGTATGACCTTTTTGAAATATTATGCCAAACATTGTGTTTGCTTTGTGAGCTAAGTGGAACTTCTGGAAGGCTGTTGCTGATGAAAGGCACTGGCTAGATCTCTGGGGAGAGAGCACATTATTACAAGATGAATCTGGGGATCTGACAAAAATAACAAAACAAAGCTGTAAGACAGGGTTAGACTTCAACAGGAAGAAATTCAGATTGATTGCAGTGACTTTTCTATGCCTTATTTTTCCAGAACACAATGAACGCTTTTTTCTTTCTTTTCTTTTTAACTTAACTTTCTAGCTTTAAAGGTGTGCTGCTATCAAATTCTGAAAGATGCTAGGAAGGGCAACTCTGGGAGACCATTTCTGCAAACCTGCCAAATATTTATGCACCTTCATTTGTAATATTCTAGTTATTATTACATATCAGAGCAGTAACTGAGAGCTCAAACCAATGCTGATGTCCCCATATGCTATGCAGTTGCATGAAAAGGCTAATGAGGTTTCTTTCTGGTGATGTAGAAGCGTTTGATCTTCCTTGCAACATTTTAAGGGACATCATCACCAAAAACCAAGCAGCAATGAGTAATGGCTGCTGTTTTATTTAAGATGGGAAGCATTCAAAGTAAAACTGCAATCTAACTCCAGTCACTTTGTTTCCAGTCCCTTCTCTTTCTCCTCTTTAGTTTGTGCTTCACCTTAGTTGGTTGGTTTGTACTTGAATGGGAGTAGAGTACCCCAACACTAGCGATGAGTTCCAGTCCAGTGTCCCATCTTTATATATACACTGCAGATAAATCAGTAGTTTGCAAATCAACACAAAACTGGCTTTGAATCCTGGCTTTGTGTTTGCTGTGTCACAGTTAAATAAAGCAGTGTATGTACTTCCATTGTGGCCAATTGGAGTAAACTTAGATAAGATTTATGAACACGGGGCAAGTATTTGTCATGTGCTCCAAAAAAAGCTGTGTAAGGTGCTGTCCTGGAACGGGTAAATCAAGGATATAACCATTTCCCGTCTGCGGGAATACGTGGTTTAAGCCATTGGTTCTCAGCTGGAGAGAGACATCTCCCTTGGGAGGCATCCCAGCTATAAAGGTTAGGCACATACTGTATTGCAGAAAAAGTGCTGAATGAACAGTGTCAACATTCAATTTGAAGAATGTTCGTAACACCTTTTTCCTCGTCATTTCTTGGAAGGTGGGAAAACTCATATTTTTCAGGTACATCTGGATTCAAGATTAGCTTTTACCCTTCAGTTGGCTCAGCGTTATCATGTGTCTTGGTGAGCTTTTCAGTTCATGCATACATAATCTGTGCCCTACAAATACAACATAGTCTTATTTGCATCTGTTCTTTTTACATGAAACTTGCAGAACAGAGGTAGGCTTTCACATCTTTTTTTTAATTCTTATTTCCAAAATACTTTTTTTCTTGACCTACCTGGGTTATAAAAGAAGTTGAAACTTAAAATAAATTGAAAAGAGTTTGATATAAGTTCAAAGGCTTACCTTTGTGTAATGTACCTTAGTAGTTTCAAATTCTGATTTTTTGAATGAAATCTTGAAAGAAGATAATTACATATCCATTACAGAAGACTTCACGTCTTCTGAATTTTTTTGAGAAAGGTGATAATTTTTCTGTCTGAGTTTGTAGACAAAGCTGGTTAAGCATTGCCAGACAACTAGACAGCTAACAAGCTTTTCACGTTAGTGGGCAGTCATAGCACCAAGTAACCTTGTTGTATTACACAATCAGTCCTCTCCGTGTTTACATAAAGATGACATCAGGTTATATGAACATTTGTCCTGCATGCAAGACAAGCATGTCAGAAATAACAGCTTAGGTAGAGCAGTTCCGAATCACAAGCAGCTTTCCTAAAATTTCAGAGTATTTACAGAGAATTTATAGGGGAAAAAAAAGTGTGTTCTCTAAGAAAATGTTTAGTGCCTTTTTAATAGCCTTAGCTTAATTATCTGTTGTGCAAAGTGAGATGGAGACAGGCCTGTTTTTCACATAATTAATGTTTTTGTTAATGCTTATATATGCTCCTCATTCCGAACTAAAGCTCCCTCCTTAGATTACGTTCAGTTAGGCTTCTTTCTAAAATGCATCTTGAAATACGATTTTTCAATATGAAGCCAGTGTCTGTACCAAGCTGACATCTCTGCAAAGAAAGGTGCCCTAGAACTCCAAACAGATGCAGATTCATCTTCTGAAAACACCACCAGGGAGCAAAATCGCTGTGCCTGACACACCCTGGGACAGGACTCAAGCCTGTGACACCTCACCATGGCCATACCACCCCTTCCTGGCGATGCCCCCCTCTCCCAGCTCACCCCAGCCATGCCTCGTGTTTGTTAGGCTGCCCCTGTGCTGCAGCTGAGACTGCGGCATCTGCCAGCAGGCTTCATCTTAACGTTTTTAATATTTGGCTGAGGCGCTGCTGGTCGGATGCCCGCGGATGGAAAGGGGCCGTGCCCGTGGGGCTGCAGGGAGCTTTGCGCTGCTGCGGGGTAGCTGGTGGGAGCAGCCGAGCCCTAGGACCCGCAGCAATGCCGGGTGTCCGTACCTGACCCTGGCACTACAGGCACAGCTCTGGTCTGCGCCTCTCTCCTGCGCGTCGATGGGAGCTTTGTGATTTGCAAGCTAATAATGTTTTTTGGCGCAGTTTTTAGCTATAGAATAAATCCTTGTTAGTGATGATTTCTGAAGCACAATTTTAATAATGACATTCTTCACTTACATGATGTAGCACTTTTCAAAGCACTTAGGAATTATTACTCAAGTCTCAGAATATATCCTTAGGGTAAGTTTAGTTCCAGCAGTTATTCAAGTTGAGAAACAGAAGCACAGGGGTTTAAATAACTTGCCAAAAGTTGGAGAGGTTTGTACTAATGCTGAATTGGATTCTTGGATCCCTGCAGTCTGTGCAGGATAACACGGCTTTCTCTATGTCACCCTTGAACACTTACCCTTTGTTATTGTCCTTTCTTTACTGTTTAGTAAAACCAATCTTCTAAAGACTCAATTTTGCTTCTTTTCTCATTTGTGCCTATCTCTTAAGCGCATTTCTTCAGATACCACTTAAGTTGTAAAGGACATTTGTCTCATAACATACTTCTTAATTGCACCTTTCTAGTTAAGACTGCTACTAGCTTTGGTAATGCGAGTACATCAATCATCTGTCAAACTGTGGCAGAATTCTGAATTCTGAAACACATTATATGTAAGCAAGAGGCTGCAAGTACTTATTTGGGAAAATAAAAAGAGTAATTATATGCCTTGCCTTAAACAGTTGAACCTGGGTCCTCAGGTGATGTAAATCACCATAGCAACATGGAATTGGGTGAATCTTACTTTACACAAATGAGAGATCGACTCTATTCTTCTATTTTTTTTTCATCCCTTGAAGACTTCAGCATTTGTTCACAGCTTCTCTGTCCTTTACCTCCTCCCCTAACTTTTTGCACTCCCTTTATTACTTCCTTGATCCCATTCCCAGCAAACTCTTTCTCCCGGGGCACTCCTGTCATTACAGGGCATCTGACAGCCCCAGGTAACAACTGTCTCCTACCAAAACCAGCCGCCTTTTCTGACACCTTCCAGTAACATCACCACCTTCCGTTGCTCATTCCCTTCCCTTTCAAGCCCTTACAGCAATCTCTTTTGTCTTGTGTTCCCTTCCTCCCCCACCCCTTCAGCCACCAACCCACAGGCTTTCTCTTTACTCTCAGCATGGTTCGTCTTCCTCCTGGTTTGTCCTCTTTTCAGCCTGGATGCCTAAAGAAACAAGGCTTATATAATTGGTCCATCTGTCAGGCCCTCCGTGTGTTTGTCAATCTTCCTTTAATTACTTGGAACCTACTCATTAATTGCAGCTAAACCAGGAGGAGGGGCAGCACTGTAAGAGTTGGCAAACTCCTTAAGGTTTCGTGAAAATGAGTGACTGTGAGAGTGTGAGCGGTGGATGGAAGAATACGCTGGAGAGTTTGGCCCTTATTCATTCCGTCTGGCAGAAACTGACTGTCCAGTAATATCCATATCATAGCTCAGTGCTATTTTCTTTCTGCACTGGCCAAATGGAATAGTTGGAGTTAACAAGGAAATCACGGCAAGGAGGGCAGGGGTAAGGCAACAGAGGACACAAACCTACCTCAACTTAGACAACATTAATGCCATGGACCACAAAATAATGTTTTTTTCTTCAAGATCCTTGCTCTGTTTGATTTTTCTTCAGATTCTCTCCCCTTTCTTTTCCCTTCTCTGCCTGCTCATCTCTGATATTTTCCTTCTTTTTCCATCTTTCACCTTCGTGTCCTTATCTCCTCTTCATAAATTCCTTTTCTCCTGAGGAATGCCTCAGTAGTAAATTCAGCCTTGCCTTTCATCCTGCACTCCCCCACATACTCTCTTGTTTCTGCTAATTGTGCTCCCTTCCTGGACTGACACTGCTTCCCGAGAGGAAGGAGAACTGCTGTAATGATTGGTGGCAGCAATGTCTTAACCATCTTCTTAGAGTACAAACACTGTCACAGTGTTTGAAAAGCTACATTAATTGAACATAGATTTGTTCAAGTTGCTCATTGAATGGATTTCCCTCGTGCCTGGCTTGTGTTACAGCTTATTTTAGCTATAGACTGAATCTGAACAACAGTTATTACTCCTGCCAACAGCTGCCTCCACCAGATGCCATACCC
The DNA here is from genome assembly GCA_020746105.1 of Trogon surrucura. Taxonomy (NCBI): domain Eukaryota; kingdom Metazoa; phylum Chordata; class Aves; order Trogoniformes; family Trogonidae; genus Trogon; species Trogon surrucura. Next base: position 49,418,528 of record CM036621.1, on the reverse strand, counting down.
CACCTGATCCGAGGGCAAAGGACCTTGCACGTACCCCTGCGAAGACTCAGGCAGTCGCCAACACCAGCAACAGGATGCTGAGTGCAATCCTGGGTTATCGAGCCGTGCACTTGGAATCGAAAGAAAGACACTTTTCATGGCAGAGATTTTGCTTAAGATCAACTTCTGCAAGGTGTTCATCTACCACCTGCTCAGCAGTTTGAGGACTTGGGTTGTGCCTGTCCTGGGACCAGGACTGCTTAAAGGGGCCGGCAGGGAAAGGGAGAGGCATTCCTGCCCGCCGAGGCTCTGACAGCCACGACGGTGGGTTCCACTGGTGGCTTGGCTTTGCTGAGTCTGTGCGTGGTCACCATGTGTTGGGCACTGTAGAGGTTCAGGTATGCTCCTTTCCACCTGCATTTCCTTTGGCTTACAAGTCATCAGCCTTCTGTTTCAGCCTGGTGCCAGAGCCCATGTAGAAGTGGCATTATCATGCTGGGTGTTCCTGACAACACACCTCACCTAACCCCCAGCCCCTTTTTCACAGCTTAGACTACTCCACAGCAGTTTGTGGCAAGCTGATTACGTTGGTAAAGTAGTCCAGTACATGAAGGTTTGTTAACCCACAGGCAGTGGGGACATTTTGATCCACGCTCAGCCATGAATGTCCTTGCTCAGACATGTAATCTCCAGGAACCAAAATGGTGCTCCTTCTGATGGCAATTCGGGTGTAGCCAGGCACTTCTTACAGTGCTCATGATTTCTTATGGTAACAGCCATCACCTTCCAGTGTAACACAAAACCAGGGCATGTGGAAACAGTGGGACATTCTCTGAGAGAATGACTTGCAGCACCTGTTTGCTATTACCAGTTTCAAAACATCTCAAGTCTGTAACTGGAAGCAGTGTCGGTGGCAATCGGTGATTGCCTGCATGTTTTTGTTTTATAAATACAGCGTACTGCTGGCAGTGCGGTCTTCAGGGGTGCCGAACACCCTAACCCCAACTCCTAACCCCAAGCCTAACCCCAACCCCTAACCACAACCCCACCCCCTAACCTCAACCCTAACCCCATTCCCCAACCCCTAACGCAGTTCTGGGGAACATCAGTGGGAGCACCGTATCTCCAGGATCTCAGTGCTGCATTTCAATCTGCACCCTCGAGGTGTGCGTGTTGGATTGGGCTTGCTGATTTAGTGCTCTAGCTAGGGCACAGGTGCAGTGGCCCCGTACGTGTAAGCACGCTGTATTTGCATTTCATCTGTCTGAATCAGCGCAATTCCCCTAACTACCCTCTTCAGTAAATTCCTAATTGCCAGCAATTTATGTCTTTACCTATTTATTGCAGCTTGCAAAGTTTGCAGTAAATTTGGCCTGTGATTTCATGTTTGTGCGTGTGTGTAGCAGTTAAATCATTTACGTTCTGAGAACTTTAAAGAAACATATGCCTTAAAATCAGCAAAGCATTTGCTACTTTTGCATAGGTGGTGAAGTCTGTTTTATTTTATTGCGTTATGTTACTAAATAACCTTGGCTGTTATTCTTCAAGGTCTGAGTGTGTTGAGCCATTAACAACTATGGAATGTATCTAAACTGCGTTATGGCTTCATAACTACAAGCTAAGGGGTAATCGAAGATCTGTCAGGCTTAACGTAAGCATATGGACAGCTCTCCACTACTAATATAGGGGAAAAAACCCACACTCTTAATTTGGATTTTTTAGGTAGAAGTCCCTAAGGATGCTTCTACCAAAATTGTCTTCAACTTACACAATGCAACTGGGAACACCACTGTGGGAGAATAAAGAGCAAGGAGCCACTATGCTTTGAAGGGGAAAAAGGAGCACATGAATATTTAATCTGTGTATATATATAAAATTAGTACAGAGATAAACAATTTGATGAGTAATGATGCATATATTTAATTCATAGTTTTATGCATTTTTAAAGAAAATGTAAGTAAGTGAAAGCTTGAGCTTAATTAAAATAGCAAAAGCAGCATCCAGATTAGTTTATTGTCTGCTAAACATTGAAACACATGTGACAGCTTCTGAAAATCGCAGTTCCTGAGAGGGAGGAGCCAGAAGAACCTGTGAGATTTAGCAGGACTTCTGGTTACACTGCGTACAGCGGGCTTTTCACAAAGCTTGCAGGATTTGTGGAAATACAATATATTGAACCTTTCAGGCATTGCCATCAGACTCATCTGAGTAACCTAAGTGCCAAAGTTGTGGAAGTTGCCAGGCATTCTGACACCGCAGTACTATTCTTTATGATTTTGTGTGAACGTGTTAACTTTTGTATTATTAAGACCCATAAATAATTAATATAAAGAGAAATATGGTGCAGGATGGTGGAAAATACATTTTTCTTCTTAGGGCCATTGTCAAGCACTTTTCCAGGGAGAATGGCACAGTCCAAGAAATCTGTATCTTGAATTCATACAGATTCAGAGGGGATCCGACAATAGAGAGCTGCAGTTTTAATTTCCATCCCAGCTGTGCGCTAATTCAGATCTAGCAGGGGTTAGAGCAGAACAGAGCAGCCAGAGTTCGATATAGGAACTGAAAACATCTTCCGAGGGGCAGCAAAGCAGCTGTGAATTGCTTCGTCCCTCCTCCAGGTACACCCCCACAGCTGCTCAGGCGGTGTTTGTGTATCACACAGCAACGCCTCCAGGCTATAGTGGGATGGGCATGGCTTTGTGCTGGTGCTATAGTGGGATGGGCATGGCTTTGTGCTGGTGTTATCTTCACCCATAGAGATGCATGGGGTTTTTTTTCTCCCAATGACTTACATAAGCCCCGAGATTTTCTAGAAGCATATACAAGTGACATATGAAGTATGAGAGTGGAAGAAGTACAATCTAATATATACCGCTGGGATATAATATAGTAAGAGGTAATATATATATATCCATAAGGGAGAGGCTCAGAGCGAGAGTTGCTAGAATATGTTATTTTGCTGGAATCAAGATAGATCTTTGCCATAATGTGTTTACCAGTGACTTCTGTATTGTGATTTATTGAGAAGCTCTGTTATTGCTTTTAATTTTGAAAAGTCATCTATAACCTGTTCACAGGAATGAAACTCAAGAAAACCATATGTTCAGGACATTGTTGTTAGTGTGTTATATTTTATGCCTCTTCAAGATGCCTTAAATGATTTCTTTGTTGGCAGGTCTTTATTTTGCGGGTATTGCAGGTAGCTTTAGACTCCAAGTAAATTAAATCCTGTTGTGTTGCTGCTACTTCTTCAGAAAAGCAGCTGTTTAATGTCTGTCTGCATGGAAAAAAACATCATGCAAATACATCAGTGTTTTTTCCCTGATATTGTTAATGTTATTATTAATTGTTTTCTCAGAGTCATTTTGAAATAGGTAAGTCTAAAAGAAGTACGAAAAAGGCAATGTGGTGGTTAACAAAGTAATTGAGGAAGGCTGTGCCACGTGTACAGACTGCAAGGAAGGAGGAACAAAGATGTTTGTGTGAGAAGCTGATAAGCTCCTGTGTTGTTACAGAGGACATATGCAAAATCAGGCTAACCAAGCCAACCCTCTGTCTGCTCTGCCACAGCTAAATCGTGGCGTAGTACAAGCTGTCTGCAACACCAAAACACCCTTAGAAGTGTCACATTTCCTTAATTTCACTGACATGTATTGAACGTGCAGGTCGTGTTTTGCTTTTTTCTGCATTTAGTTAGACGGTTGCCCCATCGCTGGCACTGAGCAGAGAAGTTACTGGATCTGGATCAAACATCATTCACTGGAATAGCATGGTAGAGTCCTTCGTAAGTTCTCCCTTGATGTTACAAAGGGTGTGTCCACGCAACAAATGAAAAAAATACTTTCTTTAAAGGTAGTACTCTCAGCAGTGTGACTGAATGCTGTTCCCACGTAGCAGCCTTGCAGGTAGGTACGTGCTGCACAGTCAATCTGGAAATGTGAGTATCTGGTCTAGTTGTTGTGACGTTGCTCTACCAGCACCAACAACCTGTGCTTTGGGCAAACGCTGTGCAAGTGTGCCTGATGCAACATGCAGCTTTGGAACTAGTAGGAGCATATGCTGGTATCGAGCATTCGCAGATAACTACAGGCATAACTGCAGTTAACTTTATGCTGTCTACCACCATATTCTTTCTAAGAGGAGATGTTGTCTACCAGTTGCAAATCTGGGAAGTCCTTCCAGAATCAGATACACAGTAACTAGATTTACTTTGGGAAAAAAAAAAAGAAAAAAGGGGGGAAAAAAAAGGTATGTTTATTCAGTCACAGTTGCTTAGGTAGTTAATTAAAGCAAGTAAAAGTGTCAGGTGAATAGGAGTTATCCCTGATGGCTTCCTGCTATTCTCCAGGAAGATCTCCTGAACACAAAGTTAAATCCTCCACAGAAAAAAGCAAAAGGTCTTGTCTATAGCTACATGCAACTCTTGCTGCGATCCAGGAGCCACTCTCTTGTCGGAGCTACGGCTTGACCTCTGAAGTACAACAGGAAATTATTGTGCACTTCTGCTTCTGTGTGGAGAAATCCATGAGGAATTAGGAAAGATGAGGTGCTTCTTAGAACCAGATCTAAGTCAGTAGGCTGTCTCTACTAGACGTGTATGCAAATGAAGGATACAAACATTTTACAGTGCCTGCATATAAATAAGCATTTCAAAAGTTTTAATATTTTTATGTCTGAACTTCTTGGGTTCAAATTTTAAAAGTCATTGTGTTTGTGGGGTTTTTTTCTTCTCTAAATTAGCATATCTCAGGTTGTTAGTGAAATGCATGCAGTACTTTGTCGGTTGAAGCATTAATTGCCTTAGGCTTTCATGCTATTAACAACCTGAATTATTCTATGATGTTCCCCTTCAGTTCTCTACTTTGAGTGCCTTAGAAATTGTGAAAGCTGGACTCAGTCAATGTGCAGGAGAGTAGGGAGAGTTCATAAACCCTGGGCTTCAGTCCCTGCATTAACATGGCTACTGGGAAAAGGGAACTATATCTTTCCACTTCTCTGAAGTGCTTAGCTTACTATTTGTGTGCCGTAAAATAACCGGCAATAACAATAATCCATGTCTGACCATTCAGAGGAGTGAATCCACCGTGCCTTCAAGCAGTTCACACTCAGTAAATGGGATCATATAGTGCATATCATCTGCATTTAGTGTGACTGCCTGGCACACAGAATATTGATTATTTTTCCATACTAGCATTCTGAGTTTATATCTTCATTTCTTTCCTACCAGTGAACCACTCTTTTAGCCCAGTGTGTTTCTCAAAGTAAAGAGAAACCTGTGAAAGGTGGGAGTTTGAACTGAGTGTGACTGGTCACGGTGCTCAGGGCTCAGGAACGCCCACGCTTGTGTAACTGATGGATCAACACAAACCAGGTATTTCTGGCAGGAATACTCCTGAATGTCTGGTTTCCGGGGATTTTGCACTCCTTTTCATGTATGCTGGCCATAAGAACTCAAAAAATGTGGCCATTCCTAGATGACAAACAACTATTTTTTCACCAAAACTAATGCTGAAAAGCTTCTCAGATTCTTGCTTTAAAAGTCTCAGGTTATTTGCTCTGCCTCTGGATTACTGAGTATTGTTCACATTGCATAAGAACTTAGGAGTTTTTCCCTTGTTACATGGAAGCTGTTACTTAGCTATTTTAAGAACTTAAATTTAGTTCCAGAGAAAGATAGAGAGGACATACCAGCTTTTGAGAAAGAGATGAAGGACCGAGGCTGGGTTTCTGCCTTTCATCTTGATATATTGTGCAACAGCAATTGGACAGAGAAACACTCTTTCTAATGGAGGGAGCAAGCTTTACTTCAGGATGATGTGCTCACACATTGGCAGAATGGATGAAAATTCATAAAAGGTGATGAGGTGAGCTGGCAGCAGCCTTGGGATTCTGGGAAAAGGTACCGACAGTCAATGCCACTAAATGTTCATAGATGCAGGTGGGAACTATCCCAAACAGGATCATACATTATCAGACATGATTTGATGTTGTTGTGATCCAGGTACTACACTGGAGTTTCCTTGAGTTTGGTTGGTGATGTTTCTCTTTATCCTTTGCCTACTAAAATGCAGAATTTTTTTTTCCCCAGCAAACATAGGTAAATTTATTTTGTTGGTACTTTTTTAATTATTCACATGCAACCTAGCCGCTCAAGCTCGAATGGAATGAAAAGCTTTATTCCAAACCAACGACACATTAGAAGAATGTTGGCAGCATTTTATATGTCTCCAGCTCTGTGTGTTTAATGAGGAAAATGCTTTAAGTGCACACATACCATTGTGGCACAGAGGATAAAGATATTTGAGTAGACTGTTCACATTTGTGATCCTTCCAATCCTGTCCCTTTTGTTTAAGCAGCAATTTAAATTAACATACAAATAAAAATGTAATATCTAGAGCTTTTAGTGAAGTAGACAGACACACAAATTATCTCAGGGAAGAAAAGAAATTCAGTAAAATAAAATGAATATTAGGCTTAGCTGGAGTTTACAGAGAGGCGGACTCATTAAAACCAATTGTTAATACAAACACTTCCTCTTTATTTAGGAGCTCTAGAGTTCACCATTTAGCCAGGGAGCTCATCTAACTTTTAGAAACAAGTGGCAAACATGCTGTCACCTCTGCTTTGCAGGATTAAAGACATATAACTCAAGGGACGCTGTGGCAGATACTAAGAAATCAAGTACACACAGATGTGATCTTTCAAGGTGGAAAAGACATTTAAACCAAGAAAGCAGGACCTTAGTTGAGGTCACTTGACTTTGAGATGTTAATTTTAATTTCGTCATGCTGAAAAGTTTGGGCCTGTTTTCCTGTGCCATTTTCGTTGCTGGAGAGTTGACATTTGTGTAACTCTAAAGCGTGTCCACTGTTGTATTAACAGCTGAAGATCCGTTTCGTGATTTTTTGAGCATATCGAGAAACAACCCTTTATTCACCGTAGAGGTACTACTCGGTGCAGACACAGGACGTGACCCACAGATGCTCTAAGTCGAATTAATTCCAGTGCTGAGAATGGAGCTATATCCCAGCTGCAGTTGTGGCATGTGCACCTAACAGACATTTTACACGTGGAAAGGTGGTGGTTTTGCTACCAGGATATAATTTGTGGAAAAGTAAAATCCAATGAAAGTCCAGTCATGTTGACTTTGTGGATGATAGGAAGGGCACAATGGGAAAACCGAATAGGGAGAAGTACCTTTTACTGCCTTTCTCTTCTGCTCCTTTTTTTTTTTTTTCTTTTTTTTTTTTTTTTTGGTAGAGGAATGAAACAAGGACTGAGCAAAAGAGGAGAAATAATGAACGGGTGGAAAAAAAGAAGGGCACTGCTCTCATCGGGCAGCTGCTTCAATTACACAAGTCCTTAATAGGAAGACAAAGAATTCCTGCCAGTTTATACCAGCTGTGAATCTGACTACTGTTATTTTCATACAATCTTTTCTTTTTTTAATTCAAGATTTTTCTCAGATTATTATGGTTTTTTTTTAGTTTCCAGGAAAAACACCTGCCCAAGAGCATAGTTTTAATGAATCCTCTGTAATTTCATACCAAAGCAATATTTTCAGTAATAAATACCTATGGACTAGTTTTCCTTTATAAAAGCAGTTCTGGCTGGATTGATTAACATATTGACTGAAAAACTATTTTGAAGACATGCCTGTTGCTCATCCAGCATTCTTTTTTGTGGAGAGGGCAACCCCCTTCTCTAGGCAGCCCTTCACTGACATGTTTTGTCTTTGAAAATTTTCCCCTTCTTCTCTCGATTGTTATTCAATGCAATCTCGCTTGCCTTTTCTCCTTGCTAGCCGCACAAAGACAAATTCTGCCCATAAATTCAGGTAAAGCTTTCTTCATATTAAATGAATTTTATGTAATGCATCTTAGGGGGAAGCATTTAAGCCATGGTATTGCTGAACTTTGCCTTCCTGAGTTTCTTTGTTAGAATGACCGATCATTCCTCTCTTTGCATGACTCCGTAAGTAATTTCCCTGTGTAGTTTTAACCTTTAATGTTCGGCTCCATTCAGATTCTCCAGAATATTTCTGCTTCAGTCCCTATTAATCCCTTTGTTGATATGTGGCGTTTTTTTCAACTGAGTGTCACATAACTCCAAAAGTGTACCTGTGATTCTGCTTGTGTTTTTCTCATCTTCCCCTTTCAACTCATGCTGCAGCAGGTTTTGCTCTCTCTGAGTCCAGAATGACTCCAGAATGAGATCTTTTATTCTTTGTAACCTGTTCAGAAATAAATCACTGATCTCTCTTTGCTGAGTCAGAAAAGGGAATTTAGAATTGAAACTACAGATAGGCAAAAGATGCTGCTGGCTATTGCAGGCTGTACATTCAGATACAACGCATTTAAACTTTTCGTGGTGGAAATGTTTTTCCAGTAATCAGATTGAACACTCAAATGAAAGAAAGTAAAAGCTCAACCTTTTTATATTGGTCCTGTGAAATAAGTTGTGATCATGTTCTCTGGAAAGGAAATGAGTGTGATTAATGAAGCAAATCATACATTTTAATGTGTATGATTAAACAGTTATTCCAAAGAGAAAACAATATCTTTAGCAATTCAAAATATTGTTATTTGCACCTTTTTTTTTAATCTGCTTTTTCTTTTCATTGTCTTCAAATTTAGGTAGGCTAGCATTTATTTCCAAGACATTACTATTTCAAGCCTTTCCCCTTCTATTTGCTTTTCCATCTTCTATGCATATAATGTCTCTTGTCCATTCTCTCTCAGGCTGAAATGCTTTTTGTATTGCACGGTTTTCTAAGTCTTTTTCCTACAGATAAATTAACCACATGAGAGGACTTTGCAGCAGTCTTTCCTGTTGTTACTCTGTGAAAGTTAATATGAACGTACAAAGGGTAAAATACTTCTCTAAATGTTAGATCCATTAACTTACCAACCTTTAAAACAGTGGAATGCAAGTGAATCTTGTTATGCCTAGTAATTTTCAGTTAAAACTTAATGAAATACTGAGGATGCCTGTATATGATATGTTTCATATTCCACTGAAAGTACTGGAAAACCACTGGTTTCAGGCAGCTTGTGAGAGAGGCTGGCACACTTCTTGCCTTCTTGAAACAGACTGACTTTTCCTATGATCCGTTTTTCCACACTCTTCAGTGGGGCATATAGTGCACTAGTTTCACCTCAGCTCCTGTTGAGGATGAATTTATGTTGTAGTGTCATTCTTAGTCAAGTGTGCAGATATTTGAAGACCTCACTTTCCTAATGGTTTTAATTTCTAGGTTGCGTTTATTCATACTTGATCAATTCAATGGCATTATCTTCCTGTATGTTTTTCTTTCCCTTGAAAGAGGTGTTCCTAACTAAGATGTTAAACTGCAGTTTACATAGAATTTCTGATGAAATTGCTGGAAGAACTTGGAAAAGGGCATTAATACTCCTTCATCTGCACTGTATATCCCTGTTTATCTTATGATCAAATACGTCTTTCTCAGGCCTAAAGTGCTGGAAGCAGGAGAGGCAGCAGGAATGATCAGCGAACTCTCCCTGTGACCAGTGGAGTGGGTTGCTGTGAAATCGTTGATGAGCCATAAGCCAGTCTTTAGACCTTCCCTAGTTTCTACAGAGAATTTCTTCTGTGTTTAAGGTTGGTTGTGTTCCCAAAAGTGTGGAAAGTAGCAGTTCCCTTCAAGCATATCCCTTAGTAGGGAATACGAATGGTCAGTGCAAAACAAATGAGTTCAGAGTCTTAGGAAATACTTTGAAGTTGATATATAAGGTTCTGATGCTTAGAAAGGTGAAGTGTCGTTGGGCACCGCAAGGTAACTGCACCGTTTTGCAGTAGTCTTATTTTCTAACAAAGTAAATGCGGGAAAGGAAACCTCTTTCCTCATGTTCTTTTTTTGTACCCTTCTTTTCTCCATGCCAGGCTGCCTCCTGTTTCCCTATGGACAGCCATGCTCCTTGGCTCTTGCACTTGGCGTTGGCCGGTCTTTGCTCTCCGAAAGGTCTTTGCCTCTCATTTACTTCCCAGACATCTGAGACTAGTTAAAATGCTGATGCCTTGTGCTGCTTGCCATTTCTTCTCCCATGAACACATTATAAGCTAAGCCTTTGGATTTCATGTTCATGTAGACATAATATTGCATAGACTGCGAGAGGAGTGGCTGCTTCTCGTAAAAAGGCAGTTTAGGACGGCATGAAGCAGTTGTTTTGTGCACTGACATGGCTCTCCGTAGCAGTCTGTCTGTCTGTCTGTCTGTACCTCTGCTAGCATGCCCATGGGCTGTTCCACTGCCGGTGAAACAGGACCACACGGCAGTCCTTCCCCTGGAGTGGACCTAAGTGTGCTCACGTTATGTTCACCTTGTCCAAATGTAGTTTTCCCTTGGGAACAGCCTCTCTCGCGTCTGCACCCGTTGCTTCATTTTTCCTTGAAGCATCTTTGCTTTTAGTGTGACCTTTTCAAAGTGAGAGTGACCACACCTTGGCGTGTCTTTTAAGACTATGAATTGCCAACGTTTCATACATATTTCACATAGAACATCTGTATCGTGGAGCCTGCAATCTGGTTTGCTGGTGTGAATGTTGCTGTGTGAGTTACTGAGTTGTCTGCCATGGCTCCTAGATCTTTTCTAAAGGGATTGTAACTCATTTAGAACTTGTCTCAGTTTGTATTAAGAGTTTGATTGGAATAAATATGCAGTAAATCTTTGTGTGAAAAGCTGTCTAGGTGTCTTAATGTTTAACCCAAGCAAAAAATGTCTTTTTAAATTATTTTGATTTCATGAGAAAGCTCTTCCACTTTGACGTATTCATGCGCATCTGTAATCTAACCAGTAATCAACATTAGGATGACAACTACTCGATGCTGAGCCGCCGCAGCTAGTAAGGATTATCTGTGATGTGCTCCTAACAATTCATAAGGAACACTGGATCGGGTGATGTTGCTTCAAGAGTAGACTCATTGATGTAAGAGGGGCTCTTTTAAAGGAAGACCATTAATTCAATGTGAGTAAACTAACTGGAAGCCGGATCTTACAAGTTCTGCGTATTCCTGTTGATTAGCTATAACTGGAGTTGCTTTGAATCTTTAAGTTACATCCTTTCAGACACAGACTTTGCAATAGGAATCCCAATTTTCGCAGTCCCTGTATCTAGTTGAATTTGATTCTGAATCAGAATTTTCTTCTTCTTTCTCTATACTATGTGCTCATTTGAATTATATGAAAAACCTTCTCTAGTACATATCCTGCATGAAGCAGCAGTTCCTCAGTCTTTCCAGAGAGATCAAAACCAGCGCAGTTTATCCAAATTCAGAATGTCAGTGCAGACTTCTACAGACCTATCTGATGACTGAATACTCCTGAGTTCTGTTCACCACACTCTTTTATCAAAGCTCTATTGCTTATTTTATATTGTTGAATCTCTTATATTTTCATGTCAGCTGTAACTACATTTCCCCAGACTTTTTCTCTGCCAGGTTTGGCTGTGATATTGCATGTGAACAGATTATACTGTGGTATGAAGAAGATCAGTCATTTAAGACTGAACTAGTTGCTGATTACAAAAGAAATTTTTCCTGTGAACTGTACATCTTGTGAGAAAGAATAGTGTTAAAGGTGTGTCTTTATGTTTAGAAACAATTCCAACTTATGTCTGACTGCTTCTCCAAACTTTACCAGATTAACATCAGTGCCTCAAAGTAACAATAGAAGTTGCCTCTCTAAGTGCATTCTGTTGTTCAAATAAGTTTAAACAAAGTAGTTTGCAAATAATAGCCAATTGAGATTTTTCAGTTGAGAATCAGGCAAAATATTCCCAATATGGCTTCCTAGTTCGTACAATTTGTTCATCTGTCTCTGAAGGACTCCATCTCAACTGACTCTGATCATCTAGAAGTTGCTCCCTGTGTGGTCTCTGGAGAAATAAAGAGCTATTTTCTGAGTGATGATTCATCACATCCAAAAATAGTTTAAATAAATCACAAGTATAATCTAGACATATAACCTGTAGATAGCTCAAGTGGGGTGAGATGTACCTCACCTCTGATACGTGATACTGTAGGATTTTCCATATGTGTTTACAAAGAGTAAAGATTTGTTTAAAACGTCACATAGCAAAGATCAAGACCATATTTTGTTTCAGGTATGTTCTGAAGTGATCCACATCAATCTTTCAGAACATTCATGTTTACACAGTTTAATCCTGAACTTTTACCTTCCATGGCTAATTAGCATGATGGCAAGAGACTGGAAGGAAATGGCGGGGTGTCTTGTTATTCCTTCAGGGACCCTTTCACCTTGTCCTCATCAGCCTGGCCTTTCTGCTTCCCCAGGGGACACTGTGTTGTTGCCTTGGGAAGCAGACAGCAACAAAAGCTTCCATGAAACTCCTACTCGTAACAGAGAGCTTGTACTTGCAGGCTTCCCACTGCAAGGATGGCAAAGGCTGGAGGTCATGTTTGAAGATGAGGTTAGGTATGGAGGGGAGGGAAATAAAATTTAATCCGCTGTTAAGGGAACAAAGAGAAGCTGCAGCAGGTAAAGGATGAGCAGGAGGGAAATGAGACAGCAAGTACTTAACAGAGAGGAGTGGTTGAAAGCTCTTAGGAGTGCCAAGGCACTGGGAGGAAGAGAGGTTTGGAGAACAGGTTCTCATCTCATTGTCATCTCAGGAGTGTTCACTCTGCAGTGCTTTTCATTGGAATGTGTGTCTTCTGTAATCCACTTCAACACGTGTCACTTGTGTCGGGGGAGCAAGCCAGTTTTATCCTTTTCACTCTGAGACTGGTGCTCTATCCAGTCTTACCTTGAATTAGCCAGTCTACCATCATTCATAAAGCTTCAGCCTTCTCTGCAATAATAACAACAGTATTCTTGAGCTGATTCAGATTCATATATAGACAGTTCATTTTTGGATCCCAAGACTGTTTTAAAGTGTATTTTAATGCAACCTTCTGTTTGTGTTTAAATGAGTGAACCTGTATTTGATTCAGTATCCTCATGATCTCAATCCCAATAGCTTTATTCTCTCTCTTTTTTAAGTGCACCTTCTATAATAAATACGCAGTCAAAAGAAAAAGTGCTAATGCTCTGAACAAAGCAAGCTTTGATTTCATGGTTTAGCAAATCAGTCAAATTTTATCATTGTTGCTAGTTGGTGCTTCCACAAACACAACCTGTAGCAGCTTTTTTTTGCCTTTGGAAAGCTTAACTCCTTCACAAACTACCAAATTCCCATTGATCAAAGCAAGAAAGAGGAAAACCCATTTGTATCAATGACGAATGGATTTAAGACACTATATCTGAGTCCTTTTAAAGTAAATAATACCTATAAAAGGTCTCTCTGACTTTGGATTTAATGGATTTCTGATACGAATTTTCTCTGGGTTGTAGGAGTCTCAAAGAGTCAAAGTGCTATATATAAATACCTACATATCCCCCAAAACTCACAGTGTTTATGCAAAGTATCTGTGACCTGTAGAGAAAAAAATAACAGTACTAGATCTCATCTGACTTGATGGTGGAACAGCTGAAACAGTAATTATTTGGTGTTAACACATAATGCTGCAGTCCGCTTGTAATGTCATGTTACTTCAGAATTATTGCTCCCTTAAAGTAAGACATAACAATTAGGACTTTGCAAATTTGGCTCTTTCTTCTTTACCCTTTTCATGCTGCCGGGAGATACATAATGGGAAGTGGCAGCACTTCCAAGTCACACACACTTGGATTACCATGGTGGTACAGTATCTTGAAATGATTGATTTGCTGAATTGCCTTTACTAAAAATGGTAAGCTGTAACTTAGCATAAGCAAATTATTAGTATTATTCCTGTCCTTGATACCCAGAAAAAGTAATAAATAAATAAATTTGGGACCTAGCAAAAAAAAAAAGATGTGGTCCAAGGTCAGTCAGAGTCAACTGAAAAATAGCTGTGAACATCAGTGGAATTTGGAGGATCTGAGAAAGGGAGAACAGTCAAAATTAGAACTTCAAAAAGCCAATTATTTCTCCAAGAATCTGCTCCATCCCCTTTAAAGTGCAGACTTTTTCCCAAAAGTACATTTAAAGAGTGTGGAGGGCCAGGCAGCAAAGAGAGAGAGCTCACAGTAGAAAGCTTTCTCGTAAATGCAGTATGTACCCAGAGGATATTAGAAGACTTTTGAGTAAACTGTATGATTGTACCCTGGCTGAAAAACACAAGAGCCTATAATTATGCTGTGTTCTATTTATTCACTGGTGAATTCTTCTAGCTCTTTTTTCCCCCATAGGATATTCTTTATTTACAGGTCGCGTGTTTTGGGTGTATTTCATTTTTAATACCATTCATAATTTTGTTTTGGAACCACGATATTTATTAGAACAGTATAGCATATAAAAGCCACCTTTTTGCCTTTGTGCAACTAAAATAAATAACATATATAATACATATCCATCTCGGTACTGAATATATTAAGGCACATTCACAACACTGTACTTGCCAGCATCTGACTCTCTCATATAACTCTGCTCTGTACTATTTTTTTATTAAATCAGACAGACTGGTGATCTGTTTTGCAGTGCAGAGAATGTAAGCAGTCCCCAGTACTCTTCATTCTCTGCACACCCTCTGTTCTTTAAGATATTTATTGAAATGGTTGGTGAGGTGCAACAAGCCAGACATAATATTCCCCCTACCTTTTGTGCAACTACACTGTAATGAAGAATTAATAACAGATTCCTGAAGAATATTAATCATACTTTCACAAGCCGGTAGGGAACAATTTAAGTGCAGGAAAATTAATGTGATGGTCCATCTCATAGGCTCATGCAGAAAGTGAGAAAAAAATCAGGCCCTGCCAGAGGGCTTTCCTTTCCCTCTGATGGGGCGAAGCATTAGCGCGGCTCATCGCAGACCACTGGGCTGCCTCCGTCCTTGGCAGATCTTGGCCTTCCAAGGCATCTGGCCATGCTGTCAGTGTTCCTCCTGCACTTTATGCACAGGTACCCATGGAAAAGCCCTCTCTTTGGAGCATGGAGAAGAGACCTCAGTGGAAACCATTCAGCCTTTCTTGCAAGAACATTCCTGGTTGAGATAGAAGGTGATCTGACAGTCTTCATACATTAGCCTACACATGGCCAGTGAAAATACTTACTTCTGAGGTTTTAAAAACACTTAATTTTGCTATCTTCAAAATATTTCATTATGAGCTTCATTCTTTTTTCATTTCATCTTTAATCTTTTTGGAAACAGATGTGAAATTAAATTTTCAAAAGAAAAGCGGTTTTACGCAAACCTCCCTTTGAGGTTTCTCATCACAAAGACATTCAGATGAACATTCTGGTCATTCCTAAATTTTTTCCAGATCTGGAGAATCACCTGAAACCTCTTAATTCAGGGAAGCAGTTTGTATGCTGACAAATGGGTGTTTCTAGAGGAAAAAAATAATTCTGTCAGAGACAGTCTGACTAGCCAGAGGGCAAAGTTCCCAATGAGGCTTTACAATACTATGTTTTCTTGACATGATAAATCTATGATAACTCTGCAGTAGTTAGTGCCTTCCATTTTTACAAAATGCAGGGTCGGAAGTTGACCCCACAAAACATCTTTAATGAAAAATTATAACGATCTGAGTATAACCTGTAAAAGAGCTATTTTTTCAGAATCTCTTAAAATATTACACAAAGGGTAATCACGTTAAAAGAATCTATTAATTAGACACTGGGTTCAAATGAAAAAGGCTTTGTGAAGGAGACTACAGTGTTTCACCGCAGTCTTGTTTTGTAATTGGGATAAATATACTACGTCAGGGAAAGCTATATACAGTCACAAGAAAAAGTATGTGAACCTTTTGGAATTTCATGGTGTTCTGCATTAATTTGTCCTAAAATGTGATCTGTCATCTAAGTCAAGAGTATGACTGTGTTCAATCAGAATTGGTTTTGTGTTATTATTTTGGGCACATTATATTTGTCAATACTCAACTGTTATTTTTAATGAGCTCACTGTTGAGGAACTTTACTAAATCAAGACCAAATCTTGGCCCCACAGTTAAGTGCAGAAATGACTGACTAGTGGGAATAAAGGGGCTACTTTTGCCTGTGATGATTATTTTAGGGAAAGATCTCCCAGCCCTACCCCAATTAGGGTGTTGTTGCTGTTCTCAGAGGTGTGAAGAGTCTACAGTGAAGCAGTCATGAAAGATTGTCACAGATTGCCAAATTGATCTTCCACTATTCCTGATGTTTTTTTCATTCATCTCTAATGCCAAGTGCGTTCAGTGTGTGTAACTTCACAGTGCCGGCAGCTCACCGGAGTAGCCAGGTCCTGCTGCCGCGTGGCCGGGTGTTTTACCTGACGCTGGAAAGCCGTGCCAGTGGCTCCAACTGATTCTTCGGGAAGGTGGGATGCTCATTGGAGCAGGTCATGGTGGCACCTGCTTGTGGCATGTTCATAGTCACTGGGGTTCTTGGCCTTTCTCTTCTTCCAGCTCATCCTTGCATGGTTCTTGCTGTCCAGTCATGTTAAATGCTAACAGCCCTGACTTTGCACTTAGTCGTGAGCTGCCGTGCAGTGTGGTGAGGAATTCAGCCTTCCGGACAAAATATAAGTTCTTGTAAATCTGAACTGAGCTGTGAAGGCTCAGAGGAGTGGTGTCTGAAGACCTGCATTAAGCCAGCTGAACCTGGCAATGCTATTGCCCCGCCTTGTTTTGGCAAGGAGGAGGCTCTATCCTGAATTCTGTGACAGTGTTATCACGAAAGGTCAACCTGCGTCATTCTTCATCCTCATCAGACAGCTAAAAGGGACCCCTTGCCTCCACCTGGTAATAAAGGTAGCAGATGTGGTTTATGTCCGTGGAAAAAGACAACAAATAAGTGTTTCCAGAGACTCCTTCAGGATTGCTCTGACTCTTGCTTATGTATTGGTATTAGGACACAAGACTATTACATCCTGTTCTCTTCTTCCTCAGTTCACTTCTGCAGGTACATGTGGCGTTAACCTCCAGCTTAAATCTCCAGAGATCACTCAAGAGATCCTTTTGGTCTTTATGCCCTTCCTTTGTGTCAGGAGCATCAGTGGTCCAAAGCATTCAAGTAATTTCTTCTGAATCTACATGTTGAATATAGATTTTGGATCTTTCAGGCAAAGGAGGAATGGCTTTGCATGTTGAGAGTAGCAATCAAAACACACAGTGCCTGAATTCAAGTTCTGCTGTAAACACTACACAAAATCCCAATCAGCTCCTAGCAGAATTTCATAAGGGCATGCAAGGAACACCTTGATTAAAACAGTGGTCTACGGAGCCTACTTTCTAACTGCTTCTTATTGTATTAATTCAAAGTTTTTCTCATATTGGAAAATTAAGTAGCAGGTGTAGTTTAAATGAACTGTAGCAGACCGAGCTTAGTGGTGTGGTAAATAGATTGTGATATTCATTTCCAATTAGAGTTCTTTTGCAAAGATCAATGAAGCACATTCTCATAAATTGAATCACAGTAAACTAATAAACAAATTTCTTTCAGCCTGCTGATGGCAAATTCTTATTTCCTTAACATGTTAGATCACATCATGGTATTAATTATATGATGCATGAGCAACAAAGAGGTAATCATTTATTTAGTGATAATTTTGTATTTATTTTTACCTTGGAATTAGCTTTACAGATAATTCCATACCTATAGGCAAGGAACATTAAACATTAGGAAAAGGAAATTTCAGGTGAATATTTTTAATGCTTGATTTCTGTCTATCATCCAAAAAGATTTTTAAAATCTTGTTAATGAATGTGCTGCATTATTTGTTTTGCTGATTAAAAGGGCTACTACATCTGGAAGGGTGCACCGTAACCTTTAAACTCAATTAGTATATGAGACATTCACATCAGTAGCAACAGTGTTCATGAATAATAGAGCAAAGGTTTAGTTCTGCATCTGTAAACATGCTGCTATAGTAATTTAAAAAAATTAAGATAATAATTTACCAATCTTAAATGTCAGCAGTATGTTCTTACCACATAGTGATGGTGTGACAGTTTATTGGGGTCCTGCTTTCACTATATAAGAATACATTTTGATGCTGAATAGAGCCCTGATCATTGTCCCTGGGGGAAGAACCAGCACATAGACTAGGCTAATAAAAATGATAGCATAAAGCTCTTACTGTATAATAATGTCACTTCTTGAGGTCCTGTCATTATTGTAGGCATGTGAGATGCCTATCAGAATGGATTAAGGATCCCCAGAATCAGCACTTCAGGCTTCCACTGCATGAGGTTACCTAACCTGAGCTTGGGTTTGGAAGGCCAGACTCTCTTCGATCCCATTTTAGACTGGTGGGGAGTGATCGGTTTTGCCGGGGGCTGTTCAAAGCCCCGAGGTTGGACTTCTCCGGTGTGTTCTCTGGAGAGGCCCATCTCTTACCTTCAGCTGTGGAGAGAAGCAAGAGAGAAGAGCGAAGCTCTTTGTGAATATTGTATATGTAATAGTAATTTGTGTATCTTTTTCTGAATAGTAGTTCTAAGTCTGGACATCTCTTCTGCAGTCTTCTCCACAGAACTAATGCATCCACAGCATTTTTCCTTCCCCTTATGAGAAGCTGCTGCTGTGTTGCATTTTGGGATTTTTCCTTTATTCTGACTTCTCCATCTGCTGTTTACTTCAGATTAATTTTCTTGCTAATGACTGACTCCTCCTAGTTAACAGTATTGAAATTCATCCTGTAAGGATTCCTCAGGTTCTGCAGAGCTGCCTAGGAGTGCGATGGTAGAAGGCTGTTATTTACCTTGCCTTGGACAGGCACTGACTGTGGACAGTTCCACTTCTGAAAAGATGAAAACCCTGTGGTTGCCTTTGTCTTATTTTTAATGCAAAACATGTCTTGAAATTTTGCAGTCAGCCAAAAATCTTTTTCAGGCTTAAATATAGTCATTGTGCAAGTGCAGGCTATCCAGAAATCCAGCATTTATTTTCCTTATGAGACCAGAGCAAGAGATAAAAGGGTCACATAAAAGGGAAAATAAAGTGGCTGGTGACTTTGTGTAGCTCACTCATGTGTCTCCTTTTCCCTGTTGCCCTTGTCCTTGAGTTCCTTGTGTTCCTTGTGTTTGTCTAAGAGGTGAACTGTAAAGTACAATCACAGTCATTTTCTTGTTCTTCGGTCCTCCGGCAGATAGCTGCAATTCTCTGGTGATAGCGTATTTTCTGTTCTTCTTAGTGATCTTTTTACAAAAGCCTCCATAAAAATGATTATTCTGTTTCAGTCATAATGTTAGGTTTCTTGTGGGGGGAAGGGGAACAAAATAACAGAAATCTGAGTGTAATTATAAATCCTTAGGTTTGCAATATGTGACAGTTTCCAGTGACAGTGACAGTGGAGGTGGGGTCTGTATCTGGGCATGCCAGGGTCTACTGGTGAAGCCGAGCGGCCACGGTCACTTGCGAAGTGCAGCGCCAAGAATCCTTGCAAAGAGATAATACACCTTCCGGCCTCACACCAAGCTGAGTCTGTCTTAGCTCCTAGATCTGCCTTAGGAGTTTTCTGAGTCTTCTCCAGAAGACTTGAAGTTGCAATTCTTCTAAACAAGTGAAAAAAACGTGTGATCTTCAAGCTGTGGATATCTTTGCTCAACATGTAAGTGCGTGGTCCTTTTGGCTCACTGCGCGGCATCCGAGACAGCTCGAGGCAGCAGGTTCACACTGCAGCTGTGCCTTGTAACTCAGTATTGTTTTATAAATGATTATGAATTAGTTGTGCTCAGGAGAAGTACTAATGTTAATCAAACATTAGCCAAAGATACTCTGACCACTGGGAAGCACCTTCCCATCTCAGGCGTTCAATTCAAGTTATTCTGTTAAGCTAATAAGTTTGGAAACAGAAGGAAAGTAACCATTCCAATTACTGTAATGGACTTGAGATGGGAGGAAAATTAATCTGCAGCTTAACAGAGTGAGAAATACTTACTGTAGTGCAAAATAAGGTTTGCAATATGATGAATTACTTGTGTTACATGGAACAGGACACAAGATGAGAGAAAGTTTAAACATGGTTTTCCTGAGAGAGCAGAGTTTGTCTTGAGTTTCTTTGATATCGTCATCCAGCATCCCGCCTTCACAGAGAACATCAACAGACCCAGCATTTGTGTAACTGTTAATTGGGGTAAATTGGAAGGCATATAGCATGTGGCTGGCTGGATTGTATACTTTCCTACGTTAAAGTTTGTAGGAAGTCCATCTATATGTAAAGCTAAATAGTTAAGTGTTTTACTTAATGCATATACTTGTTTGTTTGCGTAGTTATCTCGGATTTCTATGTGAGGAGGAATGTGCTGATTTTGTTTGGGGACCTGATTCAATTTCCCACCAACTTCACTACAACATATCATAGAATCATAGAATCATAGAATGTTAGGGATTGGAAGGGACCTTGAAAGATCATCAAGTCCAATCCCCCTGCCAGAGCAGGAACGCTTAGATAATGCTACATAGGAACGTGTCCAGGCAGGTCTTGAATGTCTCCAGAGAAGGAGACTCCACAACCTCTCTGGGCAGCCTGTTCCAGGGCTCCGTCACCCTCACTGAGAAGAAGTTTCTTCTCGAGTTTAAGCGGAACCTCTTATGTTCCAGTTTCAGCCCATTACCCCTTGTCCTATCAGTGGTTGTCACCGAGAAGAGCCTGGCTCCATCCTCGTGACACTCACCCGTGATATATTTGTAAACATTAATGAGGTCACCCCTCAGTCTCCTCTTCTCCAAACTAAAGAGCCCCAGCTCCCTCAGTCTTTTCTCATAAGGGAGATGCTCCACTCCCTTAATCATCCTAGTTATATCGACAGCAAAAGTCTTGGCTGCCCTAAAGTCAATGATGGCATTCCCACCAACTTAATAGGACAAGGACTTCTGCCTTCATCTCTTAGGAGAGAGGATAAAACAGATCACTGCATTAACATACTTTCCTCTCAAATGTTGAAAATTAAGATCAGAGCTCTACGTTCGTAAGAATATTAATTGATACTGGAAAGACTAACTTATTTTTGCACATGAAGTAATTATTTTTGGTTCATAAAAGCCCCGAATTATTAGCATACAACACCAGTTTCCACAGCATGAGAGCTGTTGTGTTGGGAGAAGAACACATATAGTCTCTCTGAAAGTAGGGCACCTCTGGGTAAATCTTTCTATGATCTGGATCAACAGAACAGTGAGTTTCCTTACTTGCTCCCAGCCCTCCCCAAACCTTTCTTCACAAGCTTCTTAATTACTTACCTGTATTTCAAAGTTAAGCATTTTATCTCTGGCCTGAATTAGCATGGCATTCAAGCCACTCGTGGGTAAAATAGAGATGGAGATACTGTATGAGCTAAAAGCTTGTAGAGGTTCAAATCAACTGGATGGAATCACAAACAAAAAATCCAGCATGGGCTGTTAAATACAACGAGGCTGCCCCGGCTCAGGAAAGCTGCAGGTTGCTGATGGCCTGAAAACTACTCTAAGGAGATATCACTGCATTCCTGCCCTGTTATTGTACTCTTTCCCAGGTAGAATTTAGATTAAATGGACCTTTTGCCCCATCTGTGTGGATTTTCTTATATTCTTAGGGTTTTATGCACTCTACTATTTAGATCTCTACTTAAAATCTACTTTTTTCCAGAGATTTTTTTCTTCCTTCTTATTTTATGTAGCCTTTGCAACAATGGTGTCATCTTCTATGATTCTAAAGCCTGATGTAAAATTATGACGTAAAAGTGTTTTTAATTTCTAAAAATAGTTCAAGGTATCTGACAAGTTGGGGAATAGCTGCTGGAATGGAAATGACCTGTGGAGATTTGTTTATAAATGTAGGCTTCTCTATTGTCTTGGGTGATTTGAGTGATTCCAGCTTACACAGAGTTTGAGGACTTCGATCACCAGGTAATGATGTGGTTAACAGAAGATTGGATTTCCTGCAAGAAGCAATTACCTTGATTGATAAGAAAATTTGAGAAAATTCATTCAAGACTTAATGAGACTGACAAGGTCATGGTTGAGCCAGGCATCCACCTTGAACAGATAAGGTTATGTGTTTAGAAGAAGTAATCTGAAGACAATAAGCTCCTCAAAAAATGGATCATTTTTATCTGTGCTGAGATGATGAATGAAAACATTAGATTTTTGCCTGTGACAGAGAGTCTGGGGTGTGAAGATCAGGAGAGATTCGTCACAAAGTCATTTATAGCACTACTATTGCTGCTGTCCCTTTTTTTATACCATTAAAAAGAATATAAAAATGACGTTCAGGATCTTTGTGGCCTCAGAAATCATCCCAGACCTTTATCTTACAACTCTGTGAGGTGTTTTGTCTGTCAAGAAAACTGGAGGTCATAAGAGAAGGGATATCATTCCTGACTGCGTGCTCATCTCCTGCTACCCACAGTGGGGTCCCTTAGGGCTGTCAGTGAAGCCAAAAATGCTTTTTAAATTCATGAATCCTGGACTTTCTGAGCCTGGTTTAAAAAAAAAAAAAAAAAAGAAAAAAGAAGTATCACTAAGATAACCAAATAAGACATTAAAGGGAGATAGAAATAGATGGGAAAAGGAGATGATTTATTGTTTCAAACATGCTAGAAGTCATTTATGGAAAAATACACTTACATGTATGTAACTTCTATCTTGTAGTGCTGCAAGGGGTTTTTGTTATTTTGTCTTCTGTTTGAAATGATAAGAATTGGACGTGGCCAGTAGAAATGGTAACTAATACTTTTTAGTGTGTTTTAAATATGAGTGTGTGACAGCACATGAAAAATAAAATCTGTGCTTTAGTCCTCACCCCAGATCTAACTATATGGTGCTCTTGTACCTATTTTTACTTGATGTGTCATAACTACCTCAACCAGCTAATTTACAAATTTCTACCTGTGTCTCTTCCTAACTCCTTGCTCATTTTCACTATTTTTTAGTATTTACTTGTGCATAGTGATTCTAACATATATTTTAAATGGCTTCACACTTGGAGTTAGTCTGGCATAGAAACCTCTTAAAATTCAGAAAAAAATTGTTCTGCTTTTCTTACTTATGCAAGATCCTTATAAGCAGTGTAACGCAAAAAGGCACTTCAAACTTACTTTGGATGAGTTGTATCATTCTGTTTCAGAAAAGTGTGTTCACAAGAGCTTGTATTTGCTTATGTAATATTTTTTAAAGAGCTTTCATATAGTGGAACTATATACGTGAAAAGGAAAGTAATTGAAAATATAGTAGGAGATAGCTGGATATATTCAATACGTGGTCGTTGTTGGACTGTAAGCACTCCTCTGTATACTTCATTCAATAGATGCAAAGAAGGTAAACATGCATTCATTTTTCTGTGGAGTTTGTGGATGCATGCACAGAAGCCTGCAGCTCCTGATCCACAGCAGGTGGACTAATCCTGCTTTCAACTGAGTCAATGCCAAGTATCTGCCCCTTAATTCTCTATTCCTTTCACCATTTTTACAATTACACGGTGTAAAAAGTATTCTCTGCTCACCACAGCAGGATTTCTGAATCGTTTCTACAGAACTCCATTATGCTTTTACAGAGCACTTTTAATTTCATCTCTCATAAATTCTGCAGAAGTCTCCTAAAAAGCCCACACTATACCTTTGATGAGGGAGCAGTTCTGTTTTCAGGTTTCAGTAAATAACGTACTGAAACTCCTCCTACTTTATAAAATTTGTTTATATTGTTATCAGTAACCCTGCATGAAAACACACTTGCAATGCTAATAGATCATCCTAGCCTTCGTTTGGAAGGATCCTACTGCACTCTTAATGTTATTAGGGAGATTAAGTTATGAGTCGTTCTACAGTCAATGGACAGGATTCTAACCTAATTTAACGGTTATAATACCAGGACATAAGACATAATGCAGACAGAACATTTTAAATTATGTGGAATTGCTTCTTGTGATGTAAATAGCGGGGGGTTTTAACATTTGCCTGTTGGGTTTGCATTTCTAATGGAAATGTTTTTTCAGCAGTAAAAGTGGTGTCCTCACTGACAGGTAAGTTACTTTGGCAGAGGGACAGTTTTGAAAGGAGATTCGCGTGAGAGGGGTGTGCATGGAGTAGATGCAAAGGCACCATGCTCCCAGGGCAGCTGGGCTTCCTGATGCATGCTGAAACTTCTTGCCTCAACAGCCATATGATTTCTCCTTGTGTTCAGGTTATGGCTGTTGACATCAGTTTTGTTCCTTGTCAGTTTGTGGAAGTTGTACTCCCTTCTCTTAGCCACATTGCCATTCTAGTCACCTGGGTTACAAAATACAGAAAATTTCTATTTCTCCTATATGAAACTCCCTAATTACAAATGGTTACAGAAACATTTACTGCTGTACCTGTGTTTTCCCAATGACAAGCATGAAATTTAACTGTGGACATGCTACAGGATCTTAAAGGCTTGATGTGATGAGATTTCCAACATATTCTTAGTGGAGCCTACAAGACTGGGATTCCCTCAGAGGTTTTTTCCTGAATTACCAAGGTGGTGTTGAAAATTATGTCTTGCCTCTTGCTGGATGTCTGCAACAAGGGTGGAGTGCTTAATGATCCCATGGTGTTTCCTGTTCCCATACAAATCTTCTCAGAAGTTTAGTTCTGAACGTGAAACCTTACTGAGACAACATGTATCGACACTTCCATCCTCAAAGATTTGATTTTTCCAATATTAGCCAACTTAAAACAAGATATTTCTTACAGTTCTCAGCAGGAAAGGAGACTATTGAAGTCTTCTGAGTGACACTCCTATCCTGATGGCTCTTCTGTTTTGCCTATGGTTTTTGGTTATTTATTCTGTTAGACTTTGGCTGAAGGTGCCTAGAGCTTTAGATAAGGAACTTCATCAAACTGGGTTATGCATAACCACCCAGCACTTTCTTGCTCAAATTTAGAGGTGTGTTGCGGAGGTCGTTCATTTTTATGCAGTAAGGAGTTGTGATTCCTGATGCATTCATTAGGGAGAGTATCTGGGGGAAAAATTCAGACAAGAGCAAGTCAATTTGTCTTCCTTTATTGATGGCTACACCATGAATCTCCTTGACCTGGAGAGATGTGCCTTGGATTGATGCCATCTTGAACCTAAGCTCTTTGAGAAAAGCTTCATTCCGTTCTTAGGGTTGAAAGACAGTAATTTTGTGTCATTCCTCTTATTGTATGGCCTTTCATCTGCAGAAGAGGAAAACAGGTTAAGTTGATGATAGATGTGAAGTCATAAGATTTCCAGAACTTTGTCACCTAGTCATTCAGCTTCATGTGATGCAAATTTAGAGATGACATAAATCAAGAGATAGGTTGCATGCCAGTGAGTGGCTACGTTGATATATGAGAGAGAGAGAGAGAGTGGCAGCCTGTCGGGGAAGTAATTAATAAGAGAACCAGAGCAATAGTAAGTAATCTGTCCTGATCTATCTCGGTACAGTGAGGCACATGCATACCTTTTCACATATGGATAGCTTCTTGGAAGCCATTCTTTCATTGGAAGCTGATTAAAATATTCGCATACTGAAAATTTAAATACCTTTAGCTATGTTACAGCAAAATATTTCCTCCTCCCTCTATAAATGTTTTGGTTGTCTTTCAAACCTGTGAATCTTTATCCATGCTGTCTGACAATTCATGCATACATAGAATCACAGAACGATTTGGGTTGGAAGGGACTTTAAAGATCATCTAGTAAAACAAAGTATTTTGATAAAGTAGGAGGAGGAAATTGCTCTGGAGTGGGAGTTGTTCATTCTGACAGACCAGATTGGCAAAGGGGAACAGGATATTTTCTTCATGTGTTCATGTATTTTAGAGTTCTCTAACAGTAACTCTTCCTTCTCTCTCCCTCTCTTATGAAGTGGCTGATGCCAGAAGTTTAAGATGAGTGAAAACTTCTAAAACATCATTTTCAAGTTTGGTAGAGTGCCTGGTTTCTTGATCTTCTTCCTCCTCCTTCATTGATGTTTCCACCAGCTTTCAGCTACCATGTTAAATTTGGCCTCCAGCTAGTTTAGCTGGTTTAGGTTTAGTTGGTTTGAGGTTTGGGAGAGGAGAAGACAAGAGTTAATCAACTTGTGTTTCTACTGCTTGTTTAACCTTTAAAATCAGAACATTCCAGGCCGTGAGGGATTTGAAATGAAACTTCCATTTAGATTGTGGTGACAGTTTCAACTTGACTTTGCTTTACAAGGATTTAAAATCAAAAAGAGTTTTCACTTATTTGGAAATCATTCAGTGGCCTTTTTTAGCTTAAACCCCAGGGATCATATTTCATTGTTCTTGATAGGAACTCTTTTGGCACTGTCAGCCTCGCTAGGTTAGCACTTGTCCAGCCTTTGTAGTTAATGTTCTCTTTACTATTAAGAACTGTTGCAATCCAGATTAACCTTTTATAGGGTTGGTCACAATGCACCATCACAGCAACTAAACAGGCTTCAAACTAATCTCAGCGCGGTGTGATCGGTTGTCAATTGACTGGGAATGTCTATTGCCTGACATTACATTATACGGTATAGTACAATTCTTATTAAAATCATTTCTAGGCAAAGCCTTTGCTACTATATTTTAATTGTCATAGTCGCAATATATTCTGGGCAGGCTACTGTCTTCTCTTTTTTCCACTGAGTATTTCTGCGAGCTATTTTTGTCAAGTGAACCATTTAGCTGAAATCAACATTGAGTTATAATATAGACATTTCTAGGAACACAGAAATTGTCATAACACATCAGGGCAATGGTTCATCTGGATTTGCTAAGGTGTCCTGCCTTTGACAAGGGCTAAGACCAGATGCGTCAGAAAATGGTTTAAAACCCCTATAATGAATAATTCAGCAGTAACATGCTGGGAGGGAGGGGGGAGGGTGGTTCTGGCCAGCCTCGAGCAGGTAGCAACTGCCTTGTGTCCTGAAGTATGAGGGCTGAAATCCCTTAAATGCTGTAACAACGTACATACTGTGCTCATAGAAACATACTGGGTCATTTAAATGTCACATTTCTCATTTCAATGAACATGTGGATTTCTGTTGCTTTCTCTGATGCTTCATTCTCCCAGAATTGTACTTTCTTAATTATTTACCCAGTACATCTCTTCCCAGCCCATGTTTTTCTCTCTGTCTCCACATGGGGAGTTTATGCCCATGTGAAGAAGAAAAAATCTTCTGTCTTGCAGCTTTCCTGCAGATGCTTTTGAGCACTTGACAAGTCTCTCCAGTGCCACAGCAGAAAGGCATCCCCGGTGCTGTAGATCCTATCAGCAACAGCAGCATCTGCTGCCGGGATACTACAGAACGTAAATCTGTTGGTAGCGACAGCTCTTCCACAGCCTCTCCAATCTGCGGCTATCAGAAACCCAGCTTTGGACAACAGCCATTCTTTGATTTAATATTTGGCTGGCTGGCTGGCTTGGTTGATTCCTACCTACCTGGAAGTAATAGTA
Organism: Trogon surrucura; assembly: GCA_020746105.1. Lineage (NCBI taxonomy): Eukaryota > Metazoa > Chordata > Aves > Trogoniformes > Trogonidae > Trogon > Trogon surrucura. The sequence goes on along the minus strand of CM036621.1, from coordinate 49,391,153 downwards.
GTTCTAAATGGCCTGGGAAACCTCCCTCTCTTCCAGTGTGGACACAACATTTCAAATATCTTTAAAAAAAGAATTTGGATTGTATTTTTGAAGTGTCCTTACAGAGAAGTATACAGTGTTCAGCTGGTTTTTATTCTGGTGTCTAAATGATGCCTGGGCATCAGTGAGTATGCCTGGGCAAATTCATGTAGAACCTTGTCTGTGTTTCAAATGCACGAGTGAATGGTAATCCTGCATGCAAAAGGACCGTGAGACAAGAACTGTGAATAAATCTGCCTTCCAGTGATTTTTCCCCAAGTATTCTGCAGCTGACTTTATGCTCAGGTACAGAGTTACTTCCTGTAAATGACTGAGAATATGCACTAGTTTGATCTCTTCCTTTTCTTATCTCTTCCTCTATTTCTGGTGCTTGTAAGGATTACCGAACGGCAAAGCACCAGCTGTGCAGCAGCAGTTCACATTTTTCTCTTGGAAGGAAACCCGTGGCTTTCTCTTTCATGTCTGGGAGGTTCCAGATGAGAGCTGAGACCCATATAAAAGAGAGGGATCGGGCCTTGACTCTGCCCCTCGTTACCGTGGTGCTGCGCTGCTCTGACGCTGCTGAAAATCAACAGAAGCTGATATCTCTTCATCGCTGACACCCTGAGAGGAGGTTCCAAGCTCGGGGATCCCTCTGGTGCACTACGAGACATCTGGCCAGGCTGCCGGGGCACGAGAGCCTGAAGCCAAACGCCCTGGTTGGAGCCCCCGGGCAGCAGCTCCGTGGGACTGGGGGCAGTCAGCAGGGGAGGGGCAGCTGGGCCTGTGGGGGGGAGAGGGCGGGTCAGGTGACCCCAGTGGACCAATCACAGCACTCCTTCCCATGGTGCTCAGTACAAAAGGGCCTGAGCCGAGCCCTGGGGCCTGTGGTGCTGCTGGGCTGGGCGCTGCTGTTGGCATCTCCCGGGGCTGCTGGTGCTGCGGCTGCCCTGTGCCCGCACTGCAGGGGAGCACCGTTCCGCAGAGCAGGTTGTCTGCCCCTGCCCCACGCCCCGGGTGACAGAGGCACGGCTGCTCTTGTGTCTCTTTGGGACTGTCCTTGGGGTTCTGTGCTGGGGCTCCACCCTCTGCTGCTGAGTCCGGTCTGGGGCTTTCTTTTCCCACTCGGCCTTGTTGTCGTCTAGAAGGCGTAGGTCCTGTATTAACATATTATCTGGTGTATTTGAGCATATTTGCATTCTTACATGTGTATGGCTTGACATCCTCGCTGTTGCTGTTAGTATTATAGTTTTTAATTTTTTCATTAGATTGCTTCAAGGATTGTTTTTCAAACTTAAAGCCTCTCCCTGTTTCCTCTGTTATCCTCCCTGGGAGGGTGGTGGTGAGATCATAGAGAGCATCTGCCCAAGCTTAGTGACCAGCCCAGCCTTAAACTTCATCACCAAAGATCCATTGTCCCCTAAGATGGACTCATCATGAACACTGTTAAATTAATTTGCCACTAGACTAGATTAAAAACAAATATTCGCCTTTTTTTTCCACTGCCTAAACAAAAGCTGAGCTCTGTTGCATTAAGTTATGTTTTATGTTGGCAATTTTAAAATTAAAAGAATGACCCTCTTAAATCTGGTCTTAATAGAAATTCCCTGATGTCTTTAATGATTTCTTTATTACAATTCTTATCCTACCAGGAGTTACTTTTGTTTCTCGGTGATTACTCATGATTAAAATAACATGGTATGTAAATACTCCAGTAGAGCCACAGATTGAGGTTGTTTAAAGCAACATTTATAGCTGTGCTGTCTTTCCTCCCCCGCACTCACCTTGCTCATTTTGTGCTCTTTCTAGGTTCAAGTGTATCTCAGTACAGAAACTGTTTACAGCTTAGGGGCTTTGGTGGTTTTTTTCATAGTAAATGTTACCACCATATTTTTTCTTTGAAAATTAATAGCATAATGTAATTCAAGAAAAGGTCTTTTGAGTGCAGTCTGCTGCAATTGATGGCAGGATTTCCTGACATGTCAGTAATTCCCTTTCATGTACCGTACTTGACCCTAAAGTGATGTTTTTATCCTTCCATCATAAACAGTGGAAAATACTTTTATTTGTATTGTTTACTTGAGAAGGGGGAAAAAAAATTGGCTAACTTTCTTCATCTTTGCTTTCAAAAACTCTTTATTTAAGAAAATTGGCATTCACAGAATCACAGAATGTTAGGGATTGGAAGGGACCTTGAAAGATCATCAAGTCCAATCCCCCTGCCAGAGCAGGAATGCCTAGACTATGCCACACAGGAACGTGTCCAGGCAGGTCTTGAATGTCTCCAGAGAAGGAGACTCCACAACCTCTCTGGGCAGCCTGTTCCAGTGTTCCGTCACCCTCACTGAGAAGAAGTTTCTTCTCACCTGTTCCTACTCTAAAGTAAGTTTCTTTAACGCAGGTTCTGAAAACGGCCAAAGTAGATGCAAATCCAGTCACCGGCTTCCAATACTGCCCCTGAAGATTTCTATAAAGACACATTTTTTAACATGATTAGAACCTCATTGCGAATGTTATAAACCTTAATACATTTTGTGTATTTAGTGAACTGTAAATTAGAGAATGAAGAAATGTTTCTACTCAGAGATAGATTGTAATTTCAGTTTAGAATGGAGAGAGAATGTGTTCCTTATGTTGGATAAATTGGAGAGCTAACTAACCTGCCAGCAAAGCCACCTTTGCTGCCATTTGACCTGTCAGTGAAATTCAGTCTTGTACATGCTTTTCTCTCCCATTGTGCTTGCAGAAATGCTCAGAGCAATCATCAAGCACCAAATCAGTTGGGTTCTGTCGATTTATTAAAAAATCCCAATCAAGCCATTTTGTAGTTTGCTCTTGGGTTTTTTTTGATCGTTTTTCAAGTTGATTCTTTGAAATTTTTGGATGCCTCATGCCAGAAATCTGAGTGACATCATAGCCCCAACTTGGTTGACTAACACATCCTTCTAAAAAGGGGAAAAAGCATACTGAAATTGCAAAAGAAAACATAAATTAATGAAAAAGCTTAATCCCAGCACTGCCCTCACTGCAGTTATAGCTGAAGATGCACGTCAACAAGCCCTCCGAGTGCAAGTTGAGGGGGAGAGCAGCCCTGCAATCTCCTGGCACATCTGTTTGGGGCTACGCAGACGCCTGCAGTCCTGGACAATCAATCAAAATGAACGGTGACCGTAGCCTGTCACAAACAGACATGATACCACAACATCACACTGCTTCTCTGAAGGTTGCCAAAACTCCTAGGTCTGACTTGCTGTATCGATATCCAAGTCAATACCCACCAAACTTGCTTGTAATGAAAATACACCCATAAAGGCAAACTGTGCCTTTACTCCGTAGCATAGTGGCTGTTTGCTGTGAATTTACCATTTTACAAAGCATATGACTCGTATCAAGAGCGTTCTTGAGTGCCCCTAAGGAACAGCTCTCTTCTACAAAAAAAATTCTGCCTTTTCATTAAGTAGTAGTCAGGAAAGCTAACTTCAGTGCAGATTGTTGCCTGCTACTATCTTTTGCCCATCACAGATGGCAGGAGGCACACTTGGGACCGTTAATAACAGAAGCTGTCAACAATTCTTTTAATGATATAACCATGCTGCCTCCTCTAAACAGAAAATTACATGATTTGTGTAGTAAAAACTATTGCTCCGTGATAGGGGTATCATCATCTGTCATCTCTAATCAGGAAACTGGCAGTGCTTTAAGCTACTACTGACTACCAGTTGCCTTCTCAACTTCAAACACCGTGCAAAGCCAGCATTTGTTTTTCCTGTGACAGATCAGTTCTTCTGAAATGCATAAAAGCTACGTCTCTGTGGTCAGTCAGCGGGATCACAGAGTTGCTGAGGCTGGAAAAGACCTCTGAGATCATCAGGTCCAGCCTATGACTCAGCAGCATTTCAACAGCTACACCATGGCACTAAGTGCCACATCCAGCCTTGCCCTAAACCCCTCCAGGGACAGTGACTCCACCGCTTCCCTGGGCAGTGCGTCCCAAAGCCTGATCACCCTCTCCGTGAGGAAGTGCTTCCTGAGATCCAACCTAAACCTCCCCTGATGCAGTTGATGGATCCACCATTCTATGTTCTTAATGTCTTAATTTTTCCCTGAAGATGCTTCTGGGTCTACCCAGTCTAATTCAGCTGTGTTCTGAGAGATTTTAAAGTCCTTAGTTGATGCTGAAGTTGTCTTGTTCTGCTGCATTCACTCCAAGACATTGTAAGCTCAGACTGGAGCTATTCATTTTAACACCATTCTAGACCTTCCCATTTCATTTGCAAGACCCCTAACTTGGGCTCAGCCCTTTCATGGCAAGTCCCTGATATGATTCTGGACCCTTGATTTGCTTCTGGATTTCTTATCTAGTTTCCAATTCTCCAAAACACGCCTGATGCTAATGGGTAGGTAGAGCTTAGTATTTCCCTGAATGCAGACAGGTCAGTGACACAAACATCTACGAGCTTTTAATATTTTGCCATTTTGTGGACATGAACCGTTGTCAATGACATCTGTTTTCAGCTTGCTCTGTAGCTTGACCTTCTCCTGAGATCCTTAGAAATACTAGAAACTGAAGTCTCCCATCTTCAGCAAGTCCAAAAATGGTACATTTTTCTCTCTGAACTGATGCTTGTCTCTTGTTTTCCACTGATGGGAAATAAAGTATAAATAGTTTTGTGCACACACCTAGAAAGAAGTATAGAAGGTACTGGCAGGAAGGAGAGCATCAGTAAGGATGCCTTGCTTCTTATTTTAAAGTTGAGTCTTGGGTTTGTTACATATTGTTTCCTTTTATCGCTTTTTTTTTTTTCCCCTAGCATGCTTGCTTTTCCTCTTGACATAATTTTCTCTTGATTCATATTTGTTAATCCTTGATCAATTTCCTCTTATTTATATTCATCTCCGTTTTCTCTCTGATTGTTCTCTTTTCTTTCCTCCTCTTGTTATTTGGCCTTAGTTAAATTCCCTAACTTTTTCTCTGTTTTCCATCCTTTGTGAGATACCAGCCGTTGTCTTTGCTCTGATCAAATAACGCAATTGCGCTTGCTCTGACACTAAGGAGATAACCCCTTTTTGTGCATCCCTTTCTTGCTAAGTGATACAGACAACTCCCAAGCGATGACAAAAGCCAGCTAAGCGGTGATGAAATACAAACATTTTCTGGCATGCCGCTGAAAGCCCATGTCGGAGAGAGGTGGTGCCATTTTGATTGATTTCTTGGTGGGATCCGAGGGGAGGGATGGAGCTGTCCAAGTGTTAAGAGTCTTTACTAGCAGCGCCGATGACAGACTTAAGACAAGCCCTGAGGAGTATGTCTTTGAAATTTAATAACATAAGAAGAAAAATATTCCACACTTCACTAGCAAATCTAATGCTACACAGTAAAAGCATTATGAACTGCTTTTTTCTCTCTTTTTTTCCTAGGAGAAGGAATAGAGCTGGTTTATGAAAGTTGATTAAGAATGTGGTTTCCACACTGCTTCATTTTAGAAAATCATGTTGATGGCTGATGTATGTTTTCCGGCACATTATAACTTTTGAAGTATATTAATTTTCCCTGCTGGGGAAAATGCCATTCAGGAAGATTGGAGGAGGAGGGAGGGGGCCTGACATCCTTATTATGCTGTCACATAAAGACTGCTTCTTCAGACTCTTCAAGGTCCATGTCTCTGGAAGAGTGACAGGCTAATAGGTTCTATTCTTAAATTCTAAGTATCCTTGATAGTGCACCAAGCAATTTATCTTTAAAATAAAAAGTGAAAAAAGTACTGCTGATACATAGTTGCAGAAAGTCACTGGGAGATAGCTGAATAAAATTGAATTTCTCCTATCTTGCAAAAATATAAACACGGAGTATTGACATGCTTGTCTCTGAGTGCCTGTATCTTCACAGTGTAGGACCAGATGTAATTACCAACGTACTATGAATTTCATTCCCATCACAAGATTTTGAGTCGGAAATATCATATGCTCCCAAGCCTGCAAGCAACTGCTCTATTTCCAATGGCAATAATGATTTTTGATGACATGATCCATTGTGGTGTGAAATAAATTCACATTGTTACATGTACCTGGGTGAAGCACAAGCAAGATTTAATAACATAGAAATAAATCAAATACAAACCATGGATTTATTCTCCATCAGGTCCCTAAAATCAGAAATCTGGAGCTTAACAGTAGTGGGAGCAGAAAGAGATGATATTCAGGACTCGATGATGCTGATATTTTCCCTCTGATGCCATAATTTTTGACTCCAGCTGTAGATGTCTAGCCATAAGGATACAGTAAAAGATTCTAGGCGTGCATTTCAAAGAGTAATAGATAAGCTGCATAAGTCTGTAAGAAGCAAAAGCGTTGATAGTGCAGGGAATTTGCTAAACAATTCAGAGTCAATGAATTACCTGTTCCTGCTAAATGAATAACTCTTACTTTAAAAACATCTATATTGGCCCCAAACTGTGCAAACTAGGCAATATAAATGCAGCTCATAAAGTTCAGCCACATACTAACAGGATGAGAAAATCTTTGTTTTCCAAGCAAATTGAATGTATTCACGACATTGTCTTAGTTTGGTTTTCTCTTAAAGTTGCAGAACAGATGTCAGGGAAACAGGAATGCTGAGTCGTGACATGACGACAAAAACATATAAGCAAACGGATTCAAGGTGCGTCTCGGGGTGTCATTGCCCTTACTTGGGAAGCCAATTTTCCTACTTCCTTCCTGGTTCTGCTTAGCTACTTTTCTAATGACCAGTATCGATCAGCAAAACTGCGGTTTTGCATTCCACTCTAGAAATCCAATGCAGTGGGAATATCCCATAGGCTCTGGAGAAAGCCCTGCCCACCCTGCCGTTCCCTGCGCATGACCCCAGGTCACTGTTGTTTTGGATCTTTCTTTCTCTGTGACATATTCCACCTATGAACAGAGCTATCTGTAGTTCATCTTTGCTCCCTGAACCTAATGATATGCTCTTCAAAACTCTATATTAATCAGGTAATGGCCCTGAATTCTGGCAGAACCAGTGGTCTCGGAACACACTTGTATGTAGTGGTCTTCTTGGATATTTTTTCCTCATGTAGCCTTTTTCTTACATCCAGCCAGCTACTAGACGGTAACCTGTTAGCTGCACACCCCTCTGCAGTACCCTGTGTCTCACAGCTACCTCTAATTGCCATCCCATCTTGTTTTAACCCACATAAAAATGCTAATTTTGAACTACTCTTTCATTGCTTATTTGCTTAATTTTTTTTGACATCTTTGGTGTCGACTGTGTTCATAGCCACAATGCTGGGTATTCATCAAGAAAAAAATCAACTTCTGATTTCTTCTGGGATAGGATTTGTCCCATCCTCTCCCTAGCTCTGTTGCTGCTGTTCAGAGCCTAGCTCCTCTGTAGCCTCAACTCAATCTTAGTTTGTTTTTTCTAACGTTGCCTGTATTTGCTCTTTCACAAGCGACCTCCTGTTTAATTTGGTACCCGTGGCCTCCAAACAGAACTTTACTCTCTGCTAGAAACAATTTGAGCAGCTTATTCCTCTTAATAGATACTCCACACTTCAAACTAATTTACCAGTCCAGATAAAACCAGGTTAATATGAAATGGTTTCAGGTTTCTATGCTTGCCTTTACTATAAAATCACAGTGAACCTAAGTTTAAGAAACAATTATTAGTATACATCAACAAGTCAGGCTTGATTTCTTTAAATTGTTGTCATACTTCAAAATTGGGCCAGTCTCTTAAACAATGAAATGTCAGCTCTCCAAATATATCTGACTTTGAAACAAGGAAACGTCTCTCGTTGCATAGAGCAGATTAGTGAGATACAACTAATACCAATAAATAATATAAAGCTACTGGGGCCACATTCAGTTTTCAAACCACCTTGCAGCTTGAAGATATCAAAAAAGGGACATTGTTTTACCTAACTGTGATACAGGTGAAGAATTTCAGTGCTTGTGTGGATTTGTAATACACTTGGAGAGGCAGCGAGTATAATACCCTCGATGAGGGAATTATGCTTCTCCATTTGCAGGCTTTTCATCTTTGCCATATGTAATCATACTCTTTTTTATTTAATAATTAATCCAAACACAGTACAAGTTACTAATGAAAGTAAGATTGAAATAGAGTTGTGCAGGAGACAAATGGGTGTACGAATTGCATATACAGGCAATGGAGGTTGCTAATCATTTGTAATATGCTCGTGCCTTTCAGAGGAATTAAAGTCTTACTACATGTGTCCTTTTGAGGCAGCTAATGTGACGAGAACTGATCCGTGTAGCACTAGAATTTCAAAAGGAGGTTTTCTGACATGATTCAGTATTCTGAGAAATAGACTCAGGTCCTAATCCTGAATTTGCCATTGACTTCTGCTTGTTCAGATCCAATACTGAAGAGTTTTGACTAACTGAAGTATTTGAATTATGGATATTCAGGTACTAAGGGAAAATTTTATTTAAATTTTCTAGCAGAATCTCTCTTCAGCATCCAAAACGATGGAGTTCTGTCTGTGTGGCTTTCTTTTTTTCCCCACTTATCGAGAGAGGATTCTACATTTTTGTCTAAAATGACTTAATGATTCCCAATTTCCTGAAAAGCATCAGTGTATCTCATGCAGGCCAGGAGACGCCTGCAGAAGCTTTGTTGTGTGCGGGATGGTTTGATTGCTGTTTCTCCTTCCAGCACCTCCGTTTCTAAATTCCACTAAGAGGGCATCTGGAAGGCCTTTCTCAGTATTGCTGCTGTACATAACCAATTCTATGTCTGCAAAGGGAAGAGGATCTGCCCGATAGCGAGCGCTGTGGTTGGTGTTCACAAGCCAGCATGTTTTCAGTATCCAACAACTTTGCAAATCTCATTAGCAAATTAAATCCTATTGCATTAAATAATTAAGTGGATTAACTGATGCCCTCCCTAGTTGCTCAGTCAGCTCCACATGAGTGTGTTCTAATAAAGTCCTGGATCTGTTATGTCTCTGGGATGTGCCGCTGATTCTTAGTTAATGCACTCTTGCCATAATTGCATTTTAATACAGTGAATTAAAAGATTATCTTTAAATTAAACTGTATTTAAAACAACAAAAAGAATCACATGAATTATACGTTAATCAGTAGATTCTAAGAGTTAAATGATTTTCTAATACTAGTTATTACAATTACATGATGTCTTTAGGACCTCAGATTTAATCAGTAATTTACCCATGATTTATTATGGTGCAGAAACAAAAATGTAAGGAACAAAATATTCCACCAGTAGGGATAGAGAAACAGATAATATCAAATTATTTCTAGTTGTTATCATCTGTCTGCTGGAATTCTCATCCTTGTTATCCTAGACATTAGCTCAAGAACAGCTGCAGTAAATACAGAAACTACATTTTTCCTTAGGCAGGATCCATTTTTGAAACTTCTGTTTCTTTGCTAAATGATTATAAGCTGCAAAGCACTGAAGTCCTTATTTTGTTTGTTGTCTACGGCCAGGCCAGTGAAACAACTGTCAGAGAGAGCACTGCTTGTGCAATGAAATCAGGGCAGTTCTTTCTTAGTGCACCAGGGGTATTAACCAGAAATATAATTGAGGGCTGGATGCCAAATCAAAATACTTTTCAGCAGAAGCTGAGATTCTGGTGCCTTAAGTCATTCTGAAAACCTAAGTTGTGCCCTGATAATTGGGATGGAGTGAAGGTAAAAGAGGTGGCACGATTGCTGCCTATAGATATGTGTTCCTGGGTTGAGGTAGAGCAAGAATCAACAGGCTGATATGATATGAGGCCATCTTCCCCTCCTCTCTTCTTGATTTGTTGCTGAGACATTGCTACCTGTTAAGCCATCTAAAACATCTGCCCCTGTTCAGACTTCTGAATCTGCAGTAAGTCCCATGGAAAGCTGTTTTCCCAACAGCTATTACCAAAAGCACGAAGAACATTAAAGAACAGGTGCCTTTGAAGCAGAAGGAACTCTGCTGAACAGCTTTCTGATTGAGAGAATTTGACAGCAGTACCTTCAATTGATCTCATTCAAGTCTGTGTTTCTGAAGAAAGTGTTGATAAGTTGTTCGACTCATAGAACTTCTCAGCATAAAGACTTCTGGGTGAATCAGGCAAATGAGACATTGAAAGTTAACTGGTGGAATGGAGGGATTTGAAAAAAAAAAAACAAAACTAAATGAATGAGATGTCTTTGGAGAAAGAATTTTGAATTGGCATAGCTGAGGAGTGCAGGCCTTTGAGACTGGGACGGTGAGAATAGTTAATGATGATCTCAGTCGCAGCGTTTTGCTGTGAGGAGGGCAGAATGACAAAGTAGTGGGTGTTGGGGAGGGTATCATGGGTGATTAACTGGTCATGTCAGGGAAGAAGTGATGAAATTGGATATAGCTGGGATGTTTTAATGGAAGAAATTGAAGCTAACACTGAGGCTCTTGACCTATTTATTGCTCATAAAAACTAAAGGAATCTGAAGAAGATTCTATTACAAGGGTTATGGTAAGATTGAGGCATACCAGAAGCCTGGGTTGGATAGTGATTGCATGGTGAGTTTTCCCAAAGAGCATTTCATCTGAGCTCTGCTTTAAACACAGTATTTGATTTTACAAGCAGAAATGAGAACAAAGAAACAAAACCTTTAAAATTAAGTTTATCAGGCCAGATTTCCATGTTAGCTGTATTGACATCTGCTACTGCATTCATATCTGAAGTTCAAATCTTGGCCCTTAGCCTGTGAGCAGCAGTTTATGGCCATTCTGGACACAACTCAGAGCTATGCTAAGTGCTTCCATTTGAAAGACATTCTTCAGTTACAGAAAAATAATTTTGGGAAGAGGCTCTGTTCAAACGTGCTTGTTGAAATTCCATTTATGCAGCCTGGCATGGTTGCTTTGGTAATGTTGCTAAAGCTCTTGTGAAACCAAACTAACTCCCTGGCAAATGTATTAGTACTGCCTAAGGAAAAGAGGAATCTGAATCAAACTTTTGGAGATATATATATATGGGACTCGGAGAGAGTTTGGATATGAAAGTGGAGGCTGGTTTTCCCCTTCAGTGGTTGCTGTGATATAAACTTCAGTCCTGAGCACCTCTCAAGCTTTTGAGAAAACCTGGAACAATTTGAACTCTATTTCAAAAGACATGCAATTTAATGAAGCTACATGAATTTGCAGCTTTGACTCTAAGGCAGATCTGAAGGCTTGCTTACAGTGGGAGACAAGAATAGACACAATCAAAGTATTGTCTAATGGAAATGTCAGATTAATTTAATCATATGGGTTATTAAAAGTTAGTAACAAATGTTAACCTCATTATGGAATCATCTATATGCCTGAAGAATGCAGACGAAGGAGATCTGCATCCCAGGGAATGGACTCATGGGACTACAATGGAGTATTTAAAACAAAAGTTCTACTAATGTGGAGGAACACAACCTAACCCACCATTTCCTTGGATAGAAAATAAGCTCCTGGAATTCTGCCCTAAGATCATTCTTTCTATTTTACTAGAGGAGAATGTTTACAGGCCTTGTGTATAAGTGAAGAAAAAAGACAAAGGCTGGCAGTTTCTTTGGCTAGGTGTGGCAGATAATTCTGTCCCACTGTACGGTCTAAGCTTTTCTTGGACTGATGCGTGGGTCTGTGTGCTGTCTCGAAACACATGGCACTGCAAGAATAAGACTCGTGCTTTGACAGTGAAAATTGGGCATTGTAATAGCTCTGGTTCACCATACAGCTATGTCAGTAAAATATTAATAAGCATCTTCCTAATTAAGAATAATATAGAAGGGGATTTAAAACAGCATTTAAAATTTGCATGGAGCAATGGAATTTGTAAGGGATTTTTCTGTATGATCTTTTTAGTCTATCAGAATACTCATGTAGGTGATTTAGAAACCCGTGAGGTTACAAACATGTAGTTGTGTTAATATGCTGGTTAGAAAGCTAAATGAAAAAGATTTTTTTTTTAGAAATCATCAAAAGAAGATGCAACTTGCTAAAAAAAACCCCACAACTGCACACCAATGGTTCAAGTGGGAAACATGTCAGGAAAAGCGCAGGTTTTGGGAGGGGGCTGGAAGAGGGGAAAGGTTATGTTTTAGCCTGATGAATGGAATGATGGGTCAGTAACTGGAAACCATGGCTTGCAATGGGACCAGTTTAAATGTAGGTGAGAAGGTGAAGAACAAGGAGTGTGGAGCAAAGAACTGGTCTAATGTAGAAAATGAAGGGGACACAGAAGTTCCAAGATGCACTGAAAACACCTACAGGTAGATATAAAGCTTCAGTACAAGAAGAAGGAAAATTATTGATGGAGAAGGAAACGAGCTATTAGAGCACAGCGTACATTTTCAGAGAAAGGGAGAACAGTGAGGTATTCACCAAGAGCTTATTTGGGTAAACTGGAAGGAGACAGGAAGGTTGCAGAAAATTACATATGTAGATGGGAAAGATGTATATTGGGACTTGCATTCAATTCTTCTCAGATCTTACAAGCTAGAGCTACTTCCTATCACTGCTGATTTGCTAGAAATAATATATGCAATCTTCCCTCTTGTGGAGTCATGATAGCCTAAATATTAAACTACCCATGCTTATGAAGCCCTAGGAAAGGGCTTTAAAAGCCTTACTTCCTTAATTTTATTGTGTAACTGGCTCTGCAGGCACAGGAAAGAGCAACCAACATCTCTAAGCAATCAGTAGTATTGCAAATGGCAAGTTCATGGAAAAGGAACACAGTTCAAGGCACATTTTACATCTTAACCTGATACACGAGAGACTGCTTGGGTCTAGTAGGACATTTTCATTTTGGAAACTGTTATGTGTCATGGACTTAGGCAGTCAGTTTGCAGGATCCGAGACAAGCTCATTCAGACTTGACCTATGCTGGCTTCTCAGGCAAGGGATGAATAATCCATAAAGAATTAAAAATATGGTTTTGGCTGTGAATAAGAGCAGTAATGTACCAGTCAGTCTAGGACAACGAGTGAAGAACAATTCATATCTTTCAGACACTTAAAGCACAGGAGATGCCACAGAACAGTCAAAAGCGTTAACCCCGCTTAAAACCTTGGCAGGGAGTGCTGCAAGGACCTGCATTTGAAGGACCATAAATCTGCAACAAGTCTAATGTGTCCTGCAGTGAGCTTTTTTGGTTTTTAACTATCACTTAGTATTACAAGATATGTTGTGTATACCTGCAACTGTAAGAACTATATTAACTCAGGATTCCTTTTCAACACTCTCTAGCTACGTCCCATTACTTCACCATAGATTTTTATTGGATGCCATCCAGTGATTCAGTATTAGTGTCATAAATGCCGCTATGACATATGACATTTGTTATACTTGACAGCAGTATTCATTACTGTAAGCAATAGCAGCCAGACTGCATTTCCTTACAGTATTTAGCCATTACTTGACGAGAGGTGAGAGTAATTTGGCAGCCAGCAGGAGCAGAGCGGCCCAAGGAAGTGACACCGTGTGTTATCTCCCACGGTTCAGTTGATGCCTTGTGTGCATGCACAGCCAGGAGGTCTGCTGTTGACTTCCAGCAGTAAACACTTCTGCTATTATTTATGATATTTTTTTTTAATAATGCCTAGAGGCTCTACTGGTTAAGCTGTAAGAGTTCCAGTGCTCCAGTCGGTATAAGGAGATAAGCTGTGCACAGTAGTGTTACTGCTTTTGATTGCAGAAGGAGAGTTGAGGCACGGGGAAATGAAATGACGTGTACTGTTGGGGAGTAACACGGGCATTGGGATTGATCTCCAAACTTCCGCTTCTGCCTCAGCCACAAATCTGTTCATTCTTTGCTAACGCTCTTGCAGGGTGTTCTGGATTCATGCATGTAGAAGTAATAATGTTTTGGGTTTTTTTTTAAAAAATACTTATTTAAAAGTAATAACAGGTTCCTGCAGCAAATGTCTTTTGGTGATTAAGGTACTAAAGACCTAAATTTTTGTTGCCTGCTCTGTGAATAAAAACTCTTGGAGTGTTAATACAGTCGCTTAAAGCTACATAAAAATCCACCTGTGGTTTCTGGCAGCTTAACTGGCTTGTACCACCTGGAAGTATGTGCTTTGCTTATCACACTCTGAGTTCTTTCAATGGGGCTTCCTAATCCATCAGCCGTGGGGCTTCTGTGGTGCCATGCCACACTGTGTGAGTAACTTGACTTAGGAATAGCAGAGACATGATCTGGGAACCATAAAATCTTTTTTACCTTTTTTTTTTTGATACAAAGTGGAACACTAAAACAGAGATTCAAAAAGGCCTATCCAATGATAATTATTAGCTCAGGAACTAGTTTGTTCAAGTGTCACTGGGGGACAACAGCAGAGCAGGAGCAGCAATACAGAACCCACCTCCCTGTGAAGTGAACGCCATAAACACTGAAAGGCCATTGACTGTTCTGGTCTGATTTAATCTTCAATATTGAATCAAAGGAATTTTGCATTACGGAAAACTTACTGCCCACTGAGCTCATCTGCTACATTAGCATACCTAAGGACAAAACGGTCCAGGTGTAGAAAGGTTTATTTTAAGCAGCTGAGTTTCACCTACGCCTGTCACTGAATAATTGTTACACCTACCACAGCTCCCCTCGGGCTGGGGGGGAGTCACAGAAGAAAGTTTAAGAAAAAACTATACAAGCTTCGTAAAACATAAAGGCTTCATTTTACAAATATAACTCCATGGGTAAGTAAGCCAGCTCACCTCTATGATAGATTTATGCCAGCAGCATTTTCTAGCATGGGACTCCAAGGGCATAAAAGTCAGGATTTCATGGTAGCATAAGGCTAATGATTAAAGTGTGTGTGATGGTAGTCACAGTAACAGTGCTGAACAGGGAAGCACCCACCTTTCTCTTAGGTGTTCTGACAGCCTGATATTAAAGACCTGCAAGTGTCAGAAGATGTAGGAAATCAACTGGCCTCTTTGACAGATTTTACAGCATAGTGTTTGTGCTGTCAAGGCAGTGAATATGACAACCCTGAGAAATGACAGCAATAGGAATGTTTAGGTAAGGGAACAAGCCTAATAGAGATGCCACTGTTGACAATAACATGCTTATGTTAAAAGTAGACTCTTTGTTTGAGCTTTCACTTGGAGAAGATTTTATTATGCCTGTTTCTCTACTTCTGTTTCTCTGTTTTGTTTCCAGAGTCTTCCTGCGTGCCTGTCTGTTTTTGTTACTGTGGTAAAATACTATTTAGTTGTAATGTGGAAGAAAGATAAAAGTTAATCTGTAACACTGTTTCACTTAAAGTATCATGATTGTTTAGGCAACTTCTGAAGGCTACATTGATTAGGATTAAAAATCACGATTTTTTAATCTTGAAAAGTTTATAAACAAAAGAAACTCACTTGGAGTTGTTGGAGCTGAAGTTTGAGAAGATTAAGGATGACATCAAACCCATCTATTTGGCTACGTAAAAATGATGTAATTTGTTCAAGCTGGTCATGGGGCTACCTCTGGAGTGAATGGAGAGTGGGGACCTGCAGAGCACGTTTTCTTCTTCTCATCTCTTTCCAGTCATCATAAAAAATGCCCAGACAGCTAGGATAGACTGGGCACAGAAAAGTCAGGAGGGTAACCTCAGGCTAAGCTGGAGGCACACGCAGCACAAACCAGGCTGTCCCAGCTGTCTCGGCAGTGCTTTAACCAGCTCTGCATCAGCCTTCCTCTCCAGGGAGCAGTAGGCAGGGAAGGATTTCGCTTGACAACCGGATCCACATACATCAGATCAACCTCTGAGCTTGAAATAATAATGATAACAACAAACTAGCTTTAAGGACAAAACAGAAGTGTTTCCTGATCTTATTTGGTAGAAGACACTGTTGAGTGCCAGAAGCATTAGGAATTCACAGAATCACACAGAATTATTTCTGGAAAAGACCTCTGAAATCATCAAGTCCAGCCTATGACCCAACACCACCACATCGGCCAGACCACGGCACCAAGTGCCACATCCAGGCTTGCCCTGAACACCTCCAGGGACGGTGACTCCACCACTTCCCTGGGCAGTGCGTCCCAATATCTGACCACTCTCTCCATGAGGAAGTGCTTCCTGAGATCCAACCTAAACCTCCCCTGACACAGTTTCAGGGTGCCCTCTCATCCTATCACTGGTTGCCTGGGAGAAGAGCCTGACCCCCACCTGACTGCACCCTCCCTTCAGAGAGTTGTAGAGAGTGAGAAGGTCCCCCCTGAGTCTCCTCTTCTCCAGGCTAAACACCCCCAGCTCCCTCAGCCTCTCCTCACAGGACTTTTCCTCCAGTCCCTTCCCCAGCCTCGTTGCTCTCCTCTGGACCCGCTCCAGCCCCTCAGTGTCTTTCTTGCAGTGAGGGACCCAGACCCGCACACAGGGCTTGAGGTGAGGCCTCCCCAGTGCTGAGCACAGGGGCAGAATCACATCCCTGCTCCTGCTGGCCACACTGTTCCTGATACAAGCCAGGATGCCACTGGCCTTCCGGGCCACCTGGGCACACTGCTGGCTCATGTTCAACCAGTTGTCAGCCAGTACTCTCAGGTCCCTCTCTGCCGGGCCACTCTCCAGCCACTCCCCCCCCCAGTCGGTAGCGCTGCAGGGGGTTGTTGTGGCCAAAGTGTAGGACCCTGCACTTGGTCTTGTTGAACTTCATACCGTTGGCCTTGGCCCATCCACCCAGCCTGTCCAGGTCCCTCTGCAGTGCCTTTCTACCCTCCAGCAGATCAACACTCCCCCCCAGCTTGGTGTCATCTGCGAATTTACTAAGGGTAGACTCAATCCTCTGAGGTAAATACATGACAGTGTTTACCCAGAGCTTCTGCTCTGATCTAGGCTCATAAGGACAGCAAACTTCTCTTTAAGAAACACGTTCAGAGATAAAACATTTAGACAGAACATTGTGAGGTAAAGCAAGATAAATATAGTTTTTCCTTAAAGGTCCTTTTTCTCTGAAGCAGTAGTTTTCATGACTCCTTCTTGAACTCTAGAAGTAAATTGAAGTTTGGCTACCAAATCTGCATGGGTAAACTCTTTTGTCTGAGTCAACCTTCATCTCTGGCTTTACTCACCTGCAGTGGTTATTAGCTGTGGTGTAAGATCTGGCTCTGAGGGTCAAGAGATTTGTGTAAAAAACAGAGTGCTAATTACAGGCCGTTCAGAAATACAGTGGAGAAAAGTCCATTATCTCAGAGTTAATAGAGTTGCAAGATGTTGACAATGCACACAATCTACTTTGTTACCAAATGCTACGTAAATTATGGATTGTTGCCACAGCATTGAAAGTTGCACCGAATTATTAAGACTTGGGTTTAATAGAGGTCATTGCCTATGTAAGTCTGAGTTTCAGTGATGTTTAAGTGCCTAGAGATACATACTAGTTACATTTTCAAAAGCTCTGAAATTCATGTCTGCCAGCACTGCAGATTAGGGAATTTCTTTTGAAATTTTGAGGCTCCTGTTTGCAAGTTTTGAGTGGGATTTAACCTGCCTCAGCTCTCTGAAAATGAGCCAGGTGGAGTCCCTCAGTAGTCAGTGCAGAGAGAGGATCACCTGCGAGAGCTGTCTGAGAGAGGCAGGGTGAGTTCCATGGACAAGGAAGTTTTTCTCACTGGTAGCTGCAGAAGGAGCACAGATGAACTAACTACGCGTCTCGGGATGGCAAGGTTAGACGAGATGAATCCCACTCTGTGTCACAAAGCGATTACGCATCTGGTCATTCCTTTAGAGTTAATGGAAAGGGTGATGCATATGCTGTCCAAGGGAAAAATAAATCATTGTTCACATCCCAGTCTCATCTTCTGTAACACAAGTATATCCATCTTATCGTTTGAGAAAGGAGGGAGATCAAAGAGGCTTTAACTGAATGACTGCAGGCATCTGAAAATAGAGAGCTGGGAAAAGAGGAAGAATAGAATTTTAATAAAAAGGTTATGTTCTATTCTCTGGATGCTTTTAAAACAGCATTTCCATTAGTCAGAGCTATGTTCCCGCATACCTGGAATTTTTCTTGTCTTTATACCTTGCTCAACTTCAGTGAATTTTTAAAAGTGAGACATACTGATGCCTAAAATACATACAGCTGCAGTCAAGTAGGAAGTTTAGAGGAAAACATGGTTTTGCACCCAAATCTATATTCGGAGACCTCACTTGTAACAAAAAGAAGAAAAAATTGTAGGTTGTGGTGACAGCAGTTTTGCTGTGACTTAATTTTTCTAAGTTAAGCCATCAGTAAGTTTTACTTTTCTTGATGAAAATTTTTATCTAGCATGTGACTTTTTTTCCTCCCAGACTCTTGAAACATTAAGAAACCAGCTAATGTATTGTGGTGGCAATATTACACACAGTACAATACTTGGTATGCTGCTTCCAATGTATAAGTTCAACAGCAGAGCTTGTCCTTCAGAGCTAGATTTTAGGTTGAACCTTAACAATGTTTGGAAGCATTTGTCATCACATACAAGGCCTTCAGAAAGTTTCTTTGTAGGCAGAGCTTCAGCTTGGCAACTTCTGCGGACAATTTTATGGAGATTTATTCCTTTTTGAAGATCATCAGATGACGTTGATCTTTACTCTTTTCCTCCACTTCTTTCCTATCATGCAGCATTTTAAAATTTGGCATTTTTGTCATGCTGTTGCCCTCGGCAGCACAAGCACAACTACAGCAACAACATTACTGGTGTCACCTTCTCTGAAGTTTCTCAGCCAACAAGTGTTGAGAAGGTCATTGCTCTGCTGAGGCTCTTGACAGCTCCCCATTGATGCAGTGTTGCCAAACAAATTCCCTTTTAATGGTGACATAAAAAAACAATCACTGCCTTTCGGGATTTTTGATTTTGGATGAGTGCGGTAGGACTGACGTCCCACACTCAGTAGCAGTCGAAGAATTTTTGCTAGAATGCTGTCTGCCTTGTTCCTCATCTATTTTTGTTCCTCAAGGTAGAATAACTTGGAAACATAGACCTACATGTGTGCTCACATATAGATATTCTAGGTACCACTGAACACTAGAAAAATGTGCTCCTATTATAAGCACGAAAATTATTATTTTCGTGAAAAAACTTCCGGTCCTAGACAGAAGATGGAGATTATTGTTCTTTAATTATCAATATCTAATTTTTTAATATATCCTGAATATATTCAAGCATGCCTTGAACGCATCCAGACAGGTTTTGACATCTTAAAGACTCTGCTCCAAAAGATTCCGCTTTAATACTTTCTGGTTTGTTTTGAAACTATTTTGAAAATCTGAAATGCTACCAAAAGGCCAACTAAAATCTAATATAAACAAGCTGAAAGGTAGCTTTACACTAATGGCCTGGGTCTAGAAATCCTTATAAAAAGGCTTTAAGTTCTTCTATATAAAGGATTTTCTTCTATCAGATAAATACTTTCTTTGCTCTGAGTAACCTTCTGGTGATTTTTTGATTGAAAAAGGATTTGTTGAGTTCTAAGATCTGTTTAAGCTCTGGAAGTAATGTCCCTTCACCTAGGTCACATTTTCCACACGGTAAGGCGTTAAGAGAAGTCCTCTTTTTCTGTTGGCCGAACATTACTGCACACCCTTACTCTTTCGAGGGAAACGTATAAGGGCCATATCCTGCCGCATGTTTATTTCTCATCCAGCACAAATCTCCAGATGCAGATTTTTTAAGATAATTACTGAATTTCTTATTAACACACTGTCTGGGTGATTTGAGTTTTTCTGTGTAACGGGGAAATCACTTTCCACTTTTGTAAATGTCTGTTGGATAATTTGTCTAAGAAACTTCTCTGCTCTTACTTTTGTGTTATCATCTTCTAATACTTGGGTCTAGGAAACTGCATTAGGTGCCCCTACTCCTTCTCTAAAGCTGCGTTTCTCTTTAAAAGGTCTAACTGTTAGTGTACTCCTAAAAGCCAAATAAAAATGAATTTGTTCATTGCAAGACCTTGTGCTGTAACTCATTATTGCAATAATGAATCTGTTTGTGATGCCCTGATCCTGCCATCAGTTAAGCACATGATTACACTGAATTGAATGACTTCACATGCATAAGGTGAGTCACGAGTTTAAGTGCATACCGAGATGAGCTAATTTTCCCTGATACACTTTGCCAAATCTCTGTCTATTTAAATACTTCTGAGAAAGGGGGGGGAAAAAAAAAAGTCATTACATTATCTAATGACAAAAGGGTTTATTTTGGTACCATTATATTAAAAACCTGTATCAGCAGATTGTTGGACCTCTTCTCTTTCCTAGCTTGCCTTTTGGTCTCCATTACTAAGAATATTTAGTAGATTTCTGCAAGTGAATTACAACCTGCTCAAGATTATTCTTCTGTGCCCTCTCCCATCAAGTGTCTAAGTAAATGCAATGTTTACAAGGCAAAGGGAGGAGAGGGTTGCCATTATTTCTAAGAGACAAATATTTAGGAGGTTTTATTCACATTTAAGAATGGAGGACTTGTAACAATATCAAAAAAGTGCATTCCTAAAAAAAATGCAGTGTGCATTTGGAAGACGAGAAACAATTGCTGTATTTGTTGAAAGCTGTTTATAGAACAAAAAAAAGAAATGTAAAACTTCTATCATATGGTCAAATCACTTGCCTGGTAAATCACATTCTGCCTGGTGTGACAGTAATGAAGGATTTTATCTCCAGCCACTGCAACCATAGTTTGCAACATCTGTAAGTATTTTATTTACTCTTATACAGGCAGGCTCACTAACACTCGCATGGAGAATCCTGGCAACCTTTCTGTCTGCCTTTTTACCTCCCCCTCAGAAAGTTACCTCAAAGTTTTGTCTAATTTCATAGCAAGCAAAAAAAAAAACGAGGCCAGATCATGGGCTGGTGTAAAGCAATTTGGCTCTTTTCTCTCATTTCCCAGGCAAGGGTCCGAGCCCACCCAGTCTGCATTTCTCTGCAGCACCCGTGATGCCAGCTCAGAAGCTGGAGGTCACATGGCCACTATCAGGTCAAACTGTGTCCAGTCTGAGAAGTGAGTTGTATGGGCCGGAGGGGTTAGCGTTAGGGCACCGAAACCGCTGTACTGCTCTAGGTGTGCTCTGTACCCCTGAAGGAGCTTTGTGTAGGGGTGGTACCCCGTACCTCTACGTGGCGCACTGCATAGACAAGGCTTCATAGCAACGCCCTGTCCTGCTGCCAGGGTGTCTGTAAAACATTTAACTATGGGAAGGTGGTGCGATGATGGCTAATTATCGTTAGAATTATCTGTAGCCTTGTCCTCCCTGATCTATTTGCTGTATTTCTTGTTGTGGTCAGTTCTTTAATTAGACTGCGGATTATTCTGGAACTGGATATTTTTGCATTTTACACCTAGCCTGAGAGGAGTCCTGTTCCTAGGAGACTCTCTAGGTTGAGTGATTGTCATGATAATGTAAACGGTTGCAGCTCCAATAATGACAAAAGATCTTAATTCAGGGGAATGTAACCATTAGGACTGTGTGATTTATAATATTATTGTGAAGAGAGATTCCTTATAAAAAAGGAACAGGAAAGTAAGTATGTTTGGTACAATGTGTTATGGAAGGAATTAGTAGCTCTTTGATAAGTAAGGTTTCAGGAAAACCCTTCTCTTAAAAAAAAACACCTTCTCTTAAAAAAACAAACACCTTCTCTTAGTTCTACTAACAATCATGTGCCAAAATTAAGCTAAATTACATTTTGTAAATTCTTGGATAGAGTTTAAAAGTCTTGAGTAATGACATTGGCTGAACTATTAGTGTAAGTCCTTAAAATATAAGTAGTTTCTTGATACTTTCCACTTTGGGACATCTTTCTTTAGAAAAAATGCACAACAAAACCAGATGCTGCTCTACGTGCATAGGAGAAATCAATGAATGGGATCAATATTCCCTGCACAGGTAATAAATGCTGAGAAGCATTTCTGTCTATCTAAATTGATCCTAGAGAATTCTTTAAATTGGTTCTGATGTGTATAAAAATCATTTCCCTATTGATCAAAGCTTTTCTTTCTTTCCTTCTTTCTTTCTTTCTTTTGATATGTTATTTCGTCTCTGCCATCGGTAATGGTCTCAGGCTTCTCTATGCAGCTATGATAAACAGAATTCCTTAAACCCATGCAAGATCATAATTTTAATGAAACAAGAAGTAGCTGGGTTTGTGTCTTTGAAGATGAATACTTTGCGTACAGTTAGGCAGTGCAAGTAATTTTAAATTGGGAAAGTTACTACATCTGAATTATTTACACAAAAGTCTGAAGTAACTGCAGGGCTTCTATTGGAAGCAATTGTCCAAATCCAGCGGCTCCACTAGTCCGTTCGCTCTGGGAGTAAGCGCGGCTGGAACATAGCGGAGAGCTTTCGATTTTTCACTGTCCTTGTTCTGCTCTGTATCTGAGTAAAAGAGTTGATGTTGGCTGCTGAGTCGATGGAAAAAAACTTATTCTGAGATAGCAGACGTACTAATTATCAGTATGAATGTCTCAGCATAACATGCTCTGATAAGTTGGAGTTTGCGACTTTTGTTACAATGCTGTTTTGTCAACGTTTAACCTGCTCGACTACTCTAAAAACATCAAGTACTTCTCTGCTAAACCGGGAATTTTCAGAGTACTCGATAATTGAATGTTACATAATTTGTAAATTAATTTGCCTGAAGAAACATTTAATGCTTCAGCATGTCTCTGACGGGCTTGCTGGTGAGGGTGGGGAGTTTGCTCAGGCATAGCAGGGTGTGCAGGTAGCAGCCTGCGCCCCCGGGACAAACCGGGCAGGTGAGGTCTGCTGGAGTGCTCCCTGCGAAGAGGGCTCCCTTTCCAGCTGCTTGAGAAATCAGCTGCCTGACAGCCTTTACAATTTTGACTTATTTTAAGATGAAAGCTTAAGGCTTTGGCCAACATCTTTAATTGACTGTTGGAGCCTAATACCAGTAAACTAGGCTGCTTTTTGGCTTGCTCAGTCCAAAGATGTGACTGTTTCCAGCTGTTTGAACACAGAAACCAGTAGAACACTACTTAACATGGTCTTGGCAACGTTTCACTCAAAATTCATTCTGTAAAGAACATGGTAATCATGGCTGTGATTTCTGTTAGGCTCTTATGGAATGTAAATTGTCAAACTGTTTTTTGACAAGTACAGGTTTTGTTCCCTCTACCCCTAGGTAATTTGGTTCCATCAACCCAGCAAATTAATCTTGTTCAGTTTTGTCTTCTGGAGAAATGCAGTAACAAATTAGATTGCTTCAACATACCAGCACTATTTTAAATTTAACCACCAGTTCAAATTAGGAGATCGATTTCATATTGTATTCACATGAGTGGCTTTGGTTTTATCAGTATTTACATAGCAGCATAGGTATGCAAAGTACCTTGCAGATGAGAAAAAGCATGTCAATATGTAGCACAACTGAGCTTCGCTGAATGCAGTCACTTTGATTTTAAGCTCATGTGTTTAGGTTGGTCTCCAGACTCCAGTAAAATTCCTTCTTTTTTTTTTTTCTTCCCCCCCCCCAGATTCTTGCTTTTGACATTTTATGGCTATGGCCTTTTCTTAGGCCCACAGCTTTATGTACATTTGGAAAATCTACAAGGCCGGATTTCCAGACAAGATAATTCATTCTAATGACCCCATTTTCCAAAGTGAGGTACACGTCTTAAAAGCAGTCACAGCTTTTGAGGTACTAATTGATTTTAGGTTCGGTTCTGTACTCAGAACCATGTAGAAATAAGGTTTTAGTATCAGGAATAGTTTTTCTAGAAGAGCATGAGTGATTTTTATTGTTTGGTTAAGTACAAATGTTATTTCCAGCCCAAACAACAGCACTGCATTTGTAATTAATCATTGCCTAAAACCAAGAGCATTGCCAGTCTCCAACTGGCAGCCTGGCGAGATAGCGCAGATGAGATTAGGAACAGAGTTTTTTCTCAGTAGGACACCAGGACTGGACACCTACAGCAGCAGCTTGCTCAAATGGTGGGGAAAAAAAGGGAGCTGAAGTACACTGATCACTCAGAGGAAATTTGTTTTCATCCGAGGAGAAAGGTGACTGTTCAGAAACACCGCGTCCTATGCTGCGCTGCTTCTGACGGCACCTCCAACTGCCGCGCACCTCCCAGGTTAGCTGGGATTCTGACAAGCGTTTTGGTGGAAACTCTGTGTTTCCCCCACACCACCTGGGTGGCAGTTTGGGGTCTGGCCCAGCTCTGGATTTCTCCGTGGGTCCCCAGGGAGGGAAGCAGTAGCAGTATCATGGGCTGGCTCAAGCTTGAGTTTTGTGTGGAGAAAACATGATCCAAGTGCATTTTAGCGTGCAAATAGTTTTTTTCTGGGGGGGGGAGGGGGTGGGGTGGGTGGTGGTGTAACCTCTCATCATTCTTAATGATTCTTTGCACAGAAATTATTTACACCTTTCATTGCCTTTGCTGCCTTTCTCTCTCTCCTTTTTCTAACTCGCTGCATCTTTTTGAAGCAAGTGACCAGATGGTCAGAGCTTATGTTATTCTAAGGATATAATAGAGGTACATCAGAAAAATTAGTACCTATGTTCTAGCAATGGGTAACAGCAAATCAGCTGTAATTAGTACAAAGGCTGCTACCGTAGGGTCTCTTTGTCGTGGCAATGTGCTTTGTCATCACTCCTGTCTGCCAGTTTGAGGAAGAAGGATGAGCTCAGGACTGGCGTGGGGCCAGCCAGAGCAAAGCCGCATTTGAGCGCCCTGTGTTGCCCATGCAGGAGGTGCACCAGCAGATCCAGAGCGGGTTCTTTGGAAGCCTTGTGAGCTGGAGGTCTAGAGGCTGTGAGATCTAGAGGTCAGAGTCTTTGAGGCTTCGTTCTTCTAAGCAGGAACTGGTCATTTCAATGCAAATCCGCATAATTGCTCAGTTCACTGAATTTGCATAGACCAGCCTCACCTGACAGTTTGGTAAAAGGTATGAAGAAAAATTTATCTCCAGGCATTTATATTTCTCTGAGTGTTGTATCAAAGTGCTTTTGTTAGTGCACAAGTAAGTATCCTTCATGAAAACAAGAGTTTTGAATGCCAATTATGTAATAATTTTTGTTTGCTTTCCTAATTGGAGAACATTTTGAAAGAGCAATAAAGCACAATTTGTTCCTTCTTTCCAAAACAAAACATCTCCTTTTAGAAGGATGGAGGGAGTAAATTTACATTATAATGAGCAAATTGTTATAGGCAAGTAGATCAGTGTCGACATAAAGGGTGACGGAAACGAGATGTTCTCATTTTGTGCGTCCCACTCCCCTTTCGCTCCCTCTCACGCATATTTCCCCTTGCACCCTGCTCCTACCCAGCAAGGAAGTGGCTGTACTCGTAAGCAACGGTAGTAACACATCACAACTCAGCTAACAAAAGTTAATGTAAAAAGAATCATTCTTCACGAGGGCTGCCTCATACAGCTAAACCTTTTCCCCAGCGAGTACTAATGATGAAGGCATGTGCGGTTTGCTATTGCACCTCCTCTCTAGTTGCTTTTTATTGTCCCTCTCTATTTTCCTATTGGCTTTGTGTCATTTCCTGATACTGTCGAAATATTGGCATGGACTGACTGGCTGCGAGTGCTATATTTGTGCTTCAGGCACATGACTTATCTAGCCAGGAGTTTAAAAAAATGCAGTGTTAGAGTCTGCTGCCAAACCGGGAGGGGAGGTGAATTAGACATTGAAGCTGTCCTCTCAGTTATCAGTCTGTCTTGCCTTTACTTTCTGGAAGCGAAATGCAGTTGTCCAAATCTTTTCACCTTCCCATCCCTCTCCCTTTGTAATGAGTGGGCTCGTTACTGGGTTTGAGAAGCTGAAAGTGACATTAACCCCCTGTCCAGCTGTTGTGGTGTCAGGGCTCCAGGCGAAGTGGCATTTGTTTGGCTCTTTGAGAAGCCATCCCAGCGATTGCCTGGAGAGTCTGGCTGCCAGTGAAATCCATATGCAATGCTTCTGTCAGCAACGACTTGCTGGAAGGGAGTTTATAATAAATATTCACATCTGCTGCTTTGGACACTCTAATCCATCCTACAGATCTTTGCTGTGTCAGGCTTTGTTCTAGATGAGGAAGCCGGGTAGTTATAAAGGTTTGCAAATAGGGCATATTTATCATGGTTAGCTCTACTTTCTAGTTCCCTTTCTTGCACAAATATCCATGACCACGCTAAGCATAACTTGTGATTAAATATTCTCGGTGCATTTGTAAGATGTTTTAGACTGTGTGTTTCCTTTGATAAATGGAGAAAATGGCAGTTGTTTACTTCCTGGGCTGTCAAATGAAGCCATCGCGTCTCGGTGAGCAGAGCACAGAACGTCGTCGTTATGAATCGGTTTGAATGAAGGGACAATATATTCCCTGGATAAACTGTACATCACATAGGCACACCCAATGCCCTATGGCTTGCACATTATTAAAATTGGGACAGATTCCTCCATACTAACTTCTGTTGGGCAATATGTTCCCATTGGCTACTTGGTGAATAATGTGACTGACTAAAAATAGCAAAGTATCTCCTGTTTTTCATAATCTTCCAAAAACTATGACCTCAGTGCCAGATTGACTTTGCCGGTGTCAATATTAATTATTCCTCTGCTGGTGATGTTTTTGCTTTCAGAAGGAAAATCCTGATACATAAGAAAGCCGTGATCTTTTGGAGGGCTTATTGAACTTGCTCCTAATAGAAAAAGGTGTTTGACCAAGATCTTGACTGGCAGTGCAATGCTCCCATTGTTGGGAGGACCACATCAACTTTGAAATTAATGTATTGATCCTCTCTCTTTTTTTTTTTTTTAAACATGAAACTCATGTTTATTATAGGTAATTTCTGAAAGGAGAGAGTCTTTATCTGGTGGCTGGGCAAATAAAAGGTGCTTCAAACATATCACTTACCAGCTGTTACCACTGCTTTTACTTAAGCAGGAAGATAATACGCTTACAAATTCATTCTGCTTCCTTGAGAGTGATAAAAACTTTGGTTTGTAAATAAACACATGCAAAACTGCAAACTCCTTAGAACCTTCTTTAAGTTTTCGTTTTTCTACTGCTAGACCTAATTCTGTAGTATAGACAACAATGTCTATATGATGACAATGATGTCATTATTTATTTTTTTTTCCAGAAGGATATAAGGGAGCAAAGGCACTCAGTTCAGTTAGATGCCTGACCTCCTTGAAATACAGTTGAAAACCCACATCTCCGTTTCTTAGAGTTGGACAAGAAAAGAAGTGTTAATAGTGTTGTCTGATGCTGATACCTCCAGGTATCAGAAAGGCATCTACTTCTCCAGCGCTCGGTCTGTGTGTCAGAATCTGCCCCTGAATACTTGCATCCAAACATGAGTAAAATATCTGTGCTCCTAATGAGTAGCACGTTGGGATCTCCGGGTTTGCTTAATGGCTCCGAAATCCAATCTCACTATTATCGATCTGTCCAACTTTCCTTACTTTTATCTCAGAAAACAGTAGTATGCATGCTTAATCTTTAAAGATTAATCTTTAAAGCGGCGATCTCAAAATATCCGGCTCTGCTCTTTTCCTTCGCCTTTGCAAACCTCGATGACTTTTCCTCCAATTTTCAGGTCTTGCCGTGGCTCTGGGCAGCACCAACGGATCCGTCAAGGTTCTGCAGCAGGAGTTTGAGCAGCTCTCCAGCCTGCGGGGCCAGGGCGGTGAAGTGTGCGGTGTGCTCTTTGATCACGAGGCAGAGCGGCTGCTTTCCGGGGCTAAAGCCAACGGTAGGGTTTGTCTCTGGACCTGAGGAGCAGCACCTGGCCCAACGTAACCTTAATCTCAAGGTGTTATGGGGAAGAAAAAAAAAATAAAGTGTGATAACATAGCAGCAAGGACTTAGGGAACATTTTCAGTTAGTGGCCAGCGGGAAGAGTTGCATGAAAGGAGCGTTATTCTGCGCTTTATCCAAATAAAATCCCCAATTTCTCCCTCCTTCTGTTGACACCGTGTTTTTCCCAACACCAAGAACCTCTCTTTTGGTGGTTCCTGGAGAAACAGCTTTACAATGACGCCTAATGACAGAGCAGACGAATTGCAAGGAGATTGATTTTCAATGTAACGCAACACGAGACACAAGAAAAGAGCTGGGGGAGCCCCTTCCCAAATGCTGGCCTGTGGGAAGATGTGAAGTTTTCATAATGCAGCGATGGGTGGTTTTTTTGTTGGGCTGTTGGTTTCGTTGTTTTTTCCTCCCCTGCAGCAGACGCTCCGGACGCCGCCGAGGCAGCAGGAACCGGCCGCAGAGTTGGGCAGAGCGGCGCTGGGGGCGCCCGCCGGGGACCTGCGGGGCGGGGAAGCTCCGCCGCTGGATTCTAATTTAAATATATTTTTTTAACCCTTCTTCCTTTTTTTTTTTTTTTTTTTCCCTCCCTCCCTAAAAAAAAAATAATTAAGAAGACTAGGCGGACGGAGGGGAAGTGCGCGGCCCGCCGCGGGCATGCCGGGCCCCCGGGCCGGGGAGTCCCCGCAGGGGAGCGGGGCCGCCGCGGGGGCTCCTCCGCCCGCCCCCCTCCCGCCTGCCCGCAGCCTAACCAGCCCCCTTCCCCTCCCTCCCCCGCCGTGGCAAAGCTTGAATCGCAAGAGATCCTCTGGGCGTAGGGAGGGGAGATATATATATCTCTATATATGTGGGTTGTGGGGTTTCTTTTTTTTCCTCTCTCCCACCCCTTCCCCAACCTCAAGACCTGAGGAAATCCAGCCCAAGTTCGGCGCGATGACTGTGCTGCTGGCATCGGGGCTTCTCCGCGGCATCTCTGCCTCTGGACCGCCTCGCCGCTGCTCGCTTTGAATCCTGAGCGCTGGGTTAAAGCTTAATTCTCATGTTGTGGTTGCCGGGCTGCCGCTTTTCCGTGTTTTGCGATGGGAGGTGGAGGAAAAGGGATTGTCCGTGAGTCAACGCTGAAAATGTGATTAGGAGGAACTGCTTTCACTAATCTGTTTGTAACCTTTTAGTCCATGTTGGCCTGTGACCCCTTTCAGCTTTCCGATCGAGCCTGATTAGGTAAGTGTAAATTACTCACTCGGGGTGAGGGAAGGCGGATGGAAACGTTTCGCTCAGCAACTTACCTGCGATCCTGGCCTCTCTCATGATGAGAAATGATGAGAAAGTTCAGCTGTAAACTAATTCTGAGCTGAGTAGCATTTGTTTACTTGTTGAAATCTGCCCGTGCAAGACGTCTGCAGTCTGTCTGATTTCCAGGATCGCCGCCGAGCTGAGTGCTTGGGAGTTGCTGTGGGACAGCTCAGATGCTGTAGCAAAATATAATGGTCTTATTTATGATCTTTGGAGAACTTTTTTTTTTTTAATATAATTTGGAGAGCTTCCTTGTCAAACTTCAACACATGCTTTCAATTGCTTTACATTTCCTCAGATGTGAATTACTTAATTTGCTTCTGCCTTTTTTTCCCCCCCCCTAAATACCCACCCATCTGCAATGTTGCAGCCTACCTGTAGCATTTAGGTGGGTGAGATTCTCTGCTCTGTAGATATATGTAAAGCAGCTGTATTTGCGTGAATCACTTGATTTGCAAACAACATGTTACAATAGATACTGCTGATAGTAGTAACAGGGTGCATAGTCCTTGTGATGGAAACCGAGCTAGTACTTCAATTAAGAAGGTATGTTTTTGAATTTGATAAAGCTTGTGTAATATCCGGTGTCTCCCTCTGTTGTGGGTTTGGAAAAACTGCTTTGTCAACAGGATCCCTTAGCTGCTTCTCTAGGACTAAAGCTTTCTTCTGCTCCTGCTTTTTGGCTTCAGTTAGGGGAGAATTAATTGCTGAATGTCTGCAGTCCACTAAAATTCATGACAGATAAAAAACATCTTCCTGAGGAGTGGAGAGGGAGTGGATGTTTGCCTGTGTGTGTAGGTTAATGCGTGTCTGTGAATGCTGTGTGTATCTGTGTGTGTACGCTGTGGGAATGGAGGAAGAGAAGGAACGCACACACATCCAAACAGTCCATTTCTGGTGCGTGCAGGCACCTACCTCCATCGTTCTGCATCCACACAGAGCTAATACTTCATTGCATTTAAAAGTTTCCTCTAATACTTCACCTGATTCCCTTAAGAGAAGTCAGAAACTGTTTTGCTGCTGGGGTGGCGGTGGTGGTTGTTGGCTGGTGCGCGGGCAGGACGGTGTGTTGGTGGCCGTGATATGGCATGGCCGGCAGCCGGCACGCACCCACGGAGCCTTCTCCTGGAGCTGGCTCTCGCTGGGGAGAGCGCAGAGCATCTCTCCCTCGCTGGGTCAGTCCTCCGTTTGACCGCTTCAGCAGAGCTCTCTAAAGGTCAGGCCATGCTGTGTTGCTCCCAAAGTTTTCGAAAGGCTCCAGCTTAATCAGATAGACGCGTTTCAGCGGCAACACGCATTACACAGGCAGTTAAAAGTCCTGCTCTCTGTGTTTCTCTCTGGGAATTACTGAAATGCTGAATAATGGAGAAGGTGAATTACATCTTTTTTTCTGTTGGGATTATACATACCTGCCACGGGCTGGGATGTGGTGGTAGTCCAGATAGTCCCTCTTCGGAAATACTGCATATAGAATTCTGTAGTATTTCACCTCTCACAGACCAAGTATAACCCAGCACTGTGTTTCATACTGGAAGATTGTGTTTCATACTGCAGATTCTGTTTATATCGTTTTTTGACTCAGGTTTTCCACCTCAGTTTAGTGAAGTGCGCTGTGCAGCATACATAGCACAGAGGGACAGAGGCCACAGCAGGAGGTTAAGACCATGCTTAAACTTGGGTTCAAATCCCACCGAGCTGCCCCTCACCATGTGATTTCAGGCAGCTAGTTTAATTTCTGAAGCATCGGAAAACTCAACTGCACACATGAGGAAAGTAAAAATTATTCTGTGAGCCACCATTTCTATGGAGAGATTTTCCGGGCATATGCTTACAGGCATGTGTGTCTAATTTGTGTATTTCATATCTTTATTCTTTTCAACAGTAATTGAGAGGAGGCATAATTCAAATGAAGCAGCGATAGTTACCTGTGCAGTTCAAAAGCACTGATTTATTTTTGGGTGCTGGTTGAAACTATAGCCTTTATAAATCAATATTCCTTAGTATTTTGAGTTTCTTCTCACTTAAAAATATTTGTTTTCAGACTACAACACTGGTCTCCCTATGGAAGCAGCTGTTTCTCTCTGGCATTGAGATCTCATGGAGAAGCTGAGGAGGGGAATGGCTCTTCATATTCATGAAGCCTGGATACTTCTGTTTGTAATCCCTGCTTTGGTCACTCCAGCTGCCATCAATCATGAAGACTACCCAGCCGATGAAGGAGACCAGGCTTCCAGTAATGACAATCTGATCTTTGATGACTACCGAGGGAAGGGCTGTGTGGATGACAGTGGCTTTGTGTACAAACTGGGAGAACGTTTTTTTCCGGGACATTCCAACTGTCCCTGTGTCTGTACTGAGGATGGACCTGTTTGCGATCAACCGGAATGCCCTAAAATCCACCCAAAGTGTACAAAAGTGGAACACAATGGATGCTGTCCAGAGTGCAAAGAAGTGAAAAACTTTTGTGAATATCATGGGAAAAATTACAAAATCTTGGAGGAATTTAAGGTATGTAACTTTTTTCTTCATGTTAATATTCTTCATATTCTTCATACTAGTATTTAATATTGGTATGTTATAGGAATTATATTTCTGTTGGGGACTCTCAGAGGTGCTCAATATTTGCTTACCACTATTAATTGATGCCAAAGCTGAAGTCCTTTTTAGCTGTGATGCAGGTCCGGCTACAGTAATAGCTACCATGTCCCCCTTACATGCACTCACTGAGGAGAGCCAGTGGTCAGTGAAATACCAGCCCTCTGAGCCGGCTGCTCTGGGCAACCTCCTCCTTTGCTCAATAGCCTGAATCAGGCTGGACTACCAATGGTGTCTGTAAAAATGGGGATAAACCAATACTGAGTGCTCTTTGAACCCCTTTTCCAGTCCGGATAGCCAGAATTGATGGCGTGGTACTGGGAGTTGTTATGAGTGCATGAGAATGTGAGTAGATGGCAAGCTGTATTTAGTATTTTCTGCTATGATAAGGCTGTCTGGAATGGGAGGAGATGAATTCCTAGGCAGATGACCATCTCAAGTAATGGGAAGTATGGGGTTTAATTGTGATGGTTGGGTTCCTGTTAGGGATGTTGTAAAGAAATCTGTTTGGAATATGTCTTAAAAATAAGATGAGATTTTCAGAAATTATTACCCTTCACACAACCTGCATCTCTCGTTCTAATGAGCGTGGTTGCATATTTTCGATTCTGCTAAGGAAAATAGCATTTCACAGTGAAGAACAGGGTCTGTAAAAGCAATAGGTACACATGAATTTGTTCTCCCAGGTCACATGACTTTAACATGTGTACCTCTGTAATTAAGGACAGCTTATAACTCTTCATGGCTGTTGTATGCCCAATCTCATTACACACTTGCCAATTTGTTTTCTTTTCTGACAATGAAAATACTTCTGTATAGGTCTGTGTACTTCACAAGTTCTCGGTAACATAGATCACAGGTTTTTTCTAGATGCATTATTTTCAGTGAAGGTGGGATTTGGTTCATTTCTTTTATCATGTGCAGTTCATGTTCATCTTTTTGTCTCCATCTGTAACTGCAATCACTCAATATGAGCACGACAGTTTAATGTCATAGACACGAGACAAAACAAATATGTGAGGAACATCTCCTTGAGGACCATCCTGATCTACCTGTTCTCTGTTTTGCTGAAGAGTGTGAAGATGCTGATCTTGTGAACTGCTTAAATAGCAGTTTCTAGCCCATCTTTGTCTGACAGTCGTGCTTCAGGGTTCCCATTTTGATTGCTGTGTTGTCAGGGGATGAAGTGTCCCGCCTAGGTGTAATTCTGACACATGGTCAGGTTCTTATGCGGGAGCTACAAGGACTCTTTCTGGAGAGATTTTAGGAAGGAGAAAGTTTTATAAGGACTGGTTTCGAAGAGATTTCTGTGGGAGAATAAAGAGATGGATCTTCCCATTAAAGTATCATTTGCATGTGAAGTACTAAAGTACTAATCACTTTTCCTGGAAGAAATAATTGCACCCTGATAACGTGTAGGAAAAACAATTTGGGGGAGAAAGACTGTTAGAGAGAGTTAGAGCAATCTGCTTCATTGCTTGCTGTGTTCAAGAATGGTGGGGTATTTTGTGGGAAGTGAAGTTCCAGTATCCTCTGAGAAACACAAAGTAGGTGGTGAGATACCGCTCTCACACAGGGTCACGTTCAGTCCAGGACTAATGCGAGATCCTTCAGACTCAGTTGACAGTTGAGCTTTTGACCTCAACCTTTGTTTTGCTGAGAGCTCAATACTTTGTGGAGTAGAGCTTGCAACCTGGTCTAGTGGGAGGTGTCCAGGGCATTGGAACTAGATGATCATTAAGGTCCCTCCAACCCAAACCGTTCTATGATTCTATGAGATAGTGAAATGCTTTTTTTCCTCTTAGTATTGGAAGAGATTCTGTGAATGGAAGATTACTGTGCACTTCTAGGGGAATTTTGAGCGGAACAAAGGAGCGCCTGTGAACTAAGACTATAGGAAAGACAGAACTTCAAACTTTAGGAAGCTGCTGCTATGAAGTGAAATCTTGACTTCTTTGAAACATCCTAGCATTTTGCCGTTTGCTTCAACAGAACAAGCGGGCTGGTCGGACTGGATGTGATCTCTGGAGATCGCTTCCAACTTTGACCATTCTGTGATTTTACCTGCTATCTCCACAGATGAAATTCTGAGCAGTTCACAGGTCTTACAGGCTCTGAGCTCTGCTTTTTCCTCGTCCTGTTGGATTAATAAGGCCTGAAAACTTTAAGTCCTTTCCACACATGCTGAAGTCAAAGACGAGAGGCTGTCTCCAGTCACTCTGACTCAAAACCAGCCTGCTTTCTGTGGAAATGGGTGCGCTGTTTTATGTGGGCTCGTAACCCTTTCACTCACTTGATTGACTTTTGCTAATGTGGGTTCCAAATTATCATTTGTAGAAGTGCTTGTCGCTGCTTAGTTACAGCTGAAATTAGCCTGCATTTAAAAAGTCTTTTGCAAGTGTGTTTGTGTGTGTGTGTGTGTGTGTGCCAGAACTGACTCTTACTGTAGAAATTTCAACTACCTGATCTTTTGTGGATTAGGATTATTAGGTTTTTTCTAGGAATCTCTTTTCTCTAGGATTTCAAAATCTGTGAGAGGTTTCCCTTTGGAAGAACTTTCCTGCCTTGTTTCTAGATTTCTGTTTAGGTTTGGGGTGGGAAATCCCAGTGTGATTTAATCCATTTTTCTTACCACTGATGGTAACTGTAACTATCTCAGGGTAAAAGAGTAGTCTTAAAAGTTTATTTCTTGAATATTTAGCTTTCTTCTAGTGAACTATCTTGTACTTGTGATTTTTTTTGACTCAAAGTGATCATAAGTGCAAAATATAAACATGACAAAAAACCATCTAGCTTAGCTGTGCAAATGTTTGTGTGTGCCCCTAAGTCATTAACATGTACAAATGAAATGCTGAACTGAAATTCAATTGTAAATCTAAACCAATTAGTAGTTTTTCTTGTATCCTTTTGTAAAACCTTTTGTCCCTGACAGATAGTTTAGTAACCCCATGTAGCATCTTCATAGCTCTGTTTTGTGTCTTCAGAGATCTTTGTGGGTTTTGAGCCTGCCTCATCCCCTTGCTTTGACTGGGACCTAAACCAAACTTTGTGGTTCCACCTGGAAACCCCACCCTCAGAAACGTTGGCCTCTCTAATGTGAATCAAGATCTGACTCAAACATGTCTAATATATAGATTGCTGCCCCGTGTTCAGGATTTTGACTCCTGTGGAGCAATACGCAGGAGGAAGGAGCAGTCTGGTGGCTTTTACTGGTATCCCTCCGTTTCTTCCCCATCTCATTTTCCACTTCTTGGCATCGAGTCTGGTCTCTCGGGTCTCCTCCAATCTCTCTCGGAGGCGAATGCGAGGTGATGGGCAGTTGCGGTGGCTGGAGGGGAGGTGTGTAGGATGCTGCAAGTCTGAGGCAGTCTCTCAGTTTTCTCCAGACAGATCTGGCGGGGACTCTTGGGGTCACTTAGCAGCTTGCTTTTTTTCTCCCACACACCAACTGTATTTTGATTTCAGTTGTGGAGGTTAAGGTCTGAGTCCCGAGTGCTCTGCACTCACCTGTACTAGCAGAGATCTTTTCAGCGAGGTTGTTAACCCTCCCCTTGCTTCCCAGAGAGAGAAAACAAGTAAATAACAGCTCAGAGAACTGTCTCAGTTATTGTAAGTACACGTGGTTGTGTTTTAAATGAATGTTCACAGACAGCAGCTTATGTAAACTTCAGCAGACAGCATACTGCCAGCGTGATGGATGTTCATTGGCAGCTTATGGAGAAATTGTGCAAATGTCAGTGAGACAACTTCTCCCAAGTGCTGATTAGTTTTTACTCTCCTGCATAACTTACTGACAGAAAAGCACCACACACCTACCTGAATTTGAGAAATGTGGCTTGTGGCATGGTTAAGGTGTGTTTGTAGTCGCAGTTAGGAGTTGTTTGAAGAGGATTAGGTTGTCAGTTTGACAAGTCTGTAATCGCTTCTGAACTTCCTAGATCTCTCACTGCTCGATATAAGCATCTCCAGAATAACCTTCTGTGGACCTATATGAATATGTAGCAAAATACCGTTGCTGGGAAATGAATGATCGATTCACAAGAGATTATCAAGGTGACATCTTGAAGCATTCTCATGATTTTAGACCCTACAGGGCTCCCTGTCCCAGAGTGAGTCCCAGTGACATGGCTTTTGGTAGCATGGTGCCATCCTTGTAAAAATCAGTGGCAGAAAATTTATAGCCACAGACAATAAAATGTCCCCATTTGCCTGGCAGAGCATTGGGTGAGTTATCCTTTGAGTGGGAACATGAGAGGTTTTGGCATCACAGCTTGGCCTTCCTATTGATAATCAGGTCAGAAGAGCAGCTTCAACCTGCAGTTGTGAACTTCAGCTTGGAAACGGCTCTGAACATCAAGAACAGTTTTTGGGTACTCCTCGGTGGCCGCCCTGATTTTGGCCAAGCACAGAGCTGAAATTTCTTCCAGCAGTCGGCTCTACCAATGCTTAACCTCTGCTACTGCCTTTCAATGGCTTCTTCACCTCTTTGTCCTCTCCCTTTCCACCTTCACGGGTCCCAAACCCATCCTCACTCAAAAAGTCCCTAGCTGGTACCCAAATGTTTACCCCTTGCATCAGGCCCAAGTTTGGAGAAATGGGAGAACAAGCTTTGCCCCTGGGCAGGTCTCTGTGGTGTGGAAGAAAAAGAGAAAAACAGGAAAGGTGAAATTTTAGCTGTATTCTAGGGCACATTCTCCACTGACTTGAAAAGAGCTGGGATTTCACTGCTGGAGTTCTACTTTATTTTTCTCTCCCATGTTTCCTCTCCCATGTTTCCTGCCACTATATCTTAAGTTCATTGCTTTGTTTTGTCCACAAATCATCTGTAATCCTTCAGCTAGGGCCTCTGTGTCTCGCTGACTTTATGTCCTCTTGAGCAGCACTTTGCACAGTAGGGATCATGACTCTAACGGGGATCTTTGGGGTATAATCAGGATCCAAAATAAATAAGGAGCTGTACAAGCATAACATTATCATATACTTACTCTCAGCTCGTTATGGAAACCTTGACTTCAGAATAGTGCCACCTCCTTCTCCTTTGTTAATGCTCTTCAGAAATGTTTTATTAATGCAATTATCTCAATATAACTTAACAAAATAAGACCACTCATCAAAAGGCGTTAGCACATGCAAGAGTGTATTCAGCTGCTATCCTGGCGTCTCTCAGTCCCTGAAATGCAGCGTGTCCATTCCGCTGCTGGAGAAAAGGAGACGATGAAACCAAGAAGTGATTCCCCACCCCCAGAACCGTGCCCAAAATAGAAATGAAGTGGTGCAAACTGCAGCCTTGCTCTGACCATTCGTTTACCCAGTCTGGGAGTGCAACCTTATCAAATATTAATGAAACACTTGAGACGTTCCTGCAGCATTACTGAGGGGATGATTCTGTGAGGTGAAAAACAAAGGGTTCGTTGCAGCTTTGGGTTGACAGGAAGGTAAAGGGGGAGAAGGTGCCTGGACTGGTGCATTGGGCTGATCTGAGAGATCCTCAGCCCTGCCCAGGGTTATCGAACTGTCCAGCTCCAGGTTTGGATTGTGGATGCTGTGATTTATAGTAGCATGAGAGAACAGAGGTACAACACCTTAAATCTGAGGAGCTTCATTAGGCTGCTAGAAAGACAAAGTGGGGAGAAAAGAAAGGTTCTTTACTGAGTTTTCTCCTCTACTATATGAGTGTTCAGTTTCCTGGTGAATCTTGGAAAGTACTCAAGTCATGGCAAGGTAATCGTTGCAGGAACTAGCGTTATTACAGCCTCTTTGTAGTATACTAAACCAGTCATCCCAATCACTAGCAGTTTTTTAGATCTTCACTTCTGAATTCCAAGAAACTGATTACTAACCTAGGTCAGCATGGTTTAATATTGGTGACTTTAATATTGGTATTTTTCTCTCCAAGATATATGCAGCAGGGTTTTTTTTCTACTATGACAAACAAATGGGTGTTTTTTTTTCTTTTTGTGTGTTTTGCAATTTCACGTACGGCTAGAAAATCATAATACAAAAGAAATTTCAATAACGTGCCTGTGCTTTAATAAAAGAAGCCGTGAACAATGCCAGCTCTGAAGATAGCACACAGCCATTGAAATCAGACAGGGGAAACAGAACATCAGTCAGATGGAAAAGTATGATTTATTATCTCCCTTCTGGCAAAATTACAGTGACAATGTCTATGCAAAGGAATCTGAAATTACTGACTTACTGTATTTCTGTCGTAATTCGTACCAAGAAAACATACTAAAATAGATAGACATGTCACATACTGATCTGTGGTGATACCTATTTTTAAAACTATATTTTGTACTTAGCTACAGATTCTATAACATATGTATTACATTTTGCACAAGTATATTATTACAATAGGTGAAAGACGATGGGCTATATTCAGAATTTGGCCACAAAAAAATCCGTGCTGTTGCTTTCCCCAGATGACAGGAGTACATGGAGGCCCCAAATGCCAGAGAACATTAACGCTGGCTGAGCTACAGGTATACTCTCTCACAGCTCCCCACTGAAGTAGATGAGACCCAAAACTTGAGGCTCAGCATGATTCCAAATCACCAGGAGTTAAGTGAAAACCCCCATGTTTTGATCACAGTGCACTAGTGCAGAAGCGCAGTGCAGACTTTGGCCTGTACGTGCAAGCCCAAGGGACTAGTATTTTTCCAGTAAATATGACACAGGAATTTAACTTGTGCCCAACAGTTGGGCTTTGAGATATTCACTCCAGGAAATAGCCCATTGGCTCTGCTTGCTTCCAGGATTTGGGGACTGTCTGGAGAGCTGCTGCAAGAGAGGAGATACCTCTGCGCAGCCAGAGAAGAGGCTCTGGCACTTCCCTGGAAGTGCTGCTGGAGCCGTGCTGTTACGAAAATGGGATCCACAGTGCATGCAACTGTTACCAGTTCCTTCCAAGAACAATAAAATCAAGTTGGAGGGTTTTTTATAGTGCCAGACAATGCTCAGTGGGGCTGAGAGAAGCGCTCATCCCTTGGCTTTTCGAGGCTATGTCTGCCTCTGTCACCCAAGATGTTTCTGTAGGGCTGGTGAGCGTGAAGTCCGCAGGTTGTCAGCTTGTGGAGAGGGATGTCGTCTGTAGAAGTGTTGACAGATCATTGGCGAGAAGTTTTCTCAGACAATGGTTTCCTGCCAGAGCGAGGAGAAGTGCAGGTGTGTGTTTGTTGCTACTGGAATGTGCTTTATGCAGAATTGTGTTCATTAAAAATAATGCTCATTTAGCTAATTATCCTGGTTATTGTTTTTAAGACTATAATTAGATAAGTCATGTAGTGACAACACTCAGTCTGGTTGCAGTATAAAAACACATGTAGCATTAGGCTTCCTAACTCTTTATTCTGTGGTACAGTTAAGGTAATTTTTTGGGAATTATAAGAAAATCAGTGTGCATGGGGAGCATTAGGGTTTGAAGCAGCTCCTCAAAGCAAGGAATCTCTCTGTCAATCATTAACTGTGGTCATCCCAGACAGGAAAACCTTTCTGACGGAGGGTTATCCCAGTGTGCTCCCTGTGTTAGCAGACTCCAGCATATTCTCTCCTCCTGGATAACCTATTCAAACCCATTTTCATTTCACATCCTTCCCAGCTTGTGCTCATAACCAAATGTGATAACATCTTCTGAAGGACTGAAACCTCGTGGACCCTGCTGGCTTCTCTCTTGAGGGTTTGAGCAATGGGAACTGGATGTAAGGGGGAGACGGCAGAATTTGGAAGATGACGCCTCCGTAGTGCCAGTTAGTAAAGAACTGCTTTATTCTGTGGCACAGGTTCCCCACTGCTATGAGCTGCTAGAGCACCATGGATTGCAAAGTTTGATACCAGTTAGATGCTGTTCTGTGGAGTTTGCATGACGCTGACCTGAGACAAGGATGTGCCTGAGGGAGCTCCCATGAAGCCTAATTTGCCTTGTCAGATGCCAGAAAGTAAAGAGGTAGGCTAGGCTATCCAAAAAAGTACAGATTATGGGGAATGAGAAAGAAAAAGCAAGAAGAAACAAGTCGCTCTTTGTTGTGATGCCCACCTCTCAACATGCAGTGAAAACAAGACCGGTGTCAAAGCCCAGGAGCAAAGGAAACCAAAACCACAGGAAGCCCAGGGAGACATCTGATGTTAACCCACTGGTGCAACCACGACTCACTGCTTGGCAGAACGCAGCTTTGGAGCAGGACTTGAAGAAAACAAACGAGAAGGGGATGTGTGTGTAGATGTAATTGTGGACACTCAGCACCCTTGAGCTCCTGTACCTTCAGCAATGTAAAGGAATAAAGCGAGTCAACCACTCCTTGGACGTAGACTGGGGTTCAGACAACACATGTTGGTTTTTCTTCTCCTTGGGAGGAAAAAAAGGCAATACTGCAACAGAGTGTGTTAATGAAGATCAGTAATGAGCTTTTGTCTCCAGCTTTGATGCTGGTGGGAATCTTGAGCTTGGCAGGGTGAGCAAGAGTAAAGTATTCAGGAAGGAGCTGCTTCTTCAGGGGGAAGGAGGGAGCATATTGTTGTGCCGGCGGGATGCAGGAGCTCACACTGCAATACTGGGGGTTGGGACCAGCTTCCCTTAGGGCACAAGAGGTACAAAACTGTGAAAGGCTGATGGTGATACCACACTGAAGTCTGCTGCAAGCGGCCTGCAGCAAGAGGAGCTCACTCCTTCCCTTGACTGCCGTGACCCAGACAGGAGTCACCCAGCAGGGTCTTTATTGCCAGGTGCATGGGGACACCGAGCTTGTCTTCAGGCAAAGCAGACTGACTCCAAAGATTGCATTCAGTTGGACCAGACAGCCGTCATCTGGGTATCTCGTGAGTAAGTCTCACAGGGCCACATCCATCACTGGTGTAAATCTACCTGTTCTGTACTGGGGCTGTGGAAAGTGCATCTGATGATCCAGACAGAAAACTGCAGGAGATGGAATGGGACCAAGATCCAGATCTCCTCCCTGGTGGTGGCTGGTTATGTTGTACCTGTCTGCTTAATGTAAATTTAGTATTTTATCACTACATAGAGCTGATCAGGCCACCTTCTCCCATCTTTCAGCATGAGTGAAGAAGGAAACAGCAGATTCAAATACAGGGAAAATATATGTAAAAGGGATCATCTTTCTGACCAGGTTCTTAGTTCCTTTCTCCTGGCCCCTGGAGGCTTTCTCCTAGACAAGGCTCCTTCGTTGCAAGAGCCAATAGGGAGGGAGTGGAGAGCAGGGAGCTGCCAGCTGGGCTCACTTTCCCTATTGATATTGAAAGGAGCTTAACAAATGTGAAGCACAGACAGACATTTTGTCTGTGTCCAGTTGGGGCTGCTCATTGCACGTTGGAGCTATGGACCCATCTGTCATATCTGTAAGCTTTCGAAAGCTTTCCCTGTGCACTGGGCATATCTGAACTAAATAACTATTGTAATAGAGTCATAAAAATTATCACCAAAGTAATAGAGAACTCCAGTCCCCTCAGCCCCGGGGTAGGTGAGGAGCAACTATTGTAAGAAATAAAATGAGACATATATCAAAACAAGAAGAGTGTTCTTAGGAAAGAAGTGCAAAGTCATGTTATTACAAAAAGCTCTGCTGCTTCTCTCTGGAGAGAAGAGCAACCACGAGACTGCAAATATGCAGCTCCTGTGGAAAAAGGGCCAGGGCTTGGCTCGAGGTTGTCTCTCTCTCTCATCAGCTAATGGAGGAGTCACCCTCCAGATCGAGACATAGTTCCAGGAGCCTTTTAAACCCGTCGAGTTGTGTGGCACGTAGCAAATATAGGAGCACAAAGCTCCTAATGCCGTCACAGTCCTGAGTCATCAGATGTGGGCCCAGGATACCCGTGGTGAGGCACATCTTCTGTGCTTCACTCCCTTGTCTGGCCTGCTGACCTCTAGTAGCTTCCCAGGAACT
Source organism: Trogon surrucura (assembly GCA_020746105.1). Lineage (NCBI taxonomy): Eukaryota > Metazoa > Chordata > Aves > Trogoniformes > Trogonidae > Trogon > Trogon surrucura. The sequence continues at coordinate 49,349,626 of CM036621.1, read as the reverse complement.
TTCACCAAAAGATGGCAAGGATAATGATGGGGCTCTGAGCAACCTGATCTAGTTGAAGATGTCCCTGCTCACTGCAGGGTGATTGGACTGGATGACCTTTGAAGGTCCGTTCCAGCCCAAAGCCGTCGATGATTCTGTGTTGTTTCCAGGTATGGACAGGACCGAGAGAAGGGGAGGTGTACATGACCTGGGTGAGGATTACAGCATCCTTCTGCATTTCCGTCTCCAGAATCCAAGCCTTGTCCCCAGCCTGCTGGAAAGACTCTTGTACCTGTGAATAGGCAAGAAACAGTTAGTGGTAACTAAAATCAAGCTTTAGCTGGAGAGCTGCAGAGCTGCAGCTATTGGCTGGAGAACTGCATGTGTAGGCTGAGAAGGTCAGCAAGTCATCTTCAACCTTCTTATGATGGGGCCGTTTTGAGTATAGGATGGAATCACCGTTTACAAAAACATTCACAGTAATATATTTGTGTCTTTCTTGTCCTTTCAGTGGAGAAATTTGTCATTTCAGTCTTATATTAGTAATGTTTGTGTGCGTGTTGGAGGCTCCCTTAGAAATACAGGATCTCAGCATCCCCTTCTGCTGCTTCCTGGAAGGCAGCTCATTGTTTTTAGCCGATCTGCAGTATGGTGCAAGCATTTTTCAAGTTTTGGATGGCACAGTTCATTTGTATTGCTCCTGTTCCATATAAGTGGGATACAGCTCCAGTTATTCACTGCAAGTAAATTATCTAATGACTTAGTAGTTTTTTCCTGTTGCAAAATCATTTGCAACCTGGTGGCATTTTCAGTGATTATACTCATCTGCAATGACTCACCAGATTGTTTATTTGAGCAACTTTCCACCTGTGGAAAGTCCAAGTCATTACAGTTGCTGTAGTGTAATTTATACCAAGTCTCCACTGCCTGGATGGATGATTTTATTTTTTTTTTTAAGTAACAAAAACGAGTGAAATTTTTGCCCCATGTGAGTTCTTGTAATGGTACACATGCACGTACACACAAAAAAAGAGCCTTTTACCAAACTTTCAATACAATTTAGATGGTTAGGGTATGCACTGCTAATAGTGAAGGCAAAGTGAGCAGCCCAGAAGACAAATGGGCTGATTTCAGTCTCTCCATCGGGTGGGACTTGCTAGCTGGCCTGTTCCCCAGTTTTAGCACCTCCAGATTTTCTCAGTTGAAAGCTTTCTCTGAATTCCCTGCAATCTCCTGCTAATCTGCCTGAGATCACAGGCAATTTCAATAACAATGAAAATGATTCTAATTTCAACTCCAGGAGTATCTTCGATGAATGCTATCCCGGTTTCTTTTTTTATTCATCTCTCCTGGTTTATGACTTTCCACCTCAGCCATAATGTGGAAACCATTTTTGCCTGTGATTTTATTCATCAGGTCCTTTTAAACTTTCTTCCATTTCTTGCTTCCTGCTAATAAACTTGCCACCTGAAACTGTAGCTGCAAAAATAATTTCCATCAGAATTGCCATTGTCCTAAGTGTCATTAAAAGTTACAGCTACCCTTAAGAGGCAAGTGCCCAATTTGACAGACTTCACTTTGCATTGCTCTGCTTTTCCTGCTGTTCTGCCTGGAAAGAGCAAGACTCTGTCAGTAGAACCTGTCTGAGGCGGCAGACTGAACCAGATTATCTGTGTGAGCGCTGGCACACAGTCTCTTGAAAACTAAAAGATTAAGAGATTGGCAGCAGCTGTGGTTTTCAGCTTGTTCTCCCTTGGAGCTCAGCACTTGCAGGAGGTGGGACACATCCAGTCCTTCCCAGGGACATATAGGCAGGAGGTGCTGGTGGATCCATATCTAAGGCAGGGCACAAATCCGGAAGTGCCAGGTTAGATCTACGGTGTTCAAAACTGCCTTGACATCAGTAGAAACAGAGACAATGGCACCTCCTTCTTTTTAAGGGCTTTCCACTTGTTTTTCCAACACATTTTCAAAGGAGAGAAAGCATTGCAACCCTGTGTTCAGTGAGACTACCATGAGAAGCATATTTGCAATATCGTCTAGAAAAGACATATCCTTAAGCACCATTCCTTTTTAGTGCTTAAAGGAGGTGGGAGCTAATGTGCCTGGTTGAAGTTCGTGGTGGTATCAAGAGTCCCAGCATCTGCTCTGCCTTTGCTCTGGTGCAGTGGAGCCTTGGGTTTCCATGGGGCTCGGAAAGCAAACCCACTGGCTTAGTTTCTTGGTTGTACACCACTTCAGATTCCAGCCAACAAAGCAGATTATCCAGTCATTATGCCCATTCTGTAAATACATCTCTTTGACTGTGAAAAGCATCACAGGCCCCGATAGCAAATCTGGTCAGTTTAGTGGAAATGCTTGAATTGTCTTCTACTAACTTGAACAGCCCCTGCATGATGATCAGTGTGTGTGTATGGTAACATGATTAGATGGTTGTAAACACTTACATGAAGCATTTCTATTTCCTTCCTCAAAAGAAATGTCAAGTGTTTGTGATATAATAGTTGTAAACTTTATATTGCTCTGTAGGTGTTTGCTAGTAGCTGTCTATAATTGCTGAAGGGCTGTTGTGCGATAGTCAGACGACACGAGGACATGGTACTTACGTGACTACTTCATGGGACTTTGTCAATGAGATGAAGTCTTTGAGTATGGGATTATGGGACATTCTTGTACAAATACCTTCTTGAAGCTTATCTGGAGAGTGTCGGAAGGAGGGGGAAGAGTGCTTCCCAATAAATCCTGATAACACATGCCTGGAGGAAATCAGGAGCTGGTGTCTAAATTCATAGAACGGGAAGTCTCAAGGAGTAACAGGGCTGTGCTTAGTCTGTTTTAATGATGTAAGATCCACTGGCTCTTGAAATACTTAGGTGCCATGTAACACTTTGCTCTCAGAAGGCTGCTTGCAAAATGGGCACTGTTTTCGCAGCTCCTGCAAGGATACAAGCCTGAAGTCCCAAGTCTGAGTGAAGCCACTTGGTTTAGTCACAGCTGATTGCAGGAGACTTGGCCTTAAGACTTGGTCTGAGATCTCTTCTGAGCTGGGTGACAGCCAACTTACAGGACTGCAGTGAGTGCACTTGGAAACCACAGTCAGCCTGGCGAATGTGACGGCAGCAAAACCTGAGGAAAATTACTTCTGATTGATAGAACAAACAGGTAAAGAAAAAGTATCAATCAGATGTCACCTTCAGAGGTTTTCCTTTGCTTTAGGTAAATCACTCCCTTTCCACCTCCCTAGAGATGTTTGCATAGAAGCAGCTTAAGAGTGATTGACAAGCAGATGTGTAGACACAGAAAGCCTTTTTGTAGGCAGGGAAGAGGAGATGTGCAGTATAATGTTTCATATATAAAGATGCTTCCTCCATTCACTCAAGGAGAGTGCTTACTATTCAGTAATAAGCTTTTGCAAAATAATGTACATGTTATAGAAAAGTCTTTTACATGTTTGGGCAGCAGAGAGGCGGGTTAGGGTGTTGTAGCTGTGGACAAGGCGTGACCTAAGGGTGAGATACAAGTGACGCTCAGGGACAAGAGAACTTCTGTGACTAAATGAGATGCCTCAGATGCAGTAAAGCTTAGGTCTTGCAGAAGCTTCTTGCAAGGTCTTGCCTAAAAACTTGACATTTTGTGTATCAGATATTTGTGTGATTGGACCAGCTGCATTGGTCTAAAAAAATGTTTGATTCATGTCTCTTCAGCTGTAGAAAACCATAGAAGAGCAGATGTAGACACCACATTTTGAATTCTATTTTCCATTTTCTTTTCTCTACCTCTCCCTTAAGTTTGGGAAGAATTAGTATTTTAGGCTATTTTCCTGAAGAGTTGTTTGATTATGTGATCTCTCTGTCTGTCCATCAGTCCTTCTGGATGACTTGGGGGCCTGCTGGAACCCTGAAGTGTAGACTTCTTAGAGGTATGAAAGTTCTGTGGTTTTATGAAACCACAGTGAAAAGGACCCGTGTGGTGCCCTACCGTGTGTAAGACAGGAAGCCCCTTACCATTGTAAGGACTAGCTGGATGACGTTAGCAATCATAACTCCTATATATGCTGGCATTTGCCTCCAGAAAGAGGTGAAAATGGCCAGGAGCTGGTGTGCATGGAAGCAAGAGTGAAGATTAGGAGATTAGGCTTCCTAGTTTCCCCTGCTTAGGGTGTATCTTGTTTTTCATTCTGTTTCCTTTGCTGCTTTTTTTTTCATTTGTTTGTTTGTATCATCTATCAAGTTTATCATTATGTGCTTATGCACATAAAATCTTTATTAGCCATGCGTATTCTCTATTCTCTGTTTTAATTTTCTTTCCTTCTTTCTTCGTTCACAAACCCTGCTGATTGCAGATGTTTCCCATTTGACAGCACCTAAGGCTTAAGGTTCTCCAGCCACGTAGCCGAAGGAGTGCTGGCTCCTTTCTCCAGCCGTCCTGCTGTGCGAGATGGGGCCATCCCCTGGTAGAAGCAGGGAATGAACCTGCATTCCCAGCCAAAGCTGGGGCCACAGTCCTCCTGGAGATCAGTAGTCCAGAAGAGAAAGAGAAGTTGGGCTGTGACCTTAGGTGTGGTTATAAACAGGGATGTTTAGGGTCAACATCTTTGTGCTTCTTCAGTCTCTTTGAAGCAACTGGCCAAAGGAGAGGTGAGTCACCGTCAGCGCTGAGACTGAGAAGGCATTTGGTGCTCCGTGTCCCACTTCATCTGGTTTCAAAAGCCTTTGAGTGGTGGTTACATGTTGACTGTGTCTGCTTGCCACCAGCTTGTTTTGACTTGGCCCCTGCCCTGACAACAATATCAAAGAATGTATTTTCTCACTAATTCTGAGGGTTAGTGCTCTCACCCTTGTAGTAAGCAAAAAATGGGTAGAAGAAATTTCAGGAGCTTTGCGCCAGTTTACTCAAGTCAAAATGCTGTCCTGACACCTGCTACAAAAGGACCCAATTTGCCCCTGTGGTTGCAATGATAGGTCCATTTCTTAAAATATAACTTGAACACTAAGGGGCCCTGCAGTTGCAGTGTAGACATGTATCTGTGTTATGGCTGGGCACTTTTGAACAACGGTGAGGAGACTGTTGCTGCACCAACATCTCTTGAAATCCTTCCTAACAAATCCTTCCCAAGAGAGTCTTCTTCTGAGACTATTCTGCCTTGAACAGGTGGAGTGAATAAATCATTTTCTGGCCCAAGCCTTTTATCATCAGTTTAAGGGACACCAATAAACCGTTTGGACTGTCCACATGGGAATGGCAAAGCCTCTGATTTGTGTCCTCTCGCCTCACACTCCAGAAACCCTCTGTATTTTTTCAGCCTTGTTTTTCGGTAAGGAAGAGACTTTCTTTTCAGGCACTGGCTTTAGCTGAAAGCGAATGAGGTAGATGGAGGAATCAGGAAACAAAATTCTGGGACATCTTTCACTGGTTCCCCATTCTTCACTGGTTCACAATTTGTTCCTTCGCCACTTGGTCTACATTGTGCCTATGTAAATAAATAGAAGACTCTTTTAGCCAAAGTCTCATAGTTATTCTACAAAAAGGGTAATTAATGGCATGGATGCAGAGCACACAGACAACAGTAAAAAGATACTCAGTCACGGTGCTGGGCACAGAATCCTCTCTGAAAGAGGGCAGGAGGTTGCAAATCAGATCCCAAAGCACAGCCCATGGGAGAATGTACCTAGACATTTGTGTAAAATGAGTGGGCAGGAAGGCTGGAGTCACCCATGGAGGGGTGGATGTGGGTAAGAGCTGTAGTGAGGGGCACTGGTAAGTGAACAAAATAGTCATCTTGAGAAAGATCCTGGAGGTAAGACCAAGTACCTTGAACTTGATAAGATGGGGAAGAGGAGGTGGCTGAGAAAAACCTTGTCGTTCCTGCCAGAGCAGCCTTTTCATTTGTTGGCTGCTCATTCCGTGTACGGCCGAGGTGTGCTTTCCTTCTTTAGTTATGTGCGGTTCTCCCCTCCTGAAAAGCTGCCTTCAGTGTCTAGCAACATCGTGGTTTATCACAGTGTCAGTTTCAGGTTACACGAACAACTCAAAAGTGAAATATGTGTGTGTCATGTCTCATTTACTCAGTTGCAGAGTCATTCAGGGGCATCTTCTACGCGCGCTGATCATCTCTGAGCTGTAGATTGGGCTGCAATCCTGCAAGTGCATCATGTATTTCTTAGGAGTGCAGCCACTGTAGTAGTGAAGACAGGGACAAGTCCTGAAGGATACGTCAGTGAAAGCCTCCACAAATCACTAGATCTAGTTCTCCTGCTCCATATAATTAGCGATTAAAATGAGTAAAAACAAAGCAGCAATTTTCTTATTGATCCCTCAGCAGATAGTTCTGTCTATTTCCTTCTGTGTTGTTTCTTCGTATTAAATAGCCTTGAATAAGAAATGTCAGTCAAATGGATTTAGATTTCTGGTGCTTCAGACAGAAATCAAAGCAGGGTGGAATGAGGAAAGATAATTAGAGAGAGGAATTCCACCTCCACAGGCTTCTTCCCTTGCTCAAGGAGTGCTGATTTTATCTAAATTGCCAAAGCCGTGAGCAAATGAGAGGTGATGGGAATTATAGACTGCAGATGCTGAGACAAAGCAAGGGAAGCTTTAATTAGTGCATTTTAAGCTAGAAATGAATTTCCTGGGAATAAATTATTTGACTCAAGACATATGGAGCTTCTTAGAGGTGAACTGAAAACCTTTTTTACATGCCAGAACCAGGGCTCACAGGTGATATCTGTCTTGTAGAAATGAGTGACACATCACTGGGGTCTGAAACACATGGGGATGAATCCTCCTCTCCTTTCATTTATTTGGGAAAGTTTTGTTGGTTTGTTGGGTTTTTTTAATGTGGAGGAATTTCCATTGCTGCAGATTCCCACCAATGCAACAGAAAGCAGGTTTTTTTTCCCTATACCCGTACTTACTCATTCAACTGTTAGTAGTGGACCTACTTTTTCTGAGGTGTTCAGCCTAGAGGTTCTGAAAGGAAGTTATTTTTCTTTCGAATTCTCCTCTTATTTTCCTTTCTTATCTCTGTCATTGTGCTTTCATTACCTTTGCACACACATAAGGAACCTTAAAACACTGACCTTTCTATTTTTCAGCAGATTTCCACAGCTTTTCAAAGGGTGAGACAGTGACAATTCTCTACTATTTGGAGGTAGATGGACATTCCTGTTTGAATTGATGGAGCTGAAACGAAACCATTTAGCTGGATGCTTCAATCCAGAGCTCCCTGACTTCAGCAGAGTTATTCAGGCTCTTAATTATTTATGTTCCATATGAGGCAATTTCTCACAAACCTTGTTGAAACAGGGGGGAGTGGGGCCAGGACCAGAGCTAATGGTTATGTGATGGGAGTGCTTACAGACCACTGATGAAGGTGCTGCACGAACAGCATGATTTTGCCCCTCCAGGGCAAATGATTTTGCCCCTCCAGGAACAACACTGTTCTCCTCTGCTCTGAAAAGGAGAAATTGAAAGTACATTGAGAGGTTGGGGGGTCGACAACCCCCTGCTCCCCACTCCCAAGCAGCATCTTTCCAACAGCTTAGGGTTGGCTGACGGTAGTGGTCTATGTGAGATATCAGTATGACCTGGAAAATCATCCTGTCTTCCTGTCCTGGGATAAACCACCACTCGTGATCATTCAAATATCCTGCTCTGCTCCCGGCCAAGTGTGCAAGGTAATGTCCCTGCCTGTGGCAGGGGAGTTGGAACTAGATGATCCTTAAGGTCCTTTCCAACCCAAACCATTCTGTGATTCTGGGATAATAACAGATGGGTAGAGCAGGGCTACGACCTCATGGCTTCAACTCAGTCTTTTTGATGAGGGAAAACAAGTATCTCTGGGAAAACAAGTATCATGCTCATTGGTTTTTCTAATGTTCTGGTTGCCTGTTTCAGACGTTGCTATTTTATTCTATAGGTTAATCTGTATTACCCGTGATGAATGAATGCGGTCAAGAGGTATTGAACGCTGATGTGTTTATCTTATGGCAAGATAGAAATGTTGCAAACTTGTGAGCTACGGGAGGAAATGGGCTAATTTTAGATTTGTTCCTAGCCCTCGCCATGCGAATGGTGTCGCTGCGAGCCCAGCAATGAAGTTCACTGTGTTGTAGCAGACTGCGCAGTTCCCGAGTGTGTCAACCCAGTCTATGAACCAGAACAGTGTTGTCCCGTCTGCAAAAATGGTAAGAAAGTACTGTATTGGCTTTAACAAAGAGATATAAAGGAAACATTAAAATGTTGTTACTGATGCATCGCCAGGAGATTTGCTTCCATCGGCACAGGCTGGCATTGAGGTGGTTTCTTCTCCTTGTCTGTGGGCTTCAGGTATGGGGTGGCAACTGTGGAAATTAAGGCTGCCCTTCCCGGCCTTGTGCCTTCTTATTGAAGCTGATGGGATCACTGACTTGAGTAAAGCTATATACGATTGAATCTTGATAGCAGTGATAGTTGTGTCATGTCTTTGCTTTTTTCTCATAATTAGTCTAACATGAAATCAAGTATGTAAGAAAAGAGATGTCCCTAAATTAAGAAACCAGTGGTTCTTACCTAAGACCAGGGTAAAACTCACCAAAATCAATGACAAAACTTCCATTGGGGCCAGTAAGACACCCACCGAGCTTGTAACGTTGTCGTTAGCTGTGTGCTGGAGTCTGTGTGTGTAGTGTTGGCCCTCATGGTCCAGCTGAAACAATTTCATGAATTGGAGTTCGATTCAGCCATACTTTCAAGAAAGTTTTTTGGGACGACTGAAAGTACCTCTTTGGAAAATAAATCTATTTCCAAGAAGGTCTCCCCGGTCTTGTACTGCAGCCCATATGCACATAGGTCTCTGGAAAAGCACCTTTCTCTTAATGCAGATATGAAGACAAATTAAAAGGTGAGCCAGCTTCACATAAACCTCTCCATAGCTTTCTTAACATATAAGAAATGACTACTTAGACTCATCTTCTCATGTTTAGAATTCACTATCCATATATGTTTCCTCTTAGATACATCACTGCTGCAGGGTAAGAGTAATGGTTGCTTTTGGATCTAAATGAAAATGTTTACAAGAAAATAACATTTTCAACACATTTTCTGCTCTTCAAGACAGAGACAAATCAGAGAGATGGAAATGCAAAATATTTTTACTAAGGGAATTGGCAGAATTAAGACCAGTCTGGAAAATTATACCATATACACTGCTTGAAATCCTGAGGCTTATATTAAACCACGATTTTCACTCAGAAGTATTTTTGACAGGTTTTCATTTAGAGTTTTATTTTTCTGTTGAAAAGCAGAAAATGTTCATAGGAAATTTCATTGGTTTGTTGTTGTTGTTGATGAACTTCAGAGAAAAGGTATGTTAACCATCTCTATCCACCGTCTTTGCATATGGCCTGCTGCGCTTGAGTGTGACGTTTCCCATCACGCTCAACAAGATTGATGTCTTGGGTTGGTGACTGGGAGGGGTAACGCTGGCCATCGCCATGCCTGCCACCCTACCTCAGACTCATGTACACCCAGTGAAGCGCCACTTGTGTGTTTGGCCTCTGTGTTCCCATCGCCTGTAGGGTACCACGCTGGGTTCCCCTCATTTAGGGTGGCAGCACTTGCCGAGTCCTTCCCATCTGGTTTGTGTCATGTGAACCCAAAGTGTGAGCATCGCTCAGGCTACCCAGCAGTGCAGAGTCGAAGGTGGCTTCGCACAGGCCCAGAAGCTGCTGGGTTTCGCTACAGCCCTTCACCAACATGACCATTTCCCCCAGTAACCAGACTCCCACACTTTGGGGGTCAGTGGCTTTCTGTGTTGCAGTCCCCAGCATCCCTGGTGATCGTCCAAATATCCTGCTCTGCTCCCTCTGCATCTTTCTTCCAAAGCCAGTCACAGGTGCCCAGATAACCAGGCGGAGAGGGAAGGAAGCAGCTCCTACTGACGGGAATGAGGATGGGAGGACACGTGCTGAAGGGGCTGCAGGGCACACTGCAGTGATGTGGACCCTCCTCCGTAGTTTTGCCAAATTTCTCCACCCCTCTCTTCACTCAGGGCTTTCTGCTCCTCCTGCTGCAGCTGGAGCTGACTGGCTAGTGGTTGGACAGTGCTTGTAAATGTTGGCTTTATCCTTTGCAAATAAATGAAATAATTCATGTGGCCATAGAAATTAGTAGACAGCGAGATAGTATCTTCAGATTCTCTGTTGTCACAGGGACAACGGCTGGGACACGGCTCCCGAGTGTGGTGCACACCCTTCGCCTCCCACTTACACTTTGAGAACTTCGTGTGAAAGAGTAATAGGCGTTGCCGTGTCTCTTCCCCTTCCGAGTCCCTCTGACACATCCTAATGAATGAGAATTGCAGCACTTTAAGCTGTCTGTTCATCTTGAGACCAAAATTTCATCTTTCAGCTCTCCACTGCAGCCAGTCAATTAAAGCTCAGTTTCACAAATGCATGAAGATAACACAAGCTGACAGACCCACTTAAATGACTGAAAACTCTTTTTTTTGTTAATTTATTTGTTTTTTCCCTTCCATCCAGTAGCTTGTGCTTTCTGTCAAAGTGGTGAAGACAGTTACAGTGCCATGTTTTGGTGTGAATAGATTTTAGCTTAGTCTCAGGCCCTGTGGTCATCATTTTAGACTGGGAAACAGAATTGCTCAAGGCATATGGCTGTTGGGTGAGGAAAAAAAAGGTTAATTCCCAGAGCAACCTGTAGTGCAAATCCTTGTTTCAAAAGCTACTCCTTAAAATGTTGGGAAGGAAAATCCTTTAGGTGCAAACACAGCCATGCATCGTTTGCTGCACTCTGCTAGCAGCCTGGCTTGCCTGCTTGTTTAGCTGTTGCTGCCATTAATGGGAGAATAATTTCCTCTCGATACATTCAGATGGATTTTCATGCCTTTCTTAATTACGTCTTGCCAAGGGCAAAAGTGCTGTGAAGCAGTGAGGTTAATGCAAAAATCTGTTGATTCTAACATACCTGACCTGAAGATTCATAAAAAGCCAATATCAATTTCCCTCCTTCTACCATCATTTAAGAGCAGTCTGAACAAGTGGCTTTGGAGATTTATTCCTTATTTTTGGAAGGAACAGAATTGTTATCTCATGTTTCGCTAAACGCTGTAGCTCGTGTGAAGCTGGCTCTGCTCGGCAAGGGATGCCGCCTTACACGCGGAGCAGACGGAGTTCACTGGGAGGCTAAAATCTGGGAGGGAGGGAGGGAGGGAGGAGACGTTTTCTCCTTCATGTCCCATTGTCGAATTTGTCAGAGTAGATTTTAAGGGCGATGGCTCCAGGTGCTGTGCAGCATTGCTGCCGTGGAGATGAAAGGTCACTGGATTTCACATTTCCTGGTAGTGACAGACTGCAGAATTATGGCCCCGAGTTGTTATTTCTAGTCATTGTGACTTCTCCAGACAAAAGCGTGTCAGCCGTTGTTAACTCTCTCCTCTGCGGGATCTAAAACTTGCCTGTCTCTGTTAGAATCAAGCTCGTGGCTGCCACCAGCTGTGCTATCCCTCCTGCCCCCAGGTTCTCCTGCAGTTCATCCACTCTGCTTACGCCAAAGCTTTTTCTGAGCAAAAATCCCCCATGAGGTCCTCATCCTCCTGTGTTCAGGCTGCAGGCATGCCTGTGTAGTGTTACTCATACTTCCCCTGGTTCTTCTCACCTGACCCTGAAGTCTTTGTTTCCAAACCTTTGCGTATCTGTCCCCTTAGATCCATCCACTGCTGTGGGCTGAGCCTCGTTGTTGGTGGGATGTGTGGATTTTCAAGCCTTTCCTTAGATGTTTCTGAGAGGTTGCTCTTCACATTTCTTTCAACCCTTTGGACGTGGCCTGGCAAGGATGCAGGGGTGGGGGAGATCCCCAGATCATTGCTTGAATCTCTTAATCTGGTTTAACCTGTGATCCAGATTAAATGAGTTCTTCTTCGCCAACTCCAAACAACTCTCACCTACTACTATGCGCAACGGGAGAAATTCACTGCGTTTCACCTTCCTTGGTGCTGTTTGTTCAGAGCCAAAACCACCCGCTCCCAACGTGCCCTTTGCAGCAGGGTGAATAGATGTTCTCCGGCAGGGAGTCCCCCGATGACCCTGGAGGTCCTTCCTCCATCACCGTGCTGAGTTAGTGACGCCCGGACCTTTGCCCACTGCTCTGAGGGGGCTCAGCTTGAGGCCATTTGTGCATTCATCCCCCATTTGTTGCTCCAGGAAGGAAAAAACAGATGAATTTTCCAACCGGCAGTCTCACAGCTGCTCAGGGAAAGGCTGGAGGAGTGTGGAGGCAAGGAAAGGGTTCCCGGCGACCAGTGTTCTCCTGATTTTACAAAATGCTGCCTTCAGAATTGCATACAAAAATAATCTCGACATTAGCAAAAATTCATCATTATGGGGGATTTTATGGCACCAGCTGTATCAGGGAAATTAATTTAAAAATTCCAATAAATGCCACAATAGAATTGTTAACTTGTTCTCCTCTCTAAAGTGTGAAATTCTTTTCAAAGCATTTCAAAGGCGCCTTCACCCATTTACACATACATTAACGCAATTGCTAAAATAGGCTTTGCCTTGGCAGTTACAATTTCTTGAGGGATGAACAGAATAAGCATTATAAATTTCTGTTTGTGGGTCTGGTTTTGCTTTTAATTTAATTTTTGTTGCCACCAGTCCTCAACAAAAGAATTTGTTACCCAACAAGACAGATAAAAGCTAACACATCTGCGATAAAATACTTCCTGGCAAGTGTGCTTACTCACGTTAGCGTGGGCTTCTGGAGACATTCGTGATGAAATACTGGGCAGCAGGAAGACGTTTTCCAGATAATCTGTCACTGAGCCTTTAATTAAAGTTTTAAATTATCACAGTTGATACAGATTTCAAAGTAAAGAGTCTGATCATTCTCTCCACGCACAAGTAGAAGATCCCTTTGACTTTCAACAGACTTTACCTTGGTAAAGTAGCATGTATTCAGGCAAAACTCTTATGAGTATTTATTGTAATATGCTATAAATATTGATAATTCCATACAAATGTCTTCATCTTTGAGGACTTGAGCACAGAAGCGAGTAAATATTCATTTATTCCCATGCATATAAAAGCCACATTTTACCTACGCTTCTCTCTTAATTTACTGAGAATATAAACTTGCTGCTCATTATTTCACTGTTCGAGTTAATTTGAAATAAGCATTCTGCACCCAAGCCTGTTCCTCCTGTAACACAGTGTGTTTTGCCCAGAAAACCCCCCTAGGGCTTTCCCAGCCCGCCGCAGCCGAGGGCAGCCTTTCCTTTAGCAAACAAATACGTGCTGCACACATCCCCAAGTGAATTTTGCACACCACTGTGTAGAACAACACCCACGGGCTGACCTTTGAGGCTGCCTTTTCCTAGCAAGCGGTACGTAGAAATGTCTTTTTTTTTCTGAGTGGAAGATTTTTAGAAGTCCCTTCCACAGGGATGTTCTTTTGGAAAAGCACAACCGAGGGAGCTGGTGCCGGGACATGATCAGACAGTCCCCAGGTCAGGTTGTTCCCGTTCACATTTGTAAATTAAGTAGGGTTAGTACTGATTGGCACTCGGGTGGGTAGACCTCCCAGGGAAGTCTAGATGCCACGGAAAGAAGTGTTGGCAATGCAGTTGATGAGGGGGGCTCTTCTCTCTGAGTCAGGGAGGCAAGCAAATCAATGCCCAGTTAGTGTCTGAGGGGAGCAATGCAATGTGTTTAATTTGCAAAACCCTTTGGGATTTGGGGGACAGAAGGCTCCATATAAATGTAAATTATTTATTGTATTTTAGGTGAAGGTAATGGATTAACAATGCAAGTTGTTAACCAATATTGACAAAAAGAACTTTCCCATGTGGTCTCTACTGTTCCAAATTATCAAGTGCCAAGATTTAAATATTGAATAATCCAGTGCCTGGGTGTTAAGTTACCTGTGCTTTACTGCATAAATATAGCTTGTTACTTATCTGCAAGGTGTGGATCACTGAATCTCCAGGTCATTGTTTTGGAAAGCATCTGCTTCTAAGATGATCAGTGACACAAAAATCAATGAAATGTGCAAAAAAATAACTAGAAGTTTGAGGAAAAGAAGGAAGGTTTTGGGGAGAGGATGTTTTATCTGCCATTTGATTATATACAACTGTTGCAGGATAAAGATGACACAGAAAATGTGGCAAGAGGATGAGAGAAGACTTCATATTCATTTGCTTTATGGAAAACGTTGGTTTGGAGCCATGGGGAAATTCCTTTAAAAAAACCCAACTAAATAAAATTCCTCTTCTAATTTATTTCAGGAATTCCTGAAATGGCCAGATTTTAAGATTGCAGAGTTAAAACCCCTTCAGTCAAAGTCTATGCAATGTGCTGATTGATTGTGCAGATGCAAGTTGAATGTGACCAACCATGAAGATGATGTGTCCCCCGCGCCGGACTTTGCTGGACTCCATGATCCTCTTCATAGGTCGCCGAGACCGAAGCCAGTAGTGTATGTAGCATAGCTGAATCATCCCTCGTTCTTGGTGGATGAAGTACTCATGGCAGCCAGCCAGCATTCTGGGTACTCAGTTGAGCCCTCCACCACTCTGTTCAGATACCAGGCTGAGGGGTCACGGGAAGAACCTGTTCCTCTTCGGGCAGTGCTTGCCCGGCGTGTGGTTGTTTTACAGCTGACTCCTTAGCGCTGCTGTGCGGATGCAGAGATGCCACCACCACATCGGGAGTCGTCTTCCAGTTGTGCAGAACTTGTAGAAGCCACCTTAACGTCACGATGACAGAAACCAGTGCACTGAGGCTTTGGGGCCAGCTCTGAAAATGAGTGTGTTTGGAAGGTTGAGGGCAAAAGAATATTCCTGAAACTACAAAGGATGCGGTTTTGATTGCTGGTTAATGTTATTTCTGTTTACCAGGAAGAGTAAACTGTGGTGCCCTATTAATTCAATTAAAGGAGTGATGTAATTACCGACAGAGGAGAAGAAGGATTGATCTAAAAGCTGGTAGAAGATCAGGACTGAAAACAAGGTGGTATGTTTGAGCCAGTCACTGACCTGACAAAATACTTCAGTACTGGCTTTACTGTTTCTTGAAAAAAGATGTCATTTTACTGAAACAGGTTCTCAGTGGAGCTTGTTCACTTCCATCACTTTGGGTGAAGTGATTAAAGGCATCTAGATGCTGAACTTGCTCATGAGAGTTAGGACCGTAAACATCTGTGGAGAGTTAGCCCCTCTGTTGCTTTTGGAAATCTCACACCGTGGGATCATACAGATGCGTAAATGCCCTCCTGACTCAAGACAATAACTTGCTCCCTGTGGATACCACTGTTGGAAGTCATCTATTAACAGTGAAAAGCTTGGGAAAGGTATATGGTGGTTAAACCTTCCCAAATTAGCCATCCTGATGCTGGATTGTATCAAGGAGGGCTGAGGTGGATCTGCCACCTCATGACGTTTCAAAGAAGGAGAGACTGAAAGAGGCAGGAGAGAGGAAAAGCCTTTAGAGAACAAAAAAGGCATGAACTGAACAGCGCTTAATGTGATTAACTCTATCACACAGCTCAGTGCTCACACAAAGCAGTAGCTGCTGGACTGTGCAGCGTCGGAGTGACAGAGACGCTGCTGGGGAAAAAACTCAGTTCAAAGAGCGCTGTGGCGGGACAGCAGCCCCTTTCAACCCGACATGTCAGCTAATGCTCCCCAAGCATTTGCGGTCTCTTCCTCTGCTCAGGAAGCAGGAAGAAGATAATTCACATATTAAACAAGGCAGAAGAAGGTTCTGCCAGACAGCTGAAGGCCAAGCAGGAGCTGAGAGCTGCTGTCCTCAGTTTGTACCCCAGGTCCTAACCGTGTTTCCATGCTCCCACCCCAGCAGAGGTCAGAATGAAAGTCTAGAGGCACCTCAAAGAGAAGGGTCAGGGAGTATGATGAGAAGTCATTTGCTGGATGGGACTTGCTCCAAAGCTCTTATTAAGCAGACACAGCTCACAGAGATGTGGGAAACACATAACGTGGTCTGCATGGCTCTTTAAATTCAGAAATATTTATGAAGAAGCATCTGCTCACCGGTGATCGTTTCCCCTTGGGAAAATGTTGCTGGAATTTGTGTGCACAAGCCTGTGGCAGTGGTAGTTCAAGATCCACTATCAGCATGTTAGTATATTGTAGAGGAGAGGATGGGTTGGGGCTTTGGGGAGGGGGAAAACATTCCTAAATTCAAGTTGGGAAACAAGGTTCCTTTTGCAGAACACAGGCAGCCCAGGCAGTACGGAAATTAAAGCAGGCATGGCGTTGCTGTTCCCCACCTGATCAGATTTTTGGTGTAACCTTAAAGACCAAAATGTCATTATTGTCCACTTACATTACTGTAAACCATGTTGCTGCAAGAGAAGCTTAAAGCCAAATCCTGAGTCCGTGTCACTTGGTGTAAAGCTGGTAGTGTTGTTTTACTTTGATTTACTCCAGCTGAGGATCTAACCTGCAAGAGCTAAGAGTCTCTGGGTGATTCACAGGCAAATTGCAGGAGGCTGAGGTGTTTTGCATGGTCAGGCTTTCTAAAAGGATTAGAGATGGGTTTGCTTTTGCTGCTCTAGAAGGTTGAGATTATTAAGCATATCTGTATGAGAAGAGTGGCAGACACTGTCTTCATGTATTTCTAATTTAATGAATGTTTAATGCTTCTTTTATTGGAGCCTACATATATGTAGAGTAGAGGACTTTAACAAGGGGTTGACTTATGTCGAATAATTCATGTTTAAGCTGCTCTTTTTACATGAAATGTAGAGTTTACAGAGCAAAGAGACTGTAATGAAAATATAAATTAAAGATTAGAGCTGAGCAAGCCTAGAATTAAAAAAGGCACGTAGACGTTCCCTCCTTCTGCTTCCTTCTCTTCCCTCCACCTTTTTTACATCTCCATCCTCTCTGCCTCTTTGGTAGGGTCCTGTGTTTCAGCTGCAGCCTTCTGTCTCTTCTACACCTACACACCTCCGCGAAGGAAATCAGTGCAGTAATCTCATTCTGGGTATTGCTGTGTGTTTGCACATCATCCTGGCCTGTAACGCTTGCCAACTCGCCAATCAGTTCAGCTGGAGAGACCAAAAAGTATTCTTAAGGTGTGTTTTTTGTCTTCTTTATCCGTGATTTGGTGATGCAGTGCATCTGCTGGGTAGAATGAAAATAAGGGCAAGTTTGGTGAAACCGTTTGCCAGAGGGACCCTCCATTTGTTACGGGATGTCCAGGTGAGGGTGAAAGAACATTATTTATACGTGGCAGCAGTGCTGCTGTGTGACAGTGGTTGAGCTGCGCTGCCTGCAGAAGGTTCCTGTAGGACAGACTTGAGGTTGTTACAATGCCAAGACTGCTGTCAGATACTCTCAGTCCCTGTTGTCCAGAAATACTCTTCTGCCTATCAACATCAGCATCCATTTCCTTCCACCTCCTTGTCCCACCTCTGTCCCTCTTCAGTTAGCTGTCTTCATACTCTGGCTTTCCATGGGATCTTTCAGCTCTCAGTGCAGGTCTATGAGCTCAGCACCAGGGCTTTGCTCCTGCAGTGTGAGGCTTTCCTCTCTTCAATTTCTGCTGCAAAGAGGGTAATTTCTTGCTTTCTGTGTTTGTGTTTAGATAACTCTTCTGCAGTGTTGATCTGAATTCATGCCGAAGACTGAAGAGCTTAGGCTTGGTCATCAGCTGATAAAAGGCTGGGGGAAAAAAGGAGAGGATGTTGCTTTCTTTGCTTTAGCTGGTTGTGTTGGTGTGGGTCGGTTCCTTGCGCCTCTGGGCATATTGGTACAGCTGGATAAAGGTCTGTACCAACTGCTCTCCGAGTCGCTCCGCAAGAAAAGCTGCCACTGCATTCTTACCCCTTATCATTTTTGTCTCCGGGAGCATGAAGCTACCAGGAGACCTCATGTAGAGTCTTGAGGTGCAGAGCTTTCACCTGAAGTAGGGACTGGGCAGGAGAGGAGGCAGGGACGAGAGCAGTGATGCACCCTGCCTGATGGAGCAGGTCAGTAGCAAAGGCAGCGTCAGCCCCACGGTCCTCCTAACTTCTGCGTCCTCACATACTGCTTTTCTGCTGGATTGAAAGAACCTGTCCTTTGAGGTGTAGGTAGGTACTAGGTAGATCTCATTGCAAAATGCACTCACTCTTAGCAACTCTGTGTAGGCATGCCTCTATTCCTTATCATTTCTTTTTGTACGCGGGTTCTTGAAAATTAACGCTGTAAAGATCAGAATTTGTTCATGATAAAATCAAATGCCCATTTATTTGTCGCCATCGTGCCACTGAGGTTTCACAGGATCCACCCTGATTATTCTTCCAAATCAAGCTAAAACCCCTTTGAAACAGCATGGAAAACACCACAGACTGGCAGTCCTATAACAAACAGGGTTTGAAATCTGCCCTGTCCATGATGCCCTCAGGATGTGTGTGATCTAATCCTATGTATGATTTAACCTTATTCTTGCACAAAAGACATCAACTGCAAGTTAGATTTCGTCTCCTAGGAAGGTGGAAAGGCAATCAAACATCCCCTTAGCTGTCCCTGAGCTCCCACATCCTCATCACATTTTCTGCACCACGTGACCAATATTATGTTTCTTCTGCATGGATACTCCCCAGGTTTATTCTTCTCAGGTAAACTCTAGGATACATGTATTCCGCTTGTGCCCATTCCTGCAATCATAATTCAGTAAGTAATTTTAAGAAAAAAAATAGATATGGTCCAGTCCCACAACTGATGTAAACTAGTATAACTCATTTTTATCAACTAAGCTATGTTTTTTTCTCAGTTAAAAATGTTCAGCGCTGGTAGGGAAGCTCGTATTTGTTAGAATAAATGGAGCAGGAGCTGATGTACCAAAAAGAAGAGTACGGATTTCCTGCACAGGGATCTATTGAGAGAAGTGGGTCTGCGTGAAGATGAGCACACAAAGTTCTCCCCGACCTTTCAAAGCTCAGACTTTTTCACTGCAGCTGCTTGAGCACATTTGAAGAAGATGGGAATATGTTGGTCAGAAAATGCTGACTCACTTAAACATCCCTGGGAAAAAGGTCAATTATAGCAAGCTCGCTGTTTGTACATTAGAAAAATGTCAGGAAAAAAACCTTGAAATGATCAGGTGCCCCATTCTAATGCTTTCAGGATAAACTGACTCAAATCTGGGAGGGTGGAGGGAGTGACATGATTTGGCATGTAGGTCTTCGTTTGGTAATTTGGAACATTTCAGACAGGGAAGACAGAAATTAAGGGGCGTTTTGCCCAATTAGTTATTCCAGACATCCTGCTCTGGTTTTTATTAAAACCAAAATGTGTGTGTGACTTGGACTTTTCCTCCCTGTTTGAGTGGGAGAGGAGTAGCAGAAGTAGCTTGGACTGCAAGGAGAATGTCATTCCTGCTCAGCTCTTACCCTCGCCTGGGTAAGTTGTCAGGTCCAGGATGGGATTGAAATACTCATCTGGAGTTAGATGCCTTTGGGGCCACCACCATCCGTGCCTGGCTGGAGAGGGCTGCCAGCACCGAGCGCTTTTCGGGAAACCCTCCGCACCTTGCAGGATCAGGCCTGCAGGCTTTGCTTTTTGCAAAATAGCACCTTGAATTTCACTTTCTTGGCTGATTGAAATGCATGGGAAATGTCAGGAGGCGCAGGTGGAAGAGCCCTTGTTCAATATTGCTTCAGTACTCCTGAGTCTCATTAGCTCAGGTCAGTGCATTTGCCTGCTTTCTGGCTTGACAACCAAAATACCAGTGTGCTTTCCTGCCACCCCGCTCTCAGCTCTCACCGCATACAGAAAGGACTACAAAAACCTGGGAGTAAATAATCCCCCCCGTCAACTCCTTGAGCTGTGTCTGAGCAGAGGCTGGGAAAGGCGCTGCAGCTGCCACGCAGCGTTTCGGTGCTGAGCCAGCTCACTTTGCAAGGTGAAGGCTCTGATTTTGCGAGAGCCGAGGCAATATTGGGTGTTCTTTCCAGAAAAGCCTCTTTCTCTGATCTCTGACTCATCGCAGCGCCGCTGACGTCCAAGGGACTCCCTCTGCATGAGGATTATTCAGCTGAAGCAGGTCCATGGAGGCATCCGATGCATCATCCCTTATCTCCCAGCAAGCAGAGGCCAGCAGTTGCGCGGGCGATGTGGGCACCGGCCCCTTCCCAGCGGCACAGCAGGCGCAGACCTGCCTGCTGGGTTACAGATCAGGATAGTGGCTGTCAGCTATTGACAAATTAATTGAGGTTGCTTTTGTTTGACGAGCTGCGGTTGATGTGCGTGAGGCTATGGTACCCTCGCTGTGCTACAAGGAAAGGGTTGAGAGAGAAATTTTGGTTACTTTTCAAGCTGTGTCAAACAAAAAGGAGATGCGTTACAGAAAACATCAAACAGCAATTGTTAAGGACTTGGAAAAATGGAAACCTGACCACAATCGTAACAATTAGATATATTTGCTATATTTTCACAGAATCTTTTTTTTTTTTGCTTTTTTTTTTTTTTTTTGGTGATTTCCCTGGAGAGTGAATACCGTGTGATCCAGTTCCTGAAACTGGTGTAAATTGGCTGGGCTGCCTTGCTCCAAGGGAAATACCTTTGCCTTTTCAGCATCTGAAGGATTTGTTCCCTCTCTCATTTGTCCTAACAGCTTGACCGTGAATTTCTTACAAGCTTTCTAGTCACGGCCTGCTTTGCGACATGAAACATTGGCACAAGGAAGTCTGTGGTAAACCATGTCCTGGTTGGATATGAATAAAAGTCCTAGGTGGGGCCAACCCAATGGTTCTCCATTGCTGTCTGCGTTAGTAGGCAGGTCACTGCTGTGGGGGTTAGCAAAAGGGCTACATATCATTGGCTTTCTGTTTTTCACTAATCTGTTGGGGAAAAAAAAAATAAATAAAATCCTCTCCCACAAGTGCATTATACCCAAAACTTTCCTAACTGGTAGGGTCAATGTGGCAATGAATCTGGTAGTGCTTGCAGGCCTGGCAACTTTTTATGCCCTTTTAGTAATGGCACCTTTTAATAAGGTGTTATTGCTGTCTTTGTGAGGTATCCTACAGCCCAGGGGGGGATCTCTGGGACAAAACAACACCCCACACTTGGACGTTGGCAATCACAAAGTCCCAGTGGCTCCTTTGACTTTTTTGACAGGCAGCTCACATGTTAGAGCTGACATTTTCCATCCTTTGGTTTCTCCAGATCAATCAGTGCACATTTATTTGTCCCCCTCAAGGCCCCTGAGGTTTCACAGGACTCAACCTGATTTTTCTCCCAAAATTTTCCAGTAGAGAAATACCTCCAGTAAAGACAACAGAGTTTATTCACTGGTTTTGGCAATCTCATCATGGCCCAGGGAAGAAGGATGCAAAATAAGAGTTGGGGGGGGGATTAGTAGATGCTGTTTTCTCTCAAAAGCAGCTGCTGGAGGTTTACCCAGCCCTGGCCTGTGCTCTCTGCAAGCATTTAGCACGGCTGGCTGATGGCTTCCCACTTGTGATACGGTGCTTAACGGCCCCGTTCTGCAGCATATGTGCTTGGCACATCCAGAGCCTGCCGCTCGTTAGAGAGTTGGGTCGGGCTGCCCAGCAGCAAAAGCCGTCTCCCAGCCAGCCGACTGGGACTGGCCGCTAGCAACGAAAAGCTCCTGCCCTCGTTTTGTCACTCAGCACTGTAATCAGTGGCTTTAATTAAGGCAGAAGGCAATGGAGGGTACAGGAGGG
Source organism: Trogon surrucura (assembly GCA_020746105.1). Lineage (NCBI taxonomy): Eukaryota > Metazoa > Chordata > Aves > Trogoniformes > Trogonidae > Trogon > Trogon surrucura. The sequence goes on along the minus strand of CM036621.1, from coordinate 49,327,954 downwards.
CCAGGGGCACTGGAAGGAGTTTGCTGTGGTATAAACAAGATGCTGGAGGGAGGAGGGAGGGGAGGTGTACACGGTGAGGGTGCCTGGCGTGACAGCGCAAATTTGCTTTGTTTCAACATTGGTGCCCCTCCTTTTCCCCTGCTTTTATTCCAGTGAGTACAAAAGGAGCCAAAAATAAACCTCCTTGGGCCCTATTGCATGATCTTGGCTGCGGTAGGGAGAAGAGCTGTCTTGAAAGCGCTGGGGTGATGCTGTCTTCAAAACAAACATTTCCCTGGCTTTCTTCTGAGCTTAAGACCTTTTCTGAGACAGCGATGCTGGTTATTATAGCTCTCTGGATGCTGACTTTATCGCTGCACTGGCTGCAGAGAAATAAAGAGGAGAAAGAGGAAAAAAAAAAAAGAGGCAATGGAAAGGAATGCAAGGCCAAACTAATAGAGTAACTTCTGGCATTGGCAAGTTTTCATCTTCCAAGGTCAGCCCTGATTTCATTTGGAGAGTGCTTTGCTCTTTTTAGCAGTTTTGGCTATTGCAGCCATATGTCCAAAGGTCCATCTGGAAATCTGTTGCCAACTTTAGCAAGCGTCAACATCGAGTTGCCCAGAGCCCGTGTTCGCTCACTGGCTGCCGTGGCTCCCTGTCCCGTTTGCCTGGGCTTTGCTCCTATCCGGGTACAAGCCCATGAGGAGAAGTCAGCCAGGAAGGGTGTGCACAGAACCCTCGAGCATCCCCAAGAATTTTTAGCCTCCTTTAGTTGAGAGTCTGGATCTTGGGGTGCCTTCCCCCCAATCTTTTTTTTTTTTTTTTTACTGCATGTAGTTGTTGAGTGCAGCTTTTGTTATATGCATTTGAAAGTACACGAGTGTATTTCATTCTCCAGATTAGAAAATGCTCAGAGGTATAATCAGGTCCTTCCACAGTACTTAATTATCCATAATTAAAGGCATCTACACAAAGCACCAGATTTTTCAAAGGCTATTCTTGTGTTACATTGCTAATGAATTAAGTAATTAATTGGCATTGAAAAAATACAATATGAAACATCAATCTTTTAAAGTAAAGCATTTTTTAGGCATTTTATAAAATCATTAACTTTTATCAGGTCAGTAGCTGTTCTAATGTCTAAATCCCCCTTCTGGCTTTAAAGAAAAAATTCTAAAGGACAAAATGGATGCAGGAAAAAACAAGACAGGGAATACTTGCTCAAAAGTGTGGAAACACTCCAAAATGGGGAATTTCATTTGGAGATCACTGTTCTTGCCGCGCTGTCCCAGAATTCCTTCCCCCGGCCAGTAAGCTCTGAACCAACTTCCATCACATTTGAGAAAACCTCTTGCAGCCTCCAGTCTGTCATGTTCCTACAAGTTTTGTTAAAAATAGTTGTGTGCTGGGGTTACTGCGTCCCATCACACAGGGGATTCTGTGACAATAACAGCTCTTGGTTGCAAGCTATTCGGCTGCAATGATGCCACCAAGACCGGAGTGAGCGATAGTTTTATCGAGTAATTAAGTAATAAAAACAGACTGGCAGAATAGGGGGGGTAGTGAAGCGTTCTGCAAATTTTGGGGGAAGGGGTCCAGGACCACATACATCCACCATAAATTTTCCCTCAGCCTTTCATCATTCCTAGCTGCTACCTGGCAGTGCAGAACAACTGTCGCGTCCTGGCACATCAGCATAATATCGCACGGTGTCTGCTGGAGTATAAAAGCCCACACAGATTGTAGTAATGCATTTTGTAGTGGCACCCAGAATTACTAGCAAAGGAAGGGACAATACTTTTCCATTTGAGGATTTTCTTAAATGAAACTATTCACATGCAAAACCAGCACCACTCATTTTATTTTTATTAGCAACCCGACTCTTTGCACGGCACCCTCAGAAAGAATTGTCGAAATGCCATGGATACCAGTAAATTCAGGTAACATCATCGGCTCTGAGAAGAGCAGAATCTGGGGACAAAACATGGATTAAAGCTGCTTCTGCAGCTCTTGGAGAAATCAGGACAGGTGCCCCCAGAAGACTTTAAAAATCCTGCTTATTCCAGGAGCACCAACCTCTGCGTGTCTCATCTGTCCATCAGACCAAGGTGTGCCCGTCCTTGTGGTGGTTTGCTCTCCCCGTGTGCGCCCTTGAAGTCCATCCATCCTTCCCCCTACCTTCCTCCTCTTCCCTCTTCCTCCTCCTTCTTCTCAGGAGGTGCAGATTTCAGCACAGACGTACCATGTCTCATGTCTCTACCACCAAGCTTAGCAGTTGCTTGGGGTGGGGTTGGAGGGGAGATGTTTTCCTGAGTTTCTTTTTTGGTGTCTCGGGCAGGCAATTAAATTCCCCCAATAAATCAAAAAATTATGTTTCTGCTGTTGTGTTTTTTCGCTTTTCTCTGGGTAGTCAATCATTTGTATGGATTTGCATAGAAGTGGGAACTCTCTGACTGCAGCCTGACCTGAATTTATGTGGATGAAAAAAGGCAAATCCAAAGGCCAATGCCACTTGGCTCAGTTAAATGCCCTCCAGAAGAGACTATCCTTTGACTGGAAGGGGAACATTTGGTGACTGGCTTGGACTTTTAGCTGTTATACATGTACTTGTTCATTAAATTCTCCTTTCACTTGTATCTTGCCCATCCATGGCCAGTCATTTCTGTGTCTTGTCTTCGTGGAGGCCAGGAGGCCAGGGAATGGGTGGTCAAGATCATGGAGGCCGAGAGGATGGGAATGGTGGTGAAGATGGCAGGAGATGGGCTTGCTGTGTCACACAGAGTGCGAGAATTGCTCAAAAATGGAAGATCAACAACTCAAACATGAGGCGAGAGCAGAAAGAAATTACTCCAGCAGCAGCTCTCGGCTTACATGAAAAGTTTTTGCTTTGCTTTGAAGTTCCATTTCTAATATGATCTCTTGTTCAAAACCTTCCGTCAGAAAGATCTGTTGCCAGGTGGGGGAAAAAAAAAAATGGGAGCATGCTGATGCTCTCGAAGTGTCACATTTCATCTCACACTGGTAGAAAGGCACAGAGGCATTTTTCTGCCAATTGACACATTCCCACAGTCATCTGGATTGCAATGAAGCTCAATTTTTCGGACAAGAGCTGAAGGTTTGTCCCAAGCATGTGGGTTCCTGCAGGCTAAAGAAACTGTTCGTCTCCCTTGGCAAGGGGTTTGGTGGAACCAGCAGGGAACCGTCGCCATCACGTGGTGGTGCGGCTGTTGTTGCGCATTAACCAGTGCAGTGGTGTTGTCCAGCGACGGGTTGGGTTTTTAGTTGACTGCACATCTAAATGTACAACTCAGATAAATGTATAGTAATCCTGGTTCTTCTCTCTCAAGCCCCTCCCATTTTGTGGGGTTTTTTCCTCCTGTTTTGTACAAAATTAGCTCTGTCACAGTTTCCAGTTCATTTATGACTGAAAAAAAAAACCCAACCCACTACCCCATAAAACATCTTGCACAGCTGTAGTGACCAAGTTAGATTCAATTCTGGCTTTATATTGAGTTGACGTGCAGCCAGCTCTCTTCCATACATCATCTGTGATTGCAGTTAAGGATGAAATACTGTTTTAATTCTTACACCAAATGTGGGGTTTTTTTCGAAAGAAAAAAGACATAAAAATGTTAAAATGGGCCATAAAAATCATTAAATTTTCACACCGAGCGCAACCAAGAGGTGAATAAGTTGGTTAAAAGCTCCAAAGACCCAGAGAAAAAGTCCCGGTTGTTATTCTTTTGTTGTTAACCTTTGCCTTTGAATGGAGATACCCAGACAGAGAGTGAAGGCGCTGTACTTTGGCAGTCGAGGACTGTTTTGCCGCTTGCTTCCCTACATAAGTTTCACCTCACACCTGCGTGGACCAAGGGCTGTTGGTGCCAAGCTGGCCACTCTACATCCCATTTATATATATATATATCTATCTCCTCTGGATATGTATTTCTTCACTTAAAGGTTTAGTCCCTGGAAGGCTAAACTTTTCCTCTCTTTGTCTGCTGATTTTGCTGGTAACATTGTTAGCTGATGTGGTATTTTAGTGGTAGTTTTATTACTTGCTTTCTTTTAAATTAACCTATTTGATACTGGCTCAAAAAAAAAAAAGCCTCCCTCACCTTATTTGCCATGTTTGAACCGCTAAAAGGATTAATGTGCCTTCAGCCCTGTTGGAGTTCATTTTGGGAAGTACCTATTTAGACAACTTTTAAAGAAACTATTACTTACCTAAAAGGTTATAATGAAGTAGCAGTAGCTGTCTTTGCCTGCAATTAAAATCTACTTCTATATTTTAAAAGAGCTATGGTATTCTCCCACAGCTTTATGCTGTCTGCAAAGAGATTTTTAAGAGCTAATCCTTTTAATTTGGCCAGGTGAATGCTGAAACATGCATTTCTCACTCAGTAGTTGGTTATTGAGGTGCTGCTGTTTTCCTTCTTCAACCTTGAACGTACACAGTAAAAATCTGACTCAAAAAAAAGCTGTTTTATATGTGCAGTATCTGCCTGAGCAGTGCTGAGCACTTTCCTTGCCTGTCCTGTTTTCTGCTGTGGGTTTGTTTTTTTTTTTTTTACCATAAGCTAAACTTTCCAGTGCTGATTAAGGTATTTGCACACATAGATCCTTTTAAAATGAAGAGGAATTTGGTGTGCAAATCCCATAGGTGACTTTGAAAATGCCAACCTGCATTTTATATTAAAAGGCGGGGGGGGGGGCAGGAATCCTGTATTTCAGGCTGGGTCTGTAGCCCCACGATTTGCTCTTCTGCTGTCTGAGAGCTCATCTTGAGACACGTCGTGCGTTGGCTCCTGCGTGGCACTTCGGTGGCAGTGGTTCGACATCAATGCTGCCCTTGATTTTAGGTGTATTACTCAACCAGCAGAGTGAGTAAATGATCATGAATTTGCTATTAGCAAATTTAGCAATTTGATATTTAGTAATTTGCACTGCAGCAATGCACGGCCCCGAGGGAAATGCCTGTAGGGTGAAGCAAACACCCTTAATCTAAAGCAGTAGGAAACACACTGCTTGCCCTATTTTCTTCAGCATTACCAGATCAGTTTTATTAGATTATCTGCACTAGTCTTGGATTGTTTAAAACTGATTAAAAAGCTTCATTCTCACAGTCAAGACTCCTGGTAGGTTATTATCAGATCTTAATCCACAATATTGCTGCTGGAAGAAAAGTTCCGCTCCTTCTAGGCTTCAACCCTGAGAGGTGCCCAGCTTGGCATCCACTCGTGCCCGCCGGCATCAGCAGTCTGTCATTGACACCGCTGGTGGCTGATCTCTTTCCTGCAGGTGTCTGTACCGAACAGGCATTTTTCTCCATCATCTCTGCGCTGCCTTCCCCGCGGCGAGTCGTGCCAAACGTCTAATCTAGAGTTTTGCTGCCTGGGGAGTGGGCAGGTTGGAGGTGACCATCAGCCTCGGGCTTTGTGCCCCGTCATGGTGCTCATCCCACAAGCACAGCGGATGAAGAGGGGAAGCGAGGCTGCAGTTTTCAGCTGGTGCTTTTCAACTGTCCAAGAGCCACTGTCTTTATTTAACTTGCTGAGTGATAATCTCAAGTCTGTCCGCAGAGCTCAGATCAGTATCGGAGCTGGTAGACGTCACTGCTCCCAAACAGACTGCTTTTAAATTGCACCCATAGATCTTCCTTGCACCAACACATTCCTGCTCCAGTATTTAGTGATGTCTGAAGTTATGTCTCCACATCAAATTAAGTAACTGGGCTATCAATAAAGAGGAGTAATGCGGTGTATTCCCTTCTGGATGTCTCCCTGTCCCTCATTTGTTTGCTGCTCCTGATTAAGACGGATAACGAGCTATCAGTAATTTTCTAACCGTGGTGCGGATTAAATCAGTCTGTGTCACTGGCAGACAGATCATAATTTAGGGAACTTGAGTGGGTCCCCTGCATTCATTAGATTCCAAGGCAACAGATACCCGGAGTTGTCTGAGCAAAGCCTGGGTGATGTGGCCATCTCTGCGTGAGGCGAGCCAGACGGTGACATGGGGCCACCAGGAGATTCCTGTCCCAGTGGGCTGGCTGAGAGCTGCACGTGTGTTCTGTCTCGTTTACTGTGCTGGCTTCGTCACTAGCAAAAATCAGTAGAAAGGCTCCCGTTGCCCTGAATTTAGCTTTTCAGCTCAGTCTCGCCTTTTTAATACACTCCTTTTAATGATGTAGGGCTTGCTGAGAGTGAACAACTTGGCTTTAGATTGGAGAAGGATACTGCAGCTATATATATATATGTATATGTATTTTAATGCAGAGATTAAATAACTTTCAGGCATCTTCAGGCACCCAGCAATGTGAATTATGGTTGGAAAAATCTCTCAGGCAGTGCTTGAGAAGGGCTGTTAGCATCGTCTCGTGAGGAGTGAAATATGATGGAAAAGAGCTGCAGATCGGCTTCGGAGGAGATTAATTCTTTGGGGCAACGGTGAGCAAGATTGAAAGCTCATAGATGGTGAGAAGATACCACCATGTGACTTCAGGGTGGGTTTAGCTAGAGCCAGTGGGGTTTGTCCACAAATCAAAAAAAAAAAAAAGGCTCTTGTGATATTTTAGATTTATTGGAGGTGCCATCTCTCCATGGGTGGCTGGAAAAGGCAGCAAAGAAAGAGTGAATCTTCCACCTTGTTGCTGTGGCTAAGAGCGTCGTCATGTGATGCTCTGTCTAAAAGTGGAAACACCCCGGGCAGGAGGTGGTCTTGTCACAGAAACATCACTTGGTCCATCCTTACATGTATCTGTATTTGGGTTCCATTCAGCAGAGAAGGGAGAAGCGAGACACTCGCCTCGCTGGGACCTCTTTGCACCCTCCACGCTGGTGAATGAATCACAGAAGGCCAGGCTGGGTTGGGCTTCTTTATTCCTGAAGGATGCAATTTCCATCCCACAGGTCTGCAGTGCGGCGAGGATGGCTTGTTTGTGCCCGTGACAAACTTTCACCTACCCACGCTGAAAACATTGACGTGCTCCAGCGCTTCCGAGCCAGGACGTGTGGCCAGTTAGCATTTGGGTGGCAGATGGCTCCGCAAAGTGTTTTGCTTACAGCAGCAAGGACTGACACCTCCAGCATCCCCCCCCGCCTGCCTGCTGGAGTGATGTTTAATTTGCAGCACTGAAGCGGGTGCAGTTTGGTAGACTCAACTCCTAGTCCCTCCTGAAGATGGAGCAGCATCCAAATTTTATTGAGGTTGTGGCTGCAGCACTGATGCAGCCTCTCTGTTTTGGTGCAGGCCGGTTAGGAGTTGGTCTGCTGCTGGTGAGGCTGAATGGGCTGGAAAGGGGCTTTCGAAGTCTCTGAGGGCATGGATACGGGCACTGACCTGAAATGGTCCCATTTCCAGCCCCAGAGCAGTCTTTGTGCAGGTTGGGTGGGGATGGACTTGGGCTATAGGGGAGTCCAGAGCGGGTGTCCTCACCTCATGCATATATTTCGAATGTGTGAGATGAATAGATGCCCTCTAAGTTGTGAAGAGCTGTCCCCTCCATAGCCTGGGGGACAGGGACATCACTCTCAGGAGGAGAGAGGATGCAGCATATTCCCTTCCCACCTGACACCTTGAGGAAGTGATTAGCCACAGACTGAGGGTGGATGTTACAGGAGTGTGAACTCACACCCCCCCCCCCCCCCCCCCCCCCCCCCCCCCCCCCCCCCCCCCCCCCCCCCCCCCCCCCCCCCCCCCCCCCCCCCCCCCCCCCCCCCCCCCCCCCCCCCCCCCCCCCCCCCCCCCCCCCCCCCCCCCCCCCCCCCCCCCCCCCCCCCCCCCCCCCCCCCCCCCCCCCCCCCCCCCCCCCCCCCCCCCCCCCCCCCCCCCCCCCCCCCCCCCCCCCATGCTGCAGTGATGCTGGTTTCCCATAAACCCTCAGGCTTTAGCTGCGCTCTGAGCCAAGTTCTTCAGCTTCAGCCTCTTTCTAACATAAAAAATCCTCTAGAGTTGTTACTTTTTGGTGGAGTTTTCAGCTTCCCCCCCCACTCAAAGCATCATCAAATTTAATTTTCAATAAGGCAAAGCTCAGCCTCAGCAGCTGACTTTATGTCTCACCTCCTTCTTCACCCGCTGCCTTCTCCTCCCCCCAGGGAGGGTGTGGGGAAGGCAGTCTCGATAACAGGCGGTGAAAACAAGACTTCTTCTCTCGTCGACTCATTAATTAAAGCCACAAATTGAGCTCTTTTCTTGCAATCTGAAGTGATCACATAAATAGTGTTGACAGAGCTAAATGAACATTCAGAAAGATCTTGCAGGATCAGCAGAGAGGAGCTGTGTTAACCTCCAGAAACAGGGGCTGTCATTAAAATCAAGTGTCTGCTTTTTCTTCACACCCCTCCCCCCCACTCCCTACCCCAAGCACAGAGTTCAGCCTGGATGTGGAAGAAGTCCCAAGGTGCAGGCAGCTGGTGATTTCTGTCCTCTGTATCAAAGCCTGGGGATCACTTGTATTTCTCCTCATTTTTGCCTTGTTTTCTGCTGGGAAGTTCTCCACGAGCATCCTTGTGTGGGTTTCAGGGTGTAATCCTCACCTGTTGGTGTTTTGCGAGCGGTTGTTTCAGCCAAGCGCTGCTGGGAGTGCTGGATGCCAGCACTGGAGACCATGTGGCTTATGGTGTGGGACGGTCATGGTGAAGGCTTTGAGGTGCCTGTTGCAGGGAAACTTGCAAAGAAAAATCTGCCTATGCCCTGAGAAGACACTTGGCTTCCCCCCAGGTCAACTCAGCTTTCCAGCAGTAAATTCCCATGTTCTACTGCATTCATAGCAGACCTACAACTCATCTGAACGAGTGTCAGTGGGGTTGTTTTCAGGCTGTATCCATTGCTAAATACTGCCAGGCAACACCACCATTTTCTGCTTATCCCTTGCAACTTTGATTATGGGGCACGTCACGTGGGAGCTTGAGGGATCACTGGCTAAATTGAGTTGCTATTTAGCAGCTATCTAAACTACCGGTGCGAGTTAGATAAGCATAGCCATCAGCACCTCTCTCCTTGACGTTATCCATTGACTGAATAAGCTAAAATCTTTTGGAGTCAGCCTTAATATTTCCTAAAGGGATGGGGAGGCTCTTAAAGGAGTGACAGGAGACATCGGATTATCATTGGAAAACATTTAACTAAGAGGAAAATACCACCCCTCGCTGAAATCGTTGTACCATGAGAAGTTCCAGCGAAGGCAATGCGTTTTGCCTGGTGCAAGATGCTATTCAGGGCAAATCTGAATATCACAGTCAGCCTGAAGTGATTCGTGCTTGCTGTGGTGCTTAACATGTGATTTCCTTTCATTGCTTCTTTGCACACAAGAAGCTAAATTCAGAGCTGCTGTAAGCCAAGGGCAAAAGCCATTGAGTTCAGTAAAATCCACCCAAGAAGCAACTGGGAGCAGCCTAGGTTGACTGTTGCTCTCACATTCAGGCTACTTTTTTTTTCCAGCATGATAGGGAACATCAGATCAAGGGGCTTTGTGGTTTCTTTAAAGCACCTCTGTGCCAGCGAGTCCCGAGAGGACTGACTCTCACACCCCTGGGTAGCGTTGTATGATGTAGCAGGGACACCTTAATGCCCCCACATAAGATTAGACCTATTCCCCCCCATACTGGGCGTGCAGTTCAGCAGCACAGCGTGGTCGTCACCCAGGTATCTGGTCTTAGGCGTACAGTTGCAAAATTTGCCAATGCTCTTCCCAGACAACAAAACCATGTATGATTTTTCTACACCTCTCCCATCAAAGCAGCATCTGAATGTCCCTAATATATCTCCATAAAAATCTTCACAGTTTTTCTAGCAAGCAGCCTGGAGTGCCGTGGTCTTTTATGAGTATTAACTATGATAAGCAAAGCAAATCTCACAATTACGTTGTCTGTGGGAGTAGCAGACTTCTCCCATCAGTCTCCCTGAGCAAGGAAAAGGGGGTGATTATGGTCCTGTTTTCATTGCAGTTGTGGTTTAAGATATTTTTACAAAGACCAGGATGACAGCCCTTGCCCAAAGCAGCTTCTTGTTCCTACTGCTATTATCATAAGTAACTTTCTTGGTGTACTTGACATGTCATCAGATGTTTCTGGGCAGCATCTTCCTTTGAATAGTAATAATAAAAAAAAACACATGTTGCTGTGCTCTTCTGTCTCATTCTTTGGGATTTTTTTTTTTTTTTTTACACCAGCTTGGCAGATCCCGGTCTCAGCCTGCTCTTCCGAGCAGCACAAAGCCGCAGCGGGAGAAGCTCAGGACAGTCCCCAGCAGCGTGGGGCTGGGGCACTCAGCTTTTGAAATGTCAGGAGGCTGGTCTGAGAAGGGGGGTTGGAATATTAGAGAACTTAAAGGGGTCTGGTTTACCTCTGCTGCAGAGAAAAATAAGGACTCAGGTTCTTGCTATGGGATCTGGTTGTGGCTTTACAGGCTGCAGCTCCTCCAAGGCAAATCACAGAGCCACGTAGCATCCCCAGGTGCTGGACATTGTCTCAGGCAATGCATTAACTGTCAGTTCTATAAAAACCCAATATCGCTGGAAAACTCCCTCATTACTGTGCTGTTGCACTGAAAATACCACTTGTCTTGGCCATATTTTCCACTAATTTTTTGCAGTGCAGTGTCCATCTCTGAGCACTTCTTTCTCGTGCCTCCACTGCAGGTGTGATGCTTGCTGCATCCCGTTTTGGACAAACAGGATCCACTTTTCCAGTCTGTAGGTGGGAGAAACTTAGATGGGGAAAGAAAAAAAAAAGGGGAGGTGGGGGCATGCTGATAGCGATTGTGCCAGGAAATTGAATTTGAGGCGGTGGGAATTTAAACTGAATTATGACAGATAGAGTGTGGAAATTCTGCCTTCCATGAAAGGTCCACGGTTCTGTAGGGGTGAGGATAGCAGGAAGGAGGTGAGAGGATGCAAAAACGCTCCATCCGGCTTGCTGTAGTGTGCAGAAGAAAACATTTCGCTCTAGCAATACAGAGGTGGCCACTTTGAGGGAGTGCTGGAGAGGAGAGGAGAAAGAGAGAGAGAAAGAGAGAGAGAAAGAGGGAAAGAGAGAGAGAGAGAAAGAGAGAGAGAGAAAGAGAGAGAGAGAGAAAGATAGAGGAAGAGAGAGAGAGAAAGAGAGAAAGACAGAAAGAGAAAGAAAGAGAGAGAGAGAGAAAGAGAGAGAAAGAAAGAGAGAGAGAAAGAAAGAGAAAGAAAGAGAAAGAGAGAGAGAGAAAGAGAGAAAGGAGAGAAGAGGAAGAGAAGCGCAGTGGTAGTACTGGCCTAAATTAGAAGTACTAAGTTCTGACAAAAGAGATGAATGTCCTGAAATGGCAGCGCAACATCTCATAGAGGACAGGTATCACTAGAGCCCAAAGCCTGGTTCTCATTCATTTTACTAAAAGCCAAGAAAAAGCAAAGCAAACCTACTTACTGTAATTTTTCCCTCAGTTCAGAGATGCTCAGAGCTGCTTCAGCGAGGGCTGTTTTGGCCATGCCCTGATGTTCCTCTGAGCCTTCAGTCCCTATGATTTATCCAAAATAGCCATAATTTTTCCTCTTCGCTTCATCCAGCCTCTTTGCCGGATGAGGGGGTGGCAGCATCTCAAGGATTTTCCGTTAGTCACAGAGACGCTTGCCAGGTCCTTCCTGGATCGATAGATGTCAGAGATCAAAGGGGCTGATTATTAGTGTTTAATTACTATTTTGCAGAGCTACCCTACATCCTTGGCCGGGGCAGGGGACGTTGCTGCTGTGCTGCTGTCCCAAAAATGAATGATCACCAGGGACCTCAAAGGCATGGGTGATGCTTTTAGTACATCTCGCTCATCCATCTCCTCTTTTCATCGTGGTGTCTGCTTTCTGCTTCTCAGCTTGGGGACAGAGAGACATTCAATGATAATGACCCCCCCTCAAGAGAGAGAAGGAACCTGGGGCTGCCTGGAGGAGGAGGAGAAAGGGCAGCTGCAACTGTGACACAACAGCCATGAGATGGACAGATAAGCAAGGAAAAATAAGCTTCTCCCCAGGTTGCAGTACCCCATCAGCCAGTGCCAGCTCGCTCACCCTCAGCTGGCTGTGACGCTGAGCCGTGCTCTGGCCCTGTGGCATTTCAGTGCCGGGGATGCAGCCAGAACTCTGCAACGGGGCGTGGAATCCCCAAACCCGAGAGGGGTGGGGAAGGTTGGCCCACCTGTGAGTAAGAGAATGCCCGATCCTGTCGCCGTCGGCCTCCCATGTTTTCAGCCACGTCAAACAGACCCATGGTGCTGTAAACTTGCTGTTGTTCAGCACACAGAGAAGGCTGCTCCTCGAGACGTGTGTGGGTGTCGAGGCAGTATTGGCTTCTCAAATGAGATAATTAACAAGCAGCTGCAGGGCAACAAGAGAGAAAACAAGCTTCCCCTTTCCTTGCCACCCTAATCTCCAGCAGAAGTTTTTTGTTTAAATTTTAATGAAAAGGGTTTTTTTGCTCCGGGAGCATGGAGCAGGCTGTTGTGTGGAGGCTGCCTATCTTGGGCATCCCCAGCATCAGCAGGCAATCAGAGCATCCTATGAGAGAGGGACAGTCACTTCAACTTTAAATATATCTGGTTACAATTACTGGCATTTTCATTGAATTTGAACCCTGGATGTTTTAATAGCAGCAAATGAGCTGACCTGATGGCCCTGGGTGTCGTAACATAACATCACCCACCAGACTTGACGAAGCAGAGAATTAAAACCTGTGATGAAGAGCACGGGCAGCAGCACAGTCAGCACCAGGACCCAAAAGCCATAGGATGAAGTAACAACTTCAGCGGGTTGCCAGAGGAATACCGCAGTTGGGATCACAGCCCTTCCAACTGGGATTGTCTCTTCCAGAGGGACGCCAACATCAGAAATCTTCAGCTCATGACCAAAACAGTTCATGACTCTTTCAACTGTATAGAGAAAAGAAGACATGTAGTATATATCTCACTGTGTGTCATTGGCTGACAACTCCTGTCTTTGAAGTTCTGTTGCACTGTGGAATGGCTGAGGTTGGAAAGGACCTTTGGAGGTTGTCCAGCTCAAAGCAGATGTAAAACACCTTCGTGCCCAGGGCACTGCTCCTCAATAGCCTGAACTCTGCCTTGACGAGTGGGGTTGGAGCAAAACCCTGCTTGGTCCTGGCATCCTGATGAATTCATGTGCTGGCCAGGCAAAGGAGGAGGCATCGTCCCCCTTTCATGGAGAGGCACAGACCTTCACAGAGCCACAGCCTGCCTTCCCAGGTCCTGCCTGTGGAATGAAGCAGCAGCCCAGGGGTACACTCAGTCACCCCAAATTCTGGTACAGGAGCCATCACAGGCATTAAGATGGATGTTCAGGTTGCTGCAGAGCTGATGTGTGTTTGAAGAGGGCTTTAATAAAGTCTCTTAAGCAGCACTGAGGCACCGTTTGGCTTGGCAGCAACCTGGATTTCCTCGTCTGGTTAAGCCCAGCCATATCAAACTCATGGCCTGTTGAGCTTAAACGTAGGATCCTGTGGAGAATCTTGATAAAGTCAGGGCACTAATAAATCAGCGAGATTAAATGAATAGTTCTCTGAGACTATAAAATGTGAGGCCCTGGCCCTGGGTTGGCTAGAGCTCACCCTGTTTCCAGCCACATAGGGACCCTGTTTTCCTTGAGCCTGAAATTTCATGTCTGTACACACTCTCATCTTACGAATGCACCTTGTGCACCGAAGGCAGAGATTAAAACCGGTGGCCAGCCAACGGGTGACATTTCAGAGCAGTGCTCGAGCCACAAAACACTTTTCAAATGCCTTCACACCTTCCTGATGCCATGAATGTGACCGCCTCGGATTTTTTCCTGTGTGCTGCTGGCTGTGACATTAATTCCTGGCACTAACTGATACAGGATCGAGAGGGGAAGAGGAGAGGGTTTGCCCAGGGGCAGCTGGGCAATGGGTATTTATGGAGCTTGTATGAGAAGAAGGAAAATAAGATCCTTGCTCACTTGTTGCTCAGCTTTGATATCGTGTAATAAAGAAGCCAAAGAAATTATCAGTAATTAGCGGATTAAAGGAATTGCCCATGAGAAAAAATTGATTTTATCAAAAAGCTTATTTGGGAGGTGAATTATTTTTGTTAGTTTGATGCTATAAGTTACTTGTGGTTAAAAGCTGGTGGGCGGTCCCTGGGGTTAATGGGAGTTTGGGCATCGCCCCTGTGGTCCCGGGGGATGAATTGGCTCTGGTCCCTGCAGCTCAGCACAGGGTCACAGGGCTAGAGCAGCAAAGGCTGGGCTGTGTCCTGATGCTGTCCTCCACTTATAGCAGAGCCGCTGTGCCCAGTTTAAAAAAACCAAAAAACAAACTAATAAACAAAAGTATTTATTTCTGTTACGCACGTGTGTTTTCCGCAGGTCCGAACTGCTTTGCAGGAACCACGATAATCCCCGCGGGCATCGAAGTGAAGGTGGACGACTGCAACATCTGCCACTGCCACAACGGGGACTGGTGGAAGCCGGCGCAGTGCTCCAAGCGCGAGTGCCAGGGCAAGCAGGCTCTGTAGCGGCAAACCCCCCCCCAGGCCAGCGGCACCGCCGGCCAAACGACCTGCTCATGATGATGGTGACGACGAAAGAATGGCTTCGATGCTGCACATGTGTCCGACCTCGTGTCAGCTGCAACAGGGTCACCAGCAAACCTGCAAAGGTTTACGCAAGCAGAGATTTTTACTCCTGGGGAAGGGTCTCCCTCTCCGCCCCTCTCCTGCTCTTCTCTCGCTTTACACACTATGTATCCGGTATCTACTCTGCTTTTGTAATTATCAATGCTTGATAGGGATGCGGTGGTCAGATTTGGGGAGGTAAAAAAGAAAAATGGCCCACCCAAGTTCTTGGACTGGTGACGTCTCCAAGATGCCAATCAGTTCACCGCTCTCACTATCTACAGTATGGAACATGGGTTTTTTCCACTTTAATTTATTTTGGGGTTTTTGCTATTGTGATTTTTTCTTTTTTTAAGCCTCTTCCTAAGCTGGGAGCGTCAAGGCAATACAGCTATGAGTGGAGCGACGGATCATTTTTATCATATCTATAAGGGGAGGGTGGCTAAGGACGGGAGGGAGGTAGAAATCAAAGGGAGAAAGGGGTTAAACAAAATCACCCAACCAGACTGTAACCTGCAGAAGGACTGACGTAGATGCACAGGTATATGCCCGGATACCCAAGACACAAGCTGTATCTGTGTTACACTTTCTCCACTGAGTGGGGACAATAAAGTCGAAGACCTACACAGTCGCCATGACCTTGATGGGAGCATGAGCCAGCCCCGGCTGCGCAGGCAGGCAGGGCTGCTGAGCCAGAAGGCATTGGAAAGGCACCAAGAAAGCAGCATCTTACCAGGATTGTCTTGGTGCAGTGCCTGTCTGGGGCATGGGTGGTGGAGCAGAAGGAGGAGGGTCCCACTTTGTGCTGTGGCTCCCATGGCTCTTCGGCTGCCTTGTCTTGTTCTGTCAGCGCTGGGGTTGCTCCCACTGGAGCCCAGGGCATCGCTTCCCTGACTTCAGTGACAGCATGTCAGAATTAAAATATCTGATCCCACTGCTTTGCCCATCACCGCTGGGGAGGTTTGCAGAAACAGCCCATCGCTGCGCCAGCACTAAACTGTCTCAGCTGTCGGGTAAGACCCTTTGCTGCAGCGTGAGGGAGCTCCCCCAGTCCCGGGAGTATCCGTACCACTGTGGATGAGGCAACCTGGGATGCCCAGGGGCTGGGGACAGGCTGGCTGCATCAGCAGGAATCTGCTCCTGACCAAGGGTCTCTAGAAAGGAGAACTCCCCGCAGTTGTTGCCAGCAGCCGAGGGTCACCGTCGGGCTTTTTGGCACCAGCACCTCTTGCTTTCTCAGGCTGCAGCTTCCAAGCGATACTGTGATAGAAAAGCCAACGATGTCATTTCCCCACTCTGGCCTGCCCAGGCGAGTGCAGGAGCTGTTCCCATCACTGCCCACGCTTGGTTTGCTGCTTTGTGGTCATGGCCGTTAGGGTGATGGCGCTGATTTTCTTCAGACTTCAGTCCAGTGCCTGCTCTTAACTGCAGCGGCAGCCAATCCTCCTTACAGCATCCACCACCAAAGTGGATCAGCACGGTCGGTCTTGGTTTATGCACACCGTTGCCTTTATACTTTTATTTCTTCCTGGTTTTTGCATTTTACTGGAGGGCAGGGGGTAGGAAAAGCTCTAGTGCTGTACATCAGCTAAGTGTTGGCTTCCTGCAAGTTGAACTGGTGCCATTAAGGACTGGTGCCATTAAGGAAGTCATCATCACATTTTTTTGTAAGCTGTTGCCTGTCAATGACTATCCGGTTTCAAACTTTTCAAACAATAGTGTGCCTGAAACTAGTGAGAAAAAAAACCAACCAACTGTAAAAAATGGGGGGGGTCTAGAAACAATATTTGATGTGTAAAAGACTATATTATTAAAAAATTATTTTGTTAAATATAAAATGTGTGAACCAGCAAAAAAAAAAAAAATCACCTAAATTATATATTTGTGGTTTATTTTACTCTGCTGATCATCATCCCATCAAGCTCCCAGTTCCCCATCCCACCCTTGCTCTAGCCCTGCCTCCGCAGCGCTGGTGAGTGCAGCGACACAGCTGGGCCGGGTGGAGCAGGCTCGGAACCTGGAAAGCGCTGTGAAGGTCCTACAGATGGGATGAGTTGCCCAGGTTGCTCGTCGGCAGTAAATCAGTAAAATTTGCTTTGTCACAAGATACCTGCCAAACCAGGATTCCCTTTTGAGGGGTGGTCACGGACCGACACAACCCCCAGGCTCTCGCTTTAACCTCCACCTGTTTTTGCCTTTTACTGGTGCCATTTTACATTTGATGCCATTTTCTGAACATGGAAATTTGCTTTCAGTTCACAAATTTCATTTGGTACCTCCAGATGCATCATTATTTACACTGATTAGTAGTTACTCTAATTAATTACAGCTTAATTACTGTAGTTAGTGTTTGTACAGTGCTTGGAACAAGTACAGGACTATACGTGCCACATATTATTATTTTCTTCATTACTAATTAAGCACCATCTCCATTCCATGCTGTGCTACTTCATTACTTCCCAAGGAGTCACAGTTGTGCCCTTATTCCCACCCAGGAGTACTTTACTCACGGCTCCCACCAGGATGCTGCGGGGCTGACTGCCGCACAGGGCTGGAGTGGGATGAGCAGGGGGATCTATGGATGTATGCTAAGCAACATGGGGGTGCTCTTTTTTTTTCCCCCCCTTCACCCTTTAAGGGCATCAAGTCTGAAAAATAAAATGAAAAAAAAAGCTGATGGCGGGGGGATGCACCAAGGACCACGCACAGTGAGCTGAAGCCTGTGTTGGGGTGAAATGAGGGGGAAGCCCTGCAGATCCCATCACAGATGTTTCTGTGAGGTCTCCACGAGATGCTGGCTCAGACCGTGGAAGGGATCCGATCCCCCCGAATCCAGTGGTGTCAGGCGCGTGGTCCTGCTGAGGGATCTCATAGCTCTCCCGGAGCAGCAAGGTGGCGCCGAGGCAAGGTCTGGGATGGCAGAGAAAAGTGATGGGCACAGATCGGCTTTTCCGAGGGGGAGTTACGAAGGGAAGTCGCCGGTCATGGGTGGGCAGAGTTCCCAGAGCACCTGGGGCGCTTGGAGCAACACCCCTAGAAGTCACTGCCACCGGCTCTGCTTTGTGGCAGCCTGTCCCAGGCCAGACAGGGTGGATCCAGAACTGAAACTCCATCAAGTGCTCTCCAGTTACAGTTTTCTTTTCCTGAACTAAAGAGTTCCAGCCTCATCTCAATCACATTCCTTTCTGCCTTTTTTTTTTTTTTTAAAACGTTTTAGTTCATTCTCCCTTTAATTAATCACAGCTCTGGGCCAGCCAGACCCATTAACTACTCTTCTCATTTAGACCTTTCAGAGATGCAGCTGCAGATGCAATTTAATTTGTTGACCCATGATCGATAGCAATTAATACCATCTCTTTAATCTTGTTGAAAGGTTCGTCTTGGGCTCCCAGAGGCTGCCATCTCAAGGGAAAGGTGTCTGATACATATGTTATTAGACGGGGGAGCACAACCTCCACCACGGGTGCCATCTTTCCCGTTCCCCTACCCTGGGCTGAAACTCTTTAAAAATACAAGAGGTATTCATGGGAGATGGAGAAGAGGAGAAGGTGGGCAAAGGTGGGGGAAGATGCTGAGGATCAAAGAGATGAGCAGGGAGCTTGGGAGGGCAGAAAGTTGGGGCATGTGGAGTTGAGGGGTTGGAAGGGTGAAGGATAAAGAGAGGATGAGAGAAATGATACAGTCTAGGAAGCATGGATAAAAAAAAGGGAGCCAAAATGGGAGCAAAAGAGCAGCTCAGAGAGCAAATAGCTTAAAGGCAACGCTTTCAGTGTGAATGCCAGTGCATTGTACAGAAGAAAAACACCCAGAGCCAGAAAGACAATCTTTCCACCTGAGGAGCTTTACACCCAAGCGTCACTTTGATGTGATGCCTTTTTTTTGCCTGTTCCCCCCCTGCTCCAAGTGCAGCAGCTGTGTACAGCCTTCCTCCTCCTCCAAGCAATGGGAAAGCCCACCCCGAGAACATCACCTTTTCCCTGTGCTCATTAATATGCCGCTAACCAAAATTATTTTATAATAAGGGATTATTTCCTGCACACCCTAAGGTGGGAGAAGCTGTCTCAGCTCCGGATCACCTGCAAAATGTCAGCAGGGCGGTGTCATTTATCCCCAGGAGGCTGCAAGGCAGGCTCAAAACCAGGCTAAAGTTGCGCAAACCTGGACTTTGGGTAGTCTCCGTCCTACCATCCCACCCAGATGGCTCCATGCAGTGCCGGGATTCTGAACACCAGCACTCCTAAGTCAGCAGCTTCTAACAGCTTCAGTGGCACGTCACGAGTCCAGTCCCAGCAGACGTGACCATCCCCTGGCACGTGCCAGCAGCGGTGCCGGACCCGCTGGAGCAACTCCTGTCCAGCCACAGCTCTGCCAAATGTAACAGCAAAATAGCAGAGCCTCGTCATCCAGCACAGCATGAGGAGTGGTGTGTTTCTCTCTGCTGGCTGTTAAAGGGAAAAGAGGGCCCACGTGAATGTATAGTAAAAGAGTGCCTTTTACATAGCAAAATCGCATGTGTTTCACTACAGCAAGTCAATGCAGAAAATGAAAAATTTATCAAAAATCCACCTTAATCTGTAATGTGGAATCTTAGCTTTTAAAACATAGGGAATAGAGCATGTGGAAAGGAAGCAATTGCCTATATGTGTGTATTTAATATACTATGTGTATTTATTTCTGTTTGCAGATATACTTCCTACATATTCAGAGCAATTTTTTTTTTCTAGGGAAAATATCTTTTAAACATGACTAACTTCAGTATCTAGCTGAGCTCTGCTTTCAGAAGATGCTGGTTCATGCCTCCACACAGCCGAACTCGTCCTTGTGTGCGCCCAGGAGATCCAGCAACACCCCAGTGCCAAAGGTTTCTTCAGATACAGGAGATGGTGATCTGAGGAAAGGAGAGAGAAAAGAATGAGCCTGAGCTATGAGACTTGTTTCAGTGGTACAAAGCAGGATTTCAGTAACAGTTAATACCACTATTAAAGATGAGCATTTAGATTGTACATCATGTAGCACTAGAAAGTATGCAGGCAGAGTGGTTTTGGTCATTACAACACACACACACGGTGTTTCACGCTCCTGTTCTCCTTATAGCGATAACCCACGAAAGCTCGAAGAGAAACCACCGCGCCACTCTCCCACCTAGTAACCCACAGGGATTATCATGTTGCTCACAGGGATCACCCTTTCAGGTATTTCAGCAGTGGCTTGGCCCTGTGTTTGTAGAAACAGCCAAATCCCAGACTAGGCAGTTTTGGAAAAATCCGAGAAATCTGAAAGGCAAAATGCCAAGGAAGCGAGTGAAAAATGGAGCTCACCAGGCCCTGTGTTGTCCGTCTACTGATGATGAGAGTGGAGACCGTGACTTGGAGCAGGCTGCCGACAGGGAACATCCTCCCACCAGCTGTGCAGGGTGGCTGGGGCCAGCAAGCTCCAGCTTTTGGAGCCTTGGGTGCTGCCTTGAAGGACTTCAGAAGAGACTGCAATCAAGCCAGGGCAAGATGTTCAGCTGGCCGGCTGAAAAGTGTCAACTTAAGTGTTTACATCGTACTCAACACTACCATCAAGTAAATAAAAATCATTTCCATTTCATACACAGGGACTGGTGGTCCTTGCTCTCTTCATTAGTTAGCTGGCTCGAGGGATGCAACCTCTGTCTTGCTCAGTTTTCTGGATCTTCTAGCGCCCAGCTGTGTTCCCATAAGTTAGCTATATTTGCCATTTCTCTCTCTTTTTTTTTTTTTTTTATTTTTATTTAAAGGACAAAAGCTTTGGGAAAGAGCTAAAAATATGACAAAACTTGATCTTTCACAAATAATCCACTCCCCTACGTGCTGAAACGCTCGTTTTGCAGTCCATTAAGTTCAAGTTAATGCAGGTAGAACACGTCTGGCACTGAGACGATGGTAAAGGCTTCGGGTTTTAATTTTCCTCAGATGAAAAACCCTGCGTGTTCCTTGCTGGTGTCGGTACTTCTGCAGCAAAGACAACAGGCCCCGCAGGAAGCATGAGGCCAAGGTTAAAGCACTTCTAAGTCAAGATGCTACGACACCCAAAGAAGCAATTTCCCATTGTATTGCATATCTTCTGGCACTTCATCGGCATGAATAGAAACTGCGAGCGAAAGGGGTGCGCGGGGACCCATTGGAGCTGCAGATGGCTTTAAATTTCTCCTAACTTTCTCTGGATTCAAGGTTATCCTCTTGGCTTGCTGCAGGTCTGCACACTTGGGCTAATTGCATTTCTAAACAAATAGTAGTGTTTCCCCTCTTCACCCCGCCAGAGTGAAAAGAAAGCAAATGAGAGACGTGCCCAGAAAATAAAGCGTGTTCATTATCATGCTGTGAAGGCTCACAGGGTGTTTTAGCCTTCGTGGTTTTACTTAAAACATCCTAAATCCCACTGCTTTTGTCAGCAGCGTGAGAAACAACACATGGAAGAAGGCACAGGCACATTGAGCAGGAGGCACGTAGAGAAAATCGGACCTTTGCAACTCAAAACTTCCCTGATGGTAACAGAATCTCCCTGGGGTAGTCAACAGCACAGGAAAAGTGGAGCTGCCATGAATAACATGAGGTGGAGTTACCACAAATGTCATGAAACGATGGGGTTTCCTTGGCTGCTCCTCATGTGTGCTTCTGAGAAGACACAAGGGTGGTCTCCATCCAGCTGGTGCTTGGGGACCAGTGCACCGTTCACAGTCCCATCTCACAGAAATCATTAGTGGCAAGCTGGGCTCCAGCCTTCTGTGTCTGAGAAAGTGGTTCACAAACCAAACCATTTCCTCTGCCAAACTCATCCAATGTTTGTATACTAGCAGCAAGTGATGCCTTGTAGCGGAAATACAGGAATTTTCTTCTGCAAAACCATGTTAAGAGAAGAAATGAGATGTTGCTGAATGGGATGCAAGATCCTGAGGAACAGGTCAGTGTAGAAATAGAAAGTTCTGTGGATGCTGTAGAAAGTTATGTGAATGCCTGTCTGGATTTCTGACCAGGGAAGCAAACACACATTCTTTGAAGGAGTTACCCCAGCATGGAAATTTTCCGTGGCCAGGCCTAGCCCATTGCACCTCCAACGTTAAGCAGGGGAGAGAGGAGACTTAGAGAAATGCATATGCAGCACTGACATGTTCTGTCAGTTGGACACACTTTTCAACTGCTGTTACCCAACACGTGGCATTTGGCCTTATTTTTTGAGACAGAATAAAAACACCTCTAGGAACATAACACATAGGAAAGATTTTTCTACCTCTATGTATAGAGTCAACAGTGCTGGAACCTTGTCCTAGGGAAACCTTGAAGTGCCACAGCTTTCGGTTACCAATAAATTAACTGAGCAGGTTAGAAAAAAATTTAAAAAGAAAAAAAAAAAAAAGAATCACGAAAACAGCTGAGCCACATTCCCTTCAAACCCGCACACATTTGGACCAAAACCTGGAGAAGATGCTACACCCAGCATCAGCAACGCCAGGAGTCTCTTGCCCTTCCCCAGCCCCAGTATTAATAGTTCCATTCACCACAAGAAATTACTCCCATGGGTACAAACAACAGCTGCCTCAGTTCAATTTTCTCGTATCTATTTGGTGATAAATGAACATTAATCTGATGCTGGCTAATCTGACCCTGGAAACTTGTGCCTTTTGCAGGTAAAAGTGAACTTGGTACTTTTCCAGTCACTGTTACTCAGCTGCACCATGTAATATCGAAGTGACAACGGCTGGAAATGCAGTATCAGTAGGATAGATCACATCAAAACCTGGGCCAATTTAATTATATTAAATTAGTGCATGGCCTCAAATTCCTAAAGAGAACCAGCTGGTATAAAAGTGATGTAACTATCAGTGCAACGTATTATGAGTTTTAATCGTATTATTTTTTATTAACAAATTATTCATTCTTCCCCTGCTGTGGAAATGCCGTGCAATAAAGGGCAAGGGCTTGCTTGCCTGCGAAACAAGAGCTTTATTACTTGTTCTGAAATAGATCATTACCACAACAACAAGTGGTATTAATAAAGTTTGGGGATAGCCAGTTACCGGGAACTGTGTTTAATATCATTGCAAGCAAGAGCTAACTTTGAGAAGGAAAATGAAATGTTAACCAAAAAGCCATTTCTGTGAGAAATAGTCCCACTGTACAACATCAGACTAATAAAAGCATACAGTCATGTAAGAAGGAAATTCCTCCTTCTCCTGGTCACAAATCATTTTTACCCCATTTCCCCTTATTCTCAGTCTCAGAACAGGATTGCAGGCTTCTATCAGTTTTGTCGGCAAATTTATGCGGCTCTTTACTGCTCACCTACTTCTTCCCATCTTGTGTCTTTTTCATTAATGAGTCACGGAAGCATTAATTAATTTTTAAGAGGCAGATAGGGTTGTGTTTTTTTTCTTCTGTGGATCACTTAATCAAAGGTGGGCTTGTGCTGTTCAGTTATAAGTGGAAATCCAGAGTTGGAGAACAGCTATATTCTCAAGTTGGGCTTTATATACACAGCAGGAAATATTTTTATATAACATTTTAAATTGAAAGAAGGGACCTAAAGAAGCATCAGCTTCTGGAAGAGGCCCAGCCTTCACCAGCTCTCCTACAGATGCTTTACAAGCTTTTTGTGGAAAAAAAAAAAATAAAAATCAAACCTACTGCATTAAACCAAAGAGGAACAAAACTCTTCTGAAAACTTGACTCAGAACATCGGCTCTCTGGCAGTCTTGGAAGCAAACGGAAAGCAAAGTCTGGAGATGGCGGCTGCTCTCGGGTCTCGGTGTTCGAGGAGCGGAAGGGCTCTGAGGTGGATGCCCGCACAGCTTTGGGTTGTGGGAAACGGCACCAAGGTCTCAAGAAGTTGGGACGCAGGTGTCCCTCAGCCACTGGTACATCCACAGGCTCTTTTTCCCTGACTTGTGCAGAAGTAGGCTGAAACAGTAAAGACTTGGCACTTCTGAAAAGTCAAGTTTGTGGTGTTTTCAACACCGATATCCTAAACTTAGAGAAAACTACAGGCCCTAAAGTAGTTTGACGTGATTTAGTCAAGGGCTTTGGCAGTGGCAGGGCTGAACTCTGTCCCAGGATCCTGCCACCAGGATGAAAGAAGCAGCACAATGATAATGGCTAAGACGAAAAACAATGAAGGAGAGCTGCTTCGAGGCAGAAGAGGCTACCTCTGCCTTCTCATCAGACTAAAGCCTTCGACAGACCCTCCCAAGGCACAAATCGCTGCATGTGTGCCATCTTTCTAAATGAATTGTTGCTACAATAACAGATCTCAAGTGTCCCCTGAAGGCACGCTGTTCGATATTTATAATCGCTTCATAAACACATGAGAAATGGCACAGTACAGCCCTACATAATCTATGTGCAATGATCCTTGGTGACAAAGTGTAAGTGACCAAATCCCTTTCCAGGTCTAACGATACTTTGCTCTAGTAAGCCAGTGATATATCTCGTATGGCAAAAATAAAGCACTCATGCATAAAATTAATACAGTAAGCTCTGAAGTCATAAAGCTTTCAGTCTGTGATATATTAGATGGGAAAATGACTAACCTGTGATTCAAGTCTTATTCCCAATAGGTTGTAAGGTCACCTAGGCACTGTGTGATCAAACCAGGCCATTTCAGAAGCGTATGAATTATTAACCAACCACTCTGGAAGCCCATTAGGGCATGTCCATAAAAAGCCCTGTAAGGACACAGGTAGAAGCTCCTCTTCGTAGAGGTCAAATGTTTGTTCTTTCCAAGAAAGAGAGAACTTCCAGCATGAGAAAACTTCCAGCAAACCGCTTTTACCCGTTTTGCTCCACTTAATCCTTCTAGAAGGATTTGACGACAATGTGCACAAGCAGTCCATGCCAGCACTGCTCTCAGAAACACAAATTTATTAGTCCTGTGAGCCTTGGCCACATCTCACACACACCAGCTATCCCAGTGCAGCGGCAGACTGGCCCCTAGTTATCTAGTGCAGGGGTTGGACTCCTCATGAAGCTATGTTCAGCAGTGCCAAATATTGAAGTTACCTGCCTGCATGTGTGCATTGCGGACCTTTTCATTGCTGACTGTAGTAACTCAGAGATCAGAACTCCAACCCAATGACAGTTTTTCAAGGTCCTTCTATAAGGAAACTTGTTGGGGCCAATACCAACAGAAACTCACACTGCTTGCTCTGACTGTGGGTATGGCAGGGATCACACGTAAGAACATACCGTAGACTCCATCGATTTGCAATCCAGTTCTTGTTTCAACCAGAAAAATAATTATTCTTTGCATGTGAAATGATCACAGCCCTTAAAAAAAAATAATCAAACTCTAGCTCCTCAATCAGGAATGCTGCCAAGCCATCGAATCAATAGGTTGTTAGATACTTGAAGTATGGGAATATGTGAAAGCTATCAAATGATTTCTTTGTTAATAAACTGCTACAGTAATTACCATTAGAAAGAAATGGAAAGATACAGATCAGAAATGGAAAGCTGTGAATGGTTTCTCATTAAGTGAAATTAAACCGCATGGGATTTTTTTTTTTCTTTTGGCCTTGATTCTGCGACATTTTGAACTCATTTACCCAGAGCTGCTCATACAGCCAGCTTGATGTGCCCCGTTTCACCTTACGATCTTCAGGTTATTGAGGCCCTGGCAGAGGAGCTTACCTGGAAAACAAATTCCGGGGCAGGGGGATGTTGCACCTTGCAGAACTGAGCCCTATACACAGTGGCAGACCATCGTGAAGCAGCTCAGCCTGCAGAGGCCATCACAGAGGTGTCCACACTGGGGCTCAGTTAAGAGCAGTGCAGATATTTTCCAACAAGCCACGGATTTTACTGCCAGACACAAATCCTCGGTCTGAACAACAACATGGTGCCAGGTCACAACAGGATTCATAAATCAGGAGCTGCTGGTTCACAGAGCAGTGAGTTAGCCATGCTTCATCCTGCACATACCAGGTCCGCTCTGCTGCCCATCCCCTCAGCTCTGCCAGCAGGATACCATGGAGAAGCAGGTTAGACACGTGGAAAGACCTCAGGGAAATGAGGCCTGAAGGTTGAGTCTTGGTTTGGGGTGCACAAGAGAGCCTGGGAAGACTGAGATGGTGTGGTTCTCCGTTAGGGTCTTGGTAGGCAGCTCCAAGCATGAGAAGGTTCAATCCATGCTGCCTGCATGCTAAACACAAAGACAGCCAGCATGAGAGCATCATGACCCAAAGTCTTAACTTTCAAAGGTCTGTGGTGCTAAACCACAAGGTTTCAGGTAAAGAACATGGCAAAGTTCTGCAAATCATGAATACATCAGGAGGCAAAAAAAATAGCCAGCCCTCCCTTCTCCTCCCATTTGCCATGTATGGTCATCAGAGTAACCGAGTTTCTTCAGTGAAACAGCTCGACCTCATCTGACATGCAGGTCAGGGAATTCAACAAGATACACTTAGGGTTCAGCTTCGCTCCAATTAGCAGAACAGAAACTGTCATGCTGGCTTGGAGGGGGGAGAAGTAGTCTAGCTGCTGAAGCAGGCTCAGCTGCCCACACAACAGTCTGAACTATCCCAACATCATTCCTCCTTAGCTTGCCTATCGCTGACAGAGCACATGGGTGAAAGCACAGCTTCCTTTATGATGTAGGAGATGCAGAGCAAGTAATTCACTCAAAGAAATGAGCAGGTCTCAAAAAATCCAACTCTTCTTATGAGGGAAGGAAGGGTTGCAGAGGCTGGAAAACACCTGAAAGGTAGGTATCATTCAACATCTGCAAATCCCACTTTACCTGCAGTGATTAGGACAATATTAATAGTCCCACAGCTTCACATGTACAAAATTTCAAGTGCTTCTAGAGCCTTTCCAGACCTAAGGTATTTACTGAAATTGGTTGTCTTCTACTAGCACATAAAGTAGAGAGGGGGGGGGTGTGTGTATGTGTAAAAAGGACTAATGGATGTACATTAACCTTTTGGTACTAGATTTCCTGATACTAGCTACTAATGCAAAACCCATTAGAAGGAAATGTCTGGAAACCATGGTGCGTAAATGTTATAATGCAGTGAATAAGTCTGTAAAAATCTTAAATGGGCATGGCAGGGACAGAGACCCATGCAAAGGTGGCTGCAAGTACAAGATGATTAAAACAGAGTTCTTTGATTTGCTTTCGACAGAGAAATTCTGGGGGGAAAAAAAAAAAAACCACAAAAAAATCCTTTACAGGTCTGGAGAGGTGAGGATTTGGAAACTGAGCTTTGCGGCAGCTCCTTTTGCAGATGAATGTGGTTGCTCACCCCAAGGGCAGAGCTTTGAAACACCTGCATAAACCTCTTCCATCACGTTTTTTCCTGAATCCTTCTCTTTCTTCATTTGCCTGCCTGTGTAAGTGTTGCTGAGCACGCTGGTGGAGTCTGTGGTAAGGGAGCAGAAACAGCCAAACAGACACGAGCTCCTTCCCAAGTTCTCATGCTGGCCTGCGCAGCACCAGAACGATGATTCTCATCCTCCTCTGGGTGCCTGAGCTCCTGCCCATTACAGGAAAAATCACTCCTCATCACTTTCAGAAACACCACAAGAAAGTGGTTTTCCTAGTAAAACCCAGGCATCTTTCTGGGGAGGATCACCCCAGACGTAGCTGCCTGGACAAGTCCTTCAAGCAAGTACAAAAATGATTTTTTTTTTTTTTAAAGATCATCTCTTTGAAGATGAAAGAAATACCAGGAGCAGCCTTGGCACAGTGTGAAGCAGGAACAGAGGAGGTGGGGGTGACCATGGCATTGAAAACAACAAGCAGCCTTAAATGTCTTCATTTGAGAATGTCTTCACTTGCTGGGTGCTCTGCTTTGAAAATGTAACACGCTTAAGTGCTTCTCTTCCAGGGATGCAAAGAAAAAGAGGAAAGAATAGGACCAGAAGTGAATATTATCATTTAATATACAAAGACAGTTTCAATAGTTACCTTAATGTGCACTAATTAGGTGTGGGAATACCCAGTACATCCCAGGGGCTGGTTACAGCCTCTCTCCCTGGCTGCACTCAGGCGTATTTTGCCACCGTGATCAAACATTGTAAAATGTACAGAGGTTTATCACCTGTAGGACACAGAAGAAAATTGTGATTTAGTCCCCTTGGCAGTCACAGCCAACAGCCATCTTCCTAAAACAGAAGCCACAGTTCGGTTCCATTTACCACCTGGAGCCAGCCAGAAGCTGTCAGCACTGAGCTGGGACTCCCTGTGGCTGCCAGGACAGGAGCCCAGACTTGAACAAAAACTCTTTCTCTGGTTGTGTCTCTGGATGCATCCCCCATCCTACCCAGGAGGGAGGAACAATTGACTTACATTTGTAATTCCCCAACGGAGTGGACAACGGTGAGACAAGTCTCAAGGTCCATGCACAAACGTATTAATTTCTCACAGCCTATAGATCAGACTCACGATAATTAGTTTTAGCTACATGGGAGATAAGCTATGAGACAAGGCCATCCTGCCTTCCCAAGATTCCTCATCTCACGCATATTTGGGCCAAGGAAACTGTTTCCTTCTCAGCCTTATCAGGTCCCTGTACCACATCCCATTTGGCACTTACCAGTTTGCCACACAGGGCCAGAAACCAGTCTTGTTTTTGACCAAGCTGGGGGTCTGTAAACTGCCAAGAAATGTTTAAGGCAAACATTCATGCATCTATGAATCTGTCTGCTACAGGTTTCTGGAGCTCCCGGTACTTTATTTACTTTACAGATCTCCATGAAACCTCTTCAGGTCCCTGGTTGTCATTTCTGTCCTTTGCTCCAGCAAACTGTGAAGACCTTGAAGGACTAAGTGTCGGTACAACTGGGCAGCTGCCACCTTGAATGGGATCAGGATAAGATGCTTTACGCCTGGCCTTGGGGCTTCCTCCAGGGTGTCAAACAGCACAGTATCTGGGGTGAGCACAAGGCAAGAAGAGTTATCTTCCATCTGTGACTCTTTCCCGCTATCTTGAGCATTGTGTCCTTAAACACGGACTCAGTTCTCCTCCTGCCTCACCAGCACATTGTTTTGTCTTCATCAGATTACAGCATGCTGTTTGCAGGGAGAAAGTGAGTGAGGACTTTGCACCTTTGTGTGTTTGTGAAGACATTTCCCTCCTCTTGTGCTCACACTCTGGTACTTCTTTGTTTACGCCTGTAGCACAAGTGCCATCTCCAACTTAACAGATCCGTGCAGTGCCGTCCAGAGATCAACCCAGAGCTGATACCACCTTGCCTGGCCTTCAGGGGGAACTGCGGTTCCGTCTGGATCTTACAGAACTTGCCCTTTGAATGGCGTGTGCCACAACCATGGCACCTTAAAGCAGAAGCTGCTGCATCCGATCACTTATTTCCTTTCTGTGTGAACCTGGAGGCTTCAATTACAAAGCCCATAGCTCCATTCTGCATTCACAATCTGTCTTCACAGTCCAAATCCAGTTTAAAGTAGCTGATTGCAGGTACTCAAAACCAAGTAAAAAGGTATGGCTACCTCCAAACCTGGCCCCTACTGACAGCTGACTACAGCTGAGCCCACTGCACCTGCACCAGATACTGTCAGGACCTACCTGCTTCTCTGCACTCTAATAAGGCTTCATGGTGAAACACAAGGGCCCTGTAAGGAAGTAATAAAAATTCCTTGGAACGGACACATGTAGGTGGAATGCAACAAGAACAAACGCAATGAGGGTGGTGAAACAACTGGCACAGGTTGCCCAGAAAGGCAGCAGAAGCCTCGTCCATGGAGATGTTCAACGTCAGGGTGGGCTACGTGCCCAAGTATCCACTCAGCTCCTTGGACAAGCGGGCTGTCCTGCTATGAGTGGGAGAGCAGGTCCATAGCTCACAAGATCGGAGCTATCTAGGGACATCCCCTGCTTCTAAGCCACAAACATACACTGCTGTACAGACCACAGGAACTTCAAATTCAGTGTGAACAGTTACTCCATCTCTCACTGAGTCAAGGTCAACTTCATCCAGCAATTTTTTTTAAAACCAGAAGCCAATAGTCCACGGAAACTCTTGAAAGAGTCCACAAAAATACACCACTGGAAAAAAAACCCCAAATGTTTATTCCAGGCTGTTCCCAAATGTTTTACCATAGCTTGTTCAATAGGTACACAGCAAACGAAGAACAAGAGACCAGAAACTTGTACTGTGAGTAGATTGAGCTGGAAGAACATCTGCCTCCAATTACTCTGTTAAACAAAACCGTGACTTTTAATTTAATAAAAACCTTCTGCTTACATTCACAGATAAAATTGTTCAAGCCTGTCTTGAGTTTAAAACCAGAACCTAGCGCCTCTTCAGAAGCACGTTAGAGAGCTCAGGGTCGAAAATCTTCCCATTCTGACACACGCAGCTGCTGGCTGAGAGCGGGACTGAAGCATTGCATTGGATCCAGGCTCCAGAAGCAAAGCACTTGGAGGTCATGGGCAATATTTACATTAATAGCAGTATTGCTTGTGTGGGGGCTTTAAAAACCGTGCATGCCACTAAGAGGAGCTGTTTTGAATGCAAGTTCCATCAGCCACACAGGTGACCCTGACTTCATACAGTCAACCTAACAGCATGCAAAGGAGTTGAACCTGGAGTGCAGCCTGGCTCCTCTGCCCTCTCCTCATGCTATCGTCTCCTGCTCTCCCAGAACAAACCCAGGGGACACAGCCAGGCAGAGCATATGGGCATTATGCTGCTGGATAGCGTAAAAATAAACATGGGAAGAATGAGATCCAGCACCACGGATTTATTGAATTAAACATTATTGTAGCTAACGCAATCAATACAGCATTGATTGCATTACCCATATTAATATTTAATTCAATTAAAAGGCTCCCAGTTTTTCATTTGTTTTTAAAAGTTCTTACAGATCTTTTATACTGCAGGAAAAAAAGTTAAATTTGCTAGAGACTCTAAATACAAGCTGGACACAAACTACAGCTGATCTGATTTTCCCCTGCCACCAGCAGCAAAAAGCTGACCATTCAAGCAGAGGAAGGGAAAACCATTTTCCTAGCCAGGCTGCCACGGACACCCAGTAGTAGAAACCCTGCAGAGAGACTGCGACTCCCTCAGGGGAACGTGCAGTGCACAAGTGTGTGTGGCAGTAAGAAAAGCTCATTTTGGAAGCCTTCGTATTATTACTGAGCACCAGCTGTTCGATTCCAAAAGAGGCAGCCTCACACCTGCTTCCCCCAATAAATACTTTTCTGACTCCTCTAAGAATTAGTCATTTGCTAAACTAACAGAAAACTAACCAAGCCTCACACTAGCTGAAGAAATAAGCAAGTTTTTTTTCAGTTCAGCAAGCTGAGAAAGACATCCAGCTTAGCTGTTGCTTCACGTACCATGTTTTAACACACATTTTAGCTCTATTCTCACTGTTTGTCACGCAGGTTTACGAAGGTAAGTGCTGCTCTTTATTGTGCAGCCCTCATCACAGCACAGCACTGCTCATCCACACGCTCACTGCAGCTGAACAGCCCTGAAGTAAACAGACCTGAGAAAGGGCTGCTGTGGTTCACAGCTGTGCACATCAGGGAAGAAAACTTTCTGCTGCTTAAACACACTCGGACATCCAGGGCAGATAGTGTAAGGCAGCTAATGGTAGCATTGCACAGTTAACCTCTCCCAGACGCGGTGCACGACGCTTCCAGCATCCAGCCGAGCAAGAGAGCAACCCCTGCTGCATAACAAAACCGCGGGTACCAGCCATCCTGCTGCCTGTCACTGCCTCAGCATCTCCGCTCGGTGAGTGACACCAGTGTCTCAAACACACAGCAGGAGCTGATGGTTCTCTGCTACTTCATCAGAGCAGACCTCCTGCCAGGAATTAAACTGAAGCACATAAAATGCATCTTCTCCACAGGGGGTGGGGGGGGGGAAGGTGAGAACCTTCCTCCCCTTTCCCCATCTGATTACACAAAATGTTCTTCTGCTTTTAAGGGCAATTTAACACTAGTTAAACTACTGTTAGTTTAAATCAAACAAGTCTGAAAAGATAGAACATGCTGCACTGCTATTAAAAACAGATGAATCTTCATTTGTTCCATCAGACACTACTGGCCATTTCCTAGCCAGTGCTATCTGGCTGTCCAAAGACCTTTCTGGAGATTTACACTAAAGCCTACTTTGTTGACTTTCACAAACAGTGCTGTCCACTTTGGTATCAGAAAGATTCAAATCCTTCCATCAAACTGCTTTTTCTTGCAAAGTAAGGGAGAAACAGATTAATACAAATTAATCCGACACTAAGTTCAACCCATTTCCAAGAACAAAACCAGGTGACCCTCTAGCACCGAAGTACAAAATACCTTAAGGAGGTAAAAAGGAAAGCTTTGCTCTACCATGTTTCATAGGCCTGTCCTCAAGAAAATCGCAAGTCACTAATATCCAGACTTTTCTGGCAGTTCAGCCAATCTACAAGCCAGGCCAGAAGAGATATTCCTGCCCAGCAGCTCTATTGGCACTGCAGCATTGGCAGTTACAAACTGGTTTTTTTTTCCCCTTTCCTCCTGACAGGAAAGCCAGCCCACATGAATTGAAAGCAGCACAGAAAACACAGACAGGGGGATCAGATGATCCCTACATTTACACGTCTTCTCCCAAATAATACACACCGATGTGGGTACAACAGTCTGTGGCTTCCATACGGACATCTTCACCCTGAGCAGAATATCTGGCAAGAGGTTCGTTACCCGAAGTGCTATCTGCTGGAAGACTGCAGCAGACAGCAACTGCCCCAGATTAAGTTCAGTCTTAGAGAAGACACTGGACCTAGGCAGGGAATACAGCCAGCTTCAATTCCCTGCCTAGAATTATTTCTCTTCAATCGCTCTTACTCCTTCTGCGAGCCTTGCCCAGGCTGATCACGGATTAACTTTGTGTCAGGCCCCGCACAGCTGGTCAGGTCCAAACTCAGCTCTGCCAGAGCCAAAGAAGAGGGGCTTTAGTTCAAGCCTAATGAAGGCTGCATAGAAATCGGTTGGGTGAAGCACCTGCCGGATACCTTTCTTATTAGAGCAATGCAAATCCCTGAAGCCTCCCACACTTCAGAAGAGGACTGTGAGACCAGACTGGACACCTCCCAGGCACACCAATTCTCATTTAAGAGCAAAAGCAGCTACCGCTGCTCAGTGCCACTTGTCTGCCTGGTGTTTCCCTGAAACAGTTGCAGATATAATGCAATGTCCAGCTCTGCTACATTGCCCTGATAGCTCTTTTTATGGGCCACTTGCTTCTGCCTCAGAAAAGTCTCTTCTGTCTCAGACACCAAGAGAGCAAGAGAGAAGAGATTTTTATTTTACAGCCAGAGGAACAAAGTCCAAAGAGAACTACTGGTATTTTAGGGATAAGAAAAACTTATGACATCTTTAAAAATGAGTAACCAAATAGATGCAGAAACAGCTAAAAGTATGGGCTATTCTATGACTATATTCCCTGCGAGCTACGCAGGACACTGATGTAAGGAAGCAACTTCCATACTGTCAAGTGTCTTTCACCTCAATACACACACAAAACAACACCTCCCCCCAAAACCCCAAAACTACAAAAAAGTAGACAAATAAACCAGTTGGGCTTCATATATCGTCCCTTAGAGAATATGCAATTCAAACAATTATATAGTATTTGTTTAAAAAAAAAAAAATCTATTAATGATGTTAAACTGATGTCACTCAACCTTAGACATTGCTACTAAAAGTGTTATCAGGTGTCACCAATGAACTAATTCATCATGAGATAAACAGACAAATTTCAAGGGAAGCTGCCTGAAAATCATTAGCCTGAGATTCACAGTATTTTTGATGTAACAATATAAGATTGATATAAACATCTATAATCCAGAATGCAAGTCTTGGATTTTTAACTCTTGAAATAATGCAATTATCAAGGCACATTTAAGTACATGCACTTTAGCAGGAGAATACTAAGATAAGTTATAGCTGAGGTTCTTTACTAACCTTTACCAGATTTTCCCTGATGAACTAGTCTATTTCCTGCTTTGGGCCATGCCAAAACAGGCTACAGGTAGCAGGGCCACAAGTCTACTCACACTGCCCAAAATGCCTCTTCTTTTTAGAGCCTGTCTCCCGCTAGCTTCCTCTGATGCACCCTTTTGGACTAGAAGAGACAGTGAGAAATGATCCCTACACACACTTTATCACATGCCTCCTGATTTTATAACCTTGCTTTGATGGGCCAAAATCCATGCAATGGATTAAGGGACTTGATTTATCCTTGCTGCAAGACTTGAAGATGTTTCATCGAGTACTAACCCTCTGTTTTTAATGATTAGCAAGAGTGAATTAAGCAGAGTCTGTGTCACTGACCTCTAGCTTCTGTGTACTAACCTACTGTTTCAGCGGTGTTCGACACCTGCTGCAATTCCAGCATCAGTCTACTTTCTGCAGTTCTGGGAGGCTCTGCAAGCACATACAGCTACGTAAGCCAATCATGCTCCAACTCTGAATTTCTGCAGGGACCTAAAAGAGACAGGCCAGAGTTAATCTTGAGTATACTTCAACAAGAATGGTAAGGTTCACTCCCCAATATGATAGGGAAGAATTCTTAACGAGATTTGATAATAAACTCCTTCAAAAACACGAGTTGATTCAAAGAAACAAGACCTTAGGAAGAGTTCAGAGTGTGACTTCAAGTAATA
Organism: Trogon surrucura; assembly: GCA_020746105.1. Classification (NCBI taxonomy): domain Eukaryota; kingdom Metazoa; phylum Chordata; class Aves; order Trogoniformes; family Trogonidae; genus Trogon; species Trogon surrucura. The sequence goes on along the minus strand of CM036621.1, from coordinate 49,293,730 downwards.
AATAAATTTACAGCAATTTTCTACATTTCACTTGCCAAGAGCAACAGCTCTCAAACTCTGCAGATTTGCTGCCTCAACTTTAGAACCTAGAACAGGATGCCGACAGGCCAAATTTCTTCCTGGTACACAGCAGAAAAGCTCCATTAAGAATTTTGTAGACTCACTGCTACTTTTGCAACTACATTACGTATATTGATGTGCTATGAAGGGTCAAGTTAAAAAAAGTGCTACAATTGTTAAAACAGATGACCGAGTCCACACCGTATCATTTTGGTACCTGTTTGCTGCCAGTGTTTATCTGCACAAAACCCCCAAACACATTAATCCCATGGGTTGTTCCACTTGTTAATGAGCCTTGCATTTTTGCTTGCTCACACGGATGTACAAATACTTGAGAACTGCATTTAATGAAGAGCAATGATTCAGCCTAGCATCACCGGTAGATCAAGATACTCCAGCTTAGTGAGGCCTAGTAGATGCTGTTGAAAGCTGCACCTTTTGTACCTGCCGGGTGTAGTTCTACAGAGCATACTGAAAATTGGCACAGGATCTCCAAGGGCAATGGTTACAGACAACAGCTCCACACCAAAGCGCTGCTACACCGAGCTCACAAGAAAGTACTTACATCTCCATTTCCCCGCTGAGATGCAGATGGACTATGGGCTTACTCCACAGCTAAGCTCATGCAATAAACATTCCAAACTTACTGGCACCCCAAGTTTTATTATTACAAGCCATACAAAAGCAAACACAAGAAACTTTGTTTAATCCCACAACCATAATTTTCCTTGTACATTATTACGAGTCACCGTTTTTAAATTACAAATTCACAAACTAAAGTAGAAGATGCAAGACATTATATAAGAGCACAGAGTGAGGAAGTAAGATTCTGACAATAACTTATGATCAACTACAAGAAATACTGTAACAAATACGAATCAAATATTGCTCCAATGTAGCCAGCCAAGTACAATTGTGCAAAATGAGGCATAATTCTTTTGTGATCATTAATTTTTCTCATTAAAGTAACCATGACAATAACCACACGTACTTACAGAAATATTTTTCATTTTAATAATTTTGTAAGGATCCTGATGCTTAGAAACCTTCAGAAAACAGAATCAAATTCAAGTTACAGATTTACAAGTATGAAAGAGGACAGAAGTGAATAAAGCATTACTCTTGCTACAAATAAGGAACTTCAGACCAAGATTTTTAAAGACTGTTTTCAAAATTTGCTGCTTTCAAAAGAATTCAGGCCATTAGCTCTACTCTAATTTCCACAAGTCTTACTCAAAGCCAAGAATTTCCAGAAAAATTGAGTTGTAAGATGTCATAAGAATCCTCACATATTGTCTGACAGAAGAGATGTCTATACAGGCAAATAATTTATGGTTTTTTTTAAAAACATCAATTCTGGCCTGACTGGGAAATCTTGACACAAACTCTAGATCCCTGTCAATGGATATTAAAACAGGAAAGAAACGGGGTCATGCTCTGTCACCTAGGAAGGGCTGCATTAAATCAAGAATGTAAAAAGATTTCATTTTGCAAGATGTCAGTGATTATGCCACTTAAGTTAAATGCAAAAATAAAGCATACTAAATAACCCAAAGCACTTTTTTCGCCATAGTTATTTCTCTCTGCCATTGTAAATTCACCAGTTCCAGCACATGGCCATAGCTCTCCAGTATTCCAAAGCGCAAAACATAAATCATAGCTGCAGACCAGTATTTACCAGAGTGTTCCAACTGCTCAAGACTCACCATATTTTAAAACCTCGCTCACAAGTCATTGATATTCATTTTACAGGCAGAAGCTGAAATGACATCACACAGTCTATAAGCCAGCTGGAGGGGGCCATCCAGACTTTGCCCTGGCGAATTTTCTCTGGCTTGAATTTAGAAGACACATCATAGATTACATATTGAGTGCAAAATCTCTGGTCAGAGGCTGATTCTGCGTGGTATGCCACCGTGTTGATCGTCTGCGTCACGTCACTGTCTGGTTTTGGCTGCCTAACAAGAATTTGTCCTCCTGCTGCTTTGACCAACTCCACAAGATCAGTCTTCTGGTGACGTTTGAAAGATCCCAGAAAATAGAAGTAGCATCCATCAAACAACTTAGGCAGCTAAGTGGAATTAAAAAGAAAAGTATAAACACAGGACTTCACAACTGAGCACATAGGAAAAAAGTGGAAAGGAACAATCAGTGCCTACAAAAAAAGGATATACAATTTAAAATAACCAACGCTGGAAGTTAGAACAGTAATTTAACATGTTAAGTTCGCAGTATAAGTATGCAACCAAGAAAAGCTTCCTTACACGGTAAATTCTTGCTTATATTTAATATTTTCCAGCACAACAGGGTTTAACTATGAGCTAGGAATATTTACACCTACTGTTGCAGTACATCTAATGAACTTCTCCAGTGTAATCCAAAAAAATAACCAGAAATTAACACAGCTAAATATAAGAGTGGCTCTATATGGAAACAAGTAATAAGAACATTTTTCTTTCAACTTTCATATCTTTTCAACTAGGTTCTAAAGCTGAGCAGAGAAGGCCAAGAAGGCATCAATTCCTGCCCTATGCAGCTTCTTCCATGAATGCAAATACAGGGTTCGCTCTGACAAGGTTATAGCAACATATCCACTAATAGAGAAAAATGACAGCTTTATGGGTGTTCACAGTTCTTTTGATCACCTTGTACATAATCAAATTTCTGTGCAAGATCACATTAAAATTTTACGTCTACTGCACATGTGGCAAAGGGCAAAAATGCACGAACCAAAGGTCATTAAGGTAATCTGTCTCAAGCAATAAAACCCACCAGCTGTTCTCTGTTGAGTCGGCCTCTTCGTGGGCCACCTTGAATTTCATACTTCTCTTCTTGTTCTCGTACTGCAGTTTGTAGACAGGCTTGTACCCCTAAAAAAACAGCAATAAGGAATGCAACAATTGGAGATCCCATATTTTAAGAGAGACCTGCACGTGACTTAGGGACTAAAGAGTTGTGCTAAAATAAAAGTATTATCCATAATGCAAAACATAGCATCAAAGCTTGTGTGCTTTAGCAATTTGCTTTGAAAAACTTTACAACACTGGTTGAAAGCACAAGTTAGATGGAGAGAAGCAATATCACACTAAAATCAGTGCTGTAAACGCTAGGAATTATTAGCTTTTCCTCTTAACCACTAAAGGTCAACCACTTAATGTCAAATGTCAAATTGCTGATCATTTGGAAGCTTAAAGCCAGCCTGTAGAACCAACTCCACAGTTACGAAATGGAAGCAATTGCCTGATAAAGAGCAATTACAAAGAAAGCACAAAGCTGTTTCCAAATAGCTCTGGCCTCTAATAACGAATCAGATGGGATTTCAAGATCTCCAGGATCAGCACAAACTGGAGATTTATGCTAGGGTTTAATAGTGGCATTTGTTTCCCTTACCACTGCTGCATAATGAGATTGTCTTTTAGAGTCAACATGTTTTCACCTTGTTTTAAGGCTAGTTATTTTTTCCAATCAGGAACACGCTGATGCTAATGTATTGCTAACATCAGTTTAACATACCACCTGACCTCACTTTGGGAAGAGAAATTGCTGTGGTCACCCATTCAAAGATAGAACATTTTGCCTCCACATACATTGCTCTCGTTAATAAAAATCACCCAAGAAAGAGTTTGCACAGCTTTTCTTACTTGGACAACTTACTTCTACGATGTAAGTATCAAACCCACAGTATTAAAAAAAAATAAGAAAAAGAAATGGTAAAACCACATACCCCCAAACTAAACAAAATCAGAAGCAAAACGTGGGGGTTTGATCTTGAAAAGGAAGAAAGCCCAAGACTATGAAAAGAAGTATCACTGACACAGGTACTTGGATACCATGGCAGTCAATAAATACAAATATCTAATCTAGAGATATCTTGAAAGCCAACTGTTAGCAATTTACCATCAATTCATACAAACTTACAAAATGTAATGAGAATTCATATTTTACTCATGCAAAGACTTCCAATGTACTTACATTAAGAAAATCCCAAACCTATGCAGAAAGCCACACCTGGCTCAATACTATGAAAATATGTATCCCCCTCCATAGACAAGTACCAGGTGATTTGCTCTTGCTCATTCCTTCAAGGACAATTAACATGAACTTGAAAGGCAACCTAGTCATGTATCCTCTGCAAAAGCAACCTACATATTCATTATTGATAACAGCATTATATACCAATAACTTATTTTCAAAGGACTCACAGCTCAAAAATAAATCTAAAAGTTATTGAAATATCTTTCAAATCACCACAACTCAACAAGACTTCCTGTATCAATTTGTCTCTAACTTACACAAGCTATTGCTTCCTTCCAAGAAAATACAGATGTTAACAGATGCCACCTACAATAAAGGAAAAACCACCTCACTTAGTCTTAAGAACAGAACTCTCCACTCATTAAGAGCATGTTTTATTTCAATCTACCATTGAAAGCTCAAGTTTCAAGGGCTTTTGCTACAGAGCTGAGGTTTTTAATACAATGATTACACCACAAATTGAGCTTTCAGTGCTAGCATCAGTGAGTGAAATGTGACACAAAAGTAATAGAAGGCTGAATAAATACAAGTCTCTAATGCCTTTTTGTAGTACTACTTGTCAGGAAAAAAAAATAATCAAAGTGGCTAATGTTAGTGGAATATCTATGTTAGAAAATGAAAAACAGGAAAAGTGGGGAAGGACTCTTCAATAAGGAGTGTAGGCATAGGACAAGGGGTAACAGTTTTGAAGTGACAGAGGTTAGATTTAGATGAAATGTAAGGAAGTTCTTCCCTGTGAGGGTGGTGAGACACTGGAACAGGTTGCCCAGAGAAGCTGTGGCAGCCCCCTCCCTGGAAGTGCTCAAGGCCAGGCTGGACGGGGCTTTGAGCAATTTGGTCTAGTGGGAGGTGTCCCTGTCCATGGCAGGGGGGCTGGAACTAGATGATCTTTAAGGTTTCTTCCAACTCAAACCGTTCTGTGATTCTACGACTACACCTGTTTCACATTCATATGTCTTCATTTCATACTGCCAGGTCCTCCAAGGAATCTGTGTGCCTCAAAGTCCCTTGCCTCATGTAATGACAATCCTCCAAAAGAACAAGAAGACTCATCTACATGTGTCCCATTTTCCTTGCATCCCATTTTCATTTTATCCGTAAGAACCACAAGATAAATAATTGCTTCCTTGAAAAACAGGAAATATGCAAATAGAATATTTGTCTAGCCAGTCTACATGATCAGCATCCTCATTAATTTTAACTTCTCTTAACCAGCTGGAATCAGAACAGATCTGTGTCTTAACAGATTTGTGACACAAAAGCTGTACATCCCAGCTAGGATAAAAAGTCAAACATAAATTTTCAGTGCCCAGGTGTTTTACTTTCACATAAATATGTTAAGGGACAACACTGTTAGGTCTACAGACACATGCCTTTGTTGAACAACAGACTCTGCATGTGTTTTTTGGTAGTTAAAAAATAGTACACTTTCAATTCCCAAACATAATTTTCGGCAAGATGTAGAAGCAGAACTTGCTCTGACTCATGGGTCTTGTCATATTTGACAGATAAGATAAAAACAAATGCTTTTTTGTAACCATTGTGCTCAGGGACATTTCAAGTAGTCTCATCTAACACACTGTCTATATGCGGGTAGCAAAAGAGGACACTCAGCCAATGGAATCCTTGAGCTCAGAGGAGTTAATGCTTCAACATACTTCATGGCAATCTTGCCATCAACAGCATTACTAATCCATAATAACAATATCACTTGGAAAGAGACAACACAGACAGGATAACAGCAAAAGGAGAACCTTAGGCACAAGGAAATGAAACAAATCATGTGTCATTAGAATCATGGTCTAGCTATATATTTAGAAAACTGATGCAGTTAGCAATGATGTTTGAGGCAGGGGCTTACAACCCTAAGGTGAACAGTCAGGGAATATCTACCCATGAAGGAAGGCTTCCTAACTAGAAGGAAGCTAAAATAATTTAACTGAGGTCCTTTAGCAGCAGACTTTTTTTCAGACTGATTTCTTTCCAAGTTGCTCATTTCATTTCAGTGACTCCTGAATACTGGAAAGAGACTTTGTATTATAGGATTAAAGGATTCGCATACGGTAATAAAAAAACCAAATCACTAAGGGAAAGGAAAGGGGAATATCCCCTATTCTCATATTTGAGATAAAATTACAGAGGGCTCAAGCTGTGTTTTTACCTAATTCATTATTCACATATCTAAACAAAAGGTTCTTATTTGCCTGTTCTTTTCCTCTTTCTCCACACAAAACTTCACATGAAGTCACTTGCTTATAGATCACTGATTTTGCACTATCACTTTCAGATGCAGGGACTCCAGCTGGATGCAATAGTCTAAGTGAGCTTCTCAAAGATAGTATAATCAGCTTTGGTTGTGTTAAGGTGTCATCTGGAAGCACCAGGCATGTACAAGCTTTATCATTCTTCTAATAGATGGTAAAATTACCACAAGATGACTTTATGCTAAGAACTCTCAACCTCACACTTCAGAGGAGGGATACAAACAAGATCAGAGCATACTGTAGACCCCAACTTTTTTTTTTTTTTTAACCACTGGGGATTTTATTTTGGCAACTGAGTGCTAAGCTGAGTTCATTCAGTGAAGTCCAGGTCTTTTTCTTGAGTAGGCATTATTAATTTTAAAGCTGTTAACGTGTGTAAGTGGCTGGATAACATGACAGTTCCCTTGTAATAGTCTCAACTGTCATCCTGATTAACAGGACATAAAAAAGGAAATAAAATTCTATACTGTACTCAGAGGTATATCACTCCACTACTTCTACAGGGTCATTTCCAGCTCTGCTGACCTTACACTATTCCTATTTAAGTCAGAAGTACAGCACCCTTTGACTTCGAACAGGAGCCATGTTAAATTGATTTCTGGAACTCCTGAGACTGCAGAGCCTCATCTGTTCCACACTGTATCAAAAAGCCGCCAGTCAGAACTTGATGCCAAGACATGGCTCAAATGAACAAACAGCAACAAGAAAAATAAATTGCTATTATCACAATTAAAAAGTGATCAGGACACCAATCAGTACTATGCCACCTCCCTTCTGAAAATGAGATAGGCACCTAAGTACTTAGGCGAAAAGAACTCAGAACAGGGCAGCCTCATCCTTAAAGAAGCTCCCTGAAAACAGAGGGGAAAGCAAACTTACTTTTAAGAGGGCACCTATAATTTTAGGAAGGGATAGAGACCAGACTTGGATCCTTTCCCTCCCACATTCACAGCCTGCGCATTCTTTACAGGCAAGCCATTCAACTTACTCAGGATCTCAGCCAATCTTGATTTATTCCTTGATACTATTGCCAATAAGAGCTGTGAACCTTTGAAGTTGATGAAGTTTATTCATTTAACATATTCTTTTCCCTAAAGAGAAGAGCGTGATTACTGCAACTACACTTTAATGGCCCTCTAGTTTAATCACAGCAGTTGAATCAATTACCCACAAAAGGGTAAGACTCATACCAAGGCAAGCAGTATTTTTCCATTTCATATGGACCATAGTTTTGCAGTGCCCCATTCAAGTGTGCAAGCACTCATGAATTAAGTGTACCTGGCAGAAGACCATACTGGGGCAAGATCGCATGTGCAGAAAGGTCACACAAGGTTCTCCCCTAGAAATACAGAATATTAGAAGTTTAAAAGCCTCTTAAATAGCAGATTTCACACTTGCAATTTGTAGATATAAGCAACATCATTTGCACCAAATTCTAGCAAAACAAAAAAAGAGCTTGCATTAAAGTCACTAGAAAGTATTGCTGAAAAGGGCTTTAGCTTAATACAACCACATTAATGCCACCGCATTTGGCAAGGGGAATACTGCTCTTTTTCCCTCATCAGCAAGATCAGTAAAGCATCATTACTTACACTGATCCTTATTACCTCAGTGAACAGTTGCCCCTATCTTCTCACCTTCCAGTACGTAAGGAGCAAGCAGGTTAAAAGGGTGTGTGCTCCAACAGTATCGTTAATTGACTTTTGACACAGCTGTAGCCACTAATACTCAAAATAAAGAAATCATTATTTGCAAAATTTAAGATCAGAGCCCTATAATCCTTATTCATGTAAGTCTTACTGGTTTATAATGAAACCAACTTCATCAGCAAAAACAATTTAAACAGGATGACGTACAAAAAGAGCTAGTTGCCAAGAACAAGTTGTAATCACCACAGATACCCAGGGGTAGCTCTCTAACTCAATTAGCCTTAGTGGAGTTTGGCTGGATTTGCATTAATGAAGCAAAGAGCAGGGGTTAGTCCCAAAAATCTCTTAGAACAGCTAAAGTAATTTAGAAATACATGATAGTAACAAAGAAGATAAAATACTACACATCAAAGATCTAGTTGAGATTGCAACTGAAACTTCCTCGGCTCAGTCTGCACTGGGTTTTAAGACTTACATGCAGACTGAGAAAAGCTTGATGGGATTATTTTCCAAGAAAAGGAAAAAATCTGCTCTGAAAGGTTTAAGGGAATTTGGCATGGCCAGCTTCAATTTGCTTTCATCAATAGCATTAATTGTCTCTGCTACGGCACAGGAAAGAATTTTTAAACTCTTCTCTTAGATCCTCATAAAGTAACTTTAGAATCACATTTTCATGGAGTAAGGCAGAGATCTTGTTAGGTGAAACAAGAGCAGTTCATCTTTCCAACACATGGAAGGGACACAAGATGCTGCAGACACTAAATTTAATCTGCTTAAGAACAGTAGTTAACAAGTTAATCCAGGTGCTATTTATTAAACATGGAGAATCACAGAATCACAGAATGTTAGAGGTTGGAAGGGACCTTAAAGATCATCTAGTCCAACCCCCCTGCCAGAGCAGGATCACCTACAGTAGGTCGCACAGGAACGTGTCCAGGCGGGTTTTGAATGTCTCCAGAGAAGGAGACTCCACAACCTCCCTGGGCAGCCTGTTCCAGTGCTCTGTCACCCTCACAGTAAAAAAGTTTTTCCTCATATTTTTATGGAACCTCCTGTGTTCCAGCTTCCACCCATTGCCCCTTATCCTGTCAGTGGACGCCGCTGAAAAGAGCCTGGCTCCATCCTCCTGACATTCCCCCTTGACATATTTATAAACATTGATGAGGTCACCCCTCAGCCTCCTCTTCTCCAAGCTAAAGAGACCCAGCTCCTTCAGCCTTTTCTCATCAGGGAGATGCTCCACTCCCTTAATCATCCTAGTTGCCCTGTGCTGGACTCTCTCCAGCAGCTCCCTGTCCTTCTTGAGCTGAGGGGCCCAGAACTGGACACAATATTCCAGATGTGGCCTCACCAGGGCAGAGTAGAGGGGCAGGAGGACCTCTCTTGACCTACTTGCTACTCCCCTTCTAATACACCCCAGGATGCCATTGGCCTTCTTGGCCACGAGGGCACACTGCTGGCTCATGGTCATCCTGCTGTCCACTAGAACCAAGTCCTTAAATATCAATTCCCAGAAGCTAAGAGCATGTAATATGAAAATCATTACTTCACTTACACTCCTAAGTGTCCTACCTTCATTAAGAAGCCAATATTTGCCATAGCTAGTTCCTACACTGATCAAAGTGACTGGAGCTGGTCATTCCCAAGGTGCAAAGATCAGGTTAAACTCTACTGAGAGCGCTCATCCTCTCGAATCCGTCCCATGTTTTTAAGTGAATGAGGTAATATATCCCATCCTATTCCTTACAACGTGCTTCTTTAATGCAATGTTTTCTTCAAAACCAAAATCCAATTAGAGCAAAAGGACTCTCTAAATATGAAAACCTGAGTATCCGTATGACACAGAACAGAGGAAGCAGTGGGAACATGGTTTTCTTTTCCTCTAGGACTTACTTCAAACCAGCCCACTTTGTAGCTCTGCAAAGGCAAGCATCACATTTAAGGCACTCTGGCCCCCGTTTTCTCCTCTGCAAACCCCAGGAGCTGCGCAGTCTAAATTTGTGTTGGCTTTGAAGCAAAACCATTTCCCTCCTCCATTTCCAGAAGCTGCAGACACTGTGGGAGTGCAGAAGTTCAGACCCTGTTGATGTGAAACATTCCCCTCTGATGTATACCCAATACAACTACAACATCCACATTAGATATTTCTACCACCTCCCACAGAGCTGTGAGTCCTTTTGTAGTGGGAGGCAGTTGAAGTAAGACTCCAACTGCAAAACAAACATGAAACTCCAGCGATCAAAAAGTTTTAAGCTGTTTTAAGGTGGGAGGCCTTTGCCGAGTACCAGCCCGTCATCTCAAAAATGTTTACACACCGAAAAGAGACAGTCCAGTCCGAGAAGCTGTCAGCTCCACTTTGTACTTTTCCTTGTCTAATAGCCCACACAAGGACAGGCATATTGCTCCAAAAAAAATTCAGAAAGATATTTTTGCCTTGAAATGTCAATCATGCAATCCCCTAGCTCTTCCAGTCAACTCCCAGTTGTTCCAAACCCTTACAGGAAAAGCAGGGTTGGTTTGTTTGGGGATTTTTTTTGCATTCTTTTAAATAAGCAGGGCTGAATCACTGCTGCTGCTCCAGGTAGAGCGAAACAAATACAGGAATAAGCAATCAGGTGCTTAGCATTCTGCCAGCTACTTCACTGCAAAGACTGACACAAGCTTGTTTCAATGCATATTGTTACCAAGATCATTTTTCAGTCCCTGCTTTAACAGATGACAACTAGTTTAAGAAAAAAACAAGCTGAAAAGCTATTACAGACTTCTGCTGGTTTTAATTACACTACTCTATGCTCTACAAAAAGCACAGAGGAAATACAGCAATACTTGAATCTTTGTCTCAAGCCACTCGCAGAAGGATAATGACATCCTACTTTGTGCCCTATTAGCGGCCTAGAAATAACGAAGGTAATAAAATAATGAAATCAATGAAAGACAAGGCTGAGAGCAAGGAGCACAGTGACAACAGTGTATCAATGGAATTCTGTGCTGCTTTGAAAGTGGATATATTGCTGACAATGTATTATATATGGAAAATACGGAACTGCAACTGGTAAGGTGAAATTTTTCTTCTGTGAATATCTAAGATTGCTTCGTGGTATCCTCCTTTCATCCTAATCTTCTATCTGAAGACAAATGGGAACCCAAAATCTTGGATCTCTAGTACTTACAGACCTTACATTTAGCTCAAACTCTGCTGGAAAATTCCACATCACCTCTCTGTTCATGCTAATGGATGCTGTATCTGTGTGTATAGACACATGTAAATGGAAGCACCATAGAATTACACAAGAGAAGGAAAATCACTTTTTGTTAGAGAAATACAGCGTGAAAGTCTGCTGTAATGGAAGAATTAATATAACCACTCTCAAGTGAAATACTGATTTTTTGCAAGCATGTGATGTTTTTCAAAAAAAGTGCTATAATTATGCATAGGCTATAAATATAAGCTATTTCTAAATAAGTCAAATGCAGCTTACCATGCACTAAAACAAAATTCAAATACTCACTTACGCATAGTCAGCATTTCATTAAGTGCTACACTGAGCTTTGTTTTCTCAAATATTTCAGTGAAGTTCTTAAACATGAATTTACTTTAAGTGAACAGTTTAGAACAGTGAACTACAGGCAACTCCTTCAATTTATTTGCAATGGCTTTGACAGAAGTCACAATATGCACATACTTTTGGAAGTTTATTTGCACCATATTTAAGGTAACTTACCCAAACAGAAGTCAAAAAGCTACAATAAATAAGTGAGGGAAACTATGGAAAGGCAAAGACCTCTTTTTCCTAGACAAATGTTCCATCAGCAGGAGTCCCATTATTTGTTATAACAATCTTTAACTTGTAATGACTCTGAAGAAGACTAATAACAGACTGGTGGGAACAGATGGAGTGGTGCTGTTAATTATAGGCACTTAGCTCCATCAGACCCCATGAGTTATTACTAACATTTCCCGCTAGGGAGGAGAATCACTCGCTTTTAAGTAGTATGTTGCTTACTAAGCTGGGAGCATAAGCAGTCAGGATTGTACTAATCAGTACTAACAACATAAAACGATACTCAGCTGCAAACAAAAAAATATTAAAATATTCCCTGAATAAACCCCACACTATTTCATTTATTTTTATTTTTGCAATCACTTCTAAATATAAAAGTTCTTCTGCAAAGGTGTAAACTCAGGTCTCACTAAATCTCCCTACTACTCAAATGAAGTTTTCTAAGCATCTGACTGGAAGAAGATAAAATGAAATAAAGTAAAATCACCCCAGAACATATGATAGAAGGTACGCACATCTCCTGAACTGGGTTAAGAACCTGCAAAGTAATTCATCACAGAAAGAGATTATTCAAGTCTTAAACAGGATATCATTTCAGACACCTGCACACCCCTCTTCCAGTTACACAACCCAAAAATCGCTTCTAGGCCTTCCGAGTTTCCTGTTGCATCCCTACCACCACACAGGAAACCATCGTCCCTGTGCTTATCAATGGTGTCTGGAGGTTATTAAATCCATCTGCTTGCTTAAGCATGAACAGCATTTGCCCACATTATATATTCAACAAGAAGCTACTCCTATTTGTAAGAATCACAGTACACAAGTGACACAATGTTTTCCTTTTGCAAATGTTTATAGGGCCATGAACAGAAGCTGTTACAGAAAATATTTCTGAGGGGACACTAATTTAACAGACTCATAAAAAACAACAACAACAAAAAAAAAAACAACATGGAACAAGTCCACTGACTATCTGAAAGTCAAACAAACACTCTGAGAGTCCAATGTTCAAAGAGTCTGATCTGAAAAACTACTATGTATCTTTTAAAGCTTAAAGCAGTGCCTTCATAAACATTCATGACTGGAAAATTTAGACCACTGAAGAATCGTTATATATTCTGATGTTTAATCACACAGTGGAAAACTTGAATGAAATTTATCTGCGAGTTTCTCATGGATAATTAACTTATTTGTAGTGTACTTACTAGCTAGAGGACTTCACCATAAAGGTCAAGGGGAAGAAGATGGCTTTTACAGCTGCTGTGAAAGTAGATACTGAGAAATACAGTAGAAAGAATGAATGAAAAGCAAAATTTGGGGTCTAAATCCACAGAACAGCTGTATAAAAACTCTATAAAAACTAGTTACAGATTGCACAAAAGATGACATCAAAACCTCGCATACTAAGAGGACACTATGGAAGCGATCTTTCCTTGGAGGTTACCACTTTAGCTGAAGAGCACTCCAGCCTGCAGGGCTCACACGTACAGAAACAGGTACCAAACCTTACAGACACACTTGATCTGCCTGAGCCTGCGATTGCATAAAGCCTGATGTGTTTCTCAACAGACACAGAACTTCAGTGGAAAGTACAAACAGGGGTTATGGTCAGCTGACAGACTAACTTTGTAACGAAGTTATAACTTTTAACCGATCTCCACTTACATGTACATAGGCAACACCTTACCTTCCTACAGACCTTGACAGACACAGCAAGTAAGCAAAAGTTTCCTACCCATTTCAGTCAAAGCTACTTATAAGAAATCCAAGAATGTAATAAATTCCTTCCTTCCCTCCCAGGGTATCTTCCAAAATCTTAATATAGCAATGAACAAATTTGCTCCCATCTGATACTCAGTGTATGACTTACCCAGCACATCTAATAATGAAATGCACATGTTTGCCAGGGAAGGAGTAATTGTATTTAATTAAGTCTCTTGTCATACAGGAGATTATAAAACAAAAGGCTCACTTTTTATGTTAAGTTAGTATTGATATTAGGGCAGTTGAAAACTTTCTCTGGAATCACATCTATGATTTCTGGTTAAAAAGCCTGAAGAATTCCATATATTTAGTACTTACATTCAAACTTGAGGACCCAACATCCAGTCAGAACAGCCATCATACATTTGGCAGTATTTGGCATCGGAACACCAGGGACAACAAGATGAGTTACTAGGAGAAAGATTACATCAGTAGAACTAAAAGCACATAAAAATCAGAACCATGCCTGGCTGAAAAGCAATCAATCACCATTTAAAGGATAAACAGACTATAAGAATTTATGAACCACTCTTTCCAGCAGAAGTAGGTGATTTTTGAGATTAAGATACAAGTAAGTAGAAGCACTATTAGAAATTTTGTGGGTTTCAACATATACTTGCTGTGAAAATGGGAAGTCACATTTTTATAGTTTTAAGCTAACGAAGCTTCAGAGCAGGCTCCTGTTTATAGGATAGTATTTTTTTCCCCCCCAATCCTTTTAGTTGTATTTAACTCTGACAAGAATCTCACTATGGGATCTCTGTTTTGACACAAAACTGACAGAACTCAACTCACAATTCCAGAATAGTGATCAGGATGTGAAAGATAGTAAGGGAAACTTATCTTCGCATTTTTTTCACAAATAGGAAAAACAGCACTCCAAAGAAAAAACTAACAGGAAGATTAAGATAATATTCCCCTTCTCCAAAGGGAATAACAACAACAAAAACACCAGGCCCGCAATTTGGCTCTATCATCTTAACGAAGAACAAAATGTGAAGGAAAGTAGCATGTAAGAAGAAACTTGTCCACTTTTAGTCAACAAGCTCTTTCCAAAGGCATCGTCTGCCTAAGACTCACTTCTGGTAATTAAAAACCTTACAGAATGTCTTATATGAGCAGAGATCTTCAAGTTGGTGAAAGAAATGTAAAAGGTCTTTGAGGATGACTTTGGTATTTTAAATAACTGACCATATATTGTTAAACTGTGGCTCTCATAGAAGAAGTCCCCTGCCTCAATAACCAGGCAGGCTTTAGATGCATTTCCATGCAATGACACGCCATCGTTCTACTACAGCTAGAATTTGGGATTCCAGAAACTGCACTTGTTAGAAACAATAAACAAAATCTCTGCTGCAGCTATCTCCAAGGATAAAGAGCAAAACTGTAGTTACTTATATTTTGACAGAGACATTTCAACAAGACTAGATACCTCTGCTGTCAAATTCAGTACATCTTCGGGCCTTCAGAACTGATGTTAGTTTATTCAGCAGTCTCTGTTGCTCCAAACTAAGATTGCTCCCCAGTATACCGAGAGGTCCATCTCTCGGCTGGCTGGGGCTCAGTGCCTGCATGAAGAGAAAATCCTACAATTAGCTGAATGTATGGAAACATTAAAAAAGCAACTAGTCTGACAGCTTTAAGAATAAGCATTTTGCAAAACAATTCATGGCAAGCTTAGTGGACAGGGTCCACAAATCTCTATATAACAAACTAGCTCTAAAAGAAAAAAAAGCTTGACAGAGGTATTTCATTTAGCTTACGCAAGGTGCCAAAATAGCTTGTACATCAGTTTTTTCTTCCTTGCTTTCATTTTTATGTTTTTTTAAAGGCAGCAGTGTGCACACATACTGCTGGTTGAACTTCAGTGTTGAAAAACTAGTAAAGCATCCTAATTTTAGTGAAAGATCACCAAGAGATATACTACTGAAATACTAAGTAACCTTTTACTAGGAAGTTCCTAATACCTTGCCTTGTAAGTAATGAAAGCTTAGGTTTTTTTCGTGCAGATACTACTAACACAGAGTAGCTGCTTGCTCAAGTTTTATACAGACAAGGATGTGACACTTCAGATCCCAAGTCTCCATAAGAACTCCCAGATTCCCTAATACAGACATACACTGGAGTAGAATAGGGCTGGTTGTATCAGCCAGGTCAGCTTAATTATAATACATTAGGAAGCACAAAGCTTTTCATAATACAGTAACCTGCTAAGTCTAAGTAGGCCTCATTTTAGTCACAAGACCCAAAAAGTCTTTGGCAAAAAGAGGGGAAAACCAAAAACCCCCAAAATCATCTTCCAAAAGCTGTTTTCAGCTGCTGAGCTGATATCTTCATTGTTGGACAAAGGACAACATAGTGCAACAGCCTTTTAAAGACACACAAAAAGCACCCAGAGCAAAGACTGCTACTGCTTTCAGCCAGTTTGGCAAGCAGAACAAATTTAAATATGCAGAAAAGCAACAGCAATAGCAAAGCTCAATTCACAATACTCAAAAATAACACAACATTCATTCTCCTATAATAAAGCCATATCACATGAAACATCCTTTGTTTTCCCAGATAAAGCTACAACACAGAATATCACAGCTTATAAGTGTCCCACATACATTCTAGAAACATCACCCAGACTATTTGAAATCTACCTTTAAAACCAGGTGATGTACTTAGGTCCAAGCCTTCAATACTTAGACGATGAACTTATGATTTGGTTGGTTGTTGGGTTTTTGGTTTGGTTTTTTTTACATGAAAATTTAAAAACCACACAAACACTAACCTCAGAGGGTTGGTTAAGTGAAAATTCATTCTTCACTGGTAACATTAGCACAGACTTCATCTTTTCACTTTCTGCATAGTCCACAGGCCGCAGACCAAATATATTACTGGCAAAACAAGCACAGATGGGTTTAAGTAAATAAAATGTGACTTGATTCTTAACTAACTGGGCACATTAGCTGGGTAGCTTTCCCTCCCACTTCCTTATTAATATGTAATTTCAGTTAAAAACCACAAAGCTTCAAGTAAGAATTGCATCCAAGACAGATGGATACCCAATTACAAGCTGCTGCATTCAGCTGAGGAGCAAGGGATGTTCAGAGCAGCATGTCCAGTTAAATAAACCACACTCCCTGCTAAACTGTTTCAAGATGCACTTTGATATCATTTACAAGACCCAGAAATTTCAGCTTTAATCTTTCATTGCACTCATATAACCAAGAAATGTATTTTTGGCTTACTCATTTGCCATAATAGACATGTCAGAAGATTCTACATAAACACTGGAGCTTGATGCGGTTATGCTTTTATGGAAAAAGCTATCTGCTTCTACTTGGGAACTGCGGGTCCCTCACACTTCCAAAATTTGAGTATGCATCTCATTTTCCCTCAGCACGCTGTGCCACAGAACACGACAGCCAACTCATTCAGATTTTGGTTGGTTTGCCAATTTTGTTGAACACTATTCAATCCTATGTGGCACCTCACAGTTATTAGACATGCTTCAAGACCCATTCCCTCCCCCATTGTTTTACCATTACTCAGACAGATACGATTTGCTAGGAGCAACATCGAGCACAGCCATGGCTTCTACCTCTTCTTCACACAACTTTGCAGCTGCAGGGTAGCAGCAAGCGGAGGAAAGCTAAAACCGCAGAACAGGTATAATTGCCGATAACAAACATGATCCTCTGCCAGTACTCTTAGAAAATATTCTGCTTGCTTTGCCCTTTTGTGAGAATAATGGCTATTGCAGCTGATCCCCTTCTCCCTACCTCACATGGCTCCAGTCCTCAAAAGGCATAATAAGAGCTCATTATGAAGGCAAAGTTTGTCATCAAGAACAAAGCCCTGACTCGGTATCTGAAATCAGGCAAGCTTAGTCATCAAACAATGAAACATTTAAAGGGGTCAACAAGCCACCCCATCTTCAGAGTGCTGTCTCTTAGTTAGCCACATGTTCCTGGGCAGAGTAAGAATCTGGGAAACTTTATGAGGAATTTCACATAAGGCCATAACCCAATCCAGCCCAAAGAGAGGCTCAAACCATTAAGTCTTCATTCTGGCTTAACTCGGGGAGGCGGGAGGGGGACTTTGGCCAGAGTAAAGCTGAAGGATGCATCTGACCTCAGCATCTTTCCTATGCTCCTGTTCTGCTTACTAACACAGCCTCTTGGGAAAAGAGCAACCCCCAGAAATCCCATACAGAAAATTCCAGGATGGTATTTTAGTAACAAATTTTACAATATTAGCACAACCCCAAGCTCTTCGGTGTTACTAATGAGCGAAGAGCTTGCAGAACACGAGTTCTGCAGATAGATAATTGGTTAAATCTCAGCCCAGTCCTAGGAGTTGCAGCCCATTAAATATTGTCATGCTGTTCCTGCTTTGTCACGCACCATCAGGGTAGCTCTTGCCCTTTCTTTAAATAAAGGCCAGATTTGACTCAAACTGCTGCAGGACAGTTCTTTTGAACAATGTATCTGGGGGGAAGGGGGAGATTAAAATATTAGCACATACAGTGAAATCACTTTTAGACTCGATTGCTGACCTTTTTCTGTAAACTAAGCAGGTGGAGGCAACCACTGCACGTCAGCAGCCATGACTCAGTAGTCAGTAGGGAGGGTCCCCCCCACCAATGCCACAGGAAGATCATTGACTGTTGGAGAAAACCTCATGAACATTTACCATAGGTCACAGTTAAATAGAGAACCTTTTTGCCAATTAAACTGGACAAATAAGAGGTCCAGCTACCTCCTCTGTATTCACTTCCATTTTTAAGATGATTTCGCTAACTTCTTACTGGTGTGTTGCAAAATACTATCTCATCATTACGCAGCATTGCAGAATTAATCACTACTCATAGGATGTTAAGGCAGTACAATTAAAGTAAAATGTGAGAAACTCAGGAGCTAGCGTTTGAAAAAAAAGGAACACCCATTCAAGCGGTGGGTTTAAGAGTTTTTAACACTTGCAAGAAAGCAGCTTGTTGAGCTTAAAGAGTGTGAGAAAAAGTAGCCGGGTTGATGGCCATCGTTGTTCCCGTGCTGCTGGTGTTCCCACCTCCTGTTTTCGCACTGCAGAGGAGCTCCACTTGATGGGACGGGTCACCTTCCTCAGCCTGCCCACTGTGTTGTGGCTGCCAGTTGTGCCAGGCAGCCCCAGAATACTTATCCTGGTGCTCTCAAACCAGAACAATATCCTAACAACAGATTTCAAGTACGGTATTGTTGTAATTTACTCATTCTTTGAAAAGAAAAAGGATGAAAACTAGATTTGCTTTTTTAGCTAGGCACCCAACAATCATTCAAAAAGTAATCATGATCAGAAAGAGACCTTGCCCAGCCTCTGTTGGGCTGGTACACTTAGTGCATTTATTTGACTGACCATTTTTAATATATCAGGAATGTATATTATTTTTAATCCTATGATCAGGATCAAGGACCAGATCTATGCAGCCACAAAAACACCAGTCAGGTACAGGAATAGGAAATGAGGTTTTGGCAGAAATGTGTGCTCAAATCTGTCTCTATTCAGCCAAGCTGAACAAGAGAAAACATCCACCTTGCTCAAAATAAAAAATGAACTTTAATTTTGTTTTACAAAACTGATTGAGAGATGCACATTAGGTCCACTCTAACACACAAACAAAGCGTTTTAAGAAGTATCAGTAACTATGTTTGTGTGCTCCTATGGTAGGTCTGGGTTTGCTAAGAATGGGTCCAGCGCAAGTGACTACTTAACGATACAAAGTCCCACACTCAGAACAGACACTGTTGTTTCTAGAAGAGAAATAAATGTTTCTGGTGCTTAAGCTAAAATACCAGGTCTCTAAGGCATATTTCTTTCTACCAGAATGCAAGCGGGCTTCTTGCAAGTTGTTTTAAACATTCAAGAGTCAGATGTATCCTTTGATGCAAGCAGTCTCCTATTAGTCAGTCATCAAGGTACTGAACAGTCAGGAGAGGGCTCTTACAGCTAGAACAAATTCCAATCAAAGAGTAGGATGTCTCTGCTGAGAACAAAGATGAGCCCAATGAAGAGCGTCTCAATGTAATCTGCTGAGTATGACTTTACATGAGATGACAGATGGTATCTTAAGGACTGACAGATCAAAGAACTTCTTAAGAAAAGCTTTAGAAATGGGATTCAGTTTACGGTGCATCACTTAACTATGAGGACAACAGAGGTTCCTGCTATGGTCAAAAGAAAACTTAACAGCTACCTTCTAAATGTTTCATTAAACTTTCAGGAAATAAGCAACTAGAAGAGAGAAGATGAATAGGAAGACACATCCTAGTCAATTCTTTAGAAGTCCCAAACTTGCACAGCTTTTGATAAAAGCCGACTATATAATACTCTGTAATTGGGAGCTTTCAGCTGCCCCAACTTGACACCAGAAGTTACTTGCTGCTCTATGCTGAGCCTAAACCAAGTTTTATTCCACAATAAAAGTTCAGCATTGAACGAGTCTCGCAACCTGGTCCCAGTGCAGTACTGTAACCACCATTTCACCTATGGAAATCTGCCCAGTTTGGGGTTCTCCAGTCAACATCTGTAAGCAGAAATTAGGTTTTGGACCCAAAAGAAGGAAAAAAAAAAAAAATAAAATTTATCTATGTAGCCAGAAAGATCATCTTAGGTATCCAAACAGGGCCAGGGTTTTAATTAACCTACTGTCACAGCAGGAAGTTAAGCACATTGACTTGCACTTAGAAAGCAAAGTCCTGCACTACCTTGATTTTGAAAAAGCAGACAAAATTATGTCAGTGTCATGGTCTAACACACCTCTTGGAATTAACCGCAGGTTATAATAGCTTTTGCCCCTACACTACTCATAACTGATGAGCACAGTCTATCCCTAAGCATTCCCACAGGTTTTTTTTCAGAATCAGACTCACAACTACTCAAAGACAGCTAACGCCTAAAAAAAAAAAAAATAAATAGGGCAACACAACAATTTTTACTAATGCTAAACTTACTGTGCATGAAGAACTGGCAAGATAGCCCATTTGAGTGAAAGCATTTAGGAAGTACTGTGAAATTGCAAATGCACAGATCTAATTTGTCAAATCACTTGGCTTGCTGTGAAGCAAGGAAAAAAAGACAGAATTCACGAGTTAGCACAGGAAAAAAAACTATAAAAATAAAAATTAGCTATGTGTAGGAGATTAACTTAAAAAAATTAACTAGACCAGCGGGACAATTAATAGGTCCACTGGTCCATATAATATTTTTCATTTGTAGTTCATATCTTTCCTAGTCAGTGAAAACTTCAAACAGCAAATGAAGTGCTACAACTATTAAATCTTAGAGATTTAAAAAAAAAAAAGAAATAAATTGCCAAGCCATACTGAAATCCCAGGACTGCTTTCTGCTGAAGGAGGTAGTTGCCATCCATATTCACTTGGTCCAAAAGACGTGTAACTGCTTCATACTATATATAGCTTCACACTACATATAACTAAAACGCACTATGTTTTAACATGCAAGAAGAAAAAGAAAAAATTAGCCTGAAAGACTCTTGGAATGAGAAGTACTTGATGGGCCTGGGAACTCAATGATCCAAAGCTGCAAAGTCTCAGCTCTCTGCTGGCTAGGCTTATGCCAATGCCCATGTGTCTCATGAACTGAGGTCCCTTAGAAAGCAGGTGCATTTGCTCCCAGACACATCTTACAACCCTCTACAGACCAGTGGATTTTACCTGCCTTTGGGCCTGCAGTCAGTATATTGCAGACATTTCAAAAAAAAAAATTTAATCTTGCACAATTGAGTGTCATATTAAACTTCAAAACTATTCCTCCAAGCAGGCTGTTCAACACAAGCTCTGTTTTCATTCCAGTAGATTAACTCTCCAACACACAAGGGACATTAAGACACAAAGCTACGGCCAAAGCTGCAGCAAGACACCAGTCGCTCTGGCGAGGCTTCATGCTATATTTTTCACAATGTCCCAAGTAACAATTGAATACATTTATCATGTTCAGATTTTACTTGGCTTAGCTAAAAGACTTTCAGTAGCCACAGTGAACTAACCAAACTTTCCTCCCTGTCCCTGAGAGGTAATGAGGAACCACTTCAATATGAAAGGACAAAGAGGGCTCTCTCCTGGGCTGAAAGTTAGTTCATTGAAGAGCCCACAAAATGACTAGAAAGTTTCATACCCAAAAAAAAAAAAAGACGACAAATTAGTTTGGCAAAATTGGTTTAGCTCACATACTGCATGCCCCTGAAGTTAAGCCACTCCTCGGGTATATTTTTGAAGAAAGTAAACCTTTGAAAAGAGATGCAAGCCCTACTCATCAGTGTTCAACTTCTATTCCTAGAGTAATAATGTGAAGGTGGCCAGATCCTGCATTAAGTATGAAGACGCCAATTACAACCAGTCACACTGAAAAACTATAATTGTACCATGTTAGCTCACTTGATTAGAGTGTGGTGTTGATAATACCAAGATCACGGGTCTGATCCCCGTTGGGTCCCCATGTGTTGCCTGATCTAGCTGAGAGGCGTCCCTGCCCATGACAGGGAGGTTGGATTAAATGATTTCTAAGGTCCCTTCCAGGCCAGGCCATCCATCCTATGGTTCTATGATCTTAAGTGACCACTCGGTTCTTGCCTCCTGTTTTAAAAGCTGTGGTCTACAGCTCTCAGAGATCTAGAAAAAATGTCAGTGAAGAAAACCAAGCTTCATGTCAGATGTAATTTCATTATACACCAGCCTGAATCTACCAGAAAAAAAAACTATATCTTCTAAATTAAAGGAGGTTTATTTCCCATTTACCTAGACAAATCCAACCATTGTTTAATTAGGACTACAACTACCAGAAACAGTGGCAGAAAAAAACACCTGTAAGATTTGCAAAGTCGTGATCCAGGGAGAGATCAGAGCACAATTCATTGCCAGAAGCTAGCAGGGCACAGGAAGAAGGGAGACACAGGGTAGATCCTCAGAAATCTCAGACATACAATTTTTCTGTCTTGGTAGTGTTTGGAAGAGCTCAGTGAAGTCTCATTCTCAAGCTGGAACACGTTGCATGTACATCCCTTCCTCTGTGCCTCTAATGCTCTCTGTGAAAATGGGAAGGACAGGGAACACTCACCCAAAACAAACCTTTCTATCAGCAATGCAGCAGTATCAGGCACAGTAGAACTTCAGCCACAGATAAGCCTACACCAGATTTGGAAGCCTCAATTTTTCCAGGAGGTCATACAGGACTGGATTTTTGCTTAAGTACCTGTTGGTTCCTTTTGCCAGACCAATGAAACAAAGACTAAAAGCAGCTAAATTTGCTACCAAAAGTTAAAAGAAAAAGATATTCATATATATTTATTAATACCACACACTAGACATTTCAAGTGCTCTGGAGATGAAGTCGAGAACAGTGCATAGTTAGAAGTGGGCTAGAAGCTGTTTTTCATACTTAGAGGGACTGCAAGAGAAAGCTAGTTGTAGAATTGTGACATAACCTATGTCACACTGTTTTAATATAAAAGTGAACATTACCTGTATTCAGTGAGCCAGAGCTTAGGGCATACATACATCTTTCACTCCATGATTAAAAACCTTCTGTTTCAATAGAAAGCCATGTTTACTCATGTAGAATGAGCTGAAAGAGGGTCAGCTTCACCTCAGTTTGTGTGAACACATGTGGCAGAGACCAAGGCTAATAATATGAGACCTGAAGAGTCCCCTGTTGGCCCTCAGAGTCTCTGCTGTGCAAATCTTCCAGTGCTTAAATCTGTCAAAACCTTGCATCAAAGTGGTCATCTGTGCTGCACTTTCAAACACCAGATAGACAAGCGATAAGTGTCACACAATCGGTTCCCAATATTCAAGTGGCTTGAAAATTAGTTTCTGAAGCTGTCAGCTCTTCAAGGTGTAACACGCTGGTCTTGGCTGTTCAAGAACAAAGTGAAGGGGAACAACTGATCCTTGTTTTACTTTTTCACGTTAAAGTTCTGTAGGTTTGCTTTGTTGTTTTGTTTTTCAAAACTCCAGCGTATTAAAGATTAGGACTGTTTTTGAAAACCTGATGCTTTTCCAGAGAGTACCTTAATTCTGTAAGCTTCAAGAGCAAATATTGAGAGCTGAAGTGATTAAGCTGAACTTGTTTATGCTTTTTATACAGCTGGCAAGGAAATTCATGTCATGCAAGACTTCATCCTATTGTGTTACTATATACACACAGCTGTTGACAACATGCATTGGACTCAAATTTTATACACACAAGCCCTGGCACAACAGCAATACTACACCACCTAAAACCACATTTAGTGTCTGAAATACTAATAGCTTGCCGGGTTATTCACAGACTAACAGATTCTTTAGCACCTCCTATGCACAAATGTCAAAAGCCTCAGGAGGCGTAATTGTATAGAAGATTCAATTGAAAATATTTCTAGAGTTTCTCTTTTTCTTTTTTTTTTTGGTAATTTAAAAGTGCACCAAGGAGTACTGGTTTGATCTAGAATTAAAAAAAAAAAACAAAAAAACATTCCCCAAATCTTAGCTCATGTCTATGGCATTTGTGAAGATAGAATAGACTGGACTGAAACACCACCTGCTAGCAAGTAGTGTAGTAAATGTAAAGAGACAAAAACCAGCTGTAGCAGTTCAAAACTCATCTAGCTCAGCATCCTAGATCTGTCATTAGCTGTAACAAGATGCCAGTGGGAAAGTGTAAGAATAGGGTGAGCATATTTTGTTACTTTGCTAGTACAGCCTCATATACTCTGGCTTCTACAGCTTGGACATCCTCAAAACGCTTAGGACAAAGCAAAACAGAAACACCTACCTGGAAAAGGGAGATGAAGCGTAACAGCATATGTTTAACACCCAACTCCTCGCTTCAAATCACATTTATCACTGGCTTTGCTTCATAGTTACTTAACATACACCCTGGGAGCTGTAGCTGTAGCTAATATCAAGGTTAAAACAACATCCCACATCTACTTACACGGCATCACGGGAGGCACCATGCAAAAGCAGCAGCTCAACAATGCTCACATGCCCGTTCCTGGCAGCATCATGAAGCGGCGAGTCGTTCTGATACCCCGTAGTATTCACCAACGCCTTGTATTGTAGCAACAGCTCCACCACTTCTTTGTGCCCGTGATTACACGCCTCGTGCTAGTTGGGTAAATCCGTAAGCAGGAGAGTGAGAAAAAACACATCAAGTGAAACAGAATTCAGAGAAAGGACCTCTGTCACACCAGTTAACGCGTTCATTTTCAAACACCTCTCAGTAGATGGTCAGGGAAGATGATGCAAGGATACTGCATTACACTCCTGACACGAATTAACCTTGGAACCTGGCACTAATAAAAAGCACAGAGAAGAACTGAACAAAGGCCAACTGTGTGCAAATTAGACTACAGGGAACAAAGCCTCACAGATTACAGACTCTGTCAAGAGTATTCTCCAGGAGAGGAAGAAGTCATAGTTGGAAAGGACTTTTTGTTTATGTTCTGTTAGTTCAAGTGGGCAATTTGATATATTTCCAAAATGGTACACAACAGTGAGGACATAAAGAACCCATAAGAGATACACATCATCTCCAATTGATTGTTGTCTAGTTATCATGGTTATATTTCCTCAGTTGCAGAATCACAGCCTGACAGATTTCTTGCCAGGCCCCACCCTAGCAGAGGAGAGGTGGATTTGGGTAGGTCAGTAGTTCCTATAAAACTTTTTTAAATTTGTTTATAGTCAGCACTTTGCTTTGCATAATTCTTTACCACCTAAGTGCATATAAAGGTAACTAAAATATGGGAGAGGAAAGGACGGATGAAATGAAATCTGATTAAAGGACAGACTGCAGAAAAGAAAAAAAAGTCTTCAACACTCACCAGTGGTGTCCAGCCAGCATTATCTTTGACATTGGGATCTGCCCCATTTTTCAGCAGCTGTTCAACAGCTGCTAAGTCACCCTACATAGGAAAAGCCACAGTTATTAATAAGTAATGAAGACAATACACAAAGACAACAAAAACAAATGTGGAACGATAAATTCAACTGCAATAAAAATGTAATGATACAAGTCTTCATTTAGATATCATCAGAACAAAACTCAACTGGTTTGGAGACCATGGTTTATCATTACTGCTCATTTAGAAGCACCTACACTTTTTACACAAATATATCTTTTTAGATAAAAACGATGCACATAGACTTATCTTAGAATAAACAGACAAGTTTGTGCTGATTGCAGTCCGCCCACTAGAATCAACTGCAAGGATTAAAATCAGAAA
Organism: Trogon surrucura; assembly: GCA_020746105.1. Lineage (NCBI taxonomy): Eukaryota > Metazoa > Chordata > Aves > Trogoniformes > Trogonidae > Trogon > Trogon surrucura. Next base: position 49,267,926 of record CM036621.1, on the reverse strand, counting down.
CATTTATTCAGCATTTCCTTGTGTTTCAGACAGGATTTTTTCCAAACTAAGAACACTATATTCAGTTTTTACTATAATCAAGGAAATATATGTGGAAAAGGGTAGAAACTAATGCAGGGATTACAGGAAGAGACAAGAGGCTAAATAGAGACAAAATGAAGGAAGCAACCAGACTTGAAAATCAGAGGCTTTGACACCAGTGAAAGGCAAGTATAGGGGAGAAAACTGTTAATAAGACTGGAGCATATACAGATGCGGCTATAAATAGGGAAGAAGTCTCCTGCAGAGGCTGAGGCAAGGAAATCTCTGCAGTGCAGGTCATCTTAAAAGCAGGCAGGAAAGTAACCCAAAGAGACTAAAACCAGACTCTGACCCCTTTCTCCTTTCACAGTACCATCTACACCCCAGCACATTGGTACTTAAAACTCACTTTGCACCTTGTCAGGCAGTTCCTGCTTCTGGCAGTGGTTACTACGGAGCAGCAATTGCAAAGGTCTGCTCTACTGGAAGAGGTGTCAAGAATTCTGTGCCAAACTTTTTGCTGCAATGCCGGGAACCCTTCACAACTAATGGGGCCAGGCTGTCCCACGCTGCTCGGCATCAAGTACCACCTCTGAGGCCAAAGCAATGATTTACCTGCACCGTTACAGAGTAGGAGCAGTTACACACCATTTCTCAGATGACAGAGTAACAGGGGAGGAGACTGACCAAAACTATGCAAATAATGCAAGCTTCTCAAAAGCTCAACTAGCATAGAAGGCCTCAAGTATCCACATGGCTTGCTACTAATGCCCCAATTCCTCCTATTTTAGGGTGACGGTTTTTGTTGAGTGGGTGGGGTTTTTTTGTTTGCCTGGGTTTTAGGATCCATTTCAAAGACAACCACTAATACCTTCACTAGATCACGGTACTGCATTCTCCAATGAAAAGACTAATATACAAAGTAATATCTAGCTCTTTTCCTCGGCCAGAGTTGCAATATGTAAATATTGGAACCTGGAGGAAGGAAGAGAAATTTAATCCATGATATAGTAAGTCAAGGAAATCTTGTTACTCCACAGCATATCTTAGAAAAAATGAAAGAATATTAAATTGAGCTTTAAACATAACAAAAATAAACTTAATTTCATTTTTTTTGTTACCAAGAGACACTCTAGAAAAACAAAATAGCTGTAATCTTTATTCAGAGAAAATATTAAGACAGACTCTGCACAGCAGAAACAAATCCAGCAAGCAACAACTGGAAACTCAAAATTCACCATAAAACTGCTGAGAATCACTGGCTTTACAACAGTCAAGAAAATTAGCACATCGGGGATAAGTCTCATGTATTATATTCACAACCTAGATGTCCCAGCAAAATGTTACTTTTCAAAGCAATTAAAGAATATGCTGCTGTTGGAATACGGCTGCAAGGTAATAGACAGTGTTCAGTATTAGATCTCCTGCAGAAAGAAGATACAATTATTTATAATGAGCAAGATCTAAGCTTATCATTTCAAGTTGAGTTTGCAAACGTAGAGCAAGGGTTTGACATTTCAAGAGTACTCCTTTAGAGAAGTAAGCATAGCTAATAATTTGTGTGGGCATCAGGTAGCATCACATCTTTTCAGAACAGTTACGTGAACGTTGATTTGTAAAATATTGCTGCAATCTTATCATAGGAAATGTTGCTGGTGTGGACCCCAATACTGACAACATCCATAGAACGAAATCCAGGTCTAAGTGAAAGTTAAATAACCAGTGTTTTGCTGTTTACAGAAGAAATATACTGTCATCACCTCAGCTGTAAGTGAAACTTGTTCCCTGTAACCAGCACCCAGCAATGAGGGTGACAGAAAGGGAGGGGAAGCTATCGTGCCAGTTGTACTGGGCAGTGACAGGATGGGTGCTGTCAATCAGGATTTACAAGAGATACGTTAACAAAATTGTTCATGGCTAGAACATGTCTTTTATCGCCTCAGAGGCCCAGTTACTATATTGTGAATATTTAGCTTAAAAATGATGATGAAATATCAAGAAGCAAACAAATCCTTAAGACGTGTTAGAGTCCCTCCTGTAAAGAAGGCCACCATGATCCGATAGTGATCCACAAGGAAAAAGTGCAGTTAACACATTGAACAGTTCTATTAGAGTTGATGGATTTACTCACACAAAGTTAATCCACAAGAAAGGTTAAGCACCTGGTAGGGGCAAGTCAAAGCCACAACTATCTACATACTGTGTCCTTCTCCCCACAAGTCAGAAAGCAGAAGAGATTACACCTATTGCTGTGAGATTACTAATTCTAACATGCTTCATAAAGTTGTGCTTTGACTGGTATTGGAATGGACTTTAACATTTAGCCCCTTGAGCTTACTTGACCAAGCACATAAATCACCAGTCTCAAATTCAGAGACCACACCAGCTGATATGAGGAGGAGCCCTCATAGCTTGCCTTCACAGTTAGTAACAGAGTGGAAATGTAACTGGAGATACCACTTGCTCCAAAACGGAGAACAGGACAAACACCAGGTAGAAAAAGAAGTTAACATTAACGATTCATAGGGAAGCATTTGTTTTTAAATCTCATTATAAATGAAAGATTACAACCAGCTTCTGAAGAGGCAGAAACCACAGTAGAATGTAAAATTATCCACTCGGAAGAAACAAAGCAAAGGACATTTTAAGCTCATAACATAGTTCATGTATAGTGACAACACGATAATGCAACAGGTTTGCTCATCCTTTGCTACAGCTTAAGGGAGCTCTGAAAACCATAGAAACCAGGAAAGGCACTGGGGCCATCTGTTGGCAGATCTAGAAGACAGCATTAGCTTAGACAGAAAAGGGTATTTACAAGCACTTCCCTCCCAACAAGAATTTAGTTCCTGCAGATGCAGATGGCATAAGCCCAGAGAACCAGCCTCACTTGGCTTAGACAAGGTCATTGGGGTTTTTTTCTCAAGTCAATTGTGTCACAATTTTAATGCAGACAGATGGCTAAGAAGAACTGCAGGTATCCTTTCAGCCCTACTTTATAGGTGGGTTTTTTTTCCATTTTACCCTTTACTATTCCATTAATCAGATATTTTCCACCCAAAAGTCACATGTAAATTATTAAGTTAATGGAAGCATATTCTACTCATTCAAAAGACAAAGATCCAAAGAATTAGGGCAGTACATGAAAATGAAGCTAAAAACCTTTACTAAATCAACCAAACACTTCTCCCTTTATTTGCAAAGCTAACCAAGTGACATCAATCTTTAGGTCAAATGAACAAACTCCACCTTCTAAACCCAAATTTGCTTGTTTAAATTATGGTAGAGGAGAGGAAAACTAGGTTATTTGCAACTCATAAGTGGTCAGAGGGCAAGTATGAATTGGAGTGTTTACAGTAATTGTGAATGCTTCAACCAACTCTTTCCAGGAACCAGCAAGTTTCTCACCTCAAATTTCTCCAAATCAATTCCCTACCCAGCAGACCATTTATTAACTAACAAGCATACAAGCAGCTGTGCTTAACCTTTAACAAAAAGAAGACACTCAAGAAGTTCAACCCACCTCAGAAACAAGAGAAGTAACAGCCAGCATTACCGAGAAAAGAATGGCAATTCATTTCTAAGCTTTCAAATCGGCACTTGGGAAGACGGATTGCTTTGACTCATGGTCAATTTCAATATTCTGAAGCTCTGCATTTGTAACCATTACATTGCTTCGTACTTCTCTTAATCCACCCCCTTAACACTAGCCATAACAAGGAGGCCACTTACACCATTCCTGTACCACTTGGCTTTAACATTAGAGAGTCAATGTCAAAACTACAACTCAAAGCAGCCTCACCTGCAGCTCTGAGCAACCTGATCTAGTTAAAGATGCCCCTGATCACTGCAGACAGGCTGGACTAGATGACCTTTAAAGGTCCCTTCCAGCCCAACGCATTCTGTGATTCTATGCATCCAAATCAACCTGCTTGTTTCTGTCAGCAGACCTCATTTCTCCAACAAAATGGATGTTACACACACAGTTAAGTCACGTGCCACACAAAAATCACAAGGTCTGGACAAACCTTGGACCAACAGATGCATTCATTCACTGTGAAGCAGCTGGCAGGATCAATGCTGTTCATCCAGTGCCTTTTGCTCAGCGGAGACAGGGAGTATCTGACTGTGCAGCAGCACAACTTCCCTCTTGTGCCAAAAGGCAGAAGGGGAGAAGTTCCTCCCATGTACATATGGGACCCAACACTCAACTGTGATACATACCAATCTGGGACCAAAAAGTAAGGAATTACACAGCTGAAGAGGTCGGACACCTGAAAAAAAGACCTAAAAGGTGTCCTGAGGTTGGCCATCACATGCTCACAAAACCACAAAATCTCCCAACCTCCTAATGTGTCATGAAGCAGTAACAAAGCAATAGAGAGGAAGAACAGCCCTCGATAATTCCTTCTGAGCCTGTAGAAGTTTTTACACTGTTAAGTATAATGAATAGGAAAAGTCCAGCACAGCAGGCCAGTCACGGGTGAAGCCTTTATGACTTCCCTCCCAGACAACTGTCTAAACTAAACAGTCCCTGGAACAGGAGGTAACCAAAATTGGTCCCAGTGCTCCTTCTCTCTTTCTTCAGACTAAGTAGATGCTCTGCATAGATGCAATTACTTCTTTCCTCAGAACACAGACAACTCGCTGGCTGCTTCTAACTTCAAGCATAAGAAGCAAAATCTTCCCCCAGCTAACTCCCATCCACTCCTTTGTAACAGCACAGCTGTTGCCACAGTCCTCAATTGTCCCATCCCAAAATCCACAGTGGCAGCAATGCCAGACCATGAACTGCCCCATCATCTCCCGTGTCAATGCAAAAGAAACACAGGCACAACCAAGATCTGAAATACTGTACCAAGAAACAATGATTTTTTTTTCCTCTCCATAATGGATTTAAGACTCTGTACTAACTAGTTCAGTACTGTGCTGCATCTGGAGCCCCCAACATAAAAAGGACAGGGACCTATTGGAGCAGGTCCAGAGGAGGCCACAAAGAAGATCAGAGGGCTGGAGCACCTCTGCTATGAGGACAGGCTGAGGGAGTTGGGGCTGTTCAGCGTGGAGAAGAGAAGGCTCTGCGGTAACCCTACAGCAGCCTGGCAGTACCTGAAGGGGGCTACAGGAAAGCTGGGGAGGGACTTTCTAAGGGCATGTGGTGATAGAAGGGGCAATGGTTTTAAACTAAAGCAGGGTAGATTCAGATTAGACATCAGGAGGAAATTCTTCACTGTGAGGGTGGTGAGACACTGGAACAGAGAAGCTGTGGCAGCCCCCTCCCTGGAAGTGTTCAAGGCCAGGCTGGACGGGGCTTTGAGCAACCTGGTCTAGTGGGAGGTGTCCCTGCCCATGGCAGGGGGATTGGAATTAGATGATCTTTAAGGTCCTTTCCAACTCAAACCGTTCTGTGATTTTTAATTGACACATAAGAGCTAGTCCTGTGTACAACTCATTATTTTACTGTAAAAAAGAAATCCCTAAGCAGAAGAACTGTTGATTGGGCAATTTCCCACCAGTTTAGAATATTAAGAGTGCAGCAGGTTACATTTTGTGTTTTAACTAATTGGAAGTTTTACCTTAATGACCACAGAAAATAAACACAACTGTTCTTTGCTACTGGAAGAGCTGCATTTATTTTAATTTATTATTTTAACTCGGCATTAAGTTCATCCACACTAGAACTTTTCTTGAGAACCATTTTGATTTCAGCAAGTTAATAACTATTAGTAGTAAACAGTGCCAATCCTTCAGAATCATTTGAAACAGCACAATACACTTAATTTTAATGCCTGATAATGTTGTTTATTATCTTTCTTAAATAAGAAAAAAGGGAAAACTCAATTAACTTTAATTAAATTCAGGGTATTAGACCCTAACAGCTAATGAAAATAATTTATTTTTATAATTAATGAAGTTGAGAGAATTACACTTTATTTCACTATGGGAGGAAGGTGGCAGCTACAATTCTTTCCCATTACACACATCGAAAAACATTACTGGCTCTGGAAAGAGTAAGAAAGAAAAAATCATCTATAAAACAAAACTGGAAGAGAAGTACTTTATCCAGAAACAGAAGAATTGACAGGGCTATTTTGAAGAAGGAAAAAAAAAGCCACAATGACAATATACATAAAGCTTGGTATTTTCAGCTTCTTTGATAAAACACATTTATCAATTCCATAGCAGGGTTCCTACAGCTTACAAAACTGATCTAGAAACATACAGGCTATATGAAATATACTTGCATGCAGAAAAACCCCATTTTCTTCCCAAAAGATTCATGGCAATCAATCACTTATTTCTCATTCACTGCTTCACAGAGAAAAATGTTACCAAACCCCATGACCAATAGTTCTCTAGAAAGACCAAACCCTCACATCATGTTGGTTGGAGCAACTTTGGCTTAATCCACTTTGACATGGACCAGTAAGCGAGCCTACATTTACTGGCTACTAGGGAACGCAGTAACTTCTCAGGAATGCTGTAAGCTATGTAACAAGAACAGAGGAGATAATCTGCAGAACCTTTTACAAATGAGGATCTGAGGTTCAGAGATAGCAAAACCACTTCCTCAGAGTTGCTCTAGAAGTTTAGCAGCTGGAAACAAAGACACACGCATTGGAACTACAACCGTAACCAAAAGACCACTCTCTTTGCCATATTTGAATCACCTTTAAAAGAGTGGGAACTCTGGGATCGCCCTGAAGCCCTACCTACATAAACAAGTCTTGATTAATGAGCACCTTGACACAAATGGAACTGACGAATTAAAACCACAGCAGAAGCAACTTCCCATTTCAGCTCAATAATCACAAACATTAAAAGACCAACACCAAAATGAAATCACACACAGGACTGGAAAAAAGCACTCGTGTCTGCCCACCCCACTGCCTACCCGACAGCTGGAGGTCAGTTTTCCAGCCCACAGACAGCCCCATCGCTTTCTCAGAGAGGGCTGTACCCGTGTCAGCAAGCAGCACCTGCCACACTACCAACCTTGGATAGCCAGAACTTGTTCACTCCTTTTGTCAGCAGCGGCACTCGTTTAATTTTTACTCCTTTATCTTCAAAAATCTTTGCAATGAAAAACCACATTACTAGCACATCACTGCTTACTTTAAATCTCACAATAAGTATCAGACATAATGCTGGAAATCATACCTCTGTAAGAACTTGTCAATGTAGATTGAGATATTAAAAAAAAAGTCAGTCATGACAGTATTTCTTACAAATTCTCAGAAAATCATGAAAGGATAATTCGTAAACAGTGCTTTCATAAAGGGGAACATACAGGACTTAAGATGAGAGGCAACAAGACATCTATCCTTTAAAGCTCTTGAGTCTTGTGAGGACAACGTTTCATTTTCTCCTCACTAATTCCATATTAACGGCATCAAGTTAGGTATTTCAACTCAGCTCAACTGCCACTTCCATTTAAAAAGGTCTCATGGAGCAGGGGTGGCTTATTAGAATGCCTTTGAAAGAGGACACAGTTATTTATCAAGAACAGCCTTTGTCTCAACAAATAGAAGTGCTGAATAAATGTCAGGATGCTTACAGGAGAATCAATTCTACTGGTATAGGCAGTTTATTAACCACACAGTATTTCTATATTATGATTTAGCACAAAGTACATTTAAATTGCCAGACTAAAAACTCTTTGAAATGACCTCTCAGAAAAGAGTTGCCATGTTAGTGCACCTGATGAGTTTGAATGGAAGCATTCAACTTATCCTGCCGGCATGCAGCTCTTACATAGCAATAGGGAAGGACAGCCCTTGCAAAGAGCAAAGTCACGAAGTTCTACTACAGCAGGAACTTGCTGACATAACAGCAAAATGAGTGACAGCTGTCATTTCAAGAATAACATTGGTCCTACATAAAAGTGAAGTCTACCAAGAACATCCCAACTCCGTCCTAGTTCTCCTTTCTCCACTATCTGAGGACAGCATGCTCAGGGCATAGGGCTCGGCATGGGAATCTCGGGGTACAGCATTTTGTTCCTCTTGAGCCAGTATTTGCATCAGATGGAGGATCTCAAAGACCATGAAATAGTTAACCTCAATTAAGTTCGCATAGCATAACCTTCACACAGATAATTTAGATCATGCCCTAGCTGAGTTACCAGATCAAGTTAAAACTGATCAAGAACACAGATGTGAAATACTTAGCTAAACTCCTGTGACAAGTCAGAGACATAAGGCCACATAAAGGCCAAAATCTAGAAGAAAAAGACCACAATGAGATTTCCCCCCTCACCCCCTCCCAGAAATAGTATGTAATGAAGTAACTGGTTTCCAGGATATTTTTAATTAAACAGAGGTTTAAAAAGGTGTTGTAAGTTGAACTAGGAGATGATGGTCCTACCTTGATGGAAGCAACATGGAGCAAAGTCTCTCCTTTGTAATTTCTTCTGGCAATTGTGTTACCACCAGGGGACTTCAACACAGAAGGACTCTGCGGTATTCCTACTCCATTCCAAGTCTTAGACTTGGATGGAGTAAAAGGAGATTTTGAAAGTGAAGGACTGTTTATTGCTTGAAAGGTTGCAGAACTTCGTGTCTTCATGACGGCGTCAGTGACTTTCGATACAGAGGAAGAAATCTGAACTGGTGTCTTGTGTTCGGTTGCTGGGGAAGCGGGGCAACCCTGAGGCAGCTCCCCTAAGCCATCTGCCTGCCTCTCTGACTTGCCAGTACTGCTCCTCTCAGCTACTCTTGGTCTTTTAGACTGTGAGGTAACTGAAAGTCTCGATTGCTCCCTTCCACGTTTTAAAGGCGTCGTTTCATTTTCTATCAATAGCGATGCCTCTGTACCACCTTTTTTTTCCTTACTGACTTGTGCAGGGCATGCAACCTCCTTGTTATCCCTCTTGTCTGGGCACTTTACCTGTGGCAGTATTTCCACGTTTCCTGTATTTTTGCTGGAGTCAGCTTCTTTTACAGACTCCTGCTGAAGTGTTATTTCAGGGCTACTTGGTTCCAGAGTGCAGATGACCACTGGTTCACTGCAGATGGTCACACACTTTTCCTTGGGAGTCTTCTCCTCAACTCCTCCTTTTGGCTCAGGCTTCTCTAAGTTCCACACCTTGTTAATGTCTGCCAGACGTTTCCTCTTCATCTTCCTGCTCTGTGTTCGTGCTGGCTTTTTCGTTGGGTTGGAGGGTTTTTCATGAGGAGGGGAAGGGAAGAAATCATAAACTGAAGATGTGTCTTGACAAATGTTATTGCTTTCAGTCTCAGGTTGTCTCTCCTTGTTCAGGACACACCGGATCTTTCTACTTCTTGGGCTGAACCACATTTTTATCTGTTCCTTTTTACTCTTTTTTCCAAAATCTGAGTCAGTTGGTGTAGACTTATCTTCAGTGGAATCTAAGTGCATCAAGGAATAGGAAAAATAATTTATAAAATACTCTTCAATAGAACATTGCAAAGAAAATAGACCGAAATTACAACTGTAATGGCTGAGGAAGTGTTACTAAAAACAACTTATGAGCACCTCCACTCCTTCTGAAGAGACACAGGTAATGGCTTTAAAACTGGCAAGGTCACACACCACTCCGGAGTTCAGGGATCCCAGCGCAGCTAAAGCTGTGCCCTAGGCAAGGAAGCACTCCGACAGAGAAATTTCCTCAGAAGCCTAGGTTTACAACGCAGCACAATCATAGAAGATTTCTGACCAGATTCTAGGGAGGAGAGAAGCTGGTTTTCTCACTGTGTTTTCCTTGGAAGTTTGTTGAACAAAGTAGTCTGTGCATACACAAAAGAGGACAGAAGCAATTATCTAAGAAGATACTCCAGTTCATCTGAACAGAAATATTAACTGCAAGCAAGCAAAAAATAGCATTCTTATAAAAATGTTGAATATTGCTGAGGAATTTTGACTGATTCCACAAATACAGCAGATAAATCAGAGGAATATATGGGAAATCTGTAAGTAATTGTGTCCTGTCATTTGATCCTTTACTCCTTGGTAGTAAATAATTCCAAGGAAGCTAAACATTTCGATGATCTCAAACACTGCTTTAAAAATATGCAGTGGAGCAATTTTATAAGTCACATCATACAGCATATTAGAAATCAATAACCAAGATGACAGAGGAATATCCTGTACTCCCAGAGCATGAAATAATAGCAGAGATCAGAGGCTATACATGGTGTCCTCAATGGCTTAAGATGCACATTGACCTCTAAGTTAAACAATAATTTAATTTCACAGCTCTTTCAGTGCAAAAGAAAGATTTTTATTTTTTTTTTACAGATCTCTTTTTGGAAACATAACTTATTTTAGGTTACTTGGACAGGTCCTCCAAAGTAAAGGCACAGCTTATTCTTTCTGTTCCCTGCAACCTCAGGGACTATCGTTCACAAGTCTTGGTGATTTACAGCAATCAATCACAAAGCCAGTATTAATTTTGCCTAGTGAGGCAAGTAGGATATTATAATTGTACAGAACTAAAACCAAGATTAGCGGGGTTTCTTTCCTAAACTTTAAATATCTATACAATGTCTCAATTACCAGTAGACACTGTAAATTTACTTCAGTGCATTAACTTTCTATGGATCATTTGTCTTCTCCATACATTCTCTTCTGTTTTTAGTGTTAGTAAGTATAGCCTGTTTCCCACAGTAAGCTGTGATAAACTCACAAATAACAGACAAATTAAATCCAATCCCTTAGCCAAAGTAAGTTTGAAATTTCACTTAAAGCAGATCTGTATAGCTAGTAATTCAACACCAAAATAGACACTTGCAAGTTTCTTTTAAAGCAATATTTCAAGGCTAAATGTTTCCTTAATCTTGATTTAAATTACCCTACTTACCCCTTGAATTAAAATATGCTAGAGGAATTTAGGTAAGGCATCAGACCAAAATTGTCCATAAGAATACAACTTGAGGCTAGCTAATCAATCATTTAAGTATCTAAAGATAATCATGAAGTACAGAACTACAGCTATTTGGTTTTCCTTTAGGGCTGGGCTCAGTGCAAACAGGAAGTAAAGCACTGAAATTGAGACTGAAATCTTATAACTAACTAGCATTCAGAAAGATATCACATTGAATTTCATTCTGACAATAACATCTAAAAAAAGGAAGAGCTTGATTACAAACAGATGCAAAATACAACACACAGTTACTATTTACTTGTCTTGCTTTCACTGTTTACTCAACTAGCAGATTTCCTTCTAAATATTTACCTTAGTAGAACTATCAGTCATCTCCAAGTAAAAAGCAAGAATAAAATCAGCGTGCAAAAGTAATTTGTGTGACAATTTTCTGCTGGCCAGAATCCTTTTTGATGTGTATAGCACGGTAAGACTTTAAAGTCCAAGTGACAAATTCAATCAAAGGCGCTGTCCTTCAGAAGTACGATCTAAAGCAGCGTAACACAATTAAGAGTTTATACTGGAAGCTATGTACATGCAACATCTGGCAGCAAGAAAGCTTGTGAGAAATCAACCACAAGGGTTCTTAAACTCATCTGTTCATTACCGGTTGCTCAGTGGGGACCTATCAGTCAGGTTATTAAAAACCTGCTGAAAATACATCAAATAAATACTTTCCTGGGATTATCTTTCCTCACATGCAACTACTTCAGACATAAAAGAGTACACTACATGTTTCAGAATAGGGAGGCACTCATGGAACACAATGAAAAGGCCACACACACTGTGAAGGAGGCCAGCCATGAACACCCAGGGAATTCTTCTCCAGAGTCTACTGGGGGAGGAACTGCAACTTTGGCCAGGGTGTGAGCTGTCTCTCAGCCATTCTTCAGTAACTCCATACTCTGTAGCTAACATCACCTTTACCTGAACAGTTCTGTGCAGCACCTGCAAAAATGGTTATTCTTAGACTCTACTGCCCCTTTTCTCCATTGCCAAAGCATACAAGGTAGGGAGTAAAAATAAGGACAAATGGCCAATCTATGCTCCCTGCAAATCTAATCCCCTTGATGGACCCAGAGCTGTGAGAGGGAGAGAGAGAGAAAAGTCACAGCGCTGAGAAATTGAAAGAAAGTTCTTATGGTTTAATATGAAAATATTCATTGACATGAAGAGGACATTTTCTGGTAGCTAAGTACATTCTGCTAAACCACCTTCAGAGAAGATTGCTCATAGAAGAATTGATCCAAAGGAATTGTTTGCTGTCTCCAACTTGGAAGCCAGAGCTCGCATCTCAACAGAAATGAAAAAAAATATTATATATAATTAAGATCTGATTGGCTTTTTAATACACATGTATCCTCCCAAAATTTTTAGAGCTGCATTGAGACAAAGTAAATCAGTAAAGCATGCCTTACTAATTCTAGATTTTAAACACCTGCAATAGTGTAAATACTATCCACAGTAACAGTATTAGAATCCGGCTGTAATAAAGGCAGTAAATTTACTCTCCATTACCTATTAAACATAACATTCACACACACAATATACTAACCGAGTTCTTTCTAAATTAGACTTACTTGTGCATAATAAGTACAACTTAATGCTGACATTTACTAGAGCTGAATTTCTTAAGTGTTAAAAGTGGTGCGAGCAGACAAAAATATTAGGAGATACACAGTGCCTTGCTACTAGAGAGCTACATCTCCAAGTTCTGCTGTAGTACAATAACAGGCTACAGCAGGAAAAAAAAAAAGGAGCAATTAGAAAATGTAGTTTAGCTACCATTAATCTGCATCAAAGGAATATAATGATGCACATTGTGTGCCTTTCAAATTATTCTCTATTATAGGTTTCAGAACAGAAGTTGAGAAATCTCTTTGACAAACTAGTCCCTTATTAAAAATCAAAGGGAAGTGCTTTCGTACCATCTGTGCAACATTAGTGCCTTCACTGAAGAATGATTATTTTGCAAGTTAAGTATTCAACACGGAGGGGGAAAGGGAGAAATTCCAGCTATTCAAAAACTCATCTTTAGCTATTATGAAAAATGTCATAGCATACATGCAATGCAATGTACTCTGTTACCACAGGCATTCAGCATCTTCCCCTCCACATCAGTAAATATGAAACTACACTATGATATGATAAAGGCTAATCAGATGTTAATCTCTTCCATGGTCCACCAGCATCAACATGAGCTTAAGAAGCTTTGAAAAACACCTGCAAAGTTTAACTCTGTACGAGAAGTGGAAAGGAAGGCTTTCTATTTGACTGTGTTAGAGCGAAGCAGGTTACTTTACAAACAATAAGGGAAAGTCATCTATAAATAGTTGTGAAAATTTCCAACAATCTCTTCTCATTAGCGAATATCACACAGAAAAATACAACAAAGCATTTAGCAATTCTCTTTCAAAATCATTACTGTTAATCAACCTTCTTCATCTCCAGTATACTATATACACTATGTCCATGATTCAGCAAGTTCTTACTGATTATCTGCCTACAAAGCTTATCATCCCACCAGTTCCAATTCTCAAGACGTCTTGGGCTCTACAACACTAGAGTTAAAGATTCTGAGGTGCAGACACCCCATCCCATTCCCGTTAGGTACAGCACTGGGCAACAAAAAGGTCAGACAGCTCTCCTCACCTTGCCACAGACTAAGGATATAACATCTCTAAAGTGAATTGAGACTCAGCATTTGCTGCCTATAGTTTGCATTTTCTAGCCAGTTTCTGGTTCACCATTTCCCAATTCCCCCTCAGTCAGAACAGCAGTACTATTCCAGTACTTCAGAACAGCAGTACTATTCTGTAGCATAGCTGTTTTGTGCAGTCTTTCCTCACTCCCTTGTTGATGCTGCTGCTTAGAACACACTATCTGGCAAACAGCGACGCTTACCCCAACGGAGTACAAAGCAGGATCCCTCTCGTATCTACTGTGGAACCTCAGGGTACAGGAATTTTTGCACTTGAAATATTGAATATGTGAGTTCGGCCCTATCCTTTTCAGTCGTGGTAGCTCTGTGGGGTTTTTAAGACAATACACAAAATTTACTGCATTCACTAGGTCTGTCATAGATGAAGAAAATCGGTAGTATGACACATTTGCATTAGAGACTTCAGTGTCAACAAGGATCTTACATAGAAGCCTTGAGACAAGTCTCAAAGCAAGGCATAGGAAACAAATATGTTAAAGGGATATAAAACTAATATACAGAATATTTCCTTTTTTCAACTGCTTCTCTTCCTTTCCTCCACAGAAAGATTGATTTTTTTTTCCCCCAGTCTGTTTCTTTTACTGGAACACAAATACAGTTTTTGACCTTCTAATAAAAAATACCATTGACAGGAACGTAGCAGAAGTACAGTGTCATAAGAACATAAAAGCAATTCCTTAACAATAGAAGCCCTGATTCTCCAAACTCAAACACATTTCACGTGGTAAACATCCAGTTCAAGACATGCACCTATGGGAGGTGACAGATTTGCCAGAGATGGGGGACAAAACATCCCAAAACTACAGCAAAGATTACAAGTGATCAAAAGCAATCTCCCACATCAGTTCATAACTTCACCTCCAAATAAAACATTCCTGTAAACTTAAATTTTATGTCTGCTTTTAAACCAGAACAAGGAACGATAAAAAGAACTTTGTTCTGTAGTTTAGCCACACCATGCAAACTTTTTTTAGAAGAATTATTTTAGAAGAATTATGAGATTAAATGTATCATTCAACTTCTAGTATAGTCAAACAGACTAATTTTAAAGAGTTAAACCATCTGTAAGAGTTCTCCAAAAGCTCTAAAGAGTATCAATAATACTACTGTGTCGCACTTTACATGTGTTATTTATGGCATCACAAATAGCTCCTCTTAGAGATTCTCTTCCAGCTATGTTTTTAAAAGCCTTCACCACTTAAAGTGTTGCCCTGGAATCCTATTTAGGCCATCATCTATATTTTCTATGCTCCAGAAGATTTAATCACTATAGGATTTTACACCTGTATAAAATATACTCCTTTATAGTTGGACATAGGCTTCCAGTCTCCCCACTTAAATGGATTTTGAAGTCACTGAACAGGTACCCCATAAATGAACGTGAAGGTGTTGATGGGATTAGACTTAGAAAAGAATCTTTAATTTAGACAAACATGTTACAAAGCAACAATGAAGGAAGAATTACCTTTTCTGTATCTGACAGCTAAATGAATGTTTTCTAAAACTTGGTATTACATAAAATGTTCTTCTCTGAGCATGCAAAGAGACATACATTCATCCACGCTTATTTCACTTCATTTTTTTCCTACTTACGACAATCAGCCTAAAATTTGATAGAGATGAATTCCCAGAGTATGATCTCTGCAATCTTCTAGCACAGTCAACAATGACAAAATTCCATTGTAGCAGACTAGCTAATCATTAGGGACCAGAAAAATAACTCACATCCTTCCCCTTTTAGGCAAGGAACACCTATAATTTTTTCAATGTGCAAAAAGCCTGAACTGAAAATTACTGGGACAGTATGCACATTCTGGTGCACAAATACACAAGAGGCAAGAGAATATGTATTAATCCTCTAACAGCACCTCCCTAAAGAAGTGTACACTGCAGAATACCACACGTTTGTACTCTAAGGGCACCTGTGCCCCTGGTTTGTGCAGCTAACTGCCACGTGACTTCGGAATCTACCCCACTTAAATCTAATTTTGGAAGACAGATTCTAATGAATTATGGACTAATCCGTTCATGCAGATTTCTTTGTAAAACAGATTCAAAGAAGAAGCACTCCATACCGACAGTCCTCTTCAAATCAAATTTTCCAAACATGATTTGGAACAGCCTTTCAGAATCTTAAATAGGGCTGCAATGCTCACTCTCGATAAAGCCTGCAAAATGAAACGGAGCACTCTGAATTCAGCGGTTCTCAGAGACCCAGGTTTGCTCTTACCTGAGGTGTCCACACCCAGCAGATGCCGCAGTTTGCTGCAAAGCTGAATCATGTTATCCAGCTGCCGGTTTATCTGCGCATCTTTCACCCAGGCTGGCACATGGCACACTGGGCATTCTGTGCCAACACAGTCACCCACACAAGATCTGAAAGTCAAATGTAAAAATCCGTTATCCAGCATAAGTTATCCACTGTGCTCACTACCAACCTTTTCACAGCCAAGCGCTCAGCGAGAATCTTGTATTTCAGCATTGATAAACCACTACGGTAAGGCCCACACAAGTTAGTCACAAATGCAGGAGAGGACGTATTTATCACAGCAAGTGGCAAGCTATAATTAAGAAAGCCAAGTCCAGAGCTTTGTCAGGACACTGTCATGAAAGATGTGGTATCCCGTGGCTTCCACCGACTCACAACCTGATCCAAATTTTCAAGGTCTAACTAAAGCTGCATTGCTCTTTGTCTCCAGGTAACAATTAGGCTTCAACAGTTAAAAACTACACCTTCTCTTATACCTCAGCTAAACGAAGGGCTACTCTACTGCAGCCTTCTATTTTTAAACTAATGACAGAATGCCAACCCATAGTAAACTATCATTTACTATCATTTTCACTTTTTCCTACTTAGTATCTTCTTGATATTGTGAAGTTCCACCTGTCTGAACATTTTTCTACAAGCAGTCCCATGAGGATCTGCAGGTGTTCAGAGTATTCCATCACTTTTCTCTTTCAGAGTGTTTACATCAGGAGATGATCAAGGCAGAATGGGTGGGGAAGCACATTCATTTGGTATAAGTCATTTAACACTCATAGCTTCTTGGTAATACTACTTTCCCCATCAGAGTCTAAACATCTTTCATTCGATTAGTCCACTAAGAGAATCTTACGGTTTGCCATCTGAACCGCAACATTTAAGGGTCATTCCTACTTCTCAACTTTAATCTGTCCTACTAAATACAGGTTATAATTTCACATACGGAAGACTGAATTAATTTCAAAAGTCTCCATTACCTTACCACCACGCAGCAAATACAACTCTAGCCAAAAGCTTAAAATTTTATGTGAGCAGATCACATCAAGCATTCAGAGGAACAGAATGCAAGTAATATCAAGGCACTGCTACCTGGAGACAAAGATCGAAGTCTATGCATCTATAGAGTCTAAATATATAGTCAGTTTGGAAGCAGATAGTCATACCCCACAATATTAGTAGCTGTCATGGTTTAATCTGACTGGGACAAAAAAAACAGTCTCCAGCTCACTTCTCTCCTCAACCCAATTTCCACAGAGATGTAGAGGGAGAAAATTCAACTAAAAAGGCTCAAAGGCTTGACATTAAGGATAGGGAGAGTAATAATCCACCATTTAAGATGACAGGTCAAAAACCCAAGTGACTTGGGGAGAAAAACAGATTTAATTCACCACCACCATTTATGAAGTAGGATAGTGAGAAATATATCCATAAATATGATCCGATCTTAAATACACTTCACCCCACCTCAGCCCTCCCATCTTCCCAGCTACTTCCTCCCCTCCATCAAAGCAAGGGGGGCAGGGGGTGGAGGGTGCAGTCCATCTGGCCATAACTCATGGTCCATGGCAGCTCCTCCTTGAGAAAGAGAGCTCCTCACAGTCCCTCCTTCATGCTGCATGGTCTCCACCTCACAGGAGGCAATTATCTTCCTCCTCGTGATTGCTTTGGGCACATCGCCTGCTGACACGCAGTCTCCCTCGCTCTCACATGGGGCTCTGCACATACTGCTGCATCCTGGACGTTCTCGCTGCCATCGATTCTCTCAACTTGCAGGCAGTCACCTTCCTGCCATCTCAACCACCACGGGCCTCAGAGAAAGGTCCTGCTGCGGCAGCCTTCTCCCTCTGCTTCTCCTCTGGGACTCTTCTCCCCCTCTTTCTTCTCAGGGTGATGTTCCTCTGTTCTCCTCTCACCTCCCCTTCCCCCAACAGAAAAACTCCCCAACATTAAAGATAGGACAGCTCAAAATAAGACAAAACCAAAAGAGAGAAAGAGAACAATGGGGTCACCTCTTGAATACCTTGAAGGCAGAAGCACTGATTGGCCTGGCTCCAGCCAGGCAGGTCCAACTCCTGCGTGGGGACTGGGGAGGCTCTCGAAGCTTCACACAAGTCTATCCCCACTTTCACAGAAAAATCCACGACTCAAACTCATGACAGTAGCATATCAGTTAACAATACCAGAATTATAACTACCAGCACTTTCCTTAAGAGGAGTTATTTTCAGATCTCTCCCTCAAACACCCCACGAGTATCATGCCCTCAGTTAACTCCAGGATGAGAAATTCAGTATGTAGAAATTGCTGCTAGGTGTGTTTTGTGATTTAAGCAGTCTGGTCTGAGCAAGCAAAGGACCCCACAGTTGAGACACTGCTGTGACTGGGAAACTGAAGTAAAATTCCTGGCTCTGACCTATTCTAGATGACAATGACAAATCACTTGGAGCAAAGATTAGAACCAACCAGGGCTCCTTCTTTACAAAAGCTGGCCTCAGGTTTCCCACGTCTGTAAAAGGTAGTGCAAGGGAAATGCAGAATGACTTTTATGCCACCACATTTCCTCATTACTTCTAGCTGTTGGGTTTTTATAGTTAATGACTAATGACTGTAACTAACTTAGTAGAGTCACTCAGACAAAACTGCAGAAACTGATCTTAATAAATATCCCTGCTCATAACAAAACCCACACTGAGGGAGAATCAGTTATGTGAGACCTGGGGGCTACAGTAAAAAGCCAGAGAAACTGTGGAAGTGTTCAGGACCAGGTTGGATAGGACTTTGAGCAACCTGGTCTAGTGTGAGGTGTCCCTGCCCATGGCAGGGAGGTTGGAACTGGATGATCTCAAAGCATTCTGTGATTCCTGCAGTTCACTACTTTCACATATTTCACTTCACATACCAGAAGTCAACTCCAGCAATTCATTCCACTCCTTCCCAGATACATTAATAAATACCTGTCTGTAGCAATTGATCAGAATCAGTGCATGTCAGAACAATGCATGCCCTATTAAATTTGCTTGTAAACAAATTAATCTAGATTTCCTTAGGCTTATTTAAAAAAATAGACACTATCCAAGACTCAGTCATCAAAAGACATGCTGATGACTGAAAGGTCAAGCATACAAAAGAGAAAAAATTAGGTATAACAATAACTTGGATCATGGCAAATAAACTTTTTGTAGAGTAAGAAATAGCTGCTAATGAGTGCTTAAGACTCCTATTAGTTATTCTTTCCAGCCCCATCAATACAAACTGCATCATCTTTTGATGTTTTGAAAATTTTTCTCTAAGAAAAAAAAATACCCTCCATCCCCAATTTGTTTAAGAAATACTTCACAAACAGTGGGGTTTTGAAATCTATCATCTAAGACACACTGGTGTTATCCAAAATAAAATCACAAGGTCTTAGATGCCCAACAACTAAATTATGTCAAGCAATTCTTGCACTACCCTTTAGCAATCAACACTACATCCGAGCAAAGAGCACTTTTTTAAGACAGATATGAACACATTTATCAATAACTTGTAAAAGCTTCTCGGAGTTATATTACCAAGTACTCTATGGACAGGTACAACTGGAACAAATAACTTTGCTTCCAACAAGAATCTTCTACAGCAATTAACAACCAAAGCTGGGAAAGAACCCACATGTCTGGACAGAAATAGATCATTTGTGTATCTTCTAACACATCCATACTGGGGGGGAAGAGATACTGAGATTATCTGTCCCATAATCAGTTAGTCCTTAAAAAGCAAGATAGTATTTTGCTAGTATTTTACTCTTCAGGCCTTCAACACTTTAAACTCTCATTAGAAAGGTACAGATGAAGACTGGAAGTGAACACGCAACTGGGAAGGAGAACTTTTCCTCTACTTTTATTGACATAGTGACTACAGCATTAGCCAAAAGTAAATATCTAGACTGGCTTACAAGCAGAGACCACATCTCAAGTACTGTGTTCAGTTTTGGGCATCCCACTACAAGAAGGACATTGAGATACCAGAGCATGTAGAAAGTATAGCAACAAAGCTAGTGAAGAGTCTAGAGAATAAGTCTTATGAGGAGCAGCTAAGGGAACTGGGATTGTTTAGCAAAAGCAACCTGAGGAGGGACCTTCTTGCTGTCTACAACTACCTTAGATGAGGTTGCAGAGAGGTGAGGATCAGTTTGTACAATCAAGTAACAAGTGACAGGACGAGAGAAAAATCACAGAATCACAGAATGTTAGGGATTGGAAGGGACCTCGAAAATGGCCCCAAGTTGTACTAAGGGACATTTACTTTGAATATTAGGAAGAATTTCTTTACTGAAAGGATTAACAGGCATTGTAACAGGTTGCCCAGGGCAGTGGTACAGCTCCCATCCTTAGAGTTATTTAAGAGTCCTCTAGACATAGGGCTTAGGAATATGGTTTAGTCAAGGACTTGTCAGTGTTAGGTTAATGGTTGGACTCAATGATGTTAAAGGTCTTCTCCAATCCAGGTGAGTCTGTGCCTAGAAAGTGTCTATCCTCTCCACCATAACAAGCATAGGATTTTACCAGCTGTGCTACGCAGAGAAACTGTTTAAGATACATGACTGACCTTTAACTCCCTGTGTTTGCATTTGCATGCTGGGAAAAACAGTGACATACAGGACATCCAGAAGGTTCCACCACTTTCCCCAAATGAGGTTCTGTGGCATGAGCATTTTGGACTCTCTCTGTACCAACGACACAGTGAGTTGTTCCAAGACAAGCCAAGAGACTAAAACCTCCTCAGAACTGCCTTGTTAGCAGGATGTTTCTAACTTAACTCAATCTTTTTTAAAAGTATTTAACAGATTATTTGACAAACTGTAAGCAAAGGTACTCATGCTATCCCAACACCTGCAAAAGGCCTTGAACACAGGAACAGTTAAAAGTGGCAGATCTGAAGGAGCGAAGCCATTAGCACAGCAGAAGGCCAAAGCAACGACAACCAGCACCCAATACTCTCAAGCAAAGCAAAAACATCTTGAAAACAGGAAGCACCTTTGCAGGCTACTCTGTTTTGTTTGTTTTGAAGGGAGGAACAGGAGGGAGTTGGAGACGATGATAAGAACTGGAAGCTGGTTTTGCCTCCTACCGGACTACGAGAGGACACCCCCCTCCACCGGGAGGGAGGTTCCCTTACGCCTCTCCAGCATCACGAAACCTAAACCAGCACTCGGCAAGCTCGGCTTTCGCTCTGGCAAGCCACAAACCCGCCCTAGAGCAGCGAGACGGACCTACAGGGCAACAGCACCCCCCACTCATCCCCCCCGGCCGGAAAGCAGCGCCGCTGCCCACCTTCGTCAGGCGCCAGCCCCCTCCCAAAGCACGGCAGGAAGGCGGGCGGAGGCCTTCGGGGCGCCCTAGAGAGCTGCGAGGGCACCGCAGGGCGGCCGGGACACCGCGTTACTTACAGGCAGAAGACGTGCTCGCACTGCCCCAGGGACACGGGCTGCCGCAGGACGCCGGCGCTGAGAGCAGAGAGAGAGAAGTAAACGGAGCGCCATTAACACACGCCACCCTGAGGGCACAGCGGCGGCTCGGCTCGCTTTGCCGGGGCGTACCGGCCCACCACCGGCCGCGGGCGGGGAGGGGAGGCGGGAAGGAACCGTTACCAGCGGGAGCAGCTCAGCGCCTTCTCCAGCCGGCCCAGCGCGGCGCGAGTGCGGGCCCACCGCGGGTCGGGCGGCGGCATGGGGACGGCGGCGGCGGCGGGGGGCTTGCCGCCTGGGGCCGGCCGGTTGCCCGAGCGGCCGCGCAGCACCTCCCGCATCGCTCGCAGCCACCGCTCCAAATCGCCCGCCCGCCGCCAGCGCGCAAGCGCCGAAGGCCGCACCCCGCGTCCTTCCCGCCCTCCGCCATCGCGCATGCGGGGCCGTAGAGCCCGCGCGCGCCAGGCCGCCGCGCTTCGGGAGCGGAGGGGGGCGGGGTCAGCCCCGAGGGGAGGGCTCGGGGCAATGGCGGCCTAGGCGCGGAGGAGGCGGTAGTTGGGCGTTGAGCCACCGCCGTAGCTTAAAAATTTCATTTCCTTCCCCGTCTCCCTCCCGCTCAACAGCTTTAATCTGACAGGCTTTGTGCCGGTCACTGCTGCCTTGGGTTTTGAGTGCGTTTTATTCCTCAGGCGGTGGATCCAGCAGCACCTCAGGGTTCAGCCCGATCTCACGGTGTTTCCAGGCTGCTGATTTTGAGGTGGTGCCTCCACAGATGCAGCCCCCGCATCCCCGCACAGAGTAGTTACTGAAGCACATAAAGCAGTTACAGCAGGAATTTATCACTTTCAGGTACAAATACTCCTGGCGAAATAAAAGATAGAGGAGGAATGCCAGGAGCAATTTATAACAGGCTTCCTGACATTTCGCATAGAGAAGCTTCACCGGTGAATAAGCATCAAGCCATAAATCTCAGAGCAAACATGATTAAAGTGAGCGAGTTATTCTGTGAGGGAACTTCATCATAAAAGGACACAGCGGCGTGGAGCCACAAAATTTGGTTGGCGACAGTCGTGGAAAACAGCCTTCAGGGCGGCAACCCAGCAGCCTCTCTGAAATTTCGGGGGCGTTTCTCAACCTGTGTCTCCCTCCATTTGCTCCCTGGGGGCAGGTGGTTCCCCTTCGTCCTGGCTCATCAGGTGAAATAAAAGCAGCAAGATGTCGGCTACTGCTGCTCAGCTGAGCGGTGGCAGCCCCACAAGAGCAGCTAATTTGACCGCTGGTGACAATGGGGGCGTAACTTCCTAAGTGACCCTTGTCTTCCAAGAAGGAGGTTCTTCATTATTTTAACGTTTCACACTTCTCTGCTTCAGTAACCCGTTCCCTCTGTAGCTCCTGAACACTAAGGGTGCTTTAAATTAGGATTTTTAAAAATTTATTTATTTATTGAAGATTAAATACTTATCTTTGCTACTAATATTAGCCAGAGGTGCAAGAAGGTCAGCAAGGATGGGGAATCATGAAATCTCTCCGCTCCATTGATCTGAGGAAATTTGCTGCTGTCGTCTGAGGCAACCTGATGAGTCACAGGCTGAAACACGGGTTGCAGCGATTTGAATGGCGGCATATTCAGCCATTTCCACATCAATGCCGTTGTATCTCCTAACCTGCTTCACCCCAGCAAACACCATCGTGGCGTTCATGGTAACTCCTGATCCTTATCTGTGAGAAAAGAAACTGTGGAGGTGTGTGGAAGATCCAAAGCATTAAACAACAGCCTTTCCTTTGCAGGTGACTCCATCCTTGCAGAGCCATGGACTGAGCCCTGAGGGAGAGGGAGAGGGAGAGAGGGAGGGAGGCAGGAATGGATGGATGGATGGATGGATGGATGGATGCGTCTTCACCCATTCCCATCCATCCCCACCCACATGCATCTCATTTTCACTCATGAGGAAGGCTGTTTCTTGTCATCAGCAAGCGCAGTAGCTGCATCTGTGCGCTTGGATCCAGCCGTGAAAAGTGTGGTTTGTATCGCTGTAATAGCCTGTTTTCTGGTGCTCAGGAAACCCCCGGCTGTGTTAGTAACAACTGAGTGGTGTCCCCTTTGCTAATGGCCTGCCCACCCCAGCAGTGGGGATCGGCAAGTCCTCTGCTGCAGAGGGAAGCAGCTCTGGGGAAAGAAACAACGGCTGCAGAGGCAAGTGTGGAAATAAAACAAAACCAAACACAAACTGCACCTTGTTAAGAACCACGCGTAGGTGTCAGATGGTCCCAGGCAGCAGGCAGGCTCAGGCATGTTTCCAGCAGGATCTGACCACAGTGAGCTGCTTCGGAGCGCAGTGCCCTCCCTGTCTATCTTGGAGCAGGAAAGGGGCAGGGAGAGGTGCCCCTGGGGAGCTCGTCTCCAAGCTCGTGGAGGTGGAGGACTGGCACTTCCCATGGTGCCTCTTCCCATCCTGTGTGCGTGCACCAAAACATCTGGCTGCAGGAGAGGGATGACGGCGAGGAGTACAGCTGGACAGGGAACCCTCATTCCTTTCCTCAGCTGTGAGGGATGGAAGTGGGACAGAGACCTGCTCCCTCGTGCCACCAAAAGCAGGATGAACTCACAATATAAGCTAATACAGTAATTTATTCCTTAAAAATTAAGAGCTGCCGGATGCAACCTTAACATCCTGCTCACTCTTACTTGGCCATTGTATGCTCACCCTGTGCTCCAAAGAAAACAGCTCCTGGCATCTGTCAGTGCGACAGGGAAGATGGTAAAAGGCCCTGCTGCTGAGATGAAACTTTAACGCAATTTGAAGCGTTCAGCGCAGGTTACGAACACCACTTGATCCATAGATCTCTTGAGTCAACCTGGCATTTATGTTCACGAAATATGAGATGCCAATATATACTGTACAGGATGATAAAACAGATAAGTACCTCTTCTTCCTTTCCTCTGGCTGAAATATGTTTAGTGTCCTTCTCAATAAATCCACATGCGTGCACGTAGTCTTCATTGTGCTGAGACATTATGTGCAAATTTACAAACATTTACAACTAAGTTAAACTGAAGCAAAGCACTGCCCTGGGCAGCCAGCATCTAACAAATACTTGTGTTCAAGAAAGATGTAAAAGTCACGCGTGATTCATTCTCCCTAATTTTATAAAGGTTAAGGAGTTGGCAGTCTTTGAAATCTCAGAAACGTCTTCCTCTGCAGTGAATTAGTGCAACCAATTGGACAGTCAGAAGCAAAAAGAAAATGATGCAGAGAACAGGGGGAAGCAAGAAATGTATCTCTCAATTTGGTTTATGCAGTATTTAAAGTACAAGTAAAGCCATTCCAGGCAGTATAAGGCCCACACACTTTAAAATAAATTTCTTGCATGACAGAAAGCCAGTAAAACAGTTTCAGCAGTGTTGTGATATAGTGAGACCGTTGTGTTTGGTACGTGCATGAATCAGACACTCCGTATCCCGCCAAGGCAACGATCATCTTCGCCGTGCTAAACTGATAATGTGATTTTCAAACAATGCGGGACCTCAGAGCAAAACCTGAGCTGAGGGATGGTGCTCAGCTTCCCACCTTATGAGGGAAGTGAAAAAAACCCTCATCTATCTCCTGCTTCCTTTCATAGCATTGCCCATCTGATAAAGAACCTTTTAAGTAAATACACTGGTACCTGCTATTTTATTCATTAGTGAAGTTCCCCGGCTGGTTTTCAATAAATACACAATCATTACATGATTCCTCATGTAACAAAAAGGAGTGTGCGAAGGGAGGCAGTTCCCTCAAGCCTCACTTTTCCTGGTGGTTCAAAGAGCCAAAGTATCTGTGAAGAGGGGGTCATCTCATCCACCCGAATACTGAGCACATCCCAAAACCACCATGGCCCGCCAGGAAGGGATGCTCAGCTTCGATTTGCCGAGCGCCCGTGACAAGTGACGGGATGGATCTGCTTCAGCAGAAGCCTGAAAAATAAGAAGATGAGAGGAAGAGCAGTCTCATGCTTTGAATTCCCCATTTCCTCAAACATCTGAATCAAAGCCTTTAACAGCCTCAGTTTGCTCCTTGGGCAACCCCCATGGGGCCAGTTTTGACGTGTGCCCAAAGCCTTGAGAGCTCACCATGGTCATGGAGGCATCATGGGCTGTGGCACTGACTTTTGAAAGACATGGGGTCGCTAAGATCATTCAGCGCAGTAATTAGTTAGGGCCATTAGCCTAGCGAGCCTTAAGATTTTGAGTATTGAGGGATTTGATCCCCAAAAGGAAAACTAATAATAATAATAAAGTCTATTACACTTTCAAACTAAGCAGCACAGTCGGCATTGCATTGCACAGCATTAAATTGCTAGTCGAGTCTCAATAGCGGGAACATCTGCGGGTGTTAGACATGGCATTTTTAATTAAAAGCAGCAGCAAAGAATCCTGTGGTTCATCCGTTCTACATTCGCCGTGCAAATCACTAAATCCAAAGGGCACTTATACAAAAGATTTGGTCAGAGCAGGTGCTCTGGATGCCGGCGCTGCAGAAACACAAGTGGAAAAGCAGCCGAGGTGACAGGTAATTTACACCTGCATCCGCCGGGGCCTTCAGTTGTCAGGAGCTTTCTGTGAATCCCTGGTGGGGTCAAAACCATGGGGGATTTTACAAAATTGAGATTACCCTTCTGTTTCTTCCCAGAAGAGGAAGAAGAGGGGTTTCCGACGGAAAGGCAAGTAACAGAGAAGAGCAAAGCAGGAGGAAGCCTTGCGCCTTCACTTCAGCAGCTGCCGATGCTCCCCTGCTCCCAGAGCTCCCGCCAGTGCTCTCGTCTCCGGGCGTGGATGGCAGAAACGTCAGACCCTATGGATGCGTGCGGCTGCCTTCCTGTTGGCGCAGAGGGGGGCAGGATTTCCCTCGATGCGGCCCGCAGATGGTGTTTGTTTGTTCAGCCACGATAAAAAAGGAAAATATTTGGTGCAATCTGCTAGCAGGCAAAAGCAGACATATGGTTGGTGCGATGCAAGCCTGTATGCTCAGGAAAGCACAGTCAAAGCTTTGCAGCGGCTTTTAGATGTTGAATTGCCCTTGAGTTGAGTTGGATACAAGTTCAAGGAAACCTCTGAAGAACCTGAGTGCAAGTTTTGTGTGGTGGCTGCTGTGGCTTGAACCCTCTTATTATAAGCCCCTCTCTAATTAGTTCTATTACACTATTCCTGTTTTACTGGAGTTATTATAATTAACACAAGCCTCAGCTCTGGCTCAATACTTGGAGAAATTCTCTCTGGTTTGATGCCTGACACGTGCAAAACAGGTTAAAAGCGAGAGAGGCAATTAAAAGGAATTGCTTGTGCTTTTGGACACGGTGGAGTTGAGGCATGGGTGCAACATCACTTTCGTTCTTTTAACTCACAGAATCGCCTAGATTGGAAAAGACCTTTAAGATCATTGAGTCCAACCCTTAACCTACTCATGTCTTACAAGCCTGTTGTTAGATGTATCATTGCAGCATCAAGCCTGTGGGAAATGTTTGGGCCACCCCAAAACACAAAATCCCTTTTATTTCCCATTTAGTTAATTTTAAAAACCCAAACACTAACTCTTCTGATTTCTGTTTCTCAAATATTGAGGCCCCTTTCTTATCAGGACATACTCCTACCTAAGACAACACCGGGGACATTAAAGGTTTGGCAAGGGTTCCTGGCTGTGCCGAGGGGACAATGGGGCAGAGGGCCACAGCTCCAGAGCCACGATGAGGCTGTGGCACGTATGCCATGATGGGACCTTCCACCTGTTTGGAGTCTCTGTGTCCATCCTATCCTGAGGGAAAACACTGAGAGCAGCACAGGCTTCACTGTAAACATTGAGGTTTTGGGTGTTGTGGGTTGTTGTTTTCTTGAATTAAGAAAGCATCATCATTTCCTTTCTGTCAGGGTGCCTTTATGAGGATTTAACTCCATTTTTCTGTGTATGCTTCCTTTTGGAGACGTACAGCCAAGCATCTCTTTGAAGTCCTTGCTTTTAAATTTACCTTTCAGTTGCTATGTGCTTCGTGAGGTCGGTCAGGGCTCAGCACCTTTGGTTTCATCAGGATAAAACAAGATTTCCAGAACTGTGGGCACGGTGCTTATTTTGGGAAGAAATTTTGTGTGACTTGTTAATAACAAACCTGCCTCACTTTGAAGAAGTCAGGTCATTTGGGGGGTTTGAGTGGACACCCCCAGCTATGCGTGAGTGCTTGAGGAGAGGGATAGATGCTGTGTCTGAGCACCGAGGTGGGGATACCTGTGGGGTGAAGCTCCTTCCCCACCAAATTCAGAAATGCTCTGGGGAGGGGTGGGGCCACCCCTGGAGCCCTGGCACGAGCTCCACACCCAAAATACTGGGTACAGTCGTCCTGGTGCCTCTGCCAGCCTTGCCCTGGTGCATGAGTGGCTCAGCCCCACCTTTTAGTTTGAATAAAGTCAAATCAAGAAAAATATATATATATATATCAGCAAGGAGTATAGCTGGCATTTCTGGCAAATGTGAAATGCATGGGAAATGCTCCCTTAATTTAAATTAAAATGCTCCTTCTCTGCTAAGCCTTCCTTCCAAAGGCAGGAGCAGAGGGCTCACATCACACAGAGCTTCCACAACATTTTCCTGATTTGCTTCCTAGCAGGAGGAAACTGAGGAACAAAAGCCCCAGCACACCTGTATGTGTTTACAAGTAAGGATACATATTTTTTAAATGGATGAGGATATTCTTTTTTCTGTACTAATCCATACTAAATCCAAATTAGCACCGTAGCAGTTCCTGGTGATTTATGTTGTTATAATAAATAACAGCAACCGTGTGCCGCTTAGCTGATGATTAATGATCCTTATTTACAGCATGTTCAGCTCAGGTCTGCAGTTTACATTTGCAAACATCAAAGGCAAGTTCAACTTCCCTTTCTCCTGTATTTTGAGGCCACGTTGTAAATCCTGTGAGAGCAGCCTCCGCAGCTGTATTTTAAGCTCCAAACAGGATTGCTATGAACTGGCGGTGGGACTTGAGAGCCGCAGAGGCTGTTTCCCTTTGCCCTGTGGGGCAGGTCTGGCTGTGCAGGCATCTGCAGGGAAAAGTGCTAAAACCACGGCGGCAGCCGACACCACCGTGCCCTCCCCTCCAAGTTACCAGGTCTGTCACTCAAGCGTACCACACTGTAAGCACCAACCCCTGTTTTTGTGCACCAAGGTGGGTGGGAGGGAAGTTCAACACAGCAGATTTGATTTATCAGGATGAGGCTGATGAGTAATAAAGAAACTGAGCTGTCCTGGGATGACACCTATCTCTCCCATTTAACTTAGAGGGAAAAGGGATAATATATTGTTTAAGGGGGCACTACGTCAGTGTCACATACGAGCTGATTTCAAGCACTGAAATTACCTCGTGTGTGATATTCACAGTAGAAAAATAACCCCTATAACATCAGGATCCTCCAAGGGAGCTGAAGCCCCGCTAGCACATTTCTCCGTACGCCAGCAGAGTTATGTTCCTTGGGCACAGGGGATTTCTGTAGCAGTTACAACGTGAACTCCGTGTGAGCCTGCATCCTTTGGATTTGCTGCCTCCACCGGCAGCAAAGCCAGGGTGACAGGCATGGAGAGAACCACTCCATCCCTCCTCCAGGCAGTTGTGGCTCAGCCTTTCCTAATATCTCCATCCATTTTTTTTTTTTAAAAATACCCACCAGTTCCCAATTTACTGAAGCTTGATGGGAGAACAGTTCACAGGCAGCCTTCCCAAGCACCTCAGGTGCACAGACACTGCCTAGTTTTCAACCTCAAACCTACCAGGGAAGCTCCCCATTGCCGCAGCTCCGTAGTGTTCCCAATTCCTGCCCAATTTCACAAATCCCAGTTTATAAGCAAGCTCTTTGGAGCAGGAGGCTCTGCTTAATCCAGCAAACTTAAGACTGACAACCAGGGTGGTTTATAACAAACACAAGAGCTTTGCCTTCACTGCCATCCATGTGTGGCAAAGAGCTGTTTAAGGGGAAAAAAAAGAAAAGCTGCTGCTGAGTCTGTAATGAGGTTGGTCAAATGCTGAAGGCGTAGAAAAGGAGGCCTCGCTACCCATGTGGAGGAGGAGACCTGTGCAGCCGCTGCAGCACGTTCATGCAGAGGGTTATCACAGCGTGAAGCACCAGCCCGTGAGTAAGCGCTCCCGTTGCGGCGCTGTGCTCCCTGGAGAAGATTTAATAATTTCTAGGGAGGCTCTGAAGGCCAATAAAAAGAAATGAATAAAGAAGTCAGCCCAAGCAATCACTCTATTCCTCTTTTGCAGCAAGCCTCGAGCTGCCCTTGTCTGGCTGATCAGGTGCAGCTCTGACTTCTTGGCTTCTTGAAGCAGAACGGATTCAGCAGCTTCGCAGCCTGCTTTGTGGTGATGGATGGGGATGATTATAATTGTTAATCTGATTAAGCCTGTGGTCTCAACTTACGCTCGTTTTACTGACATTGCAGGTACTTCAAGAAACACTTGAGGAGGAGCATATGAAGATACATAAAGCACGCGCTTCTGCGCACCTATCCGTATTGATCTTAGGGCATGATCTGGTGCAAGGTGACGTGATTTCGCATTAAAATTGGATCCCTGGGTTATCAGCACACACAAGCTCTCAGGCTGGTAGTGCAAGAGGCAAAGAGGAGTGTCCTTCAGCTTTGTTTCCTTTCTTTTGACTGGATTTTAAACAAGAATTTTGGCAGAGCAAGATGTGGTCCCACAGCCTGCTGCAGTCCAGGGCAGCCTGACTACAGGCTTCAACAGGGACTTGGACGAAGGCTTCAAGCCAAGAACCACACTCATGTCTTTCAACCGCTGCATCTGGATGCTTGGATGGGGTTGTTTTCCACCTCAAGATTAGAGGTGGAAAAGCAGTTTGAGTTCCTGTACCTCCCGTAACTCCCCAGAGATGGCTGAGGAATGCCTAGAGGCATTCTGGCATTTCTGGCATTCAATAATGCCTGCATTGTTTATTTTTTTCTGGAGTTTTCCTATCAAAGTCAACTCAAATGCTTTGGCTTCCACAGTTTCTGGGAGCAGGGTATGTCCAGTCTCTGCAAGATAGAAACCTTATGTACAAAAAACTGTAAAAATCTCTTACCTTTCAGAAGCACCTGGATCTTAATTGCTTTCCAGCAACCATCTGTTAGAGAAAATTGATCTTACAAACCTGAAAATGGTTTCTGTGCTTCTCCTCTGCCTTGCTCCTAGGGCTGGCTAAAGATAAATAAGAGGCAGCCCTTTAGAGTTAAGTTACGCAGCTCAGATAAGGGCTGCAACTCAGCCTGGGAGCTTCTCCAGGCTTCTGCTGCAGCCACCCAGTAAAGAGGATCCTTGAGAAGGTGATTCAAGGCTTCTACTGTCAAGCTTCATGCCTGTGATCTGTCCCAAAGCTGGGGCTGACACCCCGAGGAGCACTGGGTGCCCTGTGCAAGGGGTGACCTTGCTCCAAGGCCAAGCTGGGCCACCCCAGAAGCTCTTTTCCCCACAGAGGAGCAGACCACCACCTGCTGATGCAAACCCATGCAAAACTCTGCTGGAGCTCTCATGGACATGGGTCCATACCAGGCTTCAGCTCTGTGATGATGGTCATCTCAGCACACGGCTATTTGAAACTGCAGTGGTGTAAGTAAAGGTACTCTACTAACTGGATGCTCAACCCTAAGGGAATGCATTTCAATCTGATTGGTATCGTTTTAACTTGAATTCATTGCTGTCTCACACAGGAATAACCCAACTGTGTCTGGTTATGGGGAGGCATATCAACCTGCTTCCTTCTCGTCCTCACACCCTGGATGCTCTTTGGTTTGTTAGGCTCTGGCTGTGAGGAAGCCACCGTACATTAAAGCAGAGGGCTGTGTAAAACGCCGTTAGCTCATAACTAGGACATAGGCAGTAGAGGGCTAAGAATTCACCTTGACCTGCTAATGGAGGTAAAAACCTCAATTATTACCTTGCCTTCACCTGGATTTTCTCTCATAGGTGCTATCATAAATTCTGCCTTGCCTTGAAGCTGGGTTCTTTTGTTTCTTTCTTTGGAGTCAGTGAAGACCTGAGCTCTTTTTAAGAGATGCTTCATTTCTACCCGACACAGCTTGTCTGTAGCAAAAGACCAACTGCTTAAAATTCCAGAGCCTCCATTAACCTGGAGGCTGGGGTAGATGATCAGATTGTTGCTCTGAGCCTTAAAGCTCATGGGAGCAGCGCCATTTATTTCTCTTCTCTCCCATGACGGGGGCCCTCAGGATCACTCTCCTCAGTGATGGCCCATTTCCAAAAGTCTCTTCTAACAGCAATTAGCAATAAAGTGAGGCGCTGCAGCCCCCAGGAACCTGGCACAGCAGAGAGGCACCCGGTTTTGAGCTTTGCTCCATGGGCTGGAGACACGAGCTGTTTTCTTTACCCCGGGCTGAACGCAGCCACCGTGACTCTGCACTGTTCTGGCACGCGCCGGCTTTCAGGTCCTGCAGGATTGTTCCACAACATGGGTCAGGCTCCAATCTCAAAATGTCAGGGTGGTCTTGTGCAGCTCCCCCACTGCTACAGATATTTTGAGGGACCTGGTCTGACCCAAAAGGGACCATGTCCTACGCTGTTCTGAGCACGGGGCCGACCACCATAGCTTGTTGCATTTTTGAGTCCCATGGGGAGCAGGGCCAACAGTAAGCGAGCGCTGGCTGTGTCCCTTACTGAAGTTGCTCTTTTTATTTCAATGCCGTCTTCCTTTTCACCCTCTCCCTGAACAACTAAACTAATTAGAGTAATTTTTTTTTTTTTATTTAAATACTGGTGTAATTTTTTTCATTCCCCACTGCTTCTTCTCTTTTAATACATTGTTGGTATTTTGTTATAGCTATGCAAGATCATAGCTGTTGGCTGAAAAAAAAAAAAAAAGAAAAGAAAGAGAGACTAAGATCATGCTATCGGTTGTTGCCATCCAACAACCATTTTCTTCCTCCACCAGCTCACAGAAAAACCATTCTCCTATTAAGTGCAGGAGCATACATTTTTCTTGACTTGTAAAAAGCCACAGAACCCCTCAACAGCAGCTTCAGTGAAGCAGCAGCAATGTAAAAAAGGCGAAGCTCCTATGACAGCCCCGTCCAGAGCCTGTTACAATCCTGCCAGATCCTGCAAATCCTGGATTTGCACCTCCACACAGGCAGCAGGTCTGTGGGCATCACCTGCTCCAGAACCCTGCTGGCCACCGAGTTAGATTTACCTGGATGAGTTCATTTGACCTGTAAACACACTTTCTGATCAAACTCAGTAATGAAACTGTTCCTGTGGCTTTCATGAAAGAATAAAAATATCTAATTAGACCCTGAATTTATATTAAGGGTAGTGGTCAGGTCTGAGAGAACCACTGTTTAATGTTGGCGCTTCTGGACAGTTCTCCTTGGCTCCTGCCTGACCTTTCCTGACTCTGCAAGTTCAGCCCTCGGTGGCCACTCGCATGGAGACCAACACTAAGCAAGGATCAGGCCAGGGAAGCGCCATGCTCTCATCAGCAGGGCAAAGTGATAAACGAAGGAGAGCCAAGATGGAGATTGGAATCGTTGCCTCCGAGTCTGCAACTCCAATTACAAAACTGATTTGTATCAGTCTCACAGTCCACATAACCAATTACGAAATTCCTCCTTGACTACCCCCCAGCCCCAGCCTTGTTTAGCAATTGCACTGCACATACCTGGTGCCTTGTAGTATTTTAGAGCATTTTTAAATGAAGCTCAGTTGAGGCCCGCACAGTTCCAATTAACACATGCGGGCTGTGATCGCTCCAGCGAGGCTCACCCAGCACGCTTGCTCCCTGTTGCCTCAGACAAAGGTTATTTGGGTGGCTGATGTGAGATTGCATTAAAGCGAGATGAAAAGCTTGTTTTTCCCCCTCCGGACCGCAGCACTCGGGTCTGGCTCCTGGAAAGGTGACATGCAGTGGTACACAGAGCACTCCTCTGTCGCTTCCAGGGACAGCAGGGTCAGCATTTTCAATCATCTTACTTCCCTGCTCAGACCAAAGAAAGGACTGAGCTGCTCGGCTGCCTGGCCTTTTTTTTTTTTTTTTAAAGTGGAATTGTGTACACCCGCGCATTGGCAGCATGAAGATGACCACAAGCGCTGAAGATAAGAGAGTGTGTCCCCATATTTCCCCTGATGTGTACAACCTCCTCATCACCTTCAAGACAGATTTTATCTGTTGTTTTCTTAGGCAGGTTTCTGTATTTCTGGTCACTCCTGAAGCCAGAATGAACCCTCCTGGGGGAGACAAGGGGGTGATGGCAAAGCCTGGAGCTGGCGTTGGGAGGCAGGATAGTATTAGCTTCCATGGGTTTTGCCCTGGAATCGAGCCTGGGGTCTGTAATACCCGCAAAAGGGACAGTTTGAATGTGTAAGGCTCCACAGGGAGACAGGGTATTTGCAAGGTGGCACAAAAGGTAATTCAGCCCCCAGTGATGTTATATACGACCTCCTCACCAGATGCTTCAACCCCCTGAACAGTTGTAACTGCTTCTCCACAGGTTTCAATTAAATTCCCTTACGTATGTAAACTTTGGCTTGTTTGGACCAATCCCTACAACTTGACTGCAGCAGCAGATGTTTTATTTCTACCTGCAAGTGAAAATGGGGAGCGTATATCACAGCCGTGACACATTTTGCGTGAAGCAGATGTTTCCATTAATGCCAGAACTGGATGGAAATTCAAAGGATGCTTTTTGCTTTTTTTTCAAAAACTCTATTTTACCCAATTAAACTGCAACTTACTGAAGTATTCCAATGAATCATTTTTATTTTATTTTTTTTCTGATTAGTAGGCTCTAAAGGGACAAAAGAATAGCTTTGTATCAGTTTCCCTCAATCAAATGTAAAGTACATCTGGACAGAGTCTGAAGATCCATCTTTCACTGGCAGTTGCAAAGCCGTCGACATAATAAAATAATACTCTGATTGGTACTACAAGGCTGCATTTAAATCATTGGCATTCATGCCCTGAGTCCTTTGCAGGGAGCACAAGCCCTCCATTAGAGAAAAGCTTAATTTTATACTGTGATCTGTGTAAGATAGGCAATGAAAATGAGGGGAAAAAAAGAGCTTTTGCAGAGCTGGAGACATAATAATAGGAGCCACAATGAACGTCTGGGCAGCTTTTTCAGTTACTTATAAACTGCAGGTGTCAAATGCATTCTGGAAAGAAGTTGAATTCCAGTTTTAATTACAGTCAGCAGGTTGAGGTATAATTCAGGGCTTGACAATACCTTCCATCCATAGCAAAACTCCTCCTGCTACCAGTAAGAAGTTTACACTGAGAAGTTTACAAGGAGAAGACGTGACCTTCTTGGAGTAGCTAAGCTCCGAACTTCAGTATCCCACTGTAAAATCAATAATACCCTGGATATTTAAAGTACCTATTCCTTGTGTAGTTAACTCAGCAAGCCTTGGCATTAAATGGGAACCAAACTACTAAAACTCCCCTGATGGTCAGCATGAGAAAGATGTGTCATTTCAGCTTTCATCTGAAGTTTCTTCGGGCTCAAATTAGCTTAGAGGAGTTAAAAAAAAAAGAAAAAAGAAAACCCCTCAGGCTAACATTGTGTGTGTGAACCCAAAATCAAGTGTTGTATGTGGCCTTCTCAGGTCTTACAAGGTAAGTAAGACCTGGCTTTATCTGCAATCTCTTGCCAGCAAGAGTAAGTTACTGAGCTTGAAGAGTGTAAGTTCATTATGTGCTTGAATAGCACCACGTACATCAAGGCCCTGACCCAAAATCGAGTCTTTGAGGCCTTATGGTGGTACACAGAATAAAGAGTAATATTCAACTTACTAGATCTGGAGGGGAAAAAAAGCAGGACATGCATGCTGGTGCGCCAGGCTCAGTTCCTGGGGGGCTGCTACTCAAAGGCAGGCAGAGGTCTCATCTACAGCCAGTGGGCAGAGGCTTTGAAGAAGCAGCTCATTACACCTTGTTATGTGAGCAAACACGGCTCTCGCGGTACCAGGGCAGCCACCGCTCGGGTTTTGAGGAGGAAGGTCAGTGAAAAGGAAGCAGAGAGGCAGAGCTGCCTGGGAGAGGCAGGATTATTCTGTGTAAGGGAGGTGTTTGGTTTTTTTACTCAGGGAAACACAATATTACAAAGCAAACTTCTTCACACCAGAGGATTCAACAAACGTACCTGCCTCGTATCATTCTTGTGCTGAAGCCCTGAACATTGACCAAGAGGAGAAGGGGGCTGGGTGATGGAATGTCCTTCCATTGGGCACCATGAGCCAGGAACTGCCTGGGACTGGAGGACTTGCTCAAGGAGTTACATAGAGCTGGAATAAACTACATGAACAAACCAAAACCACTACAAGTGCCAACTTTTAAAATAATTATATTTGTACTGACATAACCCACACATACAGATAAGCTTTATGTCATTACCAAAGATGGCCCCCACCAACAGCGCAGGCGACTCTCAGTATGTAGCACCTACATCCTCATGACACCCCTGTGAGGCAGAGCGAGGCCGTGAACCCCATTTCACCAGTGGGGAATCTGCCAGAACCAAGCAACTTTCCCCTGGTCACCCAGAAAGCCTGTTGCTGAGCCAGGAGGGGGGCATGGGCTACTTTTTTGTCAGACACTCTGTGCTGCCGACAGCTCCTCGGCTCCATCACAGCCATTTCTGCTGTGGGCAAATGGCCACGAGCAGCAAGTGGTGTCAACTAAATCCTCACAGGCATTAAAATGATCATAAAAAGAGAACCGAGAGTGGGGGGGAAAGATCCTGTGGAAAGACAAATCTGATTTGTAACCAAATGCCAGTATTAAATGCCTACCACATTCCTAGTAACAAAGTAAGTGCACATCACAAAAAAAAAAAAAAAAAGGACTTTAAGAAAAAGGGACTTTTTACTCCCACCATCCCAGAATCATAGAGAACAGGGCTGGAAGAACCCCAAGGGGTCACCAGGTCTTTTCCCCAACTTCTGTGATATACTCTGGCTGGGTCCCTTCAATAGATGGAGCTTATGGTGCTGTCTTGGCTACTCGCATCAGAGCTGTCCAGCGTCACATCGGGACCCGCATCCTCGCCGTCAGGATCTGCTTGATCTTTAGCAAAGTTGATGAAAACCTAGAAGTTTAAAGGAAGACATTCAGTATGCAACAGCATAAATAATTTATAATATGACTGAATATAAAAAAGGAATGGCTGTTCATTTGACTGTGAGCCTGGAGAGAGTGCTCAGGAACGGATTCATGCTGGATGTGAGAATTGCAAATATTGGGCTTCTACGGGCTAACGTAAATAAATGGACACACACGCCTGTGCCACTGAACTGACACCTGGCATGCAAAGGTAGACTTTCCTGGACAAAACCTAATTGTCCTGCAGCTCATGTTTCAAAAATACTAGAGAGGTAATACCTGTGTGGCAGCTCATTTTGATCACAGTGTAATACAGCTATATTATTACTTTATAAACCCATCTGTCTATACATAATTGACATCCACGCATGCACAACTGCATATTCTATAGAGGGGTATATATGATCACACATAACAGTCTTCGTCTGAACAGCATCTAATGAATACATAAAATATTCTTACTAGAACACTACCTGCAATCACATTTGCATATACACAAACCCAAGCTGTCCTCCCACGGAACATGACTGTTTGTCTGCCTGTTTCACAACCACTGCACCTTATTAAAATAATATCGAGGACCTCCTTTCCTCCTTCCCCAGGTCTCTGGGGATTACAAGCCTGCAGTTTTTGCTCCTCTCTCTGGGACAGACCTAATATACTAGATGCTGTTGCAACAGGATGATTTCTTCTGCACAGCCCTTGCAGAATCCCTTCAGTTGCTGTGTTTCCTACAAGACTTTGATATCAGCAGGAATGTTCTTCCAAGGGAAAATGGAAGGAACTTAACCACTAAACTAAGTCTGGAGTAATGGTAAATGAACTTACAACCCTAATTTGGCACAAGAAAGAGAAAAATCAAGCAAATTTCCAGGACTGGTGGAAAGTCTAGCACTGGGCTCGGGGCTGATTCATAATCCTGCCCTTTATCCGCACCCAGGAGGCTGCTGATATCAGCAGTGACAGAGGGAAGAGCAGAGCTTTTACGCTACAGGCAGCTTTCTGTGTGCATTCTCCTAGTGCTGGCACAGGTATCTGGAGGCAGGAGTACTGATAAAGTATCCCCAGAAGGAATATAGATGGAAATCCCTTTCAAAACGTAGTCTATTGTGTGCAGCAGTCCATTACATGTAACCAGCAGTCTGCTCCCCTGTTAAAAGCTCTAAATGGATGGCCACACATCTTTAATTCCTTACCTCCTCTAATGTTGTTTGACTCACTGAGAAGTGCCTGATATTGAAGGCTGCTTTGCTGGCTTCCAGGAGATCAAATATATTTGCTACCCCTCCTGCAGAGACTGGAACGTGATACTCCACCATGTTGAAATGCCGATCCTGTGGGAACAGGAATGATGGGCTCAAGTGAAGAGGGTGCCACCTGTAAGGAGCCAACTGGTGGCTGTCTGGCTCAGAACAAAAGCAAAGAGGAGCCGAACCATGGGAGAATGAAGGGGCGGAGGATGTGTTCTCTCCTTCTGGCTCCCAAAGCTGAACCATATTATTGTCCCATATTGACTGGTGTTTCCCCAGTGGGAGTTGCTGTGGGCTTTGTGATTGAGAGATGATAACTGAGCCCCAGAGCTGGAAGCTTGAGGGCAGCCATAGCATTTTCCAGCTCCAAGCCTGCTGCTTTGATTAATGCAGATATTGGGTTACAGACAGCAGATGAGATTTGTGATTCGGTTACTCTGGTTTTACAGTCACTCAGTTACTGGAAGCACCTGACCACCTCACTACCCACAGAATACGAAGTGAGTCTTCGTGCAGATCCAGGCTTCTGTGGGACCATTCCCAGGGGCAGCTGCCTTATAGGATCACTGCAGCTGTTTGGATGAAGTTATTTAAATCACTGAGGAACCCAGGTGCTCCAGCCCTTGGACAATGTTGCTGATAGCACCAAGCCTGTGCATATGAATCCCTTACTCTCTGAGAGCATAGATCTATATGCACGATATGTTATGGAATATCTATCTTGCAATATCCTCTTGTAGGGATTGAGAAGGTCTCTCCCGAAAGCATTTGTCCTGCTTACCTTCAGGCATGTATTTGGAAAGTGTGATTTCATGAATTCTGTCAGCGTCTCAGTGCAAACCGTGTTGCTGTTTAAGTGCATCTTCACAGTGAATCCTCTTCCAAACCTAGGGGAAAAAGAAAATCACAATTAACACAGTAGAAAAGAGAAACAGATAAAGAAAAATCCTCTGAGAGTGCTGCACAGCTTCTTTAGGGAAATCTGATCCAGGCAGAGTGCAGCTTGAATGGGGTCAGGGTTGTTAACCTGGAGAGAAACTTAATAAGAAGCCGAGCTATTGTGATAACTAATAAAATCGAAGCTCAATCCTAACATGCATTTCACATTTTCAGTAGTGAACAGATTACTTTGGGGAACGCATCTCTGGGAAAAAAAGGCTTTGAGAGAGTTGAAAGCGCAGTAGTTAACACAGAATTTCAATGGTGAAGTAAGTAACATAACCAGAAAATGATGTTATTCTGACGCCCTCGAAGCTGTCGCTTATTAACTCCAGATGCCATTCAGTAAAAGTAAAATACATACAGCTTACTGACCTGCTCTTGATGTGCTGCAAAGAGCCAATGCACTGAAAACTCCCATTCACCATAATAGCCAGCCTGGTACAGAGAGCTTCACATTCTTCCATGCTGAAAAACCAACCAAGAAACACCAGTAAGTCATTGAGAAGGCATTAAAAAAACACTCATTTTAGTAATCCGAAAACATTACTGATCTTCTCTTAAAGCGTCATGGGTCTCTGTGGGCACTCGCATTCAGCCACAACAACCACTCAAACCTGTCACAGCTTGGTGCCCTGAAATTCAGCAAGGACCAACAGGGCTTAGGAAGGAGGGGCCTCTCCATACCTCCTGCAGACCCTGAAACTGGAGACAGAGCCAAACCAGCCCTACCTGTGGGATGTGAGTATCACGGAGCATTTGTTCTGCACCTCCTCACTGATGATTTTCCAAAGATGGCGTTTAGCGTTTGGATCCATTCCAGAGCTTGGTTCATCCTGTTGGGAAAGACAGAATTGAGTGTAAATTCACCCTCGAAATCTGATCTTCCTAACATTTGTGCTCTTTTTGGGTTCATCGTTAGTGCTACATTTACTAGTAAGGACAGAAGGGAGAGTTTACACTGGCACAGATCCGGCAGAAGGATTACCTTCAGTTGCGTTATGGATTTGACTGAGACATCCTACGCTGCCTTCAAGCAGAAGCAAGGCAACTTGACTTAGACCTCCATCCTCACTGCCCTTTGGAACTTCCCAGCTTCCCTGGTGACCAGTAGGAATTCCCAACCTCCGTTGGACTCTAGAGGAACTGATTGGCTCTGATAGCACCATCTAAGATCAACCCTACCGTGCATTTTATCCCATGGTGTTTTAATAATCATAAACACCACAGGCATAATCTCAGACAAGAAGCTATCAGTTGTCACCTGGTTCCCAAGTGCACCTGTGTTTTGCCTCCTCATACAGTGACAAAGCGACAGTTCCATTTCTCCATTTAGAGAGAGATGAAAGATGGCACGCTATCTCCTATCTAACACTCCGCTGATAAAATAGTTAGCCAAGTTCCAGTGGACAGATTGTAATAGTGGATGACAACACCTTATATAAGGCAGAAATTACAAGAGCTCTGGTTCAGGCAGCAGTCAGTATGGAGGAAATTTCCCCACCTTCCATTTTTGTTGAGAATTTTTTAACTCACAAAAGCAGGTAGGGCACTGGTGTGTGTGGTCAGAAGTAAAGGCAGCAGTGCTGGGCTTGATACAAGTTGGGCCAAGGGAGATTTATGTCCGTTAGGTATCAAATTTAATACGAGAAAACCTGCTCACAGAGCACTGCACACATTCAAAACATAGCAAGTGGAAAAAAAGGCACAAAAAGGTATATTTTAGCAATAACATACCTCATGGAGAAACTGGGAAGTTCAAAGTGAAAGACAAAAGGGGAAGCCAAACTTAGAAAAATAGTTTTATGTTCTAATCTTGAGGGAAGTTGCTCCTTTGCTCTCCTACAGATTTAGAGCCTTGGGCACCACTTTTCTTGCAATACTGTGCAGGTTAGTCGATAC
The DNA here is from genome assembly GCA_020746105.1 of Trogon surrucura. NCBI lineage: Eukaryota > Metazoa > Chordata > Aves > Trogoniformes > Trogonidae > Trogon > Trogon surrucura. Next base: position 49,227,373 of record CM036621.1, on the reverse strand, counting down.
AAAGAAAGAGCTGGGAACAAGGAGAGTTTAATTGGCAAATATGGGATCTATTTTTGACCTCTGAGAGACGCTAACAGAGAAACTGGCAGACTCACCGCTCTCTTATGCCCTCAAAGAAAATGTGGATGCTTGCTGAAATCTAAACTTTCCTCTGATGCCTATGTGGTCAGGCCACCTATGCGTATTTGAGGCACGTCCTGTCAGCTGTGCCTGAGGAGGTTTTGCTAGCCTGTCAGAGCAGCCTTGCCAGCCCAAAGATCTGCTTGTCTTTCCCCCAACAAGGCTCCCGTTTCTCACCAGCAGCAGAATTGATGGATTCCCAATGAGAGCCAGAGCAGTCGACAGCTTTCTGTTGGTGCCGTAACTGCACATAGAGGTGACCCGGTCCTTGTAGGCCATCAGATTCAGCCGGTGGAGAAGCTGGAGTACAACCTACAGAGCAAGAGAACTGCGTTCACAACGACGTCCGGGCATAAAGACTAATTAAATCAATGTAAAGCCTCTCAATAAATGGAAAAATTCTTTGTGTCAAGCCCCAGTGTTACTCACTCCTTTGATATCTCTCTCTGGGATGCCATGGAGCCTAGCATAGTAATACATGTGCTCTTCCACTGTCAGCAAGTCATCCAAGGCATCTTCTTGAGGACAGTAGCCGAAGAGTGACCAGTGGGCCTCACTAATATCGTTCAAGGACCTGTGTAAGGAAGTCAGTAAGTCATTTTAAACACACTGAATTGCCAATGCACTCCACAGTCAGACAGGAGAGAGAAAACCCCTTTCTCCTGCCTCCCACCTAGCCCCTCCCCAACCCCTGAAAGAAAATGCTGTGAATTCACAGACTTTCAGCTTTTTGGCCCTCAGCTCTGCAAAGGAAAAACTGTATTTGTGGTGTCTGTTATAGGACACGGCTCTCTCATTACCGCCAGCACGTCAGGTGGCACAGCTGCCACCAAGCCTGCTCCTGTTAAAGAGCGCTTTGAGATGAGCGAGTCCTGCTGTTCTCCAGGTACTAGTTCAGAAGTGGGATCACACTCAGGATCTGAGTTTGATCCCCTTTGCAATGGAATGAAGTGGCAGAAACACCGCTGAGAACAGCAGAGGTACAGCAGCAAAATGCAGACCCCTAGGGAAGCAACCATGCCATCTTCAAAGGCCGAAATTCTCTGCCGTTTTTATTTTTGTCTCTGCTTTGAATGTTTTGGTTTGTTTCAGACTTCTACATTTCATTTCCTTTGCCAGCCAGCCTCAAAAACTGCTCCCAGGTTAATCTGCTCATGTGCTTTCCCCAGAAAACACATTCTCCATACCCAGAATGATCTTGGACACGCAACCTTCCGCTGGATGCTCCGATATCACCTGTCAACATCTTAAAGATGGTCGTCTTTCCAGCTCCGTTCACACCAAGCAAGCCAAAGCACTGGGTTGTGGGAAAGAAAAGTAGAAACGTAACCATGCTGTATTTATAATGGAGAATTATTGCTCCGAGATGAGCACTCGGTGTGCTTTTGTCTCTTCTTTCTCTGGACCCTTGAGCACAACGAATCGCAAGAAAGGCAGAGGTACTCGGAGCGTACGAATGGCATAACAGAGGTTGTTTATGGAGCAATGTACGGCAGCTTATATTAGGATCGTTTGTTTAATATGGTGAAGAATTCAAGGATGTGTCTCTAACAGAGTAATTCTTTTTACTGCAAGACATGTTTCTGCAGCGAGCTCATGTGACAGGCCAAATCCTGATCATCTAATTTGTGCAAAGCCTCCCATTGACAGGAACAGAGCTATTCACGGGAATGAGGTGAGTGAGGCTTGTAGTGTCATTGGTAAAACCTTAATGCGACACAAGATTTTTGTCAAGCAATCTCACTTATGCGCTACATTAATGAGATTAAGAGCTGGCTTCCTGCAGTGCAGTTCAGTACCTCACACTAAATCACTAAATTCTATATTTTATTGCTAAGGTGGGAGATACACAGCTGTATATTGCATAAGCAGTAATTACTATTATTTTGATAACATTAATACAGGCCAGCAGATCTGAGAATCCTCATGTGCTGGGCCCACTGCAGATGCACAGCATCAATCCAAGGCTCTCCCTCACCCTGAGGTGCATGCAGAGACAGCATCTGTTCACAGTCTGTGGTGCAGGGCCACAGCCTCTGATGACAGATGGCAAACTGCACCCTAACCCCCACCAGCATCAGGGTGACTTCTGCCAGAATTTAGAAACCCTGGTGCCAGCTGTGGCTTGGAAGAATTCCTCTGCCAAAAAGATCAGCACCTCAGTCTCCACATGAGGTTGCTGTCCTCCTGCCCAGCACCCTGCATCCTTCTGACTCAGTGGGATCCAGGCAATTAAAAAAAAAATCAGGTACCAAGGATTAATTCCAAGCTTCCCCACAAGTCAAGTGTAAAGCCTGAGGTAGAATGTGGTCTCCATCTTCTTCTGGATCTCAGAGGTTCTCTGTGTGCTCCTATCTCTTCTCCCCTCATGAGTCAATGTTTTTGCAGGTAACTGCACTGACATGACCAAAAAGATTTTTTTTATTATTAGAGTTATTTTTAAGTCGTGATTCATGAAAATACATATTCAGCTGAAGTGATCTGTCTTTCCCTGATTAGAAAATACAAGCAGATAAGCCTGACTGACTGTCTCCCATGCAGTTTAGGTGAACAATCTCAACTGGGCAAATTCTGCTGTCTTCATCTACCATATGGTAATCCACAGTGATTCTCCAAGACCTCACTGTGCTAGGTGCTGTATGAACACAGCATGCAGACAAATTGCTCTGAATACAGCTTCATCACTGTCCAATCCACTTTTCCTCTTCCAAGGGCCTTCAGACTGTAACCTGGTGTCTATACCAAATCCACCAGCAGCCTTTTGTCACTACTGTAGCCCCGAGAATCAACAAACAAGGCAAAGGAAGGAAGGAAGGAAGGAAGTGGTCAGAGCAGAAGAAATCATTACGATTGTGCTGGGACAGCAGCAAGGACTGAGAGAGAAGATGACAGGGGAACTCTGGATCTGCTCCAGTTTCCCTACAGAAGGTGGAAGGTACCCGCAGCCTTTCCCCCTCGCTTACTTCTCCAGCAGGAATCCCAAGGCTGATGTTTTTCACAGCCACAATACGTTTGTGAGGAAGGTGGTAGATCTTTGAGAGATTCTGAAGCTGCACCACGTCAAAATCAGCTTTGCCAGACTCCACCCGGCTCCTCTCTGCCTGGACGTCCCCGTCCTCTTCAGCCACAGGTGGCAGAAGTGATGCTTTGCCATGTACTCTGTCGAACAAGAACCTGCAGGGAGAGCAGAGAGGGGAGCTTATCCTCTGCCAGGTAGAGAGCTGTGGGCCTGTGTGTTTGGGAGAGATAATAAGGAGTCTTCCCATGAGATCCCAGGGCATGCAAAAAATACTCATATATACAGTTTCTATTCTCTCCTGAAATTTGCTCTGTTTAGGGAATCAAAAGACACAGCATTCTCTTTCTATTTTTAGTTCCTTTGCAGCAAATATTCTGAGGTGTAGCAAGTCGTGCTTTGCGGATGCACTCATAATGCAGGTGACGAAACTGTTCTCACTCCTCGTGTGCACTGAAGCCAGAGGGGACAGAGAGATTCAAACAGAGGAGGTTGTCAATGGACTGACTGCTTTTAGCGACCAGCTGGACATCAGCCCACCAAACCCAGAGCCCTGAAACAAGGGCCATAGTCTCAGCCAGCAAGGACTACCAAGGGACTCTGGTAACCTATAGTTCTATTAGCTGATACTCTAATTTCTGGTAAGGTAATGGGACTGAGTGCTGCCAGAGAAAACTTACTGCACATTTGCAAAGTGTCTTGGAAATTTATGGGCTTCATAATTGACAATGTTGGTGCACGAGCCCAAAATTAAACCACTGAGCTCTGGCTTGGTCTGTTTTCATTGCAAGACCCCACATGCTACTTACTCTAATATGTTGTTCCAGACCTTCTGAATCATTCTGTCATGAACTGTAAGACGAATGGCAAAAAACACAGTGCCCTGGATAAACATGGCAAGCAGCTTGGATGTGGTCTTGTCCAGCTCGAAGGTTTTGTCAGGGTAGTCCACTCCATAGGCTTTTAAGAAGCCCAGCAGCGCCTGATCCTGAGACAGTTCGATCAAGCCATAGCCAAAGCAAAATTGTGGGAAAAGAAGGAACACGTGCCTTAAGTTTTCAGCAAGATCATGCAAGCCCTGTAAAAAAAAAAAGAAAAGCAGCACAGTCAGGCACTGTTTTTATTCATTGAATAAACTCGTAGGTTTTACTGTGGGCCTGAAGTGTAACAATTACATTGGGATTTGCTTGTGTCTCAGAACAGAGATAAATTGAGAGCAAAGAGCTCTGGAGACAGCTCGTTTCACAGGCACAAGGTCAGACAAGTCAACAGGCAGCTCTGAGGTTGTGGTCGCCCATAGTAAACAGCAGCCAGTTCCCAGTGCAGTCCCTCACCGATGCTCCGGCGGCCTCATCCTGTGTGTGAAGCAGCCTCAAACCCAGCCACAAGCTAGGGCTGGATCCTGAAGTACACCTCCCAAAAAACCACACAGCTGCCGTACCAGCTCGCTGCAGAGCACAGCTTGCTCCCCTGGGGCGCTGTCCTATCTGTTTTCCTTGGACAAACATCTCCATAAAACACAAAAGTTGGCTTTAAGAGACATAGAAAGCTTTTTTTCCAGTTAATTCATGGCAAAACAGCCCAGTGTGCTGTCTCACACTTAGGAACTCTGGTACGTAGAGATTTGGTACATTTGTAGCAGAAGGAAGGATTAGCGCACACAGCGAAGTGGAGAGGCAGTACATTAGCATGGAAAGAAACTGATTCTGTGCCACTGGGGCACAGAGGGATAAAAGATAATCGTAATTGCACACCTCTCAAATCCAGGGGGTTGCTAAACGAGCATTGTCCAGCTAGAGAGAAAAATCCAACCCAGCTATAGCTTTACAAAGCAACTGCCTTTTAAGAAAAGAAAACTAAATGTAAGATGTACATTTTATCCCAGGGATATCTCACTTTAAGAGAAGAATTTACTTTAGGGAATCATTCCTGTCTCCGAGTCATTTTTCATCCTTCCAGGGAGAAGATGATTGCATTACTGATCTAGATGACAGACAGCCGGTGCTGGGCTTAATGCAGCACGTGTCACACTCAAGGCAATGACATCTAGTTGTCACTCTCCACAGTTTGTGCTGCGAGAACTTAGCGATGGTTCGAAGTCCCTATCAACTTTTTAATCAAACACTGACACCCACCTTCTGCCCTTCTCTACATGAGCAGTCTTCTGCCTCTCTTTTTGTATTCTCCCTCTCTAACTACCAACTACAGAATTGGCGGGGCTGGCCACTTGGGTGGAACATAAGACTGTGGTAAGAGGGTGTAGGGAAGCAACTAGGAGAGCTAAGGCCGGCCTCCTTGAAATTAAACCTTGCAAGGGAGGTCAAGGACAACAGAAAGGGCTTCTTCAAATACACTGCAGACAAAACTAACACTAGAGGCAACATAGGCCCTCTGCTGAATGAGGTGGGTGCCACAGAGATGATGAACGGAGTGGAACATGTCCCTTATGAGGAAAGGCTGAAGGAGCTGGGTCTCTTTAGCTTGGAGAAGAGGAGGCTGAGGGGTGACCTCATAAATGTTCATAAACATGTAAAGGGTGAGTGTCACGAGGATGGAACCAGGCTCTTCTCAGCAGCGTCCACTGACAGGACAAGGGGCAATGGGTGCAAGCTGGAACGTAGGAGCTTCCACAAAAACATTAGGAAAAACTTTTTCACTGTGAGGGTGACAGAGCACTGGAACAGGCTGCCCAGAGAGGTTGTGGAGTCTCCTTCTCTGGAGACTTTCAAAACCCACCTGGACACATTCCTGTGTGACCTACTCTAGGAGATCCTGCTCTGGCAGGGGAGTTGGACTAGATGATCTTCTGAGGTCCCTTCCAACCCCTGACATTCTGTGATTTCCTTCTTTACTGGGGGGTGCAGATTTACTGACAAGCAAGATGCATATTTGACTGAAGTCCTGTCCATAGGGAACTCCATTTAGTGCTCTCTGCTTGGTCTATACTCAAACATCTTGAAACCATCCAGCTTCTAAGGACTTGATCAAACCCATCAAACTCAATGAGAAACTTTCTGTTGTTTTGCGGAGGGCTTAGTTTTAGTAGAGTTCCTACCTGGTCCGTGGCCTTTTCCTGGGAGAGCAGAAATACAACCGAGTGAGTTATGATGGTATTGATGCCAAAGAACAAGTTGACACAGACATAAACAATGAAGGCCATTCCTGTTTCTTTGAAAACCCCAGCCAGCAGGTACATCCACGAAAACGTTGCATATCTATAAATGGCCAACAGTGCAGAGAATACCACAGTAATTCGAAGAGTGATTGAAAACAAACTGAAAATCTCAGACAGTATAACAGTACTGTTTTAGCATGTGATCCGATTTTCGTATTACAAGAGTTTAAAGAAGCAAAAGTGGCTTTGTATCTGTTAGAATTTGGAGAAAAAGTTTATGACACACCTTTTGAACATAGAGACCTGACTGAAAGCAGACAGGCTAAGCCTGGAGGATTCAAAGCCAGCGAGACAGTTTTACTAAGTTTTCCTGAATTCTGCTGCTGCTGTTTGTTTGAGGGTTTTTTTTCCCCTCTTTGATTTTGAAATGCTCCTGTATCTTGAACTTCACAATAGTTCAGTAAGCATCTTCTTACAACTTGGGCTGCCACTGTGAACTTGAATATTTCATACCCTCGTGTAAAGTTTGCTTAAATAACTAAGCTCGACACTTACCCAAACAGTAACAGCAGAAGAAATACTGCCAGTAAGTTACTGTTGTTGCAGAAAGCTGGTATCTGGAAGGATGAAATAACTCCTATTGAGAGTCCAATAGGGACCATAAAAAGTACCTGCAAAATCATATTAAAAAGCTGTTATTAGGACGATAATTCTTAAACATTTTTCTAGAACTATGCAGAAGCAACAATGCCAGGTTTGAATCTGTGCCCACAAGTGCAGCTTGGGTTTTCTAAGGGAAACCAAATACAGGTGGAGTCTCAGTTCTCCCGAGACTTCTGCGAGTCTGGCAAATGAATTCCCACAAAACCGCTTTGAATAGGCTGAGCTCCAAAACTCAGGAACTGTGGGCAGAAAGTGCCTTAAAAAACGGTTGTGAATGAAAAATGCCCCTCTGGGTTTTCTGTTAGCCTTGCAGTCTGACCACTTCATTGTGCCCTGTAAATCTGGTCTTGCTAATGTTGAGTCAAGGCAGGGATCTACCAAATGTCTGCCTCGAGAGGTTCCTCTCTTCCCCAGCTTTGGGATTTAACAGAATGTACTGGCAGAGATACACTGAGAAATATCAAGTTGCCGAGAGCACTGGATTAGTTTCAGCCCGCTGAATACTGATTGTGGCAAGGACTCTGGGGATTTTTCCACAGGCTGATTTACAAATATGCAGTGCCTGGAGCGAGGGCCTGGATCAGGCAAGCAGGCACAGGCCTATCCCATCCTCACCCCTCACTGCAATGTGGGGCTGCTCTGCCAAGCCAGACTGCAGCCACAGTGCCTGCAGACCCCTCCTGCAAGGCAGAAGATACTTGTGTTGCTGCTTAATCACATCAGCCCCTATAAGCAGGCAGTTTGGACTACTTCACTAGGGAGAACAGTATTGTTAGGACTGCTTTGTCAGCATGCATCAGGGTTACCAAAACTCCCAGAAGCTTAGGCTGTGCTCTGCAGAAAGAGTGGAAGCTCACGTTCCCTGGGGGATTTCAGCCCTTTAGCCCTCTCTGCATCAAAAGGGGCCACCCAAATGCCCTTGAAGATTTAATATTTTCAGGAATAGCTGGTGTCACTGGGATTTTAGGCACTAGCCAACTGCATCAGTAGAAATTTGTTGGGAACTTAGAGCTGATCACCATTACAACACAGCTGGCAATGCCAACGCTCACAGGCAGACATTGTCTGTGCTTGCAGATCTCTAACTGTGTGAGGGTTTCACACTGTGCCCTGAAGTAATTCAGTTTACGGACACTGTGCATATTTACCCTCTTATTCTCCAGCAGTGCTATGAACCCTCTTTACCATGAGGAAATTTCAGGGAGAACGGGGGCACACCTATGGCAGGCAATGCGGCACAGCGCTGGGGAGCTCAGCCATCGATGGGAACAAGGTGGTAAACCCGTACAGCACAGTGCAGCACTGTAGAAAGGAACTTGCTCAGGTCCTCAAAGGCATACAGCTGCATTAGTAGCTTTCCTTGGCTTAAAAACCTTTATAATATATAGAGCATTCAACCCAGCAATGGATTTTTGCCCAACAGGGGAGGGTCAGCTCTGAGCTGTCAGCTAATGTCACACCCCGTACTCCCAGGGTTTCTGAAATGGTTGTAGCCTCAAGCCCCAAAGCTTTACCCCAGACGCATGACAACTAATCTAGCTCTGCAAGCTAACAGAAAAGCAGGTTGCTGCTTGCATATTAAAATGGAAACCAAGCTCTGGCCTGTTCCATGCTGCTCTCATATAAATGTGTTGAGTGTTTTGCATACACTCGAGAGAGAAAGAATGCCTTCGCTTAGCAAAATTCAGTGTTGCGGTTCACATTTAATAGTCTTCAATACCTTGGAGAACAATTACTACATAATACTCTTGGCAGTAATAATATTAAGAAGTCTATGCAACCAACTTTAAATAAAGAACTTTCCCCCCCACCACCTCTGCTGTGTAATGCTACTCTCAGTGCATTTAGGAATGTGAATTATTTACCAGATCATAAACGAAGTTAGTCACCCAATAGCTTGTCATCCCAATGCCTGAAATATGCTGCAGTTGTTTGGCTTTCGTTTGATGTTCTTTTACCACATAGAGCACAAAGCTCGCCGTTGTGATAGAGTACCCAACCAAAACAGACATTGAAACTATGATGTCGAGTAAGCTGTTGAGCCTGGGGAGAAAAGTGGAGAAAGATCTGAGTCAAAGTGTGGACTTCCCTCACTGCAGAGGCATTGTTTAGAGCTCACAAACAAAGAGGTCCTGATTCTGTGTCAGTGTCTTTTGCTGGTGTTAGTTACGCCTAGCAAAAAGGATCCACAGCACTGAGTTACAACATTGTACCATAGCATTGATTGGAAAGGCCAAAAGGAAAAGTAAGTTGTTGTGGTGGTGTTGTTGTTATTATTATGATGATGTCAAAGCACAAAAATTTATGATACTGTAACTGATCTCCAGTTCTATGTGGGATCCCGTGAAGAAACCCTAACAGGAATCTGCAGCTCTGTGGCACACAGAGAGGGAATGAAGACAAAGAAGAGAGCAGTTTCATCATTAATAGAAAAATATTTGGTAATTTAGGCTGCTTTATGATTTCCAAGAAGCTGGTTTGCTCCTTTGGAAGCTAAACAATTCAGGCATCAGCCAAATGAATCTTCTTACATTACTTGTTCTTGACTCTGTCCTCCAGGATACGGGTGAGCTGATAAGAAAATACCTACAAAAACAAAAAGAAAAGAAACTGAAAATGTGGCTAACTTAAAAGCTTCCTTCACCAGTTCCTGAGATTGAGAATAATACAAAAAATTATGAGTAGCGAATAAAAGCAGATCAAAAGCTGATTTTTGTTCTGTCATCTTGGCGTGATCTTGGGCAGAATTTTGAGCACCCCTTTTTTCCTATGACTTCACTTTAATGCACAGCAGATCTGAATTCAAACTCTAAGCCTTGTTTCTGCACCTATCTGGCTGGCAGCATCATGAGAGTACTCCCACACCTAAAATTAGGCACATGCTTGTGGGTCTGTTTATTTTAGGTTAGATTCCTCAACACGCACACATTCAAAACTGATGAATATGTTTCATTTTAAAGCTGCTGTTTGATGATCTCAACTTCATTTGTTCTTTTATCCTCAGACACAAATCATTCCCTATTGGCTTTCTCCACAACAATTATCTTCCTAGGATACACGTCTTTCTCAAATACAGGCATCTGTTGAGATGCTGCATAAACCCAAGCTACAGACACTTTTGTTCCCAGTTAATTCTGAACTACTCTGTTGTATACGGCTAGAAGAAAAAAAATAATTTTGTCCAAAGGAACTAACAAAAATCTAGTCACTGCATTTGTAAGCCCAGCATGACGTTTTCTAAAAAGATCCCATAGAAATGGGTTTGTATCAGGCACCGGCAGCAAGAGATAAACTTCATAAGATTTAGTTTAAGTACTTTTTTTATGAAGGAGAATACCTAGCTCAAATACACTAGTATTGTTCATCACAGTGCATTAGCTTTGTTCATAGGAAATTTTTGCCTACAAAAACAGAGTTTTCGAACAAAAGGAGGAATTTGGGGAGCTCTGGTGGGCCAGTTCCAACCTCCAGTGAAGGTCTCTCTGCCTTGGTCACACCAAGATGACAGCCCAGTGTCTAAGACTAGCACCAGAGAAAGGCTTTAGGCTAAAATGGTTACGTGCTTAAAAACAAGGTTCTGAATCCATATTTAGGCACCTAAGTAAATGCCTCAGTTCTCAGGGAGTGCTGGAGGACCTCCAGCTGCTATTAAATCCAGAGAGATTTGCTAGAACATGCCACCTTTGTAATTTAAGCTCCTTACCACCAGGTGCCCAACTTTAAGCAGTTATATGAGAAAGAATGATTCTGGGCTATTTCCTCTAAGAATGAGCACCCTGACACGGGGACCAGAAAGGAGGAGACCGTGGGTTTAACTGACCAAATGCCAGACTGAGCAAAGAAATTTGAAAGGGAAGGTTTCACAGGAAATTCACGTCAGAAGGGTAAAAAAACCCTGTTCAATCTTGTCATCAGTGAGAGAAACAGAATTGAAAACTTGGGCTGCTGATAAGCCACACAAACATGGAAATGCTTCCCTTCTCTGAGAGAGAGAGAGAGAGGAAGAAAGACACCGTCTGTCTAATCTGTTAATACTTCACTATAAAGCTATTTTCCTTTACCGAAGCTTAGGCTAGAAGTCAAAATTTCCATTTCAATGCTTCTTTTTTTTGTTGGTTGGGATTGAGAGAAGAGAAAGCACAATATACATAAGTCAAAAGCTATTATGACCTGCTTAGTGACAGGGTAAAATGCTTTTTATGGGTCTGGGTTTTTTTTTAATATACGCAGTCTAACTCAAACCTCTAAAGCAGGACTGGCACCTCTTTCAAACTGCTGAAATGACAACAGACTTTTATCTGGCCATTTCAATGGTTCTTAAACTGTCATTTATTTGTCACAACAACAAATAGATTTAGCTGCCAGGAACATACCACACAGAACGTCTGTTCAATTGTATTTCAAACTGGATTTACACTACCCCAGGGGAGCCATCCTCACCCATTCATTTTATTTCCCCCATTCTATGGCTTGGATCATTAGTGGGAAGCGGAGAATTATCTGTCTGGTCATTTACTACTAAGCATTTCTTTCCAAAAAACACATAAGCAGCAGGACAGATGGAATAAAAACTGCTGCTATTCTTTCCCACTGAAAATTGTGATTTTGCTGATATAAAACTTTCCCTGTGAAAACTTTCTGACTGTTCACACAAGCTTTTCTGCCTTTGCTCTTGCTACAGCACGTGTTGGGAATACAGAGAGAGGGCAAGAAGCTTCACTGCTTAATAATTCAGCTGCTCTGGGATGTTCCTGATGCTGGAAGCGCCTGGCTCAGGTCTCCTCTCTCTGCACCTGGCCAGGGGCCGCAGTTCTGCGATATGCTCTTGCAATGCACGCGGAAGAGCTCAAACCTTCTGACCTGGAGGGCATGCTGCAAACCTCAAAGGCAGCAAGTATTTTAGGCTGTCAGTGGGGACAAGGCGCTGGTTTCACTTGTTGTGAGCAGAGGTTGCTGGCGGGGGGGGGGTGTCTCATGTGGAGGTGGGGAGAGAGACATGCCGTCTTGACTTGCAATCAGCATTCTGCTATTTCTTTAATTCATGCCATGACACTCAACGCTTCAGACCAGACGCCTTTTCCGTTGTAGTTCAATTCAGACACATCAGTGAGGAACAGCCTTATAAGCAGAGAGGCTGTCACCTGGAGCAGCAAGCCTCCGAGGGGAGGGGAGCCAGGCACGGCCAGGAGACATGGCTGGAAGGGCACCATTTGTCCAGGAAAATCAGTCGGCGGAGGATTTGGGCACACAATTGCTACTCTTGTTGTATCCCGCAAACTTCTGTATAAGATTTCTCAAAATGGCATCAATATAAATCTTCCTCTTCTCCCTGCACCCCCTCCATCTCCAGGGAGAGGCATGGAGACACATTTGTGCCCACGCTGCACCCTTCACACAGGACAAGCCATAAATGGCAAGGTAGGGTCGCCTCGTCTATCAGCAGGAATTTGGGTTGTTGTATTACACTACCGAGGAGAAGCCATGAGAACCAGCAACCCCGAATGGGCTACTAAAACTGTATGTCTGTGTGTCAGGGGAAAAATATAGCTGAAAATTATGGTTCTCACCTAATCTCCCTCTCTCTCATTCTCATTCAAAGACAAGCATACACATACCCACACAGCCTGAGCTGCTCTCAGCAGAAGGGCGACATGTGAAAATTTACTAGTCTAAACCACCCCCGGAGACGACCTAAAGTAGCCTTTCTATGCATAAGAAATGGGCGCCTATCAAGAGACAGCTATTTCAGTACCATGATGAGAGGCAATAAATCAAATAGCAACCACTGGCATTTTTTGGATGAAGGAAGTATTTTACGTAGGAGATGGGGTCCTCCCTGCCCAGCTCCCCCAAGTCTTTGACTAGGACAAATTAAATATGTGATTTATTCATGTTTTTCAATTCCATTTTTAAAGGAATTGCATAATTGGGAATACAGAAACGGCCTCACTGAAGTCAAGGTAAGCGCTGCCATCAATTTCAACATAACCAGGATACTCCCCCAAAAGGGGAGAAATTATCTGCTCATGTAAAGGGACACTTACCATATCTGGAAGTCTCATTTTTTGGCAAGTTAGCTCGGAGAATGAAGTTGTTCAAGCTGTTGAGATAGGCTGGAAGGCTGTGATAACCTTCGGGATTATACCACACCTGCACACAATTGAGGAATTGAAACAATTTGGGAGAGAAATTGTTACTGATAACATTTTAGTTTGTTCTGCTTCCACAAATGAATCATTCCATGGTTACTATCTAAAGTCATAAGCTCTACAAGTTAAAGTCCAATGATTAAACCACACCAAGGCCTGAATGAGTATAAAAGCACATTTCCCTTTCAGTACAAGGAGTCCCATCATCTTCATCTGCTTTCTAGGAAAGAAGAAAGAAGCACTCGCTGGGTATGTGACAAAGTGTACAGAAATCTGGTTTCTTCTCTGTAATAAGTTGTTCAGATGTGATGAACACCGGCAGTGGGGACTTCACAAAAAAAGGCTAAGCCAGTCAAATGCCTAACACCTCTTAAAAGTTGGGGCGGAGGAAAGGTTGCTTTAAGGAAAAAAATAGCCAGTCGTCAGCTTCTCATTCGGCACCACCCTTCCCTCCCCATTCTAACTTTTTTCCCCACACCATGATAAACCCCGAGGACTGAGGGGCAAAAAAATCAGATCACAGGACACGTGCTTTAGAGGGATTTACTATGACCTACTTTAGGCAGAAGCTGCAGCACCCAGGTTGGAGGTGTAAGGACAGAGAGCTTAGGCTATGAAACATAGCCCACAGAATCCACCTTTGCACATTCTCAAGTCCTATGTGCTCAGTGATTATTCTCCTTGTCCTTGCAGAGCAAGGACTGGAGTCTACCCTGCTTCCAACACTATCAAGGTTTCCAGGTATTACATCTGTCATATAAATAAATAGCTATAAGCTTTCAGATTTAAGCTGCAAGATTGGAAGGGTGAAAACATCTGCAAATCCACTACATGAACTCTGAGTGTTAGTGTAACAAACCCTGTGATGCCCTTTTATTGGAGCCACCTTTGAAAACAGCATCGCTCTTGAAGGAACACTCTCCTGGCAGCTAGGTTTTGCAATGAGATCAGCGGATCACTCTCTTGCATTTCCCTGCTACCTCAGATTTAATCCTTGGTGCTTTTAACGCTGCTGTGTTACAACATTTTCACTGGGCAGAAACAGAGAAGAAATGGGCATATCAGAATGCACCAGCCAGCCCTAGTTAAGGTATGTACACTATCTTCTGAGATAAAGGTGCTACTAATTGATCTTTTCACCTCTGTATAATAAAACTATGACAGCAGAAAAATTGTCTTCTGCTAGCAAGAGAAGTCAGACCAATAAAGAGGAATAGGGAGAGAAAAGGAAATGAACTGGAAGTCATCTCTCCTATGCCAAGCTGCAGATTTCAGACGATTTCGCTTTATTTTCTGAAATATCCCCAAGCTCGACATCACTTCTCCTGGGTCCCATACTTCCCATGCTAGGATGAGCTGATGGAGGCTAGTTACCTTAGTCAACGTTCTGTTGGGGGGCACCGGCCTGATATCAAACTGGAGATCTGTTGTCAAAGGCAGCCCAAAGCTCCAGCCACCATACCTGAGTGAAAAACAGAGGGAAATACATTACTACCCTCATTCAAAAGCTTTAATATCTTTGGCTGATGCATGCCAGCATGCCACTGTTGCGCCAAATAATTCTAGCTTCACTTAAAAGAACTTACTGCAGTATGTAGTGCATGGCCAAGTCAACAGAGTTGAAGGAATTCTTACTTCGGGGAAAAAGTGCAACAGAAACTTGGCAGCACTCCCACAAAACTGTGCTGAAAGCCTCCATTTGAGAAACATTTTGGAGCTGTGTGGACTCCTAAGCCACTTGTCTACCACACTGGAATAAGATGACTGCTTCTTACCCAGCAGACAGCTTGGTTTAAATCAATAGCAGATGAACATATTCCTGGACAACCTCAATGGCAGGCTATTTTTGCCCCAAGACATGCTGCGCAGCTCTGCTGTAGAGTCCAGACACACTAGTAGCTCTAACAGCCCCATGGTGCAAGAAAACATTCAGCCTCTAATTTCACTGGAACGGATGCAGTTCTTTAAGTGAAGCACACTCTGAGACTCTTCAGAGAATCAAACTTTGAGGAAAGTCTCTCCCCAAGAGAGATACATCATGACACACTGTGTCAGATTTTCCTCTTTTTAAGCATTTCTGAGTCAGACAAAAGCTTGTCTGTGCATCCAGCCGTCAACATACAAGGTGATCTACACGTTATCCCTAGGCTATCTCTATGATCAAGCAGAGCACTTGCATGAACCTTTAACTCCATGACTGCAGGATGTTTTACCTTCTTTCACAGGATTCACAGAGGACATCAGCAGAGAGGGCCTTCTTAACCCCTGCTGCACTGTCACCTCTCCAAGGACAGTGGATATGATATCTACAAGAGGATGGTCCCCATGCAATTCAGAGGAGAAGGACTGGAGGTTTGTGCCGTACCGTTTCTGCAGGAAGTCTTTGGTAGTTGCCAGAATGTAAGTCTCCATATTGTGCCCAGTAAGGTTATAAAGAGTCCGCGTAGAGAAGGTCCTTCTGTGAGGGGGTGTGTAGTTTGTCTGTGGACACGTCTGAGGGGAGAGAAATGAACAAAAATGTTAGTATCTGTGTTTTAGCTAAAAACTAGCATACCAGAACAAGACTGAGAGCAGGCAATGACAACATTCTGGTCCTGGGACTGATTCCTACAGAAACTGATGATTTGCAAATCAGAGTGCAAAGACACATGGCATACGCTCCTGCATGCTGTCCTGATCATATTTAGCGAGGTGCTTAAAAACAACCTCTGCTAACTTCAGTTCTACTGACATCAGTGAGACCTTGAGATGTGCTTCATGCTACATAGGAAGATTTTTGCTGAATTCAGGCTGATCCTACTTAGCAGAGCATCAGAGTGACTGCACAGACAACTGCAGAGGGCAAAACAACTCATGGAGCAGAAAACTCCATGGTGGCCTCAAACTCTCATCTTGCATTTCACAGCAGCTCCACTCTACATTTTTGCTTTACTGTCAGTCATTGGGAATATTTTCCTGAGCTTCAGAGAAACCTTAGATTAGACCTGACTATATAATTTAACACGCCGAGGGTCAAAGTCACATTGCCTGTTTCATTAGGTTGAACTTTCCTAGCAGAGAGCATGCTGGCTGCTCCTTCAGCTCATCCATAACAAACCCCCTGGCTTCCCCCATTGTGTATCTGTTCATAACTTTGCATCGGAATACACAAAATAGCTTCCTTCATGCTGAAGAACACCTGCCGGTGCCTGCTGGAGGTGAGAATTATCCTGAACATTATCCTGACTTACTGGAGAAATGATGACAATACTTTCAATGATGTGAAATGAAGTGTATGCCCAGAAAAATGCATAAAATAGCTGCATTTTAAGGAATGACTAGGAACATTTGACTAAGTACATGCGTTATCTTACAAATGGCATCACACTGCACCATGAGTCTGATCTCCTATTGGAAAAAAGGTGAAGACTGGAGGGAGGAGAGCTGAACTTCAAACTGGACTGTAAAACTGTAACACCATCAGGGCAGAACCTGCCTTTTCCCGTGTGCATGTAAAGACACTGAGCCCAGCAGTGCCCATATCTGGTTCTGTGTGTACCACTGTAATGCAAAAAACTAATACTATTATTCACTACTATTTACAATATAAATCAGAGCAAAAGTAGATAGATTTAGATATTGCATAAAGTTAACTTCTGAAGAGCAAGCAGCAGTAATAGCTGTGCTTTCATATAATGACAGTGCTTGTATAAAATGCAATTTTCCTCTTGAATACACGTTCACCTCTGCTAAATGGGACAATCATACAACATTCAAAACCACCATTAAACCTTTTCCCACTGTGGGAGCAAGGTAGATACATTAGCATGTGAATCTTCTGAGGACGGTGCTGCCTCTCCTGTCCCCAAGCTGGTGCAGACAGTGGTTATATCCAGTGTACAAAATCAAAAAGGCCAAAAAGAGACAGAAGGAATTTGAACAGAGTTCCCCTTAGCACCGTGCCTGCCCACAAAAACACTCTCAGTCTACAAGGTCCCTCAAATATCTCCCCAGCTGCCTCCCACTTTTGGGTTTATTCACATTACCTGGATTCCATCTGTGCAGTTGCAGGCAGAATACGTAGTTGTCTGGTTTCCACTGAAAATCCACTGGCCAAGCATGTCCTCCTTTAAACACTGCCTGAAAATGAACACATCGTCCTCTGAAGTTCTCTATGCTCAGGTGTGCAAACGATGCTAATTGCTGTCATGCTGAGTGACAGTAAGGACAGCGGTGAGTAGCTTCAGCAGAAAAGCAGACCTTCTGTTAGCTCCGGGTGCCTCAGGGAATACCCATCCTCCTGCTGCCTTCAGTGCCTCTCGGCAGAGAGCCCTCACTATGGCTCTCTGTGCCCGGATTCGTTCAGCTCATTAGGAGGAACTCAGACACCACTTGATTCCCACAGCAAACAGTGGAAGGAGTCAGCACACAAAGGCCTAAGTCAACTTACAGTGCAGAAATAAGAGCTATTGTCGTTGCAGTAGCTGGGGAGTCCCGTGATGGACTGTATTGACTAGGCAGTCACTGCAAATACTCAGTAGAAATATTTACCTGCACATCTGTGGCACGTGTGAGCATACAAGTCTGCCCAGGATTTTACTATCAACTCCTCGAAAATTTATCTGCAGAGACTAAAATAAACCAGCCCTTGGGGCACAACTGTTAGATATAGACAACAAAAGCCATGCTGAGACCTTTCTGGGTGGGCTCAGTGTTATAACTGGAATTACTGGGGAAGCGAGGACTACTTCCCAGATAAGAAAATGAGCTTCCTCTCATCCTGGCACCCTGCCACCACTAAAGCTACTTCCTTACTACTCCTAGTAATAAAGGAGTCCACTTGTGGTGGTGAATACTTTTTAAGGCAAGCAAAGAACACCAGCATCAAGGTCCCAGGACTATGTCAAAGTTTCAGTCTCATCCTTAAAGCACAAGGTAGTTTCCTGTCTTCCAGAATATCTCTAGTTCTGTGCTGGCAGATGCAAGCCTTCACTCCAAGCTGCATGGGAGCCACAGAGGCTCTCGGCGGGGCTGAGGTCTGCTTCACACCAATCGTGAGACTGCACAGCTCCCTGCTCAGAGCTCATTTGCATCCCACCAGCTCAAGTCTGTGAGCAGCACAAGCTTGCACCTGCCTGCCAAAGGCCACCTAGACATCTCCTAGCCACCTAAAAAGAGACTGCAAGTCACTCTCAGGAGAGGCAGGAGATTATTTTTTTTTCTCTGCATGTGGCACCAATGTATGAAAATCCTGCAGATGATCAAAGATGGCTGTTAACAGCTAACGGCTAATAGTGTTACGTCAATTCTCTTGTAGACTCGGAACTAAAATGGAAAAAAATCAAGAACTACTTACGGATTGCTTTCATTCATGCATGTGTTATCCGTTCCAGGGAAAGCAAGCATCGAAGCGACTAAAGCACCTGTGGTTTCATTATAATTCCTAAGATTTAACAAAGAATAAAGAAAACAGGAAACCATTCAAAGTATTTCCACTACCACCAAGCAGAGCAAGATTGTGTCTGAATTTAGAAGAATTTGTTTAAGATATTAATTAAATTTATTTTATCTAGGATTAATTTAAGATATTAAATAAATTATTATTTATAGTGCTAGCCCTGCAAGTCATTTAAGTAGATGCAACACATGAGGACAGTCACACAGGTTTAAAAGGAATCCAGACACCACTCTACGCTCATCGCTTAGAGTTGTGCAGCTATTTCAGTGATTTGCTGCCTCTAGACTGAAGCCAGATCCTCACGAACTTTTGGCCATCTTAATCACACTGAAAAAATGCACATGCCCTTCAAATTGACTACGTGCCTTGGACTAGTGGAGCCTGGGCAGGAAAGCATGTCCTGTACCAACAGAGAGGGCAGCAATGCAGGCAGTTCACAGGGTGGATCGAATTGGACCTCAGAGTTGTAACGTTGGAAACAACTGATGTGGGGACCTCCCTTTCACATTGGAACGAGTGTACTTATTAAGAAAATCCCTATGGGACAATATGGCTGTCAAATGGTCAGAGGACTCCAACAGGAAACACAAAGAATATTCATCACATTTCACAGTTCATTCCATCTGAAAGGTTGTTCTTCTAAAGCTTTCTGATGGTTGGTGTGAGCCAAGCCATCTACTTCAGAGATCCCTTAGGAACAGGATTTCTACACGTTATCTGCATAACACAACTGCACAGACAACACAGTACGACGTGTTACCTGCTTAATGCTTTTCCACTGCGTGTGCTTAGAAACAATTCTGACAGTAAAACTGGATTTTTTAAGAAAAACCCCACATGTTTAAGAATGACAAAGAACACCACTCACCCAAAGAAGTCCACCTGATCTGATGTGCCATACAGCGAGGGGGGAAAGAATCAGTTCGGGATATTCGGTCTCTTTAGTTCTCAGCGTCCCCAGTCCCATCGCAGCCATCACGAAGAGGACCGGGAGGATGACCTGAGCTATGAAGCCTCTGACATCCCGCCGGGTATGGTGGAATCTCTTAATGAACAAAGCTGATGTCTTCTTAAGCAGCAATGGCAAACCCTGCAGGCTTTTTGATCTAATCAGGAGCTGATCTGGATACAAAAGAAGGTGACATTTTGTCATGGACCTGTATTTGTGAAATGCAGAGATTTGGTGGTTCTAGCATCCTTGAAGTATATTTAGATTCTTACAGATGGCAAATCAAAACTGAAACACATGCAATGGTCAGACTTGGAACAAGACTCAGATTTTGGCTTCTGAGTCATGAGCTCACATAAAAACAGGGGTTTTGTTTGGTTTCAAATGCATACATGTAGTGAATTAATTTTGAGATCTTGCAAGAGGAACACACGCTTCCAGATGCAACAAATTATCTACATCCTACCTACCCAGCTGCAACAGGGGAAACATAGTCTTTTGTATTTGCACACCGAAATTTTTCATAATTTAGAAAGCAGGTTCTCAGACAAATCAACAAGATAATTAATCCCAAAATAAGAAAACAAGGCACATAAACCAGTTGATCTTTTGCATGGACAGTGTTACGGTATACCAAAAGCAGAGGCAAATCCTGTGCAACCTATTTCTCTTTATGAAATATTAACCTACATAACACAACATGAAGCAAATACTTCTCAGTGCTTTCATTAGGGGTGACACTTCTCTATATATACAAGTTACTGTTCACAGTAACATTTATAGTGTAGGTCAGCTTGGAGAAGCAAATACAAAAATACCTTCTGCGTTGTCTCTTGGATGCCTCCCTAACTATAAATGGTGTATTTAAGTTTCTACTCTGAGAAAACATTTCAACCAGCTATTTTCTCATTTTTGGGCCACACTACCTTTTCCAGCATTCAAACCCTCAGAGATACTGGTGTAGCTCAATTTGCTTCTGAAGATGAATTTATCCCACCGTCCGGCCCTTTCAAGCTGTTTGACCCTACTGCAATGGCTGGGAAGCAGCAAAGAGCAGCAAGGAGGACCCAACTTGGAGCTGTGCAGCTTTTGCAACAGGATAAGTGGTTTCCATAAAGATTCGCCGCAATTCTACTTATTATGTAGACATAATCCTCTACATCAATTATAGCAACTACTTTCAGAGATATATATTTGCTCTTTCACCCACACACTGTATTTGATTAGATTAAAAACTGGATCAATTCAAAGGAAGGAGGATGCAAACAAACCCCCTCTGCAATGTATTCTGTGATTCAGACTATTCCAAACCAGAGAATCTAAACAACCATTGAGCCCTGCGCTTCTAGTGATTTATTGATTTTGTGATTCCTGGTTGGGTGAAATGTGGTTTTCAACAAAGAAAGAAGACAGGGAACTCAAATCAGTCCATCTGTCATTGTTTGTATCTGCAACAAATCTGGAAGAAAACATGAAGGTAATTTAGTACCATCTCTTTCGGTGAAGGTATCTGTGCTCACAGACATTTCATCACCGCCCATCTGACCACTGGCACCAGGCAACTGTTGGGCAAGTTCAGCATCTTCTTGCTGGTCTTTCACAAGCTCTTTTGTCAGATTGAGAAACACCTATGGAGCAAGAAAATACAAAGGAAAATTGGTCCAAAAGACTCCTTTTACCGAATCCACTCTCCTACTTTGTAGCTGCAGTTGGTGCAGCAATTGTGAATTACAATACTCTTTCTGATCCTTTTGTGCTCTACAAGAAAAATTCTTTTTTTTTTCCCAGAATAAAATTGTTGTTGTCCAGCTCCTTGTCACCTCATGTCTCTCTCCTGCTGCAGTAGTGGAAACAAACATTTGCAGCTGCCCCCTGGCCCTGAGTAGGTGTAAATGAAGCTGCATTTCAGCTCAGGCTCTACATAATGCTACCTCCTTCACACCGTGCTGTGAGCAGGGCATAGTCGGCTCGCCCTGCACCGCACCAATGAAGAAACAAGGAGGGCTGTTTCCCTGGGATAGTTTCCCCTCTAGCCTCTGACAGTCCCAGCTGCCTCCACACTGCATGTGTGCACTGCCATGGCACCTGAGCTGCATTCTTGCTGCCTTAGGGAACCACCTTAAAATCAAGCAAGAATTTCTGAGCAAAAAGGTAACAATCACCTCCTTCCCTTCTGCAAGGCAAGGGTCATCACTCTTTGTAATTTACTTTTTGTTTCTGGTACAACTAAATGTATGTATTGCACCAGGGACTCTCCATGGGCAGAAAGGTGTCTGTGTTACTCCAAGACGCACCAGGTGACACACTTGTACAATACAGCATCCATGCCCATGTCTATCATCTAAGATGGTTTGCAAACTCCCTCCCTCCTGACTGCATCTCTAGACAAACCCAGATTTGTGGAGACCAGAACAGTTGAAAGAGTAACACATTATTGCCCTCTCTCCTCAGTCTAACTCCAGTATCCCATTTTCTGGGTAAAATGTCAAAGATCTGTCAGTAAGGTGAGACAGTTGTACATTTGGTGTATTAGAATATGTATAGATTAATGAATACATCTACACACTCATATGTTTGTAAGTGTAACTCACTGAACAACCAAACCACTTCTTCCCCTGCCTGCAACTCTCACATCCAAAACATGCCACCATCTAGCCCAGGAAGCAGAGCTACCCAGTGCTGTGAAGTTAATCTCCATAACATTTCATTAAATCGAGCAGATCTTGAGCTCATACCTCTTCCACGGTTGTGTTTGAAATCCCGTAGCAACCAAGGTGGAGATCGTTCAAGCTGGTATCGAGGGCTCTGAGAAGCTCCTGGTAGGCCCCTGAGACTGTGGACTTGAAGGGGGGAAGCACGTACACGAGCTCTCCACCAATATCCTCCTTGAGACAAGCCTCTGGGAGGTGTGACTGGATCAAGGAGGTCACTGCTGTGGTGTCACACTCCTCTATCATGTTCTGAAAAAGGAGGAAAACACTCTGTGGTCACTGAGGGCTGGCAAGGTCCTCATCTTCTTTATTTCTCTGAACTCCCGAATTCACACTCTACACCCAGCCTTGCCTTTAACCATCAAGGAAACCTTGTTCTTTTCCAATAAAACAGAGCATTGACATTCCACTTTTCTGAGGGCCACAGAGGCTGGTCTGGTGGTCCCACTGGAGAGCCTCCCCCTGTTTTGAAGAAAGCAGGGGCCAAACATTCTGTCAGTATCTCTCACCAAGAAGCAGTGGGGTCACATCCAGATCCCCAAAAGTTCTCTCATACCACTACTGACCTTGGATCTGTCACTCAGCTCCTGATGATAAAGCCGTACGTGCCTGCATCCCCGAACAAGCCTTGATGGCCCCCCTCAGAGCTGAAGCTCCCGAGAGCTCTAGCTCAGCTCCACACAGGCTCGCAAATAGGAAAATCTCTGCCTCTGCCCCCAGCAGTGCCTGCTGTGGTGACCATGCCCATGGGACACAAAAGGCAGCTCAGGCCCAGCAGGGAACAGAGAATAAAAACGACTGCATCGTGTACCTGGAATACAGGACGCTCAAGTTCAGACCTCTGCCCTGTGTGTTAGAGCTGCTTGGCTTTTGTAGAGGGGCTGAAGCTAAGAATCCTGCATTTTGGGGAATTCTCCATTTGGGACATCTTTCTAAAGGAAACTTATTTATTAAAAAGCACATAAATTCCAGCATGGGACAGGCAGAGCAAGCTGAACAACACGGTGTCTTGTAACCCAGGTATCTCAGTGGTTCATGCATATGAATAAATGGTCTCACTGGCAGCCCAAGGAAACAGTCCATTATGTTCTTGAACCTGTGTATCCAAACCCTAGGGTTTCAACTCAGATCACATCTCATTTTCACCTGGGCATAAAGTGGTTGCATAAAGAAATTATGACATGAAAATAAAGTTTTACTGGAACAATCATTCCACTGATAACATCTAGGACTGAGATGAGCCTTCTGCAGCATGCTTCATTTCTGTGGGACACTATGACATGCCTCCTTTCTTCCTGTCATATGACTGATTCAGTTTCCTACCCAAGATGCTGGAAAATTTAGGACCAACTCAGACACAAACCTTCTTTTTTGTGAGTGTCAGGTGGTATCCATCACCAAATGTTTCCTTGAGGTAGAATGGTGAACCACAACATTTCAGCCCTCCATGCTCCAGGAAGGCAATTCGGTCACTCAGAACTTCTGCTTCATCCAAGTGATGTGTTGAGAGAATGATGGTTCTCCCTAGGAAACACAAAGCTGATGTCAGCCACCACAGAATAAACACACATGATTACCTGAGACACGTGAAAACTATGTTGAATGAAGGGACACAGGTGAAAATTGACTGGGCTTTTTTTGTAATCATTAGTGAAATCAGATGAAAGGCAATATTATAGAGAACCTGAAAGTTACTGTATTGTAAATTGGGCATCATGTTAAAGTTACTTTTCAAATAACATTTAAATTTACAGAAATCAACCAGCATGCACCCAGAGGGTCTGCAAAATCCCAGCCTCCCACAATTTGTTCTCCGTGGTTTCCAAAACCTGCAGTTCAAAGCCGCTGATACCATATTTACAAAGGCGACACAAATCACTTCTGCCACTGGGCAGCATCTCATCTCATCATGGTACCTTTTTTATTCTTGGAGATAATTTCCCAAATACTTCTCCGAGAGCACGGATCCACTCCTGTGGTTGGTTCATCTAGTATCACCACCCTTGATCCACCCAGGAGAGCAATAGCTATAGATAACTTCCTCTTCATTCCTCCGGACAGGGAGCCAGCTAGCTTGTGACGATGGCTGTACAGACCAGTCTCTTTCAAAGTCCTTGAAAACAAAGAAAAAACAAACCCTGAAGATTGTCCTTCAGGCATCTTATAAAAGCAGGGGATCAGAAAATACACAAAAAACCCCAGCATAACTACAAATGAAAAACTGCTCAAGTATGGACTGCTCTTCTGAATGGTCACAGTGCAGGGAGATGATTCGCCCTGTGGCTCAGTCACTGGGATTTTAATTTAAAAACATTTTTTCAGGATGTTTTCAAAGTTTCCATTTGACAAGTCAAGGTTAAAGGCTCAACCTCATCAACTGACAACACCAAGATCCAAACTCCCTGGGATGTTCTGGCTGCTTCACTTCTCTGCAGAACTAATAAAGCCGACATCATCTTTCTGACTAGTTGATTAAATCTCTTTCTGGGGAAACTTGTAAAGCAGCAAGTACTAGACCCTTAGGCCTATATAAATTCATCTCCAAAGAATTACTACAGAAGCTTGTAAACCCCCTGGAGATGTTGTTTTCTTACAGCCACAGATATCAATATATTCCTCTAGTCAGACTACAGCCTTCCTTGAAATCTATGCTTGATCTGCAACAGTACTCGAAACCATTCATTTGAGCTTTTCAGTGGCAACGGCACTACCACACAATAATTTTGACAGCTCTTTCTCTCTCTCTCTTCCCCAACCCTGCTATTTTTATACCTCTTCACTTCTTGGTAGAGCTCCTGTTTACTCCAGTGAGGGACTTTGATGTACCCGTAGAGCAGCAGGTGTTCCTTTGTGGTGAGGTAGTTAAAGAGCACGTTGTGCTGCATACACACCCCCATGTTCTTCCTGATAACTTCCTGGTCAGTCCTGATGTCTTTACCGTACACAAAGATAGTACCTGATGACGTAGGGAACAACCCAGTCAAAATAGATCTGGAAGGGAACAATTAATAAGAAGACAAGTTAGAAAAAGGAGAAAGCCATAGGTAATTTTTTTCACATGATCCTGTATCTATCATCACTTTCAAAGTTTCCATACATGGCCGTCACACTTCTTCCAGCCAGAGATCACTGACCATTGCTCCTTCTGCTGTCTGGCTGTGCTTCGGCAGAGCAGTGCCCAGTTAGCATCAAAGCACATCCTTGTACCCTTCTGTGGGAACGTGAGAGCAAATACCAAGCTCACACACTGAACTCTGGCTACTTTTCACATGTTCTTTTACCTGCTTCAGCCCTTCTCCCCCTAAGT
This sequence comes from Trogon surrucura, assembly GCA_020746105.1. Taxonomy (NCBI): domain Eukaryota; kingdom Metazoa; phylum Chordata; class Aves; order Trogoniformes; family Trogonidae; genus Trogon; species Trogon surrucura. The sequence goes on along the minus strand of CM036621.1, from coordinate 49,201,906 downwards.
CAAACCCCATACATCAGACCCATTGCATATCCCACGCATCAATACTCATGAATACCCTTGACTTTCAATTCAATCACTGGGAATTCATATAATGCAGTTACTCTACATTTTTTGAGGTTTGTCTGGAGCATCCAGACAGTTTCATATTGCTAACCACAACAGAGGTTGAAAACCACATCTCTGTCTTACTAACCACATCAGAGCACGGAAACCTGACTTCTCTGCTGTTATTAACAAGAAATGGGAGAGGACTTCCAGATGAGGCACCTCACAGTGGGCAGCACTTTCATCTGGCTCAAGCAAATAATTACTGACCTAGCAATACCCATCACATCTGAGTCAAACACTCTCTGCTCAGAATAACTACTTCACAATACATATAGGTCACTTTTGGTGCTGTCCTGCAGGGACTAAAGGCAGAAGATGTATGCCAGACCACCCTTCACCCTTTCAGAGTTTCCCCTTCTCCTGGGACTTTTAATCATCATTAAAAAGGAAAGAAGTAACCTGTGACCTTACACAGAATTTGAAGTCTGCACTAGGTTTCAAGAAGCTATTATACTTTTCTGCATATCACCTTTGCCTACACTTTGCAAACAGGCTATGAGATGAATTGATAATAAGCCGAGATGAAGCACACATCTGTCTTACTGTTTTTAGCTCTTCTGAGGCTTCTATTTATCAGCTTAATGTTGCTTTCAGAGCAATGCACATATATATCAGTGGAGAAATCAAGTTCTACACGTCTGTTTTAGTGCTGCTATCCAGCAACTCAAATAATAATTTATAAACAGCAAGACTGGAAGGGCTGAAAGGCCAATGTATTAACTCGCTGCCATTCCAGCCCAGCCAACACATGAGTTTGAACAGTTGGATTATACCTTTATTAAGCCTCCTTGCTAATATCACTTCAGCTTTGGTGTATGCCCAAGCTACCCAAAGCTTTCAGAATAACCTAACCCCAGGCACCAAAGCATCACGGAACAAAACGGGAGAACAGTCGCTGTGCTGTGCGTTACAGGTATCCTACCAGATCAAAAAGCATGTTCCTAAGCAGAAAAGAGCCTTTAATTGTAACAGATGAAGGCACTGCTGAGGTCATCCATGAGCAAGATAAAATTACACAAGAGATTTAGCCTAATAAAGTATCTTATTCAGTCTCCCAACACTGCATAGCCCCACTTGCTCTCACGTTCACCCAGTCATGCCCCACAGTGTTAAAAAAAGCAGCTTTGAAGGATACGCACATGGTCGTAGTTTTCCCAGCTCCGTTGTGTCCCAGCAGGGAAGTGATATTCCCTTCATAGAAGTTGAGGCTGAGGTTGTCCACTGCAGCTTTGGATCCATAAACCTTTGTAATGCTGCGGAGGGAGACTCCCAAGGTGAGGTCAGTGGGCTCGGGTTCCAGGTGAGGCGGGGCGGCACCTTTGACAGCAAAGGGAAGGGTCAGAGGACAGCTGCTGCACTGCAGCAGATGTTTGTGCTCTCTCCTCACTTCAGAGATAAGCAGGGCTTTTAAAAGCAAAATACAGCATAAGTAGGTGCCTTTCAGCAAGGAATGTAGAGAGCATTTCACAGGATCTGTATCATCTTGAGCTCTCTGGGATTTCTCCTTTTTACTTCTGCAGCTTCTAATAACTCCTGACAATAAGCACTAATCACTTTTGAAAAGGTCTCATATTTAGATGTTTCAGAGCACCTAACTTAATTTATATGAAGCAAGCATAGAAAATTAAGAGGACACACAGCAAATCTACTGAATTATTTTCAGCTAGGTAGAATCAGCAAGCTTTTATGTGTGATCTCACAGTATTTTACAGGCTAAATATTTAAAGAGATGAACAAAAAAGCACACATCCCTTTTGCCTAGTCGAAATCTGTATTTGCTTGCACAAGCAAAAGCATATTTCTACACAGAGCATTGCAAAGTGAGACACATGCATCTAATGTAATTGCCCAACTACAACATACATAAATACGAGTATTTATGTGAATATCAGTGCTGAATTTCCACACCAAATAGGAAGAACAAATATAATTCAAAAGCCAAATCTCCATTCAGGCAAGTAACAGCTTCCACTTTTTCTAGCGCTACAAAATAAGGATCAATACAGAAATGTGCTTTTCGAGGACAGTGCCCCTTTACAAACTTGGCTTTGTCTACCTAAAACATAGGTTGGTATTGTTACCCCATCTAGCATTCACATACATATCTTATTGTTCAGGGTGGATTCTTTCCTCAGCATCAGCTTGGCGAAGAGAAGGCCACTTCGTTTCTCATTCCAGAAGGGGAGGTAACTATTGTATTCAATCCAGTAAGATGGAAGCAACGGGAAATACCAGGGAGCAGCCATACCGTATCTCCCTGCAAGGAGAAGAGGAATCTCATTCAAGTTGCTGCTTCTGAGGAGGTATCACTATTGGGGTGAACTCAGAATAGCAAAAATAAACTCCACAGAGATCTCTCCCCTCTTGATGTGCTCATGTACTACTGATACTTGGTGGAGAATTTGCCCGACACACACAACAGCAAGCGTTCACTAATTTGTTATTCTGAGTAACTTCATAGCTGGAGGGCAGGAGTACTTACATTTTCCACTGGGGTACATTTCCGTATGCCAGTGGACTGCTTCATTAGGTGGGGAAGAACAGAAAAAGACAAATGCATTTGCTCTTGCCCAAGGCAGGAACTACTTTTTGAAATCAGATGATACAAGTAACGCAACACAAAATCATTCAACTGACAAATGCAGGCTAACGTGCTCTGTTCTCATTTCCACTGAGCAGACTGCAAACACATCCTCCCATGTCCTTGGCTTCAGCTTCTTCAGGAGAACCACCTTCCCATGTGATAAACAGAGGAACCTAATTCTCCCTTGCTTTGCTCTGTCTCAGTTTCATTAATACTCTCAGGCAGCTAAAAAGTAATGCTCCCTTTGATCTAGAAACAGAGGTATTGTGTGTGCTGACTGTTTTACTGCCTGAACCATGGAATCGGCCAGTGTTGTATTCACTGTTTTCCAGAAGCTGATACAGTGCCAGCCTCAATGCTTTATCCTTACCTGGGAAAACATTCCTTATGTACCATCCCAGGATAAAGTAAATGAAAGAGTCTATCAGAATGAGCCAGCACATCCAGCCAAAGGAAGTGTTGTCTCCAATCATTGGGGACTTATACATGTTGTCCCACTGCAGACCTGCAGAAAGGAATTTAGAAATACAAATAGAATCTGTATTAGTTAATAAAATGTCACTACCATGAGACCTCAAAGCCTAGTTTTGTCTACGATAAACATACCTATGCCCTGTGCCTCATATCGAGCAATGTACTGACTTGCATAACTGAACGCAGTTGGAGACAACAGACTCTGTGGAACAAACAAAAACGAAAACAAAGAACTTATGAACTAGTCTCAAAGAGAAACCAAGTCAGTCAACCAATCAAGTATCTCATTGGTTTGGCCCAGTGGGCAGGCAAATCTTTCTCCAACAGTCACAAAGAGCACTGGACCAGGGTTATGATGGGTGACACTTCTGGTGATGGGCTGTAATGTCTTCTTAGACCCTGCCTGTCTTTCGCTTCCATACCTGGCACCCAGCTCCATCCCTTATACAGGGTGTTACTTTAGGCTTGTTGAAATACTGGCTGACTTTTGGAACCTAATACCCACCTATTTCTGTCCTTTGTGAGAAACAAGGCTGGCAGGTGGGAACTCAGAGAAATTCTGTAACTATTGCTTTCAGTCATGCGACACAACTAATTGCAGGTCTCCCTCAAACAAGCCATGGCCAATTCTCCTGTCGTGCTGTTGTACCTCTCAGCATCCACTGACGGGATTTAGAAAGGCACCCAACTGATGTACGTTTGTGACACAAGCTATAACAAGAGCTGAAGTTTATTGAAGGTTGAGTGTCCAGTTCCAGACGTACTGTCCCTGCCACTGAAAACCAGAACTTACCAGCAGAGTCTTCACAGAGAAGCTCAAATGATTCTCAATGACAAGCAACACGATGAAGGGGAAGAAGGTGAGGATGTACACAAGACTGCCCACCAAGGCTGCTATGTTGGTATTATTGAAGAAAACACTGATGAAGTAGCTCATGGCTATGATAGACAGGCTATAGTCCATAAGGTACAGGAACAGGAGCGCTGTGTTTGTTTTGGGAAGGATGTCACCCACTTTTAGAACAATGATGAGGAAGGTGACAGTAATTAGAAGGAAGATGGCACACTCTATGAACCAGGCGATGAAATGGCTGCTGGCATTAACACCCATCATTTTCATGTACTACAGAGAGAAAGGGGGAAAAAAAATCAGAAATTACAAAAGATTTTTTTAAGAGATCTTTCTGCTGATATTTTGGGGTTTTTGCACTTTCTGGACAAAGCATGCAACCAAACCATGCTCTTTCATGCTTTAGCATACTGCATGTTGATAACCAGGGAGAAACCATGTGCTCACATTTTTGGAACGCCCGATCTTGGCAAAATGGTCTATTGCAAAAGAACAACACAGACAGGATCCCCAAGTATGAAGCATCACAGCCCACAAGCTCCGAAGCAACTTCTGGCTTTAGATCTATAAGTTTTCTAAAGCATTTCAGGTTTTTTTTAAATTATTGTATTGAGGTTTAGGGCTGGGCTGGCCACTACATCCTGACAGATGCTCTCTAACTCCTTTCCCTCCCCAAATGGGAAGGAATAGGGAATAATGCAGACAGACATAGGGACAAGAAAAGAAAACTAATCCAGCTAATACTAATTGATCCTGTGGCTTGAGCATATCTTTGAAATCAAACCATTTTTCACACAACCCCAAGGCAACACATAATACCTAAATTACAATGGTTATAAGGGAGCAATATTAATTTATATTAGCTAATGATCTAGTCCACAAGACTTGTGTAAAACTGGAAATTTGCACTGATAAAAGTAAAAGAAACTACAGGTGCAGGTGTCTTGTTGTAGGTTATTACACACCTAAAATGGTTACTGACACCCTGGTTCTTAAAGATGGTGAAACCGGGTTCCCTAAACTAGAGTGAGACTAGCCAGTCACTGGGGTTCGCTCATTTTCAATCTCATCACAGTTCATAGAGACTCCTTTCCTGGAGAAGTTTTCAGTGAATCAGTATTTGTTTCCATGGTATTGGATAAAAAACAAATCTGTTCAAGCTTTTGTTGCTTGCTGAAGCTTAGTTTTACAAAAGTTCTTTACTGCTCCTCTCTGTTGATGGTGATCACACTAAAAACCTGAGTTAATTTAATAAATTCCCTATGTCTCAATGTCATTTCTTTTCCAACAGGCAACCTGAATGAAGAACTTCATTTCAGAAGAGCTGATGTAATATGTAGCACCTTCTGAAATATTAAGTATAATAACTTCAAGGACAGGAAATGTCACTTTTCATGTCTTTGTCCCCAGTAGGTATGACTCAAAGTCAATTCTGAGAGAGCTTTAAATCTTCAGAAAACTTGCAACTTTGTGAGGTCCTCGCGTTTCCAGCATTCAGAACTGCAAAGCAGTATTCTCACCACTTGAAGGGCAAATGCCCTGCGTTTCTATGGTTTTGAGCTTGGTTACAATGTCAGAATTCAAACGCTGCAGGTCAAACAATAGGTATTTGGAATATTATTTTCCTTAATGCTTGCTTCTCTCCATTTAATACTGCACACAAGACATACTACCCACTAATAAGGAAAATCTGTTTATAATTTTGCATGCCCCAGGAAGTTTTACCGTACCTCATAAAGCCTCAGATCTTTCTCTTGAACAAGTGTTTTAACAAAATCAGCTATAAACAGCACCCAGGCAGCCATCAGAGCAAATGGAAGAGAGTAGGTCACGCTGGTTAAAAACCTGTAAAAGGCAAATGCAGGCTTTAGCTGAATGCAAAATGTTCTGGGGATTAAGGCTTTATACCGAATATATTTTTCAGAATAATACTTTGGCACAGGAAAAGACATGCTTATATTTCAAAACGCGGAGTATAATTAATAATTACAAAAAAAAAGGCCATTTTGCCATTGCATTGGATTTTCTATTCACAAAACTCCTGACTGTTCAAAATTTGCTTTTATTTTAAAAAAAAAAGAAAAGAAAAATCACAGAGGGATTTCCAGATGTATTCTGGGAGTTTTTCTCAGCAGCAACTCTGGCAGGAGCAGGAACCACCATGGGCAGTGGCATCTCCTGGCTCCCTGATGTCATGCATCCCATTTTGAAACATCCCAGCAGCAAGTTGTAATTCCCAGTTCTGTTAGTAGGTATAATGGTCAAATTTTGTTATCAGATCATTTTTCCTGTTGCCCGAGTTTGGATATAGTTGCTTCCCCTCAGATTGTCTGTCCTATTACCCCAAGAGCCAAGTGCTACAGATCCAGGTCTACAACATGGGCTTCACTTTAGCTAAAACGTTCTTCCTGTGCCAAATGTGGGCAGAAAAAAAGACAGCAATGGCCAACAGTAAATTTCTCCTTTTTTGATGGAATGCAAGTTTTTGCAGATGGAGATTCATCTCATTCTATTTGCAGGGCTTATGCTTTCCTCTCTCATTTCTAAATTGGCTTAAACAAAAGTCATCAGTGTTATTCCTGGGAAAAGTTTAATGTATAACAAAAGTAAGAAATTACAATGATTATATTTGGGTTTACATTTTTTGACTTGTAAAGCTGCAAATTTCCCACAAACCATGGAAGTGCTTCTATGCAAATGAAGCCATATTTATAAAGAGCAACAAAAAGGCATTTCAGTTGCTCTACTACTTCTTTCTTGTTTGAGGCGTTGGCTACCACCTTGCGCATGATCTCTAAGCTATTAAAAATCCAGCATTTCTCACCACTTTCTGTGTACTGGCATACATAGTCCCTCCTTTTCCCTACAGGATGGTAACTATGAGATAACAAGAAGCAGTCATTTTAGGGTGAATTCTACCAGATGAAGATCCAGAGCCTTTAGGTATTTTAATAATTGAGCACACTCCTGTCCTTCTGAATCTGGGGTGGGGAGGGAAACCCAAAGGCGAGCGGTTTTCTCAGCAGCCCAAGAACAACCAGAGGAGGAGACAGCACTGTAGCAAATGCCTCCAGCAGCCAGTTAATCATTGTACAAAACTATCTCACAGCAATAATCCATGTATTTGCAGCTAGAAGTCAACACTCGGTTTGAATGCTATAGCTCCTATAGCTATATGTCCCAGATAATATTTTAGCTCATGCAGTAGACACACGGGCTTTTTAGCAGAAAGAGCTCCTAGGTCTAGTCCATATTTTTAGTCCAGGTGAGACCATCAGTCAGGGTGGAGTGACCATCCAACCTACCAAGATTATTTGCTGAATGCCCTTCAGTGATTTCTGACAGACACTGAAATCCTGGTGTGTTTTCCGCTCAGTTTGGCCACCAGCTGTGGTCAAGGTAGTAACTCTGAGGAAGTACGGTGTTGCCAGCTTTCCAACGCAGACCAAAATTGCCTTGCCAGAGGGGCAGGTCCTCAGCTGTGAGAGATTGGTTTCTCTCTATTGCATTTGGCAGAGATGCAGTTTATATTAGCTGCAGATCTGGCTCAAGATGAGTGGAAAGGAAAATGATCCAAAACTTTTTGATCTGAAAACTTATTCAGGTCCACACACAGTTCATGCTGCACTGCCCTGTGTAACAGGCTGTTAACCCTGGTAACTCAGAGCAACGACAGCTTCTCTGTCCTCCCTCATTATTGCAGAGATGAATGGTACAATTTTGTCTTCCCTCTTAGCCTTCTTAAAGCATCTGAGAGGCACCTGTATTGAGAGTGATCTACTGTACACTGAACATTAGCTAGAATCATTGGAATTAACAACAAATACCACAGATGGATAGCAATCTCTAGAAACAAAGCTCATAAACCTCAGGACTCTTTTTTTTTTTTTCCCCCTAGCAAACACATTTTCTACATTTTGCTGCACTGTCTGCATGTAGACATCTTCAGAACAAGCCAACACTCTCATTTAACCTGCCAGCTCCAGTCTCAGTTCCACCACGTGTAGTAGAACAGGGGCAGCAAACTTTACCTGCTGTAAAACCTAAACTTACGGTGACAATTCAGATACATACAGAGCACTGGAAACAAAAAATTAGGCAAACTAAACATAACCCACTTATACTAAAGTCCAAAATTCCCTCTTTTGTCCAGACCCTTGGAAAATAAAAATCAAAAGAACACCAAAGCCTGCAAAATGAAATTATTTCTACACCACGTGAACATGATATTAAGGTGACCAGCGCAGCTAGTGAACTCCGCCAGTCAGGCAAGACAAACTTAGACAAAGCACGAAGACAGAAGCCACGCAAACTTACATATCCTTATTGTAGCAGGGGTAGGGCATGGCCTGGACTTGAACAGCTATTTCCTCCAGATTCTTGCCAGTCTGCAACTCGATAATGGCTCTTTCAATGCTGTCCTGGATATAAATAAATGCCCGGCTGTAAATTTGGCTCTGCGAGGTGGAGTTGTGCGGGCCCACCGTCCAGATGCGCTCCCTTATTCTGTTGGTGGTTTGGGTGATCCTGCTGCTCATCCGGATGGTGTAGTGGAGCACAGGAGGGAGGGCCAAGGCCCCATAAACTGAGCGGCCAGGGCTGCCATGGCTTGAAGGCAGCTTGAAAATGATACCTTGGAAAAGAAAGGGAAAAGGCTTTCTTTCAGAATCGACAGCACAGGAGCATTACACACAGATACACAGGAACTCCTTATTTTTATAAGCCTTTTCTACGTTACAATCCATCTTTTCATTTCTTTGCCGCACAAATAATACTCAGATGGGTAGGCTGCTTATCGAAGCTCTAGAAGTGGAAACTATACATCACTGCAACTGCTCGTACTTTCAAATGTGACCAAAGATTCTGGGTGCGAAATACATCCCCAGAGCCTTTAAATCTTTTCCCACTGAGCATTCAAAAAAATCAAAGGCTCTCCAAATAACGAGCTGTGTTTGGAAAAATCTTGCTGTTAACATGGACTCTCAGGTATCTGTTAGGTGTGTCACTCAGCACACACACCTCTCACGAATGTGCTCAAAGATGCTCTATCAATAGAGCTCTCATAGTGGTGCTGTGACACAAAAACCTCAGGAGCACGGTGGTGTAAATCGTTCATAATCTATACACATTTTTGTGCCCATACAAATTCCTGCAAAGCTCAGAATTTAAGAGCTTGCAAGTTCTTGTTAGGAAATGGCACGCTGTAGATACAATTTGACAGACAGGACCTTTTTTTCCTTTAAAATGTCTCAGTAAAGGCAATACCACAGAAGTTTTTCTCTCCAAAATATATTTTCTGATTTTTCTATATATAAAGCATACGATAGAATGAAGGACAAACATGGAAGAAAACCATTTTTATGCAACCAGACAAATATTACCAGGGTCCAAAGTTCCATGAAAAGAAAAAGTTTCTATCTACCCCTCAGCTGTGAGGTATTAAACTAAACAGGTCACAGGACTTACAATAAATCCTAATTGAGGAGATACTGGGCATTCTTTAAAAATCAAGATACATTTCATTCAAATTAATATAAGCTCCAATTCTCAGTTGTCTGATCCGAAACTGCAATTTGATCCACAAATGTGAGAAGTGTGACTGAGGAGACCCAATATAATATAGCTGGAACATCTCAAGAGCTTTATGATCTTCTAATAAGTTGAACTGTCTCATGTCTGGACTCGGTGATCTTAAAGGTCTTTCCCAACTTAAATGATTCTATGATTCTGTAACACCTTTCTCCATTAAAGCATCATTTCCCATGGGGGGCTGAAAGAAGGCAGTTGTCATGAAGATCTCCTAAGCGCAGTGAAATTTTCTCCAAATTGAGAATTACCCATGAGGAACCAGCAGTTGACCAAAGGCTTTCTATAAAGACAGCAAAGGTACAGGAGAAGAGGAGGTATCAAAGGAGAGTGTAAAACCCTGCCATAAGGAGGTCTTGGCGTGCAGGTCCCACATGCATCAGCTTAAAATCGATTGCTGTGTGATGGGAGCTGTGACAACAGTTGCTGGTAGAAAGCCAAACTTCTTATGCTGCACTCCCACCCTGTACCAGGCTACCTTTAATTTACAAGGGAACTTGAGACTGTCACATACTTGCAAAAAGCTCATTCTTCAGAAAGAGCTTGTTAGCCACCTTTTCCATTTCCTCTAAGTTTTTGACTCCTTGAATGCGATTAAATGAGACACAGGAGGACACATTTACAGCAAGGGTCGCTAATGTATTCAGCTGATCGACAATGTCAGCATTGTTCTGTAATTCCAGCCGAATATCATCTGGAAAAAAAACAAACAAGAAAAACAAACAACCACAAATTAAACCAGCAGCATCACTACACATTGCAAAAAAATCCAATACGTCATTCCACTCTTTATACAAATGACGACACCAGAAAGGAAGAAAAAACCTCATCACACTAAATATTAAGTGCAAAATACATTTCTGCACTTTGCAGCGCAACAAAGGCATGTTGCTGACCCAATTTTTATGTTAATCATTTGTAATATGCTTGTGAGTTTGCCTTTGGGAGGATGCCAGCAGCGGGATGTGACAACCATCCCAAATCAGAAGTTGCTACTAACCTGCTGAGGTTTTAGACTCGTACAGGAAGCTCCCCACTTTTCCCACATCTTATGGGTTTTGATGTAATCAACTCGTTTGTTGGGCTGCTCTGTCTCATAGGAGAACGTGCCTTATGCAAGCACATCAAGGAAAAGCTACGTCTGTTGTGTTGATGTGTGTACTAAAGCTGGTAATGGAGTTTAATAAAGACACTGATGTTTCCTGCTGTTTTAAAAGGTGACTGCATAATGCAGTGTAACTAATATGGAACAGCTGCTGCAGGCATGATGATTTTATGGGGAGTTAAAAGACAGGAGATGCTACTTGTGAAATAACACAGGGGTCATCACGAGCAGTATGGAAATATCCTTCTGACTGCAACAGACCACTACTCTTGGTTTATGCCGGTTTTGCTGGCGTAACCCAGATCTACGTTGACATGCACGGCCACTCATTGAAAAAGAGGGTAGGGAAAATAAGACCAGCTAGGAAGGGACTGTGATCACTGTGCTGTGCACTAATAGGGGATGTATCCACCACGGCTGTTAGCTCATGATTCCCACAGTGCAGATCAGCAGCTCTCACCCTGAAGGACCGAGCAAGGTCACCAGAGAACAGCAAATTCCAGAAAAGCATCTCCTGTAACAATGCCTCTGGCTCCATCAGCCTGGGTACCTTTATCTGATTCTTTGCTTTTCTGCTCTGGAAAACTTCTAAGTTGAGCCCTGATGTGATGCAAGCGAGCTCTCCATATTCCCCAAGAGAGTTCCAGGTAGCTCATTTGAAGTGCTAATTATGGCTAAACAGTGTCCTCCAGTGGCCACACTCAGCTGCAGAGATTCCCATCCTACCATCTCTTCAATACTCGGGAGAAACATCTCTTCATAAAAGCCCTGTGCTTTCTAGGAGCTTTTTCCCATAGACCACAAGACTTTTGAATCACAGCTGAGATTGCTTTGCACTGAAGCATCCAATACTGGCCAGAGAAGAGCAGCACCAGAGGATGGTTACAATTTGGTGACTCTGGAGCTCCTAGACCTGAAGTATAGAGAGGAAGGCAGCAAATGTAGAACAACTTACCCAGTTCGTTTATTTGACTCAGCAGCTCAGCTGCATCCAAGTCCACCATCAGCTTGATAAAAACCTGCACAAAGGGATTCTGCAGGGTGTTCTATCAACAAGCAAAATGAAAAAGCATCAGTTTGACCACGAGTCCCTTTGAACTTACTTAGTGTATTTCCAAAATACATCAGCCTTCACTCAACACTAGTACCCTCCTACTCCTTTCCTGATCTTCTACATTCCACTCAGCATATCAGGATGGGGAAATGTTAGCAATGGAAATGTCATACACAGCCCTGTGAACCCAAGCCAGTGTTTCCTGGAATCAGGAGAAGATGGCAGTTGAGTCTCTACCAGGCTCTAGAGTCCCATGGAAAAATTGTGGATAAACTTTATTATTCTAGAAGTGCAGTAAATTTCATTTGTGCCTGTTTTTAGGTCCTGTGAAGACAGCCAGAGCTCAAATTTAGCCTGGAGACCAGCAAACAGATTTTTGTTTGGCTGTATAGTTCGTTATTCCCCTAATAAGTGCAATCAGCAGAGAGTATTTGACTTCACTTTTGCATATTCCACTCTGTATTTTCTCTCAGAGCTGTGAAAATTCAATGAATTCCAGCCACTGAAATTAACTTGTAATGCTTTAGAGTTCCAGAGACCTCATTTTCACAGTTTTGTAAGAAAAGGAGACAATTTTTACTGCAGAGAATGGGAAGCAAGTATGTGAAACATTACAGCCTACTGCTTTCTGTATCCAAGCAAGGCTAGGCTCCTTAGGAGGGGAAAAAGAAATCTTATTTACATTCACTGACGTACAAAGACATCTTCCAGCTCTTATGTGTGAACCCAGAGCTACATTCTTATTATAGATACTGTTTCATTTTCTGAAAAAGTCATTTCTTGCCTGGTCTTGGCTGGCTGGATCACTCCATCAAGCAGAAAGTTAATTTACAAACTGAAGAGCATTCCCTGCTCACCGTAGCCTTCCAGCAGGCCTCAGCATGGCCAGTGTCATGGACCATGTTACAAACAGATCATTTTGGGGAGAGAATTTGCATGGAAAGGTGTGTCAGGAATATTTCTGTTACAGGAACAGGCAGGCAGGCACAGAAACTGGGAAGTCCAGAAAAAAAAGCCTGACACAGGTTTCTCCCGCTGACCTAAGATGTCCCTGAGGTCCAAGGAACCCCGGTTTATTTCAGTGAAGAAATCCACCCTTCCAATGCCCTCCCACGAGAGAGACAGGGGAGGTAGGATCTCATACCTTGATCATCGGAACTGTCTGGTTTAACTTAGTCAGTGAATTCATGATGACAGGAGACTTGTCCAGCCACTCCTGGGACTTCAGGGCTAGATCAGCCATCTGCTTCAGGGTTGCATTAGACTATAAAATAGTCCAAAACATATGAGGATTTATTTATTCACTACCTTAAAGCTCTTGAAAAATAAATATGTCAATAAATCAGCTAAGATAAAATTTGATTTCCTTAGGATTTTTCTTAGCACCCTATCACTGTTTGGCAAAATATCCCTTAAAACACTGAACTTGGATGCAAGTATTTGAAAACATGACCTCATGTGATATTTGAAGTATGTCTTGGATATGAGCTTTCCTTCTACCACCGGTGAACAAGTAGTGGTTATAGCATTTGTCTTGGGAGACATCTCTCTATTATTGGCTGAAAATATGGGGGTGAAACTTCATAAATTGAAGGCCTTAAAAATTGTATTATAAATATTAAACCAACAGCAAATTTTTTTAGACGTAAGAGTCATTCAGTGCCGAAGGATTACTCATATGACCAGCAATATAACTGGAAAAAGATAATTTGATTAATACTCCAGTCAGAAAATAGACATCTGCTTCTCAAATAAGCAAGTCCATGCTCAATAAATTACAGCCCTTTTTAGCAGGCATATCCTGATGCACTGTAAACAGAGACGTACCCTTCTCATGATTGCTCGAGTTTCTATGGTGTCTGGTGTATAAAGGATTTTCCCAAGCACCATTGGTTTTAAAAAAGACCAGATTAAAGCTCCAGTTGGGGTCTTCACCAGGTCCAGGTAAAAGGATAAGCAAAAGGGTGCTGCAAGGGGAGAAAAGCAAACAAATTGCACAGAGCACAAACAGACCAGACATGTGAAAGCTACCAGTGTATTTTCTCCCATCTGCCCAGTTTGTTGCTGCATCTGGTGAACGACTTCAGAGCCCTCTTAACTGACTGATATAATGTGTCTTGACAAAAGCAATCCACCCCCAAGATCTCCTGTTGCTAAACTCAGGACAAGAGCCTTGCTGTTGGAGCCAAGATTCTCTGCTTGAAGGTTAAACGGAGTTTTGTGAGCTCAGAGGAGCTAATAATGTCAGTACAGTCGGAAAAACTACACATCAAGAAGAAGCAGTGACCTGTCAACCCCTGAGACCGGATCATCAACAAATGGGAAACAGTGCAGTACCAAGCACTGCCCTGCTACATAGGCTGCTCCCCTTTTAACATTTAGGGAAATCAACCACCAATAATTAGGGCAGTGCAGAACTTCAGCTAGCACAAATCATGAGCACTTACAGCCCTCCAGAGACATGTGGGGGAACAGCTCAGTACTGGATCCCTCTGGAAACACTGGAGTTTCACTCCAAAATGTTTTTGCCTTAAGGAAAAGCCAGACTTACTTGAGTCACGAGGAATCCCATATTTCCTCATCATCTTTTGAACATAGACATCCTCCACAGAAGAACTGTTGCCTACAGGGTCTCCAAAATCCGGAAGCAAGGACTCAAAAAACAGGGGTGTGATCTCCTGGTTGCAGAGAACTTTTGACATGGACTTAAATGTGCCATGTGTTACCCCAGAGTTGATTGGTTTAAATAATGCCTGCAGAAAAGACAAAAGGCCAATGAATCCTGCACACTAAAAGCATCTCATTTTGAGAAGAAAAAAATAAACTAACGGAATTAGAAGGCAAAGATAAGATTGAACATTAGACCCTGGGTTAGAAGACAGAACTAGTCACACAGATATGCACATGTCCTATCCCTATCCCCATCTGGGCCATGACTGCACGTGGTTCTGCAACGTGCAAGGCAACGTGACGACCAAAACCAATTCCGGCGATCTGTGCTGTCATTGACTATGGTTCAGAAAAGGATTGGATCCAGTGCTGGATGAAGTTAATGCAACCTGAAGTTACTGCAGCTGTCAGAGCAGGACTGGGTTTGTATGGGATGTTTTGGGCAGTCATGAGGCTTCGGGTGTGATCTGATGCTCACTAAAGCTACAGCAAACTTTTGCTGTTGACATGGGTGGTTCTGGATAGCCTTTAGTGGACAGTTCTCCAGTTGTTTTCACAAACTGATCCCTTCCAGTATTTTGTTGGAAGTCTACCCTCCTTCAAAACAGCTGTTCAGCCCCTGCATTTTTGTTCCGAGTGTCCCCCCTGTCATGAGCACATGATGGTTCCACTGCTCCAAATCAAAGCTCTCCCAGGAAGGCAAAATGTAAGTTTGACAGAAAGTCTTCTTTGAACACTGTTGCTTTAAAAGAGAAACAGTAATCTATGATTTAATATACCTTTGGCTTCTAGGGTAAGAAATGCCTGTGAAAACTGTTCCAGTGGTGTTTGGCCTCCAAAGCACATGCAGACTACACATACCTGAGACAGTGGCACATTTCTAGACTGTCGGAGCGTCTTCAGTGAATTAATAGCTTGCAGCAATGGATCAACTCCAGACTCAACCTGGTGTCTGAAATATTTCATTTTTGTCAGAAGGCCTAACATCTTGTCCACGGGTTTCTGAAGCTCCTTAGGGAAAAACATCTACAAGACGCAGGAAGGAAAGGAATTATGATTAGCAGGAATCTGTGTGCACATGGATGTACACACCCATATTGTGTTAATTCCAAGAGAAAGACTGTGGGATTTTCAAAACTGTTAGGAGACTTAGGGAGCAGATGTCCCATGGGAAATGAATGGGATTTATATTACTAAATCCCCAAGCGCTTTTGCAAACCACTCCCCTGAATATTATATATGCTGAACAGTGCATTCTTCCAAACATCTACAGTTGGGAAATCCTTACCAAATGTTGGCTGCAAAACAATCTGAGTCTCTAAGAGGTAGCATTTCCCACAATGGAGATGTCAAACTCTACAAATGACTTTTGACCTGACCCAAATTGATCTGTGTTCTCACTTAATAACAATTTTTCCCCAGGATCACTTCTGTAGCATTTTAAAATACGTATTCAATACACACTCCTCCACAAATGGTATTTTTACATGCTGTTTATATAGTTGTGTATGCGTGTGATATTTGAAATCATTTAATAACTTGGCAGTACCAACTAGATTGGGAAAATACACTGTATAGGACTTTTCAAGGAATAAACAAAAATTTAGCCCAGTGCTTTATTTTTAGGAAGCCCGAACTCAGCTGGGAATGTTCAAGAGGTTGTGACAGCACATAAGCGATACTAGCAGATAGGGAGGAATTTAGAGTAGGTCCAGTGCCTTTAAATGAGGTTTGCTGGTTTACACCAGCTGGGTTCCTCATTTATATCCACACTGTCACAGCATGGATATGCAATAAAAATTACTGCATGAGCAAAGCCTGATCTTTGGCTTGTGTAAATCAGCATAGCTTCTGGCCACTGCAATGATATTTTATGACCTTTCAGCCACTACACGCAGCAAAGGCTATAGAAAGCACTCTACAAATCCAGCACTAACCTTGTATAAGAAATTGTAAATGTCTAAGTGTCGTAACAGAGTGACCCCCAGGATGTACATCTCACGAGTCCTCTCTGGAAGAGGGAGATTGCAGAACTCCTCTGCTACCATTTGCAGCTGTGGGTCAGCAGGATGGACACTACAAGACTCCATCTGGAGGATCTGAGAAATAAGCTGTGTTTGCACAAAGGAAGAGAAGATTTGTTAGGGGGTAGACTGCCTGCTCCAGTATTCATGCATTAATCTTACCTTGCTGTTGTTCTTTCCACAGTGTCATATTTCAACCCTGAGAACCAGAAAAAGCCTACCTATTACTTCTGCTCCAAGGGACAAATGCTAAGGATTATATTTTACTGTCCAGCTTGCACAGTAGTAAAAGCTTTTGTGGCTCCAACTTCACATTGATGCACGTGAGGTCTGGAAAAGAGCGTGGTTTTTGGGGCTCAGTCCAGACAAGACGTTTGGGAAGGGGAAAAGCATCTGGAGCTCTGCTTGCACAGGGGGCTGAGGAAGGCAAGCTCACCTCTCATTACGGGAGACTATTTTTGGACTCGGAGCACTCTCATGAATTGGGGTTACGCTTTTTCCATATGGACTGTGACAACTTCTCAGTGATGAGGACCCCACCAAGGACCCCACTCAGTCCTCGTTAGTCTGTCACAGCAAACTGTGCCTTAGCTGCGGAGCAACTGGCCACCAGGCAGCGCGTGGCTGCTTACCAGCTCCTGGTGACAGCCAAAGAGACCATATGGCTCTTGGTCTCCAATGGCTGAGCTGACGTCAATGACTGCTCTTGCTGCATTTCTGATGGCTATTTTGATCCGTAACATGCCACGCTGTCTATCCCTGTGGGGTCATCCACCTCCCTCTGTGCTGTCATGCATGCAGCGACCTGCTTAGCTGTGTTCGCTAACAAATTCTGGTTTTAATGGTCTGAGACATAGAAAGCAACATGTCCCACCAGGATGACAGCAAACTTACCTGACTGCTGTTTTCTGGGAGAGATGCTTCCAGAAGAGCATCAATACTGGCTGTGGACATTCGTGTTATGTTTCTGAGATCCGCTTTCAGTTGGTCCACATTTTTTAATACATCTCTTAACTTTTCTGTAAAGAACAATCCAAGAACAACTGATGTCATACAGCAATCTCAAGTACACAGAGAGGACCTTAGGTGAAGTATGGATGTGTGGTACAACATCACTGATAGGAAAAAAAAAAAAAAAGCCAACTTGCAAAATAGTCATATATGCTAGGTTTTACAGTCTGATTTGTTGACAGTGATAGTAAAAAACTGCTCAAATACAAAGACTTGGGACTTGCAGCACATCGGACTATTTGGGCTGTACAGAAAATAAAGGGTGGTCTAGAACAGGCTCTCCAATTACCCTACATAAAGGATCCCAAGGACACGGGACACGGTGTATGGTTATTTCATTAATCTTGCTTCTTCCTGGCAGCTAAGCAAGTCTGGGAGTTTCCATCAGAAAGTACAGTACCAGTGATGAAATTTATGAACATTGTGAAGTAAATACAGAAAACTACCTTGCTTGCTAGAATCTGTTAAATTCTCAGTGACGTTCAATA
This sequence comes from Trogon surrucura, assembly GCA_020746105.1. Taxonomy (NCBI): domain Eukaryota; kingdom Metazoa; phylum Chordata; class Aves; order Trogoniformes; family Trogonidae; genus Trogon; species Trogon surrucura. Next base: position 49,183,952 of record CM036621.1, on the reverse strand, counting down.
CGGAATTCAAAGTAGTCACATACTGAGGAATCTCTTGAAAGAAAGCAATTTCTGGTATGTTCTCCTGAAACCTAAATGGGAAAAAAAAACAGAAAAAGCAACAAAATTTGGGATATGAAAAAAAAGGCAAGAAGTTATCTCATCATTTCATAAACAAAATATTAAAGAGGTTTAACTCGGAGAGCCTCACCACTTCATTTGTGTCTGGATGTTTGTGGCATCCCCAATCAGTATATTTTGAAGCTCTTGGGAGATTCTTTTGTGATTCAGTACGTTGGTCACAACTTGATTGCTCAGTTCAATAGCATGGAGGAGCTGCTCATGAGATTGACTTTGTTCACACAGTTCTCCAAAGCTAACATCAGGGAGATGGCAAACATTCTGTATTGACTCAAAGCTCTCATAGTCACAAAGAAGCGTTGTCAGATCCCAGAGGCGAGATATCTTCAAAGGAAATTTTGATAAGGAAGACAAAAAGCACAAACACCAGTGAGATGACAGAATTATAAAAGGTAAGTTTTAAAGAGTCTAGCGGTCCCTCTCTGTTTTTCTTTAGGATTCAAATTTTAATATATGTTTCAGTTCATTTGAGAGGTCGCCAACAGAACACTTCATAGCAATCACTCCTACATGAGTGTGTAGCAGACCCGGCTACACAACATCGCACAGGATCTAATAAACCTTACAAGCCTTAACGTATCATTTCCATGCCCAACATGCCTACACAACTATACTCCATTTGGACTTACCTGTTGACTAATTAATCTTGCCAGAGACCAAATAAATCTACCTTGTGCAACAGGTTTAGCCTTTCACATAGCACCTGGTCATCTCTACTGCAGCATACAAAAGAGACTTGGCCAGAAGTCAGGACTTCTGCATCTGCCAATCCACATAAAATTATAATCCTTTGCCTACTCCGCTGTTACGGGCTTCCCTCTTGTCTGACACCATTATTTACACTATCAGTCTCTTATGGCAAGAACTGTTTTATGTTTTGTGCCTTTAAGTACCTGTCACACTGAGGCTCACTGTATTATTGTTATGGATATATTAAGCACCACCAGCATTGCATACTGTTATCTTTATTTAAAAATACTTTTAAACTCAGTTCTATTACTCATAGGGAGAAATAGAAAAAAATGCATGCATTCTGTTAGTGCAGTGTGGTGTAAGAAGCATTTTATCCAAATGAGGCACTGTCAAATCTAAAGCTGGTGTGGGAAATGCATGAGTCAATATTGCTTTGGTGTTTAATTGCAGAAACCACTACAGTGGTGTGAGATATCTGGGGCGAAGGGAGCATGTGGAGACTTGGGCTCCAGCCATACTGGTGTAGGTATTGTTCCTGAGGCACAGTGGTAATTAAGTCAGTCGTGCCAATTAACTGCCAATTGAGTATGCACAATTCCACTAATTTTCAGCAGGGCAGAGGTATCTAACCGCTATTCGTGCCTTTGAGAACTCCCCTCTACACCTCAAATGAAGCTGAGAACAATCTCAGGTCTGGAAGGTGTTTTGCTAAGTCTCGATATATCAAACTTTAAAACTACCGGTGCACCGACTGATGTGGAATACGCTGCCACTGGCAACCTATGAAGTACTCATCCTTTTGCGATGGCTGGCAGAAAATGGAAGCCGTTCTATCCCACAGACTGGGAGGATAGTGACACCTCTACCTTCTCAGAAAAATGTGTGTACACTGCACAGGGACTCATGTAAGAAAAAGTTCCTCACTCCAGTTTAATGGTGACCTTTAAATATAGGCATCAGGCAGAAAAAAAAGAGTTACAGTCCTAGTTTTTATCAGCTACTCTTTTAAGATTTTTTTTCCCCCATACACTGTTTTTCAAAACCTCTATTGCACATTCGTGTATCACTGCGGGATGTCCTTCAAGTCAGCATTTTAAGCAGACTCACTTTTAGCTTCAGGAGCTCTGGTATGGATGAATGTTTCTCAGAGGTATTATTTTGCATAAAAGAGTTCTTTTTCAGATGAGTTTGCTTCAAAAGCAGTGTGATGTTTTCTGTGAAAGAAAGAAAACAAAAGTTACTTGAGACAAAAATGCTAGACTTTCAGGAACTTCACAGATGGGAATATTTGCACTTTTATTCTGAGGCCTATTGAGCATTGCTGTTTTCCACCAAATTCACAAGGCTCAAGACCTCTGAAATCACAGACCAAGACCTAGGTTGCAATCTGGATTATAGTGGATCCATCCCAAGTAGGTGCTCTGGTCCTAAAGAAAACCACACTGGTAACAGGACTTTTGACAGTGCCCTTCAGAGCACACCTGGTATCTCTATTCTGTGAGCAGATAAACCTCTCAGGCTTTACAATAAGACCATATGATGATTATCTATATGAAATATCATGTTAACTCTCAAAAATGACTGCTGTCATCTTATAGATACATAAAGCTGTGAAGGGAATATTGGTTTCCATTTGTAAGATTGCTTTATCGGAGTGTCAGCAACCTGTCATCACATAGCAAAGAGTAGATGTGCCTTTTGGATAGAGTTGGATGGAAAAACTACATCCACAATGTGACATAACTCAAACAAAAAAGGAGTCTGGCTTCTCAAAGTCTCACAGCTCCAGCTAATTGCCAGCAGATAAAAAATATGCAGCACCATTTCTTCCTGTCATTAGACAAAATACATTGAAAAGAGTGGCACAACATATTCCAGTTGAGGTCCCAGCAACATTAATGAAATCATGATTACCTGTCAATTTGTTGTCTTCAACTTCAGTGGCATTCATTAAACACATCAGGTAAGGGTTATAGCTGTTATTCACTGTCACCTGTAAGATGGTCTTTTCAAATTCCAAAAACAGAAATCTGAAAAATCAGATAGGATTTTAAATGAGCTTCTCTTTCAGAAACAAAGGCATATTAGTGAGCAACATGCCAGTTGCATAGATGCTGTTCCCTGGCTTTGTAAATGAGAATTCCAGATGAAGCCATGTGTCTCCCATAATATCTCCTAAGTGAGTACCCTCCCAATTTTATTTCTTCATTTCTTTTTGTTGTTATCTCCCAAAGCTGTCACTCACTCTCAAACCATATGTATAAGAAAACACACTTGAAAGGTTCACTGTGGATGCAAAATACAGATGGAAAGGCATGCCTAGGGGAGACTGAGAATCAAAATTTAAAGACTTGTTCCACAAAGAAAGGGTTTCTGAAGAGTTTACTGCTGGTGGCAAGTCACATACAGGATTCTGCCTCCACCGTGAACATGCCAACGTAGGAAATTTTTGAAAGTCTCACTTCTAGTTGTATATTCAGTTCAAGGAGAAACTTCCTCTTCTTCAGTTTAACCCACATTAGACCTAGTGTCCTGAATTAGGGTGATTTCAGGCTTACATTGACCCACTGTAAGGAAATACCATACTTAGATGCTGGAATGAGAATGGTGGTCACCACCTACAAATCTGATTACAATACCCAAAAAGTGAACTTACTGTGTGATCAAACTGGTTGGCGACAGAGTTTGGTCACTCTGAGTCCAAGGTAGGGTCTTGTTGTACAGAGTTTCTGCCAGGTCAATGAACTGAAGAGCAACAATATCAATTACAACATCAAAGTTAGTTTTGTTGGAGAGAAAAGCTGAGCTGGAACTTATATTGAACTCATTTAGCAGATCAGAGAAGTTCAGTCTCTTGAGAATGTAGTGACTGGCTTCTATGATTTCTAGAGTTGAGACTTCATCGGCAGAGTTGTTTGCCACTGCTTCCAATAACTTTGCAAAGGCAGCTGCTTCGGTAATATTCCTTTTGATGTTTAGGAAGCTGTCAACCGTATCCCAAACACTTGAGTAAGAACTCCACTGGGTGAGGTTGAAGATGTCTTGGAGTCTCTGCAGCAGGTCGTTAATGTGCAGCTCGTCCTGCACCACAGTGAAGAGTGTGGACAGGTTATTCCAGCCTGCTAAGCTACCAGAGAAACTGAAGGAGTTCAGTACTGTGTCATTCAGCATGAAAGGAATGAACCCACCATCCACATCTTGCACGGCGATGATGGGGCAGGAGGCATTGCTCTGCAGCAGCCCCTCCGTCACAGCAGCCAGAGCTCTCACCTTCTCCTGTACCCAGGAGTTTTCCAGCTCAGAGACAACATTTAATTTGGAAAGGAAACGCATAGAAAACTGCAGAGCTTGGACGATGCACGACAGCTCCTTAGAAAAGCGTTCACTGCTGTTCTTGTAGACAGCAGCAAACTCTGGAGACAGTTTCAGGTTTGTTACAGCAAGCTGGAACATTTCTTTAAAGGTGACATTGCGCATTGTTCCATCCTCCATGCCCACAGAATCAAAGAGGGGTTTGCAGGGGCTCCCTGCTAAGGACTCGCTTAGAGTGGTATTTTCAAACAGCATCTCAAGAGTTAGGTGGAGCACGGCCTGAGCAGAGCAGTTTTGGAGTGTCCCAAAATCACTGTCACTGCTCTCAAGGAAAGGACTCAAAGCTAAATGCAAAAAGTGCCAAATTTTTGCTTCTAACGAAGTATTGTGCTGTAAGGAAGACTCAATGAACTCCTTCTGCAGCAGGAAATGTGAGAAATTATAGACAATGTCCATTTTTTCTTCGAAAGTTTTGTTTAAATTTGTTTCATGAAGGACTTTCATTCCTGTTCTCCATATTTCAATCAGTCTCTTGGTATAGTTACTGTAAGAATCCAGTAATAGGTTGACAGGTTCAAGCTCACTGATATTATAACCTTTTTGCAAATCTTTTAAAATTAAGATACTCCTTTGCACAGCCTGCAAGTATATGGATGTGTTGGCTCCTTTTTCACCATAGAGCTCAGACATGAAGGATGTAAAGTTGATCAGTTCCTTCAGTTCCTTGCTGAAAGGAAGACGGGCATCATTTTTCATAGTACTGAACAAATTTTGCATCATATCTAGAAATGACTGGGAAGTGACAGTGTCTGTACTGTTCCAGTTCACAGACTGGAGCGCTTCAGCAATATGCCAGAAAGCATGAAGTTCATTTCCCTGCCTTCTGTGAGGAGAACTCTGGAGGTTCTGCATTAGCTTTGACAAGGAAGAGATCAGCAGATAATGATCACTGGTATTCACCTTTGCCATGGCAGCAAGAAGCTGCTCAAGGGACAAGAGCTGTTCTGCAAAATTTTCAGAAGTTACAGGGGTCAACAAGAAGTCAGAAAATAATGATGACACTTTTTCATTCGTGCTGAGATAATTTTCAACGTCTTCAAGCGAGACTGCATGAAGTGCAATCATTTTGATAACCTCCCATGCTTTCTCTGTATTAAAATGAGTCCTGTTTAAAATTGTCTGATTCCAAATCACTGTAGCCATAGTTAGAATATCTTGATTTTCTTTTCCGTAAGGATTAGGGTAGAACAATCCTTCACCATTGACTTCATTCAGCGGGAGTATTTCTTGAAACATTCTTTCCAATACCAGTGTGCTGTTTGTGTCAGAAGTTGAATTGAATAAGAGTTTTAATGAACTATACAAATAATTCAGATCTGAGGATTCAATGCCTCCAGTGGAATTATGAAAGATCTGATGTGCTAAAGTTTTTCCAGGAGCTACCCCAAAGTCCACAAGAATTAGAGCCTTCTTCATAATTTCCAGGAGCTTCTCATACTGACCCACTTCTGTTAGGTTCCATTTGGTGGTCAACACGTTGCCAGTGGCGTGCCACAGTCGCGAGAAATGTCCCCACTCAGACAGGCTGGAAGCATTTCTGCCCACCTGTAGCAGTTCAGATATGCTGCTGTTCCTAACAAAAACAGTCAGCAACAGACGGGAAAAGACAGGCAGATGATGCCAGTCTGCTGAACCGGCAGAGAAATTGAAGGAGTTCAGTAGTGTTTCATTCAGCATGAAAGGAATGAGCATGTCCAGAAGCTGAGACGGGAGCACGCCATCCATATCTTGCACGGCGATGATGGGGCAGGAGGCATTGCTCTGCAGCAGCCCCTCCGTCACAGCAGCCAGAGCTCTCACCTTCTCCTGTACCCAGGAGTTTTCCAGCTCAGAGACAACATTTAATTTGGAAAGGAAACGCATAGAAAACTGCAGAGCTTGGACGATGCACGACAGCTCCTTAGAAAAGCGTTCACTGCTGTTCTTGTAGACAGCAGCAAACTCTGGAGACAGTTTCAGGTTTGTTACGGCAAGCTGGAACATTTCTTTAAAGGTGACATTACGCATTGTTCCATCCTCCATGCCCACAGAATCAAAGAGGGGTTTGCAGGGGCTCCCTGCTAAGGACTCGCTTAGAGTGGTATTTTCAAACAGCATCTCAAGAGTTAGGTGGAGCACGGCCTGAGCAGAGCAGTTTTGGAGTGTCCCAAAATCACTGTCACTGCTCTCAAGGAAAGGACTCAAGGCTAAGCGCAAGAACTCCCAAATCTTTGCTTCTAGTGAAATATTGTGCTGTAAGGAAGACTGGCTGAACTCCTGCAGCAGAAAATGTGTGAAGTTATAGAGAGGGTTAATTATTTCTTCACTGGAAGCTTCACTGGCCCTTGTATAATGAAGGATTTTCATTCCTGTCCTCAGAAGTTCAGACAATCTCTCAAATGTTTTATTGTCAAAATTAAAGAAAAGATCTATAGATTTCAATTTACTGACATTATAATTCAGCTGTAAGTCTTTTAACACATACAAGGTCTTTTGTATGGCTTGAGTGACTAGTGAGATGGTGGGTACCTCAGAGTTTTCCCCAAACTCTCTAAACACGGCTGTTATAAATTCTGTCAGCTGATTCAATTGTTCATTGAAGACACCGCTTGAATTATTATTCAGCTTTTGTAAATGGCTGTTTAAGACCTCTAAAAACTGCCCATAGGCTATGATGCCTGTGTTATTCCACTTCATGGATCTCAGTTTTTCCCCAAGGCGCCAGTAGGCATTCAGCTCATCCCACCAGGCTTCACCCATGGAGCTTTCTACTTTCTGCATCAGTTCAAACACAGGCAGCAGTAAGTACTGATAACCTATGGTGCTGTCTGTCATTATGAAAAACATCTTCTGGAGAGCTAGAAGCTGGTCTGGAAAGTTTTGGTAGGACACAGGCTTAAGGAGATAATCGGAAAACAGAGATGTTATTTCTTGCAATCCATTCCAACGCTCTTTGAAGTCTTCCAGAAATGGTGGCGTGCTAGCAGAGAGCAACATTTTGAGAGCATCTTTAGCTTGCACTGTACTAAGATTAGAATTATTTAACAGAACAGGATTCCAAATCACTGTAGCTAATTTTAAAGTGCTCTGAATTTCTTTCCACTGGGTCATTATATTGAAAATGGAAGTCCCATTAAAGTCACTCTGTAATTGCAGTGATGTGAAGTTATAGATTTCATCAATTATTTCCTTATTATATGGTTCCTTTAATTTATAATCATGATGTGGATTCATTCCCAGTTCAAGAATTGCATGCAATTTCTGTAATGTTTCATTCTTCAAATTTCTCAATAGATTCAAGCTTTTTAATTCACTTCTATTCATTTTTTCCTCAAAGCCTTTTAAACGATGTAGAGACTTTTGTATGGCTTCTAAATCAACTGAATTAATAGACCTCTTGGAGTCTTTTCCACTAATCTCTGGTGACTTTATTTTTCTGGAGGGGAAAAAAAAGTGCATTTTAGTGAATATGAAATCAATGCAAGTGGAAATGTAAAGTGATTTAGAGCAAAGATCATAGATTTGAATTGTACTGTTAGTAATATCCCTTTAACTAATGTCTTACCTCAGAACTTCTTCCAATTCAGATACTAAAGTCCAATTGTCTTTCCAGCTAACAAAGTGACTACAAATATATCTGGTTACCACATTTTCTTCTTTATCTACGATAAACATGTAAAGAGTATATTAGTGAAGATCACATTAATTTGCAAACTGAGAAGAGCTCTATGGTAAATCTGTTAAGGATAACATGCATGTACAAGAGGACACAAGATCCTGGTTAGAAATTTGACTGCTTTTTCGAGGTGTAACTAACTCTTTCTGGCCTTCTGAAAGAAGTCAGGGTGCTACCTGTCGTCGTAGAAATGATTTTCCATCTCAGGAACAGCTCGGTGCCCCCGCAATCTGGTGCTGCAGGAGCTTTCCTGCTTTAGAAGCACTTTGCGATGCAGCGCAAGCTAGCATCGTATTTATTATGGTTTCTTTCCCTTCATTTGGGAACAATTTTTTTACTACCCACATGTAGGCTTTCACTGCAGCATCATTCATGTCTCCCATAGTCAATGACACTCGAGAGCCCCATGTGTCCAGCCCTCTCACCAGCCACATCTCCACGTTTTCCCCACTTGCACCACATTGATCTGCTTTCCTCTTATACACCCCAACTTTCACCATCTCCATCAAACAAGATGTAGAGAATGGATGGTATTTAACTCAGTTAGAGGTGGATGTCAAGGACTCTTCCTCACTACGGGGGTTTGGAGGAACAATTAATCTTGACATCTACAGCTTGTTGTGCAGCCCAGCCCTGACATTGACATACTGAGGTGAGTTTGACATAACCCAAAACCAGAGGCAGATTTTGACTCCCCAAAAAGCGGGAAATTTAAAAAAAAAGAAAAAAAATTACCACTCCCCATTTCCACTGAGACTGCAAACTCATGTTACTTCAGTTGTCTACCGATAAAACCAAGCTTTTTTTACTGTTTCATTTGAAATGAGGTATTTTATTCACATTTGTAAGAAGTTGAAAGAAGAATTCATTATGCTGAGCCCTGAACAGTATGTGATCTGTACGGTTACTTATTAGCCTGCAGTTTGCTTCTCCTCAGCACCACAGGTTTTCAGCAGAGATATGACTATACAGAGAAGTTTTACCTTGCTCCAAGCAATTCAGGGAATACGGAAGATCTGTAACCCCATTCTGACCAGTTTCGAACCTATCATCAGTCTCACGTGTTGCAAAGACATCTTGAGCTGCCAGCACAACACTAGAGGGGAAAAAAAAAAACCAACATGGAAAATAAATTGTGGTTACAGGTTTGTGAGAAGAAATACAACATGTTCAAATAGGAAACAGCTGGAATACAGCCTATCATTCTCAAAATGCCTGACAGACACAGGCATTGCCCCTACTTTCAGTTGTTTGTTTGATTATGCAAAAAATACAAAGGGAAAGCCATGGCAGTATATTAGCACAAACATATGTGTTACACTCATTGGGTGCACTTATTTAAAGGGTTATGCAAAATCTAGAGACCACTTAAATCCTCACTATAGGGCTCAGAAAACCCTCAGGTGACACGACAGCCCAGGAATTCACTGCTGCAGGTAAATCTCCTCCTAAAAGAAACCAAGACGGAAGCAGAGAAGGCTCCTGGGAGAGCAGGGATCCCCAGGGGACAACACCCATGGAAGAAAGAAGCAGTCACAAATAACTGTTAAAATTTCCAATTCTCCTTCTTTCCTCTTTTATACTTTAGTAATCAGGCTGACAGAGAAGCTAGGAATGTTTTTCAGTCTTAGGAAGGAACAAGCTGATCATCAGGCATAGTGTATCACAGAGGAAGTCATTTAAAAGGCTGTCTGCTCAATGTGTGCAGGTTACTGAAAACTTCACAGTGATTATTAGTCCCTTTTGCTTCCCCTGTATAAAAAGCAGCTCTTCACTGCAGGCATAGGGTCACCGTGAAATGCACAATCTCTCGCCTGCCTGAAGTTCTGCAGGTGATACACAAAGAACCTAGCTGAGCTGATTTCAGCAGCATGAATAAATACATACTGATTTGTGGGAACAGACTGCTCGTGAGAACAGAGCACCAGGGATCTCTCCTCATTTAACATAGTATCTCCGTGCAGGTTTTGTAGACTCGGTGCTCACCATTTCCATTCTGCAGAGGTGCTTGTTAGTAAGAGTCTTAGAGGGAGAAGAAGTGGAGAGGAAAGCGCAGCTATAAATGACATATTTAGCTAAGCAATGGCAAGGAGGAGGGAGACACAGGCATACCAAAAGCAGACTCCTATCAGGTAGACCAGGGCATAGCAAGCATGGGAACACCTGGTGTTGCTACCCTTTTGTTTCAGTCTTGCAAGGCTTTTGTGACATTCACTTTAGACAAAAAGTTTGGCTTATGCACTTACCTGAAAAACTGTCTTAAAGCAATGAACAGGAGCATTTGTGAATTCAGTTTGTAAACCAGGTTTGTGTGGGTAATAAAATTTGCTCCTAAACTTGTACAGAATTCACGACTTTGAAGTTACTGTTTCACAGTGGTGGTTATCACGTGGTCAATACAGATGACACAGTGAACAGAAGTTCTTTTTCTTCTGTATCTTCATATTTATACTACAAAAAAAATCCCTGTACAGCATTTCTTGAGGAGGTCAGTACTTCCTGAATAAAAGACGTGGCCAGGCTCGCTAGGACGTGTTTTTGTAAGCATTACTAAAAATACTCTTTGTACAATCTCTTTGCAAGAACTCCTTACTCACACACTTACACTGCCAGATGCTAGGCATGAAAGCACTGCACAGGTCTGGTGATGAAATTCAACGCGCCTCTTTGTTGTGCCTATGATAACTCTACCCAGCTCTGCGGCTGTAGCGCAAAGCAGAGCAGCACAGCAAATATTAATTCTTCCTGGGCATCAGACAGTGCCGGCTCTCAGGCTTGATTCTGCAAGTCAGTAAATGCAAACAAATGCAATAATCCTGTGCTAAAATAGCAGCAGGGGCAAAACATCTCTGAATAAAATTAAAATTCTTGCCACACTGCTACTGACTCCTTTAAGGATAAGGATGTTACAACTTACAAATAGCTCTCACGATGCAGGATGGCAAATTACCTAGATATTAAATGTACAGGATTTTAAGTGCCTTGGCAACATGACAGTGATGAAAAGTGAGTCCCTCTAAGCCTGAGTATAATCAAAGTGGCATAAAGTGGCAAAGTTTCTACAACCTCTTTTGGCATCTTTACCCAACTGCTCACATATCCAAGAAAAACATAAAAAAACGCAAAGTAAAAGCTCCGAAAACATTCAGTTTCTGTTCTCCATGTGCTGTAACAAGTGGACTATTCAGAATAATTTATAGCAGTGTCAGTCACATATCCAGTAGATGATGTGGAACAGAGTCCCCTAATCTCTTAAGTATCTCAAATCTGCTAGAGATCAGTGAGAGTTCAGCCCACCTATGGACCAGGAAAGGGATTTCAAGGCTAAGCCCTTTTTAGAAGAGTTTTTATTGTCCTTGCATCAAATATTTCATCGTAGCTAATTAATGCAGTTAAGTCATCCCTGTTTTTCATATAACTGTTGAGCAAGAATACAACTGGTACTTTCTTCTGAAATTCAGACATATTCAGAGTTCTATATACTAAAACTCAAGACACCCTCTCTTCTCTGCTTTCTTGTGACCAATCTTGACAGATAAAGCAAGGTAAATAAGCAATTGGGGAAAAAAGGGTCCTCTATTGAGGGACCAATGGTTGAGATGTTCAAAGCAACTTGAATTTGGCTCTACACTTTTTGGGAAAGAAGCAGCCAGCTGCTTTCTTTATAGCAGAACAACTAGCCAGCGAGGAGGACTTTTTTTCAACCAAAGGCAGTGGCTGTCACCACCTCTTCTATCTGCACATGGGCATGACAGTGCCTCCAAGCAGGCTGGAATGGAACTAAAAGTTCATTTCAAGCTTCCATTTAAAAACGGCATATTGAAAATCAAAACACTGCTCACTGTCCATAGAAACCTTTAGAGATGTATTAGCAAGGAGCCACGTCATTTCCCAAATCAGTCATGCTCTTAAACTAACACCCTTTGCTGTGCAAGATGAAAGGTGATGTCCTTGGAGTTCAACACACAAACCCACCAACCTTCAGCATCTCTCCTGACATTTTCTATATTTTTACCTGCTTGGATTCTCAAGGAAATCAATTATATCTTGCAGTTGCATGCTGCCCTGAAACACATCGGGGGCCAGCAAAAGGAGATGCCACAGGGAGGTATCATTCTGCACTTGGGAGATGAACTTTAGAAACGAGACCATTTCATTGACGAATGCCTCCTGGTACTGTGGGTCATGTTGCACCTTGACAAATAAAAATGCAAGAAATTATTTAAGAACAAGAACTCTTGCTGCCAGGGGGTCTTTTGATGTTTTTCAGCTTGCATTGCACATGTACACAATTCTACAAGTAACACATTCAACGGACTCTGGTGACAGGCAATAACTGAGAGAGTGACGGTGCTTTACCTTCAGACTCCAGATTGTACAATGAATTCTCTGTTTAGACAAGCCCTACAATTCTCAATGTCCCAAACAGTCCACAGACTAGGAATACAAGAAAAATTAATATCAATCCTCACTCTGGTAAAAAAAAGAAGGTACTACCTTTAAAGGATTAATTTGCTTTAATTATATATCTTTCTCAAAGATAAATACTTCTTCAGTCATGAATTGCTGGACCAGTTGTAGGAGTTACTGGATGAAGTTGTATCGCTGAGGTAATAATTAAATTTATTGCCTCCCTAGCTTTAAATATTCTTATTTACACCTGTAAATATCTACCTGTGGCTGCAGCAGGACAAATAAAGAAGAGAAACAAGACCTATGCATGGTGAGAACCCTTAGTGGCTACCAGTTGACAGCTGGATGTCCTTGCCTTCTGGAGCTGTGTACCCAACAGTCTGAAGTCCTTCAGCTAATCCCATTGACGAGGAATAGCTCAGCCTCATCATGCACTGTATGCACTTTTGTACGGAGATAAGCAGCTCCTAGTCAGGTGAGGTCACATTGTGTCTCTCAAACACCGCAGAAACACGTCTGAACTAACACAGCTACTAGCTGCAGATAGTAGGAAAGGTCTCAGGCACTTACCTGAGAGAGCTGACTTCTGAACTCTTGGGTAAACGACTCCAAAAGCGATGAGTCAGTGAAGCAGAATGTCTGGTGGATGTTGGCTGCCATCTTCTCTTCAGCGAGATGGGGATGTGCTACGTATCGTGACAAGATCTCACACAGAAGTACTTTGAGATTTGCCGCAGTTGAATATTGGGTCTGGCTCTAAAAGTAAAACATAATGTTGAAGGTAGTTTTAAAGCAACACTCTCTTTGGGATGGTTTTAAACACAGTGATGAGACTCTTTTAAGGGGTAGTAGTGACATCTGAAAAGCGTTGTCATTTCAGGCACTTACACACTAACATGTGAACAGTGTCACTGAAATACCAAACTCCTCATACAAAGAGAAATGTGTGCGTGTTTGTAGGCCTTCATACAAAGACATAAGCACACGTGTCCATTACGTGGTACCAAGCATGTTACAAGGGAATGGTTCCTGTATGTAGCCAATACCTACATAACAAACACGTCAATGCCTCGGATACCACTGCAGAATTGTGGGCAAATAATGCATTGAATGGCAAAGGCTGTGACATCAGGGGGGTTGGACTAGATGATCTTTAAGGTCCCTTCCAACCTCTAACATTCTGTGATTCTGTGATTCTGTGATCACATCTTTACTTTCACGTGAAAGTAAGTACACTCTAAACACCTCAACTCACACAAGTCTTGAGCAAAATATCTCAGGATATTGTGTGTGACCGTATTTTGTAATTCATGGTATTATATCTCACTGTGTCTGGTTTATCTAGTTTCTGCACAGAAGACAATAAATGTAGCACAAAGCTTAAAAATCCACCCACAATAACTGTCTTCCTCTTCCCAAAATAAGGCACATTCACATAATAGGAGAGATCCAAAAGCAATAAAAGCTGCACGTCAGTACTTTGAGCTTCTAACTCTTTCAATGTGACAATACGGAAACATTCACACTCTGCTATTATGCAAATACAGACTTACCTTCCCAAAATTGAGGATTTTGTTGAACATGTTGATGCTGGAAGTCAAGTTGGATGGTGATGAAATATTCCAAAGGGATTTTTCTCCATGAGATACCAAATCCCCAAATGCTGCAACACAGTTTGAAACACTATTTTACTTAATGTCTTTTAACCTCTTTGCTATATCAAACAGGATAACTCACTAGAGCTTTGGGCATGCTATCATTATTAACCTTTTTCCAAAGGTACAGCCAATGGCATCCTGTAATTACTTACCTAAGGTTTTTTCTGATGTAATTAAATCCTGGATTACATTACTTCCTCCTGTAAACTTTTTTAAATTAAATGCCTTTATCTGTTTGCAGTTCGACATTAATTTCCACCTTCTTTCTCCAGTCCTGCAGCTCCCCCAGGCAGGGGGAGAAAAGGGTAGTTCTACAAGGAAACCCACATGAGCTCAAGCCGACAGCCCTGTAAGGGAGCACTCTCCAGGTGTCTTTGGCACCAGCGGGTGGTACTCGCCATTCAGAAACAGCTCTGACACAAGATTGGGAGCTCCACTGCCCGCTCTACACGGTTGCACACTGCCAGGTCGCCAGCTGAGTCACACCAAAGCCAACACTTGCACTGAGCCGCACTCTCAAAACAGCGCAGATCACTAAAACCAAAGGAGCTGTGCCAGGTTACAGCAGCAGAAGTTACGACCTATGATTTTTATTTCATTTTTTCTAAATAAGATGTAGAGCCAAGATCCTCCCTGACCATCCACGACTACCAACATGAGTTGATAGTTCCCATAAGTGTTCATTGATTTATTTTTTTCCCCCACGCCTCTGCGTTCAGTCCCTTTTGCATTCTGCCTTTTTTTTCCTGCCAGTACAGCAAAGAGTGAGTGCATTGGCAGGAATGATAATTGGAACAGTGAATGGGGCAGAACAGTCACAGAATGCAAATCTGTAATCATTCACTTGATCGTGAGCTCCCCGGAGAAAGGGCTATCCATCATAATGGCTTGCAGACAGTACTAGCCATTACCATCAATAAATAATACTTGCAATGATTTTATGGAAAATTTAAGTCTGAAAGTTCCTTCAGGAAAGAGAATCACATCAGAGGAGAACATCACCAACAATAAATATCCACTGCGGCACAGAGGAAGACTTATTTGCTGGATAACTGTGAATAATGTTTGAAAAAAATCATAAGCTGTTTATGGACAATTTGTGGCCAGTAAAAGGGCAATATGTCATACATAGCCAGGTCTTTAATTAATGTCCAAGCAGTCTGCGATCTCGTATTGCTCCTGTGAAGCACAACAATTTAATTCTGGTTTCTTGGCCAAATTTCAAAAGTCTTTTCTACAGACAGTTACTTGCAATTATTCCCAAGAATTTACATTAATGTCATGGCCATGGTAACATGCCTGTACAGAACACATAAATCTAAGAATTGCATCTCTGGCCAAAGAACGTCAAAAGATCAGCCTTGAAAGACCAGAACTTTGCAGAGCAGTGAATAACCTACCCAGTGAAGTGCTCCTACTTTTAGGAATCTCTGCACCCCATGGTGATGGATGGCTGTCCTTCGTGGCACTGGATGAGCTCCTCCGCTTACTGGGGGAAGGAAGAAAAAAACAGAAATAAAAAAGAAAATTTTTTAGAAAGAAGATACCTGTAACAACTCACAGAGTTTCTTACAATTAGGCTTACACTTAACTACTGCATGACTCAGAATAGCTTTACAGCTGGATTTCATGGCAGATGTGTTGAAATCTGGGTTGTGCAAAATTCTGGTTCCTTCTAGAGGCCTGGCAAGTGTTTTGTAGAAGCACATTGCGGTGCTTTTGGACACAAAACGGATGGAGGGGACCATGTTCATGTCTGCTCTGCAGGGACACCAATGACAGGCAAGGTTTGACATATGTATTTGATCTAATCTTACACAAATTTCCACTTCTGGAAAGAAGGCCTGATTGTATCAAGTCCTATTCTGTCCTCCACCAACATACGCTCAGCAAAAGAAACAGTGCAGAACTTCATGGCACTGTTAATGACGCTCGGGTTGAGCAGAGGCCTTGATGTAAGCTGGAAAAGCTCATAAGTTGGAACAGCAGGTTACATGTCCCTACCATGGAATCCTTCAAGACATCAGGACCTTACTTCATCCTTTCCAAACATTTCACTACAGGGCAAAAGAAAGGGTGGAAGATGTTGGGTGCCGAGCTCTGCTCTTGTACTTGGTTCCCATTTTTTGAGGGAAATCTCAGTTGACCATGTCTTGCACACCTTGTTAAATGCTTCTCAGGAACCGAACCAGAGGTGAAAACCTTGCCCATTTTCTCCACTGGTAAGACACAGTTTTAGGGCAAGTTTTAAAACACTTTAATAACAGCTTCAGTCGGTTGCACAACGGGATGGGAAAAACCCCAGTCTGGATTAGCTGAATATTACAGACTCCAGAATATTACACAATAATATAGCCAGACAGTGAAGGGTCACAGCCTGAATACTCTGTCTTTGTGACAGACTCACCCATGGTGATTCTGCTTCTGAGGCAAAGCTGCATCATGTTGGCTTCTAGAACTTTCCCTTAGCCAATCAGCCTTCTACTGAGGTTTTTACACTGTTGTATCCTGCTAGATTTGCTGTGACTACTCAATAGTTGGGTCTTTTTTCTTGTAGAATACAATATATTCCTAAAGCTAACATTGACCACACCAGGGTAGGTATACCCACAGAGTTGTGTGATACTTCACACAGTCAACTTTGAGCATCAGTAGCGATCAAGATGCTTATTAATGACTCACGTGACTTGAGCTATAGCTTGGCCAAATCCTTTGATTTTCAGTTGGCAGAAAAAAAACAGTTATTTCCTAAACAGCTGTACCAAAATGTGAAAACCCAAGGAGGATCCATAGCTATTAAAACCCATGGAAGACCTCCAGCTTTGGCACTAGAAGTTTCCGTTTCTTTATTTCAATACCCCAAATTAAGTATTGTTTAACATGCCCAGGGAAAAACAATGACATTAGGAACCAAGTGAAGATCTGTGAATCCAGGCATCCAGTCTCTGCGTGGCTCCGACTTCTTCTGCTCTGTGACCTTGAATTTGATTAAGATTCATCTCGTGTAACCTCAGTCATCCACATATTTAGTCATTCAGACTCCTGACCATTGGCTTGGCCTGGGAAACGTCCGTCTGTCTGCACTAAGGAGGACCCTCGAGAAGCCACCAACTCCAGGATCCCCATCCTGCCTGCTGGGCTCTCTGATAGAAGACATGAGGCCTGCCTTAGCTCTTCAGATTCTCAAGCTCTGGTCAAGGGGGATTTCAAGGCTGACGCTCACCTGAAAGAAAAGATTAGCAACCAGGGCCCTTATATGCAAGACGCCTGGATTTTCAGCTCTACATTAACCAGGAAGAGCACATTCCTAAGGGGTGTGCCAGAACTGCGCAGCCAAGATGTAGAAACAGCCCTGGCTGCCATATCTCAAACAAATGTTACTTGGCTCCAACTGGAACATCAATGAAATTGAAATACCTCCACTGAACATTTCAATTTCAACAAACTGACATTCAAAAAAACCATGCCCAGACAGCTCCACGCTGCAAATCTCCACGCTTTTGTGGGCAAAAATCATACACGTCTTATCCACTGACAGCCTGCAGGACCTGAACCACAACCACGCAAAAAAAATAGGTTTCTTTGCTCTGATCTGAGTGAGGAGAAGCATTTTTCTCAGGGAGTAAAATTCTCTTCTACTATCAAGTCTGGAGCAACTGACACATTACTGATGGTTGTCACTAATATAAATATTTTTTAAGTGTGCCATGTTGCAGCCCATATTCTCACTTCAAAATGTTCAGATATGTGAGAATGTATCTGTTGTAACAGATACCTGAGACATATCTGTTGTGAACACACACACACACATGCATGGTTACTCTGCTTTACAGCTTGTAACACCCAGATATACTCAGATTCCCTTACAGTCTGAGAGGTGAGATGTCATTAAGTCTTGGCAGTAGATCTTCTGGTGTGTATGGTGTGCCTTTGCATCTGGCATCAGAATCACACAACACGGTTTGCAGGAATGGGAAAAAGCCTGCACTGGGAAGGTTTCGGGGTGCAAGATAACCTAGAGGAAAGAAGAGAAAGAAAATGCCATTATGATGGTGCAGACGTACACTTTTTTGCCATGTATTTCTATCAGTATGTGGTATTTTCTCTTCCCAAACCATAGGACTGATTCCCAGTTTTCACTGAGGTCCTTTTGTTCCACCTTGGCAGCACTATCTACCAAATCCCACTAGAAATGCCTCCTCGACACTGACAAAGCCATGAAAGGCTATTTAATAGCAAAAATAATCGAGTTATTTATTTGTAATGTATCTGTTGATCCCGGAGCAACTGTGGATTTTCCCTCTCCACTCCAAAATGCAAGAACCAGGCAAGAAATGACAGAAGCACCCTAGGTTTATGATATTCTGATTTTGCCTTTAAGAAAATAGAACAAAATAAAAGCAGGCATATGGACAGAGTAACATCTCAGAGCACATTCTCCAAGGCTTTGTTGGGTCTGCTTCTGTGCAGAGCCACAGGCTTCAGGTTCAAGGTTAAAAGAGGGCTCTGTCTCAGCTTTCACGATAGGGAAGGGCAACAGGTCCAGGAACAGACAATCTCCTTTGCTTTTTGTGCAGACCTGCCCAGGGAAGGGAGAGGAGCAATCGGTCACCACAGACCCCTCCACGTCTCCTGCCATATCTCAGAGCAGCTCCTACACCATCTGCTTGGTGACCTGTGACGCTGGCAGCCAGCGCTGAGGGGTGAGATGTATGTCCCCGACTCTCATTTCCGCAAACGCAGAGAGGCCCTGAGCAATTAGAGGCTTTAGTGTTTTATGTGCCACTTGCCCCGTGCTGCTCACTGCCAGCCCACAGAGTTCACCGGCTGCTTTTGACATCAGCGACAAACGTTCTAATAAATCTCGAAACTCTTTTGCTGGATCACAGCAACATATTATTTAAAATAATCATTTGGAAAATTACCTGGCAAAGGACATTACTATTATTTCTACTATGGAAAGAAGCCAGATTTACAGAACGCCTGCAGGCAAGCTTGTGGTAATAGATTACTTCGCTCTTTAGTCTCCAAAGACAATGTGTGACTCTCACCCAGTCACAGCTTTATCTCAAACACCTCCAACAGGGACATCGCAGCACATTTTTACTATTTATTAATTATAGCAGTGGTCAAAAAAACCAAATATTCCCAAAGGAGAAGGCAGTACTAGGTGGAGTACATGGCTGTTGGTCTCCTTGAAGGTGACTTGACCTTCTTGAGCTTTCCTCAGCACAGTTGGTCACAGCCCATGAGTTTGCACTGCATTTTTGGGTCAAAATGCAAGAGCTCATGGTTTAGCACAGGAGTTTGCTCTGCCGTGGGCCAGACAGCAACTGGCACAGCAGACTGCTGAGACCTCTGTGTCAAAGGCATTCATTTTGGGTGGTGTGATTCTCTCCTATACCTCAGAAGAGAACTGCCCTAGAGAATCAAAGGAGACAGCCTGCCAGAGGAGAAGGCTACCTGCTGTGGGAAGCTCCCCCAAAATTCACTGCAGCCCCCAGGCTACCAGGAGTTGCACAGCGAGCTGAGCCAGTGCCTGGCAATCACAGAGCACCGAGGAGAGCAAAAGACCTCTCTTGTCCCTATGGGCGGTCCTTCTGGTGCTGAGGCCAAAGTATCAAACATACACCACTCTAAAGTTTTTGAAGTGTAATTAAGTCTGCTGCCCATGAGGGAAACTTTAGAGTAGGGCACTTTAATCTGGAAGCATCCTTGTGTGAATATCGCTGCTGTGTCTGGGATGTTTGCCCTTTGAGATCGCCAATTACAACCCTGCAAAATGGAATTTTGCACAGATTGGCATTTTTCTCTCATCTTCCTTCTGATCTCCCACACGTTCATTCCCACGCAGAAAATTTACTCACACGCCAGTCCAAAAATGCACACTGCAGACCTCACTATCAGCGTCCCTACCAAAATGAAGCTTCAAAGACCTGGGAAGTTTCAGGATGGGGAGAGCATAATCACAATGAAGTGAGACAGGTAGGAGCAAGGAGGAAAACGGTTACATCCTCCACTGCCATTCACATCTACCACCGACAGCCAGGGCCAGGAACTAAGCTCATCTCTTTTAGTAACCCTGGAGCAGTTAAAGTCATGTAACTCCTAGCTGGACAGAAGAACTGGGAACACATGGATGAGACTGGGAGCCTGGGGAGCACTGGTCTTCTCTGGAGAGATGCGAGATGTCTACAGAGGCAATTGTGCAAGAGAACCTGATGAATCCAGAGCAGAGGAAGACACTTCCTTGAGACACAAGTAGCAATAACAAATTTTAAAACTGGACTCAAAGCTGGTACATTTTGAACTGAGTGGACAATTAAGCAATCGATTCCTGGATCACAGGTGAGGTGCACAGTGTATGACAGGAGCTCCTTCTTACTGTTTCTTTTGAAACAGCAGCCTGATAAACAAAGCGACGGGAATTCACGACCCAAAGTTTGGAAGTGCTGCTACTCACGGTGTTAGCACGATGCCTGTGAAGACATCCTTCGTCCAATGCAACTGAGGCATTCAGTGAGGCTCTGTCAATTCACACTGGATGCTGAGCAGTTTGCTGGCACCTGGATGCAACCACGGGGCCTGACCCATCACTGAGTCACTGCAGGTGTGAACCGGTGTAACCCTACAATGCCCTTGGCACAAAAAGCAGTGACAATCCCAGGGAGGACTTCTCTGGACGAGGCCTGGACTGACAGCAGTTAGAGAATTAAAGAAGTTTTTGAAGAAAGACCATGGCACAGAGAAATTTGAAATGTCTGGGCCAAATCCCCATGTTACTGGTTCTTAACTCTGAGTATCTAGCGCAACTGTGCTGTGTCAAGCACACAAATAACACACAAGCTTATCTGTCAGGATGAAACGAATTTTTACCTTGGCTCTGCTGCCTGCATTGATGAGATGTCCACTGTCTCCAAAGACAGTTCAAAGATCTGGTTCAGATGCAGGCACCTTTTTCCAGACATGTACTGCTGGGAGATGAATCCCACCCTTGCTTTCTCGTGTGACAAGCTGATGATGCTGAAGGAGCCACACCATACACATTGCCTTCTTTACTGATGAGAAGGTGACTCAAGAGGTTAATGTGCTCCTGTTCTCCATCCACTTGCTCGTGGTCAGGAGACATGACTCCACCAGAGTCACAAAAGCTGCTCTGCCCACACACAAAAATTCCTTATCTGTTAGCCCCATACGCCAGCGCAAGGACAGCCAGGAAAGAACCTGGGTCCTGACTCCCTTCAATGCTTCAGATGTAACTACCTGTCCCTGCCACATCTGAGATTCATACAGCATGGTGACTACATTAATACACAACATAAGCACTAGCTACAAAACGTTATTGAAGGAAAGTTGTAAACACTCTGCAAGTTTTAAGTAGAGCCTTTCAATGGGGATAGTTTCCCAATCTGAAACATAACACCACCATTATTGACTTTTGTAGTATTTCGACTGTTGGGAATCCCTTCAGCCTTCTACATGCTGCAGAAGACAGCTCCTTCTCCCACTGAAGTCTATGGCAATGCCATATGCAAGGCATATGGATTTTCCTAGTCCCTTTAAACTGCAACAGGGTAGGTTTAGACTGAACATTAGGAAAAATTTTTTCACAGAAAGTAGTCAGACATTGGAATAGGCTGCCCACGGAGGTGGTTGAGTCACCATCCCTGGATGTGCTTAAAGGTCATTTAGATGTGGTGTTGGGGGATACAGTTTAGGGGTGAGCTCTGCAGGGTAGGGTTAATGATTGGACTCAATCCCAAGGGTCTTTTCCAACCTGAATGATTCTATGACTCCACAACTTTTCATCACACAACAAACACAACATGACATGATTTTGCATTCTCACCACTGCCTCTAGGTTTAAACCTCTTAATTTCCTAAAACTACAATTTGGAAGGTCCCACTACATGGCCTGTGAGCCAAGAGTGAGTGGTCACTGCACCCACTGCTGCCCCATGTCTGAGCTGAGCGGTTGCCCTAGCATACTTCTGGTCAAATTGACTTGTCTGCAACCAAAATCTGAGCCCATATCTGTATCTTCTTAATAAAGACTGACTTGTGGGTTCATCACCATTAGAATCCCAAGTGCAGAGGCTTTTGCTGTCCCCTCTCACTAGAGCTTTGATTGCCTATCATAATTCAGTGAAGGGCACTGAACATGAGGAAAACAAGACAAGCATCTCAAAGGGCAGAAGAGGCTAAGGGCTCAGCGGTGCCTGGGCTGGCTGGTTCTCCCTGCTCAGTAGCATTTAGCTACAGCAGCCACATCTCCAAGAGCTAAAAAGAAATAAGGCATGCAGAGCAGTAATAATAAACACAGGATACCCATAATACATGCATGCCACTGGAGATTCTGGCTTTTCCACATTTGCTTTCATTTGGAATAAAACAAAGAAAAATAAATTTTCTTATGTTCCTGAATATTGTAAAATTCCAACATACTCCCCTTCAACACAAGCTAAATGTTTTGTTTTCTTCAGGTAAAGGTGCTTGGTATAATAACGATGAAAAATGTCAGGGTAATAATAAATGTCATTGAAGAAAGATGAAAATTACCATTTCACTACGATATTTAAGATTAATTGAAATTGACTGAAATGTTTAAATCTAAATGGACCATGGTTTATGTTGCCACATTGATTTTGCTTCTCTCATTATGCTGAGGTTTCAGGCATTTGCATTAGCTGAGTCCAAGCTCTCACCTTCAAGGAATTGGGAGGGGGCTTTCAGCAGAGTACAGGCACAGCACCATAACCACATCTCCCCCAGCCTGAGGCAGCGAGGGCTGCTGGCGCCACAGGAGGTAAGTGTTGGGAGGACACTGGTCATCATTACCCACAGCAGAGCAAAGGCAAGTAAACCAGCAGTGTTTTCAAGGTTGTCACTCCTTGTATTTGTTATTACTGCTGCGCACGGAACAAGGGCGTAAACACAGGACCACGTCTGCCTTCAGCACAGGTTACACCATGGTTTGGATCAGGCAGAGGAGTCTCATGCAAACCGGCCACCAGCTCGCTCCGTGTGCTCCCAAGTACGTCCCTCTCCCTCAATTTCCCAGTCTGAGCTCTGCTGCTCTGAGAGACACCAAGTGTATTGCAGCCCCATCATTTGAACATGCGAATCCACTTAAATATAATGGAGCTATGCAGACGTTATCTTTTACTTTCAAAATACTGCCCATGTATTCCTTCTCCCTCTTCTGCCCACGCTGTACTTCTGGTTTCAGGGTTTCCTATCTAGCTCTACCATCCATCCTGCAAAACCAGACAAAATCTATATTGCATTTTATTCATATCAAGCATATGGGATTTCCATTATGAATCATTACTTCTTAAATAAATTTAGATACATTAACTGCATTTTATTCTTCCTTTATCATTAATTTAAAAAGGCATGCTGAGCTCTTCTGTTTTCGATCCACCCATAGTTTAGTGTCACATCACTACCACTCCCCAGACATGAAAAAACTCTCTTTGTTTCAGATTTCACACACTGATACTGCATATACCTTATGCATTAAGTCCTTTTGTATTACATCCATAGTTCATAAAAAAAATCTGTACAAATCTCAGCTCTCCCAGTGGTGGATTAGAGGCATTAATGAGCAAATGACTTCATTAGAAAGTATTGTGTTTAACTGAAAATGCATTCAATCATTGCTAAATTGTAAAAAGAGACATAATAACTGGGACTCTTCAGCAAAGAAAAAGATGGCCAAGAAAATGGTATGATAGAGAAATAAATAAAATCATGTTCAGCGATGAAAGGGGTGAGTAAATTGTCATCCCTCACAACACAACCAAACACAATGAGATTATCAGGCAGCAGGCAAAAGGGACAGAAAGTACCTGGCTTTTAATAAATACCAAAATGTTGTGGAACTCAGTGGAACAGAGGGGTGTCTGCTCAGAAGCACACACTCATTTGAAAAAACAATTAAACAAATTCACACAAATTTGCCAGTGGCTACTAAATACGATCACTTGGATTCAAACCCCTTCAGCTTCTGGCTGAAGAAACCTTAAACCTTTCAAGATTTTTGTAGCGAACACTCTGTGCTTGGAGTTCCCACACGCTCTCTCAATCATCCCCGAGCAGCAGCAGGGAGCGTAACCCGGAGTGGAAATTCTGGCTGTTTATCAGCTGTGATTTACATTTATCTAAGAAGTCACAAAACATACACTGAAAATATTTACTGCTGCAGTGATCTACTCCAACTTTCTAAGGAAAATGTTTAACTCTGCGGTGTACACACAATCTTCTCGCCTCCTTTCTAGTCTTTCCCACAGTCCCAGCATTGCTTTAAACTTTATTCCTTTGCTTTGTTTGAGTCAAAAAGACAAACAAGCCTGTTTCATAATATGATGACTGATAGTGTTTCTCTTCAACCACACACAACTGCCCATTTCCAGCTTTGCTCACATCTATTTATCCATAACAACTTAGGCTGCCTATTTTTTGTAGAAATCTTTATGGTAACGCCAGGACTTTTGATCTCTTTCCAAAAACAAAACCCAACCATCAGATCTATGGGATAAGATTAACTTTGAAGTAGGGTTTTTTGGTTTTTTTTTTACACACGTGGAAAATAATCCCAACAGCCAGCTAGTACCCCTTATCCATGAAAAGAGAATATATAATCACCACGACACGTGTATTGCTGCGACTTTGTGACATCCATGCACTCTGAAACTCACATCCGACCCTGAAGCTGGAGAACGGGACCTGCATACTCCCAGCTGCCTGGGAATGAGGTCTTTAGCGGGAGCACGACCAGGAGGCAAATGCCAGCCGAGCCTTTCCTTTACCTTCTTCACACCTCCAAGATCAATGCTCACACCAGTCCCACACTTGTTGCGACAAAAAGGGGTGAGGACAGCAAGTGTTACAGCTCCTGGCAGTACAGCCCAAATCTTGTTCTGTGTGACCAAAGCCCACTGCACAGTAGTGATTATCCTGACTGGTTTTAACGGGATTACTCAGACTTCAGGTTAAACATACTTAAGAGCTGCGCTGGATCACAGCTAATGTCAGCATTGCATTCCCTATTGCACTGTTCCTACGCTGTTGCCTTTCATATCACGAAGTCCATTTTTAAAACCACTCTGGAGCTAGCACACCATTTCTTTCACCCTATTTTTGGCCAGCCAGCAGAACTGCCATTTACTTCCACGATCCTACCCGTTGAGCAGGCAGCACCGAGAGAAAACAATCCCTGCAAGATACCAGACAGCCCCAGTATCCAACACGAGCCTGCATCATCACTGTAAGTTAGGACAGGTCCATGCTTTATAAGGTGGCACACGGTAAGCTCGGTGCAACGTACTGTCACCTGGGCAGACCAGCACAGGTCGGGATGACAGGCAGCAAAATGCCAGTTGGGCCCTGCAGCACGTCTTAATTACGACGATCTGGTGTTAGCACAAGTCCCTGGAGCACACACATTCCTCCTCTGCCTTCCCACTATGCTTTAAGTAGTATTATCCTTGGCCACCTTCTTTCTCTCAAGATTAATTTGATTATTTTTTTAAATTTTTATTTCCCCCATATGAATCATCATGTAATGAGAAGATGTGAGCATCTTACTGCACGTACATCAGTTCACCCACGTACCCCATAGCCTGCCCTGCTTCACAAGCCATACACCCATTGACCAGCTTCTGTTTTCCAAAATGAAAGCTCAGCAAGACCCCAGATAACTTCACTCAACCCCCCAGATGCCCAGTGTGGCTAGGTGAGATGCAAGAACTTCCTTTTTTGATCTTTACAGCAACGGCATCCTTGTTTTCTTGAGTGTCCCAATAACACGATGTCCCCAGTTGTCTGCCTATGACAGTGAGATCGGAGCAGAAGAGAACTCACTACAAGACTCCACCCTGTGTTGGTGGCCTCCATGGAGGAAGCATTTAATTGCCTAATTCTTCCCTTGAGCATTTCAGGCCTTGAAAATAAGACCAGCCCAGAGCAGACAGCATCTACTTCCATGCTTATTAAGACTAGACAAGCTAGTTTTGCTCACCCACAGACCTTCACCTTCCACCCCCTTATTTATTAAATTAAAAAGCAGCGCTTGTATCTGAATGCATTGAGTTCACGTACTGATCAGGGAGATCATAGTGATGAAAGAGAGCATAAAAATTGGAAAGGAGTGGGAGAAGCAGCAGGTGTAAAGGGAGGAGTCATTTCCCCCACAAAGGAAACACAAAGAACAAAGGAGGGGAAAGGGAAACCTTCTAAGAGATATTGCAAATTCAGGTCAAGATGGGGAGATCACAGAGCTGATGAGAAGGGATTGCACTGGAGGCTGACTGCATTGTAGAAGGATGCTCTTCCACTGCCTGAAGCACAAACACACCAAGAAAGAAGAGGAACTGTACACTAGCCCTTTTCCTACAGAGATCTTTTAAACAATATTTAATGCAGAAAAGCTTAACTTGGTCTTGAGTAACAGAGCCAACTTGTCTGTATGAGCAGCAAGGCACTGCACAAATAGGACCTAAGAAAAGAGTCAGAACATTTGCCAGGAAAAAAACAGAAGCTGAAAGCTTAAATCCATATCCAGACGCTTGTGCAGTTGGGGGTTTTGGTTTTTTGTTGTGGTTTGTTTTTTTTTTTTTACAAAAGCTGTGTTTACTAAACCAATGTCTTTCAAAGCTGAGCGCCTACAGGTAGTCTCCAGAGTCCAGGTTTAGATTCTTTAAACAAAAATGACCTCCTTTCCAGAAACGCAGACATCAGCAAATGCTGACTTCAGTCCAAGCCAAACTTCTCAGTACCTTTGGAAAAACACTTCTGCACTTCTAGGTCCCAGCATCTGGATTCAGATGCTTCAGGAAGTCAATTAGAATCAAGGGACTGCCCCAAGGCTCTGCTGTAATTCAGTGGGGAGTTTCTGTCTCCAGCTCTAAACATCCCTCAGTCACACCTCACAAGGCGGAAGAGTCTGTAGGAAGAAAGGGAGATGTGGAGATTTATGAAGAAGGAGGTATCGCAAACTTCACAGAGCTCTGTTTAGGCTATGGGTCTCTAAGCTAAGTGGAAGTTTGGGCAAGTCATAGGGAACTGTAGTGCTGAGCCCTGCTATGTATGTAAGGAGATCAATGCACGTGTCTATTCCAGCAGGTGTGGGGATAATTAATATAATTCATACCCCGCTTCAGCACTGTTTCAATGAAACAGACTATTCTATGGCAATCAGCTCTCTGGCACAATGGCAGTACAACAAAACAAAACGTAACAAAGCTCACACCAAAATAAGGATGCTCAAGGAGGGACACAATGAGGCTATTTTGCTAATGACACTGCAGTTGAGCACAGGCAAAAATCTACTGTTGGGTTGTCTAGAAAAGGGAAGAAAACTGACAGAAAAGGAGAGGAGGAAAATGAAGCAATGCAAAGGAAAACGAGAAGTGTGATTGCTCCACCACAGGCAAATGGTGAAGGAGAGCTGGAAGCCTGACGTGCGCTTGTAGGTTGAACCCTTGGTGTGGATTATGTCTTGCATAAACGCCCATGACTTATCCAAATGAATGAAGTGGCCTGTGTATCTGAGCCACAGTCTCAACTCCCTGTAATTAGCATGGGAACCTATTCATTTTTTCACACTACTGGGAAAAGAGATGAGTTCAGGTGCCTACACGTATGAAGCAAGTATCTTTTCAGAGCTTCCTCGTCTCCCGGATGGTATCTCAGAGGAAGGATAGTGCTGTGGCCCACCTTGCTTCACGCCATCTGCCCTCACACACATCCTGGCAGTCGCAGCCATCACTCACATGGAAAATTAACCCAGCTCAAGGTCCTTCCCTGTCACCTGTGAGACAAAGTTAATGCAAGGAATTCTGCATCAGAGCAACATACTGGGATTGAGGCAGGGAACTGTCAGAGCTAAAAGTGGTCAGAGGTGGTTAAGCAGACCCCTGAACTCACCTACCGTCACTGCTGCAACAGCCAGAGGGGCAGAGACACACATGGGTGACAAGGACAGAGGGTGACAGGCACTGCCTGCCACACGCTTGGCAGAACAGACACCTCACACCCATCATATCACCCTCATCCCCTTCACCACCGGTACGTGAAAGAGGATTCTATCTGCATGTGTCCTTTTGTTTCAAGTGATATTTTCTGACACTGGGGAAACTCAAGCCTCAGTTATCTCTAACACAGTAATAGTTGAGCACAGCTCAACACAGAAGTCACAGGAAAGCTCCATCTGCAGGTATAAGCCTCTCTCCTAAGGCATCTTGGATCTCTGCTCTGTGATTCACACCAGTTTTTCCAACCAATTCCAACCCTAACTACCGGAGTAAGACTGACTGGAGTGTAGCCGGGGACCCTCCTCTCCTGCACCCAGGATCACTAGAGCCAAGAAGGAGAGCAGAGTATGGGCACCTGCTCCTGTGCAGGGTTGTGCCACGCAGCCCTGGCTCTGAACTACACCTAGACCCTTATGCTGGTACTGGCAAACAGTCTCAACCATTACTATATTCCTCCAGAATACTGGCTGCAAAAAGCTGCCCTGCAGAGCATTCCACTACCGAGTCTTTCACGAATATCTCCGAGCACATGCAATACACCCTGCAGGCAGCCCCATGATGGTGATGGTGATGGTGATGGTGATGAATTTGGGTGGAAGTTCTGGGTAGATGTGCTTCACTGAGAAGAGTTCAGGCAATGAAAGCCCCGACAGAATTTGAGGGATTGAAGACCAGACCCAAGGGCAGGATAAAGAAGGATAAATATCTGCATGGCTTTCGCAGCCCACTGACTCCCGAATCAAACAGGAGAGCAAGGTTTCTAGTAGCACTAAAGAATAGGATTTCTGAAAAAGTGGACAACTTAACCACACCCAGGAGAGCTTCTAAGTGAAATAAATATGAGGTCAAACTGACAGGAGGGGAGAGAAGAACAGAAAAGGAAGAAAGCAGGCGGGGAGGGAGTCATAGGGTGTGACAATGCTAGTTAAAGCAAGGAGTGTAATTGGGCTTCTCTGAAGACTGAGTGGGTTGAGCCCTGAGGGACAGATTGTATCTCACACACAATTCCCATACCTTGCAAAAACCTGCAGTGATGGAAAAGGACTTTTGTCTCTACGCACTGTAGAAAACAGGTGATACAGGCACAAAAGACTAGAAGATACCATCAGATCCAGTTCACCAGCTTTCACCTGCAGGCTTCCAATCCAGAGCTTCCCATTCCACACGTGTGCCACAAAACACATCCCAATACCTCCTAGCATATACAAAGGCTGAAATAAAAAGGTCAAAAGCCACAACTGTGATGAGTATAGTGAGTTGGATGGGGATTTTGTGTGGTTAGACTCTCAGATCATCACAGGAACTGTCTATGTAGAGACAGAGAAATCAGCTTCATTTCTCCTGACAACAATCTCTACTGATCTAGAAATACATCATCAAACAGATGTCTGGGAGAAAGAAAGAGGTGCAGAGGGTTTTTTTCCTCTCAGATACTAAACACTTTAGTTGTGAAGAAAAATTATGTAACAGATGAAATTTAGCTCCTCGTTTCCCCCAGTTCTTAGCTTTCCTCTGAGCATCCTCTTGACTGATGACATTTATTTGGCATGTCATTTCCCTTTGGAGTTCAGTTTGGCACAAACTTCCATTGCATTAGGTGCTACACAATATAATTCAAAGCAAGCAACTTGCTCTTGCAGGAAGCTCTCTCCACTTGTTCATTCTTGACCGATATTTGCTAGGTAATTTCTCATCATAATCCTCAATCTATTGAATGTGTACCAGACATCCTTCAGAAGAACTTACTGTCTCAAATTTGAGCTGTTTTAATTGAGCAAATAATAGATTTCATGGTATTTCTGTGGCCCTGAATACATGAGATAAGCTTACAGACAGATTTTCTGTGGGGTTATCTCTAAGGCTTCAAAACTCAGCATCTGAGTAGCTTATTCTATCTCTGTTCCATTGATTCTGTGCTTCCTGACTTTTGTCTACCTGCAATAATCTCTTGACAGCAGAACTGTTAGCAGCTTCTTGTCAGTACTTAACGATTGTGTCTTTTAAGGCAGGCACTGAAAGTCAGCATAAAGTGGATTTTACCCCTGTACAAAATGAACAACAAAAAGTCCTCCTGTAATAGTTTTCCTACATGTGTCCACTCCACTCTTTTTTTCTTTTAATCAGAGAAGAAAGTTCCCAAATAACTTCTCTTTTGCTTTTCAAGCAAGAAAGTTGATACATTTTCCCAGTTAACAAAATAGGAGAGTCATTGTCAAGTGGTTATTCTTATTTAACCAGAAAAAGAGCGGAAATTGACTGTTTGATGCCCTCCTTACCAGTTTTCTCCATCACCTTGGGATTCTTAGATGGACTCTGAACATCTAGATCAGAAGAATACACCACAACCATAATTCTCCAGCACAAAACCTTGCTTGCAACAGAGTTCCTATCATCCATTTTTAAGAGAAACAGACACCTACTTGTGTGCTTATCGAGACTTGCCACAACATAAAATTCATTTATAGAAGAAAACTGAACTTGTCCAAAGATACAACACAATCTTATCCTCTCCTGCAAAGCACAACTGATGGAGCTACCTGCTGTTCCTAAGAATGCTCCTTATGATCCATTAATTGAGATGTAACCATCAAGAACGAACATGCTCCAAATATACGTTCAAAATTAACAGCCATGTAGAGTAAAAGAACAAATATTTTACCATCCAGCTGTCTCTCCTGACATTTATCTTATCTGATTTATCAGGGACAGGAAGTACAACCTATGAAGCAGCGTGGGAGGAGTGCCATTTCCACACTCGGCAAGATCTGGGCTTTTCACAAGCTACATGTCCTGTCTTGCCTGCTCCAACTGGTTCAAGGGAATTTGGGAGAACTTAAAATATGTTACATAACTAAAACAGACCTTTCGCCGACAGCAAATGGGCACCATAATAAAATAAAAGAGCACCATAACACACCACGAATGTCCATCTCCATTAAAAAGTTCTTGTGATATTTTCAGGAAGTCACTTACTCTGGCTTTCCATCACTGTCTACAAAACAAGGTACACAAACCTTTAGTCAGATTAGCTCTCTGGGACAAAGGCTGTCCTACTTCTATATGCAGCATTCATCCCCATGTGGCCCTTTCTCACACATCATAATCACAGAATCACACGTCACTGGGTTGAACATTACCAGTGCGCGCACACACATCAACGATAGATCCCTCACAATCACACGTCTGATAGCTACAAACTCTGGAAGCTAACTGCTTGTCTCCCATCATCCTGCATCACTGTCTTTGCTCCAAATATAAAAATCCAACATTGCCTGTGCCAGGGCTTTGTTCTTGTCAAATCAATGACACCCTGATGCAGGTCATACCCGGTGGTGTCCCTCATATGAACTATAAACTGCAAATTTTTCAATGATTTGACGGTCTGGTCCTACCCTGTGCTGGGAAGCCATGGCTCTCACGCATACCCCTCTGCACAGCTTTGTGCTGCGGCACACAGATGTGATTCAGCAGAGTAGATGAGCAACACGAAGCAAGAATCTTGCACTCACTTTCTCTGGAATGATAAGGGCAAGGAACCCCTATAATGAGCCCAAAACAAAGAGTGCAGCTCCATAATTGATTTCTCCCAACACAAAGGTTAGGCCATCACCGAAAGGAAGGGCCCAGCCCTTTCACCGGCTCCCCTCAGCGAGTCCCTCGGGACTGCACTTGTGAGGCCACAGAGAGCAGAATCAGGGATTTGATCCAGCTTAAAATGAACACTTTGGAAGGGAAAAAGGCTTCCACAACTGGATAAACTCCTTGCTCTGTTTTACCATACAACTTCATGAACAAACATGGCCAGGGTTGGGGGCATGCTGCTTCTGATGGTGGTAGGGACTCACCAAATCAATGTAAATCATTTAAAGCAGATTCAAGCCCCCCCATGCTCCAAGACGTAGACATGTTTCTCCTGACCCAGGAAGCAAAGCTTGCAAGCAAAAGCAACCTTATGTAAACTCTTTGACTATTTAGCCAACACCAACTATTCACCCACCCAAACTGCTGCTCTTTGACTTGCTGCAAAGGGCTCACATAGACCATCAGCTCACAGGAGCCAAACAGGTTACTACTCTTCAGTTGAGCTGTGGTAGTAAGCTGCCTAAATAGGTGGGGGGTTTTACCGGTAGCACATGAGGTAAAATCTTCCATGTTGACCAACCTCATGTTAGTTTCCTCACCTTCATGATCCAACTTGAAGCCTATGCCCTTACTCGTTTTCCTAAGATCTCCCCCAGCTGCTCTCTTGTCCTTCAACTTACCATGTTTATATTTATATATATTATATATACATTTATATTGCTGTCTACAACAGCAGCATCTGAGTGCATCTTGATGAGACAGTTCTTTAAAGTTGTTTTCTAATTATAAAACTAATTTGAAAAAAAATAAAGAAAAAAGAAACAACCTCAGAGGAACACAGACATTTTATTTACAGCATGCTGCATCCCAGGAAATCTGCACTGGAAACTACAAGCCCCCAAATTTGTAAAAGTAACAAAACACATCAAATTAACACATCAGCCACTGAAATGAGAAGTAAATCCAAAAGACATAAAAAACCAAAACAGTTACTTACAGTTTGGCTGTGGCTCTGGAGGGAATTTGAGACGGATAATGGCCAAGATTATGAAAACAACCACAGGCCAGGAAATTAAAATGAACGACCATACCTATAAAACAGCAATGAAAATACATTGGTTATGTTTGTCATATTGATGTGCTTCAGAGTTTGACCGGAATGTACAAGTACTACCCTAAATGAGTTATAAGTTGCATTGTAAATCATACCTGTCTCAGAATGCATATTATTAAAACCCAACTATTATCTATGGAGGAAGAAAAACTACGTAAGATTTCAAGAGCAAATAACAAGCCTGAAAGTAACACAAGCCTTCCTGTGTTTCAGTTGGGCTGATAATTACGAGGGCCAGTGTTTACACGGCTTTGAGACACTGCTACGTAATAGTAAAAGCACGCTGAGAAGTACAAGACTTTCAGACGTACTGATCGCAAGATAAAAGAGCTGAAGCGCTCTGAAAGGTTGGTTTCACTTTTAGTGAATGGCACTGCCCAAACGACGGCTTAAGATGACTTTGATTTGATTGTACTTCAAAATTAAAGTGTTCGACAGGTGAATTTACAAGTCTATGAGGTAACTTCTTCCCCAAAAGTTTCACTGTCCTTCACAAACAGCAGTTCAGCCTCCCAGCAGAAAGAAAGGCTTCTCACAGTAGTAATTTTTTTAACACGTGGAGCTCAAGCACGCTGAAGGAAGAGGTTCATGGAGTTACGTAACCAGGCATCTGGACAATCACATTTGAACACCAATCACCAGGACCCCTCATATGAGCTTCTGACCCCAGCACCCTGACTCCCCAGCACTTTTCCATTTCTAGACTGTGACAGTCCACATAAATGAGCTGAGATGGAAGCACGATTATGTAAAATTGGCCTCATATGTTGGAAAAAACATGAACATTTATAGAGCTCATCTCTAACATTGGGGTTGACAGTTTCAGTGGATAAGAATGAAGAAAACACAGTCTGCTAATCATCTGGCATATTAGACCAATCCAGGTGGGAGGCCTAAAGTCAGGTTTAAAACTATGAGCCTTGGAGTTTAGTAAACTAGGAAAATGCAATTATTCAAATAATCGTTTGCTTCTGCACTAGCTGGCTAGCTCGCTACTGTGCTTACTAGATTAGAGTTTTCCATCCATCAGTAGTTAAGCTTAAACTACTCTGAGCTGCAAAATTGCTGTGCTATCTTCATGCCAATTTTTGCAACTGCAGAGAAGTCTTTCTTCAAAGCCACCCCATTTTTTCATCATTTTGTTGCTGTTTTTCTCAGATCAGCACATATTACCCAAAACCGTTTTCCCAAAGTAATTCCAAGCCCGTAACAGTGTTTTCATTCCCTGTAATGATTACTGGAACATAAAACCAGGCAGACAAACAAATTCCGAAGAGCAATTCAGCTTAAAGATGGTTGTTTTACAGCAATGCCATCTTTATCATCCCCGATGATACAGCCATGAAAGCAGGAGCAAGAATCATGCCCCAAAATAGGTGACTGACAGACATCAGACCACAAGGCACCTCCCCACACATCCCTTCCAAGAGGACACTCCTATAATTTTAGCATTCAGCAACATTTTAGCTTTTACAGACAGTAACGATTCCTGACTTTTATATATACACTGCCAACTTATAACAAGATTAATCTCTGAAACTAACACCTATTTGTATTTTTTTTTATCACCCGTCTTCCCTATAATCAGTCCCCAAACATGTTGTTTAACACTGATTAATTCACATGCAAAAGGTATTATTAACGTATCCTCCTTGTTTAGTACCACATAGGCCAAAGTAAAATTATAGGGTAACAGCACGGAAACTGATATTAGTCAGAAGATGCCTAAAGGAAGGGCAAGAGACCTGTTGTATTCCTGGGGTAAGAAATGAATACTGATCATTTCTACTCAAGGGAATCTTTGTACCTCCCCATTTTGAGCTAAAATGGTGTGTATACTCCCCACTTTCCAGACAGCTCTTTCCTTAGTATCTCTGTCCTTTGACTTAATTCAATTTAATAGCAGCTGGGCACATCAGTTGCAACATAACAGCATTCCTACTGTCCCAGGCATTTCTTGTTAATGCAAACAAGACAACCACCCAGGCCAAAATGCTCACAGGTGGAACATGTTGACTTGAACGGAGCCATAACCAACTTCAATCTGGCTCTTGGGACATCAAGTACTTGCGTAATCCATTGGTTGTTGGATTATTTCATTGCTAAAAGTAGATATAATTGCTCAGACCCTAGTATCTCTGGATGCCGCTGTTTCAACAACCAAGCTGCCTAGAAGTGGCAGATGGAGAACAATGGAAGAGCAAGAGGCACGCACTCATTTCTCCAGCCCCCTTGGTACACAGGCCAAACCTTGCTCTTGACAAGGCTGCTATCTAAACTCGTGACCATTCCTTTCTCAGCAGCAGTAACCTGTATTGAGGCACTCCCTGGCCGTGGATGTAGAGCTTCAGCCAATTTCAACAAACTGTCAGCCAGGCAAGCTGTAGCTCTACCCACGTTGCACAGGTAGAGGCAGTCTCTCCAGGGGCTCCATAAAGAGCTCGCAGAGGAAATAAAATGTAAAGCAAAAGGCAGAAGCAAATGTGTTTGCCAGCCCCGGAGAGGCTGATAAATGGAGCAGGAAAGCACCTGAGTCTGCAAGGGGGAGGGCGGGGGCTGTCTGGTGTGGGACCGTTCCGTGACACACCAGCCAGACCCGGGCAAGGACAGGCAGCACCACCGCAGCGGCAGGAACCACTTTCACTCATGATCAGAAATGAAAAGCACAACGCAAAACAAGCAAGATAAAAAAGCGGTTTTCTAAAAGCCTGGTCTGTAAGTGAAGTTGTATTACACGGGTTAAAAAAATTTAAAAAAAAAAAAGGATGCAAAAGGACAGAGAAATCAGGATGTGTTTGGGAGCAGAGATCTGGATTTAGCTCCTCACACCCCTTCCAGTCTGAGCAAGCTCCCTAACCTGGAGAAAGAGAGGGAAATGAAGGAGGGGTTGCAGGGAACACTTGCCATACAATAACCAGTAGTGATCAGATTTTTATTTTTATTCACATTCCAATTTCATAGAACTTGATAATTCGACTTCTCAGGAAATGAGAATTAAAGCAGGTGAGACTACACGGTAAAAGTACAGTTAGGGCTTAGGTTGGCATTTACTCTGGCTACACCCAGAGCTGAAAGAGACCCAAGCACCTGCTACTAACAAGGCGGTTAAAATGTCTCTTGAGAAATTAAAGGTACTTTATTGGGATTCCTTTGCATCTCAGAAAAAGTCTCCCACATCCTTCACAGCAGTGAAGGATATTCTAAGGTGCACAGCATGTCCACAGCTCCTACGGAGGATCACAAGGAGTCAGATGCACTCAGCACCTCTCTGAATTAGGCTCCAAACCAAGGCAGGACAGGGCAGACAAGAACAGACCTTGCAGAAGCACAGAGTCATATGAGGCTTTTCACACCACTACGGGGCAGGAAATGCCACTCAAAGGAACATTTGCCTCCCTGATGCTGCTGTCATTCAGATAAGCTCTCTGGACATTGCTGGCAATGGTTTATCTTTTTGGGGAAAAAAAGACCATTTACAGCGTTTGATTTGCAACACGCTGGACTGCACTGGAAATCTGTCCTATTTGCATCTCTCAAGAGCTACTTTTCCTTTGTCCATCCTTTACAAACGGTTCTATACAAAGGCACCCCCACCACTCTCAGGGACTTCTCGGAGGCTGTAAGCCAACTGTGAGGTCTGCTCACATGGGAGCAGACACAGAACTGCAGTTTTAATTCAAGTCCACCTGTGAGTTTGTGCATGGTTTTGTTTGCACACACCACTGCCCCAAGGGAACAAGTGTCATCTCTGGTACTCACTCTTGACTCCTGAGCCCTCATGCATGAGCTCCAACACCAGACCCAATCCCCTTGGCTTGAAAAGAACCTCCTTCCATACCATGCCATTCTCTTCCTTCCCTCTGCCTCTATCACCAGCCTTCAGAATATTTGTGGTTTAATACTGCGACCTTCGTCTCCTGCAGCGACCCCTTTGCTTCTCAGCTCCTGTAGCTTCCAGGCTCCCCCTCCTCTACTTTTCACACTCACCGGCTGCCTCTTGACACTCAGCCAGTTCTTCCACAGCAGGATCCTCAGGTGCTGAGAGAGCGCAGCCATCCTCCGCTGACCCAACCGAAA
Source organism: Trogon surrucura (assembly GCA_020746105.1). Lineage (NCBI taxonomy): Eukaryota > Metazoa > Chordata > Aves > Trogoniformes > Trogonidae > Trogon > Trogon surrucura. The sequence continues at coordinate 49,147,232 of CM036621.1, read as the reverse complement.
GCGAACGGGGCTGCGTGTTCTTCCTCCCCAGGCTTACGAGGCAAAAGCGGAGGCTCTAGCCCAAATGGGCATCCAGTGTCCAATACCCAAGCCTCTGCCTGTTCCCCACAGCATAGCTCTGAAGCAGCTACTTCATCCACTTGCGGCTGCCGTACTCCCAGTAACCGTAGCTCTTGTCTTCACAGCAATAGCTCCTAGCAAATTCAACAGGTTATTCTTCTCCAGGCAGGCAGGCAGACGCAGCAGCCTGCCTCCACTTGTGTTAATTACAACATCCAGCCGCTCCTGGCTGCTCGTGGTTCAAGCCCTAACCGATAAAATGGATAGCATTCCAGAAAGATGCTTCTGCTTAAACAAAAGGTGATGCATGCCTCCTCCTCCTCCTCCTCCCCATGATGAAACTACCCGTCTGCCCACACACTGCTTCTGCTGGAGAGGTGTCATCAACAGCAAAGAGGCCATTTGCCAGGCCTGTCTAACTTCCCCTTCACGGGGAACTGCTGGGAAGAAGAAAGTATCCACAGCTACTGCATGTGTCTTCCTAGCATTGCCGATTCAAAATTAGGATTTCTTTTAATACTTTTGAATCTCTTAATTAAACCTACCATCCAGGGAAATTAACTGAAAGAGTTAAAAATTATATATACCTGAAAATCCCAGGGACTGATCTAACTGCTCAGCTTCCTGCGTCTTTCCTTTCCTCCAGGAGATCAGTCCTGGGGTTCTCACCGATTGAATTCAATATAACACATCAAACGTCCTGGGAATGGGATTGCAGGATCAGACCCCACAAAGATTTCAGAGCATCAGGATGCCTTGAACACCGTTATTATTCAACTGATAATTGAATTTTTCAGTGGTGATATTTAAAAAAAAAAAAAAAACCAAAACCCTATAACAGCTTAAGATGAAAGGAAATACGATAATGCAGATACAGAGGAAAGGAACGACAGCAGAGGGGACAGCTCACTGCACCAAGGATTGTAACAAATCTGGGCTACAGACTTCTTTGATGAGCTCTGCCCATCCAGCAGAGCTCTGGTTCCTCTTGGGAGAGAGGGTTGTACACTCAAATACCCCATTTGATAATATTCAAGTATTATCCTTGAAGTACGTACACAAGCCATGGTATTGTATTAAGAATCCTCAAAGTACCTACACAAGCCATGGAAGACTGCACAACTCTGAGTATTTTATAAGAGATCAAAAAAAGATTCTCCTACATGGCATTTCTTGGAATCACAAACTCACTCAAAAATGAAAAACATCTTGAAAGAGTCCTTGCCAAACTTCACCGAGAGACAAAAGGAGGCAGCAGCTCCGCCACCCAGAATGATCTTGGAGCAGAGAAGCTTTGATCTACAGGTTACTAAAAGCATTGAGCAGAACAAGAAAGAGAAGCAAGGAGAGAGATGTGGTACTCAAGGAAGAGAAACAGCTTTTCTGGATTGGTTAGGAAATACAGAGATGGAGCAGTCCCTGCCCCACATACCTTCCATCTAAATAGATTGGACATTCCAGTGGTGGGAGTGGAGCTGGAGCTAAAATGAGCCTAGAAGGCCTCCCTGGCATAATTTTGATAGAAATGGGGAGAAACCCAAAAGCCTAAGCGTGCAGCTCTACATTCACATTTTTTTTCTAACAAATGTCCTTAGGAGAGGGAGGGAGCTCATTTGGGTCTGAGCTGAGAACGAGCACTGCTCCTCAGGACACTGTTCTAGTTGAGCCACACGTAAGAGACACAGCCAGATTCACTGCATTTGGCCCAAACACCATTTGCAAACTTCATTCACTTCCTCTCTGGGGCTGTAAAAAGAAATCTAAATATAGATAATTCTGCTCTGAGGGGGTAAGAGAGAAGAAATTCGTAATTTCACCATTCACTGCTTTGCCAAGGTCTTTTAAAGCAAGTGTCTGATTGCTTCTTCTTGGTATTCAGTCAAACAACTTGTTTCAAAATAACACTGTGATTTGGATAATAATTTTCCCAAGCAAATGCGCATCCTTACTTCCTTTGTGAACCGAGTCAACAAACATTCCCCTTGGGAAGTACCCAAATGGTAATTTGTTCAAGTTCACCACTGTAAAACCAGAATAACTCAATGTCAGTTGGCCCTCAGAGCACCTGCACTCAATTCCCCAAATACCATACTGTTCCAGTTCAAGAGCATAAGATGAGAACTTCATTATACTTTTTTGCTTTTTAATTCTTTTTCTTAACAGTTCCTGCAGATGGCACAGAGGACTGTGCAACTACTTGGCCACTCCTGGACAAAGTGAGCAGAGCAGATTTTCCAGTGACAATGCTGCATATAGGCAGAGGAGGAGATGAGAGAAAGGGCAAATTCTTCCTTCTCCCAATGAATCCTCAGTTGGTTTATTCCTCTGGTTGAAGAACTTGGGCTTCTCTGGGCTGAAGAGTGCATTGTTGGCTCAGATCACAAGGAAGAAAAGCAGAATCTGTTTCTGTAACTGTGAAGCTGAGGAAACCCTCAGGGGAGCTCTGAATTGTGATTTCATTCAGTGCAGGTCTTCAGAGACATGACTCACCACATGTACGGCAGTGGTGGTTGCAGCTCATGAAAAATGCCAAGCAGGGGCTGCAGCCTCAAGGGCAAAAATCTCTCCCCATGCATCAAGAACTCATGAACTGAGACCTTTTCTTGAGATGTTCTTTCATGTAGAGGAGTTTCTACTTCAGTTAAACTGAATTCACTCATGCTTCCCGTGTGGACCGAGTTACTTCTATGAGAAATGAAAGCTTAGAGAAGTGATGCAAGACAGAGTTGGTAACAGAAGAGGATAAAGTCCAGGAGTGAACAATCTGCCAGAGTGCTGGAAGGGAGGAGGACATGCCCTTAGAGGTCCTGCAGCATCAGGGCCAGCAGCTGTGTGTGCCACTGGCAGCAGCACTGGGCCACACCAGGGAGAGATCCATGAAGAGAAAAACTGTTCCTGTGGAACAGCCATGGGGTCTGGGGGGAGTCCCTCCAGATCTAACGTACAGGGAGGATAAGAATAAACAGCCAGCCTTACAGTTAATGTTTCACTAGCTGCACAGTCAAAACTACAGGTCCATACACCAGAAAGCTACCAGCACCATAAAATGCAAACAGCCGTCTGCTCATTCATGCTTTTGGCTTGGCTTTTAAACACAGGGGCAGCTGAAGCAAATCTGACAGGGCAGAATATTTACCCCCTTGAAGTCAGTGCCAGACATGAAAAAGCCTATTCTGCTGGCTACCAGGAAAAAAAGCCCAGCCAAAACAGTAATCTTGCATGCCACAACTAACCCGCAGCAGAGGCTTCCAGAGGCACACGGGCGAAGAGCAGCGGTTACGTGCCCTCGGGGGGCTGGAGGAGGAGAGATCACACCAGCAGCAAGTGAAGAAGCAGAACCAGATTAACAACCACACCAGAGAAATACACGCAAAGTAGAATGAACCGAAGGAGATCTGCAAGTGGAGCGATGGGGTAATGCCGTGACTCATGAGGAGGCAGAACTCTGAATTCGGGACTTGGCTCTTACAGAGTTTGCAGCATCTTCACTGAACTTAGCTCAGGAGCAAGTCCAGACTGTGCAACAGATGGGCTTTCCTTGGGGCTTGTGTAAGCTAACACTGACTAAATGTTTGACACACTCTCCTTCGAGATCTCAGAGATGCTACACACACCCTTTAGCTCTGATTCTGTATCCACAAACCCAGCCAGGCCAAGGACTGCTGAGTCCTTCAGCCCCACGCTCCTACCTGCAAGCTGTAGGGCACTTGCAGAGCAGCACTGAGCAGATCTGTCTGCTTAAAGGTTAAGTGCATGCTTATGTGTCCTCTTCGACGGCACTTCACTAAGTTTGACAGGTGCTAGTGAGGCGCCACGATACAAGTGTCACCATTTCAACCAACACAGAGAGACAGGAGCACAACAGAGCAAGAAAAGCCTTCATGCACTGGGTACAACTGATTTTCAGCCTGAAACCCTTGGCTGCTCATTTTCAAGGAGCAGCCCTCTATCTGAGGCCAGGCCTTCCAACCAAGTCCAGATTTTAGGATGCTCTGAAACCAGAACAAATAGGGCAGCACCAAGGAAGGTACAAGTTAAAAGTCTATGGCAAACTTAAAACACTGCCTTCTTCACAGGCAGAGAAGCAGTTGCTCGAGGACCTGACAGCATTAGGCAACCCAGTGTACAGGGCTCGATGATGCTGAAATGGCGTAAGTCTCTTGTGCTAACTGCAACACCGTTTGCTAAATGATAAAAGAGGCTTTTGTCAAGCAGTCCACAAGCATTCCCCAGTGAAAGACCGCACGTACTCTCTGGGTTGCTCCAAATTCCTTCCAAAGGCATAGCAGGAACCCAAAAATGTAAAATCCTGCACATTTCCTGGGTGCCTAATTCAAGGCACCTAAAAATCAGAGCCCTAAAAAAAACTAAAGTGGGCAGCAATATTTTTAGCCACTATGGAAACTGTGGGTGGTGCAGCATCACCCCAGTACAACTTTGCCACCAGCAAAGGCATTTCCACTGTTTATTGGTGATTTTTTTCACTCCATTAATATGCATTTGCAAACCAGCCCCTCCCAGAAGTGCTTTTCCCTCCAGTGGTCTACAGTCATTAATTAGCTTGGAAATACAAGGATGTTGTCAGACAGGGCCCACTTCAAACAGGTCAAGGAGAACAGTGCTACTGATTTTTGGCTCAAAGCCCTTGGATATTAACTGCATACTTCTACAGGAACAACTCCTCAAACTAAGCATGAGTTTTGGATACTCTGATATCACAGCAGTTAAGCACCAAAATCAAAACATCTGAAGAACACATAATTGAGCTTTTACCTCTTATACCAACAACTTTCTGTAGGAGCAGATTTAGTAGGGAGATGCAATTTTTGGCTTTAAAGCCATGGTGCCTCTGCTCAGAAGCACAGTGTTACCAGCCAACTCTTTACCCTACTCATTTGCTCCTAAGGTCACCTTCATCTACATCTGGTCCTAGCAAACCTACAGGTTCATGAATCATTTCCCACCCCGCCCAGCAGCTGAGGGCTTTTTTTTTTTGAGGCTCACACACACACACCCCTACCTTGCAGCAGGTTACAGGCTTCACACTGCCCCTTTTCCACCAGTTACAAACTCCTGTGATACCATTCACACATAATGCTGAATCAGGACTAAAAGTAAGTCAGTAAGGAGTTGTGGGCAAGTGATGGATAGGGAAAGGCAGCTGCTACTGATAGATTCTGGTAGCCATCAATAAACCCACTTTAGTGTCTCCCTGCTGCCGTAGAAGTTCACCAGCAGAGCCACAGACCCTCTCTATTCCACTCTCTTGCTCATCACACAAGCCCAGCAGTGTACAGCTCTTCAGAGTATGTATTCAAGCCCACTAACTCGGGGTCCATTGTGCTCAGACAGTTACGTGTAAAGCCTCCTTAAAGCCCTTTCTCAAAATCCTTATTTTTGGGGCCAGGGTCCAAACTCCAATCTACCTAAACCCGCAGAATCCCAAGGCTTACACACAATCACTACCTGGGGTGCCCATTTTGATACAAAATTTGCTCAAGAACCTTGCCTTGTAAAAGCGAGCAGATGGTATCATTGCAAGCTTCATCAGTCTGTCCTTTAACCCTTCTTCCAGATTATTAACAATATTAAGAGCAGCTCTAATGCCAAGGCTCCCAACAAGACATTAGAAAGCTACCAGCATCCAAATCCTCTGATGTTTCTCATTTATCATTCTTCGTGCGTTCAGCCAGTTCCCAATCTGTGTGGCAATGCTCATGTCCTGTCACGTGAGCCTGGACAGCTGACAGATGGACTAATTGGAGATCACACTATTTATGGTAAGACTGATAACAAGGTCAAAGCAAGGTCACTGTGAAAAATGGATTTGACTTTGCAAAGGATGACTGGTATTTCCAAGGCTGGGGACAATTGTGCTTTCCAAGCGCAAGCATCGGCAAAGCTGCCAAAAAAACTGCAGCAAACCAGCTTCCAAATTAAAAGGCCTAAGGACAGACAGCAAAGATAAGGAAAGAGCAGAGGCAAGATGAGTGTCGTGTTCTGCATGCAGTGGAAACCTATGTCTCCTGAAAGATTAAGTTAAAAAATGACTATAGTCATCTGCACATGATACGAAGATAGGTTGAAAAGAAGTTTTTTTTCTTTGCTCCAAAATAAATGCAAGAATGGCTTCACAGCTGGTTGAGTTGAAAAGGCAGAAAGTAACACCAAGACCATATATCCTGATAAATACTGCAACACAGCACATGAAGCCAGTAACAATGGAGCAGTGATCATCAGTACTGTAAAAGAACACTCATCTTGCTTCTCCCATATAAAAATGGGACCAGCTAGTAAGTATGCTTATGTAGGGACAGACCCTCTTCCATGCTGAGCCTGAAATAGTGGGCTGGAAGACTCAAATATAAGTCTGAGTTGAATATAGATGAGTGTAGATGACCAAATTAAGAAGACATTTAATTGTCTTGACAGTGTGAGGTTAAAAAAAAAAAAAAGAGCTTGTTATTTCAGATCTAGAGATACCACAGAAAAGTATGTCCAGTGAAACTCCACCAAAGCAACAGTTCAACTTGCTCAGATGGTACCACTTGATTTTATTGAGCTATTCAAAAGGCAACCAACTAGACCAAAAACCTGCGCAGTGTTATAAAGGCAACCAAAGCAAAACTTTGTTTAGCCTCAAACAATATGAGTCTTGGGATACACAAGGCTGACTGCATCTGATATTAAACACTAAGAAATCCTTAGCCAAGCACATACCTTGATAGCAGATCATTTCAAAGCCCCAAGCAGCTTCAGCAAAAGCCAATGAAACTTGGTTGCCACATGCTGAAGACCACAGAAGCCTAGCAAAATGAAATACATCACAAGCTGCTGAGATAAGAAAACTTAAAAGTAACAACAGGAAAACAATCGAAACTAAGATTATTATAGGATAATACAACACCTACTGATAGTCCAGTTCACTCAGACTTAGTATCTGAGTTGTGAGCAATGTTTTTTCCCCTCACAGCCAGGGCATTCATACATGCTCCCTCTCACATGGATTTTTTGTTACCTAAACAAGCACAGGATTCTCCTTCCAGGCATCTAACATTTTTTTTTTTTATCTTCTACCTGGTTGCACATTTCTATGAAGTATCTACAGCTCTGATCATTTCTGCACGATTTATCCACCAGCAGCATAACCTAGCTGCATTCAACCAACAGGTTTAGAAGCTATGTGGAAGGACGGACAAACAACCCCACAAGACTCAATTTCTTGAAGCAGACAACAATCTGAGAGAGTACTCTAAAGACATGGAGTCACTACACTCCTATTTAATAGGTTTCCAGGGTGTCTCTCCATCACCAAGTCACCTAGGTGTTATTACAAAATCAGCTAATTAAAACCACACCCTGAGATCTAAACTAGTGTAGGGAGTGCTGATGAGTAATGACAAGTTACACAAGGCCTGTCAGCCTCCTATGGCTGGGAACTTGCTTGCTGTAGAAGAAAAATACGTGTTGTAATAATCTCATGCAAGTGCTTCGGTGATAGAGGAGCACAGAGAGAAGCAAAGAAGAGCTTGCTCACCTACACACTGGTTTTGAGAGCTCCTAAATGTAGGGATAGACAACCCATATATACATTTACAGTAAAGGAAAGGTTTCAGAACCTTTTCCTCTCTTCAGGTCATTGATAAAATGTCCCTAAAGAGAGTTTGATCCTCTGAGTCATGCAATGGAGACGGGCAATCTTCATCGAATGGGTGAGGGAGGGTGGCTCAACCTGAGGATCAGCAATCAGCCTGGGAGAGAGTGCTCACCCCTCCTTTCCCTAACGACTCGCATCCCAGCACCCTTCCCGAGAGAAAACACCCTGGTCCTTCATGAAGGCTTCTGATTTGATTCACTGAGTCAAAGGCAGGGCACTGCACATGAGAAAGGCTTATTATTATGAGGCATGCTCGGAGTTTATGGCCTGGATTTCAAAATCTGTCCTTGCCCGCGCACAAGGCACACAGCGTGCACCTCGCAGAGCTGGGTAGGGTACACGTGCCGGGGAAGACAGTGGCTCCCTGGGAGCTGCTGTAAGATGTGCTGCTGTGAGCCTGGGCCTCCGCTGCAGACCTGGAGTTTGCAATTAGCCAGCTGCCTGCCACCAGTACGCCCTTGCTAGTGGTCGCATGGTGTGCCTTTATCTCAGGAGTCATCCTTGATACATACAGAGCTCTTCAGCTATGATATACCCACTCTAGATTTATACCTCAGAGACTTGTCACTACCGGATTTAATCTAACAGCATGCTGCCATTTGATTTTCCAAATGGAAAAGACAGCCTAGAGTTGATACTGTGACTTTGCCATCATGAGGAAACTTTCTTGGGCAGGGTATGGAGAAAGAGAAGTCAAACTCAAGTACTGCTGGACAGGCTCGCACTAAGAGCATGGCAAGTCCAGCACCTTATGGACAGCCACAGATAGTCACTCACACCCAAACCAAGTCGTGCTTGGCGGATATATAAGCAATCAACTATACAGGTCAGATGAGTCCTGGTTGTACTGGTCCTGCTATAAGTGCACTACAAAGCCGAAAAGCAAGTTGTTTAGAGCCATTAGTCCAGGACCTCTGGGTGTCTAGCAGGCCTGACAGATCCTCCTGACTGTTAGAGAGGTTGTTTGGTGACTATATTCCGGGCTCCTTGGTCCAAAGGCCAAGACATCCCAAATGACTTGGTGGGTTTCACAGCTACTAAGTTGCAGAACTGGCCAGAATTCTAGTCACCTCCAGTCTGGATGTCTGAAAATCTCAAGCAAATTACCTCATTTGTTGCTGCTTTTTTTTTTTTCCTTCCTTTTTTTTTGTTCTTGCCCAAGCAAAATTTGTCTGGAAAAACTTCTAAATTATCAAAAAAGTCCCAAAGCCCTTAGATGTGTGTCCTTCTGGATGCCACTACAACCACCACAATAAGAAATACGTTCTGTAAGAAATTTATAGCCCTGAAGTGCTGCTGAAGGAGTGGTAAGAGAGGAGCACAGGACAGAACTGTGCCTGTGCATGCAGATGCACACGTTTCGGGAGGCAGTTACAGTTTGTCTACACAGGGCCCTGGAGAGCTTTATTATTTATGGATAGTATCATTATTTAGAGTCCAAAGGTCTACGCTGTTTCTTCAGCTTGTTTCAACAGACATCCAAGGCAGATTCACCAGTGTCTTCCTCTCCATTGCCAGAAGGTAGTAGTAAGAAGAATAATTGGGACTCTTTACAGTCAAAATGCTTATAGAAACCATTTTCTAATTACTTAATAATGAGACATTGGTGCTGCACTGGAAGCAACATTCATTGCCTCCAAGAAAACAGAGTAGTATCAGACGGCTGCTTGAGGAAAAAATACCATGAAGTGCATTCTCTGTAGGCACTAAGCTACGTGACCCCTTGAAAGGAGCTACCTGATGTCTCCTTTTCCAGAACTAGTTTCAAGACAGACCATAATATACAGACATACATATATGTATCTCACTAGAGATGGGTGAACGAGCCTCAGTTTGTGCCACGGATAATTCAAAGAGAGCACTAAGGACTTTGGAGGGCAAACGGGATTGTGCTGCTGTACTTATCTGGGATACAGCTTCTTCCTAGAAGTTAAAACAGAGTATAAATGTGGAGATAATATCCAGTGTCAGTCAAATGACGTAGCAAGACATTAACCTTCTCACCAGTGCAGGCTGTTCAACTTGTATAAGGAAACCTAGAGTGCACAAATAACATAACATGTAATACCAGAAATCATCAGCCAATAGATCAACCGTCTCCTATAGGGGAAACTTCTCCTCTCAGCACAAGAACAGTGACATCGAGGAATCTATGACACTTAGACACTGGCTTGCATGACTATTTCAGCTACTGTACAACCAATATTGTGTCTCCTGCATTACATGAAGCTAGTTAGGTACAGATTAATTTGGAAAAAAAGGGAATGGAGTAAAATATTTCAAGCAATTCTGTGCTGCACAACTGGTTTTATGTTACTTTGGGCACAAAGGTTGCCCAAGAGCGCATCATTTTGAAACAGGCAAGAGCCTTGGGACTCTATTAATGCAAAGCATTGCATTCCTGTGCAACTGATCTTTACAGAGACTCACTCAACCCCACATGTTAATGCCAGTATTGATACAATTTCTCTCAAGCGCTCCAAATGGATGGGGCTTTTTTGACAGAGAAGTTATCTTAAATTTCATGGAAAAGTTGATAAAAACCTTAATTTCAAAAATCCATATCAAACGTGGGCTAATCAGTGTTTTGAGGAAGGGGGATAGATTTTGAGAAAAACTCTCATGCACGTAAGAAAGTGGAATAAATCACACATATTCTCTGGAGTGAGAGCACAGGTAGTTTCAGCAGCACCTTTTCTTGAATATTGCAGTCTCTAAAATTCCCTTCAATTTTAGAGGCACATATAGCTGTGGCCACAACACTTGGAGTTAGGTATGTTCAGTCCCCTGAAAATCAGGTAATTTGGGGCCTACACTTGCTAGTAAGGCAGATTGGTAATGCTCCATTCAGGTGCTTTCTCATGGCAGAGGGCTTCATAGATGGTTTCTGTGTGCGCAGCCAGAGCTGCACGCCTGAGCATGGCCTGCACAACTGAGCGATTAAGGGAGTGGAACATCTCCCTTGTGAGGAAAGGCTGAAGGGGCTGGGTCTCTTCAGCTTGGAGAAGAGGAGGCTGAGAAGTGACCTCATGCGTGTTGATAAATATGTGAAGGGTGAGTGTTAGGAGGATGGAGCCAGGCTCTTCTTAGTGATGTCCAATGATAGGACAAGGGGCAATGGGTACAAGATGGAGCATAGGAGGTTTCACAAAAGCATTAGGAAAAACTTTTTCACTGTGAGGGTGACGGAGCACTGGAACGGGCTGCCCAGGGAGGTTGTGGAGTCTCCTTCTCTGGAGACATTCAAAGCCCGCTTGGTCGCGTTCCTGTGTGACCTACTGTAGGTGATCCTGCTCTGGCAGGGGGGTTGGACTAGATGATCTTTTGAGGTCCCTTCCAACCTCTAATATTCTGTGATTCTGTGATTCTCTCCCACCACCCTCCTCCCTGCTGCTGAGGAGACACCCAAGCTGGGACTCCCACCACGCTGTGGGTAGCTCAGCCACGATCGATAACACAGATGTGGCCCCTCCTTCGGCTCCGAGCTGAGCAGGAACAAGGCCAACACGGCCATGGCAAGAGGCGTGGCAAATCAGCTAACTACGGATGCACTTCCACAGCTGAGGTTTTCCTTTAAGTACGGGCAGGGCAAACTCACATTCGCCTGCAAAATCCCCAGGAGAATCTATCTTAAAATCTATAGTCCTCAAATAACCCGAAGGCACGCTTCTACGATCATTTACACACGTGTTTAACTTCACAGACAGCTTTAATGTGGGTAGCTCCCCACGTTCGGGAAGAGAAGCCTGCGACAGCATCCTGGCAGGGCTGGCGCACCCGACTCTGGGAGCCAGAGGCCTCTCCTTGATGAGAGGGAGGCACTTTGCATGCGGTGGATGCAATGCAAAGCATCACAGAAGTCAGTAAACATTAGTTAGAACTATTTCATTATTCAAACCTCGGGAAAGCTCTGGAGTCAGGCATCTTCCTCTTTTTACACAAGAAGATGTGAAAACCCTGTGGTGTCTTCTTCCTCTGCCCAGGATTGGAAGTTGGAGACTTCCAAACAAGACTCTGCTGTGCAAATTGGCTTTGAACCTTTTTCCTCTCATTTTTGGGAGACACAGCAAGCATTGTTTGCCATTACTTTTTTCCACAGACAGGAATCGACAGCTATAAAATCAATTCCAAATGCAGCTTGCATCAAGTTACTAAAAGTCCTCACGGTCTGCGTGTGTGTGTGCGCAATTTAATTTACCATGGGTACAGAACTGCATTTGTAGGACTACGTTTAATTTCTTCTTTTTTAATCTCCAAGGCAGAGTTATCTATGACAGTGAGTGTGTCACAGGACAACATCACTTGCAGTGATTGCACAAATCAGCCTCCAGCCTCTTGCCTTAACAAGCTACGTGACGCAATGAGCTTCAGCGTGACAATCCTTGCGTTTTATTGCTGGCCGGGAAGATTTGGTTTGAGTCTCTTCCAGTGCCAGAGGTCTTTATTGCTAAACAGCCCCTGGCTGTTGAGTAATACGTGAATTTAATATGCTCATACTGGAATGCCTGGTTGGAAGGTAGTGGAAATTCAACTTGAAACTGCAATCAGCTCTTTTCTTGTTCTTTTTCAGTCTGCCTCTGAGTTTTCTCTCTGCTGTTTGTGAACTAATTCCTCAGCTGTTTCCCGTGGCAGTGTAGCTTTTTCTGAAGCAGACTATCACCTCAGTCTTGCGCAGGCACATGAAAGAAATGATCTAGAGGAGGGAGGAGCAGTGGCAAGTCCCATAAAAGCACCATCCTACTTGTGCTGCTTTTGACAAGATATGAAATAGCCTCATTCTTCCCGACCATCTTATGAATACTCAAAAGCCATCCGCAGAACAAAGCGTGGCTGGCAACATTTCAGCTGTCTGCTTGGCAAGATGCATGTGGGGAGGACATGGACGAATCTTATGAAGAAGAGCACTAAAGCCCACGTGGGACTGTTTCATACCTGGAAGAGGTCAAAGGAGGTTTCTGGGGGCCAGGCTTTGCAGAGGGAATAGGAGTCATGCTTTTGAACATTCTGCATCAAAGCTCTGTTGAATGGACCACTGTTGCCTCTGGTACTTTTTGCTGGGAAACAAAAAGCTTCCATGACAGCTACCAGCAGTTACAAGAGTGGAGCTGTATTACTACCGGGGAAAAAGTTCCTCATCTGTAACTGCGTATCTGAATTTTTAAACAAGTCTGTTGGCGCTTTTCAGAGAGCTTTTCAGCCAGCACTCTACACTCCCAGCAGGAGTACTGACAGTTTAGCAAATCCTGTGTTTTATTCTGAAAGATTTGGTCCTCTCAGGTATTTAATTTCTTCCCTAATGTTCCTGGTGCTGGGATTTAGGTTATAAGTGAGACAACTGTCTTTCCTTAAGGCAAAAGAACGATTTTCAGACCTCAAAACTGAAGGGACATGCTGAAAAAAACTCTAAAAAGACATGGACATCAGAAAGACCACATCATGCAAAGATGTCACAATTTTTGAATGGTTTGTGGTTGTCCCTCTGCCCACTGCCCATGAGAAATTCGATTCTAAGTGTTATGCTCCCATGATCAGTGAAGAGAAGCAAGCTAAATTAACGCTCCAGATCTGACCACCGAATACTGCAATAAGCTGCTCCTAAACAAGTTACAGATTCCGTGTTATTTGCAGAAATAATAACAACCAGCAATTTGGCATCCTCTCAGAAAACTGTTATTTTCTAATGGGCTGTTCAAGGCGACCCTAAAACAGAAAAAAATAACCTAATGAGGTATTCATTATGTATCATTTACCAGCTTGTGCGAGTGTCAGTCCAGAACGCAAGACTGGACCTGACCTTTTAATTGACACATTTTTCTATCAGCCACTCTCTGTCAGGCTGTGTTGTAAAGTGGCTTAGCTTTGATGCTGGTGGCTGAGCAAAATACCCCTCCTCCTCTCCAGCACTGAGCATCCTGCTCCGTTAATGCTCCACAACTCTTATCACACCTCTTAAGTCCTGTTCCTGGGATGAAGAGCAGGAGGAGCAATGTGTCTTCTGGGGCCTCTCAGAACACCTCTGTTGTAGATGCAGGCTACTAGAGAAGAAAAAAAAGACATCAAGCGCAGAAGTGGTGTCCTGCTGTTCCAAGGTGACGATAGGGGACGGTTATCTCTGGCAGGTCAGCATGTGTTGGGACATCCCATCCACGCCTGAGGTGAGCCTGATCTACGTCAAAGCCCCACAGATCAATGTGAAAACGAGACATTCCCCAGGTCACTGCCCTGACTGTTTACTGACGCAAACAAAAGTAGCTGTTAAAATGTCACCGCCTGTCCTGCCCCCACACTCCCAAGCTACCACTCCGAGCAGGGAACAGCAGAAGCAACCATGCCTCCGTGCCAGCGCTGCAGCACGCCCGTGGCACCCACCGCTGCCCCCAGCCCCCAGCCAGGCTGAAAAATTAGGAGCAGGGGACACGGGGATGTGTTCCCTGCTGCAAGGCTGGCAGCTGGTCTTGTCAGCAGCTGGGACCTCGCCTGCCAGGGCTGCTGTGGTGCAGTTAGTTTGGTGCGGTTAGTTTTAGCCCTCCGCCTAGAGACTGTTAAAGCTAATCTCAACGGGCAAAAGGGGTTTTACAAACAGCCATCGTACTGCATAAGGTACTGACTCTCAAGTCAGTGCAGCAAAGCATGAAGCTGTCACGTCAGTTTGCAACTACCCAGCAGCCCTGAAAATATCAGGGCCCATTCTTAGCTACGGCGCTTTGAGAAGTTCCCTTTTCACGGCTTTGATGTGGGGCTCAAAGCATGTTCCCTGCTGCCGGGAAAGAGGCAGCTGTCTCAAACCCAGGGGAAAACCAGCACCATTCATCTGAAGCGACACTATGAGGTGTTCCCACTGCCCATTTTGAACCCCACGGGCTCCTGCATTGCTTTTCTGGGGTCTTCCCTATCCTTGTGTGTCTGCCTTTCCCTCGCCTGCTCTGCGAGGTGAGGACTTAGTCAATCAACTCCTAAGTCCTGCTGACCAACACAGACACACGCTGCAAAGAGCAGAGATGAGTCACCTTCACATCTGCCTTGGGACAAATGTGCCCATGTGCCTGCTCCCACCAGCGGGGGTGCAGATGTAGCATTTGTTTCTATGTTGACAAGAAACCAGGAACTGGTTAAGAAGGACAGGCAGAGAAGATACAGAGATTTTTCTTCTCCCATTTTCTGAAGCTGCTAAGACAACCTACAGAATGGTGACACTGTGCTGTGGCTGAGGGAAACCCTTTTCCAGCTGCTGGTATAAGTAAAGGAAGAAAAGTAGGAACATGAACACTGGTTTTGTTTTACAACAAACACCAGGCACAGACAGCTCTGCCAGGCCAAGTACAGACAACCGTGGCTCTAAGCTACCTTTCATTCTGCTGGTACTCACGAGCCTCAGTCTGAAAGAGCGACTCTCAAACTCTCCACAGGAATGCTGGCTGGTGAAGTCAGTGTTGCAGACAAACCCCAGACTGTTCTACGGCTACCGATGCAGAACCCAAGGGTGCTCTACAACAGTGTGACAGGTTAGGTAGGAAATTGCAGGCAAAAGAATAGTAACTGGCTCTATCTGTGGCACATTAAAGACTAACTCACACAGGCTGGGGGATTTTTTAACGTGGAAGGTCCTTTCCTTTGGGGTGCAGTTTTCTCTCACTTGAATCAATGATCATTTGTTACATTAATTCAGAGACAGAAATCAGCTACGCTGCATTCATGCTCTTTAATCGTCCAGCCAGAGAAATCAATGCTTTTATTGAATTAGCCAGTTGCCACAGCAAGTTTTCTTTGATTTCTAAGGCTCCCACGAATCAATAGGAGTCTGTCATTGCCTCGAAGTGGAGCAAAGTCAGACCCCAAGTCACGCTGGTGGACAAAGACACAAACCTTCCCACGGAATCCTCTGCATTAGATGGATATGGGACAACCTGTCAATTTGCCAAAAAACTACCTCTGATCACTTTCTTCCCTGCTTCACCAACTGCTCTTGACTCATAACTCCACCTCCACCTCATCAATTTTCACCTCTCACACCTAGTATCTTCTGTCTTCCTCCTTCCTTATCAGTTTTTCTGTGCCGTAGGCAAGATCTACCGCTGCTGTCTCCATATTGTCTTAGGCACAGGTGTCTACGCCAGAAACATGTTCCTCTCCAGAGGCTTGCATCTGATAAATCAAGGTGTCTCTCCAGGATTCCCTCCCCTGTGCTTTTGGCAATAACTCATCTTTAATCAAAGTCCTGGTCCAAAGATTTTGATGGGGGGGGGGGGGGGGGGGGGGGGGTGTTTTTAGTTGTGTTTTGGATTTATTTTTTTTTTCACAAAGGTAATTTTGTTGTTGTTTTCCAATCTTGCCATCAAACTGGCCATTTTTTATCAGCCCAGCTGGTTGGGAAGCATGACTCATACATAAATTACTACTTTTACTACATTCCTTCCCTTTGTCAGCCCTTCTGCTGTCAGCTGCGTGGGACGGGACCATTATTCTTCAGTGTTTGGCAAACACTCTACACATAATGGGCGATACAGTAAATAAATGAAAATAAGACCTCAAGTCAAAAGAAAGCTGACTGACAGGACTTTTGTGAAACCGTCTGAGCTTTGCAGGTTTTTAATCAGCTGTGCTGTACTGTTACATAGCACTTAAAATGGCTCTGCCTTACTTCTGTAGCGTTAGACCGGATCGCAAGGGGACAGCAATGGAAATCAGGTCTTTAAGCACTTTTACCCGTGGCTCACTTCAGCTGATTAAGAAAAATCTGTGCCTTATAGGCTGAGTAGTGCCATGTCACTTGTGGCTGCCATAAAATGATGGATAGCCAAGCATTTATTGCCTAATCAAAATTTCTTTCTGGAAAACAGGGAGAAATGAAAGAAAAGAACACTAAGGAATGGCAGGCCCCAGGAGATGTCAAACCAGAGAAGTGATGGAGGAAATCTCAAAAGACAAGTTGGCCCATCATTAGTGAGCGCAGACGTTCACAAAAATCCCATGCAAACAAATTTTGATCACGTTGCAGAGAGCAAAGGGGAAAGGCAATGATTACAAAGACAAGTGTGTGCTAATCTGAGCACTACTGAAAATCAGGGGAAAACAGTAGCGCAAGCTCACAGGGCTGCAGTATTTCAGCCACCAGGTGGAAGTACAAGAAATGAGTAGCAAGCCAAAATCAAAACAGGTGCATTGCAGGACACAGCTCAAACTGGGACATTCAACTAGTATGAATAATGTTACATGGTATTGGTTGTAGGAGAAATAGCAAAGTTTTCATGGTGCCAACAATGGGAGCCTTGTGGCTGCACAACACCCAAAACTTTCAACTTAGGCTTGGAAACTGTGAGGCTTGCTTAAAAATTAATGGATTTACAAAACCACTGTGTATACTTTGAATTTGTGCCTTCCACTTTTCAAAGTTTATGCAACTTTCAGTTGTACCTTGCAGTTTTCTCCAGTAATTACACTAGAGCTTCATTTTCTGAAAAATAATCAAAAGCAAACCTAAAACAAACCACCAAGTCTCATCATCCTCAGGAAAAAAAGTCCAGGCTAATTATTGTCAAGATCTGCTGTGAAATCATGTGTTAACCAAAAGCCAGCTGCAAACCAGTATCACCGAGTCTTTGGACAGAGAATATAAATAATGACGGCAGTGAAAAGGTGAAGAATAAGATGAGAATGGACTGGAAAGAATGGTGGTGGCTGGTTCTGACAAGCACAGATCAGCAGCTTTGAGGCACCTTGCTAAGCAGGGTCCTTTCCGCCCAACTCAGAATGGCAGATTGGCCTGCGGGGAGGAAAACCGGGAGAGCATCTTCTGTTGAGCATCTTTCAAGATGGGCTGATATCAGCGAGGAATGCATGTATAGCTACTGCTAGTGGGGTGCATTAAGCTGGAAAGGCTAAAGCTAGTCCCTACCATAGGCCTGGCTTATTCCTGTTGTGTGAAGGTAGAAGCTGTTCCATTTGTCACGCGAGGGCTGAAGCTGCTTCACTTGTCACACGAGGGTCTCCAAAAGAGCTGGAGATCAGACTTCCAATGCCGGACTTCCTGCAGCCTTGTCCTTTATCCCTGCTTCTTTGGGAATACAAAAGGAAGCCCATGAAATTCATCATTCAGTGTCTTCCCTACACCCAAGATGCTTAGAAGAGGATGCCTTTAGCCTAAAATATCTCTGAAGAAAAGAGCTGCCCTCTTTGCAGATGGGATGATGCCAATGATCCAGTGGATCAGTGAAGGAGGACTTTGGCAGAGAAATGTCAAAACTGAACAAAAATACAGGATGTGAAGATTTAACCATCCTTTCCCCAAACTATGCCATTAGACCTGAGTCTCTAACATTAATCCAGGAGTAAAAAACATTTCACATGATTCAATCACATGTATTCCGAACTCCTGGTCTCAGTGTGCTCCTTGCATCAGTGGGATTCGATGCTGCCTAATGCTTGGATTTCAGCCCCTTCCAGGACTTATTCTACAAAGGAAGAACTCTCCATGTTCTATTTAAAGGATTTTTTTTTATCTGACTCATCATGGTTAAACTGCCTCTTGCCTGGAAAAGTCATTCTTCCCCAGTGTGTTTGTTATGGTGTTAGTGTGAGCTTGTTTGGTATAAGCTGAGTTAAAGGTATGTGACCAGACCCAAGCAAGTCTTTTTCCAGGTTCCGACAAGGTGTGTATTGATGTCAAAAACAGTGTAAATAAATAAAAAAACCCCAACAACCTACTTGTCAACTTGCCAGAAATAGCCAAACATTGCATACTGCCAGCAAAACTTTATATTTCGGGAATTCCGCCCCCACCATGTTTGCTTCTTTTCAACTACATTAGATTAGCTGATAAAACACAGCAAAATAAACTGAGGTGTTACCCTGTCCTTGTTAGTCACCCAGGTCTTATAAGACAATGGAATGAGACCACAATTATGTGATTAATGATATTATCATTGATTAAAAGACGGGATTGAAGAAAACATTAGTTAGGTAAATTGAAGAACATGCTTGAAAGTCTGTAGCTGTGTTTTGCAGCAAGTCTCAGCCTCGGCCTCAGTCTCAGGCTGAGTTTTTTTAAGAACCCATATAGGGGCCAAAATTGTCACCCATCACGCACCTGTTACTTTAGCCTAGGAAAAACAGCTCCACACAATCGAAGCACGACTGAGGGCTCCAGCGACTCCACAACAAGAGGTGCTGAGCAGACATGGGCACAGAGACACGGTTTCTGGAGGTTGCAGCTCCAGGGTGATTAGTACCTGCCTCAGCTCTGCCTAACGAGGGCTGGTATTTGTCACCCCCATCCTGAAGGCTCCCTGCCTCTTCCAGGTGGATTTACTGCATGAACGCAGGCAGAGCCTGTGCCTACAACTAATGTAACTCAGTCTTGCCCCAAGGCTTTTCATCAGGAGATTTCAGCTGCACCGCGAATACAGCACATTGTTGTCGTCCCTCCCACGTGCATGCAGGGAAACATGAACACCCCTCATTTAATTTGCAGAGGGTCATCACTCACGAAGCAGAACCTGCGTTTCCCAAGTCCTTAGGTGCACAAAGCCTGCTTAAAAGTTTACCCTCATTAATGGAATAACAGCTACACGATTAACTGCTAGTTTTCTGGGAAGTATTATCTGGAAAATGACATTGTTTATTCTAAAACGTGGGAACGTTCATTTTAAGGCCTCCTGATCAAGTCCAGATAGAATCATAGAATGATTTGGGTTTGAAGGGACCTTAAAGGTACTTGGTGTTTTTTACTGAAAAGCCAAAGAACTTGGCTTTGATTGAGGTGAAAACCAAAAGGTTTTGGTTTAATGGTGTTTTCCAAGGAATAAACCCCTTCCTTTTCTATTCATTCTTCATCCCAAAACTTCAGTGAGAGGATTTTGAAAAGGCAGAATTTGTCCTGTTGCAACAAGTGACTCTGAGCAAGGAAAGTCAGAACAGAAAGAAGGAGCCACAACTGATTATGAATGCAGGGCATACAGAATAACAGCCTTTCAGAAAGCACAAGAAACTCCAGGGGAATCCAAAGCCATTGAGTTCTGAACACAGAAAAGAAACAAAGTTTCTTTTTTCTTTTTTTTTCAGAATTCTTCATTAAAATGTTAGCCATGTTTCCAAGGCTAAAATACAGTGACCTGGTGCAGTTTCGTGGGAGGGGAAAAAAAAAAAGAAGAGTGATTTATGAAAAAATATTTCACTCTCTCCTTCTGTTTTTTTTTTCCTGTCATTAAAATTAGACGATATGTAAAATCATCAAAATCTGAAAACGGATGATTTGCTGCAACTAAGAACATCTATTAGAATAAAACCAGGTGCCAGTTAGAGAGTGCTCCAAGCCTTTGCTGGCTGTGGCACCGACTGCTGTACGATGGACATGGCTCTTCACACAACTCGGTCTCTTCTTCCATCCTCCTGTTTAGCCACGATTTCTATTCACATCACAAGGCCTTGCAGCAAGACCTGTTTTTATCCTATATCCTACCTCACAGGGGTCCGGATCACAGCTAGCGCTAACATAACACGCATAAATAACCACCTCCGACTGGCTTTCCGGGGGAGCCTCCTTGTGCTATCTTTGGCAAGCCGCTGTTTTCCCAGACACGCTGCAAAGTGGCAGCTCTGTCTGCGTTTGCTGTCAGGTCTCCTCTGAGCCTGTTAGCAACCTGCCAGGGTTTCCTGGGTCCCCCAGTGAGCTGGAAATGAATTCGGGCTCACAGCGTTTGCTCTCTTCCCTATAAGGCAGCTGCTGGGGATATTAGAAAGGTGAGTGCAAAATCCGAGGGAACTGAGTGATGGGGTTTGCTGGCTTCGAAGACGGCGTGGTCTTCCACTCAGGGAAATCATATTTTTCCTCCCTGCCGTAAGTGTTTCTCTTCCCTAGACAAGTGTCTGAGGGACTCGGTGAACCAAGCGCCGGTTTGCTGTATAAATTGCCTGCGTTCCTTCTTAATCTGTTGCAGCCTCTCTCGCTAGGCTTCGCTGATTTCCAGATGCTTCTCGACTCTTTGCAATCAGCCTTGACTCTATTTGCATCGTATACTAAGAAGAACTCCTCAGTGATGATTTTTGCTTTGCTTTTTGCTTTTGCTTTGCTTTTTCTGCTGTAGATCCCCCGTGTTCTAAAACAGATGATGCCCAGTGGACAGTAAAACTATGTCACTTACCCCTCCAGGCTCTTGCTGGGATACAGGAGAACACCCCATCCAGGGAGTGTTTCATCATCTCCCGGATCCTGTCAGAGCAAATTCCAAATATCTGGGGAACCACAACAAATTAACATGCAAATTGAATCCTAAGCCAAGATTCATGTCACTGTCATCTTTATGTATTAGACTGCAGATCATGAAAGGAATTATGCTCCAGCTGCCTAATTAAGTAAACAGGAAGCAAACAAGGGTAGCAGACAAGGGCTAGGGTCTAGGAGCTGGGTTCAAGTACTGGCTGAGGCAGAAAATTTCTGTGATGGACGATGGGCAGGTTCGTTAGCGGCAGTTTTGAAATGCACAAATGACAACAGGAGGCCATTAATGGGACCCTGAGATGGACTCCTGTCCTTGGAGAAGTACAACATCAGATTTTCACATCCTCTGTCACACAGAGCGGTAAGCTAAAAACAAAGGGGCTGTGAGATGAGACAGGTTAAATAAAAGGTTCAAGAACTGAGCTTCTCCCTGCTGGGGTACAGACTGATGTCTTCAAAAACCTCTTTTCCAGTACGTGACTCAGCCCAAACCTCAGTGCTCTCCGGGCAGCTATGGCTGGCTTTGCAGGATGCTTTCAGCCTCTTTGGGGGAAACCATAGTCCAAAGTCAGGGAAACTAGCCAGACTCCCTGTTTTCAAAACATCACCTTTACAGGTCCCTTCCAACCCAGTGCATTCTATGATTCTGTGTCTTACACAGGCATCTTTAACACTTCCATGCTGATGCCAGAAGAAAAACATCGCCATCTGAACTGTCCTAGCGCGCTCTAGTGGGAGCCGGTTCCCCACACGGCTGGGCAGCACCCCAATCCCGCCAGGCTGCTCTGCCGGCCCCAGCCTTCCCAGCCAGGGACACAAAGTTATCCAGCGTCGGTGTCCAAAGAGCCCGGGGGTGAAGGGAGACCACTATGAAACCAGCTCCACTAGAAAAGCATCCATGATTTCAACAATCTAATGAGAGAAAAGTCAACCCAGACTGGTATTATTTGAGGATAATATAATCTCTTTACAACTACAGCAAAAAAACAAACAACCAAAAAAACCCTCCTAAAATATTTTCCCTTTGTTTCAATGGGAATTCTTCGTTTAGCATGAATAGCTCAAGCAGGCACGTAAAGAAACTCAAAAGTGGGCAAGATTTTTTTGTAACTGCAATTGCACACAGATCTGCTCACTCACAACCTTTGAGCATCCTCTTCCTCCTATACGTGCACCCTGTTCGTCAGTAACATCCCACCACCACTGCCTCTGTCTTGCTCAGCTGAGGCTGCTCTGAGGGCACATGACCTTTCTGTAAAACACTGCTCTGTCCCTCTGCTTACATATGGCAGGCTGCTTCCTCACCCACAGATACAGGGTTTCATGCTCTCGGATTCATTGTCCCACTGCATGGCAATTTCAGACAATAGAGTACGCACCAAATCGCCCACAGGAGAAACTATTTCTTACCTTTTTATTATTATGTTTCTTTCTATGCTTGGATAGGAACAAGCTGCTGTGAGGGAAGGAGTGGGAACGTTCAAAAAATAAATCGCTGTTTGGTTTGTGCACCTTTGGGTCTCATTAATAATCCAGAGCACGACAAGAATAACTCAGGTTGATATCTGCAATACTTATTCTATTACAAGCAAATAGTTTCTTTCGCAGGAGAAGCATTACACAGTGATACCAAAGGTCTGGGAAAACTGACCACTTATGTTGGTGCTTGAACGGGTGACGGAATCTTCAAATGCCAGGTCAAATCGTACACTCAAAGCTTTTTGGTGTCTCTGAACCTCAGCTAACCGGCTAGTCATTCCCTCTGCAACTACGCGGGACCCTCAGCACGGATTTACAAGGACAGCTGACAGACAGCACGCCTGCCCCACGTGCGTGATTTAAATGGGACCTCCAAGGAATACAGTAAAACAAAAGGTGCTCCGAGCTGATAAGGGTTGAAAAAGAAACTCAAAAAGCATCAGAGTTCTTGAGTCAGTTATTGTGGAGTACTCCCGGCTAGCCTGTTCATCAGCTTGGCTGCAGAAGCTACCCCAGAGATTTGGTAACGGGTGGCGAGTGGCATGGGCAGCATGACACAGCTTGTGAACAAGGTTCAACAGGGCAAGATTAGCAGCTCTTTTTCTCCTGGAATACATGAAAAAGACTTCACCCTGCAGCTCTCATGAATGTTTAAAGAAAAAGGCAGAGAAACCAAAAGACCGGATATAGCACTAGCCGTTGAGAAACAGCCTGTATTAAATCCTACTACCCTCTCTACTGTTGTGTAGAGAGAGACAGGGCATCTGAAGCCTGCTTGAGAATGCACCTTCACAAGTTCTCAATTTTGTGGTAAGTAATCCCATAATAAGGAGCACGGGGGTATATGCAAATGCTTGCAAGACTGTGGCCTCTGCAAGACTGGAGACACTGAGGCCCTGTGTCTGGCAAAGAGCATCCTGAAGGAAGAAAATCATATAACAGAACAACGCAGATGACAGCAATGCCCCTTGGGAATGTAACATCTTTCTCACTTAGACTTCCTTGCTTTTCACTTAAATAACTGTCAGTAAAGAAAACAGGAGTTTGGGTAGGACGGAGATGTGAGTATTTCTCTGACATCATGCTAAATACGACCGTGCTGAGAGAGCACAACCAAAGGTCTTCCTTGGTCCACTGCAAGGCCCAGCCCACCCTTCTGGTAGCCCCCAGGCAGCTACAGAATTAGCTGGACAATCCTAGCTGGTTGGCTTCCTGCCCTAACAAATTAATACTTGGCCAAACTAACCTGTTTTCTCTACACTCCTCTCAGTGTGCTACATGGAAAGAAACACAATAGAGAACAGACGTACTACAGGAACTCAGAGCCAAGCTGAAAAACATTGCTATTATTCCCTTCAGTCTCAAGAGAAGGGAATAGAGGGTATTGTCCTAACATCAGCAGAACCAGGAATGCAATCCCTTTTGCATGTCTCTATTCAGTTTCCTCCTCTTTTTACTTCTGCTTATTAGCACAGCAGGGTACATTGCTAATTAAGCCTGATTTTTCTTTCTTGGATGTAAGCCCTAGTATGATTTAGAAATAACCTCAATCTGTATTGTAATTCTAGTATTTACCTCTTCCCATGATTTTCAACATGATGTTACTGCATTCTTGGCTCAAGATGAGCTTCTGCAATGGTTTAAAACACCAGGAAAAGCTCCAGTGAGACCTCGTTCCTATTGAATAAATGATGGGACACGAGCAGAGCCCAGGATATTTGAACATCCCCTACACATCACCAAAACCAGTTAATTAGCTAAGCTCTATAAAGCGCCAAACCTTTGGGGAGGCAGACTACTTTGTTTTCCCTGCATGGCCACCCCCAAACCAGAGCACATCTGCCACATTCAAATCCACACACCCCTCTAGCACACAGCCAGAAGGTCTATTCTCAGACGTCAATCCAAGAGGACACAGGGTAAATCCAAACCACCCTCCTGCCATGCAGGCCGCCGTGCAAACAGAAACCTTGTCCCACACGCCGAGAGACAACAAACCGCTGGGCAAGCTGATAAAGCAAACACCACTATTTGTGCTGATAACATCCCTCCGACTGTTTGCTCGAGAGCAGCAGCAGCCCCGTCCTCTTGTGCACGGGCTGACACGGCCGCCCGCTCGCACGCAGTGCCTGGGGTATCACAAACCACCCCGTCCCACCAGTACCACACCTGACGCCCCTTACCTGCTCAGGGGCTGCGCCAGAATATGCAACTGCTCTGCAACATAGGATAAATATGCAGAGCTCTGTCGAATTTCTGGTTTCACAGGCGTTAATCACACCCAAAGCCCACCTCTGTGCTTTTTGTGCAACTTTTGTTCTCTCAAAGGTGCGTACTTTCATAATGGTAGTGCTCATGCACAGCTTAACAGTGTATTTTCACTTGGCTCCAGCCACACTTCCGAATAGTAATTTATTGCCGCTTGCCACCAGGTGTTACCAAGAGTAATACATATACTGGGTTTATTTAGTGTGCTTAGTATTTCTAGCTTGACTCTTTCTTACACAGAAAACACTGCCCAAGCCCTGAGATTCACAAATCAAAACAGCCAAGTTGCTGGGCCTTTCAGTTGCACTTCCCAGTTCTTCATCTGCAAGATCTAGAGACTTTCACTTATTTCTTCTTTTTTTTAATGAAAGTGGAGAGCCCAACGCAGCCTCCCAAGGCAGCACTGACCATGTGCTACTGAAGGGACAGGACAGCCATGGAAAAGCCTCACGGAAACGCTGACTGCCAGGGGCTATGCTGCAAATTACCTGCAGAGCTCTCTACCTGCAAATTGTCATGGGCTGCTGCACTTTAACCCTGCTGCGTTGTGCAGGGGCACAGCAGAGATTTTAACCAGTGACGTTAGAACCAGAGAATGTGTTGGGTTGGAAGGGACCTTTAAATTTCATCTAGTCCAATCCCCCTACAGTGAGAAGGGACATCCTTATCTAGATCAGGCTGCTCAGAGCCCCATCAAGCCTGAGCTTGAAAGTCTCCAGGGATGGGGCCTCCACCACTTCTTTGGGCAACCTGTGCCAAGTGTTTCACCACCCTCACAGCGAAGAACTTCTTCCTAATACCTAACCTAAATCTACCCTGCTCTAGTTTACAACTATTGCCCCTCGTCCTGTTGCTACATGGCCCTGTAAACAGTCCCTCCCCAGCTTTCCTGTAGCCCCCTTCAGGTACTGTCAGGCTGCTGTAAGGTCACCCCTGAGCCTTCTCTTTTCCAGGCTGAACAACCCCAACTCTCTCAGACTGTCCTCATAGAAGTGCTCCAGCCCTTTGATCATTTTTGTGGCCTCCTCTGGACCTGCTCCAGCAGGTCCACGTCCTTCTCATGTTGAGGGCTCCAGACCTGGACACAGTTCTCCAGGTGAGGTCTCACCAGAGCAGAGGGGCAGAATCACCTCTCTCGACCTGCTGGCCACGCTTCTTCTGGTGCAGCCCAGGATGCAATTGGCCTTCTGGGCTGTGAGTGTGTGTTGTTGGCTCATGTCCAGCTTTTTGTCCCCCGGCACCCCTGAGTCCTTTTCCTCAGGGCTGCTCTCTGTCACACCGTCCCTGTACAGGTAACGAGGATTGCCAACCTGTCCTGTCAGCCACAAGCTAGAGCGAGAAGAAGAAAAACTCTTTTGCAAAGAGTTCCAGGAAATTTGGAAGCCTGTAGAGGTCAAAAGCTCCCCCTGGTAATTCCCCTTACGGAGGGAAAAAAAAAAAAAGGAATAAAAGCGTCGTTTTACCATCTACAAGGTTAATTTTTTACCTCAGGCTTGGCAAACAATTGTTTTGTCTCCGTCCCTGCTCATCAGCAGACTGCAAGCTCTGCGAGAGGGCTGTCCACAGGCGAAACTCCAGTGGGTGCTTCTGTGAAAAATTAATTGTCGTCGCACCACCTTTCAGTGCCATGGAGCGCTGCCGCGCCCGCCGCCTCGTTTGTCACCTGCCTGGTAAAATGGGCTTTCCCTGTCACTTGAAGAGGCCCTAAAAATCCCTGCGCCCCAAACCCTGCACCTGGGCCTGAGGGTGCTCTCGGCCTTCTCGGCCCAGGCGTGCGGACACCGCCCTGTCCCCACGGGGCCTGGCGAGTGGGGCCACCCCTAGGGCAGCCCAGATGGGGCAAAGGGAGGCTGCCCTCCTGCATCTCATGGCTGGGGCACCCGCCGAGCCCACGCCTGTTGGCATCTCTCTCCCCCCCGGCACAAGACAGACGTATACAGCGACAGATATGGGTATCTCCTGCCGACATCTACCTACATCTCAGCGCACATGCACGCACGTCCGCTGGGGCACCCACGACCCCCTCGGGTCACCCCGAGCACCCACGTGGCTGCCCCACACCCGCCCCACCGCCTGCCTCTCTTCCACTCCCCGCCCCGTCCGGGCTCCCCCCCACCCACCCCCGGGCGCCCAAATCCCGCCGCGCCGCCGCCGCTCGTCCCTCTCCTCCCCGCCACCCACTGACGGCGCCATGGCCGCCCGGCAGCAGCTCGGTAACGCGGCGGGGTGGGGAGGATGGGGGCTCCCCCGTCGGAGCCGGCGGGAGGGGGGGCGAGGGGGTCCCCGACGAGCGGGCGGAAGGCCGGGCCGCAGCGCCTTTCCCGCCGGCCGCGCTGAGCCGAGCGGGGCGGCCCCGGAAGGCGAGGGGCGGCCGGTGCCGCTCGGCTCAACCCGGTAGTGCCCGCAGCGGGGATTTGAGCTCCCGGGGGAGGGAGGGGAGGGAAAAGGAGCAGGAGGGACGACGAGGGGGTGTTCGGGGCCCTGGAGCGGGCGGGGGGGAGCCTCTTGGTAGGAGAAGGTTCCCGAGTTATAAAACTTTTAAAGGCTCCCCCGTTGAGTCCCCATTTGTTGCCTGATGTAGTTGAGAGGCGTCCCTGCCCATGGCAGGGAGGTTGGATTGAATGATCTC
Source organism: Trogon surrucura (assembly GCA_020746105.1). Classification (NCBI taxonomy): domain Eukaryota; kingdom Metazoa; phylum Chordata; class Aves; order Trogoniformes; family Trogonidae; genus Trogon; species Trogon surrucura. Next base: position 49,119,926 of record CM036621.1, on the reverse strand, counting down.
TAAGGTCCCTTCCAGCCTAGGCCATTCTATGACTCTCTTGACCCTGTTGTTTTCCATTCAGCTTCTGAAAGGCAATGTCCGTTCTCTTTCCCACCTGTTAGCTTTGCTGAGCGTCTCTGACAAGACCAGCCTGGTGGAATTTGCCAAGAATCTGAATGCTCTCGGCCTGGGTTTAATTGCCTCTGGAGGAACAGCCAAATCCCTGAGAGATGCTGGCTTGCCTGTCAGGTACCCACCCCTCCTGCGATACCTCCACCAAAGATGCTCATTGGAGTCCTGAGGTTGCTTAAATTAGTTTGTCTGTTTGGGAGCAAGAATGATTGAAAACCGCTCAGAAAGCAAGTCTTCCTTCCCCCAAAAATAAAATAAAATAGAGAAACACCTACCCCCAAAGCAAATTTCAGAACCTTCTTGGCCAGAAGTTGGTTGACTGAGGCCAAGGAGTGTTGCTGTACAGGTCAGCGCACTGAGATGTTGGGAGCGTTGTGCTGGAGATGATGCCTTGTCTGCCCCGAGCCAGCTTTTTTCCCCCACGAGATGATCAATTGTCTTGAAATTCATAATCTGACCCTGGTGTTTCTCTTCACAACCGGGTGAAAGCTGATCTTCGCCTGGTCCCAAGACAGGACTGACACATGTCAGGGATATGTTGAGGTTTGCTGGAGATCATTTGTCACAAATAATTTTCCCAGCATGATGGCCAGCTTGCTCAGGAAGAGCCTTTAAGTTTTGTGCGTTCCCTTTTTGAGAAGGGGCATGTGCAATCACTGGCTGTTTTGGCCCACGATTCTGGGGAAACTTTAGTTTCTTCCATGCTGTGATTAAAAATCAGCTCCAGCCAAATAAAAATTATTCCCAGTGCAGCGGTGAAAAAAAAATCTGTCAATTATTTGGCACGACAGGTGACTGTGACTCCTTTTTCTACTTCCAGTGAATTCGTGGTAGGCCTGGGGGACGCGTGACCAGGAATATACACCCCCCCCAGAGCTCCCTGTCCCTGCTGTTATCCAGCACTTGGTGGTGTCCCTCCAGCTTCTTTGAAAGTTGGCTGTGCAATCAGTGAAACCTGAAGCAAAGGATGGAGGCATTTCCCCTTCCCTCTCCAATTTATTGTTCTTTTACCGTTATAAACAGTGAAATAGTGTTTTGGCTATGGCTGGGAAGAGGAGTACTGAGGTATTGCTGCTTTTGAGGATGATCATTTGCTCTCTCTACAAATTATGTTGACTTGGGATTTACTTATCTTTGTTATTTCAGAGTATTTGAGAAATAGCCACACTGCTTAACTGAGCGTGGCCCATGAACTTTTGTGTCCATTCATGAGAAAAACAGTTGTTGCCTCTTTGACCTGTGGTGGGGGGTTATAGTGAAATTTATATGTTGTGGGGTTTTTTTTTTGTTTGGGTCACTTAGAAAACAGTGTCCTTTCTGTGTTTGTCCTGTCAGGTGTAGATTTTTGCATAAGATACAGATCAACGTTTTGTGAAGAATGAGAGAGCATTAAACCAACATTTTGGCTGTTTCTGCTAATCCTTCTGTACCTAGCAGCATTTTCTAAATAGTTCCCAGGAGCCAACCGTGACAAAACCAATCGGATCTATCTTACCACAGAATGCCTCATCTCACAACTACTTCCCAGCCTCGTGTGAGAGAGATACATCCTAGTCTGTCACTCAGCGTAGGTTTTTCCTAGCAATTTAGTACTATGCCTTCTGTATGTTGTGTTCTCACTGAGACAGAAGAAACTGAAATTTGGAGGAGTCACACGTGTGTTTTCTCTCTGACCTGCTCTGGTGATTGACAGAAAAATGGTGAGGTTTTTTTGTTTTTGTAACAGATGGGCTACAATAAGACTAAGTTTAATTTGTACCCCCTTACTGCCTTTAAAACTTGTAGGAATTAAGTCTTCTTCTAGTAAAACCAACAGTAGACCTAAATTACTGCCCTGATGGGAACAGTAAACATTCAGCCTGTAGGTAAAGTTGGTATGGCACATCTATTATCATGCTGTGTTTTCTTGTTGAGCAGAGATGTTTCAGACCTGACAGGATTCCCTGAAATGTTAGGTGGACGTGTGAAAACTCTTCATCCTGCAGTCCATGCTGGTATGTTTCTGCTAATGTATTTTCAGTATAAAAGAGGAATCCATAGGCAGTGAGGCTGGGAAGAAGGGGTCGAGATGTCTTTTTTTTAAGGGTTGTGTGGAAGAAACAAGTAATGAGAACAGATTTGCTGTAGCAGCAGAAAGAGAGGTGAAAAGCACAGGGTGGAGAAGTGCACGGTGGCTGAATTACTTCCTCTGTTACTATGCTGGCATCTGTGCAGTTAGCAGAGGTTTTTCCTCCTCAGGGCTACAAGTAACAGGGTATCTCTGTAAACATCTTCGTATGTTCTTTGCAGAGTGTGTTTCAGACTTACTCAGGCAGAGCGCTTCGCTGAATTTAACCTGTGGAGGAATCTGGTGCTTAGCATGAGGAACATGACAGCGTAGTCTTCCCTGGGTGATTTCTGCGTGCTGTAATATTCCCTGGCTCCTCTTCAGGAAGGAGGATGTCTGATAATTGGTCAATCTGCACCTTAACACATCTGCTTCCTCATCTCCTGTTACGGTAGTTGAGATGCCTTGAACGCAACCTCTTGTCCATCGTGCTTGAGGGTTGGAGATGATCTTCTCTGATGACCTTGAACCAAGGACTGTGCCACTGCTTAGTCTGTGCCTGCATCTTTCTCCAAGTTTCTACACCCAAACCAACCACCTACGCTGCTGCTCCACTAGAGGCATGGCCTCTCTTGCTTCAGTTGTTCCCTGGGCTTTGTGTGTTGTTGGCTGCAGGTGCCCTTCTCCTATCCATGAATTCCTTAATGGCAACTTTAGTGTTTTAAGGGTAGCAACTGAATGTTTGCGCTAGTATTTAGAATTGCAGTAAAAACCCCCAACCTATTAGTATGGAATTTGAACAGCCGAAGAGTCAGTGAAATGGAATAAAGGTAGAGGAGCGGAGGCTGAGGACTGTTGTCCGAAGTAGAATCAAAAAGCTTATGATAGAAAGTCTCTGAGGAAAAGCACAGTCTGAAGGAGGATGTTGAATTAAAAAAATGCCGGTGCTTTAACTATCTCTTCTAATGAAGATGTACTGTTTCTTTAACTAGGCATTTTGGCTCGCAATATTCCAGAAGATAATGCTGATATGAACAAACAGGATTTCAGCCTTGTAAGGTAAATATTGGGGGACATGACACAATTCGTTGGCAATCAGAAATAAACTTTGGAGACCAGTCAGCACCAGGGAATGGGAGCAGTAGGGATTGCAGATCCTATGGTGTGAAAGTGTTACAATCTCCTTCCTTTCCACTGTCAGGAGATGCTATGTTTTTAAACATAAAATTTTCCACAGATGCTTCTTCACCACTTGAAGTAACAGAAAGCTAAACCAAGGAAGTTACATTGTAGTTTCCACAGGGAACAAAGGTTCAAATTTCTTCTGGTTATTTGGGAATTTTGAGTCTTTATGTTTAGCCAGTGTTGGACCACATCACACTTGCAAAGTTGAAGTCAGTGCTTTAGAAGCTGATGCATCTCCCCTCAATTTGGCTCTGGGTGTCTGGTCAGATGACAGTTCCTGATTTTGAAATACTTGCTTAGTAAATATTCCTTTGATATTTGCATAATGTTTACTGAGTTTCAACACATAAATAAAGAGTAGATGTGAAAAGTGGGTCAGGAATACACGTCACTTGGTACAGGCAGAAAACACACAAGATAACAGACAGAAGGCTTTCTTTGAGAGCCATCATGAAAGTGAGCGAGCTGCAGCCAGAATCATAGAATCATAGAATGTTAGGGATTGGAAGGGACCTCGAAAGATCATCAAGTCCAATCCCCCTGCCAGAGCAGGAATGCCTAGACTATGCCACACAGGAACGTGTCCAGGCAGGTCTTGAATGTCTCCAGAGAAGGAGACTCCACAACCTCTCTGGGCAGCCTGTTCCAGGGCTCCGTCACCCTCACTGAGAAGAAGTTTCTTCTCGAGTTTAAGCGGAACCTCTTATGTTCCAGTTTCAGCCCATTACCCCTTGTCCTATCAGTGGTTGTCACCGAGAAGAGCCTGGCTCCATCCTCGTGACACTCACCCTTGATATATTTGTAAACATTAATGAGGTCACCCCTCAGCCTCCTCTTCTCCAAACTAAAGAGCCCCAGCTCCTTCAGTCTTTTCTCATAAGGGAGATGCTCCACTCCCTTAATCATCCTAGTTGCCGAGGACTTGATAGCTGATATCCTTGTCCTTGGTACCATAGTAAGTCAGATATGGGAACAGACATCTTGCTGCTTGTGAGTACATGGTGTGAGAGAACGGTTGAAGTACACTAAGCTGAAGTTTGTGCACTAACATATCAAAGATTTTTTTTTCTGGTTTTGTTAGAATTTACTTAGTACACTCACACAGGGCAGTTTGGGACTGTGTTTAACTAATTGGTTTCGACATGTAACTAGTGTTTGTGAGTAACCAATTCCATGTCAGTGGGTAGCTCCTGGTTTAGAAATGAGTGGCTGAATTGAGCACAGTAAATTGTAGGTATAGCCAGGATAGGAGGTATAGTTTGACTGCAGTGACTGGGCCAGAATGCCTCTTTGCTTTTAGAATTATTTTTAAAGACTGATGTGCCTAGGATGGATGGATTTCCAGGCTGAATCTGAAAACCTGAGATTTAAAACCGTGGGAATCCTCATAGATGGCTCAGCAGTGGTGGCTCTTGAGAGCATGCTGCATATTAAAGCAGGCTCAGCTGAGTTGAGTAACGTGCCTTCACATCAGTGACTTACAGCGTGCTTGCATCCAGAGTAATAACTTGGATTTGGGTTGTCTTGCATAAAGCAGAAGGAGCTGATCCTCAGCAGGAGCGTCTTTGTATAGTTGCAGAAAATTTACATAACTGAGTCAAGATGGGAAACCTTGATATTGATTGTCTTGACTTCTGCAGATAAAAGCATTAGCAGCAGTAAAGTCCACAGATTCCTGATGGTTTGCAACAATTAAGGAGTGTGAATGGATTGGGGAGGAGGAGGTATTAAAAAAGGAGCAGACAATAAAAGGCATCACAGGAAATGTGGAGACACATTGTGGATGGATTGTACTTTGTTTGCAACAGACCTTGCCCTGGGCGCTTACACTCTTGTGAAAGCTGGTAGATGCCTGTTTTCAGTACTGCTGAGAGCCCTCTTCACAGTCCTTCCAAACGGCTCACGTTGTGCACCAAAACCACTAAACATTTAATCACAGGCCCCTGTATTTAAAGGAACTCGTTGTTTTAGCTAACTTCTGTAAATTGTGGTTCTGTCCGCTGTAACGCTGTTCAATGTGCAGAGGTCAGTTAAATTGTATAATGCGTGTCCTCTTTCACCACTGTAACATCAGTTGCCCTTTGGCTGGACTGACTCTTAAGTGTTTTGGAGAAAGAAGCCTTGGCTACAGGATTTTATGTTAGTCCCTAATCTGAGAGATAAGACTGTAAAAATGCTGGTAGTACCTTGTGCCTTCCAAGGCTGGTGTTGTCCTTTTTTATTTCTCATTGAATAACCTTGCTTTTTCCCCTCAATTCTCAGAGTCGTAGTGTGTAACCTCTACCCCTTTGTGAAGACTGTATCTTCTCCAGGTGTAACTGTGCAAGAGGCAGTGGAAAAGATTGATATTGGTAAGTTAAAGGGTGAGCACATGTATTCTGGCAGGCTTGATACTTCTTGTCTCCAAGTGGTCTCAGTTCTTTTTTTGTTTGATGTTCTTTTTCATTTTTTTTTTGGTTTTTTTTGTTTGGTGGCACAACTGTAAAAGAAGGCTGCTGAAGGGCTCAGGAGTTGCAAGGAGCAGACTGAGAATAGCTGGGTAAACCTCATTGCTTTTAAGCAGGTCTATGATCAAAATGGCAGGAGGCTGCTGTAACGGGCTGGCAAGCTACGCTACATGGGTGGGCAAGTCACGCTGACCACAAGAAGGAGCCTGATGTACTGTAGAAGGCTGTGCTAGGAAGAGCCAGGTGGAGCACGTTTCCTGCTGAAACATGGAGAGCAGATTAAACTTCTTTTGCAGCCTCTGGCAGTGTGATGAAAGTAAAAAAACACGAGCTTTGGACAAAATAAGCTGCACCACTGGAAGTGCTCTGGGGATTGCAAAAAACTTCACTGCAGGAACCTCTTACAAGGAAAGGGGTTGGTCTGCATCTGTGGGAGAATGGTTAGGATCTGTGTTTGGAAGCATGGACACCTGTATCATCAACTGTTCTGCTTTTCCTGCTGGTTATTAGCCGCGGAAGACATGCTGTTCCTTCACTGCAGTGTCTCTACTAGGCAGCTTGTGAACAACATAGGCACAGTTTTGTGCCGTAATGTTGGATCGAGATTGAATTTTTCTTGCAGTAGTTTGATCCAAATGATGCCCAGCAGAGCTCTCCATTAAATGTTTTATGGAGTAATACTCACTCTGCATGTAGTAGTGCCAGCCTCTACTTTTCCTTTGCAACAACCTACTTTCTTGTATGATTTTAAGTGTTATTGTAGCTTTGCAGAGTCAGATTTAAGGCGTAAGTGTGGCATTTTATCTTACCTGGAGAACCTGGGCAGGATTCATTAATATTTGCAGAGAGATTTGGAAACCTCTGTTGTTTGGCAGCGTAGAAGTAAATCTTTCTGTAGACCCTTCCCCAGCCCTGTGTTGCAGAATGGTGCTTAAGTGGAGAGAGCTGTCCTCTTCAGGACGTGTCTGTGCTGCTTGAATATGTTCTTGCCCATGATGCTCATCACAGCCTGCGACTGCTTCCCTTGGCACCGCGGCACTGCCTGTGGCTGCAAAGGCCAGTCGATGTGTGGATTGAGTCAAACTCACCAGCCTTGTGCGTTTTGAAGAGCACTCTTACAGTCTCTTCTCCTTGCTGGAGAGAGGGGGGCGCATTCATCTGGCACTAATGGTCAACTGGTGCATGTGCGTTCTTGTCCTCACATGTGGCTCTCGGTTATGCCACGTCTAGAAGAAAGATGCTTCATGCCTCCATCCTCTTGCAGGAGGGGTTGCCTTGCTGCGGGCAGCTGCCAAGAACCACGCTCGCGTGACAGTTGTGTGTGACCCTGCGGACTACTCTGCCGTAGCTAAAGAGATGGTGACATCAAGGGACAAAGACACCTCTGTAGAAACCAGGCGTCACCTTGCGCTGAAGGTAGGCTGCGTTTGCTTGCCGTGAAGGGCTACGCCGGATTTGTGTGCCTTTTGTTTGTTCACCTTTTTAAACACCAAACTTTGGAAGTTGATGTTTTTGAGCTGATGGGTGTCCCTCTGTTCCATCCCCAGGCTTTCACCCACACTGCTCAGTACGATGCAGCCATCTCCGATTACTTCAGGAAAGAGTACAGCAAGGGGGTGTCCCAGCTGCCCCTGAGGTACGGCATGAATCCTCACCAGAGTCCTGCGCAGCTCTACACCGTGAGACCCAAACTGCCCCTGACAGGTGAGGCCTAGGCCATGCTGGCCAAAAGGGAGCTCTGGGATAGCTGGGAAAGGAGGTGGTTGGGCCTGTCTGCCAGTTGCTTTTAGAACTGAAATGCCTTCTTGTACTTCAGTCCAAGGGGTGGCTAGCAGTGCCTTAACACTGCTTTGCAATGAGAAAGTTGGGCTGTGTGAGACAGGGAAGCTTGTCTGCTGACCCCCACAAGGTTTATGGTAGCTCCATGTTCTCTGATGGTGTGAAATTGTGTCCACACTGAAGACACTTTGTGCAGATTTACTTGCTGCACCTTCTGCTTGACATCAGATCCAAATTTTGCAAAGGGAAAACTTGTGATCCTTTTAAGAAGCTTTGCTCCTTTCTGTTTTCCTTATTTAGTACCTTTCCAACCTTTTTGTGTCACCATGTGCTTTTTGTGTTCTTCCTTGGTGGCACTGCCTCTGCACCTCAGTCAAAATCAAGCTCTGGCAGGCTTCCTTAGAAATAGATGGCTCTTGTTCCACGTGGCTGCCAGTTGAAGAACTCAAAGAACATAAGGGAGAATGCTCTTTTTTCTTTTGTTCTGTTTTCACAAGAGGGGAGGTGCACGGGATCAGCATGTGTCTTGCTCCAAGATTATATCAGCAGCTTCTAGTAGGGACGAGAATTGAATTGGCATCTTTTGAACTTCAAGACTTGTTCCTTACAAGTCACCGAAGCTTTTCATGGCATTTAACCTTGCTGAGGAGCCAGAGTCATTTAACAAGAATAATTCATAGCGATTTCAGATCTTGGTGGGAGAAATCTCTTCTGCTTGCTGCCCAAATTCTGGGGATACGCCTGATCTAGTGTGTCCATCTGTGTGCTGTTGGCAGTGGTGAATGGCTCTCCGGGGTTCATCAACCTGTGTGACGCTCTCAACGCCTGGCAGCTGGTGAAGGAACTCAAGCAGGCGTTGGGCATCCCCGCCGCGGCCTCCTTCAAACACGTCAGTCCTGCAGGTAGGGTGGCTCCTTGTTGCTGGGCTTTTCTCTCTGAACAGACAATTCCTTTCGGTGTGCCCTGCCAGTGGTGTCTGTGTCCTTTACCCTGGTGCTCCGAGTTGGTCCCAGGGGCAGGGACCAGCGAGAGGAATCGGGTTTGAGTGCTCTGGCTCGTGTTTCCCGCTAGGTGCTGCTGTTGGAATACCTCTGAGCGAGCAGGAGGCGCAAGTGTGCATGGTGCACGACTTCCACAAGACCTTAACGCCCTTAGCGTCTGCCTATGCACGAAGCCGAGGTGAGAACCTCGGGACTAAGCGAGCGTGTCCAAAGAGCTGAGCACAGTTCTCACAACCTGAGCAGCATGCTTCACACTTCACGAACTCTTCTCTCCACACTCTGCTCCTCCTTCATAAGGGTTTTCTCTGTAAGGATCTGACTGACTAGATGAACTGACTCCCTGTCTAAAAGCAGACCTTGTATATTGTCTCCAAGAGGCTCAAGCCATTTTGGATTCCTTTCCTTGATGTCTGTAGAAGATCTATAGAGATTTTAATTTTTTTTTTTAATTTAAATATGCATATACACAAATATATATAATCGTGAGAGGTTTTGGCTAAAGCATCTGGGTAAAGCTGGTAGCTCACTCAGCCTTCCACTGCAGATACGGTGCTCAGGAATCATAGAATCATATACTTAACTTGAGTATAAATGTTTCTGCCTGGCATTTAGTGGGTGGCTTTTTAATGCTTTTGTACTACAGAACTCAAAAAAATTTTCTAAAAATAACTAAATAAAAATAGCTTCCTCTGCTTAGCTGAGATACTTTGCTAAATCTCTCATTTTCCACAGCATTCCTAGAAAATCTGCACAGACTGTAGAAAACAAAGCAAACAGACTTGATAAGGGGCACACTGGTTTGGCTTCATTCTCACCACATTAAAGACTATCTTTGAATGTTGCCTTCAGAAAACCATTGCATGATTGGTAGAAAAATACACCTTTAGAATGGCAGGGACAGAAGAATTGACCTTGATAAGTAGTAGAAGATCCATGGTGGGATCTGAGTTCACCTTAACTATGCCATTAAATACCGAGATTATTTATTTTGGAAAAAAAAAATTAAAAATTGCTTTTAGCTACATTTCTGGGCCTGGTTTCTTGCAGGAAAAGCCAGGTGGGAGCATAGGCATCTAAAAACTTTCCTCTTTTTCCAACTGTCTCCCATCTAAGATCTTTCTGTGCAATCCTTGCCTCGCTGCATCCTCTTGCCACCACAGCTACAGCAGAGATGCTTGTGGCAATGGAGGTAGTCATTAGAGGGTTAAAGCTTTGGTAAATTCAGTGAAGAAGGAAGAATATCTGAACTGTGGGAATATTTAAAGTTACAAGTGTTTGAGGTAGGATTTTTCATCCTTGTTGCTCTTGTATGACTTTTTTTTTTTTACTGTGGGATTAAATTATTAGCACTCGTGGAAATCGACTGGATTGTAGGAGTAAAGGCTTTTATTTGCATTGTGCTGTAGTTTGATAACTTACTAAAAACGTCGTTTTGCAGGTGCTGATCGGATGTCGTCTTTTGGCGACTTCATTGCCCTTTCTGATACCTGCGATGTGGCTACTGCCAAGATTATTTCCAGAGAGGTTAGTTACACAGCAGCAAATCAGTGGGGTGTGAAAAGGAGAATCCCAGTAGACGAAGTCATTGGTTTTAGCAGCCATTCTTTTCGTATTTGACCTGTTTCAATGAAGACTATTGATCGGGCCATTTGTGTAACCCGATAGCCAGAGTGCAGAATTTACACCGAGATCTTTCAATGCCTTTTCCTTCCTACCAGTTAAAACTTGGCTGTGTGAGAGCCTGTGAAATACCAGTGCTTGAAACGCTGCTTTCCAGGCGATGATTGCAAACCTCAGCCTCCGAGTAGGCCTCAGGAAATGAACCCTGAGCACACTGTCGCAATTATCTGGCCATTGAGTGGCTGTAATCACAACAGCAGACGCCAGAGAGCTGAATGCCGCCCTCTTGCCCAAGGCAGGAATTGCTCCCTACCACCTGGTGCAGGTTACGTGTAGGCTCAGTCTCTTTCCAGGCTGCGCTTTCTGCTTTGCTGGATTCAACTTACAGAATCACAGAATTGTTGGAGTTGGAAGGGACCTCTAGAGATCATCTGGTCCAACCGTCCTGGTAAAGCTCCGTAGCTGACTGCGTTGCACAAGTCACTTGTTTAAATACCGAGTTAAACAACAGGAAGTTAATGCTTTACCAGAGGCACTCATTTGTGAGAATAACGTTTGGTGTACTATTACTTAAAAACAACCCCCCCAAAAAAAGACCACCCACGTTGTAGGATAGGAATGTGAAAGGTGCATATCACTTTATGGTGCTGATGAATGTAAACTCTTCGGTTTCAATGCTGTTAACAGCTTTTGCCAATGTTTTTGCCTTATCAGGAGCGTCACTGTTGAAATAACAATTTGGGGTTTTTTTTAAGCCATGTGTACTGTTAGGGCTGAGAAAAGTGAGCATGTTGTGCATGAACTGTTTCTCCTGGAGGGAAGATATTAGTTATTAGTTCCATTCTACTTAAAGTGGTGGTGGGATATTTTTCACTAACTCCCACCAAGAGCCGTTTCCAGAACTGAAACCAGTAATGTAATAGGCGTCCCTGCCTGTGACAGAGAGGTTGGATTAGATGATCTCTAAGGTCCCTTCCAACCTGGGCCATTCTATGATTCTATCAATAGTGCCTTTGGTATTGTCTCGTCCATACAGACCCTGCAAGGTGTGCCTTCAGTGCCTTTTTGGAAACAGCAGGTGGAGCTTTTCCAGTATTAGCCTCTCTTTTTATTTTATTTTTGTCATGTGGAAGCTGAAATCTGTGTGTTGCAGGTATCAGATGGCGTGGTAGCTCCTGGCTATGAGGAAGAAGCTCTCAAAATCCTTGCCAAAAAGAAGAATGGTGGTTACTGTGTCCTCCAGGTTTGTATTCCTGCTCAGCTATAACTCTGTTTCTCTTGTAACTGCTTTTCATAGATGTTAGTGTCCAAGTAGCTGGGGGCCTGATCCAGGCACCCCTACAGTGCATGAAAGTGTTTTCCTCTGGATCTTTTGGGATTCCTGTATGAGCTGGAATTCCACCAGCAGTGTTGTGGTTGCATTTAGCCTATAGTCTTAGAGGGGAGTATTTTTATTAATACCTTCTTTGACTTTCAAAGTGAGGTGGATTTAAAGTAATTAAATCTATGAACCAGCAAGAATACTTCAAAGAGACAGAATTTCTGTGTTCTCTTTCCGCTCTTTTCCAGCTTTCTGCCCACTTCTGCTGAATTTGTTCCCTCCCCAAATTCTTTGTATCTAAGATAGAGTGCCTCAGTGATGTTGTGAGTCTTGGCAGTGAGAAGGATGTGCAGTGTACTGCTGGGGGAGGCCTTGTCTGGGTGTGTGGTATTTGTAGGGACAGACTTTAGCACAGTCAGTGATGAAGATGGCAGCACAGACAGAGTTCAGACCTTGAATGATGCACCTTTATGTGTTGCAACCAGGATGCTTGTCAAGGAGTATTAGTGTAGTGTGATCAAGTCAACGTTGCGTTGCCTTCCTAGCTCCCACAGTGATTGTGGGATCATCCAGTTTTGTTGAACATGACCAACAGATTACGGAATGCTGTCAGAGTAGCCAGACTAGTCCTATTTCTGCCTGACTTGGAGAGACAAACTAGCAGAGAACTTTACTATAACATTACAAAAAGAAAATCCAAGGCTGAATTGAAGTTGCGGTTGTAGCGTTACCACTGGGGAGAGATGCAGAAGGTGGGTCAGGAGCTTCAGGAATGAAATTGCAGATAATCTTGGCAGCTGATTACCTCCTGACTTCAGTTAGCTTTGCAAGGGTGAGGTCACATTGGTTAAGCCTGTATCTTCAAGGCCTGTCTGCAAAGGGGTGCGAAGGCAAGTTGATCTGAACAAATTTAAATGGATTAGGGAGACCACATTAAGCATATGCATGCTCCTATTTAGAGCTGGTGGCCTTAATCTGGTTTGCTTCATGTCTCGATAAAATGAACCAGGGCTACCAAAATTTTAAATAAGCCCATGCATGGGTAAACTTGAATGTGGTTTTACTTTACTCCTTGCACTGGCATAAATTGACCGTGCTGCGTGCTTGTTTGGAGATGTGCCCCAAGACAGTGCGTCTCTGGAAATAATTGCCTTCACTGTTAAATGTTGAAGAGAGTTGGGAGTTGTGCCACGAGGCGTGTATGAAGCAACTCAAAATATTTCTACCTTCCTGTGGAATACTGGAAGACTCTTTTTGTGGGGGTGTTTTTCTGTGAAAGACTAGAAGACTTCGTAGATTTCTGTGGCTCGCAAGATGGGCATTTGTATATAATCATGTACACTGCATTACCTCTCCTCCCCCTGTAAATGTTACTTAATGTGGTTGAGATCTTGCTGCTCCAGTTAATTCTAATCACTTCTGATGATTTGACAGTGATTCTATACACGTTTCACTTATTTTGAATTCTTTAGGTGATGTATTTTAACCTAAGCTCGCTGAATGTTGCCTATGAGTTGCTCTAAGAATGTTTTATTGGCCTGTCCTTTGGCTTTTAGATGGATCCCCGTTACGAGCCAGACGACAATGAGATTCGAACCCTCTATGGATTGCACCTCATGCAGAAGAGGAATGATGCAGTCATTGACCGGTCATTGTTCAAGAACATTGTTACAAAGAATAAAAACGTAAGTGTCAGGTGATAAATGAGCTTGAGGACTGGTGGAATGAACTGATGTGCTTTCATCACGGAAGTCAACACTGTTCTATTTTAAGGGCTCTAAAAATGTTTTAATGAGATTGAACTGGCTTTCAGCTAAACAATGCAGCAAACTTTCTGGACCAAATATACTTGGGTAAAACAGCATAGTTTGCCTTTGTTTTGATTCCTTGCATAAATAAGAGGAGCTGAATCCTGCCCTTTATCTCTGACTACCAAAATATTTGTATTTAGTATTTATAAGAAGCTACCGTGTGTAATTTCTTACGGTGAGACTACCATGTGCTGAGGATCCACTGTGACCTCATTCTTACTGACTATTTCTCCGTTCTGTGTATGGTGTGTTGTATAAACTCTGTCCTTGCTGATATTGCTTAGCGTTTAGAATTCACATCACAAGGAAATTATCAGTTACTTCTTTGTCTCTGATTTTGTCCTCATTTAAAAAAAATAAAAAATATCAGTGAGCACATGATTAGTCATGGGCTCAGAAACAAGTTCAGACACTGAGGTAATAAAAATCAGTTTGACAAAGTAGTAGTGGAATGGACTTAAAAATAATACTCAATGCAGATATTAGGAGCTATTATTATTATTGTGCTGGCCCTGTGTGTCCTTAAGCATGTGCTCATTTCACCTACGAGCACATCTGATGACAGTGAGCAGGAGAAGACTTTGCAGGCTTAGGGCCAGTGATAGAGCCCCCTTGACCTGGTAAGACTCTTATCCCTATGAGCTATGAGGTTAGCTGCCAAACCAATCATTTGCAGTTTTTAATCTAAACAAAATTTGATCATAATTGAACCAACCAGGATGATTTTCATTACTTTGTTTTCCTACCCTGTGATATAGTACTCTTGATGGCTTCCAGGGCTTTGCAGATCAGCAACCGGCTGGCTACTCGTGGTTGTTACGGTGGGCTGTTGACAGTGGCGTTTTTCTTTCAGCTGCCCGAGTCTGCTGTCCGAGACCTGATTGTTGCCAGCATCGCCGTCAAGTACACCCAGTCCAATTCGGTTTGCTATGCCAAGGATGGGCAGGTAACCAGCTGGGGCAGCTCTGCAGAGCGTGCTGTCACAGCCAGGCTGGTCGGAGGGTGCTTTTGTCAGGCTGGGGGTTTCAAATCATTTAGTGTACAGGAAGCTATTGAACAGGTACACATGAACTGCTCTAGCCAGCGCCGTGAAGAATGGCCACAAAACCTGTGGTTCTCAAGAGGCTGCTTCAAAACCTTAGTGTAGTTTGGGGTTTTTTTCGTGGTAATGACAGGGCTGGTCCTTTCAATGATAGAGCTGGAAAAGCTCTCACATGCTTCTGCAAGTTTGGCCTTGAGTCGTTTCTAACTACTCTGTCCTCTTACACATTTTTTTTGCGGGCAGGTACACATGTTAAACTCTGTATAGAGCCTTAGGAAATGACTGGATTTCACAGCTGGATTCTGACTGCTGAAATGGTTCTTAGTTTTATTTTCACTTTTTTTCTAAGAAGGATTGGATGTTCTTTCTTTTTTCTCCTTTGGGGCAGTAGTAATCTGGTCTTCTTGGTTTTTTTCCTTGTTTGTTTTTTTTTGAAAAGCTTATGATGGATGTTGGGATTTTTAGGGGCATTATCAAATGTGTAGTTGAGAAATGAATCTCGAGTTTAAAAAAAATTCTCTCTTTCCAAGTTATCTCCAGGTGTTCAGCTTAAATCAGTTATCCAAAACCTGTTGTAAATCTATTAAAAGTTGTATTTTTGCCCAGCAGCTCATGCTCATAATGCTGCTGTTGAGCTGGTTCTCTGCCCTTCATGGTAACTTTTCCATAGGCCTGGATTATTTAAAAAAAAAAAAAGGCAGCAGAAAAAGACAAAGAATGCTTTGATCTTGAGCTTTAGTACATCGTAAATCAGCAAAATGGACCAAACAGTGTATCCTGCAGGTACAGGCTGTGAATGAACTGCAAAAACACTGTCCTTTTTGCATCAGTACTCACCTGTATTTGTCAGATTGTTGTTACAGCCTGAAAACATTGCACCACTGTCTCACGGTACTTTCTGGGGTCTTGTCCTGTACGGTTCTTGTAAATATGTCTCTAGAGACCTGGCATTTTTCTTTTATCCAACTTTGGGGATTTTTTTCTTGCTTTCAAATGGTTCTCTATGCTCAAGAGTGTTAGTTCTCATCGCCCCAGACCACAGGTGTCACTGTCTTTGCTCCTTTCCCTTGCTACAGCAACAACTTCCTCAGTGCTTTGCAAGTCTGGTCTTACTGTGGTGCTGCAGATGTTTCTGAAATGAGTGTGGTAATGCATGTACCATATGGGAGAGAGAAAGCATGAGGAGTGAGAAGCTCTGTGGGTAGGCAGGGATTGAACTAGCTGGGCTTCACTGATGTTTTTGCATATTTGCAGGCATATATTTTAACCAAATACAGATGTGCATTTTCTTCATTTGTTATATATGTGACAGGGAAGGCCAAAATCAGAAGTCACAGAATCCTGGAATCATTTAGGTTGGAAAATGCCCTTAAGATTGAGTTCAACAATAAGTCTGTGTACTGCACTGAGAAACAAGTGACTTTTTTTAACTGTAAAGGTCAGCAGCCATTACAGCCATTTGCTCAAGGAGGTGGTGAATCTGCATTGGGGTCTTCAAATCAAAGCTTAATGTCTTCCTTAAGAGACTCATCACAGTCCAAATGCAGAAACAGCAGTGTCACATGCTATAGGTAGTGATGGATGAGCTCAGATAGGAGCTCCCTTCTGTTTTTAAAATCTCCAAAAGCTTCCTGAGACTGTTAAGTATCAAGACCACCGTTCTTCAGATGCGGGTGGGGAAAGAAATAAGTCCTGCTGAAAACCAGTCTTACTAAGATAGTGGTTCACCGGGATTCTCCTTGGTGATGCTGTGCAGAACTAACTAGCGGTCATGTCAGCTACTGAGACGTACCGTCAGAAGTGTACAGGAATATTTGGGTACAAACCAAAAAACAGCACAAATCAAGAAAAAGAGATGACAAGTACCTTCCAGACTGTTACACTTAAATTGCTTTTCCAGGCTTTGACTCGTTTTGGGTTATGTGAGCCAAACCTGGGAAGTCCAGCTTGCTTTCAGTTCTATTGCTTTTGGTTTTCCGGGGGTTACTTCAGCCTCGCAGCATCCCCATCGCCTAGCAAAACCTTTGTGTGCCAGACATCCAGAACATTTTTGACAGCTTGGCTTCGTTCAGTTCAGGAGTGGATTGGCCACTACAGCGAGGGCTGGTGCTTGTGTTAATAAGTTATAGGAAAGCACGGAGTGAGAGAAGGCATTTATGGACTTGAGTGGCACTTAATTTGCAGGAAGCCAGCTGCCACTAATTACAATAAACACTATTGCTTGTTCTGTCTGACTTACAGCACCGAAGCCAGTCTGTAACATGTTGATTTACACTTTCTTTAATGATGCAATCATATTTTAAATTAGTAATTCAAGATTATTCTCTTTCTTTAATCACTGCAGTAGGATAAAACAAACCTGTTAATCTACCTGGCTGCTCTCGACCCATGGGGCAGACATTTGTCATTTACTTCGTTGTTTGTCTTCCCAATTGTCAAGTCCTTTATTTAATTTTATAATTTCAAATTTATTTAGAGTTTCTGCTTTCACTCATTATTCAGTGTAGGTCTATGTAATCTGGATCATTTTGCAAGGATCCTTTGGGCATTGTCCATTTTGTCCACTCCATGCTTTTGCGCAGCATTTCAGCTGTAGGGCAGGTTTGGCTTTCCTGCAAGCTAGAGTGTTTTGATCAAGCAGTTCTTAGTTTTCACTCAAGCTGATTTTATGAAGTGATTTTTCTACTCACCCTGTATTACTGTCTCCCATTACTCCTCACACTTAATAGGGTCTACTTAAGTACTTCTTGATTCCCAGATTAAATTCTGAAAGAAACTTGATTTTTGTGTAGAAAACAGACAGAAAATAGAGGGGGAAGGATTCTCTTGTGGAGGATTTTGAGGTTTCAGCTATGTTTTCACAATGAGAGAAATGAGGTGTAGGAAGAAGGAACAGAGGAAGAAACATGAAGTGAAAAAGGGGGAGAAGAGATACATTCGGGTATGCCAGTGTACCTTCAAGTACAAGACTGTAGTTTGCATTAGCAGGAGCTCAACTTCCTGATTTCTCTTCTTGAGACCAGAAATTCCAGGTTAGACTGAAGAAATCTTCCCCTTCAGTTTTGCATCAAAAAATGTTTTCTTACAAAAAAGGATTTCGCTTTCTCTGGATCACCCATTTTCCAGTCAAGCGCATCTTATCAGCACATTTTTCCAGGTCGTAACTGTGAATTTCCCTCTATAATAATGTGGACTCATCAGAAGGAGGCACAGAGAAGCAGCTTTTTTATCCTTTTGCCCATTAAGCCATTGTAAAAAATTCCTTATGATGCAGACAATATCTCTGTAGATTTGGGGTGGCCTATGAAGAGTTTACAGGATACATCACTTTAACTGAAGTACAAAGCGTCGGCCATTTCAGAGTTGTTGAATATAAGCCAAAGTTCAACTACACATCTTCTGACAAACTTCAGGTCACAAAAAAAAAAAAAAGAAAATATTTTGAGTAACTCATAGAGAAAAGGAAAACACACTTTTTGGGAAGGGTGATTGGGTGCTGACAGGTAAGAGAGCTTGATTTCTAGCAGACTAGCCAGCTCCATCCCTGGAGCGCAAGGCCACAACTCAAAAGTACATGATGAAGATGAGGCACCGTTCTGGTTTGGAAGGGGCATGGGACACTATGCTTCTGGCACGTGACATCGTATTTTTTAGAAACTGGGATGTGTCATAGTCTTTTGGCCCTCGGTACCAGCATTCTGCGCAGTACTCTCCACCGTCTGCATCCCCAGCTAAAAATGTTTGCCCTAGCCTAGTCTGGCTTGCTAGGGCTACTCTTAAGGGCTGAGCGATAGTTAATGGTGTGCGGTGTGTGACAATTTTAAGCCTTCTCCTTTGCGCAGTGAGAGAGGAAAAAACCTCTGGCAGACACGATATACCGATGTGCAGCTGGTGTTGAGCTCCCTTGAGATGCAAGGTCCCTGCAAGTTTGAAGGTTAAACATGGTTGATGTGAGAGCAGAGGTTGGGCATCAGGAGTGTTTGTGAGGGGGAGGCTACCACTAAGCCATGAGAAACTCTGCACCTATTTAGTATTTATGATAAACCTACAAGGATGTTACTATTATTAAGCAGTGATGACTTCAGTTATAGCTGAAGAGATGCTATTAGGTAGCAGCCCAAACCTTTTGTTTGCTCCTTGGAGGAACAGTATCCAGCAGCTTGTTTTATGGTTCTGGTAAGAGGTGAAGTCACTGTGTCTTGATGAATGAGAAGACAAATGATTCATTCCTTTGAGGACAGCTTTTGACTTATAGCTTTACCATCTGTTTCAGTATGAGCTGGAAACTCTGAGGCATTAGCCAGAACCGCTAGCCTCAACACGGTGTCCCTGGAGCAGTCTGCCATGCGAGCAGTCTGGTGAACAATTCAGCTGTGCCTTCATAGGAGGAGGAAATTACGGGAGAGATACTTGTTTTCCATCAGCTGTCTGGTTTGAAATAGCAGGAGCTCTCTTTGGAAAACAGGACCTGCAGCTCTGAAAGCCACAGAGAAAAGTTACCAGCCCAAGTTTGACAGCCATAGTGGCTCTGTCTGGCCTTTGCGTGCCTGGCATACTCTCACGGCAGGGACGAAGCTGAGGGACAGCAGACAGTCTGGAGCCCAAGAGACCTTAGGTCAGTCCCTAGTGCTTGCCAGCTGTGACTGCAGGCACACCACATCTGCAGGGGTTCTTCGACCAGTGTCCAGTAAGCAAGATGTCCCTGCTCACTGCAGAGGGGTTGGACTAGATGACCTTCCAACCCAACGCAGTTTATGATTCTATGTTTCCAGCCACATTCAGTTCTCAGTGGGGTCAGCACCCAAGCGTTGCCTTTGTCTCCAGGGTGGGTTTGCACCACCAGCCCAGGTGGGATGCAAGAGGTTTTTGCTTTGCCTGTTGAACTGTGAGAGGTGGCTCACTGAGTTACTTGACCACCAGACTCCAAATATGTCTCTGCATATTTCAATCTACTATGCACCTGAAAAAATGAACAGAGGTAGAATGTGTCTGATGAGATCTCTGAAGAAAATGGTCTGATAAAAGCAAGTGGAAACTGAGCAAATAGTGTAGTTTCATAACAGCTTCCTTGAGGAAAAAAATCACCTTTTGGATTTTGCTTCTGGAAGCACTAGGTCTGTTTTATTTAACAGCGCTTGTGTTTGATATTAGGTTAGCAGCAGCTATTTTTAGAAAAAAACTGGACTCTCTGGCAGGTGGCAGAGTAGGAAATGTGTTGGTAGCTCCAGGGCCTTGTCAATTTGTGCGATGTAACGGTCCTACTGACCAACCTTCCTGATTGACCCGTGGATTTACTTCATCAGCCTTGACAGACAGACTGTCCTGTAGTTCACTACGTATCACAGCTGATCTGTTTAAGCTGCGTATGCCTGGCCCACTAGGAACGAGGATGGTGTTCGGGTGACCCGGGCTCAACCTTTAATCCTTTAACTGAAGTGCCCTTTTCAAGAACAGGCAAAGGGATTTTGTTTTGCCTTAAACAAAAGTCATAATTGTGTCGCTCTCCTGAGGTTAACGGTTTGACTCTGATGGCTGGGGCTGTGTTTAGAAGGATGAAAGAACAGAGAGACTGTCAGCTCAGCAGAGCTGTGCAAGTAAGCAGTGCAGGAAGCTGACCCTGTAACCAATTTACAGGATTGCAGATGCAAGTATTTTCAAAGTTTTTCTTGCTTATTGCCTACACTCTTTTTCTGCTTCAGTGAGGAGTAGTTAATTTGTAGGAGGTCTTTCCTAACACAGCTCTGACTGTGATTTCTGTGCAGCAAGGCGTGATTGTGCTTTGCATCTCTGTGCTTCAGGTCATAGGTATTGGAGCTGGCCAGCAGTCCCGGATCCACTGCACGCGTCTGGCTGGGGACAAGGCAAACAACTGGTGGCTCCGGCACCACCCACGTGTGCTCTCCATGAAGTTCAAAGCAGGTGTGAAGCGAGCAGAGATCTCTAACGCCATTGATCAGTATGTCACTGGGACCATCGGTGAGGTAAGGCCTGGCTGAGAAGCTTCCCTATAGAGTCCAGCTTCAGCAAAACAAAGTCTTCACTTAAGCCTGGCTTCAGTTTGGTGCATGGCTGTCCGTAGATGATCACAAAGAGCTGGGGGATCAAGTGGCCAGGGCTCAGGATGGCAACCTCCCCAAGCTCATTTAAGGGCTCGGTGGCAGTGGTCCTGATTTGCCCATCCGATACTGCACCCACTGCTCCAGGCGCTGGAACCTGTCCCATGCTTTGGTGTGCAGTTGGTTTTGTCTGACAGCTCTCCCCAGCAATAAGGAAGGGTTACAGCTACAGTTGGTGTTTCAGCTCTCACTGGCCTGCCAGGGCAGCTATCCTTCCCTTCTTGCACAGCGCTGTTTGCTTGTGTGGCATTTTGGATTCTCAGAATCCCCCTGACTTCACTGTTATGAGCAATAACGAGACAAGAAAATAGTATGTCCTTTTTGAGTATTGAAAGGCAAGAGCTGGACTGGAGACCTCGTGAATCATCTCTGTGAGCAGTTGCTTGTTTAAGGGGGTAAGAGCTGGAGCAGTTGCTGTTTCAGAAGGTGAATCATAAACCAAGCTGCTCTTTGTCATGTGTTAAGTCATCTACCAGATCCCGTTTGCATGTGCTGGCATTTACAGCGAGTAGCATACTGCAGGCAGGCCAAGGGAAACATCTTGGAACTAAAACAGAAAGAATCCCTTGGGCCCTGGGGTGAGAGGAAGGAGTTAAAAGAATGCAAAAAGAGCTGATGGTGGTAATCTATTTCCACCAGCAGTTGAGATTTTAAAATCCCTGCTATGAAGTTCCAGGTAGCAGCACTGTGGGAGCAGAAAGCCTGGCCGAGCTGGGTGTCAGAGGGATGCCATCATTGCTCCTCTGTACATGCTCCTGCCGGAGCCCACAGGGGACTGCCGGGAGCCTGTGCTTTGGGGCTGAGCTGCCTCCTTCTGTTCTTGCAGGACGAAGACCTGGTGAAATGGCAGGCGATGTTTGAAGAGGTGCCTGTGCAGTTAACAGAAGTGGAGAAGAAGCAGTGGATTTCCAAGTTGACTGCTGTCTCCCTCAGCTCTGATGCGTTCTTCCCTTTTAGGGATAACGTTGACAGAGCTAAACGGGTAAGGTCACAGCGGGCCAGGATGTCTGGGTGACTCCAAGGAAACATCTGTGCAGCTCAGGCTTTTTGTTTTAATTTTGTGTGGGCTGCTGGGGAATCTCTGTTCTGCACTGCTGGCTAGAAAAGTGCATCCTGGGAAGGGTGTTTCTCCTGGTTACTGGTCTCACTTGGGTAGCAATTATCCAGCCATTGCTCAGTTTGTTAATCTGGGATAAACAGAGAATTAAAGTTCACTAAACCATTTAAGAATATTGAGACAAGGCCTGTGGCTTCCAGAGGAACCATTTGACTCATTTCTGAGTTGTGGAGAGAACTGACTGCTCATATGAGGAGCTCCTCTGGGAATGGCTTTGGGCAATGGAAGCCTTTGTTTGTTCTAAGGCTTAGTGTCGAGGGTTGCAGATGAAGGGCCGGGGCTGCCAGTTCCTTTTCAGGGGGATTTCGGTTTCCCATCCGCTAATCCTTCCACTTATCTCTGTCTTTGTTCAGAGCGGAGTGCAGTTCATCGTTGCCCCATCTGGCTCAGCTGCCGACGAAGTAGTGATTGAAGCTTGCAATGAGCTGGGGATAACTCTCATTCACACCAATCTTCGGCTGTTTCATCACTGAGTTTGCCGTGGGCTGTTGCGGTCCCTCTTTGGTCACAGTCTCACCAGCAGCAGCAACTGGAATATTGGCAGCTTAATTGGGAGGCACCTGTGGTCTGTGCTTAGCAAGTGTTTGTCAGAGCTGTAAATGAGATCTTTCCCCGAGTTAACAGGGAAGGAAGGTGCAAGAAGTTGGCCTCTAATGTAGAAAATAAGTCTCTTTTGCAAATAAACGTATGGTTCTTAGCTATGTGGCGCCTGTAGTCTTATGTCATCCAAATACAGTGTCCTCAGTTTGATTTTTGAGGTATGTTTTATGGTCCAGACTTTATATTCATTAGAAGGCCTATGGAATGGTATGAAAGCCCAACCTCTTAATGAACTGATGAAAATCTATGGTGTAAACTGAACTGAGCTGCGCTTCTATAATTCATTATAGAAGGATAATTCATTGTCCTTTTCCTCTGTGAGGACAGGGGAACTGGTCCTTTGTGCAAGGCAATTGCAGGTTTGGGTGCTCTGAATCCTGCCCCAGCTTTGTGCTTTGGGCTGAGAGGCCGTGTCGGGTTGCTTTCTTGGAGGTAAAAGACTCATTCCTGCGAGTTTGACTGCTTGTGGGGGTTCAATGCAGAGTTCATAGGCAGGCAGCTGGGAAGCATCTTGCCCGAAGCCACTTCCCCTCTCCTTTGTGCTCAATTTGCATTAAGCAGATCTGAGCTCTGATTAGAAAAACAAAGTGAAAATCTGGAGCACACTGAGATGAATATAGTAACAGCCCAGGCACGTTTTTTGCTGGCAATTGCTGTGACCATTTCAAAGGGTAGTTTGTTTTTTTTCTTTTGTTCCGTTCTATAAAATCTGTTCACTTTTGGCGGAGAATGGTCCACAGTTTTGCAATAAACACTTCTGTCACAGCTCTGATCTCAGCTGGTAGAGAGCAGAAAGTCTGTTCTGCGTGTATTCCCTTTGCTCGAGCAGTAGCAGGGGTGCGTAGGTAGGACATGGGCCAGGAAGAGGCAAAATTCAGGTCGTGTTCCTGGCTCTGCTGTTGACTTGCTGTGACTGTGGGCGTGCGTTTTATTTTACCTGACTGCCTGTTTGATCCAGAACTGAGCAATGCAAAGGTATTTCCTGGGGGATAAGAGTTATTTGAGATATAATCCACATGCTGGTTTTCCTTTAACAATGTCATTCCATCCACTCTATGTATGTGTGCTCCTCTCGCCCTCCTTATGTCTGAGGCACTGGGCACTGCCCAGGGATTCTCTGGGCCCAACGCTGCCCTTGCTCTGGCCTGAAAGGAAGCAATCTCCTCTCTTCTCCGATCTTCACAGTAGATTATTATTTTCTTTTCTGATCTCTGCAGTGGATTATTTCCAAGTGGCTGGGTTAGGCAGGACAGGATAGAGAGGATTCTATTTTTTGGACCCAGTAGTCCAAAGTAAGTTAATGGCTTGCCTGTTGGCTGTGCTAACCCAAGCCCTGGCCCCTGACTGCTTTCTGTGCTGTTGCTTCCTGGGGGTTGGCCCTGTTTGGAGTCTTCCCTGGTTTATTAGCTTATACTTTAAAATCTGGGTTTCGGACTCTCTTTCACTGTTGTTCTATTCTTGTCGTGCTGTTTTGACCGTAGCTGGTGCATCCCATGCTGCGAGGTTCTCTTGGGAATCTGTTTGCTTGTTCTTTACCTGCCTCTAAAGCATTGGTTAAAACAAGAGACTGGTAACAAGCATCTGGCAGCTCCTGTTCTCATGTATTCCAGCTTATCACGTACCCTTTGTTTGCCGTCCTTGGGGCACTGTTTAATCTGCTGATAGAAGTTAATAGGTACTGATCTTCCAGGTGAAATCTCTGCATGAGATGCTGGTAAATGTCTAACTAAGGTGATCCCTACCTAGGGCCCGTCTCACGTCTTACTTGTGCTGAGCAATGTGCAATCTCCTGTGAACATAACATCTCATAACATCTCACAGCATCCACAGAGGGATGTTTTTGCTTCTTGCTGTGCCTGAGGTAAGGGTATAGGAGGTACAGGAGTCATACAGAATTGGGGATTCATCCCAAGCAAAGTGTCTTTGACTACCCTGCCTCACTCGTTTGGCTGAAGGCTGATGAAAAGCTCTGGAGTAGTTACAGGTGTGAGGTGACCTCACAGGAATGCACTTGTCACCCAGGCTGCAGTGACAATTTCAGCTAGCCTGAAGCCTTTCCTTTGAGAGAAACCATCAGCGCATGAAGCCTGGCGCTTGACTGGTTCCTGTTTTGGCCAGGATGTCCTTGTAGGATTATGCAGGTCTGGTAGCAAGGGCTCCAACCGCTGCTCCATGAGGTTGGGTCAGGCGCTGCTCTTTTTAAGGTGCTGAGAGATGCCCTAAAGCGGGGGACCCAGTCCTTGCTGGTAACAAGTCCCTGCTGACAATCGGGCTGCAGATCTGTGAGCCTTCCCCCAGTGCAGAGGGCCAGAGGCGTGGTTCTTTGTAAGAAAGGGCTGTGTTGATCTGTAATGTTTCCTTATGAGGTATCTGGTTGCCTGCGAGCTGAATGAATGACTTCTCCCTTTGATATCTGCAATGATGAAGAGCGAACCGGATAGCTCTGCTCAGTTTCTGTTTCCCATAGGGAAGGGCATGTCTCTTCTCATGGGGGGATACGTCTGTTCCCCTCGGTTGATGTTTCTGAAGAGTGGGCTGCTGACAGGCAGTTTTGCACTGTCACCATATGGTGCCTTGCCCCTGGCAGGTCCTGTGCTGGCCCCAAATGAGAACAGCTCCCAAACCCGTGCAAGTAACCGGAGAGGAGGGAGGAATCGTTCTCAGCCTTCACAGTCAATAGCAGAGGATTTTTTTTATATTACTTTTTTTTACCTTTAGCGACTCTGTTCCTTGCTGGAATAGCGCCCTGACTTTGGTTGTTCCTGTGCTCTGACTGAACCTCTGAGATAGCTGAGAGGACAAACAACACAGAGATGCACCTCCTTTTCTGGAAACAAACAGCCAAAGGGCTTAAATGCCACTGAGCGTGTTGTAGCCCTCTCTGGGAGCCTGGGGCATGTGAAAGCACCCTGCTAACAGGGGCAGGTGTTCCCTTCATCCCTGCCTTGAAGGCAGCTTAGGTTGGACAACATCAGGTGATCTTTGCACTCAAGTCAACTGTGGATACGAACAGAGCCTGCCTTTTTAGGTCTGGATGCTGTTGTGTTGCCACTTTCTGCACTACAGCCTGGATGAAGCACGGGAAACCTTCAAAAACCTTGGTTCCATTTGTTGTTGTTTCTAAAGGGAAAGATGCGTGGTTGATGCTTTGGATCTCATGGATTTCTACTGGCTTTGTGCTGTGCTCTGCTAGTGGTTTTCAACTGTAACTGAAAATAAAAGCTTTAGCTGAATGACAGAATATCCAGCATTGCACTAGTAAACGTTAAACAGGACTTGTCAGCAATGTCAACCCTCATGCTTCAAGGTACAAACAAACCTCTACAGAGAGCTTAGGCAAAGGCACTGTTTAAATCATTTTATCTCATAACGCTTACTGTGGGAGGGAGAGGTGTTCGTGGCTGTTAGAAGTGATTTGGCATTAGAGTGAGGAGATGAGATGGACTGTGACTCCTGCTCAGTTGGGCGAATCCTGTGTGTCTGTGAATCACTTAGACAAAGTGACTAAGTAGTGATCTTTGCAATTGGTGGAAACCAATGCATAACCCTCAGTTGGGAAGGTCAAATTAAGACATGCAGTTTATCAGCAAAGCATTCTTCCGTGTCTCTGTCTAAGCCATTTTCAGTTCACACGTATTTTAGATACTCATTTGGCTCTTGAATGCTGGTGGGATAAAACCCATTTCTGCTATTTTACTATTTGCAAATGTTGTGGTTGCTCTATAGATAGCAATCTGTGAAAACAACTTCTCATGTCAGGGAGCCAGATTCTATTTTCAAGCTATGCTTTATTCAATCCAGAGAAATCCATTGACTTTAGTAATACAGGCCTTGAGAGAGGAATGTGGCCTGAGGAATCATGACAGAACCTTTCAGGTTCCGTATTTGCAAATGCTGTACAGATTTTTTGCAGCGTTGGCAGCGCAAGCTCAAGGGACTTATTGCTAACCTCGGCCATTGTAATCAAGACTGGTTTTGGTTTAAGAAAAAAGCTTCTGAGAATTTCATTTACCTCCCTCCCCACCCCACAAGGCAGAAGCACAGCCGAGCTGTAAGCGGTCTTTGCCTGTAACACATGGATGCGGACCCTGGTGCTGTCTGTCCCCCTCTGTTTTGTGACACTTTGTGCAGAGGTAAGGGAAGGATTTCTGTGCCATTCTTGCAGCAGCGCCCAAGGCCACGCTCACTAGCACTTGAGCAGCCTCAGTTCTGCAAATGGAGATGGAAGAGTTGAATGAGAGGTGTGATAGCTCCTCTGTAAACCCTTGAGACGGTTACAGGTGAGTTTTGCCCCATTGCAGAAAGGGGTGAACTGTGGTCTGCCTCAGGGACAAAGCACGGAGCAGGTTCACAGAGACCCAGCACTCATTTGGACCTGTGGGGGAGTCACAGAGTGCAAACGGAGTTACTCACTGAACACATCCAGCTTCATGGGTGTGGACGGCCTCGTGAATTTTGGCAACTCAAACACCGCAATCATATTCGACTCTAGCCCTTGAAGCACCTAGCTGGATAGAGGACCACCTCTACCTCAGCTGGTATCCACAGCGGGGAACATTTTCCTTTCCCTCCTCCTCCCTTCCTCTCCTCCACTTATTTGCACAAAGCAAGCCCCTGCCTTCTGCAGCGTGGCATACATACTCAGTGTCTCTGCGCTCTACTGGGGCAGGGGGTGCAGCTGGAAGCCTTTAATTAACAAACTGCTCTACAAAGATTCTCTTGAGGTTTACTTCACGCTTCATTGAGATGTTTGTTCCATCTTGTTTCAAGGCAATGTTACTCCAGCTCAGAATAATAATCTTCATCCTAGATTCCATGGTAGCAAAGAGAATCACTTAAACTACATGTCTGGTTTGTAAATCTTTTTATTAAAAGAGTTGTGTTTTTTTCTTTTCCACAGTAGTAAAGCTTTGGCACTTAAAGTATAAAAATAATCACTGATCATAATTACACCAAATTCCTCTTTGTCAACTGCATACTAAGTGTCTTCAATACATTTTATTCCCATATAAAAACACTTGAAGGTCAGGGGAACAAAACTGATAAATAACAGCATGAGATATAAAGATACAGTTAGAAAAAATACTAGGATCATTGAGAAAGAATTAGGACTGTGCATATTTTAAATATCACAGTGATTGGATTTGCTGTTCCTATCTTATTGCTGGCTGCACGCTTATGTGAAAGCAGAAGTGTTCGGTGGACTTTCCTATCTCTAAACTTCAGTAATGTTGTACTCACATGTTCTTTGCATAGCACGGGAACCTTGAATTTCTACACCTTCCCTCCCCCCTTAACATTTTGATCACCCCACCAATTTGTGATTTAGCATCTCCCCACTTTTTTCCTTTAGATTTGAAAATACTGACTGGTAGTCAACACTTTGAGCAAAAAAACCAAGACAAATTGCTATCAATCATGAGAAAAGTCTGAAACACTCCAAGAGTGGCGCTTGGAGAAGCTGTGAGTTGAGCTTAAGCTGGGAAAATGGCTCCAGAGCAGGGGGCCATTCTCAAAAGATGCAGTTTTGCTAGCATCACTCCAGTTTGGATGGTAATCGTGGCAGATAGGTAATTATACTTTGGTTTGCCTGTTGCCAGTGCCGCAAGAAGTCTTGCTGGATGTTACTTTCCCCGCGGATGTTGTGTGTCTGCCTGTACATCTAGGGGCATGAAACACTCAATGGGGCAGTTGACGTTCTGTCAGGAGGGAAGGAAATCAGTTAGCGCTCTGTCCTGTGAGGACAGCCACTTCCGTGGTGTGCTTTGGGCTGAGAATTGTTGCCAGCCAGCATAGCTGCCCTGCTTCCTCAGCACAAAGCACACGGCTGGTTTACAGCTGCAAGTGAAGAACAGGAAATAGCTACATGCACTACTGCCTCAGCCGGAGCATGCAGGTGTGTCCCACCGCCACGAAAGAAGTCCCGCTGACGTGAGTGCGGTGCTGGATGCCGTGTGTGGAGTGTGAGCTCGAGCGTGCATTCTGTGCTGTTGTCCTGGGTTTAGCTAAAAACCCAGTTCTGTTTAGTGAATTTTACTTCAGTTTAGTGTCTTCTAAAAGGCTGCACGTTCTGTGGCTGGCCCAGCCCCAACCCGCAGCAGCTGTGCAGCGTGACAGTTTGCTGGATCGGTGGCTCTCAACGCGCTTCTGACCAAGCAGAAAGCTACACGCTGCTCTGAGCCCTCGAGCCCTATACAGATCCACGTATCTGTGCCATAGACCGGACTCGCAGTAAGGGAGTGTAGAGAAGGGGAAGTGTACTCACGGTGTTTGTCGCCTGGTGGTATCTCTGTGTAAACTGTGTGTAGGTATGGCCAGCAGAGCCTTCAGGGGCCACCTCCACGCTGGGTCTGCGGCAGTTGTCACAACGCCAGCCCTGGAGAAACAACACGCGGGCACCGGTCAGAGCACCGTGTCAGAGCAGCCACTCATGTGGATGGCCAAGGAGCTGCCAGTATCCATACGTGTGGCTACAGCTCCAGCAATGCCAGTGAGGTTGCTCCCATTTTATACCACACTAGTACTTAAGCTCTCTTACTAATTATTTTTCTTCTTCTACGGGCTTGTTTTGGCCAGGCATTAGGCACCATCTGACCTGAAACCCAGCAGTCTCAGAACTACGTTCCAGCACAACCTCCTCTCTTTGTTCCCTGTGTTCAGCACGCCATGTCCCTCCTGCTTACCTGCTGTCCTCCATAACAAGTGCAGGAGCAGATGGCCCCAAAGTACTCCTTCTGCCACTGCTCTCCAACCTGGTACATCTTCCCATCATCGTAGCACGTGGTCTCATCTGTGGAGGGACAGGTAGAGCTCAGTTGTGTGGCTGATGCTTGGCTTTAAGCATTCTCAGAGCAGCTTGTTGATGAGAACAGGAGCCTCTGGCCAGCACGCTCTCCCTGTTTGATTGGAGGCCCACTGACTGGCAGGGGAACGTCAGTCATTTTTATAGCTCTCCAGCTTTAAAGTAGAGCATGAGGGCATTTGCCTGACAAGAGCAATATGGTTTAATTCACAAGAGTGAAGTCTAGAGGATCTTGAGGCAACAGGCCCTGCAGAAAAGTCTTGCGTTACTGATGAGGGTAATTACACCACTTAATGCAGTGACATGCCCTTCTTGTGTGGCTTCAGGGCCAAAGGCAGACAGATTCTGGGTTGCTGTGACCTTAGCTAACAAAAAGGAGTTTTCTTCTTTTCAAGCTTGGGAATGTGAGTTTTACGCCTTCAGTTCTTGTGAGAACACATTCAACCTGCCACCAATTCAGCCTCCAAAACCTGAAACAGATATACTGATCCTTTGCTTGCCCCTATGGCAGGACCAAAAATAAATGGGAACGGCCCTGAGATGCTGAAATTGCCTGAATGGGAGCTCAAAATTAACATCAAGAAGGAGACTTACGAGGTTCACACTTGAATTCTCCTTTTCCATTTCCAAGGCAGGTGCAGCTCATCATCTGGCCGTTTTCCCCTTGGCGGTCCCACTTCTCCCCGATCTTGTAGTTTACACCATTATCGTGGCACCACTCTGGAGCAGGCAGAGGAACAAGAGAGGCAGGAGTTATCCCTCATGCTGCAGTGACAGTGTGGGAGGAGAACAGCTTAGTGTTGTCTCAAGAACTAACAGAGGGGCAGGAGAAAGAATCTTTTCAGCTCATGTAAGTCTCAAGGAGGAAATGGGTTCCTACTGGAAATGGGTTGCAGCCTTTAACGGCTGAGGACTGGTACAGCTTTAGAAAGTGGACAGAGACTGTTGGGGGGAAAAACGTACGGTGTGACAAAGCACGAGGAGGGGGAGAGGAGGGTTGGCTAATAGGAGAGAAAGAGAAATTAAATGGAATTTAATAGACATGGGACAGGAAGGGAGAGAAAAACAGTTTAAATGTACTTTTTTGAGCAAATACCCAGAAAAATCGTATCATAGAGACTACAAAACATAACAGGTAATCCATGTGTATCAAACGATGAAATATAAATATTAATCCTGTAAAACATGTGTCTTCCCTGCAGTCACTCCTCTGAGCCTATGCAAACTGCAGAAATACCCTCTTCGCTCAGCTTACTCCACAATTTAAAAGCACAATTTAAATTAGTTGAGTATGCGTTAAACCGCTCAGTCACAGACTTTCATTCCATTCCCTTACACAAAGTTTGATATTCTTCCATGTAAACCACAGTGCTGCAAAGAATAAAACTTAGTACCCTGGCAGAGATGTTGCCTGCTTGACAGAGCTTCAAAAAGCAACTGAAAACATTGGAAAACTGGTTCTGTGAGATGCTTTGCAAAGGCCGTCTGCAATGCAAAACAGACTCTGTACTTGCTGTAATACCCACTGAAATCCACACAAGTTCTGTCTGGCCCGCTGCAGCCATGTATATAATCAGTAGATGAAAATTCAACCATAATTTAATACTCAAAGCTGTCTTCTTAAATGGCTACTCAGATACTGTTCCTTAGGCATCTTGCCTATCTCACTTTTACACCTAGCAAGGGTAGGGAAAATAAAACAAACATTTAACTTTGGTGAAAAAGTCATTGCGCATCAATACAAAACCGTTTGCTGCCGATGCAGTGAATGGCAATACTAGCTAAGCTGCACAGCTCAGAAGTAAACCACAGTTTTCCATCACTTCTCATGATGCAAAACACTGCTTTTGCTTTAAAATCGTTAGAGCCTGAATCCATCTGCATCATGTTTGGATCAGGTTGGTTCTGTCAAACATGTCGTCAGTGCTTGAGGAGCCTGGAGAGAGGGGGTGGGTCAAAAGCAAGCTACTCACTAGAAGAATCACATCTGAAATGACCACTGCCAAAGCCTAAGCACTGGCACCAGAGTTTAAAGCCAGTTTCAGATAACCGCTCCCATTCCTCGCCAATGGAATAGAAGGAGCCAGTGTAAGTATCGAAGCAGGTGTCGTCAGCTGGCTGGTTTAGTCCTTCAGACACTGGAACAAAAAGAGAAGAAACAGGCATCACACACAGCACTAGGAACTAGTGAAAGACAGAATGATTTTCACTTTTTCCCCCCCCCTTACAATATCCTGGCAGTAATGGAGCTACCCCATGGGCATACACTTGATGGTTCCATCAGCAGTCCAGACTCCCTGTGATTTATTTTCCATTTGCATGTGTCAGAGCAGCTGAATGATAAAAGAACCTGACATGAAGGCTATTCTCATTTTGATTTGCCAAGTTTCAAGCAAGTGTGAGTTTCTGCATTTGCTGCTGGAGAGCAACAACCTGACTTAGCCTGTTTTTAAGAGAAATGTGCTGTGCGATGCTGGGCAACAGCAGGAGGGTGGCAGCTGCACGTGCACTTTTTTTGGGGCACTTCAGACTCCAGCTCATGGCAGGGGGATGGGAGAAGGAAATCAGACCATGCTGTTGGACAGATTGATTTCCACCCTAGGTGTGTGCCTTGATTGGAAGGAGAATGTTTTACAGCCACTGGTTAGTTCAGTGTATGATGATCAGGGTCAAGAGTTAATGTTCCGTCTGTGACAGACATAAGGCAACTGAGGTGCTGGAAGGAGAGGAACAGCCTTATTTTCCAGCGAGGTGGGCACAGTAGGAGGCTTCATGGAGCAGCTTATTAAATCCTTAACTCTTAATTTCTTCTTATCCCATCCTACCCTCTTCATTTTAACCACAGAACACACACAGGAGGAAATGGAGGGAGAGAAAGAGTAGTTGATCAGACCCCTGTGCTGGTAAAAGCAGACTCCAGGTCTTACAGGGCATATGTGGGCTCAGGGCTTTACAGCTGCCACAAGAACTGTTGCAGACCACAAGTACTTGTGGTTGGCCACATGGCTTTTAAGTGCCTCCTTGTCAGGAGAAGTTTCCTTTCTGAACTGTTCTCAAGTCTGGGCACCAGATAGGTTGCCTTGAGAAGGGAAATGAGGGAGGGACAGCACAGGTTTGCCAAGACTCCATAAAGCTTTTACATACCAGTATTGCCAACTGTGACCACCTCCTCCAGCACCTTTTGTCTCCGGTGATCTTTCAGGGCTTCCACTATAATGTTGTAGGTGGCTCCTCTTGTAAGACCAGTGAGTGTAGCACTGGAGGAAGTTCCAGGAACCCTGAACTGCAACAAGAGGCAATTCCAAGTCATGGGAAAGGGAAGAGCAATTACTCCTTAAGTGTCACCCAACTTGTAAAAAAGACAGCATGTTTTGGTTGACTTCTATGCTCTATATTGTAATGGAGCCAGCCCATTCCTCTTAGATATTCTGAGAAATTTAAACAATACCAAGTTAAACTTAACTACTCTGGGCTCTGGTTCATAAGGGATATGTTATTTCTGCCACTTCAGGGGAACAGAAACCAAGCGAGACAAAAGAGAAGGGCTAAGAGAGTCTTTGGCTTGAAAAAGCAGCAAAATAGTCTTCAAAATTCCCAACTGTCTTCCTGACCACCTCCTTCCCTGGTGACATGTTGATCCTGATAGCATTTCAAGGGCTTTCTGTTTTAGCAGGTTTACCCTGTAGCCTTCTCCACAAAGGAGAGGAGGGAGGCACTTATCCTGGTCTCAGTCACGGGTTAATAAGACTCTTTAAACCAATTCCAACTGTCATCCCCTTAGCACAGTAGAGGTCTGGACTCCCAGGAGACACCTGCTGCCTCAGGTGAGGCTAACACTGCTCCTGTGCCGAGACAGGTCAGTTACCTGCAGAGTATCTTCATCCTGGCTGACTGGCTGACAGGAGATGATGTATTCGGAGCTTTCCAGCAACGGCCTCCAAGAGATAGTTGTCTGAGAAAGAGCTTCTTGACCTGTGGTGTCGTTGCGCCTGGGCCCACGGGAGTGCGGGTATGAAGGTTCGACTATGATAGGCACTTGGTACCCAGGGATTTCAATCGCTTCATCTACGTTCGGTGGTTGCCGCCTTGACCCCGGCCTAAGGGGCGTTGCTGTAGTGGGCACAGGCCGTCTGTAGCCGTGCTCCTCAAAGAAGACCTGTTGGCCCTGGTGTCCTATTGTCTGCGGGTGCCCAGAGGTGCCTGGAAGTTGGATACCGTTTCCATTGTCATACCTATTGTTTGTGAGGTAAGGGGTCCGCTCGTCAATGGAAGGTACGTCGAGAATGTCGGGTTGGTTGGGGTGCGGTCTGGTAATCAACGTGGGAAGCTCATCTAGCCAAAGAAAGGTTAGAAGCCATAAAGCAAAGCGTGGCAAATTAACAATTGCAAATTAAACCACTAGAGCTGTACACCGCTCCGAGCGTCAAAGATCAGCAATCATCCCAAGATGCAACACACTTTTTATGACTTTTTCTGTGACTGTGAAGGTAATTTCCATCTCTATTTATACACTATATAAATATATGTATGTCTTTCATACATAGGCATAAAAAGTGTGTTGGTATGAAATTTTCATACAGCTGAGCAATGGTTTTGAACACTGCAACCCAAAGAAGCCACCACTGCTCAAATTGAGAAGAAGAAATGATTATAAGAGATATTCACAGGTTATCAGTGTAAGAAAAATCATCGGAGTGCAGTAAGAAACTAGTTCCTTGATCATATCTGGATATACCGCTGATATTTTGCTTGCTACAGTTATTTCAGTCTCATGCTGTGGAGGATGTAAAGAGAAATGAAATGGGCAACAAATGATTCGATTCCGCCTCTGAGGCCATCATGTGCTGGACAGTCATGTGTTAACCCTAATGTAATTATCAGTTAGGTACCCAGGCAAAATCAAGCACCAAGCACAATGTTCTGTTCTTAGTGTTCAACCGCAGCTAAATGTGATTAATGTGGCTTCAGAATCTTACCTCCTACATCCTAAAAAGGAAAACCCCCTTACAAAGCCTTTTTGACTCATTAAAAAGGTGTGGCTGAATTGTGTGAACAGTATATTTTAAATAACATTATTATTTCAGTCCTGAGACTGTACTCCCCAAGTAGAAGACGTCATCTCCTCTTGGCACACAACAATCCAGAGCTTTGTTTTACCTGTCCTTTTTCTGCCAACAAGTGGTTCGCTCTTTTGATTGTTCTTCACAGCAATGATGTAGATGATGTATTCAGTTCCTGGTTCCAAACCTAGGGAGAGAGAAAGGACATAAAGCAATAGTAAGAGTTGCTTTTCTTTTATCATTACATGTGAGATCTAAGGTAGAGTGAGAGGTGGACATGGCTATAGTATGGGTATGTGCTTTCTGGATGTGAGGTTTTCAGGACAGTACAAAGACTGCAGCCTCCTGCTCCTCAGAGCAAGTTTGAAAACTGACGATGTCAGCCGGGATCATGGATGCTGCAGACACAAAAAAATGAATCTTCAGAAAGTGTGACTGATGGGGTGCCAGTTATGGCCTTTTCTCCGTGAATGGATGACAGTTGTAGCGGCAGTGGAAACAAAGGCCTGTGGATTATTCAAATCTGATGGTTGACCTGATCAGTGAAGTGTATTGTGTTTGTGGGACAGGTGTGCTTACAGAACCACTCTCATTAGAAACTGCAATAAAGGAACACAATTTTGTCTCTCTCTTAGCTGGCCACCAACACATTTTATAATGTGTTTCTTCAAATTTAAGTATTTCAGGTGAAGAGCTCCCAAACAAATCAGAGGGGCATACCAGTAATAGTAGCCTCCGTGGTGCCAGGCCGAGGGCGAGGCAGAACCTCCTTGGCTGGTGAGCCCGGTTTCTCATATCTGATGATGTAGCCTGTGATCTTGGCTCGTGGAGGCTGCCAGGTAGCCAGGAGGGAGTTGCTTGTCGTCGTAAGGAAGCGCAGGTTAGATGGAGCATCGATAGCTAGGTGAAAACAAAAGGAAGCAAATCAAATGCAGTAAAGGCAAGCACATTCTTCACCTGAACTGCATCTTCTGACACCCTTCTCAAACTCAGGAGTATGTTATGATGCGTTAGCATGCAAAGAAAAGTCAGACAAGATCATTACCAGTGGAGGCATCAATCACTACTGGGGAACTGCGTGCATTCTCGTTCAGAGTGTAAAGGTAGATCTTGTAGTCATTGCCAGGTTGCAAACCTAAAATGAAGTTGAAACATAAATATTAGCGAATCAAGCAAGCTATCTAAAAAGTGCATCAGAATGCCTTTTGACAGCTTCTTCTTTGAGACTAGTCATTATGATTCAGATATCTTTCCCACCTTTCATTCTAATAGTGTTTCTCATCAAGGAAATTAAACTACAAAATAAGAACCCAGTGTACCTTCTGGTATGACCCTGGAAGTTCCTGCACCTGCAGCAGCTCCGCACTTACCAGTGATAGTGTAAGTCCGAACATCGGGGCTTATGGTCCTTTGAATGGGGTTCTGGCCACTCGCTGGGACGGCATCAACTTGGAAGCCAGTAATGGTCTCAGTCTTAGTCCTCCAGGTAATGGTGATGGTTGTCTCGGTGGCATCAGTCACACGGGCCCTGCGAGGGGGACTAACATCTGCACCAGAAAAAAAAGGTGTCCTGTCAGTACAGTGGGGACTGTGAATCTCACCAGCTAAGTGTTTGTGAAGGCCTGTGCTGGAGCTTTATTTCTGGAGTCCTCCTTCCGACACAGAGTCGAGTCTCAGCCTCTGCACCCAGGACAGTGTTAATTGGTCGTTTATGGAGGATCACTACTTACTTTCAAGAGTGGTGACCACTCCCTGGGCAGGGCGGCTGGTCAAAGAGTCCTTCAGGGCATAGACGCTCACTTCATACTTGGTTGCCACCTAGAATGGACAGTTATACAGTGTTACGAGAAGGATCTGGCACAGTGGGAAATACTCCTGCCCTCATTTAGTGTTTGGTGAAGCCACCAAACACTTGGTCAGCAGTTACTGAAGTCCGAAACCTTAAACCAACTCCAATCAGTGAAGGATTGACAGAATAATTCTAATTATTTCCAGGTGTAATAAATGAATAGACATGGACCCTGCTAAACAGGGCTGCTGTTAATACTAGAGTGCACATGTGCACACCCAAGGGCAGATGAAATCCTGGAAGAAGCTTATCTGTCAACCCTCATTTTGGAATCCGTGCTTCAAAGCTGATTCTTCAGAAAAACTTAATTTACATCCTGTTTTTCCCGGGGTTAATGGATGCCATTTGCTATGATAAGGTGCTCTTGCTGTGAAAAGAGAATGGTGGAAGTTACAGAGTGGTCTTTCATCCTTGACTGCATCAGATCAGCAGTCCGCTTGGATTAGAATGTTTTTTAAGTCTCATTTTTGAAAATGACTCATAAAAGTCCTTAAAAACAGATCAGGAGCTTTTTAAGCTAGCAGGAACCATAAAAGCAGTGATTTTCAGTCTTTTCCAGTTCAGAAACTCCTGAAATGTTTCCAGTGGAGAAGATGGCTATATAGCAAATTTAAGCCTACTCACAAAAGATTTGCATTTTTTACTTACATTTTGCAGATGTCTTAAAAACAGGCAATAGACTGTCAAGAGCTCCCATATCACAGCTTGAAAACCTCTGCATTAGGTCACTTTATGTGACCTCTCTTTTGTGAAAGATGACTAAAAGCATTTTACTGGGTTACCGTTGATTGTGAACCTGATAATTTGCATTTGATTAAGACATCCCGACTCTCTGTACTAAATGAGGAAGGGGAAAGAATGCAGATTCAGCAGGCCAGTTCCTTGCCTTTTAAAAAATGTGGTAACAATCAGTTACAGCTGACACACAGTCAGACTCCAAACAGTATCAGACCCTTAAGACCAGTAATGATCTACTCCAGCTGAGGTTCCTGACCTAGAAACTTGAAATCACTTCAAGTCCTCCTACTATCTCCTTCCCACAACACAGTCTGCATTACACCAAGAAGAGTTACCATTAATCCTGACACGACAGCAGATGTACTGTCTGGAGAAAGGTTGATTTCTTTCATAGGACCAGTCTTTTCTTTGGGGTTCACTCTGACTCTGTAGCCAGTGAGGCGAACGTTTGGTGCGTTCCAGTTGACGGTAAGACTGGTGGGAGTTACCTGAGTAAACTTCAGGTTTGTAGGAGGTGGAATCGCTGCAAAAATCCATATTGGCATACGGTTAGTTTAAAAGAAGACACTCTTGGATAAAACAATATTCTCTCCTGAAGATGAGATGGGTTTAGGCCTGGAATACACATGGTGTGCGTTCTGCAAACACAGGCATAAAGCACCGTGGAAAGGGGACAAGGTACACATGAGGAGATTCTTAAATCTGTATTAATACTTTTCAGCAGAACAAAGATCTAGATGGTTCAATCCTGAAAGTTAGGTAACAACACTTGCTGTGATACAAGGTGAAGGCTTTGGCAGGTATTTAAATATGTAGCAGGCCAGCCTGTTTTAATTCTTCTGCCTGCCTCTCCTTTTCATCTCATAGCTAATAGTTTAGTCCTGCTTCACTTGCCTATCTCTATTCATTTCTAAAATACGATGGGTGATTTACAGAAGTAAGTAGGAAGCAGGCTCAGGAATTGCAAAGAGGACATAAAAATACTGCAAATGCAGAAGGGAAGCATTTTACAGCCACTTACACAAGTGTAAATTACTAAACAGAGAGCAAGGCAATGGAGAAGCAGAGCTGTGGTGGCCATAAGGCTCATCACGCAGGAGTCTGTTCATGAGCTAACCCATCTGATCTCTTTAAAAACAAATGTTTGCATAAAAAAAGAAGCATCCATTGAAACATTTTCTTGCCTTACTGTTGGCAATCTCTGGGCTGTAAACAGGGGAAAAATACACCTTATCATAGTGCCTGCTATCAACTGTCGCTGTGAAGCTTTCTAATTTTATAGAATGGAAATATAACATAATTCTCCCTTGTTGCTTTGCTTAGAGCTCAATCTAAAGCCCATGAGAGACAATGGAAAGTCTTGAATGACTTCAAATACGCTTTTGAACAGCCCACAAAGGGTAAACCACAGAGAGTGGGTTTTAAAAATTAGTATATTTGCATTTCTGGCAGGTAGTCAGCCAGCTGTTTCAATCATTACAGCGCTTTGCTTCACTTTAGTACAGCAATCTGTACTCTAGGAACCACTGTCTTCATTACACCCCTGGAATTATAGCGCCAACTTTTCATACACAAACAAATGGGAGACTTTTATCACAGAGGTGCTACCTTTGTCATAAAGACACATCTGGTAGTGCTGGAAGCTTTGCAATGGATTCTATATTGCTGGATGTAGTTTCATCTCAAGCAATCAGCTTCCTTCTTTTTCACAAAGGAATTTTAAATGTACTCTAAGTGGTGTTGGATCAGACTGGCACAAGCGGGTCTCTCCTGAATGGAGCGTGTTCTCTTCTTGTGGAGGTGATGTGAGCACAGGGTGTGGGCATCCACGTGGGCCGCAGTCCTTAGGGCAGTGCCAGCGAAGATCTAGAGGCCCTGCGAGACTTGAGCGTTAAGTGATATCCCAGCCCTTCATGCTGATATTTTGCTCCATCCAACAGCGAGGACCCTGGTGGGGTGAAAGCTGCCCTAGCCTCTCCGTTGCTGGTAATTGCCTCTGCCTGCAGGTGCCCCAAATCCTATAGATAAGAGCGTTGTGAGAGGGTGATTCACCGTAAGTTAGGCTCCACAACTAGGGACTGGGCATTCCCAATCCGCTTGAAGACTGACAGAAGGCTCTAAGGTAATATTCCTCCTTTCTCTAGACCGAATCTGCTCCTTTGATGCTGCTGGTCTTTCCTGCCTTCCCTAACGTGTACGTAGGCTGTCTCCGCTGGCAGCCAGTTCTCCAGCACCAACTTAAGCCATCTCTCAAGATCAGTCGCACCCCCTGGGGCTTCCCCAGCCCAGAGCACCAGTTGCTCATGGGAGCACACTTTACCCAAGAGAGCAGAAGCCACTTGCTGCCATGGCCTGCCGGGTGGTGGAGTTAAAGGTGTACCTGTGGACTGGGTCCCAGTGAGGGGCAGGCTCTCCATGTCATCGTATATGGCAACGATATTGATAGTGTACTCAGAACCCGGCCTGAGGCCATGCAGCTCAGCAGTGTCTTCTTCGCCACCTGGGGCCGGCAATAGCTCATGGATTCCATCCTCAGGGCTTGAGTAGGTCACCCTGTACCTGGTGACTTGCCCCTGCGGGCTTTCCCAAGCAATTTTGATGGAATCAACATCCACCTCAGTGAATGTTAGTCCTTTAGGGCGGTCAATGTCTGTTAGGCAAATTAACGGTAAGAGGTTATGTGATAAAAAGCAGGTTGTGGGTGAGGAAAATAAAAAGCATTTCTATTACATGCAAAGCAGTTTTTGGTTTTGCGTGGGAGAGGGGATACTCGATTCTCCTCTGTGCTGCACTTTGCACACAAGCTTATACCCGCACAAAGCAAGGCTGAGAGTTTGCGGGTGCCAGACAGCAGGAAGGCAATCCTGGCTTTGTTGAACCCAAAAGAACTTGCATTACCACCTTCAAAACAGCCAGGACACCAACTCTTATCTATATCTGAATCCTCTTGGCACTGAACCCCCTTCTACACAACTCTAGCAGCATTAAGCTACCTTAAAGTGGTCAAGAGGAAAAAAAAAAAAAAAGGGAATTTTAAGACCCATTTCTACCAGCAGAGCCAGTAACTGGTTCCTAGTGCGAAAGGCGGCCAGACAACCCAGCTGACTCTGGAAGTCTGGATTCACGCTGCATTTCTTTTTCACTGGTGGAAGCTGCTGTGCAAAGTGCCAGTCCAAGGAGAATCAGTCCCGCTATTTTCTTTCATAAATTAATACCCAATTAACACATTTATTGAGAAAGCAAATTACTTGGTATATTATGCTTTAAAATCAGTTAGAACCAAACTTTCCAGCTTCATTTCAAATGCACAGGGAACATCCACAGGTGTAAGTGGGCAACAGGCCCATTTCCAAATTAGACCTATTAATCTGATTTTCCTTGCAAGGCGGGAGCTCAGTGCTGGACAGCAAGGTAAGGGATCCAATATAAAAATTATATGTCAGATTGGATCCAAATTATGCTTTTCTACGAGATTTCAACTTTTTCATTTGCCATGTTATATTAGTCTTGAATTTTCTACATTTCCTAGTTGGCAAAGGTGATTTTTGTCCAGGAATTCATTGGCTTGCAGTTGATGTCTCTTCGCCCATCTCTGCAAAGCTTCGGAGAAGCTGCTGTTGTCTTTAGGACAATTCTGTAAGTATTTGGGGCTGAGCTGTGGTTTTGAATACAAGCCTGAGCAAGGGAACAACGTACAAATCCCCACCTTAGAGGTGTCCCTGAAAAAGGCACTTTACATCAAAGATATCCCTCTTATTTACATGTTCCCTCCTGCCCCCAATTAGTGTCCAGAGCACTACTGCTGTTTTGTACAAGAAGAAATACCAATTCAAGGGCTGAGCTGTCCTTTCCTTTGCAGTGCTTTGTCCCAGGTTTTTGATATAACATGGGACAAGTGCTCCCAAGCTCAGTCCAGTCCCATAACTGTAATCACCTTTGCCCCCTAGCTCCAGAAAGGAGATCTTTGCACACTTTTTTCCACTGATTGGCTGAAGACAAACAAAACCCCAAAAGATTTTGCGGCTTTAGAGAAAGAAAATCAGAAGCACAGCATTTTGAGGGGGTGGGGAACGGCATTTTGCCAGTGTTTGAGGGAGAGGGACAGCATTTTTGCCAACGTCTGCAATTTAAGTGCACGGTACTCATCACAGGGCAGAACCACCTTGCATTCTCCTGGAGACTAGGCACCTGCCACTTGCTTTCACTGGGAATATCATATTGCATCGTAGATTCAGACGTCAATAGATAACATTTGTTTTGTTACCGCGAAGTGAAATACATACTGGTGACGGCTGTCTCAACCAAGGGGAGGCTCTCTCCATTCTGATTCTGAGCATAGACACTGACCATGTACTCAACCGTGGGCTGCAGACCTTCAATAGTGACTTGTGT
Organism: Trogon surrucura; assembly: GCA_020746105.1. Lineage (NCBI taxonomy): Eukaryota > Metazoa > Chordata > Aves > Trogoniformes > Trogonidae > Trogon > Trogon surrucura. The sequence goes on along the minus strand of CM036621.1, from coordinate 49,078,888 downwards.
TTGATCTGGGAGGAAAGAACAACATTAGTCCGCCCGCAGGTGCAGAAAACTGGCCTCTAAGTAGCTTTGAATGAAGGGCCTGTGTAAGCCATACCATGAATAAGCGTCATTAGAATGAGACGGGATTGACATAACAAGTTTGCCTTCTGCTTGCACTGTGCTTCTCTGACAATGCACGAAGAGGCACTTGTGATTTGTAGCTGCTTAAAGGCCCCACAGCAAGTACGAAAAAATAGCAAGACAAGACCACGTTTCCTTGTTTTCTGGGATAAGGCCAATCATAACCCAAGCTCATCACAAGCACCCATGAGCGCTCATCTCTGCGGATCCCACAAAGCACACTGTGTTCCTGAGAGCAACCCGAGAGCTGACTCGGCAGGCTCTACAGTAACGAGGTCATGCCTATAGCTCCTGTGTGACTGAGTCCACACTATGACCAAGGGTCACATTATGTGACCTTCAGAAGGATTTCCAAGGAAGTTTTGCTGGATGCCAGAAAATCCAATAGCATTTCTTTGAAATCCAGGTGCTTTTCAGAGACACTGAGATTGCCAAGAATAAACCTTTGTGGCATAGAGAAATGTGAAGCTTTCTGGGCAAAAATTTGCCCTAGCTTCTTCCAGACGAGACCCAACTGAAGTCAGCAGGATGGGAAAAAAAGGTGCACACAGGAAAAAGTTTGGCTTTGAGCATATGCCTAATGCCTGACAGTGTTGATTCTAGTTGTCACATCTTGCACTCTTTACAGAGCTGGTGAAGGATGTCACATACTCTTACCTGCAGGGACATTTTTAGTTTTTGTGGGCCCGTGTCCTTTCTTGGGGACAGCTGTCACCCGGTACCCTGTGACGGGAGATGTTGAAGGGAGCCATCTGATGCTGATACTGTTGTCCTGGACATCGGTAACTTGCATCTGGGATGGTGTGTCTATTTCTGGGCAACAAAAATATTTTTTTCTCAGTATGCTGGTACAGGAAACCCTCCCTCCACCATTGCCTCCTAGCTCTTCCTTGTCTAGGCTGGGCTTCTTAGAACAGAAAACACATGCTGCTGTTTATTTGTCCCTATGCTAGCCCAGAGTAAAAAAGCTTTTAACCATGACGTCTGGGTGACTGACCTCGTATCAGTGTTAGCTGACGATTTTTGTTGTGTTAAAGGCTATTAAATGCCTTTATGTGAAGCTACAGTAGGAAAAGGATTAGGCTATATCCAGATCAGCAGTGGGATGACAGTCCTGGAGTTAAAGTCAGGTCTCATCAGGATCACATAATATGAGAGTGCACCAGAAGCACCAGAATTAAATAAGCAGTGACCCCACGATATGAGAGCCCAGCAGGATTTCCACTCTGTAATAAGCAATCAAATAATGCTTGTATCCCCATCTGGACTCCACAGGGTCTCCCTCCTCCAAAAGTCCAAGTCCACGATCCCCTTCTGTGTCATGTCATTATCATGCTGGGCCACCATGACACGCAGCTCCACTCAGAGTGATGGGCTTACAACATAGCCCATGACTTCTAAAAGAAACCAGGGATCAGTGATATAAATTTATGGGAATAAGCCAACACAAAGATGTTTTTTTGCATTTTTTTTTTGTTTTGTTCAAACAAGTCTCACCTGTTCTGTAGGTGACAGAGACTGGCTTGCTACTGGCAGGGCTGTCTCCACGGCCAGTTACAGCATACACGGTGATGGTGTAGTCTACACCGGGTTTGAGGCCAGTGATGGTAGCAGTTGACATAGTGCCAGGCACTGTAAACTCCTGCACTGGGCTGCTTCCACCTAAGGAGAGTGGGATGGAAAAAGAATTGTAATGGATCTCTAAATTATAGATTTTAAATCATTACAAAAAGCAGAATGATCTTATATGCATTTGAAGAAAGGACTCTGTTGTTTTCAGTAGAACTTGGGTCAAAACCTTTCTTAGATCAGTCCAAGGAAAAGAATGAAATACACACAAAGAATCACTTTAAAAATGACTGGAGTGCTCCAGATGCTCTTTCTGTTTTGGTAGACAAAAAAATTATTTGCTCTTTGTTGCAGGTTAGGGCTGGGCCGGCCACTAATGCGGACAGACACTCTCTACCCGCTCTTTCACAAAAAAAACCAGCAAACGGGCATCTATATTTGACAACCTTCTCTAAATACACTGCAAGGATCTCAGAGATGATGAGGTTTTTGCCTCCTACAGTGAAACTTGCCCTTTGCTATTTGCTATGGCTTTCTAATGGCCTCAGGATAGAGCTTCTGCTCTGTGACTGGCCGTAGCAGCCTGCCCTCACCTGTTTCACCGTAAGTGATCCGGTAGTATCTGACCGTCACTGCAGGAGCATCCCAGGAAATCACAAGGCTGGTTGGGCTGGAAGGGGTGACTTCCAGGTCCCTTGGAACATCAGACACTAGAAAAATGGAGAATTGAGGGAGAGTTTAAACACAGTTAATGTACATCAGCTACATACTCCACCCATCGCACTGTGCACCTCTCCCAATCATCTGTTTTAGCTCTAGCCCAGGGCACACACCTCTACCAAGTGATGCATCTGGTTAAAAGCCACCTGGCACTGGAGCAGATTTAATGAAAAAAGTTCTGTTGGCCCTGAAGACATCTGACTTGACCTGAAAATAGCATGGATCCTCCCACCTTTTTCTAAATCAAACCCAACACCTCAGTATAACAGGCACTTCCTCACAAGCAGAGTTTCACCAGCTGGTTGGGAAGATCTGGTTTAACAGCAACTACTCTGATGGAGGAAAACCAAAATCCTCATGGTAACTTTTAGCCAGCATTCTCTCAAAGCTTACCTGTTGTTTGTTGGCCGACCAAGGGCACGCTCTCCTCCCTGCCGCTGATGGCTGTGATGCTGACCACGTACTCAGTCCCTGGAAGCAGGTTGGTAAGGGTGATGGAGTTCCGTGAGGGTGGCACGCGGTCCTCCTTAGGCCTGCCACCACCATGCTCTGGGTGATGCCGGATTTTGTAGCCCATAATGGTGGCACGAGGAGCAACCCAGTGGACGGTGAAAGAGTTAGCCGTTATATCCGAGAAGTCAAGGCCAGTGGGGGAATCGAGACCTGAGTATTTCAAAGAGACAAGAGACTGAGCTCCACCAACTGCTGGTGATCACCACCACTGCCATATTTCATTAAGCTCAATACCATGACACTGTCAGATCCTGAGCCAAATGCTATTCAGCCATGGAACTAAACAAATGTGTTCAGTATCAAAGTCAGATAAACAAGCACTGGAACGTAACTGCAGGAGAAGAGGGTACGGCACACACAGATGATGCACAGCACCAGCAAACTCCATTACACAGTTATGATACAAGAGTCGGTGACAGAAATGACAGGCTCTGTCTGGGCTTGTTCTCAGGCAGACACCGTTAATACACTCACACCAGGGTCTTCCGTGCTCTATTTAAAGCCAACAGAAGTTCTGGCTCTCAGACATAATGAAACACAAAATTGCCTAGTGTTTCCCAAAACGTGTATCTGCATTGCTCTTTGATATCTAGCTGTGACCCATCAACGAAGTGGCAATACACAAGAAAGAGCAACAAAGTCTCGTTATCGAATCCTTAATGGATGGCTTTAATGGCACATGTGTCTCAGGGTGCCTCTAAGTACCTGTTTTCTGGATTCCAGACAAAGGTGCACTCTCGTGTTGCTCAGAAACACTGTAGACTCTCACCAGATACTCAGTACCAGGAAGCAGATCTGTGGAGTTTAAGTACAGGAATTTAGACATACTTCTTTACCAACAGCTAGAAGTCACTCAACCTATACAATTTGAAGTGTGCTTCTTAAGGGAGGTAATTAGGCTTTGCCTGATGGAAGATCTAAGCCTCTAACACAGCAAAAAATTTAAATCAGTTCTTTTTGTGGCATTATAGTTGCTTGCAATGTTTTAGCCTGAAGGAACACAGTACCCTGTATCATTGCTTCGAGAGAGAGGTTCTCCTTCCCCTCTACTCTGCCCTGGTGAGACCCCATCTGGAATACTGTGTCCAGTTCTGGGCCCCTCAGTTCAAGAAAGACAGGGAACTGCTGGAGAGAGTCCAGCACAGGGCAACTAGGATGATTAAGGGAGTGGAGCATCTCCCTTATGAGAAAAGACTGAAGGAGCTGGGGCTCTTTAGTTTGGAGAAGAGGAGACTGAGGGGTGACCTCATTAATGTTTACAAATATATCAAGGGTGAGTGTCAGGAGGATGGAGCCAGGCTCTTCTCGGTGACAACCACTGATAGGACAAGGGGTAATGGGCTGAAACTGGAACATAAGAGGTTCCGCTTAAACTCGAGAAGAAACTTCTTCTCAGTGAGGGTGACGGAACACTGGAACAGGCTGCCCAGAGAGGCTGTGGAGTCTCCTTCTCTGGAGACATTCAAGACCTGCCTGGACACGTTCCTGTGTGGCATAGTCTAGGCATTCCTGCTCTGGCAGGGGGATTGGACTTGATGATCTTTCGAGGTCCCTTCCAATCCCTAACATTCTATGATTCTATGATTCTATGATACTTTGTGGAGACTAGCTAGAAGCAGTTAGTTTTCCGTAAGGTCCCTTCTAGTTATCTGGTAGTTTAGTTATGCACCAGGCCAAAGCTTTGGCTCATATAAGCTGGAATAGAGCTAAGGATTTCAAAACCAGCTATTTTAACTCAGATAAGCTCCAGATCTGGTCTCTTATTCTGGCTCAACCAATCACACTCTAGGACAGAGAAAAAAAACCTTCAAATATAATACAGCTTTTGCCCCAGCAAAAAAATAACATCAGCTTTTTGAAAATGCTCATGTTTTGCTGCCACGTCCTGTAAGGTTCCGAACAGTATTTGTTTTCCAGTCCCAAGCATATGAAGCCAAACGAGCAATGACCTTTTGGCTCATTTTGATTCTCTTCCAGAAACTCTGCACTGCAAGTCCTTGACACTTCTGGCAAACCAGGTGAGTAATATGTATTTAGTCTTAATACTTAACCAGGGTGCAAACCAATGCAATTGCCCTACAGTCTGATTCATCGCTGTCCTTGGATTGACGGGAAAAACTTTCCTGGGGTTTGGCTTTAACCTGGGTAATGCATGTGGCCAAAGCTCGTTTCATGTGAGTTTGTATGAGGCTACTTCAACATCAGCATAGATCAGATGAGAATTTGGCCACCTAAACTTAGAGTAAGAAATTTTTCTTTTGCCTCATCTTAAGTAATCTGTAAATGACCTTTATATTTGTTTGACTTATGTAGGTTACCCACTTACTTGTTAACACCACCACATTGTCTGAGGGTGAAATTGTCAGCTCTGCCACATCTTCCTCCTTCTTCACAGGCGAGTAGCGCACCAAGAAACTGCTCAGCTGGATGGAAGTTGGTGCAGTCCAAGTAACTCTCATAGTATCAGGCCCCACGTTAGTGAAGCGGAGATCAGTGGGCGGAGGCACAGCTACACAAAAAAGAACAAATGTATTTTAGCTCACTGCTTCATAAAAGTTGATCAAGAGGTATGTTCAGGGAATCACCGGAGAAAGTACCTCATGCATAACGGACTACTGCGTAGAACCCATGCAGACAGACTTCTAAACTACATTTCATTCTACTATAGTTAAGAGAAAAATACGTCTGTACTACCGTCAGGCTCCTTTAACCTCTTGGCAATTCCCAATACTTTAAATATACCCTCTGGGGCTAATTTGAGAACAAGGTAGCAAGTTTCAGCAACGTGCTTCTTGCAGCTGTATTTCGTATTACAGATGCGGAGCCAAGAGAGGTTTAAAGTTGCCATACAGCAGCTTACAGATGGAAAAGTCATCTCATCTAGAATTCATACATGCACACACAGGAGAGGAGAGGGTCTATTGCTAATTTCCTACGACTCTACTTCTAGTCGTGTCGAAGGATTTACAGCCTCAGGATTTCCAAACACAACAGGATTTCATGCAAGAACCAGGTTCCAGACCGCCTTCTGCTCATGCACTAGAGAGACCCTTGACGGTGCGGCATGGCTGTCACTGGCGTGTCCTCGGGGAGTGGCGTTGCACCTGCATCCTTCAGGGCATTGTGGAAAGAGAAGGGCCACCACCGAAGCCGACTGCTGGAAGCTCAAACAACTACACCATGGCTGGAGGGCATTTGCTGAACTGCTCCAGCCCTTGGCACTCTTATTTTGGGGAATCACAGTCTGAAAGTCTGGTGAATGTGCAGCTCATGTTTCAGGCTCTTGATTCCAACTGGATCCCAGAAATCTGAACAGCGGAAGGTGAATGAGCCTGGCAAGTCTGAGGCCATTCACAGTACTAAAATGCCACAAGTCAAAAAACTGGGCAGCACATACCTATCACCAGCCGGAATTTAGAAAAAAAGCAGCGAGCTGGGTCTGTCTGGCTTCCCCACAGCGAGTGGCTCGATTTCTCTTTGGACAAAGCCCCGTCATCCTGACCGCCAGTGCCAGCATGAAACACCGTCCATGTCACGAAACACAGAAGTTTTCAAAATTCACCCGTTTGCTGTGTCAGAGTGGTAGGGGCGCTCTCTCCGCCATTAATGAGTGTGATTACACTGATGTCGTAATCAATGCCCGGCTCCAAGCCTGTGACTGTGTAGTATCCTACTGAGGAGTCCACAAAATCTTCAAAAATAGGGACACTTTCTCCTGCTGCAACTACTGTGATGCGGTAACCAATAATGGTGGAGGCATTTAGCGGGGTCCACCTCAGGCCGATGCTCGAGTCAGTTATGTCAACAAAGCTTAGATCAGTGAGTTGGGGCACCTCTAATGAGTTAAAGAGCAAACGGGAAAGGCAAAGACATACGGAGGCAAAAGAAAGACAGGGGAGAAAAAAAGCAGTGTTCATCACTATTGACATTGACAGAAATTTAGAAGCAATTGCGGTGATATGCAGAATTTCTCTTGGGGTTTGGGGGAAAAGGAGATTCTTTTTTTGATGGTTTGTCTTAATTGTTGAGTTTTTCTGTTGTTGTCTTCTTTTTATATTGTACCCTTCGATGCAGTCTCCAGCTGCCTCCCTGGGCAAACAGAAGCTGAAACCCTGATCCCCTGAGACAACGCACTCCCACTTCAGGCACACAATTTTCAAAAAGGCCTATGAGAGGCACTTAACTTGCAACAAATTTACTTATAGTAATGATGAGTAAAGACTCACCATTTTCTGACGAAGATAGAAACAGAAAAAGCACACCCAATTTTTTCTTTGGAGGTAAAAAACAAGAGATCGAAGTCTATTAACATATAGATAAAACAACAACTCAAATAGCAGTTGATTGACCCTCTAGAATTTTTGTCTGTTTGAATGGTAAGACTAACTTTCATCATTGGGATCATAAAAATATCAACCCATTTGAAGGAGCTAAACCGTTATTACACCCTCAGCTAGTGAGAACCATCATAAAGCTTCAGGGTAGATTACCCACGATCTGAACTATTTACACTGGGCTTGGAAAAAAGTCTCAATTTCCCATAACAGCTTGAGGATCTGGCACAGAATTTCTGAAGTTCTATTTACCACTAACTGCTGCAATATAGGTGCTAAAAACAGATGATACGGAACAGTGAGTAGTGAAACATTTTTTTTTGAAACATGGATAATGGTTAAAAATGACTTTTAGATGACAAGAATTCTGTGATAACGTCCCCATATTCAGAGGTTATGCCCACCACATGATGTGGCCAAGAGGCCAACTTGATTTGTTGGCTAAATTGTCCAAAATCTCAGAACTAAGCCACTGAATAAAGATCCTCTTTAATGACCTTCTGGATATTGCCTAAACTTCTATATGGCCCACAAGCACAGCTGTGACTGTTTTCCCTATCGATATTATTCCTATTAGCGAAGCTGTTCTTTTCCTGCACGTTACGACCAACAGAATCGGGCGGGGAGGGGGGAATGTTAGATGCATCTTTAATTGACAGTGGCCAAACCCTCGTTTGCCCAAGTCAATAGACTGGTATTGATTTAAGCCAAAAGATTTGGCTGTATAAATTTAGCAAAGGTAATCCTGAAATCAGTGAGAGCTAACGGATGCTCTTCTTCACTCAGGATCAGACACCAGCAGGTGAGTGAAAGATGCAGGACTCTGTATCCATTCTGTTGGATCCTTACAAGTTAGCTTGAAAAGGAACTATGGAACAGTAATATTGCAAAAACTGGCTTTAGTAATAGTGGTTATGTTGGTTATGTTTAATTTTAATGTCCTTCTAGGGAAAGACTTATTTTACAGAATAGATGCAAAAAAATGCCAGTTTTCTGTAAAATCATTGTTTACCCATGTGGAATGCATATACCGTATCACCTTTCAAGAGTGTTAAAAGCCAGAGACATACATTCTTAGCTTTCCCCTACCAGAAGATGGTAAAGGACTGAAGCTATTACTGCTTGAATTATGCAGTACCACAGCATTAGTTCACCCCCAGGGAGCATAAAGCACCTCAGTGAAGCACGGAAATTTTAAAGCAGTGTTATAAGAGCAAGCAAACACAGTAGCTGGCATCATTTCAGGGCTGAGCAGAAACAAAAACAAAACCAAACAAACAAAGCCCTGACAAAGGAAAACGAAATGAAACCATTCGGGGAGATGCATATTAATTTTGCTACTGTGGCTACAAAGGTAGTTTCTGCAGTCACAGCAGCACATAACGTGAGGTGGCACACACCACTCTGTGTCCCAGAAGTGCGACAGTGACCGACCTTTCAATCTTGGCTTTCCTCTCCCTTGTGCTGAAGTGATCATCTGCTACTACGGCTGCCAAAATTTCTCCTGTGCTCGCTTCCCACTCATACATCTCTTCACCTACTTCCTATTCCCACCAGCTGTGCTCCAGATGCAGAGTTAAAGCTCTGTTGCTCTCCAGCTCAGTGTACTGATACAACAGATCCATCTCTTTATCACCATGCTGTTGACAGACAACGTAGGCTGCCAACACAGAGAAGTACACAGGTATAAAAACTGCTCTGTCACATGTTGGTAGATGGTTACTCTGCTTCTTGAGACTAAATGTAAAATCTAAGCCCTCTGTCATCAGACTAATAGAAGGTCTGCACTGCAGAGCTCTTGGCCTTAGGAATTTGACTCTGAATAGCTAAAACTGATGCTCATCCTTTCATTACCTGGTGTGACGGTTTCAGAGATGGGGATGCTCTCCTGGTTGTCCTTGACTGAGTAAACACTGACGTTGTACTCCACACCAGGGTTTAGGTTTTCAAAGGTGCAGGTGGTCTGATCTGCACCTACTACTTCCTCCAAGGTAGAGCCCTGCTGCCCGTTGGTGGGAGCAGTGGTCACTCGGTACCCACTGATGCCTGAAACACAGATATATCAGCATGCAGTAAATCTCATTCCATACCAATTTACACCAGGCCTCCTCAGTAGCTGCAGCAAACACATCACATTTTACAAGCCATTTTGCCACCCTGAGCCCAGCAGGCAAGAGGCTGCTCTGCAAGTACCTTGAAATGAGCTTCCCAGGAGGTAACCACACCACTCTCACAGCCTAATTTCAGTTCCCTTTGAGATCATACCAAACTAAAAATCTCACGTCTTGTCGAGAAAAGATACATCTACTGACTGAGAGTGGGGTTTTCAAAAGCTTTCAATTCCTGTTTTACAGAAGTCAGTTGTACAGCTCCCATCAGCTACTGTGGGAGAAGAATTCACCTTGAACACTTTTAGAAATCCCATGCTTACTCTCAATAATGTCAACTCTGCCAGAAATCTTTTTGGTCCATTTTGCTTTCCTTCCCTAGTACTTCTTTTAAACCACTAGGGATATCTGAAGAAATCCTTCAAATCCCTAAAGCAGATGAAATATTTAACCACATTCATACTCCAAAATAGCATTTTATGTGTAATGTAAATCATGAAGAGTCCTAAGGCAACCTATACTTAATAACTGTGAATTGGATCCTTGAATATATCTAGAAATATGTACATTTTTCCTTAAATTACTCAACAGCAAGCTTCCATCGAAGTCTCCTTAATGAATTACGAGGTACTGCAGAACAAACGTTAGTGTTCCGGTACAACAGGAGGTTCGAGCATAGCGTGAGTTCGCAGTTACCTGGAGTTGTGCTTCTGTCCCAGGAGACTATCAAGACCCCAGTATCAGGATTGGGCTCCAGGCGCAGGTTGGTTGGCGGAGACAGTGCTGCAAGTGTTCAGACAATGGGTCATTTATGGCACTGAGAACTGCAGTAGCTCCCTCAGCATCCCTCCTCCCCAGATTATATCCTCAACCGTCAGAATTAGCTAAAAAATATTATCCTGAAGTTGTGACACTGCAATGCGTGAGCTAATGCCACTGTCTTTTATGCATCAAAACCAAAAACATCTTCCAGGCCACAGAAAGAAGCAGAGACTAAAACTGATGCCTGTGAGACAGCCATTCATCTCAGGAGCACAGAAGAAGCAAGTGGAAGAAGGAGTAAGTGTGAAAAAGTAAATGTGTCATACGTGTGGTCACTCTCCTGATGATGGGAGTCTCTCTCTCCTGGCCATCCATGAGGACTGTGAGGCTGTAGGTGTACTCCACTCCAGGGGTCAGGCCAGATATCACGATGCTGCCAGAATCAGAGATGACCTCCCGGGGAGCCTCTCCACCTTGGCTTGGGCGCACGCCCAGCTGCAAAGAAGCAGCAAAGTTTGGTTTTCAGTCCCGGATACTCCCGTCCAAGCTATCTCTCAGCATCCTGACTTACCATCCAGCGTGAGTATCGTGGGCCCTTATGCTGAATGCCAACTGTTAACCCTACAACTCATGCTTTAGACGTCCCGCTGATGAAATTGACCTGAAGTCTAGAGGACAGGCTTGCATCGACCTCTGTGACCTAGAACTGCCCCCTGGAGGCAGCACATCTTTTTCACCTCTTTCCCTTGTGCTCCTGTCTTCACTGCAGTCCACAGCAAACAGCTTTAAACTGTCGCAATGAAGCAAGAGGAAAAAGAAAAACAGGACTTGAGTTTCTCCTACCTTGAAACCAATCCTTGGGGCAGGTGTCCAGGTGATGACAATCGAAGTCTCAGTCACCTCTGTGTTAAAAGGAGGAACAGAGCCAACAGGCTGATCTGTGAAGTGAATTGACAAGAGCTGAAGTCAAGCTGCTATGATGGCACCCAGCAGTTAGAAAACCTGACATACAGCAGTCAAAATAACATGAGGTATGTAATAAGTCCTGAACTATATTACTTTGGAAACTCCAGCAATTTGGGAGGGATCTGACAGATGACTTCTGTGTGCTGCTGGGCTTGATGGACACTGTATGCACTGGTCTAATCGCAGCCAGTGTTCTTGTTGTTCCTGAGGAAAATGTAAGTGTTGAACTGGGCATCATGAGTTCTCTATACATCCAACCCCCAGAACATGGAGAACAGAGTTTTTGGCACAGTATCTAAAGTATTCCTCAAAACCCAGCTCTTTTTTCCTTCACCCACCATATGTCATTCCACCAGCAGGACACTACATCCTTGTCTGTCACCCAGCTGTCCCAGCTAGGATTTTCAACTCTTTTTGAAGTCGGTAGAGTGAAAAGGAGCTCAAAATCAATCTGAGGAATCTGTGGTCTCATTGATATGTCAGGTGCATCACAGAGAAGCCATTTGGGCATTTGTGCAGCCCAGCATCAGTCTAATAGCTTCACTGAATTTAATCTGACTTGACCTCGTTATTAATGAAGAGACTTATTTATTAATCTAAAGTCGTAAACTGGACTGGTGTCATTCAGGAAAGCCAGAATTTGAAGGCAATATTCATTTAGGATATCCAGTCACATCCAAATTGAGAAATATTTACAGATAAGGCTGTCTGTCAGCAAAAAGTACCTTTCCAATGCCAACAGTGTTACTCTGATTAAAAGTTTGAACCTTTACTTCAATTTCACATTGTTCTAAAAGAAACTGCACTCTCTTTTGAAAAGACTATGTGGTTCTAGGCTTGGGTGGCTTTGAATTTTCTTTGTTTATATGACTGTTTCATCATTATTTAAACAGTGAATCTATTTGGTCTTTCTACAAGTATGTGCGGATTCTTACAGAACTCTCTTTCCTCTCAAAGTTTGCTTAATATTTCTTCCAAGCCAATAGCACAAGTACAGATGACTGAAATGTGTTAAAGAAAAAAAAATTCAAGGATAAAGCACAATGTTTGTGTCAGTTTCAGTAACTGCAGTTGAGCTGCCTTAGATGGTATGGCTGGGCTTTAGAAATGACTGCCTTTAGCTTTATACAAACGACAGACCAATTATTCCTTCCTCATTTTAAGGGAGCTGTTTGCTTTCCTTGATTTGCCTATGCCAAAACCAAACACTTGCAAAGATTAAGTAAAATTCAATTTGTCATTTAGTTAAACAAAAACTGAGGTACCAGTAGTAAGTCCTCCCTTTTGTTTTTAATCACCCAAGAGCTGAAATATATTTCACTAAAAGTTTTTCGATGCAAATAACTCTCTTCTTCCTGCCAAATAGTTCAGAAAGAAGAACAAGGAATATTTCCCAAGCTGTTCTGCTGGAATGCAACTTCAAAAGGCTTCTTCTATGAACTGATTCACAATAGCCACTTTCAGCGCAAGTTCTGAAGAAAGGTCAGGGCGTTAGGGAAGACGAATATGTGCCTGTCATACTTACAAGTTGTGAAGACTCCAGTCTCTCTGGCACTCTGCAGGTCATCTTTAACTGCCACGAGGTACACGGTGTACTCAGTGCCAGGCTGCAAGTTCCTGAGAAGGTACTTGGTGGCAGAAGGTCCCACATTGTAGGTCCTTGGTTGACCTCCTCTCGTGGGACCTGCAGTCAGCCGGTATCCTGTGATCACGGCACGGGGCCGCGTCCACAACACTAACACCGAATGCTCCGTGGTATTGAGAAACCTCAGGTTGGTGGGGGCATCAAGCTCTGGGGAAGAAAAAGCGTAACGTGCATCAATTCTCGAGCTGAATCTCTACTCAGGCCCTACTTTCAAAGCACATCCACGACCACGCAAGAATTACGGGTGTACAGTGAGGTCGCTGAGCCTGCATTTCTCAGTTAGCCTGTGAGTGAGGAAGAGTGAAGGTGGGGACGATGAAAGAGCTAGAAATAGAAGCAACATAACTATATCCATGCCTCGGTGGCATCTGGTAATATGCCGGGCCAGGCAGACCTGTGTGTTGCGGGCTGTGCTGATTTGGGTCATTGCCATACGTGGCATCCCATGGGGAAGTCAGGCTAACGGCTGGGGCGAGACAAATGAACTCAACTGCACTCAGGAATTTCAACAGTTTCTCATGAATGCTGAGCATTTTTTAAAAATCGGCTCAGTTTAGACTTGTCAGCAGAAGCATGGAAACCTAACTTTAGTCCTTTTTCACTAAGAAGATTTATTCTTTTAAATCTCTGCCCAGTTCTACTCTCCGCCCTCTCAAAATCCCTTCCCAAAACAAAACACCCCCCACTTTGTCATTCTCGTGTAAAAATAAATAACAGTCAGCGACTTTCTGCAGAAAACCAGTTCCTAGATCTACTTTAAAATAAGCACATCGTGGAACCAACCATGGAACAATTCTAAGCATGCTCATCTCTCCCATGGGACTCGGGCAAGAGTTCTTTCTATCACTGCCCTGGGAAGCTGCCGAAACTGATAACCCAGAAAACTACAAAAGCAAGAGGCTGAAGCAACACGGCTTCTTCAGCACCCCTCTGGAGTCCAGCAAGTGGCAGAGATGTCACCACCTTTGGCTGAGACAGCGTGAGGCTCAGAGGGTGAAAGACACTGAAGCACCTCGCCCCCGTGGCTGCAGCAAGGAGTTTACAGTGTCTACGCAGCAAGTTTGGCCACCTTTTCTAGGTCCCAATCACATGTTGAAAGTAAAAGCAGTTGAGGAGAGGTCTCATCCATGCTCTCTTTTCATGGCAAATGCTTTCTTCTCCCCTGAGTAGATAACGTTTTTGTGCTAACAAATGTTTTCGTCACTCTCCCAGTGATTCAGTGAGAAGCAGTTTTTGCCCTTTTTGTTTTCGCCCTTTTTGAGGGGGGAAGGAAAAGGAAGAGAGGACTTCCCTCTTCCACCACTTCCAAAGATGGGAGAGATGATAGTTTTAGAAGACAACGGATGAATGTGACCCTCCTTAGGCCCACCTCCAACCCACAGACTGAGAGTCAGCTTTATGTCTTCTTGATACTTAGATCTGCGCTAAATCTCATCTGACAAGGATTGCATCTTCAAGGATTTGTAGCCTACAGCCAGTTCCTTTCTGCACAATTCAATTTGCTGGCTCTATTAGGCTTTTATCACTTCCTCTCCCCATACTAAAGGAAGAAGGAGAAGATTAAAAAGCCACACACACTCAGAGTTTATTTGTAGACTGCTTTTTTAACGGAAGGCCAAAAAGAGAATCACATTTACACCGTGGGAAGAGACTTCTGCTGCAGGGTTCTCCTTGGGAACTCTGAACGATTTCTGTTTCCCAGGACTTTCGATTACAGGATGCAATTTATGTGTATACTTTCTGAAATGTGGTTTAGGCAAAGCAGTTAAGCGGATGATCGTAGCCTATGGAAAATGATTCCACACATTTGTAACCAGCCCTGTGCTGTCTGAATCAAATGTCTAAACTCTGATGTACACTGCTGTGTGTTGACTTTCAGAGCAGTTGTACACCTAGCCAAGGCTCCTGAAAACAACCACAAAAAAATTACAGATCTAACCGGGAACCTAAATGGTTCCAAGAGAAGTTGCATCCTTGCTTTTGATAGCCTCACTTGAAAGATGGAGGGAGGCTGTCAACATCATCTGTGCTACATTCAGAGAGTGCATCATCTGTGCTACATGTCAAAGAGCAAACACAAGGATCCCATTCTCCCTGCACAGTCAAGGGTGATGGTAAGAGAGAGAGAGACAATATTCATGGCTCCTAACTTTATGGATGTAAGTAGATAGTATTTCTCAAGCAGTTTATCCTATTTTCTTTCCTTCCCTTTCATTTTTCTAAGAGTTGGGCTGGATTCTCAAAAGTTCCTCTCATTTACTGAGAGGTATCAGAACAGCAGCGGATGTACATAGTTGAATTCTTGTCCTTTAAAATACGTGACCCAACCAAAGAACACCACAAACACCGAGTCACCCTTCTACTGCCCAGTAAACAGGATCTGTTCAAATGAACCACATCCCAGGCTCCGTTTGGTGTCATTCTCTTTGATCAAAAATATAGTAATTCATGCTAAATTCCTCCTCTTCCATCTGAAAGCTTCCAAGCAGTGGCCAAGCCACTGCTCCTCTATTCTCCGCACTTCTGCAAAGCAAAAAGCAAGGCCTGACAGACTGCATAGTTGGCTTTGTCAACTTGCCCCACGCTGCTGACGTGCTGCACTGCCACTAGATCGGTAGCAACCATGTTTTGAGAGATCCTGCACCACCCTTCCTGAAAAGGCTCCTCACAGCTCTCGTCAACAATCCGTTGAGATCACTGCAAACCAGTTCCCCGTGCTTTGCTGGGGTGACAATGAAATTTCTGGGGTGGCAAGGCGGTCTGTGGAAAGCCAGGCCTGAGCCAGCAAAGCTGAAATGCAGTCCTCTTAATGACAAGGCCTGCCCTTACATGTGCCTGCAGAACTCCTACTGCTGACAGTGAAACCAAATATGTTTGTAGCTGTCAGAAAGGAGACAGGGATTTTCGGAGCAATCTCAGCAAGTCTCCTAAGTCATACTGAAATCTGCCCAAAGGTATCCTCAAAAAACAAAAAAAAAAATCAAAAAGAAATCATAGGCTTCAATCTGTGCTGCAAAGAACTGCAGGGCACATCAGTTCTCACACAGTAATAAAGTAGTTGAATTCCAGCCATACAAAACTGTTTCAAAGTGCCATGAGAGTTAAACTCCCATTGGAAAGCCTCGGAGGAGGATAAATCTGCTGAAGAGATCATTGTTTGACTGAACGAATTCCCAGCCCTGTCATCCAAGTTATGGGATACCTCCTGGGCTGTAACTGTTGCACTTTACATGCCCTGTTTATGTATTTCTCTAAGCGACAGAGAAATATGCACTTCAAAAGGTTGAAAAAAATGTGAAGGAAAGACACTTACTGGTGGTTTGCTCTCCAGTCAAAGGTTTGCTCTCCCTGCCCTGGCTCACGGCAAAGATCTTAAAGAGATAGGTTGTTCCTGGGAGCAAGTCAATAACTTCAGCGAAAGAGCTCCTGGTGACAGGCAGCCTCTGGCCGTGTTGGCCAGGGCGGTTCACAGGGATCACTTCTACTCGATAGCCAGACACTTGGCTCTGCGGGGGGGTCCACATGATGGTGATCTTGATATCAGAAACCTCCACAAACTGCAGATCTCTGGGTGAAGGAACTTCATCTGAAAGCAGAGCGACAGATCAGTATTAGAAAGAGACCTTAGCAATTGGCAGAAGCTACAGGTTTACGTGGAAGGAAAAAAAAGTTCATTTTGATAGAACAACGGCTTGCCCAAGAATATGACCCAAACTAAAAGTGTCATGGTAATCTTATCATAAACATGTATGCACGCATTCCCAGACAATATTCAAGCAGACTACAATTAAAAATGTCACTACATAGTTTCGAGTATTTTATGCCTCCAGTCATAGAAGGCATCTTTCTGTCACAAAAAGAGAACTGAAGGATCAGATGCAACACGCTACAGAACTCCCAAGTATATGCAGCACCAAAAGTTTTCGGGAGAAAAAAAATACTGGAGGGGTTGAAAACAGGAACCTCCTTTTAAAATGAAAAGAGAGGGTTTTCAAAACCCATGGCACATTCTGAATGCCTATAATTAACTTCAAATCCGTACTGGGGCTGATCTGGCCTTACTGTAGTCAAAGACAAAACCCATTTCCCTCTGGGTCCACAGTACTGCACGCCCTTGAATTCTTACGTTTCAATTAAGTTTCTTTAGATTAGGACTGATACTGCCCTAAGGTTAACCAATGTACATATTTGGAAGATACAGATGCCAAACCATAAAATCATTGAGCTGAGTTCATTCCTGGTAAATTCCCAGTTGCAAACATGTGCTTGCAACTTGCAGGACCATCAAATTCCACTGCTACCACATCAGATCCCCATTCTTTCACTATCCTTTCTTTTGGTTTGGCTATTCAGCCCAATTGGATGCTTGAAGAACCCTGAAACCAGGAGTTTTTTTAATTCTGTCCGCCTCAAGTTCAGCTCATATGGTGTTATTCTGGCACATCACTGAATGCTGAGCAATCTCCCATCCCCACAGAGTGCAATGGAAAATAATGGTTAGGACTGGAAGGGAGAAGGAGATGTCAGGTGAACAATTTGGATTTGTGTTGTGGTGTCTGAGTACATAACCTTAAGCATCTCCAGGCCCAAGTACTGAGGTAAAATGATTTACCAGGCTCTTAAGAGGATCTCTTAGCAGAATCCCCTTAAGACAGCTTAGGAAACTCTGATCTCTCTTTTCCATAGACATAATGCAAGACCAACCTTTTGACCTGCCAGCAGTCTGATCCCTAGGAATTACAACCCTATTAATGCAAAGTGGTGGCTTGACTGCACCAATTCATAAGTGAGTATGACTTTACTATTGAACTCCAACACCAGTGACATTTATAATCAAAAAACGCAACAACGATGACAAAACCCGGAACTGAGTCCATTTAAGGATTCATTTAGCTAGGGCAATGCGCAGTAACTTGGCTTTATGTACTAAAAGAAAACTCGAGTGACTGATACCCAGAACATGCTGGCCATTACCTGTGCGTGGGACGCCTGTGGTTTCCTGCTGGATGAAGATCGGGGTGCTCTCCTGGTTTTCTTCCACGGCGTAGATACTGATGTTGTACTGAACACCCGGCATCAGGTCACTGAGCGTTACAGAGGTTGCAGTGTCAGGCAGGTTGAGCTCCGTGCTGCTGCCTTCCACAGAGGGTGTGTAGATAATTCTGTAGCCTAAAGCAAGAGAAGTATATACAGTCCTCAGCCACAACCAGTAAAACTGCACAAGGAATGCTAGAAATGAGAACTAAACTGATCTCCCTACCGAGGTTTCACAAAAATAGTCCTGAACTTCAGCAGGTTTCCCTGTGCTCACACCCTACCTACAGATCACACCTTCAGAACGCCTTACAAAACATAATCTAACCTGGATTAGAATATTTCTGAGTTTCTGAGACATGTGGATTTCACCTTGTACAGTTCTCATGCTTGTTATGGGATGATCTGGATGACAGATATATAAAGAAGGTAACAGGGCTTGATTTTATTTAACACAAATACAGAAGGAATTGTTTCGCATCCAGCCCCCTGAATTGCTTGGTTCAGACACTGACAGCAAGCAAACGCTGAACTGCCCATGTGCCTTTCAGATGGTCTCTCAGACTGAGCAGAATTATGTGCTAGATCTCTGCCCCAGAGCTATACTTCATTTTCTTCTTTACCTACATTTCAGATGCTACCAACAGTGGAAAACAGTGCATTCCAACTAGACAAACCTGTGATCGGAGCCTGTGGTCTGCTCCAGCTAATGACAATTGATGTGTCATCTACACTTTCCACGGTGTGATCAGGAGGTGCATCAGGAGCTGTTTAAGGGAATAAACATAGGAGGACAGCAGGTGTGAGGTTAAGAGGTAACATAAATGTGTTGAACAAACAATAAAAAGAGCTTTCAAGGTGCAGAAACACCCACCCACACATACCTGTAGTCTGTGAAGTAGACAGGATCAGATTCTGCTCGCCTTCTTCAGAGATCTGATAGACATTAACAATATACTTGCGACCAGGAAGCAAGTCAGGGATGTTGACAGACGTGGCTGTGCTTGGAAGATCTAAGGAAAGCAGGAAAGAAAAAATTCCCTTAGCAATTCCATCTTCTTGCTTTCTCTCCAGATGAAATAACTGAGCCCTCTGTTCTACTCTGGGCTGAACCACAGTCTTCCTGCAATAAACCAGCAGTTGTTCTGCATTGTGTCTTTAGCCCACATCCGAAAAGTTGTGTGGAGAGTCGGGACAGATCTCCACACTCAGCAAGCAGACAACACCTAAGACAGCAAGGCCTGCTGTGTGATATGGCAGGGCAATTTGAGCTGCAGTCCCCTGCACACTGCTGGCATTTAGCCCTCTCGGCTAACCGAGTCCTTGTTTCATATCCTAGCTGTTGTATTTTCAATACTGAAATATATGGAAAAATGTTCACATGAATAGGTTATGTGGAAAGACTGACTCATGAGTGCAGAAGAATGACATTATGAGGGCTGCTGAACTTCTTTCCCTCCTCCCTTCCCCCAGATGTCCACCTACATGCCAGATGTAGGAAATTCCCCATGAGGCAGCTCCTTACTGGACAGACTGAAGCCAAGCATCTTAAGGAAAACCGGGAATTGCCTTTCAGTTTGCCTGTAAACCTTTGTCTAGATAGATGAGCTTGGGAGCTGCTTCACAACATAGCTCAGCTGCCTGGGCAGCCAGTGTGCAGACAAGAAAGGTGGTGACAGCGTTGGCAGTCCCAGCATAAGCCATTTCTTCTCATGAGTCCAAGCCTGTGAGTTCAGGGGATCATTAGTCCGGGGAGTCCAGGGAGAATCATTAGGTCAGAGGATTACTGTTCTTTTCTTCATGTTGTTCTTCTATTGCCCTCACATCCGAATAGCTATTATAACCTCAAACCCTTGTGAGATATTGCTATTACCATTGTTAAGATAGGAGATTAGGAAGAAGAAGTTAGGATAAAATTACGTGTGGTGACACAGGCTGTATGGTAGACGTTGGAAAAGCAGATTCAATTCCTAGGTCTAAGTCCAGTGCCTTTAACCAGCTTCCTGGCTAAGTTGTCATGTTATCAAAGATGAGTAAGATCTGATCCAAACAAAACAACTGACAGATCGGACTTGGAACAGACATCCATGACATGACAAGTAGCCAGAAGAGTGCATTTGGGAAAGATTTCTCTTTTTCCATTCTGAAGAAAGGACAAAGGCATAGTGAAGGAAATAAGCCAGGCAGCAGGTTTAAAAAAATAGATTTGGTTCTCTTCTCATCTGCACTGCTGCTCACTTCATGGTGCTGTGGAAGCTAGTAAGTTTACAGGATGTCAAAAGGGAAAAACTACTGGACAAATTCACAGAGCTGAAAAGAATAAATATATTTACCCACTGTTACTACCAATCTACCCCCTCTGGCTCAAGGAGTTCTCCTCTGCAGGATCCTGTGACAGTATTCTGAGGGGATATTACTACATACTTGCCTTGCTCTCTCATACTCATCCTTGGAAATGAATTTACGGCCATTGATGGAGAAAAGGACACTGAACTAAGGGAGCTTTTAATCTGAGCTGGTCCTCCCACTCTCATACCCTAACTGAATCATGCCAAAAGATAGCGAGATCCTCGCTGTTTACACTGGCCATACTGACTGTCACAGAAAACGGCCACGTACTGTTAGCAGTGTTTTGGTCTAGCACACTCAAATATTGTCTCACCAAGATACTGTGGCTCATCACCCTCCTCGCTCAGCTCATACTCAACACGGAATCCAGAAACTGTATCAGAAGCAGAAACCCAGGAGACAACAAAGCTGTTGGCTGTGATTTCAGTGACTGACTCTGAAGTAGCAACCATGGGAGGAAGAAGAGTTGTCTCTCCTGAAACAGTATTGCCTACAAAAGAGAAGGACAAGAGATTTAACTAGTCATCACTACTTTCATGTTAACTGGGATGCATGAAACAAGACTCAGGTGAAGGAGATTAGGATTTTCTGAATGCCCTGTTGTTCAACTTACTTGTCACTGCTGTGGTGCTGGTTGTGGTAAAATCAAAACGTGTTACTTCTTTATGGCCATACCGCTGAACACTGATTAGCTGACCTTCGTATATCACACCAGGCTTCAGGCCTGAGATGGTGTAGGAGTTCTGGTAGCCAGGGACAGTGGCTTCCTTCCACTGTCTTGCAGAGTTTTTCTGCAAGAACAAGGACACTCAAATAGAGAGACGCACCCTTGCCTGCAAGCAGGAGTATCTAGTGACCTAACCTGCTACACGGCTACCCAAAATTGTGATATTCAAAACAGGTATGACTTGAATAGCTGATACACAGACAGAATTCAAAATGAAGGAGATGAGAAAAGTGTGCCACAAGGCAGGGCTAATGATGTTTTGGGTGATTAGGTTTTACTGGGGTAAACTGAAAAGCAATCTAGCTTTGAACTTTTTTCTTTTAAAAGAAGCATCATTTGTAGCATATAAACCAAACTAATTTCTCTACCAAAAACACAGTAAGGCATGAAGGAATGGCTGGAAAATGCATATCTGAAGGCTGTCCACAGCAACATTCTGAGCCATCATCTGAAAACAATATACAGAAAAGTTCTTCACTTCTACCCCGTGTTTGAACTCTATGGGAAGCTCTAAAATAATGCTCCATCCTCTGAGGTTTGCACTCCAATGTTTTAAAGTCCATTTCAGTCAGGCTTTGATCCAAAATACACTCTAGTCAGTAAAAAGACTTAAGTGCCTTTAATGGCTTTGGATGAGGGCCTTTATTGTTCTCTTAATAACAGGCAGCATCAAGGTACTGATGTTCTTAATCATTAAGTGGTCTTTTGTGAAGCTGTACTCAGGGGAACTGTAACACAACTCATCTATGTCGGTTAAACCGAATCATTCCTCAAATATGAATGAGCCAACCAGCAGTGGTTAACCAGATTTGGTTTAGATTTCAGGGAAGATGGGAGATGACTGTTTATTTAATCCTATGCTAGCTATTTATATCTTCATACTCTACTCACTTTCACTTCCCCATTAACAGGAAAAATTCTATGCCAGTTATCTCTGGATATGCACATGGTACTAACCCCATGTTTCTTAGGATAAAGAAGCTTCCACAAGGGTTTACATTACTTAAAGTGAGGAAGGATATGAACTTGTCTGATCACTGTGTTAGTGCTTTGGTTAATAAGATACTTCATGAACACAGTGAGCACTAAAGTTTGGGCAAGAAAACATCAAGTGTTTATACAGCACTGGTTGTCTTTGATCCTCAGAGTAACTGTTGACCTCTACAGGTCAAGGACACTGAATTAGCAACTAAAAGTTTGCTGAAATTGTGTCAACCACTTCCTTCAGACAACAAAAAAAAAGACAAAATATTTCTGATGAATGAACGATGATGAATGTGGCACTCACCGGTCTCCAGCGCAAGATGTACTTGGTGATGTGAGATCGTTCAGGAGCGTTCCATTGGATGGGATGGGAGTTTGGCTGATTTGTACTCTCTGTAATGATCACCTGAACAGGCCCACTTGATCCTGAAAAAGAGAATTGCCAGTTTTAATACTGAGGATGCTTTTCTTCTGTGTTCATTGTGGAGTCATCAGAAAGTGGGAAGTTGCATGGCTCACGTACTAGTTCTGTACATGGGAAATAAGTTATATTGAGAAATGACTTACAAGTTTGAGAAATAAGTTATATGAGAAATGTCTGCCAAATCCAAGTCTAATCTTGGGGCATGGTGAGGGCAAATTCCTGACCTGACACTGAATATACTCTGGAAAGAGATGCTAGTCTTGTACTATTTTACTAAATTTCCTTATCAATTGATGAGAAACACCGTAGTTTCATGACACTGCAGAACATTCCACAGGTAGTGGGGCATGTCTTCTGCATGCAAACCCCACCAGAAAGGGTCGGCTGCCTTGCGACAAATTAGGCCCATAAACTCATGAAAATACAGCAGTGTTCTAATGCCTGAAACTACGAATTGCATTTAGCTAGACCAGGCTTTGACAGATTTTCTCCACAAAGCTCTCCAATAGAGGAGGAAAAGTTTTATGATCCCACGGTTCTCCTTTCAGTCCCTGTCAGCCCTGCTAGGGAGGTTTCAGTGAACACTCAGTAGCACTGTCCTCATGGTAGTTCTCAGGAAATCCCAGCAAAGAGCACCCTGGAATCTGCAAGAAAGTGTCTCGTTTTTACCATTAAATACCTTAACTCTCCTGCCACTCCCAACATTTCTAATTATAATTTATTTAGACAACCATGTAACATATATACCTGCTCCATATTTAATGGGACTTCCAGGCAAACAAACCTGTGTCCACAGGCAGAAAATTTCAAAGCTCACCTAACCCCAAACCTACATTAGATTTGGTTTATTTACACATTTTCAGTCACTCTTGTGTCTGAAGAAGCCTGAAGCCCTGGTCTCCAGTCTGCAGGCATGCATATTTCACATAGCTCAGGGAAATGTTTGTTTAAGCAGTCTGACAGGAGTCAATGAAGCTCAGCAAGCCCCAGTAGGAAACTCAAGGAAAAAAAAGTCCAAAGAAGACTCGCTTCTTATTTTTGCCCTCCTTAGTTTGCTGCCCCAAAGAAAGGCAAGTCCATGGTTCTGCTCCCCAATTGGCCTTTTGCCTTTTCTCTGGCTCAACCTGCATGGCCACAGAGAGAAATACAGCCAGTTCAGTGACAGCACTGCTGGCTATACATACTGGTCAAGAGGGTGCTGTTCCAAAGACCTACACGATGTCTGTGAAGCAAGTTGCACAGAAGAGGTTAGGGTTAGGGTTATTTACGTAAAGCATGTAGTTGCAACAGACTTCAGAGGGGCTAGGCCCCTTCTGCAGCAGGGGCACATATACTAAAACCCTCTTTCTGAATGAGCCTCACATTCTCTTTCTCACCTTGCAGGGCACTTAGGGTAGCAAGCGAGTGGACAGACACTTCTGAGCCTGTCTTGATACAAGAGCAGAGAATCACCTCAGCATTGAAACTGCTGCATCCAAACCTTACACAGTTTCTCCACGTTTACGGTCAGAGATGGGTTGGGGAACCAATGACACAAGCAATCTTCTCCCAAGAGGGAAGCCAAAACACAGCCTTAATATTTCATCTTACTAAGGCTAAGACAGCAACAGTTGCAGCCTTTAACAGGAAAGTAGAGAGGTTCCCCCTATCATGTTCTTTTCAGAGAACTGAAACAGAACAAGCAAACAAAGAGGCACTGCCTGTCCCTAAAAAAAATTTCCTGGAACTGAGTGGGCAAACAGAAGTTCAAATACTTAATTTCTTCAGGGTATTGATCAGGCAAATGTTTCATTTCGTGGTGAATTTTAGTTCTGTATTGAGTAGAAAGGGTAAGACTACACATACAACAGTTTTAAGCAATAGAAACTGAAGGTTGCAGGTGTGACAACGCTGAATATCAAGAAGCAATGTAAAACTGATAGTCATTCTCTAAACTAGCCCTGGCCTCAGGAGCAGCTGTTAACAGCGTGGCCCTCTCTTTATAATCCTGACATCTGTTTGTGTCTGCCAGGGAAAGGGGGGAAATGGTTCTGTTTCAAAAGGAAACAGAAAGCAATAGCATAGAGAAACCCGAACAGATGTGGGGTTGAAAGATTGCTTTCCTCATGTCTTACTCAGCAGATAAGTTAGTTGTCTGTTGTGTTTCTTACCAGGATAGGTCTGCAGGGGCTGGCAATGCCACTCTCCAATACCACGACCATAGCAATAGCACTGGTATCTGACACCATGGACGTACTTCTCCCAGGAATCTCCAATTTGGTAAAAGGTACGGGTTTCTGAATCCTGGCACTGATCTAAAGGCACAAGAGAGACAGTTAACCACAGCGCGTCACTCCAACTATAGTGAAAAATCTACGCGGAACATGAAGAGCAAGTCACAAAAGACTTTTACACCAAGAAATCTAACACCACCGTTTGTTGGTAAACAGAAGTCACATAAGTGGCAGCAGAAAGTGAATCTCAGATCTAGGTTCTAGATATTACCACTGCATGTGCTAAGTTAGATACTAGGGGGCTAATTCAGCTGTGATGCATTTCTTAAGATACCGTTACACATAGGCCATCCACCCGGCTAGATTCCCAGGGAAGTTAATGGGGTAGTCCTTCAAGAAAGGATTTATTTTGCACTGTCTACTGTGGAACCCAATTCTGCTCCAGTCAACTAAGTTCATCTCTCATCCAAAGCTAAACCACACTGCTCTCAAGGAAATCAATGGCAAAATTCCTCCCGGCTTCAGCAGAACTCAGTCATACTTCTTAAGTCCAAAGACACCCATTAGTTTTCAGCGGAATTACAGTTGTATAAACCAAAGGAGGACAGATCAAACCCTGAAATCAGCTTAGCTGGTGTAAATACAACACAGTACCAGTGCTTCAGTACACTTTCCTGTCTGACCTATGCCGGTGTTTCTGGCTCAACGGAAATTTTCAGTGAGAACTAGCATTACGCTTGCTTGGATAAACAGGAGCCTTGTTTAGAAAAGGCCAACAATAATAAACCAATTGCACCTTTATAGATAGCTGAAATTTTCACCCCTCTCCTTCTTTCAATGCAGTGCTTTTCAGGAGCTTTACAATCTAAGTTCCTCCAGCAAACCTGTACAGATATTACCATAAATAAAGTAGAATTCAACCACTAGTACTTTCTAATAGATTTTCTTGGCAATAGTTTGAAGTTCTCTTGGATTTAGTAATTGCAAATCAAACAGCCAGGTCTTATCTTCCAATCTAGGTTCACTAGGGAATGGGGGGAGGCAGAAGAGATGAAATCTCCTCATTCCTGCAGAGAACCATGATGGTTTTAGCTAACCTCCAGCGTGCTATTAACACATGTTCTCATTCTGAGCTTTCTCTCTTTGCCAGAACAAAGGGCAGCCAAAAAAAATCAATTTAGTCCAAGGTAAGTTAATATTTGCTGGTGCTCCTTTCTCAGTTCAATGGGGAGACTTTAAAGATTTTAGGATAAAGGGAGGAGAGAAAACTGATCCTAGCCTCTGTGCCTAGCTGCATGTTGTTTTATCAGCGTTCAGTGTGAAAGTCCTGCCTGCTAGGCCAACAACTCAGGCACCAGAATTCAGCCAAACTGCCCCAGCCCAAGGCTAACGTGCCCTGATTCCACAACCTGCCACATTTTAGGAAGAACATTGTCATAATCCAACACTACTGCATCATCAAATTCTTCTGTTGTAAATCTGGTAACACAAGCTTATGTCCTCAAAATCAGGGGCACCCTTTCACTTACTTTCCAGTGATATTTCTACTTTCGCAGTTGTAAAACTCAGAGCAGAAAGTGGGCAAAAGGCTGGACTCATATTCACACAGCAGTTTCACCATACCGTAACAGGCTTCTACGCAGCCACAGAGCGCGTTAGGCAAGCGGGAACAGCCGGTGACTTACCAACAGGATCACATTTCCATCTCCCCCGGCCCTGGCCGAAGCATGTGCAGTTCAGCATGTGCCCCTCGTCGTGCCGCTTGTGGAAGGTCTGGTTCACATCATAGGTAATACCGTCCACGATGCACTGGTCTGTTTGAGAAACAGCAGAGACAGTTTGTCAGCCACAGCTCGAAGAGTCAAGACAAAAACCCTGCTGCTTGGCACTTTGCTCCCTCCTCTTGCTCAGCTTACAGGGACTGACCATGATATGCTCCATTCATGCAAAAGGCAGCCCTCCCGATACCCATGATCACCCCAGATTACTGCTGCACACACACCACTGCTCCCAAGTTCATTTATGAGCAGTGTGCAAATAAGCAGCACTTGCAGAAAAGAGATCTGCAGGACATAGTCCAAAGCACTGTATGTTACTCCAGCTGCAGAACTGCCTGGTTGCTCCTTTTGAGAGATTCCACATGTGAGAGAAATTCTAAAACAACACATGAAGTCTCTCACAACTGAAATTTTTCAGTGAGTACTGTCTGAAATCATTAGAAATACACAAGGAGAAAAGGACTACTACTACAAAGGCTGAAGGAGCTGGATCTCTTTAGCTTGGAGAAGAGGAGGCTGAGGGGTGACCTCATTAATGTTTATAAATATATCAAGGGGGAATGTCAGGAAGATGGAGCCAGGCTCTTTTCAGTGGCGTCCACTGACAGGACAAGAGGCAATGGGTGGAAGCTGGAACACAGGAGGTTCCAGAAAAATATGAGGAAAAACTTTTTTACTGTGAGGGTGACCGAGCACTGGAACAGGCTGCCCAGGGAGGTTGTGGAATCTCCTTCTTTGGAGACATTCAAAACCCGCCTGGACGCGTTCCTGTGCGCTCTACTGTAGGTGGTCCTGCTCTGGCAGGGGGGTTGGACTAGATGATCTTTAAGGTCCCTTCCAACCTCTAACATTCTGTGATTCTGTGATTCTGTGAAATTCGTAAAGATACCACGAGGAGGTACAAACATCCTCCTGATGTTATTCTGCTCGGTGTCTCTGCTACACTTTGTGGGAAGTGTGAAGACAGGAGCAGGTCCATTATGCATCCAAGATGCTCCTGGTGCCTACTAATCTACCATCCCCTCAAAACACAGTAACCAGATTCTGATCTCATGCTTAAGTACAATGGTACCAGTCTGTTAGGTTCAATGGCCACATGTCAGTCTGTGATTTGGTCCAAAACTCCTAACGCCACTCTGCTGGCAGCAAGGAGGAGAAAGACAAAACAAACATGTAAACCACCCCAGAAGCATGCTGTTTTCTTAACTGGGACCCAAGAGACCCAAGTGCAGTTCCGGAGTCAATCACAGATCATCTGTCCTTGGGGAAGTGACTCAGCTAATCCCAGGCTTTCACTCCCCATCATATTTTCCCACAGGCGTCAGGAAAAACCAAGCAGCGTTCAGACCCTCCGATGGGCACTGAGGACCTTCTCTGGCTGCTATGTTTAAACAGCTCTACTTGGATAACCTTTGCCTTTCGAAAAAAGCACAGTATCTCTACTCCCCCACCCCCCAACTAAGAAAGACCACTTGGATTCCAGAATGAAACTGCAGAGAACTAGCCGTGGATGTGGAGAAAGGAGTTTCCCAGACCAGAACATTTAGCAGCGTGTTTCTCACTATTCTGAAGGAAATGCATTTAAAAAAAAACAAAACCCTTGAGTGAGCCTTTCCCTATAAATTATATCCCATTTCAGCAGTGGTGTTAAGAGTCCTTTCTTGGCTGCTTGACAGTAACCCCCCTGCCTTTTCCAGACATGAAGCCAATGCTGTGAGCTAGCTGTAGGATGATCAAATGTCTGTGCTTTTGAGTCTCCTTTTTTTGGTATTGCTTAAGCACTTCTCCACTTGGACCACTCATATAAATAAGTAAATAAATAAGAGTAATCTCAGTGCTGTCCTGCCAACTTTTTATATAGATTAGCCAGTAAACGGCTAATCCAACACAGACGAATTGAAAATTTCATTGCAGAACAATAAAATAGGACAGCTCTGCTTCAAATTTCAGACTAGTCTGGGGTTTTGTCTGTTCTCGAGAGGGGAGGGTGCCTCTGTCGAGCTCTCTGTAAAGGCACAGTGGTGCTGATTCCTAAACGTAGACAAAAGGAGGTAGGGATACCTACTGATTAAGCCAGGCAAGGTTTGTCTCTGCTACCCTGCAATGGCTGAAACAGTACTTTTGCAGCAGGTAAACAATACAGGAACTTCATGCAGCAACTCTGATTCTCTTTCTACCCCAAATAAAGGCTTGGTAATACTTGACTCTGGGCTAAAATTCACAGTGATGGGAAAGAAAACCTATTACTCCCACCCCTCAAACCCTTAGGCTGAAGTGGTGACATCAACATGAAAATCAGTACCTCTGAGCTGGGAATAGGCAATGCAAGTCCATTCTCCGCGGCCGTTTCCTACACAGGTACATCTCATCATATGGCCCATGTCGTGTTGCTTATCCCACTGGTCCCCAACACGGTACATGACACCATCGTTGGTTGTGCAGATTTCCTCATGGGCTGGTTGAGAAGAAAGCAAGAGGAGACTTTATGTGGTCAGAATTAACAAGATGTTGAGGGCTTAGAGCCTCTTCTACGCCCCTTCACAACATGTAGTGCTTTCTGCATCTTAACAAGGAAGCTTTAGGCACCCACTCAACTTCAAACAGCATTTTTGCTGGGTGATGACATTCTCAACGTGCAGATCCCTTGCAGGGGCTCATTCATTTTAATTTTCATTTGAAAGCTACTAGAAATAGCTTCTGCACAATGTCCAAGGGGTGCTGTGTGAAAGAATCAGTCCTTGTTACACACGTGCCTTTACATGAACACAGCCATTTGAAGACCCACATGTTCCACAAGCTGTTTAAGGACTCAGATGCTGCATTGCCTTTAGTTACCAAAAGCTTTTTAAGAATTAGTACACACATTCTCTCTCACATGTCCCCTCCCGACATCATGGAGATGAGCATGGGTTGTAGGACTGGAACAAAATATTGACTCTGACATAACTGATATTTTCTGGGTAACACAGTGATGCAAGTACAGACTTACTCCTAACCATAGATGAGGCAAGAGGAAGGGAGAAACCATGAGGGAGAAATCATGAGGAAGAAACTTTGGTAGATGCAAGATAAAAACGCTACTTGCTACAAAACACTACAGTCCAATGCTCCCTAATGGATCTATATCAGTTTGCACCACCTGAGAAGCATGCCTACCACAGGCTTCGAGCAAAGTAGTAATGACAATCACCTTCTCCTGTCACTAAGAGTCTCTGCGAGAGGCAATCAGCGGTGAGAAAAACAGGAAGCAAAACTTCAGAAATGCCTGAAAGAGTTTCAGGTTGGGATGCATCTCACTGGAAGTCATCAATAACTGACCAACAACAGACAGCTCTCTGCTTCCAGCTCAGAGAACCACTTCTAGGTATTCCATGATGCCTTTAAGGTTCTCAGCCTTACCAGCCATAGGACAGAACCCAAATTTCTGGTCAGCATCATAGTTCTCAGTGGTTCCACACCACTTCATGTTGTCCCTCCGTCCCTCGGAAGTACAGTCAGTGTAGTTGCGGTTGTTGTACAAGAAGGGGAAATGGCACAGAGCACCATTGGAATTGCCACCACGTGTCTGGACCAGAACTGCACAAAAGTGAAAAGAAAACAGACGTAAATGAAGGCTGCAGTCTCCCTCAGTGCGCACAGAAGAGCTTGGAAAACAAACCACTAGTGCTATTTTTTCCCACGTGTACCCTTTATATTATCCATGGGCCTCTTTCCTTGGTTTTAATTAATTCCGATCTGGAAACATAAGCCTTGCACAAGGTCAACTCAGTTCCAGCGCTGTTTTGGAAGGAGTTGTGAAGCCAGCCATGGGAATTCCTGGGGAACTGGGAAAACCAAAGCTTACTGTGTTCGGGAAGCAGTTTTGCAGACCCTTCATGCCAAAGCCCAGGGAATCAAATAAACTCACAGTTCTCAGCATATCTGTATTATCTCATTGAGGCTATTACCCAATCGTGCCCTTTGGCTTGAAGCAAAGCCTTAGCCCTCAGGGAAAGGTTACAATTCAGTTACGTGCAATAGGCCAAGTCAAAACCTCTCTGCAGGTTGGAAGCTCCATGTTTTGCAAGTTGCACAGGAAAGAGGGTCATAATCTACCTGAACTACTCACCTCTTGAGCAACTGTGCTTTACAAATAAAGGAGGACAAGGAGGCATTTGCTGAAGCTTTCCAGTACTGGTATTTTCATTCCCCACAATGTACTACAAGAAGCCTCACTAAAACAAGGATGTCTGTGGACAGGGACAGTGTTGGGTTTTTTTTTCGTTTGGTTTTTTTTTTTTTAAAAAAAATATTGTATGTGCTGCAGAGAAAGGCTTGACTTTTATCAGAAAAAAAAAAAACAACTGAAGAACAGAGTAAAAAAACAATAAAAATCTATGCACAGTAAGAAGCAGTATTTTCATGTGAGAATGCGAAAAACTCTCTCCAAGGTCAGATGCCAGAGAAGCTGCCTGGATACTGGTCCCTGGATGTCTGACGGCCTTTCCAGGAAGTGCAACCACACAGGTAGATCCGTGCTGTGAAGCGAACACTGACCATCCACAGACAAGAAGGAATGCTGAGGCATTAGTCATGCCCCAGCTCTTGATCAGTGACCACAAATCACATTAAGATTACTGCTATATATGGCAACCTGGCCAGATAGTCAGGGCGTAGGGAATGACAAAGAACTGCACAAACTGTACTCCATGGACATCCTCCACTTTGCAGCCTAATATGGGCATTGCTGTAGCAATTCAGCAAAGCAAAGGCAAAGCCTAAATACCCCTTGGTGAAAGCTGTATCCCAACAAGGTACTCCTGTTCTAAGGTCAGCTCAGAGGAGAAAGAATAAAACTCAAAGGGCACACCCTGAGCATCCTCCACAGATGCCAAGAGCACAGAAGTGCCCTGATGCCATTCACAGGACTGCCTTGCTCTTGCGCATTCCTAGAGTCCCCCCAGACTACCAGATTTGTTCAGGCAGCCTGTCCCTATGTTCTCTTCTCCTTCCTCCATCTGTGCGTGAGGGTCACACATACATGAAGATCCTCTGAGAAGAGCTTACCATTCTGCTCAGTACAGAAGGAGTATCTCCTGTCCTGCTCGAAGTTGGAAGTGGTGCTGCACCAGAGGTGCCCATCCGTGCGGCCTTCAGTGGTGCAGGAATAGAAAGTCCTCCCGTCATAGGTGAAAGGCAGAACACAAGCTTCTCCATCAGAATTGCCACCATACGTTTGGGTCACAGCTTTAAAACAAGCAAATCACAGCATTAGACTCTGGCTTAAAGCAATCCCCAAACCTTAGGGCTTCAAAGCAGCAGTAGCCACTCTGGGCCAAGTCACACCAACAGCCATGGACCTGGGCCAGCACACAGCAACGGACAACTTAGCTCTGCAGCTGTGTCATTCTTTTACATTCTTTTCCAAACATACATTTTGCAGCTTCATTTGAATAAAGCTATTAGTGCTTCTCCCCAGGGGCTCTGTTTTCCCTCAGGAAGTTATATATAACTCACTGGGAAATGTTCCCGCCCTACAGAACCAGGCTTCAAATAACCAAAAGAACCATTTCTTCACCCCTTGCACCTTCCTCTTCTTCACAAGATGCTTCACACAAAAGGATTCTACTTCAAGATTAAACCACAGGGCAGTCCCAAAGATGTCACTAGACCGAAGAGGCACTAAACGCAGACTCATACCTATTTCCTGGCAGCTGACTCCATTGCCCAGGCAGGTACAAAGCATTTGCTGGCTGCCCTGTGTCTTGAGCCACTGCATCCCCAGCGAGTACACCACCCCGTTATCAGTGATGCACTGGCCGTACGGCTGCGGCTGCGGCTGTTGCGGCTGGGGCTGGTACAAGGCAGTCTGCACATTCGTGAAGCTAGGAGAGCCAGATCCTGCAGCAGAAAACAGGAAAGAAGTGAGATGTTACAGGCAAAGCTGAAAACCAGAATGTTTCAATTAAATGCTGAGATAATATAAACCTTAGGTGGTCCGTCAGGTTGAAGGCACAACTCTCTTAGCTTCCCTAGACACATTTTAATTATTCCGCTTAGCAAACTTCAAAATCCAAAGAACGAGTCGCACTTCTGCTAATGATAGCCTCTGGTTTCCGTCACTACAGAGCGGCTTTAGAAAGGATTAAGAGACTTAACTGCTTTTCATAGAAATTTTTTAGAAAAAAAAGCCTTTTGGAAAAAAAGTAGTTTAGTTGAAGGGAAACTAGAATAGAAAAATCAAGACCAGTGACAAGACAATAAAAGCATTACCAAGGAAGTAAGGAGATAAGGCAAAAATGTATTCATTTACTCCGGAATTTTTAAATGCTGAATCAAAGTTTTTGGCTCATTATCATTTGGAATAATATTGAGAGGTTTGTTGTCTACGTTATGGAAAATGTTGCCAATTATTCCCACAGGAATCTCCATAAATTCAGCTCTGCTGAAAGAGGGGAAATAATAATAGAAACAAAATACAGGCACTCTTGAAGCTTTTATGCATTTTGAAGTTGAGACCTTCTGAGAGTTTGAAGTTAAACTGCTGGTACCAAATATTTAAAGGTAATTTACCATGAAAAATTTCATGTAGGTGTGTAAGAAAGCGAGGAACTTTTACATTGCGCTCATCAACAGGAAACCTAGATACTTAAAATGGCAAAAAAGAATTGAGAAGCTGAAGACTTTAACAAACCTTGTGCAAAAAATACATGTTATCCATAAATCAGGTGGTATTTCATACCAAAGCTACGAACTATCTAATGCAAATCTATTAAATAGCATTATATACATTCCTTGGCATTTTTGGTTTTTTAAAGCTCGACCATTAGTAGGTGTATTTATCATGTCAAAGAAACCAGATGGTCTCAGTGGAGTTTAAACTAAGGACCTTTCAAGAAAGTTACCCTCAGGCGAATACATAAAGTTCAGATATTAACTTGAAGTGTCACGATTCCAAGACAAAGCTAGTGCATGGTCCCTGTGGATGTGAGGCCCTAGATGGAATTTACTGCACTGTGACTGTGCAGGCAATCACAGCTGCATGTGCAAGCTCTGTTTGTGCACAGAGGCGAGGTATAAATTAACCCTACCTCCATATGCACAAACAAGGAGCATCTCCTGAACCCTGACCCTCTTTTGTGGCTGATCTTTCTCCGACAACTCTCAAATACCTAAATTAGAGCGGCACAGTTCAACTCCAAGACCTAGCCATCCGCAATGTGCCATTCCTTGTTCCTTCCCTTACCTCACACGACACAACGCCCCACTTACCAGTGCTAGTCGTATGCAGGGACGTGTGTCTTTCGCATTTCCATTCGCCTCTGCCATTACCGGTACAGACGCACTGAAGCAAGTTTCCGCGGTTGTCCTTCTTGCTCCAGGTGTCTCCGATTCTGTAGGAAGTCTTGGTGTCATGGTCATTGCACCTATCTGTATGAGGAACGTGACTGTTAGCTACTTCTGCATCGCACGGCGTCACCAAACCACTGACACTATCAAACGAGCTGACAGATTAAAGCCTTTCTTGAAAGACCACCTCGTTTTCTGCAGCCCATTTATTACAAGTCCCATACGCACTAAAGCCTGCGTTAAACTGCATGGGCTGAGAGCATCAGAAAATCTAAAGTCGAAGGGAAAACTCCTGTTTATTTCCAGAAGTGCGATTTCACTGTGTAGCCATTGTCAAATTTAGCATCATAACATTCCAAGTGCAAACGTGGTAAGCTAAGATCAAAAATCAATGTGAAAAAGCACATTCTGCATTGAAAACATTCCTGCCAGTTACTTTTAAAGTCATTGTAAGTCCATTCTGTCTAGCATACATTTTTTAAGCTTAAACTTGGTTTATCGTCTTTTGTTTTTCAGGTTGTTTCTTTTTTTTGGTTTTAAAGTAGAAGTCTTTGTAGCTGGGTCATTTCATACTATACACAGGACACAGTTCAAGTTTTGGGCTCTACTTCAACTTGAATAAACTAAAACTTCTTTGAGGGCAACACGTAAATTCAATTTCTTCCAAAAGAAGTGTGCATGAAGCTCCAGCAAAGTTAATATAAGCTGCTCATGTCATACCAGTAATATTAGACTTTCTAAATCTCCCTGTTGTCTTTAATAGCCCACAGCCCCTGATGAATTGAGTAAATGGGTTCAAAGGACAGCATAACAAACTACTTTTGTCTGGATGCCAGATCCGTGCGGATTAGCTAGTTCTGCTTCCATTACAACATTTTACCTTCTCATTCAAGGGCAACTTGATACAGTGGCTCAAATATAATCATGGATCAATGAATGTGGACTTATGAAAATAACTGCGGAAGGACATATGGATCATGCCAGATTGCCATTGGAAGAGCATACGGGATAACAATGTGGAAAACACATTTCTAATTCATGGTAGTTAAAATGACCAAAAACAGAGCATTTGCCAGAAGAGTGGTAAATATGTGAAGTACTCACAAAGCAATTTGGCAAATGGGAGTGGGGGGGAAGCCCAACATGTGCTTTACGGACACTTAAGATTCTCAAGTTAAGCAGTGAAAAGCTGAAACGCCCCAAGATATCAACTGTAATTCTGGAAAACACTGGCCAAAAAAGATATATAACAGCAGTGCATACTGAAGCATAATGCCACTTTGTGGGCTACAGCTATCATTTTACATACATAAATTTGAATTTCTCTGCTTGATTACATTTCTGAAACAAAATGAAAAATGAACAGGTCATTTTATTGCAACTTCCCCTACAATACAACAATGCAGGTCTGAGTTGTGGGAGGAAAGATACTGCCAAATCATTTTTACTAGCAGTAACTCCTCCAAAATTCACAAACAACACATTCTGTTTTAGTCATTCCTCCCTGACAGTTAACAATTTTCCCCATATGTTTTTAACAGACTTAATATTGTCAAGGCTAGTTTGGTTTTTATAGCTTTTTTTCTTGACCAAGTCTCTCCAGATCTTCAGTTTTAATCCCAACCCTCCTTAGTGTTTTAGTTCTTTACAGGTCAGCTGTTTATATCAGCAGAAAACCAGTATCTCTGTGCCCCGAGGCAACTGAATATGAGGCAATTTAAAGGCTACAGGGGAGTTTCTCAAACCTTGCATAACAAAGGCGTAAGGTACAAAGTTAAATTTCCTTGAGGCAACCGGTACAAACCATGATAGTTCCACAACAGAGCTTGCTCCTAACAAAATTGTAACAGAAGACAGATAAGCAAGCAAGATTTTTGGGTTTTAAAAGTTCTGTTTGCTTTGCAAATACAAATAAAATGGAATATATATGGTAATGTCCTTCAACGATGTAAAAACTACAAAGTGACCTGCGCTGGTGAAGCATGTTTACCCTGAAAACAAAATGGCGGGAAAAACTCACAAGCGAGGTGGGACTGCAGACAAACCCGTGTTTTAGCTAACATATAGGTTAAAGAGTAATAAAGAGAAAAAAATAAGAAGGCATTTTCATCTGGAATATCCTGCTGTTGCAGCAGGTAACTATTTCTCAGCAGAAGCACCTAATCTTCCCTCAGGAGGCTACTTTTAAAAAAACAGAAATGGAGATACTAGGCCAAACTCTCCAATATTTTGCAGACCAACGAATTCCCCCGCCTTCCTGGGGGCAGACACTCAGCCGGCCTGGAGATTTCCTAAACCCTTCTCTGTAACGGTTAAAACCTCGAATAATCCAGCCCACCAGCTCTCCAGCTCTCTCCAGCGCATCCCCAGGCATCCCCAGCTCTCGCAGGCGGCCATCAGGACACGCCAGACGTTCCCCTCTCACCTCAGAGGGGTGTATCTCCCACCCTTCCTCAGGAGAGAGCTATCCCTTTGAAATCACTGCCTCTTGCAACAGGGCAGAAAAAATTTGCATTTTTTCTTTCTGATGCGGGGACAGATTTGAAAAATAAATCAACAAAGCAACCGGAGCAGCCCACAGGTGCCAGGCCAGCACTTACTTCTGGAGGTGCAGGTGATGCGGCCACTGCCTTCCCCCAGGCAGGTGCAGTCCACCATCATCCAGCCCTGGTAGGGTTTCTCCCAGGTCTCACCAACCACGTAGGACGTCCCAGCTGTGTTGTCGTAGCACCGCTCCGCTGCGAGAGGGCAAGGGGATAGGAGTCTGCCCAGGGCTATCCCACACGAGGATGCCTCAGGGAAGACAAGGAGGAAGAGGACATACATCTTGACCCAGCGGAAGCAGAAGGGAGCCATCACCTACCCACGGGCTTGCAGGTCCACTCGCCCTTCCCGTTGCCCAGGCACACGCACTCCAGCATGTAGCCGCCGGTCTCGTGGGGCCGGCGCCACGTATCGCCGATCTTGTAGGACTGGCCACCCTCATGGCAGCGATCTGCAGCGGGAGAGAGGGGAGCTGAGGCGAGGGACCACGGCAGGGACATCAGCGCAGGGACAAGGTAAGGGCCACCCGGCCAGGGGCAAAGGGGGCCAGTTGGGGCAGAGGGGTGGGGTGGTGAAGAGAAGGAGCGGGGCATGGCCACCTCCTCCTCCAGACTGCAAAATGGCACCTGCCATTTTCTATCGGCACCCGCCATTTTCTGAGACTCCCACAGGGCCCATCCTCTCTCCTCAGCTAACCTCCTCCAGGTTTCAAACTACAGCTGAGACCTGCATGGTGAAAGGGGAACGCTGGGGCCTGAGGTGGTGCTGTTTCTCCACAGCCTGAGGGGCGGTGAGGAAGGGTTTGCCTCCATCTTGTTCTGGGGTGATACTACTTGGGCCTCTCTGTGGCCATCCCTATACAGCGTGAGGGACATGGTGGCCAGGCCAGCTTGTGGAGAATAAGGAGGTGCTTGGTGTGCCATGCTGGCGGGACATTGGTCCTCTTGGCATTGGAAACCCGGTCCTGAAGAGGCAGATTCCCAGCCCACTGGTGCCCCACAGCCCTGAGGCAATGCGGACCCACCGCTTGGCCCCGGCTCAGGGAGGGAAACGCAGTGAAGGGCAGTTTGCGAACACAAGGTCTTCTTCCAAAGGAAAGGGGAGAAACACCTGTCTGATGACTTATTAGGAGCCTCTAAAATGTTTCATTGGCTCATGTATGAAGGAATGGAATCTAAAAGTTATGATGATTGATGC
Organism: Trogon surrucura; assembly: GCA_020746105.1. NCBI lineage: Eukaryota > Metazoa > Chordata > Aves > Trogoniformes > Trogonidae > Trogon > Trogon surrucura. The sequence continues at coordinate 49,041,572 of CM036621.1, read as the reverse complement.
AAAGCCAGTCGCTGTCAATGAGGCTCCCCAGTGAGCTCTAAACCAGGTTGATGACGAAACGAGACTGTTCTTACGTCTGTAATTCCCTTACCAACTCTTTCTTTTCTTACAAGACTTATCATCCCAATAAAATGATATTAAATTCAGAGGGGCTTCAGCTCAACTTGTTAGATTGAAAGCATTTTTATTCCCATGCTATGATGACGTCTGGCTTCTGAGAGCTCTGTGGCAATGCTACTAAAATCAGCAAACGTACAAGAAACTGGATACTTTTAAGAACAAGACTTTTCTCAAACAGTGCCTCAGGGAGTTTGAAATCTCTGTCTAAAAGTCCTGACACACAGTGATCTTAATTAGACTTTCTCTGAGCCCACATGGTGAACTGAAGGGAAATTGTGAACAATTCAGTGACTCAGTAAGGAAAGGATTTCCAGACAGAGACGTGAAACGGAGAGCTGGGGAGAAAGGACCAAGGGGAGAGAGGGAGGAACAGAAGAAAGTATAGGTCAGGATGGTGAAAAAAGAGTTGCAGAAATACACAGAGATGGCATCCGGGTATCAAATCCCAGCTCCCTCAGGGGCAAGCGTTGGCACGACATTTTTGGAAGACAGGGGGACTGGCTCTCAGGTGACATTTATTCTTTTTTATTCGGAGTAGTCCCATTAATGTCGATAGTGTTGTTCTGTCTCATCAGCTGCAGAGTAAGAAAAAAACCTCTTTTTTCCAGTCAAAAAAATCTACTTTTGTAAATGCTCCAATGAAGATGTAGCCCACTCATGTATATAGTAAATGTACTAAACTGCATGGTTGGACACTAACACTAATTTTTGGCTTACGTTTTTACACACAGCACTTCACCTCTTAAATAAAAAATGAACTTGGTTGTGCAAATGTATGCACATGGGGCAAGGACTTTCAATTCCAAGATTTTAACAGGTTTTCCATTAAACCCCGCGACTTTAGCTAACAGGCAATGGGAATATGTGTAAGTTGCTCTGGAAAATCTGACACTAAGGAGTAATAGCTTTAGTAATAGGCTCTTAGTTACATACTGGCAATGGTGCAGCTGATTCTCCCACGTCCAGCTCCAATGCAAGTACAGTCCCAGATCATGGAGTCCTTGGGGCGCTCGTAAGTCTCCCCTACTCGGTAAGTGGATCCAGTGTATTTGTCAAAGCAAGTCTCTTCAGCTACATGGGGAGAAAAATCAATTCATGTAACCATGCCAGTAACATGTACAGTCAACATAAACACACATTCCTTGTCTCCTCACACATGCTCTTTTTCTCCCCTGGGGATAAAGGCCTACCAGTCTCCTCTTCCTTCCTGGGATGGAACAGCACAGAGGAAGTTGGGTGAAATTTGCCCCCTTAAGGTCCCCAGGATGCTGAATAATCTCAGCGTCCCTCCCCTAAAGAGTCAGAAGTTGAGCGTGGTACATGGGCAGGCATGCCTGGAAGAATCAATCCCAGCTGTCTGAACTGCAACAGGACAGAAGACAGGGAGTAAACATCTAGAAGCTGTGTGCTTTGTCATACTAATCCTCCTTGTTCTGACTCAGAAAAAAACCCTGAGTATATTAGTCCCAAATTCTGCAGCAGTCCCACCGAAGTCAGCAGTACTACTTGTGAATTGTTGACATGCGTGCATGAGTTAAGCGGTTACAGAACAGTTACGTCAGTGCCGCCACCAGACTTGAGATCTGCAAGAGAACAACCTTCTTCACTGCTGTGAAGTTTCCCATAAGGGAAACTTGCCATCGGACTTCGAAACTGTGAAACTCGGGAATCCCTGCAGGGGAAGGAGAACTACATCAAATCCCCTTTTATGGAGGAGTAAGGGGACAGTACTCGCTAAAATCCTCTAGCTGTGAGGCAGGCAACACACAAGCCCTGCAAAATGGACTGCTGGGACGCTCCCATCTGTCTCACATGAGCACTGTCAGCCAAGGAACCATTTTTTTCTCTTCTATCTTCAGAGCAACATAAAGGAGTAATGGCAAACCACTGCCTTAAGACCAATAAATAGAGCTAGATCGCATCTGATAATCTAAGCTACACCACATCCCAGAGAGACACAGCTCCCAGCAGACATTGCATTTAAAGTTCTTTGTTACCTCAACTTTTTCTGCAGAAGACTAAACAATCTCATTTTACACTCAATTATAGCAAGTTCACAGCACGGCTGGGGGGCTGCGGGAAGTTGTAAGTTGAAGTATTTTTAAACAAGCTGACGACACTGCACAGCTATGAAAAGTTGGGGTGAAGCAATCAAACAGCGCGGAGCCAGCGCCGCAAAGTGACTCCAGATTTGAACTTCCCCGTGCGAGTCCAGGAGTCAGTTCAGTTCATTATAAAGAAGAGGTTGGCTCCAAAATCAATGTTTAGATCCAATCCTCCAGAGAGATGAGTGATGTTTGGCTCGGGGTTCTGGTGGCAGGCCCATCGCTAATGAAAAGCATTTCTTAAAATCCCGAGCCAGATCTTCGAGTGTAATTGAGTGTAGATCCGTTATCGACCCTAAGCACCAAACTTCAGCAGAAAACCTGGTTTGCCAGTTCTAACTCGGTACAAGGCTTAGCTCACTCTGCATCCAAAGCCGCGCTGGGGTCTTGGTGCAGACAAAAAACAAAGAGCACCAACTTACGCTCGGGCTTGCTTTCGCAGTTAAACCCTCGGCTTCCACCGTAGCAGGTACAGACCAGCGTGTTCCCCAGGTAAATGCGCTCCCACTGCTGGTTTATCTGATAGTATCTTCCATTGTCATAACAGGTCTCTGCGGGGGACGAGGAGAGGGGGGAGCGGGGCGGGGTGGGGGGAAGCAGATGGGGAAGAGAAAGAAAAGTTTGGAGTTACCGACAGGCAGGGAAGGCGCCGGGCGGCACCGGCTGCCGCATCGCCTGCGGCACCGCCGCCTCCCCACGTGTGCGGGTCCCGCCGAGCCCGAGGGACCGAAAACCCCAGTCGGGGCTCACCCGGCGGGGCCGGGACTCCCGGGGGACGACGCTCGCGTCCCGCCTGCCGAGCCGAGCCGAGCCGAGCCGAGCACCCCCCAAGCGTACCCCCACCCCATCCCGGCGCGGTACTCACGCTTGCCCTGCGCGGGAGTGCCCTGCGGTACCGAGGTGGTCTGCGCCTGCCGCCGGCTCTTCCCGCCGCGGCGCTGCCCTCCGCCGCCGCCTCCCGCCGCTGCGGCCCCCAGGCAGAGAGCCAGCAGCGCCAGCCGCCACACGGAGCGGCCCCCCATCCTGGCACGGCACGGCACGGCACGGCACGGCACGGCACGGGCAGCAGCACTAACGGCGCCGCTCGCAAGCAGCCCGACGGACGGGACGGCGGCGCCGCCCGGGCGCTATATAGGGCGGGCGGCGCGGGAAAGGGGGGGCCGCCGCCGCCGCCCCGGCGCCTATTGGCCTCGCAGCCGCCGGGGGCCGGGCGGGGGCCGCCGCCGCCCCGCCGAGCGCAGCCCGACGGACGCGTCGCGACCCGTCGCGGGCGCCACAAAGGGCTGAGGTCGGGCGGCGCGGTGGCAGCGCGGCGAGTCCGGCCCGACCTAGCAAAGAGAGGGGGCTGCGAGGCGGTCGTGCCATTTTGTGGAACGTTTGGCTTGACAAAATGCGTTTTTTACTTTGAGTGGAGAGAGAAACTTTACTTTCTCCGATGAGGAGCGCTGCCTTGTAAGTTGATGCGGCTCCATTCAGGAGAAGGAATGTTCTGCACAGGGGCGAAGGTTAGGCGTAACATACGTGTACACGTTGGAAATAGGAAACTCTTAAGTGGTGTTTTCATCTGCTGCTGGTGACACGAGTTTAAAATCTTTTAACAACTCACTTGGAAGAAGAAGATGTGGTTACATTGAGTTCAAAATAAATTCAATAGCTTCTTTCTCTCACTTTATATCTTGCTGTCCAAAATCAATTCTGAGAGCAAAAACTGAAAAATGCTATGCTTTGAACCCCTTTTAAGATATGGGATCTTCAGTGTACTCATCAAATGTATCCCCGCTGTACACAGATGTGATCCTCTTTCCCCGTCTTCTTCCCATTAGCCACCACTGCTCCTCTGAATGGGAGGCTCTTTTCCCTAGCTGGAAGGAATATTGCAAAGCCTGCACTGTGATCATGGCTCTTGGGCAAGAAGCTGCCAGGGGGCAAACGACAGTATGCCCAGTTCTGGTACAGGGTCTGGACCCGCACTCAAGTTCAGATCGTATAGGAAGGTTGTGTTGCTAACCATTTTTGTGTTTCTCATGCCTACTCTTGTCTTATTAATCTAAAAGTCTGTCGTGATTCCTAATCTACTAGAGCAACTCCTCAGACATACGTGAGTGTGAAATGGTCTACAGCTTTTCCAGACGTCATAAGCTAAACATCCACAGGTCTCCCAAAGAGTTCTTCAGCAAGTTGAGCACCAAGCTCTAGTTCCACTTACTGCAAACCCCTTGTGTTATCTTTACTGAAATGCAAGCAGTAATGTCGCACTTGGGATGAATATTCTTTGAGTAGGCAGTGCACAGATCCAGCACGTGCCTTGTTCCAGGAAAGCCCAAACTCGTGATGTCAGTTTTCAAAGAAATTTCTGTTCCTCCGTATGAGGAATGCCCACAGATACATTAACACAAGGTTCCCTGCTGAAAACTTACTGGAAATTGAAAACTGACCTGGCAGTTGAGGTGAGCTGTGGTGAGCTAATTCCCATCTATCCTAATTTTTATTTTTAGACCTACTGCGTTACATTTTTTTTTGAGTTACTGGACACATGTCCCTCAAAATAATCACAGAGCCATAGCAAGGGAGAATATTAACTTTTGAAGGGGGATGTATCATCATAAACTAGCAAATACCCAGTTTCTTAAAATGAGAACCTGCTTTCAGAAAGTGTTCCTGCTTTTCTGAGACCAAAGATACGGACTTGCATTGTCAGATTCCAACTTACAACATATCTGGAATTCTTTGATAAAAGCAAGGTGAAAACCACATTGTCAGAAAATGACGTTGTACAACCATGTACTTTACCTAACCTGCTCCAAAGGGAGCATTATTCAGTGGAAATCAGTGGAAAAGAAGTGTTTTTCTGCTAGGAAATGTGCAGTGAGGAGGCAGTTTTAGGTAATTTTTCCAGTTACTCTCTATAGGTCTTGGTCAGATTTTCTATTTCTGCGCAGTCCGCAGTGTAGCACTGCTTCTGCACAGTGCTTGCTTCTGCATATCCTTCCAGTGAGGGTGTGAACACATCCTACTGCTGCTACAAGCTGCTAATTAAGCTCAATTAAGGAAGGGTTGTGGCGAGTCTTCAAGTACATGAGGATTATGATTTTTTAAAAAAATTTTGCTAGGGGAAACCTGCTTAAAATTTAAGAGCTAAGTACTGGAAATTTGTAAGGAACAGGGGATGGTGGAATGAGCAAACCTGAGGAAGCAACCAGCAGTCCTCACTGCGAAGCAAGAGCCCATGAGTGCTAGGTGGTGAGCAAACACAGCTGAAGAGTGCTCCAGGGAGTTTATAACTCTGTAGGTCTAGGTACATCGGACCTACCAGCTCTTCACGGACATTAGAGGAGACAAGTCCCTGCTCGCAAGAAATAAGACTTTTAAGTGTGTTTCCAGGATGCTGCTTGTAATGACCCCCATTTCCGGTGTGCTGCTTTAAGTCACTACTTAAAAATGGCATTTTAAAGGTTCGTGCACTGGATATACTCCCCATGAAGGTTAAATGATCAACATCAGCCTCATTTATGCCAGCTTTAAGTCCAGTTCACATAATTTTGCATTGCACCTAGGTCTTCAAGGACAGTATAAGTATTTACACAAAATGAAAACGGAACTCGGTCTGAAAACTGAATGAGAAATACAGGGTTAATAAACATGTGACTGTGTCAAATGCTTTATGTGGCATTAGTTCCACAAAGATAGGGACAAATGTAAGATTCTTGTTCAAGAAAACATGACTAGAAGCATATAAAACAAAATGGGAATTTTCAACAATGCTCAAATTAACTTCTTGCATACACATCATCTATGAAAAGCCAGAAATATGAGTTGTATTTCAGCACACTTTGGAACAGCCTGGTTTCACTTGTAAAGGAATTTCTGACAGGAATTATGACACAAACATGTAGTAATTATTATACTGCATGCTGTTAGACTTTATGAGACATCTCTTACATATTTCGGGAAATGGATGTAACCCTCTTGTCCATCCTGCTGTCCGTTTGTCCCTCGAGCTAACAGGAAATGAAAGGAAGATTCACCTGAAGTCCTTCTTAGGATGAGGTCAGTTTGAGTTTATAACCACCCTTCCGTGGTTTTTGCATACGAGTAAGGATTAAGAACGTCCTAAACCTTTGCTTTAGCCGTGAGTATTCTGATTCATGCTCTTGGTCTTCTCAGAATTTTTTTCTACTGAAATCCTAACTTTTCGACTCTTGGTTGGAAAAAGCACATGCCCTTATAAGGTTCTCCTGACTTCCGTTGCTCTACTGTATTGCTCTGCACATAAACCTCTCCGCTGGGTCAACTCGATTTCCTTTCCTGCATGCACTCACAAGGGCTACATATATGACTGGGAGCACGATCTGTTCTCCTGCAAATTCCAATAGCAAAGAAGGAAGATGAATCAGTACAGAAAGGACCAAGCCAGGCCACTTGTTATTCTTTTAGCAACCTTAGACGAAAGGCCACACAGGCTTAATCATCTCCTTCTAAAATTATCACTCATAGGAACAAGAACCATAAAGACAAGAGGTCAGGATTCCTCCCCTTGACATAGGGAGACCATTAAACGCTTCCTGCAGTTCCCAAATATTTTGCAAGAACTCCTGTTGCGAGCTGAAAATTTCTGAATCATCACAATTTCGAGTCTGTGGTTTCTGTTAGGTCACAGCGAAATTCATTTCAAGGCTGCTGAGGCTCTACTGCACAGAGCTTCATTCAATCCTGAGTGTCTCGTCCAGGAATCTGGAACACTCTTTAAATGAAATTCATTCCTTCTGCCGGTTAACTGCAACTTCAGTGGTACGTAACTTTTTGCCAACTCTCAGTGCAGGAATGAATTTCATCATGTATAAATGTAACTGGGCATTAATTAGATCTTTGGCACTCTCGATGGAAATTCCCTTCTCTTATCCCTCGTCCCCAGCCTTGCCTAATGAAATGTTCAGTCTCATCAGCACAGAAAAACACATTTCCTTTCTCTAGCAGTGGATTATGTTATTTAGTTCGATCTTTCCAAACTGTTGTACTTTGTCAGCAATGAGATGTTCATAGCCATGGATTTTGTTTTGCAGTTGGGTCTGTCAGCTCCAGGCATTTAATGTTCCTGAGTCACACCCTGGAAAGTCAGGGGAACAGTTTTAGAGGGCAGGGGGGGGAGAAATTTTCATTCTTGTCTAGGTGGAGGGGTTCTTCTGGGGGCTTCAGGTTGTTTGTTTGTTTTCCTGACTGAAGAATGGCAACTGAGATTCTGACATGCTTCCTGATGCCAAAACTTCAAGAAAAATGAGAACTCTCATGAGACCCATACAATGTGAACTGGCAGGCAAACGGAATGGGACAGACCCTCATTCACAGAAGAAGCTTTTGGAAGGGCAATACCAGCTTGAAAGAGCTGAAAACATGTTCTTCATCACATTTTGAGATATTTGGCAGAGATTTTCGCAGATGCCCAAATTCTGTTTATGTTGCGCTAAATCCTTTGGAAATCCCAGCCTGACGCCCTGCCTGGGAAGTTCTGCAGCACTTTTGGGAACTTGTCAGGGCATCTCTGGAAGTCTGAATCAGCATTTTGGGATGTGTCCTGAGCACCGCTGAACGGGGCTGTGGGACCTGGCTTGGTACACCAAGTATGGTGTTGCCAGCTCTTTAAAGATATTATTTTAGGCAGAGTTGCAACTATTTCTTCTTAATGTTCCATCTCCCCAGTTGATGTCTACCTTGCTCAGAGGAAACCCCGCTCTGACTGGCTGCCTGTGACACTTATTTTCCTCCTTTCAGAGGCTAAGCAGGCCCCAAGGACAACTGCAGGCAATGGGCAAGCCTACTCTTCCTCCAGCTCACGGCCCGTTACTCCTTGCGTGGAAGGAGATGGCATCCTGCAAGGTTCTCCCCAAAGGAAAGATGAGAGAGCCCCAAAATGGGGCAACTAGGACAAAATGAACTCGAGAGAATTGCTGCAGGGAGCCTGGGCAGCAGGGGGGTTTGCGTTACTGAGCACAGGGGTGACAGATCACCTGTCGGGAGCCAGAACCCCCCTCCACAATTAACAGGGAACAATTAGCAATGCCTGCAGTCGTGTGCTAACCTGTACATGTTAAGCATGGGCAAATGGAGGAAACAAGTTATAAGAGCTGGAAAAGCATGGTTTCTTATGACTGCTGTTTTATTTTTAATTTTTGTGTTTTGGCTGAAATCCACTCAGTGGTGGTGATGGGAGAAGGCTCCTAATTCTAATGACTGGTTTTTTTCTAGTCATTACAGGTTTCTAACAATAATTTGACTTTTGAGTAATCCAGTGTTTTTTCTTTTAATGGAAGAACAACAGTTAGTTGTGTCTGTGTTGTTAGCGTAACTTGTGTCTCCATCAAAGCCCAGAGACATAATTGAAACCCTTCATTTTTCCACAGCAGTCTTAAAAGTACTAAAGCAAAGTTAAATAACGGTGATATCACCACCAGCAGAATGAGGTGAACTTGGCCACAAATCCTAGTGTTTGAGTGTAATTGCTTTTATTCTCTCCCAGTGAATATGGCAAATCACGTTGATTCTTGTTTGGTTTTAGGCAGGCTTGGTCAAAAGCCAGAAATAAATGCTAGTACTGGATTGAGATTGGCTTGCTGCAAGGAAGTTAAATACACTGAGCAAGCAAACAGCTATTTATTATTATGATTATGGGGGAGTGCGTAACGGGTTGAAATTGAGAGTCACAAAAGGCTGAACTGAGCCAGGAGCATCCAGAAGGAAAATATTTTGGCTCGAAACTGCAGTTTGAACCCTGTTTCCTTCTTACCCCTTCCACCCAGCCTTACATGGAGCCAAGGAGTGTGGATAGTTCTTTGCTGCCAATTTCGAAGAGTTTGCTTTTTATTTTTTTTCCTTCTCCTTTTACTGTTGGTAACCTGATTTTTTGGCTGCACTCACAGAGATGAGAGAAGCTCTCGCTTTTGCTTGTTTTTCAGCCCTGCCCAGAAGTTCTCATTGGCCTCTTTTTATTCTTTCCAGCTTCTGCAGAAGAACTTGGGTCTTCTCCCTGCCTTCATCCTTGCTTTCTTCTGCCTGCTCTTCCACTGTCTCCCTTCCAGTAGTCCTGGTCTCCTGGCCAGCAAGATGTTCCGTGGTTTCTGATGTATTTAACTTGACTGTTTCTGTGGCCCAGAAATAGTGTCACTTTTCCTGTGGGACTTTCACAACTCTTTCTCTTTTGTGGGTAGGAATCCAGCCCAGAGAGAGGCCCAGAATAAGGCAGGAGAGCTGTTTCTGACTTATTCAAACCCTTTGTGGAAGATGAGCAAGAAATCCTAGCGAGAAGTCTTCATAAAGTGAGCTGCAGTTTCATTCTGTGTCAATCAGTCAATTCATAACTAGTCTGAAGTCAGGGCCTCTTGCAGGCATGGCTCTCACCACTTTTGCTAATCAAGAGTTTTGGTCCTATAGAGGCATTAGATATTATTGAGAAGATTTCTTTCCTCCCAGGTCACTTCCTCTGGAAACCTTGAATTGTAGAGTTAGGCTGAGAAATGGATGTGCTTCATTCAATTTTTGCTTGAAAGCTGGACCTCACGGCCGAGGGCTTTCTATAGTAACTCAGAGCATTTCTGCTGTGTCATTAATCCTTTGATTTAATTCCTTACTTTCAAATGTTGATTACAGTGGGCTAGACTTTTGGATTTTGTTGGTTTTTTTTTTGTTCTGGCACTCAAAACTGATAATAGTCTGCATATGTTTTTTGATTATAGTCCTTGTCTGGTTTTGGAGTTGCTTTGTGTCTTGGACCGTAATTTCAATTTGTACTGAACTACCTATCCGTGAAATCATACAGATTTGAAGCCGATGCTTTCCAATAGTCATCACTTACTTTCTTTACCTTTCTGACAATCTTTGTCGAGTTTACAATATTCCTCATTCTTGAGATGATGAATTATTGTAGTAACAATTAATATACATGGCTTTCATGGGCTGTTTTACATAAATCTTTCTGCCATCTATACTGATACAGTCACACCAGAAGAGTTTCTGTGTGCAAATGAAAGTTTTAAGGTTGATAGTATTCAGCCATTGACATATATATGACTGGCTTGGCTAGATTAATTGCAAGAGGTTTTCCACTGGGGCGCCACGAGTGAAAACAAGACGGTTTGCCGAGAAGAAGGAGCCGTGCCTGTGTTCCAGGAATCCATTTCACACTTCTGAGAGCTTGCACGCTGATTTAAAGCTTCAAAATGTTTTGTAGGAAAGCTGGTGGTTCAGGCACATCTCTTCTCTTGCAAAATTCTCAAGAGCAGCAAGCACCTTTGACTGGTGTGTGGGGAAGGGGTGGAATCCCTTCACCTACAGTTTCTTGTCTACGTCTCTCTTGTAAATGTTTAGGAATAGTCACCAGACAGACGTTTAGGCATGTAATGGATTGAAGCCTAGATCCCTTACTTGATTACAGTAAGGTGACTGCAGTCCAGCCTGCTGAACTGAACAACAAAACTCATGTTTTTCTTAAAAGGAGTAGGATTTGGGCCTGCTAGCAGGTTGATCTACAGGCTTTCCAAACTGGGCAACTACTAACATTTCTCTTTCATGGATGTGGAAACAGAAGGGGAGAAAAAGGGGGTTCAAAGGGAAAAAAAGCCTAAATAGTTAGACACAGTCTGGAGGGGAAAGCTTAAGTTGTCTAGGATAGATTCTGGCACCACCAAAAAAGCTGAGCATAATTCTTCAGTGAAGTACGAAGTTTCGCAAAGATGCATCATATCTTGTGGTCATATGCTAAAAACAAATATCCCAAAGCTCTTGATGATGCATCTGGTGTTTGTATTCATTGAATATGTCCCAAGCCAGCCATATTTATTGGAGGCACATTTTTGCTCAGCTGGATCATGCAGAAATTAAAGCAAACATTACCTAAATGTGTATCATCACATAGGGGTATTAATCTGGCTAGATTAGTACAAACCCACTTGCTGCCCATTCCATAGCTGAAAGATTTATAGGGGCAGGTAGTAGAGTCTGGAGATGTACATTGCTTCTGCATTTGATTATATTCTCCAGATTTATACATAGTGTAGACAGACATCATAGCTAACTTTCCAAGAACAGTATTCACATTTTCCATAGAATGCCTTAGTATAAAATGCAGATTTTTTGTGCATTAAATGAAGGGAAAGTTTTTGACAGTATGTCTCTTCAATTAGTTTATAATCAGAAATGTCATGTGTAACATTGAGAGTAAGTGCTACACATGGCATTTATCTCCTCACTGACACTCCTTTCTCACTGTTTTCTGGTTTTGTTTCAGTGGTCTGCAAGGACTTGGAAACAGGAGTCTGTAAAGGGCCTGTATTCTCCTGTCTTTAGAGAATATTTTGCTGAAAAATAACTTCTAAAATTTACTCTTTTTTTCTTCTGGCATATAAAACAGCCTGAGACATTTCTTATATGGAAAGCCTCAAAGGAGAAAACAAAAAGGGGAAGAGAGAAAAATACCTTTGATAGGAATTTTTTATAGAAGATGGAGCATCTGTGCATAGGAAAGAAATATTTAAGACAACAAAATTCTAAGGATCACAGGAAAATCAGTAGTATTTTACCAGTGTTGCTGTAAAATGACTCTGTGGTGGAGCTTTGGGCTTTGGAGTGCTTGTGTCTCAGCACCTCTGAGATGCTTGGAGCTCAGGGCGACATATGGACATCTGCCTCCTATGTCTGAGCCTAAGATTGTTTGACAGACCAGGTCAAGAGACTGGTGAGCCGCTCTCATCGAAGGACAGTACAGTTTAGATTTCTTAGTTCTTGAGTCTATATAGACATGTCATTTAGGCTCCTGTCTCCTGTAGGCACATAGTGTCTGGTAGAAACATTGCCAAGAGGAAGTGAGGTCGGCTGGGGGAAGCAGCGTTAGGCTTAGAGGCAACCCAGCACACTGAATTCGTTGCTGTTGTTGGCTCGCAGCTTAAAGCTCTGCGAGGGACTTTTTGTAGCTGAAAGGCTCAGATCCTGGCCCTGCAAAGATTAATTAAGGTGTCTGGTTTTACCTGTTGCAGTAATTCCACTATTTGATTTACCTTGGCTGTCACCTGAATAGAGCTGGGCATGTGCTTTGTCTCTCTGGAGCCTGTTCCTCACACCTCTGTGAGCAGCATTGAAATACATCAGTATCCTCGGTCTTGCCACTGGGAAAGTGTGTATGAATAAGCTGCATGACAGGGTCATAAATTACACAGAGAGTAGAGCAAATCTTGGCAGCAGATCATAGCTGCTGGATAGATGAGAGCTATGGTAGACACATGAGGAGAAAAGGGAAGGAAGACTAATATTTAAGAGGAAGGTAGAAATTTTACTATTAGACTCTGTTCCACTGAAATGAGACCATTTCTGACCTCGGTCTCTTTGGGAGCAGGCTTGATCTCCTAATTTCTGTTTAATGTTTTTCTTTTTGTCTGACCTCTCAGGGAAGGATTGATGCTTTAAGACCATTAGAAATTCTGCCTTCTTTATAGAAAAGCCAAAATCAAAACCATAAAGTGCAACTGATTTTTAACCAGGCCAGAGCAGTCCCACAGTATATATACTGTGCATGTCTATCTGTAAATCCATGGACTGCAGCTATATCCTTAAATTTGTGTGTCAGCCTTCATGGGATTTGGACCTAAAAATTGTTTCCACATCTAGTGTCCATCACAAAGTCTAAACACTTTTAATGTGTAACATTCATTTTTTTTCTTTGAAGTCCCATAACCTCATAACATTATTGCAAATGAGTTTGAAAACTGTAGTTTGACTTTAAGACATGCTTGGAAAACCTTCAAACAATTACAAATATGCACACAAAAAATCTGTGCTTAGATGAGGTAATCCACAAGAGGGTTTCCAGTTGGCCTTTTGAAAACCAACTATTTTATATATAAATGTCAACGTTAATTAAAAATCAACACAAAACAGGAAGTGAAAAACCATAATATTGTATTGGTTATGATCTGAATATACTGATTAAGTCCTATCCCATTGCTAAGAGTTTATTCCTGTTCTTGGAGGCAGTCAAGTTTTTTAGAGGAAAGAAACCGATACACGCCCACTGGAGGTTGCAGCCCATCGGATGATTTCATATTGAAACGAATACATGGAGAACAGTTTTCAAAGACATCGTGGGTCCTTGCATGATGCCTGATTAATAATGAAAAAGGAACATCCTAATCCCTTTGGTATCTGTAAAAATCCCTCCCATGATTTAAGCATATTGACCAAAGTGCCCTCCCTGGAGAGCTGCTCTTGTCTGCGTAGGCTTATACCATGAATCAGTGAGACCTCATGAATTAGTATTTGTGTGCTTATGCTCTTAGCTGACTTTTATGAGTGGTACTAAAGGGCTTTTTAGATCCGGTCCTCAGATACACAAAATGTGTTTTCCAACACTGCTGCTTACATCCAAGCTGCTGGAGGGAATAGGAAATGGCTTGAGTGTAATCCATCCTCAAGAAATTTCTTAAAATGATTAAATTGCAGATGTCCTCAAGTGCCACACAGCAGATTTCACTACTACCGAGATTTTCCAGAATCTGTTTTTATTACTGCTACATACATTGCTGCATTTTTTTTAGGGATAAAAGAGTATACCAGTGCATTCAGAACACACTTTGTTACCTTGCTAGTGGAACACACGTTTGAAAAATTTCTCAAATCATAACACTTTAAATCAGAAATCACATGCAGATAAAATTAATTTCAAAACTATGCCCCGTAGTGTGTTCTGTGCTATTCACACCATATCCACAAATGTAAAAGGACGCTGCAAACATGGCTCAGCTAAGGGTGACTGCTTCCATCTTTAAGTCCTGTTAGGTCAAATTCCTTCCTAAAGGGCAGACTGCACTCACCCCAGATGAATTACCCATCCTGGGGACAGGATGGGGTCGGAATGGTGTGTTCACACTCGAGAGTAGTGGGGATGTGTTAGGTGGATGGGAGTCCCAGGGTAGAAAGCCATATACTGGGGATGAAAGGCGTGCTCAGGATTTCCCTTATGGATGTGTTAAGAAACGTTACTGAGGTTTGTGTTGCCTGCTGTGTGAATTTTAGAAAGTAGAAGAGAGATTGGTACCACTCAAACAAGCTCATGCGCGGTGCTCATCATAACTGATTAGTGTCTTTTTATCCTTTCATCTGCTATGGGATGTAAAGCAAGGAGGAGCTTTGTAAACTGCGAGTACACACATTTCCCTGATGAGGAAAAGTTTCCAAACGTGAGAGAGAGAGTCTTAGACCTTAGTAATGCATGTGACTTTCCCCATGTTGCTTTCTTGCCCATTTGATCTGACACGATTCCTGGACCAGTGGCCACAGACAGACAGAACAGGGCCGAGAAGGTGGCCCTGCACACCTCCTGCCCCGTAACAATTTTCCACTAGATCTCTGAGGATCCTTTCTAGCACCTGCATGTGAACGCAGCCAGCTGGACTGGCTGATCAGCATCCAACCCTCCTGCTACGTGGCTGATGTCGTTGCCAGTGCAAGTTATGTCACAGCCTCTATGTGGCTACGGACTGTGATTATGCAGTTCTCCGACAAGCGTGTCCTTATTTGCGTATATAATTCCAGTCAGTTATGTGTTTAAAGAGGAGATCCATCCCCAGGGAACGTAACGCTTTCTGACATTCAGATGTCACACTAGATATCAGTCATTGCTCTGTTTTGCCTCATTGAAAGAAGAGACATCATTTATAAAACTGAAGTTTTGATGTTGATTTTAAATCCAAGCATAGCCTCAGAGTGTTTTAATCTGGGACTTTTAAATTTAGGTTCACATTCAAATTTGCATTCATAAGTCTACTAGATATTCATGTTGTATAAATCCCATATATAATATTCATTGAGTGGGAAGAAGACATGACCTCACTAAACTGATGCTGGAAGAGCCAACAACAGAGACAGCATCACAAGCATCACCTCTGAGCGATGACTTGCCAAAAGTAAAGTCTTTTTTTAGGGAAAAGGCTCAGCAAATGCCCGTAACTTCCTGGAAATTACTAGAAATCAGTCTTCAGTCTTTCTTGCTGCAAGGGAATCTGAGTGAGGCTGCAAGCAACTGCCAAATCCTGCAAAGGAAACTTTTCACCTGTCACCATTTGTAAGTTGCTGGAGGCAATGAAAGTATAAATACAATAACTCACTGCAGTAGCAATAGCTTTGCAGTGAACTGCGTAGTCACCCTAAACCCCCATGCTATATTATAAGGGTATGCTGAGCATGATGAATTCTTCTGGTTTAAAATATTCCAGAGAGAACATTTTTTATCTTTCTTCTCTTCCAGATTTCTACCAACTGTGTTTGCATCTAATAAAATCCAGATGCTTCTTGAAATAAAATTGTTGCTATATTGGATTGCAAAACTTTTAAAATTAAGCTTGTGACATTTTTAGCAAATGTTCCCCTTCACTGCAGAGGACTCAGAGCAGGAAGCAGTAGATTTTATGATGGTGAATCACAGACAGAAGGTGTTTATTCTTATCTGCTAACAGCGGTGTTATTGCTCTGTGGTGCACTGGTGGACAGCTTCTGTCACAGCTTGTATCCAGTATTTGTAGAGAGCTCGATCTTGGAAAAACTATTTCCTGAGAACAAATCTGATTTCTCCTAATACAGTATATATGTACCTATATGCAGCTACCTGACATCTGAAAAATACTATAGCGTGTCAAGATGACCTGAGGAACTAAAATAACGGTATACACGTGGAAATTTGGAGCCATACTGCCAAAGGAAGACATTTTTGGATGCTATGTCAAGGAAGGCTATGAGGCATCGTTATGATGGTTTGCGACACATTATGGCAGAGGACCAAGCTAGGCAAAAAGTGAATTTATAGTGGTTCTATGACGACTACAGTAATAACCATCTTTTATGCTGGTATCACAGCCTGTTTTCATTTTGTTTAAAGGACCAGAGGCCTTTATGTGCAAACTGTGGCTTGCACACATATCTGTCTTAAATCGTCTCCACTACCACTATGGTAAAATACTTTGACTCCTTGTGTATTTTGTATTGTCACTCATCCCTGTGCACAAATACCTCTTCAAGGAGTCCTCCCTTAACCGCATCTCTGGTATGTGTAGACTGTCCCCAACCCAACTGCAATATTAGGAAACATTTTTCTTTTTATTTTAAAGAACTGAAATATTCTGATTGCAAGAACTGATCCCCCTGTGTTCCAAAGGAATTTGCACATCACCAGATGCTTCTGAAAGCCTGTTTCTCTTTCTGAAACAAATGCATCTTAAATAATCACGGACTGCTTTTCCCTAGGATTTCCTCAGGTCAGGTGCTACATGAAACAGTATGATGCTAATTATGCTCTTTTTTTAATCCTCAAATTCTTTTCACATCAGAAAACTTTGGAAGTCTTCCCCTTTGGAAAACTGAAAGATTACAGGGAGAAACATCAGTTTTCAAGTTTATAAGGAAAAAAGTCTTTGTTTTGAACAAAATAAATATATAATTTATGCGGGGAAAAAAGTCAAAGAAATGTTTCATCTTAAATGTCATGGAAAATTCTTATAATAAATTAAAAACACAAACCAGTTTAACGTCCATGAAAGTTTTTAGTTATCCTGATACTAACTTGAAAAACAATACTGATGGAACTCAGGAAAGAAAGATGTTAATGCAAGGGTTGTTACCTGGAAAGTATATCAAAGGACCATAAAACCAGCTGTCTGGTTCCGATGTTGTAAATGGAAATGACATAAGAAACAATAAACGAAAGAAAAGTTGGGGATCTCTGCTCTGTAGATCCTAATGTCAACTGTTTAGTCTGCTAATGTGTCCGTGTGTATGCAAATGAATGCTAGTTTGTTTTGAAGGTATTACTGTACAGAAGATAAAGAACATTCAGTGTCTCCATTGTATTTAGATTTATGAAAAACTTACCCCGAGAACAAACACAGGAGGTGAATTGAGTCTTCAAAATAACTCACTGCATTTCCAAATCGCCCCCTCCAACCCAACTATTTTTCCAGAACTGTCACCTGTCGTTTCTGTCCCCAGTTAAACATATGCTGGGCTTCACTGGTGAAAGGCAGGTGTCTATGGGTGGACAAGAGTCACAGCTTGGATTTCGTACCAGCCGTGTGCACCGGCAAACTGTATGTGAGGTGGACAGCTGACCTCCAGGGTAATAGATGGCTGTGCTTCGCAAGGCCGAGGGAGAGAAAACTTAAGCCCACAAATTTCACTGTTTATTGTCCTTCAGCTTCACACTGAACATGTTAGAAATCAAAGTTTGAGATCAGGGATGCTTTCAAGCCCAAGGCAGAACTCCATCAGTTCTAAGGAGTTCAAGACTTCAGCTATTAATCATCTTGACTGCAGAGAGGAATTGGACATAGACTTGTTTACTGTGGACGCTTGTAACCATTGGAGAGTGAAGTCACGGGACAGAAGTTCGCACGCTCCAGTCCCGGGCTTGAATTCACCAGAGGTGCAGCCCACTGCAGCAGATCATCTTGACCTTGACTCTAGTCTCCTCTGTGAAGGAGATTCGTTCAACAGCCCTGCTTAGGGCTGCACCTTTCTAGTTCAGAAAGTTTTTCTTAAACCACCAGAGCTGAAAACTGCACTAAATTATTCTCCTTGGTGATATTCCCCAGTGACCTTGGAGAGTGACTAATCTTGATTTTCTTAAACATGTCTGTGTACACACTTCAGGGCTTGGTGCTTTTCTTTCTTTCTTTCTTTCTTTCTTTCTTTCTTTCTTTCTTTCTTTCTTTCTTTCTTTCTTTCTTTCTTTCTTTCTTTCTTTCTTTCTTTCTTTCTTTCTTTCTTTCTTTCTTTCTTTCTTTCTTTCTTTCTTTCTTTCTTTCTTTCCTTCTTTCCTTCTTTCCTTCTTTCCTTCTTTCCTTCTTTCCTTCTTTCCTTCTTTCTTTCCTTCTTTCTTTCCTTCTTTCTTTCCTTCTTTCCTTCTTTCCTTCTTTCCTTCTTTCCTTCTTTCTTTCCTTCTTTCTTTCCTTCTTTCTTTCCTTCTTTCTTTCCTTCTTTCCTTCTTTCTTTCCTTCTTTCTTTCCTTCTTTCTTTCCTTCTTTCCTTCTTTCCTTCTTTCTTTCCTTCTTTCTTTCCTTCTTTCCTTCTTTCCTTCTTTCTTTCCTTCTTTCTTTCCTTCTTTCTTTCCTTCTTTCTTTCTTTCCTTTTTTCTTTCTCTCTTTCTTTCTCTCTCTCTTTCTTTCTTTCTCTCTTTCTCTCTTTCTCTCTCTCTTTCTCTCTTTCTCTCTTTCCTTCTCTCTTTCTCTTTCTTTCTCTCTTTCTCTCTCTCTCTTTCTCTCTCTTGCTCTCTCTTTTTCTCTCTTTTTCTTTTTCTCTCTTTTCTTTCTTCCCTCTTTCCTTTCTTTCTTCCCTCTTTCCTTTCTTTCCTGTTCTTTCCTCTCTCTCTCTCTTCCCCCTGCCTTGCCTTGCCTTCCCCTCCTTTTTTCCCCCAGATAAAATCCACTTCATGGTTCATGTCTGATCACTTTTTACAGTTTTCCTATTGCTCCCTGCTAGACTTTCCAATTTGTCCCTGGCCAGCTCATTGAGAGGCACCAGAGTAACAGGAGTGGCATCATGGCTGATCAGGCAGAGCGTGGGAATCATCCTCTGAGTCTTGCCTACACCGTTCTACTGCTTTTCTCCATTCCTACAGCCCAAAAAGAGAATTGTAATTTTTGGCAGCAACATCTCACTGATTTTTTTTACAATCTGAAGTTTTCCTTATCCCTTAATTCTTTACTAGAGTTCTGCTGCTAGATCACATAAGCTCCCTGAGCATTGCTCACTGAGCAATCTCCACTTGTCTCTGATTTCATGTTATTGATTTCAGAGGTGATGTCAAGGTCATTTTAGATTCTGACACTATCCTTGAAATTCTTGGAAGTTTTGGTGGTTTTTGACCACACACAGATGTCTTAGTTAACGTTCCATTTATGCTTGATAGCTGTACCCAGGAACCATGTTTTAACTGGAATAATTTGATTTTTTAGCCTAAAGTCAGCCCATGAAAAAAAGAGCGTTCAGGACTGAAGAAGTTCTAAACATAACCATATTTAATGCAATCCTTATCCTACCTTATCTCTTCTTTCTTTTGATTTTTGAAGGAGATCAAAGAAGCGATTTATTCGTATTCTTTATAAGTGAACGCTAGCAGTTATGTTCAATGTGATAATAACGTGCACCAAGAAAAGCGGAATGGAAACTGGATTATGTGGCAAATGTTTCTTTTTTTCCATGCATTCTGATTACTTGCTCTGGATGTAGCATCCCAAGAAATATGTAAAGTTTACATATAGAGTAACAGACTGAACAACTTCCAACAAAAAATTCCTCTCTTTCTGGCTGATCTGTGCAAAAAGAGCAATTCTGCTCCTAACGCCAACTGCAGTTTACGTGCCTCATGTGCATGTGTTTGTGTATATGTGTGTCTTTTGAAAACAAACTGGGGTGAATCATGTTGGAATTGCTTCACAGACAGACTCGTGTTGTTGGCAGAGCCTAGAATAGCAGCCTCATGGAAAAATCAGTTGCCGGCAGGCAGGTAGGGACGGCAATTGTTTTCTCACTTGCATGAATCAGAAGGAGGTTTGCTGGGTTTTTTTTTTTCCCCTTTGCTTTATATTCCTAACCACTTGTGTCTGTTTCTGCATTCCCAACAGTATGCTGAGGATTGACGTTGTTCTTTCGTCAACAAGCTTTTCAACACAGATCCAGCAGCGCTGTTGGTTTAACCGCACTCTCTATATCGCAGCCCATGAAAAATGAGGGATTGTTTGGTAGATATTCAGTGGTGTATCTAAATTCACTTGCAAGAATTTGTACCAGTCTTCTCCATTATAGAAACTAGACTGCCCCATTACCCATAGCCACTAAACACACTAGGTATGCAATTTCTTCTAAAAATCAAGATATTGCCAAGATTGTTGCACTCACTGGGTAGGAGATTGCTGCAAGAAAAGCACTCCAGCCTGCCTTTGATGGAAAAGCTGACTCAGAGAGGATTTGCGTGGAGGGAAGCTACTGCCTCATTTGCTCCATTTTTTTTTTTTTTGCTACCCTGGTGCGATGGAAATTGCAGGGTTTGTAGGTGCTCTTTCTGATGAGCATGCCCAGCCTCTGGGAACCCTAGAGGTTTTTCTTGCACCCCCACGCTGCCTCTGGGCATGCATCCTCCATCTTCCAACCCACCCCAGCCACGAGATCCTGCTTGCTCCTGTTCTTTTCTTCACAGCCACACTCATCCTGCCTATTTCACTGTCCCACATGCTCTCCTAGTTTTCTATCCTGACTTTCAGTTTTGGAGGAACTGCCAGAGGTTATACTCAGCTCCGAGAGACAGACAAAGTATGTCTTGCTCCTGCAGCCAGCTGAGGATTTGCGAAAGCTTAAGGTGGCTGACAGCATTTTGAGCTGCACAGAGGTGTCGGTGGAGGAATTACAGCATGTAGAACAATGCACAATTAAACACCCAGGGTATTTACTGGATCTGAGCTTACAGCAGCTGATTGCTCTCTATTTTTTTTGATCATTTTCTTTTTACTACACTGTTGCTTACTCGTCCAAACACAATCTCTGGAGGAGCAGATTAGCAGGACTATTATGCCATCTTGCCTCATACCCCTCAAGATTTATTCCCGCGGGGAGCTATAAAAAATATCATGTAATCTCCTCCAGGTTACCAAATACATCAGACATATTGGCAGTCATACCTCCCTGATATCAAGATCTTCGCTGACTTCAGGGCTGATGGATGATACTGTAGGAACAGAGATTAACTTGGGCTTTGGTGTATCATGAGTGATTTCAAAAGCAGCAATTTTTGTGTGGAGATTAAATGTATAAGTTCGCAATTTTAGAAGGCATTTATTCAGGGAATCCATGTTTTGGCTGTCCTGAGCATGTGAAACCCCTCAAGAGAGGCTCTGCAGCCAGGCTGCTGCCGCCCTAATTAATTCTCTTGCGCATTGGCATTTACAAGCAAATAATCTGACTTTCTCTGTTTTATTAAAACGCATATTGTAAAGTGCTCAGCTAAAGAGGAAATTAAAATTTCCTCTCACACCCCAGATTTTTCCTGGTAGTACACATACCTTGACATTAAAACAGCTAGCGTGTTGTGTAGACGAAGCAGGGCAAAACAGCCAGAGATGGACTTCCCGGAGAGTGCGAGGAAGAGCATTTGTGGAGGCACGAACTTCTTTTGCCACAGAGCTGGGGCTAGAGGGTGAGGAGAGAATAACCTGAGTAGATCATTAGCTGGTGCCGTTTGGTGCTATTTAATTGATTCCAGAGGAGCTGCTCTCCCTGACACGGTGTGGGTGGAACTCCTGAGAAAGGTTTGCCTCGAGGACCTAGCTATTCATAAGCTGTCTGTTACAGAGCTTTGTTTTTACCATAGGCAACTCTAAAACAGGCTTGAAATGAAGGGTTCAGGAGAGAGGTCAAGGTTACAGCTATTGCAGCTGTTCCACAGCTGGGATGGGAGATGCACTCCACAATACGTTTTGATCACAGACAGCTCCATCCTGTAAGATCCTGTAGTGCTTTTAATTATTCACTAGAATAAATATTCAGTGGAAACACTTATTCAAGGGAAATAATTACTCAGGAGAAACTGGCAGGAATGAAGCCGCCTATCCACGCACCACCGTGGGTAACGGCATTTACGAGAACACGAGGGAAGCAGCAACTTTCCTGGTTGAAACCACAAGTGAAATTATAAGCAGGTGAAATCCCATTTGAAAGTGAGCCAGGGCTGTGGGCTATCACTCCTACTCTCGCGGCAAGTGCAGTGGGGCTTTTAATGATGAGATGCAGTCAGTGATGCCTCCTGCGAGAAGCAGGAGGATCTCCTTCCGTTGACATTTTCTGCCTCCTCAGTGGACTGTATCCTATGTCCTTGTCGTTAGATGACAGTCATCAAAAATGTGGTGCGGTATCTTGTGTGTCTCTCAGGAATCTGCACTTTTCTTTAACTTAATAGCTATTACTTCTAATTCATCATGATCCAAGTGTGCTTGGGTTTTGAATGCAGTCCTGCGTGAGAATCTGTGAGGACTCAGATGCACTGATGCAATATTTTTCACCTGGAAAGTACTGTATACTCCAAGTCAAAACTTTGGAAATGTGAGCAAAATGTCCCCAAAATTTATAGACAATCATATCCAGCATTTTGATAATATCAAATACCCCCAAAATTGCAGACAAATAAAATGATATTTTAAATGTATGTTAACTTCAAAATTTTAAAGAATTTTTTCTTTTAAAACCTGGTATGAAAGTGAAACATGGGTCGGATTATTTCTGTTTCACTCAGAATCTTGAAAAGTAATATTCCTGTTTAGTTTGGAATGAAAAGAAATGCTGAGACTGCAAGACTTTTGAAACACATCGGATGCTAATCTGCTCTGATCAGAAAGTCTGTTTGCTGGTTTATTAGCTCAATCACAGGGCTGTACTAAACCTCACCAATACACCAGAAACTGATGAATTAGGGCTAACTTTGCCTTCCTGCACAGCTGTGTCCTTAATACCTCTTGAAAACTTCTTCTCCGTTACACTCTTGGGGAAGCCACCAAATAAAAGCAGCTGCCTCTTTCCACTGCTCAGGATCTTTGGAGTGTCACAAACACGAGGTCCTCTGGGATATTTTTTCCCTGATCTATTATATAAGAGTGGTAACATTCAGGAGGGGGCCAGTTTGAAAAATAAGGATGGAATGTGCTCTGAGCTGGGCAGTGGTAATGGTGGTTTGGATTGAAGGGAGAGAACCTTTACCTTCTTAATCATCCCGTGTTTGCCCAGTTATCCCAAAGTATGTCTTTCATTCCCATGCCCCTTCTGAGAATATGAGACAGGCTTGTTGTAAGTATTAGGAAGTATGAAAGGTGAATTTGCCCTTAATTTAACGAGTTTCCGAGTTGCGCTCTCTCCTGTCAGAACACAGCTGCTTTGACTGCTGGTTTTTGTTTGCTTTTCTTCCAGCAGTCTTGCCTCTCTTCAGCCTGTTTTTCCATCTTCTCCTCCTCCTCTTCTGAGTCATATGTTGACACAACTCAGCGTTGGCCCCGCTTGTTAGAGTGGGGTATTGTTGCTGCGTATAGATACAAAAAGAGGTTATTTTCATGCTTGACATATGAATACCAAAATTGCCTTCACTTGTATTTCTTCGAAGTCATATATTTAGTGTCAAGATGTTCAACCGGTGCCAGTTCACTTTCAAAGATCTATCCTGCTGGGCACCAGTTGGAGTTGATGGAGTCAACTGATACTGTGTGAACGGATTTTTCCTGTTTTCAGCCAGGATCTGCCTTCTCTGAAGTGATCTTTGTTCACCCCCTAGACTGACCTCAGTGAAAGCTGGTGTTATGATTTTGAAAGGATCCTTTTACACAGGTGTCTTAGTGCCCAGCACATAGCACAGCAACATGATGCAGTGCTGTGACAGCTGATTACTTGTATCCTCTGGGTGGGGTAGGGAAGAGGAACATTTGTGTACCCTATGCTGAAGCATATATCGTGTCCTGGAGTGACCTGAAACTTGATTTACTCTTTCCAAAATATCCTCCCTCTCCTCCGTAGCCCTGTTTTCAGTGCTGCATGAATGCACAGTATTTCCAGTAACACACGGGTATGGGAAAGCCCTGCCCTGATGCCAGGTTGTAAATGGTGATGAAAGAGAGCTGAGAACTGCAACCGTGTTGTGACATGACCAAGGTCATTGCCTCGTGGCACTGATTCCCATCTCAGGATAGCTCAGCTGGCAATTTTGTCCTGATCTGTGGACCTGGTCATTTTGGAAGATCTTGGTCTCTGTGACCACAGGAATGCAGCTTTATCAGACCACTCCTGTGCGCCGGGGTAGCCTCTCCTTACTTCTCTCCTGCTACCTTTCTTACTGTCCCTATTGTTACAAAGATATCACTAGTGAGAACCTGGGCTGATGTGTTCACAAAACTTTAGGCTTTGTAATAAAAATAGTTTTAAATTATGAGCACTTCTTAAATGACAGAGATCTATCCTTCCCCCAGGAAAATAATGGAGTAGGGAGCTGTTGCACTGAGCATTTACCTGGTGTCAGGGGAATCGCTGTGCTGTTCTCCTTCCCTCTGCTACTGCTCCTTGGTGCCTTGATTTTCTTTTCCTCTGCCTCTTGTTTTCCACGCTGAAGTAGTAAGTTCTTCAAGGCAAGGACTCTCTTGTAGTTTTTTTTTTTTTAAGCTCCAGCAAACTCTAATACACTATCTTCCTTTCTTCTAACTGCCCTGTTTAGTTCTCTGTCAACTAGCCTTCCTAATCACATGATAGGTAGTACGTGAGCTGTCACCTCCTGTAGTCCATCAAAACATCATGCATTTGAGTTCTTGATCATCATTTTGGGTCTCATGGTGCTAGCATATGACAAAAGTGAACATTGCTGTCTTGGATATTAGCAAATGTATATTTAATGAAACTTTTTTTTTCCCCTCTTTTAATGGTGTGCTTTGTTTTTAGAAGGATTTCTGGACTTTCTGTTCTACTGTTACTTTTTGTACTCTTCCTTCCCTGGGTGACAGCTCGGTGTCGCATGGTTATTCCGTTGGTCTTCAATCTGCTTGGAAGGCACTGCACAATGAACATGGGTTGTGACTCGCTGATAAAGATGGATGAATCTGTGTTTAT
Source organism: Trogon surrucura (assembly GCA_020746105.1). NCBI lineage: Eukaryota > Metazoa > Chordata > Aves > Trogoniformes > Trogonidae > Trogon > Trogon surrucura. The sequence goes on along the minus strand of CM036621.1, from coordinate 49,016,697 downwards.
GTTTTAAGAGAAACTGTGAGCCATTCCTCCAGCTCCAAACAGGGCTGATTTTTCTTTGATGGGTTTTGTGACCCCTTTTCTTTGTTTTCTGCAAACATCTCTCCAACCATTTTTATTTACAACAATATATTCATGGAAAAGAGCACATCTCAAATATGGAAAGGAAAAAGTGTTACACCCTCTGAAAGCATTTGCTCAGCTGTTTTGGAAGTTCTTTGTGGGTGTTGGAGTGTTTTAATCATTCAGTAAAAACAATGTCATGCAATTTAGCAGTTCAGAGGCCATTTACACAGCCTACTCACTATGCTAAGGCTGGAATACTTTCAGCTGGTTTTGACCACCGAAGATCTACCTAATTCCTAAAACCTTGTTCTATAAAGTCGGGTGGTTTCATTAACGTGTTTTCTAAATGGACCCCTTGCTGAATAGCTTGCAAGCAACTCACATCCAGAAATACCATCATACAACATTTTTTTGTTCTGTGTGTCGTTTTCAGAGCATGTTGTAAAACGCTTTACCATGAGTTCTTACATAGCTTAATTTAAAAAAAAAAAAAAAAAAAAAAAAAAAGAAGTATGTTTTAGAGGAAGTGATTCAGTAACAGGAAAAAGTATCCTGAAGAGATGGACCCACACAAATGAAATAACAATCCTCCACTGGGGTAAATTAAGCAGAAAAGAAGTACAAATTAAAGTAATAAGGTGGGTCTTTGGGGACCAAGTTAACGTGAGGTCAGAGCAGTAGGATGAGATGAGTATATTTAAAATCCAGGGAGTGACTCTTAATCGAGTTAAACACTAGGTGAATGGTTAGAAGTATAAAACCAGTCAATGTGTCTGAAAATGAAGGAGATTTACTCTTGCACCAAGAGATTCTTCTATTCATGGATTTGGGATCCTTGGAAGCTTCTGAGAGCAAGGATTTGGGAATTTGTCTTTTACAAGGCAAAAATAATTTCAAAAGGCAGAATCAAGATAAGGAGAAATGCTAAATGCTTCCTGTAAGTGAAGATGGGCAAAACTGTTAGAAGGGAGAAAAATCCAGGCAGTAATATCTTGCTGTCCAACCAAAGGACATTAAATAGAGTACTTAAATAAGTAGCTGGTGATTAAGAGAAGCCAGTAGTTTTTTGTTAGAAAAAGAGTAAAGTGATCAGAGAAAAGACTAGGTCTTTGTAGAGAAACATCATTCAGACACAAAGGGTGGAACTGGTAGCAGAGAGAAATAAGGGGGAAGATTTAGAGGGAATTTGGTGGAGACAAATGGGTGGTGAGTCCAACTCTCTGAAAAAAGTATTGTTTTAAAATATGACACACTAGCTAGAATTAGATAGCTGCTTGTGAAATGCTGCTTCCTTGAAAAGCTAGTCACAAGTGTGTCTTCAGCAACAGGAAACCAGTATATAAATCATTGCAGTATTTATTTTTTAATTCAGTAATAAATAGAGTGATTTCCTTTTATAGTATGTCTGTACTTAACGCTTTAAGTAAGTGGTCACGCTCTCACCAGCTGTTTTTCCTGCCTCCCACTTCCTAGGATAATACACGATATTATCTGTCTATATACTCATACTGTAATACTGAAACATTACACATTTCACATCTGAGCCTCCTTGTGATAAATTCTGCTCTGAGCTTTAGCCGTGCTTTGAGTCTTTTTACCTTGCTAGGAGAGACATTTAAAGAGGGAGTCATATCCCTGAGAAAGATGAGGTCACTTTACAAAGGACGAGATCATTTTAGCTGTGTTGCCTACACTTTGTTTCCTTACATGATCATACTCCTCTTCCCTCAACTTCTGAACCCACTGACTAATGTCAACCATCTTCACCAGAAGGGTAGAAAAGTCAGAGGTAATTTGGTTTCTGGAAGCGTCAGCAATAAACTGTTGAGTAGGAGAGAGGGAGATCTTGTGACTGAAAGGAAAGATTGAAGTGTGAGTTCAGGCGTAAGTAGGTCTGAGTGTGCCCAGGAGAGATGTTATGAAAGCTCTGCTAATGGGGAAATGATTGAGAATCCACACATCCGATGTGGCTCGGTAGCAAAACAGCTTTCACTGCGTGTCGAACTAGTAAAATTAATTGAGGGTGCTTTTGACTTGTGGCCTTTGAATTTGTAAGGTTCTCTGTTCTGCTTTCTTCTACAATCTAGCAGTCATTTTTGCTGGGTTTTTTTTGGTTTTTTTACCATGAAAGTTGACATTGTTCTACAGCTTTATGTCTTTAGAATCTGAGCTGTTAAGAAAAATGCCAAATAAATTGAGATTAATGGTAAAATTAAAGGTGTTGACAACATAGCAGAGGTATTTGGAGAATCTTGGATTATAATGGTGTGGAGGCCCAGAGGTGATGTGCCACCTTGAATTCAGAACACTCAGGAAACAATTTCATGGCCATTATGCTAGGTAGGATTGGTAAAAAAAAAAAAATGCTTCTGTATATACACTTCACTCCAATTGCTTGGTTTCCAGAGTGTCTCTTTATCTGACGAGGGCCTCTGATGTTCAAGTTATAACTGAGAGTAAATGCCTGTTTCCAAGGTAAACTTCAACTCTCTTCCATGGGTTGATGGAGGGGAGATTACTAAAATAATATACCCGCCAACCGAAATGAGGGGGAACAGGCTGGAGAGGACACGTGCAAGCTCTTGGTGACTGTGAGGAAAAACGCGAACTGAGAAAACTTGTCTGTGCAACTGCATTAGACACAAAGCATCAGCTTCTGTAAATCAGCATAATTTAGTTAAAGCTGAAGTAGTCATTTTGCTTTGCACCAAATGAGTCACTGGCCTCACCCCTCGCTCTGGTGAGGATTTCCTATGTTCTTCTGGAAACAGTCGTTACTGCAGATCTGCAAATATATTTTTATTTCAAAGCCATTTTGTACGTGCGGGCATGGGACAGGTGCTGTGCGCAGCCTCCGTTTGACCATTCTTATAGTGCATTCTGGTAGATCATTATTTTTGTCTGTAGATTAAAAACAACCCCCCCACATGTCTATAGCCTCCATAATTTATTGACCCTGGAAAACCTACAGATACTTAGGCTTTACCAGAGCCCTGCTCCACCATCTGACCCTTTCCTTATGGCAACGGGATACTGCGTTTGTTGTGTGACAGAGGTGAAGCATCAATAGTTTGGCTGCCGCTGAGGCCACAGTCAGAAATTGCGTGTGTTCTCTCGAGCTGGTGCTCTTCAAAGGTAGCTGCTGCTTTGGTTGAAATGCTGACGCTTCCCTCTGAGGCTGTGCAAAATAAGATCATGATATAGCTGCTAATGGAGGAGAGACTGGCCCTTGTTTAGTGTTCCCAAACTTGGGAGTTAGGATCTGCTGCCATACTCTGCCTTGCCTGTGTGTAACATATAACTGGCCTTGAGCAGAAGGCTGCTGCTCCCATATCTGGACACATTTGTTGTAAAAACAGGTTATCATAGGAATAAGAGAACTACTGATATTTCTAAAGGGTTGGGTGGGAAATAAATAAATAAACAGAAATAAAAACAAATCGGGTGGCTTGGTAAACATAATCCTTGAATTGGATGAGGAGCATAATTTGAAACTGAAAGCCCTTTCCTGTTATGATCATTTGCCTCTAATATATTCATGGTTGGAAATTTCCGGTCAAAGCAGAGTTTTGATGGAAAACGCCGATTTTTCTCAAGCCCACACTGTATGATTTAGGTGGACAAACCCCCTGTGCAGCAGCGAGGCAGGAATCCGGGCACAGCAAGGGATTAGGGAGCATAGCTGAAGGGAAGCAGCGTACAAGAGCGACTTACTCCTTTCCCTCGGAATACATAAATTCAACATGTACTGAGCAAAATTTGGGCCAAATTAAGCTTTGTCTTTTTGTTGTTTGAAAAGAAAAGAGGGAAAAAAGTAACCTCGGCTCCCTCCAGCCAGAAGCCCAGAATCTGTGACCAACTGCAGCAGAAAGCTGATGCTCGTTAGCAGAACAAGCTCATTAGTGAACTGGAGGGAAGGGAGGAGGAGGATTGCGGGGGAGTCCCATGGTATATACCAAGTGATTGGGCCTTGTACCCCTCAAATGGAGCAGAAGCTCTTTGGGTGGTGCTTTATAAGGGAGTGTTTCTACTAAGTGTTCTTGGAGGTGCAGATGCTTGCAGTGGGATTTATCTCTTGGCTTCTTGGCAGAGGTATTCCTGGGTTATCAGGACTTTTGATATTCCTTCTACTTGATTTTCTGTTGCTTGAACCAACTTTGCATGAAGCTTCCTCCAAGCTCCAAAGTGAAAATTTGCCTTACATGACTGTCCTCCTCTGAAGCAGAAGCCTGTATCTGTGCGTGAGGGGGGATTTCTAGATGCTGACACTTTTGCTCTATTCTGAATATGCTCCACTATTCTTAAGAGCTATATGGATATTTTAGTAATTTTTTTAATCTCCTTTTTACACAGGGAGAGGTTTAAAATAAGGAACAGTCGACTTCTTGCTGATCTCACTGCTCCTTGTGTTTTCTGCTCCTACTAACCAACGGTGACTGGAACAAACCCCTGTACTCATTTTGCCCTTGCTTGCTTTGAGTAGCTCTGAAGTGTGAGGAAGGCTAGAAAAATCCCTTAAAAGACCAGGCGTGAAGATGACTTAACATGTATTTTTTTGTGTGCTCCCTTTCAGCATGGTGCTCTCCTGTTCATGAACTTACATTTAATGCCAGCAAGTGGTCTGGTACAGCTCTGTGACTGAGTGAACAGCCTCAATGCATATAGCAGGTAATGCCTCTCATTTACCAAGTTGTGGGTATTCTTTGTGGATTCTTTTCAATCTGTTTCACTGAATTTTACAGCTCAGACAACTGGGTTTGGTGCTGATGTGCAATTGAGTGAAAAAAAAAAAATGTAGCAGTAGAAACACAGGTATTGTGAAATAGCCCTCCGTATTGTCATGTGGAAAAATTGACACCGTTCTTATCATGGAAGCTTAAAGACAGCATCTCCTCATGTGTGTGTGAAGTCAGCAAATGGACAGTGAATGACTGAGCGCAATGAAGAAATACTGATTCACCCAAGATGTTGCCCATGAGGGTCCTGAGAAACAGCGTCACAGACACTGTGTGTTTTTCTGGCCGTTTCTGCAGCCAAGGTAATAGAGTAGTTTTCCCTGCATATTTCAGTGTTTGAAAACTTGTTATTAACAAACAGAAGAAACATAAAATCTACTTTTTGTTTTAAAAAAATAAATTTTGCTGAATGGATTTATGACAAGAAAGCAAACTTCATTTAAGATGAAAGCCTGTAGGGTGTAAAGAGGAGTTTACTGCATTTTATGAATTATCCCAATTCTAGTATTGTTCTTCATTTTAAAACTGCTTCTTTGTTCTCATACAAAAATGGTAAAAGTCTGATTTTCTTCTTTGGGAAAGTGTTAATGTTTCTGCAGAAAACATTGAAAGTGCTTTTGTAAGGAGGTCTAGACTGAGCAATCTTTCCTTCTTTGAGCAATGCACAGCAATGCAGCCTGAGACAAAGCCCGGCTTGTTTATGGAGTATGGCACAGATAGCAGCTGCAAGCAGTTAAGGCTTAGAGGAATCCTTTCATAACTGCTGTCTTCCCCACACAGACCCACCCATTTCTTACACTCCTAGTCCCTAGGGAACAGGCAGACTAAGGTATTAATGTAAACCACTATTTCTTCTTATTCCTGTTGCTAATGATCCATTTGGGGAACTGTGTATGTTAAATAGATAATGGTCTGGGAAGGCAATACTTGTAAATACTCTGCTAAAAATGTGGATAATGCTGGTACTACTAATTCTCCAAAGTTCCTCTCCTTGTTCGGATGGTTTTACAACCAAAGAAAGTAGGTAGGTTTTCTGGTGCTCTTGGTGTTCCTTACAAAATATATTTTCTTCTGCATGCCAGTTTGTAAAAGCCAGGTATTACTTTGGTCTTGAGGGTGCTTGGATTTCTGTCAGCCAACTTCTGTCAGCTTTTGTTAGAAACAGATGTTCTCTTTGAGGCAAGCCTGTTCCTTAGCCTTTTGCTGATGCCTTTGAAATGAGCAGTGGTTGGCCGATTGTCAGAAACAGCCATTCTCCTTTAAGCATGAGAGAAGACTGCAAAGAAAGGCAGTGTGTCCTTTCCCCAGAATCATAGAATGGCCTAGGTTGGAAGGGACTTTAGAGATCATCTGATCCAACCTCCCTGCCGTGGGCAGGGATGTCCGTGTCCATGCCGTGTCCATCCCACTTGTCCCAGTGACAGAGCAGCAGTGCTCAGCCTACAAAGCATATTTTGAGGGTGGGATGAACTAGGTAGTTGGCGTCTGCAGTAACTGTGAATAGGGAGTTGTGGTGCAAAGTCTCGTCCAAGCTAATGGCTGTTTTCTGGTGCTATGTTTTGCCTATGGTTGTGGTCATATAAGCTGATGGGAAGTTTACCCCAGAACCAATAGATTTGGAGGAAGTGCTGTAGTCCAACCTAAAATGACAACTGATACCTCCTGTCTATCAACAAAGCTGTGAAAGGGTTCTGGAGACTTCGCGCCTCCTCCTGCCTTGCTCCTGGCTTCTTCAACTCTGGCAAGGCTGGCTGTTGAGGACTCAACAAGTGAAGTGTGCCCCATTGGCATGTTGAGTTTCATGTGTTTAAACTGAAATATCATGTCAGTACTTCAATTATAGCATGTGCAAGTTCAAATTCTTGCATTTTAGTCAGCTGCAACTATCAGTGGCTTTGGGCTTCACGCTGCAGTTCTCCCCTGTGGTGAAATGAATCCTTTGACCTGCTGCCGGGACAGTGGTGGTGGATTCTCAGCTTTAAGCTGTCTAAAGCAGCATTTAGCTCACAACTTGGAGAGGTTACAAGCTTGATATAACTAAGTACCATCTTTTTTTTTTTTTTTTTTTTTAAACTATCTGAAAGCAAGGCTGTGTTGCAAGTAATTTTGTAGTATCTTGAGTGCAGACAGTAGTTGGCTAGAATAACACTGAAATAGAGCCTCTGCTGGTTTTGCAGTGATTGCAGATTGGAGAATCTTCCCACCAGTAAGTTTTGTAGAGCTTGAGCCATAGTGATCCACTATGTTATCGCCTCTCCCTGCTGCTGCCCCTGGCTTTACACCCATACAGTGCATATCTCATTTTCCAAATAGTGGCTGAAAGCCATCATCATTGCACCACATGAACAGCCCAGGCAGGAAAGACTGGAGACTGTGGTGCAATAATCCTCATTTTGCTCTCACTTTTTAGATTACCCTAATCTCAACATTACTGTCACTGAATCTATGTATTTCTTTTTCTTTTCTGTATTTTCCTTTTTTTTCTGGTTTTGGGTTTTTTTTTTTTGCTTTGACATTCTTTCTGGCTTATTCGCTGATTATGCAAGTAAAGTATCGGGGCAATGTTTTCTCCACTGGATTGCTACTTTAGAACAAACAACAAATTCCACTCCCTGGAAAGTTACCAGTGCAATTAATTTCTTTGGTGCATGTGTCTGAAATCTGTCTCTTGGAAGCATTTTGTTCTCTATAAATATGGGAAAGCAGAACAGTGGTATCTGCTGTAAGCTCTTTGAACGTAGTTATTTTAAGGACTTGTCGCGGGGCATGGGGTTTGTGCCTGCTCTCATGCAAATACATTTTACCAATGGTTCTCTGGTTTTACGTGGAAGAGCACTGGTTACAGGAGTTATTAATGTGCATAATGCTAATTGTTTACTAAGGGGGGACTGTTGATATGAATGAACCTTATTCTGGTTCTAATGCTAAGTTACAAAATGTCAACCGTTTATTAAACTTTGACTATCTCTCTTAAAAGGCCTTGTGGAAATATGATTCATGGATACACAGAGTACTCACCCGGCTGAAACCTCCAGGGCAACAAATTGGTGGTTTCTGTGGAGGTGTTGCCAAGATAATTACCACCCTGAAGTATGGCTAGTAGAAACTGAGATTGGGAGCTTTATGAAAGATGATTTCACAGCTTTAAGTTTCTTCCCTTTGTTTGTTGTTCTAAAATCGTTATGATGTGGGGAGATTGTGCAAAAACAGGGCTGAAGCAATAGGCAAGGAAGAGGAGCTGGAGTCGATTTTGAGGAGTATAGAGCACATATTGCTGAAAATTTGTTGACATGTAAACAGTGTTCTCTTAGCAGTGTGGAGATGCTGATCGCTAGTAGTCATGTCTGTAATCTAGTGACTCCTCTTCACAGGGTGCATTGCTCAGCAGAGATTTGGGATGACAGCCAGGGAGGCAGACCCTTGAGAGCAGATGTGATAGGAAGCCCTCTGACAAAGAGTCCACTCGAGGAAAATTTGCTTTAATGAATTCAAAACCTTTATGGTAAAATGCTGGCATTGGTGTAGTTCTATCATATAAGCAAATGAAGATGAAGGATTTCTTTTCAGAATTCTGCTTTCTCTGAAAATATGTTGAGTTATAATATTATCAAACTTCAAAACACCATTGTTTGAACAAGTCCTCTCAATTTTTTTGAAACTGAATGGTATTTTTGACTCCAACAGATGTTTTCCTGAGATGGTAATTTAATTGTTAAAACATGAAACTTCTCTAATTTGGGATGAAAACTGACTTGAAGGTTTTCAGTAAAATTGAAAAGCCAGTTCCTATGTCTCTATTTGGGAGTTGTGAGTATGTCCAACATATGGAATGAAACTTTGAATGACAGGGTGAGAACCTGTTTTAAATGTATACCTCCAAGAATGTGACTTTCATTAATTTAATCCCTGTGCAACCAATGACTGTGTACCAAGATGCTGGGAGTAGTTCACAGAACATCATTACAAGCTGGCAGTGGGAGAGGAAGGTATAGTCTGCTCCCTTAGGAGAGCCTCAGGTCCGTACCTGATAAGGTGACATACTGATTCGAATTTAAAGCTTATTCTAACTTGTTAACTGTCTTCACCTACCTTTCCAAACTGCGGTGGAGAGCTGAGTGGCTGTGAAAATAACAGAGGGAGAGCAGAGCAAAAAGAAAGTGGCTTGCTTGCTGCAGAAATGGTCTAGGGGACCCACTGTGCTAGGGAAAGAGGTATGGAGACTAGCTCAGGCACTCCTCAAAATCCTGAGTGGCAATGCTGTGGACACGAGCCAGCTGTTCAGTTGAGCTCCTGTGTGGCTGAAGCTGGGAGTTAAGTGTTGAATGGAGACTGTGAAGAAAATATCTACAGAAGGAAACAATATCAGATACTGCTGGCATGGGGTTATGAAGGTAGGAAATCCAACAGGGATGACCTTTTCTAGTTGAGACTACCTCTGTGGAAGCGATGAGGGAGGGCACAAAGTTGAACGAATGGGGCAGACACATAAAGTGAGAAACCTCCAGGCTGGACACCTCTGTTGGTGGCCAGGGTTGCTGAGCACTGTTCCCTATGGCCCTCTCTCCATCTACCACTTGTGTCCATAGCCTGTTGCCCTGCAAGCTGGGCTAGCAAACCAGCCCTCCCTGAGGCGTGGCCAGGCCTGCCTGCTAGCAATGCTCCTAACTGAAGCTGATGCTGTGTGACCTCTTCCCCTTCCCCAGCTGTGGGATGAAGGTGCTGGCTGTTGCCCCATTGCAGAGCAGCTGACTCTGACTCTGCTTGCGAGCATCATGGGGGGCAACACAGAAACACTTCAGCTGTGTTGACTAAAAACCAGACTGTTGACTCATCCCCAAAGCATGGAAAGAGAGATAGGAGCCTGGCTTTGCAAACCAGCCTCCTGCTGCCCTCCAGATATTGTGAGTCAGTGCTAGGGAGATAATTCCCTTACTGAAATATTCTGTAGCATATATCCGTCTCCGTGGCCAGCTGTCTGCGCCGAGCTCTGCTTGAGTGGAAAGACTTCTCCTTGGAGAAAGCTGTCCAGCTGTGGGGTTTGACAGTTAGGGGAGCAGGGGTCTCTGCTGGCTCCCAAATGATGACTATTTGCTTTGAGGGGACAAAGCCTATTTAGGCAGAGTGCTTTTCGAGCAGATTGGATCTTTCAAGTACCCCCAGACAAGAAACAGTTGCTTAATAGGAGTGTTAGATAAATGTGAACAGACTGAAAAAGTAATGGCAGAAGAGATTTTCTGTGTTTGTTCAATAAAAGGGTCTCTGCCCTTTGGGTTATGAAATCCTTATGTCACAGCGAAGAGGCAGTAGTGCATGAGGTAGTTTTGTTGCTAGAACAAATTAGAGGAGTTCTGGGACTATTCTTACTCTTCACTGCAGTCCCCAGAAGGCCAGGTTTAAGCTCAGAGCTCTGTAATGCACAAGGAATAGTGCATGTTGGGAGAAGTATTTGCTACCTGGCAAGTTTATCACCTAAAGCCAGAGATGAATATTGCTTTCTTGCTGATGTTTTGTCAGTCACAGTGTAGGGGGCATCTTGTACCTCCAGGTAATGTGAATAAACCATGAGCTGTATCTTCCCTTCCCTGTCCTTGGCTTTTCCAAAGGAGCTTGAAGTAGGTAAGAAACCTTTTGAGGCAGAGGGAGAAAGAAGATAATGTGTCCTAAGTCACAAGGTAGGTGACAGGCCAGGAACCAGTCCTCAGAAATCTCACTTTACAAGCCAGTGTCCTCTCTAGCTGTCATAGAACTTTGTGTTGGCTCGGGGCTCAGAAAACAAGATCTGGGTGCCCTTTAATAGTCCTAGTGGTATGTGTCTAGAAACAGTATTTTCTACCTCATTTTGCCCTGACTATGCCCTGTGCTCTGAGCACTGCAAAAAGGGTGGGGTAGGTGTAGTGATGCCAGTCCTGCAATAAAATGTTTCTCCACATCTAAAGTATTGACACTTGGCTGGCTCTGAGTGGAGTTTAGGTCACTGGAACAAATCAATCCTACTGAGACCAGGGCTGACGGGACCACTCTTGAAAGACTAAATGTAAATGTCTGAGCATACTGAATGGAGTCAGTAAATGGTAAAAGTTTGTAAGGGTTTGGAAGAGGCCTTAAATGGTCACAGCCACAGTCCACTCCACGCCAGGATCATAAAACCATGCTATATCCTCATTTGCCAGCTCTCGATAAAAGAGCAAAACTGTCAGGCAAATTCCGTGCAGATAAAGCTGTGTGTTTAAGTACGTCCACTCTATAATTTAGTGCTTTTTTTTTTTTTTAAACTGTATGACTTTGTTGCAGCAGACACAACTTCAGTAGACAAATATTATTTCAAAGTGGTGCAATGGTGGTTTGCTATCCTGACATTCAGGCAATTTGTACTCATCTGCTAGCTAAAAAAGTGGGAAGTCACTTCTTCCTACTTTCTTTTAAGTTTCTGAAACTTTTAGGGTTGTATTTCAAGCATGTGTGGAGCTGGTTACTGAAAGTGTAAAATAACTCATTGGGCAAAAAAAATTCATTGTGCTACTGACTGAGGATGGTCTCAGTTCAGAAAACCCAGTTTGATCCTTCTTGTAAGAGTTAATGCTCATCTGGTTTTTCACAGCCTCTACAAGCTATTGCTGAAATGTTCCGGACACAGGTATTTTCTGAGTGAAAGTGCTTTTTGCTGGAAAAACTTTGTGAAGGAACTTTCTCACACGCTACAAGCCAAAAGTAATCTTGCCTATTCCAAGTGGGCAAAAGGAAAAAACTTTCAGTGTGTTTTGAACCTCCTGATGGCTTGCCTGAACATGGCTAATACCTGAGGTGAGTTACTTATCTGGCTGTTACAAGTGTGTGTTATTCCTTGTCACCACAGTATTCATCCTAAAGGGATTTCTCTTGACCGCTTCTTGGGAAAATGAAAAAATATTTGTTGCTGTTGTACTTGTAAACAGGTCTTCACCCCTCACTTCAGTGCAGTTAACTCTGCGTTCAGACACGCAGTGAGCCATGAGGCCCAGCGTGAGCCTCGCAGAGTAAGTGGTAAGTACGATGCTAGACAGAAACATGCAAAAGGGGTTAAATGGCGCCTGAAAACGTTCAGCGGGGTGAATACAAAAAGCTACAGCGGTATTTCAGCAGGAGCTCAGGGAAAAGAAATATGTCACATGAAGCATAGATTTCTTTTAATGCAAAATAAAGAGTAATCCAATGGGGCTGGAATGACTTGATGGGACTTGCGTTGATTGGAATTGATGTGTTTTGCATCAGACACTAAAAGCAACTGATCATGTATGGTACTGGCTTTATTCTGTCACAAAACCCAAAGGAATAAAATCACTTGAAGTCTGATGCTCACTTCTGAAACTGTTTTCAGTTTGGAGTTCTCCATGGCTTTTAAATTGCAGTTTATACTTAGCTCAAAAGTCTCAATTTTCTTGTGTATCTTACACCAAGATATGTCACACGGGAAACCCAATATAAACCCAGAGTACCGATATTTTTATTTTGGTGAGGACGCTGCTTGGAATAAGGTGCCTCACTGCATGGTACTGAGGTTTTATCCAAAAGCCATCAGACTGTGATTTCTTCTGAGGCTGGGTTTGAAATTCGGGCTTGAAAAAATAACAAAATGTCTGATCTAAAGGGGGGGGAGAGACTTCCTATTAGGGTGGAGTGTTTACTCTGCTCTGCGAAGTGTTTTTATAATGTTTTTTATTTCTTCAAAGCTTTCTGTGCAATCATTTAAGAACCCAAAATGCTGTCAGCCTTGTTAACAGTTAAGTCCTGGAAGCATTTTTCAAACCACCTCTCTGATTCATCCTGCCAGTTTTCTTTCAGATATCTATTAGACATGTAAACAGTTTATTTTTAAAGTTTCATGTTTCATGCTAAAAAGGGTGCTCCTGCACGTACTTACAGCTCACATTTTTGTAATGAAGAAGTTTAATCAGCAGCAGTGTAGTTATATTGGTGCTCCGTCAGTATGTCCAAACATAATACTTTCTGCTCAGAACTTTTCCTCCAACTGCTTTTGGCTTTACTATGTAAGGACCTCAGACTATCTAACAAATTTAAGGACTAATTTAGCTATATTTCTGCTGACGCAAAGGTCTGTACATACAGTCCAGGCAAAGCTTGGAATGTTAGGAGCCTCTGTACCCATGAGGCTGCCGTGTATCATTTTCCGTCATATCCAGTGATGATGCTTTCATGGCGTGTTCAGAATCTCCATCCCATCCCACCTGTTCTATAGGTCCCGAAACTGACCTCAAAGAGATTGTGGCTGTGACTGAAGCCTGCAGACCCTGTGCTTGTGCAGCCACCTTTTGGCCTCCCTGTCTTGAATTCTTCATTGATGGGATCATTTCCAGGATGCATTATGGGATGAGGTAGAGCTGGTTTCCAAACAGACTATACCCAGCTGCTTTGGCTGCTTTGTGGGAGCAGCACTACATTAACAAAGATCTAGTCTGTATTCTGTCTAAACAAAAGATACAGCCAGGTTGTTCAAAATCCCTCCAGTAAATGTTGTAAACTTCAGCATTCTGAATCAGCTAATCCTGTCTACTGACATCCCCTCAATCTTCACAGGTACCATTGACTGTTTGGGGCTTGCTCAAACACACTGTGAGCGTACTTCAGCTCATAGGAACTGGTGAAACTTGGTTTCAAGCTCCCCTGGATGTATCAGGACCACAGTGAGCATAATTGTTTCACAGGCTTGGAGGCAAGCCAGTCATTCAGAGCCTGCCACTTCCAATAAGTGTGAACAGCTCAAATCTACATACAGTTTAATTGTGGGCTTGAGTTAAAATGAAAATCCGGAATAAAAGCAACTAATTCCACTTTGAAATTGGACAAGAGACATTGAGCTTGCTAAAAGGAAACACATTTCTTCTGCAATGTCTCTCCACCAAGGCTGTTAGTGTAGTTGAGTCTGCAGAACTACTTCAATAAAGCTGCCGTGGGCTGTGAGAAGAAGTTGCTGTTCAACAATTCCCACCAAAAGGTGCCTTTTTGATAAGGCACTGGCCAGGAGCAGTGTTTGGATCTTTGTGCACCCCCAGATCATTTGTGTGGCAGCTCTTGTAGTGGGAATGTGATGTGGTGAGCCACGACTGTGCGTTCGGAGGGTGTGCTGTGGGTTTGCAGGAGTCCTGGGGAAAATCTGTGACATAGCAGATGTAGTTTTAGCTTGCGGAGTGAATCAAAAGCTGCAAGGTTATTAGCTTTGAGCTCAGCAATTAGCCTGAGCTTAGCACTAAGCTCCCAGAGACTCTGGGTCAGCCCAGAGCAAGTGGTTGTCACTGGGAACAACACTGGGTGGGCCACGACCGATGGTTACATGGCACACAAATAGTTAAACATGTCTGACTGCCAAGACTGGGACAGTACAGATGTGCTTGCTTGTCTTGGCCTTTCTGGCTCTACAAGCAAGTGTAATTTTCAAGGCCAGAGTACCTGCCTTTTGCAGTTTAATGCTAAGTACACCGAACCAGCTTGCAGCCTTAGATCTTGATCAATACACCTGCTTAAGAGCAACACAAGTACTGGCGATAGGGCGGCATTCCAAGAGCCCCATGAAGCTCCACACTGCCCACTGTACCTGGTTTTGTACAGAAAAAGGGGGAGGGATGACACCATCCCTGCTGTCATCTATATTACTTAGCATATGACTAGTCCTGCCTGAGTCCTGTTGACCCTCAAAAACTTTGTGGCAAGTAACACCTGCTTCCCACATCTTGTTTTAAGATCATAATCTGGTTTTGCCTTTTTGTTCTCCTAACTGCAGGGGGGCTCGCCTCTTACCTGTGGGCAATATTCAGGCTGAGATTAGCATGAGGATGGAGGAAAGAAAACCTGAGAGAGGCTTAAGCAGGGCCCAGCTCTTGTTCTGACCCTTGATTTCCCCCACCTGATAACAGCTAGCTTCCTCCTCCCACAGAAACCTCACAAACAGCAGCTGGTTATACAGTAATGGAGATTCAGAAAAAGGAATTTGCTGAAGACCTCAATGCTCTGGGAAGTCTCTCGTTTAAACCCTGTGTTGCACTTTGCTATCATGGTTTGCTTGAGTCATTCCAAACCCAAGGAAGGGGAGAAGGTGTGCTGCCAACTCATGGGTCATTAATTTTCAAACCATGCTGGAAGGTGCAAAGGTGAGCATGTTTTCCTTAGTGTTTTACTGACAACAAATATTTGTTTGGAAGATTTTTGTGAAAAGCGGGGACGAGGACTGCTCGCTGGCTTAGAGCTGCTCCCTGCACCAATCGGTGGTGAGGTATTTAGAAGACCTTAAGGCTGTGTGGGACGTGCCTAACAGGCCATGGCAGTCATTCTCAGCCTAAGATTGACAGGGTGATAACAGATTCAGGGGGGGTTTGTCAGCTGTGTGCTAATACTTTTCCTTTAGTAAAATCTACCTCCTCCAATTACTAAGTAGATATTCTGCAGCCTCCAGGCTCTGGAATTTTGAAGCATGTTCCCCTCCAGCTTTCTTTAAGCTTTACTGTGCAGTATCTTATCTCTTGCAGGTGATGCTAAATTGCAGGTGCTCAAAAAAAAACCCCAACTCTCTGGAGTTTGCTAAATTAAGACAAAGCATCTCTGGTAGGGGCTAGATTTTTCACGAGATGCAGTGGCAAGGTTTTGCCTTGTGAACATATTACGAAATACCTTGCAGTATGCTTGTTTGTTTGTTTAGAGAAGTGATGTAAAATTCAGTGTTAATCAAATTTTAACTTAGTTTTTTTTCTGCTTTTCTCTCTTTCTTGAACTCTTACTGAAACCTGATGACTTTATTGGTGACTTCTGTGGTATAGAGCTGCTGAACAACTTTATCTTGCTGTAGAGGTGTCTGTTTTTCTGTGGTATATAAGAAATCTTCCATGCAGACTCTCTTCTGCAAATACATAAACCAGTGACTAATTTTAAATAAATGAATAATCTCACTGAGCTGGGAATATTCCTATGAACAGAAGTCCTCAGGGGTTTCATAGGATTTGAATGGGTTCCACATGTAAGGCTCTTTGGGAAGAAAGTTTCTGTACAAAATGAAATTCTAAATGTCTGTGTTTAAACAAAACTACATTTCCTCGAAGTTAAAGGAATACCTTTGATTTGTAGCTTAAACAGTGTAAATGATTTGTTATACACAGTCTCGAATATCTTATTTTCTATGCCAGTTTTTATGATCTTACAGTTATGGATTCCTATAGTTAAAAGACTGTTTTTCTCCTTGTTGCTAAGAGAAAAACACACAAACAGCAGAGCAAACTAAATACAATCAGTTTAACTATTCATAAGTAAGCTACATTAAATGTAAAACCAAATAAAACCCTTTCTCAATTTTTTTCATTTGCAGTTCACATATTTCATAGAGCAATAGTAAGTAAGATTTTTGGACAGGAACATAATTAAGACTATACACTTTAAGGCAATGATAAATTGAGTTTGTGGAGGTGTACACTTAATATGTGCCTCAGAAAATGGTGTGACTGCAGAGCCGTGCGGCTTTAAATCAGCTGCACATTCAAAACCATATTCCAAGTTTTATTATTTGATCTTGGGTACTATTTCAGCTATGACAGTGTTGTATTTATACACATCCACAATACTGTTCTTATGAAAGTCATAATAAATAAAAATAAGTGAAAGTTATTTAAAGTCTGAAATGCACAATAAAATGTCACACACACACACACACACAACCCCCCATGGCTTTAGTTACATTGCAGGCTGTAGCTTTTAAAGTAATACAGTCCTAAGGGCTTCGGGGGAATGTTATTTTATCTGTGATGGGCTTTTATCTGGTTTTGTGTGCTTCAGTGTTAGATCTGTGATTATATTCTGTGATTATACTCTATGATTATTTCCGTACAGTATCTATACTTTTTAAAAATAAGTGTTTAAAACATGAAACCCTGAAAACTGGGGGTGGCGTGGAGAACTGGTGACGTGAGAGGGAGCCCTCAAAAAGATGACGTAAAGGATAAAAGGCAAAATCGTTAATTTAATTGAGCATAGATGAGAGCAGCGTATGTGTTGCATGCACACGCATGTGCTTGTACATGCAAGCAATGCTAGGTGTGCTTACACCTGGCTGTGCCTTTCTGTGGGCATATTTGGTCTGGTTAAGTCTGGAAGCCGCGTGTGAGCATTAAACTGTGCGACGTGCAGATGTCCTCAACAGGAAGAGGGAGGGTCCCTTGGGAGATAGAGAACATGTATGCTGAATTTTATTAATAGGGTGCTTGAAGTTAGAGAGTGAGAATGGTCCCCTCTGCCTCACCCCATCCACAAGTGCAAGTGAAGACTGGCTTATGTGGCCTGCGAAAAGACGTGGCATTAATGCTGGGTATTTCTAGATACAAAATATATGCATTATTTTCAGGTATGTTCCAAAATATATGCAATATTTTAAGGTATGTTATCTGTGTAACTGAATTTACCAAGGTGCATTAAATGAATGTGAATGATAAGGCTTTGTAAACCTCTGATCACCAAAAGCCAGGAGGGCGTAGTGGGACTCTGCCCCAACCTCCTTCTCCACAAACCCGATGTTAGCTGTGGTTAAAGGGTAGATACTCTGTTAGATCCAACATGATTGCTCTTATATCCTCAACATGTCCAAAAAGCAACAGATGTGAATTATCTTAGTGGTTTATCAAAGGTGTATAGAATTAAGTAAAATTGTTGATAGTATAGAAATATTAATATATTAAGTGAGAAGAGGCAGTTGTCAGAACAGCTGTAAACCACGCATGCAAGGAAATGAAGGGAAGACTGCTCAGGGATGGTTCTCTAGTGCAGAGAACCACATGTTTTTTATTGGGGATTCTGCTTAATTTGGAGACTACAGTGTACAATGCAAGGGGCTCACCTCTAAAAGATTGTTGGCAGAGCCCGGGCCCCCAGCATCACTGGGGAGATTGTAATTGTATGGTGACTTCAGAAATCTATCTGAAAATCGTCAGTTACCTGCCAGAAAAGAACACTTTGGAAAAGTAAAAAAAAAACAAAAACAAAAAACCCCACCCCTATTCTGAGTTGCAGACACAAGGTACTCTTAAGACACAGCAAACATAACCATGGAATTCGCAGCCACTCTTGCTACTCCTGCTGTGTTTCAGATATTCACAATTTGCTGCTTTTAAGCAATGGTTTGAAATAGATAAAAAGGGAATCTCTATATGTATGATTGGGAAGATCATCTTCTATGACTTCTAGGATGAGATGATTTGCACTTTGCACAGAATTATTTTTTTTTCCTACTGGGTGACCATCCTTGTGGAGACTGATTTTGTCAGCAGGATAATCTGTATTGTTGGGAGAAGCCTCCCTAGTAAAAAAACCCACTTCGTGGTAAACGTACCTATTTTGATGAAAAGTTCATCCTAAACCACCTCAACTAAGGTTCTGCTTTAGAAGGTTATAACATGATCGCTCTGTACTGGATTTGACAATCCTGTAGTTGAGACTGGCATGTACGGCACAGTGAAGCAGAGCAGGGGTGTGAATAGAGATCTCGGGTATCGCTGAATGTCTTATCCACTAACCTAAAGCAAAGAAGAACGTGTATTCTTGGTAAAAACCTTCCTTAGGTCCTTGCTGCTTCTTTCTGCCAAAACTCCTCATCTGGGTTTAGTCATCACTTAAGACTGAAAGCCTAACAAACTTTTATCTAAACATTTACGTGTAGAGGCTTTTAATATTGTTTTGGTATAAAGTACACATTCTGATTGTCTTTTTCTAATAAAGCATATGATCCTCATGAAGGACCAGTTAGAGACACTTAAAAATAAATTTTGGGTTTCTCCTATTTCCCCTGCAGCAGCAAGAAACTTGCTGATGTAAGGCAAGCCCCAGGCTGCTTCTACCCTCTCCCAACCCTGTCTCTTCCAACACAGTCAGCTTCTGCCTCCCCCTGAGCCTCCAGGGTTACGCCTTGACCTGTGCCTCTGTCCTGAGGGCTTCACGTTTCTCCTCTTTTGAAGGTTTTGAGTGACCTTGCACCGTTGCTGCATGTCACATGGATGCTGCTCTCCTCTTTATTTTGTATATTCATTCCCTGATTTGTCATTAAATACGATTCCAGCTGTTTCAAGCATTTCTATGACTCCAAACACTTACAGAATATTCTATGTTTTCAATACGTAGTCCAGAGACAGTGTGTCCAGTCTTTCTAATGTTGTTATTATGTGAGGAACAAAATAGAAAAATATCAAGAACTAAGTCTTGTTGCCTTTTAGAATGTGTTCCTGAGGATTTTGATTTCTCTCCAGCTATGGTCAAATAATGCCTTGTTCTTGTAGATGAGCAGTGAATTTCCAGCAGGGATGGTCTTAGGAGACGGGTAAATCCACAAGTAGTTTCACCTCTTCCAGGGATTTCTCCTTGCTTTCTGCCAGCCAGTGTTTGTCCTGAATAATTTCATTTTCTGTAGAAAGCCCTCCTTGTCCTTTTGCTAAGGTTCTTGTTTTTCCTCCCCAATCTCCAAATGTTTTTAACTCCTTAACGTAGATATTAAGTACACTGTCTCTTTTATTGGGTGCTTAATTTATATAAAGAAATCTCAGTTCTGAAATTCTGTATAATTATCAAATAATCGAGTAGCTGATATTTGATCATTCTTCCTTTAAATTAGAGTTTTGAACATTACTCAACATATGTGGAGTATCTGAGCTATGAACTGTAACCTCATACTCAGAGTATTTGGGAATCCCCACCAGGAAGAGCTTTTCGTAAATGGTCCAAGCTGAGGCAAAGCTGCAGTTGGAGCTGAAGCTTGCACTTTTTGATTTCTAGGTTTCAAAGTTAATCAGCTATGAGGGTGCTCCTGCACATACCTGGGGACAGTTGATGTTGTTGTTCATGCTACGTGCCAATTCACTGGTTTTTTTTTTTGGATGTTCTTAGAAACACTTGGTTATCCTTCTCAATATGAAGAAGATCAGTTCTCTGTTGTGGTCGCTGGTGTGCGTCTGTCCGAACTAGTATTGTCCCAGCTAATACGTAAGTAATTGGGGGAGGACTATGGATCAAACATCAAGATGTGAAACCCCTGGGGCACCTACTCTGTTATTTCACTGCACTAAAAGTCTGTGCTTCTGCACCGTTGCTGCTACTGGAAGGTGTTTTGGCTCCTTGAGTCCACCTTTTCTGCACATCACTTTGTGTATTAATATTTGTATTTTATTTAACCAGTATGTTACAGGCAAGCCTCCTTTTTATTTTATTTTTATTTTTATTTTTTGTAGCCCTTGTGGTAGACAAATTGTGCTTTCTTGTCGTATTTGAAGCCTGTAGCCTTTATTTACAGCAGCTCTGTACCAATAAATCCCTGCGTGATGCTTAACTCTTAATCAAGAAGGAAAATAACACTCTTTCAGTAAATGCTGGCAGAGTGGCTGCCTGGCTATACTTCATGCAAAGAAAGCTGTGACAGTGGGTGGGTGGGCTAAATAGCTCTGTTCTGCTCTTCTACACTTGAAGTTGCTCTGCTGCCTGCAACACGGAAAGGAGCGCTGCTGGTTTGTACCCCTGCAGGCAGGCTTTCTACATCAGCACGGCTCAGGCAGCTCAACATTTGAAAGCAAGTTGCATCAGATCTTGCTGAAACAAGGATGAGGGTGGCAGATGCTTCTGTACCATCCCAGCAGCTCTGCTTTGGGAGTTTCTAAATGTACTGGCAATTGTGACTCTTTTTTTTTTTTTCTGGCTTTGGATGAAGCTGTTCCTAAATGTTTGGATTTCCAGGGATACCACCCAGCTGTTTGTTATACCCCTTCCTCTTGCAGAGCAGCATGTCTCTCCTCACCATGTGCTTTTTCAACAAGATATTGACAGTCTGAGTGCAAGAAAAGAGTGAATGTTCCAGATTCCCACATTTCTGAGAAGAGCTCTTGTGATAGTACACTTGCATAACATGGGTACACTCAAAGTCTATAGGGTATTATCTGGAAGCTGCCTTCTCATTGGTTGGAATGTGGGAGGGTGAGAGCTCACACATGATATAGGATGATCTCATCTGGCTGTCAGGAACCCGTTTCTCTCTAGCCCATCTGCTTGCAAAAACCCTTGGGTAAGAATTATTAAAAAATACCAAGCTGCAGGGTGCGCCTGGATATGCTCTGGCCTCACATGTGAGAAACAAAGCAATCAATAGGAAATAGTAAATAAAATAATTTGAAGAGCCAGCACCAGAGCCTCTGAAAGCAGGCTGGCATCTGCTCTCAGCAGCTTTAATTTCAGTTGTGGTAAGAGGTGGCCAAGAGGTCAAAGTTTAGCTTGGCGGTTCTTAATAATGTTAAATGCCATACCTACTGACTGAAGTACCAGACTAAAGATAAGGCTTGAGGTTTTAATTTTCCTTATTTTTGAGGTTTTGAGATGAATTCCACTTCTGTGGAGAAAGCAGAACAGCAGCTAAAACTTAAAAACTTGCATTGCTAAATAATAAAACTTTTGGTGGGAGATCTCACTATCTCCGGTTGGCATGCCAGAAGACATCAGCAGGGTGAAACTTTGTGAAACGCCTTTCTAAGGAAGCTTCATTTTTGTGTAAAAACAAAATTGAAAAAAAAAAAATTCCAGCTGACCAGGAGAAGAGTGAATCAACTTGCTTAATGCTCAGTTTTTGCCTATGTTTTACATGGCAGGCTACTCCTCAGGAGTAAAAGATGCTGTAGCAGAGGAAAGTGATTTGCCCATCTGGTAGAGGATGTAGGAAGTGTTTTGAATCTGAACAAGCAGGTGACAGTTTCATTGGAAGAGCTTAACTCTGAATGAAGGAATTAATCTCATCCTTCTTAGTCTCTGTCGAAATACAAGTGTGCCCAATTCTGCAATGGAGAAGGAATCTAGTGGATTGTATTGGATACGTTGCAGAGATGGGTATTGTGAGGGGAGAGGTGCTCTCAAGAAATCTGGACAGATGTGGAGCAAAAACAGCTTTGGGGATTGATGGCTTAGCTTGAATTCATCCATTTCTTCCAGCTTCTCTTGCTGGAAATTCACTGCTTCCTAGAAGAGGCAAATTGTTGTTTCCCTCAGCTGGGATGTGAACAAACATACTTAGCACTAAAACTTCACACTAAGAACATTTGGTTTATTTTAATACCTCTTCCCTCCCTCATCTTAAGAACAAATAAAACTATTTTTGCTGTATAATTCCAGCAGAACAGATTGCCCTACTTGCCCTTCACAAGTCTATCTTGATGGAAAAACATGACCTTAGGAACAATTTTCAAGGGAGAGTGAACTGCTTATGTATATTATATTTGGCAAATTAATCAAATCTCTAATTCTAATAACTTCTGAGGCATGTAATGAAACACCCCCCCTAACACTTGACAAACACAAGGACTGACAAGTGGATAGTTTTCCATGTCAAATTTCTTCCCAATCTCACAAGAGCTGTTGAATAAAGCGAGAAACAGTGCATGTATCTCAATATGAACTGACTGAATTGTTATAAACATGTTCATTAAATTGGAAGATGGAGGATAATACAATGAGTGTTGGAAACTATTTGAGTTCCATCACCTCTTTATATATAAACTTGATAACCACTGTGAGATTGTTCTGATTATTTCTACAGCAGGGATTCTGGGGGAAGAAAGGAGGAAAGGGAAATCTGCCCTATGAAATACTGAGGGGCAAGCAAAAGTCACTTTGTTGTGTAGGTGTCAGGTGCTTGTTTGGAGCCACAGGTAGTGGCAAGTGCCACTATCTCTTGCAGTGCTGAGCTACTGCTTTTTTTAGATGTCTGCGTTTATTTATTTTTTTGAATAACCAAGTTGCAGTATCTTGAAGGGAGGGGGATTTTCAGAGGTGATATATTCTAACTGGAACTGAGTTTGAGCACGGGAAAAACTGGTAGTAAAAAACAACACCCCATCAGTACCAAAAACTCAGTTCAGCTAAGATATTGTAAAAGTTTTGAAAGGCACCAGAGGATTCAGAACTAGTTTAGATTGAAATTAGCTCAAATCTTTTTTTGGCTTAGATATTCTCAGCCTACATTTCTTCCCTGTGATAACATTCCGCTTCTAGTTGCATCTGTGTCTGAAGCCCTTTCCTTTGAAAGGTATCACCAATTTGAAGGATGAGGTGTCATAATCCATAGGTCTTCCAGCAAAACCTTGAGGCTCCAGCATTGCAGATGGCTACAGCCAGAAACCATTGTGCAGCGTGGAAACCAAGATAGCTCAGGACACCTAAAGCCTCAGATACTTCTCTGCTCTGTTAAATATCTCAAAGTGTGGGAGTGATGCCGTTTAAGTGGAAGCAGTGCACAGTTTGAGCACATCTGGTGGATTGTGCTAGAGAAGAGAATATTGTGGGTGATTGTGAGATAGCAAATGTAAGAAATAACTGACCTTTGGTGTATCTCTTAGTCCTCTTAGACACGCTGAAGCATCCTACTTCTCACTGCTGCTAACATCTTAGCAGTGTACTGGTGGCAAGCTATTAACTGTCTTTCATGGAAAGAATGTTGTTGGAAGATGCCACGTGTTTTGTGAATGCTGTACTGAGAGTGAACAAGCCTTGTGTGGACACAGAAAGGAGATAGTGCTGAAATACTTATTTCTCTCCACTACGTTTTCATTAGGGAAATAGCGCGTTGGCTTCTACCAGGTGCTGTGAACACTTACTCCAGTGGACTTGAAAGGGACCTGTCCTGGGTTTAGTTAAAAATCCAGTCCTGTTTAGTGATTTTTACTTTCCAGTTTAGTGTCTTCTAAAAGGCTGCACGTTCTGAAGTTAGCAGCATGTTTTTGCAGACTGTGTGTGCTACTGGCAGTGATAACACCTGATGTTTACAGTCACTGCCTGGGACTGGGATGCAGAAAGGCTCTTGCTTATACTTATTCCTCTAGTGCCCAAGGCCACTGCTGGCTCTTGGGTGCCATGCTGGGGTGCTGAGTAGTAAGAGGAGGCACAAGGAAGTAAAAGGTTGCACCTCTGGGGGTAATAGACAGGACAGGTGACCAGCGAGAGTATTCCATCCCATATACGTCATATTTAGTATAAATTGAGTGATCACTAGAGTTTCAGCCCTTTTTTTTCACCCTCCTTTTCTGCAATGGCCGGTGTCCAGAGAGGACTCCATCTGACCTCCTGCTTTTGATCCGGATCCTGAGCTCCCGAATCCAGCTCCCTGTATCCAGCTCCCGCCGCCGCTGAGCCTGGGGTTTCCCCAGTGCCTCCTGCTCTGCAGCACCAGTGGTGATTTCTATCGGGGGAGGGAGTTGGGTTTGATATCGGGCTACTGTCTATAGCTGTATACAAGTCTTTACTTTTTATCTTTTCACCATTATTTCTATTCTTTTCATTAAAGCTGTTCTAGTTTTTTCTTCTCTAACCCATAAGTCTCTCTGCCTCATTCCCTTTTCTCTTCCCGTTTGGGAGTTGGGGGGGAAGAGGGGTTAGAGAGTGTCTGTCCGCCTTAGTGGCTGGCCCAGCCCCAACCTGCAACAGGACCTGAGTAGTTTACATCTCTTGGGGAAATTTTACATGGTTGAATATTATACACTTTCTCCTCTGACTTAATTATGGAAGAGTAGATTAACTACAATGTTGTGGTATCAGTCATTTGAGGTATGAGCCAAGCATTGGAAACACTGCTGGCAGTGCTGGGAATGTCCTGCTTCCCTGTCTGGGAATGACACCATTTTTCTCTGGTGGAGCAGGGAAGGTGAGTTCATGCTCCCCTTTTTGATTTGTATCAAAAGAGACTAGTGGCACTGACATGGTCTTTTGTTGCACTTTGACTAGAAGACTGTGTCCTAATTGGCAGCACTAATTTTAAAACATTTTGTTCCTTGTAATTATCTAGTCATGCTAATTTGAGTGTGTTAAGCAATTTCTTAATGGAACTTTCCTTACTGTTAAAATCCTTTGTTTAGATCTGGTACTTTATTTGTTTAAGCTGAATGAAGTAATGATCACTTTAGTCTCCTAAAAAGAAACATTAGCTTTGAGGAAAACTATAAATTATTTTTCCCTCTAACGGCACCTCCCTTCCACTTCTGTTTGTTTCTCTTTCCTAGTTCTGTGAAGTCCAGAGTTTTCATAGTCTGAAATGACAGTTGGTTGGGAAACTACATAAAGAGCTGTAGGAGCCGAACATTTCTATATCTCATTAAATTTCCCTGTTATTAACGAGAGTATTTCTCTTGTTAGTTTTTTCATTCCCCTCTGGGAGAGATTTTTTTGAGCAGTAATGCTCTAAGAATGTATGGTTGAATTATCTGCTGCTGCTCTGATTTCAGTGGAGTGGGGCCAGCAGAGGCTTTGGCCCACTGTTTGTCTAAGTTTCTCAGAAATGCTCTTCAGAGCAGATTTGCAGTTTCCCAGAGAAAGCCTAACTCTCACATATTAATCCAGGCAAGTTGTAAATGGAAGAACCACATGACAAACTGTGTATCAGGGACATAAGGCTACCTCATGTCCAATTCCCTTTTCAGGTGTTATGTGTGAAATGGTCAATAGTAACTCTTCCATCTTCATCTAGTTATAAGGATCTGTTAGTCGTTTGGCTGTCACCTGAATGTGTCTCTTCTCCCCGAGTCCATAAACCAACTGGTGTATCACAGGACTAAATGAAATAGTCAGAGGGTTTCCCACTTAGATGGAGTGAGGTTAAATCTGGCCCATAACAAATGAGCTGAAGAAACAAGCAGGTGCTCATTGTGCAGTAACTTACTTCGGCTTGGCTATGATATACTGTTAAATATATTATAAAGATTGTGCAATGTCAATGAGGAGGGTGAACTATAAGGCCCACTGTCTTCTGGTTTTTGTGGGTCATGTTTGTTACTGGTATAAGTGGTTTCAGGACACTGATGCGTCTTGTTGGAAAAGTACCAACTTCTTATGGACAATTTGGAGACATCTTTGTCTAAACCTGCCTAAAAAGGTCAGCTGGGAGGGGCTTGTAGGATATATTGATGTGGCTGGACACCTGCAAAGCAGAGGTCTTGGCACACCAGCAACTTTAATCCACAAGTGCTGGGATATCTGCATGGTATAAACATTTGTGATCCTTTATTGTAATGCCATGTAACTTACTGAGCTCACGTGTGACCAGCCAAACTGCGCTTTCCTTGAGCCAGTATTCTTCTTCTTGGTGGGAGTTCTGTGGCTTGTTACAGTGTGGGGTGTTCATCACTGACCCGCTTGGACTAAGCCACGGCAAAGGCGAGCAATTCTGTCCTTGGAGAAGAGAGGGAATAGTAGGAGGTTAAACCGGCACCCCCATTCCAAAAATAATGGGTCACAAGCAGCACATGAGCTCCAGTGCACACAAACTTCTATAGGTATCTGAGTTTCTTGGAGCCTCTATTTTATTGGAGATTATGATGTAGGAGTCTTGTATCCAATCCTAAAGCCCAGCTCAAAATTTGAGTGTTGGGATCTATCAAATATACATTGTATTGGAGAGGGGAGCAGGATTCCTTTCACTTTTGCAGCTTTCGGACTTTGTTGCGAGGCTGTTTGGCTGCGCATCTTCTCAAGAACAGACCGAGTTGCTGCCTGGTTCAAATGTCCCTTTTTGCACAACTGGCAGAGGGTCTCTCCTTGCTTACGAGATGTGGAAAAGTCATGGCATCTCTCCCCACTTTGGACAGAGGCACAACATGGACTTGTGGCTCTGTACAAAAGGCCACAGCCTTACTGACAATACGCCATCGTATGAGTCACTTAGTAATAATATTCCAAGCTGTCTGAGCAACCGTGAGAAAGATCTTAGTATGATCAGTTTTCTGAGCACTAGCGCAACTGGGTCCATCCTTTCATGCTGTTTCCCATTGTTTGCTGTTGCAGACAGACTTAAGAGTAGCTGACTGCAGAGCTAGAGGGAAGTTTCCTAAGCACTCTTAGAAGAGAGACCACCCAAAATTCCTGCCCAAAGATAGGGATAGTAATTAGGGATGAATCCTTCTGTTGACAAGAAGAAAGGTTATGACCCACTGTTGCTTGGATCAACCTTATTCTTCTTCTTTGAAAACATTTTTTTTTGGTTATGTTTGTAAGAGGTACTTCTGCTGGGGACTAGAATAAGTAACCAAATAGCAAAGGCAGATATGTCTGCAGGATCTTCTGCAACTTCTGCCAAAAGGGGAGCTTAATATTTGTGTGACAGCAGCCCAGAAAGCCTGGAGGGTGTGGGGGTGAATCCACTGATTCCCAGCCTGCCCGTCTCTTTGGCAGGACAAGTAAGAGATGGAGAAGGAAGAGGCCTGGTGATGGGGACAATGTTATGCTCCAGTGGGTCTATGCGTTAAAGGGCTATTCCCAAGCAGAAGGGAAAAAATCCTTTCTTCAGCAGGGTCTGAGCAGACAAGGTACAAGCTATTTCTCTTACACCTGTGCTAGTTCAAGAATAGGAGTAAGTCTGGTGTGCCAGGTCTGTTTGTCCCCAGAACACCCTAATCATTTACCATAAAGCACCAGCCAATGGAGCTTCCATGAAACACACTCTGAATAAATATTTTTTTCTCCTTCATCTATTTCTGTAAAAAGGGTCTTTTGATGAAAATATCATTAGTAGGTTTGAAAAAAAAACCCATCTCCCGAGTAGTTATTTACCGAGTCTTTAAATACACAGGCTGAATAATTGACTCCTGTGAAAGTGCTGCTGCCGTAGACCAGGCAGAAATGCCCCAGGTCTCAGTGCAGTCATTTCCTCCAGGTTCTGCAGACGGGGATGTGGCAGCGTTTGTGTGGATGCCCAAGGGGACAACCTCTGCCACCACTCCCTGTCTGACCCACCGGTGTGGGACATAGCCAGCATCGCAGGCCTTGCCCTTTCCTGTGCACCATGTACCTGGCTGTGCTCAGATGGAGAACGGGGTCTTGGAAGACAAGGGGCACTGTGCAACCTGCAGAAGACATTAAGGAGGATTAGGAGTTTTCAACACCTTGTTGTCCTGGTAGCGCCTAGGGCTGGAGTCAGTCTTGTCCATCAATATTATGTAACAACAAGACCAGCCTCACTAATTTAAAAGAATTTAAGAAGTTTCAATGTGGTCTTTGTACCCCTCTTGTATTTCTGCCCAGGGAGGGCTGGTGGTGTGGTGGTGCTCTGAGTCACTGAGATCCTTTAAAACTGCACGTACCTTCAGTAAAATAGTTCTTGGAACAAAAAGTTGCTTTCTAAAATCAGTGCCAGTCTGCATCTTTAAGTGCCTGAAGTAGCTCTTAACTTGGTCCTGTGCCCCGGAACCTTTAAGGTGTTTAGTCATCTGCCCCTCCCTTCAGGTGCTGAATTCAGTTTAGAAAAAAGACTGTGAGTCCTAAATCAAATGGTGCTTACTGAAATATAAACTTTTAGTCAGGTGCTGTAGTGGATATCACAGTTGCCCAACTGCTAACCTCCAAAAATTTTTTGTTTCTTGTATCATGAATAAATAACTATTCATTTATCTAGAAATAGATCAGTTCTGTAGCTGATTTGATCGCCTGTCTAGTCATTCATTCTTGATCTCTTTTCTATTAATCACTAGGTTTTTCATTATTCAGCAAGGTTTGTTATTTTTAATATAATCTTAGCAAGGAGTTTACTAGTGTATTTTGGCTGTTTTCTCCTCTCCATTAAAGTGGCTGTAATGGTGCTATATTAACAATTATGCAGTGCCAGAGAAGCACAAAGTCACCAGAATTGACTAGTGAGCCTTGCTATGCATATTCAGACATATGGATAAAAATGTTGGCTGTGACTGTTGAAAACCTGATGGGAACATTTTATAACCTGTAATCACTTTCATGGTGTATTTTCAGGGGGAACTGAAATACTTGCTAAAAAGTCTGAATTTATTGATGTATTACTGTCATGCACGTGTTGAAAACAAGAACCTTTTGAGGTTTAATATTAAGTCTTTCTGCATGATTCTGGGAAAGGTTATTGGACAGATGCCTTTTATGCTACTAATGCCATGCAAATTGCTGTTAGTCCGAGCTGGCATTCAGTTCTTCACATTTAAACTTGGGGAGGGAGTACTTGAACCAGACCTCTTTGCATAAATAGTATCTTGCTTTGTCAATAGCCTCAAAATCCACTTAGATACATACCCTAAGTTATAGTGGACTGAACTGAAAACCTCTGACTTCCCCTCTGTCTCAAACTCATCTAATGAGCTAAATTTGTGTGGCTAGGAACTGCCTATTTTAAACATGTATTTTGAAATGTGTGGTTTAAGGGCTGGAAATTGTGTCTCTGTTCTAAGCATTTCTCATTTTCCATAGTTCCCAGGCTACTCTCTTAATAAAATGATATTGATTGTGCATATAGTCAGAGTGTTAAGGAGAGGATGGCTTTGTGTTCTCCTTTCGCCAGCTCATCTTCAGGGCACGGTGGTGGTCCAGCAGTGGCAGCAGAGCAATATTACTCTATTTTAAAACTCCTATTTTAAAATATCTTTTCAAAATATCATATTTCACATTTATCCATGCTGTCAGGCAGATAGCACTTACTTGTAAAAGCAGATTTCTGTTGTTTCTGCTACATAAAAAACCACAGTGCGCTCAACAGCCCAGAAAAGCTACACGTCCCATTCCCAACATGGGCCCTTTTGCTTCTTTTAAGTTAACTTGAAGTTTTCTCTTTTGTATTACTGTATTGTCTCAAAATACCATCTAGTTCTTATAGTAGGTAGGATATCAGTCATCCATTAACACTTACACAGAAGGATATGTTGCATGAGGCAGCTCCTGCTTGAGAAAACACTGAAACTGCCAAAGAAAATCAAACCAGAGACTACTTGGCATGAGGTTTATCAGGTAAACACTCCACTCTGGGTAAGGAAGAAGCTGCTTCCCATATTGCTAAATATTTCTTGAAGAGAATCCTCTGACAGGAGGCTGCACAAGGATGCATATGTGGTGGGGGAGAAAAGAGCAGAACCAGAATTAGGTGTAGCATCAGTTTTTAAGAAAATGCAATGATTTGAGCATCAGGCTCAATGCACAAAATGACTTTATCTGGGAAGATGTCCGAAGAGGAGAGGTCTATCGGCTAATGTCATAATTGTTAGTTTTGGGACCCGCTGACTGTGCTGGAAATGCCAGCTCAGTGTTGGTGCTAGGCATTGCTCACTAGCATGTGTATGGTGTGACATCGGATCCTTTACATCAAACACGGATGTCTTCGCCAAAGTTGCCGTATAAATGTACGTCTTGAGCTGTCATTTATCGCTGTAGACAAAACTAAGCTGGGCTAGATGCTATATTTAAAGCAGAGATGATAGTAGTACTTGCTATGGTTATAGGCTTCCCACAATACTAAGGAAATGTGACAAATCCAAGCCAACTATTTTTCCAGATTTTGTGCCAGAGTTCAGTTTGCATAGGTGGCAGTATTGGAAACTCTCCAGAGAAAGCTTTTTATCTCACCGTTCGTTTCTGCTAGCTGTTCTCATCTTGAATCCCGCTCGAGTCTAAGCCTGCCATTGCTGAAAAAGCCAGCCACTCTGCTATCCAAAACAGCTCACTGCTTTCAAACCTACCGCAGATTGAGAAAAGCGAGCCTTGGGTAAAGACAGAGCTGGGCTTTTCCATTTCCTCTGCTTATCAGAGCCAAAAACCCTTTTCTTACAAATTGAACTCATCCAAAGGAACTGAAAGGAGAATATGGATTATTGCCTGGTTGCTTTCTGCACAAGCATATTGGTTTTCACTATAGGCATGGGCAAATAACCTATCCCATAGTGTGCTGAAGCCCACCCATGGGGCAGATAGGCAGGCACATGCAAGTTTGTGGGCTGTTCTTGCCTCATTTCAGTTTGGAGGTGAGAGGAGAGGGAACTATAATTAGTTACCTCTGCCACTGGGAGTTGTGTCTACACCTCAGCTGAGTGACTGACACCTCTGAGTAAGAACACTGAGCAATTAATAATAAGTTTTGTAATGACCTCTTGGACAAAGGACCCATTGAAATGAAACTTTGGGGGATTGGGCTGTTTTTCCAATATTTGAGGATGCTGAATGCTCTGGTTCCACAAATAATACATGAAAAATTCTGAAACTCTTCTATAATATAAGTACTCTTCTAGAATATACATTCATACACATACAGGGAAAAAAAACCACAATGTTTTTACTTTTTTAGCAGTATTACCAACTGGCCACCCACTCTGAGTCTTTCCCATTCTGGGAAGTGAAGCTTTTGGAAGCTGAGTCTTTTGATTTGGGGAGCTGTTTTAGCAATCTTGGAAACATTGTCTTTCAGACCAATGTCTTCTGTCCATATCTGGAGGGAGCCAACAAAGATGGCCACAAATGGGACCACCTCTGAAATTCAGGGCTGTGAAAAGGGTTATAGAGATAGATATATCCATAGTGTCTGAAAATGAAACAGTATCTAGCAGATTGAAGCCTGCCATGCATTGTATGCCTCAAAAGCAGTAGTTAGTGCTAAGCTCTCTTGAAATTCCTGAAACCACCAATTATCTAAAGATTTGAATAACCTCTGAAAACCTTTGCCTGCTGTTCTGTTATACTGGAAAGCAACAGCTGTGTTGCATAGTCCTGATGTGGCTACCTCTGACAAAAATCACTTTTTTGCCTTGTCTATTTAGAGTGTGGCTGTTAGCATATAGCATAATGTGGATGCCTTATCCCTGGAAGTGCTCAAGACTAGGCTGGTTGGGGCTTTGAGCAACCCAGTCTAGTGGGAGGTGTCCCTGCCCATGGCAGGGGGTTTGGAACCAGATGATCTTTAAGGTCCTTTCCAACTCAAGCCATTCTATGATTCTATATTACTAAATAGAGTTCAACAAAAGTCAAATGACTTTTTGTAAATTGGGAGGACCTTGGTGATGAGCTGGTGTCAGCTGACAGCACTTTACCATGCAGTGAACATGCGGGGACCTTTGATCACCACTTATCCAAAACAGCTGAGTTAGCCACTTTAGACCAGCCTCATCAATGTACTAATCTTATCAAACTCACTAGTGATTTCTCATACCACCACAGCTGATCTTTTCACTTAAAGATCACTACTTTAAGTGTCCTTCATACTCATAAAGAATCATAGAGTGGTTTGGGTTGGAGTGGACCTTAAAGATCATCTAGTTCTAGCCCCCCTGCCATGGGCATGTGTATCTTAGACTTGCTGTTAAAGTATTTAAACACATACTTAGGTTTATGCATGTGACTGCCTTAATGGCTTTACTGAGATTATCTGTGTGTTAGGCATGTGTTTGGGTAACTCACCAACTTAGAGTTTAGCTATGTATAGAAAAAGTTCTCTGTTCTCTAGTCCAGGAGAAACAGGAGCTCTGCAAAACTGGAAGGCTTCGCCAGTTGGAAGCAAAGGGACCCTTCTCATTAGAGGCCTCATAAGCCTGGGGTTAGAAAATTAAGCTGAAGCATAATAGGAGTATCAGCAGAAAGTAGAACTTGCCAGTTAGAAGTGAAGTGCTGGCTAAAACCAAATATCCTTACAAACCTGTGCAGATGGATTGATTGGAGAGCGAGATTACTCATCCTTTCCTGTCTAGACAGACCTAGTTTTTAGATTTCATTTAAAAAGTTAATACTTATCTTTGATGGCTGACTTGGAGGTGGAGTGAGGCTTTATGAATTGCTGTCAATATGGTTGGAAATGGAATTTGGGTAAGTGTTAGTAAAACGGCCTTACCTTTTGCTGTAGCTCAAAGAAACAGGCTCTTCTCTGTGAGAGCATAAAAGAGAGAGAAGCTCCCCCTGCCTCCTTTTCAGTTGCAGCAAATGCAATTGACATGTTCTAGGCTGACATGTTCAAGAAAATCTTGATCCATTTGCCTATAAAAAAGAAGCACTGCATCCCATAAGGTCTTGACATAAACCTGAACCAAAAGCAAGGTTGTCAAAGGTATCACATGGATGGAGAAAGGAAAGTGGATTAATTTGTATCTGGAGGACTTTTGTATCTTGGGGATAGCACAGCTCGTTTAAAACTATAAAGGCTGAAGATGACCTGTGTAACCTGGGCTGCAGGATTTACACTGTATGATGGTGGGGAAGCTGTCCGCTTCTTCAGTGCATGCACAAGCAAGAAAAAGTGTTTATTCTTCCCCCTTTCCATCTGCTCTGTTTGCAAAGTGATTTCTTATTATTGATGGGAAGAAGAGGATGAGGAGCCTCAGAGCTAGCTGTGTGCTAAGCAATCTTTCAAGGGGTCTGTTTGTTGTTGCCCCATTCACTTGTACACGGCACATCAGACCCTGATTTGAACCAGTCCAATGTGTCTTGATAGACTCCTGTAGATTTAAGGGAAAATAATATGAGAAATTAATAGATTTGACATTGTCAAAACTTTGCCTTTTGTTAGAGAAAGGGAGTACACTCTCACGGGTCTTCTGTTTTCCCTTGCCCTTGAATTAATCTGGTCAAAATGGTAGGAATTTTTCCCTGAAATATAATATTCCAGAACAGGTCAAACTGTTGATAAAACATTGAGCTTTTTTTCCTCATTTTTTAAGTTCTTTTAATATCTATTAAACTGTTGAGTAAAATGTAAAGAATCCAGACAGACTGAAAATACTGACTTTATGCTCAGACTTTAGAGGTGAATAAAGAATCATGATGGCTTATGATGACACTTCCAAATGAAAATATTTAGTAAAAATGATAAGGAAATAGGAATCGTATCTTGTAGTGTTGCACTTAATAGGGTGAATTCCAGGGCTTTCAAAAAAAGGACTAAGAGAACAGTCATGGCTATTTACTCATAAGCTAGCACAGATAATCAATATAAAACATGGTATTAACTTAGTCCTTAATGCTGCCTATTGCTATATTTAATTTCTGAACATATTAGACAGCAATTTAGCTTTTGCAACCCACACAATATTGAAGTCTGAGTTAGGCACGCCAGAGTACACTTCCCATTTCTAATTCTGTTGCTTTGAACAGCTACGGTTGAGAATAGGAGAAATTAGGTCCTTTTAGCAGAAGGGAAACCCTAGGCAAATCTAAGATCCAGATCTGTGGCATCTTCAACTCTTAAATTGGAAGAGAACAAGAGGTGCAAAATACCTGTGGAGATGAGTGCTGAAAGGACATGCCGGCAGTAGTTCTGAGAGAGAAAGAAGAATCTCAATCCGCTACTTAACTGCTCTCTCTAGGTAGTCAATACTTCTTAAGTCTGCTACGAAGATCACTGAGACATTGTTATATGAGAAACCCAGCAGAGTACTAGAGATGATTCTGTGCCATGCTAGAGCATGAGCTGACTTTATTAACAGTCTGGTTCTGATCTCTCTTCACTGGCTAAAAATTTAATAACTCCCTACTCATGGTTTTGGATACTGTAGCTCCATGTGTGTCTGATCCTGAAAGCAAGTCAGATCCCAAGAGTGACCTTGGAAAGAAGCTTTATTTCAGGTAATTGAGCTGTCCTTTCATCTTTTATGAAGAGTGTTAGGCTAAGTACTCTTTGGCTGCTGTTTCAGGGAGCTGGCACAAGCAAAGTGGTAAGTAGCTCATTTTAATAGAGCTGCACTCATTAGCATTCCAGATGCTGAAATGGTGCACAGCTGGATCACTGCCAAAGAGC
Source organism: Trogon surrucura (assembly GCA_020746105.1). Lineage (NCBI taxonomy): Eukaryota > Metazoa > Chordata > Aves > Trogoniformes > Trogonidae > Trogon > Trogon surrucura. The sequence goes on along the minus strand of CM036621.1, from coordinate 48,982,371 downwards.
TGACCTCCCCATCTGTGGCTTTCTGCTGGCCTAAAAATAAAGTTCAAACTGAGTTTATTAAAAATCTTTCTATATCTATACATATATAAACATGTGTATTTATACATGTATAAATGTACATTATGCCTAAGCTGATGTTTGCCCATTGCCTGCTTAGAGGATGAAGTCCTGCTCTGTCCTTTGCTGATGTCTTGCAATCTGATGCTTTCCCAATGTTCACGTCCAGGTCTTGGGGTGACAAGCTAGGTTTTCCTCAGAGCAGCGTTGAGACGCTCCACTAGTTCCTGAGCTTGCAGAGGGACTGTTGCTTCAGAGTACTATGTCACTTTCATTAATATGGCCGTGTCCTCTCTGTCACCAGGCTGGCATTTCTTCATGCCCATGCAACTCTAACTTCTAGTGAGTGGGAATGTTTTGAAACCCACCTTCAGTAAAAGCTGTAATAGTTGATTGTATGAAAGCAGCAACTCAACAGTGGTAAGAAAAAGATCTAATGATGCTAAGAACTGTCAGGGTAGGGAAAAGAATAAACCAAACTTATGGCTATGTATAGATCATCAGCACATCTTTCCATCAGGATCTGCATGTGGTATTGGATACTCAAAAGAAAGAAGTATACAGGGAATGACAAAAATAAATGAAGGTTTTGGAATGGCTTTTGTACAAGAGGTGACTGCAAGTGTTTTTAGTTTCAGTGTGGAAGAGATGAACAAGAATCACAGAATGTTAGGGGTTGGAAGGGACCTCAAAAGAGCTGTCTTTAACTTCCTGACCTGCAGGGAGAAGGTCAGTGTGGAGGGATTAGTCACTGATGGTTTAAAAGTCAGAGGCATCAAATTAAATTGCTAACTAGAGTCTTCAAAATGAATGAGAAGAGGTACTGTGTCACACACAGTATGAATCAAGTGCGGAGGTCAGTGCCAAAAGTTGCCAAGCAACTACTGAAATCTGAAAAAAGGCTTTAGAGAAATTACTGGAAAGAAGATTTACTGGAGATTACTAAGCACAAAAGTTTGTTGAAGCACGTGGACTCTGGTTCAAGAAGTCTGGGCTGCACATCGCCGAAAACAGAAGAATAAGAGGTGTTGCTTAATGCCTGTTGTTGCATGCTTCCTTACATAATTGGGTTTGCATGGCCCTGTGGCATGAGAGTCCTCTGAGACAGGTGAAGAATTCCTGATTCAACAGGGTGCTGTTGAAAGACTGCAGTGTTGCAGAACTAAACTAAGAGACATTATATCCTCTGAGCCACCATTTGGATTTCTACCTTCTCTCCTTTGAGAAGTGAGCATTCTGGGCCTGATTATTTATTTATTTATTTCTCCAAAAGGCAGTGAAAGCTAGATCTTTAAAGATACTTGGGCATTTTACTCCTATGTATTCTAAAATGAAATCTGAATACTTACAGATCTTTCCAAGACAGAGGTCACTTGTATTTAAATATAGACCTGTATGACTAGTTATTTTGTGCTCTGTTTTATCAGCAGAAAGGAGTACCTTTCTTTAGCTGCTTGCACTGGTAAAGGCCCTTTTCTTCACCAGGCTTTGCCCATTTCTGGATTTATACACAAGTGAGTTTCTACTTGGGAGCTTAAAAATGGCTGGTCCATCTACCTGAACAAGTCACTTGGTGACACAAAGGAAATGAGGGATGGCAGAGGAGAAGCTTCATAAATTACAATTGTGCACAGGATTGTTTTTAGGGGAAAGGGAAGAATGAGGGGAAAAAAAATAGCAAACCCAGTGCAGAACAAGACCTCAGGAGAAGAGTCAATGTGTATCATCCCATGAAGAGGAGCGATGGCTGCAGCAGCAATGTGCAATCAAATCACAGCTATGCTGAAAGATGGATTAGGCACCCTTCAAAATGGTCAATGGAGAATACCACACCATTACAGGCCTTGCAAGGGTGTCTGAGATGGGAAATATCCATCTATTCTTTGTTTACCTGGACATGGTGGTTCAACGAGCATTTTTGCAAATGATCCCAGTTCCCAGTAAGATGATGATGTTGGACAGAACCACTATTTGCCCATCATAGTCTAGTTCAAAGTTGGTCTTGTGGGTTTATGGTTGTCTAGCTCCCTCTCAGTTCTGGTACGTGGGCTCATTTTTAATTAAACACCCATCATTTAAGAAACCAACAACAGTCCAAAAAAAGTTTTATTGACCAAAGTCTGAAAATATGAAGTGTTCTTTGGGGGGTTTTGGGTGTGGATAGTGAGGCACATTTTCGTAATATTTAGTATGTCATCTTCAAGCAATGTTTTTAAACCTCAAAACTCCAGGGAAGTTCTGTAGGCTTTAGCAAACAGATGTTAGCAGTCAGGAAAGAATTATGATTCCTGCTCAAAAAATATTCCCTCTTGCCTATCAAGAGATCCTGACGTGCAACACTTTCAAGATATGTGTCTTATGGAAGTGGGGACACGATGTTTCTGCAGGTCTGTGAATCAATAGATCAAAAAGAGTTCTCGAGTTCCTCTTAATCGGTCATCAAGGCAACATATTGTTTGGGATGTCCTGATTAAGAGAGCGTGTGTGTGTGTTAGTGCACATTTTGTCCCTGTCTAAAGTTTGACTCAGCTGCTGCTTGTAAGTTAACAGTTTTAACTTAAATATGTGCATTAATATCCTACATATCCTGAGTTCTGTAATTGTGCTTCAGGGATCAATGGGAATTACTAACTGTGAATCCAGACCCCTGCTGTTATGAAAACTGGGGAAAGGTTGGCCCCGGAGTTCTTGATGAGGGTGGGGAATGACAATAGCTGGTTGATGGGAAAAGTTTAGCTTCACGTCCACAGAATTTTATCAGCTTTCTAGCACTTTCTGTTTAAAGCTTAGTAGTAAAGTTACACAGAGGACCCTGAGACACAGCATGAAACTGTGGCTCACTGATCCAAAGGACTGGGACCTTCTGCTCTCTCACAGATTATTTGACAGTGTCTTCATGAAATTGCCAAGCAATGTGGGCATAGTTGTGTGCTCAGGTACAGTGAGAAGCCAAAGGACGTTCTCTACGTTCCTGTTGCAGAGGCCCCACATAATAACACAACTTCACTTATCTTTGGGTTGATGCAACTCTGTGCTGTGTCCTTCCCAGGGGAGAGCATCAAGGACATGATCTGCTCATTCGTCAGAGCTCTTGTGCTTTAAGGTTTGATGGAGGCATCTGAAACCTTACTTTAGCTTGCTTTCTTTGTAGTCCTCGATGTGGTTAATTTGAAAACCTGTAGACAACTTGCCTATACAGCCACTTGGGAGTCTGTGGCCTCTTGTTGCCTGTTGCCCACTAGGTCCATTAAAAGCTGATCAGGACGTGCTTCCACACACAAGAGCTGTGTTTTTTGAACCCAGAAGTGGCTGGATTTGATCCCTGCACATGGTTTCCCAGTTTTGCTGCTTTTTCCACTTTTTCTTGGGCTATAATGAAAAGGGAAAGGAGGGAAAATGGCTCTGCCAAGGGAACTGTAACACTTGTTGGCTGTGGTACACTCCCTTGCTAGCTTACATGTTACCTTCTGGTGTTCTGCTGCTGTTCTAAGTGTACATCTCTCCATATCTTTGTTTCCAGTCTACATTCCTATTCTTGAAAGTTACCTATCTGTGTGGGTTTCAGCCTGACAACTTCTTGAATGTTCTGCTTCTGCTCTTTAAGGTCTAGCAGCCAAATCCAAAGGTTCTAGGTTTCCTTTGAGCGTTTTTGTCAGTGGGAAGGAGAGAATGCTCTCTATCTCCTCTGTTCCTCACTAAAAATATGGACTGATTTTTCTTTCTCTGTGAAGGCAGTGTACAGTCTTAGTCTGAACTGGCGTATCATTTTCTTCTCATATCTAACCAATGGATCTAGTGGTATATCTCTCCTTTCATCCTTCTGCTTGTTTATGTTGTATGATCACTGTTTCAGTGAAGGTGAGAGTCCCAACCTCAGTGTTTTGAGAGTTCTGATTTTTGAACTTAGGATGGGATTTGTTAATAATTTCAAAGGGGAAAAAAACTCTTTGAAATAGTTTCACTTGATCTTAAATTTAGTATTTACATTATGTTATACCAATATTTACCTTAATAGACGTGCCCCCTCTTCGTAGGCAGTTGGCCAGGCTTTTTACATTAGGGTGAAAGTGCCTGTGAAAAGTCAGTATCTCTGATTAATACACGCTAATTTTGTCTGTGCAGATTATGTATGACCCTTCCATTATCTTCAAAAAAAGCTTCCTGTGTCCGTACTATATGGTCTCATTTTACAAGTGATTCGTCCTTTGTGGTGGTGGGGAAAGGACATAGGGGATTCCCTAGGAAAATGATGCATTGGCCATAACTTCAGTTTATTCTTGCCTAATGGAAACAGAAAATACTGTGCACGGATCAGCTCTCTGGAGACCAGCCCAAACTCATTTGGGTGTTTGAAATTAAGTTCCTCTTGATTTGGTATCTTCAGTGGAACTGTTACTCAGAGATGCTAATTTAAACTTGGGAGGATTATAATGTCTTAGTTATGTTCACGTAATTATCACTAGTTTAGAAGGAAGCTGTCAGGAAGGTAGTTGTGAACCTCACCTAGAGAACTGCAGATGGCATAGGTCAAATAACTGTTTCTCTGTGACTGATATGAAGGAAGAGAGATATTTCGAGAGTGTTAATGGTAGCAATTTTTGCCTACCTCAAAATCCATTAAGTCTTTGGCAAGACTCCTTTGTATACTTCACCAGACATGTGCTGGCAGGTTTTCTGACTTAAGGTGAAATCCTTTGCAAATGGCTTGGTCAACCTAATAAAAATCAGATCTGCAGTTTCTCAGTTCAGGAAAGTACAGCATAATTGTGATTATAGCCTTTTGCTGTCTGAGCCACTTAAAAATGAATGACATGCTGAAGAAAGGTAGAATTTGCAGATTTATTTATTTATTGCCTTCATGTTCATAGTGGCTGAATGTAAAGACACATTATGTGATTGCAAGTCCAAGAATGGTGCTCCCTGGAATGTTTTTGAAAGCTTCCAGAAATAGAATGAGAGTCTGACGAGCTTGGATTGAAAAGTGCAAAATGCACTGAAGCTCACAAGTTTAGGGGCAAAGAAGCTCAAGAGTTGTGTTAGAGGCAAAGAAAGTTTTATATTTTCAGCTGTTTCAGGCCTGATCCAACTCTTGCTGATGTCAATGGAAAGCCCTTTGCTTGAGTTCTTCGTCAGCAAGGTTCTGAGACCTGAGAGAAACAAAATTGATGGAAAAAGCTGTAAATGGGCAGTTTACACCTTTCAAACTGTTTAGCAGAAGGAGTTGCAGAAGATTAATCTTTAGCAGTTTCACTGCTGAAGACATTTGAACCGTGAGAAGATGCAAAGATGTTGGTAATGAGTGCTCAGATGTTGCCATTTGCATTTCCAGGATTTTGAAAGGGCAAGCGGTGACTGCTCGAGTGGTGAACTTGGAAAATATGGTGTGTAACTTTGTATGTTAGTGGGATTTTTTTCAGGAGGCAGAGTAAAGTATGACACCACCACCAGGGCACTGGAGACAGGCCAGATATGCATATTTGGTTAGGGAAGAAAAACAACCATCTGTCTAGAAAAGGATGTAAACATTAAGTTTAGTGTCTTCTGCGATAGAAAGGAAGTCTTGTATATTGGGCTATTCTGCGCCTCTCTTAAAAGCTACTGTAATTCAGACTGTGTTGAAAAGGAGCAATTTGGGGATAGATTTTCCTTCTTTTACTGCATTTTTCCAAAAGATGACTTTTTCTCATAGGTCCCTTTGGACTCAAGAAGGGAGAAATAATTTGGAAAGAAATAAATCTCTTCTGATGGCTACTCAGAAAAGCAGCCAGTGAGCATGGGTGATCTAATATTAATAAATGCCATGGGTGATGCAGTGAATAATCTCTCAGTTGTTTTTGTTATGCTGTTGAGAAGTTTAACTTTAGGCTACCAAGAACCACAGGCACACTTACATTTTTGGAGTGTGTGCACTGCAGCGAAACTGTGGCTGGAGTGTCAGTACAAGGAGTGAAGTGTACTCCAGTACGGCGATTGTGGCACAATCAATCTGTAGTACACGGGCTGTAAGGCTGGAAATCTACTGAATGCAAAGGAGCCTTGCACCCCCTCAGCAGTGCAGGATTTGGGCTCCGAGTGGCTGCTGGCCAGAGGTCTGTTGGCCTTGTAAACCAGAGTAACTCCTGCCTGAAGAATGACAGAACTGCTGTCTAAAATAATTTACTGCTACGCAATCACGTCAGACTAGGAATGGTCTTGCATGTGTTGACTGAAGACCTGAACCACTCAATTCATTGTCTTTGTTGTTCATTATCTTCAGTCTGGTAGCTGAGGGCAGTGAATCTATTCCAGTTTGAATTAGGTTGAGTGCAAGCAATCTTCAAACACACAAGACCCTTTTCTACTGTGACTGATCCTCTATCTTGTGCTTTCTACCTCTTCTCTAATCCATCATTTTTGCCTCGGGTCCTTTTCTCAGTCTTGCTAAAGCTGGTGAATATGAGACCACTTGTGTTCAATCATCAACTGCAATCAGGATTTGGATGACAAACCTAGACCTTTAAATTACAAATTTCCGAACAGTTTTGTCCCTAATACTGTTATCATGAGCTTTTACAGTGTCATTTTCTCATTCTGTCACATATGCAAGGTAGGTGAATATCAGTTAGTTGTTATAAATCCGATTTAACAGTTAATAGTGGAAAAGTGCTTCCCAGTATAATATTACAGCTTGGACTCAGAGAAATGACAAGTAATTAAACTGGCTCATTCTCACTGTTGGACTTTAGTTTGCAGGGACTGAAGAATGTTGGATGTGATTTTGAGGGGTCATTCTGTGCTACGAAACTGAGAAAATGAACCTGGAAAAAAAAATACAGGAGAGGTTTGAGTTCTGGTCACCAAACTACGAAGGAGACTGCAGAGGAAGATTTGGAGAAGCTGCCACAGGCTGCTTATGCAGTGCTGGAGCATTAGTAGGGAAGAGAAATATACACTGGGAATATAAACACACCCAGGTCCAGATCCAAGGCCACTAAAGGCAATGCACAGGCTCCCACTGCCGCTGTCTTCGTGTTGGACCCGACTCTTTCCTCCACCCTCTGTGCTGAGCCTGGGGCTGGAGCGCGTTGTTGCAGTTGAGTCACCCAGGCTCTCGGAGCAGGAGCCTAACGTTAATGCATCTGGAACAGCAAGAACCTGGCCAAGCGCCTGTTCTGATTTGGTGAAATATTCTTGGCAACTGCCAAGCATTTTTAAACCAGTCCTTCATGAAATACAGTTTGATGTGCCAAAGGATGCCAGTTGCACTTTATGTGCAAAGTGTTTTAAGGAGACTTATGTGCAGACTTATGTTCATGATATTAGCAGGAGCTGCACTGCCACAGTCCAGCCAGGATTGTGGTCTCTGGTGGGTGAGAACTGGCTTCTGCAGTGTCAGGTAGTGTAAACACAAATGCCTCTTATTTCTGTCATCTTTCATCCACCACATTTATGTAAGCCCGGATCTGGCCACAAAATCTGTCATACGGACTCGTGCTGACTTCTGTGGGGCAGTTCTGGCATGGAGGGGCTTCTCCAAACGGAGCCCAAAGAGCTGAGGCTTTTCAGGGCAGGGGTGCTCTGTTCTGTGTGAGCCCTAGCTGGCGTTTCGTGGGTGGTTGTAGAGCAAGTGATGGCAATGCTGTTGATGGCTCCTTCTGTCTTTATGGGAGGGGATAAATGCCAACTTCTTAGAAAGTTAATTTTAATAAGCCAAAATAACTCTCCAATTATTTTAAGATTATGCTGGTAGTAAAGGCATAAGTAGCACACTTTGTTTTCCAAACATGTTTGGAAATACCATATGGTTGGAATCAGTAATCCCCTTTGCATTGTAGCGTCAGGCTTGCTGAATTTGACCTTCTCGGGTCTAATATTTTGCTGTTTAGCATTCGTATGGCTTATGTGCACTTTTCCTTCCCCACAAGCTTCAGGGCCATAATAAAGTCTCCTTTGCAAATCCTTCCTGCAAAGGAGAGGAGGAACCAAACGGCAACACCAGACAAGAACCAACCTCACAGTTATCACCTGCCATGAGGGGGAGTCAGTGTGTGGACAGAGCTGTTTTAGTAGCATGAGAGCAGTCCCAGACAAGGGGAAGGTGATGGGTATGTTGCTCTGCACCCCATGTCTCAGCTCTTCTATTCCAGGAGAAAAAGGCAGGAGCCACTGAAATCAGAGGTTCTTGGCCTCCCAATAGAAAGCAAGCTTACGTGCAGCCAGAATCCTCCTTGGCCCTGGACCAGTTTCTACGTATGCTGCGTCCTTCCCATGGGTAAACAAGCTGCAATCCCTCAGGCCAGATGGGGAATTAGCCTGTCTCTGACTGGTCCAGATCCTCTCCTCTTATAGTGGAAATATGGAGGTAGCTCTGGATCTTACAGGTAGGACTAAAGCATGTTTGAGAGTGTTTCACATCTTCATGTTAATGCATAAATGCATTCCTCTACTGGAAAGAGATCCTTAGCTCTATATTTGCCCAGGCTCTTCTCCAAAAAAGCCAGGTATGTGTACTCCAGTTCCAGCAGGAGTCCCTTCTTCAAGGGCCATATGTTTTTCATGTGCCTTATCCTATGTGTAAATGTGGAAACCATTTACTGAAGGCAGGTCACGGCTGAATTAGACTAGAAAGGGGTTTACCTTGGGGCACTCAAGCTGTGGAGCTGGCGAGCAGGGCACCAACATGTGTACTCAAGTTTGGGTTAGGAAATGCATCTATCTCAAGCTGACTCAGGGCTTCTCAGCTGGACACCTCAGGCAGTCCTGTCCCCTCGTTGTCAGCAGCTGGGGTGGCTGTAGGAAGGGCTGTGGGGAAAGGGAACGTACAATAAAGCATCAGGGCTGGCACCTGGGCAAAGCAGGGACGAGAACTACAGCCACTTTGTTATTCCTGCTGCCTGTCTTGTCTGTGCTGAGGTGGCCTCGTGTCAACCCTTCATGCCTTCTGAAAGATGCTGTGTATTTGCAGTGCTGATTTGCAAGCCCTTCGAAGGAAGCTGTTTCACTTCTGGTGCGCATGTTTTTGCAATGTGCCGAGGGTAGTGCCGCTGACCAAAAATGCACATTTAAAATAATACTTTATCTTTTTCCTTCTGAATACAATGCTTTGTTTGACCTCAGGTGGGGGGCAGATGATTTCTACTTTTTGGTGCATTCAAAATTTGTAAAGCATTTTGGGCAGATCTGAAACAAAATGTCCTGTTTTCAAGTTCAGGCAGGGAACCAAAATGTAATTATTTGCACAGCTGTAACCGTACTTCAAAGGAGACGCAACTCCTCATGGAGCCCCAGGTGCAGGGATAGGGCACTCCAGTCCCTGCCACAAGCTCTGCATCCCCTTTTCTCTGCATCTATGGCAATGCAGGACCACTGTCCCACTGTTCTGAGGACCGCTGGTGCATCTCGGCTAACAGGTGGGGTTTTAAAGTAGGAAACTCAAGGTGTGGTTATGCTGTTTGGTCAGTGAATGCAGCTCCTCCTTTGCTATGGGCTGCTGTGCTTAGTTAACGTGGTGCTGACCTTGCCTTTACAGCTCCATCAGCATAACCCTCTTCCTGGACAAAAATCCGACTGGCATCAAGATGCAGCCAGACAGGGTCAGCTGCAGTTACATGTACACAACTGCACAGGCTCCAAACATTCTGCCTACAAATTTCTGTTTATAAATAAATAGGATCAGCTTTCATCCTGTAAGCAGTGGTTCAAAAAAAAAAAAAAAAAGTGTGGAAACGGGCATTTTAAAGAAAAAAATTCCACAAAAAGGTGCCTCCGTGAAAGTGTTTTTTTATGGCAATATTTTTTTAATAGCTAAAATGTCCAGCAAGAATTGTTTATGAAAACATTTTTGTCTTCCTGTGGTCAGAATTTACTCCCGATATTTTGCATTAAAATTTGGGGAACCTTCTTAAAAACCTTGGGAAGGCTTGAAGTGTTTTAAGTGCTTTCACAACAAAACCAATTAGAAATTCTGTTTATTTTTACGCCAGCAAAATAGGTTTATATATTTTAACAAGCTTGTCCCTTTGGCTTCCTCCTGCCTCTGGTTTGAGCTAGCGTCCCAAGGAACATGGACAATAAGCAGCCCCTCATGTGACAAGGTGGAAGTTTCCTCTGCCTGGACCTTATTATCTTTATTTTAAAAAAGAAATCCCAAGTGCAGGCTGTATTTTAGTGCTCATGCTTACAGATTTGCTTGATAGGCAAGTGCAAAATAAGCTTTTTTTTTTTTTTGACACTTTTCTTCTTTGCAGTTCTTTTGTAGTTTGTTCTGCCCAGAGTGCCGTGGTGGTCCCTGCTTTCTCTGGAGTTTGTGTATGAGAACTGTTTCATGTTGGGTTCCTTTCAGATGAAGATGAGAAAGAAGGGGGCTGGCAAAAATAAGGAAAGGGGGACAGAGGCCAGAAGGTCTAATCTGGCAAAAAGCCACAGAATTTGATATTGTGGATAGTTTTGCCTGTCCAGTTTATTTCTGCAGCTGGGTTTTAGTGGAGATGGGGGAATTGCCGAAAGGATTGCAGAGCGCCGCACAGTGAGGCAGTGCCGTGGGGCCTGGGAACACAAAGAGAAATTTTACCAAGTTAAACCCAGTGTTTCTTTTTTTTTCCCCCTCCTTTAATATTGAGTTCTATATCTGATTTTAATGGATATTTATTCCCATCTTGCTTTATAGAGTGGTTATTGAAAAAACAGCCTCTTAAAAAAAATTATTAAAAATTATGTTTCTATTGGCAGGGGAACATTTTTACAAACAAGGTATGTAGTTACTTTTTTAACTAGTAAGGGACCTGCCATTTCTTTTGGTAACTGACACAGTGTTGCCTCTTTAATGACTGGGTGCAGAGATTTTTTTTTTTTTTTATTAAAGCTTTTGTGAGACTCCAGTTTTAGCAAAAGTTTGTTAAGGCAGACTTGAGACTTCTGGAATGCTTAGTTCTCCAGCAAGGCTGTTTGAACAACTCCATAGTCTGGGCAGATGTCCAGCTGGGTGTATTGATACTTTGCTGGAATGATCCAGGGAAGATTTGTTGCTAAGTTGTATCTTGTCTGGCAAATCTTGCTCAGCAGCGCTTTGAGATACACCCAGCTCGTGCTTTTAGCATCCCTTGGAACCATTTGTCCCACTGAAATGTGGAGCAAGAGTGAAAGGTGCTCCTGTGTTGCTGTCTAATTGCTGTCTCATTTCTGGGATCACAGACCCTCAAATAACTTGAGCTGGTGTTAAATCCTACGAGAAATCCAGCACTGCCCTGTCTCCTGGGAGTTAGAGGTGGCTGAATAAGCAACCTGCTGCTCCTGTCTACAGCATCTTCCCACTGCAGCTCCCAAAGAGACCAAGATGAATCCCCAACAAGGGGCTGAGACTCAACTTCTTGAGAGTTAAGTATCCATAGGTTTTCATTCAAGGAAACAAGTTGTAATTTGGGCGCAAATTTTGAAAAGCTGCATCGATCCCCAAATTATCTTCTCTGCTAGAATCCGTTTGCCTTTATGTGCCCGTATTTGTGTTGCTGCATTCTTAAATAGGACAGCAAATACCAAATTGCATGCAGGCTTGTGGCAGGATGTGGCCTCAAGGAAGACCAAGGAGAAGGTCTGTCTGCCAGATAAAATCCCTGCAAAGCTGGCTGGCATTGGTTAGACAAACGGAAAGCCAAGACATCTGCTACACTGTCAGAGGCTGCTCCCTTTGCTATCTCCTGCTGCCACCCACGTTCTCCTCATACGTGTGTCCTGTCCACCTGCCCTGTCCTGACGTGTGCTTTGTACGTCTAGACAGGAGTCTGTGCGTCTGCCTGACAGCTCAATCAAATTCATTCTCCTGGATTGTCTGGGCACCCTGGAAATGCTTGCTGTGGGACACAAACATTTATGGCTTACCTAGAGCCATGTTGCAGCCTTAAACCACAAGTATTTTGTGTCCTGGAATTAGCCTTGTGTTTACAAATATGTTGGTTAAAAGAGCACCAGAGATTTAACGCAGAGACCCCTGTGCTACACAGGCTGCAAGGATGACAGATCCTCTTTTCTGACTCATCTGCCCAGACAGTCTTTCTGTACTGGCTGCTTCTGCAGCGTATAGAATTCCCATCACTAATAACTGAAAATTAAATAGTAGGCTCAGTGCCTTGAAGCACTGTTTTCCATGACGGGGAGGTTACAGGCACTTTGTTTATGGCCCTTAGCAACACATGTTATGTTTTGAGCAGCCCCTCAAGAGCGTGGTACTGGCAAATTAGTGGGATTTTAGGGAAAAGTGCATCTAGAAGGCTGGCACAGAGGCCTTGTCACAGGGAAGGTTTAAACATTAATTAAGAGTAACTTAATTGAGCCATGCTAGAGGATCTGCTAGTGAATCCCTAGCTCAAAATGAGGGAGTTGCCTCAGAGGAGACTGAAAGCACTTGAATCCTGAAAGGCATCTCCCCCATCCTCAGTCAGCTGCTGGCCAGTTCTAGAGGCAGGTGTAGTGGTCCTTGCCTCAGCAGCAGCCTAAAGCAGCATCCCCTACGTCCCTTTACCTGCTTGTTTCTAACCCAGTGCCTGGTATGCCTATCTAGTAAACCAGCATGGTAAACTGGGTCAGTGAACTGCTCCAGGCTATAAAATAATCCCAGAAGAAAAGTTTAACCTGATCTGTTCACTAGTGCTGTGACCTGGGCAGCCCTGAGATCAACGGGGCTCTCAAAGCAGAGCAGGTGATTGATGGGAGACAGGCAAAGGTGGGAGCTGTTTAAGCTGCCAGAGCTGCTGAGACTAACACGGTCTGACTTTGCCAACCACCTAAAATCCTGCTCATAGTTAGATATTCCTGTCGTCTGGACAGAGCTAGACACTTCAGTTCTTGCTTAATCCTCGTCCATAAATTAGCTGTCCTCTGGTTAGTTTTACACATAGTGTTCAAACTAGCCGCATCTGTTCAGACCAGGCAGAGGCAGGCCAGATGCCTAGACCAGCTCAGGGCAACAGTGGCATTTGCTCCTACTCTAGAAATTATGGCTGTAGTACGCTCAAAGGATAAGCTGAGCTGAGCTTCAGGACTTCTCAAGGTGAGTCAAGCTCAACACATTATTGTCTTTCTTCCCCAATGGTTGTTTTAGCTACTAGCTTGTCAAATGTTGCTGGTGGGATGGAGCAGTCCCCCTCGCAAGCATCAAAGTCCTTGCAAGCTTAGAGTCTGGTGTCCAAACCCTCTCTGTTTCCAGGTCACTGCCCAAAACTCTAGGCACAGAACTGTGCTAATTCTCAGTTCATTTCTCTTGGTCTAATGGCTATGGTGAGCTGGGAAACAGAGGGAATGAGAGCACTACCTTTGTGAAAACCTGGGTGAGTCTTCCGCAAAGCAGGATCTCCAGATTTAAGTCCCCCCAGCAATAAGCTGAACTACTTTGTGGTTGCCACCAAGCACAGACCTGTCAGATGAAGCAGGGGACCATGCAACTACTCCTACAGCCTTTAAAAGATAAGCTCCCAGCAAAGCTTTTGGTCTGGGAATCACAAGCAGAAGGACTTGTTAGCAATTTAGTGTTAGGTGCCAAAGTCATGAGAAGAAGACGGGATTTAGGAACTATTCGGGTGCAGTTCCCAACACAGAGCAATTCCTGTTCCATGGCAGTAAATCTGCCCACACACTTCCCAGTGCACCTAGCTTGGATGCTTGAGTTTCAGTAGCTCTTCAGGCTAATGAGGGGTGATTACATTCTTAAATAGATACTATTAATTACAAATGCCAGTTTTCAACTACACTTAGAGCCACTGGCCTGTGTGTGATTGATTCTCCTGCTCCAGAAGGATCTTTTTGACCCTGAAGCGTTTTTACAGCTTCTTGAAACTTGCTGTTGAAAACTGCTTTATGAAAATCACGCCTGGCTTGTAGCCAGGTGGTGACCTGGGGGGGAAAAATGAGAGGGAATCCAAAGCACCTCGGCATGAAAGGCACCTAAAGGTTCCAGTGACTTCATCCAGTCTGTGCCTGCCCTGGACTCCGGGGGCAAATAGGAGCAGCCAACGAGTGGAAAGACTGAAAGCTTGTTCCAACTCATGTGGCCACACCTCATCGGTACCTGCTCACTGTTCTCAGGGCTAAACTACTCTGACTGCGTCTTGTTGGATCTGACCTTCTAACCAAATAGCTGGATTTCATCTAACCCAACTATTTTGTTTTTAACAGATAGGAGGTCTTTTCATGGCTGAGCTGTTCAACCTCCAGTTCCCCCCTCCCCCCCCTTTTTTTTTTTCTTTTGGCTCAGGTTTGCTATAGTTACCCATTGTCTGCTCATGTCTGTCTACATGGGCAGCATCTCTGCCAGCCAGTCCCAGCAGGGACAACTCTGAACCATCTTTTCTTTTCAGTCAAGCTATCTGTCACTGTTATTGTTATAGATGGTGTTCAAAATGCCCGAGTTATCAGTCTGGTCTTTTTCAATATGGCTTTTATCTTGAATATGCACATAAAAATGCTGGTTTGCTTTGCAGTTTTGTAAACAGGCAGGCAGATTGTGTAGAGTGGCTTTGTTTGGGTCCTGTTAACTGTGAGGCTCTTTGAAGATGCTTTGAATAAACATCACTTGCTGGTAGCTCATTATCTAGTCAAACAAGGAGATTTTATGGTTTGGAGTTATAGAAAGGAAGGAACCAGCTAATGTAAATAACAGTCAATGATTTTTAAATGATTTTTATATTCATGACTGTCAGAAAAACATTGGGACTTGCAGTGTCTTTACAACAACTGTGTAAAATCTTTAGGACAGGCATAAGGGTAAGCATTGCACAGAGCAGTGGGGACTACCTGTTTACTGACAGCTTAAATTCTGCTCAAGTGTTTTGCTGGATTGGGCCCAGCGTATTAATTTCTGTCCTTACTTCATAAATATTTAATTAGAGGCATCACTTATGCATCTCAGATACTCTGAAACAAGGGAAGGAATAAGCCTTAAAGAAACTCAGTAAATGGACAAAGGAGTGCACAGAGCCAAATTCCTGCTTGGCAAAGTTCCTCCACTGTTAGAGCATTTGGTGGACAATATTTAATAAAGCACTTGGGTCCACACTTAAAACTTTATACCATTAGCATTCCCTGCCTCTTCCTCATCATCATTTTTCTTCAGGTGCTACTGAAGTTACACAGAGATTAGCATTATAGCTCTCCAAGTATTTGTGTTATTAGAAAGGAGAGGTGTCAGGTAGTGTGTTTCACCACTGCTAATGGTTTGGTTGAGCTTCTCCTTTGCTATGCAAAGGAGGTTCCATGTCTTAACTCGGTCCTTTGCAAAGGACTTTTTTCCATTTTCACCTTGCTTCCTTTTTTTTTTGCCAGAAACTAGGAGTTTATGACTAAACACATTTTTTGAAGTGATGCTTTCCACAGGAGGAAAAAAAAAAAAAAAGGATTTTTTTTTCTTTGGGGGATCAGTAGTGCATATAGGAGATAATGTGATAACTTTTTGCCTCATTTCCTGCTGCAGAACAGAGTGTAGCCAGAGCTATTCCCTGTGATGCTGCATGGCCAGGCATCCCCAAGGGAACAGCACTGCATACTCTGCTCCTGATTCGTTTGGGAACTGTGTTTTGTGGGGAAACCCCTCCAGCCAAGAACAGAACAATAATAACTCTACTTTACATGCTGAGAAGTTTAACTACTATCTGCAGAGTGCTTTATATACACATTAAATTTCATTTCTAGCTCTGCCAATAGGCTGAGCAGCTGGAATATGGCAGGGAAATGGTTAGCTGGCAGTCGGGAGGCCCCAGTGGGGATGGGGAGCCTCCCCAGCTCCACTCAAGAGCAAAAAACCACTTACCCCATCCTCAAAAATGAAGCGTTTTACAGATGTCCATAAAGGAAATTGATTTGGGCTGCTTTATCCCATGTATCTAAAAGGAGTTAGGAAGCTGTGTTTTCTTATTAGAATAACTTTTTTTTTTTTTTTTTTTTTTTTGCCAGGGGGATATTTGGTTGACTGAAAAATAATTGTAGTGTAACATACGAGGCTGTTTTCAGGTTTAAGGCAAGTTTCTCGCTCCTGTGATGGAAACACCCAGCAGGTCAGGGAGTGGTGAAGCGCAAGTCCGCCGTGGGAAAGTCAGAGGAGAGCAGACTGTCAGGCTAATCAGCGATAATCGTGAGGGTCAGAGAGTCCTGTTTTCCTTGGACAGATAGAAAGTGCCTGCACTAGGCTGGCTTAGAGATAGGGCGATGTGCTAAAGCAGCAGGAGCTGGGATGGCTCCCCAGCTAATGTACAAAACTGGCAGTCAGAGCAAAATTCCGAGATATGTTTTAAACCACAAAAATTTTGAGAGGATGCAAGTTTCCAAGCCTGGACACCTGAATTTGAATGCTATTGCCACAATTAGTAATGGACAGTTGTGATTTCTTTGCTTATCCTGATGCAGCCTTTAGCCATTCACTCCTGCTCATCGGGCTTTAAAAAAGGACACATTGACCATAGAATATTGGAAGCAGGTATTTTCCTGAACAAATGCTTTCCAGTTACACGGTATTGGAAAACTCATATGCTTTCTGTAGCACATTGGTGCATGTTCCTCACTCCTTTGCTTATTTTGAGCTCTGCTTCAGGAACTGTATCTTGATGTATACCCGTATCGTGCCTAGCATACTCAACCTCATCTTGGTAAGAGAGGAATCAGAAGTGGGCAGAAAAAAAAAAGAGAAAGAAAAAAAAAAGAGAGGGAGCAAGAAAAGTAGGGCTCATAAATATTTGAATTTAAAGCATTATGGTTGCCCAGAGCTGAGCTATTTCATTTGTCCCATGGAAAGCAAATAGGTACTGTACTATTCTTCCCAAGTATCTGACCCTCTTCTGCATCCCTGACTGTCATTCATTTGCATCTTGTTCCTCTTGTCCCTTCACCTCTGGTTCATAAGGAAGCTTGCTTTATTTTTCAGATGGGAGAAACATAAGGCAATTGGAATTTTGCACAGGGTCAGGTAAGGTGCCCCTGCCTAAGCTAGGGCTGAACCACCCTTTGGCACATGATTTATCAAAACAGGTCTTGTACTTCTGCTCAGATTTGTGTGGGTTTTTTTTAAATCCAGTGTTTGCATCTGGCTTTTTTGAACTCAGAATCATCCACAGGTGAGAAAAATGCCTCCCTGTGTCTCTAGCTTTAAGTGGAAGGTAACACACATTCCTCTTTCTGTGCGTAACCGCTCCCTCTCCTCCTTGCCCAGGCTGCACAGTCACTTGCTCGGGCTGCTCACCTCTGCCCTGCCTCTCACCCACCCTGGTGTGGCTGGCAAGCCCACTCCAGTTCAGGGTATTGCCCCACACCTGCCTGGGGGTTTTTCCCATGCCTGGACATGGTGCAGCCTGTGTCCAGCACCTCCACTGGCCTCTGAAGACAGAGGCACCCTTAGACTGGCCATCTTCCTTCTCCAGCTGCCCTGGTGGCGAAGGCAGTAAATGCTGTTTTTGATCGCAGCAAGCTGGCCAAAAGAAGTAACTTTCAGGTCAGATGCCCAACAGACGTTCAAGCTGGTTTAAGCCCAGCTGCAGGGCTGTGGATGAGAATCACACAGATGATTCTCTGAGGGGTCACCAGGCTGCAGAGCAGGTGTCCAGCCACCTGACTCGGTTTAAGCCCAGCTGCCCCTTTCCTCCTCCCTCTCAGCGCTGAGCATTCAGTTGCCCTCGAGTGCTACTTTGCAATGGGTGTGGCTCTATTGGAAAACTCACAAGCCAAACCTTTGGAGAAGTTTTTCCAGGACCTGGGAGCTGTGCTCTACCTGCTCCACCCTGAAAGCATCTCACCACTGGCTCACTGTGGTGAGGCAGAGCTGCCAAGGGAAGGTGGTAGCAAAGGGTAGGACATGACAGGGGCTGGGGAACTAGCAGTCTCGACAGCAAAGGACGTCTGAGAATTTGTAGCCCCTTTTTCTTTAAAATCTGTAAGACAGGTCTGAGAAGTACAAGGGGGAGGTAGTGATGGGAGTTGTTTTTCTGATTTATTTTGTTTTCATGAAAACTAAGAGCACTTTGACTGCAGAAATGTCTGTATTTCTCTTTTATCTGCTGAAAATCTGGAAGGGGAGGACTGGTGAAGATTGTGTCTACAGAGGAACCATGGAAATAAAGCTGATGAGTCAAGAGAGGAGTAGGTTTTAACCCAAGCCATTCGTGCTGTGGGCAGACCCATGCTGCTTTAGGGGGGCTGTTGTCTGAATCCCACCTGGGAGGTGTCCCTTGACTTGAGGAGACCAACACGTTCCCTCTTTGCCCTGCTCGCAGTTACAGACACTACATAACTTGATAATTGGGTCTTTTGCTGGTTTATTACCTGAGAGGCTGGGGGAGAGAGGAGAAGGCATTTGCATTCCTAGATTGACCCTGCTGAGGGCAGAGACCCCTCTAAACAGATGCCCAAATCTTGCCGCGAGCCCTCCGGCACTGCTTGCTCTAACACACGGGGTCACTTTGGTAGATGCTAGTGCTTGCTGGCGCAAAACCTTGCGATGGAGGGGTGCTTCTAGGAGGGGGAAAAGCAAAAATGACAAGTTTGCTTGATGAAACAGGAGTAAGAAGTCCAACTAGCCAAAGCTTTTGTTACCCTTGAGCCCAAAATGTCTGTGCCTTATCCCACGTTTTTCCTTTCAGGGCTGTTTTCATCTGCCTTTGCTTGGGGGCAGATCTTGCTGCTCTACCAACCTGAACTCATTCTGCCTTTCCCCCTGCCGCTCCTCTTTGCCCTCGGTTCCCCCTTGCCCAGGAGGGGCTGGGAAGTGCGGGGCTCTGCACTGCGCATCTGTCTGCCAGGCGTTCCGCTTCACTGACAGAATCCTCTGTCGCGTTTTTATTAAAGACGGGAAGTGTTTTGCAGGCTGGAGGTGACTCTGGGTCTGCTTGTCTCAAGCTTTCTAGTGACTCATCTGTCTGCAGCTGATATGATGTTGTCTGATATATTTTCGTTGAACTGCAGACAGCGTTATGTGCTGAGGTACTGAAAGGCTCATTTCTGTTTTGACTGTTGTCATGTTGGCTTGCAAAGCATAAGGTATGTGTCACTTCTTGGGGTTAACCATTCTCATTCAGTAATTTTATTAATAGCTTCTACACTCATGAATGAAAAAAAAAAGTGACTCGCTGAAGTTGGAAGGAGTAGGAGGGAACTTCTTGTTTTTTCCCGTCTGCTGTGGATTTCAAAGGCTTTCCCCAGAAAGCAACACTCACAAGAAGGCTGAGTTTCAATCTGCCTGAATAGAGCCTCAGCTAATTACAAGAGATCTAACTCTGGCTGTGTTATGCTACAGAATATATTGAGACTTATGAATGAAACCTCTTACACATTAGCATGTTAAATATACACCCACGATGTCTGGAGCTCTGTAGCAGGAGCTTAAAGGCTTAGAATTTAGAGTAAAAAAAAAAAGTCAATGGACTGTGTTAAGTTAATTAAAGAGGTTAAGGTGACATATAAATTTAAGCCCAAAATAAATCAATTTAAAAGGATTGTTGGAGACAACTTCAAACTATTTCTCTGGCCACTGATCACTACCTCTAACTGAAGAAATAAATGACAGTAAATATTCTATTTCTTTTAAAGGCATCTGTTTCTTTTAGTCTTAACTGTATTTATTTACGTACCCTGACCCTTCTGTGATTCCTTTGCTTTCTGAATAAAACTAAGCTGCTAAGTAATTTGGATGGCATTTACAGAAAGGCCAGGTTCAGGAATTGTGTGCACCATTCAGATGAATATTTTATCCTGCCTTTCAAGGGTGGCTGCATCTCATGTCCTTCATTGCTGATTCAGGGCATTTTCCACGAAGCCAGACCGTTTCTTCAGAAATGATGAGCATGGAAGGGAGAAGATCTGAACAGGACTCTCCTTTATTGCCTACGTAACCCCAAGGTTACAGCTGGAGGGGAGATGCACTAAAGACAAAGGTCGGGTGAGGAATAAAATCTCAGCTCTGCTGCACAGTTCCTGGTCCTGCAGCTAGAGATTGCCTCTGGTCCAACGGGCTGCAAACGATGCCTGTAATTTTTGGTCTCTAAGCCCCTTGCCAGGATATTAATAATTCTGTATGTCAGAGGGAGAGAGGAAATGAATTAATTAATTGAGGAGCTCAGATTTTCCATTAATGAAGCTGCAGGAAGAGACAGACAGG
Source organism: Trogon surrucura (assembly GCA_020746105.1). NCBI lineage: Eukaryota > Metazoa > Chordata > Aves > Trogoniformes > Trogonidae > Trogon > Trogon surrucura. The sequence continues at coordinate 48,962,213 of CM036621.1, read as the reverse complement.
ATTGCCTGAGCCACTCGCTTAACAACAGATACTGGAGGATAAACAAAGCATGGGAAAATAGGGGAACAGCTGAAATGTCAGTGAGAAAGAGGAACCCTCTGAGACCCTTGCAGTTTCAGTGCAATGGTGTTGCATTCCTCCCTCAAAACAGAAGTCCCCGAGGCTGAAGTAACAGGAGAAAGCAGAGTCCTGCTCTGGAAGTCTTAGGCAAAGAGGCAGAGGGGCCAGGTTATCCCTCTGGAATTTTTATCGGCTCCAGCTGCTCTTCTGCAGGCTGATCGCCCCTGTCTCTAAGGAAACGTGGGGAAGAGATGATGTTTCTTGCAATCTGGAGGGACTCACAGTATTGCCTTCAGGGCACCGGGTGTGATCAATTACCTGTGCTGTTTAGGTTGGCTTCTCCCTCCCCTTCCTTTGCTGACCTGTAACAGAACTTGTATTGAGGTGATTCATCCCCCGAAGTTCTCTCTGTTGCTATGGAATATTTTGCAAACAGCACACGTAGGTGACATAACCAGTCACATGTGTGTGCGCTGAGATGGTTATCAAGGAGTCAGTGGTGGGCTAGTATGAAGTTTTCTTAATTGTGTTTTCATTTGTATTAGTGAATTTGCAGTAATGACGAGGACAAAAATTTACAAGTTACAGAAAAAAAGCCAGACCCTGTGATTCATGATAGTGTTTCATTGAAGAAAAAAAGCCCCTGTGAGCAAGGTATCTGAATATACAGAATAGAAAAGGGATTATTTCTCCATGGGACTTTTGAAACGTATTTCACTCAGGTGCAGTTAATGGCTACAATGAAAGCACCTGGTTTCTTTGCAAATACAGCTACAAGCAACATGCATTTTAAGAATCTCAAAGACCGGAAATTCTGCCAAATCAGTGATCTGTTCATTTGGTTTAAACTAATTCAAGTGATTTGGGTTTAAATGAGCTACAGCCTTACCTGCATTTTTCTTGACCAAAATAAGAGTGGCCAAAACCTGTCATGTTTCACCCAACCATATTTATGCAGCATCATAGATGATGAGTATTTCTGCTATGCATTATTTGACAGAAAGCTCCACAACTATAAAGCACTTAATATCTTCAGAGTTTAATAATAAACAGCACATAAAAAGTCACATAAAGAAATTTTCAGAGTCGGAATATGGCTCTGAAGTTCTTGACTCAGTGTATTCACCAGACTTGTCAGTCCCAAATCCATCCTTAGTCTATACAGCCTCCATAGTCTTGTTGTCAAATGCGTGTGCTTTCCCAAGTCAAAGGAAAATCTCCTTAGGATCATGTCTCCCCATGAGAAAACAAGGACTGGTGTTAAGGGGTGTAACGTAATGCCTAATGGGATGCCCTAAGACTAAAGAACAAGGCTGTACCCTGGGCAAAATGAAGGTCAGAACCGTAGAAGGCTCACCAGGCACGTACCAGCCTGTAACTACTCTCACTGCTGGGGTTTGCTGCTGTGTGAGGCTTAGAGGAGTGGGTAGAAAGCAGGATGTTTGTACATTGAGCTCCTGTTAATGGTTACCCCAAAACAAACTTACACCTGCTCAATGGGACATTGTCCTGTCGTCCACTTGTGTTGGAGAGCGAGTCACCTTTTACGCTCGAGTGGTGAGGCAGTTGCCTGGGCCACTGTTCTGATCAACACAGACGCAACCCCCCTTGGAATTTCTCCACTCCTACCATGCTGATTTGATCCCCTGGGATGCCCTAAGACTAAAGGAATTTCCATGTCATAAAACTCATTTCCCCTGCTTAGGGATTCCCCGTGCTTGTGGAGTATGTGGACGTGCTCGCCTTAGCCCAAAAGCCACGTTACTGTGTTTTGCACAATATGCCACAAAAGAAAATCTGGCGAAGGTGACGCTGCATCAGGATCGGAGCTGATTTGCACCCTGACAGCTACACTGTGCTCCTCCTCTGGCAATTCCAGCATTTGCAATGACCAGGAGCCCAGCTTGAGCCCAGAGGAGGACCACAGGGCAGGTGTGTTGGGCTGAAGTTGTGAGAGGACCTTGAGCCAGTATGAGGTGAATCATGTAAAAATGCCAGCTGATGTCGCAGCATTTCAGTTTTTGTACTTAAACAGCTATGCCTTGACTTCATGACAGATCTCATCTACGATCACAGATGGCTCCAAGGTAAACTCACGGGGTAAAGGCCACCTCCACTCCCCCCCAGTGACAAGGTGGCCTCTTCTCAGTAACTGGAGAAATGACTTTCAGTCTTCCCGTTCTAAGGACTAATAAGCACCTTTGGGCTGAGCAGAATCTGAGCCCCAGTTTAATGGGAGGGAATAGGTGGACAGAAAGGAGAAGAAAAAGGACTCTGTTGCTGCTCACCTGTGCCCAGACCACAGGTTCCTGCTTTGCAAACCCCACAGGTCAAGTCGTGGGCCACAATCTAAAAACCTTCAGTCGACAGCACTACGTAGCTAAATTGAATTTGTGTTTGTCCCAGCACTTCCGCTAGAACAGAGCTGCAGAACCCTACACTGCAGTGTATTGGTTTTGCATGAATCATATTTTCTTACATTAGAAAAAATATCTATAAAAGCAGGAAAAAAACCCTGTTCAGCAAATAGTCTTTTTTAAACAAGCATGTAAATTTATTGTGAGCCCTATCAACTGCTGAGAAATGTCTGCTAGGGCCCCCAAATGTGCTGGCTCTCAGTCTTAATTGCTCTGTGTGCTACCTCACTATGCAAAGAGAATACATCGGAGCTAGATATAACAGCTGGTCACGTGTTACAAGGTTTCATCCTTTTTGGAAAAAAAAAATGTATATTTAATAGTTCTGGTCAGGTTTGTGTTGATAGCTGACTTTTCATTCGGGATCCTATAATTCCTTCAGATCAAATCTGAGACCAACTGAAATGTGAGCACTTCTGTAGATGTGAATTTGTGAAGAAAATTGCAGTGCTACTAACTTCTGACTAATCCTTATTCCTGCTTGAATGTGAGCTCTTTATAGCAGGATGGGAAGTAAAGCTGGTTTACCATAAACCCCAAAAGAAGTCTAAAAACTTAATAATTTTTTAAGGAAGTGTGTATTTTAAAGTCTGGTTTCATTTTTTTTTTCCCCCTCTTCTTTTTCCTGTTTGGTTTGTATCTTTGAGAAATATCTACTTTTCTGTTTTTATTGCACTTTCTCACACCTTCCTCTCTGGAGATTTAAAAATCTGCGATGTTTATACGCTCAAGTACTCTGATTTTATTGGTCCTCCAAGAGTTCCATATATAGCTCAACCTTATAGTTGGCTGATATTCTTCTCTATGGTTGAAACAAGGCCGTTAAAGAAATGAAACCTCTAAGGACAAACCCCCTCAAAGGTCATTTATCAGACATTTGGCAGGCTAAGTAGCAGCTCTGATAATGCTTCTGATGGGCTGAATGAAAGATCTGTAATCCCTTTTCTGTAGTAAATGTGGGCAAATCTGGATCTATTCCCCCTAGCAACCAATAATTTGACATAAATTACACAGCAAATGCTTAGCAGGGCTTGGAGAATTTTTTTTTTTCTTTGCCCTGAAGATGAACTTCATTTGCAGTAGGTTTGCCAAATCCATTTCATTGTAAAGAAATTTGCTTTCAAAACTAGATACCCCTAGGGATTGAAAATGTGTGGAAACTAAGCCAAAACCAATTGCTCGACTATCTGTATCGGCTGCGTTAACAAACAGTATCGTTCTTTGCATCTTATATTTACTAAGCTATTTATTTATTGGCTTTGGGCTGCATTCCTGGAAGCCTGTCAAGCCACTAAAATGCGTGGAGCCTGCCGGAGAGCTGTGGGGGAGGCTCCCACCTTGAAATGGGTGTCTGTGCCACTGGCTGAGCAGTGGACGTGGCTTTTTGCAAGGACCCATCTCTTAATGCCTTCAGGAATTCTCTTTGCTGGGGGGGAATCCCATCTGCTGTCTGGGTGGGTGCCTGAGCCCTCACGTGCCACTTGCCATCTGGCTTTGCCGGCTGCTGGTGTGACTTCCAGTTGGTTTTCACTCTCCTTTACATGCCAGCAGGGATATCTGATGGAAATCCCTGTCCCTGAGGAGATCTCAGAGCAACAACAAAATGTCTTAAAGTTGCTGTGCTGGACAATTTTGACATTTCTTCTAGGAACATGGTTGTGGATTAAAACATTTTTTTTTTTTTTTCACAAGAGCAATTAAGAATGCTGTTTCACTTGCAGTGTAGGATAGGTTTGCTCCTGGATTCGAACCTATGGGATCTAGACTCCAAGGTGTCTGTAGGCACCACTCTGATATAAATAAACCCTTTACCAAGTGCTGCTTGTCCCTACATTGTGGCTTTAGGTCACAGCAGCTCTGCCTTTGAAAATTGTCCCCGTCCAACCACTACCACTATTAACTTGCAACCTAACCCTACTAGAAAGGGTAAGCATAGTGCTCAAACTCAAAAAAAAATTACAGTCCAAAAGGGGAAAAAAATGTTCTTTCAGCCAATCGGAGCGTGGACTAAAGAATGAGGCACGTCTGATGTATTTAAAAATATATGGCCTGGTCCTGTAATGTAAAACATTGCTACAGCTCCCTGTTCTAATACAGTGGAAATTCCGTATTTATTTCTCATGAAGCCTATCTGTTATGTTATCCAACTGAGTTACTTAGAAACAGCAGCCATTCTAGTGTTTTAACAGGGGACTATAACCAAACTTTCCTTTGTGATTTCAGTGTAAGCTTGCCTTGACAATCCATGGAGATGACGTAACCAGAAAACAGCCCATTAATCTCATCTGAAGCTTTAAATTCCAAGGTGCAATAAATCAAGTTTAAATGAGTTTCCACTGAACAAAAGTAAAGGGGCTTTATGAAAAACTTTCATTTTCAGCGAGGGTTTCTTCTACTGCATATTATTATATAACTCTTCAAGCAGCAACTAGTTATGCTAAAGCAGGAGGGCACTGTTTATTTTTCTTTCTGCATGCTTATATGATATTTTGTTTAACAGACACCGAAGCTGCTCAAAGAAAAAAAAAAGGTAATTTCAGTGTTGTATTCCTAGGGGAAAAAATGCAGAATTTATTTCTTTATGGCCTATTGACAAAGCTGATTATGTACAAAATTACCAGAATCAGCTAGATATGTAGGAATGCTCAGTTAGGTATGAATCTGTAAGTTTATTTTCATGCTCTTGCTCTTCTAAAGCACTAGAAATACAAAACCAATTGTGTTTGTAGGCTGTTTTTTTAAAGCAGTCTCCAGCATTGAGTCTTGCCCTGTTCTTTAGCGCATAAAAGTTGGCAATGCTGTGGGTACATGAAAGGATATAGCAGAGGTGTGTGAAAACGCAGCTTTATCTGCCTTTGTTGGCTGTAGGTGCTGGAGAACGTCATAGATACAAATGCATGTGTGTGTGCTTGGCTGTTATACGTACAGTTCCACTAAATAAACACTTGCAGTTGAGGCTGGTTCTCACGTGGTGACTTTGCAGAAGCTGTTGGCTGGGTCTCCCTGTCTACATGCGCAGCTGCGTTTCCCCAAGCCTCTTCTTTGTTCACCCAGCTCCCCTGAACAGTGACGTGCCTCGCTCTGCCGAGACACGTCAGCCGAGAGAAGAGGAGGGGAGGTCTGAAAAGCAAGGGCTCTGCGAAAACACAGGCCTCTGACTTTTTAGCAGAGTTTCCTTCCATCTTTTCAGTATCTGTCAGTTCCTGCCTGCTGTAGGATGCAGAGGCTCTAGGATTACGAATGGCTGCACCAGACCTGTCAAGCTCCGCAAAGCCTCCTGTCAAAGTCCCATCAGCCGTTCAAGGCTTTGCAGAAGAAACAGGAGGCCCTGCAAGGGGAGTGGGAGAAAGGAGGAAAAGTGCTGCTGTCCTTGAGATTTTTTTGATGCAACATTTGTAAACACAAATGGTGTGGAAGCAGGACTTGACTGCCTGACTTGGTGCCTCCCGAGGATGACTGGAGCAGAACTCTGGGCTTCAGTGGGCACTTAATTTTTTTTTATTTTTTTTTTTTTTATAAAAGACAAACCTCAAACTGTATTCAGAAGCTAGAGCCACATCTGAGTATTTCAGTTCCTTTTACTCATGGAGTCTTTTTCTCAGAACGACCTGAGGCAGAGGCAGGGAAGAGAAGAATTCAGTAAAGCTAAGCTGGATCGTTTTGCCTGGAGCTGTTAGGAAATGGAGCTGTGAGGAAACAGTGCTGTTACCAGAAAAACCAAAGAGCCAGTGAACTCTAACTCTGGGCTGCCGTCAGATGGGTGGGAAGGGGCTGGAGCAGTAACTTTTTCCCCCAGATCAACTATAACCATTGCAATGTGCCCCTAGTGAAAGAGGAAGGAAGCCCTCCTGCGTAAGTGGCTTGTCTGGAATGTACAAAGCTACTCGGTGACCTTTTGATGATGTCCAAATTTTCCTGTTCAGAAAGTGCAGAGAGCAGTGTTTTCTCACCTTGCAAGGCTGCTCCATCTCAACCAAGCCCAGTACAGAGGGGAATAAATCAACAAAGTTTGAGAGGTGCCCAGACACCACTGCTGCCCAGGCAAGTGACTTCAGTTGGAATTGCTGCCCAGCCCAGGAGTCCCATCATGGGCACAGCTCTGCTGTGCCTGGCACAGGGGCAGCACTGCCCTCAGGGAGATGCTGGCTTAACCAGGAACACACAGGGATTAAGGGCAACTGCCTCCAGTACTTGGGCATGTATTTTTCTTGCACAACACAGTGAGGGTCTGTGGGAACAGCTGCGGTTGTCTGAGGGTCCCCCATATCTGTGTTACTGTTTTCCAGCACTGATTTTGGTTTTTCCATGAGTAACTTTATACCTGCTTGCTTCTAGGTATTTGTGCTTTGTGCAAGGAATAAAAAGTAGGAGAATATATTAATTTTTCTGCAGAACGAAGTAACGCCTGGAAGCATAGCAGGTGTGAGGATACGAGAGGTCTCTCTGAGTGTCATGACTAAAATGGCATCAAGAGAGAGGGCACTCAGCCTGCTCTCTGAGAAGGTTTAGCTTTGGTGGCAGGGCTGGGTGACCTGCAGAAGCTACGTGCTCTGTTGCTGCTGAAGCTCCCTGCTCAAGAACAGAGGTGTGCCTCCCATCTTTCCTTGGCCATGTTCGTGTCTGAGCACCCACCCTGATGCTCACTGAGGACTGTGGGAGCTGGACTCTTCCTGTCCTCTCCTTCCCTCCGTCCAGGATTTCTGTCTGAATGTGGAGATCTCTGCGGAGGCTGGTGAAGTAATAGGAAACGTTTCTGATTCTTCTCAGGAGTTTATGACCAAGGAAAACCAAACAAGCATCTGAGTCTCATAGATGTCTCGGGGCACTTTCCACTGGACAGAGTAAATGGAGGGCATTCTTCTTTTTGTCAGAAGTGCACCAGCTGGATGCCAGTTGAGAAGGCACTAGGCTTAAGCTAAAAAATCACAAACCAGCCAAGTTGCTGCTTGCATGGAGAAGCAGAGCTAACCATTTGAACAGGAATCTGAATCTGCCTCTTTACCTGAACGATCTGTGAATTTTGCACAGCGAGAACAGGATTCTATCTGCCTTTGTGACGTCAAATACCGTTTTGTTGGAAATTGCGGCAGCGTCACATTGCTTAGCTATTAAAACAAAGAGATGGAGCAAAAAGGCTGCAGAAGAAACACACATATTCAAATGCAGCTGTTTACCTCAGGGTTCATGTTGCTCCCTTAGTTCAAGAATGTGTTCTTGAAAAATATGTCCCAAGTCAGCCACAGTTTATTGGGCTTGTTAGTAGCGTCTTAGGTAGAAAAGAAAGGTATTTCCCACCCACAGAGAAGTTATAACAGAGCCTCACTGCCTGGGGTGATGGAAGAGGTGAAGATGCATGAGCAAAGGGGGGGGTCCCTTCTGGCCTTAGCAAAATACACGAATCCACAAATTTCCTCTGACTTGAGCAAAGCTCTCATTGAACTGAGGAAGAGCTGAAGCACACAAAAGTTGGCTGCAGGATCTTTTGTAGTTAGCAGATGGGGAAAGAAATAGCATGAAAGAGAAATGATTTCCTGATTAAATATGACCTAGGCTTATAGAGTTCTCTGGCACGGGAACAGTTCAGCTGGCCAGCAGACCAGATTTGCAGTATACCTTACCAGGTGATCTCTTTAATTAAAGCCATGTCAGTGTGCTTCTACGCCCTTCCAAGAAGTATTTTTAGACAGCTTGAGCAACACAATAGGCTTGCTCGTGTGTATTCTTTTAAGCTAACTGAAGGCAGATGCGACGGCACTCCTTCCTTAACAAAATATTTAGTGAAAGGATCTACTTCTAAAATCAGCAGAAGAATTCCCTCGGGAAGTCTAGATTTTCACAATAAGAAACTGTTCTGCTTTTCTAGCTTTGGGACAACTGCCTTTTGTCATTCCTTTGCCTCTGCATGCACTGTCATTTTTTCCTTTCTTTGGTAAATTTTTTTTCCAATAGCAAGCACCCATGACAGGCAAACACATTCAAAAACATTGCATCTGCTATTGAAACCTTATCAAGGCTGGAAAGTTTTCTATTAAGGTGCCTTCCCATCTAATTTCTACTTTCCACCACTTCTTTCCTGATTTCTTAGCTATACCGTGAGTATTTCACACTGCCCATTTCACAGGTCTCTCTAGCTGCCTTGTGTTCTCTTTCAGGCACTGTGCAGCAGATTTGACACAATCTCTGATTTTTATCACTTTATGCTTCCTTCTTGAAGTTAGGACACTAGAAATGGCTTCTTTCATGTTTCTCTTAAGACCAGTTCTTCTCTAGCTATATGCAGACAAACTGTCTCCCTCTAACTCTATTCTTGCAGCAAGAAGGTGACAAAACAGGACAGCATAGTCAGGTTGCACATAAATGGTCGTGCAACATCAGTGGAGGCAAGAGGTTTGACGAGTCAGACTTGAGTCATAAACATCCAGCACTGGAGTCTTGCTAAAGAGGCTTCTGTTACTGGCTGCTGGGTGGGAGAAATTTGCATAGCCCGGAGTAAATATTCAGACTCCTAGAAGCCCACCAAATCTGAGCTCAAAACCATATCCTGATATAAAGGTTAGACCCTGTATTCCAAATATATGGTCAGCAGCAACATCATTTTCAGGTAAAGGAAATTAATAAAGGAGCTTAGTTTATTCCCTTGAACCTAATTATGAAGTCCAGGGCATGTGCAGAAAGATGTGTGGGCTTTTTGATCTTGGCTTCAGGCTTCTGGAGGGATTTTATGCCTCTTCAGGGCCTTCTCTGAATGCTGCTAGGCTTCTGGGACTCTGGGGCCATTGCATCCTTGCACTGAATGGAAAAGAACCGCAGGGTGTGAAATGAATGAATGCAGGTTCTCCCAAGCTCTGAATTTATGAAAGCCTATGTATTATTCCTTAATTATAAGCACTTCTCCCAAGTCCCCTGACAAAAACCCGCTAAAAAGCCCACAACCGCGAAACAGATACCTGTTTTAAAAACAAATAAACTGTTTTCCAAGGCAGAGAAATAGCAATGTTTACCCACACATGTTCATTTCCAGGATGAAATATGGTGAGAGGAAGATGTCACTTCTCTCTCTCTCTGTCATCAAATGTCAATGGGTTTGTGTGCTTAAGAAACTCAGAATCACAGTGTTGGAAGGATCCTCTGGAGATCTTCTAGTCCAAACCCTCTGCTCAAGCAGCATTGGCTGGAGCAGGTTGGCCATGACCATATCCAGTCAGGTTTTGAGTATCTTAATTGATTTTATGATGTTAGACAGTATTTTATTAAACTGTAGAGGAAAGAAGCTGCAAGAGACGACCTTTTCAAAGAGCCAGAGAGCACCACTACTTGCCATTGGGCCTGTCTTGGCCTCAGCAGGACATTCAGTGACAAGTGGGGTTCCCCAGAGCTCGGTATTGGGGCCACTTCTTTTTAATATCTTTATCAGTGATCTGGATGAGGGGATTGAGTGCATGCTCAGTAAGTTTGCAGAGGACACCAAATTGGGTGTGACTAGGGTACGGAGGCTCTGCAGAGGGATGTGGACAGGCAGGATCAATGGGCTGAGGCCAGCTGTATGAGGGTCAACAAGGTTAAGTGTTGGCTCCTGCAGTTGGGTCAAAACAACCGCAGGTAACACTACGGGCTTGGGGAGGAGTGGCTGGAAACCTGCCTGGTGAAAAAGGACCTGGGGGTGGTGGTCCACAGGTGGCTGAACATGAGCCAGCAGTGTGCCCAGGTGGCCAAGAAGGCCAACAGCATGCTGCCCTGTACCAGGAACAGTGGCGACACTAAGACCAGGAACGTGATTGTTTCCCTGTACTTGGCACTTGTGAGGCCATATCTCAAATCCTGTGTTCAGTTTTGGTCCTCTCGTGACGAGAAAGACACTGAGTTGCTGGAGCATGTCCAAAGAAGGGCAATGAAGCTTGTGAAGGCTGTAGAGAACAAGTCTTCTGAGGAGCAGCTGAGGGAACTGGGGCTGTTTGGCCTGGAGAAAAGGAGGCTGAGGGGAGACCTTATCACTCTCCACAGCTACCTGGAAGAAGTCTGTAGCGAGGTGGGTGCTGGTCTCTTCTCCCAAGTAAGAAGCGATAGGATGAGAGGAAATGAAATGGGCTCAGACTGCACCAAGGGAGGTTTAGACTGGATATTAGGGGAAAATTTCTGCGCCAAAAGGGTTATCAAGCATTGGAACAGGCTGCCCAGGAAAGAGGTTGAGTCACTGTGACTGGAGGCCTTTAAAAGACGTGTAGACGTGGTGCTTAGGGACATGATTCAGTGGTGGACCTGACACCGCTAGGTTAACGGTTAGACTTGATGATCTTAAAGGTTTTTTCCAACCTAAACTATTCTATGACTCTACAATTTCAAATTCTCAGTCTCAACAATTTGTCAGCAAGTTGTTTCTGTGTCGCAGGGAGAAGTGAAAGAAGTACTATCAACTGATGCAATTTCATGCCACCCACAAGCACAGAGCTGCAAATCCCAGCACAGCACTGGAGAGGAGTCCTGGAGAAAGCAGAGATTGGTCTCTGAGCTCCCTGGGAGGGCCTAGGTGGAGGAAGCCTTGTTTGGTTTTGTGCAGTGTTTCTGGCAAGGTGGCAGGCTGGATGCAGATCTTTTCCTGCACAAGAACCTGCTGGTGAGCGTTCCTGGGCCAGGCACAAGCTCTGGAGGAAGTAAATAGTAGTTGGGAATGGTGGGTTTGTTCATTCTTCTCTCCACATTTTCCCTTTTTTCCTTCTTTTTTCTCTCATTGATCTTGCAGAAGCTCTAGAGGAGATCAGCCAGGGACACCAAGCTCCCATATGAGACTTGGCGAGAGTGCCCACCTCAGCATGGCTGAGCAGAAGTGCTGCGAAACCCCAGCTCCTCACTTGAGCCTGTGGTGGTGGGACGCTGGGTCCTTAGCATATCATAAACCAAGCAAACTGATTGGGTCACTGTCTGTCTTGCTCCAAGGAGAAAAATCCACAGAAGTCTGGCGTAGTGGAAAATTACTGAGGGTAAATAAAAATGTCAAAAGGAACAGAAACCTTCTGATGTATGGCCAGGAAACCTCAAGGTTTGCAGGAAGCTGTGCGGGTGATTCAGGGGGTGGTATTCTTCCCTTTGAGTCAGTCCTGAATCCATGCCTGGCTATGACCACATCTGAAATACGGCTGCTCTGAGAACACGGTGCCCACGAACACTGTGCTGAAGGCCTGGCTTCTCGCTGGATTTTTCTTGGAAAACTCCCATCCAGGAAGAGTTCAGGCTTGACCAGCCTAGCCGATGAAAGCTGGCAGAATCACAGCAAAGGCTTTGTAGCTTTGCTTGAGCAAGCAGAGGAATTCAGAGGTATTAGATCAGATCCTTCGTTAGTAAAGATCAGTATAACTCTAGCTGAGTTGCAACTGCAAACAATCCACCCAACACCTTTAATAGCACAACTCTGCTGATTAAATGGAGGAGAGGAGAAGAGCAGAAGACCTGCGTACTTGCTGTAGTTACAAAAAGTTCACTATTACTTCTAGAAGCCAAGTAGTAAAATGATTGTGAGCAGTGATGCAAAAGTGAGCAGAACACTGATAACAGTTGCTGCCTGAATCAGTTTCAGCTCTCTCTGTCTTGCCAAGGTTGAAACACTTTGCTTCACGCAAAGGGAAGTTACTTGGCAGTGAATTTCCCATCTTCGCTGAAGCCAGTGATCCTGCAACAGCCTGTTCAGACATCTGTGCAAAGTAAGTTGGTTTGCTGCAATGCTGTGGACAGGATACAGGATGGCAAATCACTTCATTTGGCACAAATTCCCACCCTGGCTGGAAGTATTCAAGCTTGGAAGCTTGAATACCTTCTCATACCCAGGCATGGTCCCCACAGATCACATTCAGTCCCGGTGACTGAAATATGTCCCGAGGTCTGTGCTGCTACTCCTCTGCAGCACTAGCTGTTCTGACACAGTGTTCCTGTCAATCATTCCATGTGGTGTGTTGTAGGGAGCAGTAGCTCCTTCAGCTGGAGAACTTCAGTGCTTGGGAAGAACAACAAATGACTAAGAATGAGACCTTTTGTGCAGTAAGGCTTTAATGTTTCCTTACAAACAAACTATTAAAAAAAGGCAACTGATGGAATGTGAGAGTGATAAGGCCTAAGAAAGCACGCTTAGTAATAAGATTCCATCACTTAATACTGGAATAGTAAAATGGCAAATAGCTGAGAAGTTATTTCCCATAAAATTTATTGCACCAAAAATAATGAGACTTCCTACTGATTAATGCTTTTTAAAGCGGTGTGGTGATGCATATGTAGTCCAACGGATGTCAGTGGTGTGGAAGATAAATTTTAAGTCTTTTCCTGGATTAGATTGAGATTGTAGGACCCATAAGAAATTCTGGACCTATAAAAACACTTAAACCTGTCTTATTCCACGTTAACTAGAGACTTATTAGGTTCCTAAAATACAGGGGCTTATGTAGTTGTCAGGTCACGTAGCTGCAGCTCGAACAATCCCATTGAACTTAGCTTTACCTTTGGGTAACTCTTGACAAGGTTTTGGTCAGATACTCACGTACATGTGGACTTGTACAGATGGGAGTGGAGGGACAGAGAGAGGGAGACAGAAGGGGTATTAGCAGGGCCCCTAGATTATTTTTTTTCCATCATCCTGTCTCACTGGTGGGAAATTGTTTCTGGCAGCATCCCTCGGCAGAGATGTTACAGCACCTCTAAGCTCCATGCCCTGTGGCTTGGGGAACTGTCTGAATAGGGAGGGGACTCTCTCCTGCATGACCAAAGCCCCTTGTTCACACCTACAGTCTACAGTATTAGTTTGTGCTGGACCCCTTTATGAAAACCTCACAGAGCTGATGATCCTCCGCATCTTCTGGGGAGTCCCAGTCTGTATATGGAGGAGATACTCCATCACTGAAGTGCATCGAAACAGCTTCACAGATTCATTCATTTAATTTGCAAACCCATAGTGACAGATGTGGTGATGGTCAGAGTGTTCAGCTGTACAAATGTGGGAGCCTGCTGAAATGGGTAATAGTTTGCTCCTTCTCTGCCGACAGCCTTTGACAGAAACCATCTCTCTGATCCCCAGATCCACCCATGAATATTATGAGCTCAGAAATAAGGCCCGCAGCCAAACCATTCTTGGTATTGGTTTTGCAAAAGAAAACAAAAAACAAGTGATGAGGTCTGTCCATCTGGTTTTAACCCATTTCTAATTATAGCATGTTTGCTCAATACAATCGATTCTTCCTGTTGCCCTGGTGGGATCACTTAGATGGTCATCAGGAGCTGATGGTTCTGGCTGAGCCAAATTTCTCACTGAGCCAGTATTTCTCACTGTGTTACAAAGCAACGCTTGCATAGCAGGATGGTTTCTAGCTGCGTGCTGTACAGTAACAGTGGGCTCTGGTGCTGAAGCTTGTCCCTTGAGTCCCCATCACTGCGTCAGCAGCCTTTGCTAAACTGGTAAGAAGTGACTGAATGGTGCAAGAGAGGGAGAAGGAGACTGACTGGAGGACTAAGCAGAGAAATAAGTGCACTGTCAAACAGGAGGAGAGCAGTGATAAGGGAGCCATGTGTCGGTCTGACCAGCCCATCTTCAGGTACAGTAGGAGTCGTTGTGCTGCACCGGTGCTGTGGCATGTTCAGTGGCAGGGACACTTTGGACAGATGGAAAGTATTGTCTGTAAGCCACTGTCCACAGCTTCCCTGTGAGTCAGGGCAGAGGCAGCGAAATAATCCAAGTTACAGTATTTTGGGAAGCTGAGCTAATTATGGTGGTAATACTGAAATTGCACGAGAGCAAAATTCTGTTGAGGGGAGAAAATGAAAGATTTAAAGAAGAGCTTTCTGATAGTGATTTTTGCTAGTGATTATCTACAGTTATGATGTATTTTCATTTAGTCAAAATACCAGCAAAGAAAAATCAGATACTTGTATGGATTGCGTGAATGCTTTTTGTCTAAAAGTTTCTAGTTTTCTCTTGTTGACTGAAAGCAAAAAGCAAGCCTGAGCTCAAACATCCTTTTGAGTTTGTCCCTTTTATACCACACAAAAGCAAAAGATATTCTGGGAAAGATTTCTGACCAAGTTTATTCCTATGCTAATGGCCCCTGCAGCAGACAGCAGATCTTTCTGTTGTTCACTGTTGAACTAAAATCAAGTTCCTGGGCAAGATCTTGCTTTTGTGGACACAGATGACCTGAGCCTTGTAACTTGTTTGAGCAGAATAGCCAATTCCACCATGAATAATTTGCAGAAATGTGTGTAGTTTGTTTGGGTTCTGTGGAGTATTTCTGTGTTTGGGTTGTGTTTTTTTTTTTTTTCTCCAAAAACATCCTTTTTCCTTTAGTAATTATGCTATAAGTATTTAACCGGGTAAACAGTGCCAATGAAAACCCTCCTAAAATATCATTTTTCATGGTTATCCTGCCGGCAGAACTTAAACTTAATGACTCATGTGAATCTCTGTTCCTGTCTCCCAATGGGAGCTAATAAATCCTAACAGAGTAGCTGCCACTTTATAGCTCTAGGAGAGACAGAGGAAATGAGCTCCGCCAGGACGCTTCGTGGCTGGAGGACACAAAAGTCAGAAAAGCAAAGGAAGCTTGGAAGAGTTGAGGAACATCTGGTGGTCCTTCAGCTGTGCTACACATCTGTAGCTGGAGACACTGCAGCAATCTCTGTTGGCTTTACCAGCTGCTGGTGCCACCTGACGCTGAAATGCCCTTGTGTTTGCATCGGCAGAAATGAGCTGTTGTGTGTTTCTTAAGGACATGCCAGCTCTCTGTCACTGCAAGATCTCAGAACACCAAAATACCTGCAGTCTCTCCCTTCCAGTAATGTATGATGGTTTTTGAGGGTTGTGGTCTTTTCTGCGAACAGCCTGTATTTTGTTAGGTCTGTCTCATGGTTGTGGCAAGTGTGGAATGGATGTGCTGTGGATTTTAACTGGACTAAACACCTCTGCTGAGCTTCTCTGGGGTTTGTGGGGAGTGATCTCAGTGCCCCAGCTGGTCTCCAGTCCAGTGGAGATAAGCAATGTCCATATCCCATTCTCAAAGCACTGTCGATGGATTGAAGTGGAGCTTCTCTCCTGAATGATGACATCTGCACAAAATATCAGCGAGAAGCTCAGATGGGGGATTGGGATCCCAATTTGTGAATCACAGGGATTCGTTATGCGAGGAGGTGGCTTATGTTGTCAGTGTGTTACAAGGACCAGCAGATGAACCCAGCCAGACACAGAAGCCCAAATAACAGTGGAAGGATGACTAATGTGTCTGTAATCAGCAGGCACCGCAGCAAGCTGCCATCGCTCATTGCTGTCAGAGCTGAGGCAGCTGCAGAGATGAAGAAGCTACGTCATTCCTCACGAGCTTTCCCTCGCTTAATGCAAAGCTAGGCCGGAGCGAGGTCTGCCCAAATGCAGGAGGTGGGAAGAATCCCCCATGAGACAAAGGTCTTCAAAAGGACCAGGTGCTCAGGTCAGTCTTAGTGGTAGGATGGTCAAAGGAGCTCTGAAGGCCTTGGGCAAGCCGGGTGTTGTGCTCGTGTGTCCAGAGCTGTGTGATGCAAAAGCAGCCTGAAGCCCAGGGTAGGCAGGAGCCATGGGGACACTGATGTGAAGTGTGAGTTTTCCAGTTCCCATCTGCATGGTGGGTACCTCCATTCACGGATAGGGTCAAGGCAGCATTGTCCTCCTGCCTCTCCCGCTCTCCTCACCACTTGGCCGCAGCACATGGGATGCGTTTTAATTTAGTACACTTGTAGAGGAATTTCTTGTGGAGCAGAGGTGCGGTATAACTTTAAAAGTGTGGACAACCCAGCTTAGGCCTAAACAGAGGCTCTGTCCTTGAAGCTGCCTTGGAACACAGGGAGGAGGAGGTTTTATCTGTTTTGTGAGAGCTTTGCTAGATGCTTGGCTGGAGGTGCTGGCCCCGGGGGGAGAAGGGGGGGCGAGAGCCGCTTGCATAGTGGAATGGCACTACCCAATAAAACGCTGGCGTGTGTAAACCTGTGACTGACCAACTCTGTTAAGGGGCAGGCACGGGGACACTGCTGAACTGTACATATTGAGCTGTCCGGAGCAATAAAGGGAGGACGATCTGTAGCCATATTGGTGTGATGGTCGTTGACTTGGCCGGCTCTCCGAAGGGACCCTTCTAGATACACTTAAAGGAAATTTAAAAGCTGCATAAAAATCTCATGAACTGGCTAGGTAAGCTGAGAGCATATTTTAATAGCAGGTTTCAGCTGAGGGCAGTTTCTAAGTGTAGGCACTTTGTTGTGAACATTACAGTAAAGTTTGTCCTGAGGAAAATTATTTTGAAAAAATACCTTCAGCTTCTGTGGTGATCAACCTCAATGTTCACAGTTATTCTAATTTCTATCAACAATGTGCCTGGCCTCTGCCTGCCATTTATCTACCATGTGTCGATTTACCTCTCATTTCAGAAAGAACAAACTCTTTCTCCCTTCCTTCCCCAAATATGTCCCCAAAGAGAAGTTAAATAAGTTATTCTTTCTTTAATACGAGACATCTGGTCTCTGGGATCTACAGCAAAAGCAAAGAAAGCATGAAAAAAATTGGGTGGAAAAACATCTCAGTTTTATTATCATGTCCCACAGAAATGCCTCCCACAGAGCTGCATGAGAAAAGTGAGAGTAGAGCTGATAAACAGCCTGCAGACCAGAGATTCATTCCCTCCAATTTCTTCTTGCTTTACATGATGCTTTACACCTCCCCAAAATATCGTTTTCTTAGTCGAGGTGGAACATCAGTAACTCATATAACTTTATGGCTTATCTGTAATTGATCAGAAATGTTTTGGCCAATTATTTTTTTTTTTTTCAGGGAATCTGACTTTTTAAAAAGTGAATGTTGCTTTTTCATGAAACGATTGTGAACTCTAGAAAAATATCCATGGAAAACTTTTACCTTTAAGACGAGCACTCAAAAAATCCAGAAATACTTCCGGTTTGCACCCCAAACCACATTGTTTTCATCTGGTAACGATGCTGTGCTAATTCACGGTAGCTCTAGACAGATGCCTCATAGTTCTGAGCTTCCTCAGCTGTGCAGCATCTCCCAGGATGCCTTCCCGTCACGTCTTTTCTTGTGGTAGGGTGCTAATGTACCATGGGAGGCACTTGGCTTGCAGAAGATAACGGGAAATGATGGTCATCAGCCAAACCAGAGGTTCTGCACTGCAGGAGTTCCCCTGAGTAAAATGATTTTAGTTTTAGCTGAAGTAGTGAAGTTTACAGATTTCTGCCCTGAAGTTTAAATTGTCGCTAGACATGTTGGAAGCACAGGTAAATAACTAAGACATGTCACAAGATGATTTCACTTTCTGCTGGCTTCTGGCGGTATTCATTCATGTAGCTCAGATCTTCAGCAATGGATTCATCACTACAAGAATAAAGAAGGGAATATGACTCTCTGTCACTTTTTGAATCTCTGCATCATGAGCTGGCTTGGCATTCATCCTGACTCTTAGCATAAACTAGTGCAGCCTGAGGTTTGGTTATAATTTGTACTAAAGATGGCCAGGGACTGACTCCAGGACTGAAACCAGGCTCAGACACTTAAGCCAGGTGTGAGTGTTGCAAAAACTTTTTTCCAGTCCTAACAGGGAAATGCACCCTGCCCTCTTGGGTGAGAATTATTGTCCCTTAAACCAAGTCTGGCTTCAGCTGGGCATCAAAGTATAGTTCGCAGAGTTTGTCTTGGAGATGCTGTTGGATATCTCGGTATTTAAAGGGATGTAAGTTGGTCCACTGACCTCGGGTGTGAATGGTGCATAGTTGAAAAGTCTCACCTGGGCTCCTTCTGGAAAATCAGAGGGTTAAATCAGATGTGAAGTTAGCAGAGTCAGGTCTGAACTTCATGTCCTGGTCCAGACAATGTAAAGTGAGGTTGAGAACAGATCTGTGTGGCATAGTTTGATTGCTGATACATCAGCAAGGACTAGCACAGGAATGCCTTCTTTATTAGTTTCAGGAGGTAGGATGGATGGATATTCAGCATGAGATGAGCAAAACCAGGAAAATTTCTCATGCAGAGATCCTCTGCAGGACTCCATGGACCAGCATGAACCTCTGAGGGCCAGAAAGCTTTAGGATGTTACTGGAGCAGCTAGGAAATCTGAGCAGTCAGAGCATTGGCAGCCCAGCAGGCAAAACATGATTGTATGTCAGGCTGAGACACAAGTTATTACAGGAATTAGAAGCCATGGAAAGAATTGGTTTTGAACCATATTATTACAGCTTACAATGTGTCGTGCAAAAAAGCAGCTGTTATGATCCAGATCTCCAGCTCTTTCCAGTAGTTACCATAGCTCAGAGGCTGAGTTAGGCCAACGGAGAAAGGAAGGAGTTTTTGGGTGCAGTCCTGCGGATTTGTAACATGTGCTTATTAATACTTTCCACTTGCACAGGGGTTCCAGATATTCTTTGAGATTGCTGGCTGTCTTCTAGACCCTATTGAGTGACCTTCAAGAAACCATCCTTCAGTTACACTTCTGTGAACAAATGAGTAATGTTGAGAACAGGGAGGGTCGCCTGGGAATGGTGATGAGGAACGCTGTAGAAACTTAGGTGATGTCTTCTGAGGGTTCACCCATTTCTGAGCTAGGCAATCACTCTTTATTTCAGAACTTCTCAGATAGTCAAGATATCTGACAAAATCTTTCTATTGGTGGACAAGAAGTTACTTGGGGTCATTCTCACCATGGCTCTTGGGGGGATCTCCATTGACTATAATGTAATCCTTGGTATTGCATAACAGAAAAGAGAAAACCTTGCTTATAGCTAAACCTGAAACTGAAAACCTTGCCTGTCTGGAATAATGCCACACTTTTCATCATGCATCCAGGAGAGGGCAGAGATACGTGTGACGGCTCCACCAGCTCTTTTGGCCATGGCCATTCTCTGCTGGCTGGTGCAGACCCATGCCTTTCATCACATGGGACCAAGGCTCTGTGCACCTCCTGCACAGAGCGGGCCTGTGGGATAACTCCTACGTGCTGAGGCTGTTTTCTTTGTGACTCAGAATTCACAAGGGACTGTGATTCACTGTAGCTTGAAATCCTGAGGGACTTTCTGCTGATTTCGGCACCTGAAGCAAGAGGCAGGGCACGCCCTGCTCCAGGAGGTCCCGCAGTGCAGAGACAGGGCAGTGCAGGCATCCGCTTCCCTCTCCACAGCGCTTTACTGGAAGTGTGATCTTCGCACCCTCTCAGAAATCTCTGGAGCAGCTGCTTGTGCATGGTGAGAGTTCCTCTCATGAGTCAGCTGCACTACTCCATAGGATAACACAGATTGGAAGAAACAATCGGTGTTTTCCCATGTGGTGTTTTTGGAAAGTTTTGGGGTTTTTCTTCCACACTTCCAGTACGGATGTGAGTCTGGACCAGAGCCAAACTTTGTTTTCTCCCTCTTTTTAACCACCCCTTCCCCTTGAATTGGGAGCTGCTTAAGCCATAGACAGGAGCATCTCATCTTATGGGTCCTACTCTGATTACAAATGTTATTTGCAGTTGTTCCTGGATTGCTGTAATGGAAAGGTCTGGACATGACCAATGCAGTGCTCTTCACAGAAGAACATTTAATATTTCCACATAGGAGTTGGTGTCTTTCCATTTAAATGGGAAAGGCAGAAAGAAGGGGAACCAGGATCATGGCAACAACAAAATGCCCAAAGCAAAATGTTTCTGGTAAGTATGACTCACAAGAGTCAAAATACTTCTCCTTAACCACTGGCCAGCTGAGCAAGAGGAGAAAAAGGAGATCAACAGGGCAGGACAACAGAATAGCATCTCTGCAAAGTTTCCAGTCCTCCTGCCCAATCTCTGAACACTAGTTTCCAAATGTCTTTCTCTCTTTTACAACTCATTGGCAAGGACAGCGGGTGCTTCAGTAGGATCCTTTCGTATTATATTTTTGGGAAAGGTATAATTTATGGAATTCTTCAGGATTAAAGTAAAATCCCAATAAAACTGAGAATAGTAGCATCTTAGCTTGAGTACAAATCTGATAATGTTATCCTGATTGCCTGCAAGTCTTTAGAAGCATCTATCCTTCATTTTCTCTGCTAAACTACACACACACATATGCGTATGTACTTATACACACTCAAAACCTTTAAGAAACAGAGATAGCAAACCCAGATTAGAATAAAAGTTCATGCAGCTGGTTTCTTGTTTACAAGAGTGGCCATTGCTCAATGCTTGAGAGAAACATATAGAGAGCCCTTTACAAACCAGTTCTCAAAAAGCTTCAGAAAAATATTTCAGCTTGCAGTAGATAAAGGTCAGCTTCAACCTGAAATATATAAGTTTTCCAAGTCCCTCTGATTGATCTAGAAAACTCTGGATATAGTTGTCATCTATAAATTTTTTATGTCCCAGCTAAGCTGCCAGGCTCATGTTCTTCAGTGGCAGCGACTAGTCGTGCGCTGCATGGAAAAAAGGAGACAAGGGCTGGTTCCTCAGATCAGTGGTGATTAGCTGCTTCAAATTAAAGTCTTGAGTATCTTTTCTGTCTGCAGGCAAGCTGTGAGCACTTCGCTAATCCTGTGCGGGATATTCTCAGCGCAGAGATGCCTGCACAGGACGACGAGACTCACCCTTCTACCTGTAGCTCTATCGGGATACTTTGTGGAAAGCTTGCTTTGAGGCCAGATGAAACAGGCTACTGCTATGGTGGACCAAAAGACTCTTTCTTTCCCTCCCAACAACAGAGAACAATATTTTCCCTGAAAATAATGCAGCCAAGTGTTGTTTTTTTTCCATCAGAAAAAAAAGAAGAGTTTCTGCTTGGTGTCCAGTACTGGCAATATCAGAATTTTTTTTTTTTAACCCGCCAGCAGGACTGGGAAGGCTTACGACATCTTAGAAATGTGGACACCAAAAAGATAAAGTTTTTGAACTGTTCCTTGATACAGGGTGAGTTTCCACTGCACTTTTGGCCTGAGTTTGAACCCTGACTTCAGCCTCTACACACAAAGAAGCCTCCGTGGGGGTGGTTTAAGCCAAAGTGAATTCAGCAGGGGGTAGAGATAAGAAAAGGACACCGTATTTCACTCGTGTTCAAATCACTCCCAAATGCTGGTTGTTCTCCATTTCGTTCCCAAACTGCTCCTTACAAGACAAACGCATTCTCCATAGCTGCATTTGAACATTCATCTGTACCAGCACAAAAGGGGTAGGAATACTTATGTTTATTTTCCTTTGCAGTGAATAAAATCAAAGCACAAGGATGCAGCACAGAAACATTTTACTTGAACTTCAAATCAAACAGCAAATTGTACTGATAGATGTCATCGTCCTGATGACATTTATTGATACCTAAAACTCAATGTGTAAATTCAAAATAAAACTGGATAGAGGTTAGAATGATTTTTTTGTGTGTGATTTTAGTGATGAATTTCCTTGGTACTTTTTGTTAGGAAACCTGGAACTTAGTTTTTCAGAAGAAATAGTTGTTTGTAGGGATCTGCTTAGCAGAGGTCCCGATTGTAAGTTATTTGGAAAGTTCATAGTCATATATTAATTCCTGCGTCACGCTCACAAGGAAAAGCAATGCTGAATGAATGTGGTGCCAGCATAGATTTCATTCTTTTGTTACATCTTAGAGCAGAGAGAGATGCAGCCCAGCACAAAACTAGAAATCTGATGGTACTCCTCTTCTGCAGCATTACTGACAGGCACTGCAAATACATAAACAAAGAGCAGAGATGTAGAGTCCGTTCATTTTAATGGCTTTTTGTCAGAAAACAACCACCTATCAGCATGCCCTGTATCAGAGGTAACACCACAGAAGCAATTTATGGATTAGTGTAGCCTGAGATTTTCTGAACTCTCCGATATTAAGCTCCAAAACCTCTGTCAGTCTTCTGCTGACATTGCCCCAGGAAACATTTATTTTGTACCTCTTCCTACTATGTAGGATCAAGCAAATTCCTTTGCTTCTGCGTGGCACTGCAGCATCCAGCAGCACCGTGTCCTAAATTAATCCCAACTGGGATTGGGGCTTGCAAAGTAAAAAAAAAAAACAACAAAAACCCCCACATGAATAGTGATACAGGTCTAGGAGGAGCTAATATGGGCCAAAGTTTTCTCTGTGAAATACCTATGGTTCTGGACAGAAGTCAAAGTATGAATGAGGAAATGTAGAATTATCTGTGTCTTTCTTAGGAGACGTTAGGCAGGTCCCTCCATTTCTCTCTGCTTCAGCTCATCAGGTAAGTTATGGTTTTCTTGATTTGTCCATTTGTATTTCATTCCCCTCAGAGCAGGACTTTTTTGCCTCTTTATAGTTTTTGTTAGGTTTTTTCTCCCTTTGGGGGTGAATATGATAGTCACACTCAGTAATGTTTGCACCAACCTACTTATTAATGTCTAGTCGTCTGGTACAGTGCTAATAAAACCTACAAGGAAAGAGTAGTCTTTGCTAGAAACACAGTGCTCAGTACATTCAAGGAATCACGGAAGGAAACATAAAAATAACCATTTTCTTTGTAGCTAGTGGAACTTACAAAACTGACATCTCAACTATAATTTCCTTTTGAAGGAATTTTTTCAAGCATTCCATGGAGTGCAACAAGTTTGAGGAACTGCAAAGTCTAAAATACACAGGGCTGCTTGTTCATTGCCTTGTGGCAAGATGAAAGATTTAAAGTCATGGCAAAAGCAAAATATGCAAAATTATTCCTAAATACCACAGCCCTGAAAATGTTGAACCCATCCTCTGCTGCTGCCTGTAATGTTGTGCTTTTGATCCACCAGGAAGCACTTGTTTACAACCCCAGCAATTTATATTTCTCTTTCGCAAGAGCAAGGCATCATATTGTCTCATTCCTGCCTCAGTTATCTCACTTGTTGCTCTGAACTTTCATTGCTCAAACTCCAGTCTCGTTTGCTTCAGCAATGAAAGTTGTATAGATGAAGCAATGTCAGGAACAAGACAATCAAATTACAGCCCATTTTGGGGGAGAGGGGAAGATAAAGATTTTTTTTTTAAAAAAAAAGGCAAGGTGAAGAGAAAGAGACTTGCAAGAAGGTTGAGAGCAACTCTGTGAAACTGAAAAGAAAGAAAGCAGAAATTATAATGTTTTCCACAGATAAAATGAGAGTTATAAAGAAAGAATTCTTTCTGCTTTTGAAGAAGATTATAGGAGATTACAGCAGTATCCGTAGGAGATAACTGGTATCATTAGGAGATTTACAGGAATTAATTGCATTTAAGCAAGTCATTGCTAATGGAAGTTACAGGGATTGTCACTCATTCTATAGAGTCTTTCCCACCAAGGGTCTCAGTATGCTTGGTATGAATTTACAGGGATTGTCACTCATTCTCTAGAGTCTTTCCCACCAAGGGTCTCAGTATGCTTGGTATGAATTTCTCTGCTGACAATTGAGAGTATTAGGTTGGTCTCAGCCTAGATTAAATCTCTGTTGCAGTCCTAGTCCTTCAGTATTTAGATTTAAAAGGATCTGGCTTGAAATTACTGTCTGAAGTATTGCTATGGCCCCACCAGTGCAGTGCTGAGGTAGGAATAGGGTACATTTTCTGGACAAAAATGGACTGAAGGGTAGGTGTAGCTCGGCAATTGCAAGGTGAGCTGATGTCTTAGGACAGAATGGTATTTCTCCAAGTGTGGTTAGAAGTAGGAGAAGGCATATCTTAGTGTCTTCGAGGTTTGTTGTGGTTTTTTTTTCTTTCAAAGCTGGAAATTCAAACTAATATATATCTTGGCTCATGGTCTTTGAGCTGACATGAATGAATATGTAGCACCTGCATGCAAAAAGAAATGTTGCAGTCAAAGATCCAGCTTGAGGAGGAAGCTGAAAACTTCTGAAGCAGTAGTGAGAAAGGTTCGCTTATAACAGCTGTCCTTTAAGACGTCTCCAGCGTCCACACTGGGCATCATATGGGAAGTCAGAAGCGTCTGCCCATTGAAATACATCAAGTAGCCAGGCTGCTAGAAACACGTGAAATCAAGGTAGAGAAAATACTGGGCAGTATAGTTGCAGATGTAACCCTGACCGCAGACCACGACAGTGTAGACCCACAAAGCTCTGCTTGATGTGAGCCATAACTGTCCAGCTTGGAGACTAGTCACACTGAAACCCCTTCCACATATCTTTCTGCTAGTCTTGAAGTTAGAATGTGCTGGGTAGTGTTAGAAGATGATAAGAGGGGTTGCTTTTTCTAAGTTTCACCCTTATCACATGCAGTAGAGCAGGAAGCAGTAGAGCCTGGCTGCCCGGGAGCTGGATAAGCTGTGGAGCAGGTCAATAAACTGGCACTTCCCAAGCTGCTTGTGTGCTGCTGACAGCCACATCATTTTTTACATGTCCAAAGGCCAGTACTCTTACTGTTAGCCCAGGGATGCACATGGTGCCTTTTCCCTGCTGTGCAGTCTCCTTCCTGTCACAGAAAGGAGTAATAAGGGCTGGTATCAGGTTTTCTTGCCACCCAGGACAGAGGGAGAGAGCATCCATCTCGCTGTGTGTTTGCACATGGTTTCTGCAGCTACCATCAAATCTGGGGTTTGGGGTTTTTTTTCTCTTCCAGGGATGGCTTATGTGGTGAACAGTACAGTGTGTCTGATAATATGAAACTGCATGTGACCCCACCTCTAGCTTTGGCCAGAAAAAAAAATTAAAATTCAGTGAACTGTGGCACCCTGACTTCATCCTAACTTTTGCTGTTGGGTACAAACCAGCAATTTGCTGCCTTAAAAAAAAAGAAAAAAAAATAAGCCTCTCTTGCAAAAAGGAGACACCAAGCATTTGAGGTTGCATCTGAATTATGAAGTGTTAGAACTCTTTCCCAAAGCAAGCCTTCAAAGTCTTTAGCGGATCAGATAAACATTTCACAAACAATTCTGCTGGGGGCTGCAAAATCTTTTCTCATCCAGCATGCTCAACTGGGGAGAACGAATAAGGACAGCAGATGATGCTGAAGAGATGTCTGCTGCGTTTCCCTGATTGTCGTAGACAAAACACACATAAGGATTCTCCCCTTTCTTCTCTAGAAATTAATGCTGATCTGACACAATGTTTTCTTTTCCTTCCCCCTAAATCTGGAATGGCCTCTTGAAAATCAGCTTAAAATTCAGTGGTCTATAAAAGTAGGATCTTTACACTTCCTCCAGCATCTATGATCTACCGGTGACTGTAGCTGTGTACACAGGGGAGTCAAAGCTTCTTTGGAGGGGCAATTTAGGCTAAAACCCCAAGCATTAACAAAAAAGTCTGTTATGTTTAGGAAAAAAAAGGTAAATAAAATATGACCGTCTCTTGCAAAACCATTGCCACCACATCAAGTGATAGGTCCATGAAAAACAGCCCCATTGCCTGACATAAAATCATATTCACGAGCTACAAATCTAGTAGAGGTCTTGTCAAAAGTTTCTTCAGAAGTTGGCACATCGCCGTGAGAGGGCATCCCAGCGTCGGCACACAGCGTACCTTCTTGCTGCAGAAAACGTGATATATGATAAATGTTGCTCACTGCTTTAAGGGTATTAATTGATTTACTCTCTGCAGAAAGCTTTTTAGACAAGTTCAGATCTCACAGGAAAAGAACTACCGCAAGTATGAGCGTTGTTTATAGGCACGTTGGGTGTCAAGGGGCATATCCTTATCCCTGTCAATGTCTGCGAAGCTGCCTGGGAACGTCAACACTTGTCTGTGTGTGCAGCAACTTCCTGTAAACGTGAAAGTCAGCTTTGTAGCTCCCAAACAACTGTTTTTTTTCCTCAGGAAAAACCAGGTGATTGCCTGTGATTCAGGAATCACTCATCCCCTTCTCTTGAGGGTTTGACACGCGTTGCAGCTCTGGGATTCTGAGTCTGGAAAGTGCCCTGCTAACATTACCTCTCAAAAAAGATTAGACTCTGCATGAAAGCCTTGTGTGCTGCTCATCACATTGGTCCACATGCTGAGGTTTAAGCCAAACTGAAAGCCCAGGCTGCTGGTTTTTAGGTGCCCTCCCTTTTATTTGGCACCAAGAGGAGCTGCCTCATGTACTCACTAGAGGGAGAGAAGGAGACTTTATGTGCAGTGTGCACCTGAGGTTCAGTGGCTTGTTTCCTATTTCAAATTTCAGCAGCAGCTACTCTTTGGGAAGAGCTTGTTGCAGGTCAGAAGCTAGAAGAAGGAAGGAGAGAGACAAGAACTCATAGCAGAGAGCTGTTACCCTGCAGATTGATGCAACACCTGAGTGATTGAGCTGTTTGCATTTGGTGCCTCAGCAAGGACAAAGGAATATGTCAAGTAATTGGCACAAAGTTAAGGAGATGGGTGTTTTGATTTCTCAAGCAACAGCAAGCCCACGGGGGCATTCTTTTGCTTTCTCTGTCCTCTTCCTATATGCAGCCAGCATGCACAAGTTTTACTGTGGATGGACCTAGAGCTGGCCAAAGCATTTGCAAATTTTTGTCCTTCAGAGTGTTGATACTTTTGCACCTCAGCATGTTTTCAACTTCAAACTCTGCAAAATGTATCCATCTTAGGCCAGCTTGCGGTTTGGGGTCGTGTAGTAGATACTGTTGTTCTGGCAAGTTAAAAGCCTGTTTGCTGGAGACAGGCTCTGGAATAAGACCTTGGTACTGTAAGCATCTTGAAACACAGACTTCTCCCTTGGGCGTGCAGTAATGCCCCAGGATTGAATGCATAAACAAAATGATATTCTGGGATCAGCGTTGTTCTCTAGATTAGGGTCCTGCATCTGCAAATATTTGCACAAATGTTTATCCCTAAGCACATGGCTGGGCTTCTCAGTTTCAAGCTGCTTAAGCTGAAACAGCGGAGAGTTGTGCTCGTTTTGGAGGAAGGCCTCCTTTAAACAGCAGCAGAGCATACAAAAGGCAGAGGGAGAGGTCAGAGGGGTGCATTTCTCAGCCTCACTGGCTACCAGCATGGCAAGGAGAGAGAGCTTCCAGTCTGCATCCAAAGGGTTAGCGGGAGGTGCTGGAAAGCCGGAGCTGTGGGATGGCCAGGCTTTGTCCCAGAGCATCTTGTATGGACGTGATTAGCTGCAGTGCACCAAACCTTTCAGTTTCTAACTCTGCTGGGAGCAGCCCCTGCCTCTGCCTGCAGAGTGTGCTCTGCCCTGAAGGCATTACCTGGATCCCACCGTGTGGGCTGATTGTCTCAGCCAAGCGTGACCTCGTCAGGTGTATGCCAGTTTATGAGCCCAGATATGCAATTTATTTTCAGCAGCTTAATAATTTACCACTCCTCAGCTGAGGTGCAGACACTGGCAGGATGTGCTCACAGCCTCCCCACCTGGGAGGGAAAGTTACTGGGCCAAGATCTCCAGGAATGGGGCTGTGCTGCTTCCACTGCGACAATAAATTGCTGGCGGCTCCGCAGACAACAGTGGTGAGTTGTTACACTGGCATACACAACCCCAAGTCTCAGCCTTGAACTTTGGAAGACATAAAGCAACAATGGTATACAAAAAGGGTGTTTGGTTTTCAAGTTTTCTTGTGCTTCTAGGTAGGTGAAAGATGATGCTCATGAGAGATTAGTGCAGAAGTGTGTGGGTGGTAGCCTGTAGCCAAGTCCACTGGGCCCTTGTAACCCACTAATTTCTTTTGACCCAGATTTTACCCCAGTGGCCTCACTTCTCAGTGAAGTAGTGAAGCCAGCATATACTCTTACCTGGCCTACTGTTCTATGACAAACAAGAACAATATTAATAATAACAGCTTATTAAGGAAATATATATGGCAAGATTAAGTAATTGCTGTAGTGCTCTTTTCTGTCTTCTCTATGTTGTTTATTTATTTCTGTTGAGTATCTCAGAATCTCTCAGATATCTATGTTACATTGATTAGCAGTTAAGAGAAAAAGAAAGTGATGCAAACTTTTCCAAATAGCAGGAAAGTATTTTTTTTTTGCCTATATGGCCATTCTTCATTTTTCAGCAGGCAGTACAACGTAAGAGAGACAGATAGGTTCAGGAGCACACACGACTGGTAAATAAACTTGCTTTCCTCTAAATCTCAGACAAGGGTGCCTGTTGGAAATGTGCAATTGCAATTTGTGAAACAGGAAACAGATGTATTCTGCATTGTAACCCTCTGTGGTTTGGAGTGGGGAGGTGGAAAGGGTATGATAGCTATGGTCAAAGATATACTGCAAAGTAAAGGACCATCAACTCAGAGAATAATAAGTAACAGTTGTTGCTTACTGCCATGCTTTTTTTCTGTGGGACTCAGGGTGCTTTGCGGACAGCAACTAATTAGCCATTGACTCCTCTGCCTCTAATTCGTGACAGAGATATGAATCCCATCATTTGATGGTATGGTAAATCCAGCTCCTGGTTTCCTAGCCCTAGATCAAAATATGGTGGCAGAGTGATACAAAACTAGACAATCCAACATAAAGTCACTTTTCTACCCCAAAAAATGTTCGAAAAAAATGCAGCTGGGTGAGCTCTGCATTGACAAGTGTAACGCTACATTAGGAACTGTCTGATTTCTGACAGCCAGGCCAAAACTACCGTAAAAGCATGAAGACAGGCTAAATTCCATCTCGCATACGCTAGATAATTTGCAAAAATGTGATTGTGTGAGCTGGCATAATGAGGGTTACCTCCAGGATGCAAGTACATAGATCTGGTTCCAGTTACTGTGGAACCAAGGCCTGCAGGGCAGAGGTGACAATTTGCAATCCCGAGTCCCTATAACTGGGCTCGTAAAAGTAGCTTTGGGCCACCCAAGAGCAGCTGCTAAGCCTCTTGCTTCGAAAGTGCTTCTGGGTGGCCTTGAGCTTGGCTTTGTCTGTGTTTTAAGGGTTAGCTGGTCTAATTGCTCTCCTGCTGTGAACAAAATTTACACTAAAAGTTCTCCAGCTGAAATAAGCGCTCAGGTGCACCACCCAGTAGAGTCAGAGCTCCTGAGGCTTAACAGGTACATGTCAGCTGCCCTGCTCTTACTGCCTACGTGTGTGCTTGAAGCCTGCCCAAACTGCAAAGTGACAAAATGTGGATTAATCTGTAAGGAAAGGTGATGAATTGAATGCATTTTGCTTCAAAAACTGGGCTGAGTTAAAGCTATACCTGCCTGGCTGTTTTCCTCATCCATCTGCCAGAGATCCCCTATCTATAGCAATATTAGCAGAAAGCAGTACATGCTCATCTTAATTTAGCGGCTGGCGAGGTTGTGGTGGTGATGAGGATGTCTTTGGCCAGCACAGCTCAATTCCCAGTGTCACCGAGATCTGATTCAGCAGGACACGTACGCAAGTTAACGCCGTGAGCTCATGCTCACGTCCGTCTTGCTGAACTTCGGCTCCAGACATGCCGGCCGTTGCCTGGGCACACGCCTCTTCTTTGCTGATGGGGCATATTTGGAGACGACTGACAAAATGTTTCTCGTCAGTGATTAATTTCTGCTGGCATCTTGATTTAATGTGCATTAATGTGTCCATCACCAGAACATCCAGCCTTTAAGCTGCTGGCTGGACAATACCTTTGTGAGACAGTTTTGTGCTACTCTCCTTGCTAGCGAACAGCGGCATCAGGGTCTTACAGCTCACGCTGAGCATGGAGCTTAGCAGGTGATCTGGGAGCCTGAGGTTTTCTTCAGTGGCAAATACCGTGTCTTGCAGCTGCAAGAGACACGGGTACCGAAATCCACCCCCTTTTTGAAAATGGTGATATACCTATCTCAACAAAGGTCGCATGTTTGATGCCCATTCGGTCATCATGTGTTGCCTGATCTAGTTGAGAGGCGTCCCTGCCCATGACAGGGAGGCTGGATTAAAATGATCTCTAAGGTCCCTTCCAGCCTAGGCCATTCTATGATTCTATGATTCAACGGCAAAATAAGAAGTTGGGAAAGTGTTGTGCTATCCCATACCTCTCCACCACACACACAACTCTTTGCTTCTCACAGTGTGGCCACCCTTAAACTGTCAACTCTGTCCACTCTTGCATCCAAGCTCCATGGGAAAGTGGGGAGACAAATGGATCTGAAACTTAGTTCAGGCTGTATTTCGAAAAACTGGCATCTCTCTTTTCCCGGTAACTCCAGAGCACTTTGTTTAAATTCCCTGATTTTTTTCTGCTGTTAGAAACAAGTTTTTGAGTCTGCTGTGAAGAGCAAAGCTGGCCCAGAGCTTGGCAACTAGTATGTGTGAGACGACGGGAAAAGTAAACAATGCTCTGTGGGGAAGCAATTTTACCTGGGCTTTAATTTCTTTTTGGTGTCCAACAAGAAAGGGCATAAGAATTTCACCTAACTTTGACTTCTGCGTTGGCAAGCTCAGACGGCAGATTGAGCAAGTGAGGTCAAGCAGAGCTGAGCGTGCAGAGGTGGGCAGCACCAGTGCGACACCAGAAGCAGCGAGAAGGAAATTGGCACATCGAGTTGTTTTCTTCTTTCTTGCCAAGTGAGAGCAATTGGGGGGAATAGGTTGTTGCAACGTAGGAAAGCGGAAACAGATGCACTCTCTGCTCTGACACGGCCCGCCAGTGCTGCAATCGCCCGCGGCTTGAGAAGGGTGGGCAGTGGGAGCCATGAGATGCTCGAGCATCAGAGCAGGGCAGCTGAGGTCACCAGGGTGGATTTTGGAGTGAGAGTTGGCTTGTGTTGAAATGCTATGTGGTATTGCTGTGAGAATATGAAATAAAGCCATAGCTGGAGCATTTGTTGGTCTGTTGCTAAGCAAACATTTAAAAAACAATCATATTTTGCAAACTGATTCCTTCTTTTTCTTTATTTTTTTTTCTGAGGCCCTTAATAAATTGTCGAGGGCAGACTCTGATTTCTATCATCGTATCTCTTCTTTGCTGCCGCTGTGACTGAGCACTTATCAACTTCTTGAATCACCCATGAGTTAATTTTCAAAATACTCGGCCAGGTATTTGGCACGCTGCAGTTCAACACATGGTCACATCAGTTCCGAAGGCACAAGGGTTGTTTCTTCTCCATGAGAACAGGCTCAAGAAAATCAGTTTTCACAGTTGTATTGCTGGTATAAATTTTCTTTTGTGAGGTTTGGAAACTCTTATTTCGTAGACTTTATTAAAGAAAGTGCGATCTGTGCCTCACAGGAAAAGAATGAATAAAACATCGAGTGCTTTAAATTAAACACACCAGGTCAAGGCTATTTACTTTATACGATTACTTTGTAAGTGAATTTAAGCTACTTGTCAACTATCAGGATTACAGCCATGAAATGGTCCATTTTTTCTTTCAGGAGTGGTGGAGATAAGCTTGGATTCAGCCTTTCCCTTGTGTTTCCTCTTGTGCCATGACGTCCCACTGCCCACACCGATTTGTTATTTGCCAAATGTGCTTTTGTAGATGATGTCTCCCGTGTCCTCCAGCTCCCGGCCAGCTTGCTTTCCTCACTGCGATCATGGGGACGATGAGGTATGCTTGCATGAGTGTACCAGGAGAATTATGCATGGATGTTTGTTAAGACATACAGGTCAGTGTTGGAAGGGCAGCACTGAGCATTGGCCATGATTTGCCAGCAGCAGGAGAAATTTCAAGCTGTGCATTTCTCAGGGACCCAGCTGCTTGCTTTTGCTCTGCTGGGCTGCATTCACTGCATTGTTTTATACATCTACCTGGTGCATCTTTCAGTTGCCCTGAACTCCTCCTCAGGAATTACAGCCATGAAGCAGTCTCTGGATGTGTAAACCCTACGTGTTGATGCACGGGTGCTGACGCACTGTGCTGTGTCCAGAAACCTTCTGGTGTGTCACCAGCCCCCAGCCTCTCTGCACAGCTTGTCTGTCTCAGGAAAGCTCTGAAGCACCTAAGCCTGTTTTCCTACGAGTTAGAGGTGAGATCGTCCCTAAGCACAACCACCAGAGCAGACATCTCCTGCCTTTCTCAAAGCTACGGGCTCCCAGCGCTGCTCAGGACCTGCCAGCCCAGGAAAGCTGCCGTTTCAATCTCTCCTCTCCTGAATGTATCCCACCCTGAGCCAGAGGCTGGGCCACCCACTCCGTGTTCCCTCCAGGATGGACAGCTGAAGGTAGGAGGTCTGTGTCAGCCCAGGTCCTGAGCTGCTGGGCTCAACAACGGCAAGGAACAGGTTCCTGGTTTTCAGGGTGAAGGATTCACATCGTTTCTTGGGCTTCCTGACGTAGCGCTGACTGTTGTTGCTGGAGCAGCCTTGAGGGCAGCCATTCTGATTAGCCACAAAAGTTATCAGCCAGTTTCTCGTCATTGACTACTGCTGTGGGTTTGATTTGATTAGTATCAGCAGAGGATTTTAGCCCAGATTTATATCTGTCATTCATTATTCCTACTCAGCGTCTAGTATCTTGTGCTCTCTTCTATCATCCCAAAATGACAATCAGCTAATCCCCAAGGATCGGTGGATAGACTTGAAAGCACGTGACTTTTCTCTACTTGCAGAGCACAAATTGCTTCCTCCATCCAAAGACTTGCTCCTAGCATGCTGGTTTTCCCACAGCACTTTGGGTGCCTTTTATCTCCTCAAGGACCACAGAGGAATCCACATTGTCACACACAAAAAAAGGGTCTTGAATGAATTAGTCTTTGTATCTCAGCTGGAAAACTATAATTTGAACCATTCCACTGAAGCAGTGAAATAATATGTGCAAAGTGCCTGAGAGGAGCCCAGCTTGGAGGCTTCTAGTGGAAAAAGAAAGTCTGGATAGACAAAAAAAAACCCTGGCATGAGGGAGAATGTCATAAGATCAGCCCATAGAATATGCTGAGGAAAACAGAAAGTGACTGAACAAATCTAAGTAATGTGGGTAGCAGTTTGCATTTATTAAATTCTGGCTCATCAAATGTATCAAATTAGGCAAGTGTGCAAGTACCATGTTTATCATACCAGGCTCCTAACGAGCATCCTCTGTCTTAAGGAGCTCCATTTAATCAAACAGATGCAGACGGGGGAATGGCCGGGAGGTAATGAGGTGGTGAGAGGAAGGTATGTTGAGTTCAGCGCTTCTCTGGCTAACTATCAAGTCATTAGTCCCACAAGAAATTCCCAAACATTGTGCAGGAAAGATAGGCTTCCTCATACCATGTTGTCTAAGTGGCCTCAACCACGTGGTATCTGCTGCCGAGAGAGCCCAGACCAAAGCCCAGCTCCTGCTTCCGTGGAGAGGCTTGGAGAAACCCAGGATTCCCAGGGGTGCAGGATTTGCCAGTGATGTGAACCAGGCCTGTGTTTGCCTTCTTCCATGCAGACTTGCTTCCTGCAGTAAACTTTTGTTCTTTGAGTGCTTTGGCTAGTCTAACTGAGTTGCAAGAATGAAGGGGAATGCTCTGATATTTAGCATGAATATCCCAAATGGCATTTCATCAGTTCCTTCTCGTTGCGCGCTCCGACTGTAGCCGACAGCCGTGAGCAAAGCTCATTTGAAATCACCCCAGGAAAGAAAAATATAAACAACTCAGGAGTAGTTCTCATATGCGGAGATAGAAAATTTCGCCTTAAACTCAGCTTCTCCCCATATCCTTCAAGCGGTAAATTTACAGACGTGATCGTAAAATCTGATTAATAGGTAACCAGGTGTATATCATGACTAAAGATTACTTTTGTGTACCGAGTACCTAGGTGACTGTATCTCTGCACTACTTTTGTTGCCATTTCACAGGAAGATTAGTTGGCTTACCCCACATCCTAGGTATCTTACTAGGTTTTTTAAAAGTCTGAGATTTGGAACATTTTTTTGGATATTTTTCTGAACAAAATACGGAGTACCTTGTAAATATTTTTGGAGTAGCACTATCACAGCTCTTGAAGGGTGACTTTTTCTTCTCTTAAGGGTTTTCTAACTATTTCAATGCATTTATCCCTTAATCATTCATATTTGTCTTGCCTGAGTTTTCTCATTTTTTCCGTTTAGGGTTGAAATCACCTCTAATTTCAGCAATCTGACTGGGAATCCCTTGGTCAGAGATGCGCCATTTCTAATGTACACAGCGCAGTCACATGCAAGTTTATTATACGTATCTTGCCTTACTGTTTTATAAATCTCAGATGATAACCTCCACCCTAATACCCCCTTTTAAACTCTATCTCTTCCACTGAATATCTGCATTTTGGATCACTCTCCCTCCCTGGCATTCACTATCCTAAGCTAAGTCCTGTTATGCTGTTTCCTCCTCATATTTCTAACTGCTCAGTGCAACACGGATGTTGGCTGCATGTTTCAAAGTCATTTCAGATGTGAATGTACACACTCCTTTTTATTCTCAGGGAATTAATGAGGTTGTTAAATAAAACCAGACACAAACTTTAATCTTTTTACCGTCCCCTCTACTTTTCAGTATGGAACAGCTACTATATTTCTTCTTGTTCTGTGGTTCTTCCATCGCTTTGCTGTCTGGATGAAGGATTTCACATCTTCTCCACTCTAAATGTCTCTTGAGACATTGTACTAAAAATTTTATTCGTTTCACTGCAACGCCACCTTCCATTTCATTCAGGACTGTTTGTCCATGTCCAAACCAGGGTTGTGGTTTACTTGGTGCAATGAGTTCTCTTCCTGCGTGCGTGTGAGTATGTAAAGGAGACTAAAAATGAACATATAGGCTTAGCACCCCTCCTGTTTATTGCTCATGGTGCTGTTTGTCTCCTAAACTGTAATTTGCCCTCAAGGACACAGCTAATTCGGGTTCCTCCTTCCACATAATCTTCTCTCTGTTTATGGAGACAGCGGGAGACATGGGCTGACCTGCTGGGTTGTGTCGCCCATCCAGTGAGAACAGGGCAGCCTGATCTTGGCAAAGTTTTCCAGAACTTTGCTCAGATCACCTTGCAGTGACTCAAGGTCAGGCTGTTCTATTGAGAGTCGACGCTGCCATCATCTGCCATGTTCTTTTTTGGTCCCTGGCTGCTGCTTTGCTCATTTCATCCCATTCATCCAGGTGCCACATCCCATTTCCTCACCTTTCAGTTTATCTGATGCCTCTAGCACCCCTGGGACAAGCTATCTCTGGTTACAACTTCATGTGTCCTCAGAAAATGCCCATGTTTTAAAAAATATTGTGGACCCAGCATCTTCCCTGAGGACCAAGGAAAGCTGTTAAGTGCTTAGCACATGTGAAGCATGGTTGATTCTAGTTGCTTAAACATGGACTTTAAGCCCTAACCTTTAGTTCTCAAAGTTTAAGCTGTAATGTAGGACTACGAAAGGATTCACTAAAGCAGTTGTCAGTATGCACATATCACCTATTTATCATCTAACAATCAAGCTCACTGCAAAGGAGGCATCCTCCCTTTATCTCCACTCTCTCTGACAGATGCAAATACACAACTATTTCCACTGCGTGTTCATGTCTTCTATAGGCAATAAAGACGGAACAGCTCTTTGAAAAGACATTTCTTCAGCAGTTGCATAATTGTATGTGGAGCAATATTGGATTGGCACTGTGGAGGTGGCATCTCTGCTCCTGAAGCAGCTGGAGAAATGGTGGATGCCCCTACCGGGGTTGATTGCTGCCCCTATTAGACATTTCTGAGCTCTGATAATAAGAAGGCCAGTTATATCTGTACTCGGTGGCCATGCCAATATATATCCGCATTGTAACATACAGTGACTCCTTTTTAATGCAAGTGGGCACCACCTGATTTTCACAACGTTTAAAAATGCAGCATAATTGTGTTTGAATGGAGGTTCTTCGGGGTCAAAATCCTATTCCCATGAAAGCAAATGGGAATTTTTCCTCTGGCTTTCACAGAATCCAGATCTGGCAAGCCATGAATGCAGATCTGTCACATTTCTTTCTCTTTCTTCATTAAGTTACTGCAGTTTTTTCCTGGGAATCAGATTAGTGAATTCTCATTTGACCGAATACCTCTCAGAGGTACCTCAGCAAGACTGGAACATTTCCTGTGGCTATCGTATCCGCTTCTATATCCTTCAAAGTGAATGTCACAGCCCTTAACCGTTGAAACAGGCTTTTCTTTCACAGCAGCAAAACAGCAAACCAGCCTGGATAAGATGAGAAGGACACCATAAATATTACATAGGGTCTGAGGCATTTACTGTAGATTCAACAGGAACTTTTCCAGCTTCCCACTGGGAGAGATTTCTTGGGAATAGAAAGCTCTCTGGAGTTTGTAATAACTTCTTAAGCGATATTGGGATTTTTAACATTCCATATTACACAACAGGAAGCAGAATCTTAATAGAAACACTGCACACTGCCTCTAATAGGAAACAGAGTATATACAGCAGTGGAGGAATATATTTTTCTCCTTTTCGTTTTTTGTTTTTTTTTTTTTAAATTAAAACTGGTTTTAGGTAATTTTCAGTTTACCAAACTCTTTGTATTGCTGGATTCAAGAAAAGGTGATGCAGGACAAGGCATGACAGTCAGAGGAACAACCTGTTATACCCTACAGGCTAACTGGATCCCCACTCCAGTTCTCTCAAAGCTGTGAGGCTGGGCTGGGAAGCCTGAGAGAACAGCATGTCTGATGAGTGCTGTCAGGCTTCAGCTTTGTGTTTGTGGATGTCCGGTTCTTGTATAGATACAGTTTCAAGCTGAATCTAGATCTGGGCATTTTTCAATGTCAGTGAGACCTCCAAACTTGAGATGGAAGCAAGCTGTTCTGCCCCTCCCAGAATGGGGGCTAGCTTCAAACTTCCAAGTCACCAACGACTAGTTTTGTTCAGCTGGAATGTGAGTGTAGGATGCAAAAGCCTGACTGGGAACGTCACCTAAAGGGAATAGGACTCTGGTTAGATCTGCAAGCCAGGCTTCTGACTCTTCACTGAGTTTCAAACAAGGAGACGGAAAGGTAGGGCCAGTCCTGAAAAGTGGTTTCCATACCCTCACTGATGATGCCGAACGCCTCCTTTTCCTGTTCACATGGCTGAAAAAAAACACTCAGTACAGCCTATAACACAAACTATAGTTAGCAACACATTAGTAACTCCTTCACAGAGATTTTACTTGCCAGGTACCTAATTCACTGAGGCATCAGCCTTGTGCTGCTACATTTGGTGGTCAGAAGGGTTATGCGGTTGTCTGAGGTTGAGCCCATGGTCGGGGTGGTTTGCTGAGCGGGGTTTGCTGGCCATAGAGACAACAATTGACAGCGAGGAAGGATTCCCCCTTGTCCTGCACCCTGGAGAACTATCTTTGTGCTCTGGCATTCAAGAAATACCCAGACCATTCAATAGTCATAAATGTTTTTCCTGACTTTCAGCAGAGAGAAATTCCTTCCAACTGATGTTGCTTTTTTATACAAACCGCAGGGTACACAATCTTAAATCCAACCCAGCCCTTTCGCTTTAAGGTGATTTGTGGCTGTTTCTTGGGTCTGAGCAAAGAACGGGGCTTGAACTTCTCCTTCCCCACAAGCAAGTGGCTGGTGAGTAACACTTGTGAGTAAGCCCCATCAGATGTCTGTGCAAATGAACCTTCCCCCCACCCAGTCTGAAACACGTACAGAGTGATCCAGAGAAAGGAGAGGTTTCTCTGACAGCGGGCAGGCGGCAGGACTCGAGCAAGCCTTGGCAGCAGAGCTCACCTCCGGCTGCAGGGAAGCTCTGACCGGAATCCGGACTCCTTGCCTCACCCTTGTTTCATTTCCAAATTTAAATGTGGGGTAATGTTTACAGTAAATACAGGTCACCTCCATGTCTGGGAAGGAATTTCATCTCCATGCAGTTCTGTGCTTCCAAAAGAGTAGACTTACATAGCAAGCCCTTTTATTTACAAGCAGTTGGAAAGGGGCTTGTGTTTTAATAAATGAGTAATCAATAGGTAGCACCCGGCAGCTTGCTGCCCATAGCGTGTAATTTTCCTACCTCTAACATGCTCAAGGAGCTGTATTGACCATTTATGAATTCTGTACATCAATTAGAAATCAGACTGTGCTGGGAAGTGTACTCGATTGCTGCAGAGGCTGCTGAAAAGGCAAATATAAAAGGCTGTGTATTAAAGAAAATCTTATGCCTGAGAATTGCACTAGGTCCTGGGTGCTTTAGAATCACAATGTTGGACCACGGTGAGAAAAGGGCTCCTGTGCTTTTGCAACCTCTCCCAAAAAGAGCAGGACAGGCAGAAATTTTGTCCTGGAAGTTTGCTTGCATGGTCATCCCCACAGTCTGGTACTTTTTGCTTATTTTTGTAGTCATTTCCCAGCAGAGCTGTTGTGAACAAACTGAGACTGAGATCTGGTTATGAGAGACCAAAAAAAGATATTTTTTTTGCCCTCTGTGCCAAAGGGTTGTACGCTGAGTTCAGATTCATACAAACCCTTACCAGACTCCCCTGGAACAAACTTGGAAGGACAGAGATGTAGCGGAGAGAAGACTGTTTCCAGCTAAAAATGTGATTATAGAAATGCTGCTGTGGTGGGAAGCAGCTCTGGCTGACACACCTGGGGATGGGACTGTGCAGCTTCCTCTGTGCTATTTTCCCTTTAAAGTGGAAGCTGCCTCTTTGCCTGGAGTTTCAGGAGTCCTGTCCTCACTTGCTGCACCCTGGACCTGAGCTTTGGAGGGGTGGCCAGCACAGCTGCCTGCCTTAGTTTCCCCAATGCAATGAGTTTTTTTAGGATTAGTTAGCTCGTGCCTCTCTCTCACCCTTCTCTAAGAGATGCTGAGCATGAGGTCTATCCAGGGACTAAGTTACCTGTAAAAGAGATAAAAGAAAGGTCCTGGTTATAAAATTAGATTCCTGGTTAGTCCCATTTCTGGGACTGCAGTCCGTTTCTGTTTGCAATTTTGAGCAAGTCTGGACAATTTTGGCAGGTTTGGTGTCAGGAATTTCTGCATCTGGAGCTGTCTGCAAGAAAAGAGGATCTGGGTGTATTTTTGCCTTTTCATAACTGAAAGCTGTTGTAAGTCCCAGAAAGTCTTTTCCAGCATTAATAACGTTTTGTGGCTTCCATCCTGAGGCATATTTTAAAAGACTTGGTTTTCATAAGGTGGATAATAAGGTGAAAATTGTCTCTTATTACGATTTCTCAAGTCTAGCCTCCCAGTTAGTACCCAGAACTGTCTCCTCTGCTCCTGAGCATTAAATTCAACTGCTTAGACTTGTTAAAAAATCTAGGTTTAGCTTCCTGCTTAAAGCTGTAATTTTAGATCCTCAGTGGGTATAAATAGACACAAATACACAATGCAGTTATGCTGAATGACATTAACTGGGAATAAGGCCCAAACATTTATTCCTTCCCTTCACCTTTGCCGTCTGTCTTTCGAATGCAGACGCACACACACATACCCACACACACACTTGTACGGACTAAGACACTGGAGGGGTTTATGGAACTTAATCTCCTGCAAAACCTGTAGCTTTCCTCCTACTGTGTAAATTGATCTGTAGGTTTATTGCTTAAATCTATATATTAAATAAAATGGCCCTAACAGGAACTGTGTGTGGACCTTAGATGGCATTTTTACCTGGCAATTTGCAGGAGTACAAAAGTCTGCAAATTAATGTGGTGACCCACCAGAAACGCTGGAAGTTTGTCATTCCTTCTCCATGACTTTATGTATAGTGTTTCGAGGCAGACACTTTTTCTGGTTTGTTTTTTTTGAGGGGGGGGTTCTTTGTGTTGTTTTTGTTTGGTGGATTGTTTTACTTGAGGAAGATGAATTACAAAGCAGCAAATGCTTCTGGAGATAGAGGGGAAATCATCTCCCATAAGTCTGTCTGGAATGACTCAGCTCTGTGTTGGGGATC
This sequence comes from Trogon surrucura, assembly GCA_020746105.1. NCBI lineage: Eukaryota > Metazoa > Chordata > Aves > Trogoniformes > Trogonidae > Trogon > Trogon surrucura. Next base: position 48,922,097 of record CM036621.1, on the reverse strand, counting down.
TGCAGTGCAAAAATGAAAATATGAGCGTGTTTCTCAGCCGTTATAGCCTGGCATCAGCCATCGTGGGATCGGCAGGGTACGGTGGCCCCTTGTTCCTGGGGGACCATCCCGAAGGCTCGTTCTCCAGCTTGGCTCTTGCAACTGGAGTCGCTGGCCACAGGAAGACTGTCTGTAGGCAGTGGATGTCACCTATCACCCGTTGTCTTTCCCTTCTCCTCTTAAAACTCTGGTTTTGGCAGCTCTTCGTAGCAGCCGGTCGCTGCAGCCTATATGTGCACAAAACAGCTGGTCAGAAATGTTTGGTCAAGGATTTTCTTTCCCCTCCAGCCATAAAAAATGACATTTAGACAAGCAACTTCCCATGGAGAAATTTCCTCTTGCATGGACATTCCTGGAGGAGGAGGGGATGCCCAAGATGCTGAATTGTCTGAGGAGGATGCAAGCATCTGACAATGCTCAAAAGGGGGGAAAAGACAACCATGTCCATTTTCACTGGACTTGATTGCTTAAGTGTGTTTTCTCACAGAAATAATGTATGAATAACATTAAGTGATTTCTATAATTGATAAGTTCTTCTCTAAGGGGCTTTTTTTTTATGCTCTACACTGGCTGCTCAGGGCATGTATTCCCAGTGCTGTCATCCCTGCCCCTTCCCAAGCCTTAAATCCCTCTTGGAGAAGAGCATGCGAGAGGATCGTCCGCATCAGGCTGGATTTATAGGAAGCAGGCGAGAAGGAGGAAGGAATATTTTCACATTCTTTTGAAACATACATTGGAAAATTTCCCTAGGAAAGAAAAGTGCTTACGCAGCTTTAGTTACTGTACATGTGCTTTGGATTGTGTGAAACCCTATCTGCTTTTTCTCAGCAGAGGCCTGATCCCCACATGAGAGAGGCAGACAGACAGGCAGCCCAGCAGACCCAGTGACGGTGACTTGCTGCAGAGCCCCTTCAAGATCCCGCAGGCGAATGCTGAGAAACGCCCCCACCCTCTGTATTTGCAGATCCAGGCAGCTGGGAGGAAGAGGAGGAGATATTCCTCCTTGGGCTCAAACCCAAAAGAACTTGTGAAAGCAGAATATTCGGGGAGTAAAGCCTTTGCTAGAAAAGATGGGTCATGGCTTTGAAACTCTTCAGGCTTTATCGTGAGATCAGTCTTAAGGGTTAGTGGTCCTGTTCCCCTACTCCACGTCTTGATGCTGCTTGCGCAGCTGGATACTCCCTGCCCAAGGCAGAGCATGCTTGGGATGGCAAACCGAGGACAAAGTTCCTGACAGCATATATGTACAGGAGGGCAGCAAAGAACTGCTCAGACACTCAGAGCTCAGTCTGATTAGTCTCAAATCTCCAGTACTGCTCTGTCCTACGTGTTGAAATTCTTCCCTCCTGTCCAGAAGTTTCTGGGTCTAAATTCTTAGACAGCGTTACTTGCCTTTCCTGGAAATGAGGAGATTCCCTCCTCTTCTGTGTGCATGTGTGTCTTGAAAAAGAGTCTGGGGGAAAAACAATATTGTGGACATGTGTGTATGTGTGTGGGCAGCCACACTACCACTGCAGACACCAGCAAAAATGACACCTTTTTGTGTCTCCTGGCAGTACCCAAGGGCAAAGGCACTTGTGAGAGGACAGAAAAGCCCCCTGATGCTGCAAGAGAAATGTGGTGCTGGAGAGAGCAACGGGCAGCTTCCAGAGGATGACTGGGCTGGCATTGTGGTTTCTCCACTGCTGCTGCCTGCGGAGATGCGTGTCCCCACGGGGGTTCAGCATATACGTGAGGAGGAGGAGACAGCTCTCAGAGAGGGGGTAAGGCAAGCAAAGCATTGGGAATGCAAATACCACAAACCCCAATATGTTAATAATTAGAGGCCAGCAGTGTTGCTAGCAACTCTTGGTTTTCAGGCTGGACCCTCACCCTAAACAGATATCTTGAGCAGCCCTAGATTCATCTTGGCTGCATGCTAGGCAGGATCTGATAAAACAGCAGCTTGGGGGCAGCTTCCAGTCTCCTGAATCAGCATTTTGAAGGCTAGACGTGCTGAGTTACCCACCTTCCTTCCACCAAGGCATGTGTGTGTATATACAGATTTAAAATACACATATAGCTATGTTAGTACACACACTCCCACCTCTGTGAAATGTCAGCCAAAAAATAATTCAAAGATCACTCGGCCTGGTTCAAATGCTGTTAGGCTTCAGAAATTACACCCCCCTCCAGAAATGGGTAAGACCTGACAGAAAGCAGCAATAACCAAAAATTTCCCAGCTGTTGTGTCTAGCCTTTTGAAAACAGGAATTACTTGGTACCGAGCCTGAAACTGTACTCTTTCCATTCAGCATTGCCCAAGGGTGCTTGCATTGAAAGTATGTATGAGAAAGGATTTATTGTCAGCAAGGTGTTTGTAGTGACAGCATTAATTTTTTAAAGACTTGACTATACACTGACATTAAGAGGACGAGGATAGCCACTGCTAGGTCGGTTGTTCTTCCCAAGACTGTGTGCACACAGAGCCACTTCCAGGAAACACGTTATGTTCCAGAGTCCAACGGCCCTACGATAGTAGCGGCTCATAGCACTTTGTGATTTAGTAAAGTTGCCTGCAATCAGGGTTAAAGAAACATGAAGCAGAACAGGATCATCTCAGGAAAGCACCATAGGATATCAAGGTATGATGTTCTGCTTGGCTTGTTTTATCTGAGTTTTCTCTGGAGATATCAATTCTCAAAGGCTGGTGGAACAAACACAGTAGATGAATGCAGGAGTAGTCTGTGATTCACTCAGCTGCTGTCAGAGTATGTGTAGATTATTCCAAGAAGTTTGAGACTGGGATGGGAAGCAGGTTTCACCAAGATGTGGATCGAGAGTAGAAGCTGTTCTCTTTTAAATTCCTGCTGCACAGGACGCAAGGCAGGTACCATCCCCATGAATGCATCCCTGGTCAAGGCCATAGGAGCTGTCTGGCAGCATGAAGGAGCTTTAAAATGCTCCAGTGAGCCCCAGTCTTTCTTCTGTAGGTCTTTGGTACATGTCTTGATGAAAAGAAGCTTCAAGTAAAACACTGAAAAGCCCAAGACACTGTTGCGGGGGTTGATTACATGGTATATCTCACCTTAGGAACATAGAAACCCACAGCTTTTAAAAAAACACTCACTTCCTCCTGCTGATAACACTACTGAAACTATTCCCAGGGCAGTTAAACGTCATATTTTTTTGGTCTGGAAACTTTCCCTTCATGGCTTGTGACACTGTATGTAGCTTAAAAGGTTGTTGGTAAGGTGTCTTCAGTTGCATGAAGGATGCTGCACATATTTATGCTAAACTTCGTGCTTCCTCTGACAAAGCAAATCTGTGGGAGCTCAGATCTTTCCTCCTTTCAGCCTCTCGCCAGGCCATCCACACCTTCACTCCGTCTGGTGAGACAAACACGCAGCTATTTCAGTGTAGACTCCTGTTGTTCATAGAGTGCTTTGATGGCAGGAACAAAACTTGGTACTTGGAGTGCTTAACTGGGTACCAGCACACTCTGAATTACAGCATTACATGTAGCTGAGTTCTAAACTTTATTAATGCTGTGTGCATAATCATGCTGTTAACATCAGATGCTGAACATTGGGATCTGGCCACTAGGATACAATATTGAATAATCAGAATCTCAAACAGTTGGAAATCACACCAATGTTTCTTCTACAATGTGTTACTTTGGAAGTTTTCTTTCAATATATATGTATGCGTGAAGAAAAATCTGGTGCAAAACACTTAGACTTGGTGAGCATTTTAATATAAGTATAAAAAATGGCCCAGATGGAAATTTGGAAAAACAAGTCATGATCTGTCTCATGGCTTTAGCAATGATTAGTTTTGATGCTGCAAACACAAAATCATGGAAGAGACAGTTGAAAAGTACCTGGTGCTTATTTTGGCTCTAAGAAACCTGTTTTTCTGAGGTGAAAAGCATCTGCAGCTCCTGTTGATTTCAGAAAGAGTACACTATCTCTAGGATTTGAACAACATGCGATGGAAACAGTTAAACACGAATCATTCATCACGTAAGTCAGCACTAAGAAAATGATCTCATATTTATTTATGCCCCTAGCCAAATTTGTACTCATTTCCTCTGTGAAAGGTAATAAATTTCCTCAGCTAGAGTCTTCAGCATCAAGCTTTTAAGCGACGTGATCCCTGTGGCATCGCTTGTAGTCTAAAGAGGCCAGGACTTCTGCAGCAGAGCAGACAAGAAGGGCTGCCATGGTGGCCCCTACGTAGAACCTTCTCATACCAGCTTCCCAAGGGCTGGTGGAGGCCCAGGACCACTAGTCTGTGCCTTCTTACATGGCTCAGGAGACCATGTTTTTCACAGAATCACAGAATGTTAAAGGTTGGAAGGGACCTTAAAGATCATCTAGTCCAATCCCCCGGCCAGAGCAGGATCACCTACACTAGAGCGCACAGGAACGCATCCAGGCGGGTTTTGAATGTCTCCAGAGAAGGAGATTCCACAACCTCCCTGGGCAGCCTGTTCCAGTGCTCGGTCACCCTCACAGTAAAAAAGTTTTTCCTCATATTTTTCTGGAACCTCCTGTGTTCCAGCTTCCACCCATTGCCCCTTGTCCTGTCAGTGGACACCGCTGAAAAGAGCCTGGCTCCATCCTCCTGACATTCCCCCTTGACATATTTATAAACATTAATGAGGTCACCCCTCAGCCTCCTCTTCTCCAAGCTAAAGAGATCCATCTCCTTCAGCCTTTCCTCATAAGGGAGATGCTCCACTCCCTTCACCATCTTTGTGGCTCTACGCTGGACTCTCTCAAGCAGCTCCCTGTCCTTCTTGAACTGAGGGGCCCAGAACTGGACACAATATTCCAGATGTGGCCTCACCAGGGCACAGTAGAGGGGCAGGAGGACCTCTCTTGACCTACTTGCGACTCCCCTTCTAATACACCCCAGGATGCCATGTTTCTCAAATTATCAGACCTTGCAACTGTCTCACTGGCTAGCCCGTCAGCTTTGCACTTGCGGTAGGGAAGCCGAAGGCCTGGGGTCATGGTTACCTCAGTGAAGTTAACCTGTAAGTGAAATATAAAGACTTAATCCATAAATAATAGTAAAAATTCAATCATTCAGCACAAGCTATTAGCAAGTCCATCGAATGAACAGAGTGCCTTTAACCAAGGCTTAAAACCATCTCCATTGCTTGCAATCGTTTTGGTTTTGACTATTAGTAGTTCACACCTATAGCATGTGTGCGATGTCTAATACTCATTTCTTGTTTAGCCATCCAGGAATTCATCACAGAGCTGGGAAGAAAGGTTCACTAGTATATCCAATTCTAAGTGTGGTTGTTTTATATTTTTAAGTTGATCAGTATTTCCAGTAACTGGTAGGTCTGTGTAATTGGAGACACAGTTGGTAATATTGTAATTATAGTTACATTCCATGATGTTTTATTTAAATCGACTTTTTTTTTCTTTTCCAGTCTAAGTGATGTTACTATGTTATTTTTACAATGTGGTCCTGTGGTTTCTAAACTAAAGCCTGCAAAACCCTGCAGGGTGACTGTCCCAGAGCTGCTCCATGGGTTGCACCAGGCTGCAGATCCAAAGAGCACCCCCGTTAGCTGATTTGAAGCTTTATGTCCCACTGCCACAGGGCTTGGCAAGTTAGATGTGCACCCCAGTATCTGATGGGCCCTGTTCCACACACACGAAAATTAAAAGAGATTTGAAAACCCCTTACCTACTACATTCTTCTTCTCAGAGTGATACGGCTTTGTCAGTATTTTACAAAGAATTATCACTTCTTCTCAGTGAGGGTGACGGAGCCCTGGAACAGGCTGCCCAGAGGGGTTGTGGAGTCTCCTTCTCTGGAGGCATTCAAGACCTGCCTGGACACGTTCCTGTGTAGCATAGTCTAGGCATTCCTGCTCTGGCAGGGGGATTGGACTTGATGATCTTTCGAGGTCCCTTCCAATCCCTAACATTCTATGATTCTATGATTCTATGATCCCTAAGGCATGGCCCTAGAAAAAAAGTGCTTAATTGGTTCAGGAAGAGCTAAAACCTGCTCCCATGGCAATCAAAGGACATTTTGCCATTGTTTTATGAAGCTGGAAGAGATTCAGAGCATCCCGTGATGGCTGCTTTGGGTTATGAGAGTCACGATTATGGTTTCTACTGCTGTTCTTTGAGTCACAGCTTGCTCCAGGTGCAAAAATCTGTCCTTTCAGTGTGTGAAATAGAGACAGGCTGGGGAAATGGAGGGGGTTGGGATGGGGACTCCAGGTGCAACTTCAGCCCATGGGGTGGAAGGGATGTGCAATATCTTTAATTTTCCCCACTGTGGGGCTAATCTGAAATTCTGGAAAGATCTTCCCTCTATAAAATAACCTTCTACAGAAAGATTTCTTCGTGGTCGTACCAATGATGATTATGTTGGTGTTAACCCAACTGAGAGCCCTGCAACAGGGTTGAGAGCCCTGAAACTCTTCCCTCTAGAGCTGCAGGTGTGGGAGAGGATGTGGTAACAAGTAATTTCTTATAAGCAAGGAGTTGTCACAGAGTGCTTTTAGAAGCAAAGTCTGTCTATGCATACCTCCAGAAAGCTGTTGCACCCATCTGCACAATCTACTTTTGTACACATTTTAGACAAGTGTTCATCCACGTGTTTCACTAGAAATACTCAGGCAGCATTTTCCAATAGTGTGAGAGTCCAAACGAAGTTTTTATAAACCACCTGGGCTGGAACTGGCTGATTTGGGAAACTGGCACTATGAAATTTGTAAGGCTATTCCCACTCCCTATGCAACTTGAAGTTGTTTATATGTAAACTGAATATCTATGCACAAAAAGAAGAAAAAAAAAAAAAGAAAGATGTACTAGCAATTTAAGGAGTCCAGGTGATAACTTGTTTTCATCAAAAATTCATGAAATAAAGGACAGAAACAAAAACCAGGAATTCTTGCCTAAATGAGATGGGGCATTGGGCTAGGGGAAGGGAATACAAGACTGTTGTAAAGGTGTGTGGCTTCTGGCTTCCAAAAGGTTTTGAGTATGCTGGCATCAAAAATTTTGTCCATCCCTGTCATAATAGGTGAGCATCTCACTGTCTTCAACATAATCACGTTCCTCAAGTCTGATCTCTCAGGGTGGAAACAGCAGTAGAAGGTTTCTTATCTCTGGATATATGGGGAACTCGCTGTAAGGACTGAACCTGGGTCTCTCAAGCTCCAGGCTCTGACTCAAATCACCAGACAATTCCTGCCCTCTTCTTCTGCAGCCGCTGATCCAGAAAAGGCTGTGGTCATAATCTGTTGCTAAATCTCTTCAGATCAAATAGAATCACAGAATCACCATAGAATGGCCTAGGCTGGAAGAGACCTTAGAAATAGCTTTGCTCTTAACAAAATAATCCTATAGAATGACTTGGCTCTCAGCTGGGAGCAGGAGGAAGATCTGGGCAGTTACAGTGCATTACAGTCAGGGCACGGCACCAGGAAATTAAGCTTTATTATGTGTGCTCTGGCAATGGAGCGCACGTGGAAGTGATGTTTATGGCATGTGCACCACTGTTCTCTCTCTTAATGCTTAACCCTTTGCCCATCACAGTATGGTTGGGGAGATTTGTTAGAGGGAAAAAAGGCTAATTTCTAGGCTCATTGTTGAGGAAAAAAAAAAAAAAACCCACAAAAAATAAGCTGGCTGTGAAGTTTTCCTCCTTTCTTTTTTTAAGCTGCCCAGTGAGCTGACTTCTCTGCCTAGCCTGTCTCTGCTCACTTCTGGAGTGAGTACGTCAGGTGGGGCATGATCCAGATATATCAAGAGTAGATTCATTGCCAAAATGGCTCAGTCCCGTCACCTGCAATTTGCTCTTCTGCTGATAGGATCGCACCGTCATGAGACCAAGGTCATTAACATGCCTCCTGTTTGGAGCTCAGGGCAGAGTATCGATGCTTTTGTGCATCACCACTGCTGCCCAGACTCACAAAGTAAGGGACGAAAGAGTCACTCTGAGACCGTCTTTTCTGCCACATGGCAGCATGTTAATAAGACTGTGGATTAGCAATCTGTCCTTTAAAAACATTATCATATTTTTTCTCTCAGCTCTAGGAACTTGGTAGGGGCAATCAAAGTCTGAAGCCATGTCCTCAGTTCCTTTCTAATTTAAAGATTGGATACCAGACTACAAGTCAAGAGATTTGATGGCTGATCTTTAGCTGGATGTAAATCTTTTTTCATTTCCTTTGGCCAAACCAAAATCCTCAGCTGTTGTTAAGTTGCTGGCATACTTTTTTGCCTCAGGGAAACGCTGCTACGTTGGTGAATTCCCAGATTTTATTTTAGGGTACCATAATACTGATAATCAGAGGACTGGTCTCTAAGGATCTGTTCCACCGAAATATTTGTGATTTTCAGAAGAATGCCTTCTCTGTTAATAATAGTGCTTACTGAACCTTCGCTTAGCTTACATCCATATTTGTGAAGTATTTTGCTGAGCGTGGCCAAAAGGAGGTACGTAAATGGCAGATTGGTAGTTTACAGTAAAGAAATTTTCCTGAGAGGCTTTTCAGGAGAAAATGAAAGATGCTTTCAATATGTGATGGTCTCAGCCAGCTAGAGACATCCGTATTTCAGACGTAGTGCAGATAGCGAATAAAGCAAAATACAGCTCTCCTTAACTCTAGCGCTGCAAATGACACATTTATAATCGAAGCCTCAGGAACAAGGGGTTTGTGGTTCAGTCCTACTCATTTAACACTTCTCAGCCTCTGTGTGAGCCTGAACTTTTAATTTGTCCAACACGTTAATGCTAAACATTGTTGAAGCAACCCGGCCTCTCTCCTATGGATTTCCTATCAAAACTATTTGTTTTACAAGAGCTCTCTGTTCCCAAATACATAGTTCTTTAAAATTGTTGGAAAACATTTGGCTAGACTTGTTCAGAACTGGACCTTTGCTCACTCACAAGGTTCATGAACCTTCACAACTCTCTAAGTGAACTTAGCCTGGCTTTCCCATGTATAACCAAATCCCAGTCCAGGTCAGTCTCATTTGGTTTCATGTTCCACTACAGACATCGTTTTACAGCTTAAGTTTTAAAAACCTGAGCATGGGACAAATACAGGGCTCCCATAAACACAGGCAATATCCATGATAATAGTCATGCATCTCATTTGTCATACCTGATGCTAAAATCTATTTCCCTGTAGCAAAATCCTGGAGTAACTGTGATGTGAATTAGTAGCAAAGCAGAAATAGAAGAGGACTATTTATTGTTCATGTGTTAAAATAATTCCACCAAAGTTTGATTTACTCCAGTCCTCTGTTTGGTCTAAGGCATTGCAATTTTGCGGAAGTACCCAAAATGTTGAGGGAGGCAGCTTGGTTTGTTCTGAAATGACCACAAAAGGGCAAACGCGTTGGCTAGAAATGTACACTATAATGCATACTATATGAAGTCTGCCAAAAAGTCTGAATTAGACAATTCTCTCATGCTATTTCCTTATAAGAGCCCAAGAGGCGGTGCTCTATGTCAAGAAGCATGAGTCAATCCTCAGAGGAGGATGCTCAAATGGAAAACAGATCGAAGGAGGACTCTGCAGGCTGTACTGCTGCAGGTCCTGTCCCTTGAAGTGAAAAGCAGAGGAAGGGAGGAAAAATGGGATCGGTAACAAATGATGTGATGGCAGAGTGTCAATCACAGCGGAATTTCATCCTGGCCCCGTATTACAGCGGCGCTGGGAGTACTGCTCCAGCAAAGCTGCGTCAGCACTTTGTTTAGCTCGTACACTGATTTATGATCTGCCCTTTGGGCTGAGGCCGATTTTTCTAGGAGTTAACCTGGCAAAAGTTCTCTTCATGTGTTTTCAGCTAGTATGTAGCTCAAGAGTTGTTTAACCTCTCACCCCTGCAGCCTCAGCCCCAGCTTATCCCACCATGGAGTGACTGGGCTTGTAAGACTGAAATTCAGCCTGTACAGCAAAGACAAGGGTTTGCACAGAGCTCCCCCGTCCTCAGAAAACACCTGTGCCTGTGCCCCTCATGTCCTTAGGCTGAAGGTCCTTTGATGGCTGAAAGAACTGGTGGATATTTTTGGGTAGTTTCCGCCTAGTTTGAATATGAACATCATGTGTGCCAGGGCAGTGATTTACAATTGCAAGCAGTAGAATTGTCCTACTTGATTAGTTACTGCCTGTCAGAAAAACTGGAATAAATGCGTCTTCTTCATCTAGTTCTGCTGTGAAGTAAAATGCAATAGCTTAAAAACCCCGTCTTTGTAACGGGACATGAATGCAGTCCTCTTGCCTGGCGGGTGATGGCTCATTAACCCACGATAACTCGATCAGACCAAGCTGAAAGACCCAGCAGCGATAAATTGCTAGAATGAGATGCTGTTAGCCCAGAAGCTCTGGTGTGGCTTAGATAGGAAACTACAGCACCACTTGCAGTAGCATGAAGCACTTAAATTAGTCTCTGTGCCTGAAGTTGGGAGCATGGTAAATGTGTCACCAGTTCTTAAAACATCTCCCGGAACCCATATACCAAGAAACCTGACTTCCTTGTCAGACAAACTGGCAGAAAATTTGGAATCAGTATGCACTAGGATAAAACTGATAGACTGGGGAGGAGTTAGTGTGGTGTTTGTAGGGAGAAATTGCACTTAACAAATCTTTTACAACTGTTTGAAGTGTCAGACAACCCTTAGCTAGGGCTGAGCTGGCTGACAGAGTCAGAAGGCTTTTAACAAGACCCCTCACTGGGAGGGAAAGTCCTTTCATCAGTTGCAAACTTGTAATACTAGCAAACAAAGGACAGGATGAAATCTTCAGATTTTACAGTGAAGTGTTTTCTAAACATTCAGGAGAGTGATCATATTTGCTAATAGTATGTAATTATTTAGAACTAAAGCTGACTGCAAAGAGCTGCAGAAGGATCTCCTGCTATTAAGGGGATATTTGGTAAAATGGGAGATGAGATTTGATTTTCCCAAATGCAAGGTAAAGCCCGTAGGAGACAGCATCCAGTTTTCACTGGATGAGATTTGATTTTCCCAAATGCAAGGTAAAGCCCGTAGGAGACAGCATCCAGTTTTCACTGCTCCAGAAAGTTTACTATGGATTGGCCTGTACAAACATCAGCTTAGTGTTCACCAGAGACCAAAAGGTAGGACTTACCACAGACAAATAGCAAACAGCACAGAAAATTCTCTTTGTGGTTATATAAAACCCTGGTGTAGGGATTCTGTGTGCCATCCTATTCATCTTGTCTCATAAAAGATATAGTGGAGAGACATGGAAGAGGAAAACAAGGAATGAGTGCCCTGATGGGATATGAGAGAGGGCTTTCAGTCACATGTGGTGTGGAGACACAGCAAAACTCCTCGTCACGGACTGAAAATGTAAGAGGATTCAGCACAGTGCAAGTCAGGTTCAGGGAGGTGTCCGTCTGTGCTGTTGTCACTCTCTGACCCACTGGTCAGGACGGTACACAAAGGGAAGGATTCCTGCCGGCTCCCCTCTTCTCACCCTCGCTGCCTAGCTGTGGTCAATGTACTAGTTTTGATGGGCCTTTGATTCGACTTCAAAAAGAGCTGTTCCTATGACCCTTTCTACTCTGTCTTTAGCTGCCATTCGTATGCTCTTTTCTAGCTGAAGACCTTACAAGGCTGGCCTGCTCCAGCAGCTTGCCATGACCATCTCCTAAAAATAGTCCTTCCCCTTTCCCTTGGTCCTTCTTAGTCAAAACTGTACGTCTTAGAGGAATCTCTTTATTTATATATATAAATATATATATAAAGTGCCTAAACTGAAGGGCCATGCTTGCACTGAAAGGCTCTTGGGAATCAGCAAGCAATCTCCGCTGAAAGGAAGGTGGTGAGAGACTGAGGGCACTGATGCTTTTTTATTCACAGCTACAGAATGGAAGAGACTTCCCAGGAGCAGGTGTATGAACCTGTGCTGGTTTATAAATCAATCCACCTCTTGGCTGGAAGCTCCTATTCTGGTAAAGAAGGTTGTGGGTTTATTTAAGTACTAGTCAGTACTTACTTTGGATTTACAAAACAAAACACATTCAAGATGGGGAAGGTTATCTACCCTTGTTCTTAACAGCAACAGTTTAAACTCTGGTCCAAGATCCTGGTGGGAAACTTCATGGAGTTCAGCTTTTCCAAAGAAAAACATACAAAATTTCACCGTAAATGGCCAAAGCCCTGAAACACAAGGTTAAATGGCCAAGAGTGAGGAGTCTAGTTTCCAGAAAGCAGGTGCTTCAGGGCTGCAAAGGAAAGACACCCAAATTATGAGCTAAGCTGGAGCACAGTGATTGTTGGATAATAGCTTGTCTTGGTCGCTGACCAGGATGATTGCATGTTAAAGTTATTGCTCTTCCCTGATATCCACCACGCACTATGAGTCAGTGGCCAAAATCAATTAGGAGTGATCACATCACACCGCAGAAGGCAAATATACTGTCAATCTTTCATTGAGCAACAGTACTGCTTATTAGCTTATTGAGGATGTAATAGGAATAGTAACGGGTGAATAGTTCATGACAGATTATTTATGCATCGGATTTCCTCCCATTTGGTCTGTTTGCAAATTGACCTTGACTTTCCCTGATACATTTATAATTCAGAACTACTTGGTAACTAATTTTGGAGGCACAGCTCATTTGAGAAGGCTATGTTTCAACCTTCTGGTATCTGAAAAGTGGTCTTTTTTTTAATGACTCTTAACTCTCTGCATCCAGGGGGGCCCATATCATGCCAGAGATGTTTTACAGGGGCCTGTAACATGATGTGGATGTTTTATGGAAGCCGTGTGGTGAAACATAGAGGGACCCAGTAGCCAAGTGTCAAAAGCAGAATCCCTCCACTGCTTTCTTTCAAGTTCAGTACTTTAGCCCCTGAACTTGGCACCTATGTCTGTATGCAAAGCCTGATGATATCCATGAGTGCCTTCCCACTGACCCCTATAGGTCTTGGGTCAATGCTGGATCTCCTTGCTCTTCTGTCTGTGATATCACAGCCTGCTTTCATACAAATGAGCGGTGAGGTCACACGTTCAGGCCTCCAGGTCTGGAAGCACTGAGGTCAAAACTCATTTCAGTCGGGGGAAATAGAGCAGAAAAGTATTTGGCCCTACTCAGAGACAAGAGAGAAGAGAGGATGAGCTGGGCAAGAGCCCACATGTGCATGAACAGAAAGCGTCTGATGTTTCACAGACGTGGGGAGGAATGAATGCTTCGGAGGCCAGCCCGGGCTGGATGAGCTATTACAGCTCTCGCTTCAGAATAAAAGCCCAGCTCTCCCGAGAAAGCCATGTGCTCACCCAGAAGGGAGAGGAAAACAAGCCACTTCTCCTAAAGCCTGCCTGTGTTCTATCATGTCTCAAGCGTGTTAACACCCCTCCTTGGCCTGCGCAGCTGGGACCTGCAATGCTGAGAAGGGGTGAGCTTGTTCCCGATACCTAGGAAAACCCAGCTCAGAGGCACTCCCGGGATGGGTAGTGCTGGCAGCTTCTGTTGGTAGTCTAAGGAAATTAGTGATTTAGACAAGGCCACTGTTGCGTTTTCTAGAGTGTCACAGTGTGGGGTAATTTCGATGAAAGTCTGGTTGCATTTGCAGAGCTCCCTTTCCAATGATGAGAGGGACCGGCAGGCTCTCTGCATGTAGAAAGTTCAGGGTCACCCTGACCCCAGCTCTGAGTCAGACTGCCCAAAAAGTGCTTGTCTCCGTGGGTCACGTGTTTGTGATTGCCCTTGTCCATCTGTGAAGGTGCCTGAACAGTCTTGGAGAGGCAGATGGCACAAGCACAGCATTCCTGAGACACTTTCTGAGGTAGCTTGGGAAAAGTGTTTTGCACTTTGAACCAAAGCTGTGAGGAGCAGGAAATTTGGCTGAGCACACCTGCCCTGGCTGCTAAATGGGCAGTAGATTCAGCTGTGTTAGGTCCAGCTCTCCCCCACATCTGTGCTCCACCACCCAGTTAGGCAGCTCTTCTTATAGGGTGAGATCTGCCCCTTGACCCTGGGTCCTGCCTGTTCTCAGGAGCAGAGGGAGGAAAGAGCAGTCCCTGGTGTCACAGCCAGTAGCAATTACACGGTTAACACTGGGGCACTCTAGGAGCTGCAATTTATAACAGGTATTTATCATTTCATGGTGTTGTTTTTCCTTATGTTGTGGTGGGGATTGGCAATTGAGGTGCAGGTATTGCACTTCCACCCACCCCCCGGCCCCCCCGCCATTCTTCTTGCAGGGATTTGCCAACCAGAGTCTTTAGTCTGATGGTGAGTTGTTGGTAACCAAGTGGTAAATGTCCTAATAGGACTCTTGAGTGGTATAATGAGGCTGCTCAGGAGCTTTTGTGATTGAGAACTGGAAATTATAATGTTACTTGGAGCAAGGGAAAAAAAAAAAGCAATATTGGTAGGTTGTGTGAGAGCTCAGCAATGTTTGAGGGATTAAGGTATCTTGGAGCACCTGGACGTGAGCCCAAAGAAGGCTTGAGTGGTGCGACTGAGGTGTGCAGACACCTAGGACTGCTGCTGGTGTTTTGTCTGTTTGTGTCTCTCTTGGTCTCTGTGGTCAGACTAAGTTGGTTTGTGACCTTGTATGGGGCAGCTCTCACGTGTTTGCCATGCAGAGGTGCAGCACTGGTCAAACATAGGCACAAAGATGTTGTGTAAGTGGCAACGAAGCCAAGTAAACACTAATGAAAGGGGCTGGCTGCTGTGGTAGATGTTAACGATGGCCAGCCACCAGGAGATGGGAATATTTTCTGAAAGGGAGAGTTTTTCAGCAGGATTTAATAAAAAGAGCCCTTGAGAACTCCTAAATCCTGCAAAGCTGTTGAGTTCAATGAGAGAGAAAAGCAAGTTCATGTATATTGTGGTGACAAATCAGATATAAGGATATGGAAGAAGTTGCTCATACTGACAAGTCCTTCAAGGGCATGTAGGTTGCCCAAGATATAATTTTTTTTTAAAAGCGCTTTTTTTTTGCCTTTTTTCTGCTTTTTTTTTTTTTTAATAAAAAAACATCACAGCTGTTTTTGGAGGGAGTTTCTCTGTCAGTAAGTAATGAGATCTTGCTGCCTGATTGATAAAACACACACAGGCTTGAAGTAAAGAGGTTTCATCTGTTGTAGTCTTTAGGGCATCACTGTGCTCTATAATATTTACCAAAAAAAAAATATAAAAAATGGTTTTCCTGCTGACTCATGCTCTGCTCTCTGTATACTGTAGCCCTCTTGGCAAATCCCTTTCTATCCACCCTCCAGCCCTGGCATGTTTTCCCCTGGCAGTGGTTTTCAGATTTATTTATATGTTTATTTTAAAATTCAGACTACATCTGAGAGAGTATAGCTTGTTGAAGGCAGTGGTTTATCTCTTCTAATCCTATTGGGAACAGATGGAAGATTACAGTAAAGCATGCCAGTGGGGCTGGAAAAATATTCTGCAATAGCTATAGCTGCCCGTGCCCTGCTCTCTTGCACACATCCAGCCATATGCAAGGCAGACCTGAATGGGGGTTTTTTTCCCAAATTACTCCTGTAAAATAACGTGAAAGGAGCTAGAATGAGAATTGTGAATGCTTCAAAACTACTTAATTTTCAAAGGTTTCTGGAAAACAATAAAATTTAAAACATTGTTATGCTTTTTTTTTACTAAACAATACTACTCTGGAGTGGGTTTTTTTCCTATTGAATTGATGTTTTTACTTGGGCTGTATTTCTAAGATGAAGGCTAATCTTTTCTAACAGATGCCAAATCAAGACCTCTGACGTTTTTCCCTTTTAGAAAGATTTTTTTTCTTTTTTCCTGTGTTCTTCTCAGTGTGAGCAATACAGGAAGTGCTTTGAGCATCCTTGAAACCTGGCTTGCTCAGGGCAGCAAAATTTCAGAACTGAGCTGTATTTCCCGAGTCCTTGTATCCATCATCTCTCTTCAGCCTGTCCTTCACTATCTATTCGAGTCACTGACTGCTCTTTCCAAAACAGCAGAACACCTCAGTAGTCAGGAATTCCTGGTCTGACTTGGTGGCCCCAAGCATCTCTGCTGAGAAGCAGCAGGCTGGATAAATGGTGGTGGGAAACTTGTAACCATGTAATATTATTCATGTCTGGTGGACTATTTTTAAAAAAATAATTAAAAAACAAAAAACCCTGATAAACTGAGAAAGCCATAACAATATTTAACTTATCATTACAATTTTATGGTGATTGCTTTTGCCCTTCTTTCACATCATCTAGGTGCTCCTTAGCAACAGTTTCAGGTTGATCCCCACCTGCCTTTAAAACCCCTTTTCCCGTTCATTGTTATTGTCACTGTCATTGTTAGAACAGCAGCAATTATTATTTTCATAATCAGAATAAGAGAATACATAAGTAACTGGGTTCTGTGACTAGTGACTATTTTGGAGAGCTGAGTTGAAAGCATAACCTATATTGGGATCTGGAGGAGGAGGACAGAATCCTGTGTTTTCTCCAGGAGTAGCAGATCAAGTGTTGGCCATTATCATACTGTTACTGTTTTTCTGTATCTCTTGTGTATCTAGCCATACTTTTAAGTTTCCCCCCTTATCTTTGCTAGCTCAGAGTTGTATAACTGCTTGAGTTTCTGAAGGGTGTTTTTTGTTTCTTTTAACAAAAGAAAAGCTTTGTCCTCAGTGTTACAGAGAAAGTAATGACAAATGCAAAAACAAATTAGAAATACTCAGTTGTGTGAATAGGCTGAATAATTGATGTCTTTAAAGCCTGATGTTGCCAATAAAAATCCTTCATGTATTTTCTTCTAGTGATGGGTAGAGACTGTGTAAATCCAGTCAATAGTATGTGCAGCTCAAACTTCTGCTGGCTCGCTTGACTGTTGTGCGTTTCATCTCTTACAAGCGTGACAAGTCTGTGAATTTGACTGAACAGAGGAAAGCAATTCTCTCCTCAACATGTTCTGGAGTAGAGTACTAGCACATCTACTGACAAATCCGTTGCAAATGTTCGTGCATGCTCTTTGATGCTGTAATTTGCCCCTATCAATTTCTTGAAATGCCTCTTTCGTTAGGATCTCTAGGGAGTGGTTGGATTTCTTATAGGATGCTCAGTGCAGGCTAATTTGTCTCAGTGCAACTGAAGTAATCGAAGTGGTGCGAGTTCAGGGGTATGGGGAACAAGAGGGGTGTTAGGACTTTTCTGGAGATTTTTTTTTGGGGGGTAGTTGACATTTACGACACTATAGATCTGTTTTGCTTTTTTTTTTTTCCCCCCCATCTGCATCTGCTTATCTTGGTGACTGAATTTATATCCTAATAGGAAGAAGAAGAATCAGCAAGAAGCAATTGACTGAACCTCTATCTTCTGCCTTGTCTGAGAAAGGCTTCTCACAAGAAATTTGGAAGAAAAAAACAAAGTGGGCTGGAACTGCAGTTTATAAACTGATCAACTGTAAACTAATCAGCAGAGTTATTCCAGTTCATACAGGTTTGGATAATTGAAATTCTGGCTCCAGATCTCTCATTTCTAGAGCAGCAACAAACAAACAACCTCCTTCAGTATTCATCTTGTATGGGAAATGACACACTTGTTTAGTTTAAGATGTTACTGCTTTTTCAGCCACAGAACAGCCATATGAGCTTGGAAGCTCTTTATGTACAAAACAAGTGGCTTCTTATAACAATTTTAAGGGAGACATTTTAATGAAGTAGACTGAGACAGTAGAAACATCCCTAAATCTCTGTCCTCCCTTCAGAGACTGTGCCTTTTTAGCCCAGTCTTTACAGCTTACAGAAGAGCAATAGAACTGCAAGATCACCATTCGTTTCTCCAAAACTTGGGTGCCCCAAGCCCACGTGTGGAACTGTGATGCACCATTACTGCAGCCTTTCAGGGAAGTCACTATTTTTGCGTGATCTGAAGCACTTGATGCTTGCCTGTGTTTGTCCCCTGGTGCTGGAACGCGAGTATTTGAGAGTAGGCACCATATTGTTTTGTTCTGTTTCATAGAATACTTGGCAAAGAGGAGAGAGAGAAGGGTGTCTTGGCTCTCTACCAGGTCTCCAAAGTGCTAAAATAATACTAACCCTCTAATAAATCTAAAGATTTTATTGTTGTCTGACACTCCACAGCTTATTTTGGCTTTGTGAATCTGTGAATTTGGACAGAAAAAAAAATCTTAAAACTTGTCAATGTGGAGCAAATGAGAACACCCAGCCTCAGTCTGTCTAGTGAGACACAACTATGAATCACTGCTCCTTGATGAGAACACAGGATTTTCTGGAAACAAATTCAGGCTTCAACAGAGTTGTTTGATCTTCAACTGATGTTTTTGTTTTCTAAGCAGTAATAACATAGTTTTAAGCTATAAACAGACTGTTTACCCTTGTCCTTAAAGTGAGTCATTAATTAGTTAATGACATGAATTGATTACTGCCTGTGCATAATTAAAGGAGCTGTATTTCTTCTATTGACTGTGTTCTTTCTAGTACTCCACTAAATAGCAATCACAACATTCAGTTCTCCTTGCTCCCCTCAAGATCAGCTCTCCCTAAAAGCCTGGTACAACACCTGTGCCTGGGCTGGAATGAAAAGCTTACCCAGGGATGAGATATGTGGAAATAATTAGTCTTGTATGACAAAGAGGAGCCCTGAGGGCTGGGTTCACAAAAGGATGCCTTGTTTTCTTCTTGAAGGCTGGGTTCCAGCCTGCCCTGCTCACCGAGGGCCATGCTGTTATCTTGGGATGGGGATTTCAACGCCAAGTTTATGGCCTGAAACTTTTGACAATTACTCAGTCTTATTCGGTGGCTAAATAAATGATTTGTCCAATTAATTACAAAGAAGATCTTGCTGATGGGCCTGTGGACAGTTTATTGTGAAAGGTTTATGTGCATATTTCAAGTTACTAAAAGAGGACATGACACTTCATGTGTCCTCAAATAAATTAGACCTTATTCATGTGTCCTCAAATAAAATAGACCCTATTCTTTGCAGGTGCTCCTGGTAAAAAAAAAGCCAACCCAACCTGGGAGAGCCTGTCCTTTATCTGGGAAGCCAACTTGGTACTTAGCTTGGGCTTCTTGTGCTTGGCTCTTGTTTCTGCCCTCGATGACCTGTGTCCTGTTGACAGGTGCCACAGTTTGTCCTTTGAATTAAGTGTCAGTAACCTGGTAGTAGCAATGACCAAGATGTGCTGCACAGCCAGCCAGCACGGTAGCTTCCAGGAACATGTCTTTCTGTCAGATCCCTTCTTTAAGCTTCTAATGGTGGAGACCTGTGCTAAAGCAGAGTGAATCATAAAACCCTATTTTGTACTTCACAGCATCTCGTAGTAGCTCACCCGTTAAGCCTTTATCACAGCACATTAAAATCCTTCCTCCTCCTCTCACCGTCCAAACTGAATTGAAACATGGCAAATTCAAAGAGGAAAAAACAGACTGTTGATTTCCTTCACTGAAGTGGTAAAACTGTCTCTGTGATTCCAGACTGCTTTGCATATTTGGGGGGAAAATATTTGTCATTCTTGTGAAACTCTTGGCCAGTCTGGGCCATTAATGGACATGGGTGGTATGTTCAGTCTGACCAGTGCAGATGGGCAGCCCAGGAAAGTTCAGACATCCATTTTAAAAGATGTGACTTTACCTGATTTTCATTAGATCCCTGTCATTGTTTCATTATGTCCTTCCTCCCTCCACATGGGCCTTGTTCAATTTCCACAAAAGCCTTCCAAAGTTACCTTTGGCAGGTGGATCCAGGCCAAGCATAGCCCTGTCCTGGTGGGAACCTTAATGACTGCTGTGTTGTGGGGCCAAGAAACAAGGGTCTACTCCCTTGTTATGTTATGTCTCCTGGGAAAATATGCATCCTCATGGATGCAGGAGGAGCCATAGACTTAGCACCAAGTAGTCTGGCAATCGCTGAAGAGGGATAGCAGTAAAAATAGGCAGCAGCAACCTCTTAAAGGGGTTGCACATCCAATATTTTACCCTGTGACCACTCCCTGGAGGTAGCAGTGTCTCTGCTGGGTGACGCTGAACCCCAAAGTGCTACTAACCTTAGCTGGACATAGGTGAAAGACTTTTGCAAGTTTCTCAGGCTGCTTCCCACTAGTGTGGTAAAACCTAGACTGTGAATGATAAGTTGCTTATAGATGAGAATAATTTCCGACCACTCAGCCTGGCTCCTGTGCTGAAGTAGGAGATCTGTAACCTTTTAACACACTGCATACCAGTGTTGGGTGCACTCACTTTTCATAGCAGTGCATAGTTGAGGTTTCGTAAGTGCTTGACTGCAGGTGAAGTCCTGTAGCAACAGGATTTCTGGTATTTGAGGGTAATGTGTTGGGGTTTTTCTTGTGTTTGGATTTTTTTGTTCCTATAACACAAGAGAAAGTCCTTCTCTTATCTAAGATAAGAGAAGGATGAAAAATCCAGGATGAAAAATATATATTAAACACTTCTGTTTCCTTTCTTTGAATTAGCCAATCTTACTTCTTTCTCCTGCTATCCCTGAAATGCAAGTATTTGAGGTTCTTCTCTGGCTTTAACCTCTGTTTTTCAGACCTACTTAATTCTGTGGTTTAAACTGTGGTAATTTAAGATTTAGCAGGCCATAAAAGCTTGTCAAAATCTCACTTGTGGACATTGGCATTCTTCAGGACTTCTGTATTCTAATGACACGTGTGTTTTACTCTTCAGTGTTCCCATGGCCATGACAAGTGGTGGATCTGGGGACACATCTGGTCCACGTGCACCCATAGTAGAGTGGTTAGCTGAACAGCATTGGGGGATAGGGAGGCCACTGCTTGTGTTGTGGAGGGGCAGTAACTTAAAAGCAGTCAAGGAGAGAAGGTTTGATGGTGAGAAAGGGTGGGATCGTGACTCCCAACCATAGCTTCTTCCAGAGTCCTGCTCCAAACCTCCTTGCTTGGCTCCTCTTGTCTGTCTTGGACGTTTGTGGCCTGTGTAGGTTTTTTTGTGTTTTGGTTTTTATTTTTTTTGTTAGAATGAAAAGTGTGGTGGGTGGCTTTGTTTTGTGATATTCGGGGAGGGATGTGGGGTTTTCCTGTTTTTCCTCTTTGCATGACCAAGTGTGACCTCACTCTTCCGCTATAGATGATGGGCTACACCAGAGCTCCCCTCTCCCTTGCTGCCAGTCTCCAAAGGTTCTGTTATGCCTGGGTGTACTGCACATCAGACATATCTCTTCTTGTCCTTTATAACTGCAGATCTTTTGATGCTTTGCTAAATGTGCTGCACACTCCACTCAGGCAGACATGCGTCTGAACTAAGTACTTTGTTGTCACTGATGTCCACTGGGTTTCTTCTGTTGTGTGGTTTTGGGGTAGGTTTTTTATTTTATTTTGGCTTTATATGTGTTCTAAGAATTGACAGGCTGAAAGAAGCGAGATGTGGCTGGTTGTCACCATGTATGATTTGTGTAGTCCTTGATGTGACTGCAGGGAGCTCAAAAGGGTGAAGCCCTCCCTCCTCCATACCTCCCACTGGAAGACGAGGCCCTTGCCCTGGGGCTTGCAGCCTCTGCAGGTGTCTGGATGGGATCTGTGAGGAGGCTGCACCTGGGATAGTGCCTGGTAGAGCTTTGGCAGGGGAGTGCTGAGGGGTGGATGGGGCCAGAGGAAGTTTGGGTTAGCGAGGAGGGAGTGAGGCAGCAGTCCAAGCAGATTTGAGATTCTGCCGACTACTAGCAATGGAAAAGCTGGCTGATAGGTGGCTATCAGCACATCCTGCCCGGGTCAGCTTCCCTGCGGGCGTGAGCCCTCCTTCCTGCTCATGGCCCCGAGCACGCTCTGCTCCAGAGAGAGCTGATTGCAGCTTGGCCCTTTAGGCGAGAAGATTACACCAGCATCAGCTGGTGTCATGATCTCATTCCGGAATGCTTTTCCACGTACTTGATGTGTTTAGCAGGTAAAGGAGGGCTGGCAACTGTCATGATTTGCAAAACAAAAAAAACCTCCTCTGCTCTGTTGAGCTCCTCTTCGTCTGTTTGACTCAGAGCTCCCTATGGGCTTAGCAAGCAATGTCAGCATCTCTGCATCTTCATCCTGACTTTAAACACAACCTGTGAAATGTTAATGCTGGCTTTGCTACCCGAGTGTGGGACCACGCTAGCCAAAAGGGTCAAGGCACTGAAAGCATTATGGAGAGCTTCTACAGCCCCAGAGGTCCAAATGCCACTGACATTCTTCTGTGTGGGGGATGGAAGAGTATTTGAGGGAATTGAAGATCTGTGTGGAGGGCGTTTTCTCTGCTGTTGTCTCGCAGGTCTCTTGGAAGATATACTGAGCCACTCAAGCAGAGGTTGTGACCTGTCTCTCTTCTGTAAGAGTTGTGCATGTTGCCAGGTGTCAATATAGTCTTGACCTCAGAGTCAAGACCTGTGAGTCCTTAAATGCAGTAGAAATACTGGGAGCTGCACAGCAGATACCAAAACCTTTTCTTAGCTGCAGCTTCCTTCTCTTCCCCTTCACACCCTTTTTTTTGCTCTGGAGAAGCCAGGCTGAGGCTGTGAAGCAGCAGTGAATATTAAGGAAACCAGTCCAATAGCCTGATGCATGTTCCCTGCTGTGCCTGAGGCCCTGATGATAGGAGTCCTTTGGTCACAGGCACTGCAGTGGTCTCTGCATTTTGATTTGGATCATCCAAAACAGTGGTCATCGAGGCTGGTGCTTGCTACTGTGTAGTTTGGTCTGGTGAGAGCATATCCCCTGTTCCCCAATGAAGAAGACAGGAAAAGCATGTCCTCACTTTGTCTAATGCAAGGTTCCTGGTAGCTTATGAGAGATGTAAGGAATTTTATGGGGAGTCCCAGGTGAGGTTCAGCACTTCATTGTGACCCGGTGCTGCTGTTCCTCGTGGGCAGCACTAATCTGACCAGCTGCAGCCAGCTGCAATCCCGGGGGGTGGGGCATCTGCATGCTATGGGGACTCAGGGGGTTGTTCTCGCAGTTGGCTGGGAAGAACCTCTCCCGTACATCACTGTGGGGGAAAAAAACGCGTTTTGCTTTCCAAAAGCAGTGCTTTGCTGTTCTCTGGGGAAAGTTGTGTGTAAAGTGCTGTTGACAAGTATACTCGTACCACCCTCTTCCTCCTGTGGAGGAGTGTGGCTGTGAGCAGGGCTTGAGTCTGGACAAAGCAGCGATGATGGGCTGACCTTACACTCATGTTCTGCTGAACTGGCCTCGTGTGACTGGGGAGGGGATGTGGCTGCTCCTCTTTCATCCAACTCAGTTGTCAGATGTTATTGCCTCAGCCCACGTTCAGGAGCAATGCCTTCCTTCCTTGGAGCTCCACAGCGTTCACTGGTTAAGCTGAGCACAGCTGAAAGCACGTGAGCAAATGCTGGGCTGATGCTGCATCTGTTTCGAATAACGTCATCTTAGAGAGCCCCCTTCTAAGTGACTCTGGCCCAAGCATACAGGCTAAGCTAAAGGTACAACCATTTAGGAGACATGGACTACGTGCACTGCTGCCTCCCCTGTAGGGACTCGTAACTGGAGAGGTGCTGGAGACAAGAGACCTGCATTTCAGTATATGGCCACTGATAGATGAAACATTATGTTTTTTTCATGTGCTGCTGCAGTATGTAAGAGCAAATGAAGAAATAACTTATGAAATCCTTTTAAAAAACTTCTTTTAATGTGAAATCTCTAGGAACCTGGCTTTGTGCAGTATTTTGAGGCTTGACTCTTGGTTTAGGACGAGCAGAAACTGGGGAGATCATAGTGATTTTTTTTTTTATTTTTTTTTTTTTGCTTCTTTATCACAGATTTTCTGGATAAACCTGCTCAGTTTTGCTTCACTTGTAAAATATGAGGAATGATGAGAGTTCTGTACTTCTGCAGAGAACATAAGGGTCCATGCCAGTTGATGCTACTGATAATGAGTGGTTCTGACAATCGGCTCCTTCATGTGGTGACCGCTTCCTAATTAAAGAGGCTTGTTCAAGCCTGGCTCAAGTGGAACCAGAAATGGCACTGACCTGGGAAGCAGGGCATGACCAGCTGCTGTGCTTTGGACTTGGTGTGAGGTGTGTCTGACAAAGAATTCATAGAAGAAAAGGGCTTGGCAGCTTCTAAGCAGCTCTGAGCAAGCACTTAAAATGAGGAGGTAACACAGGAATAAGCAACATTTCTGGATGAGGAAGATCAGATTAAAAACAACCACTTCTGCCACTAGTTCAACATGGATCTGACACAGGGTTCTTCTTAGACCCTCTAAAGCCTAGCTACTTTCTTCTTCCTCATTTTTGATTCTCAGTTCTGATGGAGTCATCACGAACTCTAATGTGAATCAATAAGCTGTTGATATCCATTTAATATTGATTTTCCAGGCCTCAGTTAGACTGGACAGGCAAATAAAAATGCTACGAGAATCACAAGACCTGAGGCTGAAAACACTTATCACAGAACAGTGTTTCTATTGTGAGTGCAACCACAAAACAAGAAGAAACTCATCTCATGATGATTAGCTGTGTGGGTGTTCTTGTTTTTAAACACAGATTTCCATATGCAAGAGATGTGGGCAGTTCCCACTTCATTTATCTTTGCTATTGAGTTAATGCACAAACAACCCAAATTCCAGATACATTATTTCATGGAGATAAAGTGAATGGGATCCCATAATACATAGCTCCTTAAA
This sequence comes from Trogon surrucura, assembly GCA_020746105.1. Taxonomy (NCBI): domain Eukaryota; kingdom Metazoa; phylum Chordata; class Aves; order Trogoniformes; family Trogonidae; genus Trogon; species Trogon surrucura. The sequence goes on along the minus strand of CM036621.1, from coordinate 48,897,455 downwards.
GCTGAGTTAAGTGACCCTAAGACTTTGAAGACCATGTTCTGAACGGATGTAAACTCAAGTTAATGGAATTGTTCCTCATCCTGGCTTTCTGTTTGTTGATTTAACTATGGCGGTTTCAACAGATCTGTGTCTGTTTCTAGAATATCTTTTTGCCCTCTCTTTTTCTTTTGAATTCCTTAAGGAAAGTGAATGTCCTGTGTATCTAGAGGAGAATAATCAAGAACACCTGATTTGTGGAGAGATTACATGTAATGGCATCCTTTAGCATATCAGATGGTGGGGTGGAATATACAACAAAAAGCAAAAAAGCTGGAGGAGGGACTCTGAATTATGTTCTCCATGTCTAATGATCTCATTCGCTTTTGTAAGGTGTTCAAGGGCATGTCTGGGTGAGGGAAGTTGGAAGAACAACTGTGCTTCTGGAAGAAGTGGTATAGTGGCTCATGCCTTCTCATCACACCTGAGTACCCCTCACAGCAGTAGTATTTGCCCTACTTCTGTCTTTTGGAAGACAGAAAACCAAGTTGCAAACAGTAGGTTCCCCGCTGAGGATACTGGAAGCTTTCTAGAGAGCACATCTACCTACAACCAGGATTCTCAATGCTCTTTGCAACACTAAAGGGTCTTGCAAGAGTGAGGCAATATAAGATCTCTTTTTCCGCCATGATTTTCAAACAATTGGGTAAGATGTCTGAAGTGAGAAGTCATATCATAAATTATTGTTCTTGGCTGATTCTCACGTTCTGCTTCCAGCATGCAGTTCTTGCTTTGTGTTTTTTCTCCTGTATCTATGCTATGCAGATGACGTTATTTGCGATTAAATGAGAGAATACAAGGAAAAACTTAGTCAACTGTGTAGGAAACCATGTATCTCCCCCTCAATGCCAGGCAGACCTTAGTGAACTTTTGGATCAAGTTATTTCATGGTGCTCAAGGCTGAAATTGTCTTCCAACAATACCCACTCTTACTGTTATTCCAATGATGACTAATTCTAGGAACAAATGTGGTGAAAACCAGCTGAAGTGCTGCTCAAGAACATATCTGACATTTGTATTGTGGTTATAGGACTCTTCATTATGGCTCAAAAGAAAAAAAGCATCTCCCCAGCTGTACAGTGTCTTCCCAGTAGCTTCCTCTGATACAAAAGAAACCTGAATTAAACCACTGGTTTAAAGGTGTCTTTTTTAAAGTGTGATGGAAAGGCAGAAGGGCACATGTGGACACAAAGGAAGGTCCTGGGTATGCTGAACTTAAAGGAGGACCTTAGCTTCAAGATGCTAAATTTAATATCACAAAATGCTGGTGGCAAGAGGTCTGGTTTCCCCAGAGGAATTTCCCTGCCTGTCTATGAATATGAAGATTGCTTCTCTGTCATCTGGCTCTTTCCACCAACATCTCCATCTCACCTCATTTATACACATCAGCTTTCTTGCATGTTCCCTGACTTATCCAGTGCTGGCTTTGGCTCCTACTCATTTCACTCCTGGAAAGAATTCATTCTTACTGTCTCCTTTCCACTCACAGGATCAGCACTTGAGAAAGGACAATTTCAAACAGGTTAAAGGGGAGAAGAGCTTGCTGTTAGGCCTTCTTTGAACTAAATGATTGAGGTGTCCTGCTAGGTGGTTAAGCTGGAGAGTGAAAAGTGCTCTTTACAAGGGCAATGAGGAAACCTGTGGAGTAGTTTCTTGACACTTTAAAGCCAGACATAATGCAAAGTTAAAGGACTGGCTGTCAAGCCCTTTGGAGTAATAAGGGAGGCTCCCACTAACGGTGGATGCAGATTTCCATGCATTGAGGCAACAGTCACATGTCACAGAAGTGCTGATAGCTCATCCCTGTGCTAAGATGTGCTTTTCTTATTATTGCCAGTGTCTCCAACTGTCTCCTGTGCTTTCGGGCTTGCAGACTGGCATGTTGCTTCAGATTCTCAATTGAGAATGGAGATTTGACCTCATGTGTCAAGGTTCAAAAGTTAATCTGAGACACTGTAACCATACGTGATATCTTGGAGTCTGTTGGACACCTGGCAGGATAACTTGAAGGCTCTACTTGGGTAACTTCAGCCACTAGAAGCTGGTTATATTGTTTCTCTAACTCATTATGGAGACTAGGGCTGCAAGTGCCAGAAATTGATGTAACTGCCTTAAAAGACTGTTGGCTAAATTAGTCCTTCGCTGTGGAGAACAACTGAATGGTTTCTTTGTACTTGGATGACTGGTTAACTCTATTTTAGGTTCACTTTTGTTCCTTGCTGACCCTCTTCTCCCTGTTATTCTCTCTTGCTCTCTAAATTGAGTCCAAACCAAAGACTAAAACTAGAAACTGCAGCAAGGGTGAAAGCTGAGAGCCTGGATCTGGCTGTCATAGAAGAAATCAATTGGTCTTTGTGCTTGGCAGACAAATAGCACAGGGGGATAAGGGTTTGTGGCTGAAGTTTGTAGGTTCCCAAATGTTATCTCCTTTGAGAAAAGCAAATATTTGATCAATCACACTGGGTGGCAACTTGGAGGGGGAATGGTGAGAAATAGGAACACAATCTTGAATTTGTGCTATCATTGTTCAGATGCGGTCAGGGATGTCTCTTTGGCTGGAACTGGCGTACAAAGGGTCTAGTCAGCAGGATGTGAAATGCCTCTGATAGAGAAGGGTTAAGGAGTTCAGCATTAAAAAAGAAAACAACCCTTATTTTTCCCAAAGGAAAAGCCTCTGGTTTCTGTCTCCACAAAGATCTGTTGGATATGTAGGTAGGTATCAGTATATAGGTGTACCGGGGAGAGGAGGAAGTTTACAGGGTAAATTCTGCTTGCTGCAACAATTCCATGGGCTGCAAAACACTTGTGCTCAGTCTCAGGGACTGCTTGCAGTGGAAGATGTGCTTTGAAAGATACATAGAATTACAAAGCAAGGGAATTTTCTTGCACTTTTTTTCCTGCATTTTTGCTGCCCGAAAACAAGATAAGCTTGCTACTTGCACTTGATTTCCAGAAGTCATTTCTGTAATGGTTGCTTTATTAGAAGGAAAGATGGAAATGTACAGGAAGGGAATAAAAGCTCAGCCTAATAATCATTGTTTACCAAATGTAAGGATATCTCCATTGGCTCAGAGCAAAGGTTCATCTTTCCTCCACGAGTGACTGCTGTTGGGTACAGAGGGGAAGAATACAAGAATAGCACAATGCAGAATGAAGTGCCCATGAACTGACCCACCCAACATCCACCAATTCTACCTGGGAACCTGTGAAGCCCAAAGGCTGTGTCTACATCTTTGATCTGGTTTACTCTCTAGTGTATTCTGAGATGACTCTCAGATAACAACTTTTAGAATTTTATTTTTCTACTTAGCAACACTTTACATACCAGAAATTCTTTTAATACCCTCCTTTTGTGAGGTTAAATATATTTAGACATTAATAACATTGAAATGAGTTCATCGTCACCTTATTTTCCCCACAACTTCTTAGCAAGAAATGCACACTTATTACTACAGTAGATCTTAGAGGCCAGATCACTCTTTGTTTTAAATCAGGGTGTTTCCATTCAGAATTGAGTTGTTATATGTTTTTATCAACAAACCGGCTGAGAATCAGCTTATACAACAAACCCAGACAGGATAAAAATAGCTTCTTGCACCTCTTTTGTGTGCAATTTCCTGCTTCCCTTCAGTCCCTGGTGAGAATCCAAAAATTTGACCAAATATTGTCTTAGCTGTCAGAAATAGAGACTGATAGCAGGGCTCTAATATTAACAGAGACCCCTTGAGATCCAGTAACTCTGAAGCCACTGAATATGTCAGACAAGAGCAAAGTTAGGATTGGGTTGGTTAGTGGCTAGGGTTGAGAAAGCATCACCAAGATCTCCAATGTCTGCCAAGGGTGTTAATTCAAAGTACGTTCTGCAGAGAAATGGAAGAAATGACAGAGAATTGCAGTCATCTCTCTCTGGTGTAGCTGAAGTGGGAGCTCAGGAAGTCTCTCTGAAGTGTGGAGATAAACCACATCCAAGGAATATTGCAGCAAGGGAATATTGCAGCAAGTGAATATTGCAAAACATGTCTGGGGAATATACCTGCAGTACTTGTGATGGATAAGAGAAACTCAGACCTCGCCATCTGTCTCGAATTCTTGCAACTTGGTGAAAATGGTTCCTGAGCTGATTCCAGCCCAGCAAATGGATGTGCTTCAGACCCCATTGCTGCTTCAGGACCTAACCTATGTAGTTCCCAAGACAGGTATAGGTATTTTGAGGTGGATTTCCACCAAGTCTTTTCTTTAACATGTTTTCCATGCCAGATCTCTTCAGTGCCAGACTTCCTCTTGCATGTCTCTCTCTGAGCTGGGACAGCATGTTTTGCATTTCTTCCATCCCCTGTGCAAAGCTGTCTGATCTCACCCTGGCTTGTTAATCCCAAATCCAATGAGGAGCTGGGCCATGTGCTGTGACTGACTTGGCTCCCTGTGGAAGCACACCTCTCCTGGGCAGCATCTATGCATTTTGGCCTCTGCTCAACCACCACCGTGTAAACTGCTGTACCCAGCTGAGCTTACAGATACACTTTTTGTTCCCATAAGCTTCACACAGCAGATATCTGCTTATCAGTAATTGCAGGTGAGGTTCATTCTCCGGCATTTGCAATACGCTTATTTTCAAGGGTGCTTTTCTGCTGATTACACTTCTCCAGTCTGAGGTCTAAGCAAAAAAAGGCTTCTTGTCTTCTGACTTGGTGCGGTGGTTTGACCCTGGCTAGTGGCCAGGTGCCCACACAGCTGCTATATCACCCCCACTTCTCTTCTGGGCAGGGGGAGAAAATATAACATAGGGCCCATGGTTTGAGATAAGGACAGGGAGATCACCAGCATGTACTATCCCAGGCAAACCAGACTCTTATTTTGGGGAAATTAGCTGAATTTATTAAAGAAAAAAATCGGAGTAGTGAGAAATAAAAACAGATCTTAAAAAAATAACACCTTCCCCCCATCCTTCATTTCTTCCCAGGCTTAACATCACTCCCAGTTTATCCACCTGCTCTTCCCCTTGAGCAGTGCAGGGGGACAGGGAATGGGAGTTGTGGTCGGTTCATCTGATGTAGTTTCCACTGCTCCTTCTTCCTCCGGGGGAGGACTCCTCACTCTTCACCTGGGCCATTGTGGGTCCCTCTCATGGAAGATGATCTTCACACACCTTTCTCCAATGTGAGTCTTCTCATGAGAGACAGTTCATCACAAACTCCCCCAACGTGAGTCTCTCCATGGGGTGCAGTCCTTCAGGGGGAAACTGCTCCAGCGCGAGTCACCTGTGGTGTCACGAAAGTCCTGCCAGCCAACCTGCTACAGCCTGGGCTTCTCTCTCTCCATGGGCTACAGGCTCTGGCAGCAACCTGCTCCAGCGCAGCTTCCCACGGGACGACAACTCTCTTCGGGCATCCACCTGCTCCAGTGCAGGGTCCTTCACGGGCTGCAAGTGGACATTTACACCCCATTACCTTTATGGGCTACAGGGGGACAGGCTGCTTCACCATGACCCATGGGACTCTGCTCTGGGACCTGGAGCTCATCCTCCCCGCTCTTCTTCACTGATCTTGGTGTCTTCACATGTTCTCACTCTCTGTCTCTCTGCCAGTTGTTGTGTGGCGCAGTTCTTTTTTTCCCCATTTCTTAAGTATGTTTTCACAGAGGTGTTCCTGTCCTATCATTACTGAGAGGCTCAGCTTTGGCCAGTGCTGGGTCCATCTTTGGAGCTGGCTGGCATTGGCTCTGTCAGATTCAGGGGAAGCTTGTAACAGCTTCTTCAAGAAGCCACCCCTAGAGCCCCCTGCCCACTGAAATCCGACAAGGCAAACCTAATACACTTGGGCATCAGAGTGATGTGCAACATCGCATAGTGCCTCCTACAGGACACCAAAGAGCTAAGCTGTTGCTTTGGCTAAAACCTATCCAGGAGAAATGCAATACATTTAATTCTGCTATATCTGGACTCTGTGATAGGTCTAATGGCATGAGGTATTGTGCTGTGCAGCCATTCAGTGTTCATCCAGGCTGATCTCTGCCTTTTCGAATTATTTGCTGTAAGTACAAACATGTGCAGTACATTTTCTTAGATCTTATTCTAGTATTTGTGTGGGTTTATTTTTTTAATGGACTTCCCCTTCTGCCATCCCAGGAATCTGATGCTCTTTCTGCCACAGTTGTGCTTTTGGGGACCACAAAGCCTTTTCTCTGCTTTATCAAGATTTACTACAGCCCACCAGGCCTGCTCTTGCAGAGCACCAGCTTGCATCCTGCAGCAGGCAGAGGCAAGAATTTTCTTGTAGAAGGAGCAGGGATTCATCCTGAAAGACGCCTCGTTTCTTTGAACGCATGTCCCTTTGCTATTCTAAGAGCGCAGGCTAGCAGGATGCAAAATTTGCTCTCTGGCAGCATCACCAACTCTTGTGTTTTGTGCTTGAGGACCCTGAGATAAATTGAAGAGGTGAAAAAAAGTTAATAAAACCCTAGCTATCATAATTGTAGATTCAAAGCCTGAAAATGTAACCCTACTGTCTGACAAACTGAGATCAAAAAAATCCAAGTATTACTGCTTGGCAAACCATTTGCCTCGTTTCTCAAGGTTTGCTTCAGGAGTACTTTTAGTGCTTTGCAGTTGGCAAAAGGGTAGGTCATAAAATAACACATCCTGGTGTGTAATCATAACCTGAGACAGACTGTCAGCCTTGGGGTGAGAGTGAGCTGTCCTGAAAGTTGAAAGAATTTGTATAAGTGACAGAAGTGATTGAGTAGCTGAGGTGTCCTCTGTAACTCCTAAACTGTGGATTCAAGTGAATTGAACCACCAGGACTGTCGGTTAAGGCACTTCATTTGTTTCCCTGCTAATTTAACATCCTCCCTCCGAAATCTTATGGTGGTGAGCACAAGATGAAGGGACCAGTGCTGGGGGAGATGGAGATGCCTGTTCAGAGCATAAAACCCGGTCAAGCAGATCTGCTCTGGGACAAAGGGAGGCTTAGAGAAGACCAAGGTGGCAATCTGGGCAGGCATGTACCTGTGTCCATGTGTGCTTGTGCACGTGTGGTTGGGGACAAGGGCTGTTGTTTGGCTTTTGTGTGTGTATGTGCATGGGGGGATTGTTTTGGTTTTTGATTCAAATAAACATTGTGATCCTGTTCTTTGATGGGATGAAGTACATGGGAACCTCTGTTTCCCAGAGACTTTTTCTGGGAATCTGTGCTCTTCCCCCAGAGCACAGAACAAACAAACTAGAATTTTTGGGTTTTAAAATCAAAATAACCATTGTTCTGCCTTCCCCCCTGCCTCCTTTCCTTCCCACCATCTCCCCAGCTGCCTTCCTTCTACCAGAGTATCCCTTGGGAACTTCTCTGTCCCAGGCATGCCGGCAGTCCTGAGATAACACGTCCCACCATCTCCTCCTGCTGAGGCACAAGGGCAGCACTCACTACATCCTTGTCTACATGTCTAGGGCTCTAGAAACCAGCCCCATATCAGCAGATAACCAACTCGGTACTCTGAGTTGGGGCTGCAACCTACTTAGACCTGCTGGTTCTAAGCTCTGTCTCAAGGGAATAACAATGGCCTGGCTGGAAAATGTGAGACTCTGGTGCAGCTTGGACAATTTCCCTCTCAATTTTCAGGACAGTTTATGGACTTTAAAAAAAAAAAAAGTTAGAAGAGCTGAATTTAGTAGTGCTGGTATCTGGGTTGAAGCAACTTGCAGAGGTTGCAAGGTAACTAGAAGGGTTGATGCATTGAGTTGGTCCATTTCTAAGGGTTGCCAGTATCTGAGAGTGCATGAGATGTCACTGATTTGGGGATGATTTGCTGTTAGGGTTTAGCTGTTGGTGAGTGAGCTGCACAGGGGTGAACAAACTCTCTGGGTTCTGCTGGAGAAGATTGGACCTTGAACTCCTCTGTTTTACACTTAGATACGATCCCACAAGCTCGCCTTTTGAAAGCTTTCTCTTGTCTGTGTTTTACATCAGTAGCTATTTTTATATAGTGCCTAGTATAACGGATCTTGTCTCAGGCCTCAGAGACTTGGGACAGGATTTGTATCCATGAACTGACATGACCAGTGAATAAAATAGGAGGAGCAGGAAATGAGGATGTCTCTGGTGTGGCAGGGAGTGGGGGTGAAATCTATTTGTTGAAAGTAAGTACCCCAAACTGCTGAGCCTTGCCTACTAGGTGAGAAATAAAATGTAGCATCATCTTCTGAGTCCCAGGTGATGTTAGTATGGCATTTGGGAGTGTAGATGTGACAATTTTAAATTGATATGAAAGCTGGTGACAGCTTTTCAGCAAATATCAGAATTAAAAATAAAATTCAATAGGGCACTTGCCTGGCTGCAGTCATTCAAGGCAATTTTGAGTGAGCAAAGCAAAGCTTTGCTAATTCACCTTAGCGGTAGCGCAGCTCAGATCCTGTTGGTCTTTGCTGGATGCCAAAGATGTCAATCAGACACTGGTGGCCGATTTAAACGCATCGGTGAAGCTAAGACACAAGGCAGCAACTGGAACAATTTGCTGCAAGCGAGTACCAATGCCAAGTCTAATTACAATTGCTAACAAGCTTGTTCTACAACCTGTGTGGAGATGGGGCATCTTCACTGAGGCCCTTCTATGAACAAAAACGGGTAGTGGAGCATGTCCCAACCTGCGGGCTGTGGCCACAGAGGCTGTGGGAGGGGAAGCAGCAGCTGTAAAATAGGTGGTTGCCTTTAATTGCTGCAGGTCCCCAGGGCTGAGTGAGTGGCTGTAAGGAACCATGTGTTTCTACTGCACCTCCTGCCTCTCAGGTGTCTCCAAGCACAGCAAGTGAGTTCAGCAAGTCTGGCTCTGCACCCCTGCAGAGTTCAGGGGGTTACAGGGAAGGAGCATTTATTCTCAGTGAGTAAATCAGACAGTGCTCCTGCCTCGCCCTGGAAAGACTGAACTGCTGCCAGCAACTGTTGGTGGTTCTGCTTCTCTTAAAAGTGTAAATAGCCGCAAGAAGCTCAGAGGGCAAGGAGAGGAACTGGATGATGAAGGCAAAGGATCTCGAAACAGGGAGAAAGAGAAATGCGGGCAATACCTTGGTATAAGCACTAGCCCAATCAGTGCTTGGCTCCTTTCTGAAGCTCTGCAGGAGCCCAGGGAAAATCTATGTTCCTGTAGTGCAAGAAATGGTGCCTGAGTCCTTGTTACAGCTGCTGCTTTGTACCGTGTCTTTGGGAGAGGCACCACAGCATCTGTCCTGAGGTGTCTGGCAGCGTGGGGCTTTTTCTTGGAGAGACTAAGGCCCCTCATCCCTCCTTAGTTGCAAATCAACCCGTTAAAAAATGGAAATAAATTCATCTTGTTCTTAAAAATCCAGGAAGGAAGACTCCACAGGCAAGCTTGGAGAGCAAGCATAGTGAAGTATGAAAGTATCGTTTAATATGTAACCAAAATCACCTTTGATGCAACTCTAAGCCCTTAACTGCTTCTGCTGCCCACCACAACTGCTGAGAAAGGATCAATCCATTCCTCTGTCCTGCATGTATTTGAAGGTCATATTCATCAGTCCTCTAGACTAAATAAGCCTAATTTTTTCCACTCCTTTCTCAGAAGTCATGTCTTCTGGGCCGCCTTGCTGTTTCCTTTTGGACTTTTTCCAGTTAATTCACATCTTTGGGAGCTCAGTGCCTGGGACCGGTCACCATGTTCCCGACTTCCTCTTTGATGTGAAACTGCAGCCTGTTTGCCAATCTGCTGGATGAAAGTGAAGGTCTGGGGTTATCCGAGGCGAGTGTGGGGACAGTGGTATGTAAATTTGCCTCTTGAAAAATGAAAGTATCAAGAAAGGGCATGTGAGCAACTGTCCTTGCATGTTATTCATATGTTGACCATTGCTGGGTCTGACGATGATGTTGCTGATACAGAGAGCAGAAGTCCCAGGCAGGAAGTGCTGTCTGAATACCAGCCCAGAAGAAGCGTGTCCCGTAGCAATACAAACTGCCCTCTTGATCAGATTGTGTGTGTGTGCTGATATCCCTGCCGTATTAACACAAGATTTCTGTATGGTAACAGCTTGCACCTAACATGTAGTCTTTTGAGATCGGATCTATTTTATTGCTGATCCCAGAGGCATGACTAATAAAATCTTAGAACCGTTTTGTCCAGCTTCTAGTCTTTACTGGCATTTTCTTTCTCCGCTTCCCACCTCCCATCCCCTTATCTGTCTATTATTGATCTGTGAGATAGGTATGCATTCAAGAAGAACTGTTTTGATGTTTCATTTTATGGTTAATGGATCTAAAGTTTGGATCACATGGACACTTGAACATAAGCTTAATTGCTGGACTTGCGTGTAGAGAACAGACTTGCTCACACATGAAAAACAGCATGATCCAGAGAGATCATGGGATACCAGACACTAAGATGTTTGCCTGGTGCTGATTTGCATCTCACTTTGAGGAGCTGAGCAGTGGTGGAAAACTGCACCGTGATGCAGCAGAGGCATGGCCAGTTGTCCCACTGTCCTTACTCTGTGAGCCTGCATCCTGCAGGGCAGATCTCTGACACCAACAGCTCTTGCATCTTGCACTGTAAGGCTGACTTGGCTAAGGTGTGCTTTGCGGAAAAAAATACTAAGATAAATAGGAGGCTCTTTTCCCTTTTGCTGGGCTAATAGCTTTACTTCAAGAAATGTGTAGTTTTAACTGTTCTTTTACTTCTGTTAGGAGTGCCATACGTACTGAAAGATAAGTATGAAAAAGCAAAGTAGGATGTGTCTGGTTTTGGTGGCTTTTTCTTTTTTTGTTTGTTTTGTGCATAACACTCTCAGGGCAGATAGAAAAGGTACAATTTCACGCTCTTGGCATAGGACACCTTGCTGCTTTGATGAGCTGGGTATAACTGTGCTCCTCAGCATTGTCAACCCCATGTAGAGATGAGAGAACAGCCAGGGTTGTGTAACCCAAACACAGACAGCTACACTTAGATGCTCCTTATTTAGTGCCTGCTTCCACCTACTTTCTGGTCAGGGCAGTGGCCAAGCAGCTGCACCCAAGGGTACCCCTGTGCACAAGGGAGGACTTAAGGTGAGTGTCACAGTCCTAGCCCCAGGCAGCATCTTGGTTTGGCAGAGCATCAGCAGCCCTTGGCATACACAAGGTTTTGTCCCAGTTTGACCAGTGTTAAGGGTTTTTCTCACGGCAGCATCCTCCAGGAGTGGAGAAAGCCCAGCTTGTGTGCCTGGGGTGGTCAGGTGCTGTTTATAATTGACTCTCGTTGTCAATAGTGGAGTAAAAGTGCAGATAGGACTTGTTTACTTTATGTGCGTATCCATACCTGGCTGTTATGCAAAGTCCCGAAAGAGCGAATGGAGGAGAGCGGGGCTGTATCAGGAACTGCTGAAATAAAAGCAGGACGGCCACGATGTGTGCCGAGCCAAATGCTTTGCATAGTTGCGCTGTCAGCAAACACAGCGAGCCAGAGGGCAGGGAACCAGCCGCTAGCACGGCTTGGTTCTTAGCTCCTATTTGCCTTCACGTTTGTTATCTTGGACATCAAGAGGTCTGTAAGCCAGGGATTTGGGCAGTTAACCTCAAATAAACCCTAAAAGACCTACTTCAGTGAAGTGTAACAGTGTCTGTTGAATTTAATGGAGCTGGGCTTGCTCTCACCAAGGGTGATTTGGAGTCTGAAAGCTTGCTGTTTCCTGGAAGCTAATGGCATTTCGGGGGCATCGCTTTTGCTTTATGTGCAACTTTGATTACTGCTCTTTTACCTTGTGTCTGTGCCTGGCTCCTCTGCGCAACTGAGTGTGTGTACATCTGTGTGAGAGAGAATAGCCAGCAGTGAAAGGATGCATCACTGTAAAGACAGACATCTGGTTTTGCTGTGAAGTATCCTTCCTACTCAGACAGACAGCAAATATTTAATGCTGAGCAAGAAAACCAGGTATGCTGTTTGACAAAGCGGATTGCTGTGGAAAGTGGTGTTGTGACTCACCAGCAGATCATTTCATAGCCTCACTCAGCCCTGTTACTTACAAATACTGCTTAGGATCAAAGTATCCTGCAGGCAGTCAGTTTTGTTTCTTTAAACAAAAGCAAATCATGCTTTATAAGGTCAGCAAGCTCCCAAAGAGCAACTTTGGAATACAGCTGCAGTCAGATAGCTATGGCATGAAATGAAACTGTTTGGAGAGGCCATCAGCAGCTCACACTGTTCATGGGGAGAGCTGGGGGCAGGAGCTCTCTTTTCACTTTTACAAGTTGGTGATTCACTGACGGGTAGAGGAAGCTCACAGCAATTAGAAGCTCTTGGCAGGTAGGGTGGTACAGATTATTTCCATCTCTACTTGTTGATTTCTTGAGGACTTTTTGGGTGTTCTGGTACAGGCTGGAAAATAAGCCCTATTATGGACTGCTGGAAAGGGAGCTGGGGATTGTAGTTAAATGTAGGCTTTGGCCACGCAAAGAGTTATCCAAATGGGTCTGTTCTCATGCTCGACGTAACTGCTAGCAGTTGAGAGATCACTGAAATAAAATGCAGATCCAGCAATTTGGAGGCCGTGGAAGATGAAAGCTTGACTGCATCTGTTACATCTCCTAAAAGCACCAAGCTGCTTAATACAGCTTCCAGGACTTGGGACTTCTGGTGCAACCCAATCGAGAGCAGCAAACCAGAGGAAATAAAGCATCTTCCGCTTTGAGTGACTTTTGGACAAAGACCACTGGCTCTATCTCCTATTGGAAAAGCTGGGCCAAAGGCAGGCAGGAGTAGAAAAAGTGAAACTCCTCTTGAAACCCTATTTTTAATTGAATCGGACCCAAGCCATAATACAGGAATTCAGAAGGTTGTGTCCTGTTCTCCAGTTGTCCCTGATGTCAAGCAGGATTTCTTACTCTTTTATTATTTATTTATGAAGATGAAGCTCTGTATGTTTACAGGTGTCCTGATGACTTCAGTAAGCCTGGGCTGACGTCTCTGTAGGATCACAGTGCAGTCTAACATACCTCATTTCTAGTCTCAGGTGTAATTCGCCTTTGCACCAATTTGGAACAGTGTAGCTGGATCTCAAACCCCAGAAACCTTAGCAATGCCTGAGGATTAGGAGTGTGAAACAGCTGTCCTTCCCCTGGTATCTCCTTGTAGCCTTTCACAAATTCGCTTCAAAAAAACACCTCGATCATCTATTTGCCTGGCATATCTAAAGAAAGGTGCATGAGATTTTGGGTGGTTTCTTTTTAAGCAAACTTCTGCGTGTGGATTTGAGGGGATGAGGATGAAGCTTATAGTATTGCTGAAGAGGATCTGTGTGAGCATGGGCTGATGGGGGGCACAGCAAAGCCCTGTTCAACACATACCACATATTCTGAACCTCTGCCAGCTTTCTGCTACCCCTCGTTTGTTATTGCTGGGTGAATGGTGAAGGAAGAGATGCTGATGGCTCTGTTTATGGGGAAGTCTGAAAGCTCTGATTTAATTCAGACAAAGCACACAGAGTGGTTTCTCCTTCCCTCCCTGCCAAGGAGAGGGCAGGATGTTTATGTGCTGCTCAGTTAAAGGTACCTGCAGCCTGAAAGCCTCTTACTCAATTTTGCCTGGTAATTGAGATTTCTTATTGGCATGTCCAGTATCAGTGGATCCAGCTGAAACCTGATGTCCCTAAACAAACCCCTCCTTCAAAGCTCGACTTGCAACATCCTCTGAGAAGTTTCTGGTTTGACGTCATCCTGCTCAGAGCTGCTTTCAAACAGTCCCTTGTTAGCCCGGGAACAGGGCGCACCTCTTGGATGCACATTCACAGCCCCCAGTGCTGCTCAGGGGCCAACCACAAGGGGATTTATGAGACGTGGAGACCAGGGCCCAGAGGAAAATATTGAGTAATCGGAGAAGTGGTCTCAAGGAGCCACTCGGGCTGTTTATCTCGCCCTCAGACTCCCCTGGGGAGGCAGCTGCACCATGTCACCTCTGCCACACTAATCCTGGCCAGCCTCATTCATAAAACCCCACAAAATCCCTATATTTGCCTGGGCTGGGGTTCAGTGCAGGCACGCCCGCTTATCAGCGTGGGGCTGTACCCACTGTGAAAGCAGAGAGAGCTCCTTTATCCCTCTTCCCAGGATTCAGGCCAGCTCAGCTGGGGAGTGTCCTCATCTGTGTGTGAGTGCAAGGTTTGGCAGCAGTGGGATCAGACCTGCTATAAATGGTCTTTGCAGGAGACAAACACCAACTACTAGAGGGTAGGACAGAAATTCCACATTTCCAATGTCTCGAGGAAGGAAGAAGCAAGGAAATGGTGTAAGGGAGCTGGGAAGAAGCTGCTCTGCATCAGCTCTGTGTGAGATGGAGGAGGGAGAGCTGAGAAGTTGGATGTGTTGGTTTTGGGGGTTGGTTTTTTTTGGTGTGGTGACTTCTTAATACCATCACATATGGGCCTGTGGCTCATTCCTGCCCTGCAGGAGTAGCACAGCTGCAGGTCAGACCCCCAGGCAGTGTAAATCAGCGTGCCCTGCCGTGTTGGCACTCGATTCGGATCAAAAGCGTGGTTGCCACCTGCCTGCTTTGTTAACTGTATTAGTCATTTACAGGCAGTTGCTCTTTTATGGCTTCAGTGTCTGGTTTTCCAACATAATTCTTCCTTTCCCTGTCTCAGACTCTGTTGAGTCTGGCCCCTCACTCTCTCTAATTGAAATATAAGCATTGCTGTGCATCAGACAGACTCAGGCTTTCTTTCTGGGTTTTTTTTTCCTTCCTCCCCTCCTAATTTCTTTCATGGTGACCCATGGGAGTATGGCTGTAGCTTTAAATACCTTCCAGCACCACCAGCTGAAATGAGGTTGGGGAACAAGGAGAATTAAAATATGCTTCAAAGGAGTACACAGGAGGAATACAAATAGGAACAGATAGCCTGAGTTTAATTTTTATAGGGTCTTTCATAGAGAATAATATCAGCTCAGGAGGGGCTAGTGCCTATAAAGGTAGGAGGCAGCAGCTGCCTCCTCCTCTTCTCCAAGTCTTTGATGGTGTCTGCTGTGCTCCAGGGTGGGCAGACAAATGGTCATGGGGTTTTTTTTCAGTTCTCCCGTCAAACTACGTTGTTTAAATGCTACCCTTTGCCTGGCAAGGAATCCTTCTTTCCTGTTGGAGCAAGTGTGTGGTCCTGACCAAGACTAAAACAAAATCAAAACCTCGATTGAAGTGGCAGAAGCTGTTTGTATCCACCGATATTCTCCAGCCCTGTGTGCTCTGGCCAAGCATGGTGCCAATCTGCACAGTGCAAAGCAAGCAAAACCTGTGAAAACATCACATCTGCCTTTTCCTGGGGTGAAAAATAATTCAAAAAAGCTGCAACAAGTACTATAAATTCAAACTGAAAAGTTAATAGCTAGGAAAGTGTGTGTTTGCTTCCGTCCCCTTGTTTATTGAAGACTTGTATCTGAGAGTTGGAGCAAGTGCCCTTCGCTCCTCACTGTCATATATCACGTATCACCCAGGCAACAGGTCACCAGCTCTCAGGGGGAACCATTGCCCTGTCCCAGGATGAAATTAGTTCTGAATCTTTAAAAGACACAAATCATTCAGAGGTGGTTGGGGATGGAAGAAATTGTACAAAGGCAGTGTTTGGGGCTGGGCCCCAAGACACCTGGAATCAGCAGAGCTGCAGTGATTTGTGAGCACACTCCAGGGCACTAACCCCACCACTTGTGCATCGGTTGGAGAGCTTGCCGAAGCTGTTGGGAGAGGGCTGCGTCCTGAGCAACATCCATCTTCACTGCAGGATAAGAAGGAGTTTGATGCTCCCCAACCTTTGAAGCTACAGAAACATCTTGAGGGCGCTGCCTGCCCTGAGTGATGGTGCGCCATTGGCCTGGGGGACACAGGCTGACATCCCGCTGAACCAGGGAGTGGTTTGAGAAAGGAATCCAGGTGAAAAATGGCATTTGGTGCACTTAAAGCCAGTAGATCAACTGCTTCAATCAGGTGTGTTTACAACTTGGTCATAGACATCCATGCTGACCTCTTCTTTACCCGCAATTTGCTGTTCCCTGCATGTAAAACCTTATTTCCATGCAAGATTGTAAGAATAAATGGATGTATAATGTCCTTTTGTGTATTTGGAGATTGCCCTGCAGGGCTAGTTCTTATAGTTGTAGCTTAAGTAAGGGAAATCCCAATGATAAACTTATCCACAACATCAGGGTTGTTGCCATCCCTCTCCAGCTCATCTTCATTTCTCCTCTCCTTGAAGGCTACCTTTTTATCTGTTTCTAGTTCACCGAATGGAATTAGTCTTTAATGTAAAAGAAAATGAAAAAAATGGAGAATAGCATCTCCAGAAGAAACTAGAAACACAGGAACAAAAAGCTTGGTGGTATGAACCACTCTCCCCTTCTGGATGATCCTTCTTCAGCGCTGAGAACTGTGGTTATTTTTACCTAGTGATTGCAGAGTGCCCTCCCAGATTTAAGCTTTGAGCTCTCTCCACTGAAGTCAATGGCTGCATTTGCACGAAGCATTAAAAAAAGAAAGAGTTTTGTTATCTCTAGCAAGTCTTTCTGCTTTGTGTGGTGGGCAGGAGGCTCAGTCCCAGGTTGGTGGTTATGTCTGTACCACATATTTCACCGTATAGCTGCAGGTTTTCTGACTGTCAGTTCACGTAGCTTCATGGTTACATCTTGCTCTAAATATAGGAAAAGCCTGGTAATTGCTGACGTCAGGCAGTCCTTTTCTCAGTCAGCCCTCTACCACCTCATTAACTTTTAAAATATGCATGTTTACAATAATAAAAACTAGGAAATAGGGAGGTGTGAAAGGTAAGGCTCAAAGTTAGAAAACATGTAACGGTAAACCGTCATGAAATAAGAATAATAAAATGAAAGGAAAGAATCTGGAGAAAGATGACAGGTTGAAAAATGAGCCCCAGTATTTATAGCTAGTAATGTAAATTGTCACTGTTAAGAAAAATAAAAGCAGGGGAGGAAAGAAACTGCTGCTTGGATCCTGCAGATGCTCTGCAATAGCGTGAAATATTTGTGTTGCTATTAAACTTCTTGAGACCTTTGGTAACACATCTACATCATTTACACAGAAATTAACATTAGCAAGGAGCATTTATGAGTATAGGAGCAAAAATTGCACTGAGCTTACCCTTGAGCATCCTGCTTGCCAGTACTCTGTCTAGCAGGGTTTATGTTGACTTGGAACTGGAGGGACCAGACCCACGCAGCGAGCCAGGTTGCCCACACAGCCTTCTGAAATGGCTTCTTGTGTGCCACCGCTGCACGAGGAGCAAGTAATAGCGAGAGGATGCTGCGTTCGTGAACGTGTCTGACCTCTGAAGCGCGTCCAAGCTGAACTGAGCTTAGAGGAGACATTAGGGCTGCAAGAGAGTTGACTTGGGTCTTGCTTTCTCCTGGTGTGCAATGACCCAGGTACATAAGGACACTCGTTTCATCGGAGCTGCCCTGGTGGAGACCTACCTGTAGCTTCACCAGGCACCCCATATGCTCATCAATAGGGTATCACTGGGCACCTCAGTATGGGTGTGGTAGTGTGCAGGTCCAATGTGACTCCTTGGATATTTAAGCAGATAAGAGGCAGATTTAGGTACCTGTTGGGCTTTCTGAACTGTTCACTGTTCCCGGTATGTTTGTGTGTACTTTGCAGAAGCTCCTTTTCTCGTGCAAAGCAGAACTGGAGCATGAGCTGCTTTGATAATTTGTGCATCCTGTAATTCCCCTCTTTTGTCATAGCCTTTGGAGAAGTGACATTAACTGCAGACTACGTGATTTACCCAAACTTGGGTGTTTTCTGTGCTGCATCTTGTCCAAGGAGGTAGGAAGGAAAACTGAAAATCTTCATGCGACTGGGCAAGCTTAAAGCCAAAGCCACTGTAAAATCGTATGTCTGGTTAGTTCGGGACCAGTTGCTGTATGTTAACTGTCTCCTTGTTCAGCAGATCTGCCAGTTCATAAATGTTCATGGAAGCGAAAGGCTGCATCTGCCTTTAATTGGGACAGATAAACTGCAGGCAAGCCAAATTCCTAGGCATGCCTGCACACGTCCTTTGCAGAGCTATAGTCTCTCTTGGTGATCTCACTTAAACATAAGTCAAAATGATTAAAAGATGCCCTTTCCTTGTGTCTTGAAAAGTAATTTTCACTGGAAAAATAATCACGACACTACTGACTGCCATGCAGCACACTTTGCTAGTACATCTCAAAGCAGTTCACAACAGAGTTAAGTATTAGGCAGGGTTAGGATTTAAACCAAAACTAAACTCACTGATTTTCTGTCTGGAAGCAACAATTTATCAAAGTTGGAACTATTTGTGGGAATAGATATTCCATGAATTAAAACAAAACAAACCAAAAAACTGTTTTAGCACTGCTTTAAGAGGTACTGCTGTGATCTAAATTTGAAGCTTTATTTTCTGAGTAGAAACAATGCTTTATTTGGCTTATACTAAAAAGCTGGAGAGCATTAAAAAAATCAAAATTGAAGCAAAACATCTTGAAATTATTATAGCAGAGTCTTTTGGATAATAGCCTTGTGAACATTTCAGAGAGACACAGTTTTGCTTGAAGACAGATGCAGAAATATCGAGACGTTGACAATGCCCCCAGCATGGGAAGACCATTTTGCCATCAGCAAATCCAGTAGGTACGACCTCCCCGTCCTGCACGTGGGTGACCTGAAGGGCAGGCAGAGATGGAGCAGGTCTGGAAATGGAAATTGAGTTATCAAATCCAAGATAACACTGTTGTCTTTCCTCCCTCCCCTCTTCACCCCCAAATAGCTCACGGGGAACTGCTGGCTCTGGGCTACCACCACTCCTTCACCTCAGGAAGAATGGAAATGCATGCTTAAGGCTAACCCTGGTCACTTGAGTTAGAGATATCAAAGGAGCATTTCTCAGAGAGATTAATTCATTCCAAACCTGCCCTCCAGATGAGTTTCACAAATTTTCCATTTCACTTTCTACTTTCAAAAAAGAAATGCTTAATTTATTTCCTTTGTACCAACCACTACCTCTTTGGTTAGGTCAAATATGGTGTATACCGGTGATGTTTTCCACACAAATTGCTCATGCCATTTTCAAGAGGGATTACTTCAAGCAAGAAGGCTGAGGTGACCTTCTGAGGTCTCCTCCAACCTGAATTTTCCCTGTGATTCTTTGGCCATTAGAAATGACCTAGGCTTTATCTTCTTCCTTCAAGCAAGTACAGGTAAATCCCCTCATCTCTTGTGGAAATCTTTAGAGAAGCCATGCTTATTATTTTTGAGACTTCGATACAGAGGAGGAATAGATGGACAGCTGGCAGAAGTTTTGTTTTTGACTTTAGTAGTGTCTGGACTTGCCCTGGTGTTTGTGTCTCCGAAGTCTGACTCAAACCCAGTTGAAGCCAATGGAAAGAATCCCAGCAGCTGAACAGATATAAAGTTGTCACTCTGGAAAGGAAAAACTTCTGGGTAACACATCGTTTCATAAATATGTCTTCTTTCTGATCTGCTGGTGAGCTATCATCAAACAGGATTTTTAACGATGGTTATTAAGGCATTAAACACAAACACATTTCATCCCGCTGGTGCTACCCAGATGACGCACTCTGCCGCATCACCACAACGTATTTTGGCAGCAACACTCTACCCATTGCACACAACCTTTTCCACCTGCCAAACGCTCTTCCTATTTCTTGGGCAGCAGCTGAGCTGCACCCATTTGTCTCCATCTGCTGCCCTGTTGTCTTGGCTTTGAAATGGCCCTACCTGTTTGCCTGTTCACTAGCTTGACACCCCAAATCTGTTTATTTTAATGCTGCCAGGAGGCTGTTGTGTCAAGGGTGCCCACAACCTCCGTGGCATCTTCCTTTCCTAATCTAAGACAAAATAGTCACCTGAATTTATTACTGCTTTTGTACTGGTTTAACTCCTTCAAGGGTAAGGATAGGGGGAGAGATGATACATTTCATTAGACTGACAGAAAAACTAGACAAGCTCTGGCTCTGTAGGTCTTTCCTTAGGGTATTTAGGAGTGTCCAGTGACCAGATTTCTCCATGGCCTCCCTGGTGCAAGGGCAGCTCCCCTACAGATGTGTCTGCAATTTATAAGCCAAAGAAATGTTTCTGGCAATCCTTAACTTGCCTAACAAGGGCTCTCCATGCAAAAGTGGTTGGTTGTCTTCAAACAAAGGCTTTTGGAGAGCTATTTTGTGGTAAGTCACAGGAGCAGTAACAAACGTTACTGATCATCAGTAACAAACATTACTGATCCTCATTAGATTAGAAAAGTACATGCTTTCCCTCCAGGAAGAGTATGTAAGTGTTGGAATTTCTAACATTAGAAACGATTGAAACTGAGTGGTTTGAAATGGTAATTTTTCCTATAGCTGAAATTTGAAAGATGACAGTTTTCTTTCCCATGTCCATTCTCATTATTTATCAGAACTTACGGTGTGATTTACATCCATAGCAAGTAAAATGGAAAGCCTGACTGCTTTCAGGCCAGTGCCTCGCATCTCCCTTGCCTGATGCTGCTCCAGCCTTTCCCAAACACCCGCACTGCCACCTTGTGCCTGTCTTGCAACTCACAGCTGAATTTTCACTGATTTTTTGGTTTTTTTCCCCTCATCCTGCCAAATTTGTGATATATGCCTTAGGAAAACTTGGAATACAAGGAAGACACCACATGTGCACATACACAGTCAGGATGGTCTGTAAATTATTTTTATTTCTAGCCTGTCCCTGTTACAGACAGCGATTGCACTATACCTAATTCCTAGCTTTAATTTTTAATTTAGAAAAAAAAAATCTAGTGTTTGCTCCCCATGACTCAAAAACCTAAAATATTTACTTAGCTTAGCCACTGGTAACCCAGCATATTTACCAGCAATTAGGCACGGGTGTTTTTCCAGATTGGTTCAACAGGCTGATTGATACAGGCAATGACTGAAATAACCAAATGGGTGCTGGTAGAAGACAAAGCTTAGACCATCAGTTGGCATAAATCAGGATTTCTCACTTTGGAAAAGCTGCTCTGATTCAAACGCAGTGGTTATCTGTTTCAAGTTATCACATGAATTTTGTTAGCCATGTCTGCTTCTCCTGTGGCTTAGGAAAAGGAAAACCAAGTGGCTTATGGATGGAAGAAAAATGTCATGTGTCCCCCTCCTCTTTTTTCTTTTTCTTTCTTTAAAATTGAAATATTAAATGCAAAGTTATGTTGAGAGAAAAAGAAAAAAAGAAGTATCTGAAAGCCAAGTGAACCCAGATGTTCTTTGAACCCTCATTTTAAAGAATTTTATATATTTTTCCTTTCCTGGCAAAGGAAGGAGTGCCAAAGTCGCTCTCTATTTAGAAAAATAAATGTTCTTAGTGAACCTGCTAATTCCTGCAGCAGGCAGCCCCATGCTGAGTGGCACTTCCAAGAAGGAGCAGAAGCCTTGGCCCCAGCCCTGCGAACCTTTGAAAGAGAGGTGGGCTTGCCACGGTCACTTGGAAAGCACCAGTGCAATTATTCACTGTCTCACTCCCAACTTTTAACAGAAAACCAGTTCTTGCAGGCTTGGGAGACTTGATGCATGCACAAAAAGGTTGGAAAATTTTCCCTTGCTTTGTAAACGGTTTCCCTGAGCACGCTGCAGCACGGCTAAGGGAACAGTGGCATCTGGTGTTCGCTGGCCTCTCTTACAGCCATCGCTTCCCAGGTGGGTGCTGGAGGGCTTTGCTGAGTGTGGGCAGAATTTGGGTCCCCAAAAGCAGGTATCTAGGGGCACTTGAGACCTTTAGGATGGCAAAGACATCTGTACAAGTATCCAGGCGTCGTACAGGTCATGTGGGAGACTTGAGCCTGTCCAAATGGCAGCGAGGGATCTTGAGGGTACATAGAACCAGAGAAACCCAAACTTGTGTCTAGTGAAGAAGGTAATTGCTCTTGTTGGGAGATGAATTCTCCATACGCAGGACCATGGTGGCGATGCAGCATCACCAGGGAGCCTCTGACTTGGATGTTGTTTAACATTTATGTATTTTACAAAATCTTTATTCCGTCTTTCTCCAACGAGAGGAACTTGCTGCCTGTTGAGGTTCCCTGGTCTATTTGGTGAGGCAGCCTGTCCACCCAGAGGCCTGCTACCATCTGAACATCTTCTCAGTTTAATCTCACATTCCCAATTTGAGACCCAAAACACAAGTGCTGCCCAGGAGCCTTTCCCTTGCCAGTGATTTTAACTTGCCCAAAATCTGGAATGAGTTTCATTAGGAGATGTTTGTTTGTGCCTCTTTCCCCATTTTTGTTCTCAGCATTAAACAGGACAGTCCCACTGTATCTGCTGTATAGGCACAAGTAACTTTTCCACTATTAAAGAGTAAATATATCTTTAAAACACCTCTGGCAGGTCAGTATCAATAGGCAACTGGGCAGTATCTGAACCTTCTGAACTTTATGGCAAATAGGTGCTGTCTCTGGGTCCCAGGTGTAGGATCCTCTATGGCTGGTCCCTGAGACACAGCCAAAAGCTTGGCTGGAGACCAGCTGAGCTGTGTTTCCTTCTGGCAGGAGAGGAAGCCCAGATCTGAGCAAAAGTTTAAGGCGTGCATCTCCCTGGTAGCTTCTATGAAGTTCTTCTCCTGCACAGGGCCTGGCTTCAGTAACTAAACTCATTCAGAGATCCTAATTATTATCCCTTTTAGGTAGTTTCTCTCCTATTAAGTTACAACAAAATGCATCTTGTTGACAACGAAGCCAGTTCCACAGCTACAGGTGACCGCAGGGGATGGTTCTGCAAACGCGCTGCTTAAAAATAAATCAATAGCAACTGGGCACCTAACTCCAAATCCCACTGAAATTAAATTCAATCCTTGTCATCTCCTGCGAAAGCTTTGGTTATAGGCTGGCAAATGACCCTACTCATGCAAGTCAAAACGCAACTGCAAGTGTTTTACTACCAGCAGTCAAGATAAATGTTGTCGCCTGAATGGGGTCACAGAGAAAGTAAGGAAAGTTTGTTTTGTGGAGTGTTTTGTTTATTAAACTTAGTTTTCATTTATGTCCTGAGCTGACAAAAATGTTTCCCCAGAAGACTGACAAACAGAAACAATTCATAAATATATATATATATATATCTTTCAAACACTGTAGATACAAACAAATAAAAGCTCTGTTTTGCCATCTTCAGCTGGCCAACTAGCAGCAGATGTGTTGACCAGCGAAGAACTTTCACTTGTTTTTAAATGATCAAATCCAGTATTTTAGAATTATTGCTCATTATCACACACACACAAAAAAGGATATAAAAGATGTTCATTAAAAATCCTCATTAACAGCAAGGATGGTATATACTGACAGTACATGCAGCTTTATAGCGGGGTTTTCTAATGCAATTAAGACCAAAACTGTCAGAAATTAGGTAAGATGCTGGGCAACCAATCCGAGGATATTACAGGAGCCAAATTCTCTTGGCACCTTCCTAAAATCTACCTTCTTTACGACATCAGGCTGAGCATGCCTGACACAAATGCCTCCGAACCACCAATGGCAAGGGACATGGCACCCAGCTGTGACACTGCTCCAAGGCTTTGCTGCCCAGTGCAAACTCCTCTCCCAGCTACGTGCTGCTCCTGCCTCTTTGCCCAACCCCCCAGCATCTGCTCAGCAGGGCTGCCACGGGCTGGAGATGAAGAGGAGGACCAGCACACAGAGGAACATCACGGAGTTGTAGATTGAGGTATTTTTCCTTCCTTACTGGTCCTCCTGGCTAGTAGGGTCAAGGGGACAGTGGCAGGTATCAGTGGAAGGTGGAAACGCAGATCTCCTTGTAGTGCTTGGAACTACAGGCATCTCAACTTTTGCAGCTACTGGTAGCAAAGTCTCACAGGGTGGGTTCCCCCCGTGCCTATCACACACGTTACTCAGCTAATGGTCTCCCACCAGGGCTACACTATGGCAGTTCTTGCTCCGTTTCTGCTTGGGAGCACCTCGGGGCCAGCGTCCACCTTCCCGTGCTCTCCCAGTGGGGCACGTCTCGCTGACCTTCTTGCTCTGCTCCAGCCGGCCCATTTACTTCTCTGCAGGAAAACAAGGAGCAGCACTACTTGTGCTAACCCCTTGGCAGAGGAGCCTGGTCCCAGAGGGAAAGAAACCCGCTGTCCATCTCACACCAGCACGTTCCTCAAGGTGTCACAACAGAGATACATTGGCTGTCGTCCAGTCTTTCCCTACTGGGTCTCTTCGGATACGCGATGCTGGCCATCTTGAAGAACTCATCTGCAGCATCCAGAGCTATGAGCCGATCCTGCCAAAGCAACGGGGTTTTACAATCACTGTTGGCTGCTTTTGGCAGCCCCCTGGTCAGGGTCCTCCCTCCACAGGTTCAGACAGGCATTAGGTCTAATTTTTTCCCACTTCATTAACAGGCTGCAGGAGCACCCAGTTACACAGGCTTAAAGGAACTTGAGGAGTGGGGGGAAATTTCTGGCGCTATAGCACTGGCATTTCCAAGGGAGCTAAACAGCCAAGCCTCAAGTGCAGCATCTGGTGGGGATGTTCCAGATGCCACCATGTATTTGAGCGTCCTCTCGTGCAGTTCACCCATCTGCTCCATTTCATCTGAGCTCAATTCCAGAGATGGGGGCAGTGGGGAGGAAGGCATGCTGGGAGCTACTCACCACCACAAAGAGGTAGCGCTCAGAAAGCTCCCAGCTAGTCGGAAAGATGTTCGTCTCCTCAGACAGCTTTAACAGGATGTCCCGGGCTTTGCCCATGTTCTGGGAATCGCTAATGATGCTGAGTTTAGTCACTGACAAGAGGGAGTCTGCTTCTTTTTGGAAACCTGGGGAAGAGATATGTTCCAGAAATGAGTCAAACGTGTGGACAGGGTCATCTCTGAGTCCACCACGCAAGGTTCCTTATTTCCCCTTCCACCTTGGGCTGCTGTGTTCTCTACTTGCTAAAACAAATGAGTGTTTCCTTGAGGCACGCTCCACATTTGGGCTTGGGGCAGGTATGAGCTTGTTGACGAGTTAAAAAAAAAACATAGTCTGTTGCTTATTTTCCAGAGAAGGTATGTAAGCATCCACACCCAGGGTGCTGGCTCACCTGCAGCAGTAACGAATGCATGGGTAATTGTTCCTGTAGCAGTCAGAAAGGGTATCCAGGGAAGGAAAGAGGGAGGAGAAGGAATGCAGGGATCTTCAAATGTAACAGCTACCACTAACTCTTTGTTCATCTCCAGGGAGCTGATGGTGATGCATCTCACCTAAAAACACTTACAGGGAAAAGAGGGGTGGTCTTACGATTCAAGCACAGGTCTAGATAAAAGAAAATAGCCTGCTTCACGCCTGGTTGCGTATCTAGCTTTGCTAAGGCTAGATGATCCCTGGCCTTGAGCTTCCCCACCCATGGCAAAACAGCTCCGAAACCATTGCTAGACGTGAGGGAGGTGTGGGAGAGCCTTTGTCAACGTGCAGAAACAGATGTCAGGGTCTCAAGTGATCCCTCCCATGTTTGATCTGTACAGGCTGTGCAAGCACCTGGGTGAAGATGAATGCTGATACCAAGTCATGAATTTACAGTGTTCCTCCCATCCACAGATGCCAGAATGGCAGGTAGGGCAGGAGCGACAGAGATATCTATCTCTTTTGCTCCCAGTGATAATATCCTTGAACAGCCCAACAAGCACGTTCCACTCGCACATCCTCCCTCTCGTTAGCTGCCAACCACCTCCAGAGCATGATGCAAGTCACCAAGCTCCTTGGCCCAAATGTCACATGCTGTGTGCAACACAGTTGGGAAAGCCAGGTTGCACCCACCACTGCCTTCTCCAGCAGAGCTGCAGCTAAGCACACAGGACCGGTGAGTGCAGTTCAGTGTTTGCAAAGTGGGAAACAGCAGGAGTAGGAGGCACGCTGTTGAGCAATTTTATTTGGTGAAAGAATACTTCAGATTCACTTAGGAGCAAACCAAGTGGGTGGTTCCGCTCTGATCAGCTGGCATGGACTAAGGAAGGAAAATAGATGTATCTGTGTTCAAATCTGAAAGGAATATTCATTTCTCCCTGCTTATCTTGTTTAGAAAAATCCAGGGTGAACTCCCAGATATCCCTGCTAAGTTTGCACAAGGAAACATAAAATGGATGAGGGTGCGTGCTATTATGGACTTAAAAGGTTCTTCTGCTGATTGCGTTTTGTGGGCTTTTTGGCGTGCCCGCAGACACGGTGGCCCCGTCTCTGCCCAGACATGCCTGGGCTCTGGGGAGCCTCATGCAGGTTCTCGGCTGCCACGGGGACTACCAGATGGCATTGTTTTATTTTGTTCCTCTCCCCTTTACCAGTCTGATTTCGTAGAGCCACTGCTATCCTTGACCGTCATGGGATCTCTGATTCGGTACCACAAAAACAGCAACTTTTGGTCCACTCGCTTACCTAAATCCTCCAAAATGTGTTTCCACCTGCTTCTCACTTCTTTTCGGGTCTGCCGTAAAGTATAAATATCATAGTTGAGCTTTTGCCATTCCTGCAAAGCAAAGGGATAAGAGATACTCAGTCATTTGCGTGTGGGGAGGTTTCTGCTGCTTTTCTAGGAATTTCAGTGCTTAGAAACAGAGCCAGTCTTGAATTGTTGATGTTGGCACTGAGGGATCGGCATGAAGGTCAACAGCCTCGCTGCTGTTGCCCCTGGAAGAAATTACACTGACAAGCATAGAATATTTTAGCTTCACATTTGGTACAGCATCGCTGTATTTTCTCTGCATGTACAAAACAGGCTTTGGGTTACCTTGAAATGGGATTACAGAATTAAACTTGGGCATTGCTGATGACCAAAGTTGTCTCCTGAGTCAGTTCCAGCTTTGTGCTGGAAATCATAACGTTGTCCAAGGCTGGAAAATAACATGAATTTCCAAGTGTAGTTCATTTGAGAGACTTGGGTCTCTCTGGTCCAAAGTTCTTTACTGCAAACTCTGACACACCAGCTAGCAGCAAAACCTGAGGCTGTGAAAATACCTTATTCTGCCTTTAGAGCTTGAGAAACCACAACCACATATTAAGAATGACTTCCTGTAAACTATTACAACACCTTATTTTCACATCCTCGCAGGTCAAATTGATATGGCACATGTCCTTACAGCTGATGATAGCCCACAGGAAACTAAAAGTTTGAAAACTTTGTGGTCACACTTACAGCAACTTCTTCAAAACACTCAGCCCTCTCTTTGGCATTTAACTGGAGCAGGTGGGTTTTGTGGAAAAAGCACTGGAAAACAAGAAAAAATAGACTTTTTTCTAGAGGCTGGTGTACCCTATTTTAAATAGCAGAGAAGAGGGATGCACATGGATGGTTGAGGGCTGAGCTGGAGTCATCTGACGTAATAACTATTAGCAACTGCCAGTTGCTGCAGTTAATGCCTCGTTTAACTACACAGCTTAAGTCCGTGCACTTGACCTCAAGCTTTATACCTGCAGGATGGGACACGGTTTACAAGGGAAGGTTATGAGGCTATTTGTTAAAGTTAAACCAGCACAAATAAACACATTTGTACAAGAATGTATTCCTGTGGAAATGCAGGTATTCTGCAAGAAAACCAGGAGGACTTTTCCTAGCCAAGTTTAATCAATGCACACACTGCAAAGGATGCATTTACAGAAGCATCCACACAGCAGGTCATAATAGCACTCAGATAATTTCCCTGCACTAATAACCTTTAATTAATCTCATTTCTCAGCAACAGATGACATAGATGGGCTCCTGTAGAATAAACAGGTGTTAATCTGTGCTGTCTCCCTGGGATTTTCTTATGTGACACACTGCAGGGATTAAACAATACCCATGAAGGTCAGCTGTGTGTTACAGATTTCACTGTTCTTCTGATACCTGGTGTCTTAAAGAGTTGACTTGATTTGATAAAGAGTTAGAGATTTCTTAGTGTTTTTTCCTGAACCCGGCTGACACGCCGTGACTGCAGAGAATTAAATGACAAGCCTGTTTTCTTGTTGTTCAGTGATAGCTGCAGGAAGCCCTTGGAGATTACCCTTTGGAAGAAGCAGCTGGCAGGTTAAGACACCGGTGAATTCAGGTCAGGAGAGCAGGCACAACACGGCTCTGCCTGCAGCCGCTCGCTCTGCACCACTCCTCTTCCCAGAGAGCAAAATCCCCTTCATTTTTAGCTCTGTATTGCTGCTCACAACAAGCTAGCTTCGCCCATTAGAGGTGTATTTCTCTCTTGGCCATGGTGGTACTTGAAAACAGTTCTGTTTGCACAGGAGGGCAGCTGGCTGGCAGCACGAGGCATCAAAACACCTCTTTAGCCCTTCGCGACAGAAAGGAGGCAGGGAAAAGGTTCTCCTCCCTCATGATGCCGGCTTGTAGCTAGGAACGGAGCTCCTCTCCGTCAAAAAGAAAAGAGGGGGTTTGTTGTGTTAAAGCTTTGTGGGAAGCTTATTGCAAACTTGGAAGTTTTTAAGAGGAGACTAAAAGGCTGCACGATGCCTTGGTCACCACTGGCAGGGATCCTCGGAAACGTCTAAGCCCGCTTGTGACCCCACAGTATAAGCAAAAAGGAGAGCAAATCAGTCTGGGCACACTGGTGGGGAAATAGGCCATGCGTCTCTGCTCTCCCACGGGGATAAACAAGCGCTTTAATGCAGACAATTGATCAACGCAGCCACTGGGATTCCAGGCTGTGGAATTAGCCAGCCAGGGCAGGTGGGAAAGATGCTCCTCTCCCTGAGAAGTGGCTCGCTGGCTCCGGGCAGCAGCTTTCAGGGCTGTGGGGATTTACCCACTGTGGTAGTGAGCCAGACTCCTCGCTAAGCTAGACGGCGAGCGGTGCTTAGCATGCAGGGAAGCTGCTCCTGATTTTCTCTGGATTAACAGCAGCATGGTTTTCCCTTGCCTATTTTTGTTTTAAGGAAATCTAGGTTATGGCGCTCTTGTACGTCATAGTTGCTCAGTTGCTTTATGGAAGTGAATACAGTGTGTATTTAGTCTCAGGGGACCTCTAGCAGTGCTCTGTTGATGAAGAATTTGGGGAGTATGCAAAGGAGTGGCTTTGGTACAGAAAATGATGCTTGACAGTGGTGCCTAGAAGGGGAAACTCTTGTTTTGGTGGGATTTCTTTCGCCTGAGCTGGATGTGTTCAGATTTATGTAGAGAAAGTTGGGAGGAGCATGCTGCACCTCCCGTCATTGAAAAGCAACTAGAGACAGCAGAGATTATCAGGTGTTGGGCAGCCCCAGGCTGAGCTTTTGAAGGGAGTCATGCCCTGTTCTCCATGAGCCTCAGAAACCACTGAGTTTTCCCAGGTGATTCCTTGTAGCAGATATGTCCTAAACACTGTGTGCAGGGGCCTGTCCTCTGTGTTGCTTTATTGAGGAAGTAAAATTAAGAGCTTCTTTCCACTTCGAAGTTATTCTAAAAAGCATCTCCCTTTAACTACACAGAATAGAATAGAATCATCAAATGTGTTGGGCTGGAAGGGACCTTAGAGGTCATCTAGTCCAACCCCCCTGCAGTGAGCAGGGACATCTTTAACTAGATTGGGTTGCTCAGAGCCCCATCAAGCCTGACCTTGAATGTCTCCAGGGATGGAGCTTCCACCACCTCTCTGGGCAGTGGTGTTACCACTCTCATAGTAAAGAACTTCTTCCTAACATCCAGTCTAAATCTACCCTGCTCTAGTTTAAAACTATTGCCCCTCATCCTATCGCTGCATGCCCTTGTAAAGCAGCAGAGGAAAAACAAAGCTTGTCCTGCCCTGGCATGGGAATGGGCAACACGAGAGACTTTGGCATTGCCCACGGACACCCTGTGAGTCACCACAATGTGACCTTTGGAGGCAGCATTTGCTCAGGGCCAGGCAGCATCACGAGGCTGAGGCTGCTCAGCACTGCTGCCAGGCAGCCCCAGGGCTGGCAGCTGGGGCTTCTCGCCAAACGCCGCTCTCCCTCAGCCCTTGCCGGCACACGGACAGCTGCAGCCACAGGGACTGGGCATGCTGGTGCTTGGGCAGCCCCGAGCAGAGCCAGGCTGGAGCAGGCTGCCCTCTGCACTGCACCCCAGGCTGGTTCCCCTCCGGAGCCCCTTCCAGTGAGGTGTCCCAGCCTGTGTGCAGGCGCGAGACAAGCAGCTCTCTACCACAGCTTGGCTTAGTGTTGCACTTCGCGTGCACCTCTGTTTTGTGTCCTGCCTCTTGCAATGTCAGACATAACTTCTGTAATGGTGAGGAGGCTTCTTGCACACAGTGCTGGGAAAGTACAGGAGGAGACTGGTCTTCACCAAACCCCTTGGTGTTTCTATGGGTCTGGGACATTCCAGTCATGCATTCAAAATAAGAAAAATACCCTTTTGTCAGAATCCAAATTAACCACAGGAAAACAAAGGAGGTTGCAGTTCCTGGCCCTGTTTTTTTTGCAACCAGTTTTGCCCTTTCAAACCTACATAGCAGGGCACAACAAATACCAGTGGGGGCCTGAGAAACCCTTTGTGCATGAGTCAAGAATATCCCAGGAGCAGCAGGGAAACCCTGCTGCCTCTCCTCTGAGTACTCAGCCCTTCAAATATTTACCTGGAAAACTTCCCCAGACTCTCTAGTATGATATCCTAAATCTGCAAATGCCAAATGGAAGTGAGGAAATGCTGGGCATGAAATATAAGCCAGATTGGTACATAACTGAGAGCTCTGGGACAAAAATGTGCCAAGTGTCAAGCCCTGTCCAACTTTTCATCCCTGCTCATATGGAAATTTCCTAATTAGCAGATAGCTTTCCTCATGTTGTCAAAGCAATTCTCTACCAAAGCCTTCTCCTTTACTCTCTTGAAAGCAATTGGTGTCACCATTCTGTTCAAGAGTTATTTTGGAAATGAGGTCAGAACAGAGTTATAAAGGAAAGACTGCAAAAACAGGTACCATGCCATATCCAGGGATGCTCCTACTCTGGCTCCGAGAGTGGCCTCACTGGAATTAGTTGAGCGAATACAAGCTCTGTATCCACACTCGTACACTGAACTACCAACCAATATCTTGGCTTAAAATAAGCTTCAATTGGATTCAGTTTTAAGAGAGGCATGCAGGCATTAAGAGGGTCAGTTCTGGGCTTCCTGACTGACATCCCCAGCCCTGGACAAATCCCGTCACCTCTCTATGCCTCAGCAACAACGTGTTGCACTGACCTTCTCTGCAACGTGTTTAAAAAAGAATAATCCTGTAGGAGAGCAGGTGGAAGCAGAAGAATAGGCCTTGTCAGCAGAGGTGCAGGCTGAAGAATTGCCTTCGCTAGTTGAGTTTATGATCCCACCTTCCCCAAGGGAATAAGCCGAAGGAAGAAAGAAACACTGCATTTACAACAAACCATAAGAACAATGTTTTTGCCTTGGTCATAATGCAAAAACCCAGCTTCAGTTTCTCTTCACAGACCCGCGGTGCAGCTGCTCTAAACCTGGCTCCTTCTCTGGAGCCACTATTCGTGCCACAGCTCAGGGGCTCTGCCCACAGCCAGGTAACAACTCATCAGAGGACATTAAGGCACCAACGCCACCACAAACTGGACCTCACGGGGGGCTATCTGCCACATCAGGCGCATAAGCCCAGCTATGAGCCCAGTGCAGCTCTTTCTGTTAACACTGGAGGCTTGCCAGAGCCACAGTAGCCCTCCTCCCCCATATAACACTTTCCTCCACACTAGCAGGGTACCTGCTCAAATAATGACTTGGCCTGTATCTATACAGCATCTTAAATAACACCCTGTTTTCCTAGAGGTCCTCATTTCACCTCCAGAAATTCATACCCTCAAAAAGGGTTTTACTTTATATCACAAAAGGTTCAGTGATGCTGCAGAGGAGAAAAAAAAAAATGTATTTTTTCTATAGTTGAAATGTTGACCCCAGCCTTCAAAAAGTTTGACAGCAGCTTTGATCTCCAAAGGCCACACCAGTTGTACCAGCCCCCTTAAGCCAGTCCTTCAGCTACAGCTTTTCTGGTTTTCTCACACCCTTCCTTGCCCAAGCTTCCTTTCCAGAAGTGCCATCCAAGCACATCGTGCCCATCAAGCGGAGAGAAATGCGAAGCTGCCAGTTGCTCAGTCTTTATGACTTTAGGAGGCTCCAGCAATTCTTGCCTCACCTACCTATTGCACGGTGGGTTTGGCAACCACTGGGTGTTCTAGCGGGCTCCACCATGGCCAATGGCCCCAGGAGCCCGTCATTCCCAGAGCCCAGCATCGAGCAGGACAAGCGAGTGAGTGTGAAACAGGGCACACCCGGGATATCACAACGCTTTCTTTGAAAGAGCGTGCTGCCCTGGTTCAGTGAGGAGCAGGGTGGAGCAGCCCTGCCATTCTTATGCAAGCTAAGGTCACACCAAGTTTGGGCTGGAGCTGCCAAATTTAGCTCGAGCGGGCAGGGAGAAGAAACAGTTCCTAATGGATCAGATGTTGGTCCAGCCCCATGGCAGGGGCAAGGAACTGACCCCAAGGGAGGACACCACCACTGTGAGTTGCTGGCAGCCCCACTACGGATAATCTAACATGTGGAAAAATAACTGAGCTACAGGGTGCGCTTGATGTCGGACTGCCCGGCCCTTGGCATACACAGTTTGGTTTATTTATTTACAATGAACTGCAATGCAGAGGTGCCCAGTCCGGCCTAGACCATGCCCGTTGTCCTCCAGCACCGCACCAACGCAGTCAGCCTGACCTGCCACTTCTCCTGCCTTAGCTCATGGCGCCTTGCCACTCTGTGACCAGCCCTTTTAAAAAAATAAAATAGAATATCTAGGAAAGCTGGAGTTAGCCAGATTAAGGAAAATGTGGTACTAGTTTGAGCCCTAGATGGTGACGTATGGATAAAACACACATGAGGTAGAGCAACCTGCTCTTTGGGATCCTTCCAAAGCCCTGTGCTAGGAAATCGCTAAGATCAAGGTGGGGAATGGCAAAGCACACAGTAAGTGCACAGCATGCCAAAATTTCTTTGTTGAATGAAGGAGCAGTTCTCCTTTCAGTCCAATTTTAACTAAGAGAAAAAAAGAGGATCTATGGTTTCGTAATACTTGTGCACTGCACAAACAAGAAACCGCTCCTCTGTCCCCTGTCCTGCAGCATCCACACACTCTCCTCAGAGACTTCGGGAGCAAATCAATGCCCAAAGCACATTATGGCTTTTGCAGCTCAGTGCTGTTTCGTAACTAAACTTTTCTTCTCACTCTCAGGGCTGAAGTCTCATAGGGAGAGGAGGGCAATGCAACCTGGCCTAGTTTTAAAATGCTCGTTGGAGTAAGCAGGGACTTTGGCACCCAGGGCCGACTGCAGGAATGTTGGCTTTGTCGGCCAAGTCCCTCCCTGTTTTGCCACCCAGGAAGAGCTACAGCTGGAAACTGCAACAGCTTGCTGGACTTATATATTGTGCCTCAGTTTCCCTGGCTGTGAAAGAGAGACAGCAGAGAGGCTGGCAACCACCGGCTGCAACGGGCACTGTGCCATAATTCAAACCAAGCGTATCGTGTGCTGGCTTTCTTCAAAGTTGACCTGATGTTGTACTCCTCAGGCTTTTTTGTTAACTGCACTGCATAAAAAACCTGGGTATGTGACCTTACAGTTGTTGTGGGAGGAAGCTTCATGCTTTTTTGTGCTTTCCTTTTTCACTGGCAGGCATGGCCACTGCTCAGACCCACTACAAATCCTACAGATATGCTGAAGGCAGGGAGAAAGCATTGGATTTAGGACAAGTAGGTGCAGGAGAGCTCTCCTCTACAGCCAGAGCAAGGTGACACCCATCTCCCCTTTGCCCAGGGAGATGTCTTTTTAGCAGCCTGTTCACTTATGACACTGTTTTATAAATAATAATAGCTTTTAGGAAGCCTTGCCTCATAATGAGCCCTAAATCAAGCTAAAGGGCTGCTCCAATGGGTGCAGCCTGAATTCAGGAGCTTCAGCACCGCCCTGAAGCACACTCATCTCTGCAACAGCTCAGGACCGGTGCAGCCTCCTAACTGGAGCTGCCCTCACTTCCTTCAGCCAGTTTGGACTGGATGAAGCTCCCTGTCTTTTTTGCGAAGAAGCACTTCACAAGGTAGAGAAGACGGCGGTGGTGAGCGAAGAGGACGTCTTCAGTTATAGCTGTAAAGGTTACGTGAAGCCGTGAAAACACTGTTACAAACCCGTCCGTTGTAAACACCAAAAAAAAACCCACAAAAAAAAATATTAAATGGGGATTCTCACCAACTGCATGCAAGGATTCCATTATCTGAAGTTTTTAAAATTGTAATTTTGATCTCAGATGCACCTCTGGAGTTTAAAGCTTCTTGTGAAAGCTGAGCTAGTTTTTGGTTTAAGGGGATGATCACAGGAGGAAGATTTACAGTCTTGCGGTCTCTTGCATGAAGTAGGATCATGCCTAAATTAAATGTGAAAGCCTCCAGGCTTTCCTGCAAACATTTTGAAGCCTTAAAAGCAATCAGAAAGGGGAAAATATGTCACTATTTGCTACAGCCTGCTCCTAATCAGGCCACTGGAATCTGCTTTGCACTGAAGTGCTTTAGCAAAGAAAATCAGGGCTGCAAAACAGCCTTTATGTAACAGCAATGATTTTTCCCTTCCGTGCTAAGAGCTGTGCCAGTTCTCCGCTTCTCGATAATTGCGGTGCAACCCATTAGAGCAGTATTTAACCTGACGCGTCACTGGAGCGGCAGCCCAGCCCCAGGCACTGCCACGGCCGGGCAAACCCCACTGCAGGCAGGGTTAACGCTGGTCCCATCACGGAAACGCAAGACCAGGGAAATATTGGACCAAAAAAGCAGCCTGTGAAGCTAGGAAATTGAGCTGGGGATCCCAGTGATACCAGTACACGTTTGTGGGTGGTGCTGGTAGAGGTGCTTGCAGGGCATCATGTGTCCCAGCTCTCCTCCCTCAGCCACCAGGGACTGCAGGATGAGATGGCTACAGATGCCACCACACAAGACACAGGATAAAATCTGGGAGCGATGGAGCGGATGGGAGGACCTAATGCCTACATGAGCCACGTTGGGGAACTATATAAAATAAAGGCACTGCCGAAGCATCTGATGAAAGCAGTGAGCCTCGGCCCGTGGTGAAACCGAGCACGAGGAACGGCGCTGCCTCACCTCCGAGTCCTTGTCCAGCTGGTTCCTGACCACAATCATGTTGTACAACACCCGGTCGTCGTCCGCCTCGGTGTGGGTCACGTCGTGCGGGGTGCTCCACAGGTTCTGCTCCTCGTCCCGCGCCAGCGTGGCTCCGAAGGAAGCGTAGGGGTTGTTGTTACTGCAGAGAGGGGGAGAGGCGAGGCAGCGTTAGCTTCCTTTTATCTTCCCAGGATAAAGCGCCCGTTGCTGCAGCATCCCCTCTCGCGGCCCAGAGTCCTGCATGGAAGAGGGGAGGGAGAGGAGGAGTAGGGAATGGGAAGCCAGAGTTTCTTACCTTAGCAAACATCCTGACCCAGCAAACTACGGTTCAAACCAGGCTGTGCTGCCATGAAAGACATCAGACACACAAATTTGCTCAAGACACTGGGTATTATTTGGGCAGCTAGAATGGAGGAATTGTTACAGTCCATTGGCGAAAGGCGGCATCGCCCCATTGCTCCTGCAGCCCTCTGCCCTGCTCCCCATCACGCCTTCCCACCCCAAAGCCTGCATAAGCCCCCCCAGCCTCTCCGAGCTTATCGTGGGAACAGTTCTAATTAAGTAAGACTCAAAAATCCAGCAGCTCTGGAGGGTATTTTCTCTCTGCCCAGCTAACCCTGCAACCGTGCCAAGATCCCAGTGGCACGGTCTGTCCCCACAGAGACTTTCTGCGCAGAGGGGTATGCCCCGAGCAGTGGGCAAGGGGATGCCTGCATGCAACACCTCTCCCTTACCTCTTGACTGAAGAAGCAGCTTCTCCCCATCGTCTCAAAGGCAGTGCCATTGAGCATGGGCTTATTTTGGACAAAACACACATCCCCTCTGCTGAGGGAGCTGGGAATGGTTAGCCCAGGGAAGGGATGGCTTGGGGGGGGATCTAATCTACGTGTACAAGTACCTGATGGAAGGGAGTGAAGGAGACAGAGCCAGATCCTTCTCAGGGGTGCCCCATGACAGGACACCCACTGAAATATAGGAAATTATGTTTAATCAAGGCCGAACGCTGGCATAGGTTGTCCAGAGACATTGTGGAGTCTCCATCCTTGGAGATACTCAATACCTGACTAGGCATGGTCCTGGGCAACCTGTTCCAGCTGACCCTGCTTGAGCAGGGGTTGGACTTGATGCTCTCCAGAGGTCCCACATCCATGACCATGTTTGTGTGTGACCCTGCAGCTCTATTTTTTCCCCAGCAGCAGATGCCCTCTTGCCCAGCAGATCCTACCAGGCAGGGACTGCAACACGTTGAGCTGTGCAATGACTTGTGCCAAGGCACAGAAAGGACGTTTAGCCCCATCTTTATTTGAGGATGGAAACATCCTCAGCCTGCTTATGAACTCCAGGCTTTATCTGCTTAGCGGTCATCAAGCAGAGCATCATCTTCTGGGAAGGCTGTCCCCACCAAGGCACGAAGCTTTGCTCTTGTGCTGTGGCAGTTCTGTGTTTTGTGGCTTTACGTTGCTACTGGGATGTGCTTTTTTTTTTTTTTTTTTTTTTAATGGGGTTATTTAATTCTACTGACAGAAGTTCTAACAGAGGATTTCCCTAATGTTTCCAATCAAGATGTCCAGACACTTGAGCAGAACAACACAAATGAAGAAATATTTTTGGCCTTACTCAATAGTCTCACCAGCCATCCTGTGGCAATCCCCACTCACTTCTTGTTAGAACAACCCACTGTTTATTCTATTTGATACCTAAACCCTATTCTTTTTGCAGGAAACCCATCCAGCAAAACCTCAGATAACACTGCAGGCTCTTTAACCGTGATGCCAAGCCATAAAAAAGATGCTAAGAGGAGCTCCAGCACATAGATAAAATAGAAGAAAAACCATTCACATAAGCATTCCTGCAAGAAGGTTAATTAGACTTTCAACAAACCAAAAACCTGAGCAACAGGTAATAAGGGAAAAGATAATCTCTTACAATCTCTCATTAAAGACAAGCAAACGAACGTAACTTGGAGGGCGTGGATGACATAACACAGCCCTTCCTACACGGAGCCAGCATGGGTTTTCTCAAACCATTTTTCCAAGGTGGAGCAGACTGGATCCCAGGCTGGAAGAGATCACTCGGGAGCCAGCCATGCTGTCAGCCTGCATTCAGTCCCATCCTGCCTTTGACAGGCTTCCTCCCACTCAGTGACCTGCCACTACCCTTAACATCTGACTTACTTTAAAAAACAGTATTCGGCGATAACACTAACACACCTTACCTTTTATGAGTCTCTCCCTCACAGCCTGCAAGGCACTTCCCAACACATCTCTCCTTCCAAACTGCATCCAGCAGCCTGTAAGGAATGCAATCAGTGCCCAGGAGTCAGCAAGAAGCACAGAGAGCTCTGCCAACAGCGAGCACCCCCAGAGTGCACTGGACTTCCAAGCAACATTAAAAATTAAGAAATGGGCGAAAACAAAAAGGAGCACGTGAACAGCAGCCTGCTTTGCACATTACAGGAGTCTTCGTGGGACCACGGGGGACATTTCACACACTGGCCTTTGTCCAGAAAATGGTAAGCACTAATACTTCATCAAAAATTTCTGCTCCAGGGGGCTTTCAGTCCAGATTAAATTTGTTTTGGGAATTCAGAGCCCAAATTCTCAGTTTATTTGCATCCTGAGGATACCACCTGAGCCAGATCCCACCTTTGCACATTGAGAGGCAGCCAGGGAGTTTGCATGCTTTGCTGCAGCAGCCTGGCACGCTGGCTCTGTGTGGGGTTTCTTTGCCCAGCCCCGCACCAGGGCTGTGCATACATCTGTGCTCCCTCCCCACCTCCACGCACAGTGTTGGCTGCTCCCACTGGCCTCGTCACCGTTTACAGCCAGCCTCGTATACGCTCAGGTAATATATGCACCTAATTATACATATATTACCTCATCCTCACTGCTTCGTTCTTTGACACGTCAGATTTATGAGGCTGCAGCTGCTCTGCTTGGAGAAAATATGGCAAAAGTCGTAAAGCAAACATTTCAGTAGCAGGACCAGCTCTCAAAGACTAAAACTCAGCTAAAAAGACGTGAAATCTCAGGCAAGTCATTCATCTTAAACAATGCTTTGCTTAAAAAAGAAAATAAACCCCACAAAAATAGAGCAAGTATGCTCTTGCAAGATCACCACAAAACCCCAAAGCCTTCCCAAGATGGCCAAGCCAGCAATTAGGCTGTTAGTTTAATAACGCTGGCACACTTGTGCGAAAGCAGAATGCCCAGCGTTAATTGGATCGCCGGCGGAAGGCATGTTACTAAAGAAAGGTGCCCGGTGAGGGACAGGCACGCCGGCCAGCAGGGCAGCTGGAGGGAACCTCTCGGCACATGTGCTCGGCTCTCGTTAGGTTAATACCAATTTCCTGGCCTGGAGGCCCCATGCTCGGGATTATCTCGTTATTATTTAGGTAACTGCTTTAATGGCACGAAATCAGGACATTTCAAGTTCTGCTGCTGGCTCTGTTATTACCCGATACCTCTGTAGGCCACACCGGGAACATCCCACCCTCCTTGAAATGCCTCTGTGCTACCGATGGCAGCGGGAGGGCAGGCTCCCTGCCCTGCCCCGGGGCTGGGTACCCGCTGGGGGCTGCCGGGGCGGCCCGGAGCCCGGCTGGCAGCTGGGAAAGGAAGGAAAGGTGCCGCAAACCCCGCGCACGGATGTTTTGCAACACGCAAAACCTCCTTACGTGCCTCCACAGCTCTTCTCCGCCACTCGGAGCTTCGTCTTTTCATACAAACCACCTCCCGCCCACAACCTCACGGCCCCGTGCGCAAGAAGGATGCAACCGGCAGCGGGAGGGAAAAAAACCTGCCGTCTAGAAATCCGTCCGTGCGCTGCTGTCTCGTACAGCCGGCTGCAGCACCGCGTCTCGTCTCTTTTCCAGCATCCTGGAAGGGAGCTCCGCACAGCACAGAGCTGCCCCGCGGGGGGACCCGTCCTCCCCGGGTGGTGATGCGGAGACCCCCTCTCTGCTCGGCGCCTCGGCTTCCTCTGTTGAAGCCTCGCCACGGAAAAACAAAAGCTGAGCGGTTCCTATGGCGAGCGGCGCACGGGAAACGCCGCAGAGATGCCGCTCCCGGCTCGCTTGCTAAAACTTAACTGTAAAAAACCCCCAAGTCGCGGCCCGCAGCAGCCGGCCTGCATCGCGCTCTGAGGTGTCAGAAAGAACCTGGCCGCCGTGGCGGGCCAAGCCAGGCGGAAAGAGAACTGAAAAGCAGCTTCTTAGCGCCGCGAGAAAATCCCTCCGGAGCCTTGGTCTGGCTCTCGGAGGGGATGCCCAACTCAGCGGCGCCCGGAAAAGCGCTGGAAACTCTTTAGGAGGAAAACGGAGCTCGGCTGGGCTCGCCGGGACAGCCAGCCCGCGGGAAAGGGCTCCGGGGCGCGGCCGGTGCCGGCGAGGGGGCCGAGAGGGGCTCACCCATGGAGCGGCGGTACCGATCCGCTCAGGGAGGGAGCATCCCTCCTCCTGCGCCGGGCGGCTGAGAGGGGGCTCAGCCCTCCGAGGGGGCTGTAGGGTTAGGGAAGGGTCCGGGGGGGAGGGAGGGTCTCACCTGAGCAAAGGCTCCTTCTCGGGCGCCGCCGCGTCCCCCCCGCAGCAGCCGCAGCAGCCGCCCAGCGAGCGCAGCCAGGCCCCCAGCCCCATCGGCGCCGCCGCCGGAGAGCCGCGCCGGGCCGGGCTGGGCGGGCTCGGCCCTCCCCCGGCCCCGCAGCGCCGCCGCCGAACGACAGGGGCAGTGCCGGGATCCGCGCCCCGGCCCCCTCCTCCCCGCCTCTCCCCTTCCCCACCCCGCCGGCTGCGGCCGCTCCCCCCCGCGGCTCCGGGCCGGTTGACTCCGGGACCGGACGCCCTGCTCCGTCCCGCACCCTCCTGCAACCCTCCGCACCCTGCTGCATCCTCCTGCACTCCCCCGCCCCGCATCCTCACGCAACCTCCTGAGTCCCTTGCTCTCTGCTGCATCCCACTGCACCCCCTGCATACTCACGCAACGTCCTGCATCCTCATGCGCCCTCCAGCACCCCCTGCACCCCCTTACACCCCGCTGCACCCCCCTGCACTCTCCTGTGTCGCGCTGCACCCTCATACATCCTCCTGCAACCTTTTGCATCCTCATGCACCCTTCTGTACCCCCCTGCAACCTACTGCTTCCTCTGGTGCCCCCCTGCACCCTCTCGGATTTTCCCACACCTTCCCGCACCCTCCTCGATGCCCGTTTCGGCTGAGGCCGCTACTGGCCACCACAGCACGGACAGAAAACAGAAATCCTCCCCATCCCAACTCTCCACACCACTACACTTCCAGGCTCTGTTTTGGGGATGCAGGGCTGGGATCCTGGGAACTGCAATGGGAAGTGAGCAGGGAGTGCTGGACTTGGCCATCTTCCAGTGCAGGGGATTTTGAAGGAAGGACAGAAGGGCTTAAAAGATCGTTCCCTTCCCCGTTATTTCTCCCTTTCTGACAATGAGTATTCCTATCACGCACCTAGCTCAGACCCCGAGGAAGATGAAAAAGGAACACTGAATTAAGATGTTCCTAAGTCTTGTTTAATCACCACAGGTTAGATTGCGTCTCAGAACAGACCATCAAGCACCAGCCAGACCCCAAAGCAATCACTCTAAGTGTGGCTGGCCATGAACATCCTGAAGAGGCATTTAAATTTAGTACAGCAACTTCCTGACACCACTGAATTTTTTGCTTATCCCAGCAGATAGAATAATATAATCTGCTTTAACTTCATGCCCAGCACATGCACGCAAAGAGAGGTGAAATAAAACCAATTTGCACTCATGTTTCTCTCCCTCTTTTTAATTTCAGGGCTTGTCATTAGTGAATTTATGGCCCCTTGGATGCCCAAGAGCCTTGGAAAGTGAAACCCTGTGCTTGAGAAGGCACAATCGCTTTGTACCAGCACTGCAAAATGTCCTAAAGGAACGTATTCAGGTCAGGGACTTCACAGCGTCTGAATCCAGCCCTAGTGACATTTCCCTGACGGTTATTTCATTCAGGGGGGATCGAGTGTTGAGGCTCGCAGACCTCTGCTAGGGTGCAGAAGCAGCAGGGGATGGAAGGGAGAATCCAGCCGGAGCACATTTAAGAGTCAACTAAACTGCACAGACACCACAACCATCACGCACAGACCCAGGCAGCATCAGTGGTGGCTTCTTCTATGGACTCACCTCCCCTCTCCAATGCTATACCCAGCAGGGGGAACAGGAGGAGGGAAGTTTCTGGGAACGTGAAATTCAGGGGCTGAAGCTGGAGGTAGAAACACAAGGAGCTTCTCAGCTGTTGCAGAAGGACGCTCTAAGGTGTCTTCACAGGATCACAGAATCACAGAATGTTAGGGGCTGGAAGGGACCTCAAAAGATCATCTATTCCAGCCCCCCTGCCGGAGCAGGATCATCTACAGTAGATCGCACAGGAACGCGTCCAGGCGGGTTTTGAATGTCTTCACATCTGATGCTCTCCAAACAGCACTGCAGCCCAAGAGTCCTCCATCTCTGAGATCTTGTTTGCCCCCAAGTATCTAAAAATGAACATTTCTGGCAAGAAGAGAAACCCTGCTGCCAAAATATGAGTGGGCTGCTTCTCCCACCCAGGTCCAGGCCTGTCTCCAAGCTGCTGCATTGGGAACTGTGGACGGCGATGAATTTCAGCAGCAAAAGCCGACGGCATCACAGATCTGCCAGGATCCTGTCGGGAACCGGCTGTGCCCGCAAGCACCAAAACCACCATCTGGTACTTTTGCACAGGCCACCTTGGGAACCCGCTTGGCCAAGAGGGCTGCACTGCCAGACTGTGGTGCCACCAAGGTGAGTTATGACATTCGGGTCTGTTTAAGGCCATCGGGTAATGAGAGATCAAAGGCTCTATAGTTACAAATGAACTGGAGACAATGATAAGCTGTTGGTGCCGCTTTCATCAGCAAATAAAGACGTAAGATGAGCCAGGAAGCACAGAGAACCCTCCCGTCCCTATATGGGGAATTGGAGATCTCAGCAAGCTCTGCCACAGATTCTCAGGTGACTAAATTTCATTTCATTCACTGGCCCCACAATCAGTCCTTCCATCTTCCTTAATTAAAAGGTGAAGTTATGAGAGAAAGACTTGTTTCTTATTGTTTCCAGAAACTCCTAACACTGGGGCTTTGCTCTCAGCTCAGGCTTTCAGCTCCCCCTCGTGCTGTGCATCAATCATTCATAAGGAAGGATTTACGGCAGAATGACCTAAGGGGGAAGGCAAGATTTCAAAGTCAAGGGCACTCCTCTGCAGACTTCCTCCTCTGCCCTTGAGCTTGCCCCTGCCTGCCTTTATTTCTCCTCCAACCTTTTGTTTGCCTGAGCACGAGAATAACCAGTGACTTGTGGGTTGCTATTGAAAGGATCCGGCAATTGGCCATGACATTTGCTTACACTTTCCCCAAAATAGTCACTACTGCAAAGGTTCCCTTCTCCCTCCCCTCACCCTCGCTGGTTAATCCACTGGGTCTCTCAATCATCTGGGTTCTCTTTTCATGTGCGTGCTGATTTTTCCTGGGTTGCAGATGCCAGGGAGCAGGCAGGGACAGCCCCCATCCCAGCTGAGACCTCAAGGCACAGCTATAATAGACTGAGCCCTGTGAGCAGCTGAGATTTTATTTGATTTGTGGCTGACTCCCTTCCCTGAGAGAGATTTTATCCTGTGCCCCGCTGCTTGTAAGCCAAGAGAATTATG
This sequence comes from Trogon surrucura, assembly GCA_020746105.1. NCBI lineage: Eukaryota > Metazoa > Chordata > Aves > Trogoniformes > Trogonidae > Trogon > Trogon surrucura. The sequence goes on along the minus strand of CM036621.1, from coordinate 48,854,633 downwards.
TTCTTCGTTAATTTAAAGTCTGAGCCCTCTAGGTTTAAAAAGAGCCTTTTAGAAATACCAAGTATTTTCTGATTCCCTTATTCCTCGTTGTGACAATAAATCTTGTTCCTTTTCCATCAGAGAACAAATAAATGGAGGGAAAGTCTCCAGAGAGCCAAAGCATTACTGTGGTCTTAGAAGTAAATCATTTCTTCACAAGGTAAAACAAGCACCACTAGCTTCTTCACAGTGTAAATAACCTGGGTGACAGAGCCAGGAGCGATGCTCTGGGGAGCAGCATGCGTTGAGTATTTCACCCATTCCCCATTGGGAGCTGTGGTCCCATTACATTTTCATATCACTTCTACATTCTTGGTAGGGGGGGACTCTGGAGTGAAGACATTTGCACCATATTTATCTTTTCCTTCTGAGCAAGAGCCTGCTGATTACAGATTCTTTCGTCGTCTTGGTGTAGCTGCCACCTCCCAAGCTTCACGGCTGTCAGGTAGGAAGGAGGACGGTGCCAGCCCCATCCTGGATCAGGATCCCGGTGATGGGGTGGTTGGCTCCAGCCCACCCAGCCCTCCCATGGCAGCTGCTTACCCTTTCTGCCTGCCTGCTGCGTATCCTCCTTCCAGTGCAGTCCAGCAAACAGCTTCTGAGCCAATAAAAGCTGAAATGAAGTTCAAAGCAATTAAATTTGTAAATTAAATGCAGCACTGCAACGGGGTGATTTGCCTGCTCTTTTGTTAGCTCCATGCCTGATACAAGCCATTTGCAGGGTTCAGTGCTACCAGGCCAGTGCTGCATAGGACGAGGCTCGGCATCTTCCATGGGTCACGCTGAGGAGTCAGAGTGACACTGGGTGAAATATGGCCCCAGACACCACCAGGGTGGGCACAGCACATTCCTCGATATGGACCAGATTTTTTTTCCCAGGATAACATCCTGGAGCTCATTGCAAGCAGTAAGAATGGTGCAGTGTGTGTGTTGGGGCCCTGACTTGTCCCAGTTGCTCTTGGGGTATTGCCCAGTGTTCAGTCGGAGGCTGCATGTTTCATGACGCAGTGTCACTTTGCTCAAATCTGATGGTTGGTGTGTCCCCTCCTTCATCTTCCTCCCATGGGCAGGGGCAGGACACAGAGGTGCTGCTGGACCACAAGCAGCAAGCCTGTGACTTGGTTGTGGGCTACAGAATTTCTGTGATCTTGTCGTGGTTTGACCCTGGCCGGCCGCCAGGTACCCACACAGCCGCTCACTCACTCCCCCTTCACTGCTAGACAGGGGGAGAAAATATTTCCAAGGGCTCAGGGTTTGAGATAAGGACAGGGAGATCACTCTCATTTACCGTCCCGGGCAAAACAGACTCGATTTTAGGGAAATTAGGTACATTTATTAAAAGAACCAATCAGAGAGGAGTAGTGAGAAGTAAGAAAGAGCAAACAGATCTTAAACAGAACACCTTCCCCCCATCCCTCCCTTCTTTCTGGGCTTAACATCAATCCCGGTTTCTCCACCTCCTACCCCCGAGCGGCGCAGGGGGACAGGGAATGAGGGCTGCAGTCAGTTCATCCGATGTTGGTTTCACCGCTTCTTCACTCCGGGGGAGGACTCTTCACTCTCCCCCAGGGCCATTGTGGGGTCCCTCTCACGGGAGACAAGTTTCACGCTCTCTTCTCCAGCTTGAGTCGTCCCACGAAGGGCAATTCATCACAAACTGCCCAACGGGAGACACCTCACGAGGGGCAGCCCACCCCTCGTGAGTCTGAGGCGCAGTCCTTCGGGGGAAACTGCTCCAACGTGAGCCACCCGCAGCGTCCCAAAAGTCCCACCGGCCAACCTGCTCCAGCGTGGGCATTCCTCTCTTCCACGGGCTACAGGTTCCGGCAGTGACTTGCTCTGATGCGGGCTTCCCACGGGCTACAGCCCCCTTCAGGCATCCACCCACACGGCGTGGAGTCCTCGGTGGACATCTACGCGGTGATCCTCACGGCGGATATCTGCACCCCGCCCATGGGCTGCAAGGGGACAACCCGCTTCACCATGGTCTTCACCACGGACCCGGGGGACTCTCTCTGCTCCGGCACCTGGAGCTCATCCTCCCCCCCCCCCTCCTTCTTCACTGACCTTGGTGTCTGCACAGATCCTCACTCCTCCATCTCTGTGCCAGCTGTTATGGCGCAGTTCTCTTTCCCGTTCTTAAATATGTTTTTCACAGAGGCGTTCCTCTGCTATCACCTTACTGACAGGCTCAGCCTTGGCCAGCGGCGGGTCCCTCTTTAGAGCCGGCTGGCATTGACTCTATCAAACATGGGAAGCTTCTAGCAGCTACTTACAGAAGCCACCCTGCAGCTCCCCCCCCGCTGCCAAAATCCGGCCAGGCCAAACCAAAACAGATCTTAAGGTCTATGTTTAAAGACGCGGGCAAAGGGGCACCTCTGCTACCAGAGAAAGAGGATTCAGGACTCACTTCATCTTTGAGAGGCCAAGTCCTGCAACGTCACCTCTACACGGCTCCCAGCAGCAGCAGGCAGAGACCTCCAGCACAAGGAAAGGAGGGGAATGAGAAAATTATGAATACCCCAAACTTCTTCAGGTGCTACATATCTTCTCAACACCTTGAGTTTAGCGAGCTGTGGTTAAGTGACGTCCCTCCCCATCCACACCTAGTAGCAACCACAACAAAATTCTTCCTGAGGATGCAGCTGACCAGAGCTGGGCTTTTCCTCAAATTCCTCTAAGCAGGTGTGGGAAGGCGATCTCCCATGTTTTCCAGATAGGGGATTATCCACAGAGAAGGTGGAGAATTGAACCCTCTGAGCAAGACATTTTGTAACTATTTTAGTACTCAAAGCCTCCAAAACTGGGAGACGCTCCGAGAGAAAGATGCACCCTCGGTGTGTCTGCCAGGGTTTGAGCTGCATGGGCAGGATCCTACAGACAGATGTCGGTGTAGGAGTGGTGTAACCTGGAGGTGAGAGGGACGCTGACTTCACTGTGCGGAAGGAGGGTGGATGATGCATCATTAGGGGAAAGAGAAAACTCATTATGACTTTTTAAGCCGCTCAGGTAGAAAACCAAAGGGCTCAGAGTTGCAGTGGCTGGGATTAAAATACAGAAAACAAATCACAAGTCTTTTTCCAGCTGAGAAATAGGTATAATTAATTAGAAGGTGTTTGTGAGTTTTGCAACGTGTTTTGTAGCTGTAGGAAAATAAGCTGGTTAAGAGTTCTCTGAGTGAAATTAGGAAATATTTTCCTGCCAGAAAGTTATTGCTGGGGATGGTGTGAATGCAATTACAGAGCCAGGCTTGCTCCAAGAGACACATTTGTATTCTGAATAAAATGGAGCAACTCTTCCCCACCAGCACCAAAACAAGGTAGGAGGGGAAGGGAAATCTTCAGAAATATCAAAGCATCTGGCTAAGGTGATGTCAGATTTGTTTTCACAAGGCAGTGCTGTTTCCCTTAGATGTCAGGTTATTACACTGAAAAAAAGAACTCAGCATAATATTTACTGATGTGCAATGAAACGAACCACAATAATAGAAACAAAATGGCTTTTTCCGTATCAAGATGAGACATTTCATCACTGCAGAAATGACGGTGCTGTCAGTGAAAAATACCAAGTGACACAGAAAGACTGACAGAAGTCTCATGTGGGCTTTTTTCCCCCCCCAAATAGATTGATTTTTCTTTTTAAATGAATTTCACAGTGAGATGCATTCTCAATGGAAAAACAAACAAATAAAACCCAATAAGGTTGGAAATTGACGTCCTGGCTGTAGGTGAGGTTAGGGCTTGGCTTGCTGACACTGTTTGGAAAAGCAAAGCTCTCAGAGCTCTTTTCCCACTGTGTTCTGCAGAGGCACAAGGGTGAGGAGGAGACAGGGTGACCAGGCACGAGGAGAGAAGCTAAGGAGGGATGCTGGCATCTTACTTTCTCCTTTCCAGCATTCAAGTTAGTGTTTGGAGGTCTATTAATTCAGGACTCAGCTATATACTTTAAATCCGCAGAGCATGTAGGTTTGGGGAACAAACTGGGAAGCCCTCAGGATGCTTTGGTATTGCTTAAAGCCTACGGATTTAGTAAGCAGGCTGGTAGGTGTGATGGGCCTGATTCTCTGTGCCTGGGGTATAACTCACATTTGGGTCAAGGCTTGGCAATCCAAAGGTTGATGAGACCAATTTATTGGGCTTTGCATGGTGCAGGGCTATTGGAGATTAACTGTCACTTGGGGAATATGAGTTGGGGTAGGGAGTCAAAGGCAGCTGAATCTATTGTGCAAAAGGCTGGAGGAGCTTAGGAAAGGACCGGTGCCATTTGCACCCCATGCCTGGTTCCTATTATCTTTTACTGCAGGCACTTGGTCTCAGCTGCAGCCAGGAGATAATCAGTTAAATATCATTTGTTCATCATCCTGGAGAACAGCCTGTGCTAAGGGGACCTCAGAGTTAGGAAGAGGGCAGGTGACTGAAGCCCAGGACATCACCCATTCCTGTCCGCAGTCATGCCCTCAGCAAACAGCCTCAAGGGGACCTCAATCTTCGGCCCCTGAGTAAGTTCCACTACTTTGTCTTAAAATTAGGGGAGGCTTAAAGGCTGTGCTAATTAGCATAGGTTCGCAAGTGCTGTGCAAAGCTCAAACTGAAGTGATTGCGCTGGAGGCGAACCACGGCTCTGCTGGCTTCACCTGTCCGTAATAAGAGTTACTCTAGCGTGGGAGAGGGTAAAATCCTGCCCCGGATCAGGGGAGGGGCTTTGCCTGGCTCAGAAATACCAACACTGTGCTCCTAGAAGTAGGGGTTATACGGGCTCTTTTTCCCTTCCTGCTGGACAACAGGAGGCCGCTTCCAGCGCAGCCAGACCTCTGTAAGTGTGGCTTTGGGTGCCTGCAGTGTCTGAATCCTGCTCTCCCGCTTCACTGCAGCATCTGCTGCCCTTCACAGCAGCTCCCCGAGACGCGCCAGGCTGCTCAGCACCACCCGCACCTCCCCGCAGTTCGTAGGCTCTTTGTAAGCTATCTCTAATTAACAGCTACAGAAACTGTACAGAGGGGAAACCTCAGCTCTCGGGCTCCGCGATCCCGGTGGGATGGAGACTCTGGAAGCTCTTTCCGCTCTTCGTCTCCAGTTCCCCGGGCCGGGCAGCGGGAGGAGCCGCCGGGCTGCCTCCGGCCGTGTTGCCCGGGGCGGGCGGTACCGGGGGCGGTGCCTGCTCCTCTTCCTTCCTTCCCCTCGGTCCCGGTCCCGGGAACACCCCGGAGCTCCGGAGTGGGAGGTGTAGGCAGCTGCCGGTGCCGGGAGCCGCTCCGGGCGGGGGCTGGAGGCGGTAAGAGGAAGGGTGAGGCTGCCGAGGGTAAGGTGGCTGGTGGGAGAAGGCTTTTCTGGGCACACGGGAGGCGCCTGGAGGACTCTCCCCTCCAAAAGGCGCTTTGCCGGGGCTGCGGCTCCCCACTGGGAGCGTCAGGTCTGGAGCCGCCGCCTCGCTCGGCATCTCTTGCGTGCCGGGCCCGGGAAGGCGTCACCGCCCTCCTCGGCGCTTGTGCCACCGGGCGCCGCGCTGTCGCCGCATCCTCCCGCTCGCTGGGAGCGGTTGCCCGTCCAACCGAGGCAGGAGCCCCCCTGGCCGGCTAGGGGGGGCTGTTATCAGACCAAGGAGCCGTCGCCGTCTCGGGCAGCGCCCACTCGGTCACCGGCACCGGCGAGACCCGGCCTGGAGCCTCCCGGCACCATGGGCCGAGAGCAGCGATGGCGGCGGCCGATGAGCTCGGGCGGGGTGGGGGGGCCCGGCCCGGCCGCGGGGTTCGTAGCAGGTAAACGGATTTGGGAAGCAGGGGGAGGCTGGAGCTGGGTCTGCCAAAGCAGGGTTTGTGGCTGGTGGGTGCGGGGCCGAGCTCGTCGGGAGGCCCTGTGGCGAGGCCAGCCTTGTCTCCGTGTGTGGTGCTGAGTGACGGGTTTGAAAGAGCCTTTGAGCCTTTCTGGGTCAGGAAGGGACAAAAGGAAAATATCAGCTAGTTCAGGAAGCACAGGGTGGAGTTGCTGTGATTGTGTTGCTAATGCTGAAGCAAGGTTTTCCTTTAAAAAAAAAAAGGCAAAACAACCCCCAAACTTTTATGCTGTTGCTTTTTCTGATGCTGTGCTCAGCTCCCCTCAAACTCCCAGGTATTCCAGCTGTAATGATTTATGTGAGGAGACAACCAGGTGAGTGGGGAAGGCAAGGGAGTAAGGAGAAGAAGCGTTTTTAAAAAAACAACCCTAGAAAGCTTTTCTGTGTTAGATGCCGCTAGCTTGTTTCTGTGATTAGCTTGCACCTGTGGGCGGAGGGATGCTTGGTGAGCAGGTTTGTGCTCCCTTCATGGAGCCTCATGGGCAAAGTCCTCTCTGGGGCCCCTGCCAGGAGCTGGAGACTTCAGTGCCTGCGGCCACACACTGAGGAGGAGTTTGATCCTGTGGTGACAGACCTGGCTTGCTGCCTTCTCCCAGGTGCCAGGTCACCCAAGCATGGCCACCCAGATGTTTGAGGGGAGAGGGCACGCAGCCGTCTACCAGAAATACAGGTTCGCACCGGGCAAAGAGCTGAAGCAAACCATTCTCTCCTACCTGCAGGAAAAGGTGAGTGGGGTACAGCCAGGCTGCAGGAAAAAACAAGGTGGTAGTATTTGTGGGTAGTAGAGTGGTGTTTGCTCTGCTGGGAGTGTCGCCTTCGTGCCATGGGGAAGAATAAATCAGTAGGGCTCAAAGGAAGATGTGGGCACAGAAGAGCTTTTCTGGGGTTGTGCTGTGCTGAGGCTGTTCCTCTGTGGGTGGCAGGGAAAGGAACGGGGTAAAAGCACAGAAATAAGGTGGCTGCCTGCTGAGATGCATCTGCTTCTCCCCGCAGAAGGCGAGCCCTGCTGAGCTGGTGGTGGATGTCGGCTGTGGGTCGGGACAGGGCACCCGCTTCCTCGCGGAGCACTTCAAGAAGGTCGTGGGAACGGACATCAGTGAAGCACAGATCCAGGAGGCCAGGGATGCCCCCTCCCTACCCAGTGTCTCCTACCTGTGAGTGTTGGGGCAGCAAAATCTGGGCAAAAATTTTGGTCCTCGTGTGGAAGTGCTGTCTTGCGAATGTGATTGTTGTAAGAACCAGCGGGCACCAAAGTAAGTCCTGTCTGATGGAGTTCCTTGATGTGAACAGGCATTATCCTAGACTTAGAGTGCTCTTGCATCCCAAAAGATTGACTCAAAAAAATATCCACTGACTGCACATCCTACTCTTTAATTCCTGTATTACACACTGACTTTTTTTCTTCTCCCCCTTCCAGCGTGTGCCCTGCGGAGGAGCTGCCGTTTGAAGACACCTCTGTGGACCTCCTGACTTCATTTACAGCTGCACACTGGTTTGATATCGAGAAGTTCATGAGAGAAGCAAACCGGGTGCTTAAGCCGGGTGGTTGCCTGGTCATCAGCACCTACACCATAGACATGAGCCCGCACTATGGAAACTGCTCCGAAAAGCTGACCAAAATCTTCAGGGAGGTGAGATGATGAAACTAGAAGTTTCCCCCTCTTGATCTGGGCAAGGGGAAATGTGTAGTACTTGGATGCAGAGAGGAAAGAGATGGGCTTGGACCGAATTACTGGAGGACTTCTCTTGTGGGGTGGGGCAGAGGGATGGTTAAATATGGGGACAGGGTTGAGATGTGGTGTGGTGGCTCCCATGCAGCCTGAGGGCTGGCTGGGTGAGAAGAGGGATGTCAGGATTTAGTAGGGCAGACTAGTGTGGTGAGGAGGGCTCTGGAGCAGACTTAGGGGGCTGGTGCTGGTGTTTTTTCTGTTGCCCTGATCACAATGAAAAGAATAGGAAGCAGAAACTGTTTGGAAAAGAGGTTGGTTTTTTTAGTGATATTTCTTGACAGAGTATTTTAACAATAAAATAAACTAATAGGAGGCTTCCCACTATGAATAAGAGCAGTGTGAGGAAGAGGACAGAATCCTTATCTCTATAATGCAATTAAGATCCTTAACTTCTTGACACTAAGCAAGATTTTGCTGTAGTTTCATACAAGAAGTATTTAAAAAAAAGTATGTGTATGAATGCATCGGATCTAGGGCCAAGCAAACCTGAGTTAAGTGGAAGCTGAGAGCTTCAAGTGCTTTTGTGTTTGTTATTTAATGCACTGTCTTTACAGTCCTGGGATGTGCTTTTAAAATACTCGCATAATAGAGTAAAACATGTCTTGGAAGACTACAAAGAGATCTTTGAGGCCGTGCCGTTCCCAGACAAGAAAAGGTGAGCAGAAACCCCTCGGCGTGACACCAAGGGCAGATAGACGTACCTCTTCACCTCTTCTGCCACCAGACCAGCAAGGACACAGTAGGGGTGGATTTGCTGGAGCAGTAGCCTCTGGGTTTTAGCAAATGCCTTTGCATGGCGGCAGAGCCACGTGGCTGCGTTTCCACTCCTGTTGGATTTAATGTGACTGTGTGCTGGGCCAGCAAGCATCATCTAAAGGGCTGCAAGGACCCTTCCTGCTCAAGGCAGAATTGGCTTAGAGTTTTGGTTGGTTTGTTTTTTGTTGGTGGTGGTTTATGATAATTTGAGGCTTCTGGGCAGGTCACTTAATGGATAGAAATGGGGAAAAAAAAAACTGCACGAGACCTCCAGGGAGTCAGTGCCTGCTTTCCCACCAATGCACGGAGCAGGAGGTGACTCTGCAGGCAGAAGGATGAGCTGGTGGTGGTGTTGGAGCTGCTGACCCACTAAATGCCCCAGCTGGATCTTGTTTCTGTTTGTCTGACCTTGGATGGTGTTGGGTATTTTATTCACCACCACCTCAGCTGTTGTCTTCATTTCACTGCTGTTGAGACTTAACTTGCAAATGCTCCTTTCTTCCCCATCTCACTTCTAGAATCACTGATATTTTTGACAAAATTCCCATGACGGTTGCTGGTGTGGTTGGTTACTTGGAGTCTGCATCTCCATATCAAGTGTTTAAGAAGAACGATCCCGAAGCTGCAAAATCCCTCCTCCAAGATACTGAAAAGAGGTGAGAAAACTGCTTGGGAAAACAAGCAGGACATAGAGGATCTGCCTTACGGAGTACATAAGAGAGTGAGGCTGTGGAGACCCGTTCAAAAATCAATGTGAGCTGTGTGGTGATGGGCTCCCTCCTTCCCCCAGGTGTGGGTAGATACTTGTCAGAGGTTAAACAGCAGATCCTTAGCTGCTCACAGCAGGAGTGACCTCAGGTTGAGTCAGCTTGCTTAAAGTTTAAGTCCATCTAGTTAATTGGGGCTCTTGCACTGATGTGTCTGTGTAAGTAGCATGTCAGAGGTATCTTGAGTGTCTTTGCCTTGCTCTTGATTAGCAGAGGGCAGGAAAAATATTGATTAAGATGCAACTGTCAAACTATTTTGATCCATAAGAATGCAACCCTGTGCCTGTGAATTTATTCACTGACTGGAACAACCCTTGTATGTGAGTTGGAAGCATCTGCTATCAAGGCCTCTGTGCTTTGGGGGGATGAGACCTCTCCCTGGTTGTGGATGTTGCCCCATGTCAGGTGGGAGATTGCTGGGCAGAGTGAGACCTTTCCTCTGCTTCTTGTTTCAGGATGTTGGAGACGATGGGAGTTTCTTCTCGTGAAACCCCAGTGGAGTTCTGGGTGAGACACGTCTGTGTGCTGGGGTGCAAGGGACGGTGAAAGGAAATGCTTCTGCTCCAGTGCTGGAAGGGAAGGAAAAAGTGGGTTGTCTTCTAATTCCCCACTTCTAACCGCTCTTATTCCTTGGGAAGATTGATGCTGATTTTTGGTGATTAAAATTCTGGTGCTCTGTGGAAAGCAAACAGGAATTTATGCCTACTCAGGTTCCTGTCCACCTCCTGTTTGCCCAGTACTGCGCTCTCAGCACTGGAAGGGTCCACTTTCAGACTGGTGGTGGTTGGATCACAAAATGGGAATGACAATCACAGTAACGGCTGAGAAACTTGCTGCGTTTCTTACACAATAATAGTAAAAATAAAAACTGAGAAAAAGTTGCTTGTCGTTCCTCTTTTCAAGAGGCTGTAGAACACCCTGCTGCAGTGGGAATAACTGTGCTTTGTGGATGTTGCTTACACAGGCCCTTGGTGGCCTTCAGTTTCATGGGCTTAGGTGGCTTTCAGGTAGGAAGGACCATTTGCCCCTTTCCCTGCCCAGGCCAAGCGCGGAGCTGTGTGCTGTCTTTGAAGGCTGAGCTGGAAAGGGGCTGTTCTCGCTCACTACATGTCCCAGGGCTGGTGCAGGTGTAGCAGCGGCTTATCTGCCCCAGGATTGCCCAGAACTGCTGCTTTGGCCCTCGTGAGGCTGCTCGCCCTTGGCGCGGCTCCGGAGCACTGGGATTGCTGCTGCAGGGGAGCAGGCTTGTGCTTCCCTCACTCAGCCCGTTATCACACGCCCACACTGCAAAGGGAAGATTAGAGACCATGTTTCAGGGAGGGGTGGATGGAGGCAAAGAGGGTTCATAGCCAGGCACAGCACAGCGCAGGTCCCCCGCCTGTTTGCTTTGTGGATATTTTAAGTCCAGGTGCAACCTCTGCTGGTACTTTTCCCTTTCCTGTAATTCCTGCCCTGGGTAAGAAGTCTCTCCCGATGCCACAGGGAGGGCTGTGGCTGTAGAGTCTGATCCTCCTGAACCTCGGGTGTATCTCTGTTGAGGTCACCGAGTGCTGGCTCAGCTTGCCTAGGGTGGAGAGCAAAGGCCTGGTGGCTCCTAGGAGGGTGGTGGGATCCCAGGGGGACAGCTATGGGGAGGGAAACCCATTGCTGATGTGCGACTGGACTCTGTGTCCATGGCCATATGTTGGAGAAGACCTCATCAAGCAGCGATGCTGGATCAAGCCCTGTTGTCAAGTCACCGGTGAAGAGGCTGAATGAGTGAACAGCAGCCGTAAAACCTCCCTTGCTGGGTGAGAATGGGGCTGGTGGCTTGTCATCTCCTGAAGGAGCGCTAGAGGTCTCTCCCTGACTGGAACTGCACTGTATGAGGTGGCTGCCGCTGGCTTCGGTGCTACCTCTTCTGCCCAGGGAAGCCCCCGCTGGGCTGGCAGGGCCTGTCCCTGTGAGGTGGATCCCCCGTGCTGTGCCAGGGCCGGCTGATGTCCCTTGGCAGGGGAAAGCCCGTGTCCCTGCAGCGTTGGCACAGTGGCCCTGGGGAAAAAAAGCTTGGTGGGGTTTTTATCTCACTTAAATCAGTTTGTTTATATCTGCTCCCTAATTATTTTTACAGCCCTTCCCTCTCCAGCACTGCAGGATGCACATCCCCCGGGGTGACGCAGCGGGTGACGCCGTGATGTAACACCGGGGGCTGCATCACCAACACGCTCAGGCACGGTGTTGGCAGCGCGAGGCACGCGGGGCTCCACGAACCAGCCCAGTGTTGTGGCAGCTGCTGCAGCTTGGACATGCCAAGAGATGGTGAAAAGTTCTGGGGTGCACGGGGGGCTGGCAGCACTCTGGTGGCACTGACACTCTGGGCTGGTGGGGACAGGCCTGTTGATGGCTCTCAGGGCTCCTGCACATCACTCGGGGTTTCTTTTTAAAGCTTGGGGGGGGGGGCACTTTGGTTTTTTTCACTTTTTTCTTTTTTTCCCCAACCAGCGACTTCAGCAGGAGCCAGTTCCTCCCAGTTGAGCCCACCTGCTCCAAAAGGGGTTGGGAAGGAGTGATCTGAGTCCGCCCTTACCTGCTCTGGTGGCGTGGCTTGTGGCCAAGGCTTTTCCATGCTCACGTCACGCCACAGCCAGTGAGTCACGGGGTGATTACCTCTCCCAGCACTGGCGTCAGCTGTACCGTTTTCGCTTTCCTTCTCGCACCCGGCATCTCCCACATGCCAGAGATTTCTTGCTTCGAGCAAATTCGAATGCCTCGAGCCTCCTGGGCTGTGTGACTGAGGAGGGGGCTTCACCTGTGCTGCTTTCCCAGTGTGGCACCATCTGCAGTCAGTGCCAGGACCTGCCAGGGTGGGAGCGATGACTCTTGCGGGTCCCCAGCAGACCCCACTGAACAAGGCGTGCTGTCCCCAGCATCTGCCAGCTTTGGGGGAGCCTCTGCTGCTGTGGCAAGAGCCAGCACTAGCCCAGTCTGGAGGAACCATGCTGAACACAGGCAGGCTTTGCAGGTATGGTGAAGCACGGCATAGCTGTGCAAGATGAGACCATGTCCCATCAGGGAAAAGCCCTCGTTGCTGTTCAGCCCAGCTCGGCTACAGCTGGTGATGGGTGAGAGGCAAACATGGAGCAAGGTACCCAGAAGATCTTTAGCCCTTTGTCACAGTTGCTCTAGGTGCTGGGTGGCTGTGCCCCTGCCTCTGGCTTTGCTGCTCAGCTTTCGTTTTCCTTTGGTGCCTCCAGATCTCCTTCTGTCTCGATGAGGAGATGAGGTTTTTTCTACTTCTCCAACCAGAAATGACATCTGAGAGATAAAAGCCACAGTGATGGGGAAGAGGAACTAAAAAAACTGAGTCTCACAGGGTTGTGATGGTGCTCTGGGATCCAGTGGGTGACCCGAAAGTGTCCCCAATGCTGACATCAGCAGGGGCCCATGGCCATGGAGCAGCAGCTTGTGAAGGATCTGTGTGTGTGCCAGGGCCATCTTCCAGCCCTGCTCTGCGTCTGCAGGGGTGCAGATGAGGCCGTCTCAGCACAGCAGGCACTGGACATCACCATCTCAGTGCTGGACATCACTGTCTGGTGCCGAAGACCTTGCTCCAGCCCTGCTGGCAGCCACTGGGAATCCCAACCCAGGTGCCAGAACACCCTGGCCTGGCTCATACCTCGATCTCATGGAGGAAACCTTCACTGGTGCTTGTCCTGGAAGCTGGCTGAGCTCCACTGCATGGAACATTGAGCCACCATCCACCTCTAGCTGCTCCCTTGCAACCCCAAGAGTTCCAGACAGGGCCAGGATCCCTGCTTCCTCCTCTCCCTCACTGAGGGCCATGTAAGTTTTTTACATTGTTGAGATGCTGTCTATTCTGGTTGAGCTATGCCTCACTTGGACGTTGTGTGTGAAGTTAATTATGCTGGTTTGGGCTTTTATTTTGTACTTGTATTGAATGTGGACAAGTTGCATCGAATAAAAATATTATTTTTCTAAATCTGTGCATTTCTTCAATGGGAAAGGAATTGCCAGTGCTACTGTCCTCTTCACTGAGTGCAGATGAAGCACCTGAGCCCTGGCTGGGGCTCAGGTTTATGATTACTGGTGCTGCTGCACTGGGGAGCCAAGGCTGTGACTTGCCATGAGGAGAAGTCCTGTGCCTACTGCTCTACCTTGTTTTAGCACCGTGTTTTGCTGTCCCAGCGCTTCTCTGAGCTCTATCTCCATCTGGTTTGGTCAATGCTGAGGCAGCGACTGCCCGAGTCATGCTGCTCCCTGCCTGCCATCTCCACTTCTCTTTAGCATCACTTGGTTTTCCAGGAAAGACCTGAGCTCTCTGAGATGCTGCTGGAGCAGAAGGGCTCAAGGCAGGATGGATGGATCCTGTGGGTCAACAACCTGACCTGCCTAAACTCTTCATTAATGGTCTGAATGATGAGGCAGAGCATACCCATTGTGTACCACTCATTGATGACATCAAATTGGGAGGAGTGGGTGACACAGCCAAAGGTCCTGCTGCTGTCTGGAGGGACCTTTGACTAGCTGGAGAAGTGGCAAGTCCTACACATGGGGACCACCCAGGTGGAAAGTAGTTCAGCAGAGAAGGACATGGGGTATCCTGCTGGGCACCAAGTTTACTATGAGCCGGAAACCTGTCCTTAGGGCACAGAAAGGTGAGTGCTGTCCTGGGCTGCATAAGGAAGAGTGTTTCCAGCAGGCCGAGGGAGGTGATCCTTCCCCTCAGCACTGCTGAGGTTGCCCCTGGAATGTGGGTCTGGTTCTGGGTTCTCCAGTGCAGGAGAGTCATGTATGTACTAAGGAGTCCAGTGAAGGACCACAAGGATGATGGACTGGAGCATGTATTGTATGAGGAAAGGCTGAGAGAGCTGGGACTGTTCAGCCCAGAGAAGAGACAGCTCGGAGGCTCTCGGTACTCTTGGAGATACTCAAAACTGGACAAGGTCCTGTGCAACCTGCTCCAGCTGACCCTGCTAGAGCAGAGGTTGGGGTAGACAATGTCCAGAGGTCCCAGACCATCTCCACAACTCGGCATAGCATGCCCATGCTGGTCTGCCCATACATAAGCATATCTTGACACAACCTTGCACAAGAACTTTTCTATTGTTTGCGTGGAATCCTTGTAGTCAGCAGTTTCTTTCTAAATATGAACATTAAAAATTGGGTCCCCCTGGAGCAGCGTTCTTCTACAGCCACGGTGTGAGGCACCACACAATGCATTTATGCTTGTTGCTGTATTATAGAGTGCTTGCTTTTTAGGTACAGGAAGTGCCCTAATTTTCTGTACTTAATGCTTGATAAATACATGAAACTAAAAGCACAGCGGTGCTGGCTTCACATTGCAGGAAATTAGCTAGAGGGAAAGACAGGTTTTGCTGAATGGGGGCACCATTCCAGCTGTGAGTAGAGAGACGTCAATCCATGATATTTGCATTTCCAGGGAGGAAACCTCAGCCAGCTACCGTGGCTGGATGCAGCGGCAGCTCTACTTGTCTCTGGCAGCTTCCCTGCACAACCTTCCATCCCACCTGGACACCAGGTGGAAGTGCTTCTGCTTTTGCCCTCTTTCCTGCTGTTGTAGCAAGCCAGGTCCCTCAGGATAACGTACATAAAAAGCTTGTGCCTTCAGCCTGCACTGTGCGGTGCCTGCCTCTGGCTGCTGCTTTCACTCTCTCCCTGCCACAGCCATCACGCAGGGAAACTGAGGCACGATGCGCTGCTACCGCTCGAGAGGCACCTCCTGACCCTGCTGTCTCCATGGGGCTGCGTGCCTGGGAGTCTCCCACAGCTTTTGGCGCAGTGCCGGGCTGGGTCGTGCTCAGGCTTCCTCACACTTGCCAGCACCTCTGCACTGCCCAATGTGGCAGCAGCGGCGTCCCCCCACTTTGGAGAGCTGCACACTGAAGGCAGCCCGAGCATCCCCCCTGCATCCCTGGGGCGCTGGGTGCACCCACCCTGTCAAGGCAAGCAGCGGGCAGGCAGCGGCAGACGCCTCCCTCCACCACCACTTTCACTTTCCTCTTTCCAGAGCCACTATCCCGTGGATTTTCCTGCCAACCTGAAAGTGCAATCACACTTGGCAGGCGGTATAAAAAGCCGGGGAGATTGAGCAGCGAGGCAGCCACGGCAAGAGAGGCGAAGTGGATCCCCGAGACTCAGCCCCACGGCCAAGCGAGCCACACCTTCAGCCATCTGAGATTTAGTGGATCCGACCCGAAGCACTCCAGCTCATCTTCTCTGGCTTGCACTGCAGCCCCATCATAACCTGCTCACTGTCGAGATATCACTGGAGAAATGCTGTGCCTGGGCTTCACCCTGCTGCTTCTGTTGGTGCTGGGGACCAGCACCATGACTGCCTTCCCCCGGGACCCCCTGAAGAAGGGCTGCAGCCTGTCCAAGTACCGGTCTCCAGTGCCCCATGAGCTGCAGGCTGTGCGGAATCTGAAGAACCAGTTTGTGAGTACTGCTGGCAACGGGAGGCTGTGGGCTGGTGGGGGGCAAGGCAGAAGGGATGTCAAATTCAAGACCCTGAGTGACGAGGTGGATGTTTTCTGCAGCTGTTCAGGGATGAGGAGGATGTTTTTCCAGGGAGTTTGGGGACAAGAAGGATGTTGGGCAAAATGTCCTGGTTTCCAACCTCTCAAGGCTGCCTGGGGCTGTCAAAAGTCAAGGTGACAGTTTTTCAAACTCTCTTGTTTTACGCCTGCAGGAGGACGACATCATGCCACTGTCAGACCGCAAATGCCACACCAGGCTCTTCCATCGGAAATGGAAATTAGCAGACCTGTCGGTAAGAGGCAATGCTGTAACAAGAGGGTACACATCCCCCCTCCAGGCAGGACCTCACATCAACCGGTCCCACCTCCATCTGCACCCCCGGGGCAGGTCCTCAAGACCTCTGCCCTCCAGCCCACAGCCAGCCCTGGCACTTTGTGTCCCTAATCGGGATGCTCCCACCCACAGGTGCTTGACCGAATGAAGCTGGTGGAAGCCGAGCTGGACTTTGCCATCAACATGCTCCGTGCTGATCCCAGGTTTGCCGAGACACGCCGGCAGCCCCTGGCCTTCCTCACTCAAGTCCAGAAGGACCTGCGAGGCTGTGTGAGTGCCCCTCCTCCCCAAATCCCCAGCCCCATGGGGGCAGCAGCACCAGGAGGCATTGACAGTCCTTACGTGGCCACTTTCCTTGCAGATGGACATGGAGGCTCATATGCATCAGCCCTCTGGGAAAGTGAGGCACTGGCTGCACAAGCTGCAGGAGGCCAAGGAAACAGTAAGTCAGGCCAGCAGGGTTGAGAGGGTTTTGGGGTGTCAGCAGCTGCGCAGGGCCCGCTGCCCCTGTTCCAGGTGATAACTCATCCCCTCTCTCCACCACAGGAGACCGTCGGCTGCCTGGAGGCCTCTGCCATCCTCCACCTCTTCCAAATCCTGCATGACCTGCAGTGTGTGGCTCTCCGGGAGCAGTGCACCTAGCCCCCACCAGCCCCAAAGGATGCCCTGAGGACCAGGAAAAATGATTTTTATTGCATTGCTGGACTGTATTTCTTATTCAAGCATTTTTCTTATTTATGCGAGCTCAGGGAGCAATTCTTTTTTTTCACTGTATTTTAACTTATTGGGGTTTTATTGTGTATTTATAAATGGCTTGGGAGGAGGTAAAGGAATGTTCTTGAAAGATGCTGTTTAATGGTGATGGAGGTATTCTTTGGATATCTTGGGTTTGCTGGTTTTCAAAACACTGACTGTTTTTAAGGAAATCTATTTTTGTACTTGCTATTTATTACAGAGTATACTATGTATATTTGCCTGCATAAATTATTTTTTTACATGCTATTTAATATGAAAAATAAAACTGATACCATATATGGACAAGCTGCCATCATGTTTTTACTACGGTTTGTTTTATGCTTCAGAAGAGTAAGTTATTGGGGAGGTTGAGGTAGGACATCAAGGTGAATATTGAGAACTTCTGGAGAGGAGGAAAAGGACCCGTGAGAAGACCCAAACCTCATTCATTTATTTTCTCAGGTTGGGAAGATGGTTCTTTGGAGACAGGTTACCAGGGGAGGGGTGCCAGCAACAGCAGCCACATGTACGTGTGATGGCCACACCTGGGGTGAACCATCACCCAAATCTGGGGACCACCCAAAGCCCGGGGGCCCAGAAGATGCAGGTTCGTGCAGGGAGGAGCACAGGGAAGCCGTCGGGCGCTTGAGGTTGAGGTAGTTTCAAGGCTGCTGCTTTTAGGTGGCAGGGCTGGGGACTGAGCTGCCCCGGCACAGCCACGGCTTCCTGCAAAGAGTGAGCTGGGGAGGTGAGCCCTAAATGCTTGTCCCAAAGTGTGTCCCAGGCACTGCCCGCTCGTCCTGCTCAGGCTGTGCAAGGACACTGTCCAGATGAAACCTCCTCTCTAACGGGGATGGAAAAAACCCCATTGTTTTCCCTTCTGTTTCCAAATTATGCTTTATATTAGGGTAACTGGGCACAGAGGTGGGGAAAGGCTGTTGCTCCTCTGTGTTTTGCAGCTGGCCTCAACTCGCTTCTGCAGAAGCGACGGGCCCTGGCTGCTTGAGACACCTCCAAGCACATACATTCAAGCAGACACCTGCACCCTTGGGCCACGTTGACTTCAACAGGGTAGGAAAGCCCACCTTGAGGGGACAGGTGAGCCCACCCTGCTGCAACCACACGAACACATGCCACCCTGAAACCAGAAATCCTGGGCAAGAGGCATTTTTGTGCTACATGGAGCACCTTTGCTGGGACAGGGAGAAGCTGAAGGCTGGATGCTGGGCTCTTTGGGGAGCTTTAATAGACTTTATCATCCAGCCATGCCCCAGACAGCACCCATCTGCTGCCACCTAATGTCAGGAGCAACAGCCAAGGCAACGAAAAGCCATTGGGAGGGGAATGTGGCAGGGTCAACGAGCTGGGAAGGGAAGCTCCTCTGGTGTGTCTGGTATCACACGCTGGCTCCTGGCTTTGATTAAAACAAGGTGTAGCTCATCTCCCAAAACACAGGCTGCAGGAATACTTTTCCTGTCTGGCCACACGCTCCCAGGAAAGGGCAGATGCCATCAGAACCTGCTTCGGAGGGGTCTGTCCCAGTGTCCCCTCCTCTCAGCCCTGCTCACATTTCACCCCTCAGTTTTGAAGTCTTGGGAGAAATTCCTCTTTACAGGGCCTATGTATTGGAAAAAATCTATGGGGGGAAGTTATTTTTAAAACATTGCTGGCCAAAAGCTCTACACTGCAATATCCAAACAACATACGGATCTGACGAGGAAAGCCTAACGAAGGTAAAAGGTGCTTATTCATCCCTCAAAACAGATATACTAAAATTATCCTGCCTTCATTAAGCATCTACCATGTCACTGCGAAACGCAGCTGCTGTGAAATAGCATATGACACCGCTGCACCTGGGAGAAAGGTGAAGGGCTGTCTGCTCGTTGACCTCCAGCGAAGGAAATCAGCTCCATTCCCCAAGCGGCAGGCAGGGTTGCAGCACAGCTCTCCCGAGCAGAAGGCAAGGGCCGAAATCACTCCTGGGGAACAGTGTCCCTCTTTATCGCTCCAGTGAGTTCACGAGGCATCATTTCCATCATGGTGCTCCTCGCTTCTGCGAGGGCAGGAAATAAAGGATGTGCCAATACCCTCCCAGCTCTCGCCGCATGGCTGCCTTTGGCCGTATCTCCTGTAATATGTAAGGAATAAATGTGCTCTCACCTGCCAGCAGCAGCATTTTTCGGGGAAGCCTGGAACTCTGAGGAACAGGAAACCGAGCTGATGATGATGTTAAGGGAACACGGTATTTTCGAAGATATTAGATGCTGGTGTTCTTGATGTAATTTTTCCTCCCGTTTGGCGCTGTTCGTAATTCACAAAAATAATTCCTGTCTACCAGCAATCATACTGGGAATCATTTTGTTATATTCCCATGTTGTCACCTGGGAAGACCGTGTTCCATGAGACGTGACTGCTTTCAATTTGCTTTGACAAAAAAAGGCTGTTTGAAAAATAACCTTCACTTTGAACAGCAGGTGACTTCAGCTGTGCATGCACAGTGGCATTTCCATGCAAAAACCAGCACTTTGGACTAGAGGAACAGGTCAAAAGAGAGCTGCTGGCCCCGGGGACTCCAAACTGCTGCCTGAATTGGTAACGATCTGTCTCCTCCACCCTCCAGAAGTCTCGTTTTGGCTATCTCCTCTAGAGCCACGACTGAACCATTTCCTCTGGGGAACTTACCGCAGCAGCTCACGTGCCCTGACTCTGTCTCTACGCTAATGCTCCCACAGAAGTGCTTGCAGATGGGGCCAGGATGGCTTTCTGGCTCCAGTGAAGATGTCCTTGTCCCAGAGTATTCTTCTTTTTCTTTTTCATTACAGAAATCTGATTTCTAGGTTCTCCTCAGAAAGGAAGACTTACTGCCTTGAGACAGCGATTCTCTGTGCACAATTGCTCCTTCCACTGCACAATCTCTGTCTCCAGTGTCGCTTCAGGTAACAGCCTGAAATCTTCGGGGCCAGCACTGATAGACTTACAGATAAATGTAATAGCCTTTGAAAATGAAAAAAAAATTATGTAGATTTACAAAACTGGAAGGCTGTGATTTATGCCAAACGTGGCAGAAATGGGAGAAGGCATAATCAGAAAATATAGTAATTCAAATAACTTTAGTGTAGGCATTTAAAGGCTCAGGTCTTAAGAAATGGTCCCTTGCATCTGCTAGAGTGTGACTGTGAATCATCAAAGTAATAAGAAATTCTATGAAAGCTCCGAGAAAAGGCATCGACACCAAGACGATGGTCCCATCCCTAAATGCTGGAATGAAAAAAGATGAAGGAGAGAAGTTCAGATACGCTTTGTCAATATTTCTCTAAGTCATTCCTGGTTCCTAGACTGCCCCTCGGTCTCTTGTCTGGGAGGATGTATCAGGGATGGGGTGGAGGCCCATGACTGTGCTGTCTGGGTGCTGCTTCAGAGCACTGTTGCCCCAAGGAATCATTTTACACAGCAGAACAGGGGTTTGCAACACATCAGAGTGAAGGAGCTCTCAGTCCCTGTGCTGCCCATCACTCCTTCGATTTCTAAAGGCTGTTTCTCTCCCTAAAAGCTGACAAGCTAAGGGCTCCCCGGATCCATCTGTTGCAGTGTAGCTTTGCAGATGCAAGGAAGAGAGATTAGGGGACGGACTAAAACTCTTAAGGTTTGCTTCACGAGGAGCAGGTGCCCAGGGTCTGGCAGTGTTAGGGGCAGGTGTGCCCTGTGAAAATCAAACCAGAATCTCTTCTTAAAGGAGAAGAAAAGGGGCTGTGACCACCATGGATGTGAGGTCCTGCAGGTGGGCTGTGTTTCAGGAGATGGAAAGAGATTACTCTGTCCAAGAAAAAAGGAGTCAAGACCAGGTTGAGGCAAGAAATGCAAACCTTCAAACCCAAATAAAATCAGTGTGGAGCTTTTGGCTTTGCTGTTGATTTTTTTCCTAGACCTGGATTTTTAATTGGATTTTGAACCTTTCTCTAGTGCTTCGTTCTCTGTCTTTAGCAGTGCCCAAGGGAAGCAGCAGCTAAATACCAGCTCAGTGCAGCCTCTGATAGATATCAGCACCCAAACATGTACACTGATTTTAATCAGAGGGCTGCATGACTGTTTGTTAGAAAGCACATCAAACCTCAGTGGCTTGGTGATCACTGTGAGATGCAGCCTATGGGGCTGCTCTGTCCTCTCTTGCTACGTTTTTCTTTCAGTGCTCTGCTGTGCACAGCAATGCACAATTTTATCGACTAGCAGCAAGCCAGTTGTTACCACAAGAACTCTTGAGATGCCCTTTTCATACAACTTTATTAAAGCAGCGAGTGGAAAAATGCTCCAATATTGCTGTCCTGACCACAATGAAATTACGGTGAGCTGCTCTTCTTCCGGCAGACACGAGGTGAAGCGTGTGGGAGGCAAAGTGTTACACGTGGCAGGGATCCAGTGTGCCTGGCATCAGTGATATTTACTTTTTCTTGGCTACATGTATATGAACTCGCAGCTCTAATACTGCAAGCACCATTGCTGGAGTTAGTGTTGTGTAACATGCTCTTCCTTCTGATGCTCCAAAGGCAGTTCCAGGTCTGGCGTGACAGATCCATCTCTAATGATTGCAGCCTAGAAGTGGAATGTTCCTGTTTAAGAGAGGGAGGGGAGAAAGCCAACACAGGTTAAACCCAAAGAAGCAACCAAGGTGGCGGAAAGCAAAGACTTATCATCAGTGAGCACTTTTCCTGCCACGCCAGAGATCTGTCCTGCTTGCTCACTGGCTTCCTTCACTGTTTAAACACTGCAAACGGCACGACACCATGTTGCTTTTATCTGCTGACTTAAAATCAGAGCCCTTATCTAAAAAGAGTCTCAAAACCAAGCTATACCCTTAACCTGTCCCTGTATTAAGGCCTAAAACCTTGCGGCCTTCTCCGTTAAGGTTTGCTGTCGCACTTCTCTTTAGGTGAAATGTGTAACCCCAGCTGTCCCAAGCACCAAGTTCAAACGCCGAACTAGCGTCTCTTCAGAGATGGCAAACGCTGGGACCAAAATGCAAGCAGCAGGGACTTCTACTTTATTTCTCACCAGACAGACTATGCCTGGACTTAGAGCCAGTGCTTTTTAAGTAAAAGCAGCAAAAAGCTCTGTTTAGAGACGCCATGAGGGAGTTGGGGTAATGGCTGGTTCTCTTTGTTCCTGGCAACATGAGAACTTTCACAACCGCTCATTAAGGCAGGTGCTGATACTTTACCAAAAAAGCAGACTTTTTCTGCTTCATCCTCAGCAGACAGACGCGTTAAATATAAGAAAAAGACCAAAAAGGACACAAGAAGGCACAAACAGCCTTGAAATGGTGTGTGCACACACCACGTAGCCCTTATGTTTTGTGTGTACACACCATGTTCACTTAATCTTTCTCAGACTAGATGTTGTGTGGGTAGAGAGGGATCACAGCAAAAAGAAGAGACTCTTGCTTCCAGTAACCACTGCTGTCTCTCTGTCTAGACTTACACCACTACTGTCTGAAGAAAAAGAATAACAGGGCCATGGGTTTAGACTAACATCATTTTCAAAGACTTTTGGGGGTGGAGACCTGACACTTACAGCCTGTGCTGGACAGTGTTGGCTTGACTTTAATTAGTCTTTGGAGGAGGCAGCAATTTGTTGACAGCACCTTTTATAAACTGGCTCATAAAATCATTTTATTAATCCCAGCACAGGTCACAGTGACCAGATATTAACTGAATGGCTGTACTGCAGAAGAAGGAAGGACAGCTGGCGATGCCCGAAGATAAAGCAGAAGCCAATTTCTTGACTTTTCTACAGGGCAGCTTAGCTACTGTTAAGGTAAGGCATTTGAAGCCTAACTAATAATAATGCTGTCGTGTCTCTCTCACTGAATTTTGTACTTTGGTAGTGGAGAGAAAAAAATATCAGCAAAAGCAGAAGATACATGGGTATCTTGAACATCCAAGCTCGTATTGCCAGGATGTTCCTATTAAAAGTCAAATGAGCCAGAAAACATGAGCGCTGGGGTTGACTCTGCAATCTTCCTTTGCCCCTATATGACCCAGTAGGCTTTATAGTGGGATCACAAAATTGTGCTGTAGAGTCCACAGCCTCCTCCGGAGTGTGGAACGGCTTCGACTGATTGTTGTTGGAAGAACAGACGGGGTATTCAAAGGAGGGCTGCCGTGTTCACTGTTTCTAGCTATCGTCGGCGCATACGCCGGAGTTCACTTTTTCTTAACTGTCCTCTTGCCTTCTGCGCTGCAAAGAGTGGAGGGCAGCCCTTTCTGAAGACTTCCTTTCTTTCTTAATCTTTCGGTTGCATTTTTTCCCAGCCGAAAACCAAAGCATGTGGACAGGCCGCTACTAAGAAAGAACTGCAGAAAAGGCAAATGCTTTCCAGCCAATTCAACTGGCTGCTCGTCTTTTGCATTGAGCTTGCAAAAGGGTTAAGACAATGTAAGCTCGCCAAGCGGCGGTTCTGCACTGTTTTAATTAGATTCAACTAAGCTAAATTCTGATTTTTTATTTTTTTAAGTGGTATCATTCTGGTGTTGGGGACGCAGTGAGCATTTCAACAGCTGTCTGCCAAACTTCCCTTGTGTCTGGTCTCTAGCTTTGCTTTAGCAAACCTTGTAACCTGAGCACTGCTCTAACGGCTTCATTTTGGTTTCTTTATTTATTGAAATGGAAGAATTTGTTAAGTTTATGCACATACTTAAGTTTTACAGGCTGAGGGTCTGATCTAACCCAATTGTGAAAGAGCTTCTAAAGAGCCAACTGGTCACATTAGTCTAGTTACATCATCCAAGTGATTTACTCATTTTTCTTACTGTAATTTCATCTGATTGACTGTTGCTTTCCACTGGTCTGGTGTTGGAACATACAAAATAGCAGGCACTAACACAAGGGCTACAGCAAGACCAGTGCTCAAGTTCCCCTTCTGAAATCGTCCCAACTGATGTTTTTAACCCACTTGTGATGTTGTCACTTATCACACCTCACTGGTGGCTCAGTGTGATTAATACCTCAGCTAAGCAGACCCACATTTCCACTGCCCTGCGAGGGGATCTTAGAAGATGACGTTCACACTGGGGGAAGGCCATGGGCCGGCCAGGGCTTGGCCGTTCCCGCTGGAGGGGGCCGATTTCCCTCAGGCACAGCCAGATCCCCCGCTTCAGGAGCACCAGCCCGCACCGCATCCCGTACCCTACTCTCCCTCAACATGGCGCCGCCCTGTCTGCAGGGGACGACCACCCTTCCCGCCCGCCTCCCACTCTCGCGAGAACGCGGCGGGCGGGCGCCCTTCCCCGCCTCCCACTTCAACTCTCGCGAGATTCCCCCCCCCCCGCCGCCGCGAGAGCCGTTGTTGAAGGGGCGGCCGCGGCTCCGCCCCCTGGCGCTGCCCGCTTCCGGCGCCGCCGCGGAGGGAAGGAGGGAGGGCGGAGGGAGGGGCCGCCGCTGCCGCCTGTGCCCCCGCTGCCGCCTGTGCCCCCGCTGCCCCGGGCCAGCCCCGGGGATGGTGTTGGCCGTGGGAGCCGGGCCCTGACGCCGCGCTCAGGTAAGTGCGGGCCGCTCCCGCTTCCCATGCTCTCCTCCTGGGCCGGGGTTAGCCCCGTCGGTACAAGCCTGGCCCCTCCCCAGGCTCGGCCTCATCCCTCCCCCACCCGGTGCCCCCACAGCTCCCGGGGCCTCCCCGGCTCGCTAGGCCTCGGGGCCCCGGTGACACCCCCGCTGCTTCCCCGGCACCCCTTCCCCAGCCCCGCAGGGTCGTGCCCCCACCACAGGGGCCCGGCGGTCGCCCCCCCCGCCGCCTGGAGAGGGGCTTCCCGGTAGAGGCGAAGGAAGGAGGCACCGGCGGTCTGGGCTTGACGGCCCCCGCTACCGGCGCCGCCTGGAGAGATCCTGGGCGGGTTTCTTGTCCTTCCTAAATAAACGGAGCACCCCTCCCTCGCTCCTCTGGCTCCCCGGTGTCGTGCCGTGGTAAAGCCTTGCGGTTAGCAAGTTTTTGGTGCTTCCCGGCAGTGCCTCACTGGTGAAATTTGGGGTGTAGCTGGAGCTAGTCATCTCTTCTCTGGGCTGGTCACACTTCTCTTTGCTTTTCTAGGACGAGCAGTGAGGAAGCAGTTCTGTAATGGTATTTAGACACTTAATTCTCATTGAAGTTGATTTAATTTGCACTTGGCACCCAGAAGGGTTGTGTGTGTGTGGGTTTTCATTGTTGTGGGTTTTTTTGGTTGCTTTTTTTCTCTTTTGGGACCCCGTGTCTTTACTTCCCAGACTCCCCTTCTCTCCTATTTCCTTTTTTTTTTTTTTTTTTTTTAAACCTAGCTGTTGTCTTTTTCTTCTCCAAGGAAGAAAGGACTGTTTTGTCTGCTTATTCTCTCTCTGGCATAGTAAGAGGAAAAAGCCTGCTGTAAGTTTCAGTTGAGCAAAGAGGATTTACATTTGCCCTGAATTTTGCTTTTTCTTTTTAAATACATCTTGAACACACATAGTTGTAAACTTTAGAGAAGTTGACCTTCTTATACATCTTACCAGAGTTTTATACTGTTAAGTACTATTGTGAAATGCATATTTTCCTTTTTTTTAATGTCGAAACTCATTTATTGTGTTCTTCTAATCATCCAAGTGTCATGTTGGTTGTTTCATTTCTCCTTCTTGCCTCTTCACTGGTATTTTGGTGTTGGCTTGGTGTTTGGTATAAATCTATCAGCTCCCTCACAACCTTGGAAAAGCAATAGGGTTGCCTTTTACAAACGCCCTGAGTAGATTGGCAGACCAGAGGCATTATCTCCTGTTTTCTCTGGGGCAAGAACAAACCAAATGAACAAGCAAAGTAACTGCTGGTGCAGTGGCCTTCTTAAAGTCACTTCAGGGCTTGCTTTCGAGAAGGAAAGAAGCGTGACACACAGAGCTGAACTGACAAAAATAAATTTCTCTATTGCATCTTGTCTTTTTGTAGTGTGATTGTCTTTGTGTCAGTGGTTTATTGGATTTTATCGTTTGCTTTGTGGTGAATATATCAGCTGATTCTCTATTTTATACTCTGAGAGCTGATGTTACCTGAGCATCTGTTTCATGTCTTGATAACTGCTACGTTCTGCCTGTCTGGTCCTCTGTGCAAACTACTTAGTATTAAGGCTATGTGATGACTTTTTGCAAGTTTTTGTCACTTTATTTTCTTGAATTAACTCATATAACTAAAGGATAAACCTTTCTCTTACCATTTTAGAGGTGTGGGAGGGCCAAAGGGCATGCATCTTGTCAGCATTATGTTGGCTTTGGCGAGACTGTTGAGAAGAATGAGTTGCCTTCAACTAGGAGTAGTGTCAAAGTGTGTTAAGCTGTGACAGACTGAGTGTTTTGGGTTTATGGCTTTGGCATGCTATCTGCCTTTTATTGTAACTTATTTATCAGTGCAGTTATCTTTGATAGTGGAGGACTGACACAGCAAAAAGCCTTCACTTTTGTTATCAAATCTCTGTGTGTAACTTTCTTCACTGTTGCTTTGCACTGTGAAGAGTTAGTGGTGTGCAGCTGCATAGATAATGGCACTATTTGCTGTTTAAATCTGTTTCCTTTCCTGTGTCCTGGTAGCTGACTCAAAGCTCACTTCCTATTGTTAGAGAATTATTCCAGTAACCTTTCCCCTCTTTTTTTTTTTCCTTTTCCCTCTCCACCAGCCAAAAAGTAGATCTGAATATTGTCACATGAAACACAGATGAGAATGGTCATAACAGGTTGTCTGGGCTGGGGTATTTTCACAGCAATTCATTTGAACAAGCAATGTCAAGCAGTGAAAGTGGGTTATAAACAGTGATGAAAGTCTGACCTTTCTCCAGCAAAATCCAACTTCTTCTTGACTAGATGTCCTGTAACTCCCTCAGTATTCACATCTGAAACAAACGCTTGTTCTTCAAGTATTCTATGCCATCCTCATCTTCAGTCACAGTTGTGTTAACTCTATATTCGTAGTTTGACTGCTAAGAATATGATGATAGTTGTTGAGTAAGGAGCTGGTTTTGTACTTTGCCCTGCCCCCAGTGCTTTAGTTGTGATAACTGACTTTGTTCTGATGTTTGTGTTCTAGGTTGAAGACAGCAGTAATGTTAACTCTGGCAAGCAAGTTGAAGCGGGATGATGGTGTCAGAGGACCCCGTGCGTCCAATCCAGCTTCTGATTCAACTCGGAGGGTGTCTGTTCGAGATAAATTACTTGTTAAAGGTGAAATTAACTTATTTTTAAATATTTTGGGATTTACATTTTGCAGATGTGTTACTAGTAAAAAAAAAAAAATCCTAAATGGCATATAAAATGATTTCCATAAGTATTTTTAAAATTTCTTACGACTTCAGGTTTTATGTTGTAGTGTATGCATTGGTACACGTTGGGTCTCCAACAACTCTTTGCCTATAGGACGCTTACTTTCATTGGATAATGCAAAACGTAGAAAACTTTCTTCTTACTCTACTGAAAAATTAATCCATCATTAGGAACTGTGTCATCAATTAAAATATTATGATAAAAAGTTCTTGTGATCATCACTAAATTTATAAGGGGAGAATATCAGATTTGACTTGATTGTAAGGTATTTTTTGAGCAAAATAGTAACTACCTGTGAGAGGAAAGTAAGTCCTAACAGTAACATCAGTGTTCCAATGCTCTTTATAGATCAGAGGCAATAAAGTTGTTACAAGTTTTAAAAAAGCAACGTGAAGAGATATTTTTCCATGGTCCTGGAGTTCCTGAAAGTCGAGTGAGAAGTAGTGAATAAAAAAGCCATGTTTTTGTAGTACAATGTGGTCTGTTCTAGGAAACCTGCTCTAGGTTGTTACAGGCAGTCTTGCCATTATTGGGGGGAAAAATAACCCCCAGAGTTTTAGCTTGTGGCGGTTCTGGCTGAACGAAGTAGTTTGTGAGACGAAGTATTTTATAATATATTGTGTGACAGTCCTTTCTTGCTCTTCATTCTCCTCTGTAGCATAGATAAGATTATATTTAAAAATCCATAGCTGCTGACGCTTGGCAGTTACTGTGGGCTTAAACGCAGCTTTACTCCTTCTGGTAATAGTTGAGTGTTTTAATGTTAGAGCTGTGCAGCGTGATCTAGTGGCAAGGAATGTGTTGTTTAGGTTGGTGTTTCTGTTGTATAAGCTGCCACTGTTAGGATTCGTGCTACCAAAAGGAAACTTCCTGGCTTTATTTTCTGAAAGGCTTGAGGCTGATGCTAGTATGTTTGCCTGAATGATACTGCCCAATTCTAGCATTGCATATGGCTTTTTCAGATTAGGGTAGATTCTGCCATGTAACTGTGCTGGAGCAAGGCTTCACTGCAAATACTGCTGCCTCAGTGCACTGGGAAGTGCCTCAGCTAGACTGTAGGAACATTATAGCCATAATTTGCATTTTTCAAAGGACAGGGAGTTTTAATATGCTTTAAAACCTGACGTGATAACTCTCACAAAGGGTTTGCTTTAGACTTGCAGTCTGGAAATCCTCAGTTAGCTCCATTTCTGAGGGGGAAAGATATCAGGCAGGAGGAATAAACTCTTTAACCAGGCTAAGCTACAAAGCCAAATTACTAAATATATATAATCTGAGATTTTTTGCCAACCTTGTAGGTGTAGACTTGAGAGAGAAATAGCAGTGTAATATAAATACACTTCAATTTCAGTCCCTGGTATGGTGTGAGGTGCCTTAAGAAATTTTAGAGCAGTCATGTGTTTTCACTTTTATGACTAAAAGTGAATGTGCAGGGGAAGAAAATAATGTAAGCTATAGAAGATTAGTATTGACACTGTAATCATTATGGCTACCATTGGCAAACCAATGTGTGGACTAAGTATTGAATGAGTCGAGGCCCAAGCTGGTCACTGCCGGCATCTGACAAGTGTTAGTGCTAGATCGTGATCTGATTGTCTGTGAAAGTTGTATCACGTGGCTCTCCCGACAGAATTGTAGCAGCGCCTGTCAGTCTGGTTAGAATGATTTCTGGACCAAAACACGAGCTGACAGTAGTAGATCACTTCAGCATAACTATGCTGAAAGTGAGAGGAAAATCTAGTAGCTAGTCTGAAAAAGACTCTTTGGAGATCTTTTTTAAGCTGCTCTTTAAATGTAGATGATTCAATTACAAACGTTTCTGGAACTTGCTCCAGCTCCTTGTAGATGCTGCTTGGAGCTGATCTATCTTAATGTTGAGAGCCTGAATGAAGATGGACTTCTGAGATTGATAGTGTTCTTAGGTCATGTCTAGGCCTACAGGAGTGAGTTCAATAGGGAATGAAGCGCTGCCTTCTGAAGATGTGCGTACAGCACACTACTACTGCTTGATTGCATGAAATTGTGATAGGCTGTTGTGCTAGAAGTGAAACAAAGTTGGTGAGAGCCTGTAAGAGTAGTTTTAAGTAGAAATAGTTACTGGTGGTTGTTTAGGCTGGAGTTATCAAACAGATGGCATCTGCAGAATGGGTGAAAGGCTCAATCGGGTCAATCTTCTGGCAACTGTGAATTAAAAAAATAATCTGTTCTACAAAAAAGAAATGTTGGCCATCAGTAAGGAGGAGAAAGTAAGAAACGACCAGTCGTGTTCTGTGCTTGTTTGTCCCGGCAGTTGTGCTGAGGTTACTGCTGGTTCAGTTGTACGTCTTAACGGTGTTGGTGATCGTGGTTTTATTCTGCTGTGCAAAGCCTCTGAGATGAACAAAGGGCTGTGGTCACGCACATTAGAAAACTCAGTGCTAGCTATGCTTGTTCCATAGCACATGTGGATCTTTTCTGGCCTGAAATAAGTCTATAGCTCCTGAGTCGATAGGAGGACAGCAGGCAACTGATCTGTGCAGCATCCTCCACAGCAGCTTAGACATGTGATGAGCCATCCTGGAAGCTTAGCTGAGGGTGATTTTTGGCACAGTACCCTAAATCCCACCTCGCCCTGAGAGCTAGTGATAGTGTGTGAACCGAGGTCAGATAGCCATTTGCCTGATCAAGTAATGATGATGTGCTGGAGAGATACTCTGATAATCCTGATCCACAGTAAATTGCAGATAGTCTAATAAATTCTGCAGACGGATGTCTGCCAGTTTTACTAGAGGTCCTGGCTGGACACAGACAGTGTCTGGTTTTTATCTGGAAGTAAATTAAAGACAGCCTTGTTTCTGCTGATGGAGAGTCCTGTCCAGGGAGGCATTGCAGGACCTCTTTGAAGAATGTGTTGTCACACTGATAACCCTGCAGCCCTTGAATGTATTGTGTACGCTGACCGGTAAATAGATCAATGACATTTTGATTATGGGGTAGATGGAGACAGACTACGTATACGTATGTCTGCTAACTGATACTGGCTTAAAGTAGGGAAAGTGATAATTTAGGTATGATGCTACTTATTTGCACTGTATGGATGAGCAGAAAATTCAAAGTAGGTGTTTGAAATAGTTTTACTAAAACTGGAAGTGTGTGAGCTCTCAGCTGAGTGTCGTCAGGTGCTGTCCTTTAGTGGTGGGTGCAAGTTAAACAGACTTCTTTTTCCCACTTCTGTGGAAAAAGTTACTCTTAAAATACTGGTATCTTTTGTTTTCCTGAGCTGCTCCTTTGATTGCTTACATGTTCAGTAATGTTATATAATCAAATATCAGTCATGGCTCAGGGCACTGTTTTGTTGGGTTATTCCATGGACATACTATGAAAGGAAAAATTCATAGATATGAAAGGAAAAACCCATAGATTTTTACAACGGGAAGTAATTCTGAGGCAACTGGATATTATATTCCAGATGTTTTTCTTCTGGAGTGTTGAAGTCGTGGCTGCTAACCAGGATTTGGATCTGATTATCTCAGCAACTGATGAAGCATATCTGGGTGGTGAGCAGGGCATGTGTCTGGGGTGAGGAGCATGGTGGTGGCACTGATCTGAAACCCCACAGGATGCTTGGAGCCATGCAGTGCTGAACTTGAAAGATAAATGCAGTCTCAAAATCTGAAAGGGGCTGAGGACAAGCCAAAGTGGTATTTCAGATTAATGTGCTAAACAAACATGACCGCTAAGTTGAATTAAAGAGAGCATGCTGAGATGTGAGTGGTGGCAGTGTATATGCTCATCATTCACAAAGATTTTCCCATTTTTTGGGGACAACTGTTTTTTTTTGTAGAGCACCTAAGCATTGTAATCCAGTTTATTACCAGTACTGTCTAGCTTGTTTGTGGCAGCTTGAAATCACTTAATATCTAAGAGAATTAGGTAGTGTAGCTTATTCCTCTGTTTTCTTCAACATATGTGGCTTCTACAATCAGATTTACGTAGTTGGAAAATGTTTCAGTGTGCATTTGTATAAGCCTGAGAGCATGGAAGTGGGAAATTGATTATAAAAGTGTATGTGCAATGTAAATAATGAGGAGTATCCATATGTTTGCTTTCCTCAATCCTTCAAGTACAGTAATATCCTTCTTTGGAAAAACAGGTGAGGAAAATTGAGAGGAAAGAAAACATTTTTTGGAACTAAAAAAAAAATCTTTCATTGTCACTCTTGAGATTGCATGAGGCATTGTTTTGAAAATGCTGCACTAACTTCTGCACAGTGCACTTGAATCTCAAAAACATTTCCTTTTTAGTGATACTCCTTAGTCCCCTCCACAATGAAATCCTGTATTTTGGAATAAGATGGTGGAAAGTTGCTTGAAAAATGAGTAATTTATGTTGATTAAGGAAGAAATTAGTAGTTTACACTAAAATGCTTGTGGTAGGTTTTGTAAAGCTAAAAGGACACAGTGAGAATTGAGGCTAGTTTGAAAAATTATTACAGAGATTTTTTTTTCTAGAACTTCACTGATGAAGGGAGGCCTGGTTCAATACATCGCTTCTTTGACCTCTGATTAATACCTGAAGCGTGAAGTGATATAATGCAGAGTTAGAGAGTCCCCGTTCGGTCCCCATGTGTTGCCTGATCTAGTTGAGAGGTGTCCCTGCCCATGACAGGGAGGTTGGATTAAATGATCTCTTAAGGTCCCTTCCAGCCTAGGCCGTTCTATGATTTCCAACCATAGTGGCTTTTTCTAGTTTTTGATCTCAGGATACTAAGCTTTGTAGTAGTGTATAGAACCTGGAGCGTGTGATTTGATAGTATCTTGTTTAAAATAAACAAGTGGAAGGAAAATAGACGTGTCCTGCTCTGTTGAGAAGCACGCACAAACTCAGAGATGGTGGAAAACGGGATTCTCTTTATTGCAAGCAGGCACACATATTTATACCTACTAGCACGAAGCACTATTTTTGGGTTACAAACAAGAGATCAGACTATACAGCCAGAGTTGTTATTAGCTCATGTATTCCTTCAGTCACTCTGTTATCACACAGGGAAAACAGACTTTGCCACGTCTCTTTTGATCATACTCTCCCGTTCACTCCCATGCACATCTTGGTGTACAAGAAGCACCTTATCTGTTCATTCTCACGGGCAAGCTCTCAACATGAGCTGTACTTGGCTGGTCAGGGTCTCTTTTCATAATTAGCAAGCACGAGTTATGTACTTGTTTAGAAAAGAGCTCGAGGACGAAAGTCTTAATTCTGCAACGCAGTGCTGCCAGCACAGCTAACTGAAAGGTAGGGTATCCACATTGCTCCACTGAAATACTGGCAGTATTTGGTGGCTTGTTTGACTACTATACTGATCTGTATGGTTGTACAATTCAGAGCAGCTAAGAAGGGGAAACTGTCAAGATAAGAATTAGGAGACAAACAGCTATTACTAGAATTAGTACTTAGAAAGTGGAGGTTTTGTCTGAGTGTCAAAGTATTTATCTTCGTCTCCAGCAGTTTTAAAGATGTACAGTAAAGAAGGACCTAAGCAGGAAAGGGGAATTCTCGGACAAAACCAGAGGGAAGTATGTATTGCTGTGGCTGAGAATGTTAATTTCGGTTGAGGAAATGATGCTTTCATTTTGTGTGCTTAAAAACAAACTCCATTGGGAAGCATAGGGCCTGACTCTTTGTGGCAAGACTAGCAAACAAAGCACTTCTGTGTGCTGCCTTCTTGAGGGTGGGTGGGGGAAGGGGACAGAGCAGAACGTGATTATAGTCTGTGCGTTACTGCATGTAACATTCATGTGGATGTCTCATAAACCATATGTCTGTACACACAGCAGGAGTGTGTGTTCCTATTTCTGTCCTGAGAATTGTCATGGATAGGAAGAGTTATTGTTTGTGAAATCATTTATAAATAGGTCTGGTTGCCTGTGTTAGGCTTGACTTTCCCCTGTTTTATAAAGTTCCTAAGCTGATTCTGAGATGTAATCAGTTTCCACTCAGCTCATCTCAAGTCCGGGGTAGGTTTAAATTTAATCCTTGCCTTTTTGCTCTTTCTGTTGTTTAAAATAGGGTTTGGAACTCTTCAGGCAGGCGTAAGGACTCTCCAAATGTAACTGCCACTTGGGTGTGCTCCTGCACCAGATAACGTAATATTTTGGGAACACCAGACTGGCTGGTCGGGAGTTAGTCTGGATCTGGACTGACTGCACCCCACCTCCCCCTGCCCTCCCCTCCCTGCGCAGAAGATCTGTTGGGTGTCTCCAGTTTGGCCTTTCACACCTCCCCAGGATGGCTTATCAGAGTGGATGCAGGGCTTTAGAGTGCTCCCACGTTTGCTGTTTCTTGACAATCGGCCCTCTTGACTGCGTGAGGAATTCGGGTGCTCTGCACTGTCTCTGCACCTCTGCTAAGCTGGCACTGAGTAGGCACTGATGAGCCCCCTGTTCCCATGGAAGCTCCGGAGTGCTTTCGTGTGATATTTCCTGAGACTTGGGTTATCGGTTCTTTGTCTCGGTATCTTCAGGAACAGCGAGGTGCCTGGCTGTGAAGTGAGAGATGAATACTGATTATCCGCAAAACATTATGAAAAGCAGTCGGATTGGATTTTCTTTACTCTTCAGCTGTAGCAGTTTTTTGAAATAGGAGGTTGGAAAGATTGTGAGATTGTTTGTTCTTTAATTTAGTGAGGTTTTGTAGCTCTTGAAAGTTCAGTGCATTGAAGATCTAATTGTTGCTTCTATGGTTTGCTTATTTCTATACCTGTTAAACCATGCCAGTATGTTGGCAGAGTGCACAAGGGCGTTTTTTCTTACAGAGAACACTTTTGTCAGTGGTATTGCTTTATGTAGAAGATACATAACTTAAAATATAATAGTGCATCTTAGTTAGGGGAACTTGAATGAGGTGGTCAAAATGTTTGCTTGTTGAGAAGCAAAATATAAAAATAATTTCAGTTAAAGACTGGCTACCAAAGAGTTAGAAAATTTGGAAAACCTATAAACACTGCAGCTTTGACCCATTAAATGTGCTGGTTATTGTAATCGCCAATGTTTATGTGGCACAGTTAATAGTAACATTGTTTCCTTACTTGCTGGTACTTTAATAAAAGTTTAGATTATTGAAGCAGGCCTTTACCTGCCTTTTTATGTTTATTATAAAGTCGTTTTGGTGTTTACTTTCAGTGGTTTGTGACAGAGTTGATTGGGAAGCTTAATTCTGGGAAACTTGCTTTTGTTCACAAAGCTTTTTGTGTGAATCAGCTGTCACAGCCTTCCTGTGTGCTTTGCACACCTTCAGAGGAAGAGCGTACTGTTCCTTACTCTTGGGTGTGACCACCTTTTCGTGTTTTCACAAATAAACCCGCTCACTCGCCTGTCAGACAAAGGGAAACAGAGAAGCCTGAATGTATTGCAGGAAGTTTTTCACACTTCAGAGGAACTGCGGTGATCAGTAATCTCTCTGCTCAACCTTGCAGGAGGCAGAAGTGAGGCCCCAGCTGAGCAGAGCTGCTGGAGCCCGGCCACTGCAGGGTTTGAACATGCTCTGTCCTTTGGTGCCTCCTTTTTTCCTGCTGCCTTTTTCTCGGAATTGAAGCAAAGGATAGGGAGGATTCATTAAGCCGAACAACACTGAAGCACCAAAAGCAATAAGGAAAACAGTCAACACCTTAAAATAAGAGCCAGGTCCTAAACTCCTCTATCCTCTAGTGAAGATTGATAGTACCTTCCACTATGAAAGGCTGTTGAGTTTAAACAGAAAGAGGTGGGGGACTGCCCTTATGATGACTTTGTGTAACTGCAGCTTTCAGTTGGTTATGTGTTGTCTTTTCATTTTTTATTGTTTTTAAACAAAAGGGAAAGTGAAAATGGATTATAGGTGAACTGATGTTTTTGGTATACTGTGAAGACTTTTAGGAAAAGTGTGCCCCGGATGTTGTGTGTCTGTCAGTGCACAACTTTGGTTATATTGGCTGCGGCTGCTTGAGTGCTGCAGAGTGTGGGATTTTTAAAGAGTGCAGTTACCAACTTTTTTTTAAGGAAGTGTGAAACAGTGCTTCTGTGTTGGTGGGGTTTTCTCTCTTGGTGTATAGTAGGTGGCAGATGCAGGGATGCCAGTGCTATGCCAAGCTTGTGGGAGGTGGGAGTCAAATAAGCATCGTGCTCATTGCAGGGACCAGCCAGCTTTGGTAAGAATGGATGGAAGGAAAGCTCTGGGGATTTAGTTGTGATGAGATCAGTTTGGATTCTGTGCCCAGAAATCCCTCCCTGTATCTTAAAATAAATTACAGGGTTTTTTTTAAATGTGTGCGAGTTGGGTTTGAAATCTCTTGCATGTTGTTATTAGCCCAAATAAATGGGCTATGTCTGTGCAGACCAGAAAGCAAAGTTAGAAATCAGTTGAGGTTGGACTATTTCTATGATTATGTGACTACAAGAAATGCAAAAATATATTTGATCAGGTTTCCTGGAACTTGAAAAATAAAAGTGGGAGGTATCTTGATGCATCTCATTCATGCTTCTATGAAATACAGGTAGCTGAAAGTAAGACTTCAATAAAATCTTCAGAAGAGGGAGAAAGCAGGGGGTCTTCCAGAGACGGCAGCATGGCAGAGAAGTGGCTTAGGAATAAACTTCCCTTCCTAGGAGCTATGCAACTGAGTGAAGTTACTACCTTTCTTTTATGAATAACTTCTAAGTTTTATGCGTGAGAAATATAATAAATTAAAAAAAATAATTTAACATGATTGAATGTCTTTGGCAGACTGTATTCCCAGGGGAAGCATCAAACAGACATGGGAGCAAAGAAGTCCTAATACTCCTGAGTTTATTCAAACGTGCGGAGGGTTGGGGGGAGTTGTGCAGTGGATGCACCAACGAGTGCAGGTTGCTGTGCTAGGTCCTTGAAGTGAAGATTCGTCTTTCTCTGTTCTTCTTGGTGCTCTTAATGCTGATTTCTGCAGGCAGGGCCACATCTAGTGTGACGGTGCTCTTGAATTTAGGTTTCAGCGGATGGTTTCAAGGGAATGGGACATGGTATCATGCCTGGAGACTTCCCTGCCGCAGCAGTGTGTAACCTGTGGTGGGCTTAGCAGTTAGGTGCTGGACAGTCGTGATGTTTATGCAGGCTGTGAACCTCTTCTGCTTGTTTTCATCATTGGACTTGCACGTTTTTCTGCTCTTGTGTTTTGCAGGCTGTGAGGTTCTGGCCTTCTGTATTGTAATGCCTTATGTATACGAGTTTGGAGGTTTGAATAATGCCACCGTTTGAAATGCCAGTGCTCATTGTATTAGAAGCCCTGGTGCTTCAGTCTTGGCAGAGCTGATCCTCCTAATTGCAGTAGGATGTGTTTGCATTGTCTTGTAGGGCAGATGAGCATTTTTAGGGATGAACCATGTGGCTTAAAGAGAAATTTCAAGGTAAACCTCCAGTGCAGCTTAATTATATTTTTAAGTAAAATTTGATTTACAGGGTGGTTTAAATTGTATTTGTCAATTTGGACTTCAAGAATGGCTTTATGCTTGTATAAATAACAGTTTTGTGTTGTTTTTTCTTTCAACAGAGGTTGCAGAACTTGAAGCTAATTTACCTTGTAAGTATAGCATTTAATGATGTGTTTTAAGGGGAAAAGGACTGTTGAACTGGGTATTTGGACTGAAGTATGAATGCTAATGATATTTGTTAGCTCTAGGGGAAGCTGTGTGAGGCTCTGCCACTCACACTTGAACAAGTTTTCTTTGTTGCTGCCTCTTAAGGGTTTGTAGAGAGGTGGACCCTTACTAGTGTCCTTCGGAAGCAGTGTTGATCGTTTGGTTTCAGAGTTTGATTGCTGGTGGAATGGGAGCTCCCCTCTCATAAAACAGCTGAGAGGTACCTGGAACTCAGGAGTGCATTTATTGCCTCACTGCTGTTTTCCCTCCATTCTTTCATTTTCCAGACAGAAGATTCTGATTTAGGGGCAGAGCAAATAGCTCAGTTCTCAGGAGACTTATTAAGTCAACCTAGTGCTTTTCCACTTCACATGCAAGCTGTAACCTGATGTGTTTAATAGAAAAAATACGAAAAATTTTTTTTTGTTGTTTTAAAAAAAGATCCATGTTCCTTAAGAAAAAACCAAAAAGCAAGATAATGCAGTTTTAGCTGTGGAATCTTACTTTTAATGTAAAGCTAAAAGCTGAAAATATTAATGGCCACTTTAAAATAGGCTTTTAAAAGCGTAGGGTAAATGGCTTATTGCTTTGAAAGCTAAGGATAGTTAAAAATGAAATATGTTTTCTGTTCCTTAGCTTTAGAAAACCTAGTTCTGTAACGGACAGCAAAACGCAAAGCCTATTTATCAAGTGGAGCGAAGTTCCTGCTGCTCTGTATTTATTAATAAGAGTGGGTGTTGAGGGCGAAGCTGAGTTGTTGCTGAGCTCTCTCTCCTTTCAAGCATTGACCAGAACAGCATCATTCTGCCCTGAGTTCTTGGAACACAGGCAAGCACAAGTCATTGCCTGGTAAGCTCAGAGGTACAGTCAGAGCCCGTCACTTGCTCTACATAACTTCCTATGGCGCACGTTCCTGTTTCAGAGTCATCTAAGCTGTTTTTCCTGCAGGGAAAGAGGCATGAGCTGTTTGCAACAGGCTGACAGTGTACGTGCAGGCTATTACATGCTGTGCGTTCATACTGTCTTGTCCATATGCTTATCTTGCAGAGAATATTCTCTTTGATAATGCTGGCAGGTAGCTCGTGATGTTTCTAGTCTTCCCCATCTAAGGGAAGCTTTAGGCATATTTTTTCCTCTCCAGGTTAAACTTTACTACGGCTTCTGATTAGCATCTTCTATTTGCTAGTGATTCTAAATCCAGATCAATGCTCAGATCTTCAAAATGTGGCTCTTCAGTGGAGAGACTGCCTGATGAGAGGAGTTACAAAGTGGGGAAAATACAGAACAGAAGCAGCAAAAACAGAGGGCAGGAAAAGGCATTATAGAACTCCTCATTTCTATATGCTTTTCTTTCTTAAAGGCAATTTACAGATATTTTACACAGAGCAATTTTAACTGTAGTTAAACTTTCTTGTGTAGACTGTTATGTAGGGTAACAAACATCTAAGAAAAGTATATCGGGATTTGTAGTTACTACAATGGAATGCACTAGTAGGATTTGTGTACAGTTCTAGGATTTGGGTTGTTTGGTTTTTGTTGTTTTTTTTTTCCGAGGCAAATAGGGTCTATATCTCTGAAACTGTTTGACTCCTTGGCTACAGAAAGAGAACAACCAGCCTGGTGGGTTAAGAAGCTAAAGGCTTCATAGTATGGATAATAATGTATCCGTGGATATATACATCTTCTAGTGCCAGCTTGACAGCTTGTCTCTGCCATCATCAAGAAAGGCCAGTTTCGTGCATGGGAAGGCAGCTTGGTTTGTGTCATCAGACACGAACAAAGGGCTGTTATGCTGTGAACTTGCATCTGCTGAACTGAAACCAGTGACTAGTTTCATCAGATTGGTGTTTTATCTTTTTTCTTTTTTTTTTTCCATGTTTGTTCTTCATTCTCACTGTTCTCAAATTCATCTAGTTTGAGATTAAAAACACAGTGTTTGATTTGTAATGATGCTCCATAGCCCTTGCTGTTAATGTATGTACTTGGTTATGTGGAAGAAAGCTGTTCAATATGACAGCTGAACAGAGACTTCACTGTCTTTTCATGAGGCCTTTGGTGTCTAATTGTATCTAATTATACCTAATGGGTATAAATAATTCTGTGTTAGCATATGGCACAACTTCTTGCAAACTGCAGTGTTTGATGAGATGTTAAGATACACCTTACTGCTAAAGAACCTACAAGGAAGAGATGTTCATTCTATGTGCTGGTATCTTAACATGTAGCTATTACCTATACGGAAGACCAAATACTTTGGCATTTTAAGGTCTTTGAGGGAATAAGCTTTTTTACTGAAAGGAAAAAAGGTTTTTTTACTTGAAAGGGAGTCAACTTTCTTCTTCACAGCTCAAAGAAGTAAAGTTTCATTACTGCAGGTGACCTGTAACTGTGTGGAGAGGGGGTGCTTAGAGACAAAGCACAGAAGGAAATTCCTTGGCTGGGAAAGTACAGATTAATCAGGAAGTGAATTTGGAGAATATGGAAGGTGATATACTTGCTTTCCCAACAGTGGAAAACCAGTTGTCTGATGTAAATTTTTCTTTTGCTTCACAGGTACATGTAAAGTGAATTTTCCTGACCCGAACAAG
This sequence comes from Trogon surrucura, assembly GCA_020746105.1. Classification (NCBI taxonomy): domain Eukaryota; kingdom Metazoa; phylum Chordata; class Aves; order Trogoniformes; family Trogonidae; genus Trogon; species Trogon surrucura. The sequence goes on along the minus strand of CM036621.1, from coordinate 48,815,439 downwards.
CTTCATTACTTTCAGCTAACTGTAATCCCAGGTAATTTTTTGAAACATTACTTTTGTGTCTGTGTATGTTGATGTTTAGGAAATGTATTCCAAGAGTTTGCTCAAGAATCTGATAAACTTTCTAATCAAAGACTGGCTGCAATACAGTGATTATTTTATAGTCAATGGAGAAACTAGACTGGATTTTGAGAACTAGATTTCAATAAAAATTGAACAGTCTTAGGAAATATTCAGGTCTTGTTTTCTCACTTTGATTGAAAACATTTTTTTCCTCAGGCAGTTTTAAACCACCTTGTTTTATTTGCTGACAAAAAAGTCTTGGACTGCAGTTAGAGAAATTGTATTACAGCCCTGTTATGTTGCAGATTTCTTCTTTTCTACTGACTGGTTCTACAGAGGTGTAGAAATAGATGACATAACACTGCTGGAAAACTTCAAATCTGTACGTGTCTGAAGATGCTGACAAGCAGGAGTCTCTTAGTTTTTGAATAGTCAAGTATGTGGAAATTAGATCTTACTAATACAACTTTCGGTGTACTGTGAAACTTCTGCTGGCCTGCGGTTCAGTAAAAACATTTTCAGAATTTTTCGTTTTCATGTGAGTTTCTTGTTAGCTATCTGAAATTACAGAGTTTGCTCACATAGCTGTCTGTTTTAGAATAGGCAGTTGTGTTTGTTTTGTGGATGAATTTGGGAGGAAGATTATTTAAACTTCACGTGCTTCCTGTTTTTGCGCTGTGTTACCTCTGGGACTCAGTGCAGCTACTTAAAGGAGAGCATTGACATGTGCGGTGCGCTGAGTTGTCAGAGTTTGATGTGCTGGGATCAATATCTCCCTGGCAAGTGATTCTTGTAGATGCACGTTTCCTGTAGATGCTTCTTGACAGCGGAACTCGGATGCAGGATGGCAGTCATCCTGATGTCTTACCTACAGAATTGCTAGTTTATGCTGGACAGTGTGCTAGGAATGTAGATGCAGGATCTTGAAGTCGAATGGGCACTAGATGTCGCTGGTGCCGCTTATTTATTCCAAATCAATTAGTGCTTCCTCGGCAGTAGAAGTCTTGGGTGGTCTTTGTTAACGTGCCCATTCAAGTGACTCCTTTTTGTGATGGAAAAATGAGTAAGACTGCCCTAGTCAGTGTAATAAAAAATAAATGCAAGTGCTATTATAGAACTTCTAGCCTCTCATTCTGTGTGGTAGGGTGTATTCATGGTTCCTTGGTGTTATTCTGCTTGCACCAAGTGTCCTTCAGTTTAAATGCTGCTGCTTTATATTTTGGAAATGAGTTGACTTTACAAGATTATCACTTTGTGAGTGAGGGATGTCTTGAATGTGAAGCAATGATAGCTTCCTCATAGCAATTCTAAGGTGTCTAAATAGTACTTATTTTGTCTGTTAACTGCTGTGCGGCAAGAGATTGGCTGCAGCCAGAATACAGTCGTTGAGTGCAGAGCATGGCTTTTGTGCTAGCTTGTTGAAATGATCTTGAGAATGACATGATCTTAATTAACATTTTGATACTCTAAATATAGTGCACAGCTCAAGTCTCTGCAGTTGCAGTTGGACCAAAGTAAACATCTATTTTCAGCTGTGCATAATTCAGGTACAGAATCTTGTGATCGGCTGCGGCTTAGCACAGCTCTCTAAAAGCAGAAGGTACCATACCAAGAAAATCTTTGTAGTTTTCCAGATTGCTTCGTTATTGAAGTGTTTTTTCTTTACAGTATGCTGAACCTCAGTTTTCACTGGGATAGCAGAGAGGCAGTTAAGTCATAGATTTTCTTCTGGCTGAAACGGGCAAAAATCTCTGCTCGAGGCAACTGTTTTTGTAGTGCCTAAACAATGTTCCGTGAATCTTGACAGCCTCAAGGAAGAGCAGGTTTTCCTTGTCGTGCCTGGAACTGTCTTGCATTGAGGAGCTGAGTTACTCCTAGAAATCCTGCTCGTGTGTCTGTCTCTTTAGGGAGCGCTTTGCCTATATCCCTGCAGCTTTCCAACTGAGCGTGGCTGCGTTTGCCAGGAAATGTCTAAGGCTGCTTTGCAGTTCTCACTGTTAGGACCTATGTAGTAAGTGTGTGTGAGTCAGGTTGGTGATCTGCACGGCAAAGAGGTTCTTGCTGGCTCACTCCTTGAAGTGCTCAGTTTCCTTGTCTGCAGTTACAGAGATCACATCCTTCTGTAACAGATCTGGCAAGGGCTGCTGATTATTTTATATTCACGTTTCATGTTTAAGTTCTGTATTTTTCTACAGTTTGAATTCTGAGCCTTTTCTGTAGGCTGCAAAATGTTGATTCCTGTACCAACGAAGGAGAAAAGAAAGTATCTGTCTTTAATCTTAATGCTAGAAGGATTTTATAAGTAATCTTACACCAAGACAGTTTCTGAAAGTAGCCAGCTGCCAGGGTACCAGTGAAGGTACTGGCTGAGCATGTTTTTTAACAGTAGGAATATCTTTTGTGGTCAGTGTCCTAGTCTTATGTTATTGACAAAGCGTGTTCTCAGATGCTTTGTTTTATGCAGTCCTCTCAAATGTGGCTGGTCTTGAAAGGACAGTGAAAGAAGCTCCTTTAAGCTCTCATACAAAAATTAATTTGAATAAGAAAAATTTTTACCTTCAAACAAATACTTTCAGCTCCCTTGCTGTTTACTTTTCAGAATAAGCTTTCTTTAAGTAGTTAATGTCACAAAACTATCCTGTAGGTTTTAAATGAAAACTAATTTGTAGAAAATCTTGATGAGGATGACTTTATTTCACATAAAGTTACTTGTCCTCAAGAAATTAAAATTCCTTTATGTTACAGCTTTCTGCAGTGCACCATGAGTGGATATATAGTAGCACACAGTAGAAAATAGGTAAGACTTAGATATTACTGCCACAATAGACAAAATGCGTGTTCCTGAGGCAGATACAGCTGGCTTTCTCTGCAGCCTGAAGCTTCTTTTTCCTTTTGTTATCTGAAACAATTTTTCTGTCATTGAAAAATGCCCTTATGCCACCAGTTGCCTCTGTACTTATTTTTGTGCCAGTATCTTCCTGGATCAAAAGCTAGGGCAGAGTTCTCCCTGCTGCACCAATATTCAGAGCACAAAATTACAAGCTGAGGCTAAAACGTGGGGGAAAAAAGAGTTTAGGTAGTTTGCACGTGAAGAAATCTGGAGGAGTTTTTGGAGTTAATGCAATTTTCCTGTGGTTTTCAGACAGTTGGGGTAGTTTGGAGTTAGTGTGATTATTTTAGAGTCCTGTTCTTCTGGGAATTAATAAAGAGCCTGTTTTCTGTTTTGCATGCCACAAAATGACAAATGTTGATGAGCATGGCTGAGCATTTCAGTGCTGCTGATTCAAGGAGCTACTGTCAAAAGCAGCTCTGTCCTAATTATCTTGCGTATTCTTTTAAAATGATAAAGTTTAGTTTGGTATTTTCACAGTGCTTTTAGCCATCAAAACACCTTACAAATGCAAACTAAGATTAGAGTCAGATTGTTGGTAATGAAACTCGAGAATGAAGTGGGAGGGATATTTGCGCTGTTAATACAGCCTGAAGACATAAATCTAAGCAGTAGGAGGAAAACTGGAGCTCAAACGTGTTCACTTTTTGCAAGTCTTGTTAGTGGCCAGCTTCCTAAGTTATGTGCTAAAGCTATTTTGACTGTTTTATTTATAGCACTTAACTCACTGTTAACTTTGCCAGAACTTCAATTTTTCCCACCACTATTACATGTCTAAAAAATTGAGAGTCTTTGTGTCCCGATCTGTATGGGTGTTGTGGGCTACAGGAAAGGAAACTACCACATGGGAGAAGCTATTTACTTGCTTGAGATGCGGTAAGATGACTTCATCGTGAAGGCTTATCTTGTTAATACACCACAAGATTTCTGACTGGTCCTGAGGCTCTCCAGAGATACAAATTGTTAAGAGATGTTTGAGTAATTGATAATGAGTAGCATGCTTTGTTTAGTGGGAAGATTTACAAACATATAGGCAGAACTGAAAAAAAAAAAAGGGGGAGAGATATGTTTACTCTTATGATTTCGTGCATATCTCCTTGCTTATTTTATAACAGAACCATTAGGGTACCCACAGCACTTTTTGGTTAGTGCTAACATGGACTGATGCCAAAATAAACCATGAACTTAAAATTAGTTGTTTTAATGCAAGACAGTGATGAGCACTGATTTGTCTCCGAGGGATACTCAGTTATGTAAGTACGTGGAAGTGACCTGTGGTGCAAGATACAATGTTGAATGTGCTCTAAGTCTTCCAGAGGTTTCTCAGCCTTATGTAGAACACTGAAAAACAAGTACAAGGAAATGGAAGTAACACATGAGGAATCTCCTGTGGCCTGTGGAGGTGTTAATGTATGATTAGAAAGTGCTTGAGCTAATCTAAAACATTTTCACAGAGAAAAAGGGGTGTTCTTTCACTGTCCTGCTGCTTCTATTCTGCTGACACTGGTGCCAATTTAACCTCTCTGCATAGCAGTTAATCTCTGAAATCCTGCAGGAAACTGCACTCTTCTTGCCACCTTTATATAGGGAGAGAGGGCTTGCCCCCTGCAGCTGAGCTCAGCTTGTCTGACTTCCTCCTGCATGTGGACACTGGGAGGCTGAGTGGCAGTGGAGCGATCCTGAGCTAGCTCTGCGTGGTGAGGAATTGCTGAGAAAGGAAAGAACAACTGTTGAGCTTTCCCTTCCACCCCGTGCATCTTTTGAGCAATGTCAGAGTCATCTTGTCTGTGCTTGAAGTTGAGGGCTCACCTTAATGTTCCTGCATGCTGCAGAGGCTGTGAGCCTGGTGTTTTCAGTCTGCGAAGAGACACGCAACATGTTTTTTCTCTTGCTGCTTGACTGGCAGGAACATGAGAGTCTTTTGGCAAGCTCTCCTCCCTTGGAGCCATTCTTGAATATTTCTTTTGGACAATTATATTACAGCAAGGATTCATTAAATCTGAGGATTTTCTTTGACATAAGGCACATGTAGACACATCCATCAGCAGGCATTTATTTCACATTAGCAGAGGTGGAATATGAAGGGCTGCTGTGCGCTTTGCTCCAAGTCCACAAAATCAAGGAACTGTTGAAATTAAGCCAGGGAAGATAACTCTGTGCTGCTGGACTTCCCGGGCAACCTTAACAGTGCTAGTGTTTCTCCTTTACCTTGCTGTACTGACAGCAGCAGGCTTTTCCCTGTGCAAACACACGTGCGCGTTTCATGGGATTGCTTATGTTGGGAGGTGATAGCTTGGTAAGTGTTTGTGAGCAGGAGGGCAGTGGGGAGGCCCGTGGAAGGCTCTGAGGCATGTGCCTTGCGCTACAACAAGCACTAAATTCCTGTGTGGGTTGCTTATTCGGTTTACTGTGATCACTGAAAGACCTCAAATAGCTTTGACTGTGGTTTTTACCGCATCATACTTGGAAGTAGTGAGGACTGATGAAGCTTAGTTAAAAAGCCATTAGAATATGTGCTAGATGGTGGATAAAGTGCAGTTAGCTGTGTCCTGTAGGGTAACTCGGTGGTACTTGAGCTGTTTGAACTCCTGGGGAATATTGGACTAACAATTCCTTCCTGGAGCAGTCAGTGTCCTGCTTTGAGTGCTTTGTACAGTTAATAGGAAGCAGTTTCATCAAAGGGATTTTGGTATAACTCACCTTTTAATCTCATCTTGCTTTACTGGTTTTCATCTCGGTATATTTGAAAACAAAAGATAAATTCTTTTTTCTGTGAAAATTGGTGTACGTGCATTTACTTTCAGGTAAAATGTAGCGTGTCTGGGAAGACTGCTTAATGAATCAAGTGTGCTTCAAAATTGAATTGGAGTGGAAACGGAGAATGTATTTGAAAAGTCTGTGTTCTGGACACGTTATTAAAGCGAGATGTGCAGTGACTACAACTGGCAGCTTTGCACTGCGCAACTCAGTGCGGAGGCAGCTGTAGATGTTGCTGTGTGGTGTAGGAAAACCAGCCGTGTTTCGTTTTCATGTTCTGCAACCTGTGCTGCTGTTGTAGTCCAAAACAGGTGATGCTGCTCGTGTGCTGACCCTCATGGTGATCTGCACAGAGGCTCCTGGGAGAAGCTGGACCGTTATGTACTTCCCAGCAACCCTTTTGCTGTTCTGCAGGCACAGGGCTTTTTCTGGTTCCTGTGCCTCTACAACTGAGGGTTTGTGTTATTTAACAGGGTGATGCCCTCTCCTTTTCAGGAAGTGAGCTGATAAGAGATTGCAAAGAGAAGGAGGATAGGAGCTGACTGCTCGCTTGTGATTATGGTGATTAGTGTGGAATCATAGAGTGGCCTAGGTTGGAGGGGACCTCAGAGATCATCTAATCCAACCTCGCTGCCATGGGCAGGGACGCCTCTCAACTGAATCAGGCTACTCAAGGCCCTGTCCAACCTGGCCTTGAACACCTCCAGGGAAGGAGCTGCCACAACTTCTCTGGACAATTTATTCCAAAGTCTTACCACCCTTGGACTGAAGAATTTCTTTCCGAGATCCAATCTAAATCTATTCACCTTCAACTTAAACCCATTTCCCCTTGTCCTATCAGTGGACACTCTTGTAAAAAGTCCCTCTCCAACCTTCCTGTAGATTCCCTTCAGGTATTGGAAGGTAATGGAAGCTACAGGCTTGTGCAGAGTGGTGAGATTGTAGCATGGAGTGAAACCTGAGCAAGTGGATGTGGTACACTGGTTAGTAGGAGAAAAGAGAAGGTTGTGCTAGGTCTGTGTAGGGACTGGGAGGGCAGCAGGTCCAGAAGACAGCATCCTGAAAGAGGATTTTGATGACCTACAGGTCATCAGAGGGTTTTATGTCTTGAAACAAGCCAGATAGTAAGAAAACTCTTAATCTTTCTGTAAACTATGAATTAATTTTGCAATGTTGGTTTCAAAGTAGTAAAAAAACCCACTGTCATACAGTGATAACCAGCCTTTGTAACCTTTAAACCTTAACTATGACTGTACCATGTGATACAGAGAGCTAGAGTGCTCAAAGGAGGTTGAACCTGAGTATTCCTCAGGTGTCCCAAACCCCGAGTGTAGGCTGGGGACCTGTCTGTCATTACTGAGTTTTTTCATTAAGAAATGGAAACAATGTCATACGGATGCATTTCAGATCAATAGCAAGCATTTCATCTTCCAAGCACAACCATATCTAGAGTTGCAGGCTGACTATTATCCTATTATATATTACCTCTGGTTAAATGCAACTAGGTATTTTCAGATTTAATATTTTAAAATTGAGCTGTTTTAATAATTCAGTATTGAGTCTAAGGTTGACAGAAAGGCAGGCAAAATTTCCTAACTGATGTGTCATCCTAAAATAATTACAATAAAAGAACAAGTTAGCTCTTTTATTGTAGTACATTCTGAAGCTTGTTCTTGAATATTGTTATTCATACTACTCACGTTATGTGATTGGTAGCACAAGTCTGGAAAGATCTGCTAAATCCTGGAGCAGGATTTATCCTGCATTAGCAAGTGAAGTATGTGTCCAGCTCATTCTGAGGGTCGGTGGTGTGGTACTGCATGCCACATGGCTGTGATGCATGGCAGAATTTTCTTCATTACGGACATGAGAAGTTCAATTGAAGGTTCCTTGAGCTTGGTATTGCCTGGTACTCTGATCAGGAAGGTGAATTTTCATGGATCGCTCTGGGACTGTTCCATCTTCTGACTTAAAATTTCTGCTGTAAAGGTTTTGAGAGTGGAGGAAGATACTGTTCATACTCTCTTTGGACAAGGTGGCAGCTACTGTTATGGTATAACTAGGTTAAGTATTTGATGGTAACCCTGTGCTGTGATTTAAATCTTTGTAATGACAGATATTTTGCATTATGTGATGTCTGTTATTTTCTCTTATTTAACTTTTTTTTCCTTTTTTTTTTTTTTTTCCTAGATGAGTGTTATTACCAAGGTGGAAAGTTTCAGTTTGAAATTGAAGTTCCTGATGCCTACAATATGGTGGTGAGTATTTGTCATTAATAATTATTTTAGATTTCCTTTCCAGGTAATAAGACTGAGACTAAGAAAGGATCTTCTCTCTGTTACTAAAATATGGGTTTGTGGAAAATTCTTGCTTGCCTGGAGTTTTTTGGAGGTTTTCTGAACTCCTGCTTGGGGTTGGCGTAGTGTTAAAAGTTGGATTTGGTTGCTCAGGGCCTCTGCCAATTGACAGTTTAGATTTTTTTAGGATAGAGATTCAATGCCTCTCTGGGCCTCTATTCCAATGTTTAATTTTCAGGTTAGAATTTCCCTTTTTGCAGCTTTGTCTGTGGCATCTTACGTTATTGCTGTGCGCCTCTAAGAAGAGCCTGTCTCCTCTATACCTTGCCATTAGGTGTTGTAGGCAGCGATAGTGTTCCCACCTTCAGGCTTCTCCATGCTGAACAAATCCAAGTCTCTCAACTCACCATGTACTACGTGTGCTCTGGCCTCATAATCATCTTGGTGTCTGTCTGCTGGGCTCACTCCAGTTTGTCAGTTTTTGTGATACTGGGGAGTTAGGCATCTGACACAACTCTCGATGCAGTGTCACAATTCCCAGGGAGTGGGTATAATCAGTTCTCTGGCCATGTTTTTTCAGTCCAGTGTTTGCAACCAAGCAGTCTTGAGACTTTTGTTCCCTCAGTGATATTATGCCGTAAAATAAAAAAATATTTGCAACTGTCTGGCAGAAGCTTCTTGAAAGTGCAGAGAAGTCAGACTTGAGTCTCTCTTTTGGCTGAGGTTTCACTCTTGTCTGTTCTGTGCTGTTAATTGTTCTTGAGACCTGAAATGAATGATGATTTTCACCAAAAAAAATATGTATATTAGAGAAAGAATGAAATAAGTAAAGAGAGAGGAAAAGTTGTGGATTTCTTTTTGTTTCTCTGGGACCTACAAAGCGGTGCTTATAGTTCTGATGTTGGGCTTAATCCCTTTTTAGAGCACCCAGTGAAGGATGTAGAAAGCACAGATGGTCACAAGTGGCCTCCTTTGGCATGCTGTGTCAGTTCTACTGGTTGGCTCCTGGGCTGTTTAATTAAGTATCTTTTAAAAAAACCCAACAAACATTTCAATGGTTATTAAGCAAACAGCTTCTTGGAGGACCCACAAATGATATCTTGTTGTAAATAATTAGAAAGCTCCAAACAGCTTGGCCTATTCGAGCATGAGAAATGTTGGTATTTCATTTTTGTACTTTGCAGAATCTTGCAAGGGAGGAAAGGCACAATTGCAATAAAAATAATTGCAGGCATTGTTTTCAGGATTTAGCTGTAAAAAGAGCCAGGTTGACTCCAAAAACGGAAAACAATTGTGGCACATGTGGTTCTCAGAAATTACACCTTCCACTCTGTGTCCTGATAGTTTGATATGGATGGAAACTCATTTGAGTATTGGAGTTGCAATATTCATGTATAGGTATATAATTTGCAGGAAGAAGGAAGCCGAATTTTGTTTTAGTTGGAATAGTTCTGATAATTTTACTTGCTTTTGTAACTTTTTTCCAATTCTGCTTTCCTTTTTCTTACTTCTAGTGTTTGTAGGTCAGAGCTCTTCTCGAATAGGTGTGTTAATACTGCTAGTACAGTAGGAAGGTTTTATTTCTGAGATAAGAAGAGTTAGGTCTGCATTCCAGATGTCTTCAAGTTTCCTAATGTTCCTTTATTTATAGACCACGAATACATGTGACATGCAGTATATCTTCTAAAAAGTTCATGTTTGAAGAGGGTTGTACCCTTTCTGAAACAGCTTTGAATTTTCCCCAACTTTTTTTCATAGTTGATAGTCGTACTCTCATTTCAGGGCAATATTGGTCAAAGATTATCTGCTCAAGCTGTTGTGTTTTTTTGATATTTTTTCTTTTTCCCTGCCCTCCCGGAGTTTAGGATCTTGACTGTCTTTATTGATACACTTAGTACATGTAGGTGTTTTAAATAGTGTTTGCAATTGTATGGTTTTGGTTGTGCTTTTTTAAGTTCCCTTTAATCTCACCAAAGAATTTCACACTGTAATACAGGCCATCCTTACTAGCTTGTATGTGATTATGTGCACGCTGTAAAGGTGGTCATTTAAGGTTGACTATATCCTTGTTTTAAGTTGAGTAAATTGTGCCATCCCATACCTGAGAAATATGGCCTTTGGTGTAAAGGGGGATATCCTGTCATGTTCTCTGTTACCTAACTTTTTTTACTCATCTCCAGTGATAGCAGTTTAACCACTGTGGTAGTGTTGGGCACAGGAGAACATATGTGATGTATATGCATTTTAATTTCTTAAATTTTTGTGTTTAAGGTGTTTACTTAAACAGCACTACTGCAGGAAAGCACTTACTATATGTTGACAGGAGAGCTAAGTGTTAATTTTGCTTTGGGTTTGTTTTTTTTTTTTAACTCTCAGTTGCTATAATTAAAAAAATCTTCTTGTTTGTTCTGGTTGCCTGCTCAGCACTGGCAGAAAATCTACAGGAAATGTTAATTAGATGTTTTTAAATTCCGAGCGCCTCTCATTCAATACAAGAGTAAAAAGTTTGCCTTTGTGCAATTCGGAAGAAAAATTGAGTAGGTTGGATGTTGGATTATGGTCAGATTATTAGTGAAAATGTACACATTCCAAATATTGAGATAATTAGATGCTGAGGCCGTGGTTTATTTTCTGTCAGGCAGAATAAGATTGAAACAAGTGGTGGCAGTGTCTTTAATAGAGCTCTTCAGCCCTACCAGCATTCCTTCAGTCCATGAGCAAGGTTGGGATATCGCACATATGCCTCAAGTTCTTTGCAGGAGTGCTGAGCATGCTCATGTTTGGGGTAAAAATACCAGACAAGACTGGCAAGTTGTTACAGCCCTGCTTCAGAGCTTCCATCCATTTTCTAGCTAATCTTTTTAACCTGCAGAAAAGAAAGGAACATCTGTTTTTAAAGCTACAAAATGCATAATTTATAGTATAGGCTTCGTAACAGCATCCTTTAATTTCTGTAGCATGCGCTTGCCAAAATCCTGAGTGCTTGCTGCTCCTCTGGGGAATTCTTTTTTTGCCCTTCATTCCTTATAAGCAAGCATTTGGCTTCTGCACTGGGAGAAGAAGCGGATGTGTAGAGTGGTGGTGTAGTGAAAGAATGTCTAATTAAAGAGGAAAATCTTGGAATTTTTTGTGTTGTGAACTGCAGCAATGGCATCCTACTTTACCCAGGGAGGAAAGTGTTGGAGGCTGATTTGGGAAGTATCGTCTCGGTGAATACAGAGAAGTAATGTATCCTCGCCCTTTAGGTGTGACTGATGGATCTACACGGACATTTGGTACCTGGGCTATGAACTTCCTTACTGCAAAGATTCAAGAGCCTCAAATGTGGAAGGGACGCTTTGTGACATGGATGTTTCAGAGCAAGCGCTGCTGGGAAGTGCTGCCTCAGGCTTGTGAACAGAGCACACAGCTGGTCTAGGGCTTCATCAGGCTTCCCTGCCGTCGCGCTGCTGTGCTGCGTATTAGAGATGTTTGCGAATATCCGTAAGGCAGTAAGGATTCTTCAACTGTATCCATAGTTAACTGAACCTGTTTAAGCTGTTGGAGAGGTGGATAATTTCAGAAGCATCTAGGCCTGAGAACTGGAAAGGGTTCCTATTTTTGATCAGCTGTTGGAAGCACAGGAATGGTTAGGTTAGTGCTGCACTCGCTTGGGCAGGCTGATGGGCTGTTTCTCTCGGTGCTTTACAACAAGGCTGAAGAGGTGAGAGACCTCACCACAGGCTTTTCCTAAAGCAGCATGTTTCCCAAAGAGGGAAACTCTTTCAAGTGCTGCAGTTGTGCATTGTTGTGTTGGCTACTCCAGTGATTAAGTTTTTGTTGTTGCTGATTTAATATGGAAATTGAGCAAGTCTTGGTGTTGATTGTGCTGACCCCAGGCAATGAAGTGCACCTGATATGGTACCTGTGCTCTGTAGGTGATCTTTCTCCTATGCTGCTGCTCTACAAAGGCAAGACCCAAGATGTCGTGTACCTCAGCAGTGGTTTTGAGTTAATTCAGTTAGTACACTGATGCATGCTTGCTGTTGTCAGCTCAATATTTTAATATTTCCTCTCTCTAGTGTTCTCAGTTAAATTTCTTTCTGCTTGATTAAGGCAGACCTGGGATCCTCATAATTTTTCTTTTTGGTGCTAGTGTGAAATGACTACAAATAACTCTGAACGTTAACTCACTTCTTTTCATATTGGAAATGGGTACAGGATGAGGAATGTTGTTAATCCTTTTTCTGTGGTATCAGAGTGAGCAGTCAGGTGATGCTTTCATGCAGCCCTAATGATGATCACACAGTGCAAGGACACAAGCGTATAAACGTGGTCCTGAATGGAAAGGTCCCTGCTTTCCAGGGATGGTTGGAATGAAAAACACCCTGAAAGGGTGACTTTTGTTCCATACATGCCCTAAAAATGTATTCTGAAAGAAATTTGTGATCCTCAGATCTGTTCCCTCTGTAAGTGTCTGATTCAGGCTGGCTGCTTTTTGGAACTTCGGGAAAACCTGGCTCTGCATCTGCAAAATTCTCTGCTCAGATCCAGTCCCTTTCATACTCAAAACTTCTGGATGACCTTTTTTTTTATAGTGTTGTTTTAGGGCCATGCTATAGATGGAACCACTAGCTTGAGTTTTTGATGGTTTTGATGTTTTCTGGTTTCAGTGTAAGTCTTGCCGTAAGTACTGTCCATGTTCTGAGTACAAAAAGGAAAAAAATAAAATTAATCCTGAGAGTCCTCTTTCCTTCTAAAGTTGGAGCTAACCTGTGTGGAAGGATACTGTGGTGAGAAAAGTAAGGGTATTGGTATTTAACTTTTAAGTTATCTTAGGGCATTCTAAGTCTTTGGAACAAAACCACTTGGTTTTATCTGTTCTGAATTAGTTTCAGAAGTTTCAGGATTTTTTTTTAATTAATTTGGTAAAGATAACTGCTAAAAGATATGTTGATCTTTGTTAATATATGATAGCTTCCTCCTGTCCTGGGCAGGAAGTGTGGAATGTACCTGCTTCACAGTTCAAAACACTTAATATTTCATGACCTTTGGGAAGAAAAAATGGCTGATCCCTGTTTACATATCAATTTGCACATGAAACTGCCCTTAATATGTTGCATATTTTCCCGGTGTCCTGTTTTTCATATCCGTAGCAGGTGTGCAAAGTGAAGGAAAGACTTCTTTAACAGTGTAATGTATTATGTACCAGATAGCCTGTGGAATTTTTGTTTTGGTGATGGCATATTGTGTCAGAATAAAAAGCAGTAGGTACTGATACAGATATTGCAGAGGGATAGGAGAGCTGGAGTGAGGTTGGTTCTGTAGTGTCTCCTCGAAGTAGCATGCCATTAGAGATATTAAAATCTGTTGGTAAACCCATCGCTTGGCATTTTAAAGTATTATGCTTGTTAGGAAACGGGCTGTGTGCATTCATAAGCTTTTGTGTAAAGCAAACAACAATTTGTTAGTGTTTGTGCTTACAAAACCTGCCAGGAATGTTGCCGTCCATACTGATATTAGAGGAAGCTGTGAAACAGCAAGGAAAACTTTTAATGGTGTACACAGCAAATGCCTTTAGCACCAAGTGATGCTGCCCTGGACTCTGTGTCTGTAGCATCTGTTCCCCAAGCATCGCTTCTTTGGTTGACCAGTTGCCCAGAAGTAGAGGCCAGTGGGAAATAGGAGCAAATGTTAAAAAAAAATAAATTAAAAAAATCCAGTGGCCAAAGGATTCACTGATTTTTTGATTTTTTTTTTTTTAAAAAAAACCCCACAAATAGACAAACTCCATTCTTTGCCTTGAGGTGCAGCTGATGAAACAGTGGGTGCTACCAAACAGTTTGCCACCACAAGCCAGAACTTGTTTGCAGCTCCAGTTCTGATGGGTTGTTGGAACAGAGAGTCTTAGGGACTCTTCAGTTTACTGATATCTTTATGACACGAGATGCCTTAGGCGGTGGTCAAAACCCTGGAATTCAACATCAAAGCAGCCAATCTTAGCCCTTTGCCCAGACAATATGTTAGTTGTGGAAATAGAAAACAACTGAAAGGATTTGATTGCTGAAGGGCCAGATGTCACAGCTAAGGGGCTTCCATCTACCTCTTCGGTGACCCTACTTTATACAGGTTTTAATTTGGAACCATGGAGTGGGAATTGGGCTCAAGCTTCATCATGCTCTGTCTGGAAGTTCTGAGACAGCGCAAGGAAGCTCAGTGCATGATTTGCGCAGTTCTTGTTGAGACCCAGTCGCGCTGGAAGGTGTTTGTGTGGAGTTGTTGGTCTAGGAAAGACTCAAAGATGACTTGAAACAAGCTTAAAGGAGAAGTTTTGTCTGAAGATAAAATTTATACTAGTGCTGCAGTTGTCCTTTCTAACAGAGGAAGGAGGAAAAAGAAAAAACCTTTGTCTTACTGTCAGGAGTGGGTTATTCTAAATTTTAGCAATGAAAAACACTTTTGTGAAAGGATAAGGAATTCTTTTGTTGCCACAATACAAAAAATGAGACACCAGCTATTTCATTCTGATTGTGAGAATCTGGGGATTATTTTTTTTTTAAAAAAATTAGTTTCTATAAAGCCTACTTTTTTTCCCCCCCCTACTCATCAATACATTCCCTGCTTGAAGGTGCATATGGTAGCAATTTACTCTTTTGTCTTGATCTACTGGCATGGAATAAATACTGCTGCTTTCCCTTTCTTAAGAACTAGACATAATCTTTCAAAACAGTAGGAAGGTGTAGCTAATGAAAAGCTGTGCTGTTAGGAAACTTTTTAGAAGAACATTTGTTTTGAAGATAAAGTTTAAGACTGTATGCCGCTTCCATTTCAATAATGCCATGGGGTGCAGTCGGTGTCTCTTGAGTTATTGGACAAGCATGAAGTAAGAGTGGAAAACAAAAATCAATGTCTATATTGCAAATTTGTTGCAGCGATAGGTGCTTCTTCTTCTAGTGTCAGACAGCTGTGGGTTTGGTAGCTCAGTACCATGCATGTTTATCTCTTTTTCCAAAAAGTCTTAGTAAAAAAAAAAAATGTTTTACTAAAAAAGTACGTAAGAAGTTGAGAACAAAGTGATGAGACAAAACACGTAGTGCTGCTATGCAAATACACCTATTGGAGCTGTTTTGTTTCTTGACTGCAGATTTCATGGGAAGCAGTGAAGGAAAATAGCTCCACATCTATAAAATGTGATTTAATTTGAATTATGAAAGCTACTGGTCTGTGCCGATGTATTCCAGTACACTTAGTATAAGAAATCACCTGCTTGATTGAAAGCTGCAAATTGTGATTTGGAGAGCATGGATGGAACAACGTGCTGTTGCTAAGCTACTGGATTTTTTATGACGTTCTCTTTATTTACTTAGCAAAACTAGAGCAAATGAGGCTGTATTTTAAGAGTCTGTACTACAAACCCACTATGGAATTGAGAAATCTGGTGATTTTGCCTGAAAATAAGTTTGGTGGCTTTTTATGTTAGTGTTTTAAGTTTGGATATGATGCTCCTTGATGCTTCTTGTGATACTTCCTATTCAGCTGTGAACAGGAAGGTCTGCATTTAAAAGAAGCTGTTCTTCCGATGTAGTTATTATCATTGTATCCTCCACTATTTTTTAACAAACCTGTGACTTGGATAGGCCTTAGGGGAAAACACTTGGTAGTTTTCTGGTTTAAATTATCTTACTGGTTAGGTGTTAAGAAACTGAATGACTTGGAATTTTTCCCTTCCCCTGAAGGAGACAGGAGAAGAGAGTATATTTTCTTGGCCGTCTTTAAAGTTATGTTTTTCTAAGAAAAAGTCTGATACCAGCCTAGCTTTTGTAAAGAGTTGAAAAGTTAAAAAGGCAGATAAAGCCTGTAACTCCTGTAGGTGTAACTCCTGTAGGTTATGTTATTGGTCTCTTTAATATACAAACCAAAACTGTTTATCAAATATTTTTACCTTTTTCAGTTCTGTGACTTGTAATAGTGATACAGTTTTATTCTAAGGGATAACATTGTAATTTGTCTTCTCTCCTGGCAGCCTCCAAAGGTAAAATGCTTGACAAGAATCTGGCATCCGAACATTACGGAGACGGGAGAAATCTGCCTAAGGTAGCAACAGCATTCTTTTTCTTTTACCTTCCAGATTTTCCTGTATAGTAAAACATTGTACGTGATTTTCCTGTCAGTTTTTTTTCAGCAGATTCTGCAAATCAGTGGCATGTAACCCTTAGGATCTCGGAAATCTACTGGAATTATTGTTCTTGCTGTGTGTTAGGGACCATGTAGAGCCTGGCTCTTAACTTAAGGTTCTGATTTAAGTTTTGTTCTACTGAGAGTAAAAATGTGAAATCCAACCTGAACAAAACTTAGTAGCTTTTTTTTTTTTCCTCCTACCATTGATGGATAGTTCTCTGGCCCTGAAAATGCTTGAGGCTTTACTTGTTTAATTCCTGAATATTCAGAGTGCTTGAAAACCATGTACATTTCAAAAAGGAAGGAAAAACTCTTCCTTTAAATTTTTATAACTATTCTATATATTTGTCATTTGTTTATTTTAACATTTGATATCTGCTATAAGACACGGGACAGTTACAACAAACAGAATTGAGGTAGCGTATGTCCAGATAGGAACACTGAAAGCTTTGCTTTAGCAAAGTGAGCTTTACCAAAGTAAAAGGTTTATGTTGCTGAGTGTTTTTTTTTCTTGGTAGTAAATGTTTCCTCTTCAAAATAAGTTAATAAAACTTTGTAAGTTTAGTGTTTCATCCTGAGTACCACATGGTGAAATTGGTCAGAAACCAAACAAATAAAAGAGGGAAGTGTGAATGTAATTTTTCAAGTTAATGGGACATAAAAGTAGATGAAGCAGAAGCAACGACTGTAATTCAGATTGAAAGCTGTTCTGAAAAGCCAAAACAGTTGCGCAACGAATATAATTTGGATTGAAAGCTGTTCTGAAAAGCCAATCAAATTAGTACTTAAAAAACCCCCACAACCCAAAAGCAAAAAAAAAAACCCAACCCCCTAAGCTTTTCCTCCGAATTTAAACATGACATTAGTGCTGTGTTCAAAGTCTTGGTGAAAATGAAGTTTTCACAGTCTGGCACGCTTCATAGACAGGTCAGGCTCAGCAGCTGGTAACAGCTGAAGAGCTGGTATCAGTGCTTTTAGCCACAGTGGTTTGCTCTATGCTTCTGAGAAGCTCCTGGCATGAAAGGGTGATAGAAACTAGCCTGAGGAGGCTGTGGAATGTTCCTGGTGCTTGATAGTGCCAGGCTGCAGCTGCGTTACAGACAAAGAGGCCTCAGGTCCATAGACTCTACCTCACTTGGGGATTGGAGGATTTAAAAGCAGTGGAAAAAAAAAATCATACTAAATCCTCTGAGACTACGTAAATATCTGGTTGGCGTTGTACATGGTGGAACTTACGAATTCACAGTAGGGAGACTGATTTGAGGATTGTGTCCTTAGATTTTAAATTCTACCAAAATCCTTGTGGCTCCATCAGTGGAGAAAGCTTAGATGCTTTGGGTGAAATAGTGCAAGTAAAGGAATAAGTGAGCGAGCTGTTAAGAACCAGAGAACAAGAAATACTAGACAGCAAACAACAGCTAAAAATTTAAGCTTTGACTATAGTGTAACATGTTCTGAGGTTAAATAAAGCCTGACATTCTTGAGGATGTTTCAGTGTTTCTTCTCTTTAAATGCTTTTAATTATGGAAGAACATAGTGTTGGAACACCATAATTCTCATGAAGTCATTTTTTAAGGATCTGCACTGAAATGTCAGCTTTGATTGTCAGATACTTTAACATATCAAACCTTTGAAATGTCTTACCATTTAGACGGAACAACTAAAATAACTTAGATTGCTTTATGCCTGTTATAATGGAGAACGCACTCTATATATAGTACCTGCAATCAACTTACACGAGAGTCTTTACATTAAAATAGCCTCAGTTATTTTTAAAAGTATGAAAAAAATTCCTTCTTGATATTTTTCCCAACAGTGTTTTATTAAATGTACCTCACACTGTGATATGTGTTGGTTTGATAATCATCCCTGGATTAAAACATGCCAAATGGATAAACTTGTGGTCAAGTATAGTAGTTTTGGGCAGAGTTACTCTGTGCTTTTATGATTTGCAGTTCTCCTGGACCATAGTAATAATGGACCATATTCGTTAGGTCTGGACCATACTTGTGGGAGTTTCCTGCACTGTGTGTGTGGACAGAAAACATCAAGATACCTAGAAAGGATATGCTTGCTTACTATCTACATGGACTACTTTTTTGACAAAGTGTGATGCATGTCACAATTTTTCTTTTTCTCCCTGTTGATGAGACATAGTCGTAGTGTGGTTTTGTTTGGTTTTTTTTTTTTCCTCCTTGACCACATAAGCTTTTAGAATAGTTCAGTCACTCAGGTTTCACAGAATCACAGAATGTCAGGGGTTAGAAAGGACCTCAAAAGATCAGCTAGTCCAGCCCCCGTGCCAGAGCAGGATCACCTACTTCAGCCAGACTGTTTCCCCTGTCACTGGGAGAAAAAGAATCCAGCGAGGGAGGTTTTTCACCTACAACTGCGTTCTGCTTCCCAGTACATACCAGACTGGTTATCGAGTTCTGCCACTTAATTAAAGAAAGATCCAAATAAACTGGAGAGCATATTAACAAAATGTTTGAAAGGTCTGTCGCGGGTTAGGGCTGGGCCGGCCACTAACGCAGACAGACGCTCTCTAACCCCCTCTTCCCCCCCTAAACGGGAAGAGAAAAGGGAATGAGGCAGAGAGACTTACGGGTGAGAGAAGAAAAAAACTAGAACAGCTTTAATGAAAATAATAGGAATAATGGTAAAGAGATAAAAGTAAAGAATTATATACAACTATACATAGTAGCCCAATATCAAACCCGACTCCCTCCCCCGATAGAAATCACCACTGGTGCTGCAGAGCAGGAGGCACTGGGGAAACCCCAGGCTCAGCGGCGGCGGGAGCCGGATACAGGGAGCTGGATTCGGGAACTCAGGATCCGGATCAAAATCAGGAGGTCAGATGGAGTCCTCTCTGGACACCGGCCATTGCAGAAAGGAAGGGCGAAAAGGCCGAAAAAGGGCAAAAGGGCCGAAAAAGGGGCGAAACTCTCGTGATCACTCAATTTATACTAAATATGACGTATATGGGATGGAATACTCTCGTTGGTCACCTGTCCTGTCTGTTACCCCCCGGAGGTGCCACCTTTTACTTCCTTGTGCCCCCCTCTTACTACCCAGCACCCCCAGCGTGGCACACAAGAGCCAGCAGTGGCCTTGGGCACTATAGGAATAAGTATAAGCAAGAGCCTTTCTACATACCAGTCCCAGGCTGTGACTGTAAACATCAGGTGTTATCACTGCCAGTAGCGCACACTGTCTGCAAAAACATGCTGCTAACTTCAGAATGTGCAGCCTTTTAGAAGACACTAAACTGAAAAGAGAAAATCACTAAACAGGACTGGGTTTTTAGCTAAACCCAGGACAAGGTCTCTTGAAAGAGAAGAACTAGAGATAAAACAGTGTTCAATCCTGCTAAACCGTAATAACCCTATACTTAAAAATTAAGTTGAACTTCATTATCTACATGTTTATTTGGATAAGAAAGAAAGTGGAGACGTATTCAGAGGAAATACAGGTATAGAACCCATGTCTGCATCATCCTGTATATATTTGTTTCACTGCGTTTCTGCTATATGGTGACATGGTTAGTGCTGTTGGATGTTTCTTTTTTTTGGCTGTAACTGTTAGTTAAAGTTCAGTTGTTTCATGATGTAGTATTAAAGGATGCTGAAAGGAGAAGTGTTTGAAGACTGATTAGCTGTATCATCTAGTATAGCTCTGTTGCAGTGTCTTCAGTTATACAAGCTAAGTTGACTGCTTGTTTCTGTTCCCCAGTGCTGTTCCCAGTCTCCTCAATGTGGAAACTAAAAGCTCTTTAGAAAGAATTTCTACACCAATTGCTCTGCTCATCCAGTCTGTAGCGTGGCCTCTGGAATGGTTGCACTGGTGGTGCAGAGTTTAGCAGGGAGATGAGCAAGAGAATAACCCCTATAATGTATTCCTGCTAGTGAAGGGTTTCTGAAGTGGATTTACAGCTTTTTTCATTCAAACTTACCCCCACTGATACTTTCTATTGGCAAAGGGAGAGGAGAAATTTTGTTGAAACTATGGTTTATGTTGATAAATGTGTTTATCTGAGATCTTTACATAAAGCAGGTTTTCTCCAGGACTCATTGCCTCATTACAGTAATTTTTGATTACTTAAACTGTAAATCATGTTAGCTGGAGTTTCAGAAAGTTCTAGGCTTGCTAGAGCCGTGTGTTCCAAGTTGAGTAGATGTTTCTGCCAGATTTTTTTAGGATGGTGTGTATTTAAATATAAAAAAATTGAAAAAAAAAAAAGCTTTTCTCCATGCAGGAATTACAGAATGAGAAGGTATTTGTGGAAACGAAAGCTCAGCAACTGGCTGCTCACATCAGTGGCTGTTTTGGTTACTATAGCTTCAAAACCAGTGATTTTGCAGTGTTCCCATAGGAGCTCAGATTTAAGGTTTTGAAATTATATTCTGGGAGATCTCATTAGATACGAACATCAGATGTTAACGTGCGATTGAGTTCCAGTCCCCTCCATGACTGAAAACAGGCTCGACTTTTCTCAGACCCTACTGCAGCTGAAGGCAAAGCAAATGGAAATGGTGTTTTCCTGTCCTTCCCTGTTCCTGGTGAAGTTCCCAGCCTGACAAACTCCTGCTCGTGCCTCGTGTCAATGTGGCTGCCGCTTCCCAAAGGCATGTGCTCACTCACCAGCCTTGGTAATATGAAATGCTGCAGAAATTTATACAGTTGGCTTACCCCTCTCTTTACTTCTGCAAATTATTTCTCAAGCGTCACAAGGGAAGGTTTTGGATGTTTATTTAATCTAACTAGTACTAGATGAGCTTTCTGGCACTCCTCCATGAAACAGCGAAGTCCTAGCTATTTGGAATAGTCAGTTTAGGCAAACATGTTTTCCTGCCCATCACGTGTCTTGATGCCCTGGTAGAACAGGTCACTTTTGTGATGTATCTGGCAGCTTGTCAGAGGCAGCCTCCTGAAATATTGAGTGGGTGAGAACAAACTACTGGTGGTGCCCTCTGACAACTTCTAGTATCCCAGCTCCTCTATGGCAGCAGGACCCGTGGGTGTCAAGTGTCTGAACAGAAGCTACATGCAGATGCACTCAACTAGTTGTGATGTGTTTTGAATATTTCCCTTCACTTAGGTGTTCATTCTGCTGTGTGTATGATGCTCTGAGAGCAGAGCACCGCTCAGACCTCCAAACTGGCTGGAGGTTTTATCTAGACCATCTCCACAGAAAGCACAGGATGCAGTTTCTGCGGACAACCTATGCTGGGAAAAGGTTTTGATTAGGGGCTTAAGGATCATTCCTAATCTGTAGAAAGAAAGAGGATGCTGCTCCGTAAATGAGTAATATTAGGCAAAACTACACTTTAACCTTCATTGCTTTTCTGACAGAGCTCTGTGAGGGGCATGAGTGTCATCTTCCAAGTCCTGGCTGTTGGTGTCCCCAGCTGGAGATGTGACAAGAGAGCTCTGAGGCTTTGGGAAGCTGGAAGGGTGTTAATGAGGTTTAGCTGATACGCTTAGGCACTTTGGGCTCTGGTGGATATTTTTAAGCTTTTTTCATGCATGTTAACTTTCTCCTCTCTAAGCTTGCAGTGAGCTCTATGAAGAGGTGAAGGGGAGTACTGTGGAAAAACGCTGAGAAGACAGCAAGCTAAAAAGCCTATTTGCTCAAAACATGTTCAGCAGCATTTTTGCTTTTACTTTTTCAATATGAACAAAAATTGCAGCCATAAGATATTATTTTTAATGTTCTTGAAGTTAGTTTTGAGCTGCACTAGTGGTAATAGAATGTTTTATCTTTTTAAAGGCACAGAAATGAGATTAGCAGCCCAGTTAGGATGGAAGGGTCTTGTCCATTGTGATCGTCCTGTTCCTGGCCTCTCTGTGTTGAACAAGGGCTAATGCTAGTCGTAGTGTATTGCCTTGGATTAAAACCTTGGAGCATTCAAAAACTATTTGAATAGCCCACATGGTCCAGTCATCTACTGTAATTTGAAAATAACAATGTCTGTCATTCTGAAAATTAGTAAAACCTGATAGTTTAAGATTATTTCACTTTAACCTTATTTCAGTAGTAGTAGTGCTGATGAATTTTTGTGCTTTGTGACTTTGCTCTCTGAGTTTTCAGTTTTTGTTTACTGCTTAACATGGAGATGGGAGTGTGGAAGGATGCTTCTAAGGAGTTTTCCAGACTTTGTCCTTCAGATTGTTACTTTTCCTTTTATGAGCGTGAGCCAGACTTCAGCTGGTATTTTGGTTATTCACTCATCTTCAATATTTTTACTTCTCATAACTGTTGATGTTTTCACCTGAAAGATCCAGGAATGCCTAACCAAGTGAATACACCTCAATGATTCCAACTTGTAAATAGGTTAACAGTTTCACTGGACTTGATAGATAGCGTGATATGCAGGTCATAGAAAATTTCTATACAGTACTTGTGTCTGTAGGAGAATCTGTATCTTACATATGAATATTCATACAAATATTTATATTAAAATTCAAGAGTATGTATTGTAGTTTGTAAAGAACTTTTTCCGCCTGTGACAAATCTCTCTTGTGCAAAGTAGTCTTCATCATGACTTCCAGTCAGGGAGGTATGCTGCTGGGCTTGTCTGTAAAGCCTTAAAATCTTGTGTGTGTGATACTCCTCACCAGCTGGAAGAGAACTGGAAGACCCTGCCTTTAGACTTTCCTGAGCTGTGTCCCCAGAGGCTCCAGATGCGTCTGCTCATGTTATGGCTGTTGCAGAACCTTCTTGAGCAGACAGACCAAAACCATTTCACTCTCCTAATTCTGCTTTTAAGAAGCTGAAGTCCGGTCACAGAAGCGAGGATGATAATCCTCTTTCTTGCTAATTGGACGTACCACCAAAAATCCCCTTTTTTTGTATTGAAATGTGCAGATTAGATGAGAGGTCATTCAGTAAGCCTGTCTTTTCACCAAAGATGAACGTGTTTGAAACTGGAGGGTGTGTGCGCACGCGCTCAGGGAAAAATAAAGGTTCGCTGCTGAGACTGTGTCACAGGGATTTCTGTCACACTTACTTTGATGAAAATAGTTCCATTTTTTTGACAGAGGTTGAGCTCAGATCAAGAAACCTGTAATGACAATGTAGAATGTAATTTGAGGAAGGCATATCAATTTTTCTGCTTTAAGTCCCAGTACCTAGATGTAATGGAAGATGTTTGTAATTCTTATGTTGCAATTACTTCTTAAGTTCTTAATGTTTTCTGAGAAGATTTCTGACAAAGGTTGTTTAAGTAGAAGCTGCACTGTATAACATGTGTGTCTTTTTTTCAGTTTATTGAGAGAACATTCAATTGATGGCACTGGCTGGGCTCCAACTAGAACCTTAAAGGTACTATTTCCTTTTAGATACATCAAACTACATATTTATTTTAAATACTTTTATGAACTTGGAAAGAGATGGATAGTGCAGTTTGCTCTAGAAGCAATTGATTTTTTGGGGGGGGCTTTCAACAAGTGTTGGCAGTACTGGAACAAGCACTGATTATAGAATGTTTGCTAGTTTTACCATAGCTGCATAAGTACTACGACTGATAAAAGATTTTGTAGAACTGCATGACTACAAGTGACCCTGAGAAACCATGCCTGCTGAGGGTGGTTTGTTTTTTTTCATGCAGGCAACAAATACAAGAGAATGATGTGAGCAGGACTAACAGTAATTGTTAACCCTTGTAATTTCCATTGTATTGATATTCCTGACAAATCAATAGTCTGTCTTCCTTCTCCCCCCAAGTTCCTCTGAGCGGAAGAACATCTAAGTCAAAGGCAAGTTGTATTTGGGAGAAAGGCCACGTGGAACAGAATCCAAGAGTATACTTACTACACCATCTTGAATTGTTTCATCCTCAGTGTTCAAAGTGGTTCTACACTTGGCTATTGCGTAAAGCAGGGCACTCTCAGCTGTTTTAGTCACTCCATCGGGGAACTGCCTCTGCCCTGTAACTTTGCCTCAAATGTCATTTTACCCAAGTCACTAAACTATAGGTAAAATCTGGCCCCTGTAAATTTGCTGGTAGTTGTGCCACTGTGATTGCAGAATGACTTCAGAAGTTGGTCCCACCACAGCTGGGCACTGTTAACAAACTAGGAGTCATGGTTCTTGTAGGAAATACTTTTAGGGAGATTGTTGCTTCAGCACAGTCACTGCTCCTGTCTTGCTGTGGGAAGTGGTTGGTTGACCATTTGCTGTTTTGTGACCTCCTTGCTGCCAGAAGAGTCTTGCAGAGCACTGAGCAATCATCTCCCTTTTGCTTTTACCAGGAATCCTGCCAGAATTGGTTATCTATTTGAATGGTTAGCAACATTAGATAGATAAAGGGGGAGCACATGTCAGGTGTTTGTTTCTTTTCAAAAGGCAAATTGAAAATGAGTTTTAACTGGTACTTGATTTCCTTTTCGGCACTGTGAATGAGACGTGACTTTCCACATCTGTAAAATCTTTGTGAGTATCTGACTTGCTGGAAAGTGAAGTAGAATCAGTGTGTGTGGTGTTTTCTGGGTTTTCTTAAACAGCCTTTCTCTATTGGTTTTTTTTTTTTAATCAGGTAGTATGATTTTTTTTTTGCCCCTTACGTTTCTGTTTTCATATTAGGTTAAGACACTGACTGGGTAATTAGCTAGTTCTGTTCCTGTATTTCATTCCCAGAGGAAGTTTTTGGACTACCAGTTTTAAGCTTCAGCCATTGGAAACGTTAGTACACCAGTATTGCAACTGGACAAGAGTGTACATACATTTTTGGCTGCTCTCCTATCTTTGATGGTATCTTTCTTGCAGAGATTGAAATACTGGTGCATATGGAGACTATGGGTTGACATTATGCATATTAACTTCCTATCCTCAGAGATGATGCCAGATGTATATTAATCTTTTTCATTATATTCTTGCATCAGTTTGCTAATTGCATGTGATTAATTTCATAGAGTAAACATCCTGGAGTTTCAACTGCCAGGAGACTCAACCTACTGAATATCGTTAAGCATTTTAGGGTGTTCCTACCCTCAGTAAGTTACAGGAAAAAACTTCCACAACTCCAGACAAAAAGAAATGGCAACTTTTTGGGTGTTGAAATGAAAGACCGAGCAAGAGAAAAGGAGATAGTAGCTTAACTTCAAAAAAAAAAAAAATTTCCAGGATCTGCCTTGGATTTTGTTTTTCCCCATGAGCATTGAAGCACAATTGCAAGCTCAAGTTCTGCAAGGTTTTAATTCTTTTTTTTTTTTTTTTGGTATTCAGAGTCTCCATTTTAAGTAAATGTGCAGTTGCAGTAAGCATTCTTTCACTCATCATGTTGTCACTTTATGTGATTTAATGTCATCACAAATAAATACCACACATTGGTTCGGCCTTCCAGGTTGTGCTTATGTAAAGGCGTGGTATTTACGCTGTGCTTCTAGAAGAAAACTATCATAAAAAAAGAGCAGAAACATTCACTGGGGATGTTGGGAAACTACAAGTGCCGTTTCCTAAAAAGCCTGGTTTTCTGGAGGAATAGTAGCCAAATTTGACCAGTAATGCACTTTAAAACACAGGTAAAGTATCTAAATTGAAAATGGGGATGTGACAAAAAGTGGCAAGCATTACTTATGCAGCTGTTCTGAGTGCATGAGTAAAACCATTCAAATAGTGCAAAATCTCAAAAACCACATGCGCAAACCATCTCTGCTTTATGCTACTGCGTGCACTCATGTTATGTGCTTAACCTTTTGGAGAGTTTTAGATGTTTTAGATGGTGTCTCATATTCTGGATCCTTGTGGTGGCAGCAGAGCTCTTACATGAAAAATATTTCAAAATAAACTGCTGTGACCTTTTTAAAACTTTCTTTAGTACCAAGTGAGTAGAAACTTGGCTTTAAAATTATGCCTTCTGACTTTCTAAAATAAAAATTAAAACTGTCTAAATACATTTTGGTCACGTAACTTTTTTACAGAGTATTTTTTACAGTGTAGAGAACTCTTAAGGGGAGGAAAAACTAAATCAATTTTGTTTTCTAGCATTTTGTTGCACTCAGTGTCATCCATTAGTAACTTAAAGAGAATCCAATAAGTGTTGAGCGTTACGTTTTTTTCAATTTACTACTTGCTACTGGATGCGTTTTCCTAGACCACTGTTAAGAGCAGCATGTGTGCTAGTGAAGGCACTAAAGAACGTGCTGTTTCTGAATTCCTGAGCTAAATACTTTTTAAATCAGTTTATGAAGAAAGTTGGGTTTTAGCCCTGAAACAACTCATTTGTAAGTTAGTGTTTTAAAACAATCTATATATACTTTTTTAATCACTGTTAATGCAATTGTAAACACTGATCTCTAGAAACACTCTTGAATCCCAAATGCTCAGGTAAGTTCTGGTAGTGGTGTGGTTCACGGACTATGGCTTGTGTAAAAGTTCATCCTTCAGCTTTCTGATGGATCTTTGTGTAGTCTTTTACTCCTTTACAGCTAGCTATGAGTTAGCAACAGGAGCTTATTTACCTTTCAGTCTCCATTCTGTTATGTCCTGTATTATTTTATTGCATACTTCTTTCTTCTCTAAAACAGAGTATTCATAAAACTGAGGACTGCTGAAGTTATTCAGGGCCTCTGCTTAGACTATTTGAATTTTCATTTCTCCTGCTTTTAACTTTGATGGTCAAAATTGAAGCTTTTCCAGGCAAAAAGCGAATAGATAGTTGTAACTCCATACTGTTCTCAAATTTTTATGTCATTGGAGATACCAACCTTTTAAGACACCTACTATGAAGTAGCATTTTTGCTGTTGTTCTGCTACCCTACTTCTTTCCCCGCAAGAATTCCAATTTCAAACTCAAGTGCTTCAGTAGCTCCTGTTAGTCCTCCACGTGCACTTCCCTGTATCTTATTTGCCATAAGTACCATCTGCCTAGTTAAGATAAGTCTCCCTAGCATTCATCAGCTCTCTCTCAAATGCTTGTTTTCACTTTGCTATGAAATTTTCCTGGGTGATTGATTTTTAAAAAATAAAGGAAGAAGTGGTTAGTCCTCCACGTGCACTTCCCTGTATCTTATTTGCCATAAGTACCATCTGCCTAGTTAAGATAAGTCTCCCTAGCATTCATCAGCTCTCTCTCAAATGCTTGTTTTCACTTTGCTATGAAATTTTCCTGGGTGATTGATTTTTAAAAAATAAAGGAAGAAGTGGGTCTGTCTATTGTGATTGCCTAATTGGTTCTAAAAGTCAAGCTGTTCCTTCTGCAATTATCTCTAACAAACTACAATTGGAAATCGGTCAGTGATGAATTTATGAACCGTAAAAATAATCAAAGCACACTTGGGCAACTCTCCTGACTGACTCTGAGCACAGTAACATTAAAACCAGTATTTTAAAATGTGTAGTGGATGTTCACAAGAAATATTTGGTTGAGTTTTTTTGTAACCCTGGTCTGGTAGAGCTACAGTTGGTCTCAGATAACTGGAGAACTATTTTCTATACAATTTTAATGTTGACTGCTAGAAGTGTATATGCATTTCAGTTCTTCATTTAGATAGTTTAAAGAGCTGGGTTTTTTCATTTTTATGTTACTGCTGTCAGGAGAGACAGGAGCAGGAATGGGAAACATCCAAGATAGTCTTAAACTGTAGATATGCAAACATCTTTTTATATCCAGCTATAGGAAAAGAGTATTTTTTTCAGGAATTCCTTTCACATAACTTCAGTTACTAGGTTAACAAGTAACTGTCTGTGCTATTATCTAACCTTTAAAAGAGTTAAGACTCAGTTACAAGAAACTATTGCTATGTGTAGTTTATGCTTGGGAGGCTTGCTTATTTAATTAATGTTTAATATGAAATGGTAAAATAGATCCGATTTGTTGCATTGCTGCTGTTGTCTTCAGGCATTATTATTACTTTATTTGGAATCATGCAAATGTCAGACTTACAATCTCTTGGAGAAATAAATTGAAGGATCTTGACTTAATTTTTTCACTTACCTTTACCTCAATGTTTAAGTATAAACCTGAGTGATTTAAAGCTTTGGTGTAAGCACAGAACTCTCTTTCATAGTCCTAATAAAAATAGGTGTCTGGTGTCAAAATTGCATGTAATTAGTTTAGAGGAGTATTTTAAACAGAAAACTGTGACTCTTCTTTTTTCCCTTCATGGAAAAAGATAAACCTGTATGTTCTGTGTCATTTTCATTAATTCTTGCTGCTTATACTATTTTTCTCAGCCAGCGTTATTGTAATGTTGTCCTGCTTTTGAGTTATTCAAGTCCTATTTTGGAATGGGTCTTTGTACTGAATGTAGAAATGTTAAGGCATGTGCATGTAAAAGCTGCCTTTCTGAGTGGAAATATGTTTGTCCCCACTACTGGTAAATAAGGAGGAGAAAGTCACCAAAAGAAGAAAGCTAAAGACTTCACAGCAATGGCAAAGAGCACAAATGCCAACTCTTACAGCATGGGAGGAGAAATTACTGGGAAGTCAAGCATGGCTGAGCAAGGACATTCTTGACCTCATGAATTTTATATCCATCTCCCAGGGTCTTCGTGGTCATGATCACCAAGGCTACAAAACTGAGCACCTGAAATACTGTACGTGTGATCTCAAGGGGCAGATGGACTCTTAACAAGCTGTCTGCCTCCTCACGGTATAGACCACCATCGAGCCTCTGTGCACTGGGGAGAAATAAATTGCTCTCTCCGTGGTTACAGTCGTTCACTGTGTGAGGGTTTCAAATACTGCATTAAGCAGAACACCTTTTTTTGGGTTGTTTTTTTTTTTTTCAGGGCTTGTGCCTTCACTTGTCTTTGCTGGTGTCATAGAGGACTTGAGTCAGGTAAATGTTTCAGGCAACACGTTTGTGCCTACTGTGCTCTTTCCCACTCAAGAGTTTTTAGTTTGTTTTTTTTTTTTTTTTAAAACCACCTCATTCCTCCTTGTGCAGTTTCCAAGAGGCAGGGTCATGCCTGTCACCCAAGCCCGCTCCCCACCCAGAGCAGAGTTTGGCGTGTTGGGAAGGACACCCTGAATAAGCTGACACCCAGCTGGGTGGGCTCTCTTCTGTCTGAAGAGTAAGACGTACAGAATAACTTTCTGGGAGTCCTCACCTCTTCAGCTGTGCTGTGCTTGGCTGGGTGACCCAGCCAAAACATGGTTTGGAGGCGGACTGTGCCTGCTCGCCTCGCCGTGCTCACTCCAGGGTCACAGCCAGCTCCTCTTGCAGAGCTGCCTTTCTCTTTCCCAGGTGGAGTGCAGTTGGAGGTCCCCCTCTCTGTGTGGATCTTATGGAGGCTCTTAGGACCACAGAACACAGTGTCTCCTGCTGCCACCACCTGTGTGCTTTCCCCCCTCTCAACAAAGTGAGTGACAAAATAAAACATATGCTTCCAAGCAGATAGCTTTAGGGAAAGGCCACCCCAGCAGCGGGGAGCCA
Source organism: Trogon surrucura (assembly GCA_020746105.1). Lineage (NCBI taxonomy): Eukaryota > Metazoa > Chordata > Aves > Trogoniformes > Trogonidae > Trogon > Trogon surrucura. Next base: position 48,785,895 of record CM036621.1, on the reverse strand, counting down.
TACCTGTAGCTTGTAGAAACCAGGTCAGTGCAAGTGTTTGGTCTTCTCCTTTATCCCCTGGAGACTTACTTGTATTTGCTAAAAAGGTGTGACATGAGCACTGTGGGTCTGAACAAAGGAATCTGTGAAGGAGAGAAGAGCAGGCCTGTTGGCCATCGTGTGTCCCTGAAGGTGTGGGCACTGATCTCTGTAGGCTGCTTCATGTCGCAAATAATGTGAACTCCTTCAAAGCTACGCTCTGTTCTTGTCAACGCAGTGGGAGCAGAACCCACACTGCTGCTGTACAAAATGCCACTGCTGAAGAGAGCAAGACAGTTCTCTTTCTTAAATATATATATGCGTATATATCTACGCACACACAAATATGTGTCTATATATAAAATGTTCTAACTTAGTTCTACTGAAAGCTTTAGTCCCTGGCCACCCTAAGGATGCACACAAAAAAGCGGTGTGCTGGTGCAGTTAGAAGTGCGAGGGGGTTGCTGATGCTAGCTGGGATGAGGAGCAGCCTGATGGATTGTCTCTGGATGGGTCCTTGAAGAGATTTTCTGCAGGATCGGAGGAGTATGCATAAGGTGTCCTCTTCTCCAAATTCTCCTGTCTAATGATCCCAGGCTGTGGATAATTAATGAGCAACAAGCTTTATCGTGTGCTCCCAACTAAGGATCTGTTTCGGATCCTCTGTAATGAGGTGGTTTGTGTTGACCCTTCACTAACCTACAGTTGTCCTGATGCTTTAGAGCAGAGACTTTCTTTATCATCTGCTGTCATAATGTCATCTAGTTCTCCCAGTCTTTCTCAGTTACGAAATCAATCACTGCCTGATACTGCCACTGGATCCTGGTGCTTGAGAAGCTTTGGACCCTCTTGCAAGATGTGTTTAAGTGTCCCTTCCTCAGGGCCTGAGCTGCACACCTCTTTGTATTCTCTGAGACACTGAAGGGGCTATTGGCATTGCAGAAGACAGCTCTAGGGAAACGTGAGGGGATAAGTACAGAAGAAATATTAATTTAGGGAGTGGCAGCAGAAGGTAGTGGCAGGTGCAGAAGAGAGCTGCTTTGAATGTAAAGGAGTAGATGAGGAAGGGCAAAAGAGTCACATTTGAGGGCTGTTGCTTGTCAGTAACCATGAAAACATGTGCACCATGTCTTTTTCCATAATGTAAGAAGTACTTCGTGATGTTGTAGGAGCTCCTACAGTAGGTCAGAGCCACCTTTTTGGTGTGCTTTGGAGGGTGGTGTCCGCTTGGTTGGTCCTGATTTTTATGTCCGTGGTGCCAGAGGTGACACGGTGCGCTTCTGCAGTGGGACATCTGGCCTGACTTGATCCAGAAGTTTATTTTGCGCACACGAGAACTGCTCTGACCCCATGGATGGTGGGGACAAGTGGAGGTTCTGCTTCAAGATGCTACTGCTGCTCCGGACCAAACAAGGACCCACTCCACAAGTGCCTGGCCTGGGGTGGTTCTCACCGTTCCTCACAGCTGTGATCAGCACTGGGGACTGGGGAGAGCCTCTCTGTGTTCAGCAAAAACCAAATTGCACGGGAGATTTAGTTACTTTTTGATCAAGATTTAGATAGGTATTTGTAGCTGTCACAAAAGGCATAGCTTTACCACAAGGAACCTTTCAGTGATTCAAGTCTCTCTGTCAGGAAATCACCAGAAGAAAAGTGCAGTGCAAAATATTTACATTTCTCCAATACCCTTGCTTTCTAAAGTGCTTGAGTTATCCAGTTACTTGTTTAATTTCTTTGCCTTTCTTCTCCACTGCCAAAAATTGAATAAGCAGCAGACAAAAAAAACTTCAGGCCCGGTATTTGGTAAAGAGAAGTTATAAGACACTGAATACAATATTCTATATATCTAACGTTATTTTTCTTAAGCTTAGGGAAGCTTTTCTGCAGGGGTACGTTGTGTTGTATTTTTATTTTTTTAAATAGGCTTTATCAGTTTTGTGAGGAGTGATTTTATTTTCTTTCTGTCCACACTGGTGAAAATAGTTGGACAAATCAAGGTCTTGTATGAACTTTTGCTTCATAAAAAATTTGCAGAAATTTTCTTTTTCTCTCTTTAATGACTACTGGCAAAGCTACGTCTTTGTTTTAAATACAGTGGCTGTTATTGCTAGCACGTTTAAAGAGTGATTCTGTGAAACAGTGTAGTACATTAGTAAGTCTAATTAAACCATGCTTGTTTTTCCCCAAATTGTTGATTTCTGAGTATGCAGTTTGTGTCAACTTTAATCAGTTAAGTACACTGGTCTCCGGAGGGCGATTGCTTTAGTGTTCGTAATCACTGTAGTGTAGTTCATTAAGAAGCTATCACAGAATTCCGCAGGGAACAATTTATAAAAGATTATCTGCTTGCTCTGAAGTAACCTTGGGGACAAATGTCAAGGAGTCAGTAACAGAAGTAAAGGATTTTAGATGAGTGCTTCTGTGTACTTGGCAATTCACAACTGTCTTGGTCTGGGAGAGGAACAGACTGTAATTGTTCCTGTTTTCTTCCCTCTTGTATATTTGAGCACCGAAGAAATCGTCTTTCTAGCCTTCCTCCTTTTTTTTTGTGTTTGCTAACTGGAGCAGTTCATGCCATTTAAATTACCCAAAGCCCTCTAAGTAAGCTACTGTTGTTGTGTTTGGGTGGGAGGCATGAGCTGGGACTTTAGGCACATGAGAATTGAGATGGCCTTTGTGGTTGATGAAAGCAAGCTGACGTTCTCTTCATCGCCTCATTCCAGGTGGAAACGGTGTTTTACCTGCTACGAGAATTTGGCAGGATGCCGTAGCGGTGCTATATGCAAAATAGAGAGGAGCAGGAGAGAGAGGAAACGTGATGTGCAGAGACACATTGAGGCAGCAGAACAAGGAGTCCAACAGAGCCTGGGGAGGGTGGGGCTGGGGAGGGTGAAGGGTGCTTGGTTTCCTAGGCTGCAATGAAGAGAGAAAGAAGCAGCGTTTGTAACCTCATGCAAGAAGATGAATGGAAGGGGAAAACCATCTTGAGCTGGTGCGTAGGCAGACAAGACAGGAGAGAGCTGCCCCAGGAGACAGCCGTGCAGTGGCCTGACTTTAAGCACGCTAAGTTTTCAGGTGTAATTTCAAGCCCTTTTTCCCAAACTGTGATGTACAAAGCCTGGAACTTTCTTTGTTGGAGTTGCTGCTTCAGTTTGTAAATAAATAGCTAGCTTCAGACATCTGCTTGTATAAATGACTGCTGCTCCTTTCATTGATCTGAATGGGTTAAATTGTATATAAAAAATGGTTTAGCAATGAACTTTAATTTAATCAGTCTATTAGATCAGAAATCCTTGGATCTCTAAAGAAGTTTCTTTGATAGGACGTTCATTAGCTGCTTTTGTCTGGCTTATTCTCTCCTTAAATTAATGTATTAAACATATTTTACATGTTAAAGGAGAATTTTAATTTACAATTTACATGTTTACTCTCTCTTCAAAAGAAGTGCTCTGTGGTTGCATTTCAAACATCGGCAGGCATAGATCTAAATGCTTGTCTGTGACAGGGTTTCAATGGCATCACTTCTGTGGTTGTAAGAACTGCCACGTGGGAAGATCTGGTGCCTTAACTGAATTAGAACCTCCTACCAGTGCAGTGCTTTGGGACTCCCTCATCTCAGGAGAGGCTATTTCAAAAGCAAATTTTGATTCGTTGCTCCTTGCTGCAGTGGCAGATTTTTTTTTCCTCCTCTTTTGACATGCCATAAATAAATCTGTGGGCAGGGGTTTAATGTAACTTTTCACTCAAATGCAACACAAAAATACTCAAGACTGGAAAGGGGCCAATTATAAAGGGTTATTTATAACAGTCTGTTGATCTTCTGACTTGCTTGTATCGACTTTGCCGTGCTTGAGCTCAGAACGGTGTCAGTACCATGGAGCAGAGTGTGTTTCCTTCGTTATGCCCTCTTCCACATACACTCGGTGGTTTTAACCAGCTACTGCTCTGCTTGGGAACCCTGTCTCTTTAGTTCAGGGATCATGCTTGAATCTTCCAAGCTAACAGAGTAGAGAAGAATTAAACATGCTTGCAGACCTGAGGCCTGCAGTGGGCTCACAAAGACGTCTAACCTCGTGGGTGATGTCTGTGCTGATGCAAAGCCTCCAGGAGAGCTGGGGGACAGGGAGAGAGCCTGCCTGGGCACGGCTGGAGCACAAACCTGATAAAGAGGTTTGGGAAGTTCTGCAGCCTTTTCCGCAGGGTCTGTCCTGAGCAGACCATGCCACTTCTCTACAAAAAGTGCAAAGGTCCGAGGTTACCCCTCGGTAGTGGGTGTACTTGTACTCTGTAGCTTTGATGTTAAGCATGTAGAAGAAAAAAGACAAAAAGCAGCATTGTGAAGAAAAAAGCCTCGTCGGGTGCTTACCAGCTGAAGAGGCGGATCCCTGGGTCTGATTCTCCTCTTGCAAGTAGATTCTCTCGTTGAAGTGGAGCAGCATAAAGATGTGCATTCTTAGCATTTCAAGATGACATCTGCCCTGCTCCTATGTGTGAAGATAACCTCTAAAAATTCTTGTACGTAGTGTTAACTTTCTGTTTTCGGAGTGTGTAAGTCAGAAGTTCAGTGAATGTTTGAAGCCAAGGGTGATGCTTTATTACATTAAAAGAAGACAGAATTTTTTGAACTGTTAAATCTGACAGGATCTTTGGTGGCTTGCAAATCCTCTTAGTTCATCAGGAAAACATGAAGCAAGAGCTCAGGCAAGTGCTTATCTGCATGCAGCAAGCAGGCTCTGCTGAAGTCAATAATGCAAAGTGATTATTTTTGCAATGCAACAGTGTCAAGTTTTTCAAATGTGAAATACTTCACTCCTGCTCATCTGTTCCATCCCGCTTCCCTTTCTCAATGTCCTAGATTTAAATCGAGGCTAGACTCAAACTCATTACAAAAAGCGTTGCCCTCCGGTAGTAATTTAGCATTATTTTTTATAGGGTCATGGAAGGTTATGAAATGAATCCAGCAAATCATAAAGCTTGAATCGGTGGGAACATCGGAAATGATATTAAGAATTTCACACATAAGTTATTCAGTAATAAGAATCCTTTTATGCTTTTTGGTGTCTAGGATGTCTGTGAAAACGTACAGCCCTCTGAAAACTCACAGCCTGACAGAGATTTTTGCCGTGTTTTTTTGTGTGGTTTAGTTTGGGGTTTTTTTTTTTGATAGAACTCTTGTGCAAAGCCAGCCTGGATGATTCAAGTGTCCCCAAGTCTTAAAACCAGGGTCCAGCAGATGAGAATTTGGGAGAAATTTAGGTAAACTTCAGAAGTGAATGTTTGTGGGATGGGAAAATTATTTTATATAAATAATTTGAGTTGCAACATCTACACACGTACGATATGGCTTGTTGCTGCTTGTGTTGGAGCAGAAGCTGTTTTGTCTTGAGAGATAATCTGCAAGTGTCCTGGTGGGGAGGCCCTGGGGAGCTTTGGCACTGTAAGGTGAGCTCTTCAGAATTTCAAAATCAATGCAACTGAGTTGCTCTTTTGTTTGTTTCTTTTTAGCCGTGCTGTAAGTGGTTGAACAGTTGTGAGTAGTTTGCAACCCTGCAAATGCCCTTTTGGCATTCAGGCAAGTTTTAGAAACGGGCAGACCCTAGGGAGCTAGCGTGAGCTCCTCGTACCTCTTTAGGATGCTCGGTATTGTAATTCTCTCTCACGTTCTCCAGCTGCAGTCTACCATCACCTGGTGCAGATGAAAGGTGACCCTTAAAAAGTTAATTTGTTCCTTCTCCTTCAAGTGGAAGAAAGCAAATCGTCGTGCTTTAGTAAGGTCCCATTATCAAGGGTTCTGGTTACGATTGGATGCAAGAAATTCTTAACACCCCCAAGACATTCACTCTGCCTCCCTGAGGGGCAGAACAGCCTTTGAGGGCAGCAGTGGAAGAGGCTCCTGACTTTCAGGGGTCAGAGCACCTGCTACGGCAGAGCAGCTGGCAGGAGGCAGAGGCACTCTAGCCATTCCTGGTTACCCACACTGCATCACTCTGTCCTCAGGCTGCGTCCGTGCCAGGGGCAGCATAGGTAGGGACACCAGAGCGGAGCACCCAAGTACGGTGACACCGTGGCAGCCTGTGCACCTTCTCATGCCTGAGTGCTGGAGTGTGAAGTGGAAACTGAGACCTTCACTCCTGTTGCTGTTCTCCAGGCTCTTCACACCACAAAGTCCTCCTTTAATCAGAGACTTCGGCTTATTTTTTCTCCAGCACTGTATAAAACCCTAGTTTTCCTAACCTGTGCTGTGCCGAGTTTCTATGATGGTGGTCGTAGTTGAAGAAGCACACAACTTAAAAGGTAAAACAATGACTTTCGTCTGTTATTTGAAATAGTCCATTTTTTCATACTCTTATTTGAAATTGTCTTATTTTTTAATACTTGCCAAGGAGGTGACAGTGTGGTCATTTGGAAATGGGGGTGACTGCTGAGCACCATAGTCTTAAAATGTGCAGAAAACTAATTCTTAGGTGTCTCGGGCCTGTCCTATTTTGCAGCTTTTTTGTCTGTAATGCTGTTGAGGATGATGAGTACTTTTGAAAAATTTGCTGTCTTTGCCACACCTGCTGGTTTCAGAAGCACCATTAGGAGAAGATGCTGAAACTGAAAACTGTGCCTGACAATATGAGCATTGCCGGGCAGATTCACATTATTAAAAGCAGATGAACTGAGTAGATGGTTGTGCAAGATCAAAGGAAGATTGGAGGCTGTTGTCCGGATAATGCTGACATCGTGTCTTTTTCATTAGGGCATAATTGGACAGCGTTCGTAAGGGATATGGATTTCTGTGGTCCACCACTCTCAGCAGAGAGCCTGGAACAGGAAGCGAACTGAAATACGCTCATTTATTCAAGTTCTTTGCCATCGATATGGAGTTTTTACTTTGAGGCTTTATCTTTATTGTAAAAGGTGCATTTTAGCCATGAAATGATTAATGCATAGTCTTTGTCCTGCTACTGAAAGTCAGGTTTTCACGGGTAGGCAGTCAAATGCTAGTGGGCCGTGAAGGCAGGAGGTGCAATACTGATCTTATTTAATTGTTAGTTGTGAGCTCCAGTGCCCACATTTCAGTGGGATTTTGCAGTAGGGTAGCTTAGTTATGTTGCTACTAAAAACCCTGTCTGTCTTCTAGGTCGAAAAGCTTAGCCTTGGTGGTGGGTGATCCTTTTGGGTCTCTTTCTGTACTACTTCAATGTTGTGCATTTTCTTAGTGTTTAAAGGTTGTGGACTCTGAGGTCGGTGCTAGTAGAACCTCAAAATAAGCTGTGTTTGACACCATTTGGAGGCAGATTCCTCTGAAGCTTCCTGTTAGCAGGATTTGCAAACCCTCTCTATTCAGTTGTGTTTAGATGGGTGCTTGGAGGCAGTAAAATGATTTGAGATGTATGGTCGTGTAAGAATGGTATTTCTCTGTACTCATGCTATACTTAAATCTCTTTTTCGCTGACATTTTCACACAAATACTTGTCTGACACAATTTTAATTTTAAGAATGGATTGCTGAGTTAAGTTTTATACCCACCCTTTGAACTAGCCAGGGCAGTTTTCAGCAGGAGACATATACTAAGGTATTATTCCTGTCCTTGACCAGAGGAAGCAACAGGAATAAAGCTCCTATACACAAAGACTTGAACTTGCGGATGAATGTGCAGTATTTCCTTTTTGGTGACTTACAAATATCAGGCATCTATGAAATGAGAAAGCTTCTGCAATATTTTTATTTTAATTCGTAAAACATCACCCTTAATCTAGATTTATTTCCAGTAATTTCACGGATTAATAGAAAAACAAAGTACACAAATGTGTTCAAATCACCTGAAGCGCTTGCCTAATTGACTGTGCTTTTCCTTTGCAGGATGTTGTCTGGGGGTTAAACTCTTTATTTACTGTAAGTAAATTAATATTTTGCGTATCCACTTCCCATTTTCCCACCTGCTTTGGTTTCAGCATCACCTAATGTGAACCCTGTGCGTTGCCCCTTAAACTTCAGGTCATTATTTCCTTTGGTTTCAATGGGTGTTGTACAAGTATGAAATTGGTTTGTGCTTTTGTTTATGTGACTGCAAGACTTGTACAGACAATCTGAAATGCCAGCTTTTTTTATACATTGTGTTTTACTTTTGGTTACAAATCTCTTGTGGGATATTTTGATAACAAATTACTTGGGATCTTCCACACGGTATGATATTCCTCCTCCTGGTGTGCAGGAAGTAGAAATTCATATTGCTCTGAGAAGGAATTATGTCGATCTTACACTTTTTAAAAATTTTGTTTAGGACTTCGTGACTGCCCTGCAGTCTCATTCCTGTTTTGAACACTTTATATTCTTGTTCAAGGGCCTCAGTACCCACCTGCATAATTTGCATAAACTCCGACTTGTCACAGAAATTACATGATTTTTGGTCAGGGATCCCATTTTCCCCCATTTCCTTAGATTGACAATGCAAGAAACCTGTGCCTTGTGATTACAGGAGCAACTTGAAAATGGAGGAGAGGGTAGGAAGCTGCAAGAAGGAAGCAGGGTACAGCAGCTGCTTTTTCCCTAAAAACAGAGAGAGGCTAAGTCTTTACGGTACAAAAGCTGTCTTTTCTAGGCATTCTGGGGTTATGGTCCCCTTCCACAGCTGTTGCTGCTGAATAGGAAGGTCAGGAGAAGGCCAAGATAGCCACTAACTTGATCACCATGTTTGAAATCAGCTCTGGAGAGAACTACTCCAGCCACTCCAGAGCATTCAGAGGAGACTGAAAAAGTGTTGGGTGAGAAGCGTCACTGTGGGCTTTGCCAGCCCCAGCCTGTTTTTGGAGAGAAAAACTCCTTCCAACACTACCTGCAGGAGGAGGGGCAGAGCAACAACTGGGCTCCCAGTGAGCCAGGATCATGGTATATTTCTAAAACCCCTAGAACAGACCAAGCCGGTCACTGGCTACGATCTCCAAAGCTTTCCTGGCATCCAAGGGCTTAATTTATTTCGACAACTTCTTTGGTAAATTGATTTAGAAGATTGGAGAGCATTTGCCTTTTCAACAGAGAGTAATTGCATTTCACAGTCAGTCTCCCACTGCATGCTAAGTAACTGGCAGAAAGCAAAATCCACTGGAGGCACAAAGAAGGGCCTCCAGAGGCAGAACTGCATGTAAAAGTAATCTGTTGGGCAAACATCTGCAAAGGCCGATGGTCACATATCAGAGACCACGGGGATTTGTCACAGCTGGTAAGAGCCGTGCTTCCCATCTTGCCGCTTGGATTTCCCTCACACCCAGCTTATTATAAACAATTAGGCTTTGAAGAGCTGGCATTGGATTGTACTGGCCTTGCAGAGACTTCTGGGGGTTTCTCAAAGAAACTGGGTGAAAACGAGGTGGATTGGTGTCCCCGTGTGAATGAAACAGGAAGTTTGCTGCTTGAAAACAAGTCGAAGGCTGACACGAGCCTTTCACATTTGTGAAATGATGGCATTTCACTGCTGTCACAGGCTAACCTCAATCTGGGGAAAGTGATCTGGGCTGCAGGCAGAATAGAGAGGTTTGTGATTCAATATTATTTTTTAAGGGTAATTCCTCTTTTAACAGCATTTTGGTTTCTTTTGGTTTTAACCCTAGACCCTTTCTCCTTCCAAAGTTAGTATTTATTGAGATTATACTGACAGACCTGAGATTTATTTTGATTATTTGTGCTTCTTGGCCCCATGTGCCCTTAGCTCTTGAAATCTTTGCACTCCCTTTCCTCTCAGCCCTGTTTTTCCCATTGCACTAGAACTTCCCTGTCTGTGAGGCTGTGGGGTATCCAGTTTCTTCACAGAGGGAATTAAACTGCTGTGCCGCCCTTATCACCAGTCTGTTTGCAGGTTGGTTTATAAGGGTTTGCTCCACCCTTGAACAAAAATCAGCAAGGAATTGTGCCTTCTGAAACTTTGAATGTTCCTTCAAAATTCGATTTTAAACTCTCTCAGTTTTCAAATAGGAATGCATTACTGCCTGAGGGAAGTGTCACTGTGTGTGGCATGTCACCGGATAGGGTCAAATGCCCTCCTGCTTTTGTCCTTTAATTGACTTGTGACTTGGTTTGCAATCATCAAACCCATTTGCATCTACCTTTGGCAGGGAAACCTACCAAGGTAGTGAGAAAATGGCACTGGACTTGCTGGGCTTGCTTTGTTTCATTATCTTGTTCGTTAGAGCTTTGGATTCCTTGTATGATGCAGTGAGTGGGAACCCTCTGATGTTATCTGTTTCTTTTCTAGGATCTTTTGAATTTTGACGATCCTTTGAATATTGAGGCTGCAGAGCACCATTTGCGTGACAAGGTGAGTCAGCGGTTTATTTAAAGCATGTTGTTCCTAAACAAATACACATACTGTACTTGGTGATTCCCAGTCAGTCCTTTTAAAGCATTCAAGTTGGTACTTAAGGCAGTTGAGTGACTCATTGTATCAGCAACCAGTTACTCAAAGGAAATGTGCTTTATTTGGGAAAGTAACACAGTAGCGTTATTCACCAGATGCTGGAATTTTTGACTGCAATGTAGTCATCTCCCCCAAATACAGGATCTTTCCCTTGTGTCTGAGATTTTCGCTGAAGTTGTGCGTGTACTGCGTAGTGAATGATGGTGAATTGGTTTAGTGCAGTTACATGAGTAGCCTTTACCTTAGAAGGCCTAAATAGGTCTCACCCGTCTCTGTCTTCCAAAATCAACTTTTTTCTTCAGAACTCTCTGATGTGGCATGCTTCTATTAAGCCAGGAGAAATCTGGACACATTTGAAGGGCAGGAGTGGAAACTTTATTTTCTTTTTGCTCACTCTGTTTGTTCTGTGGATATTATGGACTGTGCAAAGCAAAACATGGTGTTGGTTAGTGATGAATGGTTGTGAGATGTGCCTCTCAACTGAGAGTGAGCGTGGGGGTTGAGATGACCGAAGTACAAACTTCTCCATTGTATGGATCTCTGAAGCTGTGTGATGTTACATTATATAGATGCGTACCTCGAGCAAAAGTTGGCACGTTCAAGATCTCGTTTTAATTAAACTCTTGCAATACTTTGGTTGAAGTTAACCTTAAGGATGGAAGAAAGTTTCCAGGTAAATGCTGATTTGAAGAGTTCATTGAAAATGCAAAGTCAGGCAGCGCACCTAATTTCTCTCCCTTTTTTCAAGAGGAAACATCAGGATTTCAAGTTCGTGTCTCTAGCTGTTTTTGTGCCTAATGAAATCTTGTAGCTTTTCTGTCATTTGTCAGTGTTTGCAGAGCTGGGATGAGTCTGTAAGCCTGAGGTGAGAAGAATTTGGTAGACGCTCACTCTGGAAGAGATGGGGTTTTTTTTTGGCAAAAGAGTGCTGGGAAGCCTTCCAAGCCATAAAACACAAGAAGTAGTCACAGAGGGGAAACAACCCGAGAAACAAAACCAGCATCGTGAAGGTAGCAAGCTGAATAATTTTCTTTATTTGCATTGTTAGACTGAATTATTCCCTAGTACCTTGCCAGGGAAATTTGTAGCTCTTTGGGAATGATGAGGCTACACACCTATTGCTGAGTGTTCCATTTGGCACTTGATTTCTTCGAGCTGCCAGAGGAAAAGCAGTGTGTCTGGTGTGTGGGTAGGTTTTTGTAAGGAGAGATGATTTCACAGTGCTAGTCTTGTGTCAGATGTGCTGAGGCCATGAGAAGGGAGCCTTGCCAGTGCTTTAAGTGTTAGACCTCAGGCCAGCCAGCCAGTGATGTCTTTTTCCCAATGAGTGATAAAATGCTGAGAAACTGACATCCTGCCTCTCTCAACCTCTTTCAGAAATTGGAAATCTTGAGAGTCCACAGAAAGGATGGATGATACTTGCTTTTAAAAACACCTCTCCCTCAGAAACGGAGAGGTGTGTACTCGAAACACATACTGCTACACTAACAGCATGAAAGTTTTCTTGGTTTTTTTTTTAGATAATAACAGCTATGGAGAAATGAAAGGGACATTGAGTGATTTCTTTTTTTTGTCTTCTAAATTGAAAATATTTTTGGAATAAGCATTTCTTATTTAGTAAACTCCAAGTAGTCTCTTTGCAGACACCTGTAAAAATTAATATTCTGCCATGCTAACTCTTCTTGTGGAGGTTGTCTCAATTTATTTTAGGTATTTAATTGATAGCGATAGCACCAGTTAGTGCTGAATTTTCCATAGTATGTCTTACAACAGCATGAAGACAAAACCTATGACGCCTGTCTGGAGAGAAAAAACTACACATGGGAGAGAAATGGCTGCTTTTACAATCAGCCTCAAAGGACGCAATTGCAGAGGTCTCTCATGGGGATAGATGTCGTGCAGCACTTTGTTGTGAAGTCAAACTACCATGATCCTGTGCCAACTCTTAAGCAAATACTCACAATGCACAATGTAATTCATGTGGGAATGCTAATGAATTTTCCCTGAGACATATTCACATGTGTAGAACAATCGCATGTATATTGTATATGTAATATATATGCCTGCGTTCACAATCTGTGTAGAAACAGATGTGCAAATATGTTTGTATACAAATAGTCTGCATCTAACAGATACTGTAAGAGACCGCCTTTGGTGATTTGACAGCGTGGGAGTCAGGTGGCTTGTGACGGCCAAAACAAATAAATCTTGAGCTGTCTTCTGTGGTTCTTCTGGAGGAGATGACTCAGTAGTTCACTGATGTCATTTCAGATTTGAAATCCTGGGATCCTTTTGCCGACGTTCCGGGCTAAGTGTGGCTGCCTGAGAGGTTAACAGCTAATCTAAGGACTGCCTCTGGTTACTGAAAATGTGAGACTGGAGTTTGTTCAGTTCCGTAGGCTGGCGTTCAGTCATCAGGAATGGCTGCCGCCTTGCAGATGCTGGAAGAAGTCACATCATAGATATCAAAGCCTTGTTATTGTTTCTTGGAAAACAGTTGTGCTGTTAATGTTTGCGATACGGATCAGGCTAGAAGGGACAGTTTTAATCTCTTCCTGCAGAAATAACCTCTTCATTTTTGCATGAAATCTATGGTTGTAACTTTTGGAAGGCAACCTTGTTCAAAGATGTAAAAATGATACAAAATTCAGAGTTCAAGTTGTTCAATTCATTGTTTAAAAAAAAAATTGTCTTATCTGAAATATGAGTGAGTGCATCTTCAGCTTCCAGCGCTCGGGGCCTCCTGCAGCTGAAAGAAGCAGCTGTCAGTTACTGAACTTCTTCGCTCTAGTGTCTTTCAGCCAAAGATCATGTAGTCTCTTTTGCATGAATCCTTTTTGAAGCACATATGAATGTTTATGCAGCTTTAGTAATTCTACAGTTCTTCTTCACACACTTTGCAAGATGTCAGTTTCTTTTTGGAAGGCTGTACAACAAATTTGAGCAGAATCATCCACATCTGTTTTCACAAAAACTAGACAAAGAGATTATCTCAGTATTCAGACTTGTGTGCCCTCTACTTATGTATCCAAAAACTACCTTCTTATCAGCTACAGAAGCAATAAATGATCTAGACATCTGTGTTATGATTGGTTATTTTCATCAAAAGATGTTTTTATTGACAGAGGATGCTGTCTGCCACCTTGTGTGACTTTTAATTAATTTCGTAGAGATAGGGCTTCTGTATTTGTCTACCTTAAGTGGTACTGTTAAGTGATTTCCTTGTCGTTGCCATCAATTTTGTCAGTCATGGTTTTATCTTACGATTATCATCAAGTGATGTTAGACCCTCCAAAGCTTAGTTACCCACATGGTACTAATGCTCCATATATAAAGTCAGACGTCCTCCCTGTCACTCATGAGCTTAATCTCACGCTCTCTTGTCACGCACCTCCGAGAAGGCTCTGTCTTAGTGATCACCTCCTCATCAGTATTGGGGGCTGCTTTTAGGTCCCCCCCAAATCTGCTCTCCACCAGCAAGCCCTGATCCTTCAACCTCTCCTCGCCCCGAGACCTTCCTGGCAGCGCTGTCCCCAGCCGGGCACCTGGAACTGTCCTCGGGCGGGGGCTGAGTGTGTCCCAGAAGCAGAACTGCTTCACATGTGGCCTTGCTGGGCCTCCTGAGGTTGCTGTCAGACTTTCATCTGGCCTGCGCAGGTCCCGCTGGAGGGTGGATTTGCCCGCCAGCGTGTTGACTGCCTCCTCTTCAGGGACTATTTCTGTAGATCTGGTGCCAATTTCCACACTCAACCAGTTTTTAAACTGAAACCTTCTTGCAGACTTGTTGACTCTGGCTCTCAGCATTTAGTAAAGCATTCAGATAAAACTCTAGTTTCTATTCATTCTTTTTTACTTCTTTTTTTCCCCCTCTGCTTTCGTTTAGCTCGTAATTGTTTCCAGCTTGGGGAAAGCTAGCATTGTTCATTTTTGGAGTGCCACTTTTTGGAATATTCCTGGTGCCCATGTTGAATTGCAGTTAGGTCATTATCACTGGAAGACAAGCCACTGTCTTCTCTTGGTTTAGAACTCAGTAAATCAGAATGAAAAGGTGATTGATCTCTCTTCGCAAACTAAGGGAGGTGTTTCCCAACATTCAGTCTTCTTACACTGATATAATCTTGTCAGTTTAGTAGTATGAGTTTTCTTGTTGAATTTGAAGAGCCGCTTACTAGTTGCTTAGCTGGCACTGCTGGATTTAGCAAAGGGGTCAGCCTGTCAGTAATTATGTGAATGACCAGAGCTATTAATCATCAATCAAATCTACCCAATGGATTCCTAAGCAATAAGCAGATGTTTAAGTTCTAATGACTACTCACTTTAAAAGGATCTGTTAAAAATTACAGGATTTGTGGTTTTGTATGGTGAACAAATAGAGCTCTCTTGGTTTGGTTTCTGTGACAGCCAGGTGGGCTGCGTACTGAAAGAACAGGGATATAACTTTGTAATACAAAACCGAACGGGCTTAGTTGTTCAGGACTCGTGTATTCCTTAGCCAGAGGTGCTGTGGGCGCTGTGTCTGCTCTTTGTTAGCTGAAATCTAGAAAATACTTTCCATACGTTCATCTGTCATGATTGTTTTGAGATACTACCTCAGGCCATTGCAATTCACTGGGTTCCTTAAAAGCCCTTGTACTTCCTAGTAGTGTTTGCCGTTGCCAGAAAACATTCCAAAGCCATATGTGCAGTATGCAACAGGAGAATTCATTACACTGTTCACATGGCTTAAGGGAGAAATGTTTTTGCAAATATTCCTTAGCTTGCTCCCTCACCTAGGCCTGTCATATCAGGAATGCTAATGCTGTATCCTATAATTATTGTATTTGCCTGATATATTTGGTACAGTTTCAAAGGCGAAAGCAACTTGTGTTATCCTCCAGATTAGTAAACACTCATTTACTTGTTCATCCGTTGTTGAGTTGTTTTAATAGGATGAGTAACATCACCGTGTGTTATTTTCCTGCACGATCTTTCCATCTTCTGAGTGGGACTCATCTGTCAGTATTCAGAGCACGGAAACACTTCCTGCTGTGTCACTGTGAAAGAGTAAGACAGATAGCACTCTGGAAGGGATCTTTTTTCCCCCTTGTGAAAATCTAGCATATCTTCTTTCACAGGACTTTTACCAGCCGCTCTGAAGTGCCAAATCTAAGAAGTGTAACTGGGATTAGTGTGCATTTGCCAAGGATCCATCTTCGACACAAACTTCTTACTCAGTTTAGCGAGCCCTGATTTTAGTTGCCTTTTCCTTGGAAGGCAGTGATGTATGCTTCCAGTTACAGAGTGCAGGAATGCACTGAACAGCAGGAGCAGCACCTCTCTTCACTGCCTCCAGGTGACTGGTGACTGCATCAAAAGAAGATCAGTAGTGCCACACTTCTGTGGCTGGCTCTTTGCTTGCTCCAGCCAGAGCAATGAGAGCTGATGTCAGAGTCTGTGTAATTGCTCCTGGAAACACCCAGTTCCTCCTGGATGCGGAGGGATCGGCACGGTGCTTCCAACGGGCACTCCAGGCACCCAACGTCCTGATCTGTACCAGTTTCTGCCTGGTTTTAAAGACTGCAGCATAACAACTCTGTGTAATAGGGGTCTTGGGTTTGGCATTTTTCCCCTATCTGCTGCTGCTGTCAGCAAAAGGGGTTGTAATGGTTTCCCTGCCTTTTCTGTGGCTAAATGGGTAGCAAAGCTTGTAGCTGTTATTTTGATACCTTAATAATGAATTATTTTGCATAGGTCTGTAGGGAGGAGTTGGGTTATGGCCCAGGATTTAGAAAGCAAAAAAAGTTTTAGCTATAAAAGAATTTTAACTATAAAAAGTTTTAACTGTAAAAAGTTTTAACTATAGCTGCCGAATTTTAGCAGCTCGGATTGTCACTGACTATGTTACTGGTCCATCTATCTTTAGGTAGATTTATATGCTGTTCATGCTGTTATTTGTAGACTTTATACACTGTTATGATTTCTTTTTATTCTGAGGGAAGAGGATTGTACAATTGTAAGAATATTAAAGGAAAAATTCAAGAGAGTTGGAATTTGGATATAACATACTACAGTTAAATATGGCTCAGCCATTCATGGTGTGTGCTTATGGCTCTGGTCTTTGTAGTTTGTAGTTCTTGTCATCTTTAGTTTTTAATAGATCATCCTTACAGTTGTGGTTTCTAGTCCTGCTCAAGTCATGTAATTTTGATTCCACACCACAGTAATACTAGCACACTAGCAAAAATTTTCCAGAAGACACCAAGGACAGTATTGGCAGCCTCATTTCACCTGGGATAATGCTGTGTTTTCATGAACTGCACCCTCGGATAAATCACACAGTCAGTGCTGGCACCTGTGATACATGAGGCCAGAAGCTGTAGTGGAAGAGGGGTGTTGGGGCGGATTTTTCCTTGTTTAACTTGTGTGCTGCTGTGACAGCTATTGGATACCTCTTCTTCTTTTTTATTTTTTTTTTTGCACAAGAAAGTATGTTACTGCTTGGCTTTTGCTTTTTTGTTTTTATTAAAGACTTCTCTTGGTAATAAAGGAAGGTTTTTATTTCAGGATTGTTTCTGTGGAGGTGGATTTATAATGTTCATGGTGTTATGGAGTCTGAAGCTGCATCTTAAGGTTTTCTCTTAGAATTTTAATTGCCCTACAGAGCCTTGGTTCCTTAGGAAACTAGGCTTAAAAAAAAAGTCTCTTCTCTCAATTGCTTGCAGTCTTTGGAGGTTATTCTAATGAGTCTTCTGGGATGAACATTTTGCTTGAATTACTTGAGGACTGTTGTCTTGTCTTTACAAGTGAGAGCACTAATCTAATACCATTAGAAATTCCATTGATAATTAGGAACAGTTGCTGACTACATATTTCGCTGAAGAGCTTTTATAACCTTTCATAATTGTATGCAGCTTTTTTGAGTCCTTAAGTAGCAAACAGTTCAGGATTTTTATAGAATAATCTTAATTTCTCAAACCCTTCCTTGGGCAACTGGCCAAGAGCCAGCAGCACCTGACAAAATGCCGGTGCCTGAGCAAGGTTCTGGAGTGGACATTAGTGTATCTTCTGAAAACGGGTAAGTCATCGAAAGAGAAAGTTGTCAGCAAGACGTCTGCCTGTGAGTAACGAACACAAGTGAGAAATAAATGCAGATATGTCTGTAGAAGATGTTTAGGCATCCCTTTAGAAATATAGTAAGTTGAATTTCCCCTAAAATTGTCTCTGCATCAAAAACTGCCACTGGCCAGCCTAGCCTCTTAAGGTCTGGGGCCACCAAGAACCATCAACTCCTTTTCCACTACGAGCGATTTCATCCATGCTGAGGTCTTCTTTTTTTGGCTTGTGGGTTTAGTTTTTTTACTATCTGAAACTTCTAAATCTGGCTGGTGAAGCATGTTCTCAACATGAGAAAGCATTACCATTCTTCTGTCTCACCTCAGGTTTTATCAAACCCCATAAACCAGGAGCCCTGTGCTTTCCTTTCCGAGCTGCCTTACTGGGTGCTAAATACAGAAGCTGTCAGACTTGGCAGCTTTCATTTCTGCTCAAGTTTAGAGCAGTTTTGTCTTCAGACCAGGAATGTCTTCAGACAGTTAAAAAGCCTCAGAGCTCACTGCCTGTATATCATTTTGGATTTGATACTTCTAAAGACTCTTCCAAAATAATGTCGTGGCCAACTCTACTTTTATCCTCCTGGCTTTTTATTTCTGTGCCTATACATAATAAGGGCATAATTACATTTAGATTTAAGTCTACCTTGAAAATCCGTTTTTTTTGTGTAGCTGAAGAAACGTGTTTGAAACTAGTGTCGTCTAATTTGGATTCTTTGTGGTCTTTTGTCATTGATCACTCTCAATTTGGTTTTCTTCTATTGATGTAATTTTGTATTTTTGTAATTTTGTATTTCAAACAGACTAGTCTGTTTGAAATGTTGTTTGATGCACCTGAATGAAAAGCACAACATAAATGCTAGCGTGTTGCAGGTGTGTTGAGTCCTCTAAGAAAATAAGCACAAAACTTTGGAAGCTTGGGGAAGAAAGCATTAGGTGTATTTCTTCCTCGTGTCTTCTGGTTTAAAGTAATTTAATTTATCTGATCTTACAGTACCTTCTCTGTTCCTTTGGCATACCTGCTCCTTTTTTGTTACCATTTTTATATCAAAGGCATTTGAGTTACTAAGCTCGCTTAGCTGCTGCGGTGATTCTTCCTGTTCAGAAGAGATCAGGTGTTTTCCCTTGCCAGTTCTCCAGAACCACCCCAAACTTTGCAGAAGCAGAAGGAGCAGCTGGCAGCGGCTGCCAGCCAGCACAGGCTCCCTTACAGACCGGCGTCTGCAATGCAGGTTAACGCCTTTGCTTATGGAAACAACTGGGAAATGTGAACTATTGCCCTTCACTTGAGACACTGGCTAACATCTGTGTTGGGAATGGATGGAGCATCCGCAGGAGGATTCTAGTAAATAGCGCTCTTATTTTTTTCCTTACCTACAGACTGCTCATACGCTGCTGCTTTGGCTTTTATCTTTGGCCTTATTTAAAACTCAAGGACAGGGGAGCTTAGTTCTTTGAGGCTTGGTCAGCAAGAGCCCAGGAGCAGAGGTGCCGTGACCACCGTAGAGCACACAGTGTTTAGTGCATTAACTTTTCTTGCTTGAAGCATTTGAGTAGGCTCATCTCTTTGTAAGTGGAGACTGAATTGATCTGCAAGAACATTTCTTCTGTATTACCCAAGTTTATACCCAGTTTCTATCTGCATGCTTCTTTCTTTGTTGGGTTGGGTTTCAGGCAATGCACTCCAAAGGTTTTAACTGACAAACTGATTTTTCTAATGCCATCCCCAAGGAATTTTGAAAAAATTATCCTCATTTAATTTATTAATGCATTATGTTTATCTCCGTTCTCTTTGTCAAACTCTTTGCCCTTGCCAACAGTTTCCCTAAAGAGCCACGCACTTTGTTCAACTTTTCCAGTTTCCCAAACATACCCCTATGAAATGCATATGCAGACAGCGCTAATGATATTTGAAGAATTCTGATTGTTACTATTTTCATTTTTTAAGCTCAGATGCCTGAAATTTAATGGTAGCTCAAGGCAGCTGGAAAATTAGCCTTTGAACAGAGAAATCTTTTTGCAAACATTTACTTGGGATTCATTTCAGGTGGTCTTTAAAAAAAATGTATTTTATTATTATTCGTGTGGTGCCAGAGCAACAACCACGCACGGGGCCGGTCGTGCTGGGTGCTCGTAAGTGATGAGGAGCAGTTCCTCTGCTGCACTCTGCCTCTTGAGCCGTGGGGGGACACAGCGGGGAGAAGCAATGCAGCGTGCCAAAGTGACTCGTGTTGTCACTTTACGCAGTGCGGAGGGAAAACCTTGGCTTTAGCTGTTTTCAAAGGCAGCGTGCTGAAGTCTGACTGGTTTTCCTTTGCGTCACTTCCCTGAGGATTCACGTCACAGGGAGAAGAGATGCTGCTCTGGGTCCAAGCTTCTCCCTAGCTGGCAGTACTCTTCCCCCCTGCAGCGACTAGAAGGGTTACCACAGGGAAGCAGCAGATCTCGATAGACATCACAGCTCTTCGTTCTGTTTGGTGTGGGAGGCTCTTCAGTCCCTTCTACCAGATTTTACTGAAGAGCCTTCTCACAAAATTATCTTTTACACTTCGCTGTAATAACCTTGGCAGTTCTCCTGGGTGGAAATGCTTTTGATTAAAGTGGGAGTTTTTGAGTTTGGCAGCTCACCTAAAGAGGCAGTCGTGTTTCTTGGTAGCTCTTCTATTCTGTATTGTGCTCTCCAATTTTTCGCTAAGTAGCGTTCCTACGTGATCCAGGTGAAACCCACTAGGTGTTGTGGAAACATTTGGCTAAATACTTAGGTTTAGGAAAAAGCATTTCCGATGACCCCGTGTCCCTTTTGGAAATCATCACCACAGCATGTGTGTTTGCAAGTGGAGGTCTCCATGGGTTCAGAGTCCAAAACTATTGCCTCTTTTAGTGCTGCGAAGGCTTTTTCCTAGTTGTGAGATGTAAGTGGGGATTTCAGAGGTCAGTGTGTTTTTATGGTTTTCCCTTTCCCCAGCATTGCAAGCTTATCTGTGAAGGGTAGAGTACATTAGAGTCCGTCTTCCAAGATGTATCTATCTTGTCTTTCACTTAGCTGAATGCCAGGCTCTGTCATGTAGTCCCTGATGGAAAACATCCAACTGTTAAGATGCTTTGAAGTTTTACTAAATTATTTTTGAGGGAGTTAAAAAGTGGACACCTTCTTGTATCATTTTTAAAGTTTATTCCCTAAATTCTGACCAATAATGTAACGGTGTAACAAACTGAAAGCTGAAAATATTCTAATGATAAACCCGCTGCTTTCACTTGTCAAGCCAACTGAATGGAAAATGTAGACAATCAAAACATTGTTTGACAGCCTCTTCAGAATGTTGGGAAAGCATCTTCATCAGTTATTGGCAGGACAGAAGGATCAGATTGGAGTTCGACGCTCAGTGGTAGCTTGGAAAACACAAGGAAGTCGTGTTATTCACCTAAATGTGCAAAGTGTTGTGTGTCCTCAGCTTCTCCTTCAATTAAAAAGAAGAATTGAGACTGTTCAGAGTTTTTCAGGATGGATCTTTAGTTTTACCTTGATCTCGTAGCAGCTGTTCCACAGGATTGCGTAAGCTAACTGTCCTTCCTGTTTGAGCATGGCACATGAAAATGTATTAACTATCCCTGCAAGACCCAGGGGTGTAATGAAGTGTGAATACAGATTATGTGCCGTTCATTCCTGCCTCCTGTATGCAAGAACAAAGGCTGATTGCGGCGTGGAGAGGGATTGCGAGCCGTTAGTGGCATGCTGGGTTAACATACCCTAATGTAATCTTGCATAAATGGATGGAGATAAAAACAAAATGTAACTTTGCTGTTACTGGAAGGATGTAATATAATATCCAGCTCCAACGTGATGTAGGTAGGCTGGTATTTTGCTAATTGTGCAGGGAGTTATGAGATCTGGTATGTCACATTACCGGTCTGTTTTCTGCTGCGTGCTTGTCAGTAACCTCAAATTCATGACTGACAGCTCTGTGCTGCTTGCTTGGATTTCTGCCTTCATCTGATTTATTTTGTAATTTGTTGAGATAGAGCAGCTTCCTGCTCTAAAATGACTCAAGGAGAGACAGATGCAGGCACACCTGTCGCGCAGAAGCAACGCAGGAGGATTTTGGTATAAACACATCAAAAAACAAAGTCTTCCACCTAGTATAGAGTACCCAGTGGCACTGGCTGTTTCTTAAATAAAGACACTGATTTCTTAGTCTCACTCTTCTGCATCTGGAGCATGAGCTTCTGCCAGTGCTTTTGAGGCATGGTGGCTGATGGCTCACTTGTCACAGCATGAAGGGATAACGTCTCACAGCGTCTTCCTTGTTTATGTTGTTAGCTACGAGACCAAGTTTGCATACTCGTCAGTCAAGGGATGATAGCACACTGAATATTTGTCAAAAATAGTCTGAAATGTCATTTGATGACCTGCCGAACGTGGCATAAGAAAGTGGTAGATCAGCAATAAACATTTTTTTCTGGAATCTCTTTCCAGCACGATGCCGGTGCTGACTTCAGGTATGTTGTGGTTCGAGCCGAGTTACCGGCGGGAAGGAAACAAAGGAACCGCGCGGTCGCTCCCTCCCCCCCTACCGAGAGTGAGGGGAAGAGCCCGAAAGGGGCTCAGGCAAAGGCCTCCAGGGGTTGAGATAAAAACAGTTTAATGGTGAACATAAAATGGTAACAATAACAGTGAAATAACAGTAACGTTTAACCAGATATAACGCGAGTAACGTGTAACGCGGAGCTCACCGCCCGATCGGACCGGAAACCGGGAAAGAGCGCCAGCCCCCACCCCGACCGCTCCATATATATATACCCCGAGCATGACATCACGATGGTATCGAATATCCTAGCGACCCCCTATGCCCAGATAGCTCCTTTCCAGAGAATTAGCCCTATCCTAGCTGAACCCAGTACATTATCCACCCCTTATTCTATACCATCTACGTCATGCTCAGATCTCACACTTTACAATTATCATTCGCTTAATCTATACACTCCTTCAAGTATAGCCTTTGAGTTCATGGCTTCAAGGTTCCATTCATTGTAACAGTTCTTTAGGGTAGGAGGGAATGGTGCTTGATTGTGGTATACTTCGTCCAAAACACGCTGTATTTTTTCATGTTCTGTGTCCACGGTCTGAAGCTTGAAAAAAAACCGTCATTTAAGGGAAATCACTGGGCGCCACCTCGGGTTCCCTTATCGTTGTCCCTCCCTCGTTTTCATCGTAGTCTATCCTGTGTTGGTCTGGGTTGTTCTTACTGTAATATTAATCAACATGACACATAATAACAGCAGCAGTGATGACAAACATTGGCAGGGTAATTTATCAGTTAACATCACATGATTTAGTCCACTGGCTATTCTCTCCCAAAGTTAAATCCCCTTGGGGTACACACCGAACATCCCCATCCTTCTGCATCACCCACCAAGTACACCCAGGTCCCTGAGCAAAAGCAACCCCACGGATGGGTTTGCCTTTGCCGGAGGCAGGGCTAACCCATACTGTCTTCCCCAACATGTTCCTCATACGCACAACAGGGACTTTATCTCCATCCACAGTAGGTGGGAGTTTTGACTGGGCAGGCCCGGCTCGATTGGAAGATCCTCTATTATTGACTAACCATGTGGCTTTTGCTAAATTTGTGTCCCAGTGTTTGAAAGTTCCATCACTCATTGCTCTCAATGTACTCTTTAGCAGTCCGTTGTGCCGTTCCACCTTTCCAGAGGCTGGTGCATGATATGGGATGTGGTACACCCACTCAATGCCGTGCTCTTTGGCCCAGGTGTCAATGAGGCTGTTCCGGAAATGAGTCCCATTATCCGACTCAATCCTCTCCGGAGTGCCGTGTCGCCACAGTACCTGCTTTTCCAGGCCCAAGATGGTGTTCCGAGCAGTGGCATGGGGCACAGCGTATGTCTCCAGCCATCCGGTGGTCGTCTCCACCATTGTGAGTACATGGTGTTTGCCTTGACGGGTTAGTGGGAGCGTAATATAGTCAACCTGCCACGCCTCCCCGTATCTGTATTTCATCCATCGCCCTCCATACCACAAAGGCTTTACCCGCTTGGCCTTCTTGATTGTAGCACATGTTTCACATTCATGGATAACCTGTGCGATAGCATCCATGGTCAAGTCCACCCCTCGATCACGAGCCCATCTGTGTGTCGCATCCCTTCCCTGATGGCCTGAGGAGTCATGGGCCCACCGAGCTACGAACAATTCACCTTTGTGCTGCCAGTCCAAGTCCACCTGAGACACCTGGATCTTAGCAGCCCGATCTACCTGCTGGTTGTTTAGGTGCTCTTCTGTGGCTCGATTCTTGGGCATGTGGGCATCTACATGACGTACTTTCACAACCAGGTTCTCCACCCGGGCGGCAATATCCCGCCACAGTTCGGCAGCCCACATAGGCCTACCCCTGCGTTGCCAGTTATTCTGCTTCCATTGCTGTAACCACCCCCACAGAGCATTTGCCACCATCCACGAGTCAGTGTAGAGATAGAGCACTGGCCACTTTTCCCGCTCAGCAATATCTAAAGCCAGTTGAATGGCTTTTACCTCTGCAAATTGACTCGATTCACCCTCCCCTTCAGTGGCTTCAGCAACTCGCCGTGTGGGGCTCCATACAGCAGCCTTCCATCTTCGATGCTTTCCCACAATGCGACAGGACCCATCAGTGAACAGAGCGTACCGCTTCTCATCCTCCGGTAATTCGTTATATCGTGGGGCCTCTTCTGCACGTTTCACTTCCTCCTGCTGTGACACCTCAAAGTCCTTGTTTTCTGGCCAGTTTGTAATTGCCTCCAGGATTCCTGGTCGATTAGTGTTCCCCATTCGGGCCTGCTGTGTGAGCAGTGCCATCCATTTACTCCACGTGGCATCAGTCGCATGATGTGTAGATGAGGCCCTCCCTCTGAACATCCAGCCCAAAACTGGAAATCGGGGTGCTAAAAGGAGAGGTGCCTCAGTACCAATTACTTCTGAGGCAGCTCGGACTCCTTCATACGCTGCCAGTATCTCCTTCTCAGTGAGAGTGTAGCGGGACTCAGATCCTCTGTATGCCCGACTCCAAAACCCTAAAGGTCGGCCTCGGGTCTCCCCTGGTGCCCTCTGCCAGAGACTCCAGTCAGGGCCATTCTGCCCAGCTGCAGTATAAAGCACATTTTGAACATCTTGTCCTGTCCGGACTGGCCCAAGAGATACTGCATGAACAATCTCTCGTTTAATCTGCTCAAAGGCTTGTTGCTGTTCAGGGCCCCATTTAAAATCATTCTTCTTCTGGGTCACCTGGAAAAGAGGGCTTACAATCTGGCTGTAACTTGGGATATGCATCCTCCAAAACCCCACTGTGCCTAAGAATGCCTGTGTCTCCTTCTTACTAGTTGGTGGGGACATCGCTGCTATCTTATTAATCACATCCATCGGAATCTGGCGGCGTCCATCTTGCCACTTTACTCCCAAAAACTGGATCTCCTGCGCAGGCCCTTTTACCTTACTACGTTTTATGGCAAAACCAGTTTTCAGAAGGATTTGAACTATCTTCCTCCCTTTCTCAAAAACTTCTTCCGCTGTATCCCCCCATACGATAATGTCATCAATGTACTGTAGGTGTTCTGGAGCTTCCCCCTGTTCCAGTGCAGCATGGATTAACCCGTGGCAAATGGTGGGGCTGTGTTTCCACCCCTGGGGCAGTCGATGCCAAGTGTACTGGATGCCCCTCCAAGTAAAGGCAAACTGTGGCCTGCACTCTGCTGCCAGAGGGATCGAGAAAAACGCATTAGCGATATCAATGGTGGCGTACCATTTGGCAGCCTTCGATTCTAGCTCATATTGAAGCTCGAGCATGTCTGGCACGGCAGCACTCAATGGCGGTGTAACTTCATTCAAGCCACGATAATCCACTGTTAGTCTCCATTCCCCGTTAGATTTCTGCACTGGCCATATGGGGCTGTTAAAGGGTGAGTGAGTTTTGCTAATAACTCCTTGGTTCTCCAACTGACGGATCAGCTTATGGATGGGAACCAGGGAGTCTCGGTTGGTGCGATATTGCCGTCGATGCACCGTGGAGTTAGCAATTGGTACCTGTTGTTCTTCAGCTCTCAACAAACCCACCACAGAAGGGTCCTCTGAGAGACCAGGCAACGTGGACAGCTGTTTAATTTCCTCTGCCTCCAAAGCAGCTATGCCAAAGGCCCACCGGTACCCTTTTGGATCTTTGAAGTACCCGCTCCTGAGGAAGTCTATACCAAGAATGCACGGAGCATCTGGGCCAGTCACAACGGGGTGTTTATGCCACTCATTTCCAGTCAGACTTACTTCAGCTTCCAATACAGTCAGTTGCTGGGACCCCCCTGTCACCCCAGAAATACAAATGGGTTCTACCCCTCTATATCCTGATGGCATCAAAGTACATTGTGCGCCTGTGTCTATTAGAGCTTTGTATTCCCGTGGAGCTGATGTGCCAGGCCATCGGATCCACACAGTCCAGTAGACCCGATTGTCCCTCTCCTCCACCTGGCTGGAGGCAGGGCACCTCTATTCTCGATCAGAGTCACTCACTTCTTGTGAGTATGACCTAGGGGTTCCTTCAAGAGCATCAGAGTCAAAATCTGTTTTCCTGTTTCGTTTGGAGGGCTTTCCACTGGAAACTGGGGCAATACTTCTCTTACGATGATCCTTCTTCTTTGCCGCTTCCTTTCGCAACTCACGTACGCGTTCATCTAGGACTGAAGTTGGTTCTCCATCCCACTTGCTCATGTTCTCTCCATGGTCACGTAGGTAAAACCAGAGAGTGTTCCGGCGGGTTTGTTTTCCCTGTTCTCTCTCTTGATTGGAAGAGTGCCTAGTCCTAACAGCTGAGACACGTGCCCGTGTGGGTGTAGAGCAGGACAAATCCACTTTGAGCTGCTGGAACTCCCGGGACAGTTCTTCCACGGCAGAAACACAAGCCTGTAGGGATGAAGACACACTTCCTTCATAGTGCCGGAGCCGGCGAGCCAGTTCATCCACGGTTTGTCCCTCACCTTCTCTCCAGGATATCAGTGCCAACGAGTTTGTGTATGTTTGAGGTGCACTTCGTAGGAACTTCCGCCACATGCCTTGTGTACATCGGACTTCATCTGGATCAGTGGGTGACTGCTCATCATCTGGATTATTGTAAATCACCTCCAGCACAGCCAGTTCCCTCAGGTACTGGATACCTCTCTCCATTGAGGTCCATTTACCTGGGTGGCATGCAATATCATCCTTGAGGAGGTAACTTTCCCTCATGCCTGACAGAAGGCGCTTCCAGAGGCTGAGGGTTTGTGTCTGCCTCCCAAGCACTTTGTCAATGCCCCCTTCCCTAGAGAGGGATCCCAGCTGTTTGGCTTCTTTACCCTCCAGTTCCAGGCTACCGGCTCCACTGTCCCAGCATCGGAGCAGCCAGGTAATAATGTGCTCACCTTGATGGCGACCAAAGTCCTTTCGCATGTCTCGCAGCTCACTGAGAGATAGAGACCGGGTGATTATCTCTGGCTCTACCTCCTCTTCTTGTTCTCGTGATGGCCCTGCTTCGTTTTCATCCCTCACCAAGCGAACCGATTTCTTCGTGTACTTCTTCTTCTGTACTGGAGCAACCGATACTGGCACAGGCTCATTTTCTGGTTCAGCCGCAGCGCCTGTCACAGGGGTCGGAGCGGCCACAGCGCTTGTCACAGGGGTCGGAGCAGCCGCAGCGCTTGTCACAGGGGTTGGAGCGGCCGCAGCGCTTGTCACAGGGGTTGGAGCAGCTGCAGCGCTTGTCACAGGGGTCGGAGCAGCCGCAGCGCTTGTCGCAAGGGTCGGAGCAGCCGCAGCGGTTGTCACAGGGGTCGGAGCAGCCGCAGCGCTTGTCGCAAGGGTCGGAGCAGCCGCAGCGCTTGTCACAGGGGTCGGAGCAGCCGCAGCATTTGTTGCAGAGTCTGGAACAGTCACATCATGTACTGGTTTGTCTTCAGGTCCAGAGGTCTCCTCTTTTCCTTGGGGATAATGGGTGACATTGAAAATGGCTCGGTAGGCATGGGCCAGGCCCCAGCACACAGCAGTGATTTGGGCTTCTTTGGAGTGGCCAGGCTGACAGCATACCTTCTCCAAATACTCTGCTAGTTTCCTAGGATTCTGTATATGCTCAGGACTGAAATTCCAAAACACTGGAGATGACCATTGCCCTAGGAGCTTGCCCATCTTCTCCCACACACCTTGCCACTCATAGTTATCTGGCTTCAGAACAGGTCTCTGGGTGGTATCCTTAGAAAATTTTGGTGTGACCCCGAGCAAGATGTGGCACACATTCAGAAGACACAGGACGAAAACCAGGAGACACAGGACGAGAACCATGCTGGATTGGGTATTCCAAGAATATTCAAAGTTTTCAAAAACGGTTGTGATCAGCTTGAAGGACAAACGGGAGAGAACACTCTCCTCCGCTTCCCCAATAGATTTGGTGCCGTTACTAACGAATTCAGAGAGGAGGCGCCCAAGGCATGGGAATGACAATAGCGCCTCATACAAATACCAGCTTACCCTCATGGCCAGTGATACAATCATATTATAAGCTGTCAGCACCCCGTACAAAAGAATCATACTTTTGATCCCTTTTCCACAGTTGATAAATAATATCGCAGTAAATATATAGGATACATAAGGATTCAGCCAATGCCACAGCATAAGTAAATACAACAACATTATGACCACCAACTACTTGACTAATGTGCAGAATCAATCTAACAAAGTTATCTTTTTAACACTCTTCTGTCAAATCTGTTGTTATCTCAAACCCCTGGCCCCACGTTGGGCGCCAAAAAGTTGTTGTGGTTCGAGCCGAGTTACCGGCGGGAAGGAAACAAAGGAACCGCGCGGTCGCTCCCTCCCCCCCTACCGAGAGTGAGGGGAAGAGCCCGAAAGGGGCTCAGGCAAAGGCCTCCAGGGGTTGAGATAAAAACAGTTTAATGGTGAACATAAAATGGTAACAATAACAGTGAAATAACAGTAACGTTTAACCAGATATAACGCGAGTAACGTGTAACGCGGAGCTCACCGCCCGATCGGACCGGAAACCGGGAAAGAGCGCGCGCCCCCACCCCGACCGCTCCATATATATATACCCCGAGCATGACATCACGATGGTATCGAATATCCTAGCGACCCCCTATGCCCAGATAGCTCCTTTCCAGAGAATTAGCCCTATCCTAGCTGAACCCAGTACAAGGTACTACCTTGTTTAGTCTCAGATTCGTTTTGGCAAAGTAAGTGAAGGGAAGTGGGCTGGTCACAGCTGCCAAATGAAGTGTTGTCAGGGAGTGGGTCTTCTCCACGGATTCCAGCCCTGTGTTGACAGACTAAGGAGGAGACTGTCTGAAAACTTCAGCTTGTCATTGTGCACTGACTACCTTGTCAGTAGTGTGAACAGTCAGTGACAAAATCCATAAAGCTGGAATATTTTCTTTTCTCGTATTTCGAAAGAGCTTTATTTCAATAGTAAAATATTTACCATGTAACCTGCAAATTGCTTTCCCATAATCTATGTATTACTCAGCAGAAGCTACGAATGAGTTACTACTTCTGAGCCCACAGCCTTCTGCTGAGTGTGTGTATGGACCGTAGCTGCCGTTCCTGTACATACATGGTCGTGTGGCCAGCCCTGTCTGTCAGAGTCACCAGTTGTTAACGCTGACATTGATTTCAGCAGACTTTATACTGGTTTTTAGCGCTGGAAAAAAAATCAGACTTTCAGTGAGTTTCACAGGGACAATTCTAACAGCTGTATCTACCCAGAGTCCTTTAATCAAGCATCCCACTGGATTTTCTCACCTGAGGATATTGTAAGGATGCTGGTTATTACCCGACTTCTCCGATTAGGTAGTACTTTCCACTATGTGAGCTTTTGGTCAGGCACTCTAATTTTGTTGCTTTGATTACGGATATTTACCCTGGAGGACTGGGCAGTTGCTTTTACTGGGTTTTTTTTTGGCAGCAACGGGAGAAGCAACTTTTAATGGTGCTGCTGGCTGAAAGAACGTGATGGGATACATCCTCGCCAGCAGTGAAATCTGTGGGACCAAGATACCTGGCAATTGCTGTAGCTGTACGTAGCTGGGTTTCTTGCATTACTGCAAGAAATTACAGATCTAGCGCTGCTGGGGTATTAGCATACCACTCGACTAAAAATAAGTCCTTTTTACCTTCCAGAGTACTTAGAGTGCTTGTTGTAGAAAACAACGGCTGCTTTTGGTTCTTTAGTATCATTGAGCGTATGAACCTGTGAGCTGAAATCCCTCTTGAAAAATAAATAGGAATTACATTTAGTAGGAGGAGGATGCAGTAGAGGAGGTTTGGACATATTTTGAATATTCTGTTTATTTCTTATTGTCTGAAAATTCACACGTCTGTCTGCAAAGCTTAAATAGGTAGATAACCCTGAAAGATTTAACAGGCAACAACAAATATGACCCTTGGATGTAAGGCTCTTAGTCACTTCATTGGGAATGAAGATTAATGTTCCACTACTGCAAATTTGATTTTTTCTCCATCGGCTGCAGTCAAGCCAGGCTTTTCACCTTGTCTTGATTTTTCTTAAAATGATTAGTAGTATTTGTGTGTGTAAATGATTTTGTTTTGGTGTCTTTAATAATAAACTGCAGAAATTAATTTAAAAGAAAATAAAGGGGTTTTTTTTCAGTATCGTGAAGCTGTTAATGTTGGTTTGCAGTAGAATTTGTAGATAAGTTTGACGCTTATTTTTCTATGAATCGAGTATGATCTGATGTCCACAGGTTTAGCACGATCATCCATCATCCATCATTGCAATTTTGAGCATAGTTTCTTGCAGACAGGACTTAAAATTACACAAATTACCAGGACCCCCTGAAGCAGATGAGGACATGTTATCATGGTGGGAGGATGCAGTTACCCCCTCTGACTGCTGAGGTAGCAAGAACCACAGATACTTGGGTATTCTCAGTTCACTCTAAGTCAATTTGAGTCAATTAACTTGAAGTTAAATTGGAAGTCCAACACCTAGCTCTTACTTAGTGCGTTTCATCAGTGGAAACAAAGCACACCGATGGAGAACTCGCTGTGGTTTTGCTACTTTGCTGGTGGAAATGTAGTGATGTAGAGAGGGAAATGATTCACCCCAAGTAGGACAGTAAAGCAGCAGGGGTCTGGGCATTCGTTTGGATCCTTGTAGTCCTGGATTAATACCCCAGCATTTAAATTGCATTCTGTTTCTTATCCTTTCCTTAATTTTCTGTTGAATATGTCTCAGTCTTGCTGTAGTGTTCCTACACAGACAACTTTTCTCACCTATTTTATGTCAACTTCAGTTTTGAAGGAATAAAGACAGATCACTTGCAGGTGCTGCCAAAGGTTCCCATTATACAGAAAAGCTAAAATGCTCAAAGGAGGAAGCAACCAATTTTGTAATCTGAGCCTTATGTTCTACTTTTTTTTAATCTGCCTGCAAAATAAATCCTTTTTCTGGTTTTCAGACCAGAGATTGGCCTGTGCGTTAAATCCACACTGCGCTGTGCCGACCGCAATCACAGCTAAGACTCTTGTCCTAGGGGTTCTCTTTCTTACGTTTTAGAAACTTCAACCCTACAGCCAGCCCACGTTTGTGATAAACCGAGTAGAGAACGTTTGGCAAAGCAATCAGTGTGAGTCTTAAGACTGAGTCCCCAAGAGTAAGTAACTCTCATGTCTGAGTTGGTTCAGATAGCCGGTCTCCCTCAAGGAGCCTCTCTGGCACTGTGTAACACCGACAAAAAGAGGCCTCACCGGGGTTTTTGAAACCATTCTCCCTGAGCTCCTGAGAGGAGAGTTGCTCTTAATGGCTCAGCTGTGGCTCCCACACCACTCACTCACCCTCGTGAAGAGTGGTTACTCATCTGAGCTATAATTACCATATTCTACAGCCTCAGTTATAATTCCTTGGCTGGAAGGAAATCCTCTCTCGTGAGAGATTAAAGTCTGTGGCCATCTTTTTAAAAATAAAAATAAAGGCAGCCATCAAGAGGAGGATTTCTTGAGCAAGGCAGTACAGTATAGATAGCTACTAAAATAGGTGAAAAGGAAAAAAAAAGGTTTGCCTTGATCATTAGGAGCAATCAATTTAACATCATTAATGTAAATTATTGTTAGTGGGGAGAGACACAGAACTGCAGGGCACTTCAGGTTTAAAGTAATTATTTTATTAGGGTTTCCTAGGCTGCAGTTGGGAAAGGGAAGGAGGAGAATCCATCCATATGTTATTAGCTAAACAATCTAGTCTTGAACATTTTGGAATATGAGGTAATTGTAATTAGATGTAGAACAAAAGAGTTTCTTTGGAGCTAAGAGTAAAGGAATCGCTGAGTTGACAAGCCCGACACTTTTCTCCTCCATTCTTCAAGACTAAAATTTATGCTTCTAACAAAATGTTCCTATGTTTGGTGCGTCACTGTGGTATGGATAGGTGTGTGCACCCCAGTGCCACTATTGGTTTTGAAGGATTTCTATCTTTTCACTTCTCTGTTAAAAGTTAGATATTGTTTTGGAGTCTGTCATTCTTGTAACAGCAGCAGAAGAATTTGAAGAAATATAAAATTATAGGTAATGATGAAATTGAGCAAGGAGACACTGGAAGACTTTGCTACACAGCTGGCATGAAAATAAGCCTATGTTTTTAATGTAACTGCAAGTTAAAGGTCTTGATAGAAGCATTTGTTCTTTCTTGCTTATGCGTAACCAGGTAAAGTGATTCTCAATCACATTAGGAGGATTGTTTGTTCTGTAGCTGTGGGTTTTCCAGCACTTGATCAGAACGTATTTCACAGAATCATGAAGTCCTTGAGGTTGACAGGGACCTCTGAGTATTGTCTAGTCCAGCCCCTTGGTCCTTATGGTAGAGTCAGCTGGGGCAGGTTGCCCAGGACCTCGTGCAGACAGATTTTGAGTGTCTCCAAGGATGGAGACTCCACGATCTTTCTGGGCAACTTCTTCACCTCTTTGCAGCTTCCCATCAGGTATTTATACCCGTTACGGCGCCCCCAAGGCTTCCCTTCTCCAGACTGAACAGTCCCAATCAGTCTCTTCAGTCTCTCCTCTCACGACAGATATTCCAGTCCATTAATCGTATTTGTGGCCTTTCGCTAGGCCAAGTCCAGTCCCTCTTTCTCTATAATCCTGGCGACCCTGGAACTGGACACAGCACTCCAGGTGTGTCTCATCAGGCCCAGGCATGGAGTGAAAGGATCATGTCCCTTGACCTGCTGCCAGTGCTCCTCAGAGCACAGCCCAGGATGCTAGTGGTTGTCTTTGGTGATTCACGGTCAGCATGGTAATCACCAGAACCCCACGTCCTTCTCCACAAAGCTTCTTGCCAGCCCCCAGTGCGTACTGGTGGATGGTGTTATTCATGGGTAAGATCTCGCATTCCCTTCTGTTGAACTTCATGAGGTTCTACTCTGTTCAGTTCTCCAGCCGTAGAGGTCCTTCTGGATGGCAGCTGGTGTACTGTCCCAGTTTTATATCATCAGCAAATTCCACCCCTTCAACCAGGTCAGTAATGAAGAGGTTAAATAGTATTGGCCCTGGTATCAGTCCCTGGAGTACTCCACTAGGACTTTGTGCCACCAGTCACAACTTTCTGAGCCCAAGAGTTCAGGTGGTTCAGTCCATCTCACTGACCGTTTATCTAGTCTCCACTTAACAAGTTTGTCTTGGAGCTTCCCTTAAGTAAACCTTTAGCAATTGCTTTGCTTTTTGGTCTTTTTTTTTTTGTGAAAGAATAAGGCCTGTGCAGTGATGTTGTCCATCTGTCCCCTTCCCTCATCCCAGCCTCCCCCTTTAATCCCCAGAACTTTAAACACACGCATCGACTTCCCTGGAATTTGACAGCAGCAGCAGAGTCTTTACATTCAGTTCCCACAGTGGTCACAGAAACTGCAGGGAGGACTACAGGAAGGTGAAGGAACAGCAGTTCTTGCTCGGAGAGAGGAGGTGGTAAAGACTATCAAGGAAAAAGTGTGTGGTGGGGGGGGAGGAAAGTTGTAATGATAGTCTTCAAATCTCTAAGCAGTCAGATTTTGCTGTCTTTGCTTGCTGGATGTGTCTTTTAAAGCCCTTTCTTGGTTGTGCTAGATATTCCCTAGTTGTATGTGTGAAAATGTGTGGGTTGCAAATAGACTCTTGCACGCTAAGTGAGGCTTTATTCTGGTACAGAGAATTACCCGCAAGCTCTTCAAACACCACAGGGAGTTCCATTACTTAATTCTGGTCATGAGATCTGCATATTTTTACTCGCGTTTGTCTTTTTTTCCTCTTCCATATTTAGCCACATTTAAAGTAATTAGTAACCAGACTAACGTTTACATTAATTTTAGGGGATTTTTGCACAACTCTCATTTTTTCATTTTCAGTACTGCTGGTTCTTACTCCAGCAGTAGAAAGATATATGCTATTAGATTGCTTAAGTAGTAATGGAGGTCAAGGCTTTGAAGCTACTGCTTCTTAATCTTGCATCATTAATTCTTGAGGTTTACAGAAAAGTGACATTGTAAAACCCACTGTAAAATACTATGTCATGTCATACTAGCTGCTCCGCTTGCGTACATTCTGCTATCCTTTTCACAATGTCTGAACATGTCATTGGATTACCTCTAACCATTTTTAGTTGTTTTCAGTTTGTCTGGGAACTGCATTTCTCAGTGTCTACTTTCACTCTTCCACGTGATCTTGGAATTATTCTGATGTGAAGTCTGTGAGGTCACAGTATTTCTTGGCAATAAATTATGGTGGAAAGGAAACTTCCCAAGAGTTCACTGTGGGATCTGAGGCTGTGGCAGAAAAAAAGGTGGAAGCAATATAGCTACTTCTATACCCGTAGAAACAGTAAGAAGGTATTATTTTTAAAACTTAATAGCGTAAGAAATGTTTTACCAAAGCTGGTGATTGCTACGGTACTTCAGGAATCCCTTGGTCTTTGCTGTGTTTCCTGATGCTTCATCACCAGCTGGGGTATGTCAGGAGATTTCAGAACAGCTCTCCCGACAGTTCTTCCTACAGGATGATCCAATTAATCCTTTCAAAAGAAATGCGTAAAGACATAGGTAATCTATAACTTGACCTCTTTGCTGCCTTTCTCTCTTTGTAACTATTTTGTTTCTTCTTCTTGATTTATGTTTATTTTACCAGAGATCTCAGCTGGTTGTCCCAGAGCTTGTAACCCTGATGCATCATACTTAAAAGTATGAGTAATGAGTTGTGGGGTCATAGGTACAAATGGTCTCTCTCAAGGCTTGCAGCATTCCAGATTAGAGTGCTGACCTCTCTTTTCTCTGCTATTTTTTGTACTGCAAACATGAAGCATGTTTCTCTGTCTGGGGCAGCCATTTCCATTCCTTTGCCCCGTTCTGTGGGTGTTTTCTCCCACTGCTCTTCCAGAGAGACTGAGAAAGAGCTACTAGGATTTGTTTGGGCTTCCACAAACTCCTCAGGCTTTTGATTTGTGATCCGAGTCCAAGAATTTAGGTTGCAAATTAGTTTTTTCATCTTCAACTTGTTCAGTGATGGACTTTGTCGACAACTCAGCTGATGCAGTTGGCTCTTGGCTCAAGGAAGAGGAGACACAGAAAATGCTGTTTAGTCCTTGTCGAGACAGGGATATCGATAGAGCTGACAAGGGGAGGCCTGCCCAGATCTTGCTCTCATGTTTACTTCAAGTTGGATTTGTCAGGCTCTCATCTTTTTACGTTGTTTGCATTGCAGAATATTTGAGTCAACCCGTTGCTTAAATTAGCGTAGTCTCATCCTTGCTGTGCTGTTTTACTTACTCGTGTTTGAGCTTCTCTTGGACCAGGATCTGTCTTTGTTGTCTAGTATGAGCTTTTCCACTTAACCTTGTTCCCTTGTTTAAATTGATAGACCTGCACCAGCCCTTGACATCCTGAAGTCTTTCTTCCGAATAGGAAGCAGCTGGTTCTGAACATTTTCAAAAATACTGCTTTTTATTTCTAACCGTGCAAAACTGTGACGTGATGAAAGCATGAGGGGTTTTTTAACCTTCTTGAAATAAAATAAGAAACTCGCATTTATTCTTGGATACTGAATCGAATATCTATTTCCTGGTTTCTTCTGAAAAGGGGTTATGAAACATAGAAGAATTGTTCTAATTAAATGCTTCCACAAAGTGTATCTGGGGAACTGAAGTGTATCTTTACCTTTGGCCAGACAAGCTTGTTATCTCTTGTGTAAGCAAGCTTTTTGCCCCGTATTTGTAATGAATCCTGAAGTAGTCGTAACTGATGCAGAACTTGCCGCCTCGCTTTCCTGATGTTTGCTGCCACCGCTCAGACATCGGCTGCTCTGCTGCGCACTGATCTGATTTGGTGCCGGTGATGGAGAAGTGTCCATCGCTGCGACACCTGAAGACGTTGGCAGGGCAATACCAGACAGTCGCTGTGTGCCTCAGAACTACAGCCCCGGCATCTTCCTTGTCCTGAAATTCTCTTCAGGCTGTTTGTTTCAGACCCACCGTGGCTCTCCAGGTCCACCAGTGCCTGTGGACACCACCTTTAAGGTTTAGGAGTCGGTAAGTGACAGAAGGGGTTTCTTGAGAAAGAGCTTAATCTGCTGCATTAGAAGCTAACCTTAACTCCTCATGCTTTTACCACACTGGAAAAGAATTTAGCCCCAAAAGGCTTTCAAACTTAATATGGTTTTTTTTTTTTAAAGCTGGTTAAATTTTGTTGTGGAGTTTTTATTACTCTTTGATTACAGCTTAATTGTCTCATTAAGAACAACAGTACTAAGCCAGACCAAAAACATCTTTTCATAAGAGTTCTCCCCGTGAGTCATTGCGTTTATTTATCTCCATATTTATTGCAGTAAATCCTTCACTTCCTCTGCACACTCGACCACCCTGTTTGGTGTTTGTTGTTCTCACTAGAATTGTGGCAGCCACAGTAGAATACATACTTGTTTTTCTGCAATAGTCCTGCATTTGGAGAACTGCACCGGGGTTTTTCTTGGACTGCCTCCCCGTTTTGTGCTCCATGTCAGCCTCACAGCCTTTGAAGCCTTTTCCCAGCGAGCATGAAGTGCGTTAAACAGCACGTGCAAGTGAGCGACAGCACAGCTGCTGATTGTGTTCACAGATGTAAATAGGAAAAACATTACTTTTCTAATGCTACAAGTATTTATAGAAACCATTATCCATCTTTCATAACACTTTGATTATGGATGGAGCCTCTTTCAGGTTCAGCAAAGTTGATTAAGCTTTTGCAGATGGTTTGAGTTGCTGAGGTAATGATAGAAATGGGGAAGAAATGCAGATGTTTTAAAGCTTTAAGTTTATATGCTTTAGGCAAGTAAATGGCTTGAAAGGAAAGCTTTTGTTTTGCATTCTTTAGAAAAAATGCATGGCTCTGAAATGGAAACATAGAGGAGGGTTGTTGGAGGCAAGCAAGGAGTCTGACCTCTTCGAGCTGAGTTCCCCACGCGACTCACCTGCCTGATCAGGTTTGTTCAAGCATCGTTTGACTCGAGTAGAGTCTGACTTGCAAAAACCCTCTCGCCAGACCCAGGCATCTCCCATTTCCTCTGCGCTTGTAATTTATCCATTAAGACCTCAGATCTCAAGGAAATATCCTCTCTTGGGAATGAGTGGCATCCTCATGGGTGGAAGTGCGTTTGCAGCGCACAGGAGGTTAGCATCAGCATAATTGGAATGATTCAGGTAATTTTCTTGAAGGGCTCTCTCTGTAACCTTTATAACCAACAACTCTATCGACAAGACGGCCAAGGTGCCTGACGCCAGCCTCGGTCTGACCCCAGTAGCGTTGGGAGGAGCGGGGACATGAGCGCCTGGTGCCAGGCACCAACTGATTGGGCAATCGCCGTGCTCCCTGGTTGAACTCCCAGGTTTTCTTTGCTTTCAGCAACTTGGGTGAAATTGTAAGTGGTAAAAACAAAGTTGATCACAGTCAGGGCAAATCCCAGCTCCTTTGGCACTGTGGCTGTGTGACCAGACTCACAGAAGTCTCCACTGCGTGCCTCCAGCCAAGCTGCTCCGTAAGCCAAAGCGCAGATTTGTCAGGAGTGGCAGGACCCACATCGCATTTGATCCAGGGAACAGTTTTCTTTGGGAAGCTGCTTCACCCTCCTCACCTGGCTCGGTTCCTTCTCCTTTGCACAAATGGGATCCCGGCTACCCCAGCAGCTTTCACACCCTGCCTCTGAATCTGTAACCCTCTCCTCTTCCAATAACTTCAGAGAGCACTTTGCATCCTTTACCTTTGCTTCACTGGCAAACAATGGTGAGCTGCAGAAGGATGAGGAAAGTGGTTCCTGCTTCAGATCTGGGAATCTCCAACAAATGGATGTGCTGCTTCATGTTCAGCGTTTTACCGCTTTGTGCTCTCTTTGCAGTGCATCTTCACCTTCTTCCCACACCAGGGTCACTGGTCACTACTGGCAGGCTGGTCACTACTTTTCACATGAATTCTTTGGCCTACCTATATATGCAGATATCTTTCAAAAAGAAGTCCGGAATTCAGTGTTTCTCTCCTTCCCCACCGTGTCACTTTTTTCTAAATAGTCACAGTAAAAGCAGCAGTGGCATTTTGGGGGTTTGGGTGGGTTTTTTACTCCGCTGCAATAAAAATTTCACCGTTTTTTCCCCTTAGGACTTAGCTACCAAAGAGAGCTACTAAAGCATTTTCTCAACGTTTTGCAAAATCGGAATTGCTTGATGTCTAGAAACGGTGTTTAAAATCTGAAGTAGAGAACAGGGGCTGTGAAAATCAATGCAGTTTCGACTGCACTTGCTTGGCACAGGAGCCTGTGGGAGATACCTGTGTACAGGTTTTCCACCCCCCATTCTTCTCTTTCTTCATTGGACTAAAATTTAATTACAGAGCTCAGGGTGTTCTTCATACAGTGTAGAGACTGAGCTAAATAAAACAATGACAGGGAAATGATAGCAAGGCAGGAGCATGAACTGGGAAAGCACCTCATACTTGGGATTTTTTGTATTACTCCAAGGTTTAATTCAGCTCCTTTTTAAGTGGGAGTTGGTGTTGGGGAGGTTGATGGGTGTGAATACTCATTATTTCCCTCAAGATGGAAAAGAAAGAAAAGGTCGATTTAAATATAATCCATGGGGCTATTGGCTAAATTACTTGAGTATTGTATCCTCTTCCTAAAGCTTTGGCTGGAGCTGGGTAATGTCATGTTCCTGGTGCTCAGAAGGCTCCTTTACTAAATTGCACCTGAAATAAAACCACAAGCAAGGTCCCGACAGAACTTCTTTATAGTTTCACCTTGGTGATAACCTTTGGATCAAAATGATGTTCTGCAAAAATAGTGCTTTTTTTAATTATTGGGTTTTTTAGCATAAAGTAGCGAAGGGCAGGAGCAGTTGAGAGTTTTTGTGATCGTATTTTTGTCTCCGTTTGAATTTTGCAGAATTGTAAATCTAAACAACGTGAGGGTGGCCGAGAGTTTATGACAGTCTTGGGGTTGCTACACCGCGTGTTTTCCCGGTGGGGCTGGCCCCTGAGGCCATCAGCCTTGTGAATGCTGCACCCAAGGAGGGGCAGTAGGGTCTGATCTGTGAAGTACTTTGGGGAAGGAACTGAGGTCAATATTATGAGTAGAAAGTAGAAAAATGTCACTAAATACTTCAGTGTGTAAAGGATGATGAGCTAAATCTGCTTTGTTGGCGGGGGGTGGTGTATGTGTTTATTGTGTGATTCTTAGATATACACTTGTTTTAAATTAAAAAAGAAAAAGAGATTCCTGAGATAAAGTTTCCATAACAGTCTTTCCAGACTTCTTTCTTTAGTAGTTGTCACAGAGAAGTACTGTGTTTGCTTTGGATGACTGAGCAGATCTTCTTTCTTTTTCAAAGTTAAAGCTTAATAATAAACAATCAGTTCGTCGGTGCAGGTA
The DNA here is from genome assembly GCA_020746105.1 of Trogon surrucura. NCBI lineage: Eukaryota > Metazoa > Chordata > Aves > Trogoniformes > Trogonidae > Trogon > Trogon surrucura. The sequence goes on along the minus strand of CM036621.1, from coordinate 48,746,456 downwards.
AGCACACTATAAATTGTTGAAAAAATGAAGTCTTCTCTCTTAGAGGAGTAAAATCAGGTTAAACCCCAGTTTTCAAAAAGGTGTACCCAGTTCTTGAGTGCTTCAGTACGCTTTTGCAGATCATAGACTGTGATTCTCTTCTGTGGTTTTGGGGTGGCTTTCCTTTTGTTTCCATAATTGTCTATGTATCTTCTCCCTGAAAGATACATAATTTATGATAAAATACCACTCTGGCCAGGTACGGGGCTTGTTTATGCCTTCAGTGTAAAATACATTGTTTTTATTTTAACATCAGTCAGCATTTTTTTAATCTAAAGCTAATTAGACAAGGATTTGCTTTTTAATATTTTCTTTATGCAAGTCATTGCGCATATGCTGCCAGGTAAAAACATACAGTACAAATTAAAATCATTGGATCAGTAAGCAGTTTGAAATTGATGTCTTCGGCCAGGGTTCTTACCAAAATACACATCTATTTGTATATGCTTATTTACGTAAAGGTTATTTGTTAAACCTTTTTGTATAAATGAATCTTCTTTGTTTAAATACAAAGAAGTTTGATGGGATGTGAGTTTTAATGTCATGATCTGTGCTCTGACTCAGTTTTCAGCTAATAGTATTGCAAAATATATCGTAGCTTATATTCCATACTCTTCGTCCGCTGATGAATTTTTAATTTCTTTTCCATTGATTGTCCCCACATGATTTTCATCAAACGAAGCGCTGATTTGCCCAGCGTTACTCATGGAGCAAATACTTCTCATGGGCATATTCACGTATTGCTCCTCTCTCTCTCATCTCCCTGCAGCTCAGGGCAAAGCTGCTTTGGGTCTGTGTCCCGGTTTGAGCTAAAAACCCCAATTCTGTTCAGTGATTTTTACTTTCTAGTTTAGTCTCTTCTAGAAGGCTGCAGTTTCTGAAGTCAGCAGTGTGTTTTTGCAGACAGTGTGTGCTACTGGCAGCGATAGCACCTGATGTTTACAGTCACTGCCTGGGACTGGTGTGCAGAAAGGCTCTTGCTGACACTTATTCCCACAGTGACCAAGGCCACTGCTGGCTCTTGTGTGCCACGCTGGGGATGCTGGGTAGTGAGAGGGGTCACAAGGAGGCAAAAGGTTGCACCTCCGGGGGTAATAGACAGGACAGGTGACCAACGAGAGTATTCCATTCCATATATGTCATGTTTAGTATAAATTGAGTGATCACGAGAGTTTCTGCTCTTTTTCTGCAATGGCCAGTGTCCAGGGAGGACTCTGTCCGATCTCCTGCTTTTGATCCAGATCCTGAGTTCCCGAATCCAGCTCCCTGTATCCAGCTCCTGCCGCCACAAGACTGAGGCTTCCCCAGTGCTGCCTGCTCTCAGCGGGGATTGCTGTCGGGGTGGGGGGGTCGGGTTCGATATTGGGCTTATATTTAGTTCTTTATTTGTATCATTTCCATTATTGTTTCATTAAAGCTGTTCTAGTTTTTCTTTCCTAACCCGTAAGTCTCTCTGACTCATTCCCTTTTCCTTCCCTTTTAGGGGAAGAGGGGGTTAGGGAGCATCTGTCCACATTTAGTGGCTGGCCCAGATGGTCTGCTCCAAAACTATATAAACTCTCTCTCCCGTTTTGTGCTGAGGAGATACTACCATCGTCAGAGCTTCAGTTCCCCCATGGTGCCCGTGAAGCCAACGCCTTATTTAGGTCCCTGGGTCACGCCACTCCGTTTCGCACAGAGGAGGTCCATCTGCAGACTTAGCGCCAGGCATGGGCCTCTCCAGTGGCGTCTGTGTGTCCTCCCACCCTAAACACAGCGAGGTGGCAGGTACTGCTCGCCGATAGAAGACCCAGTCCAAGCCTTGCTCCTCCTCACCACTACCCAGCACGTCTCCAGAGAACCCAAGGGCAGTTTTGCAAGTCTCTTAGTCCGTCTGTCTTCTGTCTTGAAATATGTGAAAGAAATACAGGGAGGTTGGTGAAGGGCAAATGACTATAGTTTAAAATTGGATTTCTCCTTCGCAAAGCTCCTCCAGGTGTTATTTCCAGCACTCACTGGTGGCCTGTCAGGGCTTAATGGTCAGCTGAGTTGCTTCTGGTGAAGTTTCATGCATTACAGTGTCAGTGCTTCTGTAGTAAAACATCACATTAACGCTCACCCCTCTCCCCCTTCATCAGTCTTTGGCCTGACAGTTCTGATGACATGGGAAACTACTTCAGCGCAGAGGCAGACAGCTGTGCCTCTCGCCAAGCTGGCAGTGGGATGTGATCCTGGTCCTGAGGGACACAGCAGGAGCCCCGTGGGGGCAAAGCAGCCGCCACCATCAGCTAGATGAGTGTTCTGGCAGGAGTGTAAATGGTCATTGGCATGAACTGCTTGATGGTGGGAGATTTTCAGCAGCAAGCAGAGAAAGAAGCTTCATTCATTTGGGTAGGCTTTGGGCTGTTTGGTTTTGTTTTTTTTTAAAGTAGGTGTTCTGCACAACTTGCCTTCTAGCCCATCTTCCTGGTAGTCCTCACACGTAGCATCTGTCCTTGATGGGAAGTTAAGAAAGGGTGAGCTGCACTGCTCTGTGTTGCAGAGAGGAGTAGCAGGGCAGGTGTGTGCCACATGGCAGCAGGTGCTTCCACACGCAGCATCCACGTGTCAGGTGGACAACACACCTCCAGCTCCGCTGCCCGGGAAATGAATCCCTCTTCTTTCCCTTAGCGTTCCTAGCAGGATTTTGTATGTGCCTCTTTAGAATGTGGAATGTGTGCTGCTCCAATTAGTTTTTTTGGCTTCTAATTATTCAGTACTGCACATAAAGAGATGTGCACATAGGGCAGTGCCCCCTGTTACTCGGGAACTGTTAAGCCATATGGCGTGTGAAGACGCGAGTGTTACAGCTACGGGATGAGACCCTCCTGCTCAGCAACCAGGTTCACGTGCAGCGAGTGCCCTGCTGATGTATTCTTGCCAATGCTGTCAGTTCCTTCATCTGTCGAGTCAGCCTGAGTGACAGCGTGTATTTCTGGAGCCTTCCTGCCTCACTGAGATCCTGCTTCTGTTAAGTCGCTGCCGAGAGCCCCTCTTCCCATTTGAAAGCCTCCTAAAGGTACAAGTGAAAAAGCAGAGGATGCTCTGAGCTGCCTGTATCGCGCTGCTCTTAGGTGCTGTGGATACAACACAGATGCAGTTGGTCCTGTTGCATGTCCAGTGGTATTTCATAGCTTCGTGCCCAACTTCTTTTAGTGATCCATCTCTCACAGAAACACTAGAGCAGGAAATAACACACAATCAAGTTCTCAGTTAATTCATTCAGTTTGCACCACACTGGGGATTGTAACTAAGAGTGCTACTGAACCTGGATGGTTGCAAAACCAGCAGGAAACTACTAGATAGTGCCACTGGTTTATTTATTGTAAAATACGGTATTGCCAAAGTGGGTCTTTCTGCTTTCCTGTAGCTAGCTGCCTTTTACTTAGCTCTACATCCAGTAACACAAGTAGTCCAAAAGGCTTCATTGGTCAGTGTTGTGACTGACATGCTCTGATGGTTTGAGTGCCCAAAAGCAGGCTGACAGCACGTGAGCGAGCAGTCCACAGTACTGAGAACATCCACCATAACTAGTAACCGAGAGGTTTCCACCAGGGTTTGCCATTATAGGTAATTATTCTGGTAGTCCACAATGTGTCACAGCTGAAAGCAAACTCAAAATGTTGCTTTTCTTCTGTGTGGTGTTTTAGCAGACTCAGGATACGCAGAGGTTCTTCTTGCCCGAGGCAGCCTGAGATCTGGGAGCCACTCACACACGTGGTTCTCGGTAACGCTTTAACGTGATACTCGGCTGTCGTAACTTTCATCTATGGATTGAAGCTGCCTGGTATCTGAAACCTCATTTAAAATAAAGACGGCACTAGCTCTGTAGCACTAGCTTCTTAGCACGCTCCAACGTGTGGTTGTAGGAACATGGAAACGGGTGTGCTTGCCCCAGCGTTAAAAAATTACTTCACAGAATATTGCCTTTAGCAGGTACCAGTTTGTGGTTTTATGCTAAAGTGCATTTATATTTTTGTTCCCACAGTTGTGATATTTTTGGCCTCAAATTGCATTTTAAACTTTGATATTCAGAGCACTTTGCATATAGTTCACGGGCACCTCTGTGAGGCACTTTATCACCTGCAAAACCAAATCACGGACAGTTTTTCCGATGGATCATCGTTCTTTTTTGATCCTTTGATTTTGGACTTTAACCATGAAATAACCTTTGTCCTTTCACTGGTAGAAAAACTCACCAGCAGAAAAACAAACCAACGTTAAAGGAAGCTGATCAGGAAGTATTTGAGGTGTGGTGTTGGGGCCAAGGAAATACCGATGCATTCCAAGGCTAACTATAGCAAAAAGGTTATGTTACTGCTTTTATCTGCTGTGATGTGATGTCTCGCAAAAGCTCTAGTGGCAGTATATAGCTAAATGCTGATCAAGACGTAGGGAAAATCCATTTTTTTAAAAAAGGGGAGCACAGAGCTCAGGTAGACAAGATAGAAATACACAGATCTGTCTGGGGAGAGGGACTTTTTGACTTTGACAATTTGTCTTCCAGTTTTAATGATCTTACCTTATATTTCAGTTTTCAGAATGAGTTACTGCATGCCCCTGCAAGGGAAGGCAGCTTTTCCCCTGGTTTTAAAACAAGCTTTGCAGTTGAAAGTGACTGCTCGCTGCTCTGCAGAACTTCTCAGCAGTGTTAGCGTGTGTTGCGGTACTCACCTTTTATCTGCTGTTAACAAAAACGTAAAAAAGACCCGATATTAAAGTCTTTGAACAGTGAACAGTCGTTATTTACTAAGCTAAGGTCCGTGGACTTCATTTTATTTAACCCTTTGGCGAGTGGATTGTACCAGAGTGCTTGGTGTGCGTTCTTCAAACGCGGTCGTTTTATAGATTTGGTGAACCTGGCGCTGACGGGTTATTTAAAGCAGGACCGTGCCTCACTGCCAACCTCAGGTCATTTAGCTCAGTGGGTTGAGCGTGGTGCTTGAAACACCGAAGGTCGCGGGTTCGATTCCTGTTCGGTTCTCACGTGTTGCCTGACCTAGTCGAGAGGTGGCGTCCCTGCCCATGACAGGGAGGTTGGATTAAAATGATCTCTAAGGTCCCTTCCAGCCCAGGCCATTCTATGATTCTGTGACTCTATGGCAACGAGACTTTGTGCCCTTCCTAGTCAAAGCAGAGCCTCGGCTTGGTGGGTAGAGGATTTCGGTGGCCTCTGCTCTCCAGGCAGCTCCAACACACCAGGACGCTGCGTTCAAAACCTCTTCATCTCTTGTGTACGTTGGGTTTTTTATATTCTAGCCACCAGATGAAACTGGGAGCTGGAAATCCCACGAGAAGCGCTTTGCTGTGAAGCCCCTGCTTGAATCTCGAGCACAGACCCCTTGGTGTGTTCTGGTGAACATATTTAATTGGAGGCTGGGAAGTGCACAAGGCAAGGTTCAGACTCGGAATGACGTTATGGGAATGTAGCGTCTGTCTGACATCCCAGCTTGGGCAAGGATCAAGTGAGAAAAATATGTCAGAATTGTTCTCACTCGGCATCTCCGTGCTTTAGAAACTACCAGATATGCCTGCTTTTTTGCGGGTACAGAGGTTATATAGTAGTCCCGTAGGTGTTCTGTGGGGGGCTACGAGTGTGAACGTGTTCCTTCTGAACCACTTTAACAAACAAGTGACTCAGATGGTGAATTTTTCATTCTCTAGGCTATAATAAATGACACCAAAAGAAAAAAAAAAACCCACAAACGGTGATTGATGCTGCGTTTTGTTATGTGCTAACCACGATGCCGCAGTCCTATGACAGTCCCTCCCTGGCACGCTTGGGGTAATTGTGACTGTGCTTCCCTCTAGGAGGACTTTCGGAATAAAGTTGAAGATTACATTAAGCGCTACGCGAGATGATGAAGGGAGATGGATGGCAGGACCATGGCTTCCACACTAGAGTTGTCCTTAACTTCAACAACGACAGCAACAAAACCAGCCCGGATTGTACCAGTCCTGTGTCCATGTTGTACTGAAGAAGAAAACTAACTTCATAACTTGTCCATGTTAAAAGGAGAGTTCAGCATAAATACAGCAAGAAATTGTGTATGTTGGTTGAAAAAGTTGTTTGCTTACTTTTAAAAATGTTTACTCTTCTGAACTGTACTGTATATCCTGTTGATGAGATATGCTTGAGAAGTTAAAAAGAAATCACTATTGAAATTGTAATTACACTTTTTTTTAACTCTTGCCTGGTTTGGAGGGGGGGGAAGGAGAGAAATACCAACTGAACAGCAAAGGTGGTGTGTTTTCAGAACACTTTGAGTTGGCAATAAAATGGTCTCCTGTGAACCAAATCACAATAACTGTTGCCTTTGATGAGCGGAAACAATACGAGCTTTTTCCAAGAGTCATTCAGCTAAGGCTTAGAGCTTGCCAGAATGCAAGTGCTAACTTAAATTCTGCTTCTGGTATTGAAATTCTTGAAGATATTTAATGTAAGTATGTTTTTGTCACACGTTTGGAATTTTTACATTGTTATTTTCAGCTCCTGTTTTGGGCTACAGTATTTTTTTGTTTCTGTTCATTGTGTGAAGTAATTAAAAGAAATACAGGCTAATCCATAATTTAAGTAAATGTGTAGTATTAGTAAAATTATATATATAATATATATGTTATATATTTCTGTGAAGATTTTACGAAAGGGAGACTTTTTTTTTTAAGAAATCTGCCTTTGGTTTTTCAATCTGGATTGTGGTGAGGGAGGATCAGACGCCATGTGATCTGATGAAAGCAAATTCAAGCACCGTCACCTGCACGGTGTTCGTCTTCAAAGTTCTGCACTGAAAGCGAATGACTAATAACGTGGCTGAGAATAACAACGCCCTGCAGCCTCTTCTAAACACTCGTGCGGCGCCTGGCTTTTTTGGTAATTTGAAAGGATATGATGCTATAATTGCCTTTTCTGTAAGTAGCTGTGTATCAAACACGCAGCATGTGCAAGCAGAGATCCTTCAGAAGAGAGTAGCCTGTAACTCAGGAACCACTTCGGAGTAAATGCTGTGAGAATTCCGCTGCCCATCGTCGTCTGCTGGAGCTCCCGGCCCCGACCTCGGGGCTGCCGAACCGGGGCGCTGGCATAGCCTCCAGAGACCCAAACGCGTTTCGCTTGTGGCATCACACAGAGGAGGTGTCGTGGAACTAATTCGAGCTTTTATAAGTAGACAAACCATAGAAATAAATGTTCGTGTGGTTTCATACGGAGCAAGTGTATGTGTAGCGCTCGGGCATTGACTGTTGGGTTGTTTTATCCCCCCGAAATGATGATGCTGTGTTCTTTCCTACAGCAGCCACTGAAGGAAATCCAGATTGTCTCCATCGTTAGCGTAGCAGAGCTGGGTTGCAAATTAAGCACGATGCAGCTTTGCTCATTAACTTTTCCCCGTGCCTTTTTTCCTTCCAGCTTTACAGGCTTCTGTAGACCTTATTGGAGGTTTAGGAAAGCAGGAGAGAGCCTTGTGAACTTTGTCTTTGGGTAACGTTGCCAGCATATCTATTTAAAATGAAATAGGGATCAGCACAGCATTTTAAGCAGGAAGGTGAGAGACCTTTGCTGCCGAAACAGTAACGTCAGGGAAGGTGAGGAATAAAACACAAAACCAGAAAGGTTGGAAAGCCCGTCCTGTTTTTTGCTTACTGAATCAGAAGGAAATACTCATTGCCCAAATGGCCATCTCTAATACCTATGCTCTGTACTCCCTCCAGCCACCCTCAACTTCCACCTCTCACCGGAGGTAGAGTTCACCACACATGGCCGAAATCCCCTGCAGAAGTCTCACAGGGAGCTCATCCTGCAGCCCTTACAATGGCAGAAGTCCCCAAGGTGTTGCCATCCCGTGGGGCCGCTCAGTGGGTGGAGGCTTTTCAGCAAATAGTGCTTGTGCAGGAGTTGGCTTCCATTGCAGCTTTCGAAACAACCTGCCACATTTTTCTTGGCATTTTTTCGTCTTTTCTTTAAAATTTATTTTTAAGCAGGTAACTTACTCTCTAGAAAGCCCTTGAGCTTTTCCTGGCTGCAGGGACCATAGTGTGTGGAGCCCTGCTGCTCCCCATCAAATAATGCTGCCTTTTTTTTTCTTTTTTTTTTTCCCCTTAATTGTTTAAGTGCCCCTGAAAAAAAGACCCAAATATCAAATGGCAAAGAAAAAAAAGTGTGGCAGCATCCTGGAAGACAAATGAGTGTTGGGACCAGACAGCCCAGGGTGGGCCAGGCAGGTGGTTGGGTGTCCCGCTGCCCGGCATGTGCAGTTTTGGGGCTTTTTGGGAAAAGTGAGGGCCCGAGGGGAACAATGGCTGGCTCTCCCCAGGGGCTCTCTCACACTCCCTCCATCACAGCCCCCCCTTGCAACCCCCAGTGCCTCCCCAAAGGGTGTCCATGGAGGGGGGGAAACAGCATTAGGGGGAGCATTTCTGGGATCACAAGAGGCTCTAACGGGCAGAGGGGTGTCTAAGAGGGCCCCTCAATCCACCCGGACCCCAGCCTCCACGGAAGGGGTGAGCGCTGAGGATTCGCACCAGAGACGGGCACCTGGGTTCTTTATGTATTTATTTATTTAGGTAGGAAAAACACCTTATTCCCATTGCTCGTTAGCACCAGGGCACTGCCACAGGCACCACCGGTGCTACCAGCTCCCACCACTGACTTTCCCCCTCTGCTCCCCAGCTCCTAGGCAAAAACTACCCCATGCAGGCCTCCTCCTTGTGCTGGGGGCTGGAGGGGAGAAGATGAATTTCCTGGGGGGGGAGTGGGAAGAACAAAAAAGAAGAGAAAGCCATGGTGGTTTCATTGCCCACCCAGACCCGCCGACCTCATGGTTACACCCACCAGCACCTCGCGCTGCCACACTGGCACCGTGGGGCCAGCAGGAACTGAACTCTCCAACCCTTCTTTTTGTTTCTCTTTGAAAATTTTTCCTTTTTCGGTGCATGATGCTGGAGGGGTTGCCGAGAGGGGAGGAGCAGAGCTGCGGAGCTGCTGATGCCTTGGGCAAGCCGTGCTCCCTGGTACCCCGCGAGAGCTTCCCACCGCCAGGGCAGCCCGTGACAGCCTCGCCACTGCCGTATCGCCAAACAACCGCGTCTTAAATTACATCATTTATTTGCAAACTGCCAGACGAGCATTTGTGGTGCAGAGCGTACCAGCGAGGGAGGAGCAGTGGTGTTGCTGTCTTGACCTCTGGGGCTTGGTAACCCCAGAGGTAACCATGATGCTCCTCCCTCAGGGTCTTCCCCCCCCAAAAAAAACCACCAACCAAGCACGTTCCAAGGGAGGGTCCCCTCGCTGTCCCACTCCTGCGCTGGCGGTGAAGCGTCGCTACACGATGCCCTCGCTGCGTTTGCTCCTCCACACCACCAGCGCGGTCATCAGCAGGGTGACGAGGATGGGCAGGATGATGAAGGGGCAGAGGACGCTGTTGGGGGGGTCGTGCAACGCCCGGCCCGACGGGGAGCAGTTCCTGAAGTACTGCTTGTGGACAGCCACGAAGAACTCGTCCACCAGGCGGTTGGGCCAGTAGCAGTCGAGCCTCTCGGCGATGAGTGCCGTGCAGTTCGTCAGCTCCCCATAGGTGCTGCAACACAGACAAGGGCCCTGCGGTGACACCGGGGACCAGCACCCAGACACCTCCGCCTCCTCGCCCTTAATATAAAATACTACATACTTTCTATTATAGATGTGTGTATTTGAGATTGTTACTGAATTTATTTGATTTTTTAGAGGGGTTTTTCTTTGAGATTGCAGGTAGATAGATGTAAAAAACCCCATACTTTTTTCTTTTTTTTAAATCCCCATCAGGTTTTGGTCACGCTTTTAAGTGGTCACCCACAGCCAAAAAGCAACAAGGAGTTTTCATTTACAGAAGTAAATGGAAATAGAAAGAATATTTACAGAAATAACAAGAAGCAAGGGTTGTTGTTTTTTTTTTTTGTTAGGTTTGTGTTAATTTTTGCAGCATTTCACGGCCAGACTGGTGCTATTAGACAATACTGGTCAGCCCCACATAACCCTCAGGCACTTTTAGGCAAAGGCTTTCAGGAAACCCCTCCTGAGTTGGAGCAGCTTGCCTGGCTACTGCCCATCAGGGCATCCTCCTTTAGCTTGCACAGGTTCACCCAAAAAAGGACAGAAAAAAGTACATTGGATCTACTTAAAGTTCTCCTTTTAGTTGCCTAAAACTGAGGGGGTTACGTATGAACTAATAGCCCGCTTTGAAGGTCATCTCCCTCTGCAGTACCTTGCTTTGCAGGTCTGCAATGACCACAACACATCTCACCTTGCAGTGGTCAGCAAGTACATTTTTTAGGGTTGGTTTTTTTGTTGTTGTTGTTTTTCTTCTCCTCCACCCCCAAATATTTGGAACACAGGGAGTAGCCCTGAACTGAAGGGAAGAGGACAACCCTTGTGCTGGTCCAGCCAGCCATCCTCTTGAAGAACAGGTATTACCATGGGTTTCAAATCATACCTGCTTTAAACCTGGCTGTGCATTATAAAAAGTACATATAATTCTTTTACACCCCATCCCAATTACTTGCGGTTAATCCTAGAGCAAACCAAAACCCAACTAGCCAATTACAAACTCGCTTGGGGGAAGAAATATTTTAGAAGCAGCTTCCCTGCAACTCTCCGCAGCCTCTCTGCATCTCCTCAGCCAGGTTTTTGGGCAGGCGGCGGTCGCCTCGCAGTGCCCGTCGGGGCGCACGGCCGCGCCGGAGGGAGCCCCTGCGGAGCCCGCTGATTTAATTAACGGGGCGTCTGGGGCGACTAAAAGCAGCTCCTGCTCTGCATCCCGCTGTGCAAGATTACCATTTCCCATTCATCAGCAAGCCTTTAAGGGATCTCGGGAGCTGAAGGATCGTCAGGAACCAGAGGGAAAGAGTTAAAAGAGAAACAAATAAAAGCTATTTTTAAAACTGAAAGGCCGCACAGCAGCTGGCTTAGCCCTTCCCTGGCTCAGATCACGCTTTCGTGCTGATAAATATAATGACGGGGGCAGCTATGTGAAGATGTGCAAGTCACCAAAGCAAAACAGTGTCAGCAAATGAAAGGATAAACTGTCATTACACTCTGCACTTCAGCAGCGTCCCTGTTCAGCGCTCAAAGGGCTCCGGAGAGGATGGACCCGAGGAGAGGAGCCCGGCAGGGGTGAGGACGTGGCCGTGGGGTTACAACTGTCTGTCCAGGTGTGGATGAAGGTCCTTCCATCCTGAGGGGGGCTCTGCAGCTGTGGCCTAAGATACCATAAGTCCATTGTTCCTTTTATTATCACGTGCCCTGTCCCTGTTAAAGCCACTCTGCTAAAGCAGAGGGATACCAACGGGATCCACTTGCTGGGATACAGATACACCAGACTGGTCGAACCCAGGCTGCTGCTTGTGATGCCTTGTCAGTAGGGATCAAGATCCCACTGGAGAGCAGCAGTGTTGACGCCTGGGGCTGAGCGTGCTCTTCCCTGCCACAGCCGTGAGCTCATGGTGAGCGCTCATCCTGTTGCGTCTCCAAAGCGGCATCTGGTTCTCTCTCTCCCTGCAAGCAGAGACGCCTTATTACGTTAGCACCACGCCAGCGTGGTCCCACCAGGGGAATTCAGCCCACGCTGATGGTGAAACATCTCAGAGGGTTGTTTTCCAGCCCAGCAAGGCTGCTCTGTCCTCCCCTCGCCACCCCATGGCTCAGCCCAGTAGAGTGAGGTTCCCCTCCACCACGCTCTGCTGGGCAAAGCTGAGCCAAGCTCGGGGAGCTGCAAAGATGCGCATGCTATTTCTGGTGTCCAGAAGGGGATGTAATCCTTAGTTATAGAGTTAAAACTCTTTGGAGACAAGGTAGCATCAAGCTTTTGGCTTTCAAACAATACTACAGCTCATTTGCAAGCCTCCACCTCCCAAAATGCCATCTCCTCCAGCCGAGCAAGGGCACAGGCTGCCACAAAACCCCCCCAAAACCCCAAACCAAACCAAAAATCCAAGCCAACTTTCAGAGATGACATCTCTGCAAGCAGGAGAAAGGCATTACCAAATTTCACTGGGAATGGCAGCTCTTGGCAGCTCACCTGTGCTTCGAGGTGGAGGGGTGGAGGGATGCCCATGGCTGGAGGAGCGCTGAGCACGGAGGGTGTCCTTATCTCACCATGATGCTCTGTGAGTCCCCAGAGACCACTGTGCATGGTGAGGAGAGGGAAAGGAGAAGCCACCTGCGCCCACAAAACCTCCTTCTTCTTCCGCCCTCCTCTCCCTTGGTTTCGCCTTAAAATACCAGCTTCTTAATTTAAAATCCTTAAAGATTAGCTTTAATTACTAGGAGGAATATAAAAAGACCCCGTGATTATTGAGCTGATGTAGGGTAGCACCAGAAATGGGGGCAGGTTTTCCAAGCCATCCAACCACCACAGGCTGTGGGCAGGAAAACGGGCAGCCTGCCCTGAAAAGCACGGCTTTCCTTAGCCCTAAAGAATTATTTCCCTACCCGGTGTGAACTGAAATTAAAACTGTTTTCCTCATCGCCATGGAAACGGTTTGGATTTAAAGGGTGCTGCAGCGGGAGGAGGCTGAGCAGTGCGAGGACCATGTGGGGACAAACACCCATGGGCAGGACGGGGACGGGATGGGAAGCAATCGAGGACTGATTTATGGTTTGACAGGATCCCAATGCTTATACCTCTGCAAATCCTAAGCAATGCCTCTGTGGGGTTTTTTTACCTCTGCAACCAAGATTGGAACTTGATCTGCCATTGACTCCTTGCCAGCGCTTGGGTACGGACGGTGTTACACTACGGACACCAGTTGGGGTTCATAGGATTGCCAGGTCTCCTTTTTGCCACAAGTATCAGGATTTTTCCTATCCTCCTTAAATCCCTTGCTTCAGAAGGGAAAAAAACAAACAAAGACAAAACAAACAAAAGCCACAAACTAGCACAGGCCTTTCCCTTTGCTTTGTAAATTAAAAGAAGAAATGATTTTGCCCTCTGCAGGTTGCAGGGTGAGCTTGGAGACATGCCAAAAGGGTATCCAGAAGGGACCTGGCAACTTGAAGAAAAGACAATGAGATCAAGGTGTTTTCTATCAGAAAATGGATAAATGACCTCAAGACACCCTGTGAGTGTATCAAAAGCTGTGAGAGCAGCCCCATGGTGCCAGTAGGAGTGGGGCAGGGGTACCAGGCATGCCGGGAGCTGGCACCATCACCCTCATTTTTGGATCCGGCTGCAGCTGTCAGACCGACACGCTCACACGAGTGAGCTCCTTCCCTGTAGGATGCCCGTAGTGAGGGGAAAGCATTCCCTGGAGATTTTTAGGAGATATATTTGGGGTGAAGGCGCCTGGCTCGGCTGGAGTGACACCCGCAGCTGCTCAGCGCAGCGAGCATCCCCACGTCCCGCTTGCCGCGGCTCGGTGCACCAACGCTGTGCAAAACCATAGTGCAAAGCTGTCCCCTGGCCACAGCTCACCAGCGAGCTAGAACCGTGCAGGAAAAATATCTACAAGTCATCAGCTCCTACTGAGGCATTCGTGGGTGAGCAGCCGGCAGCCTGACCCCTCCAGCTGCCCTGGCTCTGCCAGCAGTGCTCCACGTCCTCAAAATAGCTGCCCCGAGGGAGACCGCAGCTCATACCCTCCCCCTCGATTGCCACGCTGATGAATCTGGACCTGGAATCGAAATAGCCAAGTTGATCTTTGGAATAATTAGTCACGCACAGCTGAGCTCCCAGACAAAGCAGCTTGACCACCACCCTGAAGCAGAGGAGACCACAACTTTGACTGATGCGGTGGCTGCAAGCCGTGGAAGACAAAACACCAGGGTGCTCAGTCTAAATCGCTTTGAGGAAAGGGATCTGTGGGGCAATGCTACTGAGGGGCTGGAGAGGCCCTGGTAGGATTCTGGTAGGCAGCTGACCCAGCAGGAGCATCCGAGGCCGCGCCAAATTGCTCATCCTTTGGGGAGGAAGAGAGGGAAGGAAACCAGGTGACTCAAGGGAAAACACCTCTCAGAGCACTCCTACTTTCCCAGGAGACAGCAATCATGGCCAACTTCTGGAATTCATCATTTTACCAAAAACCACTCGGTTCCATTCCTGAAGCACGTAACAGCTCACACAAGTTCCCCTGGTGCATGACTTGCATATTAAAAACCATCAGCTTTATCCAAATGAGCACAGCTAAGAAAGCCAGCAGAGCTCGATGGTGTTGGACAAACCTCCTCAGAGAGTTGGTGCTTGTTCATGTGGTTCAAGCCCAACCTCAGCAAACATTCCTGGTCCAGAGACACCTCCCTGTAACACCTGAATGCAGCAGTACCAGCAATGCAAGAGCTTGATTAATACCTCTGAATGCAAGAAGGGAGGATAACCTGTAACTTATAAATAAGACAAATAAGCCACAATTACAAACTCTGCTGAGACAATTCATTTATCCAAATGTTCCCATCATGTCATTCTCAACTGAGCAGTAAATAATGGGCCTAACAGGCACTTCCCTGCTAAACACCACGTACAAGAAATCACAGGTCCAAACTGCCTGCTGCTAATGGTACAGGTCCTGGCAGAGGCAAAACCTTCAAACATTTCCCATTCTTGTTTCACATTGGTTTCAAGCATCAAAATTCCTTGGTTCGTAGGAAGATGTGGAGAGGAAACAGGCTCTAGGCAAGTGTTTTACTTCCCTTTCTTCATCTCAAGCCTGGTGGTAGTCAAGTCCTTTCCCATAAATCCAAGTGGGTGACCAGCCAGCCTGTACCACCCTCTGCCCACTCATGCTGGGACATCTCCTAACATCATTACTTTTTCTCCTATGAGGGGCTGGTGAGTCCCACACAGCCCGGGCAGCAGGGCTGCTGAGCAAAGTGGCCACCCAAAAGCTGAGCAAAGTGGCCACCCAAAAGCCACATCCTTGCAGAGCAGCTTATTTACAGCAGTAGCTAAGGTATTTCTTCCTGATTTTCCCAGTGTCCTGAGGGCACAGGAGGATCAGAGGAATGTCATCTTTTAAATAACCCTAAGCCTTGTGTTCACACGGAGCAAATGGACTCGTGCAATCAAACTAAACACTGCAAGTTTATCCACATTTCCTCCAAGCGCCTCAGGGATAACAAGTTTAGAAGAAGCAATTCAGAAGAAAAACAGGACCTCAGAGATAAAGAACAAGCTCCTTAATACACCTCTGCTTCCTCTGCAGTGGCTTCACTGAAGCTCTGGAGGAGGAGATGGATTGCATCTCATCCAGCTTGCAGAGAGCACCGAACCAGGATCAAAAGCAAAGTCCTGCTGCTGAGACAGCCTGGGTCGCAGACATCTCTGCTGGGATGTTCCCAGGGGGGAGAGCTCACCCCCAGGGCAGCCAGGAGGCACAAGGGAAATGGTTATCCTCATCTCCTGCCATTCATCACAGCTGGCCTATACCTGGATGCTGCTTCTAAATGTATAGACAGAGGGGGAGAGGTCTCACAGAGACCCCCCAAAGCTGCTGGCAACTGGAGTTCTGGACAATTTTGAGGACCAGATGACATTTCTCAGAACAAGAAAACCTCCTACAGTCTTTCCACTCTTTTTTCTTCCCCTTCGTTGTGTCAATGATAAAGAGAAAGGAAAACCCAAGCTGTCCTTTTTAAACACTCTCTCTCTATATATATATATGTGTGTATATATATATATATATGCGCACACACATATATATATATATATTTTAATATAACACAGAAGGAAGGGAGCATGAAGCAGAATATCAGCCATAATCTTACACAAACCGTAATTTTTGTGCAAAACCACTCGTGGCATAGGGCAACATCTGCTCACCATCTCCAATGGACCTCAATACCTTCCTTGTGTCGCGAAAGCTCATTTTTGTCCACCGCTTCATTTTCCTGGAGGAAGGCCATGGCACAACGGTGCTATGCGATGCAGAATCAGCTCAGAGCAGAGAATGGATTTTTATTTTCTCTTTTCAGGCCCTCACGTCAACACACAGACACCCTTGACTGGTTTTTGCAACTTTAATCAAAACCATCTCACCAGGAGAACAATTTCCACCACGGTGATAGCAAAAAAATTCCGCTCTGCTGATTACGAATAGGAAAGAGGCTAATCTAAAGGAGGCAGCTTGCAATGAAAAGAACCCAAAAGAAAAGTCAAAAAAGTCAAAACCCAAACCCATAGAGCAGCATATCCCCCAAACACAAATTCCCTGCTCTCCCTGATGCTGCTACATTAAGTAGGGTTCCCTTATCACTCTCATTATACCCCCAAGGAAGCCGCCAAGAGTTCCACCAGGGAAGCAGACTGTGTCTTCGTTTCTCCTAAGTAATAAATCACTGCTAATTCCCTGACACTGATTACAAACAGGAGGTTTAGCTGAAGACTGTCAGACCCTTCTATGCCAGCCCTTCCCTCTAGTTGCTTAGAAATACACCAATGCAAACAACTTTGGGAAGTAGCGGTGAGTCAGTAGGTCCAGTGGGACAGCCTGGGACTCTCCGATGGTGAGGGTCTGAGAACACCGCAATGGGTCATGGGTTTTCAACCTTAGTCAGGGCATTTTGGATTGTTTGAAGAACTTGAGTGCCGAGAAAACAGAAAAATCTTGTGGAAAATATGTCCATCGAGCAGCGAGTCACCAGAAGAGGTAATGGAGCTGTGACGGGGATCCCAGTTTACTGCACCTAATTAACACATTGATACCCAGCACCTAGAGGACAGTGAGAAGAGTGGTCTTCTGTTGAAGCTCCACCACTGGGGCATGTGGTTTGTTCATACATACATAACTGTTTTGAGCAAGATCACCGTCCTGATTTCCAAACACTGCTTAGGTTGGACTCCTTGAAAGCCCATTTAATCGCAGAATGGCTGAGGTTGGAGAGGACCCCTGGAGGTCTACCTCATCTTGGCCAAATGTTCCTCCTCAACTAGGGCTGTCGAGAGCTGGTTGCTCCCGACCACGTCCAGATGTTTTTTTAATATCTCCAAGGATGGAGACTCCACAACCTCCTGGGTGACTTCTAAACTGAAGCATCCATTGCCTCTGGTCCCGTCACTGGGCACCACTGAGAAGACCCTGGCTCTGTCCTCTTTGCATCCTCCCTTAGATATCCATATACCTTAATAAGACCCCCCCCCCAAGCCTTCTTTTCTCCAGGCTGAACAGTCCCAGCTCCCTCAGCCTTTCCTTATAGGAGATATACTATAGTCGCTTCATCACCTTCACGGTCCTTTGCTGGACACTCTCCAGCATGCCCATGTCTCTCAGACACTGGGAAGCCCAGAACTGGACCCAGCACTCAAGCGGTGGCTTCACCAGTGCTGACTAGAGGGGCAGGGTAACTTCCCTTGACCTGCTCGAAATATTCCTCTTAATACAGCTCCAGACACCATTCATCTTTGCAGCAAGGGCACACTGCTGGCTCATGTTCAACTTTGTGTCCACCAAGACCCCTAGGGCCTTTCCTGACAAGTTGCTTTCCACTTGGGTGGTCCCCAACACATCCTGGTGCTGGAGTTATTCCTGCTCAGGTCCAGGACTTTTCACCTTGTTGAACTTCATAAAGTTCCCATCAGTCCCTTTGTCCAGCCTGTCGAAGTCCCTGTGGACAGCAGCACCACCCTCTGGTATGTCACCTACTCCTTCTAGTCTGATGTCTTCTGCAAACTTGCTGAGGGTATGCTCTGGCCCATCAACCACACCGTTAATGAAAGGGTTAAGTAGGACGGGATCCAGCACTGACCCACGGGGTACATTGCTGGTTTTTGGCCTCCAACTAGTCTTTGTCCAAAGATCATCAGCCTCTGGGCCTGGACAGTTTTCAATCCATCTCACTGTCTGCTCACCCAGCTCACACTTCATCAGCTTGTCTGCGAGGGTTTTATAGGAGACGGTGCCAAAAGCCTCACTGAAGTCCAAGTAGCCAATGTCCACTGCTCTCCCCTCCAAGCCCATCTCATGGTCCCTGCATAAGCCACCAGTATGGGGATGCCCCTTTGGCTGGGTCCAGCAGGGATGGAGCCAGGGGCAAAGTGGACTGAAATGGCACATTTGTTCCCATTCACTAAATAAAAGCCACCGCTGTCTCCTCACACCCCAAAACCAAAGACAGCTGCAGGACCAGGAAAGGAGGTGCGAGCAGAGGGACCTGACTTACCCCACAGTCTCGTCCCAGTCACACCAGAGCGGCTGCCCGATGCCCTCCATGCTGAGCTGGAACTGCTTCAGGCAGTAGTGCCGGATCATCCAGCCGTAGTCTGCCTCCTGGCACGCCGTTGCCGTGATGAAGTGATGGGCTGGAAGACAAGTAAGGGGCGAGCAGGGTTAGGCTCTGTCGCGGTGGGTCATGACCCAGTGATAGCCCCTGGCCCCAGCACCATGCGACCCCCTCCACAGTTCTTCACAGAGGACATCTGCCAAAGCGAAACTGGATGCCAAAGCAACCCAACTCTCAACCAGCTTCTCAAAAACCTCCTCCTCATGGTTTTATTTCCCTATTCACATCCCTCTGACCCTGCAGCAGCATCCTCTGTTACCCTCTCAAGTGCTCAATGCTAGATAAGTCAATTATTCAGAATATGCCAGGTAAGTCATAAATAATTAAGGACACAGATTTATTCCCTGATGAGCACTTGACACACATTTTCGGACTTTAAAACTCCTAGCTTTTTGGCTTACAAAAGAGTAAGGGTGCAAGGGAAGGTGGGGAATAACCCTATGGTTCCCAGCCACATCCTTGCTGCTGCAGCTGCTGAGCAAAGGACCCCTTAAAAATTATCTGCATGGTGGCACACTTGGAAAAAGATATCCATTTCTGAGGGAGCTCAGAGATAAGTGTGGTGAAATTCAGCTCTGGCTGCACGGCGTTGATTTAATTCACCTCTGAGTACACAGTCCTGCTACTTGATGCCTTCTGGTTTGGGACCAGGGAAGGAAGAGATGCTGCATGCTTCCCTGCACGTTTGTGCACAATTATCACAAAGTTGCCAACGATGGAAAGGGAAAAGGACAGCAATGCCACAAAGGGAAGAGGCAGTGGACTCAAAGAAAAAAAAAAAAGAACCTTCGAAGGAATGATTTACTGAGGCTGGCTATAAATAATATCTTGCCCTTGGTCCCAAAGCGCCAGCCAGTGCCTCTGCAGCTCCTGGAGTACATTGCAGGCAGGCACCGCATACCAGCTCTATTTTCTGCTACGCGTGAATAACTCTGTGCAAAAGCATCGGGCTTTATTTTTATCTTCTTTTTTTTTTTTTCCTTTTTTTACAAAACAGAATTTAGCTACTTCTGGGGGATGCCTTCCTTGAGCAGTCCCTCTGTTGCTCCCAAATCCTCGGAGCAGTTGGGTACCAGCATCTTATGGCAACATGGGGGAATCCAGGATGTGCTGGGAGATGATGGCAAGGGCCCCTCAGACCCTTGGGTGAGGTTTCTGGGTGGTTGAAGGGCTCCCACGCCACCTCCCACCAGGGCAGCCTCTTTGGTCCGGCTGAAGATAAGACGCGAGTTATCACACCAAGGGAAGGGAGTTAAGGAACATTAAACTCTCACTGCTGCAGTAACAAAACTGAGTTTAGGATAAAAGAAAGCTCCCTCCAGCTGATATCAAACCAGAGTTTCAGCCTAGAGCACCTGCACAACATGACCTCAGCCAGAGACAAGCCCTGCTCTGAAGGGGAAGGTTTGGGATGCTGAAGCAAAGTGCCAAGCAAGGAGGAAGGCAAGGAGGAGGGAAGGCACAATAAATTTATGTGAGAGATGGACTGCAGCTCTCAGTCTGGGCAGGCTCAAGTGTGATTGATGGCTGGGAGGTTTCTTTTCCCTTCCCATCCCTTCAAATCCGGATGAACCAAGTGAATGAGTGACACGGCCGAGTGAGCACCAGCATCCGAGGGAGGTTCAGGTGCCACCCTGAGGGGTCACGCCTCGGTGAGGACCATGCGGCGGACTGTGAAGAAGTGCCTGCAAACATTATGCCCATCATGCAGCCGGACAAACAGCTTGCAGAGAAAATGCCGCCAGTGAACATGATGAGTTGGGAGCAGGAGAGAGCTGTGTGAGTGGAGAAAAGAGAGCAGGGGAGGTGAACAGATGAAAAAGCAGTCGGACAAGCAGCTGAGGAGCAAAGGAGGAAATGGAGCCAGACAGAAATGAGACAAGCAGTGCACAGAGAGAAATTGAGGAAGACAAAGCTGCTTTAAGAAATTCAACAGCGATACAGCATGAGGAGAAAGAAAAGCAGAAGTTAAATGATGGCCAGGCTGCCCTTCATCTGGCTTCGCCCTTCCCCACTCCCAATTAGCACAGAGAAGCCTAGAGACAAGTCATTGCTTTCACCACAAAAACTATCCTTAGAGATGCCCAAACATTTTCTGACAGCCATGCAGCTGCTCCTACAGAACATACCTAAAGGAAAACACCTTCACAGGCAGCTCCACCTTGGGTGGAGAGAGGAGAAATACTAAATAAACCACGAGCACAAAGCAGCGGAGAACCACAGCTGGCTGCAATGCCTACTTGAGTAGCTGCAAGCCACGTGTATCTGGTAGTCAGGATGAAAATGAGGTCCACTATTAAAAGAAAAAAAACAAACAACCAACAAACAAGTGAAAACAAAACCTAGGGAGCTTTGAGCACCTACTAACCAAAGCAGCTCAAAAGACACTCCTGGCCCGGACGTGGCCATGGGCTGAGCACAGGTGAGGGCAGCCAGGAGAAAGCCAGCACACAGGCTTCATCATCCCCAAGCATGTGACTCAGACACTCACAGCTTGCTCCTGCCGCTTGTCCCAGCTCTGAAGGTCCTTTGTAGGCATGGCATCACTTTTCTTTCCCTCGGCAGCTCTTCACGATGTTCTCCAGGAGCTTTGCCTTGCCCACAAGGACTTGCCTTCAGCGGTGGTGAATGTGGCAGATGTCAACAGCCAAGGCTTGGCTTGGTAACCCCAAGGGGCGGTGCAGAGGCCGTGCTCTTGGAAGACATCTCTCCCATCGCATGTCCCATATCCACACGTTGGGTTTGCTGCAAATTCTTTTCCCCACATGACAGGGGAAATTAGACCCATGAGTCAGTGACCGAGATGTTTCATGATGATTTTTAACATTGTGAAGGGCTCTTTTGTTTTATGCATTGGATGCAAAGAGCATCCAAGGCTCAGCAGAGCCCGTTGTGAAAATGCTGTGAGGACAGAGCTGGGCATAGCAAGGTCAAAAAGCTCTGTTGCTTTCAGCTGGCTAGGGTAAACTGGCTTTAGGTTTAAATGCACATTTTAAGGTTAAAATGAGAAGCTCCTGACAGGTTTCCACATGGTTCCCACCTAGACCCATAAAT
The DNA here is from genome assembly GCA_020746105.1 of Trogon surrucura. Classification (NCBI taxonomy): domain Eukaryota; kingdom Metazoa; phylum Chordata; class Aves; order Trogoniformes; family Trogonidae; genus Trogon; species Trogon surrucura. The sequence goes on along the minus strand of CM036621.1, from coordinate 48,725,107 downwards.
ATTCCCCTGCTGCTTCCCAGATTTCCCCCAAACCTGCATTTATCAGCGTATCAGGCTGAGAAAGGCTGGCAACAGGGAGGAAAAAAGCAGGCAGGAATTTCTTTGTATCTCCTGGCTCTCATTCCAGAAGGTTTTCCTTCCCTGCTCAGCCCTGCTGGTGGAGGCAGCATAAGTCAGCTGCAGTCAGCTGTAAATAACTGAACTCCGGAGCGGTCACGTCTCTGTACTTAGCAGCACCCATTCGTGAAGGCTTTGAGGAGCTGCTGAACAAATGAGCTCCAAAACCCAACTATACTAAGGCTGAGTGGCCTCCAAGAGCTCCCTTCTTCTATGCCCCCAGTGCTCCCATTCCCTTGTGAAAAACAGCCTCAGGAGCTGTGGGGAATGTCCCACCAGAGCCATGCGGTACCACCAAAGCCCCGCTTGGTCTTTAGGTGCCACCTAGACACAGAGCAGCAGGTTATCTCCATCTTCCCATGTCTCTCCAGCCTGCACATCCATGTAGGTGATACCACTGTGAGCCAAACAAAATTCATCTTTGTAGCACGTGTGCACGCTGCCTTCTACGTGCAAAGACATCTTCTGCTGGAAGGAGGCACCATCCAACGTGGTGTTTATCTCAGCACGAGGACCTGTGTGACTGTTGATGAAGGACCTTCCCTGCGGAGAGGAGCACTGATTGCCTGTTAAAAGACGTAACTTTAAGGATCCTTAATTTGCCTACTTAGAGGGAACATCCGGAGAACGGCGGAGGGGAAGTGATTGGAGGGAAGGCTTTTTCAGTCATTCCAGATCCTTGATTGCCCTGGGATTGATATCCTGGAGAGTCTCAGTAAACATCTGCCAGAGTTCAACTTACCCCAAGCCACTGGCCATGTGTCTCCTGCAGATGAAGGCTCCTCATTCAGGACCTGGACTGTATGCCCCCATTTTCACTCTCATTCAAGAAGGAAGCCCTTGATGGAGGCTCTTATTTAGGATGGGACGTGGAGACGCCCTAATCTATGAACACTTTCAATGCACCCACTGGGTGCTGCTGGAGGGGCCACCAGAACTACCCAGTGCAGCTGTAGCTCACTGCTACTCAGCAAATTGGAAGAACTTGATTCCCCCAACACACCCCTTGATGGTGCTGGATGAAGGGTGAGACCCACATCTACAAACAGAGCAGCTGAGCCAGTCCTCACCAAGTGCACTGCTCAGAATCTTCGTTTTCACTCAGCAGAAATGCCATGTCCACTGGTAATTAGTAACTCGAGGCAATCAAGCTCAAGTTTTCACCTTAAGCCTGGTGAGCGTCTGTTACCTTTTCCACAAAGGGGTTTGGGCACCCTTGGAAGAATCCCTAGATCACGTCAGAGTGAGTCCCCCTCCTGACATCCCAGTGCTCTGGCTCAGGCTGAAATACAAAGCTGAGGGAGGGATCAGACACAGCCCAAAGCTTGTTCTCTACCCACCCTCCCACGAGTGCTTTGCATGATATGGGGGTAGGAGGCAGATGAGCGTGAAAAACATCCTGGTTTGTGGCCAAAATATGGAAAACTTTGAGGAGCGAGGTTTGCTTTGTCGACTCAAAGTGCCAACAAACCAGACCCGCTGGAGGCAGCAGATGGCTTCGTGGGGGAAGGAGCAAGCGCTCACAGGACTAAAAATAAACACACTGCTCACACGTACAGGGCTGGGCGGGGCTCCCGCTGGCGCCCACAAAACTGCCAACATAGGAACTGGAGGCATCGCTGCCAACCTGCCCCAGGACCTCCCTGACCACCTGCCTGTATCTATCCACACCTGATTTTGTGCTCCCCAGACAGAGCCAGATTTAGCACCAAGGAGTATTTCCAGCCTGATGCTTTGGACGTAGCCTCTAGCCCCCATGGTGATATTAGAAAGTTTTATGTTTTCGTCAAAAAAAGCAGGCTGAGGCCCAATAGAGGTACAAGCCCAGTGCTGGGGACCAGCCTCCTCTGCAGCTCATCCACCTCAGGAGCACTTGCCACACCAGGCTCTGAAGACCCCCATGAGGTACAACTCTGGATAGGGCTTGAAGATCAAGCCATTGCATAACCTAGCAGGAAGCTCAGGTCTTGCACAAGAAACCTCATGCTAAAAAACATGAGAGAGAGGGGAAGTCACTCACGACTGCTGGGGAGAAGCAGGAGGAAAGACACAACTGTTCCCTCCAGCATCCGCAGCCCCATAATCCTGGAGAAGGGTCCGACACCCTCTGCTTAAAAACGTACCTCCTGCTGGTGCTGCTTTGGGCAGCTGCCAGCTCAGCAAAGGCTTCAGAGCTTGCAAACGCTCCCTTGGCTCACCAGTTAAAAAACAAAGCTGGCACTCAGCAAATGCACAACCTCCTTTGGCTGAGGGACAGAGAAATGCAGATGTTGGGGAAGAACAGGGTGTCTGTCTCAACACTACTTCTTTATCAGAAAGGAGGGCGCCGTCCACTAGCAACTCTGCTTGTTGACAGCCTGGGATGCAGTCCCACAGTCAAATGAAACCTCCAAGCTTTGACAGGGCTATTTCTGTCCTGGTTTTGCATGGGGAATGTATTTTTAAAGCCTCTCCTCCCTGCCTGACTGGGTCAGGCTGGGGGCACTGGCACCTGCCTCGAGCTGCTTGGACCTGGTAGCAGTTCCTGGGGCTGTTGGGGCTCTGCAGAGGCTCAGGAACAGTGAGATGGATGAAGGTGTCCAAACCCTGCAGGTGATTGTGGGAAAGACAAAAACCAGTCCCCTTTTCAGGAGGCCAGCCTAAACCTCACCACCAGCAGGGGATCATCCTATTCCTTCCTGCAAAGGCGGAGCCCAGCTTCTTCTGAAGCAGCTCCTCTGGTCTCCTCCTCCCTTCCAAGCCTGGCAATACTTCATCTCCAGCATCTTTCCCTCTTACTACCAACCCGCTGCAAGGCAACATCTGTGGAGGCTTTCAGCATCTCTTTCGTGGTGATTTCCAAGCCCAAGCTGGAGAAGCATTGCCTCATAGCTCAGGACACCTTTTCCTTCCAAGCTGAGTGAACACAGGGGCACAGTCCTGTGGAAGGTGCTCTCTTACCTCAAGAAACAGCTTTTAACTCAAGGCAACTTTCCTCAGCTGCAGATGAGGACCATCATCTTGGCCACTTCTGTAAAGCATCTGCAGATGCAGCAAAGCCATTGGCAGAAAAGGAGCCCACATCCACCTACCTCCCAAGCCTGCAGCTGCTGGAGCTACCCTGCCGCCATGTCTGACCAAATAAATTTGGCCATGCAAAAAGGATGGTAGGTAGCACTTCAAGCATCTCAAAAATGTCATTTACTCAATGCACGATTGGATGAGCTGCTGCTGCCGACTTCACCAGGCTCCTTGCATTCGGTTTAGAGACCTGAAAAATATGTGGAGGTGTTCAAAGGCCTCACAGAGATGCTCCTGCTTCCCGATTGCTGTAGGGATGCAGGTGCTTGGCAGGTGAGCCCATGGGAAAACCCTGTGCCCTGCGCTAGCAACCCACAGGCACACAGCCAGAGCCACGCTTGGGGACATCAGGGAGGGAACCCAAAGCAGTCACCCATCTTGCTTCACGTGAGAAGGATATTTCTCATCCCAGCAGCATTAATTCAGAGAGCTCCTCTGTCCCAAACCTGCTCCCTGATGCTTCTGGAGTATCCTCAGGTCCCAAAACTAAGTAGCCTCTGCCTCCCCTTCCAGTTACACGCTTGTTCACTTGGTGTGTTGTGACGCTGTCCCTTAATCTGCAGGATTCTCCTTCCCAGAGTAGTCATTTGGAATATAAATTAAGAGGGAGTTCATGAGATTTGGAGGTTTTCACGCGTGAAAGGGAGCAGAAATGTTTCAACCCGCCGCTGAGTCACTGCGCAGCGAGGGTTTTGGAGGCTGAGCAGATGCTGGGAGGTGGGGGGAACATCTGCCTGTCTCTCAGCACCTGGGAAGGCTGATCCCAGGATGTCATGGACATGCTGCCACCGTTCACTTCGGAGCAAAGAAGCAGCATCCCACTCTCTCTGCCTCTCCTCTGCCTCAGGGGGCTGCAGATGGAGCAGCAGAAGGAAACTACCCGTCTCCTGCTTGAACAGAGCAGTCTGTAAGCACGGCACAGACACAGTTATGAAGCACAGCCAGAGGTCCCCAGCAAGGTCTTCAGATAGAGGGCTCACCCTGTATTTTGTCTGTCTGATACCTTCACTGCTGTGAAACCACAAAAGCTTGCAAAGGGTGAGAGGACTTGGGAAATCCGGATGGGAGAGAAGTCACGCAGGCAGGGAATAAAAAAGGTTAAATGAAAAGAGGAAGGGCTTGGAAATCTCAATTTTAGGAAGTCAGATACCGCCCTGAAAAACATGCATATGGTTGTGGCTTTGCTCATGCTGCTTTGGGGAGCGAGCTGCAGGAGCTGCAGTCCCACAGCAGAGCATCACCATGGGCCCCTCACAGGCTCCCCAGGTCTCTGCACTGCATCTCTCTCCACCCAGGCTTGCTCATAAAACAGCCTTCCCAATCCCTGTTGGCTACTTCCACTAAATCCCAGTGAAATGAGACCTCTGTGTCAAATACACACCACGGCAGGAGGTGTTACAGCACAAGTGTTGTACCATGGGCATAAGCAGAGGAGAAGGTCAGTGTAAAATCTTGCTGGTTTGGGAGACAGTGGATACCCGAATGCAGAGTTGGCACAGAAATTCAGTTCCTGCTCAGCTGGATAGGGACAGTCTGCTGTCAGGGACCTGGCCATGCAGAAACCTCAGACAGCAGATGCCCTCCAAAGAGGCCAAAGGCTTCCACACCTCCTTGTTTCCTCAGAAGTCCCATTTCTGGGGTCCATGGCCTGTTTGAGCATGGGAGAAGAGCCAGCATGGGGGCTGCGCCTTGCAGAAGTCAGGTTGAAGGCAGCGCAATGATGCTCCAGAAACACTTCTAGGCATAAACATCATCAGGCATGAAGACTTATTTACAGTAAAAGGCAGTAAGAGGAGAAGGCCAAACGGAAACAAGTGGATCACAAATAAGCATCGGCTCCAGCTCAGTGGCACACCGGCAGCCAGACAACAGCTCTTGGCATGAATGCCATTGCCAGGTGATCCTGCTCTGGTAGGGGAGTTGGACTAGATGATCTTTCGAGGTCCCTTCCAACTTTTAGCATTCTGTCTTTCTGTGAAAACCAAAAGCTCTGGTCCTTGCTCACTGCAGCCAGCACCCAGACCCCACCACTCAATAAACCAGGCTCTGAAGCCACACAGGGAGCGGGGCTGCAGTACGCTCTGCTGCACCTGGCAGTCATAGCTAGGCCCCTAATCAGAGCCGTTTGTGGGCAGGGGACTAATGACACTGGTCGGTACATGAGTCAGGAGTTCTTTGCCCTCATCTCTCTTCCCAGCGTAACACCCCCTCATCACGTCCTGGCTCTTGCTGCCTGCCAAAGGCACAACATCATAACAGTGATTTCCCTCCCCATCTACCTGGAGACCTGCACCTGCCCTGCCTGTTGCAGTAGCTGCTTTCCCACAGGACAAGGGACCTGGCTTGAAGCACCCTTAGGAGATGCCTGTGCTTCTTCTCAGGCATCAGGGGGTCCTGCTGCAGGTCCCCCACACCTCTGCCAGGAAGAAAAATAATTTGGGAGCCTGAAACGAAAAGCACTACAACGTTTCAAGCTGCCCAGGTGGGATTTCACCCATCTCCTGCCTGGCATCAGTGTGGCAGAACTCCTGCCCTGCTGTCCTGCTCACCCTGTCCCCGCTCCCCCCAACTCACTGCTCATCCTGAGCAGGAACTTCAACCATCAATTAACAAAAATACCATCAAATCCACTGGATGGAAGTGTCCTGGCTCATCAGCTTGATAAGGCACTTGCTTAAAAAAAATCAAAAAAAAACCCCCCACACAATAAAAAGCCCCCAAACAGACATTGGTTTCAGGCAGCTGGCTCCTACTGCAACTCCAAGAAATAATTCAGTGGCAGTTATTTTTAGGCAGTTTATTTTGTGCCTTGTTCTAATGCTTGGAATAACTATAAAATTACAGCAAAACCTCAAACAATCCCATCCTAGCAAAACATTAAACTACAAATCACAGTGACTACAAGCCATCAAAGTATAAGCTTGGTGGATAAATCACTCTGTGCCTTCACAGCCACAACAGGATGCCAAAATTAAAACCTCAGATATTCTTTTGGGTTTCGTGATTATGTTTATCTGTCTGCTGGCTGGAAAGAAAAGCCATCTATCTGATCTTCTTTGTGTAATAAAATGAAGGGAAATAACTGTTCCAGGAGCAGGGTCCCACTGGATGAAGTCCCCCTTTCCTACACTGAGTTAATAAATCAGATTAAGGGCATTTAGGTTGCACGTGGAAAAGACAATTCATCCTAAATATGAAAGTGATCAGTTTTCTGGAGACCCAAGGGTTTTAAGCATGAAAAGTGCTTTGGGATGGTACAAGGTTTCCAAAGCAAGACATAACTGCAAGATACAGCAACTCACAAAAGTTATCAAATGATTGCCTCCTCAACAAGCCCACAGAAAACAGTCTGGTCAACCCCACTGTTAAATAATTTAACATTGTTCTGATACATGTTTCCACATAATGACTCCTGTAAGATGCAGAATATTTGATTAAAATGCAAAATAAACTCCGGTACTTTGCAAGACATCACCCAGTACAGGACAATCACAGTTAGCTTAGCTAGGTCACAAGAGATTCACTTTTTGCCAAATAGTATTGCTGTATAATAATATTATCTACTAAATACACTGAAATAGGCTGTTCAAAAAGGCAGGATCCTGGTGCAATTTCTTTCCTTGCCTCAGTTTCCCAGAGGTATCAGCACAAGTTACAGTATGTCCTCATGACCCATTAGCAGCTGCCGAGCACATTCCCAGGAATGGGATTTATCTTACATGTCCCTAGACTTGATTCTACATAGGGCAGAATGACAAATAACTCTTCTTTCTCCCAGAAAATTCATTTAGTAAGTAAAATAAAATCAGAACCAGCTGAGAAGGGGGGGAAGGAGAAAGCATAAAAAACCAGGCATGCTGAAAACCAACTGCTGGCTGACTGCAAATCAGGAGAGGGAAAAATCTGCCACGAGCAGTTAGTTATAAAGATAATTATACCCTTAATGAATAGCGGTGTCTTTTTAAAAATACTTCGCCTTGATTAAATTAATGGAGGTAAAACACAGGTTTTAGACACACACTGGAGATTCGGGGTGGTACAGTTTCATCCACTCCTAGGTTCATGTCAGGTGTGACCATTCCCACTATCAAATACCTGCTCACTGACCGAGATGAGCCAAACCAGGGATCCCCCTTTAATCCTGCGCACCCCTCTGCTGCAAAGAGCCTGCAGGGTCGGCAGTAGCTTCTACGGGCTGAAGGGACACCGACCCCGGGAACCAGCTGCACCTCCCCTGCCTACCAGGGTGTACAGTGGTTTCCAGCATTCTCATCCTGACACCTCAACTTGGCATTAGACCCATGCTTTAGAGTTATTTTTAAAATACCAACAAAGCACAGGTCTCCAAAAGAGGCTAGATGTTGGCTGGGTCTCAAAGCCAAGCTGGTCTTGTTGCAGCAAACCAGAGAGAGACAAGCGGCCACCACACTCAAGATCTCAAGAACATGCTAAAGGCAAACATGCTCTTCTCCCCCATCCCCAGACTATTTTTTCCTTCAGCTATTTCAGTTGATTGAGGCTATAATAAGAACAGGGAAACTAACACCAAGGTTAAAAGTGCCTGGCATTGGTTTGGAGACAACATGCTTCAATCCTGTTGGCTCAGGTTTCAACGGGTTTGTGTGTGTTAAACACAGATTATGCTGGTACGTGGGACTATGAATCATTTTACTGAACTACATTTGAGGTTAAAAAAAAATAAAAAATTGGTTCCCAGGCTAATGTTCTTCACTCACACAGATTGCCTATAAAGAAGTGCATAATAAATAAATATAAAAATTTATTAGGGAGAAAACCAAAATAAATAGCAACGCTGTCTTGTTGGTGCATTCATCATAGGCTGCAAAGAACAGCAGCTTGACTAAATACTTTCAATGTACAGTTTCCAGACTAAAAATCTTTTGAGGCAAGTGAGCAACCTAGGAATTCTTTATTTTCATTTTTAACAGAGGTTCCTCAATGAGGTTTTCTTTCTTTCCAGCTGAATAGCATGCAGAGACAGCACTTCTCCACAACTCACCCACACAGACTGCTGCTGTTTTCCCAACAAACATTACCTGAAGAATACGGGGAATCCTGGAGGGATTGCACCCTGCTCTTGGTTGAAATCCAGCACTGCCAGAGGTTTTCATCAAGGCTGCTGTCTGTTTCCCAGTGCAGAGCCCCACTTGGATGCTTTCCCAAGGTGTCAGGCTGTGGTTTTAAACCCTCAGAAGCTCAAGTTGTAAAAGTGCAAGAGACAAGGGAGCAAAACCCTTAAGCAGGCTCATTATTGGATTTGATGATTAGAAGCAGTGAGCTCGTAGGCAGCACCTGCAGCAGTGTAACAACAGAGAAACGGCAACGCAGGCTTGGGATTCCCTGGTACTTGGCTATCCACGGTAGGAATTTGCCTAGCAAAGCCTAGCCATGGTTATATTTTAGAAGAGAAAAAGGTATTTAGCTATTTGACCAACTCCAAACACGCCGCCTATTGCCTATAAGCCGATTTTAACAGTTCTCTCCCTCAAACCAAGCGCTGCCCTGTGGCATTTTCAGTCCTCACTTGGTGCAGGGTCCGTGTCGGCAAGCAGCGTGACCACAACCACGGCTTTGGGGCCAAAACCTCCACCAAACACACCCGCTAATACTGGTAGAGCCAGACTTTACAACCTGTTAGGGGGGCAGAAGGAACTTGCTAGTGCAGAGCAATAACTCTGTATTTCTACGCACAGGTTGCACAGTTCTCCCTCAACTCTGTAATGATCCAGTATTGATTTCCAGCCCTATGAAAACATGAAACGCCAACCCCATTTTTAGTGATTATGGGGTCTCTAACTTCATTCCAGGTCATGGCATTTATATTTTTCATTACCTCCAACCTCCAGGGTCATTATGAATACGAGATTACAGAGTCGGTGCTTAACAGCTGTTTAATTCAATAGTATTTCAGAGTTAATAAATGCAATTCAATTTCTCAAAGCCAAGTGTCTTCCTGACCAGATAACACAGCCTGCAGTCAGTCGACCAAATCCACATGTCAGCTGGTTTCTATAGGAATAGAACTGGCATATACGGGAGTGGCACATGAAATCACATAGTGGACATTTCTCACTAGTCGCATGCTTTACTTTTAATGTACAGAAAGCTTCGAGTCCTCTCCATCTCAGAGATGCTCTGAAAGGGAGGAGGAATGTTTTCGTTTATTGTCAGGGATTTATAGCACTACACGCTCTACATATTTAGGAGGATTTTCCCAGAGGCATGGTAGCCTTCAGTCAGTCTTTAAAGCAAGACTCAGTATTTTTCTACAAGAGGAGCTCAAGCTCATATCACACGCAGGCATTACTGAGCATGCTTTGGGGGTGAAGAAAGAAACAAATAATCCAAACACACTGCAAAATTTTGCAGTAGCAGTGCAGCCATCTGTCTCACAAAACTGTCCCTGCTGATAGGCAGAAGTTTCCCCTTCTTGTTACTTTTACTAGTAATCTTTTCTTCTTATTATTATTTTTGAGTTCAGGAAATTCAAGTGATGAGGCGACTGCAGCCTGTAAAGCACTGACGGTCGGTATCAAGGTGTAAAATATAATGGTTTAAGGATGATTACAGAGCAAAGGGAATAGAAAGGCACGTACAGAAAACCCAGAGCACCTCCTTTCACTGTCACCTCCTTTCCTGGAGACATCTTGCACCAAAGTCCACAAATCAAAGCTGCAGTGTTTATATGCAAAGTTATGACGATTTAAACCACTCCAAAGAACAACACAGGTTTAAGTTGCTACCTATTCTCCCAACTCCAGGGGTCCCAGGAGCTGAACAGAGGATACAGAAGTATTTGTAATCCTGTATTTTCCAGGAGAGATCATAAATACTGCCAATACCTGTTCTGGTTTGTAAGAAAATATCATTTGATGTAGAATATGCAAACTCAGTGCTGCACGGCACAGAGAGAAGATGCAGGGAATCAATACGGTATTAATCTTTTACTGGCCTTATTCACAACTCTCTCTTAACTCTTTCAGTGATACAGCTATCTGAACCTGAAAGAAACCAAAGCAGCACAGCACAGACTGCAGCCAGAAATGGGCACAGCCAGCGACAGCAAACACTGTCCATCCCCACAGTATCTCCAGCCACCCTCCAGCATGAGAGCACCGAGCATCATCCAGCCCTTCCCACGCCAGCCACCATCGCTGGGCACATGCACAGATGTTCCTGGCACAGCCTCATGCCGTGCTCCAGCAAGCAGAAGCACCATCAGTGTGAATCCATCTCTCTGTGAACCTGTCCCATGTTCAGCAGAAATAACAAGTTTTTCCTGTGAACTCTCAGCTGCGTGACCTTGACATGGCTCCGAAGCCATAGTCCTGCTTCATCCATCATCACTGGCAATAATGAGTCTCCTTGTGAAATCCAGCCTCCAGGTAACCCCTTAAACACCGAAATAATGCTGCAGAGCAGAGTGTGGTGCTCATCATCATGGCTCCTGATAACAGTGAGAGCATGGCTCATTCCCTCCTCTCTGAGCAGCCTTTGCAGTGAACCACAGCCAAAAACCGTGAAAGGCTCAAGCTTTCAGAGAAAGGGTTTTTTTGCCTAGGAGGAAAGCTCAGCTGAGCCTGCGAGGATCTGGAACCCCAGTTTTGGTACAGCCAGGGGGTTACAGTGTTGGTGAGAGGGTCCACTTCATCCTCTTGTGGCCCTGACCACACACAAATTTGGGAGTCAACACCTTTGACCTACCAAGGGAAAGCTCTCCAGCTGCACAGCACAGCTTGCACAGCTTTAGGCCAGGAGCTCAGTCGCCACCACCAAGAAGTCCTGCAGAGGCTGTGGTCACAAGGCAGGAAGGATACTCCCAACCAGGGCAGAAGTTGCTGCCAGGAGCTCAGTCGCCACCACCAAGAAGTCCTGCAGAGGCTGTGGTCACAAGGCAGGAAGGATACTCCCAACCAGGGCAGAAGTTGCTGCCCTCTAACTTGATGCAGAGATGACCAATTCGACAATGGCACAACAAGCACTCTCAGCCTTAATCTTTTACTCCAGATGCCGTTCCAGCATCTCTAACAATACCTAATTCTTCTGGAACAGAAAGACAAGCTCCCCAGGCCACTTCTGCATCCTGTTGTGGGCTGCAGTGGCAGACTGCTGCTAAATGCAGGCAAGTGGGAAGAACCAGGCTTGGCAAAGGCTCCCAAGCTCGGGGTGAGCTGCCTGCAGAGACAGACACATCTCCAGAACCACAGGGGAGAAGAGCATTACAAGCCATCACCCAGCACTCAACATTTGTAAAGCTCTCAACAATTTGCAAGGCAATGTGCTTTAGCGACCAAGGCAGCTGTCCGAGAGCGTGTCCCAAAGCAGTGACAGGGTTCACAAGCCAGCAGTAAAAACACCAACACACAGCCATAAAATTTGTCCTCCCTACCTGCTGCCTGTCCAAAAAGGCCCTGCAGGGGTGCACGGTTTCATTTACAAGAATGGATACGGCACTTCCTGTATGAGTGTTAAGATCTGCTGTTGAGCAGAGGCACTCCAGGTTTCTCTGCCACACCAGTGCTCCTGTTAACGAGATCCTGGCATATCTAACAGCTCAGCTTTTTTCCCCCTTTTTATTTTTCCCTATTATATTTTTTTTAATTTGAATTTTGAAACAGCTGCTTCCTCAGAAGCATCAGCAACCTCAAAATTCATGACTCCACCTTGATTTCTGGGCTCTCTCCATTTTCACCTGCAAGTTCGGTGCAGCCCTGTCTGTATGTGGGGCCATGATACAGAAAAATATTAATAGGTTTGTTTTTTCATTTTGTGGGGTTTTAAAAAAAAAAAAAGCACAGAACATGCTAAAAAAAATAAAAATTGCAGGAGGATACAGTGAAAGAAATGAAAGACAAATGCATTCACCACTTGACACTATGATTAGCTGTCATCGGTTAAGTGGCTTTCACGGAGGCAGACGTCCTGCTGCGACCAAGCCTACGGGAGTCAGAACAGACCAGCCTGGAGTATCACCAACTCCTGTGCATTTCACTTTCAAAAGTTACAGTGCTCGAACCAAGAGAAGAAACTGGCAGGAAAAAGGGAAAGGGACTGGGAAAACCAAGCAGAGAGAAAATCTAACCAAGCAGGAATCGGTGCTCACTGGCAGCAAAATCAGTCACAGGGCCGCTCCAGAGCCTTTCTCCACAACCGAGCGCAGAGAATGCGCTTCGTGTAACGGCACAGCCTTCTCCTCCCTGTGAATAGCTGCCAGCTATAGAGTAGTAAATAGTTAATTAGGTGGTACAGATAAGACCATTACATGCAGCACAGCTCAATGCATTATTCACCAGAAAACTGGCAAAAAAAGAGGAGGGGAGGAAAGAGTAATCCACGATTTTTCAAAGAGAACTTTGATTTCATGGAAGATCAGCCTTAGGAGGAGGGCACAGTTTCCCTTAAGTAACCTTAAATAAACACAATTTACAGGCAGAATACCAATACATGATCCTGCAGAGCTTCCTGCTGAACTCAGGCTACTGAAGTCTCTACCTGTTGCATCTGAAATGCAAAAACCCCCGTGAAAATAATCAGGCAACGCAGGAATTCCCAAATGGATTTTAAGTCGATCGCCTGCCAAACCCAGAACATCCGACCTCAGCTCAGAAACGCTCGAACGAGCGCTTCTAGCTGCGTCCTCTCCCCGCAGCTCAGAAAACGAGACTCCTAAAGCAAGGCCTTTGAAGTAATTAGTTTCTACTTTTGAAACAACCGCCCAGCAGCCACCACCGCCATAGCCGAGCTGCTCCAGGGGAGCTTCTCCGGCTGCCATCGCCCTGCACAAACGTTGCCAACGGTACCAACGCACTCCCCACGTCCCGACCGGCATCCACCCGCCGCAGCGGCCGAAGCCGCTGTGGCGGGTGGATGCCGGTCGGGACGTGGGGAAGTTTTATTCCCCCCGCGCCAGGATCCAAAGATGTTCACTTACCCAGCACGAAGCAGAGGAATCGCCGTGGGAGAAGGGCCATCGCTGTCGTCGCTCAGCCAGCTCGACCGCGGGGAGGGATCCTCCCCTCCGAGTCTGTCGCTGCTCTGCTCAGTTCCCCGGGACATGCGATTATGAACATAGAGGATGTAATGCAATCTTAGGAGGAAAAATAAATGTTTTGTGGGTTGGATTTTTTTTTTCCTTCCTACCGAGCGGAAAATCGTTACTGAGTTAGTACAGCTCCACCTACAGCTGGTAAGTGATTTTTTGCCTTGCCTGAATGTCAGAGTGCCTGCTCCAGTTTTTCGGGAGCACATTTAGGATTAGGATGTCATTAGGTGCATATCTTTCCAGTGGGCGAGGTTTCCAGCTGCGGGGAAATCATTGCCCCCCATTTTAATTACAAATCCTGAAGGAACACCATGGTGTGCTACCCTGAGCATTTCCTGCTGTGCCTGTTTTTCTTTTCCCAACAGAAACAGAACAGCTTGCATGCCAGAAAGCCAGTTCTACCCTAAACTATTAATAACACCTGCCTGATTCACAAAGGTGAACACAAAGGGCAGCATTTGCCATTAATAATGTCGTAGAGCAAAGCCTGTGGCTGCTTCCGTCTTGACAGGAACCAAAGCTGAAGCTTCACCTGCAGTTTCAGGACTAAGTTTACAGTACTGGCTGTCAAAGACAAGGCTGGGGCTCTTCAAGCGTCACCTACAGTGGTTCTGCTGAGAGGAGAGGGAATGGATGAGATCTGAACACAGAAAAGCACCGGCACAGCTTTTTGAAGAAGGAAATTGAACCTTTATTCACAGGTAAGCAAGGCTGCTATTTTCAGCAGCAAATGCAGACAGGATATAGAACAAAGTATAACAGCGATGTACAATATTGTTAGGCAATATCATGGCCTGAGTCTGTCTGTGTCCATCAAGGATAATTCTCCTCACTCTCATACATACTGACCAGACACGTATACCTAAGCTGCCTTCTCTTTGTTTACCAGAAGAGGATTTAAAATCTAGACCTCTTCTGTGCAGTAACAACACACGTGAACACAGAGACTGGATACTCCCAGCTTTCCTCCTCCCCATGTAACAACCCAAACCGAAAGTCTTTAGCAGTGTGTGCTTCCCACTATACCAGGCCACAGGACATGAAAATGGGTTTAGAAGTCCTCTGTTTGGAGCAACAGAAAGGGAATATGAAACAACAAAATGTCATGTTTTGAAAAAAAAAAAAAAGGGAAAAAAAATATTAAATCTAGCCTTCAACCTGAAGGAAATATTTGGCCATATCACCACTCTGCAGTTTGCAGCACACTGCTGAGTCAAAATGGACAGGAGAGGACTCTGCTGCAGCGTGGGATTATATAACAGTGTCCACCAGCGCTGCCAGCTCCAAAGCCTGGTTTTCTAAAATGAAGCCCTCCCCCACGCCTCCCTGGTATTCAAAGGATATGTGGAATTTCTACAGACTATTCAGACTCAGATTATCTGGAAAGCACAAGCGTGTTGGCTATTTAACAACATCTTAGCAGCTATCACCATGCCTATAATCAAGTGGCACACAAGAACAAGGTTGTGTACTTCTGCCTAGAAAAGCTCTGCTGATATTAGAGAAGTCTTGCTTCACTGAAGTGCAATCTTTCTACCTGAGAGAAACCTGCTGAAATACTTGGAACAACTACAGGGAACAACAAAACTGGGAAGAATTAGTTAAGATCTGCACAAACAGATAAACACTGCAAACTGACCCTCAGCTTACATTCATGCAGTGATGCTACATGAGTTTTCATTCAGAACTGCTGAAATAAATCAAACAAGAAATACAGTACAATCCTGAATCGAGATGAAGTATAGAATTTGCAAACATTTTCCAAAAGGAGATGATAAAGTCTTCGTAATTGGAACACCACCTAGTTAGAATGAAAAAAAAAAAACAACAAAAAAAGGAGCAGGTAAATTTTGCATGTATACACTCAGACTGAAATTTAAGATACAGTAGCAGTTTTAATAGCCCCAAAAACCACTACAAGTTATAATAATTTTACTACGTACTGCAGAAGTACACAGACGTGTTTAGCTTCAACAAACATGTGGAAAAAAATTACAATAAAATATATAATCGTTGTGCAACAAATCATGCCTGGTGGTCAATTTTTGTATTAATTCAAAATTCAGTTACCAAATCATCATTTAAGAGTATGTAGACTCCATACATCTCTTTAAGTTTCTCAAAGCACTGTTTTAGTCATGCTTTAACAAGGCCCCTCTCCACTGGTTTGTTTTTAGATTTTTACTATGCAGATTATGAATTTCATAGCAAGCTTCCAAGCGTGGACATTTGGTAATGATAAATTTTAAAGAAATGGCCACCGTGTCATCATGCAAGACATCCTCTATCATGAAAAGACTAACAGACGTGCAATCTTACTCTGCTAGATTTCTAGCCCAGAACTGGATCTCATACAGCAGACAGAAATCATCAATTTTTAAACCAAAAGTTGAGCCTACACTGCTGGGATTTCTTAATGAAATGCTACACGAGGACTGGCCATTAGGTGTCACCTTTGCCCAGAATATGTACAATGATGTTCTCCGCTAAGTTAATCAATAAAATAGTTTGCACAATAAAAACTCCAGTATACCAAGGTTTGTAGAGTGCATAGAGCTAACAAGGAACTAATCTGTTTATGGATGTTATGAAAAACACCTCACAATCCTTAAAAACCATTATTTCAGTGGATTTACTTTTACAGGTACTTTTGGTAGAGCTTTATACTAAGTTACTTACTGATCTAGTCAGGCTCAGTAGCTACACAAATTCATGCGGTTATATTTCAACAGGCTAGAATACTCACTTATTTAGATTCTTTTTCCCAGTCGCAACTAGGGGTCGATTTCCTTACAATTATAGAGGTCCTTTCCACAATAGAATTGATGGACAAGCCATTTAGGACACCTCCGTTGTTTTTCCTCACTTCCAGCAGAGCATCCACAATCTGGTCTCTACATGAATAAAAGGAATAACTGCTTACATCACATTTTGTGCAATACATTTAGCAATTAGCAAAAATACACCGTGGCAATTAGTTACAATGGATATCTGATCCATTACAAATCAGAGCAGAAATGAAATCCAATCACTCTCACTTGCTAGCGTCTGGATGAATTTCTTGAAGTCTCTTCATTAATTTGGCAAAGCTGCTGAACTTCAGCGTATTAAGAGAAATAAAGTCGTCATATGAATTAGCAGAGAAAGGAGCAGATGTCTTCTGCAGGGAATTTTCTCCAGTATCCTAGAATTGCATCAAAATACACAGGAAGGGAATGGGTTAAGTATTGTACAAGTAACACAAGATACTTTTACTACTAATAAATATTCCAGTTATGGAAAAAGAAAAAAAGAGACAGATTCAGATCAGTAAGTTACTCTAATACAACCAGTCATATTACCCAATCTATAAATTAGAAATAAAACTACTACATGCATTTATACATAACTTACATTCCTGCAACTTTAAATTAGATCCGTTTTGTATTTCCCAGAGAATTAACACGTTTAAAGTTGAATCCCCAAAGGCAGCGTATGTATATACTCGAGAGCAACACCAACTATTACTAACTTTGCCTTATCCTCCAAGCACCATCTGGAGCAAATACAAAATACTACATTTATACATAGAGGTTTCTTAGATTTATATTAAAAAAATCCAAGAGTTTCCCCTCCAGTACCCTACCAAATCTTTCCTCATTAAAATCACAAGATAATCACATGAAAAAAGCAAGATTAAAAAAAAAAAAAAATCTAGTGGAAATGGCAAGGTTCGGAATTGGTTTAGGATTAAGAAAAAAAGATGGAGTATCATGTTTGGTGCAGGGGCAAATAAATGGTTCTCTCACTCTTATGCATAACATGTTTTCCTACCCTAACATCATTCTATGTAACATGCAACATATTGATTAATTCCAAGCAAATAATGTAATAAATCTTCAGTAGACAGTTTCAGACCAGGACACTTTGTTTCTGAAGGTGCTTGTGTGGAGCAAGAAATTTTAGTTACAGGAAGGAGACGCATTCCGAGAGAAGCGGAGGTGGTGTCAGGTGCTTTCACAGAATTGGAAGCTGGAGTGTTTTATCTTGATGATTTCTTTGACTGCTATCAACAGGTTGGATTTCATGCCAAAGCTTATTTGTAAGTACTTGGGAAACCAAGTATTTATTCTCTGAGGAAATACTTACAAGTTCAATACTTACTGATTTTCCTTTTATTTTTTTCTGGTTCACTTCCTCTGCAGCTAACTTTGCTTTACTAGTGTCTTCAAGTGAAATAAAATCACACCTAAGGCATAAAATTAAAAATAATTAAAAAAGGAAATTAAGTAAAATACACACTAAATTACTACCAGTAAGAACACATTATGGTTCTCATTTCTGAATATTAACTGTATCTCCATTAAACTCAACAGAAAACTTCAGACTCCTTTACTTCTCATAAGATGAGAAGCTGTCTGGAATGACACGTCTTTGTCACCCATCTGCTTCTACATTAATTGCTGAAACAAATTAATGAACAACTCCCTCCTCCCACCCACAATTTGCTTACTTTGACAGAAAAAAAAAATCTGGAACAAGTAAAATTTATGTTAATATACCTGTCATTACTAGAATCCACAGCATTAAGAGTGTCAGAAATCTGATACTTCTGAAAACGTGATCTTAAATCACCCTACAAAATAGAAGCATATTTGGTTGCAATAGTATGAAACAATTCAGAAAAGAGGCAAGACATTACTACTCCTCTGCAAATAAGAGCAAGCTTACCTCCACCACTGCAGAACTTAAGCCACCGACATCAGTAAGAGAACACTGATTTCCACTCTCCATTATCTTCTCTTCTAATAAACATAAGCAAGCAAAGTATTACTAACTATTCTTGTTTCAGTTCAAGGACACATCTAGATTTTGGAAAGCATAGCTAGAAAACCTTAAAAAAAAACCACACAAACACCCAAAACTGAAGAGTTTCTTCTAACAGAAAATGAGCTTCCTAAGAACAGTTCAGTTTGTGAAATCTCTTTTCCCTGAATACTTCCTGCAGTTTGAAGAGGAAGAAGGGGTACAATCAGAGAAAATGCTGGTCTCGACTAACAGGTAGTGGTGCTAGAGCACAGCTCGCGCACTGCGAGTCCTCACCACCAAGCACACAAGCTCTCTGCCTTCACCACACTGGGACCCAAGTCAGCAAAGAGACCATTCTCAGCTAACTCTTAAGAAGCCAGTATAGGAGAGGAAGCAGAAAGAGGAGGAAGAGAGGAAAAATAAGAAAGATTTCCAGCTATGTGACTGGCTGGACATTTGCTAAATTGAGTTTGATAACTGCAGGTAAGGTTTTCAAGGAAAAACATGGTTGAAAAGACCTGATTTTCATACAAGGATTCACTCCAGGTCAATGGTAAAATAAGCCTGAAAACCCAGCCAGCATTTTTTCCAAGTTTACTTATGCTTATAGAAGGAACAGAATACTCATATAATAGAACAAACACCATTACTGGGTACAGCAGCTTAAAGCACACAACCTCACCTCTTAAATCAACTGTGTCTTGTTTTTCTTGTTGCTTTTTGTTTTCTTCAACTATTACTGAAAAAGGTGCTACTGTCAAGTCCTCTTTAGCATCAAACCAAGACTCACTCTCTTCTTCATTTCTCACAGAGCCTTGACAGTTGCAATAAATTTCCGTGTGTTAAAATTCAGACCATGATGTGTCATGTGAATGAATATCAAATTTCCATGCCTAAGAGGATTCCAGCTATCTACACGACTTGGTACTACATTACAAAGAGGTGAAACATACTAGTTCTCACTTCTGACTGAAGTGGCAAATATTTTTTTAAAGATGTAAAGTACAATATGGAGCTGATATAACATTAAGCATTCTACCACAGAAAGCACAGTTCATTATCCATACATAGGTTTTGCATAGGGTTGTGGAGGTTTTTCCCCCAACCACTTAACTAACAAATAATGTAGTATTCGTACTAGAAGCAGACTGCTCACCATATTCGATGTCCTGATCTTTATGCTGTTCTTTAGATGTCTTGGAGGAAGTGGAGTCACTTGGCTGACTGCTGTCAGTTAAATGTACGGTCTGTGGGTTGTCCTACAAACAGGTTTCAGTTATGTCACAGCACCTGATTATTCATTATTTTTCTGAACTTCAGTGCATCAACCAATGTGAAAGGTGAATTTTTAAAAGTTAACCTACTGATTATCTTCAGTAAGCCCCAAGTTCTTTTGTTTTCAAAGGACAATGAAAATTTTAGTTGCATCAGCTGCATTTGTAGCTACTGGCAAAGAATCCCAGTTCGAGCCCTGAAGCCTGTGACTGTATTGCACATACCTAAGAGAAACTATGCCTCACAACACAGTATCTAGGAAACTCAGTAATGAAGAAATCCCTACCATGTTGACAGAAATTTTCCTTTCTTGCAGTGTTGGTGCTTCAGAGCCAGCTTTTCTTGTGCCTAAACCAGAACTAAAACAGATCCAAGAATTTAATACAAAATAGGGCACAACTTTAAATTCTGCAGTGATATTGAGTACTCTAAAATATTAATCTATTTTTTTCCAAAAGCTCACGGTAATATAAATAAAATGCGCTTAATAAACCTTAGCTTAAAATGAGAACTGAAGTGGTTCTGATACCTGTATCTTATAAAAGCAATGGTTACAACCTGGAACATAACTTCAGTTTTCATTTTAAGTTAAGATTTACTAAGCACATTTTACTTATGCTGTGTTTCAGGTTTATGTTAGGCTGTTTTATATCTAGATAGCTTTCTGTGTGACGTTTTGACATGTCTTTACGATTTGAAATCTCTGTGTAATTTTTGATTTGTTTTATTAATACTTAACAATAAATTTGAAAAAGATCTCTAGTTGTTTACCTGATACAATAAACACTGATTGCCAAATTTGCTTTAATCTCCACTTACATAAAATAACCAGCACATGGTTCTTGAATATGCAGTACCACGTCCATCTGAAATACTCAGCTATTTTTCTATAATTTTTCATAACTGAATGATAGTCTTAGCAGAACTTAGCAGCCGTTTACATGCCTAATATTCTTTGTTGGCAGCAAAGTCTTTGTTTTACTGTTGTTCTCATGTTTTGTTTGTTTGTTTAAGACAGATTGTATCAAGATTAGAGACAAAGATTTTAGCGGTGCAAGTAGGGAACCAGGGAAATTACCTGCAAATTGAAAACATTTGCTATAAAGATGGTAAAAGTACAATTCCACAGTTTGCATATTAGAACGCTCCAGAGTAAAAATCTTCTTAGGATAAAGCCACTGCACTCAAAGCTTTATGGTAGTCTTAACAGCTAAACAGTTTGGAGCAACATGATACATCTTGAAATAAAGAAATTTTAAGTTTAACATCTTTTAAACTTGCTTCTCAACTATTTTGAACTTCAATGAATACCACAGATGAGAACTACTTACTTGCAGCAAAGATCCTGTTCGAATAACTATCAAAAAAAGAAAAGATTTGTTTTAATTTTCTGAAGAAAACAATTTATATTAAACCCAAAAATCAATTAAGAAATTACCTTGGAGGGAACATAAGAAAAAGAGATTGAGGACAACTTCATCTCAACCGATAGCGGTGGAAGTGTATTTAAAGGCATGCCCATATTTATTTTCATTCTCATACTGTCATAACTCTTCTTTAGCTCTCCCAAAACCAACTTGAGAGATGAACCTAATTCGGTATTTCCAGTACATCTGTTAAAACATGCATATGAAAATAAGATGATCATAGACATTTCATTTATTTTACTGCCTCCAGGATTGCCCAAATGTTTAAAAATTGCCCTACATCATGCAAGGACACAAGCTCACTCCTAACCCACACAGTAGCTCTTTGGATCCATGCCCTGTTTCACAGCATTACAACCCTCTGTTTTGAACCCTCTCCTAAGCTATGGCGCAGACCCTATGGCAAGGAGTTTTTCTAGCTAGCCGTACGCTTTATCAGCCAGAGGCTCTGCAATTACTGCCCCTTCCCGCCTCACCTCTTACCAACTCTGTCCCTCCTCTCTCTTTCTCCTTTACCACCTCCTCCCCAGCCCCCTCTCTGTCCACCTCACCCACTCCTGAAAGGATCCTCTGTACTACTCCTTCTGTACTTTTCCTACGATATAGACAGGCATTCCTGGCAACAAACTGTATTTTGCTGGGTCTATGGATGCTACAGAAAAATTGAGGTTGAAAATAAGCCTTGGCAGTTATGAGAACGTAAACTCTTTCAGCCAACAACGCTAACTATAAACCTTATTACAAGCTCTGAATAGAATGCATGAGTGACATTTAGCAATTAATTTCACTTAAAAGGACATTCAAGCACTTGCCTGCTAAAACATGCATTTTCCTCCAAAGCCAGTCTGTAAATCTTCACACAGTGCTGATAGCACAGCTGATAATGAATGTTTAGAACCTGCAATTCTGCTTCAATAGCTCTCTGACAGTAGCTTAATGCACGATACTTCATAGATTTGACCAATTGTATTGACCTTTAAAATAATAATAATAAACAAAATCTTCAAGCCCTTGTTCGGAAAGTTATTTATTTATTTTTCCCGTTTTAAATCTCCAAAGAAATGTGATGGTTCCAGTACTACTCTCAATGTAAGAAACTTTTTCTTACACTCAGTTACAATCCCCCCCACTGTAACTGCTGGCCCTTGCCCTTTCAAAACTCATCTCTGCAAATAATTTGACTCTGTCTTCTCTGCAACCCACCACCAGATCGCTTAAAACTGCAGGGAGGTTCCCCACCTCCCCTTCTCCAGGCTGACCAAAACCAGTTCCTTCAGCTCTCCCCACACACCAGGTGCTCCACGAGCTCCCCTCCCCACCTCACCCCGTGGCCCTCCAGTGGGCTTTCCCCAACCTGTCAATCTCTTTCTTGCACTACCAGGCCCACAGCTGGAGTTATTTTTCCAGATGCAACCTCAACAGCACCGAAGTTAATTCACACTTCCCTCCATCTGCTGGCTGCGCTCTTGCTAATGCAGCCCTGGGATGTGGTTTCCCTTCTTTGCCATATGGGAGCACTGCTGACTTAAGACTCGACTTGTTCTTGGCCAGTCTGCAATTGCAGATCAAGGCCGCTTTGGTCCTTGTTCAACTTCAGGTCTTCAGCTCACTCTTATTACTGTCCAGGTCCCTTCCTACCCCCACCATAGGAACCACTATAGTAATCTCAGCACCATCAGTTCTGCTAAGACACTGGCAATCTTCTAATCATCAAAAAAATCTTATCCAGCATCTAGAATTCCAAACAATTCCAAGAACAATTCATGACTCACCTGGCAGTCCTTATCATTAAATCACTGCTAGAAAGCTTATTTTTTGATTTCTGCTGAACCTAAATAAAAAAAATAAATTAAAAAAAACACATTAAAAAGCTTATAGATTAACATTTGTATAGACAAGTTCTGAGCAACTTTAAGTTAAAACAAAAGTTCTATACATCAATGTTCAGGGGGGATTTTTGGTTTGGGATTTTGGTTCTTTTTTTAGTTACCTGAATTTGTGAATTTATTCCAGCTGTTGTAGTATTTCCATCTAAGTGTTCTTCTAGCATCTCAGTAAGCTGTGACTGAATTTCCTCTCCATTATCAGTTCCATATGACCAGTCTGTATTGTAAACAACATCTGCACAGGTTTCACAGTGCCATCCCATGGGTTGAGATTTGTTCATAATTGTTATATCAGTATTAATAGCCCTGGATGAGAGACAAACCTGAGCACTGGTACTTCTGTTTGTTGTAAAGCAAGCTCTAAAATCAGAGCTCGCATCAACAGCCTGGTTAACTGTAGAGTCACCAGCAACATTTTTCAAGGTTTCATGACGATCCAACACAGAGTTCAGGCTGGTATTTCCATGGGTTGATTTATCTGCAATTTCCACCCCAAAAAAAGGATTCTTGCTAGTGAGAATTTCAGAGACTGGAAACTGGGTTTCAGCATCCATTGTATTGCGGTCAACACAGCTGGCACCACGTGCGCACACCCCGGATTCTTCACAACAGCAGAAATCAGTGACTCCTACGTGACTGCAAAATTGCACGGCTACTGCAGGGGCCCTTTCCCTTGGTGACAGTAAGGGATTGACTTGGTTGACTGAGATGCTGTGAACGTGTGTGTCATTCTTGTCAGACACCTCTTCACTGGTAGTGATGTGGGGTGGCAGCGTGCTGTCAATCAGTGGTACGTCTTTCACCTCTCCATTTTCTAATCCATCACATACAAAATGATTTGGACAGTGCCTTTCTTTACTCCCACAAGAATAACTTTCAAGTATACCTCCACAAACAACACTATGATACTCTGTTTGCTCTTCCTGATGATCACAAGTCATGTCATTGCAATCCAGCAGAGACAGAGAGTCCTGAAGCAGGTGTGGAAGCTCTGGCATACCTGCTTCTGGGCAGGTTTGATCACCTACTCTATATTCAGAAGCCAGAGAACAATCTTCTGACATATCAAGGAGAATTTGCTCCTGTGTGACTCCACCCCTTGGAACTTTCAGGATCAAGGTTTCGGTTCCTATAGTTTCCCTCTGCTCAAAAAACTCACTTGAGCTATTCCTATTAGAAAAATCTTGCTCGTGAGCACTGAAATACTCCAGCTGTGAATCTTCCTCTAAATGGTTTTGTCTGCAATCATCACACACCTTGCAATTACAGTGCACATCACCATGTGCCCTTTCCACATCAGCTTCTTTCTTGCTTTCTTCTACATGTGCACAGCAAATTCTCATTCTGTTTTTATCATACATTTCAATATCTGCATCCAAAGACTGACTTAAATAAGGTAAGCTTTCCTCTGGAAACTTTGATTCTGAAACACTGGCAGAATGTGCCTGGCCAAAATCAGAGTGGTTAGTTTCTCCTGTAACATCTCTGACAAGCATGTGCTCAGCTTCCTCAGAATAAGAAGAAAGATGGGAGTTCTGACCGAAGCATCTCCTTTCGCCTTTAGCATCGCTGTTCTTTTCTAATTCCATGGTACAAACACCTAAGCCCTCCTCCTCCAGAATAATCCACACAACTCACTTCCACTGTAACCTCTCGAAGTCACCGCCTTGTCTCTTCCTATCAGTTTCTCACCTTAAAAAAATAAGAAAAATCTGAGGTACTCCATGGTATACAAGAGGACATTACTGTTTGAAAAGAAAAACACATTAACCATCCTATTTTTACCTACTACATGATAGTATAGAAGCTAGGATTACACGGCACATTCTCAAAGAAATCCCAAGAATTATGGAAGGCTGTTAAAAGAATTTGCTGTTCTTGCTTGTGTTATTTCCACTGAGTAAAAGCATCCTCAGAGACCAATGCTCTGTGGTGAAGTTTCCACTCTCTTACCACTGAAATATTTCTTGGTTGGATCGTCAGAACCCCTGTTGATACACAGCAAGCTATTTACATCGCATGCTAACTTCACGACAGCAGACGAGGTGTTTAGACGTACATACCGACTCTGAAAACCAAGATGCTGATGGGCATGGCTTCAGTGACCACAAACTGACCTCGCATCATTTCTGATTGTATACTGGCCTGTAAGCACATCTTGCTGCACAAAACTTGCAGCTTCTTGATCCATGACAAGTTACTGTAGGTAATATGCTTCAGCCCAGGTGCTATAAAAATTTAAGAACTACTTAAATGACTGAAGAGGTGAATTTAGAGCTCTGCAGCTCCTGAGAATTAAAACCTCTTCAGGCATCAGACAATAAAAAATGGAAGCCTATTTCTTTTAATTCTGGGGAAACAAGAAGAAATTGCTATCATGCTCAGAACCATAATAAAACCTAAGAATCTTTACAACTAGAGAGTTAAAGTCATAAAAGAAAACAGTAAGATGGTTTCTGGGATCAGGGCACCTCTTTTAAGCAACAGAAAGAAGCAGGACAATACAATAAACCAAAGCAATGTACCTGCTCTGGACTTGCAAAAACCTAATTTCATAGCAAACATGAACAAAGAGCAGAGCAAAAGCATGCCGAGATGGAAAACACTTTTTGTGAAGCTTGTTTCTCATAAACAGTTGTCAATTCTTCTCTGCCTTCCCCAAGCAGCTCATAATAAAATACAGGAGACATACAAACATCCACATGCTTCTCAGCTAGGTATGCTTTCTAAAGCATACTGAAATGAAACATAGTAACTTTAACCCGACTATAATCTTATGCAAAGCACAGCAAACTACAGTCCTGTCTGTAACTCTTCCCCGTATGAGGGCATGCTGACCAACCAACAGGCCCATAAGCCGGTTTTCACGTTTCTAAAGACAAAAGTCAGTGGTTCACCATCCGCCAGAGGAGGTTTCCAGTGTAGTGAAACACAGTCCATAAGGAAGAGAGCGAAAAACTGAAGCAAGACACAGGCTGCTGGTGAGGCTGGAAACTCAGGCCTGTTTCCTGGCCGTTGCTCTGGGATTAACAAGTTATGCGAGCTCTATCCACTCTAGATGTAAACAGCATGACCCAGGTCTTGCATCTGCACAGGAAGCTTTGCAGAACAGATCCCTAAGAGATAACTTCAGGATAGCCTCTCCTACCAGGGAAAAATGGCTTCTTTTTCTATTCTGTATCCACTTATTCCCATCTGCTACGGATCATCATTAAAATGACATAATTTAAAGTCACTTAATAAAAATCAAAGACCATTTTCCCCTCTACTCTGCTCTGGTAAGACCTCACCTGGAGTACTGCGTCCAGCTCTGGAGCTCTCAACACAAAAAGGACACAGAGGGCCACAAAAACGACTGGAGAGCTGGAACACCTCTCCTACAAAGACAGGCTGAGAGAGTTGGGACTGTTCAGCCTGGAGAAGGCTTCAGGGAGACCTTATAGCAGCCTTCCAGTACTTAAAGAGGGCCTATGAAAAAGAAGCGAAGGGACTCTTTATCAGGGAGCGCAGTGACAGGACAAGTGGTAACAATTTCAAACTGAAAGAGTGTAGATTTAGACCGGATATAAAGAAGAAATGTTCTCCAATGACGGTGGTGAAACACTTGGCACAGGTTGCCCAGAGAGGTGGTGGAAGCCCCATCCCTGAAGACGTTCAACCTCAGGCTCGATGGGGCTCTGAGCAGCCTGATCTACCTAAAGATGTCCCTACTCACTGCAGGGGATTGGACTAGATGACCTTTAAAGGTCCCTTCAAACACAATGCAGCCTATGAATCTGTGATTTAACCTAAGTCATCAATAGAAGTCTGTCACCCTCCAAAAAAAACCACCCACCACCTTACCATGATTTCATTATGTGCTTCTACAGTTATTTTTGCTTCAAAACCATCAGCTTTCTTCTCGCACTAATCTACCTTCATCTCGTAGTGGAATTTTTAAGCAACCGCATCCACGATGTTAAAAACCCTGCCGTAACACTACCACGGCGCATCTCGGATACCTACGCATAAATCACACCACCTTACCACCGACAAGTGACTTCCCCCACTTCCCTACTCTCCCCCTTCAGAGCAAGTTAAGAAACAAGGATCAAAACAGCCCTGGGTAAGTAACAATAACCTTGTTGTCAGTGCTAACGACTCAGCCCAACGCGGAACACCAGCCGAGCCGGTGAGAAGGGTGAGAAGCCAGCGCTGACACTGCAGCACAGCTTCGCCGAGAGCCGCAGCTCAGCCCGCGGGACGGAAGGGGGCAGCCCTCCCAGCAGCCCCGTGCTTCCACTCACCGAAGCAGAACCCCCACGGCGCTCACTCCGGCCTCAGGGAAGGCTGCCCGAAGGAATCCCCCAACAGCACCCCCGGAAGGGCCTTGGCCGCTTCCCCGTCCCTCCGCCGCGGCCGCCAACCGCCGCTCCTCGACCGGCACGCGCTCAACGGCCGCCAACCGCCGCTCCTCGACCGGCACGCGCTCAACGGCCGCCGACCGCCGCTCCCCGCCCACTCCTCCAGCCCATTGGCTACGACGGGAAGCGTTCCAACACCTGATTGGCCGGCGCTGCGCCTGCGCAGACCGCGTGCATTCCCCCCCACCCTTCCTGCTTCCTCGCGAGGAGCGCCACCCGCCGCCATGTTCAGTCAGGGGCGGCACATGGCGGCGGCCTCCCTCCCCCCAATCCATATACTCGATTGCTCAGAGCATTTAAAGCAGACACAAGCACCAAACCCCACCTCAGTGTATGATCTTACACGATGAAAATCAATACTGAAATTGACACCGACGAAGCAAACTGCCCCCTGTTGTGAAGGCTTCTTGAGGGCAAGTGACCGAGCGGGTAACCTGTATGTGCAGCCCAAGAATGCTTTCAGTGGCAAATGAAGCTGATGAGGGCGCTGGCGCCGTCATCCCCCTCCCCAAGTGCACCCAGCCATTAAAATGTTAATAGCTGGAGGTAAATCTCACACCAGTGCCCTTACAGGAGACCCCGACTTTGCCCATTTTACAGCCTGTGTTGCTCACGTTTGTCAGCAGCAACGTATTAAAAAAGAAAATGAGCTGTAACACCGGTATCATCCAAAAAGTCTGTATTTTCCAAGAGAACTTTTACCAGTAACATCATCATGACAGACCACTCCATAAAAACTACCCAAACAAGTGACATTTTTATTGGCGAGTTCTGCTAATGAATTTCCTTTTTCCACACTCATATCTCCTAACGGTTTTGACTGGGGAAAAAAAGAAAAAAAATACAACAAACCCAAACCATTTTTTGGGGGGTAACATTCCATTTGCAAACAATAAAATTATTTAACATTTAAAAGTAAACCGAAGGATAACAGCTTTAAATACAAATTCTAGGAAAAGCCCTCCTGGTTCCTTGCCAGGCTGCCACCACCTCAGCGCCGGCCACCGAGGCTCTCTTGTTGGGAGCTCAATTAAAAGGACCGGGGGCATGTGCTATTATTACCATTCAAAGCCCTGTTGTTGTACATTCTTCACAGGAAAACATAAAACAGTTTGCAGTAAAACAACCAGTACTTTTTCTTCCCTTATTCTAAACCTAAGTCATACTGAAAATTAGGGGGGGGATTTTTTTTTTTTTAAAAAAAAGTGGCTTCAACGTTCAGCTACTTTATCACACACGAAGATTTCTACTAAGAGCATATCCAGGTTGAAGTACACATCTGATTTCCGTCATGAGGTTAATGGTTATGGGGTGGGAGATGCAATCTACTTCGAAATGAGAAACACATCACTTCTTGATGAGCAAAGTCTTATTTTTAGCCTTTTGGACCAACACGTAAGTTGCTTGTGTCTCCTGAATCTTGCAGGAGAGAGAGTTTTCACCGCTACTACAAATAAAAAGGTGACTGGTGGTAATCACACACTTTATCTTCAGTTAGTAAGATATTCTATTTAGCACGCTTGCTTGCATTCTTAAAAACTCTTAGTTCATATTTTTAGGCCCCAGAGGCTTTGTACACTAGAAATTACATGAGTCAACCACAGAAAATTGTAAATCAGTATCCACAGCGGTTTTGAGGTATTCCACAAGAAACCTGGCTCTGCACCTAAATGTTCCTCTCAAAACCACAAAAAAAGTAAAAGAACCCAAAGCCCTAGCTGGAGTGGAAATTTCATTTAAAAGATTCCTTTCATCCTCATGTCTCACCACCTTTGATCAGCAAGGACATACTTATTTCCCCTGGGGCAAATAAAAAAAGCCTTCTCCATCCTTTTCCTGGAATACTGATTTCAGGATTTCATTGCTGAATTTCCGGGTGCACTCAGAAGAGATGAAGAGAAAGGTGTTATTTTTCTGGCCAAACCAGAGAAACACATTCAGACACTGTTTTTGGTTTATTTAAATTGTGAAGGTGCTCTAAGAAGATGCAAGCGATCCTCTTACGATGAAAATAGCAGCGGTTTACGCTCTAACCTCCAGTCTGCGAGGAAGAGGCTAGGGGAAGATCTGGACCGGAGGAGTCTGAAGACCAAGTTAAAAAGAAATGGTCTCCTGGGTCTGGATTTGGCTTGATAAACCTGTGTCAATTGAGGCAGTCAGCACAGACAGAAGGTTGCTCCTGTTGAAGAGAAGATGCTGCTTCACAGCCTGAGCAGGTTCCTAAAGGACCGGTCACCTGCCTTACTTGCAAGCTTTTCTGTTAGGGCTGAAGGGGGAAGGATAGCTTTACTCTTCCGGTAACTGCTGTTCTCCTTTGAGTAGTACATTCAGAATAATTTCCAATAAACCAGAGCTGTAGTGCTAGTTGTGTATAATAAATTGCCTGCAACTTCTTAACTGGTTGTGTTGTTTTTCATGAAAAGTGGAAAACCCTTATCATGACCTTAGAAGGAAGTAATTCACTACTTCTAGATCTGTAGAAAAACCATAGGCAGTAATAATTGCTAAAGTGCTTCTTTACTTATTAGTTACTTTTTTAAAAATCTGATTTGTATTTTGTAGCGGCATAGTTTCCTTAGCAGTTCATGGACCAAGTAGATAGTTTCTGATGTAAAAAACCCATTACATATTTTGTTTAAGCAAATGACACTTGCTTGGACAAATGCACCAAAGTGAGTGATCTAAGTGCAAAACTCACCATTTCTCACAACACGGCCTTATGCTGGTTTATTAATGCAACTTTACATCCTTTAAAAGTAGTTTACTTCAACTCCAAGGGCAGGGATTAAATAATACAAATAAAGGTTGAAAATTCAATGGAGCTATTGCCTATTTACCCTGAAATAAAATAGTCTTATGATTCCACTGGTGCAAAAATCCCTCCAAACACCTTTGTTTTATTGGCAAAGTCATTTAAGGTCACTTTTGCTTCCAAGACCATCTTCTTCCACGGTTTCCACTGAAGGAGTTTTGCTTTGTAATGGCTTGTGGTTCCACAGTGATTTGTAAATGAAAAAACCTACTATGAATAACTCTACCGTAGTCACCAAATTACAGATACTGCTATGAGAAAGTCCAAAACTTACAGTGTTTTTTTGTTGTGTTTTTTTTTTTTTTTTAAATTTTCAGCAAGACACAAAATTCCAGTCTAGTTAAAAGTGTTTTTTCTTTGAATGCCATTTTAAATGGCGATAAATGGCTGCTGTGCCTTCTGGATGGAGAGTTTAACGCGATGCCCGATGTGCTTCTTTGCATGGTAGACGGATACTGTACTTCGCGTGTCCCCAAAGAACGGTGTAGAAGGGCTCCCGCAGGCACAGCCGTTTGGATCAGCTACTCCTATATCTATATAGTGCAGTAGGTTTAAATCTGCGTAGAGAGAACCACAGCTGGGTGGCATGTAGCAAATGTTGGGGTTGTCTGTTCTCAGAAGGCATGACACAAAGCATCCCGGGCAGCAAGAGACAGAAGCATCTGCGACGTTGTTCTGCTTCTGTCAAGTAGCAGTTTCCATCGAAAGGTGGTGGTTATTGCTGAGACAGTAAAGCACTCCGGTTGGCTTTCATCTTCTCCAGGCGTTTTACTAGATGACCATTGCTGACTTCAAGCTCTTCAGTTTTATCCAATGCTGAACGAAGCTGAAGGAAGCAGAGAAAAAGAACAGAACACGTTAACTTTTGCAGCATTTTCCCTTTGCCAAATATAAAGCAAGGTTTGTAGTTACCAACACTAACTGACCATACTGCTGGAATTTCCTTACAAGATAAAGAAGCTGAAAATGCCTGTTAGCAGAGTTTAAATGTTGTGTAACTGCTCTGAAAGCCACACACAGATATTTTCTAAGCATAGTGACAAGAATCCAAGGTATTTACAGAATGCTGAACAAATGGCTCAGAGATATCCGCTGGGTGACGTATGCCTGCCTCACCGCCTGGCTTTTATGTTTCTGGTTCCCAGAACTACAGCCACTGGTGTGACTTTGGTGCTTTGGTGTTATATAAAACCCAGCATGCGATGGGGTTAGGCGCAGAGAGGTGTACTGCATGCACTGAGCAATATTTACAGATGGCAGAGCAGAAGGAGTATTTAGAAAAGTAAGGGCCACACTGAAAAAAACCACCCAAAATCTCAGGAGACAGCTGTAAAAGAAGCTGACGAATGTATTTCAGCTGACTGCAACAGCTACTTGGGGAGCACAAGGAGTTTGGTAAGACAAGGTCAGAATTACAGAAGCTTGAAGATCCAATGTTTTCCAAGAGGGAAACATGAACAGAGTCTGAGGACGGACACACTACAGCAAGCAGGCATGAAGAGATGGACAGAGCAAGAAAAACGGGCTCAGTAAGAACAATTCATGTCTATTTAGCACTCAAGTTTAGATTCTGAAGCCTGAATGTTTAAACTACCATTCCTGGTAAGGTGTGGCACTGTTTTTAAATAATGAAGCACCCAAATTAACTTGACAGCAGGATTTCCAGCTTTCTGAATCACGTGTTCCAGTCATTTGTATTTATAAAGCCAGAATTTGTAATGTCCAAACCTTCAAGCACAACAAAAGGACAAGGACAGCAAAGTAGAAATAGGAGTTCTTCAGCTGGATGGATGTTGAACCCTGGGAACACTCAGGTAAACCTAAGCATTTGAAGGCTGCTCCTAGATTCAAGTTGTACAACTAGAACTTGAGTTTGCTCCAGCAAACCAGCTCTGGTGCACAGCAAGGCATTGCTGGTCAGTTTTAGGAAGGAATGGCGAAATGGCAGTGGGAGCTTGCAGCTGTGACTCCAGTTTGAGCACTGAAAGTGTGGTTATAAGTTTAGAACGAGTAACTAAAGCAATAAAAAAAACCCCAGACATTTATTCATTGCTCAGCCAAGTTGCTCCTCTAAAGTGTACCAGGCAGCGAGGCTGCCCGCTAAGCCTATCACAATTTGCATTTAGAGTTACCTCTCTCTGTAGTTTGCGTTTCTCTGCTTTCAGTTCATCTTCTACTCTTTCAGCATTTTCAGCAGCAGTTTTGTATCGCGCTACCTGACCCTCCAGTCGTATAACCTAAGGTGAAGGCAAAATTTTTGAATTAAAAACTGTGCAAAGAAGTTACTTGAAGGCTTCCACTAGTAGTTAATAACCAGAGTTGCTCACTTTTCTTTAATAAAATAAAGGCTTATTTTGAGTAGAATAAAATGTCATGGTAAATTACTGGCCATGGTAAATTACTCCAGACATTTTACACATATCCATACTTAATATGCTTCCAGCAACAAAAAGTACAGTCCATTGACTAAATTTAATCTCAGCAAGAGTATTGCTTACATACTCTGGTACAGTCTTTTATAAAATCCACGCACACTACATCAGATGCCAGGAGCCATGTAAAAATTGTCGAGAGCTAGGCATAAGAAAGTATTCTAAATAGTTCAGTAAGTGCTCTCAATATACATTTGTCTTTGAAGGTTTTTCCTTCGGTAAAGATAATATATTCACTCTTCCCTATATGTGAATGAAAGCATTTTATTCTTCATGACTTAAGTGCAGCAATCCTGATTCTCCAACGCTCCTGCTTCTTTTTTTAAGTCAAAATCTCGGTAATCGTGATTTCACTTATCATATAATAAAATACACTTTCTCTTGGCATTCTCACCATGCCTAAACAAACAGAACAAGCCAGAAACTTACATTCTGCTCCAATGCCGTTATCTCTTGCTCAGACTTTGCTAGTTTAAATTTGAGATCACTGATCTGTCTGTTGGCATCTCCTAAAAGAATCGTAGATTTATCAGAGATGTCAGAACAAGCATTAAACAGTGTCTAACAAATCCGTTGTAAAATTTCCATGCTACAGGAATCCACTTGGGGCAGCAGAAGGGTAGCAAGTGCTCTCTTCCAAAAAAATGCCCAGCAGATAGGTGCCATACCCAGTCTCCCTGATGCGCTTTCTGACTGCTCTGCAAGCAGAATTAACCAGCAACTCACCCCAGTTGTCCTGAGGACACAGAAGGGACATTTCTTGCTCAACCAAAGGATAATTGTTCCCTCACCTCTAGCGGAGGTACATGGATGGCTCCCAGTTTGAAAGCTCCCTCACAACTGACGGCTCATTTTTAGTTAGAGCCATGTGGTTACTGTACAGATACATTTTGTTGCTCGCATGCAGGACACAAAAGTTGTCTTAAAATGAAAATGCAGCTCACTTTGGAGGTCAATCATGTGCATATCTGTCCCATTTTCCAGAACTTCATCTTCGGATGGTGTATTTTCCATCTTGCCATTCTTTTGCTTTTCTTCCAGTTGTCCCTTTAGTTTTTTAATCTGAAGGACACAAAATAACTAGTTATTAAAATCAGTAAGGAAAAATTGTGACTCGGTACTCAAATTCACTCAAGTATTATAAAACAAATTATATATTTTTTGAAACTTAAAAAAATATATTTTTTTTGCAAATATCTCATCATATTTTAGGTACCAATGCTTATTCATAAGTTCAGGACCAAACAGAACGAGTGGAATACGATTGTTTCTTTAGAAAAGCCATAAAAGTTTTGTAGGCACATTCACATAAAACATTCTAAAAACCCCCAAACTGTGATTGCTTGTGTGTAAAGTCTCAATGTCAAGGATACAGTCTGTGAATGAAAGCATAGATTGTCCTGCAGAGAAACAGATCAGCTAAAGTGTTTTTAATAAGCTCTATATCCACTATGGAACACCACAGTAGCAGCAATAATTAACTACTATTTACCCTACTTTATTTTATCTACTGTAATTCCTCCAGCATTTTTTCTGAATGGCCCATTACCCATGGAACCAGCAGTTGGGAAGGCCTACTCACGGAGATAAAATTTGCTTCTACAATTTCTGGGCCATACGTGTTTTTCCCTCTTGAGGCTTGGCCAATCTGAAGTATTATTTTTTCAGAAATAACTCTGCAGAAAGAGTTTCAGGTGACTAAAGACACTGAACGTGACTGGTTAGCACCACAGAACGGGGATACTGGGTCATAGTTTTCTTCCCAGGTATCCTGAGTTCACCTTATTTTAGGGCTATTTTGATTTTCTTTATCTATCCTGTTTTTATCACACATTCAGAACCTTCAACACAAGAAGGACATGGACTTGTTGGAGTGGGTCCACAGGAGGGCCACAAAAACAATCAAAGGGCTGGAGCACTTCTATGAGGACAGGCTGAGAGAGTTGGGGCTGTTCAGCCTGGAGAAGAGAAGGCTCAGGGGTGACCTTACAGCAGCCTGCCAGTACCTGAAGGGGGCTACAGGAAAGCTGGGGAGGGACTGTTTACAAGGGTGTGCAGTGACAGGACAAGGGGCAATGGTTTTAAACTTGAGCAGGGTAGGTTTAGACTAGGTAGCAGGAAGAAGTTCTTTTCTATGAGGGTGGTGAAACACTGGCACAGGTTGCCCAGAGAGGTGGGGGAGGGAGGCTCTATCCCTTGAGGCATTCAGGGTCAGGCTTGATGGGGCTCTGAGCAACCTGATCTAGTTAAAGCTGTCCCTGCTCACTGCAGGGCAGTTGGACTAGGTGGCCTTTAACAGTCCCCTTCAGCCCAACACATTCTATGATTTAGTGAACACACAGCATTTCAAGTTTCCTGCGATTACCTGGTCTAGTAAGGATTCCCGTTCATCAATGAGTTTTTTCAGCCTGTCTGAAAGAGAAAACGTAAAGTTCAGTGCCAATTTGATTGAGCCTGCACGTTTCAGAGTGTGTCTGACGCGCGACCGAACCGTTACGGTTAGTGAAATGAATGATGAAGGTAGTTATGCACGTACCACAGGAAATGAGGCCACAGACAGGGCTGGGAAGGGGCTGCAGCCAGGGGAGGTTATGTCATTCTCACAGAACATGCTTGTCACGGCAGTAGCAGCACCCAGCTGCATGCAAAGAGGCTAATCTTCTACGTTAGGTTAGCATGCAAGAACTCTAGGGTCAAACACAACTGCAACACAAAATCTCACAAATCTTTACAGTTCAACAAAATGAAAACATAGTGGACACCTGTAATGTTAGCTAAGCACATTCTCAGCACTTAAAAATCTTCAACAACATGGCAATGACATTTTGTATTATCTCCAGTATTAAAATGAGAAAAAATATTTGTTCATTGAATTATCTTTGCTTCAAATGCAGCAGTCTGGTAAAACATTCTTGTCTCTTTAATCCTTTATATTCAATTCTCCCAGTCAAACATCAAGCAGGCGATGGACAATGTGGACCAACTGTTGTGCTACACTTGAACTTGGACGTGCTACAGGTCAGCACATGGATAGGTGTGGCATTCATTAATAAAGTGCACACTACAGACAACTGGAAAAAAGAACTAGAAAGTAAGTAACCAGATCATTTGTTCGTGGTTTCTCTTTTTTTCTTTCCCTATTAAGGGGTGCAAAATGTGAAAGCATTTTAGCAGGTACTCACAAGTCTTCTTATCGCCAAAATTACTTTACCTCATTAATTAACCTTAGTTTGTTCGGGTACACCAAAACAGAAGTACACTGGAACGCAGCATTCAAATATACTTATTTGAAGAGGATATGTTGACCTCAGACAGGTCTTACTCCACAAGTTTGACATGCGTGTTTACTGCAGGTTTATTTAGCTTGCCTCCCTTGCCACCTGTGCAGAAACCAGGGTGTTCAAAGCTCAATTCCACATCTAAGGTCTGGCCTGTTAATTGAATGGTTAAAATCCAAAGGTCACTCAAGAAAAAGGTCTTTTTGTAAAGTCAAGGAAAGCAATTGACAAATTACAGATAAAAGGCTGGTGGGCCTTTACCAGGTAAATTCTGTTGGTAGACTTCAGTATTTTTGAAAAAGCTTTAAAAATACCAATCCTCATTTGTTGTTAAACCCCAAACCAGCCGAAGTCTTGTGGTTTCCCCTTTTTTCTTGTTAACACACGCAGAAAAGGGAATAAAGAGTCTGTATGGAATCAAATCCTGGGGAAAACTGAGGTTTTCAAATGCAAGTCCCTCTATATAGCCGACACTTACAGTCCGTTAGCTAATAATAAAGGGGTATGCCATTCCCCTCACGGGTATACAAGTTCCCATTTACCAGCAGTCATTCTAGAGCACAGAATAAAACCTTTAACTTGGCTTCTGATGCAATACCCAAATACAGATCTTACAGTAATATCCCAGTTTTGCAGTTCTGTGCATTCTTTTTGAACCTCCTCAAGTCCTATCTGTGTTTGGGTTTTTGTAGCCATTGGTAACACACCCAACATCAACACCTGAGCACTGATACAAAAAACAAAATAAAAGCAAACCACATTTTTGTCAACTATCAAGAGTTACAAAGATTTACAAGTATAAACCCATTCAAAATAATAAAACAATTTCATGTACTTATATGGGAAGGAAAAGAAGCTTAAGACAGAAACTCTGTAAAAGATGCAAGTAAGACGCAAGTAAGATGCAAGATGGGTAAGAAAAATAAAGGTCAATGAAGAAAGCAAAGAGCATACACTAAAAGAACGGTCAGAGATCACTTGGAGATAGCGTCGGGTGTCAAAGGTCAGCAGAGATCAAGAAATGGGTTCTAAGTACTGTGAAGAGAAGGAGAACTGATTCAGAAAAAACCCTCTAGGCCACTACAAAAATTAGCTGAAACTTAATGACTTCAAAGGGGCCAAATAATTCACCTTGCTCCTGAAAATAACTTAGTCATACACAGAGCCTAGTAACTTTCATTAAGACCACCACTGCTGTAGGGTGAATTACACATCTGCCTGAGGAAAGGACACCTCCTCCAGTTTCCAAGTGAGGAAGCACAACAGCTTCTCCCAAACCCTTTCCCTGCAAAATGGATCTTAGCATTTTGTGATGAACCTTCAAATCTGATCTCACGGTCACTTCTCTCTTCCTTCATTATGGATATCTGTGAACCCCACGTGGACATGACCATTCACGTAGAAGAGTTTTTTGCATGTATAAATCAGGCTCTCTTAGGTTTCGCTTATCTTAGAATCCCAGACTAACACAGAAAACTTACTTTAGGTTTCATAGATACCTCTGCAGATTCACCTTAATTTTGCACATAGGAGACGTTTTTCCAACAAATCAAGGATCTAAGGACCTTGAGAACAAGTGAGCAGAAAAGAGCAATCTACTGAATTAGGACAACAAGCAGCTAATTAAAATTCTTATCTATAAGAGTCATTATCCTTATTTCTCACACAAAGAAACGATGACAAATAATTAGTGTGACATTCACCTCACTTAAATTTAACATTGGTAACATGATTTCCAGGCTACTTACTGCCCCAATTCATACGCAAAGAAGCTTAACAGAGGGCTGATGCCAGGAGCTGGGCCCTGGGAAGACCTGGGAAAGAGCATGACACAGAGGGGGGGTGGTGGGTACCAGTGTCTTCTGCTGTTGTAAAGGCCAGTTTGCAAATCAAACTACTGTTCTCATTACCTTGGTATTGCAGCTGATCCGAGGTACTGCAAGCTAGGGCGCTGCTTCAGTGGCACAGCTGACCTAACAGCCACAGATCTTTGACGTCTCTTCCTGCTTGGAGGGGAGAACGAGGTGGGAAGCAGCTGGTTTTAACCTGAATGATTTACATGGGTGGCCCAGCACATAATTAAGCCTGATGCAAATGAAAAGGGTGAACTGTACTTGGAGGGTGGGAAGGCATCCCCTGAAGTCACACCAGCAGCCCCAAGCAGCTGTTCAGAACAGCCTGCAAGAATCCAGTGTGGCACCAATAGCAGGTTGGATATACTCCTCCAGATCTATCCTTTTGGATGATGAGATCCAACTTTCAATGTTAGACCATACATCACTGTTGCATGTTTGAGATAAATCTTAAAAAAATCTCTACATAGTGACAAGAGATGCTTTTAAAATCTAGAAAATTTTAGATTATGTAGTGCAAATCCTTATGAAGAACAACTGCTAATACTTACAGAAACCATACTGCAACTGTTGCAGGTCGAAGAGAAGCCATACAGGTTTTCAGTTAAAGGTGCCTCAAACACCAAGTCTGCCCACTCCTAGTGAGATAGCTCTTCTAGCTATGTAGCACAACACAATAAATTTAACAAAGCTGCAGAAAAATGGTTTTGAAATTATATGGAGTTAAAGAAATATTTATACAGGTTTATAAACAGTTCTCTAGTCAGGCAGTTTAAAGTATAAAATATGTTTATTTCAATTATATACAGCTCAGTACATTTTAATATACATCTTGAAATTTTGCAGTCTGTTCATATTCCATCAACTTTGTAACATCAACACAAATACAGCCTTCCACAGCACTCCCCCTCCACCTCCTCAATTTGCATTCCCTTGGGACGTTCATTGCTTAAAACAACTTTAAATGAATTTTTAAGTATGCAAAACAGGCTCTTCCTCCCAAGCACTAGCAAAGATGCAAGAAAAGCATACCAGTGGAGTCGAAGTGTCTAATTTATGTCAGCAATTCAAAGCAATCCAGCTTTTCAAAAAGGCATGGAGGCTTTTGTCTTTGGTCTGATATCCAACAAGAATTAAGACATGCAAAGTTATCTTCTTTCAGAAAGGAAGACGTAAGACTTTTTCCAGAGATAAAAAAACATTCTTGCAAAATCTAGTTTGCAAAAAAATATAATGCAGTAAGGAAATGCAATCTTAAACAAAAATCTTCATGGAAAAATAGATATTTTATATATTCATAGCTAGACAGTGTTTGATATCAAGCACACGTTACAGTGTGTATTGACACCTTCTTCAGGAAAAATAAAAAAACTCATGTGAGACACGGTGTAAAAGGCCTACTGTGGTGCAAAGTGCCTATATGAAGTAAACGTATATATTTATTCCTTTCAGCAAACTAAGACCTGTATATTGCTCTTTCTT
Organism: Trogon surrucura; assembly: GCA_020746105.1. Taxonomy (NCBI): domain Eukaryota; kingdom Metazoa; phylum Chordata; class Aves; order Trogoniformes; family Trogonidae; genus Trogon; species Trogon surrucura. The sequence continues at coordinate 48,686,231 of CM036621.1, read as the reverse complement.
CAAATTGTGTATTGCTCTTCCAAAGTGTCTCAGTAGACTCACAGTGATCTAAATACATTTTGGAATATAATCGTATTTGAAAATTCCACAAAGTGGAATGAGAGTATCTTTTTTTTCCGTAGCAAAAAACAAAACAAAACAAACCCCAAAATAACAAGAAAACCCAATTGGTTCCTAGGCTTTAATAATTCAGAAAAAAGTTTCAACATCAGATCAGTGTTGATGATCTACTGAGTTCCTTCATGAAGTTTTAACATATTTACTGTAGCTCTAACACATGTAAGTACACAAAAGTCCATGTGTAAACTCACATACGGCCAATGCGCATAAGTACATTCAAGACATCTATCATCTAGGCTAGAAAAAAAAAATAGACTTTCCTATAGAAATTCCTTAGGCAGCAGTTATCCCACTGAAAGTACTTTACTTGCAAGACAGTCTGAGTAGTTGATTTGTGAAGCTTGCTCTTTTGGTGAAAAATTTTTAACCCGAGACATGGCAAAACTAAAGCCACGCCCAGTATCTTGTGGCTAGGTATGCAGGGAGTAATTTAGCACTTCCATCATTACCACTTACGTAACATTGTATTATGATGAGAGCTACCTGTGAGTATTCCTAAGGTCTGATGTATTGTGCAAAATGCAGGCTTCTGTACATGGGGCTGATCAAAATGGCACATAACTCGTGTAGCCTTGAGATTTTGAACTTAGGATACTGTACAGTCATCTCTCGATCTACCCTTACCCCTCCGACCACCCTGAAAATCCTCTTTGCTTTCATCTCTGTTATTGCCGGCACTTTCTAAATCCTGTTTTGAAACATTGTCATCGGGTGATTTTTCCACTTTACTAAAATTTGATTCTTTGATCTCATCTTCCATCACATCAGTCTTCTCATCAGTTTTCCATGCTGCTTCCCCTTGCAAGCACCCTGTTTCTTCAGGCTCATCTCCTTCTTTATGCTGCAAGCTGTCATCTTCAGTCAAGGCATCTTTGGTTTCTCTTTCATCTGTTCTTTCTCTGGCTTCGTCTGTTTGGGCAGTTTTTCTGACAGCACCATTTGCTTCATCACCCTCTCCTTTTTGCATATCAGCTTCCTCTCCATCACATTTTTCATCAGTTCCTAGTATCTGTTTTGACTCTTCATCAAACTCAAATGCATCACCATCATCTTCCAGCATTTCCCCTGCTTGATCCTCCAATTTAACTTGTTCACTAACACTTTCATCTTTCTCAGCTTTCTGTGCCAGGGAATTATTTGCACCTTCCTCAGAAGCAAATCTACCACCATGGTGGTCTGCAAGCTCTAACCCTTGCTCATTTTCTTTCAAAGCTTCTTTACCAGCTTTGTTTTCAGCAGTTACACTAACATTTATAGTTGACTCCTCTTCAGGTACACCTTCCTCTTGTGCATTCTGCATTTCACCTTCTAAAGGAATATTTTTCTCTCCTGCTGTATCACCTGTTGTTTCTGCACTACACTGAACTGTCTGAACTTCGTCTGCCTTTGGCTTTAAATCTTCTACTTCTTCCATCCTACTTCTCTTTTCTTTCCCAGACTCATCCCCTGTCTCCAATTCTAACTCCCTAACTTCGTCATCTAAAAAACTTGAGTCTAAGCTGGTTTCCTGAGTCGTCACCTCATTCACGTTGTCTGTGTGTGGCTCTGCCTGCTGCAGCACACTTCCTTTTACCTCAGCAACACAGCCTACAGCCTCCTCAGGTGTCTCCTCTTGCTTATCTGTTTCTGTAGAATCTGAACATGTCTCCAGCTCTTCTGCTAATACTTCCTTCTGTCTGTCCTTCTCAGCCACTGTGTTTTCAAGTTCAGTTTCATCTTGCATGTTTTGCTCCTCTGATGGTGCCAAAGGACTGTCCTCTGGAGAAACTGTCTGGATGTGTGCCTCATCTCCTCCATCTTCCTTTTCACTTGTATCTCCTGGGACACCACTTACTCGTGACTCTGTCCCCTCCAAACCCACAGACCCTGTTTCTCTCGTCTGACCCTGTGCTGTGTTCCCATCCTCATTTTCTTCTTCAGCTCTATCACCTCCCATTTCATCATTTTTTTCATCACTGCAGTGTTTGCTCCCAACAAGCATTTCCCCCAAGACATCTGTTACCTTGTTTTCAGCACTTTCTTCTGGGTGCTGGAGTCCCTCAACATGACTCTCCACATTTACCTCTTCACTAAGCAAACTCTCTACTCTAACCTCTGGCAGCCCTGCCTGGTTAGAAGCCAGCTCACAGATCACACTTGCAATGTCAGCTTCCTGATCCATTTCAGTATCACTCAGGGCATGGCTAGTTTTAAGATCCTCTCGTTCTTCCTGTTCAGGCGAAGCTTCTTCCAGTTCATGCTCTGTATCGAGGTCATTAGGCATTTCCTGAAGAGTCTCAAAAACCTGATGACCTTGCAGAGAGTCCACCTCCGAGTGCTGATTTGTCCTTGCATTTAAGTCATGGTGTCCAGCCTCTGCACTTAGAGGCTGGTGGACCGCCACGCTCGCAGATTCGGTCTCTTTTCTGAAATCATCTGTGTCACTATCATCATGTGAAGAAGCACTCCCTGATACATGTTCAGTAAGGCTTTGAGTTTGCTCTGGGACCCTACTACCTAGTAACATGACTGGTGACAGCACGTCCTGTTCTTCAACCATTTTTTCTGCCTTTGCATTTTCATCACCATGACATGTCTGTACTTCCTGCTCCTCAGACTCCTCTTTGTGTTCCTCATGCTCAGTATTCTGCAAGATTTCTTTTTTCCCCATATCCTCCAAAATCTCATTTTTCATGTCCACTTCATTGGCTTTGCCTAAAAGACCATTGAGAAAGTTGAAGGGACCACACCACAGAGCTTACCTCCCCACTTAAAACCCGAAAGAGAATGAATCAAAGAATAGGTTAATAGAAGATCAGCTTTTGCCAATTACGTGAGGCAAAGCAGCAATTGAATTAGTAAGGGGTTGGGGTTTTTGATCAGTGAAATTCACCACCACCCTCTCGAAGCAAGAAGTCTCTGGTGCTGGCACATGTTTTTGTAAAGTAAAAGATTTATGCTTCTTGGTTGTGTGAATTACAGCTTTTGTAGATGAGAACAACTGTTTCAAGCAGTGCAATTTAATATTTGCAGATGTAACACTAACGGTAAAGATTGGTCTTTTCTAAGCAATACTCTCTACAGCTTTAACCCTAACACCACTCTGTGCACACAAGAATGTGTGTCTGATGCCATTACAATGAAGTAACTGAGGATTATTCAGTAATGTTTGACTCTTAAGTATCATCAACAGGCATCACCAGTGTATATGACAAACACTGAATGTAAAATCTGATTGGCAATCTGATATTTTTTCTTTAGCTGTTTAACATTATCAACACGGATCAAAGCTCGGGTACTTAGCGCCCCTTCCAACCGCTTCATCCACCCAAGGGGATGAGGATTTCTGTGGTTGGTTGTGTTGTTTTTTTCCTTTGTAGCAGTTTTTCTTCAACTTATATTTAAAAGCAACAGATGCTAGAACAAGCATTTGTGGTTTCAGCAGTTAGCTTATGGGTCTATATTGTACCCAATTAAAAAACCAAAAATGCAGAATAAGGAGAGAAAGAAAATATATTACATTTGAAAATATACCCTTACCTTGGTTTTGGTGTTCCAGATTGTTTCCACACAAAAACTAAGTGAGGAAAAAGCAGCCAACAGCTAAAAGCAAGGCAACTTGCACTTGCAACAGCTGGCTACCAGTTGCTATTTATTAGCATGTTCATTTAGAACAAAAACAGGAGGAAAAAATAAATCTATTATTTCCTTTCCTTCCACTAGTATAAAAGATCTGAGTGTCCGTGCATCACAAGTGCTAAGAGCAATGTTTCTGCCAACCAGATTTTGCCTTCCTAACACTATCCATCCCAGAGTAACTTTCCTTGAGTCTAACAGCATTAATCCTGTTATAACAAGTAACAGTATTGGAGAGGTAATATGAACTGCTCAGTAGTACTAGATACCAAAACCAACAAATTCATACATTAGTGTGTTCTCAGTGCCCAGCACCACTGTTCACCAAACACAGTTCCAGGTATATAAAAGTGAACCAACATGCAAGTTCTCTGTAGGAAACTAAAGTCCTTTTTTTTCCTGATTTTTTTTCAGGATACATGCTGAAAAATATCAAACAGTAGTAATCTTCTGGGACAATTTTCCAATTCAGAGTTTAAATAGTAATCTGAACGATCGCTACTTATCTGTAATGCAATATTTGTATTCTTGTCCTTTGTCGCCTTGAATGGGAAATGAAGTCTGCCTTTGCAGGAAACCAGACAACATACTTGTAGCAATAACATATATATTAAGCAGAAAAATGCATAGGAAGTGATTTGACAAGTAGCATGCTGCGTGATGTGTTAATTGTCCCACTAACAAAAGCCCAAACTCCAAGCAAAGATGAATGAATGGACAGACAAAAAAATACTAGAGGATTTCCAGCACTTACCTAGTGACCCCTCCCCTCCTGTCTTTAATGCCTGAGTTGTGGCTGGAACAGTTTTGGAAGAATCCAAGTGTCTTTCATTATCAAGAATGTCTGATGTCTCCCCGTTGGTAGCTATATCAGAATCTGGGATTATTCCATGTTTCTGCGGAGAAGCAAAAGCAATGCTTTAGAGCCTGCTGCTCAGAAAGGGAAGGATTGTTCAGGTGTTCTTGTCCTTGATTTTCTGAATAAACAATAGGTTCAATCTTTCCATTAAACATGGCTGGAAGTCAGAAAAGAGCACAGAACATTACAGTTCTTGGTTTAGCCTTTATGACAAGAAAGCATGTGACCCAAGCTCTCTTCCCTCCACCCTTTTTAAACATAAATCTGATGCGTAAAATGTTCTCCAGAGAAGCATATCCTACAAAAGCAACTACTTAATACTACAGTCTGTACTAAGGGCTCATGATCAATGGTAGGGTAAGGACTTTATATAGAAAATTCCTGAAACTGCAACTTAAAGGCAAGATGAAAATAGTGTTCTTCCTGCTGAGCTAGATTAAAATTTTCTGTAAAAATGTACAGGAGGAAAAGGTCAGCAGTAGAATGTAAATTTCTTTTATTCCTCTTCCATACCTTCAGTTGCTCCTTTAGCACAACCACTTCATCTCTAAGGTCATCCCGCTCACTCCTTATGGAATCAAAGAAATCTTTCTGTCTCTCTAATGCCTGAGTTCCCAACACAGAAAAAGGGCGAGGAGATGTGAAGAAAGGAAGGGAGACAATTAAAGACCATGAAAAGCAAGTGTAAACAAGAATGAGCAGATTTAAGATACTCAGAGGTTAATGGAAGTGGCATGTATGAAAAAGATAAAGTTTACAGATCAAAGGTCCGAGTTTACATACACACAGATAATTTTCAATCCAAGAAATGTCCAGCTTATTTGATAAGCAGAAATTCCTACCGAAGACATTCAGAGCCAATCCTTCATCAGGTATCCTTCAAATGAGGATCCAGTTTTAGACAAGTTTTTAGACAAGTTAATTACGATCCTTATTACTTCAACATGCACATTGAAGACTGTGCAATTCCCATGTTTTAATAGAAGGGTATGAAAGTAGGCACAGCAGATTTTAATACTGTTTTATTCCATGGGTTACCATTCATGGGTGTGGTACATTTCCATTAATTTGTGGTACATTTCAATTAATTTGAAAGCTGCCAGTAAGTCATCTTTAGAGTGGGATGCACCACGTGCAAACGCATATTTTGCTACTCAACCTTCCCCAGTATTCCTATATAAATACACTACTAGAGCACTAACAAAAATCAGAAAATGTTGAGTTTCAAATTGCTACAAGTCATTGGATGTTGCAAGCATGGGCAACCTGCCAGATTTCTTTCTATATTCAGACAGTCTTTCAGTGCTTATCGTTAAAAAAAAAAGCCATGCTTTTGATTCAAGAGTGGGTTTCCAATTGACTTTGATAGAGGGTCTTGGAAAGGGATTAGAAGCAAAGGAGAGTTAAGAGACGTTCGTGCCAATAGCCCTGAAATAGCTCTATTGCTTCTGTTTCTGCTCAGTCCACAGATTAAATCTGAATAAGCAGAAATTCGGTGCTGACGGGATTGCATTATAAATAGCACTTCCTTTCTCAATACGGCAAATATGGATGATGCACCACAGCAAATAAATTACCCTTGGTTTTATGATTGGACCATCTGCTAAATTTTTCTTGGATTTTATGATACAGGCCAAAGACAAAAATGTGCTATTTGCTAGTTCACTGGTAATATACTAAAGACAGCCACACCAAGCAAAGTCACTACGGAGGATTTTATTCACAAGGTTTTGCAAAAGCACTTCAGCTGGAGAATGACAGCACCACTCAGAACATGTTTCAAGAGTTGATGGTCCTACCCCTATCTTTTTGTCTTTCCATTCTATTGTCTCCTGAAGATCAGAAATCTCCCTGACATAGCTCTGCTGTTTCTGCTGCAGCTGCTGGATTTCCTGAGAGACAGGAGCAAAACGAGAAGACAGAAAGCAGGTAACAGGTTAACAAGGAAGGTCAAGATTGTAGCGATGCCAAAGAATGAAAAAATTCAGATGCTAAAGTAAAAGAGTATCCACATGCACAGTTTCAGCTTCTGACGTCTCAGCTAAACCCATGCTCGCAAAGACAACCCTACTATCCGGGAGACGACTTAAGACAAGTTAGACAGTTTCATCAGCTCCCTCTGCATCTCCACAAAGAGTGGTGAGAAACACAGCTCATTTCATATTATGGACAAGACAAAAAAGGAGTCCAACTTCTGGTAATACTTGTGAAAATACTATATCTATTAGTCAGCCCTGAACCTGTTTGGCCTGAAACACTAGTATTACTTCAGGTGAGAAATCTGAGTAGGGAATAATATTCTCCCTGCTTCACCTCCTATACTCCTACTGCTAAGTGGAGAAAATACCAATCAAAGAAGCCATTGAAAAAAACCCCAAACTTTACTTACTGCAAGCATTTCTTCTCTTTGCTTCAAAGCCTCTTTGATTTCCATGAACTGAAACTTCAATATGCTATGAGCATGCTTCTCCCTCTCAAATTCCTATGAATAATGAAATGTTCAGGAGATTTTTATTGATCAAAAATAACATCCCATTAAAAAGAAAAATAAGTCTAAACACAAAGAAAATGCTTACTGCAATGCAATTCTTGAATAGTCCCCTAATTACAACCCCTCAAGAGTACAATTTTTATCTTCTTTGCCCTTTTTCAAGAACCTATTACTCCCTCAAATACAGAAGTGACAGACATCACTTATCCAGTTTCCTAAGTAGAGCAGTAGGCTGGCAATGAATAGCTTTTACAGTCAAGTCCTACAGACTTCACAGATGAATGAATGAACTCTTTCCACGTCACTGTGTACTAAAACTTAGCTAGACATTGTGAACTTAAAAAAAAAATAAACACACTATCTTCCAGGAACTATGTGTTTTGAAGTGCACTACAGTCAAATTGCCCCAAGCTAAAGAGCCACTTCTCAAGAAGTTGATGCAAGTCACAGTTTTAATATAAACTCACTAGTTCTCAGATGCTGAATTCACGTAAAATTTACTTCAATGCTCAACCAAGTAGCTGCATTAACTATATAAAATGCACAACTCTCCCACAAGCCTTCGGAAGAGAGCTTTGTGCATAAAAATGCTCCAGAAGTCACTGTGACCAAATCCCCTGTAATTAAAGAGGGAATATAAAAGGAATATCAATACAGCTTTATCATATACAAAATTTCTTCACTTCTCAAGAAATTGCTTCCTAAGACAGAAGCTTAGGGAAGATTCCCATTTGTATGATCACAAACACATAATATGCTGTTATTCTGCTTGCTTTAACAGTAACTAAAATATTAACTTTTTTAAAATCTTGCACAGTAATTTGGTTTCCTCCTCCCCAAAAAATCTTTCTCTGTTAAATAACATGCCATAGCTCTATACATACTTTACTTTTTTCTTCATATTGCCGCCTGGATTCTGCCAGCTGTTCTTCTAACTCTAGGAGTGCGTCTTTCAGGGTATCTACTTGGTACATGAAATTTGTTTTTTCATTGTCTAGCTGAGCATTTGACACCATAGCCTTTTTATACTTCTCCTCAACTTCGGCTAGGGAGTCCTGCAGAGAGAAAGCAACCACAGTCAGTCAGTTATAAAAGATGCTTTGCCAGCCAAGCCCTTGAAAAAAAGAAAATTAAGTACTAAACCACAAGCATGCCGAGTACTCCTACAGAAACCAGTGCTAACCAAGTGCTGGAGAGGCTTACCAGCTGTCCCAAGGTGAGGATAACCTTCCGTGTGTTCTCACCAGCCGCCTGTTTACAAGCGAGGAGCCTTACCTCAGGATGGATAAAATGTTTCCTGCTCTCTGCTGCTTCAGTTTCTGCTTTCTCAGAGTTTTCTTCCTTCTCCCTGCCCCCCCTGCATGCTGGCAGCTCAAAGCAGCTGCCGAAGATGACAGTTCGGGTATTTTTTTTAAAGGCAAACTAGCCTTGATTTGAGATCATTTTAGATGATTTAAGGCCTTCAATTAAGGCAGTTTGACAGTCACTTCATACAGGTTTCAGGAACTCTTGCAGTGTGGGAACCACCAAATATACTGAATCAGAAATCAGAATTTGCCATGAAAAAGCTGCAGCTTTTGTGACCTGAGGTATCATTTTTCATAGGGTTTCCTATATTACACCACTTTTTCACAAATTTACTCCTCAAGATACAATTCCCAGGATCTTGAAAGCCCTTCCTACCAACTTGACCTGACTACATATTTAAGTAAGATACAGAGGTATTTGTAACAACAGATGATGACAAAATAAATACCAGGATCATTTTCCATGTTATACAGTCCAACTTTCTGGTATTTGATTTTGATAGAGAAACAGAATACTTAATGTAAACAAAACAGTACAAATATGAAAACAAGGAGGACACTCATGTCAACTTTTTAGTTTACAGATCAAGCAATTTCTCTCAGAACTAGTAATTCTAATAATTGTATCTAAAGCACAGGTGAGTTTCATATACTTCCCTTTTCATCCAGTCAATGAAACTGGGGATCACAGTGGTGAGATGATGACAAAATTAACTTTGAATCAGTTTAGCTTACATTTCTATTGACTACGAAGGCAATTTGTCTTTAAGGACATGAATTTGTACAGTTCCAAAGACAAACTGTGCGCTTTCATGCGCTTTCCAGCCCAAGGATGAGAAACAGCATGCAAAACAAAGCTGCCCAGATTTGGAAACAGTGGTAGGATCAAACCTCAGAAATCAGCTGGAAAGGAAGTATATGCAAGTCAGAAGTTAAGGTAGGTGCCGCATCACTCCTTTGGCATGCTACATTTTGTTTTCTTAACATCAAGCAGTGTGGCTGAAGTACAAATCACCACAAAAGTCTGTGTATTGGACATAAATTGAAAAATTACCTGCATTTTTAGCCAGTGTGATTATTTTGCTACAGTGATCAAGAAAAAAACCCACAGATTTTACATAAAAGGAGCCAAACTCCTCTTTTTTTTCCATTGACAACTCACCGAAGATGGCAGCACTTTCACCTGTCACAGCATTGAGCCAATGACAGAGTCGGCAATCAATGCTGATAAATGTTTCATTATAAGCTTGGATGTCTCCATATATATTTGCAGGACTGCCTTTTCCAAAAAATACAGCTCACACTGCTGCTCGCTTATGAGGTTGTGGTATGCGAGTACACAAGTTAGTTGTTGCACCAAAATCCATTTTTGGCATTATGGAAGTGGTAAGCACTTCTTTAGTGCCAACTGGCATCAGCACTCATTCTACATGTAACAAGCTTTGTTACAAGAATTGGTTAAGGGTGTCTTCTGTGATCTAAATCTGAAACCATAAATCACTGCACATGCACAACTTCCCAAAGGCATGCTGAACCCTATCGACCCAAAAATGTACAAGGTTTTAAATTCCGATTTTTCATTGTAGGGCATGAGTTCTAGTTCATCTTCCAACACTGAGAGGTTTCCTGGATTGGGAAACTATAAAAAACCCCACCTAATAATTTTAATTTCCTAGCCAAATTACTACCTTCTCAAAACAGCAAAGGCAACATGCAATAGTAATCAACAGCCTTTCAGTTAACATTCGGAAGCACTTCTCACCACAATCAATCGAGCTCAGAAGAGATACTTCTCCAGTTAATGAAATGCATTGCACAAAATCTGCAACCCCTCCCAGAAGAAAGGCATGCAAGGTCAGTTCTAGGTCTCACACTGACTCTCTGTGTTAATGATCACACTCCCAGACTGCAGCAAACCAGTACCTTCATTTCTTTCAGTCCCTGCATGTATTTGCCTTCTACATCCTGAATCTGGTCCTTTAACTCATAGATATCCTGAGGGAAACGGTGAGAGAGGTGAATGACGTCACTGAAACTAACGGGCAGAAGCAGAGGAAAAGCAGGTATCCCAAGTTCTCATTTAGATATTTCTACCACACTGGTTAAGCAGTCTGAAGTCTTGCCAGACAACAAAATTTCCTGCTTAGAAGTTTATGTTAATTCTGCTCTTCTTGACTGGAAAAAATGAAATCTTCAACATTAAGGATAAGATGTAGAGCCAGCTTCAAGGCCTGATATACCCCAGCCACACAGCCCTTCTCTATCCCTTTCAGAGATTATCAACCTCTTTGAAGAATTCTGGTATTTAGGGTAAGGGCTGCCAAAGCAAGCCTGAACTACAGGCTTTACTAGATGTAGGAAAGACTGTATGAAAACCATCACATAAAATTTAATTGTAAGTCCTACTTCACAGTCTCTCTCCTCTTTCGTCCTTGGTCATCAGCAAATGGCTCTCTTTCACCAAGCCAGACCTGCTTGCATCTAATGTCCTAACACAAATCTCTGATGTATGAAAGTTAACAGAATTCAGATTCCCCATTTTAGAACACTCTTCAGAATGAAGTGTTAAAAAAACAGCCTACAAAAACAATTTAGCTATGGACTACCCTTCAAGCAATGGACTAGCATTCAACGGTACGAACACTGGATTGCCCAGCTATTTGCTACGCAACAGTGTCTAGCCATGGAATCACAAGATAAGATTACAAAATTAGCAACCAGCAAGTGCAGTGCTTCTTGCATTTTTTCAGTTCTCATATCAGTGTGTTGTACTGAGTCCATTTCCTACGGCGTTAGGTTCAGATGAGCTGTGTCTATCAGGATCAGTGTGATCTGCTATCACACGTCGTAGGAGGTCACCCAAACACTCCTGCACTACACATCAGCTTCCGTGTAGCATCTCTCTACTAAATCTATTCACTTTTCATGTACGGCACACAATGTATTTTGTCAGAACTGTCAAAAGGGGGAGCCAAGACAGCTTCGTTTTTGTAAAGAAGTTCAAAGCATATTAATAATATCCAAAAGGATATCTAAAGATAAGATTTGGGTCAGCATTATTACTAAATAAACTGTCTTAGTTAGTATTAGCCTGTCAGTCCCAATTCCTACTGCCGATTTCTACAGTCAATGAGAACATCAGCACTATTTCCAAGTAATCTTATAGTTTATTAATTTATCAAATCCAAGGCATAAAAACATTCTGATCGAAAAAGCCATAGTTAAGAGACACATTCCTAACAATCTATGGTTGTTTTGAGTACTTCATACCTTAATTTCTCTAATAGATGCCTCCGTATCAGCTGAGATGGAGGTATCCCCACTGCCTCTTCGGGAAGAAGTCCCACCCAGAGAAGCTAAGGTAGCTGCTGATAAACTTGAGACAGTACGTGCTCCCTATAATCACACACAGTAAAAAATGGTTATAACTTTTTTTTCGCAGATATATCATGGGTTTGTAGTTCATTTTTCTGAAGGGTGTTTTGGTTGGTTTGTTTTGTTTGGTTCTGTTTGTGGTGGTTTTTTTTTTCTAAATTCACATGGTACACCAATCCTTGCACTTCTAAATTATGCAAATTTGATTAAATATACCTTCCTAAGATGAAAAATCAAAAGATCAAGATTTAATGACAGAAAGAAGGCTGATCAGATGTATATAAACACCACTGAAACATGAGCTTGCATGTCTTAGCTTCTAACTATTAATTTTAACTTAGATGAAGTCTTTGTAGGGGCTAGTAGCATCTTGCCAGATATTTCAAAACTTGTAATAACACATTTTCCTTCTGACTACCACTCAAGCTCTTCACCTTTAAAGGATATTTATCAATTCTGCAGCAGGAGCCACATTAAGGGTTCTGCATTAAGCCAATTTCTCACTACTATAGTATCCACCTCTTTTAATTACTATTTTTATGCAACACCACAATTAAAATCTAATAAACAAAACCAGTATTCACGTGGCTTAGCCTAAAGCAATGTCATCAAACCGTTACTGAACGACAACTACTTAACCTCTGAGGTTTAAAAGATTGTCTGAAAAAAATTAATTCAAAGTTTTGCCCCACGGTGGACTCTCCAGATTTCTGTAAACTCACTGCAAGTTCTACCTACCAAAAAGAATGTGAAGAAAGCACCACTGGCAGAGTAATTCAGAAGATCCTCCTTACCTTCTCAAAGTCTTTTTCTGGCCTTTCCTCAATCTGTAAAACAAAGATTTAGAACGAGTTGTTATATAACAAAGGACAAATGAAGGCAGTAAGATACCTGAAAGAGAATTCTGAAACCTGTAAAATACATTTCATTAGCAATTTCTATCCACTCAAAAAGCAGCCAGCTCTCTCGGAACAGCGGTGCCTTGGCTAGCACCTCAGGGCACAAGGCTGGACAATTCATCTCACATTTCAAAGCAGTACATAACTAAGTAAAATATACTTAATGATAAAAAAACCTAATATTTAGTCTATGAAGTGAGACAGTGAAATAATTTTTTTTCCATATTCTGTGTTACAGTGTTTCAGACATGAAGATGGTACTCGATCTTTTGAGTTAACAATGCAAGAATACAAATAACCTCCATGGGCACAAACTCAAAGCCCCAGGTGTCTTTCCCTGGACGTAAAAATAGCTGTATGCAACTGCCGTGCTGACATACGCAACTACTTCTATTTACTTTAGAGCAATTTAAAAATACGCATTGAATGACCTCCAAATAGCAATTTACTTAAGTAGAGAGGTTAAGTTTTTCTAACTGAAAGATCAATAGATTTCCAGACCAAGGTAGCTTCTCAAAGTTACAGTTTTTATGGACCCTGGCTAAAAGAGGCTACTTCTGAAGCCTGTCAGCACATCCTCCCCCATTCCAAAGAGTAAGGTATCAAGTTCAACTTGAAGGACTGTACTATGTCTGTGTCGCTCCCAAGAGAAGAACAATATGGACAGGGAGGAAGAAAAAGAAAGAAATACAAAGCTCAAAACATTCCATAAGCACTCTCCGTTCAACGCAAATGGTGACCGTGACTTCAAGCAATGACTGAGGTAAGGCCAAGACTACAAAAAATGATTCTCAAGTCAAATATCAGCGACCATTTCAAAGTCTAAACAAACAGCTCTTCTATGGTTTCAGCACTTCACTGGACTTTACTAATTCAGGAGAGAGATCCTGCACTAAAACTAGTCTACCAGAAAGAAGACAGAGCCAAAGCAGCATTTAGGAGTACAGAAAATTACCATGGATACACACAGCTTAAATGCTTAAAAGGAAGTTACAGAGCAAAACCCACATACAACCTTCACCCTCCCTCCTCCCTTGATGGGAACCATCCCATAAACTTTGTCCTGCTCTGAAACCAAACAAAATATACAAGTTGCCACGAGCAGAAATCTAAAATCAAGTGTTTTGTCATTATTCACTTTGATAATTGGAGGGGGAAAGTGCTTTTCACAACAGAATCTTTTTATAAGCACGTCCATCTAAAAAGGAACCAAGTGTAAAAAAGATCAAAAGAAACAAAAAGCTCAAAGCTCCAAGAAGTCCAGAACACATCAGCCTCTTCTGAGAGCATTCAGCACCAGTTAGATGTTTTCCCAAAAGACTTCTAGAAAATTAATGGCTTCCTGAGATCAAGAATCATAAAGGTTGGAAAAAGACTTCTAAGAGCATCATGTCCAACCATCAAACCAATACTACCACGACTACTAAGATCCTAAGAGCCAAAGGGAATAGTGGTTTTGAAACGACTGAAAAAAAAAAAAAAATAGAAATCAGGCAATACCTGATTCAGAAGGCAGGGGATAGGTGAGGCTAATTTGACAAGCGTCACTGAAAACACACTCGAAAACTTCATCTCTTCTCCATCTATTCACATTTGACACAGGGTTGTGGTTTTTTTTGAATTAGAGAGTAATACGGCAATGATCCCACTCATTACTTTTCACATTACCCATGATACCCTATTGAAAACAAAATCCCAGAACTGAGAGGTTCCTACTGGCAACACAACTAAACTACTACACAACAAAATTTCCCATGATTAGCGTTAAGAAAATTTAAGATTAGGCTTACAGCCAGGCAAAGCACTACATTTAAATTTGCAAAGACACTGAATACACAAAGTACTTGGGGGGGGGGGGGGCGGGGGAGAATCTCTGAATTTGGATGCAAGAAGAGACTGCCTCTATTGCAGAGAATGCCTCTCTTCAGTTCAGACTCAATAAACAAGATGGACTGACTTTTGCAAAAAGCCTATTATTTTCCTGCCAGACAGTTCCAAGTGGTGGATTTGGCAGCCTTCAAGCCTGGCCAAACACTAGGTTGTTGTTTAGCAAGACAGTTGTGGCAGGGTCAATATTGGCATATTAGCGTACACACATACACCCCTCCCCACCTCCAGAAATTGATGTACAGCCTTTTGCTAAGTCAACCTTACGGGTTCAGGGCACAACCCAAACCATTATTTTCCTTAAGTCATTTGCAGTATGTCCTTTGTTTTCTGAATAAAACGAGCAATCTCAGCTTCCAATAAGAAGGAAGCAAACACTGATACTGCTTTAATGATGCACCATATAGGTCAAACGAAAGCTTGCATTTACAAAGAGGAAAATGTTGAAGACACCGTGGTGAGAGATATGCATACAGTGGACGTTTTTACTCAGAACTCCTAACCACACCTGTGAAGCTTGCAACACTTTATTGCAAAACCATCTTTACTAATTCTCTAAGGCAGCATGATCTTTAATTCTTAAAGTTAATAGGCAATTTCTAATATTGAGGTGGTTAAAAAAAAAACAGAGGAGACTTAATTTTCCCTACTGATGCTCTCCGACACACACTATATGGTGCTATGAATGGAATATTTAGAGCATTTGCTCCTCAAAACCAGTAATTACCACTATCAATTTATTTAAATACTAACATTTAAAAATTTGATCTGTTTTGAGAAAAGCCAGTAAATCATTCAAACATAGTCTCCTTTCATTACAAAGATGCCTCCTGCTACACATTTTTTTAAGCAAAAAGTCAGTCTGAAACAAACGGCATTTAATTTTATGGTTACGCGGCAGAGATACACCGAGAGCTGTAAAGACTGTCTTGTAGAAAGACAGAAATTATTTTAGATTAATATTTAATACAGTTTTCATTCTGTTCATCTTTAGATCAATGAATTCACAGGATCACTCCCTCAAGAAGATAAATCGTGCTTTCCAACAGCGATCAGCCACCAGAGGGAACTGCGGGTTTTCAGCCTTCACCGAGTCCCTGACAAGCCCTTTGGCATTTGATCCGGTAAGAAATCAGAGAAAGGTCAGGAAAACACATTTATTTTTATTGGAAATTGCACTGAATTCTTGGCCAAAATACTTAACCTTCTGTACTGTCATTGAATAAAGACTACTGTAATGAAAAAAACCTCTCCACCTTCACAGTACTATACTCAGCATAGCTTTTTACACAAATATACTGGCTTTGGGATTTTTCCACATAAAAATAAAAAGGACCAACAGAATACTTACAGAAGAGGAGATCTAAAGAGGAACTCACTTAGTGATACTAGACTTTCTATTCCTAGAATATTGCACCATTTTTCTTATCTACAATGGCATGGGTCTGTCTCTAATCATGGATTATCTTCCTTTTCACCAACCATTTGGGCAATTTGTACTTTAGTGCATAAAAAAAGCAGGAAAAGGAAGTAATTTTACAAGGAACTCCAGTACGCACATCTTTGTTTTGGCAAGGGGAATAGGTTGCTCTCTGCAAAATAAGTACAGTGGGATCAGAGTTCAGCCTCTTCTGACAGCGATTTCGGAATAAATCCAGAGCCACGTTACAAAAATGTCAGCAATATCAGAGGCTTACCGCAGCTGGAAACTTAACAAGAGCAAAATCATCCCACAAGTCTATATATGGATGTATCGCCTATTTTTCATAGATAATAAAAACGTTTTAGTGCAATGTTTGAAAAAGTATTTCTCTCTATTCTGCAGTCAGCTAGCGGGTTAACCCTTGAAGCTCTTTTTTCACCAGTGAGTGTCCACAGCGGAATTATTGCTGCCACAGCACCACCACAGCACATCCAGCACCTACTAAAAGTACCTGAGACCCTGGCACAGTTAAGCGTTCGACCCCACCTGCAAGTAAAGAGATCTTTAAATCAATGGAAGAATCAGGACTAAGGCACAATTTCCTGCTTTCAGCCTCCCAAACAAGCCTAGAGAAGGGAAATCTGAAACACTTTCTGTTTGGTAGAGATATGACCCGTAAGAGGTAAGAGAACAATTTCAGAGTGTTCAGTACATGGTGGTTACTGCTCTGCTCCATCTAAGATCTTGCACCTAGATCAACTTCCTCATAAAAGCAAGGGGTTTGGTTTTTTGGTGACAAATCAAATTAAGATCATTTCCTGCTCTTAAAGCAGCACAACACAGTTTGAAACGGAAAGAACACACCAAAGAACAACTCTTGAGCTAAGTAGTGCTGAACACAGCATGGTCATCTACAAAAACCAGAATTTAAAAAAGAAGTATTGCAGTCAGTATAACCCCTCTTGCAATCCTCATCTTACCAGTTTCATCGGCTGGGCTGAGGCAGGCAGTAACCCAGATAGTTCCTGTGTGTTTTTCCAGGGAGAGCCACCTTAACACGAGCAATTAGCAATAAGCCTTTAAAAGCCAGCAGGGGAAAAACCACTGCTGAACTTTGTCAGCTCTAAAGTGGATTTGTCAGAAGTATCCTGGCGAAGGAATGAGTGTTATGCCAGACGTCATTGCTTAAACAAACTTATCAGTCTCTAAAATGCAAGTTAGCACTGCAGCAAACCCTCACTCTGGAGGGCCTGAAAGCACACCCAGACTGTCAGTGACTGGGCTAGGACACAAGCCCACTGCCAATCTTTAAGCATAGAGGAGAGAAGGCAAAGCTTGAGCAAGCTGGTAACTGTTTCCATGATACTTAAGCCTGTTTCTTCTTAATTTTACTTCTGGTGAGAACATGATTAGCTACTTCAAATAGAGAAAAAAAACCCAAAAGGCTCACAAAAAAAAAAAAAGCTGTTCACAGCTGTGCACTTTGTACCATCACGCCGCTGTCGGGACCAGCCTGCCCTGCCCAGCTGCGAGCCGGCCCCTTGTGCCTGGAATGTAGCCTGGTGGGGAAGAGTTAAAATAGAAGATCATCTTCTCCAGGTAACAAAACACAACCTCTCCCTACTATTTTTGCCCTTCTGTACTCAGAAAGTCTTCAGGTAAGTACTGTTGCATTCTGAATCTATTTTAAACACATAACTAACTGCTTTTCACTAGTAGCTTATCATTTAAAAGAAAAATTACAGCAATTCGTATTAAAAAGCCCATCTCAGCCAAAACACGCTACTACTTGAGGCACAAGATTTACTCCCATCTGTACAGATGGGCCAGTCATTTGCTCTCAGTAGTTTTAAGATTTGTACTTTATATCAAGTGTAATGCTTAAATATCAAATGATACATTTGCATATCTGCAGTAACTGCAAAGACAGCCAACAACAACTACTGGGGATAATGGGAAAAATGTTAAAGAAAAATCAAACCGCAAACTTCACGGAGATACTGTGAATTCTCAAAAATGCACGCCAAGACAAATAAACATTCACATGTTGTGTTTAAGTACCTTCCTGGCTCTTACCGCATTAAAGACATGCTGACACAAATGAGAACACAAGCTGGCAAAGCTGTGCACAGCACGAAAATTATTGTCATTTTTTGCTCACTGTTTAATGAACAGTGATAGAAGGGAGAAACACAATTCTGAGAAAAGATTTAAGGGCTGCAGTGACAAGATATTGCATCCTTTAATTTAGAAAGTTAAATTGAATCATTCTCCATTCTCAATATATAATTTCCCATGATAGTTAGTCAGGCTTGGAAACAGTCCAATTTTTGTTTTCTGCCAAATACCCATAATCATAAGAAAATCATATTTAACTTCCATGTTAAGCACTCCTGATTACAGTAAATGCATTTTGTAAACTATCACACTCTCACGTGACATAGGCATACTGGAAAATAAGCTTTTCAACCCAACAGATACTTCTCTTTCCTTCCTTCACCAGCAGCCACTCCATTGTACCAAAAGACAGAGAAAGCACAACTGAGAAAGGACATGGCTCGATATGTTAAGGCAGGGTACGACTCAGTTTTTTGGGGGTCAGCAATATTAAACCAGTTCTAACGTACACTATCAATATAGAAAAAAATAGCCACTTTTTCCCCCCCTCATCACTGTCACCCAAGGAGATCTTTATTATTCCTTCAGGAAGTCCAAGCAGATGGTGTTTCAGGACTGTACGGGTGGAAGCGATGTACTGCTAAGCCTGCTGAGAAGACAGAGCTCTGTTTCAGCATCCTTAATGCCAAGCACACAGCTGGAAAAGTTACCAAAACGCCTTAAAACTTCTTCTAGTAATAGGCAAGTGATTCCTTCCTTTCAGTTACAGGAAAAGGCATTGTCTGTTTAATACAGAAAAAAAGAGGGAAAAAAAATAAAATCACAAAATGCTGCTGCATTAACCCCATGCACTAATTAGAATTTTTAAGAGCAACACCACTGTGCCCACAAGGCTTGTACTACCTCGTATTAGGAGAAGCAAAGCCCCAGCAGTGGTGTATTTTAGACCCACTACGGTATTAACTTTCAGCTCTTCTTCAAGGCCATGGAAACAGCAGAAGCTCTTCACACACTGCAATGACTAATTAAATTTAAAATAAATAAATTTGAAACAGCCTGTTGTCTCCTTGTGAAGTAGATGCAGTTTGGTGTCTCTCCAGTGTCAGTGCTGACGCAGCTAACCATCTCCAGCCACTTGCATACAAACACCCCAAAGCGTAAGCCGAAAATTGAAAGACAAAAAATCCCCTATAGCTCCCACGAGGGGTAAGCTGCATTTTGCGATTACCATAAGCGACTTGCACGAATGACTCAGACTGCATGCAAAAAATCACATAATGGAAATCAGCATCAACATGTGGCTATCCAATTCTTATACTTAAAGAACTTAATAGAATCCCTGGTTATTCTGATTATTTTTTGCTTTGGGGATAATTGAAATTCCGTGTGCAAAGCCATTTAAGAAGTACTATTAATGTAAGATATATACTGCAAGAACTCATAGCTCAGGGACTTAGATTCAGGGACTAATTAAAATACTGATTTATTTATAGCTCACCGTCTGCCATACACTATCTGATTAAAATTCTTTTTTTTAAAAAAATAGAAAAATTTAAAACATCTTGTCTTTAAAAAGCACTAATACTTCAGAGCACACAGGTCTATTCGCCTTTGCCACAGTCAGTTTATTCAGCTTTTTCTCACTTAGAAGCAAAGAGATGATCAAAAGGCTCACCCACTCCCTGCCTGACGACAAGAAATAACCCTGCGTGTAGAGTTCAGGCACCTTTCCTCCCTGGGATGCAGACCTGCAGCACAGGGAGAAAAGCCTCCAAAGCACATGGGTTTTCAAATTGCACGCTGCGTTTGAAGAGGGAACCAGCATGATGGGGGACATCAGATAGAAAGCAATTCCTTACTGCATTCCTGTGTGTGTTTATGGAAGAGGAACACTCCAAACATTCATGTTACAGCTTACCCTTGTTGCATGTTGTGGTAGCTGCTTTGATTGCCCAAACACTCCATTTTAATTAGTCCTTAAGGCAACATTTATGTTTCAGCTCCTCAGCAAAGCAACAAAGGCAAGAGGATGCTACAGAAGCACATTGTGTGTGTTAAATTTACAGTATCACCCTTCTCATCACTTTGTATCTTGAGGATGTGGTACCTAATGCATGACAGGTCCCAGGAGAACGGGCACATTCAAAATTTACTGGAAGGAATGCTTCCATGAAGCCAAGCAAGTTTACTGAAACTGGGTGCAACTCCTCAAAACTCACTCTCTGTGGAAGATGAATTTTGTTATAGACTAGTTTACTGTAAGATGCACATATCCTCGGAGAGACACGCTACTATACTCTGCTACAGTCATCACACCATCAGGCCTTGCCCCGGAATTAATCAGGAGAGATACTCAGAGTTGTAAACAGCTAGATGGAACAATCACAAAGAAAAACCGGCAATATGCCACTGAAAAAAACAGAAGACAATGACTTTATATCTGTAAAAAGCACAGGAAAAAGTCTTGTCTCTGTCTTGAGCCTTTTTCAGCCATGACTGCTTAGGAATTCATGCTGCCAGACATGCTGGGTATGTAGTAAACCTTCTAGCACTTCACCATGCTAAAGACTCTGCAGTGCCTGGGAACCTACAATCCAACAAACATGTTCAAATCCAGTCCCTGGATAGCCCTGCAGCTTTGCAAAATGTAGCTCCATGTAGAGAAACTAAAATACCTGAACGCTTCAGTAAGATTCTGATTCTAATAACTGAAGGAATCAGATCGGCTGACTCCTTCGGACTGCGCGGACAGCGGCAGCGACAGCTGCTGCAGTAAGAGCGGTTTTTTTCTCCGATTTCTGGGCGGATTGAGGCGAGAGGGGGCTTTGCCGGCGACGGTGAAGCCGAGGAGAGAGAGCGGGACCCGGAACTGAGAGGGAATCTCGCGAGGCGGGAGAGAGTGACGTAGGCGAGGAGGAAGCCGGCAGCCCGCGAAACTCAAAAGCGGCTAGCCATCTGACTCTTGAGAGCGGCGCGAGCGTGGGGGAGGGGAGGACCTGCTGGACTCTGGTGATCCGCGGGCACAGCGGGGTGTTACTGGTGGCTCAGGGAGGGCGAGGATCGCAGACCCTGGGCATAAGAGGTGAAGGGTGGTTATTGGTTAATTCTTTTCTATTTTTTTTTTTTTGTTGTTGTTGTTTTTTTTTTTTTTTTTTTTTTTTTTGTTTTTTGATCATTTTTCTTTCCTTTTTTTTTTCTTCTTCCCCATTATGGTTGCCACCAGACAGAAAGCCACCACGAGGAGGAGTGTGGGGACCCAAACAGTGCTCCAGCACAAGGACGCAGCTGTGCAGGCTGCCGGCTGCAGGGAGTGCCTGAGCCTGTGCCTCCCAGACGCTGCATCTGACAGTGCCTGTGTGAGGTGCGGTCAGTTGGATGATCTCCTCCATCTTGTGGTAGAGCTAAAAGAAGAAGTGGAGAGGCTGAGGAGCATTAGGGAGTGTGAAAGAGAGATAGATTGGTGGAGCCAGTCCCTGATGCACACACAGCACTCTCCACATGCAACAGGGGATCCTCTCCCCTCTGGCCATGAGGTCAAAGGAGGGGACCAAGGTGATGAGGGGGAATGGAAACAAGTCCTGGCTCGGAGAGGAAGGCGGGTCCATGCCCAGCCTCCCTCACCTGCTCAGTTGCCTCTACAGAACAGGTACAGTGCTCTGGAAGAGGAGAGCCATGGAAAAGAAGAGGTGAATGAATGTGGAGACGTAAGGTTGACTTCGCTGACCAAATCAGACCTATGCATCAGGACTAGTTCAATTAAAAAGAAAAGGAGGGTAGTTGTCATTGGTGACTCCATCCTGAGGGGAACAGAGGGTCCCATTTGCCGTCCAGACCCAGTCCACAGGGAAGTCTGTTGCCTCCCTGGAGCTCGGATTAGGGACATTACTAAAAAACTTCCCAGGCTGGTGAGTCCCACTGATTATTACCCATTGTTGATTGTCCAGGCTGGCAGTGACGAGATCAATCATAGAAGTACTCAGAGAATTAAAAAGGACTTTAAGTTGTTGGGCCAGGTGATCAAAGGATCGGGGGCACAGGTAGTTTTCTCATCTATCCCATTAGTAGGTGACAGGAATAGTGAAAGGAAAAGAAAAGTAGATGCAGTTAATGCATGGCTTAAAGACTGGTGCCTCCAACAACGTTTTGGGTATTATGATCACGGGGAAGTTTATGCAGTACTGGGCATGAGAGATATAGATGGTGTAGACCTGTCTAAGAGAGGGAGGAGAATTCTTGCTGGAGAGTTGGCAGGATTAATAGATAGGGCTTTAAACTAAGTTGGAAGGGGGAAGGGGATAAAACCCGAGTCTCTACACATGAGCCAAGGGGAAGTATCCCAGGGTTAGGCAAAAAATGCACAAGCAACGGTAACAGATGCTCCATTAAATCTCTGAAGTGTCTGTACACCAATGCAAGAAGCATGGGGAATAAGCAGGGAGAATTAGAAGTCTATGTTCGGCTGGAGAACTATGATCTTATTGCAATTACAGAGACGTGGTGGGACAGCTCACATAACTGGAATGTGGGCCTTGATGGTTATGTTCTCTTTAGGAAAGACAGGTTGATGAGGCGAGGTGGGGGAGTTGCTCTGTACGTGAGAGAGCAACTGGAGTGTATTCAGATCCATCGAGCAGCAGATGAGGAGCAAGTAGAGAGTTTATGGGTGAGAATTAAGGGGCAGGCTAGCTTAGGTGACACTGTGGTGGGTGTCTACTATAGACCACCTGATCAGGAGGTGGAAGTTGATGAGGCCTTTTACAGGCAGATGACAGCAGCCTCTCAGTCCCAGGCCCTGGTTCTCATGGGGGATTTCAACTACCCAGACGTTTGCTGGAAGTCCCACACAGCCAGCCATCCTCAGTCCAGGAGGTTCCTCCAGTGCATCGATGATAACTTTTTGATGCAAATGGTAGATGAGCCTACCAGGAGAGGAGCGCTGCTGGACCTTGTGTTCACCAACAAGGAAGGACTGGTTGAAGCAGTGAAGGTTGAGGGCAACCTTGGCTGCAGCGACCATGAGATGGTGGAGTTCAGGATCCTGTGCGGTAAAAACAGAATAGCAAGCAGGATCGCAACTCTGGACTTCAGAAGGGCCAACTTTGGCCTCTTCAAGCAATTACTGGGGGATACCCCGTGGGACAGGGAGCTGAAAGGTAAAGGGGCCCAAGACAGTTGGTTGGCATTCAAAGACCACTTCTTTGAAGCTCAGGATCAGTGCATCCCATCAGGTAGGAAATCAAGAAAGAGATCCAGGAGACCTGCTTGGTTAACCAGGGATCTGCTGGGCAGACTCAGGTGGAAGGGGAGGGTGTTTAAATTGTGGAAGGAAGGGCTGACCACTTGGGTGGAGTACAGGGCAGCTGTCAGGGAGTGCAGGGAGGCAATCAGAAAAGCTAAGGCCTCCTTGGAGTTAAAACTTGCAAGGGAGGTCAAAGACAACAGAAAGGGCTTCTTCAAATACATTGCTGACAAAACTAACACTAGAGGCAATGTAGGCCCTCTGTTGAATGAGGTGGGTGCCCTGGAGACAGAGGACAGAAAGAAGGCAGAGTTGCTGAATGCCTTCTTTGCCTCTGTCTACACTGTTGGAGACCGTCCTCAGGAGCCTCAGTCCCCTAAGGTCCCAGAGGAAGTCATGACAAAGGAGGAGTCTGCCCTGATTGATGAGGAGTGGGTTAAGGATCAGTTTGAACACTTGGACATTCATAAATCCATGGGCCCTGATGGGATGCACCCACGGGTGCTGAGGGAGCTGGCGGGAGTCATTGCTAGGCCACTCTCCATCATCTTTGGTAAGTCGTGGGTAACAGGTGAGGTGCCTGAAGACTGGAGGAAAGCGAATGTCACTCCAGTCTATAAGAAGGGCAGGAAGGATGACCCGAGTAACTACAGACCGGTCAGCCTCACCTCCATCCCTGGAAAGGTGATGGAACATCTTATCCTTGACACTGTCTCTAGGCATATCAAGGATAAGAAGGTTATTAGGGGCAGTCAGCATGGCTTTGCCAAGGGGAAGTCATGTTTGACCAACCTGATAGCCTTTTACGAAGACATAACTAGGTGGATGGATGGTGGCCATGCAGTGGACGTGGTCTACCTGGACATCAGCAAGGCCTTTGACACCGTCTCCCACAGCATCCTCATAGGTAAACTGAGGAAGTGTGGTCTGGATGACCAAGTAGTGAGGTGGGTCGAGAACTGGTTGAAGGGAAGAAGCCAGAGGGTTGTGGTCAATGGGGCCGAGTCTGGCTGGATGCCTGTGTCTAGTGGGGTCCCTCAGGGGTCAGTGCTTGGGCCGGTGCTGTTTAATATATTCATCAACGATCTGGATGAGGGATTAGAGAATGTTGTCAGCAAGTTTGCTGATGATACGAAGTTGGGGGGAGTGGTTGACACACCAGAAGGCTGTGCAGCCATTCAGAGAGACCTGGACAGGCTGGAGGGCTGGGCGGGGAGAAATCTGATGAAGTTTAATAAGGGCAAGTGTAGAGTTTTGCACTTGGGAAAAAATAACCCCATGTGCCAATATAGGTTGGGGACTGCCCTGCTGGAGAGCAGTGCAGGGGAAAGGGACCTGGGGGTTCTAGTGGACAGCAGGATGACCATGAGCCAGCAGTGTGCCCTCGTGGCCAAGAAGGCCAATGGCATCCT
Source organism: Trogon surrucura (assembly GCA_020746105.1). Classification (NCBI taxonomy): domain Eukaryota; kingdom Metazoa; phylum Chordata; class Aves; order Trogoniformes; family Trogonidae; genus Trogon; species Trogon surrucura. Next base: position 48,661,486 of record CM036621.1, on the reverse strand, counting down.
GGGGTGTATTAGAAGGGGAGTAGCAAGTAGGTCAAGAGAGGTCCTCCTGCCCCTCTACTCTGCCCTGGTGAGGCCGCATCTGGAATATTGTGTCCAGTTCTGGGCCCCTCAGTTCAAGAAGGACAGGGAGCTGCTTGAGAGAGTCCAGCGTAGAGCCACAAAGATGGTGAAGGGAGTGGAGCATCTCCCTTATGAGGAAAGGCTGAAGGAGCTGGATCTCTTTAGCTTGGAGAAGAGGAGGCTGAGGGGTGACCTCATCAATGTTTATAAATATGTCAAGGGGGAATGTCAGGAGGATGGAGCCAGGCTCTTTTCAGCGGCGTCCACTGACAGGACAAGGGGCAATGGGTGGAAGCTGGAACACAGGAGGTTCCAGAAAAATATGAGGAAAAACTTTTTCACTGTGAGGGTGACTGAGCACTGGAACAGGCTGCCTAGGGAGGTTGTGGAATCTCCATCTCTTGAGACATTCAAAACCCGCCTGGACGCGTTCCTGTGCGCTCTAGTGTAGGTGATCCTGCTCTGGCAGGGGGGTTGGACTAGATGATCTTTGAGGTCCCTTCCAACCTTTAACATTCTGTGATTCTGTGATTCTGTGAAGGAACACTAGCATCAACAGCCCAGTCTTTTTCACGTTATCTTTACTGATGTGCTTCATATCCAACTTCAAAAATATTCAGCATTGTCAGGGGAGTCCAAAACGTACATTTTCTATGGTAAAAACACATGCATCTGCAAAGAAATTACTCTGGTCTTGTAATTTCTCATTTGGTTCACCCCTTCTTCTCAAACATTACTCAGAAAGCCCAATTAATACCAGAAGAAACTATGTCATGACAGTCAGTCATGTCTTTGTACAAAAAAGACCTTGAAGAACAGAGGAATTAAACAGTTTAAGGACAAAGGAAAATAGAGGAGCTCACCACTGGACTGGCCCGAGCAGAGCTGGCTCTTGAGGATGCCCGAGATCCTGAACCAAGGTAGCAGCTGTACTCAGAAGGCTGTCGCAAGTAAAGAAGAGCAAGCAGAGAAAAGAGAAAAGCATTAGAACTGGGAAGGAAAGGAAGCGAGAAAGGATTTAGGGCATTACATCCGAAGTTAGTTACGAAAACGGTTACATGCAGCTGGACAAAGGAACAGCAGTAAAAGTCAGAACAGACACCTCAACTGTTAATTTAAAAATTAAGGCAAGCAGTAGTTCCAGTTGACAGACCAAGTAGAGTTTTGATTTAATTCTTAGAATGACAGGATAATGATTCATTTATGTATCTTAAAATACCAGTCGCAAGTAGACAACTCAGTCTCTATACAAAAGACTAAATCCTACTGCTTCTCCAAGAGCTCTCAGGTTCTCTGGTGAGCCTTCTTCCATGTTTCCAACATTGTGCACATAAAAATGAATCCATGCTTCACAGGCCAAAGCAAGAAACATCCATCTATATGGTGATTTAAGTAAAAACTGAGACCATCTCAGAGACTAAGTTCTCTCTCCTGTTTCTCCAGCACCTGCAGTCCTCATCTCCTGCCAAAGAAAGTATTTTAGTCCTTTTTAAAAGCAAACAACTAAGCAGTGATGCAGAACAGACAGGGCTGACTTGTTGCTGACAAGGACAAAGTATGTGTCTACAGTGGTTTATTTCCAGAGGTTATAATGCAGTGGAAGCAGAGAAGGGGAATGAAAGTCTAAAGCATCAGGGAAATAGAACTAAAACTTACACTGAAAATGCATTTTAGACTTATTCCCTTTACTTTCACAGATGTCAGAGCAGCAGCTTCACACTCAATCTTGTATTTAGATGTACTTTATAGAAAGGCAGAGAAGTATGTACAAAAGGTAGTTTCTGACACATTCGGGACAGACAGCAATTAAAGAAGATTGAGGTTTACCAGACATGATATTTTTCCTATCACTACTACCTCAAGGCAGTAGTGAACAAAGCCTTCGTAAAGCGCTAAGCTTTGTCATGTCAGTTGGTCAAATTTCACATGCAAAAAGCTTGTATCGACACAAGAGTGGAGGTAGTTTAGGGACAGGAACAGGCCTAAGGAACTGCTCTTCTACACAACTCAGACTATGCTGCTAAAGGCCTTTATGTGTTTATTTTATAGGCACTTAAGAGACTGTTTCTCAGATACAAAGCCACTGAAATCTACAGAATTAGCCTACTTTTGAGATGCATGTACTCTGACTCTATTGAAGGTTTCCTCTGTTAAGTTACGTGGCCACTAGAGGAACCCCCTGGACTCCTCAGCTAGAGACAGCCAGGTCTTCGCCAAGCTACTGGAGGACTGTTTCAGCACCATTAGTCACACTAACAAAAAGGCACAGAAAGAAGGCAGAGTTGCTGAATGCCTTCTTTGCCTCTGTCTACACTGTTGGAGACCGTCCTCAGGAGCCTCAGTCCCCTAAGGCCCCAGAGGAAGTCATGACAAAGGAGGAGTCTGCCCTGATTGATGAGGAGTGGGTTAAGGATCAGTTTGAACACTTGGACATTCATAAATCCATGGGCCCTGATGGGATGCACCCACGGGTGCTGAGGGAGCTGGCGGGAGTCATTGCTAGGCCACTCTCCATCATCTTTGGTAAGTCGTGGGTAACAGGTGAGGTGCCTGAAGACTGGAGGAAAGCGAATGTCACTCCAGTCTATAAGAAGGGCAGGAAGGATGACCCGAGTAACTACAGACCGGTCAGCCTCACCTCCATCCCTGGAAAGGTGATGGAACATCTTATCCTTGACACTGTCTCTAGGCATATCAAGGATAAGAAGGTTATTAGGGGCAGTCAGCATGGCTTTGCCAAGGGGAAGTCATGTTTGACCAACCTGATAGCCTTTTACGAAGACATAACCAGGTGGATGGATGGTGGCCATGCAGTGGACGTGGTCTACCTGGACATCAGCAAGGCCTTTGACACCGTCTCCCACAGCATCCTCATAGGTAAACTGAGGAAGTGTGGTCTGGATGACCAAGTAGTGAGGTGGGTCGAGAACTGGTTGAAGGGAAGAAGCCAGAGGGTTGTGGTCAATGGGGCCGAGTCTGGCTGGATGCCTGTGTCTAGTGGGGTCCCTCAGGGGTCAGTGCTTGGGCCGGTGCTGTTTAATATATTCATCAACGATCTGGATGAGGGATTAGAGAATGTTGTCAGCAAGTTTGCTGATGATACGAAGTTGGGGGGAGTGGTTGACACACCAGAAGGCTGTGCAGCCATTCAGAGAGACCTGGACAGGCTGGAGGGCTGGGCGGGGAGAAATCTGATGAAGTTTAATAAGGGCAAGTGTAGAGTTTTGCACTTGGGAAAAAATAACCCCATGTGCCAATATAGGTTGGGGACTGCCCTGCTGGAGAGCAGTGCAGGGGAAAGGGACCTGGGGGTTCTAGTGGACAGCAGGATGACCATGAGCCAGCAGTGTGCCCTCGTGGCCAAGAAGGCCAATGGCATCCTGGGGTGTATTAGAAGGGGAGTAGCAAGTAGGTCAAGAGAGGTCCTCCTGCCCCTCTACTCTGCCCTGGTGAGGCCGCATCTGGAATATTGTGTCCAGTTCTGGGCCCCTCAGTTCAAGAAGGACAGGGAGCTGCTTGAGAGAGTCCAGCGTAGAGCCACAAAGATGGTGAAGGGAGTGGAGCATCTCCCTTATGAGGAAAGGCTGAAGGAGCTGGATCTCTTTAGCTTGGAGAAGAGGAGGCTGAGGGGTGACCTCATCAATGTTTATAAATATGTCAAGGGGGAATGTCAGGAGGATGGAGCCAGGCTCTTTTCAGCGGCGTCCACTGACAGGACAAGGGGCAATGGGTGGAAGCTGGAACACAGGAGGTTCCAGAAAAATATGAGGAAAAACTTTTTCACTGTGAGGGTGACTGAGCACTGGAACAGGCTGCCTAGGGAGGTTGTGGAATCTCCATCTCTGGAGACATTCAAAACCCGCCTGGACGCGTTCCTGTGCGCTCTAGTGTAGGTGATCCTGCTCTGGCAGGGGGGTTGGACTAGATGATCTTTGAGGTCCCTTCCAACCTTTAACATTCTGTGATTCTGTGATTCTGTGATTAAATGAAAATTAAGCTTACAGTACTAATAAATGGTAAGAGGCTAAGCTGGAAATAACCCCAGCTACAGTACAACCACAAGCTTAGTTACCAGCCACAAAGCATTACGTTCCCAGGTACACAGCCCTTGGCAAGCCCTGAAGCAGGGCAGAACGTGACCAAGCCATGTCCTCAAATGCCTTATGTGAAGTGATGTTGGCTTCGTGCATGTGAACTACTGAGCCTCATTTCACAGATGAGAACGTGCAAACTTTAGAACTGTGTTGCACAATTTCCAACTGTTTTCACAGATACTTCAATTCCTCAATTAAAAGCAAAAAGCACCGAAGCAAATACTTAGATTTTGTTTTCTTATTAAGTAGTTTTAGCACAGAAGCCTTGCACCATCACTGGTGTTTTGTGTTTAATACAACAAGGATATGGAGTAAACTGTAAACACATAACAGGGGACAAGTATTAACTTCTGAGGAGTTCCTTATTAACACTTCACAGGACCTATTCATTCAGTAGTTGCTCCCTGTGTATTGCAGGACAGAACATAGAAGCAAGTGCCACTTGTTCAGCTGAGACCAAGCAGGGCCAGCTCCAGCCTCAGCCCCTGCATTCACCTGCCATCTCACCATCCAAACCCATCCTTTGGGGACACAGCAACTCAAATGGCACACCCTCTACACATTGGAAGTGCTACGAGGTTCAGAGACATTAAGGTGACGACAGATCGCTTGGTAACTGTGACAAAGCTGTTCCCTTTGAGGTAAAAAACCTCATACTTCAACTCTCTAATTACTACGGGTGATGGTGCAACAGAAACTGGAAAGGCTGGGTTATACACAGGCTTCCAAATACCTGTGGCACAGGGTGGGATGGGGCTGGAGGAAGGAGGATGAACACCAGCATTTCTCCTGATAATCAGTGAAGGAGTTCAGAGACAGAATAACCAGTGGGTCCACAGAGCAGAATTTTAATATCAAGGAAGACTGGCACTTTTTTTTTTTTTTTGCCCCCACCCAAGGCAGACACAACAGCAGATGTACTGCCTGGCCTAAATGCCCACCATGACACAGAGAAGAGGTGAAGGCATTTTCTGCCTTCTAATCTGTAAACCGAGTCCTGCAGGCTCTCTTTTTTGAAAGGAAACAATTCTTATTGTCATTCCTCATATTGTCTCTCCATAAACGACAAAGTCCTTCACTCTGTATTTTGAAAACACTGTCACAAGTTGCCTGAGACATCACCACAGAATATAAATCCAAGAAAGGAAAGCAAGCAAGTCATACATTCACAAAAACACTTCATGCAGGCAGGTAAGTGCTAATGATGTAACACTGGGGAAGTATGGTTTGGTGTTGCTGGTTTTTTTAAAAGAGGAAAACCGTATTATCGTCAGTTTTTGAAAGAAGGACTAAGTCTCAGCGAGGGAAGACATTTTATGTAATGTCTTTCCAAGGTGTTTTATCTGCAAATGAAGGCAGAGCTGAATTCCCCTTACCACGGGGGAGGCAGAGGCCCAACACCAGGCTCTGTCAGTGTTAGCCAGACCCATTCCATGCGACGTCAGGAGTTACGACAGCAGATAAATCAGTACTTATTACTTTATGGAACTCATGGAAACGGTGCTCGTTCTTTCACCTACAGCAGCAGGCTATGAACCTCACACAGTCCATCTTAAATGTTCCTCAGCCCAGAAAAGGCTGCTTTCTGGCACACATACGTTACTAAAGGACAGAGACAAGACAACAGGGAAATGCAGAAAACATCTTACAGCACGAGAACTAGAGGCACTATACCGACGACTCCCACTGTAAACGCTCTCGTCATACACAGAGGCCTACAATTAAAAGACAGAGTCAGAACAGGACCAGCTGGCCTAGTTTGTGGTTTCACTTTGGAGCATTACAAATTTCTTCACAAGGTGCAGCACGAAGGACGTAGGGGAACAAGCAGTATGTGCAAGGAAAGGGACAACTCCTGTACGCAACCACAAGCAACATGCAAGTGAAGATCTAACACAACCTCAAGTCGGTGACCTTGGAATGCCATAAGGCACGTGCAAACTCTGACACAGCCCCCCCGCCCTGAGTCCATCACGTAGTCATGCGTTTCTAACCGTCCTTCCAGTCATCAATTCCACAGCTCATATTGCCTACCAACAGAACGGCTACATCAATTCTTAAAATGGTCATATCTGTTTAATCTTCAATTCTGGTGCTGGCAACGTGGGGAAAAACTCAGGTCTGCTGATGAACTTCACTTACTAGCCATTTTACTAAATTAATAAAAGAAAAGGAAGCAAATTTTAAGACTGACTCCAGTTTAGCATATAAATATATGGCTCAGAAAGCACAGTGGGAGTATAAAACTCTACCTTTAAGATTTGGACACACACACACAAAAAATCTGAGAAGTTCATTTTTAAATTTAAACAAGAACCGTGGAATTTGACTGCAAAACTTTAACAGATTTTTTTGTTAGCTGTTACACAACCAGAAAGAATTGATGTTGCCTCTCTCTGTCCCGCTCCTGCACGTTGTAGCTAATACACCGAAATGAAGACAACCGCCTCCATCCAGAGAGAAATCTGTGGCAGTGTCACAACCCCATGAGCAGTGGTTGTATAGCTCCAACGGGAATAAAAGGAAGGAACAGCAACCCAGGTTTGTACAAACAGCATCGCACACGTGCATTCAGATGGATCAGACACCAGAGTGTGAAATAAATGGATCCAACAGGAACTACAGCGGTAAGAGACAACATATGCATGGCTGAAGACAGTGGCTTCAGTATTTGTGTTTAGAGCATTAGTACAACAAACCCTGTAACTTCTGGCTGGCAGGGCATCGCTGTACAGCAAGGAGGGCTGAGGAAGACAAGCACAAAACTTTTTTGCATAGAAAATGAAACAAAAAAAAAGGTGCCTACAGCACTGATAAGAGATTAGGATTATTAAACTACAACAGAAGAAAACACAGTACAGAGAGTATTAGTCATCTGCGCCATAACAGCATTAGATCTCAACTCCCAAAGACTAAGAATACCAGGCCGACACGTGCATTTCCTACAGGAAGGGAGAACGGGACAGTATGCAGAAGCAGAACAGCATAATTTAATTTTAGGTTGTTACTTTGTTATTGTCTCACACACATTTGTGCATAGCAGCAAGAAAAGGCGTTTCTCCACACTTCAACCAAAGCCAGAAAATGAGCTACGTACACAGACAAAGTGTTTGAAGATGTTGGAAGTGTTTCACAAGTGTATTATATTATTAAACAAAAATGCAGAGAAAATACAAATAATTCAGAACAAAATTGTAAGTGCTTAAGTCAGAGTACCAGGAAACAAACGACTTTGCTCTTAGTAACCATCGCTCCCACAAAACAGCAATTAAGTTCAGAGAGCACACACTGCATCTGGCGTAATTAGGTGCAAGACAGGCTCCAGCAGCGGTCCCCAGCCCAGAGCTCGTGGGAAGTGCCCTGCTGGGGGTCCCCGTCCCCTCCATCTGCAGCGTCCCCATCGCCGGCCACCGCAGGGCCCAGGGCCACGCGCTGCCGCCTGTTGGGCAGGGTGGGCTGGGGACCACTGCTCAAGGACGGCTCCTGCTAGCGCCAGGCTGGCTAAGCTCTGTCCCACGCAGAGGACAATGCAACCTCTTGGGTGATTTTCAAGCTTCAGCGGTTTTCTTCCAGCAGTCTGTGATTTACTTGCTTGTAATTTCATTTTACACAGACTGGATTGTTTTAAGGTTGCTAGACTAACATGGGGAGCAGAGAAGTTACCTTGAATAGCATAGAGGACTTCAGTTAATTAAGATTTTCCTCATTTTTTCAGATCAGCTGAGACCAAAAGCAAACAAAACTGTAGGAAAGGGAGGAGCAGCAAAGGAAAATTAATTGTGCTCATTTTAAAACAGCTTTCCATTACTCACTCCAACCTTAAAAGGTCTGGTTTGGTTTTGTTTTTGTTTCTGGACAATTGGCCCAAATTCATTCCGAAGTACAAGAGGTTGTGTTGTCCAAATGAAGTCAAGACAACAAGACCAGGCCAGGTAAAGCCAGAGGGCAACAAACCCAATTTCCATTTTGGGAAGAAGGCTGAGAAGTGGAAGCGTAGCTGCTGTTGTGAAGACCCAGATCAGAATAGTATGAAGCCTGCATTAATAACAACAACAAAAAAACCCCAAACCTTGAGAACTTAGCTTCATAACGTGAAGGACTTTCTAAACTCCTTTAAATGGGAAGCAAAAATTAGGTGATTACAAATTGCAAGGAGTCAAAGTGGTCACAAGCAAAAGGAGGAGGTAACTGCATTATGCGACTGACAACTCCAGTGCACTTAAAATCACTCTTACCCTTCAAAACACTACCTTATGTATCGAGTGTTATTTATCTTATTTATAATCTCCCTTTAATCCCTCTCCCCCAGCACCTGTACTGGAGCGTAGCATGCCAGCTCAGCTTTTCTGCTGTCGTGTATTACCTGTGAGAATTTCTACTGCACAAACACTTCAGCACAAAGCTGGCACACTTGCCAGGGTGCAGGAAGGCTGACAGTAGCAGGGTATTTATATTACTGAGTGGAACTCAGTATTTTGGCTTCCCAAAAGCTTCACGAGCACGCAATATCATCAGGAAACACGCAGGAGCAAGGAAGAAAACGCTACCTCCCTGCATCCCCACCCAGGTGAATGACTTCTGTGCTTGCCCAGCCACCTATAAGGTGTTTCCAAAGCCTCCCAGGCACTGTCTGATTCCTTATTTTCCCATGGAAGCGTGTGTATGCTGGCAGGAGTGGTTGTCCTGGAAGAGCTCCACACCCCCACGTTCTTTGTTGTGCTCTAGACCTCTCCTTTTGCAGTTGTTCTCTAGCGTCGTACTTCTCCAGTCACTTCTTACAAGGGGCCTGGACAACCAGGATACCCTGCTTCCAGCAGTGAGGAATTACTCAGCTTTCTTGCAAGTCCTAACTAATCCTTGCATTATCAGTATAAATTGTGTAAGTGTTAACTCCATTTACAAACAAAGGAGAACTGCAGCATCTTGAAGAAACCTGTTCGCTCCTGACACTAGACTTCTGTCACTGCAGGCAAACGGATCTGTGGGTACGACACAACACCCACAGGTATACACCGAGGATAAATCATTGTCCAACCTCACAAATTTAGATCCCTTTCTGCCTCGTTCTTCCTGAATAGACTTTCACTGAGAAGAAGTCTGAACAAACTGAACTGAACTGAATTACTTTCATTCCCACCTAAGGAGATCGTGGCAGCGGACTACTCAGGCACGTGGCATTCATTTTTAAGGAATCAACCCACGATATTGCAAGTACAGTGTATAAAGACCGATCTCCATGCAGACATCACGCCATTTTGTAACTTAAAATTGGATGCCTATTTTGGAAACAACTATTTTATCAGCAGTCTCATTGCTTCCTTCCTGACCTGGAAAACTCTGCCTCTCCTGTTTTTCATCGTTTTTCATTGCGGGGTTTCTGGAGAGAGCGTTCCTAAAAGTGAATGCCAGCTGGACTGTCATCAACTGGCTTTGGAGTTTCAGCTATTTCAAGTCAACCTCAAACTCTCATTCCTCTTCTAAATGATGATTAATCTGTATTACACTTAGCAATGAAAACTGCAATGAACTATTGATGTTGTCATAATTATGCTCTATAAACACTAAACCCCTATGCTGCAAACCCTAATATCAAGATGATTTTTAATCATTTAAATGGAAACCAAACGACTTCTCCCTGGATGACTTTCCTGCAGATACTCTGCTCTTCCTGCAGTGCTTGGAGCTCTGGAGTGTGTCACTAAAGACTAAGAACATCATTTGTCAGAAGTACTACATAGTTAAGTTCCTTGAACTTGTCAAATGGTTCAGCAAGAGTGCCAACAAGAGGACATGTGGTTTTCTTAACACTTTCAGCAACAGGATTTCATTTTCTCTTATCCACATACACAAGCTAAATGCATAAAACCATATGGAAGCAACAATTTAAAGTGGACATGAAATATAGGGTCCCATTTCACTATTTATGTGAGCGCCTGCTTAACTTCATGCTTACAAGGTAACTCACTGAGGACTATCTGACACTCAGCATGTATTGCTCAAATGCTTAGCTAAATGGAGTCTTAAAAGTAGTTTATTCTTCCCCTAAACACAGAGCTTTAAGTCTGCATACCACTAAATTTCTTTAGAAGTCTTGATAGCATAAAGATCAACAAGCCCTGAGCTTTTGACCATCTTTGTTAAAACAAAATCAAGGGGAAAAAACCCAAATAGTTCCCTTCCATGCACCCCAAAGAAACTCTGCTTGAGACCATATTTTTATGTAATTTGCACAAATCCTAATATTTAATAAAGCAAGACAGTAAATTCCTATAATTGACACCAAATACTTATGCTGGAACAGAAGGGAACAGTGTGACCCACATACACACAATGGAGTTAATAATTAAGCTTTTCTTGACAAGAATATTTCTAGAAATAAAGTACACCAACGTTAAGTTGCTAAGCAATAACACTTGTACTGGCTGTTCACCTCTGTAGGAGCTTCCAGAAATCCTAGGATATAGCTTATAAAGGAAAAAAAAAATTATTTAGTTAAGTAAACTTCAAATAAACAACACACACTTGGGGAAAATTCAAAACCCAAAGTCTGTTTTGTATAGGCAAATCTAAAGACACGGACTAAATTCTAGGGGGGAGTTTCAGTGTTAGAGCACAACACACACATTGCGCAGGCTGGAAAACGATCATTGTCACCCAGTACATGGAAATCGTCTATGTCAGGTTCTGCAAAAGCATTTCTTCTCACAATTTAACTTTATCCAATTTTTTTTTCAAGTTAAGGAGTTCTGGCTTCCATGTTCTACTTGTACCAAATGCAGAGACTTTTCTTCCCACCCATGGCCGATTTTTCTAAATCTTTTTTTAAGATAGCTTATTACTGCATCTCCATGTCTGACAAGCTGCAAAATCCACAACATGCAAGACAGGAAAAACTTGCTTTACCACAGAAAAGAATTTGCTAATTAGCTTTAATCCCATTAAATAGAGCAATAGATTTTACAGCAACATAAATCATCTACTAACCCTGCTAGATTTTCTAGTCTGGGATGATCCATACACGTCTTCCTCATAACCATTGGTCTGTTACGGAAGGAAAGGAACAGAAAGGAAAAAGAAGGGAAAAAAAGAAAAGAAAGAAAATTTAAAAAAAAAAAAATTATGCAGATCCAAAAGGGAATTTTTAGCAAAAGTCATCACTTCTGAAAAGCAAAGGCAGAGACAGAACTCTTAAAAGATACATGAGGAACAGGAGAAGTGCAGGATTAGGTCATGATTTCAAACACAAAGACATGAACATTTGTATATCTGTTAGTACCTGTACAGCAGCCAAAAATGTCAAGGATACTCCTGTTGGCCTTTTTTGACCCTCTTTTTTCTCATTAAGAAACACTTTTGCTTCTCCTATTATTACTGCACTATAGCACCTGTCTCTTCAAATACTCTGTGAAGGGAACACAGGACAAAAACGGGACACTAGGGATGACAGACTGCAATAAAAGAAATTTATCACTGTAGATACTTGTATTTCTGGTAGCTAAGCAATTAAAAAGCAGCAAATTGTAGCAAAAGAAATAATTCTAGGTTTATATTTGAGAAATTCAGTTTAGTAAAGATGCAGCACAGTATGAAATCTTTTTAGCTTTCCCCAATTACATCAAAACTAAACGCAGACAGTGACCATCTGCCACACTCCAGTATTTTGCGTGGCAGCCCAAAGACTAACAAAAAGATTTCAGTCGGTTCAGCTGTCCTCCGTCACGCTCAATAGCCTGCCCTGTTGTCGTTAACATGTTTTCTCTCAAAGGAGAACAAACAGGCATTTCACAAGCAGGGTGAGATGCTTCAAGTCCCTATGGCAGCAGGGTCGGGAAAAAAATAAAGCCATCATTACAATGCAGTTTTAGCCTGGAAACATGATGTTGAAGAAAAGTGGACAGACCCCAAAAGCCACCTCAATCGATACTATTAACAGCTCAGATTTCTCAAGCAATTCACTATTCTGGCATCACATCACAACAATGGTTAACACTGAAAACGAGGAAGCACTCTGTGTGTTTGTGATTTCTCTTTTTTTTAGTGGAAATTGCATTAGAATTTCTATCCAAATTAAGCTTTGATGTCCAAGTTTTAATGCATTCCCAAAATAAAAATCCACTAAACCCAATGTGAATCAATTTGCAAGCAAAATATTTATCATACAGTACACAGTAGCTTCCATGAAAAATTACACAAATCAACTTAGAAATCAGTTTAGACCCCAGCTGGTAAAGCAACTTCTGGAAAAGCCTAGATTCTCTACCGAAACACAGTATTATCACCACAAATGGAGAGTCAACATCCAGTTTCTTTTTTCAAGAACAACTGATCTGAAATACGGCTATAGCCTTCTCACACACAGCTTAGCTTCCTTCCAGTTTTTATTAGTTCTTTTCAGGCTCCTTGAATTTCTCTAACACCTTCCTGAAGAATGGTTAAAATGAATCTTCGGTAGCCAAAGTCAACACTCCAGGTACAGCCTCAGCGGCGCTGTGCAGACCCATTACCCCCACTGCCCCTTTGGTTACTACACTGAGCAATTAAGTTTGCCTTTTTCAGCAATGTAGTTTTGACTAAATGCAACCTCAGGTGACTACCTGAGCCACTTTTATGCCAAATTCCTTACTTGTAATAGTATATTTCATTTTGCCCAAAAGCAGTGTTCCTCATTTGGTTTTACTATTACTTGGTTTTGACAGGTTATCTCCTGTTCATCATCAGTATTTTTATTCTAACCTTGCACAAAATCACTTTCACTCACCGTACTTAGACACGTAGGCAACAAAGACTCCTGTAGGACCCTCTCCCCCTTTAAGAACAGATGATGCTGTCTTAGATGGGAATAGACCAGATTAGATCCCTTCTCATTTTCCAATACAGTTATTTTTCAACTAACTGTGCATGTCGTTTGCAAGACCTACATCACGCCCAAGGTTTCATTTACTGCAATGTAGAGAAACACCAAGAGCCTTACAGTCAAGTTACAGTCACACCTAATGTTTTTTCTTTATGCCTTTTAAGTAACTACCCTGCTTAGGGAAATTAAGTTGAATTGACATAATTAATCTTCTAAAAATCCAGGTTAATTGTTTATTGCTTTATATTTCAGGCACTTCTAAATATATTCATTTAATTGTATCTTTGATATTTCAAACTGAAGCCCATAGCTCAGGTCACATCCTTTGTCACTATGACTCATCCTCTCCAGTAAATATTTTGGAAGGCAAATGCTTCTGAAAACTATTGAACAGCAGGTGCAATTGAATGAGACTTCGCTGAGCTTTGTTCTATGCTAACACACTAAGCATAACCCTCATGATCATAACCCTCATGAAAACTAGAACAAATAAAACACTCAGATTTTACTACTCTCCTTTTACTCTTTACTATTCTGTCCTCTTTCTTTTTCGCTTCCTTTTAACAAATGCAGAAAACTCTCATTGCTGTTATGTCCATTTACACTTGTAATACTTTTTACCTTAGACTGTGGTTGCTCCTTCAGGCTTTCTCATCCCACATTCAATTTCACTGCTCAGAAAATTCTCTGCTGATTTCCAACGTACCAAAGAACCCCAACGCAGCCTGACAAGCTCTTTCTGCGATGAGCAGCCTTCCCTGTGCAGTGGCAGTACACACCGCTTTGCCCTCTCTCACGCACTCTTCCCTCTCTTTGGAATTGCACCCCGTGAGAATCACCTAAAATCCTCACTGTACAAAAACACCTTATCCTTTACCTTCCACCCAGGTCTGGCTTTGCAGTGCTCTAAGTACTGCCCTATTCACACAGGTGCTAGTAAGGCATTGATACTATGCAGAACTACCTTTATGAAAAGATGCAGCCTTTACCACATTTATATTCTCATTATGAAAGATACTGCCTTTAATATATACATATTTTGATGACCATGATCCAGCAATGTGCCCTTGTGGCCAAGAAGGCCAATGGCATCCTGGGGTGTATTAGAAGGGGAGTAGCAAGTAGGTCAAGAGAGGTCCTCCTGCCCCTCTGCTCTGCCCTGGTGAGGCCGCATCTGGAATATTGTGTCCAGTTCTGGGCCCCTCAGTTCAAGAAGGACAGGGAGCTGCTTGAGAGAGTCCAGCGTAGAGCCACAAAGATGGTGAAGGGAGTGGAGCATCTCCCTTATGAGGAAAGGCTGAAGAAGCTGATCTCTTTAGCTTGGAGAAGAGGAGGCTGAGGGGTGACCTCATTAATGTTTATAAATATGTCAAGGGGGAATGTCAGGAAGATGGAGCCAGGCTCTTTTCAGCGGCGTCCACTGACAAGACAAGGGACAATGGGTGGAAGCTGGAACACAGGAGGTTCCAGAAAAATATGAGGAAAAACTTTTTTACTGTGAGGGTGACTGAGCACTGGAAGAGGCTGCCCAGGGAGGTTGTGGAATCTCCTTCTCTGGAGACATTCAAAACCCGCCTGGACGCGTTCCTGTGCACTCTAGTGTAGGTGATCCTGCTCTGGCAGGGGAGTTGGACTAGATGATCTTTAAGGTCCCTTCCAACCTCTAACATTCTGTGATTCTGTGATTTTCTACTGGTATTATTTATTTCCGTGTAACATTAAAGCTCAAAGGGAGGTTCAAGTTTTTCAAGACACTCTTTATGTATGACACTGACATAAATGTTTGGATTATATCCCATTTTACAGATGAAGTAATGCTCAGTATTCTCACAGACCCAACAAGTCCTGGTAGTTACACCGTATCCTTGACATTAGGCTGGTGAGCTCTCACAGCCAACATACTTGCACATATTCTTTGTTCTATCACTGTGGTTTTGTATGCAAAAACCTCTGAGACAGTTAGTCAGGATACATACTGCTTTGGAGTAGTTCTTCTTTTTGGTCCTCTCATTCTCTAATCCAGCCTGCAGTGAGATTAAGAACGCAGGATGAAAAGATCCACGAGTTCATGCGCACCAATTCATAGCCAGGCATGCACATCATCATGCAAAAACATCACTCCAATTTTCCTCCAGCTCTACACAACACGGCTCAGTAAGCACACATGAAAAAAAAAAATCAAATCTCAACATCAAATAACTAGTTATTAAAGAATATTGTCAAAAGTGATGATAGCGCTGTTAAATCTAGTAGCCACATTTAAAATCATTCACGCTTGCTGAGTTATGTCAATTAAAAGAGCCACCAGCTGTCTATACTTACTACATCAATACATCCATGCAAAATCCAAATGTGTTTGAACTATTTCTGTATATAGGTCGCTCACAAATAGATATATTGCACTCCTATTTTGAAATAGCACAGGGAACACGAAGAAGAGTGAAAAAGCTAAAGTCTACAAAACCGCTCCCCGTGATTTGCTTTCTGCAGAAACTGAGACACCTGTTTGAGCACAGGACTGCCACAAGACAGCGCTGCGAAGAGTATGACGAAAATTTTTTAACTGAGCTTAAAGTCCCAATCCCCAGTGTCCCTTCTGTGTCCTTTCTGTTCTCCCAAGAGTCAGCTTTATCTCAGTGTTTTCAACGCAAATACTTGCTTTCATCTTCTTACTACCTGCAGAGTTCCATTTTATCCTCCAAAGCAAAGGTAACGAGCTCAGTGCCCAAGCCGCAGCTTTGGTGGGCAGTGCAGTTGTCCCATCATCTTTGCCAGATCTTTTCTAGAGATCTACTCTACAGGGATCTATTCAGAGCAAGTTTGTGAGAGTTTTATTCCCTTCCAGACTGATGTTGAATTAAAATGAGACATACCTGGTCAACCGATGGACAGACCGTAACAGAGAAAGTCTGTTGGGGGAAATAAAACCCATTCTGCTCTGTCCTACAGTGACTACTGAACTGGGCCTAGCCGAGACCTCCCTAATCATTCGCTGATTTGAACCTGAACTGCGTCAGAGTAGTAGGCGACGGAAGTAGCATCTTTACTTCACAGACCACAAACCGTCTCAGGATCATTTCAGATCACCCCTTATCTCAGATAAGCTATCACAACTGAAGTTAGTTTCCTCTTCACGATGAGTTTTTAACACACAAAACAACTTGCAGACTATTCTCACCACCGGGTAGGTGCTGGCATATTCCAAATGAGACTGTCAAGGCATGAGAGGAAAGAAAAATCAGAATACAAAGAAAAACACTGAAGCAAGTTATGGTAATCAGTAGAATCCCCCAAAACAAACAAACAGGGACAGAGATGTAAATCCCAATTAAAGAACTTTGATAATGCAGAACTTCTTGCACAAAGCCAGAAGTCACGAACTTTGGAGCAAACAAAACAATAAAAATGCACAAACTGTATCATGAGTTAGTAATAACAATATTTCATGCTGGATGGTCTTGCAGTAGAGACAGCCATCTGAGAAGTGGGAGAACAAGGACACTTGCAGTAGAAAAGAGAATGAACAGCTTTTGAAGTGAGAATGAAGAGTCTCAACAGACACAGGATGATGTTACTGAGCTTCCCTAGGAAAAACCGTGTGATAAAGACCCAAGCTTGCAGAACTTCTGGAACAAGAGAGGCAGGACACTTTTGATGGGTGCAGGGTGGGCCACAGAAAAGCTATTACAGACGGCCCCTTCATTGCATCTGAAGGTCTAGTGTCAGGATGCAGAGACTTACTGAAGCTAGCATCATATCAACACACTAGGTCACTGTTTACACTATAGTGACAGCTGTGGAGCCTAAATCAATTTTCTAGCCTGGTCTAACCAACATTTCAGGTGGTTTTGCAATTCATATTGGTGGCTGCCCTGCCAGAAGGATCCAGGCCAGCTGCCCAAAAGCTAGCTCAGCAGATCGCTGGTGCCTGCAGCTCAGACATCCACTTAGAAAATATTCCAGGGAAAAATCCACAGCAAACCCCATACACATTAGCATAAAGTTTTAGCGAGAAACATGTTTCTGGTATTTAATTGAAAATTTGTTGTATGGAAAAAAAGCACAGCTGCAAAAAGCAACCCCTAACATCTTCAGCCCTTCCCACTGCAATGAGCCCAAGTGCCAAAGATACAAGATTTTCAGAAAATGGGAGTCTTGTACACCAATTACAACCTGCAAGTACAGAAGTAGCCTGCAAATAACCTCCCATCTCTCCTCTCCTCTTCCCCCCAAAAAGAAAGAGGATTCAGAATTTTCTGAGTAACTTTATAAACTTTTCGTGGACACAAGGCAATATTTTTTGGTGCTTTCTTCATGCTAAAATAGCTCAGAGAAGCCAAACAGAACTCTACTCCTCTGAGGTGTTTTTTTTAGGTTGGTCATGGGTTGTTTGGCGGTTGGTTTGGTTTGTAGGGTTTTTGTTTGCTTGGTTCTGTTTTTTTTTACTTAGTTTTTTTTTTTTTTGAAGACGCATAGCAAGAGCCCAACCTTCACAAATAGCCAGAGAGAGATATGGTCAAACCATTAAAAGCATCTACTATAAACTCACAATGGGTGTTTTATGTATCATTTCATTGTGACAGAAAAACTAGAAGATGTATAAGGGTAAATTTCAGCTCAGGCTAGCAAGCATTTCCCTTCTACAATCCCAGTGACACTTCGATCAGGGAAGGAAGCTCTGTCAAAACTCTTTTCCTGTGCGTGCCCAAGCGGCAGCTTGCAAAAGGTTATACTTTACGAGCGGAGTCTGTGCAACGTCACTAGAAACACAAGGGTGAAAAGTGTCAACCAGATCCTTCTGTCAGAAAAGGACATTCTTTGCAGAAGTATTAGGTATTTATGGGCCATCCCATGAACCAGCTGGAGACCATCGCTCGCCAGACCAGCAGTGGTTATCGCAGCCCGGGGGCACGCTGGCAGCCCAGAGACCGCCCGCTCCAGGAAAAGGGGTCAGGAAAGCTTCTTCTCAGGGGATGGTGAGGAAAACAGAAGGCAAGGCTTCTGCTGTTCAAATATGCAACATTACAACACAGAATCATATTGCAAAAACACATCAAAAGGAACTGGCGGTGAGTTTCCACAAATAAGAAGTGTTTAGGAAGAACAGGGCTCCTGCTATAAGTACAGAGCCAGTGTGCTTGCATCTTGCCCCGTCAACGGACACGCAGTTATAGCCATGGTTAAACCAAATTAATAATAATCATTGTCTAAGTAGAAAGAAGTGAAATTTCAACTGATCTACAGATTTTTTTTCCCCCCCTCCAAAAAACATAAACACGTCCAAATTTAACTCCAAGTAAAATAAACACGAGGTTCCATGTTCAGCTGTGAAGATAAGCTTTTCTTCATTAAATTTTTGGAGCTTTAAGGCATTTTCCAGCTTTGAAAAGCACTCCAGTTTGCAACAACCTTAACTAATACAGATTTTAATAGCATTTCCTAAGTAACAATAAAGATTCTACCAAAGGGGAAAAGGGGCAACACTTAAAATTTTTAAGCACATCTTGTGCTGTTTTACAGGGAACTCCATCAGGATCAATGAGCAGGCTTTGCAGCAGTAGTTTTTATTTTTTATCATCTTCTCGACTCTTTTAGAGGCATATGAGGTCTTCCACTCAATCAATTGGGGATTCCATGTCAGGAGGGGGAAAAAAAAAATTAGTTCTACGTCTAGATAAGTACTAGCAATTTTGTTAAGGAGGAAAAAAAAAAATAGTATTTTTATGGCGTGAAATTACCATAGAAGCCAGCAACCAACGATTACAAATAAAGATCTTGCTATAAATGATGCTACAGGTCTTGCTTGTTCTATAGATAGAAATGATCATCCAGCTTAACCCACATAACTAGTGCTACTGATAAATTAAGAACATCAGTAGAAGAACATATTCTCAAACACGGTAGTTTTAGGCACAATGGCTCTGTAACAAAAACTAGTCGCAGCTGATTCATTCAGGACTGCTGAAAGCCTCCTCCGCAGCGCTGTTACGGGTCGTGTCAGTCTGCACTCAGTTGAACGCTTCTCCCCAGGTCTCAGAAGCAGTGAGCTCGGATCATATTCTGAAGAGTATCAACACATGTTGAGACGATAAGTAGTTGTGAACAGCTAATGCTAACAGTTTAAACTGCCTTCACGATCACAGGAGTTGATTATGTCTATGCTAGAATGGAGTTAAGCTTTGTACACATACATTATCTGGAAAAAATACTGCAGGGATATTTTGAGGAGAAAACTTTTTTTGATTTCTCCTACAGATGTACAGTATTGGTGTACAACAGCACTATGCTCTACTAATCCTTCCCTCCACAAAACTCCAGTGGGCAGACGAATTTCAAATATATGTAAAGCAGGTTTGATGAAAGCATTCACCTGCAATTCGAAACTGCTTCAGACTTTTTTCCACTACTAATTTGGTTTTGGTTTCTCAAGATAATTAATGCTGATCATAGAATACGCTAGCATTTCTTCTTCCCAAATTCTCAGGATCAGTAGTGAAAAAAGGGAGCTGCATACAAGAAATGGCTGCATATACCAGTGTTTTGGCTAAGTACTTCCTGCAACGGTAACGGTGAACAGAAAGCAGAAGTTTCTGTAGCAGCATGCTCTGCTGGTGCTCCCACACAGTGCATACAAATCTGATGATTTCTTTGGTTGAAAGAATTATTGACCTGCATGTACTCAAAAAAAAACAACACCTCAACCAACAAAACAAACCCAAAACCAACAAACCCGACAAAAAAAAATAACCCACACCTTGAACATGAAACTTGTCAAGAGCTTGGATGGAAGGATGATGTTACGAGAGTACTATATTCAGTCTGGGGGTGCAGGGGGACAGCAACATCAGTACACACACATGCACACTGAAATTGTACAATTTACCAACCCTCAGGCTTCCACGGCTACCCACTGACATGCGCTCGTCTTCATCCGAAGCCTATCAAAAGAAAGTATAAAGAAAAGAAAACAATGAAAAGAACACAAGTAACAGGTAGTGAGGAAAATGCTGGTGGCTTTGATGTAACAGAAGAAGAGACATACAAAATAGATGTCTTTAAAAAAAGAATCACATCAAAACTCTAAGCAGAAAGTAAAGGAAATTACACTCTGCTCATGGAACACTGTCAAGTACTTAACTATAGGATAAATGACAAGCTTGCTCAGGTGTTGCCTGCTCTGTGCCCTTGGCCCATGGTCTGAATAAATGAACATTAAACACTCCAAGCAGCTTATTTCCCCCCTGCCCATCTTTATTCTAGTGACCAGGGAAAGTGCAGAAGTCAGGAAGTGGCTTTGGGGTTTGCATTTGCCCAGGGTGGGGGGAGCTTATTTTGGTTTTCTTTTTTCTTTTGAAAAGGAACTGCCCTATACACGTCTGTTTTCGTAACCTGAAATGTCTAGCTAAAAAGAAAAAAAGCAAAAGTAGATACTAACCGAGGCATTTCTTCGGGCTCTACGGGAATAACGCTCACTGTCTTCCTACCAAGGCAGCAGAGAAAAAAGCAAAGAGTGAAATGTTGAAAGGACAGATACACCAACAGAATGCTTTCAGAAAGACACAGTGATCTTGAGCAGTGTTTAGGAGTCAGTAAGGTTAAACCAAATAATGGAACGTGACACCTTGTCAAGTGAGAAAATCCTTTTTCCTCTCATCTCTGACCCCAACCTTCTTCTCCTCCATTCTATTCTGCTGCACACTTTAATTTCTTTTGCAGAAAACTGTATGCTGTGACGCCTTTATTTCTATCTCAAAAAACATTTCAAGTGCATCTCTGTGTGCCTCAGAATCAGTATACTTACAGTGCTCTTGTAATTCAGCTTTCCAGCTTGCAGTCCCTTCAAATAAATCTCAAAAAAAAAAAAATCTTTTATTTGAAATAGTGTGGCAGGGCAATGGTCTCTCTAGCAAGTGTCCCAGAGGGGTGCAGCCTGGCCCCTTCTTCCACACCAAGAGCATCTACTGCCTCTGTGACACCCAGAACCACCGCCTTTTGCAGACCAAAGGCTGTGTAAATGCTGGGAACGCTGTAGGACAACATCACATTTCCAAGAAACTAATTTTACATGGAATTTAGAAACAGTGGTTAAAAACAGGAAGAAAAGTTTCCATGTGGCAGTTAACAGCTCTCGCAGATGAACGGATCTCTAAGCAAGGCAATTACTAGCAACATGGAGCTCAGCTCACCAAGCAAGGATTTGAAGAGACTTAATGGCTTATCTGCGAGATTGGAGCATCTTGGGTGGGTGGTTGGTCCATACAGCAAGGGGCTTTCAAGAAGGCTTAGAGCAAACCAGCATTTATGCCATTTAATTATCAACGGTGAAAGAAGTCAGAGGGTTTGAGATGTTAATCTTCTAGTGTGGAAATCAGCTGCTCGGTTTTGCATTTTTCAGTGTGTGCTACTGAGCTTGTAGGGCAAGGCCACGAACAACAGTTTTGATCTGGAATCACTGGTAAACGCTTTCATAAACTCATGTTTGAAAGAAAAATTTGAAGCCAACGTCTTCCGGTCCTTTAGCAACTTCTTCATCTTATATTATGGGTGTTAAAACAGTCAGATGTTGCTAACGGTTAAGTGTATATCTGGCATCAACTCCCCCAGTTTAGCAAAGAGTAAAATCCAGGACATTTTATTAAGGGAAAAAGCGAGCATTGCCAGTAATAATTACAGTAATAATGCGTCTGGACCAGTAAGTACAAAGGTAACTGAAGAAGCATGGATAAAATTTGCCCCAAATTTGCCAGAGGGCAGATTTCAGACTTCAGCTGTAACAAAATTCACGAGAAATGAGTACATATATTCCTTGTATCACAAGTGGCTTTAATGGGTCTATACACTAATCTAATCTTCAAGTGATAGAGCGGAGACAGAGGTCTGTGAAAAGTTGGCTCTAAACAAAGCATTGCCAGTTTTAGGCTGATCAAAAGTTGTATTTCAGGTATTGATGAGGACTGCAAGAATTCTTGTGACAAGAGTGGAATTCACACTTCCAATACATGAAAATATCTACTCTGAAGGACTTCAAACTATGAACTCTACAGAACTGTAACACACAAGAGTTGCTCAGCTACGTTGATCAAGGCCTACCATCCATTGCTCGATGTCTCCCCACTTAGTATCCAGACCATAATATTTCTACAGACAGAAAGGGAAAAAACAGAATTTAGATGAGAGGCAAACACAGAACATTTAGACATGCATTGCCAGGTTCTGGCTGAGCCACACAGCTCCACGCTCACACAAACATGCCAGGGAAGAGCTGCATCGAGTGCTCCCAGAGCCCTCCACAGCACGTGCCCAGGAAAGGGGCAAGGGCTGGTTGGGGTACAGCCGGGGGACTCGACAGCTGCTTCCTTCACAGCAGTAAAAAAAAAAAAAAAAAAAAAAAAAAAAAAAAAAAAAAAAAAATCAACCAAAAAAACCAAACACACAAAACCCAACCAAAATATGAGGAAAAAAAAACAAACCAAAACCAAACACCACACAGTGCTGTGGAGACAGGAGCAAGGAGTGTAATGAGTCTTGAATTCCTGACCCATTTAAGTCAAGACTCGTTACAAAGGATCTGAGTGCAGAACACTTTCAGGATGAAAAATGCTGTCAAATCATGTTTACGGTATAGATTTGTCAAACTGGGAAGACAAGTTGAATACAATACAACTAAATCTCTGCGTGTTCTTATTCGTTGTATTCAGAACTCCCCAGAGCAACTTTTCGGAGTCCAAAGGCTTTTTGCCTACACCTTGACCATCTTGATAGTAGTGGTGGCACCAAAAAGGACAGAAGGGGACATGTTTCTCCAGCACAGGCAAGGCTGGAAAGCGCTCTGTGTTGCAGTACCAAATGCCACACATTTTCTCAGTAGTGTCTCTTCTGAGCCGTTTCTCAGTTCATACTTTGCACAAAGTTGGGAACTTCCCAACCAACTTGCCTTTAAAAGACTTGCTGTCTGGCGGAAAGATTCACAAGCTTAGCAGGACTTTCCTTCCCCCTCAAACACATGCTTCAAATCTAGTCACGGGAAGTTTGTATTTATAATGGTGTCCATAAACATTTCTGTGTGAAGAAAAATCACCAGTCTAAAGCGCAGTAAATCAGCAAATGGATCCTGCTTAAGGAAGCATAATATGTGTTTTAGAAAAATTTAGATTATGTGCTTTGAGGTTCACGGATTTGTGGAAAAAACAAGCCTGTACTTGCTCTTTTTGCCAGCTTTCCTAGAGGCTTGATGAGGCAGGAATATCAACAGTCAAACTTTCGGTAATGATCAAAAAAAAATTAGAAACCTGTTCTGCATTTATGTACTCCGCATTTAGCACTCACTCAATGGTATTAATGTAATTTTAATTTCACACTTAAAAACTTCATTCCCTATTTATTAAGAGACTTGAACAAACAGCTGCATGTTCTTTGATACTGTATCAGTTTATCCCCACTAAACAACAGGATTTATTAAGGTCATCTTCATTTTCATCTTAACAGCTCTGGAGAGAAGAAAGTCTGTTATGAATTAAGATAAGCAGCAGGGTGCTCAATTACACTTCCTGGATAGCCCAAATTGGACAAGAACCTTTAAATGCTGTCAGTTTTGTGGTCAAAGTGGGAAAAGACAGGAGCTCACAGCAATCCCATTCATTAGGAAAAATATCAGAAAATAAGATTTCAGGCCAGTAATTTGAAAACAGGAAATGAATTCTCTGCAGATTTAAATAGTATGCAAACCTCTCTCAGGAACAAGGAAAAGAAACAACGGTTCAACGGGCTCTTTAACCACATCCCTATGAGAATAGGGAAATATTCCCCCTGGCTTTCCCTGCAAAACATCTCAGAGTATGCTCAAACACATCTGATAACCTACACAATGCCCAGTCAATCTGCACACCAGTGAAATTTCTCCTTTAAACTATGTGAAATTAAGAGTGCATGACATGAACCATTGTTTCTTCAGGCATTACACACTTCCTCACAGTCGGTCAGACTAGTTATTTCTAGGCAGAAGCGTAACACGTACAACAGCCTGTTGTGAAATCAAGTTTTATGTTCATGACATCCTGAAAATGACCCCTGGAAATTACATGAACTCCAGCTGGTCAGGATTGTGTACATGATCAGAACCTACAGATTATATGCTTTGTAGTAAATCAGGTCAGGTAAAGCCTTATTAGAGGCTTTTTTCCTCCCCTCTAAGAGATGTGTAACATTTTCTGACACTGTAAATCAATTTTCAAAAAAACAAAACCACTACAAAAATGGAGAATCCTTTCTCACACAGAGGAAGGATCCATAAACATGATGATAATTTTTCTAAGGTCTGTTGCTTGCTTTTCCTCTGCTCTCCTTACTTTCTGGACACAGGCTTCGGAATTCAGTTTTGCAAAAGGGAGATAAGGAAATACCCCTTAAAAGCCTTGTTGCGTCACAAGTTCAATTTACAGTCTTATCTTTTAAAAAACTCACATAGCTATATTCTTAATATCCCCCAAATAAAAATGTTAACGAGTGTGATTACTTTGAGACTGCTTTTAATTTATAATCTTTTAAACAGCACATCTCGCTGAACAGGGACTGGCAGCATTTGAAGTCTCAGGTATTTTTCTTTCTCTATGCCGGCTCTTCTGTTCGACCCAAAGTGCCTGGTTTAAACAGTCGCACGGGTTGAACAGAAGGTGCTTATCCATTCATGTGGTTTTTAGATGGAGGCCTTTGTCAGACTCAAGTTGCCTTCTACCCTGGAAAAGTGATATTACAATTAAATAATTAATGATGTTAATACCATTGAGAGAGAATTCCACAGCAGATTTGCTCACCAAGTGACAAGTGAAACCGCTGGACTTGCAAACTCGCTACAGGATGTCGTGAGGCTAACCCACTTATCTTCTCATCCATGTCAGGACACCAACAGTAAACAACCTCCTTGTCTCCCAAGGGGCTGCGTACGTACCAGAAGATTAAATTAGTTTCTACAAAGGAGATTGATAACGAGTCTGTTGATCCACAGGCAGACGTTAATTTGGAGACCCTTGGTACGCAGTCAACTCCACAAACAAAAACAAGGGTAAGATATATTTGTTGCCAAATTGATGGGGTCAGGATTAAATACCAGAGCACATGATTTGAGTATCTACATGCGTACGTATGCACTTGAAGGGGAGAACAGCATTTCCAAGAAGCACACACGCCACTAGGTCAAGCGAGTGAAACATGCAGCTACGGCAGCTGGAGGGCCAGAACAAGAACAAACAGACCAAGGTTTTAGGAGACACTTCTCAATCAGCAAGCAATAAAAATCTCAGGAAAAAAAGAAATATTCAACAAGGTACGAAATGGCAGGCTTGAAGAAAAACATGCTTTCTCCCTCCCTGCAAAGTCTCTGTGGAGCTATTTCTCCTCCTAGGTATGACACAGCCCACATGCTGGAAGCATGGAACAGCCACAGGTTGTAACACAAAACCCCAAACTGTTGTTACAAGGCAAGTGACCTCAGTCAGGGCTATCATTATTATTATCATCATCATTGCCATCATTTCGAATTATGAAAAGGAAATTGAGGTGAAGGAAAAGATCATGATTTTAAACTGAGGTGAGAGAGGATTAGACAATATAAAAGCATTTATAATGCTTAGGTCACATTGGAAGAAAGGGCATCCAGTTTATTTACCACAAGATTATAAACTCAAACCCATCATCGCTGATTTACTTCAGTGACTTTCTGCAAACAAAGTCATCCGAAAGTCATTCCTCCTGCTGGCACCTGGTAAATGCTTGTCCAGCCTGAAATATTTTTAGCAATACTCTTGGCCTTCAACACACAAATGCCTGGATGGTTCCTGGTGACACATGGAGCCACCATACTCTCCTACGATGGCTGGTCTGCCGAATTACTCTTCTGCTTATTGCTTACTCTTTGCCAAATAGTCTGTAGAAAGTTAATATACTGAATGCCTGACCAGACACATTTTACACAGGCCATCTTCCCCCACTCCCTTTTATTATCCACCCCACAAGACTGTGGAAGGGAAGAGGGGGAATTGCATGGAAATACAAAGCCTGCTGTGCATCTTCCATTCTTCAGAGGTTTTTCTGAAATGCTAGCAAGACTCATAATGGGGGAAAACATGCAGACAAGAACGAAAGAGAGCAAGCCCTACCTTCTGAACCTGATAGATCTAGGGAAAAAGGAAAAGAAACAAGGAAACAAAAGCTAGCATGAATGAATAAATAGCAACACAATGTTCCATAGCTCATTCTGAAAGAAAAAAAAGTAATTTATACAGAATATACAGCAGAACACAAAGAAGTGCACATCAAAGCCCTGTAGCGTTACATAGAGTGAAAGCAGCATTTACATTCTAGACCTCCTCCACATGAGCAGCTACAACACAGCATTCCTGTTTTCATACCCGCCAGACTCTCGGGACACCCATGCAACATTTGCTCCCTAGACCATGCACCAGCCCAGAGCCCAGCCCTCTCGCTTTCCCAACCTCCTTCCTCCATGGCTGGTCACATATTCACCTGGGGTGACAGCTGGGCATCTACCATCACAATAAAAGTGAACAGAAAAAACTCTTAAGGACAATTTTTTTTCTTAACTGATGAAGTATAGTTACAAAAAGCATCGACGCTGTACATTTTTCACCTGTGTGTAGCACAGTGTCAGCTGGTTAAAACTCTGAAAATTTCTTGCACGTATACAGCCAGCATTGGAGGATCTCTGCAGGTTGCTTTCTCAATTTTTAATGTTTCCCCAGAGTCTTGCACCATTCGCAGGCCCTAATAAATGCACTGCTGGCTCTACAACGGTGTTCCATTGCCTTTAACTGTTTTAATAATACACAAAAGCATTACAGCCACTCTCATACATCTGAATTTTAAGTAAAAAACTTCCCTTAACTGATCAGTCTTGTAAATTCATGTGAAAACAGAAAACACGTTGGCTTTTTTTTTTTTCTTGCATCTCTCCTAGCACACCTAAATCAAGAAATCCTTCTTGTTCAAAAACACCTGGATGTCTACACAAATCCAGAAGGAAATTGCAGCTTCATTCTCCCCAGTCCCCTGCTGAACACCCAGCTTTGTACCTGCAGGAAAGGTATCACAGCTCCAGTCCTCAGCTGCCGTCCTGCTTATCTTCCCAGATAAGCGCTAATGCTGAATAAGCACCAACATCAACTCTCCGGGTACAACGCAGAGGGGACTGTATGTAAGTCACTCTGACTCCAATCCTTCAGCTGCTCACCAGGCGGCAGGGCAGTCTGCCTCCTCAATTTGGGAATATTCAGTGGATTCCTGCCAACCCCACTGCTCTTCACCTCAGGTGAACCGAGATCCCCATGCTGGCAAGAAGAGTGTATAACTTTCAATCCCTGCCTTCCTGATCAGATTCCCCTTCATGATCGTGAAGGGCTACTGCAGAACTCAGCTTACTAGCTCAGAAGAATCAATTCCTATTCCTACAAGCACAGGGGGAATAATTAGGATCCACTTTTAAAACAACTAATCACTTGGCTTACCTTTTACTAAAAAAAACCCTAAGAGGAAAACGAACAAAACCCTCCCACAGTTCCCAAGACTGCATACCGAGTCCGATCTTTTGTTTCTCCATTGCACACGTGGAATGCCCTTCATCCATCTACAGAAGCCAAACACCGCTGTTCTAAATGCAGCAGTTACCACGTAGCCGTTTAACTTTCACCGTCGTTGCTTCACCCACACTTCGAGGCAGCGCCATGGAAGTCTTATTTTCCAAACCCCAACGCTTCAGCCTTGGCATAGCGCGTATTCCTGTTGGGCACAACACGAGACACGCAAAGAGGTCTTGTGTCCAGGACGCAGATTGCCAACGGACAAGATAACAAGGAGGCCCTTGTTTGGGGCCAGACACCGCGGAGGGTGCTGGAGAGGAGCACAGGGAAAGCCAAGTGCATCACCCCAACTGTTCCATTTTTTTCTAAAACCTGGAATTTTTTGGTTATCCATTAGCCAACACGCATTGCAACAGCTCTGCTCTGAAGTGACTGATTCCTCATTGGTGTACTGTCCTTAGATAGTATGTTCCAGGAGAAAACAAACACTTTAAAACAATAATTTCTATTGCAGGTATGCCCCCTGCAAAGAATTTAGGGTCAAATGACATCTAAGCAGTCAAATGGCTTAAACAGCAATTTCCTGTACTATGGTATGACCAAAAAAATGTGTTTTGTCCACAGTATCAGTGGCAGACTGCTTTCATGGTTTCCTCCTCACATGAGGGTTTCCACAAAACCAATTTTTTTCACAGAAATAGCTTTAGAACGGGACAGAACAAGCCAATGAAGCACGGTTAGATGGCAGCAGATGGCAGAAATCCAGAGTTTGCTAAAACCACCTTCAATATTGTCCCTCTCCGTAATTTCCCGTGCATCTTCACACTGGTTGTGTAAGTTACAGATTAATCACCACAAACCTCCTTAATTTCTTCTCTATGTATGTAAGCATGAAGTTTCATAGTCAGTCTCTCCACTCTCATTCAAGCCACGAGAATTCTGCTTTTTGCTAGTTTTTCCCACACTGCCTGGGATTTTAAAAGGCTTCAAACAACCCCACGTGCCAGCCGTGCCATGGGACCCACTGACTCAGATCAGACTTGAGGGCACCAAATCCTCAGAAGCAAAGAAGGGGCCTAAGTCACAGTCAACAGGATGGGTTAAGTAGATCAAGAGCATTGGCAAGTCTTTTGCCCACATTAATTTGGCTTTAGTACAATTTACTACATGTTCAAGGAACCGACATGGAGAGTAAGAAAAAAACCAAAAAAAACCCCACTACAGAAACACTGGTAACATTTTATTCCAAAGAAATATGAATCCAAAGGAGGAAAATTGCATGCAAATGAGTACATTGGTAAAGAACCAATCTACAAAATAGCAAAGGCGAGTTTGATGCTGTGCCCTTAAAGTGAGAGCTGAAAATAAAGCTGGGAGACAGGCACAATGTGCTTGCCTTGAACTAGAAGTACAGGCTCATCAGCTGTGTAAACTGGCAAGGAAGAATCTTATCCTGCAGATTAAGGAGTGGGAGGAGATCATTCTCTTTTCACTTCAGGCACTAAAATCAGCTTAAATTGTGGTCTCCAAGTGTCAGTCCTCGAATAGACATTTAAACTCTTGCCAGCAGCACACACAGAAGGTACTCCTACATAAAACGCTCACTACAATTAGGCCTAACGCTGCAGCTTTTACATGTCTTAAAACATTACTATTAAACATTTCTTGTGTAAAAAAAGGCTTTAATATATCTAACGCCAAGCTTCTAAGAAAAAAAACAAAACACACACAGAGGAAAAAAACCTCATCTCTCCATTTCACCTGGTAGCTCCATGAGAATTAACCGTCTGTTACTCAGAAGAACTGAGCTGACAACTCCCAACTCGCTCTTCTGCATTAATTAAGTATCTGAATACACACAAGCATTTGCCTCAGTACCTACACAGCATGACTGGCCTCAGACTCTGCAACTGTAAACCCAAATATTTAGAGAGCACGGTATGGCAGAAAACACAGGAGCCATAACTGCTGTGACTCCCACCAGCTAGGCAGGTACTGCGGCTGCAGAAACAGGCAAGGGAGCAAGTACTACCTACCGTAATCGTCCTTTCAGCTCAGAACATGCATTGGCATTGCCTCACATCAGAGTTCTCCAGCACTGACTCACCGCGTATGCAAGCATCCCAGAAAACCTACTGTGACCTCCAAATTAATTATTTGCATCTTTGGCAGATACCAACAACAAAGCACCCCAGAATAAGAAGTCAGAGACTTCGAAGCAGTTACATTTAGTTGATCTGTAACTTTCTTAGAGCCTCATGACCAGAAACTGATTCTCTACTAAATATATACATACTAAATATATAGATATATACATGATTCAAGAGCGATCACTATCCTTATCTTCATAAATTAGCATAGATCACATCATGATTCTTGTGCTCATTTTCTTTCTTCAGCTTCAGAAAAAAAACTTTTACCTAGCTTATAGTCTCCTATTAAACTTGTGCTCATGCTCTCTTCCTTACCTTCCTCTCCCTGGAAAGGAAAACAAACAAACCTCAAAACACTGGCACATTCATCCTTCTTTCTGTTGCCTGGCACGTGGTGATGCCAGGTGATGAGACGATACCGGAACACACCCGCAGTCCTGCCCTACCACAGCGAACAGCGGCAGCCTTCCACATAACTTTCCCACAACTCACAATGCAACTCAAAGAGCTCTCTTCCAAAAGCTCACCTATTTCTGCCACATACTTTCTCCAGGTATCATTCTATTACAACAGTATGTTGCTTCACATTGAGTTTCAGAAGAAGTCTTAGAGTCTTTAGCCCAGTTGACTAAAGCAATCCCTGCGAGCACACAAACCGTGAGATGAACGGCAGCGACCACCGGCAAGAGCTCCGGCAGCCTGAGCGAGGGCTGAGCCCACACCTGCAGCGGGCATGCTCACTGTCACCAAGCTGTCTGCCACGAGCTTCTTCCTTTGGAAAGGCAAGGAGCTTATCAATAGTGTAGCCGATAATTAAGACAATTTTAAATTTCCAAAAGAATAGGCTATACAGTAATTTCTGCTGACAATTTTGTGGTTTACGTGAAACCATTTCTGCGAGAAGAAGAGCTCAGTATGATACTGTGCAGTCTTCACCATTTACCTGTGAGCTTTACTGCACAGCTGTGACTAATCTTTGCTCTTCATGTACGGGTGGCTTCCAGAACCAGCACAGGGTTTCTAATGAAGCTGCTGCTCATTCTACCTACACAAACACTCCTAAGAGAATAAAACTCCCAGATACCTGGCGATATTTCTTTTGTAATGGCAAGCAAAACATTAGTTAAACATTTTGTATGCAGACCCATGATGCAGAAGTCACACAATTATTTTAAAATGAGAAAGATGAAGCACAGGATTAACAAATGTCATTAATACTCAAAGCTGGGAAGCAGAGGAGCCAATTTCGACTCCAAATCCAAATCATTAAACACCTTGTTTTACTACCAATGAGAGCTATACTGCCCTGGTTATAGCTTGTAATGACAGCATCTGGAATCTTTTAACTCAGACCAACAATGAAAATATACTCTTAAATAATCCATGCTCCACAAGAAGCCTGTCAGGGCTTGTACATGGCTTTAAGCATGAACAAGTACACACGCACGCAATAAATTTATTTACTGCTTTTTAACTTCCCATAACTGGCTCTGAAAAGCCTTCTGAAATAGTAAAGCAAGTGCTTTAAGTTCTGATTATTCAACACGGCATTAGCGGGAACGTGCTATTTATTTCTCTGAAAAGTTTGTGAAAGAAAACGAAGATGGCAGACAGCAAGCTGTACAGACACCAGTAACACAATACATTCTCCTCCAAGGAGGAGGTAGGTGCCAATTCTCTTGTGCTGATTGCTGCTTGGAATTTTCTATATTTATCTTTTCTTTTATTATATCTGCAAGACACTTTGTAGCAATGGAAAACTTCCTGCAGCCATCCTTACAGAAGCTCTACCTTGCATCTGTGGGCTGAGATTAAGCTGTTTCAAAACTTCACAGAGTATAAAAGTTTACAAAAACAAATGTATAGTTACATTACATTATCTATGCCAGTGAATTACAAAACCGATTGTAGTGGCTATCTGGCTTAGCTTTCACTGAATTTGGTATTTCAGAGCTGCACCCTGTACTATTCGATTTCTACCTATATAAAGAAGTTTCCAACAGATTTTCAGATCACTAGCTCTTCAGTTATTAACTGCAGGATCACATGCACAAGCTTTAGTTTTCATACCAAAATTTCAATTTACTAGCACAC
The DNA here is from genome assembly GCA_020746105.1 of Trogon surrucura. Taxonomy (NCBI): domain Eukaryota; kingdom Metazoa; phylum Chordata; class Aves; order Trogoniformes; family Trogonidae; genus Trogon; species Trogon surrucura. Next base: position 48,629,643 of record CM036621.1, on the reverse strand, counting down.
CCTTTGCACCATTAGCTTTTAATCTTCCAGAGGGGTCATCAGCTCCATTAAAGCTATCTACAAATTAGATGGTGACACCACTGTCAGGTGCCATGACACCAATATTTACTCTGCTGCCCAAACAAAACACCTAGCATTGTTTACCATGGATCTTCCAAAGGCTGCTCGGCACGTCCCATCACAGCAGGCAGCTCGACAGTACCAACACTTATCTGCAGTCCAGGCTTTTTGACCACGGTCCAGGCAAAAAACATCCTTCAAAAAGCAGCAGCTTTAGCAGAAAAAGGCTTCTCTCTCCTGCGAGCACTGTGCTTGCCGCAGCGCTCCCCTGCAGGTCTTACTCCTGGTGTGTCTGCAGGTACATCTCACCCTGCCATGGCTACAGGCTGTTAAGACACATCCAGACATGCCTCAACTAGACAAGACGCTCCGGTGCAAAGCTGAGCACGGGTAAAGTGCCCCAAGTGCTTCTTTTGCAGGCTGCACCAATACAAGCCTGCTATCACATCACAATTTACCATATAAAAGCTAAATTGAATCCTTCTCTGCACCCTGAAGCACAGATGTACATTTATTCTTACTACGCATTCCCACACTCTGCTCCCAAACTCCTTACTTATTCCCTTTCCTTCAAAACCTATTTGAAAAAGCTGAATTATGATTATTGTTGGCCCTGTTATGTCTACTCTGCACGCAGATCAACATGGATTCTGGTTCTGTCCACCTGTGCCAACCCATGCTTGCAGCCTCACTCCAACAGTGCTAGTTTAGCTTCACATTTAGCTTCTAACCTTCAAAATAAACACTGCTTTCAGTTTCTTGAAGCAAAGTGCCATTTAGTACAGCTCCCACTTGCCAAACACAGCAGGAGTAGAACACCACCAAAATGGTGTTTAAGATCATTCCTGCACTGGAAGCCCGTATCTCCCACACACTGACAAGCAGAGGCACGGTAACTTTGCCAACGGTACAAAACAACCATCTCTTCCAGAATTTGGAAGAGACTACACCAGTCATTTAATCCGAACACCTTGGAAAAGGCAACGTTTTGCTAAGTTTGGTTTCTGTCATTACTTCTGCCAACAGCAGACCATCATTTTTACAAAACAGGGGAGATCACAATGCCAGCTTCACAGCAAAAAACCGAAATAACTTACAGATAGAGTTATACAAAGGCCAAGAGTCTTCCATATTCATTAGATCTCCAACAAAGTGATAAGAATCCAACCCCCCAACGCGCACACAAACAAGCTGCATATTTCAAAGTTTAATATTAAACAATGATTACTCACTAACCACCAGTATTTTCTGTGAACAATTACACTGGCTTCATCAAGACAAAATTCTTGCCACAATCCGTACTTTTTCCAGGCTATTTTATTTGCTATTCTGTGACCAACACTACCTCCAAGCAAATTACTACCGGTTCAGCAAAATATAGATCCACACTTTGTTCCAAGACCTCGGTTATCTTCAGGAAAGCATACGATCAAAACACACCCCCCAAAAGCCTTGACCGTACCTCCTTCTGCTGCCTCTCCAGTTCCTTCATCCGGATCTCCCGTGCCTCTGCCCGTGCTGCTCGTTTCGCCGCGAGCCTCGCTTCAGCCTGCAAACAGGAACACAGCAATGAAATAAAAGCCGGACAATTCAATGCGAAACACTCTCATTAAGGAGGGCACGAAATCAGGAGAGTTGGTGAGGCTGTAAACACATCCGTAGGAGTTAATTCCCTATTGCAAGTAATGGCCCTGCCTTCCATAACTTGTTATGTTTCACAGGCGGGTAATACGCCCTCGTGTAGCAGTTGTGTTTAAAAGGGCTCTGCCTTTCTTTAATTACTATTTGTGTGGGTAGAGAGGAAATAGCAAGATTTGTTTAAGAAAGGCAGGTTTTCCTCTTCTCCCCCTCCCCCCTCTGTGGTGCAGATTATATTTTATTGATGAATTAATTTGACCAACAGCAAACACATCACATGCCATTTTTCCCAACCGCTGACACGGTGCACACACATGGACACAGCAGTAAGGTAAACACAGCTGTTCAGCACCACTACGCACAACCAAGGCTGAAACGATGGAGGATAAAGGAGTAGGGAACCTGAGAAAAAGCACTCAAAGTCTCCAGACATCCGTATTCAAGTCCAAACCTCTCTAGAGTGGAAATCTGCCAAAAATGGGCCTCTCGGGAGATCTAAGGTACTTCCTCGTTTCAGCCCAACTGAAGTGCTGGAACATGTTATACAGTAATATTTTTTTAACATTCTGCTTTTCATCCCAGGCAAAGCGAGTTAGTTTTATAGAGAAAAACATAAAATTAGCTCAGGCTTGGTACAGCACGGCTGCAGTTTGCCCAGCGTAATTCAGAACAGCTTTGCGGGGAGGAAAAGGTATCGCTCAGCCAGCCACCCTGGTGTTACACCCAACTCCTCCGCTTCTGAAACCTTCGCACTGTAAGTACAACATCCAATTTAACAGGAAAAACTGCAATAATATCAAGGTCAAGTATGCAAAAAAATCAAAATGCCAGCACTTCTGAACAGAAGGAAAACCAGAAAAAAAAAAAAAAGGTGTAATTTCTTTTCCCTCTACAAGAATATTTGCCACAACCTTCAAAAACACACAACAAAACATGGAAAAAAAGGTAAAAAAGGAGCAGGTTGGCTGAAACTTTCAGCCACGCAGAAAAGGGCTAACAGAAACCAACCGCAAGCTGATGAATGTGAGGACTAGTAGCCTTGCAGTGCTGTAGATCTTAAATCCTTCCCAATGATAACAAAATCCAAAGTATATGGTCACTAGGCCAAAATCTGAGCTCACATCACCCACCTTCTATAAAATCCCACCGCAAACAGCCCCAATCCCTAAACACTGCATCAGGTTATCCACATTCTCCCATTTTATTGCACTGCCTTAGACTCAAACCGATAGGCAGGCAGGCAGGCAGATTCCCTTTGACAACTTTTGCAGCTCCCTGTTGCGCAAATACAATCAATTTAAATGAAACGAGTTTTTATTTCTTGCAACACAGGTTGAAAAGTTACCTGTAGCAAGAGCAAAAAAAAAAAAACAAAAACAAACTTTCTCTGAAGGTAAAAATGCCTGTCACAGAGAGTGCAATGGGTTGGTTTTGCACAGAGTGCTGCTCTCAGTTCATTTATTGAATTTTGAGGTAACTGGCTCTGCCACTGACAGAATCTGCAAAATGCACTCGTGGTCTTGTAGCCAGAGCAGACCTCCACTCCTGTGTCCAAAAACCCTCCCCTCTCATCATTGTGGGGTGCCATCACTTATGGAGCCAAGGTGCAGGCACAGTATTACCACAAGTGTTTTCAAGGGACCGTGGTGACGGTGCAGAGAGACTTGCGAACAATCAATATGATTGGTAAAGCAAGCTCCGATCTTTATTTCCAGTGTTCCATTCTTATACTCTTTACAAATTGATTACGTCAACTTAAGCATACATGATTGGTTAGTTTGGTCACTATTACTCTTATGATTGGGTACATTCTTAATCCTATAATTTGCATAAGCATTGGTTAGTTTGATCACTATTACTCTTACTACTGGTTACATTCTTAATCCCATAATTTGCATAAGCCTTCCTCTTACAGTCATTCTGGTCCAGGGTCTCCCTCATTCTCACTGTTCCAAGTCCCGCAAGACTTGTTCGTCCCACTCTCAAGGTCATGACGTCCTTGCTTTTTGCTTGCAATCCATTGGTACTTTCCCATTCTTTTTACACTGCAGACTGCTTGTACAATTCCTCCATTGAGCCATGACCTTGCTCACTTAGCCATTCCGTAACACCGTGGCTTCAGCAGCATTTATCAACCTGAAGCAGTTTGTCCAAAAAACCCTCAACCAAACAGGCCTGTCACTGAGCAAATATTAGGTGGCCAGGCAGCGTTATGATTCACCTGCAATGTCTGAAATCGTTTATGACACCCACTATATAAACATGCTGTGAGTTGTATGCTAAAGGTTGGAAATCACAGCACTGCAACACGTATGACAGTGACACAATGTGATTCTGAAAATAAACTGCAGTACCTCCAGAAGCACTGTACCACTGCAAACACGGGACAGCGTCAGAGACAAGGACCGCTCCCGGCTACTCATCACAAGAGACGATTCCAACGACAGCGGGTAACAACCACTGTCTTTTGCCAGTGGCCGTTCAAACACAACATGCACGTAACCCCAAGGAAGGAGAATCTTGCTCCAAGGACTCCAAAGCTCATAACTATTTTTTTTTTGAGGGACAGAGGGAACAGGGGATACAGTTTTAAGCAACATCTTTGACTTCTTATGGTTTAGAGATGCATTCCCTCATCTGACATGCAGAGTGTACACAGTCTTAAGAAACAGCATAAAATACAAGGAAACAAACTTAACTCTGTGCATATGTTTGAAAATTGCATCTGATCTGGGTGAGGAATAACGTCAGTGCAAACAGTTTGCTATATTTTTCCCTTATGGAAAACAAAGGTCCCTGAAGTCTTGATAAGCAAAATACAGCAAACAGTACAGAACTGTGTATCTCTAACTTCCCTCTTGTCAGAAGATGATAGAAACAAGATTATTTTGATGTTAACATTACTGCAGATGTCACCCTTATGAATTTCAGTAACTGGCTGAGCTTTCATATTAGAAAAACTAGATATCTATAAGGGAAATTCAGGTTGTACTTCACACATACATGTACTTCCCCTTCCATTTTACTTGTAAGGGCCAAAGGATTTGCATGTTTGCTAGCTATGTTGCAGAATTATATATTCTCCAGAAGTGAGCACAATATACAATGAAATGAACCAACCTGAAAAAAAGGGGGGAAGAAAAATGTTTATCAGGTTATTCTCAGGCCTGCCTGAGAACAAGGCTCACCAATTCCCTAGATACCAATATCAACTGCGCTAAGTTAATTTTACTTTGTGCAACAACATACACATAACCTGTCATTTATTGGGATATACTTCAATTTTAAATGCCAATCCATGGTGTGTGTCCAATTTATTCTATTGTAGCTTTGCAGACCTCCACCTGCTCACGTAAGGCATGCCTCAGCTGCTAACTTTCAACACGCGCAGGAGTAATAACACATTTCCACTTAGTATCTTTGACTAACAATGGCTTCTGTTGTGAAACAAGCCTATTTTTTATTCATGAGCTTTTTCTTTCTGTGACCACACGGCTCTTCAGCATTAAGTATCTTTCAGTACAAACAAAAGAAACAACATATTCTGGATCCCTTTAAAAAGCTTTTTAACTGTAAGTTCAAAATCTGCCCTTAGCACATACTGGTACCTTTAGAGAAGTCAACAACTTGCTGTTCCATCCAAAACACTAGTATTTTAAGGCAACACATTTTTATCACATCAGAAGAAAGATTTACAGAATTGATTGGGCTGGAACAGACCTCAGGAGGTCTCCAGTCCACCCTCCTGCTCAAAGGGTCAGCATCAAATTCAGACCATGGTGCTCAGGGCTCTGTTCAGTTGGCTCTTGAAAACCTCTAAGGTTGGTGGCACCACAGTCTTTCTGGGCTCCTGCATCAACGCCTGACTATCCTCACGGTAAGTGTTTTTTCCCTCCTGCATTATGTCAGAACCTGCTCTATGTGCAAGGGCTGTCTCATCCTCCTGCCATGCATCCCCACAAGGAGCCCGGCTCTTGGCTCCTTAGTAACCTCAGTAACTACCAGAAGGCTGCTACTAGTTCACACCTTAAAGTCTGGTATTGTTCATCAAATACTGCAAGTAAGCTGGCTGTTAAATTTTTAAACATGTTCTCAATGGTGTCTGCATGCTATATAGATCATGCTCCCTGACAAAAACACCAGCTCATTTGTGCCGAACAAAGGTGGTTTGCGAGAAACGGGCCAACCTTCCCTAAAGGGTTTTCAAACCCACAGCAAAATGAGACTACATGTGACGAGAAACACGCAAGAACAAAAAAATTCTCAGTACAATTATCTGATCAATACAATAAGCAGTGGTCTCTGATTGTATCAGTAACATGAATAACACCGACATAATGATTAAGCACAAACCAAACACTTCCATCAAATAACATTTTCTTCACTTCCTTGGGTAAGGTTGGTTAAGAAAGACTTAACACGCTCGTACTCATCACCCATCTCCTTCTGGAACTTTACGAAAACAGGACCACTAGGGTCCATGGAAGGGGAAGTCACAGCTCCCAAATACTCACAGGTCCCCAGGAAAGTCGGTGTCAGACAAAGAGCAAAAACAGTTCCCCAGCTGCGTAAGTCCAACATCCTACCTCAGGGTTTCCAAACCCTACACCTCCGAAGCTACACATGAGCCTTTTTGGAGGGTGTTTTCTAACACAGCACATATGTATTATTCTATAATCAGGCTGGTCATTAAATGATGAAACCTGCACCCTTCGTAACATCATGTATACTATGCTTTAGTTGGCAGAATTACCTAATCAGAATGATTTTTTTTAAAAATTTTTTTTTATATTCTGTAGTTGGCATCAATGACAAACCTGGCATCACTCATGAGCTCAGAGGAAGTAAATCAATCAGGGCAGGGATGAGTCCACACCTGGTGCTTATTGTGTACAATTTTATCAAAGTCAAACCACAAGTTTGGTAGCAATCCTAACGACCAGCAAATTCTGCAGTAACTACAGGAGACAAACAGGAACTGTTACATACAGATTTTCCTGCACAGAACCATAGCTCAACTACTGACAGGAGGAGCTACCTCAGCAGCAAGCTGCACAACGTGGACATTCAGCACACAATCTCCATCGTCACTTACAGACTTTTAGAATAATACATAAGTGTGTCAGATTTACTACAGACCTCTTCTTCAAAAGCAGGAGCATGGCTAAACTTGTCTGAGTTTGTCAAACCATACTCTTTGAAAATCTTGGACTCTGTTTTCACGTTAATAGTTCTGTGCTCTAAATACCTTGATTTCACACTGCGAAACAGCAACTTTAACTTCACACTACATTCTCTGCTGCCTAAACCAACAGAGGCTGTGACTGGATGACTTTAGCCTTCATCCAGGCCAAGCACTTGTCGGAGGCCAGACTCAAGTCACCTCTAAGGGAAGCTGCAGAGACAGACACCACAACCTGCAAGAGACACAGCTGAACATCATGAAACCACCAATAAATTCATAAAGACTTCTGAAATTCAGACTGCAAAAGATAAAAACGGAAGTCTGAAGATTGTAAGCATAAAGAACATTTCAATAGATTCAGGACCAAAAAAAAAGAAACTAAAATCAAGAAGATTGAAGGAAGTCATCTTAAAATCATCTAAAATTCACTAGTGACTCAGTGAGCAATACAGGCCTCAATCAAAAGTGACAGATCACAGGCAAAACCAGAAGAATAAAAATATGAAGCCTAATCGCACTCATTAAAAAGCTTTTGTAACTTCCCTTTTATGAAGCATTGCTCATCTGACAAGGAGAACTGGCAACTTCAGCCGTACTGCGCGTGTCATACAAAACAAAAATCCCTAACTCCTAAGGGGCTTCTGTAAATCCCCGTGAGCCAAACAAGAAGAGGTGGCAACCACACTGCTGAGATGAACACGGAAATGCACATCAGCTGAAAAACAATTGCCTTAAGTTACTTGCTCAAATACTACAGCTGTACATCCTGCATTTCTGTCTTTTTATTGCAGTAGCTCAGATGATTTACAGCCACTAAGCCCCAAAACAAGTATAGTGCTGCACTGCGAAATGTTCGTTGCTTTTGTTGGTCCACTTGCTCGGTACTCAAGACCCCTCCTAAAAGTCACTTCAGTTTGAAAATAAAAATCCAGTGCTGAACGTATAGCTCTGAACCACATAAAACTAAGCAGGTTCTAACCTGGTTCACTACTGAAGTACAACAGCTTCTAGAAGAAAAAGCTAAAACAGATTATTTGATTTCAGCTGGAAAAGGGTGAGAGGCATCTTCGGCTGTTTGCAGCATGAGGCAGTGGGAGAAGTGGGAGTATAAGATCTGCAACTGCCAAGGAGTTACCCCTCCCCATGTCCCCCCTTTTTAAACACCAGTCAGACGAGGCGAGACTGGTCGCACCCATAGCCAGCGCCGGGTGTAAGTGCACAGTGGTTACGGAAGAGACGGTTTCCGGGCCTTGAGCGCAGTGTCAGGAAAGCCACACGTTCATTATCATTTTGATGAGAGAATTATTTATGTGACTTGGTTAGGTAGAGCCTAATGACACACATCCTGAAGGTGTGCATTCTCCCACTTTTTCCCTTCTGGAATGTCCAAGAGTTCATTGTTTAACTGGGAGTCCCAAGAAACAGCCAACAAAGACAGGAAATTATGCTGCTTTTTTGAGCAGTGAAAAATGACTATGTAGACTTGCCACATAGCTACATATGTAAGAGCTTTTGACCTACACAAAGCACCCCTTAATTCCAAGGTACTCAAAATCATCTGCCTCTAAGACTAGTAATCAAAGTTAGCATGGTATTTTTTGTGGGAGACCGAAGTGTTAGTTTGCCAGCACCAAACCATACTCAGAAAGCTCTCCAATCCTACTGTCAGAGAAACTTTAAAACACGAGTCTACCCAACTAAATTGCACCTGCTCACTGTACGCAACCACTATTCTGTATTTCTGCAATAACTATTCTCAGGCTGATTTAAACTTTTTGCCAACATGTTTTAGATACGGTCAACAGGTCACTTTTGGGGCAAGCATATTTTTCTCCTGTCTGATGCTGTCCCCTTCCAATATTCTGCATGTAAAGTCTTTTCCTTCAGTGTTATACAGCTGTTCACTGTATGTAAGTCATACTCTTCATCAGACAAAGGAAAAATCTTGTAAGGTTTATTGTACTTCTAAAGAATTTAAAGTCTATTTAGACAAGCAGCACCTGATTTGCAATATCCCTGTAACATAGCTGACCAACATAGGTAAAACAACTGCTGACCCATGGCAATGTTTTTCCTGTCTCCACTTGAGTAACAACGAGTTCCAGGAGCTCACCAGGAGTTATCACGTGCTCCTTAGCATCGAAATGAGAGCGTCTATAAATTACCTCTGTGTTTAGAGGTCAAACCAGCATAATTATCTGACATTTTTTGCATTAGTTATAAATATATACTTTGCACCACTTACTGAGAGGACAATGAGCCTGTGAATCACTCAGGGCTCGGTCACACATCCTGCTTAACTGCTCACCTTTCTCTTAAATGCAAATTAAGCATTAAAACGCAGCGTGCTCATGAACCTTAGCCTACACGTCAACACAAGGATTCCCTTCTAATCCCCATGTACCAGCCTCGCTGGTTACACAGAGCGGCCCATCGGGTGCTTGTCCGACAGCTCCCACTCGGGCGGTGACAGCGGCGACCCGGGGAGTGACAGTGCGTGTCAGCGGGCGGCTGAGCCCGCCCATTAACGTTTTATGGTCACAGGGGGCTGTTTCGAAACTTTATTTAGGAAACGTTAACAGGTTCAGTTGGCCTATCTGCTCCTGCACCAAACCGAGAGTCAGAAGTTTAACGTTTTAGTCTCCGGTTTTCAGCAGAAAACCTTAGCTAATTCTGTAAAGTGCAGGGAATTTTCTACCTGAGCTGTCAGGAACAAGTACCTCACGGGGACCTGCCTCTGCAGCGCTGCTGCGAGTGACACCCCGCGCCCAGGTGGTGCGACACACACGGACGGACCCACGGACACCCCGAGCCGCTCCGTGCGGCCACGTGGAGCGCCGGAGGCCGGTGCTCCAACACCCCCGCTCCCCTTACCTGCTGCCGGGCGGCCGGGCTGAGGCAGTCAGCCGCCGCCGCCGCCTCCTCCATGGCTCCTGGCCCTCCTTCCCGCCACCGGCCGTCTGCCCCCTCTCGGCCCGGCCGCTCCGGGGGCGGGGCGCTGCCGGGACCGGCCCCGCCGCCCGCTGTGGCTGCGCTGGACGGCGGGAGGTGCCGGCACACGCTCGCCGCCGCTCCCAGCCAGCGTGATCCCCAGCGGGGCCCGCCCAACAAGGTTCCCCGCAGCAGTTGGTACCCGAGCAGGCAACTCCCTTAGAAGGGCTTTAAACCTCTTCCTTGCGCCCGGGGAAGATAAACAGCGATCAATTCATTCCCTGCTCGCCCTGCGGGCTGCACGGCCGAGCTGCTTCTCCCAGCCTACTGGGAGATAACATTCAGAAGCATCTGAACATCAGCTTAGAAACATATCATCACGCCAACCAGAAGCACATCATCGCAGAAGCACACAACTGTTGTTAATTTTCTGCAATTGTATCAGCATGGTGAACTGGGTAGAGCCGAGTTCAAAAATCAACGCTTCAGATGCTGGTGCTGGTTTTATTTTTTCAGAACTAGCATTACACTCCAAGCAGTAATAAAGAAAAAAATGCAAAAGAATAGGCCGGGGGGCGCGGGGAACATCTTAATCGAGATCTGAGAGTACTGCAGAATAGCAATCAGGAATAGTGCCAGGACAAAAAGGGGGCATTCTACATTTCAAAAGGTTTTTTGTGATGAGCCTAAAACACATCATGGGAAAAAAATCAGAAGGATTAAGGACAAAAGCGTTACTGAAAAGCATTAAATGGGACTATACCCCAAGAAAAAATTCAAGGCACCATCTGAACAGAAATCTTGGCTCCAACAGAAATTAGTGTCATCTCTTGATTCCCCCTGATTTCACCCAAACCATCTCTTGATTCCCCCCGACTCCATCCGAAGCACAGACTCTGCTGTAGGTGTGTCGCAGAGAGACGAGAAGGCCAGGAGGAAACCACCCGGGAAAGAGAGAATTCCCAAAGCTTAAGCAGCTCGTTTTATCCATTGCGATTTTGCAGCGGCAACAATAGAACACACGGAGAGTCATCTCTTCCTGGCACCGGATTTTCTCCAGTTGCAGAGACAAGAAAAACAGGTTGCTCCTTAGCAACTAAACCCTGCGCTCGCTTTCCTTCCCGGTCAGCCAGCGCAGGTCGCCGAGCCCTGCGAAGCCTCCGCCCAGCAACTGATCTCAGTTTTTCCATGAGCTGCCAGCCCGGTACAGAATCTGTTTTTTGCACACTGGCAGAGCACACGCTGCCATGCTGCTGACGGTATTTTGGCTAATTTGGAAACGCTGGCACTATTTTACATCTGGGGGCAATGCTTCCACCAGATTCACTGACAGCCCCTGAACCCCAGCCATGCCCCACTGTCCCTCGAAAGGCCAGACACACTTCCTTTAAATAAAAGGCGTTAGGGAAGTCTGACTAGCACCCTGGCCCTGGGAGAAACCCTGCTTAAGTGAGGGGAAGCTTTGCCTTTGTAAAACAGATTGTAGTTTTACCTAATTCATAGAATCATAGAACGGTTTGGGTTGGAAGAAACCTTAAAGACCATCTAGTTCCAATCCCTCTGCCGTGGGCAGGGGCACCTCCCTCTACACCAGGTTGCTCAAAGCCCCGTCCAGCCTGGCCTTGAACACTTCCAGGGAGGGGGCTGCCACAGCTTCTCTGGGCAACCTGTTGCAGTGTCTCACCACCCTCACAGTGAAGAACTTCTTCCTAATGTCTCATCTCCATCTCACCTCTCTCATTTTCAAAGCATTACCCATTGTCCTGTCACTACAGACCCTGGTAAAAAGTCTCTATCATTGCTATAAACCCTCTTCAAGTACTGAAAGGCTATAATAAGGTCTCCAAAGTCTCTACCTTTCATTAAATTCCAAAACCACCTGTTGAGCCTACATACAAGTTACTTTTTCCTTCATGACAGTAAAGGGCACAACTTTGCTCCAAAAAACATCTAAACTGTCTTAAATACACTTCAATTTGTGTTACAAAAAATAACAAAACTAATAGATAGAAAAGTAATAAATGTTCCTGTGAAGCAGGAACACAATCACAAGCCTCAAAGGTATTGGGTTTTTTAATTAGAAAAAGTCAGGCTTAAGCTACTCTGAAAGTTGATAACTGGAGATTCAACAATACACTATATCCTTGTGTTAAATTTTTTCTTGGTAAACCAGCTACAACACAGACACCTGCATAGCCAAATATGTGAAATGAAAAGGGGAAAAGGGAAGCCGGTCAACAGAGCCTGCCCAGGACACTTCATAGACAGTCAATACTCAGTACAGAGAAAACATCTGTAATTTACTTCTGTGTTTAACAGACACCCATTTCATATCCAGGTATGGCTTACACTGCGATCAGGAACTTTCCTATTCAGATGGCATAACATACAGCCCTAAGCTTGTTATTTAAGGCTGATAAAGTTCCTAGTCCGCTACATTTCCTTTTTCCTCTGTCAGCAAGAACAAAGAACAGAAATCTACAGTACCTGGAAGAAGACCCTGGGATGCCCTGCAGCAGTGCTCTCTACCCCAGCTGGCTGGTTTGCATGGATTTACGCACCTTTTATCATTTCCATGGAGACGCGGAACTGGACGGTGTCCTGGGGCTGCGGCACTTTAGGCTTTCAGCCTCTCCGCTCTACCCTGCTATGCGGAGCAAGGCTGCCTTTGGTGAACTGCCTGGCATCCAAAAGAAGTTATGCCCTAATTCTCAGAGACCAATCAGCATTTAACGTTGGTAAACAGGACCCAGCATTGGAGAGATCCAAAAATCTTAACCAGCTCTGGAGGCAGCGCTGGGCTATGGCAGCTCACCCCAAGGTAGCCAGGGACCAGGCACTGAAGCTAATTTTTCAGAAAAACTATGTCTTGCCTTTTATATAAAAGTTTTGACAGAGAAGGAAAGGAAGTTCATGTTAATCATGAAAATTTGACGCATCATAACTCTGCATGCGTATTTTCATCTTTGCTTAAACCAAACAATTTGTTCTGGCTTTCTTGGTTAATGAGAATTAACCTCCTCTGAACTGATCGTATATGAAGCAAGGCCCATTCTGTTCGGATTTCCAAGGCGGTCACAAAATTTTCCCAAAAATAGGAATTGTCTGTACATCCACATATGATTCTATGATACACATTCTCTTCCTCATCCTTCCTGGTGCTCAACACTTCACTGGATCCTTCCGACACTGCTAAATAAAAAGCAAGCGTGTACTGTTCTGTAACTACAGTAGCTCAGACGCAAACTGGGAAGCCAGTGATGCATTTTTACCTGATTGCTTGCCAAAGCTATTTAGCATCACTAAGCTGATAGCAGCTAGCTCTCTCGAGTCCTTGCCCTTCCAACTGCTGCTATGCAACTTGAGAGAGAACAGGGGTACTCACAGCATCTAAAGAACACTGTCTGAAGTGGGTATTAGTTTATTTTTCCTATTTTACCCCCTCAAAACTACAGTGTCTATCTAGTCATACCTGCCTCATATTGAGAAAGATAACCAAAGGATCTGAAGCTCTGCCATATAACATGAATTCAGTGCATAGTGACATGAATTCAGGGGACATGCCCGAGAATAGTTATGATGGCAATGTACATTACATATAGCACAACACTAAACTGAGCGTAAGAAAAATAGGTAAGGAGAGAGAGTTAGAAGGGGGAAAAAAACGAACATAAAACCCCCCCAACCAAGTCTGCTGACATTTTCAGGAACTTGACAGGTTAATGGTTAACTGCAAGTTCATCTTAGGTACTTCTAAGCATAAAAAAAAAAAATACTGCGCTTAGCACAGCGGCTCAGATTCTGATGACACAGGCTCCTTCTCCCTCCACGCATACACAGAAGCTCATGCTTACACACATTTATCCACAAATAGAGGCGTAAATCCTAAAAATCAGGTTTACAGAACTGCAACCCTTTAACCATACCTACCAAAGAGCTGTGTCAAAAGGAAGAGGGAAAGATCACAATCATCTCTGAGGTATGTTACAATCACTGATAACAGAAACGGAATTCCAAGGAAGCCTGGCCTCCAACACGGCTCACACCCAATTGATTATTTGTGTCTTGAGGGCGTGCTGTGCCAGAGGTAGTTTAGAGACGCAAAGGAGCAGGAATTCAAGTAGGAATAAGGCAGTCAAAACCTTTACAGACAGGTTTAAACACTGAAAAACCTGCAAAATAGAGCACACTGGCTGCAGCTTAGACCACCCCAGTATTAATTCTTCAGCAACACCAGGAGCCACTTCCCAAAACAATCAACCACCTACATAAGGTAACTTAGCTTTTTCATTTATATATCATATAAAAAATAAATTCTATTGTGCATTTCCTTTATCTACTTCAAATAGTATCTCTTAGAATTTCGGTAATGTCCTTCCCATATCAGATTTACTACTGGTCTTCCAAACAGCAGGAACAGACAAAATTCTCATTTTGTGGAGAAAAAAAGCTGGAAAGTACATCGTATTAGAAGAAAAAAATCGGGTTATTGTAGCCTTTCTCCCCTCCCCCCCCCCCCGCCCCTCTTTTCTTTAAGGTTCATAATCTTCTTCTAATGTTTCAGAAAGTCTGTAAAATTCTATGGAGTAATACCCATCTGAAGTCACAAAGACGGATGAGACTACGTAAGCATCTCGCCAACATCCCTGTCTGCTGTGGGCATCCTGGCAGCCTTGCAGCTCAGCTGGCAGAGTTTACAAAACCTCCTTGTAAACCGTAACCAAGGCAATGAACTCAAGTACACACAACTAAGTGCTTCTTATGAAAACAATGTCCGGTTTTCATCACGAAGATGTCCTGCCAGTATCAACAGATTATTTTCTATCGAGGCTACAATGTGACACAGTCAGGAGGTGGAAGGAAACTGCTGAACTCGCAACTGAAGTCGAGCAAACTGGACCATGCTAGTGGGGGAAGCTGAAAGACTCTCAGGTGGCCTATGCATGGCATGTTTATCATTCAGCTGAGGGAATCCACCCAACTTTAAAACTCAAAAGCAATGCTGTTGTGAACATTTGGATATAAAATATTTTAATGCCTCACTACTATCAGAAACCTCCAGAAATTTGAACTATGCGTGTATGAAAAGTTACGTGATCTTCCCATTTTAGAAGAAACTGATTTAAGAGTAGTTCCCATCAATCAATTCCTGACCTAGTCTTAAACTTTTCTGTTCCTCTGCTTAATAATGAGAACAAAACCCCTCAACCCCCAAAACAAACAAATAAACTCCACAAAATGAAAAAAAAACAACCAAAAAACCAGAAAACTTCAGAGAATTTTAAAAGATTGAACAAGCAAAAAAGTTTTGGTTAGGAGCATCTCACAGAACCGGAACACACAAACACATGTCTTCGCAAGAGAACATACACTAAATTAATCCAGTAAGAGACCTTTATTCACAGAGAACTGATTCTCTGCTGGTGTAGCCACAATATTAGGCTTTGCCATCTCCCAGGTGCTACCTACAACCTAATCAGCTTTAAAGAATTAGAAGCTGCATTAACTATTTCCACCGTGACTGCAAATTCTGTAAACTGGAAAATGAACAGTCATTTCAAAGACTACCACACATAAAGGGCAGAAGCTCTGTACTTCAGTCCTACCCACATTTGCTGGGCAAACGCACATAGCATCCGAAATCCCTGGGAGTGTCACAGGTACCTCATCATGCTCTCCAACTCAACAGGCAAAAAAAAAAAGTCAGCCAACACCAATTCACAGTAAAAGCCAAGCCAAAAACTCAGGCTTATGGGTAAACATAACTATGGTTTCAACTCAAATATTTGACTACTCAGAGAATAAACTAGTATGGCATCTTAAATGTATAATGATCACATCTTTACCTTGAGATCCTTTGCAAAGACAGGAGAATCTCATTATCAAATATCTTAGGAAAAAATTTACAAATGTCTGATTTTCCCATACAAATGGGATAATAAGGACATCTACAGAGGAAAACCAAAAGAACTGCTGTTGTGTTTCCCATGACCACCCTAACTGCAGCCTAAACCTATTCTTGTGAATCAAACTCATTCACACAATGCAGTCCTACAAGACTGAAGTTTGGTGGGAGATTAAATAATTTATTTCACGGAAAGTTTATCTTGCAAGTGCATTCCAAGACTAATTTCTTATTTTGTTTTTAAAATTTCTCAGAGTACCAGAGCTTTGTTTTTCTCTTTGCATTAGTTCCCCAGCACAAGGAGCAGGGAGTACGAGCAGGCAGACGCTCCCCTCTGACATGCCGATGGTGCTGTTGAGAGCAAGCTCTGTTTAAGGGGTCAGCATTCTTGGTCTTCTTGTTTAACATTTTGAGCCAAAGACTAGGAAGAGGAGGAGGGCAAGAGACCCAGGACTAATGAGGAATTTGCACATGAACATTGTCCACTTCAGAGAAACATTTGCTTATGTGTTTGCCAGGAAACCCATCTCGGAGATATAATTTAAGAATGCGACCAGAAGCTGCAAAGTCTTGTTGACACAGACCTTTCCCCCCCCCGCATAAAGAAGAGGAATGTTTATTCTGCAGAACACTGCAGTGAACAGCGTGTACGGCTCTACAAAATGGGAGACAATTAGGGAGTTGCAACCTACTTCATAAATTATACTGCCATGCAGTCACAAGGGACCACTGCTAAAAATACAGTCTAAACAGTAACTGAGGTCCATCAGGAGCTTGCAAGGATTTCAAAGCAAATCCTGCCACAAGGAATCGATCTGAAAACACCTGTTAAAAGTCATACATCCTTTTTAGCATTTCCATAGAACCTAGCAGTGTTTCAGTAAACCTTAGTAAGTTCGGTTGTTTTTTTTTTCTATTATTATTATTTTCCATTTTTCCCCTCCCCTTGGGGTTTAAAAGTATTACGTTGTAAAATACACTAGTTACTCAGGAGGATGATATGGTCTCTTTCCCTCTGCTACCTGGTCACATACCCCCATATGCACACTTGTAATAAAGAGCTTGCACACAATTTCGTAAGTGGCCTGTGCCTGGTGTGGTGTCTGTTGCAGTGCTGGGTTCCCTTTGCATGCTAAGCCACCACCTTAGCTGCAAGCTGAATTTCACTTCAAGATGCCACGGACTTGCAGTAGGACAGAAAGGAAAAGTGCTCGAAGCACATCCTTCAATTCAGACAAACCCTCTCCATGAGAAAACACTGCAGAGTTCAAAGCACCTCCAGAGCAAGATTCAGAAGAAAATTGCAGAATTCTACAGAAAATTCTGCAAAATCAGAGATTCCCCTAAGCATGGTAGCTCCAGAGCCTGAGAAATGGAAAGCTCACAGGACTTCCACTGCAATTTAGCTATACGTAACTTGTCCTGTTTACATACTCTGGAAAAGCAAAACGGGGTTGACAGAACAATTCCAGTAGAGGATGTTGGCTGGCAGTTCTGCAGAAGCGTGTTAGAGCTTTAAACCCCGACCAATTTTCTATAGGTAGTGGACTCAGCAGAAGACTAAGGCAGTATCACCTGACCACACTGACATCACTTCAATTGGCATCTTCTCTCAAAATAGCTCTAACCAAAAAGTGGTTCCTCCCACCAGAAAAGAATTTAGACAGGGCTCTACAGCTGGATCACTCATTCAAACAGATGAATTGGAATCATTGAGGCTGCAGTGATACTTAGAAAAAATTAAACAAAACCCACTGACAGTGATACCAAATATGAACTGGAATTTCACAAGAGAAGCATACAAAGCTTCCCTGTGTTGTCTCCTGAAATACTTAATTGCATGAAGCTGCATTCAGTGGCTTCTTCCACTTGCTTTGCCCAACTCTATGCAAAAAGAGAGAAATTTCTTTTTTACAGTGACCCACCAATCCTTTTAATTCTCCCTTGTTAGATTGGCAGTGTTTTACAGACCTCATTTAAATTTAAACAAAACCGAGTCTCAAAACATACAAGTAGAATGTCTGTATTCCAGAACACTTTTAAAATACCGTATTTCTATGTAATTACAAAAGCTGTTTTACAACCAAAGCCACATGGGGTTCAGTGCAGGCTTTAGGAAAGCTTCAAGCGATCTGGCTGCAAGAGGGGCAGTATGCCAACAGGGGGTACCCTAAGGGAGGTAAGAGCTTGCAAAAGCCATCCCACAGTATGTACATCTCAAAAGGCTTTAAAATGTTCTTTATTACAGAATACACACCTTTGGCATTCTAACATTTTTTGGAGAGAAAACAGCATGCTTGCTGTAATACAGGCACTAGGGTTATCCAGTTGGTGCAAATGAATTGGTAACATACAGAACTGGGTAATTTTTGCTTAAACCGAATATAAAGTGCAAGATTAAAGACAAGTATTAAAGACAAGTTACTACCTTAACGATCCTGTATTCTTGCTAGCTTCATATCTCAGTGATGCCACAAATAAAAATAATAATAAAAAAGTTGAATTGTATTTCAGACTCTTATTGCTCAACTGCCGTTTCTTTCCAGCAAGGGAGCAAAGCCACAATCGGTGTTTCCCACCAGGACTGCTCTGCAGGCACCTAGCACATGGGGACGTCAGCAGAAAGACTCTTGGTGAGGAAGCACACACACACAATTAATTCAGCCATTGGTACATATTACTGAAGAGCAAACACATTTGTCCTGACTCTGCTTCACAGAGAAAGTAAGCACAAAAACCAAATAGTGAGCCTGCGATAAACAGCAATATTTCATCCAGCTTCTTTACAGCATAAATACAGGTTGGAGAGGGCTCCAGGACTGGGCAAATGCCAATGTCTTCACGAACATGGACATAAACAGAGGTTTTGTTCTTGACTGGTTAAAAAGAAAAAAAACAACACAAACAATTGCAGCAGAAATAAGAACTGAAATTCAGGGACTGAAATTAAATCTGTGGGGATTGCATTCTGGTCTCCACTGAACTGTAAATTTAATCTGAATAAAAGTTGGCAAACTCTGAACACAGCCCTGCACTTACAGCACAGTAAAATGTGGAAGTAAACATCAGCAACTGCTTAAAACAATGCTCAAACTACCAGTTAAGAAAAAAGAAACCACAAATTTTGAAGTAAAGGTTACTGATACCGTTTTGTCTGCAACAAGAAGCGATATAAAGCTTTAAGACAAGGCATAAATACAAGATTATGTTCTCATTTGTTTCTCAAATCAAGCATACCTGCTTTCTGGTTTAAACTACCTTAAAAATAGAAAAAGCATCCAAAAGCCCACCGTTACTTGTACATAGGCAGTGACAGATTTAAAATGTTATCAGATATTCAATAGCTGAAGCCACTTGGTCAGAGACTAATGAATGTTCAGTTCTTGGCCATGCAAGTTATATGGTGTTAAGAAATTATGCAAGAAGGTGGTGTGAAGTAGAGAAGAGATAAAAGGAAAAAGGTGCTTAAAGTTCTGCAGCACACAGTGGGATATGCAGAAAACACTGCATAGATTAAATAGATGATGAATATAGAGGAAGAGAGCACAAGAGGGAAGGGAAATAAGATACCAGTGAAAATAAAAAAAAAAAATCAGGAGGGGTGAGGAGGAATAAAAAAGTCTAATAAAAGCACAGGAGACAAGCACCAAAGCCTGGGGGACCTGAGTTTTAACAGCCATATTGCAGTTCCTGTCCACAAACGGTTCAACATCAGTTAAGTGATTGAGACTGAACAGCTTCCAACACTAAGACAACTTGTATTGTTATGCTGAATGGTGTAAGATCAGAATTAGACCATGCAAACTGCTGTTGTTTCAGTGTCACACTAATGTGAGACGTTTCCATTTTGCAATAGGTCAGAACAATTTGTTTCCTTTAAGTTTCAGCAGGAAATTTTTCTTTTAAAGAGCTTCATGCCAAGAACTAATCAGTGAAGTTGCACGAGTGTTTGCAATTAGGAACAATTCAGAATTTCACTGTGCTACACTTTGTTGTCCAGAGAACTGAAATTATATGTCCCTCTGGACAAAAGCAAATACAGGCAGTATTTTGAAATCTTCAGACGCAACACATTATATTGAGAGATTTTACGCCAGCAGAGCAATTGGGAAACTACAATTTACAAAAAAACTTAGCCTTTCACACAGCTACAGCGTTTTTATTTATCTGGTATACAGGAGAGCACACAAGAAGCAAACAGGGCTCTTCCTTGGAATTAGTTTTCAGGAGTAACTTCCCCAACTCTTGTCTGCAGACGAGCGATGGCTCAGGAAGCACAACTCAGAAGCGCTGACTGCTGGAGAAGAGATGTAAGAGAGATATTAATGCTGGCAGTATAGCACGCACTTGCCAAGTCTGCTGTAGTTACAATGCAGATTTCTCACTGTTTTTACAAAAAAAAAATCATACTAAATATTAACAGCACAGCAGTATAAGTTCTTAAAAACACAAATTAAAATTTAAAAAGTGAATTAAATGCTTTTACAGATTTAGTCCTCTTCACAGAAAAAAAAAAAGTGTTGTAAATCACAGAGGTACCCAGTGAAGCAAGTCTACAGATCAGTATCCCAGCCACTGTATCAGAGGAGTACTGCTGATGAATTATTCCACCTAACACATCCGAGAATGAACTTCAAGCTTGCTTAAACTGGCCTTAAACCCACAAGAGGGAGCAGCAATCAAGCAAAGCAAATATTCTTTCTAAAGAGCCAGTACTTCTATTACACAAAGCTATATCCATGAATTTTCAGTACAACTCTTTAATTACGTGACTGAATCGGTCATTGAGGATGTGGAGGAAAATTATTAGTGCCTGACCTTGGGATAACAGACCACAGTAGAAGGTATACTCCTCTGTATTTTTACACAGGACATGGCAATTCATTCCCAAATTATTACCCTTACCAAACGCGTTTCAGCCGTCTATGTGAACAAGCAAACCAACAAAGGTGGCAGGGGGTTGGGGATATCTAGAATTTGTGTTAAGTTTCCAGATCCTTCACCCTAACCCCCCACACCAAAGCCAACACTAACTCCAACCCTAAACCCAACTCCCAGGCTCCACAAACCCTAGCTAACATTATTTTGCCTGTAATTCATGTTTTGTATACTCGCTCCTCGCTTCATCAATGCTTTTGAAGAATCACAGCAAAACCCACCTTTTTTTAACTACCAACCTTTCAAAAGCTAAAATCTTCCACATTCAGTATCAGTTCAAGCCATCAGAAAAAATATTAAAAAGCTTGAAAAGGTTCACAACATTGTTTCTCACACGCTCCTGAAGCCATATGACAGCTTTGTTTTCAAGTGAAAGAATAGAAGCAATAAAGACAGCAACGTGCTTTACTGACAGTTAGGTGGTTTTTAAGTAGGAGCACCTCAGAGCAGAAGCTGAGGACTCAACTAAATGCTTATTTAGAGGGAGAATCTCCCTCATCACTTTGTCTCCTACCTCCCTCCCAGGCTGGCATTTCAGGACCTATTAATAATTTATTGTCTTTACAATTCCCACTCTTAAGTAAGAAAAGAGAACACATCCAGCTATAAAGTGCAATAGAGAAGGGAGACTGATGGCAGAATTTTGCCAGAAGAATACTTTGAGACAGGCTTTCTTCTCTTCATGCTTCACCCAATTACTGGTTCTTCTGGCATCTCCTGGAGGGTGTGTTTAGGCTTCTTCTTGTTCCCCCCTGTGGCATTTGTTACTGCTCTCCCTTCCCAGGATTCTCCCTCGGGGATTATCCACAGTGGTCTCAACAGCTATTTGGATTGTGAACTGGTTGAAAGGAAGAAGTCAGAGTTGTAGTCAATGGGGCAGAGTCTAGTTGGAGGCCTGTATCAAGTGGAGTCCCTCAGGGGTCAGTACTGGTGCCACTGCTGTTCAATATATTCATCAAATGACCTGGATGAGGGAACAGAGGGAACCATCAGCAAGTTTGCTGATGACACAAAACTGGGAGGAGTGGCTGACACACCAGCAGGCTGTGCTGCCATTCAGTGAGATCTGGACAGGCTGGAGAGCTGGGCAGGGAGAAATCTTATGAAATACACCCAGGGCCACTGTAGAGTTTTGCACCTGGGAAAGAACAACCCCATGTGCCAGTGTAGGTTGGGGACTGCCCTGTTGGAGAGCAGCGCAGGGGAAAGGGACCTGGGGGTCCTGGTGGACAGCAGGATGACCATGAGCCAGCACTGTGCCCTCGTGGCTAAGAAGGCCAATGGCATCCTGGGGTGTATTAGAAGGGGAGTAGCAAGTAGGTTGAAAGAGGTCCTCCTGCCCCTCTGCTCTGCCCTGGTGAGACCACATCTGGAATATTGTGCCCAGTTCTGGGCCCCTCAGCTCAAGAAGGACAGGGAACTGCTGAAAGAGTCCAGAGCAGAGCCACAAAGATGACGGAGTGGAACATCTCCCTTATGAGGAAAGGCTGAAGGAGCTGGGTCTCTTCAGCTTGGAGAAGAGGAGGCTGAGGGGTGACCTCATTAATGTTTATAAATATGTCAAGGGTGAGTGTCAGGAGGACGGAGCCAGGCTCTCTTCAGTGACATCCACTGACAGGACAAGGGGCAACGGATACAAGCTGGAGCATAAGAGGTTTCACAAAAACATTAGGAAAAACTTTTTTACTGTGAGGGTGACCGAGCACTGGAACAGGCTGCCCAGGGAGGTTGTGGAGTCTCCTTCTCTGGAGACATTCAAAACCCGCCTGGAAGAGTTCCTGTGTGACCTACTGTAGGCGATCCTGCTCTGGCAGGGGGGTTGGACTAGATGATCTTTCGAGGTCCCTTCCAACCCCTGATAATCTGTGATTCCGTGTGATTTCATTATATGCACACATTGCTCACTTGAAAAAGGAGGAAAATATTAAGAATCTGAATTTGAGACTATGCCTTGGATCTTGAAAACAAAACAAAATTAAGAATTTACATTCCTGTGAATTCATGTAAAATCCATCACTGTGGCTAGCAAGCCAATATCACAGAAAAAGAAAAACACAAAAAAACACCCAACCATTTTTATGTGTTCTGGGTTTCTTTGGGAAAGAAACACTGCCCCTCATGCTTCCCCAGCTTTTTAAAGCTATCTGTTACAGATGCAGAATTACTTGGAGCTACAGAAAACATAACTGGTTTTAGAGATACAAGGTTTGCTGGTAAGCAATCAAGAATGTCGATGTTGAATATTATTAATAACCACAATACAGTTTACTACTAAAGCTAAAGTAGGCTTTTAGAAAAAAAAAGTTAATAATTTACATAAAGAAGCTATACACCAGAGTAACTTCCATTGATTTTCTTAGCTCTGACAACAGTTCATGTTTTGTAAAGAATGACCTTTCAGAAAAAATTCACAGCAACTTCTCTGAAGCTTTCATGATCATTACAGCCATATCATCTTGCACATGCAGACTGTACAAGAGTTTAAACCAACTACAGTTTGGAGAGAAGACCTCCAAACTTTCCCTATCTCCAGAAGCAATGATGCTTTAATAGGCAGCAAATTTCCACGGCTCAACAGCATCAATTAATCATGGGAGTAGCAGAGCTCCTTGAAACCCGAGATGCTGCCTGAAAGGAAAAACATCTCCTTGAGGTCATTGAGAATTCCTTGTGACCTTCTGCACATGCAGATAAATCTATTAGTTTGTCTCTGTTGAACTTCACATGTCCACCTGCCCTTCCCTGGCAGTTACACGAGAATATCGTGCCAGTGTACTTTATACAGTTGTGAAGCACTCCTGCCTCCTGCATTACAAGCAGCACGCTGCTAAAACTGTACACTTGCCAAGCCAATTCTGAAAAACCAATCAGTTGAGACTCAAGGGCACTAAAGGGAAATTTACTCAGCTACTCACAGCAAACACCCGTGAAGCAAGGTAGCACTCTGACCATTTTAAATGACTCCTCAAAAGATCTAAGAATTGCTGCTGACTAAAATATTACCTCAAAAATTTGTATGAATAAATAGAAGATAGAGATGCTGACAGTAGCTAGATCCAAACTGAATTATGGAAAAACTTCTCTAAATTCTGCACAAATCTTCCGTTAGGAGTGCATTTTGAACACACTATACCAAATCTGCAGATACAGCATGCATCATGAAGTAAAACTTTTTACGGAATGGAAGCGTGTAAATATAGCCTACAGCTTGGATATGTTCCATCTGCAACTGAGAAAACCTACTTTCACCTCGCAAAAGCATTTAACACTACTTTAGGTCTAGCCAGTGCTGAGGAACAGACTTGTGAGCTATTTATACACAGAGATAAAAGGTGCCAAAAAAGGTTTTAAAAAAACCTTGAGGTCATCAAGCCTCTCTATCTAGGAGATGTAGTGCTCCTGCTATGCAGCCACTTCTTCATATAGTTGCTAGCAGAATGAAGTAAAACAGGAGCAATGCACAGTTTCTCTGAAAAGTACATTTAAATCAGTGAATATAGAAGTTAGAAGTGCTGAGTTTTTGGCCAGCATATGAATGCATTCAGCTTAGTACACTATGCATTAGTTAACAGCAGGTTTAAGATTTCCTCTAAATAAAATACGCAGAGCCGCAGGATTTTACACCGTTACACAATGAATGAAACAGTCACTGTGCAGTCAGTAGCAATATGACAAAATCACATCAGTGCTCCATTCATATGGGGGGGGGGGGGAAAGGCCGTATTATTAGTTTTATATATATATTCAATAACTACAATTACATCCTTATTAACTGTGGTGCTCTTGACGTTCCGGCAAGGTCAAGGTTATCTGGAAACAGCTCTGTATGTTCAGAGGATAGTCCCCAGTTATGCTAAAGGCTCAGCAAGAGCCGCAGTCAGCAAATCCTGCTTCACTGAAAGCCTATAGTACCCAGACTGGAAAAGGCACTGGAGCATGTAACTACAGTTTATGGAAATCCAGTATAGAGTCCATAGCGTCTCTGGGAAAAGCAAGGCTAAATCTCTTCAAACAGGACAAGCTCTGCCACAAATCCAGCTATATACTAGGAATAAGCATGGTAAGCAGTCCAGGTTTTAAGAAAAATGTCATTACAACCACTCTGCTGCAAACTGCTTGGAGATGCTCACACACTTAAAGGGTATCCCTCAGATCACCGTACTGTGACACACCACACCTGCACACACATTACAGCTAATGTCCTGGGCACAAGGAAACATTATACACAAGAATAGGTCACAGAGCAATCAGTCCCAAGGCACACTTAGTAGTCAGAAATTAGGTATTATTTGTAAATGTGT
The DNA here is from genome assembly GCA_020746105.1 of Trogon surrucura. Classification (NCBI taxonomy): domain Eukaryota; kingdom Metazoa; phylum Chordata; class Aves; order Trogoniformes; family Trogonidae; genus Trogon; species Trogon surrucura. The sequence continues at coordinate 48,604,685 of CM036621.1, read as the reverse complement.
CAAATACATCATACTATTTATCTGAACAGCAGGAGAAAAATCCATTCACAGATTATTTGAAAGGCAATTAAGTACACAGTAGCACCCTGAAGAAATTGTACATACAAAGATATGCCCATGGAAACAGCTCTTTAGCTATGCAAGAAACAGCTAAATGCCTGGGCTTTTTTTAAGAATTTAGGCAATGTCTAATTCAGAAGGAGTAACAGGTCACTTCATATTAAGCACATACCAAAATTTGCTTTACAGCAGGCTAAATGCTGAGCACTGATACTGAACACTTAGCAAGCAGCAGCCAGGACAGCCAGAGTCCACAGAGGTCCTCAGCCCAACCTCTATTTCTCACCAGTTCTTTCACTTCAACCTGGAAACAAGGTTTCCCCACCCCAGGCACTACTTTGAGGGGTGGGAGGGAAGGCTGCTGCTGCTCCCTGACATTTCCAGACAGCAGTGGAGATGCACAGTGGTTTCAGGAGGGCACATCCATAAAACACCAATCTTTAAGAAACCCCTCGGGGCTGCACGTCTTCCCGTTGACGACATTGCAGCAGCTTCTCTCCCGGGCACCTGGCAGCCAGCCCAGCAGCACGCTCTGACGCTGTCCCACTTCCCTGCAGTGACCAAAGCCGGAGTCACTCACAGAATACCAGGAAGGGACTACAGTTAGACATGAACACCAAATTCAACAAGCCCTGCATCTCCCTGCACACATTGATAGCATTTTGCTTTCTTGCAGGAGATACAGAACCCTACTGAGCTTACCAGGGACAGCAAAACACACGCTCGCTTTGCAGAATCGTGTCCAAGCTTGATGTGGGAGGTGCCACTTTTAAATATGAATTAAGAGAGTTCAGTCAACTGAACACTGACTGCAAAGGATGCAAAGCACATGCTACAGGCATACCATGCTTACAAGTTTGCATCTCCAGTGGCTGCTTCTGAACCAGAAATTATTTGTCATTATTTTTGCTTCTCTGACAGGTTTTAAAGGACATACAGAATTGCCCTTAGTTTCTTCACCAAGCTCAGGTTTAACACCTTCGGAGATCTATCATCCTGATCAAGCGTAACGGCGTATTACAACAGCTCTATTGCAAGATTCACTCTTCACAAGCAAGTATCTATTTCTATTCTTTATTTATAAAATTTCCTTTGAAGTGTTCATGCTTTGGCAGCATCCAGACACCAGCTGAGATCTCAACTCACCTAAACATTAACGCTATATAACATGCTGTAGTTGTGATGGACAATGCTGAACAAGTATAACACTGACACCATCACTACAAAGACTCCCAAGTTATCTGGCTCATGTCATCTACATGAAAATAAACTACTTAGCCGATCAGGATTAAATACAAAAAAAAAGACAGCATGTATAAACTATTTATCATCTTTCCCTCTTTGTCTAGTTTTTGTTAGTCTTGTAAATTTCACGTAAGTATACTGTTGGGAGTATTGATTGTTCACCCCTTCTAAGAAGCTGCATGGGTTTGACCTTTTAAGTTTTGCCATGATATTGCATCAGTTGAAATAACAACCATCCCTCACCACCACCAAGCCAGATGAAGGGTTTATTTTCCCTTAATGATGTTCAGGATCGAGCTTCTGCCACATTCTTACATCAATTCCACCGCAGCAGAAATAACTCTAAATAGGCTGATTATCATCAATTTCATAAAAACCTCTGTCCAGAGGATCAAAGAGGTATACATCAACCAGCTCACAGAGGCAGCTGCAGAACCTGAATATTTATGTCATGAAAGCTTTGGCATTTACAAGAGGAATTCACACATTTCTCCTGCACTGAATCTGTGCCTCCTGCACGAATTATTCCCCTTTAACAGCTCGTGGGCAGGCACCGCTTGATCCGATCTCCTTAGGGCATTAATACGCACCGTTAGCACAGCAGCTGCCACCCGTCCCACTCCGTCCTCCCGAGCAGTGACAGCTCCGGTCTTAACTAGACGGAGACGAGCGACGAGGGACAGATGGCTAAGGCGTACTCACCATGTGCTTCTTTCTGCAGGATACACTGCTTCACAGGTCTGTTCCACTACAAGAAAAGCCTGCCTTGGACTGCTGACGGATGCCAAGGGATATTCCTATATGACAACAGATTACAGTTGCCTTTTCCTTTGTTCAGCTTCCAAATCCAGTAGCAGTGGCACAGCTGAACCAAAACTGCCCAACGCCTTGCTCGTCCACAGACTGCCCCCATAGGGTACTAAGGCAATGATTTCTCTGCTCATTCCCCTCTGGTATCTCAGTAAGAAAAGAAGAAAAAATTAAAATTGGCCATTTTTCATCGCATTCATGCTCTGAAGTTTCCCCATGACAACACAGCTGACTTGCACAACAGTATTTCTGTCACTAACAAAAGAAACAAAAGATTGGGAACAAAAGGAAAATTGAGTAAGAAAGGAAGAAGAGCCACCATAGTGCTGAAAACATGATTTGAGTGTTAAAAAATGGAGTCTGGCTTATAAAGAATACAGGCTACAAAATCAGCGATGACCATGTTCTCTCACTTGTGACAGTATCCGGCAGAGTGGGAAGAAACAAGGCTTCAAAGTCCTGTTCATTATAAAAATCTAAGACCTAACCCAGTTGTAAGACAAACAGGGAGAAAAAATTAAGTGCTGACCTATAGTTCTAAAATTAGTTTTGTTAAATGCATTTACTACTACTAGCAAATGCCATTCTGATGACATGAGAGCCAAAACAGGACTCTAGAAAGCTGCATGTTCCCCACAGCATACATCACCTTCCAAAACTAGATTTCTTCATGACTAGTAGGTATCGATGCTCTTTGTGAAAAAAAAATAAGGGGTTTTTATGAGCTATTTTATGTTGCTGTAGCAAAAACAGTACTGAAACCCCCAACTTCGTAGCTCCCCTGACACAAAGCACCAGCACTGCTCTGAATCCAACAGAATTGCCCATAGATTTGATAATAAAAACAAACATAGCAACAAACACACTAACCTACCATTCTGTGATGTGTCCATACATAGGCAAGTTCTGCTATATATAAGCAGATTATTATATTCCTGATCTTAAAGAAGCATCAGAATTGACAGTATGCAACCACATTTTTTTTTCTAGAGCAGAAACTGTATATAAAAATAGTCTTTTCTCCTTAAATCAACCTTTCATTCTTCACAGTGACATTAAACCTTTAATGCTACAGGGGAGGCTCTGAATTTAGCACAATTCCTCTGCTTTTTATGCTTCAAATGTGTTCACTAAAATACTTAAAGACTATCCCACTGGATTCATACTAGTCTGCTACTGAGCATCCTCAGTCCCAGCTCCCCAGGCAATGGTCCATCTACACATTACTGGGCTTTCTAGAAAACTGTTTTAAAGAGCAAATGAAATAGTTGCATAACAAAAAAAAATAAACAAAACAAAAACACACCCCACTTGTAAAGTTCTTACTTTTATTATTTTAAAACATAAGCACCAATTCTCTTTTTGTCACCACCGTCACCAACAATCGCTTAGAATAGAAATTCTGAGAATAAACCCCTTAAATATGAACTTTTTTGTCTGAAGTTTGATACTTCTAATCTCATGGACACAAACCTGCAAGACTCATTTACCTAAAACATTCCGAGAACACAAGATCGAGATCCGTGCAGTGTTCTCATCACTAAACCTTTTGTTACTGTAAGGAAGACACAGGGTATCAGGCTGCTGAGCTTAAGCAAGCCCCGATGTGATGAAGTTGCACTGGAAAGAAGCAATCAGCCTAAACATCCTAGAATCATGGAATGGTTTGGGTTGGAAGGGACCTTAAAGATCATCTAGTTCCAAGGTGGCCCTGCTCCAATCTGTCCAGGCTGAGCCTTAACTGCATAACTGCTAGGAAGAAAACAGCTACAGAAACTGGAGCAAGCACAGGGTGGTTTTGAAGTCACTGTGACCTGGATAGTCAAGAAAACATTTCCGTGGATCTGAGCTGTGGCTTTTGATTTCCTATAAGCTGGTAGCTGATAGGTCTCAAAGTGTTCATGCTGCTCCAGATGACCTACAGACAAAACAGTCTTAAGTAAAAAGTTACTAAGCTCTATCAGCATAGCAGTATTCACGGAATATCATCTTTAAAAATAGGTAGTGTCTTGATTTGTCCAAATGAAAACCAAAACCAACACCAATTATATTAAAATTTGAAATACTCATCAGTAGTTGATGAGTATTAGCAGAACTTGTCTATGTATGGTCACTTTACAGAATCACAGAAAGTTAGGTTAGTGTGTTTGTTTGTATGTTTGTTAGTAAAGCAGGGCCTAATAATGTCTTAGTTTTGTAACACCTTATAAAAATTGACAATTTCAGCAACTTCAACAAGACAGGAACATTGGCACACGATACAATGGATTTCTAACTCAGTTCTCCAGAAAAATCCTGGTTAATCCAGTCATAATCCCTTTATTCTCACCCTGTGTTTAGCATTAGTTTTTATATTTGTCAACTGACACTGTCAGTTTGTTCACATACCCGAATAGAGCATTTGTTTACTACAAACAGGAAAAGGACAGACTCGTGAAAACAACGGACTTGCTAAAGTGGTCTCTCAGTTCTGTTTAAGCAGGAGATAGGATCTGTAGGTCTAGGAGAAGACGATGAGTCCTACAAAGCAAAGTCTATGCAGGCTAAATTCTTCATGAACACTTGAATTCACCTGAAAGAGTGTTTTTATTCTCAGCTTCAGGGCTGGAAGCAACGTAAGCATGTTTGCCTTAAAAAGCTTTCCAGAGACACAGTGGTGTATTCTTGCTCCCACTGGAAGAACAACAGCACCCACCTGAACTTCACTTCTTTTGAACAGCAACAGGACTCAGCCACACTAGACACAAACGGCTCAACTCAACACAAGAGTCTGAACATATTTTTCAACTCATCTCCCTGAGCCTTTCTGTAGATGTACTACAGGCTTTCCAACACCACAGGTCTTACCATATTGTGGATAATTCTCATCAGCTTCGATGCGAGTAGATTCAGGATTTATGCAGACCAAAAAAAGGATGTGGTCAGCTCCTGTGTGAATCTACATACCTTCTGGGGGATGACTGCACCACACTCCCAGGCAGGTGGAATGGGAAGCTCAGAACTAGGATGACAATTTATCTTGATGACTTACTAACTTTGCAAATGACACATGAATTCCATGTTGAAATCCAAGAGTTGCCAATATTAAAATATCAAAAAGTATAAAGTGCAAGCAAAAAGTTGGAGCTTATCAATCGCAAAAGGGATTGTGAAAATACTCGAATTTATCAATTCAAAAAACTGGAATGACTGATTTCCCTGGTCCCTTATTGCAACCAAGACAGAAATATAGGCAAAGTTACTCTAGGAGCAATGACACTTCAGCATTTCCATAGTGCAAGCAAAGGAATCTTCAACTTCGCTTAGTACGTCAACTGTAGTTTATTGGGGTTAAAATCTAGGAATGAACATCCTGTATTCTGATGAATAAGACATTAAACTCTTGTTTAACTTTTAACTAAACTGAAGAAATGCTGAAAGAACAGGATCAAGACAGCTTTACTGTCTAGAATTTTAGCGCCTTCTTAATTACATCAATGAGAAGTTGTAAAATACTCCTTCCTTATAGAGGCTTTGTACTGAGCAGGTGGTGATTAACTTTTCGTTAACAGGAAAAGCACTAGCAAAGAGCCTATTCACAAACATGCCTGGAAGACCGAGATTATGCTAATGTGAACATCAGTAATGCAACAGGCCACAATCCTGAACTCCTTATAAACACTGCATGGAGGGATCCAGCGTTAATTCCTCTCACAGAGAACTTTCCATCAGCAAATTATCCCAAGATTAGCTGGTGAGTTCCTTTTCTGCACCTCTTCTATCCTAATTGTTTTCACAGGCATCCAACTGCAACAGCATCTTCCTCAGTATCAATACAGACCTGATAGCTAGAGATGCGAGTTTACAGATCCCAGTAACAACAGTCTAAGGCATTAATTCCTTTCTATGGTATCATTTTAAGTTTATTAAAAGTGATCAGGTGATTAATTTATGCATTTAGACCATCACAGATGAAGTTAAACATCCACTTGGTAAACATTGGACTCTACAGAGAGGCAAGTGAAACACAAAGAGCAAAAAAAAACAACATAAAGTTACCTAATCTGGCACACATTTTTGGTTGAAAAATGTCAGCTGTTGAAAGTACAAGCTGTCAGACAAACACTTCCTCTGAAACAGTACTTAGGAATGGTCATCTCAGTGCATGTGCCAGCACTGCCTTGCTCATTTCCAGAAATTCGCCTAAAATCTGGACAGTTGGATTCACAGAATTGTTACTAATTTAAGAGGTCTCCACTGAGTGCCTAAAATTGAATAATTCTTCTAAGTTCTAATGTGGTAGTAATAGGAGAGTTATTTTTCCATGTGCTCAGATATTTATACAGCCTTATTTTTGGTATGGTAAGCTGTTTGAGGATTTATAATGAACCTATGGCAGAAGAAAAGGAAAATATGTCACACCGCACATTCCCAGTAAGCCAGCTATGGTTTTGGATGCCATACTTCAGTATATTTAGATGCAGGCAGAAGCAGCTACACCTGAATAAGCTGCAACTGAAAAAAAAAAGTGTCATTTAAGTCTTATTAACAAAGTCTAATCTAAAAGTTATTTTCTTATTTCTGTTTTGATTAAGGAAAGTGCTTTGGCTTTAGCTGGAATTTACCTTAAATTGAATCCACTCTGTGTTTCCTTTCTCACTTTTCTCTTAAGAAGAACTTTAAGGACAGGTCATAGAGTTTCTACACCAATATACTGTGAATAAAACGAGTGACTCCAGAAAGAAAAATCACTTGCAATAGCAGGGTAATCTCAAATGATAAGTTACTATCATAATGGCTTGAGGGGAAGATAAAAAAAAACACCTAAAACAAATAAACCAAAAAAAAAAAAACCCACACCCAAGCAAAAAAAAACAAATTCAACCAAAAAACAAACACCCCCCAGGAACTTCACAACAAAATAAGTTTTGGAGGTTGAGCTGCATCTTTCAGAATAATGTCAGTTCCTTTGTAAACAACTGCTGCCTCACCCTCCCCCCACCCCACAATCTCCTTCCTTTAAACACAATTTCAACATTTTGGAAACTGCTTCTTGCACTAAACAAAAAGGTATCCGCCTCCTTCCCATATTCAAACTTCATCTGCAGCCCAGCAGACTGGACAACGTATAGCATCTATACAGCATTGTACACACCATCAGCTCAGCAATCTGCTTTCTATTATGGACTACACTGTGTACAGATGGAGTTCATTAAAATAAGCGGCGTGGTAAAAGGCAAACCGTTCACACGATAGCAGAGGGCTGCAGCTGTTGACCAACTCGACCATCTCCAAATAACTCCCATAACTACAGCGTGTAACACAACCCTTCCTTATTTGTTCACCTCCCTGTAAGGGAAGGGCTGCAGAAAACACCCTCACCCTCCCCATCCAACAGCAGAAATGGAAAAGAGAGTAGATTGTGTTCAAAGTGACATAACTTATCTTTCAAGACTGCAAAAATCCAAGCACAGATTGGAATTATTAATGTTGACCAGTCCTGGCATGAAAATTGTTTAATGGAGGACTCTTTGCTTGTCTGTATCTATAAAATACTATATAACACATTCACACTGGGAGAAATAGGGGGGTAAAATAAAATGATGTTTTACGAAAGTTTTGTTTAATTTTAGAAAGTTTTCCACACCCCAGCCAATGAATCATAGGAAAATGTGGGATCTTAAAGCCCCTTCCTTTTGTCACCCACACAAAGTCTTCACTTTCCTGAAATTAAAGCCATTCTCAACTCGATGCCATTAAAACTGAGTATTGAAAAGCCTAACCCTGCCAAAGTAGTTTGAAAGACTCACATAGGACACTATAAAGCTACAGTTTTATACAGGTTAGGAGAGTGTATCTGAATTTTTTTTTTTTTTTTACATTCCAGAAATTCAACACTATTAACATGTGTAAGTACATTTAGCATAGTTACTATTGTGAAAATATTCTGTACAACAATTAATTTTATTGCACAAGGTATGCAAACAGTATTGCTACCTCAAACTAGAGGTATCAGTAAAATCTTTGCCAGAAGGTTGACACTTTCTCTGTGAGCTCTTGTTTTTAAATCACATTTCTTCTAGGGCCTGCTAGTCCTCACCAACGTAGCAACCTAATCATTACTTTTCTAACATGTAATTTCCTTTAATTATATTTGCAGAATATTTATAAGGCTATTAACATTGATTATAAGAGTCAGAGAGGTCTTAAGCACAAATCAATGCTCTGAGTAATTTATTTTTTTTTAAGAATCAGTTTGATAATCTACCACACTGAATTGCTGAGCATGACGAAGCTACTTCACTCAATACAATGAGTAGCTGAATCAGGTCAACATGACCATTTTTGTAGACAAGCTTTATCACCCAAATACAAGTCTATATTTCCCCTCTGTTCCAGCAAATCCAAAAATTCACTTGGAAATACAAAACAGACTTTTAGGAAAGTGTCAGAAGGGATTGATGCTACTCTTAAGCTTTATATAAATCATCTTACTTTCACGTGTGTTTGGGCCTCAGCTGACATTTTGTAGTACTTGGGAAATCTAATTTTTAGCTAAGGAGCCAGCCTCAAGTGATATTTGAATGCAAACATCAGGGGTCTACAGTGGCGATTGTCATAATGGGAAAAGTAGATGCTGCCACATTTGAAGAGGAGGAGAAATAGGGTGGCTTGCAGCTCCAAAGGAGGGAGGCCATGGGAAGATCTCAAACTGGTAGTAGAGAGGATGGTTCAGTTGTAGTTATCACGTACAGATTTACTATCATGCAGATTTACTACCATGCATCCTCAAACACCAACCTTGTGAAACTACTACCTGGTTTGACAGTACCACAACATTAGTATTGCATCTGTAAAAGCAGGGAGGTGTCTTCGGAGAATCCCGCATAAGCCCTTGAAAGCATCCAAACAGGAACAAGCATAACAAGTCCTTCTTAGTGCTGTGAGTTTTTCATCTCTCAGCTGTCATTTTCAATGTCTTCTTTTTTGACACTGCTTCAGACAGCAAGTGGTTGCAATGATCTTATAAAAGAAACTACCTAAGCTTTCAGTCTTCCTGCACGAGGGGAAAAAACCCAACTGCAATCACAGTGCAAAGCTCTAATCTGGTTTACCATTTATTCAGCTTCTTCTAGATGTACACAAATGTACAGAGTTTGTTCAGAGACGTGTGTCCTTTGTTGCCACAAACTGAGCTATGCTTGCCTCCTTTGCTTGCACACACATCCCACATCTCACTTTGTTGCTCTGAGAGCAGGAAGAACAGATGAAGCTGATAGTTCTCCTGAGCTTTACCAGGATGCTTTTCTAGCTCTCTTTTTCAAAAAGCTCTCTTGAGACTACTGCTAAGCAATCATGGTCTACAGCTTCTACAACCAGACCAAGAGAAGAGCCAAAAATCTCAGATGTGAGAAAATGACTCTGGTCCAAACACAGGGATAAAAAGATACACTACATACCAAAGCAGCCAGCTCTATTAAGAGCCTCTTGGCTTGTCCTGTCCACTCTTTCACCTCATTCATTAACTCATAAATCCTACTGATTCTCTTCTTTGATATTTAAATATTTGAGGTTATATAGTCTGAACTTGCCAGACTTGGGGCACACACACAAAGACTTCTCAAATGCGTACTGGGAAAAAAAAAAAAAGGAAGATAAACACTGTCAAACACAAAATCTCATTTTCTCTAGATTTTATTAATAAATCAGTACTGCTTCTAAATATATCCCTGTCTTCCAGCAGTATCATAATACAACATCCATTGTGCTAGGGAACTTATACTTGCAATACACAGGTCCAGTGCAATTTTTGCTTAACTCAGGCTGCAGCTTATGAAGTGCTATTCCACCCAATGTAATCATTTTATTATAGATTTCAGATGCTAATAAGTAACACTAGATTAAAACTCATCCTGACAAGGAGATAGGTGAAGGACTGGCTGCATTAAAGTTAACCTTGGCCTTCCAGTCAATTCATTTCAGTAATAATCCTTCAACTGTGACTGCCTATCTTGCTGAATCTAAGAAGGAAGAGACAGGTTTTCTACAAAGAAGAAAGCCTTACTCAAAATGTTTTCACTACAATTCAAGATGCTGAATCCAAAAGAGCTGCTGCAGACCTCTCATCTGTTTCAGAATGGAATTGCAAATTAGCCAGTAATATTCACTATCAGAAAACCTCTGCCTCCTGTCTGACACCCAGAACTGGAGAGACTGAGCCAGTTCACGCTTTGACCTTCTTCATCCTGAATAGCTGGTCAGTACATTCCCAGTACTGAGGCAAAATAAAAACTCCAATGGAGGAAAAAGAAAAAAAAAATTAAGAGAGACCACTTCTCCTGCATTCTGTCTTCACAAAAAAGTTACTATTAAAAGTTACTCTTAAGGGGTTAACTTTATCATCTGATTGCGAGCGAGCAGTGAGTCAGCAGCAGGGAGGGGAAGAGAACAGAACCGTTAGGGCAGGAAGCTCATTCCTGTGACACCCTACTTAGCTCAGCCACAGGCATCGCCCTGGCGGAGCCGAAAGCTCTGCCAGAGCTGGCATCATCTTGCTTCTCAAACAACTGGAGGCAGCAAGGTGAGGGAAGAGACTGGTTGGGAGTTAAGAAACAAGGGATAAAGATGCACAATAGTCAGGTTCTGCTCTCGTGTCTAGGCTAGTCAGGCAAGACTCAAGTACAGGGTTTGTCTTCTCCCATTTCTTACAGAAGGGCAACTACTTTACTGGTACACTGGGTGGACCTACAGTATCATGCTCCCTCCCTTAGTAATGACACAACTCTCAAGGAGCTGCTAAAATCAACACCAGCGCTTTGCTTTCAAAGATATTTTAAGACACAAGATACCACTCTCTTTTTTTTCCCTCCCTATTTTGCATGATCTGTTTATTTTTCCTTTTTTCCCCCCTTTCGAATAAGCATTGCAGTTGTAAAACGTGGCGTTTGACTGCCCCCGAAGCACCGATTTTCCTACATTACTCTGCCAGAACTTTGGTCTTGGTCTGAGTCAATGTCCAAGTGAGGAAAGTTCACTCTCCATTTCCATTCCAGTCATAACTCATTCCCCTAGAATTTCTAAAAATGCTGTGGTAGAAAAAGCCACCAGACAACAGAATAAAACAGGCTCTTGTAGTTTTCTACTCCTCACTTAAGTGTAACTAAAAAAAGGCTAAAACTTTTTAATTTGATGAGCTTAGAACATTCCTTAATGAAGACAGCTGACAGGAGCTCGGGACACATGGAAATGAGAAAGCAGTTGCACAGAACATTGATTATCTTCTAAAAGCAGTAACATTAAAAAGCATTCACGCAAAACAAATGCTGAGCACTTTGACATCTGACTACTGAAGCATTTGATGGCATTACCATGATTTTCTCTCATGCCCCTGAACTAGCCCATTTCTAAAATAAGCACTACTTGACAAACTAAAAAGGCTTCTAGGAAGCTGTAGGGTATTTTCTTTGTCTTGGAGTTTCATTTTTGATGTAGCATAATCTCACAGCAATAAGTAGCCAAACAAGATGAGGCGATAAACCAGAGTGCAACTTCATTGCTGTGCTCAGACTCAGCCCTCAGTTTGAAGATCTTTTATTTAAGAGAAAAAAAATCGGTCTTTCAGCATAAATCTATTTTTTTAATGGAAAAAAAAAAAAAAAAAGGGTGTACCGAGCATTGCCAGTCATCTTTCAAGGGTCTCTGGCTCTAATAAAACTTCAGAAAGAAATAAGGGCACTTTGAAGCCAACATCCATACTGATTGAGCTGCACGTCACACACAGCAGCGATAGCCAGACCCTCTGAATGAACTGCCTTCAAGAACCAAGGGATCTCCGCATCTCATTAATGAAGCGACACTCAGGAGTAAGAATCATGCATAAATAATTATTCCTGCTCTTCAGAGATAAAAAAGTTTGAATTCAGCAGAATTAAGACGAGCAGCTGATGAGTAAAAGCACAGAAGTTGGCCAAGAGCCATCACTTCAGGGAATAAAAATATTTACTGTCAACTCCTACCCAGCCTAAGTACTTTCATGCACTATAAAAATCAGGCCTGGTTTTAAAAGTATTGTGCAAGAAAAGTTACTTGAAACTAAGAGAAGACTGACAACAAGATCTGTTATATAAAAAACAATCTCACTTTTGGATTTCCCAAGGTGTTCCCCTGTACAATAAGGTCACACTTCAGGAAGAACTCAGTGCTACAGAATTGGAAGTTAAATCCATTTATACGATTGCCCTGGTTTGGTAGCATCAGGATGAATATTGCATCTCACTGCACCCAGCCTGCCTGCATTCCTGTTGTAAAACTGAAGCAAAAGCAAACTGAAGATAGTCTGACAACAAACAAATAAATCCCGTAACTACTGAATTAACCATTTCTAAAGCAAATATTCTGAAGGAAACAATTCAACACACAATGTTAAATATCTAGATTGCCCTAATTTCCCATACCATACTTTTCCTCTTTTTTCCCAGTATTCATCAACTCGCCAATCCAGCCAGAATAACCACTTACTGTATCTATCGCAGACAGAATTCTGTCAAGCTTAGCACATTAAAGAGTACTAGAAGTGTGGTGTTTCTATATATAAATGGGCTATCTGGTGCACAGTATGTCTGAATAATATGGCCTGCCTGACACTGAATCCAAGTTTTCCTGAGAGGAAAAAAGGAAGCCACTCTTTGGCATTACTTACAAACAACCAGAGCACCTCATAGTGCTCATAGGAACAAGAGTGCACATAGAACACAGATAAAAAGTGTTATCCATTCTTTGGAAAGACCTGTCACACCTTCCACTTGATTATTTCATTTCTTTAAGTTAGCAAAAGCTTTTCATAAAGCATGTCACTCGAGGAAGCAGAAATAGAGATTTAAGCACAGTTGACAAACAGTTCAGGATTTACAAAGTTACACTGCACAGAGGGTTACCTGCCTGCTCGCTGACCTCGTCAGCTGCTGTTTTGTTTTGCACCAGCATCACATCTATTCCCTCAAGTGCCTTTCGCTTCCTTCCCCTCCATCTCCTCACTTTTTTAAAAACATACTGAAAATACATCCAAGAAACCTTTGTGCAATTACTAATAGAAGACCGTGGAGGTTTATCCTACATAGAAACAAACACACCTCAGGTTTCCACCCACCATCTAGGCATAAAACAGTTACCCCACGATACAGCTTATAAAAGTCTGCAGACCTTCCCAAGACAAAAGCTGGATTTGCAAGCCTGCTAGGCAGGATTTCCTGCCGTGCCCACAAAAAACAGTGAAAGTTCTTTGCTTCCTGAAGTTTAATGTCAAAAACTCAAGTGAAATGAATTTGTGCAATGGCTACTGACAAAGGCCGCAGGAAGGGTTTTTAACACATCTAGATTTTAGAATGCTTGTTCTCCACTTTAACACGTCTCTTCAGCATCAGGCACCACTGACTGAGGCGCACAGCATTACTCCCCATCACAGGTGCATGTTCTTTTAAAGAAAACACTTGACAGTGTTCATGTCAGTCTTACCTTACAAGATTGCATTATTCAAACTCACTTATATGGATGCCACACTCAACAGGGAATTAGTGTAATTATATTATCTATACTAAACCCTCATGACAATTTTGATCTTCAGTCCTCTAGCTTGTTGACAGCAGGAGGAAAATTATGTGTTGTGATGCTTGATGTAAGCTTTTACGGCAAGGAAAGTGTGCAGAGCCTAATTCCAAAACATAATAAAAAAAATGGTAAAACAAGGAATAACGATACAGCAGCCACTGAAAAATTTAGACAAAACTGGTCAAGCAACTTTCCAAAAATTAAGTCCAAGTTTTCATATGCACTCATGGGCACTTTTTCTTCCTAGCCATGTATTTGAAAATAGTCACTCTCCTTCTTCCTTGTTTAAGAATCACTTCTCCTGGAGAGGGCTGACCTAAAATTCAAGGTATTTAAAATTTACCATTTACAGTTAAGTACTTTAATAAGTGGGAGTTCAAAACACACTCAAGTATCAAGTCGGAACAAAGGATTCAACCGTTTTCTACACAGCACTTCCAATAAGTAATAAATATCAACTATATACATCTAATACACAAAATGATTTTCTTACCCCACACAGATATACTTGTATTTTCTGTCTCAAAAAGTCAGGAAGATCAGACCTCTTCAAATAATAGTAATAATAACAATATTAAAAATCATTAAAGTTACATTTTTATGTGGCTTCAAGCAAGTGAAAGGCAAAACAGATTTTTACATGTCATGATAAGATTCAAAATGGGAGATGACCTTTACTGCACCTTTCCATGAGTGGAATGTTCTCATCCACAAGCAGATTTAATTAAATTTAGCTCTTTAGACTGATTAGAGTTAATAAAGCAACCTGGTAATAGACCGGTTTATTGTGTTTACAATACGGTGGTCTGTTGGACTATAATGATTACAAGTTGCAAAGTACTGTTTTCCATTACCCCTTCAACTACACTGATTTTATATGAAATTTAAAAGAAGGATCTAGAGTCATCGTAAGTAATGCAGATCAGAAGTCTAGTATACAACTTGTACGAAGGACCCTAAAAGAGACATGAGAGGAGACTATATTTTATATATAAAACATACATGCAAGAGAACTACTATAAAAACTCATTTTTATACCCCCTACTACTTGATACTTCTGTTAAGCATTGGACAACTCCTGTGTGTAAAAAGTGTTTGGGGACAGCTAGGTGGGAAGGAGTTGCATGCAATTCTTTCAAGTCGTACCACATTCCTGCAGAGACTGTGCTGCTGATCAACTTGGATATTCTGCTGTAACAACTTGCAGCTCCCTCAGGCTACCTACATTCTGAAGGCAGTCAGGACCCTTCAAATACAGGCTAAACTCTCATTTTGCAACACCCATCAAAGAAATGTTAAAACTTGCTTGAGTAAATCTGTTTAAGGAAAAGGGTCTATATCCAGAGAAATCATCTTAAAAAAAAGCCTGGTGAAATTTCCTTTTCTTGTTAGTACAGCTGTACGCTGCAGAGTACGGGTAACAGCTTCTACTACATCATGTTTTACCAGATTTTCTGTCCTTTAAGCACAAATATCAATGTTCAAACATTTAGTAACAGCACTCTAACCATGTCTCTTCAGGAGAGGAGCCAAGTTCTACATTCAGTTTGCAGAAAAAGCACACAGAGGAAATTTCAGAGAAAATGTTTTAAAAATTCACACTTGTCAAGGAATTAAGAGACCCATCAAAAATAAATAATAATTAAAAAAACCCACACTATTCTCCATATCTCACCATTACAAGCAATTCAAAAATTTCTATCTACAAGATACTCTTACCTGGCCAGTAGACAAGCTACTCTCTCATGCTCACTGTAGTTCCATGACCTGCTTCCTCATGGGAAAAGAAATTCCTTGAGAGAGCTAGGACACGTCAAGCCAACTTGGCCAGAGTGAGATGGAACTGAGCAACCCATCATCTCGGATTAAAGCTAAAATCCCAGCATTGTTTAAGAAATGATTGGACAGCTTTTATGTGGGGGTGGGACAGGATTACTGTATTCAAACTGGGTCTGAGCTGTAACGGATTACCTGGAGAATCTGTGTCCTAACCCTTCCACTAACAAACGAGTTCAGTTTGAAATACATTACCAGGCTACACACACCTTTAGCTGTGCAACAAAACCCACCTTTATGGCTATTTGAGTTCCTGAAATCAAAGAATGCCATCAACAGCATAAGACAGAGGCAGCCTTACTCAATCAGGTCCTTTCTTCGCTCACTCCTTTTTCCCCCCAACAGCAATAACCAGCCAGCAGACAAAATAACTTTATCCTCAGTCTCCCAAACTATTTAACACTCAAATTGTGTTGATAGTTCAATGTCAGGAATAGCCATGTTCACAAAATGATAAATAACAAGAAATGGTGAGGGAATCACATAAACCGGAGGCAAAAGCTCAGCCCTTTGAGAATCACATTCTATTAGAAGAAATTACAACAAAAACCCAATTCCCTTAAGTTTTATTACCAGCTCCTGAGGTCCACCAAGCAATCTTAGCAATGTTATACATAAGGTTTTTATACCTGATCACTGTATTCACAGAGCTCATATCCAAGACAGACTTATTTTGGCACACTACTAATTTCACAGTGGCAAGACTGACAGAGCTGACTTGCTACACCAGCAGCACAGGTAGCAAGACCTTAGAGAAAAAACTCAAGGTATTGCAAATCTCTAGATCAAGAAGCTCGTTCTGTGTTAAGAGATTAAGCTCCTACCCCTCCCCTCTGTCCTGGGTTAGAGAGTGTCTGTCCGCATTAGTGGCCGGCCCAGCCCTTACCCGCTACACTCTCCCAAAGGATAGATTGCTCTAAGAGCGTAGCTCACTACGAACTCATTGCTCTTTATTTTCTAATGCTAAATTTGTAGACTGCTTGATTAGACAAGTTCACTGATGCCTTTCTGCTAGCCTAAAAATTGTTCAGTCTGACAGTATATGTTGATTCCATCAGTGATACAAAAGCATTTCATCAGCACATACAGAGAACCTTTCTTCACTTGCTCTAGTTCACCAAATAATGATTTCCTTTCCCCCCAGGGTAATTAAGACAAGAATGTACAAATATTATTAAAAACACCATGTAACCTTCTATAAATAAAACACTGACATTCTCTACATACACTGACATTATCCCTTGTATCCACACACAAGCATACTATTTCCCAGAGCCCCTAGATTCCTCCACAGTTCATGTAAAGGTTAGGTCACATCACTGTTTCAATGTATTCATTTCACATCAGGGCAGATTTAAATTTCATATTTAATAGACAATGGAATAGCATGACCTTTGGGTATCGCAAAAAATGTCCCAAAAGCCCACTTCAATTTTCAACAGATGTTGATTCAACATATTTGTCGATGTAAATCCTCTTAGAGCTCAGCAACACGTTCAGCAGAGGAAGAAAATCAAGACCAGCACACACACATTTCGTATGGGAGAACGGACATTTTAAAGAAAACAGCTTATGGGAAATGCACAGTTGCAAAGCAAAGCAGGATGGCTGCAGACCGTTAAAAATTTAAGCTATTTATTTTCTAAAAACACGTAAAGTTATACCTCCTATTTTCCTAGCAACCCAACTTAAAGAACTTCAAGTCTGCAGTCAGAGAAAGGAAGAAGTGATTACACAGATGAAAAGAAACAGTAGGCTGTTATCTCTTACTGTTCATAGTCAGCAAAAGCAAATACAATTTCAAGTTTCCATCTGAAGACGGTAGTGCATTGGCACTAGTATAAACAGCCATATCTGAATCTAAAGCAACGTGTGTTTTAAAAGGAAAAAAAAAAAAGTGAAGCTGCAAGAGCCTGATAGGAGACTGGAACCCAGGGATTTTTCTGCATGTGAAGCACACCAAGAGCCTTTCCTTGCTCTCCTGTCATCCTAGTATGTTAGCTGATAAACGCTCCATAATTAGAAGACCCAAATGGGGATGCCTGAAATCCATCTGACCCGAGGGAACGAGTTTAAAAACCTGACCCAGCTTTTAGCATGCCAGATACTCCCATATCCCATTTCTGTCTACTGGAAGAGGCTGGCAAAACCACACAGAAGAGACAGACTCAACTAAATTTGGTATTCAAATGTGGGATTAGAGAAAGGATATTTTGGGAACGAGGAAGTATTCAAAAGAGGAAGGCAAAAAAAACCCCAACTTAGATACTGGCAAAAGAAAAGGTCATAAGATACGCAAGAACAGAGACTAAGAGGGAAGAAACATTATTTCTTTACAGTCTCTGTCTGTGTGGAGCGCTGCACTCAAGGCTTCTGCGGGATTGTGAGAAGTATCTGCAAAGAGTCACCAGTGGGACGGCTCAGGACACAGGCATCATCACTTCACTGCAGGCAACATTAAAGCACAAGTCACTGACCAGACATCTAAACTAATAAACATGCAAATAAACTGCTTTTGTAGAACTCACTTCCAGTAAGCTTTTCCATTCTGGGAAAGATATATCAGTTTGACACTAATTACATCTAAAAACTGCAAGTAATGACATTATGGTAGGAAAAAAAACAACTCTGAGATTCTATTTTTGAGGAAGCAGTTGGAGATATTATATTGCTTATTTCTTTGACAGCAGTTTCAATACAGATTGAAGTATCCACTCCCATTCATATAAACCTTTCTACAATGAAGAGGAAGAAAAACTGTTGCTCTGAAACATAACTATTGCTTTTGCATTCCTTCCCATGCCAATGATAACAAGCACTGTCCTACCTAATTACCAGGTATCAAAAATAGGAACACAGCAGCGGTGATGCACCTGGCAATTTTGGTTTACCAAAGGCTGTGATTTCTTGTGCAGCAAGATATAATACAAAAATAAGATCTAAGTATTCTCTCAAAAAGCACAGGAGCTCACAAAGCATCGACGGAGTTGAAGGCATTTTGCAAGTATAGTGTTGAAGATGCAGGATTAAGCTGGATCACTAAAGAAACTCTCCTCTTGCACACAAAAGCAGCACGCAGGAAGGAGAAAAGTGCTGTGAAAAAGAGCTGTGACAAACCAGCAAGGAGCTAGAGGTAATAGGAAACAAAGATGCTTCCTCACCACATCCCAGACTGGAACATAGCTCGGATTTGGCACTGTCAGATCACTTTCCCTGTCTGCTGTCTCCAGCTCAACTCTTAAATGCTGCAGTAGTATTTAGGTGGATAAACCCCCAGCCCGTGCCAAGCTGCCGGCTCACAGACTGCAGGCACACAAAAGGGCAGAGCAGATGTGACTGAACAAATCCGTCTCTTTCCAGATCACACCCAGGATATTTTACTGAAAGTTCATCACAAAGCAATCAACTTTCCAGTTCCAGGTCAGAAATTTTTGATGAGTAATTAGCTTGGACACTCAATTTTTGTTGGCACAGATGAGCATCTTAAATCCCTAAATTATTCAGTAGAGCTTCTAAGACAGAATTAAGTCACTCCAAGTTTTAGACCCAAGCTGTGCCCTTTCTGTGCAATTATACTCAATACCTAAAAATATCCATCTCTCCTTAATCCAGAAGTAGGCAGTTTTGTTAAAACTTTCAAATTTTTACGTCTGACAATAAATCCAAACATTTTACAGAGGATCTGAATACAAGCAACATCCCTTCAGAATTCCACACACTAAAGCAGCACACACTATATCAGAACTTCACTTAGAAGAAAACATGATACACCGCAAGGATGAAGGACCAGAAAATAGGACTGAAGGCTAGATGCTAATGTGCAAGTCAAATCTGTCTTGAAGAAATGCTGCTTCTTTTAACCAGGGATACACCAATTTCTACGCAGTTTTTGGTTTAGACATACATCCACATCCCAAAACAAGTAATCCTCAGGTTTTGAAACTGTTAGTCAGTTAGGCTGGTGTCTTCTCCTCTTTCAACACCCAAAACTCCCAGCTGACTAGATGATAAAGCTACTCATAGCTCTACTCATCAGGAACTGCTTCCCAAGCCTTGCCCTTCACACTTTGTGCCACTTAGCTAAGTTTGTTTAAGGGCAGAATTAGAAATCCATCCAAACATGCATAGGAAATGTCTTTGGCAGTGAGCTCTAACCAGTGAGTACTCTAGGTAAGGACGGCTGTCAAACTAGTACAGCGGTCAGAGTTATGACACATTCCTGCCAACTGGGAAGTATTATTTCCATGCTTTTTCCAAGCCTTGTGTACCTGCTCTGTAGCCTCCAAATATCAGTAGTTTTTAACATCCTGACCAGAAAAATTATGTCACATGGTCATTCACCTACCTGAAGTCATTTACACACTACAAGTACTACATGGTAACTAGATCAGTTCCTTCTAGGTAATTAAAACTTCCAGATTTCTACCAGTTAAGTATTGTCTTATTTAGCATTTATTACGCCACACTAAGCTTTTGTACCAATAGTTAAAGCTTCTATGACCAGGTCTTACATTTCCTGCTACCTATCAGCAACACTGCTGGTTCTCCATCCTCAAAACATCCAAGAATACCTGCAAATGAGCTCCGGCTCATCAGACTATTCAGTTTAAGAGAGTACTGTCTGCAGTCCCTAGTCACATTCTCCACTAAGAGGTTACACTACTCACAGGGCACAGGATGAAGCAGCATACAGCAGGCCATCACAGCATCTTACTTTTTAAGATTTTAAAACAAAATTATGGGCATAGATGTTAGCTGGAATCTAGCAATCACAGTAACTTTGAATCGCGGTGATCTGTGCCACAACAATCCATCTCAGCTACTAACGGTATGAAAACCACGTTCAGTAGGAATTGGTCAACACTAACTTGGAAGACTGAGGATCAAGCCTACTCATATGGATGCTTTCTAAACATATTTTTGCCTGATGTCATACTCTTATTTTAATTCACATACCAGTTATTCTTCTAGCTTTAGCTGGGAAAGTTCTACAGGCTTATTGTTTTCTAAGTGAAAAAAGGTGAAAGAAAAAGAGAGTGTCTTGGGAGCAGATGGTTACAGATACCTTCCCATATGAAGCCCTTAAGAACTTCCTTCATCTTTACTGTGTGAGGAAAGCCTAAACATCAGCTCCTTTTCCACTACATGCAAGACTAGCTATTGATCTCTAGTAGATTCAGGGTGACGAGCTGGAGCACCAGATAACACCAGAACCAGAACTTGGCTTACTGTAGCTCCCTTCCTGCCCCACCATTCCCCCATTCCAATAGGCAAATTCTCCTCCAAAAAGTATTTCAACACAAGCGAGACAACAGCTGGTATTTCAGAGCTATTTTAAGGTTTGCCTATGAGCACTTATGTCTAGCTAGACAGATTCGCTGCTCCTGGCAACCTCCTGACTTGACAGGAGGGACAAACACCCCATTTCACAAGCCCAAAATGCTACGTGGATTACGCTCCTTGTGACCAAAGGATGGGAAAAAACCAAAAAAAACCTGAACAGTGTTGAAAGTCTTGCAATCACACTCGAGCTCCAACTTTATTCAGCAATAGGCCTGGAAAAACATCCTTCTAGATGAGGTAATGATTAGTATTACATCCTGCAGACAAGCCCCACATCTGGACTTGCAAAGAAAAAGGCTGAGCTTCCCATGCTGTTAATCCTAACAGTAGTCTCTTGCTTGACTGAAATAGGAATCACAGTTTCTAAACAGCTGTTTCCTTGGACAGCAAGAGAACAGCTGAAGAGGACTCAGGCCAGGCATGAACACAAAACCAGGCAACTAATTATTTAAAGTTGCAATAGGCATACTGCGAGGCAGCCCGTGCATTGGGAGACAAGCTACAATCACCTCATTTAACTAAAATGTAATGGGTCTTAAGATTTTTGTCTCACTTCTTAAGTGATCCAAAGCTGCTCCTTCACACGTTTACTTTTGGAAAGACTAGATGGCACTTAGTGATGCGAACGCCATTTGTTGGATATATAAACATAAAAAAATTAGGAAAAAGGAGTGTTTGATGAAGAACACATTTGCTAAAAAAATGATCTCAATTTTGGAACAGATCTCTACTCCCTATTAGCAAGCATCAGTTACCAAGTCCTCCTTCCTTCCTATATTTAGGTCAGCCGGGCCCAGTCAAGCCCTACATGAGCATCCCTTGCTTTCATAACTTTCTATTCTAGAAGAGAGACCTACTGCCAGGCATGCTTTTTTCGATCATTTGTTCTCTTGGGCTGATACATTAACATTCAAAGGTAGAAAGTAGTTGAAATGAAAAAATAAGTCAAGTACAAGCAACTGGTGCTCGATAAAACAGACTGCTTCTAAGGGCTTCTCTTGGGATAGTTATCTGGCTTACAAAAGTCTTTATGTATCTCTAATACTGCCCAAAAAAGTTCCACCACTATACAAATGAGATCTTAAAATGGGCATTACCTAGTACATCCTCAGGGAACACGCTGCTTTAAATGCTCCAGTTTGCGTAAGAGTTCAATAAAGTTTGCATGGCTTGTGTTCCCATATATAAATATCCATTCTGCTTGTTTTAGCTTTGACTTTTACCAAATTCTTTCCATCTCTATTTCTGCAAGTCACCCAAATTGTTGTGTAAACCAGAGAATTCTCCCCCAAATTATCCCCTGAACTCAAAAGTTAGGCCTTTAGTTTCTAAGTACAGTGATCGTAGCATCACTTCACAAGTCCTGACACTCCCAGCTGCGGCTTTTGAAGTTACTTTGGGTCTTCTTACTGTAACCAGTAAAGCTGGCTGGCTGGTTTCACCTGCATTTTGAGCTAGTTTTAACCCACTACACTTTCTGCGCCTTTATAGGAGTGTAACATCACCAATTTTGCATCACTATGGATGCAAAACTAAATCGGCGCAAAACTAAAATCTTGAGTGAATCAATCCTTTTTGTGGTCCATAAACTGATCATGTCAGTTATTTAAAAAAATAATAATTATGAATGTGTACGTATGTAGGTGACAGTTCCTGAAACTGTGGAAGTGACATACAGCATACAAAGAGCAAAGAAGCAACTCTTGTAATGTTACTTTGATGGTAAAAACAAAATTGCATTGCTTGAATGACTACATTAATTTAGTGAAGAGTTCTACTACTCCGTAAGTTCCTGGATGAAAAAAAGATTTCTAGCAGAGAGATGACACAAGGCAGGATTGCTTTTCTGAGCAGTGTAACACACATCCACATGCATGACATTTGCAAAACAAGGTGGAAATTACTCTTCTTGCAAAACCAAGAAATTGACTTTATTCTTCCTCATTCAAGAAAATAAAATCCAGTAACTAATATTATCTTCCTATAAGAGAAATAGCTCGTTTACACAGATGGCAGTTGCCGGTTGGATTTGCCAAATTCTTTCTGCTCATGTAACACTAAACTATTACTGTAGCTAGCAAAGAGCATAGTGGAAGTTTGGAAAAAACTACTCCCCTAGAAACAACATCTCAAGTCATCACATCAAACCCACCTAACCCAGGCAGGAAAAATAAAAGAAGCAGGAAGCCAGTCCTTGTAAGGCTCAGCAGCTCAGGACTCTGTCTTCCAGAATCCTGTGTACACCAGCCGAGGAGAACAGACAGATGACCGCACTGCACGCGATTACTGCTGGCACAGACCTCAGGGAGTATCAAACTGCTAGATTTTGCAAACACTCTTGGCATGTATTCACAGAGAGGAATAAAATAGCCCAAAAGTTTCCATTGACCTAAACACAGAGTAATCTACTGGCATCAACGCGAGCCTGAAAGCAAAGCCTACCATTGACCAGCTTCACTCTCATCTCAGCTGACACCCGGGAGAAACATAACCTCAGCAATACAAGCTAGGTGTGCATACAGCAAATGCTGAACAGCAGCCATCTGTGCCCATTAGGAACTCAGAACACCATGTTCTTATCTAACTACATGTACATATTTGTCATCCGTTTAATTACCATGTAAGCCAGGAACACAACAGCCAGATTTAGGGGTATGGCACTACTCTTCCCTGATGGAAAAGGTGATTTATGGTAACTTTACTTAATACCTCTGTTCTGAACAGGTCTAGACAAGGTGATAAACTGCTCACAGCCAATCTAGCTCAGAGACTGCACCCAACACTAAAACTTACTACTACTGCTTAACGCAACCAATACCGCTACTAAAGCCCTGTCACTACAAAACGCTTCATCTTTACAATTTCCTTCCGCTTGCTTAGTTACTTCCTCTTAAGCCTGCTCTCACATCCTGCAGGGGCAAGGACTGCCTTCTTCACGGCACGAGGCTCTCTTTCAATCTACACAAGACTGCATATACACAGCAAGACATCCTGGTTGCAAATTCAAAAAGAATTATGCTTCAAATGGCAGGAGTTTAAGAGAGGTTTCGCAAGTTTTAATGTGTCCATACAGAAGCACATAGTACAGCAAGAACTGTTGATTTCTCAAGATATTCTGACAATTACAAAGTAAAACTGGAAAGCGTTGAAGCATCACAATCCTGGAGGAAAACCAAGAGAAGAGAACACACACACATTTCAACTTATTCCCAGAGATCCCATGGTAAAAGTACCTCTATGAATAAATCTGGTTTGAATGTTCTTTTAGGCTCCTGTCTGGGATTCTAAAAATCTGCTAAAAACTTGCAAACACCTGTGGCTTCTGGATAACAAAGTAAAACCAAAGGAAAGAAAAGAGTGAAAACCTATGCAGAAACACAATGTGTCTATGTCTCAGTTTTGCCTAAACACCTGTGAGGAAGGCTGGAAGAGCCAAAATGTTTGTAGCCCTCATACCTTTCTTAACATGAACTCTCAGCACTCCTGTCAGGAGGAGACAAAAGCATACTTTACATTTTCAAGAGCTCTTAAGATAATATGGAAGGATTTGCCTGGAATCCCTTGTGTGGAGAACAGGCAGTTAAACCACACAACAATTATAAGTGCATAAAACCCAAGACAGAATAATGCAAAGAGTTAAAATAATATGGGAAATTGCTGAACCTTGAACTTGGCAGTTCACAGTTTTAGCACTCAAGGGAAAAGATAAAAGACATGCTTGTGTTGGTCTTTTTGACCAAATGGAGTTGTCTTTTAAACAATCCCCAGAAGACAAAAATGAAAGGAAACAAAAAAAGCCACAAAACAGAATATTTGAGGCCTCAGACTACTGCACAATACAGTGATAAGCAGTATGTAAGCTAAAGAAAAGTGAAAGCAGGAAAGAAACATACAACAGATAAGGACAACCTAGGCCCCTTGTTACAGATTGATGTTTTCCTTGATCAAACGACAGCACGGCCAGGACAGTTTACGGAATTTAAACCCTCATCCCAAAACAATTCCTACGATGTTACCATGACTCAACTCTAACAGACAGCACAATCACTCTTACTTGCTATCTTAAGTTCAGGACACGAGACATTCTTGTCCTCCTACCTCGAACTCCATCCATAGGAACTTTCTCATCTTTTCATCATACTGCCACAAAAATCTGATTTCTGGAAACACACTTTCTAAATCACTCACATGGAAGTTAACCTACTACATGGATTTGAAGACGCTATGAACCAATTCAAAACAGAACAGTAAAGGCTTCCCATGTCAGGGTTGTTATTAGTGGTAATATCCAAGGTGCATGATGTTACAGCTAACTCAATCTAACGATCAGTCGCCACCAGAAACCACCCTGCACGTCAGCATTCATCTGATCCGGCTGCAACCGTGACCTAGGAAAGGAAACCAAGAAGCACTTAAATCTCTTCTAGAAGAGCGATTTATCTCATAACCCATCCTGCGGTCAGATCAACACTGGGCAGGGAGCAGCAGCACAAAACCAGGAGGACGGCCACCTCGGGCAGCAGCCAGCATCGGATCCGTTTTGATGTGACAAGGAACAACCCCACGGCCACGCGTCCCAACCTCAGGTTGGGGTTGCCCATCTCTCCCGCTGGAAGGCTGTGGGAGGAAAGACGCAGAACAACCTGGGTCACCTTTTAGCGAACGTAAAAGCCAAATTCACATCATCCTGTTCACCACTGGACCAACGCAGCTGCACACAATACGTAAGGACACGGAGATGGTCAGAAAACGTGCACCGGCTGATTTTACCTGCTCAAAGTCAGAACAAGCACAATGCGGCATCTAGTGAGCACATTACACGGGCATAAAAACCCGTTTCCAAGTTAGACTGCACACTTATGCCTACATCTAGCATCACCTCACAGCCTGCTCCTTTATGCTTCTCCATTCGGACATATCCAAAAAAAACCTCGAGCGGCCTATTTTTTGTTTCTCGGTCATCAGCACCAATCTCGGCGGCAGCGAGACAATTAATGTCCCCTCACGGAGGGGGCTGGAGCAGGGAGGGGTTTCTGC
Source organism: Trogon surrucura (assembly GCA_020746105.1). Lineage (NCBI taxonomy): Eukaryota > Metazoa > Chordata > Aves > Trogoniformes > Trogonidae > Trogon > Trogon surrucura. The sequence continues at coordinate 48,578,771 of CM036621.1, read as the reverse complement.
CCCGGGGCCGACACTCTACGCCCTTTTCCTCAGAGCAAAACGAAACGCTTTAAAGCACTTCACACATAACGGCTGCCCTGAAATCATAAAAGGTGCCGGCACCGCCGAGATAAAGGCGGGTTTCACCCCGCGTTTCCCCAACCCGCCCTTGGGTCGCCGCCGCGGCCGTTGCCCGGGGGCGCGTGCGCGGCGGTTGCGGGGAACCCGGGGCGGGGAACGAGAGAAGAGGGTGGGGGGGGGGAAGGAAAGGAGGGAGAAAGGGGGTGTCGCCGCCCTCCACCCACCTCGCGGGCGATCTGATTGAGCGCATCGTCCTCCGCCGTCAGGCGCTCCCGGTTTGGCAGCCGCTTTCGACCGGCACCCTGCGTCCCCATGGCGGATCAGCTCCCCTCTACTCGCCCGCCTGCCTGCCGGCCGGCCCTCCCGCCCCTGACCACCGCCTCCCCCTCTGCCGCTCGCCGGCGCCGGCGTGAAGAGCGCGGCCGTCACCGCCCCCCGCCGCGCGCATGCGCCGCCGCCCCCCGCCCTGGGGGGGCGAGACGGGCAGGGCAGCGCCTCGCCCCCAGCACCGAGCGTGGGCCCGCTGCTTCCCCGAAAGCGGCGTGGGGGAGGCTCGCCCGCCCCTCCCGCACCCCTTCCTCCGTAGCAGGTCCCCTCAGACTCGCTGGCGACCCTTCCCCACCCCACCCGCGACCCTGGCCGGGCACAGCCCCGGGCTCCCCGGATTTCGCAGCCCCCCCCACAGTGATTTGCTCTCCTGAGGCCTGTGGTCTGCAAAGCTGAAGAGAAATGCCCTGAAATCGGGGAAACGGGCGTCAAAACCTCACCAGATGCAAACCTGGGGGGGGGGGTCTTTGCCACGAATACGGGGTGAGCAGGCCAGAAACTTGGCTTCTCCTGCCCCAAACCCTCATCCAGCCCTGATGGGATTCCTTCAACCATGAATTTTCCTGTTAAGTGTAAGTGGATGTGATTAATTCTAGTGTCAAACACACCAGTGCTTAATTAATTCACATTGACAAGGAACATGTATTTTCTAGGATTCCTGTCACAGCTCTTACACCTCAATTTTCACAATAACTCCTTAAATATGAATTACCGGTCTCGAGCTGAGGACAGCAAATGTGTAACACAGGCACATGGCAGAAAAAAAGCGCCGTGAAACCCACCCACCCACCTCCCTACCGACAAAGACCACAAGCTGCATTTAATCTCTGCGGCTTAATTTTACCATCGATTCAAACTCGATCAAGGGAAAAAGGCAATGCCTGCCTGGTCCAGTCAGCCTGGTGTTTATCTGGAAGTTTTCATGTACAATGGCCCTGATTTGGGTCATCCTCGAATTCAAAACTGTGTTAAGCAGTTTAATATACCATCCCCTGAGGAGATCAGAGCATAAAGCAACTGGTGGTGGTATTAGGAAAAGAAAAAAAAAAAAAAAGCAGTTTTAGCAGAATCCCTCTTCCAGGAGGGTAGAGATGCCCTCCATCATCCCAGGCTGGTACTCGTTCTTCAGAAACTATTTAATTCTTGCTTGTTGCTCTTTATACAAGTGACATCGTGGTGCCTATTTATAGCTGGTGCTTGTGCTGAAGCGATTGTCTCTGTGACTGCTCTCCCATCCTCCGCTCCTCCCCAGCGCGATGCCTGCACGACACCCGGCACCAATGCCTGCACCACACCCGGCACCGCAAGGAGGACAGGCTGTGCTCCGAACCCGGCAAGACATCGCATGGACCTTTGAGGTGCAGTGGTCGACTTCAGAGTAGATGGGTAACTAAGAGCTCCTAATGAAGTCCTCCTGATCAGCCACCCTGCCAGGCAGGTCTCTTCCTGGCATCCGCAGCCTGAAGAGAAATCCCTCCGTTTTTGAGAGTTTTATTCTGTTTAGCACTGCTTTCAAGAGGGAACTTGAAACCCGCACTCTCCTTCACCCTGCCATCCCTCCAGCTCCCATTCAGTATCTTAGAGGGGCCAAATGCCATCTCTTTTTTTTTTTTGGGGGGGGGGCTGTATTTGCACTCACCACTCAATGTTAGAGTCATTTTGAGAACTGTGGCTCTTCTGATGACTGGGTAGTGGTATTGCATGGATACTGCTTCTTACGCCTGGGGCCATTTATCTTTACAAGAAATAAATTATTGTCAGCATAAGCAGACAGGCAAGTTCCTCACTTTGCTCAGATGTTAAGAACGAATGTGTTGCATCCTGAGATGTGGCGTCAAGCTTACCGTGACCTCACACAAGCAGGGAAAAAAAACCCACCACCTTGCTCTGCAAGGGAGCACAGAGGCCTTAAAAGTGAGCTCTGATCCTGCTATGGAGGCACAGTCTTGCTCGGTCTGGCTTTCCTAGATATCCCGCTGGCTTCAGCCACCTCAGCTGCAACCTCACCTCCCCAAGACCTGGCTTAGCACTATCACCCTTTCGGGCTCTGCATAACTCGTTGCCTGAGCTGTGAGCCCTTATCCTCGGATTTGCCCCTGCCCTTTGAGGAATTCTGACTAAAGAGGCGGGGCAACATCTTATTTTTAGGCCCCTGTTACCCAGGGATTTCAGCCACCTGTGCAGCTGCATCACTGTATCTGTGCAAGGAATTTCCAGCTCACTGGTGCCGTAAGATTTGCATCAGTGCTGTTTGCCTTGCTGGCTGAAAGCCTTACGGAGGCTTGGCCTTATAGCCAAACCAAGGCTTGTGCTAGACAGGTTTATGTCCAAAAAAACATACTATTACGTATGCTTTGTGAAAATAACAGAAAGAAATAAATTTTAAAAAATGAAGCAAGGAATCTGGAAGAGAAGAAGCTGTCAGATGACTGTAGTCAGATTTAAAGTCACGCATTGAACGTGCTGCAATGTAGGAAATCCTTTTTTTCTTGCATTCCAGACACATACAGTAATTTTTTTCTTTTAATATAGTCAAAATAAGCCATCTTGTTATAAAAATACTATACATACAGAATTTGTCCAAATAAATATGAAATAATTATTCAAACATGTTTGTTTTGGCTATGCTATGAAATGCAGTGAGAGCAGCTGAAAATGAAATACTGAAATGTACATTTCTTTTTTAACAAGCAACATGAAGTGGAGGCTCATTTTGTTTGAGAGTCGTAACTGTGATTAATGATACTCGGACAAGACCGCGTATCCCGTGCCAGTTTTAAAGGGCTCTATTTTAAGTGCATAGTACGTACCTCATTCGCCAATATCCTGTGTACAAGGAGGCCATTTGAAGCAGAGCACACCCCAAAGACACAATTTTCCCTCTGTGCTACTCTTAAACCAAAGCATCTTGTAAAACCTCTCTCATGAGGATCAGAACAAGCAATCAGCTGTTAACACTGCTGCTGGTGTACTCAACAGACCACTTTTACATAATAAAATGGATGGTTTTGTATTCTGTGCAGCAAAATACAATTATATCTCTATTAGCACCAAACTCTGAGATAGGGAAATCCCGTGGCTAGCTGATGGTCTTAAAAGGAAATACAGGGGCACGTCCCTGCTCCACCGTATGATCAAGCCATCTGCCAAACCCGAATTGAAGTCTAACAGCTTTAACAAGATATCCATCAGTCCAAGGAGAGCGACACGCTTAAATACCTTGGAAAATCTACACTTAGGAGGCAAATATTTTATATTGTCAAGATAGGTGAAATGATCAGAGCTCCGTGAACGCTGTAACATTTTGCAAACATAACAGCAGTGGTATCCAGCAGGGGCTTCTGGATTTATTAATGGAAAAAAATTACATCATAGACAAGTATGTGCTGGCACTGAAATACTGCAGGAAAAAAACCACTGGTGAAACTAAAGGGCTTGTAGTACCTTAGACCTCTTAAGGAGCCCAAGATGATCCTCCTCAGCAAATCAGACCTCCTGGGAAAAGCTTTCAGATGTTGTTGCTGCATTTGAGTAGCATCAAGACAGAGCTCGGGATATTGGTAGTGTCCATGCAGATTTTGTCCAAATGAGATTCATTACTGTTGCTTTATCTCTTCAAGTCAGCAGAGTTGCTGTTTGCATTAGCAGAGTTCTGGCACACTGAGAACCTTGCCTGGCTTTGCCGTGTCTCTCCTTGAGCTTGTAGTCACACAGCAACTCTTCAAAGCAAAGCCATAACTGATAACTGCCTTCCCAGGCAGTCCAGAAAAGAGATCCATGAGCTTGGGTTGACCAAGGAGAATAGAGACCCTAAAGTGGTGAGCTTCCAAGCCAAAATTCAGGACTGGAAAAAAAGTAAACCCTACAAAAGTAGTAGATTATTACCCCACAAAAGCAGCAGATTATTATCTTGTTCCCCTTTTTACCAACAGCGACTTTTTTACTGTACCAAAAATGTGGGGTTTTTTTTCTGAAGCGGGCTTTTTTATTGTCTTCGTCATGCCAAAACCCCTTCAATGACTTACTGGCCTCCTTTAGTCACCCTGGCACATCATGAGAGAGAGTTTTTCGTCTGTAAATTTTTCACAGGTCACTGAAGATGCCACTTTGGGGATCTGGAGGTCTCAGAATTGGATCCCTTTCAAGGCTGAGAAAGAATCTTCCTTTGGAGGGGATTTTTCAAAGGTTAAGCTTGGAGTTGATTTCATTTAATGTTTTCATTACCACCCTGACACAAGTAGGATAGAATGTAGGACTTGGAGTGGTAGCATTGCTAATGAAACACACTGATGACACATTGTTTTGAAGCTTCACCAATAAAGGAGGATAAAGTCATAGAAGAATGAGAAGAGGTTAAAGACTTGAGAAACAAGTGAAATGAAATCAAGCAGACAGCAAATCTCGTGTCAAGGACTAAATTCATGATCTCATCCACCGTAAATAAGGGAAGAGGAGGAAGTTCTGGGGTCATAAACTGGTCACAGGCTGGTTATATGCCACCATCACAACAAACTACATTTAATGTTAGAGCACTTCAACTAAGTGTCTACCGATGCAAATATTTATACCATTGCACAACCATCCATAAGACGTTACTTAAAATGATGTCTGCAAGTCTGCTAAGAACTCCAACTTCCATAGCCATAGGGAGAAAAGCTCCTAGGATAAGCAGCAGGAAGACCTTCCCTGAGATGAGAAGGGGTTGGCTTGTCTAGCTAAAGGCATCTCTTTTCTATAAAACACTTTGGAGAAAAGGGCTGGGGATGATGCTATGCAAAGCTTAGAGCCAAATTAGCACAAAAGCATACAGCTAAAACAGGCCATATGTAATTGCAGTCTGGAAACCAGAGGTTTCCTGCCAAAGTTCTGGACATGCATCCAAAAGCGGGTTTTGGGTAGCTGGGGTAAAGTATGTTAAGTCAGTGGTAGGCACTATACTGCCTTACCAGCACTAACCCAAACACCACAGGCTCTCTGTCTTGCCTCTAAATCTGGGACATGAATATCCACCACACCTGACAGTACAACAGCCCCTGGCCCCACTGAGTCTCCTGTCTGGGAGACCTAAGCCAGCCTTCTCCCAGTCCAACATGTGCAAGCTCTCCGCTCCTGTGCCAGGCAGGGAACTTACCTGCAATTTGCAAACTGTCACCGAGCTGAAAACTGCCCATCTTGGGCAAATAATGGGAACTCACTCAACGCAGCCTCTGCAAACCTAATCTAAGTAGTAGCAGACATGCCATGGCTCAGGGTGCTTCAGCGTGAAGCGAAGTGAAACCAGCCCCACAGCAGCTGTAGTTGCAGGGAGCCAAACCTACCCTAGGCTGCTGAATAGCAACTGATTGCTGTGCCTGGCTCACAAAGATAGCCTGTTATGGTCTGCCCTTTGCTATCTGTGCTCCTATCTGCTATTTCCAGCCTGCCACAGCGAGCTGCAAAATCTGGATGTTTCTCTTCCTTTGGCTTCCACTTTTGCTGTGTAAAAAATGCTAAGTTTTAAGAGAGGTATGGGCTCTAGCAACCTAGTCTAGTTGAGAGATGTCCCTGCCCGTGGCAGGGACAAGGGGTAGTGGTTTCAACTGAAAAAGAGTAGATTTAAATTATGTATTAGGAAGAAATTATTTTCTGTGAGAGCGATGAGACACTGCAACAGGTTGCCCAGAGGAGCTGTGGCAGCCCTCTCACTGAAAGTGCTCAAGGCCAGGTTGGACAGGGCTTTGAGCAACCCGTTCTAGTGGAAGGTGTCCCTGCCCATGGCAGGGGAACTGGAACTAGAGGGACCCTTCCAACCCAAACCGTTCTATGATTACAGCGACAAGACCTGTAGACCTCCACCTTTTCTTCACAGAGTCTGGGTGGAAGGCCGGCAAGAGCTCAATATATGTGTTTACTTTGGGAGTACAGCCTCCGCATTTGTCCAGAAAACAGTCTGAACTAGTTAGTCCTTCAGCCAGATGAAATCAGGATGGCTTCAGTGAAAACAATGCATTACATCAGCTGAAGCAGTTGAGGAACTGGCTCTGCCTCACTTTGGGATTAATGTATCAAAGCATTCCTCCTGCCATTGTGCTGGTGTCCTCACCCCGCTGACAGCGTGTAGACACGAGAGCGAGGAATCACGTGGCCTTGCTAACGAGGGCTCGATGCTGTCTGCTTACTTGATTTTCCCTGTGGTTTGTCTGCTCCATGCTGTGTGGCCTCATCCGCTCCCATCCTAAATGTTGCCGTGTTAAGCTGAGCCACATTTTCCAATCAGGCCCTCCAGGTTTTCTTCAACTTCAGTTGTTTTGGGCTGCAGTAAAACACAGTCACAACACATGATCTAAAAACAACCAATTGTTTGTAGCAGATCAAGAGCTTGCACTAATTAGTCATGCTGTTCTGTAAAATGGCATATGAACGTCATTTTGGGAAAGCTTATGTGAAACCACATCACAGTTTAACTCCCTCGACCGAAGCGAAAGAGGGGGAAGGAGGTGCAGTTTGCTGTCCCTGTGGAAATCCAGCCAGAATTCATCCAAAGCACAGATCAGAGGCAAAACATGCCTTTTTCTAAAGCACAGCAGAACTTGGCCGTGCTCTATTTCTAACCATCTTTCACACTTGTCAGGGATGAGTTATTTTCCACTCACCTATTTTACAGCAACATGAAAAATTGCCACATGTCTTCTCAGTCAACAGTTCCAACCACTTCACGTCAAACAAAAGAGCACCTTTGTCTGATGCCTCATGGTTCTGCATTGGGAACCAAAGCTGTGCATCGCTACCCCAGCTCCCGTCACCTCTCTGGTCACCCACTTACACAGACCAGCAGCAAACCGACAGTGTCAGCTAGTAATTCCTGGCTTACCTAAAATAAACCTTGCTGGTGCTAAAGGATTTCAGATTCCAGCTGTGATAATCACTAGCAGGGCAGGAAGGCAGGTCATTATGGTTTCCTGAAATACAGACGTTTGCCTAAACTGGGAAGTGAAAGGAGATACCGGTTAACAAAACATTTGGAGGAGAGGGAGACAAAACATTTCAGACATTACAGTGTGTTAGAGTTGGTGCATCTGATTTTAAGTTATAACATGTTTTTCTGGCATCCCTAGCATTCCTGGTTTTCGTGCCCAGTGACTGGTGAATGGGATGGGGGACTGACTCGTCTGCCTGGCTTTCCCTGACCTCCGCCTCTCCCTGCACCCCTAAGCTAACTCATCCGTTAGTCATTGCACCCCGGCCCAGCCCTGCAGCAGTGACCACCCTGCTCTGCACGTTTGCTGTAGGCTTTTCTGTAGCATTAATTGTTACACCAATGAAACCTTGCTGATCCTTCCCTGTAGGAATGTGAAGGAGTTAGCTCCTCTGTTCTCCATCAACAAAGAGCCAAAGCAGTGAAGCAAGTGTTGTCAATTTCTCTGGTGTTTAGTTTTCCTGTTGAAACAATTAAAAGAAGATTTTGTTTCCAAACATAGTGAGTTACCACAGAAACCTTTCATTTCAGCCACGTGTAAAAATGACTAACTAACTAAAGCATAGAATGCCTCAAAGTGGACAGAAAGCAAAATGTGTGCGTGCCTCTAGAAACCACCAACTTCCATTGCTGGCTGGTTGGCCTGTCGAGGACCTGACTGGAAACAAATGCCAGAGGCAGGAACAGAATGGCCTCAGCCACAAGTCTCTGCTTTTCGTTTTTTCGCTTCCGTGTTTCCTAGCTCTGCATTTCCCTAAGGACAGCTACTCAATATATAGCTACTTATTGTAGGGTTTCCAGCATTAAAGTATGTAGTAAGGCTGGGTACTGTGAGAAGGAGGCATCTTCCCAGGGATTGAGAGACGCTGCCTTTTTGCCCAACCTCAACTACTACGGAAGTTTTCATTCTCCCTGACCTTGTAGCTGGGATGGCAGAAGGGAAAGGCAGAAAAGAGATTTCTCTACAGTGGCGTCTTTTGGGACAGTTACTAGTTTACGTTTCAGAAACATCTTGAGTGTATTAGTGGCTCAACTCAGCTAATTAGAAATTCCCAAAATAATTTTTAATACATTTTTCAATTATAAAAGGAGTTGCTCTAGGTAACTGCAACAGATAGATAGATATGGTTCCCCCTTGAGGCATCTTCGTTCCGTCCTAGTTTATTGGCAACAGATGACTCGTTTCACCTCTGTGTAACGGAATGACCGCTTTACTACTCTTCCAGCAGTGGCTGGCATGAAACAAGGTTGCTCAGGCTCATACAGATGAAATGTTTTCTATTCTTACAGACCGTGTCTGTAACACCCAGTCCATGAGACTGAGAACCGGCTGAAAACCAGCCAAACATTTAGATGTGACCTGAAGAAGCAAGACTATGATGTGGCCACCGGCCCACTATAAAGCACAGAGACGCAAAACCCATCATAAAATGCCCTGTGGACACATCTGTATTAAACATCCAAAAGCTAGGTTGGGACTTCAGGGAAAATAAAATCATATTCACACCCACGTGAGCTTTCCAAGTCTGTGCTAGACAGTATTACTTAAATACTTGTCTTTCGATGCACTGGCAAACTGTTTTCAGTTGCATTCGTTACCACTGTCTCGCACACACAGACAGATGAAGCACTTCTGAGGGAGATTACTGAGCCGGGAGCAACTTTTGGCTGTCAGTGAGCTCTTCTGTAGCCCTTCACGTACAGCCATTTTTAGCCTGGTTTCCTAAGGGAACACGTGTGATTGCTCTGTAAGTGTGCGCTGGTCCCAGACTAATAGCTCAAGCCAGCTGGCCATTTGCCACCAAATTTATCAGAGAGGTCAAGGTCCATCCCAGTCACGATATCCCCGCTGGCAAAAAAGCAGCACATGGAGCTCATGGCAGGCACTGGACCATGCAAGTAGAAAGAGAGCGTTTAAGTGCTTTAATCATGTAAAATGCTGCAAAACCTGCACCTTATTAGATAACGATGTCTCTTCTTTCACAGAATTGTCTCCTAAGTTTCCATACCCTTCAAGAGCCAGCTCTCTCTTTGAAGTCAGGTACCCAAGCTAGAGGCAAGGGCCTCTGCATCACAGCTCTTTTGGCAACGTGGGCTGGACTCACAGCTGGAGGGGGGATCCTCATGGCCAAACTCTGCTGAGTAAAAGAGAACATGGATTTTGGGATAAGAAAAACATTCAATGCATATATTTTTTCCTAGAGAAAACCACATGCACCTTTCACACAAGCTGCAATTTACTTATTATACATATGGCAAGAACTGCTCCACACACTGAGGGGGAACACAGACTACTTTTCGTCTCTCTTTCCACCTCCAGCAACCCCATCAGGGGCTGTTCATAGCAACTCATAAACAAGTTTTGAGAACCCCCCTATAAATCGCAAGGGATCGTGGCTAGCAGGTAACCAGCATGAGTAGGCAGCTGCCTGCAACAGTCTCTAGCTGGAGCATGACTAAGTAAGGAGGTTTGTGGCATATGTTTCCCACCTCAGCACATCTGTATGCTTCAAGGCTATTTATTGTGACCCAGAGTGTAATTTAAAAGGTGTAAACAACTTTACCTGTCTCCTGAAATGGGTAGTGCTATAGGAAGTGCTATAGGAAAGCCTTTCTTGTGGTTCATACTTGTATTCGTTTTGTAATTTAATACCACTATACTTAAAATGTTTATTGTAGTCAGTAGTTATTTTCCCTCCCTGGTCTTTAACACATGCTAATGCTCACCGTCACTTATCATCTGGGAGCTATTAATATTAGGCTTGTTTAATGTTTCCAAGCCAATCTCTGGAGTGTTTTAGTGATGTTAATAATTAATACAGGAAGACTAGCATTTTAGAAGCCTGAAGCAGTTTACGGCAGGCTCAGTTTCAAGCCTCTGTGTGAGTGATCTGTTCATCATTACAACTCCACCAGTCCTCAAAACATTTCTTAGCTCTCTGTCAGCGCAACAGTGAGGAGCCCAGTCTTTTTTTCATTAACACAGCCCTTTTTCTTCTCCAAACTGACAAAATAATCTTTTAAGGCTCCACTGCAGTGGTGACAAACCTTATCTGTACGATCATGAGTGGGCTACCCTGGGTCTTCAGGCTACTCTGGATCTTCGAGCTGCAGGATCTGAACTTCAATTGATCCTACTACGTTAGTTCATGACATTACTGCAGGCACAGAAAAGGAGAAACGGCAAAGACCAGGATGCTTAGAAAAAAGCATTTCCGTTCCAAGCCAGGTCTCTGTGATTAACTTCTTACCCATGTTTTCTATGAGAACCATCACGCAAACAAGGGATTGCATGTTTAACAGCATAGCTATGGTGAACAGTTTTGAGACATGAGAACATAAGACCTTGTGACCTCTGGATGGACCAATTAGTTTGAATTCATTCTGCCTGCTACAGTTTCAGATGTTTCTTCTTGAAACAGATAGTATTTTGAAAGTGGAAGAGCCCTGGTTTATTTCTGAGGCTGTGTATCTACTGGTGGCTGACAAGAGCCAGGCTGGCTTGCTCACCAAGAGGCAGCATGCTCACTTCTCTCAAAGCTGGCCAGGGACTCCGCAGACGAACACTCCACATTTTGGAGCCCAGCTCAAAGGAGCACAGTGAGGAGAGCTGCTCTGCAAGAGCAGGGCGAGGACTGCAGGTGGCTTCTCATCAGTGAGCTCATTTACAGTTATATCCCAAAAGCAAGGCATGCTGTATATACTTGCACACAATTCCTTTGAAGCTGGAAATACAGAGAGACAAGCTGTCTGTTCTGCAGCTGGTGCAGGAGCCAAAACCACTCAGGCAAAAATCACAGCAAAAGCCACATTTTTATTCTGGGCTCTGCCTGCCCATGGCCAGCTGTCTGAATCTGACCATAACCTCACTTTTATCCAGCTACCCAGAGTTCACAATAGACACAGTGTTGGCTTTGCAACAGCATCAAGATGACGGGCAATGCTCTCAGAAAGCCTGGTGATAGAGGGGCAGCCCATCAAATCCTATATAGAGAGCAGGCTGCGGCAGCAGAGGCTTTACATCAGGTGAGGGCCGGTTTAGCTCAGTGGGTTGAGCCTGGTGCTTGAAACACTAAGGTTGCGGGTTCGATTCCCATTCGGTTCTCATGTGTGTTGCCTGACCTAGTCGAGAGGTGGAGTCCCTGCTCACAACAGGGAGGTTGGATTAAAATGATCTCTGAGGTCCCTTCCAGCCCAGGCCATCCTATGATTCATTCTATGAGCAGTGGCCCATGGCCTCTATGGGCTTTTCAGCATGGCCCAGAGCACTAAAGCCGCCAGATTATGGCACAGGACAACAGCAGGATTCAGTCACTATCAAATATGTACCCTATACTTTCTAAAATGCCTGTGTACATACGGACATAGCTATACTAATTTCTGTAAAAGCAAAGAAGGATTTCCAGGACACCATGTCTAGCGAGCTCATACTGCTCTATCCACATTGCTTCAATCTGCACAGGTGTAACTTTAAAATAGCTCTGGCAAACCCCGTCTTTGTTGTTTAGGTCAGAAAAGTTTCACAAAACCCTTCCAGCATCAATAACACATTTTCTCTCCTCCTCCACATCTACCACCAGCAACAAAAACAAAAAACCTGAAAAGCCGCTTATGCTGTCAGACATTTTCTTCTCAGAGCAAGAGGCAATGTGGATAGCAATGCTCATGGTGTAATCCAGGCAGCTGAAACACACTGGGGTATCTGTGGCTGTCCCATGTCAGACGAGCCACATTCAGGAGTGAGGTCACAGCCATCCATCTCCATGGGAAATGGTGCAGCAGTGCTGTGGTACAAGCAGAAAAAAAAAAGCCCGAAGGTGCCCAAGCAAGCAGCACAAACAGTGCTCAGTGGAGCAGGGCTGCTGAGACCTCAGCTGTACTCTTGAAACATGCTCAATGAGAAGAAATGAGAGCATTTCAGTTCAAAACTCACCCATCAGAAACAACTTCACAGTATTCAGGGATCTCAGGGATCCAAAAAGGGTAAAGCTGAGGGTAAGCAGCAATTTCCAAGCAATATAAGGTCTTAGTGGAAGCCCTGATGGAGATCAGACCTCCTGCACAGAGCATGCCCTGGGGAGCACACATAAACCGAGTGGACAAGCCAAATGGAGTGGGAGAAAAAAAGTCAAGGGAGACAAAATAACTTCCCACAGGCAGACAGCAGGGAAGTGGCAAAACTGTGGGTTTAGCCTTTGCTTTCAGCTCAGGGTAGTGCCCTTATTACTGGACCCTGATGCGTTTTCCACCTAACCACACTTCCTTAAGTAAGGGATGATTTACAGAGTTCATATCGATGTATTAATGCTTCCTCACATGAATCAAAAGGAAACAAGTGCTACACAACCACTAAGACCGAGCCCTCCAGGAGCTCCCAAACTTCTACAGAAAGATCTATGTCCTTGTGCCTCCTTTTAGTCAGAGAAAGAGGGAAGGAGAGGCAACCTCCCCAAAGTTTCACAGCAGGCAGAGCCAGAAATACAAGATTATGAGAGTTATTCTTGAATGTTTACTCAACGGGTATTTTTTTTACCTCTTCGGCATTCCTGTGCACTCCCGAAATGCCACCATTTCCTTCACAGTTAAAAATCAAAGAAAAGAGCTGAGGTAGAGCAGTGGGGGAAGGTCTATGAGGTGGTTCCAAGTGCTCAGATCATGCACTGCTTGGCTGGAGATCCATACCATCCCTGCAGCCAAACCTGTCCTGCAAATTCTTGTGACATAATTACATCAGATGAGCATAAAATCAAATGCAACCCATCAACTTGGAAAAACAACCAATACCCAGTTTTACCAGTAAAGCTTATTTTAGGTAAGGAGCCCTTCACTGCACTAGCCCAGCTGAGCAAGGTACACCTCTAACTCTGTGCAAGTTATGCTGGGTGTTTTACTGATCCAGTTTCGATGCAGCCGCAGTCTTTATTTGCCAGCCACTTGCTGCTGATCCTGAGCAAAATATTTTCATGCTCAAGAAGCAGGCAAGCAGGCCAAGATACTCTGCAAAAAAAAAGCCCTGCCTCCCTGACACTGCACCAGTGTTTATCACAAAGACTCATGTTCCAGTTATTTGAAGAACAGAGGCCACCCAAAAACAAGCTGGCTGTCCAGATGCAGTTCTGGCAGGAGACCTCAGTCCATCTCTCTCGTCACCCTCAGTGACTGCTGTCTCGGGTCGTTGCACAGTGCAGAAGCCCTACTGTGGAGCAGAAATCCCCGTTGTCTTAACTCGTAGATGAGCTGTGCCCTCTAGTGGGGTCTGTCTCAGCAGGAGCCGGAGAAGGACCCGTCCAGGCGGCGAAAGCTCCAGCCCATGCAAAAGACTCCCTCTCCTGAGCTCCGGAGGACTCAGGGGCATTCACACCAGCCAGGCCGTAGGACTTTGTGCGAGAATCTCGGTTACCCCATGTCCCTTTATAAAAGCCCTTACCCAAAGCATCCGAGATGTAACATCTGCTCGGGCTGAGGAGACTGGTATGAAAATAACAGAGCACGAGACGAGTGCTTATTGCAGTGGCGCAAGTTGGAAATTAAGTTTGCTTTAGTGGCTACAAAGCAATCCTTTCATAAGGCTTCAAAACCTTCCAGCCAAGACCAAGAGCCTTGTTTTCTACTAACAATAAATGCTTAGTTTAGGTGCATGATGTTACCATTAGCCTGTAGATCCAAAGAAGCAGGTAAATGAGAGCAGACAGCCCTTCAGCATTGCTCAGCACTGTGGGCAAGGATTCTTGCTGCAGCAATCCCAGCCTAAGGTATCCATGCCCCCAACCCTTCCCAATCCCTGAGAAGCCTTTGAAACATCTATTCTGTGCCAGTGCAACTGTTCACAGGGTCACACTGAGACTCCCACCAAAGAATGGATCCATCCAAAGTCCAGGGGAAAAAAAAAAAAAAGGCTTTAAACTCAGCTCGTTTCACCACATAGCCTTGTGAAATAAATCATGTGAGAGGGACAAGAGCACCTCAACTGCTTCTGTGCTGAAAAAATTATACCAGCCTCAGACAGTTTAGATTTTCACAGGGTTGTTAGGAATGTCTTCAAAGGATCCCCAAATCTTGTTCTAGCCTCTGCAAAGCTGATGGGAGGGGACATGGAAAGGTAAACATTTTCCTTCCCTTTGCCAAAAAAAGCTGCTCTCAGGCTGAAGGTGTGTGTGGGTATACTCAAGCTAGTTTTTCTGCAACGGTTCAAATCTATGCACGGACATATTCCTATATGAAAGGAAATACTCATTTAACTTGCAAACCAAAACTTCTCATAGTGATTCCACTTGGTGGGGAGCACTCCTCTCATATGATATCTGCGTAACTCTTGGGTGCCTGCACATATCATTTCATCTTAGAAATGGGAAGTAATTGAGCCACAGCAGTCAGACCTTGGAAGTCACAAGATACACTCTTCATTTCAAAACTGGGATGGTATTTTCTTAAGCTTGCTTGCAGGACTCCTGCTTTTCACCCCGCTTCTTATAACTGTTAAGACTGGTTTTTGTAAAGCCTGTTTCATTTCTACAATATATTAGGAGCTGTTATTGAAGGAAAGACACTGACTGTGTCGAGACAAGTGACAGAAATAAAAATCTAAATGAAGATAGTTTTTGGAATTATCACTCTAGACCTGCTATCCCAATGCATTAACTTGCTGTGATTTCTCTCAAGATGTTAGAGCCCTAGCAAGAACACTCTTCTCCAGGCACCAAGCCCCACCTGCCTGTGATAATTAGCTATTACCTTAATCAAAAGCACTCGGTTTTTGCTCACTTTGCACCTCCCCAGCTTGTCTGCTGAAGTGCTTTGCAAGAGAAGTACGTTTGCTGCCTCCCACCAGCTGGTAAAACAAATTGCTTTGGCAATCCCAGGCCTAAGTTACCTGAGCCTGTACCCTGGCACAAGACCAAAGCCAGGTCTCGCATGCGTCAGCAGAAATTGCCGTGTTATAAAAACCCAGAGAAGGCTGGGTCCCTGGCACACCACGTCTCTGACCGACCCCACACTCAGCCCTCACTGGTCCTCAAGCCCCCGTGGTGGGGTGCAGGCTGCTTTTACTCCCTGTGCCCCTAGCAGCGAGGCTGGCTTCAGACCCCAAGGTATTGGGAAAAAAACACCCACCCATTCATTCATCCGTCCACCCACTGCCAAACTCCAGCATGGGAGGTAGGGAAGGAGAGAGAGACGAAGGGAGGGAGGGATGGATGGAGGGGGTGCAGGGGGCACGGCCACCAGGCGTGCTCCAGGCGTGCTCAGTGTGACGGCAGCCCTGTGGTCCCGCCTTGCCTACGAGTCTAAGGTTCATTGATCTCCCGTTGCTTCTCACCTTTGACACCACTCCCTGGGAACTGCTCGGGTGGTTTCGCTTTTATGTGCTCTTGGTGCAGAGAGACTCAGGCAGCCAGACAGGGCTGTCGCCCCTGACCCCACGAACCAGAGCGCCCAGAGGAAAGCGAGGCTTCGGGAAGGTAAGGTAAAGGCATCCTCTGCCGGGGGATTCCCTGCAGGGCAAGCCCCAGCCCCAGCCCACCACGGTGCTTTTCCCAGACAAGCTCCCGCAACTCTCATTCTCCCACCGGGAAGCAGCCCCGCATCCCAGCCACAGAGGGAGGGCATCCAACAGGGAGGGCAGCAGCACCACGCTCAGCAGCTCCCAGCCCAAGCGAAGAGATCTAGGAAGACTTAAGAAGCCCTCTGCCCTACCCCCATCCTCTCAGATAGCCAACAAGCTGCTCTGAAGATCTTAGCAGAACACTTGGTCTCACACACAGCTTAGGGCGGTCTCCTTTCATTGCTGCCTTATTTCCCCAACTCGATCCAGCTGCACAGTTAATGACCCTTATTGTGTTGCCCTTAGCTCTGAGGCAGGCTGGTTGCATTGAGAAATCAGCACTATGTAAATCTAACACTGTTTACGCGTTAGGTCTTTGCAGTTGGGATTTGTGTATCCCCTGGTAACCTTGGCTTAAATGAACTTTCCAAGCAGCCAGGCTCCTACACCAGCACTGTGAGAACTTTAGCAGGTAGGAGGAGGGTCCGGAAAGCACAGGAGTACTTTGAGGTAAATACTAGAAGTTAATTGGGGAGTTAAGTGCGTGACCGCTATAAGGGGGATAAGAACCTAGATCTGAAAGAACCTAAAAACATCGTGTCCAAAAATTGAAGGGCTAGATACTCAAGACTTACATGAGTAGCATTGGAGTCCTGTTTTTTCCAAGAAGTTCACTAACTGTGGTGCCTGTTCATTGCTGCACCCCTGCCGAAACTCAGGAAATGTCACCAGTGGTTTTAGGATCTTCTTAGAGCTTATGGTTTAGAAAAGTTTAGACATCAGTTAGACGTTGTTAGACTTAAACATTAATTTCCCGGGAAGTTGAGTCTTAAATAACACTTCTCAATAACTCCATCCCAAACATATGCATCTTTGCTTTCTTTACTGCTTTCCATCGGAAATAAAAGGCTTATCCCCTGCCAATAAATATACCAGGATGCCCCCTCCTCAGGTTAAATATACTGCAGAGATACTAATTTATTGAGCAGCAAAAGCCAAGCCCTTGCTCTTATATTCCAGCACAAATATCTACTCTACTGCCTCGTATTCCTAGCTTTTTGTTTCTAGTATTTATGCCCATAAAAAATAAATTTGAAAGGATGCTCCTTAGACAAAGTCCACCTTCCTGCTAATTATAAACAACTGAGTCACACATAAAACAATTTGTCAGGTTCTTTCTTGGAAACATTGAGGGCAGGTGGTTAAAGTGCAGTATAACTGATGTGGTGCTGCTGCCTTACCTGACAAACAAATCACCTTTAAGTTGATTTACATTCTTCCTCATACCCACCCATTGCCCATGGGAAGGAGAGAGGAGACTTCGCAGGTGTCTGGCCACAAATACAATTTCCTGGGTGCAATGATATTTAATTCTCCATTAGGAAGTGTGAAATGATCTGCCTTGTGGCTGTTACAGCGCTCGCCTTCTAGCTAAGTCTAAGATCAGGCAAGCCTGTACCAAGTATCTGCTGCTAGACACAGCTATCACAAAATATTAAGCTGTACCTGGAGACTAAATTCACCAAAAGGATATTTACAGTTGATTGAAGAGAAAGGCTTGTCTAGACTAATCTCCAGCTTTCCCTACTCCTCAGCGTGTCCTCTAGGCATGAGGACAGGACTTGTAATATCTAAGCTATTCCCGAGGCTACTCCCAAAATTGCTGAGTTACTCTTTACCAGGATCAAACTAAAAAGACCCAAAATCCAGCATCTAAGCAATCCCAGCTCAGGTATCAATACAGCCTTCTAGCATTAAACAGAGAGTAACAGAATGAAATAACGAGAAACTGAGTTTAAGAGAGACTATCTTGGCTATTTTCCGTTCAACTTCTTGCTTCCCTGGAGAGTTTTATGGCTTATCACATACAGTAGCTAATGTAACTGCCCAGAAAGGATAGCAGCCTTATCTCCAGGCTTATAAAGAGGCAAATATATGTAATTAATACCAGAAGGAGCACAGCTTCATGCTGTGCTGCAGGGTTTATCTTTTTCACAGAATCACAGAATGTTAGGAGTTGGAAGGGACCTCAAAAGATCATCTAGTCCAACCCCCCTGCCAGAGAAGGATCACCTACAGTAGGCCACGCAGGAACTCGTCCAGGCAGGTTTTGAATGTCTCCAGAGAAGGAGACTCCACAACCTCCCTGGGCAGCCCGTTCCAGTGCTCTGTCACCCTCACAGTGAAAAAGTTTTTCCTAATGTTTTTGTGGAACCTCTTATGTTCCAGCTTGCATCTATTGCCCCTTGTCCTATCACTGGACATCACTAAGGAGAGCCTGGCTCCATCCTCCTGACATTCACCCTTTCACCCTTTACATACTTATAAACATTAATGAGGTCACCCTTCAGCCTCCTCTTCGCCAAGCTAAAGAGACCCAGCTCCTTCAGCCTTTCCTCACAAGGGACGGGCTTCTTTCATCATCTTTGTAGCTCTGCCCTGGACTCTTTCAAGCAGTTCCCTGTCCTTCTTGAACTGAGGGGCCCAGAACTGGACACAATATTCCAGATGTGGTCTCACCACGGCAGAATAAAGGGAGAGGAGAATCTCCCTTGGCCTTCTAGCCACCCCACTTCTAATACACCCCAGGATGCCATTGGCCTTCTTAGCCACGAGGGCACATTGCTGGCTCATGGTCATAAAAGGCTATCACGTTGGTCAAACATGGCAAAGCCATGTTGACTGCTCCTAATGACGTTCTTATCCTTGATATGCCTAGAGACAACACCGAGGGTAAGTTGTTCCATCACCTTTCCAGGGACGGAGGTGAGGCTTAAAAAAATATAACTCGCTCCGAACTAGCTGTTCTGCACAAACTGCAATCCCATTCTTTACTGCTGGGCTGTACAAGCTGCGGGAGAAGATTTTACCCTTTTTTTTAAGGGGATGAAAGCCCATTTCACCAAGCAGAAAAACTACCCACATCTAAAGATACAGACTCGAGTTCAGTCGGCACCAGGATCACTCTTGGTGAGAGCCTGCTTTGATAATAGCTCAAGGAAGGGAGAAGAATTAAAGGTTTAGAGCCTGACAGATTACAGGAGGAAGACAGGCAAACTAAAGAGACATGTGGGATGAGCAATGCACAGGAACAAGAGGCTTTTGTCTAACGAGGGAGCCACAGAGAATTTCCTGGACCAGGAGCTACATTTATGCCTTTATAAAGGTGTTACTTCTTATTCACTTGCAAGATCTGCACCCCAAACTCCTGCAAGCCCCAGGGATTAATTGAAATCATTGCACCAAATCTTCCTTATAAGCCTTGCAGGTCCCTGCTTTCTGGCTTACCGGGGCTTTCTTCAAAAGCACATGAAGGGAAGCACCCCATGCTAGCAACATTCACCCCAGCACAGCAGGCTCTTAATCTGGCATGCAAAAGTGGCAAGAGGGTCAGGACACACAGACAGGGACCAGTAGCAGGACATGAACATTTCAGCATCCTTCACAAGGCTTCTCTGTTGCCTTTGGGTGTACATCTCATCTCTGCACATTGCAGTTACAGGCTTGCTCCTGGCATGTTTTCCCCTCTCCTGCTGCATGTGAGGTGGTGTAAATGCATGCAACATCACCTCATGGCCTTCTGCTCAGTTCAACACCCCGTGACCTTTCATCTTCAAGCTCTGCATGAACTTCCCTCTCTCTCACACAGCAAGTAATTTTAGAGGAGGAGCTCTGCAGGGAGGAGCCAGGGCAAAGCTGTGGCTAGCTGTAAGACAGTGTTATTTATTACCCTTGGCTGACAGCAAGGCAAGTGTAACTTACTTGAGCTCAAGGCTGGGAGAAGAGGAAACGTGCCATCCAGGAGGGCTCACGCTGACCACTCTCTTCCCAGGGTATGTGCAGCGCTCTGCAGCAGCTCTCTTCAAGTCAGGTTTGAGATGATAACTGTTGTTTCAGGCTGCGTTCCCCCCACTGTCCTGGGCCACGCTGAGCGATGCATAGTCATCAGTTGTGGTGCAACGGTCATGAGGGCATGAGACTTAATAGGCCTGTCTGCCCAGGGTTTCTTAGTTTATGGCAGAGGAGCATGTGGAATCTGCTTTGTGTGCTGCTGTCCTTAAGGATGCTTGAGCCAGGTCCTCCGACTCTTGCTTTTTCACCATGAAAAGCAACATACTGCCTTGAAGTGTTGCTGCCACACAACCCATCAGCTCTTGAGGTGCTCAGCCCAGCCATCTGCACAGGGTAGTGCCCTCAGCAAGCTGGTAGCAGCATCACCTCCATGCCTGAGTTCACCTCCAGCCTGAGTTAGGCTCTCCTGGTATAACTTCTAATCAAGACCCACAATAAGAGTGGAACATCACCCTAACCTCTTCACCAGGAATTTGGGAAAGGAGCTATGCTCAAGAGCAAGGCAGACCTGTAAGTGATGTCCTTTTGCCATTAACTTTCTCTAGCATGTCCTCTCTTTAAAGGAGATGCACCCAATTCAAACCCCTTGTCTACATCCAAAAAGACCTCTTGCATCAAGTTTCTTTCTAAAGATCTCCACCCTCTGGTCATAGATAATAGTGGCAGAGGGTTTGATGTATTAAATTTCACTAATGGTTTTGTTCTAGCCTGTTTTGAGGTTAAACTCCCCACCTGCCCTACTGCCACCAGTCAGGAGTTGATGCAGAAGACTCAGCTGATGGACCTGGGATCACTGCAGATGTGTTTTGAACAGAGCTGGTTTCCTTGCAGATCATTGCACAGAAAGCAATGCCAGACAACTCCATGGAGGGGATCCATCCCACCTACATCTACAAGGTGGTTCTGCTGGGAAGCACATCAGTGGGAAAGTCAAGCCTGGCTTACCGATATGTGAGAAATGACTTCAAAGAGTCACTGCCAACCGTGGGATGTGAGTGGCTTCAATAGCTTGATGGCTCTGCGCAAGAGACCAGGCCTAAATGCCCTTCCTCGCTGCGGGGTGAGATGTGGGAACACAAGCTGGTATATACTGCAGTGGCACAGACCCGTTTTTCAACACAATACAGACTTGTCCCAGAGCCAGACCTCTCCATTGCTTTCACCTTCAGATCTCTGCAGCCTGTTTTCTTCAGCACCAGACTGTAACCAAAGCCGCATCCAAAGTGCACAGGTTTGGCTTAGCACTATTTTTTGAAGGCAGATGAGCAGCAAAATGAGTGAAACCTGGAGTCCAAACCAGGTGGCACCACTTGCCCTTTGCAATGCCTGGTCCTGCACTGCCCTCACAGCTGTCTGGATACCCTAGGAGAGTATCTCCTGTACATGTGTTGCCCCAACCTCAATGTCCCACTGGAGCAAGGAGGTTCTAGCTGGGGTGCAGCCGGGCAGGACAGCTCAGGAGGTGATGGCGAGCTGCAGCAGGACCCCTCCAGCACTGCTCAAGGGTAGGCTCACTGCAGTGCTTTGTTCCTCCACCCTGCCTGCAGAGATGAGAGCACAGACCTCCCTACACCCTGTCCAGGCAACAAATCCCACACTCTGTCCCACTGGCAAAGAGGAGAGCACCTGCCCCATGCGGCCTGTGCTAACAAGCAATGCTGAACATCCTGTGTCATAAGGCAGGCCACGTACATGCTCATGCTTTGACAAAAACCATCTGGAGAGGTGTGAGCACTCTATTCCCCCTATAACCTCCCTCAGGCCAACACACCTGCTAGGATCAAGCTGCCTCCCCTATATGTTCACATCAGCACAGCTTCCCACCGCACCTAGACATTATAGATGCTCATTTTACGTGACATGCATAGGTTTTGCCCTGAGAAGACACAGAGGCTGTGGCCCCACCTGGAGCCTGAAGGACTAGTTGGTGGAGGAGAGTGAGGTGCTGTGGAGCTTCTCCCCTTGTCCCTCTGCCTCACCTCTGGCTGGTCTACAAGTAGCCACCAGCTCCCTGGGAGCAGGGATGGAGGCTCTCCTCTGGTGAGAGCCCTCTTCAGTGATATTCCTAGTCACAGCTCTCACAGGTCTGACCCACCAGTAAGGTGGAGGTAGCTCTCTGTCTGAGGACTATTCTGCAAACTCAGTTATCCAGCATCTAAACTGGTGTGCATCCACCCAAATCTGCTGCCAGGAAGGGCTTCCACCCTGCAACAAGCTGCCCTGCCCCGTGGCACACCATCCTATTGGTGGTGCCTGCATTTATGAGAAACACACCTCAGTTTTGTACATTAGAGCATTGTTACCAGTCCTAGGCAAGTCTTTGACCTCATGGCAGCAGACCTGAGCTCTCTGCTCTTGCTGTAAGCAAACATACATTCTGTATCTTGCTTGCAGGCTCTTTCTTCACACAGACACTCAACCTGGAGGGAGCCACCATCAAGCTTGAGATCTGGGACACAGCAGGCCAGGAGAAGTACCACAGCGTCTGCCACCTCTACTACCGGGGCGCCCACGCTGCTCTCCTCATTTACGACATCACTAACAAGGTAAGGTAAGGGATGCTGATCCCATCCATGCCAAAACTATGCCATGCTGCAGCAGCACTGCCAGGGCAGATATGCCCAGATGGTGGTGTTTGTCCTTGGTAGAGCAGAAAGCAGTACACGAGCACCACCTGAGAAGATGAACATCCCGCCTGGCACATGCCACGGGCTACCTCTGCTCGGGCAGGACCATGCTACCACCTTAGGGGTGATTTCTGCTGTTGTGAAGAAGGGGTACATCCCGTCCAAGGTTGATTTCTCTCTAAAGGGGTTTGAGGGCCAGTTACCTGTCTACCTTGGAAAGAGGGCAATCAAAGCCTCCCCACGACATCTATTCCACACCCTTTTCATTTGGTGGCACCCATCCAGTTTTGCTATGCCTGAGATAAAGGGATTAAAGCAGAACCAGATGACTGTGTGGTTTTGTCTCCATCTCTCCAGGAAACACTCAACAGAGCAAAGCTGTGGCTGAGGGACCTGGAGAAGGAATTCCTTCCTGATGAAATTGTCATTGCTTTTGTGGGCAACAAGAGTGACCTTGCTGCTGAGCGAGAAGTTGCCAGCGAGGTGAGTGCTTGTGGTGAGCTCTCAGGCCCCTTCATCACCTCCTCATCAGCAAGCACTGGAATGTGTCCTAGCTGAGACCTCTAAAGTCCCCATGTAATTATTCACCTGTCGTGAAATGCCACCGTGACTGAACAATAGCAACTGCGGGAAATAACTCTGCTTATCTCCACCTAGGAGGGGGAAGAGTTTGCAAGGACCAATGGCCTCTTGTTCATGGAGACATCTGCAAAATCCAACCACCAAGTAAATGATATCTTTATGGCCATAGGTGAGTTGTGTAATAGCTCTAGGTGAGAGCATGGAGAAGTAAACCACAGGCCCCAAATCTCTGCTTCAACATTGTAAACATCGTCCCCCCCTGCAAAGCCAAGACCTTCCCATTTCTTGTGGTTGCCACCAAGATCTTCTTCCTGGCTGGTCCAGACTGTGAGGCACTCAGCAGCTGCAAGGATCACAGCCACAACAGTCCATGGTTTCTGTGAAACACAGCACACTTCTTACAGCAGAAGGATGGATGGATCCATCCCAGTATGCTCCAACATCAGAGATGGCTTTCAGGCCCTCTCCAAAACCCATGATTTTCTTTCACTTTAGTATCTGGTCTAGGTGTAATTGTGTCACCAGTGTTCAGTCGAGATTCAACACAGTTAGTGCGGGACAGTACTGATTGTCATCAGTGGCTCCCCTGGGGTGGGATGGGACAGCCATTGCATCACACCCCACCAGCAGGAGAAATAAACCCTTTCTCACCTTGTGTTTCTTCCTAGCCCAACAGCTCCTGCAGCAGGAACAAGAGAAGGCATCTGCCTCACCCCTGCACGAGAGGTCAACGGTCAACCTAGGGGAGAGCAGGGTGAAGATGAGGTGCTGCAAGATGTGAGGATGGGCAATTCTGGACCTCAGCAGAGGCTAGATGAGGTCTCAAAGAGGAGCCATGACAAAGCAGGTGGGGACACAGAAACACAGGGGCAGCTCAACGCAACCATCCTCTCACTCAGAGGAAGGTCAGAGCCCATCTTGGGGCATGGCACCTCTTCAACCCTCCAGCACTGGCTTCATCCAAGAGACAAAGCACAGGGATTTCTTCCACCAAGTTTCTGCTTTCACAGAGCAACATGACCCGCCAGCACCACGGCCCTGACTGGCAACATCCCCCCCCACCCCAGCTGCATGTCACCTCCTCTGTCTCCCTTCACATCTGAAAAGGGAGGGTTTAACTTTCCAGAGCAAAGCAAGTGCATCCCAGTGGCTTTACACTCAGGCTGCAAGTAAAGAGAATATAGCCCTAGAGGTTTTTTTTGTATGTGTTTTATTTTGGTGGGTTTTTTTTTTTTTTGGTGTCTTATTTTTTATTCCCCACAGGTGGGGAATGCAGGAAACCTGGAAGTGGCAGGGACTGGACCACACCAGCCCCGACCCGAACCATTACAGGGGTCACAGTCCATCCTTGGGAGAAATCACCAACTTACTGCCAATTTAAGACCCAAGTCTGGGGACAGAGCAGGACCAAAACAAATGCTGGGCGTCATGGTAGCTTAGTCCTTACAGCAGGCTTCCCCTTTGTGCATTAGGAATTACACGCCTTGGCTAGAAGAGGAGAAAAAAAATAACCTCCTAGGCTCTGCCCAAAAACATGCTAGTGCTCAGGGGCTCTCAGGCTCAAGGGACGTTGGTGTTTCTGGGAGAGCTGTAGCAACTCTGGCACAGCCACAGGCAAAGAGGTTTGGGGGCACGCCCTGATGGTGATGCCAGACCATGGGTCAAGGCTTGTGTGGGCTGAGCTCCACCCCAAGGCAGCACATACCCTTGAAGAAGTTTCCCATAGACAGGAGGGGACCACAGTACCCTTCGCCCAGGTTTGCCAGATCAAATCATCCCCATCCACCCCCTGCCTGGGAACCTCCCACCCCCAGCACCCTGCACCAGCCAGGGACACCCACCTGTGACACTTTCCCAGGGCTAAACTCTCCTAGAGCAGGACAGAGGCTCCTCCTCAACAAGAAGACATTTTTTTCTGCTTCCTCCTGCTTAAATCCCCTTCACGGGGCGGGGCGGGGGGGTGTGGGTGTGTGTGTGTGGGGGGGGGTGCGCAGCTGAGAGATATCAGGTGCTAATTGCCACTCCCCTCATCTGCCTCCTCCCAAGATTAACCCTTTCCTCCCCAAACAGCCTTAGACCCTCAAAGCTGGTCCAGGAGCTGCAGACAGGGGTGTTGAAGGTCACCCTTTTCTGTGAACACTCTTGCCCCCAAACTGGAGAGGGGGTAAAGTGGTTTGTCTTGGGAACTCAGCTTGTGAGGGGACATCTGGGGACACCTAGCAAGTTGGATAGACCCCCCATGCACTCCCCTGAGTGTTTCTGACCTGGGCCATGGAAATGGGGTGAAAGTTTCTGACCTCAACACCACAGAAATGAAAGTGTCAGGAGCACCCACAGGTGTCAGTATGCTGCAGGGACCCCAAGTGATGCATCTGGGAAAGGGAACCCTCTGGGGCTTGTATTTTGTATTTAGGGTGTTTTTTGGAGTGTGTGCAGATGGACATGCAGAGAAAGAAGCAGTGCCGCACTGCATGCACTGCCAGCTCAGGCTACAAAACCGTGTGAGCAATTTTTGGCGTCACACCCTCCTAGCTCATGCTCCCTCCCCATGCCATATTTCCGAACAGAGAGCCTGGGACACGGGGATGAGAGGAGAAGGGTTTTTATTGTCAGCTGCAGCTCAGGAGCTCTGCTCCTTCCTGGGGGGCTGGGGGTGCAGGTAGGGGGGGACACATGCTTGCCACCGGCGGGCCACCCTGGGATGGGTGCCTCCGTCCAGGGCTCGTCGTCGCCCAAACCGCCCCACTGGCCTGATTCCACGCCCCGTGTACCAGGAGGGGTCGATGCCCGGGTCTGCAAGGCAAAAGTAGAGGTACTGTCAGGGGGTGATGGATGCGGGGGCGTGGAGTGAGGACAAGGCATGAATCCACGGCTGTGGGGGATGACAAACACCAGGTGGGAAGGAAAAGGGATTGAGGGGCATAAAAGCTGTTGCAAAGGCTGTTGCAAAACAAACCTTTGCTACTGCGTAGGGAAAACCCCCTCCTCACCCCATCCAGCCCCCCACAAATGTATCTGAGTCTGGAGATGCAGAGTGGGCTGGAGGCAGGGAGTTGGCTGGGGGGAGTCCCTTACTCCTGATTTCCATGGAGTGCTCGTGGATGCGGCCGTGAACGATGGGCAGGGTCAGGCAGGAGAGTAGCAGGCACAGGAGGCAAGTGGCCCCCAGCTTCATCCCCGTTGCTCTCTGGCCACTGTGGCTTGGTCCCAAAGCCTCACAGCCCCTGGTGCTTTCCTTTGTTGCCAAGAAGACAGCGGTGCCCTCCGACGTACCTGCAGGAGCAAAGGGGTTTGGTAGCTGCAGAGACGCCTGTCTTGGGTTAACTGCTTATAGGGTGAGCCCCTGTCAGGAGGGGATCGGTGACTGTATTGCTGCTGTTGTGGTGCAGCCATCCCCATTGCAGCATCCCCAGGCAGGCAGCGATGCGGAGGGTTCTTGGGGCAGCTTGAACAAAACCTGGATTTTTTTTTGCTGGGGCTGGTATCTCTGGGGAAAATATCCCTTGCAAATGTGAGTTGTACAAACATCACGCTCATTAAAACAGTTTTTTGTACTAGCCTGGCACTTTAGGCCAGGCCTGGAATTGCTTTTTCTCTCAGAGACCCCCCACCCCGCCATGCACCTGTGGGACCCTGCAGCCCGAAAAAACAGGGAAAGGGGCCACCACCAAATTGCAGGGCTAGCAGCACCAAGCAAAGGCTGTGGAGGCACAAACGGGTTTTGCTTCTGAATGCTGCTTGATGAATGGACTGCAGCCACCTCTGCACCCTGGGCACCCACCCCTGGAGCCAGCTGCCAAAATGAGCAACTGGGAGCAGCCTCTCACATGCTTTATGGCATCGAGCAGGACTGTGCAGGGTGGGCTGAGCAATGAGCTTGGTGTCTGCAGCGACCTGCAAGGAGGGAGCAGGGCAGAGGGCAGAAGTGGGAGAGCTGGGATAAGCAGGACACTGCAGGCACAGCAGCTTTATTTCCAGGGACTTTTGCAAAGAAGTTTGCAGTGTGATGGGCAGGAGCCGCTACTAGCTCCTGAGAACTCAGGTCTGCTACATCATCAACTTTTTACAATCCCGCTTTAGAACCCCCAACCAGCTGGATGGACACAAGGACACACGCACACACACAGAGGCAAAGCAGCACTCAGGAAATTGTCCAGCAACAAAAGTACCGTGAGAAGGAGAGAAAAGAGACGCTTCCCCGTCTCCGGGGCTGCACTTACCGCGGCGTGGCAAAGCGAGGTGCCTGGCTGCCGTCCCGCTGAGCAGAGCGGCCGCTTCTCTGAGCCGGAGTCCCCTCCAGTCACCGTTTTTATGGCCGGTTTCGTGCTGATGTCAGAGACGAGCCCCAGCAGTGATCGAGCTGGGGCATCTCCCCTCCCCGCCATCCCCTCTCATCAAATCAGCACAGGGATATTTGTGACTCAGAAGAGACCAGTACTTTATCTTCTGCTGACCGAGGCAGATAGCTTGGCAATATGTTAATCCCTGTCCTCAACCCAGTGCTATTTCAGACAAGGGAAAGTTTTCTGCTCCATCACCCTGCCCATGGGGATCCCACCCCTCACCCAGCGAGGGTTCGGTGGGTGATGCTGCCCTGAACGCTGGGGTCCTGCTGCCACAAACCTGCTCCCACACAGGAGTTGCACTGGATGCCACTACCCTTTTTTCTTCAACCATCCCAAAAGCTGCCTTAAGGAAATTAGGAAATTAAATATAGAGAAGAGGAGAAGACAACTTGCCGGGGCATGCGGGGCTGGCAGGAGCAGGATTCTCACCACAGCACGAAAGCTTCAAACCTCCTGTTCCAAATGGGTTAAACCACGACCAGGGAAAGATTTCTGATGATGTTTGGTCTGCTAGATGCAACAATGCTGGAGGAGCAAAGCCCAGGTCTTCAGCTTAGAGAGTTAGTCAGTGTCCATGCAGAGGTCCACCCACAGGCAAAACTGGAATTACTGGGACTAGACATCCCAAAACAGGGACATCTCTGTGTTGGCAGGATGGTGAACACACCATCACTGATGGGGTGTGTGCAGGGAGAAGATCTTGTCTGCCACCTCCATGTGGGGCTGGCGTTGCCGTGGGACATATCTCCATCTCATGGCATGGTTGGGTCCGATGCCTGAGCACAGCAGGTGTTGGGAGGTGGTCATAGGAGCAGCATGGAACACAGGACAGAGCTGCAGAGGGGCATCAAGGGCAGGGAGAGGGATGAGAGAAGGAAAAAGTCCATCATATGAGGAAATCCAGACCCTGGGCTCAACAAAACTCTATCCCACAGTTGTTGCTATTATTTAATATAGATTTAAAGCAACCCCTTGATATTGTGGGCTTGTGTTTTGGGTAGCTTCAGCTGCCAGATTTGATCCTGGGTTTCCATGTGAGTCTGAGCAGCACAGTTAAGGGTCAGCCCTGCCTTATCACCCCCCCCCCACCACCACCGCTGTGCATCCCCTGTACCTGTCTGGCCTAGCTACTGGGTACCACTGCCCCAGGCTCATCAAACCCATGACTCTGTGACCAGCATCTGACAAGTTGCATTGCCATCCTGTCCATCACCATCTCCCTCCTGTTCTGCTTTCATGCTACTGATTCAACCCCTGCCTGGCTTTCACCTGTCTAGTTTTAAAGCAGGGGGTGGGGTGCACCAGCTGGTTAAAGGAGAGGATGGGAAAAGAGCCTTCACTGAAGTGAGACGAAAGAACAGACACTGCAAAATGGGTCCAACTTTTTGGACACAAAATTGGCTTTATTGCATGATACAGTGTATATTTATACATATATATATATATAATCTCTACATAGGCAGATGGGGCAGAAAACCAGCAAATAACAAGATGGGTGACTACAGCCTGAACGACATCTTAGTTTGCGCTGCTGAGACTCACTGTGAAGACTTCTTCACAGGGTCAAGCAACCAAGCAGTTGCGTGGAAGGACTCTAGTTATGGCTGAAACCAGATACAGCAAGAGATGTGATTGTGGCAAAGGCTGAACTCTGACACCAGAAGGGTTGGTGCAAACCCATGGCATTGCCCAGATCTTGGTGAAACTTCCTTCTGCCAACCAAGGAGTTGCCATCCTAGCACCAAGGCCAGGCTAGGCAGCAAGACATGCACCCAGCAATGTTGGGGTGGCTGGGAGACTTTCTACAACAGCAGTTGTTTGCACTTACCCTTTTGGATTGCAGGCCAGAAGGATTTAATTGTAAAATAAGAAACTGGATTTTGTTTCCTCCTGGGAAATCCAGACCATGGACTTACAAGACTGCTCAGGACAACTGCAGGACCAATTTCTAGGCACTTAGCAGTCTCTACAGCAGCCTCTACTACTAGCAAAGCCAAACATATGTGTTACTTGCATGAGAAATCACACTACTGCTCATAATTAAAGTGGGTTTAGTTCAGATGCAGAGGAATGGCCTAAAATGGTCCAGCCTGAGTGACCATCAATGAGAAGCTGCCAGCATCGGTTTGACATCCCCACTCCGGCTGTGAATCATCTTCCCACACTGCCCACTGCGGAGGGAGGGAGGGAGGTGGGAGTCAGAAGGGGCAGGGACCAACAGGGACCGAGCAAAATTTAACAAAGCATTTTGCAAGAGAAAGCAACTCTATCCCCATCCCGTGTCCTGGACATGGGTACAGGGCCAGGCTCTGATCCACTGGAGTTAGCGGATGTGGAGAATTGTGTGTTGGAAGAAAACAAATGAACTGGGGTATCTGGGAGGGGTCATTACCAATGCTGCTGTCTCCTGGAGCCCAGGGCCACCGCAGCCCCTGAAGGTCAAAAGATCATATGGTTCTACCAGGTTCTCCAAACCCATGAGCAGGGACAGGGGACATACTCATTCCCAAAGCACCTCTTGGCACTGGCTGTCCCCTCTGCAGAGTGGAGAAAGCCTCCAGAGAAACACCTATACTCTGCTTGCTGGAGTCCTCCTAAACTTGTTGATACAGCGTCACATGGAGAGTAGGTTTCTTTCAGAGGTGGAAAAATAAACTGATCCCCCAACAAGCCCTCCAGCCTTTCTTTCACCTTTCTTGCCACCACTTCCTGCAAGCTTTGCCTCAGTCATAGCCTCAAATGGTCACAGCTGCTTTGAGCATGGTGGCAAGAAGCCTCAGTGGGTGTTTGCATGGCTTTGTGCAAAGATCTGTTGGCCAAGTGCTGGCTGGGAGGGAGCTGACACTGCTCTCACCCTGCTTTGCTGCTCAGGGAGGGGAAGTGATGTTCCAAGGCACATCGCAAGGAGTTGGGAAGGATGTGAATCTGAGCCTGGAATGCCTGTGTCCCCTGATCTACCTGGGACATTCCACACTCGCTGTCAGCTCCTGTCCCTGCTCAGCATCAGACTCGGACAGAGCAGGGACAGGCACTGAGAGCTTTTGCCAAGTGAGGGCTGTGTCATTGTCCCCGGCTGGAAAGCCATGCTAATGTGCATCTCCCTCCGAGGAGGTCACTCCTGCTCTGCAACCTTCTGGTCCCCTTGGTTCACCTGGTACCAAAGAACTGCCCAAAGCCAAGGCCTCATCCTGGCACCCTCCCATGAGAGCCCTTGGCTATGTGTCTGCACCCCAGTGCCTTGCTCCTCTCCCTGGCAGCTTCTGGGAAGGTCTCCTGCCCACAGCCTCCAGCTTCCCTCCTGTCTAGGGTTTCAGGCAGGTAAGCATGAGAGATGAAAGAGCAAGCGTTTGGGGGGGAAGGCGGCGAGGCTTTGCGCTGAGGTCTTGTGTCATCAGTGAAATGCGGCGGCAGAAAAGTCCCCCTCTCCTCAGGACAGGTGGGTCATCACAGGCTTCTGCAAGGAATCAAAGGGAGAAACTTCAGCTCAGTGCCATGCCTACACCACCTCGAGCCACCCCAGGCAATGAGGCCAGAACACGCCTTTCCCCCTCCGGCTGCCACCACATGGAGCGAGGACTTGTCCCATCTCATGGACCATGCAGGCAGCAGGAATTCGAAGATGTACATCTTGTTTTGTCCCTGTGTCCTGGGGCTTGGAACATCCCAGACCTCAGGCATGCCTGCCCTCTCCAGCCAGTATGGCGAGACCAATGCTAAGAGCTGGGGGCTCTGCCAGCTTGAGGAGAGCATGGTGAGGGGCAGGTCCCTCTGTGCAAGCCCAGGGAGGCAGGTCCCATGTGGATCTCAAGCCAGCAACCCTCCCGGGTGGCTGGATTCATACCGCAAAGAGCCTCTCCACTCTCCTGTTCTTCCCGTTGGGGTTTCTCTGTGTCAGGGAGCCACGGTATATAGAGTTGCGGTCAAAGGAGTCATCAAGAGCTGTAGTGAAAGAAGAGATGGGCAACAGGTTCTCGTTTAGCTCACTAGAGGTCTCAGTTACCCGCCAACTCACTTGGATTTTATTATGCCCAGCTGGTTGTGGTTTTGGAGGTGTCACTGCACTTCCCTTTCCAGGAGGGTGGTGGGAAGCCCTTTGAAAACAGGAAGACCAAAGCTGCTGCTACTTGGGTTAGCAGAGTGCTGCGTGAGCTGGGTCAGCCTGTCAGTGGTCAACTGCCAAGCCCTCTGCTGTGGAAACCATCTTGGTACAGTAAAAGCCCAGCTTGCAAGGAGCTCTCACCGTCCTGGCCTATGACACACTCTTGGCTTAATAAGTCTCTCTGCAACCAATTTCCACCAGATGAAGCTTTGCAGGCCCAACTTTGCAAGACATTGACCTGCAGGGAAGGCAGTCAGGAGACCGAGTCACCACATCACCAGCCCAGGCAGAGGGGATTATGCTCGCCTGATGACGTTTCTCCTGACTGCACATCCCTCTATCTCTTCGCAGGGCTGACGTGTCCCTCGGGTTGCCTTTATCTGCCAGCCCTTTGCAGGAAAGAGAGTAGATGACTCTTCCTCAGCACAAGAAGGAACCTTTCCACCTACCAGCTTCAGCTTGGGAAACAGAACTGTTAATCATCTGTGTGCATGGGGAAAACGCAATTCCTTCTCTGCATTAATGATCTTTCTCTCCTTCCCTCCCTTCATCTTCCATTATCTGGAAGGAGAGTCTTTCTTTCTGCCTTTAAGCTTATGATGTGAGATAAGAGAGAAATAGAAAAGTCAT
The DNA here is from genome assembly GCA_020746105.1 of Trogon surrucura. Taxonomy (NCBI): domain Eukaryota; kingdom Metazoa; phylum Chordata; class Aves; order Trogoniformes; family Trogonidae; genus Trogon; species Trogon surrucura. Next base: position 48,546,754 of record CM036621.1, on the reverse strand, counting down.
TTCCTAATGGGTCTTGCTAATATTGGTCATGATTAAATGTTTCCAGTGATTGCCCCCACCACACAAGCTGCTGTGCCAATTTTCAGGTCACTGTCTATTTTGAAGTGCTCCCAAGCTGCTGTTTCTCATAGCGGGGCTGTGGAGGGCCTCTTTCCCCTGCTACCAGAGACCAGTGGCTGAGGCAGGTGGGAAACAGGGTGAAGGATACCTTCCCCAAGATGGCCAAGTGAGGAGGAGGAGCAGATAGGCTTAGGTGAGGCTTTGAGATCTAACAGCCAACAAAATGCCAGAGGTGAAGTAACGCAGATGCCTCCCTAGACTCTGGGGTGGCAGGAGCCCAGACTGCAGAAAGTTCTGTTCTTGGAGGACTGAGTCAACTCAGCCTGACCTCTGCTTTTCCATCACTTTCCCCGATCCTGCCACATGCCTCCTCCTTTCTCAGTCATCCATTGCAGGTTTCCCCCCGGGCCGTCCTAACGAGACACCACAAGCAGAGGGAAGAGAATCCCCCAGTGCAGACAAATGGATGCAGAGAGAGAACTGAATGTCCCCCAAAGCCCAGCCCATCCACCCACGGGTCCCCACCTCCCATGGGTAGAGCCACGGTCCTTACCGGTGATTTCAAAGGGACTGTTGAACTTCCTCCTGAACCCCTGCAGTCCGGGCATTGCCTGTGAGAGAAGGGGAGCAGCCTGCCATGGGGAAGGGGGTGGGAGGACAGAGATGCCCTCAGAGGCCACCGCTCTGAAAGTAGCTCTCTGGAGACCCTGGTTGTCCCCTGTGCTTCATGTTGTGCCACATGCACTCGCCAGCACAGATTAAACACATACTCACTTTAATGTCATCCAAAGACTCCCCTGGACTGCTGCTGGTGGGACCGGGAGAGGTCAGGCAGGCAGCCTGTGGGCAGAAGAAGGGCAGAGGTTTCTCTGGGGTGCAGAGGAGGCAGACAACTTGGTGTGCCTTTCCTTGTATTTCCACCTCTTTTGCTTAAGCCAGGTTGATCCCTAAGGTGATCAAGAGGCAACATGCTGCCACAGCAGCAACTCTGCCTGACAGATTGTGATTATAAAAACCCCTATGGAACTGCAGGAGTTGAACCCGAGCCATGGTGCATGCAGCAGCCCTGCATGCCCTCCCTGCAGCCCCAGGTACAAAATCCTCCCTTGATGCATGTAAGGAATCAGTATTGTCCACCGGGCAGCAGGGAGGGAGCTGGGCACAGCTCAGCAAGCCAGGCAGCTCTTCACAGTGCCCATGGGTGGCAGCAACAGCTCAAGACAATGGACATCTCAGGCCTGGGACCTCTCATCCCCATCACAATGCAAGCTCACCTGTCCACTCGACTTCTTCCTTGCCTTTTCCACCGACTTCACCGTCAGCCCTGCAGCAGACAGAGCTGCAATCCGAGATTCGATGTCTGATATCTTTAAAGGGAGGAAAAAAACCACACAGGTGGTGGCTGGAGGATCCATCACCAACTTTGTTTGCCATCACTGGCTGGGCAAAGCATCTCTTGGAGCCAAGCCCTCACCTCACTCTCTGACTGCTGCACCTGAGCAGCTGCTGAGGCCACTTTGTCCTCCAGCTCTGACAGCTCCGAGTCAGTAGTGCCGCTGTGCTGAGCCCCTTCCTCAAGCTCCTTCAGGGTCTTCTCAAGGTGGTAGGTCTTCCCAGCAGCCAGGTACACCTGAAATACAAGAAAAAAACCCCAATGACATTGTAGAATTACCCTCCCTGGAGTCCTCCTCTCCTGGTGTGATTGCAGACTCAGACCCAACAGTTCCTGTCACTGTTTTTCAACTGCCTTTTACCTTGTGGCACAGACAGTACCAGTCACCTCTGGCAGGGGCTTCTCATTTCATTTCTTCCCTTCCCTGGGACTTTTCAAGAGCAACTACCAACTGGGCAAAGTGGTAAAAGGCTCAAAGGGAACACAGGAAGGACCAAAACTTGTTGACCTACTTGAGAAGCATCAGCATCTTTATATGGTGTGCTCAGAGGGGAGGCAGATACCTGCAAACAAAGGGAGGCTGCCATGACCTGTGGTGGCAGCAAGCTGGGAAGCAGACAGATTGACTCCAAATCTGCTCAGTTTTTTTTCTCAACGGTATCTGTGCTGGTGGGTTGTCTGGGAGCAGGGTCAAAATTTAGGAATTTGGCCCTGGCAAGTTAAACAGCCCAACCCCTACAAAAGACTGCTTTGCCCAGGAACTGCTCTGGACAGGAAGGAACAATTGCGGCCAACAGCCTCAGCAAACACACGTGCGAACGGAGCATTGGGGTGAACATGACAGTGATGACTGGGATGCACGGTGGCTACAGGCAGCAACATGATACCTTTGCTGTCTGGATAAGAAGGGTAAAAGGACCTATCCCAATAAAACCACTGGTGTTACTGTCATTCGTCTCCTCCTAGGCTATTATAAGGATGCAGGTGCAAGGAAAATGATTTAGGAAATATTAATGTGTCTGTGTGCAACCACATATGATAATGAGACAGGTTATGACCACTGATTTGCTGACCGATCCCCAAATCTCGGTACTGCTAATGCAATTCCTGCTCCTCTAGACCTCCCCATTTTTACTGGGCTGCATATTGCGCAAAACTGCCTGGCGTGAGTCCCCTGCATGAACTGACATACTGAGCATCCACCCAAATCACAACAACACGCCCCACAGGTCCATCCCATTCCAGTGCAAACCTCGAGACTATAACAGACTGCAAACGTTTGCAGGTGCTATCCATGAAGCCGCTCAACCTGTGAGTCACAGGGACGGCTATTTGTTGTTGGGCCATCAAAATCTCCCAGTACCCTCTGAGGTGGGTGACGTCACTTGGAAAGCAGAGAATCGAGCCAGCTGTGACTCAGCCAGGGCCCACGGCCATCATCGAACCCCTGCCTCACCTCTGCTGTGCCACTGATGGCAGCAGCACTAAGCCCAAAGTTTGCATCCTTCCCAGCCCTACTCCCTCTCTCCCGGGAGGAGAGCCTCAAAACCTTCATGCAGCCACCGCTCCTTCCCTGGGATGCTGCATTTAGGCAGAAACCAGCCAGGTGGTGCAGTTTCTGAGCACACACTGCTCCCAGCATCCCCCTGCTTTTATGTGCAGGGATGAGAGACAAGCCACAGAGCATGTGGCACCCCATCGCAGGACATCTCTGACAGTGAAACCCGAGCACTCAGATGGAGATGCGACTCTTCGCCCTATCTCTGAACTGTTTCGTTGGAGCTTGTTAAATGACACTGCAGATGCAATCCTTTTCCCACGGGGAATCGATTCATACAGGTTTACAGTAGCTAAAAAAACCTGACAGTGCTTCACAGTGTCACACAAACCTAGCAGGGGATTATAAACTTATCATCTGCATGAGCCCATCAGCCCCAGGCACAAGTCAGCCTTAGTGAACAGACAGGTCACGCTATCCTCCCTTATAAAAGCCTTGATGAAACGTAGCGCTGGAGAGGAACCAAAGAGAAATGGGACAAAAGCTTTTGTTGCAGTTGGAGTACAGGACTGCAAAAGTGCAGAAAAGCTTGTCCTCTCTCCCTGGCATTCACCCAGGTGAAACCAGGAACACGGGAAGCTACAAGACCGAGCACCTGCACTCGCTGTTGTGCCACCTCCTTGATAAGACAACCCTGGTCACTGTTGGACAAGACCAGACTCTTTACACCCTCTGTGGTGCCCGACCTTTTAACACTGAACAAGAAATTTTGAGAGGTTTCCTTTGTATTCCCACCCCCAACCCTTCAATGCCCTCCCTGCTTGCGGAAAACTCTGGCGAACCTTACATTTTCTTCAAGCTCACGGTATGCTTCGGCCGCCTCTTTCCCATCTCCCAGGCTGGGAAGCTGCCCCGCAGGGAAGGCACAGCCACCGTTGCACTGGTTCTCTCCGTGCAACGACTCACACACCGCTTTCTCCGTGGCGTTTATGGCTCTCAGCACTTTGGCCGTGATTTCGCTCAAAGCCTGAGCTGATGACCTCTGGCACAGCCAAAGCGGAGGGTGGGGAGGGGAAAAAAATAAGGACATTATTTTAACGCGGCGTACAAAACAGCGCAAGTCGGAAGGGGGCAAAAGGGGTATCAGACCTTCAGGAGCTGGAGAAAGATGGAGAAGCAATAATTAAAGGGCTTACGCTGTTCCTGAAGGGCTCTCCATCAGAGATGGATGCAGAGCTTTGATCTCAGCCTGTGCTTTCTGGAGGACAGCCATGACAAAGGAAGTAATCTCAAAAGGCTTGTAAAAGAGGTTATCGAGGCATGTGTTGCTCGTGGGAAGCGGTGCCACCGGAGCTGCCTGACAGCAGCAGCGCTCGGCCACCTGAAGGCCACTCAGTTACTCAGCAGTTAAGATCTAATTGCAGCATATTGCCTTACACTTCATCAGGCCTGAGCATGGATGTAAATAACTTCTTAAGTTGGTGACAAAAGAAAAAAAAAAAAATAACACCCCCTCCCCACCATAAAATTATTATATTGCCGCACTGCCAGAACTTGGGACTAACGTCCTCTCTTCGCACCCCAAGGAGCGCTGATGGCAATAAAGCTCATAAATGTTGCCTTTTGCTTGATAAGGCACTAAGCACATGTAAAAATTGACTGAAGAAACTCATAAACTCTCTCTCAACTGATAATTCCCTAGAAACCAAGGAGATGGGGGAGATATATGCAATGGTGACAAACAGTTGTATTTACAACTCCACATATTTCCAGGCAAGCCATCCTGCTGAGAATCAGCTAACTCAGTCCAGCTGATGTTTTTATCATTTTATGGTGCCTTCATGGTGCAGCAGAGTTTTTTCACATTTTCCATTAGGAGCATCTGTTTTCATTGCAGTGTTCCCCAGTTAGAAGACTTCCTCCTGACACGCGAGGAAACTCGCACAAAACCAAACTCAGTTGTGCAAAATCCAAGCCTGGATCTGGTGTAAGTGTAAGGAAAGTTACTGTCAAAAAGAATCCAAGCTGACATAGCCTTTAACCAAGGCTGGTCCATCTACATCACTGCGGGCATTTCTAACTCAATATTGCACAAACGTATTTCAGTGCTACCAAGAAGCAAAAAGCTGAATTCTGTTTCACTTCTCGGGTTTGGTTCTGCTTGAGCTGTCACATCCCAGCTGGGTCTCTTTTGGCTTAGGAGCTGTCCTATAGCTCCTGTGTTACCTGCCTGCACGACCCCACTGAGAGACAACAACCATTCCTGTATCTTCCCTGCTTCACGGTTGGGTTTTGGTCAAAGAAAGTAGCAAATCTGGAGAATCTGGGCTTTATTTTATGAGAATGGAGAAGCTTACATGCCATGAGCAGAGAGCAGGGGCTTGAGCCCTTGCTTGCTGCAGACCAGCAGTTCACACAGGCATTAAGTTGCCTTGGCTTCGTGAGTTACGATTTAACCCCTGTGCTGCAATTACTAAGAAGATGCACATCGTTCAACTGATGAGTGGTAGCAAAGTCTGGCTGCAAGAAAAGCAGCTTTTAGGAAAAAGTACATAGTAAAGGAGGCTTTCAGTAAGGGTGCAGTACACTGCTCATCCTGTGTTGGCAAGAGCAGTGCAAATGGTACCCAAGTCCATGAAGGAAACTGTCCTGGGAACAGTCACTTGCTCCAATCCTGAGATTTTACATACAGCCATGCAGAGATTCATACTTGAGACAGACTCACTAAATGCACCACGTGTGTATGTGCAGCCCACACTCCGAGCCCAGCAGCAGCCAGGTTTTGTCTTGTGAATTTGAGGAACAAAAGCAGATTAAAGAGAGGCCTAGGGGCACCATGAAGGTCTTTGCAACCTCGGATGAAAGGAGCTTTTCAGGAGAGGAGAGGGGCAGCATGGTCCCCACCAGCTTCCTTTGCTGTGTCCACCAGCAATATTGTGCCAGAGCGCATGTACCCCATCCACAGCCAGGGCATAAGGGAGGGGATGAACAAATAAGCCATTTAGAGACCCAACAAGGAACCCTGACCTCTCCATTTTGAGCCAGCAGACCATCTTGGGAGGCTCTGCACAACTCAAGACACACAAGATCTCTATCTCTGAGTCACCTGTTGCTCGTCCCCAACTCTGTTACCCAGCCCTGCCACCCGCTGGGCAAGGCAAGGGGGGGAGTGTTCCAGAGCCCCTGATCTTGCACTCCAGCCAGAGAAGCGATTCCCCCTGGCAAGGCTGCACACAAGTGACCACCTTTCCAGCCCTGCCACAGGGATACCCGTGAGAAAAGCAGATCTCTGAAATACACCCAGCAGGCAGGGGGATGAAGCAGAGCTGTGCTGGGCCACAGGGGTGAAGGACCCTCTAGGGTGGTGGGAATGAGGCTGCACAGGTGCTGTGATCTCTTCTTCCCTCCCTGACCCGTGTGCCCAGGGTTCACCCATCACTGAGCAGGGGGCAGGGGCCAAGGCAGTGCTCTAAGTACAGGAGATGCTGATCTAGAAGAGTGGAAGCAGGAACAGGGATTTTTGGGACTTAGGAGCACTGGCAGGTCTGAAAGAAACACTTCAGGCTGTAGAGATTGCCTGAAAAAGGGTTGTCAGTGCCAAATCATCACTGAGCTCTTCTCCCACCCAGGACTCTGTTCTCTGTAATGACATCCAGATCCCAAGACAATTTGTCTAAGTGAATGTGGAGGTCGTGAACCTCTCCATGACAGGCAGTAGCCTGCAAGACCCCTAAGAGACTTTTGATACTTGGATGTGATTTAGGAGTGCCTAAAAGGAGAAAGGTCCAGATCCAACACCCTAGGACTTCCCTATCCCTTGACGTCTGTTACAGCAGGCAGCTAAGTCAAACATATCACAACTGTAGGAAGCACCAAGGTGAAATTGTGGGATGTAAGAAGAGTTGCATTACCATGATGTAAGCCATAAACCACTGAGAGCAGAAGGAACTGTAGATGGAGCCTAGAACAGTATGGGTGGGAGGACACAGATTACCTTTCGAGCCTCTCTGGCCATATCTTCACTGGAGGAACTCATCTCTGGTTTCTTCGCTCTCTTTTCTTCACGCTCCTCTTCTTCAGAAGAGACTTCTTTGTCGCTGATATTGCTGGCCAACTTGTCCAGCTTCTTCTTCAATACCTCCTCCTCAGCATCAGGATCAAGTCGGGGCTCTGGGGCTGGAGACTGAAGGAGCAGAAGGGAGTTGTGTAAGAGTCTCCTGTGGTGGACAACAGGGCACACCCACGTCCAGACATACTCACCAACACTGGCCCAGCAGAGGAGCTCGAAGAGCGTGGCCATAGATGGACTTTGCAAAGAGCACTTTGGTGCTGGGTGGTCAGAGCACCCAGGGGCACAGCAGAGCCCAGCAAGTGCTCCAGTTCCCCACTGAGGAATACAGAGCCTTGATCTAAAGAATCTCCATTCCCATCTTGCCCACATATGGAACTTACTTAGTTTTCCTTCTGGAAAAACGTCTCTCCCTCCCAAAAAAAGGGTGCGCATGGGGCATTTGAGACCAAAAATCATCACATTCTCATTAGGAACCATGGCACAGCTGGTGTCTCTGAGGTCAGAGATCACAGTGACCAAAGACATGGTTTGCTACAGTGAAGGAAGCAGCCGTGTGAACTAACAGTCCCTGAGGCAGCTTTCGGAGTCTCTAGGTAATCTTATTTGTGATGAGAAAACACATAGAAAACTTTTCTGCAGGATGGATTGCATATTTCCACCCTGCTCTGTCATTAGGTGCAATTCATGGTATCTGGAGAATAATCCTACTAAACTCCCAGGTGCTGGAAGAGACCTTCAAAAACAACTGAACTTGCTGCCCCTTGTGTTAAGACAGGAATACAATTATCTGTATCACAACTGGTCAGTTTTTGTATAAGCTGTTCTTAACAACCTTGAACAGCATCTGCAACAGGCAGTCTTTCTCCCCAGCAACCTATTCTTGGGCTCTGCTATCCCCTCTGCTAGAAAGCTTGGCTTAATATTTAACCTCAACCTGTCCTGCAGCAGTTTAGACCTGTTGGTTCTACTCTGATCTGCCCTAGACGTGGGAATAAAGCACGGGAACCTGCAGACATGCACATCTCCTACTCCCTTGGTCAGATTTAACGACAGAAACACTGAATGATTACAAATATGGCCATCTCCATTACGAGTTTTAGAAAAAAAAGAAAAAAAATCTCATTGTTTCATCTATGCCTAGGGGACTTCTCTAATTATCACTGTCCATCCTACTGAGCCATCAGCTGCCAGAGCAGCTCATGCTGATGGGGTCACACAGAGGAAAGGGAGAGTACATAGCCTAAAATTAGAAACCCAAAATCAATGTCAAACAACAGAAGTATTCACAGATGCTACATCACTGCCCAGCTTTAATTTAATTTAGCTGTTTTCTTCCAAGCTTGATGGCATGGTAAGACAAGGACAGCTCAGAAGAAATACAGAAATCCCTCTTGACTCAGAGTTCCTATTCGCAATGACCAGGTGACTTCCTCATATGAGCTAATTGAGTCTCTCATAATTTCAAATAAGCTGTCACAGCTCTACAGACGTACTAACACCCACTTACCAATACTCTGGAAATCAGCATTTCATAGAGTATCAACCTGAAACCCAATTCTCATTGTGCAGAAGGGGCAAGGAAGGCACTATTTTGCACTAATGCCATCGGTTAAATTCACTTCTGCTTCTGTCCTGCCATGCTAAAGCACTTCAGCACCTGGAACTGGAGAAGAACCTCCAATGTCAAAACAGAGGACTGAAATCAAACAACATGGGCTGGGGCAATCCCAAGCACAATGAGTGGGTGATGAGTGGATGGAGAGCAGCCCTGTGGAGAAGGACTTGGGGGTGTTAGTGGATGAAAAACTGAATATGAACCAGCAATATGTGCTCACAGGCCAATTGCATCCCGGGCTTCATTAAAAGAAGCGTGGCCAGCAGGTCAAGGGAGGTGATTCTGCCCCTCTGCTCTGCTCTGGTGAGACCTCACCTGCAGTTCTGTGTCCAGCTCTGGACCCCTGGTGTAAGAAAGATATGGACCTGCAAGAGGAAGGCCATGAAGATGACCTGGGGGCTGGAGAACCTTCTCTATGAGGACAGGCTGAGAGACTTGGGGTTGTTCAGCCTGGAGAAGAGAAGGCTCTGTGGGGAGACCTTATAGTGGCCTGCCAGTACCTAAAGGGGCTACAGGAAAGAAGGGGAGGGACTCTTTATCAGGGAGTGTAGTGATAAGTCAAGGGGTAAGGGTTTTAAACTTAAAGAGGGTAGATTAAGATCAGAAGAAATTCTTCCACTGTGAGGGTGGTGAGGCACCTGCAACAGGTTGCCCAGAGAAGCTGTGGCAGCCCCCTCCCTGGAAGTGTTCAAGGCCAGGCTGGACGGGGCTTTGAGCAACCTGGTCTAGTGGGAGGTGTCCCTGTCCATGGCAGGGGGGCTGGAACTAGATGATCTTTAAGGTCACTTCCAACTCAAACCATTCTGTGATTCTGTCTATCTAGCTTTGTCCCTGCCATGCTGGCTGTCTCAGAGAAGCCCCTCCAACAACAAGGGGACAGGGCCAGCACAGCCCACGCTCTCTCCTTGCAGAGAGTGCCCCAGTTTTGCCCGGTTACCTCATCAGAGCGCACCAGGATTTTTTCCTCCAAGCGGTTCAGCATGCGTTCAATTGCAGACATGCGTTTGTTGAGCTCATGAATCTAGAGGAAAGGAGAGAGAGAGGAAAGGAGTAGAGCACAGACCGGCCACCACTGCCAGGACAGTGAGGAAAACAGTGCAAAAAACAGCAGAAGGAAGCAAGCACCAAGACACCACCAGCACGGGCTGAGTTAAAAGACATTAAAAAATAACATCTTTAGAAAATGGCTCTGTGTACGCTGATGAGCTCCATGAGGTGCATGGCCTCTCCTCGAATTTGGAAAACTCAAAGCGATGCGAGTAGCCAGCACATCACAATTCCCATGAAAGCTTTGATGCAGTGAATGTAAAACCCACATCACTGGTCCTGTTGTGTCCCTCACCCAGACAAAAGTATCGGGCTCTTACAGAGCCATCATTCGCATGCTTCCCCAAATTCAAGTCAATATCAATCTTATCTCCCTACTAGACATTTTTTCAAGCAGATACTACCCCATCACCCCAATACAGTGCTGGAAAAGAAGATGGAAGGTAGTAAGGAATTTCCTATGCAAGATTCAAGATAGAAAAACTAAAGCTGAATGTTTTTCCCAACAGTTTGAAATTTTCTGACTTCTCTGTGCATTGTTTTACCAAGATGCTTGCCCTCTTTTCTCTCTTACTCTTCCAACTAAAAAAAAGGGGTATGGAAAGAAGAGTTGAGAAGAGAAAGGCAGACAAAATCCTGAAAATCAAAGAGAAGTTTACTTTTTGTGCCTAAGAGCCAAGAACTACTTTTGTGGTTAAATCACTGAAAACATTAAAGGAAGCATTTCCTCTGCATTTCCTCTGCCCTTTTAGAAATTGCAGTTTTGCCTTTTTTTTTTTTTAAAAAATCTTTCTCTTTTGATCCATACAAATAAAACACAAATGATGAGAAATATTGCTCGTTTTATAGCACTGCCTCCCACATCACTGCTGTTCTGAATGGCTGCCTCCCATTCAATGGGGAACGAGCAGCAAACACAGTAAGTAAGGCAGTAACCAAAGAGACGCGAGGGTTTGGCTTTGTTTTTGTAACATTTTCATCTTCTCACTCAGTTTTTGTGCTTGCTGGTGTTCAATTAATTAGATCCTTGCAACAGCTTGGACAGATTGCATCTGCTTTAAGGGAAGATGAATATAAAAACCTGACACTCTGGAGAGCAGAGCACTGTAATTACAGTCCTGAACTGAATGTGTCTTTAAGCAGCATTAAACCCACAGGCAGGAAGCAATCCAATCCATCTCTAAGTGGTTTCTCAGCACTGTTTAAAGCCTGACTCTCGCATTGCTCCCAGTGACAATGAGAAGTCTGCAATGGGTCATCAGCTTCAGAGGAAGAGATGGTGACGAGCTGAGCAGCGACACTACCGCATCTCCATAACGCAGAGGTTGGGAGAGGTCAGAGCATAACACACGATCTGATGTTGATGGGCTACAAGGATAAGAGCCGAAGAGCTTCCCTTCCTTCTCCTTCCCAAGCAAACCTGGCTTCAATGCATGGTGGTCACCCCATTAGGGTACATCCCCATCAGGGGCTGGACCACCCTGCACTGTTCTCTATGTGACAAAGGCCATCAGATGATACTCTGTATTAAAACATGTAATCTGAAGAAATTTAAAACACAGCCCATAAGGAGGACATCAGTTAGGGCAAACTATTACTTGCTGCTGGGGAGGGAAGACTGCTCCAGCAGAGGCGCTGCCTCCAGTCTCTCAAATACCCATGACCTCTAATGAAAGAGGAGCCAGACAGCATCAAAGCTTTGGGAATCCAGAACCACCGAGTTCCCTTGAGGTAGAGCAGAACGGCTTTTGGGGAGAAACTTGGTGAATTTGAGCTATTCCTTGTGGATTGTTCCTATTCTTACCCACCTTCTAAGGACCTAAAGGCAACAACTTGCACAGTTATCAGTTCAGGGCTTCTTTTCATGTCTCATCAGGTTTATGACCTTTTATTTAATTTTTAAAAAAACTTTTTTTCTAGCACTTTCAGCTCCTGAAGTAACAGGGCTAAGGAACAGCCTCTGCTTTTGTTACTGAAAAAGTTACGTTTCTTGAGTTTAGGACTGAACAGTGTATCCTCTCCAAAATTAAAGCAAAAGTGATTTTCAGATAAAACATTTTGACAAACTTGCACCTAAGGCAGTTTTAGGAAAGAAACCTTCAGATGCCAACAAGGTGTCTACCAGGAAAACATTGCTTTTGAAGCTGAACTATGGCATTCAATACAGGGTTAATGCAGTCTGCTGCCTGCTATCCCAGATCTGTCCTGGCCTGTCTTTACCCTCCTGCCAGCCTCAGCTCTTCCATCTCCTCCAATCTCTTCAGCCTCTTCTGAACCTCTTCCAGCTCTGCCAATGAAACAGAGCTAACTAGCACCGAAACCTGGATGTTCTTGCCTTCTCTCTCCTTTGGGCTTGTACCTGGCCTCTCACTGGCCAACAGCAGCAGCAGTGCTCGTGTGCATCGCTCTGAAGTTAATGGTCCAGCACAGAGCTGGGTCTGTTCCTGCTGGGTGAGGAGAAGGCTCAGGTGAAGGATGGTTGCTAGCTGTAAACGCATCAGCAGCACAAAGGGCAGGAAGGATGAAGAGCTATTTAAGCTAATGAACAGTGCTTAAGAGGCGTAAGAGCAAATGGGGTTAAATTGGGAGTGAGAAGTGTTGTAACGATCAGAGTGACAAGGGTCCACTGCAGCCTTCCTATTTGTGTGATGGAGAAAACCACGAAGCCTGTTGGACCACCCTGAAAGTGAGAGCTGGCCCAGCTGATGGAGGAAATCATCTGAAGCGTTGGTAGGAATCTGGGCCCATTTCCCCACTGTGCACATTTCATGCCTAACGTACCGTGGCCTCATTAAAGACACCCAGTCCAGGGTTCTTCGATCTACTGCTCACTAAAAAAGGAATGGTATTTACTAATTAAAACACATGCCAAGAGAAGCAGAAGGCAAAGGAAAGGTTTCCCTATACAGGTACATGAAGCCATAGTGCCAAGGGATGGTTGTGGTTACAGATCCCCTCACTGATCACCTGAAGAGGGGCGCAGGAAGTGCCAAATCACCAGCTGTGAGCAGAGGGTGTCAGCTGGCTCTCCCCATTTATCTGTAGTAAACACCACACTGCATTTTGCTACTCAAGAGGTCTGAGGGATGTTTCGCCATTTTCACCACCCACCATTTGCAAAGGTGGCATTGGGAACTGCTGGTCCTTGCTTGACAATTAAAACATGAGCTCACAGCCTTTTTGACACCGTTCTCTAGACAGTTCCCCTTGTTATCAACATTCGGGAGAGATAACATGACAGGTTGTCCTGACCCAGTCCTACCAGGGCAGGAACACACTGCAAAGGAAGAAAAGGATCTTGATGCTTATTAAATATCCCTCTCCAAACCTTTGTCTGGTCATAAGGCATATCCAATTGAAGAAGGCCTTTTTGGGGACACAGAAAACCACAGGTAACTTGCGGATTAATAAGGACAAGCTGGAAAATTAACAGCAATGACGGCAGGCTTGTTACTGAGACAGCAGCATGGGCAGAGAAAAATACAAATCAGTGCCTGGTTTTCTCTTTGCCATGACTGCAAAAGTGGAAGGGCTGGAAAGAAAACATGGGAGAGGACACCCAGAGCTCCCATGTACTTCTGCATCATCCTAAAAAGGCAGAGAAATGTCTGCTCTCTCTTATCTTAATTAACGAAGGAGCTTTAAAGATACCTTCCCAGGTCTCAGTCCTGCTCCCGTTTCACGGTCACCTTGGCAGGTCCCTCACAACACAGAGGGCAGGACATGGCCTGCACGTTCATCTCACTGGTGCCACAGAACCATGAAGTGACACCTACAGCCCACAGGTCATCCCACAGGCCCCCTGTATTGCTTTGGCAATGCAAAGTGGTTACACCTCCAGCTTCCTCAGTTCCTGAGCTGAAAAGAAGGAGGGATCTTGAGACTACAGAGATCTGGGACTCACTCTGCTCCCTCTTGGACTCACACATTGGAAGCATGGACATCAAACCATCCCTGCACAGAAGGGGTGATGGTTGTGTGAACATCTAGGGCACGCCAGCTTGTGCTCCACATCCACCCTGTCCAGAAGACTACCATGGTTGCACCCCTGTTTGCCATCACCGCTTCTCTTCTCTGAGCCATCCTGCACCTTGCAGATAACATGCACCATTTATGGAAGAAAGGCTTGGATGCAAACTTGGTCTCACAAAATGTTCAACAGCTCTTTAGTACCTGATTCCCAGAGTGGCTGACGTTGTCCTGGGAGGAGGCTTTGTTCCGGCGTTTCGTGTGATGGGGTGGGTAGGCAGGGAACTGGGCTCCCTTCACGTCTTCATCAGAGGTGTCCATATCTGCAGAGTACCGGGACTGGGGCTGCTCATTCCAGGAGCTGCCTTTGGAGAGAGAAGGCTTCAGCACAAAGGTACAAGAGATTCACATCTTTGAGTTCCTTATTGGATATCGGCCCCATCCTTAAGACAAGCAAATAATGAGGCAATTCTCCAGATCACACTTACTGTCCTTCGGCAGGAGACGCTTCTGCCAGAGAGACCAAGGTTAAGGATGGCTGCGCTGGACCAGGCTGCAGCTCCATCTGCTGTGGCCTCCTAGCTCAGCAGCGTCCCTCACAGTGCTGCTGAGATGGGCACAAGAAGCATCATCCTTGCTCTCTCATGCCCCAAACAGCCAAGCTTCTCACCAAAAACTGCTACTGCCTCCCTAATTTTGTTGAAGCCCAGGTTTGGACACTGCCTTTCAAGAATTGTCCAGGTGACGGATGTTTAGGTCAGCCTAGAGAGACATCAGTCTAAGATGGAATGTTTTAAAGAGCAGAAAGTTTCCTTTTTGAAAGAGAAATGCAAATGAGACAAAAAACAATAAGGAAAAATGGAATTAACAAGACAGAGGACCCTGCTGCTGTGTCGCTCCAGTGGGGCTCAGAGTGGGAATTTCAACAGCTCACGGTAGTTTTCCTAGTGCCCTGAAAATACAACCAAGCAGTTGGAGACCCAGAAGGTCACATCTGCATGTGACAAGCCAGTGTCCAACCCTCCTGGCTCTGCTATCACAGCTGGAAAACCAGCAATACTAAAAGGCAAAATCTGCTGCATCACTTGCTGGGGTATTTATAGACTCATGAAGCCACAGATCCTGTAGCCTACCAGCACACCCTGCCCAGCTACAAGGATGCTACTTAGCAAGCCCCAATGCTTGTCCCCAGTTCTTGTCCCCTTCAAGTCCCCTTAGAACCCAAAACTTTCTGCACCCATGATATCCTTTGGAAAGGAGTTGAACTCATCTACCCCTGTCTGCAGGAGAAAACACATTCTGTTGTTTCTAGTAGTGTCCATTTGACTGTATCTAGTTTCTACCCTGGACAAGATGAGTTGGTATAAAAGGGACAGACATCTTAAGAATAATGACTCTGGCTTCAGGTTTGTTGGGAACGAGACCAGCCTGTTACAAACAAGTAACTTCAGACAATTCTTTCATGAGAAAAATCACTTTTGCAGATGGATATTTTTGTCTTGACCCTCAAAAGCCTTTTAGAGGCTTTGAGATTGCTCAAAGAAAATCAAAGGCATTTTCATTTAGGTCCAACACTTGCAGCCACTTTTCTTCAAAAGGATACAAGAGGAGCTTGGCCAGAGACACCTACCAGGTTTTGCATTTCTTTCCAGGCTCCTTCTCCGTGAATTGACAGTGAGACGAACCTCTGTGCTAAAGTGCTGCTCTGGAGGGCTCACACCCGGTCCCTGTTCTTGCAGGATGTGGTGGAAGACCAGATCTGCATCTGCGATGCTGGACTCCTTCTGGGAAGCATCTTCTGCTGAGTTCGGGAAATCGGGGAAGGACTGAGAGATGAGGATTACTGCTGAGCAGCTGCCCATGAAGACTCCTTGCCCCTCCTCAACTTTGCTAACAGCTCCTCGCTTTATCCTCCAATACATGCATGGACTGACCTTTCATAATGCCAATTCCCGATAACCCAGTTTAAAGACTTTACCTTGTTTATGAGCCCTGAGCAATACTTCTCGTCACTGCCAGGGGTCACTGTTAATTTTTATAAGAACTAGGCACAGAGTCCTTTTAGCTAGACCGCTAAAAGCTCGTTTTTGAAAGCACCATGCCCTTTCGCTTATGTAAATGATAGTCACATTCTGCCCCACAAATAACCTGCAACTGATAAATCAGATTTAGATGATCCAGCAGAGGCCAGCCTTCCCTAGACTCACACTGAATTCTGCTGCATAAAAATGTGCTTAGATAAAGAATTAATCTACTTGTTTGCCCCAAATTTGTCTTCTTTCTTGGAATTTTGCGGATTTTTTTTAAAAGCCATGTTACACCTCTCAGCACATCCTACTTCCACCCAGGAGTGGAGCTGAAAGTGTCACAGTATCATTAGAAGGAAGGGGCCACCATCTAATGTTTTAAAAGTGCAATTTCAACAGCAATGGCAAACAAGAGCAGTTCAAAAAGCTTCATCTGAAGCATCTCAGGCTTGAAGAACCTTCTGCTACATCCAGGGCAGCCTCGTCTGTGTTCCTCCCCAGAGCTGGAAGATGGAGGTGGCTGACCCCCAGGCCCTTGGCTGCAAGGCACCACCGTTGCTTGTGCTGGAGATATCCATCGGCTCCATAGTCAGGAGCAAGACATACATAGTCTCCTATATGGAAATAACCAGTGTTCAAGCAGTTTTTGTTCTCCCTAGGTTCTCTTCTCTAACTGATGGGGGCCCCCACTCCACAGGTGCTGTCTCTGCATTCATGCTGGCTCCTTTTCATCTGTTCAGTCTCACAAAGGTTGTGTGCCCCCCATGAAGCTGCCAGCCAACTACATCCCCAGTGCCACCACATGGCAAAGCCAGCCCAACTGGAGGGGATGATGGGAGAAGAGTCTGGCTTCATTTCATCCCTTGAGTACTGAACCTCCAAAAGCCTGCTGAAAACTAGGCTGTCCCACAGCCTTGGGATAACACAAGAAAACAGTTGTCTTCAGAAAGCAAACAAATTGGCAGGGAGAAGGCCAGACAACCTCCTGCTGTCTCATCACTCATCCTCGCTTCAGTCAGATGTCCTACTCCTGACCTAGCCTGAGGCAAAGGGCTTCAAATAAAAGAAAAGATAGCA
Organism: Trogon surrucura; assembly: GCA_020746105.1. NCBI lineage: Eukaryota > Metazoa > Chordata > Aves > Trogoniformes > Trogonidae > Trogon > Trogon surrucura. The sequence continues at coordinate 48,529,996 of CM036621.1, read as the reverse complement.
AGAGGGACTATGGTGAGCGAGGATTGGCCCCCTTGCCTCCCAACACCAGCTCAAGGAGCGGGTAGCAGAGGTAGCGAGGAGGAGGAGGAAGGGAGGAAAGGAACCCCCCAGCACTCTCCCAGTACCTGGAAAGCATCCGGGCTGCTGGCTACTGGAGATTGCTGCACAGACTGGCGACGAGACTGAGCAGAGTAGTCTGAGTCCAGTTCAAAATCAAAGGGGTGGACAGACAGCAGGCGCTTTGTCTTGCGCATCTTAGTCAGCACAGAAAGTGGAGGAAAGGAAAATTCAGCATAAACCACAGTTGACCATGAAGAAAGGGGGAGGGAGGGCCCTTGTCTCCTTAGTTTGCTCAAATTTGCACAGCCCAAAGCAAGACTCTTGCTTTTTGCAGAGAAAATTGGGGGCTGGTATTGTCCTGCTTGCACAGAGACAGGTACATAGGGCTGGAGTCAAGGAAAAGTGGGTTCCTGATTTCCAGAGTCTCTGGCTCAGGACTGTGGCTACAAGCAGACAGTGAGGAGCTCTCTCCTGGTTTAGAAAGGCCTTATAGGAAAGCTGAGCCAAGCTGCAGCTTAGAGAGAGGTCCAGGAGATGTTTTTGAGATTCAAAGTATCCTGGACAAGCCCCTAAGACTTCAGAAACAGACCAAAACAAAGAATCAGCTGTGTGGAATTCAGCACATACCTGCAGCCACAGGCTGAGTTTGCACGTGTGTAACAGCACGTATGTACCCGTACCGGCATTTCAAACACACCGGCAGATTCCACACACGCTGCAGGGACAAATACACTTCCAATCAGGCTTCTTAACCGGTACACACAGTTCCAGAAAAGCCCAGGAGACAAGTTGATATACTCAGGAACCCAGCTGTGCTTTGCTACTCTACCAGGTATCTCTTCTTCTAGTAAGAAAACAGGTGGGTTCTCATTATACATGTAGGAGCTGGGACTCTTCTATTAATGTGGGACATCTTTAGTGTCAGATGTGGATCTGGTTTCCAGAGGACAAGTTTTTGTGATTTTACTGACTTTGCTGTTTCTACACAAACTGGGAGAGGGGCTTACCTCAGAGAAGGAAAACAGAGAAAGGGCCAGTTTTGAACATGGCATACATCACCACCACCGCCACCACCCAAGGCAGGCCAGCAGCAGCTGAGGGCGCAGAGCAAGGCAGGAAGGGTCCCAGAACAAAATGCTTACCCTGCTGTAGCACTCTGCTTCAGCTCCACGAAGGACATCATCTTCATCATCACTGTCATTCCCAACGTCACTGGTGTTGAGGAGCTGGCATTCACCTGGATGGGAGACAACGGTACGCTCTGTATGGGCAGCCCCTGCACCCTGAGCCTGGGGGAGGTAAGTCCCCACTGTGGTGGTCACAGTAATGCACCTGAGGTCATGCTTCTTACAAAGATTAGAAATATGTCCCCAATTTTTTGTTCTTTAACATCTTAAGGTAGCCTCACCGCTGCAGCTGGCATGCGGACACCACAGTTTAAGATCTGTAATGTGGAAGCTCTTTGGGGTGCAGTTCCCAGGAAGCCCTGCAGATACCCAACTCTTAGCACGTGCAAAAGCTTAGCTGGCCTCTCATTGCTTCCCCTTACAGCTGTGCACCACCACAGATGTGGAAGTGACCACTGCAGGAAGATGAAAGGGCACCTCCACCACAGAAAGCACCTCGAGGTCTGCTCGGGTGACTCCAGTGTTTGAAGGCACTACAGCTCAGCCCAACACAGCTCTGCTTCTGCTTTTCCTGGTTCCCATCAGCCAGCTCCATTCTCTGTCAGTGACCCGTTCTTTTCTGCGTCTCTATCTTTGTACTTGGATCGCTGCTGAGCCTAGCACTACATTGGGAACAGCACAAATGACAGACCAAATCCAAAGTCAAGGTAGGCAAAATGCTCTTTCCTATAGCAAATGGCAAAGTGCAGTGAATCTTTACCACAAAGGCTCCTAAGGAACAAAACCCAAAGTGCCAAATTCAGTAGATTCCTTAAGAATACGGTCAGTTCTAAACATATGATATAAGTACACTGAGGTGATGAGCACTGGCAAACTTCAAATTTGGCATGTAATTAAAAGTCCTCTTGTATCCAAGCCTACCCTTGGAAACCCCAGTGTATCACAGTGCAAAACACAAGCATTACAGCCCACCTCCTCCAAAGTGGAGAGATGTCTCCCCCGGTCCAGCCACACCAAAACTCACTGGAGTGCCCATAAACAGAGGGTGTGAAGAGAAAAAAGGCATGGGGAAACCTCTCTTAAACTGTGATTCTGTGTTTTACTTACTGTTAATGTCTGGCAGGCTGTAAACTCTGTCATGAAGACCTAAAAGAAAGGGAAAACAGTGGTAAAAATAAATAAGCATATTTTATCCAGGTACCTCACAGAGACCAAGCCTCAGAGTTAGAGTTAATTGGAGTTATTCTCCAGTTGTCACAAGGCATGATCATCAAAAAGGCTCTTTAGAGAGAACAAACCAGACACTTGGAGACAGGACTTGACTTTTAAAAGTCAACAACCTTATGGCCACCACATCCACAGTCCCGATGCAACACGCCTGGGAGTGCAGCAGCAGGGGAAGGCACAGCAAAAAGCTGATGGCCATGCAAAATGCAGTGGTTTCACATCATTCGGCTGGAGTTCCTGCAACCAGAGATACATCCCAGGAGAATGTGCTTGCCTGCTCAAGGGTCAAGTCAAATCACTGGTGTTACGAAGTAATAACAACAAAATCATGTCTTTTCGAAAAGGACATCATAATCTCAATTTAAAGAAGCCCAAAGTGCCGTTATCCATGCTTGGTTTGGTTTTCTCTTGGATTGTCCTTTCTGCGTGGTCTGATGCATTTTCAGACTGAACACTGCATACTTAACTCAGTCCGTTAATTTTAAATTTAATGCCATTACCCTCCACACCCCTTCTGACACTTCTACCATGAGTGCTCTGGATAAAAATGTGATCGGACCAGTTCAATCAGCTCATGTCAATGGTACTTCTGCAAACTTTTCTGTGGCTCCTCAAGATGGGAGAAAAATCCACATTGGTTTTCAAAGGCAATAGGCAAAGCAATGCAGGAGCTATATGAATGGCAGCTTCCCAGTAAATAATATTGTATTAATTATGATACCAATATCAGAAATAGTGAAGATCCACAAAGCTCTGAAGAAAATAGCTATGGTGACAGGTAACTCACTGATTTTGACACAGTTTTATCCATCCTAGTTTATCATCAGATTTGCTGTAAAAATTATTAGATCATGGGAAAAAATGAATGCTGGCTTTATCCAGCCAGCTGGATGTTTTGGGCCTGTAGGTTAAACTTGGGTTAATTTCACAAGCTCTCCCCTGTGACAAAAAGACCCAAAAGAAAGAAAAACAAGAGCTGTGGCAAAAACTTCAACCTTAACAGTGGGGAAAAAAAAAAATCCACAAAAACATCTGCTCTGCTGCTCTCAGTATGAACGCACAACTCTAAGCCTCTGCTTCCTCCCCAGGATGTTTTGAATGGTCTCAAAACTCCGTGGCACTTGGAGTAGCATCAATGCAGATGTTTCTCTCTTGGTGCACCCCAACATGGTGCTGTAGGAGAAAGCCCCGTGCTCTTCCTCACCTAGAAATGCGGAGTTCAGCCCCTGCCCTGGCTGCAGCCTGCCATAGAGGGACTGCAGCACCTTGGCACTTCCAAATCTCTTGAAACGGGATCTCACGTGTTCGTAGTACCACTCCAGGGAACCGATCTTCACAATCCTGCCCAAAGAGAGGACACACATACAGATGAGCCAGTGCAGCCATACTCATGGTCACCAGTCCCTCACCCAGAAACCATCTCTTAACAAAAAAACACAGCCTGCTTTCTAACCAGCATCGTTAGTTTCTAACCAGCATAAAAAGGGATGCTGGGTTGGGGCGACTCTTCCCGAGCCTCAGCTCCGAGGCTCGCCTTGTCTCTCGCCCTCCATCGCAGGAGGGGTACCTGGAGAGGCGGCAGGGATCGCAGACCCAGCCTTGCTCCTTTTTGTTGTAGCGGCTGCAGTTCTTGCAGGTGTAGAAGTGGCAGTCCAGACACTGCCGCTTGCTGTTCAGCAGGAACTTGAAGGGCTGGAGGCAGTGGACGCAGTGAGTTTCGTTGAGGTGGGACTGATTCGTCAGGAACTCTCTCTTGCTGCTCTCCTGGTCGATCTTGCATTTCAGCTCCCTGCAGAAAACATCCCAAAAACACAAGAACTTGGCTTTGTTAGCATTGCACCGTGAAGTCTCACATGGCAAACACCGTCATGCCTCAGTTATTTCAGGAACGATTTTCCAGGGAACATCCCGAGTCCTGCAGCTTGTGGAAACAGCTGGAGGGCAAATCTAATAAACTATCACGAGTACCATGAGTTAAATAAGCTGAACGAAGAAGTAGGCTCCAGATTGAGGGCAGGTTACTATATAAGGATCTCCCATTGCTAAGTTTAAGATTAGATCTGATTGTGCCAAAATCTTTCCCATTTACTTCACCAGGTATTGAATATAAATCTCAGGAGAGCATAATTTCTCAAAGTCTCTGGTTGCATCTCAACCTACCAGCCTAACACAATATTTCAGCCTGAAGTCCAGTTGAGAATTAAAAGCTTTCTGGAATTCTCCGTTCAAAAAAAATAAAATAAAAAAAGCAGTCTGAGATTAAAAAGGCTTTTGTTCTAGTCCTTCAGCACTAAATTCAGTAGAGACTTTTATTACAGGCAGAAGTGATGTGCAACGTGGTCCTTGCTGTTCAGAGAACAGCAGCAGGAGGAGATGCTCACAACAGTTCCTTCCAAGACCAGCCAGCACAAGCGCTTTCCAAGAGCACCTTCTCCTGGCAGTCCATCCCTACAAGCTTGCTTTGCTACCCGGGCCTGGTTGTTAGAGCAGGTCCCCATGCAAGGAAGTTCCTGTGTGAGGCTGAACCCCCAGGCACAGCCAGGGATGGCTACGGTGCCTGCTGAGCTGGCGGAGGCCCACTGCACTCCCCAAAGGCTTTCTGTTTGCTCCCCGCGCCATGCACTGCCTTGGGTCTGTTTGCTTTTGAGGCTATGGCTGAAAGGCAATGTTTGACTTGTAGGGAAGGTCCTAGAAAGTTGTTTTCTGTCTAGGCAGGGTTAGGAAGCTGCATTTTCCAGAGTAGAAGTCAGCCCAGGCCAAAACCCTCAAGCAATCAGATCTGGAGGCTGCTTCAGAAGCACAACATGGACCATGAGGCTTCTGGTGATGCTCCCGGTGCCCCCAGCCCCGGGGAGACAGGCTGACGCTGGGGTGACTGTGGCAGGAGCTTTGCTGGTGTAACAGCACAGTGCCACGGTGCCCACATGAGCAGTGATGTGGCTGGTGGTGGGAACAACATGGATGTCAGTCAAGCTAATCTCTGTTTAACCAAAGCAGTTTGCACGTTAGGGATCAGTTCTTAGTTTGTTTTTTTCTAGGGGGGGACTTTTCTTGGCAGCTCACTGCCACCACTCCAGGCTGTGCTCGCTGTTATGTGGCAGCGACATTAACTCGCAGTAACTGAGGATCTGGGACATGTCAACATCAGTATAAAGACTGAAATGAGCATCTAGTTTCTATATTCAGCTATTCACCATTCTAACAGTGTTTCAAACAACTTAGTGCAAATGCTCAGCAGTAAATTTACAGGTGGTTACTAAAAATGAACCCTCAAATAGAAAGCCCTTGGGTTGGGCTCAGTGCTCCTGTTCCACTCCCACATTAAGGCTGTTTCCAGCAGCATCCGATCTTTCACTGAACTGCTTTTTCTGGTTCACAGAGACCGGTCGGATCCCTTCACTTCCCCTCCCTTGCCCACAAGACCTGTCGAAGGAGGGACAAGTATCAGCCAAACCAGTTTAAAACCCACAGGAACCGCATGTCTCTTGCCTCCTCTCACTGGTGGGCACACAAGCCAGCCCCTTCCCCGCTCTGCTCACGGCAGAAGAAATCAGAGGGAGTTGGATGCCAAACTGTGGCGGGGTCAGTCCAGTTGAGCTGCAGGAGAGATGCAGGGAGCCATCCCCCAAAAATGGAGCTTCTGGCAGGCACATTCATGGAAAGAAGCAGGGAGAGCCCCCACAAAGTGGCCATTATTTAATTTCTCAGGCAAAGCATTACCCTCGCATGGTTGTGCAGTTTCTGGCCAGCTGAAGCCTTTGTCCGTTGTTGCTGAATAGCTTCAGCCAAAAAACAAAATGCAGAGAAGCAGCAGAAAGAGAAGAAAAAGACCAAGCTCGGCAGGGGGACACATTTCGCCAAGGCTTGCAGGTTGAGACAAGCCCAGTGAATAGAAAAGCAAATGAACAGAAAAGCTAATGGGAATGGTCAGAGCACAGGGAGCAGGGTGAATGGCTGTAGGGTCTCCCATAACATCACATCATGTCACAGCTTGCTACGGGCAGAAAACGCTCACACGGCTCCGTGTCCAGCATGTAGAAATGTGGCAAACTTTCCCAGAGTTGTGGTCTATCTATTCCAGGTATTAGAGAAATACCTGATGTGTGACCTTAGCTGAGCCTGTGGTGGGAGGCAGCCAAGCTTTGGACAGGCTAACGTGCTCTACCCCAGAGACTCGGGCAGTGCCAGGCACACCAGCCCTCCACCAGGCAGGAAAAAATGAAAAAATGGAAAAAAAAGATCCATGACTGCTGGGACAGAGGGGAAAAACGCTTGGGAGAAGGGACAACAGTAGAGTAGAAGCATTCTGAGACCTTTCCCCTGTTTATGCCTCCCATACCATGGCACTCAATTTGGGAACCTCGTGGGCATCAGAATGGACCCAGATAAGCCAGGCTGGCGCCAAGGTCAAGTAGTTGAGGAATCCACCTCGCCCACTTCTTTGCTGCAGGGCACAGCAATGTCAGTCCCCACCTCCTTCCTCCAGGCAGAGCTCAGATCCATCACAAGGGAGACATTCACCCTTTCCAGGGCGATAATTTTTTTAAACACTCTTGTCTGATCTCAGTCCTGCACTTTAGAGCTACCAGCAGAGGCAGGCAGTAGATGATGATACTGAAATTATCTCTGCCTCCTAGACAGACTGGGTTTTCTTAAGCAAAAAAATAATCAGGAGGTTCAAAACTACATGACTGAGAGCTTCTTGTGGCTAATGGTGTCAGCAGACAGGCTCCTACACAGCCTTGTGTGGAAACCCACGACAGCAAGCTTTTGGGGGATGCTTTGACAGCTCAGATGCAGACATCCCAGATGAAAGAAGAGGACTCTCACCTTTCCCTTTAGATCTTACAGGGTAATCAATGAGGCGCGGGTTCCCAGGCATTGCCATGCCATCGGCACTAGCCCTGGCTCATAAAATTCAGAGCTAGGAGAGTAAGGGAGCTCGGCAGGAACACAGCACTGCCCAGATCTGGCCTGGGAGCATGGGCCATCCCACTGGGGAAATAATGAGAGCTTGGCCAGCTGCAACTTCTTGAAATAAAGTTAAAAAATTCAGTTCATCACCTGACATAGTTAGCAAACAAGATCTAAAGCCCCGCAGTTTCTCATGCTTGAAATTTAACCCAATCTGACTGAACACTTTCTTAAACAGCACTTTTGTCAAATGTCCTGTTTATAAGAACTTAGAAGATACACCATTCGCTGCTCCAGATATTTTAATTTTTTTTTTCCTAATCCTGTAGCCCCCTAAAAGTTTCCCAGGACAGCAAGGACCACTGTAGAGCATATTTAAGGCTACTACACTATTATTCCTCTCAGCTATTTTTCCAGGATTCTTCAGGAGTCTGTGGACTCACAAGACCCACTAAATACCCTTCCTGTCCTAAATGCAGGAGAACTGTCACATGAAACAAAAGCAAGGGAGCCAAATCCCACCTTTTGCTCCAAGGTAAGGTCTCCCCATGGAAGCCACAACAGCATCAAGCCCCACAAAGACATCTCCTGAGTGAGGCTCAGGTATTTGTCCCCATAAATGACTGTAGCGACACCAATCTGTGTTGTCACGGATGGCACAGCGCCAGTCTGCACCTTTGCAGCCCAAACGCGTCACCTCGCTGCTGATAACGTAATCTATTAACCACAAGGTTTAATTTTAACAGCCGAGTCCTGGCTGTTCCTGCTCGCCTGTCGTCTCAACGTGTTGCTTTACTCCCACAAGTCCGATACAACAGGACATGCAGGGACCCGCAGCTACAGCTTGCTCGCACCCACCCTCACGGAGCACCGAGCAGATACTCACTCCAGCCGTTCCTCCTCTTTCTTGCGCAGATCAAAGTCCCGTTGAACGACTTCCCAGACGTGCTTGGCCTCTTCATCGGTGAGCTTGGAGAGGTCCAGCTTCCTCCCCATCTCGCCCCGGCGAGGACTGAAGCCCGTCCTGTTACTCGTTACCCCGAGTGCTCGCTCTCCCGTACCCCGGGATGCTGACAGAGGGGGAAGAGCTCAGCCCCACCTCCGCGGCTGCCTGTATAAACGGGGCAGAGGCAGAGCTGCGGGCAGGCCAGCCGGCTCCTGGCAGCACCGTAGCCCGTCTGCCGGGTGAGCCAGCCCCGAGCAGGACTGGCACGGTGCCTATCGACTGCGGGGACTCCTCCGTCACCGCGGCAGGCAGCCCTGCCTTCTTCCCCCGGGGGTTCTGCCCAGAGCTGCAGAGGCAGCTCCAGACCTCCTTTGCCTGGCTGGGCTTAAAGGAGATGTTTACTCTCAGATTAGCTGCCTGCTTTATGCAGGGTGTGCGAGTCAAATGAAACCTTCAACCAAAACGCCTCCCCGGGGAAGGCAAGCCACGGGGTTTGGGAGGGGGATGAAGACCCCCGGGAGGAGCTGAGCCTGCGCTCCCAGGGCGACCGGCTCAGTCATGGTGGGTCCTGCCCCACTACGACCCTCTGCTCCCTCTTTGCTCACTCCCCCCACTCTTTCTTGTGTCTGATCTCATTAAACCAATTTCCTCCCCACCCTGCCCCGTCAACAGCCTGGTAAGGAAAAATCAAGAGCATCTGGGTTCCCACAACCAGTACAGCCACACTGGGGACTGGCCTCCTGCATCTGCTAACTGCTCTCACAGCAATTGGGGAAGGTGAGCTTTGCTCATAGCAAAGAGCTTAACTAGGAAACAGCACTTCCCTCGTTTACGCTTAGCAAGAAAAGATGGTTTGTCAGGATTTTAAGAAAAATGCTAAACATATCACATACCCAAAGGGATATATATTGCAATATTCCAACTACCAGAGCTGATCTCTTCCCCAGTAAAACGCTCTCTGTATGACTAATCAAGAGTTCCCTGAACCTTGGATATCAAAAGAAACCCATTTCTCATTTTTAATCAGGGCAAATATCAATACTAACCAAACTTTTTTTTCCCCCGACAGGTATCTAAACAGGGAGCAAGATGGCAAGGCTGAAAACTATTCTGCCTGGTGGGACCAGTCTCCCAGCTGCTCAGGCACTGCACTTGCCCATGGGTGCAAGCAATTATCCACCCCAGTAACTCACTTGAAACGAAGATTCGATTAAACTCTATGAACAGAGCCAGAAAAGGGTTTTGAATCCAAACTTGGATGAATTTTGTGCAGAAAAGGGGACGACTACAGATGCAATGCTGAGCTTGGATATCAGGAATGCATGATCTTCTCTGGAAGCCAGAAATTGATTTCTAGCTCCTCTTCCAGCAGAGATGGGGTCCCAGCAAAAAGCAATTAGTTTATTGGCGAGAGCCAGGCATCATTGGGCTGCTTCTTACATAACTGTATTTGAGAGCCCCGTGTGCGCCCCACTGCATCTGAACAGCAGAGCGGGTCAATAGATACTAATTAACATCACAACGAGACCCTGTTCCCGGGCTCAGACAATCACGCCAGGAGCTCCGACAGCAGGTCTTGCGCTGCCCAGATTCGAATATTATTCTCCTCCAAAAGGATCACAAGGTTGCATAAAATCAGGAAGATGTGGTCTGCTATGCAATGAAAATGTGAAAAATGCAAGTGCTCAGCAGTGCCAATAACCCCCAAAAGTGCTGGTTTAGCAAAAAGAGAAAAACGCTGCATGGGGCAGGTCCACAGAATAAACTTCAAGTATTATGTTGGCTTGGGAACTGCTTCTCTTTAGGGAAACTCTCCTCCTCCAGCTCAGTGGTATATTTGCCAGCCAAGAAAGACTTGTTTTTTTTCCTCTTTCAAAGCGTTCTGTTGAATTTTGTAGCAGTTCAGACCCAGCAACCACCAGCTTTCAGCAATCCTCTGCTTTGATAAGGACAATTAAACCTGCCTGCCAGCAGCTCTTACCCCCATCATCCAAACACAAACAAAGGCTCCCAAAACTTATGAAGTCAAGCAAAACTAAAAAAAAAGTAAACATCAAAAACCACAGAGCCACTCACACAGACACTATCACACATCTGACAATATTATATGAAGCTCACACCAGCACCTGTGGTGACCACATGTGTGTGGAATGGAAATGAGGAGCAGAAACACAGAGGACAAGAAGGGTTACGTGTTTCCTGTCATCTGTACTCCCAATCAGACCTGAGGTCCAAGCACTTGGGTGGCAAAGCGGGAGAGAGAAGTGTTACAAGCTAAGTCTCTCCTGGAAAACCAGGCATGGATGGAGCTCGGGCTTAATTTCCGATTCTTGATCTTGCCAGATGATAGAAGAATGGGATTTCTGGGGTATCTTTAAGAGAAACACGCCTTTCTAGATGCACGGCCACTCTTTAAAAATAATATTCACATGAGTTGTTATCTTTGCAGTTCTTGGTAATCTCTTGTAAGACAACTGTGAACTGATATGTAGGAAAAATGGCCTAGACCTTCTCTGGCTGTCCATTCTACAGTGTTTTTTTCTGGTAACAGGAAGTAAACCCACAAGCAGAGTTCAACAAAACTGATGAAGATACTGTTCAGTCCCTTCTAAAGATAGCAAATAACATCCTAGTGAAACCAGCCAACACTCTTACTCCCCCATCCTCATTTTTCAGCCTGGCGCCTCCAGGTGCAGAAGGTCCTGCTTGGCCAAACGAAGGGTAAAACCCCCAACAATTTCTCTAAGTATAACAATATCTGATTTTCCCCAACAGCAGCTCCAAGTGCCACAGAGAGAAGATGTACCTACAAGGGGTTGCCACCACCCTGTACATGAAACCAGTGTTGACACACGCAGGCAGCCACAACCCAAACAGATGGTCAAATGGCACTTTGGGATACAGGAGAAGGACATGCCGTGCTGCTTGCAACTCGTAAAATTAATGCTTTGTGGTGGATCTCCATGCTGGGGTAACTGCAGCACGGAATGTTGCACCTGCAGCCTTGGAGACGGAAAAACAGGGTCCTGGAGGCAAATACCAGCGGGTTGATTGGGATAAACTGCTGAAATAATGCTTGGGGGGCGGGCTGACTTAAAATGGTGCCAATTCCAGCTTTGCTTCTTAACTCCATGGGTGACTCCAATGGGTCTTTTGGCTCCCATCAGCATAGGGTGTCATCCCAAGCACCTGGCCAAGCTAGGGGAATTTCCAAAAGCCAGGTGGAGTCAGACCAGAAGCATCCAACCAGCAACTCCAGCCCATCTCCAAGGACAGAGAGGACACAAACCCCTTATTTGAAGGAACATGATAAAAGCAGGGCAGCTGCAACAAACAAGGCAGCAGCAAATATTGCAGCTGACCCTAAGGAAGCCTTTGTTGCTGGCAGAGGCAATTTCACGGGTGCCTCTGTCTCTCCCACCATCCCCTGCAGTCATCTCCAAGTCATGAGATCTCTTAGGGCTGGGATGGCATTTCTTTTCTCTTTAGCTTCTTGGCACTTCTACAAAGACTTCTTATCATCCCCATCTCGCTGGAGCAGAACAAGCAGGACAGGGAAGAGGCATACAATGCCACTGCTATTTCTGTACGTGACCCGCAAGGGATCGTTATGGGTTTTATCTATTAATACAACTGTTTAATTATGTTACGGCGTGTCCACTTCTCATTTGGAATGACCCCAACAGCCTTGCTTAAAGAAAATGGCCATTCAACATTAATTATCAGCGACAATGGTGCTCTGACATCTGTTGCAATTAGAAAACTACTGTCACAAAAGACTTGAAAACAATGTTTGTGGAGTATCATTTACAGGTTGGAAGCTGTAAGGACATTTTTCCTAACCATATGAACATTATAGAGCTTTAGTTTGGGTGACATGTATTAGGATACATGATCTCTCCCTTATCTACCCCAATTTTTCTAATATGGCTGTAATAATATCTTTCAACGCATTATGCCACAAGCCTGCTATCAACCTGATGGGAGAAGCACTACATCTTTTTGTTCTTTACAGAGAGGACTGTGCACCAAAATCTGGCCCAAGTTCACCATACTGCCCCCATACTGCTCACGGCCCACGTATCAGGAATTATTTTCACTTTCCTCACCTGTTTCACCAACATTTACCTAACAAAAAACTAGCCAAGAGAATTCCCACCAGAAATTAAGTTTTTTCACAGGAGCAGGACTTGGTCCTGCAGGAATGCATCATTTGCAGCGATCAAAAATCTAATTCAAACATCTGCCTTTGGGCAGGTGGTAAAATACTTGGCAAAGGCCATCACCCTCTACAGCTCACAGGAATTACCAGGGTAAACACTTCTTAAATTAAACAAATTATGCCGTGCCTGGGATTCCAGCCTGCAGCAAGAACTTGAATTAACACTATCCCTATGGAAAGCAACACTGTGAAGAGGTCGGAGACTTCACCAGTTACACAGAAAAGAACCTGAACACTTATGAAGACTTGGAGAAGACCAGAGTTACAGGGTAAGGGCACTAACTGGATGTTCCTGTTCAGAGAATTAATGGGGTCAAAAATGAAACAGAGACAGTTTTGGAGATCTAACTGCCTGAGAAATGAAGCAGCTTGTGCATGTCTAGTGTGCTTGCTTCAGGCCACTGGAAGGCACAGGCTGTCATCACTGAACTCATTCCTAAAGCCCAGAGGGGTCTGTACCATGATAAGAGGCTGATATCACTACAAAGACAACCCCAAATATCTGTCTCTTGCTACTGCCTGTCTGCTAAGAGATGGTGTTGGGGACACAATGTAGTGGAACAGGTGATAACAAAGGACTCAACTTGTCTAAAGGACACCAGAAGAAAGTCCCTGAAGATCAGCGGAGATCCACAAGTGTCAAAAAGAGGAAAAATCAAGCCTAGAAACAGCTTAGAAAATCAGACCATTCCAACCAGAGGGAATCCCCAAAGCAGAAACCCTCCTGGATGTCTTGTCAACTGCCCACACAAGCAGTCACAGCTGCCTTTCTCTTCTTGACTCACTCAAGAGATGGTCAAAACAAAGGACCAGCAAGGGCCTCAGCATCTTCTACAATGAAAGACCTGAGGCCCTGGAAAGGCAGAGAGATCATACCAAAGACTCCACAGAATAAACCATAGCCTCTTCAAGGCCAGATGGAAGATGTTTCAAGGGCACTCAGAGTACACATGCCACCTTATCTCATCAAATAGTTTTCTGGAGCACATGTGAACTGGGATTGGAGCTGGCTTGGGTTCTGGTTCCTAAGGACTGCTCCTGAACACTGGGTTGCAAACAAAAGTTACCTCCTTTTGATTTTGATATTTAAACACTAGAAGCAGCAAGTGGCTGCAAATCTACAGAAAAAGCTATTCAACACAAAAATCCTAAAACCTTGCATGCGACACATTTCTCGGCCCCTTGAGGAGCATCACATCATGTGGTGGAGGGGTAGAGATAAGCTCCGTTTGGCACCTGAACAGGAGGAAAACATGACTCTCAGATATTGAGTAGAAAATAAGTGTATTTGACCCCTAAGCCACCGCTGGGGAACGGGCACAGAGTTTGGCTACCCATGACCCTCCCACAGGTCAGTGCTGACCTCACTGAAGTGCTGTAATGGCCGAACTCTCCTTCCATCATCCTGTCTTATGTGGGTTTTTTTTAATTTGTAGAGACTGAGAAGTGTTCCCACCTAATTTATTAGGTCTATATGGACTCATCATGCTTATGTCACTGGCTGTGACTGTGTGCCCATGCTGTGGAGTGTTTTCAGACTATCGATCTATTGACTTTCAACAAACACTGAAACAAATACTTATTTTTTCTTCTGTTACCTCCCAGTAACACGCTATGATGCGAAGCAGTCGGCACTCCTGGACTTGCCCAGGTTCTTTCTGCTCAGAGATGCTTCAAGCAAGGGTGAGAAGCAGGAAGGCATGTTTAGGGCTGGGTAAAGTTTGAGCAGACATAAAACAGGGCAGATATAGGCATGGAAATGAAGGTGCAGAGCATAGGAGATGGGCCCTGAGGCTATAGACACCCCCACACCAGTCTTCCCGTGCTCTGTAGCAGTGCTCTTTCTTGCTCTCGAGCTTAGTGGCTTGAGCGCCAGCCACGGGATTTGTTTTGAGCCGCAGCTTGTTTCCAGCCTGCTGACCTGCCTTAGGCTCCATTTTGAAGCTCCAGCTTCCAAGCGGCTTCCTGGTCCTCTCCTGAAACTGTCCCACTGCTTCCTTGCCCTCCTTGTTCAAGACGGGAGACACCTTCCAGCTAGAAAAGCCAGAGCACGCTGCTTTTCTCCCCAACAGACCCCAGAGGGATGGGAAGGACTGGTGGGAGACAGCTGGCAGCCTCAGCGTCATGCAAGCGCTCCCAGCAAGGTCGCCTAAGGAGAGCCTCGCCGGTCGATCTGCTCTCTAATGAGTTTCCACACGTCCGTCTCTGCCCTGTACCGCCAGTGAGCACCATTATTCCTGTCCTATTTTGAACATGCTGCTGCCTGATGGCTCCCATTGCCTTGCTGGGATGAGGTGGCCACTTGCCAGGGCTCAGAGGAGGAAAAGCAGAGTTGTTCTTCCAAATAGGAAGAGGCTGCAGAGGGGGAAGGGTGAGGAAAGAAGTCTTCTTGCAGTTATCTACTCCCTGAATCCAGGAAGCTCCTTGCACTACCTTGGCTTGGCACCGCTCCCTGGGTCGATGAGGGGAAGGCAGGGCACACCACAGAGCCCAGGCAGTCAGCATCCCTGGGGATGCGACAGCCTTGAGGGCTGCTCCCTGCTGATCTAAGCGCCTGATGAGCAGGTTCAAGCTAGGATTTTATTCCTGTGTCTCTCATCACTGTTCCTGCTTGTCTGCTGCTCCAGGTCACAGACCCAACATCAGCCCTTGTCCTTTTCCCATTGCTCACAGCCTACTCCTGCAAGCAACTGCACTGAATGGAGCTGGAGCCACTTGTATCACTGCAGGATGTACGTTATATACTATTACATATATTTTATATGGGGAGCTGGAGCCACTTGTGTCACTGCAGGATGCATGTTATATCCTATTACACATATATATTTTTTTATATAGATACAGCTAGAGATGGATGCAGTGGTAGTGCAACCCAGCATCCTCAGAGACTTACCCAGCCCTGAGGCTCTGTGCTGTGGGGCAGGGCTTTTTGACCAGTGCAGGGAAATATTGTTGGGGGAAACACTGAAGGGTAATGTCCTTCATCTGAGCATCACTTGTGAAGCTCCCAGCTAGCACCTCAGCAGCAGCTTCACACCACGGTTCCCTAGCTCAGGTCCTAGTCTACACCCTTTGTAGACCTCTGCCATCCCAGCCACATGGGCACAGCAATGGGCCTCTGTCTCTGTCAAATTTTAGGTGGTTCCTAGTCTGAAATGTCTGCCACTTCTCTGAAGCCACTGAAAGCCTTGTCACTTCCCCATACCTAAAAAACAACCCCCAGCAACGTCAGATCTTGGTTCCACAGATGTAAACAGGGACTTGCACAGCACGGAGAAGGAGATGGAAGTGAGCTGGCATGAAACAACCCCCCAGCAAGGCTCTCTAAACCGCACAAACTATCTGTGACAGGCTGGCTCCACGGGACACAGCTCATCTCACTGGCCTCTGGAGATGCTCAGATAAGTCATCTGCTTATCAACACCCTCCTGTTACAGCCAGTTATAAATGAACATAAGCTGCTTTGCTTTTTCTCCAGCCACTGGGGCAGGCTGAGTGAGCAAGCTGGAGGGGAAACCAGAAGCCTGGCTGTTTGTGTGAGTTTTGGCAAGTCTTGGCTGGAGGGGTAAGGGATGATCTGTGGGATGCAACAAGAGTTGGCCAGCTACAACACGCAGGACTCCAGACTTGAGAAGCACCAAGGCAGCGAATGAGCAGCAGGAGAAGCAGAGCTGTCTTGCTGAGGTCCTTGGGTTGATAGGAAAAGGGAAACTTTTTAGCCCATTCCAGCCAGAAAGCATGTTCCACTACATTAAAAAAAAAAAAAAAAAAAATCAGAACCTCCCATGTGTTTGTAGCTGTGGTTTCCTCCCTCGTTGGTATTACTGATTAAACTCCAGCCAGAGCCAAGCACACTTTCTTGCAGCTTTTTCCAGTGTAATTCAAATTTCATCCTGCAGTGTGTCCCCAGGGCCAGGGGCATAAAGGTTACCCAATGCCAGAAGGGCCCCTCTGACCAGCTACAGGGAAGGCGAAGTATCCCCACATAGTTGCACCAATAAAAACACAACCAACCTCCCTCAACCCCTGACCTTGCCTGTTTTGCAACCTCCCAGCAACAAAAGCTGCACATCACCCTGTTCAGCACACCCTTTCTGGCACCTAGCAAATAGCGCTAAGGAGGAATAAATCCCCCATGCAGGATTTTTCCAGCTCTGCTGGAGACTGGAGCAGTTGCCGGTGCAGATCCAGTGCCGAAAGCCGCGGTTTTGGGAGCCGGAGCAGCTCGGAGATGCTCCTTTGGAGAGAGCAGTTGCCTTGTGCCACCTTGTGGAACGCAGCAAAAAATACAGGCAGCAAGCGTGGGAAGCCAGCCCATGAAAAGGGACCTTTTGTATTAGAAAGGTTAAGTTTGCAAAAGCAGCTTTCATTTTGCTACTCCCGAGCCGAGGGCTCTGAATTCTGATCTCTACATTAACCCCGTGAGAAATCTCCATCCCTAACGTGCATCTCGATGCCTTCCCCTTTACTCTCTCCTCACTGCCAGCCCAGCAGCAAGAAGAGCTGTCTGTCCGACATGTTAACTTCCCCCCAACACCTGAAACAACACCTCAAAGCTGGAGGTATTTGGCTCATCTCTGGCGAGTGAAGCCACCTCCCTTACTCTGTTCAGAGAAAGCAAATCTGGACCATGAGCCAAAGGTGGAAACGACCAAAGCAGCACTCGAACAAGCTCAGGGCCAGAAGCTTAGTGTTCATGCCCAAAATCAGACACCAAACAGCTCTGCCTGCCGTCTTCCTATCAACCAGGCCCAGGACCTCTTTTGTAGAGGATCTCTCTAGGAAAATCCCCCTTTACAACCTCAAGCAACCACGATTCTCCAGCACTGTGACACCCGGGAGTAGCTCTGTCCAGCCTCCTGGGCACTCTCTCCATCCTCCACCGTCCCAGCTTGGCACAGAGACAGAACACAGTGATTTTTGTCTATAACTGAAGACACAACATGTCTTTCATAAACAAGTTTTTCACAGCTCTCTTGCCAGGTACTGTCAAGGGAGAGGTGTCCTCCCCACCCTCCCAGAAACTTAAACCATGGAAAAGAAACAAACACCATCTCTAAGAGTCCCTCTTTTTTTTTTTTTTTAAACCTTTGGAAAGCTTTCCCAGACTCTTAGGAGGGCTTACAAATGCCTTTTTCTCCTCCCTGTTCCTCCTCTTGGTAGGGAAGGAAAATCCCAACTACTATCCCATGACCAGTGAAGTCCAGCCAGGGTTGGCCTCTTACAGGGGGGGAAAAAAACAAAACTTCTCCTCTCTCTCTGGTATTTCTCATCCTAGTTGAATACAGGACAAATTGGCATTTCTGTGAAGAGTTTCAGGTCATTTATTTAAAAACCATTCCTCCTGTTAAACAGCAAAGAAGATCTGACCCTTGTTTGCTGTACATCCTTGTTGATCCTTGATGCTGCAGCATCCTCTAAATACTCCATATCTCACGTCAGTTAAAATCCTGATGGTCAACTTGGTTGTGCTGCCTGTGAACCATGAGTTTGTGATATGAAAGTACTCATTTTGGGGAGAAAAGGAGCGTTTTCTCTTTCTCTTTGTGCCATTGACCTCTTTGATCTTGTCCTCTGGATCTAGAGCCCCAGGGACCAAGGTCACTTCCCATCCCGTGTTTCTACAGAATCTTGCACAGCTTTGGCCAAAACCAGTGCTCCTGCAACCCACCAAAGCATAGCTGGAGGAAGCCATTGCCTCTGATGCACTCCTTGATACAGGACCTCATATCTCTAAAGCCATATAGGTCAGTTTAAATCCACAAAACAGACCCCAAGCCTCCAAAACATCACAAGAGTCAGCATCCCTGGGGAGATATCAGACACTGATGTGGACCCTGAACACCCTCTGAGCTTGTTCCTTTTCATGGGGGATTTACCCAACTGCTACAAGGATTTCATAGGTGCAAGGAGAGCATCCCCCTACCAGGTATCTGGTACTGCATATTCTCACCCTAAACGGTCTAAACAGTCCTCCCCCTGTTAAGACATCAGCCAGACCAGCCCTTCCAGGGAAATTGAGCATCAGCACCCTGCAGACCTCCCTGCTGCCTGCTCCAAGGCTCGAGTCTGGGCGGGGGATTAGTTCACATACGCCGGTTTTTCATTCAGCCCACGAGCGTCTAATTTGATCCAGGAACTCACAGAGCTGGCGAAACTAGATGACCAGATGTTTTCTGAGGAGGCTTGTGCTCCTCTGTGGCATAGCGAGAAGGATGTCAGTGGCAGCTTTGCTCGAGGATATAGATCAACAGAGAAATTAGTGAGAACATGCTGCTGGCAGCACGAGCGACGTGTACATGCTGTACTCTGTACATCACTGCACGTTCCTGCTCCGCCAAAGCCTCCCACTGCAGAGCAGAGGAGGAGGTCAAATTACTGAACCAATGCTTCAGATCCACAAATATCCTTCCGTGTTAACTCCACAGCGGGTTGCTCTCTGCCCCAGCACTCTCCCCTGAACTAGGGGCACTGGCTGGTATTTATACGCCCATTAGATGTCAGGCTCAGGAGGTGGAGAGGGAGCAGCATGTTCTACAAGGATGGTGTGGCACCCTGGTTCACCATGGTGCAAAATCTGGACCATGAGCTGCCACACAGCAGGGTCCCCTCCTTGGTCTGGGCATCATGTGAACATCCTACTGGATATCTCACCTTCTGCTGTGAGCACCCAAAGTGGAGCTGGGGGGACATAACAATTTGGAAAAGCTGATGGACTGCCTCAGACCCCGATGTTGCAGCCTGGGCTCTGCCTTTGCAGGATATAGCCTTTTCCATCATGCTGGAGCTGCTAAGGTGTATGTCCTGCACTGGAGCGGTCTCCAGTAGGAGACATATTTCTGAGCTGCAGACTAATAAATATATTTGCCCCTTGGAGGGTGCTGGCATGGCCAACCTTCACCAGGTCAATCTTCACATAATTAGCATCCAAAATGCCATTGTCACCCAAGAAAGTGCCCTCACCAAGGCCCTTAACCTTCTGTTAGGGGCAGTCCAGCGGAGGTCCTGCTGAAGCCATCATGAGGACCTGGAAAAGATGGAGCATGCGGGGAAATTTAACCCCCTGCTTTGACAGCCCACGAGCAGGGCGCTCATCTCACCTCCTCCCAGAGATAGGTGCAAGTTGCTTTCAGCTTCATATTTGTGCTCAGCAAGATTTTGGGTTAGAAAGGCTTAAGCCCCAGCCTGCCAGCAGCACTTCATTCGCAGTGGATAATGCCTCCCCTACAGGCAAAAAACGGACTGCAATCACCCAACATATAGTGCAATTATTTTCTGGGTGGTGATAACTTCACCTCAAACTAGCAGAGCAAGAAAGGTTTGGGATAGGCACCCAAAGTAAACACCTCTAGTGAGTGGCAAAGGTGACCCTACCATGAGGCTTTCTCAAAACTGGGCTAAGGACAAGCTCCACTCACCTTCAAAACCAGTTCTGAGGTGAGAAGCTGGGACAAAGGGCAATGAACTTATTTAGCTTCTACCTTCATATCCGACTCATGTTAAGAGTGATTTTGGAACAGCTGGCAACCTACTGACATCTCACTTTCCTGGGATCACCAACCAGAGTAGTAACTCACCAAACACCTGTCGTCATCCCTGGTACCTCAATGAAGCAAAAGCTGGGGAGGTCCATCTACCCACAGTGGAGGCCACCACCTCCCTGCCAAAATTGCTCCTGTGCTGACAGCAGGCATCAAGAGAAAAAACCCATCCTGTGTGTGAGATGCTGCTGGTACAAGACCCCACAAAACAAAAACACATGTCAACAGCAGCCAGGCTGTACAGAAGTCTTTCTATTCCAAGAACAACAAGTTCTATAGATTGAGGAATCAAAGCTGCAAGAGAACAACAACAACAACAACAAAAATCTTCAAAAGTAATGGGTTTCTCCAAAGGCAGGGCAGAAGCCTGACACATATTAGATGTGATTTGGAAGAGGAAACTAATGAAGGAAATGCTGGCATTCGTGGAAGTGCTTGCTGGCCACGTGGCATCTATCTCTTGTCTGTCTGGAGAACCAGAAAACCCCGAGTGTTAGATGAAACGGGAAACACATACAAATTAAAGCAAGAAGATCCAAGCTTTGGGAGCCATTCCCAAACAGGAAGAGAAGCTCATGTGTATGCAGCCTGCAGTCTCATGCACAGTCTCACACATTCCATGGAGGCAAAGCTGGGCTTTGAGCTGGAGCATCAGTTATTTCAGATAACAAGACCTGGCCTGACACATGGTTGTCCATCTGGGCAGCAGCAATCTGTCCAAGCTGCTGGCCTGCAGCTTTTGGCACCTTTACAAAGGCCTGAAGTGGTCAGAAATATTGGTTTTGTGCTCAGCAAGCCTCTGCTGATACAGTATTTTTACCAGAACGTTTGATGGAGGACAGGTGTTTAGGACGAACATGTGCTAATCCACATCATTTATCAGACTGGAAAAGCCGGGTTTTGAATGGTCCATCTTTTTACTGAAAAAACTCATTACCTAGTGGAAGGCAGACAGCCCACAGCACACTTTAATCCAGCTGCAAATCAGCCCCACTTTGAAAATCACCACTAAAACCATCTCAGCCTGCAGATGTCCTGAGACTTGGACAGGATGACAGTGGTTACCCATATTTGGAAGGCGCTGAATTAGACTATTTGCTCCCAGAGGATCAGACATCCACTGTGAAAGATAATCAGGCTCAATACACTTGAAAGCTCCAGTATCTGAGCTTCAGAGAGCAGGTTCAGATAAAAGGAGCAGGCTGGACTCTGCCATCACCCGGGAAAACTCGTCTTCATGGGTATATCCTTGAGGTGACAGCACAGAGTGCTTGCTCACAGCTGGTTTGGGAGCAAGAAATTTAGACAGAGCATCATCTGCCATGAACTCACCCCTCTCCCTGTGCCTGCTCCCTATGAGCAGTGATGTACCTTCCCAAAGGGAAGGGGACGGCATGCCTGACCACATAATTTATGGAGCACAGGGAACAAAAATAACTCCATCAGGCTTTTGCTGGCACTCAGGCTCACTCCTCCTGAGTTTTACTTGTACAAATGCTCAGTCCCATAAAGATCAGCCCCATTCCAGCTCACTTATAATCAGCAAGTGACTTAGAATCACAGAACTGTTTAGTTTGGAAAAGACATTTAAAATTGAGTCCGATCATTAATCTAGCAATGCCAGGCACACCCCTGAACCATGTCCCTAAGCATCACATATACCCATTTCAAGCACCTCCAGTAATGGTGACTCAATCACCTCCCTGGACAGACCATTCCAGTGGTTGACGACCCTTCCAGTGAAGAAACTTTCCCCAATATCCAACCTAAAACCTCCTCTGGTGCAATTTCCTCTTGCCCTATCACTTGTTACTTGGGAGAATAGACCTCACTACAACCTCCCTTCAGGTAGCTGTAGAGAGCAATAAGGTCTTCCCCCTCATCCACCTTCTCTCCAGGTTGACCAACCCCAGGTCCCTCAGCAACTCCTCATAAGACTTGTTCTCAAGACCCTTTGCCAGCTTCAATGCCCTCCTTCAGACACAAAGACTTGCTGCTAGGTAGCACAGGGATTTCTTAGGAACAAGTGTGCTGTTGTTCTGCCTTGGGGAAATGATGTGATTTTCATGTGTCCCTGCTGCAGAATGAATGAATGAGCTGTTTGACAGAGGACATATTTGTAAGGCTGGCAAGCCTGCCAACTCTGAGTTTTATAAGGAGCACTGAAGGCTTTTTTCCACTCATTTCTGCCATGAGTGGTCAGAAAGGGTGATAAACAGCAACGGTAACTATGCAAAGCCAGCTCCACCTCTTCCTGCCCCAGGACAGGTTGATCTTTCACATCCAGGGACATCCTCAGCCCAGGGGCTGGTGCACAGCTCCAGCAGCTGCAGGTGCCAGTGGGAGGGTGGCAGTTGCCCCAAAGGATGCTTAAATTTGCAGGTAGGAAAGGTGCAGAGGTTGTCCAGGAATCAGGAGATGTTTCCATGATCTCCCGAGCCTCTGGCAGCCAGTGTATGCTCCCTAAAACTGAGCTACAGGTCTGCAAAACCAGCCTGGCTTCATCAAGAGTCAAAAAAAAAAAAAACCAACACCAAATGAATCAAACCCAAACAACAAATCCACTTGCCAAACTTACAAACTTCAGCACAACAGCATTCTTCTCTCCACAAAATAATTTGTTAATAGTTGGCTTGGTTGTTTTTTTTGGTTTTGTTTGTTTGGTATTTAAAAAAAAAACAACCACAACACAACATTGTATTCAGAATTTAAGCGGGAGCTTATATCTGGCCATTTGTGCAGCTTTATCATATTGATTTTGGTTTTTTCCACCCATGACAGACCTTAATTTGAAGTTAATTCCATTGACTTGGTATTGAAATTAATTCCATTTACTTACTGATTGTCATTTGATTGTGTGTGAAAAACATGGCAGTGCTGAGGAACTGATATTTGCTTAAAGAAAAACTATCTGATTGAAGATTGATGTTGTGTCTGCATCCCTGATGCAGCTCATGCAGATAAACACATCGCTCTGGAAATTGCCTAGACCAGTGAGAAACACGCTTGTGCTTTGTGCGAGTTTCTAGATGGATTTGGGCAAAGGCTCTGGATTTTTAGGCTTCCAAAGGAGCTCCAGCCATTTCCAGGGAAAAACTCAGCATCTCCCAAATGATGCCTCATCAGCTCTACCCAAAGCAGTGAACAGCTGAGTACGAAAAACACTGATTTACCTCCTTGTTAGAAACTCAGCATCTCCAGATGCGTCAGACACAAACATATCAAGCTAAAGTTGGTCCATATGCTTGGTGCAAATCACAGACAAGACCCTGAGGACTAAATACATACCAACCATATCCATGCTATTTCCCTTTTTCTTCTTTTAATGCTAACTCCAAACAAAACAGCTATGACACAAAGATGCTGTTTATGTTAGCTCCCCATCAAGCAATGGGATGTTTATAAGGAAGAGGACAAAATTAGGTAGCCTGGACCCCTGTGCCCACTCAGCAGGACTCCCTGGCATGAGGAGCCCTGTGCCACCCATCTGGGGACAGCAAGGACCCCTCCATGGAGGAGAAGAGGAGAAACAAGTGCATCATACCCCAGGGATACCTTTAACAGCAGCAACGCCAGGATGCAATGCAACACAGGGATGCTCAGTAACTAATGCTACCTTTTGTTATCACTGGGAAATACGGTGTCGCCCTCTGGGGTGCAGCAGATCTGTAATGCTCTGGAAAGCAGCAGACACCACTACCCTCCCCTGCCAGGTCCTGCAGTCACTTAACACCCTCAGGACAGAAAATACATGTCCTCTATTAAGGCTCAAGAGACAAGAGAGGGATTATCAGGTGTGGGATGAAGCAGAAGGAATGAAGCCCAGAGAGCAAACCAAGAAGCTGCATGATGTGGGAGATGTAGAGGGGAGCAGAGATTTAACTCTGCTCAAATCCATGCAATCCCCTTTATCAAAACATGTGGGTTTTGTCTCCCCATAATTCACAGCTCTTCTCAATTCAGGGGAATGGCCCCATTTTCACAGCTGAATTAAGCCTGTTCAACTTTGCATTGGATTCAAAGATGAAAAAGAAGCAGTATAACACGGAGAGGGCTGATTTAAGACCTGGTGGCCCAGGAGGGAACATACAGCCCTGGTGAGGTTGGGGTGTGGGTCACAATCCCCATGGACTGCTTCAGATTCCAGCATTGCTGCTCCCCTGGCTTTGTTCTCACCTTCTCCACAAGCAAGAGCTGCTTGTGGAAAACTTAATTCATTGTGGAAAAACCTACATAGGCAGGATAAAAATATATATTCTTATACCTTTAATAGGGAACCCTAACAAGAACATACCTTCTAGTAACCGCTATGTTAACATATAGTCTTAGATTTCCAGTGTTGTCCTCTCCCTCTTACCACAGGACATAATTTTTTTCTTTTTACCACGGGTGCACAATGACCACAGGTTTCCAATGAACCGACTAAACCAAAGCTTCAGGCCTTCCCCTCCAGCCCATATCTTTCCAGCTAACATTACACTCATTCAAGGGCATGAATAATTCCTTATAATTCCTCTTCAGCTTGTCTGCCGTTACATCATCCCACCCGTGTGGGCAGTGAGTATTTCTGGCTTCTCCTCCACTCCAGCTCTTTTGAAGCCACCTCACCTCTCTCCCTGGTAATTATTAACAGTTGTTTCCATCACAAAATGAGAAGTTTCACTGAACCATTGAAATTCAGCTCATTTCAAACAGCTTTTTGTGCAGCACAGGACTTGGAGGTTGCCACAGGACATGGAGGCCAAGACTTCGAAAGATTTTTTTTTTATCACCTTGTGCAAGGCACGACCTGGGAGCATCTAAAGCAAGAAAAAAGCAACCCAAAGCAATGGCTGGCAGGGTCTGCAGTGGCCAAAACAGATCTCACACATGCTCCCTAAGCTATCTGTTATTCTGAAAAAGAGCTTAGCTAAGCATCTTTACTAGAAGCTGAGCATCACAGTTTACTGACCTACAAGCTGCATGTTGTTAGAACGGAAAACATTCACATTGTTTACATATTTGAGAGTAGTTTGTTCCTTGTCACTGGAGAAGCTGGAAAGCTCTTCCAGCACGATAACATGGTCCGGGCTCCAAGTTTCTTCTTTTGAATTACGATCTCTCCTATAGGCCAAGGATTAACAGCATATATAAACTCAGATAACACACAGAGTCCTGGTATAGGTTTGCTTTTATTGTTTCTTTTGGGGTTGGCCTGTTGCTGTGATCTATTAACAGTATTAGCCTCAGAAATGTTCCAACAAAACAGGCCCCCTTTTAAGAAATTACCCATTTATCAAAAGCAAAATGTCTTCCAGCACACAGTGAGATTAAGTACATTGAAATTTTTTTTGGGAAAAAAAAAAAGATTGTAGAAACTGAAATCAAAAGACTCCAAACTGTGCTCAACTCCATAAGACAGCAGTCACACTGATCTCCACTTTTTTCCCTTCATATAAGCTAAGGATGCAGACTCCACTATCTCACTAATAAGGAGGTGAGACAAAGCAGACAAGTGACCTGTAATGATACAGAGAGATTCCCAGGACTATGGTGTCCATGGCATTACCCCAAGGAACAGACCAATATCCACCCCACTGACCTGTGCTGGGGCACAAACCCCTCTCCCCGGTGACAATTAGGGGACATGTGCCCTTGATTGCAATTAAGCCCAGGTTTCTGGGTTGCTTGTAGCATCCCCAAGGCTTTCCCTGACTTGAGCCCACCATCACAACTTCATCCTTGAGGATGGGAGGGAAATTTTGCAAAGTTGTTTTTATTTCTTCGCTAAGGCTGTGGGATGGGGATGGCAGAGCGACTCTGCAACTACTTGCCCAGTTGGCTTTCTAGCTGCCCTCTCTGCAGACAAACAGAAAGGACAGGACAAAAGCAGAACCAAGAAAAAAGCCTCAGAAAAGTATTTCCCAGACCAATTCCTAACTGGGGTGCTAGTGTTGGGGGAAGTATTTGGACAAAAGCAACAGCAAATCCTTTGAACTAATGAAAACCATCTATTGCAAGCACCATTAAAATACAATCTGCAACCCTGCCCTTGCAGCAGAGCAGCTCTCTGCCTTGCTCTCTGCAAGCAGGAAGAAAGAGTTTGCTCTTTGATATAGGGGTGTGAGGGCCACAGCCAGGCCCTTCACCTCCAGCCCGCTGTGCAGGTGCTCAGGCTGGTGATGGAAGAAGCCCCTAGTTTTGGGGACACGTACGGATTTCAGAGTAAGCAGCAGCCCCGCCTTGCAGGAGCAGGTTTTATTTGAGGGAAAGGAGGTGACCTTGAGTTTGGTGGTGCCCGAGGAGTCCCGAGAGGAAAAGCCAGCAGATGGTGCTCAAGGATGGAGCCAAGGATGTTCCTGGGTGTCCCCATGTGTACCTGACCAGAGCCAGCTGCTTTGTGCTTGCACGGATCACACAGGGGAAACCCACAGAGCATTTCTTAAATTGGGAATAGAAATCGTCCAGTTGACATACATCTGCACGCAGAAGAGGACTGCAAAATTTCAGCACTCTCTGCCTGTTTCACTGAGAAATTTTCAGGGGTCCCAAGCCGAGACCTTATTGTGAGGATGGAAGGATGTCAAGTTCGCCTTTGCATTTGGATGAGGAAGGATCACACAGAGCTTTTTTCAACCGTGGGTGGAAAGAGAATTCCTCAAAAACCTCTTCCTGACTCATAGCATTAATCACGTCTAGTTATTAATACATGAGGGAGGAAATATTGCTAAACTTAGTCCCAGCTGTCTCTAGAAACTACCAATGCAGTGTGATTCAGTCTTTTACTAATTATCAGAGAGGGTTTGTTTGGTGTTTGGGGATGGAAATGAGTCTGTCCCTGCAGATGTCACCCCTTCCACAGGGATTTCACTTGTCCCTGGAACATCACAGCAGCCACGGTGGTAACCTGCCTGGGTCTCCTGCTGCTGCCACCGTGGATGGGGACCACTTTGCAGGGGGTCATCAATGCAAACAGAGGGAAGTGCTAAAGGAGGGATTGGAAAGGATTGTGAGTGGAAAGGGGAAAAAATAAATTACAATTAAAAAAATATAACTCCACCTCCAAATGCCCTCGTCCCAGCTGGCTGCTCTCCCCATATGCACTAGCTACAAACCCCCTTTTCGGAAGGGGAAACCTTTCAGCTTGGTTATTACAGTCATAAAGGCCATCAGACGAGAATTTAAGACCTCTCATAGCCTCATTTAATTATTGGAGCACTTGGTAAAAGTCACTTTAAAATTAAAACCATGTTAAGACAAATTCTGCATCACAAAAAAGAATAAATACTAACCTCCTAGTTAAATATGTTCTCAATCAAGCTGAGATAGGCCCACAGTGCATGCCACAGGCTTCGCCAGTATCGTTACATTACTTATCCTCTATCTCGGCTGTTCTTCACTACTCTTTTGACGTGGCTGAAGCTTTTTGTCATTTCACTGTTGCCACTCAAAATTCGAACATTATCTGAACTAATGGCAAAACAGAGGCTGGCAACAGGGTGAGAGTGTCCATGGCCACAACCCTCCTGCCAGCCCAGTCGGGCTCTCCCTCTGACAATTGAGTTCAGAAGGAAAATCCTTTGGTTTGGATGTTTCTGCCAACACAGCACATCATCATATGCATTTTATCCTTTATCAGCTGTCCCTCACCTGGCTTGGTCGCTGTTTGCCTTTGCTTTCAATCAGATCTTGTTTCCTCCATCCCCCTCTCAGCTGACCACTGAGGAGCTGCAGCTCCCTTTTGCCAGGCACATTTACTATTCGGGAATACCCTGCCTTTGAGCTACAGCTTGCCAGATTTGGGGGCTTGCTTTCGGGTGCACAGTTGGGCACATTTGTGCGGGATCCCCCTGCCAGGCGAGTGCTCATTCTCTGTAAGTGCCAAGCCAAGCACCATTTCTAAAATGAGCTATTGCATCAGTTTGAGGGCTCAGCATTTTCCTGAAGCATTCCAGCTATTTCTTTATGTGGCTAGTCTTTCAAACAGCAAGAAACCTAGAGCAAACATACTAAATCCCCATTTGAAATGAAGAGAATTTGACTATTTGATTCCAGGGACACCATCACAGTTCCAGCCTTATATGGAACAAAACAAGGGCAAGAGATAAGAATTAATGTTTCCATACTATCATTTCTTGTAAAACGTAACCCAGTCCAGACCGAAATGTTTAACTTTGAACAGTGACATGCTGCTGCATGAGTCAGAGGCACAAAATTAACCCCCTAAATCCACCAGATAGACTCTGCCTAATAAAAGGTTAAGGACATTTCTTCACACAGGGTTGTGTGTTTTGTTTTTTTTTAAAAAAAAACAAAGTTGCTGGTCAGAAACTTGCTGACTTGATTCTTTGCCTCTCAAACTTTTACTTTAAATCTTTTATTAGGCTATATGTGCTTTAGCATATTTATCCTACACCAGGAGGCTAACTTCGATTTATAAGTCACACTCTAACAAACTCCTCATTTCTTCCTCCCTATGCGGGCAGGTAAAAACCCCCAAACGCTCTGCTGTTACATGTAAATAAGAAACCGCATCAAGAAGAGACCCTTTTCCCCCGCGCTGCTTCTTGTAACTGTTCAGGGATAGAGGCTGAGCTTTCTGCAGCCTCAAGCATCTCCAAACAGTGCTTTGCCAGAGCCCTGCGTAACTTGGTATGGTCTTTGGCACATCCTGACCCCTGAAAACAAACATCCAAGTCTAACCCTTCCCAACCCAAAGACCCAGTTAAACTAGCTCCTTCGAGCTTGCAGGGCTTATTTTTTTCCATAACAAATAATTTTTTTTTCCCCTCAGCACTAACACCGAGAAGCATTTTGGAAACGGCGGGGCCAGTGCGGGAAGGGGAAAGCCACACAGCGCGGAGGCGTCCCCCAAGATTGGAGCCGGGGAGGGGGGGAAAAAAACCCATATGTGATGAGCAGCTCTGACCTCAGCCCCGGCAACGCCAGCACCAACCATCTGGATCCCATTTGTGGCGTCGGATCGCCCGGCCCCCCAGCACTCCCGCACCAGCCGCCTCCTCCGGCCTCGCTCAAACCCTCGGCAGCCGCCTCACGGGGACCATCGCACCCCCATTTCCCTCGCCCCACCAGTGCTCGCAGCCCACCGAGCAAGGCGAGCAGGGGCTGGGAAGTCTGAGCAGCACTGACACACCATGAAGCAAGGGTGAGAGGCACTGTGGAGTGGAAAAATCCTGGAATAAGCAACTTCTTGGGGGGTTCGCTCAGGGGTAAGTCTTGCTTTCTGCGCGGGAACCATCAGCCCGGGCTCAGCAGCTGCTGGGCTGCTTTTCCCTTTCCTTGGCGAGGTGTTAGTCTTTGGGCGGTTTTTAACTAATTTTAGAGAAAAACCATCTTGTGCACAGAGCAGTGCCCTCAGAGGAAAGCTACTCCCAGGCTTGCTTTGAAAAGTGGAGCGATGCAGCCGGCAGAGCCTCCTCCCTGATCCGATGCACTGCAGGTGCATGGGCACACTCCTGGCCCCACCACTGCAGGGAAATTAAATTAATCCTAAAGCACTAAATATTTTCCCTGCTGCTGCAGGATGGTGCTTGCCTTTAATGCCTTGAAATCGCTCCAGCTTGGTGGGATGGGAGCAGGATTCCCTAGGAAATATTGGGATGGGTGAGCTGAGGAGGGTATGCAGTAGTTTGGGAAGCTGCTTGGGTACAAGGAGGTGGGTGCATGAATGGGACCCTGCAAAAAGAATGACTAAAGGGGTGGCTCACTGCCCCTTTCCTGCTCCCAAGGCTGGCAGTTGTTTGATAGAAGCCCTCAGCCCTCCTGCCTCGAGGCAAGGTATAAGGATCTGGCCACAGGCACTTCTCAGCTTGTCCATCCCATGCCGGTCCTGCTGTCAAGAGTGTCACTGTTCTAAGGGACTTCAGATATTTATTCCCCAAGGGCTCTCCAGCCTTGCGTGGAGCCACCTCCCTTCTCCGCAGCCCCCATCCCTGCTCCATCCAGCCTTTCCCAGTTCTTTTTCCCCTCATAGCCCCGGTTGTCCTTGGAGCCCCAGCGCTTTGCACGCAGCGATGCTCTTGCCAAGGGGGCGGCTATGACTAATCATAGAGACACCCCACCACTGTCCCTCTTGGCTCAGCAAAGCCCTCCCTTCCCAACCAGAGCCAGGGGTGAGAAAGGGTTGCAGCCAAATTGGTTTCCTGACCAGGCGCAGGGGCCAAAACTGACTGGAGCGGAGGTGGCTAAAGCCACTCTGGTTCCAGTAGGGGCAATGGGAAACTCTCAGCTCGTTTCTGGTCACTGCAATGATTCACGTACGCTCTCACGGGAGGAACGCTGCATTTTTCAAACTTCTGGCTTTACCCCATTACCTACCGATTTAAAAAAAACCAAAACCAAACCTTCAGTATTTATGGTTAGATAATTACTGTGCTTATATAGTGCTGTTTCTGGGGCACAACCACCCAGTCTAGGAGCTTTATGGAGGCCAGAGAGATGGCCGCAGCTGGCAGCTGTTACAGGGAGCTGGGGATTTCTCTACCATTGTGAAGGAATGCAGTGGCAGAGCAGACACAGCTCTGCATCTCCCTGGTGCCATCCCTTGACTTAGGGGTACCAGAGATACCAACACAGCTCCCGGAACTCAGGAAAACAGGCATTCCATGCCCAGCCTTACACCCTCCCGTCACCCTGGTCTTTGCAGAGGTCAAACATGGGTGCAATGGCATTTCTAAGACATTGGAGCACAGGGCTAAACACTTGCTGCTGCCACCTCTCATCATTCATTCATTCTCTTTCAATTTTTCAGCAGTCTCTCCAATTCCCTTTCTGTTTTTTTTCAAACACCTTAACGATTTTCCACTTTAATGCATTAACTTTCCCTGATTTCAGGGTGAGCTAAACCAGCCTCTGCTGTATTTCAAGGACAGGGAAGGAAAAAAAAAAAAAGCTGTTCCTCTCCTAACTTTTGCTATGTGCCTGTCCAGGAACAGGAGGGAAGGGAACATCTTATTCCTTCCATCAGTGCAGACTTGGGTAACTGCACAGCCTTGCCAGCCTTGGACTCTATCCCCCCAGCCTGGATGCATTTGATTTGCAGCAAAGCACTGAACCTGCCCCCGTGTTGGGCGTCCACAGCAGCGGGTGGCATCGAATGCCTGCTCACCACCATGAATCACAGCCAGCCTTCCTGCTCCGCGTGCCCATCACTTTTTCCACCTTTTTAAGTGATCTGTGTTCCACATTAAGGAGACTATTTGTTTGGGCGGAGAGGCTCTGGGAGGCTTAGGTTACTATACATAAAGAGTCATTGATCTTTGAGGGAGTTTCCTCTTTTTTTTTTTTTTTTTCCAGCAAATACTCCCTTTCCTCTTATTACTCTATTTTAGTCTCGGTCTTCAGATGAGGAAAACAACCAGATTTTATGCCAACAGCATGCTTATAAGAACAAAAATGAATATGTGATTCATATTAAATGCTAGCACCCAGGGAACTTGCCCAGGTAGGATACAAATGCAACATAACTCAGTCACTTTGCTGAATGCTGGTTTTCAAAGTCAGAGCTCAAGTGGTTTGCAAAAGCAGGAAGATTTTTTCCACCCTTTTAAGCTTGTTTGGTTTCAATGCTCAGGTCTACCTCTGTAGGAAGAAATGTTTTCAGGAGTAGTCCTCAACCCAACAACCCTCAGCTTCCCAGTGCCATTAATGCCAGATGGCAGCAATGTTAATGGAAACCCTTCAAAAGGGGTGCAAATTGAAATAACTCCACTTAGAGCTATGAATAAATTAATGATCTGCTTTCTACTGCTCATCCTGAGTCCCTAGGAATAGCTTTGCTTCTCCTGGAAGCTCTGGGGTCAGGTGAGACTTAGTGCTCTAAATAAATCATCACTTGGGACACTTAAGTTTCTTTCCAAAGACGATTCTGCTATTTCACACGGAAAAGAAAAACCATGACATTCAGCCTCCTCGGCCAAAATGACTGCCAGGATGGTATCTTGGCTAGCATTTTCCTCAACTCAGAGCTCTTAACAGTGCAGAGAAATTTAAGGGAGGGTTCATCCATCCAAGAGGAGCACGCATCACAGGGCACAATCCCTGCCACCATGGCTCCATATCAGGACTTCAGGAGCTTTTTCCCCTCCCTAATTGCTCCACAGCCACAACCAGACGTACAGCCTACTGCTGGGGCTGCAAATAGTTGTTCCAAGTGGTTGACGTCCACTTTCAAGCTGCTAGGCAAGGCTTACTGCAACCTCGCAGCTTCCCGCTGCCTCCCGTGCATGTAGCAGAGAACAAGCAAGTCAAATGTATTTCAGGCTGAGCCATTCGGCGATGATGAGGCATGGGGAGAGTCCAACAACGCAAAGCCACGTGAAGGCAGTAGCATCTCGGTTGTGACCCCGACATCCCCATGGGACAGACTTTCACACTCACAACATCTCATCTCCCGCATCTTCTGAGGGATGATACTTTGTCCTCCCACCTGCCCCGATTGATCCCCTCTTAGAAACACTGTTCGGACTCGGGCGCAAATCTACCGATTTCTTCTAGTGCAAGACAACCCAACCCACCCCTCTCCTACCAAGTTAAATTTAAGGGTTGCAATTGCTTTCAAGACTTTAATTCAAGATATTTTGTGGGGATGCCCCAGGACTAGGAAGAAAATTGGACCACAGGTGCTGTGGTCTGTGACAGGGAGGCTTCCCAAAAGTCCCTGGCTGTACCAGCTAGCAAAGCTATACAGGCTGCCCAAGGCCAAGCCCAAACCCAAACCCAGGCCATTTGCCCCCAGAAGAGCACACATGTCATGGCTTTGCCTACCTATTTGGGTCTTCTGTCCTTTCCCAGAGGCTGCTCACCTCCTCACAGCAGCAACAAGTCATGGGGAGGGAGAGTTCATGGGAAGAGACTTCACAAGTAAATCACTAATTTTGCGTTTCCTGGTTATTGCACCCAAAGAGTCAGTTCTGTCCAGCTCAGTCCTTTAGCCTTGAAGAAAAGCATTCAGCAACTATGAAACACTAGAGCAAAAAGCCTCTCAGACAGCTTGAGCTGTGCCAACTGCTTTCTCTTACAGTCGTTTGAAACAGATTACAGCAGTGCCTGAAGCACTGCCCAGCTGGGCAGTCAGATTTAGCAGTTGTTTTGCACCAATATTAATTATTCCCGCTACCTGCCATTGCACCCATCCATGTCTATACATGGAGACACATCACATTTCTATACACACCAAAGCTATAGATACTATTCCCTCCTCTCCAAGCCAGCCAGCCCAGCTGAGATGCATATATAATGAATCAGTGATATGTAACAGCTGTGGTAATTTTTTCCTGTCTTATATGTTCTGCTTTTTAAGTCTACTCATTTGCTTTGCACTTTTAGAGATTTTTTTTAACTACATTATAGTGAAAAACACACACACAAGCAAATGATTGCTTAGAAAGTGAATTTGAAACATCTACTTGAAAAAAAATAAGTAAAATGTCAAACTCTCTGCACAGGGAAGTATGCAATAAGCAAAAAATAGCTGCTGGGGAAAATATTTAAGGAAATCACTTCATTGTGCTAGTGGTAGAAATGATTGCTTTTTGAAAGCATTATTACAAACAGATGTATATCTTCTGATGAAATAGAGGACATACTGCAACATTAAGAGGTCACCACACACTATATAAACTCTAGACAAGCATTAAAACTTCAGATTATTGAAAGCTACATGAGTTAATCTTTTAGCACGTGAATTATTAAGAGGCTTGCTACTCAGAGTTTGGTGCTAGTTGAGGAAAACATTTGGCTTTTTTAAAGGCACTCAGCAGTCATGGTTTTTTCGCAATTTTTTTTCCACCTCACAGTGGTTATATCAAAAGCTCCACCAGAGCTCTCACTCCTCCCAGAACTTCAAGAAACTTTTCATTTAAAATAAAAAAAGAAATCCAAAATGTAATTGCCTTACTGGAAATAACAACAACCCAGGAGAATAAAGTTGTAAAGCAGATACCTGCCCTAATGAAGAATTAAAATGAATTAACAGATATTCACAGGCTTGTTTTGACCCTGTACTCCCTGCAAAGCTAGGGCAATCTCCAGCTTGTGATCAGAAGCAGTTTGGGACACAAAGGAAGAGCATATTGAGCAAAGCAAGTTATTTCTTGTGCATCAACAAGGCAAGGCAATAAGACCTACCTCTAAACAGCAAAAAAATTACATCATTTACTGTCTTAAACCCACTCCTCCTACTGAGCTAGAGACTTGTTGTTGGTTCAGTCAAACCAGATCTGAGTAGAGTTTTGATCCTAACCCCTCACGACCATCCCACTAAGTACCTTACCTCTGCAAAAAAGCCTGCTGTCCTTGCTCCTTCTCAAAGGCCATCCCCTCCAGGAAGATCATCTCCTCACCCACTCCCCCCCTACAAACACCTAGCCCCTCCTGCTGGGCTAACAAGGGGGCTGTGAGGGGTGGTATATAAGGGAAAACCCCGATCAGGACCACCTGTGCTTAAATGCTCGGTGCTTCCTGCAAGGCTTTGCTACTTCTTCTAATAACTAATCACAGCTCCTGTGATTTCACGAGGGTTTTGGGGAAGCATGCTGCACTATGGTGGTGGTTCACAGAGCAAGCTGGACATAGGTCTGGAAGCCTCCTAAAAACTAAAACGGAAAAGAAGGTGACTAACAGGAACAGCCAAGTTATTATTGCTTGAAAAAGGCATTTTGTTTCCCAGATGGCCAGGGCAAATAAGCCAAAGCTGAGAGTGAGTTGTTGTTTTAATACACTGTGATATACAGGTTTATCTAATGGTGCCCAAAGAGCTGACTCATGACTTTCAGTTGTTTCAGTTTGCCAGGGTGGAAGTACCTAAAATACAGCTGGTTTCTCTGCCACAGGGTTCTGGGACTGAACCATGACCCAAAGGGACCTCATGGAGATGGGTTCGGCCCTGGCTCTTCTCCAGGTTCCTTGTTTGAGCATGGTCAAGGCAGTTCTTTAAGGGGCTTCAAGCCAAAGTAGCCCTGAAGGTGTAGGTGTAGATCCACCGCTGAGTTTGGAAATCTCATTCCATGTAAAGTCCAGTTGCCTATCACTGTGGAATGGTCATGGTGGGGGGGTGTTGTGGGCAGGGGAGATTTCGTATTATCAGGGAGATTTACTTTTCCCTTCTGCTGCTTTTCATGGCTATAAACAGCCCCATAAGGCTCTCTGCAGCTGCTCAGTGTTCAAACCAAAAAAACCCCAAATGTTTGCTTTGTTCCTGTAATTTATTAGCCCGTAAGACATTAATTTTCACTCATTTATCTTGATGCTCTGTTCACCCCAGCTGTTGCGACTGCAGAGGGATAGGATGCCAGCAGCTAATAAACAGGATGATAACATAACTTCCTGCATTTTTGAAAAGAAATACTAACACTTTTCCTGCGTACGTTATTTTAACAAGCTGCTTTTCTGTAGCATGCATTTTATTTCACGTTTCTCATTCATTGAGAGCATAATTTTTACTCCCAATGGATGCTGCAAGGCAAGCTCGTCTCAAAAAACTTTCAGCTCTTCCATAAACCTCTTCTGCCCAGAGGGGAGATGCTCCAGTGGGGTTGGATGGGTGGTTATCACAAGCTCAGGGCATTTTGCAAACCCACAGACCTTTCTATATTTGTGTGCTCAAGGGAGGAACCCTGCAGCAGCACCCATGGCTAACCTGCACCCGTAGGGAAACGAGCCCGTCTTGACCCTCTCCATGCATTTGGGTGTACCTACGTTTTCTGGGAGCAAGCTGTAAATCAGAGGCACCGTCCAGCAGAACAGGTTTGCTCCCACTGGAGACACTGGGAGGTTTGGCTTGGACCCAAACAGCCAGGATGATGGATGGGTGCCAGCTAAAAAGGATGATTTTTTTTTTAGTCTTTTTATGAATGATAGTGATACCTCTGGGCTGCAACAGCTGCCTCTATAAATAAAGGAGTTGCCAATAAAAGGGAAGACTTGTCACGTCTTAATTAATGCTGCGTGCTAGCTGCTGGCTCTGGGCACCTGCTAAATATCTCTCCACCTGGCATTATTATTGTTATTAATGTTGTTGTTATTTTTATTATTATTATACACAAAGGGGGGGGAAAGGTAGAGCCTGCTTTTGCCTGACTCACGCCATACAGCATTCAGACATGCCACCTGGAGCAGATGGAAGAGCGGACGCTGCAAACTCCTTCTCCTGAGAAGGACCAGACCCTAACCCAGCATTGACGTGCAGGGAGCCAGTGGGAGTGGCAGCATCACACTGGGCTTCAGGAAACTAAGTGGACATTATCCCCTCCTTCCCACTGAACCCCCCCCTCTGATAGTCCTGAGGAATATGTCTTCAGTGGCAGGGGGATCAGCTGTTCAGATGTTTATTTCTGAATTTTCCCTAATTCCCAGCACTTGGATCTGGTTTTGGCTGTGCCATCTGTCTAACTACCATGGCTTTCCTTAAAGAGAGGGTTAGTCTTCCCCCTAGCTCTCTTAGGCTCTTGTATTGGTCATAACTCTCTGGCTTGATGGACTTGGCAAGGACGGTAATAAGAAAATTAATATTTTGTAAAACTTTTTTTTTTTTTTTACGGTGACCTGGTTGATGTATTTGAATCACTTTTGGCTCATTTGAGTAATTGAGCTCCTTGAGGGGAATGAAAAATATTAAATCACTGCATTCCCTGTTGGGAAGATATTTTCTCAGTTAAGCAAGCCTTGCTGGTTTCTGCTCTGTAGGCTTGGAAATGAAGATTAAATAATAAATTTGCCATCTCTATGACAACAGATATACAGCTTTCCTGAAGGAGATGTGGTTTCAGAAGTCATGCCAGGTGGATCACAGATAAGAAACTTGCATAAATTATGTTTTTGGCTCCAACACATAAAATATTATTCTTGGTGCATTTCCAGAATGTGATCATTCGGTGCAGGATATTCCAGAGCCTGGGCTACAAGCTTGGGGGAGTCCAAGGGCTTTTTGCTGTACAGCCAGATCATGTGCTTCACTTGGATCTGGAGTAATTAAATTTCCATTTGTATTTTTGGGACAGCTGAAGAGGTGAGCTGAGGCAAAGAAGGATGTTCAGGGCAATTATTAGTATGGTGTTGGTAAAAAATAAAATAAGAAAGGGCAACAGCAAGAGGGAAGACGTTGGCCAAGATGTTACGGCTGGTCATCCCATGGGCAAGGAGGACAGGTGAGAGGCTATCATATTTTTTGAGGGTTGGTGGTAGAAACCCAGGCTGACGCATTGCCTAGGAGAGCATAGACAAGAAAAAGCCATCTAATGAATGATCAAATGACAATTATGTGAGCAACGATTCCTGTTTGCCACAAAGCAGACTGTCCAGCATTAAAATATTTTTTTCCCTGCCAAACTACCACAAAAGCATTGGAAACCCACGTTTTTTGTCTTGGGCCTGATCTGTGCCTGGTCAGCAGTGCTTCTGTTTCTCACTCTCCCTGTTTTTCTCCCTTAGGTCTCACATTTGGTGCTTTGAAACAAAGGATAAAAGGAAAACTCAGATAAAAGGCCAAAATGAGGAAACACCGACATTTGCCCTTTGTGGCAATGTTTTGCCTTCTACTCTCAGGCTTTTGCTCGGTTCATGCCCAGCAGCAAGGAGGTAAGACCCAACTGCTTTATCCAACTTCGCCCCTGTACAAACGTGCCGCTAGTTCGGCACCGACGCATTTGCACTGTTTGGTTTTTAACACGCATGTCGATGGTACGTTGTGGTTTACCTTCTGCTCCTCAGCTCCCGCTTGGCTGAGGGTTCTTTTGGACCCATACCTTGGCCAACACGTGCCCGTGCCTTCCTGAGCATGTCGCTGGCCGGTGGCGTGCCTTTGAGGATGCTCTGCGGGGGACAGGGGTGCAGGATGTTCACTTGGGGTGGCCCCAAGCGGGTTTTTCTCCTGGGCAGAGCTGTTTTGCCCTCCTTGCATGTCTAGGGGGTCAGTGAGATGAACACTGTCACTGACTTGCAGAAAGGCTGTTCGGTGTGTTTTGCTTTTTCCAAGAGGCGGTGCTGGTGTCTTCGGGATGGTGGCTGGTGTCACGGGGTGGGGTGTTAGCAGCATGAAAAATACGTAAAACTCACACCAGCACCTAGGCTGCTTAAACTGTGCGGCTCTTTCTTCCTCAAGCACTGCTGCAGAAACAGCAAAGCCCTGAGCCAGACAAACAAAAGCGCAGGAGACCATGGGTGGTTTGAAGCTGAGTGAGCCCAAATTCACATAGGAAGATACAAGCATCTTTGTCTGGCTCAGGGCTGGTGTCTAAACGCGTGCAGCCAGGGTCCAGGAGGGGAGAGGCATCTGGTCTCCCCCTCCCCAAGAAGGGTAGGTCGCATGCTGTCCCCTCCTGACCCCTAACACCTGCGGTGTCAGGGCACTGGTGGCTGCCTGGTCTCTCCCCCAGCGCTTTTCGTTTTGCTGCGGTTGATAAGGGGAAGCCGAGCTTCACTTTCGCCACGCGAAAGAGGCTGTTGGTTGTTTGGGTGAGGAGGAGGAGGAGGAGGCATGCTTGTGCTGACTGATAGAAAACCCTAAACCCCCATTTGTTTTCTTAAAGCTGTCAAAACCGTTGCTGTGGCTGATATAATATTTCTAGTGGATTCCTCTTGGAGCATTGGGAAGGACCATTTCCAACTGGTTCGAGAGTTTCTGTATGATGTTGTAAGAGCTTTAGATGTGGGAGGAAATGATTTTCGCTTTGCCTTGGTCCAGTTCAGCGGAAACCCCCACACAGAGTTCCAGTTAAATACCTACCCCTCTACCCAAGACGTCTTGTCCCATATTGCCAACATGACTTACATGGGGGGAGGCACCGAGACTGGAAAAGGATTAGAGTACCTAATCGAGAACCATCTCACTAAAGCTGCTGGAAGCAGAGCCAGTGAAGGCGTCCCGCAGGTTATCATAGTGTTAACGGATGGACAATCCCAGGATGATGTGTCTCTGCCATCATCTGTCCTTAAATCGGCCCATGTAAACATGTTTGCCGTCGGCGTGCAGGATGCAGTGGAAGGGGAGTTAAAGGAAATAGCGAGCGAACCCTTCGATAAGCACCTTTTCAACCTAGAGAATTTTACCGCTCTCCACGGCATAGTTGGAGACTTAGTGGCGAGTGTCCATTCATCCATGACTCCAGAAAAGGCTGGGGCCAAAGGACTGGTTAAAGACATCACAGGTAATGGCTGAACTGCTGATGGCTCCCATCAACATGGTACCTGCTGGCGTTGCGCTCTTTAAAGCCTTTGTTAGGAGAAAGACTGAGATGGACATTCAGAACTTTAAAAACAAAGGTTTGAAGCGTGTGGCCCCATGTCTGTAGCTATCGAGCATGCTGTTGTTCGCAGACCAAGCTGGCATGGCTGCCAGAGCTGCCAGGAGGTAGTGCAGGAGCCCTTGGATGGGTGGTGGCCTGTCCTGGCTATCCTTTTGTGCCCATGAAATGGAAAGCCAAATGCAGGGAGCTCTGCAGTTATTAAATTGCCCCATTCTATCCACTCCCAAGGCAGGGAAATAGGGGATGAACACACCAGCTGTGATGGTGACTTTTTAAGGCCCTGACTGAAAACCTTCTGGAGACCTGGAAGGTCACTGCTGGATGGGGAGACACTCTGTGGGGTGTCCCCTTGCAGCAAGCAGGAGAGATGGACAATGTCCTACTCCAGAAAGTCACATTCTGAAGACAGAAAAAATCAGTTTGGTGGAAGATTTCTCTGCTGAAAGGCTATCCCTGAGCAGGCCCTTACCCTCCCTCCTTATCTGTTTGGAGAAGGTGTGTGGTTGGAGAGTCTCTTTTTGCGATGCCACTCAGACACCTTCTTTGCAAGCTGATGGCTTCTACTTGCCAGAGAGCTGGACACTTGCCGTAACTGAAACCTCTCTGCAAACTACATTCAACAGATCCATGCTGACTGCAAGCCTGGGGCTCAATTCCCCGGGGTGGGGGGGGGGGGGGGAAGTAAGAAAAAAAAAAAAGGATGGTCCCTTCTCTGTTTACAAAATTTCAGTGTGGAAAGGGCCTTCTGACCAGCTTTGTTGTGTTTCAAAACAGAAGTCCCAGAGATCAAACCTTTCTTTTTATTCCTGAGGCTCCATCTGAAGGTCAACAGCTTGTGGGGTGATGTAAGGCAACAGCAGTGTGATGAGGCAGCGTAACATTAATCTCCTTGTGTTGTCTTGCCTAATTAACCCTCACGCCAGCGCCACTGGGTGCTCTCCATCACTGCATGACACCGAGCGACACCAAAAAGCCGTGCTCACGTGTGTTTTTTATTGTGCAAAGTGCTTGACAGGGCAAATAACCAGATCACATGAAAGCCACAGGGAAGAAAGGCAGCTGCTCCAGGAAGATGACATATTAGGTTCACCAGTTCTAAGAAAACCATGTCAACGTATGTAGAAAATAAATGTTATACCCAACCTGCTGACAGTGCTGCAGAGCGGATGTTCAGCATCTTCTCCATAAAGGACCCCAGTACCTCCCTGTGAAAATCAATAAGGAAATCGGTGTTTGGTGGTTGGTTGCCCTCCTCCAGGGCATGCCAGTAGGTAACTCCGTAGCACATAAACATCTGGAGTCAGACATTTCTTTAAAAGCAAATTTGTACTTCATGCACAACATAAATTTAATTTAATCCTATTATTGTAGTTTTGCCCCTGTGTGACTTGCATGGGCGATGTACGGAGTATCCTTAAACATGGGAAAATATGTTACAAGTCCTAAACACTGGATGACAACAGTGTGCGAAGCATGGTACAAGTAACTGTTTGCATAAGAGTTTAAGAAGTCATTTATTCAGCTGATAACTCCATGTAGCATTAAAATGTATAAAAATGCTGTGCATGTTATGCTAGAAATGAGCCCTAATGTGAAACAGAAATGTAAAAAAAACCCCACAAACCAAAAATAGTCTTGTAGTTCCAGTACAGAATACCAAAGGTTTTGGTCTGTGGCAATCCCCAGAGCTAAGTATGAAAGTCAGCCCCCAGTTTGCCCTGATGTATTTGTTAAATCTTAGCTGTCTTGTCTCATCTGACCCTCCTCGCTTAGTTGTGTAACAAGCATGCTTTTATTTGTTCTCCAGCACCAGCTTGTTCCATAAATGTGCACTGAAGTTAAAAGGTTTGTTGTTTTTGACAGTGATGACAAATTATCCAACGCATCTGTTTCATATCTCTTTTCTCTCCTGCGGGAGTGACCTGTGCTGCCATCATGACACCCATTGGTGTCCGAAATCTCATGCCTCAAAAAGATGTCCAAGGGTATCTAAAGCAGCGCTGGGTACAACCGCTTCGAGATTTCCCTTTCATTTATATGATGAAGTAGAACATGTACGCCCCAACTGAAAATGGCCCAGTAAAGACAACCCTAAATTTCCACTTGATGGAAAAATAAAACCTGGAGCCTTTTGCAATTCTGAACTACGTTGGTGTTCTCCAAGCCAACACTGGCTATTGAGTTGTCCCAGGGAAGCGACAATGCCCTGGAGACCTTCTCTTTTGTCACTGTAACTGCGGTATTATTTGAATTTCTTGGTAGCATTGTGGTATATGAAAACAGTTACTAGAAAAGAAAAAAAAACACAAAAAGGGTAAAAACCAAAATGATTGACACTGCTGGTTAATAGCAAAGACTGCAGGTTTATTCCTGACCTTGCTAAACTACATGCTGGTT
Organism: Trogon surrucura; assembly: GCA_020746105.1. Classification (NCBI taxonomy): domain Eukaryota; kingdom Metazoa; phylum Chordata; class Aves; order Trogoniformes; family Trogonidae; genus Trogon; species Trogon surrucura. Next base: position 48,488,321 of record CM036621.1, on the reverse strand, counting down.
TTGCTCCTGGTTTCACCTTTGGCTTTCAAAAATTGAGAGCTGAGTGGGATTTCCAAAAGTTAGTTGTCATTCATTTGCAAGTGTGAAATCTGATTTCTTAACAAGATTGGAGAATAATAGCACGGAAACATCTGAGCATGCTTCGGGGTCTTCTTCTTCCCTGCCCCATTTTCGAATGCATACTGCTCTTGGTGACACTGACGGTAAAATTAGTTGAGCAAAAGGAGTAAGAGCAGACACCAGGGCATTTTGGGTCTGCTTCGGTAAGTCTCACAGCACGAATGCTTCCATGGCATATAAAAGTTTTGTTTGGTGTGTATATACTCTCAGCAGATGCTTGTGATCTTCTGGGTACGGTCCCGACAAATCGAGTTGGATAATTGTGTCATGACTGATTTCATCACCCTGTTTTAACCTGATTCTGCATTCCTTGATTGAATATCCAGAGGCCATATGAAAAATAAAGATCAGACCCCTCTATCAATAGTCAATGCATCTTTGTGCATAATAATTAAAGCAAGACAATTTTTACGTGGCATGAGTTGACAATTGTGCAGGTCAGCTTGCTGGACAAATGCCATCGTGTGTATGCTGGCAGCAGGTAAAAGAGTTACAGTGGAACAGTAATAACCAATAAACCCCTTTCTATCATTTCTAACAAATGCATTTCAAGTAATAACCTTTCATGGTGGGAGAAGCTGATATATTCAGCTGCTGTTTTTAATGAGCAAAAGAGCAGAATTGTAACACAGAGGCTGAAATTTTCCATGCATCCCATAAACAGTGGCTTTTTTTCTTAAAAAAAAAAAAAAAAGACTGGAAGGAGGAGAACCTCCTATGAATATTACTGTCCTCACCTGCTGTCTTTAGGGTAAATTACCACTCAAATCCACCTGTCTAAATGGTTGAACAGTATCAGCCACTGATGGAACGGATTTAGATTTTCCAAAATTATATTTTGCCAAGTTTTTTCCTCGCATGCCAATAACTCTGACCCCCCCGTAACTGCAGCCAGCGGCTCAGGTTGTGTCTGTATCTCCTGATGGGTAGAGGATGCTACCGGGATGGGGCTGGGAGCTCGTATTCAATCAGAATGCAGAACTGAGGCAAACATCACCTCCTCAGTGAACACGTTTTGTTTTCTCATTTTCGTGTTTCTTACTGTTTTTCCAAGAAACATGTCAGAACACTGTACAACCGCATGTAATCACTCATTTTAATGCTTTCACCTTTTGCATTTCTTTTTTTTAAAGCTCAAGAGTCCGCTGACCTTATTTTCCTTATTGACGGATCAAACAACATCGGAAGTGTCAATTTTCAAGCCATACGTGATTTCCTTGTAAATTTGATTGAAAGCCTCAGAGTTGGAGCTCAGCAAATACACATTGGGGTGGTGCAGTATAGTGACCAACCCAGAACCGAGTTCGCTTTGAACAGCTACTCCACAAAAGCGGATGTTCTGGATGCCGTGAAGGCACTTAGCTTCCGCGGTGGCGAGGAGGCGAACACCGGTGCGGCACTGGAGTTTGTGGTGGAGAACCTCTTCACCCAGGCGGGAGGCAGCAGGATAGAGGAAGCGGTGCCTCAGATTTTAGTGCTGATAAGCGGTGGAGAGTCTAGTGATGATATCCGAGAGGGCTTGTTAGCGGTGAAGCAAGCTAGTGTATTTTCATTTAGCATTGGGGTCCTGAATGCTGACAGGGCAGAGCTGCAGCAGATTGCTACTGATGGAAGCTTCGCATTTACTGCCCTGGATATCCGTAACCTTGATGCTCTTCGAGAATTATTACTGCCCAACATTGTTGGAGTGGCCCAAAGACTCATTTTGTTAGAGGTGCCAACCATTGTGACTGAAGGTATGTATGCCTTTCTAGACTGTTGCATTTCAATGAATCGGTGAATGAATGAGCTTTTGCACGCTTTAAAAACAGATATATTTTTTTTATCATTATTTTATCTTTATTGTTTGCAACGCATCTCTCTGGTCTGGTTATGGAGAAATAACAGGAAAGACAGAGAGTCCTGCGGCTAATGTGCAGAAACTCATTTGCCCAGTGGGTTATCTTTTTGTAAACTGTGAGGTTTTGTGTCAATAACTGTCACGGCACAGGTTTTTAAAGGACAGGAGTATAAAAAAGTTAAGCACCCCAAGGGTAAACACAGTTCGGAAAATATTTATGTCACGTAAGCTTACCTTATATATGTCAATTGGAAGTGTCATAAGAATGAGATTTGACTGGGAAAGCTAACTGAGATGTTAAATGGATCCCTATTTCACAGAGTTGAAGTTACCAGCTTGCTAAAACAGTAAAATTCCGTACCTTATTGAAACTGTGCACTATCCTTGGGAAAAAGGTGAATTTCCTGTGTTGTTGAACTTAAAACAGCCCTTAGTTCTCCTAAAGTGAAATCCCTACCTTGCTAACATATATTTCCCTTCCATCCATAAGCTGAGAAAGTTCACAGCTTTCCATGAAACCGTGGCAAATGAAAATGTAGGTGTAAATATTCTACTCAGGTCACTTTGTTACCCTTGACATTATTTCTGGACTCGCATCAGCTTCGGTACAGTAAAATAATGGGTGTCTGGATTTATGGAGCAAGTAGGTAATTAAGAGTTTCTCACCCTATGGTTTTATGGCTAAGTTAAATTTACTGATAGAGAGGCTTTATGAAACACACAATATGTCATATTTCAGAGGCTCCTGGAAAGGGCCAGGCTGGAGATGCTGCACTTAATTACCAGGATGCTTAATGCAAACAACACATTTGGGATCCAAGTGCCAGTCTGGAGCTCTGTACATACTGTTCAACTCATGACGTACATTGACATACAAAGCTACATTCCAGATGTCTTCAGTGATTTACGTCTAAACATGATTGCTATCCCGTGGCTCAAATCAAAGGGAGGAATATGCCTAAAAGACCATTTTATGACCTTGCATTGATTATTCCAGGAAAGAACATAAAGAGCTTTTGCTTGTAGCACCCCACCAGAACCATATTTAATAAACTGAAGTCTGCATGTCTAGCTAAGAAGTGCATGCCAGGACCCATGCAAGTTAGTGGAAGAACTCTATTTCTGCCCGTCTGATTTTCAACAGTTCAAATGGCAAGATAAAAATGTTGGTACATTTGGTTTCATCTGCCCTTACATATTTTTCGCTTAAAATACCATCAACTTGTGCAATTGCATATAGGTGGATATGCTAAATGGAGAAGTGGATATTTTCTAAGGAGCTTTGGGGAATTTCCCTTGTGTCCATGGAAATTAATTTTGGCTGTTCTGCTTGATTGATATCTGTGCCTTGGAAGTCTGCAGCATAAAGCACTGGTTTGGGAGGCACACCACAGCCCAAAAGGGATGCCAAGCCCACTGAGGTGCCAAGCGTTCCTGGGAAATACCAAAGTCACCTCGTTTCACTTTAGCTCTCTGGTTGTGCACTAGTCCTGCTGGGATGAACGGATGTCTCAAAGTGTCTTTCTGCCTCTCTTCTCCCCTCTCTCTTAGCTGCTGGGAGAGCCTGGATGATTAAATTAGATAAGGTGCTTCACCAAACGTAGCTGAGATGGCAATGAGGATGAAACTACAGAGGACTGGGTTCAATGCTAACACTCTCCAACACTCCCAGCTTTTAGAGTCAAAGATACAAAGCTTTGATCCCAAATGCTTTTGAAATTCCTGGGAGACTTGCCGTCGGCTTTACTGGGCTCTGGATCAGGCTCTAAGAGATGTGTACAGCCTTGCTTAAAATGCTTTTTTGCTTTAATTGTGTCCATTGAAATTAGCACCGTGGGGTATTCTTTCCTGTGGGTTTTGGTTTCGGTTCTCGCATTCCTCTCCTCTAAGGAAATACGCTGCAGGATTTGAGAGCTGCAAGAGGAATGGGTAGCAGAGGGAGCTTCCCAGCCTCCCTCATCTTTGCAAAGAGCCTTTGATATTTCCCACAAACTTCTATATAAAGTCAAAAGTTTCCAGGGTCTCCATTTTTGGGTATCTAGCTGCTGACAAGCTAAGGAAGGACTTTGGACGTCTGTTCTGGGTGATACAAAACAGGGATTTCAGACCTTGTTATCCATTTGGAAAGTTTCCCATTTTCAGCCCTCTCCTCCTTGGAGTAACAGATGAGCAGAAAAACCTGGCCGGGAGCGACAAATGCTGAAAATTGTGGCTCTGGGAAAGGGATCATTTAAACAAAACCTTGTTCTCCTGTGAGCACTTGTGTTGTGACAGGTTGGGCAGTCAACTGCAAGCCACCAGCAGCTCAGGTGAGGCTGTGGCTCAGGGAAGGTACCACCACATTCACTTTGTGCAGGTTATCAAGGTTTTGTGTCTGACAGCACCACGGCAGGCAATTTTAAGCTTCAAATTTTGAAAATTGGTCCTTAATCAAACCATTTTCAGCAAGACTCTGCGAGAGGCTTTTACAGAGGCTCGCACTTGTTGGTGGAGGGAGGTCTCTTGGGCTCCAAGGGCAGAGGGGGCAGCCAAGTTGCAGAAATCATCTCCAGCTCTAAATCGCTCCTTGAGGTAGCCCAGTCTCATGGCACTCACCCATAGCAAGAAACCTGATGGAGACTGGCCTTTAGGAGCACTGCTTCCTGTGGCCAGCTGGCGTCTGGCCAAAGAGGACTGCAGCCAAAGCTTTGTTCTTTGTTCAAATCCAAAGTAAATAGCCTTCACGCAGAGAAGCCCTGATGGGCTGAGGGGCTGCCCTTTTCCACTCAGGCAGGACAAGAGAGTGTTTGCTACCGCTTTGCCTTGAGGGGTGTGAGATCCTGATGATGCTGGGTCTCCTCTCCCTCCCAGGCTGTGCGCTGGGTTGTAGCAGTGAGCCTGAGGAGTGATGGACCTGCCACCTTGAATATTGACCCCATCTCAGGAGCTCTTAGGTAGGCGATTTAAGGACGCCCCAAATCCAGCGTAAATGTGATGATCCATAATGCTCCAGCATAACCTGGAAGCATCACCAGGTTTCCTTCTTCACTTCAGCGGCATGAAATCAGGGAGGTGATGATGTGAGTGGGGTTGTCTGCAAGATGGTATTAACTCCCACAGTGATCACGTATAATGTTTTTATCATAATGGTATTGGACACGTTCCTATGTAGCATTATCGAGGCGTTCCTGCTCTGGCAGGGGGATTGGACTTGATGATCTTTCGAGGTCCCTTCCAATCCCTAACATTCCGTGATTCTGTGATTCTTGTTAATATTTACTGTTTTTTTTCACGTACATTTGCTGTATTATATATGACGGTGCTTTGGTTGCAATGATGCATAATAGGGTTTTTGTTCCCCCCCTAATTGTCCTCCTTCAAACTTAGCCAGGGAACTGGAAAGCTAATCATGTTCTTTCTCCATCTTATGCCATCGTCAATAATAAAGTTTCAGAGATTACAACCTGAGGGATGCGTTTTGTTAAAGACATGGCAGCCAAAATACAATTCAGTTCTTCCATGACTGGGCTAGCTGTGCCAAGAAATATCATACCTTGTTTTTGTTAGATAAAGAGTAAGATGTAGGATGTGAAGACCCAAAGTCCAGGTACGCTGAGTAATCGGAGACTGTTCTTTACTTTTTCATTGCTCTTGGCAACCTTCTGAGACCAAACCACGCTCCAGAATGATTCATATGGCTCCACTGCAGATAGAGGGAGCATCGCGTCCTTATTGTATCTCATGTACCAGCTTAGTGCCAAGATTTCTCCTGACTTTCTTGCTTTGACATGTATATGCATTTTAAAATTTTTATCAACAACACAATTCTTGCCACTCTTCAACTTCTGTATTTTAGGAAGGGGAAACGTTCAATCAGATTTCTTACAAGCCCTCTGCTAGAACCTAAAAAATAAGTCCATTTTGAAAGCAAGACCCTTTTAAAGGTGTTGAGAGTAACAGTGCCTCAAGCAACCAGTATGTCCTAAATGTCACTGAACTGTTGAGTAGAATTGATGTGCAGTGTGGTGAAGGCTTCCGCTAACATTATGTTCATGTGTTACTTGCAGTTATTGAAGTGAACAAGAAGGATATAGTCTTCCTGATAGATGGCTCAACTGCTTTGGGAGCTGGCCCCTTTAATGCAATTCGTGATTTCGTTGCCAAAATTGTCCAAAGGCTGGAGGTTGGACCCGACCTGATCCAAGTCGCGGTAGCACAGTACGCAGACACTGTGAAGCCAGAGTTTTATTTTAACACCCACCAGAGCAGAAGGGATGTGATGACTAACGTGAAGAGAATGAAGCCCATGGGTGGTACAGCACTCAACACTGGCTCAGCACTGGACTTTGTGAGGAACAACTTCTTCACCAGTGCTGCCGGGTGCAGGATGGAGGAAGGGGTGCTCCCTATGCTGGTGCTCATCACTGGTGGTAAGTCCAGGGATGCTGTTGACCAAGCCGCAGAGGCGATGAAAAGGAACCGGATAGTGATCCTTGCCATTGGGTCAAGAAATGCAGATCTGGCAGAACTTCGAGAAATTGCCTATGAGAGAGATTTTGTGTTCAACCCAAATGACTTCCGTGCTCAGCTCATGCAAGCCATTCTTCCTGAAGTGCTGTCACCTATCCGGACACTCTCTGGAGGACTGATTGTCCCAGAACCACCGTCAGGTAATTAATGACTTTTTTCTAATTAAGGAGACATGGTTTATATGTTTGTCAACTCTTATTCTATGACTTGTAGGGACATAGGGAAAAAAAGTATCAAGCATATGTTTCAACATAGCTAAATGTCTCTTCCATTTGCAAAATGTGCATGGACAGATCGGTGAATTTGGTAGCATGGTTGTTGTTACAGCTTTGTCATTCCTTCCTGAAGATTTTTGTCACATGCCATATTTGTCACCAACACTTAAAGGCCTGGACGTGGAAGATGTGCTTTACTTGTTACGTACTGAAATTCTTCAGTGAAGGCTTTTTCTCTCACTTAGGGTTTGTGTAACCTGTGAACAGGACACACTGTGAAAGCTATAATCTCTTACCCAGTTGGAAAATCTTCTGTAGCTGATATTTGCTCAAGAAAGCATAAAAGTTTCTTCTGAATCTAAAGAAAACAAGCAAGTTCATTCATGGAGATGTTCAGAGAAAGCTCGCCTGACACTTATGGACTGAATCTTGCTCTTTAAGAACATATTTTTAGTTTTCTTATCATTTACTCAACTCAAGCCCTAAGAGGTGTATGAGACCATTGCAGTGTTGATTTTAATTTCATCTGTTTAGAAGATGATCAAAAGCCAGTGAATTATTTTTACTTAGTCTTGCCATTGACATCAGTAGACTTTGGAAGCAATCTAACTGCTAGCCATGTCTTCTGAGGGCTTTCCCCTGCATTTCAAGAGGTGTTCTAACTGCACAGAGATTTTATACCAAATTTCTCAGGATTTCTTCCTGATAGAGATGCTTGAGGTTGAGTTAATGTTGAGCTAGAACATATTTGAACCTCACATTTCTGTCTTATGACAAACATGAGAAACCCAGCACTTTTTTCAGCTCCCTGAAAGGTCAATAGTGAGGTTCCCATTGGCTTAAGTGGGTGTCAAACATGTCCGTATTTATTCTAGTTTCTCCAAGTAATTTAAAATTCTAAACTGCACTGCAAAAGAAACTGAGTTTTGGAAAAGGTCCTTAGATAACTAAAGCCTCTGACTGATTTATATACAGAGCAGACATTTTAAAACTCATTTGCCAATACTTGTCCTTAATTAAGATGAATATCACGGAACTTATCATTTAATAAGCTTTTTTTTCAGAATGTGTTTCCTGCTAATACAGTTTTGCATGGCTACACACCAATGTAAATTAAAAAATGTTCCTGTACTTCCTTGTTCTTTAAAGCTCATTCATGCAGCTTCTCTTTTTTTTCTGTCTTTTTGCTCTACTGTACTCACAGCTATTCACACACACAAGAAGCAAATAATCATAACCTACTCCATAGAATTACTATTATTAGTAACAACTGATTTTGACACTGAGCAGCCTGTTACATTTCAACTAGATATTGTCTCACCCTGGGCCTTGAATAGCACTTTTCTGGGAAAAAAATAAAACCACAAAAAGCCAAGATGATAGGTAAAATCTGAGAGGAATGCCTGTACTCCAAAGAGCCCTCTTCTCCCTTTTGGTTTTAATACCTCAATGTTCATATATTTTACACATAGGACTGCAAGCTTACAGGTAACAGGCAAGCTAGAGAGATGGATGAATACAGCCATACATCTATAGGTAGATGCATTGGATGAGACCACTCACCAGTCCTCTGAGATCTTATTTAAAGTTTCGTCATTTTGGTTTGTCATGTAGACATGATTTGTTTAGAGAAAAAGGCCCAGGGGGATGATTCCGTGGTGTCCTTGAGGGTGATGCTGCAGATCTGTTTATTGGGGCTCAGATGCTGGGAGACAGCCCAGGAGGAATTTAACCTTAAAAGGAGCTGAGAACTGGCTGGTTATTGCCAAAAGCAGGAAATCTCCCTCCTTTCAACAGCCTACAAAATAGATGTCTGTAGCTGCAGGCGCAAAACTGCAATTTTCTGCATTAAATGCAGAGGTCAAAAAGGCAGGGGTCTCAGGCAGCCGTGACAGCCTCATCTGGACCAGCTTTTCTAAGCCTGTTAGCAAAAGCTATTTTTAATACCCACTCAAAATACCAACTAAATTGGTTACTTGGCAGTAGTGTTTTCTCATGCGAGTGGAGCCTAACTTTGTGCCGCAGGCCAGCTCCTGCTGGCTGCACAGCGCGGCCATGGAAGTCCCCAAGGGGCTCGGATGTGGTTATCTACATCTAGGGATGTACAGGAGCATCCCCATGGAACGGGGGATTGCTGAAAAATGGGGTGATAGCGCTGTGTGTCAAAGAACACTTTAGGTGCCAGAATGCCAGAATGTTGCCTAAAGCTTCGTTGGAAAGCTCCAAGTAAATGGATGGTGACTTGTAGATGAGCAAGGTGTCTGTAGGTGTCATTCAGTGTTGCTCCACCAAAACCAGTGAAACTGCCTTTTGCTGGCTAAGGATCTGGTCCAGAATGTGTTGTTCTGGCATTAGCAGCTGTTGAAAACATCTGCCGTGACAGAGGCTAAGCCCTGTTGACAAAGGTGACATTTAAAAGACTCTTCAATACAAACCAGAAACCTCCTCTGCTCAGTTTGGTCAATTCCAGCAAGGTCCTTGTTACTTCTGTGCTGATCACACTCTCCTCTTTTTCTCCCCTCTTCCTCCTAACAAGGTTTGCATGCGTGTACGGTGTATGCCGTATGCACACATGAAAAAAAATAATTCTATTTTTGTTTTCTGTGATGTCTCATGTTATTTTCTGTGCTCTACTGCAGTTCAAGTAACCCAAAGGGATATCATCTTTCTTTTGGATGGATCACTCAACGTCGGAAATGCCAACTTCCCTTTTGTGCGTGACTTTGTTGCCACCCTAGTTAACTACCTTGATGTCGGCAGTGACAAAATCCGAGTTGGCTTAGTGCAATTTAGCGACACTCCTAAAACCGAGTTCTTTCTGTACTCGTACCAAACCAAATCAGACATAATTCAACGTATGGGGCAGCTGAGGCCCATGGGGGGGTCAGTGCTGAACACTGGCTCTGCACTGAACTTTGTGCTTTCAAATCACTTCACGGAAGCTGGTGGGAGCAGAATAAATGAACAAGTGCCGCAGGTCCTAGTCCTGGTGACGGCAGGGAGGTCTGCCGATCCTTTCTTGCAAGTTTCCAATGAATTAACTCGGGCCGGAGTGCTGACTTTTGCTGTTGGAGTTAGGAGTGCGGATAAGGCAGAACTTGAACAGATTGCCTTTAATCCAGGAATGGTGTATTTTATGGATGATTTCAGTGCTCTGGCAGCTTTACCCCAGGAGTTAAATAAGCCCATAACAACATATGTTAGTGGAGGTGTGGAAGAGGTTCCACTCACCCCAACAGGTAATACCTACCTTCCTTCATGTTGATTGCATTAAGTTAATCTTGTTTCTCTTGGCTGTTTGTTCCCAACACACACCTTCACATTTGTCCATGGCCCTGGGTAATCGAATTGGTTAGGGCTGTGCTTAACCCCTCAATACATGGCTTGACACTGGCAGCTCTTAATTGTGGTCAAGTCATTGCTAGTGGACTTTAAAGACAGCTCAATTTTAAGTTTCTTTGGCAGGTCAGGACCGAAGGAGGATCCAAGTGAGTCTACGCCTACCAGTCACTTAAGCGTTCCCTTTCTGTTGCCATAATAACGTCACAACTTGTAGATGCATCCTCTGCACTAGCTTGGGTAATGGGACCATGCACTAATGGCCCCAAGGTGTGGTGTGGAAAGGTTAAAGTCATGTGAAAGAGCACAGAGGAGCAGAGGTCTAGCCAGGCACAGGTGGCCCAATCCTTCCATGGAGCGACTATGCCAAAGTGCTGTTATCAGGCTGTCAGTCACCGAGGCTGAATTTGACTCCAGATATTCAAAGTTACTGTCCAACACGAAACCTGAAAGCCGCTGGCAAGTTTAATCCTTTTAAAACAGGTATTTGCTCACCAATTCCTGACATAAGAACAACCAGGATTGCTCATAATATGGAAAGGAGACCATTAAGATTCATATGAAAGATGTCAAGACACACAGATATGAGATGTTTGGGTTTGCCTTGGCTATTCAATGACATTAAAAGGGCATCAAATGGAAACAGGTCAAATGCTTTTTCTCCTCCCAAACTCATAACTCGCCTATGGATTTAGATACTCCTTGTGATGTAACTGGGAGAAATACTCTAAGAGAATATGGAAAATACTTTGTGTCTATCTGTATGTATGAATTAATGTCTATTTGTTATCTACTGAGCCCTTAAGTACAAAAAAACCAAACCAGCCCTCCACTGCTCTTGTATTTCATGCCTGGATTATCAGCATACCATCAGCTAGGTCATAAACATCACTGGCCTAATCTGAAACAGCCAATTTATGATACGATAGATATGATGCAATACTGATGCAATACAATACATGGTATGACTAACTGGTGCCTGAATTGATTGAGTCTTAGGAGAGAGATGTCCTTGCTTCCCTTTCTTCCTCAAATAAGTGACAGGTACTGTTTAGTCCTGCGGTCTTTAAGTACTTGGTAAATGAAAGTCACTTGCTTTGCATATTGAAATTTGCAGAGAAGTTTCTAGGGTGACGTTTAAGAAGCAAAATGCCTTCATATCTTTTTTTTCCCCTCTTTTCATTTGTGAATTTATTCTAGAAAGCAAGAAAGATATTTTATTCCTGATTGATGGCTCAGCCAACCTCTTGGGTAGCTTTCCTGCTGTCCGGGACTTTATACACAAAGTCATTTCTGACCTGAACGTGGGTCCCGATGCCACACGAGTAGCTGTAGCTCAATTCAGTGACACCATCCAAGTTGAATTTGACTTTGCTGAACTCCCGTCTAAGCAAGACATGCTTGTCAAAGTGAAAAGGATGAAGATAAAAACTGGAAAGCAACTGAACATTGGAGCTGCGCTAGATGAAGCTATAAGGAGGCTGTTTGTGAAGGAAGCTGGAAGCAGGATCGAAGAAGGGGTTCCTCAGTTTCTGGTCCTCCTTGCTGCTGGAAGATCAAGTGATGATGTGGAGCAGCCATCAGATGCTCTGAAGCAAGCTGGAGTTGTGACCTTTGCTATCAAAGCCAAAAATGCCGACCCTGTAGAGCTGGAAACAATCGTTTACGCCCCACAATTCATTCTAAATGTCGAGTCTCTCCCTCGGATTTCAGAACTTCAGCCAAACATAGTCAACCTGTTGACAACTATCCAGCTTCAGCCAACAGGTACAGGGACCCCCGGGGTTTCCAAGAGGCTGAAAGCCGCCACTAACATGCCCCCCTCCATTTGGTAACTGGGGCAATTGAGTCTGGTGATTTTTAAAATGATTATGTAGAAACTGCTATTGTACTTGGATTTTCCTCTGGTCAGACCCTGATGCAGCAGAGAATTAAGGTCCAAACTGATTTTTAAAGATGAGTAAGGAAAAAGCCTTTTGTTCTGCTGCAAGAGCTGAAGTAGGTGCTGTTACCAGTGTGTTAAACATGGTACAAAAATGAAATAGCAGAGAGACCTTGCCCCAGAGGTCTTGCATAAATTGAAGTGTAACGCTGGGCAAGGGCTAGAAGAAGCAAATACAGAGTTGTATTTATTCCTCTTTCCATCCTCCCTGTTCTAGAGGCGCAGTAAGGAGTACTGCAGCGTGCTGGATTCACTCTTGCTCCATTATTTCTTATGGCATATGACGGCAGTTTCTACATGTTTTACCTACACACCAATAAATTGGATGCTCTTGACTCAGTTACTCTTATGAACTCAGTAGATGAGTACGGATTCATTGAAGAATAAAAAATATAAAAATAATCACATGGCAAAAATTATAAGTTCACACTGTGGTACTGGAAATTATGCATGTCCCACTGTGTGATTTCCTGACGTAGCCCTAATTTGAGAATTAACCTGTCTCTCCACGGCAGGTGGGGACAAGGAAAAATGTAATAACATCCATGTCATCTTTCTGTAGAAGTCCTGGGCAGATGGACTTAGAATCATAGAAACATAAAAAAGAAATAGGGCTGGAAGGGTTCTCAGGGTGCCATCTGCTACATATCCTTATCCTTAACAGGATCTTCTTGTCCAGAATCAGCTGACATCGGTCTAATCTCCTCTGAAAACCCTCTGGTGGAGTTGATTTCACAGCATCTGTAATCAATTTGCTCAATTGCTCTTATCTGTATCACTAGATGCACTTCCACAAAGTCAAACTTCTGCCTTTCTGATCATCATTTAAGCCTTTTACTCGTCTCTCCTTCAACTCAAGGAGGATACAAATGTCATCTCATTCCTGTGTTTTGTATGACAGCCTTTCATTTACTTCAAGCATGTCATGTACATCTTGTCTCGTTCTTCGTGTCACCACCTGTGTACCCAGCTCATTCAATCTTTCCTTGCAGGTCTTGTACGTTTTATACCTTCTCAGCCTCATCTCTTCAACATCAGGCTGCTCCAGCTGTCCAGAGTGTCACAATGGTGTCCCCTGGTCATCTCTTACCCCACCCTTTCCACATGGAGACATTGCCTTTCCTGTACTTGTGCAGTTTCTGCCTCAACACAGAGTAGTGCAACATCCTCCCTTTTCAAACCATTCTCTGTCTTGTCAATTTTGAACCTCTTCGGCCACCAAGTACTGCGGATAATTGTGCTAATTGCTCACAAATAGCTGCCTCCACCTACTTTTCGTAGTATTCTTGGTTAAAGAGAGCCGCCTCATAAGAGTACCTGTATCTTTTTCCTCTCTATCTGCTACCCAGACACTTTTGATAGGACTCTTTTCCCCTGCTCCTGAACTTCAGAGGAAGTGTATGAAACAGAGATACAGGCTATGTCTGCTCGTTCTTCCCACCTGTGTTACTCAGCACATGATATACTAATATTCCAGTCCTTTGCATTAACCTGCCAGGTTTCCAACGTTCCTCTTAATGCAGACTTCAGATCAGGTTTATTATTTAAGACTTCAACTGGCCTTGTTAACTCTTAATGTGTCTAGTGTTCCTAAGGAGATATTTGAGATTCTCTTCAGCAGGACAGATCATGCTCCTGCTTGTCCCAATTGACCCTGCTGTAAACAAGCCAACACCACTTTCGGGGATGCCATCCATCAGTTGCTGTATTTGAGAGGCAGTGATATTTTCTGCTTGGCTGAAGCAAAGCTTTTCAATTCTCTTAGTCAATAGCAGAACATGTCAACAGTTCTCTGATCTTTGACACTTCACAGGCTTTGGGCTTTTTTAAGAAAAAGAGTGTTTGATCACAATTAACATTTTTTTTGTGCTTGAAGTTATTAAAAAAAATGATAAATCAGCACCTAGCATTTTAGAAAAGCATTTCATCATTTTCATTTGGATGTCCTTTCCAGCAAATTCTTATGTTGTCTGAGTATGTGCACGATTAATTATTTCTAAGTTCAGTGATGCCTCAGAAAAGATTTCTCTCCCTCTCTTCACTGGCTCCCTGTGAGCACCCTCTGTAGTATGCCATTTCATTCAGAATCTCCTTTTCCTCTGGGAGCAAAAGATCTCTGATGCCCCAGACTCCTAATGCACATTGCAAAGCCATATGGCAGCTTCTCAGCCTCTTTGGAGGCAGACAGCTTCTCCCAGCCTCAGTTAGGAGATGGCACCCAGAGTTCCTTGGCACCCTATTTCCTATGGGTCTATGATCCTATGACTCGGTGGGTAAGGCACAGCACGTGCTGCGTCGCGTTTTCCACCAACTTCCATCCATCTGCCTCTTCACCAGAATGGCAAAGGAACCAAACTACACATCCTGACACCTCGCTTTCCTCTTCTAGAGCTTTTGCACTCCAATTCAATGTATGCGGGGAATAATGATCACTACAAAAGAGAATCTCACTTATTCCCCCTTCCCTTACTTGTCTCGAACAGTAGTTGACAGAGCTGAGAAGAAGGATGTGGTGTTTCTAATTGATGGCTCAGATGGTGTCAGAAGAGGTTTTCCTCTACTGAAGACCTTTGTCCAAAGAGTTGTTGAAAGTCTGGATATTGGTCGTGACAAGGTCCGTGTCGCCGTCGCACAGTACAGCAACGTCATACAACCCGAGTTCTTACTCGACACCCATGAAGACAAAGCAGATCTCATCAACGCCATCCAGGGGCTGAATGCTATGGGAGGATCTCCTCTGAACACTGGAGCAGCCCTCGACTATCTCATCAAGAATGTGTTCACCGTGTCGAGTGGCAGCAGGATAGCGGAGGGCGTCCCGCAGTTCCTGATTCTGCTGACCGCTGACCGGTCCCAGGATGATGTGAGGAGGCCCTCAGTGATCCTGAAGACAAGTGGCACGGTGCCCTTCGGCATCGGGGTTGGAAATGCTGACCTCACAGAGCTGCAGACAATTTCCTTCCTCCCGGATTTCGCTATCTCTGTGCCTGACTTCAGCCAGCTGGATACGGTGCAGCAGGTCGTCTCAAACAGAGTCATCCGGCTGACCAAGAAAGAGATAGAGTCACTTGCCCCTGATCTGGTTTTTACATCACCCAGTCCAGGTGAGATGTTTGTGTCTGCACCAAGAGCCAATGGCAAAATATGATGTTCAGTAACATCATGGGTGCAACACAAACTGAGAAAAGCAAACTTGGTCACGGCTAAGACTCCAAGCCCATTTTGGTCTCACTTTTGTAATTAGGCTGAGCCACCTTTAAGCCCAGTCCCTAAAGGTGGTCCATGTTGTACGGAGGACCCACAAAGTGAATTCTATGACCTTAATCTTATTTTAAGTTCATGGATTTTAAGTCCATGCTATTTATTCTGGAATGGAAATTGTGTCATTTACATGCTACAGGGACACCTTCACACCACTATAAATGAAGGTCAGCTTTTTGCTAAATATAAGACCTGCTGGTCAGGAAAAGCATCAAATCTTCCACTTCTGGTCTCACTTGGATTTGAAATCCAGCCAGTATTTGTCAGGGATGAAGGGTACCCATCCCAGACTAGTCCCCTTTGAAGTCCACCATCCTACTCTGTCTGTTCCTTCCCTTCAGACTCAGACTGCTTTGTCTCTCTCCATTTACCAGTGTGATATTCAGCAACAATTCAGGTTCTGTCCTGAATTACCAATGCAGAAAACTTATCAGGAAGCAAAAGATCATCCTGGAGAGGCAGAAGCTGAGAAAATAATAGTTTAGAAGCTTCCCTCGAGGACAAAGCCAAAGAAAGAGGGGTGATACTGAGTGTAAAACAACCCCAGGCTGCCTGGCAACCTGCCCTGAGTAACGAGCATCAGCAGGCCACACTTCCTTGGGTGGAGATTCTGCAAAGAATTATTGTTGGAGGTTTCCACTGGTCCCTCTTGCTTCCTTTGCTCTGGAAGGTGCTGTTCTTGCACTGCCTGGGGATGTGCCCAGCAGACTGGTCGTGTCCCTGGGTTGAACCCAGAGCTGCCTGCTGGGACTCCCAGGAGATATCACAGACAAAGAAACAATGGTCATCCTCTCCATGGCCAAAGGAGTGGGCCAGGGGCGTAGATGATGAGCTTAGCTTCTCTCCAAAAGTAATGCCTGATGCATCTTCTGACTGCTGCCTTCTTCTCTGCAGCGGGTGTGAAGAGGGACGTCGTGTTCATGGTTGATGGCTCCCGCTATGCCGCCCAGGAGTTCTACCTCATCCGCGATCTCATTGAGAGGATAGTGAACAACCTGGATGTGGGCTTTGACACCACCAGGATTTCGGTGGTCCAGTTCAGCGAGCATCCCCACGTGGAGTTCCTGCTCAACGCCCACTCCACCAAGGATGAGGTTCAGAGTGCCGTGAGACGGCTGCGGCCGCAGGGCGGACAGCAGGTGAACATGGGAGAAGCCCTTGAGTTTGTGGCAAAGACCATCTTCAACCGCCCCTCTGGGAGCCGCATAGAGGAGGGCGTCCCTCAGTTTTTGATAATCCTCTCCTCCCGCAAGTCCGATGATGACTTAGAGTACCCAGCACTCCAAGTCAAACAAGTGGGGGTAGCACCTATGGTGGTAGCAAAGAACGTGGATCTTGAGCAGATGGTACAGATCTCCCTTAGTCCTGATTATGTATTCCAAGTCTCCAGCTTCCAGGAACTGCCCAGCCTTGAGCAGAAGCTGCTGACTCCTATCGAAACCCTGACTGGGGACCAAATCAGACAGCTGCTGGGAGATACGAGACTTCCTGACGGTAAGGCTCTGTCAACATCACTCCCTCTGAGTTGCTGCTCAAGTAAATGTTGCCCAAATGTGTAAATGATTTTCCATCCTTTCTCTATAAACCAAGGTTTTCCATATTTAAAAGCAAAGGTATAGCACATGTACAGTTTTAGTAGGAAACTTTTAGATATGTGGAAAATCTATCCAAGTACATAAAACCACTACAACTTAGGATTTTCATGTCAAGTACCTAAATATGTTGCCTATTCTGATTTTCAAGTCAAATCTGATTTTCAAGTCAAACACCACAATGTCTACAATTGCTTATTCCCATTTAGCAGCTTTCTAGGAAAGAGACATAAATCTCAGGTAAAATGAAGCTGGAAACATTGACAAATCCAGAGGAGAGTCTTAATGCATGAAAACAGATAAACCTCTGAGTAATGCGTGCTTCGAATATGGGGCTGACTGCTAACACACATGCACACTTGCACAGAAGCCCTTTTGGAGAGGTTCCCCAAAGCACCATGCCTAAAGTTGGCTATAAGACTAAAGTTTTACATTGCATGAGAGCAGAGAGCACAGAAATCCTCCACCAAAGCTTAGGCAAAGGCTTGGCACAAAAATAATTTACTCTTACCTTGCTTCCCTGCAGAAATTTCAGGTGATGAAAAGGACATCGTCTTCCTCATTGACAGCTCCGATAGTGTTAGGCCCGACGGGCTGGCTCACATTCGAGATTTTATCAGCAGAATTGTTCAGCAGTTGGATGTTGGGCCAAACAAAGTGCGAATTGGCGTGGTGCAGTTCAGCAATAATGTCTTCCCTGAGTTCTACCTGAAGACCCACAAGTCCAAAAACAATGTCCTGCAAGCCATCCGCCGCTTGAGGTTTAGAGGAGGGTCCCCTGTGAATGTTGGCAAAGCCTTAGACCAGGTGGTGAAGACCTACTTCGTCAAGTCAGCAGGGAGCAGGATAGAAGACAGAGTGCCCCAGCACCTAGTTGTCATCCTTGGAGACCGGTCCCAGGACGACGTGAACAGGCCTGCTAACACGATCTCTTCAACGAACATTAAACCTCTGGGTATTGGAGCCAGGAATGCGGACAGGTATCAGCTGCAGGTCATCACCAATGATCCTGACCGTGTACTTGTGGTACAGGACTTCACGGGACTCTCAACTTTAGAAAAGAGGGTGCAGAGTATTCTTGAAGAGCTTCCCATACCTACAACAGAAACACCTGTAATTTTAGGACCCGGTAAGACTGTTGGTTCTTCCTTGCAGACTTTTCTGAACAGAGATCAGATAGAATTTGTATAATGTGAAAATGTTTCTGTAATAATACCTTTTGATTCCCAACCCCCCAGCTGCATTGATTTGAAGACCACTTAGAAGAAGATTCTGTTGAGCATAGGAAAAAAATAGAATTAAATTTGAAATGAGATGAGATGGTCTATCACAAAAATAATACTGTTGTATGAAGTGTAGCAAGTGTTATATAAAATCCTTCTCAGACAGATGTAAAATCATGCCAAAGACCATGAAACTAAAAAGGCATAAAGGAGAAGCACAACACTGCTTCACAGAGCACTAAATACCTTAAATATTATAGATGCCGCAAACAATTTTTAATAACTGTGTTTTTGTAATCTTTTCAGGAGATAAAAAGCAGGCTGACATTGTATTTTTGCTGGATGGCTCCATCAATCTGGGGAGAGATAACTTCCAAGAAGTCCTCCAGTTTGTCTACTCTGTGGTGGATGCCATTTATAGGGACGGTGACTCTATCCAGGTAGGACTGGCCCAGTACAACTCAGATGTCACCGATGAGTTTTTCCTCAAGGACTACTCCACCAAATCTCAGATTTTAGATGCCATCAACAAAGTCATCTACAAAGGTGGCCTAGTGGCTAACACCGGTGCAGCCATCAAGCATATTCAGGCAAATCATTTTGTGAAGGAAGCTGGCAGCCGAATTGACCAGAGGGTGCCCCAGATCGCCTTCATCGTCACGGGTGGAAAGTCCTTGGACGACGGGCCGAGTGCCTCCTTGGCAATCACGCAGAAAGGTGTCAAGGTATTCGCAGTTGGCGTGCGGAATATCGACCTGAAGGAAGTCAGCATGCTGGCCAGCGAGAGTGCCATGAGTTTCAGAGCGTCCACAGCCCAGGAGCTGTCTGAGTTGAATGAGCAGGTCCTGGTTACGCTGGAAGCTGCTATGGTGGAGAAATTGTGCCCAGGACCAACGGACGTTACAAGAGGTGAGCATGAACCTTTCATGGCGTGCTTGGGTCACTCCCAAGAGTGGCTTTTAATATACAAGGAGTTACGATGGACTTGCCAAGCCTGCTCTTGTGCTTTGTTATAGCCTGAGGCGCAGTATGGGCTCAGACCTCCTCCATGAGCACGGTGGTGGACTGCAGACCTCTGGTACTTTTGGTTTGTGCGAACAACTTGTGTACCATCACTGCAGAGGCACCATCATCGTAGGGTAATTTCAGATGTGACAGTCAGGCACCAAATCACCGTCCTCCTACCATGGCATTGGAGGGGCTCCTTTATATAGCTGCCTTTGGACCAAGTCTCACTCCCTAGATGTGTAGGGACATGATGCCAGTATCATATTGACAGACCACCTTGTTTAGTGCCAAAACAAAAAGTGATGGTCCTTGTTTTGCCCCCTGTGTTTATGACAAGCCAATCAGACTTCACGGCCATTCAGTCCCCGGCATGCATGGTGTGATGGAAATCACAATTTCTTCTGTCAGATCATCCAGGGTGCTCACTTGGTCTTGCGACAAGTATGAGAAAAAGCTAGGGCACAAGTGGCGTAGTTTAAGGTAAAACTGCCGTAAGAAGGAATCCCATGACTTCCCTACTTCAGAAGCCAAGTGAGGGGAATTAGGGTGAGTAAGCGAACTGGTATTGCCGTCATACCAGACTCCCAGCAGCTGTTTTTACTTACTACACTACAGCAAGTCCTATTCCCAGCACAACTCATTGTGGCTCAGCCCTCTGGCTTTTGAGCAGAGGTGTCTCCTGAACCTCTGGGGAAGCCAAAGGAGAGCCACTGCAGCCCTGAGTTGAGCAGCAGCTCCAACCAAAACAAATAGTTGAGCGCAGGGAAAAAGCAAATTGTTGCTGGTAGTACCCATGAGTGCAGCACCAGTGTGATTAACATAAAAGAAAATTCAAACACCTCCCTGTTTGAATGTCTATGTAAGAGCAGGAGACATTGAATCTAGGCAAAAGGTACCCAGCAGCCTTATTTCCCCATGATTCAGGTCAATGGGGAGCTCAATGGCTGCAGGGTGGCTTCAAGCTCAGGCTAAATATTCCTGCAGAAAGGCAGACTGTGCATCACCCCATTAGCTTGAGCTGAGCAACTTCAATGCCTCTTTCTGCCCTAATTCCCAACTATCCCATATAAATCCTAGTTACACCTCTCAGGGGCTTGACCTGGTTGTCCCCTCCCCCTACATCCCTGTGACTGGAGGGTGGTCACTTCAAGCCTGGGCAGCAGGAACATGCATGCTGTGCAAGTACTGACAGGTTTTCATCCAATGCAGAGAAAGGAGCAGTCTTGGCTGCCTGATAAAAACGCAAATTTCGATTGCGCTTGATTTATTCAGCTCCTCCCAGTGCTAAGCAACAAGGAAAAAAAAAAAAAAAAGAAGTAAAATTAATAAAATGCAGATTTTCTCCAAGGTTGGTGTTTCATATCATGAAAGAAAGGAGAAGGCACTTGTGTATCAAATGTTGGTGTTTTTTGCTGCAGAGGGTGTCTTCTCTAATAACTAATAGAATAATTAGGACAGTCATTACTTGAAAAGCAATTGTTGTATTGCTCAACACTCTCCTCTCTTTCTGTATTTCCCTTTCAGATTGTGATTTAGATGTGATACTTGGCTTCGATGTCACGGATGTTGGGCCCGGCCAAAATATATTCAATTCCCAGAGAGGTCTGGAGTCCAGAGTTGAGTCCGTGCTGAACAGAATAACGCAGATGCAGAAGATCAGCTGCACTGGCAACCAGGAGACCAACGTTAGGGTAGCCATCATGGCCCAGACTCCAGGCGGACCCGTGGAGGGTCTGGACTTCTCCAAGTACCAGCCTGAGCTCTTTGAGAGGTTTCAGGATATGCGCACCCGCGGGCCATATCTCCTCACGGCAGATACGCTGAGTTCCTACCTGAACAAATTCAGATCTTCGCCCTCTGGCAGCACCAAGGCAAGTCAAAAAGGTCACCTAGGGTGGTGTTGGCCAGGAAAGCTGACTTGTTGGTAAAGTGAATGTAAATTCATAAGCAATTAAAAGAATATATTAATTAAACGAATTTATTCATAACAAATTTGGTCACTTAAGCCCTACTTGGTTCCTACACTCTTCATATATTGTCAAGGTCCTGACCTAACCATTGCTGAGCATCTCTGCAGCCAGTCCTCATTTTAAGAAACTTTCCACAAATGCCTGTGCAACACGATGTATAGAAATCTGGCACAGGAATACAAACCTTCATGGGCTGGAAAGGATGTAGTAATTCCATCTCCTCTCAGATGAAGCATCTCTTGGAAGAAGGCCTTTGAAGTTGCACATTGCTTGTGTTTCATACCTGAAACCTTCTGGGTCCTGACACGTATTTCATTCTCTCCCAGGTCATAATCCATTTTACTGATGGTGCAGAGGACTCGATAGATCAGCTAGAGGCTGCTTCGTCTACTTTGCATACAGAAGGTAACATTTTTACTCTTCAAGGCAGCAATTACAGTTCATGTTAACATATGGCCCGTTTTCCCTCCATTTCTCATGAATCTACCAGCTTTTGATAGTAATGAATAAGGATTGAATGATTTCTATACACATCCGCTGTTCTTCGCTTTCCTGTGATATTTAGCTGCTTGCTGGCACCTAAGCCTGTGGGTGACTTGCACTGAACGTGCCTGAATGTGCTTGTTCTTGATTGAATAAGCTCAGTTTGCAATCAAAGTGGGAGATAACGAACCGTCCTTACAGAGAGAAGGCATGCAGGCTCTGCAGAGCATCTCACCCCATCATGCTTCTGCTTCCTCCCCACATTCAGGTGTCAATGCTCTCATCTTCGTTGGGCTGGATCGAGTGAGCAATTTTGACAGACTGATGCAGCTGGAGTTCGGCCGTGGGTTCACCTACAACAGACCGCTCAGAGTTAATCTGCTGGACTTGGACTTCGAGCTGGCAGAGCAGCTCGTAAGTAACTTGGCACAGGCACTGCTGCCTTGTAATGCTGGAGGAGAGCTGACAGCTGGATCTCCTGTGGGGCTGAACCATGGCTGAATTACACCCTCTTGGCTCCAGTCCTCTCCTCTCTCTTCCTCACGTCAGCTCTTTTTTACAGATGCCATAAAGTTCAGAGCAGATCATGGCGCTGCCTGGTCTCGTACCACTCCTGGAGAAGCCCTGCTCCAACCGAGGCTGCGTGCATGCGATTAGGTCAAATGGGATGGCAGAAAATGCCATCAAATGCTGCCACGCCAAAAAGCCTACCCTCCACTGTTATTTATACTGTCAAGTTTTTTTAACCTTACGGGTAATGCAGTGTCATGCCTTGTCAGTGCTAAATGCCTTGCAGAAGCACCGCTTTCGAGGTTTCTTCAGCCGAGTTGACAGACTGCCTGTATTTCAGACGTGCTTTTAACAGAGGAAGGAGTTATCCTTTCTTCTTCATGGATTTACTTCCCTCCCATGTATTTATCCCCTCTCAAGTTCATTGATTTAATTTGCTATCAACCTCAGTTTGTCCAGTTCCTCCCATCTTCACATGTGCTACCAGCATCATTAAACTCCTTTTCCAGTAGATTTAATTAGATTGGGCTTAACCACTGATCCCTACAGTATCCTTGCTGGACCCACCTCAGCAAATCAAAGTGCAGCCACTTGGGAGTGAAACTTGGTTTTGAGGGTTAAGAGGCAGTCTTCAGCCCAGCCTCAAGTAGTTGAGTTGCCTAGGAAAATCCTTTCAAAATGTAAATGTGCAAAGTTGGCAGGAAATGTTTGCAGCCAGCAATGTACTTGGCAAAGAAAGTGGGGGTTTTTTTTCTTTCTTTCTATTGGATCATGCAAAACCAAGATGTGATTTCTCCGAATCTGTATATTTTTTTCTTTTCTTTCTTTTTTTCTCCTCTTCTGCTGTGAGCTCACAAATTGTTCTCAGCCTGCTACTCACTACAATGACTTTCTCATGGCCTATTCCACAGCCTGGATTTGTTTCTCTGGAGATGAGATTGCTCTCCTCGGTGACAGGTGCCTGTCATTTATAGGACTGGTCTCCTATAAAATGCTCTCTATGAATTCTGCTCCACCCATTTAAACCTTTGCCTCTGATGTCCGAAATATTACATGGACTGCTGCTTCCTAACCAGCCTGCCAATATACACCTCCTCCTGATGTTGCGGGTGTTTCATGGCAGACAAACCCAAAAATGCTGCCAGACCGACATTATACTTTGCACAGGAGCAACTGCACAGACTTCAGGGCTTGCAGAAATCACAGCGTTGGGACTCTGCCACTTTTCTAACACCTTCCCATTGTGTCATACGCATTTTGCTGCAGGATAACATCGCAGAGAGGACATGCTGCAAGGTCCCATGCAAGTGCTCGGGGCAGAGAGGGGACAGAGGTGTGCCAGGCCCCATAGGACCAAAGGTAGGTCAATTCATCTGGGGACAAAGGGTCACAGGTCACCCCTGTGCAAGGTCACTCTCTACCACAGTAGTGATGGGTGGGTGATGTGCAGGCTGTGTACATTGCAATGAGTGTAATGTAACTTACTCCCAATTTTAAAACTGTTCCCAGAACATGCATAGGGCACGAGAGCTGCTCTTCTCCCCTTTCCTCACAGCCTCCCTGTTGTAAAACAACCAAGAGGGCAGGGGTGAGTGGCTGGAAGGAGGGGACGAAGTGTCCTGTGAAACAATTTAGGGATGTCTCATTAACCTGTTAACACAGATGACCAAGCAGCTGCTTTGTGCAAATCTAGGGAAATCTTGAATATCAGTTTAAAGGGAGATCACAGAACTATGAAAGAAATAAAGAATCCTCTCTGTTGTCTTACAGGGTACCACGGGTGATCTTGGCTATGGAGGTTATCCTGGTGATGAAGGAGGACCGGTGAGTAATTGCCCCTGCTCTATAGACAGTACTGCTCAAACAAAGGACCTCACCAGAGTGAAGCATTGGGAGGCTTTCTCACTACCTATTTTCTGCTGGGGATGTGGGTGTAGATTAGATGAGAGAGCAAGCAGAATTTTGTGTTTCCCCTACCTGATAGCCTGAGTTGCTGGTCCCAGCTGCTCTGGAGAGAAGGTCAGTAAAGAACTCCCTGAGAACTGAAGAAGGCGTGATGGGAGGAGTAACACCCCTTATATGATGTGACCCAGCTCTGTGCTATTACTCCAAGGCAGGTGGGAATGTTTGCAGCTGATCCCAAACACGTGTGAGCAGGGCAGGGTAATTACAAACACAATACAATTCCCAACTTCGTTAAAGCTGCATCCTATGCCAAAGTTATCTGCCCCTGAAAGATCTGAAGAATGGGACCAAGAAGGGGTGTTTCTATCCATCACAGTGGCAGACAACAGGAGTCCCATGACCTCTTATTAGCACTGTTTCATCCAAACTCTTATTTCACAAATCCCATGTCATCCCTGGAATAAACAACTCCCCATGCATGACGCTCAGGAGGTGAAGCCGAGGCCAAGGGAGGGGGGGGGTGGTGCTCATCGCTTTCCAGTACCACAGGCAGGGGCCAAATGTTGCTGTCAGATATCGCGTGCGAGGCAATGCTCTCCTGGGGCTTTAAGGTCAGGATGGGATTAGACATCTCTGCAGAGCTCTGAGGGCTTGGTCTTGTCATTTTATTTTTGAAGGAGAAGTTTTATAAAGCTCTTTCATAGCTAAGAGTTTGAGAAGTGTGTTTCTCAGTGATGAAGACCTGCAGTTGGTCTCTACATGAGGAAAGGTCACTGTGGGAAGGAAATGGTGGGGTGGCTGGGCACTGACCTTTCAAACTTTGATGCTCCGTTTGCTCCTGTGCTTCCAAGCCACCTCCTGTGCTTGCTGATGCATGCAGTTAGTTGAAGAAACACACTAAGCAGGCAAACCCTGACCATTGCATTTTCCCCTCCACGCAACAGGGTGAGCGTGGGCCACCGGGTGTGAACGGGACGCAGGGTTTCCAGGGATGCCCCGGACACAGAGGAACCAAGGTATGTGTCAAACGATCCTGCACAGAGCAGATCCAGACTCTAGCTGATGGGAGTCCACTGAGGGCAACTCCTGCTGCTTTGGTGTCAGGCAACTGTCACCACGTCCACTTGAATGGTGGTGTCCACCTGGCCAAGCAACAAGGCTTTCAGCGGGTGTTGTGGTTTTAGGGTTGCTATGAAGAGCAAAAGGGCAGCCGCGGTCTCAATCTACAGACAAGGCTGGATTATTTTCTGCAGTCTGGTTCTAGGAGGAAGATGTGAGGAGAGATGGATTTGGTTTTAACACCAAGAAGTGATGTGTGCATGTCGTGGCCCAGGGCTGGGACGGCGTGTGGATGGAAATCTGCTGTTGGGGAGAAGGGAGAAAAATGAGCTGTGGCGGCTGCTTTAAAGAGGAACTTTGAGCAACTGGTTCAGGACAGCAGCCATGCCACAAGCCAGAAAAGGTGGTGAAAGGTAAAATATTTATGGGAAATATTCAGTGATATTAAGGAGATGTTTCCTACCATTTGCTCTGACCACAGGGTCCTCTGGCAGGGAGCAGAGGCGTGCATGATCCAAGCCCATTAGTTGCAGCTGAGATACTGAGTCCTCTTTAAAATATCCAGCCTTGGACAAAGGCATCGAGACTGGATCTGGCTTCACATAAAAATCACTGCAGGGAGAAAAGAAAGTCATTGGAGAAAGAGTTGTGGCTAAGGAGCATGCTATTTTATTTGATCAGCTGGCTAAACTCCATGAGGAGCAGATTTTATCCTGGTATGAGTGTTGAGGAGGTAGCTGAAGAAGAAGATTGGCATAAGAGAAGCAAGGGACAGTCGAACCCTGTTGCAGCAAGCCCTGGCTGTTCTGCCCCAGTCCTGGCTCTGGGTCTGCCATTAAGCACAGCCCCTCCTTCCCCACCCCTTCCCATGGTGATGAACTGGGCAAAAGTGAAGTTAACTCCCTTTTCTGCTCTCTTTAGGGTTCTCGAGGATTCCCAGGAGAGAAGGTATGGAGCTACTTCCTCATGCCACATCCATGAGCATGACTGTATGGACACATCAGCATCCTCCTCCCCATTTCCCTTTCCCTCAATAAGCTTTTACCCCTCACCTATCTTCTGCAGGGTGAACTGGGAGAAATGGGTCTGGATGGCATTGATGGAGAAGAGGTCAGTCATTTTAATTGCTTTTCTCTCTGTAATGAGGTGCTTCAGTGACGCATCTAAGAAGTGTCTGAAAAGTGACAAATATTCTAATTTTTTTTTTGTTTTTTTAGGGAGACAAGGGTTTGCCTGGCTCCTCTGGAGAGAAAGGATACTCTGGCAGGAGGGTAGGTTTTAATCGCATTTACAGTGGGGCTAAATGATGATGGAAAGGTGGGTTTGAGTCAGGGGAGGGTAGAAAGCCACCACGCTCCCCTTGGGGCTGAGGACCCAGGCAGAGGCGTGTGGCACCAGAGACGTTTTTGGCAGGCAAGGGCTGCTTTCTCTAACTCTCCATCTCCTCTTGCAGGGTGATAAGGGAGTTAAAGGTGTACGAGGAGAACGAGGTGACCGTGGGCTCCGTGGAGACCCGGTAAATATGATTTTACACCCATTTTCCACCAGTCCTGCAAGTACCTGTGGGCACATGCTCGAGATTATTGAATTATTATTGTTAAATGCTGCTTGACAGTGGCAGGTCCAGCGACAGAGCAAGGACTCAGAGATGACATGTGGGTAACACATGCCTCTTGATACCAACCTGTCAATCACTGTTTCATTATTTTAAAATTCCCCTTCCTCCTCCACTTCAATATTATTACTTCTCAGCTGAAAAGCTGCTGCATCTGTCTGAAAACACCAATAATACCTCATCTAATTCAGTCAAACAACAAAAAAAAAACAGAAGAGAAATGATGGTTCTGAGCTGTAGCAGAGCAGTTTCTGATGTCTGACTTTCATGTCCCACTTACACAGATGTTTCTCATTGCTCTATTGCTTTCAGGGAGATTCAGGAGTTGATAATACTCAACGGGGAACCAGAGGCCAAAAGGGTGAAATCGGACCAATGGTAACATTTCTTTGTTGTCTTTTGTTGTTTTTTAGTTTTTACAATAGGATGGAACAGAGAAAGTAAGAAAAAGGGATGCTGCCAAAAAGGTGCAAGTTTCTTAATTTCATCATGCCTTGTCAGATGGAATATTTGTCCACTAGAAAATATTGGTTTGCAACCAAAACTTTCTCTCGGAAGATGTCAGTTTAGAAAATGTTTTGTGTAAAAAGTGCTCTGTAAAAGAAAAAAAATTATTATTATTATTATTATTTTATCCCTTTGGGATATTGTGACTTAAAGAAACTGTACTTGGAAATTAACTTTATATGTTCTTATGGGGCATGTATAAAAGCAGAGAACTGTTTAGATTATACCCAATCTGAACATCCTGATTCACCTAAAACCTTTGGAAAAAAACCCAACCAAACAAAAAACCAACGCACACACTCCTTGGAAAATTTCAAAACCTATTTGTTTTCATATCAGCTCAGAATAAAAATGTCTTGAAATGTCAGAAGACATTTCTCAAAGAACAGGAATGTCAACTTGTGCTAGCTCAGAAACTTGATGGGAAGTCACTGTGGGTTGTTAGAAGGACTCCCACCAATGTGAGAATATCCAGTAACATGTGAGAGAGTGCAAGGACGCAGTTTTTGAGAGTTTTCTATTTTCTATTTTCTTAGTTCCTTCTCATCTCAAGGCTCTTACCTGAGTTTTGCTTTTCCCTTAGGGAGAACCAGGACCGGAGGGGCAGGATGGCCAAGACGGTGGAGTGGGGAGGAAGGTGAGCTGCCAGACCTGCTGTCAGTGGGGGCTGAGCTTGGATTGATAACAACTTTTTCTCTTCTGCATTTCCACATATTTTGTTTCACATGCATCAGGAGTTCAACTTGAAGTAAAAAAACCTACAAAAACAAAAATACCCCCCCCCCCAAATCTCAACAAAACAAACCAACCTCAAAAGGAAAATGCCTGGTGATTTGCTGGCTTCTTGTACAGACTTTAAAGGTCTACTCCTGAATTTACTCGCCGACAAGTAACTCAGTGCTCAGATCAGTGGAGCTACACGTGACTTACTCTGGCACATGCATCTCCATTTGGCTGCTGGTTTATAGATGGCAAAAACCAAACTGGAGCTGGTGTAGCTAGGATGTCTGGGGATGTGTTTCCTTCTTTGCTGACACCTGTCCCTCAGGGCATCATGGCCCAGAGACCATGACACATTCCTGCACACTTGAGGGAGGAAATCATCTCTGTGGTGGAGGGTTGGTGCATGTAAGGAAGGAGAAAACATGCCAAAGTCTGATTTAAGGGGGTTGGCCAAGTGGATTTCTCTCTCCTTCTCTCTCCAGCGGTTTAAACTATTCAAACATAATTTGGGACTAAGAGAAGCAGTGATACACGGATCTAAAACCAACGAGAAAGGTGTGCTTACATACTTGCATAACAAGTCTCATTGTTTCTTTGTTCACAGGGTATGACAGGACGAAGGGGACCTATAGGAGTTAAGGTAAGTGGTGATGGGGACAAGACCTGGGGCTCCTGGCACACCACCAGCCAGGTAGCCACAACACCGAGAGGAATGTGCCAAGAGAGAAGACATGCAGGCTTTGCTTCTTTCTGCCCCCTTCCTCCTCTATTTTTCCCTCCTCCTCCTCAGGCTCATCTCCCTATCTGCTCCTTGCTGGAATGGGTGCAAGACCAGCTGTCCACACGCCTGCGGCTGCCTGAGCCCTGCTGCATTCCCTGGTCAGATGCTTTGTCTCCATGTGCTGTTGGGGCAGTGTAACGGGGCCAAAGAATAAACGCCCGCTGATTGCAGGGTGCAGATTACCCCGCTAGTTCTGTGCTCAATCTCTGCTGTAACAATATTCTGAAAAAACCCACACCCAAACTACTGTTCTTCCCTGCTGTTTATGAAGCCGTAAATGCCCCAAGATCTCCTTTCCCTCCCCATGGTGTTGACCATGTTTCCCCCATGATAACCTGCGTTGTCCTGTTTTTCACTTCAAGGGTGCCAAGGGCTCTCCTGGTCAAGCGGGACCAGCTGGAGAACAAGGCATGAGAGGGCCACAGGTCAGTGAGCTTACAGCAAAATAAATGTCTTACCTCATGATGCTAATGCGTTATTTCATCACAGCCACCTCCTCAAAGAATCTCAGCAGCAAGGACAGTCAGGATTTGGGTATTTTTGGGTGTGGTGTGGCCGGACTGTCCTGCCCCAGGACATCAAGCCTGCCGTTGTATTCACACCATGCAAGGTGTTGAAAAACCATCTCTTGGTTGCTGGAGCATTCGCTTTCCCTCGTGATCTTGTGTAACACTGGTATGTTTCTGCTTGTTTGTTGACATTGTCTCTTTTCCCCACACAGGGTCCACCTGGACAGCTTGGCACACCAGGCATAAGAGGAGAACAGGGCATTCCTGGACCCAGGGTAAAGCCTTCTCCTGCTTCTCAACCATTGAGTCAACTATGCTCAGCAAGAACGTCTCGCTGAGCTGATAAGATGCAGACGAAGTGTCTTTCCATTCCCCCAATCTAGGCTCCAACTGTTTCATTCTCTTATACGACTGGATATTCTCTTTTTAGATCAGATATCAGGAAGAATTTACTTTACTGAAAGAATGGTGAGGAACTGGACCAGGCTGCCCAGGGAAATGGTAGAGTTGCTCCTGGAAGGCAACCCCCTGGAGGGGATGACAACACAAAAAACGTGTAGACGTGGCACTTCAGGATATAGTTTAGTGGTCATGGTAGTATTGGATTGATGGTTGGACTTGATGATCTTAGAGGTCTTTTCCAACCTTAATTCTATGATTCTAAGACACTCTTTTAGTATGATTCTTCTTGCAGCTTATGCTAAAGATCAACAGTCAGAGAAGAGAAAGAGTTAAAAGCAACAACAAAGGGGTCAGGACTTCAGCATTGCACCCATTATGGTTTGTGACCTTAACTACAGAACAATCCTGGCAGGGTGTCCTCCATGATGTTTCAACCTCTGAAGCCAGAGCACGACCATCTCACATGCTTGCTGGGTGTCCCCCATGCACCTATTTTTCCCTCCTGCTGCATACTCCAGCAAGACTTGTGACTGTCAAGCCAGCCACATCTTGCATCTCCCCACCCAGAGCAGGACTTTGCCCCTCCTGCTTACACCTTTCCCAGTGGGGTTCTCTAGTGGCAATACAAATTGCTGCTGACATTTGCATCGAACTGATCCGGTCCTTCAGCTCTTCCCAACCATGAATTTCCTAAAGTGCTTTGAGACGCACCAACCCTAGTAGTCAACACACGATTTCACTCCATCCCCTAGTTTCTGGCATTGACACATTGCCAACATACCTATCCCTGTTTCCATTCCAGGCTGGCTTTGGACCACCAGGGCCTCCAGGAGAGCGGGGCAGGATCGGTCCCCTGGGACTAAAGGTATGTCTTCAAGAGCACTGGGCATCAATGTCTAAAAGAGAAATGAAAAGTTTTGGATAAGAGTGAGCTTAGAAAAGAATACTTGATATGAACCTCTTGGAGTGCCATTAGCTCATTTTCAATGGCATGCACACTGTGGAGTAGAGTCTGCACTCTGGTTGTTTCATGAGGCTCCCGTTTCACTGAACAGAGAGGCAGAAGTAAGTGAGTAACTGGGATTCCCAAGGAATTTTCCAGGGCAAGTTCTCAGCTGATGCCCACAGGTGAAGGTGGTTGCGCTGGATCTCTCCAGACCCTCCGTATAGTTTTCTCTCTCCAGACTGACTACTGCATTTCCATGGCTGCTCCACTGTCCATTTGCACTGACAAAATCCCCAGAGCTTGGGATCTTTTATTTCTGTAGTGTGTATAAAGAACAAACACCATCCTGTGGCTGGAGCTGGCTGGTCTCCCAAGTCCCATTGCTTAGCTCCTGAAATCACTAGAAGTCCCACTAAAGAGCAAGTATTTTGTGGCATTTATGGCTGTGTTAAGTCTGGTAACGACTTTCTGCTGCAAGGACCACTGCCAATTGGTCTATGTAAAGAAGTGCTGAGGGGGTGGGAAAAGCTCAGAACTGCTTGGGGTTTCAGCACATGCTTGAACAGATGCTCCTGTTTTCAGGGTGAGCCTGGAAATCCTGGACCCAAAGGGCCAGATGGACAACAGGGCCCACGAGGAGAGATGGTAAGTGTGGCCACACGCTCACACCTTTACGGACACTGGGCTGAACCTTCTCCTGTGGCAAAGGGGCCATGGCTCTTTGCAGCAGAGGGTGTAGCTGCCTTTGTATCCTCCACAAGAGAGTAGGAAAGAGGGAAATCGGCTTTATGTGTTCAGTATAGTTGGTAACAGTAGTCCCTTCAAGGAGATGAATTATACTCCCTTGAAAAGTGACTTTTAATATCTCAAGAG
Source organism: Trogon surrucura (assembly GCA_020746105.1). NCBI lineage: Eukaryota > Metazoa > Chordata > Aves > Trogoniformes > Trogonidae > Trogon > Trogon surrucura. The sequence goes on along the minus strand of CM036621.1, from coordinate 48,456,989 downwards.
ATCATTCTGTAGACCAGAGGCCATCCAGTGTAGCTGGGCCTCATCTCAGCTCATTGCATGAGGCATGGATAGACACCATGAGATGACCCTGTGTGCTAGTCCAAAGTAACCTATAAAAGGGCTGTATGGACTAAGTAAGTGCTTTCATGGGGCCTGATTCTCATTACTTTGTATAACGAGAAGCCAGATGAGTAAAAAATGCTTTGTGCAAAGCAAGGAAGGACAAGCTTCAGTCAGACAGAGCTTTAAGTACACACCTAGCATTGACTGACCTCCTAACCTGCTACCCATTGCTGACTTTCACCTGGGTTTTACATATTATATGTGTATACTAAGCAGGTTTGAATTCAGATTTGTAGTTTTGGCACCACTTTTTTGTGCTTTTTTTCTTGCAAGATTTTCATCTATAGAAGGGCTTCTCAAACTGCCTGCGGCATCAGTCGGTTCTTTCTATTGATGCCAGTGGATCTGTGAGGTTGAAGCTATTTTCATATGACTGCACATTAATGACTTTGGCTTTCCAATTTCAGGGTGATGATGGACGAGACGGAATTGGTGGCCCAGGTCCTAAAGGCAGAAAGGTAGGCGTATGCTCAGCATGCTTTTAGCCAGAATGTCTGTGGGGCTTGGAAAACAGTGCACCAGCATCTCTGACAGCTTCTCTACAGTTGAACTTAGCCTTAGAGGAGCAACCAGACCTTAAAAAGAGAGGCTATTTGCTTTTTGTTCATCATATGAGGAAAGAAATTGCAAAATGAATTTGCAGTCTTACTCTCTTTTCTCTCCATCATTCAGTTCCTTCAGCTGATACAGATCTGCCTGCAGAATCAGGTTCATTTTCCAAAACATATTCAAATAGACCTTTATGTTGTTTCAGGGAGAACGCGGCTTCGTAGGCTACCCAGGGGCCAAGGTATGGTGCAGCTCATGAATTATGCATTCATTTTCCAAGCATTGTAGCTGTTACGTGTGCAGGTTTAGAGCTCACTTCTGTGTTTTTCCCCAACCAGGGGGGACCTGGTGATCGCGGTATTGCTGGAGGCCCCGGCCCTAAAGGAAACAGAGGCCGCAGAGTAAGTTGGATGATGATGCATTTTTTACCTTCTGCATGAACGGCCTGAAAGATGTACATATCTTTTCCTCCAAGTGTGGACCCACGCTCCTGAGAGTCCTCCTGCAGATGTTCATGAAGAAGACTTGTCTTCTCCCTCTCTCTCTAGGGAAATGCAGGAGATCCTGGGACACCTGGTCAGAAAGGAGAGGTTGGATACCCTGGACCAGCTGTAAGTGTTCATTGCATTGCTAATGGAGCCTCTGGCTTCCCCCGTGGAGAGAGACCCGATTGCTTCTCTGAGAAATGTGGTGGTCCCTGTCAGTGCCAGGTGTTGAAAAAATTTGCCTGTTACCATCTTCTGCTGATTTCAAGTTGGGTGAATTCTTCTTTATACATCTTGGATGTGTCTCTATACATTCCTAACTAACTGTTTATCATTGACAGGAATTCACGCATCCCCAAATGGCAATGCACAGCAGAACTAAAAAGTCAAGAGACAGGCTCTTACCAAGCACTAGGATTTCCCCATGGCAACAGGCCACTTAAAGCTGCTTCTAGAAAGTTCTCAGCTCATTCTCATTTATCACCCCACACAGAATATGATCCATGACCAAATTTGACTAGAACAAAGTACCCCTGAAAGGCCAAGGTGGCTTGGCTTGCTTTGTATACAAATCTAAAGCATTGTAAATGTCCCTTTTGACCTTGGCTTCAGCTAGGTTTAACCCTCGCATAGGGAAACATTTTCCCCTGTTGCTGGAAACACAGCTGAAAACAGGCAGGTTTTCTCTTAGCTTCTGCACGATCTGTGGTTAAATAATTATTCTAACTCAATTCATGGGGCACCCTGAAAACACACACTGTGCTCATTTTTTCTTTATTTTTTAAACAGGGACTTAAAGGTGATAAAGGAGAATCCAGAGATGTAAGTGTGGCATCATTTCTCTTTTCTCTTGAAATACTCTTTTGTTGGCTGTGTCACATATCTCTTTTTTTCCCCCATCCCTTCCTCCCTCTTTTGTTTTATTTTCTAAAGCAATGTGCACTTGTACGGAACATCAAAGACAAATGCCGTGAGTACATCAGCGCTTTGCTAACACCCTGTCTCTACCCTTATATGCCCATCGTGTTACACAAATGGCACTGACCAAACTGCTTTTTTCTCCCATCTTTTCCACAGCTTGCTGCTACGGTAAGTCACCTTCAGTCGTTTAAACTCCAGTGTGACTGCGTGCCAGAATTGTTGCTCTCCCCACATATGTGGTATGAATGATTTACCCCTGCCAAGGACAAGGTTCTTGCACCCTGACAACTATGTGGGTCACTACTTGTTCCAATTTCTGACAGGTCCCAAGGAGTGCCCTGTCTTCCCAACTGAGCTGGCCTTTGCTATTGACACGTCCTCGGGTGTCGTGAGGGAAGTTTTCAACAGGATGAAGCAAACCGTGCTCAGAGTAGTCAACAACTTAACCATTGCTGAAAGCAACTGTCCTCGGGGTGCCCGGGTGGCTCTGGTCACCTACAACAACGAGGTCACCACAGAGATCCGCTTTGCTGACTCCAGGAAGAAATCAAGCCTCCTCCAGCAGATTCAAAACTTCCAGGCGACCCTGACCACGAAGCCACGCAGCCTGGAGACCGCTATGTCTTTTGTGGCCAGGAATACCTTCAAACGTGCCCGAAGCGGCTTCCTCATGAGGAAGGTGGCTGTCTTTTTCAGCAATGGGGAAACAAGAGCCTCCCCACAGCTCAACGACGCCGTGCTGAAACTCTATGATGCTGGGGTCATGCCTGTGTTCCTGACCAGGACACAGGACGCAGTTCTCAGCAGGGCTCTGGAGGTTTGGGTCATTCACACTTTTCTTTCATTTCTTTAGTTTCTTTCATTTCTTTCATTTTCTGCTCATGAGTTCAATCTGGTTTGCTGTGGAGATTGACGATGTTTGCTTCTCCAAGCAGTGGTTGGCTTCCACAGGCCTTTCAAGTGCTTAGCACCGAGAAAGCGTTGCTGGCCAAACTAATTCAGCATGTCTATCAGGAAAGAAATCCAAAACATGGCACGTGCTGTGAAATGCTACTGAGGTTACGATGAGTCATTTGTTTCCCAAACCATGGCTCTGGGGTGCCAGGTGTGGTATGAAACACAAGAAAAGAGAGTCCTCATAACAAGAAAGGTCTGACAGAAAGGCAAAGGGTGGGTAGGTGGAAGTACAGTAGCTTTGTTGGCAGAGGCAGAGTAGATGTAGAGAGATTTAAATCAACAAAAAAGCCCCAGACCAGCACACTGAGCAGTGGTTCAAGTGCTTGACTCTTTTCTTGGATCTTATGTTTCTAAACTAGTTCCACTAACTTGATATCAAGGCCACTGGGCTCCTTGGAATTGGACCCACCAAAAGCAGTATGCTGAGTAAAGCATCTCTTAGAGTTGTGGATTGCCTTCCCCTACTTTGAGCTGAAAATAGGCAATATTATCAACACCACATTTTTCTGTTTGCATCTAAACAGATCAACAACACAGCGGTTGGACACGCCATTCTTCTTCCAGCCAGCGCCAGTCAGCTGAATACAACTATCCAGAGGCTCTTGACTTGTCACATTTGTCTGGGTAAAGCATCTGATTTCGGCTCTAGACATTGCCAAATCCTTCTGGTCGCGCAGCAGTTGGCTGTCAGCAGTGCAGAAAGGAAGCCCAGTTGGGAGTCAGCCCTTTTGCTGCTGAAGACAAGGGTTCCATATTCTTAGGTTGAGCAGAAAACATTGGCATTGTGAATGAGGCTCTCTGGGCGTTCTCCAGTTTATAAAGAGAAGCTCCTTTTTTGGCTGGTTCCCATTTTTACAGCTCAAATACCGATATCTAAGCATTCTAAAATGTGGCCTTCTGCCATTTATGACAGAGCACTTCAGGGATCCCTTCGGTTGAAGTAGCACATAAAAACACTAAACACATAACTAAATGTGTTTTGGGATGAAATGATTTTGGTATCAAGTAATGGACCCATGAAAGTCCATGGCTTGCTAATATTTCATATAACACAAAAGATTTTTATAATGACGAGGGAGGGTCATCTTCCATTCCTCCACATGAAACCTACTGTATTTCTTCCCTAGATGTGTGCGACCCTGACCCTATCTGTGGTTTTGGTAGTCAGAGACCTGTATTCCGAGACAAGAGGGCAGCTCCAACAGATGTAGACACTGACATAGCCTTCATCATGGATAGTTCGGAGTCCACTACCCCCCTGCAGTTCAGTGAGATGAAGAAGTACATTTCCCACCTCGTAAGTAACCTGGAAATCAGCTCTGAGCCAAAAGTATCTGAGCATCATGCAAGAGTGGCAGTTCTCCAGCAAGCACCTTATGAACATGAAATCAACCCAAGCTTCCCGCCAGCAAAAACTGAGTTTTCACTAACTGATTATGGATCTAAAGAGAAGATCATTAATTACCTTCACAATCAAATGACCCAGCTCCATGGCACAAGGGCTATGGGAAATGCAATTGAACACACAATTTCTCATATTTTTGAAAGTGTACCAAACCCTCGGGATCTGAAAGTCATAGTTCTGATGATGACCGGACAACTGAATAAGCAAGAACTTGAGGACCTGCAGAAGGTTGTCATCAATGCAAAATGCAAGGGGTACTTCTTTGTTGTCCTGGGGATTGGCAGGAAGGTGAATGCCAAGAATATCTATAGCCTAGCTAGTGAGCCGTATGATGTGTTCTTCAAACTGGTCGATAAACCAGGAGAGCTTCATGAAGAGCCCTTACTACGCTTTGGGAGACTGCTGCCATCGTTTATCAGAAGTAAGTAAAACATCCTGCAGCCAAAGTATTATGGAAGGGGCAACATGTGACTCAGAGGGGTTAATATGTCAAGTTTGGTCTACTTGCCTGTTGGTTGGGTGGGCTCTAGGCTGACCACCTCTTTGGGCAGTGGAGCCCACTGAAGTTAGTCTCTTCTTATATGTTCTGGACTGTTTGGTCTGTCTGTCACTGCTCACAGGTCTACGTAGTTAAATATGTCTGGGTTTTGTTCACTTTGGCCTCCCCAGTCTACTCCATGCAGACTGTTGGTCCACCATACTTTACATTTTCCATGCTTTGCACTTCCATCTGGTTTGACTTGGTCTCCATGGCCTCATCTGTGGGATGTAGCGTAATCCTGCCTGGCTTGATGGCCATATCTGCAACACAGAATCATAGAACGGTTTGGGTTGGAAGGGACCTTAAATATCATCTAGTTTCATCCCCCCCGCCATGGGTAAGGACATCTTCCACATGCTCCATAGAATCCGGTCCTACTGGGGCTCTTGCTCCTCTGCAGCCCAGCAGCCTGCTAGCATTCCCTCTGAGCTCCCTGAACACCCAGAAAAACTTCCTTCCTGACTTCAGCATAAACATCATGCTTAGGAGGCATTTGGACCACTCAGGCTGACAGCTGGAGTTGCTATAAGCAGATTTAAGGACCAGATGAACAGGATTCTTTGCTCAGGGATAAATAATGCTTCTGTGTTTGGGATGTGCAGATTATGTCTTGAAATTCTGCATCTCAGCTTAGCTAAAGACTCCAGGCTGGGTCTCCAGCTAGACCCAGCTGCCAAACATCCTAAATAGACTAGGCCAGCAAAGACAAGAAATGGGCGTTTATCCAAAAAGTCCTGAAAATCAGTCTACTGGACTAGTAAACCACTGATTCAGGAATGTCTTGCATTAAATAGTAAGAAAACATGAGCACATCTTTCCCTGGAAGTAAATATTTAGTTTTTCTCAGTTTGCTTTTTCCATTTACCACTTACAGAGGTCCTAGAAACTTCTAGTTCTTGAAAAAATATTAACAGTGTGGTTGGAAGTGCTTTGCTATATGAAGGCTGTTTACATGTGACAGACTAAGACACAGAGCCCTTGGATATCTTAGTTGCTGCTCTCATGTTTGTGAATTGGAATAACAAATCTCCCAGGCCAGGATCCTGCAGTAACCACACCAAATGTCAAGAGATATTCCATAGCTTTTATCAGAGAAAGCAAGAAAAGAAGAGTTTTGGGTTTTGTTTTACTTCCAGTCAAGAATAAATATATGTAATGTGTTGTTGGTAGCAAACCAATATCCTCAATACCAGTGCTTAATACCAGGTTCTCTCTGTCTCTAGGTGACTTTGCTTTCCACCTGTCTCCAGAGATGAGGAAACAGTGCGAGCGGTCCCAGAGCAATCAGCAAGCCAAGAGCCAGGTCCCTGTGCACACCGGGCAGAAAGCAGTGTAAGTACTGGTTTGTCTATGAGAGGATAAGCTTTGCTAACAACCTGTCTGGGGGAGAAGCCTTCACCTCCCAATCTCTGTCTGGAAAAAGGAAAAATAAGCAACTTCAATGCTAATGATCAGGATTATCAGCATTTTACAAGTTCTTTTAGTGCTGTGTTAAAAAGGCAACAGATATATCTACTAAAGAAGGGTAAACAGGTACACGTATCATTTTAGATTTGGGTTAAATTTCATATTTTTATATGTATAATGGATATGATGGAGGTACATGATACTGTCATCATGCAGGTCAGGAATTCCAGAAATAACAATTTGAGGTTTCCACGCAACAAACTATGTTCAGAGGCCGCGCTGCCCTGGACTATCTGATATTCAGGATGCAACATAGAACATATCCCAATATTTTCTGATCAGAAACAAAAGCTTGTGTCACCAAGACTCACTCATCGCTGGCACAAAGCTGTTCTGGCTTTAGAAGGCTGAGCCCCTTGAAATCAGGCATGCTACACATCTGTCTGCTGATCTGGACAGGACTTTGAGCAACCTGGTCTAGAAGGAGGTGTCCTTGCCCATGACAGGGGGGTTGGAATTAGATGATCTTTAAGGTCTTTTCCAACTCAAACTATTCTATGATTCTGCAATTCACTCATACGTGTGTAAACTCAGTGTATAGGCAGACCTGTGCCCTGAGTCACGGGCAGCATTTTTCACTGCTTGACTGTGGGTGTATCTAAAGCCGATAAAGACTATTGACCTCAAGGAGGTTCTTGCCCATGGATTCTCTCTCAACTCCTCTCCACTTCCAAAATTCTTCTTAAATAGGTGAGGGAAATGAAGCCATATCAGCTGCTTTGTTTGACAGGTACATGGCTGATGCAACCATAAGCCAGACCCTTGATGCCAGCACCACAGTCAGTGGGACCATCAAGCCTGTTGTGAGCACCAACACTCGTGCTAGAACCACCACTGCCAGCACCAAGCTTGTTGCGACCACCAACACCAGTCCCAGAACCACCACTGCCAGTACCACAGCCCAGACCAGAGCCACCGACCAGACCACAACCACCACGGTGGTCCAGGTGAACCTCACCGCGCAGAGCTCATCAAACACTGCTGCCCACACCAAAGCCATGAGCCGCAGCACCACAAACACCACGGCCACCGCGACAGGTGGCAGGAGAAGACAAGGCGGTACGTGAAAGGTTCTCCACTAGCAAGCAGTGCCTCTTGCTTCCTGGTGGGTTGTGGGTTTTCTTCCCCTGCAAGGGGGTTATTCCTATGGGAAACGCTATTAAGAGGCCAAGTTCTGTGCTTGCAGAAACAAGTTTTTAGGTGCAAAACTGGAAATCTGTGCCGAGGGTTTAAGGCTTTGTCAGTTTGGGTCGAGAATTTTATGCAAAAGCGGGTGGGGGGACAGGCTGCCTCTAGACAAAACAAAAGCAGGACACCTAAACATGGCACAATCCATCTGCTGCCCAGTTCAGTAGTTCAGTGACACATGCTCTTTCTAGTGTGGCCCATTTGCTTTCTATGTTTTCCTTGCAGTCTTGTTTGAATTCAGCTAATACAAATAGTTCATTTAGTACATCACACTATCAGTGTGGAGCCTTATTTGGGAGTGCTAAAGCTCTTTCATGGAAGCAAGTTTATCTTTTCCCATGGGCTTTTACAAGGAGTTTTCCCAAAGGATTTTTCACAGAATCACAAAATCACAGAATGGTAGGGGTTGGAAGAGACGTCTAAAGATTGTCTAGTTAACCTCGCTGCCACAGGAGGATCCCCTGGACCACAGGCACATGTCCAGGCAGGTTTTGAAGGTCTCCGGAGGCAGAGACTCCACAGCTTCTCCTGGGTAGCCTGTTTCACTGCTCTGTCACCCTCATATTAAAGAAGTATCTCATTGTGTTTAGGTTGAACTTCCTGTTTTCCAGTTTATGACCATTGCCAATTGCCTTGTCACTGGACACAACTGAGAAAAGTCTGTCCTCATCCTCCTGACATCCATGCTTTAGATATTTATAAGCATTGATGAGATCCTCCCTCTCCTCTTCTCCAATCTAAACAGACCCAGCTTCCTCAGCCTTTACTTGTACGGGAGGTGCTCCAGTCCCCTCACCATCTCAGTGGCCCTGTGCTGGGCTCTCTCCAGTAGTCCCTTGTCCTTCTTGAACTGTGGGGCCCAGAACTGATGTTTTTGTAATATGTTTGAAGCACAAGGATGCTTAAGCAGTCAATGAGTGCATGTCCCAATATAAATAATAAATAAAAATAAATAAGAGCAATCAGTTCTTGCAAGGTTAAGGCTTTCATTGGCTTGTGGGGAACAAACATTGCTGGGTATATCTTGCTCCACTGTTGCTTCTGAGCAACATTTATAAAGGTATTATTCAATATTCTGCCATAGCAGGAAAACCTTTCCCTAATAGCTTCTTTGATCTGTCTAAGGTTATGTTCGACCTTAAGCAGGATTTGCTTGAAGGTCTTTGGCAGTTCATTGCACCCTAGGGAGGGATCTGACTGGACATGTTTACAGTTGTTGGGAAAGTTGTGCTGGGAATCACATTTCAGGCTGTGTAAATCTCGTAAAAAAAATTGCTTTCATTTGCTAGATTGCAGCAGATTTTTAAAATAATAAATAAACCCCTTGGTAAATCATCTAGGCTATGAAAAAAGTGCCTCCATGCACTGTGCTGGGTCAGGTGTTGGAGGTAACAAAGTCACAAATGGCTGTGGAAAAGTTTGTTTGCTTCAGCCTGGGAATGACAGCACTGAGATACATTTTCCTTAAGACCTTTCCTGCTCAAGCCCTCACATCGTCTTTCTTTTCTGCTTTTGCATTGCAGCAAAGACCCACGACATCCAGATCACCGACGTCACTGAGAACAGTGCCAGGCTGCGCTGGGCCAGCCCCGAGCAACACAGCGCCTACGCTTTTGATATCACCGTCACCTTAGCACACGACCACTCTCTAGTGCAAAAGCAAAACCTCACCGGCACTGAGCACATCATCCGAGGACTCCAAAGTGGACAGAAATACCTTGTCGTCATCACCGGCTACCAGAAATCCCAACCCAAAGTAACCTACGCAGGGACGTTCAGCACAAGTAAGTACCTGTTGAGGAAAACACAAAAACTTTTTTTTTTTTTTTCATAAAATGGGCACAAAAAGTAGGAGAGAAAACACACATAAGGGATGGGGAATCAGTTGGTACCAGCGATCCCAGCTCTGGTAATGTCCAGCTGTGTTGCTGCATGTCTGCCATTCTTTGAACAAGCAGCAGGACCTGGTTATGAAACGCTGCAAATGTGGTTTTTTGGCAAATGTAACTTTGTGGGTGTTAAATGGACATGGACTGTGGGAGAATTAACACCAGTCCCATAGCAGGGTTTGTACAGGGGGTCTTGGTGGGGTCCAGCCAACATTGCTGTAATTAATAATACGAGTTAAACTGTGTTAACACAGAGTAAATTCAGTCTAGCCTGATTTCAAAATAAGCAAGAAAATCTTTTCCAATCGCCATTTCCATAGCCACCTATGTGCTCTGTATACTACATTATCTAAAAAAAAAAATCATCAAAAAAACCCCAAGAAAAAAAAGTTAAATGGAGGATTTAGTTCTTTGGGGACTCAAGCTCCATGTTTACAGATCACATGTAAACCTCACCAAACTCTTTGGCATGGCGAAAGTATGTAAGGCACAGCCAATTTTCTTTATATATACTTTGGCATAGAGGTGACTTGCCTTGGCAGTGTGAAGAACTTTGCACTGGTCCTGCCAGTGCTACATTTGGCTGCTTCTGGCACTTTAGAGCCACTTTCAGTGCCTGCGGAGAGCCTTTCCATTGGCTTCAGTGGTTTTGGATCAGGTCTGAAGTCTCTTACCTTCACAAGCAATAAACATGCCCACAAAAATGTTGAGAAAAGACATCAGTGTGTAGAAGTAACGTTTGCACACACTGGGTTGATGCTCTCAATGCCTGGGGAAGCTGCATTTCCCTCAGAGCAAATCTCAAAGGGGAAGGACAGGGAGCTGCTTGAGAGAGTCCAGCGTAGAGCCACAAAGATGGTGAAGGGAGTGGAACATCTCCCTTATGAGGAAAGGCTGAAGGAGCTGGATCTCTTTAGCTTGGAGAAGAGGAGGCTGAGGGGTGACCTCATCAATGTTTATAAATATGTCAAGGGGGAATGTCAGGAGGATGGAGCCAGGCTCTTTTCAGCGGCATCCACTGACAGGACAAGGGGCAATGGGTGGAAACTGGAACACAGGAGGTTCCAGAAAAATATGAGGAAAAACTTTTTTACTGTAAGGGTGACCGAGCACTGGAACAGGCTGCCCAGGGAGGTTGTGGAATCTCCTTCTCTTGAGACATTCAAAACCCGCCTGGACGCGTTCCTGTGCGCTCTACTGTAGGTGATCCTGCTCTGGCAGGGGGGTTGGACTGGATGATCTTTAAGGTCCCTTCCAACCTTTAACATTCTGTGATTCTGTGATTCTGTGTAGGACTGTTCCCCTTACCCACACCCATACCTTCCACCAGAGAAAAACAAATCCAATCCTTCCTGTGGCTGCAGCACCCTCCTGCCCTCCAGCCCCATGGAAAATGATCCACAGGTTGCTCTGGAAAGGGGCATGCTGCAATATGAACCATGTTCTCCTTCCCATCACAAGGAATTTCTTCTCCCTGTGATGGTCCTCAACAACACAGTTCTTGGAGGAATGTGAGGCCATGATGGGAGAAGCGTGGTCAGGGAGAGGTGTGCAATATATGGATAGTCCTCCAGGGCTATGGGGGAACAAGAGAAGATCCATCATGGACTACTTGCTCCCCTGGAGGATGCCATTTGTTTTCCGTCATTTCTAAGACCAGAGGAGCAAAGCTAAACTGGCTACAGAGAGGCCACATCTGCTCCTTCAGAGCCCCCCAGTTGCACGCTGTGGGACAAGCAGGGGCCACCCAAAAGAGTTCTGTGGGGTCCTGGGGATGCTCCTTCACAGTCATCCCTAAGGAAGAGCCCAACTGCTCAGCAGAACCTCTGGCTGGGGAGAGCAAGGTGAACCCATCCCAGCACGGCGGGGCAGTTGTGGATTACTCATCCCATCAGCTGCATCAAATAAACATTTCTGCAACATATGTACTGGGGTAAATAGATCCAGACCTGACTCCTGCATATTTGTGTGCGTCCCTCATGCTGGAGCTGGGGCCAATGAGTTTGTTTATGACTGCGCCGAGGGCGCTGCTGCAGATCCCCTGCCCCTTGGCTGACTCCTTTGCTTCTTCTCCCTCCAGAGACCACGGCACAGGCCAAGGTGTCCCTGGCCAACATGATGCTCAACACTGAGCCACTGGAAGGGCCTGAGAGTGGTGAGTACGGGCAGTGGTGGGAGTGTTGAGCTCTGCCAGGATCCCTACGGAGAGCCCAGCCATTTGCACCAGTCTTCTGTTTGCTCACTCATAAACCCATCCTTTCTCAGAGCCTCACCAAAGGATCCACAAGTCCTTTGCTTTGCAGAACCAACAGATCATGACCTAGATGACATCCTTGGCCATGTGGGTCTGAGACCTGTATTGGGGTCTCTGACCCATGCTGGATCCAGAGCCCCCTGAAGTTGCCACAACCTTCATGGGGAACTCAAACCAGGTCCTGTTTCCGTTGCAATGATGGGACATGAGCCAGGGCCCAAGCACAGGCCACTCTCCAGGTACAAGCTGTGCCCCATGGCCTCCTCAACATCTATAGAAGGAGAACATTGCCTGATGCTTACTCATTCCCTCTTTTCCCATCTGGGGCGAAGAATAGGTCTTGGCCACAGCTCTCCACAAGGGCTTGGCCAACAGCCAGGGATCGCAGGGGAGTTACTGTCAAACGTTTGCATAAATTTGGCTAATTTGTAACCTCCCTCCATCTGCCCATCCCGTTTTTCTGCCACCAGTGGTGTATGTAGTGAACTGCTCAATGAGCATCCTGTCAGCCCCTACTCTGCTGTTAATCCCATTAACCTGTGTTAATAACCTGTAACCACCATAATTGTTAATACATCATCTCATTGCTTTTGTTGACATCAAGCTCATTATATTGGTGCTACTACACCATAAATGTCAGGCTGCAGCCCTTCCTTCAAGGGTCTGGAAGGGTTTTCAACCTTCATAAAGCAGCACAGCCCTATCACAGGCATCAGCTATGGATCTGGCATCCAAACTCACCCATGAATCATCACTCTTATGCTTTTCTTTAAGCATTTTGCTTGCACTGTGGCTCATTTTCTCCCTGAGGTGACTTGAGAGCATAGGGAGATGCTGCTGCTCAGTGTGTTCAGCCAATAAGAGCTGCAAAGCTGCTGCTGGGGTCTGGCTGCTCACATTGAAAAGGATGAGCATGGATGTCATGCCTGGCTGGTGGTACCAGTGGAGCTTGCCGCAATGGAGGGGCTGAGGACTTGTGCCAGGCAAGAATTGTCTCATTTCTGCCTTGCTGCGTGTCCCATCATCCCAACCTTCACCTTTCCATGTGTTCCCAGTTATTTGGTTTCTCTCCCTGGCACTGTCATCCCTTCTGAATCCTTCATCTGGCTTGTCCCCACTGGGCTACACAAACTCCCATGGCTTTTTCTAACCTCTTGTGTGCCAGCCTTTCGGAAACAAAGTGTTGTAGACTAGTGTAGGTCTGCCCAAAGGAAAATGGATGTGCTGTGTGCTCACTCTGCACTTCAGCGCAGACCTCTGTATCTCATCTCCTCTTGTTGACCCACTTGCAGCAAAAGTCTCTGCCCAAGGACTCATGGCAGACAGCAATTTGGGGGCAATGTTCCCCCAGAATGCTAATTTGAAGTTTTTCAACATGCTAAATTCATTAAACAGGGCCAAGGATTTGGAATGGTTTGTTTAGGTGAGTCTTCTCTAGTTCTCTGTGCGATGGGGGAGATCCATGCGTACATCTTTCAAAAGACATTAGAGAAAGCCCCGAATTCTATCTACCCTCTTCATTAAGGCAAAGCAGCTGCTCACACAGACAGCCTATCTTTGCTAATAAAAAACTCTGGGATTTGGACCTAAATTATCATTTCTGGGCAGGAAAGAAACATATGTTTAAATCCTCATCAAGCCTTAAAATCAACCAGGTGCAGCTTGCCTTTAGAGCTAACATAAACACACTTAAGGATTAAAAGTTATTGCCAAGAAAAATAGCTTTGAATATAGATGAAGGGAGTTGTGTGAGGGGCTGATCCTGACCCCACCAGCAAGGAGTAAAGTGCTTCCACCACCTTGGTCTGGGGAGTTGGGGCTTGGAAGCATCATGAAATCAAGAGCAGAGAGAAGCAAGCTGGAGCCTGGGGAAGGTTTGCACTCAGCAAGAGAAATCACAAGACAAAGAAATGCCACCAGTCCTTTACCGGGCTTTTTTTTTTTTTAAATTCTCTTTGCTTTTTCAGCCTTTAACCCTTTCAGAGTCGCTTAACCTTTGCACCTTTTGACATGCAGATGGGCCAGACCCTTGCTTGCTGGACTTTGACATGGGCATGCAGTGCAAGGACTATCAGATTGTGTGGTTCTTTGACTACAAAAACAAGATCTGCAGCCAGGGTTGGTATGGTGGCTGTGGTGGTAATGCCAATAGATTTGAGGCCGAAGCTGAGTGCATTAGCAAATGCTTAAAACCATGTAAGTACCACATGCGGATTAATCCATTTTTATTTTATCATATTCTAATAATGTTTGGATCAGAGAGAAAACATAATTTAAAATCCAAACCCACGCACTTTTTCCTCCAGCAGCAGCTGAGAAAGCCATGCAGCAGCCACCCCCTGAAAAAAGATTATCATCAGGTAACACCTCCAAAAATTTGAATAATCACAAATCAAAGCAAATCCATTATTTCATCTCGACCTTTTCACAGCATGCATCCAAGCTTGTCCGATACAAGATCACCAGTAGCATAGACGTGGGTTTCATTCATTCCTTGACATGACCATGCCCTACCATCTGCTTTGCATGAGCAACTCACCTTTTGCATGTGTGTTGTCAGACCAGGACGTGTTGTGTTTGCACAACATGAGTGCAGACCACAGCTATACAGCAAAATCGGGCACTGGATTTCGTCAGAAGCATGGGTTTGCTGAGCTGGAGCGTGGCGCGGTCCCAGAGCAATTCATGTTATCACTGCATGACCAACCGACGCCACCATTCAGTGGTGTGCCTTTGCTGAGATGCAGAGGATTGCAAATGTTGCTCTGCCTGTAACAAAAACACAGGATGGAAAATTACTCCACAAGGCTCAGGTCTTGTGTGTAGATGTTTTCCTTTTGCATCAAAAAGATAAAAATTGAACTTGAGGGAAGGCCACACTAGAAAACAGCAACAATCTCCTCTCCTCAAAGAGTTTCTGTGATTAAGGGGTTGGGTTTGCAAACCTCTTCAAGACCCAGGAATGAAGTAGAGAATTGTTATCACCTGTGTTGGTACAGCAAGGAGTTGGGATGGGAAACTGACCCCAGCAAAGCCTTGCTATCATAGCAGCCTCAGACCCTTTGGCAGAGATGGGAGGGAAACCTCAGACCTTTTTTTGTCACTGGCAGCTTAAGTCCAGCTGTTGGTGCCCCAGCAGAAGCATGCAGGCAAGTGAGGAGGAGACCACCACCAGCCATGGAGATGCCTGGGGTGGCAGCTGCTTGCAAAAGGGGATTGCAAGTTGCTTCTGGGCTGCAAAGGGGCATCATGGACAAAGATCCATTGGTTGCAGTCTGAGGACTTTTCAGCCAGAGGAAGCAGCATATGGCTTGTGCAGAAACCTGTAGTTTCATCTAGAGCAGGATTTCATCCTCACCGTGCAGGGAAGCCTCCCTGATGTGTTTTTCTCCAGAGAGAGCGTGTTTCTGTTAGACCGGCCCCTTCAGATCATCGTCATGTGCCTTGATGATGTTTCCAGCAACTGTTGTTCAGGATAAAGTGATATTTCATGAACTTGGCACTGTTCTGCTGTGGGCAGATAGTCAAGAAAAGCAACTGAGGGGCCCTGGAGGGACGCTTGCGTCTCTGCCTGCCCTGCTCTATTCAATACGTTATTCTCTTTTCATTTTCTGCAAAACCAGAGCTTGAATCCACCATGGAAAAAGAGACATGGGAGTTCACATGCAGCTGGGCGTTGGGTCGGGCTCTCAGTTCAGCCCATACCAGAGCAAGGTGCAACTCTGAGAAATGAGCTCGTTTCCCAAATCCTAGGGCACTTTGGGTCCAAAAACATGCACCGGACCCACCTCCCATTAGGAGCCTTTTAAATATTGTGATAATATTTAATTTTTAACTTACATATATATATATATATGTGTGTATATATTTTACCATGACCAACTAAATTGGAGGGTCAATATTGATTTCAAATCTGAAGGAAAAAATGGATATTAACAAAAGAAATCCTACTTCAAAAAGCTGCATTTAGAACAGGATAACAGGCAGGAGCGTCTCTTCAGACATGTCTCCTCTCTCAGATAAGAAATATTCCCAGCCTCTCCTCTCTAAGCAGTAAACCACTGCTCAAACAAACCACCCAACCTCCACCAAGACCGCAGCACAGACCACTCGAGCCTGACTCCTGCGACCACAGTGGTGTTCTGGCAGTGATCTGTTCAGTCACTCACGACACAGAGGGACTCCTGCCTGCAGAGGAAGAGGGGGAAAAAATGCACTTAAAAAGAGTAAGCAGGAAGGGTTGAGACGTTTGGCAGGGTCTACCAAGAAGCATACCTGTGGCTGGGATGTCCGTGACGCTGGTCTGGGTATTTCCGTGCCTATCCCCGGTGCATCCCGGCCTCACCACGGCGTTCCTGGGCTCTGGGCGGCTGCCAGCACCAGCCGCAATTTCCTGTAAAGTAAACCCACCGCTGGAACTTTCTTAGTGCCCACGGTCTGTTGCCAGACCTACTTTCTAGTTGGTATTTCAGGGATAACCCTCTGCCGTCCTTTTTCCCATGAAAACTTTAGAAGGGTTTAGCATGAATTGCTTTCATCAGAACCCAGAGAAACTTGTTGGCAAATGCACCTTTTTGCGTATTCATCCTCTATCTAAATATTCTTTCCTCTGTTCACTCTCTTTCTGGTAGGGCAGAGACCTGGTAAGATCTTTCAGCACCTTGTCATTAGTGGCTGATTGCTTTTTCTTATTGCTTGGAATAGGCAGAATCATAGAAAAACGAGTATGAAATTATTTTTCATGAGCACTGAGCTCTCAATCTCACCAAATCCTGCCTTCAAGTGAGCGGTCTGAGGATCACAGCTACTTCAGGCACCTTTGCTGTTTACCAGAGAGCTATTTCTGGGGCCCTGCGCGATTACTAGAAGACTGCAGGAGGCTCTGGGCTGTTACCCACCATTTCAGACAGTAGCTTGATTTATGGCACCTAGTTTACAAAAGGCATGATTGATCCTAAGGCAAGATTATCAGAAGATAACTTCCAGTCCTGAGTTTCCCCAGCAGCCATTGCTGGACTTAGCTCTGCTTTTGGAAATAAAAGAAAGCAAATGACTTTTTTTTTTTTTTTTCTTAATTAAAAAAGGAATCCTGGTTGCAAGCACTCCTTTAGTAAAAGGAACTCTACACTTTGCTCGTCTGACTCCTTGTTTCCCTCACATTGATTTCCCAGTGCTGGTTGCTTTACTGATTTACTCGTTTGACTGATGACTTAGGGTTTTCACTCATGCACCAGCAGCTTGAAGCCAAACCACTGATAAGTGGCAGTGATGAGCACAACACCAGAAATTTTGGGATCTGCCTAACTTAGGGCTATGATCCCTGCCCAAGGCTGAGGGGTTGGAACTAGATGGTCTGTAAGGTTCCTTCCAACCCAAACCATTCTATGATTCTATGGTAACAAGGCTTTTCCAGGGCAAACTGTGATGGCTGATGGTTACTCTATGCTGCACAGAGGTGTCACTGATTGCTGCTGCATCCCTGTGTGCAAGGGATGCCTTGTTTGTGACTTGATGACAGATTAGTGGCTAATACCAGATTTCTATCTTTTTTAAAATTTATGTGCCAATTTCATTTTAATACATCCAAGGACTTTGTTATTTTGTTCTCCTCTCACCCAGCGAGAGATGCAGAATGCCATGGGCCAATGCATAGTAGGTCCAGAAGCATCTTCACATAGAAGATGTCTCTTTTTGAAGGAAGCAAGTATTTTTAATGGGAAAATGATGGTGCAAATACTTTTTTCCCCTGCAGCCCACCCAGATCTCTCCCAGTTCTGAGACCTGCCAACTCATTTCCTGCAAATCCAGGGGATCTGCAGACAACCGGTGCCGTGCAGCACCCTTCCCTCATCTTAGCATCACTCCTTGGATGCGTGAGAGCAACACAGCCAAGGGCCTGTGCATCAGGGCTGGTGACCTCCAAAGAAAGACCTTTGCAAATTAAGGGATGGGATATAGTCACAAGAGATGTACAAAGCCTATGCCGTGGTTGCTCTTTCTGAGCTTGCACTCCAGCCCTGCTCACAGGCATTTCTCTGCCATACAGATAGATTCAGAGAGACTCTGTTTCACCCAGGGGTGGTGTTACTGACTCTTCTTGCTCCTGCTTTTGTCTGCAGTCACAGATATCTGCCAGCTGCAAAAAGACGAGGGGACCTGCAGGAACTTTAAGCTGAAATGGTACTATGATCCTGAGACCAAGAGCTGCGCCCGCTTCTGGTACGGCGGCTGCGGAGGCAACGAGAACAGATTTGACACACAGAAAGAATGTGAAAAAGTTTGTGTGCCTGGTAAGCAGCATACACGTGGCTGGAGAGAGGGCCAGCCCGGTCCAGTGTATTTCCAGTCATGGCTGTAGTGCTCCAGACTCCACAGCAGGTCCTGGCAATGACCTCCATTTATCCTTCCATGCATGGAATAACCTCCTTTATTTTCTCTCTCTCCATCAAACCTTTTCAGGTAACATCAACCCCGGTATGGTGGCGACGATAGGAACATAGAGCCAGCGACCTGCCAACACATACCTCTGAGACAACCAGGAGCATCAGCCATTGCCACCTTACCCCTGTAGAAGCTAAGGGTATAGACTACCTTGCACTGCACTATTTCCTGCTTTTAACTTCCAAGCAAACCTTGAAGAAAGCGTTTTGCTGCATGACCTATCAATATGGTGCTAAACTGTTTGTGGACTGAGTGCTACAAGTGTCCAGGTTATATTGTATAGCTTCAACATTGCCAAATATTTACCTAATTGCAGATTGTTATTGTCTCTCGACACATCTCTAAATTACCCTTTCTTTCAGGTTCTGGCAGTCCGCCTGTCTAAGGCACCGTAAAAACGAGACAAAAAAAATCATAATAATTTCACTGCAACTGTTACATGCTTGCTTTTATCATTTTCATAACTGAGCATAACTTTACAGGAGAAGCCTTCATGTAAGAGCATAGCTAATTCTGATGAACAAGCAGTTCAATTTTCCATTCTTCCTTTTTTGTTTTTTTTTTTTTTTTCTCCTTTTGCTGCATTAGATTTCAAACTAGATCTCTTGTATGCATTTGTAACATGTGGCCAACCGAACTAGCAAGAAAAAGGAAGCAAGGTTTCCGAATGCAAATGCACTGCTGGGACCAAGGCCTCAGTTAACAAAATTTTTAAATTGTGGTGTAGGATGCCTCTGGCATTCTTTTAATGTTATGTGTTTTATAAAATAAAAAGCAAAGCAATTTGGGGAGGGGAGGTGGCGGGTGGGAGGGGGGATTTTATTTTTATTGTGGATTCTGTGTCAGGAAGTCTATACAAAGAACTTTTAAATAAAGTCTAATGGAGATTTTGAGAAGCTTCTGTTTTTGTTTTTGTAAAAGCCATGGCGAACATTGGTGGAATAATTTTCCATGGTCTGGAAATCATTTAGTTGGAGGGAAATCCCAGTGGTCCTTAAAGGAAAGATGGATATAGTATGGATATTCAGGAGAACATTAATGAGGTGCTGCTGGTAACTTGGAGTTTTCCAGCCTGGAAAAAGGTGGGAACTGAGATGTCTCAGTTGTGAATTCTCCATCCTAGAGGAATTTAAACTCAACTGGACATGGTCCTGAGCAACCCAGACCTTAGCTGGCCTTGCTTTCAGCAGGGTGTTGGACCAGAAGCATCTGGAGGTCCCTTCCAACCTGCATGGCTCAACAACCCCATGGGCATTTTTGGGTGTCTCCATCACTATATATAGCCACAAGGATTTTTACCCCAGGGTATTCCTGTCCTTATTTGAGTTCACTCAAGGAAGCTAAACTTCACAGAAACAATGCACAATTCCCTGCCCCTCCAAAAATCCCCCCCTAAAAGCACAAAGTAGGTTCATCTGCTTCCTTGAACCTTTCCTCCCCAGCACACAGGGCAGTCCTGGGCTGTGGGACTGAGGTTCTAAATTTCACCCAGCTTCACCTGTGATCTGCAGAGAGGGGTTGATAACACCTCCCGTGGCCTGGTAGAAGTGCTCAGAAGGAAGGTGTGGAAGGAAGAGTTGAATGCCAAAACCAGAGCAGGTCCATAGCGGGGAGAACAGGTTTGCATTGGTTAGACCCGTCTTGGAAAAGAGACCAAGCTTACAATCCAGGGTTTGTCCAGTGTCTTCCTCCATGGGCCAGGAGGACTGTCACAAGGTGAAGGCAACCTGGTGCTCACCTGCCCCAGACTTCTGGATGCTAACTTTCTGAAACACTTCAACTGGGTCTTCAAGGACTACGACATGAAACATGTGGTACACTCTGCCTTTGAAAGCAGCCCTCTCAACAGAACGATTTGCCTTCCATAACACCATTTACAAGACTAAACTAAACTGGCCAGACACCTCAGCTTCCCTGTTCAATTGATGCACAGGGTTCCAAGGAAGTTAACCTTGACTTGTCCACGTGCGGGCTCATCACCGCAATAGGAGCATAAAGGGGCAAGGGCTACTCTGGGCTTTGTGCCCATGGGGGTTTACAATTTTAGGTGTCACAGCTTTTGTCCCATACCCGGCACACGGAACAGCCCACATCCCAAAATTTCCTGTCAGTACTTGTGCAGGGGTAGGGGAAAGCAGGGATGCTGCTCAACGGGATGAGCTGAGCCCTGGCAGCTGTGCTTGGGAAGCTGCACTGTTTATTTGGCACCCTCTCTGAGCACATCACAAGGGCTTCATTAAAAAAGAGGGGAACTTTTAACAAATTTATTATTATAATTTCCTCTTGCAATAGCTGCACCCAGCAGGGACCACTCCAGAGGACAGAGCAGCCTGCCCTGTATTTCACCGTGCACGGGGGTATGCCCAAGATCCCCTGTTTTTTCTCATGGGGTATAAAAGTTGCAGCTAGGTTAAAGCGACCCACAAATCATCCTTCCCTCCGGCCTCCCACTCTGCCGCAGCATGGAAGAGGTCTTCCCAACGCCACCTCCGTTTCCTGGGAAAGCTGCTTTCCATGGACTGTGCAGCATTGCATGACACAAAGGTACAGCTCAGGCCTTGACAGCGTGTTGGGGGGAGCAGTCAGCTTGGGAAGGGGCCCTCCCCATCCCCTTCCATCCCCAGGGCCATGGGGCGTTGCAGTTGCCTCTCTCGAGCCTTTTAAGGAAGCACGCTACGCCCCGGGCCCCCAGCCAGCGGCCGCTCAGGGTTACACATGGAAGTCATCTGCAGCTGGGAGCGCATCTATCTGCCAGCGTGGCTGCGGGACCAGACCAGGAGTAAAAATAGCTCAGCCCAGCCCGGCTGAGCCCTGAGCAGCGCACTGCACTCCGCTCCCAGCTGCCGACCGTTAGCCCCGACGTCCGCACCTCGCTGCTCTCGGGGTGGCCTTTGCTATCTCCCACCATCATTTACAAGCAGCCCTATGCTGCGGACCCAGCTAGCATTCCCCTGGTCACCAAGCCCCCCTTGTGTTAGGGGAGAGGACTGTTCCCATTTTTAAAATTTCAGATAAATTAGCTCTGGCTAAACAGTTCACACCCCCTTGTGAAACCATTTCTTAGCAGCATCCCAAAAGAAATATAGATACCATGTTGATGAACTCAAGACAGATGCAATGGATGGACGTGCTGTAATCCAGAGGACGTAGGACTTCTTTGTGTAGACATCCCATCCAGCATCAAAAATGCCTGCGACTTTGCCTTGATGGGTACAGGTCTTCCACCTCTGCCTGAAAAACGAGACAGCAAAGACATGAAAGCACAAACCTAGCATTTTCCCTAAGCTGAGGGCACACTGCAAAATAAAAAATCTTCCCTGGAAGCAAAGTCTCCTGGTGAAGACCTGCTCTGTGGCATAACATGGTTTAGAAACTCTCTCCATCTTGCAGGGCGAGACCTGAGCACGCTTTTGGAGAACATGTCTCATAGTTGTGCTGATGCTCCCAAACCTTTGGGCTGTGGCTTGAAAAGGACTTTCATGCCTAAAGGCCTACTTTCTTGAGGCCCATCAGCCTAATAAAAGATACTATCACCCTCTATAAACTGCATCTCTCATTGCCAGACCACAACAGCTACATCATTTCTACTAATGGCCAAGATATCTTGTAAAAAAGTTCAGTGTCAGTGGAGAAGGTAACCTGGCATCCTCCTCCTACTCTGACCTGGTTACATCATCTTTTGGATAGGCTTGGCCCACATGTTTTAGCATAACTCACCCATGGGACTCATGCCCTGAGGCACCCTGAAGTGATGCTAGGTAGGTATGATCATCACTACACAGTACAGGTGAGATATGGTTGCCCACATCTAGTTGTGATGTGTCATTTCAGAAATCTTCAGGCACCAGTTACATGGTGCATGTGGGATCTCCTTAACCACATCTTCCACCCCCCATGCAGATATTGTTGGCCATCACTGAGAACCTTGACTCACAGGAGGGGCTCACACTTGGGCAGCCAAGACCCACTCCTAAATGGAGGTGGATGCAGGAGGAGATGTAAAACCATGTGGACAACCTTACTGTGAAACACTCCATGAGGAGGGTCACTGGTAAAAGAAGGGCTGGTGGCTCTGCTGACTGGGACAGAATTAGCATTAGGACTTGAAGACAAAGCATTAAATCCAAGACTCACTCAGACTTTACTGCGGTGTCCAGGTCAACCCAACGTATGTCAGCTCTGCAAAGGTTTCTCTAACCTGTTCTCCAAAAAATGCAGAGATTTAGGGCAATTCTATAATTGCTCTAAGGGGTGATAGTGAACAGTCCCTGGGACAAACTATTCCCTGACTTTTGCAATAGCCAGTCTCAAATCCCACTTGCTCTAATTGAAACTCTTTTGGATGAACATGCTGCCCTTATGCAAGTGAGCTACAAATCGGTTAGTGAAAATCATCGGGTTCAACACCAAAGCAAAGACATAACCTTTCAGGATACTGATGCAATCATAAAAATTAGGAGAAGGACATCTAGCAGAGTTAAGCACTGCAGCCAGATGCTTAAATTTAGGATAGTCCTGGCATTTAATGCTTGGTTAGATTCTCTTAATGCTGTAGCTTTACATTAATCATAGCGTTCTTGGGAAACCTTTAAAAGGAGAGGCAAAGTGGCTCTGACACATTTTATTAGCTAGTATTAAATTTATTGCATCAGTAAAAGAAGCCTGTTTAAAAGTACACAGATGTACCCAAGTACCAGCCTAGCTCATTTCAGTTAAAGTAGGTTTTCCAGCCGTGCCACACCAAAGCGATGTCCTACAATACATGTGTTGACACTGCAAGGTTAAGAGTTTAAAGAAAAGGATGTCTTCCACACTGGGCATTCCTGGAAATCAGGACTATACCCAAGTGCTTCAGCATAGATGTAGATCAACTTGAAGCAGCTCAGCCTGGAGAGAAGGATCTTCAGATAATTGAGACATAAGTGAGGGCATTTCCTCGACCACAGATCTTCTGTGTGGCCACCACCCTACCCTCCGTCCCTTTTTGCTTCAGCCTCCTGCTTGTGAGGTAGAAATAATACATCTCCTAACCGTAAAATCACCAAGCCTTGGAGTAACAAGGAGATGACAAGCTGAAATAAGGGGGCTGTTACAGTCCCTGCCCCCCCATAAGCTCTTTGGGGCAGGGTGGTCGCTCTCAGGGAGCTGCATGTCACCAAGACCAGCATCCTGGAATGCCTTCAAATCACGAGACAATTTTAAACCCATGATAATTTCTCAGCCCTTGTCACTGGCTCAGCAGCCAGGGACTGCTCATAAAATGGCAGCAGGCAGCTCGCTGGAAGCGCGGTCTTTCCGAAAGCAAAACCCCCGGATGAATTGGACGTGGCGGGGTAAACAGCCCCAGCAAATAGCTGGGACTGTGCTCCAGCTGTGGGATGATTTATGAGACGGCAGGAGCGGGTCTTTTCTTCGGTTAAACAGAGCACATCCAAACCAGATGTCTAACCTTTATCTCGATTGCTGCGGAGACAGAGGAGCAGACAGGGGAGAGAGAAAGACATTCGAGTTTCCATTAGCTGCCGCTCTGCTGTCTTCCAAAGTCAGCTCATAAAGAAAAATGAACACCATCAGCCAGGAAACTTTGCTTTGGTGAACTATATGTTTTGTTTCGACCTTCGCTGCTACAGCAACCATGCGGAAATAAAAGTGCAGCCGGCTGCGATGACTTCACCGTATTACTCTATTAAAATTTGATATTATAAAGATTTAAGCTAGGCAGATGACTGAAGATTTGCACAGAGGCATGGCTCTGGTCTCCAGGAAAGTGGGGCTAGGGAAGAGCAAGTACAGGGGGAATGAGAGCAGGAGGTCAAGGCACCCATCTTTGGGGATTTTTCCCACCCAGGGCACAGCTCAGATGAGTGGGAGAGAGACACAGGGAGAGACAGGCTCTGCCTTCTGTTCCAGGGAAGGGGTGACTTTTGGACACCTGTGATGAAAAGTTTTTGGGACAGCTGTGCCGAGGGGAAATCAAGTCGCATGGTTTCACCTCCTGGTGCAATCAATGGGCATTTCCCAGGCAAGAGGCTGAGGCATTCACTGTCCCAACCCAGTGCCTAGAGAGGCAGGAAAATACCACAGCAATAACATCCAGCTCTCAAACCCATCAAAACCCACTTCCAAAGCTGTGGTGGAAGCACCCCACTGTGCTGCTGGGAATCTCATCTGAGGTGCGAGTGTAGTGTCTCAATTTTAGGATATTCTAGCTGGCAAAGGGCTGTCACTCTTGAAGAAAAGGTAAAACTTATTTAAGCAGGTATGCAATTAATATATATAGTTTATAAATGAAATCCGCAAGACTGAGAGCATGGTCAATGATGTGGAACTGAGAGGCCTGAAAAAAAATTTGCTAGGGATGAAAGCAATAGTTTGTTATTTCTAAAATACTTGTCTAGTTTTCCAGCAATGATTAATTCTGCAGATGGGGAGATTGCGTTGGAAGTTAATGAAAAAAAATGAGCATTGCATTAGATCGACTGGAATATTGCAGAGAGCATGACACAGTCTGCTTTGGAAATAACCAGACCACTGCAGCCACTCTTTTATGGCGTATGTGCTTCAGGCTCCCCTGCCCAGCCCACTGCTGCTTCCCTACTCCAGCCCTTAGAGTATCCTCATATTAACTGATGGTTTAACTGCAGCGCACATAAATCTCCGCTGACAGCATTACCACTTACTGTCTAGCAACTAAAAGTTTCAACAAGTGCCATTCAGAAAGAGAAGCAAACGCACTCACTCACCGCTCACATTTCTTCCCCGGAAATCTGGCAATTTTTGTGGCACTATTGGTTTTCTAAGTAAAAGATGATCGATGGTTTAAAAGAGGTGTTTTGCAGCAGGAGGATTAAATACAGTGAGCCTGATATCCCATTAACCCGCAGCTCTGCTGCCCTCGTGACATTGCATTTTGCCCCAATCCATTTTTTTAAGACTGCTAGAAGGGGGAAATGATTTTGGAAAAAACAGCGAGATCAACTCCTCGCCGCTGCCCTGGGTGCTAGGGTCCCCGCAAGGTGAAACCCCCAGCTCCCTGAACTCCCCGGCTGGCGGTGTGCAGAGTTACGCAGGGGTGGATTTTGGATGGACGGGCTGACAGCTTGACACACAGCAAAAAGTTGCCAGATCCCGAAACTATTTCCAAAATCATTACTCAAAATCCCCACCAAGCCTGGCTCTGTTTTAAGACTCCTTCATTTTCTCTGTGCTTTCTTGCTCTGTTGTCCCTCATCCCTCTTCCCTGAGACCACGGGCAAAAGCTCTGCAGTGTCACCCCAGCAATGGATGCAGGTGGTCCCAGATTGGCTCCGTACTGAGTTTAACCATTTTACTTAATGCTATTTCTCTGGAAGTAGCCATGAGAGAAAGGCAGAGGAGCACCTCCAGGAGCAGCCTGGAAGCTGCACTCCACATCTAAAAGCCTGTGAATGCACAGAAAGTTGTAGGTGTCAATCTAAAGCAGCAAGCCGTCCAACAGAAAACCTAAAAACGCAAATGTTACCCTCACAAACTTCAGTGCACAAGCCCACAAGGTCTCTGAGAACAGTGACAGCTCATTACACTGTTGTGTAACACAGACTATGTGCAGCTTGGGAACTCCAGATCTTGTGGATGCTGCATTAAGTGATATCTGCACATTGCCCGTAATCTTAAATCACGTGTCCTTAATTTTCCTACCAAGGAGGATTGTATTTCTCCTCCTAAGGGAGACTATTTCTACGAAATAGGCCAAGTCAGAGTATCCTCACAATGCAGCCCAAAGAGCCCTTTTTCACCCACTTCCCAGCAGGACAGGGCAGATAGCTGGGTTTAGCAGCCAAATGCAAAAGCCTTGTTAGTGCCGGAAAAAATATCTGCTGTTGGAAAGGGCTTAACAAGTTCTGAAGTGCTTGGTATTGAAGCCAGCTTAATCCCGAAAGTGGGAGGTGAGCAAAGAAGCCAGGCATCATGCCTGCGTGGCCTCAGGGATGGGGCTAAGCCCAGATTAATGAGCCTGACTTGAGGGTTACCTCCCAGTTTTAGTACTTTTCCCCCCAATCTGACCAAAGCCCAATTTTCTGTCTCCAACACAGCCCAGGCCCAGCTGCCTCAGGAAGGGGCACGAGCACAGGGAAATGGATTGTGACCCTTCCCACACCAGGCTTGCAGCACCCCACAGCTTCGGGAACCAGTAACCATCACCTGCACTTAACACCCCAGAAGGTGTTTTTTTTCCCCCCAGTTCGGTGCCATTCAATAGTTTTTTTAATCCCTCTAAGGCATCCCTGGTCCATTTGACCTGCTCCATCTGAAGCCCCACATTTGAGACCTTAGTTTTGGCCACAGGCAAATGTGAGCATTGCTTATTTAGGAAACAGCACGCTGAAAAAGGCACCTTGTTTCCACCCCTCCTCTTCTGCCGCTGCAACAGGCAGCTGCTGGAACGCTGTCTCCTTTCTTCCTTCCTTTTTTAAATTTTGTTTTTGGGAATAAAAACGCATTTCTGTTTGTAGTCCAGAGCCAAACTCATTGCAAAAGAGCAGGCTGTACTCTGGTCACCCCTGTGCATTGTCCCTACAGCTGTGTTCCATTCTGGGGCCGTCTAATGCTGGTGGTCACGTAAAGATGGGGAGGAGAACATAACCTCTTGCAAATCTTCTCTGACAGCTTGTCCCTATAAGTGGTAAGCACAGCTCTTTTCCACGTTGCTCGAGGATGTAATGAACCCATGCTGGGCTGATCCTGGGGTGTCAGTGCCCCCAGCTCCCCTCCTTGCAGACACTGGCTCAAACCTTTTGCCAGATGGATCTCCCTATGCAGGGGCAGCTCATGAGTCAGGCCCTCATCCTGACTCAGTTTGCAAAGTCTTCCTTGCTGCCCTGAGGTGCTGCAATTGTGTGTCCCACTGAGCTTGTCCAGGTATACAAAAAGCCACATGTGATGAGTTTCCCAGGCTCAGCAGCAGCATGGGAGGAGCTGGCACAGAGGGTGGGGATGGCAGCTGTGCCTCCCGCGCACCGCCAAAACCCACTACATCCCAATGAGCTTTCATCACTCCTTTGCTCCCTTTTTCAGCCACACATGAAAATCACCTGGATGTCTGGAAGCTAGGGCAGCACACCTCCTGCGTGGCAGGGAGCAGCGTCCATGGCCAGGGCTGGCTTGAACCAACTGCACTGTGCATGACAGAGAGAGGTCCAAGACCTGTTTGCAAACCTCCAGACCGCCAGAGACACAGAAGCAGCTAAGAAAACTCAGCACAGCAGCAAATGCTTGAGTCCACCCACAGTTCTGGTTTACCACAGGTTGAATAACCCTCTTGCAAGTGCAGGTGGGAGAGGATGAATAGAACAGCTTTGCTTCTGCAGAAAAGCCACCTCCTAAACTGCCACCTCCTCATTCCTAGTCTCAGTTCCATACTTGTCTGTCTGCAACAGAAATCTCAGGAATTTCCACTGCACCGTTCTCAGGAAATCTCTGCATTTTTCACAGATGTGTCTCGAAGGGACACCGATTGCACAAGATGATCCGAATGCTGGGGAAGGGAGAGTCCAGAAAAACGGAAAAAAGACAAAAATCCTAAGCAACGACTCCACTTGGAAAAAGCAGTCAGAAGTTTGAAGTGCATCCAGACCACTGCTCTGGAAATCAAGCTGAAAAATCTTGTGACATCAGGCTCTCTCAGGAGGTCAATGCTCTTTCCCAGCTGTAAAGCCCTGGGAACATCTCTAGTGGCCCATGGTGGACTTTGGAAGAGCTGGAAAGATGATGCTGCAGTGTCCAAAGAGCGTCTTGCAGTGGGTTTCCCATTGAACCCCATTGCAAGACTCCGGCAGCTCAGTATTGGGAACACGAAACACAAATAATTCTCCATTGCCCATTAATTTGCTCTGAGGGTCCAACACCTCAAGTTGAACATGCAGAGGGCTGGACAGAGGAGAGGGCACCTTCCAGGTCTCCTTCTGGCCATGTCTTTGCTTTAAAGAGTTCCCAGTGCTTGGGAACAACAGGGAATATCACTTCTTAGAGTATTTTGAAATAAAATCAGAGCAGGTTTGTATTGCACAGAGACAAGGGTAGGAGACAGGTCACACAGATGTGGAGCAAGAGATGCAGGAGAGAGAGGGTCAAGCAGAACAGGAGCTGAGAAGGTGTTCTCTCTGCCTTTTTCATGTACATTTCTGCGTACGGCTATATCTGAGCCTGAGGCAACACCCCTCTTGCTCAAAGCTGTGCAAAGGGGATACGTTGCAAGAAAATGCCTTTGCAAGGAAATCTGGTAATTGCCACCGGCTGGAGCAGAGGCCAATACACAGCACCCTGCACTGCAACTTCAACCACCCTTGGCCTCAGCAGAGACCCTGGCAGGAGCTTTTGCTGCAAGATATAACCGGCACCTCGGGACACCTGACGACAGGCAAGACATGAGGCTGGTTTAAGAAGATAAATATTTGCGTTTTTTAAAACAAACATGCACTGATTCCAAGCAGCATTGTTGGAAGTTTACGGATATGTTGGAAAACCACCTGCAAATGGATTGAGATGGTTAATTCCAAGGGAGACGGTGCAACCCTAAACTTAGCACTGATCGCATACTGTAGGAATAACACCCAACTGCCCCATTTTAGAAGCTGGAAACGGGGAAAAAAGAAATCTAACATTAAACTGTACAAGAAAGGTTTGTCCAGCCCACTGAGAAGCTGGAAGATGACAGATACACTATGGGCATGAACAACAGGATGGGAAAAGGAGAACACAATCAGCCAAGAAACAAAAAGCTTGGACCCCAAAGGGTGTCCAGTTTTTACAGTGCACATCATATCACCCTACCAGCCACTACACTGCTGCCTAACCCTTCTCCTCCTGTGAGATGTTCTGTACCTCTTACGAACCACCGGGATCCCTCATTGCCTGCTGCCACCCCTGGAAGCCTTGGTGGCTTGGCCACCGCAGACCTTGGTGGCCAGGAGGCCCTCCTTAAATCTAAGAAGCTGCCCAATTCCTTCCCGGTTTGATTTTTTTTTTTTTAATTTTTGGTCTTTGCAAAGGGATGCTTGCAAAGTTAAAAGGCAGCTTATAGAGGATTTTTCCAAACAGCCAGATCAGTCCTGACACACCAGAGCCATTTACTTCCCCAGTGTCCCCCTGCTTGCTCTGCTGTCATCCCACAGGTCCCCCTCTCCAGCAGCTACCATCGCTTCCCCAGGCTGGTGATTTTCTGCCATCCTGTTGCTGTCAGCCAGGCAGGAATTGTGAGGGGGGTTACATCTCACACAGGCTTTACCTCCTTGCAATGGGGCATCAGGGCAGCCTGCCCCTTCTGCCATGGGGTGCAGTGATGTTTTTCCCTTGTGCTCCTCCATCCAGCAGCTGGGACCGACTCCAAGCTCAGACCCTGTCTGACTTTTGCAATTTCTTCCCAGCCCCACAAGCAAAACAAGCACTGAGCTGTCTGGATCTGCCCCTTGACTGCATCTGAGGGCACACGGTAGCCCCATGCTTGCTGGGCTGGAGCCGGACCCCGACCGCGGCCGGCACCGGGCTGAGTCGCGGCTGAGCGTCGTCTCACCGCCTCCCACGCAGATCCGGGACCCAGCGGTGAGCCACATGAGCTCATTGCTGGGGTGCTGCCAGCCTAACAGAGGAGGGAAAGGAAAGAGAGAGAAGGCAGCACAAGGAAAAGGAGGATTAAAAAGAAAAAAGAACAGGAAAAAAAAAGGACTAAAAGAAAAGTTAAAAAGGAAGAGAAAAAAATGTAATGTGTATAAAAAATAAAAGAAAAAATAGGGAAAAAATTAAACACCCCCCCAAAAAAAAAGAAAAAAATTGAGGTCAAGTCCACATAGGTCTACAGTAACTCACAGAAGGGGCACGGAGTGGGATGGGGACCAGGGCAAGCCACTGAGCCAAGGGACCCCCTTGTTGCTGAAAACAGCCTCCCAGTCAAACTCAGAATTAATGTGAGGAAAATCACATTAGCTTCACCACCTTTTGAGCCTGTATGAAGTGCTTTGAGCCCTGCATGTACTTAATACATGCATGAATGGGTAACTCTGCCTCTCTGTCCAAAATGCGGGCGAAGGGGCTGGCGGTCATCTTTTGGATTTCAAGGACCTCTCTGCTAACCGTGAGGCTCCTGTTGGGGAACAACACCAGCACACACTCTGACAGCGAGGGATGCAAGTACATAACCCGCTGCTTGGAGAAGCAAGTGTTTTTAAAGACCCTGCTTGGCTGGTTTCCTCTCTGAGTTGGTTAAGACAGGAGAATGATTTGTGGCCACAAATCCTCATGTAAGATTTGGAAGGGGTCCCTTGTTGACGTTATGGCTTCTGTCTCTTGCTCTAAGGGCCAGGCTAGTGAAAAAAAAAAAAAAAAAAAAGGAGAATTCAGTTAACAGCCCAAACAACTTTAATACTTGTGCAATCACCGTCGTCTCCTTTGGCTCCCACACAACTGGGATCGTGTCATGGAGACAAGATCTCATGGGAGAGCCTGCAAGGTGGCTCGATCCCTACCTCTCCACATCACAGCTGGGCCATCCTGTGAAAAATACCGCTACATTTTTCTAGAAAAACCTTGCGAATTCTGCTTCAGCCACAGATGAAGTCTATTACCAAAACCTTGCGTACTCCTCTTTGCTCTATTTGTGCACAACACCTATTCCTCCAGTCATCTTTTACCATGGCCCTCACTTGTCAGCCACTTCCTCAGGTCAGCTACGATGTGGCCCAATGGGAGAAGCATCATTTATTTTGATACATCACATGTAACTTGGATACTCCAGTACACCTCACCTTGAGATAAACCACTGACAAAGCCTCTTAACCATCCTCTGGGAAATGTAAAATCATCTACAAGACAGGATTTTAGTTGTAACTTCCCTGCGCAAGCCAGTTCATCCTCAGCACCGGGCAGAGCACAATGGTGGAGGCAGGTTGTAAACCCAGACCCAGGAAACCACGCAAGAAAAACTGATGATGCCAACACAGAGGGACTGAGAAAAAGCCAACCCTTGTGCAGCTACAGCCATCCCACCTGCACTGCAATTTTCTGGAAGTGATTTTATTAGTGAGACAATATGGATAATGAGACTTCCCTCCTGACGACAAACTCAGCCCCGTTAATCTCTTGAAAATGTGTGAAAAGCGAACAAGCACGTTTTAAGCTGTTTCTCATTAGCGTGGGAACCAGAGGCACACCGCAGGGAGCTTGGGGTGGAGCAGGGGTGGTTGCTTCTCTGTGCATCACCCACAGAGATGCTATCCTAACTTAAAATGGGGTGACTGGTGCACCCAGCCTTGCTGGGATGGGGCTTTCCATCCTTCTGCAGCAGCAACCCTTCTCCTTGTAGCTTTCTCTCCGTGCTGGCAGATCCAGCAGGGACACCCCAGCCTCACAGCTCATCACCCAGGGCCAAAGGTTAAAAAAAAATCAGACTCGCATGCAGTTTGTCATCACTGCCTGAAGCCCCTCCAGTGTGCCAGCGCCAGGGCTGGGAAAAGCCAAACCCTGTGTGCGGCAAAGGGTCAGGGCAGGACACTCACAGAAGACATGGGAGGGTGGGGAGACAGAGAAGGGAGTGGAGCAGAGATAATTTGGAAGCGCAAAAAGGAGCAATGAGAAGCATAACGTGAGCACACCGGCCAGCTACCACAGAAGAGAGATGCACGACAGAGCCCTGATGCCTTTCCTCCTGTGTATTCTCCGTCTGTTTGTGAAACCAGTAAATTACTCACCGCACACGAGTAGAGATTAATTAGACTGCAATTAAATCACAGCGGCAAAGTTTTAGGTTACGTATGAGCAGAGGCTGCGGCTCTGCTGTCATACAGCATGGCCCCACATTACACTGTCAGGCTCCACAATCGCAGTGTTTCCCTCCTTGGGACCACGCGTGACACCTATAGATATATAAGAGAAACCTAGGACTCATCTCTCTGCTGAGCTGCGTTCACATACCAGGACTGGGCTTGATGGAAATAAGGAGCAAGCCAAACCACAGGTCCAGGCGATGCCAAGGGCTGCACTAGTATCTCCTGAACCTTTCATAGCCCCGAGAGGGACGCGGGCTTTGGATGCAGTGAAAGACGTGCAAGCTGGCTGCAATTTTATACATTGAGCTTCAGTATCCACCAGGATGAAACCAGCCTGTGAGCCTAAAATAATCTGTTTCACTATCTGACAGTACGCAGTGGGAGAAGAGCAACCTCTTGCACTGTCCACAGTAGATGAGGAGCCCCCTGTCCTTGGTGAAGAGTCCTCTCCCTGACAAACCAGTTGCTCTGCAAAGCAATTAGCAGTAATTAGCCCTTCCTTCCCCTGCTGCTGAAGGGCTTAGGCACATCCCTTTGGGAACTGGCTGGCTCCCGCGAGCTGGTGGCAGGGCATTTGCACTGAAAGTCACCGTACCAGCTGCACCACTCCAATGATGGGGCCAGCTGCCCTTCCTCAGCTCCCCTCTGCTGCTGGTTTGTTTTTGTGCTCAGACATCCTGGGGTTGAGAGAGCTTTGAAAAATAATTATTTGACTGTTTCGGATTATAAATTGCTGTTGAAAAGTTGGAGAGCAAAACTCATCCAACTCTTACTGACACTATCCTAGACCCAGGGGAAATTTTTTCTTTTTTTAGTCTAATTTTAACAACCTTGCTAGGAATCAGAAGGCAGAAACAGTTCAAGTTCCAGTGAGTGCAGCAGCTTTGGAGTCTTCCCATGGCCAGACACCTGCCCTGCTCTGGGGTCAGAAATCCTGCAGGTTTCAGCTCCCACACAGCCATATATGTGCAGAGGCCAAGCAGTAGGAGTGCCACCTGCTGACACTAGAGATCATATAGTATTGTCTATACATTAATCCCTCCTTTGCTGAGGTCACCTCACCTGTCTCCATGGCAGAGTTGTCCACCGAGTCCAGCCAGCACTTGCCTTAAGGAAATAGTACTCGTGATGGTTGGTGGTCTTCATCCTCCTGGCAGGAGAGGATGATATTGGTTGCTCTGATTTCAGACCCATCTGCAAGGGAAGGGGAGGAAGAGCTGTAAAAAGGGGTGCTTCTTTAGGAGGGAAACCTTTTGCTAATAGACTCAGTTGGTGGTAGCACATTTTCAGGGCCCATAAATCACAAGCAGCAAGACTCTCCCTGGCCAGCACCCCAAGAACACCCAGGAGATGCACCTTTTACAGGACAGCTCCAGGTTGCTTCTCTCTGAAAAGCAAAAAGTACATTAGGTTGGACTCTGAACAATTCAGATGGCTACCACATCTTAGCCAGTAGTGTTGTTTTCCTGGCCACAAGCTGCTTTCGGGAAGCTATTTGCAAAATTGATACATTGCTTTTTTTTTTTTTTTGCTGCTTTTTTAAACTCCCAGCGAGCCAATACCATCCCAGTTGTTAACCAAGCCGCTAAATGAGCTTTGAGTCCAAAACTGGCTGTCCCTTGCAGCCCTACCAACGTGGCTAACCCTCAGGAAATGCTCAAAATAAGCCAATAACCCATCCAGCACTCTGAGCCCTTGGCTATGCCATTTTCCAGAAAGTCAGGGGCTGCTACTGGCTGATCTAAGGCAAAATTTCTAGTAATTTCCTCCAATTAGTATCTTTTTTCCATTACTTAATTTACACAATTTTCTGCAGAAAGCTTTACCGCACCCTGCAGTTTCTCGTGTTTTACAGGGACAGCCAAACACCTTGAAATAGAGACTGACTGCCCAAGCTGGACTTAAAGAAACTCAGCACTTTCTAGTAACGCCTTAATCTAGTAATACCTTAATATGGGAAAAACTTCAAGCTTTACTTTAACTTTGTCCCCTATGATTTCCTGGGAACTATGCTGTATGGAGAGACACGTAAGAGCTATCTTCCCAAATCCCTCCTCCTCCTCCCAGCAGCATAGGGTTGACTGCTGGGCTGAAAACGTGTCCTCAAAAGCTTTGTTATTTGGCTGTTTTCCCTTCCATTTTTTTCAGAAGAAATGTCCAGGCAATATTTCACAGCAACTAAAAGCCAGGCGTGAGAGCCCGACTTTCCTGGCAGCCGCTTGGGGTGTGAAGCTGGCAGGTAACCGCATGCTGCTGGGTTGCGCTGGAAAAAACGTCCCTGTCCCACTTCTGAACTGATTCAAAGCTGAAAACCTTAATCCTCCCTCTCTTAACCCTCCAGATGGGAGAAAACAAGTTTTCCTATGAAACAGCTTAGAAGCAAAACAAATTTAGCGAAAGCCTAAATACCGCACTTACTGCTTACAGGGGCAGGAAAAAGCGCAAACCCCAAGGAGAGGGGTGTGACATCAAACTGGCTGCTCTTCGTATGAAAGAGGTCCCCATCCTGATATGAACCTGGCAATGAGCCAGGGAACAAAGTTTGCAGAGGAAAAGATTCACTTATTTAATTCGATTTTCGTACATTCTGAAAAGTATCAGGGGCTGCCAAACCAAACAGAATTAAAACACTGGTTCAAACAGGAGAGAAAAAGTCAGGTGAACTTTTTTGATTTCTCCGCTGGCTGAAAGCCCCTCCCTGGAAATGCCTTTCATTTAAAGCTTTAACAGTTTGTCTCACTGAGTGAAGACGATAGTGCTCACGTGCTGGAGTTCTCGTGTTTCCCTTTGCCCTCCTGCTGGCACAGGACACCACAACGCCTGCTGGTGGTGGAAGATCAGTGCCTTGTGCTCAGAAAGGAGACAAAAAGAGAGGGAAAAGAGCAAAAAGCAGCATTTCTAAGTCCAGACTGATCTAAGCACACAACATCTCCTCCACACGGCTCTGTACCTCCGCTTAGACCCTCTGCACTCTCAGAAGAGGATGCTCCTCTCTCCTCATCTGTCATGAGGCTTTTGGAGAAATGTAAAAATTCCTGCCTTGTGTTTCGTCAGCCCAGAGCTCAGCAGCAATGTCAAGTCTTTATTTAAAGCATTAGTATCTTACATATTATCTGCGTTTATTGCACCTTATGATTCATCTGCAATCTTCACTTCCTTATCCTTTAAGATTAATGATTTAATTAAGTGTTTTATTTGTTTGGTACAAAACATTCAGAGAAAGAAAAAAAAATAAGCTGCTTCATTTATACATTTATTTTTTGGCCAGATGTTTCCAGTCTTGCAAACGACCAGTTTCAGACAATTTGAGTGAGGCCTATTTGCTGTTACAGCTTTGTGCAACCCCAAGTGCACACAGGGATGTCCTGCCTGGTGGCCAGGGCCACAGGACCTGCCCTCTGTCAATGAGGTGTAACACATAGTTTGATCATGGTGAGGACCAGGCAATATCAGACAGCTACATAACTCCTTCAGATGGATGACAGCCAGGTAGATACCAAAAGTGAAACCCAAAGTGTAGGAGGTGGGTGGCAAGAGGCACGATTTGTCTGTGTCCAGAGCAGGGGCATGGTGCCACTGATGGTGCAATGACCATCTAAGCAGAGGAAGAAACCTTCCCCCAGTTCAGACTCCACAGTCTAAGAGACTTGTAGCAGAAAGTAAGCTGTCCAGTGAGGCAGGACACAAGCTAGGAGTAGAATAGCATGGATTTTCTGGGCCCCTATTTTTGGGACCACCTTGCCGGACTAAGACACTTGGCCCTACACTGACTCGTTTTGCCTTTTCTTTCAGAAAAGCTGGGGAGCTTTCTGGAGCATTTGCCATAGTCTGAGCTGAGCTCAGCTACAGCCAAGCCTCTGGAAGGAGCAGAGGTGTAACCTGGTTTAACATGAAAGTCCTGGGACAGTGTTCTTACAAACCTTCCATTGGTTTGTAGGAAAACATGAAGAAAAGGCAGAGAGGAGTGACAGCAGGTCCTGTGTCAAGGACTGCTAGCATGCACCACATGTTCCTCCAGCCTTTTCCAAAAGGACTCTGGAGGAGCTCAGGGAAACTCAGTCATCTGAGGCCATTAGGCTGGTACAGGTAAGGAAGGACAAGCTTATCTCAAGGCTTTGGCATTCTCCAGCATCCTTCTCAAGGCACAGAAAGGACAACCACTCTGCTTCTCTAACCTAACCTGTATGTGTGCATCACCAGGGAGAAAAGACAGCAGGGTATTTTTAATTTTTCATTTTCTGTATTTTGCAGCAGGTTTTTGGAGCAAGACTGTCTTTGTCCTGCAAGTGGGCTTCTGCACTGGGTTTGGGGTGCTCCAGTGCTTCCCACCAAACAGCAACTCCTCACTTTCCTCATGGGACAGAAAAGGAAACCACATACAGTTAGCAAAATTATACCCAAGGCCAAACTCAGCCTCACTAGAAGAAGCACAAAGAAGAAAACAACTTCACTGACAGCTTTGAGACATGTCTTCACTAATAACTGTGAGGGAGAGTCACTGCTGCCAATGTCCCTAGCAGGCACTGCAGTTTCTGAAAAGAATGTGTCCAAGTGCTGTATTTTACATATATATACACACACATACAGTGTCTTAGTAACTCTAGAGGTATCTGACCAAGTAATGCAGAAGTGAGGCATCTACTTTACCTCCATGATTCCACTACCAATATCAGCCTGTTCTTGATTTTCAGGTTGCTGCTGAAGTCTCCCAAGCCCGCACTGTGCTGGGCACCAGGTGGGACTTCCCAGACTAGCAGTTTGTGCTGGACCCCAGCTCAGAGCATTTGTTGACCAAGTAGCTCTGAGATAACATCCAGCTGACCTGGGCAGCTTAAGAGTAACAAACATTTCCCCGATCCTACACATCCTTCACTGCATCAGCCCTTAAAACAACCACCTGTCTGCATCTCCTGGGGCTCTCACCCTTCAGAGATGGGCCAGCCAGTGCTGGTGGATCAGGGCAGAGGCTTCTGGGGCAGCCCAGTAGAAAGGCTGCAAATGCCCTTTTGCATTTGCCCTTTGCTCTTGCGGCTACTTCTGACTAGTACTGGAAAGTGCTGGATGGCTTTTGGCCTGCTGAAGAGAAAGAGCTTTCACCTGAATTTTGTCTGAGGTTGTTCATTTTCATCTGCAGCCTGACATGCAAAAAGCTCTCCTATTTCAGATGTGATTCTTCAGCATTTTCTCCAGCCCCTGAGCCTCTCACACAATTGCACTGGCACTGAAGCCAGAAAAGTTTAGTCATAGCCTATGTCCCTCCTGTGCCAAGGAGGACAGAAATGAAAACAGCCACATTTGAAGCCAGTCGATGGACTGAATCCCAACCCAGAGCTAATGAACTAGAAAGATATTTACCCTAGGAATTTACCCTAGGCAAGATAGCATTAGCCACACAGCCACCTCCTCAGTTAAATAAATGAACCTCAGATTCCAAAAAACTTAAGCTTTCAGGCCAACGACTAAAGAGGAACAACCCACAAGGTGAGGATTTTGAAAAGAAGTTTGTATTATCATGGATTTCTCAAGCACGCAAGAGTTGAGCTCTGCCTTAACGAAATGGAAATGATCCTCCTTCCCCACAGCAGCCGATACTGGAGACCTTGTCTCTCTCTGCTCTCCCGCCCCAATTTTGCCACCACCCCTTGGGTAGGTGCACTTCCACGTCTGGCTGTAGCCCTCTCCCCAAAAAATGAGTCCGATTTCGGGAAAATCCTGATGCTACCTTAAAAGTCAGGTGTTTTTAAGGAAAATTGGCATCATTTTTGTTTCACTTATTCCCATGGTTTTTAAGGGTTTCTTATTTAAGCTTACCTGCAAAACCTTCACTAGGAAGACTAGAAACCCCAGGAGCTGGGATTTCAGGGCAGACTCCCGACCTGTGAACTGTATATTAAAAATGGGCAGCTTCACCATCCTAGTGACTGCTACAGTTTTCACTCTCCTTTTTCCTATTTCTGAAAGAAAAAGACAAAGCAAAGGAAAACCTCATTAAATGCTTCACTTGTTCTTAAAGCAAAAAGTCTTAGTTTGACTGCTGACACTATCTGAACCAGTCTTTGTTGCGGCTAGGGCTCAGAGGATGTTGAAGTGAAATCTGGCATGGAGCAAGGGCAGCCAAAATTCAGGCCTCCCAATGCTAAATCCCACTCCTCCACACTCCACCTCCATGCCCAGCTGGGCCAGGTCATTGTGCTGGAAGACACAGCTGTAAATATCCATTGCATGGATCAGGGCAAGACTTTGCCCCTTTTTTTTCTACTGAAGAACCATGTTGACTTTATATCACGTGTGCGTAGATATCTATATCTAGAGACACATAACGTGTTAATCCAGAGGCTAACTTCAGTAATCAGGGTCAGATGTACATACGTGTCTCCACTGAGTTTTCTTCTGGAACAAATATCCCTGATCCTGCTTCCTAATCTTAAAATAAGTGGAACAATCATGTGAAAGCAGCCACATGCTCCCTATCGATCTGAACACCCTTGCTGCTTGCCTGCACCCTGTTACCAGCAGTCCAACCTGGATTTGCTCTTATTTTGCTCACACACTCAGGACAGCAGCGACAACCGTGAGCTCTGCAAAAGAACGACGAAGCTAACTAGCTCTAGTTTAACTGCACAGCCATGCTTCACACCCCAGTGGGAACATCTGTGCGGAAGTGTGACACGTAGTTTTGGCTGTGCTACTGCCAGATTTTGTTCTGAAGTTAAGCTATGGAAGGAAGCTGCGGACTGGATGCAATTTGCATCAACCCAGTGGAAAAAGTGATTTTTGCAGACCTTCTCTGAAGGTCTTCAAGATCTCCACCTAGTCACATAGAAGGTCAGACTCTAGGAGATGTAAGAGATGGGTGATACAAAGCAGGTCACAGCAGATCTGAGAGCTGGGGTGACAAACACATATGAAATGCCAAGCTGAGCTAGACTGCAGGGGCAACCAGTGAAACTCCATACGATGCATCACAGAAGAGATGAGTTTTGCCAATGGGCTCCAGAAAGCCAAGATAATGGGTCTGCAGACACTGCCAAGGAGCTTTTGGGAAGAAAACGCATGGGAAAGAGAAAATTCTTGAGAGATGAGTGGCTGGGCAAAGTCATAATGGGGGAATGAATGTGGACTGAAGCTAACTGCAAAATAAGAGCTTGCATTGGTCAGATGGTAAAATTATGGAGAACTTCAGATGGAGGGACGAGCAATTCAAGTCTGTAGTCCTTAAATCGATAAAAATGCTCAGATACATTGAAAGCAGTATCAGGACAAATGCCATTCACAAGCTCTGGCAAGACAGAGACTGCACAATTGACAGATAGTTGTGGACAAGACATTCTGCCAGCTTCTGGAAGGAACTAGTGTCTGGAGCTACTGCTAAACAAAGGGGCTATTTGGCTAAGTATCTTATCTGTCAATACAGATACAATCCTGCTGCAGACATCTAAGCAAAAGACAAGAGGTAAAAACTTGATAGCAGAACATGACCAGCACCTTGGGCTTTAGGTAGGTCAGGTTGCCCAAAGCTTCGAGGCAGGTCTAGAAATGGTGAGAGCAATTAAAACTAAAATCAAAGATGACCTTGGGATCCCAAGCAGAGAGACAGGCTAGCTGCTTCTCTGGCCTTGACGAATTGTTTCCAGGGTGAGGAGTCCCACTGCATGTTTGGGTTTCTTCCACTGTCACCTACCACTCATTTTCCCCACACTGCATCGATGGACCCTTGACTGCTCTCTATCATCAAAGAACAGTCTTTTGCCACTAAACTGTGCAAACTCCCACTATAGGATTTTTCAAGTCCCCATTTTAATTCGTTGTGCTAACAACATGTCTGAAACATTTAAGCCCTAGGGACTATCAGAAGAGCATGGGCAGGAACACACTAACCCATGGAGAATCCAGAGAACAGTAGCTTCTTTTCAAGATAGTTACACTAGTTAGGTTAAAATCTATTTATTGGCAGTTACTATTAAATTAAGGGGATTTTAGGGGTGCAAAGTATCCCACTATATGTCAGATCTACAGCACACAGTGCTTTTTCCCCCTCCCTTGAGCACCATGGGGGCCAGTGGTGGGGAGGGGCATGCTGCAGTCACCACCGCCTGCTTGCTGATCTAGCCCCCGAGAGCATCCTTGGCCAGGAACAACATATGGGGATATTTCCATTTTAGGAAGCGAGTTATTTCACTTCTTCTGGCCAACATTGATTTATGCAATTCGACACTGATGAGGGACAGAGGCCTTGCACAACACACTCTACTGTCTACAGTACTTTCAATTTTCAGCAGATCACCCCGTCTCCTTTGCACTCACTGTCGGTTGCTCAGAGTGGTTACAAACAGAAAAGCAGATGCAAGGAATAATTTTGAAACAATCTTCTTCATAGTTAGAGTCAACAATTATTGTGAAGATGTGAAATACTGCTCTAAATCATTCATGAGTTGTTAAGTGACATGGCTTTGATGTGAGTTGCATAACATATCTAAGGAAGCAACTACAGTGTACAGAGCAACTGTCCCTCAACAAAGACACAAACCTCCCACCGATCCCACTGAAGCCTGAGGGACAGTAAACAACACAACGGCTGTTTGAATGAAGCTGCGGCAGCTCCGAACTCAAAGATACATGAACCAGGTAAACCACGTGCACGGTCAGACAAGATCAGCCCAGGCCCCTGCATCTTCACTTCATCAAGCAGGCAAACAGATAAATTTTTGCCAGATATTCAATTTACTTCACTTCCGCTTTGCAATGCTTCTGCAGCGATGCTACTATGGGGCTGGGCAGAACTTGTCATCTTGCAGAGCCTCCAGCCCTCCACCGGGGCACCTCCACAAAGAGCAGCAGCAACAGGACACGTGATGCAATGAGATTATCAGAGAAGTACTGCTCTTCTTTTCCTCAGTGGGGAAGAAAAGATTGCTGCACCACCAGAAATGGTTTGGCAGAGGATGTGGCTTCCAGGCCACTGGGACCATGAAGTACCTGAAGACTTGCCCATCACTTTAAGCACTGATGGGCAGGTAGCCACGATGAGGTCCAGAGGGCTCATGTTCAGCCCCAGGCCTGGAAGGAGGGAAGAA
Source organism: Trogon surrucura (assembly GCA_020746105.1). Taxonomy (NCBI): domain Eukaryota; kingdom Metazoa; phylum Chordata; class Aves; order Trogoniformes; family Trogonidae; genus Trogon; species Trogon surrucura. The sequence continues at coordinate 48,415,899 of CM036621.1, read as the reverse complement.
TTAAAGAGCTGTAACCTTAGGGATCAGGGCTGTTTCGAGGTAGGACATACACATCTAGCCCAAAGCACACTTAAGACAGCCGCTTTGATTTCTCCTTGAATGCATTAATGTGCAGAGCGGAAATATCTGGCGTTCAGCTGGGACAACATACAGCACAGCTGGGGACCCTGGAGGAATCTGAGGCTTTATGAACTTCTTCGAACGCTTCCTCTTTTTTTTTTCCTCTCCCTTTTCTTATTTTCCTAAAAAGTGCTTCTTTTCCCAGAGAGAGATATTAAGTTCATGATGTAATAACTGTGGTGAGGGCTGTACTCTAAGTAAATAGGGATGTGTAGTCACAGAAATATGAAAAATTATGGGAAAAGGATCTTTGTTAAAATTAGCCTCCTTTCTCTCAACATAGTAGAGAATTGTTCTTGAAATTCAAACTCTGCCTTCAGATACACACAACAGCAACCAAAATTTGCAAGCATCATTCATAGGTGCCCAGATTATTGTGCCTAGCTTAAGATAATGAGTTTTATATGTTTTACTGTATTATTGTATTGCATTAAAGCACAAGCCAGCTGCTCAGCAGCTGAGCTGGGTACTACCAACCCTCTGAAGTACCAGGGAAGCAGAGTCACTTTATCCTGCCTTGACAGTGAAGAGACCCCTAAAAGGTGCATATATTTGCACTTCTGAGACTTCTCACTGACAGACTGCAAAAACTGTGTCATAACTGAAGACTTCTAAGCCTAGAGTCTCATGAACCAGGGCAGCCTCTACCTGTGCTTCACCCCCAGAGCGGCACTAGGGATGTCCAGTGTCCCTGCAGGCTCATTTTCTGTGCATTCACCTCAGCAGTGGCTGTTTCCTTTCCATCCTCACCCACTAAAATGCCTAAAAATAGCCTGGGCAAGCTCCTAATGCTCTTTACTTCTCAGTGCATTGTGCTAGACAGACTATGGTTTAGTATTTCTGAATACTCATTTGACAGGCTATCTAGTGACTTGTTAAGAAAACATACCAAACGCCTTTGAAAGGAGAAAATAAGGTAATATAGCACCCTGCAAAGATCCTAGAAGTTAAAAGCTCACCTAAGCTAGGCATGCAGGACTCAGTAGTTGATGGAAAGAGAGAAGCAGCCACACAGGATAAGTCAATCTGTCCCAAAATAGGTGGGAGGGATGTATTTTTGAGCCAGCTTTCCATTCCCTTTGGGAAGGCAAACCCCACTTTGCAATTTTTTACATTTTTATCCCAACAATACAGTAATTTCCAAATGACTTTCGCCCTTTTTTGCAACATCTTTAATGTCTTTGGAAGCCTTCTGGAAGAAAGGGCCTCTATCCACACAGGGCATGACTCATCCAGAGGAAAGGGAAGCCCCTTGGACCCGAGGATGGAACTCCTTCACAGGGCTGCTCCTAAGTCTGAAAGAGCTGTAGGCGTCCACAGGCATGGAAATTCATGTAGGGCCTGGGAGAGGGCTGGGAATGGTGACCACTTAGACCCTGAGCCAAACCAGGGCAAGATTTTTGCTCAGTTAGTCTGATGACCACGTCCGTTAGCCAAAGGAGAAATCTGACAAGAGCTTCACCAGGATGACAGCCATGGAAACTGCTAACAAAAGGCACAGAGCCAAAGGAATGGAAGGAAGGGAGAGAGTCCCCACAGAGTATAGCCCACATACTGTCTTCCCATCAGCAAAGTATTCACTGGACATTCAACAGGATGCAGCCAGCTCAGGTTTTCCAATATGCTCCTTTTCATCCCTGGAGAATACCACAGGCTTCTCTTAATTAAGTCTCTCTTTGCAAAAATTATAAGCTCAGGTTACACGGAAATAGTGGGACTGAGGTTTCAGGGCACACAGAAGTTTGCACACAATATGTGTTTCGCCAGGCTGACAGCCCACATGGCTGACACAGTGCCCACACTGAGGTATTTCAATTAGATACAAGACTTTGAGAGAAAGCCACATTTGGTCAGGCGTGCTTTTTTTTGCTGAAGTTCTCCTACATCTGGATAACTTTGCTGGAGGCCTGAAAAACCCACAAGCGGCCTCTGCAAGGTCACTTCTGGACATTGAGAGCAGGCAGGAAGTGGAAGGGAGCAGGGAAAACTACAGGAGGGCTCTGGGTTTGTAGTTACGTGAAAAATATCTTTTCCAAGAGATGAGCACACCTCCCCATCACCGTTGGTGGCCCCCGCACTGAGAAGCAGCTCAAGGCTATTGAATGACAAGAGGCAGAGAGACAAACCACAGGGCTGGGTGGGCCATGTGAAATGAAGTTTTCAGTGACAGTCATCTTCCTTACCTCTGGTTTCCCATCCAGTTCCAGTAAACGGCTTCCCACAACGTGTTGCGTTAAGACGGATCATTGCTGTTGGGCTCTCCTCAAAGGCAGACACGCATCTTCGTTGCACTGCTCTGAAACTAGGACAGAGATATAGCTGGTGAAAACATCACAGAAGAGCAGAAGCCAGCCCAGTGGGTCAAGTCTTACTACTCAATACACAGGGCAGGCATCCCAAAGGCAGGCAGCAAGCAACTCAAGATAAGACCCCACATACGTGATTCCCACATAAAATATCTGGTGCATAAGTTTTCTGCAAGATGTATGGTATTTTGCATGCTGGCATTATCTCAGTTATGTGAAAGGGAGGGTGGAAAGTCAGCTAAAAGCATTAGGCCATGTGCAAAAGAAAGTGATATCATTGATTTCTCTCCAGGGTAGGGGGGGGCGGGTGGAGAACACAAACCAAACAATAAAACTCCAGCAGATTTTAGAAACGGAGGTTTCTTAGATAAAGATAGCCCTGGCCAGTTGCCATCCCATGTAAACCCTTATATGTCACCAGTGCCTCTTCCTCAGATTAAGTACCTCAGATTCTATTCAGAAGTGATCTATGAATCTAAGAAATAACAAAAAAGGTCTAGGATTTATGTATTCACAGACATTCACCTTTCCATTAAGCCACAGGTGCCACACAGGATACCTGCATATTCTTTAAAAGCTGTCAGGTGAAATTCAAGAGACTTCAGGAAGAATCAGGTTTTTTTTCCAGCTGAAGTTCCTTTAAATTCACTGAATTTTCCTACTGTCCAAATGAGAGAGCCTGCATTGCCACAAGAACTGCCCCATGTAAGTTTTTCATTACATGATAAATATAAACAATGACAATTTATCTCACACTACAAATGATTCTGCTACCAACATACTAAAACACTGTCACAAATCCAGAGGACACCAAAAGCTTTAATATACTGGCTTGGAGTTCATTTCTTTTGATGGGAAAGTATGTAAAAAACCCAGTTGTCATCCCTGGATACATCTGGGAACACTGGAAAGATGTGGTTAAGTGTCTTTAGGCAATCCACTAGTATGAAGTAGTTCTTTCCAGTTCAAAGATCAATCTCCAAAGTTAAAACTAGTGTTTTTGTCAGGATAGATTCCTCTTGGCTTTGAGTAAGAGCTCCAAAGAGACCAAAAGGTCTATTTACTCACGTCACTCGACCTCTTTTTTCTCCTGAGTTTTATTAACAGTATCCTGCTTCAATGGATTTGCTTTGAACAGCAGATCAAAAGTCCTATTAGTGTAGGAGTTAGAACTATATTTGGTAGCAGGACCTTGTAACAGGAAACATTTTTTTTCCTAGAAAGCTCACAGAATGCTAAAAAAAAACCCCAAAATAAAGAATGGAGGTGGCCGGGCCCAAACATTTGCTAGGTGAGACTTGAATGAAGCAAGCTGCATGCCCTGGCAAGCTGCATGCTCTCATGCTGTCTTAATAGACTGTTTATCCTAAGCCTGGATAAATGCAACGTGATAAATTCTGGGGCTGGATGACATTTCTCATCTTATAAACAAAATTAAAGGTGAACCCTTTCCTAAGATCTTTTACTTTAGGTTTTGCTTTATATGTAGCATCTAACGCTTGTGAACAAGGGCAAGACATCACAAAGCATAAATATCAGCCTGAAACATTCCCAGACTCCTGGATTTCTATGTGAATGTGGAACTTAAACTAGGAAAGCCTGAAGCAGATTTTCTGAAATAACAAAGTAGCTCTTTAAAAGACAATTAGAACACTTCGAAATCTGTAAACCCAAACAAATCACGCTGCAGGCTAGTCTGTCTCCAATCGCCTTATGTGTAAATCTGTCCTAAAGCACGAGTGTTGTGCATCTACTCAGTAAAGCACCCTCTAATTCTTCCCACGGTGTGTCCAGAGCAGGTGGGAGTTGCAGTCTCCACTTCAAGCCAGACTCCAACTGCACCAGATTTCTACTTCGGCATACCACAAACACTGCAACCCCTACCCTTGTGCTGCAGTCTGACTGGCCAGACCTTGCCATTTCATCCAGTTTCTCCCAGCTGGAGTATAAAAGCTTGCTGGCAGTGAAATCAGGCCAGCCTGTGGATGAACTGGAGTAGAGGCCATACATATGGTGCAAAGATGTACTTATCTACCTGAGTAGAAACATCAAGTCATAATAATCTGTTCAAAAACTTTGATTAGTCCCAAATCTGGCATTTACGTTTGCAATAATCCTAGTAAGCCGCCAACTCTAAGTAAATTCAAAAACACATACGTATTAATCACCACTCTTGCGATAACCTGCAGAAAGTAAGAATTTTGGATGGGATGAAGCTGCTGAGAAAACAATTTTATGTAGGACCGTATCAACTGATTTCCTGTGATGATTCAGCTGAAGACAGCTGGAAATACCTGAAGATACCTGAAGTTTCAAGAGGAGGAGGAAAAACTCTGTGGCCTCAAGGACACAGCAAAGTTTTAAACAACAAGAGCAGTTGCTCCTGAAAGAGCTTTACAAAATCTCCCACTGCAGAAGGCTGGGATCTGGAGAAACCATCAGCAAGACAGAAAGGGAAGCACGGGCAGCACCCACTGGAGGTCCTGTTGCTGTGTAGTAGTTCCGAGACCAGCGTTCATGGTTTCATCTCCTGATTCCCTGCACTACCCTCGCAAAATAATTCCTCTCTCCATACCCAAATTCCCCGAGTGTAAAATAGGAGGATTAATAATGTCTCTCTTGGTTATTTCATGCCATTCTGCAGACTGTCTGTATGGTGTCCAACACCAGGGTCAGTTACAGCCCCTGGGTGCTGTTGTAATTCAGGTACATTTAATAACCAATACAGAAGTGGTAAAGTTAAACTGCTGCAAGCTCTTACTGCCAGACCACACGGATCGTGAAATAGGTTTATAAAGGTACTCCCAGCATCAGTGAAATGAATGCATCCTTATCTCCACAGAAAGAATCACACTCGGTTGGGCTGGCATGCATAATTTTTCTTCTCTGGAAAGCCTCAATATTCTTACATAAGCTCCTAGATGAAATAAGGCAAATTAAATAAAAATTGTACCAAGGAAAAAACTGGAAGTGAATTGCTTAAAAAAAATCTAGAAATATCAGAGTAGTTTGCTTTAGTAATGCTGACTTTTCTTCTGATTACATAAAACCTCTCCTTTTCAATGATGTAGAAATAGCATACTCCAGTCATATTCTAACAGAAGGATCACCATCAAAAAGGCAAAGCAGCACATAAAAATGAAGTGTTGGTAGTGTCAACGCATAGGAATCTACGCCAGCCTAGGAAAACTAAGTGCCCTTTCTTGGCTGCAAATGAAACACCCAGATCTTTTTATCACAAGTCATTTTGTCTCTCACTTGAGTCACCAGTTCAGGAGTACAGCCTGATTCTGACTGGCCCAGAGAAGTCAACAGCTTCCTTGAGGCAGGTGTCGATGGCCAGTTGAAAACCAGGCAAGCAGCATGTGTCGCAGCCTGCCTCAGCATGCTGAACTGCCTCGCGGGCTGCAGAATCACAGAATTGTTGAGGCTGGAAACGACCTCTGAGATCATCAAGTCCAGCCTATGGCTCAACAGCATCACAAAGGCTAGACCATGGCACTAAGTGCCACATCCAGCCTTACCTTAAACACTTCCAGAGACGGTGACTCCACCACTTCCCTGGGCAGTGCATTCCAATATCTGAAGGTTTGTGCCTGACAGCAGTGGCCTTGTGTCATACAAGGGCTTCAGTAAAGCTTCAGGGGTGATGAGGTCCAAGGGACCCCACGTGCTCCTGGTAGGGCCCTGCTTTCCATCTGGAGGCGAGCTCCTCGTAACCTCTGAAACACTCCTCAAAGGGACAGCACAAGTATCCCAAAACAGAGTCATTCCACTGGCTTTGGGTCAGATTTGCAGAAAGCAAATGAAATCCAAGGCAAACCCTTGAGCATTTCATGGAATAACTCCCACTGCCTTTAGCACACTTTCATTTGGATTTTTTGGGCTACAGCCCAAAGCACCAAGTGCTCCAGAGAAGAGGTGGATTTGAGTGACAAGCTAACACCTTGGAGATTCTTGGCTGCAGGCGGAGGCTGTCCTATCCCCTTTCTGAGCAGGGAGCTGGAAGGCACCCCTGCGTGGCACACCAAGAAAGAGGTAATGTAGACAACGTAGTTGTTTTTGCCTTTGTCATGCAAATACTGATCATCTCCCCAAGTGCTCAACAGCTTGAAACAGCTGTGCAGCTTCCTAAGGCAAAACCACTGGAAGCCACTCCACTGTAATATTTCATAAAATACTACACTCCAGTCTGTTTTCTTGCATATGTATGTGTATTATTTGTTTGCCTTACACATTGTATGCTGCAGAAGTATTTTCTATTTCCTGGTAATCCTGCAAGTCATTAATGACCTCAGAGCATAACAGATGGTCTTGCCCTTCTTGTAAAAAAAACCAAAAAGCAGCAAAATTTGCAACACCTGTTCAGAGGCCAGCTCTGCTAGCAAGAGCCCAGTGGTCCAGAGGGACCCAGCTGCTCAGCATACACACAGTCTGTCCCAAGGCATGCTGTGGGCTGAGATGTAACTTTGGGGACCTCTCTCTCCAAGCAGAAACTGCCCCATGGGTTGTTTGGGTTTTTTTTTTTTTTGCAAATGCACCCAATTAGTGCCATGCAGCAGCACTGTTTAGCCACTTTAGATGGGAGAAACTGCTGTGCTCCTCTCCAGCTCAGGCAATAGATTTGTGTGAATTTCAGGGTTGTTTAACACTTTGTCTGGTACAACACACGCTGTGCTTTCACACTTGGACAGTTTGGAGTCAAATCCTGTTTTCCTGACCGTGGCGTAACTGAAGTGATAGGAAACCTAGAGGGGAAAAACTGGCTGATCCTGCGCAGAGAGAAGACTGTGTGCTTGTTCTCTCTCACTAAAAAGGTTATCACAGGAGCAGAATCCAGCATGCCAGGAGATGTAGACCAGCATAAGAAGGAACAGCTTCTGCTTTAGAGAGCTTACAATTGAAACCGCTAGAAAGAAAGGTACTATCCTATTTAACTGCTGGTGAACTGAGGCAGACAGGGGTTTAAAAGATCGGCTTAAAGTCACGTGGAAAAAACCTCTGGCAGAGCAACAATCTGAACTCACTGTCCTGAAAGAAACCCAGTATCCCATCCCAGCCCCTCACGCTATCACTCTGCCTGACCCCCAGCACCGGATCTGTCCTGTTAAGGGTGCCAGCAAAGCTGGGGAAACGTTTTCCTGTTGGAGAAGAAAATAAAGGGTGGGGTGAGATGAGACTGACTACAAGGGAATTGGGGATTATTATCATCATTGCAGGGCTTCAGACTTTTTTTTGGTCTCTCTCCATTTTCAGTTTTGCAGATGGAGGAGAAGCTACAGCTATCACCACTGAAAGTTTTCCCTGGCACTTTGACTGTTGCCCTGACTCTGACCCCTCTTAGAAGCAGAGTTGGGAAGAGAGAGGAGCCAGCAGCTGTGAGCAGGACAGTCCTGCAGCTTCCTTAGCTGCAGCCTGATAGCAGTCAGAGGCTAAGTGCCTCTCTCTATATGACTGATAGAGGACCTGGTTGACAAGGATGCGGTCATCCTCCGTCCTAAGTTCTAGAGCAGACAAGTTCCTTCTCACCTCATGAAAATCCTTCTTAGAGAGGTGGCTCCATATGAGAAAGCACATAAAAGTGGATAGAGGAGCCTGGCCTTCAGCAATCACATTTGATCAATCCTCCTGTTCCTTTCAGAATTTCAAGCTTGCAACAGCCTCTTTATTTCTGTTTCTCATTTCTTTTGTAAGCAGTAAGTTTCTCGGGAGCAACTCACCATCCCTTGAACCTTGCTCACGTAACACAGGATGGTGGGTGCTATCACTGCGCAAATAACTCAAGGAATTTCACGAGTGAGCCAGTGTCTGCTCCCCCATATATAGTCCTGTAATACAGCAGGAAGTCAAGAGTTGCTGGTTGTTAGGGTTGCCACAATACTGTAAGGCCTCACCACAGAGTTTTTACCTCAGGGATGTCACATGTATTCAATCATCTCCCAGTAGCCACCCCCAGTTCTCCCAACAGCTGCACAGAGAGGAAAATACCCACAGCCATGAGTCAAACAGCAATAAGAGTTCAAAGATCTCAAGTCAAATTTTCTTTGTCATTTTGGGGCTTCTTCCCAAGTCTGCTGACTGCCTGGAACTCTTCCCACTGACCTAAGAGATCAGGGATTGGGCAAATACAACTAGGCAGGGACTGCATCCCTACTGAAAAGCATCTGTCTGCAAGGTGAACGTCTTGGGCTTGGATGGACCAGACTAGCTTCTCTGAAAAAGTTCCCTTTTAAACTAGTCCCTCTCATGCTCCTTCATCTGCCACCTCTTGCTTTTGCCACTCAGTGAACGGGGTCTCTTACCTCCTTTACTCAAGGGAACAGTCTCTGCCTCTGGTGCAGAGCTTCCAGCAGCAGGCAGGCAGGCTGTTCTAGCAACTCCTCAAACTCCTAGGGCTGTTACTGGAAAACCAGCTCCTTTCCTTGGAGATTTCCTAGAATAGAGGAGCAGAAAAGCAAAGAAGTGAAACTTCTTTAGTTGACTCCACTCCTCCTGCTGCAGGCAGGGCTCAGCTTTCACCCACTTCTCCCAGGCTTTGCAGAGTAGATCCTGGCAGTCCCTGCCCTGTGTTGAGGTCTCTGCTCGCTATGTGCCACAGGGTGAATTCCTGCTCTCTCTCCCTCTCTCTCCTCCTCCCCTACCTTTTGGACCACACTGTACTGCCTAGTCCTTTACCATGGCAGTAAACTTTTCCAGGTGTGTGGGTTAAAAAAATGAGAAGAGTTTTTTGTCTGTTTGTTTTTTCCAATACAAAGAGGCCTCTCAGAGCCTTTCTTTCACTGGTGATGCATACTCTTAGCATAGTCCACTTGAAAACCCCACCAAATGCAGAAAAGCCAAAAAGATAAAAATAAGAAGCTGGATTCAAGTGGCAGGTCCTGTTGGGGCAGGGGGATCTTGCAAAAGGAGTCGCAGGGAGGTGAGCTCTTGATTAGAGGGAAAGCCTGCCTGTGGAAATGACATTAAAGACTGTCCTCAGGGGAGGTGATTTCAGCTCCTGGCTCTGACACAGGCCTCCTGCCTGACTTGGCCAACTCACTTAATCTTTTCCCCTTTGTCCAATGGCAGCAAGATTTCTTTTGCTCTGTCTTGTCTATATATATCACAAGTTTTTCTGGATAAAGGGTAGGGCTAGGCATGTGCTTTCTGGGCTTTGCGGAACCATGGCTGTGATTTCCCAGATCTGCTGGGTACGATCCTAATGTCTGCCTTGCTGGAAAACTGTAAATGCCCTTTCAGCCCAAAGAGGATCCTGGCTCTGCTTAGCTGTTTGAGTTTTTTTTCAAACCAACTAGTTATGACAGACATCTCAGCTATTAGCTCATCATTTATCACAAATACAGCAGCTTTTTTGATATTTCAGACCCCACTCCAAGAGACTATTTTAATTGTTGATGACTACTTTCCTCATATTCTTGTGATGTGCTTTCTTGCTGCATGTTGTTGAATGTAGTTTTCTTCCATTCACTTCATCAAAAATCTTGTTTTGCCAAAAAATGAAAATGAATTTTAATTAGAAAGGAATTTATCTACTTTAGGGAAGGGTTTTTATCAGGCCCAGGATAAGTTTTCTAGTTAGAGAGAAAGAGCACAACACAGCATACGCAGTGATAACCTGAGGAGCAGCAGACTATATTTTGATCAGTGCATCTAATGGGACAGAGTAGCACTTTAAAGAAGCCTTTCCAAACCCCACAAAGTGTCGGGATGAACTAGGGTAGTAACTCATGGGTGCCACTCTCTCTAACTCCATCCTTATTTGGGAGAAAAACAAACCCTTCCAGGAATATTTCTCAGATGGCTATTATCACAATGTTAGGGGTTGGAACGGACCTCTGGAGATCATCGAGTCCAACCTCCCAGCCAGAGCAGGGCCACAGAATCTAGGGCGGGTATGTTATCACGATACTGTTCCAAAGGCAAAACAACATCTGGGCAATCAAGGTGCTGTTGTCACTATTCTGAGCTGCAGAACATCTATTGGCATTCCCTCAATGGGCAATGATGGCCATCATGCTTGGATTTAGGCAGCAAAGGGAACAAGAGCAGCTGTGAGTAGGAGTTCAGCTCCGTCTTCTCATTCTCCCATCTATGGCTGCTGCTGTGGTTTCACTGAGCCAATCTGGCCCAGAGCAGTCACAGCATAAGGTGTATATGGGAGGGCTGTTTCACGGCCAGTTTTCCCCACCTGCCTGTTGCACTTCCCCTTTACATTACATTTCAAGCGGGGTGCCTGGAGCTTTGGCCTCAGTTTGTTTATCCCAGCTGTGGGAAGGAAAGACAAGGATCTCATTGGTTTGACATTAGAGCAAATAAATTCTCCATCTTTCTCTTTGGAGAGAGACATTTGGCTCACCAGTTTTCAAGCAGTTGCTCTCCTACTTTTTCAGCTTTCTCCTCCACTTCAGTGTTAAATATCTCATGGTTTTCAGCTGTGACCTAAAAAAGAAAAGTAACTACATTCATTTTGCTTGTCTTTCTTTCCCTGCTCCTGAGCCAGAAGGCAAAGCTTTATGAGCTGATATTTTTCCCTCCCACCTCCCTTGTGAAGTTTGCAACAAGTATTTGCCTCAGGATTTCACGGACTCAGCCCACAAGAGGTGCTTGGTCTCTTACGTTACGCACATTGTGCTGTCCAGGTCTGCACACTGTGATTCCCAAGAAGAGTGAAGCCAAGAATTGCATCTGAGCTGCTGATAGGCAATAGGTTCCCATCAGCTTTCCAGCACATATCCCCAGAGAGTGATTCAGGGTTTGAAAACTGACGCCAAAAGCCAACGGCTCGAGGCAGACAGGAAACAGAGCAGTTTCTATTTAACAAAGACAACACTCCTGGGACAGGCTGGGATGAGGAGGAGGAGGAGTGAAGGGCCTTTCCAAGACTCTACCGTGGAAAAGGAGGAACCCTTGGTGTTAACAGAGGTGCCTTTTTTCTCCTTCTTCCTTTAATAGAGATGAACATAAATGGCAGAGATCAGTGCTGAAGGCTCTCTGCTGGTTTTGCTCCCCTCAGTTTCCATCACTATAATTCCAAGGAAATCCAGATTAACACCTTTTCAGCAATTTATATATGTATAACAGGACCCTTGAGACTCAATGCTTCTTCCACTGTAAAAGCAAATGTCAGCTTAAGAACAGTTAATTCTATTGACTAGAAGGGAGTAATAGCACTTATTTCTGTTCCCTGGCAATTTCTAACCCTTTAAATGATATCAGATGGGCATGAGTCAACAACCTAGTCTTGAATAATGTGCTGCTCAGACTGCCTATAAATAGATTTTACTTTCCCTCTTTCACATAAAGTCAGCTCCTACAATAGCTACACACAGCCAAGGGGTCTGTTGGGGACAGACAGACTCACGCCTGGAACCAGGGGGTATTGAAGTAGCTCCATTCCCTCAAATCTCTTCCTGCCAGAGGGGCAACTAAAAATACAGTAGCCATTGAGTTTCTTTAGCTCTCATTATGGCTGGGTGGTGCAGGAGCAGAAAACCGCAGCCAAATTCTTCATATCTCCTTAGTCTCGGATAAACAAAGTTCCAGAGCAGATGATAATTAAGCCCTTAATATCTCCAATAGATTAAAAATAAGGCTATTTTTACCACACCGACATGCAGAGCCAGGAACACACACCGCACACAGACAGGGAGCAGCAACTCTCTTCTCTCTGCTTAAACAGCTGCAGTCTTACAATGGTATATCTAGGAGATGGAGAACTTAAATAAAAAGTTGTCTTTAATGGAGTTTTCACTCAAACTTCAGTGTTTTGCCAAGCCAGGTGACACTAAGGGTACTGAATTATTTTAATCAGCTATAGGAAAAAAAAAATTGTATTACCTCTTTTTGAGGTGACACAACATTTTCTAGTTGAGACTCAAGAAACAGGCCCCAGAAACAGTGAAACAGAAGTTCAGTCTTCCTTCAAGAACTGGACCTAGTCAAACAAGCCCCAAGGCCCTGTGGGCCAGCTAGCAGTAAGGAAGTCATACAGCATCATCCTCTGCTGGCTGTCACTCCTCAGGCCAAGGGAGAAGACAACCAGAGGCAGCTGAGTGAACCTGGGCTGAACGCTAGTGGGAGTCTCAACCAGAGGCCATAGATACTACACCCACTGAACTGGTGAATGTATCCACCAAATACTACACCCACCCGTGACCTGAATTCTGGACCTAACTCTACAGCCTAATGAGAGACGTTAGTGCCAGGGTTGCTAATGGTGATAATTTTAGGAGAAACCTGTTTCCCCTAAGACTAATGTCACTCTCTCTACTTCAGAGCAGAGGCCATTTGCAAGAAGTCCTGACAGCCCAATGCCAAGTTTCATTTAACTCAAAATCACACATTCTAAAGAGTTCATCAACGCTTGTTCAGATTAGTTTTTATATCTGTTTTACAGTGTAAAAGGATATCCTGTTTACAGGGTAAAAGGCTATCTGTTTTACAGAGGCAGGACCATTTAGGCAAGAGCTCTCTGCTCCCACTTTGTATGCTGAAATGAACGGGGAAAATTTTACGTTCATTTAGGGTCTTTTGTAGGCATTTTCCTTCCTGTCTTCAAAGAGAATTCAGAATGGTGAATGCTGAAATCTTGGCTTCATCTGTGGGGTTTTACAAAACTCCTGTTGTTGCTCTAACCCTGACCCATGGAAATTGAGATCATTCCCTCCTTGTTTCAAGAGAAGTGGAGTTCACAGGGTAAGTGCTCTGGAAAAATCCCATCTTATGTCTCCCGGCTGCTAAGTGTTTATGAACATCTTGTCTCCCCCACTGCAAACCATATATGAGATATCTGGAAAAACATCCCACAGAACCTGGGAATGACGATATAGAGGAAACTGAGACCACGCAGTTAGGTTAGAAACTGCCCATTCCTCATCACAGGGTGAGAGTAATGCAGGTGTAGCTCACACCACAGCGCACAGCAGAGAAGAGCAGCTGTCAGGAGATTAACGGGATGTGATTTTGCAACATGCAACAAATAAATGTCCAGTAAGTGAGCCAGCACAAATCAATCTTTGTGTCAAATACACTTCAAACGCATGTGCTGCTTGTATAACACTGCATGTACTGAGGCTGGGAGTCTAAGTTTGGTGACCGAGTCATCTCTCAACCTGCTGAAGGGGATTCAAAGGTTTTTCCATTTGGTTTAGCAGAATCAAATACACATATAGCAACTGCCTGATTGCAAGACACAATTCTTTCTATTGCAGCTCAGGTGGGGCCACAGAATATAAATCAGCTGCAATTTACAGTCTGTCAGATATTTCTTTACGTTTGTGCTTTTTTCTTGCCCGCAGGCTGAGTCTGAAAGGCGTTTAAGATTTTCTTTAGTCAACAATTTCAGCAAGTACCTGACAGACTTGGAACAATGGTAAATCTGGACATCCATAAATCCATGGGTCCAGACGGGATGCACCCACGGGTGCTGAGGGAGCTGGCTGATGTCATTGCTAGACCACTCTCCATCATCTTTGCCAAGTCTTGGGAGACGGGAGAGGTGCCTGAGGACTGGAGGGAAGCAAATGTCACTCCAGTCTTCAAAAAGGGCAAGAAGGAGGACCCGGGTAACTATAGACCGGTCAGCCTCACCTCCATCCCTGGGAAAGTGATGGAACGACTTATCCTTGGTGCCATCTCAAGGCATATCAGGGATAAGAGGGTCATTAGAGACAGTCAACATGGCTTCACCAAAGGGAAGTCGTGCTTGACTAACCTCATAGCCTTTTATGAGGATATAACAAGGTGGATAGATGATGGCAGAGCGGTGGATGTGGTCTGCCTTGACTTCAGTAAAGCATTTGACACAGTCTCCCACAGCATCCTTGCTGCTAAACTGAGGAAGTGTGGTCTAGACTCTCGGGTAGTGAGGTGGACTGCGAACTGGCTAAGGGGAAGAAGCCAAAGAGTTGTGGTCAATGGGGCGGAGTCTGTTTGGAGACCTGTATCCAGTGGAGTGCCTCAAGGGTCGGTACTGGGACCAGTATTATTCAATATATTCATCGATGACTTGGATGAGGGACTAGAGAGTACTATCAGCAAGTTTGCTGATGACACCAAGCTGGGAGGAGTGGCTGACACACCAGCAGGCTGTGCTGCCATCCAGCGAGACCTGGACAGGCTGGAGCGTTGGGCGGGGAAAAATTTAATGAAATACAACAAGGGTAAATGTAGGGTCTTGCATCTGGGTAGGAACAACCCCAGGTTCCAGTATAAGTTGGGGAATGACTTATTAGAGAGCAGCACAGGGGAAAGGGACCTGGGAGTCTTGGTGGACAGCAGGATGACCATGAGCCAGCACTGTGCCCTTGTGGCCAGGAAGGCCAATGGCATCCTGGGGTGTATTAGAAGGGGGGTGGTTAGTAGGTCGAGAGAGGTTCTCCTTCCCCTCTACTCTGCCCTGGTGAGACCCCATCTGGAATACTGTGTCCAGTTCTGGGCCCCTCAGTTCAAGAAAGACAGGGAACTGCTGGAGAGAGTCCAGCACAGGGCAACTAGGATGATTAAGGGAGTGGAGCATCTCCCTTATGAGAAAAGGCTGAGGGAGCTGGGGCTCTTTAGTTTGGAGAAGAGGAGGCTGAGGGGTGACCTCATTAATGTTTACAAATATATCAAGGGGGAGTGTCATGAGGATGAAACCAGGCTCTTCTCGGTGACAACCACTGATAGGACAAGGGGTAATGGGCTGAAACTGGAACATAAGAGGTTCCGCTTAAACTCGAGAAGAAACTTCTTCTCAGTGAGGGTGACGGAGCCCTGGAACAGGCTGCCCAGAGAGGTTGTGGAGTCTCCTTCTCTGGAGACATTCAAGACCTGCCTGGACACGTTCCTGTGGGCCATAGTCTAGGCATTCCTGCTCTGGCAGGGGGATTGGACTTGATGATCTTTCGAGGTCCCTTCCAATCCCTAACATTCTATGATTCTATGATTCTATGAAATGACAGCTCAGTGAAATCCCGCTCTCAGAGGGCTGCACTCTACAATCCGCACTGTGCATCCAGAGTAGATCTGAGCCTTCCATGCAAGAAACAGACTCACTGTTGCCTGCATGTGCTGGGAAATCCCAAAGCAAACAGCAAGCATCCCAGCCACCCTAGGAAGGGGAGGCCCCACATTACTGGAAATCATCTGGTCCGGCACATAAGGGATTATACAAACAGCCAAGAAATCCCCAGGGAGGTGTGGCTGGCAGAAAATTCCTCGCTATTGTCAGCCCTAAGACCAGAGGTATGAAATACATGAGCATAGTCTGCTCACACAATAATGTAACGTAGCATTTTTTGCGCAGTAATTGTGCTCTGAGACTCTGTGGTGAGCACACCTGCTCCCACCTGGGCCAGATTATCTCACCTTGCTACAGGATAGTCTCTCCTGCAATTCAGTGCTACACTCCTGTTGTCTTCCACACTTTCGTTACTTTCCACCTCAGTCTT
The DNA here is from genome assembly GCA_020746105.1 of Trogon surrucura. Taxonomy (NCBI): domain Eukaryota; kingdom Metazoa; phylum Chordata; class Aves; order Trogoniformes; family Trogonidae; genus Trogon; species Trogon surrucura. Next base: position 48,400,043 of record CM036621.1, on the reverse strand, counting down.
GACACCAGGCACTGCATGTCCTTCAGTTATAAATCCAGGGACTACAGGCAGAAGGAAGCACAGCACTACCTCAATCAAACACTGATAGGCAATTGTCCTGCCTATCTTTCGATCTTACTCTAAAATGCACAAAGGGTGAGGAATCCACCATTTGGTGAAAAGAAAGTATTCAGTCTAAAGAGTCAAAACACAGGAAGTCAGTAGAAATGTCTCCTTTACTCCAGAGCTAAATCTCTGTCCTTCCAGCACATTATAAACACACAATTACTTTGGAAGCTGGTAACAACTCACTCTGATATCCACAATCACAGACCTAAATAAAGGCAAAAAAAGGTCTTTCATGTACCGAAGCAAAGGAGAAAGCCTAAAGGAAGAAGCGGAAGGCATGCCTGAATAAGTAAGAGGACAGAGCTTTTGGGGCACAGAGCCTGCTGAAGAGCATTGGAGATTTCTGACAGAGAAACTGTTTGTTTCTTTTGAGATCATAGCAACAGGACATCAAGTACATGGCATGTAAGTAAATCATGATTTTTCCAAGGAATACTTCTCTGAAAATAATATAATCAATTTCCGATCGTGATGGGAAAAAAACCCAACCAACTACTATGTGAACCTGCCAGGCCAGAAGGACAACACTATCCTCATCCAGCACATCTTCTATTTTTCCAAAAGCATTTCCCAGATGTAATTCCAAGGTGCCGAGTTCTCTCATCAACATAGCTGAGCAGCCTATTCACAAACTGATACACAAATCACAGACAAGGAGGTGACCTAGCCAGCTCTTCGAAACAACACAAAACCAGTGTCTGTTTGCTTTCAGCTGCTTCCTCCAGACCTTCCCCAAGGCTGCTGCTGAGGACTCATCCTCCAGCTTCTAACTCATTTTCAGTTCAGATACAAGCCATTTTCCCAGAACAGCTTTGCAGGCAGCACTTACCTTTGTTCTGGTCTCCCTTACCTGTTACAGTCCAGTAACCTCCCAGGCCTAGATTAAGACAGGATTTCAAGAGACTGGGAACTCTCCTCCAGTCGTTGGCCAGCTTCAGTTTCAGGTACAGATCGCTGGAAAGCATTCCAGGTTACTTCCCATCCTGTAGTAAGGAATGCACTTTACTCTTTGACCATCTCTCTTCCCTGCAGAGCACAACTGAAGACAGTTACTACACTGCATGTCTGGGTTGCAAGAAACTGAAACACTTCAAACCTGTGTGCTGCCTGTATAACATGCAGAAAACATGGCCTTCTCCAACACTACCTGCAGTGTTAGAAAGCAGGGAAATGATGGTTCCATGAAAGCGTTTTGTCCTACTAATTAGCTCCTTCAGTGACCCACAACTTCAGCACTGGCTCAGAAGAAACAAAAGCAGAGGCAAACCCTAGAAACCGCAACAAGTTGGTGTAAACTGGCACCATTTCACTGCTATCAGTCTTTCTCCTCTGATTAGTGAGGGTCTCACTCATTGTGTTGAATCCAGCCAAATGCTTGTGTATGCAGGGAGCACGAGGTATCACCAGCTGTCCTGAAGTGAGCTGAGAGCAGAAAACTTCCCAACACAAAGAGCAAAGTCACGATCAACGATGGTCACACTCCCATGTATTTCCGTTCGCATTCTTCATTTCTTTTCCAGCTTCTTTTGGCTTTGCAAGCAGAAAGAAATAAACGGTGTAGCTATCACATTGTTTTTTTCACTGTATCATTTCAAGCAGTTTACTTCGAGAGCTTTGGTGGAAATACTTAGAAGTGTAATTTCCATTACAGGCTAAGCTGCTGTGATTCTGCTATGTGGGAGAACTGAATGAAAGTAACACTAATCAGAAGCTTAACTGAACTCTTCAACCTGGAGATATACACTCTCCCAGGTATACTGTGATATCTAAAAAAAAACTAAGGCAGAGACACAGTAGTAAAAAAGTGTGTAAGAACGTGGAGATAGACTCAAGCAGTTCCTGGGTTGAAAACTGCTAGAGGGCAGGAGAGTCTAAGGAGGAAATACCACATACACCAACCTGGAGCTTCATCTTTCCCCGAGGCATCCACTCATGGCCACAGCTGTAGACATGACACTGGGAAAGACAGTCCCTTGGGACCATCTAAAATAGCATATCAGAGTGGGCATCATCACATCTGCCAGTAACAGACTCATATCAGACCCTAAGAACAGTTACGAACACTATTGATAATTCTACAGGAGACAAAGACTGGGGAAAGGTAAATGACAATAGGGACGGGTCGCTGATACACCCTATGTCGCGTTATTCCACACGCCGGTGTTTAGCAGCAAGCGAGATACACAGCAACGGAGTGAGGAGCAAAGCACAGGAAGTAGCACCTCAGGTTTTGCCACTATTATTTTTTCCTTTTGCTATTTAGAAGTAATCTAAACACTGCAAAAGTTAGTGACGAACTATGTACAGATGTGTTCTCCAGTGCCTTTGCAAAGATTCTGGGGAACTTTTTCTTGAAATTAACTCTCAAGTGGCTGAAATTTTTCCAAATTTGAAGACCATAACAAGATAAAGGAGGGTTAAAGATGAGGGTATTTGGGAGCACTAGAAATTTCTGAGAAAAAAAGTTAACAGAAAAAAAAACTTTTATACTTCATTTTACAAACATATTTCCACTTGGTAATTTAAGGACCGATGCCAATGAAGTCAAGCATGACTCACGCATTGCAAACTCAGGGGCATGCACACAGCTTTCTCTTAAGTATCCCTGATACTTAAGAAAGGAAAAGGGCATGTCAAAATGTTTTTTAAGAGCACATTGAACAGCTGATTTGCTTGATACATGACAGTTGTGAATCAGTTGTAGAAGTAGCAATTAGGTACTGAAAAAGTGGAAACAATTTAATATCCCTAAAGTGATTCAATCTTAACACACAATTCAACAATATTAGTTTGATTCTTACCTTCCCTTCCATCCAAATCAAATAATAGATAGCTTAGATGAGTAAGCCTGGATGATTATATCAAAAAGAGACTTTAAAAGGTTTTTAGTTGAGGGTTTCTGTACTGCATCCAGATGCTTCATGACTTCACAAACATGACTAAATTATGTATTCAGCTTCAGCTCTGAATGCCTTGTTCTTAACAAAATAAAAACTTTGACAAAAGTACCTACTTAAAATCTTTGATTGCTCTTAGAATATAAATGGAGGCTTTTTTTGAGTTTAGATTTCAAAACTACAGGTTCTGAGAAGACAGAACAGGCATTTCTCAGTAGATAAAAAAAGTGTTTTTTTAACTAAACATACTGATAAGAATGTGTTCAGAAAAGCCAGAAAAGTTTAGAAGGACTTCTTAATAGCTGCAGTTGCTTTGGGACACTAATTCTTTTCAGGACATTTGTTCATGAACACAGCACCTTGCCACAAAGTCTCCATCTTCATTCTTGTATTCAAATGATTTTGAAAAAATCATGCCTCATCCACTTCAATGTGTCCTTTACTATTTAGGTACAATCATAGGAAAAAAAAAAAAAGACACTTAAGTGAATAAATATAATTGCAGCAAGCACAAATACTACAGAAACAGGTTGAAACAACCAACTACATTGCACTTCAAGGTAAGGAGAAGGCACAGTTCAGTTGTAAAAAGCTTAAGGAGTCTAAGATGAAAACTATCATTGGATGGGAAAGAGCTTGATCAGGAGCTCATCCACCAACCCTCATCAAACCCTCCATCAGGATGCCCAAACTTACACTAACCTTAAACACAAACAGTGTCATTGGGCCCAAGACCTCCTCTCTTCCCTGAGGTATGTGTTTAAATGTCTTGTTAAACTCAAAGGAAAGCTTCAGGGATGGGAATTCCCCTCTTACCCTGCCAGCCAGCTGACTCTGCCTCATACCTTTACAGCATACATGTTCAGTGCCTTCGTTGTGTTTCAGCTGTGGCCATGTAAAAGCTCAGCACTAACACTGGACTAGTGACTGCAGGCGCCTTTTTTTTTTTTTGGCTCAGAAACCAGCCTTGTTATTTGGTCTGCTCTTATTCAGCATCCCTGCTGCCTGCACAAGGCCAGGGAAGAAGTGCGTTAGCTCTTCCTGCAGCGTTACTCAGAGGGTCGCTGGTATCTGAGTCATGGCTGGTTTGAGACTACGGTCTGTGTGTGATTAGTCACTGGAATTTGGTGGGAGGCTATATTTAATAGCACCCTTCACTCCAGAGAGACAGGGAGCCAGAGAATCTTTAAGGACAGATGCATTATAAACTCTTTCCACGACCGCAGAAATGGAGCCAGCAAGAAGACAGCCAAATTAGCAAAAGATCATATATGTAGGCGAGAGGGTTGTACCCTTGTTCTGTCATGTGAGCAGAGTTTCAGCCAAGCATCACATCTTCTGGCCAGCATATACAGTGGCACTGCTGCCCTCTTGCTGTACGACCACTTACAAGAGACTCTACAACCACTGGACATTCTCATAGCCTAATTAGCACTGTGAGACACCGTCAGATCAGCACCTGAACGGACGCAGAACACATTCTGCCCAGCTGAAGCTCTCGCCACTCACTTCTCTGCCTCCAAATAACAATGTAAATGTAAAGGCTCCTACCTCAGTGCTTTGGAGAATCAAATAAACTGGCAAATGAAACAAGATGCGAAGAGCGTGCTGTCAGCATAACATCAGGACTAATCATCAAAAGAGAAAAAAGCATAAACCAAATCATAACCGTGAAACTGCGTATCAGTAGGAAGGGATAAAATCACACACGTATAGAGGCTCTACTTGCTCTTCCAGCACAGCTGAGATCTGAAGCATCTTTGCTCCTCTTTCTTCCCAACCACCGATTTTTGCTAAAAAATCATGGGTCTTGTTGTGAACTCAACTTATGCCAAATCTATTTTCCTCTGGCGCTGTCACCAGCTTCCCGCAAGTCATTCCAAGCTAAACAGATGAAGATTATTGTCTGTTCATGATCCAGTTCTCCCATCTGAAAGAGGAGGATAACTGTCGTAACTTTTTGCTCCACAGGGGCCACTGAAGACATAGCTATTAGTACTTAGAGATGCTCAGACGTAAGAGAGATTGGCCCACAGTCAAGAGTTACCACAGTCAAAGGAAAATTTCAGTTCAGGGACTCAGTGATTTTAGACCTAAACATGAGAAAAAGATAGGCATCGGCAGTGGCACATCAGTGTAGTTTGATGCCACAGACAACTCTCAGTGATGAAGCTTGTTCAATATTTTAAACAAAATTGAAGTGTTTAGTCTGGAAGTGATTACGTTGCTTATTCAGATGCATTTGATGTTTGGCCACACACTGCAAATCTGGTGAGCTGGCCCATTTCCAACCAAGGAAAAGAGATCACAACACCACAACCAAAAGTGCATTTCATAGGACTGAATAATATATCCGCACTATAATTAAAATACCACAATTTAAACTGTGGAGACAATATTTTATGGTGGCTAGGACAAGCATGATACATGTTCTCCATTTTCAAATATTGCTATGTTTCAGGATACATGGGAAAGCAGATGTTTTTAATAGTCCAAACCCTTAAATAAGCTTATTCTTCCAAACTAACTACATGCAGTCAAGAGTGAGACATTGCTGCAGGAATGGGTCAAAATGTTCCATCTGTCTTTACTCCAGTGGAAAATGTTTATTCTGATCAAAATATATATTTTCACATTAAGACTTGCTTTTCTCCAAAGCAGCCAGATTATCAATTAGCTGCCATTGAAAAAAAAAAAAAAATTAAAAAATAATCTATTTCCTTTGGGGTTTTTTTGTTTGTTTTGATTCTAGATCTAAAGGTTTTCCAAATAATTCTTAAGAAACCATATCTGGGAAAAAACCCCTATCCAAATCCTACATTCTCTGTCAGTACTTTTCCTTCTCCACACATCTGACTACAATACAAAGCAGTGTATCCCTATGGATACACAACCTCATCACTCAACCTTTAACAGTGCAGTTACTACCTATTATAGAATCGATTGTGTTGGAAAAGACCTCAGAGATCATCAAGTCCAACCCTTGGTCCAACCCCAGTCCGTTTACTAGATCATGGCACTAAGTGCCATGTCCAATCTCAGTTTAAAAACCTCCAGGGACGGTGAATCCACCACCTCCCTGGGCAGGCCATTCCAATGACCGACCATTCTCTCTGTAAAGAATTTCTTTCTAATATCCAGCCTAAATTTCCCCTGGCAGAGTTTAAGCCCATGCCCCCTTGTCCTGTTGCTAACTGTCTGGGAGAAGAGACCAATCCCCACCTGGCTGTAACTTCCCTTCAGGTAGTTATAGAGAGTGGTGCCTCCATCCTTCTGTCTTCCTTACTCACACAGTAAATCCAAACATACTCCTAGGTATGCACCCACCGTGGTGTCACCTGAGGTGGCAGATCCAGGCCCAGATGTAAGTGGAACCCCCAGACCTCCTGTGTACTACCTTAAACCTGCCTGAGAGAGTCACTGTATGCACCCACTGACACAGAGGGCTTTTCTTTACATGTAGACTGGAAATAATAGCAGACAGGTTGAACCTGAGAAAAAATAAATATATATATCAGAATACAAAGTTTTTTCTATGACCTCACTTAAGGCTTGCTTCATTTTCAAGCCTGCTATGGAGTACTCAGTAGTGGACTTCAAAGAGCCTCAATCCCACAGTGCTGCAGGCATGTGGCCTTCGGCTGACCGTGTGCCAAAGTCACAAGGTCACAAACTGTGCGCTGCTCAGACATCACTCATACGAACAGCTGGGAGCTCTTAGTACAGCTACCAGTGAGGGTGTGCAGAAAGCAAGGGGTGACAGCAAAAGCAAACCTAGAAGTGGAACTGGAAGGTATCAACCAGCAAGAAAAGAAAGTGACGAGGATTATTATGAGCAAGGGTGTCAGCAAGCACAGTTTTACAAGGGGGACCACATTCAATGCACAAAAGCTTTCAAAATAAACATAAGATGGGTTTAGATCAGAAGATATAAAGCGCAGCTGCCCACATCGTTTTACACTACAAAAAGAAAAGGGAAAGTTTCTTAGTTGTCTTAGACTAGAGGTTTTTAGCTGGAGCAAACTGCACCTGTGTTGCATATGCAGAGGGCAAGCAGCATGTGGCCCTCAGGGACAATCCACATCTGATGCAAGCAGGACAGACATCAGCAAGGCCTCTGCCTCCCAAACCTCAAGAAAGGTTCATCTGCATCATGTGAAATCCCTTTAAATGCATTCCCTTTCTCTCCTTTGCAGTGACAGCAAGGAGGGAGGAACTGGCTGGGTGTCTGTTCCCAGCTGCACACTCCTAATCCATCTGAATTCTTCTCCATCCTGATTCCCGGAAACATTTGCTGTGGCAGCCGCCAAGCTTTCTACAGCTTCCAACTCCTAAGATGTTTCTTCTGTATCATCCATTTTCTACCAGCTGTTTGAGCTCATGACCAGAGTCACACCAGAAGCAATGGTGGAGAGCTGCAGGACCCTGCCTATGCTGCACAAGCAAGCTAGGTCCCCTCATGGAGTACAAGCTACCTCCTCCATCCCAGGTACTTTGGCCTTGCCCTCCCTTCCACACTGATCAGCTCCTGCCTTTCGCTTTCGGGTGCCTCTTCCACTCCCTAAGCATATGCCAAACTGCTCTGAGTTTCCCAGCAAAGCTCTGGATTTTCTGGAAAGCCCTAGTCAGTGTCCAGCTCAGAAATATGCTTGTCTCACCCTGCCCACAGAGTGGGGTAGCATCACCTCAAACAGTCAGAAACGCAGAGCAAGACCCGTCCTTTTCCTCAGCAACAACCTATACTATTGTAGGTAAACTGGGTGCTACCACAGGCAAAATTTTCTTTGAATTTGGTCCATCAGCCCTGCTTGGTTTCCAAATAGATGATACACACCAGGAACAGAGCACTGTAAGAGGGATGAGGGTCACAAAGTCACCTCATAACTCAGGCTATGAGCAACTTGCTGAGCAAACATAAAGGCAGATAGACCCTCGGGAAACACGGGCTCTCTTCCCCACATTGTCCCTTGCCCAACAAAAGGGCTTACAGAGAAATCAGCTCCTTTCTAAGGTCTTCTCCTCTCTTTTGTTGGCATTTCTCATCTGTTTCGCCATTTTTGAGCCAAGGCCTGCTTCTCAGGGGAAGCAAGATCTTCTGCAATGCAAGAGGGCTGTCCTCCCACCTCTTCCCATAGCAAAGATGGTACAAAAGCAAGAACAGTTGCTCCTCTGGCACAAATACGACCAGTCTAGTGTATGAAGACCTCCCTTGGGCACACAGACCAGGTGTGGTCAACCTTCCGATGTCACATTCACTACAAAATAGCACGAATTACATCGGATAAGGAACTGGAGCTGCTGAGGAAGGACACACACCGCTGCTGCTCTGCCAGGGAGCCGTGTCCTCCCAGCTGCGAAACAAACCAAGTAATTGCTGTTCTCAGCTTGTCAGTTTGGTACTCGGTGCAGCAAGGCAAGAAAATATGACATGATAGGCAAGCTCTTGACTGCATGATTTGAAAACCAGGAAAACAGACCAATTCCTCCGTCTCTCAGCTATTTGCCCCCATTTACTAAAAAAAAAATAAAAAAAAAATAAACAAAACCTTGAAGTACCAAGCCATATTTTCCAGCCCTGCAAACTTTTTCCCTAGCTAACCCAAACCAGATAATAATGGTATGAATTATTTTTCTCCACATCCCCCCCCCCACCCTCCTGGATTCCCACTCCACAGCTCCTCATCAGGCCTAGGGCTAATTAGAGCAGACTGTGAAGTTCACTACATCTGTGCAAAATGGCAGGGGTGGACAGACACATGACATGAGTTCTTGCAAAACCCTCCAGGTTTCAAAGAACTGACCCGTATGATGCTGACGGCATCTTCAGCCACTTCTTTGGGAGGAACTGCATGGTATTTATTTCCCCATGAAGCTTACAAAAAAATGACCTCCAACATTTTGAGGAGGGGATTATTTTGTTTGAAGGCCTTTCATTAATAATCCCCTCAATAACAGGTTTTGTTTGTAAATGTTCCCTTTCAGTCATTTGACAGCATCATTGGCAGCGACAGCCCAGAATTCTTCATATGATGTGTGCACGTCTGCTGCTTGAAGCAGACCTAATTAAAGCAAGGCTTGTGGTTGAGGCTCTAGCATTTAGTTTGGTGCACAAAAAGAAAAATCTATCTTTAAAGTAACATGGCTTCTACTAGCATGGTAGCTCACCAACACAGAAAAAGCCCCCCCAAAATATTAAGTCACCCAGTTTGAAAAGTACTTTCTACCTGGATCCTGCTGGCCTCACCACAATGCACTGAAGCTAGTGAACTGCATTTTTATACACTAGTCAGTCTGGTGTTTGGTCTTACAAACCCACACTAGAAATTTCACAGTGCAAACAAGGTTGGAAGTTGCAGAACTTTGGATCAGCTCCTGAAGTCCCTCCTGTTCTCTTGGCTTGGCTACCTAGGAGGCTTTTGGAGAACAGTGTCAGGATTCTAGATTAATATTCTCAGGAAAAAAAGTTGAGTAGGAGGCTTGGCAAGTAAGTTTTTGCTCTCCCTGGGATTCAGGAGGAAGCCAGACAAGGAATGTCTGCATCAGCAGACAAATGGGTACGGCTTAGTGGCATCTTTAATGGTGACATATTTCTTTACTAACTGTCAGTTAGTTACTGGAACAGCCTCGACACAGAACAAGAGTGACTTCTAGTGTAGCCCAGGGATATGGCACGCGTTATTGCTTGGCATTATCCCTACACATGTTTGACTTCTGCCTGTGATGCCCAACATGAGTTAGACTTGGTCTGAGCTGCAAAATGCCTGTAAAAGTGCTGGGGATGTTGCTGCCCTGGTGAAAGCCAAAGCCTAGTCATCTTCCACGTCATGGACACAGAAAGCCAGGGCATCCAAGGTAACTTCATAAAGAGCCAGCACACACACGGCTGCTTGTGGCAGCAGTAAAATAGATATCCTCACTTAGTAACACTGCTGCTTCCATGACCCAAGACCCTCTGCAAATCCTTGTGCTGGATGAGAGCATAAATATTTTCCAATATCAAAATTAGAATTAATAAACGGAAAGAAACAACCTCTGGCTCAGGAAGCCTTCCAGCTACAATTGCTGGAGATTTGGAGAGATCTAGAGGAAGTATTGCAATGTACACGCTTTATTTTTCTCCAGACCATGCCAGGAACAAGGAGGAACAAGGTACCAAGCCAGGCAGATCTGTGATCTAACCCAGCAGAGCCATTCCTATGCTCTTAAATGTAGAAAACTTTCTGCATTCTCATATTATTGGTTCAAACTAATTTTGTTCTGCATGTTTGAGTCTGGCAGATGGAATTCACAGCCTTTGCAAACTAATACTTCAATCTAGTCTTAGCCAAGCTGTGACCTGGAGAGCTTCCACTGATATCCCACCATTGATATCAAGAGCATATTACCAGCTCACCAGAAAGCCACAGGACACCAGGCATCCCTTGTTGCATGGAAAACTGCTTCCTCTCCAGGAAGTGGGACACACACAGACCCTTCTGTGGCAAAGGATGTAATTAGTTGGGGATTTTTAAAGTCAACTCCTTAACTGTGTGACTACATTGATCTCACAGCGTATGTCAAGTGTCACACAGGGTTCTACCTCTTGCCTGACAGTGATCTGGGGGAAAATTAGACACATGATGGCAGTCTGGTTGGTCTAAGAACTTTAAGAACTATAGTCCCATCACCCTCAGCACCACCTTTCAAGGTCCTGTTCTCTCTGCAGACACAGTTAGAGTCTTACACTATATTTAACTAATGGCAAGTAGAAACAACCCCCCAGTATGCTTCTACTCAAAATGTTTTATATAAACTGGAGAGAGGAACAAAAGAGGAAAAAATTGGAAGATTGGAGAAAAAACAATGAACTAGTTAATACAATTCCTCCTCGGTGTTGCCTTCGTGAGACTGTGATGTCAGCTGAAAGCTGCTGGCAAGTGAAGCCAAGAGGGATGTATCTCAGCTGAACAGCATACATTCACTGGGAAGCAGAACACATAAGTTGACCATAACTGCATGTGCCTGTCCTGTTTGTACAGGATCAAATTCCTTCCTGTGCACGTAGCAGCCTTTTAACAATCAGTCCACAACGTCACCCAGGAGGCGTGGTGCCAGATGTCTTCCTTGTGGCTGTGCTTTTAACAAGCAGAGCCCCCAAAAGAACTGGATGGAATAAAAATGTCATGCTTAGTCCCTGTAGGTGAAAACCTGCGTGCACGGGTGTCAACGGTGAAATTTCCATCACTTCTGCAAGCCAGGATTTCACAAAGAGATTATCAAATCATGCTTGCCTAAGGACCTAATGTGGCCAGCCAGAATCTCTCTTCTGTCACTTAACAGAGAAGGAGACTGCTCCAGAGAGCGAGGAACAGCAGAAACCTACTCCAGGTGCTCCAAACCGCCCCATCCAAGAGACTTTCCTCACCCTGGCCTAAACGATTTTGCGTGCTCAAGGATGAGTGATGGGAAAGTTTGATCAAGTTCTGACACCCAAGAGTGTTCAAAGCATGGCAGCAACTTCTGTGGTGTTTATGGCCAGAAGTTTAAAAAACAGAACGAAAAACCCAAAGCCCTGAGCCTCCAGCATGCTGGTCTCTGCAGTCTCAAGCATAGTACCACCCAGCTGAAAAGAATAACTGAATGGGTTTTGAACTTCAAGTGCTCCCTAATGGAAACATACCTTGACATATCTTCTCATGGACATTATCTTCTCCCTTCATTCAAAATCTTTGAATAACAGTTGGTTTGAATGCAGGGAAAAGACACTTTTTTTTAAGGGGCATACAAGTTATTACGGAATATTTCACTAAAATACTGGAGCAAATAGAGACCTCATTAAAGATGAAAATATTCATAGGAAAGAGTTATTCCAGATGATTCTTAAGTTTCAAATTTCTCAAGATGTTTCACTGTAACTTTTTTTAAGGGAAGAGTTCCAAGTTTAGAGCCTGAAATGGCTTCATTTGAAACAATGTTTCTTTCTTCCACACTTTTCCATACTCAGCTGTTGAAGCTGAACTGAAATGTAAGAAATTTTTCATGTCCTCAACAGGCCCAATAACGTTTTTCTCTTTTTTTTTATTGGAGTCTGAGGGGGTAAAGTCACACCTCTAAGTGGAAAAAGACTTACAGCTCATCTTTCCTTATTCCTATTAAAAAACCCTTCCCCACCCAGAGACACTGAAAAAGAAAAAGGAAAAAAAACAAAATCCACAAGAGTTTGTACTAGGTGTCTCCCAAACAACAACGACAAAAAAAGTGCTTTCTGCTTTCTAATTCAAGCGCCTAAGCTGCAACAATTTGCCTGGAGCAGTGGAGTATGTTCAGCTTGGGGAGCAGAGCAGGTTTAGAAATGTAAGGTTTTCTTTTAGAGAAATGCCATAGTGTTCCTCCATGGCCTTGCCGAGTTCTCTGCTCCCAGGAAGCCTCCAGTAATCACTGTAAAACAGACTCGAAGCCTTTACCGTACTAGTAAGTAATGGCATTACATCCCACACCCAACATAAGTACTTACTGTATGTTCCAAGCTGCTGCCAAGGCCATGACTCTCTTTTTCCTGCATCTTCAGTTCTTTGGCAAAGTTACATTTCTAATCTGTGCAAAACGTTCATCTTAATCTCTTGCAATTTATGGACTTCAACACAGAAGTGGTTCTCATGGCCACTGGAAGAAATGAATCTCTCCTCATTCCTTGCAAAAGCAAAAACTCTGCCATGGCAGACACTCTGGTCAGGCATTCTTGTCATAGAATTGGATCAGCTGGAAGAGACCTAGAAGAGCATTAAGTCCAGCCTTTGTCCTAGCCCTGTCAACCTACTAAATGATTCCCCCCAATGCAACACCCACCCACCTCATCATCTAACACAAGGAAAACAAAGCACCCTGAGAACTGCCTTACAGTTATGATAATCAAGTCTCTGGAAACACAGGTTTTGTTTCTAGCTCTGCCACACATACCCAGTGCAAACTTCAGCCCAATCTGACCCTTCCTGAACCAACTCTTTAAAGCGCGAGTACCCCATCGCATTAAATAAAGCTCTGAGTACAATAAAACGTTGCTCTGAGGTTGGGAAGTCAGAATCACATCCTGAAAATCCCAGTCCTGAACAAAACAAGCATCTTGACTCCTTCCATTTTTTCAAAACAAAGGTTCCTAAACCTTAGTGCTAGCCAAACTTGTCAAGGCTTTATCACTGAGTTAGGGAGAAGAAGCTGCCTCTCACCATGGCTAAGATCCAACCCAACTAACTGCAGGCATCAAGCTCCACCACTCCCAGTTTGCTCAAGCTCTTTACATGGTTGGTGAAGAGACAGACAATATTGTAAGGCAGTTCAGATGTTGATATAGCTGAGTCACCCCTTTTCAGTATCCTGAACACCCCGGAGACTATTAGGCATGACCATAAAGAAAACAATCACCACCATCTTGGGGGCCAGGGCCGACTTATCTTATCTATCAGTCACCGTGAGGCCACACTAACCAGCAAGCTCACAATGGCTGGCTCACTGCTGTGTTTTACTAAAGACCTGAATACAAGCATAAGTGCAAAGATGTTTCTAAGCCCAAAGTCTCAGCCAGAGTCAATGTAGCTAAAATTTCCATGGAAAGCTTTAGGTTGAGGAGGGGAACAGGGTGGAGGGAACAGTATCAGTCACTTTGGTGACAAAATCCTGCCTGGCACTGCCTCCTCAAAGCATGAGCCAGCTGCAGTCACTTTCACCAGTCTTCAATGTCATCAGCCTAACTGAAGTGGCTCTATTCATATTTGAGCAACACTTATTTTAGCTAGCAGATTCAGCCTTCTTTGAGGACAAGATGTCCCTAGTGGGGTTCAGCCAGCTTATGCCCACCCATTTCACTGAGTATCCAAATATCAACTCAGGTATGGGACAAATATCCTTCCATCACATCCAGGAAGGTTAACAAGCAGGCAGACCATCCTCCTTTCACAGATACAGGAAAAGAAAGAAGGAAAGGACTGTAGCAATAACGTCATTCTTACCACCTGAACATAAGACACAAAGGGCTATCAAGACCTATATCTTCATGATTGTTGCAACAATAAGGGTTTTCTTTCCCCATCACTTCACACTAGCAAAAAAAAAACAGAACCTTTTTCTTTCTAGGCTCTGCTAATGTCACAAGATAAGAGCTTCAGGTATCACCTGAGCTCCCATCCCATGAAATACCATGGATACAGACTGCTGCCATGTTTTGACATTGACCTTGTGCCAGCAGATGCTCCAATGTCTGGCCCACCAGAAGGGTTCAGATCCACCTTTGTATCTCGGTGGCTCCAGATTGCAGGTCTCCACACACATTGCTTCTACCCTGGATCTCATACTGCTGTCTCAAATCTTAGTGGTATGAACACCATCTCACACCCTTCATTGCCACAGAAGAAATTATGTAACTCATTCCCTTCACGCTATACAGTTTCACTTCTGACAGTCAGCAATGTGCAGACCCAGAAAGCACTTTCCTCTCAGACCTGTCCTATATCTTTACGAAACAGGGATTTTAACCACTCCCATCAGCAGCACAAACACAGTACAATCTGTTTTACCAAGTCCAATTTTTCTAGCATCTAAGAGTTCAGACAAATGATTGAATAGGTCCTGTCTGGCATCAACACACATGAATCTTAAAATCAAGTAATTTTAGTGTGTTTTATGCCATTTTAGTGTGTTTTATGCCATTTCAGTGTGTTTTATGCCATTTTAGTGTGCTTAAGCAGTCAGCACATACTTTAAGGTGCTTAAAACATTGCAACAAAACCCTGTCACTATATAGCTAAAAGACCCACAGGAAATATTCTTTCTGGCTTACTATCAAATATATATCCAATGAAGGACTAGCACAGTCCCACTGGAAGCCAGGAGAGCTGAGAAAGCTTCTCAAGAAATTTGATACTGCGTCTTGTTAAGCTGCATGATATTCCTACAGCCAGATTGGTGGGTAACTCAGTCCTCTTTCTGCTGCCACCCCCATGTTGGTGACAGCAGCTCACAGCAGGAACAAGAGAGAACAGAAGTCACTAAGGTAACTTGAACATCTGATGCACACACACACAGACATTTATTGCTTCAGATCAGTCATCTGTCTTCAGAGAAGCTCCAGAGTCTCTCATCTCCTTTATAAACAACAGCCTAGAGCACGGATGGAAAAGATTCTGGAGTAAAGGTGGTATCTAGTGTGAGTAAGGGTGAAAGTATTTTGGCTGGGAATTAGTGGCTATGCAAAGGCGTGGGAGTTGTGATTCACCGAATGCTTCCCTTCCCCAGCAGTTCCCCACCTTGCAAAGAGCAAACAGCTGGCGCTCAGGAGCAGTAACTCAGTGGCGAGGCATTCAGCAGAAACGTTTCTGGAGCAAGTGCCAAGGCTCGAGCCGTGTGTCAGCCAGAGTGTCTCCTCAGAGCAACTCTGATGGAGCATCACCAGGAACAAAAAAATTATTTCCTGAAACTACTGCAAAGGAAGATAGGAAATCCACCCAGCCCTTGATCCAAGAGGGTATAAAATGCAGAAGAATCAAATGCTTTCTTTTCAGTTCCTAATAAAATACCCAATATAGATATGCTGACTGGGCCTGAGGAACAAGTTCGGCAGTAGCTGGGCCTGAGAGAGCGCAACCATGAGAAACCACTTGCCCTAGAGTGCAAAGTGAGGTGCAGCAGCACAGGATTTATTTCTCCCTGCCATCACAACCTACTGTAGTTGTACATGTCCTCACCATAAGACTGGAAATGATCTTTCCCAAGGGCACCGGTGCTTGTCCTCACCCCAGTACCTCTGCTGGGAATGCAAATGTAAGGGGGATGCTCCACACACTCCATGTAGAGCCCAGATTTTAAACACAGGAAGGCTCCCAGCAGGGCCATTCCATCTGCCTAAACTTCAGCCCAGGCAGTTTCCTCTTGTGTAGCCAACTTGAGGATTAGCCCACCAACATTTCAGTTAGACTCTGAGCAATATTCAACATCACCGAATGTTTAGAATTGGCACAGGGAACAATAATCCAACAACACCCCGCACAATCAATGTTATCAACTTTTGCAACACTGAATACTTTGTTCAAGAAACTGCTCTGGCAGTCATCATGTGAGAAAAAAAGTTCAGTAGTTACAGTTCAGAAAAGCCTTGCAAATGGGAACTAGCAAGCCCTAAAAGATTTACAAACAGAAGACGTAGAAAATAGAATTTTGTTTTAATTTTTTGAGTCATTGAAGTTCTGACTCATGGTTTAGAAACCACTAGGGACCAATAATACTTAAAACCTTGTTTGATTAGAAAAGTATCAAAGGCAATATCAAAGTTAAATTACCAGGAGTCAGCTTTAATTGTTCCTAAGGGGAAACTTCAAGACTAGAAAGAAAAAAAAAAAATAATTAGTTCCATATTAACTGAGGGATTAAACAGAAATAATTGTGATCATGAAGCAGTGAAACCAAGCAGTCCAAACTGATACCTGACAGGCACTACTTAGCACCACTCGAAATGTTGTCACTTCCCAATGTCTAGTCAAATACTGACAAGTTGTAAGTGCAATGTTCTCTTGCAAGCTTTTGGAAGGAAATAGGTATCCACTGCTCTATAAAGGAACAAGACTTCTGCAAAACAAGAGTTCACATCAATGCACAAATATCAAGTTCCATTCTCCTGAGCCACGGGCAGAAGGACTGACCTTCCACGCCCAAATTAACATTTTGCTTACTGCGCACTCTTACAGTCCAGCACACAAGTGGGAAAGCCAGACTCACAGACAAAACCGGAGCCCACAGATTTATCTGTGAAAATTACAGCTTCCGTCACCATGAACTTATCTGGGAACCAATTAATCTTTGGCACACTTTGCTCCTGCAAGGCTCTCTGTTGTAGAGTGAAGCAAGGCTGCACAGCGAAGCAAGGCTGCACAGCTTCTGCTCCAAAAGCCAGCTCCAAGAAAAGAGAACGGTGCTGCTCTCTCCTGAGCGATGAAGCTATGAATTATTGAGGCAATTTTCCTTCCTAGCATTCTGGCAAAGTGAGTCCAAGAGCACAGATGTGTCCTGAGTGCAGGGCACTCCTGTGACTGGCACTACTCTCAGCCAAAACAGCACTAATGCAAGCGTGCTGAGCAACCACAAGCCTTTGTTGGTATTTGATTCATGGGTGGGCAGATGCTGGAGGAAACATTAATCTACATCTATGAAGACTGGAAAGAGCAACAGAATTGTCATAAGAGCAGGGAAGATCAAACAGGAATAAAAGTACTCAGATTATTCATTGCTTCTGCTGTGTTTTAGTGGATTTTTTTTGCCTCCATTTGTAGTTAAGTTGCTAAAGACAGAAGAAAAATCTCATGGGAAAAGAGCCTACGGATTTTAGCATCTGTCCTCTTTCCTGCGAATTACTAACAAAAGGTTTTGCTGAATAATAAAGTATTTATAAAATAGAGTTTAAATGCCATTATGACCATTGCTGGAAAAAATACAGCAGATGGATCTAAATGCAGTGTCCTAGGAAATCTGAGGCTGGTTGAGAGCCCAGGGAGTTGATCGAGGTGGAGCCCTCCGTTTTCCTCCTCTTGCTGTTAAGAAGTCCATGGGACATGGGAGACCTCTGAGATGCTAACTCCTCCTCAACCTGATATAAAACTAAACTTCAAGTCACATCTTGCATGTCCTAGAAGGGCTCCCCACACATCTGATATTCTGGCCTGGATCTCATTCTACAGCTCCTTCCTGATCCCATACAATATAAAAATCCATACATAGCTACCAGAACAAGATTTGAAGCTCCAATACCCCAGGAATATTTTTAACTAGGAGGTTAAAAAGAGCTGTGGCATCTTCTTTCATGAATTATACGCTTTGTTTTTAGCTGAATATACTCTCAAAATGGCTGAGAGATCTGTTTCAGCTGTTACGGGAAGAATTTATTTCAGTTCAGTCACCACACAGAACTACTCCATCAGTCACTTACTCCACCTGCTCCTCACGAACAACAGTTTTGCTCAGTCACAAGCCATTTAACAGTTTATCAGTCCCCAATACCAACATAAATAGGACCACTAAAATAAATCCCTTTGCCCTGCCACATTTTCTCTGCTGTTCTTACCACACAGGAAAGGCTAGAAGAAAGCAAGCTTATCAGTGAATCCAACATAGTATCAGTGAAATTGCTAGGAAATGGGCCTAATAAAGACTGCCACAGGGATTAGCAATCCGCACTAGGGTCCTCTCTCTTCTGAAGCCACTAGAGGTTAGATACCTCACAGGAGACTGGTGTTGCAAATCAGTTTCTCTTCATACTGAGGGGCAGAGCTTTCTACTGCTCCAGAAGCAAAGAAGATTGTGCACGCAGAGCCAAACACTAAACACTAGTGGATTTTTCCACATGCTGAAACCCAAGAGAGTTTGAAGGAGCTGTTAGGGCTCCTAGAAACAGAAAGCTTCATTACCTGCCTTGGAAAACTTTGCTCTGTGCTCTACAGTATACTCCTGCCCATGTTTGTGAGGACATTTGAGGTCATGAATGAAAAACATCAGTGCACATTTCTGTTAAATTCCATGAGGAAGGAAACAGTAATGTTTAAAGCAGGCTTGTCATACAAGTGTCATGCAATCCCTGTGACAATCCTACCAGGGCAGAGTCCTTCTCACAGGGTAAGGGGTACAAAACACACTCAACAGATGAACAGCCTGTCCAAGGGATTGCCACGATCACAAAACAACTCCTCCTTGTGTGTCTCCAAGTTAGAGTGCCTCATGTTGTAAGTGGGTCGAAGTTTTAAGTGGTAGCAGATGTTGGCAGTACACTCCAGACCTTTGTTTCATGGATTCCCAGATAACTGCTGCTTTTGTGCTAGCCCTTCTTTAGTAATAACAATAATTAAGTGCCATTTATATAAAGCCTTTCATTCAACAATCCCAAAGCGCTCAATAAATTTAACAACCCATTAATACTCAACAGATGTATCACTTCACATTTTTAAAGAGTCTGCATACAGCTCAAGTAATCCTTAACGCTCCCGTGAAACGTAGGTACCATAATTACGTTCAGTTTGCAGGGAGAGAAGCAGAATTAAGGAATGTCAAAGGCCACAGTGCTCTGTGCTAATAACAGAGGGATTTAAACAGAGTTCCTGGCTCTTAACTCTGTTCCCATTGCGAGCAGGAAACCATCCTGCCTCCAGAAATTCACACGCACTGATAACTTTGGCATTTTAGCCAGAACACTGAACTGAAAAGCAAGGATGCTTTCCCAGAGCACATGAAAAGACACACTGCTTAAAGCGAGTCAAGTCCAATCAAAGCAACCAGAATTTTTTCACTAGCACAACTTAAGCTAGCTAGGAGCGAATTTAGTGGTCCAAGCAGGACATCGGAGAAAAATCCGATCCTCACCGAGTACCTCTAATCTTGTTTGTACATCCTGCTGGAGAGGAAAACAGAAGAGCTCCCCCTAAGCGCACACATCACAGGAGACGCTGCTTGGAAGAACCATCCTTGCCAAACAGCAACATCATCCCCACATCACCTAGATTTCACTTCCATTAACTCCATCATACATGCAAAACGCACGCAGGCAGTTGCTCCTTGTGAGGAGTACCTACAGCACAAAATGAAGCAAGCACCTGATTGCCACCAGTGCTTTAGATTCAGACGAGGAAGGACTTCACCATGTCTCATGTCCACACCATTTGGCCGACAGAGGCAGAGGGCAAAATGTGCATGGGGCATAGCTGGCTACGAGCCAGTAGCCAGAGTACAGCTCTACCACTGAAGCTTCCCAGATTACCTTCTCAGTTATGCAACTGGCTGTTCTTTTGACCTTCTGCATGGTCCAAGGAGACAGAGTTGTGAAGTGGGTATTCCTGCTCACCCACGAGCTCGGTCAGTACTGGCCTAAGCAAAACCAGCGTCCTCTGAAGTACGAAAGCCTTCTTCGCAAGTCTGCATCCGTGAAGCTATGCCTGACATGAAGCCTTCTGACAGACAGTAGCTAGACTTGCAGTATTCCAGCTAGTTAGCTACTCTGTAACTACATCATGCTTCCACCTCATCAAAAGGGCATCACTCACCATATCCTACTACTCAGTGTCCAAGCAATCAAGTTACACTGTCTCAAAAACATACCTCCCCACCAGCAAAACCAGAGCTGCTGAGCATCTGTGCCCAGACACAAGTCCGAGGTTTCAGCCAAGGCACAGGACAATTCACACAATTATCAGCTGTTACAGCGTGCACAAGCAGCAGCAATTTCTTCAGTGCCAACATAAAGTAAAGCATTCCTTTTTCATTCTTCTCTAATTCTGTTCACCTTTTACTCATACTATGCTGCTTCTATCAAAGGTAGTTCGAGCTCTGTGTCACACAAATTTTATTACACTGCATTTTTTTCATATTTCAGACAGCTAAAGATGCACTTGCAGTAATCTCAGATAGTTTGAGACCATGGCTCACCAATGATCACAGTAATATAAACTCTGACTTAACTGTGTATCTCAGTTTATAACTGCAATAAACCTTTTTTTTTTTTTGCCTAAGCTTTACATTCTTATGACGAAAACTGCACATATCTAACATCACATTGATATCACTTTTTAAGTGATCGTGCAATAGAATCTGGTACTTAACTATTGCACCTTATGCTGGACACACTGAGAATACTCACATCCTCTCCTAAGATTCCTCACCTTTCATTATCTCTTTTACTTCTCCTGTTACCTTACACACTCTGCAGTTGAAACGAGAATTAAAAACCACGACTATTAGAAATGCTTTCTTCTCTACTTTCTAGCAAGCATACCCTGGACACCTGATCAGCAATGCAACCAGCTGACAGCCCAACCAAATGGAGACACTGCCAAGCTCTTCTCAGCTGAATTGAAGTAATAGCAAGTAAGGAACACAGATTGTATTTAGAAAGTCACAAGACCAGCGCTTGGCCCTGGCTGGGGGTGAAGGGAGCAGGCCCATCCAAGGTGACGCCCAATTCTTTTCAGCTGAAATAAACTGAATTTCTACCAAGGGGAGCCAGGTTTCATAACCTACAATAGGGAAAGCGTTCACCGGACAGAGATTGTGCCAGTGCATAAAAGAGAGTTCAGACTGGGGCCCGTTTTCTTCATCATGCAGAAATGTAACAGCTCTTTATTTCGTTTTATGACTCAGTGTTCCCAATGGAAAGAGCACACACATCATGGGTTTGGCACTGCGCACCGCTCAATTTCCTACCAGCTCTATCCTGCAGTGAATCCAATACAGCCATTCTGTTAACCTCTTCAAGGAGGGGCTTGTGCCAGTGGAGGTCTCCAGGAGGAGGAGGGGTGCAAGGCAGAGATGTGTCAGAGGAAGACTGACTGCTCTCTATTTGCGGGCCATACAGCGTAAGCCACCACCACAGCAAAAACAAATGAGCCTAAGAGACAGCCAGGGGAAAGCAGGGAAAGGTGTCCTCCTGGCATGAGTCACAGAGCTCCAAAACAGTTGAAAGAGCTATTCTGTTTCACGTGGGGAAAAAATTGTCCACCACAACGTACTACAGCTCTTCTCTCAACCAATTCATGCGGCAGCATGATACTGGGCTCCACAAAAACACAGATGCCACAGGTAATCAAACAAGCGTGCATGCAGGCAACAGCCAGCCTTCTCTCTACCTGAACACAAGCACAATCAAGAGTTCTAAACAGAAGGTTGTCTTTCATGTTTCTTTGTGTGTTGCAAACATGGCAAAGTATCTCTGAGCTGCTAAACTGGGAGGGTCTCCATTTGGTTCGCAAAGTGCACCTGGGAGGGTCACGAAACTGCAAAGATCCTCGTGGCCTAGGCTAAAAAAAAAAAAAAATTACATCAAAGAAACCAGCTCTAAACCAAATTCCAAACTTAATGCAAGCCTTTGCTGACTTAATAACCTTGCCAAGAGATTTTCAGGTCCATACTGTCTTACCTTCTTTTCAATTCTGAGTTCATATGGCTGGGAATATCCAACTCACCTGCATCCTTCCACAGGGTCCAGAGCAATTAGGCACAGAAAAATGCGCTCCATCACATTAAAAAAAGCATCGAGGGAGGGATGTGGGAGCACTGCTCTAAAATACGGGATTTCTTAACATCTCTTTCTGACTTTTCTGTCTCCCAGTCACATACTTAAGTTGTTAACAAGTGTCACAGCTCATCCTCAGATCAAGACCTTTTTGCCTTTGTCTACAACTACTACTTTTTACGATTTTTAGTTAATTGAGGTTACCTGAATAAATGACTTGCCAGTCCAAAAAAACTAAAAGAATAATGCTTCGAATGTGATAAGGACTCTAACTTCCCCACTTATTCCTCGTGCTGACTGATTTTGCTACTCTAGATCTGATCACACCAACATATGCACGACAATACAGACGTTGCAGCAGCAAGGACTGAATCAGCTCCAGCAACCAATACAGGAGAATGCAAACAGTTAAAAAAACCATTAGGTTTCAAACATATATGCTGAAGGATGTCAGAGCAGCATGTCAAATTCTACTACAAATGCTCCAGGGACAAGAAGCTAAGATGTTTTTTGGGTTTTCCAACCGCATCCGTGACACACAAGGAGGGCCCTCCAATAATTCTGAGTAGAAAGAACTTTCTCTTTGAGTCAAGAGCTTTTTTAATTGATTTTTTTTTTTATTTTTAAGTTATCCTTCCCACTTCACGACTGCTGCTCAAGAAGGGTATTACTGGGAAAAACATCTGCCACTGTGTTGGATAAGATATAACAGGGAAGACAGTGGTCTTGTAATGTGCTGTTACATTGATCAGACTTGAATGTGCCAGTATTTCTAGAGTTTCACCCTCCCCAGTTAATATTTTTGGTGTCTATATCTGGGAAATTTACTCCCTTAATAGAATTTAGGGTCTGTAATAGATGCCTAAAGACAGCATGAGACCTAGAGGCAACAGGGAAGAAAGAAGCAACACCTTCTGCCTCATATGAAAAACAGTGAAAGATACAGAAATAAGTTTGAATCAAAAGTTAAATATGCCCAAATCTGTTTGTATTTCCTGCCCCCTCTTCCCTCTGCTGCTTTCTATGCTTTAGGCAGTCCTCTCAGTAGCTTCCAAGCAATCAGAACTTGACAAGTCCATTAACTCAGTTCTCTTGCCATCTGGCCAGATGTGCTCTCCAGAAGTTGAGGTAGACTTGAGGCAGCATCCTTCTGGCATCTCTGAAGTCAGTGGAAGATTTCCCATGGGCTTCAGTGGGAACAAGATTCCATCTTCTGTATCAAACGCTCTCACGGATGTATCACCCCTATGATTCGGTTGGGTCTCAAATTATAAATAGTGTAGCCAACTCACAATTCTTAGTTATCCTCTTCTCAGAAAGGGGAGCACAAGAAAACATGTCTATTACAAACATCACAGCTTGAGTACACATTGGATTGTTTTCTCTGAAGTGTTGATGCAGAGTATCCAAATAGCTAAATACATATTCCCTAACTCCTGCTTAGAAAGAATAGGATTTGGATTATAACCACAAGTAAATCAGGTCATTGCCCCTTACACCTACCTAGGCTGTCTGAACACATTGTTTTTTGGGTTTTTTTCCTATTTAACCACAGTTTTGAGCTAAAGTTTCTTGACTTTTGTTTACAGTAACCTAGATCACTGTAAGAGAGTCTGGAGAAAATCCACGCTTCTAACGGGACACATCTTACAAAAGTCTGGGAACTCTTAACCACAGGAAAAATGACAAGGCTTCAGAATGACTCATTGTCGATATTTGCAAAGATGTTGGAAGAACTTGGGTAATAGACTAATCACTTTAATGTACTTTTCTCCTCTTTTGTAGATTCCCATCTGCTCTGCCTCGCTTTCTGAAGAGCCTGCATACACACAAGTTTCTCTGCTTGCAGACAGGCTGCAGAGCTAGGACTGTTGCCACTGCCCTTTTTCTTGTACCAGTGCGGTACTGTGAAATTGAAGCAGCCTGGCGTCACTTTGGGAGGTGAGGAATGCCCATCCATCCGGTACAGGCACTGCAACCAGTGTACCTCACTGCCTTCCAGGAAAGGCACTAGGGCACATTTGAGATCACAGCTTACAAGCAGGCCTTCCTTCCCCTTTGAATTCTTTCAAACATAATCCCTTGCTACATGCAGGGCACCCCCACCATCACATCGTTCTGGCCTCAAGACAGAGGCACAGTAACCTGTGGAGCAGCTGAAGAGCAGGAGATTGGAGCCAAATGCAGGAGCCATCTACCCAGAGCACTCTGGCTTGAGATCTATGGGTCATCCAGCTACCCTCTAGTGCATCCAAAGCCACCCCACAACACAAGTGTCCGACCGCTTTGCGTACTTTACCACTGAGGGGCATATGAGTTAAAGCTTACAGATCAGTGCTGGAAATGAGAAAGGATGGGTTCTTCAGTGCTGATGGATACAAAGAAGCAGACAAATGCAGATTCAGATATAGAATGACAGAATGGCTTGAGCTGGAAGGGACCTTAAAGATCATCTAGTTCCAATCCCCCTGCCATTGGCAGGGACACCTCCCACTAGACCAGGTTGCTCAAAGCCCGGTCCAACCTGGCCTTGGACACTTCCAGGGAGGGGACATCCACAACTTCCCTGGGCAACTTGTTCCAGTGCCTCATCACCCTCATAGTAAGGAACTTCTTCCTAATGTCTAATCTAAATCTACCCTGCTCTTGTTTAAAACCATTGCCCCTTGTCATATCACCACAACCCCTTATAAAGAGTCCCTCTCCAGCTTTCCTGTAGCCCCCTTCAGGTACTGGCAGGCTGCTACAGGTCTCCTCAGAGCCTTCTCTTCTCCAGGCTGAACAACCCCAACTCTCTCAGCTTGTCCTCGCAGGAGATCTGCTCCAGTCCTCTGATCATCTTTGTGGCCTCCTCTGGTCCGGCTCCAGCAGGTCCATGTTCCATATGTACATCATTAGCTGGTCTTAGAGGCCCTCTCTGTGGACACTGTTAACAGGGAAACATCTTGCCCTCAAAGGAATTCACCAGACATCCCACAACACCTCTCAAGGCTTTTCAGTCTTCTTCATACAGACCAGCTACTGCAGTGACTTTCCTAGAGCCAGGTATTTGGAGTACTAACTATAGAATATGGATAAATTTAAAATAAACTGGAAATTCTTTCTAAATGTTTGCTCTTTTTTTTTTTCCTTGAGACTGTAAGAACATTTTTGCAAATGCTACAGAAGATTCTGGTTCTAGTGAAGAATCAGTTGTAGTTTCATTAAAAGCTCTTCAGACTTGAAAACTGGGTAAGAGCAAGTTACAGTAAGAATTTTTAAAACAGAAAAAGCTCTCTCGGCTTGAACAGAGTCCCACATCCTCCCTACCTTGTCAGCTCTGGAGCAGCATGTCATAGTGGGATCATTTAACTCAGCCTGAAAAGTTTTTTTAAAGCAAAACACAGAAGTTGCTTATAAAAAAATACAATAAAGCATTGTGGTAACAATTTATACCCTTCTATAGGAAAAAAAAAACCTGGGAAATTAATTTAACAGTGAACTAAACCAAGTGTTGAAAATGTTATTATCTGTCACTTCTAATGACAAGAAAATGTCAACAGCGAAACTTAAAGTTCCAGAGTCAATATTGCTGCTCATTTTTTCAGCAGCTGGAAGAAAAAAAAAAAATCCCTTTTACTTTCCACAGCAGAGCCCTTGAAGTGTTAATTAATCACTTCTACCAAATGCCTCCACATTGTTAAAATCACATATCTTGTTCCAAATTAACTTGCTCACAAGTTTGAAGTTAGAAGTCCTGTAACTGACTACAACGGGAACTGGATGGAACCCTTAACAGATAAACTGAATGGAAAATGGTTTTTAAAGAGAGACCTCTTGCCCCCAAGGCGAGACAGTCCTAGCAAACTACAGAAGCACAATTGTTCCTTTTCAGCCTTTTGCTGAGGCCAGAAGATTTAAAACAAACAGAAAAGGAAAAGACTTCCACTCCTCCCCCAGACATTAGCTCAGTTGAAATATCCTACTGACATTTTGCTATCACTGCAGAGTAATTCCAGCTTCAGCTCGTTCAGGAGAAATGAAAACTTGTATTTTGCAGCATGTCTGGCAATTATATCCCTAACGCTCTGTGTGAACCAATTACTCACAGAACAGGCTTCAAATGTCTCAAAACATCCACTCTGCACTTGTGTTACATTGTGTGGAAATTATCAGAAAAATTCTAAACTTGACAACAAAAAAATGGAGGGTTTCCATCAACACAATCACAACAATATCTCCAAGCAAATATTAAGAAATCTCTGGAAATGGAAGTAAAAGCCATGTGAGCATGCAGTTCTGAGAAAGACCAAATCTTTCCCATTTCTCAAAAACAAGCGTTCAACACGCTAACTCTGAACAGGGCAAGCATGTGAAGCTGCTCTCCAAAGAGGTCAAGAAAGACGACACGTTAAAGATACTGATCTGGATCTCACAAAGCATATAATAAATTCTCACAGGACCCTGGCTTCCTATCAGCACATGAACGGGGAGAATCTGGGCAAAAGCCATTTCCCTATGCTAACACCGAGGAGAAAAATCTCTACACAGAAACTAGGTCACTCTAAACGTAGCCAAGCAGTCTTTTTTCTATATATTAACTGCATTCCCAGCACCACAATACACTGATCTGCTGTTCAGTCTTTTGCTACTCAACATGTTTTCACTCCTCATGTGAAGCCAGATCTCCCTCTGTTTCCTTGAGCTGGGCATGGTTTTCTTTTACGTCAACATCCCTTCTTGCGGTGTGAATGCACAAGGCTGCAGGATGGATGAGGACTAGGAAAGATTTCTCACAGGGAAAAGTCAGTCAATTCCTCACTGTAATCTCCCCGCTGTCCAACTGAGGATTCAGAACTGACTTCTTGCCTAGACAAAATACCTGGGTACCTTGTTCTCCGCTGAGATGAACATTACTGCAAAAAGGGTTGCTTGAGCGAATAGGCAGAATTTTGAATAAGACAATAGATTAAATTCACTCCTGCCCTGTCCATGAGTATAAAGACTCTTATGTTTTTCCTTTTCAGGTTCACCAACTGTACCATGACTCTTCTCCTTTAGCAGCATCCAGATGGAAACAATGAACTCTTTACCACCATGAAATTTCTTTTTCTGATTCTAATCTGGCTATTTTGGCTTTTACATTGGAGCTGCTCCAGAGTCTTGTCAGCCCGCAGCTCCCACCCATGCCTTTTCCGCACACCCTTTCCATCCATGCCTGCACATCCAAAAACTAACAAGATTAGAAAAGGGTCTGCTGCAGTGCATGTACTGTCATTATGATCACCCAGCATGATTTGTCAGGAAATAAAGGCTCCAAAGAGGGAGAACAATGCTCCCTGACAGCTTGTCTTCAACAGGTATTTAGCAAGAGAGACTCTGGCTGCACACAGCAATCCTCTCAGAACACACAAAAATCACTCTGTGATGAAGGACCACCACAGAACCTTCTCCTACATCCTGCTCAGACATTGAGCAGGAATAAGCAAGAGGCTCGATGGTAAAAAAAAAAAAATAAACTGAGTCTTGACTATAAAACTACTGACTGCAACAACCAGAAACCCCCAACTTTGATCATTAGCAGGAAGAGAAAAATGAGTAGTGAGTATACTACCACCTCCACAAGCACATGGATAAATGTATACTAAGACTATACTCAGAAACATCCAATACATGAGAAAATCAAATTTGGAGCATGACCTCCTGAACAATAGTTTTAGTGATAAACCAGTGTGATCACATTATCACCCAAAGATACTTTTCCTGATATTCGAGCAATGTTCATTTACAGAGGTGACACCACGGCACTTGCCAGTCATCTGTGGTTTCCGATTATGCGAGCACCTACACTCAATTCACATCACAATGGTAAGAAGAATTGTGCTGTATCCTGAGGAAGTATCAACTGCTTGAGGTCTAAGAAAAAAAACAAAACCAAACCATATTTCACACAGAGCCAAGAGCCTCCCTCTTCTGCTGGCATACACCATTTCCACACCGAGTCCAACAGCATTGGCTGTGTCACAGCACATCAACAGAACAACAGGTAGTTACAGCTCTCCCACTAAAATAAGGTCTAAATAGACTTTGCTGCCGCATAAACCATATTCAATTAGATCTGGTTGTTCCCTTGGCTACTAGGCTAAGCCAAACCAACATCCACCGAGCTCATCTTCAGGTAAATACTCAAACCCTACCGTTTTGGGGTTTGTTATTTGTTTTAAAAACCAACTTATTCGTGAATCAACTAACTAGACCAAACGTAGTGAGGTTGCAGATCTCACATCTTCAGGTTACCAGATGCCCTCCAACCAAAAGAGTGCCACTGCACAAATTCCTCTTCCTTTATTCTGTTGCCACTGGGGAAAAAACACACAGCAGCATCTCTGCCACACTCAGGGATGCGGGACCATCATGAGCACCTGACCTTCATCAACTGCAGAGAATCTAAACTTATTCCACCTCTCTTTTCCCCACCCTTCAGCTCTCACTCCTTTGAAAAGGAAGCGAGTGGTAATAAATAAGCTTTGCAAGCCAGTTTGCATCACTCTGCCAACACCACGCTGTGCACACCTTGCCTCACCACAGCTTAAAATAACCCACCCCCACCCTGAGACGTCTGTATATTTACTCTGCAAACTCACAAAAATACTGCCTAAAGGTGATGTTGATTCAAGAGAAAGCCTGAAGTTCCCTCTCACAGACCAGACTAGCTGATGTTATTTATAGCACTTAGCTGGCAAATGTCTGCATGGGAAACCCCATGCACAAGGCGTAGCACGCTATGGAAAGACACAGGAGGGTAGTTAAAGCACATAACTCAATGTCCATTTGCTTCAGATACATAGCCAAGGCCATCTGGGAGTAATCCATAGGGCAGCTGGTTAATGACTCCACAGATAGCCCTTGTGTGAACAAGCAGAGGTTCTCACCACCTTAAAAAAAAGAGGCAAGGGTGAAAGTCTCAAGAGGGTATACTCAGAAAGCTGTTGGTAACATCACCTGTCACTTCTCTGGGGCCTGTGGCTTTATTTGCAGACCCCATAGGCTCACAAGCTACTAGGAGTGCTATTTTTTTTCCTCTCCCCAGGCTTTGCAGTCACAGGCACTGACCTTTTCACAGGATAATTTGCAAGGATATCATTTAGTGCAACCCTACCACACTTCTCAGCCAAGAACTTGAGCTGCTTCTGTCTTCTGTAGTAAGCACTCAAGATCACCCAAACTCACAAATTCAAGCTGAAGTTTGGTGAGTTTTGAAAGCTTTGGCTCAATTATGGTACTTGGGCAAGTCATTAATATAGGAAGAGCTCCCTGTTTTGCATTATTGTAACCTCCAAAGCAGGCGAAACTTGGCAGTGTTTGGCTTGCAAACTGTTTTCAATCAGAAATTCTATTACAAGAAAAAGCTTTCAAGGAATAAAGTTGACTTAGTGTTACAAAAGCACCCCAAACTGAAACAAGTATACTGCAAAAAAAAATTCATCCTCTCTCTGGCACAAAGATACCCAACTGGTCAATAACATACAGCTCTCTCCTCTTCCCTCTCTTGAGAATCAATACTAAGAGGAAAGAGTCATAGATATTCTTTCTGCACTCCATAATCAAAGCTGTACAAAAGCACAGATGCTGCCTTTGAATCAAATTCCAGCCTTGGCCTCTCACTTTCCAGAGATGAGTAGAGTTCATCTCCCTCCCCACGTCAGAGACTTCCTGTAAACTGGTCAAGCACTCAGAGTAACAAGCTGTCTTTACTGTCAGCCTCCTCTTCCCTACTGGTTGGCTGATTTCAGTCTTTCAAACTCCAAGCTGCAGCCAAGGTGCTAGTTAGGAGATACTGTGGTGACTATGTGTGTCTTAAAGGTAGACAAACATCACTCCGACTAAACTTCAGGGAAAATGAAACCATTCAGTAACCATATAAGGCAAATGCATCTCTCCCTCTTTAGGTAGCAAGGATGTATCTGAATTGAAAGACAGATCAAAGTTACCTGTCAACAGGCTTATCTATGTTAACAATCCTTCCGTTCTTGTTGAATGAGAAATAAGGTTTCTGTCAAAGTTCTGAAACGGCACAAAATTACCTCCCCGCTTCACCCAACTTTAGGCAACCACAGGCCATCAACTAGTTGATGGTTTAACTTCAAAATTATTCACCATCTACTCAGTCCTCAGGTCACTCCTACTGTAGTCTCCAACTTAGCCTTTGTACTTTAAAAAAAAACTTTGTACATTAAAAAAAAACTTTCCAAAGGTGTGCTCAACTCCAGCATCCACAGAAACCTCAAGACAATCAATTAACAGTTCAGTTGTGCTGTTAAATCCTTAAACCAGCTGACAGACAGCCAAAACCATGAAAGAATGAGTCTAGATAACCGCCCTCGTGTCAGATGATTAGCATTTAAGAGGCTGTCCCATGGAAATAAACTATTGCAAAATCAAGTAACAACTGGACACGCAACACGTGGCTTGGATGAGTCACTAAGCAGCAGGGGGAAAGAAAATACTCAAAGTCTTCTGGCATATCAGACAATTCTTCCCACTCCCAGTTCCACCCCCACGTGCTCCTTCACTTTTTATAAATGTTAATTGGAATCCAAGCAGCCCAGGAGTCAACTACATTATGCTAGACACTAGATACTGTACATACATATTATAAGATGGCTCATCCTCAGGACATATATGGTAAAAAAAAATAAAAGGGTGAGGGAAAGCATGAGAAAGGAGGAACTGGTAACCGCTGACAAATAGCCCCAAAACTTGCATGTTAAAAGGTTAGATACTTTCCTGTGGTCACAGAGTTTTCTCCAATGCTAGGACTTAACAGAGACACTCCAAACCTTTGGATGGTATCTGAGCAATTCCCTTTGGCCTAAATTTTCCTCTCCAAATACCCAGAGTAGCATACAAAAGGTTCTCACGCCGACTTTACTCAAGGTTACAAAAACAGTCTGCAGTAATGAGACTGGGCTGGAAATTTAAACCAAGAAAAGACCTTCAGCACGGACCCAAACTGTTAAGAGAAGCAGGATCTTCCCTCATAATTAGACATTTTTCTTGTAATCCAATCAGCTAGTCTTTTAACATGAAAGCAGATTTCGCTCTTCAAGACCTCGTGGGAGCATTTACTAACCCTGAGCTTTACTCACCAGATGTTCCACGGCCATGAACCTGTGAGGGCTGTGGGAGGCAAACAAAATGCTGAGCTAAGATGTGTCATGCAAAGCTGGGAGCATTCACATCCTTTGGGTCTGGATGTTCTAAACTAAGCTTTTCATCTACTGACTGCTTGGACATATAGTAGAATGATGCTTTTTGCCTAGACTTTAGAAAATAACCTCCATTCTGCTTCAAAAACAAAGGAAATTCTCAGATACAACAGAATATAAGCACACACTTCATTATACACACAGTATCCCCAAGGACATTAGACATTCACAACTTATATTTCAATACCAGTTCTTTCATAATCATACTGAAAAATCCACAGGCCCTTACCTGTGTCATCCAAGTAAAACATTAAACAATGCTTGGAGAACAGTAAAGGACGACAAAATGAACATACCACCTGTGAGAAAGGGCCTCAAAGTTAAGAACATATGAAGTGCTACACAGCGTCAGAACGAAGGTCAATGTAGCCCCACAGTATGGTGGCAACTGCAGATGCTGTTTAGGCTCTTCTCAATCTTTTTTTTTTCATGATTCCTCCAACATCCACAAGAACAAGGACATTAGAAGGCACATCTTGCCTGCTCTATTATCTATTTACAGACCTGTTGCCTGTGAATTTGGAATCCTTTTCTAAGTACACAGACACACTCCATCTCCACCCCCTTCTGCAGCAACAAGTTTCAGAAGCTCGCTGTATGCTATACACAAGTATGCTCCTTCATCCACTTTAAACCAATGTCCAAGTGTCTGCTACCTCTAGAATTGAGGGATTTACCGAATAAGCTTTGCATTCAGCTTATCCACTGCCTTCATGCCTGCATAAGCCTCAGACATAACTGCACTATGCACTCTCACTAAATCCAGCATTTTCATTCTCTACCTAGAAGGCAGCTACTCTATCCCTTTCATCATTTTACAGGTCCTTTTTTGCAGCATCTTCTCTCACTCTGAAGAGGCTGAAGTCAGAACTGTAACACTCAAGCAAATTTCTGTGCATCAAAGTTTTGTATACAAGAAAATTACTCCCTTTTGATCTCAGTACTGTCCTTGGTGATGCTTAGTGTTGCCGGCTTTTTTCATTCTCACTCATTGATTATTTTTGACAGCTATTGATAAAGACTATCCAACCTCCTTCCAGAGCTTTAAATGCCAGTTTCAAGTTCAACATCACATGAACACACATATAATTATTTTTCCCCTAGATGCACTGTCTTACCTTTACCTGAAACTCACCCACTACCGCTTTGTCCACCTAATCAATTTTGGGAGATTCTCCCTCTTTTCTTTACCATCAGAGTTCTGCAATGACTACCTGAAAGAGCTTCCTACGACCAACAAACTGTCAGATTGTTACATTGATATTGGGGTATTGATGAAAAATCAATGCATTTACTCCTGGGGCCCCAAAGCCAGTTCATCTTTACTGCAAGCCAGTAAGCCCTACCCTTTGCTTTCTACCCAGGTCTTAAAGGAGCTTTCCTGTCATCCTGCAGCGATATTATTTCCTCAGTGTTTGATGTGGGACATCAGTTCTATTACATTCACTAGATCCCCTTTCATCCACACACCTGAAGATACACTGATAGATTCCAATCACGGCACTTTTTTTTTTTAGCAGAAGCCATAATGGTTCTCACCAGACAGACTTATCTATATATTCAGTGGTTTAGCATCTTTACCACTAATATTTTTTTCCTAGCAAGACATAACCAACAGTAGTAGTTCCCAGGCACTCTCTAGAGAACTTTAAGTGAAACAGTTGCACTGACAACACACCAGGTCTCCAGCACAGTAACTGTTTGCAACAGAAAGTTAGACACCATTTGCCTGCAACTTTCTAGCTTAATATCAGAGTTCGGAAAGAACTCTGATAAACACTGTTGTCTTGGCAGTTTCCCAATATCTTACTTGCATATAGACCATAATGTTTCCTGTGTACTTAACTCTAAGTAGCCTGCACTATCTGCTGCAATAAACATGTTGGGGTAGGAATCTGCTCACTGTCTACAAGAGCGAAGACTTATGCAAAAAAATCATTGTGCGTCTGCCATCTTCCCCATTGTCAAGGACAATTCCCATCAATTCTCTTCATGACTTCCCACTTGCAGCACATCTAAGTAAACATCCGTTT
Source organism: Trogon surrucura (assembly GCA_020746105.1). Lineage (NCBI taxonomy): Eukaryota > Metazoa > Chordata > Aves > Trogoniformes > Trogonidae > Trogon > Trogon surrucura. The sequence goes on along the minus strand of CM036621.1, from coordinate 48,366,748 downwards.
GAGCACCCTTTGCAAAATACTACTTGATTCTGAGTTTTGCCCTTTCTCTTTTATTTGTTGCTGCATATTTTACAGGCTTTTCTATTCTCCCTGTCTGCATGAGCTTTTTGCTTTAAGTGCCATTTTTTTTTCTCCAAAACACTTCCTCAGCTCTTGCATGGAGCCACTGTGGGTGTAAGGCATCCTTGCACTGAGACATGTTTCACCCAAGCTTCTAAAACAGTTGTGTAAGTCTCCGGGCTGCACGCATGCATTGTAGGCATCTTGCTTCTCCTTTCTTCTGCAGTTTTCTTGTTTCAAACTGCTTCATTTTTTGCAGCCCTTTCCTAAAATAGAATTTCCAAATAGAGAATTTGGTCTGTTCTCTCCAACCACACGTGAAACCTAACCATATTGTGACAGCCAGCACAGTTCTCCAGCTAACATCTGTCCCAAGCAGGACTGAAAAATTAAATCAGGAGTCTTCTCTTGTCTACCACTAGTTGTTCTAGGCAGCAACTACCGCTGCATTCAAGTTGTCTCTGTATCTCACCCCAGTTAGGCACTGAGGTCTGTTTACATGAGGTAATTAAAATCTCCCAAGACTACTACTATCTTGAAAAGGATACAATCATATTGTCCTAGTAACAAAAACGCAGTACAGGACTTTCAACTATGAAGATTACAGAGCAAGTCCCACCCCAAAACACACTCAGGACTTTTACACCATTACACTTTTTGTATCCCATTCGCACATCCCACTTTGCCCTGTAAAGTCTGCAGCCTGGTAACACTACGACGATTATTTTGGCATGTTATGTCAGGCCGATTGCTCAATGTCCAGCAGTTTAGCTACTCCGTCTTTTTCAGATTTTCCACCTGGTATAAAAGCACTTGCAAGTTCTGTTCCTGCGCCATCACTCACTTTTGATGCTAATCAACTGATACTGCAGGTGGCCTGATTTGCCTTCTGTTCACATGGAACCACACAATATTAGGGCTTGGAAGGCACCTCAAAAGATCATCTAGTTCTCACTATAATAATGCTGTTTGCTAACACTTGCTTTGCAGAGGTAGTGCAATGTCCTTTGTTCTTTGGTCACAAGGAGGTGCTCAGCACATGCCAGCTTGGAAGATTCGGTACAAAACCAGCTCCACAGGATTGAAGTCAGCTAAGTCCCAAGAGCCCAACTCTTGAAAGATCAAGGCTGAAGCCATTTGCCATTGTTATTTACCAGAGATGTAGCACTAAGCATTAAATATCTGGGAGCAGTTAGTATCAATGAGGATAACCAATTTGTAAAAATACGAAAAGACTACAGGTATCAGTTATTTCCAAATATTAGCTCTTTTAAGGTAGTATCAGCTGCACTGTACTGAAAACACACACAAGTTGGAATTACAGTAAAAAGCTGGAACTAAACACAGTTCCCTTTGCTGTAGGATTAAGTTATGCAGTGTGTTGTTATCATTGTATATGGTACTTAAATCCCACATGTTTATTCACAAACTCAGTCTAAAATCAGATTCCAATTATCACAGGGAAGCACAGTGAGTCATCTTCCTATGTGGAGTTTGTAAAGCTCAGGACTGCTGCCCAAGCTGCTATGCTCTACTTCAGACAGGCACAAGTCCGCATAAAAAGACAAAGTAATAATATGGGTTTCATACCTCAAACATGTCAGGTTTCAAACACCTACAAGAGTGTGCCCTACCTTGTGAATCAGAGGCCAAATCCTGTTCTCAGTACAGCAAGTGCTCTACATGTCACCTCAGATGGATTCTCATCACACACTTTTACACCAATCTCAGCTTTGATGGGCTGCTATAACACACAAAGATGCTCATCATGACTCAGCACTGTTAATTCAGCACTGGTTGCGCTACCACTTAAGTGTGCAAAACAGAAGGCTCATGTAGTAGAAACAAATTGCATCCCTACTTCTAAAAAAAATAAAATAAAATCTTCATTTCTTCCCACGCTCTTCCTTTTACTCAGCCTCAGAACACAAAGATACACACCTTCACTGAAATACTTTGGAATTGATTGTAAGTATCCTCATTACTAGTGTTTAACATGTCCTCTGACTTTGCTTACACCGAGTTGTGCCACACAGCCCTAGTTCTGAAATCTTTGCTGTGAAAACACAGAAGAATCTGTCTATTAATAAATCTATCATTTATTATTAAAAGTGCTAAATTCAGGAAACCAGGCATGCACATTACTTACCATCTCTCAATGCAAGAAGTTTCAAAAAGATGTAAATTTCCCAAATTAATTGGCATAATCAAAGGAGATAAAATATTTCTAAGTTTGCTTCCCATCACAAGCCAGTAACTCATTTGCCTCTCCCTTGTCATAGTCAACTGAGAGTCAACTGCAAAACTGTACTTTGACACTCAACAGAGGCAAAAGTTCGTTGTTTTTTGGAAGTTTTTTCTTGTTTTAAGTAAGTGTTCAGAGCTAGACAGGTGAAACTACAAAACCTCAGTGCATTGAATTGCCAAAAGGTGGCATAATTTCTCAGTGCACCAGCTCCAAAATATGAAACCACAAGGCCCACCACCAGCATTTAGTAGTATTTCTCAGATTTAAGATAACCGCAGACAAAGTACAGTAGACTACTCCTTCAGTATTTAGGTACTTCAAGGCATCTTAGTAAAATAACCACTTGTTTTGGTTCCATCACTTCTGGCAGATATATTCTGAATTATAGCAAACCTAGGCTTTGATTTTAGCTTTCCTAAGTGGACTGCAGGAAGCTTGTCACTCATTTACACCATTACTTCCAAGAGATTACCTAGGATTTTCACAGTGCCTGACAAGCCCTAGTCTTCACAAGGCTAAGCTTATTTACAGTATAATCTTGTGAGCCCTTGCTTTGTACTCCTATAGTTTAGTCACTCTTGGACTTTATCAAATACACATTAACGAATCCTTTCAGACACCTTACAAAGCCTCTGGGATCACTTCTCTCAATGCAGGAAGCCAGGCTCGGGGCAGCAGATGCTTTGAATTGTTTGCAGCTCTGGAACTGGAAGGGCCAAGCCAGCCAGTCCTCCCTAGAAGTAAGGAAACACCAGCACAGTGGCTGGACTAGGGCCCTGCCAACTCCGTCAGGGTAGGACACAGGCAGAACAAATCACCCACCCAAGATCTTGTTCCAGACTTCCCCTACTCCCTTACACAGCGTTTTTATTGCCCATACACCAACAAATTCAGGCCACCAGAGGAATGATCAGGGTGAGGCTGAGCTGATTCTCTTTTCGCCCTTAAAAGGACCTTCACAAATGCTCAGAAACTGGACTGGCCAGTTGCTGCACATAATTTATAGATTAGAGATGCAGAAAAACCTCCACTGGGTTTCAGAATTAATCTAGGTTACTAAAACGAGGAAGAATAATAACTAAGCATAGTATCTGCAGAAGGCTCGATCACAATGCATTACAGCAACATCAGTATCTTTCTCCTGCAATGCCCAGTGAGACCTTCCACGTGTGCATCCTGCTTTCGTTTTCTTAACTCAGTTACTGACAGCTCTGATCAGATCTTGGAAAATCTGCTAGGCTTCGTTCTTAAAGCCTCTGGAAGGTTTCCATGAGGATCTTTAGCAGTGAGGCATACTCTGCTGTTCTGTCTCCACACGCAGTTCCTTCTTTATTCACCACCTTTGAGCTGAAACAGCTTTCCCTAGAGCCTGAAACTGCAGTTAAATGAACATCACTGACCTATACAGGAGAAGCAAGTAAAATGCAAAGAAACAATGTTCAATTACATGTGGGATGCAGATGAAAATGCAAAACACTAGATGAATGGATTTTTTTCCAAATCCTTCATGAACCTCTGCTCCCAACTGAATCCTTAATGGCTTCTTAGCCCAAAGGTCCTCCCAATCCAGAACTGTGGACAGAAAAGCGTTTGGAAGAACTCCAAACCCCACACCAGCTGCTTCAGTTAAAAAAAAAAAGCAAGTACAATCACAAAAATACATCCTCTTTGTTGAGTGGAAAGCACAGGGTTAAAGCAGCCCAGGTAGGTATTCCGACACTGAGCGATCTCACTTTAGGAAATAATTTACACAATCTGTTTACCAAGAGAGGGCTTTGGGTTCCAAAGCACAAAACTATGCTGGGCTGCCAGAGCAGCAGAAGTGTAAACTGAAATCCTTTAACACTGATCACATCTAACAAACTGACCAGCATTTCCACTCAGTAGAATTTTTATTATTGATCCCTCACAGACTGTAATATTTTAGCATGAGTTAGGCCCAAGGCAGAAGAGAAACACTCTCCTACAAATACCTCTCATTTTGGCTTTTGTAGTGCCACATGTCACAAAGTTGTTTACATATTTCCATAGCATCAAAGTACACCCAATTCAAGACCATAAAATGAGTTAGAGCAAACCTAAAAGCAGCTACTGCACTGAGACTACTCGTTACCTTCAAGACAGCTGAACTCTCCCATCTCTTCTATCAAGCTTGTATCTCTAGTTGCCAGCTTAACCCCAGCTCTACAGATAGATTTCTCTCTACACGCCAGAGACTGGTTAAGTCTTCATCTAATTAAACAAACTACGCTATACAGTTACATCTGGCTTTCTACCTAGTGACCCTCTGCAGATATGGAAAAGTTGGATTTGTTTTCAAGCCATTAAAGCCAACTGTGAATTTCACTACTGACCTACCTGAACTCCAAACTTTCTGATGCAGTATTTTTTTTAAACAGAAACATATCATTTCACAGTACTTTGAGACGGCCCTCATGCCCATTTTGAGGATTCATAGCACGGTGCAGTTCAGGAACCAAATCAATCATTACATTGTATCACACTGTCTCTGCAAAGAACTACAATGAAGTTGCCACTGGATGTAAATTTCCTATTTATAGGTACCATAAACCAGCTGATAAGCTTGCTGCAGGATAGAATCATTCACTCATTTGAAGAACATGCTGGAAAAGTGAAAAATTGACTTTATTAGCTCAATACAGGCCAAACAAGCCCAACTAAAGGTCTCATGACATTTAACAACATTCCTCTAAGCCATTTGTATCAAGCTGTATCATTGGCAGTAGGTTGAGACCTGTTCCAGTGCTACTTCACTTCTCCAACCTTTACTATCTCTAGCTCTTTCACCAAGTCTTAAACTCAGCCTGCTCCTCACCTGCCCATTTAAAACCTAAAAAACATGTCTAGACAGGGGAATTGGGCAGTATTTTCATTAGTAAAAAGGAGAAATACTAAAAAAAAACAACAAACACACTTCAAATAAAATCTGAGCAAGTATGGTTTGATTTTTAAGGCAGCTTCAAATGTAAGTTTTTCTACAAAGAAATCAACAAATGTGGATTAAGCAGTCTACTTCACATACAACAGATTTTTCCCAAACTACATAAATTAGTAGACTAAAGGAGAAAGGACTGGCCAAGGGCAAGTAGTCAGTTTTCAAAGCAGAGGAGAGTACCATAAGTTCCTGTAGTATCTGTTATCTTTAACATGAACAAAGTCAGCAAGGCAACAACAGCAGGATTATAAAGTTATTCAAGAAGTCAAAAGCAAGTCTGACTATGAAGACCAGAAGTGTCTTGTAATATTGAAATGTCACCTACTGCTTTCACTGCCCGCTTGGTATCCACACATGCTCTGCACTAACCAGAGGGGAAAACCCTGGATAAAGACATGCAGTGATGCCCACCAACCTAGTTACCACTCCTGCTGAGGGATACTCAAGTCATTGTCATTACTACACTGCTCAAGAGATGTTAGAACAGAGCCAACCTTAGAAAAGATCAGGAACAAACAGAAAATATTCTGCTGTTGTCACAAGCCGCGCTATGTCAGCCTACAGGACAAGTAAGAGTGGCAACAGGCAGCCCAGCTGAAGAAGGGTATTTGTTAATCAGAAACCATGATAAAGAGGATGAAAAAAATCTGAAACAGCTTGGATTCCAAAGATGTAAAAACAAAAAAGTGTGGCTGGAAGCACGGTACTCAAATTATAAGTTAATTTCACACCTAAAGCTATCAACATAAAGTATCAACATAGCTCCTCTCCTTTATTACCATTTATTAAGTCTAAGACTTAAACCAAGTCTGATTTTTGCTGCTACAGGCAGGGTCATCCTTGTGAGCTACAAACTGCAGTTACACAACACATACACAGAAGGGGAAATTTTCACTTAGCTCTTCAAGTACTTGACACCTTTGAATATTTTCCAAGGCATTTGAATACTACCTGTGCTTTTTCAGTATAAAAACATACAATTGCTGCACACAAAGCAGTTCAAAATACCTGTCTAGGCATAATGTACTGCACTAATATTTAACTAGCCCTATCCGAATTAGACCAGTTAAGATTTCATTAAAAAAAATAGGCAAACCAGAACTGTACTCCACAGAAAATAAAAAAAAAAATAAAATCAAGTACACAGGGTCAGTGTAAACATGTTCTTTAATATCACTGAAATTTAGAAATGGAAGTTTTTAGATGGGCTTCAAATAAATAATTTTGATTAAGTGTTTACATATAAAGGGAGCTCTCAAAGCAGCAGTGCACAGTTTACAATTCCTCCCTGCTAACACAGCCCCAGCAAGAGAATGTACAGTAGGTAGTGCACACCGGAAAAAAACCCAACAATCACACCATACGGCACACTTGCCATCTTCGATGAAACCACTGAATATGAGGTTGAAAAGCAGGGGTGGGGGCGGGCAGGGAAGGCATGCACTGCCCTTCAAAGCACCACTATCTTCCCACAGCCTTTTTACCAGCATAATACAAACAAGAAGCCTGGGAATACAAGTCATCTTCCTGCTTCTAAAATTCACTCTTGAAGGTTAACGCAGCAGTGCTCCGATACAGAAAATGTATTCCTCAAACTGAAATTGCAGCATAACATATCATCTCCATCCCAGTTGGTCTCAGGGACACCTACTCTAATTTTTAAATTCCTCTCCAATAACTGCAGAAGTAATTCAGAAAGGTTAAGGACAGGCAAGAGCTGTTGTTTCTTGTAGATCCTGGCCCAGTGTACCCAAAAGAACCAAGACATAACAGGCCTCAGGAAGGTGTATGCTTACCCAGCAAAGTACCTGGTGTCCTACGTTACTCAAAACCTTCCAAAAGTAAAAATTCATCCTCAAAGTGAAGTTTTGCCTTTCTTAAACATCTCCAATTATTCTGCTGTAAAAATATGTCCAATGTGAAACCTCTCACATCAGAACAAGAAGATTTAAAAATCCAGAAAAGCCAACAAGAGATCAATTATAAATATGCCACAAATATACTTGCAAAAGAGTTACTCTAAATTGTTTTCTTTAAGTTACTGTTTCATCAGAGCACTTTCTCTCTGCAGATATGGGTAGGGCAGTACTCCACTCTGTACTGTGGTTCAACATGCTATGCACCGCAGTGCTTCACCACAGAAGCACATAACCTACTAGCATAAAAATTCCTCACAGCTATCCCGTTTCATTATTCCTTATTTTTTTTCCAGGTATATTAGAAATGGAGAAGAAAGTTCTGTCTCTCTCTGCTGAGTCAATAAAAACTTACTATGTAATACTGCTATGTACCTACTGAATAAATATTACAGAAGTTAAAAGATTGTTTCAATTGCTATCTTGGCTTTGGCAAAACATGAATTGGGCTAACATACACTGCATACTTCACACATTTGAGTAGGGCACACTGCAACATTTAACAGATACAAAATAAAATAAATCTCAGATTTCTAAAACTGTCAGTACACAGGATTCCCAAGTTGTTCTAAATACAGGAGCAGGGTAATCAGTTTTCAAGGAAAGCCACATAGTCAGTCAATCTGGCCAACTGCTGTTCGTTTGGAATTGGTGGAACGGGAGCAGGTTCTACAAAGATAAAACAAATCCATCATTAATGAGATTAAGAAAACAAACCCATCCACAATATCATTCACCACAACAGTAAAGAAAAAATTAAATGCATCAAACTGTTAAACCATTTCATGCAGGCATATCCTAACTGTGTCTCCTACCTAAGCAGCTTTAGCTGACTTTTCTGTCATCTGCAACATTAAGTAGTCCAAGAGTTACTAACAGCAAAGACAGCTCTAACAAGTTCCAGTTGTCAGCAGTCTCCAAAGGATTTTTTTGCGTATATTAGAGTCTGAATAATGAAGACTGATAGTACTTCCACTTGACAATAAAGCTCCTGGAGCTCTTCAGTTGCTCCTTTCCTTACAAGCTGCCATACTGAAAATATCAAATAAATCCAGAAGCTTTGACCAATAAAACACAGCAAAGTACTGCACAGGTTGCAGGAGAATGTAGTGCACATGCAGATTCTTATATAAATGCCAGCTAACCGGAGATTACAGTTTAAAAATAGGTTGAGAGACAAGTGACTACAGCCAGAGAGTTAAGTTAGGAATTAAAAATCAGAAATTAAAAAAAAAAGCAGGAAAATTTGCATTTACTCTTCCTGAAGAGTTACCAGACTAGCATTCAGGATAGAGTGAAAGCAGACATACTTCTCAGGGCTGCAAGTACGTGACACAAGAGGCTGACAATCCAAAGATGTTTTCAACCCTAGCTCTCAAAATTGGCTGGGAATAAAACTTGAAAATTTAAGACACTTTCAGCAACTGTTAAGACACAGCAAGCCACCAACTCAGATCTGCTACCGCTACCTTGTGAGCAACAGAGACAACAGTGTTTTGAGAATCGGTATGACACCGCATATTCCACCTCAATTCATTAATTGAGCTCTGAGGAAAACCAGAAGATTGCTTCCTTCTAGAGGGAAGACTTCCAAAGTCCCACGTCACACAAAAGCAATGAAACCTACTCAAGAGCTGCTTTGTGAAACAGCTGCCTCTAACGTCAGCAGTTTTAGCCAAAAGAGTTTTGTTCCACAGGGGCTGTCTACCCCTGCTTTGGAACCTGCTCCCTACTTCAGCTATGGAAGCAGGAATCTCAAGCACTTCTTAAAACGTCAGAGAAAGAGAAGACAGAGGAAGAAACACATTTAGACAGCACCTGACTGGGGTGGGGTTTTGTGAGAAGAGGGGGTAGAAAGACAGTATTTACTTTTCTAGGACTTAATTCCCATTTTGTGGTGCTGATGAAATTTTGTCTACATTAACTATTCAAGTTTAGATATATGCAAGTAGATTTATATATAAACAGAAAGTACCTGATGAAGGAATAAATCTGTTAAAAGATGCTTCCAGGGCACCTGCAGAAAAACACACTGAAGTCAGCCCAGTGGACCAATTATGAACAGTTCTGTACAGCAAGCCAAAGCTAGGTGAAAAATTAATTAAGCCTTTTCATTTATCACATTTTAATTCATATCTAAAAAGCAGACTACACAAGGTTTAGCTGGTTATACACACGCAGCTTCAAAACGAATTAGTGTCCTGCCTTTCTTTTGCCTCAATAGTAGTTCTTGCACTCACTTTTGGAAAAGAACCACACGTAACTTGTTCCCAGTACTTGTAAGCACTGCATATTTTGCAACCAGATCATAAAAAATCTGATCACATACAAAGGCTCAGGGCTCTGGTTGGTTATGTGCCTCCAGGGATAAATTTCAACACCTTGCCTGGGACATGCTTCGTATAATGTTCTAGGCTCTGAACACCTCCAAACTGCGCTCATACAAAGAGCATATTCTCTTAGCTTAATAAATGTTGTCCTTACAGACACGCTATGATTTGGCTCCTTCTTCCAGAGCTGCATTGTGTAGTTTGAGAGCACTCATTTCATCCTGCCTTCGTAGCGTAACATATGGTTTTGCCTCAGCCAGTCACAGATACAGCTTTAGGGGGAAAAAAAGTGCACCAAGTACTTCTGAAGGTTGAGCTTCGCAGGAACAGAAAGCCTGTTATTAACACTGTGACACTCAAGAAAAGATCCAGCAGAATAAATTTTAAAAAGCAAAGGAAATTATACCAAGTAGAGGTCCTCAGAATACAGAGGTCCACTAGATCCCTGCCCAGGGAAAGAATTTCTACTTCTGAAAAAATTCTCAGGTTGAAAACGGTGTATTTTTAACTCATCTTTATTAAATTAAGACATGTCATTTGAGGTCATCCAACTTATGTTCCACTGAGTCAGAGCCAGAACCAGAGAATCGGGAGGAATCATAGCATATCCTGCCTGTTTTTGTTTAAAAAAGTTGATTTGAGGATGTAGTTTAATCCAAACTACTTGTAATCCCAAACCCACCATTTTGTACTTCTTACATTTTATAAACATTGCATGTTTATAAGTGGCATAAACCCCCATAAAATATCTAAAAAAATATTTTGCACAATTTTAATTAAAAGCTAACACCTCATTACTGGAAAAAGTTACAGTCAATGAAGTAACAGCTCCACCTACCTGGCTTTTTAGGCATTACCATACGAGTTGAAAAGTCTGCTTGCCAGCCCTGCTCTAACACACCTGAAAAGGCATTTTTACATTCGTAAGAACAAGCATCTTATATAATTGCTAGCAATGTAAAATAAAGATGCACATTAAAACCAGTAGAAAAGTATCTCAGTTCTCTGCCTACATGCCGCAGCTCCAAGACATACTTCTAAAAATATCTATATTTAAACATGTAATTCAACAAATAACACTATTAAAATAATAGCACATGGAACTACCTTAATCCACTACCTTCACTCTTCCCTCACCATTCAATTGCCTTAACACTGCCACATATAGAAGGGGAGAATAACCAATGGTAACTGAAAAAAAAAACCAACAGACCACTCATTCAGAAGACAATTTTCTCTATATTCTCTTTACAACAGCCGCAGAATTTGTATACACGTTTCTATTTACCATCACTTAAAGCTCTCTAATATCAATCATCTGTAGAAAAACTATTCAGTGAATAAACGTAAAATACCTTTCACAGCTTCTTCTACAGGAAGCCCAACGAAGGCAGCAAAATCTTCTGCAACTATTGAGGTATATGCCTGAGAAACCAGTCCAAAGGCACGTCTCCTAGTTGCATCTATAAAGAGATAAACACTGTAAGCAGATAGACTAATCTTCATAACTACCAAATCACAGAAAATTTTTCCAATTCTAAGACATTTGGAAAACCACTATCACCCTTAAAGCCAGCACTTTACAAGTTCTCCCTCCCTTCCCACAATTCACCAAAGTACCACAGGCAGCATCCAGAGACAACATCTTGCTCTATGCCAGAACAAAACCCCTCACGTTTAACTTCCAAATGCATTTTGTGGCATATTGGGTGCTGCCACCAGTGTATAAACCAGCTTAGGAAACTCTGCTTCTGATGATTGCTCCATTTGCAACAAGCTTTTGTGTCAAACTGCTCAGAATCAAGTTAAAAAAACCAACCAAACAAAAACACACCACACAAAACACCTAGTTAAACTACCCATGCCTTTTTCACCACATCTGCTCTGACATCAAAGCATCTAAAGATGAGTTGTTTCTAAAGCTACAGAGAATGTTATTGCAAAATACACTGGAAAGTTTTTTAGCAGTCTGTACTGCCCTCTAACAGCAAGACTTCATATGTTACTGTTACATAGTCTATAAAGCATTTGTCTAAAGCCATATTTAAAAGAAGAATCTTTTCATAAGTGTCACAAGGTTCTGAAATGTCAAGCCAAGCTCCCCAGATCACTGGTTACATGGCTGATAAAACTCAGTAACTAATAGTTTATTTTGCTGTTACAGAACAAAACATACAGTGTATGAAATTCCAATATGAAAGCATACATACTCACATACACAATCCTAACAAATCATCTCAGTTAACTTCTACAAGCTGTTTTTTTTTTGTAGTAAGTTTTTTATTTACACCTTACAGCTAAAATCCTTTAAGTAAAACCTACAAAAACTTGGCAACAAACTTCCTGACTACTTCTGATTTTTCACAGTAAGTAGCCATTTGTCTGTCTATCGGTGTTTCAGCACTCACTTTAAGAACACATACAATCCCACGCTACCCACAGAGGATCAGGTTGTACCTCTTAGTGCTTCCATGATTGGTTGAATGGTCTCGGACCACTGATGCGCACTGATTGTTGTATAGATTCCTGGAAAGTCCCTCTGCCAGATCCTCTGTCCTACTGACCAAACCGCACCAAGTTCAGCATTTGCCTGTTGCGAAGAAAAACACATCACCACAAACAGGTAATCCAAAACAATGTATCCTCTACTGTGATCACACGGTATAAACTCATTTCCAGTCCCTTTCCCATCGCAAGAGTATAACACAACACCTGCAAAGATGAACAGAAAACGCATTGGCAACTCTTGTTCTAGCAGGTACCACTGCCATGAGCTCCTTGATCCATCTTCTGCCACAATTTTATCACCCACATAAGCAAAGCCTGCTCACATCAGTCACACCAATCCAGGTTGACATACCAGCTAAAACAAGCACAGAGGATAACCTTCACTCAGGCTGGAGCTGCAAAAACACAGGCACACCTTGTTTTCTGCCTAGAGGCATGCTTGCCTCTCCTGTAGAGGATGCCTGCATAGTGAAGGCAATTTTCAACTTGCAGGTCTTGCAACCTTGACAACAGGTCACACTTAACAGGGTGCCGTAACTCAGTACCACTGCTTCACATGAAATGCAAGTTACACCAAAAAAAGCCAGAGTAACAGAGTAATTGCTGTGCTACCGATACAGGTTTCACGCCAAGTAAAATTTGGTCCAGATGACTATCAACTTACATAACTACTTTCCTCTTGAAAGAACACTGTTTCAAACAATCTGGCAGTTCCCATCTTGACCATGAGGTTTCCTCATACAAGACCACGGAACACTTATTTCCTTGTAAAACGTTGTCCTGGGTTTAGCTAAAAACCCAGTCCTGTTTAGTGATTTTTACTTTTCAGTTTAGTGTCTTCTAAAAGGCTGCACGTTCTGAAGTCAGCAGCATGTTTTTGCAGACAGTGTGTGCTACTGGCAGTGATAACACCTGATGTTTACAGTCACTGCCTGGGACTGGTATGTAGAAAGGCTCTTGCTTATACTTATTCCTATAGTGACCAAGGCCACTGCTGGCTCTTGTGTGCCACGCTGGGGGTGCTGGGTAGTAAGAGGGGGGCACAAGGAAGTAAAAGGTGGCACCTCCGGGGGGTAATAGACAGGACAGGTGACCAACGAGAGTATTCCATCCCATATACGTCATATCTGGTATAAATTGAGTGATCACGAGAGTTTCGGCCCTTTTTGGTCCTTTTGCCCCTTTTGCCCTTTTCGCCCTTCCTTTCTGCAATGGCCGGTGTCCAGAGAGGACTCCATCTGACCTCCTGATTTTGATCCGGATCCTGAGTTCCCGAATCCAGCTCCCTGTATCCAGCTCCCGCCGCCGCTGAGCCTGGGGTTTTCCCCAGTGCCTCCTGCTCTGCAGCACCAGTGGTGATTTGTATCGGGGGAGGGAGTCGGGTTTGATATCGGGCTATTATCTATAGTTGTATATAGTTCTTTACTTTTATCTTTTTACCATTATTCCTATTACTTTCATTAAAGCTGTTCTAGTTCGTTTTTTTTCTTCTCTCATCCGTAAGTCTCTCTGCCTCATTCCCTTTTCTCTTCCCGTTTGGGGGGGGGGAAGAGGGGGTTAGAGAGCGTCTGTCCGTGTTAGTGGCCGGCCCAGCCCTAACCCGCGACAGATTTATTGGCGCCCAACGTGGGGCAAGAAAACAAACACCAATCAGGCTCAGAATATTTTACCAGCTATTTAGATACGTCTGGGCTCTGATATATTGCCCGCATAGTTTAAATTCCATCCAGCGCATTTGAGAGCGTATCACATCTTTTCTTTGAGAGTTCTGAAGGGTTAGAGGAGAAAAACCGGACAGCTCACATCATGTTATCGGTCGGTGAAATGTTATGTCATGTTCTTTTAAATGTGGGTTCCTCCCTGGGTGTCAAAATTTTGTCCAAACTCTCGAGTGTGATTTGGTATATCGTTCTGTGGTTTGCCTGTTCTGGTTTCATGACAAGATTTCTCACTGTACTGGGTTTTTTTGGGTCGGTGTATTCTGCAGTAATTTGGGTGATCGGCATACCTGAATACCTTAAGAGCACAATGATGAATTTTGTTTTTAACTACACTTTCAATTTCACCTTAGGAAATTATACCAATTTGTTTGCTAATCTGAGTATACCAGGTTTTGGGGATTGTGATTGTGATTGCGAATGCAGTTATTTTAATCGAAAGATTGAATTGTTATTGATTCTGATGTTAATGCCCATGAATCTCTTGGCATTGTGGCGTTTCTGTAGGAATTTGTGCAAGTCATTGAGTATCACTGTGTCCTTTAACACTCAGTGTGTATCAGCAAATGTCGCCCCTGTGACTAGAAAGAAACATCGGAGAAAGTCAATTGCCCTACCAACAGATAACACAACTCCAGGACAAAGCCCTCCTAAAGTAGCACCATCAGATGACTCAGATTCAGACTCAGGAAAGAAAGCTGGTATCCCTGTGACTGGGAAGAAACATCTAACAAAGACAAATCACCCAACATCAGATGGTTCTGATGCAGGAAAGGGTCCTTCCCAATTGAAGTCATCAGATAGTTCAGGGTCAGAATCAGACGCAGTTGTCAAACCTTTAACTCTGAGGGACATGCGAGATGTGAGAAAGGACTTTGGCCGTCGTGAGGGTGAATCATATTACAGGTGGTTACTCCGGTGCTGGGATAAAGGAGCCGAGACCATTAATCTGAACGGTAAAGAAGCCAAACAGCTGGGATCCCTGTCTGGAAACGCAGGCGTTGACACGGAACTTGCAAAAGACGACAACAGTCTCAGCCTCTGGAGACGACTCTTGACAGCTATTAAGAACCGGTATACCCACAAGGACGATATTCCTATCCACACAATCAACTGGACCAGCATGGAGAAAGGCATTAAGTTCCTGAGAGAACTAGCAGTGAGAGAGGTGATTTACAGTGATCCACAAACAATTTTAAACCCTGATCAAATGCCCTGCCACAAACACGTTATTCAGATGTTTGTGAGGAGTGCCCCACCAGTATATAAGCACACCTTGTCAACAATGGTCTGGGCATTAGATGGAGATGGTCAGGTACCAACAGTGAGTGAAGTGGCCAACAAAGCACGACAATATGAAGACAGTACTGCCAATCCCCAACAAATTCAGATTGCTGCCATGGAAAAAATAATTGAGGAAAACAACAGATCACTGGAGAAATCAATTGAAAAAGCGATTGAGATAACAATGGAAAAAAACAATCAAGCGATTGAGAAAGCAATGGAGAAAACCAATGAAGCAATCGAGAAAGCAATGGAGAAAAATAGTGACTCATTTGAGAAAACCAATCAATCATTAGAGAAGCTGATTGATGCATTGTCCAAGAGAGATGACAGACCTCAATGGAGCCGCGTTGATGCTGTTAGGAAATACAGACCTTCAAGATCAACTAAAAATGATGGTAACTTGTCACGGAATGACTTGTGGATATTCCTACGTGGATATGGTGAGGACATGAGAAACTGGGATGGAAAACCTACTTCTGCTCTACGAGAACGAGTATCCAATTTGCGAAACACCAACAGAAGACAACAATCTGCCACGAGAAGGAACAATCGGAATGTAAATGTAGTTAATACTGTGAATCAGGTAAACCCTGTGAATCAACCTCAAAATTAGAGGGGCCCTGCCTCCAGCCAGGTGGAGGAGAGGGACAACCAAGTTTATTGGACTGTGTGGATTCGGTGGCCTGGCACATTAGAACCACGAAAATATAGAGCTCTGGTGGACACTGGTGCACAGTGCACTCTAATGCCATCGAATCATACAAGTACTGAAACTGTTACTATTTCTGGAGTGACGGGTGGTTCTCAACAACTGTCTGTATTGGAGGCCGAAATGAGTCTTACTGGGAATATGTGGAAAAAGCACCCTATAGTGACTGGTCCAAATGCCCCGTGCATCCTTGGCATAGACTTCCTCAAGAGAGGGTATTATAAGGACCCAAGAGGGTATCGATGGGCTTTTGGCATAGCAGCTGTAGAGACTGAGGACATTGATCAGCTGTCTAGCTTGCCCAAACTGTCAGAGGAGTCTAGTGTCGTAGGGCTGATGAAAACTGAAGACCAACAGGTACCAATTGCTACTAAAACAGTACATCGACGACAATATCGTACCAACCGAGACTCTGTAGTTCCCATCCATAAGTTGATACGTCAATTAGAAAGCCAAGGAGTGATCAGCAAAGCTCGCTCACCATTTAACAGTCCTATCTGGCCTGTCCGTAAGTCTGATGGAGAATGGAGATTGACTGTAGACTATCGTGGCCTAAATGAGGTTACACCACCAATGAGTGCTGCCGTGCCGGACATGTTAGATCTTCAGTATGAGCTGGAGTCGAAGGCAGCTAAGTGGTATGCCACAATTGACATTGCTAATGCATTTTTCTCTATTCCTATAGCAGCAGAATGCAGGCCGCAGTTTGCTTTCACCTGGAGGGGTATCCAGTACACCTGGAACCGACTGCCCCAGGGCTGGAAACACAGCCCTACCATCTGCCATGGACTGATCCACACCGCCCTGGAGAGGGGTGGAGCTCCAGAACATCTGCAATACATCGATGACATCATTGTATGGGGTAACACAGCAGAAGAAGTTTTTACAAAAGGTAAGAAAATAATTGAGATTCTTTTGGATGCTGGTTTTGCCATAAAGAGAAGCAAGGTCAAGGGACCTGCACAAGAGATCCAATATTTGGGAGTGAAATGGCAAGATGGGCGTCACCAGATCCCAATAGACGTGATTGACACAATATCAGCTATGTTGCCACCAACTAACAAAAAAGAAACACAATCCTTCTTAGGTACTGTGGGTTTCTGGAGAATGCATATTCCTGGTTATAGTCCGATTGTGAAACCTCTTTTTGATGTGACTCGAAAGAAAAACAAATTTCAATGGGGCCCTGAACAGCAACAGGCCTTTGAACAAATCAAACAAGAGATTGTACAAGCAGTAGCTCTTGGGCCAATTCGAACAGGACAAGATATTAAAAATTTGCTATATACTGCAGCTGGGGACAATGGTCCTACCTGGAGCCTCTGACAGAGGGCACCAGGAGAAACTCGAGGTCGACCCTTAGGATTTTGGAGCCGAAAATATAGAGGCTCTGAGGCCAACTATACTGCAACTGAAAAAGAAATACTGACCGCATATGAAGGAGTTAAAGTTGCTTCGGAAGTGATTGGTACTGAGGCACAGCTTCTCCTAGTACCACGAATACCAGTCCTAAACTGGATGTTCAAGAGTAAAGTTCCTTCCACACATCATGCCACTGATGCTACATGGAGTAAATGGACTGCCCTAATTACACAGAGAGCTCGAATGGGTCATCACAATCGTCCAGGACTTTTAGAGGTAATCGCAGACTGGCCACAAGGTAAAGACCTTGCAGTGCCCCCAAAGGAGGTGGTGACACGTGCTGAGGAAGCTCCACCATATAATCAGTTACCAGATAATGAAAAGCAATATGCCCTATTTACTGATGGATCTTGCCGCCTTGTAGGAAATCGTCGTAAGTGGAAAGCTGCTGTGTGGAGTCCCACACGACGTGTTGCAGAGGCAACTGAGGGAGAAGGTGGATCAAGTCAGTTTGCAGAGGTAAAAGCCATCCAGCTGGCCTTAGACATTGCTGAACGGGAAAAATGGCCAGTGCTCTATCTCTATACTGACTCATGGATGGTGGCAAATGCTTTTTGGGGTTGGTTAAAACAGTGGAAGCACAATAACTGGGAGCGCAGAGGTAAGCCTATTTGGGCTGCTGAACTATGGCAAGACATTGCTGCTCGGCTAGAGAACTTAGTTGTAAAGGTGCGTCACGTAGATGCTCATGTGCCCAGAAGTCGTGCCACTGAAGAACATCGACACAACCAGCATGTGGATCAGGCTGCTCAAGTGTTCCAAATAGACTTGGACTGGGAACATAAAGGTGAACTGTTTCTAGCTCGGTGGGCCCACGACACTTCAGGACATCAGGGAAGAGATGGAACATACAGATGGGCTCGTGACCGAGGGGTGGATTTAACTATGGACGCTATTGCGCAGGTTATCCGTGATTGTGAAATATGCGCCGAAATTAAGCAAGCTAAGCGATTAAAACCTTTGTGGTATGGGGAACGATGGTTAAAATATAGCTATGGGGAGGCCTGGCAGATTGATTACATCACACTTCCTCTAACTCGACAGGGTAAGCGCTACGTGCTCACTATGGTGGAAGCAACTACCGGATGGTTAGAAACATATCCCGTACCTCACGCCACTGCCAGAAACACTATCTTGGGCCTAGAAAAGCAGATCCTGTGGCGACATGGCACTCCAGAAAGAATTGAATCAGATAATGGGACTCATTTCAAAAACAATCTTATAGACAATTGGGCTAAAGAACATGGTATTGAATGGGTATATCATATTCCTTATCATGCACAAGCCTCTGGGAAAATTGAACGATACAATGGACTGTTAAAAACTACTCTGAAAGCTATGGGAGGTGGAACTTTTAAAAACTGGGACAAGCATTTAGCACAAGCCACCTGGTTAGTTAACACCAGAGGATCCATCAATCGTGCTGGTCCTGCTCATTCAGAGCCTCTGCATACTGTAGAAGGAGATAAAGTCCCTGTGGTGTATGAAAGGAATTTATTGGGGAAGACTGTCTGGGTATTTCCTGCTTCAGGCAAAGGCAAACCCATTCGTGGGGTTGCTTTCGCTCAAGGACCTGGAACTACTTGGTGGGTGATGATGAAAGATGGTGAAGTTCAATGTGTACCTCAAGGAAATTTAACTCTAGGTGAGAATACTCGATTTAATCCTGTATGATGTTGTTACATAATACTAACAGTGTTCAATAAGTGTTTTTCAGAGTAATAAACCAGTGATGACCAGAGCTGACCTCATCAAGTGACATCCAGCAACTGAGCTAGCCTTGTTGAGTGACGTCCAGTAACTTCTTCGAAATGAACCTACAACCTGTGGACACGAACTGTAACGAATCTCACATGAACTTTCCTGCCCTGAGAGACTGCTATGATGGATGGAACCGACGATTATGAACTTTATGAATTTACTGAACTTTCCCTATAAGTAGATCATTAGCTCGTGATCAGTATGAGGTAAATGGTATGGAATAAGGGGTGGAATGTCCTGGGTTTAGCTAAAAACCCAGTCCTGTTTAGTGATTTTTACTTTTCAGTTTAGTGTCTTCTAAAAGGCTGCACGTTCTGAAGTCAGCAGCATGTTTTTGCAGACAGTGTGTGCTACTGGCAGTGATAACACCTGATGTTTACAGTCACTGCCTGGGACTGGTATGTAGAAAGGCTCTTGCTTATACTTATTCCTATAGTGACCAAGGCCACTGCTGGCTCTTGTGTGCCACGCTGGGGGTGCTGGGTAGTAAGAGGGGGGCACAAGGAAGTAAAAGGTGGCACCTCCGGGGGGTAACAGACAGGACAGGTGACCAACGAGAGTATTCCATCCCATATACGTCATATCTGGTATAAATTGAGTGATCACGAGAGTTTCGTCCTTTTTTCGCCCTTTTGCCCCTTTTGCCCTTTTCGCCCTTCCTTTCTGCAATGGCCGGTGTCCAGAGAGGACTCCATCTGACCTCCTGATTTTGATCCGGATCCTGAGTTCCCGAATCCAGCTCCCTGTATCCAGCTCCCGCCGCCGCTGAGCCTGGGGTTTTCCCCAGTGCCTCCTGCTCTGCAGCACCAGTGGTGATTTGTATCGGGGGAGGGAGTCGGGTTTGATATCGGGCTATTATCTATAGTTGTATATAGTTCTTTATCTTTTTACCATTATTCCTATTACTTTCATTAAAGCTGTTCTAGTTCGTTTTTTTTCTTCTCTCATCCGTAAGTCTCTCTGCCTCATTCCCTTTTCTCTTCCCGTTTGGGGGGGGGAAGAGGGGGTTAGAGAGCGTCTGTCCGTGTTAGTGGCCGGCCCAGCCCTAACCCGCGACAAACGTATGATCTCAAACTGAAAATCTAACCAACAGTAAAACCTAGAAGCATATCTGCCATTATAATTAGCCAAATCCTCAAAATGCATCTTTGACCCAAGCACAAAACAAGTGCCTTCAGAAAGCTGATCAATTTGAAGATGCATCTTATCTGAAGTCACTTTTCACTGTACAAATTATTCTGCATCCTCACGTAGAATGTGGCCGCAACCCACAGTCAGATCCCATTGCTTTCCTTCGCCTGCTTACCCTCTATCATGAAGCCTTCTACTAAAAAGACTACAGATTCATGGAATTCTTTTGAACCAGACGATTTGTGAAGAAAATGAGGCAGCAGCTGAGCAACTGGGAGATCTTAAAGACCAATATGCCATCTACTGGGCAAGCAGTTCATAGCACAGAACTGCACCCAAACCCACCCACCAAAGAGAATCCGCCCTAAATCATAATTTAGAGGCTTATATGAAACTGGTTTAGCATCAAAATAGTATTTTATGAAGTACTTACAGATTTGATAGCAGGAGGGATTCTTTTCCAAAGATATCGTGCGTTATTCCTAAAAAGATTAAATTCAATTACTTCTCAGGAACCAAATATCTGCTACAAGGACATACCAACAGGTTTCTTCAGATGCTGTAATAAACAAGTCTCAGTGCTTTAAAATACTCTTTCTATATCTACTGAGGTAGAAAAACTAAGCTACTCTCAAGTAGACAGCATGACTGCCACAATACAACGAATAGTTCATCGACTGTCTCATTCAACACTAGTTTAGAAAAGGTTTTTCATTTATCTACCATAGGCAGCACTCTACAAAAGTTAGTTTTTACAGTTTTGTTTTTGGAATAGCTGCATCTTTGATGAACACACATACAAACAATAACTTTTCAAAGTGTCAGCAGTCATATAAATCAGTGGTCTCCAAACTTTGATCATGCACTTCCAGCAGAAAAACATTTCTGAGCACGCACTCCCAAGAATATGCATATGTATTTATACATTATATGCATGTACTACCACATTAATGTATTATGTACATTATGGAGCACACAAATGCAGACATTAAAAAGGATGAAATAAACACCACTTAAAAAGATATTTCACTTATTAGCAGTACAGAAATGCTTTCTTCACATGCCCACGCCTCACTTTGCAGACTAAATATTTCAACTGTTTTGTTCATGTTCTTCCCAAGTCAGTTTTGTCACATACGTTCTGGAGATTTAGACATACTGAAATATTTAGACCTTGATCTTTAGAACACAGGTGTCAAACTTAAGTGGTTATAAATTCTCAGAAAGATTTAAAACACAAAACAGAGAAAAAGACTCACTGCTTTTTATTAAAGCAAAATTATGAAACATCAGAGCTCTAAAACTTCAAATTCACTTGAACCAGGGCTATCTGCATTAAATCTAATACTCAGTGTCAGCATCCAGGGAATTTTTGCTGAAAGAACACACATCTACAAGGCAAGAAAACACTCAGACCTTCGAACGCCCACACCAATGTTTGGTAATCAAACATGGCAGTGTCATTTATTTGGTCCGAACAAATAATCAGCAATTTCTCAATAAAACCCTAAACATAGCAAATCAAGTTGACACAAGGACATGGTAGTAATCCACCAGGCTGAACTCAAAGGATTACTGCTTCATGTAGATTTAGCTCATTCAAGCCAACAGTATCCCTCATTTTTAACATGGACATTTTAGTGTTATCCCACTGTAATTTAAACATAAGGAGCAGCATGCAATCTTACTCAAAACAAATACAGTTTTGAAAAGCTACAAATCAAAATCCTGAAGTGTCCGACACTTTCCAAAGAAGCCAATTTCACTATTTAATAAAATTTCTTGCTAAAGCCAATCTCCTTCCCTACAGTTCAACAGGTTGAGCAAGAGCAAACAAAGGAGAATAGTTTTCCTGACAAAGCAAGTGGTGAAAGACTTAATTCCATGATTTATTTCTTTAACACAGCACTGCCTACATGCATCTTGTTAGTCACACAACCAACTAACAACATTCTAGCAACTGCAGCTCCAGTTAACAGCAACAAACTCAGCATCTGAAGGTAACGATTAAGACAAGCCACTTACATGTCATTATGCAACAGGTATAAAGCTAGAAGTTGGCCATAAACAAGGGGTGTTGCAATTCCTCCAGGGGCCTAAAAAACAAATACAAACACTTTGATTATACATTTTAAGAGCGGTGTCTTACAAAACACATCAGGAAGCCAAGTTAAATGAAAACTGAACACTACACAACAATCAAATTTATTTTTACCTTCCCCACATAATAGGTCTGGACAAGCTGTCAGAGTTGCTCTGTTATATCAGTGCAGTTGTACGTTAAGACGAAGAGTTGCACATGCCAGAAGTTTTACTTACAACACTTTGTCTTGCTGTACAAAGTAAGGTTATATCTTGCATTACTCCGATGTCCTAGCTTATGCTCATAGAAGTGGTAACCATTCCACTTTACAGTTTCTCAAAAACACCTGTTCTATTCACTCAAATTTCATTTATCTTAAGCTGAACTTCAGTTCAATGCAGCAGAGTAAAGCTTCTTTGCTCACTAAACTGCCCTTCTTAAAAATCTAAACTAAGATTTGACACTTGCCACACTTTAGCAGACCTCATAAACCATACAAGTAGAAAAAAAATAATTACAATAAAGTTGTAAGTTTTTTTAAGTCTATAATTATTTCAAAGCTGAAAAGTTTTCCAATAAGGTTTTAGCAGTTTATCAAAAGATAGTGCAGCAAGCACTCACAGGAAGGCCATTACTCAGCTATTTGTTTTAATTACATGTCTGATTTACAGGCTCATCTAAGCTAAAAGCAGGTAATTCTAAGTGCAACACTCTGCACCTGAGTCAGGGCAATCCTCACCTATCAGTACAGCCTGGGGGATAATGTACTGGAGAGCAGCCCTGAGGAAAAGGACTCAAAGGTAGTGGAGGACAAAAAGCTGAACATGAGCCAACAACACACACTCACAGCCCAGAAGGCCAGTCGCATCCTGGGCTGCACCAGAAGAAGCGTGGCCAGCAGGTCGAGAGAGGTGGTTCTGCCCCTCTGCTCTGGTGAGACCTCACCTGGAGGACTGTGTCCAGTTCTGGAGCCCTTAACACAGGAAGGACATGGACCTGTTGGAGCAGGTCCAGAGGAGGCCACAAAAATGATCAAAGAGCTGGAGCACTTCTACGAAGACAAGCTGAGAGAGTTGGGGCTGTTTAGCCTGGAGAAAAAAAGGCTCCAGGGAGACCATATAGCAGCCTTCAAGTACATGAAGGGGGCTACAGGAAAGCTGAGGAAGGACTATTTACAAGTGTGCGTGGCAATAGGACAAGGGGCAATGGTTTCAAATTAGAGTAGATTTAAATTAGGCCTTAAGAAGTTCTTCGCTGTGAGGGTGGGGAAACACTGGCACAGGTTGCCCAGAGAGGTGGTGGAGGCCTCATCCCTGGAGACATTCAAGGTCAGGTTGGATGGGGCTCTGAGCAACCTCATCTAAAGATGTCTCTGCTCACTGCAGAGAGTTTGGGCTAGATAGGCTTTAAAGGTCCCTTTCAGCCCAGTGCATTCAATGATTCTGTGATTAGCTATGTCACTGAGCACATATCGCATCATCCTCAGCCATTCTTACACTGTTCTCAGGGCTCATCTTCCACCTAAAAATACAAGTTTCTGACACTGTCCCCTGGATTACACCTGTTTGAACTATAGAAATTAATCTTTGGTGTGTGTCTGTACTAAAAAGGAAATTCACTAGTTTCTCCACCAGAAGACCAGGGGACCAGAAAGGAAAACCAACTACCACCAAAACTGACTAGATTTAGAATTTATGAACTTAATAAAGAAAGCTCTGTTGCTGCATCTATCCTGAAAAGAAATTAAATAAAATTCAGCTTACATATCAACTCATGATCTGTGTCACAAAGCTTTTCACAGCAGATATTAGTGTGTCCACAAGAATCCTGGGGCTTTATCAAAGCATTTGGGAACTGTTTGCCAGAGGTGCACAGGATTACACTCAGTGGCTCTGTAACAGCTCCTGGGGCTCCACTGAGGTCCAACACCACACACTTCAAAGCAGGGAAGTCGGGAGGATATGTGAAGCCTCCTCAGATGGCCTGCTGGGCTCCACCTGCAAGACTCAGAACTCAGCCTGACACAACCCTTCCACCACCCCAGAGACCAAAAAGGCAGTCAATGGTACTCACATACCCATCACTTGAGGCAGCAAGTAGCTCATATTTTCAGCACAACAACCTTCTTTCAGCTCCATAACACTCTTCTACAGGACTTGGGAAAGATATCAAGAAGCTGCAGCACCAGGTTCAGAACATGAGAAGCACCCAGGCTCTGAACAGAAACATCAGCTACAGCTTGATGATGCACACCTGTAAGGACCCCTTTCATTTAATAATTATGTTTTCCACTGCAAAGGTGTCTGGTTTGTCAACACTAAAGTTCTGCTGTGGCAAATGATCACATATGGGATCAAGTCTCTCCCTTCAATTGCCGGGCTAGCAAGCCCTAAAAAATGAGAATCTCTAGAGAGCGCAGGAAAGAGGAAAATTCAAAACTTTCCCTCCTTTCACAGAATGGCCTGGGCTGGAAAGGACCTTAGAGATCATTTTAATCCAACCTCCCTGTCGTGGGCAGGGGTGCCACCTCTGGACTAGGTCAGGCAACATGTGAGAACCGAACAGGAATCGAACCCACAACCTTTGGTGTTTCAAGCACCATGCTCAACCCGCTAAGTTAAACCAGCCCTCAAATCACTGCAGTGGGATGCATGAGCACCACATTCAGAAAAGCACTAGAAGCTGTATAAGATGAGACAAGGTCTACAGATATCACCCAGGAACAGACTTTAGCATGAACATGGTACCACTTGGATTTACCACAAGCTGCAGCCTGATACGCTACCAATGCACACAATCAGACTTGAACACTCATCACAAAACAGGCTTTAAAACAGCACAAAGGAATTTTCCAACGTGAGCTCCCATAACACATGCACCACTGATTTCAGAGTAACTCAGTGCCCCACTCACCTTTTCAACACCTCCCTTTTTCTTAACCACATAAAACACACGGAAGCATAAAAACTCCCTTCAAAAACATCGTAACACTTATCCTAAACTGCACTCATTGGCGGGCAGCTTCCGAGTTTCTGAAGAGTTTTTAGGCGGGCTTTCGCCCGAGCGTCAGCACCGAACCCTCACAGCAAACAAGCACGACCACCCTTTCCCTGCAGGCTCGGCCCAGACTCTCCAAACGGCGCTTTCAGGCAAAAGCCCGCACTTACAGACACCGGCCTTCCCGCCGCCCCTAACCCACACCCCCCGGCGCCGCCGAGCGGGGCCAAGCCCCGAAGCCCCGCTGGGGCCCTCAACCAGGCCGCCGGCATCTCCGGGGCCGCCTCCTCCCCCGTCCCGCGGTACCTCAAGCTCCTGCGTCTCGCACTGCTCCTGAAGCTTCTTGAAGCTGAAGGAGTTCTCTGCCATCACCGCCACCGGCATCTTCCCCTCCCGCCGGTGCCCTCTCCTCCTCCTTCCAGACCCGCCTCCCCTCAGGAGGCGGCCGCGCCTTGACGCCACTTCCGTCGCGAGCAATGCGCACTTCCACTCGCCGCCTAAAGCGCGCGAGCCGTTCTACTCCCGCCTCTTTATGCTCTGGAGGCCTGAGGGGGCGTGGCCAACACGTGGGGGCGTGGCCAGCGGGGCGGGGCTGCGAGCGCCGGGGCTGGGGAGGGGACGGCAGGGCTGCTGGGCAGAATGTGTGTCATTCCCGCATTTTAAAGGAAGAGGTCGATGATACCCCTTTTTCCCCCATTATTCCTGTACGTTTGTGTGCAATAAACTGATTAGTCTTCTTTTTTTTTATTTATCTATCTCTTACATTACGTATAAGAGATATACCTTACATCTAATATAATATAATACAATATATGATATAATATGATATGATATATAATATGATACAATATGGTATAATATAATATGATATAATATAATATAAATATTTGCATATGCCCACCTTTCCCCAGAATCAGGCTTAGAAGCCTTAGTTACAGCTAAAGGGTGTTGTGTTTTTAAGTCATCTACATCTGAAGGATGAGATTTGAACACGTTTGCAGCACAGAGCATGGCCCCAGCTTGAGACACACGAATTGGGACAACAGATGGAAACTCTTATTTTTTAGCGTAAAATTAACCAGGTGGGCCTTGTTTTCTGCAAATTTTTGCTTTCCGATACAACGAATTTGCTTTCCATCGTCACTCACAGACCTGTATCCCTTGAACAAAACCTGACCCCAGCACTCCCCCGTCACCTTCCAGCATTGCCCCAAACATCATCCCCAAAACACGTTTATTCTTCATATTCTGCCAGGGACCCCTCCAGTTCTTTACAAGAGAGTTCCTCCCGCAAGCTGTGCTCAAGAGCTGCTTTTGCTTGCTACAGAATTAGGGTACCCTGTGCAAGCTTCAGCTGTGGCAGGGTGGTGCAGAGGTGTTCCTCACATTTTTGGATTAAAAAAAGAAAATAGGGATGCTCAGCCTCTTGATGCTTTGGCTTGAGGGAAAGCTGGCATTAAGCTTGGCCCCTTCGTTGGGGAGTCTCCAGGCTCTGGGTGGTAAGTCTTGGCAATGGAAAAATAAATACAGCGTGTGTTTCTGTTCACCATGGGATTTGCCTGGAGGAGAGCATCTCAGCAGAGGGCTCCAGGTGATGGCACTGCTGCTCCGCCGGCTCAGACATCACTTTTCCCAGCAACCCACCTCTCGTCCTGCTCCCATCCCTGCTGGCCACATCGATCCCGATGGCCCTTTGTTGCCTCCAGCTCCCTGCCAGCATCGCTTTGACATTCGGACATCTGAGAAGAACGCCGTCCTCACCTTCTGCTCCCATTCCCAATTATCTCGTGCTTTTCGGGAGGTGAGGCAGGGGAGCAAAGCGGGCGGCAACTTGTGATGGTGCTGGCGGGAGACCTTCCCTCAGCACCAGTGGGGTTGGGGTCAGGCCATCCCAGATTTCCACCACTGAGCACGTTGATTTGGGAAGGCTTCATCCCAATGGTGGGATGCCACAGGGTTGCAATTCTCCATCCCAACGTGATCCTCCTTCCCGGTGCCCGGTGCGAAGGCATGAGCCGGTCCCTGGCACCGCTGGGCCTGGGCAGAGCCACAGACTCTGTGCGGGCTCTTTCTCTCTGCAGGGCAATCATTTTATTTTGGGAAGGAAAAAAAAAAAAACAGTAGAAATGAAGCAGATGAGAGGTTTCCGCGAGAGGGCACTAGCTACAAGAGAAACTTTCTAAAAGGTCCAGGGAAAGGAGTCTGGGCTGTGGCTGCCTCCAAACATCTCACTATCCCTGCCATGTGAGAAATTCTCTTTTGGTACAGTTGGGGACTTTTTTGTATTTTTTTTTTGCAGGATTTCATTATGCTTTTGGGACAACAAAGGAAGTGTTGCTTTCCATTTTGGTTAGCTGAGCCACCCAAAGCCACCAGGACCTCTCTGGAAGAAACACTTCCATGTTGGGGCAGCCAAAAAGCTGTTTCTTTTTTGTTTTTTTAGTTCTTCCTTCCATCTCTCTCCACTCACCTTGCTTTAACACCCCAGGGGACATCTCCCTCCGAGTCCTAGGGTGCTGTGCTCCCTGTAAGCCGCACCAAGCAGGGCGATGAGCATCTCTGTGGGGTGTCCTGCCTAGTCGAAAAATCCCACTGCCGATGGAAACTTGCTCTGTGCCACCAAATTTAGTGCCCCACCTTGGCTTCTCATGGTATTTTACTTCCTTCATGTGCATGAGCTGCAAACTCTGTGGTTGAGAGAGATGGGGATGCTGCCAGAGGAGCTTAGCCGGGTCTTCAGATGCCGTCCTTGCCCCATGAGCAAAGAGGAAAACAAGCATCATGGCTGGGAGGTGAACCCTTCAAACAAGATGCTCTGACAGCCTCTCTTGTCTTCCTATCTTGAGCAAGAACGATTTCCACACCTGTTGCCAACATAGTTTCACTCAGCCCAGGGGCAGCGGTTTAATCTGTGCCTCAGAGGTGGGCCAGGAGATGCTATCTGCTGGGGATGTCCAAAAAGCCCAAATATTTGCTTTGGGAGGGGCTGAGGCTGGTTAATAGAGATGCATGGACCTGGGTCCCCAGGCAGAGCAAGGCAAGGTGAGAAAGCAGCACCTGGAGAGGTGTCACCAGCAGGCTGGTTTCTTTACATTAGGAGCTAATTTCGTCAAGACAAATTTCACCCTGGACATTTGCATTTTGGTCATGGGCCAAGAATACTTAGTGCATTTTAATTCTGACAAAATAAAAGAATAAAAAGTCAACTTACAACAAAACCAGCCCTTTGCACAGAAGGAAACTCATGGGTAACTCCCACAGAGACCAGCTCCCCATGTCATCCCAAAGACAGGATCCCACCTGGAGACCCTTTTGCATGGATTTACAAAACCTGGAGTTTCGCAAGCTTTAGTATCAGAAAACATACATGAAACCCCTACACCAGCACCCTGACATCATTGCATCATCCCCTTCTGAGTAACTTTCTTGCAGATCAGAGCACGGCCCTTCGCAAGCAGAAATCATCAAGCCATGAGGCTCAGGTTCACGTCCCATTGCCCCACCAGCACTGGTTTTATCCCTTGGAGAACAGCTTCTGTTGAATTGGAAAGTTTCTTGAATAGTGACGAACTGAACCCAAATCTGACCTTTTGCATGCATCCTTCTTCTCTCTTTTTCTTTTTTTTTCCAAAGCTGTTTAAGGGTGTGACAACATTTTTAGGAAGTGGATATGCTAAAAGGGAATATTCCCCCCCCCTCCCCACCCCTGTCTTTTAGGTTTTTCACATCACCAAAATCAAATATGCCAGATCTGGTGTATTTCTAGGGTTATTATAAATCTGGGAGGTTTGGATGCTGTTCCTGGGATTGTCCAGAGCCAGGACAGGATGAGCTTGGTCCCTTTATCATAGCATCATCCAGTACCTCTGGACAGTGACTGAGGCTGGCCGAGCTAGTATCCTCAGAAATCATGGGGTCATTTATTTTATTCAGAAGCTTCTCTTCGATTCAGGCAGTAAAAGAAGAAGCCAGACTTGGAAAACAGCTGAGCACATTGGAAAATCTTTCCTGCTGGCAAAGCCATCCAGGTTAAATTAATGGGAAAACTCCTTGACTTGAAAGGATCCTGTTTTTTCTTGGGCCCAGAGGCTTGAAAAGCACTTTAAGACATGGCTGCCAGCTGTTGCAGAAGTGTAAAGTAAATCTAATATGATTTTTATTCAGCTCCCAGCGGTGATGGCATGAAAATCTCAGCAACTCGTTTGTGCCTTGCATGAATTTTAATGTGGCAATGGAAATGGATTCCAGTTCTGCCATTTCGGACGGTCCCAACGAGACATAGGTTATCTTCAAAGTAACACCAAGGCGTTTCCAAGAAAGATTAGCAGAGATGTTGTGACAAGGCTTTATTTTCCTGGTCGTTTCCATGTGCTGCCTGTGATGTGGAGGTACCCTCTGGAAAGATGATTGCAAGAGGTTTCCCTTTCTCCTCTGCTTCAAAAGCTTTCCAGGCAAACAAAAGAATCATGATGGGGAACGTAAGATGTAGTGTGGTGATATGGAACAATAGGAAAGTTAATTTAATGTGCAAGTTAAAGAAAATGGTGGTAAAGGGTCAAGTTGAATCACTCCACACCCTTCCCAATCCCCTCAGTACCCTGATTTATATTAGCTTTGCCTGATGTGAGCAAAGGCTGGATCTAAATACGTTATTTCCTTCCATGACATCAAAGCTCATTTTACACCAGCCATCAAAGGGGACAAATTCCTCGGTTTTAGTAGCTGCGCCCAGCAGAAAGGAAATGGCAAGCAGCGGATGGGAAATTATAATTTCTTTTTCCCAAACAATTTATTTTTATTGTTTCATTTTGATAGGGGCGTTGGTTTCAACTCCAATAAACAAGAAGCTCTCGTGGATATTACTTTTTTTTTTTTTGCCTTCCTTATCATTGTTTTATCAACTCCAACTTGACGTCTGAGTCATACAGGTTTTTACTACAGCATGGTGGCATATTTAATGGAAAATCCATAAGATGGGGAAGCTGGGGAGCCTGGAGGATGTGTAGGAGACCACACCAAAGTGACCGGTGTAGTATGAGGTGCTGAGGGTTGTCCAGCTGTCCTTGCCAGCAGTCTGGCAGTCATTCTGCTGCCTCTCCAGAGCAAATCTCCCCCCCTCCAGCTGATATTTGGGGGTCAGCTGAGCCCCTTCTGCCCACCCTGAACACCTCCATCCACCTTCCCTTGTTTTTCCCAGGAATAAGCAAGAGCAATGGCTTCTACCAGCAGCTCTGGAGGCAAAGATTGCCCCTTCTTAACCTGCCAAGGGGAAAAGAGACCCTGTGTGTATTTAACCTAAACTTTGTTTTTACGACTTTCTAGGCATGTCTGTGTATTTTCCTGTTTTTGCTTTGTTCTGCAGGATCCTCAGCCAAGTTTCTGTCCCCTCCCTGGCTCCTGGGCCAGCAGTTCTTGTTCTCTGCATACTTCAATCCTCTGTGGTGAAGACTTTCAGTATCTTTGAGCAACACAATAACTCTTCTCCTCTCTGTCTCTCTCATCACTGCTCCCTCGTTTGGAAATCCCTGAAATCCCCTAAATTTTGGGAGATAAAGGAGGGAAATCCCTTGTCCAGTGTAGGGTGTTTGGGGAGATCAACCATCCAGCAAGGGATATGGAGTGGGAAGATCCCAGATGGTGGCATGGAGTGGAGGATCCTTGGTCAAATAAATATGGCGCATTTGAGGGGTGGAGCGGGGGGGGGTCACTGGCCAAACCTGGAGCTGTTGAGAGTATGAGTAGAGGTGAATCCCTCATGCAGTAGGGAGCATTTAGGGAATGCAGGGAAGGTCCCTGGTTCAGCTGGGGCATTTGAGGGCTGGAGCATACCTGTGCAGGAGCCCCTCAGTGTCCTGCAGCCCCTCTCCAATCAATGCCCTTATCAGAAGGATGGGATGCACAAGGCATCTCATATGCACTGTGAGCCCAGCAGCTTCCTCAGGGCCCTGTAGCCTCCTGTGACCTCCCAGTTTGGGCCGGGCCTGGCTGGGGGCTGCCCCATGGCATTAGCCACTTGCGAGGTGGGATGAGTCTCCGGTGCCAGAGAGGGAGATGCTTCTGCAAAAAACCTCCCTGCCTGGCTCAGCATCTTAACAGGAACATGATGCATTGCTGTGTCTCCTGGGGCACGCTTTTAAATCTGCTAATCTCCTGTAATCGCATGCATGTTGAAAAACACCTGTTCCCTCCGCAAAGCCACCAGGACACCGGGCGAGTGTTTGGGTGAGTGTAATAAAAGATGCAATTAGAAAGGCCGGCTTTGATCTCCAGGAGGTAAGGAGTTCAGGCAGCTGTGCCGAACCTTCTCCCACAGTCACTCTTCTACTTTGGTAACGTCCTAACAAAGAAGATCTTGTGTCCCCGACGCCTTGTTATGGTCCTTCTGCCCAGCCCGCGGCCACCTGTCCCTCCCTGCTGCCACAGCACGCTGCCTTCGGGGTCCCTTCCCCATCACTGGTAGTGGAGGGGTACGAATCAGATTTCACGGCCCTGACGCTTGCTGAGAGCTGCCGGGCTTTGCTCTCGATCACTCAAAGTCCGCGCTGCAATGGCCCCTTTGTTCCCGCAGCCCAGCCTGCCAACAGCTGGGTTCTCCATCCAGCTGTGCTGGGATGCAGGCGAGGGAGCAGAGAGGCAGCCAGGATGGGCGCTGCCGCAAGGGATCCGCCCATGCACATCCCTGGGGATCCCAAGGGAGGGATGCTTCCCATTCTGCCCGGGGAGAAGGGCCCCCGCTCCATCTGATCTGCATCCCGTGCAAGGATGCTGTCAGCTAAAGAGCTGTCCTGGAGGACATGGAGGATTAAAGCTTCTGATGAGGTGCTTTTGTAGGACTGGAAGAGAAAATGCGTTGCTTCTTTGCTCTTTGATTTCCAAGGATCAGCTCAAATCTGTGTCCTTTGAGCAGGATGGAAAAAATCAGAAAATGGCACCACGACTTCAAAATCGTTAGATCAGACCCTCAGTAGCTCCGGGTATGGAAGGACCAAGTATGAGATGCTGACGCCATATTGCACCCAGCAGTTTGCTGTCCATTTTCAATGTTAGCTTCTGCCTCTGAGCCTTTCCAAGGATATATAGTTACATCACAGCCCCCTGGGCTCTCAGCCCCCCTCAGACACCACAGGCTGCCACCACAGGGTCCTGAGACAAACCCTGCCTTGGAGCTGGGCCACCCTGGAGACCATGCATCACGCCAGACTTCTTATTCCCTTATTATCTACACCACTGCTGCATTCAAGGATGCTCTGTCCTCGGCTGCAAGCAGTTAACTCTTTCAAAGCTTGCGGTGAGAAAGTAGAGCAAACATCAAAGCCATATTCAGTGTTTTTAGCAGCAGAGTTGG
Source organism: Trogon surrucura (assembly GCA_020746105.1). Classification (NCBI taxonomy): domain Eukaryota; kingdom Metazoa; phylum Chordata; class Aves; order Trogoniformes; family Trogonidae; genus Trogon; species Trogon surrucura. The sequence continues at coordinate 48,334,277 of CM036621.1, read as the reverse complement.
GGAACTGGTGGCCCAACTTCTGTTCTGCAAGCCAAGAGCTGGAGAAGAAAATGGTGGGCCAAAATACTTAATTTTTCATCCAAAGAGGCTTTCTCTGGCTTTACATCAGAATTTAGCTTTGAGGAAAGGTTCTGGATTCCCACCGTGGCTTTCAGCCTGAGCCAACCTCATTGGTGGCCACCAGGGGACAGCAACCCAAAGCCAAGCCCAGGCCATCAGACTGCCTTCAGGAGGAGACATGCTTGTCTCTCCCCGTGCCTGAGCTTTTTTGTTTCTGCATCAGCAATACACCTGGGTCTGCTAAACCTCAAACAACCAAAGTGCTAGAGATTGCATCGCTCCAGAAAATCTTGCCTTGGCAGGGACACAAAACCCAGCCTCACAGGTCCTTTCCATCCCTAATTTCCATGGGGCTTTGTCAGCAGGACAGCAAGGGGAAGTACTTCTTAAAACAAGGACAAGGGGGAAAAAAACCCCACCCTTCTGGTCTTTTGCCATGTGTTTTCCATAAACACTGGAATAAGGCGGGTCGGAAAAGGAAGAGAGATGAACATAAAACAAGAGGGGAAAAAAAAACCAACCTTGGAAAAGAAATCAAGTATGCCACATGGAATAAATATTTCATGGCACAAGCAGGTGCACCCCCAGGCTTTTGGTCTGAGCCACTGTGATGGAGAGGTCATTTCCCATCTCTCACTGGATTCCTGCGCTGGGAGGAGAGGATGTCCCCAGTGCTGCCCTTCCACTCTCAAAGGCGAGGTGCTGAAGAGCCCACATGCCTCGAAGACCATAATTTTACAGTATCTTTGCTTAAAGTCTGCACGTGCATGGTGGGAGGTCCTCCTTCTGTTCCCTGCCACCTGCGCTGGTCTGGAGAGGGTGCTGTCTCATTTCTTTGGTTGTCGGTGTCTGTCACCTCCATGGGGATGTGGGGATGGGGACCGGACCTGCCATGCTGCATGTCTCCAACAAGTGAGGGGAAGGGTTGTGGCCACCAGACCCTTGCAGCCCACCATCCCTCTCACATGGCTCATGGTTAGCTCAGATTGTCCCTGAAGTTTGCTTCAGGCAGTGTTTCCCAAGTATAAAACCAAAACCCTTTTTTTTTTTTTCCTTTCATTTTCATGGAAAAACCCAGAAGAAAGGGAACACAGGAAAGAAAGACAAAAACACCTTCCACTCATGGGAAAAAACCCATGTTTCTTACCATGATCCATCATGGTTTTCACTGGGCACCTTGTACAGAGGAAGGGTCAAGTCTCCTTCCCATGCATCTCGTCCACTTGCCCTTACCCAGGGTGATGTTCCTCACCAGCTGCAGAAGGAAAGTAAAAGCTTTTCATTAGAGAATTTTGGGGGTTATAACAAACTTCATACATATTTATAAATATTTTGTATCTCAAGGAGGGCAAACACACTTCAAAAGTGTTTTTGTTTAGCTGAAAAGCAAGTCTTCCGTCAACCGTGAGGGATCTTTGCCTGTTATAAGGGATGGAGGTGCAAGCCAAAAATCTCCCCAAGCTTCCCCACTCTTCAAGGCCATGTTTTGTGTGCTGAGCTTGGATTTTTTTCCTTGCTCTCTGCAATATCTCAGGGAAGTGCAAATATCCACCTTGAAGCTGCAAAGGCTGTGGACATACCTTTATCTGTGGTACAATTCAGATTTATTCTTTTTCAGCATCTCCCAGGAAGCACAAGTGGCCAGTTGGGCCTAGGTGAGATCATGATTTTATGTAAAATGATGTTTTCTTGGGGTAAAAAAGAGTAAATGGGAAAGGTGCAGATACATGTACCACAAGCTGGGCAGACCCTACACCAGGTGGTGTGCACCAGGACCAAATCCACCTCTGCAGGGCTGGAGATGATGCTCTACAAGTCACTGCCAGTGCTGCAGGAGCATCTCCTGATCCAGGAGCATCCTTGATGCTGGTGATGCAGGACCAGCCCTCTACCTCCTCCTGACATTTTCTCAGGATAGAACCACCACCTCCCTTGGCAACCTATTTCACCACCCTCACAGTAAAGAGCTTCTACTTAAGCTTTTGAGGGATTTTCACTGTGGCATTGGATGTGCCAAAAAATAGCGCTATCACTGAGACCTGTACCAAACTGGGCATCTCCAGAGCTCATCTATTCTGCAGAGTTGTGCCAGCAGCGAGCATGTCTCTGAACAAATTACCCATGTCCCAGAATAACAGTGTCACTGCCAAGCTGACCAACACAGAGGACCCACTGCAGGTGTGGTGGGGTGCAGGAGGGATGTCTGTCAGGGCAAAAGATCATGCAGCAACTGCTACCGCTTGCTGCAGCAGCTCACCATCCCCGAGTGTTGCAGCACAGCGCTCTGAAGCAGCAAAAACCATCTCTAAAATGGGCATAAAACATGAGCCTTAAAGAGGAGGTTGAGCCAAAGTGAGCGCAATTCATACATGGACTAAGCATTGTCAGATGCGTCTATGGACTAAGCATTGCGAGATGCGGATAAGGAGCAAAGCAATTGAAAAAGAGTAAAGTGATTAAAAAGGAGTTAAATATAGGTCTTTAAGGGTGGGTTTCCCATTACTAGACAGATGTGAGCCCACTAGTGCTGCGCGATACCCTTCAGGAGCTGCTTGCAGAGAGCTGTCAAGGGCAGGGGGGCAGTGAGTCACAGCTGGCATAATCCCCCTTTTAAATCTGCCTCCGTGTTGGAGAGGATAAGGCTGGACATCACCAGCTGGTAAAAAATCCCCAGAACGTTGAGTAAAAGCTGGCCAGGCAATTAGCATTGCTTGTACATGTCATCTGCAGTGGTCCAGGTGCATGGCACTGCCATGGGGTGAAATAGGCTGCTGCCATTCCTGTGCTTCAATAGAGGGGAAACTGAGGCACAGTTACCGGCCCAGCTTGGTTTGAACTTGGGACTTTGCTTTTCTTAATAATTGGATAATCATTCTGATGGCAGGACCTCTCTACAGGATTTTGGGAATACCAATCCCAGAGCTGCTCCCAGCTTCTTGCTGGAAGCAGCTCCTTTTACATCACTAATGGGACAGCAGTATAGGGAGATGGGATTTTAGCACAAGCTGGGCCATCAAACTTAAAAGGAATGTAATAATTAATGAAGGAAAGTCTGTCGTTTAAAAGATTGAAGCAATAGCAGTCAGCACTGAAATAATTTAAAAAAAAAAAAAAAAAGAAACATGCACCTTCCATAAATGAGGATCTGAAAGAGTTTATGACAGTAACAGCATCAAGAATATAATTGATGCATTTTCCTTGAGTGGCTGGAGCAGAAGACCCGCAAGATCCGTAAATTCAGCTTTCATTCCTGCCTCTGAACTGGCAGGCACCATCTCACAAACCCTGCAGAAAGGCCTAACCTCCAGAAAAACTCAATGCTAAAGTCCATCTGCCCTTGGGGAAAAAACAGCTAACTCCATCAGAGCCTCTGCTTTGCCACAGGAGATGGCTCCCAGTCATCAGCATGGACAGCTGAGAAATTAAATCCTTTCTTCACCTGCCAAATGTTGCAAGCGGAATTACCTTTTGATGCAAGCATTTCTGCTGATGCTTTGGGCGCTTTGTTTAAGTCTTTGTGCTTTCTTGCTTGTAAGAGCTTCCGGAGAGCAATGCCAGCGGAAAAAGACACTCAAAATGAAACAGAAAGTTGTTCTGTTTTCCCTCCTTTGTATAAGCGTGGCAAATTATTCCTAAATCCCCACATCCCCAGCCTCTTTGAATGTCGCTGTTGCTGGGAAAGCCTTTCCTTGTGTTAGTCTGTGTTTTGCCACTCTGATGTGGTTCAACCTAGCAACATCATTCCCATCATACCTTAACTCTGACAAAGCCTTTTTGGAGACAGCAATGAAATCACCACAGTCAGAGATGCAAGCGCTCCCCTGGTGGGGACTGCTTCTGCCCCTCCCATCCTGCTCTCCTCCCTCTTCACACCCTTCCCTTCACAGTTACTGGCACTCAAATGCTGACTGGGAAATTTCTTCATCAAAAAGGTGTCCAAAACTAAGCTGAAACTGCCCAATGAGCACATCCATCCTTTTCAGAGGGCTGGTGTAGACACACAGTAGGAAAGACCAGCCCCACCACAGCTCTGGATGGAGCCTTCTATGAGCTCTTCTCAGAAAGGGATATTCTGGGCTGCACCCAGCATCTCCATATTTCACCTAACTATTTAATTTAAGCCACAGAGCTATTTCTTCTGCAAGAACACTGCGCTTTTATTAGCTGTTTATTTACAGTACGTGGCATACCCCACATGCATGTCCTGTTAGTGAGCTGAGGAGGAGCCTATTTATTTTGGAGCCTTCTCCAACTTACACTAACCACAGAGGAGGGACCCATAAAAAGCCTGGCGAGCGGAGCAGGGCCAGCTCATGGGTTCTGACAACACGGTCATTATAAGGTCCTGTGCATCACTCCCCAGTTCAGGGAGAAGAGATGCAGGCACATCTCATTGAAGAACGCCCTTCAGGAGGGATTCAGCACATGGAGAACACCAGCTTGGGGATGGAAAAGAAGGGTCACTGCCATGTACATGTTGCCTCGCCGTGCCTCAGCTTCCCCCTCTGCAAAGTGGGATGGTCCTGCTTTGCAGAGAGTCCCATCAACAAAAAGACACGATGCAAACACTCACTGGCACCGTCGTCTCCAGCAGAAAACTGCTGCTGTTTCATCCCATTTGCAAATACTCATCATTTTGCTTTATGAGGTCAAAACTAAGATTTAGGAATTGTTTTACAGGATGCGTTTCCCTCTGTGGCACCCCAAAGTGCTCTTAGGGAACCCTGAAACACCAAACATCTGGGCACAGCAACAAATAATAAGAAACAACAGTGCATTCATTGTTCAGCAGCTTTTCATAATCCATCCAATGATTTTTAAATAAACTGGATGGAAAATAATGGAAATTTCAAGCCCTGGAACCCATTATTCCTGCATGCCAAGCCCGATGCTGCTAAGTGGAACAAGGACCCTGAAGTTAATGAAATTCCTGCCTGAACAAACTTTTATCATGCTGTTTAGTAAAATGACTTGTGCGTCATAAAAGCAACATCACTCAAGCTGTAAAAACATCTTCTGCAGAAAGTAAGGCAAAGGAGCGAGCAGAATATATTTGTTAAATTACATATAACCAGTAATATATACTTAAAATCTATCATTATTAAGTTACTGGAGGTTGTTCAGTTTAAAGCACAAGGGTGAACTGATCAACTGCTGTGCCAGCAATTGAAGTCTCCTGTTTGAATGGGAGGCTGAAAAATTTGAACAGATTTTCATACAAAATATCCATCCATCACCTCACCACGCCTGGAAAGGCTCCATTTCCTGGCCAGTTTTTGGTAAAAAAAAAATAAAAAAATAAAAGAAGTTCTACTGACAGTCAAGTGAATAAATAACTGAATCACTTCAAAACCCCCAAAGGAGCTTTTTTTTTTTTTGAAGAACACATTTCAGATGACAGCGTCTGCCTCATTTCTAAAATTCCTAATAATCTTCTCATTCTGACCAAAGATCTGTTTTGCATGAGAGGAGCTTTGCAGAGAAAAAACCTTCCAGCCGGCCCTAATTAAGTTCTGCTTTGTCCCAATGAAGCACATTTCTAGAAATGAATTCTCAAAGCCCTTGTATCTCCTCCAGTTTCCCTCCCAATGGCTAGAAAACATCCTCCAAAGGCTGGCAAGCACCAGTTGCTTTTGGAAGCCCTCACAGGGGATACATATTGATTGACATCATGTCCTGCTCTTTCCCACGCGACACGTGGGCCTCAACTCTCCATCTTCTGCTGAATAGGAGTTAAAAGGCTGGAAGCTTGGATTTTAAGCTTACTTTAGTCCACCTCCCCATTTCTTCATATTTTTTTTTTAAAAAAGAATTCAGCTTAAATTTATTTTTAAGGTCACTTACACACAGTTCTGCGAGGAATATACTCTGGCTGGTTGGATAACCTTGTGTGTCATTTATCATTTTCCCTCTTTTTATTTTTAGAGCTAATTATAGAAGGTGCAGGGGATTTAGACTCATGCCCATGTGCTTTTGGAATACAGATGTGCCCGTGCAAGCCTGGGTCTGTGCTCAGAAGAGATGTAAAGACACTGCATGGGTAAGATTGAGGTGAGGGTGCCCAGGGGCCTGGAGATGGCACAAGAAACTGTCATCTCCCTAATATTGTTTTCATCAGGATCTTTGAGAGCACCTGGGGTAAGCAATGGGAAGGTATTTTGTGTGGGATGAGGTAAAGAGATTTCTAGATTTCAGGCTGGGATAGAGACTCCCCTGCCCCTTAACAAACACCCCCAAAACTCGGCTGTCACCCACACCTCTCCCTTACGTGTGAAACTGCTGCATTTCTTGTGAAGAAAAGCATTTTCCCCTGGAGAACATTTGTCTGCTGTTGAGCAACAAAGGCACAAAAAGTATTTTGGATTGGATCTTTAAGGGAGGTTTCTTGGAAGAAATCACTTTTTCTCCTGCTGCTCCACTGACATAAGCCTGGAGGGCTCGCTGTGTTTCTTCCCGCCACTTAACATCACTGGGCTTGTCACTTCCAAGCCCGTGCCTTGGAAAATCCCAGTGGTGCGCAGTCCCAGAGCCAGTTCCATGCCACCTGTGGGTTATTCAAATCTCCAGGTGTCCCAGCAATGCCCCGTTACTGTTCACACTCATCCTACAGCTCAGATAAAATATGAGCTGTTGAGAGGAGGCAGATGGAAAAAACACCAGCAAGAGGGTGGTCAGTTGATGTCTTTAACACCTGCCGAGCCTTCAGGCTGGAGGACGGGTGGAGGGATGAACACCTTGTGCCTTTCCTGGGTGGAGAGGAGGATGAAATGCACCTGAGATCATGGCACAGTCATCTCCCAACAAGTCCTGCTCCCCACACAGGCATCTCTTCAACACATCATAATTTTTACCATGGGCTTAAGCCACCAGCAGGTACCTTTTACAGTCTTCTCTATCACCTCTAAAACTACCTGAGGCTGATGTTGAGCAGCCTTCTGTAGAGGATAATCTGAAAAGGCAGAGTAAGGTCTCTCAAATGATGGGAGATTATCTCCCAGATTATGCCTTCTGGAGGAGACTGATCTCACACATGATGGCAATCATGTCAGCCCGGGGGCTGCTCCAACAGGACCAGTGACAGCCCTGACGCACATCTGAGGGGCAGCTCACCCAACCCATATTCTCTGTGCATTGAACCTTGTTTGCCTCAAACAAGCCCACCAAGGTGCTTGTTTCAGCAGGGGACCAGTGGTGCTTCAGATGACTCCATGGAGTTGGTACAGTTGCCCATTTCTCCATGTTTGCCAGCAAGGTTAAGGGTTTATGAGTGAGTGCTGGATTAGGCTTAGTCCAAGCCTGAGGCTAATTTTGACAGGGGTCAGAAATGCCCAGGAGGGAAGATGAGAAGTTAAGTATGTGTTTACATAGCAATGAAAAAGTGTCCTCGATGCTGCCTCTCCCCATTGCTGCGAGTCCCGGTCTCCTCCAGACTGCATCATGCCCCAAGCACTGCAGGAATGCCTCAGCTTGCACTGACAGCGAGATGTTTCAATCCTGATGTCAGTCCCCAGTGTAAAGGCAGAGTATGGCCAGGGAGGCTGAGCTTGCCTTTGTCCCATCAACCAAAGGTGAGGTGGCCAAGCGAAGGATATAGTTGCCTTGTTTTCCAGCTCTGCCGGTGAGGGGACTGCGTGCAAAGGGCTGACGCTGATGCCTCTGACCAGCTGCGCCCAGGAAAGTTGCCAAGAGCTCAGCTGATGAAAGCATTTGCTTCATCTCAGCTTGAGAAAACAAGGGATTCAGTCTCTGTGTTCAACAGGAGCGAGGAGCCCTCACCTCACACCTATATCCAGTACCTTCATCAAGGAAGAGAGAGAAAATATAGACCCATGGTGAGTTCTTAACAGGGCTGACACACCAGCTCCTTTTTGGGGATGGGTGGATGGATCCTAATCACCTGCTGTGAATCCTCCTGCTAGTCCTGCCCTCCATGCAAACATGGGCACCTCTGGGTGTACCCACACAGTGCTCGAGTCCTGGCGAGGGGTGACTTTTGGGATGCAATATCCCAAGCACCTCCTCTTTGCACTTGGGAGTAGTCTTCCTGCCCCAAACCCTGTCCTGCTTACTGGCACTAAGGGACAACATTTCCCCACCTCTATCTCCTTGGTATCACCCAAGTTCACCTTAAACACTGACCACGCACAGGTGCAAAACCTCACAAAGCAGACGGCTGAGCACAAAACTAGAAATACAGTTGCAAAAAACCCCAAACAAACCCAAAATATCGGCATACAGCAGAAACCTTTTTTCACTCCCAGCTGTCTCCTAACATTTCTCTAGGTCTCACCATCCTGTCCCTGAGCACTGCCTACCTGAACCAACACCATCCCTGGGTTTCAGCTCCCAACTCCTTCCTTGACACTTACTGAACATAAAGAAAGCCTGGAGCCCCCTCTTGCCATTCCTCTTCTCATCCAGGGCTGTGCCTGTCCTAGAAAAGCAAAGGGAGCTCCTTTTTGTGTGCCTGGCCCTCCTCGGCTATGCAGAGCCGACTTTCAGCCCCAGCCATTGGACACACTGCAGCGAAGGAGCAGAGTCTGTAGGACTTTGCAAGCCGTTATCTCACAAGGGGTTGTTTTGCCTTGTTCCCTTTTAAAAACAGAGAGCACACGTGGCACTTAATGAAACAGATGGCTGGCCTGGTGCTCAGACCATTCCGTCCCTGCCGTCCGTCATCCCACTCCACGTGGGCTTGCGGCGCTGCTGGGGGTTCATGACCTCGCAGATGGTCTGGGTAAACACGGTCAGGGGAAGCAGGAGGGAGGGATGCATGGGGTAAATCATCCAGGTCCTCCCTGCCTCACACTTGGTAGCTAAGCATTTGGTACTCCGTGAATCTGGGGGAGAAAAAAGGGCTTCGTTTCACAAGGACTTATAGGTGAGGCAACCATTCACCACGCTGCAGCTTTATTTTATGTGAAGGCAAGCATTTCAGCTGAGGTGTTTCACACTTGCACTGAAAGTCACCAGTGTCCAAACACTGGAAGAGTGTCCAGAGGGCAGCAGAGGAAGCGAAGGTACTTACAGTGGTCCTGGAGAGCATCAGGTTCATGGGTAGGGTCCTGCTCTGGTTTTCTCCTCTATTCTCTCTTTGCTGTTGAGCTTGATCTCGCACATATCCAGCTGCAGCCAGGCAAAGATCCATCCTCAGGCCAGATATCCAGGACTTCCCAGCCTGACCCTCAGCTATGCCGAGCAGCTCTCCCTGCTGGCTCCAGGGCAGATGTGCTAAGACAAACCACTGACCCTCCCCTCTCCCGATGGACCCCCCAGGCCCTAGCAGGCAGGACCCAGTGTTCCCCGAACAGCATGTTCCCTCAGTCATCCCTGGTTTGTCCCAATCTGGCCCAGATTTGCAAGGCAGATCCAGAAAGAGGGGCCAGCACGGGAAGCAGCTGAGCAGGCTCGTTTCCAGACCAATGCAGCTGGAGAAAGTTTATTTTGCTAAGCTGCTACTGTCCCAAGGTTATGAAAGGCACACTTGGTGCATTAGCCCCTAGTTAAGCCATGCTGGTGAGATGCAAGATGGGCCAAATATCACATTGAAACCAGGAGGAAATGTTTTGGGTTTGGGGTTTGTTTTTTTTTGTCCTAAGGGAGCCTTAAAGAGGTGCACTAGCCTGACAGGGCTGCTGCATCTTAGACCCATCAGCCACATCCTTGCTGCTGGCACAGATCCCATCACCCCAAACAGTCGATTGCAGGGGCTGAGCCCTGCTGCACAGACAGTTTGGCCCCATGTGTCTGAGAAGGGGCAGCCCCATGAGCACCATGCTGGGAAATTCGGGGCAGCAGCCTCCCTCGGTGTGGATTTCAGTCCTTGGCACCACCATATACCGGCCCACAGATTAAAATCATACATCAGGCTTTAATTAATGTAACTTGAACCCAGCAGGCTCCAGCACATTGGAAAATAGCATCCCCTCCCTTCCTGTCCCCTTCCCACCGAGTGATTTACAGCGGCGCTGAGCAAAACACACTCCACCCTGGGAAACCCCTTTACTGGTTGCAGCATCCCTTGGGGCTCGCAGCTGATCCAGGGGGTGGCTGAGACCTTGCAAGGATATAGCACTCATGGCACTGGTGAGATGAATTTGTTTGCTTGGGGCTTCCTTATCTGCTGCCAACAGCAGGAAGCTCCCAGTGCCAGGGCCACTACGGTGCATGGTTGTGTGGCTGCCATCACAAGCCTCCTCAGTCATTTTTAATGTGCTTTTAATGGCTGGGTTGGGACGTGCTGGACTGACTCGCCCTTAGCCCAACCTTCTGCAAAATCTACCTTTCTGATTAAAAAACGTTAGCAGTGTATATTTATAAACCCTGTGCATAGGGCTGATGCTGCCTTCATCCAGAGGAACACTTTGGTTCTCTCCTCAAATATGCTTGTACAAACCCTTGGGTACCTTATTAACTGTGAAAAAAAGATAATAACAAAGAGCAGGTATCAGCCCAAAAGGCCAACCAGGTGCCTTCTCTGATAACCCTGTATGATTTGCATTTTAATCAGCCTATTTACCGAGTCAAGCATCTCCTACAGCCTACCCCAAGGTAACACCAGGAGCAAGTACAACCCTTTATCTCCATGTAGCACTTGCTTTTAATCCTTGTTTCTTGAGTATCTTCAAGTGCACGTGTTCTCCTGCCTTCTACAGTCCTGTAGCTTTTGTATTAGCTAAGAGCTGGATAAAGCACATCCAAGCAGGCTTAAAACACTACATCTCAAATCCAGAAGTAAACAACCATACAAGGCCAGACACTGCAGGAGCAGTCCCCCGATGATGGATACCTTGGAGCCAGGATAGTGATGCAGGTAGGCAAGCAGATGGATAATAATATTTACAGAGCGAAAAGCTTTTAGGAGGAAGAAAATGAATGCTGGGTGACACAATACATCTTACTCTGCCCTCATCATGCAAGGAGTGCCAATTCCAACAGAAGAAAAAAGAAAAAGGCAGCTGTAACCATGAGAGAGCAGCCATTCACCCCTCATTTCAAAAGGTGAACCTAAGAAAAGCCCCTCAGGTAAATACATCCACTGCCAGAAATGGGTACATGTAAATACATGTCCCTTCCAACACAACACATTCTATGATTTTATTTATATAGAATAGTTCCATAAATCACCTTTTTTTTTTCCTCATTCTTGCTGCCCTTTCCATGTATCACTCATTGCCTTGTTTTCCTTCCACTTTCTGCCTACAGCACCTAATGCAATGGGGCTCCATCACTGCCCTTACCAACACAATAATTAGCAAGCCTTTTCTTTGCTAAGAACATAGAATTATTAAGTATTTTACCACTGCTGTTTCAGTACCTAATATTCCCTTTTTGACTACATTCCTTAAAAAAAAAGCCAACATCAGGCACTGTGAGTGGGTGGGAGATAATACCTGTCCCTAGCCTTCAACATGGCTGAGGTGGCCGGTATAACATCTCAGTCACATCCTTGCTGTGGGGAAAAAAGGGATTGCAGGAGCTGGCTGGGGCTCAACGCCAAATGTAACTTTGGAAGCGACTTGAGAAACTCCAGTAAACGAAATTCAGGGAAGAAAGCTGTCTCTGAGTCAGTCCTGGCAGAGAGGAGCCTACCTCCAAATGGGGCTTTTCCCTCGTGTTTCTCCTTCTGGCATTCTTCTAATATGACAGCAATTAAAAGCCCTGAAAAATGGATGGAAACAATTTGGAAGAGGTCTCTATTAGATTTGCTCTCATTAGTACTGCAGGCTATTTTTTCAGCTGCTAATTGACAGCTGCCTTCCACACGCAGTGTCAAAAAATAAAAGCCCTGAGGCAATGTACCAGGGTAATTTTAACTGGGGGTGTCTTGTCAGGCATGAGCACAAGAAGGGAGACAGCCACAGGAGCCCACTACAGCCAAGCTGATGTCAGGGAGCTCCAATTTCAGGGATGCTGTGTCCTGTCACCATTTGTCAGTGATATGGAAGAGGAGAGAAAAAGGATCAGCCCTTTCTGGCATGCCTTTTGCCCACTGGTGTGCTGCCTGTGGGTTTCAGGGATGTTCCCTCCTGTTCTGAGAAAAACGTGGGACTACCGTGAATACAGCCAAGAGATGAATTGCGATAAATTTTTGTGAGGGATGTTTACTTTGCACTGAAGACCCATATAGGTGGGTTAGCCAGCAGAGCTGGACCTGAAAGGCAGAAGGAGATGTCTGGATGGATGTCCAGGCTCAGGGATACAGTGAGCAAGTGGGCCGTAATGTGAGACGTTTGCTCAGTGAGTTTACACAGCAACAGCCTTGGAAATGACTGGAAAGCCAGGAAATGGAAAAATAACTGCATGCCAAGGTGGGCATTTCACTCATAAACCAATCATTGGTGAACTGTTGTTTTTCCTTTAGCTGCACTTCCCTGGCACCCAACCCAGACTTACTGCTTACTGAGAGCACAGACTGCAAAAACATTTTTACAGAAAGGGCTGAAGATGTTCCCACATTTCAGTATGAGAGTCCACACAGAGCATGTCAGACATAGGAAGCTCCTGGACAGCTGAACTTGGGACTTCCTTCCTTGGGGCCAGGGTAGCCTAATTATTGGGCATGACTCACCAGGATACCCCCGCATCTGGCTGACATTCCCTTAGCTGGAAACTTTGCTTTAGCTTTTCTTCTAGCTGACCTGCAAAGGCCAACAGCAGTAGGGACAGGGAGGGGAAAGCCATCAGCTAGGGTCAGTGATAATCCAGCCCAGCTCTGGTGATGCCCTAGTAGGTATGTCAGGTCAGTCTGCCTTTTCTTTGGGAAGAAGTTAGATTGGTATGGGAAATGCATGTTGAAAGACTGGCTCGGTGTCAAATAGCTGATTTCAGCTGTGCCTTGGATCTTTGGGAAATTACAGGTCTGACCATAGCTGCTGGCTCCATTAAGCAAATGCCAGCATCACCACGTGTCTCCCATTTCCCCTTTGAGCTTTCTAGGTCATCCCCAAAAAGGGAGGGCTCTGTTCCCAGGCTATGGGGTGACCCCCAGGTGTCCAGAGCCACGACACCATCACTTGTGCTGGTCCTTTCAGATGGCAGATGAAAACCAGGAGAAGCAGAGGGACAGGGTCAGTGAGCTGGAGACCACCAAAGTCAGTGCTCCATGCCCAACATCCTAGGCAAGGATTCCTTCTGGATAAGTAATGTTTTCAGGTGCTAGAAGACTTAATTTTTTTTTATTTTCCCCCACCAGAAACTACAGTGCCACCAACTGAAAAATTACATCTCTCAACACTTGGGCAACTACAGACAGGGTTTTTTCATCCATTTGGAGTGACGTAGGTTAGTTGTCAGGCTCTGGCTCGTAGGCACTGAGCACTCACTTCTTCTGGCCCATCAGCACCTATAACCACAACCTCTGCTGGTGGGTGGGAAGAGCCTGTCAGCACAGTGCACGGAGCTGGCTGTGATTTACAGACAGCCCCGCTGACTGTAGTTGTCACGTCACTTCACACAGGAATATTTTTTACCGTTGCTCCACATTGTAAATTTGTCTTCGTGTGACATAATTAACAGCAACGCCTCACATGGGCAAGGTGATTTACAAGCATGGAAATAGCTGCAGTAAGGTCATCATTGGGGAATTTTAGGAGAGGCAGCGTAGGGGCAGAAGAGCAGCCTGGATTGCGAGGACGGGTGGGCAGCTGCCCTATGCTGTGCCCAAACAGCCACGATTTAAGGCCACGTCCCAGAGCACAGTGAGGAGAGGGCTCCTGAGACACAGATACAGCCCCTGCCACCTTGATGGATTATTGTACAGTAGTTATCAGAGGGAGACACTATCGCATTAAAGTAATCATTCCTTGGGCATAAGGCAACAACAAGGGTTTTTTCCAGATCAAGGGCAGTTATCCAAAACATAAATAACCATTAAGTCTATCAATGGTTCTGTTTCTATTAAAGATAAATATTTAGGAGATCAAATTCTGCAGCTAACTTAACTAATAGTTGGCTGCATCGCCGACATCTCTACATAAGCTCTCCCCTAAATAACTGAGCTTCAGAGCTGGCTGGGAGTTCTCAAACTGAAATAGCACTTTTGGGTAGGCAAATAAAATTTCTGCCAACTCTGAATTTTCTGCAGGAAACCATTCTGGAGAATCCATTTTCTCTTGGGACCAAGCAACAAAAAACCCTGCAAGCCAAGCAATATTTAATTTCAGTTCAGTTTCCTCGGGGTGAAAGCCCTGCAGTTTGTGAAGCTGAACTGAGATGCCAAGTTCCACCCATTCAGCCTTAACCAGAATCCACAAAAAACTTGCTGTGTTGCCACTCACGAGCTGTTGTTTGGGCTGCATTCATTTCTCATCACAATTTCCACAGCCCTGTTTACCTGGGCTGCTTGTGAATTAGGACAAACATAGTATACCCCAGGAATCTGAGGCATAAGGGATATTTAGTCAGGTTTGCAAGCCCTCTACTGCTACAGCCTGGGGATACAAAGGAGCCCGTTAGACCTGAGTCTCTCCATTTCCTAACTGCTAAATGATACAGAATGTCAAGACGTGATGCAAAGAGCCACAAACCATGGGGTTGCTGGGACAGAGACAGTTTTATTACATTTAACCAGACCCACAGCCCTGAGAAGACTATTTAGATCAGTTGATGGCAACACTATAGGAATCACACACCAGTCCAACAGGGCCACAGGCTGCCAAGCAGGAACTGACTGTTATTAAACAAATATAGAAGCAACCAGTAACAACAGGAGGAGCCAAGAGACACTATTTCAAATATGGGTAGCCTTACTCAATGTACAAGAGAGTGGATGGAATGTCATTTCTGTGTTGCTGTCTACATAGATCAGCTAAATGGCTCTAGGATGCGATTTCCTGGTCAACTGCACGCACTGGTGTAACTTGGCACATGGACACTTTTATCCTGATAGACAAATACCTATTTTCATGCAGATGATCTCAGTTTGGAATAGTTTAAAATAAATGTCTAATCCTATTCTGGAATGAGTATTCACTGTGGGACTCCGCTCATGGAATCAGCCTGAGTTAGCTATAGAGAAAAGGTCTACTTCTGGTGAGGAAAATATACTACGCTGACTCAGAGCCCAGAGGGAGCGTACTTGGGTGACCATCACCAACATAAAGTGAGGTGCCTACTTCAGTTGCCACTTGGTTCCTCATCATCTTCTGCAAAAAATCAAGCTCTAGTCAACACCTGACCTATCAGTGACTCAGGTTTAACTCTTGGAAACACAAAAAGTGCTCTCCCTTCTAGTTTACGCCCTTAATGCAAGAGAAGTCCTGCATGCTCTCTGTAAATGACCACTCCCTTAGGAGCATTTACTGAAGAAGCAATGGAGACCAGCTTATATCAAGAGCAGCTTTTTCAATCCACGCTAGAAGAAACCTCCCTAACTACTAGCCCACAGCACAGGCCACTGTTCCTAAGTAGCAGTCAGCAGTCTACACAGCCTCCAGGAGCTCCACCACCCCAGGCATGTCTCATAAGGTCCCTGAAAACTCTGCCAGTAGAAAAGTACCATCATTTACTCAAGCCTCAGGTCAGGCCAGCACCCCGCCTAGCATTTTTTGACAAAGCAAATGGGAGAAAATCCAGTAAAAAAATTAGTGCTCCAAGCTCGCTCTACCCACCTATTTACATCTGTCCATCCATCTGTCCATACTTGCTTGCTCAGTAACGCACCCAACCAGCCACACTACCTGCCCAGCCAGGCTTTCATAGGCAGCTGCTGCTGCCTAATCAGCTCCGCCCAGCCCTGCCTTCATGCAGAACACCTGGTGAGGTGCAGCCACCTCTTCCCCTTGCTGTCGTCATAGGGTTTGCTGAGTCAGACAGCCACCTGAGAGCCCTGCTCATGCCAAAGCTTCTCCAGGACATGGTCTGTAGGGTCTCCCAGGGGCTAGTTCATGCTCAAGCACACTCACAGCTGTCTTTCTGGTGCTTCTGACACCATATTCTGCCTCATGAAACAAAGCCCTTTCATGGTCACCAAGAGACTGGTCAGCTGGAAAGATGAAGACAGGATGTTTGTGTTCGTGGAGTCCCATCATGCTCAGAGGCCATGGTCACAACAGTCTCACCGACCCACTACAAATTGTTGCATCTACTGCCACTGCAAGACACACACATTGGGAGAATGATACTTCTTCATTTAATAAATTATAATTCAACAGCCATGAGACTGTCTTGCCTCTCTGAAAAGCTGGATTTCCCCTCTGGCTCCATATCCAGCTTCTATCTCTTCCCTCAATGTCTGTTCCTCTCATCAAGACCCCTTGGTCTTTTTATTGCCTCTGCTCAGCTCTGCAGAGAGGCTGCAAGCTGTGGGCTCAAACACAAAGTGACAAGAAGACTTGATCAGTAACAGGCTGGTCCTATTTGTCACCCCACCTGCTCATTCCAATACAGCCCCTCAAAAACCAGTAACAGGAAACCTCCAGAGTCATCTCCCTCCCATCTCCCCCACAAGTCAAGTAGCGCTCATCACCACATCATAAACTTGCTTCTTCCAACAGCTGGCAGAGAGAAATCAGAACTGAATCTCCTGAAGGTGATAGATCAGAAAGTGGGGGTGGACCTCTTGGTTCCTCAAGCATGATGGTGATGTTTTCTGACCTCTCAGGCAAGGAAGTTTGAAAGGGTGACTTCACTGGGCTTCTTGTAATTCTCAAACCACAAAGCTTTGCAGGGCATGCCACAGCATTTGCAACAACACACGGTAACTGGGTGTAGCCTGAAGATTTTACTAGCACTCGCTTGGCACAAGTAGCATTAGCACATGCTGTCAGAGTGCGAATAAGTCTTGTAGCCTTAGCTCATATATTTGCAGAAACCATCTATTATATCGCTGCAGCTGCACAGTTAGCTCTGTTTGTACAGATGTCCTCTCTAACTGGGAAATGTTGGGGAGAACTGGAAGGTAACCCTCACTTCCATGCATTTTCCAACACAACAAGCAGATTTTTCCAAGACAGACATTTCTGACCAGGAATGTGAGGG
Source organism: Trogon surrucura (assembly GCA_020746105.1). NCBI lineage: Eukaryota > Metazoa > Chordata > Aves > Trogoniformes > Trogonidae > Trogon > Trogon surrucura. Next base: position 48,317,237 of record CM036621.1, on the reverse strand, counting down.
TTTCTCCTGGAAATTTCCATGAGAAGATCTCTAGTTTTCTGGTGTGCGTTAATGGAAATACTGTTGTGTAAGAGCATGATGCATATTTTATCTGGTTCAAGTAGGTCAACAGGCAGCAGGAGAAGGTCTGGGCTCTGACCACAACTCCACTGTTGGGTGACCTTGGAGAACTACTACCATGCTGTGTTCTCATCTGCAAGACGAGGATAAGAAAGTGTCATACAAGAACTCGACGGGTTATTAATAGAGGCCTCTGGCTGAGATTTTGAAACAGCCCAGGGGGTTGAGAAGCCCATTTATTCTTTATAATTCAAAGCTGGCAAGTGACTCAGATTTCCTTGACACTTTTGAACATTCAAGTTAGGAAAAAGCGCTCTCAAAAGCATTTGTCCTGAGGGATTAAGTGTACAAGTATGTGACTTTCTTTTTTTCCAAATACAAATGGAAGCAAATTACCAATGAAGATGAAATGTTTGGTTTGGTTTGACTTTTACATCAGATAGAAATCTGAGCATCAACTGCTTTGCATGTTATAGTCATGGTAGACAAGCAGCCAATCTAGTGGTCAAAAAGAAAGAGTCTGACTATATGGGATGGAAATGTTTCCATAAATTCCTATTGAAACTGTAGGTTAAATTGATACATTCTCCCAAAATGTTTGGATTTTATTAAATTGACGTTTTTGGCCAGATCCAATGGCAGCAGCAGTGTGGGTTTGGTTTGAGTAGACGTAGAGGAGCATTGCTATTAAATACATCCTAGGCTGACTGTTAAAACCCTGGTTAGAAAGGGTGTGACAAAGATGCCACAGGAAGGTCATGGCAGGATCTTGTGTGGAATCAGGACTGCAACAGGGCAGGAGCCTGGGCAGAGACCAAGGGAACAACACCGGATGGCATCTCATACTCCAGGATGAGATATTCTAATGTAGATTTACAATTGTGCTAATTCAGGTCAGCTACAATCCAGAGGGAGCAGAGGTGATGGAACCTGCAGTAGCAAAGCGATGTGACAAAGGAGACTGCAGTCTGGGGAAGGGGATGAAAGCAAAGCAAAAGTAATGACAACATTTCTTGGCATTTTGTCCATATCCTGAAAATACTCAATCACATGCAAGGGGCAGGGGAACGGCGTATGTAATCTTCCTCCCCAGTTCTGTTTTTAATGACGAAATGGGTACATCTTGTTTTCATTCTGACTTCTACAAAATTTGATATGGCTCTATGACTTCATTAAAAAGACATTTGGAAACAAACAAATGAAAGACTCGACCAAAATCTTCCTAAGCTGATTTTTCTCCTGTCAAGTTTTAATTTTGACAAAGGGGAGTTTACAACAGGGGATTAAAAAAAAGCCCCAAACCCGATCATTCCCTTGGAAACCATTCAACTTCTTGTTTTCCTCAGCTCTGTGTTTACTGCCGTCTCAGACACAGCAGCAACACAGTGCTGAGATGCCAGGATTATACTTTCAAGTCACTGCTGTGATGACCCTTTATCTCACCCATAGACTCGTGTCCCTGCTGCCTTAGCTGTGAAGATCTAAGCTGGGTGCAATAACACTTCACCCAAGTTGTCATGCGTGAGTTCAGCAGATGTTCTGCTGCTTCCTAATTGAAACCCCACGACTAAGTGGAATTCAAGGTAAACATTTCCTTCCAGCCAGAACGGGCAGCTGTGACAACTGGTTCTTGCCTGAGATAATTTTTCCTCTGCAGGCCATTGGGCTGATGTATTAGAAACCCTAAAAAGAAACATGAGAGGAGACCAAGAGCTCCATTTGCTAGCGTTAGAGAAGCCAGACCAGGATAGATTACTTTTGCTTGGATGCAGCATAATTAAAAGGAATTTGCGAAAGAGACACACACGGGGAAATTCCTAGCAACATAAAAGGGAGGAAGGGATGGCTCATAAAAGAGTGATTCCCTCTGTTTTTTTTGGCAGCCCAGCCAAGCTCCCTAAACGCGAGGTTGTAAAAGGACTTCATGCTGAGCAGAAGACAATAACAAGCAGGTGTTATGGAAAATGACCCTTCCCTGAGCAAACAGATTTGATATTCCTGCCATCTTGCTGCATCCTTCATCTGCTTCTTAAATCTGTTTTCAATGAGCAGATGCAGCCCTGACCTTGAGTCCAACAAACGCTGTGCTTAGCTGCTGTGTTTTTGCAGGAGAGCTTGTGTCTTGGTGTCTGTGCTGCTGGGCACCACGCCGTGGACATCAACCCACCACGGCTTGGCCAAGCTGCCCACCAGCTGGGACATCCATCCAGCAGTCCATGCTCCAAGCAAGGGAAGCTTTGCATCCGAGTCTGCACCAAAATCAGTAACTTATATCCAAAAAAGGATGGCTCGAGCATGAGGTCCCCAGGTCTCATAAACACCTCAAAGCTTACGAGGATTTCCATTATTATTATATATAACAGGCTGCATCAGCATCAAAAATCAAAGATAATATTTTCCTGCCCTGGGTCAACGTAAAAAGAGTTTAAAAATGCTGTGGTTTCTCCTGCGAGGAGGCAGCTGACATCAGGTAGAGGCTGGTTCGGAACATGCAAAATGTGAAAGTAATATTAGGCTTAATTTGACTAAAGTTTTGAGGTGCCCAATACTCAGGTTTGATTTTTACTTTCCAACGCATATCACTATGAAACATATTTCAGTATCAGAAGAAAAGCAAGCAGGAGGAGGATATCCTGTTCTTGCAGAGCTATGCAAAACCCAGTTATATTCAGTCGTAGTAGTGAATGGAAATCTTCACAATCTAATTCAGTTCTTTTAGTATTCCCGCGCTTCCGTGTTCTTAAGCAAAAATACCAAAAATGTAACAGCAACTGGAATCCAGAAAAACGAAGGCCAGCCAAAATTAGCAAGTTTGGCTTGGATTCATGCTGCTACTCTCTTTTCCAGCAGCTTCTCCCGAAAACCACAAATGAGCACGACATAACTCGAAAACACGCTTCGCAGAGGAGATCCCGGCGGTAGCAATGTTCGTGCAGCCTGGGGGTGAGCTGTGCAGCAGAAGCTGAACCAGAGCAGCCCAAGGGCCTGGTTTTGAGCTCCAGGCATCAGGGAGTTTTGCTTCCCGCTTTTCTCCTCCCTTCTGCCAGCTCTATCCAGGCAATAACCTAAACCAGAGGGAGAAATCTTCCACCCCTTCCTTTGTTTGCTTCGGTGCTGTGTTTTGTTCCACTGCCGCATAGACAAGTTAAAAAAACCCCAAACCACTATTTTGGTCATTTTTATTGCATCTTAGGACTTCAATAAGATCTTCGTCCTGTGCCTTTAGGATGTTCTTGCCTGCCACTCAGCTCCTAGGAAAAGAGGACAAAACCTCTGGACTGGATGTGAAGTCCTTTGGTTGGGGACACTGGCACAGATATTTAAAATAGGAGTTATGTGCCATATGGGTAGAATTTGCCTGAAAAAAAAAAGTGGTGCTTAATGGGGAAAAAAGTGAGTTAGGTTAGAGGCAAAGGCTTGAATAAGCTCTGCATTGCTTTGGGACTGAGTTTTTCAGAAGCTCCCAGGACTGGGCTAAGCCTGCCGCAATTGGTGACAGCCCAGCATCACTGGGTGCAGAGTTAAGCCAAGACTGAATGCTTCACTTGTCATTTTTCTGGGTTCAGTTTCCATCCACTTCCTACTCAGCTTGGGCTGCTTATTGTTTTCCTGCAGTCCGTGGAGGATTTCTCATACATGTGCAACATTTCTCATTCTACAGCTGAGCAGCGGAAATAATAATAACAAAAAAAAATAATACCCCAACCACTAAACCCAGCAGCGAAGCACTTCTCGGAGAAATTTGCTGATCTGCTGAAAACAAAACAGTGTCCCAAGGTGGGATGATGAAACTTTGCCAGACCCCTGGCAGATTCTTGTCCAAACGGCCTGGTGGCACCTGCCCAGCAGCCAAGAAGGGCAGACACCATCTCCGTTCCTGGGGACCCTGCGTGCCACGAGCTCTGCAGCATCTCCCCATCCTAGGGCATTTGGGGACTGCACCAGATCTGGGCAATACAAAGCATTTTAAACCCTTTTGTAAGCACTGAATTTCAAAGGTTGGTTCTGGCTCAGGTTCAGCTGGGAACCGGGTTGTTTGGCTGTGATCACCTTTGAGTTCATTCGCCGTTTATGGATGGGGGAAAAACCCAGTGGTTGAGTCTGCATTCGCTTTGAGTCGCTGCATCAATTTTAGTTTGTGCGTAGGCAGGAAATCCCAGCAAAGCAGAGCTGAAAAGGGACACATGGGTATTCCCCACCACGACTGTGCCACGGTCACAACCCTTCCCACCTCAGGTGCTTTTGCAGGAAACAGCCCTAATCCTGCCTGCATTTATTTGAGATGGAGGCTTAGACCGCCCTGAAGTCAGGTTTGAGTGTGTGCTTAAGTGTACTGGAGTTAAAACAGCAACAAGAAAAGATGCTGCGCAAGGACTGCACACTCCAGGTCCTGTGAGCTGTGGGAGTCTATGTGCTGACAAAAGTTAAATAGATGGAAAATAAACCATCAGGCTACCAAATTTAGAAGAAGGCACCTAGAAATCAGAGCAGGAATAAATTTGGACAGAAACAGTGATGTTAACTGCAGTCAATTTGGCTAAAGTGCCTAGACATAAACACTTGCATTTTTCCTTGTAAAAAGCAACCAGTGTTCTGAATTTGCTTTTATCTGAAATGGCTAAGAATCATTTACAGCAATGAGATGGTTTCGCTATGACTGATCTTTAAAGAAAAGCATGGGAAATATTATTCAAATAAACCAAAAGGCTATAGCAAACCTTCAGACAAAGTTGAAATGAATCTGTCAGAAATGGTCTCTTTGGCTCCAAGAACTCACGGAAATAAGGAAACTCAGAGTTTGGAACAAAAGTTGAATTATTAGCCCAAGGTAAGTGGTTAACGAGTGCTAAATATACACGTCAATGAAAGATATACAAACCGAAAGTGGCACTTCTCAGAGATTATGTAGGGCAGCAACAGCCATAAATGAAATCTATCAAGCTGCCTTTTGGGATAGATTTGTGACAGAAAACCCAGCGAACCAGAGCTGTGCTCCCACCACCTTTCCCCCTCCTGCTGCCCCTCCATCCCTCTGCACCCACAGTCACGAGACGAGCCCTGCTCTACACCCGCCCAGGGCTGAGACCTGCTTCTGATGGCATCTCCTCTCCCCTTCTGTGTTTCAGGAGGGGCAAGGGATGGGCTGGAAACACGCACCATTCTCTCAAAGATTCCAGCTGCCGCCGCGCCAGCTCCTTTGAACTGTGATTTATTTGCAGGGGAGGATGAGGGGGTGCCTTGGTCACAGTGTTTAAACCAGAGCTGCCAACTAGCCTTTCATTTTGGCTCACTTTGCCCATCAGACTAAACAGGTTAGGGCTCGGCTGAAAGACATTGCCCATGCCAGGTGATTTATCATCATCTGTGGAGCCCGGGGAGCGCAAGTCGTTGTCCCCCAGCACAAGCACGGCTCCCATTTGAAGCCCCATGCAGGGTAAGGGGCAGAAGGACCTCAGGCGTTGTTTATTTTGGATGTCATGTAATAGTAATAAATAAGGCCAAGAAACAGCACGTGTTAGCACTGAGCCAGCTTTGGAAGTCGGCAAAACAGATGATCTCAGAGCTGGAGGGGACCTCACGGGGGGTGGCTCGGCTGGTTTCTCCAGGGTGGGACGTCACGGAAGCCTCTCAGAACCCTGCCCACCATAGCTGATTTCTCTCTGTTGCCATCTTATCCCTAAGCAGTATTTAGGACATCAATTCTGCGTTTGGTTTTCTGATGGACGTGGCAAAAATCGCTTTGCCTGTGAGCAATTCCCAAGCTAGATAGGATGCCCTCACAGTTTGGGGAAAGGCTTTTCAGCCTTCCAGCCCTTGAGATGTTCATTCTGAGGATGAAAGACTGTTTGTGCTGCCAACCTCTTTGAAACAGAAAGGGGTATGGGACCTTAAAACGGAAAAACAACATTTACAGGCAGAAAATGATTATGAGAAACTTCCAGCAGCAATGATTTTGATGGGAATTGCCTGGCTATTTCCATTTCCAGTTCGAGTTCATGCTGAGACATGGTATCTCAAATTGCCCAAGATTTTAAGACCATCAGGGCTCGCAAAGTGCAGGTTTTTAACTGTAGTAAACAAGTTGGGAACCAGATCGGCCCAAAAAGGAGGTTTCCAGCTCAGTTTTGAAACTGATTTTTGAGCTCTTTCAAAACTTGTGCAAACTTTCGTATAAAATAACTGAAAAGCAGATTTATTTTTTTTTCCGTTTAAAAACTTACATTGAGCCATCCAATGAGAGAGGCTGGGAGGCTGAAGGCTCAGAGAGGGTTCCACCAAGCATCACTTGCCCTCCTGCATGAGTACACAACACGTTGAGCTCTGCCAACTCAACACAGAAAGATTATCTTACTGGAAGGGAAAGCCTCCAAAGAAATGCTTTCTCCCCAAATCACAAAGCTGTCACTCCTGGGAAATAACACAGAAAAGCTCCCCCTATGCATTAGAGGTTGAGGAAAGAGAGGGTGCAGCTAAGGATGCTTTACTGCCTGGATTGGGAGAGACCTTTGGCACTCAATGTCCCAACTACAGCGGTATGGATGTAAACAGGAGCAAGGAGTCAGGGCACAGTGATCTGACCTGCTCCTGCTTTATTTAAAGGACAGGCATGTCTAGGATCAGACAAGGAAAGGTTCTTTGCTTTTTATTCTTTATTTTTTTGTTGGGTTTTTTGAGGAAGATGTGGGCGAGGAGTAGTATTACTCACCCTGGGTAACTTAACACAGAAGGGACACATTGTAAAGAGGAGTGGCGGGAGGGGAACCGCAAAACACTCACCCCTCCACCCTGCCTGCCTTTTCTGCACGGTAAACCTCCCTCTCTATTCCAGAAAACTTTATTTAAAACCCGGTGTGAGATGTCACAATTTATTATCGGACATCACACAGTGTCAGGTGTGGGGCAAGAAATACAATCAAAACCCACCTCACGCTTGCACCAAGGGCTCTCTTTTTCTCCATACTAAATAGGATTTTGGCATTTTTCTAGATCTCCTACTAGAGCAAGAGGTTTCATCAGAGAAACCAGATGTGCTTACAGTTTAAAAACATGAGATGAGAGCCCAAACTTTTAATTTATGAAAGGTTTTTTACCAATTAAATTAGTCTGCATTTTCCTGCTCTACCCTCCAGGATGAGGACCCCCGCTGTCGGCTCTGCGTAAACTGCAGCTAAAAACTCCTCGCAGGGGGTCAGACAGCTGTCCTCACAGCGAAGGGAAATAAAGGGTGAGAGAAGGGAAATGTTATCCCCATTTGGAGCTGGGGCGATTTGCAGCTGGGTAGGATTCAAAAACGAGCTTCAGAGAACAAGTAGCTGCTTGCCTCTCCTGTAAGCACCTGAGGTCCCACGTCCTCCTGAGGGGAAAACGCTGGGGTGCTTTTCAAAGTTTGCAGGGTAGGGAGATGGGTAATTTGGGTAATACACAGGGCTACTGACTACAGCTGATATGGGGCTCTGTGGGCTCCAAGTGCTGGAAGAACGTGTCTTCAGCTGAGAAAGAGCATCCCTGCCTGCTTCCCTCCCACTTCCCCAGGGCTGAAGCAGTTCAGGCACCACGCTGTGCTGAAGGGCCCATTGCAGCAGAGAGAGGCAGAGAAAGGGGCTGCACTTACCAACTTGCCCAGCAAAAGTGACTATTACATGCTTGTGCTCATCCTGGCAGAGGGAACGAAAGTTTGCATCACATATGTCACAGGATTCTGGGTCGCTAAAGTAGAGGTTCCCCATGTGGGCTGAATCATGGCATTGCAGCTGTGTTGCTATCACTTTGCCGCATTGGATAAAGCTCAAGGTCTGCAGAGATGCCTGGGCTGCAACGCTGATCACAAGCCGAGCTCTCCTGAGGTTCACTGCGGAGGCTCCAATTTGTTTTCTCACTCTCCATCCACCCGCCCCATGCCACCCAGCCCGGGAAACCTCAGAGCAGCCCTGTGGTCACTAGTGCCACCAACCAGCTTCCTTGCATCTCTCCGGGCTCTCACATCTCGCCCAGCCTTGTCACACCCTGTGTTGGGTCCTCTCCTTAGAAGTGCTCACCCAAACATTCACCCAGCCTGCATGTCCACTAAAGGACATTTTGTCATTAATAATGAACAGCTCAGCACCGAATCACTGATGGCAATGAGCCCTGGAGCCTCCCCTTGCCTTGCAGAGGGAAGCATGCATGGGAGCCAGTGGGGCGAGGGAAGGAAGCACGCAGAGCTTTCATCTATGGGGAGGCTGTATTTCCTCCTTAGCATTAACTTGACCTCTGAGCCATTTTGGTGTACCCTGCCATCACAAACAATGTGCTCTGTTTTCCTGACCAGGGTCCGAGTGAGAGTTGAAATTCCCTTCGTTAGCTTCGTGGGCTTTCTCCTCCTGTTTTCATGAAAGAATAAATAAAAAGGAGCCCAAGGGCAGACCACAACAAAACGAGTCTCGTCCGTCTCTCTTCCAAATCCTCTAGAGATATTATTTCATCCTCATGGTGATACAGAAACAATATTTATCTCAGCTGCAGCCAATATACAGCATTTGTAGTGTAGTGCGTGTGTGTGTCTGTCACGCATCTGGATACCTGGGATGACGTGGATGAGTTCAAACACAGCCCTGTAATGTGAGTCTAGCAGGAACTGCTGGCCATAACCCAAAGTAAATGGCCAGGACCATCCCTATGCAGAGTAAAGAAGGTGGCCAGTCACTCATCTAGCTATGCTCACGCGACACTTGCCAAAGCAAACGGGCTGCTTTGACCCCAACTGAGATTCCCAGCACAACCCTACATAAGCAAACCACAGCGAATCTTGAATTATCCCAAAGTGCAAATATAGTCCACAAGGAGGGAAAGTCCCAAGCAAGCATGCTCCAGGCTGAACACCAGTGAGTTGTAGCCTGGTTTGTACTCCCTCCTTCCTGAATATACTTATATTTTCTGTAGAAGATTAAAAAAACCCCACCAAAATCCCTAAGATGAGAAATGCTACACAACTCTGCAAACACGTTTTTTTTTTCCAGGAAATGAGAGGTACTTGTTGGGCTAGGGGAAGAAATTACATATCGTAGGCTATTGATACGAGTCAATACTACTCTCATCAGAAAGCTTTCTACTGGGAAATGATGTTCAGTACAGCTACAGGCTTTTTGAGAGCATTGTATCAGTACTGACTGATTTTATCAGTGTTTACAGGCTTGATTTTATCTATTTTGTCATTTTTTTTTTAAATTTTGCACGTTTAGATAACTCAAATTAACACTAAAAATGTAAGTCAGACAATTTTTACCAGTGAATGATTTTTTTCTCATTGAAAAAAAAAAATCACTTTCTGGGCAGATTTCGTAGTCCATATTGACATGGAAGGGAAACAAATTTCCCTTCAAATTCCTTTTCAAATTATGAAAATTTTGATAGAGGACAACATCTGGCTCCCACATGTATCTGATTTTTACCGTGATGAAGCCTTCAGTATGGTGTCTCTACACATCACGCAAGATTAATTCAAATTGGCTTGGATGGGAACAGTCCATGAAGGCTAAGAGCTCCATGGGAGAAAAAGCAAAAAGGCAACCAACGGAGTATACTGTTGGCAGAGTTGGTGGATTCCATTGGGAGGTCACTGTTAGGTCTGATATTTTTTTACATCTTTATTAATGACATGACAATGCAATACGATATGCCAGTAAAGGAAGGAAAAAAATAGGAAAAACAAAAAAACAAGCTAGTGAAGCTGATAGCAAAAAAAAAAAAAAAATAGTATTTTCATGAGGTTACTGGTTAGACAACACCTGAAATAGCACAGTCCTTTCTGGGCACCCAACACTATAATTTGGAGGGAGTTAACAAAGAGCGACAGAGATGGTAGAGACGGAAGTATTGAACTTGGCTCAAGGAAAGGTTGGACAGAGAAACAGGCTATGAGTGCTTAAAGGAAATAAACACCCAGGGAGAAATCCTGACCCTGTTGAAGCTGATGTCAAGACTTTCAGTGGAGCCAGGATTTCACACTGAGGAGGAAGAGGAATTATTTAGTGGTGGAGACGGCTAGATGCAGGAACCATGGGATGAAAACAGAGGAAGCAAACTCCAAGTTCAATATCAAGGGAAAACAAGGCAAGAAATTTCAGTTTTGTTTAAAGGCAGCAAAATCCAGAGTGCCAGCTAACTTCTGTGGAAAGAGCCAACTGCAGTTTTGTAATCCTTTAATTAAAACAGGGTTAAATAAAACTAGTGTTACATATTCAGCTCTGATGAGAGAGGAAAATTGGATGCTAACAAAAGCAATGCTGCACTCCCTGCAGCCAAACTCCCAACTGCAGCAAGAGACAGCACCTCCCCAGTTCAAGCACAGATGGTTTTATATGGGAAATGTAAATAAGACATTACCATCTGGTTAATAAAATGCACATCTAGGCTAGATTTGACTACATGTCCCCAGATGTAAACATTATAAAATACTTCTTTTTCTTTTTAATGCATTTTTAAAGGTTTTCATCCACAATGCCCGTGGAGGAAGAACTACCACTGACATCAAAAGTGTTGAACAGAACCACAAGTCGCTCTATGTGTCTGTCCTCTAAATTACGAACTTATATTAAATCTCACCGCTGTCTGTGCAGAAATATAACCAGAATGTATAGTACACTGCTCAGTATCTGATGAAATCTAGATGCTATTGGAGAAGCTGGCTGCTGAAATTTATAGCATATATAAAAAAATAAGCCAAAGGAAAGCTGTTTTCAGAAAACGGTAACTTTGGAAAAGTCTGCTATGGAGATGGAATCTATTTCTGCATTTGAGTTGATATTGTCAACCAGTTGTTTGTTATGAAGGAAAACACGTTCTTGGGAAAGTGCTGCTGGTTGTTTTTTCAAAAGTCTTTTTTCTTCCCAGGCTAACATACTACTAAAATAAAACTCAAAGGGACTAACCCTAACATCAAAAGAAAATGGTTTGTTCCAGGCAGCACTGAAAGTTTTGAGCGACTTCTTTAAAGGAAAGGTTTTTGCCTTTCTTTTCTTGCAAAGGAACTAAGGAATTTCCAGTTTGGCTGGGCCACCTACCTGGGTGGTCCACTACACCCATCCCTCCAGTGAATGGTAACTTCAGCCCTGCCAACACCTCCTACAGTTCTCCCCATCAAGAGGGGTTTTTACTCATGATTAACACAAGAATAAATGAACGAGATAAACCATTTAGATCAAGGAAAATGGGAGCCTCTAAAGTGATTGCAGAGGGTTAGACTAAGTCTGAGGCAACCACACAGAAATGAGAAAACACAGCCCCGAAGCCCCACCACTATCACATCAGCATACCAGCTGTTGGAGCTTGCTGCCAAATTTTATCTTTACGAAGGCGCTGAGGTAGCAGAAGGACTGCCAGGACACAAAAGAAGGTAAGATAGCATCGCTCAGAGTCTCTGTCTGCTTGCAAAGAGGAAACATGCTTCAGCAACAACATTAAGAACCTGCCAACTTCACAGGAGATAAAGAAGCAGAGTTACCCTCCTCTGTGTGTGTTTTGGAAGTAGCTTTAGCACTACATGTATCAGCATTGTCTTATAAAACTCTTCCTCAACCACCAGGAGCGGCAAAGCTGCAGAACAAGAGCTTGTCCTCTCTGCATTTCTTTCCTAGTTTGAGCTAAACAGAATCAATTCTGTTCAGTGATTTTTACTTCTGAGCTCAGTCTCTTCTAAGAGGCTGCAGTTTCTGAAGTCAGCAGCGTGTTTTTGCAGACAGTGTGTGCTACTGGCAGTGATAACACCTGATGTTTACAGTCACTGCCTGGGACTGGGATGCAGAAAGGCTCTTGCTGATACTTATTCCTACAGTGACCAAGGGCACTGCTGGCTCCTGTGTGCCACACTAGGGGTGCCGGGTAGTACGAGGGGTCACAAGGAAGCAAAAGGTTGCACCTCTGGGGAGTAACAGACAGGTTGGGTGACCAACAAGAGCATTCCATTCCATACACATCACAGTCACTATAAAGCTGAGAGATCACGGGTGTTAAGGTCTCTTCTTCAACAGCCAGCATCTGAGGAGGACTCTATCCATTCTTCTACTTTTGGTCTTGATCCTGGGTTCCTGAATCCAGGTCGTGTATCCAGCTCCCCATTGCCCTTGAGCCTGGAATTTCCCTGGTGCCACCTGCTCTGCAGCATCAGTGGGAATTGCTGTTGGCGGGGGAGCTGGGTTCAATATCAGTTTTGTGTATATTTGTATATATTTCATTATTTCCCCATTAGTGCTATTATTGTTTATTAAAGCTGTTTCAGTTTTCCAATCTGTAAGTCTCCCTGTTTTATTCCCTTCCCTTTTGGGAAGGGTGAGCGGTTAGAGAGCATCTGTCATCATTTGGTGGCCAGCCCAGCCCTAACTCTCAACAGTCTCTGATCAAACCTCACTGAAAATGAAGCAAGAATAATTTGGCTGTCCAGGTGAAGAAATCAAGAGGATGCTAAGAGATTTCTTCTGAGGACCACATAGGAGGTTTCTATCAGCGTGTGGTTCAAATTTAGACCTTCTGATCCACCACCAAGGCCACTATGATCTGTTTGTCTCCCTGGAGGTGCAAGGTTCATTACTATGAGACTACATTACCCATGTAGGGTAAAAAACAAATGCTTCTGAAGATTCCAGCAGAAAGGCACAAGGAATTAACGCTACATATTTATCATACTTGTAAAAAATACCCTCCAGTTTTAATTCCTTTTTAAATAAACAAATTTAAAACTCAGAATAGCACACTGGTATCATTTTACTGCTTTTAGCTATCAGCTCTTGATGTGTTCAAGACGCACCAGTGAGGGTCTCAGGCCTCATGATCACATCTAGCCTCATGGTTGGACTAGACGACCTTTAAAGTTCACTTCCAACTCAAACCATTCTACGATTCTAAGAGGTGGTCAAAGGCTGGATCCAGTCTCTCCAGGCAGACCTTGGAGAGCTCCCATGAAACCCGGGTACTCTGGTGCAGGAGCTGGTGTGATTCTCTCCTTTCTATAAAAATCTCCATTTAGACATCAGAACTTCAAGAATAGGTCTCTAAATAATCTAACAATGCTATTGTCCTAGCGGGACATGCAGTTTGTTGAGAAAAGTGGGAAAGAACCCAACAATACAAGGGTTGACTTGAAGCATGACTAGTGTCCAGCTGAAGTCCATCAAACATCAGGACCTGCATTTCTGGCTAGACCTTGAAGAACCACTGCAATGCCACAACCTCTCCTTCGACCAGGTGAAACACTACTGAAAGCTTGCTGATTTTGATCATTCAGACTGTCTAAAGCTAAATCATGAGAGAAAAGAACTGTAAAACTTTACTCTTGCTTTGCTGCTAAAGTGGATGAAAATGTTTTTCAAGACCAAACTGCTCTTTAAATTATTGTACATTTAGAGAAAGTTTTTATCTTTTGCTTTTATTTTCACAGCTGTTACACTTTTTTTTTTTATTTTATTTTTTCAAAGGAAGTTGAAAATATTTACTGACAGGAACCATACTTGCTTTGTGCCTTTTCAAGGACCAGAAATGTTCCATTGCAGGCATCCTTTGAAATGTTTTCCTTTTTCCTGCACACTCTCTAAGGTTATGTCAAGTTTCCTCACTAGAAGTAAGAGGTGATTTCTTATCAGCTGTCTGGCATGGTGTAACGTTTGTATTACATAGCAAGCTGGATATTACATTTTAGTTAAGTCCTTAAAACTTAAGTGGGAGTGGAGAGGGAAGACTGGGGCCAAGGGACTGGCATTATCACAGGGCAGCCTTCCTGCCTCAGTCACAGCCAACAACACACACAGGAGCTTTTCTAGTCTTCCTAAAAAGACTTTTTTTTTAGTAATTCAGCCACACAGGAACCGTGGCTCCACTTGGTACCCACTCAGGATGCCCTTTCCCAAGGAACACAAAGAAATCAGCCCATTCTAATGAGTGGAGTTACATCCCTCTCTCTTTAACAGTTCCTAAGCAAATTTTCTTTTCCATCCCCATATATCTCCCCAGAACATTTCACTACCCTTTTTCTCCCAAAGGGAGCTCTCTTGAGACTGGGATGGGGCTGGCTGGGTGTGCTGCTGATGGACTAGTTCAGCTCCCCTGCTCACCTTTTCAAGAGATGCTCCTCCTCACCGAACTCTACCAGGATGACAGATCTCTGCAGTCCTCCACAAGATCATCCTCTAGAGTTGTTTTTTGCAGAAAGGTGCTGGTGGTGGAAGAGATGACCTGAAGCATCTTCTGGTTTCTTTCCCATTCTGATCTCCAGACTTCATCTGGCAGGACAAGAGCAGAAGGTCCTTGTGAAGCAACTCAGACAATGCCAGAGAGAAAGCCTGGAGCTAGGTACGGGAAGGAGGCACAGAAAATGCAAGTAAAAACAGCAAAACCAAGAGGAGAGAGGAAGGATCCCTCCCCTCCTGACTACTGAAGCTCAATGCATTAGCAAAGACTAGAGACACCTGCCCCCAGAAGGAGAGAACATGGACAACCACCTCCAGCTGTGGAGGGAAGGGAGGTTTTGTGGAGCATTTCCTGGTGAAGGGGGTCAAAAGAAGGCCTGGTGGCCAATCATGGCATGCCTGGTCCCCTGATGTGCTCATGGGGAGCGATGACAGTCTTTAGTGGTATGAGCTGGGTTTTAAATGGCCTCTCGTAGCACTGCGAGTCAAGACTACAGGGCCTTCTGTTAAATTTATGGGACTAACATCTCAGGTGCAGACAAGCTGGAGCAGAAACAGTGTATCTGAAAAAACAATTAGGAGGGGAAATGGGCTGCTCTTTCCTTAATTAGGGAGAGTGTGAGGATCATTAGCTTTCCTCTCCCATGAAAGCAACACTTATTAATGGAGGAGCTTGCCAACTCCTTTCCCTGCTCTGCGGCTGGGTGTGAGCTAGCAATGTTGGCGTGTACAGAAAAAAAAGGAGTTTTGCTGCATTTTCAGGGTGTCCCAGCATGTTGCACAGAGCCCTGCCTAAAGATCCATGCTGAGAAGCACTGGTGGGTTGGGCGGGTCCAGGTGAGCAGCCCCCTGGGTGCCTGGGGCACATCAGGCAGAGCTGGGGGAGGTTGGTCCCTCAAGCACCCACCACCGCCCAGCATCACACAACCACAGTGGTGCAGTAGCAAAAGCTGTAGTTAGCATGGACAACAGCTGAACCCCATTCTTGGAAATGCAGTGCAACATGAGGATTCTCAGTAGCAACACACCAGGTCCCCATGGTGACCATGCACCACCTCAATTTCCTGGAGGGGTTCAAACCATCCCCCAAGTGTTATTTTAGCACAGTTTCTTGTGCATAAATATTTATAAAATGCTTGCTTTGAATACCCCTTTTTAAAAAAGTTAAAATTAAATAACTCTCCAAACCCCACTACTGCTTATTGCATCTTTAGCAAAATATTTTCTTAACCTTTCCTATCTTCAATGCTGGGGCTTTTGCTAGCTGAGCAAACCTCTCTCCTCCCTTAGCCCAGCCTGCCTGTTCTCCTGCAGGGCAGCAGATTCCTGCTCGGTGGTTAATGAAGTTACACAGCGCTGTAGGAATGTCAGGATTTGGGAGCAAAAGGAGGTGGAGGGAAGAAAAGAAACTTTACAGATTTGTAGTCCTGTCATGAGCGCTTGGTCTTCACCTACAGTGGACAATGGGAGAAGTGAAAAGCTCACAGACAGTTGGCTGGCATATTTGACTTGCAAGGCTTGGGACCTTGGGCAGGACTCAAGGGCTGTTCTGGGCATCGTGGGTACAGGAGACCTCTGTGTTCTCTCTCTCTGCCAGTTATCAGCCAGCTCTGCATCGGGAGTGGGCTGGACATCATAACAGAAGGCGTCTGGGCTAGCTACAGAGGTGTCCCAACATGGGAGCAGTAACACACCAACCCTAGAAGGACACAAACTTCAGCCCTGAAGGCGGCTGAGAAAGCATCTGAAAGTCCCAAGCTTCAACAATGAAGGTACCATTTCCAGCTGGAGAGAAGAGGTACCATCTCTGCTGCAGTGAGGAGAGACCTCTTGGGAGGTCCTCAGGATGTGGAAACAGAGTTACTTATGCGATGCCCAGAGGTGGACAAAGCTTCCCTTGGTGAGCAGGAAAGGATCTCTTCCCTTTTCCTCCTGGCTGGTTACCATTCCTGACCTGGGACGCTGGTTCTTCCCAAACTCACCACGCTCCTAGCTCACCCAGGGCAGCAGGGCTGCAGCCTGTGGCGAGCAAGACTTGACACCTAAAGCCCCATCAGCCCATTTTTTTATGCCATCTTATTACTTGGGTTAATATAACTAATTTTAAGTCTGTAGCATTTGCCCCCCTTTGTCCCTAAAATTGTCTGGTTACCAAATCCCAAGATAGAGCAGTCAGTCTGCCCCTGGCCATCTCTGCTGCTGCACACGAATGGGGACAGATTCATTTTGAAGTGTTCCTGGGGTAAGGGTGACCTACTTTCATGGCTGCGGTACAGTTCATTACAAATTCCTAATGATCTCATTGTTCCATTAAATGAAGGTTGCCACCTGTCCCGAAGACTTTAGATCAAGCTGGGATTAACATATCTGCTGACCCATTTCTTCCTTTTGTAGGACACAACTCCATGATCAATAGGGGTGGGGTTTTTTCAAACCATCCAGGATTGAACCTCAGCAGCGATGTGATGCTGGGTCCCATTAGCAGAGGCTCCTGCTGGTGGAGGGCACTGCTACAAATCCTGCCCAGCCGATTTGGGCATCAGATTCCACCTGCCTAGATCCCACCAGAAAGAAAATAGTCAAACCCTACTCACATAATTTATTACGGAATTGCTGAGGTTGCATTTAGGGCAAATGAAATCCTTCCAATTTAAGAGGGAGTCTATAAGTGACTCTATTAAAGGACCTGGAGGCTGCCTGCAGTTTTGCTCTGGGCAGTCCTCCCTACTGCAGCATTATGATAACAAAAAAGCCCAGGTTAGCACCCAGCGCCCATCCTGGCTCACAGGGATGCTTGTTTGGCAAGCCCTTCTGGCGCAGGCAGCCCCCCTGGGTCCTCCTCCAGGACAGAGAAGGCTGGAGATGGCAGGTTGGAAGCACAAGCCTCACAGCACGAGGAATAAAACAAAGAAAGAAAGAAAGGGAGAGGAATAAATTCCCATGGACAGGCTCAGTGAACGCGCTGCAGCCAAATGACCTTAAGTGCACCGCTTTCTTCTCTCGCTTGAGGAAGGCAGAAGTACAGCTGCATTTTTCATAAATAGGAACACCCTAGCTTGATGTTTTTTAAAGCTGTCTAGACAGTAGAGCAAGACCTTATTTCAAGTCACATAATCACTTTCTCATTTTTCTTTGCAGCAGAGGACGTTTTCCAAGATTAGATAGAAGCTGGTGGAGCAACATGTTATTAACCTTGGGCGTGCCTCCCTGCTTTAGGCTCTCCTTGTCCGAGCTGGAGGTGCCTTTCTGTCTGATCACGTCTCCCCTTTATTCATGCCTTCCCCCTTGACAGAAAAGCTCACAAAAGTTAGTTACACATGGGCTGCAGACAACTGGGAGCACAGAGGGTGCTGCCGTAAAATGCTGGCTCCCTTTAGGAGAAGGCAAATATTATCTTGTGCTCCTCAGCGCCGCGCTGATGCCTGCACCTGAAAATAGCATTAGAGGAAAAAATAAAAAGCTGATCTCCACCAGGCCACTTTGTCCCAGGCTGTTGGACGGAAGTGGTCAGAGCTGCTAAATGTGAGAAATGATGCAAAAGAAACACTGCCAGAGAAGAACGCTCTCAGTCGAGACACATCCCTCCAGCACACCTTGTATCGTGCAGCCTGCACCTTCCAGGGCTGACTGTCCTTGGGCATTTTTCTGGGCATTTCTCAAGCTTTTTTGCTTTTGCACATTAAGACTGCAGCCCACTCCCACGGAGCAGAGAAGGCAAATAAAATACCCATGGTGCCATTTGACTGCAGCACATGGTCTGACCCAGCAGTACCGGCTTGTCCCCATTGCCTGGGGATAAGGAACCACTGGGGAGATGTTGCACCAGGCACGTTTGCTGGAGGAGATGCTCTTCTAGGGCCAAGGACGAAGCTTTCTGAGCACGAATAGTGTGACAGAGGTGCATGATTAGCATCCTGTACTGACACGGACCATTTCTAACTGTGGTGACGTGCAGTAATCTGTGCTCAGGTTATCCAGGGGAAGCAGAGTCCAGCTCAGCTCGTTACATTGAATTAAGTCAGCAAAAGCTGAAGACAAATAGACTATCACAAATGAGATTATTTCAGTTTAGAGAGCCAAGATAAGAGGTTTACTGCCCTGCTGGAGAAGCATTGAGTTGGTAGGATAGAAAGTCAGTGTTTTCAGGGGGAGGCGTTTGTAGCCAAAGCAGAGGGCACGTTGCTTGCCTGGTGCTACAAGCACGATGCTGACCCCTCTCCCTGAGCACTGCGTAGGTAGGGTTACCCACCGGGAGTAAAATAACGAGAGTGGGAGAAAAGGACTTGCCTTCCTCCTCACCTCTCCACAGGACTGCCACGTCTCCCCACGGCTGTTAAAGTGATTAGACCTGCACAGCAGCGAGCCTGGGCAGCGATCTCTCTATTTTGCTTGCTTAGCATTTTCCTTTAGAGGATGCAGAACCTGACTTCGAGAATAATTTCATCTTGAGAGTACCCGGTATTTCTCTGCTTTCTAAAATAAGCAAATCATCCAGGGGAACTGCCTTCCCTTAAACAAATTCTCTGCTGCTGTGCAGAAAGCAAATACATGAGTTACCCGATATTAATGCTTTACTTCACAATTTACATATCAAGTGCTTTAATGAATTGTTTTCAGTATCTTTGTCCCTACCATGAATAAACTTAAAAGTAATGGACTTGCAATTAATTAAAGTTTAATTACAATAGTTTGTCATTTTATTATTCGCAATTATTACCATAAAGGTAATAAAAATTGCAGGATGTCACAACTGAATACAAATCCCTAATCAGAAGCAATCAACTCATGCCGTAACCTTGAACAAGGGTGATTTTATTAATGCACCAACTCCGGAGCCCGAGCCGCCGCCTTGCACGTGGCAGCTCTGGTATCCTCAATGTGCGGCACGGTGTTTTGGGTGATGGTGGTGGGATCCTCTTGCCCGAACCCTTAGGCAGCCCTGGCCCTTCCTCCCTTCTCAATCTCTTCCTCCACAAGTTAGGTAAGTCAGCCATAGGCTAGAGAAGCTTTCACTCACCTCCTGTATATTCCCCGCGAACACACTGATTTACTAAACACTTATCCACCATAGTTCTTACAAGCTATCGTTTGCTCCAGGTCCCTTGGAGGAGTTTTTAATTTCTATCAAGCTTAAATGCTCACATTAAATCCTAACCTCTGCATCATATTCTTCTAACATTTAACTTTCAAGCAACATTTTTTAATACTATGAAAGGTGACCCCTAAAGCACCATAGTATTCTGCCTCTAAGTTGGTGACCCCTGCAACAGAAGTTCTTTAGCTCCAAAGTATGAAGGACAAAAGGAGAAAGGTTAAATTATATCTGTGTTTGCTGCTCCTGCTGCTGTCCCCATGACTATTTCCAGGACTCGCAATACCCGTGTTCACATGCAGTTAATTCTTCCCACTCGAGGGAACAAGATATGCATTTCCTCATCCCTGCATCTTGATAGGCTCCAATCATACCCAAGACTCCCTGGCATATTTCCTTTGGCTTGGCCTGATATCTTAAACAAACATGTTTTAGAGCAGTTTTCCACTGGCCAGTCTCAAGACATCTTCAAAAGGCATGAGAACTGCACCCAGAACTGCAATTAGGCTGTAATTAAGCAGAAACTTTCCCAGTGAATGCCCTCAAGGGGCTATATTCATGATCTGGGAGGGGGTCTTCAGGTTAGCTTGTCTCATCCTGCTAAATTTATCCCTTCTCATCATCCTTTGCCAATCTTTTGGTCGGATCCATTCTTTGAAGTCCATTAATTGTTTGGGAAGGAGCAACTTCATTTTTAGCTTCATTTCCTAAGAAAAGTGCATCTGCATTTGCCTGTCCTCTCTTAATCATTTCTGCACATATTGGCCAACTTCACGCAAAGCCCAACAGAAAGAGAGAGGTCTCGTTGCCACTCTGTGCCTAATTTTTTCCTTTTGACCCCCCCAAACAAAATTCTAAAAACAGGGAGCTGGGGAGAGGCAAGAAAAACCCATCTGATGTCCCCAAATCAACGGGTGACTTTCACCGGTCTTGAGAAACCCACCACACGTACGGACCCCCAGGCAGCCTGCACGCCTCCGAGCCGTCATATTTCAACTGCAAAACGTCTCTGTCTGCTTCTGGTTGGGAACTCAGCCACCACTTCATAAATCAACACCCCTGCTATCACCTTTGCTCTGCCAAGCAGACGGTTTGATGTGAAACAATACAGTCCGGGAGGCGTCAGCTTCCTTGGGTTATCTGAGTGGAAGGCTAACATCAGAGACCCACGTTATCCGCTGGAACGGTGGCATTTTCAAGCTCCTCGCCTCCGGCTGAAACCCCCTTGCACGACACCTTGAGAGACACTCTGTCTGAGCAGCCTCTATTTTTAAGCTGTGATACAACAGCAGTTTCAAAAAGCTTAAGATCTCTTAGATCTTAGCACCTCCACCTTGGAGAGGTTCGCAGATACGTTCAGCTTCAGCCCTGCCATCTTTCTATTGCCTTAGCGTGAGCTCAGATTTAAACACGTACATAAAACCCACAGAACCGAGGGCTAAAGTTAGGTGAGGGGTAAAAAAATCAAAATCACCACAGACCTGGAGTATTTGCATTTCTCGTAAACATGCTTGCAAAACCACTTAGCAAATGAATGTTAATTGTTCTGCAGAAATCCCACCCTGTTCAAAGGAAAAAAAAAAACAAAACAAAACCAAAAGACCTAAGTAGATGTTGCCAATTTTTCCTTGGACCCCTCCAAATAAAATTCAGGTGATCTCATCCCACATTGATCAGCGGAGACCGAGTAAGAAAATATAAAGGAAATTACTTCATCTTAAGTGCCTATTAGGTGATGTTAAGTAATTAAAAAAAAAAAAAAGAAAAAAAAAAAAAAAAAAGCTCAGTTCAACAGTAAAAATCCATGTGACGAGTCCACAAATGCCAGAACAAGCTGGGTATGGCAGAAGCTGTCAAAAGCATGTAACTGCAAACCTTTAAACCAATTTAAGCGTCTTCAGTTGAGTTTGTGAGACAATTACTGTCCCGAACAAACATTTACATGAGAAAGGCTGCAGACCTCTGCTTTTGTTGCTTTTCCAGTCCAAGGCTGGCAGAGCCGGGAGTATTTTACAGACGCTGCAGCTGCTGGGAGTGCAGAAATAGATAAAACTTGACAAATTAACACAGCATACGCCAAACAAAGACGGAGACCTTTGAACTTAAGGCTGCAAGGATGCTGAGCCCAAGCCTAACTCAGAGCGGTGCTCTGGCTTTTAGACCGGAGGTGAAATGCAGTAGCAGCGCTGGTCGAGAGGCCAGGTGCAGGGATGGATTTGAGTTATCCTTACCTGGGGCCAAAAGCAGAACAAGCCTCAAAAATACCCAAGTGAGTCTCTTGGGATTCAAGGATTATCGAGATGATTCAGAAACGCCTTAACTGCAGCACTAACGCAGTTTTTTCAGCAGAGCAAAGTAATTATGTCGTATAAACCAAACTGAAATGATTATTGTAAGTCAACACGTACGCAGAGACAAGGAGTCACTTCGGGGAGAGTTCAGGCATTAACTGCTGAACTTGGTTTGACCTACTGACTGCATGGACCTGTGACTCCCATGGAGGGGACGAGCATCCCTCCAGCTCTTCTTTTCTCTCCTTGAGCCTTCCGACAAGCTCTTCTCAATGTTTTTAAAGCCGTTCCTGGTGAAGGTGACTTCTGCCTATCTTCTGCCTTGCCAAGCAGACCCACCTCAGATGTTCTTAAGGTGGGAGGGAAACTTCTTCCTCCCTCATTTTTCCAGGGCTTTCTGTGTCTGTAACATATTAGTTAATCCATTGTTCAAGCTGTAACTTTGGCTCTTGTTGTGGAACAAACAGGAATGGGGGTGGCTTGACAGCTCTGCTGCTTTCTCCTCTCTGCATTTAGACTTTCATAAATGATCCTGTCAAAGCTACGCCTTGCAATGCCACAGTGCTAATTGTTTGCTGCATGGATTGATGATGCTGTATTAAAGCCACTTGGCAGGGCTAAGGTTTGGCTTTCTGTGTTAAGATGGAAGAGCAGCATGGATGCTTCAGCAGAAAAAGCCTCCATATCTGGTCACCAGCACAATGTCTCTGTGGTTGAGTACATCGCACCACTCCAGGGCATCCTGGAAAACGGAAACCCTTCTCCTGCCTGAGACAAATCCCCTCTTTCAGACCTTCTTCTTTATATGGAAATACCGATCAAGTTCCTTAAAACACTAACAAACCAGAAACTCTTTATCTGCCACTAAAATAGAGTCAAAATCCTCACTAGATAACACAAAGGTAAACAAAACATTGACTGTGTCAAAAAAAACCCCAAAACTGCAGATCTCACTAAATACCTTTTTATAATAGACTCATCTTCCCTAATTTTGCCTTTCATTGCCCCAATGAAAATTGGCCAAACTTTTTGGCAGTTCTCACTTTCCTGAAAGGGACTCGTATGACAACCTCTTATTTTTAAAAAGCAAGTTTTGTGACCTCTCCCTGTCTGCAACATCTTTGGTTCACTGCCTGTGTCATTCAGTTTCCAGACAGTAAAAAGCCAAAAAGAGGAGCTGTAAGTACATAACCTGCCCTGGGAAGGTGCGACCGGGAGGGACTGCACGACGGCTTGTAAGCAGATGGAGGAGACAGACCAGCTGCAGAGCCGGGAGGGGTCTGGGGAGCATGTAGCTCCGCACGTCCCATTACATCTCTCAGCACTAAACACTTCCAACATGTGGTGGTCACACTGTGAGGTCTGGACAGGTTGTGGGATAACACTTTAAAAGCAACATCACCCCTTCGCGGGGTCCTGTCCCACCTTGGCAGGGGTAGCACAGGCTGGGGCTGAGTGTTTCTGAGAGACCTCGCACCACAATAATCCCACAAAGACTCTCTTCTTTCTTTTCTTTTAAGTCTCCTCTGCCAAAACAACGTGAGGTTTTCACTTTCTTTCGGCAGGGAAATTCGAAGACCTGTGCACGTTCCCTCGTGCCGTGCCAGGAGAGAGGAGCGATGACTGATTGATCTGGGTTTCTCCCGTCAAGAGCACCAAAGGAGGTACCAAAAGTATCCATCTTCTGGAGCAAGGTTAATTACAGAAGCTCAGCTTGCACACGGGGGTCCCACCAGTCAGCACAAGATAAGCAGCCTTGGGAGTATAAATTATTACAGACGATAAGGCGGAATTTCCCCTTAAACAGCTTTGTACATATGTTCCTAAGATTGACTCCAGAGGCGCCTGTCATCAGATGTCAAACAAGAAGCAACAAAAATTACAGAGAATTAATTTCTTGTCTTTTTTCTTATAACCATCTGACACTACCTCGCTTGTTTAGGTTAACTGAATGATTTCAGATCCTAACAAGATGTGGCTAGATGATGGGACCTGGGAATCAGAACTGATGCCCAATCACCGATGCTCGATCACAGCAGACAGTGAGAGCTCCAACACTCCATCACCTCTGCAGAAACGGGGGCTGGTTTTAGCTCTAGAAATAAGACAAATCACAGGCACTAATTGCTACAGTTTTTGTTGTGACTATCTCTTCTGCAAGCAGTGTATAAACAGGAAACCACGGCCACATGGCAGGGAACTGACTCAATACTGGTGAACACTGATAGAAATCAGGTCATATTGACATCCTTTGTTTACACACTGCTTTGTTAACATTGTTTATCCTTAATGTCTTGGCCAACTATTTGGAAATACTCCCACTTTGCCACCCATCTGCCAGTCTTTTTTCCTACCCCCAAACCATGCCCCTGCTAACCCCTTGCCTCTCACCATCACCATCACCAGCTCCTTCAGACCCAGACCTAAAGGAACACATGCTTTTGGGGTACAAACTGACTTCCTACACTCTTTCAGAATGGTTTCTAGGAGCTTGCTATTAGCTTTTGTCTGCAAGTGGGAACTTCTCTCCTGCCAAGGAGCCAAATCTATTTTAAGCGACCAACCTGCTAAAACTCAGCCTGCCAGAGGACAAATCTGCAGCCTCAGTGTGCGTTGCACAGCAAAGATCAGCCTGTGTTTGGCTGCCAGCTCTTTATCTCCACCTGGTAGTTTATTCCAAGCCTGAATTCATCCTACTGGAATGAAGAGTTCACATGCATTAGAAATTCCTTCCAACGTCACTACCACGCCAACATCTGCACTACTGCAAACATGATTTATTCATGATGTTCCATATTTTACAGCAGCAGTTCATCTGTTCCTAAACACTTTAATCCCCACTCCAGATATGCCGGAAATATCAAGGTAGCGTTCCCACCGTCAGCTCTGGGACATCAGAAATAGATGACATGAGAAGACACTCGAATTCCTACATTTGTATTTTAGGGATTTCTTTACCCAGCTGAGTGCACAGCAGGTCACAGGCTTCTGCTGGCAGCTCCTTCTTTCACATATCCTTGGCTTTAGAGGAAGAAGGTTATTTGCAAAAGCCCAAACTTTTGAACTGAGAGGAGAAAAAGGCTTCAGGTGTAAACTTTTATTATTCTGTCCTCATTTTTACCAGCTAAGGAGCTCCTTCTCCACCCACACATTTCTGCTGTGTTGCATTAGCTCTTGGTCTTAGCAATCTAACCTGATTCATTTTCAAGTACTGCCTTCACCGAGGGAAGATTTTATTAACCACACAGCATGAGGAGTTTAACCTTTACCTTGGGTTAGCTGTACATTGAATTCCTCTCTGCAAAGCAGCCCCTCTCCTCCACATTTGCCACCAAAAGGGTTCAGCCCTAGGGATCTGCCTGGCCAGACTCTCTGCAGATGGGCAATGTGCTGCACATTGGTGCCCAAAGTCACAGATTGCGCAAGGAAGACCTACACCTAGTTATTAACTGAGGTCACAGAACCCAGCCCCAAAGCAGAGAGTTTGGGACTAAACAGCTCAATACCTTAGGGATGGAATGCTGGAAGGCATTTTGCCAGCCAATGACCTACTAAATTTAGTGAGGTGAGTCAGTGGGGATATGCAGAGGCTTTGCTCAGGGGAATTAGTGCCTGTGGAAGCCTCTATCCCTGTCTCCCCATATATAATACTGGGAGACTAACTGGACAAGGCACGGTACTACAAATACCTTCCAGGACTTCACAGTAGGCTGGTTTCAAAAGCAAGAAAAAACAGCCAAGTTCGGAAAATGAGTGCTAAGATCTCTAACCTTCGGCATTCTAAAAGATAGAGGCCATCTCAGGCTTAGGACTTAACAACATGGGAAATACCCTGCTGGTCCCTGCCAGCCCAAAGACCCACCTAGCACAGCGCTCAGACTTCCACGGCAATAGGAGATGCTGGTTGGGGTGGTGCATGAGCCCTGCTTCTCTCTGCTGCCCTTCCTCTTAGATGCCTCCAGCAGCCCCAGATTCCATTCGCACCTGCCAAGCAAGTAATATTCCCCTGTTCGCTCTTCCCGCTGCCGTCAAAATTTTACAAACCTCCATCATCCTCTCCAGCCTGGGAAGCCCCAGCGTTCCCTCCTGGAAGGGATCTGTTCTCTCCACGGTTTTGCCTGCCCTTCCTGGTCCCTGTTCTACGTCCACCTTTCTCCTCAAGACAACGAAAAGAAACCCCACATGCTTATTAAAACACCAAGCCAACACGGTTTTGGGGCAGAGTCTTTCCAGTTCTCACGGACAATCACACACAGTTAAAAATCTTGCAGCTGGTCAGAGCAGCCAGATGTTATTGCTGCAAATTTCCTCAATCTCACACTCCTTCAGTAAGGGGAAAACCCTGGCTGGTGCTGCAGCCATAAGATACGGGGTGGGTTTGGTTCTCTGCTCTTTCAAGGCCATGCTGGCAAAAGCAGCTCTGCAGACACTCAGATATTCCCAGCCACACCCCGGCTGTACCAGTGTGAACTGGGAAGCTGGGCTCAGCAGGGCTGTATGCAGCTTCTGTCCCAAGCATCCTGAAAGGTCAAGAAGGGCCATGCCACCGCGTGGGGCAGGGTTTCATCTTGTCCTCATTTTGCCTGTGGGATCCAAAAGGAATTTTTTCCTATTTCTCTGCCAGGCAGGAAAAAAAAAAAAAATTTGTTGTTGTTTATACTGGACGGGATTAAAGTTTTCAATATTTGTTATATTTAGATGTCTTTGACCCAGATTCAAGGAAACATTACGAATGATTCTTGCTCTGTTTACCCTTCACTCCATTCCCTCGCTTTTATTGCTCTTCCAGTTTATTCCTCTTCCAATTTAGGTTACGTTTCCCAAGGATTGCAGCATAACCCCAGATTTCCCAGGGAAACCAGCACCTCTCAGCAGCAGCAACCAGTTCTGCAGCTCTGCCCAGACCTCCTCAGTCCTGTTTAAAGCAAAGTTCATCCTTGCAGCTGAAGTTTTATTGCCAGACATCAGCGAGGCAGAGATCTTTCCCAAATCACAGCCTAAATGACCTTTTAAAATAGATAATTTACACAAGATAAAGGCATCTATCCACTTGAGCACGATGCTTTGTCTAGGATCCCCCAGCCTGTCCTTGCTCACCCCCAAAAATGGGCTCCCAACACCCATGATGCTGCAGGGCTGGGATGAAGATGCAGCAGAACCCTGGCTTCTCCAGGGACCGAGAAATTGTTGTTCATCTTCCCCCTGCAAGAATGTCTTGAGGAGGGAGTGACACTGATCAGCCCTGCAGTGAAGAACTTGTGAGCAAAGCTCGGGCTCGCAAAGCCTTCCCAAAGACAAGCGTGTAAATGATCATTTTATAGACAGAGCAGACAGAAGAGAAGTTTACATCCAGTGTCCATTTTCCAATAAATCATTCCCTTCAATCTAGCATCCTGGGGTTTGTTTTTTTTTGAATTCTGTGTCCAGTACAGTTTTCCAGAGCAGACACATGTTTGGGTGAGCTCTTCCTTCACCCTCCCTTGCAGGTGAGGCAGGACTGAGTGCCTGATACCCGATCTCTCTTCTGTGCCCTGGCTAATGGAAAAAAGCTGTTCGCTTGGAGCTCCTCTGATTTATTCTGTAACGATCTGTCTGACGGGGAGTCTTTGACCTCCTCACAGAGGCTCCATTAAAAACGAGCCTGATAGCCAGGTAAGGACAGGCAGTTATTTTCTCCTGGTAGCAACAGCTAGGCATGGTAACGTGCCATTTCTTCACATTGTCTTCATCTTAAATACAAAGGCAGCAAGTGGGGCAGAAGCTTGTTCATTTGTTTTTTGAGGTCTGGTCCAGAATCCATTGTTTGCTTTAGCTCAAAATCCTGGGTATGGATCCTGGCAGAGCCCCTGCATGTGTTTAATTTGAAGAGACCATCCACCCACTCAAAGCTGAGCTTGTGCAGAGCTGCAATGCAAAAGGCACTTTGACTCCAGCTAAGCCTGACCTATCTCTTCTCACCATAGGAACCCTAAGAACAGATGTTTGGTGCTGGAATTTTTCTCCCAAAATATCTCTGACGTTTAATTCACGTTTTACAGATTTGCTATTGCCATGTATAGCAAGCTGTTGGGCTGCAGGGAGGCAAAGAAGGTATCTAAGAGCTTTCCTCCTCTTTTTAAAGATGACCCAAGAAAAGTTTTTGGTTTTGTAAGCAATGGACATTTTTTGTAAGCAATGGACAATTTTTCAAATGCATTCATTACAATCCCCTCGGAAGTCTTTGCTATCTTCCACCTTCTAAAGCAGTGTTCTTATAGCCTGAACAGCCAAGCATTGATTCCATATTCCATAACCCCAAATGACATCCTCAGGTAAAACAACCAGATGATCTTCAACGCACAAAAGTCCTTCTGCAAGTCTCACGTCTGACCCTTTATCCAAAGATCACCAGATTATTGGGCTGGTTTATGGGGTTTTTTTTCCCCTCTTCAAGCTTTACACTGCTTGCAGCAATTAAGTGATTTCAGGGAAGATTTTTTCTAGCAGTTGGTTGTTGCATTTGAAGGAGTCTCTGCTACAGCGAACGTGGCAGATTTTAAGGCCTCCCCACTCACTGCATCCCCTGATTTATTTCATTTGTCCAGAAGCCCACCTCCAAGCTGCCATAGAAATATTAAGGTGTGGGGCTGCTTTTACTCCTTTTTGACCCAAAAGGGAAAACTGACCACAGGCACTAACCGCTATGGAATGAAGCCAGAGTATTCAACCAGAAGACAAACGATGTGCAAGAAATCTCTTAGGTGACCAAATATATACTGTGCCAGCAAAACTCCCCCCAAAAAGTTCCCACTCAAAAATACTTGAAATTATCAGATTTTTTCCCTGTTTTTCTCTACATAAGCATTCAAAAGGCTTCCTTTGGGAAGACCTTGCAGCTGTGTTCCCCTCCGGCCAAGTACTGGGAGCATCCTCTGGACACGGACCGGGAGGCACGAAGAGGCGCAGGACCCTGTGCTTCTCCTTCAAAACCATCCCCAAGGATGGGAATCTCACAGTCCTCGATGGGCTTTTTTTTCTTTTTTTTTTTTTTTTTTGTGTGTGTAAATAAATCAAAGCTTTAACTAACTTGGGGTTGGATAGAGCTTTGCTGCACCTTCCCATCAGGGCTGGAGGGAGTGCAGATGAGCACTGCTCCCCTCACATAGGGTGTTTCTTTCCAGTGTGTGAATTGATGAGGGTTGTTTTCCCAAGCATGGCAAAATGCTCATTGTTTTTGTACCTCTCAGCTCTCTGATCAGGAGAATAACACCCTCAGAGCAGGGAGCAACCCGCCTCTGCACAGCTCTTGGCTCCATTTGAAGGTCCCATGGGGCTGCAGATGTGCTTTAACTTCCATGGCGAAGGCACTCAGCGCCCATCTCGCTGCCACATCAGCTGCCCGGCTCTTCTGGCAGCCGGTTACCATCCTGAGAATCACTCATGCTCTTCAGCAGCCACGCCAGCACACTGCCTGTCACCCACGCAGTCCCCAAGGTGCATATCCTTCACACAGCTTTCCTCTCGTTTTAGGTGGGAGAGGTTGCGGGTATTGTTCAGACCACGAACTCCTCACAGGCTGGACAGATTGCCTGTAATTCCAACATTTTTGCAGGGCACGAAAACCATTTTCTGTCAAACCCTGGGTACCACAGACACCAGCTCTGCCGGGCTGTGGAGGGGCAGGGCTGGACCCACGATGTCTTCTGTTCTCCTCTTGCCAGGAGGCTGCTTTTTTTAACGTCTGGGCTCCAGA
Source organism: Trogon surrucura (assembly GCA_020746105.1). NCBI lineage: Eukaryota > Metazoa > Chordata > Aves > Trogoniformes > Trogonidae > Trogon > Trogon surrucura. Next base: position 48,287,909 of record CM036621.1, on the reverse strand, counting down.
GGGGGCTGCCATGACAGCCTTTACATGTCATATTATCCCCATGGAGTTGAGCCACTGGGGATGGAGCCAGGGGGTCCCTGGAACTATACCCAAGCACCCACAGGAGTGATAGAGTTGCAGCACCTGGGCAAGTTGCTGCTGGCCAGCTGCCACCTGTGTGCCCTTCGCTGCTCCCCACGAAAGCTTTCGTGAGCCTGACGCGGAGTGCAAGGGGTATAGATAGATGCGAGAGTTAGGCAGCTGCCAGCACCCACCACAGCTCCACTGAGGCTTGGAAACTTCTAAATGTGTTTAAGGCTTGATAGCCAAAGGCGAGAAAAAACAGGGCTGTTTTTCTTTGCTCGCTCCTTCCCTTGGGCTCCGTTCCCCTGGAGGGTCTCAGGCTGGCAGCTGCAGCAACGTATGCAGTCCCCCTGCCTGCTCCGGGGTGCCTGGGTGGCATTTCTTTCAGGACAGGGTACTGAGTCTTCACCAGCCTTCAAGATCCTGAAGCCACAGCATCCTGCAAAAGTGCCCAGAGAGCCAGGACCTGGCTTCTCACCCTGCCCTGGACCCTGCAAGCAAAGGAGTCCTGCACAGCCAGCTAAAAAGCCTGGACCTAAAAACAACTAAATGTCCTCGGGGCCAGAGCAGCTATGCCAGGAATGCTCCAGTGGGCTGCCAGCCAAAACTGTGAACTCCTCTGGCAATGCAGTGCTAGGTAGTTTGAATTGGTTGTTTTGCTCCTTCCATTGCAATTCCTCTTTTTGTGCTGGTTTTGCCTTGCACCTCAGCAGCCCAGGAGTGCTTATCCCTTCTTTGCAGCTCCTATATGCATGTGATGGACCCATACTTGCAGTGATCAAAGTGAAAATAAAACGGAGTTAAAGAGCTTGTATTGCGCAGCTGAGTAAATGCAAAGCAGAGAGCAAGGGAAAGCTCAGCCCTCCTTTGCTCCTTGGTGTGACCACAGGTACAGGACATTACAGCTTGGGAAAACATAGAATTTGGGGACCTAACTGAAATAGAAGATGACAACAGAAAACTAAACTCTTAGCTCTGAGGAGCTGAGCTCAGAAGTGGGACCCTGAGTGCCACTGAGAGCAATTTCCCAAGAGAATTCACATCAACAGCACTGCAAAGGACCGAGCCCCTGCTGTACATGTCACCCTGCAGTGAGGGAGGAGATCCCACTTCAGGCAATGTACAGATGTGGAGGTTAACACCCTGATCTCCCTCCATCCCAACAGAAAATCCATCACGTTGCCATAACATTGGCCTAAGATCTTCCACTAAAAGTGCCCCTCCCATCCCAAAATGCTGCGTTTCAAAGCAAATCCTCCTGCCAGCATCTCTATTTATACAGTATCAAGTGCTGATGCCAATTAACAACCCCTTCCCTTTTCTTGACATTATCTTAAGCTGCGCTGCCAAATTAAGCAAACCCACTGCCCAGTATATGTTATTTCTCATCTTTTTCCCCAACCACTGCCACCACCAGCCCTCAAAGGGACCGAGTACAAATAATTCAGTCTCTGCCACTCAGACTGGTTTTAATCAAAGGATTTGCTGGGTTCCTACCACGTGGGACACCTCATTAACAACTTCACACCTCTTAAGAAGGAAAAAAAAAGTGGTGTTATCCATTTCAGCATCACTGTGCTTAATGCTGGCACCCAGCATTCTGCACCACAATCCCCTCCCGGGACAAGTTTTATTTTGGTGGGGAACAAAACAACAACAAGATTTTTTTTAAAAAAAAACAAACCCACAACAACACATTGCTGGGCTGAAAGGGCTTAGAGATCGGCAGGAGTGTATTTGTCAGAAAGGAGATTAGAGCCTAATGAAATTTGTCTTTGTGTATGTGTCTGTTTCTCTCTTTTTTGGGGGAGCCTTTGTGAAAAGAAAGGCTTATTAAAATGCAGGGAGAACCCCACACAAAAGACATTTCTTAGGGTCCAAAGGCGCGCTTATTAATGCAGACGTTTTTGTACAGAGTACACCAGTTTTGGGAGATTTTGGGTATTGTTTGAGGAAAAGAAAGCAAGCCTCACTGATCGTTTTCTTTTCCAGCTTTAATCACAGCAGCTGAAGCAAGCAGGTGCTGCGATTCAGAGCCGGCAGCAACGGGCAGAAGATGGGGGTGGGGGGTGGGAAACATCACAGGGGAAAAAATTCATCTGCCTGAGGCATTTTTAGCACTTTGGCTCATTAAATTGCAGTGTGGCAGTGTCGTGTCCATGCTCCCAGTTTCCTCTGTGAGGGTGGCAAGTAGCTGCTGGGGAACCATTGCATGGGGACAACCCCCAGAAAGCAAAGCCGCTTTCAACCGTAACAGGTTGGCATCAATAGCCAGCAATCTTGGCCGAAGCATCAGTGTTCCCACCTACGTCTCCGATGACACCAAACTGTTGGCACAGAAAAAAAAAATACGGGATGGTGGCTGAGATATCAGGAAACAACGGCAATGGCGCTACGCACATGGAGCTTTGGCACGGCTGCTGAGAACATGACAGGCACGCTGGCATGGGCGCGGGGAAAGGAGGAGAGGTAGGCGTTTGACTTTGTCCTAAAGAGGACCCCAGTACACCTCTAAGAAAAAAATGTCATAGTTTCTCACACTTGAAAAAGCAAACCCAAGGGTGGGCTACGCAAGGGGTTGGGACTCGCCTTGCTTGCATGAGGGAAAAGACTTGAAAATCTCCACGAGGCACTTGCAGCGCTTCCCATGACTCTCAGCCCAAAGGGGAAAGCCCACATCTACCTTCTGGTTGGGAAACCTGCCCGAGGCTCCCACTAACAAGTGTTTCTTGAGCGTGACTTGTTTGCTCTTGGCAGCAGAGCCCTTGGGAGTGTTTACTCAAGAAGAGCAACAGTAGGAGTTTCTATTAACTAGCTTTTGACACTTTGACAGCAGAGTTGGGTCCACCCAGCTGGCTTTTTTTCCACGCTGCTTGCATGTTTCCACCTGTTACGCTATGAAAGCTATGAGAAAAATCTCATGTGTTTTCTTATGAGATTTCTCTTTTGAGGAAATACGGGAACTGGCCCCATGCTGCTTTAACCGAGAGAAGAGCGTGCAGAGAGTAAGCACCGAGGAGTACACAAACAGGATGGAGCAGCAAGCCCTGGGAACCGACCAGCACAGAGAACCGACACAAAAGCACCCTAGAGATGCAACTCCCTTCGTATTAATTTTTTCTCTTTATGCTTGATCTAAGCTCATTTCAACAACAACAACAAAAAAAGCCACCCAGTACCAATGCTAAGGATAAAATACCATGAGTTACCCCTGTCATCAGATAATTCACATGAAGTATAGTTCTATGAAGTATCTAATGGCTGTGAGGAAACACAACAAGTAATAACAGTAAAATTCACTGTAAACATGTTATGGAACATCACTCGACTTGTTCTGCGGAGCCCCAGAGACAGTCAGCACACATTCAGCAATGCCATTCCATTAAGATATAACAAATTTGTAGGTTATATTCACTTACGTCTCCAGTCAAACTTCTACCCATATCTCCTTCACTCCTTTCAGGTGCAGAACAGACCACAGCAAACATCTTTGCCTATTTAAAAAAAACCAAACAAACCTGCCATCACCCACCCATTGCTGCCAGCTCGACATGGCACCCCAGGAGAGAGGGAAGCAGAAATCTGAGGCTGGGCTAAAATTGCTTAATAAGCATGATTGTCTTCACCTTTGCTCTGAGGATATTTTAATGGAAAACAGATGAGTTTGGGGAGAGGAGTTCAGCTTAGAGAAGGCTTCTCCCCTCCCCGAGGCCAGCAACGGCTCGAGACCTCACAAAATCTTTATTGTTATTGTACTCCTTGCATTGCAGCCCTGCTCAAATGCCCCTCAATTTGCACAAGCACATAGAAAGACATGATACCTCACAGCTCACATATAGGAAACAATTTGATGGATCAAAATTTATACGATAAAAAGACGATGGAGACAGTTCATCCCTCATTGTGCCGAATGCAGTGAAGGAGGGACCTCTCGGTCAGACCCATGGCCAAAAGGGAATGGGATGGGCAAAGGATCTTAGACTTGCTTTCCTATGGGTAAAAGGAGGACCAGCTGCCTGGCAAAAGCCATGTAACATTTTGAGAGGATGTCTCCCACACCAAAGCACGTAGAGCTCAGGGATTATGCTGTAGGGTCAATGAAAAGACTGAGGTTTTAAACATAGCGCATAATTTCCCTTTTGAAGGTTAGCTTTTCTAGGGTTTGTTCAGCACAGCAAATGGAAGACCTTTGAAAGAGTTAACAGATGTATGAGGACCAGCAATATTGCGGCTGGTCCTAGTAACTCAGGCCCTGCTAAGTCACAGGGAAAAGCTACAGATGGTAACATTGAATATCAGCCAACTTAAAATGGATATATGTTTATATATCTGTATGAAAAATATATACACTCATATGTATATATATCTACCTAAAAATCACAGACTCATGGAACTCACTGCCACAATATAACTGCTTTTAAGATTTTATTCACAGAAAGGATGGTTTTTTATGACAGAAGTTGAGTCATCTGAGCTAGGGATTTTCCCCACATTCACGGAGCACACCAAGCTCCATCGATCCAAAGGCAGGAAGAAACGCTTTTTGTTAATCACCACCATGGGGATTATTTCCACCTTCTCCATGAGCCTTTCAGCTGGTGGCTGTGGGAAGCCAAACAATTGACAGCCTCAACCAGATGGACTTCTAGGTTGCTTTCAGGCTCCAGGCTCATCCTCAGTTCTGACCATCCACGTTATCTGGCCCCACAGCCCACCAGATGGTGCTCTCGGTATTAGTTAATACTGAGTTAATCTGTGCCTTTTCGTCCACTGAGAAACTCCAGCACAAGTGGGGTGTGGAGAAACACCACTCAGAGCAACAGATTTCTGTGTTTTCCCAGAGCACCAATCGGATCACGTGGCTTCATCTCAGGTGTAGCATCATCCACAAACCAGAAACATGTTTTTGAAGCATCTGGAAGCGATGGTGGGTTACGGGTGCTAGCATGCACCTTCAAACTCAAACACAATGCTTGGCCCTTTGGCTGTACCACAGTACCGAGCCAAAACACCGGGAAAGATGGAAGAAGCAAGGTCATTGGGGAATGTGAGCATGTCCTGACACTCAGGACAATGTACCAACACACCTGTGAGCCCTTTGGAAACCCTCTTGTGCATTGTTTCTTGAAGGCCTCCTCCAATGGACCAATTTCTTGTGCTCTTCTGGAGTGATACCCCATGGCTAAAAGAGGCAGCTGGGACACTGATGGACTTCACTACTTCTGCTTGCTAGAGATGCGAAATGTTTTGTATTTGAGGGCAAATGTTCTAACAGCATGGAGAGGCTGTGCAGGGCCACTGAGAGATCTCCATCACCCAGCGCAATTAGCTTGCACCAACATCAAGCAGCGGTGTGTTTTGATTAACTCTCAGGTCCCTTTCAGCCTTTGTTTCTCCCCAATTTTTTACAAGATAAATGTCTGTAGTTCCCACGCCCTTTGCAGACTGCGATGCTGATAATTATACCAGGTCCAGAGAACTGGGCTGCTGTCAGAGGGCTGATGCTGAGGCTGTTTCTTTGGCCCAGCAGGATGGACTGCTTTCCTTCTGCGTTTCCTACTTAACAAGGCCTTCTTTAATTTCTCCCTAATAAAACTTAGGGCAAAGGGGAGCATTTAACGTGCAGTTAAATAAAAACCAGAAAGCGTACCATACTGGCTGACTTCCTAAAAACCAAGCGCATTTTCTACAGTCATGTCATCCATGGGATGTCAGCAACAAAATAAAACCTCCAGCACAGAAGCCTGATAGCTGAGCAAACCGGCAGCTAACTCTGTGGCTTTTGCTTTTTACCAGTAACGTATTTTTATCGCCGAGAAGCAGGAAGAGGGAGAGCATTAAAGGTTGCTTGCCTGGGTACACGGGAGCGCTCTGGCCATTTACACCCGTAATGAATTTTGCCGCCACTGAGCACAGCAGAGGTAATAACAGATCATAAAGTGGGTTTACCACCCGAATTGCCAGTCTCTGAAGGTTACTAAAAGCCCGTTCGAACGAGTACAGTCAGATCTGACTGTCTCTTTTGAAATCACTGCTTTCTTGGTGATTTACTGGAAACCTCTGTTTCTTCCCTCACCAAAACTTTTGAAAATCAGGCACAGAGCAAACGGAACCAACCTGGTTTTGTCCAGGAGAAGCATCTGGGCAAAATCCCTTTCTATTTGATTGCTTCATCCCAAGCTGTCCCATCAGCTCCTTGACTAGTTATAAAACTTGCCTGTTTTATGAAAACTGCATATAAAGCATCTCCACATTGGACAGGGTTAATCCAGTTCTAGAATTGCATCATGCCTCGAAAACCCCTCTGCGGCTCAGGGCCACTTGCTGGGTGGAAAGAACCACCGCTGTGTCCCAAGGGGTGAACCTCTCCAAAGCAAAAGGGGTGCCCTCTCCCCGGGATGGGGGGGGCTGATGGAGGATAAACAGCCCCTCACTCCCTTTGCTCTCCTCTGTGGGAAACTGCCCAGAAGAGCCAGGGATTGATTAGGATATGCAGTGGTGCTGGAGACATCTCCAACAGCCTTTATTACAGAAACCCTCTGATTATACCACTTTTCCAACCCAAAAGGACCCAATAAGGTAAACGCTCTGTAAAAGAGAAAAAAACCTCCAACATCTTCCCTGCTGTGGTTTCAGTGCCATATTTTGCTGTCCTCCCCACAGAACGTGGAGATCATCACTTCCCAGCCTACCTTCATCTGTCCCCTGAGCTGGCATCACTGTCCCTGGCACAAGCATCTCCTTCAAACCTTCACAAAGACCAAAACACGCTTTTTCTGCTCAGTATGGACCAAAGTTTCTTCCCTTTGTCCCAGTCACTAACAGGAAGGATTGCACTGAGTTGGTGGGTGTCCTGGCATGGCTGTGGATGTCACAGATTGCTTCACATTGGGCTTTCTCTGCTCCTTTGTAGTGAAGTGGGACACTGGTTTGTTTCAAAATTTGGCCCCTTGAGAAAGGAGTCTCAAAGTGCTGGGGCTTTAATTGCTTAGGTGCTGGGTTTACAAAGTTCCTTGAAGATTTTTGAATAATTTTAGGAAACAAAACAGATCCGCTTGGAGCAGCCTACCTTTGATCTTACATTAACAGACAGGTGAGAGAACTACACGGTCCTAAGAGGTAGCCAAAAGGCTGTATGCAATGTTTGGCCCGAGGGAAGAAGTACAGCCAGTTAGGAACGAGGCATTAAAAGCACCAAGAGGTCAGCGAGATTAAGGGTTCAAGCTTGGACTTGCCCTCAAGGACAGTGCCCAAGGCTTGGACCACCTCTGCAGCGTCCCATAGTGCTTCTCATGCAGGGCAGAGTATGCGCTTCTGCATGTTTTATTTGAGAACCGTTTCACCTTTTGGAGAACCCAACCCCATCCTGCGCACATGCTTTTTCGTTTACAGCCAAAAAAAAAGAGAGAAAAAGCTGCATTTCAATTGTTCATTGAGGGCTTTGATTTCTCTCCATTTTCTTTGCCTTTGTCTGTGTGGGAATGTGCATTTGTGGGAACGCATAATATATTTTAATGTTTTCTGCAGTTGTTTAGTGGGTCCCCTTCTGAAGCCTTATGGACCACCATGGGCTGAGAAACTGGGATGGAAGATCCAGAGAGACAGCCTCGTGCAAATCCACTGTCGTCCCTTTGAAGTCCTTGGGGCTTCCACGGCAGCCAAAAGTAATTAGTGAGAGAAAGGGATTGTAAGAGCCGTGCTGGCTCGCCGTCAGCGCTTCCCACCGACTTTGAATAAAGCAGAGCTGAGCCAATACTGAGAGCTGTTGGAATTACGACACCAAACATTCAACCTATTTATCGAGCGCACTGCGGGGCTTGGAGACTGCTCTCCGCAGCACAACTCGCGCCGTCAACCTCGCACCACGTTAGTACCAAAATTACTTGGTCAAAACACACCGGGTGTTCAGGTGCTGTGGCTGAACTAGTCACACTGTCCCTCCTACAGCATCATCCCATCAAGTCAGAGGTGGCAGGAGGCTCTAACATCTTTAGCAGACCAAGTTCAAGGAAGACCAGCACAGCTACTAGCACAAGCAACTTTATGCAGTTCCTAGATCTGCAGAGAAAGTCAGTACCGGATAATCGAAATGCTTCCTCTTACCTTACTAAGCCTCTCGATCTGTTGAGTGCTCCCTCTGCCACTGGGTGCTGAGCCTCAACGACCAGAAACGCTCCTCCTTTTCACTTCATGCAACAGCTCCTGCTGTATGAGTTGCTATTTCTACTGGCTCTTTTCTCCCCTCTCTATAAAGCAAAGTGGGTGAAATTAAAAACACCTGCCTATTGCTTAACTAGCCAGCTCTCCTCTGCCTTCCCCATTAACGGTGCCTCACGCACCTGGGAAAATCCCTCCTCCACCACTGAACTAAGATCAGGTCTGTAGGGAGGCTGGTGGAGACTACTTAGGGGATATTTTGGAAGAAAAGCAGGGAAGGAATTTTAAATTTGCAGCCTGGAAAGGTACTCTTGATTTTTTCCTTCAAGGCAAGGCTTTGAGAAGCATGTTCCTCTACCTCTGTTTTTCTTCTGCTAACTTGCCTTTTCTCCTCTCTTTCTTTTTTTAACTACCCCATTATCTCTTAGCAAAGTTACTATTTTCCATGGTAAAAACTGTGGGCATCACTGAGGTCAGAAGTGACCTCTGGACATCTCTAGTCTAACCTCCTGCATAAAACAGGGCCAGTCTCAAAAGCCGGGGCCCAAGTTTTGTGTGTGGTTATCTAATCTGCACTATAAAGAGGAGCCTAGATGTGACTGCAAGCTATGTTTGAGGCAAACCACTAAAATTTCCAGAGCAGTTTTTCAACAGTAAATTCAGATTCATCCAAAGTCATTTGACTAAGGGGAGTATTTTGATTTTGAAGGAGTTGAACAGCAAAGCCCCAAAAACATTTAATTTTGAAACTAAAAGCCACATTTCAGCTTTTTCGTGTTGTTTATTCTACCCTTCCCTTTCATTCTGACACCCATGTTTTGTGTCACTTTACCTGGTCAAACTAAACGCTCCTCTTCAGTAAGGTCACTCCCGTGTTTCTGACTCTACATTTCACAAGAACTTCCACACAGTGAAAAAACTTTGACTTTCCCCCCGATCTGGAACAAAAGCAAATAGAAAAAAAAGTCAGAAAATTTCATTCCCCATGACGGGAACAGCTTTCTGGACAGCTTTCATTGCTGTCAAGAAGGGTGGCTGGCTGAGACAGCTTACGAAAGCTTTGGAAGTTCATACAAAGGCTCTAAGCTGGCAACGCATCCCCCAATCCTTGCATCAACTGCCAATATCGTGTGGATGGGATTTTTTAGGGTCCCCTCAAAGAACCAAATATATGGCTTCCAAGATGCCTGAGGTCTCTAGTTCTGCTAGGCTCCTTTTGAAGTGTCCTAGTCCTATTTTTTCTTATTTTTTTTTTTTCATTCTGCTTCAGATAACCAGAGTGGGCCTCTCGCTCATGGGAAGCATTGTTAAATGTGTCACCTCCCACCAAGAGAAGTGAGGAAGAGGGGAAAGAAAGCCACATGAAGATATTAAAACAAGAAACTGGAATGTCTACAGACTGCTTGGAGAGTTCATTCTTAATTCACATATCCCTATTTACTATTGAAAATGGCTATTCAGCTATTTATGGCATTGTAAGCAATCACTCTTGGTTTCCGCTTAGCCTCAGACGGATGGTTGGCCCATATGTCCCATGCTGTACTTAAGTAGGATGGGAAAAAAAAAAAAGAGAGGGTATAGAAGTGAACAGACCTTTTGGGATGGCCACATCTGGTCCCCATGTGTAAGCCCAGCCTCGCAGAAAGCCTGCTGACAGAGAAAAGCTGCATGCTGCGGTTCTGGACAGGCTTCTTTTATAGATATATTACATATATACATACACATCAATTTTATATAGATGTGTAAACATATATATACAGATAGATATTGTGCAAGAAGGAGCTTTCAATGTTTTCTTCTCTGAAACTTGCAGAGCTTGGCCAGATGAGGACCTCTGGGCAGCACTGATTTATTGCGGAGCAAGGATGTGATTCCTCAAATGCTGCTGGATGGCAAGAGGCTGGGGAGCAGAGAGGAACTCCAAATACCCCTGAGTTTGGCAGGGAAGGATCCAGGACGGAAAGCAGAAGGACTGATGTGAAGTGTTAGGTAGGTTTATGTGAACTTTCTAACCTGCATCCCTCTGCAGAGCGCAGGAACTAGGAATGGACAAGATGAACACTCTGCCATCCAGCCAGATCCACCAGCCCATACTTTGATGCCCAAAAAGCAGAGCTGGTGCCACTTTTTGGCCAGAAAAGTCTTTCTTGCTCTACTCCCATGGAAAGGGGATGCCTGGAGATGCCTCTGCTTAGTGCCAAGAATACCATCAGTATTTATGCACCTCCTTCTTTAACTCAACACCTCCAACTCACTTACAATTTTACCCACAATTGCTTTTCACCCATCTCACTCTCATCAGCTGGGGAAATCCACACCAGCAGCTGCATGTCCATTTTTCAAAGTCCATTTTAATGCTGACACTCCTTTTCCTTAGGGCTAGAAGCCTCTCCTTTCTCCTTTCTCCATCTCCATGGCAGAGTTGGTTTCCTCTTTCCTTAGCACCCCAATCTCAACTGTGACAGAACAAATAATGCTGCTGCGATGTTATAACTAATCAGCAGGACATCTTTAACCTATTACTAATTTGGACAGCAAACAACACAAGCAGGAACAAAACCAACTTGTGTCCTCACTCCAAACATTCATCTCCAAAGGAACCCATGCTCAACACAACATTAAGAAAGCAAGCCACGAATGCTTGAGAGTTGTCGATGACCTGGTGCTTTGCTGAATTACGGCCAACAACATCCTAATATTAAATCCTTGTCAGAGGAGAGAGCACTGCTGGGACTGAAATACACTTGGATGGGATAAAATGGAGCACGCAATGGGCACTGGAAGGAGTATTTTTCCTTGGCAAGACCATAGATCTCTTCATTGTAAGGCCAAAAGACATGCACTTACTTCTTTAAATTAGATTTTTTTGCGTCAGTCTGGGGATGAGTGGATTAAAGCAATTACTTCCCTTTTTGCTCCCGTGTCAGAGATGGGCGTCTGATGTTCCTGTGTCCTTCTGAACCGCTGTCCTTGGGAGACCTGTGTGGCCCCATCCAGTGATCCTTGCAGCAGAGAGAATTAATCCTCCCTGCTACACAAACGCACACAGCAAAACCCAGTAAATCAGCCCTGAGCTAGCAGTTATGTGTGGAAGAGCACATCGAGCACCAAGCCAAGCGATCTCAAGTGATGGAGCAGTCTGCAGGGCAGCTGACTCAGCAGCTATTTACACTCACACTACCAAAACCATTTCATCTCATCTTTCAGTTCTTCATGTGTTGTGGCTTGGAAGAGGGTCTCAACCTACCCCACAGAGGGAGCAGCTCTTATGGATCCCATGAATCCTCACCGCAGCCTTTGGGGATAGCTAAAGGCATCGACTCCTGTTTCCCTACTGTCATGCCACAGAATACACTTAGCGTCTGCTATCCTAAGAGATATTTTTTTGGTGTGAGGGAGATGCCACAGCCCAGCTGCTGCCCTTTGCAAGGGATTTCACCAATCTCCTGTTTTCCAAACCCAAAATGGGACAGGTCGAAATATGTGTGGGCTCTTTGTAAGTCTAGGTCAAAACCAGGGTGTATATCAAAACTCATATGGGAAAGAGGATGCACAGAGAGTAGAAGCAGGGCTGGCAGCTTGAAAATAGTGGATTTTTAAAAAAAAAAAATAGCAAAATTGATGGAAAGTATTACGAAACACCGCCCACTTCCTTCCACAGCCAGTGACTGTGAGACTTCTTTCCCATCTATCACGTTAGCTGGGATTTTTATTCATCCTCAAATCATATGGCAATGTCTTGGGGCAAGATTCCTTGAGGACTGGGTCTAGGCTGTGATGTGCCCAGTGACTGGCTCCGGCACAGTGATGCTTGCTTTGCATTTGCATAGACCAAAGGGCCAGCCTGCCTGCAAGGTGTTTTCTCCATCCCTGGCAGGTCTTTCACACTTCTGAGCTAGTCTGCTACGGAAACTGGGTCAGGAATTCACATCGGCGAGGATGCAGTCTTATCCATCAGCTGCTTTTTCCAGAGAACACTGCTCATGCTACCTCTTTGTGCCGTATTGGAGCAAAAGGGCCCAGGACTGATAACTGACCTGCTTTTCTCTGTTGAAAAAAAGATTGTCACATCTTCTGTAACAGAGCTGCCACTCTGAGGCCTGGATTTAAACCAGAAATGCTTTTTCCCCTGCTCTTTTAAAAGACCTGAAAATAAGGCAGTGAAATATGCCAATGAGTTTCAAATATTTGCATTAGAAGCCACCACTTGTTGCAGAAACAAAGAAAAAAATCCCACCACATGCTCAGACCCTATCTTTTCCCCCTAGCAAACCCCAGAACACTTTTCAACATTTTCTTGAACTTTAACAAATCAAATCAGTTCAGTCTGAAATATCATGTTTCTGCAGCGTCTATCAATATTGAACATGCTGTTTAAATAAACCTGCTCATCCTCATAAGCGAGCAACATGTATTCGTTGCTGCTGCTTTTTTTCAGGGACAAGAGCATAGATCCAAAAGGGCATTAAAGCAACCATTTCCCAAATGTTTGCTCTTTTTCGTATTACAGAACACCACGTAAATGACCAGAAAAGCATGCTGTTAAGAAGTTATGTAAGTATTACATTTTATTTTCTTTAGATCAGGCCATAATTCTTGCAGCAGGGGGGAAATCTGTGGCTAAAAAATGATAATAAGAACCAGGGTTTGAATAAAAGGTCCTTATGCCCTTGGACAGATGCTGTGGACCCTCCGCTTGGGAGTAGAGGGCTTTTTGGGGAGTTCATAAGAGATGGGCTTTGTTCACATGCAAATCTCTTTGCGTTTCCAAAGAGCACATGCAACTTTTTCCACTTTTCTCTAGCAGTAAATTTGACTCGGCCAAAAGCAGAAGCAATTGGGTTATGCCATACGTACGCAGGAGTTGAAAAGATGTCAGGTTCCCCCCTCTCTGCTCTACGTTATGTACAGATCTGAAAATCGGCAGTTTACAAGATAGAGAAATGCCTGGGGATCTTCCAAAATAAAAGTCATTTTCCCATTATAAGCAGACTGAAACCAGAGCTGCAAATCCAACCCTCTTAAAAACCGAGCTGCGGGTTGCATGAGACGCCCTGAATCTGGATCAATTGACTCCCATTTTGATGTGGGAACCCAAACCAGATCGGTTTCATAATACTTTTTCAGATGTGGCTGAAAGAAAATTCATGCGCGTGACAGATCTTCCAATGTTTCCCTTCTCACAAAATGGCTTCAAGTCTTAGGTCGAGCCAAGAAACATGAACAGCACTAGGAAAACCTGTCAGCGTCAAGGGTAGGACCATTTTTCCATGAAGTTAGAAGCCTTTCTGAAACCTAATTCCCAGCTAAACCACACCACGGCAGCTTTCCATAGCTTCCTTGGAAGCTAGGCTCAAGCACAAAGCTTTGCCTCCTTTTGGAAAGATGGTTTTGGAGGCAAGCATCTCCTTCATTTGCTTGGCTCTCCTTCCAGTAACTGCTGTTAATGTTCCCGTCTGTTTTGCAAAGCAGCAAAATGTTTCCCATTTGCAAACTGGGCAAGTTTTAATTACTCCCATAATTTTGCCTGGAAGGGAAGAGCCAACCGTATTAATTGGATAATGAGAGCAATTTCTCTGGTTATAACAATCCCAAATATACAAGCCAGGGTATGATCTCCAAAAATAAACCGAAAGCACTATTTGGATTATACAAATGTGCCATGAAACAAAGAAATACTTACTTCGGAGCCTTCTCTCTGACTTTGGGTCTTACATACCCTTACGGCTGCCTGTAGATAATCCCATTACTTCTTTTTCCTCTATCCCCAGCTTGTATCTCTGTAACAAGGACCTTTGCCAAATAATACCTCTGGCTATATCTGAAGGATAAGGCATACAAAGTTGTAGTACATTCAAATAAAGAGATTGGAAATCATTTCCTTACAGGAAGGAGCTATCCTGGTTTGTCTTCCTTTCCTTTTGATTATACAGCTCAGATTAGGGATAGTCAGGAAATTACATTGTCTTCGGAAAAATAAAAATTAAAAGAAAATAGAAGACTATCATGGAAAAGGAAAATTTTTTCATTTCCTGCCGAAAATGATCCCAACACTTTTCTGAATTTTCAAAGGCTCCTTCTTTTTTTTTTTTTTTTCTTCTTTTGGTAAAGTTTTACCATAACATACATCACTTTGTTTTACCACAACAAATACATGCTCCTTGTTTTTAAACACAAAAAGGGGTCACTATAAGTGTGTGCATACACTTTCCTCCAACTTAATGTTGAAAATAGATGGATACTGATGATGGAGCTACCAAAAGCCAATATCTGCCCCATGATCTTGAGAAGACCCTGAGCAGTCTGGGGAGGACTAATTTAGCTCTTCGTATTTATGCCCAGAGGGAAGAATTTTTGCCTTTTATAGAAAAAAACAAAAGCTTATCCCTGGTGCTTTTTGATGAACAACTGACCTAGAGAAAAGTACGTTTGTCACTGCAGTGTGTGACCTTTGCTTTGTCTAACCCAAAAAACAAGCAAGCTGAGCATCCTCTGAGCAAAGGTAAGCCTTTCTAGATAATAAAAAGTAGGAAAAAAGAGAAATCGCCGTGAAACATCTTGTGCCTAAAAGCAGAATCTATGCTTCTGTGATCAATCATCGGTCAGTCAGCACAGACAAACCTGTTGTTTTACCTCCGCCCCTGACAAAACTCGGTGGGGAAGATGGAGAGAGCAGAGCTCTCTGACAGATGGAGATAAAACGCGGCTGAATTATTTACTTCCAGTATTAGATTAACCGCACGATGGGAACGACGGGACCAGGTGGTTAAAATACTTACATCAAAATGATTTATGTCTGGCTTTTGTAAGAAGATCTTACATGACAGGCTATACCACGCTCAGTTTAACTCAACCTGAATGGTCTTAGCACTACCAATTTCTTGCAGTTTACAGACATACATGATTTTTCTTTCGTACCAACGCAGCGAAAAAGCAAGTCGGTTGCGTGCTTCTGCAAACTGCACCTCTCAACCCTCTGACACCCACCCTCAATATTTTGCAGCCATCCCCCCCACGAAATCTGCTGAGATGGTCACCCAAATCCTTCCTCCTTCTGAGTATGGCACAGGCAAACCCAGCCCTGTTTTTCGGGGCTGAAACTGCAGTGAGGTACGACAAGACCCCTGCAGAAAGTGGAATGAGAGTGAGTTGTCAGCACTGAGCTGGTGAAGGAATAAGCCTTCCTTACAGAGCTGATCATATCAGCCTCTTCTGCAAAAACAAAGCTGAGGGTGCTCATGGGAGTGTATTTTAGCAAGAGATCAGAGCTCAGTATAACTCCTTGATGGGACTGCACAGTGTGTTTGCCTCCAGACCTTTCCTTCCCCCAGGGCAGTAACCATTTGTATATCACAGCCCCATTTACATCCATCTTGAAACACAGACACTCACACATCACAGGAATTAATTCCTGACGAACAGCCGGCAAAGGGGATGCTTTTACACCCCTCTCCCCACCAAACTGAAACCTCCCTTATGGAGGGTGGGCACAACACAGCAAAAAAATAAAAAAAACACAACATGAAAGTGTATCCAAAATTTCTGTCGAGACCATCACTCTTCCACACATAGGGCAACGAATTTCCCTGACACAAACCATGACTCTCTTTAAGAGAAAAGTACCACATTCACTGCAAGCTGCTGGGGCAGTGAGCTCAGCCAGCTCCCAGCCAGGCAGCAGAATGGGAGAAAGCACTCCCCAACTTTCTGTTCAGCTTTCCTGGCTTAAGCTTTCGCAGCTGCCCTACGCTCAGAAAACATACGCCCCAAACCTTTGATGTTGCTGCTGTCTTGTTCCTTCTACGGAGAGGAATGCAGTGTGAGCATCCCAGTCCTGTGGAAGAGGGATGTTGTGATGGGATACATCGCAGCCTGGCTAAAGCCTGTGGGAAATCCCACTCACTGTGACTTTGGTAATGGTTCTTTTAAAATATTTTTTTGCATTTTCCCTGGCCTGAAAATACCAGGGGTCCCTTGAAACAGCAAGGCAGAGGGAACCAACTGCTCCTCAAGTCCCACCTTGTGGGGTAAAGTATTGCTCCCCTCCACCCTGTCCCTCCTCCCCATGCTCCTCTCCCAGCCCAGCTGCTGCAATTCACCACTAAAAATCACCTTTCAAGAAGTTCCTGGTTATTCATTTTAAGCATCTCTCTCCCTACAGAGTGCTCATTAGACATAGATCTTAGGGCAACACCCAGCAGACTCGTTGCAAGTTTTGGCACGTGGGGATCTGAGACAGGCTGGAGAAAATCTGTCTCTCCTCCCCAACCTAATGAGCATCTTTGGACCGGGGTGAACACAGAGCATCAATTTTTCTTCTGTTATTACTGAAGATCAAAACAAAGCCAGGTGCAGAGCAGAGGGTCCCCAGTGTCAGCAGGAAAAATGGGAAAGGGTCAAACCAGCATCACTCGCAGAGCAAGGCACCACACATGTCAGCTCCTGTACCCAAAGCAGGGTGACCCAGCCTGGGAAGTCCCTCTCTGTTCACCCATCCCCTCTGATGGGAGCCCGTGAAGGTCCAAGCTCCATCCCAGAACTGCAGGACTCTCCCCATGCCGGCAACCCCTACACCATCTGCAATGACCCAATCACCTGCTGCAATGCAGACAAATCTGCTTTCAGGAAACATCCAAACACAGCAAATATTTTTGGCTAGGTCTTCTGTGGGGTAAATCAGTGCGACTTGCAAACATCAGTGGATGGGGATCACAAGGGGTTAATTCTGACCCACTGACACAGCCTGTCCTAACCCCATCCGATGGGGCTCTGAGAAACCTGATCTAGTCAAAGATGTCCCTGCTCACTGCAGGGGCATTCAACAGGATGACCTTTAAAGGCTCCTTGCATCTTGAAACATTCTATAATTTTATGATTTGTTTCTTTCAAATATCAGCATCACACAGCAAATTATGCTATGTGGCCTACAGAGCAAATCATCACTTTGCCTCCTATGACCAGTTCTACAGCAGCAGACACCAGGCTGCCTTTGACCCAGGGCCATACACTGCCACGGCTCCTCTGCCAGAGTCCTCCAGCACCCCCTGGCCAAGGGGGGTAGGTCCTGCAACCCCTCGTGGACCAGAGAGAAGCATTCCTACCAAGGCCTGGGCACCATCCATCTGAACATCATCACTCCAGAACACCTGGAGCACTGACATATACTTGCAAAACATTTTTTCCCCCCTAATTTAAACATGTGATTTAATGTTATGTGTTATTAAACATTAATAAGTATTATTTAATATTCCACCCCTCCCTTCGAGTTGCATCAGGTGTTCTGTAAAATACATGAACTGGTAGATAGCAGTGGTTTCTTGACCTTCTCTGCAGCACTCGCTATTTCATAAACCCCACCAAGGCACCTCTTACTCCTCACTAAATTAAACAGTCCTAATCTGTTTAACTCCCCCCTCCTCTGCCTGTGGGAGTCTTTCTTAGCTCCTCATCATCTCTGCTTTCTTTTGCTGGACCCATTCCAGCCACGTTTCCCTCTGGCTTGGGCATGGGAGAGCTCCCCAAGGTGATGGTGCTCCTGTCAGTCTACAGGACGTCATTCAGACACTCTCAGGATCACCCTCCAACTCTTAAAGTAGTCAAACACCTCCTGGGATGGGAGCCAGGCACCACCACATGGTGCAAGCATCTGGGAATAACCATTGCCAGGGCTGGTGTCGCAAATTATTTCAGGAAACCATATTTCTACTTAGAGAGTGTAAAGCTGGACATTTCTGCCACGGGAGGAAGAGGTGAAAGAGTCATGCTTGCTTCTGGGATTGTCATGTTGGCATTTAAGGTTGATGGGCAAATTATCATTTCCCTTAAATCTTCTGCCATACATACCAAAGATCCCAGTTCCTCCTCTTCTCCTCCCCCAATTTTGGGCATCCTTAGGACATATTAATGGTGCTCATCACAGTCCTGGAGGTGGAATTGAAATGGTACCTCTGGAAGGTCAACAACACAGCACCAACACACTTGGCAGCTTCTGTGTGGTCCCAGAAGCTCCTGGCACATGGGGACACCCAGGAACTTCAGTTTCACGGAAAGGATGGGTTTGGCAATCCTTCAGTCCCCAGCAGCTGCTCTGGTGAAAGTATTGTGCAATGCAGCATCCCCATAGCTGAGGGAGAAGAATATTTTCCTCTTCCACACTAATTTCCTCTGTTTTTCCACTAAGAAAACAAACCGTTTTTTAAAGAAAGAAACGAAACCAAAAGAAAAACAATTTTGCTTCTCTCACAAATCCTTCTTCCCCTTTTTCTGGTGGGGAGATGGAAAATTATATAGGAGGTGGAAGGAAAATAAGGAAAAAGCGTTACTTAGAATAATACTTTTTCCACATGAAAAACTGAAAAAAAACCCCAACTTAATAAGAAAGAGCTGAATTGCCATGTCTTTCCTGGAGTCACCTCATCCCTCTAAGCCTCTCACCCTGCAGTGATCCAGATTTTTTCACGTCTGCTCACGCTGCAGCCTTCAGGCTTTCCTGCAGTACGATGGTTTAAACAAAAAGGCAGAGGTTGCAGACAGAGGAAAGAGAGAATTGGATCCCTCCAAAGATGAATACTGCCTTGTGCAAGCTTGGGTGGCTGTTAGCCTCTTGCAGCTCATCGCTCCAGAGCAAATGAGCTGGTGGTCTCCATCCAACAATGGGCAAAGACCCAAAACGACGACAGCTGTTGAATGTCCTAGCAGTGTCTTCTGGACAGGGAGAGCACCCGGAGATGGGACACATGCACAAGCCCTCACCGTTCCTGAGGAAGGGCAGAGGAGGCCAGTGCTTTTTGATGGTGCACAGTAGCCCACAGCATGATGAAGACAGTCCCCTGGATGCATGCCAGATGATCACTTGACAAACTGCTGTTTTTCTTTAAAGGGTAACAGAGCTTCTGGAGAGAAGACCATGTGAAAGAAATTAAGGACCGAGTCCAAGACTGGGCAGGATCTAATCAGCCCAGCTTAAATTCTGATGCCACATCCAATTGGCACCCAGCAAGATAGGATGTGCAACTCAATCTTGTCAAACTCCGCGGCATGAGCAAAGTGGGTTGTCCCACCTCAGACAAGGCAACACCACCAGCTGACAGGCTAGTGCTGCCTACGGCTCCTGGTTGAGGCTGCTGCATCCATCCATGAGACACCACCGAGCAACCGGAGTGATTTTTCCAACCTGTCGCCAATCTATGTCCCAGCGTATGGGGATTTCTGTAACTTTTCACACATATGTAGATTTTATTTTTCCTTTCTTTTTCAATTATATGTTTCATTAACCGCTGCACCTCCTGATTTGATGATGACTAGCTGAGGTTTCCAGACCGAAGAAATGAAGAGGGAAACAAAGCAATGGTCTGTTACCATTTACAGCTGCCACAGAATGATGCAAAACTTAATCAGTTGTTTATAAAAATTCTTTCACTTGCAGGGAAAAAATGCAGGGAAAAAAGAAATCCCTTCCTGAAGATAATTTCCACCCCATCTCCCTCTCAATTCTAATCTAAAGAAATACCTGGGGAATTCTTATTATATAGAAGGACTGGAAGTCCTCAAAGTGTGTCCCACAGATGATAGCTCTAGGCTCTCCGCTAAACAATGCTGCCAAACTCCTTCCAGCAATGTCATTGCTACCGGCCCTTCCCATTGGGTCACTTTTCTTTTGGCCGCATACAACCCCGCTGCAGGCCAAAGAGCCATCCCTTGAGAGAGATCTCCCCTGGCTTTGCCCAGCAGCAAAGCATGAGCCATGGTGGGCTCTCAGCAAGACACGGTGGTATTTGCATCAGAGATTACACTCAGAAGTCAATCCCTTCAGCCTTTACTTGGTTTGTTTCAGGTTCAGAAGTTCTCTGGCCACCTCTGCCCACAACAGATGGGAGGACAAATCCATTGGCCCCATTTCCGACAAGATGAGTCCAATGAGATTTGCTGACCTGATGCAATCCTGCAAGGACTGACAGCTCTTCCTCAGAGAGAGGGACAGCAGGGACCTCAGAACAAGAGAGCCCCTTCCAGTTCACCCCTGCTAATCCACATGAGGAGCTGCTTCAGCTCACCATCAGCCATCACCACTGTCCCAGTAGCGTTAGAGGAATTTGGCTGGTCCCACACTTGCACGTTCCTCCCTGATAATACCTCTCTGCTCCCTGACTCAGCCCACGTTAATTGTGTGCGACCTCTTAAAAGACCACCCAGCTTGAGCTGCAAAGCATTCAGCAATGGATAAAAATAACAATTGCATTGAGCGAGGCTACGCTCCTTGCCAAAAACATTAGCAGTGGGAAAATTCCTCCTTTAGGGAGCTTTGCAGCCAAGGATGGGCCCATAGGGTTCATGACCGGTAGCATGCCCCACGTACATTTAATGGGTATGGATAAAATGTGGGAAGACTTACGAGCCTGCTGGCTTCCCCTAAATCTTGCTTTTGTCCTCATTCTTAAAAGGGAAAACATGGTCAGGTCAGTGATGCTGGTAGGATGGTTGGCAACAGGCACCAAGGAATATCGACACACACACCCCAATACCTCCGCTAGCTCTGAATGTTTAGAAGCCTATTAAAAATGCTTCTCTTCCTCGGGTATCTCAAAAGTCAAGGACTGTGGAGTCCAGCCTGTCTAGAGAACGCGTGTGAAAGAGTTGGTTGTTCTGATGTTTGGAACTTTAAGGATCCTGGATTCAGGGTGGACACAGAGAAGTTTGTGCTCCACACAACTACTTGTCAACTGTTAAAAATTCCCTGTGGGGCTTAAATATGTCCATTTTCCAGCCCTTTCCAGCACTCGCTCTCAGAATAACTCAGGAAAGTCAATTATACAGTCTTGTACCTGTTTTTGCTGGAAAGAGCACTTCAACACAGAGGACTTTGCGCTTTATGCACCAAATTTGATTTGTTTGGCTGCCTTTCATCTTTTAAATCTAACCAGAGGTTACAGGGCTAATTTTGCAGTGCCGTGTGGACACCACCTTTATGTCACATAAAAAAAAAAGACTTGTTGCATCAGAAACACAGAAAGGTCTTGCAGAACCATTAGCCTAAGAAGCAGAAGTTGATGCATGCATGAACTACTCACATTTACTGTTTTCTTCTTTTCACAGAGTTCTCTTTCCCCATCTCCAGTCACTTTCTAATCACTGCTAAGAAGCAGCCTTGACACCTTGTGAAAGAACAGTAAAATGTTGGGAAAGGAGAGCAGGTGACAGTAATATTTAATGATTAAAATAATTTCTCTGAACCTCAGACCACTAGGAACCTACCAAAAAATTCTTCCAAGCGAGTTAAGAACTGCGTAGGATGACAACTGTGCATAGATAACCATGACAAAAAGGCCTCTAAAGAGCTTCCTAATTAATAAGTTCCTTCACCACCAAGCCTTCTCCTTAGAGCCCCAGGGCCCATTTTGCCTCCTTTTGATTGACTTTACTTAATCACAGAGCTTGTTAGTCCCCAGCAAGTCTCCTGCTTGACCTCCTTTGGATTCCACACACGGGATTCAGTGATCGTGCCACCCAGCCAGATGTTTCCAGCGACTTTTGAAAAGAAATGCATCTTGTCTTTTATTGGACACCCTGGCAAGAGAACCCACGTGGAATGTAAACTCTTTGTGCAGAGACAGATATTTTCCTCTCACTGTTTATAAACATACGAAGCCCAGTTCTTTCTGCACCGGCGTTATATGAGCCCAGAATTTATCAGCATTGGAGAACATACTCCCGATTTACACTGAACCGAGTGAGCAAATTGTTTGCAGGAAAAAAAAAAATAGATTAGGCAAGCAATTGCCATTTTGCATATAGATTTGAATACACATACAACACAATATTTAGATTACTCCAATAAACAAACTTGCCTCAAAACCCACAAAAGCAAACCTCAGATCCAGAGGGAAGTCAGGGAAACAATACCCTCATCTTCCCCAGCATAAAGCTGCTCAGACATGGCAAATGCCCTTGGGAACACCTTGATTTTGCTTCTCCTTTGACACTTCTGAGCCTTTTTCTTTGCTAAAAAGAGCAGGGCCAGGGTGTCATGAACCCTATGTCCACAGACCTACAGAGGTTTTGCTGACTTCTCACCAGTTTGCTTGTGCTCATCTGTAGCTCCATGTTCCCTTTCCTTGCTGCTTCTCCTGCCTCACTCCGTGGTCTTGCTCTGCTTCATCCCATGTTTGCTGCCTCACAGGTTTGTCCCAAGAACCACTGAAGGTAAATTTCTAGTCTGGGTCTACATTCTCCCACCCAGCTGCTGGCCCAGCCTTCAGTACCTGCAAAATCACCCTGGGATTCTAATAGAAGCAGCCATGTGGTTTCTGGTCATGGGATGAAAAGCACAAAATCAAAGTACATTAATTCGATAGCTGGCATGCCTATGGGTGAGGGATTAAGGAGGGTTAGCAACAAGTGTCCCTACAAGACTTTAGAGAAGACATTACGATACTTACAAGGCTGAGCTCTGGCAGTGATGCATTTTCTTGCCCCAGTACTGCTGTTACTGTGAAATAATGTGAACATACTGGTAAAAGTACATAGCATTCTATATATACATATGTTTACCCACACACATAGGAGGGAATAGATAAATATCTGTAGTTCACAAATGAACAGTTTTAGGAAACTGCGGGACACGAGGGAGGATTTTGTTTAGAGAACAGTTTCCCCCTTCCTCTCTCCAAGACAAGATCTCTAACATCTGTCACCCGTCACCTCTCAGCCAAGCCGAAGGGCTTGCAAGCACAAAACAGACGCTGCACAGAAAGTTCATGCTTTTGTACGGTGTTCGTTTGATTTTGGATGGATGAAGAGCACTCACTGCGCTCATCCCCTGCAGCCTCTGCCTGACGGGGCTGCAAAGGTCTGGCAGGGTGCTGCTCCTCTGCCACATTGATTTAATGGGTCAGGAACAGCTCTCACAGCCAAAACTGGCCCAAGATAAGTTTAATCACCAGCACCGGATCTCTCTCCCTCCATCCTGAAGCATCATCTCATAATTGTATCTGAGTACGGGCGGAGATGCCTCATTCCTTTAATCCGTTTGTTTTAATACTCTTATGGAGGAAATCTTGGATCATCAAGCTTAATAAAGCTCAACATGATTCGAAAAGCAGAGAGGAAAGCTGTATTACAGTGAAGGAGCCCTGTTAGCACAAGACATGGGTGCACATGTTGCCAGGAGCAAGGGAAGGCTGAAATATGCAATTCTGAAGTGTTATTTGCAACAGCATGCTGGGACAGCATCCCTCCAGGAGCAGGCAGAAAATAACCCGACTGTTTTAGTGGCAGAACTGTTTTTTGAACAGTCTCTTAGAGGAAGAACATGGAGAGGACCTCTAAGGCTCAAGGACTCAT
Organism: Trogon surrucura; assembly: GCA_020746105.1. Classification (NCBI taxonomy): domain Eukaryota; kingdom Metazoa; phylum Chordata; class Aves; order Trogoniformes; family Trogonidae; genus Trogon; species Trogon surrucura. The sequence continues at coordinate 48,264,350 of CM036621.1, read as the reverse complement.
CTCAAACTCTGGATCAGGCCCAGAGAAGCCCCAAAGTCAAGCACCACATCGGAGCAGTCACCACTTAACCCTTTCAGGCGTTATTCGCAAGGCAGCATTTGAAAAGCAGCCAAGTGGCAGCATTGGGCTAGAGGCAGCCACAGATCGGCACAGGAAAGCTCGGCAGTGACCAATGGAGGGGTTTTTGCTTCTGCACTCAGCAGAGGATTTGATGGCTGCAGGACCTCAGTGCTAGAAGACTTTGAGTGGCTGCTTTTGAACTGACTGCTCACAGTTCGGCGATGCAGGACAGAAGCAGTTCAGCATGGAGGGCTGTAGGTAGTAGCACCACCAACTCCAGCTAAGCCCTTCCTCCCGCAAGAAGTACTGCCAACACATCTCTCACTGGACATGTGCATGGGTACAGGTCATTCCCCCAGCGAGAGCAAGTCTGAATATCTCAGCATTGGTGGCTTCTGGTGCTGCACAACAGATTAAGTGGATGGCCATCAGCCAGAGAGAGGGCTGCCTTCAGAAGCAGAGATCACATTAGCGAAGGCGGGTACGTGCTGTACCCCAAGAACAGGAGAGCTATCACAGCTTGACTTCAAGTCCAGCCACTCCTTCAGGAGATTAGATCCTCACAGCAGCAGGAAGAGATTGATATCTAGCATTTTCCCCTGCTCTGGGATATTCCTTTAGGAAGGTGGCGCCAAGCCACATGGAAGCACACCCTTCCCTCACATCAAGCAGTGTGGGACAGCCTCCAGCGCGGCTGCTCAGAAATCCCTGCTGGGGCTGAACGGCAATCCGAACCATGAATCATATCGGCTCAGCAAATTCCTATCGTAAATGTCTGGCAGCTTAACTTACACCGGGCTTCTGCAGATGAAAAATGTGTGCCATTTTCCTTGGAATAAAACTGACATCTCCTTTTTCCTTCCGTTATCCCTTTGAGGGGAGTTTGAGCTTTCTCCTTCTGTTCCAGGCTGTCTGGAGGCATGTGAATGGTGCAAAGATGTGGGGATTAAAAAAAAACCCAAAGCACTCTCTCTAGTTGTGATATTCCTCCTTTTCAGCTGATTCTTGATCCCAGCCCAAGAGCCATCTTCCTTTTAGCCCAAGAGAACCATCACAAGGAACACGTTGGGCTGTCTATTAAGAGTGCAGACTAGAAGATGAGGATGAGCTGAATAAACATGGTAGGTGCTGTCACAACCACTTTGTCTCTAAGGCTGTGCCTTTGAATAGCTCTTCACAAGAGCCCAGAAAGAACAGACAAATTATCCCACAATACATCGGGATGTGCCATGAGCCCTTGGCATCAAATATACACACCAGGGAGAGGGCAGATGCTGTAGTCTGGGGGTTAATTTTCAGTAAATTTGCTCTCATAACCTGGCCAGACTAATGCGAAGGATCAGGGGCGTAGCTCGCTGCAGCAAGCCATGCTCAGGGGCACTGCCAAGCACCCCCACAGAGGTGGTGAGAGCAAACTGTCTGTGAAAGCCAGTTAGAAAGCTTCCGTGGAATAAGTTTTCCAACTTAAAAAGCATAAAATCAAAATCCTTCCCTAGACAATATCCCTTTTGTTTAGGGGGAAAAGTAGTCCTGAAAAAGCAAAGTCTTTCTGTTGCAAAACTTGAATAGCCAAGCCCTGGGAGACTGCTGAACTCACTTTCCACAGCCATCAGGAGGAAGGTGAAGCTGAAATACTCCACCCAGGAAGGGCCCTTGGGAATACAAAACCTATTTATTTGTTGCCCATTTTCCTGCTCTTTCTTCCAGAAGGGCACTCTCTTGATGTAGTCATCCACACGGGTAAGCGGGATACCTTTTCTATTCAGCTCCACCTGCCACCAGTTTACACACTCATGCACAAAATCCTTTCCCTGTCAACACATGAGCTGCACCCATTCAGCACTGTCCTTATGTCACGTAAAGAACCCTTTCCTCCAGGTCCAGTCACCTGATGGAGATCACAGGAGAGTGGGCACCATGGGAGGGAGACAGCAGAGCAAGGGAAGGGACCAGGGACCACCACGAACCCAGAAGGATCCACCCCACCGAAGTTCCTACACAGCAAATGGACTAGGACTCAGCCCAAGCATTGCTTGCTCAGTGACACTCGCTGTACATTTGGGGCAGTTGAAGGACACGTGTGGTGGGTCCTGCCCTGGGTCCACTCCCTTTTGAAGCCAGCGGGACTTTTGCCAGCAGATAGCAGCAGGCTCCAGACGCCCAGAGCTGTTTTAACTCACAAACCCATCAGAAAAAAAAAAAAAAAAAAAGGAAAAAAAAAAAAGAAAATCATTCAGTGTTTTTGTTGGATCCCTTTTCTGCCAGGTTAGTGAGTTAAATCAGAGTCCGACAGGCGATGAAGCCAGCACCAGATAAACAGAGGGAGTGCAGGACTAGAGCCAGGATGGAGAAAAAGGGAAGCCTCCGTTTCTTTTAAGGCAGTGCACTGCCTCCAGCTGCCTTCCTGAATACAAACCCTGGGAGCCAGGATGGCAAGAAACAGCCAGCTGCTACCAAAACCACTAGTCAGTCAATGCAAGGTTTCAGAAAGGAAAGAAAGAGAACAAAATACAACCTGCTCAAGAGTCACGTTCTGGGTTGGACAGTCCAAGAGCTTGATAAAGCCAGCTAGAAGAGATAGCCCACACAGATGAATTCACAAAAAAAATGGGCTGTCTGGAACCATTGCATTTGGTGTCAAGATCCAAATTCCAGCCCAAAACTCTGCCTGTAGGAGGAAGAAAGCAGCCAGCCAAAAGCTGAAGGTGGAAGGCTCTCTGCGTTTTTCAGGTTGACCCTCAAACAGAACATGGGAAACCCCTCTCAAAACATCCCCAGGCATCTACTCACACATTACAGGGAGCTGATACCTGATGATCACAATGAAGATGGTCTTGCACAGGTTCCTGGACTGAAGAGGGAATGATGAATCCAACAGCCACTCCTCTTCTAGGTTCTGGCACCCACAGGCACAACAGATAAGAAAAAATAAGTCTTCCCAAGGGTGTTGTAGGCAAGACAGTCTCTTGTAGTGTTTCCTATCAACAAACATTGCTAAGTGATATTCAGAGCATGAACTGTGACATTTGGGGTGGGCGGAACAGGAGAGAAGCAAAATAAAAATGATTGAGAAATGGTGAAATAAATTCCAAAACACAGCAGAAGAAAAATATTCTCAGAGCAGATGGAGCAGGTTGTGTCTCCTCCCCAGCTCCCTCTGCTTTCACCAGGTGTACCTGCTTATCTCACACTGGGACTGGTGAACGACAAGCCCACATCTCCTTTTCATGACAACTTTGCAATTTTGTAAATGTCCCCTTCTCTGGACCAAGCAAATCCAACACTTCCAGTCTCTAACTGCCTGCCTTCCACCATTTTACCTGTACCTACCTCCACCATGTTCCTCCTCAGATGCAGAGGCAAGAAGCGATCTAAAGTGCCGAAGGAGCACCAAAGCTTTATTTACTGGCAAAAGGCACTCCGTCTTGTTCTTATCACTCTCCTCTAGGAGGTTAAAGGCCTTAAAGCAACTGGTCCCAACACATTTGCTACTGCTGAGCACCTCTTAGACCAGTGCCTCTTGACCTAGATGTTGGGTACCACCAGGACCCAAAGCAGAAAGGCATCTTTTCCTGTGGGTTTTAGGGCCACACAGGTTCCTCCTGCTCCTAAAAGATCCCCGGTTCCTAACACAGCAATATCTCTGCTCTCTAGGCCATGCTCAGGCTTACCTTGCATGCACATACAGAGCCTTCCAATGAGCAGGTGATCAGACAGCACGGGCTGGGCAATTAATGGGGGGACTGTCACTGTGCCAGGGTTTTCTGCCCGCCTCCTGAGCTGTAGATGTTTGTTTTCAACAGCTAATTAGCGTAGCTTCCTCTCTAATGAAGATCACTGCTGTCTTTCCCTACTCTACACTTAATAAACTAAGTAGGAAAATATAAGGCCCAGCCTAGCTGAGATAGGCACAGATGGGAAGAGCAAGAAGCGAGCTCAGTTGATGTCCTCAGTGGCCCCACACTAATACAGGCAACCACATAATCTTCCTTCTCCTCCCTTCCTATCTCCACTCCTAGACTTGCTGCTGGCTCAGCTCCTGCCCTGTATCCTCTCCTGAGCCAGCTCCACCCCATCATTAGGACAAAGTCCCACCTTGTTCAGCCCTATCACTTCCCTTGAAGGGGCAGCCCCCTAGTGAGCACCCAGAGCTGCCCCAGCCCAATGCAAAACTGGAGGCAAAGCCCCTTGCCTTGGGGCAGTTTTACCAACCACACCTGTTTTGGATTAAGGTTGAGGTCTGTTTCCAGTAAGTAATGCCCACCCAGTCTTCTGAGCAGTGCCACCATCCAAGATTAATGAGAAGTCACCCACCTTGTACTGCTGTTGGCAAGATTCAGTGCTTAACTGAATTGCAAGGCCCCTTGAAAGCTCAGAGGCAGAGTATGATTGTAACTCCCAGCCTTTCCTCAGGAGTATTGAAGGGCCACTTACGCAAGGACATGATTTCAGCAGCTGGGGAAACTGAGGCATGTGAGATGACACGACCATTCCTGCTCATGCCGCTGATCCGTGGCAGGGAATCCATCTCCCCAGAGTTATGGTCCAATCTGAGATCCATAAGACCAGACAAGGGGTTGTTTTCAGCAGCTACCTGCAGTGAACTGCCCATGGGGAAGACCTGCTCTGAGCAGATTTCTGTCGGTCAAACCGTGAAGATTCCTCTTTGCCAGATGTTCCTGTGAGGAGGATTGGTCAGACTTTGCAATCTCTACAAAGCTCAGAAGGATCAAAACTTTTGCCCCAGATTTAAGGGAAAAAGACGTACACTTCTGTTAAGACTAGAAGACGAAAAAAAGAAGTACTTAGAGAGCTCTTTATCAACATTAGACTTAGGGGATGTATCAGAATGATTTTGGCTCCCAGTAGCCAAGTGCTTGTTGACAGGTAGGGGAACCATGTGTTCAGCCAGCACCAGGGCATATTTTTGGAGGGCAAACCCCTGTCCGTTTAGACCTCCACTGGACCCTTATTCCGCTCATCTTTGTCTTTGAGAGAAAGATGCGAGGCTTTGCGAGCACAGGCTGTCATCTGTACCAGGCTTGGAGACACCACCGCAGCCCAAACGGCAGCCACCTCACGCTTCCTTGCCCTGGAAATCACCTCTCTGCTGCCGAGGGCCGGTTTAGCTCAGTGTGTTGAGCATGGTGCTTGAAACACCAAAGGTCGCGGGTTCGATTCCTGTTCGGTTCTCACGTGTTGCCTGACCTAGTCGAGAGGTGGCGTCCCTGCCCACAACAGGGAGGTTGGATTAAAATGATCTCTAAGGTCCCTTCCAGCCCAGGCCATTCTATGATTCTGTGATCCTTAGGGATTAGAAGTTTAATTCCCAAGGAGACACCTCTTGCCTGGCTCCTGGATGGTGCAGTTCACTGGTTTGCATCATCGCACACTCACTTCCCTCCAGAGGCTCCCAAGGTCCGTTCGCACACACTGACCCCCAAATCACATTCACCTGGGTGTGAGCCAAGGCCAGGGAGTTAACAGATTTTCAGAGGCGTCCCTGGAAAGGGGACTGGAGCGTTCCCATGTGAACCAGGCAGCAGCAGGCACTGCTGCTCGCTGGTCTCTCCGCATCGCTCTATGTGGAGAGGTTTAATGCGGGTGATTCACATTTCATCCAGGAGAAAGGTGAAAAGCCTAAACATCTCCCCCTTGGCAGAGAAATACACAGTTCTGGAATTCCTGTTTATAAAACTGCAATCAGTGCAAGCGTAAATTAGGTAGAATCAGTCAAGAGTAGGAAATTGCCATCAGATTTTTTTTTAAATGAAAATAAAAAAAAAAAGCAATTTAAAACCACTCTGGTTGCTGAGCTTTCATAAAAACTTTCCAAGACTGCATTTCTACATTGCATGTCACCATGGAAGACACCCGAGATGCAGTGAATTCCCCCAAGTTAATTTGAATTATGCCACAAAACAGATGTGTTCTTCGGTGCACAGAGAACCTTTTCCTTCAATTTCAGAACGACTTCTGCCACATCCGATCAGCTCTTATTATCCCACCGCGTCGTCTGACGTGACATAACGAGTCATGACACCCTCGTATATCATCAGCAGAGAAAGCAACAACTCCACTCGAGTTGGGAAGCGCAGTTACAGCACTGTCTTAGGAGCAGGTTTGTTGGGAAGCCGGGGCTACAGTCTTGAAGGTTTTTGGGAGAGATTCCCTTTTCTACACCAATTAAGGGCTCACAATCAGGCGGCACGCAGGAATGAAGGTTAGAATTAATCGGTGAATCATATGGAATTTCACCCTCTGGGCTCAGCTCCTGACTTGTGGGAAAAGACACAGATTTAATCAGAAGCTTTGAAAGCAGGAAGAAATCATTAGAAACACACCCAGCCTGGCCTCCTGCGTTAGAGCGGGTTGTGCTTTTCACCCAGAAATTCCTCCGTCAAGTCCGATAACCCAGGGCTGAGGAGGAATCTGCCACAGCATGACAGGTATAAGCTTGAGACAAAGCTGAAAAAAAATGCACAAGATCCTTTGGACATCTATTGCAATGGTTAAAACCCTCTCATCTTTAGAAAGCCTTAATTTCTTTTCTGTTTTCTGACTTCAGCTTGCAGTCGCTGTACCCAGCTGGGTCTTCTCCCGCTTCACCGAGGACACCTCTACAGCCGAAGCTCAGAGACTTGCAGGTGGCTGATGCAGGCAGCAGATCTGCAGGGTTGTGAGTGCAAGGACCCCCAGTGACATTTTCCAAGTGCCCCGTGAAGCTGGAAGCAGCACCGTTGCCTACTGCAACGTACTCCTCCAAGATCTTTCCACCTCCAACTGGTAGCTCAAGGACTGCCACCAACCATGCTTTTCTGCGACTTTTCCCCAGACGCCCTGGGAGTTCAGCTGACAAACCGTCTTGTGTTTGGTGCTTTTGCTTTGTCTGACCGCCACATTTCCAACCTTCTCCATGCCTCCAGATAACCTAATCAACTGTAACATCAAGTTTCTCCTTCCCGCTCTTGTCACGCTAAGCATAGATAACCATGACCATGGGAAACATGCCCTTGGGCATGACCTAATGTTGATTTAACCAGTTCTCCCCCACTGGAGCCTATAGATCCTCCACATAAGCCCATATCTCTGCATTTCTGCTATTACCGTGACTCAAACTAACCTTAAGTACACAGAGGTACGTTTGCACACCCACACTTGCAGGGCAGCAAACACACAGGGTCACGTCTGATTTTTTCCTTTAGGTAAGTTGCTGTAAGAGGATCTCAGTGCTGAGCTGTAAGGTAAATTTTCCAGATGTGAGTCATTCCCTGCATCACATCCAGGGGAAAAAGTCCAATTTTACAGCACTTCTGGTAAAGGAATGCAGAGAATCTGTCGTAAACACTCCCCCCATCAAATAGGTGGTAAATTGAGCCATGAGTGTTTGAAACACTGTACTTTGGAGGACTGGTGGGAATGATTTGGAGTTTGGAGGATCTTTCAGCCAAATTGTTTGTTCTTTCCATTCCTCGATTTCTTTTTATTGTATTTGAGATGAGGAGGAAATTTTTTCTCCACCTTACTTTCCCGGTAGGTTGCGCTGGTTACTCGGTTACGCGGCTACCAGATCCGGTAAGCAAGAAAAAAAATTGTGGCTATATATATTTTGCCATTGGCTCCACAATAGCTCCCCTAGAAAATCACAGCCCAAACCATGCCCAGGGGTTGCGCTGGAAAGCACCTTTCTGCCTGTCAGATGGAAGACGGGTGTCTTCTCACCTTCAGAAGACCTGTATCCAGAAACAGGCAAACAAACAAACCACGCAGCCACCTTTCCTCCCCTAGTGAAAATATTTTAAGTATCCCAGATAAAAGAGGCAAGCTTGACAAGGCATTACATGTGCTTTTCATGAATTTTTGCAGGAGGCAGTTTCTGGTCTAGCTTAAGGAATGCACTTAGCATGCTGATTCCCCTATATAAAAACACTGAATTAGCATTTCTCCCTGTGATTCTCAGCGTGATATCGCTAGGCGCAGAACAATACAGGATAAGTAAAAACCCATAAAAAAGGCTCTCATAAAACTGCACAGTGCGTGGTTTTTTTCCCCATTAATCCTTGGCTTCATCAGTTGTTCCGTCTGCTGACAGCAACAAGGGTCTCCTCTGCAGTGCTCTCATGCTTATCACAAATCTCTGCTCTCCAAGAAGCAAGTAGAGTAGGTGGCCATCAACCAGCCAAAAACAACAATCCCAGAGAGTACCTGGAGATACTATCCTTGCTTGTTTTGAGCCATTATCAGGCGTGGGGCTGGTGATAGGAAGATGGGACACCCCCATTGACCCTGTGGGCAAGAATGTCAGATGGGAGCTGATCTTCAGGGTCCATTTAATTATTCCTCAGGAGCATTTTAATTCACAGCTGGTTCTGTTCTTGTTTTGTACCTGGCGCCTGGTTTATAGAGCAACATTTTTTTAAGGCTGACATTAAAGTGCAGAAGTAACAATCTAGGGTCAAGAAGGTTAGACATTATGTCCAGATTAGTATTATCAGATGACCTGAAGCAGGGGTTATATTAAAAAATTCCTTAATTAAAAAACACAGGTCAGAATCAGTTTAAGCTCCAAACCTCCGGTAATATTCACTAATTAGAAGGCTTGGACACATGCCTCAGAGTGATCGATGAGCTGTATCTGCCTCATAGCATCACATGAAAAGATGGGACATGGCTCCCCAGGCATGAGGCTCAGGCAAGATTGTACCAGTTTTTTTCATTTCAATTCACCTCTCTTTTTTTTTCTTCCAGAAATTAATAGACTGCAGGCATTCAGGAACAAGAAATCAGCAGGGCACTAACTCCTCTTGATTGTTTCATTCTGAACTTCAACATATGCACTGAAGCCATGCCAGCTGTTTTCTCAAGAAAAGCAGAGAGAGCCTCTAGTTTAACATGTTATTAACTCACTGCTGAACCTCCAAATTGCCTATGTGGGAGTCAGGAGATGTATTTTCCTTCTTTTGCCCAAGCAGAAGAGTTCTGTACCCTGAAGGATGTCCTACACCTCTGTGAGATGTCCTCAAGGTCTTCAGCCTTGCTTTGACAGAGGTCTACATCTTGGGCACAGAAAAAATTTGCTAGGAGACAGACCACAAGCAACCACATCTAAAGAGCATGAGCTGAGCAATCCTAAGCAAGAGGCTGGTGTTAAGTCTCAGTCCTAATGAACATCTGATTTTCACCAGACTGTAGGAGACGACACCATGCTGATCATCTCCACCTCACTCACAGACATGCACACAGATGCCCTGCCTGGTTCAGGTAAGGAGTTTGTGGCTAGGACCTACGTCTTATCCTACTCTCCCTGGGACCACTACACAACATGAGACCCTCACCAGAACTTCTAAGGGCAGTCTTGGGCCCTATTTAATCCCACACTCCAAATCCATCTTATCTCACCGCGTGGTTTCGGATGAAACCAAACCTCTTCTTGCCAACACCACTGCAATTCCTCATGTGAGCAGAGCAAGCCCTCTCCATGAACCTCACCAGAGTGGTCCTGCTTGAAACGTCCACCTGGCATTTGGTCAAAACTGCTTTTTCACTCAGAGAAAAATCTCATTGTTTTTTCAGAGAAAAATCTCATTGTTTGCATGAAATTGCAGAAGCTCCAGGGAAGTCTCAGGAGATGAGGTGAGGAGCTGAGCAAACCTGCCCTGAGAGATTAGAGACCTGCAGTACTGGAAAGGAGAGAAAGCAAGTCATTCAGTCAGGTTCTGAGCTACCAGCTGCAGATTTCCCGTTCACATTAACAGTTCAGATGCCAGAAACCATACTGTGCCCTCCTCAGTAAAAACCTTGTAACCTCCCCCTGAAAAAAAACTCTTTTTTTTTTTCTTACGACAGTGTATTAGAACCCATTGAAAATTCAAATAACTTGCATATTTCCTTTGTTTATCTGCTGCCCTAAGGAGAGATTTTGCTATATAGCTTGTAATACTTTTTGGGAAAGCAAATTGGTAATCTGACAGAGAAAGCCACAAACAGGAAAAAGCCTTCCCATTTAGAGCAAAAAAAGCATTTCCTTTTGCAAAAAAAAAAAAAAAAAAGGGAAAAAAAAAGGTTCATTACTTGGTTATTTCAGCATGCAAGCAAACTTAGTGAGTGCTTGGTAGATATTTCAGAAAAAAATGGGAGAGGGAACTGTGAGAGCGACAACTGATTTGTTTGGTATTGGTTCTGCTGTGCTCTGTCAGTGTGCTTCTCCATTAAAGGACATTATTGCTGTCCTCCTGTTCCATTTACATCATGAAAATAGATGGGTTGTCAAGGCCAGTGTGGCGAGGCACCTCATCCCCTTTCACACTGTAGGATGAGAAGGCAAGGTGGCCTCCATCCCATCACCCTGTCGGTCTACCCGAGGTGTGCCTCAAGCAACACCAGCACACCTTTATTAGGCACAGCATCAGGAGGCACCGGGCAATCAACACTAAATTCATCCCACCCACCATTTCCCATCACCCTCACACAGGCAACACAAGGAATAACTCAGCAAACATCTGCTGCATTCAACAGCGGTGGCAGAAACAACCCGGAGCCCCCACAGTGAGATTAACAGCCAAGCACCACGAGATGTGTAGGGCAAAGAACATCTCCATCGGTAGCAATTTGTACAGCCCCTCGCACCGTGTTGCTCTAATCACTGATCAGAGCCACATGGTCTCCGGCTTGACAGATATTACATTTCTTTGTAATCCCCATTCCTTTTGTAATCCTCGTTCCTTTTGTAATCCCCACAGGCTCCAGCTCATGCCTGAGGAGCTCTACATGCAAGTGCTCAAGCGTGACAGAGGGAGAATGGTGTCTGGTGAGAGCTGCTGACAGCTGAATGCGCTAGAGATCGTTGAGTCAATGGCATCTTCCAGCCAGTGTGGTCATAAGGCTCCAGCATCCCAAAAAGCCACAGGGGAAAGAAACAAAGAGGCAGCATCTCCATTCGGAGAGTATCTTTGGAGTGTTTGGTCCTTTCCCCACACAACAGAGGATGCACAGAGGATCAGAGCGGGCTTTCCTCCATCCTGGATTTATTACTGGAGGTGACGGCTCCTAGGATGGTGAAACCTGAGGGGTTTCAGGTTTTCATCTCCTCCCCCCTGTAGCTGCCGCATCACTCAGTGCCACAAATTGCACAGATCAGCCACAAGGGGTGGGAGATGAAAGTGTGAATAGGCCGTCAGAGAAGTTACTGACGCTAACGGGCAAATCTTGCCCTGCCAGGCATCCTGCAACCTCCTGCTCCTTAGGAGGGAGATGGAAGAGGTGATGGAAAGGGAGATGGAAGCCAAACCTCAGGACTTGGGTTGCACTGACGGCAGGTCCAACTGATGTGGGCGCCTGCGGGTCAGAGGGGAAGGTGCTTCAGCCCTTTCTGCTTCCCAGTGGCTGAGATGTGGTTTTTGCAGCCACCCCACTATTTAATCAAATCCCATTCCCATCTCATCAATCTCAGCTATTTATAGGCCAGCAGAGCTCAGGCAGGATGGTGGTGCTTGCCAGTGAGGCTGGAGAGGATAAACCACAGCCAGACTCAAGTTTTAGGGATGAGGAGGGGAAACACTTAGCGCAGAGCACAGAGTACTTTAATGCAATACTCTGCTTTGATACTTGTATCTTAAAATCTTTTGTTCGTGACTTGCAGGTGAGAAAACTGGCTTCCTCTGTAAAAGGAGAAAAAAAGTCTTTCTAAACTTCCTCTTAAAGACAGTTGTGAACTGGAAAGGAAGAACCCAGGTATATTCATGTCTAAAATTCTGCATTTTTAAACACTGCTCCTGAGCTAAGGGTGGGAAGACCAGGAGAATCCCCAGCGAGTAGCTCCCAGGGCTTCACAGTTCAGCTTTAGCACAGTGCAAATAAAAAGAAAAACACACCAAAAACACCAAGCAGAACTGATTTGAAATAACCCTGATCCCCAAAGAGAGTTTCCAAGAACTTCACTAGAGCATTTCCACTCAAATTGCCACAAAAGTGAGCAGCAGGACCGACGTCCAGAGATTTAGACCAGAACACCAGTTTTGCCCTAAGCAGATCTCCAACTCTTTCTCTCTCTCCTGTCTTGCTTCTTTTCACATCACACGTCGGCTTTCCTGGGACTGCTTCTCCCCTGTAACAGCAGACAGGAGGAATGTGGCACGCCAGGTTTGTTTGGATAAAGCAAGAAAGAGGGATTACCTTTAGCCGTCTAACGGAAAACTGGCACTGCCATTAGCTCTTAGATTGGTACAAGGTTCTGTGTATAAAAATTGGACACAGGAGGGGGAAGCCTTCAAATTCCCCAAACAGTGAATTACCGATACTCCAGGAGGAGCGATTAGGCAGGGTGCCAAGCCATAGCTAATGTTTTCCAAAAATAACTAAGTCAAAAGTCCATAAATGTCAGGAATTTCCAGCACAGAAACTACAGCCCGCGTGTTCTCCGATAACCAGCTCGGAGCAAGCCTAGCGAAGCCTTAAGTGACGGTGGGAGTCACACCACTGACTTTGGTGGTCCAAGGAGCTGTTTACGTGGCCTGTGTCAGAGCTAAAGCAAACCACCTTTTGCTCAATGCCCTCTTGCAAATATTTTGCTGCTGCTGAAAAGCAAAACAGGAGAGGGGAGGGTTGAGAGGAGCTAAAGGTCAAGTTCAGCTTGCTGCTGTATCCCCTGACCCTTCAGCATACCAACAGGGAAACCGAGCGGAGAAGGTTAAACCCTCACCCATCAAGCCCACCACAGAGGCACATTATGCTGACAACTGCTCTTCCCACACTTGAACTACTACTAAGCAAGTAGTTTCAGGGTTCCTGAGACAGCCCCTCTATTACCTTGCAGGGACTGCAGTGGGTGAATACTCTTTCTTTCCAGAGATACCTCACTCTCACTCCAGCAGCACTGTCTGCTCCGCATAGCAGGGGATTTCGTAGGGAACAAAGAAAGAAATGGAACTGTAAAGCTACTTTTAAAACCTGCCAGGAACAGGCACAGAGCTGGAAAACGTTTGCTATCCCTTAACACCTGTTGGGTTGTTGCTGCACAGAGGGACAGCTGCCGTCTGGAAGGTGGGAGACCAGAGCTACCGAGGTGGAGAAACACAAGTGGACACTGCAGATCTTACAGATGTGCCTAAGACCAGTGAGGATCACCACTGCAGAGATAACATTTCCTAAATACAACTACTGCGGAGTTGTTCTTCCTAAACACGACTACTGCAGAGGTTTTCCTCCTCTGCTTGCAGTCTGCTCCTGCCGTCCCACAGCTGACAGCACAATCAGGTGGCAGCATTCTGGGGGAGAAGCCCAAGGAACGAGCATTTTCTGTTTCGCAGCAGGCAGAGCCTATGCAGTGCAATCATTACAAGACTCGGGATGTGACACATCTGAAACATCAGATTTGAAATTTGCACATCTGTTTCTCACCAAGCTGGACTTCTCTCAGGCCATTGCTTGGCAGAGATGAAACTCAGGATGTAAAGTGGGTCAAGGTTTTTGCTTGAAGATGCAGAGTCATCTATGTGGAAACATTTACAAGGCTCAGTGCTCTCTCCTAAACAACATCAGGAGGAGAGTCTGGTGATCATACTGAGACTTTAGCACAATTCCTATATAAATTAGCAATTAGCAAATTCCTATATAAACTGTATTCTTCCAGAGGTACAGTTTTATCTTCCAAAGTGATAAATCATAATCTTCTTAGCTTGGCTCCTTTAGCAATGCAGAATACCTCCTATCTGATTGGCAAAAGGCAGAAGGGTTTCAGAAAGCAAGCTTGCATTCTCAATAAAGCACGGGCAATACGTTTTTCAGCCTTCTCCTGTTTCAACAAGACATTAGTATGTACAATGTGTGCTCTGGAACTAGTTTGGTCTAATCCTCCTCTTTGTTTGCCTTTCAGCATTGCATTTTTTAAATTAGTATGGCATTAGCCTGCTGACGAAAATGCAAGGCTGCCTCACTCTGAGTAAGTTGTAAGTGCCACAAGCTTTGGTCACATGTGACAGCACTTCCAGAAGCAAGTCCTGTCCTGAACAAGGTCCAGGAGAAGAGCCTGGGGTAGGTTTCCATCACCAGTGACAATAACAGGGTGTTAGTGGAGAAAACTGATGTGAAGTAGGATGACTATTCTTTAACTACACATCTAAAAAAAAAAAATTGACAGTGTTTCCCAGATTTTTCACAGCTTTTAAAGTGTCGACGTCTCAAGTGAAGTTGTCCAAGAGTCTCACTGCCGGTAATTTCAACTTTCCATTAAAAAAATACTTGTAGTTACAACTTAGTTTGACACAAGTTCTTCTCAGAAACACTCTTAAAATGATACTTATTTCAGACCCCACTGGGAAGCCCCCCCAAACTCTAAATTCTGAAGTCACGTTTCAATTCAAATTATTCTCCTTTTCATATGTAAAAAATACTTTTGATTGACAAAGGATTTCAAACACTTGGCAATGAGTCTTTTACGAGGTGAAGCACAGACAAAGAAAATCTGCTTTTACTAAATCTAATTTTAGCAGATAAAACTAACACCATAAACCAGATGTAATGACAGCCAAGTGAGTTCCAAAGGATGCAAGACATTGAGGTAGAGCTTGGAAGAAATGAAGAGAGAACTAGTATTTATCTGGGAAATAAGGATATCCATTACTAAGCACCTGTTTATCTCTGTTTATCTTTTCCTCTTCTGGGGAGAGTTAACCAACTGCAGTATTCCTCCAGTTTTCCTCACTGAGACTGCAGACCAGAGCCACAGCTGACTAATTCCCTAAGCTCAGCTGCAGAAAGCTGGAATGTATGAATTACCTCTCTCTTTAGTAAGGCAATAGGTCTGCTAGAATATTCAGCCTGCAGTGAAGTTATATCAGTGAAATCTGGAGTTAGAAGAGAACACACGATTTGACAGGTGCCACAGAGTTTGCTAGCCCATTCTCACTTGTTCACACCGGGGAATGCCAGGAGCACTTCCAGAGGACCACAGAATAAGCTCTGTTTTAGAGTTTTATTAAAAGTTTTCCTCCTCAGTTAAGTTTGCAGATTTTCTGCCTCTTTGCACACTTCCCCCCCCCCAAAAAAATTTCACATCCTTGAAAAAAGTCAAATGCAAGGCAGAACTGCTCATTAAGGTGGGTTGGTTTGACCAAAAGAAATGCAAATTAGCCCCAGAGACTGCCAGAAATTGCTGACCAAGCCCTCTGTGTTGGCCTGCACACGGTGGGAGCCCCCCAGCCCCCCTGCGTGGCAAACAATGAGCCCGAGGTTCGGGGAGGGTAATGCAAAGCAGGCAGAGACCCAAGCACTGCCCTGGCTTCCAGCTGCAGAGACCCGCTGGATGGCCCCACCGACAGAGCTAATACGCCGTCTCCCTGGGCTCTATCACTGCTTTTTCCTGCCAGAAGATGATGGCAGGGAAGAAGCGAGTCTTCAGATGTCCTCAGACAAAAAACTAGGACTGACTCTCAGGGAATTTTGCCAAGCGGTGAGGTATTTTTCCTCTCCAGTGTCCAACTTGCTTGTTGCCAACAAAGCAGAGGCAAATTGTTGAAAGGAACTAAAAAAATCTCAAACCCTACCAATGTCTTGAAGCCTTCTGTCTTCAAAAAGATGTCCTGCTCCCACCTACACCATCCTATCGTCACCTTGAGACTTCTGTGATTCCATTTAGCCAGGGTCCATATCAGCTGTCAGGAGCAGGGCTTTTTATTCCTCCTCTCCCAGGAACACCCTAGAGAAGAGCAGTTTCCATCTTTCTTTTTCCTGCTTTCTTCCCTTCTTCCTTTCCCTTAGTACCACAGCAGCTCTCCTGAAAGAACAGCAACACCAGAGTGGTGGAATGAAGGCAAAGTCCTGCATGAAACTTGTCTCCCACATTCATGCCAAGTCAGGCCAATTTTACAGAATCATAGAATCATTTAGGTTGGAAAAGACCTTTAAGATCACTAAGTACAACTGCTCACCTAGCAATGCCAGGCTCCCAAAAAGGCACCTGAATCCATTTTTCAACTTCATTTGCAAAGCTAAGGAATTCCAGCCAAAGGAGGGAGCACTGCTGGCTCATTGGAGAGCCAGAGGATTGCTGCACATCTGCAGTGCTCTTCACCCACTACTGCCTTCCCAGTGGTTACTGGAGCTGATAGACAAACCCAGGCAAACACAAATTCTGAATTCAGGCACAACTCAGGACACAAACTGCACCAACTCAGCTAAATGAGGGGCACAACTTAAACCACAGCAACCTCTGCAGTCACATGTCTTCAGCTATAGCAGTCCCAGTGGCAAAACCTCTTGTGGCTCCTGTTTCAACATAGAGCTTTTCCAGTAAAAATATACAACCTACCATAATAAATTTCTCTGAAGAGTTACCCCAGACTTTCGTATCAGGGCCATTCAAAACCACTTCGCTAGGTAAGCTGGTGCGAGCACTGCAGCTGGAGAGGGATGGTAGCAGCCACCTGGGCAGGAGAAGCCCGGTTTGATCTCACCGATGCACTGGGCACCAGATGGTTTTATATCCATTTCACCATCTCGGACCACCTCCTGGACAAGTTTTTTCTGGGGAAAAAAAAATAAAAATTACTGAGCATTGCAAGATGACAGGCCTTGTAAGAGGTGCAGATCTATAAGCCATTATCACTTTTGCATTTCACTCTATTTCTTCAGCTCTGGGCTGCACAGTACATGCAACAGCTAGAAGAGTGGCTCCTCCATCAGCCCAGCACTGAAGTGATTTGCTTTTAACAAAACAACAGCAAAGAACAAAAGCAACTATCGACACCAGATGTCATTCGGACTGAAGGGCCAGACTACACAGAACCGATGGAAGGATAGCACACACAGTATTAAATAGATTGCTGTGTTCTGGACATCATCTGCTGTGTTTTGAAAGGGAAGCAGTGCTTTCATGGAAGCTACATCCTCAGCTGACACAAATCAGAGCTCTGCTTAAGTCAGTGGCATTGCACCCACTTTCTTCAGCCACAGGCTCTGGGTTTAGATCCCCAAGTTTTCTGGCTCAGCATCCTGACAGCACTCTGCTTATTCCAAGACAATCCAAGTCTTGGCAGGAATGCCCCTCTGTTCAAGTGAAAACATTCCTCATGTTGTCATTTTCCATCTATAATTACCAGGAGATTAAATTCCTTCACTGCGAACAGGCGTGATTGCTCCCTCAAGACTCACTGATGTGCTTTCAGACAGGGGGAGAGGGAAGACCAGGGGAAAGGCAAGGAGGAAAGAGGCTGAAAAGGAAAATCTAAACAAAGCATTGGTTTTCTTTTTGGAACTAGGTTGCCTTAACATAGCAGGTTGTCCAAATTCAGTATATCTCTTGGCTCAAGAACAACCAGCCCAGTGGCAGAAGGTGAAATCAAAGCCACATTCTCCAGCAACCAAGGCAACTACTCTCCATTCAGCTTTCCACAAGCCACAGGCTTCATTTGGAGCCCGTGGAGCCGCATGCTCAGCTAGCCCAAATCAGCACTCCTGCACTCAAGGAACCAGCCTGCCCCGGAGGGTCAACTGGACCTCTTAAAAGTGGATCAGATACTTCTGTTTAAGTAGCCTGATGGGAAAGGTCACAAGCAAGTTGCTTCTTATCCTCCTGCCCTCCATTGCCAATAAGTGCATTTGAAGGCACACAGGTTGAGCTTCCTTCCCATAGTCCTGCCCTGGATGGTTGCCTCCACAGAAGAGCTTAAGCCTCCAAGGCAAATCAGTGCCATTTACCAATGAGGTTTTTTAATCTTTTTTTGCTAATAGCACTGCGTATCGGAGTGTGAATTACAGCCAGCAGTAATAATGAACTCAAAAGATAACGCCCCTGGGGAGAGAGCAAGGAAATTCGGAGCCAGGATACAGAAGCTCTCATCGGGCAGATGGAAGGCTCGCTAACGAAGGGTTTTGCGGCAGGGGATGGTTTGGATTCAAGCAGACCGACACATCAAGCCTTTTACATCTCATACATTTTTTTCCATGCTTTCTACAGGCAATTCTTGGCAGAATCTTTCGGACTCCACTTGGCGAAGTGTTTAATCAGCATTCAGTCTCTTTACGGGGCTGTCTCTGAGGGAACAGATTCAGGCGAGCGATAGCAAGTGGTAATTTTGGCTGCTTAATCTGGGTTGATTCATTTTAACAGTCTGCTTAACAATAGATACCATGTGGCCACGACCAAAGAAGTTTCATGGTCTTTACTGAGATTTAAAGTAGGTGTGAAATGCTTTAAAAACGCATCATTACTGGCAGAAGCGATAAAAGCTTCATTGCCCTAATGAGGAAAAGGATTGGCCCAAGTTCCAGAGCGATTATTGCTTTTCTCTGTAAGGTCATTCAGTGTCACCAGATTCCTGAATTTCTTTTATAAAGTTGCAGAAGAAAAGACAAGAGTCTGAAAGCTCCAGATCCTGGAGTCAAGTGATCACACGCATCACGCACACTCTGCTGAATTTCTGCACCCCTCCAGGAAGGAAAAGTTTAGGTCTTTCTCTTAGCCTCAGAGAATGACCTCTGTGAGGAGGTTCAACTAAAGGAATTACCAGTCTCTGTACAAAAGACACCTCTCAATCCATCTCGTCCAAAGCACCTCCTCCTCCTGGCCCTTTAGCCAATACTCAGACAGGCAAAATGCTATGCACCTGACTCTAGCTTTGATTCTCAATACACAATTCTTGCATTGTTCTGGTTTTTGTGGGTTGTTTTTTTTGAGACAAAAAAACACCATAGAATGTCTTACATTCTAAAGTAATACAGATGTGTTTCTGTAATACATTTTGCAATTCAGAATTGCAGATGGTCAAGGAAAAGGTCTTGAGATGAGATAGTAATAAAATCATTTTGCATTCCTAAGTCAATGCGTGCGCTGGTTTTAAATTACATTTTAAAAAAACATCTTTAATCCAATAGTGCAGTGGGCTATTATATGAGCAACTGAAGGTCCAAGACCAGAGCTGACTCAGGTATTGAGTTTCCAAGTCACAATAATATCAATATGTTTGGAAAACAATATCATCTTTACTCCAGCTATAAAGCAAAGAACTTTGGTATTTCTAGAACCGAAATCACACTATAGTGGGTTGGTTTTGAGACAACACAACACTGGTTGTTTTCAAATTATGTAGTATTGTCCCCCCCAACATCCGTGGCCACCACTAACCTAAACTACCCTGAGACACAGCTACAGAACTGTCAGCTCAATGCCCCCTCCAGATTTCATCTCGTTCATGGGAGCTCAGGGTGGGCTGTCCAGTCCAAAGGGCAACTGTTTCTCCAAGCTGTGGAGCTGAACTTGGTTGTGAAATACCCAGCTCAGGACACCACGTCCTAGGGCACTGCCCGTGAAGTCGTGAAGTTCAGACTCGGAAAGTCCATCAATGCTTGGTCCCAGGGTGGCTGCGCAATAAAGCTGCCCGAGAGCTGAGGACCAGAAGTCCTATTTCTCCTTCACAGAAGTTGCGGTCTGAAAGTTTTGATCATTACCTTCGTGACACTTAATGAGGACAAAGCCTGGAACATTTACTGGAGCATTTCCAGCTTTTTATTACAGCATCATTTAGGTCTGAACTTTCCAGCCCTATCTGAGGTTAGCAGCAAACTCCAAACCTTAGTGACAGCTGAACTTGAAATCCTTAGTGCTCATCCACCTGCAGTCATTCAAGTGTTTTATGCCTAAAATCAGCATTGCTCCAAAGGCACAAATTGTAACCAGGTCAGACCCTACCCACCAAGGGGTTTGTTTGAGTACAGCGTAGCCGTTGTGCTTACACACACATATTTTCCATCGTTTCTTAGAAAACACGGGCAGAGCTCACACACGTGTCAAGAGAGGAAAAGAGGACAAAGGAAAGGAGGAAGCTCATCTCCAAGAAATCACTGATTAAAATTGCTCCCAAGTTCCCGTTTCCTCCACAAACACAACAGCTTGCGAAAGTCCAAGCTGGGGTGGATAAAATATCAGCCACGTGCCTGACTTACAGCAGTGGGACTGAGGTTTGGGCACCACTTCAAGACTTTCCCCTAGGAGTCTATCCAAACCCTCTTTGCTTCTGATGTGGAATAATTTGGAAGCGTTTTTAGGCTGCCGGCTGGGATAACACAAGGGCTATTGTAAACACACACGCAGTCAATCAGCACCAAACCCACACAGATATGGTCTGTACACACATAAATAACTAGCACATATCCCTTTTTCTAAATAAAAATAAAAAATAATTGAAAGGCTGAATTAAAGAAGAAGACAATGTCACGGAGCAGTTCTTAGGAAAAACAGTGATGGCTTTTGGAAAGAGTTATGTTTCACCTAATTTTAATAAATGCAACATATTTAAATGCAGGTCACTAGACATAAGGAACTACAGATAAGATACAGCCATAACTAGCTATCATCCAAGTGCATGCAGTGAAGCAAGACCACGATTTCCATGGATGCTATTTCAAAAATACGGCTGCTAGCCAAGAAGATTTGGAAATGTAAGAGAGCATAACCAGGGCACGGAAATAACCTGCTGGAGATACTTACCTCACAGCTCTAACCTTGCTGTCTGCCTGACCTCTGTTTCGGGTGGAAAAGGAGAGAATTGCTCTTCCAGAGTCATGGCTCTCTGGTATAGTTTGGGTTTTCTTCACTACAGCAGCCAGGAAGAATTTCATCTCACCTGTGAGACGTGTTCCAGCTGGCCTGAACGTAAAATGGTCTTTTGGACCTGTCTCAGCTTTCAAGGCAGGCTGATGGGAGCCTAAAATTAGGTGTCTCCATAGGTGGCCTCAGGGGAAGCTACAGCCAGATATTGAGAACCACTGAGGCACGGCTGGACTATAAGAGAGGGAGGGCCTTTCCTAGGGTTCTCAGGTAGCTCTTGCCAGCTCTGGTCTGTCTCAGGGCATTAAATCCATATCCTTTGGTATTTCTTCAAAATTCCTCACCTACCTCTAGTATTGCTCTCTATCAGCCCGTCTAGGCAAAGAGATGAACCAACTTGTGCTAGCATGTGAGCAAAGAAGTCAGAGGCAGGGACCTGCAGCAAGTGAGTTTTCCTTCCTTCTGAAATGCTAGCATCTGATGTGACATAAGTCAACACACCTCACATCAAGGCTGCTATCTACCATGGCAACTGCTTTTCTGGCAAAGATCGGAGCCTCTCCATACCTGGCCCCAAAAGGACTAAAGATCTCTAGGCATTTCTGGAGATGCACTAGATATTTCTCTCCACCAGGTCAAGCCTAGACTAGGATTTCAAGAAGACAACAGTAAACCAGTCTGTTAGGTTTATAGATGTTGAATTTTTATGTCTTGCCACTGGATGGATTTTGAGCAGAGCCATTCCACATGGTGGGGAGAGTGAACCTTGGGAGAGGGAAGAGGGGAAATAAGATAGCAGAAAAATTTCTCTGCAGTAGTAGATCCATCTTGATAATAATGGAGTGGCATACAACCACATTGTGACTGCACCATCTGCAAACAATATTTCCCCAAGTAGGAAGTAGCTGGAAATTGAAGCAACATTTCATGTGGACAGGCACAAGTTCTTTGCTCTTCCATCACCACAGCTACTTTGACCAACCCTGTATTTGAAGCAATGCTTAAAATAAACAAAAGGAGTTATTCAGCCCTTATATGGGTCTTTGGCATCTGTCGTAATCATAGAACTTATGGGTTGGATTCCACTTGACAGGTCAGAGGAAGGACTGATTAGATCCCTCTGAATGAGAAATCTTACAATTCCTGCTCCAAACTAGGTTGATTTTGCAGGAAATAGCAGAATGTTGTGCTTTCTCCTTGAAACAGCTTTGTTGCAGAGCTGATCCAAAGGCCGCTGAAGTCTGTGATTAGATTTCCTCCGCTGCAGCAGCCTCTGGGCAAAGCAATGTCTTTAGCCCATTCATGGGGCTGGTTTGATGCATTTCCCAAAGCAGAAGACGGGTGCCAAGATCCCATCAGTTAAAACCCACCAGCAACTATTGTAAAAAGGAAGACAAAGTTACTAATGTTAAGCACATCTAAGACAACATGCAAAAAAAAGGTGTAAAACTACTAAACCACCTAATAAAACACTCAGGGAAGCTCAGAGTATGAATTTTACATGAGTAAAATGTTCATGCACGATGCTTACTTTAATCTAATCAAGATTGCAACCAAAGTGTGATCCCCACACATCAAAATCCTTCCTCAAATCTTTGTCCTTGACCTTGCCTGAAAGGCTTTGCTTAAACGCTCAAGACTGTAGGTTGGGACAACAAAAAATGTCTGAATCACTCTTTGTTTGGTGACCGGTCACGTTCATGCATGGAGAGGAGGACTGAGAAGAATTTAAGATACAATCAAGCAGCAGAGAGTCCTAAAGCTTTTCTGGCAGTAGGGGAGAGCACCTGAGGAGAACAAACCTAGTTTGCAAAGCTCAACTTGTTAAGATCAATTCATTCAGCTTGGAGGTCCATCAGCTTCAGATGTCTGGAGGTTCGACCCACCGCAGGGTGACAGGAGGCTTCTACCTGTATCAGTATGGCTCCCGCCCTGAGCCAAGGTGCAGGGTGCAGTCTGGTTACTGCCTTATCTCTGACCAAGTTCTCGACAGTCTTCAGGACAGAGCTGTTTTTCCACACTGTGACCCATAGCACCACTGACAAGTCAACTCCTCCAAGAAAACCAGCTCCTTCTTGGGAGCAGCAGAGATGTCAGGGTGGCCACACAGGTCTGGCTTTAAGCAGCAATAAATTAAAACTATTTACACTAACAAACACTTTCCAAGGAGAACCTGTGTCAGGCTGAACGTAAGATCTGAGGACCTTCAGGGCAGCACGGCAACTGCTGTAGAGAGTGGAAGGAAAGCCAAAGGCCGACCAGAAACACACAGGCTGGTGCTAGGAGAAGCAGCAGGAGGTGATGATCTCTGCATGGACCGCATTCATTCGGGCTTATAAATAGAAACATTAAGGAGACTCTCTCCAGACTTCAGTAACTTTTTTTTTCATGTGAGAAACATTACGAGTACATGGTCTGCAAAGTCATTATCACAATCCAAAGAAAGATAAGGAACATTGACTCAGCTCATTGCCATTGAATACTGCGCAAGTATCCTTCAAGCCAAGGTTTAGAGGCAGCAGGGGAAGAAGGCGCATGCACATCCTTTGAGTGGTTGGTTAGCAGCAGAACAGCCTACGAATATTCTCAAGGCTGCAATTAATTAAGACATGCATTTTCTTGAGATGCCTGGGATGCTCTGTAATTTTATGACATCCAAAGCTCTAAGAAAAGCAAAGTGCTGCCAAGATTGCACCGCTATTCATGTGTTAAAGGTCAAGGAGTTGCAAAAAGGTCAGTTTTGCAGGTTACAGACATCTGTAGCAGTTACACAATCAAAACGCATGCAATGTCTAAAGCTCTCCTTATGGTTAGGTAACAAGCAGTGGCTATGGACATGATGTAATACACAACTTAAAGCACTCATCGGTACCAACTTAGCACATGAATCGGGGTCGGGTGCTACAGATACATTGCAGCATACAGATAAGCCCTCATTACTTGCATAGCCCATCAAGCCTCAGATGAAGCGAGATAGTACAGCGGTTTTGGTAACATGGGCCAGAAACTTAGCTAGAAGTCTACGAAGCCCTTCAGACTTCGTAATGTTTCATTTCTCTTAAGGTCACTAGAGATATCACCTGAAGAGGCTACTTCCCACCCCCTCTGCTTCCTACCTGTACGGAACCATACTATAATGAAATGCCAGATGAGCAGCGAGACGGCAACCACCTCACCAAGAGTGAGGAGTCCCAGCACAGAGGAGGAACTTATACAGGCTCTTAAGGCAACAAGATGAAAAAAACATACCCCTAATTTCCTTCAGAACTGCCTCGACTTAACAGAAAACAGCAGAGATGACAGTCGAGTTCCTGCTGTTCCTAGCAGCCATCCAGCTACTATTCACAGACAGCTGAAAAGTCACAGACAGGAGGCCGAAATGGATGCGGTTTCACTCTCTTTTACCCTGTAATGATCATTTTACATGATCTCAGCTCATTTTTCCCCGCCTCCTTCATTTCTGCTGCTGGAAGCCCTGATAGCAAGGACATACTAACCCTGCTTTGGCAAAGCCAAGCTCTGGCTGAGGTTGCTCGCAGCTGGGACATGTGATCCTATGAGGACAGATGCGGGTCCGAGGCAAAGAAAAGCAGCACTCCTGCTCCTTGCCTGCCACAGACTTCTCTGGGGACCTTGGGCATGTCACTTAGGGGAGAATCTGGCAAATTCAGGTTAGGTGTGGGCTCAAAGGAGGTTTTTAGGGCTTTTTGCATTTGGATTTTTTTATTTTTTTTTCTAAAAAAGACATGCTTTGGCAAAAAACTCTCCAGCCTTTCAATGCCCTTACAGCTGGAAATTTCAACCTGCAAAAATCACTGCATGTCACCCTTGGGAAATTCCTGGTCAGGTCTAATCAACACTATGATTCCAATAGGAAGGAGTTTGGCTGCATGGACTTCAGTTTAGACAAAAGCAGATGTGCTCCCGCACCAGACATTGCTCACACAGAAATTCGCCCTGTCCATTTCCAACTCACTTCATGGTACTTTGGATCACAAGACCTCAGGCCATCTGCAGATTCCAAGTCCTGACCCCGCTGCCAGGTCCTTGCACAACATAAAAGGGAGGAAAATCTACCAGTAAGAATTCAGTTGAAAATCTTAGCTTGGGGAGAAATTTTTTTTTTTAAGAAAAAAAAAAAAAAAAGAAAGATCTGCCTAGGGGAAAAGCATCTGGCTTGGAAACAGGGTGGAAAGCACAATTCTTCAAACTGTCAATGCATATTTTTCACTGCAAGTCAGTGCAAAGTGAAACACGTATCCCAGGAAGCAAGAGGCGAGAACGCCAGTCAGAAACATTTTCACGAGATATCATCAGAAATCCATAGTCTCTGCATACCAGAGGCACATTCCTTCTCACTTCAGAGAAAGGCGTTGCTTGCTGTATAGGAATGAGCAAGCTGAGGAAAGCCACCTTGGCTTGCCCAGGGGCCACGATTTCAAGAACCGGATCAGAAATTAGTCAGAGTTCCATGAAAGCCCTGTGGCTAAAACTCCCATTCTGAGCACACCAGCTCTTCAGAAACAGCTCCATGAAAGTGCTCAGCTGTTTGGTCAGCCTCTTCTCCCCAGTTGTGATGATAGCACAAGCTGTTCCCAGCGCTGGTATATCTCCATGGTTATCAGCGGCTAAAAACCCAAGGGCCATCATCAGAGTACATGAAGGTCTTTCGAAGTATTTAAGAGTTTGGTTTGCTTTGACTGTGGGGAGTACAAGCTGGAATTCTTGACAGAGTGGGAGAGGCAAGTGCTCCAGATGGCAGGAATAGTTGGTGCTCTTGTCCATCAGTCTTGTCACCTTTTGTTTTTTTTGCACAGTGGCCTCATTTCAGAGGTGGAGTTGTGGTGGGGATCTTTCAGGCTGGGGACCAAAAGGCTTTGGCAGGGGGATTGGATTAGATGATCTCCAGAGGTCCCTTCCAACTCCAACGATTCTGTGAGAGGCTCAGGTTGCCTGTTCCCTTGGACAAGTGTTTCAACATGAGTCCTTACAGGGTTAGAGTAAGGGCACATCACATTCTGCAGCTCCATGGCCAATGGATGGAGCCACAACTGGATTTACAAAGAGGTCTCATCCCATAAAAACTTGCACTAGGGAAGCTAGGCCTTCAAATTGAGACGCTCTGGTACCCGATTTCTCTGTCCTGATCAGCCTCAGTCAGTAGAAAGACTCCAAATTATTGAGACCAACGCAGAGGCAGAACCTTAAGCCACTCTGAAGACTTCAAGGTTGAGCAGAGGTACTCACTGCATCAGCCAGGAGGTGAGTAGAGAGGCCTGGGCAGTTTCCAGTTTTGGACTTTGGATCCTCATTCCATGAGGCTGTCTCTAGTGAGGATCTGTGAGAAATCACTGTATTTTGCAGGGACTACACTTAAGCCACTACTTTGGTGGTGGTTTCGTCTGAAATGCTTGCCAACACTGCTAGAGAGTAAAACAGCTCAGTGGTTATCTGCCACCTGGCTGAGCTCCAAAGGGTACAGCCATCAACTGTAATGCGATGGAACACAAAATCATAGAATGCACTGGGCTGGAAGGGACCTTTAAAGATCATCTAGTCCAATCTCCCTGCAGTGAGCAGGGATGTCTTTAACTAGACCAGGTTACTCAGAGCCCCATCAAGCCTGAGTATGAATGTCTCCAAGGATGGAGACAACTTGTGCAACCTGTGCCAGTGTTTCACCACCCTTATTGTAAAGAACTTTTTTTCCAACATCTAATCTAAATCTATCCTGCTCCAGTTTAAAACAATAGCCCATGAGGGTCCTCAGTACTACACAAGTCTCACCCTCTTTCATCTTCTAAATAAGCTAGAGCTAAGCACCAAAGCCACTGATAACAATTGCCTCCATTCCAGTTATCGTCCTAAAGCTCACGCACATCTGGAAAAGCAAGAAAAAAAAACCCCACAAGAAACATACTGCACTGAATAAGATGCCTTCAACCTGAGTCACCGAGTGGGACGGAGAGGTAAAAATAGTCATTTGGAGACAAGGTGAAAGGCATTATGCCAAGGAATTGTGCAATGAACTAAACAAACCACAAACAAAACAAACAAAAAAAATCACACCCACCAGGGAAGCTGCTTGCCTTGAGGAACCCCACAAATCAGAACCGCCCACGATAGTTCAGCTATCTCTCAGCGTCCGTGCAACCTGCAGAGCCAAGACATACAAGCATGCTGGGATCTCCTGGAATAAATTTCAAGGCTCAGTGGTGAATATAAATCATGTCTTAAGGTACTTACACTTAAACGTCTCCAAAGCAGTTCACGGTATTACAAGACAGCACTCTCCCGTTAGCTTTCTAGGGGGATACGTGCGTATCGGAGGCTTGGAAATGTAATCACAGCGTGTCCCTTAATGGCCACAAGGGTCTTCAAAAGGTAACCATCAGCCCAGACTGGAAGGTGAAAAGTTAGCTTGCCATCACTTTTCCTAGCATGTTAGTCTTAAAATACATAGTTCTTCAGGGCAAATAAAAGGTATTGAATTAAAAGCACTTTAAACTTTTCTCCCAAGAGTTCCCCAAAGGCCTTCAATAGGGTCAACTGAAATAGCTTTTGATTTTCTACATTTACTTGGTTTTGTTAGTTCAGTCAACTAACAAACACTTCAACTATCTACTTCAATTTTTCTTTAATCAGCATTTCTACTTTGGCAAAGCTGCCTGGTCCTGAGGCAGGTATCCTTCACCATCTACAATTTATTGCCATGTCCACCAGCTCAGCAGACTTTGAATCCTCAATATTAATAAGATTTGTCAAGACAATATCTGCTTTTGTTAGACATTGCTCTCACTCCTAGATTTCCTTTGAATCTGGCAGAACAAGCCCTAACTACTCTTAGATTTATATGGAGGTACATCAAGTTCTCCTTCCATGGAGGGTGCCAGTACATTGGGCTGTATAATCAATTCCGCATGAAGATTCGTGGAGGAAAAAAAATAATAAATCTATTCTCTGACAGAGCCTTCCACAGAAGGATTTTTAAACTGCTTCCAAATTGCAATTAAAATAAATAAATAAATACGCAAATAATGAAGTGTTAATAGCTCTTGTAATACTTGGTGATTTTCCCAAAGCCACAGCTCACATGAGAACCCAAGACATAGTGCGTGCTCCTGAGCCTCGCGTTTGTGAAAAAAAAGAGCATTTCAACAGAAACAGGTTAAACAAAAGTTCGTGAAGAATCACACAGGTAAGGCTGAGCTTGCCTTGGAATGAGAGGAATCTTCTGGATGGGGTCTCTAGTGCCTATTCCAGGATCATTTTCTCCAAATTTTTAAGTCTGTGTTTCCAAGACTTAAAACCTCACTGGTTTTAGCTGAACTCTTGTTTTATTTAAGACATGAAGGGAACCACATTTATCGTTCAAAGGAGCCAATTCTCTTTCCTCCCTGATCCCATTTTTTTCTTTTGCCTCTAGAAAAGAGCATTCCTTCCCTGTGCTAAGTAATAGATGGATAAAGACTCCCCTTCAGGTTGACAATTTCATACAAAAATTAATTGCAGATCCTGACTTTGCCATTACCAGTCGAGATCATCAGCCACAAGATCCCTCTGGTTTTACCCGGCTGGAAAGAAGCTTGCAATGCCCTGTGGCTTTCAAAGGCCGGAGCGAAAGCTAAGCAGTAGAGAAAGCATAAGAGTACGGGAAGGGCCACCAAAAGATCTCCATAGTGATGATCCATAAGTGAGGGACATCAACAGGTCATAAGGAGTGAGAAACAGTAACAGGTCAGATACATACCATGATGTATTTGCCAAAATTTAAGAGAATGGCGACTAACACTATAAGAAGATAATGGAACTGCCTTACTGACAATGTGACATTCAGGTGTTGAGCAGCTGTAAATTAAACAAGCTGAAACTGAGAGTGACTGGAAGAAGATGCAGGATCACAGCAGAGAGAAAGCTCTCCTTAGACAAGACACCTGAAAAAGTCAATATGCAAACTATGTTGCCTGTTCTCAGCTCAGCCTTTGGACCCAGCAATATGGAGTGGCTTAAGAACATCAAGAGCACTTGTGTACTTACATCTCTGACCTGCAAATGCTTACATATGCGCTCTGGTATTTGCTGAGTTGATGCCTCACACTCCCCGTTCCATAAATCCTCTTCCCTTTCAGGCTCAAGTGATGGAAAAATGCTCCCTGAGCACACCACATACTCACTGAAGTCAAGGGGAAACTTCAGCTGGAGAAGTACAGCAGAAAGTCACAGTCTGGAGAACACAAAGGACTCCTCATTTATAAAACCAAACTTTTAATAACCAGGACACTGAGAAAGAAGCATCACAGTGGCACTGTGCAGCTGAGGTTGCATGGACTGATCCACGTGGGTCTTAGCAGCACTGGTAGTTCCTGCAGGCTGGGACATGCTTGTGCTGCGTATTTGTACAGCCTGTGACACATCTGGGGTCCACTCTCTTATCAAGGGTTAGGGCTGTGCCGGCCACTGAAAGCTGACAGATGCTCTCTAACTGCTCTCCCTGCCCAAAACGGGAAGGGAAAGGGAATAAGGCAGAGAGACTTACAGAATGGAAAAGAAAATCAAAACAGCTTTAATAAAATTATAATACTACTAATAAGAAAATAATAAAAATAATGAACTATGTATAAATATCTACAGATCCCATATCAAACCTGACCCACCCCCGACAGCAATCCCCACTGATGCTGCAGAGCAGGTGGCACCAGGGAAGCCTCAGGCCCAGAGTCAGAGGAGAACCAGATAGAGGAGCTGGATTGGGGAATTTAGGGCTGGGATCAAAAGCGCAAGATCGGACAGAGTCGTCCTCAGACATCAGCCATTGAAGATGAGTCCTCAACTCCTGTGATCCCTTAGCTTTATACTGAATATGATGAATATGGAATAGAACACTCCTGTTGGTCACCTGACCTGTCTGTTACACCCCAGAGATGCAACCTTTTATTTCCTTGTGACCCCTCTTACTTCCCAGCACCCCCAGCGTGGCACACAAGAGCCACCAATGGCCTTGGTCACTGTAGGAATAAGTATCAACAAGAGCCCCTCTGCATATCAATCTCAGGCAGTAACTGTAAACATCAGGTGTTATCACTGCCGGTAGCACACATTGTCTGCAAAAACACGCTGTGAACTTCAGAAAGTGCAGCTTCTTAGAAGAGACTGAGCCGAGAAGTAAAAATCACTGAATAGAATTGGTTCTGTTTAGCTCAAGCCAGGACATCGCTGTAGGCAACTGTGGGCACACACATAATTGAGAAAGCGTTTTAAAGTCAAAGCCTTACCTACAAAGGTTTATACAGCAGGACAAACACCACAGTTCATAACCTGGTACTAATTCTGCTCCAGGCACAAGGCGCTCAGAGCAGGTAGGAGCATATCTCTCAGCTTTAAGAGGAACTATTCATTAAGCAGGAGCCAGTCCATTGTAGAAAGAGCTGCATGTCTCAATGTATGCAAGGCTTTGCCAGCCAACTCTATAAATCAACTTGGAAAAATTACCTAAAAAACAAAAAAAGGGGTAATTAAGTGTCACGACAGCAACATATCAATGTAAATGGGAATTCCTCACACCATATATTCACTCTTAAGCCTTTTTCAGAGTCCTTATTAGAGGTAACACTTTGCTGTGGATAAATCCTTTAACATTGTCTTTCAAAAACCCATGAGATAAAAAAAAAAAAGAAAAAAGTTCCGGAGTGACTGTCACAGGGAAACAAAGCAAGAAAAGAAGAAAAAACAGCGAGTTGTGGACCACCGTTGGTGGGCACTTGAATAGGAGCCCTGTGCTTGACACCACCGCGACTTTGAACAAAACCGAAGTCAAACAGCTATTTGTCAAGGGGTACAAATGCACACAAGTGGTGAGAACCCGGCCCTGCTGTAAAATCGTGTCAGGGACTTTTCTGTAGGGCTGTGCCGAGCACCCTGATGGATCGTTGTCCTTGGAGGACAGCATTGTGAGAAGCAATAATAAGACATCTGGTCCGTTCTCTTTCTGAAAGCATATTTTGGCTCGACTGAGAACCACGTGAGCGGCTCCTTGTACAATGCACAGACGTCAGCATCTCGTGGCCACCGATCCGCAGCGCTGGGTCCGGTCTCTCCCGCGCCCGGCAGCATCCCTCTGACCTCAGCCCCACCAGCCCGGCTCCGTGACATGCAGTCAGCATGTCCTTCGCGTTTCTCTGCTATGAAAGCACCAGCACCACATCATCCGCCGCAGCCTCCATCACCCCACCAGGCCCCTTCTTGCGTGGCCACGTGATGATGGGCTGGAAGAAGAGCTAGGCAACAGCACCAGCTATTTCCATATACAGACTTGCCCCACCAAAGTGGACAACCCCTGATTAAGAAGGGTTTCTTGGACATGATGGTGAGGACACAGTGTGGAGCAGGACGTGAGGATCTCAGCAAGATGCTTGTGCAAAGAGGTTTCCCAGCCACAAGTAAGCCAGCAGCTCCTGGGAAGCTTTCCTTGCCATGCATGGGCAGGACCCAAGGCGACTGGCTCACAGGCACACCCCCAGGGAAGCTGCCATGAATTATAAAGCCTAATTAACATAAAAAGTACAAAGTTTCTATAGAGAGTTTCAATTCTGAGCATATTTTAACAAAAATAAAAAAAGGAAATATAGGGACTTAATGCACTTCAGCAGACCTCTGATGACACCCTGCACCCTATAAGTGATGAGAGGAGCTGGGAACTGGCTGGGGATGGACCCAAGACATAAAGAACACAGGAGAAATAAAAGCAAAGAACGGAACAGCAAAGCAGAGGAAGTAAAAAGAAGGATGTCTCTGTGCTTCACATATTTCAAAACAGAGGCCCCACTTTCCAAATAACGTTTCACTGGGGGAGGGAGGGGGAGGAAAGGGTAGGCTGGTTTTCATTTCATTTTCTCTTTGAAAACACCATTTTTCCACACATCCACTGAAGTGCAAATCTCCACCGAAACCATTTAAAAAGAGAGCATGCCTCAGAGCTGAAGTTTTCAAAACCACATCTGTTCGAATTTTTAAAGCCGTGGTTGAGAAAGCCCCCAGCGCCTCACTGAAGGAGCCGTGAGCAGCATTTTCCAGCACGGCACCCAAAAACACCCCAGCACCCAGGCACAGCGGCAAGGGAGGCACCAGCACCCGGCAAACTGGAATGCCACGAGACGGGGCAGAGTGGGATGCAGCGGCTGAGAGATGACAGAGAGATCAATTTCTTCTGCTCCAGCCTTTGGCACGGGCCACGTCAGTGCTGGGACGAGAGATAAGGAGCTGCTGGGTGTGTGGAGGGGGCTGATAAATAGGGTGCTTGGTCATGCAGCTCCCAGCGCTGGCTGCCAATGTCTCGTGGCTCATACGGAGAGCACTAGGCTGCCTGGCTTTTCATCCTTTTGTCAGGAGCTGAGCAGTGCAGGCATATGCAGGGCGTGGGTTTAACGCTAAGGGCAGAGGGACATCACCCGTTGTGCCTTTTTGCCTGTTCTGGACTCCAGTTTGGTACTTGGGGGCAGGCAGATGGCTTGGTACAAATGGTTCGTGGGCTCTGGAAGCCTCCCCAAATTCCCTGCCGGCGTAGCAGCAGCCTTCTCCTGCCCGGCTGGCAGTTGGCACCGAAAGGGCCCTGAGACACTGCACGCACCAAGCCCCTTTGCCTGCAGCTGCAAAGGGGCCAGGAGGGGAGGGACATGGGCGTGGGGACAGTCCCCGTGCTGGCAGCTGCAGCTGATGGCAGGGACACCCGGGGGAAGCAGGTGCCCCCTTCCCAACAGCGGGGCGGGAACGCTGGCACCCAGGGCCGACGGCGCCTTTGCTGAGACACGACCCACTGGCTGGGTGCCCGCTGGCAACAGCTGCTGCCCTGACAAAGGAGCTGTGCATCTCCAGCAGCACCGGCCAAGGGGGCTGAGCTAACAGGAAGAGCTAACAGGAGTGACATCAACCATCACCCATGTGGTAATCAGCTTCACCTTTGTGCATTGCTCCAATTGTTGGCTCCTATGGGATTTCTTTTTGGGAAGGCTTATTTCCCCAGGTCACAAGCATCAGTTCTCCTCACAGCAGTGCAGCAGGCAGTCAAAGTTTGCATTTTTTGACATCCTTCTCTCTGCTGTGTGCTCCAGCACCCCAAATCTGCTCCTGGAAGAGATGTGCCAGGCACCAGGCTGTCCCCTGCCACTGCATGGTCCTCCCCCTACAACCCGCACCCCTGCTTTCTGAAGACTCTCCCAGTCTCTTGACAATTGCACAAGGACACAGAGAACTTCCCAATTTCCACCAACCCCACCACAGCTTACCTTCTGGGTCTGCAGCATTTCCATCGTCAGCTGTGGAGACCACTCTCTCAGAGTCATCCCAGCTGTAAAGGCATGCTTTTGGGGTAACATGGCCACCAGACTCCAATTAGGTGACATTAGAGCACAGTAGTTGGTCAACATGCTGCTTCTTTCCTGGATATTTTATGGTCCGTGGGTTTTGCAGTGCAGAAGAGGCCTTTAAGATTCAGCTAAATACATCTAATCCAACCTTTGGAGCAAACACACCGTGGTCTTCAAATGCATCCAGAATGGCTGATGACTTTCTACTGAGAAGACTCGAAGAGGACAGAATAGATCCCAGTCCACTCTGCTGTGGGTTTACAAAAGCCCTGCAAGCATGACACACTGATTTTTCAGAGTTGATTAAAGGCAAGAAGTCTGTGGCACTTCGGATGAACAACTACCAAGGAGAGACATGCCACTGCCTTTCTGCAGAGAGGAGGCCATGGTGGAAACATCTCCTTGTCATCCTTTCAGCATCAGCCACCTCCAGCACCAAGCTGTGCTTGGAGAAGGGGACATCACAGACCTCCCTCCCAAGGGAGCAGAGGCAGAAAGCTAAGGGGGAGACTTGAACGGGATCCTAACTTCTGGTTAGAGGCATCCTTTTAGCTCTGGATATTATTCAGTTCATTGATAATTTCTCTTCCAGAAGAATTAATTGGAGTCAGAGGATGGGCTCACACACTGATTGCCTGTGCTATTCAATTCTGAATGCTCCTCAGTTCAGTTCAGACCACAAAACAACCTTTACAAGTATGTGTGTAGCCTATGAATACATTTTTCTGAATTATGTGACTCCCACACCACACTCAGATTTCTCTGTGCACATTCCTGCTGCTTCAAGGAGGTGATTTGTGCCCTCTCTTTCTTTCTCACCATCACCTTGTGCCTCTGGTCTCCCCCTCTGCTCTTTGCCAGGTGCCAGGAAGGGCCCAAAGCATTTTATTTTTCCTTGCACAAAGCTCCCTCCCTCCACATGCTGAGCTGAGCAACCTATGATTTCCCTAACCTGTGCCCTTGAAACCAGATGGCAAGCCAAAGTTTTCTCTGACAAGCAAAGGAATCAGAACTGACGTGATTGGAAAAAACAAGCTCAATTCCTCTTGGCAGGATATTAATTTAGAAATCTCTGGTGTCATTGCCCCAATTCACAATGAATTCGGATCTGAGCTTTCCTAGTGCCAGACGACACAGAGACCTGACAGAGAAGGTAATTGGAGGAAATGGCTTTGTAATCTAGCTATTGTGCTGGCAAGATCCAGCTCTCCTAAAGAACAAGGTTTGCTTCCTGGCACGGCTGATTCACCATCCCTTAATTGTCCCCAGTGCCTCCTGACCTGCCTCTGCCTAGCACGGGCAGCACGGACCCTTCAGAGCAGCACCAGAGGTCTGCTGGGCATTCAGGCTTTCTCCCAGCCTGGTAAGCAGCAGCAACGGGGTGATGAGCCCTGCTCCAAGTGTCCCAGGGGCAGGGTGACGAGCAGGTTTGAGCACGTTTCTCAGTCTGCACATCCCTTGGGCAGCATGCACATCAAGTAGGTGGAGCCAAGCTCCACCAACAGTGTGGCCGTATCGGTGGCAAGAAAAAGGATGGGGGACATTCAGGTAGAAGCAATCCCATCCAGAGAGCTCTAGGGTCTGTGTCTACTCCACATAAATAACTGGAAGGGTAGGAAAACCTGAACTGGAGCAGAATTTCAACAAAAGCTTGTAATTGTATCCTTAGTGACCTCCCAAAGTGGCACACACCCCAGAAAAAGGAGAGTACTCTCTGTGGGATTACCTGCTGAGGTCCTAATTGTTGGATCATCCATTCTTATCCTTCTTCTGAAAAAGATACTGCAGACACACGCTGTACTAAGGGGGAAAAAATAAGCATCGAAGGACAAACAATTCTGCCCTGGTCCCACCAGGAAAAAAGGAAAAAGAAAAGGGGGAAGCATGGTGCAGAGGTTCCAAAACACATTCTGCACTGAGCTGACCAGTACTCTCCTAGAAGCATTCGTGTACACAGGTCAAGGATCATCATAGGCAGCATTTTTCCACTGCTCTAATAATAACAACTATTTTATTGACCTTTGTGTTCACGTTGTTCCACTAATCACCTTGTTTTTCTAACTGCTGCTATCTAGACTAGATGGTGAGCTGCTCTGGAGGGATGTCAGATCCACTCCCGAGCTGCACCACCAAGATCTGATCGCTTGGCAGCCGGGGCAGCGTGAAACCCTACGCCTGCCAGCTCCGCAGATCCCACCGATGTGCTGACGTCCCCTTCGGGAGCATTGTTAAAATGAGCTCCTCCCCTTCAGAAGGCTCCTCTCTATTTAAATAAACATCTTGGAGCATAGCAGCAGTCTAACATACCCTGCTATCTGAATATATCTTTTAGCTCCGTGACCTGATTCCCCGATGAAGCTGGCACCAGCGCACCAAGTGCAATACGAAGCCAGTGATTTTGTGGAGGAGAAGAGGAAGAGATCATTTTTTTTCCTTTGTCTGCTAGCAAAAAAATATTAGGATAGTAAACAGCTAGCAATCACATAGGAATGCCTGGGAGAGTTCTTACCTACTGGCATGTAGGTCTCTCATCTGGAATTCATTTATTCATGTTCACTGTTGATGCTATTAAACTACAGAGGTGCTTGGGGAAGGGCATATTCAAAAGAGACCTGAAGTTATCGAAGAGGACACTCTTCGCTGCCAATGTCACATCTGGAAATAATGCAGCTGAACCAGCAGACTAGTGTTTCAGAAGAAGAAATGCCATTTTCAGCAGCACCAGCACCACCTAAAAATCCAGCATTATCAAACAGATATGGCTTCCATCACCCTGAAAGGCAGGATACTTCTGCCTCCTCCTGCAAATTCATTAGCGCTGTCAGAAATAGGAGGCAGCTCTATCATACCGCAAGTCACAAAGTTCAAAATTCATCCTCGGGATGGACTAAGATGAGCTAGTGGCCCGGTGTCTGGTTCTGCAGCTGGTAACTGTCTGTCACACCTGGTATTACCACTGAATAGCTTATGTGGGGTGAATCCCGGAGGGTCTCAATCTCCTGGAGGAAAGACTGCACAGAACAGTGTGTTTGCCCAGTGGATTTTATTCCACGTCCCATTTTTGCTGCTAATTCCCTCAGAAAGCTTTTCTAGTGCAGGGGACCCCCTCCATCTTGTTTAATTACATTTAGTGACTTAAACTGCTGTAGAAAACCTGCTTTGGCTATAATCATTTTGAGCTCTGAAGAAATCCCACAGCTTGCTGGAAAACGTAGGTCTAATTTGTACTTTCCCCTTCAGTGTTGTCTCATATCTCTTGCAACAACGCATACGTAGGTTATGTACTGAGATTCACTTAGCTTACCCTGAACATGGTTCCTCCAGGGTCTGAAAAGCAGAAAATGCGCTGCCTGCCTCTGGTTTTGGGGAGTGTCAAGTGGAAGGTCCAGCAGGAAAGCAGATGCCTCCCAGGAGCCCCGCAGTGCTCTCCACCACAAGTTCCTACAGCCAGCTCCAGGGCTAGGCTTACGCTCAGCATCGATTTAGGAAGAGACCACACATACTCAGGTTGAAGGCAAAAAAAAACGCACACGAAGATCAGGGAAGTCTCAGGGCAAGTAAATTACTGTTAATTGTGAGATGTTTGATTGCAAGAAGCACCAGATGGCCAGCCATCTGGTTTTTATTATAAAATTAAACAAGATTAACCCAAACAGGATTTCCTCAGCATTCTTCTCTGACTGGCTCACAAATACATCTTTAACACCTATGCTACAGATACAGCACAATCAGAAGCTCTTCCTGCCTTTCCCTAATCTACTTGGGCTAAATACTCTGCTGAGTAATGCCCTTGCACATAAAGATTTCCAGGGGATGGATTAACTAAGAAATGAGAGAACTGAGAAAGATCAGCTCAAACAGAAGTCAAGCAACCCCAGCAGACCACCTGCCTTTTACTCTGCTATGACACCAAAATTAGGTTTGAAAGGCACAATCCTGTGGGCAGGTGAGGATGTTGCCAAGGGCAACGGGTTGCCAGAGGCAACCACAGCTGGGGTACCAACCTCTCCTGCCAGCATCAGCACCCGGTCAGTGCTGGGATGGAAAGGGATAGAACAGCAAAAGCAAAGGACAGTGGCCAAAGCCCCCATCCTCTGTCCATCTCCTCTCAAAGGTAGTAAGACTCACCAATCTCCCCTCCTCCTCTTCCCTGGTTTGGTCACCTCCATCAACAGCCCTACAGCACAAAAGGCAGAAAAGGCTAATTCAGTCCATCCACCCCTTGAGGCGCTGCGGGCAGCTCGGGTCACAAACTCGTCCCACCAAAGTGAAGTGCACAACCAAGAGAGGTGGCAGCACCCTCCCCGCTGGCAAAGGTGTGCACATGTCCCAATTTAAGCTCATGGCTCAGGTGCCACATGCACAGCATCGTGTCACTGCTTTAAAAATGTCTCTTACTACAGTGCCTCTGTAAGCTCAGGCATTTTCTTTGCCTTTCTACACATATGCCAGCAAAGCTCAAGAATTCCCTCCTTGCCCCATCATCCTCTGCATCACCAAAACACCACTCCTGCCTTTGTCCCAGGAAGGGTAGAAGCTCATTTTTGTTTTGTATGATTAGTGATAAGGAAGTCTTTTGCAGGCTTCAGCCACTCTTTGTGGCAAGATATATGAAATCACCCAGGCGAAATTTCTCTAAGCAAGTCAGGCTTGCAGGACTTGCTAATCCAGTAAGTTCTCAGCCCTCAGCTACCAAACCTGCTTTGGGAGTCAGCTGCCTCTCACGCTCTCCCTGGAATCTGGGCTGCCACCAGGAAGGTCTTCCCAAGCCCACCCAGTTACCCCATGCATGCATACAGGATCAGAAGGGGTCTCACAGCTGAGGCTAGCCGAGCCCCTGCCCCTCTGCGAGCTTTTCTCATGCAGATTACACACGTCTTCCATTTGTTCAAAGCAAATCGGCCGTGAACTGAACATAAAGGGGGTTCCAGAGGAGATGTCCCCTTGCATCCTTCCCCAGCATAAATCCCAGAACATGGTGTCCAGAAACCATCAGTAATACCTTGCTCGCCACCCCTCTATCTTATCATGTACAGCCAGACAACCTGTTGGGAGAGTTTAATTGCCCACCAAGCCAACAGACCAGGGCTCCAGCTCATGTAAACATGATTTTTTTATGTTTGTTTAGCTTTGAATATCTTCACTTTCTGGTCTACCTCAGAGAGAAAAATGCCATGGTCTTCTTTTTAGGACAGCAGCCAGCCAGTTCACTATACCCCAGGCAGTTTGCCCCAGCATCACTGCTACTGGAGGCTGGGAAACAGCATGATTCCAGCTTACACCCATTTGCAGGATGACAGGGTGCTATAGCTCCTCAAGGCACATGTCCCAGGCCCACTACTTCTTTGGCATCTCTGAATGCAGAAGGAGCGAACCACAGTTAGGTTTTGCCTGGCTGCTCTTCTGCAGTCCAGAGACAAGCTTACCATGGGGCAGGCTCATGGTTTGCATCTGGACTCAGCTCTGGCCAAATACAGCAGATCTGGAAATAAGAGTCTGACTCCCACCCCGCTCATTTGCACTTGACCAATTCACGGTCGTTTTGCATGCAAAGGCACACACACGCATTGCAGGCTCACTGTGCTTTGGGGTGGACTCTCTAATAAGCAACAGTTTGACTCCCTCTCTACAATACTGAGGAAAACGAACCCAAAAGGCAGATGCTGACAGAGCTGACCTTCCCACCTGCAAATGCTGGATGGGCTGGCTCCACAGCCATTGGCAAAGGGGACACAGACAGAGGAACCATCCTCTCCTTCCCAAACTGCAAGTCCCGGGCTGGAGGTGGCCCAGCAGTGCAAGCTGTGATATGGTCTGTCTTTTTTAAAAAAATTTCAAAGTGTCAAACATGATAAAAGCATGAACTGCAAACTGGTGACGTTTCCAGCTGGTTCATTGCTTCTTTTCATCCTACTGAAATCCATCCAACGGACATCGAGATCCCCCCAACGACAGGTCACCCGTCTCTTTCAGGCCAAAGCCCTTGGGCTTGCACAAACGTACAGACAGCTCTGCCCTGCATTTCTAGGTGCAGAGGAAGATACTGATAAGACAAAACATGGCACGTGTATATGCATAAGCAGGAAATTAACTAAAAAGCTCTAGCGCATCTTGTCTTACTTTCCTCTTGTCTTTTCCACAAGACAGAGCCAGGCGTGCTTCAACATTGGCTCAAGTATTTGGTTTTCCAGAGTCTTATTCTCAGAAGTGACTGCTTCACTCTGGACTGGTATTTCCTCCAAAGAATTTGGTCCAAAGTGGACACTTCGTCTCGGAAACTCCAGTCCCAACAGGCAAAAGTATGTGCAACTGAGAAGGGCATCCTATCATAAGGAGGAGTAGGGAATTATGATATAAACACTGCTATACTTCACACTTACAAAGCATCACTTAAAAAGCCAGTTCTTAAATTAAGGGAACAGATGCTCTGACAAGCAAAATGTTTCCTATGCCAAGAGAGTAAAAGGAAACCTGCTTCAGCTGAAGAATCAGCTTTCAAAGGCAATCCCTAGTAAATGAGGTATAAAACTGAATTCAGAGCATTTCCACTACTTCCTTGTCTTTCCAGCAGAGCATCCTCTGGGCTGGGCTTTCACTGACAATCACTCTTCCACAGCTGGCTGGGGAAATGCCCCAGGAGGTAGAAGCACACAAAAACTAAGAAATATAAAAGCAGTTTAAAAAATTTACAAGCTTTTTAAACATGATTTATCCATGCTGGGTACTTCTCTATCTAACCAGATGCTTCCAAATGTCCGGCACTAGAGAAAAACCTCTAATTTTACCTCATGATATATTATTAACCCATATTAGACTTACACAGAAACAACTGGTTGCTGTTGCAGCCAGAGTGGGGGAAAAAATATAAGTGGATTACACTATAAAACAAAAGAGACTTCAAATAGCTATGGTATTATCTCAGAGGAGTTTCATAACAAGCTGGTTCACTCTGTGAAATATAAATTGGAAGGAGGCTGTGTGCAACTCTGTCTCTCGTGAGCTGCCTGAGGAATGCTTCCTATCAAGAGAAGAGATCTTCACATCTTTGTAAGCAACTGAGTAACGGAGTATGAATGGGAAACCTCCATTCGAGCAGGGATCATCTACCAAGGGGCCTTCAGACAGCGGCACATGAGAACTGGACTCCACCAGATCACAGGTTGCTGCCAATAACAGTCACTTAACTCCTGCAACATCTCACAGTGTTTGATAGCACAGGGACCTCAGTGGATGTCTTTTATCAGTCTGCTATACGTGATGCACAGATACCATTGGGAAAACAAAAAGTGCTAATAAAACTGGGGAAAAACAGACGTGCTCTTAGCCTGAAGAAGGGCTTGTCTGTTTTTTCCCAAATCTGTCGGCTAATCTAACGAGATATAGTACTTCTTACAAACCTCACCTCGGTGGTGGGAGCGCTGCAGGCAATGAGGCCATCAGTGCATTGGGGAGAGAGCTGGCTCGAAACCCACGTCGCTCTTGTTCCCACAGTGGTACAGCTACAAAACAGCTTTTACAAAGGATCATTGCTTGTGCATGTTCGTGAAGATGCCCAGACAAATGACCCTTGACAGGAAAGGACCTGGAAGGATAAAGGAAAAGATGAGCAGAGAACATGGGGCTGGCTACCAGCCCTGCTCTCAGGACTTCAGGTTCATACAGAGCTGTGCCTGTAGCACCAGAGATAGGACAGGGTCCCACTCCCAGCTGCACAGCAGAAGTAAGACCCCTGGGACTGATGGAAATGCAGGGTATGAATCACCCCAGGTTGGCAGGAGGAGGGGAAGACCACTACACTATGCAGAAGAAGAGTACAGTCAAGCCAACCCAGCAGAACACCTCAGATGAGTTTTATCTATCCTGGTGAATACAGTGCTGGTTATCCAGCAGATCTTGCTGCTAAAAAGAGTGGTGCCAAATCCTGCCTGCATGGCTCCTTCCCTCTCCCAAACCCACACTCTCAGCTTCAGCCCCTAGAAACGAACAGTAAGAGCAAACAGAGAGGCTGTGCACTACAGAAAAGCTCGAAAAACACCTCAGCTGACTCAAAACCAGAAATGAATGTGTTTCTGGTTAAGATTAGCAATTTAACTTACATCACACAGCAGCAAAGGGTAAAAAAGACACTCTTACCTGTGCCACAGGTAGTGGCAACAGTCAATGGCTTTGTTCTTCCCCCGCGGTTGTCTCCAGCCTTCTCCTATGAGGCATGGGACGATGGGTACCTTTGAGTCTTGTTTTGAATCCATCTCCCATGGTGTCTTCAGTTGTCAATGGAAGTGGGGAATGTGATTAAATTGGCTAACAAAAACTCCCTACAAGAAGGTGCTATTGGTGTAACACAAACCTAACCATCTGCAGTTCGCTGAAAGTTCCCTTTTCCATCACAGTGCAAGTAGAAACAGTTTTAGCTCCTAAGCAACATGCATGTAATCCAATGTTCTGGGAAGTGGAAGTGACTGGTCACTCATCTGAGGAAAGAAGGGATTTGCGAGATCCCAAGTAGCATTTCTGGTGCTGTATATTGCCACGTTCTCTATGCCCAGGACTAGTTTGATATTAGTATAAATTTGTAGTATAGTGTGCATACATA
Source organism: Trogon surrucura (assembly GCA_020746105.1). Taxonomy (NCBI): domain Eukaryota; kingdom Metazoa; phylum Chordata; class Aves; order Trogoniformes; family Trogonidae; genus Trogon; species Trogon surrucura. The sequence continues at coordinate 48,222,799 of CM036621.1, read as the reverse complement.
TATAGTACAAATAGTATCAAGAAGTCAGTTTCAGTAAGTGCTACTAGCAGTCTCTTTTATTGATGACTGTACAATTCTTATTAATGATTGCTGCCCTAGTATGTCAGACTGAGACCTCATTATGCCAGCCACACAACAAGCTTCAAGAGAGCTCGTTGTACCTTTGCCAGATGCCCAAACTTTCTGAACAGTTGAAGATTACAAAAGGTCACAAGAAACCCCTTGAAGACTCCAGGGTCTGATCTTACAAGCTAGGATGAGCTGTGCAGAAATCGGCTCCCATTTGTCAAGGATATCTCATTGGCTTCAGCCAGGCCACGACTTCTCGCCCTGGATATCAGCCATGAGCACAGGAACACCACCTGTAATTCAGGAGTTTGCATCCCCTGATGGAAACAAGAAGCTGCTGATGTATGGGAAGTTCCGTCATTCACTGGAGCTGCCTCTGCAGTGGAGTAACGCTCAACACATGGCAGTGGATCAGAAGATGCATGGCCAAAGAAAAGGACCCTTCAAGCCAGGGCTGCTTTCCAGATAATGCTAAATCATCACCAAAACTTACTTGTAATCCCAAGCGTTTTCTTCCTTTTATATTCTGCGTGACAACAATTCATCTTTGGGGCTATGCCATCTCCAAAGGCGTCTCTGCCTGTGTAGGCTTTCTTTACACACAACACAGATGTCTCAAATGCGAAAGAGCCTCCCCTTCCCACAAACATCCCCCAGGTCCAACACACACCACAGGCAACAAAGCTGCTGGTCTCACAAAGCAGAGGGGAATCAAGAAGCCTTCTACAAAGAAATCCAAGCCAAGAGATGTCTGGACTTTCTCACTGACATAAGATAAAAGAGGTTGCCCTCTGAGGGGAGAAGGCTGCATGCAGAGAAGCACTTACCCACTCACGCAAGTAAACCTGATCTACTTCCACCAAACTACCTGGACCAGACTTTTGAGCCACATAAAGGAGTATAACCCACTGATACTGATGAACACTGGCAATTTATACCTGGAGATGTTCTTAATCCTTATACAAACAGCACTCAGGGTTCAATCCAGCCTGAAGAATGGGTTTTCAGCTTTACAAGAGCAAATCTACCCGAGTAAAACGTGAGACTTCTGCAAACCTACAATTTCAGAGGAGCTGTAGAGTCTGTGAACCTGTCTCAGGGTCTGGTTTTTGTTCTTTATTAATCATTTTCATGGGCCTTTGCACTTTTGGATTCCAGCCCGACTGGAAGCAGCAAATGCTGGGAGCCTCACAAAGCTTTCCAAGTGTGAAACCACCCTCCCTAGAGAATGTTTAATGCACTTTAGGGTTGCACCAGGACTTTCAGGGGCTGAGCTGGTCATCCCTCTCAGATATTCCGGATGTTCATCTGTCAGAGTCTCCAATCCGAAACACAGGCTTTCATCACAAAGCATCTTTTGCACAAGCAGGACCAAGAGATCACTGGGTGCAAAGGAGTGACAGGGCTGACAGGCAGAGCTGAGACGGTGCCCAGAGAGCAGCTCATGACAGCAAGCCATTGGGGCTGCTTGTGCTTTCTCACCAAACACCCACTCTTCATCCTTTCCCAGGGATCTCCTAAGGCTCCATTACCCTCATCCCGTAATTAGATTGAACAAACAATGCCTGGCATTTGCCTCCACAGAAAGACACAACTCTCAGGCAAGTTTTAGAAACCCTCAAGTGATGCCAAAAATCAAACGTGGATGAGAGTGCAGAGCAAAGCTGCCTGACAGCCAAGAGAGTTGGAGCGTGCATGGGGAAGAGCCTCCCTCTCTCTCAGCTATTTTATTCTCCAGACTTACAATGAGGGTTATTCTCTCCTGGAAGGAGGAATCCAAACCACTCCAGCTTTTTATTGATTCACTGCAAAGGGAAGGTATAGATTCTCCTTCGCCAGCCAACTTCCCATTAAAGCAGCCACCTCGGGCCCATGATGAACCGGTCAAGCTGAACCAAGAGGAAGCAGCAGCCGGTGGTTCTTGGGAGCTTGCAGAATCGGCGTTTCCAACTGACTGCCTCTCCTCGCTCCTTCAAAGCCCTCAACCAAAAACACCGCATTCACTGGGCCAGACAGGACGGGAAATGAGAAGAAAAACCTTCTCTCCATCGCCACTCTTCTTTACAAAACTGCCACCCCCGCCTCCCACCAAAGCAACTGGGTAATCTTGGAATTCAAGCCAGCCATTGGAACAAGTCGGCTGGGTTAGAGACAAGAGCTCCGGACCACGTCATCAAGGGCTCAGCATCCTCCACATAGCGCAGGATTCCCATACCTTTCATCCTGCATTGGTTTTAGACTAAGGATGCATGGGAAAAAAGAGGCAGAAGGGAGCATGGTCATGCTGCAGAGGGCTCATGGGCTGCTCTGTGAAGTCATGTCCTGCATTCAGGTGGCACGGTCTCAAATACTTTACCACTCCTTGATGAAAGGAAACAAAAACTATCAAAAACTACCCTCCAGAGAAAGTTCATATGGCTGTCATGGATAATCCTGACCTGAGCAAACCCACTTTGCCCCAGTCGCTACTCAAGACAATGAGTGATAACAGGGTTGTGACAGGGTGCCTGAAGGAAGGAAGATGCTGGCTCGCTGGTTGGGAGACCAGAAATCTGACTTTCTTTTCCTCTCACACCTTCTGCTCTCTGGGAACAGCATCCCACAGACTTAAACCAAAGCAGTCTGCCGTAGAGTCTGTTTAGGGATGGCTGAAGGGATGCCTTAATCCCAGTCTGGGACTCCCCACCGACATGTGCACACTAGGTACATGATGAGACCAGCAGGCTCTCCCACCTCGAAGCCCAACTTACCCACCTTCAACAGGGCTGGGATGTGAGCATCTTGCGTAACACACTGCCTCCAACTGCGTTTGCATAGCCAGGCTCAATGGTTTCACTCTCTTGGGACTCTTGAAACACAAGCCCTAAATAAATGAGGATACTCAGTGTTGTGTGCCCATCTGATTAAGATCCATGGTGTCACCCTGATCGATACGGAGCCGATGGGAATGGATCCCGGTGAGCCAGTGGCGATGGAAGTTGTAACCCCGAAACGCAGATAGACCCACCCTCACACATGACAACTGTGACTTTGGCTTATTGTGCATCCTGATCCCCCACTGCAGAAAACACAAATGTGCCTGTAGGTGGCCCAGAAGCACTGACTTATTAAAAAGAAAAAGGGAAGGGAAAAAAAAGAATGAATGCAGTGTCTGTCACCCTTTTGCAGAATTGTTATTTTTTTTGTGTGCAGTTGGTGCTTGTTTTCCAAAGATTTACATTTTTGTGTGTGTGTCATTTGCTTTTCATGCATTTTGAGACCTTGGAGCTTAGAAATTCAAAACACTTGTCAGTCACATCAATCGTTCTGGACAAAACAGAGCAGCCACTTGGACGGATGAAAAAAAACCAACTAACAAAACACACTTTTCTGTCAAGCTGTGACTCGGTCACCCTACTCAATGCAAGCAAGACAATGTTTAGAGAAAGCGAAAAGAAAGATCTGAGTTTTCATACTCATCGGTGGAACTAAATTGATTAAGGTCATTTCCTAGGTAGGTTAGAAATCTTCTGCAACAATTTTTGGAAAAGAGAAGGAAAAGTCTCCTCCAAAAAAAAGGAAAAGTCACTACTGCAAAAACATTAAATCTGCTTGGGTAACTCAGAATATATGTTGGCAAGGCAACATATCTCAGCTTTAACAGTAAACCTGCTATGTCAGAGGCTCTGCAACATATGAAAGAGACTTGGGTTTCAATATATCATGCTGAATTTACTTCTTTTCAGCCTTTCACGGCAAAGTATTTGATGTCTACACTTTCACTGTTGCAATCGATAGGGTGACCTCACTTAAAAGTTTCCTGACCTTTGCTGTTGTCAGTATTGTTTGGTTAAAATGTAATTTAACTCTTTTTCTTTAGTCTGGAAATAGCACTGTACAGACAGCAAACATGATAGGGGTTTGGTTTGTTCCCCCCCTAACCTAGAGGCATGAGGCAAAACCATCCATCATCAGAGCTGGCTTAAAACCAGATGATGTCAAGCAGTGTACGGCGTGCAGCAGTCCAGACCCTCTGTTCAGGCAAACCCACAAAGTTGCACCAATTTCACACTTCGCATCAGAATGAAGCCCACTGGCACCTGCAGAGGGTCTGGCTGGTTTCCCAGCACGTTCTTGTACAGATATTCCCGCCCTGGTAAGGTCAATAACCAAAAAGGCCTTATGCTGATGCTCCCACCCGTGGTGAAAAGCATCCTGCTCCAGTGCAGAAGAGCAACCTGCACAGTATTTTAGCCATAGGATTAAGCAATCTCCCTGGATTCACAGCATCATGGGGAGGTTGGTACTCCTTTGGCACTATGAAGTTATAATGTATTCAGGATAGAGACCCAAGGCCTTGCAGATATTCCACATAATCCCATAAAACAAATAGATCAAGACTTACATGAAAAAAAAGTGATTTGCTCTCTAACAGGAACTACCAAAATGGAAGGAGACTGATTTTTTTCTCCTGACAGCGGGTGTTAGAATAGCCAGCCACATGCTTTGGGGTTACAGCTGGATTATCCATCATGGGGTCTTTGTGAGCCTGGTTTGAATCACATTATAACCTTGTAATGCAAGTACTCTTGCAAAAGCAAACTCACATTGTTATTATCTGTTGTGCTGCTATTATTACGTCTTCGTGTTACGGCTGTACATGGGTCTTACATTGCATTAGTGATGCAGACATCTGCACTCACACCCATACATTTGCACAGGATTACTGCTAAAATTCCTGATCCTACTTATAAAAAGCCCTATAAATCCTGGATAGCTCCCTTTAAATCAGCAGCATTATCCTACTGCATATCCGGGGCGTAAATCAGAACAGACTCTGGCTCAGATGCACTTCAGCCGCACACCATAATGGAGCGAGAAGCCTAAAAGCAAATCCTGGGCTCCGTGCACATCAGTTCCCCCCAAAACCCATCCCCACTGCATCATGCCCTGCCCAGTCTCACACTCCATCACTTTCCAAAGTATCAGCCTAACTCTTCTCATTGAGAAGCTCTCTGAAACAGAGTAAGAGTCAACTTTGGCAGTGCTGCCGCCACCGCCACATGCTTAAATATTGCTCACAGCTGAGTTATTTCTTGCTTCTTAAGAACTTTAAATGGCTTTTATGCTCAGTGAGCTCATGGAAGGCTAGTATCTAAAGTCAGCAGCACTGAAACAATGAACTAGCCAAAGGAGAAACAGGCCAGTTAGACGTTTCTTACAATACATTATCTAGATGGCTGCCAGAGGAGCTGATTTAAAGTCACTGTGTTACACCTGAATGTCATTTATGGCTCATAAAAGGAAATCTGTGTTTAAGTAACAATAAAACAGGACTGTACTTTCTATAAATATATTTTTTAAAAGTCCTTTCTCACAGAAGAGAGGTATTTTTATTCACTCAGTGCCTGCCTCCAAGGCACATGGAGTCTGACAGCGCTGGGATGCTTCAGCCGTAAAGCCCAAGAGGTAAGCAGGAGGACTTGCTCCAGCATGAATTATGTTTGACTTTTATTCGGTTTTCCACCGAAGCTTTAACACAGCCAACTTCACCTCCTTGCAAAAGCAAGGCCTGAACCCCCGTTTACACCTGTAGCTGTCAGAGGAACAAGGAGGATCCCCAGTCACTGGCCATTAGTCTTGCACCAAAGCCACAGCCCTGTAGTGGGAAGAAGTGGGGATCCTTCGGAACACCTACAGCTCCAGGGTCATCACATCAATCACTGTAAGTTACATCTACCTGAAGACATGTACTTCTCTCACCTGCTATCTGCTGATCAATTCCTTCATGTCAGCCTCCAAGGGATCCAAATCCACTTTTTTGGTCTCAGCGCAAACACCAGCTGAGGCATTGTGTCACACACAGCCTCCAGATAAGCCTCCTAGAACACATACATCTGTTTCTTCCTACTACACCTTTACCAAAGTTTGATTTTTGAGATTCTACACAAACAAGTCCTAATGAGAGAAATATGCAACAATGACAGATAAACTCAATCCTTCTGTCCCTCTACATCATTCTGCGTTCCACTGATCCTCCATGATCTGCCCACAACCACCCTTTTCAAAGAGTCAGGGCCACCCACCTCCACACGAGTAGTGCCCTGAGAGGACTTTGCGCACCCTTCCCAAGCCCCAGCGCTTCTGGCAAGGTGGGGCTGCTGCCTCCCAGTTCCACCTGTCCTTTCAGTGGTCAAGAAGACAAAGTGGGTGCTCAGCCCAAGGTCTGCCAACCCGAGGACACGCACGTGTGATGCTACAGCTGTTGACAGCAAGGGTCACAGTCCTCACCTTTACCTTTATCTCTCAGTCTGACCCCACTCTTGGAAAAGGCACGGTCCCACCACGACTCACCTCCCCAAGAGACCTGGAGACTTTACCGGTCTGGTCTTTGCAGCAGGTCTGCAGGACCTCCCTGACACTCAGCACCACCAGGATATCTCCAGGGCTGCCGTCACACTGCGAGTACCAAACTGCAGAGAGAGGAAAAAAAGGCATCTGTGAGCTTCTGCCAACAAAACTCTCCAAATCCATTACGAAAACAACATACTGCCTGAGATGGAACCTGAACCGAGTTCTAATGCTACAAACTGAGCAACAACCTGCAGGCACACAGGAGTGGGATGCCAGAGCTGTACCCAGCACCTCTGGTGAGGACACACAGCTGCACGTACGGGTGCTGGGGTGTCAAAGCAATGTCCAGCTAAATCAGGAACATGAACATCTCAGTATCAACACACCACCTCCAATTTTAACTACCAGCACGAGGGAGCACTTGCCTTGCAGTTCAGCAGCTCCTAAGAAAGGCTCTCAGGAAGCTCAAAATAAGAAACATCGGCACAAGGGGCTCTACTTGCATAGGGACGTCATGACAGTTATGCTGGCAGTCCTTCCCTACAACTGGCTCCTCCATTTAGGGATGGACCAGTGCTTTTTTAGAAACACCAAGCACAAGGAGGGGACAGTGGAATTTGCAGCACTGGCAAACTTCTATTTTTATAGGATCACCTTTGAGGAGGCAGCAACATAACACGTAGAAAGAAACAAAGCGCGGTCATTACAAAGTTGTTTGGCTGTTGGGATCTCAGAGGGATGAAGGCATGCTTTAACAGGAATTTAAGCATAGCTTTCACAGTGAAGCAGTTAACACTGCACCACAGTTGTAAAACACTCAAACCAGTGATAGTTGAAAGACATCATCGATCTTACATTAGTTACCTTGTCCCGAGACGAAGACGACCACGATTCAAGTGCTTCAACTAGCTTAAAGATCCACTTCATCCATCCCACAGCAGCTGAAATTTGCCCTGCACTTTGACAAGACAGCATTGCAAATTCAATGAAAACCATAACAAAGAGAAAAATAGATAAAACAGGATTTAATGCTGTCAGGACTGCTAACCCCTGAATTCCATCACAAACAAAAACCACAGAGGACTGAATCTGGATTAGTTCAAATACCCACTCCATCTGCATACTCCCATATCTCTCTTCCACGTGTTTATTTCTAAGCTACAAACGCAGCCTTTCATCACTCCCAGCAGCCTTCACCTTATAAATCCATCAGCTTTACCTTCCTGAATAGCACAGACGCAGACCCGCTCCTCCCACCCTTTCCCCTCTCGCCACGCACCATTGCCGTCTCACATTCCTCCATTCAATGGTGTCTGCCCACTGTCAACAAACAGCAGGAAAACACAGAGTGACCTGTTTGCTCCTGCACCAAACAAAGGAGAGAAGGTGGCTTGGGGATTTCTTCTTTTTCACTTTTTTTTTTCCCTAAGGAGGAGAAGGATGGCAAGTCAAACCACTGGTAGACATAGATGAGCTTGTTTTTTTTTCCAGATGTTTATTTTACAAAAATAACTTACAAATAGAGACAACTCTCAGAAGTAAGATCATTCACTCTGTGCATAAGGATACAGCTTTGTAAAGTACAGGCGTAGGAGTTAACAACTCTTACAATACTGTTAATTTTAACATGACGGTAACTATAATACACTACATACATTTCATGCTTCAGACATGTGGGTATGACCACCACATAAAGCTATGGTCAAGAAAGTGTGCCAGCCACGGAGGATGCACCTAAGAGATCGTTTCCATTCTGCTATTTATCAGCATCCTCATATTTACGATAGTTGAAACCAAATGGCAATTAACACCCAGACTAAAGCACTCTGGATACACTCATCAGCAATATACTTCAAATACACGATAAAAATATATTTAACTTTCAAATACAATTGTATAAGGTACACCAAGAGCCAGAAAATAAGTCTCAAGCTTTTAAATACAACACACTCTATATATAAACATATACAAGGAGACGAGAGGGAATCTACACGTGGAGGAAAAAGCTTATCCTGGAAACGCGTGCTATCTATGGTACACAATGGCTTTGTCTGCTAGAAAGTCATTTCCATTTGCATAGTGTTGTCGAGAAGTCCAGACCAGGCTAGAATGAGGAAGATCAAATAAAAACACACCAACAAAGAGCTTAATTTTGGTACCACTTCCATTTTGCACCTGATTCTACTCTTAAATTACAGTTTGCAATTTCTCTTTTGTAGGCTGGAATTCATGCCCCGTTCATAACAAGCACAGGGAAAGGGATGGGGTAAAAAAACAAACAAAACCAAACAACAAAAAAAGAACCCCAACCACACCACAATACGCAAAAAACAAAGGTCAGAGAGTCAAGGAGGTTTCTTTATGGGGTTGCAGTCATTTGGCATTTTGCTCCAGAGCAGAGTATTCTGCTTCCGACACTCTGGAAGCATCGATAAGTTTGGTGAGACCAGTTTTTGCAGAGTACTTGAAAATAAATGCTTTCATGAGCTCGTATCTGTAGTTGCGGTTAATGAAGCTGTAAAGGATGGGGTTGACGCAGCAATGGACTAGAGAGAAGCACTGAGTGATGTGAAGAGTAGCGTACAAGAAGTTCTCCATCTGACAACTGAACGGTATGAAATGAAGGCTGTAGAAGATGTCAAGCAGGACAGCTACATGGTAGGGCAGCCAGCAGACGAGGAACACGACAACATAGGAGAAAATGATCTTCCCGTTGCTCTTCCTCTCCTGGTCACTGGAGGCAGAGATGGTCTTCGCAAGGAGGAAATAAAAGAGCGCAATGATGGGAAAAGGGATAAGAAAGCCAAGCACGACGGAGATGAGCTCCATGCCAATCAACCACTCTTTGAAGCTCTCCTCTGGATAGACGGGACGGCAGTAGGTTTCGTTGTTGGAAGAGACCGTCTTGAGATAGTAAGTGTCTGGGAGAGATGCAGAGAAGGCAAGAAGCCACACTAAGATGCAGATGCAGCGACGGATTATCTTCTTCTTGCGATTGCTGGAATTGGTGAAATAGGCAACTGAGAGGTAGCGGTCCACGCTCATGCAAGCCAGGAAGAAGATGCTGCCGTACAAGTTGATGGAAAATATAAGGTGAGTTATCTTGCACGTGATTTCTCCCATGTGCCACTGGTTATGCTGGACGAGGGAGACAACCCATACCGGAAGGGTGATGACAACACACAGATCGGCAATAGCCAGATTAAAGATGTAGAGGTGGGTTTCATAGCCAGTCATTTTGGCTTGGAGATTGACCCACACCACAACCGAGTTGGCCACCAGCCCTATGACAAAGATGAAAATGTAGAAGAAGGACAGGGTGTATAGCAGGGCGCTTTTGTTGAGTGTGCCAGGGCATGTTGTCGCATCGACTGTGATGCAGTCGCCGTTGTTGCATGTCCAGTTGATCTCCGTTAAGTTGGCTGTTTCCAGAAAATCGAGGATGGAAGTCAAATCCAGTGCGCTCATGTTCGCCGAGTTTGGAGTTCAAGTGACCTATGGGCAAAACAGGATCAAAAGAAATGACCTAAGTTAACAGAGATATTTCTGCTGCCATCTTCATATCACGAAGCACAAACAGGACTTGCTGTTTAGTAATATCCTGCTCTTGAAAGGCACTTTCCATTAAAGAGATCCGTGGAGTAAAAGAACCTAAACAGACACACAGCGAAACTCAACGGTCAACAAGAGGAACGGCACTAGCTTTTTGTATGTTTGGGGTTTTTTTGCTTTTTTTTTTTCACTTGCAGCTCACATCTGACATCATCCGGTTGGCTATCGTCCCTGGGTGTGAAATCCACAAAGTAGACCACGGCCAAATAAATGTCAGGCGACTAAATCTGTCTTCTCCAGCATAAATGATGATACTATCCCTTTCAGCAGGGGAATCTTTAAGTCATTTTATCTGCACTCCCTCAAACATAGTAGAACTGATCTGGCTGATACACGGTACCGTAAAGCATTTACACCACAAGCTCTGGTCAGCATCTTGTCAAGCCCAGCTCCAGCTGCATTAAGCAGAAATAGGGAACTAAGGGGCTTTGTACCCTCATCCAATTTTAAATTTAAATCCTGCTTCGTCCTCCCTCCTTCCCTTGAATTCAAAGCATCCCCTGCATTTAACGATTCCCATGTAGCTTTGAGAATAGAGGAAAAAAAAAGTCAGAGCTTGACCACTGAGTAGATCTGCTGGGCTTAAGTTTTCTTTTTAGGAGAGCGCTTTGATTTACAAAACACTCCTCCATCACAGCTGGCTCCACAACAACTGGTTCCTCCCCATCCTTTTGCTTTTCTGCATCTACTTTTCTTGCCTCTTCAGCACCTTCCTCCATCAGCAGGCAGCAGACAAAGCAAGGGGCTCCTCATTAACTTCCCTGCCAGCAGAAGGAAGGGCCCCATCAGACTCACACGGCTTACACAAAATCCAAAGCCAGGTCGGTAATTACCGCTGTACTTTTGGGGAGATGTAAAAATGCTGCCTCCCCCACTGGGACCCTCCCACCCCACAGGGTCAACAGTACCACCCACAGCAGATGCCGGCTGCCTTGGCCTGTGACCACTATGCTTGAGGCCAAGCAAGTTTTTGGAGCCCTGTGTGCGCAGGCTCTGGCTCAGGGCACGCCAAAATGAAGATGGAGAGGTGGGTTTCCAAGGGACGGACCCCATCTCGTTCCCCCGTGGTCTGACTGGAGCCAGAGCACTGGGCGAGGCAGCCCATTCATAGTTGTCACCAGGGACACTTCTAGCACCCTGACCAGTGGTCACCTCATTCTCCCCCAGCCCCAGCAGGGAGAGGTACCCCCTGATGCTGCCCCAGCCCTGGGGGCAATGCCAGCATGAGTGAGCACCCGAAAAAAGAGCAACGGCGGGGAAGCAAATCCTGCAGCCACCTGTCTCTGAACATCCCTGACCCCAGCACAGGACACCTCTTGGTGAGGCTTACGGGAGCAGGGAGAGGACAGTAAGCAGGGAAGAGCTCAGACATGATCTCACACCAAGCATCCTCTTCTCACCCCCGGTCCCTGCAAAGGGATGTCAGTTGACACAGCACCTCTCGTTCCTCCATCTGCATAATTGGCTCTTCCCAAACCTCCCACCCTCCCTGCTCGCCAGGGATACAGGCTAAGGAAGAGAAGAGAGATAAGGGGGGAGATTACCAGGAAGGACTCAAGGCACTATTGTCCCACTGGAGGGGAAGGTGGTGGCACTAACAATAAGGGGAGCTGTGCACACACACAGGGGAGATCAATTCTCTCCACAAACAGGGCTCAAATTGGCCCCACAAGGAGGTCTAGCCTATCGCTTCAAACTTACGCGGCCCTCCAGCCTTTCATCCTGCTGAAAGATGGAGTTAAGATTCAAATCAAATGAAGCACAGGTTTTGCTAAAATACTGCCTAAAAAGGGAGCCCAGACAGTGGCAGCTTTCTGTCCTGGGAGAGCTGATCCTCCAGCTCAGGAACGCAGAAGGTGATTCAACCCATGTGTCTGCAGGCCAGGAGGACTGACCCTGTCATGTTCAAGCCGCTTGTCCCACCAGACTCGTGCGGGCAACAGGGATGGGCGCTGCTCAGGCACAGCTCCCCAGGATCCTCGTTTCGGCCCAGCGCTGCAAAATAGGAAAGAAGGACGGGTCTCCTGCTAGACCTCACCCAGAGTCCCACCACTACCCACCTATGTCCCCAGGGGAAACACTTTTCAAGGCCTGTCAAGCAACAGCATCCTTAAGTCTCCGTATCTCAAAACTCCACAGCAACTAAAGCAATCTCCCTAAAAGCCACAAAACTCCCAACTTTGTGGCATGGGCCACCACCTCCTACTAGCATTTGCAGACAGCAATGCAAGCAGACCAGAAGGAACGCCAGGCTACCCCCATAACACCTCACAGAATTAACACGGATGGGCCTGGGCATCTTCTGCAAGGCACGTGGTCCAACAAGGGGAGAGAGCTCATTCCACATCTCAAGATCCCAAAACAAGCTAGTCCCCAGGACGAGGTTGTGACCACCCACCACCAAGCCTCCAGCACACCCCCTAACAGAGAAGAAACTCAGACCTGGCTGTGGGTACTGACAGAGAGTCAGCAGAAAGCCCTTGGAGCTAGTGCCCACATCAATGCTGGGGACACCACAATCACCAGCCTAGAAGAGGGCACCAGGATCCCAGCTGGTCACTCACAACCCCCCTGGGGATCTTCTTGGACTCAAATGATGCTCAACCCAAACCTCAGCCTGCCTCCTCTCCAAGAGCTGCTGCATGCACGTGCATCCATCTGTCCGGGGCCGCCTGCATGCCTGTGCACTTTCGCATCCCCAGCACGGCAATAAAAATCTGAAACCAATATGGCCTCCCAGGCTCAAAGCCCTGCTGGGGAAGATGGATATATTCAGAGATTACAGCCTTCTGAGGTCGGGCTCTCTATAGTCTGGGATTAGCTGCTGTAACCTGAGCTCCGATTTCCACCCAGATTAGCTCAGAGGTGTGGGGAGAATCCACCAGACAAACTCAATAAAAAGCCACTCTGTGCTCCCAAAAAAACACCTTTAGCGCTCTCTGCAGACAGCAAAGATATTCTAAAAACTTGTGAAGGCAGCTAGAACAGCATTCTACATCCACTGCACTCCAAAGATTTTGCAGGCCATCACCCCTTCACCTGGCAGGTACATGTGCTAGGGCCAGTCCCTGCTAGTTTGCAGGAGTTATGGCCTGAAAGAAAGCAGATGCATCCGAAATGCTGCGCCAGATACCCAGAGACATCCCTGGAACAGATGCAGCCTGCAGGATTGCACTGTCTCCATCCTGCCTCCCACCTAGGACCAGCTGCAGGCTGTGAAAAAAGTAAACAAGCACAAGTATCCCTGCTTAGGAGGGAAGCCCAGCACCACTTTCAAGCCCTCAACACTTTTGGAACTCCTCAGCACCTCCTCTTCCACCCAGAGCATCTTGCAGCCCAGTCCTGCCCGCACACAGACCTGCCCCCGGGTGGGCCCTTCCTGAGTGGGAGAAGGAAACGAGCGATCCCAGAAAAAGCCAAGGCAACTGGTTGGGTTGTCACCCATACACCTTCACCCTGCCCAAGTCACAGGATCAGCCTCCCAGCTCTCCAGCATGGGAGGTGAGCAGCACGGCCCCTTCCAGGCCATTAGGCCACCACAGGAGGACATCCATGCCCCCAATGGGCTTTGCAAGACAGAGCCCAACACATTTAAATCCTCTTCCACAGTTCTGGGTTTAAATAAATAACTAAATAAATAAATAAATGGAGAAACTAGTGTCCCACACAGCTCTGGCTCACACCTCGGTGCACACGGGAAAGGAGCACGGAGAAGCGAGCAGCTCCGGGTGCCAGCGTCCCGCAGGCGACTCCGAAGCCTCGGAGCCTCCCAGCGAGCCACCAGCCCAGCCTGGGCGAGGCGTGCCGGCCCGCGGACCTGGCCCCGGGAAAGCCGGGTGCGGTGCGAGAAGCCCCGCTCCATGCCCGGCATGCGGCACCGAGGCGCGGCGGCGGGATGCAGCCGAGCGGCGCCGAGCTGCGGCGGCCCCGCTGCTCCAGCCGCCAGCGGGTGAGGGGACGCGGGCACCGCGGGCCAGTAAGACACACAGCCAGGGACACACACACAGACACACGCCGCCCCGCCCGCAGCCCCCTCGGAAAGGCTGGGACGTGGCTCCGCCGCCGCCCTTACCTGTCGCTGCCTGCCTGGCTGCCAGCGCTGTCGGAGCGACCGAATGAGCGCGGCCGTCGCCGCCGCCCCTTATGTCCGCGGCGGGGGAACCGCCCCCGGGGGCGGCGCCGGTCCCGCCCGCCCGTGCCCGCAGAGGGGGCGCTGCGCCCGCCCGGCCCGGCCCCCGGGGAGAGGGGGAACGTGCGGGAGGGGCTGCGGGGGGAGAGGGAGGGAGAGAGAGAGCGCCGGGTAGCCCCTGGCGGGACAGGGGGAGCAGGGAGAGGGTGGGGAAGGGGGGGGGAAACAAAAAAAAAGAAAGAAAAAAAAGTGGGGTCTGGGCGGGGAGAAAAAGAGGGAGAAAAGGAGAGGCAAAGAGAGGCAGACAAGGGGGAAAGAGGAAAATAAAGAAGGAAAAAAGAAGAAGGAAAAAAGAAAGAAAAAAGAAAGATATTAAAAAAGAAAAAGGAAGAAAAAGGAAGAAAAGGAAGAAAAAGGAAGAAAAAGGAAGAAAAAGGAAGAAAAAGGAAGAAAAAGGAAGAAAAAGGAAGAAAAAGGAAGAAAAAGGAAGAAAAAGGAAGAAAAAGGAAGAAAAAGGAAGAAAAAGGAAGAAAAAAGGAAGAAAAAAGGAAAGAAATAAGACCCAAAAAAAAGAAAAAAGGAAGAAAAAAAAGAAAAATAAGAAAAAAGTTTAAAGAATAAGAAAAAATAAAGAAAAAGGAAAGATGAAAAGAAAAAATAACAAAATAAAAAATAGAAGAAAAAAGAAACAAGCAAGAAAAAAGAAAAAAAGGAAAAGAAACAAGAGAAGAAAAAAAGGAAAAATGGAAAAAAGGAGAAAAAAGAGGAAGAACAGGGGTTAAAAAGAGAGAGAAAAAGGCAAAAAGAGAAAAGCAGGTTTCGCGTTGTTTTCTATTTCTATTTGTTTCTTCCCCACCACTATAAAACACTGAGTAGACAAGGCAAGGGGAGGCAGCGGATTCTCATCTGCCTCACTCAGGGCAAGAAAAAATGAACGCCAAGAAGCAGCAGCAGGAAGCCAGAAAGTTGCCAACTAAACCTGAAAGGCCACTTCTTCGCACTCCTCCGCAGTGCAGGAAAGGCCGGTGGGTTGGAAGGGGCAGCTCCGTGTTCTGTCTGTCCGACTGTCGGCATCCGTCTGTCCGTCCCGGGGAAGATGCTATGACCAGGTGGTGATGTACGTGCCCGCACAACAGCCGCACGGCACGACTTGGTGAAGCCTTGATGACAGCTCTGGGGGATCTCGCACCCGTACCGGCCAGGCCCCTCCCAAAACACCGGCTAACCCCCAGCGGGGCTTGGCTCCCCACTGCCCAAACCCCACCGCTGGAGCACACCCCAACAAGTAAATCGCCTCCTCACTGAGCCACTGCCCAGCTGGGAGAACTGGGTTAGCCGACGCGTTTTAACCAGCTCTTTTTGGAAGATACAGGCTGTTTTAGAACTTGGAACCAGAGGGCCTCAACACCCCCAGAAAGCACGTATTTCGTTTCCCTGAAGATCTTTAATCCTATTTCCACAGGCAATTAAAAGCTTGCATTTAAACCTGCTGGCAAGCACATGCTTAAAAAGAACATGTTTCCTCATGCAAGTGCCTAGCACAACTTCTCAAGCTTAAAGCAAGTCAGGGAAACAAGACGTTTCACTCTGCAGCAGAAGGGACCCATTTAAAAAGAGTGAAGGTGCAGGTTAAAAGGACTCCAAATTGCCAGCAGAGCAGTCTTAATTCTTGGGGCAGAGGGGGGAAGATACTGCTATTTTACCTGGGCTCTACTTCTCAGCTCACAATACCTTAATTATCAAAGAGCAGAGAGTCAAATGCACCAATTTTACACCTCTGCAAGTAAAGGCAGAATTATCTTCAGCTTTTCTGCTAGCAAAGAGAAGATTAAGTTCTAAATATTACACCTCCTGCAGCTCCAAGCATGCTCTGAAGCTGGAGAAAGGCCTGACCTGTTGGGTGTTTGGTGGTGCCTGTGTCCCCACTGAGATCTGGGCTGCCACCAGCTTGAAGTGCCACCCTGCAACAGAACCGCAAGAGGCCACCAAGCAGCCCACCTGGACCATCACCGCCACGCTCACAACAGCTGCTGGGGCATTAGGTGGCAGGGGAGGAGGAGAACAGAGGGACAGGTCTCTCATCATCCCACGGGTAGAGAGGGTGAGATGTTGGGTACCTCGTCTCCCTCCCTGACCCTCACTCTCCCTGGATGAGGTCCTCCAAACTTCACAGCTGTTGGTGAGCAAAGCGTTTCGGCATCCACTTAAACTGTGAGCGCTCGCCCAAGTCTGGGGACATTGGCGGAATCGAAGCACGATGACTACAGACGATGACAGGATTAGATTTAAAAATAAGCATGTACTGAAGCGTTCGGCTAAATCAGGCTCTGAAAATCCTAGGGAAAAAAAAAAAAGTAAAAATAAAGGCACTCTAGCAGAACTCCAGAGTCACTTAGCCAAAAAAGCAAAGCTGAGTGGTTTTTCCTTACTTGGTGTGCCAGAAAATAACAGCAAGTAGCACAACCTTTTCCACAGCTCTCCAAAAATACCTGCCTGCATCTGCAACCACAAAACTGCTGGCTGTCCAGGAGTCACAGGCAACCTCCCCTTTCCCGCATTCACCGAGAACAGAGCCCTCACTGCCCTTTCCAGGTTCCTCCCTCCAGCTATCTTTTTATAGTGAGCACGTTCCTCACGCGGGAGACAGGGAGGCCATTCCCCTTCCGTTATGAAAGCCAGATTTTGCTCGGCGTTCAGGGATGAAATGCTTGGACTGTAAGAAAAACAATGCAGTCTTGAAAATAAAAAAAAAAACAACACCACACACACTATGAAACCAGGCTCACTAAAAGACGGCAAGCAGAGCTGGAGAGGAGCTGGGCACCCTGGATAAGATCAGCAGAAGGTCAAGATACTACCTGCTCGCTGTGATTAGTTGGTATCTGCTACCAGTCCAAGCAGGTGTCCCAAGAGATGTGCTCCCAGACAGTCCAGCGACCACAAACTCCTTCTAGATGCCGCTGCCCAGCCAAGGCGATCCATTGCTCACTGAAAACGAGTTGGCTCCAGGTATTTGGGAAAGGGGGAGAGCAAAGCTCTGTAGCTCTTCACACTGCTAGGAGAAACGTGTGGCAAAGTGACGGGGAAGGACTGGTCACCTTCACAGGGCAGTGGATTCACCTCACTGGGGTTTTCTCGGGGTCCTTCCAAGCTTTCCCCTGAGCGTGGGGGGCCCTGGGCAAGGCTCCACCATGCTCTGCGCTGCAGATAAACACACCTACCAGGGAGCTCTGACCCACGGAGATAGGTATGGCAGGAGGGGCAGGCCCAGGGTGCTGGGCAAAATGTAGCACTGAAAGCCAAATTATTGTTATTTTAAGTTGCTTGTCCAATTGTTTTGCATTTATATTTTGTTTAATTTCCTGAACTACAGCAATAGATGATTTTTTTTCTCCAAAAGCAGAAATTTTAACTAACATGAGGGGAGAGAAAAATCAGGAATTCCTCGTAGTCCCCGCAGCCTCTCTGTGCTGGCATTGGGAATGTGGGCTCTAAGCATCCTCATTTTTTCTCAAGACTGCTCGTTCCAACTGGGAGGCAGATGGAAGCCAACACCCAGCCCTGCCTACTCAAGTCAACAGACAAATTAAAAAAACAAAAAGAAAGAAAAAAACAGTTGGCAGCTTTAAGTGTTAGGAAGATTTTGGGGAGAGTGAGAGAGCCAATAAAACAAAGTTCATATGCGTGTTGGGTGGGGGAGCATTTCAAGAGCACAGCAAATATCAAAAAGGGACAAAGGGAAACATTTCTCCATTGCACAAGAGAGGATCTGTGTGCAGCAAGAGCGAGGCAGAGGCAGCATCATCGAGCGGGTGTCCAAAAGCAGCAGCCTCATGCACAGAGAACAACACACCAGCCAAGAGTGCAAACACCCACATCGAGATGATAAAGCCAGAGAGAGCCCTGGAGGAAATCAGGCTGTGATCCGTGAAGTGTATGAAGGTGAAAAAGAGCTTCCTGCAGTCCTGGAAGTCAGCGCCAGCCCGCTGCTGGATAAAAACGCAGCGCTCATTTCCTCCCTCTTCCAAGACAGCTAGTTCTCTGTCCTCTCCTGGTCACGTTCTTCACTGCATCAGTTGGATGATGGATGGAGAAACAAGCCACCGGACTAACAAAAGGAATAAATAAATGACTACATCAGGAGTCATCTCTGAAATCGCGAGCAGAAAGGAAACGAGCGACAAATTTCCAGCAGGCAGCGACTGCAGTACTGCCCAGCTTCACTTCCCCTACCAACAGAAAACAATCGAGTCATTTAATGCCAAACCATGCCTAAAGCAGCGTCAGCAGCCCCCGGCAGCCGTCAGGAAAGCCACAGGGTTGGTCTCCTGTCCAGCTCCATCCTGTCCGGTTTGGAAGAGATGCAAGATGAGGAAACCCAAAGGGTAGAGAGCAGGGAGAAGTACCCTCCCTGCTGCTGCACTGCAGAAAGGTGCTACTCCTGCTTGCGGCAGCGTGGGAAAGGCCCTCGTCCTCAGAGGCAGCTCCAAGGAGATGGATCCTCCCCTGCGGACGGATGGAGAGAGCCAGAGGTGCCCCAAACTGAAGGGAGCTGCCATAGCTCAAGAGGGTGGGAAAGCCAACACAAGGGGCACAGTGGTGATGCTGGGTGGGACACTCAGCACGCCCCAGGACGTCACACTTGCGTTACCCTGTTTTACAGATAGGGAAATTGTGACAGACCAAAGTTGACCTCTTAAAACTGGAAAGCAAAGGAAGAGATGTGCAGACAGAGGCTGCCAGGGCAACCACAACCCATCCTAGGTCAAGATTCCTGCTTCCCCTAGCTTAGGCTAAACTACTAAACCAAGCGATAAAAGTGAAATCACAGCACAGGACTTTCTTTTCTCCTCCTTACAACCCACCCATTACTTAAAGGTTCATGAGATTATTTTATTTTTTTTGCAGAAAGCCCCCTGTGAGCTGGTTTCAATCTATGCTGTAGCTCCAAAGCTCTATTTTCAACTTCACCACCACAACAACAAGGACTGAATTTAAGAGAAAGGTTTTAGAGCGAGAAAGCTGAGCTCCTTGGGATGTCACAGGCCTCCAGCATCTGTGGTTCGAAGCACCACATGCTGAAAGCCTCGTGAAAACCTGTCAGTAGACGAGAACCGTGTTTTCCAGGCTGGGGACGCTGCCGTCAGCATTCACCTCTTGACAAGTGACAGTGAACAGTGCTCATTCACACAGACAACGCAAAGCACGCAGCACCTCACATGGGTCTTGACCAACTCGGCCACCCAAGATTTTAACCGTTATTTGTCTTTTTCCCCCAAAGACACAGCAGAAGAGAGGTTACCGCTCCCGTCCGGCCCCCCGGCAGCATGCCTTTCCATCAGTCCCAGCGGGAATTGCAGCCATCGTTCCCGGCAAGCTTCCCAAAAGCCAAGCACCACCACGGCATGCATCTTGGAGGGACGTACTGAGGAAAGGGCTGGCAGAGCAATCAATTTACCATTTGCAAGGTGATGAGAGCTTTTAGGAGAAATCAATCAGTGGTGTAATTAGGAGTATTACCCTTGTAGCTAATAATTATCGAAGATGGCTCTCTCTTTCACAGTTCATTTCCATCTTACCCTTCCACCAAATAAAGGTGTTACGTGTGGATGTTATTTGCGGCTTCATAATCTACTGTCACAGGTGTTATTGCCATTTATTTGAGAATGTGCTGGAGCGTGACCACAAGGAAGATAAAATAGGATGCCGAGCAGCTAAGCAGCCAGCAGTGAAGATTTTTTTCGGAGGCATTGATTTTTACATAAACACTATTCATAAACTTCTCCTCTCCGCACAGCGCTGTCTCAAATTAGCAAAGTGACATTAACATGTGAGGGTGGGTTTTCACAGAAGACATGGTACAGAAAGATGGACTCCAACTCTGCATTGGCAGCAAGGGTCAGAAGTGGCAGGCCAGGGACAGAGAGGGAAGAAAAGAGTTTGAATCAGGACGATGAGATCTCCCCTGCCTTGCCCTCACTCGCTTCCATGGGAAAGAGTCCTGCTAGGTGTAAAACCACTAAATAGTACATGCTGGTAAAAAATAAAAAATTCATTAAATCATAAATCTTTTGGAAAGGGGATCTACTGGGGAGATTATATTCACTTTTCATGGACATATTAATTCAACGGTGGCATATCATATTGTTCTCTGTGGGGAAAAAAGACATATTGTTTTAAAGTATGATATTTAGAGCAGTCCTTTAGGAAGGAAAGCAAATATAATCTTGGCAAGGAAAACTGACTGCATGAGCATTGAGCGAGGGACATTAAAAGCAGGTCCCAAGCCACAGCTGCCGCAAGTCAGCATAGCTTGACTAGAGCTGTTGGAGCTAAGCCCATGCATGGGAGCTGAGAGTGAAGGTCACCTCCACTTAGCCACAACTCCTTGAAAATGTTAAGTAAATCATAGAATCATAGAATGTGTTGGGCTAGAAGGGACCTTTAAAGGCCATCTAATCCAACCTCCCTGCAGTGAGAAGGGACATGGAATCACAGAATCATCTTCAAGTAGATCAGGTCGCTCAGAGCCCCATCAAGCCTGATCTTGAAAGCCTTCAGGGATGAAGCCTCCACAACCTCTCCGGGCAACCTGTGCCAGTGTTTCACCACCCTCATAGTGAAGAACTTCTTCCTAAAGTCTAGATCTATCCTGCTCTAGCTTAAAACCATTGCCCCTTGTCCTATTGCTACACACCCTTGTAACACAAAGGGTAATAAACACAAAGGGTATTTGTTTTTACTGGGCCTGTTGTAAGTAGTCACTGTTTGCCTGCTCACCTGCTGTTGGTGTTTGCAAAAAGACAAGGATGTTACAGCTGCATTCAGTTTGAAATTCGTTGGTTGGGAACCATCTGGCCATCTCCTTCTGGATTGCTTCTGGCTCAGCTGTGGAAATTGTCAGGCTCTCCTGGCTTTCAATCTAACCATTCATGATTTGGGTAGACCTGGACGGCCAGTTGCAAAACATGGGCTCACCAAAACCCTCCTTCAGCTGTTGCCCAATCTAGACTCCCTATATACCTGTCTCCATTCTCCAGGAGGCTCCCATCCTCCCGTGGCCCATGCCCAGAAGCATCTGCTGCAGAGACACACTGATTTCCTGCCTAAATTGCAGTCAGATCAAGGCCAATAAACACATCTCTTCCCTGCAGGACCATCCAACAGACATTTGAGGAGCACCCTGTGCACATCCAGCCACAGCTGTGAGGTCTCCTCACAACAGGCAGCTTCCACACAATGCTGGGGTGGGCCTGGTCTCACAGCCCCTTTCACACAGTCATACTCTGCCTTTGGCTTCCCATCTCTCTTCTGATCACACAGATCTTGCACTCCTTTGAAATGGGAGCATCCTGCTCCACTTCCTCCATCCTTACCTTTAGCATGGTGGTCAGTGCAGCCCCAGGGGTGATGTAGGATCCTATCTCCTCCAGCTTGGCTCCAGGCATAGAGGACACTGGAACAACATTCCTGCCAATTGTTCTCTGGACACTCATTCCACGTACAAGTCCTGGAGTTTATCTCCCCTCATGGGAAGGCTGTAGATCGTAAGACAAAAAACACACACAGACCTGAGCTCAGATCAGCTTCACGTGGTGCTGTAAGAACAATCACAATCACCCCGAGCAGTGCTGTTCTGCCATACGGCCACTCTCAGAATAGCTACGGGAAGATCTTCACCAAACGTACAAGTTATTGTACAGGAACTGTTCATGACCACGTCCTTCCTCTGTGATAACTCACCCTCCAAAGCAGCTTGTTCCAGAGGAACGAGGGGAGAAGATAGCTTAAGCTCACCACACAAGGTAACAGTGACCACTGAGCAGCTCTTGCACCGTAATACAATTCATCACAGACTTACAGCGTCACGCTCAGGCACAGATAACTCAGCTTGGCCCATCAGAAAAGACAGGATTTGCTTATCACCCAAATTGCACAGGTCACTCTGCACAGGAGAGCACACACATGCGAGCTCCTGCTGGACTTCTCACTTTCCTCCTTCCTTTTGCCAATGCAGCTATCTTAATAAAAACTTTCCCATCCACCCCAATGAGGTGTGAAATTTGAAGAAGCATTGCTCCCACTGACAAAACTGTGCACAGGACTGTTCTTGGTCAATTAAATAACTAGATAAAATAAAAAAAGGGCTGATGAAATATTAACTGTGAACAGCCAAAACAAGGAAGTCAGTGCAGACAAAGCACAAAGACTCTTAATGCAACATTAAGTCAGTTGTACCTTATTTATGTATTCGCCAGAAATGTATCCAACTACCTGCTGGAGATGAAAAACACTAATAAGGCTGTATTTTTCTCCATACCTGAGCCAGGTTTCCAGTCGAGACAAGCAGTTTATACTAGCCAAACATTTGGACAATTTTAGTTTCTGTAGAAACCCTGTTGCTGGAGTCCTCAGTATTGGCGTTAGGTGCAAGGCATATTGGCGGCAGCTCACAGCGCAGTGCTGTAGGAAGCCAGAGAGGTCTTAGACTACTCAAATTATTCAGTGTGAGCACAAGAAGGAGGCAGCCTGTGCTTTAGCTTCTGTCTAAGGCCCCTGGAAAGTTAATCCTATCCGATTACACTACTTTTTTTTTTTTCTCCATAGAAGAAATAAACAGTCTTTTGTACTAAACATAAGGCTGCCTTCTTTCGAAGGAAGATTTATCATCCAGGATAAATTCATGAGTTCATTCAATTTTTGTCCCAAGTCTTCAAAGTGGTGTTCTTCATGATGCAATATCAGTTGGTTCTGCCTCTGTGCCAAACAATCCTCAAATGAGACACTACTTTTCCTTAAGAAAAAAAAAAGTAAAAAAAAAACCATGAACACATGAATGCGCTTAAAGCCTGCACACCAAATTCTGCACACGTATGTTAGAGCCATGTGAACACCTACGTAAGGAGCTAGGACCAGCTTCCTTTCAGACCACAAGAGTGCAATCGATGACATTGTTAGATGAAGAGAAGTGACCGGTGGATGACAAAATCTGCTGCCAGTTGCCCCAGGAGAGGACCCAGCTCTGAAATAAGAAGGATGGCCTCGGTTGTCTTCCCCATGTCAACAGGGCCTCCGTTGTACTGAGCTGAAACCTTGAACTCATTACAATGTCACTCTGTCTTTGAGTCCCGATATCCTGTGGGGGAATCTTCTGGGAATGTATTTTGGTTCAGACTTGGGTCAAGGAGAGTTGACTTGACCTGAAAATAAATTCAGGCGATCTCAAGCTGAAGAGCCATTGACTACTGTTTG
The DNA here is from genome assembly GCA_020746105.1 of Trogon surrucura. NCBI lineage: Eukaryota > Metazoa > Chordata > Aves > Trogoniformes > Trogonidae > Trogon > Trogon surrucura. The sequence continues at coordinate 48,199,404 of CM036621.1, read as the reverse complement.
CAATACAATAAAGTGAGGAGATCAAACTCGGCTGAAACCCAGGGTTAACATAAATCCAAGGAGAAAGGGGAACAAGAAAATTCATTCACCACCATGACAAAGGGGACATTTTTTGCATTGGCAGAATTCAGAGCAAGGACTGAAAGCACTTCCCAGGCAGCATTTTGTGTCCCATATGGTAAGTGCACACTGTTTAGCTGTGCTGATATCTTCAACAGACTGGCAGCAAGATAAGAGGTACATGACTATATGTGTGTGAAAAAGGTTTTGTGGGCTTTTTTTCTTTTTTTTTTTTCCTTCCTTTCCTTTCTTAACGTCACTAGATGGAGTTCCTCCGCTCGCACACAGGGCAGCTTTTGTGAGAGGTATTTTATATGGATCCCCAAGGAAAGATCTCAGCGGACAGGCTCTGAGCACTATTGTGTGCACGTGTGCGTAATAACTCTCGGCAACTTTCAGTTTATGGTCCAGGAGAAATGCTGGTTGTACTCGCTGCAGCTCCAGCCCTGCTCCTGGCTCATGCTAAGGGGAGTTTTACCACTAACTTCACTAAAGCTTGCCCTTCTGCTCTTCCAGGAGCTTTTTTTTTTTTTTTTAATGTTTGTTGGATAAAGCAAATTTTCAGCCAGTTGATACTTCCCAGGTCTGTGCTACAGGAAGCCTGAGAAAGGCTCCCTACACATGCTGCAATACATCCTCAGGAAAAAAGCAGAAAATCCCTGCCTCGACTCTCCTGCTTCCCAGACCTCAGAACTAAAAGCAGCAGTTGGACTCACCAGCCCTTTGCCCAGACCCATAACGTGTACCCCACTCCATAAATTTTTCATCTTCTCAACATGGCTGGAGCTGCTGATTGCCCAGCAGATGCTCAGAAGGATCCTCTGGCCATTCAGCAGTCAAACCACAGTAATTTGGTAATTTCACCAAAGTTAAAACTTCCAAGAGCACAATCTGTCCTGCAACAATCTAACAGGACAAGCTGTGGATAATAACAAGATCTAGGATGCAAATGTGCCTAGGAAGTGTCCTCAGAGCTATCCTCAGCTCAAGCCTGCATGTGTTTCCAGCCTGTAACAGCTGGTTCATCTCAGGATAAATATCAAATGTAGTTTAGTCCTTCTGCTGGCATTCATTATCCGCGCTGTTTTGCAACAAGGATCTGGTCAAAACCCTCTAGCCTTTCCACCATCCCCTTCTCCCAAGCACACAAAGGGACAGGCACTCTCCTTTGCCAGGCAAGCAGCAGCACAGCTCAGCTCACCACGGCATAGGGATGCACGGGGCTGTGCCCAGGAGCCCTGGGGACACGGACAGGGCAGGAGCTTCACTGGGGACACACCCACCCAGAGGAGATAGAACAGGGTATTTGCTCGCAGGAGATGAAAGCAGTCTCTGTGGTAAGACATGAGCACCACATTCCCCACTGGAGTGCAACTATTTCTAACCACAGCCCAGGGAAAGCTATGTATTTATTTTTTTTATTTCACTAAGGCCCATTTTATTAACCAACTTGTGCTCTAATGTAGATGAACCCTTTGTTTATCAAATAAATTATGCTGCTTCTTCCCATCCCTCACTGTGATTGCACGATCTCTGGTCAGATTGTATAACGTTTGATCTAAGAATGTATAAACTCCTCTAAACAAAGCTGCCATAGAAAGTTGAATAGTAAGTCAAGGCTCTAACCTCCCTAGGGGAAAAAAAAAAAAGGTGATTTTGACAAAGTAACACACAGAGAAAGTCTAGGAATTTTTCAAATGAAGTAGAGTATTTTAAGAGGGACTTAACATTCAAACTCAGCATTTCACATCTGCACCCTTTAAAACCGTCATGAGCTTCACCCCTGACTCCAATGAAATGTTTGCAAATTGGGATTTCTTCGACTACCGTGTGAAAATTAACACTTTCAATTGCAATTAGCAGTATCACAGGCCTGCTCACGATTTTGCTCCAAACCCAAGTTGCACATGAATATTCACAGCCGACCAACACCACCTAATAGGAATTTTTTAGTAAAGACCTTCCCAGTATGTGTCTCTCCTCCAGATCAGGAACAAGGGAAGAAAGGCACTGGTCGGTCTCCCTGCAGTGGCTTTACATAGGTGCCCAAACACTGGTCATCACTGGAACACTCACTTCTCATCTAACCTGCAATGCAGTGGGGATTGCTCTGTTGAGCCGCTCTATGGGTTAAACACATGGAAGCGCAAGTATTTTGTAATGGACACATCTTTTCTTCACTAAACATAACCATCCTCAGAGTAACTCGACTTCTCAAGCCCGCTCTTTCGAGACACACGTTTGCAGAACAAACTCAACCCTCCTTTTGAAAAGTCAGTTCCACCTAGAACAGCGAAAACATGAAGAAAAACAAACCCTGGAGGTTTTCCAGCCATCAGGAGAGGTTACAGTGAGGAGGAGACCTGCACAGTCTTTTATCATCCATTATCTGCCCCTTCTCTGCTCAGGTATCAGGTGCGCTGCAGTCAAAGTATCTGAGCCCCTTCTGCACAGCATGCCAGCTAGCACAAAGAAAACTAATTGGAAGAGGTAGAGAATCATTGATTTCAATATCATAAGCTTGATGGAGGGGGAGTTAAGCGCTTCTTTTAATGCAGCAAACAGTCTTCAACTTAAAGCTGTGGCCATTTCAACTCCATCTCACCTGACTAGTATAATTAAGCCTGAAGCAGGACAAGAAACGCAAAGAAGGGAAGTCACTAAGGAGAAGGAGCTGGAAAAAAACCCAGTACTACCTCACAAATAGGCACATTTCAAGGCACACGAAGAAGCCCCTAGTGAAGCAGTGAAAGCCAAGCAGTCTCTCCTAAAAGTGTAGAAAGTTATGAGCTCAGTTACAAGGCTTCCCAGTGCACGCTGACATGCTACCAACCACATCTGGACCAAAGACTCTGCCTAGAACTTTAAACATGCAAATAAAATATCATTCCTTGGTGTTGTTCCATTCCCAAGCCAGCCTGAAGTAATCCACAGAATGTGATGGGTGGTGTTACGTATGATTTAGTGGAGAGCCAAAGAGGCCACCTCACTCCACCCTTCACAGGCAGAATGTCCCATCCTCTCCTCCTCCTGCAGGACCTTTCATTTCCAGAGTTTGCTCCAACACCTTTCAGCTGCATCAAGTTCGTGGGGTAGAAAAAGTAATTATTTTCCAAGTGTGATGTTACTGGTACTTGTCAAAGAGAAAAAGCAGATTCCTAATCCACTCTCAAAATAGCCAAAAATGTCGTCCTCCACCAGAATAGCTTTCAAAGGAAAAGCCAGGAAGAAATTTGGAGCTGATCTCATGTCTATCGGTGCAAATTGGTGCAGCCCTTGCCATCCCCAAGGAAGCCAGGAGTGCAGAAAGCAGAGAAACATGCTTCTCCAAGTTTAAAATATTTACTTAAAACTGGACGCCAGGAGGGTGAACAAAAAAATAATGCCTGAAAAGAGAGGGTGGTTATTTAAGAGATGGAAAGAAAGATCGCATCTACAGGGTCATGGGATAAACTTAATGTCTCATCTGAAACAAACTGAGAACCTAATTAGGCACCCACAATGAAACAAACACCTAAGCCGTCCATTAACTCCTGCTTGAGGTATTAGAGCAAATTCAGTTTTAAAAGCAAGTTGCAGATGGCTCTGGAAAACACCTTCTCACTTTGCAGAGAATTTTATAAAGATGAATCAGGTACTAAAGTCCTCGCCAGCAGTTGTTTCACTTGGCTGTCTTAAAAGCCAAATAAACAAACAAACAAAAAACCCAACAACGCCTTGTGATGCCTAATGGAAACTTCAGGCTAGTCCTAGAAAATTCCCTGGCCCACCAGTAGAGCTGGTGGGGAGCTTTCCAAGAGGCAGCCTTTGGACAGAAGAAAAAAAAAGTTTTCCTCAGAAGAAAAATACGCTGTGTTTCAGGAAAATATTCCAGTTTTCCAGAAGAAGAAAAATTGAGGGAACAACGTCTTAATTTTCAGGCAAGGTTAAATCATCATTTGGTCTAGATCAACTGCTATTCCCCACCCTTTGTGGGTGAAGCTTTCTGCTGGAGCTCTGTTAACATGATTCATCCAATGCTCTCTCCCAGGAGAGACATAGCTTCATTGGCATACCTCCTGTATCTTGAGAAACACAGTCTGGCCAGAGGAGAACGGAGGCAGCTGCTCCAAGTGGATTACTTTTTTCTTAAACAGGCCCATCATGTTTCTTGCACAGAAACAGGAGGAGTTAATCATGTTCTCGACACGAAAAAGAAAAGATACATTTGGCTTTCGAGTCAGGCTACAATGATGAGAGTTAAGATGCTCATGTCAACCACAGCAGTGTAATCAGTGCACACCCACAACTGGCCACAAGAGCAAGGGAGGGTTATTTATGATTTATTATGTGAAGCCAGGAGGCAGAGCTGTGAGCAGCAGGACTGCCACCAGGCCAGCTGCAATCTCTGCTGGTCGGTCTAAATCCTCTGGATCCCCCAACAAGCTATTACTGGCCAGATGGATGAAAGCAGGGTCAAAAGGCACTTCCAATAGGTCTGCGAGATCTTTGCCGAGCTGTTAATCGTAAAAGGCAAGAGGCCCACACATCAAGGATGATCGGTCTTGCGAAACAGACATAACACATGCTTTGGGGGCTTTCCTGGTTTTTCAAGGCAGGCATTTGGTTTTATTCTTCAAGATTTGGGCATGACGTATTTATTGGCACAGCTGAGCATTTGGTTAGCAGGGACAGCCAGCCACCATGGGGCAGACATCTGGAGCCCACGACCAGTCGTTTCAGAACTACCTCTTGTGTGAGTGAGGACGTGCTGGGAGGTCATAAGCAAAATGAGAATGAATTTAGGGCAATCACTGGGACTCATAATTGGTCTCGCAAGCGTGCACAGTACGTTTGCACAGAGCAAAAGGTACTGCTTACTGCATTTGTGCTGTAACTATCAATAATGCTTTGTGATTGCCTGAGAGTTCAGGGCAGGTCAACACGCCACGAACAATTCCCTTGCTAGAGATCAATGCTCTGCCATGACTGGTATTTGCTTTACGCCCTGAGCGATACAACCACTACTAGTTTCGCATCAGTTAATATGAGCAGGTGGGGGGTACGCTGATGACATCTCAACCCTTCAAGATTTGTTTTGTCAAAGGACCACCATGCCATGCCTTACCTGTAAGAATTTACTGGCATTCACTAAGAGCACCTGGAGGAGAGGTTAGCTAGAAATCCCAACATCAAGCCAGAAATAAAGACTATGTTTACTTACTGAACAGCAATCTCTTGGCATTCTCACTCAAGAAAAACATATCCTTGTAAGATTTCAACCGGCATTTACATCCCTGTAACAAATCCACACAGATTAACACAGAACTTAACAGGGGAATGCAGCCAGATTAAGTGACTACTAGTGTTTTTGAGGTCATTATGGTTAAAAGCTACATAACACAGATGATAAGGAGCACTGGGAAAGCAAAGTGGCAGTTTAGAGAAACGACTGAAGACAAAACCGGCACATCTGATGCTCTCATTCAAAGCCTCAGATGGTCAATATCTTGGGGAGCTGTTACACAGGGCTGCTGAGCTTTGAGGGTCTTGCACACTAAAGGCCCTTGGGGCATTTTAGAAATCAACAGAACACTCTTCCAGCAAATTTCATGCTGGGCTTCTCTCAAAGAGTGTAAATAATGTAAATCCATTGATTTACTCCCAAAAATTATCTGGCATAACACAAGCCTGCCCTCCCTAGCAAGAGGCAACTGAAGCTTTTCATCCCTTGCACACATTTAGTCATTGAGGTCTTCTCCAAGTTACACCCAAAACATCACACTTTAGGACTTGATGCTACCAGCTCAACATGAAACAATCTATCAAGTCCTTACTCAGAAAAAGGGTAAAACAACACTACTGAGAGTCCAAACATGGCTCTGCTGAAGGTAATACCAGTTACGTTGGTCCGAGCCATCCAGGGTAAGCCCTGGACAAACACACCCCATCACCAACTGTAAAGCTGCATAGTTTTAAACAACTGATAGCAAAGAATGACACACTTTCTGAGAAAAGGAATTGCTCACCGAGCCTCAAGAAAGCCTGAGCTACTCTTTGCTTCCAAGGTTGAGAGTCTCACCAGCAGCAGTTGTACTTGACAGTGCTCTCTCCAAAGCCTTCTACTTCTCAGAGAAGCAGCAGGACCATGAAATTTATCACCTGTGCTACATCAGCAGGACACATACTAGCACAACCTGGGGGATGTAAGCACTGATGCTAATTGGTCTTGGCAGTTTGGCTCAGACCTGCCTAGATTTTTACCAGGTCAGGAGAGCAGGTAACTTCAGAGCACGAGCAAGAAAAGGTTCCAGTGGGGATCCCAGGAAGAAGACCCAGAAAGCAAACTTACCATGTTTATAACCTTTTCAGTGGCACACACTTGCCACGCAAGCTCAGGAAAATTTTAGACTTACCATTTCTATCTTCGCATTTGCCTTTGGCAGATGATACAAGGGTGTTCATGTGAGCCTGGTACATGTCAGTGCCATCTGTAAGGGCCCTCATTCCTGGGTAGTTACAAATGTTTCATTGCACAGCTGAAAAACATAAGAAATAAATTATGAAGCATCTTGACTGATCATGCACTGCCATAAGGCACTTTAAGATACTTATAGGAATAATTTAAAACTGCATTATAAAATCCCTTGTCCTCTAAAATGATGCTGGTGCTGCAGAAAAATATAAATCAATACCGCAGAAAGCTTTCAAAACTGCTGTTACTTAGGGTTTATGAGTGGGCTATGATGTCCAAGTTAAACGTGGGGGTTGCGTGCCTACAAGCCAGCTATGTTCTTCCCTTCTGCAGCCTTTAAGCTGTCAAATCAAATGCAGAAATAGCTTCAAAAAGGGTTCAGAAGATGTAGGCGCACCCCAAGAACCTGAGAAATTGTGCCTGCTCTCGCTGACACAAAGCCATCTGAACTACTGAGGAGCAGGAAATCTTTAACACACGGAGAGTTACAAGCTTGTGGTGACACGGAGCTATTGGCAGCTGCCCAGCTCGTTATGCCCAGGCAGCCTTTGAAGGCTATCGTTCTGTGAAACGGAAATCAATGCCCCACGCACCCCTACAAGCTGAACAGAGGTTCCGTGACATTATATCACCAAAAAAGAGAAGAACAAAGGGATACGTCGCCAGACCCAAGCGCAGGTGGCTCACCCTCAGTGCTGGCTAAAACACAGCTAGGATGCACAGCATTGAGTGACCCTGCAGTCCGGAGCAAAGGAGGGAAGCTCCAAACATGACACCTCCAGGTTCATGCTGCAGATGTGAGTAGCGTCAGGGAGCCCGGATCATGGTCCCTCCAGGTTAGCGCAAAGGCAGGTGCTGCTGGTGGGTATTTGCAATAGACCAAGCTGACAGCACCAGCCTCGTGTCAGACCGACAACTCCTACAAGCACTGCCTCCCCTCAGAATGAACAACAACTTAATGCAAGAGCATTCCTTTATCATGAGAATAGCATTACGCGTTGCAAAGCAAATGCACCTTTAAGTGAAACATTTTAATGGTGATCGACCCAAGGAACCTGTGTTAGCACGGATGAAAAAAAGCTTTAATCACATCCGACAGGATCACTGTTGTCCAAGCCTTTGAATCTCTTTGTTGCCCTATCAAGACACTGCACTGATCTGCCGGGCTCGTACCCCTCAATGCCAGAGGCTGGCTCCAGCCGCTTTTCCTCGCTGTCTAAGAAATTATCACAGGAGACTTCATGCAATTAGGCCTCAAAAATGGGGATGTCAGTCCTCCAGGGGAACTAAGCCTGCCTCATGAAAGCTGCTTCAGCCTTTGCTTTCCTCAAACAAGGTGGTTTTTACCCTGAGGATTTATATCAAAGCAAGGCACTAGTCAAGACGCGGCAAGCCACTGTAGTTTTTACCCCTTTGTAGCTTGTCAAGGTGAACGTCAGTGGAAAAAAAAAAAAAAAAAAACACTCAGAGGTGACCAGGAACAGAGACGGCCATTTAAAGTTACATACCTCGGTACAAGAAAAAACAAAAAACCCACCCCTATGTTTTTAGTAAAAGCAAACCTGGTCTCTCTCAGCAACGGGACTCCATTTAGAAAACGGCAATGGGAGCGTAATGAGCTGCACAAAGCCAGCCATCACACCTCGCCATTTCTCCCCGCAGACAGAAACCTCTCTCAGGATCCGCTGCCTTTTTACGACCTGGCTGAACACAGTCCATCCCAGGGACACTGTACCTTTCAGTCGTCATTTGCATTTTCTTCCTAGCCTGGTGAAGGATGTTTTTTTTAAGGTGCTGCTTCTCAGGGTAGCTCCAGGGTCTGACGGGATTCGAGGCACACGCTGCAAACTGCTCATCCTGCACGCAAGAAATAACAGGGGGAGGATGTATAGGAATAATATTTGTACTGAATGTATGTTTTTCAAGAGCATACTTAAAAAACAGCTGTGTAAGCAAAGCGAGTAAGGAGAAGTATCTCTGGTGAAGCCCAGCTCTGCTGCATGTGGGCTGGAGGTCAGCTCAAGAACGAGGTGGACAGTGGGCAAGGGAAATTTAAGGCTCGTTTTTCCTGTTCCTTCCACGCTTGACCCTCTCTGATCTGCGCAATCTCTGAGGTGGCAAAACAAACGTGAGGCGTCCCCAAAACAAAAAGCCCGCCGTGATGTGACTGCTTTAAAAAAACCCTGCTGAACACAGGCTGCTGCATCTGGCACGTTCGACTTACCTGGCTAGGAACTAGTGCCCCAGTGAGACATTCCACGTGAAATCACAGAATCATAGAATGGTCCAGGTTGGAAGGGACCTTAGAGATCATCTAATCCAACCTCCCTGTCATGGGCAGGGACGCCTCTCTACTAGATCAGGCTACTCAAGGCTCTGTCCAACTTGGCCTTGAACACCTCCAGGGAGGGGGCAGCCATAACACCTCTGGGCAATTTATTCCGAAGTCTTTCCACCCTCAAATGAAATCATGCTTCCATTCCAGCAGCCATCTCTTACTCAGCCCATGTCAAAATCCCAAGGCTGACAAGATTAGGGAGAGGAGACACCAGTTCTCACCTCACCACTCCCCTTAGCATCCTCCTCCAAAAAGCCTAAGACTTAGTATGCGGCCAAACCATATCTCATGTTTGCTCCAGTCACAAAAAGCAGCAGTAAGTTGAGACAAGGAGTACAACAGACATTTTCCAAAAGAATCAGCCTTGTAAAGCTTTCAAAAGTTGCAGCTGACATCCAGTGGGTATCTCTAAAAAAAGGAACCCCGAAAGCAAATAGGTCCATTTAGAGAAAAAAAATGTTGCATTTTGGATGGGCTGGACTCCTACAGCACAAATGTTCACAGGGCATTTATGCTTATGCAACAGCTGTTCACCTAGGCCATCCCTCACTCCTCCTGACACCCCAGAAAACATGGACCAATCCTTCTCTTTTGCTCCTGAACTGAAAACAAAGAAAAGCTAAACATCTATCAGCTTGAATCAGCCACAGAGGTTTTATCCAAAACCTTTCCTGAAGTCCTCACTCAGCAAAAGAGGGCTGAGGTTTTAACTTCTTACTGAGCTTTAAATTTTTACGGCATCTCTGAAATGGAGACACCATGAAAAAAGCTAATCGTCATCCATTTCTTCCCTAACTGGGTTCAGGGGGAACTACAGAAAGAACAAAAACTTACAGGGAAAAAAAAAATGCATTTAGCTTTACACAGAGGTAAAAAGCTCTTCATTACTGGACAACTATTTTGAGCCAGATGTTTCTCTACTGTGGCCGATGCAAAAAATATTTGGAAAATTTTCCTTTCATTTTTAGTCTGGATATTAAATGCCAGTGATTCAGAGGATGTCAACATCTGTGAAACGTACATACTTTCTAGCCCTCACCAACAAGCAGAAATTGTTAGAAAACAAGAAAGAAAAAGAAAAATTGATTCTTGGCTGAACAACAATTAAGTTGTAGCTTTCCTTTAACTTCCAGAGCTTTATTACACAGATTTTATTTGATGAAATCAATTATACACTACACTGGAGATAAGCTAATGAATTAGCCTTGCTTACACTAACACCTCTCACTTTGGGGTGGGTTTTGCCTGGCAGAGATGTGGAAAAGGTGTGGTATTTAATGTGATTTGTTTAGGCAGGAATGTTCCTCGTTATTCCAGGGTGGAAAGAAGGCTGCACGGAGGCTTCCACAGAGGAGAGCCAAGGACAGAGCTCCTCACAACCATCACCTGTGGCATCCGGATGCCTGTTCCAGTGCTCTGCTACCCTCACACTAAAGGAGTATTTCCTTGTGTTTAGGTTGAATCTCTGTTTTCCTGTTTGTGACCGTTGTCCCTTGTCCTGTCACTGGGCACCACTGAGAAGAGTCTGGCCCCATTCTCCTGACACCCACCCTTTAGATATTTATAAGCATTGATGAGATCCCCCCTTTTCTCTTCTCCAAGCTAAACAGGCCCAGCTCCCTCAGCCTTTACTTGTATGGGAGGTGCTCCAGTCCCCTCATCATCTCAGTGGCCCTGTGCTGGGCTCTCTCCAGTACATAATACCAGTATAATACCAGCATTAGAATAGTGCAAAAGGGTATGACAGCGCCAAATTTGCTGGTGCAAGCAGAGAGCAATTGCTTTCCTCTCTCCTAAAAGTGGTGCATTCACACTAATACAGCATCGAGTGCTAGGGAAAAAAAAAAAAAAAAGAGATTTTTCACAGTTGCTGCTAACCCATCTCACCTTGAGATCCTTGGGAACTAATGACCTCCAGACAGGAGGGAGAGCCTTACAGCACTCGTTTGACACTGGACAAAGCAAAAGCAAGTCCAAAGGCTTCACCTGATTTCAGAAGGGGACAATTGTCTGCCAATAATCCCTGCTGCAAGGCACACAGCCACACTGAGCTGCACACGAAGCTAAGCACAACGGTGCCGGCGCCAGAGATGTGTGCTGCTTTAAACTTCCTTACCCAGAGACCACCAATAAACTGGAGACCAGGGAGAGTGGTACTGTCATATTGCATCCTGCAAAACACCGAGTACTGTGGTTCTTAACCAGCAATCATACATGTGAAACAGCTCTGTCGTGCCACTGGTGCTGGGTGAAGTGATGGCCACCATGTGTAATGTATTGCAGGATAACACTCCTGGTGACACCAAGCACCTCAATTGCTAAATCTGCAAGAGGGCCCAGTGTTCTGCCCTCAGCTGACCGGATCCAACACAGAAATCTTTGTAAAAGAGAAAAAATTTCTCAAGTGTCTTATTGCAAACCAAGTTCTTGGAGGCTTCCCACAGCGCTTGATAAAGCAACGCATCTCCAGAAAAAGAAATAAACAAACAAGCAAAGTCAAAACCAAAGTTCTGTTTGCTTTAGAGCAAAGGAACCAACCTCCAGGAGTGAAAATTTACCTTGTGCTTCTAATGCGCTGGATTCCTGGCTTCATCTTGCTCCTAGACTTTCCTCCACAAAGGCTGGTCTCTGGAGGATCCTCCTCTAGCTACATGCAAGGCTTTTCACATCCCTCTATTGCATCAGCCTTTCATACTGTCTAAAAATCAGACTGGTATTTAGATCCCTTTCTGCTAGATCCGAGCTTGGGCTGCTGAGCTTTAAGTCTCCAACATGGATACAGACTCTAAATGTACTGTGGTCTGGAGACAGAGGCACTTAGATATTTCTTAAATGGAAGTTTACTTAATTTGAAGCTCAACAATAGATTTCTGCAGTACCTAAAGTAAATACTATCCACTAATGGAGGAAACACAGAACTTTTCTCTTTTTTCATAAAAATAAACACACAAGCAATTTAAAAGCTACAGCCCTTAACTTTCTAAGCATCATTTTTAATAAATCATGCATCGACACATTTTCAGGCACAGATATGCATTAGACTGCAAAATAAAAAATAAATTACTGTTCCAGCTATGCAGCCTTTTTCTCCAACTCCATAGAAACAGTGCTGAGTTCAGACTGACAAAAGCAAGACACATCAGAGAAGTTCCTACAGCATCCTGTGCCAAGCGAGCTCACATCTACCCATGGTGTATTGCTGGGGCACGTGTAAGTGGAGGAACCAAACAGGGTGTGGGGAGTAAGCCAGAGAAGGTGGTGGAAATGTAAAAAAAGAATAAAAAAGAAAAATAGAAAAATCAGAGCTTCCTGACCAGGTTCCCAGCTGATATCAAATACCAACACCAGCTGGCTGCTATTGGATATAGTCCAACTGAAAACATGAGATCTGGTTTCTGTAACTCACAGCAAGAGTGAATGGGCTCAGCCCCACAAATACAATGACTGAAAGCGTCTTTTGGGAAAGCATTTGCAAGGCAAGCTGACTCTTTCGATGCACCAGCAAGGGACACCTGCTTATCACCGGCACTTCCGTGCTGGCCAGGGGCAGCACGTGATGGCGTGTGGCAGTGGGGAGCGGTGCCCGCACACAGGGAGCGGGCGCTCGCATTTCTCTGCCAGTAGAAAGTAATGCAAATCCCCAGGATTGCACCCACTCGCACCCATTCGCAAGAGTTTTAACCTCATTTCACCCACCACTGCAAGTTGTTCTTACATGTTTCTCCTTCCCAGACTTTGCCACCACCTAAAACAGCATTTCTTCAGGGTCCCATCTCTGAGACCTTTCTGTTGTCCTACTCCCCCACCTGTATGTATGAATATCACTTGTAAAATACAATCTCAGTCAGATCTCCCCGACCTGTCTGCACCACACAAAAAATCCTAACACTAACATTACACATGCTTGAATAAGCAAGGAAATGAAAACATGCCACAGGAAAAAAGGGGGCTGGGGGAAAAGATGGACATGCAATGCTAAGCAACCCCATCAGTCACAGCCAGCCCCATCTTGTCAGCTGTATTTGAGGGTTCCTCGTGTCAAAAAACAGCACCTCTGTAGCAAAGGAAGAATCCTGCTTGCCTAGTCCTGCAGCACTTTGGGCTCTTTTACTAGGCACAGGCTCCTTCTGGGCATTGGTTGCTGGTGGCTACACATCCCGTAGCTCTACGGCTCCCACTGCTTTGCACCAGGAGAACCTAGAGACCACCAAAGGCTTAGTTCTCTAAAACCGATGCTTTCAAAGATGCTTAATGAAGTTACTATGCAATTCTGGGAAAGGAGTTTGGATAGGTATTCACAAATTTCATTTGATATTAAAAAACTGGAACATTCTAATAAAAGTCATGAAGATTCCTAAGAATTAAACAAAAAAAAAAAACCCAAAAAACCTCATGTTTCCAAAACAAGCTCGTTTTCCCCATTTCTAGTTCTACATAAAGGAAAGATTCCAGCACTGATACAAGCAACTCTTACCCACCTCATAAAAATGACTGAAAGTAAGAAAACTTAATTTTCTTTTCTTCTAATATCCCCTCAGCATCCTTTTGTGCTTGAGGATCTCAGGAGACAGCGCAGCGGTGACGAGAACACCGATGACCCGCTTTTACGGTTGAGTAAATTGAGGCATTGAGCAGTTTCTGTGATTTACTCAAGCAGAACCCTAATCCCAACTTATTTGCATGTGAAATACCATCTCCCAAATTAACGTAGCCATCTGAAAATATCACTCTGTGGTGGGCAGGGTGAAACTATCATTCAGTGTACGTATATTTCCTTGCTTGAGGGAGTATAAAACTTTTTCCAAAACTCACTAAGTCCATTTCATTAACCTATTTTTAATACTGTGATGTAGTTTACTATCTTCTCACTGCTGAGGCTCTTGATAGTCCATCTTGCTTGCCCTCCAAACACCCCTTCAGAAGAACATGAGGTGCAGAAGCAAAAACAATAACTAGAGGAGCTGGGATCCTGAACACACAGGTTGGGGTGCAACAGTGAAACTGCAGCAGTCAAGAGAGAAAAATAAATAAATGAAATCAGTCTTTGGCTCTTAGTAGGCTAATTAACTGAGAAACAAGGAGGACTTGCTTCTCAGGACAGACTATTTCCTCCTCGCCACATAAACTAAAGTGATCTCTTATGTTAAAGGACCTTCTATCATTTGCTCCTGAACTCTCCAGATCGGACCACACGGCCATACCTGAGCCTGCAACGTAAGAGGAAAAGAAATAAAGTGATCATCTGTAAAATAGCTCCACAGATTATAATCCTGGGAGGAGACACTCAAGAAACATTAAAGGTCAAGATTTAAATCCACAAATATAATGAAATGTGAAGCTACAGATGAAACTTCCTCCTTAACAGACTGGACCAAATTCAGCCCTGCTACAAACCACCCAGCAGATGAACCTGGCCCAGATATCCAGTCATAATGAAAGCTTGTCCATGATTTGAATCCAGCAACAATTAACCTTGACAGAGGGAGATAAGATTCAAGTTTCAAAGAACAGAGAGTTAACTGGGGCTTTGTGTGCTTTCATGAGGCTTTGATTATAATTTTAGTGCAGTTGTTTGTGGTTTAATTTCCTTTTTTCTTTTTTTTTTTTTTTTTTTTCATTCCTAACAGTCACATTGAAAAGATAAAAGTCTATGCACATTCATGGCAGGAGCCAGAGGATGGCCAAAGTCCAACCTACCTCCACCCCATCGCACTCATCATCTGATACACTTCCAGGGAAGGGGGAAATCAGACAAGTAGATGCTGTGGATACTTGAGCACTGACTTCGCCTCAGACTTTTTGGAAAAGGGAGAAGAACTCATCAGGCTAAAAGGAAAGCCAAAAGCAGTTATGAGAACGCTCTTTCAGGGGACTAAAATAAGAAGCCAACAGATCTTTACGTACTTCCCAGCAGGAAGCCTACAGTCATCCCTACCACTGCTGATAGCCCTCCACACTTGGCGAGGTTCCCACTCAACCATCTGGAGCTCATCCGTCGAGGTGTAACTTTGAGGAAGGAGATCGAGCGCCTGGCAGAGGTGTTCGGATAGCAGCTGGGAAGAGGGGTTTTGGATCCCAAGCTTCAGCGCAATTTCACTTGACAGCAGCTGAGGGTACACCTCTTCTGCAGGTGGTGCAGCTGCAGATGGCACAGGCAGCCCAAAACACACTTCAAGATAACCAGCAGTCACTGCTGAGAGCAGCAGCGGAGCCCTGCATGTGTGCCGAAACACTCCCAAAGGGCTGAAGAAGTAGTTGGGCCGTTCACCCTGGTGGCTGCCGCACTTCTGTCGGTACCAAAGCTAGTTAAAGCCAGTTCACCTTGTGTCTCCAGGAACCACAAAGCCACCGCAGCTCCTGCATCACAGAGGAATACCTGCATCACTTCTCACCAGCTGACGTTTTGATCTTGCTGATGTCTTCAGCAGAGCTCCATCCGACTGAGGGCCAGGAGTTGGCTCTGCACCTCCGTCTCTCCTTTGAAGGCAGCAGTAATATTGCCCCTCCTCGAGGATCATTAATGAGAGCGTGTTCTTCAGTTAGGTGGAACTACGGCTCTGAAGCCTCTACCAGAGCTGCTCCAGACAATGCAGCCATAGGAGGTCTTTAAATAAGAGGAAAGAATCAAAGATGGGGAGTGACCTGGTCAAATCAGCTGGGGAAGAAAATGTGGGAGGGAGGTGGGAGAGAGCAAGCGCACTGGAAGCGTTGCAGTTTTCTTCCCATGTCCCTTGGATGGCAAATAGCAGTGGTGTAAGAGTTCACAAGTGCTTTCAATATTGGCAAACATCGAATAAAATGGCTTGCCGCCTACACTGCCAAAGAACGTGCCATCAGCATAAGAGAAAAGCAAAATACAATGTAGTACAATGCATAAGTAGATGCTATTTATAGGCTTTCCTGACACATTTGCACACACTTATGTCCCTACGGTATTTTCTTGGCTGCACTTCCAGCCCCTGCTTTGCATTCACACAGTATGTACTGAAACCAGCCATTAAGTTAAACAGATAGACTTTCCTTCTCTTACCCTAAAGGTAACTTGAAGGACACCTTGCTAGAGGTGAGGGGAGATAAAAAGCAGAGGAATGAGAAAGGGACATGGTTTTCACCATGAAGCCATGAGTACAGCACGTAACAAACACTCACTGCAGCAACAAAAGGAAGGCCAAGGTTGAGCTGTTCCTCCCCAGCACACATCTCCATGTGAAGATGAAGCTGCCACATCCTTCCTCCCAGCCCACTCCCATACCTTCAAAGATGCAACTCACCCACCTTTAAGTAAGGCTCAAGTCCTCTCTTACCCACAGCAGCTCCTCAGGACTTGTCCCTATATTTGTAGCTATTTCAAACTTTGTTGGCATGCTGTGGGTACCCTCAGTTCTCTCCTTAAGCTCCTGCAGTTCTCCAGCCTCAGTGCTAGGAGCTACCACTTACTCTTTGATGACAACATTCAACCTGGGAAGCTGTTTTTCCAATGCTGTATAGAGCCCAGGACTGCAGGGTGGCTTTTAGAGCATATTGCTTTCACTCACACCACTAGCCAAAATTAAAGCAGAGCCTGTTTTCTAAATAGCAATCTTGCCTGCAATTTAAATCACCTGGTGAAGGAGACCGGGGAGTGAGGAGGGAAAGACCTGTGGATGCATCTGGCAAAGCCTTGCAGAAAAGATGCACCCAACAGAAAGAACTCTGCCTCCCAGAACCCCAAATGGCCACATATCCACAGCTGAATCATGTCTTATTTCAGATTTTCAGCCACTAGATCACAGGACAAAGGCACAAGGGCACAGTAATAACCTGCAGTTTGACCTGCCCCAGATTTTTTGAACTACTGTGGAAAGCTACTGCAAGGGCTCTAGGAAAAAAAAAAAAAACTGCTCCCACTAACATAGAAGAGCTGGGGTTTTGTATTGTTTCTATCATAGTTTGGCTCACAGCAGGTCACCAACCTCAGGAAAAACCTGCTTAGAGGGGGAAATTCTTTCTAGTGGCCCAGGAGCCTCAAAAAAAAAAAAAAAAGGGAAGGGGGCATCACATCTCCAGAAAAACAAGACACACTAACAAGCCCTATGCTCACGGCTCCCTAGACATAAGCAAGCCATTTTTATGAAGAAATTTGTAACGGTTTTACCACAGACTTCAAGAAATAGCTCTTGGGGCCAAACCAGGACTACTTAAATAGCCTGCTGCTTGCGAAACCTTGCAGAGCGGTGCTCAGACCTGCTGCTGAGCACAGGATGATTCAGCCTCTGCCACATCCTCCCCTTTACAGCTTTAAAGTGCCAGCCGAGCGCAGCTTTTCCTGCTGCTTGATGCTTTCAGATCCTTGACCTGGTAACGATATCACATCTGCTAGCTATTACCAGAGGAGGAGAAAGGTTCTCCCCTCTCCGCTTCACCCCCCCATACGCAGGCTGGTGTGAACCCCACGCGGCACAGTGTTGTGTCTGTGAGAGCTGAAAGCTGTCAGGCTGTAATTCAAACAAATCAAATCTAATCACCCTTATCAGAGGGGCAATAAAATCGGCAAAATTGAGAGGCTACAAAAACACATGCCAGGGCAGTGTTTTGCGACAGGCACAGAAAGCCAACACCTCTGAGGAGCTGAGAGATCCCACGTCACAGAGGACATCGGATCCCAGCAAGGCACTGAGCAGTGTCTGTGCAGGTTCTCTGTCATCTTTAGCACATCTCAAAAATGTTATTTCCCAAACTCTGCTGCTGGAAGAGGGATACAAGACACTGAGAGCTGTGTTCCAGAATTCCCCATGGCTACCAAATTTTGGACAAAACGGTCACAAAACCACTTCAGATGGACAGACGCCACACCAGCCAGATGCTCAATAGGTGTGATGGTGTCCAAACACCACGCAGAGACAGATCCAGGTGCTGTGGATGTGACCACAAGTCTTTCTTCATTCACACACTGCCAAGGCACAGAGCTGGACCCTGGCACAAGCACATAATTGGAAATGAGGGTTTTCTGAGACAGTGACCCACTTCAGATGTAAATACAGTCCTGGATATTCAGAACAGCACAATGAGGCTTAAATGTCCATCTTCTATGTGCACATAGCACACAGACGATTCTCCTTTGCCTGCTCAGCAAGCCATCATCAGCCCTCAAAAACCAAATCAGCCAGCTCAACAGCACCATACCATAATGGGAACAGTTTTTGGCAGGTCTTCTGCCTCGGGCTGCTTGTACTTTCTGAACCAGGGATGTGAGAAGATTTTTCTGGTAAAGCTCAGCTCCAGAGGAACCACCTGGAGTCCTTGGCCAGCTAAAGGAGAACCTCTGCCCTCGTATGACTCACTTTCCCATTGCAGAAGAGCCTGAGAAGCATTTAGGGGAAGAGCATTTTGCAGGATGAGGAGTATACGAGTGCACAGACGGACGGGGAACTTCCTGGCACACACCCCGTAACTGTCTGTTAGTCACGACGGCCACTGAGCCCTGACCTCCCTCCAGCGAGCATGACGCAAAACAAAGCTCCACTTACCGATTTCAACACTGGCAGCGAATGTCACGCAGTGACGGAAAAATAAGGGTTGGAAAAGACCTCAGGAGGTCACCTAGTCCAGCTCTGTGCCCCGCGGAAGAGTCAGCACTGTATTATCCCCATCAGGCACACATCTAACCTATTCTGAAAGGCCTCTGGTGATAAAAGCAACATATTCTAGGCCTTTGCTATTTATATCATGATTTTGAGCACTACTTGAAGAACAGAGGGCACAGAGGGGAATAGCTGCATAATAGCTGAACACCGCATTACAGAAATGTTGCAGAGCCCAGGGGAAAGCTGCTGAATAGATAAGCACATCTCAGCTACACATCAGTGCAAAAAGTAAGGACAGGACCACCAGCAAGGTAACAAGGGCATGAAAGTGGAGTGCCCCAAGTGATCTTGGCTGGGCCGCCTGGCCGCGTTGTGACATCTGGAAGAGCTGGTGGGAACCGACCCTCATTTACTGCTGAGGTACAGACCTCGGCGCTGCCCGGATCCTGAAACCACCGCCTCTCACGGAAGCCGGCCTGACTTCTTTTCAGGGATTAAAAAAATCCAGATGAATAAAAAAATAAAGCCGTGCTCTCAGCTGCACGGGAGAGGGTGTCTCAGCAAGATGAGGGTCTGGGCATATTTACACAAACAGGCAGACTGTCGAACAGAACAGGGGAAACGCTTTGTACAAAATCCCATTAGCAAATAACGGGATTTCTGGGAGCACCGTCTGTGCACCACATTGAACACTCGCCCCAGAGCACAGAGACTAAAGCACGTTGCATATAGAAACCCAGACAAAAGAATATACAATAATACACAAAGGCAGGGAGAGCACATATAGGATGAGGAAGAAGCCAGAAGAGACGTTTTCCTCCCCATCCTCACAATACTCGAATCCCATTCCCCCCACAGCCTCCCCACAATGGTTCCTGAGCCATCTCACGTCCCTTCTGTGCTCACTGTGGGGCCCCATGATGCTGTCACAGAATGGGGGGAAAAAAGCTTTGTCAAGAATGAGAATCAGCTGGCAAACCAAAATGGTTCAGGGCAAGGTGATGCAGAGGTCTAATACTGAAAACATTTCTTTTCCTCAAGTATTTTTCCAAGGAAGTCTCCCAGATTTCTAAGCCAAGAGGTTACCTGGAAAAGGCTCCATCTCATCTGTGAGTTTCTTCAGCTCTACCTCAGCAGAAAGAGACCTGGGAAAAGTCCAGGAGTAGCCACACTGGGATAACTCTGAAACAAAGCAAGAGAGGATTTGGTGTGAATGCGTTCTGAAGAGCAAAACAAACCCAACTTTACAAATCAGAAGCTTGAATAAGCCATCTCCAGTGACTTCTCAAGCACCCCTTCTTCTTCGCGCTTCCAAACATCTCCCTCTTTGTCTGCCCTCCCAAGAGCTCTTCAACAGCATCCTCCAAAAGCAATTACTGCAATTAATTAATTTGCATATCCCCAAAGCCCCATCATTAGTGCAACACAACCAAGCGTGTTAGTGTTTAATAATATCAATCAACAATTATTCATAACATCCCGCCCCAGCAGACCTAAATATAGAGACAAGCATTCATGCAAAAACAAAAAGGAGAAAAAAAAAAAAACACAAACCAGCAGCTAAACAAAAGAATTAATTTAGAGCAGAACTAGGATCATAGAAACAAGACAGACAAGAGACAAGGTCAGATGTCTCGCTCCCAGCTCATGCATGACTCTCCTAACCTGCCTGCTCTCAGTTACTCAGCTGGCTGCAACTAAATAAAGTGATTTTCTCCTTGTGGTAAATAGCCAGCGAGCCACAATGAGCATATACGCAGTGGGGTAGAAACAACAAGAGACGACTTTCACAGCCTGTTGGCCCTGGTTCAGAAAAGCACTTGAGCAAAAGCTTGAGAGGGTCTCCATTCAGGACAACACTTAAGCACATGCTGAAATCTAAGTACGGGCTTAAATCCTGCTCCTCCTCAGGTCAGGAGCTAGTAAAAGGGTAAGGCTACTATCCAGTTTTCCAGGCATTTTTAGTAATACACTTTGTGCTTCTTGGGGACTTTCGCTAATCTCCAAATTCGGAGCAGAAACGTGTTTGCTTAACGCGTGAGCCTTTTGGGACACTGCTGGTCCTTTTGTGCTGGGATGGGAGAGCACCTCACACTGACACGGGAGTCCAGAGCTACCATCCACATGGAAACAGTGTGCAACAACACAAGCCAATGGGAAAAATAGTATTAAGGCAGCCCTTTATCAGTGCATTTTGAATGGTCCAAAACTAAACTAAAGCTTTAATTAAAACTTGCTCATGAGTCAGGCAGTTCAGTAAAGGAACCACATCTAACCAAGCCATAGCTCAAAAGAGACAGAATCTCATGCTACTGACACAAACCTGCCACATTTCACACATCAAGAAGACACAACTGCCTCGGCCTGATCTCCCTTCTCCATGATGCAGCACCCAAAATTGAGGCATTTACCGTTTCTTGTGGTCCCCTCTCTTCTAGTTAAGGGATCTCCTCCCCGCCAGAGCAGGAAAGAGATGGTCCATGTCCTGTCCACACACTACACACGCCCAGCACCAAGGTACTCTCCCGTGGGAGGGTAAAGACCCAGACAAGAAGTCTTGCCAGAAGGTACATTCCTCTGCTGCAGTCATGCAAGGCAACATGAGGCCAGTATGAAACCATCACCACTGACATGACTGCACACACGCAAGGATATCAAAGAGCTTCACCATCCAATGTGCTTCACATAGCTCAAATGTGCCCAGATCCCACCCACCCTCTGTTCCCACATAAACTGCTTCATCGCTCCCTCAGGTGAAGGTCTTCAGCGCCACCTTCAACAGCAGAAGGAGGTCTTTGCAAGAGCCCAGTGTCAGATTACATTAACATAATCAACAGATATGTTAACACGCAGGCTGATTGAGCAAAGAGAACAGCATCTTGCTCCAAAATAGCTGCCAAGCACAATTCAGGCATTCAGCTCCTCCGCTGGCATAAACTGATGGGAGTACAGCAGGCACCGAAGGCAACACGTTAGTCTGCACCACTGGAGGAGCAGGTATGACCATGGGGATATAAAGCCACAGCCCTGGTGCAAGTCACAGCTTTTCACTGAGATGGTAAAATCTGGCTCTGAGATCTTACTTATTAATTAGGGTAGGAGAGGCTCAAGAAGTGCTTCACACTCTAGTGGATGCAGGCTGACAGCTGGCGGGGCAGCAATGTCTTCAGCCTTCATCATTCCATCCCGACCACCCAGCAGGGCCCCGGGCTGTGGCTCTAAAACTATCTTAATCTTCTCTCATCCTCAACCGGGGCATGCCGCGGTCTCGCAGGCACGGGGCAGCAAATAGTCTAGGTATCAGAGAAAGTAGCAGAAAGAAGGACCTGGCCGTCAAATGTCCCTGAAGGTGTGGGCTCAAGGAAGAAGCCATTCTGCCCTCACATCTTGCCCTCTGGCACTGAGACAAGCTCTCCAGCACACGTTTCCCTCTGCTTTGGCTCCATTGATCTCACAGCTGTGCTACAACTATATCCCAACACTGGCAGTCAACACCAGTTTGAGAAGGAGGACACCTCACTTCCCAGCTCAGCACCTAGGGCTCATGCTAAAAGCAACCACCGGCTACCAAACATAGACTAAATAATGCTTTTTTTACACTTCCCACAGTCTGGACCTCTAACTGGAGACTCATCCAGCATGAAATCTCCCATTCTCATTTCTTTCATACCCGTCCCTGCCTCCATTAGTGTTGATGCTGGGGAACATCCTGCGCCTTGGCAGTAGGCAAGAAAAAAAATGCAGTGTCTCATTAGCAGCATTCTAAAAAAAAATTAAAATATAACAAATAAATAAGGTTTTAAAGCTCTCTTGCCTTTTGTTGGCCTTCTGACTTTCCTTGCTGCCCGTAACCACACACAACATGCCCAAGAAGTGAACTGTGGAAAGTATGAGCAGGAAGGAAGACAAACTACAACTGCAGCAACCCACTTCAAAAAGGCTTCGATTTTGCTCAGAATCGCCTGAAAGAAAACTTGCCACTCACAGATGCTCATCCTTCATCTCCCACTTGTTTTAAAAGAAATGCTGGCCTGATTGTCTCTGTTTTTCTTGGGCAAAAAGGGTTTCTGGAAGGCACAGTCTAAAAGCAAAACATAAAAAGGAAATATAAATGCTTCCTTAAAGCCATATTTGGCTTCTGTGTGAAAATACCGAGCAGCTTTCACTGCCTTCCGAGAGCAACTGATCGATTTTAGGGGAAAGCTAAGACATCAGTAGCCACTATGCCGTTTTGCAGATTGATGTGGAAGGGGAAATCCAAAACAACTAAGTGCACAGCGCTGAAGACCTAGAGAGAGGTTTGCCTGAGGCAAACATCTCCTAACTGCTGTAATTACCGTGAAAGGTCATCGAGGACACCTCCCTGTGCAAGCTAGAAAAATTCATGTAAGCATTTCACGTGGTTAGTGCAGCTTTTTTAGTAAACGCAGCAAAGCTCTGACATTGAGCCATACAAGATGATATCAGCAAACACGCATTTTTTCTCAGAAAGCAGATGTGTAAGAAAGATGAGGACATAAAACCCGTTCCAACTTCTCACCATCTTGCTCCTAAGAACTGCCGTTAAAAAGAAAGTTCAAACAAAACGTTGGGTAAAAAGGAAAAGCTGCACACGGGGGACTTTGCACTGACAGAGCCACATCCCGAAACGAGTCTGTAAATATTATGAGCCAAATTCCTCCCAGGTACTGGCGGTTGAGAGATTATCATGTCCCACCTCCAGCCCGGGAGGGTCGCCGTGCATCCTGCGCTCCAGCCGCGATCGGCTTATGCCAGCTCTCCTGCCTGTGGTGCCTACGGCTGGGTAAGGCCACGCATGCTACGTGCTGCTTTCTCTGTGGGGCAGGGACTGTGCGTGCTCCTCTTGCGCACAGAAACATCGACACACGCCAACTCGTCGCTCTGGCGTGGCTTAATTAAAGGCAGATGCAAAGGGCGGTTCGCATCACCAATTGTGCTTCGGTGCTCCCCTCCCTGGGACCCTGCTCACAGGCTGGGGGCTGAGACCAGGAGGCGAAGCCCCCTCCCCTACAGCTTATGGGTCCCTCCACAGCTTCACTCCACAAGTGGGGCAGCGTCCTCTCTCCTAGGACACCTCTAACAGCCCAGGAGGACATGTGGGATGCTCCAAGTAAGGGGTCCTTGAAACCCTGCCCTCGGCTTTGCACAACGTCTGGGGCTGCCGAGGGGCTGGCCACATCTGTTCAAGCAGGATGAGGCCATGGCACGCTCAGATCTGGACACCTGACTTCACCTGCCTCAGACAAAATCATTATTTTGGAACTGGACTGCTTGCTTTATGGGCCCGGGTCTCATTTTCAGAGGTGGGTGGAGAAAGCTTTTGACCCATTAAGGGCCTTTGTACAGGATTCACTGTTGGCACCTGACCCTCTCGGCAAGATAACCATACTGGCATTTAGGATGGAAGGGCCCTTTGGAGGCCATCTGGTCCAACCCCCCACTCAAAGCAGCAGTAAATAAGTCACAGCAAATCTCATCTGCTCGGCCAGCCACAAGCACAAGTGGTGGATACATGAGGAGCAGGGAAGCAGAGACCTCGCATAGAAAAAAATCTCTCCTGCTCTGAATAACAGCATGGAAAACAAGTCTCCTATCCGAGGAGAGACTGCTAAACCCCACAGGGTTATGACCGGCCACCTCAGCTCTGACTTCTCACTCCAGAGCTTGGGAGTGTCTCCTCTCTCCAAAAAGCAGGTTTTAGCCCTCAAGTCCTAACCAAAGAAGCACTCAGGTGCTTAGAAGGTGCATAACTGACCTGTACTTGCAGAAACTAGCGTACTCGGTGCCTTTGGTCTAACTTTTAGCCCTTTCTTCCAAGGGTTGGCAGCGTTATTGTGCACTTCGTAAAGCAGTCCTGGCCCCGCAAGGGTCCACCTCACTTCATTTACCCTACATGGCCAGCGTGGGAAGAGCAGTCTCAAAGGCATTAAACCACTGCATGCCAGTGTCAGATTAACAAAAACGTTGCAAAACCTCCGTTTAACTGAGCAAATTAACCTGTTTCATGCCTTGATATTGATGCAGGAAGCAGAAAAACCCTGTGCTACCCTTTTCCAACTCAGACAAAATCTCTCTCTGCACTCATTCCCAGCTACAACCCTGCAATAGTTACGAGCTGCGTCTTCTCTCTCCTTTTTATTTCATCTCATCATACCAAAAGCAGAGACAGGCCTGGAAATTAAATTAGAGCCACCAGTTTCATTCAGAAATTTGCCTCCACCCTTGCACAGTAAGCTGTTGTTGTTATTTCTCACCATTTACCACCTTGAAGCCAGAAAGCATTGTTTTTATTGCTATTGTGAGAACAAGAGCAGGCAAAAAAAAAGCTCTTAAGCTTCCCTTCCCCTCCCAATCAAATATAATGGAGGAAAAAAATAAAACCAGGGCGGATGTCACATCGTCAAGGATTTTTTTTTTTAATTTTTTTTTTTGAGCTATCTACAGGAGCTCAGCCTGGCGCTGCAGGTTTATGAGTCTGAATTTTCTCAATGGGCTGCGCTGGGTCCATTTAAAAGGACAGCAGGTGTTCGAACAATGAACCCGCGTTGCTTCTACATCTGGGTTACAAAAGCCATCGCTGTGTTTACAAGTAACAGGATAATCAAGAAAACATCCTGCCACAGGCACCTAAAAAACTACAGCCTCTTGTTATTCATTTTTCTCTCACACTGGACTGTTTATTTATAGCGCAAAAAGTTGAACCGGGAGGAGGGGGGGGAAAAATTAAGAGGTTTCACACTCACTTCCACGCAGAAGTGACGCACGTGCAACGTGGCAGGGTTGGACAGCCAGGCGCTCAGCTTGTATTGTCCCTTCAGCTCTAGGTGGCACATTTTTAACCCTTGAGCTCTTGCTGTAAGTAATTAATTAGCTGGCCAGAGCTTCTTGGTTCTGCTTCATTCATACAACCACATCAGTTGAACTTAACTCGTTCTGGGACCCTCTGGATGGAAACCAAGTCCCCCCATAGTGGATATAATGTCCCTGAGCCTAAGCAGAAAGAGATGGGCAACTGTGATGGAGGGATCGTGGAAATGGCTCATCCATCCTCATCTCTGGCGCTTCAAGGGTGCCTCAAGGCCTGATCCTGATGGCCAGCAGAGTAAGAGAGGCTCCTTTCAGAGCTTAGAGAATACACGGAGGGTCTTCTCCCAAGATACCCTTTGGAGGAACCTCTTTCCCTCCACAGGCAGTACTGGCTGCCCAGCCTTCAGGGTCAGAAAAGCGAATACGCAATGCATCAAACACATTTCCAGAACCAAAGGTTGCTGCCAAATTTCAGGGGCTGATGGCTCATGGCTGACATTTCGTTCTGCTTTCTTTTAACTTTTCAGCACACATGAAGCAGGATGCATTCAATTTAGTAAGAGGATTTGGGGTTTTTTTAAATCATATTAGTTTTCATTGAAGATGCACCAAAACTGAGCCTTTAAAACATTTCTCACCATCCTTAAGAACAACTTGGGAAGCTCCAAAGTATCTCCCCCTTCCAGACTAGTGTTTCATGACTCAGATCATCCTTATATCCAGCAAAATTAAGTATTCCCGCCTCTCGTATCCTCCCTTCTCTGTTTTAATAGCTTCGTTTCTGGAAGCCTTCAAAACACACCAGCTAGAGGCCCCTCACAGAAATCTGGGGAAATGAGAGCTGAGCTGCTCAGCCTCTCGAGGAGTTTGACTTCCTTGCTTTTGAGTTGAATCAAAGAGGATTAACTCAACAGGTGCTTTACTGGAGAGTGGGAGGGAAAACAAAACACAATGAAACAACAGCCTACATGCACAAATAGCAGACGAATTCCTCCTCTTCTGGGCGATGAACTGCTAAAGCAGATGGCCAACATCCCCTGCTCCTTTAGACCCCAGTCACCCTCAGTTGCTGGCTTTAAAGACATCAAGTCTCAGAGCTCAAACGCTTCCCTTCAGTGGGTGTGGAAAGGCATCTTCCCAATTCAAACTTGACTCCTTAAGGGTTGAGCTGCCTCCCCTGCCCCTTACTCATGGTCTTCTCTACCCTGGTCATCCTCAGAAACACCTAACTGGAGAGCAAAGGACTTTCCAACAGCCCCTTTGCCTTATGCATCGAGTAGGGCAGCCAAAGCCAAGACTGCTGCCCCATAAATTCATGACGACTCCTTGCGGCTATTTTTTTTCCATGAACAGACAGACCATCAAACAGCATACACATCAACTGACCACATCGGTGACCGGCAGCTTTGTCTCCCTGCTGCCATGGAAAGCAAGCAGCACTTTGCTGTTCTGAGTTCTCACCGACCCAGGGCTGCCCCAGTAGGTTGTTCCCACCAACCTCCCACCCATTTATCAGGGCATAAGACGTGAGGGCTCAGGTCAGCTAAAATTCCACTGCAATCGAAAGCAGCAGCTTATGTTGTTTAGTGTTTTCTCCTCGTTTGCTTAAAAACATGAGAACTTCTGCAGTTTTCAGAGATTAATGTGCACACAAAGCCACTATTAACAGTCAAACTTTTTATCATTTTACTATCAAAATCATAAAGGAGAAACATATACAATGTCTTAAGCTGATGACTCGTGAGCCTATGCAGTGAGTAAATGGTTAGAGGATCTTTATATGCTGAAAGAACTGAAATGGGTCTGTCCGGAAGTGCCATTTCACACACGATATTAAATACATCTTCACATTACACAACCAAAAGAAATGCTACTTATTTCCAATATTTGTTTGGCAGAACAATATAGAAGCAACCTTTCCCCTCCTAAGTGACTAAAGCCTCACACAGTGTTTGTACTAATTTATTAAAAAAATTCTAGCTGAAGCCAAATGTTCAGCCCAACCAGTTTTCAAAAAAACCTCTGCTAACAAATTACCTGGATAATTTCCAGAAGCCTGAGTCCGATCTCTTTTTCTATTTCTTTCTCACAAAAAAAAAAAAACAACCCAAAACATATGGTGCATGTTAATTGTCAATCCGTATCGACGGCAAGATTTATGCTGGTAGGCATCTTTAAGAACAGCATCCTAGAAAATCAAATAGCTGAACGCCAATGAGCAATTGTCAATACAGAATAAAATCAATACGCTCCCCAATGTTTCTTAATGATAGACAGCTAACACTATTTGAACTGGCTTCTTTTGAAAGCTTTAATTTTATCAAACAACAGTCTTTCAGGAGCGATGATTTGGGGTTTTACTTTTTAACAAAGAGAGAAGTGGAGTGTGGCATGGCATTTAATATCTGGCTGAGATTTAAAACGCACGCTCCTTATGAAGTATGACATTTTATACCTGAAACCACAGGAACATTTCCCACATTTAAGTGATAGAGGGAAAATTCTTCAAATTAGATTTGAACTTTATACCTTCTAATTCTGCTCCAATTCTCCTCCTCCATGTACCACGCTTGGGCCTGATGAACATGCTGGTGCTATATCAAAGTCTAACAGCCCTGACTGCCGACAAATCCCCCTCACTTAGCCTTGAAGTAAGCAGCAAACCTCCTGTAGATCCGGTAGTTAATGTTAACTGGCAAAATAGCTCAGCCACTGATCACAAGGTTAAATGAACTGGTCAGCACAGCCCAGCTGGCAGAGCCACCCCTCCTGGGTGTCAGTGTGAGCGAGAAGCCAGCATTGAAGCCACGAGGCAGACCCAAGTCCCCAAGCGTGCCGTGAAGAGCCACCTTGAGCTCCTTCACGTGCTTTAATCCGAGTCTAAAGAAAAAACAAACGGCCATTTGCAAGGAAGCCATGAGCAACATCTCCCCAGGCTTGCCCATGAGAGGTCCTACTTCTCACTTTCCTGGACTCTCAGGTCTGCCGTGCAACTCAATTGCAATCAGGTCCCCATTCAGGGACAGTTGTCCTGCTCTAAAACTCTCCACGATGAGACAAGACACTGGGGCTCTGGGGTAGGGCTATGGAGTGAGGCAGCTTCTCGAGAGCAAGCCATCCAGCCAAGTCCACCCTCCTGGCCCTTCTCCACAACCCCAGCTTCACCCAGCTCACGAGCAGCATGCAGACGAGCCCCTTCCGTGACTCCTGTCAGCAAGAGATGCCTCATAGAGCACATTGCATCCTACACCCCAGGAAGGTGCAGCACAGGCATCTCACGACTGTCCGCATGGCCAAGCAAGCAACATGATCCTTGACTCCCAAGCAGTGGCCCAAAGCTTCCATCCGTCCGTCCAGTGCAACAGAGAATGCCCTGACACACAGCTTCTCCCTTTGTGTGCTCTTTGCACCAGCAACACACATAAAAAAAAAAAAAAAAAAAGAACAGAACACTCTGCCTTCCATCATGTGCCTTGGGGGACAATCCAGACCTTTGTAAAGTGCTTTGAAATATGAGTTGCAAAGACAGAACATTTTTCCTATTCTGTTCCTTGCTTTACTTAAGCCCCAACTCAATAAGAGACAGGTGCACTAAGCTCTTTGCCAGGGACCTGTGTCTAGAAGAACAAGGTCCTCCAGTTTTATACACTGTAAGCTCACTAGTCGCCTCTCTTAAGCTCATAATAAAAGACTTTTTTGAAAAATGATGGCACCTAGTTTCCAAGGCAGCAGAACTTTTAAGCTTGTGTTTGCAAGAGCCTAAGGAATTATGGATGCCAAAAGGAACATGCTGTATAAAACCCATCACCTAGCCCTGCTGGACAGATTAAATAGCACAGTTTTATTTTTTAATGCAACATGATCTGGACGAGGAAGTCGCTATCAATGCTATACAAAAAATGTACAATGTGTGGAATAGCAGCCATAAATCCCTTTAATCTCTGGTGGTGCCTAGAGATCTCAGATGGTTTGGTGCCTGTAGAGATTATGGGAGATGTGTGATCCCAGACTGGAAAGACTAAGACACTTCATGGTGTGGACTCACCATCAGTGGTCTGCTGGACCTCAGCTGCATTTCAGGCTGCAGAGCTCCAAGAGAAGAGACGAAAAGGGAGATAAAGGAAAGAAAAGGAGAAGAAAGCCAGAGATGGGGATGCAGAGCAGCTGTGTTGAACCTGAAGTGGAGACACAGCCACAGCAGAAGAGAAATACAGGGCAGTCTCTGAGGAGAGCAGTGTCCAAAAGCCCAGGCAGACCTATGTCCTCTCTCTTAAATTACTTGAAAGCTCAAGGAAACCTACAGCAAACCAGAACATCTCACAGCCCCGGGTTTCTCTGTTTAGAAATGTTTATTTTCTTGGGCTAAACCAATTACTTATTCTCAGTCATACACTACTCCCATTTCAGCTACAAAGCAGGCTTCTTTCTCATGAACAAAAAAAAAAACACTCTGCTTATTTCATAATTAATTTTCCTGCATGACTTTTCCCAGCAACATGATTCATTTTTACTTTTCTTCCAAGGTCCCTAAAAACTGATGAAAACAAAAAGCCTCTCAGCTAATGCCCGAGTTCCCTGCACACACTCACACACATCATTCTTCTGTAGTTTAATTTCCCATTTTTTAAATTAAGATGCTTGCTTTCCTCCAGCTTTTTCTTGGGAAGGTGAAGGCAGGGGGGAAGTGAGCAATGGGCATTACTTCATCTTTAATACAGTTTCCAACACAATAAAGACCATCCTTTACACTTTGACACTAAGGTGCTAATAGAAGGCAATAAATTCAGATTAATAAACATCCACACAGTATCAAACAATCCTTTTGCTCTTATTTCAGTTGCTTCAGAAAACTCCCTATTTTTTTTGTCTCAAACACATGTAATAGGTTGCTTTGCTATTAATTTTAGAAGCTATTTTTGAGCAATACCTTGCAGAACAAAAGAACTAAAGTAATTTTCTATTGTGACTCCAAATCCTTCATTTACTTTTTGAATTGCAAGCATTACTTCCTTTCTCTTGAAGATTTAGGAACGGTATCTTGATGTCTACGGCAAAAAGTCTTTAAATAGCTAAATAAAAAAAAAAAACCCACAACATTTTGGTCAAAAAGGTGATGTATATCTGCCCTTGCTAATAGAACTAAAAATCTGAGGTTCCCACCCAGGCTGTGAAGACTCAGTTAAGGTATTAAGTAAGAACAAAATATAAGTTGCTCACTGCTTTTGGGCCCCCACTGATCTGGAGATGGATGAGAATCAGGCACTGAAAGGAAGCAGACAAATTTCTAATGTAAATTGCATCAGCATGAAGACCTGCTTTCAAATCAACACTACTAACTACAAGCTAATTTTACACATCATATTCCAACCTCCTCCCCGTCCCAAGTAACAGGTACTCAGCATCGATCCAATACACAAACAGAACTCAGGCAATGGGCACAGCCATCACACAGCTCAAGAAATAATATGCTCTAGATACTTTTTATTATACTCTTGATCCTTCAAGGTTCACATTTTCAACCTTTTTCTCCAAAATCATGGCGGCTAGGAACTGTATTTTGAAAACTTGATAGCCAAGAGTCTCACCTAATTATACGAGCTGGGGCTTCAAGGAAGGAAAAAAAAAAAAAGCCATGGAACGCAGACACTGAGAGATTTATGGCAAAAAAAAATATGATCATTGGCAAAACACTCGTTGTCCCAAACTCCTTGCTTTTTCCTTTCCCCATCCGCTCTGTGGAGGAGTGCATTCTTTCCTCCCCAAAAAATGTGATGTGCTGTAATCCTGTCTCGTTAGCTTTGATTTTTCCCCTTTTAAAGAAGGAACCTTTTAATGTTCTGCAAGGGATGCTTCTAACTCCACACACAGGCAATAAATTAAAACTTTTTTTTTTTAACAAAACTCCAGCTTCACTGCCAGCTAGACAACATTTACAAGGAGGCAAAACAGCTGTATCGCCCTCGAAGCCAGGCTCCTACCAAACCAGCGCTCAGAAATCACAGTTTTGACTTTACAGGCTGCATTGCAACACAGTCTTTTTTTTTAAAAAAAAAAAAACAAAGCCAAAAGAAACCGAGGAAATCCTACTAGGAGTGATGAAGGACCAATAGGTGGGATGGAGATGGATGTCCCCAGCCTCGGCAGTCACTTCCCAGCTGCTCTCAGCCTACAGATGTGCTCTGGTTTGGGGATGCAGGTTTCTGGCTGTTGTGAGGGGAAGGAAAAAAAAAATTGAACAGTAGTAAACTGGTTTTTAAGTGGGAAGGGAATGGAAAACCATTAGGAACTTGCCTTGATAGGTACTCAGTAAAAGAAAAAAAAAAAAAAAAAAAGAACAAATCAACAGATGAAAAATGCAAGTGTGATAGGATCAGGCCCTTGGGAGGAAAAGTGGAATAAAGAGAAAAGAGGAGACAAAAAAAGAAGGAGGGGGGAAGAGGAGAAAGAAAAAAAGAGGAGAAAGAAAAAAAGAGGAGAAAGAAAAAAAGAGGAGAAAGAAAAAAAGAGGAGAAAGGAAAAAAAGAGGAGAAAGAAAAAAAAAGAGGAGAAAGAAAAGAGAGGAGAAAGAAAAAAAGAGGAGAAAGAAAAAAGAGGAGAAAGAAAAAAAGAGGAGAAAGAAAAAAAGAGGAGAAAGAAAAAAAAGAGGAGAAAGAAAAAAGAGGAGAGAAAAAAAAGAGAGGAGAAAGAAAAAAGAGAGGAGAAAGAAAAAAAAAGAGGAGAAAGAAAAAAGAGGAGAAAAAAAAAGAGGAGAAAGAAAAAAAGAGGAGAAAGAAAGGGAGAAAAAAATAAAACCAAAAAGAGGAAAAAAGAGGAGGAAAAAATAGGAGAAATGAGGAAAATATGAGAAAACGAGGGAAAATTGAGAGGAGAATGGAGGTAGACAAGGAAAAACTGACAAATGAGGAAAAATGAGAAGAAATTATGAAAAAAAAAAGAAGAAAACGAGGGAAAAAATCAGGAAAAATACGCAAAAGTGTGAAATGGGGCGAAATGATGAAAAAAAAATAGAAAAAAAAAATCAGGAAAACCGAGAGGGGGGGGAAAAAAAAAAAAAGGAAAAACTAACAACAGGAGTCACTTTCTTCCCCAGGGCAGGTCCTGAAGCAGCTCCGGGCAGGGCATCGCCGCCCCCCCTCCCCGTTCATCTCCGCGGTAACGGCCGCGGCTCGCTCGGGGCGGGCGGTTGCCGGGGCCGCGGAGGAGCCGCCGCCGCCGCCAGCCGGGGCCGGGCCGGGCCGCAGGGCCGGGGCAGCGGAGCGGGGATCGGGGCGGCACCTCGGCGGAGCCCCAGCATGTCTCAGGCGTGAGTAGCGGCAGGGCGCGGGGGCGAGGGGACCGCAGGTGCGCGGAGTGACGACCTCTGTTTCAGGGGGTAAAAAAAAAAAAATTACAAGAAATATTCACCGCTCCCCCCCCGCTCCTTCTCCACATAGCTCCGGTACAAAGGCGGCGCAGAGGGGGGGTTTGGGGGATCCATCCCTACCAAGTCTCATCAGGTCACCTCAGCAGCATTTAGGCCAATATTAATATTATTCCTCTTCATGACACTAGGCCCTCTTCTGCTTGCAAAAACGTACTTTTTCCCCACCCCTCTCTTACAGACAAAAATTTGCACATGCTGGGTTTTGTTTTGGGTTTTTTCCTGTAATGAACTCCTCATGCTTTCAGCACAATACAAAGCTGTAAAAGTTTATTTGCGATAACCAGACGCTGATGATGGCATTGGATCAAAGCGCCTGCAAGAAGCCGTACTCATTCCCCCAGAAATACTGCGAAGATACCAAGCCCCTATATTCAGAAAGCGTTATTATTGCTGCGCTAGTTGGGAACCCAACCATGACCATCGTTCAGGACGTTATCGCTCAGTGTTTTGCCGTTTGCAGGTCCAGCAGTACGAAACCCTGGGCACTGCCAGGCCCTCTATGGGGCAGCTTTTGTTCACAGTTCTGAGCTGGATGTGGCTTGCTCAGATGCAATAAATAACAGTACATTAGGACAAGGAAAAAATGAAAAATAAAAATAATCTCAGGCAGTATTTGCTGCCTGCTGATGCTCCTGTCTCCTGCACATTTAAGCTCTGACCCAGTCACACCTGACCGTGTCCAAGCCCCCAGCCCAGCAGGCTGTAAGCACATCCTCTGCTGGCTTGTTCACCATGGTCTTTCTCCTCCTCTGGCAGCCGTTACACCAGCCTCAAAGCCTCCCGTTTCCTTTGCTCAGCAGCATCTTTCCAAACTTCAGCTCTTTGCCAGGTAAAACCCCTCAGACTCCAAAATATCCTTCCGGCCTCAGAACTAGAGCAGCTTTCCTTGTCACCTCCACATGGCGTTCCCCCTAGCCCAGCCTCCTATCTCAATGCATTTGCAGTCCCAGCCAGATACGACTGCCAATTCCACTGCTTTCCAGCCAGACAGCTTCCCTTTCCTTGCTCCTTGACTCAGGAGAGAAGGATGAGCTGAGAGAAATAAAGACAGACATCACCAAGGGTAGTGCAGAGACTGGGTGGGGGCTGCATCCAAAGGACACAGACCCAGCACAGCCTCCAGCAGCCATAAATTCGAGGAAGGCTCGGGTAAATCCCCAGCTAATCCCATGCAGGGTTTGGCTTGTAACAGCACTTGCACTGCGCATGGTGACTTAGTTAAGGGAAGGTCACAAAGTAGTGGATAGTTATCTAACTTGCATTGTGGGTTTTTTTTTAAAAAAAAACAACCACAAAAGTAGTGTTTGACCTCTTTCTGAGAAAGTTATCTTGGAATCTGTCATTCCTACTCAGCATCTGAATCACAGCTGCCCTTAATTAAGCCAGATTAACACAAAGGAATTAACATGCATATAGATGGAAAAAAAACCCCTTATGCTTCAATCGTTCAGCTTTACTCCCTTTAATTTCAAGAGCGACAGGACTCTTTAGCATTTCCTACAGCATTGGCAGCACTGAACAGCAAATCCATATAAACATGATATACATCTCTGCACGACACGACAAAAATCTGTATAGTTCTGTTTCCAAACCAGGTAGTGGTGCTGGTAAGGGACACCAGTCTCACATTGATGCTGCTTGGCTCACTTAACCGTAATCACTCCATAGCTGTGCACAGCACGGCATTTATAGCTGGCCTAATCCAGTCCTTCCTAAACACAAAATCGGAGTATACACCAGTTCCTCAGCCACTGCATCTGTAGAGCTTGAGTAAAGCAGTGGGTGGGATAGCTTTGTTTACTGGGTTCTACGCCTCGGTCAGTGTACAAAGTCGTCTGGACAGTTTGTGCTTTGCTGTATTGCCTCAGCGACTGAGTTCAGGTTGAACCTGAGAATCTCAGCATTCCTTTTCAAACACAAGTACTTCTTTAAAAACCTGGGGGAAAAAATGAATCAAAAATGCTCCCAAACTATCAGTTAAGTAAAAAGTATTAAGATTCTTACCCAAATACACATGACCTTAGGGGTTTAATTTAATGATTTTTAAATGGTTGGGGCTGACAGTGCTGGCAAGTCCAGGAAAATTTTATCTTAATGTTTACTGTTCACAGCCTTGTGCGTTACTCAGCACAGACCTGAGTTGCCATCAGTGCCAGTAGTTATGAAATAGGAGCACGCTTTCCTTTTGTCTCAGACTATCTTGTTTTGCAAGGTACAGCTGAGTTGGTTCTCAAGTAAGTTACCAAGGCTACTGTTACATGATTGTATGTAGCGAGGTGTATGTGGCTGTGTACCCATAAATCATGCTAAATTAAAAGCATTTTTAAAGCCACATGACAAAAATGTAACAGACTGCCTTGAAGGTAGTGAAGCAAAGAGCTGACAGTGCATGGGGTTTATGAGAAAGAACTTCGGTGCTTTGAACAAATATGTTTTAGGGAGCATCACCTGGTTTGGTTGGAATAGGGATGGCCACTTGTCTTGTCATGTCGCATGGAAGACAGGCTCCATCCTACAAAGAGGCAGAAACCTCAGTAAGTCACAGCCAAGTCCGTAATACCAATTTTTCGATACTCTACAGTAGTCACATCCAATGTTCTGCACAGAAATGCTAGAGAGCACATAGCTTTTTTTGAGGCTGAGGTAAACAGCTGCTTTTTAGACATCTGGAAGAACAGCTGCTACAGACAGAGAGAAGCCACATGCGTCTCACGCAGCCACCTCGACGTGCAGGACGTACTAAGTGTGTGCACAGGGCAGTTGTCTCGCACGCACTGCAAGTCGGAGCAGTCAAACCGGCAGCTTTTGAAGCACAGTCATGCTGCGCACAATTTGCATTGCTGGGATTTTGGTATTTCCAATCAGTTTATGAGGCATATTCAGCATCCTCAAGGCCCTGTGATTTTAACAGAGGTGTGGGTCTAAAGCTCACAGAAGCGTGTTATTCCACCGCTTTAGTAAGCTTTGGATACTCGGAAAGCACTCAACTGTATTTCTGCGGGGTCAGCAAACTCCAGCAGCCAGCCAAGAGAAAAGTCAGCATGTCCACACATGCCCAACGTCTTCTAAGGGAGGGTTGTAGTGCCCACAAGAGAGCGTACCCATTACATTTGCCGTAGGGTTGATTAAGAAGTGCTGGACATACCACAATTCCTAAAGTACTCAAACCGCAGCATTTGCATACAGATGTACATTCCGTTCCAGACAGTGAACAGGAGATTTACATAGATGTGTTTGTGTTTGTTTCCTGCTGCATTTCCTCCTTTTTTATGAATTTGTTTACCGTTTACTTAACCATTTACTAGGATCTTGACCAGTAATTTCTTAATTTGCCCTAACAGTCCTAGTCCAGACACATTCTGAGCTGAGTCTTGGCACTGCTACCGTTTGTACCTCCTTTTGATAGCTACAAGGCATTTTCCACTGCCACCAAGGAGCTTTAAACAATCAAAAAGCTGTAAAGTTTAACCTCGTGTCACAAATAGAACTTATATTAATTCAGTGGTTAAATACTGATCTAAGACAAGATCTTCAGCATCTCCCCTTCTGTTTCTGACAGAAACAACCAAAAGAGAGCTATGTATTTTATATTACACCACCAAAGCTCGGTTAAAGAAAACTAAGGTTGCAAAACCAAAACATAAGAAAGCATCAGTGCAACTTTTAATCTCCTCTCTCCCTGTTTCACGTGGCTGCATTACGATGCAGTTTCCAATGCTGTGATCACATCCTATGTTCTTCCTGCGGGGCCCCAGCCTCATTCAGCAATTGGGCTGCTGTTGAATATTACTTCTTATCCCCTCATTCAGCATGTAGCCCCAGGCTGTGTTTTTCAAATTCCATCCAAATGCCACAATTATTAGTTTCCTCCTGGGCATTCCTAGCATGTTCTCTCTCATATATCTCCCAAGCACTCCCAGATTCATCTTTGCCCCTCTTTCCACCCCCGGTGAGCATAAGCATGTCATCCTGCTTATGTTACGGCAGAAAAACAGAGACAGAATAAAAATGATGGCAACTGAGGCTCAAACCTGCAACTCCCTCCGTGGCTCCGTTCACCCTTAATGAGCAGGTAGGGAAAGATCTTGTGCATTACTCATACAGTGTCTCCTTCGGGAGAAAGCATTGTCAAGTGGACATATGCAAGCAGCACTTGTGCTAGAAAACAGAAAGAAGAGGTTATAGTTTTCAAGAAACTGCATAGACCGTGTTAACTTCAAGTTTCCTGATCCTAGCAGGGGTAGGGCAGTACCCAGACACAGCGTTTGCCCTTTACATATGCAGCTGTAGGTAGCTGGACAGACAATTGCTCTTTCCTTTT
This sequence comes from Trogon surrucura, assembly GCA_020746105.1. NCBI lineage: Eukaryota > Metazoa > Chordata > Aves > Trogoniformes > Trogonidae > Trogon > Trogon surrucura. Next base: position 48,162,417 of record CM036621.1, on the reverse strand, counting down.
CTAAGGAAGAAAAATAAAATAAAATTATGCACCTAGGATGGTTAATGCTGAAATAAACTTCATTACCACACTCAGTGAAGTGTGGTATAGGCAAATGCTGCTCAGAGCTTAAGTAGGAAGGGTCTTCTCAGCTCTGGCCTGTTTCTGGCTATCCATGTGTCAACAAAGAGCTCACTACAGTATCTGCTGCAGCAATGCTACACAGTAATTGGATATTAGTTACCAAAATTCTCCTTCCCCATCCTTTCATGCTTCCTGGCCATGAGCAATACTGTTTGCAGAGGAGAGGAGGTTGCTTGTTCTCCTTACCTCAAGTGGAAGGGCAGCCTCCAGCCCGTGCAGCAGCTGCAACCTGACAGAAGGATGGCCCTTGGAGCACATGTCGGGCAAGTTCAGCCTAGGATGACGTCTCCCCTGCCTTAATCGCCTTGCAGTGTCCTCCTGTAAGAAAACAGACGTTTTTCCAGTCAGCCTCGTGAGCTCAGCTAGAGCAGGTGCTTGAGACCTACTGAGGTGCAGTGTTGCCGCTGCTGCTCAGTGAAGTGGGCTTCCTCGCCTTCCCTGCAGTTTCCCTGTTACATTTATGCCACAAAAATCTTTCATCCCCTATTTATTTTCCATCATAATACCAAAGACTGAAACTGGAGATGACAGAAGCATAGAGCTGTTCACCTTAACAACACCAGCAGGCTCTGTGTTTTCTTCCCATCGCAACCCAAGCCTATTAAGATTTATCCTTTATTTTCCCCAAATGCTTCAAATTCTGTAAAACATCGTGGCTAGAGGAAGAACACTTAGAAGAGTCATCTGACAGCATTATGTTTGCCACCAGCTAAGTTTGACATAAGTGTAAGCCTAATCTTCAGAAGCAAGGCAGGCCTGACCTGGCTCAGAACTGTGTGCCTGCATGTCTCCAGACTGCAGGCTAAAGCTTTTTAAGTCAGGAATTGACTAGGACAACCTTTCAGTCAGTTTGAATGTGTCATAAGGCCAGGCTGATCTCCACCTCTCTACTCCAAATAAAGTTTTGTCTGTGGTAAGACAGAAAAAAAAAAAAAGAAAAGAGAGGGCTACTCCTATATTTAGCCCAGCAATCACCATGCAATACTTGAGCAGGTTGTGGGGGAGCAGGTAGCTCTGCTGACCAGAATAAACCAGCAGTCATTTTAAGTCTGGTGATTTCCTGTGCGCTCTACTGTAGGTGATCCTGCTCTGGCAGGGGGGTTGGACTAGATGATCTTTAAGGTCCCTTCCAACCTTTAACATTCTGTGATTCTGTGATTTTGAGAAAGAGAAAAAAAAAAAACGAAACAGAGAAGGAGCAGCATTTGTACAAGACTCTTTTCCTCTCGTGGCCTCACTTTCCCCTCCCAACCTTTGTCTCTTGTTTCTTTATTTTACAGAGGCTGCAGGGCAGGGTTTCCCTCCCCGGTGTTTGCCCAGGGCTCAGCACAATGGCTGACCTGTCAGGCCCCGAGTATCTGGAGGAGACCCTGAGGAACTGGCCCCTGCACGCACTTCCTTCTTGTTAGACCCGTGTCTTGGTCTCCTCTCGCCTGCTTGGTGACACAGTGGTGAACGTGTGCTGGGCATCTCGTGCCCGCAGGAGCTTTGCTCCAGCACACAGGTCCCTGCTGCAGCCCACCTCCACGCCCTCTTGCTTGCACAAACCCTGACTGTGCCTTCTCCATTGCTCCTTAGAAGGCCCAACACAGATCAATCTCGTCTTCTGAGAAAGATACATGAAGGTAGCTTGCAGTAGCAGCATAGATGCTTCAGGAATGTTTTAAAATGCACATGACTTAGCTCTCATTTAATCAAGTGGGTGTTGCCATATTAGGGGAAGAGAGATGGGCCAGGTCAGTGTCAGAGAGATTTCTGTTCTCAGAGGACAACCGAAAAAAAACCCAAAAACCAAGCATCAAAGAGTTCAGCTCATATACAAATCCAGAGACAGATGCATCTTAGGAGTACAAACTGTGCCATGTCCTGGAATAACAGAAATAGTGTTCCCTTTGGCAGCTAAGTAAAACCACCAAGACACTTTGGGCAGGGGGAAAAAAGAAAAAACACACACACAAAGGTAACCCTACTGATGCCAGATTCCACTACTGGCTCAAGAGTGGTCTGAGGGACAGTTTGCATGCTCAGCACAAATCCTTCCAAGAAGGGGATGCTTCAGTCTCAAATTCATTAAGCGAGCAGGTTAACTTCAGCTATACGCAAAGCCAGCACATTTTTCCAAACGTAAGAAGAGATGGGTCAAGCAAACCATGCAGAGTTGGAGTGCCCTGGAATATTAAAAGGAGGCAATGCATAATTTGGCAGGATTTTCAACATCTCTCTATAACTTGAGCAGAAAAACTTATTACTAAGCTTCACTCTGAATAAGCCGATCAGGCTTTATTCTGAGCAATAAAAGTGAGATTCAAACTAGAAGTCATGCTATGGTAGAATAGTTTTCTTAAGCCCTTGTTTTAGACGCCGTGGGAGTGAAGAGAAGAGAAGGGACATTGGTTAGGAGGCAAAGCCTTAACCTTCCCTCCAAGCTGTAAGCTGCCAGAAAGCACTCTGGGGACTCTGAAGTTAAGTCACTTCATATGTTTTTTCCTCATCCCATTACAGCATTGCTTGTTGTCCCCATAACACTCCTATTTTGTAGTTGCTATGACAATTTGAAGCATTACTCACACTGCTATATACATGTCGAGAACAAGACACAGACTTTTTCTTCTCTAGGATTTAATAATATTATGCCTTAAGTAGGAGAATTATGCTCAGTCCTGCAAGTTACCTGCACTAGTAGGTCAGTTAGATGCTCTAATTCGATCTAATTCTGATGCAATATCATCCTCAGGCACAGATAGAGCTCACAATCTACCCATTACAGAACAGAAACAAGCCTGCAAGATGAACTGGAAACAGTAAATGAAAAGCCAGTGCTCTCAAGGCTGCGCTGCACTCCCCATTCAGCACGTGGAAGCGATTTTGAAGGAGTTTTACAACTTAATGCAAAGGGAGACTGAGCAAACAGGCAAAAACTCAGGGATTTAGGGGTCACATGCTGTCTGATTAACAGACAGGAGAATCAGTCCTCGCCTTTGCTTTTAACACGTCACCTTGAAGATGTGCATTACTCCTTCTGACTACCCTTGAACACACTTGTCTCCAAAGCTGGAGGGCTCCTCAGAAATACAGCAGCTCTGCCAAGTTCCCCAGAAAGGCCTGTAAACACCAAACGCATCTGATTCTTCAAACTAGTCCAGAAGGGCTCCCATTTGGATACTACTTAAACCTGAAATTATTATTTTAGTCCTGTTTTGGGGAGGGAAAACAAAAGGCTGTGCATGTGTCCTCTAGTTTTGGGTCAGGGTGGACCAAACATGTTTTTGCTTGTACTATCTACATATCAAGTATCTTGCTGTTCCCCCATCACGAGTTGAAGCACCAGGGCCAGGTCCCCGCAAGGTATCAGTCACCCCGACTGCAACAGGTACACAGGAGGTATTGGCTTCTCACAGCTGAAAATTTAGCAGTTTCACATCAATCTTTTCCTTCAGAACTTCATTTTCCAGGGGGCCTGTCCCTTCTTTTCCCCTTATTTACATAGAACATCACTGCTGCAAAAGCTACAACCATACCATAATATCCACTGTCTTACCATCTGACCCACACCAGCATGCTTGCAATGACCTTAATGCTTATCCGATAAACTAATGTTTCATGGAAGCAATTAAATCCATCTCTATTGCCTTATGTTAACATACTCTGAAAGGCTAGAGCCCTCTGGCCCCCTCTCCCCTCAAAAACTAATTCAAAAGTATAAATAAAAAGAAACTGGATATTAACTGGCTCAGCGGGGGGAACCACTTGACATTCCTCAGTCAGAGGAGGCAGAAAGGGAGATTATTGTCAATCGGAGTGGACAGTCACAGAGTCGGTTCTCGTTGCGGTACAATCCGTTGTCTCCGTGCAATAATCTGCATTCGAAACGCTCTGGCCCGAGGATACCCACCACTCGTAAATCAGCAGAGGGGTTGTGGGCACAGCCTACAGGGCTAGGCTTCCGCAGAGATTTATAACCTCCTCGCTATCAAACGGGTCGTGAGTAGGCACAGCTAAGTAAGTACAATACCGCGTTGTTTCCTTCTGTGCTGGAAAACCCCGCGAAGCTCCCACCAGCGTACACTCTTCCGCAGCCCGACTTGGGAGGAAGCGCACAGAACTCCCATTGATCGACGGGCAGAACTGTTAGGTCAAAGCAAACGCCGGCCTTGTTTGTGCCAAGCTTCTCCACTCTGCTGGTTTTATTTGGTTTATCTCCCGCACCTGGGTTAATTGCCGCAATTGAGCGATTCGGGGTGGTGCAATGGGATGTAAATGAAGTAGGAAAAAAGGAAGGGGAAAAACCCGGGTGGGCTGCAGAGGCAGTAGGAAAAGCAAGAGCAGCTGCTTCCTGCAGAAACCAGGTCAGCTGAGAAGTATAATACACACTTTTAAAAGTTAATAGTGCAAATTCAATAGCAGGGTCCAGATTGTTGGGGTATCTGCTGACTGCTCCAGTGAGTCCTGGCAAGCCCGTCAGCGTCCTGGACATGCAGCACACGCCCCGCGCTCAGGACACTTGTGGGGTGGAGTTTGTCTTGTCCACCCACTGGTCCCTCTTGCAGCACAAGCCTCAGGTCATTCTGTACTCTGTCTGAGATTGGGAGTGATAAAATCAGCTGACAGAGCTCCAATTTAGACATTTATGGTCAAGCCAGAGCAATGTTAACAGCTGCCCAGCTTTCTTGTCAGAGTTAACACACAAGCATTCCCTCAGTGCTGCTCAGACCAGGGGGAGATCTGCTCTGAAAGCTCATCTAAAGGAGGCAGGGCCTTTGACTGTGTTCATCCTTTTTTGAGAGGCTCTAGGAACAGCAAGTGTTAGCTTGGTTAAGCACGTGGATGGGTCTAGCTTGCACCATTGAGGCCAGTGGTCATTATTTCTAAGTCAGCTTTCCCTGTTAGCTTAGCCCACTGTTTTCCTCTCCTCCTGCAAACCTGGCAACATGAACCATTTTTCTCCCAGCGTAACTTAGACTCAGTGCAGAAGAAATTTCTTAGCTCTGCTAAGAAAGAAATGTTTTCATAGACATAAGATTTTTTTATACCTGTCACTCCCAAGAGAGAGACTCCACCCGGCAAAGAGAGGTTACAAAGCAGAACAGGTCCTAAAAGTGTCTTTAACTATCACAGATGTTAGCACCTTTCAGCAGCAAACTTGCCATTTAAGCCCTTCTCTGAATGAAAGCCTTATTGCCCAGAGTCTGTTTCTTGCTCCTTTGGGATGGTTTCCCATGATACTCTGCACTGATCTGCTTTTGCCACGAAAAACCACTGACAGCCAGTCCATACTCACATCAGAGCTCCACCGATTCCTACCACAACTACCAAGGCAGCAGCGTTGTCACTTCTGGAGATAAATCTGGCCTTAGGTGACATCCACGTCACACAGTGCTCTAGCCACTGGACCAAGCATTTAGCAATTGCTTGGAGTGCAATAGTTGCTACCGTAGAAATAAATTATTTTCCTCGCTTTGCATTTGAAATAGCACCCACAGCTACACTCTAGCATTGGCACCAGTACAGCCCTTAGCCTGCGGTTAGCTCTGAGCAACCATTTCAGACAGGCAGAAAAATCCTAGAATCATTCAGGTTGGAAAGCAACACACACTTTAGAAACATCAATTGGTTCTAATCCCAAACATTCAGGGACCTAAAGTAGACCTTCCTCCATCATAAGGGCTTTGAGATGGAGACATCTTTTCTGTTAAATCATCGTCTCAGTATAACTGAATGAAACAAATTATCAAGGTTGCAGCTTCAAGCATATGTTAAGGACAAAGTTGAAAAGTTTTAAGCTTTCATTAAAAAAAAAAAACAGCATTCGAAGATTTCTATTTTTAAAACAAGCAAAAAACCTTTTGCTAACGGTTTTTAAAATGCATTGTAGTTAAAATCTCTTCATAATTGTAGTGGCTCACATTTCCAGGCTTGCTTCTTTTGAGAAATTCACACACACAGAGCCCTGGCATCACTTTGTGCTAACTCTTGTTTTCATGTCAAGTTAACAGAGTCTTCTCTTTTCAATTAGCACTTACAATAAGATGTGGGCAGATGCCCAGAAAGACATCGACATCCAGCTCCAGAGAGAAAGAGAAGAGTCCAGCCGGCCGGAGATTGACCTCGTGAAAGCATTCAACACGTTAGCCACTTTCTACATCAAATACATGCAAATCTTCCGAAACTTGGAGATGGCCCATGACCAGCTCGTTCACCGGCAGAAGCGGGCAGCGATTCGGCAAGTGCTAGATGGCGTGATTGGCCGGATCCTGGAAATAAAGAAAGAGATGGTGCAGCTGGAGAACTCGGAATTTCATTACATTGATAATATCCTGGAAGATCTAAAGCTTCTCCCGGTGGGTCTACCTCTGTTATGAGGAACTTTGCCTGGGCTGTATTTTAAGGATAGTCACATTTATTTGCAGTCTGTGAAGTTCCAGCAAGTGATGTAGCTTTTCTGCATGTTCACTAGTGTCCCCAGTGATCGGTAATTGTGGCATTTTTGTTAAAGGTCAGTGTACATTAGATTTATAATGAGCATTATCTGTTGGACCAAGATTTTAAAAGCTGGTCTCCTTGGTCAACATGTTGCATTTCTGCTTCTCCACAACAGCACAGCCTCTGCGAATCTTTCTTTGTACGTATCCTAACATGAAATTGTATTTATTAACATGGACAGTTTTGTTGTTAATGTCGGCACCTTGGCTTCGCCCGGTGTTAATGTGGGATTAAATAGCAGACGAGCTACTGATAATTAAGATGCAGTCCACTTCGGTCTGCCCTTTGCATCGCTGTGAATCAGCCTGGCCTCAGGCCTCCTCCAGAGGTTATGGGCGATGCTAAATGTTTCATAGTCTGGTCTGCTAGTTCATGGTACAGCAAACTAGTAAAATGAGAAATCTGAGACAAGTCTCTTATTGTAAAGGAGGCAGGAGCCGAGAGCACATTCAACATCCAGGGTTCAGAACTGCCTGATGTAAAAGCAGCCCCCTGACACAGACGGCCCACAAACCAGATGGATACGACAATAAGGCAAAACCTTGAAGCCGTGCTCTTAAGAGCGGTATGAAAAATTAGATGGCAAAACGTGGTTACTTCTCTCGCAGACAGCTCCACCTATTGTCAAATTCAGGTACCGCTGCTTTTCTAAAGAAGAAGAGTTGGTGAATGACTTTTTTTCAGGATCCCAGTTATAATGTCAGATGTTTCTATGCATGTCTATTTCACTCTGCAAATTTAGGATAGTAATTGCCCTGGATTTTCGCCAGCTCTTCACCTTCTGCCTTGATTTCAGCAGAGAACTATTTTAAACTATGAGAAGACATACTAGAGAGTATAAACACATCTCCAGGAAACCCGATCCATCACATCATATTTTGAAATCATTAGGCACTGCTGTTTTCATGACTTATCAGTAAATCCACCTGCAGCAAAAAAGTTGGCAAGTCTGAAAAGTCATGCCTGACATCTAGTAAAAAACAAGCATAAATCCAAATTCCTGCACCACACCTTAAAATTAAGGAGGCATAACATACCTACGTACTACCAGAAAAATAGTCATTGAAAGTATATCCTTCTTTTTCAAAGAAAAAAATCATTTTCCATAGTGGATAGGAATACAGATTTATAGTTTGGGGTTTTTTTTTCTAAAATAATCATATATTATTGGTTACAAACAAAAATTACTGGCCAGTACATGAGAAATAACTTCTGTTTATTAAAGATTCTGTCCAGAAAGGATATGTCTAGTCCTTCCTCTCACAGTGTTGTCATGGGCTAAAACCCAGCATGATTGTAGCAGAGTAGCCTCATATCTTACGCAATGATATTGCATGTTTTTCACTTTGTCACTGCAAAGCCAGGCTTCATCTTTCTTTAGTTCAGTGCCTCATGTTTTTGTACGATTGCTTTCCAACACTCAATCACTCCATTTCCTGAGGTAATTGTGAAGGTATTTGGATACACAAATCCCACGTGGAGCCGGGAGTGGCTGAAAAGCTGCAAATTTGACTTGAGGATAAATATCACAAGCCTACCTTTTCAATGCTGGCCCCCAAAAAGAGAATATGAAGAGAAACAGGATCCTCCCTCCTTATCCATCCCAGTCCCAGTATTATGGCTTTGATCTCAGTGCTCAGTAAGTCACAGTTCTGAACCACTTGCAAGTAATGACCAGGTTACACGTCAGGGATGTTTATCACCCCTACGCAGGTTGACTCGCACTGCTACCCGACAGCCTTCTCATCCTATGAGAGGGTGCCCATACAAACCACTTGATTTCTTATACCTAAACACAAGACAGATTTGTGATCCATCCTGGAGCAATCTGAACTCAAACTACAACATAGAATCATTTCCATTCAACAATTAAGGATGTTGGAAGGTGCAAACAGGGAGCGTAACAAGACAAATATTTAGGAACTGTAGCAGACCAGACCTCTAACATGGATAAAACAACAGGGATAAACACAGTCCTACTTGGAAACTTTTTAACTTTTTTATGCTGCCATACCCTGTAGGTGTTTGAGGCAAGGCTGGATGTGGCACTTAGGGGCATGGTCTAGCTAATGTGGTGGTGCTGGGTCTCAGTCTGGACTTGATGATCTCAGAAGTCTTTTCCAGCCTAAATATTTCTGCGATTCTGTGAATAGAGATGTCCTGGTCTGCACAGTGTGCAACTGAGAGAATTAGTAATGAAAGCTTAAAGGTGGCAGTTTGCAGAGGCTGTTTTCATTGGCCACAGCCTTCCCTGCAAATTCTTGCTTTAGGAATTGGAAAGCCTTAGAGCTCTCAGGCAGCACATTTACCCCATGCCTGTATCAAGGCAGATGCCAGGCTTGTTCCATACAGCCAGCACTTTTCTACTTCGTATCTGTCCACACCAAAGCTGGCATCAAGGCTGCAAAGGATCAAGTCAAAGATCTCCCTAAGCAGGTCAAAGCCAGCTAGTTTTCATAGCAGACAGAGAGCACTAATAATCAGGCAGCATCATCTTGTGCCTGCTTAGGCTCCTTGGGCAAAAGGACCAAGTGCCCGCATATAACTGGGGGCAAATTATTGTGTAACATGACCGTGCAACTCCTCGTGAGTTACACCACTGGGTAACTAGTGCCTGTCTTCCCCATCCCTCCCTTCTTTCCTCCTGGGTAAGTCATTTGCTTGAGGAAATACTCTAGATGTTCCTGAAACAGTACATAGGGAACATGGCACCAGTATAAACCAGACCTGTGAAGATACATTGCCTGCCCCCCCGCAAAGAAATGTACTTGCCAGTAATCGGTCGTTAAGAGTTGCACTGAAGTCTGGAGATAAAGAACAGGTTACATCACTCTGCAGCATCCGAACTTTGGGGGAGTTTTTTTATCTTCCTGTCTGTGTCTTTTTTCATTTCTCAACAAGAGCAGAATTCTAAAGGAAAAGAGTTGGTAGAAATGTGAATCAGTTATACCTTTTTAATGATAGAAATGAGTAAAGACAGCCACTTCTTATAGACTGAACGTGATGATCTCAGAGGTCTTTTCCAGCCTCAATAATTCCGTGATTCTAATCACACCTGATTTTGAAAGGTGACTGAGATATTGCAGTCACAGACGGTGACAGTTTGTCTAGAATTAGAAATACCTGTAGACAAACAGAATTGTGCTTTGGTTCCTTGTAACGGTTAAAAAAAAATGCAAGAGAACGATCTATTTTTCATGTTGATTGAAAAAAGAAGTGGAATAATCATACAACCAGAGCTACTCAATTCAGTGAAAATCAAGTTTAAATTTCACAGAATCACAGAATCACAGAATGTTAAAGGTTGGAAGGGACCTCAAAGATCATCTAGTCCAACCCCCCTGCCAGAGCAGGATCACCTACACTAGAGCGCACAGGAACGCGTCCAGGCGGGTTTTGAATGTCTCAAGAGATGGAGATTCCACAACCTCCCTAGGCAGCCTGTTCCAGTGCTCAGTCACCCTCACAGTGAAAAAGTTTTTCCTCATATTTTTCTGGAACCTCCTGTGTTCCAGCTTCCACCCATTGCCCCTTGTCCTGTCAGTGGACGCCGCTGAAAAGAGCCTGGCTCCATCCTCCTGACATTCCCCCTTGACATATTTATAAACATTGATGAGGTCACCCCTCAGCCTCCTCTTCTCCAAGCTAAAGAGATCCAGCTCCTTCAGCCTTTCCTCATAAGGGAGATGCTCCACTCCCTTCACCATCTTTGTGGCTCTACGCTGGACTCTCTCAAGCAGCTCCCTGTCCTTCTTGAACTGAGGGGCCCAGAACTGGACACAATATTCCAGATGCGGCCTCACCAGGGCAGAGTAGAGGGGCAGGAGGACCTCTCTTGACCTACTTGCTACTCCCCTTCTAATACACCCCAGGATGCCATTGGCCTTCTTGGCCACGAGGGCACACTGCTGGCTCATGGTCATCCTGCTGTCCACTAGAACCCCCAGGTCCCTTTCCCCTGCACTGCTCTCCAGCAGGGCAGTCCCCAACCTATATTGGCACATGGGGTTATTTTTTCCCAAGTGCAAAACTCTACACTTGCCCTTATTAAACTTCATCAGATTTCTCCCCGCCCAGCCCTCCAGCCTGTCCAGGTCTCTCTGAATGGCTGCACAGCCTTCTGGTGTGTCAACCACTCCCCCCAACTTCGTATCATCAGCAAGTTTGCTGATAACATTCTCTAATCCCTCATCCAGATCATTGATGAATATATTAAACAGCACCGGCCCAAGCACTGACCCCTGAGGGACCCCACTAGACACAGGCATCCAGCCAGACTCGGCCCCATTGACCACAACCCTCTGGCTTCTTCCCTTCAACCAGTTCTCGACCCACCTCACTACTTGGTCATCCAAACCACACTTCCTCAGTTTACCTATGAGGATGCTGTGGGAGACGGTGTCAAAGGCCTTGCTGATGTCCAGGTAGACCACGTCCACTGCATGGCCACCATCCATCCACCTGGTTATGTCTTCGTAAAAGGCTATCAGGTTGGTCAAACATGACTTCCCCTTGGCAAAGCCATGCTGACTGCCCCTAATAACCTTCTTATCCTTGATATGCCTAGAGACAGTGTCAAGGATAAGATGTTCCATCACCTTTCCAGGGATGGAGGTGAGGCTGACCGGTCTGTAGTTACTCGGGTCATCCTTCCTGCCCTTCTTATAGACTGGAGTGACATTCGCTTTCCTCCAGTCTTCAGGCACCTCACCTGTTACCCACGACTTACCAAAGATGATGGAGAGTGGCCTAGCAATGACTCCCGCCAGCTCCCTCAGCACCCGTGGGTGCATCCCATCAGGGCCCATGGATAAATTTCCGGTAACTGTGCCAAATATTTTAATAGTTTGATAATATAATTGAGCCATTATATTAAAAAAAATATTTCTGGGCCGCTACGGTTCAGAAACTGGGTTGATTTATTTGTTTTTGTTGAATTAGCCCTTAAGTAATTGCAAAGTAACAGCTCAGCAGCTGTTACAGAGGTCAAATTCCCCAACACTCCAAAGTGCTCAACGTTCTCAGTCTCATTTAATTGCTTTGTAAAGGTGTTCAATTAATAAGTAATGTTATTTTAATGCAGTTCTAAAAAGTATCTTATGACTATTTCTTCCTCTAGGAAGACATAGAAGTACCTATCCCACGGTATTTTGTTAAAGAAAAGCTGGGAGTCCTGCAGGAGAGGGAGAAACTCCTTGATCAGATTTTGCTTGACACTGCATTGCAAGTACAGGTAAGTGTGCCACATACCTGCAGAATAACACGATTAACTTTTTTAGTTTACAGCCACACGTGTCTGAACACTGAGCCACTGAAGTGAAAAGTACGTTCATAGAAATTTGGAAGTAAAAGTTTGTTTAAACATAAGGCGCAAATAGAAGGGAACATAAACTTTTCCTGTCTAACAGTATCCAGTCACATCTTGAATCTAGTTAAGACCAAAATGAATCAACTTTGCTTTACATGTGTGAGGACATCAGAGAAAGGGCAGCACCATGGCCAGGTTTAGGAGGTGCTTTATTTGTCTTGCTAACTCTCATCATGTAATTAGATCAGAAATCACGTTGGGCTTAAGTTTTACTGAACCAGGATCCTTGATTGGAACAGGCGAAACTCCAGAGTTCAGGTCAGCACAACTGTTAGCATGCAGTTGTTTATAACCTCTGAACAATGACTGCAGTCTCTTCTGTAGAGCTAGAGAGCTGCAGCTGCTAGGAGGAGTAGAAAATTGCATTTTGGCAGAGCAGAAGTCATTACAGAGAAGTACACGAGCGCTCCAGTGAAGAGTGTTCTGGATTTGATATACTTTTGACCTTTTAGAAATGGCGCATTGCCTGCAAGCAATCATTGCTAACCCCTGGAAGAAAACAACTGTGCCTACACATCTGGTCAACCTCAATGCATAGATGTTACAGCCATAAGAGACAGTCCTGATCAGGCCACTTAGACAAACTGCTGCACTACCCCAGCCCTGGAATTCTGCACCAGTAACCATGCTGGTGGGGAATGTCTGCGTATTGATCCTGCAAAGCAAAGGAGGGAAGGTTCCCAGGGAAGGAAGCAGCACCGGTCAGACAGAGGCAGTCGGCAGAGACACAGCGCAGGCTCTCTGCTAGATTATTTTAATGGGCAGCTGCAGTCCTCTTGGCCTCCACAGTAAATCTCTGGGTAAATTCTCTGCTTTTCTAGTAGTCTGACGTTGGTCTGTGGAGATCCTCTCTTTCGGCACGTTTTATTTCCCGCAGTTCTGCTCTCATCCCTTGTCAGCATGGCACCCGTCACAGATGAGACTCTGGTATGCAGCCAGCTCACCAGGGAGCATCAGGCTCCCGTACTTTGAGCTCCAGTAAGGTCCAGGTCTCTCTTACCAGGATGCCACAAGAGAGGCACAGGATTCAATAAACATGAATGAAATAGTCTCACATAGTATGAGTCTACTCAGTGCCGTGCACTGCACTTCCAGTTCAGTCACCACTGGGATTGCTAGAGGCTTGTCAGCACTTCTGCATGCATCATAGCAAGCTGTGTATGCTCAGGAAATGCTGACTGCTATGTGACAGACCACTGTATTCTTCAGTGTCCATGGCAGTGCTGTTACAAGCAGTCTAACATAAATAAAACACAGTGGAGTTCATCAGAGGAGTCTGCTCTGCAGATCATTTGTCCTTCTATGTAGTTCTGTTCTAGAAAGCACAGCTGAAAGCATACTGTAGTGAGCTCGACACAATATATATAGAAGCATTAAACATGAACTGTCTCCAATCAGGGGATTAGTGTCAAGAAAGGACAATAATTCAGCTTTTCCATGGGGAACGTGAGGGGTTAACAAGAATTCTCAGGAGTGAGAAGGGGGAGGCCCTCTCTCCAGCTGTTCTGTTCCAATATGTTTTTCTCTGAGCTCTTCTACTGGGGCTGGGCTGACTCAGAACAGCCCATCCTTCCATTCAGCAAAGGAGCTGGGGTCCCAGCAGCACATCCAGAAACAAGTCCCTTCAGCAAAATAAAAGGAAGACATTACATAGCTTAAGAAATTCTCGTTTTAATAGGACAGAGCCCTGTGGGTCTTTGTGTCTCCTCTCTCAAATTGAAGTTCAGCAGGATGCATATAGAGCCATGTTTGCTTCCCGCAATAGCATCAGGCTTTCCTTGTCACGCTTCAACATGTCAGGTTCACTTTCTCTGAAGGATCCTCTGTAAAACACATCTCTCAGGATATCAAACTTGCAAGATATTGCCAGGTAGTACTGAGATAGGAATCTCTGCTGTTCGTGACAGCATTTTTTTTTGTCTTAGAAAGTTTCTGAAAAAAGTTCACTTGTTGTTTCACTCACCAGCTGAAGTAGGCAATTAACCAAATATGTAACTAATACTTTGCTTGTCCGTTCCTTTTTGGCTGTGCTGTTGAAGAAGCCTGACAAGGCCATGACGATCAAGGAAGCCGTTAAGGTGATCCAGGTTTCAGAACGGGCTCGCCAAGGCCGTTGTCGAGCAGCATTCATGAAGAGAATTTACCTTCAAGATAAGAGAGAAAGACCAAGTAAACTTCACGTCCAGACTGGTCCAAGTCCAGATGAAGCTGCCACTTGCATTCAAAAGGTGAAATCTCTGATTTAACAACAATTTTAGCAGAATTAAAGACAATGTTTTTTGTCAGAAGAATAGCGGTAGACAGAAACGCTGTTCATAGGATGTGAGGCATTCTGAAATGATAGCTTTCAGGACTTCTAGCCAGGTGAAATACATCATTTAAACCACTTAACAAAATGAAAAAGGACCCTAGATGCAAGATCAATGGAAACAGTCCTGCACTGGCAATGCAGAATGACTTTATAACCTACATGTTGTCTTTCCATTCTGATTTTTATGACCTCAGTTGCTCTGTCTGGCATCCCCCTGGAATCCAGCACATCTCAGAGAATTCGTGCCTTTTCCTGTGATCACTGGGGAAAGAGTTCATTCCATATCCTGAAAAAAATTACAGAAGGAGATCACTGCTAAATTTCAGAAAAAGTCCTTACATGTGAATAATTCGGATACTCCAACCTGTTGAAAGAAAGATGATTCTAAATCTTATATCTAAACACTCTTTGAAACCTTGATATTGTCATGTTTAGAAACTAGAAACATCAGTGTGAGGGGTAACAAACCTCAAAATTTGGGTGTGGGGTTGTTTTTTTTTAAAAAAAAAAAAGCAGATGGCAACCTGCTAAAGAGTAATAGTTTCAATTGTATATTGTGCCTTTCCTTCCTCTATTTGTTTTTTCCTATGTCTGCCCCGGTAAAGGAAGCTGTAACAAGGCCCATTTATCTCATTAGAGTTTTGTTTACAATTCAGGTTTGGCGTGGATATATCCAGCGCAAGAAAACAGAAAAAATGAGAGAAGAGGAAATGATATTTCTGGGGATGGTAAGTAGCGTTGCCAAGAAAACATAAAATGCCACAGTCTGTCTGTTGTTCAGACTTTTGTAATTTAGCAGAAGATGAGAAAATAATTTCTAAGATTCTTCCTATTTTAAAAGGAGTCTCTAAGGAATACAAAACTAAACTGAAATGATAGATGGCACAGAAGTAGCACAATTTGTCTTAAGCTGCATGTTTTTGTGCTATATATACATAGTCCAACATCTACAGCAGATGTGGAAACGGGCAACGTAGAATTTGTTTCTGGGGAATTTGGCCCAGGCACAGCAGAGCAAAGAAATTTTATTAATAAATTTTTAATTCACAATTCCAAGACACTTGAGCTTCCCTATTCCTAGAGTAAAATTAAAGCAGCAAAGCTTCTTCTCCCACCTCTTTACAGGGCACCACATATATATCTTAAAAGAAGGAAAAGGGACATTAGAACTGCCAACTTTTCCCCCCACCCTCCCCTGAACTGCCCATTCCAGAAAGAACCTGTTCCTCCCACAATTAGAGAAGGTACATCTCCTCGTCCCACCACCATCTTCCTTCCTAGCAACTGCCCGAGAAAAAGGATAAACTCTTTATGCTTCACTTTTTCTTTGGGTGCCTTGGTTAGACACTAACGGGCGTCAAGCCTCACAGCTCCTACCGAGCTCTGCTAAAGCTCCTTTGTGGCACCCCAGGACAGAAACGCGTCACCGCTCTGTGTTTGGTAGGTTTCTTTATAACTCCATCTTCTGCAGTTCTTAAGTGATTAATTTACAAATTATCTGTGGGATTTTGAATTGAAACATGCTTTCTGCTTCTCCCAGACAATGTGGATGATTTTCTTGCCTTAGCTACATTATAGGTTTATGAAAACTAGTTGTGCCTATAGCATACATCTGACAAACATGTACCGGCAGTTAAGAATGACCTTTAAAATCTTATCTTTAGGAACTAACATGTACATTTGCCTAAGCTTTGCCATGTTAAATACAGATAAGACCTTATGCATTGTTGTCTTTAGTATCAGCTTGCTGGTCTTTAACAGTAAATGTGGCCAGCATAGCTAAACAAAGCTTTGGTTGCTGATTCTGCCTCTGTTTAAGACAAATAAAATTTCCAGAGATTTTGACTAGTGCAGACTTAGAATGGTGAGTACTTGGGATTTACTGAACATGAACTAGAAATTACATTTTGCAATACAAGGGATCATTTCCTATCAAATCCTGTGACAGTTTCTGTTGAGTCTTAAGAGTCTTAGGAAGGAAACCTAAGTCTGCTACCAGTTACTGGAGGGTTCACAGCCGAGCACTCTTTTCATGATGGCCGATGGTAGGAGTAACTGATAACTAGGATGCAAATAGTATAGTTTATGAGGAGGAAATCTGTATGATCATAGGGATGAAGGGAATTAAAACCAAACACGTATGGCATATTCATTTCCTGACCTCCATTTAGGAGCAAGAGAATTGATGTTTGTAACTCTGCACTAAGACTCATTACTCTTTATCAAGTCTATAATCAAAGGATGTAGGGAAAAAGTTGATACCTCTAAATAATAATAATTAAAAAACCCTCTTCATTTTTGTAGTGTTTTTATATCCTCCGTTTGTGTTTCCCTTTTACTTTTCATGTTGCATTCCCTTCCATGGTCTCCAAAGGAAGTGAGTGGCAAGTAGGCAGTGGTTCACACTGACAGATGGGCAGCGAGCTCCAAAGGTCAAGTCCCTTTGATGTATGATCACGTCAGCCCTCTAAAAAATGACCACAGATCTTCATGTGTAAATATGTTGAATTTGCTTTTCTAATGCTGCATGACTTAGATAAATTAGAAGACTGAGCCATCCATTACTCCAAGTCCATCCCAAAGGAGACTTGACTTTTACTGCAATAAATACAAATTTTCTTGTAATTGTAGCCGATTTTAAAATGTCTATGTTGCTTTCATATAAAGACTGCCTCGCAATAGGAACTAGTCCATCTGAAGCTCTGAATAATGATTTTTGGAAAAATCCAATTGTGCTGGCCTAAAAAATGTGGAAATACATGCAGAGACCAAGAATTGTCCAGTCTTTTACTTAATTCATCATTCTTTTCTTTACTCTGTACTTGCTTCAGAAAAATTTACATATCTTTTCTGGGATTTGATTCTATTTCATCTTTTGTTTGATGACAGAGTAGAAGCCTATGTTCCAGAGATATTTCTTGGCTCAAAAGTAAAGCCTCGTTATTATTATTATTATTTATTAAAGCTTAATTGCAGAAACAGCATGATTCCCTCAGCACATGCTTTTCTAAATCTCCGATAAATCACAATTTGCAATACTGGTTTAATTTATAAAGAGAAACGAGCCTCACTAGGAGCACATATATCTTGATAACTGTATCCTGACGTGTTTCCTGATCCTCCTCACATTGCTGCCACAAGGTTGTTTACTACCAGCTCCAGCAAGACCACCCTAACCAATGTTCCAGGCACAGGTCTGTGTTTAAGCTGCAAGAAAACTCATTACATCGTCTTGAAAATGTGCACATGCTGTCCAGAGAAACTTGTATGTCCAGGATCTGAGTATTTCACTGTTAGAGACCCATTGCAATGTACCATTTTTCCAGTTTTTAAGCTGCTGTATGCTTCCACTTGTCGGTTTCGGGCATTTTTAAGTCCCTTGTTGTTAAAAACCCCAGTTAGAGGTTGCTGGGATCATTTCATTTTGCTGCGGCACAAATTAGTTACCAGCCTGGGGTAACTGGGTGCGTGACCTGGGTTTTGGCAACTGCTTTGCCTCAGAGTGGTGCAGAACAACCCAAACCTAATAACGGAGCTACTCACAACCCTCTCCCTCACAACCTTGCCTCACAAGGTTAGACCCTGCGGGAAGTTATAATTATCATCTCGGAACACAGGCCAGTGGAAAAAGGAAAAGCTGTTTTTGACGTAAAACATTGGGGTAAACAATTTGCAGTCTGATTTATAGAAGGGTAGGAGGAACCTAGGAACAAGGAATACAAAAAAGACAAGACAAAATCCATCCCAGTTTAGGGCCTTAGCCTACAGTTGTTGCAGCTTTGAGGCAGGAGTACTCTGAAGACCTGGACATCCCTTTGCTCATGTTTTCACTTAACAAGCACAGATAATCGATCCCTTTGGAGCCAAGTGCTCTACATGCCTAAACAATTTGTAGGGCTGAGCCTTTCGTGGTTTGCACATGCAAACCTTCTTGTCTCACAGATACATCTCTTGATTTAGTTACACAGCTCTCTCACTGTTCTGTAATTTCAGGCCTTACCAAGGAGTTAATAGAATTTTCTCATGTATTTTCTACCATTCTTCCCTCCTCCATAACCTTTTCACATGAAAGGACCGATGTGGTCTTAAATAAAAAAATTCTTCTCTCCTTCTTACCTCTTTGAAACATACCCTAATTTAGGCATGTTGCCTTGGGTAATGCTTTTATTTATATCTGAGAAAATAGTCTGCCAAACATTCCTTGTTCTCCAAATTCCTGATAAATATAATTCATTTCACCCCGTCAGAAAAAAAAATAAAAATTAGCATTTCCCAGAATAGCCTTCTGTGTAAACATTATAGACTGCGACTAAATAAATATTGTATGGGATTTAACAAACTGCAAACTTCATGAGTGAGTGAAATTTGAAATATTTTTTCAGCTCTTGAAAGTGAGCAGTTACAACAGTGGTACACACCAGGCCTGTTTTTATCAAGTGTAAGAGGAAAATGACTTTTGTTTTACTTGCAACCTAGTTGACATTTAGATGTCAGCGCAAAGTTATGTTATTTCACTGGCATACATACACATCTAAACAGCGATAACTAATCTTTCCTTTTTTCAATATAAATTTTAAGCCTGCCTAATTTTGAAATCTAAAGACGCTGGGAAGCAAGAAGCCTGCTCAGTAATTTGGCTTTCATTGGTTGGAGTCACACTAACAATGAAATCACTGCCTTTCAGCGTCCAAAGCATACTTGCCATTTTTAGTAGGAATTTGACAGCATGCCCAGGTATAATGTTGGAAATAAACATAACCAAAATTATATAAACTTATATAGGCATGAGTATGTTTTCTCCACTTAAAATTTTCTCTCATCTTATTTAAAAAAGTGCTGCGTGTCATTTTTATATATATATAATATAAATGCATAAAACAGCCCTTTTCAATATTTTTCTAACAAGGTCTCTTACTACAAATGCTTTGTTTGAATGCGTATGACAATTACTTTAATTGGCAAAGCCGTTGAAGTGAATCATATAGTAGAGAAGCTTTAATGAATGCAATATATTTTGCTTAGTTGTTCCTTTTTTTGTGCCTAATTTAGGAATTCAGCCATATAATTGATGTGGCTATCGTCATTTGTGTACCATGGAACCTATATGAATACAGCCTTCAGAAGAGAGATGCATCTTTAAAATACATTCTTTTCACAGCCAGACAAAATACATTGAGGAAACAAGAACAAAGATAACTCCTATGTTCAATTTTTAAAGATAATTTGGATCACAGTTTAAAATTGAGTAGAGTAACAGTCAGAAGTAAAGAACAGGACCCCAGTTGCTTAAGTGATAAATTCTTTTAGTCGGCTAGTAAGGAGTTACTTGCCCCAAGTAGTCAAATGTCAAAAAAAAAAAAAATAATCTCACTTTGACCATTGGTGAAAGTGAGTGACCATTAAAACTACAAAAATACTTTTCTTAGGAAATAAAGTCCTCCAGAGAAGCAAACTGTACTAGTGCTGAAAATAAGCAATCTACAGCAAAAGGCTACACTAGTGTGTCTTTCAAAAGATGCTAATTACGGACAACACTGTCTGGAGTAGGACATTTACCGAAGAAGACCCATGAAAGCGTGCAGTGTGTGTTTCAGCTGCACTGTTTGAAGTCTAAGAGAAGAAGCTGTCCTAAATTAAATACCTGGTAATAAAAGCCACAGTAAATCTACCTTTCAGGCATAATACGAGTGCTAGCCTTAAAACGTGAAGTCAAACGAAATGTATGTATTTCATGGAAAGGAAGACTATTTTTCCATGTAAGCGTAGTTGTAATGGAACAATCGAAGAGCAGTTAGTTCCACAGCGTGGGGCCTCCTAGATGTAGAGCTGTAGCCCTAAGCATGTTCAGCCAGCCTGCACACCTCTAAGTGTTTTATAATGAACAATAAAGCAGTCTGTGCTGGGAAGAGCTGTTGAGCTGACTAAGCAGAAGGGCAGGCTTTTCAAGCTAGGAGAGGAGAGTGATCTGTGCAATCGAGTTCCAAAGTCAAAAAGGGAAAGAGCACAGAGGCTTTCATCACGTTTGCTTACCTGGGACGTGTAGGGAACTTCTTTCCTTCTGCTGGTGGGTCTTCCACTTTCATAAAGCCTAAATTCTCTTTGGGAAGGGGAGGAGGAGGAGTAAAGAAGAGCAGAATCTAACAGCGCTCCCATCAGTGTGCTTGTGACTGATGAGTTGGAATAAAATTCTCTTTTAGACAAATGTCCATTTTGCCTTATTAATTTAAACAAGGATCTTAAAGACAAAGCCCATCAAACATTAGATAAGCATTTTAAGTTAATGGACCGTGTAGTCCTATTTTCCCCCACAAACTCAGGAATCTTCATATTATGTCCTATTTTTACAGTAACATCAATTATTAATATGTATACTTTTGCTGACAGAGGACCACACTAAAAATGTGAGTTTCGTTATCCAGTTCTGGGTCATTAACTGTGAAAAGCTTGTAAATATAATGGTTTATTCACATGGGAAGCCTTCATTAAGATGCATTATTCTACAACTGATGTGGCAGCACTGCATTATCAAGTTCACTGTCTCCATCTAATATTTGTAATTTGTTTCTAAATGAGTTGCTGTTTGTAGGGCAAGTTAACAAATTTGAATTTCACATGGCCAAAGAAATTTCTTAAAGATGGGAAAATGCTTCTTCCCCCAAGGAAAAGCGATTTATTAGTGTCTTACTGTAGAATGCCTCCCTTTGATTCAGAAGCAGAAACATTAGAGGCGCTGAGAGAAGCAACGTTCAAAATAAATTGGCTTTTGTCTTCCTTAACACGCACATTAAGTATAGAGGGCTATAAAATCAGCACTCATCATGTTGTCTCAGTATAACTCTTTAGAGCTCCAGAACAAGCATGGGACCACATGGGAAGTTGTTCCACAGTACTGGAAGGCACAGGTCAAAGTCTGGCTGTCAGGGAGGCGTCCGGGTTGGAGCTGTTTGAAGCCATCCTCTCACACTGTCCATCAGTCTTAGCTCTCCGTCTGCCATTTCAATGCTTATCTTCTCCCACACCCTCGGATGGCCAAAGCCTTTTCAGACATCCTTTCTTCCGAATTCTGCTCCTTGACAGGAGAATACAAACGCCACTGGGGCCGTCATGTAGACTGGCTCAATCTGAAGACCCAAGAGTGCCTGAAGATGAATGCAAGGCCTCAGCTGTTAGAATTGTCTCCTCATTACTGAGCCAGGGTTAGGAATGTATTATATTCTAAAGCTGGTGAGGTTTAGGATGACACATACTCTCGTGATTAGGACAAGAACACTGAACAAAAGAAAGTGAGTTTAACATAGTGGCTTTCTTCAATTGCAAAGCAAGAAGGTGGAAGCAGTGTTCTCTAATTCACATCACCGTGCTATTCATAGCCTTTTTTTAAGATGGTGTAACAGCCTAAAACATTTTGTGTCATCCAGTAGGCGCCTGAGGACTCAGTTTTCTTTCCTCAGTCTTCCACTTGACAAGAGAAAAGCATTTGCTATGAAAATGCATCACAAATGCACAACAAATGGTAGAGAACTGACAGTTAAACAGTGGTACAGTTACATCCTCTTCAGGAGCTCCTGCCACTGACATGTCTATTTTTAGGTTATGTTGCTAAATTCACTTCCAACACACAACTTTTATCTAGCTCATCTTCTTATTCCCTACCTACACTTTACCAACTGATTGCTTCCCTGGATCATTCACACCCCTAAAAGTACACTTGAATCAATTCTTACAGGCCAGGAAACCAGTTTTTAAGATAGCTCACGTACACGAGTTCTTTTGATGTTTCCTCATCCTTGTTTGCCTCACGTCCTGTTCATTTTTGTTGTAACTGCACTGATTTCAAAGTAAGAGAATTAAAAAGTCAGGCCAGTTGTACATTCACCTGTAATGTTTTACTTAAAAGCCAGATAAGCGTGATTTCCCCACTGCCACACAGTGCTTGCCTTCTCCTCCTCCTCGCCCAGAAGAGAAGCCAGCCTTCAGTTCCTGACATACGTCAGCCTCCTGGTCTTCACTCATCAACACGGCGCACTGAGTGTGTTCAACATTAGACAGCCACGGATGCTTCAGAACCCATTTATCACAGCCAGCTGCACTCTTCATTTCATGCTCCCCCTCACCCATCTGAGCTGGAGCGTGTTCTTGCCAAAGCTTTGGCACTATAGAGGGAGCCCCAAGTTTGGCAACTGCCTGTCCACTGCTAGGCCAACTTAAATGAATGTCATTTGTTATTAACGTATCTCCCTGCTACTGATGGCAGCAGCTTGCTTGGCAGAGCCGAGTCCCGCTCAGAGCAAGCATCTTTCCGTACCTGCCATGTCATCCTCTCTTGCTGGCTCCTCTCCAACACCTGTCCTCCTCCCCAGCTTATCTGGCCGGCTAGGTCTGAGCCAGCTCCTGCTTTCTCAGCAATGGAAGCAATTAAGCAATAGCACATTTCACATCAGCAATGGCCTTTTCCTCCACATAAATAACCCCTTTTCCACACACCTTAATTTAAAAAATATTAATAACAAGAAATAACAGGACTGGGAAAAAAAAAAACACACACAACAGACAGTCAAATGAGAGTAGTCTTACCAGCTTTCAGTGTTCTCTTCTATTCTTTTAGTGGGTTATCAAAGGCCTGCAAGCTGGATTCTTCATGGTAGAAGTGGTTCCTGGGGTGTTGTGGGTTTTTTGTAGTAAAACAACCTTTAGAGAAGAAAACGAAAAAAACATGAAGGGCAAATACAACAGAGTTTCTTTTCATAAGCTCTTCTACAAGGTTATATTAGTACTTCAGGCTTTGAGTGCAGCTCAAACTAGTATCAGCAGATATGCTGATAACTACATGGCGTTCACACAGGTAGCTACACAAATATTTACTCAGGACTTGGCTGAATTTTACCAACTAGAGCATGTTCTGTGGCCTTGTTACTATCAGCATTTGAGCCAGCTCGTGGACTGTGTCCACACCAGCTCCATGACTGTGGACTCAAACGTAGGTATGATCTGTATTAACTTAGAGATAAGAATCTCCTACTTCTGGTCTTGCTCTGGTGGGCACTTTTTGCCAGTTCAAACAGTTCTTACCTCATCTGGCTCTGGTACTGATGAAAGATAGGCTGATAGTAACTTCACAGCGGCAAGTAAACTGGTCAAAGGCTCCCTCAGGACTCAGTGAAGAACAGTTTCAGAGGAGCTGAGTGAGGGAAAAGTTCAGAGACAGCAGAAGAGCTCTCCTGTCTGTGCTGCTGCATGAGCCATCCTGCTCTTCGTGTCGTTCAGGTCCCACGTTCACCCATTACTTCCCTTGCTGTGAGTCCGGCCCTCAGCTGCCACCCTGACTGCCTGGTTCACCTCATTATACTGGGAGACAATCTGGTAGGAGGAGAGGGAAAGGGATTATTTTCCACTTCTTGGAGAGCTCAACTGGTCAGGTGAGTGCCAGCATCTGTGCAGGAGGAGAGACACATCCAACTGCTAGGGTGGAGGGGCAACTGCCCCTTCCCAGCACCAATAAGCCGTTCATCTGGTGAGTCACCTCATGCCATTTCATATGCATGCTGTAGAGGAGCCTGTCTTTCTCCATCAGCTACAGAACAGCCTCACTAAAGCTGGAGTTATCCTTGTGCCCCTCACAAGGAGTTGCCTAGGCCTGAGCATTGATTCTGTTGCTTCCCAAAGGAGAAAAGAGAAGGGGGACACCACCTGCCCACATCATGAGCCCTCCCCACAACAGCCTTTACATGTGGAAATAGTCATTCAATCCCCTTTCTTGTGCTCCCAGCTTATTTCCTTTAGCCCTTTCCTCACATACCTTCAACTAGAAAACATATTTCTAAATGAAACAACTCTGCTCCAACTCCCCCCAGTGAGCACCTAACTAAGGAGATTAGTGAATTCTTAACTAAGGAAATAGAGTAGGTTGTCCCCTGCGTGTAATGGGGTGCCTGTTCAGACCACGCTACAGCAGTATACAAAGATATGGAAGAGTCACCTTGGCTCTAGCTGGCTCACCTCTTTGCTAGCAGCCCTCTAGGCAGCAGCATCCCAATGGGAACTTGTCAGAAAAGCAGTCCCTCGAGCATTGCTGTAGAAAAGCTGGAGTTGAGTAGGAAACTGCCTGAAGGAAGAGGCTCTTCTTTCTAGATGTCACTCTGGGAAGCAGGCTTTGGGGGTCTTCCTCTGGTTTCCAGAGGAGCCCTAAGAAAGCATCATCACATCTGGCTGTTCCGAGATTAAGACTAGTAAGGCAGACAATGGTGGAATACGAATAAATAGTGTTAACATTAGTTGTGTCATGCTGAAAAATAGGTGCTGGGCAAGTTAAATATTGGAAACGTTGCTGCAGAAACTGAAAAATGAACGAAGGCAACATATCAGGGTGAAAGGCAACATTTTGGGTCACGTATGCAGCAAGAGAGCATGTACAGCCACCTTTCAAAAACATGCTGCTCTTCTTGTTTCCTCCTGAATATTTTCTCACCAGTGGCCTTGACCAATTCCTTTTGCATAGTGCGAGTCACATACTGCAGATGCAGGGAAGGCAGTAAATTGCTTTCCTGAACAGGGCCTCTGCGCTTACTTTGGATGGTGTGCAGTCCCGCTGTGTACTTTCTGAAACCAAATTTGCTTGGCACTTGTTAGTGATTTTTGGAACCTGGTCGAACCGTAATAAAAACACCAAATAACAGTCCTTAAATGTAAAATGGCCAAACCTTTGATGGAAGCTTTTTTGTCTTTGCAGAAATCTCTTGAATTAGGACTTGGAGCTCACTAGAAAATCTAACTCCAGAGCAAGGACAATTCATTACTAAATTAGTCTGAGATGTGCTCGTTAAGGACAATTTCTATACATTCCGAAGGTGGAAGGCCAGAGCAGAATTGTGTAGGGGTTTTGTATGCAAACAACGCCCTAGGCTTTTGTCCTTATATGCTGCCATCTGTGTGTCAGACAGTCACTAACTTTGAAGAGTAAAACTCATCATATTACAAAAACAGATTATCATATGTCCTCCTCTTTTCCATTCTCAAATTTGATACGTGCTATCAGACAATGCAGTTAGTATTTCCCAAGTATGTGGAAAATACTTTGTTCTAGAATTGTAAAAAATCCAAAACTAATTTACAATTTTTAAAATAGATTTTTCTCTACACTTAAAAGGTAGCAATAGCTTGTGAAACACTGGAAACCACTCTATCAACCATTACAAGCTAAAAAAATGCAAAGTTTCAGACCACCCACACAGATGGTATTTTTCATGCTTCTGTATTTGCATACCAGAAAGACTTTCATTTTTCTCTCTCCAAGTACACATGTAAAATCAATCACAAAGCAGAAGTTGTTGTAAGGCTTTAAACTGGCTTAGAAGCCCTTCTTGCCAAGGTTATCAAATCATGGGAAACTTGGGGAGGCATGATTTTTATTACAGTGTTTGAGGGGGTTGTTTATTCTTTTGTTGTTGTTGTTCCTCAAGGGAAGTTGATTTCCTAAAGGAATAGGAGCAGCTGCAACAAAATACCAGGAAACCACTGACCAGGCCAGTGCATATAAAAATTTAGGTGAACAAATTAAAAACAATACTGGCTAATTAAAGTGTACCAATGGGAAGTCCAAACATTTGAAAATTCAATTAAAAAAAAAAATCTGGCACCCCTCTAACATGAATAAAGTTGGCATTTGCGGAGTAGCAGCTTTCTCACCTGTCTCATTGAGATCCTGGGATCCCACGCTGGAAGGGCTGTTTTTATAAATTGCAGTGTTGTTAATTAATGCCAAAACACTAACAATAGACCATTGTGTGCATCCAGGCACTTTTTATGAGCACAGGATTTTTTTTCCTTGCTTCCCACAAATAAATTAAAGCTTAAGCTCGGATTCACTGTCAACCTGGCATTCCAGTTTATATTAAGTTTCATTTATTTCATACCTTTTGTTTTCTCCTCTTGTCATTTTCAGACCCTGCCTCCTCATTTAATGGCAACGAGTATTTCACAGTTGGGTGCTGGGGAAGGAAATGCCCCACATGGTGAAGTCCAGGAGATACATGAGGAGGTATTCAAGGAGAAGCTGAAAGAAATGGAGGGGCTCAACATCATGAAAACACTCCAGGATCAGACTGGCCAGTGTTTAATTGAGTGCCGGTGAGCAGAGATAAACACTTGTCCTTTAATAAGTCTGTTTGCCCCAAGGAGCCTGATTTTGCACTTCTAACAAATTACAAAATCCAGCTGACAGTGGTGATCGCAGTCGCAGCTGCTGAGCTAGTTCTGTACCAGCTGCAGGACTAAGTTCCTGAGCTGCAGGACTCCTAGTTGGGGAAACCGGAGTAACGCATCAGTCCTTGCACAGCACAGCAGGGATCAGAGATGTACCTTGAAGGACTACCTGCACAATCAGGTCCACAGACATTGAAGTGGGCTCACACGCAGGGCACATATTAGCTCGGGCTCCAGCTTTGTAATTCCAAGAAGCATGCTTAAAGTTTAGGAACACTGACTCCTTTTCTCCATCTGAATACACAAGGTTAAAGAGGGAGAACGTAGTCTTCCATGAGATAGAAGTATAATTATTTGCTGTAGCAAATCACATCACGTCACCAGTACTGCAGTCCAGGTGCCTGCTTCTGGTATTACCCAGCAGCAGATATGAGTCTGAAGTACTTTCATACTTGAGGCCTGACCTTCAAGACACTCCTCCAAATGTAACTTAAGTTACTTAAGAGGCTGCTGATCTCAGTGAAACTTCACGTCTCAGTAGAGTTAAGCACATATTCACACATTTTTAAACAGAGTGCTGACACCTATAGTTCTCCCAGAAAGTTTACTTTAGCTGAACAAGTTTTCAGGTCGACAGTTTTAAGATGGTGATACTGAAAAGTCTTCTAGTAGGGAATATGAGCTGGTTGTATGATACAGATAATTTTTGCCAGGGTTTACCCTATCCAGTGGGTTGGTGTGTAAAAGCACATTGGGAAGTAGCACCCAAAAGTTCCAGGATTTAGCAGCAAGGTTTCAGCTGCTCTGCATAAAACTGCTCTGCAGAAAGACTTCCAGTGTTTCTGCATCTTGAGGTTCTTGATTATGTTACAGGCTCGTGACTGTCTTGTGGACTAGTGTCATGCCCATTAATTATTCACCATTTTTTCAGTGCACTGGACCTGCCTTCACTATGCAGTGTCCAGTTGGAAACACAAGTGCATTCTGATGAAATCCTGCTCTACTTAGTCCTTGACTACTTTAGAGAGGTTTTGGTAGCTGTATGACAGTGTAACATTTGTTAAAAAACAAACAAACAAAACCCAAAACCAATTGAAAATAGCACTCACAGGTCTGCCACAATCTCTTTCTTGTACTTTTGCCTCTTAAAGACACTCGAGACTCTACTATATTTTCTCTGGTTTAGAAAGAACTGCTAGTTTTACAAACCTCAGGTTATTAGAAAGCACTTCCCCATTCCTTGTATCAACCCTGCTCCTCGGTCCCGGTCTACACACTTTTCGAGCTGCCATTTCCTGCCGCTCCCCACAATTCCCAGCACGTTCTGAGGTACAGAAAGATCTTATTTCCTTTGCTTAATATTACTCATCTAACAGTAATTCTCTAACATAGGTCAATCGTGTCCAATTAACTTGACTCTACAGCTTGAGGAGAACTAACTGAAATACTGTGCGAAGCAATAACAATGTTTCTACAGGAGATTAGCAGAGAACATTCAGTCTCCCAGAGAGTAAGGATGGGCCGTAAACCTCTTTAAAGACAGTTATGAGACATTATTAAAAGTAAAATCCATTCCACGGAGACACTTAACGGCAGAGCCAACCAAGAGCCTAACCAATCCAAAGGATCGTTTGGAGGAAGCCAAAGCCATTGTTCAGTCAAGAAAGGTGGAGAGGAACGGCTGAACGAGCAGTTCATCAAAGCCCTCGCTTCCTAATGTATAAGCGACCTCAGTCTCGCATATCTATGAAATATTCTGAAGATGTAAGGTGGAGCGTAAATGCTGAGCTTTCTTATTCAGTAGCCCTTACAGGTGAAATGGGACCTCGGTGCTACATTTATATCCCAGATGTGCCCAGGGGCCCAACTTTAGGTGAGGCTTCAAGGCTATAGGCAGACATAGGCAGTATCCCAGCATATAAATATGCAATTAAACAAGTTCTAAGGAGTTCTTTAGCTAACCTCTAAGTTGTCTGGTCAGGTGCAGTAGTCTTGAATCTCATCTACACTTGAAAACTAACGAAGATTAAAGCGGATGTTGGAATATAAGCACCCCATTAACTGATCCTGGATAGCTTTAGAGGTATACATTTCCTAAGCAAGTGATTGTATTAAACAGGAATAAGATATAACCCCACACAGAGTTAATACATGACGCCACTGCGTACAGGCAAGCCTTTAGTCAGACACATTGTTCTGCTGCAGCTGAGATAGATAGACCCAGAAAACAGCTCCCCTTGTAGAATAACCACACACAAAACTGCTTTACCCATTCATCTGAAACAACCCGATGTGAAATAAATTAACCAAAAAGCAATTTTAAGCTAAGTCAGGCCATTTGATAGAGTACAGTTAAAGAGATGCTGCATGTGCTGATATGTGGGGGGGGTCATCTCTGATGGCAGAGGGGCAGTGACACATTTAGGTGTAGGCAGAGGGGTGTGTTTGATCAAACTCCCTGTTAATCTCTTTTTTCAAATTAACTCTTCATCCAGCGTGATCTCTAAAAATCAGTAAGGCATGTTTCAGCCAAGGCTAGACAGATCTCATCGATAAAAAAATATTCTGGTGATTTAGCAGTGTGGTGGATAAAATTCTGCCCCCAGTGAAGCCAGTGGGAGAGCTGCCATCAGCTTCAGCAAAGGCTGGACATTGCCCAATATTTGAGTTCATTTGAATCTGGCTGAGTGATGCAGTGATTTATGGGGCTGAGAGGAATCAGAGCGAGCTGCCTGCCATCCTGCTCTTCACAGGAGGCCTCTATTTAAGTGACCAAAATAATTTTCCCCGCAGACATATTTACTTGCATCCAAAATAGGTTTAAAAAAAAAGTAATCAGCAGATTTCTACACATGGGGAGCATGTGTGTCACGCAGAGCCGAGCTTTCCCTGTGGTGCATGCCAGAGACACTGCAGAACTATCAGGAGCTGTGTCCTGCTCCTGCCTGGCCTGCTGAACAGGGGGCCAGATTTGAATTGTCAAGGTTTACATAAATTATTACCTGCCAGGACATGTTTTGACTCTCCACTAAGCCGTTCTACCAGATCAACAGCTAAATGTAGCTTATAAATTATTCTTTAACTAGGCTTTTTGACAGAGTTTATCATTTTCCATAGTCTATTAAATAAACAGATAGCTAAAGGGGGACTACAGTTCTTTTGAATAAATTTTGCTGTGCATACTAAAAAAATAAACCCAAACTTCTATGTTTTATCCTTCAATGGCAAAAGGATGTGTTAGGAAATACAATTAGCAGGTATTGTCTTCCAGCACAGGTGCTATTAGATTACAAAAGCAACAAGCACATATTAAATTTCTTCACTTTAAGAACTGCTATAAATATTTACCGCTTTCTTTGCACGAGGGAACAGGCATAGCTTCAGTCATTTGAAGACCCAAGACAGGTTCTGATGAGGATAAGTTCTAAAAATGCAAAAGAAAGCAAAACCCAAAGGAACAGATTAAACAAAAACATTCCAGTTGCTTATAGCAATCCCACTGCAGAGAAGACAAAATATTTTTGATATAACACTGTGCATTTCACAGCCTTAACATCTATCATTCTGTTTATCCGCATTGACTTCCATGGAGCTGTTCTTATTTGGCTTGCAAATTATTCACATATAGCTTTCTAGATTTTTTTTTGGCCTTGTCGCTGTGCGCCGTACTAGAAAAGAAAGATAAGGTTTTGCTTTTTTTTTTTATGAAAGCATCATGCAGTATACATACAGACCTCCTTTTTTTTGTCAGGATAGCTATATGATTCATAGAACAGGAGTACAAATGTTCCAAAATTAATAGATGCTATGATTTTATACATTCGAGTCTGGATTTTAATCTCTTGACTCCCACAGATTCCATCCATTACCTTAATAACAAAATTTCATATTAGGATACAGCAATTGCAAAACTAAAACCCCAGCTACAATTTCCTCTGCTGTTCCAGAACAAAACCATTTTTCTTTAATTTCACATTTAGGGTTTTGCACTGCATACGCAAAAACAATCATCATCTCCTCTCTTTACCCACTGTACATCCCAACAGTTCCCAAATTACAAATCTTCCTTGGAGTCATTCCTAAAATAAATTTTTAAGAGGGGTGGGAAGAAGAGGGAAGCAGGATCCCCTTATTAAACAGCAAAACGTAGTGGTATCTTTGTCTAAGAAAAGCCTTCTCTAGTAGGAATCAATACAAAGGATAAGAAATCAAGATGAGGTTTTTATTACCAGAAATAGCCTCAAGAATCACAGGGGAGAGCCTCATACACGGGCTTTGCTCTAATGTGTCTTATGCCCTCTAGCTGTAACAAATTACGCTGTGAATTTCTTGGAGGATTTATATGCTGCTGCGCAGTGCTCTGGGGAGCATTTCATCAGTGGCATCGCTGACCTAATAACGGGGGATCTAAGTAATAGCAACTTTTATGTACGTTATGTGTTATTCCCACAGATTTGGGGATTGGTTTTCTGGCGGAAGGAGGAGGCGAGGGGTAAATGTGCTTTCATAATAGGTTTACACTTTACTGATTAGCTTTGAATGATCTTCTTGCTCTGCCTGCTGACTTGAGCACTGTCAGAAAAAGAATTGGCCGAGCTTCATGGTGAGTGAATGAGATTCCTTCTGAAGCAGGGGGTTCCTGCATTTTATTTATTCATTTGGAACCTTCCTGACAGCCAGGCCAGGCTTTGATGCAGAGGAAGGGAGAAAGAAATAGGAAGCGATCGTGTTATATTTCCCTTTTTCACAAGGCTGTTTTGTTGAGCTAAGTTTACTGCCAATAATATGCCTGTTCACGGGGCTCCCTAGGTAACAGGGGGTGGGGAAGGAGGAGGCAGGAGGAAGATGAATGGAGAGAGAGGTTTTGCACTGAAACTCCACAGAGTAGGCAAAGTATTCATTTGTGTCAGGCCCCTATCGCATGTCACACTCCGTACGCGCTGCTTTTCATGAAGTTAATGTTACCGTGTGCGGAAGCTGCCAGGCAATCCGTCAGCAGCTGAAGTCTTGCCAATGGGACAGAGACAGATGACACCTGGCAGTGCCAAGCAGGGGCACCCCCTCCCCGTACTGCCTCGGCTCTGCTTCAGAGGCATTGTTGCGCTTAAGCCCACCCCGACCCGTGTTGGTTTTCAGTCCCATCTGGCTCATCATCCGTGCCCTCAGCCTGCCAGAAGTGCCTTCCAAGTAACCGAGGTGCCTGGATTGCCAGTCTCCACACAATATGGCAGCAGTTCACAAAACAGCTGATAGGAAAATTGCTTAATAACCAGTACTAGTGCAACAAACCACTACGGCAGACAGTACTCTTAAAAGAGCAAGCTGCAGTCTGGAAATCCTTGGAACACAACCACAGACATCACCAGCCCCTTAATCACAGTCCTCTTTCCATACAATGCCCTGCTTCTCCAGAAAAAAAAAAACATTCCCTTCTTGTCTGCCACCCCTGCAGTGGCATTTCTCCTGTAGGAACCTACCAAAAAACGTCTCTCTGATATCTGGTACTTTACGTTCAGCATAGACAGGAGCTACTGGCCACAAGAGCCATTTATAGGTGTGTGGTGAACTGCTCTCTTTCACCTAATTCATATTGTCATTACTTGTTCTCCTCATCATCGTTGAAGACTTGTCACACACTCACAAGCCACTTGTACGTGGCATTCCGCTTAGCGAGCGAAAATTACAAGCCAGAAGCAGCTGTGAGCTCACTGTAAAAATCTGGGTATTCTGCAAATGGGGCTAAGTAAGCGGTTGTCTGCTAACTCCACCAGATGAGGGTGAACTGAACTAAATTAGAAAGAGGTCTCTACCTGCACCACAGTTTTCTCCGGCCCTCACCTGTTCACTAAATATGTCTTCTCCTCCCCTCTTGTACTTTGGGCACTGAAAGCCTGCCTAACCTGAGTGCTTTAGGGAATAGAATAAAACAAAGAGAGGCTCCCTCTGAATCACCTTGCAGCCTGTCTGGGTTGTGTCTCTTCTTCGAGCCTTCTCATTTTCCTTGGGTGAGTGAAGACAAGCTCTGGACCGCAGAAGTGAAGCTCCAAAAGAGGATGGCACAGGCTTGGGTGTCCTCCTCTGCCCACACACTTTGTCTTCCTGCAAAACAGCAGAAACATTAATAGAAGAGACAACAACAGTTTTCTCTATTACTAGTTTCACCTCTGTTTGGATTTTGCAAAGGCGGTAATCTCTGTATCATAACAATTAGTGTTGGGGCAAAGCGCTCTCTGAACACCTTTCTCCCGTGCCAAAAGCCATTCTGCAGGAACAGCTTACATCTTCCCAGACGTGGCTCAGCCTGCTCCCAGATGTTTGACTGTACCTTGTGTAGACAGGCAAAGCTAGTTTCAAAAATCCAACAGGAACAACACAGCTGTGACAGCACAAAGCTCTGGCAGCAAAACCTGCCCAGGACCCTGCATAAATATTCTGGCAGCTAGACCATGCTGAGCTCCTCGCTGCAAGCAACTGCGCTGCTGAGTTAAAGTACATCTGTGGGAACTGAAATCCTGCCTTTGGGCTCCCGGGTGAGACAACCTCTAAGACTGATTAATTAACGTAATTAGGAGCTGTAAACATAAATGGGTAGCATTCAAGCCTTTCGTAACACATTCTTAAAGCTTCCACAGGGTGGTTATCTATTGACTGATTTTGGCAGACATCTTTAGGGCTGGAGGGAGCAAGGGAATGGAATGCAAATTCATCAGTGGCTTACCGGAGGAGTACCAGAGCAAATAGCCCACCGGGTTTCTTTGAACAGAGGGAAAATAAGTTCTCATAAACAAGAGAATTGTTTGTGTATGATGGGAGAGAGTGGAGCACAGAGTTCTGTAACCTGTTTTCCCACTGATTGGAATGGACTAACCTAGCTTTGACAGCCATTTAAAAACCAAAAACCCTTCAGTCCCTCTTTCTTGCATATGGGAACACCACACTGTCCCCTTTTAAGAAGTGTGAACCCCTCTAATTCCAAAGGAGGGACAACTGTTATTAAGCCCATCTGCAGTTAATCTACTTTATTGGGTGTCCATGGATTTACAGGAGGCAGGGGACACCTCTGGAAGCTTCTGTGCAGTGGCAGCAGTTGCCTACTTCAGTGCATGGTAAAAATTTATGAGTGTGCTGACATTAATGGAGGCAGCTTGATGGCTTTTGGGGGGGGATCAGCCGGAAGCCCCTGGATTCATATATTTCTCATTCTTGGTGAAACACAGATAAATCTTGCTGGCAGGTATCTGAAACAGTAAGACCAGTTGAACCCTGGTGTCACGCCTCCAGAGAGGCATTGATAACATCACTAGTTCTGCTTTCTAAATCACCACAAACTCTGAAATACGTTGCCTTTCCAGTTTTGTAAGACTCCTTGAATTTACTCTTCAATTTACAATTTGGTGATTAATAAACATATGCAAAGGACTCTGCTGCTGATCCTTAATTTTGCGCATCGAACTATCAAAAGTTTGAACCAGGAACAAGAAGAAGATTCTTAAAATATCACAGGTGCAAAGCAAGCTTCCCAGGGGCTTTTTAACATCACAAGTCATCCTCATGAACCGTGATTTGATCGCCAAGTGCATCAACGCTGCACATAAGAACATCTTTGCCAGCTTTCCAAACACTACTATTCCCTTCCAGATAGACATGCAGATATCTTAAATCACAAAGTAATTAGTGATCTTCCCCGAGTGATCACTCCTTTCCCTGATAGTTTGCTTACTGACTTTGTTACTGAAAATAGGATCAGATCCTGATATTATTTAAGAGAGTTAAGTCCTCATTCTAAGACGACTCCCATCAACTTCCAGGGGGATTCATAGAATAAGACACTGTTGTTTCTGAGCAAGTTTATCAACTTTTACAGAAGCATTACAGACAGGCAGAAGCACACGCCCTTCCTTTGCAAGCAGTTCACGTCCAGCACAAGACCAGGGAAAACTATCTGCAAGCACATATTCATCTCTTTATCAGGCACAATTTGCATTGCACACCTCTTGCCATGCTTGCATGTAAATTATAGATCAGCAACATTAAAAACTCATTCAGATCTGAACGGTCACATGTTAGTAAAGTCGTGATGAGCATGGTTCTTCCTCACACTGGTCTCTCCTCCACTTTTATCCTCAGCCTGCTCACTTCTTAACCACTTTGATCAGAAAGACTTCACCTTTTCACCACCCCATCTCAGTCCCAGTTTCTGTCTCTGAATTTTTCAGCTGTGAAGCTCTAAACACTGGTGACTGTAGAGCAAAGGCAAAGTTGTCCAGACCCTACTAGCTCAGCCTGTGGAGGTAGGATTTTTACACAGATAAAGACATTTCAGTTCCAAAGGGCAAGATGAAACTCCCTAGTCTAAACCTTGGGAGCAAAAGGGTGGGTCCAATTAAACATTTTCATTTACTTAGCATAAGCAAAAATATGTCTTTGACAGGTCTCCACGTTGGAAAAACCCTAATTGTTTGAACCAGTATTTTCAGACCTATATATTGTAAATTGAATGCTCAACATCTAAACTTTCAGACCAAGTGGTTAATGACTTGACAAATCTGTGACCAGCTGAGAAAGAGAACTTTGTAATGAGTCGTGTCAGGCAGTGACACTGAGGAAGCGCTAAAACCAGAGGTGGAAAATTAGTACAGCTGTTTTGATGTTGTCAGTCCCTGCCCAGTGTACTGCAGATAGGGCACAGCTGTTCACGCAAGATGAGAAGCGAGATGAAGTTAATCATCAAAGGTTAGAAGGCAAGAGGGACAAGAAGGGTCTGATGCTTGAGCACATAAGAGACATCCCCCACGAAGCCCCAGGTAAGGTGCCAATGGTTCAAGGAAGCAGGTCTTGTACCACCTTCCCCCACAATGCTGCCACCGGCTGGGCTTTGCGAGTCCCAGTTTTGGTGCATAACTTTTCCAGCTGTATTATTGGGATCCATAGCCTCCCCGTTACAGGCCCAGTTCCAGCAAGTGTGGAGTGGAGCCATAGGTGTAAGTGTGCACGTACAAAGAGGATGCCTCCTTTAATCTTGCTCTCCCTCATTCCTGAGAGCACAGAATGGGACATGGAAGTAAAATAGATACAGCAAGTAAGGCCAAAACAGTAGGTGTCAGAATGTGTATTTGGTGGTACAGCTGCTGTTCAGCAAAAAGTTGTCAGAAGACCAAAATCACACTCTTAGGACCAAGCAGCTTGGCCTTGTACTATCCTGCTAGTCGCCTCTAGCCCTGTTCCAACAAACAGACGTGCCCTTCCTAAACACTACTCTGTAGGATGAATTCTTGGCTTCATTTACTTACTACTTTGATTTGTAGCACTACAGAAGCAACATTGACTGTTATGACAAATTTAGGTTAGATTCCCTTTTCTACCTTCTTCAAATGGCTGGAAGTGACCCACAGATAATCCACACTCCAATGACCTTGAGTCTAAGCCTCCTGCTTAGCATTAAAGCTCCTAAAAATATTCACTCCTTTATATGTCCAAAAGTCTGGAATCGGCTAAAGTAAATAGCATTACTCTGAGTTGACCTCATTTGCAAACGAGAAGAAAAATCTTGTAACTAATTAGTTCCTTTTCCTAAAGTACTCATACCCATCTCTAGCGCTATTTAGGAATTAAAAGTCTGAAAATGCCAAGCATTACCAACAGACCCCCCCGCTGATATTCTCAGGGATGCTTCCCAAATATAAGATTTGTTGTCATAGATACTCACACAGACACAAACATCAGTTACATTCAGGGACTCACACTTGCCAGCAGTTTCTTATAATACAGCTCTACATATTTTAAAGACTGGATTGGGCTTTTTTCTGGAAAATGCTGCAGTGCCCCGTTGAATAGATACATTAGGTTGCTGTTCTCCCACACTGCACTTTATTCCTTTCTCAAGCAGAGTCCTAACATGGCAGAAAGGATTTCTGAAGGCAGTGGGGTGTTTAATATTGATAACTGGGGCCTGATTTTCACCTCAGAGCTGGTTTCTCTTTCAGTAGTCCAGCTAGATACCTACTATGCTTGTTTTGACCAGCTTAGCACAGTCCTAATCAATGAGAAAGGAAGAAGGGATTGAATCCCAAGGGGAAGAGGAAGAGACCCAGCCCATCTGGTTTTTTTCACTCCGCTGAGATAGGAAGAGGTATCTTCTCCAGCAAGTTAATACAAAGCAGGTGGAAGAACCAATTTTCCCACTTCCTCATTTCCAGCAAAGTGAATGAAGATCTGCTGGGATACAGGAACAAGAAACAGACAGAGAAAAAAGAATCAGAAGTCCCACTGGTGCCTGGTAGAAGGATAGAGAGGCACTGAAGAGCCAGTGGCTGGCAGAGAAGAGGTGTTTGAGGGATATTCTGGGAAGAGAAAGACTATGGAAAAGCTTAGAAGTAAGGAGAACATAAATGAACATGAAGAAGAACAGAGCAGTGGCTCCCAAGATATAGCCCTTGCTCCACAGAACCATCTCTTTGGAGAAGCAAGCAGAGGAAGTAGAAAAGACATTTTCAGCCTTGACTCTGTAGAATACAAAGCAGAAAGGAGGCAAGTGGGGGAAAAAAGAAGTATGGCATGGAGTGACACAAGCAGAGCAAAGGGGTAGCAGAAGCAGTCATGAGGAGCTGGAAAGGCAGAATCAGAAGCAGAGGGATGAAAGAAGCATATAACTTAGGGGGGAAAAAAAAACCCTGTAAGTTACCAATTTGAAAAATAGGGACAGTTAGAACCAAAGACTGATGAAAATATTGTGTCCAAGACAAAAAAGCAGTCTCCAAATGTGTATGCCAGCAAGTAAGCTCAGGAAGATATATAAAAAAAGGCTTGATTGTCAGGAAGTGAGATTTGACTATGGAGAGGATGAAGGCATGCAAGTTGTGGCTGGAAACGTGGCTGCAAATGACAGCCTGTTATTCTTTCTCACCAGAAAAAAAAGGGATATATTTAATTCTGAGATATGGTTGTTTCACTGGCAGTGGTCTTGATTTTTCAGAGTTTACATACTGGGAACCATGGCAGCAGAGTGTCTGATGGAATATAAGGCTGATTCAGGGGATTGTAGCTTCAGTATGCGAACATGTTTATTTAACCAACTGTTGACAAGTTATTTAAGTGCTAAACTTCAAGTGAATTCCACGTGCTGGAGACTTGCATCATCTAGCATAGAAAATCCAGGCTTTCACTAGAAACGGGTGTAACATTTACACATCGCTGAGAGCACTTTGCCTCCAGTCTTGTTCCTCCTTGCCCTCCCTTGCCTGTAGCTTGGACAAAGCAGCTCATCTCTTTTTGAGTCAAATATCAAACACACTGTTAGACTCAAACTCATCTGCACTAACGTACCACTAAGGTTGAGAGCATAGCTTCAGATGGAAGTAGGTTCTTGGGTGGTTAATAAAACATCCAGAGACATTTAATAGAATGAGCTTATGCCCTTCAGTTTGGGGCATAAGTCAAATTCCAGTAGGGTTAAGCAGAAATGATGAGCAGTTGAGGGAGAAGGAGGACACGGGCAGCAGAAGCGGGTTATCCCAACAGCAGCTGGGTCTCCATAAGTGGAGTAGCTGGTACAAGCTCCAGGTGACAGCAGTACACCCACTGCGATCCCAGGGTTGCCAAGCACATCAAGGGCACATGAGGTAAGGCATATTTCTTTCTTTGAGCTGATTATTTCCCGTGGGAGCATCAGCCTACCCCCTTTTGGTAGGTAGGTAGCGTGCTGCAAGCTTTGGCAAACATGTAGGTAAACTCTTCCCAATGCAAAGTTAGCATTAAAGTTGGTCCATCCAAATGCTATGCTTGGACTGAATCTCAGCTTAACACTAAAAAGAAAGTATTTCTGTGGAAGAACAAGAACTTGCCTGAAACCCAAGTCTCATCATTTCCTTCCAGAGTCAATGTGTTTCGGTTTTACTGAGGATTTCAGTGCAGGGGAGATCAGTCAGGCTCCATCAAGCAGGTTGTTTTTATTACCCAGGTCAGAGTCTGGAGCTTTTAAGTCCTGTGCAGATACAACAGAAAATCTAATTATTTATAGTAAGTTACTTTAAACACACCTGGCTATTAGCATCACAAACTAGCTAGGTTTTGTCTGCTGTGTTAGGCATCCTTAGGACTTATGCAAGAGCAATATTAAGAGTCACCATCCTAGGCTGAATAAGAGACATTTGACAGTGCATGTCAGGAGGGTTGCTAGTTCTCCTTAGGCTGTACCTGTACAAAATAAGTTATCAGCATAACACCATTCAGTAAGATACCACACCAAACATAATATTGCTTGACTTGGGCAAACAATGTAGACCCATAAAAGAGCTGGTTCAGTATTTAATGAGATATTTGTATAATACCAGGAAACTGCATTACCCTTAAATAAAATCTGTCCAAATGCTCCCCTCTCTCTTCTTAAAGCATATTACTGACTCAGTAATCCTTTGGTGGCTTGGAAAGGAAATTTATTTGCATCTTGTACTCCCCGTAACACAGGGAGACTGGCTCTTTCTGGCAGATTTTTCTGGAAGGCACCTAATCCAGCAACAAATTTTGAAGATAGTGATTTAAAAAAACGTGTCTGTAAGTAAGAGGCTGCAGTCTGTGTAGCTGCAGGAGTCCTCAACATATTCGAAGTCAAAATACAATTGCTTCAAGGGAGCAAATTCCAGAGCCGGAGCTCTGCCATCTTTCGTATTACATACATGTGCTTCCCATCATTGGCTCAGCTCTTGTAGTTGCTACAGAGGGGGTAATGCTATGCCCAGAATATCATTTCACCTTCATCTCCCTTCTGGGAACTTGTGTATAATGCATGGATTTATTCTTTACATGCTGCAAGTTTTGCAGTTGTGGGAGGTCTGGGAACTGGTGGGAGCGCAGGTGGGAGCAGCCGATTGTAGCCTCTCCCATGTATGTGCTTGTATTTCATTCCTGTCCAAACCTGATCTTTACATTCTTTGCCTGTGGGAGCTCTGCTATCCTATAATAAGGCCATTCCAGACAACTGATCGTCTATACAGGCCTGTGAAGCAATACATTTAGGTCTCCAGTATCGGAAAAAAAAAAAATACAGAGGCCTAAGATTTAGCGAGTGAGTTAACCTGCCCTTCGAGTCTCAGCCTTTAAACTGCACTTCCCACACTACCTTACCTATTACACCTATTTTGGGAGAAGGAAATAACTGATGTTTAGGGTCTTTGTTTCTACCAAGACCAGGCTGCAGGTCCAGCTCCAAATTCCGAGGAAGCACCCCCATGCCTGTCCTGAGTCTACAGCCAGGTGTCCGCCTCTTTCGCCACATTGCCAGCAACTCTCTGCAGCGCTGGCCCCATCTACCAAAGATATGTTTAAAAAGCACATTATTAAGCCATCATGTAAATGAACAATAATAGAAAAAGCTCCATTTTGTGCTTTATAATTGATTAAATTTGAGTGCGTCCCACCGTGAGTAGCAATTGCAGAGGAATTCAGTCATTTAGAGGAGCAATGCCAGAGTCCTACAAAAGGCATTTGATTCTCTTTTGGTGTCTAAGACTGTCATTGTTTCCAGTCAATTTAAGGAGACTATAAATCATACACCAGAAGTGCACTGAACAGGTACAGAAATACAGCACTCCGATTTTCTTTCACAAAACTAAAAGGTGAAGGTCAATGAACTTGGCATCTCAAGGCATTACAATGTGTTTCTCAGGCTGCAGAGATGACTGGGTTTTTCAATTAACACCACTGATAAAGGGGTACTCTTAATATGGGCCTGACACTGGCTTCTAATCGATCTCATTTGGAATGTTTCTTGTCTTTTCTCACACTTTTTTAATCTGCCAAAGCAGAGATTCTAAATTACTCTTCTTGCTGCTGAGCTATTTGGTTATTAGCACCGGCCAGGAGTCTGTAGACATCTCTAACTTTATATACAAATTCTCTGCTACATTCCTCAATATCATTCTCAGTATTTTTCGGGTTTTACAGTCTTTGTACACCTGGCTGTGATTTATTGAAATAAGGACGCACAAGTCAGTTGGGATGAATATTGAAAAATTAAACACTGTGACTGCTTTCACATGCATGAAATTGCCTCAGATTTATCATTACATAGTTCGTTCAAACACTTCATGCAAACCACAGAGAACAGGATTTCTCAAAGTGGACAAGAACGTTACTGGCAGCGAAAGAGAGCGCAGCATATTTGGTTGACCTCTTGGAAACTTCAGAACACGTTATGTGCCGTTTTCAGCTTCTCATTCCTCTCTAAAGTTTTTCTTCTGCATCACAAGTGCTTTTCAAGGCAGCGCAGCCATGGCTACAAGTAGTGCTATTAGGACAGCTCTAGGGTATCAGCCTTAAATGAAGTAGCAAACCACTCACCCAAGCAGTACCACGACGCCTGACAGATGCTGATTACACATTGTCCTTTGCAAACGCTTAAAGTCAAATCACGGGCAGGCAGCAGGTCAGAGACATGGTGATCCATGAATGGGACAGCCATGATAGAGTGCTTGAAGACGACACTGTGCACATACAGATCATCTGAATCCCAGGGAGACAAAAAATGAGGCAAATTAGAGTTATGCCAGACTGGGCCGTATTTCAGCATTGGTAGCAGAAGGCAGACTTGGAGATCTCGCTACTGAAATGAGTCTGATGCCCCCTTCAGCATCACCTCAGATTCACCCACCGTCATCGCACCACGATATAAAGCAGTTACAAACCAGATAAAAATCACATCGTTTTACAGCACTTGTGTTAGGTGGGCTGGGTTGTTTTAACCAACGCCACAAAAGGCTACATATTATTCTTATGTGCCATGCTGTATTTTCCCCAGTCTTTAAATGAGCGTAGATCAAAGCACAAAGGTTCTCCGTTTATTTTCAGGCTCTTAATCCCCATTTTTCCCGGCAGATATAAAGGGTGCATATGCTGCATAGCACATGCAGGGGGTTTGACATGCCCCAAGTGCGTTGAATTTATTATGCATGCACAGAACTATCCATCCAGCATATGAGCAATAGGTTCAGGGAGAGCACAGTCATTTCAGAGAGTTTTTACTCGGCTAATACCCTTGAAATACTTCAAAAGTACCTTTCACAGTCAGGTGGTGGCAGAAGAAATACAGCATATATTTCAGAACAAGGAGGAAGGCAAAGTCCTGAGAGACCTGACACAGAGCTTGGGTGCAAGTGGCACCTTTCCAGGTGGGTGACCTGTCCAGGGCACCATTTCTCAACAAAGCATCATCTTCAGGTTAAAGCAGTGGGGTACGACAAAACAATTTAAAGCAGAGCCATGCCCAGTTTACAGCCTTCTTTCCCTTCCACAGAATTGCATTTTGTTTCACTAACACCTTGACTTCTGAGGAGCAAAAGCAATGGTTTGAATTTCTCATAAACAAATCCCATAAGACAAAAAGCTCTCTATTTCACTCCAAATCCCAAAGAAACTTGTGATGTTGGAGGGCAAGTTATTTCTTTTGGCTGGCCTTGCTACAGAATTCGCATGCTTTATTTTCCTCTTTACAGAATTCATATTGTGTTAATAAAGTACTGTTGATTCCCTCTGGCTGACTCGGCAGGAAAGCTATTCTCGCAAAGCTTCTAGTCTGAGTTAAAATAATGTTACTTAAAACTGGTCATAATTATTTCAGTCTCTTAAGTTTAATACTAAGCACAGGAAATATTGCCAATTTGAGGCAGGACTGAGCGTTCTGTGAAGGCAAGATAAGCTGACCAAAGGTAAGGAATTCAGTAAATGCGAGGGGAGTTTGACCTGGCGTTTCTTTGAGCCAGCTTCTGTATTTCTGACCTTGCTTTTGAAGAGAATGGAAAGATAGAAGAAAATCAAAACAGATGAGAACTTAATGAGAGTTGCACACTCCAGAGTACTCATTACTCCATCAGCCAAGTCCCCCAGCCATGGTGCTGGGCCCTGGGGGGAGTTCTTCCTCCTCAGGAAGGATTGCTCAGCCCACTCCCCTTACACTGGCTTGACAGGATCACATTCCTCAAAAGGCTGTAGACAGTCAACAGGAAGCTGACACTGGAAATAAGCCTGAGGACAGTCTGACTATGAAAGAGGAGGAGCAGCCCTTCACCTTTTGAGACAGCCCCTTGAGGAAGATAGCCTGCTTCAGGGCTCTGGGACACAGGGAAGGGACAATGAACATCTCCAAAAGAAAGGACAAGCACTGAGATTAAGCGTAGACCTAGAAAATAAAACACGGGTGCTGTGTTGGATGTCAGCATCTGTTCTGTAGCTTTCAGAGGAGCAAAAAGGCAGGATTTTCTGCTTCTCAGGCCTGTTTCTGATAAGATTTTACACTAGCATAAGCACATATAGTCAATTCGATGAATTCCTCACTAACAAGACAGTTACAAGGGCAGAAATACTGCTGACTAGACACTGCTGTGTGACACCATGACATGCCCTGCTTCTAGCACAGAAGCCACTCCCTCCAAGGGCAAGGATGGGACATCCAGGTGACCTTGGGTCCACCAGGAGTTGCTTTCACTGTTACTGAAAGCCTCACACCAGGCTTACCAGCAGCTCTGCCCAAGACTGTTCTGCATTGCAGAAGTCAAGCCAAAAAAAGCTTAAATAACCTTATAGGAATCTGCTTTCCAGTCCCTTTAATCTTATTTCCATGCCATGCTGGGTAGATTTAATACTTGTCTTCTCTAGGTTCATCTAAGCTTTCAGTATGCGTTGGGTGTTACTAGCTCTTACAAAGGAATTCAGTTACATCATAGGTCAGGATATAATTTCTCCCAATCCCAAATGAGTTCAGATTTGAGGTCTGAGAAAATTTTTGGCAATATTTTTTGAGGGTAGGGAGGGACATGCAAAAATCAGAGCGCCAGAACATTTTGTGAGTGTTGATACCGTCAATTTTTTGGTTTGATTTTTCTTTTTATTATTTTATTTTAGCTAGTATTGGAACTGTAAAATAAATGGTTTTGCTCCTCCTTAGCATTATTCATAGAATCACAGAATGGTTTGGGTTGGAAGGGATTTTAAAGTTCATCTAGTTTCAACCCCCCTGCCAACAGACAGGGGCACCTCCCTCTAGACCAGGTTGCTCAAAGCTTCATCCAACCTGGTCTTGACCATATTGCCTTTTATTTTCATTCAAAACCTCAACAGAAATTTGCAATACTACCTTCCCATGTCTCCAATTCAATTCGATGATGAGAAAAGCCTATTGCTGTTTTAAACAAGGAATAATTTGTCAGAATTTTGATAGTACTAATAGGTCAAAAACTCCTTTTCCCCTATGGCTGATGGCAGGAAACAGGATAACCAGGAATCCTGGCAGAGAATGCTCATGTCCAAATCTGTCTGAAGGGGAACAGATATTCCCTTTTTTTCCAGTAGATCACTTCTTACTATCCTTAAAAGACCAAGAAGATCCCTGAAAAGGTAAAATAACTTTATGACAAAGCAGAACAGGCTATTTCACTGAAGCTTTAAAACAACTGTACTGGGTCAGCCAAAGGTCTACCTTTCCTGGACAATAATACTACATGTAATACAACTATCAGAGAGAATTACCACATTCCACATTTAGGTCTGTCCCCTCCAACAACCGTTCCCAACTCTTGTTTGACTTTGAAGCTCACTTCTACCATTTCAGATCTAAGGCAGGCATTGGGCACCCAAAAGACCATCTACTGTTTCTAATTATGATAGTTACTGTAATAAAGGATATCACCTTTCCCCACAAACCTTTCACGCATTCCTCCGTGGGAATGTTTCTTCTTGCACATTGCTGGCCTCACAACACCTGATCTTAAATTTTTAAAGCCTCAAATATATCCAGAACAATAAAATTTCCAATCCTCCAAACACTTCTCCCTTCAGAATTACTTTCATGCATAACAATCACACATACAGCAAACATTTGAAGGATCAGGACCTTAGATAAAACATAAGTTGTAATATGTCTGTGTCCACACCCATTAAGGATGACAAAAAGCCTGTGGAAATTAATCTTGCTTTGTAAGTAATTCTGTATTTCTGTAGGTTATTTTTTTCTGGAAGTGATTTTCAAAGAGCTAAAGAAAGCACACACTCAAAAGGAAAGAAAATGCTGCAGCAAAGACACCTAAAATAAACCAACCCTGCTATTTAAGTAGTTTGAGAGAACCCGTATCAGGTGGGATTACAGGAATAGGGAAGAACTACAAAACAATTGAGAGATTTCTCTAAAGAGTGCCCCCCACCCTTTGTTTTTGTTCCTTTTCTGCTCAGAACACTGCTGTCCCTCCGCCTAGAGCAGGCAGCCATCCATGCCTCCAGGACACAGCCCACATCCTTTCTTACCCTGAGAGGAGTTAAACCCTCTTTTTCCTCTGAAGAACAATTTTTTATTTTTCCTGACAAGGCCTTTTATGCAATTAGTTAGAGAA
Organism: Trogon surrucura; assembly: GCA_020746105.1. Taxonomy (NCBI): domain Eukaryota; kingdom Metazoa; phylum Chordata; class Aves; order Trogoniformes; family Trogonidae; genus Trogon; species Trogon surrucura. The sequence goes on along the minus strand of CM036621.1, from coordinate 48,117,566 downwards.
GCCATGGCCAAAAAGAAAGAATAACACATGTAAAATCATGCCAGAGAACAGAGTAGGTAGTAACTTGTTGAGTCTATTACCAGACAAAATGCTTAAGTCAATGGTGTGTTCCATAAATCAACAGCCATATTTAGACCTAACTATAACCATCCCCAAGCAATGTGGAATAGAGAGAAAACACTTAAGAAAAAAAAAAATGGTGATGCTCTTGAAGTGAGGAGGAGAGGAAGCAGCAGATGAGACAAGCACAGTGTAGGGTCAGCTTCCAGACAAGGAATTTACTTTATAGGTCAGAATTGAGGTGCCGCAGCATTCAGGGCTGAGCAGAGGCTGCCAATCACACTGACTCACAGCAAATCTGGTGGTGATTTGGAGATGGTAAAGAACCATTTGAAACTAGTTAAAACTTGGACATTTATGTGGGTTGTGTGCTAAAACAAAAATTGAGCCCAGAAGAGCCAAAACTTTATGCTGCACATTCGGAGACAAAAGGGTTTGCATTACAGACCATAAAAGATCATTCCTTTTCAATTATACTTGACAGACCTAAGTTATTATAAGAGGAATAGGTTTGGAAAAGGAGTAACAGTGAACCAGAGAACAGAATGTAACTCAAGAAACAAAGCAAAAATCTCTTCGGATCCTTTTATTTTTTAAGCTAGGAGTGAAGGATCATCTCTTTTCACTCCTCCATCTTTGTTCGTCCCCTTACCCTTCCGGCTGAGCTGGTTTGATTCAGATTGAGGGCCCCTATTCATTCCACTCAGACGGCTTTTCTGTAAAGCTGTTTACCGAACCCATGCTACGCTCCCGCTGACAGGATTTCACTGCTTTCCAGAAAAGTAATGGATTTCTCACATAGCACAGTTTCTAAAGGTCCCTTCTTCAGCAATGTCCTCTGCTGCACAGAAACGTTTAGTAGTTCTGTTAAAGCAGTGGCTCTAACCTGAAGAAAGATACTTCGCCGACCATGAACTCTGCAGCTCATTAGTTTGATTTGCAGCAGTGCAAGCAAAGCTCCCAAACACAAGTTTCTGTTTGGTGGCCAGTGAATACACAGCAGGGAGCAGGGCACGCACATGAACCATCCTCAGCTCCTTGCCCAAAGGCTGGGAATCAGCAGCCTTTGGGGTCCTTGGGCTAGAGAAGCTTCCCTGGGCTACTGCTGAAGTAGTACACACAAGGTGGAGGTTTCTTCCTAGCCCTACCTGTCTGTGTCACCTTATTTGCTTCTGTGCAGCCACCAAGTCCAATCCTACCAGGCAGACATACTTTATGCAAGTTTCGTCTGTTCATTTAGAGAAACAGTTTTACTAGAACCAGATTCTCCGTATGAAATCGAACAGAATTTGCTTCTGCTTTTGCTTGCAGTCCTTAACACATTGTCAGCACTCCCCACTGAAGCAATCGCATTGAAAATAAGAGTTGCTTCTTCCAGTTCTGGCATTTGCACATTTTTATGAGATGCTGGGAAAGCCCAACTGGATACTTTTTTTTTTCCCTCCAAATGTTAGGCAATAAGTAACAGATTCATCGAGTTTTGACTTGCCTCAGAACCAGGTGTTTCTGACATGTACCATGTCTCTCAAATATATTACACACTCTAATGCTCTTCTCTTGAAGAGCTTAAGCTTTTTATGTTCTCCTTTCGCCCCATTAACATGTAACAAGACTTTCAGACTTGGCTGACCACCAATTTAGTGTTTTGCATAGTGCAACCTTTTCAGTGGCATGTGGAGAAAGCATCAAGGCATGTGAACTTCGCAAGTAGTCTGTTAACTAGATATAGTGACTGACATACAAAGAAAGTGCCAAGGTACTACAAATATAAAAAAAAATAAATGCTGGGCTGATTAGAGGAACCAACTCAACCAAGAGAGCATCTAAATAAAAACACCAGTCTGAAATTCACACTCAGTGATCTCCCAGTGGGCTAAAGCCTTATAATGGCGGTAGTTGCAACTCAGCTTTTGGAGCCAATGAACAATGCAGGTGCAGATAAAATGCTCTTCTACTCCCCAGTTCAATTTTCAGGCTAGGTGCTCACTGCGGGAACCTCTGCAGGTCCACCTTCTTTAAGTCTTGATTTACAGCGTGCTTTTGCTATTAGTGACACACAGATGGAACTCCAGGAGGATTTCCAGCATAAAGCTCACCTCTACACTTGCAGCCAAAAAAAAAAAAAAAAAGCATGCTAGGATAACTTTGGAGCAAGTTCTTTCCTCACCTGGATTACTTTTCTTTCAGTATTATTGCCTTACAAATGGTTCTAATCATGAATACTTGAATGTTTCTAGGAAATTTCAAAAGGGCAGGGCAGTTTAAAATTGTTTGAACAATTCTTGTTGTAAAGCAAGCTCAGAATTGTTGTACATTTGTGGGAGACCCTCCTAATTCAGAAGCTGCTCACTGTTCAATGGGGCACACACCTGGTGGGACCCTCTTGAGCCACGGATGACATGTAGCATATCTGATGGAACAAAGATACAGTGAGTAGCCATGGCTGTTTGTAGAGTGCATGCTGGCTGCTCATTTTATCCTTGTGTTTTCTCACTATTGAGAACTGTAGAACAACCTTCTACAAAATAGTTTAGATCCAGTCAAATCCAAATTAGCACCTTATGACAAATGCACGAGGCAACCCATTGTGATGGTTCTGAGTAGAATGCTGCCAAAAAGTGAATGGAGAATGAAAATTGAGATGCATTACATTTAAAGTGGACTTTTGACCAGGAAGATCAATGACTGCATTTTTCTGTGGAGATTTACAGGCCAAACGAAACCCTGGTTTAACCTCTGAACTCAGAGGGTTTCATAAAGAGAGGAATTTGTCTGTAAGGGTCATGCACGTGCATGATTTACAGGCATTGCAACATTGAAGTTCCAGTCATTTAAACCCAGAAGAGAAAGAGAAAAACCCACAAGAGGTCAGATAGGGAAAATGAGACTTAAGAATACTGCTCCCTGACCACCAGACAGCAGTTCATATGCTAAATAACAGTACATAGGAAAGGATGAAGCCCAGAAAGAAAAAAAAACAGATGTCCTTGAAGAATTAGCACAACTGAAACGTGTGGTAGCTGTCTGCTCTCGGGGTCACTGACGACCATGGGAACTTAGATTCTGCATTGCCCTCAACCTCAGTCCTCAGGCAGCTGACTGGTTAGTAAATGCCTGATGCTTCTCTTCCACTTGTGTGAAAACATTGGCATTGCTTTCTCCTCACCTTAAGTTGTTTTTCAACATATGCACTCGTAGCTGCTACAAAAAGATGAGATGAGCCACGTCACCCCGAACAGCTGCACCAGCTGTGAGTAGAAGCAGCATGCAGAAAATACAGATGATAAACAAACTGGAACTCGCTTCCAAATTTCAGAATTTGATAGAATTTCTGTAGCGCTCAGATCCATGCTCATCAGACATGCCCAAAGGGTAAATATTTCCATCTCCAAGAGCTGTAAACGATTTTAAAGTGAAAAAGCTAATACAAACACTGAATGTAACACTAATAAATATTGAGAGCTGGCACTGATACCACATTCAGTGGGTGGTGGACTCCAGACTGATTATTCACCCACAGTGCATATTGCCTTTCTTTCCTCCCAGCTGGCATTAGTAAAGTAGCAACAGCCTGAATATCAGATTTTGAAAAATTTGTTACTGTAAGCCAGACTTGTAGCGGCATTTAAAACAAGACTGCATTTAACATAAAATTGAGCTATTTTCTGGCTGTTTGTAAAAAAATGAAACACGATCTAACATTAAATAAACCAGATGATGCAGGTTTTTGAGGCCAAAATCCCATTCTAACAAGATTTCTTTAAAGAATACATTAACAATGACACTCCTTTGTTCATGCAGACTAGTTCTGGGAATGCAATGACCAAAGTTTTGCATCTGTTTGCATATAGGACCAGTAATTGTTGAAACATGCAAGTCAGAACTTACAATCGCAGATAAATGTTTATTCTTTCGTAATTGGTATTACATTAATACTAGCTAGGGATCCAAACCCTAGACATGGTACTATAGAAACATAACAGATGCTCTGTTCCAAGGATCTCAGTTTAAAATTGACTCTGCAGCTTAACAGTAGACTAGGAAAGTCCCTTAAGGTACCAGTTGTTTTTAAAAAAAAAATATGAAAGCCATTTTTATGAATCACATTGACCTTTCTGAGCTATTTTCTTCTCAAGGGAAATTTCATTTAATTTAGAGGAAACATTACCATTCTATTTGAAAGCAGCACAAGGATTTTTCTGAAGTGTCAGAATTTTCTTTGGAACAGAAAACCTTCCTGATATTACCAAACAAACCGAAAGTCTTACTGATATCCAGAAAGCTAGAAAAGCAAAAGACGTTAAGGAGACTTCTCAATATGAATGGTCTTTGGGCAGTTATCATTTATATCCTTTAACCTCTTTCTGAAAGGTCTGGAAGCACCCTGTGTTATCCATGAAACCTTATCACAAAGACATTTATTGCCCTCGCAGCAGCTTCCTTCACCACCTAATCGTGCAAATACATTGGCAGTTTTTGAGAATGGACATCCTCACACAGAAATACAATCTGCAATTTCCAGATCAAAACCTGATTCAAATAGAATTAATATTATTTTAAAAGCTACATGTTGAAAACAGAGAGCAGAGCTATAAACAATTTAAGCTAAGTTTCCCAGCTATGAGGGTGTGCAGTCCTAAGAAATTCTCTAAGAACTTCCAGCATTTGATGGGCTGTGGGACAAGATACATGGTTTGGTAACTGTTTTAATGAATTCACTGGACAAAAAGCCACTCTCATAAGGAATCTAGTTCTCTGTTCTTAAATAGGAGGTGAGGGAGGGTATGCTTCCCCACTATCTAATTTCTTTGTCAACCATTATGGATTTTAATTCCTTTCCCACTTTTGTTTCCCACACAGGCATATCATAGGCAGGTTTCCTGACTATCCTACTGAAGAAGCAGGAGGTTCAATGGCTATGCTTTCTGAGAGAACTCCAAAGGAGGTACTGGCACTCCTTAAAAAAGGTTAATGGGAATGGGGAAGGAATTGCCACAAAACACATCTGTTAGTTTAAGCAGCAATTTTTCATAACAGTGGCCTCTAGTACTCTGGGAACCTTACAGTTAAAAAGTTTCATGCTGCAAGTGAAAGAATTGTTTTCTTCAATGGTAAACCACAGAAGTCACGTAGCAAAATTTGTTCCCTTTCAGGATGTGCAGCCACTTAGTCATGGTGGAAGGTGCTCAGGCATGCAAGTTGCAGACAGATAAATGTCTGAGTGAGCTAAGAGGAAATGGCCCAGCTGCAAAGACTTGCTCTCCTGTTGCAAAATCCAACTAGTTAGACTGGTGCTAGCTACTAGTAGAAGTATATATTAAGCAGTTTAAGGAGCCTTGGTTTAAAATAGGCCCCCAAAGCTACCCCAAGTGCTGAAATTGGTTCCAATGCGTTTGTATTCAATATCAGCACGGTCTAGCAATAACCAGTTTAGTTTAAGCAGACAAGAGTTTCTTATGCAGACAAGCGCCTAAACCGTGAGCTACTGCCAAGGATCGTTAAGTGAGGTTGAACGTTCACGTGAAGGAAGTATCTTAGTTTATCTTATGTGTTCTTGTAGTGAATTCAGTTGTTCGTCCTGGTAAATCCCACTTCTGAATTCTCTGGCTAATAGAAATGGCTGATAATCTCTTCCTCTAATCATCTAGGTGTCACACAGAGAAAGTGATTAAGACCTGTCAAGATAGTGAAGACAGTGGTTGGCACTCCAAACCAATTCCACCCACCACAATGATCATAGCAGGATGATGAGTGTGTTCGGGGAAATTATAAAGAGGAAGTCTTGCACACAGGAGCAGTATTTGGCCTCTGAGTGAACCAGGCATGGTGGCTACTAGTGGGCTAGGAAAATTAAATGGTCAAAAAAACTGACCGCTGTGATCCCCAAAGCAACCCTGTTGAGACACACTGTTGTGTTCATCAGCTGCCTGCAACTGATGATCTAACATAGGTATGGTGAAATGATATTTTGGATTCTATCCTTCCTGGAATCTCAGGGAAGGGCTTGGGGCATACTAGCAGTCTGTGGTTTGAGGGGATGTAAATGCAAACTAGTTGAGCACAGAACACAGCACTGTAACCATTAGTTACTTTGCTTACAAAACTGTGCAAGAAAACCCCTACAAACCATTCATACTCCATGCCTCACTAAAACTGAGCTCAAGGCATGCTCCTGGTTTTAGACAAGTTCAGAGTATGCCAAGGTCAGCCCAGCTGGCCTCTGAACCTAAGCCACTCTGTTGTTCAGTCCCAGTCAGAGTAACGGAGACTCATCAGTTAAATTTTCAGCTTCTAAAGTAGAAACACATGCCAGAGTCAAGAAGGCTTTGTTGGCTGCTCAGAGCAGCAGGGAAGCCACCCAGCAAGTATGGCTTATGGCTGCAGAAGGCTTTAGGGAACATGATGCTAATTAGACCTGCTATCAGCAAGGATAAACACAATTCGGAAAGAAAATGTTACAAAGAAGTTATACTGAGCAAAAGCAGAGATGGCAATAGATTCTGGTTCCATCCTACTCGAGGCTTTGATTTCCCAACTTCAGCTATTTTACTGTCTTACCTGTGCATCTGCTTTCGTTTTGCATTAAAAGAAATAAGCCACACCAAAAGTCTAGAGAGATTGTTTTACTGCCTAAGAGAAAAATACCTGGAAGGAAAAAAAACCTGCATCTGTTTTCCCAGCAAATTTTTGCTAGCAATTACCTGATTTTCAAAGATTTTGGGGCCTGTTTTTCTCCCTTTTCAACCAGCACAGCCAAGAGCAGAATGTATGCCACATAACCTTATCAGATATCCAGACCACAGTTGGCAGAAGAAAGTTCAGTTCGATCATGATTTTACTTGAATGTCAGACAAAGTAAAACATTTTTTGTTCAACTGAGTCAGCTGCATATTAAAAATTCCCAAGGCAACCGGTTTTGTTCCACACTGGTCTACTGGGCAACATAGCAAATGAAATCCTGGCCCCATTGAAGTTAATAGGAGTTTTGTCCTTGACTTCAGGGGAGACAAGATTTCACCTCTTGTATATATGAGCTTCAGTGAATGGGTTGGTTACTCCCAAATTAAACTCCATGAAAAATCAGGACTGAACTGTATTTAAAAAGTGAGCATTTTATAAGACTTAGGTAAAGACACTTTGGGGAAAATAAAATACAAATTAATCACTTCACGAACCATTGCTGCATTATTATACATTCTATATTTCTTTATCCTTTGACAACTCTGACCTTACTTGACTTTGTAATGTAGCTGGCCTTCTGCACAAACTGCTTTCATGACATTTTACAAATACCTTTCAACAAGGTATGCCAGAGATCCCAATGCAAGTACTTGGTGATTTAGTCAGAAAAATACTTACTGTCTCTTGACTGGCTTTTCTCTACTTTACATACTCATCAAGGGAAATTTAAGATTCTGAGACATCAGTGTAATCTCCCTGCATCTGTTCCAGATGTCTATCCCTAATGTTTTTTTATGTTTTGTTCCAAAGATAATCATCCAATGTGACAATTTTTAGCTTTGCCCTTATACTGCTGCCAACAGAATCATGATCTTTTCCTGTAGTTCATTAAGTCTCATCACCATGAAAATACACCAAGAAAGTTGCCATTTAGCAGGCACATTCCCTGTCTCCCAACTCCTCCTCGTTTCCAGTATTAAATAACTTCTCCGGAAAAAAAAGATGCTTACTTACCCATATTTTGGTTGTACATTTAATTGCTACGTGGAGGACAAAGTCATTTCCACCTTACTGTAATTGCTGCATCTGATCCAGCAGCACCTAGAGAAGGGGTGAGGAAAAGTATGTGTCAGCTGCAGTGCAGACATCCTCTCCTGATCCTTGCTTGGCACTCCGTGCAATACTACACCACTAATTGGTATTGCTTATTATCAACAACTAAAGATCCCCATTAATCCCAGTTATCACTTTGACTGTGAATGGCAGTGCAAGAGCTCCTCAGTAGTTAGTTAGCAATTAATTAACATCTCTGCCTATTTCCCAGGTAGGGATGGTAAAATGCTATTACGCAATCAAGTATAGCGATCTTCACACACGCGTTCCCCTCAAATATCTGACTTTTATGAAATTAATGTATCACAAGTGGCTTTAAAGTGTCGGAGGAGGACTCAAGAGGCTCTGTGGAGCTGTACTTTTTGTATCCTGCATTTTGCAAATAATGCTTTTATCCTGACAGCAAATTCACCCAACATACCCTTCAGTAATAGACACAGATGCCTGCAGTTACACTCACCTTTATTTCCTCTTCCACATTATTCCGAATATGCCTTTTAGAAATTATTAGACTGGATTTATAGAAGTGCTAAACACGCAGTGCCATGAGCTGGAGCTGGGCACCTCAAAACCTTAGAATACTCTGATTATTTCAAGTTAACTATGCAAGAGGACAGAAACGGGACGTGATCTCTGTTAAGCTACACAACAGACAGATGTATTCACCTCCAGACAACGATTCACTGTAATGAAGCTTTTCAGCAGGTAGACTCGTAGTCCAGTGTCTCTCCACTGCTTATGATCACGATCTCTCTGTTGGCTAAGGTCAGTAGTATAGGTCAACTGCCTGAAGCCAGGCAAAAAAAACCAAAACAAAAAACCCACGAAAAGCAAACCACCTACATCAAGCAAAGCTAACAGATTTTTCATAAACACATCCAGTGAAGACTTTTTCAGCTGTTTGCCATGAAATGAACTGAAAAGTGAGTTTAAGCGGTGAGCTAAACTATATTTGGGCAACACCTGCCAGATGGCAAAAAAATAGAGCATGTATCAATCATGGACTGAAATACATGATTATTAAAGCCAATGGTAAGACTGTGCAAGATTCCATAAAGCTATGAAATCCCACCCAACGTTTTTTATTCATTCCTGCAAGAGACAGATCACTAGGATTGTTTGTAACAGCTTAGGCTCTGCTTGGAAGTGCACACCCAAACGCAAACAACGCTCAGAAATGCCTCCCCAGGAGAACACTACGTTATTAAAAGCTACACAAATGGATTTGTCTGTTAGAGGGAAAAAATCCAGAACACAGGCCCTCACAGCTAGCTAGATAGGAGAGAGTCCCAGGCCTACCGTGATGAAAATAACTCCTCCAACTGACCAAAAAAGAAAACGTCACCTTACAGGAATAATTAGCCTTTAGAAAGCTCAGTAATTAAGCGTCCTTGAGTTAGGGGGCAGGACAGTGAGAAGCACATTTGCAACAAGTGATGCAACTGAGCAGCCTAATGTTTGGCATGCTGCTCTGGGACACGGCAATAGTATCTTTTCCCATCTCAAAAAATCTTGTTTTCTTGCAAACACTTTTTATTTTCTCCCTTAGATTAAAATAGCTTCTTCCTGTAGAGTTAAATACTCAAAGAGACTGTGTTTTCTCTGCAGGAGCACAAAGCTGTGTATAAAGTGTTTATGTTCAAGACGGTCTTAGAGAGACAATGAAAAGGCTTGAGGCTCTCTCTCACACCCTGCAACTAGAGATTTACTCTATCCCTGCATTTCATGTATACCCACACCACTAATAAAGACAAGAAGTTCAAGTAAGGTCTTGTTTCAAGGGAGGAGGAAATATTCCTCCTCAAGAACGTTTACCTCAAGCATCAGCTTGCCTGAGCCAACTTTCTATAGCTGAGGACCACAGAACATAAGTGAGTCCTACTGGCAAGCTGAAGGTTTTTGTATTCATAGGCTGTGCTCTGTTTTAGTGCCCCTCTTCCCCAAAGAAGGGGATTTGCACTGAAGAAGTTTGGAAACATGCTTTAACTGATGTATGAATAGAAAAATCAGTTTTACATTTATGGGATATCAGTTTAGAGGAAAATACCTTTTCAGCCCCAGAAAAAAAAAAGCTACTGGAGAAGAGTCATCACTAGCACAACAGGAGTTCTACATCCAGACTTAGATTAAAAAAAAAAAAAAAAGGAAAAAGTGCTAAAATTCATCTGCTTTTACTGGAGCACGTTTTCTTCTTCAATATTAAGAGTTTTCTAAGTACTTTTGGCATCATTTCCAAACGAAGCAACCTAGCAAAGAAAAGGGCAGTCTAAAATAATTTAGGAAGACAGTTGCTTTTATTTCCACTATGAAGTTTTCTTCAAGGGAAAAAAAACCCTGTATTATAATGTGGGTGAATTGCTTAGTATCTCAAACTAACCTTTGCTTGCCCTTCCCTTTCTTTCCTCCTCCTTTGTGAGATTCTTCAGGCATCTTCTTGTACAAGAGGGGAAATTGTTCTGTATAGAAGAGTACAAGCCATTCAAGGTTAGATACACAGCCAGCTTCACCCCAGCTCCCAGACCTCTGCAATTACGGAGCTGCTTAGAGCAGAGGTGACAGCAGAGCTGCACCAGAAAGTATAGAAGAGAAAGTGTATCTGACACAGAAAAGGAAAAGTTATATTTGCTCTGTCATTGTCTTTTGGGAAGCAGAGAGCCATTTCAGGAAAGTCAGGCTCCACATGCTGACAGCACTGCCAGCTGCATGGCTTCGAAGCGTTTCACCAAAACTACTTGACATCTCAGACTACGTACACATTGCTGAGGCATCCAGGATGGAGACTGTGTATTATTTGGATGCTCACATCCAAATAATGTGATGATCCAAATAATGTGATGACAGTCACTGTGCATGTTTCTAGACTTAGCTTCTTGTGTAACTGCACATTTCCCTCAGTGCTACCTGCAAGCACCATTTTTCTCTGTTCCCTGTATGAGCAGTTAGCTCAAGATTTAGCACTGTGGCTCACACTGCAGTTCTGAAAACACTTTTTTTTTCTTGCCACCTTACAAAACGGTTGAAGACAATACAGAAGGATACGGACAAATCAACACATCAGTCTCATTATAGCAGGTTCACGAGAACAGAAACTCCACACAACCCCTTTCAGTACCAGTCACCCGTATAAAAACGTGAAGGTAAATCATTCCAATCAGAGTCTTGATATACTTAATGTACCACCAGCAGAACCCAAAAGCACTGCTTAAAATTCAAACCTTTTGTCAGTCACGTGTGTTTACAGGTATGTTGCTGGATACTCACCCCTGAGATGCTGCGAACAGTCAGAGCAGAGGGTGCAGGTGGCAAGGCTGGCATCTGGCAGGGTCACAGTGCCACAAAGGATACACTGGGAGTAGCTCTGTTGGTTTTGGATACAACAGGCCTGCTGGGACCCTAAAAACCTATTTTGAACTCTAGTCAATCTGTTAATCTATCCCAGGGAACGAAATGCTTCACTGCTTACCACTGCAAGATATGACTGAACCGTGCTTGGGGTTTAAATTACCATATTTAATTAAATGTAAGATACTGAAATGCTTGGGGAAATCCACTAATGAAATTTCACTGACTGCAAAGCATAGCCCTTGTCATTGTCCCCTTCTACTGTCCAATCTTCAATGCATTAAAAGGCATTCTTCAGAAAAATTATTTTTACTGTTACAGGAAACATGTCTTACAATTTGAAATGCTTTATTTCCTCCTTTTTTGTGGTACTGCCAATATTAGTGGTTTATTAACAAACTTCAATGGCCACAGATTTTCTGATTTACACTCATGAGTAAATGATCTTAAAATTCCTCTCAGGGACAAGCGAGCACAATGAAAGGTGCCTGGGAACAAGAGAACAGTTGAAAAAGCAAGTTTCACCCTCTGTCTTTTTCAGATAATAAAGTATAAATGACCAGGAACCGAAGTTATGGAAATTGATATATCTGTATCCAGTTGTCAGCTGCTACTAGCTTGCAGGGATAAAGATGCTGAGCTATCCATGTATATCTGTCAGAGTTTGTCACAATATCTCTATTGAATGTCTCTCACCCACTAAAACAATTTCAGTCTTTAGCCACATATTGAAATTAGACATGCCTCAGGGCAATCTCTCAAAATCTATCTGTATAAAATCCATCTGCCTTAGAAACACTAGGACAAATTCATAATCCAAGTCCAGAGGGAACTTTGAGTTGTATGTCATTAGAAGATTGTGCTTCTGGGTGGTTTCAGGAATTGATCTTACTCCATAAAAGCCCTCACAGTTTGGGATTTAAAAGTCACTTCCTTCCTGATAATGTATTGAGATAGTCAGCATGCACACTAAAGTTTGCAGGTGGGAGTGTCCCCAGCATAAATTAAAAGGATGTCTCTGTAACAGTCAGCTGCTGTGGAGTTCATAGAGGGCTACCAAGCAATGTCCTAGATATCGTGTTTCCCCAGTTTTGGAAAGCTGAAAGCAAGGAGGAAAAACGCACACTAGTTCAGAACTCTTACAGCACATGTAACACCTTGCACATGAAAATATTTGACCAGCCCTTCACATTCTATCCTGTCTCTTTCAGGTTGCTGCGGAGCTGGCTGTTAAGAGAGAGATGGCTTTGCTGAAACAAGCCCAAAAGGGGAAGATCGAAAAAGAAGGGAAAGAAAAAACAAAAGCAAAGCCACCACAGAAATCTGGGGATAACGTAAGGCTTCCTGCAGTAAAAACAGTTACCGGTTCATGAAACCAGAACCTGTGAGCAGCCTGTTCAGTCCTGTGTGGGCAGAGGCTATTAGTTTGTATTACAGTGGTCACCAAGGCTTCAGGCTTGTGTTCAAAAACCAGAGGAACTGCCCAAGGCCAGTCCCTCTCAGCCTTTCAATCACCTTGATGATTCCAGGGGACTGAATTTTACCTTTCCTATTTTAGGAAAGACCATTTGCATGGCCATGACCCAGCTGAGTGGGAAGTACTGATGTAGGTGCAGACTGCCAGAGACATAGATGAAGGGAAAAATACAATTAATTGCTCTGATATTGTTGCCAAGATAGTGTGCAGGCACTTTTCAAAGCACTGATGCTTTTTTTTGTGTGTGTGTAGAGAAAACAAAATGGTGCCCAGCTACCTCAGCAAGCATTTCCACTTCCAGTGTTGGGTATGGAGAAGTTAGTCACTGCCACCCCTTCCTACAAGAAACAGGAAACAAGAACCTTTGTCTAGGATGCCTACATCAGAGCTTGCATGCATTTCAGCATAATTTATAGGTATCATTCTACAGAGGCCAGCTGTGTCTTTTGTAGTTCAAGCCAGTGTTTTGTAAGCCTGTAAATAACAGTCATGTGTTTTCAGTCCACATTCTTAGGGTATGAACTCTTTTCTGCTTCAAGTCACAGTGGACACCACTTAATGTGATATACTCCCTGAAGTCTTTGATATTCTGAGGTATGGTTTCACAGAAGGTATGCTTCCAAATTCTTCCAGGAGCAACTTCACTGAGGAAAACACCTGTGAAACAGACCAAAGGGCATCTTCAAAAGCAAGCTATGCAACAAAAACCAGGGGCTTTTTGCTGAAGCTGCAACTTTTGTTTCTCATTTACTTTATAGTATAAACAAAAGTTGAAACAATATTTATTTTTTTTTAATAAGGATCATTAATCTCTCACCAAGTATGTGGAGGAGAAGGGTGAGTTTTCTGGGACAAGGCTTACTCTTCAGTGCAAGTTTTACACACATTAATCTTCAATCCTAACCTTAAAAGAACCATATAACAAAAAAGGTGCTTTTCTTGGATATCATCCATTAATCTGGCCAGGAACCTAAAGTACATGAATTTAGCAAGCATTAGTCTATCTAATGGTTGGACTTGATGATTCCAAGGGTCTTTTCCAACCTGAACTGTTCTATGATTCTATAATTGGAAGGTAGATATCCAAGTGCTAACTTGTAGTTTGGATAGTAACTTTGCTGCATGAAAGCACTGGGTCACACAAAACAAAAGGCTGAGGTTTTGTGTTTTTTCCCCCCTCTTTGTAAATGAAGATGCACCGCAAGCTGCAGGAGCAGCGTACATAAGCATGTTTTTCAAACTCTTTAAGCCTGATCTTGCATTGCCAGTGAGGAAGTGTAGTGTCTGCTCCTGTGCAAACAAGAAGCTTTACATTCTGATCACACGACTTCTGTGATGTCTTCAGACAGTTGTCATCAGGGTGACACTATCACAGGGTGCACTTTCATGCTATCACAGCATCAGTGAAGGCGTCGTACTGCAAGCAGTGGAATGTTTTTTGTGGTACCACTTCACTGTATCTTAGTGGTGGAGCAGAGGCAATCTGGGCGAGCAACAAAGGAGAAAGAGCATAACACCTGCAGACCTAAGCCAAAAAATACTGATACCAATTTGTTTGTTGTCCATAAGACTTCTGGGAACTTGTACTACTGCTGAGTTCAACTCTGTGGGACCACTTCATGGTGTTCCTCCTTAAATCAGCCCATATGCTGAAGAACTTTTGGAAAAGATCAGATAAAAGTAGTTGTATGAAGGCAATAGCTTAGAAAGGCTTTTGAAATCAGACTTTAAAGACCATTGTCATTCACAGTTAAAGAACCCTGTAGCATCTCCGACAGCCCAGTTCCTTTGGGGAGGATTCACTAGGGCACTCTCTCTAACAGCTTTGCCCTTGTCCTCCCTACTTCTCAGCTCAGCTGGCCCAGAACAAAGCCCTGTGATGCCTCTGCTCTCACACAGACGATGAAAAAGGCTGTTCCAGACACTTCAGTCTAAGTCAAAGCAAGATGTTAGTGTTCAGGCACACCAAAAATGCCATACCCAGCCTGAGCTTCTGAAACTGGCTGGCAACTCGTTGACCTGCTTAAAAACCTGACTTTCACAGGATAAATTAAATTCCATGTTGGTTTTGCACATTTCAGTAGGTAAGAACCAAAGATACCAAAAATGAATCTCCATCCCCTCCACAGTCTCTGCAAGGTTGTTTTGAAATTGGGTGGAATAACAATATAGAGCTCTGGGGCTTTATAACGTCATGTCGTTCTCATCTCTTCAGCCATCACAAGTCCTGTCAAGTAAAATTCTGAGTCATTATATGAGGTTCTCTATGGTTCATTGAGAAAGAACAAAGGGAACATTCTCTCCAAGGTTATAATACTGACAGGGGAAAAAATAGCATCTAAGAACCAGTTGAGAAGTATTTGGAAAAGTTCTAACAGCAGGACTCTTATTAAAATACGTATAGGCTGTAAGTCATAGCAGTGCAGTCAGAACAAAAGCCCTGCCTCTAACTTCAGTTCTTAAAGAAAACAAGAGTTTGATCCCAGAAGGAAATTTAAATATTCCCTAAAAGCCTGATAGCAATCTTTAAAAAAGAATATTTGATATCAAAGTAACTTGGTTTTCTTTTCTCTGTAAGGTGCTGATTTGATTTCCCATTGGGCACTTAAGGAAAAAAAAAACAAAAAAAACCCCACTACACAAAAATACCAAACCCACAAAAAAAACCCTTCAGTACTGTACGATCCCTCTTTTCAGAACACGTTAGAGGGCTGTGCAACCCTAGATTTCACACAGAAACATTTAACAGTGAGACACAGTTTGTCCTTACTGAAACGCATTTGCAAAATCTCTGTAGCAAAAGCGCACAATGGAATCAATTCAAAATTCTTCCTGCAGTTGAACGAGAATCACCTAGGGTGGGCTGGGCTTCGGAAAGCTTCAGAAGTAAATTCAAACTGTTATTTCCCTATCTCTGCTTAGGCTGAAATGTATATTGTTGGTTCAAGGTGCCTCAGCGCCCGTAACACAGAGCAAGCATGGAATCAATCAGCTGAACGTAGAAAAATACGTCAACTGACTTCAAAGTAAAATAAGTTCTTTGTATTACATTGACTCTTACACTGTTAGGAGGCAAGAGGGAATATGGAACAGCATTCTGCAACTGTCCCTTGGACACACAGTGGTTTTGATTAAAATCAATGAAACTGACACAACAATCAACAATATTATTTACATCAGTGGATAAAATCATTGAAGCTAGTAATTAAAGTGATTTATTGCTTTATTTGTAACAATAAGAGGCACAGTAATGTGACCTATGTTAAGAGCCTAAAAATTAATAACTCATTTTTATGCTTGGGAGGGGGGAGAGGGGGTTAAATAGTTAGCAATTATCAGTATTTCCTCTTAGAACATCATGTCTTCATCATTTCCTATTAAAAAACAATGTTAAAAGAATGGATTCTACCTACTGCAGAAGATCCAAGGACAAATTACAAAATGCCACACCCTGCAAAAACTGAGAATACATTAGAGTAACTGGGAATTTGAGCTGTGGGTGTCAAATCTTCAAACGCTTGCTTATATTTTGCCCAAATGTTTCTTGATATTTAGTCAAGAAACTCCTGAATCTTTCAAGTGCATTTACAGAGCACAGAGTGGAAGTGATAAATGTATTTAGGTTTTGCATGTCCTTCTGGGCCCAAACTTTAATTACTCTAATTTAAACACTTTAATTAAAAACACATATTTTGTAATTTTCATGACCTGGCTGCAACTGTATCTGGTGATAGCAGGTATGCAATGGCACCTAATTACAGAGGCATATTTAGGGGCTTTGTTTCATTTTACTTATTCCAGGAACTACACTTGATGTCTTGCTGATAACCAGCACATTGATGAGCAAAGTCTGATACAGCTTGTGTTGCCTTGCGTAAATCCACATTCACCTCCTCCCCAAACAGCGATCTGATTTTCCACTGTCGCGGAAAGTAAAAATCACTAAACAGGACTGGGTTTTTAGCTAAACCCAGAACACCCACTAATAACTATTACCTTACAAGATTTTGAGGACTTAGAACTGGTACAACATGAATAAGCTTTCATCATTTTCTGACAAGTTTTTCCACCAGAAATACTGGTTCAATGACATTAAACTATTTTAGGAATATAGGAGTGTCATTTACTTCAGAGAAGGATGTCAAAAAGTTTTGTTAAAGTTGAAACTAGATATTTTGGTTTACAAGATACACCAAGATCTCTAGTTTGCTTTCTGATTACTGATTAAAATGAGGTTTCAACCGTTTTGAATTGCCCACAAGTCAGGAATTCCCTTTTCTTTTTTTTTTGAGGAGGGGGCATAGGGGTGGTGAAGCAGCCCTACAGTAAGATTAACTGAAAAAAATAGCAAGGTCATTTCATTTAGATGTAGCAAATCTCCTACCTATATTATATGTTTGTACAAGCCTATGTTTAATTCTTAATTCAATTGATGAACAGGCACCCCCTCCCTCTCTTTCCTCAATGGAATAAAACTTCCTTATAGCCTTCCTAAAAAGATGTGTTGATGAGACAACAGCATCTTATTCCTCAAATTAAAAAATAAAAATCTTTAAATAGCCAATGAAACTACAACTTTTGAAGGTACTTGAAGTTCCTACATCTTAATATTCTCTTTTTCTTTTCACCCCATACCCCCAACATAGAAAGAGGAGGAAGGCTGGAAAATGGCTCCCAGTAATTTCCTTTCAATATTGGAGGAAGGAAGCAGTCAATACAAAGGTCAGTAGAAAAATACAGCAATTAAAACTGGAATGTTCATTTAATTCAACTTAATCTGAATGTCATTTCTATAAGGTCAAACAGTGCAGCTGCCCAAACTACAGACCATTGCAGAAGTGAGGACATGAGATAAAAATGGTATTTAGGAAGGGAGGCACAAAAATCATCAAGCTAAGTTGTACAGGAAAGTACAGTTCTATATGAGTGAAACTGGCCAAGCTCGAAACAAAGCGCTTTGGTGTTCATGCAGAGGCTTACTTGGATTTTCTGAGGCTGACAAAGTGACACCTCAATAGCAAATGGTCCAAAGGCACTGTTCTGTAGGTCAGGCTTCAGCATCAGAAGTTTTCATACCCCTGTAATTGTTTATCCTGCCTTCCTCTCATTCCTGGAAAGTATCACTGGATTCATTCACCTACACAGTTAATTGGCACAGCTAGTCAAATTACTTTTGAATAGTAGAAGGATCATCTTTTCAAGCAACAGCACAAAAATGCTGCTGCTCTTGAATATACTTGGTTCGTTCAGAGCGGGTGCAACTTAAAACGTAACTCGGGCTTATAGCTAGGAGACTGGCTGTTTTTTCATTTGGAAAAAGCATCCAGGATTAGAGGGATTTAAATTTTAAAAAACAGTTTTTGCAAAAGGACATCTCGGTCTTTTCCATATCTCTTCTACCCTCTCTTCTACTCTTGATGCCTTTGTCTATGTCCTAGCCACTTGTCTTCAGCGAGTACCCTAAATGCACAGGTGGTTTTGCAGTCACTTGTGCTGGGCCTGGAAGTGCGCAGGGAAGCCAAACGCTTGTCTGAAATGGTGAGGTGCACCTGTCTCGTGAGCAGCACCACAGGACTCCAAAGGTCAGACAAGCCAAGGTGAAGTCCTCTCACAAAGCGTGCCTGCTCAAAACTTTTACAGTGTTTTCTTTGTTGCTTTATTGCAGGCAGATTTTATTCTCAATTATTAAAAACACCTTTTCTTCTCACCCTGCAGTGTTAGGGACTTGCTAAAATTCCTTATGTGAAAAATCTCCATTGTTCCCTCCTGCTGATAAGGTATTGGCATCAGGTTTTCTGCCGGATTTGGGCTGGTTGGAGTGAAAGAAGTGTACAAGTTACTTTCTAAATATACACCAGCATAGTTTTGCCTGACCTCTGACGATTAGTGTTTTCTTACACATTATAAATCATAAAGCAGTTTTACAGCTGAAGATTTCTGTGTCCCAGACATTACTCTTGAATGCTACCCCATTGAAGTCAGCATATAAGTTTTAGGTAAGGATCAAGTTCACCTGTGCTTCTTCCCTTAACTGGCCAAGAACATTACTTATGCTTCTCTGTGCACTCAGGATGAAACGCCAGCAGCAACACCGAGACCGGTATTTCCTATCCAGCAAGTCCCAAGAGCAATAAAGGAGCAGTGTTGCAAAGTAGCAACAAGAGGGCAGAAGGGTTGGCAATACGCTCATGGAGCACTCTGCTAACAGGAGGTGTAGCCCTGCTTTCCAGTGCTTCCACATGGCTGCTTGAATCCCCTGCTGCACCTTTACAGTCTGAGTCCCGAGCACAATGCCAAATTGCAAATTCACAAACTCCTTGTACTCGTGCAAATAACTCTCCTCCAGGCTGTAGAAGACACAGAGGCTTTAAATAATCCTTCCCAGCATGGCAGTGTATATCAGCCTTAGGAATAAAAACATTGTATAGATGAATACATTAGTTTAATAGGAATAGAGACAATTTTCACAACTGATCTCAAGTAATAACAAGTCAGGGGGTTTATGAGAGGATAGGTGACCTGTTTGATACCCAAACAGTAATCTAAACACCAGTACAGCCATTCCTAGCAAGATACCTGCTTTGCTCTCTGCACCTATATAAGTATAGGCCAGGCTGGAGTCTTTTAACACCAACGCTCATCTCCAGCCCATCCTGCCAGGGCTGACAGTTATCCCCCTAGCTCTCAAGGCACCATTTTCCACACAGAACACAACCAGGAATCCTCAGAGGGCGAAGAGCTCTCTAGCAAACTTCAGAGAACAGCTGCAGTTGTCTTACGTACAGTAAGAGCCCTCAGTTAAACTTCAGGTGTTCAGGTTCCTTTCCTCCTAGTGAACCAAGTCTATTTGACACCATGTTTGTTTTTAACTGTGAATTCCTCCAAGCAGCCCAATCCCCTGCCTCGTTCACAAGCACTTTGTGTTTTTTGTTGGGGGACACTTTTATCACAATACTACTTGGTGGTTGTTCAGAATAATTTTATTTTTAATCTGGCCATGGATAAGATTCCTTATCTCAAGGCCTCCAGAATCAAATCTAGAACAACTTCTGACCAGAACAATGTAAAGAGTTTATTGTATTTTTAATTTTAGCTTACTTTCGTTTCAGTAGCAAAATCGTTTAGAAGAGAGGCTTGAGTCTGGTCTTTCTACACTGAGACTTTTTTTTCTTCTTATATAGAAATACCTCAGGTTACTATCACAATTTGCACAGAACTTCAAATTTATTGGTGCATAAATCTTGAAAATATTGCAGTAAGGAAACTTGATTAAGAAAGGTTTATATCCAATGCCTACAATTAAATCATCTGAAGACCCTTATAAGTGTGTCTAACGCATATCTAAATGATAGCTGATCAAACATTTGTTTTGTCACTCCTGCCCAACACTTAAAATTAAGAAAATCTTCCCATCCCCTGAAATTGGCTGCTTTGTTGTTAGGTTACTTAAATATTTAAAAATATGTAGATCAATATTCACAAAGAACTAAGCATTTCAGTTACAGACTTTTCCACCGTTTTGGTTTTTTTTTTTAACCCTTCTCTACCAAGCAAAAATTTCTACCTAAACTTTACTGGAATTCACAAATTCTTTCTTTTAGAACTGTATTTTGCAGTTTTGCTGGTTGCTGAACTACATTTGCCAAGCTCTAAAACGCTTATTTTCCAGCTGCTGTTGGAAACAGTCAGTTTCTGTACTTTTACACTGGAATAGCAAAAGTTTATGTGAAGCAAATGTAAGCAGTCTGGATATCACCTCCATCTTTCTGGGTCTTATTTCTGCAGTACCCTGCGTTGTGAGGCAGCAATGTGCTATTTCCCCCATCATACAGATGGTCCATTGATATTTATGGCTTGCTTGGTGTTGCAGAGGATATTTGGGTTCAACCCAGATACTCTACGCGCCAAGCTTTAAAGGTGTGGCAATGTTACGTATTTCTAGCCAGGCAGCAAAAGATTCAAACCCTTTTGCCGGGAGGTTGAAAGTAGTCATTTTAAGAAAAAACTTCATGCATCAATCAAATATATTTCTGTTTTCAGCCACAAGGTGTTCTCCGGAATTCAAGGATATTTAAAAGACGTTTGAATGAGGTGCTTCGAAACATGGTTTAGGGGTGGATCTGCCATCTCTAGCTTAATTGTTGGACTTGATCATAAAGCTCTTTTCCAATCAAAATGATTCTACGACATTGGAAATACCTTGTAGTCTGCAGAGTGAAAACTAATGCTGCTGAAACAGTCATGTTAGCAGTCATGTTAGTGGAGTGGATTTTCTTCTGAGGCCTCAGCTAGAGGTACACACATAAAATAACCCAAAGATAAGCATGAACTGTTTTAGAAGAGGTGGTAAAAATTGCATTGCATACACGCATACTCAAAAATAGCTCCTGTAGCTGGATGACCCTGTCTGTAACAAAATACCAGGCTCTTTTGACCAGCCAGTGAAAACATAACATCCTTAGCCTCTTGACCTTACTTTAAAAATAACTTTGAAACATTTTGTTGATCTCTAAAAGAACAACATAGCATCTAACACCTATGAGTTATTGATCTCTTTTCTAAAATTAGGGACCTCTAACCTAGTGGCTAATATAGCACTAGAAAAGCTCACTGCCAGGCAGCTGCCTAGTCTGTGGGGACTGACACTGGTTTGCCTGCAATGGATATTAACCACTAATCAATTTACAAAATGACTATAAACAATTATGGAAAAAAAAAAAAAAACACGGAACAATCTATGGATTCCTCAATGAAAAATAAATATCTAAAACCTAGTACTCCTGTGAAAACACAGCACTTGCAACCTGTTGACCCAGTGAGGAAATTATTCAAAAATTCACATAACTCCCATGTAACATCCCCTTTCCCCAAGGCTGAAATTCCAGGTTGGTAACCCTGGAGGAGGTAGCTTTTTAACTAGGAAATCACCTTTCCCTCTTGAAATATTACATGACATCTGTCATACCATCTGATGACCTGCAAATAGTTTAAAGAAATTAATGCCTATGGCTTTGAGTTCCTTTCCAATATATATAAAAAAAAAATCCACTGTCTTTCTCCATCTCTATTTCCAGTTACAAAGACCACTCACCTGCAAAAATTATTCCCTATGTGTAAATCCACAAATACTCTGCGCATAATTGGACTTTGAAAATTCATAAGGGATGGAAATAGCAGCCAGTATTATATTAACTGGACTAAAACTTAAATTATCTCCTATGGGTACTGTGAAAACCTTCCTGATTGTATAGTGCCTTAGAAACAGCAGTGGGTACAGGAAAGAGTACCCTGTACAAAACAGACTCGTAAAGAAACCTACATCTTAAAGTGGAAAGCTGTTCTTTTAAATCACCTGGAGATTGAATCAGCACATACTGCTGGAGATTAGCTGTCATTTTTAAAGATACTGTTGGGGCTTGAAGTGCAAGAAAATGCAAAATATGAATTGTCTTTCTTCAAATCAGCTGAAAAAACATAGAAGAGAGGCATTTCACTTTAAAGAGGTACCTTTTGCTAATAGAGAATTCAGATACAAGCCGAGTTTGCCCAACTTCATTTACTTGTCTTTCTGAAGAGCAAATTGCAGTTTACCTCAATGAAAAAACAAACTGAACTACACCTCAGGATTGTTAGCTGCCATATCATAAAAAAGGTTGGGGTTTTTTTAATCATTAGTTTGCAAAAGCTTACTTATCCTTTGCACTACACTTAGAGGTGTTATATCAGGTGGGCCTTGTCTCTTTTTGGAAGATTTTGACTGCTTCTCAGTTACTGCATCAACCTTAAACCTCCTCAGTGTTAAAGCCACGTGGCCATACGTCACTTATGGGCTGGATGCAGGTCATTGCTCTGTCAGACTCACTGCCCCCTCTCGCTCACGTTTTCATGTGCTCAGTGCAAGCTTTTATGCCTATTCCAGTGCTCCTGACCCATATTTCAGCCTTATGTGAATTACTACAAAGGCTAACTTGCAACGTTGGAGCACCTTTAGCTTAGCAGTAGATAACTGAGCAGGAGAGAACAAGGGAACTTCCTGGTTTAAATTAAACACCTTCCTTCGGTCCCCAAGCCTGCGTTATGCCAGCCAAGAGACATGCATAGGAGCCATCTCTATGACTTCTTCACGGTAAAGATTTAAGCACTATGCTATTAAACAGAGAGAAAAAAGAATGCCAACATGGGGCACGATATGGTTCAGTCAATACTGTACTACCTGTTCTTGAAGATGAACAACACTCCAGGCATTCAGCTTTACAACCAGAAAGAGACAACCTCCATATCCCATTATCCTCCTGAAATGTGATACCAATTTACAGCCCAAGGTAAAAAGAGAAAGTTAACTTTAAGATTTGCAGACCCTAACACAACACGACTCTGAACTTGGGAAGGGTCCCTAGAGACTGCTACCTTCATATAGTTAATTTTATAAAAGCTGCTTACAACTACCTATTTTTTGCCTCCACAAGCAGTTGGAGAAACCAATGGCCTCTGTAACTATTTTTCCCCCCTTTTTTCCTTTCTTTCGGGTAACAGTCGTTTGGCAGAACAGAGATGAGGAAGGGGATTTTCTCCAGGATCATGACCCAGAGCTGATCAAAGAAAAGATGCGGGAAGAAGTGGAGGAAGAGATCAGAGTGCAGGTATTCTCACAATACTAAGAGGACACTAATAATGTGCATTGCCTGTGTGTATTTATCTACAGCTCTAAGATGTGGCCCTGGCGTAGACCTTCCAGATTCCCTACTATGTGTTCTTTGCTTTAACATTTTAGCTGAACATTTGTGTCTGAGGTGTGGTGGCAGGACAGAAGACTTAGGAAGATTCAACTCTGTTTGTCTGAATAGGTCGATAAAGTGATGCAACAGAAATTGGAAGAACTCAAACTGGCTGTGGATGGTGAGATCAGTAAGAAACAGAAAAAAGGAAGAAAAAGTCAGAAGGTAAGAGCAGCAAGTTAAGAGATTTCAGGGTAAATCTCAATTCTTTGCCCAGATACAGTGGTTCAGTGCAACCCTAGTCTCACAGATACCAGTATCAAAATGTCCACGTTAAATATTTACTGAATCTCAAGTCAGAAGCATTTAAAAACCTGTACACTGTGGCTTTTTTCAGGGCCTTTTCTTTTAGCTATTATTATTCCTTAACCTGTGTAAATACTGCCTAGGACAAGTTGAACTATTCCAAAGATAAATCATTACAAGATAAATCAGATTTTTCAAGAGATACACATCGTTTGATCCAGTCAAACAGGAAAATCCAAGCAATCCCTATCATTAAGGTGACAGGTTCAGTCTTCCAAGGAAGGTCTGGATCTGGGTGCCAGCAAAAAAAATAAATTAAATATAAAATCACTTTGAATGTTTTGATGTAACCTTTCGTTTAACTATAACACCACACATCACAGAGCCAGGTACACATTATGTTACTATTTACTATTGAAGGGCTTGGGAATTTGCAATTAAGCCAAGTTTATTTAAGCATGTAAAACAGGTTAAAAGACATACATTATTTTTAATATGTGTTACCTACCGAAACACAGCACACATTTTTCACATCTAGTTTCACAGTATTACCATATGCAGAATTCCACAGCTCTCAGTTCCCTGAATTCCTTACCCAAGCATTTAAACTATAGATCATGTCAGTGCAAAATAACTCAGGGCTTACAGACCCTACCATTCAATCAGCAGATCCACTTAAAATCCTCAAGGCAAATAGCCAAACCTAATCTCATGTTGTATTTCATTTCTATAATCCTTTTAGCATGCAAATACTTGCTGTTGCTGTACGTCTACTCAGATTGTCTTTAAAAAATGCTCTTTCACCTGGCAAACATGGAGGGGCAATTTAATAATGCAAGACTGGAGCAACTCTGAAAACTGATACCAATTGAATTGCTAAACCTTTCTCAAAAAGAGAGGCTTAAGATACACAGACAGAATATACTGCAGCCAGCTTCCCAAAGTTGTCATGGGCAGATTCATTTAGATCACCTGGTCAAAATCCTGCTTCAAAATGTCACACTGGAATTATAAAACTATATGTTAGGGATAGGGGGGGGTTTCCCCCACCTTAAGGATAGGTCCTGTTAAATCTCCTCTCCCCGCTTACACAATGTGAAACAACAGTATGTTTGTATTCTCATTGTGGCCATGAATGTCTCTGCAGTTTGGTGTAAAGCAACATTTCCCCTCCCCTGACCCAAAAAAATAGGGATATTCTGCAAAGAAAGGCATTCTCAGTAGGATTCATCATTGTTCAGAGAAATCAAACCTTTTTCTGCGCTTTGTCAGTAGGGGATAGGCAGCAAGAGCAATTCCTTCAAGCGAACTCTTAGAAGAGTTTTCTCTCTAGGGGCAGTTACCCCAAATTCAAAATGTCACATTTGGCCATGCCCTCTGTTCTAAGGAGGGATTTCTTATACTTTCTTTGCAGGAAGACATCGTAGTAGAAGGAGGGCTTTTTTTGTTGTCAGGGGATAGTCACCACCTAGGGGTAGACGTCCTCTGTCTTTTCAAGTGCACCTTAGGATAAGTAGTTTACAACTCTAAACAATTTCTGTCAAGTCCATATTAAAAAAAAATAAACTTGCCTGACCCACAGAAAATAATTTGAGTTTGAAAACTTATTAGAAAGTCCCTTGTGGGGGGAATTCAGCAAGGACATTTTAGAACTGGACTCTAAAGGGGAAGCATAAAGAAGCTAGCTGTTCCCTTCCAGTCTGTGTTTCAGATAGCTCACATCTCAGATAAACAAAATTTGACAGCTCCAGGCATACCACTAGGCCACTCCTTTATTTCCCTGCACTGGACTTTCTAGACTGAACTTTATCAGTGACTCCTAAACCTTCAAATACCACTTACTGCTAAGAGCTGACACTTAACCCTAGCAAGAATTGCTCTTATTGTCCGTGAAGATAAAAAAGCCCATTTGCCACCTTTGTGAAAGAATCATCCTGTGTAGAAAGGTAAATTGTTCGAGTAGGCTGGTCTGGAAATAACTGAAATAAGTAGAGTGTACTTAATATGCAGCAAGCCACACTGCTACCGTTTGGGGCACAAACCCTGTGTCTCAACCCATGGTGGAAGCATTCCCTCTCACAGACTGTCATCACTATTATTTGTCCTATGTTCCAATCCTATTGACGGGATATAGAGCACAAGGGTCCTCATTAGGAGATGCACTGTGCTGGACTCTTGATAGTTCCAGAGAGCTGGTGATGTGATGACTGTCACAGGAGAGGGGACACGGATACAACAAACAAAGGGATGTGGTTCAGCTCTGCTGCAAATTACATTTTTCTTCACCACGCACAGTGGTAGCTTGTCATCTGCCCAGCCATGGATCAGCAAGCTGGGATTGTAAGCACCTATGGAAAAACAGGCTGAGTAAAGATTCAAATGCAGATTGCCTTCTAGTGAGAGAAAAGGCACTGATGTCTGTAAAGGCTGGCAAAGAGACCTCAGAAGATCTAAGTCCCCACCCAGACTAGAGGAGCCTGTTACAAAGCACTGGCAGCAAAGAGAAAGGGCTAGCATTTCCTAAACCATTAGATTTCTAAAAAAGTGGTAGCATTCTTGTACCAGTATGAACTTTTTAGTGAAATGTTATTCCAAGTCCATTCCTCTCTGCTGACTGCCCAAGCTTCTGATTTGGGTGACCCAACACACCGACCAACCTCAAAAGCAATTCTTCTAGATGGGTGCCATGTACCCACCCGTAGTACCCAGGGGGTTTAGCAGCCAAGGGTAGTTCTCTTGGGGATCTACAGCCAAGTAAACTACCACTAGGTTTTTTAAACTGGCTTTCCACCCAGTGTAAGAGCTGAGAAGACCAACTCTCTGCAGTTACTGACCTGGAAGTTAGAAATGAAGGCTTATCAGAGCACTTTTTATCAAACCCATTGTGCTGCTTTTCCTGTTCCGCTCCCCCAAGGATTTGTTTCCGATCCAGCTGTTACAGGTAAAGCAACGCATTGCGAGTGAACACACCCATACATACACAATGGCATGGCCAGAATTCAGAAAAAAACAGAAAGAGGAGACATGGGAACTTAAGTGTGTAAAAGCTGCTTCTGAAATAGGCCTTGCTAGCATCTCAGCACAGCTTTGGATATCCTTTATTTGATGCAGCTGGGCAGCAGCAAAGAAAACCACAAGAGGTTAACTATAGAAATGGCTATGACAAGAATATTGACATCAGTCTCAAGACTTGGTAAGAGCAAAGCCATAGTGAATAAGGACACAAGACAGGCTGGGTCAGAATTGAGGAAAGGCTGGGTCTGAGAACAGCGATTCACAATCCCTGTTGGATTTTCTCTTGCTGATGGAGATTAGCACCCATAGCTCCCAGCCAGCTGTGGGGGCTGTAACCTCTTTGGATGCTGTTAGCTAGATCCAACAGGGATTATAGATCTGAGTCCCTCATTCAGCAAGAGCTTAATTATCAGTGGAAATATCTCTGTCTACAAACTTTTTCAGTGCAAGTATCAGAAGCTGCACTCTATATTTCGGTATTGCCAGAAAAAAACTCCTCAACCAAGAACAGATGCACCCACAGCACAAATCTGCACTTGCTCAGCCTCCCGCACAATCCAAGGAATCCATTCAAATACTTCAGAGGCTACTGCTTATCCACCATCATTTCACTTAAACCACCAGAGTAATTCTCTCCTTACTTTTCCACCTGCTTGCTGGTGGTAGCTGTGGACAGCTGATGGCAGCAGGACTTGTACAACCACAACTAAAGGGTGGCACAGACCCTGTGGTTTCAACGTGGAACACTGCCTTTAATGAGACATTTTGGCTACCCTCTCCATTGCCAGAGAGGCTCTGCCCTGGAATCTGATCTGAACTCGGGTCTGTGTTTACTCATAGCAGCCCCTGAGCTACTCAAAAACATTTCCAGGAGTCCACACAGTAAGACGAGATACCACGCTGAGCACAGAAAACAGTCTTCTGTCATCTGCCAACTAATAGCTAATGCAGTTCACTACATGTAACTTATCAAAGCAGAAAATAACTGAGTAAATGGATGGCTACACAGAAGCTAGACTGACATTTCGGAGATAGAAACAAGGAGATTTTCATTATAAATGATGAGCATGTTCACATTCATTAAACATTATCATTTTCTAAATAAAGCAGTTCCCAATAAGACATTTTGGAGGAGAGCCATTGTCTACAATTCGTATTTGCCTTTATCACATCTCACTGTTTGCCAAATTTCCTGTAAATGCTGATGTTAATTAGGAAAACACATTTTTCCCCTGCATAGTTCATTTTTGTTTTGCTCTTGAGTTACTTTATTGGTGAAGCTGCCTTGAGGACAATACCAGTTGGCCAATAAATTCAACATATGCTTAGTGTCTTTACATAGGTAGAAATGAGCTTTTCTTCCCAGTCAGACCCCATGATATGTAATTTCTAGCTTGTTGGAAGAAGGGTTAGAGACAAAAGCTGGAGGAACACCAGAAATAAACCGCTGACAGGCTCAGTATTTCCTCGGTTGTTAAAACAGCATGGTAGATGCTTTGTTCTTCCTATTCCTTTTCTTTAAAAGAAAACCCCGCTGGCATATTGTAACAAGTACTTGCTGCCAAGCTTATTTATGTAAAGAAACCCAAGGTGTAGTTCTGCATATACAGAGTTGTTTGCATTGTTCTAATCCAAAACATAAAAACATCGCCTTTTTCCCCATTTAGTTTATCCATATAGCTCAGGGTTTATTTTACATTTTCATCTAGATTCTTCGGTGCACTGTAAACAGTAACAGTTGATTGAACCATAGGTTATTTACATTGCAACCATCCTTAGAAACTTACAACTGATATATTTCTGAACACTGCTAATCCATTCTAGATAAGGCGGGGTGGGGGGGGGAACACCACACAACCAAAACACAGCATTTTCCGGATAATTGGATATATTTTTTTTAACTCAACAACATAGCCTTTAGAGCTCTGCAGAAGTACTCACTATTAAAAAAATAAAGTAAATGACTATATCCCCGGGAAAGCTAACATAAACTTTTGGAAAGAATAAGCTGCCTTGATCAACTAAGCATTTAAGCACATGCTTAAATTTAAGCTGTTGAAGAAATCCCATGGTGCACAAATGTGGCTGTGTAAATAGTTCCTGAGAAGTAATTTTAAAGTGCTTTCCAGAACTTTAGTATGGACACCAGTGGTGGGCACTAACATGGACTAATGATACCCTCTCCATTACCAACTGTACTTATGGCTTGTGAACTGTAATTAATGGAGGTGTTTGACATTGCTGATTCACATCTTTCTCATGTTTTTCATGGGTTTTTTTGCAGCATGTAAAGAAACTAGTTGCGCAAGTCAAAAATCTTACTGCAGTGGAAGGGTGGTGAAAAAAATCAAGAGAAGTGCAGGTCACGTTGTTCTGACCTCTTCAACCTTCTTCCCTGAGGCGTAAGGAAGAAGAAGGCAGAAGGATGTCTAACAGGAGAGTAGCCAGAGACTCAGGAGGGTTGGTTTCAGGTCCTGGTCCAGCTGTAACCACCATGTGTGACCGTTAGGGAAGCTGCAGTTTATCCCAATGCATAAGAAACCAAACCAAAATAAAAACGAAAATCACCTACCACACAAAACCTGAACGTGAACAGTCGCTGGAGCAGCTACTTGGACACCACACCCTTTTCCTGCCTGCTTCCCTCTTGGGTAGGGGCCATACCCACTCAACCACAGAGTAGTGCTCCAAAACAGATGGAGACAAGAATTCTGTCTCAAACAGCCTTGGGATTCTTTTGTATGCAACCTCCACTGGAAAGAGTGGGACCGATTACTCAAATAGAGTGCTCTTGGTCACTGATGGGAGAGGTGACATTTGCAGGTCAGGTATACAGGTTTCCTGAGCAGCTGTATTCTAGGAGGCGGCAGCACCCACCAGGTTAATTCATGCAAGAGTCCAGTTCAAAAGGATCTGCCACAAAAGCTGCGGGTTGGACACAGCTCCTCAGCCCAGAGGTGCTTCACCTCTTCCTGTGCCTTAGTGAAGCACTTACAAATGGGAACATCTCCTGTGCTTGTATAAATGGGGACACGGCTTCCTTGTCCTCAGGGCATTCAAGGACATGGTTTTTCCCTTTAGCTTTCTTCAGTGACAAGGGACACATCCAAAAACATCTGCTGTTGTGGTCTTCACTTCTGTACATTCCAATGTATATAGCTGTACTAAGGTCACTAATTCCTGCCTGGTTTTGTGCTCCTCAGACAAAGGCAACCATGAGGAAAAGGATACCCGAGATGGAGCAAGACCTAACTCCTGACAGGTAAGAGAGGACCTGTTTACCTGAAATGCAGACAATGAGGCTGCATCGTCTTTGCATTAGATAGGCTCTCGACCATTTGGGATTTTAATTATACAATTAGCATCTCAACATTGCTATGCTTACCAGAATCAGGAGCCCTACAGTACATAAGAACTCTTTAACAGCTATACGTATTCATAGAAAGCCTAGATGATACATTAAAAAAAAATAATAATCTTTTACAAACTTGAAGCACATACACTTTATCCAAAAAGTTTTTGCATTCCTAGTGAACAGTGCAACCTTCCCACTGTCCCTCCCTGACTGATGGCTTCGCAGCACCAGATAACAGGGCAACAAAACACTGCTTTAATGCTGCACAGCACAAACTTTGTCCTTCCCCAACTTCAACAATACATACAAATTAAGATCCCCCTATTCTGCCACAGCACACCACTATGGCCAGTCTCCATTAACTTCGATCAGGTTAATTCCAGTATGCAAAGCTAAGCACATGTCATATTTAGGCAGGACATCAGCCTTGTGTGCCTCTTCTGCACCCTCTCTGCAAGTGCTGAATCACCCAGCAGTTTTGTTGACTGCCAGATTTTTCCCTTCTGGCTGAAGCCTGGTAAGGGAGACTGCAGACAGGCCCATGCACTCCATAAATCACCCTTCATGTCTGAGGTGTGATGTATGTGTCATAAATAACTCTTATTTATCAATAATTCTGGCAGATTCTTGTGTATCCTTGCTCTTTCAAGCACCCTTATTTTATTTGGAGGATTTGAGAGGATGTCATTTTTTTGACATTACATTTTCAGTGAGCTCATGATGTATTCACTGGTAATCCAGTCATTTTTCACCCATACACATAACACAGTCACCTACACGGAGATATCACCCCAGGACCCGCTGACTCAGCGGCAGGGCAGGAGCAGACTCAGGTCCCAAGAGAGCGGGGCTGGAGAACAGCGTGGAAACACACACACTCCATCACTGCAGGAGGAAGCACGTGGGATTCACCCCACAAATTCATTTGTACAAGACATGCACAACAAGACCTGGACAAGATCATTTGGGTGCTAGTACTGCGCAAATCAGCCAGTGATCTCTTTACCTGCTTTAAAATTAAAACCTCTCCAAAGCAAATATTTAAAATAAATATGTCATGGATTATAACAAAGCATGACCTCTCTGAAAAGAACAGTGCCGAAGTCTAACAAGGATGCATATATTCTGTGCTTTTAAAATTGCTCTTACACATACCTGCTTCTTTGTATATAAACTTAATACAAGATAGAGCCATTTAAGAACACAAGCTTTTTAGTAGCTGACTTTTAATCAGAGTTTATATGGCATTTTGGCTCTATGCTTTGCTCTTCCCTGCTGAGCAAGTAAGGAAGAATCATTTCAGGAATAACTGAGAAGCTCAGGCTCATCTCTGTTTGGTATGGTGGAAGGGGCACAGGGGGCTTTAGTCAAAGGCTGATCACATCACACTTGGAGGAGATGCAAGGCATGCATCATTAAGTTTGCACAGTAAAAATAATAAGACAGGAAAGGTAGAAGTCATGTTCCCAACAGAACTGTCAGGTTAGTCCCATTCTACCTTCTGCTTGTTTTATGACACGTACTCAACCTAAAATCACCAAGAATAAAAGCAAGAGTCAGAATGGCAAGATCACTGTTGTTGAAGGTGCGTTAAATTTTGCATTTACTTACTACTACTCCTGTATTAATTGTGCCACTAACACTGCATAAACATAAAACTTACCAGTTGAAATGGAAAAAGGCTGCAGACCTCAAATTGTAAATGTAGTTTCATTAGCCTGCTGAGAGTTGCTATTAAATGTTTATTATAGCCACACCAGGAACTCCCAGACAGAGATAGGTGACAAAAACAGAAAAAGATCAGATACTGAAGGGAGATGATGTGCAAAGTGCACAGTGAAATACCTAAAAAGGCTCAAATCAGTATTGTTTATACTAAGAATACAACAAGAATTTCCAACAGGTTTGTGAATTTTATGTAATACTTTAAGCACTATCAATCTATAGAACCTAGTGCCAAAAATGTCATTGAAACTAATACTTAGATAGAACTCCAGAAGAGAGAGTGTGGAGAAATCCACACCAACAGAAAATCGAATGCAGGTGTAAGTGTATTAAATCCTCAATTACCAGGAGCTATTTCCAGCTACTTAACTGAAAGGAAAAAAACTATCCTACTAGAGAAGTTATGTCCATTTCTACTGTATGTTTTCCCCCCAACTTTCCTTTGGCCAGCACAACCGTGTGTACATCACTGGTTGCTCCAATCAAGTCATTTTCAGTGTGTTCCTGATGAGAGGAGGCTGTCTGTTACAAACAGAATAAATTCCAAGAAGAATTAATGAATTACTCCTAATTGGAGAGCTAAGTGAATAGGTATAGTAGTGTTAGGATTGCTATTATTGTATAATTTAAAAATAATTTCCCAGTAATTGATATTAATGAATGAGTCTATTACACAAGTCATAACTGATCTTGCATCACCTAGAAATGGGTAATGGAATCGGCGTGAGAGGGAGCCATGCAGCAAGAGAGGTAATAAAAGAGATTCCTTGCTACAATGCATAAAACGGTACTTATTGATCTCATATTGATGGCACTAATCACCTTTACCTCTGAACTACAAAATGTATTTATGAAGCTGAAGGAACATAATCTCAAGCCAGTTAAGTTATCGAAGCACTGAACTTTTATTTACAATGCCCTAAAACTTCCTGAGTGATGTCTCTTGTCCACAGGACCATCGATTCTCTGTACAGGGAACTAGTGGAAGAAGGATTAATAATAAAAGCCAAGACCATCAATCTTTCTGATTATGTTGGTAAAGTACACATTTTAGAGCTAATATAGTATTTAATCTAACCAAACCTCCAGCCATTCAGTGTTCACTGACCTCTATTTCCGGTCAAGAGTAAGTTCAAGAGTAATTACACTTTCAGGACTTGCAAACTTGAATATCTGAAGTCATGTATGCAAATCAAGACTGTTTCTGCAGAATGCTTAGTACTTTTCACTTCCGCTACTGAAATGAGAACCTGTTTGTAAAGCTGGTGCTTAGCTCCAAGCAGTAGCACCTGAAAGCCTTGAATGTTTTTGTGTGTCACAAGCCACTCCGAGGTGGAATCAGGACATCCTTTAAGGAGCACTGGCCGGGCACTAGCAAGACAGTGCAAGTCTATCAGACCAGGGGTTGTAATCCATTCAAAATATTTCCCAGAGAACAGCAAAATATCACACCTTCAGCATTTGTTCATTCAGCACAGAAGACATACACCCTTTCCACCACCTCCCTGACTGCCCCTGAACTTTGCACAGTGCTTTGAGGCATATCTGGCCCTTGATTTGAGTAAGACGTGTCTCTGCCTAGTTCAACATTTCATAATCCTCTTGCCCACTTTGTTACCTGCAGCTGCGATCAGACACGCTTGCCTATGCTCTATACAGAGAAATAAGAAAAGAAACAAACACATGCTTGCAGGCTGCTTAGGGGTCTGACACCATCTCCAAAAGCATT
Source organism: Trogon surrucura (assembly GCA_020746105.1). Classification (NCBI taxonomy): domain Eukaryota; kingdom Metazoa; phylum Chordata; class Aves; order Trogoniformes; family Trogonidae; genus Trogon; species Trogon surrucura. The sequence continues at coordinate 48,084,048 of CM036621.1, read as the reverse complement.
TGGTGACATACAGTAAAATCACAGCAACCTTAGTAGCCAGAAACCCAAAGATTCAGCTGTTTCAGAGGCCACCATTATTGAAATTTGCAGACATCCAGAAGTCATAATGCCACTGGCTGCTAGTACATTATGTATCTGAGCCAGAAAATCCAGATTCTTGTGCATCACCTCTAAATGCCACATTTATATAAACTCTTAGAAGCACCAGTTACCACACAAGAGGCTTTGCCCACTCTTTTGAAAGCTGAATTAAGAAGTATTCCATCCATTTTACACTCGTTAAAGATAAAGTGAAGTAATGGAGGATGTTCATTATTCCTTCATTCCCCCAGCCAATACCATCAAGGCCGCTTTTGTCCAAAACACATTCCCTACCACAGATGTTTTTAAAATGCATCTTAGCCAGTGGATAACAATTATTAATGGTAACATCAAACTGGAAGCAGGCTGAGATGGCTTTGGGCCACTTTCCCTTGACCTTGAGTCTTGAAGCCTTGGCTCCTCTGCAGCGCAGAGCAATCCAAGGGCTGCTCCCAGTTACACCAGCAATATTCACTTTCCAGCAGCAGAAGATACTGGGCATAGAACTGCAGAGCCTGGCAATATTAACCTGACCACCTACACCCATGTCAGGTCTCCCATGTGTTCCGGGCACAGGTGATGGCCCATGCAGACCAGGCAGTGAGGAGGTGGCCCAAGATGTCAGAGTCAACTTTTCCCTGTTCAGGACTCAGTCATGCTTCTTGAGCTGCCAGAACCAGATACAAAAGGTATTTAAAGTTGGCCTATGATCTGGACTTAAATTTATTTATATGCTTTTTCTAATAAAAGAAAAACCCTCTCTTTAAAGGTCCAAGGACATAGTCAAAACCTGCAGAAAAATGAGTCCTCATCTGCTCAGCTCTTACAGAGCACAAGCCTAAGGAAGGTCACTTACTCCCAGTTTCTGGGAGAAGGACAAAAAGTGGAGTTGTGCTACACCGCAAGTAAAGGCACTGAAATGTCCCCCCTCTATGACAAACCGACATCGGTGAACTAATTTTCTTGGTGACCTTATCTAAATTAGTCAGAGAATATCCACTGTGATTTATGTTCAGTTGCAATTAAACCCTTTGATGCCTTCTAATTAAATCTGTGAAGATTAATTCCTATCCAGTTCTTTTGATTTCTCCTTAAATAAAAGATAAAACCTGAAATTAATTTTATTCTTCAGAGGGGAGGGGGCAGTTGCACCAGGGCTTGTCTGCTTTTTTGCCCCCAGATTACAACTCCATTTTCTCTCTTAACCATCACTAATTTACCTCTGCTCCAGAGAGCTCTAGTGCTCTCCCTTTTTATCTCCAATAAAATATACTACTATTTTTCCATAACATTCACTGCAATGACATCTAATTTGTGCTAAAAAAAATAATCACTGACTACATCGCCACAACTAGTTTTCCTACTTGTGACCCATCCTTCTGGATCTTTGTTCTCTCATGTCTTGTATATGGATTTTGACAGGGCAAGCAATGCAATCATGGCTCTGTAACAAGAGCTGAAGAAAGATTAGATCATTTCAGTCTATGTCAGAGATTTTAAGTCTTTCTTGGGCTGTTTTGTGGAGGTTGTTGGGGTTTTTTAAAGCAGAAAAGGGGAGCTGCAAAGCAAAGAGCCCCACCAAATTAGGTGACACACTTAAATGTCTAACAGTGAGAAACTGAGACGGGATGAAGCCAGGGGAAAGCTTGTTAAAATTTCTTTTCCTCCTGTTTCAAATCCTTTTGATAGAGTGTGGTTCACTGGGATTCCAGCCCTGCAAAATCCCAAATCTAGAAATCCTTTGCCAGCAGTGTGATTTATGGTGCCACTAATGATTCTTCTCCACAAAGTTTCTTTAAAAGGTTACTCGAGACCGACTGCTCTGCTGAACGCCTTCCACAGTCTGGAAGGGGAAGCCCACAGTGTGTTTGACTTCATTTTCCTCTGCCGTTCACCTTTCAAATTTCTCAGGGCCACATTCCACAGCAATATTGCCCTGCCCGAGTCCCCGTCCCTTGACAGTACTGGGTTTGCTGAGAGCACATTATATTGGTATTCTGTGGTAGTTTTTCATTACTTGAGTTATGCATTTTATAACAATGCAGTGTCACATTTATTAAGCCCGTGCTTCCTCCCTACAGGCGAGTACAACTATGTGGGGAGCGTACTTCGCCAGGCAGGCCAAGAGCCAGTGCCCTCTCCCGCACATGTCAGGCATCTAATAGCGCTGTACGGAATATTGCCGTTAGGTAAGAGCACGGCAAAAATGACTAGGGGGCAAAATACAATGGCTTTGCTTCCTGTCACTAACGTGCATTTTTACTGGCTTTGACAGGGCTTGATTAATCGTAATGTAAAGCATTTTGCGGTATAATTGTTTTTCAATTAAGCCTTCTGAGCACAGACCGTATCATTTTAATAGTGCATAAAGGAGCTTGCACATGCAATTGTCAGGTATTGCGTTTCCGTACCGTCTCTGTTTGCATGTTAACAGTTTGTGAATGGCAGCACATAAAAGGAAATCGCTTGGGAAAGATAATAGCTAAAACAAGCTCCAGTGATCAAAATTAATCAAGTTAAGGGAAGGGCTAAGGTTGCAATTTACCTTTCACAAGCTGGCTAATGTTACTCAGCACTAAACAACGCAATCATTTAAGGAATTAGTTTGAATACATTTTGTACATCGGAGAGAATTCTCTTAAATGCTCTTGCAGTTTTAATGCCAGACTTCACCAATATCTAACAAGGCTTTGCTGAGTCCAGAGTTGTTTGATTTTAACAGAAAATCTGTCCCATATTTTACTTGAGAACAGCATTAAGCCAAACTCTAGTGATTGCAAGAAGTGCCTGTCTCAAGGGTCTCTGTGCATACTTCACTTGCATCCTTTTCCATTCCCGACTGGATTTCGGGGAGATTTCAACTCAGCATTGTCTCCTCCCAGGCTGTGTCATTGTCTGTTGATGCCCTTTAGAGGGCAAAATAGCTGACATCTCCTGGCCTCCCATTCCAGAAAACAGAGCAAAGCTGACACAGATCTGCTTTTCAGTCCCCGTTGCACACCTTCCAGAAAACCCAGTGCTCAGGCTGTTCAGTGTTCAGGGCACATGCCCTGTGGCTCTCCTCAGGCATTTCCTGGATCCCCCTGTCCCCAATGTGCTGCAAGTTGGCTTCATTCAGGTTTCGGGTAGAGAAGAGTGCTCCTGTTGCCCTACAGCTCAATCTGAAGAGACAGGTTAACAGCACCTCTGCCTTCAATCCAGGCAAGAGAAAAGAGAACCCATAAATTTTCTGCCACTTATACAATTTGCTAAAAATCTAGGGAGAAGAAACCCTGGACTGTTTAAACAAAACAGAATATATTTGCAATAGTAATTTGAAAAATGCCTTTGACTAAAAGAAAAAAAAAATATATATTGCATGAGCCAAAAAAAAAAAAGGGCACGATATGTTATGAATGACATTTTACTTAAATTGGCCTCAGAACTAGTTAATCATTATATAATTGTGTATGTGTAGAAGTGAAAGTTTATCCTCAAAATAGTCACCTGATGGGAAGGAAAGCTCCAGCTTAAATGGCATTGAGAAAATTATAAGCAGCTGAAAGGAGAAATAGAAGATATACTTCATCTTTAACCACAGAGGAGTCTGCTGCTCCCTTCATAATAAATCTATGTGTAATAGTAATAGATTGGTATAGAATGACCAAATATTAATAAAGCCTGGGTGGCTGACAAGTTCACTACATGCTGCACAGTGCCGAAATAATGGCATTCATCTTAGCACTCGGTCCACTGTCATTTATTTTGGACGTTAAAACATTAGGACACGGATAGGGAGTCTGATTGGATTTTTTAAAATACCATTCTTACCCATCTGTCCTCCTTAACCTGGAGAACTTCTCCAGGCTGAGCCACAGACTCCCTCCACAGCCCATCACTTTGGAGGCTGGTTTCCTCCATGAGTCCCATAGTCACCAGTCTCAAAGACCTTTAGAGGTAGCAGATACAAAGTCAGATTTAAAAGTCTGGTGGAGTAACAACCACCATTACTGACACGGGATGTTTTTAGGCATGGAGGGAGCGAGGTTACTGGGCTACCAGTAAGTATGGATAAAGAATTTGACATTCCCTGCTATTTCCATCTCTGGAGGGACACCTGCACTTAATTCATACAGTGACAGAGCTTCAAGGAAGACAGGTTCTGTCACCATCAACCACCTAAATCTCTCTCTGTGGTTCTGTTTTCACAATGCAGGCACTTCTGCTAGGCTTTGCCAGGTGATGGACCACATTTCTTACAGCCCAGAATGAATTTACCTGGAGCAGCCATAGAGACAGATTTAGAAATGCTGAGCAGTCGTGGCTGCTGACAGAGCAAGGGAAGCATAGCAACCCTGGCTTTTCCTCACCTGAATAAAATGAAGGGAACAGAAAAGGAGCCCCCTTCTCCTAGGAAATAAATATATCATACCTGCTCTGCAACGTGCAGCTGCCATGTTCCAGACTGGGGAATAATACTGGCTCCTGTGCAGGCAAGCTACAACTACACTCAGCAGGCACATGTCACGGGGATAACAGCAGTGAAGGATTTTGGAGCATGGCTAGCCTAAGTGACAAGCAGTCCATCTTCCGTGCTCACTGAATAGCAATAACATTTAAGAGAAAAAAAAATACACAAGGAATGGTGGTGTGTGCAGAAGGTAAAGGAGAGAAAATAAAACACGTGGTAACATCTGGTTTCAAAATTACTGACAAATGCAGTTCCAACAGACAGTCCCATTAGTTTGCTTTCTCTAAAGGTAAGGAAGCTGGAAAGTGTCATTTCAGAGAGGAGGAAGAAATTCTGCTTGTCCTACACGCTGAGTGAATCTGCACCCTGTTCCAACTGGAGAAAGTGACGACCTGCTCTGACAACAAATGCAAAGCTTAAAGCCACAGGCATGTCCCTAACTGTGCCTGCTGCTGAGGGGAGGCAGTTGCCCCTGTGCAGAGGAGCAGGCTTGTCTGTACGCACAGCCACCAGCAACAGTGGCATTTTAGTGCTCCTACCTTGCATCCAGCCTCAAAAACTTACCAATGAATTACTATTCTTTTAGCTCACACAGATTAAGAGCTGAAGTTTGCCCATCAGAACGTGCAGATAAGGGTGGCTGAGCCTTCCAATGAACAGGGATTTTAACTCAGCCGTACTACAGCCACAGCTCTGGCTATACAGAATTGAACTGAAGAGCACTTGTGCCCTATTAAGGAAACAATGAATTCACATTATAAATTATTTATAGTGAAGAGAAGAAGAAGAATCATTCCATTACCTTTATGGCAGACTTAAATGAAAGCAATAATAGTGCCGTATGACTTTTTACAGGTTCCCAAACAGTTCACGAGAAAGCTCCTTTGGTGAAATCTTTGTTACTAGCTGGACCTGCTGGTGTCGGAAAGAAAATGTTGGTCCATGCCATCTGCACAGAAACAGGAGCCAACCTCTTTGACTTATCTCCTTCCAACATCGCTGGGAAATATCCAGGCAAGAATGGCCTCCGAATGATGCTTCACATGGTTCTCAAGGTATTATCTTTTGCGTACTTCTCTACATCTTTTATGAAATAAATATGGAACTGAGTTGTAGTTCCTCCATACTGAGGAATGCACACACCAGTCATATGAGGGCAAAGCTGCCTGAGGTCCAAAGGACTGCCAACCCACTTTGAAATTCCCTCTCTGCTTTCAAGTTTTCCAAACTACTTGTTGATAGCCAGCGTGTGCATTACTGTAGAAGATTTAATGCCCCTTGAGAAATCACTCATAGTAGCCATATTTTTCACATTAACCTTTATGCAAGCTTTGCATTACCTTGAATATGAAAAGCATCATAGATAAAGAAAATTCTGTTCTCTGTTTATATGCACATCAGTCAGGTATGCTTGTCATGCAGCATTTAATCAAATACTAGACTGGGGGTGGTCAAAAATTTCCTCTCAGGGACTGTTGCTGTAAAATAGCTCTCCCCTTTACTGCTCTCTGTTTACCTTTCAGCAAGCTTTTCAAAAGAGGGACTCCTAGTTCAGGATTACATTAACAGAAATGTATGAGAAGTCTGGAAATGAAAGAAGGCGTATGAACTGTGAAGGACATATCCCAAATCCTCCTTAGAAAAAAAAAGACACTATCCTGGCAGGCTTTCTTCCACATTTTAAATCCTCAGTGTTTCTGCTAAGGAAGGAAGCTAGTAAACATTTCCAGATAAAATAGTCTAAGAAAGAAAAAACACAGCACATACAATAGAAAAAGCCAAATACAATATTCTTCTAGTGCCAGAGATCTGCTGAAGGGCTAAATTCAAATTGGCTTTTCCTGGAATTTATCAGATGTATTTTATTAAATCCAGTATTATAGCAGGTTTTTGTGACAGGTGCCTCCATCCCCAGAGAAGACAGGTTTTACAGCTAAAAGCAAAGCAATCCCCAAGGACCCCTTTTCCTGCTGGTCTGAGCAGTGCCTAAGGAAAAGCATCGGTGCTGTGATCATGCACCTTTGATGCTGTAACACTTAACACTGGGTCTAGCACTCCCTGACACAAGCTACTGCCATTAGCCTGAGCTAGTACTTCCTCACCTCCCTCCGCTCTGCACATTTCACCCTGCTCCACTTAGTTTCCCTGCCCTCATCAATAGCAAAGCACACGTCTGGCTGCAGGCACAGCGCAGACACCATCCTTTCCATCATTTAGTCCCTGCTAGAGCACAAGGCCTTTAAACACAGGAGAAAGGAGGGCAGCCTTCTCGTTGCTATAGAAGGTTCCAGCTGAAGATATTAAGGGCTTTTGTATACATGCATGTAACACATAATATCCAGAATGTTTGTAAATTGTATGCCAGACTCATCTGATGTGTATAATGTACACACACTTTATGTATATGTGTCCAGAAGTCTAGACATAGGTATATAAAACCCCTGACATTTTTCCACGTTGCTTAAGAACAAGTAGAAACATTATCCAACACATGCCCCAAAATTACAGGGAGTGGTCCAAGCTTATTTCTGTACTGTAAGTCTTACAAAGGCAGCAATGACACTTCAGTGAACTTCTGTGAGTTACTGGAATGGAAGTTGCTTGCAGTCAATCACATGGAATAAGGGCTGTCCAGGCACTGGCTTATCAAAAGGTAACTTCTTCCAACTGCAGCAGCAGTACTGCTTCAAACTCTGCTCCTTTAACAACGGAGCAAATGGCACAGTGCAGAGGATCTCTTTCCAAGGGATACATCATCCGCTCATTTCCGAGCACACTCATATTGACACAGCACCAGCCTGTCTTAGCATCATCAGCTGTATTCAGTTTCCATTCCTAATTCCTTTGGTTGTTTCACCTTTCCCTGCCACCTTCTGTCCCTACAGCTGAGTCACTCATTTGTCTAATCTGCTGATGACTTCAGCTGAGACTCTATAGGTTCTCAGAGCCGAGCTGGAAGCCGCCCTCCATCCATATAGGCTCTCACCTCTACAGTTGCAATCCCTGGTGGTTTCTTTTTGGTCTTGGCAAAGCCAAATGTGTCTCATTTTCCCCTCTCTCTCTGGAAACTCTCAAGTCCCTGCCACAGCCATCCACTCCATTTCTCCTGCCATCAGTTACTGGTTCTTTACAGCATGGCATTGAGTAACTCCATGTAGCAGCACAAAGAGGTCCAGGCTGTGGTCCACCAACTAGACAGCAGTCCTCAGAAAGGACTGAGGGTTAAGCACAGCAAGTTGAACACAAGTCCATGGACAGTGTGTCCATGCAGCAAAGTCAGCCAAATACTCATCTGCATCAGCAAAAGGATATCCAGCCTCTTGAAGCAACTAGTTATTTCCCTGCTGTTTGGCACTGATGAGACCACAAATGGGCACTGTGCAAGAAGGAGTCTAACTGCTGTTTTCAGGGGCTGCATGGGAAGAACAGAGCCAGACTTTTCTCAGAGGTGCACAGTGATAGGACAAGAGGCAATGGACACAAGTTACAGCAAGGGAAGTTGTTTGTGTTAGGGAAAATGTTCCACAAGGAATCAAAGGATAAAGAATCTTTTATATCCCAATTTGCAAGAATCTACTGTTACCCAAACTGAAGCAAACACAAGGCCAACACACATTGAAAACAAATTCCTTGTAAGAGGAAGCTGACAAGGAATTGTATTTGCCTGCTATTTGCCAAAAAAAAAGTTTATTTTTTCACCATGGTAAAAAAGTCTGGTGTAAAAATATATGAATTATTGTAAGACTAAAATATACCATTGCACATAGAGCAGACAAGCCATGGAAGCAAATGATATCTTGCAGTTGACATGCAATATTTAATATTCACAACTCCCAGTCTACTATCTGATACTCCATAGCGCCTTGCATGCAGATGATCACTGAAAGATTCAGCATGTCTCCATAATCAGACACTTTAGGGTATGATTTTTGCAAACAGCAACTATGACTGTTGTCAAGCAAGCTTTATAGCCAGCTTTCCAGAAACGCTCTATGTAGAACTAGTCAAACAGAATACAGACCTTCCACTTAGCAAATGACAGGAAACGTGACAGTTCTTTTTCTGTTATCTTATGATCCATGTAACCATCGTTAAACACCAAGATTTAGTAAATCAGAATTAATGGTGCTCTGTGATAAAGGTGAAGTAACCTTGCACTTCTGATTACCTATCGCATCTGCAATCAACAGAGTTTCTATAATGAAAGGAATCTCCAGAGAGCATAAAATGACCATTAGGAAACTTTCCTTCCATAGCCGAGTATTGACTGCTGGCAATTGTTCGTGGGAGACACCCTAAACAAGTGAATAGCATTGGAAAAAATGAAACTTTAATTTGTTTCAGATGCAAGAGCCAAATTCTTCCCCCCCCGCCCCTTATTTCAGGGAGGAGACTTGCAAGAGACATACCAGCCCTGATCCAAAGGAGAGGCGTGTGTATTACTCAAAGCAGGCATTTTTAATGTCATATGGAGGAAATGACTTCTCATACCAGAACAGGAAAACACCAACATTTCAATCTGCCTATTCAAAGGAAATGGAAGGAAGATTAATATAGAATAGGGAGCCTATTGAAAGAAGCTGCAAGCACCAAGCCTGAGCACTTGGGTTCTCCATAAAGGCATAGCAAAGCCTGCCAGGTCAGCTCCGCTTCGGAGTGAAGTGAGACTCTGTCTCTATATTAGAGGCACTTCCCAGCAGTCCCCAGAATAAAACTCATCCTCACGAGCAAACCAGAATATGTTGGAATATTTCAATAAGCCACATTTTCCATTTATTGAGTCAGTTTGAACTGGCAGAGAGCTCCACTGTTTGTACCCACCCATGGTTTGGCTCTCCCATGTTCCCACCAAGGCACGAAACACCACTACAGTGCAACAGCTTATATTAAAAAAAAAAAAAAATGCAACAAAGGGGAGTAAAGGATGCATCGAAACAAAAACAAATCCAGAAAGGATGAAGAAGGTAAAATGCATGACTCCATGACACAGAAGTGTAAAAATGGAGGTAGCTCGTAAGGCTTAACTCCAAAGCAATACAAATGACAAGCACTGGCCTTCCGTTAGCACCATAAGGCAGCCATCAGGTTAATCACTACCAGAGTGAGACAGCCCCACTTGGGTCCTTTACCAGGGCCACAGCAGCACACAGAAAGCACATTGTATGAAAAGCCACATATGGGAAAAATGTTATTAGTGTTAGCACTGGCCAGGCTAAAAGGTTGGGAAAGAGGTGGCCAAGAGGAAATGCCAATGGAGAAGTCGTGTGTGTGTATCAACAGCTCAAGTGTGTGCTGCACAGCCATCTCTGCTGAGCTAGGAGTTTTACAGAGCAGAAAGCTGCAGAAGTATTTCAACACCATCACTGTTAGGGAACTGTTACCAGCTTGTTTGGTTATGCTGTTTAGCAAGTCGGAAGCAATTATAAAAGTGTTATACCAAAAAAGAAATACAATGAGTTTATTTAAGATTGAATTATATGACCCCAGCATTTACAGTCAAATGGTCTTGAAGTCTGTCAGGTTTTTTTTTTCCTCTGCATCGGACTCATTTATTCATAACCACTGTTGTATCGTCCCTTCAGACGGATCACTTTTCTGGCAGTCTGAAGAACTAGGTACAGTTTACCCTGGTACACTGACAGAAGTCTCTGTATATGTAGCATTTGCATGCCACACAAAGCTTTTCTATTACAGTTGAAAGTTTGAAAGCGGCACTGGCAGCCTTTCTTCCAGTCATCCCAGAGCAATTCTTTTCTCTCTGTGCAGCTCAGCCTGCTAGAAGCCGAGACCCTTGAAGTGTTAAATATCATCAGTTCTCAAATATAAGGTGTTAATTCCCTTGACAAAGCAGCTTTACATTGTGTTATTCTAACTTCAAAAAAAATGGATCCTGTTGGAAGACAGCATTTTTAGTTATTTTCTGTCTAACAAACCAGAATACAATGTCATCACTATAACGTTGGAATATTGGTCTAGCAAGGCTCCCACAGGTCTCAGCTTCTTGCTTGAGCTGCTGCAAAGCATTTCCATGAATATAAACTAGACTGTTAAGCGGTATTCAGCAACAGCTTGAGCTTCCAGAAAGTCTTAGTCTTGGGCCTTTTAAAAAAAAAAACTTCATCAAAGCCTTCAAGTTTGGAGGAGCCTCATGCCTGCAAGAGTAACTTTCCGTATTTCCATGTGTAGCAATTTAACTGTTAAACTCTGGCTCTCAAGTTAGAAAAGTTCAACCCAAGGCTTTCAAAAATGCCACTTGATCTTTGATGAATGTTGACAGACAGCAGGACGAGAAGGCTTCTTTCCCCCCCCTCATTGTGATTTTCCTGAAAAGCAAATCCAGCCTCTGTGACCCACCAGAGCAGGGTTTGCAGCACAGGCGGCTGCGGGATTAGAAGGGTTAAGGAGCCATCTGCTGGCAGCTCCCACAAATTGTTGAATGCAGCAAAGATAATAAAATTTCAATTACAAATTAATTATGTACAGTGCATTTAATTATCCATGGATTAAAACTGTCCATGGATAATTCAAATGGAGCACTTTCACCGGGGATATACAGTCTGCTACATATCTGCCAACAATTTAAATTAGATGCCGATGGATTCTGGGTGTCTGACCTGCCTTTAAAAAAAAAAAAAAAACACACACAAAAAAATCCAGGCACAAACACAGTGTGTTGAAATTGGCTATATTGGTGTCTAGGCCACTTTATACATTTAGATCATTGCCTCAAAACAGAAAGCACAGAAAAGTACCTCTTTAAGAAATCCAGAGCTGAGGTTATTCATTGTATTTCCACTTAGTGGGGAAATAAAAGGGACAAAAAAAAAAAAGAATGCTCACTGTCACATCTCTCACCTTAAGAGTTAAAATTATTTCCCTGATTTAAAACTTAAGGCTCCATTTTAAAGGACAGATGAGCACAGAAGTCATCTCTGAGCCAAATGGGGAAGATCTGCACCTCCCTGACTGTGGTGGCCCTGCTGAAAGGGCAACACAGTTCCCTTTGAAGTACCTTCACCAACAGCTTTTATAGCCTCTGTAACCTCCCTCACCTTTGTTCCCCCTCACATCATGCTATGGCATCAGACACGCAGGTATGGAGAACGTATTGCAGAAAAGCTGCATTACCTCACGAAGCAAAAATACTGAAGAAAACTGTTCTCTTTACAAAGCACACACAGCACCTCTTTGGTCATAAACATGAGGGAAGTGGGGAGAAAAAGCACCACCACAACAACAGCAGATCCCACAGCGTTAACAGTTTATCAGGGTGGTAATGCGTGCACAGAGTCTGTAAACTGGAGTAAATAGCATGCCACCAGCCCAATCTTCACTCAGGGGAGGAATCTCCAACTACCTCGTATCCTGCCTGACATCCTCTCCATGCACACACAGAGCAGGAGGGAAAAAAAAAAATATTACTTTGTTTCAGAAGGTAAAAGTCACCATCAGAAAGCCCCAGCTAATAATCTGTTCATTAGCAGTGCCAAGTTCAGTAAGGGTCTCAGAGTAAGTTTCCACGCATCACAGCAGACATCATAGTGGGTGCACAAAATGTAAATGCAGTTCAAGAAGCTATAGGTTTCTTTTAGAGACTTAAACTACATCTATATTTTTCTTTCCAAGTTTTAGTTTTACAAAGAATGTCACTTATCCCAGCTCTGCTATATGACCATTCTACTCTTCTTCCACCATCTGTCTCCAAACCTGTTTGCAGACATCCAGGACCCTAACCAAATTCCCCTGCAAGTGCGAATCACTAGGACTGACTCACATTTTCTTGCAGGTGCCTGAGCCCTTGACTAGCAGGAGACTCAGTAGAAAAATCCCGGAGTCTAAGGCTGCTGCACAGCTCAGTTCAATGAAATCCGCAAGCTCGCCCTCTCAAATGTACCAAAGCCTGTGCAAGGAATATGCCAAACACACCTCTGAAAACAGATAAATAGGAGGTAGACAGAAAAGCAGCTGGCCTTTAGAAATGGCAGATATTACTGTGGTACAGTTTTAATCTGTCATTTCACTCCAGCTTGTACACTCAATACACTGCTGTACTGAGAAGCTACCCCTTAAGTTGCTCATGCAGATAAACATCCACATCACTGCCTAGGTCCACACGCCAGCTTCTGCAGGATTTTTGTAATATCCTTCATGATATTTATTTTCTAAATCCTCGTTATTAACACTAAGCATTTGAGCTTCTGACTCCCAAAGGAAAAAAAAAAGCTCAGTTTTCCTCAACAAAACTGTTCTGAACTTGGAGATACCACTTGACGTAGTCTAGCACTGACAAGTTACCACAAATAAAGTGTCACATGCCAAAGATGGCATTGTTTCCACATCACACCAGCAGCAGCACAACAGAGCAAACAAGTTGAACAGCCCTCATCTACTATTCTTCCCCCCTCCCCGTCTTCAACCCCCTTTTACTGTACAGGCATACTTCAGTGCTTTTGAAATGCACCCATAAAAAATGAACTGTGGTGCTTGTTTCTTAGAAAGATGTTTGTGATTTGATTCTTCCTATGCTGGCTGTCAATAAGACACTGCGCTTGTGATGTGTACAACCTATTGATTTTACAAGCTTCCTTTCTGGAAGCAGCAGCTTCAGGTGGGAAGGGGGGAGCAGGACAGAAGAACGCTGTCTCTCTCAGGTTACCCATTGACTCTTCAAGCCATCACTTTTGTTGCTGAGCAAACCAGCACAGCTCTGAGAGCCACTGGAAAGTGATTAAAATTTGGCAGCAGAATGTCTAAACCACTGGCGTTTCTATAGCAATAGGGAGAGTGCAAGATGTGAAAAAGCCTGTAGCATTGCTGCCATCCTGCTGTGAACCAGAGGTATAGTGCCTCTGACTTTGGAGATGGAAAGCCCATTTGTATAGACAACCCCCCTCCTCCTTCAGATTTAACAGGTTCCATTTTAATTCTTGGGCTAGCTGCAAATTAAATGCTATTTTGTAAGCCAGAAGATTGCATGTCAGCCTATTTTGCTTAAAGATTAGTATCGTCATTTCTCATGCAGTAGCCTTGTCTTGCCTGTCTCTCCATCTGTATTGCCCTTGGAAAACCAGGGAGGGATCTCATGGGCAAGGGCAGCCAGCCTAAAGCTGCTGATGGTCCATCATTCGCCATTCAACTCCTAGTCCAGGCTTCCCTTTGCAGAACTGCAACCAAATGTGGGTTGAAAAATGAAAAGATAAGCATAGCAGCCAAAATGGTCCAGTTTGGGGGGTTCTTTATGTTAGATTCCTAATTAGAAACTGATTTGCCAAAGCTGCTGAGCAGAGCCAGTGCTATCTGTAAGTGCTGAACATTTCTGGAAAAAAAATAAGCCAGGCTAATTTTAACTGCTGAAATACAGATTTAAAAGTATAATTACAGGCACCCAAGTATGAAACTGTAGCCATTTTAATCAATTTCTTGCCTTCTCTCCCCCATTTTCTCTTAGGTGGCTAAGCAATTGCAGCCTTCAGTCGTGTGGATTGGAGACACAGAAAAAGTATTTTCTAAAGCAGTGGTGAAGGTTGAAGAAGAGGTGAGTTGCTCCTTTTTTCAGTGCAGATAATTTCTCCTATTGCATTACAAGCAACACAAAGGAACAAGTGTATTTCTTAGCTTAGCACATACCAGTATGACCAGACCTGCCAAAGCTTGCTTGATAATAGCTTGTCGCACTAACTTTTTCTTTTAAGAGTCTTGTGACTTCTTAAGAGCCCCCAAGAGGTCATATTTCTTTCCCACACACCTATACTTGCTTTATTTAAAAATAGTCCAGTCACTGCTCATCAGTGCACCTAGAAGTAGAAGAGAATAATGGAGAATTTCAAAATATGAGACAAAAAAGTTAAGATGAGCTTAAATTGTTCAGCTCTATTAATTTGAGAAATTGAATGGAAACAAACTGAACAATAAAGTAACAAGGATAAATTTCCACTGTGAAAACAAAGAGCCTGTGTTAAGTAGTTATGTTTACATATTTTCTTTGGGCTCCCAGGAGTCCTATTGCCATTGCTTCCATTCCTTCCTCCCTTGTGCAGCTTCCCCACTAGAAAGAAAATTAAAACACTGCCCAATAGGCACAGCAACTCAACCACCACAGCAGAGAGCAATTCACCTGAAATCTTGATTAGATTCATGCTGCTGGCAAAATATGTTAGAGCTCCACATGAAAAATTAAACCTTTTTTCTTAAGGTAAGCCTGTGCACTTAGGCTGTAGGATGGACCCAAGCCTGTATTTCGGAAGAGCAATGAAGCATCATCTCAGATGAGGCTGTTACTTCTGTGTGGACTGTATGAGCTGATGGGTGTGCAATGGTTGATGCCCTCTAGTGGTTCCCTACAGCCAAAAGGAACCTTTCTCTTGGGTTCAAACCTCCACAAGCACAGGTGGTTACTAAATTAAGACTAGAGGCCAAAGACTCCCTGGAGCAATCACAATCTTGGGCTGCTTTGATTTCCACCAATAAGTAAAAAGTTCTTTCCATGCCCACCTCGGTCAGCAGTATCCCCTCTGTAGACCTACAAATATGTAACAAAAGATCTCATGTTCTTGGTGGGAGTGGATAGCTCCAGGCTTGAAATCACTCACAACCCACATAATTCACTGCATAACCTGTATTTGGAGCCAGAGACCATGAAGCAGGAGGGAGAGGCAGTGGTAACTGGCAGTGTAGGAGCACTTTGAGAGGTATTTTGGAGAAGATGAGCCAAGCTCAGCTCTCAGAAGAAGCCGAAGTTAGTGGAAGTCATTTTACTCATCCCAGCATGACATTTCTGGCACCATTACTAAGAATCTGGTAAAAAAAAGCCTTGAATTCTTCCAATACCCACTAGAAAACACCTCCCTAGAGGATGCAAAATAGTCAAACAAATATTTTTTGGTAACCCAGTTGCTAAGGATGATGCGCGAGCAGTTCAGTCACTCATGGTTGAATAAATAGGGGTCACCTTCACAATTCCCCCCACTTTTCTCCAGCTGAGATCCATATGGTGGCTGAAATCATAGCTCACCTCTTCAACAGCCCTTTTTGCTACTGACATATTTCTTTCAAAGTGGAGGAGATATTATTAGCTTTCAGGACATATCCCTGAAATGTGCATGCTATGGACACACACTGGTTTCACATGTGTAACAGGAGCTTCTGGCACATAAATTCCAGTCTGGCTTAGTAGGCTTAACATGAATGGAGTGTTTTGCTTGGTCTCTGATACTGGTTCAATCATTCAAAATTTTAAAATTAAGATTCCTGCAAGCTGAGCAATGAACATGTGCTGTAACTAACTCTAGATCAGTGGAAATCCATGAATATCATTTGTCATCAAAAAAAAATTATGCAGAAGATAAATTGGGACTTATTTTCACAAGTAAGAGGTGAAATAAGAGTCAAATAATACTTTTTAGAAGTCTCTGCATCTCCCAATAGTCAGTTTTTCCAGCACAAGATATACAACAAGCCCAGGGAAAAAAAATGTGTCTCACTTGAAGCAACTATTATCTTCTGTCATTTCAGTGAAAAGTGACTGACAGAAGATAATACCTCTCACCTCCAAACCAAAAATAATTTGATAATTCTCACTTTCCTAGCAATATTGATACCTCAAAACAGCCTAGAGAACATTTGTACTTCCTTTGATTACACATGAGAAGAAGAAAGTCCTGAGGCTGATGAGTAGCAACAGATATAAATGACAGTAATTGAGCCAGAGTAAAATGTATCAAAACCAAAGTAAATCCACATTTTGGTCATTGCTGTGACCAGATGTCCCTGAAAGAGCAAAGGTCACAAAGTTGGCTAAAACTTCCAAGGTAGATGTGTTACAGCAGCTTGTTTAATCATCCCAGAAGCCAAGTTCATTACCAAAAACTTCCCAAGAAGAAAACAGCAAATTCTGGTAAGAGCTTGTGATTTGAAGTCATGCCCTCAGGCAGCAAACACAATACCTGGGTGTGGACAGAGTGACAAGAGAAAAGCTGGGACTTCTCCTTTGCTGCATGGGCAGACCTTCTGTGGTTACAAAGCACATTCTTTGTGATCTGGTGCAAGCATCCCACTCTCCTCAGAGCACTGGGTGCATAGGCAGGAGAAGGTGAAAAGGCGGCAGCTGGCATTGAGCGGTGGCCACAGGAACAGTTCATCCAAGAGCAAGAACATGACCAGGATCTATCATCCTGGTCAGCCATGTGTCCACGCTCTAAAGTGGGACCAGTGCTAAGACATGCTTAGTTCATTATCATAATGAAGCAATTGGCAAATTTAGGAAGATACGTAGTATGACCATGGGGATGCAAAAAGTAAAGAAACATTTTGTAATTAAGATGAGTTTAGCTAGAAAATACCTGTGTGACTCTACCCCAAGACTTGGGCATTTCTTATTTATTTCCCAGTTTTCCCTCTTCTTTAGCTGTCACTTAAAAAAACAGAGCTTTGTCTCTTTTCTGTCAGCTAACAGAAACTGCAGACAGCAGAAAAATTGGATCACAAAGATTGTACTTGCAATGTGGATTTGCAGGTGTTTATTATTGCCTTTCAGCTAAGGAGGTTTGCAGGACAGTTTCTTCCTTATTGACATTAAGGAAGATTGATCTGAAATTGAAGCTCAAGTTTTTTAGGGAGTTGTCTACTAAAAAAAAAATTAAAATAATCACTACTAAATACTAAGAAAAAACCCCAAAAGATAAGATCACAAGACGATCTGGAGAGTAAAGTTCTCAACTGAGTGTTAGCGACATGGATCTTAAGTCCCAGTCATTTTTAGAAAGAGGCTTCCAAGTCATTAGACTTATCTGATACATGATCCTAACCCAGTCATTTATTTATAACTTTATTAACAGTAGAACACCACCACAGCAATTTGATTAAGTTTCTCCAGCCGATATTCACTTGTACAATATCAAACATAACTATCCAATAACAGGTTTTGCTCGATACTCATCTGTTCTGTAAATAGTAGTCAATTGTTTGCTATGAAGTCAAACAGTAAATTATTGCAAAGAAATGAACCCTCAATTCAAAGAGCTTGTGTTCTCAGGTTAGAACCTCAGCAAGCTAGAAATCACAGCAAAAATCAAGGAGTGTTTTTCACATATAAAACATGGGTAAGAGTTGGCAGACCATAACCTCCAATAGCTGATACGATCCCAGATTAGGTGGCATACCTTGGCAATTTTTCTATCTGTTAAGGTTCATCAGGTGTGCAGGTCCAAGCAATATTTCTCCCCAAGTTGGAAATCAGGGGTTTTTTTCTTTAAATGAGTTGTTTCCTTCCTGTTTTTCAACAACAGGCCCAGCATATTCAATAGTGAAAGCACTAGCACAAACCCACAAATACATAAGCAGACATCAGTTTCAGAAGACAGCGACTTTCTACCTAAGTTGAGCATCTAGTCATCTTATACTGCATGCAGCTGGCCAAAAAAAAAAAAAAAGGCACAATATCATATTGTATATAGCACATTTACAGCTTCATCTCCTTAAACTGTATGAGTAACAGCTCTTCCCTCCTTTTATTTACATGTATGCACTGAAGATGAACCCAAAACAACTGGAAAAGGTCCTTCCCAAATTCCTTAATGCTTTCAAAGCACCGGACAGAGTGCTGCTAGTGGGAACAACCAACCGTCCCTTCGATGCCAATCCAAAACCTTTCTGCAAAGTTTACCAGAAAATCATTCTGATTCCTAGGCCTGACTACACTTCAAGATTTGGCAAGTATTTCAAGTCATCCTGATGATTACCATGTTTAAAATCCGTGCTTGTTTTCTGATCATCCCCAGAACTGACTCTAAACTCAATTCATACCCCAAGTATTAATTCTCAATACCTGAAAACTTAGATAATACTGATACAGACTACCTCAAAGACCCATTTTTATTACTTGAAGTTGAGAGAAGAGTTTAAAATGCTGTTCAGTAGTGATTAGCATTTTTTTCATGAGTTGTTTACTATGTACTGAGTTAAGCCAAAGCTGTTTCTTTCCCCCTGAATGAAGGATAATATTCTATTTCGGTGCACACTTTCTATTTTAAGTGTGTTTTGTTTGGCTTTTTCTACAGGGATTTTGGATTTCTGTAATTCTTACCCAGTTTCCATACTCTAAACAATGCACTTCAGGGCCTCTCCATAAACAGAATCATGTCTGAAGGACGGAGTTTTGTACTTGCAGACCATGTGAGAAATTGTAGAGGCATCTAATATTTTGCTTGTCTAGTCTATGAGTGTCTACAGTGATAGACAAGCTCTCCCAAAGTCTGACAAAGTCACCGAGTATCTCATGTGCCAAGACTCAAAGCTTCTAAGGAAAACAGTGTCTTACTAGACCAATGTAGATGTCTAGAAAAAAACTTCCAAGAATGCAAACTGGTTTTCAAACTTCAATCACCTTGAAGTCTGTAATAGCTCAGTATTGACTAGGAACAAATGCTCCAAATTAAACTTAATAATGCAATTCCGTTACTACAAAAAAAAAAAAAAGTATTTGTCCACATCCTTGAGAAGTGGTTGGTAGAAGAGCTTTTGTTCCCAGAAATATTTTTTTCCCCTGCTCTGCTTTAATCACAGATATTGTGTGGTTTAATACACTTCTCTGGATACTAAGGAGTCTGGATACAGCGACTCATGAGCAGAAGGGCTGTTTAGTCCAGTCTAAAGATAATATGGAAAAAAAAAGAGTTTGAGCTATTCGGAGTGGCACCAAACATTTCAAATTAGAACTCTCAGTGGTGTACTTCTCCTACCAGCAGCTCCTAGCGTGAATATCCCTGTTGACCACCACATCAAGGAAAAGAGACTCCCTTTCATGCCACTGATGTCTGATAGGCCATGTCCCAGAAGAATCCAGTAGTAACGGAAACCACAGCCGGTTCAGAGACCTCACTCTGCGGTCGTTCCTTGACTACAGCCTTGCTCTGCATACTCACCTTATCTCAAAAATCATGCAGCTGTATTGTGAAGCCCAGTTTCATGCTGCCTTTCACAGAGGCAGCCAAGGTACTGAGACGATGCACATTTGGGCAAACTCAAGACAGGCTTTGACTGCCTAGCACATTGTAAATCTCTCCAGCGTCCAATAACTTTCATAGTGTAGATGGGAAGTGGTCTCTAAGCAAGCTAACATGTGTTTCATGTTATGTTACAGCTCTGATAAATTGCTAACAGATAAGGCACATGAATAAGACCTAGAGAAAGGAGGTGACAGCAGCTGAATTTAGCTGTGTTCACTTCTGGGGATTGTACTGTCACATTCTGGGATTAAAAAAAAATAAATAAAAAAGAGCCAGCTGAAGGGATTTCAACTGCAAACTTCAGAATGCCCGCAAAAGTTGACTCTTGATATTTTAAAGCAGATTACATTTACAGCTTTTCATCTTTGACACTGTCATATTTAAGTCAGTGCCTGACTTGTTCTTTGGTTCCAATCTTCCCTGAAGTTCAATGGAAATACGATCTTTACAGTTCCAACCTTCAAGTCTCGGCAATTTTCAGTGCCTGACACCCAATTTGAGAACTAAAGAAAATTGTTTTGACAGAAAAGCTGTGACATAACAAATATTCATAGCCACAGTGCACAGCTACCTGTCTGATACACCCTCCTTTTTGTTACAAACTAGAATATTCCAATCTATGCTCAATGGAAACAAACACACAGTGGAAATCATTAGATGGTAAGAATCATGATCCTATCCTGGCTTCTTGTTGCTGATCACCCAGTAAGTCCAGTACCTTGTATTACACCTGATCCTACCTGCAACAGGAGCTGTGGCACACAATATATGGCTGTGCAAAAGTAATGCTCACTATCGTGTGGATCAGTTCATCTTTTATAAATTAGTGATTCAGCCAATAATTACTGAGCATAGCTATAATTCAAGTGGAAGATCACAATTTGCCTGAGTGAAAAACACAGTTAAAAATTGTCAGTGTTATGGGCACAAGTCCGTAGTATCAACATCGCAACCGAAAGAAGAATAAGGCAGGTTTTCTCCATTACATGACTGCCCCAACATGCAGTACCGTTAACTTTTGACCCACCATTTTCATACTACATATGAGCATTCAAACACACAATACTCATATCACAAATTATCACATTCAAGAACCTTTTTAATATCTACACATAATACTTTTTTTTCCAAACATTTTCATATAAGTCTTTAAAGAAAAGCATGATGAGATGGTATGAAAGTTTTACAAAGTGTCTCTGAGAAAGACTGTTACTTTACATAGGATAAACCAAAAGATGTTATTACTTCTATTAATTTTTTGAAGCAAAATCTCAAACACTTCACAAACATTAAGAAAACTTTCATGTCAGAGAGGTTCACAGCTAAAAGACACAAGCAGGTTCACTATTTGAGTAACAAGCAAAACACCAGTCAAATTGGCCTCAGCACATGTGCTGGCATATCTAGAAGCCTTTGACTTTCAAACCAGACACCCGAGTCCCCACAGCAGCCCTCAGCTCAGAAGGAATAACCTGTGATTAGGGTCAAAGAAATAAAAAGAGGCTGTTAATACAGGTACTTAATTCTCCACACCCAAAGGAGAACATTCTGGACAGGTTCTCTTTCTGTGTATACACACAGGCATATTTAAGTAGCTCTTTCCTTTTTTACACACATATGCACCTCACATTATGTGCCTTTAATGACTTTCTGAGAACTACTGACTGGTAGCCAACCAGTGATCACTAACAGTTTAAAAATAGATGTGACTAAAAAGGCCCCTATGCTACACATTTGTAGATGAAAGAAACAGCAAACAAGAAAAAAATTGAATCTTGGCTTCCCTGACTGATAACCCTTATTTTCCCATTTCATTTTCAAAGTGCAAAAACGTTTCTTCTTCTTTCCTTATTGAGCATCTTTGTCATTCTCTTTTTCTCTGTGTCCTGATGGACAGTGTTATGGAAACACATCATCCTACAGAATGGTGGAGTCATCACCAACTTGTTGGACATAAGCTGCCTAGCAAAGCTGTCCGACGGTTTCACCCAGGGACACATGATCCAGGCAGTGCAAGATGTCCTGAGTGAGCTACGCCTCCTGCAGATGACCAGGAAGCCACTGAGGACCGAAGAGTTCATTACTTTCCTAGCCAGACAGGACCCAGTGTACCAAGAGGAGGAAAAAACATTTAAGGTGACATTAAGAGCTATGTTAACTGTCTGTCATTCATTGGCCTCTGCTATGTCCTTGTCCAGGACTGTTTAATCTAGAGACCTGCTAATTCTGCTGATGAGCTGGCACATTGCTCTTTGAATGCTGATGTATGGCTCAGTGGCACCAAACATCCATCTCCCCCATTTTGGGATGGTTTGGCAGCCCAGGATGCCGGGCAGCTGGATGTGCCAGGCAAACAGTCCTTATGACAAGCAGGAGCTCTTGCATGGGCAACTCGCCCAACATACTGCTCTGCTGAACCCACTGCCTTCGGCCAGCTCACACTGAACAGAGTGGCCTTTGTGTGTACAGATAAATTATACAGGTGCCACTAGTACAACACTTCAGTCCTTTTTCTCCCAGAGCCAACATGTTCAGTAAGCCTGGGTATATTATTTGGAGAAGGCAAAAACTTGGACCTGCAGAGCGTACCACATAGGGATCAAGTTCTGAGGCCTTATTTTAAATTATTTCAAACAAGGATATTCTTGTAAGAGTTTTCATTTCGAGGTTTAAAAAACAAAAAAAATTAGTTTCTGCCTCAAACTCCATCCCTCTTCCTATCCTCCTCAGGGCTACAAAATCCTGCAGGAAAAACCTAGCATATCTGAGGTGCACTGCACGTACCTCAAATATACATGGATCACCCTGCAAACCACTGCTTTTTCCACATGTAGCTCAGTAATAATTACTCTTTTCCCCTCTAGACTAGGATTATCTTTATGTAGTGGTTAATTCTGCTTCCACTGTGCTGCTTTCGGCTTTCCTGTTGATGGCAACAGTTTATCAGGCTTAAGTGCAGGTCTACAATTTATTTATTGTAGTGACTTCAGTGCAGTTTAGGGACAGCTGAATTGGACTTGAGCTAGCTAGTTGAGTGCAATGCTACAGCTTAGCAGCACCAACACCCCCAGAAGAGCAGCACAAGGCTGGACTAAGGCACTTCAAACCTATTAAATATTAGTAAAAATCTTGGCCACGGAACAGGAAAACCCTGCTCTGTACCAAGAAGCTGTATCCCCTCACAACAGGGGCTCCGTATGGGATAGGACTTCAGCACTGATTCCAATAGACTCCAAAAGAGTTTTCTCAGGCCTGTATTCCTCCCTCCCCCAACTTCTACTGTATAACTTCTGCTTTAAAACCATCAAGCTCTCCTGGCTGAATGGTTTCCTTTTCATTCTGTTCTTTGAATCCCCTCTGGTTTCGAATCCCCACAACACCTCACACAATAAACAGGATGCAGTTTCTAACAACTTTGTCCAAGTCTTCTCCCACTGCTAACCTAACGATAGTGCATATTTCTTCCAGCCCCATTGAATACTTTCCAGTTTCCATGTAGAGTCATTTGGCTCACGCGACATAGGCAGCATTTGTGATATTTGGCATATTACTCTTTTTTCCTCATGCTTCCTATCTAAACCAATATCTTTCCTCAGGGAAAGGCTAATGGTTCAGCATTGCAAAGGAAAAAAAAACCAAAAAACAACCTTGTCATTCCCCGCTCCAAGTAGTAATCCATTTGTACTCTGAAACATGAGAGCTGGTATTTAGTGCGAGTTTAACTTGAAAAACATTATTCCACTTACTATAAATGTGCCTGTTTTGTACAACACAAAGTATGCAGGCTGCACTTCATTTCAAACACAGCTAAAATGATACTGTCCTCCGCATCCCATGGCAATGATTTCCTTGCATTCATTACAGCCCATAAGAAAGTATTTCCTTTTATCTGTTTCCCTTAAATGTCATAGAACCTTGCCCCAGCACCTGTAATATGTCATAGGGGACGAGGATTGACGAAATGGCCTTGTGCACTAAATAACTCCAGTATCTCCATCTCTTCTCACAGAAGCCCTTCTTTCCAGATCTCTTTAGTCACTGCCATCACTGGACCTTTACTGTTGCTTGGCTTTGTCCTTTCTGAAGTGGGGGCAGCTAAAATGCAGCATTCAAAGTGAAGATTAGCACTGTGATGAATCTTGGATTTCTCTTCACTGGAAACATCAGTCTCCCTGTTTGACATTTATATTCTGCCAGCGTTCCAAAATGAATATAAATAATGCAAAATTTGCAATAATGTGATTTCTTCATTCAATTTACTCAAATTTCTGCCCTAATTATACATCCACGTTTTTAAAACTATGAATTATTGCACCAGTGACTGATACAAATCCTTACACAGAAATAACAGTAGTCCTAGAGGAGCACAAGGCGGCCCAACTAGCACGTGAGTTCTGACTGGCAGTGACTGGTACAAAATACTTACGGTAAGTAAGAAAACCCACACCAAAGAGACTCTGGACATCATTCCTCCAACAAGCAGACATTTTAACTCTGTTCAGTCACTTACTGCCAGTGACCTACATCCCCAGTTCAGATGCTAATGCCTTAGCGATAAATCTACTTTTATTTTAACCATGTCAGAGGAACTGGCCTTGTTAATCCCACGCGACAGTTTTGCTACCTAAAGAGTCAAAAGCAGCCATTACCACGTGCCAGTCGGCAGGTTAATTTTGGGCCTTGAAATAGATGCACAAAGAAACGTGAGGAACACAAGAGAAGACATCACGAGTCGCTTGGCACCTACTGCCACACACAGCAGCGTCCTTTATCAGCAACTCTGAGTGGGCAGCGAGATGACCTCCCCAGTCTGCACCCACCAGACGGTGCCTTCCACCCTACCAAGCTCCCAGCAAGCTGTTTGCAGGGGTTTGTTATTCTTTCCACCTCCTTGTTAAAGTCTGGAGAACGTCATACCCAGGACAACAAACCGGGGGGGGAAACAGAATTTCCGTGACCTCGTAGCCTGTCATGAGTGAAGGCCGGAGACACTGCACAATCGCTAGCTGCTGCTGGGGAAGTCCATTCCCACCTGAGCCAAGAGTCACAGTCACCACTTTTTGTTATTCTACCCACGTGAAAGACTAGAAAGAGCCATTTCCAAACCCTCTCCCTCTCCCACCTTGTCCCAGTTGTGTCTGCTCTCCCTGACGCAGGAGTAACTTGGCCTGAGACCACCTTTAGGATGTCAAAATTCGATTGCCAAGGCCACTGCACTGAGAGGCTGGAGTTCTTCCCAAACACCTCCCACAGCACCATCTAGACATGGATGCAAGAGAGCCTGCACGATGTTTTAATCAGTGGAGTCAGGGCTCTTGGACAAGGGGTGCTCAGCTAATTGAGGCAATTAGAGCAGAGATCACAGCATTAGGGCTGCCCAGCAGGCAGCTGGACATTTGACAGCTGTCAGACTTCACTTACCTGCTGACAGCATTTAATCTGCAAGACAAGGTGCAAATAGGGTGCCTGTCATCGGCCCCTTTCTGGGACCCAGAGGAAGCCTTTAAGGAGCATGACACCAAGAAGGACCATCTGGGGCTGGGAGAGGAACATCAAGGGGACTTCTCTTCCCTATAAACTTCAGATATCTCTTTTCCCAACTACATCTCTTGCTGCTGCCTGTCTGTAACACATACTGGGAAACTGGACAGGGCAAATTCCTAGGGGTAGCTTTACCAGGCTCAAGCTGGAGGCAGCATTTTGGGTGGATGACACAGAAAAGGCAGGCTTTGCTGGATGCCACATTTGTGGGAAAGTTGAAGACAACAGGAGCCTGAGCAAAGGGCAGAAAGACACTATTGGGGCAGTGGTCTGTGGTTAGAGGAAAGACATTGACTCCTGGGGAAGCACATGGATGAATACAGTCAGGAAAAAAAGGCATTTTATTGATCATGTCAACACCTGGTGGCATTTCGATCTGTGGTGTAGGCAGGACCTTATCAACAAAGGTTCCTGTACACATGTGGGGAAAGACTAATTCCTACACACTACTAACATTAAAACATTGCCTTGTCCTTCGCTTTACATTATTTTCACATGGCCTAGAACTGCCTTGTTGACATTACAGTCCAGAAGCTTGGCAAGTTTGCGGAGCAGCTATACCAAAATCATTTACAAGTCACAGGACTGCAAACAGACATCTGAAAG
Organism: Trogon surrucura; assembly: GCA_020746105.1. Taxonomy (NCBI): domain Eukaryota; kingdom Metazoa; phylum Chordata; class Aves; order Trogoniformes; family Trogonidae; genus Trogon; species Trogon surrucura. The sequence goes on along the minus strand of CM036621.1, from coordinate 48,058,368 downwards.
CAATAAACAGGTTTTTAGTGTTCGGGGTTTGCTTTGCTTCTTAAACTCTCTCATCGAAATAAAAACTGTCTGGATTGATTTGCAGAGCCATGAGAAGTACTTGCTTTGTCTATTGCCAACTTTCAGACCAGAGAGAGTTTTGACAAGAGCTATATGCCTCAGAAGCAGAGTTGATCGTAGAAGTTCTAACATTTCCATAACTATAGCAACACAAACAGCCCAGCTAAGTATTCCTGTTAAGAGACACAGTTCAAGCAAGCAATTGCTATACTCCTAGCTATAATAACATTCTCAGGAGATGCAAATATTTCATTTCTGCTTCTCCATAAGCCAGCCAGGATTTTAAGAGGGTTTGTTGTTTTGGGTGGGGTTTTTTTTAAGGAATGCTCCACTGTACTAGTAAAAAGTTTCATAAGTGTTCTCTTTTTTAAAAAAAAAATAAATTGTAAGTTTAATAAAACATATTCATGCTTTTTTGTTCTCTAGGCTTGGTATAACAAGACACCACTGGGTAAAGCAAAAATCAGAGCACTGGCAGGCAGTAAGAAAGGAGGAAAAGGAAGTAAAGAAAAAGTGAAGAACTAGCTACCTGAAGAATTTTGCATCTGGCAGTATCAGTCACAGCTCCACTGAAAAGGGATTATATACTTAGTTATGGGTATTCCAGGAAAGGGAATTCTTTTCCAAATGAGTTTTTTAAAAGTTAAATAGAAAAAAAAAATCAGATGAGACATCAATGTGACATGTAGCTCTCAGAAGATAAAGAGTTAATGACCACTGACTTGCTCAAGCATTATTTATTCTAAGAGATTTTAGGGAGCAGAAGGGTTCATTACTCAGGACTGTAACATGCCATCAACTTTTAGGCTATACTCATTTATTTCAGCAAGTAACTCTCCTTAAAAATTGATGTCACATTAATGTCTTTCATTACTTTAATATCCTATATGCTTTATAAAACTAACTGCTTTATATATCTGTAGGTCTAATGTGTTACAGTTCTCAATAAAACTATTACAGCTATAAAGACTGCTTTTTAATTGGGATGGATTATAAGACGCTTAACACAGTCTACCACAAGCCGAATATTTACATAGACGCATGAGGATCAGCACTGTTTCACCTTTTAGTGCCTTATCACGGACAATTTCCTATATGCTATTGTTAACAGAAAGCATTAATAAGCAGAACAAGAGCAAAAGCCAGGCAGTCAGGTGACACTTTTTTTGGAGGTCCTGACAATCTATTTTACAATAGAAAACAATGCCCCATTACCTTATTTGAACAAATAATGTATCTGTGCCTTAAAAAACCACATGTAGCAGAACAGCAGGTGTAATGGCAATCTGCAACAGGCCTGCTGAGCTTTCTAAAAGGTTGTTTCGTGCTGTGTTAAACCAAATCCATCTAGATCTGCTCCATCTTCTAAACGCACTCCTGCCAGCTCTGTTTAAGTCACCCACCAGTAAAAAGTCTGTCCCATCACACTCAGACCCCACAACCAAAGCCTGTGGGATCGCAGCAGCTTGTTCTGTGTGCTTGAGTGGCAAAACATGAAGATCTGTGGCAGGAATGTCTTCTGCACAGAAGGACCCAAGACACTTGGAGACAGAAGTTTCCTGCTCTTGTGCTTTGATGTAGTGTCTCCTACTCAAAGAGTCCATTAGGCCTAATAACAAAATATCACAAGTAGCAAGTTCATGGAGTTAAACCTTCCCAGAAACATAATGCACCAAGTAGTCCATGGTAGCACTCAATAGCATTTCAGTTGATGTGCAATCTTGTTTGCTCACAAATCAGCAACTTTGGGTGCAAGGTATTTATAATCAGTGGTTAGAACAGGACATCCTCCATGATGCTAATGGAGCTGGCACCACCTTTATGCCAAGCACAGGATCTCACTCCCAAAGGTCTCATACAAATAAGAGCCACAAATACCTGCTGTCACCTTTGACTGCAGCATGCCTATGTCAACAGCCAGTAACTCACAATACCCATTTGACTGGAAACACGAGGCACACTGTCCCCAAGAAGTTGAAGAACCTCTCTAAACCTTCACCACAGGTGGGCTGGGAGGCACAGGAAGGGCTGCGGTGCTATAGGAAGCTGCTCAGGTTTCCTCCAGCACAGACCAAGCCCACCCACCTTTGGAGGAGGGCAGGCTGAGGACAGGACACGAATTATTTTGGTGAACGTGACCTTCAAGATCATGGAGTCCAACTGCAAACCAGTGTTTGTCTTGAAACAAAAAAATCACACATACTCTGCCAGTTACAGTTCCCTTCAAGTGTAGCACTGTTCACTGCTTATTATTAAGATCTTACCAATATGTTGTCCATGTAAAAGGGTAAAAAAAAACCCCACCGTATTTTAAGTATTTCTGCATATTTGCACTACCCCAACCCCTCAATCCCCTGCCTCCCCTACTAGCGCAGAATTATTTGATTGGAAATATGGTGGCAGGTAACTTGCAGAAAATGCACTTCTCCCTGGATGGTTGTGCTTTAGGACAGAAATCCTGCAGAAAGAAGCTCACCCAAAAGCCTGCTTGAGAAGCTGCTCTCACAAAACCTTCTGGGAAGGGGATGATATTGAGCCTCTCTTGCTTCTTCGAAATTCAACGGAAAAAGATGCTCCTAGAAAATACAAAGACTGAACATAGAGCCCAGGGAGAAACCTGCAGGAAAATAACTGCACAGAAAACAATTCAAGTAATCATATCATTGAGCACAGCAGAAAGAACTGGATAGCTCTGGTTAATAAAGTGAATTTTCTCCCCGAGGGAAGAATAGACTGCCATGCTATCACAGCATATAGGACACAGCCCTCCCTTTCTGTGGTCCCCTTTGGCTACATTTTGCTGTCCAGTAAGGGGCTTCCCTGGATTTCATCCTTCCAACCTTTAGGTTGCATGTCCAGCCCTGCCAAAGAGATCCAAATGACAGAAGAAGAAATGCTAGGTCTCCTTCATGCAACGCCTCAGGACACTTTTAACATACACAAGTCCTCCTCCCAGCCATCCAAGCAGTAATGCAGCTGCTGGAGATCTGTCGTGACCCACACAAGAGACCCCACAAGTATGAGCTGCCAGCCCCTGGATTTAGTCACTTGAAGCTTCAAACTTTGTCTTTCCTGTATTCTTTCCTTGCTGGCACCTGCTTGCAGCAGGCTGCTGGCTTCACAATCTGACAGCACATCTCAGTTCAAAACGGTACCCTTCAACTTCATCCTTGGTGAGAAGAGCAAGACTCTCCAAAGAGGTGACAGGGTCTGCATTAAAACCCCTCTTCTCTTCTCTCATCTGCAAAAAAAAAACTAATTTGGGTAATTCTGTCCTCGATCTTGCTGACAGTAGAATACTCCCCTCCACAACAGGTTTGACAGCAGAACGTGATGTGATGGAAAGACCACATTTAGGTTGGACGTAAGCAAGCCCATTAACTAATATTTCAGTAGGTTCAGTGCAATCTCAACACCAAAGTAACACTCTGAATGGCAACATCCATCTCCAGGGCATGACATCGACCCCAGGCAGAAAGGATACAAGAACCTCTCACTGTTCCAGGGGTGCTTGACACGACAGAAGTCCACATTTTTTCCTTCAAGATTGACAAGTTTATGAGAGGGAGAAAAAAAAAAAGCACTGGGGTGTTTTATCCATTAGGTGTAGATTTCAATGGTGGCTGCTTTCAGTGTAAACTACATGTCTTCCCCAACAACCACCCTTGAGGTGCTGGAATCCGCAGCTGGTGTAACTACAAACAGCTCCATGGGTGCAGGGGAGGTGACAAAGAGGCAATAAAGCAGACAAACTGCACCCTGTGTGGCTGCCAAACCCTCGTTCTCCTTTAGAGAGTCCTCTTGGGGAGTTGGGAGGGAAGGATGAGGAGCAATTGTAACGCTATTTATAATTATTATTACAGAAAGTGCAGCTACTTGAAAATGAAGCTGTTGCATCAAGCAGAGCCAGCACACGGTAATTTCAGTGTCAATGGTTGAACTATTCAGTTAAGTGGCCCTGGTTGGATCTCCAACACCCATCCCACTGTGAGGCTAATAGTGCTCTCAGAAGGAACACCGCTCTAGCGGGCCTGGTTACAGCATCTCTACCCAGAGATCTTTCACCACAGAAACTGTGGCCTTGCTAAGCCCTTGCAGGGCAGTTGCACTCTGCTTTCCAGCTACGGCGATTCCAAAATCCGATGAGGAAGGAAAATCCCCTTTGCCACACTCTGTCCCCTACTTAGCTTCCAGCAAGAGGCGAGTTTAGGGGCATGGCAGAGGGGTGTGCCAGGCTGCTTTGCCTCCTGGTGTGGTGGTGGGAGATAATCCAGCAGCAAAGTTGAGAAAAGAAGCTGTCATGCTCATTTATATATGTAAGTGATCTACAGAATTATCAGCTAAATTATTTAAATGTCCCATTACTATTAAATTACTGGGCATTCATTGTAAGAACAGTCATAATACAGTAACTAATTTGGTATTAATGTGAATGTCAGCGTTTCATTGCAGTTATTTTGTACTTCATCATAAGATAATTTACCAATAAATTAATTGGCTTAATTGCTTCCTCCAAACCCAGGAGAACTACATATGACATGACTTTTTTAAAGTGTTCGTGCTCAGTCCCCATCTTTCTCTTTTAGCCACACCAAGCAGGAATCCCACTTTGAAACACTTGTAGAGAAGTAGCCAAGAAAGAGGGACCAAAGTGTGTATTCCCTCTCCCAGAGTCAATAAAGTCTTAGCATAACCTTGCCCTGTGGATTTTAACATGCTTTAAACGCAGCCCCTGAGGCCACACTTGGAGCCAGAGACCAGGTCTCAGTGCCAGCTTTGCAGGGTCTGGAGTGGTGAGCAAGGAGCACAACCCCAGCACTCAACCTTGGAGCCGTTGTTGCACACCACCCTGTTGTACAGATTCCCCACATCACCTTCACCTCTCCAAAACACCAGGGACCCCCAATTGCCATCAGCTGGGCATCCGCCAAACCAGCCAGAGCAGAGACTCAAGACCTGCTCCAATTGAAATGAGTTCCTAGCAACTTGCTACAACAGAAAAGTACCCTAATCAGGATTTGGGGTGTGTAGTGAATACCCTGTCTCAGATGAAATGTCTGACAGCTGGCTGAAATCCTGAGAAACACAAGCAGTTTACCATAATGCTTAGGATGAGTAAGAAACCAAAACCAAGCAGAGCCTTAAGTCACGAGGCATCACCTCCACAGCACCCACCAATCGCCCAGGGAAGAGCCCTCCAGCCTCTCGGCAGACCCCAGGCACCATCCCTGGTCACCATCCCTGCAGGAGTTGGGCCTGCCACCCGGCAGCAAGCTCGCAGGGACACAGCCGGGCAGGAGGGGTGCACTCTTGCAGCAAGGAGGGAGGAGAAGTGGCCCTCTCTGGGTAGAAGGCAGTGGCTGCCATGAAGTCACACTTTCACAATGTGCTCGGGTATTATTAGGTCCATGGTTATGTCAAGCACTCAGGTTATGTCGCTGGGGCCAAAGCTCTTTAATCAGACGCAGTAACTCTGTTAAAACTGGTGCCAGCCCTCGTCTCCAATCCCTGCCAATTTCACATGAGCTATTTTGCCTTGCTAGCCTGTACCAATTTAGAGACAAGGTTATTGGAAGTGCTCTCCTGAAAGCCAACTCCTCCAGCACTGAGACTTTTTTCTTTACAGCCAGCACTGAAGCTCTCTGGCAACACAGCAAGTCTTCCAGAGGTCCCGCCCCTCTGTTCCCCAGGAACTCATGAAAAGTTTACCACTGTTTTCTTCTCCAGGAGATGGAAAAAAGCTCCATCAAGAGCACAGGGGGTAAGGACAGCTATTTTGTCCTGTTTCTTGGTCTAAATGTCTTTTAATAAATTATCAGGGCTCTTCTGCAAAGTGCTGGAAGCATATTGCACCAGACTTAGCATTTTGGCACTCACTCCTCCACCATCAGAGGGAGATCAGCCCCACTGCAAAACGCTGCTAAATCTTTATTTATGGCAATTCACCCCAACTCTGGGCAGTCTGCATCCACACCAGGCTGTCAAACACTCCAACTCCAGGTGGGAGCGGCCCAAGGGAATACATCTCCTTTCAGCACATCCTGGCCAGAGACAAGCCCAAAGCACGCAGCACCTGTTGTAGCTTATTATTTAAGTTGCCATCAGAATTAGAAAAAAAACCCAACATTTCACAGCAAAACCCCCCAAATCCAGTAATACAAAGTGAAGCTGACTGTTCTATTAACTCCCATCCTGCATCAGCAATTTTCTAAAGTGTGGAAACATTATAATTGACTTTTCTGCTAGTAGCAAAATGTCATTTTTTCTTAATACTTCCTAAGTCAGTAATGCATTTCAAAAGCCTCCAATGCCACTACCACAATAGGACTCACAAATTAGCACATTTTTAGCTTTTCATTAAACACAATACCAAAAAAAAAAGTCTAATCATATTAGGGTTTCTCTCCTCATTATTGAAAGTACCGCGACTTTGGAACTTCGTGCAGCAAATTATAATGCGCTCAGCCTGAGTCCATTGTAAATCAGGGCTTCAAAAAAGGTGTCACATAGTCAGGCCCTCTTTAAGCACTGAAAAAATATTGGAGTCTATTTGAAAACGCCTTATGTAGTCTCTCACTAGCCTTGCAAATCATCACAGCACCAGGTAGAGCTTCCTTTTATTTTTTGCCTCATGGCATCAAGCCATTTCTATTTCGACCAGAAAAAGAGGATTATTTCTTGCTGGGATTTTAAAATAATAAAATAAAATAAAAACCCCCAAAACCTGCACCTAAGATAACAAGGTGCATAAAATCCCCAAATCATTTAGGGCTCTTGTTCAGCTTCACACAGCATCCACGGGGCCACACTCTTCAAAGAGGAGGAGGAGCCTCTCACCATACTGTGAGCTCGCTGCCCTGGGATGCCCCGGCCAACGATGCTTTTCGGAGGCGACTGCAAAATGCTGCTGTGGTGCAATCAAAGGCACAGTGCCTACAGAGCTCCAGCTAATGCCCGAACTCCGTGGTGGAAGGCTGCTACCCTGAGACGATGCTGCAGAGGAAGAGCCATTTCTTTTGCAGAGCAAACAAGCCCCAGCCTGTTTTTGCTGGCTGCTGCCACCTGTAAAAGCAGCAAGCACGGCATCAGTTGGCTTTTGGCATTACAGACCTCAGCTGGAGTCCCCTTTCTCAGCAGGGAAGGAAAAAATAACAGCAGATGTGCCAGCATAGAAGCTGAGAGAGGCTTGCACCCCACTCCTGGACCCTCAAAACCATGTGCTATCCCAGGGAAGGTCACTGCTGGGCTCCACTCCCACCATAAGGCCCAAGGATAAGAAATGCAAACTCCACGCAACTTCTCATCTTCCTAGTCCTCTAAAAAAAAGACTAACCACACCCCTCATAACCTCTGCACAACTTTAAACAACACCAACACTAAACAGGTTCCCATAGGTGGGACGTCCCTCAAAAGTATTCATGCTTTAAGTTATTCAAACCAGCAAGAAAGTCATCATTAATCAGGCAAGTGCACCCAGAAGCAAAGCAGAAATGAAGACAGTTTGCTTCTCAGGAGAGCAGCCACAACCCAGCAGCAAGCAAAAAGGCATTTAATAATATCCTATTCCAACTCTCTTACTTTGTGTTTTTACCCTGCCTTAGCTTCTCCAATAGTGAAAAGGCAACCAGCAACAACGCAAGATTTAATGTCAACCCTGGGAAGAAGTAAAGGACATCTCGCAGCACAAGCAACAGCAACATCAAAGCCCAAAATAAACAAAGAGCAAGGAACAGAAACAAGGAGGACCTGCAGAGAAGAGACAGATACTAGAGTCATAAAAAAACCCAAAAACTAAACACAAGGAACTCACCTTTGAAGAGCCACAGCTTCTGCATGGTGATGTGAGGCCACTGGGAAGGAAGAGCACTACAACTGCTACTTTGCCTATTATCATCTAAGAAAAGAGGCAAAGTCCACAGCCACCCAGCAAACCCCTAGGAGGTCTGGGGCTGGGGCTTTTATCTGTCTCAGTGGATCACCTGCAAATGGGAAACCCAGACCACCTGCTGCCCTCCCAGCAGGAGGAACTCATCAGTAGCTGCAAGAAGCCATTAGCAAAGGCAACAGGGTCATTAAGCCCAGGAACCTCAGGTGGTTCTCCTTCACCATTTTCTCTCGCAGGTGTCCACAGTGAGGCTCCAGCACCCACATCAGGCTGTCACAGTACCTCAGCTTGGTCTGATCATAGAATCATAGAATCATAGAATCATAGAATGTTAGGGATTGGAAGGGACCTCGAAAGATCATCAAGTCCAATCCCCCTGCCAGAGCAGGAATGCCTAGACTATGCCACACAGGAACGTGTCCAGGCAGGTCTTGAATGTCTCCAGACAAGGAGACTCCACAACCTCTCTGGGCAGCCTGTTCCAGGGCTCCGTCACCCTCACTGAGAAGAAGTTTCTTCTCGAGTTTAAGCGGAACCTCTTATGTTCCAGTTTCAGCCCATTACCCCTTGTCCTATCAGTGGTTGTCACCGAGAAGAGCCTGGTTCCATCCTCGTGACACTCACCCTTGATATATTTGTAAACATTAATGAGGTCACCCCTCAGCCTCCTCTTCTCCAAACTAAAGAGCCCCAGCTCCTTCAGTCTTTCCTCATAAGGGAGATGCTCCACTCCCTTAATCATCCTAGTTGCCCTGTGCTGGACTCTCTCCAGCAGTTCCCTGTCTTTCTTGAACTGAGGGGCCCAGAACTGGACACAATATTCCAGATGGGGTCTCACCAGGGCAGAGTAGAGGGGAAGGAGAACCTCTCTCGACCTACTAACCACCCCCCTTCTAATACACCCCAGGATGCCATTGGCCTTCCTGGCCACAAGGGTACAGTGCTGGCTCATGGTCATCCTGCTGTCCACCAAGACTCCCAGGTCCCTTTCCCCTACACTACTCTCTAATAAGTCATTCCCCAACTTATACTGGAACCTGGGGTTGTTCCTACCCAGGTGCAAGACCCTACATTTACCCTTGTTATATTTCATTAAATTTTTCCCCGCCCAACGCTCCAGCCTGTCCAGGTCTCGCTGGATGGCAGCACAGCCTTCTGGTGTGTCAGCCACTCCTCCCAGCTTGGTGTCATCAGCAAACTTGCTGATAGTACTCTCTAGTCCCTCATCCAAGTCATCGATGAATATATTGAATAATACTGGTCCCAGTACCGACCCTTGAGGCACTCCACTGGATACAGGTCTCCAACCAGACTCCGCCCCATTGACCAAAACTCTTTGGCTTCTTCCCCTCAGCCAGTTCACAGTCCACCTCACTACCCGAGAGTCTAGACCACACTTCCTCAGTTTAGTAGCAAGGATGCTGTGGGAGACTGTGTCAAATGCTTTACTGAAGTCAAGGTAGACCACATCCACCGCTCGACCATCATCTATCCACCTTGTTATATCCTCATAAAAGGCTATGAGGTTAGTCAAGCACGACTTCCCTTTGGTGAAGCCATGTTGACTGTCTCTAATGACCCTCTTATCCTTGATATGCCTTGAGATGGCACCAAGGATAAGTCTAGCACTGGATAAAGCCTTTTCAAGAGGTTTCCTTCGAAAAGTGTACTTTGGGGGAAGAAAAAAAATCATTTTGATGATAGCGGTGAGCACATAGGTCCTGAGTGGCTGGGACAAGGGAGTGTGGCTATCTCTGTTGCCCCACTCATGAAAAGAAGTAAAAGAGCAGTAACAAACAGCCACACATGGAGCTGCTACATGGGACAGGGACAGATGTAGCTGGGGGGATACAGACCCTTCTCCTCCCCCATGCTGTGGGTCTCCACCCAGTCCTTGCCCTGCACTGGAGCCACAGCACGGTTGGGTGGGAGGGGGTTGATTTTGGACTGATTGAGGGGGTTCCCAGTTCTCCCAGATGAAAGCAGTTCAGGTCTGGGATCAAACCAGCCTGCTTGAGCCACTCCAGCAGCATTTCTATCCACATTTCAGAGCAATAAGCTCTTGCAGAAGAACACCAAAGGTGCTGGTTTTCCATTTCAGGCACATCGTTATTTCTCCCAGCTCCTGGTTTCCAAGGAGAAGCCACCACACCTGCCTACCCAAGGGATCCTTGACAGAGTGGGACTTTTCTAAGTAAAAGTAACTCAAGATCAAACCCCAGGAAGGAAAAAAAAAAGTAGAGGGGAAAGAGAATGGGCTTTTAAAAAAAGGAAAAACAACAAGAAAAACTGGAGAGCGAAAGAAAAATCTAGGCATCAGCCATTAAGACTGGATGGGCCAAGTCCTAGTGAAAGCTTGAGGAGAGGTTAATGCTTGGGTGTAATCCTGTGCTCTTGTTAGAAGAAATTGAGTGGTGAATAGACCAGAGGATTAGCAGAAGGAGATGGAAGTCATGCAAATGAGCCCTTTGGCCAGCAAAGCTAATAACCCCACTCAGCACAAAGTTTGGCTAAGTTACACCCATGATTGCTCTAATTAAAGGTGCACTCAGACAGCTCCATCCCAAATGCTCCCACTCAGACAGCTCTAAGAAGTTCCTCTTACTTCAGCGCCCTTTGGGAAGAGGTGATGGGCAGGGAGAAATGCTAAAATGTGTTCAGCCAGCCAGAAATTTGGAGCTTGATGGAAACCTGTGCTGGCATGGTGGTCCCCCATCCCACCACCCACATTAGCCTAAAAACATCCCGTGGGGAGAAACGTTTCCTGTCCAGTGACATGTGTGGGCACACCATGATGCCACCTTATGACCAAAAAAATCTGTCCCTTCCTTACATCACATCCTCTGGCCCACTCAAGAAATGCCTCCATCCCCGAGCCCCTCAAGCAGGGTCCTGCCCTGAGCCAGCATTTCGTTTTAGGCTTACAAGGCCATCCCTGCTCCATAGCCAAGATAAGAGCTCATGATTCTGGGATGTCTCTGACCCATCAGTGACGTTCCACCCCCCAGCAGGCAACACACCCCCTCTGCCCGCTAACAAAACCACTCTCAGGGGGATGTCAGGGTCAGCCCAAAGCTTCGGTCCCCCCGATATTTCCCAACCAAGACACCCTCCACGTTTGGCACGGAAACTCTTTGGCATGGCAGCTTGAGGAGGGCAGGGGACGCGGCGACGGGGGTGGTGTGCTGACAGCTTGTCCCAGTATGACAGATGGTCCAGGTGCCTCATCCCACCTCAGCAGCAACCTGTAATTTCCGAGGCAGCATTTCCAGCCCGTACTCCACAAGTGATGGGAAGGGGGACAGGAATGAAGGCAGAGCCAAGCAGGCAAACCAGATGGCTCCCTTGTTAAAGTGCAGCTGCTCCAAGGAGAGGTCATAGTCGTAATGAATGGGGCTGAGTCCCCACTAATTAACACTGACAAGGGAAGTTCAGATGTGTCCACTGGTGAGGAATAAATCAATCCCCCAGAAACGGATAGACCCAACAAGGGACAGTTGAGTTTGTTCTTCTGCATCCCAGAGGGCAAGCAATTATCTCCATAGCTTTCTAGTTAGGGTGGACTTGGGAAACACATCTTCCGATCCATAAATACCTTCCTTCCACAATTACTGTACATTTTCAGGTGTCAAAAGCTAATTTTTCTCAGGAGCAAGACAACATGAAACCGAGCAGAGGGCTTGTTGAAGCCCGTGGTGCCACCCAGCTCCTCTGATTCTACTTCCCAACACATTTTGACAAGGAAAAGCCTGTTGGCTGGCAGTGATGCTCCTGGTGGAGATCCAGCTAGGAAATGTGGTAAATGTGCTTTGGATTTCATGTGTTTGGGTGAAAAAGGACTGGGGTCTGAGACCTGAGGGACTCAGCACTGGATTCTCACCCTAAAATCATTTCTAAGTCCCTGTTTAGGTGTTCAGCCTGCAAGTGGTGGGGTTGACACATGACACATCATGCCCCTGGTGCCTCTTGTCCCAGGAGGGGGTCCTGCATTAGAGAGCACACAAGGAGCCTCTAATCCCTTCCTCCTTCTCTTTTCTCCTTTTCCTCTGGAATCTCACTCTTTCTCCTCTTCCCTGGGACCACAACCCCCTCCAGGGATGCTATGGTGGGACACACTGGTCATGGGGCACCTGGCAAATATCGGGGAGGGGGAGGTCACTCACTCTGCATCCTCCTGACACAGGAGCCGTGGGAGAGCATCAACTGCAACGCTGTCCAAAATGAGAGCAAACCCATGCTGTGGGGATATTAAACCTTCTCCTGCCTCAGCTCACCAACAAAAGCACCTGCATGGCCCCAGTGCCATTTTTTGAGGTGCGCAGAGCCACTGCCACCTTGTGTTGTTCTATGAGCTGCTTCAGTCAAACAAGGTATTTTCTCAGTCTTTGCATCCCACCCTATTAAGGACATTATTTCATGTGTCTCCTTTCCTTTTTTTTTCCACCAGCCCCAGCCCCTGTGCCATTAGACAGCTGGTAGAGTCCAATCCCTTGCTGAACTCAATGAGTTTAAAACTTTAATTGCAGGAATAAATTAATTTTTTTTTTGAGCTCTTGAGAGCTGCCTCCTGGGTTTGTCTTCTGAGAGATGGTGTCAAAGCTGGTGGTATCTCCTGGGTGAGTCCCCCAGGGCAGCTGCTCTCTTGTCCTTCTCCCTTTTACACAACCATCACAAAAGAAAGCTGTCCCTGCTTTTTAGAAGAGGGTTCGTTGTGCAGGTTTCTTTTCAGCATGTCCTTCATCACCAGCTGCTTCTCTGCTCCTAAGCCTTCCCAGGTGTAACTCAAGCAGTGCTGTTGGGTATTACAGCTCCCATATGCAGACGTGTGCTTAGATTGTAGCCTTGGGGCATTGAAGTTTGAGGTGGGCACTAAAAAAATAGGTGTTGTGCTGTGAAACCAGCTTTTGTGCAGGGAGGGACCAGCCCTTGCATTGCTCACATTGAGTTAAACCCTCTTGGGCACAACCCTCAAACCATCACTACCCAGAAGTTCAGCCATATGTCTTCTACGAGAAAAAATCAGGGAGGAACTTGAGCCCCCTCACATATCCAAATCTAAGGCAAATTAAGCTGAAAATTTTGTGTCTGTGCCCATTTGTGGTACTCACCAAGAACCTTTTGGAGCCCAGGGCAGTGCAGGTACCATGGCCAGCAGAGATGCTCAGTGCCATCTTTTGCCAAAGAAAAAGGCTCTAATATTTTAGGGTGAAGGGAAAAAAAACAAAACCAAACCAAACCAACAACCTTACAGCCTACAAACCGACAGCCTCAAGGGTGGCTTCTAAAAATAACTCAGTCTCCTCACTGGCAGAGGCGAGGGGCGAGCTGCTAATTAGCAAATGCCATCACCTGGCCTCGTACTGTAGGGAAGCCACATGACAGAGGGTCAGTCTGAGATGGTTTTCCAGGCTGGCACTCAGGGTGACATTTCACGGGTGCATTACTGAGGGGTTAAATAATTGGTAGCGCTCCCCTTCGCCTTGAAAAGAGGATGCTGCACCAGGATTGAATTCCCAGGGGATAATTAACACAGCTGCAGTTCTTCAGTGGGGAGCCAGGGGAGAAGGGAAGCCTAGTATTTTTAGTTAAGCTAAGAGCTATAGGTTTTTTATTCTTATAATGGAAGAAGGTGTGTGTGTGGAGAAAGTGCTGAACAGTTATAACTGAAAAGAGTAATTTTTTTTCATTTAATTATTTACATTTGGCAAAGAAGGGCCACTGTAAACCAACATAACACAGGCTATCTTTACATGTTATATAGAACTGTTAAAGGGATATGTTCCTGCGCTATTTAAGTAGTATCTAATTTCCAGTAAAAACAGGAGAAAATCAATGCAGCCTCACAATGAGTTTATATTTCACCAGGCAGCAGTTTTTAATGGAGAGCTGGTCTATCAAGCAGCAGCTCAGTTGGTTTTGCTCACATGACTGCATCTGCAAAAGTTCTGGGGTGGGAGGGAAGAGGGTGACAAAGCGTGATGCCCCCCCCCCATCAGGCATTAATCCCACGGTCTGACCCGCCTCACTCAGCCATCAGCCGCATAACTGGGCAGTGCCGTCACATGGAGCGGGGAGGGGGGAGGAGGGTTGAAAATATAAACGTGGGGATGTTTTTGGCAACAGGTTGGCCATTTGCAAGGTGGCACTTGGCTCTGAGAAAGGACATTGAACCTCCTGTCCCATGCTGTCTGACCGGGGATGGTCCCCAGGGGGAACGAGCAAGCATCGCCCAGGAGAGCTGCCCTCACGCTGCAATCCCGCCAAGGTAGGTTCGGGCAGCCGATGGTTTATGTCACGGCGTGGTGGCCTCACCAACCCATCTGCCCACCTCCCGGTCCTGGGTGGAGCATCCCATCCCCACGGCCCCAGGGATGGGACACAGGGATGTCCCAGGGGTGGGACACAGCCATCGCAGGGAGCTCCACCACTCAGCTCATTTTAATGATTTTAGAGGGTCAGTGGGGGCGTAAGCTTTAAATTAGTCACGCATCGCAATCCACGCTGGAGAGCAGCTGGAGGAGGCAGTGCTGTGGGCTTCCAGCCCTTGGGCTCCCTCATCACGATGGAGATTTCCCTGGGGAAAAAATAAAAATAAAAAAAAAATAATGTCATTCCCCAGTGCCGGAGGGCAGCTGTAAATCACGGCGGCAACGCCAGGAGCTCTCAGCACGGGCACATCTGGACTCGACGGGTTTTTTAAGGCAGCCTCATGGGGATTTTTTGGAATGTCAGGGCAAATTATTACGGGCTGAAATCTCCCTGGTGTGTGGACTAAGTTGTTAAGTGGCAGCTTAACTTGGGGAACAAGCTCACACTGAAGTCATTTTGCTTCTGTGTATCGTGCTCTTTCATGTGCCAGGAATGAGTTTTCCTCATAATGTGAAGCCAGCGCAGACAATTTAAGTCATTATTAATAGATACACTTGATCTGAGGAAGTAAAATGCTTAATGTTTTGTTAAATGAGGTGTACTCTGCAAACAGTCTTATGCAGGAAGAAGGTTAAGATGCTACTCCTGCGTCGGAGATTAATGAGTGCAAGGCTATTGCTAATGAAGTGCTCATCCTCACCAAGGTTTGGGGCCCAATGCTGTGTGTACAAACACCTCTGCTGAAGTAAGGACACATCAGGATGATTCCAGGCTTAACTGGCTGCAGGATCAGACCCCCAGATTCTTGAGGTCTTGAGACATGGGGACTGAGATGCTGGAAGGAGAGGTGATGCACCCAAGGCTATGCAGTACAGCAGTGGCAGAGCAGAGGGTAGGGCTGTGGGTCCCAGCCTTCCCCCACCACCCTAAAATCGCTGCCCAAAGGCAACAAACAGTTTATAAATAGTTCAAATCCATTGTTTTCCTTCAAAACCCAACCAGGGGCTTCTTCCCCTCTCCTGGACAGCCCCAGGATGTTCCACGTGTGTCCTGGCTGCTATCTCCTCCCCGCAGTAAATCACTCCTGCCTGTACAGCAGCGTTTCCCTTAACACAGAAATATCATTTCACCCTGACATCACTTTCCACTCATCAGTGGAAAAAGCACTTGACTTGACTGGCAGGAGCTCAGGCTCGTGCGTTTCTATGTGCCACTCAGCTACAAGAGGACTTTTTCTTTCTACTTCTGCTGGACCTGGCTATTTTTAACCTCCTCCATCAGCGATGCTCTTAATCCTGTCATTACCATGACCCAAGAAGTGAGTGTTATATGCAAATAGTCGCTGATTAAAAGGCTCGTGGGAAGGGGTCACAGGGTATTTCAACACATTCTCAACAGCAGTTTAATGCCAGACACACACATATACGCACATACACACCCCCTTTGCAAAATTAGCCCACGTCTGACCGAGAAGGTCTAGACTCCCTGCTAAATTTACCCAGCTTCCAGCGCAGGAGGTGGTCCGTCCCGCGAGGAGGCGATGCCCTCAGCACGTGAAGGCAGGCTTCCTCCACGCCACCGCAAAAATATTACAGGGTTGCTAACGAGCAGAGAGGGAAAGCCAGCCAGGGCTGAGGAAACATGACCCAGGACAAGCCCCTGGGGAAAACGATCCCAGTCTGTGCCACTCCCCAGGTCTCAAACCTTCCCCCGCACAGGCTGAGGGACTGCAGGGGATAACAAGCCTGTTTTTCAAACCAATGCAATGCTCTGAGGAGGGGGTTCAGTTGACACCAAAAGGGTGAAGGGGCACAGAAAGGTAGCAGAATAGCAACAAGTGATAAAAAAAGCAAGAGAATTTGGAGGCTCGATCCCATTGAGCAGTTGTGGGTAGCCAGCCTGGTGGGAAGGACAGCCTTGAGTTCAGAGGGAGAAAGAAAATGGGAAAGACCACCTAGGCAGACCTGACATTAGCTCCCACTTGCAGCTGCTTGTGAACAGGGATCTCAAGGCAGTGGGTCCTTTACACAAGGGATTAATTTACACAAGTCAGACCCCACCTGGCTCAGCGCAACCCCATCCTGGATAGACAAACAGAGTTTTTGTGTCTCTGTGCTCTTCCCATGGTCTCTGGGGCCGGACAGCTGGATGTCGCTGGAGCCATGCCAAGGAAACCCATAAAGGAACCTCAGGCAACTCTTGCAGTGCAGATTTGCTGGCCCAGGGTTGGCACAATGATGCTCATGATCACCCGGAGAAGCCCAGCAAGGTCCCCACTTGCAGGGGGCTATGGAGAAGATCCCCAACATTTCCTACAGCCCCAGCTTTACTCCACACCAAGGGAATCACGAGGCATTTTGTCAGTCCTTCCACATCTGGTTGCTTTTATCTGGTTGATCCCGAGATTCACATCTACCACATCCATTCCCTAGGGAGGTAGGGCAAGAGGGCTGGCAGAGAGGGGCCCTGTGTCACCCAGAGCGTCTAGGTCACTAGATGCCAAGGTCTATTCCTGTCCCTGCCGCAGACTTCTCCTGTGACCTTGAGGAAAGGAGCTACAAGCCTCAGGGCAGATCTGCTGGCATCAGTTCCTGTGCTTAAATGGCAGCAGAGACAGAGCACTTTCTCTCTCCTCTACAAGGCATGGGCGAGGAGAGCGGCTGCTGCTGCGCCAAAGCCCCAGCAGGATTTGTCCCTCGGTGGCCTTTGCCAAGCGCTCTGCACCCCTGCAGGGACATGTCAGCCTGTGTCATGTTGGCTACTAATTTGACAGAGATTTTTCTGTGTAGCAACCGTAAGATTGGAAACAGGTGTTAGTGCCTTAAAGAAAACAAAAAGAAAAAAAATAACAAACACAACAACAGCGTTAGGTGGGGAAAAAAAAAATCACACTTTCTCAGAGCACAAGAATCAGTTATATAGCCAGGAGATGACTACACTTTTTATTTTTTTTTACCCCCTAATCTGTAGGTACTATTATCCTCCCAGCCTAACCACCCATATTCCAAGCTCCTGCCTGCAGTTAAACCGGCAATTTAATCCAAGAGGTGCTGCCACAACACAGTCCAGTGACCGTCTGACCCTCATTGTATCTCCTGCCAGTTATCATCTGACCCTGCTGGAGTTATAAATACGATGACAATAGAGCCTTAACTGGATTATAATTAGACAATGAGCCCAGGAGGTTGGAAACAATGAACTATAAAAGCCCGTCTATCCTCCCAGCTAGAACCTACACACACGGGAAGCACTGGAATGGGAGAGTTACCGGAACTTGTAACAGAAAAGCTGCAGATTTGCCCCAAATTGGATTTGGAACATCCTCTAACAGCTCATGTTCCTGCCACCAAGTATTACACAGCCCTGGTCACAGGAGACCTGAGAAGCCTCGAGGTCCTGACTGATCGATACTATCAAGATGTCAACCTGGTTTTTGAGATCAGTAAAAATGAGCTGGAGTGGCAGGTGAAAAGCCAAGCATCTTACGGACTCTCAGGTACTTTTTCTTTAAAGACCAGCCCAGAAAAATTAAAACAACAACAGATATTTACTAACCCTAAGTAGGAGAGGTGCCGTGCATTTAAGTGCCTAACTCTGTCTTTACAGAGCCTGTCCCAAGGTGGCTGGTTTCTGGCTAGCTGACTGTGCCCTGCAGCCCTGGCTATAAATATTCAGCACTTTTATTATTTTCTTCTCTTCTGCACATACTAACCCACAGGAGTGACAGGGAAGTGTAAAAAAGAAGTGCGTGTCCGGGTGGTTTTTTTTCAGGTTGGGATGGGGTGCTCTGTGGCTCAGGCATGCTGGCAAAAGGGCTCACAGCCTAAATTCTCTGTGCAGGGGCTCAGGAAGAGCAGCCTGGTCTTATCTGGGAGGAAGATGATGCTCCCAGAGTGGTGGTACTTGGTGCCTTCCAACCCCAGATGCTCCCCACGGTCCCAGATGATCCCAGGACACTGTGCAGCTACTGATGGTCCCAGAGGTTCTGGAGCTGCTGGAGAAATGCAATACCTTGCTCCAGCTGAGCCCAAACCCAGCACAGCCCAAATGCCCAGCCCTGCATCACCCACCCAGCGTGCTCCCATCCAGCTTGGGTGCCTTTAGGTCCAGCCCAGTCCCAGTCAAGACAGTTTTTTCCTCCCCTGGTTGCAGGGAGGGAATTCATGAGCTGCTTTTTACCTCCTGCTAAAATCCAAAGTGTTGGTTTACCCAGTTCATGGGTGTGCACACCCTGAGGGAATTTTGCTTCACTTGTCAACAGGGCTCAGAGCCACCAACCACAGCCAGGCTCTTTGAAACCCCTGAAATTACCAGGGAGCTGAAAGAAAAAAAAAAAAAAAAAAAAAAAAGCACAGAAGTGGCATGTTGATGCAGTTTATTCACAAAACTGATGCCCTGGGGGTGGGAACATCCTCTGAGAAAACCCCGTGGGGGTCCCTAGTGTGGGAGGGCATCCCTGGGGTGGGAGGGTGTCAGCCCCAGGCACCAGCCCCGCTCTCTCCTTCCCGCAGGGCTGTGGTCACTGGAGTACAAGCGGGAGCTGAGCACCCCGCTCTGCCTCGCCGCCCGGTGGGGTCACGCCACCTGCCTGCGCCACCTCCTCCGCCGACGGGCCGACCCCGACCTGGCACCAGGGGGGCTTGGGCCCCTGCACGAAGCCTGCCTGGGGGGTCACACCAACTGTGTCGAGCTGCTACTGGAGCACAAGGCTGACCCCAACCTGCGGAGCGACCAGGGTCTGGTCCCGCTGCACCTCTGCACCACCCAAGGCTCCCTGGGGTAAGAAGAGGGCTCCTCCTGCACCCATCAACATCCTCCCCTTTTCCCCACTGCTGACAAATACACGCTGCCTCCATGCGTTTTTCCTTCCTCCTCTTTTCTGATGATTTATCCTAAAATACTCTGTCCTGCATCCCAGGTCCAGCTCACTTGCCCTCAGGAGATGCTTGGGATAGGTCTGGTCACGGGACGCGTGGGTCACCCCAACCTCCTGCACTCCTCAGCCCATGCTTACCCCATCCATGAGGGATGCTAGTGTCAATCAGGGTTCTAGCTCCTCCTCAAACATCACACAAAGATAGGTATGAACATTGCCTTGAAAAAATAAGCTTTTCATGCACACATATATGTCTTGGTAGGACTTTAAGTGCCTGAATCATTAAACCAGGGAATTGGGATTTTTTTTTTTCTTCTATGAACAGCTCAGCCCATTGATATCCTGATGCAACTGCTTAAGGCCATTACAAATTTCGTCACCTGCCAGCTTCAGTCCTCTCCCCTTGCAGCAGGGAGAGAGCTTAACTACGACTAGGTGTTGAAGACAAAGTTCCCAATACAGCTCCAATGTATCGTGGGCCAGGTGTCAGGGAATAAGTTCCACAAAAGAAAAGCAGCCAGAAAGGAAAAGGTTTGCGGATGTAAATATCTCAAGCATGGCTTATAAATAGAAGTCTCTGCAAGACAGCCAAAAAAAAAAAAAAAAAAAAACAAAAGTCAGAGATCAATTAAATTTTGATTCAGCAAAAAAATCTAGGGATTAATCAAACACATCCTTGGTGTGATGAGAGTTGGAAGGAGTGAGATGGGTAAGGGAGATGTTACAAGCAGCCGTCACCATTGATAAGGAGCTGGTTTTAATTCCTTCACCTGAACTCCCTTTTTGACCTTGAAGTCTTCAGTCTCCAGACTCCAAGCCATCCTAAAAGCCCCCTGGGGGTATTTTAGGGTTCACTGACTTCTTGCCCCATAGAGATGGGACCAGCTCAAAACCAGCTCCATACATGGAGGGGAACCCATGGCCCAGAGAGGTCCAGGCATCTCTTTTTTGGCCAGGTGCTTCCTAGTTTGGAAAAAAATACATATATACACATATATATGTTGAAAATCAGCTGTTGTCACTGATTTATGTGTTTTTCCCCCCTAGAAGGATGGAGGGGGATGGCAGGTGAGCCAGCGAACTGCAACACGAGGGTCAGACAGACACAACATGGAAACAGCTGAGTTATAAGCTCTCAAATATTGAGGCTTTATAATGGAAATGCTGAGAGACCCTTAACTACGTTACCCGGCGCTATGGGGGCTTCTACAATAACTAAGCCAACTCCCTTGAAAGATCAAAAATTAATAGACATTTCAGACAGGTTTTGAGGTTTCGACCACTGCTTTTCAATCGCAAAGACTTTGCTAAAGTTAGAGACTGAGGAGGTCAAGCTTTAGGTAACACAAACATTTCCTCTTTGATTAGGGGGAGACTACTTTACCTTGCCTCTTTTTTTATTTTATTTTTTTTTTTATTGAGTAGTAGATTTTAGGTCATCCTTAATTTTTTACTGACAATAAAGAGCAGGTCATTGACCTACATAGAGAGCTATTTTATTTTTCTCCCTCTTGATAACAATGGCCAGAACACCTATGTGCCGGGTTCTTCTGTATTCCCATATACTCGGCAATTCACCATGGGGGCAGGACTTAAAACCTTTGAGCCTCTCAGTGACTGGGATAAAAAAAAATTATCTGGGCTTCCTTCCAGCCATTTGAGCTTCAGAATCCATGAGATTTCAACAAAAAAGATATCAGAGCTTTAATCTAGGAGCTTTTTGAAGAGATGGGAAAAAAAAAAGTTCCAGTAAAGTTCAGTCTTACCTTCTTCACTTTAGGAGCTGTTCATGCCAACGTCGGCCTATTTAGTAGAGTTCCTCTCCTTGACCTCTTTTTTACAGCAGAGATAATTAACATGGTGGGGTAAGATGAGTCTCTAAATTCACTGCACTCTCTCCCTGGCGCTCTCCCGTTTCCCTCTTAAAGCTGGGATGATTAAAGGAGTCTGCCTTTATTGGCACCCCGAAAAAAAATAAAATAAAAATAATTGAGGGGGAGAGGAAGAGTCTCAACTCTCCTGGCGGTGGCAGGTGGAAGAGCAGGCGTGGGGCAGTGCGAAGGCTCATCACAGGGATGGGGGATGCAGCCCCTGCCTCCCATCGCCGTACCCACAGCAGAAAGGATGGCAAACGTGCCACATTTGGAGAGTGCTCCTGCAGATCTGTCAGTCGGAAAAAGCTCTCTGAAGATCCCAGGTTTCCCATGCAACCAGGGAGAGCCTGCCTGGAGAGAAATCCCCCAGGGCTTACCTCATCCAGCCTTCGACGTAGGGATGAAAGCTTCATCAAGCCAAGCAATGACAGAAGATGTCACACCTACCTCTGTACAACTTGGGTTTATGGCTGAGCAGTGCCTGTGCTCCAAGCCTTCTCTGTACCCTGTGAGCTGAAATCAGAGTTATTTTCTGGCTCTGAGACTGCAGCTCAGAGGGATGGGAGGTGAATGTTGGGATGAGTCAATGCAGGAGGAGAGTTGGTGACCGAGGGGCCCGATGGGATTGGAAGCAAACACAGAGCTGCCAGCTCTGCAGATGGGTTTTGCTTAGGGGATGTTAGCTGAGGATAGCTCATCATGAGAAGAATTAGCAGAAAACGGGAGCCAGGCAGGAAGACAGGTACTAAAAAGGCAATGCTAGCAAAATAGCAAGGCTCCCAAACGGAGATGGGCACTAATTTGCCGTTGACGGACCTGGCCCCGTGGCACCCTCCAGCTATTTCAGCATCGTGGGGACATGCTGCTCTTCTGGCTGCGGGAAACAAACACTACTAATAAAAACCAAACAAACAAGCAAAAAAAAAAAAACCCAACAGATTTTAAAAGCCAACATTTAGCATCATCTAGTGCTAAACCTCGTCCTCTGCTCTGTTCAGCATTTCTAAAATACAAAATTCAGAGCGTTTGGTACCATCATTTTGGAAATTCACCCCGTGATGGTAAAGACCAGCTCCTTAATGGGCCTCAAGCAAGATACAAAGAGCCCAAGAGCAGACACAGAGCACAACCCAAAGCCTGGCCCTACTCTTTGGAGAAACTGCTTGCCAAGCTGATATGAGAAAATGAGGGTTCATACAGATGAAAATTCACAGCTCACAAAGTTTTGGCAAAGAGACGGTGCAGAGAGCAATGCTCCCGGGCTGGCGTTCGCACCGGCACAACCAGCCCTTGGCACCAGCACTGCCAGAGCTCCCCAGGAGGCTTGTGGTGCCCAAAAAGTTTGTGATCTTGTAAAGAGAAGCAGGCTTGCTTTCAGAGCCAAGCTTGGGGAATGACGTTTTTCTAAATGGGAACAATCCTGGAATAAATCACATATAGATTGAGAGATGCCACGAGGAAAAAGGATAAGCAAGCAAAGGGTGGGAAAGCCTCACTCCAGCCCCAGGGAGAGGAGGAGGCCAGAAAGGAGAGAAAAGAAAAAAAAGCTAAACAAATTTTTTCTTTAGAAAACTGAAGGCCTGAGTGGGTTTTTGGGACATGAATTTTTCTCCAGCCTCCCCTGTCCCAACCTCCTGCTCCTCCTGCTGGTTATTCATCACATCCCATTCCAAGCTAAATCCTGCTTTCTCAGCCCAGGGAATTTTGCACCCCAAACTGAGCAGCATCCTGCTGGGATGCTGGGAGCCATGGCCAGCAGGAGTCATCCTTGCAGCGAAATGGCCAGAGAGGGCAATGGACAGGTCCTGCCCAATGTTGCATCAACGTCTGCCCCAACCCCGTTGGTGAAGAAGGAATATAAATTCCAAATCATTTTGTCCCATTTATTTGAGCCGGGACCCCAGCGCAAGCCAATCTGGTATTACTAACATCGGTTATCACAAATTAGTGTGACTTTAAACTAATGAGTGATTTGCCCAAGCAAGGAGACATTTGGGTATGTTAACCCATCACCTGCGAATGAGTTAGGAAAGGTTTGAGAGTTTAAATGAGTCAAAATTAAGCAGAGCTCTGTGTGAGGCTTTTTGAGGGTATCACTGCCACCAGTGAGCTTGGCAAAATTGATGGTACCAGGCTGGGTGGAAGAGAAACTGGTTTGCTTTGCCACTCTGTGCCTGAATTTCTGCTGAACCAAACCCCTGGTCTCTTGCAATATTCCCAGAAAACTGGAGAGGAGCCTTCAAAAAGCAGCAAGTGATCACTGAGCCTTATTTAATGGGATTTTAGTCTAACTCTATGGTGAACAACAGAATGTTAGTAAATAAGTAATATTTATGTTAATGAATAAGTAAGTAAGTAAATATATAAATAAATAGATGCAAGAAGCCAGAAATGCTGGTGAAGTGCTAGAGTGTATGAGTTCATGAGCAGAGAGTAGAGGCTAAAATAAGAGCACATGACCAGCAAATATGAACAGCATCTACCCAGCACCTGCTGATGCCCTATACATCCAAACAGGAGGCACGTGCCCCTCATGGGAGCCTGCCATTCGCATTAACAGGAGGGAGGAGATCACCCCTTATTTATAGCCCATCACTAGCATTTCCTCTTTGCCAAAGGAGGAGTAACTAGGGGGAAAATTCAACGTAAACCAACTTGGGTTTCTTCCAACAAGTTAGCCACTGAACTTGATAATAAATAAGAATAACCCTTCTGGAAAATAGCATCTGGGAAGGGTGGCATTTACACTCTGGTATCTCTGGGGGAATATTTGGGATGCCTAGCAGGAATCCAAGAGGAATTGAACTCCCTGAACTCCCACCTCACTCTTGGCGAGTGAAAACGCTGCAGCAGAGCAAGGGCTCTGGGCTGGGCACAGCTCTCAGCTTCACCAGGAAACCCACGGTGTGTCACGCTTTACCTGGAAATTTAGGGCAGGAGACTATTCCCTCTGTCTCACCCATGCAGATGTAAACCTTCAGCCTGAGCACTCGTTTACACAGTGCTTGCCAAAACCAGCACGGTGTTCGCACCCAGGGTCTCCAAGCACAACCACCTCCTTGCCTGGGCAGAAGCAGAGATGCTTTAAGACTAGTAAACACGATGAAGTTGTGGTGTGATTTGCTCCAGCAACAGACACACTCCAGCGAAGTTTTACCAACCAGTAGTAGACAAAATCTGCCAAAAAAACACCTCACCCAGAAAAGCCAATGCTTGAAAAAAAAGATTCAGCGTGTAAAAAGGGAGTAAAAAGGGAATTATAAAGCAAAGATCTGAGGATTTGGGGGCTGGCACAAGCCCACACTCAATCAGCTCACCCACAACTGCATCTCCAGCAGAAAGCATCTACAGAGGGGACCTCCAGTGAGGGTCAGCAGCATCTGGGAGCACTACATCTACAAAGGATGCAGAAACGGCTTCTTCCCACAGGTCCTGCAAGATTTTTTTCCTGGCAAACTCGTGCTTCATACACGTGGGACAAGCAGCCCAAGGAGGTATTCACAGATCCTGAACTGCCAAGGGCAGCGAACGTCTCACCAGCACCTATCAAACCTTGGGGGAGGTGATACTGCAGGTCCAGAAAGATTCACATAGATTACTATTGTTACTATTTTACTATTATCATTTTGCCCACATAAGTTAGCATTCATCTAGGCCAGGAAAAACAATGTCCCAACACCACCCCTCCTCCCTGGGGGCTCCTTTTCTTCCCCATCCCTTCTGCTGAAAGAAGGGATCAGGCTGGGACTCCACTCCCCCACAGCCCCCCCTCGTTTGGCTTCTGTATCAGCCCAGATTCTTACTTAGGGCTCCGGGTGACACCTGAGCCGAAAGACAAGTGTGTTAGAGGAAAATAAAAGAGACCGGGGGGGGGTGTTAACAGTCGGTACACCTCCCCAGACTCCAGCCAGCCATTATTGAGGCTTCCTGAAGGACTTGTCACTTCCCCAGCAACATCTTTCAGGAAACGGAAGATGGCCATATTTTCAAGGTCTTGCTTGGACAGCATGTGGGTCTGACCCACCCCACAAGAAAAAAAAAAAACCACAAAAACAACTCCTCCGTGCAGCAGTGAGCTCAGCTCCATGTACTAACTCGGCAGCTGACAGCCCTACCCGGGCAGTGACGTTGAGCTGCGCTGGCCCCGGCAGCTCTCGGCAGGAGACGGAGCAGTCACTTTGATTCGGTTAGACTGGCTGATCACATCCATTTACTCGCAAACACCAAAGGAAAAAAAAAAAAAAAAAAAAAAAAGAAAAAACAAACCCAAACACATTAAGTCATACCAGGCATCTTTAACCCTCAACCACTGTCAGAGGATGCAGGTGAAAAGCTCTGATGGGAAGCAGTGTCCCCACTTCACAGCAGCCACGACCTCTCTTTGCAACCACACACGGTGATGTTAGAGGGAAGGAGAGGTGGGAGCAGCGATTAAGAACAGGGAGGATTTTTTACCTTGATTTATTCCTCCTGGGAACTACAGATGCTGCCACTTCATCATCACCAGGTGCCAAACGAGCCAGCAAAACTCACTTCCACAGGCTTAAACCACCTGTAAAGGTTTTTCTTTTCAGGATAGGCACAAAACACAATCCTTTAGTCCTTGCTGCGGGGCAGGAGCCCAACACAGGTGTTTGGGTCCCTTAATGTGAGAAGGAGAATCTATTTCCATATCCAAGCAAACCCATATCGAGCTCTTCTGCTGCAGAGAGGGATTATCAAGAGTTCCCCACCGTGTCAGCTTGGTCTCAGCCTGGATTAAGGTGGAGACAGCAGTTTAGGATGTTTTCTGTGGATGTCAGCCAAGGGATGAGATTGTATAGATCAGCTCCATAACACCCCAGGGCTGCACCCAAGCTGGGAGATGAAATTGCAGCTGACAGACCGACGGCAAGAAGGGGCCCATCACCCTGTATTTCCTTGTCATGGCTGAGTATATCCCTCATCCTTTACCGGCTAGGAGAGACCCATTTGGCATGGCTAACCACAGGCACTGCTCCTGGTACTTCGCAATCACCAGCACAGCTGGGAAAAGGGTCACCATCCCCTGGTGGGTCTAGGATGGTCAAGGTAGTCAAGGACAGTCAGGGATGACCATTCGCGAATGATGATGGTCAAGGCAAGAGGGAGACATTTCCCAAATGACCATCATCACCACCACCATGATGGACACCAGGGCAGAGGCTCACCCCACCTACCTTCTGCTGCTCTTTCCCAAAATTCTCAAGTGCCACAACCCTTGTGCAACCCAGCTCCAGAATAACCCCCACCCTCACCCCACATCACCTCCCACCCTGTCATCCCCTGTGGCCCCTCAAAACCCACCTGGGCAGTGCACATCCATACCCGCCACACCCCCAGCCTCCCCATCTCTTCACAGATGTGCCAAGCTCCTCCTGAGACACGGGGCCATCGTCAACCTACCCAGCGAGGATGATGCAGAGACACCCTTGCATGTGGCGACCAGGCACTGCCTTCACGACCATGCTTGCCTCTACCTGCGTCACGGGGCGCACGTCGACACGCGCAGTGGGAGGCAGGAGACGGCCCTCGGCATCCTCTGTGGGCAAGCACCGGGTACCAGAGAGGGCTGCCTACAGTTTTACCAGCTTCTGGCTGCCCACGGCGCCGACATCAATGCCCGGGATGAGATGCGGAGGAGCCCCTTGCACAAGGCGTGTGGGGCCGCCAACGCCCCCCTGGCACAGTTCCTACTGCAGCACGGGGCTGACGTCAATGCCATCGACTACGGCGGCGTCTCCCCCCTGGGCTGTGTGCTGCAGAGCGCGGCCGTCAAGAGGGAGCTGCGGCCACACCTCACCGTCCAGCTGCTGCTCAACCACGGCTCCCAGAAGATATGGCCCCCAGCCTTTGTCAAGGTACCGACTCCCAAAACTGGCCCTTTTGCCCGGGATTTAGCTCTTTGCTTTGGGAAATGGAAAACTGTGGGAGGTTGGGGGAATCTGGGAGAACCTCTCTGTCCAGGTAGGGAAAGGGGACTATGGCATCAAGGTTGGTGAGACTACTGGGAAAGATGGAAATGAAAACACCCGCGTGGTGTGGCAGTGAGGAAGAGCAGGCAGGGTGAGGGTCAGGATGGAGGCAGCATGGGCAGGGGGGACTGGTAAGGAGAGATTTTTTCCTGCCTGAGGTTGTCAGAGACAGGGTTGGTACATCACCCATCAGTGTAGACACCTTATGGCTCTGCATTTCATTGATTTTACATCAGACAATAAAGTCGATATCCTGGCTTCTCACATACAAGCCAAAAACGTAAATAAGAAGCAAGGGCCACAAACAAATAAAGAAGTGCCACAGTAAGGCAGGTCTTCCCGCTGCTTCACAGAGGGAGAAAGATCTCCAAAGCATGCCAGGGCAAACCATACACCTGCCTCATATCAAAACGGGACTATCACAGCCTGGACTGTGATGGGGTGGGACAACCCTCAGCCACAGCATGTGGATGTTCTGCCACTCTGGGCCATTGCATCTCTCTCTGAACCCCCTCAACTAGGTGCTGAAGTCCTGTGCAGCTGTGCCAGAGATCATTGAAGTCCTCTTCAATTCCTACTCACAAATCCCCATCTCTGAGAAGTGGGCGGAGGCCGTGCCAGAGGAGGTGTTTCAGGTGGGATGGCACTGATGGTTGGGCAGGGACAGCTGAGCCGCAAGGAGGAGGTTTTACCCACCCAGAGGGTTCTTTTCCCCATACAAAATTCAGTTGGGTGGGGAAGGGGGAAAGGTACAGTCCTCTGAGCACCACCAGACACCCGATTCATCTCAACAGCTTTGGATCCCTTTAGCTCCATCAGCATCAATCCTCCCCATTCCTGCCTCTGACCTACAGTAAAATACAATCCCAAGACCTGGAGGTGACCTGGGAGCCAGACTGTTGCCCAGCAGGAGCCCACACCATTAATTTTGGTTTTAAAAACCTTGTCCCCAACTGTGCAATGGGTACAGCCAGCCTGCTCTTGAATGATCTTGGATGGCTGCCTTGCCCCCACAGATATTTGGTTAGGTTGGCTGTGAGGGAGGCCAGTTGCTGGAATGCAAATAAAGCTCTTCAGCACATTCTAGGGGATGGGAGAAATTATTTTTATTCCCAGGCAAGGAAAATCTGAGGCTGCTCAAACCAGCCCCTGCTTTGTTTCCCTGTCTTAGAAACAAGCAGATCTCTTCTAAGCCAGCTCTGAAGATTTCGTCAGTGATGCAGCTGCTCGTGGGCATGAAAGCATCCTCCCCACGTAACGCCTGCAGGGAGGCTGGGCTGGTTCACATGTACTTCTGCAGGACAATTCCTCATCCAGCCTCTGCTTGCAGGAGCTACCCCAGCACATGGACCCCCCAACCCATCACTGATTGGGATTCTGACCTCCTCCCCATAGATCTTCACTTCAAAATTATCTCTGACTTGTTTAGCTTAATCAGGAGAAAAATTAAACCAACTGATGGTCCGGGTTTTTCCCCCTCTCTCTCTCTGCAGCAGCATCAGCCATTCTACGAGTCATTTTTCCGGCTAGCGGGCACAGTCCGGTGCCTGCAACATTTATGCCGCTCTGCCATTCGGAAAAAGTTCAGCAGCAAATGCCATTGCCTTATCCCCTTGCTGCCTGTGCCCAAGCCTTTGCGTGATTACCTGCTCCTGAAGCCCGAAGGAGTCATATTTTGAAAGGGCCCAGAGGAGCCGACTGAGAGCCCTCCCTTCCCACCTCCTCCCTCTCAACATCCATTTCTGTCAGCTGAGCGAAGGAGCACTGGTTTTCGTGATAAATGGTTGTTTTTCGGGGATTTATAACATAACTAGGATGTGCTTTCGGCTGTAACTTTGTATAGATTTTTTTCTAATTGTGCTTTAAATAGATTATAAAGAGTAATAAAATGATTAGTGGCAGCTACAAGCGCGCCACGGATATGAGTAATACTCATTATAAAGGTTCTCTGCAAAGCAGCGGGACTCCTCAGGTGTGCAAAGGCAAGTGTGCACGGCAGGTGACTAAAATCAGCCCACGTGGGCATCAAACTCCCTTGGATAAATCTTCCCTGTGAGTGGCACAAGCAAAACTGGGACCAGAGGTATAGCGCGGAAGTCGTTAGCAAGATGCAATATGCAGTGGCATTAACATAAAACATGTTTAAACGTATAAAATATGTTTAACATTAACATATAAAATAGAACAAAAATCTACTGTTTCACATAGATGCCAGGCTAGTTACTCCACACAGGACCAGAAGCAGGGGGTGACGCAGCCCCCTGTTTCTCCCAGCTCCTCACAGTCTGAGAAACGTGCCAGCACCTCCCATACCCATCATGCCCATCTCTGCTCCCAGGCTGGCACACAGAGGGGCTGGAAGTCCCGGCAGTAATCCAAAGCGGAGGAGGCTGGGCTTTCATTTCACATGGTGATTTGGCAAAAGGTACCAGGAGGAGAGAGCATTTGTTTTCCCAGACCCTCAGCTTCCCCCCCAAATTAATCTCTGTTGAACGAAAGCGAGCGCGTGCTCGTGCCCCTTGGAAGAACAGCTGGCCTTATGCTAGCAGCTCTGCCATGGCGCTCGCCAAATTGTTCTTGCTGCTTTAATTACACTCCCTATTTAAAAACATACATAGAAATAAATCAACCCTTTTGCATGTTTGGCTGGACTTTGGACCAGCACCCAGCGCTATTGTGGGTTATACAGCCAGCGTGCGCAGGGCGCAGGCAGCATTCCCGACTCCCAGAGCTGACATTTGCAGAGCAAGGAGTGGGGAAATGGGGAGGAAAAGGAAATTTCCTCCTCTCAGTTTCCACAACCTTCCTCACCCTTGAAGTTGTATACAGACACGCAAGGGCATCATCAAGCTCCCCCTGCCACATTCACCATCTTTGGTGCCCGAGCCCTGTTCCACACCGGGTTGCCTCACAAGACCTTGAGACCTCTCACTTCATAACTTTAGTGGCTGTTTTACTTCACAGTTTGTGTCAGCGGTCAGAGCGGTGGGGGGATGGAAGGGGATTTCAGGAAAACACATCCTGGCTGAACCTCTGTGTGTTCGAACCAGCCAAATCTAAAATTTTGGTGACTCTAACGAGCCTTTCATCTTTTGTGTGGTCTCAGAGTGAGGAAGAATGACACAGTTTACACCCGTATCGGGCAAGTTTGCATGAAGATAGAGTCCCACCAGGTGATCACATTCCCCACTCTCCTCAGAAATCTGTGACCTCGACTTTCCACCCTGCAGCAACCGCTGGGGAAGAAGAAAAAAAAAAAAGACATATCAAAGAGAGAGACTTAAAAAAAAAAAAGAATAAAAAAAAACTTGGGCTGGGAGGGACAGAAGGGAGTCAGGAGGGGCCGTGGGAGGGAGACACGCGTGGGCTGGGTGCGCGGCGCCCCGGGGCCGGCAGGGGGAGCCCTGGGCACGGCGGCCGCGGCGGGGCCGTCGAGGGGAGAGGGCCGGTACCCCCGGGGCTGCGGCGAGAAGGGGTATTGTGGGGGAGGACACAGCAAAAAAACCTCGCAAAAGCGAAGAGAAAAAGGGGGGAAAATGTTTTAAAAAAAATACTTCTAGTTCGGGGTGGGTTTTTTTGCTTTTTGGGGTTTTTTTGCCGAGGTTTATGGCTCCGCAGCGGGCGCGGCTCGGAGCGGGATGATGCTCCAAGTTTGGCGGGCGGGCAAAGGCGCGTTTAGGTATATACATACACGTACACATATTAATTTTTTTTTCTTCCTGCCGGCGCCTTGTTTTGATGCAGATGTTATGGGAAAGGATCATTTTTATTATTTTTTCTTCTCTTTCTTCCAGCAGCTAAAGACGGGAGGTCACATTAACTTATAATACGGAGACACATAAAAATGCGATTATGCCTGCTAAACAGAACACAGTAGGCTGCTAGTTAAGACAATGAGATTTCCAGGAAGCGATGCATAAATTCTTCAAAAAATGACACATTTTCCACGTTTCATTCCAATTAAATTACTGAGGCAGCTAACACAGCGCTGCGCGCACCATACATTTGGGTGAAATGAAGGCTCTTCTGGGTTTCGGTGGCTTTTTTTTTTTTTTGTGAGTCTATCTGGACGCGCGTGTTTTATGAAAGGCGGTTAATATTAAGCTGCTACTAAAGCAAAAATGCCAGAGACCTTCGCTCCTCGCCTTTTTCTTGTCGCGGGGCTGGTCCGTCTTCCACCCCGCAGCAATAAACCGCCGATGGTTGTGACCGGCAAAGTGGCTGCGAAATAATTTCCAAATAATAGGAATTACCCGCCCTGATGCACACACGCCTTGGTTTGCAAGGAGCTGGTTAAACAGCCGGGGAGAATTAAGGAACAATACCCCCTCAAAAAAAAATTAAAAAAAAAAAAACACAATAAAAAGGCTTTTCCATGCCGTGGTGTGTTTCCCCTCTCGGGGTTCCCCCGAACCTGCCGCCGGCAGGATCGGTCCCTCCTCGGGGCGGCTGCGGGGATGAGGAAGGGTTTTGGGGAGAGATAGGGGGGTCCCGATGGGAAGCTGGGCTTGCTCCCCACAACCCGCTCGTTTGGCTAAAAAGGGGGTCATCAGGGTGATACTCAAGCCCCGAAGTGGCTCCGGTGATGAAACAGCATTTGATTTTTTATGTATTTTTTAATATTTTCTCTTTTTTAAAAGCAGAAGAGAAGGCATCGTTCAGGCTGCGCTGAGGCGGGTGATCCGCAAAGCAATACAAATCAGAAATGAGATTTTTGAAGTCCTAATGAACCTGATTGCAGGAACATTTATAATCCCCCATGGCTTTAAATGAAATCAGATATAATCAGGAGCTATGGGGAAAGGGAGTGTTTACAGGCAGAGATTGGGAAGTGCTGCTGTATTAGTAAAGATGCTGTTCCTTCTATTGATGTCTAAAATGATGGATAATGTGAGAATGGCAAATATACTATTTGTCTAATGGCTCTGCAATTAAATTCCCCTGTAAATGACCCATGCCTCATTTCATCCTAATCTATGGAATTTTGATTGAATTCGTCAGCTCTAATTGAAAAATACTGCACTTTAATGTCTGCAGTGCAGTTTCAGGACCGCGCTGGTTTTAATGAGACGGTGCCCCTCTGACCTGGGAATATTTTAGACTTTTATTCGGGATTTTTAAACTGGCGAATTTCTCAACTATATTCCACAAAAAGCCGTCAATAGGAGTGCGTGTGGTTTTCCAGTGCTAGAGATAATATCTCTGTACCGATGAGTGTTATTAAGGTCTCCTTCAAGTGCTCTTAAAATATTTGGACTAGGGTTATTTAAATATATATAAATTTAAAAAAAAGGAAAAAAAAGTCTATTTCCCCTCATCCGAACGAATTTCGGGATGTGAACCGGGATTACCGAAGCCAAATTTATTTCTTTTTAAATTTTTTTTTAAACCCACGCAGCGTGATTTTTACCCCTCAAACGATCATTTTTCCTAACCTGAAAATCCCCAGCACCTTCGGGTTTGTTTAAAAAAATATATATATATATATATAAAACAACAACAAAAAGAGCAGCCCATCTCCTGTGCATGGGGTGGAAGTTGCGGGAAGAGGAACCAACCCCCCCCCTCCCCCGGAGCCGCGACCGACCTGGAGTCGAGCTCCCAGCTTGGAATGAGTTCAAACGGGAACACGCGAAGGAGTTAATGGGATTAAGCGACGAATGAAGGGGGTTGGTTGGGCTAGTTTTTAGTTTGCGTTTTGTTTTTTTTCCCCCTGCTTGGAAACCGGAGGGGGAGGAGGGGGTATTCCCGGGGTCTCGGACACGCGTGGGGCGCTCCTGTGTACACCTCCCCCGCACTCCGCCTTGTGCACAACCAGCAAATCCTCCTCCCATCCCTTTTACTCCCAGCTCCTGCAGTCCCAAACCGAAGAAATAAACCAACAGCCACACACAACAGTCCCTCCCCGGACGACCATGTCACTGCAGGTATGACCGGGGTGTCGGATGGAGAGCCCCTGCTGCACCCCTTATTTTGGTGTTCGGTGCTCACACTTAATCTCTCCATCATCAAGCACACACTGAATTTTAGGGCATGGTTGGTTTTTTTTTGCTCGTAGTTTTGCTCTCTTACCCATCTCCTTTAATAGGAAGAAAAAAAAAAAAATCATCACTTTAGAAGCACAGTGGGGTGAGATGCTTTTGGTGACGTCTCCAGTGCAATTAAAATTTCTCCAGCCAAGGCAGAGGAGCTTGCAAGAATTACCTTGCTTGGGTGTCTGTAAGCCCGAGTTTTGCTTTTGATAAAGTCGTGGGGTTAGCATCAGCTGCAAAGCAAACCTGCCCCTCCCCTCCCACAATAACCCAGCAGCTTCAGGAATCAGCAGCAGCACACACCCCACTCCAGATAATTCACCCCACCAGCACAGCTCCCCCCAATGTCTGGTGGGAGGATGGACATGGGTCCGTGTGCCCCACAGAAACCCACAGCACAGCTCCCCACAGACAGGCTGGGGGAGCCCAAAGGGCCAGGAACAGCCACAAGCACCCCGGGGAACGCAGCGGGTCAAGCTGCTACCCTGGGTGAAGGAAGGCTCTGACCTCTGTGACACCCTTCAGACTCACACCTGGAAGGGTTCGAGCAGCTCCTTGCTTTCCTTCTGAAAAAAGCTGTACTTCCTCTCTACCCCAATTCGGGGGAAAAGTCCACGGTTTGTTTAGCATGAACTCTCTTCACCCAGTCAAGAGACCGATAGAGTCACAGACACACCCCAACCCT
This sequence comes from Trogon surrucura, assembly GCA_020746105.1. Taxonomy (NCBI): domain Eukaryota; kingdom Metazoa; phylum Chordata; class Aves; order Trogoniformes; family Trogonidae; genus Trogon; species Trogon surrucura. The sequence goes on along the minus strand of CM036621.1, from coordinate 48,024,594 downwards.
TCCAAAAAAAGTCTGCCCGGTTCAGAGACACCTTCACATATCATGCTCCTTTCCTAGGAAAGGTTTTTTGGGGCAAAACCTGTCAAAAACCACCTGCTCCTCAGCAGTCCCTACTCTGGGCGATGTGGGAGCAGAGCAGTATTTTGGTGCCACATTTCGAGCTGGGGCCACGTGGGTCCGCACCCATGCTACGACTCAGGGGAAAAAGGGTCTTCCCTCCTCCACCAAGCATGACCCTCCAAAATACTGGTGTCTACCATATACTCAGATTTAGCCCGCCCCCAGGGAAAGGCTCTTACCATGGCTCAAGAGTGAGAGGGTCTTTCCAAGGGGGGGTCTCCCCTGCCTGCCTCTCACCTCCCTCCCGCCTGTTACGCTTCCCAGGCACAATCACGCTCCGGTTGCTTCTCCGACAATCAGAGATTGCCGACTTTTTTTTTTTTTTTTTCCTCGGGGAGAAAAAAATCAGCTAATTATGTGCTGAACAAAAAGGCTATTCTCGCCTGAAATAATACTCCCGTTTTGCAAAGGCACTTGTTTGTGGGCAAATTTTGAAGAGGACTGACAATAAAAACAGCTGCAGGAGCTGGGTGTTGGTACACATTTCCATGCCCTGCCAGATTACCATGCCTAATTATGTGCCTTTTCCGTAATCTAATGCAGTTTCCTGAAAAGAGATGATTTACACACACACACACACCCGCCTCGCTTTTCTATTTAAACGAAAGCCTTGCTTCTCCATAAGGATTTTCAGCCTGCTCTGGGTGGTTTTGGAAGGAGTGGGGACGCTGCTGATTTGGGGGGGGCTTTGGAGGGTTTAGCTCAGCTCCATCCACCACAGTAGGAAGGAGCGGGAGGCAGGAGAGGGGTTACAATCAGAGGATGCCTGCTGGGTGATGGACAGAGTCGGGGGAAATTGGAGAGAAACAACCACGCGCACAGCTACGAAGCATCCACAGGGGAGATCAAAACCTTGCTGGCGCTGTGCTGGGAAAAATCCCGAGTGCCGTGCTGCCGCACATATGGTGGCCTCCGCAAGACGGAGCTGGGACATATGGAAATGAGCTGTATAAGTAAACTTTTCCCAGTCCCTTGAAGTCAGAGATGGGCCCCAAAAGCGTGTGCGCGCACATGCAACTGCCTCCCCCCCCACACACACCCCGCGCCGTCCCCAGCAGCAGCTGCTTCGATGGTCGTCCACTCTGTCCGATTTGCCATGTTGCTGAGAAAAATTGTTTTTCTGGCAGAAACATAGTGTCAGGGAAGGGGGAAACCCCCAAACTCGTGCACCAGGAATCCAGTGGAGCTCAGCACCCCTATAGCTGTGGCAAAATGAGAAGCCAGGTGCAGGACAGGGTGGGGAAACTGCACTGAGGCACAAAAGCAATACCCCCCTCCAATCATTCCTGCCAAGGAAAGAATAGTTTCAGATGTTGATTGGAAATGTGAAAAGATAAACTGACCCAGATATCCGGGTAATGGAGTGGGGGGGTGCAGCACCCAGCCCCCTATTTGGGGAAGTCATCAAGCTTAGGTGCTGGGAATTAGGAGAGAATGGGCTTTTTTTCTTCTTTTGGAGATGGGGTTGCAAATGCCACTTGCTGAGGACTGGACAGAATTGTGACGTCTCCTCAGGGCCAAATTCCAGTGGGCACTTCTGGAGGGGCTAAAATCTCCCACTGCTTTGAGAAGAGGGGTTCTCTTGGGATGTGCAGCTGAGCTGATGTTGGAAGGGACCACCCTCAGTCCTACATGTCCCCCTGGGCTTTTGGGGGCCTGGAATGTTGTCACTCAAGGGGAGTAGGATTTAGGGGACCGAGCATTAGTGTCCCCACCCTTGGCACCCACCAGGCGGGCTGCTCTGGGGATCACCTTCCTGCTGGGGTGCACAGCCCCCACCCCCATCCACCTGATATTTGCCCTCTTCCCCCAGAAAATACGAGTGTCAATTAACTAGAAATGAGCAAATGGCCATTAAGAACTTCCCAAGTGGGCAGACCAGGCAGGAGCAGGATCTCCCACTGTCCTTTGGCTTTGGGGTATTCCTCCCCCCAGCCGGAAGCCGTTTTTAGTCTGGGTTTAGGTCCCCAAAACCAAGCCCAGAGGCACAGGCGGCACCATTGTCCTGGGAAGGCTTCAACTTCCCAAAGGCAGCAGGGATCCCACCCCTGGCCAACCCCCCTCCTTTTAATTTTTTTCCCTCCTTTTTTTTTTTTTTGCATTTAATTTTGTTTTCCAAACCACTTGATCTTTGCTTGGGAACCTCCATTAATTGCCTGGGTTTGCCTCTTCTCCTGGTCCCTTTATCATTATTTATGGCCTTTGAAATTGTGTAAAGTTCCCTTGACGTTCAATTTACAAGTTTGGGGGCTTTTTTTTTTTCCCCTTCCCTTTTTCCTTTTTTTTTTTTTTTTTTTCGGTCCAGCTTTTGTCCTCGCCAAAGACGTCGTGTTGGAAAAGGCTTTGAGCCGGCCAACATGAGAGGCTCGCCGGAGAAAAGGGAGCAGCCCTCCATCGCTTTTAATTCCGCCGTGTTGCTGAATGGCTCTTTTACATAATTGCAGAAGCAATTTCAAAGCCAAGCCAGGGGCTGACTTTACCCAGAACCACATGGAGCCTATTTGGGGACTTTTTCCAAAAAAAAAAAGAAAAAAAAAAAAGAAAGAAAAAAAGAGGGGGGGGGAGAGTGAATAAAATAGGGTGGGTGGGTTGTTTTTTTTTTAAAAAAAAGGGGGGTTTCAATGCTTCGGAAATTGGTGTGAATGATGGGGAATGCCACGCGCCCTGGGGGAGCGAGGGCACCCCACTGCGGCCCCCGACGGCACCGCGGGACGTGAGGACCCACGCGAGAGCCGGCGGGTTGGGGGGGAGGTTTGGGGGGGCGGGGGGGGGGGGGGAAGCGGGCGCTCACGCGTGGGGCCGCCCCGTCCGGGAGGTGCTGAATGGGGGGGGAGCGCCGAGCGGCGCGGGGGGGGCGTGGCCTCCCGACTCTGTCCCGCCCCTCCGCCCTCCCCCCGCCCAATGGGAAGCGGCGGCGGTGGGCACGTGGTGGCGGGCCGGGTTCCCCGGCCGGGCAAAACGTGAATGGGCGCGGGGGAGCGCGGGCGGGCAGAGCGCGCGGCGGCGGCCGAGGGAGGCGGGCGGGCTCCGGGGGGCGCGCGGCGGCGGCGGCGGGCGGGGGGCCAGCCCCGATGTGCGGGCGGCGGCGGCGGGCCGCGGCCCCGCTCCGCCCCGGCTCTGCCCCACGCGTGGGCGCAGCGCGGCTCTGAGGAGGAGGAGGAGGAGGAGGAGGGAGGAAGAGGAGGAGGAAGGTGGTCGCCGCCGCTCCGGCATGAGCGCGGCTTTCCAGCCCTCGCTGATGATGATGCAGCGCCCGCTGGGAAGCAGCACGGCCTTCAGCATTGACTCGCTCATCGGCAGCCCCCCCGCCGCCCGCCCCCGGCCACTTCGTCTACACCGGCTACCCAATGTTCATGCCCTACCGGCCCGTGGTGCTGCCGCCGCCCCCGCCGCCGCCCCCGGCGTTACCGCAGGGCGCCCTGCAACCGGCGCTGCCCCCCGCGCACCCCCACCACCACCAGCTCCCCAGCCTGCCCACGGGTTTCTGCTCCAGCCTGGCTCAGGGCATGGCCCTCACCTCCACCCTCATGGCCACGCTGCCCGGCACCTTCCCCGCCTCCCCCCAGCACCAAGAGGCCGCCAGGAAGTTCGCGCCCCCGGGGAACTTCGATAAAGCCGAGGGGCTGCCCCCGGACGGCGGCGGCGACGACGGCAAAGCCTTCCTGGGGAAGGACGGAGCCCTCCTGCCCTTCCCCGCCGCCGACGCCGTCCAGGCCTCCCTCGGTGAGTGTGCGCCGGAGCCGTCGAGGGGGGAGCGCGGTCCCGCTGCCCGCTCCGCTCGTTACTCCCCGGCCGGGCGGGCGGGGAAGGGGTCTGGGGAAGGAGCGGCCCCGGGGACGGGGGAACCCCGGTGGGAGGCAGGGCCGGGAGTCCGATGGCCGTGAGGCCGAGCATGAAAACGGAGGAGGAGAGGGGAGGGTTTGTGCCCCCGCCGCTTCGCGGGAGGGGGGGGGGGGGGAAATAAAACTCCGACTGAAAGGCGCACGAGGGGAAAAAAAAGTTTTAAAAAGTCCAAACACCAAACTCAACAATTTTCGGGTAATGGACCTGTGGGCCAGGGGGGTGCGATGGTGGCGGAATAGAGGGTACCAAACGCTAACGAAAGGCCTCTGCTTCACTTCCAGCCGGGGCTCTGCGGGGCCAAGGGAAGGAGGACCCCAAAGCAGAAGAGGACGCGAAAGGCAAGGAGGAAAGTTTCTCCATGGACAGCGATCTAGACTATAGCTCGGACGACAACATACCCGGCCAGGCAGCTCACAAGGAAGAGGACTCTGGCAACGCACTGGAGGAAAACCCCCAAAACCCCCCCAACTCCACCAACACCACATCCACGGGCAAAAACCGGCGGAGGCGAACAGCCTTCACCAGCGAGCAGCTGCTGGAGCTGGAAAAGGAGTTTCACTGCAAAAAGTACCTGTCCCTGACGGAGAGGTCCCAGATTGCTCACGCTCTCAAACTCAGCGAGGTGCAGGTGAAAATCTGGTTCCAGAACAGAAGGGCTAAATGGAAAAGGGTCAAGGCAGGCAATGCCAACTCCAAGACAGGTGAGCCCTCCCGAAACCCTAAGATCGTGGTCCCCATCCCGGTGCACGTCAGCAGGTTTGCGATCAGGAGTCAGCATCAGCAGCTGGAGCAAGCCCGACCCTGATCTCTCCCTGTGCTCAGAACCACAAGTTTTTGAGGGAAAAGTTTCCAAAGCGGGGTTTCAAAGAAACCAACAGGAAAACAAACAGACAAACGAAAAAAAAAAAGAAAATTAAACAAAAAGCCCTAAAGCAAACAACAGTCAGCAAGAATAAAAATTCCATGCGAGCGCACAGCAAATCCCCGCCACAAGCGAACTTTAAAGCGAAACTTCCCACTTACCAAGTCGAGCGAGAATCTGCAAAGGAAAGAGGCTTGGAAAACTGTTTTGCTTCGGAGCAGGAGTATCAAACCCTGGAAGAGACACACAGATATTTATTATTACGCTGCCCTGCTTTGTACATACTCATGTTGTCTTGGCTGCGAGGGGGACCACTGATGCAGTACGGTGTCGGCACCAGATCCAGCAGCGATTTGCCCGTTGTCCCCAACCCCTCAGCAGCAGAGACATCCTCAGCGATACCTGCAGCGAGCCTTTAGCCATCTTTTGGGGTTTTCTTTATTATCGGGGGCAAAAGGTAAAAAAAACAAAAACAAAAACAACAAAAAACAAAATGAAAGAGAGCAAAAACGAAAGAAAACTAAGAATTTCATTTCATGCCTTTTTTATTGTTTGGTTTTATTTCTGATGGCTGAGTGGCAGGCACTGGGGGACAATTTTAAAAATATATTTTTTGCCTGGCTTTCTGTCGATTTGGTTTGCCCATTCTACCAAGCCATGTTTAAAAGAGAGAGAGGGGGTAAAGAAAAGAAAAAGCACGGTCTTCTCTATTGTGTTTAATTTATTTCAATGTAGCTTATTTCCTTATAAATTATGAAATTTAAAAGCAAACTAAGTCTTGTGAATAAAAACTGACAAACAAAAGAAACAAACAAACAAAAAAAAACCCAAACCACCCTCCATCCCTCAGTTCTGTCCAGAATTTGGCATTGAGCTGATTTTCTTTTCCCCTCCTGCACTGCTGGAGTGAAGCGACGCTGCTCTCGCCTTTTTGGTGAAGCTACATATATTGTCGGGGAGGGGGGAGTCGGGCAAAAAGTTTATTTTTTCTCTTTTATTTATTTTTTTTCGGCGGGGAAAGTGGGAAGGCTGGAAAAAAAAAGGCTTTTTATGCGAATACTCTTCGATGGCCTCGGGGGCGGGGGGACAGGAACACCTCCACATTCTCCCTGCACGCAGCCGGTTCCCAGCTCCGTGTTTTGGCGGGGGTGGGGGGGAGCTACAACCTCTCTCCCCCCTGCCCCTGGCAGCCGGGACAGGGACGCTGCTACCCGGCACGGGAGAGGGAGGAAGGGTGGTCCGAGGGTCTCGCTTTCCCCCCGCCTTTTCATCCCGTTATTTTTTTATTTTTTTTTTTTTTTTCTCCTCGTTTTACGCACCCCAACTGCGTTCGTGCTGATAAAACCGTATTCTTGGCGGCGGCTATTTGGAATTTTAAAAGTATTCATTTCATGAGAAAAACGGGGTGCTGGGGAGGAGGGATGTTTCTATTAAAATTAAACTAGAGAGCGATTTGCTTCCGAGGTACCGGCGAGGCTCCCGGGGCGAGCTCCGGCGAGTAAATCAAGGTTTGGCGGTGGCCGCGTCCTTTATAGCCCTTGCAGTTCATCATTTATTTATTAGTGTTATCACTATTATTTTGTAATGCCGGGTTCGGAGGGGGCTGGCAGCGCGTCCAGGGGCGTCCCGGCTCCCCTCTCCCACCAGCCACTCACCCAAACGAAACGGCCCCGGGCGGCTTCGCTGCCGGCCCCACGGGCAGCCGAGGACACGCAGGGACCAGCGGGAACCCACGGGTGATTCCAGCCTTTTCGGCAGCCGCCGCCACTGCCCTCCCCTTTAGCTCGTTTAGAAGAAAAAAAGTATTATTACTATTATTGGTAATTTTCGGTTTCGTTTCTGCGCGGGAGCCGGGACACGCGTGGGGCTGCCCCGCCTGCCTCCCCTTCCTGCGCCCTTCGGGCTTCCCAGCGCTCCCCCCGCCTCTTTTATAAAAAATAATAAAATAGAATTTTTATTTATTTCGATTCGCTTTTGGTGCAAAGGGGACGCGGCTTGGAAAGCACAGCAAGCCGGAGCCGGCTCGGGCTAGCGGCAGCCCGGCTGTACCCTCTCCATGGGGGCGGAGGGGGGCTGGTTGTGTTTTAGGGAGGAGCAGCTGGTTCTCACCCCTGTCCCCCGCCCCGTTCCCTGGAGCAGCCCTCCCTCTACAAGCCAGCATCTGCCCCGGGCGCAGGAAAGTTATTTGCTCCGTGGGTTGGGGTCTCCCGTTGCCCCCCCCCCCCCCCCAGGAGTGGAGCTTTGGGCTGGAGGGGGGAAGCCCCGGGCCGGGGGCCGGAGGAGAAGGAGATAAACAAGCGAGGGGGTTGATAGCTGTCATCATCACCATCATCATGGCTTTCATTTGGCTGCCTAATGAGTCAGATCACAGGCAGAGAGAAAAATTGTCAATCGCCCAGGCTCTAATGAATTTTTTTGCAAATTGTAATCAAGCCAGGCCGTCTCAGCTCGCTGATTAATGAGACCCAGGAGGCCCGGCCAGCACCTCAGCTTTTTATTCCATCCCGTCCTCCCTGCACTAAATTAACAGCAACTTGTCTGAGCTTCAAATTAACTCCCAATGATTAATTCTGATGGGGGGGTCTGAAGAATAGCTCGTCCTAATAGGCACTGGCCTCTGATGCTGTTTGAAATTAATACACTTCCCCTTTGGCTGCCGGCTTTAATCCAAGGTTGGGTTTTGACATCACTATATTTGTTGTTACAATAAATTCCTCTTACATCTGCAGATCAAATAATTGCACTGTTCGGGGAGTGCAGCAGAAATGCCAGCCCGTTCTGTAGCAGCCTAAAGTCGGAGGGGAAGGAAAGCTGCCTGCTCCTCTCCTCCTCACCTCCAGCCTTGGGAAACCCCCTTTTAAAATACATGTATATTTATGTATTTATTTTTAAGCCGACGTTGTTCAGTAGCACCGAGATGCGGTGGCCGGAGGAGGCAACCCCTCTCCGGCCGAGCGAGGAGAGTGCTAGCTCTCTCTTAAGTAAGACATCACAGCTTTTAAATCCACACCCTCCTCTACCCCCTCACCGCAAGGACCCGGCAGACTCACCGCATGCCAGGGCTGCCGCAGAGACCGCACAAACTCAGCACACGCCAGGGCAGGGGGAACCGGGACGGAATCCAGCCGCAGCCCCTACTTCCTCGGAGGAAGCAGCTCTGCCTTCCGCCACCTTGTCTCTTGTTTGTATTGACTTAATTGGTTTAATTATTTCAGCTGCGACTCACCAGGCTCGCCTTTGTAGCCTTTTACCTGCCCCTCCTGCGCCCGGGGGTGCGGCTGCCCGACTGACAAGGACCCGGGTGCCCGGGTGGGGGACCAGATCTCCCCTCTGTTGGGGTTATCCCCCTTCCATTCCTCCCCCTCGAGCACCCCACAGAGCAGAGCCAACCATAACAGCCGCAGAACTGGGCGAGGGGAGTCGGTACTCCTGCTGGCAATAACCCTCCTGCCCCAAAGAATGAGCGTCTCCCCACTTCCCCAATGGGTGCAAGTTGCCCCCTGCAAGAGGCACCCACCCCTCTGAGCTCGCTGTTGTACAGGATCGCCCCCCCTTTCACGGGGCCATATCAATCTTCATCGTCGAAGAGAGCGATGAGGCCGGTAAGCGGCCGCCAATGCAAATTCCCGCCGTCGCCGTCATAAAGCACCCGGCACCCTGACACACAAAAGCAACACCATATGTACGAAGACAACCTGTATGAATTATAAATTGCATCATAAAAATTGATTGCCTATCCCAACCCTTCAGAAACACACGCGAGGGGCTGGGGGGGAGGAGAGGGGAAAAGACGAAACCCACCCTGCTCCCCAAACCCTCCGCTCCATGTCCGGAGAGGATGCTTTGCCCAGCAGCCCCGGATCCCTTGTGGGTGCGAGGGCCCTTCCTGTCCCCCTCTCCGCCGCCGCGGGATGCTCGCCCGCCCCTTGCTTGCTCTTTTCTCCCTCCCGCTACGCCTGGCCCATAGAGAGCCTTAATCTATTTATTTCAAGCCACTTCATCCTCTCTCCCGCTTTTGTCCCGGCCCCAGCCTCTGGCTTTGTGGCAGGACCACTGAGGTTTTAAAAGCCCCTACCCCTATAGTTTGAGGTCTCCTTGGCTGCCTGAATTACAATGGCTAAAACAGGATTACACTGACCTGATCCTATTAAACTCGCCAATCGATCTGTGCCGCCCTCCCTCCGGCTCGGCAAACTTACTCGACCAACTTTCTCCGGGGCTCAGCCTACGAGGAGAAGCAAAAGGCTGCTTTTCCAAGCAGGCCTGATGGAGAAAGGATGGGTAGAGGCTATTTTTTTTTTTTAATTCTTCTGTTTTTTTTAGCCACGTGGATTTTTAAACCTCTGCTTTTGCTCCTAGTGTCTCAGCCCCAGTGGAAAACACAGCATTTTCCTGGTCTTGTAGGTGCTCTGACTCCCAGCCCCGGCAGGAGATTAAGTCGTATAGATAAATCATATAGAAAGGGGTATTTTAGCTGTAAGCTAAGGATTCTTGCTCCCTTTGGTAAAGGCAACCCTGAAGCTGCCTGCTGTGGGGCACAGAGCCTCCTGACCCTCTTCCTACAAACAACCAGGTGCGTTGAAAACCCCTGGGAATAAACAATTTCAGCCCCTCGCTGCGATGCTGAGCATTGCGGGAGCGAAGCCTGAGTGAGAGCTACCCACTCCTGACATGTCCATGAGCCCCTCTGGTACCCACCAGGGCTGTGACATCCCCCACAATGCCAGCATCTTCATGCTGATGCCCCATAGCCCCCTGGGCCCAGAGGACCGCCGGCAGGGCTGACCCAGCCTTCCTCCCTTCTGTTTATAAAAGGAGCGGAGGAAGAGGAGCTTAGCAACGTTTTCCCTTGTCAGCGGGTGGGTAAACGGACCCGGAGTCGGCGGCGTTATCCTCTGCCAGGGGATGCTCTGCATTGCCTCGGTGCTAGGGCACGTCACCATCTGCAGAGGAACGGGCGCCTGGAATTAATCCCCTCCCGTCCCCAGGGAAAATAATTACAAGGCAGGGGAATAATCTAAAAATGGCAGTAAAATATGGGGTGTTTACGCTGACCTGCCAGGATGACTGAATTAGTGGCAAGGGGCCTGAATTAGTGGCAAAGGGCCTATCGCCGACTCCAGGGGAGCAGTTTTAATGTTCAAATCCTATTAATTAACAGAGCAAAAGACAAACCGGGGACTCCCATTTATAATTTTCTAGGAGCATGCTAACAACAGTGAGGAGCTGGAGCTCACAGGGTGAAATTGGATTGCCAAGTGCCTGGAGCTCTTTCTCTTCATACCTCCAAGGTACTCTGAGGGATACCAGTACCCCACAATTGGCTTCCCAAAAGGCAGCATTAGTAGTGATTTTTTTAGTTTAAAGGTACTATATCCTGATACTATCTGGGGTGACAGAAACTGCATCTGCACGGGCCTAAACAGAAATCTTTGCTGTTCTCCTTCAGCTTGCGGTCCTGTTCAAGATGTCTATTCTTGCTGCAGAAATATTTGAGCTCAGAAATGATGTGGGAAAATGTGGGTATGGCCCCAAAACCCCTTTGAGAGATGGCTGCCTCGCTCATTAGTATTTCCAGAATGGCCAAATGAAGGCACGGGGATGGTTATACAAATTAAGCCATTGCTTTTTTTGCTGGCAATCTTGACTCAAAGCAAACCAGCCGACTTCTTTGGGTAATGGCAACACCTCCTTATCCAAAGCCCTCTCTTGCGCATCCCAGAAGCATTCTTGGGGTATGTCCCATCACACCAAATGTGGTTGCCAGCACTAATGCATCCTGTGAAATCCACAGCCTCCTTGCAAAACCCTAGATTAAAATTACCAGGTCACCCTTTTGCCAAATTTCAAAGCCCTGCACCAAAGCAAGAAGTCCTTAAATAGTAATAATTGTGGGTTTTTTTCACTTTGTGAAAAAAAAAAAAAAAAAGAATCTTTCTCTAAGTATTTGGTTTTGGTTTCTTTTTTCCCCCCGGAATTGGGGATTTGTGTTCAAATTATCTCTTCCTATACAAAAACACTGAGACATCCCCCCAGTGTGCAGAGATGTACCCCAAATAATTAAAACACTGTGCAGCCCCAATGTCAAGGACCAGTGCAAAGAGTTGCCCAGTCCAACTGGCACCAGTAACAACAGCTTTCTGCCCTCACACCCCACACCTGAGATTCATCTCTTCACACAGAGAGGATGGACAGTACAAAGACCTTCTGCAAACCATGGTTGCTTGTAGATATGTCATTGAGCACTGAATATTTACAAATAGCCTGTTCATTACTAAGAAGCCACTTGGGTTTTTACAAACACTGTCATGGCTGTGGTCTAACAGTATCTATCAAAAATATTGCTCTTCTGAATTAGGGTAATGGTCATTTTTAAGACACACATCTGTATTTTTTTTTTTTTAAACAGATACTCAGCTCCTAAGCCCATGACTGCTATTTCTCACCCCTCCCCAATTATTTTCATATTTCCCCATTTCCAAAGCAGCAATAAGTTCCCGCAAAAGAAGGATAATAGAAAGTCTCTCTCTAAGAGAAATTGTTAATTTGGGATTTATAAAGGACTTTCCTTAATGAATAATAGTTGAGATCGATCTGTCTTCCTGCCTCATTCTGCAAAGTAACATTTGTAAAGTAAGGTGATCCCAATTACTCCCTCTAATAACCCTCTCCGGCAAGAGATTTCAGAACCACAGACATGAAACGCGTCCGCCTGTGCCCACTCCCCCGGCTCCAAGAGCATCATCTGCGTCGTGGCTTTCTGGCCTCATCCAGCTCACGATCCCCCATCCTCCTGCCTGATGTGTGCTGACTTCATCACCCCCAAAACTCCAGGGCCGGATGCCCTGCAGGCCCCACCCCCCCTGCCCCAAGAAGGGTGCTCCATCCAGCCCCACTGGCCATCAGCCCTCGAGAGGTCCCATCCTGGGATTGTCACCCCTTGTGACCAGGGTGCCAGGGTCTGGAGGGGGTCTGCAGCATCCCCCCCGGAAATGTCTGATGCTGTGACACCCACCTCCTCTCTTACCAGAAAGAGCAGGCTGAGAAATGATTATTGTCCATAAGTTTCTTCACAGGGAGAAAATAACTGGCACAAAAGGGCTCTTGAATCAACTGGAGGCCATAAGTGAGAATCAATGCTGGGAGCTCAAGCCAGATAGACTCAAATTAGAAGTAAGACTTTTTATTCCTCCTTTTTTTTTTTTTTCCTCTTAAAATATTGAGGACTATTAAAGATCAGAGCCAACTAAGAAGGTGTGAGGGGTCTCTCCAGCCCTTTGGGTCTTCATCTCAGGGCTGGGCACCTTCAGGGAATAGATGCTTTAGCCAGGTGGGGGGTTTTGGCATAGCAAGTGCCTTCTCCAGTTGTTTTGCCAAGTCTCCCCTTTCATCCTGCCTCCCTTCCCTTCAGTTCCTCTTATTCAGGTGTGGAAATTTCATTCTTTTTCTTCTTTTGTGTGGTGTCCTCCTACACGCACGTCCCCATTTCACATCCAGAGACTGACAAGACTTCTGGAAACACGGGAGCCAAGGGAGGGGGCCTTTCCAATACACTTTAATTAGTAAGTCCTTCTTCCCCAGGTCCCCAACACTCAGGAGAGAGAGGCAGGCTCTGCCAGAGCACCAGTGCTCCCATTTCTCCTTGCCTCAGCTCGAGAGACACCCCACATCAGCCCAGAGATGCTCCAGCAAAGCCAGGGAACGTTGACTCCCCTTTCCTGGTAATTCTAGGGTAAATGAAAATCCTGAAAAAATTTCCTTCCTTTTTTATTTTTTTATTTAAGAGCAAAATAAAATTCTCTTCTTTATCGCCTTTGCGCAGCTGGAGGGTACTAAGAAGCTCAAGTTGTAAGAGACTTGCTCTGGGTCACCTTCAAAAGAGGTGACCCTTAGACGGCACTGCTTTTGGACACCTTGTCCCTGTTGCCGGGACTATTTTGGGTGTTTGAGCTCTGTTATGCTGTCAGTGTGCAAAGGGCAGAACGTGCCCCTTTTCTATCCTTGCCGGCAAGCGTCGTCCTCCCGGTGAGCCAGAGCTGGTCTGAGCTGGGCACGCTGCTTGGACCCTCCCTCACCTCCTTGGGGGAGGATGCTGTGGGTACCACCCCACCCACATCCCAGCTCAGACCCTTGCTGGACAGATTTTGCCAGCTTCGAGGGCTAGAAATGGTGAAATCCTAGTATATGTTTATTCACCTGGCACAAACCTCAGCTCTGCCAGTATTAACTGGCCAGGGCGATTAGTGGCAGCCATCAGCCAATAAATAAATTGGAACCATCTCCAGACCTGATTAGCTTGTTAATTAAGCTCAGTTACAGGGAAATCTGCAGTCAATCAGCCTGGCCATTACCAGTTGGATCTGCAGAGCGGGAGCTGTAGATGCTGCGTCTCTGGTCGGGAAGAGGAGGAGGGGAGCGTGCTGCGGGTGGGAAGGAAGGTGGTACCAAAATCTCTTTTCCTCAGTAGTGATAGGAGATGCTCATCCATCTGGGGTGATCCCCAGCAGCCTTCAGTGCCCCCACACTCACCTGGGCTCCTGCCCCAACGCTGTCAGGAGGGATTACCCCATTCTGCTTCAGTCACCGAGCTGCTTGGCAGGACAATCCCTTTCCAGTCCACAAACTCCCAGAAACAGCAAAATGCCTCCAAAACCATCCCACTCAGAAGCATAAACACAGGGTGGGGAGGGGTGGGGTGGGGATTTTTTTTGGTGGTGCCAGGTTGCTTCTCCCCCTTTCTCAAGGCAATGTGCAGCTCTGACACCTCGCTCTGGCTCTTGACTCCTGCACCCAGCTGGCACTGGAGACCAAACTGCTGATGGACATGTTTATCCCAGCCCAGACCCTGAGGGATCTCAGCGTTTTTTTCTTGCCTGCAAAGTAGATGTAACATGCCTCGTATGGCCCAAAGCAGAGGTGGGATTTCACAGCACGTACTCATCCATTGCTGTGAGGTGCTTCGGCATTTGGGGACCCCTTTGCTCCCCTCAGGTGCAGCCCCCCCATCTTGGCAGCTGCCAACACGCATCGGGCATTTGCTTTTCTCTCTCTGTCGCCCTTCCTCCAGCTCTGGCAACTTGAGGCCAGTTGGAATCCCAGCCCTTGCTTCATTAGATGGAAATACCTGGCTTTTGATTTCCAATAACCCATCCAAAATGATGTGAATTGCTTCCTCCTGCACACAAAGGACAAGAAATTATTTTCTATTGCAAAAAGTGACCAGGAGATTCTCTTCAACTGAGCAACAAGCAACCCTCAGTGTTGGCAGCACCAATGCTGAGCCCTTTCTTAAAAGGCTTGAGCAAATGCCAGGCACGTTACATTCCCTACGACCCCAATGTTAATCCCCTGAGCAATGGGAAAGCCCTGCAGATGGTTTTGCAGCTCTGCATCCCTCCACCCCTCCTGCCCCATGAGCACAGCATCGCCTTCTTTCCTTCTGCCACTTCAGCTCTTCTCATCCTCTCTTTGGCAAACGCAGGGAAGTCTCCCTGGCTGAAAAACAAACAGATCTGGAAGTCGGGGAGCGGAGAGCGGTGGGGGCAGAATGCAAATAAATAAGTGCTAATTGCTGGCAGCGGTGCTGCTTGTCGAGTGTGGTTATTGTGACCGCATTTATTGGCCAATTAAGGGCTTTACTGGGCGTTAGGCGAGATAAATGATAGCCTGGTGGGTTTCCCAGTTGTGGCGTGGATTTGTGGTTTTCCTACTGCACATTTAGTGGCTTTACCAGGAGTAAACTGTGTTTCCCTAATGAGCCCTCCCAGTAACTCCTGCAGCCTGTGCTGTCTTTACAGCTGGACTTGAGGTCTTTTCCAACCAAAATGATCCTCTGAAGTCATGTTCTGGCAGGAACTGCAATAGGAATTGCTTCTCCCACATTGCCTGCTTCTCCTTGCAAGCATTCCCTTCCTCAGATCCATTACAGAAATAGAGAAAAAGGGACAAAAGGATGAGCTCAAGGTAGGTGATGCTGGGCTCAGAAGAGCTTTGTGTGGGACATGCTGCTCCCCAGCCTGGATTTCTGCTGGGTTTTTCCACAGCTAGGGCAATGTCAAATTTCTAAGCAGCATCTCCGGGCACCATTTCCACCTCCTGCCACCAAGTCACTGAGCAACTCTGGGCATGAGACACATGTGATGACCCTCAGGAAGATAAATTGGGCCAAGTCATTCCAAACCAGGGGTTCCCACTGCCACCCTCCTGCCTTGGGGTAGTGTAAAAGGAGGAGGGGAGAGGAAGATGGCGGTGGTCCTCCACCACCATTGCAGTTCAGCTGATGACCTTCTTGATGGGGGATGCTGCAGACGCTCAAAGCTTTCAAGGGATTCAGGGGATCAGTCAAATGGATGGAAGAGAAATCCACTGAGGATTGCTAAACTCAACAAAAACAGGTGGCTCAGAAGTCCCTGAATTTGAAACAGTTACAGTCTGTGGAAATACATAGCAAAAAGCCCCATATAATCTGATTTTACATCCTCCTCCAGCATCACCTTTTGGCCCCAGGTGGAGAAAAAGCATTGGTGTAGATGAATCTTTGATTGTCTCTTTAAGGCTCCCTCTACTTGACAGTCATGAAGCATGATTTTTTTTTTTTCCTATGAAAACAGCTGAATTTGGGTGAGCTTGGCCCTCTTTTGGACAGCAAAGCTGTTAACTGCGGGGAGGGGTCGGCCCCACCCTTCCATCACATCACATGTGCTTGCTGATCACCCTCAGTCACCTCATCCCATCACTCCCTCCATACTGGTTTGGATTTGTGATCAAGAACAAATAAGAAACAGCAAGAGGGCAGAGGGAATGATTTTGAAGGATGGCTGAAAGCATGTGGTAGTTATGGAGCAAGCGTCTCCTGGACTCTGGAGCAGGTTTCTTGAGCTGGTGCTCCCAGCACCCCCCAAAGCTAATCCTTTGCAGGCAAGGATGGAAACACACAGCAAGGCCTTATGGCAGAACAACAGCCTGGTCTTTACAGCAATTGCTTTTTTTCTTAAAAATAAAAAAAAAAGGGGGGGGGTTCCCCCTGCTCGCATTGAGGGAATCAATAGTTTTCCTTCAAAAATCTCTTCCTGACCCCTGTTGCTTTGCAGTAGGATATTTTCTTTTCTTCCTAGGCACCTGTGAATGCCACCAGCTGAGAGTGTTCTAGGGATACACAGAGGGTGGGCTTGGGGTAGGTGAGAAATTTGGGCATGAAAGAAATCCTTAAATCTGCTCCACCGTCCCTGGCACCAGGATCTTCCAGAAGCCAGATCTTAGGAGCATTGTTAGAGCGAGAAACCAGCCATGCCCATCAAAACATCAAATCCACTCCCCCTTTAGGAGGGAGAAAGAGGGGAGGGATGGATGACTCCTAAAAGAAGCACTACTATAGCTCTAAACCCAGGGGGAATCCAAAACAAGTTCTCCCATTTTTGAAGTTTGCATTTCAAATCCAGAAGGGGAGAACACAAAGCACCCACCTCCTGCTTCGGTGCTGGCTGGGCACATGATGGGGTTAAACTGGGTGGGAAAACGGCAAGAACAAAGCCATATGGTCACTGCATGACAAAACAGGGATGCAGACCTCCTCCAATAAAATAAAATAAAATCCACTAAGCGGTCATAGTTTTTCATCCCCCACACTGCTGCTACAGCCTCCCTGGAGCACTTCAACAATTGAAGAGCAGCAAAGGAAACAGAAAAACTTTCTCGAATCCCAAATAAATCCCCATCAGACAGGACAGAACCGACAGCTCCCTGCAGGAGGGAGACCTGATGAACGAACAATAACCTGAAGATTGAACAAATTCAGGCCAAAGCAGAAGCAGACGTAAACCACAAACCCATAAACCCTCAATCCCATCAGAGAATCACAGAATCACAGAATCACAGAATGTTAGAGGTTGGAAGGGACCTCAAAGATCATCTAGTCCAACCCCCCTGCCAGAGCAGGACCACCTACACTAGAGCACACAGGAACACGTCCAGGCGGGTTTTGAATGTCTCCAGAGAAGGAGATTCCACAACCTCCCTGGGCAGCCTGTTCCAGTGCTCCGTCACCCTCACAGTAAAAAAGTTTTTCCTCATATTTTTATGGAATCTCCTGTGTTCCAGCTTCCACCCATTGCCCCTTGTCCTGTCAGTGGACGCCGCTGAAAAGAGCCTGGCTCCATCTTCCTGACATTCCCCCTTGACATATTTATAAACATTAATGAGGTCACCCCTCAGCCTCCTCTTCTCCAAGCTAAAGAGACCCAGCTCCTTCAGCCTTTTCTCATCAGGGAGATGCTCCACTCCCTTAATCATCCTAGTTGCCCTGTGCTGGACTCTCTCCAGCAGCTCCCTGTCCTTCTTGAACTGAGGGGCCCAGAACTGGACACAATATTCCAGATGTGGCCTCACCAGGGCAGAGTAGAGGGGCAGGAGGACCTCTCTTGACCTACTTGCTACTCCCCTTCTAATACACCCCAGGATGCCATTGGCCTTCTTGGCCACGAGGGCACATTGCTGGCTCATGGCCATCCTGCTGTCCACTAGAACCCCCAGGTCCCTTTCCCCTGTGCTGCTCTCCAGCAGGGCAGTCCCCAACCTATATTGGCACATGGGGTTATTTTTTCCCAAGTGCAAAACTCTACACTTGCCCTTATTAAACTTCATAAGATTTCTCCCCGCCCAGCCCTCCAGCCTGTCTAGGTCTCTCTGAATGGCTGCACAGCCTTCTGGTGTGTCACCCACTCCTCCCAATTTCGTATCATCAGCAAATTTGCTGACAACATTCTCTAATCCCTCATCCAGATCATTGATGAATATATTAAACAGCACCGGCCCAAGCACTGACCCCTGAGGGACCCCACTAGACACAGGCATCCAGCCAGACTCAGCCCCATTGACCACAACCCTCTGGCTTCTTCCCTTCAACCAGCTCTCGACCCACCTCCCATCTTGTGGGCAGTCCTGCTCAGTCCGTGAAGATGCAAGCTCACCTCTTCCGACCTTGGCCAGGTCTTCTCTTGAGCAAAATCCCACTGCAGCAAGGTCCGTGCTCCTGTGACGCGCTGGAGAGCCCGTCCACATTGGTATTGGTTTTGACCACGCTGCCCTTTGGTGTCAGCCCATGTGGGTGCGAGACCAGCAAAAGAGACATCCCCAATCTGCTGCTTCTCTATGGCTATCATATCCCCTCCTTTGTGTCTCTTCTCCACTCCATCATAGCCCTACTCACTTCTGAACATTCCCAATTTCTGTCTTTTATAAGGTGTGACAAGCATAAACGGCCAAACCACAGAGCTGGTTGTCTGGCTTCATGGTGCCCTTATGGACCTTAAAATCTTGCATTTCTTTCTTCACCCCAGGGCATTTCATTTAAGTACTTTCCCTTTCTCTCGCCCCCACTAATGCACATTTACTGAATTTCACCTGCTGTTCTCTATGAACCCACCCTGATATGACACAGGTCTCTCAGCCTTATGTAGTTTTTCTGCAGCCACTGTACTCCTACACGTATCACCAGCCCATAGAGACACACTGGTGCTGGCAGGGACCTTTCTGGCACATGGGTGAAAACCCATCACTTTTTGCTTCCCCTCCCATCCTCTCTCTCAACCTTCTCCACCAGGGCAATATCTTGTCTTCTCCTTGGGCCTACTTAGATTCCCGATTTCTTTTTGTGATGTACTCAGGCCAAGACCTTTAAAAATGTAAATAAATGTCAATCAGTCATCCATTGTTCAGGGATTTAAATGACTTGTTCAGAGAAGCCTAATAGAGAGCCATGATTTTTCTTCAAAGAAGTGATTAGATCATACCGTATCATGACCTTAAAGATGTTTTATTATTCTTATTTTAAATGATCATTTCAACCAATTTAGCAGATACAGATGTAACTCTTACTGGCTTAATTCCTCAGATCTCCTCCAGAGACTCTTAAAGCCTAGGTGCAACATTTACTACTCTCTCTTCCTTGGGGAGAATAACTGTTTTTAATGAAAGCTCGCGTATTTTTGCTGGCAGATCTGTCATTCAGTTCATAAGCACTTTCAGAACTCTTAGATATACACCATTACGGTCCGGTTGACTTATTGCTTTTTAATTTATCAATTTGCACCATTACTGGCTCTTCCGACATCCCAGGTCTCGGATAATACTTCATCTTTATTACTGGCAAAGAGTGACAGTATCTCATCATTAATACGAGAAGAAAGTGGGGCCAGGGCAGGTGTATCTCAGTAACTCGGCAATGAAGACTCAAGCAAAGAAGCAAGCTGCAACGAACAAGTTTTCTTGTCTTTATTAGAAAGAGACCTATACAATATAGCAGCCTCTCTCTGCAGTACTTTACAACATTTTTTTTTTTTTTAATTATTCAGAATACTGTACAGCCGACACAAAAATCTCAACATGGAGAGAGAGGAAAGGGAAACATAATACAAACTGGCATACTTGATCAAACCAAAATCATATGAAACAACAAGCAAAGTGAAATGTTTGTCAATCGGTTTAATTACAGTACAAACAATATAAATAAAGCATCGTTGAGTCATTGTAAAACAAACTTGCTGAATGAGGTAATATAAAAACAACAACAAAAGACTTATTTTTTTTAATAATTTCCACACTGTCTTGTCATCATTTATACATTACTATTTACAGAAACAGAAAAAAAAACCTAAACCAAAACCCACCCAAAACTTGCTATAAAGCCTGCCATGTGCTAGGTATCTTCTGCCTCTACCCCAAGCAGAGGTCTCAGGTGTCCCTACTCACCTGGGCTCTCCTTCTCCCCATCCTGACCAGAAAGACAAACATCACAAAGCAGAAAAAGTGAAAGACCTGGGGATTGAACGCATCTGAAAGTAAAATTGAGCCTTTGCAGGCAGTCACAGGGTATTAAGGAATAAAGAAGTATCTGCTTCCCAAGCAGTGTCGATGGTGCTTCCCGAAATAAAGGTGCTGGCTAGACTGAATCTCAAACCACAACCTCACTGAAATCAGAGGCCAAACTCCCAAAGTGGTCCCCTGGAAGCTCAGTACTCCCACAGAGCAAAGGGCTGTGCCTTCACAGGACGGCCACGTCCTACTCCCCCTGTAGGCTGGTAAAATGAGCTCAGTAGATTCAACAGAGAATCCAGCTGAATCCCTGGATACATCGGAAAAAACTCTTGGAGGGGTTTTCAACAGCATTTCCAAGTAATTCTTCTGTCACAAGCGCAAGGAGAGCAAAGGAAAGATCCTCCCACCGCTTCGGAGCACCCAGCCGTGTTTCTTAGTGTACCTTGCCTAGCTCCAGCAAACATCCTTCTACCTCTGCCAGACTTGCCCTCTCCTTATTGATTTCCCCTGGTAGGATGATGAACTGCAAGGAAGGATAGAAATGGTGTGAGCAACACCTGGTCAAGCTTCCTCCAACTACTCGGCACACTCAAGGCTTCAACATACTTTAGCTGAGGTTTGTTGCCCGCTCACGGCAAAATTGTGCGGCCAGAGCTTAATAGCCAAGAACACGCAGAAGGATGAGGAGCTGCTCTTGGGGAAGAACCCACCTGGAGACAGCTCTTTGGAAACGTCTCAGCACCGTCACCCCCCAACGGCCGCACAAACAGCAGCAGGACCCGAAGCATCGCTCAGTCAACTACAGGAGGGCAGCTCACTGGTCCTGCACTTAAATTCAGCCAGTAAGCTGAGTTTCAATCAAATTTATACAAAAAAGGGCACCTGGACAGCAAGTCCTCTGTCCTTCTCACCTTCAGAATCTCCTTCCCTGGTGTTTCCCATGACAACACTCTCAGGGCTGGCGAGCTGGCATGTCTCAAGTAAGGAGGCCACTTCAGTTCCAGGAGCCAAGTTAAAGGTTTTTCTCAAGTTGAGTGTTGCTGCCTGAAGGAGCTGAACTTTAATACCTCTGAGGCGAGTCCTGAGCATCTGACGGCTTACATGAGCCACAGTAAACCTGTACCTTGTATTCCTACCCCTCCATCCCTCAAGCAGGTGTCCCCCATGCTGTGCCTGACTCCTGCACTCTTGGAAATGGCTGGTCTTAGTCAAGCTGGGAAACTCACCCGTTTAGAAACATCTACCTGAAAACCTGGCTCTCACTATAGATTTTGATTATTGTGTAAATGTTCACGTGTACGTTTCCACAATGCTAGAAGTAGTACGTAGAGCATACATAAGCACACATAAACACACCGAATGCGAAGTGCTTGTAGTTAGTGACCTCCGTGTGACACATCGTCTTTACCTCTTATGATTTCAACCACCTTGACTGCACTTCATTCATCAGTTTGACTCAACTCAATCCCCAGATCTACTAATCTCCAAATAACGACCCACCTTCAGCACCAAAAACCCTTCCTCGGTCCTGCGTGAGCTACTTTCAGCACAGACCAGCTGCTATCGAGCTGTGTGCTGTGAGGAAGGGTTACTCCCCGTACCTTGTCACTCAAGAGGACCAGAGAAGAGTTTTGAGCTACTTTGGTGTTCAAAAACAAAAACCCACTGATTGGTTCTGGAAAACGAGGCATACACAAAAGAGCTGATGGTGCATTCGCTGCCAGCAAGCAACACAGTCATCCCAAACACATGCCATTAGACCTCTGTAAGCATTCCCCCCCTTACCCCCGCCCCCCTTTTCACGTTTTGTACATAACACACAGGTAAAAATTATACTAGCTCTGAAGCACTGCAAAATAGTCACTCCTTAGTACTGGAAGCTAAACACACAACCAGAAAGTTCATGGCCATGAGAAAGCTGAAGCTCTGCCTGTCAACAGAATTGACCGTTATCGCTGGAATATGCCATGGGGATTTGGGAGATAGGCAGACATACAGAGATGAAGATGCTAAAACTGTTGAAACGCACGATGATGTTTTTATTTCACCCGTCCACAAGCAAAAGTCACCCCCCGAACATTCAGGGAAGGGTAGCAGATGATGGGAGTTAACTCACCCATATATTGCAGTCACCTGAAATGAAACACAGGGGCCACGGTGACCAGAAGCATGCCTAGTGATGTGGGGCTTAATATGGCTCTAAAAGAAAAACAAATCCAAACACAAACCAAGCTTTTATTTTCAGAAAACATGCAATCTTCCTCTCAAAACGTGAACTACTCATAGTTCTTGAAAATCTTGGCCAAACACCTTCGAATCTCCCTTTAAAATGTGAGACAGTTTCAGTCAACTCAAGGTAAACTGTCATGAGATGAGATCACCCAATATATTTACTTTAAAAACTGGCCCACACTAAACAACAAAAAAACCCCTAAAATATCATAATACAACAAATCTACCTACCTACAGCTTTGGATTATTACCTCTGTATTTTTTTTTCAAACAAATTATTCTCTAATAAAACAATTCAAACCAACTTTTTTGTAGCTTAGAATTTAAGAAGTCAAAACTCATTCCAGAACCTTTTAATTTGGGGTAGTTTAGTGTTTTTCCACCTTGAAAAGAACTTCAAACTGGAACATTATTCTTTTTTTCTCCCCTGCTATGCAGCAAACACAAGAACGACCAGAACCAGTTTTCTACACAACAAATTTTCCCCACAAGTCACCAAGAATGGAAGGAGACATTGAAGTGAGGATCCAAGACTCAGAGCCAGAGATCCCACAGACAAATCGCTGCAGCAGCCACCGGAGGGGAAACGCAGATGCTTGATGATTACGGATGGGCAAGTCATCTCCTGTGCTGCCAAGCTGCCCCAGGTTTGGTCCCCAACGCTGCCCTCCTTCACCTTCGCCTCCTTTCCCTCCAGCCATAATGACCATTTGTTCCCTGTTAAGGTGCAAACGCGGCTCCCCGAGATGTTTGGAAAGGGCCCCTTTGGGACCCTCTTGTGAAATCTGTGCTTGTCTCCACTATTACTACTTTATAGAAACTACAAATTACTTCATTTTTCCCGATCTCCATACAAATATAAAAGATGAAGCTATCCAAACCCCATATAATCTAATTATACTACATTACAGTGCCAGAGATCATTTCTAAGCCCGTATCCGCATTCCCACTTCTATTCCTCTCTCTACGTTACTCAGCTTCCTCTGGCCAGGGGAAATCTCCAAGTGCAGCTAAAGCTTTTTTTCGCGCTAACACACATAATTTAAGGAAACGGGGAAAAGACGGCAAATTAAACTATTAATGTTTACACAGTTATTATACACTATGCCCAAATGCTTAAAAATCCTCTCTACCTTCCAGGAGCTCACCTGGCTTTCCAAGCAGCATCCAGCTCAGAATACACCAAGGTTCTCCAAAAATAGCTTTTCTGCCCCCTTTTAGCAATGAAATTGGAAATCTGGTAATTGGAGCCCTTGGCCAAATCTTTGCACTGGCAGAACTCTGAATTTTCCCAAGGTTAGATCTTATTTCTTCTTAAATACTGAGAAGTAAACCTTCCTCAACTCTGGGAGTATCAAGGTTCAGATGATGGATATGACACAACTGACTCATCTCCACTGTTCAACAGCAATTAGCTTAAAATAAATAGAAAGAAAATGCTGATGTTAATAGCAACAGCCGACTCGCTTCTAGTGTTCTAGTAGTCATAGATAAAGTGCAGAGGAAGGGGGATTTGAAGGTATCTGGGATGACGGAAAGGGTTAAATGGGGGATGCAATGAAAATCCACTGCCGCAGACTCCATTTTTGGAGAAAACAGCTAACATGTTTCTGCTGGGATTTCTTATTGACCGGATCACAATTTGTTTGTAATTTGCTCATAACATGCTCAAAGGGCGTAAACAGCCTGGCAAGTGGGTTCCATAAAAGCAACGAGAGGGGCTAAATGTGAGACGAAGAATGGAAAACGGACGGGTAAACAGAGTGAAAGCAAGGGAAATGATTCCTGCAGGTTCTCCAAGTGCCAGTACATATTGCCTGTTTCTGCACCTGGACAGCTTCAAGAACCACCTTTGCAAAGTGCAAACGCATCCCCTGAAAAGCACGCAAAGCCCAGAGACCTCACCGCACAAAGCCAAGCCCCATCGGGCTTCAGCCACGGACAACTTCCTCCATCCTAGCCACGAGCTGTGGTGGGAAAGGGCTTCCCCTTCTCTCCTTCACCAGGCAAGAAGGGTGTGGAGTCTACGCTGGTCTGAATTCCTTGCCCGGTGGTCTGTCCCACTAGTTCAGGAGGTGCCATGCCACTTCTCACAGCCATGCGACCAAACCCGTTTGAAAGGGGGATGCCAACACCCCACGGACCCCCGAGGTCTGTTCTCCCACAGCTGGAACATTGCCAGCTGCAGTGCCAGAGGACGTCCCTCCTGACCTGGAGAGACGGTGCTGGGTGATCTCCCATCTTTTGAAGGGACCGCCGCTGCATGCAGGACCGGGGATCCTCCCTGCAGACCCCCAAACCTTTCGGGGAAAGTCATCACATAGTCTACACCACTTCAACATAGGTACTGCCAATGCTTACACCTCCACAGGAAAAAAAAGCTACGTTTAGGTTAAAAGCAACTGTGTTACTGCTTAATTAAAGTATGACATTATTAGCTGGCTAGGCTGGATATATTGTTTTTCCTATAGTACAGTGGAACCTCCTCTCCTAAAAATATTCTGTGCTTTACCGATGTTTGCCTTCAGAAAACTTTTATGAAAGGGGTGTATAAAACTTCTATCTGAAATCTTCACGACAGCCTGGTTGTCCTTGTTTCTCAAACATTGCTCTTAGCTTTATAAGAAGGCGGCCCAAAGAGAGCATTAAATTATGTAGAGAAAATATTCTCAATTAGGAGAAAAAAACCCCCAAAACATGCACACAGAACTCAAAGGTGGCAAACCTGCCTACCACGTATTTGAAACGTTGGACTTGTTTTTTGGATACAAATGCCCTTGATGCTCCCAGGGGAACAGGAGGCAGCGATAGCACCTCTGGGACCATGAACCACGATTCCTGACTCCCCGCTGCAACCCCCCAGAGAGGGGTAAAGCTCGTGAGCACCAAGACACAGCGGGGCTTCACAGCATCCCCTTCAGCTGCACATTAAGTGGGTCGTCCCATTGCTGGAGGACCATCCATAAGTACCAAAGATCAGGGAGCTGCATGGGAATGATGGAGAAACAGCAATTACAATAGATGCCCTTCCTCAGTTTAAAAAAAAATAATTAAAATTATCCCAGTATGAAGAGAATCAGCCTTAGCCTGACGCAGCCAGCCTAGGCTGGTTGAAGAAAGATCTTCCCCAGCTAAATAGCCAAAGATTTACACAGTAACAAAGTACAAAATGAGAACATCACCAAATAGGAAAAGCTGGTCAATATTCTTGTGCTTCCACCTTGAGGCTCACTTTTCTTCCACAATTTGATGGTTTTACATCAAATCCATAATTTTCTGTTTGGTTTTTTTTGTCTTAAGATAATGAGATTATTTTTTTTTCCTCCGTGTTTTGTCTGCATATAGTTTATTTAGCAATTGCTACGCTCCTCCCATTTGTATGCCAAATGAAATGCAGAGCCCCAAGGAAGAACACCACTGAAGGCTTGGAAAATATAATATGAGCAGGTAGATTTGCAAATTACTATGCTGTGTGCACCTCACTGCCTTCACATAATTGCTCCTTTGCCATCGAATTCAGTTGAGTTTTCAACTTTCTCCGTGATACAACCCCTTCCCCCATCTACACATTGCCATATGCCACTTAAAAAAAATCACTTTTCTGCCTGCCAAAAACCATACAAGCCTGCCTCCCCCTGCCAGCATCGTACTTTGCTGAAAACAGGAGAAGCTGGGATCTGCCTGGTAATACCAAAATAATCAAATCAAGTATTAAAACTTGGAATTCAAATGAACTGTCCAGGCTACTTTCACAAGCCATTTTTCTTCCAGAGAGCAGCCAAGTTGGGAGTCAAGCGCAGCCATGCCCTGCCCGCTGCGGTGAAGGCTATCAATTCTGAACTTAATCAAATCTGATCTTCCCACAAACAGGCTAGGGCTTTTTGTCTTGGCTTGTGAAAGCTTCGTGACTTCTAGAGTAAAATATATTTACAGCGCTGAGAAACAGCCTCTTTTTCCTTTCTAAAAGGTCTCGTGCACTTTTTTTTCTTTTTTTTTTCTTTTATTTTTTTCCATGCCAAACGTGACATAATCTCCTTCTGATATGTTCCTCAGAGGCTTGTGTTGGAAACAAGAGCTCACTGCTGGGAATATTTTTAATGTATGATGATCTGTAGCCCACAGATCCTAACTAGTTGCACATTATTTAGTTCACATCCATTACAGTTTATAAATTAACAGAGATGTCATTTTCCATACAAAAAAAAAATCAATGCATATTTATGTTTTTTTTATTCAAATATATTTTACATACATATAATCTAGAGACACAATACAAAAATCTGTATAAGTTAGGCAATGCATCACAGGAGTGACCAAAAACTCAACACATTTACCTTGGCAAAATGACAGAACCTACTTCTGCTGGTTGAAAAAATATTAGCTTTTAATGCATTTATTAATTTCACTAAACGTACTTGAAATGTTCTTCCTTAGCGGTATTCATTATTCCTTTTTGTGTTTCATAGTTACTCTTATTTATTTTTTCCATTTTGTTTTTACACCAAGGAGACTGCAGTCAAATAACACTCAGCAACTCATTTCCTCTCTTTGGACTGAAAAATTAAACAGATACTAAATTATGACAGTGAATTTAGAAAGGAGGGCTCCAAGGGCTCGAAAGAACATGTCTGAGATAATATGATGCTTCTAAGAATATTGCAATCACATCCAAGCAATCACCGAAGCGTGCCATGTAACTACCTCCTCAGCTAATATGCTTTTTTCTCCGTGATGACTAATCATGTTCTATTAAACAGCGGTAATGCTGGAAGAACTCAACTATACAAGTGTAATGAAGCCAGTATTCTCCCCGGACAGATTAGCTACAACTGATTTGACACATACCATCATAGGAGCTTCAAACCTGACAAACTCTGTGCTTGCTTCTGATTTATGCCGTCAAGCTCTTCAGAGAAGAGAATGAAATCCAGGCGTCGCGTTTGGTAGAGGTGAAATGTACTGATGTGCTTAACTGTCAGTTACGGAAAGTCACCATCTCTCCTTCCTTCTCCTCTCGCTCGCCTCTCCCTCCGCCCCTTCCCTCCACGCTCGGGGAGCCTGCGTGTCCCCCCCTCCCCGGGGACGACCGCTCTCCCACAGTCCTGGTGCCACGCGTGGCATGTCCCACTCAACCCACGCGCTCTCGCCCGCTTGTTTCCATCGTTCGAGAGCTGTCACTGAAACAACTGCTTTCTCTGCAGCCCCTTTCGCTCCTCCTCATCCCCTCGCGCTCTGCAGACGCGCCGTTTCCGGATGGGACGGGGATGTACCGAAGGGAAAAGGGAAAAGGAGAGTTAATCGGACTCACAGAGCAGACCTGTGATGGGGATGGAGGAATGTGAGGGCTGCGGATGTAATTCAGGTCAGCGAGTACACGAGTGAGCTCTTCAGATGATAGTGGGCATCCTTCCGCTGCTGTTGTTCCGGTTGTTGTTCTTCCTGGACAAGTTTGGAGTGGCCATGAGGACGAAGCGCTCGTCGGGGCAGCCGTACTGGAGGAGAACGTCGATGCACTCCTGGCTGGAGGCCTGCCGGGCATAGGCCAGCGCCGTGTTCCCGTGGGCGTCGCGTGCCATCACGTCGACGCCGTACTACAAGAAGAAGAGATGTCTCGTTGGAAGCCATGGCACCAATAGAGCGTTAACCCAGAGGGAGGGGATTTGAGATGGTTGGGCTTGAATTTAAGTGGGGATGGGGAGAGGGAGGAGAGGTAGGGGGCAGGATACCAGCCGGACAACGTGAGCACAGCAGCACTGAGCCATACGTAAAGGTTTCTTAGAGAAGAGAGTCTCATGTGTGGAACAAAATTTGCTACAGTGGTGTTTCAAGCAGGTGCTAGGGTACTTGCTTCTTCCTCACTTCCTATGCTCTCCTTTAATTGCCATCCAGCAGCAGACAGGCAGAAACATGCTTTTTTCTCACGGTGCTATCTTTTGAGAGTGTGCAGTGAGGAACATCCAGAGTCAGGACACCAGCAAACTCCTTATGAAACCCTCTAGTAGCAGGTCTGGGAGGTTCTGCTGGGGGATGCAGCCAAGCAAAAGCCAACCCAACTGGCTCCCTCCCTTGGACACCAAGTACTTACCCAAATCAAGAGCTGCACTAACACCACGTTGCCTTTCCTGCACGCCAAGTGGAGGGCGGTGCGCCCATCACCGTCTCCGCAGGTCTCGTTCACCTCTTCCCGTGTCCCGTGGGCAAGGAGCAGGATGACCGTCCGCAAGTCCTCCTCGGCTGTAGCCCTCAGGAGATGCTGGCCCAGAGAAAGCTCCAGGCACTGCAGCGGGGCAAGGAAGAGCTTCTGCTCATATTTTGCACGTATCCAGCGCTCTTTTTCTTCCCTATAAAAAGCAAAGGAGAAAGATCACTCTAACCTGGCTTCGCTGCCTGTACACGGCAGCAGTTCATCTACCAGTACACTAGCAAAGAGCAGTTAACTAGCAAGAAAATTATCCCCCCTTCAAATTTCGGGCAAGAAAGCCCTCACAGAAGCCTTATATTCACCCAAACCTTGTATTTGCAGCAATATTTGTGTCACCCATCTCATCGTTCCCAAACCATATTATTCTGCAGTGCCCCAGATCCCCCTCGGTGTTTGCTGTGCCTATGGGGACGCAAGATCACAACAGCCAAAAGGTCTAAAAAAAAACCTTGGGCTGCCCTAAGGACTGGCAAAAAATCACTGCAAAAGCCCTCACTGTCAGGAAGACCAAGGACAAAACAGGCAGCCTGGATCCATGTTAAGGTTGTGCTGCAAAATACATTACAGAAAATGCACCAAATTCTTCTAACTAAGACCAGAAGTGAACAAGCAGCTGGGCTTGCATTTCAGACAGGAAAAGAAAGCCCTGAAAGACACAGTCTTGCTTGAAGAGGTGCTTTTTCCTTCTACAAGTTGAGTCATGCTTCCAATGCAAAAGGCATGTGGATTGCTCCTTGTGTTTGTTTTCCCAAAGTGCGAACTACCAAACCAATATTTTGAAGCACCATTTCCTCCTGATATGTCAAAGAACTATCAAGAGCTTTCTGGATGCTATCGGGTTACAGGAGAACAAGGACTACAAACAAGTCCCTCGGCTCCCATTAAAAAAATTACCATACAATTATATGATCTAAGAGATCTTGCCCTAGACAAAGTCTCCTTTAGAGGTACCTCAGGTAATCTGTTCAGCCTGTGAAAACCATACACATCACCTCAGCCAGGCAACTTGTTACTGGTGACAGATTTTCTCCTCTGGGGTACAAAAGGCGAAGCTCTGTTTATGCCTTTCAGCCGTGTTTACACTACTGCCAGTAATCTAGTGTCAGGTTAGCCCTAATCTGTTTTTAAATACTTATGTAAACAGATCCTTCCAACAGCAAATCTGGATTAGTTTTGCATCATTTCCTGGTACATGTGGAGTGACCTTGCTTTGACCTCCCCGGATGCTTTCAGCTTCCCAAAGCATCCCCTTCTCTACTCACCACAATTTACCTTACAAACAGGTCCCGTGTTTTTTTTTTTTTTTTTTCCAGAGAAGCACAAACAGAAAATTAACACAAAGAGTGCTTCCTTTAAATCAAACCTTTGAATGACTCCTGCAAGCTAAAAGACACACAAACCCCCCCCCACCCCAAGACATTTGAAAAGCTTCAGATTAACCTTTGATGGCAGGATCTGATAAACAAGAGTATCATTTCAGGTATTCCAAATGGAGAAGAGGAAGAAAAGGACTTCTGTTGCTATTGCATCTTTAATTTGTGCTTTTCATGTTTGTGTTTTTTAAGGTAAAAAACCAAACCAGAACCAGTGCTGTGAGTAGGATAAAGTAACATGCAATTATTTACAATAAAATGGGCATTCCTGCAACACTGCCACAGTTCTAGTATCCATCGATAGCATCTGCAGGAATGTTTAGCCAACATCACATATGTTTTTTAAACATATACAGAGGTACTGAGAGTTTCATCAACGTATCCACTACATGTTTGAAATGTGCCAGACTGAAAAACAAAGTGGTTTACCTACGGTCTCAAAAGGTTGGGAAAAGAGCAGAAAAGCCCTTTAAAAATAAATCTAACAGGAAGGGGAACACACTGCCACCTGCACCAAGGATGGAGAGGGTGCAAATGGTCCTTCCTTAAGGCACTCTCCTGCAGTTGGATCAAGTAGCCAATTCATTAAGGTCCAATTCTACCAGAGTGACTTTAAGGGTTGGGGTAGGAACAGAGCAAACACTACAAACTAAAACAGAAGTGTTTTAAAAGCCTGAGACATTTGGGGGCAGCATGCCACTGACATCAGCTACTGAGTGAGATTCAGGTCTTAAAATTCAACAGTACAAACAGAGCACAGGAAAGACAGTCCCTTGGATTTTCTGGTAGGAAATGGAACTTTTATCACAGAGGTAGGAGGAAAAGCAACCTTGCTCATGCCTCATGGACAGCCAAAACATGGAGGGGTTATTTTTCAGCAAGTATCTAGAAAGCCAACATCCACGGACATCCTTCCTGCATCTCTGGCACAAACAATTTCATTTTGAACAGGAAGTCCTGGGGACTTTCCTGGAAGACAGCTTCAGCTTGGCTGCTTGCGTTCACCTCAGAAATCCCGACAAGAAGACACAAATACTGTAATTGTTGCTCTGATGCCCCAATTTCACTTCTGGGATCCACAGCTTGTCTTGGTTGAGGTTTCATTTCCCCCAAGGAAGGCCAGTCCAAGAGCAGAGTTGTCAGCAGTAGATCACTTAACCTCATTGCAGTTCCCCGGAGGACCACTGTTCACATCCCCTGTTAGCTAATGAGCTAAAAAATGAATTATTGGAGCGGTCAGCAATAAGCAGGAAGAGGAGGCACAGTGTTTCATTTCAGCCAGCGCTGACATACCTTTGAATAAATCAACTGAATAAGAGTACGAGGAAATGTGAGGAAGAGCAACTAATCAGGAGAAAGACACCAAACCAATCCCTAAAAATAAAGGACACTTACATCAGCTAGTAAATATTTCCCCTCTGTTTTCTTCCTTTCGCTGTAATCCCGGTAACTTTCACTCTAAACAACCCCCTCAATACCACGGACTTTCAGCTGTAACTGTCAAAGTCAAAACAAGACTCTTTTAATGAACTTTTAAAATCCTGCGGAGTCCTCTTCTCAGGACCAGATTAAAGCCAGTGTGCTGGAGACACAACCTCGTCACACGCTCAGACGGTGCCGACAATACCTAATGCTAGAGAACGTGTGAGCTGCCTCTTCCTCACATGCACTAAAATGACTTTTTTCTTCAGTGATCAGGCTAGCTGCTGTTTTTCCAATACATAATCACAGATTGCCAGCTCCTAGAGAAACTTCTAGAAAAAAAATATATGATCAGACTTATTTTGAGCCCTTTATCTCTGAAGCTACGCATGCAAACCCAGACTGCTGGTACAAATTTCAGACCCCACTGGTTACAGGAGGGCCCAATGCAACAAATTAAGACTGCAAAATACTCTGAGGTACCAGGAGAGGAATGAGCCGCTGAAGCCTTGTTCAAAAAAATACCACGAGGCTTTTTGCTCTTGCAGGAGTCTCCATCGCTAGTGAACTCTAAGTACACAAAGTGGTGTGAATAATGAAATATCTGCCATGGCAGCGATACTGTACATAGGTAAAGGGTTATTAGAAACAGATGAAAATTTCAGTTCTCAGTTTATTTTGATCTAATTAGGTGCTTGCTTCTCAAGATAATGTCCAATTATTTAAATTACTCTGCCAGCCACATCACATCATTATTATCTGGAAACATAAATACTGGGCACTGTAAGGGGGAGGGCTAACTAGGTAGCATGAGAGAATATAAAAAGCAGATTTGCTTAGAGCACAGCTTTGCTCCAGGAGCTACACTACATTCTCCACTTACGGGTTCGCACCAGAGATGCTCATTTAGCAGCCCATGTCCTACACAGCTCAGTCCCCTGGAGTGCACCACGTGGCTCTCCCACCTCAGTTAAATATTTGAAGTTTTGCATCCGACAAACCTGAGCAGGGGCCTCGCACTGCTGGTATCGACTCTCCACCCTACTCCTCTTTGCTGTCATTCACATCTGCCTTCAACTTTGTTCGTCCCTCACGTATACTTGGTGGAGGGGCATGAAAGGCAAACACGAAGAGGATGTGCAAGGCGGAAATAAAAGCCATGTTCATATGGCAACTCGGAACTGACTGTGTAGGCAACGGCATGTAGATGGAGAGTCTGAGAACTTGCCATCAAATTTTAACAGCTCCATTGCAAGAGCAGCCTTGTTCTTCCCAAAGCGGTAACAAGGATGACAAAAATGTCGTGTCACTTGCTCATTATCTAAAATTACTCACCTTTTGTTAAAAATGAAATTTTGAAAGGTTGTATTAAAAACATAATCGACTGCAGTTATTTACCACAGCAGAGCATCGATTTCCCACCAGCAAAAATCCTGGGCAAGCTTGGTGCAGGCACTTCAAACCGAAGTTTTATCCTCCACACCTCCAACAACATTAAAATGCTCTTGATGGTTTTTTTTATCTTTTCTTCTCTCCCGCTGAAGGAAATAATTCCGTAACTGAGGAGGGCTCTAAATGGTCTCTGTAGCACCACCGTACAGGTGCCATGCCCATGTGTTGCCATTTCTGGTTGCTCACTGAAGTACAACCATCCAACACAGTAGTAACCTGGCCAGCTCAGCGAAAGCGCTGCCAAATTTTCTCTCCTGCTGGCCAGCTGACAAGGTTAATGTGTCTCTTCCAAGAAAATGAAGTAAATCTAACCTCCGTACCTCCCAAACTCCTGGAGAGTCCCAGAATGTGTCATTAGCTTCGTGGTGCAGCGTGAAAGAAGCACGCATCACCTAATGACCAGTGCTGGGGCTTGCTGTTTCGACAAACGCCTTCGCGATGACCCCGCGCGCATCCCATAAACAGCATCGCTTCGGATGGAGGCGGCGGCGCAACGTTGGGATGAGTAAAAGAGAAACGTTGAGGGGAGTGTGTGGGGGAGAGACGGGATTGAAATGTTGGGAAAGGTTCGTGATGTTTTTAATTGCAACTAGCAAAGTGGGGGGAGAAGAAGAGAAGGCGAGAAGAAAGGGCTAGCAGCAAGGAATTTCTAAAGTGTCTTCCTGCCCCAAGCAAAGCAGGAACTGGGAGGAGAGGCATGGAAGAGGAGCTGGGAACAATATGCTGAGAAAACACAGGGGCTTCCTCTCTCTGCAGGAGAAGACCCAACTCTATTGCAAAGTCAGTGCTTAGCAGTTGACTGCTTCCTAGCATGCATGCCTTCTCTCCCCAGCTGCGTTGCTAAGGGGGAAGGAGCACAAGCCCACCGGGGATATACAGGTCCCCGGCAAACAAGAGGGCTTCAGACAGCAAACAAAGACCGATGGGTATTTATTCCTTAATTACGAAAAGCTTTTAAGAAACAGGCCACTGTAAATCCCGCCTGCCGAGGAAAAGGACCAAGATTTATGTGCGCTGGGGCAAAGAGAAAATAAATATCTCTCTGGCTCCTGATCAATATTATGAGTGTTTTGCCAACCTACAGGGTGTTTTATGAGCTGTAAGGACAGAAAGGGATCATTAATAATTAAATAAAGTCAACCTATTAAGCTTATTACTTCTTACAAGTTAAACATCCCTGACGGAAGAAGACCAGCCCTACAGGAAAGCCGCAGATACGCCAACCCATGTCTTGTCTTGGATTCTGGACCAGTGCTCTCCAGGTGAGCGGCGTAGTAACCCAGCGTGGAAAAGATTTAATTACTGCCTCTGTCAGCAAAACTATCTGGCCAAGGACTCCTTTCAGCTCACTGTTAAATCCGTAAATTTTTGTCCACCAGTGAGAAGAGACTGAGAGAGACAATTCAGTCCTGTAAAATATTCCAAAGTCACGTTACTTCTCCTACCACCAGACATATTTTCCAGCAACCAAACCAAAGCACCAGCTCCAAAAGACACAAATAAAGGCGGCTTCCCATCAGAAGCATGCCCAAAGCCCCTCACGCTGTCAAGGAGCTGTTTTCTGAAGTGCAGAGATCAGGATCTGCTCCACCATTAGTCCTACTACTACATTTTCCAGTTTTCCCGTTATAGTTATATGTTTAAGAGGAGGGGAAAAAAAAAAGTGCCCTACTGTGCATGACGGACAGAGATCGCTCGTTCGTGCAAAGCTGAATGTGCTTCTCAAATTAATCATGTCTTGCATGACACTTACCAGTATAATCGTAATTCGGATTCAGTGGAGCTTCTCCACTTTCGTCGCCCTCTTTTCTGACAGCAATCCCCTACGCAGGGCTCCAAAATAGCTGCCATTCCTGTCCCTCTAGGTTAGCCTTTCAGTGACGCCATGGAGGAACCAGAAGCTCTTCCTTAGGTGTTAAGACACCTGGAGGATTTAATTACTGCACAACACTAATTACCAGCCAGGCTGAGACATCAAGGTTTACTGATGTCAGGCTTTTCAGATAAATATCCTGCAATTTCGGGCTCTCATGTATCATGTAACAATTGCCACAAACTTAAGTTTTCATCACAGAACACGCAATCTAGTATTTTTTAAAGTATACTTGATAAATATATCACACTGTCGAGGGTTGACCCTGGCCGGCCGCCAGGTACCCACACAGCCGCTCACTCACTCCCCCCTTCACTACTGAACAGGGGGAGAAAATATCTCCAAGGGCTCAGGGTTTGAGATAAGGACAGGGAGATCACCCTCATTTACCGTCCCGGGCAAAACAGGCTCAGTTTTGGGGAAATCAGGTACATTTATTAAAAGAACTAATCAGAGAGGAGTAGTGAGAAGTAAGAAAAGAGCAAACAAATCTCAAACAGAACACCTTCCCCCCATCCCTCCCTTCTTCCCGGGCCTAACATCAATCCCGGTTTCTCCACCTCCTCCCCCCCCCGAGCGGGACAGGGAATGGGGGCTGCGGTCAGTTCATCCGACGTTGGTTCCACCGCTTCTTCACTCCGGGGGAGGACTCTTCACTCTTCCCCAGGGCCACTGTGGGGTCCCTCTCACGGGAGACAAGCTTCATGCTCTCTTCTCCGCATGAGTCGTCCCACGAAGGGCAATTCATCACAAACTGCCCAACGCGAGACACCTCACGAGGGGCAGCCCACCCCTCGTGAGTCTGAGGCGCAGTCCTTCGGGGGAAACTGCTCCAGCGTGAGCCACCCGCAGCGTCCCAAAAGTCCCACCGGCCAACCTGCTCCAGCGTGGGCATTCCTCTCTTCCACGGGCTACAGGTTCCGGCAGCGACTTGCTCTGACACGGGCTTCCCACGGGCTACAGTCCCCTTTCAGGCATCCACCCACACAGCATGGAGTCCTCGGTGGACATCTACGCGGTGATCCTCACGGTGGACCTCTGCACCTCGCCCATGGGCTGCAGGGGGACAACCCGCTTCACCATGGTCTTCACCACAGACCCAGGGGATTCCTTCTGCTCCGGCGCCTGGAGCTCATCCTCCCCCCCCCCTCCTCCTTCTTCACTGACCTTGGTGTCTGCACAGACTCTCACTCCTCCATCTCTGTGCCAGCTGTTATGGCGCAGTTCTTTTTCCCGTTCTTAAATATGTTTTTCACAGAGGCGTTCCTCTGCTATCACCTTACTGATAGGCTCAGCCTTGGCCAGCGGCGGGTCCCTCTTTGGAGCCGGCTGGCATTGGCTCTATCAATCTTGGGGAGCTTCTAGCAGCTTCTTACAGAAGCCACCCTGCAGCTCCCCCCCCGCCGCTGAAATCTGGCCAGGCCAAACCAAAACACACACCAAAGGTTTACTCTGTATAACATTAAGCAAAAGCTATGTGACATAGGGAATTCTGTAGGGAATTCACTAGGGAATTCTGCAAACACTAAGAAATACCAAGAAGAGGCTTATTAAGTTGAGAATAAAGATCATAAGTGTGACAACTGTAAGCCCTGCAAGCTGGTTACCTCTTTTCTCAATACAAATCCAAGCTTTTTTTGTTCCGTGCAACTATGTGAAATGAAAATGGTCCCTAGAGCTTTAACAAAAAAACCTTGAAGAGTGACACAAATTGTACTAACCCCAAAAGCCCCAGAATTCTTTTAAACAGCATTGCCAGCAACGTTTAGGTGGAATAAAAGAAACCCCTAACAATGGTGAACTCTAAGTATTTTTGACACTTAGCTTAGTGAAAACAATTAAAAAAGCACGGTGAACAGTGGAGGAAGATGGTTTTCTGCTAAGCTGTGCAAGGAGAGACCTTATGAGAATCTGGAATACAACAGCTATGAATGATCGCTTCCTTCCACCGACCCTCTGCTGACCAACAGAAAACGTACTGAGTTCATGAGCCAATTCCTTGCTTGCTGGACAAGCATATGAACACCCCTGTAAAATTTAAACAAAAATATATCAATGCGCTGGCTACCAAAGAAAAAAAAAGGTTCATAAGGGAGTTCTGTTACCAGTGTGTGGTTCTGGATACATACACAGGCTGCTTCCCCTTCTTAGGTGGTCGACCTCAACACTTGGGCGTACTACAAGTATTACCTAAAACACACCAAAAGCTGCTCTACAACAGCTGCATGGAAATGCTAAACCCAAGGAGTATGTTTGCTTCTTGCTTGTTTGCAGTAATATATATATATATGCAGAGAATAGTAATTGCAAACATGTATCTAATGCATTTCACTATTCATGTGTAACCATACTTAACCTGATGTCTTAAGCGTATAAATCAAATTGCATTGTGCCAGTACCTAAACACAGAGTGGAAATTTCAATTTACAATTTGATATACAGTCACTCAGGTTGGAAGATTCCATTAATTTGCAATTTGTTAACACTAATTTTCTCCTATAGGAAGGCTATGCTTAATGCCAGAGTATTTTAAATATAGCTCAAGAAATCATTACCTACTCTTCCTTTCTTTTAAAGGAAAAACTGTGACGATTCCATTTGAAATCAATTTTCACACAAAATACGGCAGTAGTTTCAAACAGGTAATGAAACCGAACACGAGCTATTCGGAAATGTTTGGTGAAAACAAAGGCAGTCTGTTTTCTTGGTTATTCGTGCCCAAAACACTGTCTGTTTTCACCCCAAACCAGGCTGCTGCTTTCCATGTTAAGAGGAAGCTCTTGCACAGGATTCAAAGGCTGGGAGCGGGGCGGGGAGGCGACATACAAATATTTCAATGCATAAATCTCAATAATCTGTGCCAGGTGAGAGACGGAGCGAGGTAGCCAAGTGAGGTTCCCACAGCCCCTGAGTAATGTGGCATGTAACAGGGATGTACATCAGCGCCGCGCTTCCCGGCGGCTCCTCCCGTGATGCGACTATCACAGCGCATTAAGGATACCATAACAGTCGCTGATGTGATCTGCTTTGGAACGTATCACATCATAAACAGATGAGAGAAGAGAAATGGAGCTTCTCCTCTGCTTGCAACGCTGTAAGGTGGAGAAGCGGCATAACCCTGAGTGCACCAATGCTTTATAAACAACGAGAGGGAGGAGGGGGAAAAAAAACCTTCGAGGTCTACCCAAAGCGCTGACAAACTTGCAGCGTAGACACTGAAGAGATCTCAGATGGGAGCTTGCTGACCACGCAAAGGTGGCTTCAGTGACCCAAAATGGAAGAAAATATGATGTGGGCTGCAGAACGGGAATGCAACCTTTATCTGAGGATTAGGAACTGGAAGAAGGCAGTTTAATTACAACTGTCCACAAAAACCTCCAAAAATTTACTGCACAATTTTGATCCTTTGTTACCAATAAATCCTACACTTTGGCTTACGAGGAAAACCAAAACCCTTCCAGAGGGCCTTATTATTATCTTAATTCTAGCAGAAACAGTAAGATGATGCTCTTTAGAGCATTTGGAAGAAACAAACAAACCAACATTAAACGGAATTTCTGTAAGACATAAAAGAGAAAATACATGTAATAAACATTTTAACTGAGCATGGGCTGTGAAGAAAAACACATTTGGAGCAGCAAGCAAATAAAAACAAATGCTTGCTCTGCACATGTCAGTAGTGGAAGGCTGGCACGTCTGCAGTTGAAGGTCTAGAGACCTGGGAAGTAGCCAGGCCAGCCCCGCAGACACCGTTCCTGTGACCCACGTCCTTCAGATGCTACAGAGACCTCTCCGCTGTCCAGCTCTTCCCTAGTGACCTGGAGCTCTCCCCTCACCTTCCAACATCTCCTCATCGGCAATTCCAATATACTCGATAACCTCCTCTTCCTCTCTGACGCATCTTCCCTTCTCTACCAACACACCTTGGTCTGTTCCACCTCTCATGGTTACTTCTGCTGCTGCTTTGGCCACCTCTCACAGTTACTTCTGCTGCTGCTTTGGCCACCTCTCACAGTTACTTCTGCTGCTGCTTTGGCCACCTCTCACAGTTACTTCTGCTGCTGCTTTGGCCACCTCTCACATCTCACCAATGCTAAGGACTCTACAGAAATTATTAATGTCATCAGGCTCTTCCATTAGTTGCATTTTTTTAATGACTATTTTTACTTTGTAAAAATGATGCCTCTCTTGGCAAGTTATATCTCCTGAGTATCTTCTCTGTTCAGCAAGAGATGGGACTTCCCGCTACCTGAGTTTCAGTGAGCTGCAGTGTTTGATGCCCTCCTAAAATCACAAATGATAATTAGTTCAAAAAAGGCTGTCGGTAGATCAGCTCACATTTCTGGAAAAGCAAAGGAGATGGAAGAATTAACCTGAGTAGCTAAGATTAAAAATAGAAAAAGACTCGAGAAATCCTCAGCAGTGAACATCCATAGAAATCCATGAGGTTTCTCTCGTAACTAAGAAACAAAACCTCAATGATGTGTTTGGGTTTTCTTTTGTTTTGGTTTGGGTTTTTTTTGTGTATTTTAAACAATGAGACACACAACATCGGGGTTGCCCAAATTTGCCCCAAAAGGTGAGATTAGAAATGGACTTGGCTTTCAAAGCACTCGAATGCTCAAGTACTGCTGAGGCATTTCTAATTGCGCACCTCTGCCTATTAATCACTTGCAAACCTTTAGGCTCCCATGATTTACAAGCCATACGGTTGGTGCTTAACAGTGGGAAACCCACATAAAACCTGACAGCAAAGAAAATCCGCACCGGAGACACCTGCCAAAAGTGACAGCAAGTTCCACTTCGAGAGCACCTCCGGAGAGAGGTGTGCAGGGATTTAAAAGCTGCGTGTGCCAGAATTAAAGCCAGAATTAGAGAATTAAAGCTTCTCGCCCAAGCGCTCTCAGTGCCTAAGTGCCCTCTCTCTTTCAGCTACTTCCCTGCAAATCCCTCTTCAGGACACATTTGGAAATTATTTAAAAAAGATAAAATATCCCTAATCTGTTACCAATTAGAGGAAACATGTGACTATTATTTTCTAATTTGTGACTCAATCTTAAAAGCAAAGTCACTGAAATAATTACCTCGGCTCCTGAATATTTCTATTGTGCTCCCGAAAAAAAATAAATAGTGAGTATGTCCTCTTCTGCCCGACATGCCCCAGGGCTGAATGTATCAATAAGTACATCAAAGCCCTGAATGTGAACTGCCAAAAAACTGTAATTTCTGGTTTGTGGCAGCTGCAGCCCAAGGGCTGCCAAACTGATTAGTTACCTCCTAATAGTCTTTGTGCAACTTGGGTTTGCAGCAAGGAGGTGGGAAGGAGGAACCAGCCAAGGAGGATAGAAGTTGAATAGTAAACACACAGAGCTCGAGTTGTGCACCACACAAGTGACCAATTTCCAGCCGGCTGTTGATGAACAAGCTCTAAGCCAGGATTTATAAGAGTGGTGATGTCGGCTTCTTTTTAAAACCCAGACGCGGTGCGACTTGAGTGACTAACTCCCGAAAATTGGTAATTTCCTGGTGGTTAGCAGGAGAAGGTCCGCCAATGGGAAAGCAGAAGCTGCTAATAAATTTATAGTGCGTTATATGCCAATTAGACCCCCTCAGCCCTTCAAGAGGCAGTGCCACCAATCAGGTTATCATTCCACAAATGTACTCTTTAGAGCTGATCTCATCACAAATCAATCCTGCATTTAAAGTGCAATTCTCATTAGTATTACTCGGGAATGCACTTGTGAAACAACGCGAGCGGGTATTTTTCTTCTCCCCTCTAAGTGCCCTTCCCCAACGCCTTGTGCACAGCTACTTACTCCTCGTACACAGTCAGGTCCGAACTCCAAATGGTAAATAAACATTCTGAATACCACACTAATTCCGCATCAAACCAAATTTACTACACACGTCATACCTGGGAGTTTCACCGTCATTCACAAGCCAGTCGTGAATCTCTTGGTTAAGCTACATCCTTGTATCTGACCACGCACCACACAATATTCTATCAATACTGTGACTAAGAGCTTCCCACCCCACGACTCCCATAAATGCTAAGACATCCAGTGCTGCTTATTTGGGCATTCAGGAAAATGAAAAATACAGAAGGAGAGAGAAATAAATAGTCTGCATGGTTCAGCATATGTGCAGATCTACTTTAAACCTCTGGTCACAGCTTAAACCCCATCTTGGCGCTTACAGTCTATGCAAGCAACATTGTGTTTTGGATGCTCTGCAAGGCAAGTTTCTCTTCGTTTTCCGCTAAACAAGGCTAGAAACAGACTTTAGTTTCAGCTTTGTAGCCTATGGCAGTACGAAGATTCTTCCTGGTCAGGAACACAAGGCAACTTGAGTCCCTAGTAACGTGTTTTCCTTATTTTCCTTCTCTTTTTCTCCTCAAGCTAGGCTGAGAGCTTGGAGAAGCGCACCTAGAAACCTGACCCAACCCTAGGTGGCCTCCACACATTTAAATTCAAAATTACTTCAAATTTGTTCTGATTGAGATAAAAGCCTTGTGATTTACTCTCATCAGCTGCCACACCATGAGCACAAGCAGCAGACAAATGTTGTATGATTGTAGCTGTTTTGGCTCTGAGCACTACAAGATGTTGTTGTTGGGGGCTCCGGAACAGGGTCACAGGAGCTTGTTTCAAGAAGAACAAAGCACCATAATCTTTCCTGGTGCTTTGCCCTCCTCCTTCTTCACTGAGAAGCCCAAGAACATCAGGACATGGTAGCTAGTGATGGAAGCTCACCTCACTGCAGCTCCTCAACAGACTTAACATCCACTTTATGCAGATGTAAGGAACAGGAACTCTCCAACAATGCAAGAATGAACAAAGCATCCTTCATTTCTCTGCTCCCTCTCCCATGCAGCCAGGTAAGCTTATCCTTAGTCACGGTAGGACCAAATTTTACTTACCAAACTGCCCCGACTCCATTCATTTTAAATTTTGCTGAGGGTCATCACAAAAAAACCCCAAAACCAACTTAGGAAGAGCAGCACGCGATGCCTCAAGCCTTGGGCTGTCACCTGCATCTTATTTCTACTTAACCTCTTAAATAACATTGGAATTCACTTTGTCCCCTGATGGGCGCCGTAATGAGAACCACCTGTCAATCACGGCT
Organism: Trogon surrucura; assembly: GCA_020746105.1. Classification (NCBI taxonomy): domain Eukaryota; kingdom Metazoa; phylum Chordata; class Aves; order Trogoniformes; family Trogonidae; genus Trogon; species Trogon surrucura. The sequence continues at coordinate 47,983,279 of CM036621.1, read as the reverse complement.
CCATTAGCCTGGACAGACTTTCACTTCCTGAAACAATTTATTGGATTCCCAGAAGCGAATGGACCTTCTTCCTTTTGAGCCAGGCTTTTTTTTTGGGGGAGCTATTCAGCGGGACCGGGTCTCCCTTCTGTTCCTGCTGAGCGGTCATTGTTTCCCCCGTTTGCTCATGAAAACGGTTTCCTGAGTTGACCCACCTCTTCTTGTCCTGGGCAGGCCGAGTGTTTGCCAAAAACTTCTTTCGACTGTTCAGTTCACCGGCCCTACACAAAACCCACCAGCTGTTTCCAGCCACTGGGGCAGGGGAAAAAGCCAATCGTGCTGTTAACCCCTTCCCAACAAAAGCCCTCTGCAGAAGGGGTCTGCTGGGCTTGGGTGGTTGGGAGAACGAGGAGAGCTAGAGGTGCACGAGTCCATCATCCTTACAGTAGATAAGCGGGACTCCAAGGTAGTTCCTTCTTCCTCAGGAAAGAAATATCCGCTCTCATTTAGCGTGAAAACTAAATATAATTTTGTTTTCCTCTTCCTTTCTGTTGGTTACACTCAAATTGCAGCTCAAAGAAAAATCTTACTAATAGAGGCTAAAACCACTTTCGTTGAAACATTATCTTTAAAGGAGTATTTTCATTTGCCTGAATGTGTGCAGTCCTTATGAGGTTCATTTGCAATGCGCCTATCTGTTTTGATGAGATAATAAAATGTATTTTATTTAAAAATGTTTCCATTTTCCCCCAAAGGAATTTAAACGGTCAGTTAATCTTTCTGCTTCAGAACAACCCACTGAGTAAATAAAAGAGGGCTCAAGATTATATAAACCAACATTTTTTTTCATTCTAACACTGGTCTCGAAGACTGAAGTACAACTGCACCTGAACGTCGGCTATATGCCCTTTTAGTATAAAGCAGTTTAACTTTTAGCCTGGGAAAGAAAAAAAAAAAGGAAACAAGACGATAGTTATCTCTAGCCTTCTGTGATTCTCAAGTCAACAGTAAATGGGGGGACTCGTTAGTGCCATAGTGATCCAATCAGGATGAAATTATGCAGTCATGTAAGAAATAATATCTATTAGGCTAATTTAATCAACGAATACTTTACAGATGAATTAGAATGCAGAATCCAATTATTTCAAACATTTGGACTGTCAGCCGCTGCCTTTCTGAAGCGGTGGAAGGGGAGAAAAGGAAGGTTTAGGGATCTTTTCAAGACGAGGGTGGCTGGGCTGTATTTATAGCACGAGAGCTTATAACAGCAGAAAACTGACAACTACAATCAGCACCTTCCGCGGCTCAGAGGGCTTGCGTCTGGCCGCCTCTTGTCCGACCCCTCTCTGCGGCTCCTGGGGCACCTCCCTCTGGGATATTGATACGGACAGCTTGATTTGCTGTTTTCAGTGGCTGATAATTACTGTCTCAAGTCTTGATAATTTTCCCTTGCCAGTCACCCTTTTAAAAGCAGGCTTACACTCTAATTACAATAGGTCTTTTTTTTTCTGCTGTGGGGTTGTTTTGCTGTTTTTTTTTCTTTTTATTCTGAAAAGAAGATGTGCCCCTGGACTGGTGCAGAATACCCTGGCACTGCTGAACTCCATTGGCTGCACGTACTATTTATTTCCCTTGAAAACAAAGAGCTTGTTTTACGACACCAAGCAAAGGGAAACAGTATATGCATAATTACTACGAGAAGGGGAAATTAGTTTAAAATGCAACTTGACTCAAATAGAAGAAGACAGAAGAACTGAGGGCTGAAAGCGCACACAAATTATATCCTTGATCCAGCATGACCCAACATCTGCTTTGCTGATGCTTTCAGGGTCACCATACTCACCAGAAGACCATCATTCTTCCACCAAGAAGACTTTTGGATTGGGTCCTTGCCACAGAATAAAGACACAAGAAATCCCACACCCACAGCCTCTCCATGAAGAATTTTTCTTCCAAATCCATTGGAACTGGTGTTTCACAGAGAAATACAGTAGTCACCCTCAGCCTGAGAAGTGACTGTGAGAAGTCTCCTCATGACCCTTCATAGTTTCAGGTGGACTCATGTCCCCCAGCACTTCTCAGGAGTCTGCAGTGGCCAGTCTCATCACATGGGGCCTGCCCACTGCATTTACTATCAGAGCAGTTATTTCAAGAAATGAAGATGGCAAATGAGTGTGTTTTGCTCAAGCCTACAGAATGAAAAAATAAAAAGACTTCTTCCCCATTTCTCATCATCAATAACCAAGCTAATCCTGAAAGCTATTACTAGTTTGTACCGAAGAAAGTAAGGCTATAGAAAAGTGACAAAACCTTTAACTATCTGCTGGACTATCTTTCACAAAGAGCTGATCAAGCTTCATACTGCAAAAAACCCTCATGCCATTCTGTTGGCTTATGCATTGCTTTTGCATATTTGAGCAGTATTGTGAAGAATACAGAAAACCTTGTGCCTGTTGCAGAATGTAGATGGCTTCACTGCTCTAAGGCCTGTGCTGCAATTCCCAACATACCTGTGATCCAAACATTTTTCTGCCCTGTCACCTGGAGCGGTTAATGGACTCTCTCATTGACTGACTCTTGCTTATTTAAACATTTAATGCTCTTCTGATGCCCAAATTATGCCTGTTTCGTGTGATGGATTAGCACAGAATACAGCAGTGACAATTTTCTCCAATCTGTGGAGTATCAAATTTTGATTACTTCAGGAGGAAAAAGTAAAGTTCTAAGTAAACTGTTTTGATTGATAAGGATTAGAGGAATACTTAATGTGGTGGTTCATTGGAAGCCTTGATGAATGCCTGGCAGGACTATGATGAGTCTCCACAGAAGACATGCAATAGCTCTGGGAAGATTTAAGATACTTTTTGCTCAAATAAAACAAAACCAAGTGAGAGGAGAAGGTGAGCAGCACAGGGTGATTGCAATCTGCTGATCAAGACCAAGTGCAATTCTAATTTTTGCACAGCGAAAACAAACTAATTTTCCAGCTTGCCTGTAGAACACATGGTTATTTTAGGAATTTCAGACGCTGCTTTTCTTCAGTGAGGAACTGAGGTCTCCATAGCAGACTATCTTCTAGTTAATACTAGCAGTTGTTCTACTTTGAGCTGTAAATTATTTAGCAGTACCTTCTTGAGATAAAGATTTGAGATTCCTATTGGCCCTCCTCCTTCCAGCAGCAGCATTTCCAGCTACAAGACTACTGACTTCAAGCTGAGAAAGGTTTTCTAGCAGGAGTGTTCCTAGCACGGTGATCCGGCTGCTCTGCGTTGGTGTCTAGCAGAAGCACTAAGTTTTGCTCCAAAGCAAGGTGTAGAGGTTCTCTGAAGAGACAGGCTGCTTTCGTATCAATTACAAATCTCTCTTTTTGGGGCTTCGATGGCGATAACATGTCAACAATCTTCCTTGTCTTCCTGTGACAGTAAAAGCAGATGTGACCCCTCCACTCTGAAACAGTTGCTGAGCTGCTTCTTTGTGAAAACCCCGAAAGCTCTCCCTGACTGTGAGTGAGGAAGGGACTTTGTATTGAAAGCATCTTCCCCAAACAGTTCAGACTAAGGGAATCTTCTGAGAGATATAAGGAAGAAAAAAAGCCACCAGTGAAGAGTATGATGCATTTGAAGGGAGGGTTGCATCAGAAGCACCTTCTCCTCCTTCAGAAAAGGAAGCTTACCTGAGCCCACAGTGCTGTTTTGGTACCGAAAAAGGCACAGGTACATGATGAAGAGAACTGAGTTTCTATTTTCAGTTTATTGTTGCTCGGTGGTGTTGATGGACATTTTGGACAGAAGAGTCTGAAAGGAGGCTCTGTGACCCAAGATGATTAAAACAGTTGTCTCAAGCAGAGTTTGTCTGCTCTGAAAAGAAGTGAGGGAGACTCCAACTAATCCATCAGCAATCTACCACTGGCAGACAGATGCACTGATTAGAAATGACAGCTTTGCAACAGGTTCAAGAAGTGCAGTAAAATTAGCTAGCTGTCGTATGTTGTTGAAAAAGCTGCCCGAGAGCTACAACCATCCTGGTGATTTTCAGCTCTTCTAGTTTGCCTACTCCAAGAAGCAATACGTGGTGTGATGGGGCTTTGCTGACACTCCAAAGGGGATGAAACAGATCCTGGCAATAAAAGGAAGGATGTTTACAACTGTATTCACAGGCTGAGAACACAGTGGCTTTTGAGGATGCTTTGGTAGTTCAGATTCAGAGTAGAATCCAGCAGCAAGGTCTGGTTTTGCTGACTACCAAGACACAGCACGCAGGAGTGAAGACTAAGGATCTGCTGTCTTCCCGACAAAACGCTCGGACTTTCCAGGGCTGTTAGGATGGGCTACTGCATGTTCCAAAGCACACACCTTCTGCTAAAAATGTTCAGAATGAAATTCTTAAGCTGGATGTAATCAAAGTATTTTGTCTACTATAAATGATTCTTCTACCTCAGAAAAAAAAAATAATTACTGATTATTCGGACATCCAAATAATGTGACAGACCTAGCTGGTTATTTTGTACGGCTTTCACAGTGAAAAAAAATGTTCTTATTTTTGATGTTATGCGGCAATTATTTTTTTTTAATTATTTCTTGTCTACATTAGGAAATTTTCTGTTCTCCATCTGACAAAAGCCAGGCAGTTCCCACAAATCATCAGGTCTATCAAATTTCTGAGTAATTTTTTTTTTTAGCTCCTGGATCAGACCAGAAAGGATGGACCACAGAGAACGGCTGGAACAGACCCTCAATTGCATCTCAGAGGGGAACTGATCCCAATCCTGCCTTGCCAAACCCTGCCTGCTGACCTGAGTGCTAGCAGTCCCGGCAATCCCGCTGTTTGCTTGCGGTCCATCTTCTGGGAATCGCTTTCCACTTCTGAGGAATACAATAACCTGGCAGCTACCTCAGATCCTGCCTGGATGCTTCGAAAAAAGCTACTGCTCCCTTAGAGATCAAGTGGGCAGCAGCCCCTTAACAGGAACTGGTCTATGAGCTACCACCACATGTCTAATTAATGACCCTGCCGGTCGCAGCTGGAAGAGCTGAGCTGGGGGTGATTAATTAAATTAGCTGGCAGAGGAAATTACAGTGGAAAAGCCAAAGTTTGATTGCTCCATAATTAACCGCAGCGCAAATAATATCTGCATCTATAACTTCCAGCGATGAGATCAGAAGCCAATTGAATTTGGCACTGATTGAAGCTGTAAATATCCTGTGGTGAAAAATGATAGGTTTGTTCTGAAGGGAAAACTTACAGAAATGGACATCCAGCGGATGCAAGAGGGGAGCAGGGGACATGGGAGGAAAGAGCACTGGAATTAGATCTTGATTTCAGTTGATTTCTGTAGGCTTCTGGAGTAGTGGAGGGCTCACCATGAAATGGAAAGACTTATTTTAAAAATCTGCTGTAGCTGCTGAATGCCGAATGTCCTTGTCAGAGATCCAGCAAATCCGGGATGTAAATGCTGCCTGGATCATTTGGTCCCTTGCCTTGCTCCCCATCCCGTGTTCATTAGCGGTGGGGTTCATTGCTTTCCCTGGGTGATGACTGCACAGCTTAAGGTAACAAGTCCAAACACTTCCTCGCAATTTCATCCTCTGCCCCTCAGAGCATTTTCTCGAACTGCAAGAACGCATTTTTCCAAGGAGCGCAGCACCTCCAAATGCCTGCAAACCCCTCCAACCTCTCCCCAGTTAACATAATTCCATTGACCCCATTACACATCTCCTGAACACACTCACTGAAGATTTGAAATCCTTCTTCTTGCTTCCCTCTGAAATTCCCTTTCTATTCTGGCAAGTTATGGTCATGACATGCAGTCACCTTAATGCCTGTATCAAGGTGAATTACTGTGAGTTTGATCCCACTTGCGCTGCTGATGTAGCTCTGGCTTTAAGGAAGCTTGGGTTTTTAACTGAGGCCTGAGATGCACTCCTCTATGCCCCCAAATGAGACAAGTTTTATTTATGTGCTTTGCAAATGGTTACCCAATGTATTCTTGGATAAAAACGGCATATTCCAGAAGAGATTTAATTTTATTATTTTTAAAGAAGTGAAATTAGTTTTTCCTGAATGTTGAACTAATAGTGAAAGGGCACTATATACATATGTAAAATAATATTTCATATTTTACATGGTTTACATATTATTTTGTTATGATTGATAAATATATGACTGGTAAATATACACACCTCAGACAAAACTGTATTTAACATGATTCCAGTAAAAAACCAGGATCAAATACTCTGAGGCTAGCAAGATTTGGATGCTAGCAAATGTCCCTCAAATTATACAGCAAATCCTGAGGAAACAGGGAAGGAAGCCCTTCAAACGAGAGCTGATTCCTGGGCTTGGGCCAGGTGGCGTAATCCGGTCTACTGCTTTCTCTGGAAAACTCAGGCTCTGCCTACACTGGCAAATGAAGAGGTGCAAAAGGAACAGACATGTAGGTTGAAGCAGCTGGTGCCAAAGACCCTACATGTTAAGGATTTAGGGGCATCACCTTTAACTGATTGAGCCTCATCCTTTGAATTAAACATTCCCAACTATACAAGAGGTTCAAAGCACTGTGAGTTGGCCCCTTATGTTCAAAATAGAGTCTGGAGCACATTGGGAGCACGTGGAGCTTCCACCTGGGCTTCTCCAAAGGGCATCCAGTTTGTGTGGGCCATGACCATCCTGTGAATCAGAGCCTTCTCCTGCTCCAGATCAAAATGCTTGTGTGGATACTTGCACCTACTTTGCAATTTAAACAACATGTTGGTCTGATGCTTAGGGACATGGTTTAATGGTGACCTGGCAGTGCTAGGTTAATGGTTGGACCCAACGATCTTAAAAGTCTCTTCCAATCGAAGAGATTCTGTGATCCAGTCCCCCTCATTGAGCCTGCTGCCTTGCACTGAGGGGTACAAACAAGCCCGTGCAAAAGCATATTCTAATTCCTGTATATGCATGAAAACAAAAAGAGAGATACTGATTGTAGACACAGAAGTGTTGCTCTGCTTTGTCATTTCTTTCTGACTGATCTGAGAGAGCTCAGACCGATCATAAAAAGTCTGAGACAACCTCTTGAAGTACATTAATAAACAGCACAGTTATTGATTGCTGTCAAAGAAAATAGGCACATTCAAATTTACAAGCTACCCTGCCCACATACACGCTCATAAGCTGTCCATTAAATACTGCTTGACAAATTATTCTCATGATTAACCAGAGACTCAACCAGTTTCCCTGCAGAGGAGCCACGCACTGCATCCCATTTTCCTCCTCAGAAACACACAGCCCTGTTTTACTCAGTGAGCTGCAGCTCTGGTGCATTATACACCTTTCTATAAGACAAAAAGCTGTTAAGCCCAAGTTATTTGTCTCAAATCTGAGAAATAATAAAACCAGCTCCTTTCCCCCTCCCCACTAAATTACTCTTGCGCTGTCAATCCTGTTCTTTTGCTTTATCCCAAAAGGCTTCCCCATAGACTGGGTTGATTCCTGTTATGTCCCACTATGGGAGCAAGATGGTCCACCACATCTCGACGGTCACAAATACAAACCAAACCTCTCTCCCCTAGAACATCATGTGCACTCGCCTCTTTAATACAGCACCATATTTGATGTTGGCCATTTTTGAAAGGTACTTTCCCTGCATTACTGAAACACCCTTTCTCAAATTTAGAGTAAGATTTACACTGTGACATCTCATGTTCTCCTCTCTCTTATTCCACATTTCAACACATACATTGGTACCCAATGAGCTGTCTGGCTTCACAAAAAACAAAAATGTGACAACAAACACCAGCTAAAACATTGGATTTAAACATCTACTAATTTTACAAGTTCCAAAACTTTATCAGAAGAGTCACTTTCTGGACACTCTTCTCATTTAATTTTGAGCCTTCCCATAGTACATTCCGCACATCCCGAACCCTCATCTGCTTCTCCAAACACCCCAAGACCTTTTGTAAAATACAGTATGTCCTCTAAATCTGCAAAATATTGGTGACTTATTTGTAACAGAACTGTCATCAGTGACACAAAACGTCACTTCACATTTCAAAGGGATCTTTGGCACCTGATTTTATGCACCTTCCAAATACGTTTGCACCAGCAAACCTGTGCGCCAGCTACACGCTGCTGTTCTGGTCTTGGGGCTGATCAGCTCTAGGCGAGGGGCTTCACAAAGACTGGGTTTCAAAAGGACGTGAATTAGAAAGAAATTCCACAATATAATTAACAAATGTTCCCCTTCCCCAATTTCAAATTCTCTGTTGGCTTTAATTAACTCGCCCTAGAGCAACAAGCCAAGCAATGAGGTTGGTGAACTCTTAAAAGCATAAAGCAAGTTGTGTCTGCACGGCTCCTACCTCGAATTTTGAGCGATAGGATGTTCTTCCCCCACCACCCCTCTCCCCCCTTATTTTTTAATGTGGTTCTTTAACATGTAAAGTCAGCAGCGTTTTAAACCCTGGCTCCGCAGAGAAAAACCTAGTGACAGAGAAAAATGCTAGTGACAGTGGATTTCTATTTAAATAAGAAAGCAAACAAGAAAAGATCCAACCAAATTATAAACCAACACAGGGCTTGCATTACATCATATGAGGGAATGGCTGTTATTTCCAGAAGTGACCTGATGAGATAAACGATTTCACTGTGTGTCTGAAAGGTTCCCGATCCCCAGCGAGAAGGTGGGCTGCTCTTCCAACCACCGCAGCCCATCTGCGCGTCGCTGATCGTGGCCTACACCTCTCCACAGCCAGGAAACCTGTCCTGCAGCATCGCCAGCCAGACGGATCTAAGGCAGCGCGCTCAACCCTTCCAGGCTCACAAACACTCAACAATTTGAACGGCAAGGAAAGGCTGCGGGCAGTAACCCCTGCCATGCACAGTCGCCCCATGCACGGGCAGAGGGTTGGATGTTTCCCAGAGACCACGCATGACCTGCACGTACTAGTGCAGTGCCCACGCAGCATGGCCACCCCGGTAAATCCTTGGCCTCCCCCAAGGAATGCCTGAGAAAGCAAGCACTGATCCAACACCAGTACTCTCCCACTGGTCATGGTGTCCACAGGAGACAGCTGAAAGAGGTACATAGATCCGTTGGAATGAGTTCAGAGGAGGCCACAAAGATGATCCAGGGGCTGCAGCACCTCTGCTATGAGGACACGCTGAGGGAACTGTGATTGTTCAATCTCGAAAGGAGAAGGCTCCAGAGGGACCTTATAACTGCCTTCCAATACCTGAAGGGAACCTACAGAAGGCTGGGGAGGGACTTTTTACAAGAGTGTCCACTGATAGGACAAGGGGAAATGGGTTTATGTCGAAGGAGAACAGATTTAGATTGGATCTTTGGAAAAAATTCTTCAGTACGAGAGTGGCAAGACTTTGGAATAAATTGTCCAGAGAAGCTGTGGCTGCCCCCTCCCTGGAGGTGTTCAAGGCCAGGTTGGACATAGCCTTGAGTAGCCTGATCTAGTTGAGAGACGTCCCTGCCCATGACAGGGAGGTTGGATTAGATGATCTCTAAGGTCCCTTCCAGCCTAGGCCAGTCTATGATTCTATGAAACCATGGCTGGGTGCATCTACACCAACTGAAACTCTGTTTCTGACCACTTCTCAAAACTGCAAACACAGTAACATTTTAAATCCGTTAAAACTTCTATTTTTCCTCCACTGGAGGTCCAAACAAGTAACTTCAACTTCTGTAGCTGCTTTTTTTCCCCCTTCTTTTTCGCCTTAATGCAACAGACCAATCCAAGCAATCTCAGGTATCTATTTATGGCTGGTCTGAGCCGCAAGAGTTGCACAAGCAGCCAAAGCAGATCTGGTCCGGAAAGGCTCAGACAGGAGCACACACATGTAATTAGCAAAGGATTAGGGCTGCAAATTTTTGCTTCTTGAGAAAGGAAAATAGTCAACTTCTGGGTATTATCTCAAGCTGGAGGCTGAAGATACCCTTCAGTTTTAGTACACGGTGACACAATCCTATTCTTTCCACTTGCAGAGAAGTCTTAAAAGTGTTAATCGAGGCTGTGATTTAATTGTGCATGCACCTGAGTTTCCCAAGTCTGGCTGCTACTGCAGAGAAATGAAAATACAACAAAAACAGCACTTAAAAATTCTGACCTGGACGAAACCAAGAAAATTTAAATCTTCAGAGGAAAAAGAAAAGTTAGCCGGGAGATTTCTAGGCCATGACATAATCGTCTGTTCAGCATGAAGACTTTCTCAAGCTTATCCCATCCACACCTTTTGAGGCTTACCAATTATTAAGACATGGCTCCTTCTCACTACCGAATGTCTCTGCAGACTCGCACAAAAAAATGTTTCAGCGACAGGACTTTGCACCGTCTGCACAATCTAGTTAATAGGCACAGTAAGGCATTTCATCTCACTCTAATTCCTACCCTCCAAAGGCTCCGATTCGTCACCTGTGTTCACCTCAACTCATTTTAGCCTGCCATTTAATTACTTTAAAGCTAAAGTGATGGTGGTCTTATTTCTTCTGGTTGCTCTCCTCTTTCAGGGGTTCGTTGCTGGCTCCCCCCTCCCCAGCACCCGCACATTTAAAAATCCAGCAGTAAGCGCATTGCCCCTGACAAACGGATAATATTTGAGAGCCGTGGGGAAACTGCATTTGGGCTGACGTGTGTATCAAGTTTCAGTCCAGTCAAAAGCCAGCACCATCTTTTCACTGCTGCCCTTTTCATTTAGTTATCTTACTGAAGTCTTATCTCCCCAGTCCCTTGCCATAGGCTACCAGCTTCCTGCAGAGCCAGAAACAAAGCTGAGTCTTAAACAAAGGAAAAAAAAGGAAAAAAATCACAAAAGAGAGAAAGTTGGTCACAGTTACTGTTATGGAGCCCTGCAGGTTCTGTAGCCACGACCAAAGCAAAGGCATGCTGCTGCTTCTGTGCCTAGTGTCACCGGCCAGCAAAGCCACCAGTAGCACGGCAAGGCACTGCCTTTTTTTTTTTTTTTGTTGTTAAAGTACTGTTAAGCATCTTCACCGCTGGTTTTAGGCATGCTCTTTTCTCTGCTGCACCACGAGCTCAAACAAAGCGATCTGCCATCCCAACAATCTCCGATGGCTGAAATGGTCAAAAACAATGCGGGAGGATGAAGGAACGTAACTACCTCCATCACCAGTGACCGCTACTGAAAGCTCGCTGCCCGTGCAACACGGTCGTCCCGCAGCATCCCATCTGAGTTACGCCCAGGTACAAGGTAACGGGAGGACCAACTTGCCACCGCCTCAGCCCAACCAGTAACAGCCTGTCTTCGTATTTAACCACGATTAGTCTATGTACATCTTACACACTGCAGAAAAATGTGTGCAGAAATGTTAAAAATAATTTATATAACTTCAGTTGCACAAATCAGGAATAAACCGGCTTTACAGTTACTACTCTTATGCCACGTACAGCAACCAATTTGAATAATACGTTTAGTTAAACTCCTTCATCTTTGGTGAGACCTGACATACAGACAGCCATGACCTTAGGGCAGGAGAAATAAAAAGACCAGGTTAAAACACCAAGTACACAGAAAGGCTTCAAATAAAATGTTTTACATAGCAACTCACGCTAACAAAGTATCTACGTTTTTAATATGCTGGATATCTCTTTTGCCAGCTAAGCAGCTCTGCTGAGCTCCTCAGCATCAGCAAGCACTCAACTCACAGCACTTTCTGAGGTTGAACACATCTTGCGGATAAGCCTCTGGACCTGACCTGAGGGACCTCGCAATAGCTGATATTTGACATTTGGCATTTTTTTTTCCTCCACTGCTTTTTTTTTTCCTTTTTATTACAAATTTCAGCTTCAGAAACACCTGAATTTTGATAGCAACACAAGTATTAAATGCTTTTCCTTTTGGAAATAACTGATAAAACAGTTACTATCAAAGACCGTGAGAGAAAAGACTGCTTTGGTAAGGCTGCCCAATTTTTTATACAGGAAATTTAATTTTTCAGTTCCTTTAGTTTGCTTTAAGATGAAACTCTCCATATTTATGCATCAGGTGTTATGTAGTAGCAAGATACGTGCACAGATATACATCGAGCAGCATGGAACTTAATTTCAGCGTGAATTACAAAAATGGGTCCAAGTAAGCCTAGCTAATGTAAATATACTCCTCTGCAAATGTTTTGTTGTCAAAGCTCAACCATTTCTGTGTTTCTGAACAAGGAGTTGCTCCTGGAGTCAGAACTATCTGTCACCCTCCCAGTCAAACCCCATCTGATTTGACACTTGTAACTCCTGAAAGCAAGGTGCACATGAGCTTAATCAAGTTTCTGGTGGTGGTGGTTTTTTTTTTTTTTTAATATTCATCTACACCATTCTTGCTCCATCTCATGAGTTCAGACTGTAAAGCAGCACTACATTGTACTCCTAATCCAGGTATTTCACCTTAGATAGCCAAAATAAGCCACCATAAATAACATCTCACAATTAACTTGGTTTCAAACTCCAGTCCATGCTGCCAATTCCAAGCTTGGAAAGGCAGGATTTTTTTTTTTTTTACTTTAAAAATGCAGCAGAGAGAAAATATACTCCAGAGTCCACCTGTTACCTATTTCACAATTCTTCACCACCAGCCCCTATTCTGATCCAGACGAGCAATAGCAGGGCATTGCTTCACCTTCCGCCTGATGTGTTCCAGCTGCGGGCTGCTGCTGGAAGAAGGGCTGGTCTGCCTTCATCTGTCCCCTCACCCCTGGCCATGAGCCCCCACTGCTTCCTTTACATGGATACAGCACTCACAGAGGCTACAGGGTGGAAGGGACCGGTGGGTGGAAGGACAGCACACTATCTAAGTAGTGGAAGGGCAGCACACTAACTAAGCACAATATTTCTTTCTCAGTAAAAGGCCTCCAGATGTCTTCAAGACCCTAGAGAAAACTTACCTGGTCTTCTTTGCCCTTCTGCAGAAGAGCTAACCACCATCCCAGTCTAGCTGCTGGACTGAAATATGGCATTTACTTACAGATCTGTCCTTTTCAAAGTCTGCAGTGACTTTGGGCTGCTCTCAGATGGATGGGAGGCTATAACCACCAAGGGATAGGAAATGTCACTGACATGAAGGTACCACTGTCCATCTTTTGTGATAGCTGAATTTGCTGCAGCATGTGACTGAGTCTCATTTCTACTTGCTAAATGCCTAAAAAGATACCAAGGAATTTTCTGGGGAAAGACCAGGCCACAGTGGCTGGCATCTAACTCATTTTAAGTGGTACTGGCCTTTGGCCATTAGCTTGATGTAAGCGGTATTTTCCCTCAATTTATAAATACAATATCAATTTCTCTCTCATTTGAAATTAATCTCTTTGTTTCTGACTAGCTCTTCCACTCCTCCGTTACAGTAACACAGTTAAACATTGTCCCAAGTAGTTTCTAATAAACACAGTGATGGCTGTCTCTCCACTGGGAAGCTCTGCGTTGTCCTTCTCCAGTAGCTATGACCAAGGAGATGTGAAGTCATGGTGAAGACACTTTGGTCTTCAAATCTGAGATGTTCTCTAGCTCTGCTAGGTGTTTGGGAGAGAACTAATACAAAAGAAGAAATAACTAGTGCATATATAAACTGAAAATTAACTTTGAAACCAAGATGCTACACTGTTTTAAGACTTTTAGAACAGGCACTCAACCAACTGGTTCTTATTCTAGCAAATAAAAAAATGACTTTTTCTGACAGCTGATTAATGACTTATGAATACTGTTTCCCCACCATATCTTCACACTGTCTCAGTCATCACTGTTCATACAATAGAAAGAAATCCTCCTTCCTTGAATCTGGAACTTGAATCCTAAATTTCCCAAAGGGTAACAGCTCATCAACTTCCTTTTTTTAGGGAATTTCAGCTTAACTTGGTGCTTTTCACCATGGCAGCCACACACACGCAAAAATAGAACCAAAAATTATTGAGAATCACAGCAGAACAGAGGTACCTTGGGTTGATGGTACCTCCAAGGTAAAACATTTCACTCTCTATCACCTGTCCTACTGCAGAAACCTAAAGAGGCAAGATGTCCTCAAGCAGCTCTGATCTGCAAGCTTAATACACTCAAGGATGTCTTTCTTCCAGTCTTTTGGGTGTATTCAGAGTGGGTTTTGAACTTTTTCATCACCACTGAAAGCTTCCTTCAAAAACAGGGGCTGAGTGTTTTCCACAATTCCTGAGGATGACATGTTGTGGGAACGAACCACCAGATGTCACAAGACTTGTAACAAAATGGCAAAAAGCTGCTGAAATATGGACTGTTGCCTTCCTCTACTGTATGATAGCAAAGCTACTTATTTTCTTTCAAGGCCCCTTGAAGGCCCTTCTCTTAATCTTCAGTTCAGTATTCAAAGCTTGACCATTGCCTCTGGCCCACCACTCTGATCTTCATTTTTGTACTGTCACCATACCTGTACAATCTGGGTTTGAGGAAGGATCTTAGTGTCTAGCTAGGGGGTATCTCAGCTAGCAGGTATCAAAACGGAGCCAGAACACATTACTCTTCCCTGACCTGTTCAAAAACATTTTTCAAAGGGCAAACAACAAATGGATATGGATATGTATGGATAGTCTAACACTTGAGAGGCATCAGAGAATGAAAACAGCAGCGAGGATTTCTTGGCTCTTCTCTCCCAACACTTGGGCAAACTGTCCAGAAGGTAGCTGGTAAACAAGATGAAAAGGACATACTATAAAACGAGTGTAACTGGAAATCTCAGCCATATGGGTCCTGAACATGCTACATACAGAGCATGTGTATGTTTCATGAGAGGTATGAATGCAGAGAGCAGTAAGTGTGTCAGGTTCATATATACATACAAATTAAATATTCAGAGAATTTGATAAGAGTGGTACCTATGGTATCTAAATTAAAAAAAAATCATATAAGTATTGCTGTGGCTTTTACACCTCTGCAGGCTTCTTTTTCATTGGCAATGAGGAGAATAATGATTATAGTAATGATTGCAAACCAGTCTTCTGTTTGCAAAGTGTTTGAGTTGCTATCAAAGACAGATTTGCACATAAAAAACGTGCAAGTGAACCAGGGGGCATTTTATCTAAAAGCGCTTGTTAACTTCGACAACTGGGGTTGAGGTTTTTTTTGTTGCTGTTCTGTTATTATTTTTAATTTTTCAGGCATCTCACAGGCTGCTACGCAGGCACCAGTGTTTTACCAGATCATCTCCTGGATGACAAGGTCTGCCAAGGGGCTACAAGGGCCATAAAATACATTGTACTACTACTACCACTACTAACCTTCATCTCTGGAGTCTTACATCTGAGCTTCTGAGGCCTCCAAACAGTAAAATCTGACCAGCCGCCACCCAAGCTGACATTTCATTTGCCTCACTTAGTTATTCTCATTAGATGCATTTCCTGGAAGCTACTGGTAAGTGACAAATTTTATTTTATTTTTTTAATTTAATTTTAAAACAATTACAATTACTCTAATCTGAAAGCATGCAATCTAGCATGTCAGCATTGGTTCATTTCTACAGTTATACAGGGAAAGGTTTTAGTTTACTGTCAGCAATGAATCAGTCTTTTTATTTATGTGTGTGTTTGAAAACGCAATACTCTTGTAACTAATAATTTTCCTCATTATCTTTATGAAATATCTGCTGCCCAAAACAGAGCTAATGTAACTCCAACTCACCGGGAGATGTGCTGTTCGGTGTAGTTCAGCCACCAGAAAGAACAGGAGAGAGTTATGACTCTCAGGGTTTGTTGGTGGGTTGGTTTTTTGTGTTTTTTTTTTTTCCCTTTTATAAATTCTTTCCCAAAGTCTCCTCCACGCACGGGACTCGCTAAAATATCCGAAGTCAAATCTTAAGTCCCCTAAGCAGCTGTTGGGTCGGCAGAAGCCCAGCTGTCTAAACTTTATTGGCAGTAAATGTCATTCTTGCACACAAACTGCATGCCTGGAAAACCCAAAGGCACATCTTGGGCTATCACATCCCATCATGTTCCCCGACGAGATGTGAAAACCGAAATGGAAAACGTCAACAAACTCCGGCCGCGGCGAGGAGCGGGGCATGCCCGCTGACAAGCGTGCCGCAATGACAGAAATGGACTTGGAGTTGCAATTAGTGGCACTGTCATTTTCGGGCGCTCCTGCCAATTAATTAAGCCTGTCAAATGGAAAAACAGCGGCATTCACATGATAATTTATATAGGGAGAGACTAGCCTAGCAAAGCTGCCGCTGCAGCCAACAAAATTCCCTCCGAGCGCTTACAAAAAAATAATAAAATAAAAATATAAAGAAGTACAAGGAGGGGGGGGAGAGAAAGAAAGTTAAACTGTCCTTGTTATAATTGTTAACTCTGATCGCTCAAGTAGAAGACGGGCTGATTAAAACTCCAAACGAGCCCCTAGCTCGCTTAAATCTCAGAGTCCGGAATGATAGAATCAGAGGAGTTTATTCATACCATTAAGCCCCAGAGAACTTAATTGAAAGAAGAGCATAGCCTGGACCTTGACAAGCGGGAGGTCACAGTAATTGCTGCCGGACATATTTAACATTAAGATAATCAGGCCATTAATTACCCTTTGGATCATTAAATCAGCCAGTTGCAAAATGAAATTTCTGCCTCTATTACTCACTTGAGAGACCACAGGGGTGGCTTTTAATTTATCAGTGAGCTTGAGATACAAAGGACCAGGCTTGGGGAGGAAGGAGAGGGGGAGAAAGGGAGGGGGGTTTGCTTCAGCAGAGGCAGGAATATCAATCCGCCATGCTTGGTGATCGTGGCAAATTAACTAGGTAAGATAACCTCAGCTTCTAAAGGCAGAAGCTGGGGGTATGTAAATAGATGAGGGCAGACAGGGAGATCAGAGCCTGCACACCACTTAGCAGGATAATAAAGGAAATCATCCTTGATTATCAGTGCTAATTTGGACACTGCCGGTAGCTTGTTATGCGTGTTCTGAGTAGCATTTAATTAATTCAATTGCTTGTTAATGAGGGAAGTGACATGTGGGGAGCAGATGCCACCCAACTGCAGATGGGTTCTGGTCAGCCCTTCACAATAAAATTTTTTTTTCTTTCAGTTTTAAATTTTATTTATTTTTAAAAATGCCCTTCCCCCACTCCTGAAATGGGAAAGGTGTCAGGCACGGAGGAGCATTCAAAAGGCACAAAACACTGACCTCATCAGGCCAAGAACCGCTAAGAAACGAGACCTGACAATCGTGGATAGAGAGGTACCCATGTTCCCCCAGGCCCCATTTGTAACGCTGCGGCCTTATGCCAGGAATCGGAGACCAACAGGACTGTAACAGCAATCTGATGGCCAAAAGGCACAAGAAATGAGTGCAAGAGGAAACGGAGCATCCTTACAAAATTCAGAACACGATACCGGGATCCTAACTACACAGTTTCCCTGGGCTTGCCCTTTATCTGTACTGTCTATAATGAAGGAATAATTATTTTTACAAAAAAAGAGGAGGCATGGTTTAATTTTTTTCACAGAAGCCATGGTTTAATATTATTCATAGATGTCGCTCGCCAGTTATCCTCCAGAAACCCACGCATGCTCAGCATAGCGGACGCAAGCCTCGAAACGGCAAGCCAGCCTTCAGCTTAGGACTGTGAAAGTCTGCTAAATATAGTCAAGCTGCATAATGTTTTTTCTGACACCATTAAATTCAGTTCATTAGTGAGCGAGGGATCAAACTGGATCTTACATCGTAAGGTGAAAGTCAATTCTCAACACTGCCAGCTCCCAACTCCTGACTTCTCAGGCAGTGTCAAGAACCTCTCTATTTTCTTATAACCTTTGGTAACCGGAATAAACAGGGTGACTGCTCTGCAAACAGACTACCTGAGCACAATTGCAGCAGATGCTCCAACCCCTAAGCTCCATTTAAAGAGCTGCTGCTTGGGGCTGCCTCAGCAGAGCTTAAAAGTATGCCTGAGCGTCTACTAACCACCCACCCCTCACTTCAAAAATACATTTTAATGGAGACAGAGGTTCCTTCTACTTGGGAATACTCTCAAAAAGATGCCAAAATGGTGGAGCCCTTCATCTTTGAGGTTTGCATGTAGCTAATGCAAATACTCAGTGTCAGCTGGGTAGGAGAACAAAAAGCATGTCTGGGATGGTGCCTGGATAGCACAATGCCCTTTGTCCTCTTGGCCACCAGCTTCCATCTGGTGGAGGTGGTCTCTTCACTGGCACATTCCGTTACCCTCAGTGAGACAAAGACAGAGACCCTCGGAGCTCAGAGAAAGAGGGAGAGGGCCAGGGAGCAGATAATCACCTCCTGGAGTGGGCAGAGGGGTGGTGGCAGCTCCTTTCATTTGGAAAAGGCCAACATCACCTCAAGAAGTTGATGGTGGCAAGCAAGTCTGCCAAGCAAAAGCCACCCAGGGAAAAATAGTATGTGGAGAAAGCGAGGCATGTGAGGTGTGTCCAGAAGAAAGCTAAATATCTAGTAGGTGATCTACACACCAGTGCAAAAGGCTCAGGCAAAACATGGTGCAGACTCCCTAAGTTGGCTTCACCACATCACCGACATTCCTCCATGAAGCAGTTCTGCCCCTGCCCCACAAGGCTACTGGGCTACTCCTGTGTTGTGCCACTCCAAATCAATGTTTTAAGAGTGTGCTTAAATAGTATCAATAGCAATTAGAGGGGAAAATCCTGATCTCATCCCCAGACCCAGTTAATTGTCGCAACATTGATTTACTCTAATTTGACTTCTCACTCCAAATTAAACCCGCATAACCGAAGGAGGGACCGCAGGCAAATTCTGCCAGCTCACCTCCTCCCCTCCAAGACAATAAATTTAATATTGAATACCCTTGGAAAAAAACGGGCAGTTGTTGCAGGATCCATACTGAAAGATCTTTTTCCTTCCCCCTCCTTTTTTTTTTTTTTTCTTCCTACGAGTAATTAAAAGATGCTTTTCTTGACTAATGATCCCCCTGTTTAGAAATGGGAAGTCGATACCCCTTCACCAGCAGTCAGCTTCAATTTGTCACAGGGCTCCCGAAGTTTGAGCGGCGGTTCTCAGGGCTCCTGGTAATTGCTGGAACCAATTACCAGCCTTCCAAAGCTGACCTAATCAGGGACCCACGGACACCACCACTCAGAGGCCAGCTGGTCCCTTCTCCCTTTACCACTCGCATATTTGCCTGCGCTTGGGTTTTCCGCTGCTTCGCCAACATCTTCTACTCACCGGGAGCTCGTGCTCATTCCTCTTTCCTCCCCGTAATCACGCCAACGCCCTCGGTCTGAACTTTGCCTCATGCTACTGCTTTATTCTAGGTTGCTTCCTTGGAGATCCCACTGCACCTGCGCTCCCCACAGCCCTGGCTGCCTCCCAGTTTCACACCAGAGGCCATCCAGGGCGTCACTTTTGATCCAGGAGGCATCGCATGACCGGGAGATCTGCTTATTTTACACAAGTTGCCTCTCAGGCTTGATGAGACCTGGCACATGTTAACATCAGAGAACACACCTGGGCAATATAGCCTTGATGAAAGTAAGACGAGCAACGCCTTTTGCTATCAAAACTCTCAGGCTTTGAGTTCACACCCTCTGATCTGAGCCTTTCTGACCTTCAAAATACATTTCCAGCTTTATTTCTCCCCATGACTTTTTCAGAGAAAGAGTTTTAAGTGAATTTGAATGAACTAGGAAAGGACAGCAGTATGGTATTTCAGATGTAGTTTAAGTTTGATAAATATTTATCTAACTTTTGAGTGTACAAAATTAAAAATGTAAGTTACACTCAAAGCCAAAAATACCTCTAAAAACATTGCTGACATTTTCCTGAGTAAAGCTCTTTAATTATGCCCTGGCCTGCAGTAGTCATTCGGCAATCCTCCCTGCAAAACATTGGTCTCCCTGGGTCTCTCCATCCTTCCCCTCTACTCAACAGAAACATGAGAGACACCACTGGAGCAATTCAGTGATCAGTGCTGACTTCTCCCAAGCTGAAGGATTTGCTTCTGAAACCATGTCAAGACACCCAAGTTCCTTTTAGTCCAGCATGCGAACACTTATCGAGCCTCCCAGCCCAACAGATTCAGTATCTATGGAGCAGTCAACAACCCTTTTTTGGCTCCAGAAAAGCCTGCAGGTTTCCAGTGAGGGCTTCATCTCCAACAGAAAGACAACACGAAATGGTGAAACTCATTTATGTCTGATCTCCTCTACAAGTGTAGACAGAGGGTCCATCACTGTGTAAATGAATTTTGGTGTTTTGGAGGTGGCACAGTGAGGACAGAAGAATTAAGAGATGTGCCTACCATATGGAAACACGTGAGAAGATTGTATATGTCTAATGCCCTTTACTGATGCTTTGTGCCAAGCCTTTGAATCAGCTGGGGGAATGGTTAAGAGATCTTCTGTTCTTGTGTTTCCAACACCAAGTACAGCCTGAAGGTTTGAGCTATCATGTGGAAAGCCATGGAGGGTGGATTAATGAGTGGAACTGAAGATGAGAGCACCATGCAGGACAGACGGTAGTAAATGGGGTTGCAGAGGTGAATGAGGATATGAACAAGTTCAGGAGAAACTGGGAAGAAAACATGGGAGTACTTCCCTCTCCCATCTGATGTGGCCTTGGTGAGAACTCCTTAAAGCCACAGCACGTTGAGTGTGGGAGCCTCCTCACACAGTATCTCTACGACTCAGCTGATCCCAGAGTTCACCAGCATGAGCAAGAACAGAGCCCCAACACCAGCTCCCAGCTCTCTTCCACTTCAGAAGGAGTTTTGAGGAACACTTCTTTCTTCCCTGATTTTCAAATACCCTTGGACTCCCGCCATCTCTCCTCCACTAGAACTCCAAATCTCAGCGCCCCAACATATTTCTACTTACTTACTTTCTTGCCTCTTCCTCCAGTCTCTCAACTTCTTCAACTTCCTCAACAACAACTTCAATAATTTCCTTCCCCTTCAACTCCTCAATAACAAAAAACAGGGGTTTGTTTAACCCCATTGGTAGGTCCATTGTAGCCACTTTTGATAGGATTCCTCACACAAAACTGCCAACAGCAGTGGCAAAATGGAATGCACAACTTATACCTAAACAACTTCAACTTATTTTCTTACCACATCTTGGACAGAAGGATTATGATGCTAGTAGAGACCAAAGTAAAGTACCAAAGGAGGCACACACTTTGAAAAAGCAGACATTTCAGGTATTTATGTGAAAAATATCACTTCAGTCCCCACTGTGAATAGTGCAAAAAACAGGAGTAGCAAAGCAAGATTACAATTGTTTTGTGGGAAGATTTTCACGTAACCTTAATTCTACTTTTCCTAGCAGCTCTTCCATCATGTAAGTATGCACTTGGACACACAGATGTAAATTAATATTTATAAACTGGATCTTTATACCTCTTGTTGAAAAATATTTTAGTCCAGAAAAGGAAAGTGCAATTATGTCACTGACAAACATAAGCAGCTGAATATAAACACGAAGATGCACACAACAAAGAACTAAAATAAACTCTAAGCACGGAATACAAAGAGAACAAAGTTGAATTTTTTATAAGTAAAACTCACTTCTAAACTTACAAACCTGAATAATTTAATTCAGATGGATGGCTCTCTTTTCATCACAGTCACACATATTTTAGACTTTTCATGACAGCATCTTTACTATATGTATATTAAAATATTTCTTAAAAATGAAATAAATTAAATTGAGTATATGCCCTTTCCTTTTAAAATTGTTTAGAACTGAGATATCTCTGCAGCTCACCTCAACAGTGAGGAGCAACAAGTATTTGTTAGGTGCAACAATATCTCTGGATTAAAATAATACTAATGACTGAAAGGGAGCAATAAGTTGATTTCAATCTACCTGATGAAATAATCATATTAGCTGTTTAATAAAACACACGTATACGACATACAGTCTCTGTATGAACAAAACCTCTGTGTAGGTCTCCCTGGACATTTTTACATGCATAGTCATTCATCTAAGTAGCCTGATTAATACACTGGCTTCATTCTCGAAGATGAACCAAAGGTGGCACCACAAATTCATTTTTCAGTGCTAATGAAATAAAGCAATAAGAAACAGTTGACTTTGTTACAGACAACAGTACAAATCTACTCCTACACCTTAGGAGATGGTGCAGGTTATAATTTCTCCTGATCCAGTACTGGAAAAAGCAGGATCCAGAGATACACATCAACAAAACCAGAACATAATTCCCTCTGAACTCTTCCATGTGCAGGAGGCAAACACTGAGGCCTATAGCTCCACCACTCCGTTTGCTCTCTGGGGACTGCCCAGTGCTGGGATGCCGGCTGCTCCCCTGGAGCTCATCCCAAGACAACTATAACACGTTTCTGAAGACAACTTCACAGGCTGGCCCAGCTGTGTGAGGCAGTCCAGAAGGTCATTCTCCTGCCTGAATGCCGCTGCTGAAGCCCAGTCTGCCAGAGGCCACTTCGCTCCCCCCAAGCCAATACCTCAGGTATAACTCCTAGCACCTCCATCTGAAATTTACTACAAATCAGGGAAGTATTTTCAAAACATCTTCCTTTGACACTGATCAGATAAACTAAGCATCAAATACCTTTAGCTTGTGATAGGCCAATGTATGGCAGAAAGAAGGTTTTCACTGTGTTGAGCTATGACAGGTAAGTAAAATACCGTTCTTTAAGAAACATCCCCCTGCAACTTCTGGTTTCGCATATATCACATAAAAAGAAGTAAGCAAGTCCATAATCACAGAATCACAGAATGTTAAAGGTTGGAAGGGACCTCAAAGATCATCTAGTCCAACCCCCCTGCCAGAGCAGGATCACCTACACTAGAGCGCACAGGAACGCGTCCAGGCGGGTTTTGAATGTCTCAAGAGATGGAGATTCCACAACCTCCCTGGGCAGCCTGTTCCAGTGCTCAGTCACCCTCACAGTGAAAAAGTTTTTCCTCATATTTTTCTGGAACCTCCTGTGTTCCAGCTTCCACCCATTGCCCCTTGTCCTGTCAGTGGACGCCGCTGAAAAGAGCCTGGCTCCATCCTCCTGACATTCCCCCTTGACATATTTATAAACATTGATGAGGTCACCCCTCAGCCTCCTCTTCTCCAAGCTAAAGAGATCCAGCTCCTTCAGCCTTTCCTCATAAGGGAGATGCTCCACTCCCTTCACCATCTTTGTGGCTCTACGCTGGACTCTCTCAAGCAGCTCCCTGTCCTTCTTGAACTGAGGGGCCCAGAACTGGACACAATATTCCAGATGCGGCCTCACCAGGGCAGAGTAGAGGGGCAGGAGGACCTCTCTAGACCTACTTGCTACTCCCCTTCTAATACACCCCAGGATGCCATTGGCCTTCTTGGCCACGAGGGCACACTGCTGGCTCATGGTCATCCTGCTGTCCACTAGAACCCCCAGGTCCCTTTCCCCTGCACTGCTCTCCAGCAGGGCAGTCCCCAACCTATATTGGCACATGGGGTTATTTTTTCCCAAGTGCAAAACTCTACACTTGCCCTTATTAAACTTCATCAGATTTCTCCCCGCCCAGCCCTCCAGCCTGTCCAGGTCTCTCTGAATGGCTGCACAGCCTTCTGGTGTGTCAACCACTCCCCCCAACTTCGTATCATCAGCAAACTTGCTGACAACATTCTCTAATCCCTCATCCAGATCATTGATGAATATATTAAACAGCACCGGCCCAAGCACTGACCCCTGAGGGACCCCACTAGACACAGGCATCCAGCCAGACTCGGCCCCATTGACCACAACCCTCTGGCTTCTTCCCTTCAACCAGTTCTCGACCCACCTCACTACTTGGTCATCCAGACCACACTTCCTCAGTTTACCTATGAGGATGCTGTGGGAGACGGTGTCAAAGGCCTTGCTGATGTCCAGGTAGACCACGTCCACTGCATGGCCACCATAATGAGCGGGACTTTCAACACTCATGATGAGAAACCAAAGACCTGCCAGCCAAGCACTAATTCCTGGGTGAGCTTGAACTACTGAAGGCAGATTATTAATCACAAACCCATAGTCCAAGAGCCAGGAACTTTGCGGCCGACCAAAACAAAGAAACGCATTACAGTGTAATTTAGATTGAGGAACAACCAGGCAGGAGGTTTCAGTCTCCCACTGTTTTGTCAGTCAGTCAATTGAACAAAAAAATTGTAGAGCTGCTGAGAAAACCTTCACAAGTGAAAAAGTAACGGGGTCGCTCAACTTTTGACACACACTCTTTCTGGGTATGCAGTGAAGATATATATACATCATGATTTTTACAAGGTGTACTCCAAAGGAGAATTTTACAAGTCCATGTTGTAAAATGTTGCAGTGCCCTACCACCTCTGACCGAAAAGCCAAAATGAGGATTTATGCTCTCACAAGCTTGCCGCCTCGGCCACGTGCAGTATCACATACTGTGTGCCATGGCGAGATGGAGTCAACCAGCCTACCTTGTGGAGTCTGACGAAGGTTTCATATGGCCCTGGCTGCTCTCCTCCCAGACGCTGTTTGCCAGCTCGTTCCCAATAGAAGACATCACCTTGATGAGCTCTATAGGCCAGTCATCCAGGTCGAGAGAGCGGACCCGGGAGAGGTGCGTGCCAAGGTTTCGGTGTATACCTGAGCATTCGATACACATGAGGGCTCCCAGATTCAAGCTTGCCCAGTCGGGGTCTACGGGAAAAAGGACACAAGCAATTACTACAATGAAACACCTAATGAAAACTTCCAGTTAATGTTTGTGCATAAAGATTTTGGCCCCAGGGATAGGAAAAAATCCCCAAAAAACAGGTGTCCTGTCCTAAAGCATCAGTGGGAGGTCTTTCAGAAGGGTCAATTTTGCCCCGCTGAGATACTAAATCTTCTGAGAAACGCTCAAGGAGTAAAAAAAAAAACATTGTGGAGGTAGAGGTGTCTCAAAAGACATACCATTCCACCTCCAGTCGAAAGAGTACTAAGAATTAGACAGAAAAGAAGAAACAAAGAAAACACAAACGCAGTGGCAGGCTGCTGCTGCTGAAGTAGTGGAAAAAAAGCCCCTCCTTGGGAATCTAGAGCCACTTGTAGCCAATTACAAGGGAAAAAGGAGGAAAAAAAAAAAGACTAGATACAATATCTCTGTTGCTAACTATATCAACTCCCTTAATAACCATCTATATCATCACCTACATATGGCTTTTACATCTAACACACTATGGGGTATGTTTTCATCTCTAAGATCAGGGAGATAAGTACTAAGACGAAAATGTGAGACTTTGAACAGCCCCAGTTTCAGTGTATGAGGCAGAAGGATTACACACACACACACACACACACACACACAAAATAACCTCGCAAATGATAAGGCTGTGACAAAACTGACAAGAGCCGGGAAATTCAAAGTCATTTCCCAAGATGGTTCACTTTTTTGGTCACCGTCCTGTGTTATTTAAATCTAGATTTGCATGAATCTCCCTCTCTCCAACAAACATCCATTTTAACAAATGCAATGAAAGATGTATGGGAGGAATTTTTGGTGTCTTTTTTTTCTCCCTCCTGCTGTCAGATCTTTTCTTCTCGCCTCACCCTGAGCTTCCCAAAGAACTAGTAGGCTATCACGAACGCCAAGCAGAAAAATGGTGATTAATTGAGAGGGCAGGCAATTTTTATTCAAATCTAAATGAAATTTAGAGCTAATAAAAGATGAATTTCCACTGTCCCCTTCCATTCAGGTAAATTTCATCCAAAGACTTATTTCGACTTTGTATAACCCGAAGTTGAAAAGCTATTTTTGGCAGCCAAAATACGTGGAGACAAAACATTTCCTAGTCCTTTGCCATGTCACATTTGGACAAAAAATATGAAAGGAAAGCAGATAATTTTAAATTCAAAGTTTCGCATTTCATTGAAGGCATTTACTGACATTTTTCAATCAGTCATTAAAAAGTCTCAAAATATCCCCAGTAAGAAAAAAATACCCTATCGTATTTCACTTCAGCAGAAAAAACCATCTTTTCTTAAAGAAGTTCCTGTCCATGCCAAGTCTTATACTAGGAATATACACCATTTCAGATCTCCAAAATAATAAGATGAGACAAAACTTCTGACACACTTCTCAAGTTCTTGGTAAGACAACTATGACAAACTCTTTTCTTGCATATTTCTTCAGGTCACCTCCACCAGTTTCAGTGCCTTGCCAGTGGGAGAACCAGTAGTACATCTGAAACGCACTAAAAACCCCGAAATACTAATTTGTTAGTAAAAGCTTAAACACACCAGACAATAACTTAAAATTTGCAAAACGTGGCTCAGAAAGAAATCTCTGTCCCTGACTTGCAAAGGCCAGGGTTACCTTCACAAAAAGTAAAAGCGCCATGAGCTCAAAGAGGCATGAACTCAGAATGAAGTGAGAGAAAAAAATACTAATATTTTCCCAATTATCCCAACAGAGCTGACGTTAGGACCTCCCAGATACCTGTGTACTTGAAGCACATCCAGTGTATCTTTTACTGAATAAATTCTTAGTCACCGACTTCAGACTGAAAGTGCTGGTATGATTGAAGTAGTCCACCAAAGCGATAAGAAGCGAAATGAAATTTTATGAGGACAGCATTTTAAATTTCAACAATCTGACAACATGCATCTGAGTTCAAAAGTGGCAAAGTAGGAAAGGCAAGTGTTGAACTCATTATAGACATCCAGTGAAAAAACTAGACCTGTTGATCTTGGTTATCTTGGATAACGTGGAGCAAGACAGAGCTCTCATGAGGAGCATGGACAAGTGACATCGTTCGATGGATTCTGAGAAAGAACTGACACGATGTCACTTACGATTTCTGTTTCAGTGATGCCACAAGTCACTACCCACCAATCATAAAGCCAAGTTATTGTAAACTACATGCTCAGGGATGTTCCTGTTTGCAATTCACTGCTCCTTCCTTCACCTGCATCTTCCTCTTCCCATAGGGAGCTGAACACTTTCAAAGTTTCATTCTTGAAATTTGTTACCATTGATTTATACTGAAAAAACCCACACATGGTTAGTAAGCCATAACTATTCAACCTGATTTCTACCCCCGCCCCCATTTTTTTTTTTCAGGTGATCAAAAATCAGTTCCCTTTTCCTGCTGATGCTAAGAGTAATTCTGAGTTGGAGGATGCTCAGAATACTTAAACCCACACAACACGCTTTTCTGCAGTACGTACACATCCAGATTTGATGGCAAAAGAAGGAAAAAGCCCATTCAGTGCAGGTAGAGATGGTATAAAGCTAATTTCTGCTCTTTGTTTTACTTACAATTTGTCAAACAAAACATGAGCTTTTTAATGTCACTGTTAAAAGCGACTACAATTTTCTGCTGTCCATATTCTTAAAGGTGCTTTAGTTATCTCCTTCTTGAAAAACGTCCTCCCCATTTGGACTTGCAAGTCAATCAGATCGGTCATTTGAAGGTGAAAGTTCTTGCAACAGCTCTTTTAGGAGGATAACCCCTTCCCACCATCTCCTTCATCCCTTCGGAGTTGAGGTGGCCGATGAAAGGCTTTGCCATGCTAAATCCTCACAAGTTCAGCATGTGTAAGATACCTCAGGACTGAGCAGAGGGAATCTCTAAAGGAAGGAACAGAAGGGCCAGAAAAAGACAAAACAGGGATGAATGCATCTTGCAGAGTCGTGGCAGAAGAGAAAAGTTTGCATCTTTCCTATTCTTTGAGAGTTGTTTTTTTGTTTTTTTTTTATTCTGCATATCAAATTGAATCTCGTGACGGGAATGGCAGGTTTCTCAGGGCCACCAAAATTATTACTTCAGTGTTTGGCTTTCAAATACAAAATACACCATAAGAAGTTATTTGACTTCTGGACTGGAAAACTCACGATGAGACTCTCCCTCTATAATTGCTTCCGGTTTTCTTTTACAAGACCTGATATTCCATGCTCTCCAGGCACCCTGAAAGAACGACTCATGTTTATCCTCTCATCTGCTTTCTAAGTGGGAAGACTGGAGGAGCTGAAATCCGTCAGGGGCAGAAATTTAGCTGGGTTTGCCTAAGTAATTCGATCATCTTCAGCGTTTTCAGCAACACACATAAGTCAGCACTGAGACTCCAAAGCTCTGGGAAAAGACAACATCAGTTTGCCTCTGAAACAGGAAATGACATCTTCTTGAGCAAAAATTCCAGCACTTACAGAGCACTTTTTGCATCATCTATTGCTCTGAGATGGAAACCTTAAAAAAAAAAAATGCTGAAAAACTTTAGTGTGAAACTGCCAAAGGGCCAGAAGGCTGGTGGCACACAGATGCTGCTGGTAATACTGCTGCTGATTAACATACAAGGCAGAGATTCCCTGGTGAAACGAAACGCTGTGATGAAGTGCTAAAAAGGCAAAGAGCTCTAGAAAGAGGAAGAATGAGACTTCTGAAGTGGAAGATTGATGGCTCTTGAATAGAACTGAGGGACAGCAACATCTCATATTCCTTTGCTCCCAAACATCTGGCTTTGTGGAGATGCAAACAACGCAAGCTTTCCACAAGAGCACTGGTGTTTGTGATGCTAAATGCTCTGGGGGTAAGGACTGCCAGGCAAGGCAGAAAGGGAGAGGGAAATAAAGCCTGGCAGAAAAAGTAGCAGGCTTAGGTTCACCTCACGTGCACGTTCACATTTTAAGATACATCGCTTTGGAAATACCTCAAATTTTTCAAAACTGGCCTTAAAATTAGGAAGGTCAAATGGCAAGAAGAGTCAAAGAGGGTATATATCATCTCTAAGAATACAAACAATTAAGAGGCTCCATCTGAGATTCCAAAATCCCTCTCCCCTCCCCACCTGCACAAACCACCCAACAGAGTGCTGAATGTTGCCAAAAAGGGCAGTCCCACCCTGCCCTCTCTCAGCAATATATTCTTGGCACATCCCTCCTGCTGGCACCATGCACATGCGGCCAGCTTGACCCATGAAGCAATCTGGATGAAAACCAACCTGGATGAAACAGGGGCAGGGGAAAAAAAAGAAGCAAAAAAGCGCTGCTTTCTTGCACAATCATTTTCCTCATTAAACACCTAGCTTGGATGCATAAATACTGGGGCACGTGCATGACTGTGGAGAGAAACGTATGTCTTGGGGACAGTGTGGACTCAGGGTAGAGCTGAAACAGATCACGGATACACCAGAAGGACATGCGTGGGTGTGGGAAGTTGTCCTCAGTGAAGGGATTGTACATTCCCCCTCTGCCTGGGTGAGTAGTCAGCAGGATCTACAAAAATGCCACCCACAGCTGTGCAGACCGACTGGAGCAGAAATCATCATGGTCTGCTCACAGACAGCAGTTGAGTACTTCAAATAAGCTAAATATACATCTAAGTCACTTGAAGACCCTGTCCTTCTCATATGCAGCACAGCATCTTATAAACCTTTTACCTGAACTATATCAAAGCTCTGGTGTAAATCTGAACAACTACCAGGTCAATATGAAAGAACACTAATAAATAAGAGTCACTTTGGGCTGTATAGGTTAAAAGATCAGCCAAAGCAACATTTTCTCTTGTTTATTGCATGCTGGGTTACTAGCCAGTGGAATGTAAAGACCTTAATATATCAGTGTTGCTATCATTTCTCTCTGTCTGTCAAAAGTGCCTGTGAAATTCCTCTTTGGAATGGCCCTCCAGCAGGTCAACAAGCTGTTCTGACAGCATCCCAGTCCTGGTGCTCAAAGCCCGGTCCAGCCAGGGCTCACATCCCCGTGTCCTGAACCACTGGGGATAGGGCAGCTGTCTCTGTTCTCGATCCATCCCCTACAGCCAGCACACAAATATCTGACAGGTTAGAAAAGAAGCAATCTTAAACCAGTCGGTAGGTGAAGCCAATTTTGACGGTACAGAAAAATCCTGTTTATTTTAAATGGCTGTTAATCGGCTAACCACCTTCCCTTCAAGTCTTCTCAGGATGAGGCAGGGGATAACAGGTTTGTTTGGTGGATGACTCAATTGGTAGCCATACAGAGAGGCAATTAGTCATGTAAAAGCATGTGCACTTCTGTATGAATGTTCATTTTAAAGTTAACTCTGATGTTAGAACAGCTTAGGCCAATAGTCAAAACCCTAAATGGCCAAGTTTTTTTTTTTAAAAATGTACCCAAAGAGAGCTAAATGCATATTTTTCCATTTTAAGCACATGTAAAAATCACAAGAAAAGTTCTGACTTTCAAGTATCAAAGAAATAAAAATGCACAAGTTCTCAAGCCTCCTGTTTCTACAGCTAATTGCTTTAGAGCAAGAGTACTTCCTTTTTGTGGCTTTGTTGCAAACCCCTGGAACTAAAGAGCACCAGAATAATGACCTCAGCTGGGGTTAGTGAGGTGAACTGCAGCTCAAAGTATTCTCAGGAACACTTTTCTGAACACTAAGTATATGTTTTAAAAAATAAAAAAGGAAAAGAAACACAAAGAGGAGAAAAAAAAATCCCAAATCACTTTTCTAGTATCCAGATATAATGAGCAATGACTTTAGTTTCTTCTGACAAGTAACCCTGAAAAAAACAAACCAAAAAACCCACCAATCAAGCTCCACCTCTATGAAAATAACACCATGTCACATGTGCCCTCTCCACACAAAATTGGAAGACAATGGAAGTAACTGATTTCAAACTTCTTTTTCCTTTTCTTCAAAGGAAAGTAAAGAAATGCTGACATTTTAAGTGGCATGTGAAAACAACAAGGGGGAGAAATTAGGACGCATCTGACACAGCATATGTTAGGCTACAAGTAAATATAAAATAAGCTTGACTCCATAATGAAGAAGAAATGTGCAAATAACATATGAATATAAGACCAAAGAAAGGCAAAGCCCACGGCAAGCGTTCACCTAAGTCTTGACCAAGGTCAAGTCTTGGCCAAGAAGGGGCGAGTTTTCTGAAGACAAGTGGCCATACTTACTCTGTGCTTCACAGTCCACGCAGTGGGAATTGCCTCTGATGTTCCTTATGGACTGAAGGGCCATGGCCTCATTCTGACTCGTCAGGCGGGACTGCATAAAAAACCACATAAGTAACAAATGAGAACCAAATCAAATTGCACAACTCGACTGTCAGCTCAACAAACGGCAAAACCCAAAGCTTAGACCAAGGCTGAATGAACATGATAAGAAGCCTAAAGCCTCCGATTTGCCTCCCAAGAGATGGTGATCCTTTGGCATCTCCAAAAACTGCAAGTCCACGCCTGCTGGGCAGGGACTCCTCTTTCCTCCCATGTTTCTTGACAGCTTGGGATTTCTCCCAGGGCTCTCTCCACCCTGTGCAGAAGGTCCCAGCACTTTTGGGGTCTCCAGATTGGCTTCTAACACGTGGGGAGACCACACAGAGGAAAATCGAGTTTGAGAAAGAACACTGCTATTCACAAGAAGAGTAGTCACAATGTAGGTTTGCTTCTTGAGATAAATTGGATAAGAATATTATTTTATAAAATCAATTTCTTTTATTGATGTGCATGCTTCTGCTAATGAAGACTAAGGGAAGGTTTGCAAAAGCAGCTGAAACCTTTTTATCATCAAAAGGTCAGACTTAATCAGATGGCTCCCATTTAAATTCCCTCCATGGTGACCTGCCAATGACCTCTACTTGGACCTGGAGAGACTGTCACGATGTGCAAGTAGTTCAGCCTTACCCAATCAACCTGTCTTGTGGACTCCCTGAGAAGAGAACTGTTAGCTGCAGTAAGTGCTGAGCTCTGTAATCAATTGATTTAAGGAGGATGAGGACCAGGTCATAAGTATGGCCCTGTGGAGGTATGTCCTCCTGCTCTTTCAATGGGACACCTCCTAAACCTGTCCAACCAACTGCACTTTGCTATTCCAGCTAGTTCCTCCAGCATGTTTTGAGACCTCACTAACACCTCACAGAAAAAAAAACCCTTTCTGAGCCACTTACCAGCAACTCTTTATCCTCTTTGTATTAATATTTTTATATAGGTTTTAGTGTACAAATGTCTTCTTTTGTGCTCTCTTAACATACACATCAGAATGTGTAAATCCAGGAAAGGCAAGAAAACATGTAAGTAATGACCTTTCTCTATTTCACAAATACCTACTGGAAACAAGTACTTTTTTTAACAAAATGGGAAGTGAGTTATATTATGATGAGGGTAATTACTGGTGTCTGATCTACTCCTGTAGACCTGGGCAATAAAAGCAGGCATTCATTTCAAAGTATCAGTCTCTTTCTTGCAATACAAAATCATTAAAGACAACTGTTAGGTGAATAATGTTAAAGGATGCACAGGTCTGAACTACTATTGCCCACTTGTCTTTCTTTCCGACTCAGTACCTTGCTTTCTAGTTGCAGAAATTACAGACACAGAGACTCAACAAACAGAAGCTCTCCTGTCCTTCCATAACTGAGCAACGGCTGAAGAAGTCTCAGATTTTACACATTTATTTTGACAGGAACCAAAAATAAATTGCTTCTGTCATCATCACTCTAGGAGCGCAGGTTTAAAATTCAAAGTTCTTGATTTTGCTTTTGTCTTGATCACCCACCATTACTTATTTTTAGCATTACTCTGCATACCGCACCTTGTTCTTGCTGCTCTCACAGGACTGTAAACTGGCCAAGATCTGACTCTCTATGGCTTGTACCCACGCATCTCTTTCTTCATATGTGGTAGCTTCAAAGTGCCACGTCTGGCCAGTGAGAGAGACAATGATGAACTCAAAGTTTTCTTCTTGTTCTGAAAAAGAGCACAATAGGAAGGAAAGATTAAGTTTATTGACAGCTAGACCTAAACAATCTTGGCTGATGAGCATTTCTGCAATGTAACAAGTGGGTCTGGACATTTTTGGTTTGAGGCTAGATATATACAACTATCGAGCAGTTGCACAACCATCAGAAAACAACTTGTGGATCTGCTGCTTTCTCTCTCCAAATGTTATGCAGATAAACCTCTGTTTTGGGTAAATATTCAGTTCCTGTGTGAATTTCTGAGTTTGGTATCAAATCTATACCCTTCTTGAACACCAAGTGGATAACAAGCATCACTTAGGTTTAAATCTGAGGTGCTAAGAGCTACATCATGTAAAAATCAAAATGTGTCACAAAGTAACTTATAATATGAATGGACTATAAAGAGCTGACAATACAGAAAATGTGATAATTTACACTCATCCTTCACGCAGTTTTTTACACGCATAGATATATTAAAAGCAGACCGGTGCATCTTGTCTACAGCATAAATACACTGGGTTATAATACAGGATTAAAATCAGTTCAACCTATTCAACATTCACGTTCAGCACAGGAGATGAGAAAATGATCTGAGAAGCCAACAGAAAGGGTCAATGAAATATCCTTAGGGCTACTAGAGTATAAGGACAAGTATTCAGGCCAGGGGAACGCAGCATATGAAAACACCAGCAGAACTGAACTAAATGGACACAGGCTTCAACTACACATGGGACACCAAAGTCAAATTAAAAAAATCAAGGAAGTTGAAGCAGAGCGAGTGGAATTGGGAAGGGCAGGCACGAAGCATGAAAGGAAAAGAATAATAGAGCACAAAGTTCTGGTGAACGTCAGCCATAATGGGCTTTAGAAAGAGCATTTACATTCGCTTGCCTGCTAATGACTTACTATACATTCAGAGTCATGAAACTGCTGCATTACCTTGTCATCCATAGGCACGCAAAGATAAGTGACAAATCTAGTGCTAGCTATAAAGACAGTACGGCTGCTCACTGGCAGTCATTTTCTCAACCTGTGGGACAACTGGTTTTCTTTGATAAACTCCATGCTAGCAAGGCCAGTGCTTACACTGCTTTAATGATGCCTCAAAAAATAGCAGAAGGTTAGAATAAACATGGAGGTGAAGGTTACACCCAGGTGCATGAGCTGCATTAAGCAGCAGTCTTACTAAGAAAATATAATTAAAAAGAGTGTGGGATAAGTGGGAAAAGAAAGATAAGAGAAATGATGCACCTGTATGGCTATAAATAGTTCTCACTTCTGCAACACTGTGTTAAAAATAAACAGGTAGAATCATTATCCAAAATGCTATCATTAAATAATGGGAAAAAAAGCCACATTTATCAAACAGCTTTTAAAAGTATATGAGGAAGATGAAAAAGGAACTACTCAATAAAGGAAATTATGCTCAGTCCTGCGCACTGCCTCGTGTAGCAGTTGTTGTGTTCCACTTACGCAGAAGCGGTTTGGCACATGGTCAGAGGGGAGGACACGGGCCATTGCAGCGCTACGCATGTGTTGACGAAAACAGGGAATGATGGTGAAGGAAGAGAATATAAAAAACCTGAGTCCCGCCTGAAGCAGCCCTCTGCAGTGTCCTATTTAAGAAATTCAGCATTTTCAAGCCTTCTAATGGCTTTTGAGTCATAAAATTTTGTACTTCTCCAGTCTTACCGAAGGAGGGATTTCCAAATGCTGGCCACTACACGTTCAGAAGAGCCTTCTATACAAATCACTCAGGGCAGGTGGTACTGAGACATCTGTATCATTACGGCAGGGACCCCGCACCAGGTAGTAACACAAAGGCCGTTTGCGGCCTCACTGTATTTTCTGCTGCTCGTGCCCCTCTCCCTCAGCCTTTCCCTTCTCCACTCAAAGCTCTGCTTCCAGGCTGCATCAGATTTTCCCTGCACCTCTCACCTCTAATGCTGTGCTGTACTGCTTCTATGTAAGCCAGAGGTTTGCTATAAGTTAAGGGGGCTGCCTGCAAGAGAAAGTAAGTCTTTTTGCCACCTCGAGTTAAAAATTCCCTGCATCTCCGTTTTAAGCAGGGAGGATGCAAAAACATGGAAGAGGACAACAAGAAAGGAGACTTCATTCACACTGGCAGGGCCGACTTGTACACACATAACTCTTCAACATGAATATATGGTAAATAACTAATACTCAACTAATACTCAAGAACTATATATGGTGTATCTTTAGAGAGCTTCTCTGCTCTCCTGTACCGGTTCATGCCACTGTCTAAGAACTAGGTGACTTCCCGGCATTACATTTCCAGACCTTAAAAGAAGTAGATACAATCAAGCTGCAGCATCATTGAATCCTCCTACCTCCTACTTGCCAATAATCCCGATCTCATGCACGAAGCTGGTTTGCCCAAGTACGACTTAGGAGAAATAAGCTCTGCCCCGTCCAAAACCAAGGTTGAAACACCGACCTTGCAGTGGTACCTCTGCAAACTTTGTTTTCCAGAAATGCTACACAAAGTTATTCCCCTGCTTACGGAAGCCCTACAGCAGAGGACACAAACCTGGCTATTCAACTGAGTGGACTGAAATTCAGGAAACATCTCCAGCCATTTCCCGTGATCGCTCTTCTATATGCCAAGTCTCCCCTTCCTAAAGGAGAAGCTCCCTTGCTTCATCTCCTGACCTTTTCTGCTATGACACCGACAAAAGTAGTAAAGACCTTGCACAGCCTTTGTGGCTCAGGATTGCAAAGTCCACGTTACACACCGGTGAGTCTGTCCTGGTACAGCCCCACCGTGGGTTATGAGGACTATACCGTGTTTTAAGGCTGGGTTGGAAGGACAGTTTGTCAGGAAATTAGTTGACAGTTACAGTTTGTCAGGAAATTAGCTGAAAACTTGGTCATTGCTGATTAGACATTAGGAACAGACAAGCTTTCACTCTCTTGATACCTGCTGAAGCTACTCCCTAAAATGCTCAGATGAAAAGTTGAAGATGTGCTCAATAATGCATTTTCTGCCTAAATACACCATGTATTTTTTTTTAAGCGCAATTGTGAAATAAAGCAGCAGTGCCTGCTCCACATCACCCACAGGGCAATGCCTACAAAAAACAAGTAGCAACTGTCTATGTCCTTAACCACTGCATACATGAACAGGAAAATCCAGGCAGTAGAATGAAATTGTTCAGTTTTACTCTTCAGCTAAATTATAGGTTGTGCTACTTAAATCCCTGTGAGCCCAATCACAAAATTTTATTAAACAGTTTTCCATGTTTAACAGTTATTCATAGAAAGGTCCACTATAATAGTATTTTAGCACCATCAACCTGTCGAAATCAACCTGCCCAATTACTCCAAACTACATTAATAACACCGGATATTACACTAATTGTGTCCAGTTTCTATGCAGACGAGGTCCCACGGGGCTAATTTTGCATCCTTAGGGGCAAGCAACTCAGCCATCAACCCGATTTCACTAGGAATCCCTTCTCATTACACAGGTCCAGGCTGTCAAACTTTTTTTTTTTTTTAGAAGAAAGGTTAATGGGCCAATCAGTCATCAATTATTTCCTGGAAGGCCAGCAGACAAAGGGTTAACATGCGAAGAACCAGCTGCAACTGATTTCCATTTGGAAGTTATTATCAACAGGAGATGTCTACGGTTTTGTTGTTGTTTGCTTTTTTTTTTTTTTAAAGTGGAAAGGGGTGGCTAGGACAGGAAATGAGATGCAACTTTAAGATGATGATGATATGGAACCTAAAGCACAAGAGATATTTTTAATTTAGTAGAAGTGGGTATGTGATAAGTGAATTTTAGGAAAACCACCACACCCTCATAACCACAATACCACTTCCAAGAAACTACGGTACCATCGTTTATGCTCCATGTACTGTTTTACCATTATCTTTTCACAGCAAAGTTACTCCATTTAACCCAAGTTAACATTTATTTTGTTCTGCCAAAAGACAGACACTGCTATAGCCCACCCACTTATGGAAAACAAGATATACAGTTTCTTAAAAGCAAGGGATTGTGCAAGAGAAAACAAACATTTAGGCACGGTCTCACTGCATTCCCGAACCAATGCCTGTGTTTATTGTATGTAACAGAGATCAGATTTAGAAAACTACATTGAAAATAACTACAGGATACAATTAGTCTGTAACTTGTTCCAGAGGACTCAATTAAGTCTACTAAAACGTAAGGAAAACACATGTCCAGAAGCAGTTATGCCTCTTGGTATCCCGTAAGAGCAGTTCTAAATGCGCACCTATGGGCTTCTTCACCATTTCCACTCCCCACATCTTTTTACTCTCAATATTAAGAACTTCATAAATAGCGACCAACACCTTGCACCAGTGGTGGGTAACCACAAACACAATTTGAAGCCAACAGAAGATAAGGGTCTCTTTTACAGTCAGAAATTACACCCATCCCAAAAGGTCACTTTTAAGCAGAAAGAAAACTCCCCCAAACCTACTTTTCCACAAGTATAAAACAAAGACTTGACAGGCTTAAGGCATTTTTTGTAGGCATACATGACTATTTTATCCGAATTAGAATTAAAACTGGATCTTCTGGCTTTGAAGCCAACCAGCCTCTTTCCCTAGGTGCCAGATTTTGCATTTGCATCTCTGCCCAATATAGTTGTCAGAGGATCCTGGTGCTGCTGCTAATTAACAGTAACTCATGGTGCACATCTGGTGGATGATGCCACTCATGCAGGAAACACTTTCCAGCAACAAGAAGTGCAGAACCAGAAGATTCTCAATGGCATATTTCAAACACCCATGAAGCATCTTCAAGAATTGAGGTTACAGCTTGTAACCTAGTCAAGCCTGCCTCAAGTAACACTGAGACCTATTTAAACTCCCTTTTCATCAGCACTCTCCTCCATCTCTCAAAAACCGCTTCTGCTCAAGCACCCCTCCTTAACAACCCTTCAAGAGCTGCCAAGGTGCCCCAGCCACCAACATCAGATGTTTACAATACACAATTTGTTTACAACAAAGGCGCATGTTATTTACATACTGTGTAATGTTAACTTTCACTACCTTTTGCCACTCAGTGTAAATTATCCCTGTAACTTGGAAGATAAGTGTGTTTATTAGCTGCCTCAATTAAGGAAATATTTGTGCCATGTCCCACTGGGCATGCCTATGCTAATACTTCTCTCCCCTTTCCAAACCCAGTGTCTAAATCTAATTAGTTTTGAAAATCAACCCTATCAGGACAGTGCAGCTCTGCTGTCAGTTGCCCACAGCTCTTGATAAAGGTTGTGTTCCAGTGGAAGAATTTTTCAGCGGTACTGTTTTATATTGCTACCAGTGAGGCAAACTGATGATGAACGGCTGGTTTCTAGCTCAAGGGACTAAGCCCCTCCTGCCATACGTACTCGCTGTTTCATTTGGGTGCCAAGACAACATGGTTTGAAGAAATCCATGAAGTAATTTTTAAATTCAGTTCATACAAGTGAGCATACACTTGCATCAAGCATTTCCTAACACACCTCAGGCCTGTGGTTTACTTTTTAAATTACACGTTTCAAAGCTGAAGAGCTTGCTCAGCTGAGAGGTGTTTGTGAAGCTGCGTCTGTTGGTCAGAGCTTATTTTGGGGGCTCGGAACAGCCTCCCCCTCCACCTGCCAGTAGTTGGCAAAAGTGGAATTTCTGCAACGGTACGGCACTGCGAACTTTTAAACACAAGGTAGTTTGGGAGTTAATGAATACACGGAAGTTTTCCGCGAGAGCCTGGCAACTCCCATGCAGCACTGTTTAGCGGTGTCGCATGTAACCACGAAGAGTGGAAAATGAGGATTTACTATCTTTATGTATGTTGAATAACAGCATGCAGAGCACAACCATTTAATTTCATAACGATACTCCTTTCCATTGTGCTGCAAAACCTGTTGATATATGAAAAACACTTATGTATTTTAGTAGTGTAAGTGATTCTAGCCTGTCCTAAAGCCAGAGCAAGGTCTGCTTTAAGCATAACACACTGGTACTACCCACTTTACCTGCAGGTAAGGATGGTTTAAGCCTGGCCGCCTGCAAGAAGGAGCAGGCGGGACTTTTTCATTTGTTACTACTTCCCTATAGAAAAAAATAAACCCAAAATCTGAGAAGCAAGAAACTTTAAAATTAAAGAAAGTAAAATTTGTTGCAATCACACAAAACTGATGAAGGAACAGCAGAGGACATCGCTGTACAATGTCCCGCTTCTCTCTGTCCTCAGCCCTTCATCCAGCCACCTCCATGAAAACACTACCCTTTCCAACTGCTCTGTGAACAGGACAGACCCATCAGAAATGCAATTATTTCGCACTGCTCTCAGCTTTGCACGGCGCACAGCAAAAGGTGACTCTGCGTAAGGACAAGAGAGCCACCGTGCTGAGGATCAGCCGTGTACCTGCTTCTGCCAAACATGTACAAAATAGCTGCAGCACCCGAGCTGCAGTTTTCTCCATCTTAATTGGAATCTTGCTTCCTGCAAGCGTACGGAGCATCTAAACAAACAGAACCAGCATTAACCACGTTAAAAATTATCAGAGGGGCTGCTTTCTAGATCAAGCTTTCAAAAAATGGGACTGTACATGATGGAATTTCTTTTGGTCTGCAAAAAGGTATAAGTGCAATTGAGCAAGCATTCACGAAAGACCAAAGCAGATTTGTTATTCTGGACTGTCATTTCCTATCATCGTTCTCTTTTTTGAAGGCATAATTATCTAAACATGTGGCTTTTAATACTTACAATGCTCATTAACTCAACATTTGCATGTCTCACCATTCCAGCCTTCACACAAAGCCTTAAAGTACCATCTCAAAGACGCAAAGCTACAGAGAGCCCTTAACATCCAGGGTTTTTTTGGAGGCAATATTTAAAAAAAAAAAAAAAAGGAAGATACATTTGTCTCACTTCAGAATTTTGTTTTGATATCTGTCTCAAAATGCTTAGGACCATGACCATCAGGAATGCGTTCCCATATGTTTATCCAAGGTGCCTTTGATACTTAGTTTGATCAGTAGGATAAAAGATTCCTCAAATTAGACAGGTCCTAAAAAAAAAACCCCAAATCTTCATCTGTAAAACACAAGGGAATCCTTATACTTTTTTCTCCTGTTGCAGTTTAATAACTGGTAGACACAAAACCACAAGCTCCTCAAGCAGTAAACCGGTAACAACAAACATGCTTGCACAATGAGCACAAGAAAAATCTGACTGGGAGATAGGCAAAACAGCAAACGCACAGAAAATTGTAAATCATTTAAAAAGTATCTAGTTCTTTTCCTGTTAAATGGGAACTCCCCCCTTGCAACTTATTAATATCTGACAATCATTTTCTCTTATTTCATATCTCTCATTTGAAAAGATAAGGATCAAACCAGACACTTTTGAACTACTGGTCTGAAAGTAATTTTACATTTACACAAAGAAATAAAACAAAATTATACTCAAAAAAAGCTTCCTTAACAAGCTGCAGTAAAATCACACTTTTGTTTCCTGCATACACTTTGTTTGGCAGCGAGAGCAAGGCAACCAACAGCAATACAGCAGTAATTGTGCAAAAAAAGGACGGTGATATAAATCACCAAAGGTTAATGATCAGGATGTGAACAGAGGGACTTGTTTACAGAAATAGCATGCAATTTAAAATTTACAAGAGATTTAATGCCACTGCTTGGCAATCACTAAAATCAACAGCCCAGAAAACAGTGACATTAAGAAAAATATTACAGTTATAATCATTCCAAAATAAGTCAATTAGTGTTAGGGCATGCGCTTGCGATTACTTGACCCATTTGGTTCGCACTTAAGTGAAGAAGAAAAAAAAAAACCCTCCCTTATACCGAGATTACTGAGTTGTGACCTATTTTGCATTCCTTATTTCTTACACTGTCCCTCTTACATGCTGTTGGAGATGGTGGTGGAGGCTTTTTTTATTTTTTCCCCTCTCTTTGCCTGGCTTCCAGGTAATTCTGACCTTTGACATTTGTAATAAAAAAAAAAAGAAAAAAAAAAGGAAGTTTATAATTGTGTTGTTCAAATGAAGGTGGAGGGGGGGAAAATATAAAATTCAATGTGGTATTATACAAAAGCCATGACGGCTGTCTTCAGTAGAAAAAAAGCAATGTAAGTCAATTTGTGAACTTTGGCACCAGGTGACCTTTAGAAATACAACAATATACAGAATTTACAAGCAAGAGTAGCACATGCAAATGACCCGGCACTGTCTCGCCTTTGGATTAGAGCTGCAAAGAGCATTATGGAGAAGGCTTGCACAAAACAAATTAAGACTGTTACTTAAATGTCACGGCACACTATTGTATTTGGCTACAGATCATTACACCTGATACTAACACTTTTAAAAACTGTAATAACTTGGGAAATATTACATTGAGTGCCCACATGTAGAAAGGGGAAAAAAAATAGATATATATAAAAATAAATAAAAGAAGAAAATGGGTTCCTGAAGTAATTTAAACATCACCACTCCACGACTAGAGGGAAAGGTCAAAATTTAAGTAAGCTGAAAGGAACATGAATGGAAAAATAAAACGCACAAACAAAAAGATGAAAAGACCAACTGGAATGACTCTGCAAACACGAGATGAAAGCACGCATGCTTTGGGCAAATTTGATTTCCATGCCCACACTGGGTAAGGGAGAGACATGAGGAGGACAATTTTCAGAAAAGAGGGGTTAAAAAAAAGTGGTAAGAGAGGAGGTGTTCATCTAAAACGGGTGGGTTTGTTACCTTCGGTGTTGGTGCTGCTGCTGCTGTATATATTTCGCAGGCTACCAACACGGTTTAGTTTCCAAGCTTTGCGTTTGGCTGCATCCAGAGAGCAGAAGGGGAAGAGAAAAAAAAGAGAATAAAAATAAAGAAAAAGGAGGGGAAAAAAATAAATGAAAAAGGGGAGAAAAGAAACATCAAAATAGCATGTGAAGTAAAAATACAAGCACAAGCCTGTTAACACATGAAGAGCTACACACAGAAAATGCACACAGGACCATAGAGCCTCTCCAACCCACAGACGACAGGGAAGCCTCTTACTGAGAGTGATTTTTTTAAGTCTCTACAACATGACATGATTTGACAAGATTAAATGGATCTACTATTGGAATAGACAAAAACAGATCAGCAGAAGTAAAAAAATGCAGGAATTATCTGTACAGAGCATATACGACTAGACAAAACAGCTACTGCAAAATGTGATTTAATTAATAACAAAACGCAGCCAGACAAGAGCTCCTTTTCCTCCAAAAGCCTGTATTGATCACTTGGTGCCTGTAGTTCATCTTTAAACCGCCTTTTTACATCATCGCCTTTAAAAGTTGAGGTGATGATGTAATGGCCTTAAACCCCGTAACAACAAAGCATGTTATTTGTAGCATTCAGCTTAGAGGCATTACTTAATTATTTTGAAGAGTGTCAAGTAGACACTGATGCAATTGATG
Organism: Trogon surrucura; assembly: GCA_020746105.1. Lineage (NCBI taxonomy): Eukaryota > Metazoa > Chordata > Aves > Trogoniformes > Trogonidae > Trogon > Trogon surrucura. The sequence continues at coordinate 47,941,224 of CM036621.1, read as the reverse complement.
TTTGTGGTCCTCCCTTCCTCCCCCAGGCACATTGCTGCAAAATCAAAGTGTTTATTTGGAAAGTAAAAAAAAAAAAGTATATTCTTTATACAAGAGGCAACACCCTTGCTTTATTAGAATTTCACCAAACTTTGAGTTCCCAGCTGGCATTTCACAATTAGCAGAGAATACAGCTCAAAAGCACTCCATTCCCGTGCTCATTAGGAGAGAGCACATTTTCACGTTCTTTAAAATCGACACGCTTTGCCTTCAAGAGGGAATTCACAGCGTGAGAAGTAGGTACAATCAACAATATGTGTAGCCTGAGTTTCATCAGACAGGAACTGCGTGAAACATCTGAGCACACCGAGACACCGCTGGCACCTAAACAGCGACCAAAACAACAGCGATGCCCCCTCTTCCTCACCCACGGACTTCCCCACGTCTGAGGAGGGAACTGACTACCTCTGTATCTCCGTGGGCTTTCCAGCCACCACATTATCTTACCTAGCCAAGAAAATGATGCAGCACCGCCTGGCACGCAACTACCTTGTAAAATCTGTTTTATAGGAACAAGGAAGAGATCGCTGGGGTCAGTGACAAGTGGAAGAGCATCCAGACCTCCTTCCCAGCTGCCCTTCTCAGCAGGTCGGCCAGACAGTGGAAAGCTTTGAGCATGGGTGTGAGAGTTCTAAAAAGGACAGCATCAGCTCACAGAATCATAGAACAGTTCAGGTCGGAAAAGACCCTTGGGATCATCGAGTCCACCCATTAACCCTACACTACAACCATTAACCCTACACTACAAATTAACCCCTAAGCCGTATCACCCAACACCACATCTAAGCAACACTTAAACACATCCAGGGATGGCGACTCAACCACCTCCCTAAGCAGTCTGTTCCAGTGTCTGACCACTCTTCTGAGAAGAATTTCTTCCTACTGTCCAGTCTAAACTTGCCCCGTTGCAACTTGAACCCATTCCCCCTGGTTCTGTCCCTAATGACCTCTGAGAAGAGACCAGCACCAACCTCTCTACAATGTCCTTTCAAGTAACTGTACAGCATGATGAGGTGCCCCCTCAGCCTCCTCTTCCTTAAACTGAACAGTCCCAGCTCCCTCAATCGCTCCTCGTAAGGTCTATTTACATTAACTATGATTAATGTCTGGAATGTGTTTGAGAATGGGACAGTCTTCTACTTCCATTCAGCTCAGAGCCTGTTACGAAGAAATTCATGTGGTAAATCTGAAGTAAGACCATTCTCCCCCTCACCACAGATGTTCCTCACCACGTGACCACTGCACAGCATCGTGAGTGCTGTAATACAATAATTTAAAATTTTTCTTCTGTATTTATAAGAAAACTTTTTTAATGCCTCATGAAACTCAGACCAATTTTCTTTCTGTATTTATGAGAAAACTTTTTTAATGCCCCTTGCAACTCACATCAAATGTGTGCTTCCACAGAAAAGGAACAGTGATATGAAGTCATTCCAATCTTTAACAAAAAACTCAATTTTCAGCTAAAGAGCTAAGGCTGGAAGAGAAATGCCTAAAGACCTCAGACTGTTAAGCTATATACTGTTTTAATACAGTCATCTGCAGGCTTTAATGTTGTATATTCAAAAGGAGGACTGGATGTCTGAGTGACATCCTTTAGAATGTATCTCGCTGAAATGGAAATAGATAATGTTATCTGAAAGGCTAGGTTAGATCTGCCTAAAAACTAAAGTTCAGCAAATCTAAAAGTACCTCCGCTGGATGCATCCTTCAATATGATAAACATCTTTAGTTTTAAGACCCATTTAACAAGTCCCAGAACCTAGCGAGGCACAATTTCCCAGCAGAAAACTTGCTTTTCCTGAAAAACATTTACATATAAATAGGCAAAATCGAGGTTTGGCACCCTTCAGAAAGGGAAGACGGCCTCCAGTACAAAGACCCTTTCCCAGTCCCTTTCCATTTTTCACACTTTAACAGCACGTATGAGCAGGAAGGAAACTTGCAGCCTGGTTTTCTATTAACCTATTGATGAAATAATCCATTTTAATGTGTTAAGTGTCATGCCTTTTTGTTCTCTTTAAACAAATGGACTTTTTTTCACAGTGGCGCTGAGGTCCTGGTACATCCGAGTGTGTCCTTTAGCATCGATTAGGGTCCAGACTGCTTCCTCACCGTTCTCTGCTGTCTTTCAGGACTCAATAATATTATTAGCAGCAGGGTTTGGACACTGCCAAGCGCAGCCTCCACGGGGTGATTGATGTGTGTGTGAACACCAGGGCCTAGTTTAGCCATCCTACCCTGCCTGCCTTCAAAATTACACACACACTACACATTTTTGCTACCTTAATCAGGCCTTAACCATTATCTGCCTGATTTATCTTTGACTTATATAGCAGGTTGTTCAGTCTGGGTTTACTTGCTGGTTCAAAAGTTAATTAAACAAAAGCTCTTGTTGCCAATTCTCTCTCTATACATATACAGACATATCTATATCTTCATATATAAAATATATATCTACATTTAAACAAAAAAATCTCAACTGGCTTCCAGTAAAAAACTATAAGAAATAATAAGTATTTAACAGCAAACAAAGCACCCTGAAATTATAAAGATGATTAAGGCAGACTGATTTGATGAATTTTCTGGAAGCCTGTTGTCTTAAATAAAAAGCCACTAAGAAGTTTCTCTAACTAGAGATGCTAGAAAAACCCAGATGAGCACCCTTCTCAAGCATTACGTATCTGGAATGAAGTTAACTATTTCCCAGAAGACACCGGGTATTTAATTTAGCTTGTACTGAAGTGGCAACTAGTATTCTGCCCAGTATGTTCTGCTACCACCATCTCAGTGACTAATGTATTTTAATAACATTTCAAGAAAATCTTTTATTAACTTTGACACTTGCCCTGATCTCTGGCTTAACTGCTGACAGAAAAACAACACCTTGCAGCAATCAAAGCAGTCTCCTCATCCCAACCAGCATGTAGACACAGCGTAGCAGCACAGTTTCTGCTCTTATCCAAGCTCATTAACTCTAGAAATTCAAATTGCCAAGATTAAACTCCGATCTTCACCAGGCAAATTAATTTGTGCATCCTAATACTCGATCTGGACCAGCACAAGAAGTCATTATCTGTCACCCAACAACACAAAGCTTGGCTTTTAACAGCTCTGCAAAACAACATCAGGATTGTTGCAACCTTCAGCTCAATGCAAGCCTTTGTCCAGCCACTCCTCCCAGTAGCGACCACGGGAAGAAGTCACAATGAAAAACTTGGAGCCTGAGATGTGGTCTTTTAAAATTAAGGGTTAAAGTGATTTCTTGAGTTCTTGCAAGAAAGGGGCTTTTGACTGTACCATTGATGGTGGGATGCCTCACTCAGGTGGCGCATACGCACCAGAGTATCTTGTTCAGATGTACCAGATAAGGACCCGGAAGCCAGGAGGAAAGAATCATGTGCTTCTATATAACTGTGTCAAGTGTTTCAACAGTTCATACCTTTATTAATTTTTTTATAACAAGAGCTACTCGTAACGTAGGACAGAGGTCAGTAATTGTTCAACCCTACTGGAAAAATATTTAGCAGCTAGCCACAAATCTCCACCTGCTGCAAAAGAATCACACCTTATCTAAGCAGACATGGCAGCTCAGCCCTAGAAAGTCACCCACCAAACCAGCGAGTGCAATGTAGGAATTAGAAAATTGTTTCCGTCTTCCACCAAAACATCACCTGCAGTGCCTTGTAATGCTCCTACATAACCAAAATCTAGTAATTCCTGGATGAGCCTGATTTCTTCCCCATCAAAGGGATTATTGTGGGCATATAATCACAGCATCTCCAGCAGCCTTCCCGTTTCTCTCCCTTACTCCTACCTTACTTATCCAAGATACTCTTGCAACCTTTTTATTTTAATTCCAGCTTTGTTTCAGGGATATTTGAAATGTGGTAGCTCAGACTTCCAGGTAGTTTCTTGCTACCTCTCCACTTAAACACCGAAAGAACTGTCTGGCTCAAACAGTACAAAGCAGAACGCTTGCTGTTGGTTCATTCGGGCCTCGTCTATGACCACCTATAAGCAAAAAAAAACCCCAACAAAAACAAACTACAAAAAACCCTAAGAAGCAAGAATAAAGATTTCCCAGGCGTTGTCCATAATCTTCATTTTTTCCTTCTCAAGAGTTCACAGAAGCTCTGGCCAGGACATACGTGTCCTGCTGTCAGGAGCTGAGCCTGACCTTCAGTACCCACAGACTCTGCACTAAATTAAGACCCAGGAGATTAAATACTCCAGGCTCAACACTGACTCGAGCCACTTAGAAAAGCACCCTTTGGCATAATTTCTATCAGCAAATGCAGTTCCTCTGGTTGCAAGCTCCTTGTGTACAGTTGGGAAGCAGACACAACCCTGCAAAGCCTCATGTCAAAACACATGGCTACCTGGTGCTTCGTGAGGGCTGATAGATATTTTTTGACGGACGTGCTCTCTATAAAGTGGGGCTATCACCCCAGTGAGCTGTCGTTTCAGAGGGGGCTGCATTACCTGTGACGGCTGCCACGTCTTCTTCAGCTCTGCACATAACATTAAATGCAAGTCAGCTGGAGCTGTTTGCACATAACCCTTTATTTTATCCTCAAAAGCATCGTGCTGATTCACCGAGTCCTGCTGACCCTGCCATTTCAAGGAAGCAGCAAGGCAAACTCCTCGCATGTATCATTCTGCAACCATAACTCAACCTGAAGAGTCTTGAAATGGGACAGGTTGTGTTTCCAGGAACCATAAATCCTTTTTTTCCCCCATCCCTTTGCTGCATGCCACACCTACCAGACAAACACCCTGCTGCAGAAGGATGCTGAGGTGACCAACCTTGTGAGGTACGGGCACCAGAAAACAGCCCGTAGAGAGAGGGATTTCTAGGACTGTCAGGCAAAAGCGAACAGGTGCTGACAAACTGCACGTAAAGGAGCGCTGCAGCTCACCAAGCAACGTCCTGGGCATCCAGTTATCTAAAAATTACTGACGATGCAGGCCCACGGAGTTGGTCCTGAGTCAATAAACTCATCTTTCCAAAAAGCACCTTTTGACGTCTTCTGGAGTTAAAGTAAACAAGGCTCTCACTCTTTTTCGGTTCCAAACTTTTTCTGCTTGTTCATTTTTAAAATATATTACTCCTACCAATCTGTCCTTCTGTTTCACCAACAACCATGAGAACCATTCCAGATCTACATCTTGGACCTCAAAAAACCCACACAAATCCAGAAAGCTCAGAAGTGTTTACTACTGTGGCTTTCCTATGAAGAACCTTAACAAGCTGCTTAAATCAACACCACTTAGGACACTTGTGGTTTGATGTGAAGAAAGGCAAATGGAGAGAGGATCTATTGGCTGCAGAGCACAGGAGTCGTGAAGGTCCTTGCCATGACTCTGAGAGTATTGATGGGCCTCGTGTTTCACCAGAGGCGATTCCATTCTTTTATTTCAGTTTTATACATCCTTATCTGCAATTTTTGAGTTTGTATGGCAGCAATTGCAACACAGGCTGAAGTGGAAGCTACGCAGATTATTTAATGGCTGTACAAGTCTTTGAACATTCAAATACTATCAAAAGAATACAAAAACCTGAATCCAAATAGAAGACACTTTGATCTAATGGGAGATGATTACGTGTTAGGTCTTTGTACATTATAAAAAAATGGTGGCAACAGCTTGCTGTTTCAGCTGCAGCTCTGGGAGGATGCCCAGCTGTATCCAGAGACAGAGGCAAGCCTCGGTTTGCTGATGCTTCTGAGTACCCCGCTTACGTACATGCTGTATGTAAAGCAAGCTTGCTTATAATGTTTTAAATGTGTACTTCTTAAAGAGAGACTAGGTATGTTGGTACATGAACAAGAAAATAGGACTTTGGTATAGCCTTTTGTTAAGATATGGAGTAACTGGGAATCAATTAAACCTCATCACTCCCAATTACCACGTACCTTTGTATTTGTTCAGGCAGTAACTTTACATCTGTGACCAACCCCTTGCCGACAGAATTTCTGTGTTTGCTTTCATTAATACGGATGCTATTTATTCTATGTTAATGAATCTGCTTCTCCTGCCTGGTGTTGATCAGGTAGGTTTTGTAGTAAATATGTTTACCAGTGCTACAATCACACACCATTAGTTCTAAAGGCAATACATGTTTTTAGAAAGCACATTTACCCACGTGCGATCTGAGGATACGTCTGTTCGATACCTGTGAAGTTCTCTAAGGATGCTTAAGATACTATACTTAACAAAACACCAGATTAACCTCCTTCAACTTGCTCAAATTCAGTTCTTTATGCACTTTGATAAGCAGAAATAAGAATTTGTTGTTAGGAGACTCTTAATATCTACAGTCTTACCCTAAAAATCTTCCTCCACCGCCGTACTGAGAAACTACAGATGTGTTAATGTCACCTCTGGTCTCCATGTGACAGAGTTCTTTGTTGATTAGATAAATAGTCCTCAGATAGCTGATTAAAAAATGATGTAGCCGTTAGGTTGTGTGTCCAAGCCTTGTCAGCCATGTTGGATGTTAAAGTGTGCATGAATTACATCCCTGGAGTGTGCTGAACAGTGCTGATTAAATGAGGCACGCCACAGCCCTCAGCATCAATTATCAGAAATAATAGGATCTTTTCACCTACGCTGGAGGAAGGGGGTTGGGGATGGAGTCGGCATGCCACTCGCTTTGCAGAACATCTCATCATCGTCATCTGCACAAAATAAATAACACTGTCCATTCACCTACGGATGTTTGTTTATTTATTCTTATTGTGCAACAATTAAAGATCGAGAAGATATATGAGGAAAAGGCTGCTCCCACAGCACAGGACAGGGGACCATTTTTCATTTAACACCAGTATAACGTCTATCTAGAAAAATGAGGGTAGGTGAGATCTGGATGAGAGGCAAACTCGGGCATCAGAGGGGTATTTAACGATAAACTCTGGGACCATCTAGTTGCCACTCCACCAGGGAAAGGATTCTGCCCTTCAGCCCTCCTCCTGCTCTTTTTCAACTCACTCTGCATCACGTGTGGTTTCATCAGAGACTGTAAAATGGCAGATGAAGGGGCTTGACACTGCCTGTTTCACTCTATGTGAAAGCAGCAAAGACAAAAATTCCTCAAGAAGGGTTAAAACAAACAAACAAAAAAAAGGGCCCGGGCACATCTAATATATGGCATTTAGAAAGTACAATACAATAATCTGGATACGCTGTGTCTCTAGATCTGACCACCACTAAATTTTAAAATAAGAAAAACCCAAACACAAAGTGCAGGGATCTCAAAAATACGTACACTACTTTTCTGTAAGTCCTAACGAATGCACACAGCAGATCTATGAAACCAGATTTCCAGAATAAAACACCTTTCAACACTTAAATGTAACTATAAACTTCCCAAGCATTTCTGTCTAGTGCATTGCTGTTAATACGACATATATCCCAACAGATCAAAAAGAGGGAGCCAAAATATATTTAACTGCTGCCAGCTATTCTGTAAACATTTGATAATAGTAGCCCTTACAATATAATTTTTGAACACTAGAATACTCAGAAAAACAAGCTGCTGGGCATAAAGGTGCTGACTTACCAACGCTGCCCAACCCGAATGCGTAAGTAGAACTGTATGTCTGATAAAAAAAATAAAATCCTCCCCTCTGAAGCTGAAATCCTTTCCAGTGTTCTATTTTAAACCCACAAAACACTCTAAAAGTAATACTTCAAATCACATGAATAGTTAATTATGTTTGGCTTAGATTCAGCTTTGAACATTTCAAATGGAAGGAAAAAAAATGAAAACACATTCATACTCCTACTCGTGACAGGGAAAGAGTTACTTTAATTAAACATTTCTAAAAAATGTTTTTAATTCTTTTTTTTTCCCCTGTAAGATTTCTCTGTCGAAACTTTTGTAGGAGGTAAAGGACTCACTGAACTATTTCAGTGCATTTCCAATACACTATAAACATACAAGAGTCAAATCGACAAAAGTAAATGTTAATTGGAAACATTTTTCTCAGTTTTTCATTATCTGAAGCAGAAAATTATGGGTCTTTTATACACACACAAAAATCCTTTTCAACCACCTAGAAAAATTGTCTTTTAATAAAAGCTTTAAATTATACTATCATATTTCAAAGGCAACGAACAGTTAAAGCAGCTAATCAAAGGTATAATTATTTAATGACTACTACTCATGCTATCTAACAGGGCCGTAATTGCTTGGCTGTGATCACTAGACCACCAGCTTCAATACTGGAAAACAAGTACTTTTCTTGTAGCATTTGATCGACCAATTTCTAAGGTTAGTTTCTCCAATTGGGTTGGCTTCACAAGGCTAGCTGAGTTATTACGGAATTAGAGAATCAGTTTGTCACCCTGCCTACAATTTTTTGTAAGCGTTTCTACTAAAAAACCACAAAACCACCAACCTTCAGAGGAAAACAAAGCATCTTCCTAACAAAACGTGATTTGTCAAAATCATCATTGATTCTTTTTTCCCACTTTTAATGTCACATCATGGTTTTCTGTAAACTCCAGTTGACCCCGCTCCAGTAATTCAAATGTAAAACACACCCAAAATGTGCTTATTGAAAATTATATTTTTAACTGAATTGTATTTTAATATTTATTGCCCATATTAATCTACTCCAGATAGGTGGAGCAGCACATAAATGGACTTTGTTCCATTGTTTTTATTATGTCTTTTATGACTGGAAATATGAGAAAAATAACCTATCAGCACGATGTGTTAATTATCAGTGCTATCTGGAAGCAAAGCAAGTGCACAGTGCATGTTGGCTTATTTTTGGTTTAGCAAAAAAGCACTTATGAGAGAGCAGGCTGTGTCATATTTTAGGATTAAACACTAAATATGAACTAATACTAAATATCAACTAATATTAAATATGAACTACTGCTCTTATATTTCTTTTGTGGTACTTTTTTTTTTTTTGCCACACAATTAGATTTAATACCAGCTATCGGGCCCACTGGAATTTCAGAGATATTTGAATTCCTATCCAATTATCTAGTCAACATCTTGATTTCAAGATCAGTCTCACGCTTGTAATTAGCATCATCGGAGCTCAAGTGACGCCAGCACCTGGGATGTCACTCTCAAAACCAGACATGGCAAGAAAGTCACCCTTGTTCATGCCACTACACCTGGCCAGAATGACATTAGTGACAACAAATCCTGTTTGATGTGACATCAGAATGGCTTGGCTTTTGAGGTCCTTACTGGCAAGGCTACCATGATACGATGTAAAACACACCATCGCTAAAAACAACCCGATGTATTTCAAAGGAGAGCAGGAGAAAGCATTGCATGGGGTGGCCAAAGAGAGAACACGGGGGAAGCATTTGGGATCCAAAGGAGAGGAAGATTAGAGAAGCAAGAGTGGGATGTACAGGGGACGTGTATTATTTGCCACCAGGCTACCTTCTTTCTGCTCTTTGGACACAGTAGTGACTCAGAGAAAAGACACAATGCTTCCTTGCTTACCCCACAGAGAGCCACCTACTTTTATGGCTTGATGGATTTATTCTTGTTTCGGACCATCAGTTTCATCTGTGGGTAGGGAGACGACAATCTCGCCCGTTATAGGCTGATAAACAAGGAGCATTTAAATCCATTAACCAAAACTGTGTTGTTCTGCATCCTTCTCCCTCTGAACAAAAAGCAGCCACATTTTGTTGACAGTGTCAGCAATTACTGTCAAGAAAACAGTTACAAAGCAACAGAAAAAAAGCTGCTCAAAGGGGTTATATTCTCACTGCTCACTTTTTAAAGGTATGTGTAGGCATTTGAAATTTCTCACTATTCGACCATTGCTTTTTCACGGAATTTCTTTTCCAATGAGTATTAGGTGTCAGAGTGGAAATATTGCAAACTAAAAATAAAATATGCTACAATAAAGTAGTATTGTTGGGCTGAATTAAAGTCAAGAAGAGCTTGTTTGTTTTTGCATGGGCTAGAAAATACTAACCTGTTTGGAGATAAAAAATATTTATGTCTGAAGTAGGACGGGAAGGTGCTCTTTGAGGTATGCAAGCAGCAGGAAACACCAATATTTACGTAATTCTTACAGTTGTCGTTTCCTTGAGGTTTTTTGCAAGATACAGATGATGAAGAGTTAGAGTTTTCCAAAGACCAAGGCATACTGCTTATCTTGGGTAAATTTTGTTCAGCATTTAATAAAATCATCTTAAAATGATAAAGAAGACTTCCCTCTACTCTTGCTGTTATCAAAGGAGGCATTTAAGTTGCCTATAGAAGTCTTTTGAGATAGCATAAAGCTAGATTAGGCATTAGAGTCACTTTGCTACTTCCAGCTTTTATGTAATTGTTTTAAATTTCAGAGTAAGTAATCAAACAGAAAACAGAATTCCATTACTATCTCCTGTTTTTCTCATATAGCATCCACAGTACTGGTAAAAGGTAAGCTCACGCTATGCAAATATAAACCTGAATAAAAAGCACAGCTGCCTAACATTTGACAAGCAGTTTCCTCCTCTGAAAAAGCAGTTGTTGTCCAGATCAGCTTCTAAAGATTTTTAGACAGCAAAACTGTGCAGCACAGGCAAGATAACTTTCCTAGAGAATCCAAACTTTGCTCACCAGTGCAAGCCAGTTCAAGCCATGCAAAAGAACACCTTGTGCTAGACCGGCTTAGAAAAAAGGCTCTCCATAAGGCATCTTAGAAACAAGCTCATGTGAAGCATTTCCCTCCTTTGCAAAAACCCACCCCGTGATCCAGGCTCATTAGCAGTTTGCCCTCCAGCATGGTAAGCAGTGACAGGCGCATCCGAGGAGCACGCGTGCACAAACCTCTTTTGTTTGTTCTTGGGGAATCATGTCCATATGTCAGCAGGCACTGCACTACTTTCCACCAGAGCTATACAGAACACAAATTCTTGGTTAATCTTCACCGCTTGTAAAAATAAGGGTGAGCCAATCTGCCAGTATTAGATGTTTAATAGCTCAGCATGTTTCTCTGCTTGTGGTGCAACTCCTCAAGTTAGTACAGGGATTCCTCATTGGAGAAATTTGAGTTGGAGAGATTTATTGTGTCAAGGTCTTCATCTACAAACGACTAACCCATCTGTAATCATTATTTCTCTATAAACCTGAACGTTCATGCTAAAACAGGAAGGTCACCATCTCCATTTTTGCCTGAGCTTCTACATGAACCTGCACCGACAGAGAAGACGACCTTCAGTGCCTTCCCTTGGCTTCATTAGAAAACACAGACCCACAGGCGTTGGGTCCTACACTGCAAGGATGACCAGAGGCACAGAGGGTTCTCATTGGAACTATGAATTATGTAGAAGTTCCTACCAAGTAGCACACCCACATCAACTGTATGTAGCTGTGCTAGCAGTAAATTTATTAATTTGCATTTTAGGACCCCCCCAAAGCCTGCAAAAATAAGCAGCTAGCTCAAAGCAGCCCAGACCTTTTGCAAGCAGTTGACAGATTAGGCAACTTCCCAAACTCACTGCTCCACCAATAGTCCTACAGCGACCTACAATGGAGCCTGAAGGTCTCCATCTCTTTGGGCAGATAGTCTTGACCCTGGTCTCTTCCTACGGAGAAAGTAAGTATTAAGACTCTTCCATTTTAAACTTCCATAGGGAACAGAAATTTTTTTCCCAGTGGTAGATTCAATATTCTGTCTCTTCTCTATAGATTGCATCCGAATTTCAAAGAGCTCCACATGCAGGAAGCTACTCTTACCTATATTTGTACTGGATGGGGCTCCTCAGATTTCTAGGAAGCTGTTCATTTGCATCTAACCAGTGAAAAATAAAAAAAAATCCCAAATTGAAGACATTCTTGATGTGCTATTACCCAACATCTGCCCAGACGCTGTTTTGAACAAATCCAACAAGATCAAGGTTAACTTCTGACTCTCTGTGGCTGCTCTTACACGAAGGTTATCATTCCTGTAATTTGACTTTTTTCAGAAAGCTGCAGTAGCAGAAGATCCCTGGGGAGATGCTATGATTAGCAGTAGAATGAAGAAGTTGGAAAAAGGAGGATGCAATTTTATATTTGCATATTTTAAATACTGCGTGTTTTGTCAGGGCATACACAAACACCACACGGCTGCGTGATAAAGCAAAACCAGGGGGGTTCAACAAATTAAGAGGCTCACGTCCAAGTTGTGCTGCCTCTCACCTTTCAGTAAAACACTAACAACTGCATTTTGCCTGGGAAGATAAATATTAAATCTTGCATTTACATCACATGCTAGTGTCAAAGGCTCCTTCCTAGTCGAAGCTCTGAGTTGTTAACTATTAAATGGCTAAATGACAATGGCTGTTACTAATCACTTATTGAATAATGAAAGTGACACAACTGATAAAAGGTTTCAATCCTGGAGAAAAATGATTTATAGTATTTCACTCTACTGGCACTGTTATTTGTATGACAAATGGTTGGACAGACACCAGTTAATCTCTGCACACCTCCAACTCTGATGTGGCAGCTTCTGCTGGAGCATCCAAATAATCAAGAACCGCCGACAATACAGCCACGCTGTCGTGAGGGGCTGAATGCTGGTATTTTATCAAGGCTGATCCCCAAATCAATTTACGCAATGGGATTTTTTTTTCGGCGGGGGAAGGGAGGGCATGGTGAGAAAGAAGAGTATCATAAAAACGGGAAGCTGCAGCTCGCAGCTAGGTAGATTGGCCACGCTCCTCTAGCGCAGAAATGAAATCATCAATACAACTAAGGCATTAATGATTTCCGAAAGCTCAGTATAGTTTATAGATTTTTCTTGGCGGCAAAATCTGAACTGCAGCATCATACAGACCTGTCAAGACTGTTATGTCGTAGTGTAATATCACATAGCCTGCTGTGTACTGCAAATTTTCCCTCAGATGGGAGAGGGATGTGTCTGCTTTTGAGGCAGTATGAGACAGAATTCTTCCCCCCCTTGAGACATGAATGAAGCTTTATATTTATACGGAGTCCATCAGCAGCAGCTTTATCTCATTGGTTATACTGGTATCATCCCACTTCCTGCAGAAGTCAAACCTGCTTTATCAAGCCAGTCTTTCAAAAGCAGCAAACCACTTCGAGTGCTGAGTCTCCCAGACTTTGCCTTCTCTCGTGTTGTTTTTCAATGTTGCAACCCAAAATTGTAATTTTTCCTATTGAAAACAAATCATGCCCACTTGTATTTAATGAAGAAAGACAGCCCAAGGAAAGAAAAAACACACATGCAGTGGAATAAAAGCATTCTAATTTTGCCAACTGAACAAAGTGATGGACCAAACGGTTATTATATTCATGCGATGCAGTCAGACTCGTACATACATTGCTACAGCCCGTACCTTGTGAATCATTAACCAAAACTGCAACCCAATTCCACTAGACTTAAAAGTAGGTTCACATACAGTAGCAAGATAACTTACTTTCTTCTCTCATTTTGCTGTTAAAAAGAAGTTCAATTTAAAACAAACACCATATTACAATTGAACTAAACCATAATAAAAAACAGTTTTTACATGAACGCCAAAGTGTCAAGCAGTCCAGTCACATTTAAAGGTTACACAATACTTGATGTGCCCGTTTAGATCACAGCCGGCACAGACAAGTTTTCACCTGGTTCTCCCCTTTTTGCATATAAAGGCCTTAATGTAGTGCAGCACTTTGCAAAATGGCAAGTATTTTTAGGTTGCAGGAGGCCAATGGTAATGTATTTTGACTGTCTGTGCTCAGCCCATGAAAGAAAATTTTAACAAAGCGATGCTGAGGTTCACACGAGGCAGAGGCCAGTGTGGTCAAAGTGAAAGAGGAAGAGCTTCTGCTGTGAGAGGTCTTCGAAGCGAAGAGCGGCCGCTCATCCTTGATGAGATATAGCAGAGGAAGGCATCGGGAGGGACATCAAGTGAAGGGTGACACAGGAAGAGCGACAGGCGGAGGGATCAATCTTTGTAGCAGAATCTGGATGGAGTTGAATGCGTACCACGTTCATCAAGGCCAGGAAAAAAAATGCTGCAGGAATTCATAGAATCATAGAACGGCCTAGGCTGGAAGGGACCTTAGAGATCATCTAATCCAACCTCCCTGTCATGGGCAGGGACACCTCTCAACTAGATCAGGCTACTCAAGGCCTCATCCAGCCTGGCCTTGAACACCTCCAGGGAGGGGGCTGCCACAACTTCTCTGGACAATTTATTCCAGAGTCCTGCCACTCTCGTACTGAAGAATTTTTTCCAAAAATTGAATGTAAATCTATTCTCCTTTAACATAAGTCCATTTCCCCTTGTCCTACTGGTGGACACTCTTGTAAAATGTCCCTCCACAGCCTTCCTGTAGGTTCCCTTCAGGTACTGGAATTGAAATATGAGGTCCGAGTCAAAAGATGAAGCCCAGATCACGTACTTCAGTGGCACTCGAAGACCTAATGATGGCATTTTTCTCAGTCACAGTGACACGGAAGGGACATAGCAATGGCAGGTTTAAGGTAGTTGGTTGGTTGCACAAGGAGACGTGGGCCCAGCGGAGAGTTTGCATAGAGAACACAAACGCCTGCACAGATGAATCCAAGGCTGCCACAGAAAGATGAAAATTCAGTTTGCATGTGCACACGTAAGATTGTTTGGAGAAGAGGAGAAGGGGGCCTGACAAACCAGAAGTGGCAAGATGAATTTTCTTCAGAAGGCCTAAAAGATCCCTGGAGAGGTAAAAAAATCTTACAGGCTGCACTCCCACTAACAGGAGAAATGAGGATGGAGTATGAAGATGACTAACACCAAGGGAAGCAAGCTAAAAATCACCCATAACACCGAACAGCATGTGGTTGAAAACGTAACCCAAGGCAACTCTCCTCTGTGTTTGGATGATGGATACCCATTTTCATCTACTTCTTGTGATCTACTGGTTAGTCATTTCAGTCCTTTTAATTTAAATCACATTGATTATTTTTCTAGTGCTTGTGCAGCTTTTTTCTTTATTTTTAAAGTTCACATTATCATGCAAAACATATTTGCTCTTGAAAGATATTAGTGATAATGTTGCATTAAAAAATGCTCAGCTTTTTATCACTTGACTATTTCCTGTAAGAGATTTAAACAACTCTGTTACTTACTCTGCCAATAGAAATTATTTTCTGACCATATCGTATATCAGCCTTCCCATTATTTTGCCCAGGATCAATATGAGGTTAAATAATACATAGATTGCTCATGATCGCCTCCCCTCTTTTCAGCTACAAGCATAATACCTATTGTTTTCTAGTCCTCTGAAACATTCCCACTGCTACAAGATCCCTTCAAAATGATATGACAGTTGGTTAGAAAGCTCTTAAGTCAACTTTGCAGTACTCCTGACCACAGCTGAATTGGTTGTACAGACATAAATACTACTACTACTGAAAAACCCAACACATACCATAGATGGTATCAAGCTGTTGCATAGCTGTTTAGAAGAAGTACAAATTTAAGGTAAGGTGAATTCTTATTATTTTGAATGATAGAAAGTTTTTTGCTTTTCCTTTTTGAAATCAGGATTAATTCTGATAGTTTTTTGTCAAGCATTAGATTTACCTAATGGCTAGAATTTACTTGTTGCCGCTGAATTTAAGAAACTCCTCTTTCGTCAGACTTACAAACCTCACATTCTACAGACCATCAATTCTTCCTAGTAATTTCCTTTATCAACAATTTTCATTTTCTCTCTACTGATTCATATTCATTCACTATCCTTCCATTGACACGTTCTTAAATTGCTTCCTCCACTTCCACTCTTAATCACAAAGTTTTTTAAAACACAAGCATCCTTTTGAGTGGAGAACTTTCACACTTAATCTTTCCTAAACATTTTCAGATTATTTGCGTGATTATGTTTAACTTTTCCTCCCACACAAATCCCTCACCATTGTTCACGGTTACAGAAAACAGGCCTGTTAAAAGCTTTGAGTCTGTGTACACACATATATATGTATTAATGAAGAGAACTAGGCTGTGTTTGTTCAAGGAATTAGGCTTGTCTTGCACAATCTCAACTTTGAGCACATGACCTATTGGCCAGGTGGAGTGGGACTAACAACATTTAATTATTTACTCTGCATCTCCCAGGCATCATGAAGTATTAGCATGACCCCGCTGTATTCTTCTAGCCCATCAATCAGCTCTCTAAAAGAAAGCAGAGGCTCTCACCTTTCCACATGGAGTTAATATGCAGGTAGTTGCAGTAACTGATGGCACAGGAAAACCACAACACGTAGTAGCGTGAGATTATTGTTAAAACACTGCACAATCAAATGTAATAAAGGTTGATGAGCTAACAGATGCTTTCTGTTATTGGGCATATCTGCGTGTGTACACAAGGTAAGGACTGCTTGCTTGGTGGGCAAGATCAAATGGATTTGGTAAAGAAATTAAGCACGAAAAACCAAGCAAAAGCAAGGTGCTGTTGCAGGTAATATAAAGCCTGCTGACAGGAAAATCAGAGCTGTCGACCAGAGACTGATCTGCCGGGTTCCCTCCAGAGGGATAAAATACATTTTCCCCAGGTAAGCTGCAATGTCACTCAGAGGATACAAAACTCCTTGAAAATGCTGTAATCAACAGTCAGCTTTTCCCACTTGAAATGGGAATACAATGGATGTACTGAAAAATGAGAACTAATTCATTTGAGTTCTCAAGTTAGTATAACCTCACTCTATTGATTTAAGCACAGATCTGGCCAGAAAGTGGTTTCACCCCAAAAGTGGAGGGGAAATCATAAAACCTGTTCCCAGCGACAACAGCTGAGATATAAACAGGGACTTAAAGGGAAGTTTTCCTAGTAAATCTCTTAGCATTCTCAAAGTTCTCATTCCGACTTCGTCCATTCCTCACACCTCCTTGCAAAAGCGGACAGACTTCTGACGCGTATCATCATTATGGAGGCTGCACAGCATTTGGAAGTACCTTTTACTAGCAGATAAAAATCTCCATCTCCTCTTTCCCTAAAGCTTTTTAAGAGGGGGGGAAAAAAAAAAAAAGGATAAAAAAAATTTCATTTAGGATTTGTCAGTCAAAATCTCAGGTTTCAGCATACCACATTAGTTGATGTGTTAGCACAGATCTACGATGCTCCGAAAAATGAGTACCTGGTGGCAGGGACTAAGAGTTAGACGGTGACATTTCCCAGATGCTGAATGTGGCGTTGCCCTTGAAATGACAAAACCCCTCTGTACCTCGCAGGGTCTCCACGACCTATTTCACTCCGGAAAGATAACTGGAATGAACAAGAATCCTCTCCTCTTAATGTGCTGCAGAGTTAAGTTTCTTGTATATTCAACGTCCTCCTACAAGCAGGACCAAAGCACCGAACAATTTTCACAAGAAGACCCTCAAAGAGACCAACGTGCTGGCTCCTGTGTTGCTCGGAAAATCATTTTGGATTTTATTCTGGCTCTGTTCGGGCTCTGGGGGACAGTTTATGTCAATCTTTTCTTCTTTTTTCAAAAGTATTCCAGGTTAAACTTTAGGCCTAACAACCTTGACAGTGTCCCTTTACATTTTTTAGACGAGCCATTGAGTAGCATTATGACAAATTATGGGACCTGATGGTATGTAACAAGAACATCTTCTCCAGTCAAAGGCTGTGGAGGAAATAAAAGCGGGAAAGAAGTATTTCTGAAAAAACGGAAACTTTTTCCTCTTCATTAGTATAAGGAATTGCAGATGGTGGAATACTTCAATTAACCATGAACTAGAGTTTCCTTGTACAATGACTGTACTCATGACAGCATGTGGAAGACACAGACTCTTCTTTTACTTGTGGAGCTACATAAAGAACGTATAAAAATCTTTTAAAATCACCTGGGATATTTTGCAGGCAGAGAAGCAGCAGAGTTCATTATTACTAGATTATTTACCATTACAGTGTTCATTATTAATAGATTATTTACACAGTTTCTAAGTGTCATCAGCTGTTTGACTGGGAATAGCTTTTTAATAACACTCACAAACTAAGAAAGAGACCGATGAAATATATTGATCAGCAGGTAATTATCGAAATGGTTAAGAAGAAAGCAAAGCCCTACTTCCAATCTCCTCCATGGCTATTTCTTCATGTGCATAATAGTTCTGAACATACCTTGTACTCTTTTATTAGTAGTAAACCAGAGTACTGCACTTAAAACCTTTGGTATGTATCATTCTGCGGAAACAGATCCTGCTGTAGAGCTGCTCTTAGGAGCTCCAGCCACAGCTTATAATCACGCCTCTAGAAAACAGTGGAAGCCTGTAGTTACGAAGCAAACTCCTACCTAAATCTTAGTCATCTCCAGAGTAAAAACACCATCTCCCATAACAGTTCTAACATTAAGATCTCTAAGTCCACTGCTAAGACACATTTTCATTTTATTTTTTTTTTTATGATCATAACGTAAGTTAAAGCCCGAGTCTCTTTTATAGTGAAAACCTCCCCATCGTTCTGGTACATCCCATTCCTCCACGGGGCACTAACAGTCTGTTACCGAAGTTTACCTTTTTGCTCTGCATCAAGGATCAAAAGGTTATTTATAAGCAATGGCGACCTACTTATTAATATGAGTTTTGCTTAGGCAAGCTGGTATCTAACAGTTCGCAGTCTGAGAGAGAAAGAATATAGCTGAAAATAACTAAAAATTACTTGATTTTTGCATTGTTCTTATAATCATTATTGATCCTAACTTGAGATTATTTAAGTAATGTGCCAAGTATTAAGTTACATTTTACCTTATTATTAAATATGTTAAGCACATATTAATCTATAATTTATAACAATTAGGTTTGTTTTCATGTAATTAAACACTGAGGTCTCTTAAGTATCCTATGAAACTCAGGTATGTTGTCTGGCAAGCAGGTACTTCTGAAAACAATTATTTCGGAATCCCTGGTGGTATTTTAAAGATCTTGATTGTGGACTATGCACCACTGACAAGTGCTTAGCTTTAGGATGAAAATGTACACGTTTGTTATTTACATTATTTCAGTGGAATCTCTCACTTGAGGTTCCAACTACTGAAATATTTTGTATTTAAACAGACTTGAAGTCTCAGAGCATCGTTTCTAAAAAGTGTATTCCCTTCAAAATAGTCTTCAATCTCCATAATTACCTCGACTATTTTATCTATGGTTCTACAGGTGCCTATTTAATAAGTCAGTATGTAGCTAACTGTATAGCTTGTTGTGAAGCCCCAAGAGCAGAACTAAACAAGGAACAGGAGAAAATGTAAGTATCTTTCGGCTGAGCCACATTGTCCGGGCAACTCTTCAGCAACCCCTTCTTGCAAAGAAGTTTCAAAGGACACAGATGAAGTCAAAGAGAAAATGGTAGTGGAAACTAAGTGAGGGAAATGGCCAAAAGAGCAATGTTTCATGAATTTTCCTGCAGTATGCTGAGACTCAGAATCAGAGAGTGGTTTGGGTTGGAAGGGACCTTAAAGATCATCTAGTTCCAATCCCCCTGCCATGGGCAGGGACACCTCCCACTAGACCAGGTTCCTCAAAGCCCCGTCCAACCTGGCCTTGAACACTTCCAGCGAGGGGGCTGCCACAGCTTCTCTGGGCAACCTGTTCCAGCGCCTCACCACCCTCACAGTGAAAAATTTCTTAATACCTAATTTATGAAAATAAAACTTCTGCAGAGACTGTTCTGGTCCAAATGGCAGAGGTACATCCAGGCTGCACTACATTTGGATGGGTAAAATACGTTTAACACCTGCATGGAGGAGAAAACTCCAGTTATCGCTCCAGAGATCCATCAGGATGGCATTTCACTACGGACAGACAGACACACCTCAAGCTATAGGCCACAGGCCACAGCCCTTATGTGGCTGAATTATATCATACATGATACTGAAATGTCAACTCCACTTGGTGGATATTTCCCTCTAACATACTGAAGTCAATATGCTGCAGCTGAAGTGTAAAATTTCCCAGCGCCCTCTTACAGGTGATGGCTGATTCTTCCAGTTGTGCAAAATCATATTAGAAATACTCATGCACGTTTCTCTGCAACTGCGGATGACACGTGGCAAGAATGCGCCCTGAACCCAAGGTAACAAGTCACTGGAAAACATGTTTGATAACCTCATATTCAAAATGTTTTTTAAAAATAATTTGAAAGTCAGTGCATTCCTTAACCAAACAAGGTACAGAAAATATAAAAAGTACCATGACAAAAAAGTTTATCAATTTATAGTATCGGCTGTGAGACACCTCCAGAGACTGCAGAAATATTTTTAAAAATCAGTAACAAGCATAAAGATGTATATTAGTCACTGGGTAAGTACTGTATGATTTCCTTTCAGTACATTCACCTTTCTAAGCTCAGATTGCTGTGACATTCATGTGATAAACAGCATGTCTCACCATGAAATGTGAATTGGTTTTTCAAAAGAAAAAAAAAAGTTATTTATAACTGACCATGCACAGCCCACTGAGTGGCGGCCATCCAACCAAAAAGTAACTATGTGCGTGACAATGATGATATTAAGCCAAATGGAATAGGATTGCTTCCAATTTTAAGGTTAAGTAGATCATGAATTGTACTTTTACATACAAATATGTCGGTTAAAACATTCAAGTTGTCTGGAAATAGGCTAGATCGTTTTGGTGTTTTTCTTACCACTACGAAGTATCACCTTGTATGAAAAGCACTGGCGTTTATGATAATCACAAACCAGTCACCATCACTGACAGTTTTCAAATGATGATTTAAAAACTAAAATCTCCTTTTTTCCTCCCCTTCTTGAAATATTAGCTTGCACGACAATTGCACACCGTGCACACAGACACTGAAGTCCCAAAAGGAGGAGCTTGGGAAAGGAGAAATAAAAGGGAGCCAAAACAGTCTTCAAGGGAGCTGCCAATTCCTTGTCAAATGAAGCAGAGCCAGAAATAGTCCAGCCTAGCTTTGCAATCCATCACCACGAACTGCAGCGCTTCCTCCCCAGATTAAAACGACAGATTCAAAGCACTGGGGAAGGAGGCGCAAAGGAAGACAAAGTCAAGTCAGTGCCATCTCAGTTTGAAAACCCCAACGAAGATGACGCCTGTGTGGCAGCAGAAGCTGACAAGTGTCAAACAACCTCTTCTCAGATGTACCCTGTAAACTGGAGCTTACCACGTGAGAATCATATTCTACCAAACATTTTTTTAAGAAACACACAGATATTTCCCACATTTCAGCATCCCACTCAAACGGGAAATTCGCCATGATATAGGCTCGCAGGCGTTGTTGATGTCATTGCATCAACACTCTTGATCACGCTGTTACACAGCTTATAAGCCGCTGTTCTTGCAAAACAGTTTCTGCTACTAAGGATTCTGCTCATTCTTGTCTCCTCCCAACCCCTAGATAAAATAACCCTTCAGGGTAAGCATGTACTCCCATAGGTAGAGTTGGTAGCAGGTTTAAAAAACTGAGTCCACCACCCAAAGAAAGTCAGCAGAGCCAAAGATGTAGAATTTCTCTCCCTTAGAAGTTTACCTAAGGCCTTTACCTCCTTGACGGAGACAAACAGAAAATTAAGAACTGATCACGGGCCTTCTAGTTTATTAGAATTTGTGCACTGAAGGTTTGATTCAAAACATCACCAAGTAAGAAGCACTGGGGCCCCCCAGTCTGAGAAGTTCATCTCTCAGCACAAGCAACAGAAGGCTGAAGAGCACACAGCAATCCTGGCTCCTAGTACAAGGATCAAGTGCATACAGGTCAGCAAATGGACAGATTTCAAGAAGTTTCTCTCCCAAGGCAAAAAAAAGAAGAAAAAAAAAAAAAAGATTCTCATAGCTCTTGTGGGCTGCCTAGTACTAGTCAAATGCTACTACAAAATAAAACACATAAATCCCCCCCAGACTAGGATATGGAATTTCAGACAACAGCTGAACCTGGAATCATTAGAATAAAGTCCAGCAGAAGAGGGGCAAGGTCCACGGGAAGGTTTGACTTGCAAGTTTAAGGAGCAGCTGGGCTTTTGTTCGGATTTCACCTATTTAAGCAACTCTGTAAATTCTGTCAGACCATAGAAGGAAGCAGTCCCACAATCGAGACATTTAGTGGTGGAAACGCCCTCAGAAAAGGCTGAGAGCCTGCAATGTCTTTCTGCAGGACTGCTTTATTATTGCACCCAGCAGTAAGCAGGTAGAGCAGAATTATACTGACAAGTGGAAGTAAAAATTTGGGGTGTTACCGGAGTATTTTGTCTGCATCTTTTCACTGCCAGTCACAGCATATTCCAAGCAGGGGAATCATAAGCTTTTCATTTGACGTACGGCTAATACAACCCTGTACTTCAGGCTCCTATAAAGTCCTACTTACACATGGATTCAAGAATCAAGATATTATAGGATATTCAAATGCGAGAAACAAGACTGATGGTACTCAAACAAGAAGCATTGCTTACAATTACATATTTTCCTACATGGTGCTCTGAGTTTGATGTGCATGCCTTCAACAATTTCCTTTTCATTTTAGGAGAAATCTGAATTAGGAAAGATGTGACATTTTTATAGGCAAGAAATTAACAGCAGCCTAATCAGCCTCTGAGACAAGAGAATCCAAACCAGCTAGCAACCCTTTGCTTCTCTTAAAGCATGGAGATTTATCCTCATTATGGGATGAAAACAGCACTTGGTCTGCTTGGTAACATCATCTTTGTACCACTTGCAGAAAAACCGAACGCTCGCCCGAACAGGTTCCAAAAAGACATGTTCTCGCAGCCTTCTGAAGGTTAAACTGGATTAATTTTGAAAATGTGGAAATTGATACGCTGTAATTTAACATGTGCTCAACATGTGTGCTCAGCAGCAACTGAAAATGAAGTATCTTAAATATTATCAAACGTTACATCATTAAATATAAATTAGATGGAAACAGGGGAAAGCTAAAAATTGACTAGGAGTTCAGCTACTCTAAATGGCTAATACGTCCATTTTTCACCTGAAGCCCTCTCCAATACAGTTTTGCCATTAAGCAAAAACCTAAAGAAAGGTAATCAATTCCAACTAAAAAGCACTTCTCCTGGAATGACTGCACTTCAAACCCCTGGCTGGCTGCCAGCCCCCCCAGACAACAGCTATCAATGTTTCTGACTATCACAGGAGCACGAGGGGCCATGCATAATTGACTAGAAGATGGGCTAAAACTGTGCCCAATCAGTGTGTGATCAAAAACGCGTGGAATATTCAGCGCCACTTGATTACATGGAGGCACGTCCTTTTGCTCTCCTCATGAAATCTCTTCAAGGTCCAGAGTACTGTAATAAGATCATTACTGTCAAGCGGTACGAATCGCAGGCAATGAGTCTTGGGATAGGAAGTCATACTTCACAAGCTCCTCTGGTCTTTTTTTTTTTTTTATCCATCTTTTTTTTTTTTTTTGTATTTTACTGCGTGTTGAGGCAGCAAGGCGACGAGGTGACAGATAATGATCACATCACTGTGTGGCAACTAGAAAGGCACTTTTAAGAAAGAGCACAGAGAAATCAGCTTAAGAGAAACTCAAACATTTTTTTTGGCTTTTTTTTTTCCCCTCAAAAATTAAATAGAATTAAACTGTGCAGTATTCGCCTTTCATGAATTGTGATTTAATGTCATTGAATTTAATCATTTGATAGATTTTCATATTATACCAAAGCCTATTACCTCACAGACAAATGGCCAATTTTCTCCATCTCACGCTTACAAAAGAAACCTTTATTAATTTTTTTTTTTTTTTGGAGGGGGGGGAGAGTGGTGGAAAATGTCAATGATGAGGCCTGTTCAAGTTTTCTTTTTACCCACTCCTTTCACTGGAGTTGCACACTACATATAATGCATAACATCTATCACAAGCAACCCATCTGTAAAGAGAAAGGTGGAGGGATTGAAAACAGGAGATTAAAGCACAGGATATAAAACAAACACGCCACAAGCCCAGCGCTGAAAACTCATGCACAGCACGTGTATCTGCAGTAGAGACTTCAGACGGAACGACAGCAAGTATCTGCTCACCGAATCTGACAGCTAATTTAATGCAACTGTTTGATTAAAACTTGACAAAACAACACAGGGTCGAAATGACTGGTCAGGAGTTGGAAATCAAAGAGAGGTCTACGTTACTGTTACGGGGTTGTCTTGTAAATGCCTGACATCAATAGCACAGAGCATCGAAACTGGAATGGCAGAGCTCAATTCTGCAAATGGAGAAGGTTGCTACGATCGGTCAAGATTCTAATGCTTAAGGGGAAGGAAAAGTCAGCCTGATTAAGAACACCCACCCACATCTACAGCACCTACATCTATGCCGGATTAAATCCTGTACCATGCTCTCCGTCTGGTATTTCACTGTCAAGAATGTCACCCTCTGGTACTAGTTGGTGACCCTTTCAAACACATACTATTTGGAGACTTCTCCTCAGGGCACAATGAGGGTGTCCAGCTCCACACTTGACCCTCTCACGGGCTCTACCACCATGCAAGAACCAGAGGTGCATCGCACTTGCCAGTGCACGTTACTGATATTGCAGCTTGTGGTCAAGAAAGGTTGAACCTTCATGTTCAGTTGATCCCAACCTACCCTTTGGAAATCATTTCACCAAGAGAGTAACACCCATTAACATGCAGAAATGAAGGGGTGGGGTGGGAAAAAAAAAGCTTGGAACCATCAGTCTCAGGATTAATAAATAACTTTGGAAGAACCAAAATCACAAAGGGAAACTGAGACAAGAAACACCATCTCTTCAGGTGAAATAACTTTAACTTGCTCAAGCTTTTACAGTTTGCTCACTTTTCTTAAAAAAAAAAATCTGAGAGAAATATATGCATATTCAACAACTTACATAGTAAAACTGTTCATATACACCATTACCTTCTCCAGTTTTGGTTTGGACCTGCTTTTTAAAAGACGTCACAAACATGTTGACAAAGAAGAGAAACGAAAATGGCAAAGTATTTCTTGATTTCCAGAACGTTATAAATCCTAAAGTCTAAGAGTGCTGCAAAAAAAATCCCACCAGCACTAAGAGGGAGTGAAAGAAGCAACTGGGAAAACAGCAAGTCTACCTGCGTGCAGTAAAACTAGCCAATTCCCCAAACCTGTAATGCCTACAAGGTACAAAAAAAGAACATCAGACTCATGATGCTGGGCAAATCCCATGTACACAGACTCTTGAATTGGATTCATCTGGAAACGTCATCTTCACTCGCACCTCCCTGTAAGCAGACAGCATTAGGTACATCTAAATTCACAAACTTTATCAAATGAGACTTTCTATATCTCTCTTGCTAGGTGCCATGCCTGGAATACCTTTATTTGGGGCAGAGAGGGGAGACAACCGGCAAAGCTGTACATTTGGGAAAGATTACCCCCCGTTTCACCTGGATTTACAGGCAGATGTGGCTTCACTGCTCACCGAGGTTCTTCAGATGTGGAGCAAGAAGGCTGAGTACACAAGGCGTATCTTCTGACACTGCTCAGATCGGTTCTTAGCGCTAAGAACACACTGAGTAGCAGCATATATTCTTTGGGGCTTACTCGCAATTGACTGCAGTGTGGAGCTCCGCAATAAAAAAAAAAAAAAATTACTGACTTGTTATTTCTACATTCTGTTCTGTGTGTACCTCTTGATTATGAGCTCTTTTTAGCACAATGCCAAGAGCATGTTTTGCAACCCTAGGGTAGATCAGACCTACTGACACATTCCCCCTTGAATTCCAGGGCTGAGCTTGTATAGCGGCAACCCTCCACAATCAAGCCATTGTCATTAATCCCACGTTACGCACTACGAATATAAAAAAGCATGCCTGTAATCAACTGGTATCCCATCAACCCTCTCCTCAAAGCTGCCCTGGGCCTCCTAAGGCAAACATGAGTTTAACAAGGCATGCGGTAGAGAAGCAGAACATACCAACAAGCACAACAGGTTGGGGTATGGAGTACACCTAGCTTGCTCTGCTTTCCTGAGCACCTAGTGGCAGATACCTACAAAAAGCAGAACAGCAACAGGGACAGCAACACGTACCCTGCTGTACCTCCCCAAACAGTCCATGGCTGGGGGGCTTCCTAGGAGAGGTTGTAATCTTTCTTTCGGGACAGGTTCCCAGATATTTCCTCACCATATTTGCCTAATCTAGAGCTTCTAGGTTAGAAGTAGGCTCTTGTGCTGCAAGGGAATTTCAACCACCCCAACTGGAAAAGTAGTACAGTGAGCTGTAGGCAATCCAGGAGACTCCGGGAGTGTGTCAATAACCTTTTAAGACAGAAAATAGACCCTACACGAGGGGATGTGATACTGGATCTGTTGGTCACCGATACAAGAGAGCTCCTCAGGGATGTCAAGATCAGAGGCAGGCTGGGCTGCAGTGATCAGGCACTGGTGGAATTCACAGTCCTAAGTGGCACGAGTCAGACAAAAGAGCGTAGTCAGAACCCTGAATTTCAGGAAAGCAGACTTCCAAGCTCTTCAAGGAGTTAGTCAGTAGGACTCCTTGGGAAATGGTCCTCAGGGACAAGGGCTAGCAGATCTTCAAGAATGCTTTCCATAGAGCACAAGAGCTCTCAATCCCCAAGTGTATGAAATCAAGCAAACAAGGGAAAAGACCGGCCTGGCTGAGTGAAAACCTGCTGGTCAAACTAAAAGGCAAGAAGGAACTGCACAGGCAGTGCAAGCTGGGACAGGCAACTTGGGAAGAGCATAGGAACGCTGCCCAGATGTGCAGTGATGAGATCAGAAAGGCCAAGGCACAGCTGGAGCTAACCATGGCAAGGGATGCCAGGTTTTAGGGTTTCCGAAGAGAGTTGCTGAGAACTTCCTCTGTTTCAATACAGATTTTTCCTAACGTATCTCTCTAGCTCAGCTCCAAAAAACTGAAGAGTTAAGTACACAGGAGGCTGAGGACCAAGCATCCTTCAAAACCGCAGTCTTGCTTCTACATCAAAATAGCCTGTTTATTTAAATTGTGACACCTTGACTCAGGAGTTCAGATATGAGGTGAACAGAAGAACAAATATGTATACTTAGACAATGACCTGATTTTATTATTTTCATTTACTAAAGCTTTATAATACGTAATAATATATTTTTATTTTTAAGGTATTTTGAATTAGATATATAGATTCATAATGAAATTACATGGTCTTACGCTCTGGAAAAACTGGTCAAAAACTTCTAAAGTAGACATGCTTACTTAAGTAACAAAATGGAATTAACTTCTCTAGCAGGATTAATATTTTACAAGTAGTTCTTGCTATCTTGTAAACATCTTCTTATGGACATCAGGAACCTTTTTCATAATCAAGGTCTCTGTCCCAGGCTGACAGAATAGTTCTACGGACACTAATTACCTGAAGCCAGTAAAATGTTAAGGTGTCACTTGTTTTCATTCAATTACAAAGCTATTTAAAACCTCTTCCTTTTCAAAAAAAAATCAGGCCAAATCACAGTGTAGCACTTGTGCTAAGGACACATAGTGTACCCTTCTGCAGTCACAATGCAGAGCACTTCACGTACTATGAGTGGGACCACTCTTCAGAGAAATGAAGGGGGGGAAAAAAAAATTAAATGCTATCTTTCTCTAGCTATCCAGATGTGCCGGCGTGTACAACCACCACCAATTCATCCTGGGACTCATCCCTTCCAGAATCCCCTTTCCTGCTGACCACCACTGCGACACTTTTCCTTTCAACCAGGTAGGCGGAACCTGCAGCCTCTTCCGACCCTGAGCTAGCAGTGGTTTTAAAGAGAAGAAGGAATCTTTCAACTTGTTTAGCCTGCAATGAAGTAGGTTAAAACAATAGATGAGCTTCACCTCCCTTGTCTTTCACTCCTCAGCATCAACATAAATGTCTTTCAGCAGCAAACCTTTCATGTCAGAGAGGCTGTGACGACTGAGGCAGAAGGTTTCCCAACAAGTGACCTTTATGCCTTGGTTGAAAGTAAGTCTCTGAAGATTCGGTCTAGATTTTATTAATTTCTGCCCTCCTGCTTCTCAGGTGTACAGCAATCGGCCACTACTGTATCTCCTATGAAGCAGTGAACGAAGTTACTGATGATCAGTGGAATTACAACCAAAGAGTGTTTTGACACTGCGTAGGTGACAACCTCCGAGACACTTGCAAAATGCTTAAATCAAAACAAGCATCTGGCATTACAGACAACAAATGCAGTCACACACTGTTGGTATTTTTTTCTTAAGCTCTCCTGCAGACAGAAAAACCCACAGCTAGATATTCTGCTCGTTTTTGTTTCACTTTTAATGCCAACTAAGACCTGGGGATTTTTTTTGTTTGTTGTTTTTTTTTTTAAAAGAAATTTTTACCTACAAGGCAGCTAGAGCAGAGAATAGCTAGATCAGACAAGGTCTACAACTTTTCAAAGATAATCCACAAAATAAGGAAGCATATACTTATCAAAATTATACTCCTAAAATCTTACTAAAGCAAGCTGGTTAAATTCCAGACTTAATGCTGACCAGCAAAGCAGAACTTTTTTTTGTGTGTGTGTGTGCAGTATGGAATTCAGCAAAATTCTATTTGCTGGAATTTTTGAAATGTTCCATGCACAGGAGGACTACATAAATGGCACTACGATCAACAATTTATATGTGAAGAGAATTCAGCAGTAACCCTAAATGAATTACAAAACTATTTAAAAAAAAACCCCAACGGCCTTAGCTATCGCTTAAACTGCAAACTCTTCCAGTTTCAAATAAATGAGCAGAAAAAGCTTAAGATATGTCTTAACAGTTTAAGGAGAGTACAATTGCAAATAAAGAAAAAAAAAAAGAAAAAAAGCATGGAGATAACTAAGGAACAACTTGTTTCCCCTACTGATTTATCGCCAGACTTTGTGCCACTGCTTTACTGCACCCAGGTAGGGATTGGCTTTGTGTCCGGCATGGGACTAGACAGACGAAGAGTTTCTAAATGGGTTAGCTTAAATCAATTCTCTAAGTCCACACACAGGCCACAGAAATACGATGAAAACTCTTCCCTAATGCCAACGCTTTATTTCATTTTCACCCATCTCCCAGTATGAAAAACCTGACTTCTTAACAAAATAACTTTTACAAGAACGCCTCCACACGTACTCCTACTACACAATAGGTTGTAAATATTAATAGTTGATTTGTAGGGACTAGGAAAATAACTAGGGTGACAAGATTACCATGAATAACTTTTGTGGAGTTCCTACATGGGCAGTATCTGTTTGCCTGTACAACCACAGCAGTATACTTAAGTATCCTTTAAAGGACTGGAAAGAGCTTTTACTTGAAGAAGTTTTGATGGAACTTAATTCTGTCCATTATTTCAAGCAACACAATCCATACAGAGACCTTGAAATCTCATAGATTTGGTTCCAAAGGTTACAAACTCTTTAATAGGTGAGTAGTTTTGCCCTTGCTGCAGCTGCAGGGCAAGATATTAGATTTCATATCTTCCTTGCAGAGAAAAGGGAGTGACGATGCTGTGACTTCTTGTCCTGGAAAGGTTTCTGAACATGCTGTCCTCTGACAATGTCAGAAAGCTTCTTCCAGACCATAAAAAGCCAAAAACACATTAAAATAAATAGAGAACCAAGCAAAAATGTATTATAGAGAACGAAGTAAAAATATATTCCTTCATCATGGTGCTTAATTCCATGTATTATAACTAAGTACTAGCATTAACAATGTCAAGTCCACCCGTTAAACAAAGAATTTACTCTCTTACAAACACTATACCTCATTGTTTGCACATTTCCTTGAACAATCCTCAGACATGCTTCCACTAAATTTCCAAAATTCTCAATTAATATTTTTTTTTAATACACAGAGAATTTTTTTTTTTTGTTTAGTCTGGCCACTGCACACTTACTAGAACTCTGCACTTATGGAAATGCATGTTAAAATTGTCTGAAGAAGACGGTGCACAGAGCCAAGCATGTTTAAATCATTTCAGCATATAATGCCAGCAGGTAAATCATGGGAAGCTTGAGGGATTAGACTAAGGAAATCTTATGGCGAGAAGCCGAAGGTAAAATGCACGCTTTTTTTCCACGCATACTGTGCATTCAGTTAACAGCCGTACTGCTTCCAACTTACACAAAATATCAAATATTCAGGTGTTACACAGATTCCAGAGCCCAACGCCAAGACCTGCATTTCCCTAATTCTCTTTGCCATTCTGTTTTTGGGATGGCTGAAAGGGGTCAAGAGGTCTTCGGCATAAACAGGCATCTCCCTTGGCTTTTTGCGCCTTGTCCCAGCCTTCCAGACTCAAGTCTCCACATAGCTGAGAAACCAGATGAAAGTGGTGAAATTTTTGCTTATTGGTAAAAGTACAAACAAGAAGTCTGACTAAACCCTGGTTTTCCATCCACAGAAAACAAATGAAAGTATTTTCTTTTGAAATGTAACTACAGCTCATCTTCAACGCTCCCTGAGATTCTGAACAGAATGATTTGAGTGTTATAAAACGTGTGTGAAGAACACAAGCTTTTGAAATACCTTTACGAGTTCATCCCAGGAGAATAAAAAACCGCAATTTCTCAGTAAACTGGGGTTCATCCTCAGCTACAAACCAGAAACCGTACACCTAGAGTTGAGGGCTAGACTATACAGATCAGAAAAGCACAGGGAAAAGCAATTACTTTACAAGGGGCAAAGAACAAATATCTTTGTGTTAAGGAAAAAGTTCTGAAAAGAAACATAAAAAGGTCCTTCCTGGTCCTTCAAAAGTTTTTAGAAACCAGCGATGAAGAAGAACATGGAACATGGATTTACAGAGAGAACACAGAGTTTGAAAAGTCTACTGAGTTGCTAATCACGTTTTCTACTCAATCATTAATTCCTGTTTCTCAGCTCCATCTGTGTAAACGGGAAGACAGAGCTACGCTTGTTTTGCCTACACTGTCGAGGGAAGATACATTAACCCTGTCTGCCTGCAGCTGCCTTGCACCTCCCTGACTGGAGGAGTGGACCCACCCATCCACCTGGACGCAGTTGGACTGGCCCTAGAGCAGCCAGCGATGTTGGCCCCCGTAGGCCAGAGCTCTTAGTCAATGAAACACTTTCAGAACAGGGATGATCCAGATGTGATGCTGAAAGATGGCCATACCTCGGGCTTTCTACAGCTCCTAAAATCTGAGGTGAAACGAGAGCAGGCAGGTCCATGCTGACATAGGCATAAAGTTCTAAAACTGTCTAACTAGAGTAAGAAAAATAAATACTGGGAAAGGTGCTTCTGTAAAGAGCATTTACAAGAAAGCTTTTTATTTTTTCTACTTGTTTTCAAGCTGAAAAATCTTCTTATTATCACTAACTGTTCCACTAAGTGCAGCAGCACAAGGGCACCAAAAACAGACCGGGCTCTGAAAAGCTATTCCTCTTTGAAACACAGCACCGTATAATCCTGCTCTGAGCAAGTTTAGACTGCATGGTGGGAAAAACACTGCTGGTTGCTGGCACCTTGCCTAATGTAAGCATTCCTGCTGCTACCCTCAAAAACACTGAGAAGGTTTTTTTTCGGTGACAAGTTCTGTACAGAGAACTAAAAAACTTGTCTCTGGGTTTCATTGCACTGGAAAAATTTCACAAGAATCTGATTTTCCAAAATAGGAGTCGAATTTTATTTTTCATCTGACCGCAGCACAGTTGCTTTAGTATTTTTGTTGCTGCAGCCACTGTCTCAGAAAACCTGCAGAAAGATAAACCAAGTAAGATGAAAGAATCAATCCCAGAAAGAGAGGGCTGTGCATGTGCAGATAGTGTGGAGAAAGAAGAATCAGCATGACCTTTATGGAAGGGTATAAAAGAGATGAGCATCAGTCCTTGGAATTAGTGAATCACCCTGGGCTCACTAGTGTCCATCATCGTGATATCTGAATACTTGGGCAGAGGTCAATGATCAAAGCAGGCACGTTCAAGGAGGAAGAAAAGATGGCAAAGTGCAGCAAAACGCTAGAGTTTGCTGAAGACCAGATTTAAACCTCATTGTACACCTAAGCTTTGCTACAGACAAAAATGAAGGAGCCCAGAATTTCTGTTTGAAAGCTGACACTTGAAACATGCCTGGACCCAAAGGAAAGCAACATAAAATCCAGAATTACACAAATCATTTAACTCTGATCCATTGTAACTGTCTGAGAATAGCTACTGCAGGAGGATCCTCCTCCTTCTTTTCACAGTGAGCTCAGAATTTCCAGAACGAAGGAAGATATGGCTGTTCTATGGTTATCGTCCCAGTGTGTTGCACCCCATTTTCAAAAAGTCACCTGCTGCATCTCAAGTACTTGATCAAAGTTGCCAAAGAAAAGCATGCATCTCTCAGAACACCTTCCTTTTACCATTTAATTTGTACTTGTGTTCTTCAGAACTGCAGTAATCCTCTGAGGGCTTAAATCTATGCTTATGGCAAGTGTGGAGGAAGAAAAATCGAAAAGGAAATCTTTCAGGTCATTGGACAGATTTGTAGCCAAGTGCTGGAGAACAAGGAAATAAGCCTTTTCCTGAAGAGGCTGAATTACTCAACTGAAAACTGCTTTCAATTGCAAGACAGATGTGAAAATGCTACATTCAACTACTTGTAGAAAAACCTGTCACAGCCTGAAGCACCTCAGACACACACCCCAGCAGCAGTAGACTGGCTTGTGACATAGGTTTCCTCGGACTGGAGTTATTCCCGTCATTCAACATCAGAGAGATGAACACAACCTGTCTGGTCACCTAAAAAGCATGCCAAATGTAACTTCTGGCTTGCGCCAACACAAGTTGTGTTGCTGCAGACTTCACAGGTGGCCAAGAAGGCCAACAGCATCCTGGCCTGTATGAGAAATAGTGTGGCCAGCAGGAGCAGGGAAGTGACCATCTCCCCCATACTCAGCACTGGTGAGACTGCACCTCAAATCTCTTGTTCAGTTTTGGGCCCCTCATGACAAGAATACTGAGGTGCTGGAGTGTGCCCAAAGCAGTTCAATAAAGCTGGTGAAGGGTGCAGAGAACAAGTCTTAGGAGGAGCAGCTGAGGGAACTGGGATGGTTTAGTCTGGAGAAAAGGAGGCTCAGGGGAGACCTTCTTGCTCTCTACAACTACCTGAAAGGAGGCTGTAGCAAGGTGGGGGTCAGTCTCTTCTCCCATGTAACAAGTGACAGGACAAGAGGAAATCATAGAATGGCCTAGGCTGGAAGGGACCTTAGAGATCATTCAATCCAACCTCCCTGTCATGAAATGACCTCAGGTTGTGCCAGGGGAGGTTTAGATTGGACATCAGGAAAAAATTCTTCACTGAAAGGCTTGTCAAGCCCTGAACAGGCTGCCCAGGATCCCTGGAAGTATTTAGATGACGTATAGAAGCACTTCAAACATGGTTTAGTGGTGGACCTGGCATTACTAGGTTAATGGTTGGACTCCAACTTAAAGGTTTTTTCCAACCTAAACGATTCTGTGCATCTGTAAGTGCTAGAAAATACAGACAAAGGTCGCAAGTGTGACCAGAATTTGGAAAAAGCAACCCCCAGCCTTTGTTAGTCTTGCTAGAAAGTACTTCATGGGAATCTACAGTCATTATTACTTTTTCTGAGATGCCCTTCTAAAAGGACAGGGAACTTGAGCATGCTTCATTGCTTTCTCCTTCAGCTACTGCTGACAGACGAGGCTGACTGTCCTAACTGTCAGGCATCTCCTCCCAACCTTGCTAAGGATTCAAGGGCCAGTACGATTAGTTAGCTGCTGAAGGATACCCAGACTTCCTCTCACACATGGCAAGAAGGCTGTGTAGAAAGTTGCAATTCTGCCCTTGTGGTCAATTGTTGTTTTTCACTGGGTTGTGCTCTAAAAGAGGTGTTATAAAGAATTTAACAACCACTGTGGCCCACCCAAGACACAATTGTGAGCCCCAAGCCAGAAAAGAGTGCCCATCTCCGAAGACATGTGAGAAGAGGAAAGCCAAAGAAAGCTGACGGGCTAATGCAGAGAGACAAAGACTGTAAAAGCAAGTGCTGGCACCCACTACTACTTTTAAGGCTCCCTGTGTCTTACTTAGTTGCTTCTTGCCAGCCAGTTCTTGCCTTTCTGGAAGTATGTTTATCCCACTCACACAAGGGGGGACAATTCTGTCGAGTTATCGCAAAAGCATTTCTGACCAGCATGTTACTATACTCTAAGACACGGAGAAGAGCAAGAAAAAACACAGAACACAGAAGGATGAAGGAGCACGTACTGCCCGCTCGGATCAGAACAAGGATTTCAGGGGCAAGATGTGCAACAACTGCAGGTCCCCCATTGCTCACCGTGGGTCAGAAGCCTGTGCCTGCGGACTGGGACCACACAGGCTCCAGCTCTGGTGACTTGTGAAAATAATCTCCCCAGGAGAAAGAAAACATACACGTATTAACTACATAGAAATTTTCAAAGGCTCCTGATATCCAGCTGGTCTTGATTCACATTGACTTCAACAAAATAGTCTTGGACCAATGGTGAGCACTCTGAAAAATCCCCTCTTTAACTTGCGATTGAGGTAGGAAAATAAGTGGTGTAAAAGGGATTGTAAAAAAAAAAAAAAAACCCAACAAAAAAAGATGACAAATTAAAAATGAAAGGTTAAAATAAAATTTGGCTTCAGGCCATAAACTAAGGGGAAACTAACAGTAAAGATAGTTAAATGACTGGAAAGAGAACGCAACAGGAGCTACTACGAAAAAAAGCTGATGGCTTTTAAAAAAGGATTTGTACAGATAGCTGGGGAAATAAATTCCATATGTGATAGAAGTGCAATTGAGAAATTAAATAAATGGAAAATAAAGATGACTAAGTAGTAGTTAACATGCCCCTTCTCAGTTGTATACTATTATCACATCTATTTTTAATGCCTCTTCAGCTGTCTGCAATTGTCATCCCTTTTTCAGAACTTGTTCCAACGCTCTTTGATACTGAATTAGCTGTTTTTTACTCTGCAATGCTTACAACCGCATCTTTTTCTTACTCAACACTCCCCTTTTCCGACAATGTTATTCCATTGTCTCCGTTTTTCATCTCCTCTTATACGTTGACTCCCCAGTTTCTGAGCTTTCTGACTACCCTTGTTCATTTTTTTTTTCTGGAGCTCTTTTGGTTGAATCCTAGCATGTTTCTTTTCTTCTTTTCTAAAGATACAAGCATGTTTTATATGATATCTGGCTACTGTACACATTGTTCAGAAGGGCACTGAACAGCTATAGCAGTGTTCGTATTGGAAATAGTAAGCTAAACTAAGGGAAAAAAAGACAGTATTTTTGACTTCTGCTTTCTGGTTCTCAAAAAAGAACCCAAACATTTAAACTCTCCCCTTTTCCTTTTTATCCTCAAATAACACAATCTTTCCATGAGCAGCTGAATATTCAAACAATAACAGGCATCAGAAGCATTTGTGATTCTAGAGCTCAGGATGTGTCTAAGCAGACGAGGTAACAAGAGACTGAACAATACTGAAAAAATACACAAGTTCCAACGTGATGTATGGGCTACTGAGTGAACCTGACTTTTCCTTTCTTCTGAGCCTTACAAGCATGCCTGTTCCTTACCTTTAGAGCTAACAATGCTCCATACTAACTTGGGGACATTTCTCTATTAAAAAAAATCGGTTCCAAACATGTTTCAGTTGGTCAAATTCATCATTGTGAAGCCTCCGATTACTCAGCTTCATCATCAAAACATCAGTCCTTAATTCCTCTACTTCAGCACAATTCTCTTTACCTTCTGTATGCAAAGCCAACAGTGTAGTTGAGTCGTACTTAACAATGCTCTTTGGAACAATATTTTCAAAACTGAGACTTCCACCGGAGAATAAGCTTACCTTCAGCTGTGCCCGAGATACCATCAGCTTTGAAATTGCTCGTGCTTTTCTTCCTGCGGTGTTTCTTTCTGTTGGCGTGAGGTGAAGGAGGTGGATCGAGTTTGGGGCTTGTCGTACTGGATATACTTGGGCTTGAACACACAGAATCTCCTAACCCGGTATCTACAGTTTCAAGGGGGGTGAAAAAAAAAGGAAATATAAAAATACTGCATAACTTAAATTAATGATTGCTAGAATCCAAGATACAACCCTTTGCTGTCTGTTAGCAGTTAACTTGTTGAACTCATTGGCTTTCAAAGACTAGAGGAGAGTCTACAAAAAACATCCATTACTTTTCCGAAAAGGTACAAAAGAGCAAGTCAGCTGAAGTTCTGATTCAAGCCCTATTAAATCAACAGGACTCCGCATCAACTTTAGAAGCAGGCCAGCTGAATTGACAGAAAACAACGGGAAATCATTATTTCCAATTGCTCTTTCTTACAGTGATCTTACTGATCCTCAAATTAACTCGTGTAACGCTAGGACATTTTGATACATAATGGAACAGAGATATCTCAACGTCCTCTGAAGGCTATCTGCTTTCATTAACATAACAGACAACACACAGAGAAAAGCTGGTAATGGCAACAAAGGTGGGAAAACAAGGTGTGTAACTCCCGTATGCCTTGTACAATTAATTTTGTGTGATAAAGGGTTCCTTACTACCTGCTCCCAATGAGAAAAAACCAATCCCGTGTTCAAGATGCGTTCAGCGCGTTCGCTTTCCCATTGTATGAGCTATGGTAGCATAACATACTACAACTTTAAGAACTAATCACAGTAATTTTCTCCCTTCCCCCACCAATTAGCTTTCTCAAGCAAATAAAAACTAAAGGTTGATGACACCCCTCTCTCGTAG
The DNA here is from genome assembly GCA_020746105.1 of Trogon surrucura. Lineage (NCBI taxonomy): Eukaryota > Metazoa > Chordata > Aves > Trogoniformes > Trogonidae > Trogon > Trogon surrucura. Next base: position 47,904,526 of record CM036621.1, on the reverse strand, counting down.
GCAGAGATCTACAGTGTGTCCCTGGTCCCTGTAAGGGTTGATAATAATGAATGCCTTCTCTTCCAGTAGTCCTTCTCTTTTTCAGTCAAGAAATGTGTAAAAGGAATATTTAACACAAGTTTAGGAAACGGAGACATCCTTGAAATTTCACTCTCCATCCAGGCCCCTTCACATAGCAAATACTCAAGTAACTTTAATCCAATATTTTTCCCCAAGGTTGGTAATATGATTTTAGTATAACTGCAAACATTTTTTTGGCTTAGTGCTAAATACATTTCTAGTGTTTTTGTATGTTTGCTTTTAATGACAAAATTTAACATAACACTCTATGCTTAAGTGCTTACTATCATGTAAAGTGAAGCTGCTTCCCAAACCTTGGCTAGACACTACATTGCATGGAACGGAAATATCAAAGGCGAAGCAATAAATCAGAAAAATATAATTTAAAAAAAGCAAGTCCCATACACATGCCTCTTTGACAAAGAAACAGTTATTTTTACTTTTTTTTTCTAATTAAGTTTACTTACTAATTACCCGCTAAGCATAGTTGCGCTGTAAATTATTAGTGGGGGATAAAAGATGTAGCTAATTTCCTGGCAATAAAGACCAAACCAAACATAAGGTTTCTATTAAAGATTTTTTATTCTTTTCCCTGTGTTCACTATTTTGAAACCAAACATCAAGTATTCAACCACAAATCGGAATTGTGGGAATGTATTTACTGTATATTTGTATAAGAGATTTTGAGTACGTGACCCAGAAAAGCTTAAATAAGTGGTTTGCTGTCTCGTCAGGTGAAGAGGAAGGCAAACCCTGATGAGGATCCACAAGGACGTTCTTGGCAAAGGGGGCACCTTCGGCTCCTTGGCACTGAGAGAAGAAAAGATGCCAAAGATGATGCCAGCAGTACAGAAGCACGGCCAGGGATGCAAGTTGGTTACAGCTAGCCCTAAATATTTACCTCCAGTTTGAGACTTAAGAAGGTTGCCTAACCTTGGGTGCTTAAGAAAAAAAAACACACAAAAAAAGAACAAAAAACCCCTCCTTTGCCGCAATCGCATGAAAATTACGGTGTTGAGACAGGCCAGCTGCAGAGCCTGACACTGCAGGGAAGAGGAGTGGGCAAGGTCTGCCATGGGGCACCAAAAATGCATCTTTTTTATTTTCAATTGCTTGGTAAAATCTTGAAAATTCACAAATATCACGGAAAAATCCTAGAGAGCACACTAGCTGGGGAGGTTTGCTCGCACCTTAACACAATTTCTGAAACTGTGTCATTTTTTCTCCTCAGAGAATACGAGGCAAGCAGCACGTGCACGGGCCTCATTCTCAGCTTTCACTTTAAAAAGTATTATCCCATTTTACTCAAGGCGAGAATTAAAAAGAAATTGGGAAAAAACAGCTCTACTACTCTCTCCCATGCCTTTCAGAAAGCTTGTTTCCAAATATTTGCGATGCCCAAGCGCTCTGGTCCCCAAGACAGGCATACGAGGGCTGTGACCATCGCCACGTGCGACTCCAGCGTCAAGCACGATGCTCCAAAGCGGTAAAACGGTGCAGAAATCACGCCCTGACACAAAACTGCAGAATACATTTTTTGGCAGGATCCTGGCCAAAAAATATCGAGGTAGATCTGCTCACTGACGGCAGCTTAGTCTAATTTCTAGGCTATAAATCGCACCAACAAAACCCGCTGGTGAGCTCTGAAAAATGAGGATGTTTTACACACGTACGGTCCGACTACTCGCGTCGGAGAGCTGAGGAATTAACCTCCTATGGTAAATCCTCATGATTCGCAGCCCTTTCCAGGTAATAACGTGCTGTCCTTGGGTCAAACGGCTCTGAAGCGAAGAGCCCGGAGCTCTCCCTCCCCCTTGACCAGAAAAGAAAAGCCAGTCGCTCGTAAACGGGTGCCGAGCTGATATTGTTGGTGTATTAATGCCCCGTATTCCCGGTTTCGGAGACCACCCTTTGAAGATGGAAGTTATTTAACATTCTCCCAGTTTAAAATATGAGCAATCAAAAGGCGCTAGGCTTACACGCTGTGCTTTCCCATTTCCCACTACTTCTCTTGCCTGACAAGGTATTCTTCAAATTGAAAAGAGGGCTCCTGAAAGCCCGGCTTCGGAAAACTGTAAATGAGTTCAGGCTTCAGCCCGCTGAATGCAATTTCATACTCCTGACTGAATACAAATAATGCATTTTATTTTGTATCAATTACCACGCCTGAAAACAGACGACCACTGCCGGCACTATTAAATATATTAAAAAAAAAAAAAAGAAAAAAAAAAGAAAAAAGAAAAAAGGCAAGGAAAAAGGCACACAAAATTAAAAAAGCAAGCGCCTCATTACTCCACATCTAAACCAGCTTTGACAGAGGCACTGGAACTCATAAGATGCGTTTCACTGGGTTGGGATGGGCTGTTTTGCAGCCATCCCGCGCGTTCAATGTCAGCCATTAGTTCTTCCCAATCGGGCATCAATGTTCAACGCACACCCGAAAAAATATATAATACTAGTAATAATAATAACAATCTGCAGCCTCTCCGAGCTTCAATACTTGAAGTATGAGTCAAAGAAGCAGTTTCACTTTTCACTCGGGAAGCTGACAAGCATGACTAGAGGGGGAATAAAATAACATTCAGTTCGCATAAATATCAAGCGGGCTGCTTGAGACTGATGGGCCAGGAATGTATTCTTAGCCATCATTCTGGCAGACAGGCCCAAGGACACTCATAACTTATTTTACAATCATTTAGTTTCAGCTCAAGTGGAAAACGTGACAACTTATCTCTGCTGACAAGATGCCATATCGAACCTTACAATTAACTCTCCCACGATTATCTGCCCAGCCCATCATTAGCTTTGCAGTTTTTGATGGACTGTAAGGCAGCTTTCCTTGATGATGGTCATCATTTGCACAGTGTATATCTATATTATACAACATTAAGGACAAAACTCTCCCCTTGCCATGTAGCAGGGGTTGTCCTGACCGGCACATGCTCGGTTTTGCAGCTGCTGGGCCACGTTTCTAAGTGATGTGCAGCTGAAAAATGTCTTGTCCTCCGAAACTGAGCATCACTGTGCTCTAGCCTACGCCTGCAGCCTTCAGCAGCGAGCTGGAGGTGCCCATGCCCTCTCCCAGCAAACAGCCAGCCTTCCTCCCTGCCCACACCCCCCAGTGCAATCAACAACTCTCCACCGTTAAGTGAGAGCTGGCACGAGCCACGTCCTTGCAGTTTACCTCTGCACGCTCACAAGGCAAAAAGGAGGGTGCCACGGATTCCACACACGTGTTCGGTGACTTTCTGTGCTGCTGAGATCATGTGTTTCTCATTGGAAGGTGAGTTTCCAGCTTTGCAGGGTCACGAAGTAATGTCAAGCTTGCACTAAGGGATAGGAGAGCTTCTGCACACACCAGTATGACTAAGCACAGGCTCTCATTCCAGAAAAAGCAGTAAAATAGTCAATCCAGAGTATATTGAGGGAATATTTACATCTATGAAAGCTATGTGAAGCCATTTTAAAATATGCTGTAGCTCACTCCATGCCTCGACGCAACAAGTGACACTTGGTTACCAAACCCCTTCAGTTATCAAGAGATAGGATATTAGAAAACCTGACCACTCTGTTGTTAGCGTGGTGATTTTCCTCTATAGGTGCGTGACACATGGGATATGACAAAGATTCTGCTTGTTCAAGTCCAAAACTCATTTACCAGAAATTACAAAGCAACAAAAAAAGCCAATGAAGCTTTTATTCCAGAAAGCAAGTCCCACGTCTGCCTGTCCCCTAGATGCATTTTGTAATTACAATCATAAGAAAAATGCCTTTCAACTACGACAAATTCTGGTAGAAGAAGTAAGAGGCAGAAGGGAAGAAGCACGTTATCTACAACTACAACCCAGAATCATGAGACAGAACATTAAGTGAATAAAGAAACCAACCAATCCTCCTCAGCAGAGTCTCAAGGGCTGTGCTGTTGTAGTGTGCTTTATTTGCCGTTTGAAACATTTACATCTGATATCCTCTCGCAGTACTATACCTTGTTTGCAAAAGGTAACATTCTGCACAAGTCTCACTTCTTATCCCTTTACAGCTCTGTTATTTGCAAACGACGCGCTCCACAAACAGATCTCAAGTATGTCTGTCACGAGAGCCCTCCTGAAGTTGAAATGGGTAAGAAATTCAGGTCAAACCCAGCCTGTGCTTCCTTGGTGTCCCAGAACAGCACAACTGACTCGCAGCCCAAACTCCCAAGCACCCGCTCAGGGCGCGGCCAAGATTCGGATTAAAGCCATTTTTCCTTCACCACCTGCAGTGCCCGCACAGCGGAGTTGCAGCAGGCACCAGCACAGCGATCAAGGAGTTGAAAAAAATGAGGGACAATAAGCAGGTATTAGTGTCCCAGGCCAGGGTAAAAGAGCTGGGGGTGTGAAAAGTGTGAGGAAAAGAAGCAACATGTAAGGTACGGAAATAGCACAGCACAAAGGCTGAGAGAGAAAAATCCAAGAGAGGAGTTTCATCTTTGGCCCACGGTTCCTATTCTCTCTCATACGCACACAACTCTCTCTCCTGTGTAACCATCTGCAGCGGAAACAAGGATATTCTGACCTCTTCTATCTCCGTGTCTTTTGATTTATTTCATATTTTTGTCAAATCATCTATTTACAAAAACTTGAAACAAACTCAACAGGTGACGCTATTCTCCAGAGACCAAAGTTGAGCTTGATCTGGTTTACATTTTTCTTGCATCTTCTTGTTAAAATTTTCCAACAGGCTTTCAAAGTGAAATTAGACTTTTTTGTCAAGCCCAGCTCCCCAACGCAGCCTTATTCTCAAGTGGTTGGAGATTGATTAATTTGAGGTTTTGATTTGTCAAAGTGACAAGAAGTCAGACATTACAAAAGCGGGACCGGTGAATGGGATCAATTAAAGAGCAGAAGCAGCAACACAATTAATAGCACCAGGTTCAAGAGGAAAAAGAAAGCACTGATGACGAAAACAACAGCAACAGCTCTGACTGCAGCAGGAATCTTTGCCACGACCCAAGGAAGGCTGAATCTAAAGAGGGTGTTTCAGAACTTTTGCTATGCCATTAGTGTTGAAATGAAATAAGGCAAAGATGTCGGTAGCTGGTGGACTGAATAATAAAAAAATAGCTGGACACTTTCATCTTCTACACATGTGTTTTAAATAGAGGCAAAAGAAGCAATCCTTTTATTTAAACCAGGGAAGCAATAGACTAAAACCATCTGTAGTTGTATTTCAGACCCATTTCCCCAAGCTGAGATTTTTCTAACTGTGAAATCCAATGCTCTACAGCTTCCCTTTACAGCTATTACCATAAATGTTCTATCAAGTTCTTTATGTTCCTTCTCTGCCTCAAACCGAAGTTAAAGGGATGCTGCAACTGCACAATGACTGCAGAAGGCTGGAGTCAGGCACAGAGGTACAGGACTGACACGAAAATCCTGTCAAAAGTGCATCTTCGCAGAATTCTGTGCATGATAAACGCTCGCAAGTGAGGGAGAAGGGGTGGCACGAGATTACAGCCTCCAGAAAAAGAGGAAAAAGGCAAATATTTTTCAAGTACACAGAGCTCATACCTTTGGTAGGAATTAGGTGCATTCGGTCATCGTTTAGCTGAATTCAGCTTGGACACTCAGGCTACGGAGGGCTTAAATTAACCTGCTGCACTGAGCGAAATTAAAAGGAAGCTCTGAGCAGAACTGGGGGATGGAGATGAAAGAGCCTCAGGAGTATTCTCTTTCCACAGCGTCTACCATTTTTCCAGCCTTGTGCCTAGAGCCTGTAAATCACAAAGCCATCCTGTCATGTACAGAAAGTCCCACTGAATGCCCAAGTTACTGCCTCCTTCCCTCTAATAGCAATTTCAATTAAATAAGAAAAACAAAGCTTCCTTCTTGACAAAAAAAAGGATCTCCCTGCTTTTGGAGGGTCTGGCTTTTGATACGTGGCAACACGCCTCAGGCACAGCAGACCTGAAGGCATGTTTGGCGTGAGAGGATTGTTTCCACCCGGCAGCCTAATAAGCCACTTTGTGACAAGCGAGGGACATCATCCGCCGGCTTGCGAGGGAAAGTCAGTCTCCTGATGGTAAGGCACAGAAATCGTACGGTCTGGCTTCAATGCTTTCAGACAGCCAGACCCTTGCTACAATTTCCTTTTTCTAAAGGAAAGGCAAAATTACCTCTAGCTCGTTCCCTACTAACGTGCAATGCCTAGCCATCGTGAAGGAAGCACGAAAGCGAAACCGCAGGACATCATTTAAAAACATCCCACAGAAATACGTTGCTCGCTACATTTTCCCTCCCAAGGAGTAACATACTAGAGTGCTAGGCATCTTATGGAGTCAGCTCCTCGGGGATCACAGGAGAAATTTACCATCTGACATGAGGAGAGAAAACATCTATTCCTAAGCAACCCTCCTGCACTGCCAACATGGTGACAAGTGAAGTAAAGACTCACTGCGTTTCAGAGGACCTGCAAGCCTCGGAACGTAAAGCAGGGAAGAAATGCTAATTTCTCCCCTCCACACATCTTGCCTACAGCCGGCTGAGGTCAAGGGCAGAGATATTATAAACTACTCCCCAAGTTAACACAGTTGCTAATTTATCTTATCGCCCATTACACAGATACATCTTCGCATGTGCCTGCTTTGTACTGCGTGCCGAGTGTGCCCTGCAGAAAGATCAAGCGTGACAAGTTGTTTGAATACGTAAGGACAACAAACTGGAAAGAGATGCAAGTCTTGGATGTTGTAAGATGCCACCACATCCCAAGGCAAACTAACTTTATGGCTCCCGCTGAACAGATCTACAGTCTAGATGCATAAGGAATGTCTTTAATTCCTCTGGTGTAATGTTTTCACTGGGCAGCATCAGATCTGCCGAGAAGATGCGATTCTTAAAGGGTGTCACCCTGGATTGCTAAAAACTGGGTGTATGATGCTCTGGGCATTGCTTCTCCCAGTCATCAACTTCATACAAAGCAGAGAGGTCAGGAATATTGCAGAAGGCAGCTAGTTATGGGGATTAGTTTCAGGTAGCTAGTTCTTAGCCACCCCAAGAGGGAAAAAGATGATGAATGGCCGTTCTGAGGACAAAGCGTACAGCTGTGCAGTGGTTTCAGGGAAGTATCTCCTGGTTCAATTCCAGGTCATGTGTTGGTCAGCCTGTTTGACACTTTTGATACCAGATAGATAATAGGACACCCCAAGTAATAGTTACCAACTGTGACACGCTGGACCTAGAGAACTCTTCAAGACCATCCCAAGTAACGGTGATTTGCAGTAGAATAAACACTGGGAGTGCCATTTAAAATAATGCATCTTGCGTGAGCAAGCTACATCATGATCAAGTACGTACAACATTGTGTGACAAATCCTATTTTGTATCCTCGGTCAAAATGGTGTGCATAATAAATTCATCTAATTATGCAGAGAGGGTCAGAGCTCCGCCCTTATCTAACAATCAGCATTGTCTTCTAATTGCAAAAGCCCTCATTTAACAAGATTTTGCTTCGACATAGAGCCTTGAGGTTTCAAGGCACTTGGAAAATAATGAATGTATGCCTCACCGAAGCGTTTCCTGCTAAAATATTTACCTTGTATTTCAAGATCAGCAAAATAATGAATGTATGCCCTACTGAACCATTTCCTGCTAAAATATTTACCTTGTATTTAAAGACAGGCAAAATAAGACAGAAAAAAAAGAACTGACTCTTCAAAGACATGCTCAGAGCCAGAAAGAGAGCCACGTCTCTTGTCTCTACTCCTGTACTTTAACCTTCAGTCTGTATAACCTGTGGATAACTTCAAGCATCAAACCCACTCGCTGGTAATTGAGAAGAGGTTAGGAAACTCTCCACTGTCAGTCCACAGGACTTCAGTGACAAGCTCTAATAGCAGTGTTTTGGAAAAAATCAAGACACTTTCACTATTAACATTTTCCAATTAAAGCTGAATAACTGCTATATGCCAAATAGGCAGTTAATTGCATCACGCTAGGTAGGAAAAAGCTGGGGCTTTCCTGCTAACATATGCCATGAGCACCAGCATCAGAAAGGAAAAGAAACGATGGAAGCAGCCGCAAAGATACTGTTAATCAAAGGCAAGTCCAAACATCACCTTATCGCTGAAACCTATAGCTGAAAAACAAAGTTCTTAATGTAAAGCTGTGTCTTTGCTGCATTTCGTAGGCGGCAGAGGACATAATTGTCATTGACAAACTTTTATTCATTTATTTTAAATTTAATCAAGCACTCTTACTCGCTGTTACGAGCTCTTTTGAGAGTTTAGTTAAGTCAAGTCAGGGCCCTTCGTTTGCTCTTGCAAAACCCACATATCAGAAAAGCCACCTGCCTAGAGCGACCTGTAAACCGGATACTCCTCATCGACCCGGACCGTGGGTGGCACACGCCACCGCTGAATTAAGGGATGAGATCAACTGTAACAAATGAAGGGCCCAGAGACTTGAAAGGAGACGCTCTTCCAGCCGCAGGAAGGCCGGGTCTCTGCGCTTCAGCTGTCCCCCAACAATCAGCAGGTTGTGAAGGGAGTCGCATATCAGATTTAACACAGAGGCTTCTCTCACTCCTTGAACTGTGTGCACTGTGAAGAAGCTTTGAAGTGTTGGATTCCATAGGTAACGGATACACAACATCCCTGCACCCCACGCTCTGTGATCTGGACGGGAAAGAAACCGAGCCTGCAAACACACATGCCTGATGAGACAACTGCTCTCATGTTAATTGGAACAGAAACTTCATTAAGCTGGAGAAGAAATAAAAGCATCCTGTGTGTTTCTCGCACACACACTTTGTCCAGGTCCTGGCAAAACAGAGCAGTGTGCTTCTGGACACTCATTAAACAAGAAATCTAATTATTACAAGCATCTATCTCAACTTCCAAGGTACTGACATAAAAAGAAGGAATTCTGAAATGGGGAATTACTTCAATGGTAGCACACACTCTACTTCCTCAACTTTGTGTTTAAAACATTACTTAACTTCATCTAAATTTAGAATTTTATTATTATTAAATAAATACAGATTATTATAATTTAGATTAAAAATTAAGAGAAATAAAAGTGCACTGATTTGAGAAGGTTACTTACTTTCCTCCATAAGACTTAGTTATAAAGTCCTTAAATATGGAATGTATTGGGCTTACAAAATTTTTAAGCCCTGTTATTTTATAAAGTGCCACATTTTGCTCCTGCCGTATTACGTCTTTCCTGTACGTTTACTTGAGAATGTGCCTCTCAATTTGTATTATTCTCTGTACACACGACTTTATTTTTCAAAGTTCATAAACTCCTCCAGGATATTGTGCGAATCAGGCTCCCGTACTTATTTCCTCACAATCATACTTGATCGAGATACATCACTCCTGAACGCACACAGGCATCCTCTCATCAAATGCAGCTCTTCAGCTTTGAACAGCCAGCTCTGCTGCTGCTGCCGAACGCAGTCAACGTGTTGATGTGTCGGCCACTATTTAAGCAGTCTAAGACCACAGGTCACATTTATTTCTGAGATACTGGGAAAAACAATCACAGCAGATCCTGTCTCAATCTATCTGGTGACTGACCTGTGAAGAAACATCACAGCAGAATTCATTCCAAAGTGCAAACATTTAAGATTAAAGCAAACTTGAACTACAAACATAAAAAAAAGAAAAATCTTTGAATGCTTAAACCATCTTTTTAGACAAATGAGATTACAGTACAGCCTCCTTGATGAAGAATTCACTTTGTACCAAGGCGCAATCACCTTGAATATTAACCCTTCCATTCTGACAGATACTAATAGAGAAATGGAGAACAGAATATATTTTACAGGCTTCTAAGTGCTGTATCTGTCAAATGTCAAGCATCCCAGCTACAGAGAACCAGCTTGCAGCTGAAGTTAAACAAGGAGACAGCTGTGGAGATCAGATAGATAATAGATAGACGATAGATAAACAAGATAGATAGATATTTTAAAACGCAACCTGAAGTTAAAAGTGTCCCCTGTCTCTGGTGATACCAGTACCAGTGCTGGGTATCCACTTTCCTTACTTGAGAAGTACCGACTTTCCATGGTGGTCAAACAGCAGGAGCAGTGTCCTGCAACACACTAACCCTGCGCCGGATAGGTCAGGAAAGGAGAGCGACTCCCAGATACAAGCTTGAAGACATGATAAAGAGAACATTTCCACTATCCTGTCAGGTTAAAGTTTATGCTCTATAATAAAAATAAAGTGCTTTGGTTTGAGGTTTGTTTCTTTTTTTCTCATGAGTCGGGACAAATGGGGAAGGTGTGACAACTGAACCCAGCAGAAAAAGCACCAATTCGTTGAACATTGATAGACAACCAACTCAAATTAATCAATGTCAGTAAGCAGAAAAAAAAATATTTTTGTCCTCTTATAAAAGAACATGCCATACATTTTCCTGTTTCAATTTAAATTCTAAGTGAAACTAAAAGCAAAAAATGCATTTAAGTATCCATAAGTAAATGTTGGGAAAAAACAAAGCTTTATAGTTCCACTCAAAAAGTTAATTTAGTCACACAAACAATTTACTGACAGACATTTGACACTTCAGGCTGTGAACAAGATTAAGATGAACATGAGGTTGCCAATGTCAAATTATCTGAAGATGTAAGTTCACATTTCTTGCTATCTTGGAACAGGATTTAATTGCTCAATGCAATAATTCTTTATATTTTAATCATGGGGAGGGAGAGAGCAAAAAAAGAGGATCTTAAACAAGAAAAGCAGATGCTAACACATTTCAAAAAAACCACTGGCAGAAAGCATCATTTAGTTTAACGCTCTGAACCCCTTTTCAAAGAGCTCATCCTTACGCCGACACCATTTTGGAGAAGAAAGCTCAGTGAGAAGACAAATAGGGCATCTGCTCACATCTTGGAAACGCCACGTTTCCTCTCTCCATCTGCCTTCAAGCCCAGGTAGGGCTCAGGAAACAAGATGCTTTCCTGAATAATGCTCAAGTTTTCAGACAACGATCAGATTTCTTTGCCGACCTCCACTTTCTAGCCAAGCAGTGAAATTATATGGCTTCCTCCTGCTTTAAAATGTTCTAGAAAGCAGCATGAAGCACCACCACTTCTAGGGTCTTATTTAAATATCAGGTAGCCTTTGGTACCCTCCCCTTCATCATGATGAATGACACAACTACGAGAACAATACAGCAGAACATCTGGCTGCAAACGTCTTGTTTCCACGAGAGCATCAAGACCTCTACTTCACGTATCTTATGATGAGGATCCACAAGGAGATACGGAATGCTCAGAGACAATGAAATTCGCACAAGTGAAACTGCTGAAATCGCAGTCTAAACGATGTGCTGCTGGCAGATTGCTCGGGCAGCTTGGCAAATTTCACTATTTGTGAAAATACAATAAGCATATTCCTGCCCTCTTTCTCAAGAAAGAGGAGCAGCAATTCACAATTTGCTTTGAAATCAAGGATGAACTTTGAGACCTTTTTATTATTATAAGGAACTTACCTGTCACCCCACGCACAGCAATCACTCCACCCTGCGTGTCTACATAATTTTTGAGAATCACAGGTTGCAAAACTGCACGTCCTCTGGAAAAACTAAAATCAATCTGAAATTTGAAGTCCTGCAGGATAATTTTTGCCACGTGTTATTAGCCAGACGGAAGGTGCTACAGCGATTCTGAGAAAATATCAGTTACCTGTTCCTTTTCTTGACTGAGTAAAGGCACAGACACCACACTGGTGTGAGTCCAGCTACCTAGGACATTGCTGCATAGATTTTTTTAATATTTCTGGTTGACTGGGGTACTTCAGGGAAGAGCTTGTCAAGAATGTCAACTGAATTTTAATACTGCAAGTTTTTGAGTGTGCACCCTTATGCTGAGAGGGGCTAGTTTTCCAGAAATTGCTAAAACATAATACTTTATAACTCAAGTTTCCTCAAAGTTTGTTAGGCTGTTCAGAAAGCAAAGGCAACAATAAGTTGTTGTTACCGGAGTTTATCCTGCTGAAGTGACAAAGTTTCCCTCTGGAAGTACTTGCCAGAAGCAATTTATCTGTTGATCACAAAAGGGTATGAAAAGTACAAGAACGTTCTCTTTTCCTTCCTATTCTTAAAGACAAGGTAAATTACCTGCACAGACACTGTCTCAAACATGGCGAATTTTCCAATATTAAGTATCAGGAACTGCAGGAAACCCAAGACTAGCTTCAGAGCAACTAGGAGAAAATTACTTTGTATTTGCTTTTCAGTAACAATTTCCTTCTTTGAAAAGGAAGAAAAAGCTCTTCCAACCTAAACCATGTATACGCACTTAACATAAACAGTTCTGAAATTCTGTAAATCTATTTGAAGTGATAGAATTTATCCTAGTCAAGAACTTGAATATTGAATTCCAACACCTCCAAATAACGCTTTCTGGTTCACTTCTGAAATGAAAGTCTTATGACTGTCAGAAGCAAGTTGAACCATTTTCTCTTTTCAACATATAGCCAAAGACTCCATCATTTTATCACTCAGTGTGCTTACGATTGGAAAAGTAAGGCGAGTTTGTAAGGTCTGCATTAACATAAGCACTCCAATGACCTCTCATACCCTGTGGCACAGTGAGAACTCAATTTTCCATTAATAAACCCTAACACCAAACTGTTAGAAACTCAAAAGACACCAAGTATTACAACTTATATAAATTACAGCTGAGATGAAATGGCCCGTACAAGCAATTGTACAGTGATAAAGCCTAAGTGGATGATATTTAAACAGATATTTGATTTACTGCAGGATTTTATATCATGCTAGAATTCAAATGACAATTTACAAGTCCAGAGGAAAGAAATCCCTGTCCCATACAAACTACTGTTTGCAGCACTGTTTCAGAAGAGATCCATATTGTTACTTTAAAGAATAAATTCTTCCCTCTGATAGTCTCAGGACACAGTTTTAGAAGCCAAACTATAAAACCTGACATTTCAAAAGAGAACGAACAACCTACTTCTTCATCCCCACGCAGAAAATAACATCCTCAGTCTTCTGTGAGTTAAGTCTCATGAACATAATTTTTGCAGTACAGCTCCCTGCGGTTTCTTCCATCAGAAGGAAAAAGCTCTGATGCTAAGGTTTGAGGATCTGTCTACCGAGTTCAGATTGTGAAGACTGTGGAACACACAGCACCATCTCTTATTAGTAGCAGCAACACCAAGAGTTAGTATTCATCTCTCTTCTGTTGGAAAAAATTGCATTGTGTACTCAAGTTCGAGACACCTCACAGCAGTACTTCCTCAATTCTTAAAGCAGTCTTACTCTTCCTACCTAAGAAAATTTGCAGAACAGAAAGAATGTATGAAATAAAAGAGCTGAATTTGCAGAGGGGGAAACATGCAGGTACACACTCTTGAACCAAACTTCAGCACCCAACGAGATTACAAATGGCTTCCCTGAGACCAGACAACCCTCTTACTCCCCAGCAGCGAGCAACTATAGACAATTCTGGGTGAAAAAAAAATAAAAAAATCCATCAAGAGAAAGATTTATCAAAGGAAAGAAAATCGCAGGCTTCCAATGCGATCCAGGAAAACCTCTCGGCCAATAGTTGCAGCAGCAGTAATTGTTCTAAATCTATCAATAAAGCTAAGCTGCTCCTTCATTGACTGCAAACACCAATTTCTTTCATGGAGGATTATAAGTTGATGTTCATGGTCTCTCTACAGCCATTAGGGTGATAAACAGTTTAAACTACATCAGGATCTGACATGTAGATCAATTCTGGGTCCATAAAGAATCTACACAAGAGGTTCCCGGACAGGGATTTACTGCCCCCAGATTTTATTCTCTCTTGCTGCTAAAATTACTTCTGTCAAGTACTTACAAGAGTAAGAAAAAAAATGTAAAAAGAATTAATTTTTCATGTGCTGCTGGAACAGTCTTTTTAAATTTCTGAGTTTTTAAGGCAAATATGTTACTGCATTTAGAATTATGCTGAACAGCAGGTGGTATTTAGCTAAATAGTGAGCCAGTCGCACGATCCGCTCACTATCAAGCAGACAGCAATTTGAAACACTGAACTAAGCTGTCTAGATTTTCTCTGAGGGCAGTCACAGGCTTCATGTTACCAGTGCCAAATTATATTAGACACTTAATTTTAAACCTCAGGTACTTAAATGTAAAACCTTACAACAGTAATAGTCATAAAGCAGTGGGGCATTCCATTTCAGAGAATGGATTTTTCTATTTTTCCCCTTTAATTTAACCAGCACCTCCTGTTTTGTGGCTCTGCCCACTACAAAGTAATTTATCTAATTAGGAGATGTTCACAGCTGCTTGAAAGACAGAAGCCCCAGGAAACCAAAGGTCTGGTTCGGAAGACTTTGAAAAGTTCTTCGGAGCCACACGAAGTATTAATTTAATGTGGAAAAAAAAAGGTGCAGAGAAAAATTGAATCCCAATATGTTATTTTGTCTACAATAAAACCATGTGACAATAAGCAGGCATATTCTCCAGTACATTGGCATTTGAATTCCAAAAGATGCTTAGCTTCTCGCCGTACCTGCTGCTTTCACAGTATTACCTTTTTATGACTAAAATTCAAAAATCTTCTAATGGAGGAAAAAAACCCCTGAAATTAAAAAGGGTTTTTCATGCATCAACTTGCCAACATAAAGGATACATCTATGAGCTCACTGAAAGATGATACACTGACAGCAATGAATTATTCTTGTAGCAGTTTTATCACAATACTACTGTTTTTGCTGACCTTTAGTTGCCTAAAGCTCACTGTTGGTCCAATTTTGCACACATTTATAAAAGAACCTTTTTTTTTTAAAAAAAAATGGAACCTTTGCAAGAAATTATTCAAATCAGGCTTATTCAGAAGTACCCACTAGTCACCTGCATTTTAAAAATAGATATTTCATAGATAATTCTAGCTGTCGTCTCTTTTGATCCAGAAGTAATCACATATGAACATCAAGTCAGAAAAAGGTACCACACATACTTGGGAGCACAGAGCTCGTGTAGGAGAAAAGGTTCCCTTCACCAAGAATTTAAAACCAGCTGAAGAGCAGCATCAGGAGCAAAAGACAAGTCCAGTAAATATCTCAAAAACAGAAAGAGCCACACAACGTCAAGGGGAAGGGAAAAGCTAGGAACTTAGGTTATATTTCTACTTCTCAACATAATAATGACACGCCATTCTTAGGAACTCATTGAATTCTGCATTTTGAAGATTTTCCTCTACCGCAGCCTCAGCTGTTGCATCTGGCACTGAGGAGCACGGGGACAGAATCTGCTCACCCATCTGTAGGATGTGGAGGTGCCATGGACCACAGACTACACCCTGTCTTTCACTTGCCTTCCTTCTAGTGCAAACACACAATATTCTCCAACTTTTCTTTGAAAAGCCACAGCATAAAAGAAGGGTGCAAAAAGCCAAAACTTTGGTATAACCTTTTTAAAAGGAAGCAGAATTGGGGTGGATTAAAATGATGAAGCAGCTCAGGTAAAAGAGAGAGAAATATAGAGCTTTAACTGTGAAACCCATTCAGTCTAAAGGAATCTGTGTAAGGAAATGCCAGTTGCCCTAAAAGGGAATCAGTTTCCAAAGGAAGGGGTGAGCTGGGTGGACACAGAAGAGAACAGCGCTGAAACATTCTATCACGCTGCTTAGCAGGATCTCTGACCATAACGGAGGCTGAAATAAAGGGTGCTGGCTTTAGAAAAGTCTTGGTCAAAATCCGTGCAGTTTCGACACAAATATCACGCTCCTGAAAATACTGCCCACAAGCTCAGAGCTCACGTGCTTTGGCAACCAAGAACTAGAGAGCAAATTCCACCCAGAGCCAAGGTGATTGTGATTTTAAATCCTCTGTACTCATAAGGTGGCACTGAAAAGCTGTCCAAAGCTGCCTAATAAGCCAGAGACAGTATCAGGGCTACACTCAGATTCAAACCTTATTTAAAAATAAATAAATAAATAATAATAATAATAAAAAAAAATATATATAGAGAGAGTGCGAGCCACAAACACACACACACACACATACATATGGGACATGTGAAATAGTTTTCATACTCTATAAACCTTACTGTTTTAGAGGCAGCCACCAAAACCAGCTTGTTCTTCCCTCTTCTCCTGCCTAATTCACATTTTTCCCCATTATCCATATTCTCAAGTTCCTTCTTCTTTCACACACTCATCTCCTTTTCCCCCTCTGTTCCACACATGTTGGTTTCTCCAACTGTCCATCAAACTCCACGCTCTTGGACATGCATGTTTCACCGCTATGAACCACCTCTGCAGCGCAGCACAATGGAAACACCCGAGTCCCAGCCCACCCACCATGGCTGCTCCAGGGATGCTCTCATTTGCGTTAGCAGTCGGTCAGCTCTAAGTGATGGGCATTATATCTCTTGTCTTGCCCAGGCACCCCGCGGAGGTCCAACGTACCGTTTTGTTACTAAATATCATGCATATCTCTTAAAAACAACAATCCCTGTCTCACACTTACAATCTCATCATTGCAAAACACCATCTGGAATAGTGTTTGCTCCTTTTAATGCTGTCAAATGCTCCACAGAGAAAACACTACGACCATGCCAGTAGCGTGCACACATTAAAGCAAGAGCGCAGCTGAGAAAGGACACGCCGATGAAAAGATCTGGAGGGTAATTTACTGCTAATACCCACCACATGGAGTAAAGAAAAAAGAATATCAAGTGAGAAACCTACGTTACATACCTGAAATTAGAATTAAGTAGTATTATAATTACATTAGCTCTTCCTGTTGAAAAAGTGTTGCATTGATCTCTATCTAATTTCTCCTTTTTCTCTCAGATGACAGAAGTTTGGCCTCCAACATGGCATCTAGGCGGATGCCATCGAGTTGTATTTTATTTTTATTTTTAAAAAAGCAAACCACCAAATTCCCCCTTCACCCCAAAGCAGATAACCCACCCCAGCTCCAGGTTTCTTACCACTGCTAATGCCAGAGTTTGCAATGACTGTTGCCTCACTCCACTGATCTGCACTGGAGACCGAGTAAGAGCGCTGATGCATACCGTCCGGGCGGCTGTTGAAGGAGACTAGACTGATCCCACTTGCCATCTGAGACACAGATGTGCTAGTAGTCACGTTCCCTAGACATAAATGGAAAACAAATCGTGTCAATAGAGAAGACAAAATTGTTTTGCATCGAGATGGATGGGTGCATCTTAACAGAGCAGAAAAAGGGATTACTTAACCAACACAAAAACCAACGTGGTGCTCCCTGAAACTCTGAAGACAACGGGCCCGTGACCAGCTTGGGGCACTGCAGATTTCAGCAGCCCACTCAAATCCAGCTAGGAACTTCTGACAAAAGAGCCTGAATTTTTAAGATTTCACTGCATTCATTCATCTTCTGGAAAACACAACCTTCCACAACCCTCCTACCAGTCACACTCGGTATAGGTTCTCCACTTGTTTCAGGTCATGAAAGACAGACTGTGCCCGGAAAATAAATTTTTTCCTGAAAACCACTCTTCACACAAGCAACTGAGAGGACACACCTAAGCCAACTCGAGCAGTTTCAAACAATCTACCTCTAAGTAATATTCCATACAAGTACATCCCTCAGATGAAGCCAAGAACACACTAATGGGGAGCAGATAACTACTAGCATTGTGAGACCAAGCAAAACCAACTTACTCAGATTTTTAATTTTAAAACAGTATCATGACATAAAGGCACAAGGCAAGAGGCACTGAATGCAAAAAATTATTCCCATGTCTCGTCCTGCAGCAATACGCCCATCACAACTCTAACTGAACACCTACTACACAAAAGGCGAGATACGAAGAACAGCCTTATCCAATAAGTACGAGAAAAAAAAAGTATTTTCATAATCAGTGAGGTCTAGGACACTAAAATACTGGAAGGTGTGCATGAAGGGGAGCAACAGGGACAGGTTTCTCACCATAAAACAGGAGAAGTGTGATCTGGTTGAATAAATTTTAGAGTTGAAACAATTAAAACCTTTCCAGAAACTCAGATTTTTGATGGTCTTACTCACAACTTGGTGTGCTGCAGTTTTGGTTTCCGAGCACGTTTTACTCCATTTATAGCACAGGACTTGCATACTACAGTGATACAAAGATTTTACAATGCTAGTTTCATTCCTTGTCGCAGGCTCTCAAAAGGAACCTCACAGGTCTTCTATGGATTTAAGAACACTCTTTAAAAAACACACGTAAAGGGAAAGAAACAGACACAATTTTATAAAATACCCTAACACTTTGCATTTCCATTGCACCTTCTACTGATGAGTTCAGAAAAATTAATGAATTAATTTTCAATGCTCCTGTGAGGTTGTTAATTATCTGCTATCATTTCCCCCATTTTTCAGAGGTTAAATGACCCAGGGCCACAAAGGAAGATTGTGGCAGACTTGAAAATAAAACCCAGATCTCCTGACTCCCAGTTCTATCATTATGTCTTTTCCCAGAGCAGCCTTTGGGAAGACAGCAGAGCTTAGTGAACTACTTTGTGTTTATTAGAGTTGGCATAATTGTCCCTTTCTCTCCTCCCCTTTCCCAAGACTAAATCTCATCTTAACACAGATCCATCACTGCACTATCTGTCCACCTTGAGTCTTGAACGTACTTACTCAGCCTCAAAAACTTTCATTTGGCAATCTCTAGTTTGTAGACATGGAATACGTAGGGAAAAACTGATCCATTCAATTATGTAAGGTCTAAGGTGGATTCTGGAACCATGTTGGGACCTCCCAAGGCAGTGCTTTAGCTACTGGCATGTAATTCCTCTCTAATCACCTTCCCTGGGCAACTCTTTTGTCCAAAAGAATTCTAAAATCAGAGCACCATCTGCCAAACTGCTGAAAAAATTTATGCCTCCAACAACCAGCCCTCTTCAGGACACTGTGTGCTCAACCCCATCAACTGAGAGCAATTTGCTAACATTGGTATTTTAGCAACTTCTCAAGACATCTTCTAAAGAAACGTTCAAACAAAGAAATTGGGTCTATAGAAATGAAGGCACAAAGCAGAGGATCAAATTATAGCCAAATATCTTAAAGTCGCAATAGAAAATGGAAACACTTGCTGACAGTACATATGTTTTGAGGTCTCCTAAAAGAAATACCTCCTTCCAGTGAACTTTGAAGAGAAGCCTCCATTCACTTTCTAACCGTGATGCAAAAGCAAAACCTTAAAAAGACAGTATCAAGACTTTTACATCATCACATCAGTAGCAAAAGCTTTACTTTCATCTTAGTGCCATCTTATGAAATGCCACACCCCATGTGATGACATTAACCTGTTGAGGAAGTGACTTACTCTTCAAACCAAGCAAGAATTTTTCTTTCACTTCACATTTCTGAAAGGTATGGGCTGCTAGCAAGAAACAGGTGCCAAGCTCCATCATGTAATACTTCACTGAGCAGTGATGCAACCCGACTCAGCTCAGTTTTTCCTGTTGCCGTAGTCTGATAACCCTGCTACCTGCAACCAATGCAGTAACATTCATACAAGGGTAAATTCCACTTTGTTCATGTGCTGTAAGGTTTTCGAGACATATCAGACTATGCAAGTCAGAATCCAGGGGTAAGCATGGGAAGGGCTGTACTACAGAAAACTGGGTGTGCCCTTTCCTCTCCCTTTCACAAATGCTTTCAGCTCTAGCAGAAACCTGCTACTTACAATCTTACTTATAAATCATTATTTCCAAATTCATTGCTATTTTTTCCACTTCTCAGGCTAATTGCAGCATGCCCAGGACACGTATTCCACCACCCCAGTAGGCACTAATGCCGTCACACCAAAAGAAGGGCTACTAGAAGTCAACTGCTGTTCTTGAACACTTTGGGAGCTGCACAAAGCTTCTACAAATGAGTCCTACGGTTTTCCCCGTCTACAACACGCACACCCCTGTCCAGACCTCCGCAAAGGAACTGCTCTTTATTTTCGCTCAAGGATAAAGCCTCAACAGCAGAAATCATCTCAGTCACTCAGCAGACGAGACAGTTAAAAAGAGGAGGGCGGCAATACTCGGGCACACGAAGCCTTTACATCAAGCTCTTACAAGCAATGCCTTGATGAAATCTGCATCTGTTGTCCCCCACCCCGCGCCATGTATGCACACACCTATACCCATACCACCCACACGAGACAGACAGATCCGTATCTCGACATGGACATGAAATCCATGGCCAACTACCTGGCCATTTCTGGAGCTGTGAAAGAGCACCTCTGCAAATACATCATATATGCATCAGCTGGTCACTTAAGTTGATTAGCAGGGGGCAGTTAAATTACCATGCTAATCCATGTATTCTCAGCACTGTTTCCTTGATATGGATATGTGTATATGCTTACAGGGAAGCCTTGATTAGTTCAAGCTTCAATGTGTCAAAAGGCTCCAGATTCTTGCCAAAGAATAATTTGAGCTGTACTCACATCCCTAAAGTGTGAGAGCTGATTTGAAAAGGTACTTACCTCTACCATATGCTATTTTTCTTTAAACAATTTGCATTTCAAAGTGAATATGGCATTTATATTTGAATGACTATCAGTATGTTGCCAGAACTGGTCTCAAACGAGCAAAAAAAAAAAAAGATGCTGGTCTCCTATTGAACAAGAATGTTTTCATCTACCAAAGGAGCATCAAAGGAAGAGCTCCTCTTTCTAGCTCCAGACAGCTTTATTAAAACTATCTTTTCTGATATTATAAAATACCCCGTTATGATCACACTTAGAAAATGTTCAAACAATTAAGCTCTACAAAACCCATCCAAATTAACATTCAAGGTAATTTTCAGGTTTGGTCAATGCTCAGCAGAAGAGCCTCTGAGGAAAGTGACCGTGCTCACACAAAGTCCAATTTGTATATCCATCTCCTCAGTGTAAATAGCCACCAAGAGCAAAGATGAAATAAAGACGAGAGACTCAGCGTAAGAGGAATTAAGCAGGGGCATGCATGCCTGTGTGTACGTACGCACGTATTAAGAGGCCAATGGAAACAAACACAGTGGGGGCAGAACGTGGCTCAATTTGCTGTGCACGCGTCAGCTCTTCCTACACAGTTTCAGGTTTCCAAAACAACAGACCATCAGTGCAACATCAGACTACAACACTGAGAAATATTATGAAAATTACAAAGATTTTTACAAACACAGGACTGCAGAAGATGCCAAGTGCACATCTAGCCAGTAAAGACCCAAAGATAAAAACTCTGTGTATCATGAAAATTTTAATAAATATGCAATGAAGTTTGACATAAACGTTATCTTGCATATTTGCAGTAACCTGTTCAATTGAGAAAAAAGCATTGGGGGGTTTTGTTCTGTTGCTCTTGTAACAGAACAGTATGGTGGACAACATTTTAACAATTCCTCTTCTGCTCTATTTTATCTTAACACAAATAATACCGTGAAGTATCACTGGGCAGCACAGGTGTTTTGAACAGACACATCACTTAAACCTAAGCCTTCACCAACGATGCCACCCACTAATTACAAATGCAGAACGAACACAATTCACAACCACACCCAAAAAAGTGTGATGCATGTGACTTAAATACATGAAGATAGTCTCCATTTCCTGCTGCAGACACATTTGCGATCTCTCCCAAACAAATCACTTACTACAAGAAGTTACATTCAGGAGTGCAACTAATACACTCTTGAATTTATGAGACAAGCAGATATTCCGAGAGTTGTGAAGCAGAACTATATTTTTCCATGCGTAGGAGACTCGCAGAGAGCGGCAGCACAGAAAGACTGAATGAGATGAACTATAGCCTACTGCTATGATTTCACCATGGCCATGTTTTATTTGTGTTATGCTCTTCATGTTCACGACGAGTTTCTCTTCCAAAAAAAGAAATAAACCTCTTAAGGCCAGAGGGCTGCGCTCACCAGCTGTTAGAACTAATGAAAAATACATTAGAGCTGTGGGTCAGGAAATTCTGACTCTTGATATCAGAGGGTTAATTGTTTCAAATCATGTTGGGTCAATTTATGTTGCAGGAATACTGTCTATTTTTGAAACGTCCTCTAATTCAGTAAAAGGCACTGTCAAGTAGATTAGACTGGCTGTTGGTCACACGCTCAAAACCCATACCCAACACTGCTCCCTGAAGTTTCTTCAGGCGTTACGGTGCAAAAGGGAAGTGAAAGAAACCACTTTGCTCACTGCAAAAAGATGAAGAGCATTCCCTTATCCTTTCCTCAATTCTGCATTACGTTCATCAATTAATTTTGAGAGCTGTGCACAGATCTGTCCTGTGGACAAACCTTTCCTAAGAAGTGGTGACTGCCCAAGCTGTACCACTTTCTGCCTTCTGCTTTGCCTGTAAAAATAAATGTTGGGACAACTCCTGCTTTAGCTGAGGAAAATTTGGGGCTGGCTCTTCTGGGCTTCCTCAGTTTGCTGCCTCAGATCTTACAGATGCATTCTCCTTCCCTTGCCAACTCTGCAGATAGGCCCAGCACTGAAATCTGGGAAAACTGCTACTTACACCTCCTTGACTTTCTGACCGAGTAGAGCGAATCCCCCTTGGAAAGGAAGCTATGGCCGGGTGTCAGAGCACGGTCTGGCCACGTTCTCAGGAAAATCAGTTGTGGGACCAGGGCTGGAGAGCTATGACTTCCATAACCAGGTTCTTAAGTGGGGTTAATAGATGGAACGAGAAAAAGAGTGAGACAACAGCATCTCTCCAAAACGTGTTGGTTTCAGCACTGAAACTCTCCTTCAGTATACCAACAATCATTTTCAACACTGTAGCAGACAACTTGCTTGTGGGTTTTACTTATTTTTAAGATTTTTTCAGAAGCATTTATTTATTGAACAAGCTTCCTGAGGATCAGCAGCTATTAAGAGAGGAAGACCTTCCATCCTGCAGCCCGGCAGGGCAGCCTCTGCAAACAGGGCTTGATTAGCAGCGTGCAAAACGAGAAGGGTCAATACTAATGAATGAACAAGGCAATGCCAAGAAATATCCTGGCAGTGAAGGACATGGTGCTGGGAGTATAACGAGAAAAGCTATTATTCTCAGAGCATGCCAAACCAACACAGCAAGCGTGGAGGAAAATTAAGTCATCAGAGGAGACATCTCTTCTACAAGAACGTTAAACCAAAGATCTTCACCAAGGGCTTCTGCTCAAGATCCCAGACTACTTCTTCTGCTGGGCTCAAAGCGTGCTTTCTTTTCCCAGCAGGCATATTACTAGTTTTTCTGTAGTTTTAACAAATAACAGTAATAAATAAGGTACGCTTCGCTTTCTAAGCAAGTCTTGACTGAGATTACTTGCTTGTTAAGGGACTGCATCTTTAAGACCCAGAGGTGATCATTTTACAGCAGCAAACACTCTACTTCATATTGCTCTTATTTGGTTGCGAATCCTCTTAACAACTGTGAATTTAACTTTGCAAAAAAATAACAGTGTAAAATCAAATAAGTCTGAGGCATTATGTTGCCCGTAAAGCAAAGCATGTCTAGGTGCCCGAGGCAAAAGATGTAAAATGCTTCCTAATCCCTTTGACTGTCTGTGGATGTTATTAATAATGAAATTGGAAAGGGGGCGGGAGGGGGGTGTCTCACCTGCATGCTGAATCTCCATCGAAAGCTGGTGAGATTAACTGAACTTTGGGAGCTTTCCATGAGCCTACAAACCTCCCCAAACCCTGCGAGCTGCAACCAGAGCCTCTTCAGGATGGGAAGGGACAACTGCTGGTATTCAGATATCCTCCAGACTTAAGAAAATGGAACAAAGAAACTTTATTTTTGAAAAAGAGACAATAGATCCGGATGCTAGATGAATATATATATATATATTTTATTTTTTTTTTATAGCTACTGCCACTGTAACAGCAGCTAAGTGAATGCATGTCTGCAGTGTGAGCAGTTTTGATAAACAGCCTCTGCGGGCCACACAACGGGGATAATGTATCCTTAAGTACTGCCAATGAGCTGCCATTCTGCACAGCCAATTACTTCTGTGCGTCTGTCACTCAAAGGAAAAATGACTGAGCCCATTAGATCAAACCTTTGTCACTGTTCCTAATGCACTCTTAGGCCTCATTAATCTGAGGGAGCAGCAACACAGCCGCCGGTGCCTCATTGCCTCCCCCACAACAGGCCCACGTGAATCTTCTCATCTCTCCCCCAAGTGCACCACGTTAATCAAGCTCTCCTTATTACCCCGGTCCCTGTCACGGCGGAGAGCGCTCTCTCTCTTAAATGCTCTCATTATGGTCCATCTTTAGAGCCGGCTGAGTGGGAAAAAAAAAAATGAAAAAAAAAAAGAAAAAAAAAAGCCAGAGA
Organism: Trogon surrucura; assembly: GCA_020746105.1. NCBI lineage: Eukaryota > Metazoa > Chordata > Aves > Trogoniformes > Trogonidae > Trogon > Trogon surrucura. Next base: position 47,880,178 of record CM036621.1, on the reverse strand, counting down.
GAAAGAGAAGAGGAAAAAGCAAGTCCGATCACATTAATATTCATGACAATAATTAGTATTCTAGGTCACTGAATATTCATGCTATTAGTTTGGTTTTTTATGGGTTTGCTGGATGTCCTGATTGCTGGAGTGTGGAGGAAAACAGCATGGTTGGGACTTTAGATGTCAATGGCAGTTCAATACTCAAAACACATTTGCGAATTTTTTTTCCCTTTTGGTAAATCAGTTTCAACCCTCCTGATGGCTTTAATATTTTAAAATCACTGGGGGAAGAAGAACGAGCAATTCTGCAAAGGTCTTAACATCCAACTGGTTAGTATTACAACGTGTAACCGTCACAAACTCGGCGAGATTGCATCGGGTGGACAAGACAGATCTGTGATTTTATTCAGGATACGGCACAACGGAGGCATGAAAATCAACCAGAGCGAAACAGGCACGGGCTGAGCAGCACTGACTGCATCTTGTCCGGCATCTACACTCATCTGCCTGAAGCTTCACGACACATTTCTACCCTTTATCTACCTCATCATCATTAGAGATGGGCACCATTTGCCAACCTCAAGGAAGAATCGTAAGACAGTTCATTGTTTCCTTCCTTCTCTAAAGGGAAAACCTAAGCAAACTCATTTTTTCCCCCTCAATATTTAGCAAATGCAGTGTTTTTATCAAATATCTATTTCATTCTATTCCCCCCAATATTAAGAGATACAGGGTACTTGCAGTGAAATTTGTTTCTCTCTAGATCCGGAAAGGGCAAATCCTAGTCCAAAGGAACTGCAGAAGACAACCTGGAGGGATCCCCCTCTGGTGAGATGAAAGGAAAATCTCTGATGCACTTAAAATTGGGCTTTTTTTCCCTTTGAAAAGAGCAAACCAACAACTTTCACTCACTACAGCTGTGTATCACTGAACCAATGGCAAGGCCAACCAAACGGAAAATTGACTTGGGTGACTAATGACAAAAGTAAGTCACAAACTTACATTTGCGATCTGTGGCAAAACCGTAAAACTCATGCTCAAGCTGAAGCATGGAAAACACTTCACGTTAAGTCAAGTCATCTCATGTACAACAACAGGTTACAAAATTAGTAGCAAGCAACTACCAGTTCCCAACTTCCAGCCTTGTGGGAACTCCACCAGATGAAATCTGTCACTCTCAAGTCACATACTGCTCCAGGACACAACCTCAGTCACCTACAAGTAAGGAGTATCAAGAATTCAGGACTCAGTTCTGCATTTATCTGCAAAGGCACCCAAGCTCTACAAGGCTTTCCAGCAACTGCCTACTCCAGCAAGCTCTCGGCTTGATACAAATTTTCACCCATCGTCAGGCTGATCAATCGTAACATCTGAACCCTCACAGTAACTTCCAATTAAGAAAAGAGATGATTACATGATCTACAAAAATACCGATGAATTCAATATACTTTGGATTGAGACTGGAATCCACAACGCGTCACAACAGAGGAGTGACCCTACCCACGGTTTGCCATCATGCCTCCCCCCTTGCATACAACACGCCCCACTTCTGAGGGTACTCCCTCAGAGTTCTGGATTTGGCAGCTATTAATTCAGATATTGTGGAAAATGGTTACCCAATCGGACAGGCAGGGCTGTAGATAAAAGTTACGTTTAAAAGAACAGAATTATTAGACGGGTACTAGAATCTAAAGACACCATGTCAGAAATCTTACTTTGAAGGTACACCGGGTTTAACTGAAACACCAAGTCTCCACCTGTGTAAGAGAAAAATCTGGAAGGCAGTTCAGTCCAATTCAGCCTGATTCCAAGCACTTCAGTGTGAAATAAGATGACTTAATGACCACTGCGCTGATTTGATAGATGATCACAAGTAATAACAGAAAGAAGACTCACATTTATAAAGAGGTGAAGATGTCATTCTTATAACATGTCTGAAATGTCACATACAGTTAGCAGATAACAATCTTTAGCATACTTAACGAAGGCCATGTAGCTAACACATTTTAGGATGCTTCACATACTGTACAGTCACTACTATAAGTAAATTTAATAGCACCAAATTATTTAAATGAAGTGTTAATCAGGAAACAAATCGTCTCTACGCCATAAGCTATTTTTAGATGTGAACTTTCTACATCAGTGGCTCTTGCTGCAGCTCAGGCTTTGGGTTGTTTGCAGAGGAGAAGAAATAAATTACTCCTGTGAGAGATTTCAGGAGTAAGTTCACTTTCAGGTCAACCAGCTCAAATCCAACCCAACTTGGGAGTAACTCAAATGTGGACTCACTCCAGCTCCAAAGTCAGCAAGAACTGAGTCAGCTTCTAGAAGGCGCAGAGACCTGGTCACTGGCTGATTTCCTGGGCTGCTGGCCCTTAGGACATCACTGCAATACACTACCAACCACGAGATAAAGTTGGAACTGAGTAACTCCACAAGTTACCCTTCTCTACAGTACTTCCAACTGAGACACATCGACAGAATGAGGTTCACCGTCATGAAAATTAAACTTAAGTAACATTCAACAACTTTAAGATACCACAAAAGTAACATAACTTTAAAGGGAACAAATTTCCATTTCCCCCAACTCAGAGACTCCTACCAAGTTAGCATAACTCATCTTTCATAAAGCCATAGTTAAAAATCTGTTATTTAGAGCCTATATAAAAAAAACCTAAATTAACCCTTACCACTCTGTATTGCCTAGGAGAAGCAGCCACAGAGCATCCCAGATCTTTCAAGAAAGTCCAGAGACCAGCTTTCAACTTTTAAGGTGTCATGGCAAAACTTCTGGGAGAGAAAAGTCAACCCTTTTCCAGGTAAGGGGTCTGACCTTGCAACAGCAGAAACAGTCTTACTTTCTACTTATTTGTCTGTTTTCCGACAGAGAACAAAAAATTTACCTTTTCCCACACTGCTGTTTTACTTTCAGTTTGGTTACTGTCCTACCATGACTATACACATTAAGGGAAAAGTATTTTTCCCAACTCTTGTGTCAGTGTAGAAATACAGTAGGAGAGAGTCATCTTTTTTTTTTTTCTCATATATACTCATGCAGGTCTTTGGTTTTTTTTTTACATGTCTAAAATGGAAACTCTCAAGAAGGACTGGAGCTTGGCTTTTGTTGCTGAGACGATTATTTCCCAGAGATACCTGCTTCCAGATATTTGGGATATAACCGCACGTACAGATTGGGATAACTGTCACTGACAGACAGTTTAAAACCAGTCTTTAAAACCTGAAAAATTATCATCTTCAGACAAGAAGTGCCACAAAGCATGAGTAAATTCCATGTGCTAGGAATGAGATGTTTTTAAACCTTGCTTCTGCATGTGACATCTGCAACAATGAGATCTAACAGAAAAAACGTTACTTACTTCATGGCTGTTATAAATTGTATTATCAAATAACTGAGTATACCCCTCTTGAATTCACAACAACATTCACAGAATCACAGAATGTTTGGAGTTGGAAGGGACCTTTAAAGATCATCTAGTCCAACACCCCTGCCAGAGCAGGACCACAGTAAGTTGCACAGTAACGTGTCCAGGCAGATCTTGAAAGTTCCCAGAGAAGGAGACTCCATGACATCCCTGGGCAGCCTGTGCCAGGGCTCTGTCACCCTCACTGTGAAAAAGTTTTTCCTAATGTTTTTGTGGAACCTCCTACGCTCCAGCTTGTACCCATTGTTCCTTGTCCTGTCACTGGACATCCCTGAGAAGAGCCTGGCTCCGTCCTCCTGACACTCCCCCTTGACATATTTATAAACATGGATGAGGTCACCTCTCAGTCTCCTCCAAGCTAAAGAGACCCAGCTCCTTCAGCCTTTCCTCATCAGGTAGATGATCCACTCCATCACCTTTGTGGCTCTGCGCAAACAACATCAGGGCAACATTGCCCTGCTTAGTCTAATTCCTTCTATCCTTCTCAGACCAATGCTACGGGAAGTCCCTCGGGAAAGCTCTTCACAACGTTTAAGCATGTGGGAGAGACAGACTGAACATGTTTGATACAAACGATCACTTAGGTGCAGGAAGGCTTTAGAGAAGAAAGGCGATGAGAAGAAGGAAGAGCTCAAGCTGCCCTACAGCCTCACAGAGTGTGGTGAGGGTTAGAAGAGAAGCTGAATGAGGTTTTGAGCTCTCTAATGGATGGAGTGTCAGGCCTTCCAGCAGCAAGCACTGCCAAGCAGACACACAAGGTACCAGCGACCATTTCCGCAAAACTCAAGCAGGAGCTTGGAGATAAAAGCTGTCTCCAAAGCGACCCTTGTGAGACAACTGCTCCTACTCCCTGACCCAAGCTATCTCCAGCCTGCCCTCAGGCTATCCCTTACACATCGGAGGTGCCAACCTCCAAGACAGCATCCCCAGAACACATATTTCATAGCCCGGCAAGATGCTTTGCTGTTGCCTCCCTATTAGACCAGCTGATGCACTTTCTTGATCCAAAATTCAAGAAATTCCACCAAGAGACAGAGAAAACTATTTGCTGGGTACACGAGGGAATGAATTTAAAACATGTCACTTATAGGCAAACAAATATACACCTAATACATATATTTTTTCGGCAAAGTTGATACTGAAATCCATACTTAGGGGGCAGCTTCTGAACACTGTTCTATAGATAGGCCATTGACGCCTTCAAAGGCGTAGCAGTATTTCATTGCAACAGTAAAAATACACGGACTTCTTTGTTTTTAATGTTTGAATGAAAGTAAGTTCAGACATTTCTACAAACACAAGTTAGTGAAAAACAGGTAATTTCATCCGAGAAATGCTTTTAGTGGGCCTGGGCTATCACTTTGTATAAGCAAAGACAATGAATTCTATTTCTAGGGGTAATCTTAAAAGTGACACTTTAATTGAGCAGTGGTATTCTTTAAATAACTTAGCTTTTTCACTATACTGTACACAATTATCCAACTGCAGAAGGAAAATTAGTCCATTTCTGACTACATCAAACAATTGAATATCGTACTCACTTCTAACCATAGTGACTATTACTCTACTTCAGATACGAAGACTCCACTGGGAAAACGTACAGAACAATAGCAAACGTCACTGTTTGGGTGAAGATATAATAGGTGAAGCAGTTGGAATACAGTGCATCTGCAAGCCTAAAAAGAAAAGTAGCAAGTGCTGATTCTTTTCCTGTTTGGTCCAAACCTCCTCCATAGAGCAGAAAACAGAAACCTCCCAACAAAAAAAATAGACGACAGACAATTTCAGCCCTACCATCAGTTTCAAAGCATCACGCAAGACGAAGACAATCTTTTTCCAGCACTAACAACAGAGAAAAAGTTCTGAGAGTGCAGCACAGACTGCAAGGGATAATTTGCAAATGCTTTTTGTTGCACAACAGGTAACTGCAGACACACCAGAAGTCCTCCCGGTTTTCCAGATGCCGTGACCCTCCGAATCAACACCACTGCCGATGTACTTAACCACTAGTCAGACTAACAAGCCAGGCGCAGATTGTGACAGTGTCTTTTTTACCGTATTAATGCTCCCCTGATATTTTAAAATCGTTCTCTGCAATGCAGCTCTTCACTCTTACCTGAACACAAGAGTATTGAAAATAACATATGGACTGGTGGACAGCTGAGCCACTGACATTATTTCACAGATCCATTCTGTCCTACTATTTATTATTTTTTTTAGAAGTAATACTTTACTGATTAGCAGATCCTTTTTTTGTTTGTTTTTAATGCAGTAATCACTGCTTGGTATCAACCAGCTTTCTTTCAAAAGCTCCTTTGTCTTGCTGCTGCCAGTCACTCTGTCCAGTAAAGCAATAACCAGACAGACCTCAAAATGCAGCCTTTAAGTAAGAAAGATTCAGTGAAAGTAGCTTCTTCAGACGAAACAAATTCTGTGAAGAAAAAGCTCAAAGACGAGACACCATTGCTGCATGTACCAACCCGAACTTTGGAAGCAACAGCTGCAAGGCAAAATGCTACAGCAGGTCTGGAATGACTCGCTGCTTTATGCAGCTGAACTAATGAAATACAACCTCATGACGAAGGTGTTTGCACCTTCACTGACCCTTCCTCACCCCAGAACTTCAGCCATCCCTCTTTCTGTATCCTTGGACACCCAAATTGGGCACGAAACTGCAGGTAGTGAGGTATGAGCGGGCTGGCTGGCTGCCACGTAGTGCATAAAGCTCTTCAGTCCAGCCTGTCCTCACCTGCTCCCCACAGCAAGTTGTAAAAATGCTTCAAAACTGTTACACTTCCAGCCAGCTAGAGGGGTAATATAATTAAGACATCAACACTCGCTTTATCTATGGGAAGAGAGCCACACAAAGACAAGTGGGTCAAGAACTTGCTTAGAATTAAAGAAGGATCAGTGCAGTGTCCCAGCTGTGTGAGAGGGGAAATGAAGGTATTCAAGTGGGTAATGATAGAGAAATCAGGTTCAACTTCCCTTGGGTACAGCTCTTTCATACATTAGGAGGACATTAATTATTTTAAGACTTAACCACCAGATATCAACAACAGAAAAGTATTTTGGTATTTTTAAGCAATGCGATAAAGAAGTCAGGAGAGAGGACAGAAGTTTCAGCTATTCCCACCATGTCATTTGAAAATGCTACCTAAGAGCAGAGTCGTTTCCCAGAATTTGTCCTTTCTAGCATAATTAACTTCTATCTTTTAAAACAACTGTGGTGCTGGTAAAACCTCAGGCTAGCCAGTATACACACACAGTGGCCACCACACACTGCCAGAGCGAGCAGTTTCACATAAAGAAAGCGCTGCATGCGCAGAAAGTCCTGAAACAAAATGAAATGTGCAATATTCATTTAAGTCACATACAAGATGTTTTCCTCTAACCTAGCATCTAAGCATACGCCAAAACCATGTAAATTCCATGCTATCAACTTTATATTAGTATGCCTTCCTGAATATGGTTTCAGAAATGTACTTCTCTGGCCACTGGTTTATTGACTTAGTTCACTCTTCTCCCCTGAATTATGGAATATGTTGAAAAACGAAAGGACTCTCCTCACCCAGTCATCTAAACCAAACAGCATAAATGGAAAAAACAAACCAAGCACGAATAATTTGCTGCTGTGAACTCTTCCAGTGACAATGCCAGCTCTGTGCCTCTCAAGAACTTGAAAAAGAGTCTGATGAAACCATCACTTCAGACATTTCAGGTCTCAAGCCAAACTAACGTAACATGCCACACATGATCTCCACGCATGTCTGCTCAGTGGCACCACCGCAAAGCCACAAAGTTGGTTTGGTTTTTTGTTTCCTTTTTTTACACACCCATCTCAACAAGTAGCATCTGCAGGTGGAGGGAAAATCCTTCTCCCTCTTCCCCTAATATATGAGAACGTGCACCAGAACAAGGCAGGGAATTACATCTCGACTTGAAGCACAAGGTAATTATTAAGCGAAGACTCGGGGTGGCCGAGTTCCTTCCTGCGATTGGTCATTGTACCTGGACAGCATGTACTGCACAGGGACAAAAGGGGGTTTGCATGGTTTTGACGGCACTTTCTGGAGATGTCTACGTTAACTGTAAATGCAAAAGGTGCTCGGCACCTTATGGATGTCATCCCAAACACGCTGACAAAACTTCCATGCCAACACTATGCCGTTATGAGTTTTGTACAAGACATATTGTCTTAAATGTTTTTTCTTAATGCAATTTTTTTTAATCCACTTAGCTGTACGGACAAGTACTTCAGTGAACAATAAACGACTTGGTTTAGAGCTCATACAGAGCTATAAACTACTTCTGTAAATGAATGCAAATAGCGTTCTACAGAAGAATCTTGCTGTTGGAAAGCCCAAAATTATGCATCTTTCTAAAGGTGGAAAGAAGTGCTGTGAGTCTCACCAGGAAGCCACAAAAAGCCCTTTCACATGATACACCTCCTGTTTTTCCAAAGTATTAGACCCAACAGATCAGTTGTAAGGCACCATCAATTCTCCACATAGGTTTATCTCCGTGAAATTACATAGAGTTTTGGCAAGTATACAGTAACAAATATAAAAAGATGGTCGCTGAAGGTCATTTAAAAACTCTCGTGGAGGACAGATCAGCAGTCAGGGTTTATAAAGTTAAAAATCAGTGGTTATTTGGATTTGTAAATTACGAATAGACATCATCCCCATCCCAGTGGTACATGACAATTGCCTACAGACACTGGAAACGCAGTCTTTCCCTTTTTTTCCCTAGCATGGTATTCTCTTACCTGAATTTGGCGAGATGTGTAAACTGCTCATGTCCTTGGCGAGGCCATTTGTTTTGGGACTGGAAATAGGTGCACAAGCTGACGTAGCTCGGGGTGGCCTCTTTCCGGGGACTTTCACAGTGGTTCTCAGCAAGTCGATTTCTTTGCCGTGAACGTTCTGCATATAGTCCTGTAAGAGGAAAAAAACAAATGCAAAACCCAGTATCAAACAGTTAGTTCTGTAAGCAATAGAACTATTGAAACCCAGTTTCATAAGACTCTTGTCCTGCATCTTTTGCCAGCACCCACCATATGGTTTCCCCCTTCCTTCCATTTTCTTGATAATCCCTTCCAGACTTCTCACTACAAATACCAAAGTCTGGAGCTTTCTAATACATCCTCCAAACACCAGTTGGCTAAGAGGTAACTCACAACATGGCTAGTTCTGAGCTACGTGTAGGAGTCCACCAGCTAGCAGGTCCCAAAAAGAAGACGACAAGGCTGGCCGTCCCTCATGAGCATGCTTACTTGTGTCTCCTTTCCGCCAATGTTTTATGCACTTATCTCTGTCTCCCTCAAGTTTGGCTGAAATTGGTCACCAGATACAAAAGTTATGAAAGGGATCTGACTGGTAAGATTCTGCAATCACAACAATATTTCCTCAGAATCTGAACCTTCCTCCACACACACAAAAAAATCATATAAGGGAAAAAAATATGCAAACCGTGTCTGATCAGAGTAAACACACTAAAAGCTGGAAGCTAGAAGTGGAAAAAACTTTTCCTAATTCTTGTTTCGAAAGTCCACAAAGAGGAAATAAGCAGACTAACCAGTCAGCAATGGAAAGACAGTGGTCAACAGACTGGAGCCAAGTCACTGCTTCCCAAGAAAACCATGAGAAAGTTTTTCCAACTGTAAATAGCTGCTGAAAAAAAAAACAAGCTCTTGAGATTCTGTCTTCCAGCTTTAAAGGCATTCCCTAGATTGTCTGGGCTTCTTCAGATACAAACAGAAAATCAAAAGGAAATGGGTGTCTTTATCAGAGGACATGCACTAAGGTGAGACAGCCACTGAGGCGGCAATCCTGCCATATGTCAGAAGATATCTATCCAGTAGAGATGGTGGACTTTAAAACCAGTACAGAAGACACCAAAGTTTTCATCTCCTGGTACACATGGGTTGTGGTTTCTCACATTCCAGGAAAAAAAACCTGAAGCTAAACCAAGTATGAGGACATTAAAACAAACACAAGAGACTGTATCTTACGAGAAGACATGCAAGACAGGTAGCGCAGGGCAGTCAAGTCAAGGGTGAGAAAGGGTAGGAACATTGCACAAATTACATTTGGGTATATGTACCCCAAGAGAAAAATAGCAATTTGAACTAAAGTTTGGGAAAAGATCGGGGCTTAAGCTTTTGAGTTAAGCTGAAAACCAAGGGAATAGTATTCTTGAGTGATCTTCAAAGTGGTGCAGCTGGGGCAAAAAAGCCTTTTCAAACAGAACTGGATCAGCTTCAGCCTGGGCGATGCTGTGGGTGTCTGCACAAGCAAAGATGTAACTCCCAGTTGCCCAAGTGTCCAGGGCAAGAATTAGACAGATTCCGAGGTTTTACATGAAAGACTACGCTGGTTCCAAAGCTGCAGCATACAGACCTGTCGGCCACCAAAGCATCGATTTTACAACTAAATACCCGAATGGACTAAGAGTGTATCTAAGCTCTACATCACTGCTGCCACGATACAAAGAGCAATTAGCTCCCTCATAAAAATCCTTCCACCTCTGCCAGTCTTAACAATACAAATTATACACTCCACTCGAAACACATTAAAAAAAAATAATTTTACTACCAGAGCAGCATTCATTTCTTCACAGCTAACGTTAATCCGTGATAAATCCCCCAAAACTAAGTCATCACATCAGCTTTTTTCTCCCCGCTAGTTTTTCGAGAATTATTAACAGTAGAAAGAAAGGGGGGGGAGTGGTGTCTGAACAATTCGTGGGGTGAGGACACAGAGCTCTGCTGCCAAAAGAAACAAAGGCAACCCATTAATAAAAACTCATTCACTAGGTGTTAGACAGAAATGAGCAAAACGGTTTCATCCATAAATTACTAAGTTGGCGTAACTTTCTTGTTCGGTGTCAGTTCTTCACAAATTAAAACACAATAAGCAGAACATAATTGAGCATTTATTGCTTCTGGGCTCTAAAATGAGGCTTAATCAGATAGTGACTAAACCTCAGCATGTTCTCTTTTTAATAGACACATTTTATTTAATGTACAACAACCAGTGCACTCCAGTTAAATTTGAGAAGGAGGTGTTTATTCCCAATTCTTTGGATGAATAGCATATATGATTTCCCTGCTACACCGCCAACTTGTGAGATGTAACAGGGCATTATTAAAGCCCTTTTAATTGAGAGTAAACCAGGCTTACGTGAGCTATAAACCATTTGAGAGAGCAAGTGTATGTTGGCAAACAGGAAATAAATGCACTGCAGCCATAGCATTATTATTCGAAAGTGCCCAGACACAACAGATGCCACATAGGTATTAATGTCAGCTTAAATATTTATAGGGATATATCAAATGTAAATAATAAAGCCTCTTTCATTGTGTGCAAGATGCATAGCGATAATCTCTGCATTTCCCCAAGGAGGAGAGGCAAGCACCAAGTTTCCAGTCGGTGGAGCATCCGCCCCGACGCGCGCTCCTTCAGATCTGCACTTGGGGAATAAAAGTTAAAACTACAAAATAATGTCGCGGCTTCAGAAGTGCAATGGAGGGTTTGATCAGATTAGAACAGATGAGGGTCTTGCTGTCATCTGGAATATGCTGTGTTAAAGAGAAGACAGCAAGCCTGATTTTGATATGCAAATGTTACAGATATAACTCCCCTAGATGTTAGTTGTAGAAAATGCTGATCCGAGAAAAAAGGGGAAAAAACCCTTTAACAAGGCATGAGGGTAATTCAAAGCCAAGTACTTTTAAACAGCACTTAACAAGTCCCTAGAGCCCACTCAACGGTGGGCCACCCCAGAAGTGCCATCTTCTGCCCCTCAACAGCTTGAAAAAGTAGTAATTGCAACTCTATTTGCATTTTTCTTCTCAACTTGTCCATGTTCATCATTCGGCAACGCAGAAAAGAAATAAATAGAAAAGCAAGCAGCAAAGAAAAGGGAACCCTCCCCAAATGTGTGGGTAACAGGAGAAGCCAGCGCCCCAGTCCCTGCGCTCGCACCTTCGCCACCGCTTGTTTTTTACATTTCGCTCCTAATTATGTTGCATCTATTGCCATACACTTAATTAGCTGCATTAATGTGATTTCTTTTCACATAGTCAAGCAATTAAGAGCTATGATTGAGTTTCATTCAATTAGCCTCAACAAACATGCTAATTGATGTCCCAGATGCAAATGAGGTGCAATGAGAGAAACCTGCTAGCAATTGAGAGTTGTGGCGGGGAGACCCACAGCTCTCAGCTTGCTGACAGCAGCACAGCTTAACGCGGCTCCCACCTTCTGTGGAGCTGCCTTCGCAGGCGGCGGGGGAGACAAGCCATTAGTGCCTCAGTTGTCCCAAAGATTCCTACAGGAACTACGGGCGAGAGCTGAATCAAATCGACATCGTCTCCAGCTCTCGTGGCAACGGTCGGAATGAGCCCGAGAAGAGCGTCGCGTTCTCCTACAGCCGGGGAGGCACCGCGGACTCCGCGAGCGCCACGAGTTCTTCAGCTAAGGACTATAAAAGGTCTCCATCTCATCTCCGAGCTCGCGAAACACGACGCAGGTAATGGCCTGCAGTTATCAGTAACTGGCAACTTCATCTTAGTCAGCTGCAGGGCAATGCTGCCTCTTCAAGTTAAGGCCAGAACGCATCAATCAATCAATAATCCCTAAAAATACGCTCACTATATTGATTCTCATTGCTTTTCATCCTGAGGTTACCGTGAGCGGTTTGCTCAAATATAGTGCTGCCGAGGTGTTAATTTGACTACTTAAGGCCATTGACCATTATCTAGAGGACTAAATAAACTGTTAAAATATCAGTGAAAATTGTAAAAGCTACATTGACTGAAGATGACACAAAATATTACTTGACAGCACCACAAAATGAATTGCCTTGAGTGAAAAAGATGTGCCATGACACAGAATAATGTAAAGTAAAATTACTTTAGTTCTGCTCTTAACACTGCTCTCTCTTTACAACAGCAGAAATTAATTTAACCAATGAACTGAACAGAAGCTTTTTAGAGATGCAAACGGAGCAAACAAGTGTGATGATGTTTTCTGAACAGACCTACCAAAACGAAATACTGATTTTTAAATTTTTTTGTTTTGGGAGGAGGGGGTTTCTGCTTTCAAATGCCAGCAGTTGTTAAACTTGCTGCCATACATCGCCAGAGAAGACACTCGTTTGAGGGCGAAAAGCTGAACCTGGGCTACCTGATGCTTCCAGCCAGCTGCCTACATTCTTCTCCTGGTTGAACTTGCTTTGGACTTTGCTTCTGACTTGGTGTTGCAGTGAAACGGCAAAGGACGCAACTTAGTCTTCTTGGCCAAGAAATGGCACCCAGAAGACAAAAATATCAATCTGTAGAAGACAAGTATGGCCTCCTGTACTTGGGCTCAGTTAGACTGTGGATAAAAAGCCCTTGACTAGAGTTCTAGTTTTTATATCACGGCACTAGGTAAATGGGACTCAAAGCTCACATCAAAATCCCTCATCTCAGGATTGCCATGTTCTACAACATTGACTTTTTAAAAATATATCTGCTCCCTCCAAGAGAGGCTCCCCATGTTCTTCCTCCGCCAAGTACCTGTCCCACTGCCACCATTTTCCAATGTACAACACACCAAACACGCGAGAGTCTCTGAGAGAAGTGCCTTTCCATGTCTGTAACAGCACACAAGAAAGAATATCGCACTTTTTCTTACTTTGAGCTCTTAAAATCTGTTTTTCCAACCCTAGGAACTGGCCCAGGCCCAGCAGAATCCTTCCCAGATCCATCCCTGGTTTACACTGAGCTTCTGAGAAAAACAGCTCCGTTTCATGGCAGTTCTTCCCCACCGTCCGATTGGACAAAACACTCCTAAGGCTTAGCTTGCTGAGGCTGAGATAGTGCTTCCCGATCTGAGGCAAAATAAAAGTTATTACAGAAAAGTTTGCAGTTGCACCTCTGGATGACATCTTAAAGACTGTGGCATATTTTTTGAAACACAATTCCAATTTCCTGAGCTGACCTATTGGGCCCACAAAACCTATTGTTCACCCTCAGCAACAACTGCTTCCAAGGAACAACACCCGAGCCCCTTCCCCCCAAACCAGGCCAAAACCCTCTGGCAGACCAGTAAATGGATGGAGCCTTGACTTTTGTGCCTCTACGTGGCAGTCAGACACTTTTATTGCAAAATGCCGTCTGGAAAAGATGCAAAACAAAATTGCTAAACTGCAAAAAAAAAGAAAAGGAGGGGAGGAAAAAAACAAAAGGCCCCCTTCCCTTTGCTTATTGAGTTCAAAGGCATAACATGCAGCACCCTGCAGCAAATGGGAAGCTACACTAATTTTAAAGCCATAAAACGCTATAAAGTGCCCTGCGGGGCAGGACTACACTGAAGCTAGTTGCACCTAAATAAGACATGGTTCATTTACTTCGCAGCTTAGCCTAATGTAATCATCAGCGGATTTCTAGCCTAGAGTTGTAACAGGCAAATAGCCGATACTGCGGAGGCGACACTCCCAGCCATTGAGGGGCCTCAGCTAGATTGCTGTTGATTAGAAAATTTTTCAGTTTTGACAAGCACTTAATGAACATAAATCGCTCCTTGATTGGTTTTCCATTTGGGGCCACAGGCACACCTAAGAAGAAACAAAAGTCTCCAACTCTTCTTCCCCCCCCCACTTCCCAGGAAAGACCTCAGCGTCAAACCTACCATCAGGTTATGAGCCACAGTGGAATATATTCATCAAATGTTTCTGTTAAATTAGCCATCCTCCCCTCTCGCATATAAATACGGGCATAATACCATCCAGATTCATAATATATAGTTAATCTTAAGAAAAGCCATGAAATGTTGTTTTCTGAGGAGAACGCAGGAATGAAAATGCATTCTGGAAAACACTGATCACCCTAAAGCACTCTGTCCTGGCAAAAAGAAGGTCATCTCGAATCTGTTTTATTCACACTGGCAATCAAGAACATTAAATTTCAGTAATAAAAAGCAGTGACTATATCTACACTACAGTGTTAATCAGTTTGATCAGTGTTGCAGGGGCAGGGGAGGAAGTTAGGGCAACACTTTGAACACAAAAGCAGTTTCACAAAATGTTGTGGTAGGTTTGGGGTTTTTTTTTTCAGTTGGGTTTTTTTTTTTGAAATGGACCACTTATTTTCATACAATTTTGAGAAAATTCTTCCATCTCCACTTCACTTCTCTTTCAGACCTTGTAACAAGAACTGCTATAAAAGACAAATCAGAGTTTTACCAACCTGAGTAATTCATGAAGCCTTTATATCCACAGTAGTTAGCTCTGCTGGACAGGAAGCTTTAATTTCATAAAACTGTGATTAATTAATAGTTTGGCTTTTGTCATTTAAATTGCAACTCATTTCGATACCAACAATTTTTCCTGTCTTTCTGAAGAGAGAGTAGGCAAATCACTGAACTGTACGTTTGCTGCTCCTTACTACGTACAGCAAGTTTGCACGGCTCTACAACAGAAGCATTGTGTGTGCGACAATATCCTATGCTAATGACACGATAAATCTTGTCATGCCCTTCGAAATGAACGGACTTGAAACAAAAAACGCTTCACATTCGCCTTGTTTGTGCATTTGGTGGCCTGGGAGTAGCTGTAACACAGCTACAGTCACAGAAGCGACTGAAAGAAGTTACTGTGAATGATCAGTCTCCATCTCCCTTCCCACCGACTGGCGGTACCTATTTGGAGTATTTCACAGGGTAGCCGGCTGACCATAACTACAACCAGATTGTTCACTGAGCAGAGCAGATGCAATGGTACTTCCAGGCAAGACCAGTTCTAGTTTGAAATGCCTCAAAGCCAAAGGGGTGGAAAATGATTTGCCTTGATGGCTTTCCCAAATGCTAGGTCTCACTTCAGGACAGCAAACATGTTTTAGCTTCTATATTCCCCATCCGTTTTAAAGTTTTTCCTCCCACACTGATCCTTACTCCATCACACCTTTAAGATAACAAAGAAGTTTTCCAGGAAGCTATAAAGTGTCTGACTGACCTGTACAGCTATATCAATTTATAAAAGCCTCTTTTTCTTTTGAAACATCGCAGGTTGTATGTTTTATGTTTGGCATCTTTATCAAAAAGAAAATTAAAGCAGCATGATTAACTCTTATTTTTTTCCATAAAGGTTGGTTATCCTCCAGTTATCACTAGAAGCAACGTAAATCAACAGCGAAACATGCTAGAATTAAGAAAGGAAAGCTCCTGGAAATTTATTTTGTTTAGAAAGGAGAATGCTGCTCTGAACACAGCTCTGGAAAAAAGGCTTCCAGAAAGAGCTCCAGTTGTGGAGAGTAAAAAAATAAGGCATCTACTCATCAACTGTAATAAGCAATTACTACACATGTATTTTGCAATTCTTTCTATCCTTCATTCTTTCTGTCTCAACCAATGTTTTAGGCTTATCAATGGATGCAATAACTATAATAAAAACTTACACATGCTTCAGACAGACGTATTTTATTCACTGCTTAAACTATACTCTCATTCTTGCTCTCTAGGGTTTGTTTTGATCCCGACTCTTTCAGAAGGTAGAGCTACCTCTTATATTAAAAATGACATATGCACGTCCTTTTGTCGGTTCAAATATATAGTTACAAAAGCCTGATTTGAGGATTAGTTGTTCTTAGGAAAGGCCATCTAGAAGGACTTTCAGAGCCAGCCAATATTCAGCTTTACATTCCTTTGAAGCACAGAAAGGGGAGAAAAAGAAAGAAGGAAAGGGCACACACGATGGTATTTTAGAAATATATAAGAGCATGAATATTTCTATTAAGGCAACACAAACAACACACTTCAGAGCTATTAAACAGCCTGAGGTAATGCAACCCTGAAAATAAGGCTGAACCGAAACGATGTCTGTAGGCGGTTATTCGTAACGACAAAGGCAAGCGCTGCTCCCTTAGCTGGAGCAACACGCGTCCCTGCTGTTGAGGAGCGACGTGCGGAGCCGCCGCGCAGCCCGGCCATCTCTTAGAAATGAGGAGAGTTGGAAAACTTTATTTGCAGGCACACTTGGCACTTTCAAATTATTCAGGAAAATGGTAAGAGCTGAACATAGTCAACAGTTTCAACTGCAGCTCTAAGAAAAATGCTGTGTGTTATGCGACCTGAGAAAAGCGCATGGATCTACGTGCACTTCCAGATACCCACACTGAGGATGTTTTCAATAACCTCTGATTTCTCATCAAGTCTGCTTTTCCTGGAGGAAACGGCCAGGCAAAGAAAGCTCAGCTGAAAGCCCAGCTCCCCCCAAGTCTCAGAGAATTTTACAGGCCCATGAATCGGGTCTGTTTCGTACCATCTTTCAAGATGCGTCTGTGTAGCATACTGTTGAAGCTGTTACACAAAATTTAGCCTAATGTTGGATACAACTTTTTACCAGGCTGAAATTTTGCTTTTTAAAAAAAATACATTCACTTTAAAATCTCCCTTTGTGCTAGCTCAATTAGGCTGCTCACCCAAGTCAGCATTATTTTTTAGGAAGACTTTTAAAACTGTGACTACTGAGCAGAACCCACACACTTCTCAAGGAGGTAAAGACAGGTTTCCCTCCCTCAATCACTGCTCTAACCCTGCACACCTCAACGCAGGTTATCAAACTCCATCAGTGAGGATGTGAGCAAGATCAAAGAGTGGCATTACTGCAAGCAAAAATCAACCTCACTGTGGACATTCCATGAGTGTTCTAGATGGGCATCAAACCTTCCTTCTCATGTATTTAATAAGCTGTTCTTCCTGCATAAGGTGCCACAGCACCGTGCTTTTATCTGAAATCAAATCTAGAATAGATTATATATAACAAGGGGAAGAAAGTGCCCTTCCCTAAAAAAAGGTGTTTTCAGCGTTCTTTCTTTCCATAAATGAGGGGCACCGATGATGATGAGGATACAAGAGAAAGAAGACGGACGTCCACGGCTAAAGCTTTGTCATCTCCTGACCTGTGGCACGATGGCACCCCTCTGGCAGACAGACAGTGGTGAAACATCATCAGCTATTCATCGAGATAAGGCTCAGATAAAGAAGCGGCACGTAACGCTGCCCAGCAGGTATCCTGGTGAATACATTTTGGGAGCCCTCGCACATGGCATTCTGCCATTCAAAGCCAAGAGAGGCCTCGAGACAAATTCCCCTGGGTCCCTCTGGGGAGGCTGACACTGAATTTGTCGGCCAGAATTTCAGTCATCCACTCAACGGCTATACTCCAGAAGCATAAGATGAATAGGTAGCTATGGTGAACTTTGAAGCCTGCAGGTCAAAGTTCTCTCTCATTATCCCCACCATTTTCTATCGGTGCAGCTCCTCGGCATCCCAAGGGACGGGAAGGTTTGAGGCTCTTGAAAAAAAACCTGACATGACCAAGTCAGAAAACAGTAGGGTGCTTATGTACATATATTTTTCTTTCCCCGTTTTCCTCTCCCCCCACTTTCTTGAAAAGAAAGAATATGAATTTAGCTATTGTGTCAAACGTCAACCTGGTGGCATTAGCAGTTACTCATTTAGCTGGCACAATGCAGCAGTCATTTCAACCCGCTGCCCTGCCAAACAGGCCTGACCCTTTCAGGGACACCTCCTCTTGTAAGTACTAATTTGATTTTTCACTCCCCACCCCAAACCCTTTCATTTTTGTAGCCAGTCCTTTCAAGGAGGATGACAGTTCTGATTCCTGCAATACAGACACACTCTCTATATTAAAAACATTGCCTTCACGCCTGAGCCACCACTGAACACATGTGACAGACAACTCATCCACTTTTGGCCAAATCTCACACAGGGATATTTAATACATCGCCACTATCAGTCATTCAATATTATAATATGTTCTTCCATTGCAGGTGTTATGTTCTGGCTCAAACCACAGTCTGGAAAGACCAAATTATCTTCTAAATTTACTTCTTCCGCCACCACTAAAGGCCAGCCCACCTTTCCCTTCACCAAATTACAACTGCGAAATTTTGTTTAGCCAAAATGACTGTACGCTTGAAATAACCCAAATCTAAGAGGTCATGTTAGAGGCAAGCTTTTTATGAGTTTAGGAAACTGACTTTAGACAGCTACCAAAAGTTCTCTTCTTCGATGCTATTTAATGGGAAGGTTGGTAGGAATAAGGTCCTTATTTTTCAAAACAATGTATGACATTATCTCAAACAGCAATGTAAGCACAGTATTAAAAATGTATCAGTTTCTTTGGCTTGCTGTGAGAAAAGCAACACACCGTTACAAATAAACAAAAACTAAGAAAAACCAACCTGAACCACACAGTCACAGTCCTGTTTGGGGAAAAACCCATTCACTTGGCAATACCCAGGAGGAAATTCTGACTTTCCTGCCTACAAAGTTTTGTACAAACTGCACTGAAAGTGCAACTGACTCCAAGTACCTGTCCCTGCCTCTGCCTTAAATCAGCATCACTTATAATACGAACAATGTCACAGAAAAATTGAGAACCCTAGACAGTCCTAGAGAGGGAATTCAGTAAAGGTGTCTCAAGAAGCCCATGAAGAAGTACATTTTCCTTAGGAGCTTCTTGTGAGCTAGGAGCCAAGCGTGGTCCCTCACCACTACCTACTCACTCACAGCCAAGGGAAAAGTAGCACGTTACGAACCTTTCCGATCTATGCAGTAAGGTCTGAGCAAATGGAAATACGGAGCCATGTACCTTTTTCTCGGGGTGGAGGGGCGCGGTGGGGGATAGAGGGAAACAATTACAGGCTAGTAATTACTTCTTCTTTAAATGGATTCTCTCTAATCTCCAATGGATTTACCTCTAATCTCAAAGTAATTACCGCTAATCTCAATGGGTTCTCACTCTGGGGGAGACTAAGCAGCTCCAGGGAAGCCTACAGAGAAGAAGTACTCTATTGTCTGCAAGAGGCAATGAAAAACTAACACGTGCACAGCAACCATCAGGAACAATAGAGCACTTCTACAGGGCAAGGAAGGGACTTGGGCACAGAGAGTGCATTTTGCCTCCTCCTTGCTTGATGACCCAGAGTTGGCCAACGCCATCTTTGGGAAACTCAAAGTGGAAGCTCCACAGGGGCTGCCTCAAAGGCCAGCAGTATCCATACCTCCCTTCCGTAAGCAAAGCCAGTACACAATTCAGGTATTTTGGGACTATTTCACGGTAGAATTCCTCAAATTTAAGGGCACTAGGAGTGGCCAAACAGGACAGACAGACTGGCACAGCTTCACAAAACAGAACAGTGAAAACCTTGCTCCAGAACACAAGAGCTGAGGAACAAGATTTCTGATAGAAAGCAGCAAGGTCTTGAAGCCAGTTGTCATCTAATTTATTAAATATTTTTTAAGAGACACGGATGCAACATCAGAATCTATAGTAAAATGTTATTATGGCAGGACCTGAGACTATGAAACCTTGTGTCAAGCCAGAGGAAGTGCTAACACTGAGCAAATAGGGAACGGCCAGCTGTTGCGGGCACAGCATCAGTGGAGCCTTGCTCCTCAGACATCATCCATCTGAAGCACAAATTGTCTCACACAGGTCCATGTGCTCCAGAGCGTATTTAAAGAAACACATCTGATTGAAAACTGAATTTTCACTCCTTAATGAAAAACTGCCCAAGAGCTCAAAATGACACCAACAGGTTTAAAAAGAACCAGCCTAAAAATGTTACAACTGGCCACCCTCCGATTTTCATACGTGGTATGATGATAAAAGACCAGATACAATCTAAAAGACCTTGGTGATTGTTACACCACAGTTTTGTATTTTACTGCTGCCTGTACTACAGAGCAAAAGAAGGAGTTGGGCATCTCCCGGGAGTTTAAAGATCTGGAGTCTTCACATTGGGTGTGTCTTTTGAACCACTCTGGTATAGAGGGAGCTCTGACAGAAGTCAACCTTCCCTCCTGTTGGCATGGCTGGGGCAAACGAGGTGGGTTAGGTCTGAGTCAGACCATTGAGCTCCTTCTGCCCCACAAACTGCATCTAGGGATTGTACTACAGCTACACACACTGAGGGGGACAGACAGGATCCTTGGGCAGAGACAACAATAAATGCCTTAACATGAAAAAGTTTTACGGTAAACATTTTAATAGCTATGCCATTTTCAAAAGGCTGCTCAGAATTACTTCTGAATAAACTGTAACCACTGCACACTGACAAATACTAGAAACTGTCCTTATTCTTTACTGCATCTAGAACACTGATGCTTGTAAAATGCTTCTGGTTTTTAATCCTGGGATTGACAACAAGTCCATAAAACCATAAGCACAATATAAAGGTTTAAACTGGGAGGCAAGGGAACCTCGGTTCCATGGGATTCAAAGAAATTTGATTGTACTCAGATTTGTGTCAGGGAATTTTATTTCAATTTAAGCCTTTCTGAGAGGGCGGAGAATGAAGAGGGAGACAGAAGTTCCTCCACCAAAGAGGGCTCAACAAAAACACCTCAGGATGAACTCACTGCTTTATCGTGGCCTGATGTTGCTGAGCACTCGGAGAACATGTTGTACTTACATGCAAACTAGGGTGGTAGGTCAGCACGCCATTGTCGCACAGCGTCACATATTTCTTCTTCCACTCTTTATTCAACGACTTGCCGCTTCGCTTTAGTAGCATACCCTATCAGAGGGAAAAAGAAAAAAAAAGATTAAATGCTCTTTTGCCAACATGCAACTATTTAAGACACAGAAAGAGATAAATATAATTGCCAACATTTTTAGATAAGCTCTTGCAAATTAGTCATTTTCCGCTGCTTTTCCCATGATGCACGTTTTGTCCATTGGCAGTTTCAGTATTTGCAATTTAGGAGGCAAAGCTCTATGTGCAGCTTTTATTAAGCAAGTCATGTAAACAGAAAAGACTCTATCAGCCCTGGCTTTGTTGAACACAGAGTAAAAACCCTTTTGCACTGAATCCCATGCCTTGGGAAAGCACATTTTCATGTGACACGGAGTCGGGTTATGCACTCTTGGTTGATAGAGACACCACGCTCGGCCCTCTGAACTGACTGACTCAAGCCCAGGTTGAGTGAGGATCCCAGTGTGGCTTGTGCTCCCTTCAGCGTGTTGCTGGGGATTCACTGTTGTCCGAGCTCAGTCTCTCCAGAAGCAGTGAAGAGCACACGGTTCTGTTCTCATTCCCTCTGCACTAAGGAGACGCTGCAGTGGAAATCGCGCTAGCTACTCGCTCCAGCACGAGAGGCGCCAATTCCAGGCAAGAGTAGCAAAATGAAAACCGGGCAAATACAAGGTTTTTCCAAGAAATCCTGGATAATTTAATGAAAAGGTGCAATCAGTGCGGAGAGGAGGTGGGGGCAGAGTGACTCACTTTTCCACAAATTGTATTCAACCTAAACATCAGTGATGCATGTTAATGATCAGCAGTGGAGTCATCATTGTGTTCAAACAGACCAAGACTACCTGTGTGTATCAAGCTGCCAGGCCATGCACTTGCCTAGAAAATTTTGATTTCCAAAACCAAGTCAGAAGGCAGTTCCTAAGGAACTCCCACAGCACCTTGGTTTTTGAAAGTCTCACTGAAACTTCGCAGTGGAGACCCTACCTACTGTACCTCCCCACAGGGACCACCAGTTCCACAGTTCAGCTTCTGACAAGAGCAGACACTTGGATTCATTTCATTACACTATAACCACAAATCTAAACCAATACAAACTTCAGTTCCCATAAAATGAGTTTTCCACGGAACTTAAAAAAATGGGAAACACAAACATATAAAAGTGCACTATAAACCACGGGGCTTCCAACTCCCATTTTGTTAAAGCAGGACAAAACCCCGAAAGCAAGCTATGCTAATTATTTTCCTATTCAACTTGCATCTTTATAAAGCAATCTCTCTGCAGACCCAACCCCAAAGCCTTGAGGGGACAAGGGGTGGTTCTGTGCAAGCAGAAGTCCTCCAGAGTTAGATAAATTCCAGATGTTACAACCTTCAGTTCTAGTCCCATACCACGACCCTATGAACTAACAACTCTCCTGTTGCAACCACAGAGATGATTCCAGTGGAAAAGCCAAGTTCCCCGCTGCCTGTTTCTGGACACACACTTTGAATGAAACTTGAGAGAACAACCCTTCACAATTCAAAGCAATCTGCCGATGGGACCGCAGAGAAAAGCTTGTGTCAGAGGACTAAATTACACAGCAGCAGAAGCTCCGAACTTTCTGACCATCTAGGGGTCACATTTCTATTTTTTGTATTTTTCTTGGTGCTGTTCCTTGCTACAACTCAAACTTTTAAAAGAGAGAACAGAGTTTCTGAAATGCTTTCTTACAAAAGCTTCCGTGAGTGTGAGTCGCACATCCCAATTACCGTCTTCCAGTGGTCAGAGGCGTTGTTTTCTTCTATTAAAAAAATGAAAGCTTATTGCTGCCTTTGACTTGTATGTTTGTCTATAGTAGGTGATCTGTCGCTTCACCTTTCCCATCTTTCATACCTCACCTGCAGCACGTTTGCTGGCGTTTAGGGGGACCCAATTCTAGTTATCCCTGTGCTGTGGGGATCAAAAATTACTGTTTCCCTGCACCGGTTTGTTCTTCAGACCTTTTAATGGGTAAAAAGCTGTAAGGATCACAATGGTCTCTTTTTTTCTTTTCCCCCCCTCGCCTATTTTTGAAGTTTGGAAGAAAGTAAAATATATATTTCACACCTTTTTAGCTGTCCTTTGCTATACAGAAAACGTGTCATTACTTCCATAATTTTCAATCCATGCCAATTATAAACTCAATTAATAGTAAAAATCTACCACTTTAATGATTTTTACTACACAAAGTTTTGCTACTATCTAAGCATGAATGATAAAATTCTATTTTCAGATCTAAATGAGGAAAATTATTCAAAACGAGGTTTCACCTTACTTTTAAAGTAGAATTCTGTGCTTTCATGTAAAAACCTCAAAACATCAGCATTAAACACGGACGATCTACTTATCTGTGCCTAACTAACAAACCAGACTTTCCAAACCATTTTCTTTAGGCGCTACCTTGGCAAAAATAATAGAGTTTTCGTATTTTGTGAGAATGAAAAACAGCTTTTGGTACCTGCAGAAGAAACTGCTCTGAATACAAGAAGCTAACAAGGTGTTACGAAGCAGAGAAGACCAAGTAAACCACATTTTTTTTCCTCCAAGGCCAGAGACCACCACTTTGTCTGTGGCAGAATGGTCTGGAGAAATGTTCTTAGTGTCCAAGTTTAGATCAGTTATAAATGCACTTTAACATGAACTAAACTTAAAAAAAAAAAAAGAAAATGGCCCAGATATGACAAGAGATGTTACTTTAAAAAAAGAAAAAGCCCTTCACTTCAGTCATATTATGTCTACATTTAAGTCACATCAGATACTCTGCCCAGGAACCGAGATACACGGGGTTCCCACCGACCTTTGGTACCTCCGAGGCAATTTGGAGGTAGCTTGGGCACGTCTCCAGCCACGGCCAAACAGGCCCCCACATACACACTGCACATCAGAGAAATCACATTTAGTCTCCAAGCTATGCAGTAAGGGACTAAGTAAACCAACTGGTACCTCAAAATAACTTTTTTTTTTGGGGGGGTGGGGTGTCAAAATAATCTCTGTCTCAAATTATTATCGAACGGATAACATTATTTCTTCTAATTTGTATGTAATCTTTCATTTGTTCCTGTCTTCCATCTGCAGCTTTAGCCCTGCAGTTTGCTGCGGCTGACCCAAAGCCTCCAGATTCAACACTAAGAATTTAACACCTCCAATTTCCTCACAAACCGAGAAGAATGTCACACTTCAAATTAAACTTTTTACCGCCTTCCCTCCAAAATTGCAATTCTGCATCTAACGGAGGAGCGCTTCTCCTACCAGACCATGCTAGCTTGTACTTTTAATGAGACACAGGAAAAAGACTTCAACCAGGGAGCACGAACTGCACTTCTCAGTTTTTGCTTGAGGAACTGCGTCACCGTACAAAGCAAACGGAGGAACCGTCTGTACGCACTGCGAGCTCTTTATTAGCAATGTGCATGCTACGTCTAGTCCCAGGAGGTCATTGCAAGCCAAAAGCAATGTTAAGTGTACAAGCTTTAAATAACTTACAAAGTTAATGTAATGAATGTAAGTGTTATCTGAAATCCATCACTCAGTGGCTTGCTGTAGCCTCAAGCTGTGATAAAACACCACTCATAAATTTATATTAAAACTCTGTTCAATAGCAATTATTTACCAACAAAGATTTATTGATTGCATTTGCTGTTAGAGACTGGGGCCCTAACTGAGTCAATCAGCTTATGTTGTTGAGCTTCAGGGCACCAGGAGAAGTTACAGACTGCCATCAGGCTCCGCATCCCC
Source organism: Trogon surrucura (assembly GCA_020746105.1). NCBI lineage: Eukaryota > Metazoa > Chordata > Aves > Trogoniformes > Trogonidae > Trogon > Trogon surrucura. Next base: position 47,855,445 of record CM036621.1, on the reverse strand, counting down.
AGCACTACACTGTGGGAGCAGGAGCGGCTAATGAAAAGCCACCAGCGCAGGATTGATTGGACTTGAGAAAAAAACCCCCAACACCAAAACACCACCCAACACCGGTCAAGGGACCACGACGCATAACATACCCAGTTAATCTGAATATACGGCAATAGGATAAATCCCACTGCTCCAGATGCTTCCTGTGAGCTACAAACCTTGCTTGTTTAAACAACAAATGAAGACAAACGGTGAAACAATTATGAGTTTGTTTTGCGGAAATATTTCAGGTTTTAAGCAGCAAATTACTAGCATTTTAAAAAGTCACCCCTTGCAGCTGCCTCGAAGACGCTGGTAGGTGAGCTGCCTTAATTTTTCAGGCCGATGGTAGCAGACTAGGTTTACGTGCATCCCACAGAAAAAAACATCAAAACGTGTATGCTGATCATCCGGAGATGTTTACAGCCACTGTGTGGCCCTGCAGAATTAATACCATGTGTGGAGAAACATACTTTGCAGACCCTGTTGTGCTCCATTTTACTTTTCCCACTTTCTCAATTATTTTGGTTTTGCCAGGGGCCGCAAGATACAAAGGGTTTCACAAACAGGATAATAACAGTGATCACAACTTAACTGACTGCATGTTTTTTGCATTTGCTCCAGCTGTAGCACTTGACTTGAGGTTTTTTGGGGTTTTCAGTTTGTTTGCCTGTTTGAATAGGATTTGCCACATTTGATTTTTCTTGGCATGCCAAGTAAAAATGGTAGAGTCCTCAATATCAGCAGAGCCAAGACTGGACTTTCTGGAAAAGGCAATAGGGTATTCTGTTCCCTATTTTCTTTCAGAAGCTTACACCACTGCTGTGGCTGAGGTACTGGCATCATGCAAGTTTTTTTTTCTTCCAGTCCCTAATTTTTAGCCAACCCCATACTGTTACCTTGATGTTGTTTTGACAGAATGAAATATGTAATCTCGCACCTAATCATTCATAGCATAAATTCCTAATTTTCCACTCAGGTCTTTAGTTTTTATAACTATGATTAGCAGCTAACGGTGCTACGAATTTTCTACAGCTCTATCATTTGCATCCTGTTTACAAAAGAAAAATCCTTATGCTTGCACAGAAACATCCTCCCTCAAACAAGCACAACGACTCATAGCCAGGAACCCAAACTAACTGCTACATATAAATTCTGGTCAATAAAACATCCACTTCCTTTAAATCTATTAACACGGTGAACAAAATGCTGGTAAATCCTCCAGGTCTAGATGACCAGCCAACTCCAGGTAGTCTTGCCAGCAGCACTGGGACTGGTCTAGTTTGTCCTAGTTAGAAATTGAGGTCTTAACTGATATTTTTAAATGTAGCAGGTTTCTTGCCTTAAAGTCCATTATTCCAGCATATGGCAGACACCAGCTCAAACTAATTCACCTACAAACAATACTTGCATGCTACAGGACACTCAAGGTAGTTGCTACTTTCTCTTCAACAACTAATTTGAGCAGAGAACAGAGTACGCAACTAACCCTCTGCGGAATAAACTGATGAAAACGCCAAATGTATTTGGAATCCTTCCATGCAAACATAACTTGTTTTCTTGATTTCCCAAACTTTAGTCTTTTTTTTCCCGGGATTTAAGAGAATGCTGCTTGGTCTTTTGGTCAATTATCTATGAAGCTGTTTTAAGCTTTTACAGTTGGAAACCTGTAGTGAACATCTCTTAGAGTAACAGGGCACGATTGGGAACCAACCAAACCACAAAATGAAACGGATGTGAAAACGAAAGACCTCAAGTGTTCTCAGACTTCAGTATCTCACAGGAACACTGCAAATACCCCTATAAAGACCTCATACATTCTTACTGCAGCCAGGCACAGAAGAAAAAAACCCTCTATTTTTCCTTAAAATCTGGCAGTACAGCAGTAGCAGAGTTGTGCTGCACGTTCGAAGACGCTTCCTCATTGAAGAAACTATTCAAATTTCTGTTATACACCAGCTTTAAGAGAAAATGAAATCAGAGCACTGAACCCAATTGCCTTCTAACATTCCCTAAACACAAGGCAATAACTCAGCGCAGTGGGTAATTACACCATGAATGGTTACCTAATGCCGAGGCTGATCAGCCACTATTTCCATCTGGAGACAAAGGAAAGAGAGGATCTAAGATCCGACTTGGAGCAAAAGATGATAGCTTTGCTAAAACTTGAAAGACAATATACCTGCAACCCATCATTTTCCAAGCTCTCTGCACACAAGCTACTATGAAAAATTAGAAAGGTTTACTAAAAAATAAAATAAAATCCCAGTGCTGATCAGGCGAGTCTTACCTCCAGCAAAGAGCAGGTACCCAATTCTTGCAAGGAATCTCGGCACTAAAGACACGGTAAAAGGGAAGAGCAAACATAGCACTCACTGCTACTGCATTTTTATTTTTAATGATTGCTCCAACAATTCAGTCTCCGGATTTTGACCTTAACTGCCAGCTGCAGGTAACGTACGAGTTCCTCTGATATGCAGCAAATAATTTTAAGGGAAGTTTTCACAACAGCCCAGCTTGGAGCTGCAGGTTTTTTTAAAAGGTAGGCTATGCACTTCCAACATGGCATGGACAAGGATTCCTCAAGGATGTTGCCAAGCATAGGAACCTACTAACCTTACTTATACGCATGATGAGGTTAAGAAGAGACAACTGCATTGCACCCTGGGGACTATGATACAGGAAGCCATCATCTGGCCCATCACATTCACCCACCTACACAGAAACCTCCTGAAGAGGCAAAAAGATGATCACACAGGAACAGTTACCCTGCTGTCCAAAGAAGAATTTGAATGGAAAGCTGAAGACCCAGCCCTGCTGCAGTATCCAGATGGAGCAAGAAACACAGGGTTCTGGCAGAGCATTGCAAGTCCAAAGCTGGCCCCGTCTGCACAATGGCCAGGATGATCTCTCACATTGCCAAAGTGGCATGTCAAGTGACACTGCAGCACAGAGTTGAAGGACAGAGATGCTCAGCAAAGTAGGAGACTTTTTGAGTTCTCCTGCAACTGACAGCTTTGTGAAAGAGGCAGTCTTCCGTTAGCCCTAGCTTATGATTATTTCTAAAACTGGACTTTATAAAACCATTAGTACATCGCATACTCTACAGTTATCTATATATCACAGAATCACAGAATGTTAAAGGCTGGAAGGGACCTCAAAGATCATCTAGTCCAACCCCCCTGCCAGAGCAGGATCACCTACACTAGAGCGCACAGGAACGCGTCCAGGCGGGTTTTGAATGTCTCAAGAGATGGAGATTCCACAACCTCCCTAGGCAGCCTGTTCCAGTGCTCAGTCACCCTCACAGTGAAAAAGTTTTTCCTCATATTTTTCTGGAACCTCCTGTGTTCCAGCTTCCACCCATTGCCCCTTGTCCTGTCAGACATATCCCTTCTACAGAGATTAAAATTCAAATGTGTTGCAAAATGCAACTGTGTATTTAAAGGAATGTCACATCTGTCACTCTAAGCCCAGTCTACTACTCTGAATGAGGCAAAGCATCTAGCAACTCACAATATTTTTCTGCCTTACACTTGTTTCTGCCTTTGCTGTCTTCTGAGGTTTGTTCCACTTACCCTGGACTGCTAAAGAAAAAAAAAATAAATAAAAAAATCACAGCCCTTAATGATCTCAAGTAGTTGGTTTATTAACCCCTTGGCATTGGCAGTTGTGGTTTCCCTGACACCATGGTCAGCGCTAATGTGAAATGCACTGCGATGCAAATCATTATCTTAGTGTCGGAGAAACCAGACGGCTGATGCCAAGGGCTCTAAGTCAGTAGCGGAGGAGCCAGCAGCGACCAGCAGCGATCGGCTTCTGTTTGAACTCTTGCCTCTTGCTGTGGCTCCAGCATCGTGCCCTGCACTAAACTACGATGGCCACAAACAAAGTTAAGCATTGACGCCAATCAGCCTGGTGAAACGCTGCTACCCGGACTAAAATTAAAAGGAAAAATAACATTGGGAAATGGTGCAAGCAAACATGACTGTGTGGCACGGTCAATTTGGAAGAGGTTCTAAGAGCAGAAACATTCACGGCGGTAGAAACGGCTGCAGGGTCACAGTAACAAAACATTTATTTCCCTTAAGAAACAAACGGAGTGTTGGCAAGGGCAGGAATATAAAGACAGGAATCATCATGCAGACTTTACTAATTCTAGGTAGATGATACGGCTCTCATTATAGTAGCACTCCATTCCCTGCACCCTGAAATTCTCTTTATCATATTTTATAAAAAGTAGGTATTGCGGGGGGGGGGGGGGGGGGGGGGGGGATGTTCATGGGAGAAAAGCCATGAAAAGCTTAAAATCCAATTTTAACTTTCTATCCTGATACTATAGTGTTTCCATAGAAACATCAGGAAGACCACTTAAGAGCAGCTTTTTTTTTGTAGCCATGTTTGGCACCATACCCCTCCCCTGGACAACCTATTATTTCACAAATGGATGCTTTTCGCAGCTTGCTCTGTGCAAGCTCCGATGAAGGGGGGAAAGAAAAAGAATACTGGATCTTTAACCAGTTCCCTTGTGGCCCCCTCCCTTTTTTGTTGGTAATATTTCTGTCATTCTGCCAGGGTATACGGTACAAAGGGTTACACTTTAATTGAGCTGTCAGCATCTCCAACAATCCTATAAAACTCCGATTATGCACGGCGGGGTTAGTGACACACTTGTTATTGTGGATGCCCTATTTGCTAAACCCGAGTCCCCCCCTCACAGGTCACATAACCCACGCGACCTTCCTGTCATTAGCCGCGTCTATTCCTACCTCACTGCTGTGAAAATCACACAAGCGAAGGCTTCAAAGCCCTTGCCAGGACTGAATTCGACCAGGAGCTAATCACCCACAAATCCAGCTCAAATGGCAATAATTGGCTAAACTGCTCACCTCTCCAGAGCTCAGCAGTAATTTGGGATAATAAAGAAAAGAATTATTCAGCTAACTGCCCTGAAATGTATGCTTTGTGACCGACACACTTCACATTTTAATAATGATGGACACAAAATCCAATTTAATACAGCATCTACAGAATAACGAAACCAAGAACACTGGCAGGAAAAAAAAAAGTGTGTGTGTGTGGCTTTCTTTTTTTTAAAAAAAAAAAAACTGTGTTCCGTATTATTGTGCAGAAGTGATTCACACTTCATGTCGTGAAATTTTGGGACCAAAATGGTCTTCGTGAGCAACCCTCAGATGGAATGTTTTAGATTTTTTTTTTTTTAATCAAAAGGAGTGTCCTGCATTAAAAAAATAATTTTGCTGAACAGCTATACCTCTGGTCCTTAATCCTTTGCAGGGATTTTTTTTTTTCCTTCTATAGTAGAAGGGTACCTTATTCGTTATTCTAGTTAGCAGTATTTCCTGATTGCCTCATTCTTCTTTACTTTTACACCTTTGTCCTCTGGTCACAGGACGGTTGGCATCAATGACCACACGGCAGACACTTGCTGGACAGGCAGCGACATTCCCTGGACTGCTTCACGGTGTGAGCAGCCTCCCAGAGCGCAAGGAACTGGTTCAACGCCTCAAAGATGCTCTATCACTCTTCCTTCCACCCACCTCATTCTCCTTCCCCAAATTTCTCTTAAGACCAAAAATAATAATAGTAGTAATAATAATAATAATAAAAATACACACGGAGAAGCAATCAATCGCATGCTCTGCCTTGTCCTACTGTTTGCACACCTTAGATGTTTAATGAACGCAGAAGAATAGCAATGAAGATGGCAATCCTTCTCGGATTGCCCAACAGATGTTGTGCAACCAGCACCCTCTCACCATTATGGCAGAAAAAAAGAATAAGGAACATAATGAGAAAACATTCCTTCACCCTCTTCAACCGACTCACCTTACCTGCTAAGGGAAATCACACTTAGTGAATTTGCACTTTCCAGACACCGAGCTGCTCCAGAGTTACTGCAACGTTACAAACCCATGTACCCATAACTCTCAAAACTCAGCAAGCAAAATGTCCCTCCACAGCAGGCACGTTTTCTTGCTGGCCTGGCACCAAGTGGTACGTACAGATGGATTTTCAGGGAAGACATGTTAATGTCCCTGCATGGCAGTTGCCAAAAAGATCCAAAACCAAGAGTCAGCAATCGAACTTAGCTCAGAGAGGGATCACAAGTGCTATGTCTGCCTCAGGAAATTTGTTTACAAATGCTTTATAACTCATTTATTTAAGGCATTCACATATCTGCAGTTTTATAAGTTAACAGAAGGTGAGTCAAGCAAGCAGATACGTTAAAGGGCTAAAAGGAGTTACCCATTAAAATGGCTGAGCCAAGTGTGATGTTTAAGTCAGCCCCTATTTCCTAAACAACACAAAACCACATTTCATGTTCTTAAAAGAGCTGTAGAAAATAGGAAAACCATTTAGTCATAACCACATTTCTTATGTTACCTGATGGTTACAACAAGGATCACTTCGGGAAGGATCATAGAATTACAGACTCGTAGAATGGCCTAGGTTGGAAGGGACCTTAGAGATCATTTAATCGAACCTCCCTGTCGCCTCTCAACTAGATCAGGCAACACATGGGGACCCAACGGGGATCGAACTCACGACCTTTGGTGTTTCAGCACCACGCTAAACCGACTGAGCTAAAGATACATTAATACAGGTGTAACATAAATATGTACTTTGTTTTCCTTAGAACAGACTCTACAGTACAGCTTTTGTTCTGTTTTGGGAAGAGCGGAAAAAATGTGGAGAGTGCTCTACTCCCTGCTGAGATGTTGGCTGGGCTGGCTACACAGAGGTCGTACACTGTTCCAAGAGGACATGAGGAAGAGCAAAGCCACCAGGTTGTGACACCTGAGATGTAACATGGACTCTGAAGACCACAGTCTCTTCTGGACACGACAAACTGCCAACTATAGGCTACATTCAAGTGAATACATTGAAGTGCTTGCGCTCCCAATTTATTCTTAAACATAAGGAAAATATTTTGATAAATGCAGAACATGCCCAGGCACAAAAAGGTAACTGCATAAGTAGACAGCTATGACCACATCTCTCTGCTGTTTGCTTGGCATCTAAGTTGACTTTGAGCTCAACAAACTGTTTATAAAAATTTATCTACTAGGGCTAGCAGAAACACATCTTTTAAAATAATACTTCTCAGAACATCCACAATTATCTTCTCTTCTTGCAAGCAAATGACTTCCAATTGTGCTGATGAATCAATATGTTCTTCATGTGAAAACAAAATCATTCTTTCTTCAGCTCCAAGTATATAAAAACGTTAATTCACTCAAAAACCTCCTAGCATTGGTTAAGGACCATGACTTGAGTCACACTACTGGGTGCTTTGAGAGAAGAAATGCATTTAACTGGAGATCTCCCTCAAGAAAACTCAACACACAATACCTTCGATGACTTCTGCTGACGAGAAGACAGAAAACAAGGGTCTGTGAGTTTTCAAGACCAACTTAATGTCTAGTGGAGAAGAAAGCATCATCTCCAGCTCCTAGGAGTCCCAGAAGCAATCCAACAGCACCAGCAGAGCAAGCGATGGAGAACGGCACCTCTCTTCAGCACAAACTTGTAATCACCATTTCTAAGTCAGGCACCTCGACATCTACGAAGCCTCCCAGAAGAACCTCAGCACAAACCTACCCGAGGCCATTTCTAGGTTACAATCTAAAGACAACTTTCAAACACTGGTTTATTACACCATGTTCTTAAATTGTTACTGCAAAAAGGCAAAGCTACTGCTGTCATTAACAGAAGTAATCAATTTTTACTACAACGGGTGTTTTAGAAATCACAGTTAAAGTATGACAGACACTGCCAGTGTCAATCATTTGAAAGAACTTTTTTGAGAAATTATAAATCAGTGCTTTTGACAAGGCTGTTACTAGGATTCTTGAAGTAAGAACCTCAGATAATCCAAAATTTATTTAATATGCCTCAAACCAGTACTTCTGAGAAAAAACCACTAATTTAGTCTGGGACTGCTTTGCCTTATATACAGCACACGCTCCTCCTTTACCCCACTTATCAAGCTTAACATCAATCAGTGCAATTTCAAAATAAAGGATTCTGTGTATTGTGTCAGCAAGTTAAAAATTGTAATATTGTTTTAATGTTAAAATCACTCCAGATACAATACTTCCTACATAGTATATTTCATGGCTCATTTGCTTCAACAGATATTAAGCTTCAGCCAACAATTAACTACTGACACATTTATTTATTTATTTATTAAACCAAGAAGATTTAGCAGAAAAGCTAAGGCGCAACTTGGATTTATTAGACAGCTGCTAATTCAATGGCACTAGTTTATCTTTCTTCTATAAAGTATACATTCTTGAGAACAATAGGGTCACTTAATCTACATTTCAGCTGAATTGAAATTCAGATTTGAGCCACGCAGCACATATTTCAGTCCAAAAATTGCTGTAAGTGCATCAGTTTAAAAGACCATTTAAACTGTTAATTGTTTTTCACTTACCATATAAGATCATTCCCAAACAAAACCATTTAAGTGAACATTTAAATGCTGTTTCATATTCAGCACTTGCTCTGTTTACACTGATAGGAAAATAGTGCGTTGGATCAGCAATGTGGAGCCGTTTGCTGGTTTCCTGCAACAAGTCCACGGGCATTCCCTTGCGCTTCAGCCTGGGGTTACCTCCAGTTTCACGTTGCTACTGTTTCAAAGCCTGGGTGCCAACCATCTCAGTTCCTACTTTCTGAATCAAAAGGCAATTTTATTGTCAGAACAGCAAAAATAAGGTGTCAGTAGAAGACTTTGTCCTACCTCTCTGCCCACTCAAAGACACAGAATCACAAAGAATTGCTTAGGTTGGAAAAGACCTTTAAGATCATAGAGTTCCACTGTTAACCCAGCAATGACAGGTCCAGCCCTGAACCATGTCCCCAAGCACCCCATCAACACATCTTTTAAATACCTCCAGGGATGGTGACTCAACCTCTTCCCTGGGCAGCCTGCTCCAAGGGCTTGACAACCCTTTCAGTGAAGATATTTTTCCTAATGTCCAATGTAAATCTCCTCTGGTGCAACTCCAGGCCATTTCCTCTTGTCCTATCACTTATTTGATGGGAGAAGAGATGGATCCCCATCTCACTACAGCCTCCTGTCAGGTCGCTGCAGATAGCAAGAAGGTCTTATCCATGTTACATTGCACTTGGGATGTAAACCCAAGCCATATTTTGCATTTCACAAGGCATCTCCATCTATTAGAAAAAGCCTTAAGGATCAGGAAGTAGATGACACAGTTTTGGATCCCTGGCTCATACCCAAATGATGTCAGACAAAGTACGTTACATGTCACTGGTTAGGGTGCTCTGGCCCACAAGCCCAGAATATAACTAACACAAGATGTTGTAACAAAGGTGGCAAGTGACTAAATCCTCTTGGAAACATCTATCCCTGGAAACGGCCGGCATATAAAACAGTGGCAAAGTGTGATGCTCCAGAAAGCGTATCGTGCTAGTTGAAGCTCACGGCTAGATCACAGTCTGCTTTAGGCATGTCTGGCAGCAGGTCTGTGAGACATTTCTGGTAGCGTCAGCCTTTTGCCCACATGGAACCTCAGTGTGAGGGTCAACTTTTCATGTGCAACCTGTAATACAGAATATGCACTGCTTTGGCATACCTCAGGTAATTCAATGCACTGGTCACTCAGGATTTTAATGTTTTAGAGGGGCCAGTAGCAACAGCGGGTATATCAAAGGCTGTTATCCAGCGTTACGTATTTCTACAAATAAAGACTTATGTCTGAATGAGTCAATTCAGGATTTTTTTTAAAGCAGAAAACCAAAAGATGTTTCCAGAAACATTCACTTCTCCCAAAAATCATGTAAAGATATGTATAGCATATTTTCCCTGTCTTTCACACGTGTTGATCACTTGATTTTAAGCATATATGCAACATCATTAATATTTTAGCTGAAGAGGCAACAGAAGAACACCATACAAGTGAGCTGCTCTCCTCCAGAGGCTATTACTGTTTTGTGAGAGAGTATGTGAGACCCAACTACCTTGCAGGCGATACAGAACACTATGTTCACAAAAGGTAATTTATAAAGATCATTTATGGATTTCTCTGTGCAGTTACTTGGCTGTAGACTAGGCATGTTACAACATGCTGGTGACAACGTCCCTCAAAAAAATATAACCCATTATTTAGTTAAGTCATCAGCCGCTGATAAGACGAAAGACTAATTTTTAGCCACCTTTTCCAACTTTCTATAGATAAAGAACATGTTTGTAAAGACAAAAAAAAAAGTAAAGAAAAAAATGCAAGGTACCCAGAGTGCAGCTAATGGGATTTGACGCCGGCTTTAATTTTAATGAAGAAAGTTGCCAGTAGCAACAAAACTGTCAGCAGCAGCCAAGCACCATTAATAAAGACCCAGACAACATTAGTGGCACGGCAACAGTACAAAAGGTTCCCCCCGGTTCATGCTGTGCTAAATTGGCTGCCCAATTTTTCTTAAGTGTCCATACTATTTAGAAGACAATTTATTAATTTTTGTCATCCATTGTTAGTTGACAGGCCATCATTTTGCATCCTGAATTTGAGATGAAAACTAATTGAAAAGACTGGCAGTATTTATGAGGGGTATTATTTGTCAATTATGGCTGATGATGGTGCTCGGTACTACCAACTTTAATACCTCGTGCTCGGGTGTGTCAGTTGGACTTTTTTTGTCATTTCCATGTTAGTTCTACAAAAGTGACAAAAAGCAATGATCAAATCAATTTAGAAAACTCGTTAAGGAAGAGGGGCCCATCAATCTCTGCTCTGAAATCGCCAGAGTGGGAAAAAAGCACCGATGTCATCCAGAAAATCACAGCTTTCTCTCAGTGATACCTTCCAGGAAAAAAGCTCGTTCTCTTTGTTTCCTACAAAGAAAACAGATTTGCAAATACGGCATAATTTAAATTACCCCTGCAGCTTTATCCAGGCTGCCTAAATCAGAAGGTTTTGCTGTCTTATCACTGTCCTTAAACTACTTCTTTGCAGCTCTGAATGCCCAAAGGCCCTCAAATTCCTAACTGCAAAGTGGCAAGTCTTCAGTCCAGGCATCCCAGCTTTCCTCTCGATACATCAAGTTTGTTGTTAAAAAACAAAAACAACATAAAAACCACAACCAAGCTAAACTAAACTAAAATAGCTTTCCCCTTTGAAAGCTTCCATCAGTCCCCTAGCACCTTTCAGGAGAACACCCTGTAAAACAGTGCCATAATTTGAGCAGTTAAAAAGCAAAACCAAACAGTATGTACCTCATCTTGTATCCTAGAGATGTAAACCAAGCAATTAATACCCTGGAAGAGCAGAAATCTGACTGCTACGGGCGATAATCACACCCTGCTAGGAGGACAGGATCACTCACACACTGAACTGCCTGTAACATCACAGGATTAGCTGCTACCAGTGTCGGTGCTGGCTTATAATGTCAAAAGGACACTTATTTGCATTCATGATTCTTGCCCAGTGGTTCAGTGACACTCTCCTGTCTTTCATACTCACAGACACAACACAAGGGTGATACTGTTACCAGCAACTAGCAAAATTGCAGGAAACCTCCAGCTTTGAGAAGACAGCAAATAAAATTACATTACATTTCTAGGCCTTGTTTTCCGTTTTCAACGTAGTTTTAGTTTTGAATCACCACGCTTAAGTGTATCTCCCAACACTCCCGGGATGCTGTGACACGAGACATCAATGCACAACAGATGTTGGGATTGTGGTCGTAGGTGGGACCAGATCACATCTAACTGCAGCTTGAGCTTAGCAGCAAGTGGGTAGCTGAGTAGTAGTGAAGGGTCACAGCACCAAGACGAGACAACTTTTTGTACCGACAGAATGAAAAATTTAACTGGTAGTTCCCACAACTCCGTCAAAATAAGGCAGTTGCTACACTGTTGTCCACAGAAGCAAGAATTTCATTCATCTGACCAAAGACCATGGTGTGTGGCTGAGGTGGTAAGAGTAAGGTACCTCTTAGTTGCAGTACACACCTTTAAACATCCTCCCTGTGATCTTCCTGTAAAAACTACTAGTTTTCTAAGCTTTGAAGTGCTACAAAATTTTAATTCTCTTTCCTCCATGCTTCTTCTATTTAGTAAATCTCAGTATTGGTTTAAAACACGTACATTCTTTAATATGTCTTATACTCCACTTGTTTGTGAAGATCTGAACCTTTGAAGATAACAGCTAAAACCCCATCTAAACATTCCTCTAGCAAAAGAGGATGTCATTTTCCTTTACCTGCAGCAACTGAAAAAAGCCTGAAACTGAGCTGATCTACTATCCAGTTTTCTCTAAAACCTATACTAAAACGGTATCAGAGAAGAAAATATGTCCTGATCAAAAGAAAAAAACTTGAAACTACATTAATATTTTTATTATTAGTGTTATATATATGATTTGGGTTTTGTATGTAACATGTATTTATAATACACAGTTGATTAAAAAAAACCCAAAAAACAGTGAAACTATACAAGTATGACATTCTATCATAAACCCAACCAACTTCTTCAGTCCAGACCTATTCCATATTATTAATCCACACATGTTTTCCAGAAGATACTGTCAACATTGCTTTAAAAATTGTTCAGGGATGGTATTTCCTAATATTTTACATTTTACACTCAAAGCAAAAGCTTCTTCCTGCAGCTGCTTCCTAAAATTAGAAGTAATGTGCACTTAGTTATGCTTCTGCATGAGATGACATAATACAAGGTTGATATTCATTCGAAGTACAAATTCTCAACTTGGAAAAAAATTTTGGTGCAGTTCTTACACTATAGAGATGATGATTATTTTCCTTCCTTCTACTGTACTCATGTTTGGTCTCTCTGACACATCAAACACAACTAAGTGCCTCTTTGGGGGACGAGAAGGCCGCTTGCTCCCTTTGAGACACTTGTAACACCAGCTGTTCTGACTCACAGCTCGAAGCTGCATGTAGGAAAATGCACGCACGGTACAAGAAGCTCCCCAAGTTGCACCAAGAGAGGGAGGAAAGATTGTTCATCACTAGAAAGGTCCTGATTTTTTTATCACCGAATTAGGTATATGGGGCTGGAGAGATTGGTCAAGGCACTCCAGTGTTTAAGAACTCAATACACAGGTTTTGGGGTGGGGTTCCAGACTCGCGTACAGAGACTACTTCATGTTCAGGCTTCCTCGGGCATTTTTCTCTTGCCCGTGCATTAGTGAGAAGTGCCAGCAAGTTGCCTCCACAAAGCCCTTCAGAATGGCAGCCGTATTGCCATCAGAAATGACCAGAACCTGCAACGCAGCAGGACTCTGCGCTGAGAGCAGAGGACCTTATGCTAGGCCGCCACCGATTTTCACTCTTCTGAGCAGTGATCCTCCAGCAATCTTTTCTTCCTATTTGAACTGACCTAGGAGAAGCTGAATTCACTGAAATACAAACACGAAGTGTCAATGTCAGCAACAAACAAAACATGACTTTGCTCACTAGATTACCTGAACACCACCGAGATTTACAGAATCAGAACAACCCATGTTGGAAAGGCCTCTGGAGGTCATCCAGCCTAGCCCTCTGCTCAGAAACAGGTCAATGTGGATCAGGTTTAGAGCCTTGCCCAGTTCACTCTTGGGGAGTCATCTCCAAGTCACTCTTGGAGCCATCTCCAAGGATGGAGATTTTACAGCCCCTTTAGATATCTACTCCAATAATTGAATGCCCTCTTGGCAGAAAAAAAAAAAAAACAAACTAAAATGTTTCTGCATATCTATTTGGAATTTCCTCTGTCTCAATTCATGCCAAAACACACGGCAGAGAATTGTTTCCTTTACTCCTCCATCAGATCCATCAGTTAGCAGTGAGATAAAAATTTGCTTTCCCGTGCTTGGATAAAGTACCCATTTTGCAAAACTAAAGAGCTTCACAAGTCAAAAACATCACAGCACAGGAGCTGCACGGTTGTCAGACCAACTAGGAAAATTGCTAAGCTATTATTCCAAAATGGAACAGGTTTGTTCTGCCATCAGTAATATCTTTTATGAACTTACACTGTCATCTTAAATGGAGGCTAACTAATATATTACTGATTTAATTTTCAGTAAGATACAAGAAAGGCATACGTGTACCCAGGGAACCTTCTGTTGCTTGAGACCAAAAGGAATTGAAGTCAAATTAAAAGTACATGTTGCCACTGAAATCGCAAAGAAACAGCAAATCTTTACCAGTCAACTTGGAAATTAAGGAGACCACAGAAGAATGATGCTCGACATATTTTTAAAAAGAATCAAACCTTTTTTGCATTGAGACTTAGTGACATTTTCTAGTGCTGCCACTCAGGTTAAGGAGAACCAGCGTCCACCCAAAGCCTCGAGTCAATATTGTAAGACAGAAGACTTTATCTCTAATTCAAAAACTCCAGATGAAGAGAAAATCCCCAGACTTGTTTCTGAACATTTTTCTCCTCCAGCAGGTAAACCTCTCTCAAAAAACCCCAGCTCAATGCCAGAAGCCTACTGCAAACACAGCAAGAAAGCTCCTTTTCTCCAACGCGTCCATAAAAGGATGGTGCTTTGATAGAGGATAAACTCGACATCCGAATCCCCTTAATCTAGCCCAACAGGCAGAGAGACTAGACACCTTTTACAATCTTGATGCTTTTAAGAGACGCGTCTAAAGTTTCTATCCCTACTGCAAAAGCAAACTAGTTCAACCCACAATATAAGGGAGATAAGGTCACCAAAAGAAACAGTGTAAAATCTAATTTATTTTCTCGGCATTGTTGCAGTGAATTGCACAGCAGAAGAAATTAAGTGTCCTTTGTAAGCATCCTAACTTCCTGGAGAAATGCACCATTTCTTTTACTAAATCTACCTCCTTAACCTCTTTGTTGCAAAGTGTCAGCGGCGTATCAGCGCCGGGGAGAGTGACTAACACACAGAAGCCGCTCGGCGAGCTATCGGGAGTCCAATCTGGAGTTCACCTACACGTTAACTCCTACCGCTAATTCATCATCCCAGCACCCGACAGCTAGGCTGATTGTGAGCCCTACAGGACAATGAGGGTCTCGGCTGACCACCAAAAACCAGCCCAAGGGAGGAGGGGTTGATGGGCACGGGCCTGGAGAAGGCCTAAGATAAGTGCTGGCTGTCAGCGCAAGGACAAAGAAGGGCAGGCCCTGGGGAGAGAAAGGAGATAAAAAAAAATCTCGACAACTGCTTTATCTGATGAGGGTTATGGCTAATTAATTATAAACTCAATTACCTAACCCTTACTTCAGCAGTCTCTATTCATTAAGAGATAAAACCTGACTGACTGCTAACTTTCTCTTGCACACACGCACGCACAGCACGCTTACTTCGGATTTGCACACTTTACCGCACAATCCCTTAAAAAAGATCTCCAGAAGCCTTCACACCTGTCAACTTTGTGCCGGCGGGATGGAAGATTTCTCTTTTTTTTTCCCCCCTACCACCCAAAGCACCCTCTGTCGCACAATGGGAGGGCCAGGCCTCCATGCTGTGCATTGGCATTTAAAAGCAAAAAACCAGACATTAAACAATAGACATTATGGACATCAAAGCCCCTTTTCACAGCCAAGTTTCTGCCTCCCTGGGCTTCTGATCTAGTTCACATTTTAAATTGAGCTTTTAATTTTGGGTGCTAAAAGTTTGGCAGTGTAGTTCGCTAAACTAAACATTATTCTCCCCAAGTTCGAAGGCAGCCAGCGAAACCGAATTGCATTAAGGAATGAACTCTAAGTACCCTTAGCCAAGGTAACGCTTGCTAATAATCCAAACTGAATTTTGCATGTAGCGCATTAAAAACTTCTGTTTTATCGCTATTCAGATTCCACCCACATTCCTGTGGTGCTTGGCCTCTCCTCCAGCTTAAGTTCTTGCCCCCTTGCGTCGTGTTTGACACGAGCTCAAACAGCCTCGCAGAATCAATCCTGGCCATTAAAAGAAGGCTCCTCTTAATCTCTTCCCAAAGACTGCAGACCTGTCTCGCTCCCACCTTTTGAATACACAGATATTCTCAAATCCCTGTTTCACTCTGGTTGCCCTCTGCTCTAACTTTTCCATTTCTACAGGATAATGTTTTTTACATACTTTTTTTTTATATGAGAGTTTCATATATATGTGTGCACGTGTGTATATATCTGTACCTATCTATCTATATGAAATAACAGGGTGATCACACCCACATGGCATTTAATGTTATCTCGGTACTTTTTCAAAGAATAATTTATTTCCATATGAAGAATGAAGGAACCCAAGGTTGTGTCTGTTTCTTACACTAAGTCCTATTTCAAATTACTGTAGAATCTATTTATGATATGACATTTTGGCTGATTCAAGACATACAGCCTTTTAAGTAATTGTTTTCATACTTTGTACACACTACTGAAATAAGAACAACAAAGTAAAATAATCAGGCCAGCAGATACACAGTATGCAAGTTCTTCTCTGCAAAGACATGATTATATGATCCTATTTAAAATTAGTATTTTGGTATGTTTTGGACTTGAATTATGTAGTCCAATGGTTAATTTCACTCCTATGATGCTTGAACGTGCTTACGAGTTTTTCTGAAACCTTCTCCTGTATCTGGTTCCCTCCCTCTTGTCTTGCTGATACCTGACCGAGATCTTCAGTATATACTGGCTTGGTCAGTTCAATCGTCGCAGACTTTCCCAAGTTTGTATAACAATAGATTTTATCTTCTTAAGACCTATTTTTTCACTCCACGATTTAAAATCTTGAATTCAGATTGTGTGTCTAATGATCTTAGAACACATCGCATGGACAAATTCAATTGTAACTAAAGGCTGTCTGCTCTGATAGAGCTTTAAAAAATTTCAGAAGAAAAATTCTTGAACACCATAATCTCATTTAGCAGCCACGTCAACTTTGTCTAGATTTTAAATAAAATGTCAAACAACCACATAGTCTTCTTTCCATCCTGAGCTTCTATGTCTATTATGAACATGAATTGCATACTTCCCCTCACCATAATCAACTTTAAATCCTATTATTATTTTAGTATTTCATATTACTTCTTTGCTCCCCTTCTGTACTAAGTTGAAAAGCTTATGCCACATTTTTATGGTCAACTATTTGCCCCTGAAATCTGTACATCTTTTTCAGGCAATAGTTTTAAAGCTTGTCATGTGAATACTACAGCTGATCAACTCCTCTGGTTCTTTTAAACTTCCAGTCTTTTTTACCTGATGGTATATACAACACTGCAAGAATGCCCATGTCTGAACACTCTCTATCATCTCTACTCACATTGCCCAACAATTCTGAGGTTATTCCAACATGTTCCATTAATGAGTTATTTTACCTCCATCCCATTCTCTTCAGCTCTCACTTTATTCTTCACCCATAAATGCAATTACAGGTGATTACTATATATTAAATAAAACCAGAGTTCTCTGTTCGTATTCCGAAAGATCTGTACTGGGTTTACTGCAAGTTATGTATCTGAAGTTGCCTACGTAGGTGAAAACTCTGGTCAAATCTCAGGCTCAAGGTGTTACGAAGGCAGACACACCCATCACCTTGCTTTTCTTTCCCGTAACTCTAACAAATTCATGAAATCCCTAATCAGCAGAAAGCAAAGGAACGAGCACACGCTAGGCAACAAAATACAGAACATCTCATTTGCTTTTAAGCTCCGTTCCACCACATTTCTTCTTCTCTTCTGGAACCCCTAAATGTCTTGCCATTTTGATACAAGCATCTCCAGTACCCGAATCCAGCTGTGTTCTGACTTCACTTCTCACTAACATGTACGAAGTTCATTGCTCTCCCTTTGTCCAGTTTGGCAAGTTCTTGCAAATACTGACCATTTCAATTCTCTTTCCCCACACATATCCACTTTATACAGTCCTATAAACTTTTTATCTGAAGGAAGATTGTACTTTGAACAAATTAGACCTTAAAAATCCCCACAAACAGCAACAGTAAAAAAATCCAACACCATTTTCCATCAGTAATTTCACACAGCTATTTAACTTAAAAATCTAAACTATGCTTGAAACAGCCACGCGCGCTCTGTAATACTGTTCTCTCAATTGCCTTCCCATCACACTAACAGCATTAGGTAAAAAGGAAGACTTCTCCCATTCATCAATAGAGGAGTTATTCATCCGGAGTTTATTATCTCAGGTAATTCGATCAATACACTTCACCTTTATAGTACAGTTGTCCTTGTGAGCAAAGCATTTTGCGTTTTATAGCGAGATGGTTATTATGAAGGCTATTCATAGGGAAATTCTCTGCAGTTAAAAGTTTTTCCAATTAACTACATTTAACATCATTTAAGCTGTAAAATGGCGGTTACATTTCACATCATGTTGTCTAAGTGTGGCAACGCTTAGAAAGCAGTTAGCTCACATTTGGCAAATCCATCGACCAATACTTTGGAATGGAAGTCAAGCAAGCCCTGCCAGGAAGACCTTTCCAACACAAAGTCATGAATACACGCACAAAAAAGAGCACACGTCAGAAGAAACCCTTTCCAAAATTGCAAAGAATAGCCTCAGAGTTTCCACAGTCCTAGGAACGCTCCTCGGTATCAATTCTTCTTTTCCCTTCATGCAACGTCAGCACTCTCGTCATCATGTGTCTTTGTATTTTTATGTCTTTTTCAATTGTGATGTTTGTGTAACTGAGCTATGATCTTCTAATAAATTACAGCACATGAGAACAAATTGTCTAACATCCTCTGGGATGAAGATCTCCCCAAACCACTATCCTCACTCCCTATCTGAAGCATGGAGCATCTGAGCTGCCTCGTCAGTTGCTAAAATTGAGCACGAGGCAGCACAAAAAGATGAGGAAAAATTCTTCGAAACAGAAGCAAAATAACAAATAGATCAGCTACCCTAAGGAGAGAAATCTCCAAAAACTTGCTTAAAAATAAGAAATTATTATTCCTTGTGAGACATACTCAGAACAAACTAGTTCATTAAAGTCATATCAGCACTTGTAATTGGCCCTTGTTGGCCAATAGAAGGAGACATTTGCAACTTTTCCCAGGAAATTATATTCTAAATCCTTCATGAGGTGGACCTTGTCCTTTTCTGAGGCAACTTGATAGCAGTCTTTAGTATTCACTGGCATAATTAGGACTGCAGTTAATTTCATTAAATTCTCTTGCTGCTAAATGAAGCAGATTATGAGACATCTTTTATTGCAAGGCATGAAATTACAGCCTGTCAGCTGCCAATGGTAGAGTAAAACTAATGAATTACAGGGTAAATAACACCAGAATTAACCAGCCAATTTAACATAGCAGAGAACAAAGTCATTTTTACTTAGAGCTCTGGCAACACCACCACCACCGGGATCCCTTTCAGCTGCAAGGGAACCAATTCAAGGAGCCTCACGACAAAATAACCAGGGAAAAGCCACGTTGACTGTGCAGCAATGTTAGAAAGCCAACGCTGCCAGTATGTTATTAGAAATCAGTCAGATGAGTAGCAGATATCACGTCGCTAAAATATTTAAATTGTGGTCTCTCCAGGTAGTTTGTGCTAATGTATCACTCTTTACACAGCCCAAGAGAGAGGGTAGACACGCATTAATTTGTTACTCTTATAACTAGCTTAATGGTAACAGCTCTTCACAGGCAGTACCAGACACAATTCCTGTTAATGAGGGATCGATATACTATGGACAGATAATTAAATAAAACAGAAGAAAGGTGTAACTAACCAGTTCCACTCCCTACACCTGTCCTTCCAAACCTCTAACACAAGGTACAGCGGGTGCCTTCTCTCTGGGGCAGCACTCCAGGCCTCCCTTCCCTGCTGGGAGGGCGCAGGATGGATGCTCTTCTGAACTCTGACGCTGAGCTACCAGAAGGTCCGAGGGCAGGACTCTTCCCAACAGACTCATGAAGCCTGTAGGGCTCTCTTAGGAATGCACACAAGTTTTTTTCAAATTAAAGGGGGAAAGAAAAAAAAAAAAAAAGGTCTGCTCTGTGTGCGCAGGTGTCTCATTCCATTTTTTTTTTTTTTTTAGTATTTACTGATTTTTTTTTTTATATAAGTTAATAAGTACCCTTCTCTGGGAGTAAGATTTTTCCACTAACTGTATCAGCATGATCTTCTTCAGGATTTCAGATTAAAAAAAAATTATCTTTACGCATGTCTCGCTGTTGGAATGGGAGAAGGTGAGAGCAAAAGCCAGGGAAAGCGAACTGGGTACCCAAACACTGGTGTGTTATAGAAGTGCAAAGCTTCTGTGCCATCACTGCCAATACCATCCAAGAGCTCTTTGGGAGCAGGACGTCATAGAAGAAATTACCTATGCAAAAAACCATTCCTGCAAAAGAGTAAAACTTAAAGCAAACCTGACTCTAGAATATAGTCCTTAAATTAAGACAGGTCTGTATCTGCCATGAATTCAGAAATGAGTTTTCACTTGCAGACAGATTCTCCGAGCACACATACGTGTTACGTGGGAAAGATCTGCTGCCCTCTGAAGATTTATAGTCTAGCATAACCAAACTTGCTCAACCTCTTTGCTCAATCCAGTACGTCAGTATTGCTGTGAACTGATTTTGCACTGGAAATTAGCCCTAGTCCACGCAGGCGTTCTACACTCTAGGTAGAGAGATGCTGACTCTCTTAAACTCCCTCTTTGTTTACTTTCCTCAGTTTCAAATTCCCATCAGACCTACTTCAGGTAATTATTTGATCACCACCAGAACTATTCCGGACTAACACTGATACCTTGCCTTCAGATTTCAGCAGTGGGAAACTCAGCGCTCTGGCAGCACGCACGCATCGACCACAAGTGTTTGTTACCGCAATCTACAGACTGAAGGCTCTTAACACTGTTCAGTTGGAAACAGCTCAGAGGCATTGACAAGGTGCCAAAGTAGCGGAGCACCAGAGGCACCGATGCATTTCTTCAAGCTAGCAATCGATCGCCACACTTCATGCTTAAAGACATCAGCACCTTGAGAACCAGTTGCCTCCAGGGACTGGTGTGCCACCTTCAGAAAGATGCTCGAGATTTTTAATGTTATTGAAAATGTCACTGGGTTTTTATTCTCACTTCCCATCTCCTTTGTAGCCTTTGTTCAATATTTGCCCTCCTTCTTCTTACCTGCTCAATACAGATTTTGCTTCTCCATGGTTCTCACAGCAGCACAATTGTCCATGTGAGTTCCGTCCCTCTAATTCTGTTATCCATCCTACTGGCATTCTTTCCCTCTTCTCTTAAAGCCCCTTGCTTTTTTCTGCCTCCTCACCTTCTGCAGAAGCAGGGAGCTCGCAATCTTCGTGCTCCATAAACATGCAAGAAACCTCTTGCTTCGCTACATCACATCGACAATAAGAAGTGTCACTTAATTTGAATTAAGTGTGATTTAATTTGTATCAGGGATTACAGAAATCATTGTGCTGCGAGGTTAAAGCACTAATGACAGTGATCATGCGTGTATTATTTCTCACCTACAAATACAGTATTGCCACGAATTGCAAATTGATAGCAACATTTGCTGTACCGAGGGCCAATTCCGAAAGTACTCTGAAGAAGTTCTTCGCCTTGCCATTAGCTTAAACAAAACTGACATGTCAGTCTTCAAACTGTTGAGTACACTTCAGCAATGGACGGATACATGTGTTCTCTTACTGAAGCAGAAAGCGTTTGTGCAGTTCATCCACCACACATGGTGCTGTAAATCTGAAAATCTATGTACTTCAGGACACCCAGCTCACATATCAGAAAATATACACATACATTTTAAGAATCAGACTTGAGTACTTATTTAACATGAAGCACACCATCCATATATATTTCTATACCTGTTCAAGTTGCATCCTGAGAACAATTTGTTTTCACTCTATTTGCTCAACACAAAGGATTTACAATACATCTCTTGCTGCACAGAAAGTTTTTTTTGTATTTAATTTGACCATGAAACAGCCTGCAAAATTTTGATTCCTGAAGTGGTGATATCTGCCTTCTTAAATGGTCCCAACTCTCCTCCATTCTGACGTATTGCGCACTTCCAAACAGTAGAATTTTTAAACAATTCAACCAATTTCCTTGCTATTTTAATTGATTTTTATTTCCAATACCTCCTGCACTCAAAGATTTCTTAATTTTTCCCCCCTGAAATATTCACAAGAGAAGAGAACATTAGATGTTAATCCAGGCGCTTGATTTGTAGCAGTTCTCCAGTTCTCTACCCACCCATTTAAATACTGTCATTCATAATAGGGTGATATACTGTACTATAAACCGTTTTGCAAATGGTACGTCTTGGTATTTTTCTTTGGTGACAAAGAATCATATTATCTATAAAGCGGAAAGTGCTCAGACTGACCTACAGAATCTCACTGTCTGAACACTTTCCTGCCTTTATAAAAGAAAGTCCACCCCCACTTTTTAACAGAAAATCCAAGTCACTAAGCTTATATTGTTTCCTTACGGAGAACATTATACACGCTGATGGCCCCCAAGGTCCAGAAGTTTTCTCTTAGTATCAAGCCTGAAGTCATCTCCTCCTTATCACCCCGTACCTGAGCACATGTGTCTCAGAGCACTACAGCAACACTTGTGTTGTCTCAAAACACAGAAGGGCAAACAGGCTGCAGATGCCCACGTGTAATTACAACTGCTCCGCCACAGTTTAGCTAAATTGTCTGCCATTAGACCTCCAGTGTTACAGGCAGCGATCTGATATGAGAACTTGCACCACTACTGCTAACACGCCCTGATTACCGTGATGCACAGTGGGAAACACCTTTAGAATGATCTTGTTTCAAAGCTGCAGAGGTGGGATTATGCCCCCAGCACTGCCTTGAACCCTTCGCTTAATCGGTGCGTGTCTCTAATGAGCTTGTGTGCTCCTTGTAGCGCAGGACTCTCAAATGGCCCACGCGTCTTTCCCAACACTCAAGTTGGATCTTCTTTATGCCGCAACACAAAGGCTTTTAAACCTCAAATCATATTCACCATTTGCATTCACTTGCAAATAGAAAACCAACTCAAACTCGCGAGCACCTGTCACCTCCAGTTCCACCTCAGCAATAGCACAAGAGAGAAGCCAGACACGAGGTTCAGAAGGAAAGCTGCTGGGGGTTCTTCGAGAAATGTCCTGGTGAGACATCATAAGCATATGAAGGCAGAACACATTCCAAACTGGATTTTGACTCATGCTAGCCTGAGCTCACTTCCCATTCTAGTTTATTCTACCCCATTGACCTTGTTTTCACAAGAAGACACTTTTTAAAGCGGACAGAGAGCACTGCTGAGAGACAGCACCCAGTGCTCTGTCAAGAACTTACTATCAAAAGCGAAAACGAAGGAACAAGAGAAGTCTGGCATGTGCAAGTAGTTAGGACACATCAGAATGATTTGGCTTCTGTTAGATGACTTGCCTCTTTACAAGCTGAACCTCACTTCATTTAGTCACCAGCTCTAGTCTTTGTCCCCTTTCTCACGTGCCGTGCTCTACTGTGTTTCAGCTTTACCCTAGGGATGACTAACGTGACAGCCACGCATTTGCTTGCCCTTCCAATGCCAGCATCAATGGCATTGCTGAACAGCACCAGCGGAACAAAGCTCAGTTCTCCTTCCAGCCAGCTCAAACCGTGGCCTGGTTTTAGCTTATATGTATAATCTTACAGACCATTTCCAATCCACACCACAGCTTTTAGCCAAATGCATTTGGATACATTCTCAATAAAGAGGTAGCGAGGCCTTTAGTAAAATCCGAATATTTTACATCTGTTACATTTGCCTCATGTGCTTATTTTGAAATTCTATCAAGAAAAAGCAATTGAAATTTTCTGGCAAGTTTTAGTCTATTTAAACCACTCTGTGTAATTCTCACAGTTATATTAAGTCACTCAGGAAAACTAAATTCTGCAGCTGTGGGTTTGCATTACTTTTGTCTTCTCCCTAATACTCATTACAAGCCTCATTTCAAGCTTTACAGCTCTAGAACAACTGTAAGTGAAATGTATCCATGTCATCTAATCATATCACCTATCTCCCATTTATCGTAACGTGAAGGATCCCTTATAATAAACATAACATTCAGTTATACGATTTTTTCCCCTTATTGTAACTCATGCAAAATATACTAAGAATTTATTTTAAGAATTGCACTATTGAATTATTTCTTTTAAATCCAAAATGTATAAGTTCCAACATCTGGCCTGCCTGCTGAGACTGCTCTAAAGATGTGTTGATAATTACTGTAGTCAGAAGGATTCTGAAGAATAAAAGCAGGATTGGAAAAAACAGTATGTTACCAACAGTGCAAGGGCTTCCATAGCGGGCATTTCGAAGATTGGTAACAAAGCAGTTATAGTCAAGAGTACCTACACTTGAAAGACCTCCTGCTCCTCCCCTCCAAGAAAAAATCCTCCTTCATGCCTTTTGCTATTTTAAATTTGTAACTGCTATATATGTGTTAAATGCTAAGAGTACCACAGTGCTTTTTTTTTTTATAAAAAACAGCAACTAACAAACACCACCAGCAACAAAAAACCCAAGAAACGAGTGATCTGGACCAACACCCTTAACTCAGATTCACGTGTAACTACTACAAAATTAAAAGGTAGCAAAAGAATTATGAAAATATTTAGAATGCCCAAAGTTTCCTTGTTCAAAAAATAAGGCTAAAGGGCTTTAAAAGCGTGCTGTTCAGTTTACTCTTTTGATTGCTTTACCACTATGTAAATCAATTTGTTAATGTTCCTTACAAAATGCATGAGCCAGTTATACTGACAAACACACAAAGCTCATTCGTAATTAGCAGTTAATTAGTAAGAAGGAACAGATGCTGTTAGAGTTTCAGCAGGCGAACAGGTTCTGTAAACAATGCTTATAAATCTAAATGAATTTATTAACCACAATGCAACTGTCAACATTTTGCTGGCAACCATACAAATATGGTGGAATCCCCAAAACATCTTTACAACATATTAATAATCACTGTGTCAAGCGAAGTCTATCAAGGCAGTCTCACTTGCTAACTGTCATAAGCTTTCTACTTAATCTTGTTATGTCACTCTCGTGCCCTAATTCCTCATGCCCTCAGAGGAAGAGCTGCAGTCACCAAAGTTAGCGCGGACGCACACGGACTCACCTCCAGTACGTGGTGGCCCCTTGAAACGAGGGCAGTTTTGCAAGAGGAGAATTTGGCTTCCGCTGATAGCTTGAACAAGCTTCCACCAATTGAAAAGCAATGAGTAGGAGCCACGGCTCTGAAAGCACATCTCAGTCCTGAAGGGTTTGCAGGCATTTTCTTTTCAAGCATTATCGCTTGATGAGAGACCTCTACTATGGAGGCATCTCCAGATCTCATCCACTAAAAACAGTTAAAGGTCAATTATTTCCACTCTCCATTTATAAAATCACGCACTTGATAAGCCACTGAGCGATGCTGTAGGCTTTTTTTTAATTATCTGGGTAGATTTAGATGGCTCAAATAAAAAGAATGCCTCTTGTAAGCATTTTCTAGATGCAACTACAAAAGCAGTGTCTAGATACAACCACACTGAGTCAAAGGCTTTTTGGCCAGGGGCCAGTTCTTAGCCTAAGGGCAACACTGAAGACACAACATTGACCTCACTGCTGTCAATCTCTGCACGTCACATTGAGATGCCACCTTGATATATTACACCATTTCAGCACTGGAAAATTCTAATAAATTCTGAAAAATCATATTATGGCTTGCTTTACTGATGTTCTCTTTTATGTCTACGTTGCTTTCAATCATTCCCTCCCCAAAGTACTCTGGCACCTCATCACCATGTTCTGTATGCACTTTCGATGCACTCCAAGGTTTGTAACACAGCAGCACACAGGACACAATGAGAACACCACAAGTATATCAAATTCTCCAAAGCTTCATGGGAAGCTTGGCTTGCTTTCTGCAGGTTCCAGTCCTACTTGCTGTACCGTTACAGGAACCAAAAGCACAGAGGCTGGGCGAACCCCTTCTCCGATGGCATCAAGCACTGGACAAAAGAAGCTGAGAATGTTCATGGCAGAGCCTCAGAAAAAAGAAATATTCTCTCCCTTCTCTTATGAACGCAGCACTTGAAAACAGATCCTTCACTGGTTCACCCTAAAGAGCAGCATCTGTTCCTTTCATACCAGCATTGTCAGGTGGATTTTTTTGCGCATTTTAAAAAAAATGTTTTTATGGAAGAGAAGCTCCTGCCTTACTATTTCTGTAGAGGCGGATAAGTCTTCTGGCACTCTCTTCCTCTCTATTTCCCTTCTCCTTCCACAGTGTCTCAAAGGATGCTTAGCCTGATCAACAGTCTATTCCAAACAAAAGCTGGAGTATCTCCTTTTGAATCTTAATGATGTGCAGGAGCTATAATCACACCTGATGTGTCAGCTGGGAAATCATTAGCTACTAGTAAAACCCAGAAGTTTCGCCTTATCTCTTTTAAGGAAAAGCAAGAACATTACATTTGGAAAGGGTAAAAAAAAAAGAAAGAAAAAAAAAGAAAAAAAGAAAATTAAGCTGGACACCTCTTACTGGCAATCATAAGCAACCTATGAGCTTTTTGGCAGGGGGGTTGGACTAGATGATCTTTAAGGTCCCTTCCAACCTCTAACATTCTGTGATTCTGTGATTTTAAAGCATTAATACAGCTATGAAAGCATTAGGCAAACAAAAAGTTTTTGTATTTTCTCCTGAAGTTGTTTTACACTATTACCTTCCATCACTGTCCTAAAAGGCAGTGCTCTCCTTTTGCTCACTTTGGAGGTTGTGCCATACAGACAAAGGGAGTATTACTCTGAAACTGTGTGCCCCCTGCCAAAAATTGACACTAATTAACATTTCAGTATTTTCAGTAAAAAATACAGTACTCTTTACTATCACATGCACTGTACCACAAAGGCAAACTTTTCAGCTGAGAAGAGTTATGAAGCAAGTCACCCTGAAATGCAACTGGTTAATTCATTCACAAACCACCAGCTTCTTTCTGTTACAAGGACTGGAGGCTCCCATTAGCTTCAGGTCACTGTCATATGCAGTCCAAAAATGACAGAAAGTTGATTTCTTTGAAAAAGCTTACTAATAGTATCTCCTTTATAGATCTTTAAATATACCTGTAGAGCAGCCGTAGGCTGCTCACCTTGGTCTTAGCACACTTGGAATTATCACTGCATGATTTCTGCAGGTATTTAGAGATGAAATAAGGACAACTTGTAGGATGGGAGACAGAAAACTCCTTTCAGAGAGTCTCAAATACCAGGAGACCAATCAAAAGAAACCCAGTGGGAATTCAATCCCCATAAAGCAAAGACACAAATTCCACCTTTCTCCTGCACCCCTCAGACAACATCTCAGGAAGGGAAACCAGTAGACTCCAGAAAGCAGGAGGAAGCAGATGACTCGGTGGGATAGCCTGATGGACAGGGGAAAAAAGAGGAACTGCCACAATCTGAGAGGCGCTGAGGTTCTCTGCCCAGGTCTGCCTGCTTGGGCTAAGGGCCAGGAGGAGCCGCTCCCTCGGACGAGCAGGTGGGAGCCTTCACCCAGGGCAGGACCGGGTTGAACGCCTGGAGCTCGCAGGGTCCCGCCGGCTGCCCCACAGAGCAGAGCACTGAGCCAAACCACGCGGCATCCTCACTGCATCCACTGTTGGCTGTCAGAGAGGTATAAATTAAAGGTAGCTTCCTCAAACTGCAAAATAAACCAAACCCCGTTAAATCCAGGAAGTTTTTGATGCTGTTTTATCCCTAATACTCAGGAGTGCTGCTTTTCTTGGGACAGTATCTGAAAATTATCAATGGTAAAACACGCAAAAGCAGCTTTCGCAGTCAAATGAAACATTATTCCAGGCAGGTACATGTAATGTAGCTGTTCCTCTGATGTAAGGGCACATTTGATCTAATTGGAAAAAATATTTCAAGTGCACTGGGAATAGTCACTGTTAACTGAATGCAACAACGAAAAAGGAAAAAAGAGCATGCAGACCCGAGGGAATTACCAAATCAATTAACAACTAATTCAGGAACTAATTTCTGTATTGCCTCTTAGCACAAAACTGTATCTTTAATTTCTCCTGCAATAAGCATCACCATGATAGTCCTAACACACTCTGACGCTTTAAATGAGTTTACAAGTATCTCTTTTTGATTGGCTATATAACATTATTTCTTCACAGTTCAATGCAACCACAGCCAAGTGCTCTGAAATATTTAATTATACTGGTAGCTACCAGTTAACAATTTACAGTGAGTACAAAACATTTTACAACTAGTAATCAGCTAATTAAAAACACAGCAAAATGTGTACGTTCTGATTATAAACAATTGTGGAGGAATTACACAGAAGATTTCAACACTAAGAGTATTTGGCTAAAAACCATACCCTTGTGTTTGTACAAGCAGAACTGGATACTGATTACCATGATTAAAAAGAAGTGTGACAGAGGAAATTACCCCTCATGGTAGATATAAATAAATAAAACTATGTCATCTGCCAGTTCCTTGTACATCACATCATTTCTGAGTTTTGGAAAGCCGCTCTCCGGAGACACCAATACTGGCTTGCAAACAACTATCTAAAGCCTACATGAGCATCAGTAAGTGAAAATCAAAGCAGTAGCAGTTTTGGCGAGTGCTTTGGCGCAGAAGACGCAGGAGAAGCAGCACCACAGTGGTTTTGGGTGTCTGTGCCAGTGAAACTGCAGCTCTGCAGGAAGCATCAGCACAGAAAGGCGTGTTAGGCACAGAAAACACACGTACAACGAAGGTGTGTAAATCCTAGAGCTGCGCGTGCTCTCCAGATGTTTTGAAATGCTTTTGGTCCTTACATCCGTTAGCCAGTTTTTATTTCAAGATGTAAGCTGGTTGTGAATGCAGACAGAAGAGAGAAGCTGTAAGAGAAGCCCTAGTGCTGAGCAGCAGGTCACAGGGCCTGCTAACACACTAGCTGTGGCATCGTGTGTCCGTCCTGCTCGTGCTATACCATCTTCTTTGACTCTGTCAAGTCGGATGAATTAAGCAAGAATAGATGCTAAGTTGGTCACTTATGTGTTCTCTCTTTTGGTAGACTCCAAGTAAACACGTACGTTCAGAAAACCCGCTGCAAAAAGCATTTGTTGTTTGTGACGGTGGCGGGTCTTGGGTCTGACACTTGCCTCAAGCGTTACAGAGCTCCTCTGCTCGCGAGGACGACTAAGGACATGAGTTTGACTGACTAGACGTGGCAGACGATCTCTTTTCTAAACCTATTTCCAAGACACTGCCATACTTGCTGAAAATCTCTAACAGCTGTACAGACAGCTCTGGGTATTTTAGGGGAAAAGAAATTTCAGGTACACTGTTCTTTCTGGTTCAGCAGGAAGGACTGAGATAACACGGCGTTTGTGTGTTATTCCACTCAAGAATTATTTAACTGTTAACGCACACATAAACGCCTCACCTAGAGCTAAAAGTTAATGAAGGAAAAGGAGGTTAGGAAGAGGAAAAGCATTAGTCAAGCAGAGGCAGGACTGATCTGCACCTGTAAGGAACTAAAGAAGAGGTGGCTGAGTAGCACAGCACGGTAGGCAGACAGGAGGTCAAAAAGGGTAACGTGGGGCCGAGTCCATTAAGATCCAAATTAAGCTTTTTTCTGAAGTTGAGCCATGCAGACTGACAGGGAACGGCCGTGCTACAGTCCCACCTATTTGGGCCAAAAAGGTTACAAAAAGACAGCTCTGGAAATGCAGTGATCAGAAATAAAGGAAGAAATGTAAATGGACAGCTAAAGGAAGCTGTGGATGTGACAAAGGAAAGGAAAAGGAAAATAGTTGGTACGAGCCTCACCTCGCAGCTCTCCTCCTCACCCTCCTCGGCACAGACGGTCACTGCAAAGAATTCGCTTGGCTGGGCTGGCAGAGGCCCGAGTTGACTAGCAAAGCTTTTCCCCAGACACCTATCAAGAGTGAGCGCTAAAACAAAGTCTAATAAAATCAAAATTTGGGATAAACTACATTGAAATCCTCTTCCTTCATTTGAAAGGCATTTCCTAAAGGTCCTGAAGCCAGAGGCTGCCGTGCAAGGTGCTGGCAATCCAAGCAAGGAGTGCCCAGGTGAGACTGGGCTGGAAATAAATAAGAATGGAGAAATAAAGCAATTCCCAATTTCCCAGAGATTCTTTCCACAGAGCAGCGCACACGCAATGTATTAAAAGAGCTCACTAGCAAAAGACCTTAATTAAATAAGAATTCCGTATTTTGCCTTTAAGTGCATCTTAAAAATAGCAGAGTTTTCCCCAAATAAGAAAGTTTCTGACAAATTGCTTCAGGTGCATTCTTCTAAGGCTAGGACACTCGGGAAAGGATTGAAAATTGGCAATGCAATGGCCAGGCTTGAAACAAACAAAATTCACAAGAAATTCTCAGACGTACACAACTCAATTTAAAAATTACTTTAAAAAAATGCGGATAAGGCTTCATAAGTCACAGCACAACTTCTCAAATATTTCAGAAGCTACTTAACTAAAGTGACATTTTTTTCCCCACACAAAATCTGACATTTGGTGAAAGGATTTTCAAATAGTTATCTTTGCCAAGTTTAATGCTAACTTTTATAAAATTCAGAGGTATGTTGTGAGGTTCCAGTTTGGTTTATGCCCATCTTAAGGAAAAATTGCAACTTGTGCATCCAAGAACCAAATGGCTCTTTCTGAAAAGCAAATCAGTGATGTCACCCCCATTTGCTGACAAAGCCCCTACCTGAGCCCTGACCTAAGAAATATTTGACGTTTTTAGTTCAGACTAAAAAAAAAAAACAAAACAAAAAGCAGCAAAACCATAACCCCTCCAAAACATCTCATTTCATTGAGATTGCTTTATATGCCAAGTACTTATATAAGCCAAGCTGGCAGGCGAAGAAGGTCATTTAAAATATCACCTATAAGTAAAGCCGGGATAAGATCTCCGACTTTCTCCATTAATACAGCCATCTGCAAACAGAGAGAAGAGAATGGATTCTGAAGTTCACCTCACAAGTCATGGATGGCAAATTTTTCACTATGTCATCAGTGTAACATTAACCATTAGAACACTTATTTTTAATCCACGCTTCAAGTTTGCTGTTCCTAAATGATGCAGGAATTTGGCGACATGAGAGGTGCAGCATCTCCCAGGGCAAGCCAAGGTTTGAGGTAACATGTCAAAATCTCTTTTGACCAGTTTTTTGGTAAAAGAACAGCCAAGGTTATACAGTTGAACTACGTAATAATATGAGCATCTGTGATTAAGTGCAAACAGAAAATAGGAGCAGGTCTGAAAGCAGAAAGTCAATGCGAGCTCTTACGTATTTATTTACACTCTAATCTGGGGGGGATGGGGACATGAGAGAAAAAAAAAAAACCCACAACAAAAAAAGAAAGAGCACACAGCTGCCATCCCAAAAACAGACCTCCCATCTGCCACCCACGATTTGCATGTCACCTTCTCCAGGCTCATTTGTACTTCATTAACTGCCATTGACTTAACAAGATTTATGCAAATGACACCATAGGAGCTCGCTAACTCCCACTGCAATCAAGTGATTATGTATGTACAATTCTCCACAGCAATGAAAAATTAATACATGACAAGCCCCCTCACCGCTGAGCTGAGCTGCTTGCTTTTATTTTTCTTGTTGTGCCTTTTTTTTTTACTTGAATATGCCATACTGATCAAGATTTTGCAAGACCACAGAACACAAAGTAATCTTCCAAAAATGCTACAACCCCCCCCATCCTAAGAAACGTGTCACCCTCAGCTGTACAGCATAATATGTGCTTCAAAATATCCACTCAGGCTACCAGGAATAAATGGGTTTTAACAGAGGATACTCTAAGCAGAGTAAGCCACTCACCTTAAGTTTGCTTGAAGGGTAACATTAGCAATGCTACAGAACATGCCTTAAATATTTTTAGTTTAAGTGTCTTCGAGAAGCACAGAAGTTTCTGTGGATTCTAACTTTGGGCTAATAGTCTTCCAGATGTTTTCTGATTACATTTGATTAGTAGAAGATATTTAAATAGCACACAAGCGAGTTTTTTTCTTTCTTTTTTGAAAATTATGGATTTTTAAGTTCTCAAGGGATGCTAAAAGCACATGATTTAAGGCGTGCTGATACTGCTGCACATGCAGAAAGTGTTTTTACCTCCCCAGGCAACAGGCCTCCCCAAAATATCACTTAAGAGTATTTTGGCAGAAGTTAGCAGCCACATTTTAGAAAGATACCTGCTTTTCACTGCCTGCATTTTGAGTTTCTGCTGAGAGCAAGAAGGTTGGTCAGAACAGTTTTACATGGTTCATCCCAATAATACCATATTTAGCAGTGCAATAAAAAAAGTGCTTTTTCAATATTTCGAAAGGACAAAAAGAATAAGAACATTAAGTATTTTTGACTAGACTGCCTTGAATTAAGGATAAAGCCCTAAAGAAGTGAGGTGTTTCCTTCAAAGAAGAGATGCCATTTACAATTTTATCTGTTTCCCCCGAACTCTCAGGGATTCAGGGACCAAGAAGAGAAATGCAGGAGCAGGCCACAACTCTTGGCTTCATTTGACCAAAAACCCCTCACCAAACCCAGGAGCTGTGCGGGTTTGTATCTGGGACCCAGCAAGGCAGAAGTATAAGCAAGTACAGAATTACAAGCAACTCTTTATGCCAGCAGAACTCAGTTTGCAAGATGCATATGTCCATTTAGAGAGCGACCAGCAGGGAAATGAAATATCTCTTCAAAACCTCCACTCCTCTGCCAGCTGAAATTGTCTTCAAATATATAAAAGCATTAGACACTAACCACAGCTATGTTGGTTTAACAGCAGCAATACAGACCTGATCTATGAAAAAAGCCTGTAGTTGAGGTGAATGACAAACTCGTTGTCATCACATTTTCTACACTGCCTTGAGAGCTGATTTTTTCATACATTCATCCCCACCACAGAGAAATATGCTTGACCAATACCAGCTCTTCCTTCCTCACTTTCATATGTCCCTCTAGTGCTGGAACATTTTTTTTTTTTTTCCCCCCAAATCAGAACATTTCCCATCTCCAATTAACTCGTTTTATTTCCGATTTTCTTTGGTGTTTGCTGTTCTGGAATCTATTTTTTTTTATGTTTGGGATTTTTGGGAGACACTGGGTAGATAAGAACAACCCAGAGAGACCATAAAATACACCGCACAACCAAGCCATTGATTTCAACATCTGAATAAGACTTCTGCCCTGCACTTGCTGGCATGCAAACAGAATTAAGAACCCACAGAGAATAAAACAAAGCACTGACAACAAATAAGAAAAAGGGCTGGTGACTACATGCTCTTGAAGGTGTCCCAAAGACATAAGAGTACGTGCATGAAGCTGGCAAAGGCATTTTGCCTAACAGCAGCTTTCAAAAGTCAGAGGACGTTTAACACAACTGGAGGCTACTGGTGCTACTGGCACAGGGCAGCCCAGCAAAGTCACTTTCGGGCCAATAGGAAGACAACCATCAGAAAAAACCGTGATAGAAAGACTAAAAGAAAAAGTCTTTTAATGATATAATGAGATAGCTCTCTCAGAGCAACACTGCTAATACTGCAGTCTGCATCCAGCTTCCTGAAAACAGATTCCTCTGTCTAATCCATGACCATTTGTCACAGAAACATATGGCCATGGAAGGGACTTCTCATTTTGTGCAGCACCGTGGCGTGACACGCCGGAATTTCCTTTTACGTCCCTCTGTCTTATTCACAGTTAATGCATAAAATGAGGGATATCATCTTTTCTAGTAGGAATTTCTACTGCCTCAGAGAAATGTTGAAGTGTCTGGCACCTGCAGAGCCCTCCAAGAA
The DNA here is from genome assembly GCA_020746105.1 of Trogon surrucura. Classification (NCBI taxonomy): domain Eukaryota; kingdom Metazoa; phylum Chordata; class Aves; order Trogoniformes; family Trogonidae; genus Trogon; species Trogon surrucura. Next base: position 47,821,610 of record CM036621.1, on the reverse strand, counting down.
CACAGTCCTATCAGCAACTTAACTTGGTGCCACCTCTACTGGGTGGGACTGATGGGACCTCTCCACCTAAACACTGGGTAGACAAAAAGCGACCCGCTGGTCAAACTTCAGGAGCCCTTTCTGCTTGAAACAGAGCAGTTTGCAATCAAAGGCCATTTCAAGCTAACGTATGTTTTTAAACAGTAGTGAAACACTGTCAGTACAAATACACATTGTGTATCCGTTTTTAATTAAATGTTTCCACATTAAATAAGTATTTTTTCCATCTTTTTTTTTGCCTCAGTGGCTAGGGGGCGCTGGTCTATACTTGACAGAAGGCTGTCTGCCTCGAACACAGAAAACATATGGACTCCAATACTCATTGTCTTAACGTGCAAGTATGATGCAAAATCCCACTGAGAGCAGCCGTCCTACAGCACGGCATACCATTTGACCTCCCTCCTTCGAGCACCCTTCTCAAACCCCAATGAACAGGATGCACCTGCTGACTACAGACCTGCTCGTATATCTGCTGATAATTATTTGTATGTGACAAAAAATTACCATAATTGGGATTAATAACAAGAAGTACACATTTCCAAAAGATTGGTCATAGTCAGTGTATGAGTAAGGGTTGCGGGGAGCATTCTCCACTGCGTAAATTCAAGAGGCTGTAGGGATATTTCAGTACAACATGGTACAGTGCAACCACACTTAGAATGCTTATCTTGCTCTTCCTACAAGTGCATTTTTAATCAAATAATTTTGTACAACGGCGTTTTAGAAAAGAACAGTATGTATGCCTTGAATAAATACTGAAAAGCATATTCCTCAGTTTTTCATCCTCAGCTGCATTCGCAGACATTTTTGTTTAATTAGCATTACCCCAAAGAATTCCTGCCGATCTAACCCATCTCATACCATACAAAAGCTGTAGGAAAAAAAAAAAAACGTAGCTTGTTTTAAATGCCTGGAATCTCCTCCCCTGAACACAGAGCCAAATACTGAGCTGATCTGGTTTCAAACTGCTCTTCTGAATTGCAGCGTGTTTGATTAAAATTTGTCTACTAGAGATTCACAGACATGACAGCATTTTTGCTGCCTGATGATCCCAAAGGGGTTTTTAGCTGCCCTGAAGAAAGAAAATCTACACAACAGTTACAGGTACAAAATCTTCTCAGCCTCATGCCCCCGCCACCCGCCTCTCCAAAAAAACCCAAACCAACAACAAACACCCCAAACCCCAGAAACCCATCCCCAAAAAGGCCACCCAGGGCTCCCTGGGAAGATGAAGCAGAGACTGAGAGAAGATTAGAAGAGCCAAGTAACTCTCTGGAGGGAAAGCCACCAAAAGAAACTAGAAACAACCGCACAGGAGGCAAACAAGCTCCCTTCCCTCAGCACTTTTGCTACCTCCAGAAAGTAACTCACGTGAAAGTAAATACTTGCAAATGCCACCGCAGAAGTTATTTGTAAAGCATCCCATAGAAGCGCTTAGTGTGGTGCTCTGAACCCCGTGAATTCAGTGTAATTTAATCTGAGAAAGTAAACGAGCTCATTCACCCAAACACTTCGCATCAGATGCCGGCATCGCTTTCACCTTTCAAAGGAGCGTTCACAGCTACAATTTAGCATTGAGTTTCTGGGCTAATGAAAGTGCATCTAGGCTAGTAAAACAGACCAAAACAAATCCTTGAATTCAAGTCCTGTTGTGTAATGAGGAAGTTTAATTAAGGCCACACATTACAGCTGTAAACGTTCTCTTATATAATAAGGTCTAAATGAAACTGAACCTAATCAAAGTTACAATTCCTTCATTAGCAAATTACAAACAAGAGCGCACAGCTGACACACCGGCTATGATTATCACAACTAATTGCCTCGTTGTTACAAACCAGCCTGAAACTGTGTTCAGATGTCCGTCTGCAGTAGCAAATTAGGGCCACATCAGGCTATTTCTGCGATCACAAGGGGCTCTTGTAGAGCGATCTGATTTACCCTGCCGACTGGCAGCACACGGCCCAATCAAAGCCCCCTCTACAAAGGCAGCTTTGAAGCCAGCACAGCCTAGAAACCCGCTCCATATGCAGGCCGGCAGACTGCACTTCATTAGGCCTGTTGTCACATTTTCCCTCTTCTTATTCTAATGATCCTATTTTAATACACATAGGAACCTCTCCTAATTGATGTCAAGTGAGTGACTTCCACATTCATCACCGGAGCACATCAAACGCGTCTTGGCGCACTGGCCGCCATCAGAGTGCTTAAGACCCGAGGTGTGTCTCCAACTATGGAAAGAAGAAAAAAAAAAAAAAAAGAAAATTCGGCATTACCTGTTTAATTGGGATTGCGCGACCGCTTCCAATGCTATCCGTTCTGCTCTCCAGGACCTTCTTCTCTTTGTCTGGGTCACTCCCTTTCCGAGACTGCAGAGCAAAAAGAAAGTTTGTGCTCCATTAAATGTAGCTTTTCACACAGAGGATGCTGGTTTTGGGGGTTTGTTTTTTTTTTTTCTAAAGCAATTAAAAAAAAAAAAAGTCTTTTGACATGTAGACTCAAAGGTTGCGTGGTACAACGTACAAAAAGTACACAACCATCCCAAAATCTGAATGTTAAAATACCACTTCTAATTTTCAACCAGCCACTTGTTCGAAATGGCATCGCGATTTCAAGAGTTACAGTTTCACTGCCTGAAGACACAGCAGATCAGAGGACACATTTGTGGTCTCCCATAGTAGCTCCAAAAAGGAACGAAGGTTTCAGCTGCTCGTTAAAAAAACCCCTGACATATACATGCATACACTTAACTTGCATCTGTGTGCTAAATTTTTAGAAACATTAGAAACGCGATTTTAGGATGCTGGCTTTTGATCATGTTGACTTTAACTTTCAAATTTTTTTCTACTTTTGCATGGTTAGAAAGTTGGAAGAAAAGGTAGTGACTGATGCTGAAAAAAGTTAACTGGACACAAAGAAGAAAAATCAGCATGAGGAAAATTTAACCAACGTTTAAAACCTGCATTGCCTGATCTTGACTTTCTATAATGCTACAACTGCCCTATGAGTAGTCTCACAGTGCTCACTCCATGACTTTATAAAGTTATATAGGAATTTTAAGAAGTTATTCAGATTCCAGTCCATTATTGTGAAAGAACGCACGAGCATAATGATTGTGACAGATTTATTTTATTACAAAAAGAAGACCTGCGAGTCATCCTCCGTAATAACTGAACTGACAAGTGACAACTTCACTCCATTACTTTTCAATAGGAACATTACTCACACAATATCGAAAAATGGGAAAACATTTTCATGCGCTTTTCAAATCAGAGATGATATATGAAACGAATACATTTGCGATGTCCAGTATCACAAAGGGAAGTTAATGAAAACCAGTGACACAAGATCCTGCTTTTCATTTCCAAGCGGAAAGAGACATTTGAAAGACACTGAAATTAGAAGAACGATGAGGATCGCGGAAAGCGAACACCCAATTTCCATATTATACGAAGGGGTGGAAGGAAGGAAAAAACACAATCCCCGAAGCAGTTGCCTTCGGGCGCGAGAGGAGGGAAGGGGAGGGAGAAAACCCACAGAGGAGGACTTCAAGTAAGACCATTCTAAGCAACACATTTACCCAGCAGGGATCCCGTGCTGCTTCCCCCGCTCCGCCGGGAACGGGCTCCTATCACTAGTTACTATGGTTCGGGGCAATGGAATGACGTGCCGGGGAATTAAACAAAGAATAAATGAAAGCGAGCAAAACAAGTGGGAGGGATGAAACCCAGCGTTCGGGATAACTATTGTTCCCCGTCCTTCAAGACAGATTTCTGAATCTGAAAGTGCCACTTCCCAATAATACAAGGCAAAACAATGCCTCAATGGCGCAAAGCGCCCGCAAGAGACATTTTAAAGAAACTCAGTGAAGGTAGCCAAATCCTTGGGAGGGAAGTTGTCAACTTGAATGTTTCTTTTTCATTTGACTTTTTTAAAGGAAGGATCTTGCCTCTGAAAAGCAAGCTGAATCTCTAACGTGCTATTTTTCATTTTTATTTTAAAATCATCGAGCCTTCCAGTCCATAAAAGTAACCGCATCTGGAAACAAGGCACTGCACACAGAAGGGAATTATCTACATGCAGAATATTGTCAAACGGCAGAAGCACAGAAACGCAGGAACTTGTATTAGGCAAATTCTATTCTAGCTGCTTGTAATCACAGAACACAGAATTTTCAAAGGGAGAATCTTAGCAGGCTCCGCTATTTATAAAGACAAACTGTACAAGGAAACAAAGATATATTCTGATCTTTTATGCTTTTGTATCTGTGACACACACAATGCATCTTACATCCTATAGTGGGAAAAAAATAAATAAAGAATAGTCTAAACCATACTGGATTAACTTTTGCTAGGATTTTTTCTGATGTCACATCTACACATCAAGTTGTTCTATTTAAAACTTGATTCAAGTCATCCAGAAAATGTCAAAAATATTTCAAAACCTTCATGAATATAATTTGACTCATTTCCCCTTTGCACTGGAAGTCACAGGCAGGCTTATGCCAACATAAAGCCTTACCCAAGTTAGATCTGTGAAATAAGATTTCGTCCCAGAGGGATAGAGCACCTGAGTCTGGGCACAACCAGAAGCCAGCATCAGCAGTCCAGAGAGCCCCAAAAGCGAGAAACCCCATCTCTAACAGTAGATACTGAGACAAAGAGTTCATTTTAACTTTTAAAAAAGTCTTGTTTGCAACTCTGCAAAGATGTAAGATAGGCCACATTGAACACAGGAAAGGAGATGGATCTTACTGTAGCAGTTGTTCTTTCACCCCATAATGAATTGAACACGTAGTTACAACCAGTTCTTTGCTGATGTAGACCTCAAATGCATCTCAAATCCCCGCCTGTACTACACACTATTATTTAGTTGTCCCTGTTAATACACTGCACAAAAGACATTTACCCTTCTGCTAATATTTGATCTGTTTTATCACGTAAGTAGAAAGTCAGCTATTGCAACAATAGCTTTACAGCAAATATTAATATTGGAAGTCAAAAATATCAGATACCACATTTTATGTGCTTAAACATGGACATGCTTAAAATTCTCAACCTTATTCCAATTCAAAAGGTGTAACTGACTTAAGAAAAATCATATGTGTTTTCTACGTAACCCTATTTTCTTCCAACATTGAAAGATCTTCATGTAGGAAACACATTACCTGTAACAAGAGGTAATTTGCAATTAAACAGAAATATATTTGATTCTCTAAGTGATAAAGGCACAAGCAAGTAACAGGCTAGGAAAGAAGCACAGGAAGAAACCCAGAGCTAAACAGTAAAATATTTTGATTACACACTCTGTTCATAACTAGTCAGAAAATACTGGTCATCTATTTATTCAGTTAAATAATTCCAGGTTATAACTTGGTTGATACAGCATGAAACCTGGATTACAGCAGTGTCAGTGTTAAATACTTCACGACATGGATTACAAGGCAACTCACTACACAACATTCAATATTAAAAGACAGAACTAATTCTGAAGTCCATTTTTTTTTTCTACAGGACTTGTTTTCCACCCATTCCCCGCCCCCCCCCCGATTATTAGATATTAAGACAACTATCAACATCCTCTCATGTTAGCAAATTTGGTTGTCGCTATGCTAGTAATTACCACAAATCAGAGCTTTAGTCTATTTATTTATAGCAAAAGCAGCTGACGCTTTCTCAAACCTTTTCTGCAATTGTAGATGGGTCTATTTCTCTCTATTCGTTCTCTCAAATTTACACTTACTCCAGTTTAAAACATCTCCGGTTTCCAAATGTCAACAACATCACCTACACAGCCCTTGCAGCATTTACGCATCCTGCAGACCAGAAAGGGTCGGCAAACGCTTCTGAGGGACGCTGTAGCCCCAGCTCAGTTTCCCACAGGTTGTTTCTCTGCCGGCAGTTCCTGGGCTGACACTGACACCTAGTGGGGCTGGGAACTCCAGAGCACACCCAACAGCAGAGATTATTCCCCAAAAGGGGGAAATCCACACGACTGCTGTCAAATGTCAGCGTCAAAATTGGATACTTTTTCACATGCCACTCATTTTTTTCCCATTTGTTTTGCGCTTAGATATTTGCAACTACGCACAAATGCGTGATTTTCAGGACCCCATTTTGAAATTGAAGTATCACTGTCAGGATGGATGCACGAAATACAATCCCCGGGACTGTGGGCTCTCCCCTTGGCACTTCAAACCGATAACAAAACTTTATACTTGCTCAAGGCCAAGAGGTGAGGTTGTGCTTAGAGCACAAGAAAATGGCCTTACCATTTCTGCATGCAGTTCCCTGGATAAGACCAAGGAGCGAGCTAGCTTTAGGAAGTACATATAACATCACCTTTGCAATAAAATAAAAATAAAACCTCTTTATGATGACAGGGAAGTTGTGGCTTTCTAAACACAATTGATGTGTAGCTACAACCACCAAGGGACTCTGATACGAGCCCACAGGGAGTCTGTGTTTGCTATAAAGCACGTTAAGCATCAAAAAATTGCTTACAAAACCACAATTACGCACGCAATGCAATCCCAAAGCTTTCAGCAAGACTGCTAAACGAAGGAAATCACCACTCAAGGCTTCATTATCATCTCCCAAACTACTTATGCATAACAAAGACCTATCATACTGCACCAGTTAAGCTTTGTATTTAATACATGGATTTTTTGCCCCTCGATGAAGCAAAACCCAGATGGTTTTGGGAAGTAAAGAAGTGATGTTCATCTCAATCATCTCTTTTCACTCTGGAAAAGTGAGTTGAGATTGCATAGTAATAAAGGGGGTAGTTATGGTATTCCCATGGTAAACCCCGAGACCTCTCTACAACCACAAGAGACCGCACAAGGGAGCTGTGAGTCAGCAGCACTGCTCAGTGTAAGAGCAGGCCTGGGGAGCAGAGGTCCAGCTTTCCCTCCAGTTACTGTCAAACCAGGGACTCTGGACAGGTCTGAGAATTAAAGTTGGACAAAGGCTCTAGAATTCAACTTGCTTCACTCGAAGTCCCAACAGGGTTAATGTCCCTGTATTTACTTTCTGGTTTAAGTCCACAATCGGAACTGCCCCATGGTAATCCTAAGACGCCTTTGGTTTTGAGCCTACAGCTCCATCTCAACACTCCCGCCTGGATTACACCAGCTCAACTCAACAAGGTTGAAGTTCAGGCTGTCACCACAGAGCACGACGTAAAACACAGCAACAGGCTCTTCCTTGGCTCACTCACCGTGAAGAGGTTGGATCGGCGCTTGGACTGTTTACGGACAGGAGTTGGTGTGTTGGCAGTGGGAGGAACATCAATCCGCAGCTCCTTCTGGCTGGTGCTTGGAGTTGATGGGACAGAGGAGGAATAATCACTTAAACTCCCTCCTCCATTACTGGTCTGCAAGGATTAAAGTTAGTTTTAAACAGTGATACACTGCTTTCAAGAAATTACAATCCACAGCTGTATCTTACTAAGTCCTGATATGCAAGAACAGCAGCCCAGGCTCAGGAGCACAGCAGGACTGCCCTACTGCCACTTTTCCACACATTTCTATTCCAAGCCCTTAAATATTTTCCCTGCCATTATTTTTTTGAAACCCTAGATAGTTCTGTTGATAAGGCAGGCACATTTTCTTTCTACGCTATATAACCTTAACTGGATACAAACAGTTGCATTTGTTTTACTAGTACACAAGTCAGCAAACATTGGGGAAAGTCTATAAATTCTGGTTTTCTACTTCAAAACTGCTACATCAAATTCTACCTCAAAGCTAAGGAAAAATACCTAGTGCCACAGAATTGCATAGCTGGATGTCCGGAGACATCAGTTCACTGAGACCTAGTTACAAAAATAAAAATAATTCAATGTTGCAAAATGGCTACTACAATGATAGCTCCCAACACATTTGCTGAAGCCATTGGTACAGAGATCTAAAACTTTACAGGAAGACATTCTAATTTATTCCAAGTAGACAAAAATGTAAAGTTATGTCATAGTCTTGAAATAAATAAAGCAGTAAGCCTAGAAAACAATTAATGAACTGAGGTAACAGCAGGAAGGTGAGGAAACCAGACAGAAGGTAAAGGACTAAAAGGTGCCTAAGAACACAGTCCTAATTATTCTATTATTATTATTATTACTACATGTAACATAAACAAGTATTAAAAACATCCTTAAAACGGATATGGAAGTAGCCTGGAAAGACAAAAGGACAGATTTTTTTTTTTTTTTTCCTATCAGATACAAGTACACCCTCTGTGGATATGCTGCACGTGTTGAAGTGGGACTGGGGTAGGGCAAATGTGGAAAATTCTGCACTTTGTTGACAAAAAGCTGCCTAGAAGAGCAGCAGTGGGTGAAGGGTCTGGGCAACAACTCACATGTAACTTAAGAGGCCGGGGAAATAAAGGTCTGTGATGGACACAGAAGGCTGCAGAGCATCTTTAAAGCAGCCAGGTTTCCTAAAAGAAGTGAGGAAAGCAAGTAAGAGGATATTTCCAGGATGCCTGAGGAGAAGCATCCTCTCCTGACACTGAACCTGTTACTTGGTCTCATCTTAATTGCTGTAGGTAGGAATTCCCCAGGTAATGTTGCTCGAAAGGACAAGCAGGCACTCCAGTGCCTCTTCAGCATCGCTCCTACATGTCAGTCACTGGTGTGACGTGCACAAAGCTGCCACACAAGGGAGGCACCAGCAGTGTGACGGGACTTCTCCCATGCTCCTTGGCAGCCAGCACATACACCAGGTTCTCAAGCAGTGAAGATGAAACCTCTGAAGGGGGACCAGGTAGGAGAAAATCCTTTACATCATCCAGCTGAAGTCTCTTTTAACAATTGCAAGTCCGCTTCTGATTCCTCCAGCTTTTCCAAATGGCCTTTTGTCTTCTAAAATTCAAGAAGCAAAGGATAAGAAGGACGAGGCACGAGACAAGCAGCTCATGTCTGGGCTGAAGGGCTGACTGATGTAGACAGAAATTCAGGAACCCCACTTCTGAAAGTCACTGTTTCTCTGTAAATAACATGTTCCTCAGCATCCTTCTGCGTGACAAAACAGGGCTGACAACACAGCAAATGAGCTTTTTGAAGGAGAAAGTTCTCTTCCTCTCTTTAAATAAATACAAGTGACAATCAATTTCATCTTCCCTTCATTCTGACTGAATCGGCAAAGCGCGGCTGTTGGGAAGATGGAGGTAAGGGCACTGAAACCACAGAGGGTCCTGAGAGAGTTTTTCTACAACATATTAAAGTGCTCAGAGGAAATAGCAAGCAGAACTTAGAGAGGGCCCCAGATGAAAGAGTAAGAGCTGAAACGATAATTTCTCGTGTCCTAACGGAACGGAAACACCAGGAAGACGAACAGGACACCTAGGAAGAAGTGACTTCAATTTACTCCACATTTGCTTTCCCTTTCTCTGTGGTATTCTTCCAGGACACCAAGAAACACATCAAATATGCAGGAGACTAAACGGTCGGCATAAAGACACTCCGAGCCTGTGAAGTCAGAGATTACCTCTTCGAAGAAACACAGGGAAGACTCTTGCACGAAACAGTTGTGCAAAAACATGCACCTAGGGCAGTCCAAAGTGATCACCTAAAGTTTGCCCAAGTTCAAACAGCCAAAGACTTTGAAAATGAATACTCAAACCACTGGATGTGTCAGAGATGAGAAGGGTGGTACAGAAGCCTTAATACGTGGCTGACAAAAGATGGTAGAGGAGGAAACTCCACTACTGTAAAATATCATCAAGGAAGGAGATAAGATGTTGGTGTCAAGGAATGGCTTGCAGACTAGAGCGGTGAAGACCTATCGTCCACTGCCACGACTGAACCACACTGGGGTGGGGAAGATGAGGGAGAAGAAAATCTAAGGAAGCAACCACTGATGGGAAAAGGTACTGAATACATTTTAAATTAAAACTGCAGCTGCAAGGCTCACCTCAGCCAAGGAGAAAAAAAGATGACAATAAGCATTGAAGATGGTGGAGGAAAGAAAGATCACAACAGGTTATGCCTCAAAACAGAGGAAGTCTCTTCTACAGAAAGGAATGGAGAAAGGCAAGAAGTAAAGATTCAGACGTGGTACTGACAATGGGATTTGAACCACAAGTGGTTGAAAACAGAAGAACGCAGCTATGTTCTGTTTCATTATAATGATCAAACCTGGTAAATATGCACTGCCACCTTTTCTTTTTTTAACCTAAAATACAGATGTCTATTCTAAGTGCCTATTTCCCAGACAGAGCACATAAAGGTTTCTCTAAAATTTTACATTTTTAATCTTTCATTATCTCATTGCAACACTTTATGCTTTTTGCAGTGAGGCATCATCTCCTGGATTTTTAAATGATTTACCTTCCAGGAGTAACTCCTAAAGGAAAACACATATATGATGGGCATTCTAGTCCCCAAGGACAAACATTCCTGTACAGACGGCATCTATAAAAGAATTCCTGCAGGCAATGTTTCTCTTCACACATACTAACCCCACTGGATTTTAAACTTTGTAAATAAAACTCAGGTTATTTCAAAATAAGTCATGTCAAATCCACTGGCTGAACAAAACCAAATAATTTATTTCAAGATTTAAAAGTGAAAAACTTCAAGGTTTCCACAGAACAAAAGCACAGTTACCAATACTGAACAAGCTCCAACTCCTCCTGAGGGTGCCAATAATTAATGTAAATAATATAAAATTATATGGCTGCTCTGAAACACCTCAGCAGAGAATGAGATTGACAAGAAAGGGCTCAGGCGTGACTTCCAAGTTCTAGCACGCACAGACAGGAGCAATGAAAAACACAACCAGACAAGCACTTGGAAACCACATTCTTCATAACACCTGAACCTAACGCACTGCTGAAGGAAACAGGTGGTGGTGAGTGGCCTCTGTGAGGTTGTTTGCTTGCACCAAATAGAAGTGTAGAGACTTTGCCATATTGAGATCGTAGAGAGCAGTTTCCTGCCATCAGTATGCAAGCACTTCATAATGAGTTCAGTGGAGTGAAGTACGGAATTTAGGACACATGGCAATAACTGTAATTCACAGAACTTAATGTTTGTCCCAAGTCATAAAAACCAAGTCAGTGAATCTGAAGAACAGTCTTCCTCACAGCACACATAACTCAACACATAGCTCATATAAACTGATCTGCTGACTGTAGACAGACTGGTCAAATTTGTGGCATTCAAAATCAATCAAATAAGCCCTCTAACACCCATTGGGACATTACACAGCTTAACAGCACCTTTTCAATCAAGTTTTTCCACTGTGCTGCTCTCAAGACTTGGACATACCTGAGACATCAGCATAAAGGGCCATTTCTGAGTCAGTGCTCCGACCAGAGTCATGGCAATAGGGACAGAGGTCAGTCAAATGACTCTAGGTGGGGAAACCATTAGCCTCAGCAGAACCATTTACATGGATATATCCCTGTTTGGCTTTCTCGGGTGACAGATTTTCCCGTCCTCATTAAGGCAGCACGGCCATTCTCAAACGTGCTCGGCTTTTGGACGTACACAGTACAACCTTGCCTTCCCTTCCTGCTGGGAAGGAAGATACGCAGCCCGATCGTGGTCAATGAACTTCGGCACGCTGTTGGAGAAAACTCTGAAAACCTCTCATTTTGGGGATATGTTGTGTCTAGAATGCACCCTGTGTGAGTGGTCAATACTCCACTTATAGAAATGTAGATCTTAGCATCTATACAAGCCTCTAGCTTTGTTGCCACATAGACCAATGCTGTAAAAAACTCAAGGTCATGGAAGCCAGCACAAATTTAGCAGAATATTATCACTGCACTGATACCAGACAAGAACAACTCAGACAAAGCTGCCATCCTGCCATAACCTGACCAAACAGGTCCACTCAGTGCAGTTACCTCAAAGGCAGACACCACCAACGGAAGCATTAAAGCCTGTAAGGAGATTCCTGATGGTACCTCATAAAAAAGACCCCGAACAACAACTTTGTATACAATGTCCATAGTTCTGTGCAGAAAAAGAACTGAATCAAGTCAAATCCCACACTTGCAAAGCTTTTACATCTTTCAGATTTCCTCTGTAAACAAACCAGTGAGTAATTCACTTGGCATGAGAGTAGCTCAGCAGTGACCTGCATGAAGAAAATGTTGGACTTAGCCTCAGATTTTCAAGGAGTGTGTTCCTGACTGGCTACTTACAGAAAGATGGCAAAAAATTACCAGACAATTTATATAAGATACAAGGTTTTGCCAAATGATTCATAAAGCTTACATGGTACAAATATCAGGCCAAACCACTAAATGAGAGCACAGGAAGGACAAAGCTGAAATTTTTCTTCTTGACAAGTAACCCAATATAAAACCGAAACAATGTTTTTTCCTGCTTTTTAGATATACCAGGATGCCCTCCAGAAAAATCATCTCTAATCACTGCTTGAGGAGAAAATGAAGGCAGATGGTCCTCCTTCCAAAACAGGCAAGAGATTGCCAGAGCTTCAGGTAGCCTGGGAAAAGTTGAAATAAAGCAAGCCTTGATCAAAAGCATGGATTACATATTCTAGGGCAGAATGTATTTGGTGCCTGCACCTCCTGTTCTTGGGGAAATCGGGGAAAGCATATTTCTGCAGAAACAGAGAAGCCTCATGGAAAATTCTTTAGCCGAAACCCGTTTTTCTTTGCCCAGTTGTGCACAATTTTTCTCTTGGAAGTCACATTATCTCAGTCTTTCATCTGAAAACACTATTGGTGGGAGTTCAATTTATTCAAGGGATTTTGGTGACATACAGACACACATCCAAAGACTTATCAGGGAGGAAACTGTTCAGTCATTGCCTCAGCAAAAGCCAGAAAGCTTTGAGCACGCTGCTGTGGAATACAAATTCGACACCACATTTCAAACCTAGGTCCAGATAAACAACTCTGGAGATTTCAGTTAAGTCTATCCCTTCACAATGTGTCTTGTAGTAAATTGTGTATTTTTCCCCTATTTAGCAGTCTAACCTCATCCTTTGGGACATACTAGACTTGTTCTTCTCAGGTGCTTTTGCCTTTTTCTCACTGTAACATCAAAGTAGAGGAAAGAGCAAATCCATCCTAACAGACAGACCAAAGAGCACCAGGAGAACGTGAAGCCAACTTCTGAAGAAAAACTAAGATGACATGTTTGGAAAAAAAAAAAATCATCTCAATGAAATCACTAATAACATTAATCAAATGTGACCACATGCTTCAATGATACAGTGGCAGCAACTGCACTACAAACTTCAAAAATTCAAGAGAAGATCAAATAAATCCGAGTCTGAAGTTTAAGAGACCTTAGAAAGGAAATGGTAACAATGGGCCTAACAAAACCTAACACGGGAACATCACCTGTGGTCCTGTGAAGATAAAGAAAGGAGGAAAAAGTACACCCACAGGTGCACTGAGATTTAACACCTGAATCTTGGAGAATGCACCTCCATCTGCACGTGTACTGGGTGTGGAACTATGCACATAAACAAAGGGGAATAGATACACATACACATATATAAAAAAATATTTTAAATAAATGTTAGAGATTGATTAAAAATAATCCTATAAATACAAAAAGGATTGGGAGGTATGTTGCAATGTTATTAAATATTGTTTCACTTCTTTTTTAGTTTTTGTTTTGCAATTACATGAGAAAACAGAAGGAAAAGATAGTTAAGCAACACAATCTCTTCTTTATTCAAGTGCCCCAAATCGAATTATTTCATCTCGAATAACACGCCGTTATAAATAAGATAAATAAAATAACTGTACCCTACTATTTAGTGCTTATCCATCATCAGGTCTCATATACAGTAAAATAATGGATGATTAAGCTAACTGCACTTTGCTTTTAATAGTTTAATTTACATATTTAGACAATCATGTTGTAGCAAAAACTTCATGGAGGCATAGTGGAAGCATAAATAACTTATCTTTACAGATTTGCAGCAGGGAGCAAGCCTGCGTGCTAGTCATATCTGAGCTGCACTTTAGTAAAATGTACCTCCAGTAAAATGTACCTTTCTTGGGTATAACGCAAATCTCTTGGGAGTGCGACACTTCCTTTGCACGCAGTCCGCACTCACTACTCTCTTGGGTAAGATTTTTAAACCCAGAGGAGGGAAGGCATGGTGTCTAGGGAGCCTCTTTGTCACGGTGGAATACACGTAGCACAGGCAGACGTGGAAAAATGGGGCCATTTCAACAGAATCTAAAGGAGTTGAATTTCAGGAAAGACAAGCCGTGTGAAAATAACACAGACTACAGATTTCAAGGAAGTACAGTCACTGGTAAATAATCTTTTCATTTTTACCTTCAAAACTGTAGCCCACCAGTAAGTTCACAGTGCTGGGGACTCCTAGCTGGAATCTCCACATCATCCGTTTGTCTAAAGTGGGCCTGAAGTCCTTCACACGAACAGCAACCACAGACCTGCCACGGGGTTTTCAGATGTTTTTACAACAACAAACTTAGAAATAGGCAGAACTCCAGGCAACTACTCAACAGACCACTCAGTACAGGACTACTCCACACAAACATCTGCTGCACCCTGAGCTCAGCTGGAATGCTCTAAGGACCAAAAGTGGTGCCCACCTGAGCAGCCGCATGGTTTCTGGAACAAGGTGATCTCCACTTTCAGGCTCTGGGCAGAGAAAAAAGCCCTTTGGAACTGTTGGGTATTAACAGTATTCTTGTAAGCCAGTATCTTAAAAATGCTTTCCTGACATGTCAGTGCAATGGACAAGCGACTCCTTCAGGACAGGAATGAGTTTAGGGAAAAGGAATGCCTACGTGGTTTTGTGATTAAGGGGAACTTGCACTATTTTGAAATAAGATTTATCACGGTCTACAGGCAGATCATGCCTGTAAAGACCAGCAAGGGGTGGGCAGGTGGGAGGAATGAAAGGTGGGACAGAGATGGGGAGGACATTGGATACAGTGGGTCTGTACTCCCCCTGTGTGTGTTGACAGTCAAACTAAAAAAAAACTATGCCAAGATGTCCTGTGGCCAACAAGAGGCCTCCAATAGACTAAACAACACTTCTTCCTCTCAAAACAACTCAGCCTACGTCTTGAAGCATTCAGAAAAAAAAGAAGGTGGGTTGCTGACTGAAGTACCTCTCGATGCATCAGACGGGTTGTTTCCTAGAATACAAGCAATATTGCACCATCCTTCCTGTTGACGGAGTATACAATAGTTCTGTCCACGACAAACCACGACCGATACCCTTGGGTTTGAAAACAAAATTCTTCGCGTGCATTCTGTGCTGCCCTGAAAGCCAACATATGTATGCGAAGTACTTGCACCGAGAGTTACTGACTCCAGCCATCAAAAGTTTAAAACCCTCACCTTGACTAATATGCACGTGTTATAGACAAAAAGTCAGAGATGGAAAACAGAAGCAGCACCTACAGCAAACACAAGTGGATTTTATCACTGGAATAGGAAGCACTTCATTCTGTGAAATGGGTCTCTGGAAATATAGAGTAAGTGCATGAATGTACACATACCTGAGAGCATTTTTTGGAAGGGGACATTACTTAGGTGTTCGCCACCTAGGACTACTGGACATGAGCATAAATACACATCTAAATACACAGACAACTCTTTCACCATTTGAAAACGGAAACTATTGGGTAGAGAAGCCCTTGTTGTGTCATTAAGCCTCAGAATTTCCCCTAAGGTATACTAAGGTCTAGACTGGGTAAGGTGACACTTATTTTTTCTTTTTTAACTTTCCCTAAAGTCTAAGCTCTTGACTGCAGAATAAACTGGAGAGTTTGCAGGAGTTAGATCACCAGAGCGATCCAACCAGAGAAGGAACAATATCTCACTTGAGTTAAAGTGATCTGTGCAACCACTGCCTCTGAAGGCCTTCACTCCCGTGGAGAATGCAAGTGGCAGGGCACTGTAATGATAACATTTTTGATTCATGGAGGAAATCTTCAGTGAAACATCATTACGTCAAAAGAGATGTTCTAAAGGGCAAGACATCAGCCAGTCTTCCAGCCAAGATCAGAGATGGTAAATCTTCCCCCAGATCACCTTAAACTTGGAATTGCACTTGCAAAGTTCTTTTAAGTCTAGAGTAAGGATTCAGCTTCCTTTCCTTAAACAAGGTCGCACTGCCTTTAAGTGTAGCACAAAGGCAATCAGACATGAAACAGATTTATGACCTATACTTTTAGGGATGACATCAGTCTCAGAAGACAGACATCTTTGACTGGTGTTGCAGTTGCCCCGTTAGATAATTATGCCAGCTGGTAAAGGCAGTAAAGAACATTATTTCATTTTTATTGAAACAGACTGTAAGGATCCTTATCACAAAAGCTACCTTGT
Source organism: Trogon surrucura (assembly GCA_020746105.1). NCBI lineage: Eukaryota > Metazoa > Chordata > Aves > Trogoniformes > Trogonidae > Trogon > Trogon surrucura. Next base: position 47,805,263 of record CM036621.1, on the reverse strand, counting down.
CTTGATTTTCCCAAACAGTCCTTGTCACTGGCAAGAAGTTTGCTGCATAGGTGAAGTACTTGTCTAGAATTTGGTATTGGCTTTCAAACTAGACTTGGACAGGAAAATTGGTGAGAACCTACATAATTCAATGTTCTTCGTCAAACAAGATTTGTTAACAAGAAGGGTGACCACAACTGCTTTCAAACAATGCAGAAAACAGAAGTGCAGCTGGCTAAGACTAGGTTGTACAAAGCATCATCTACTCTTCTTAAAAAGTCTTGAAAAGCTACGTAGTCATCAGCAGACTGAGTAAAGTAAGTCACTTTGTGCGGAAGTAGAGAAGCGATCGTGCCCCTGTACTTGGCACTGGTGAGGCCACAGCTAGAGCACTGGGCTCAGTTTTGGGTACTGCAGCATAAGAAAGACATTGAGGTGCTAGAGCGTGTCCAGAGAGGAGCCACAAACCTGGTGAGGGGTCTAGAGCACAAGTCTTACAAGAAATGGCTGAGGGAACTGGGGTGGTTTAGTTTGGAGAAGAGAAGGCTCAGGGGAGATCTGGTCACTTTCTACAGCTACCTCAAAGGAGGTTGTAGTGACGTGGGGGTTCGTCTCTTTTCCCAAGTAACAAGAGATAGGACATGAGGAAATGGGCTTGGGGTGTGCCAGGGGAGGTTTATACTGGAGTTTAGGAAAATTTCGTTACTGTAAGAGGAGTGAAACACTGGAACAGGTTGCCCAGGAAAGTGGCAGAGTCATTATCCCTGAAAGTGTTCAAAAAACATGAAGACGTGACACTTTAGGACATGGTTTAGTGTCATGGTGGTGTTGCATTGACCATTGGACTTGATGATCTTAGAGGTCTTTTCCAACCTTACTGATTCTATGATTCTTGAACACAGGAGTAAGGTCAGTACTGGAAGTGGTGCCCTTTGTTCTCTGTATTTCTGTGACAGCACACTTCCTCTTTCACCACCGATAGCACAGGTCTCAGATAACCCCAACAGGCAGCATAATCCCTCTTGGTCTAAAAGGATGAACATACACAACTGCCTGGAGGAAATAATTTGAAAGAAAATCATTTTCACACAGAAGGTTAGTTCCAAGCATTTGTGGCAACAAACTGAGGAAACTTGGTCAATGTCACATACGACAAGAAAGGGAAGAAACTCTTCTATATGAGGAACCCGTACTTCACCAGAAAGTGCCAAAGTTCTTCAGAAGAGTTCTTCACCTAAGCACCTGCCTTATAAAGGGGGCGAGGGGCTGAACTTCAGCATTTTCTTTGGCAATAACCAGCAGAAGTAAGAGTCACAGTCTGAGATTTGTGTCTGGACTCAGCTTAAGGCATCTCAAAGCAAAGAACTCTAAGACCAGAGTGACATCTTTAGAAGTAACCCAATGGTGGAAGTATCCACTTCTGCTTGGCTGCAAAGGTCTTGGATGTGAATGATAGAGCTTATATACATCCTAACTGTGAGTGTACACAGAGGTTATAGTTAGAAAACAAAGATACTCAGGAAGGGTATCACAAGGGAAATACAGGAGAGTGTATTAAACTACATGGGTGAAAACTGCAAGTTAGAAAATTTTGGTATTAACCACACACTTCCAAAAATATCAAGACCACCAGACTCTCCCGTCAAGCATTAAGGTAGCATTTTGTTTGTACACGTAGTATCTACAAGTCAAAAGCAATGTGTATCTCTGTGTCATTAAAGAGGAATAATTTCAATCGAGCATAATAGAGACAGGCAGTTACAACTGTGCACAGTGCTCACAAATGTAAAATTCTAGCGCGCTAACTACCACTTGTTATTGCTCAGCACACAACTGAATGAGAACAATAACCAAAACATAAGTGAGGTAATTGTAAAAAACAGTACAGCAAATCCTGCTGTCATAACAATTGGTCTACTCGGAACAGCAGGTTGCCGGGCATAAATCAGTACGATCAAAGATGGGTTTTAAAGCCAAACTATTCTACTGCAGCAGTTTCTTGAAACAAAGTCAAGCCAATTAAAAAAAAAAAAATTGCTTCAAACTACAGATCACTGATACCTTTCAAAATACATCTGTCAAGCAAGAAGAGCGCTGGCATTACATACATTAGACGAAAAGGAACCAATCAGTTCCTTTTTCAAGCAAGCATTCATTATAGTCTGTACCTGGCTGATATGTACGGCAGAAACCTGGGCAGAACACACGGATGAGTGGCTCGGAGAGTTTGGCAGAGATTTGCAGGGTCCAATTGAGAGTTGCTGTTTCTTCCTTGTTGCAACAATCTTCTGAGCAACTAGAGAAAAACAAAACATACAGGCAGGTAAGCTATAATACACACTGGAAAATATGCTATGTCAAAACCACACAGAACGCATGACAGACAAACCAGGGTTTTCCATTGCCAAAGCCTGCTCCAAAAATGGATTGCAATACACCGAATTAAGGTGGCTGATGCTGGTTTTCCACAATGTGCTCCATGTGAGGCTCCTCCAGCTCTGTTCTCTGCTTGGATGAAATCGCCCCAGAACTCTCATTCTATCGGGGAGCACCAGAGAACCAGTAACACCCAAGCAGAAGGGGAAAAGGGAAGTGTCTAAGCTACAAAAAGTAATACCAGGAACGCTATAACATGTCCTCTATATGCTTGTAATACCACAGTAACAAAGTACACATCTTCCATTCTTCTTTGGGATGTTCTTGCAGACACTTGACTAACAAACGAGTTCAAATGATTCTCAGCGCTATTTAGTGATTTGCCCCCAGAAGGTGTTCCACACCACAGAACGATGGTTCATTAGGAGAGTGATCACTCTCAGTTCAAGCAGGTTTAGCTTTGAAAAAGATGTGCACTCTCTGCTGATGAGGAATAAGGAGGATTTTTCTTAAATACCAGCCACTGCATCAGGACAATCAGTTTTGGAAACCAAAAGTTTAAAGCACCGGAAACAAACAATTGGAATAACAAATCTAATAAAGGGTCCCTGACGTAAAATACCTGGAACAGGGGTGCCATACATCACAGCCCACACTAATTCATTCTGGAAAGAAGCTGCATCATGATTTCAAGTCTTAGATTTATTACTTAGTGTCATTAGCACAGCCAGCAAAATGCCAAATTTATTTTGCAATTTATTAAGGAATTTTCTTCAAAATGTAAAGCAAAGCAGCATTTATCAAACAGATACAGGGATCAGTCATTAACATCTCTATATACAGTTTAGTAGACTCATAATGAAAAATGGAAACAGAGCTGATCTGAAATGCAGCAACTTCCACATCTCCCCCATAATTTACAATTTGAACAATTCAAACTATTTCAGAAATTCATTCTGTGATACACTGGAATTCCAGTTCATTCTGCTACTCAGGTAAGGCCTTTGGAAAGAGCTCTTTTTAGGTCATAAATACTTAAAATCCTTTACACTACATTTGTTGACTGCCTTTAGTGTCACGAGTTAAAACGTAATAAAAATGTCAGTCTTCAGAAATGGACTAGTGTAGTGACTAATCAAAAATCCTTCTAAATTTAGCTTTGTTGCACGCAGTAACCTTCGTAAAGTGAAGCACTTTACCAAAGTTCAGCAAAGGAGTCTGTAGTCACCTGTACAGTCTCCATTCAGAGCAGTTGGCGGAGCAGAGTGGCAGCAATTACTGGCATCTACTTAAAAAGTCACACAGAAACTTGTAATTAAACAAACAGCATCCAGTCTGTCTTGTTCAGAAAACATAAGAAGATATTTATGTAAATTCCAAGATTATTTTTCCTCGGTCTGTTACAATGCAGGCAGAGCTATTGTTTAGCAGTGTAAGCATACAATCTCTTCTGACTGCAATTTTAATAACAAACTGGTCTGTGGCTTATGTTTTTCATGTAAATGAATGATGGCGTAATCATGATTTAGTGAGAACACATTGTATAAAAAATGGCTCATATATATGAAGAAGCAGCTTCATTAGTTACATCCCACCTCCAATAGGCCTCTTATCATCCTGAAAGGATGGTATCAATTAATTTATCTTCCCCTGGCATATTGATCACAACCTTCATCAGCTAATCATGTTTAAATTACAGAGGAATATCGTAGCACTCTGTCATTTCAGACCCACTGGTTTATTGATCTGGAGTCTGGAAAACCATATATTAAAATATTCTAAAACACATTAGTGAATGCAGAGAGCAAACCGAAGGTCAGATTTTAACATGCGCACATGGATTTGTCTTCATCATATGTAGTAAAGACCTAAATTAAGACCAAAACTGAATTAAAACCACACATGAATGAAAACTCCCTTCTCAGCAAAAGCTTCCATTCTCACACAGGCAAGCTAATTAGTGAAGGAAAATATTTAGCTCTTCCCTTCCATATGAATATGTGTGCCTGTAACATCACATTAAAGTATCTAACAAAGTCTTGCCAGATAACCAACAAATAATACAGCCTGAACTAACCTACCCAAATGCACAGTCTGAATGCCAGCTAAGTACTACAAAAGCAAACTAAAAAAAAGAAACTAAAAAAAAAATGTTTTAAAAGGTCAAAAAAAAAGCACAAGTTGTTATTCTAGAAACACGAAGAGTAATCCGCGAAGCAGCTGGAAACTAAACCTTACACGAGGCTGCGCACAGGGTCATTTATCCTGTGCACTGTAAACGCGGTAAAACTGCAGCAGAAGATCTAATGTCACCTACTGAAAATTGCACTACAAATTCTAGAACAGACCATTCTGAGCCTCAAATTTCTCAGCTCTTCCCTCCATTAGCAAAACGACGTGCCCCCTAATGGAAATCCCCTTCTGAGCTGCCAAACCTTCCCAATTCCCCCTCCGTTTCGGCAGCAAGTCTAATATCCCCCGCCAGAGCACGATTCCTCCTGCCTCTCCCCTCTCTTCATTAGGCAACCTGCTCTCCTTTGAGACACCAAACAGTTTTTGCTTCTTTCACTGCAGTCATGCAGCCGCCACTCCGTAATTAGATTGCATTCAATATTCAAGTGCTCGGGGCTACTTGCCCTTGGATATGATGGTGATATGAGCTTCAGAAGTACCTAAAGGAGTACCCTGACCCTTCAAAGTTTGCGACATATGAAAGACGTGACTGATCATCTGTGGGGCAATCGCCGGACTGTCAAAAGACCTACTGTGCTCTTTCTAAAGCTACCTTGAGAGAAGAGATGAAACCTAAATCTTGCCCATCAGAAGTCAATAAAAGGGGTTCAGCACACACGTCCTCAGCAGTGCTGCTGCAAATTCACATTTTCCACATCTTCTATTCCAGAGAAGAAAGCCCTGAAATACACAAAACTTAAAATGGCTGGCACTAAAAACCCCACAGATCTGCTAACTCCTGCTGCTGACATCTTCAGACACAGTAGTTAGGGAGGAAAAAACCCACAGTTAAATGGTTGTGTAGCAAGACAGAAACACACCGTAATTACAAGAACTAACACCAGATCCAGCGAACAGCCATGCTACATTGCTTGTGCAGCCCAAACCCCATTTCTGATATTACATCTTTGTCAGGACTCAAAGCCATCACTCGGTAGCTGCTTAGCGGTGGTAGGAAAAAAATTCTTAAACCAGCACGTCTTCTTTCCACAGCTACAATCACATACAAGTTCACACCTGATTTATGAGCAGCTTTGTCAGCGTATATCAGAATATATCCAAAAGCATGATTTTGTTGGTCTTTTTTTTTCCTATGCCAAAAGGCAGAACCATCATCACAACAACTCAGGCAGCTGAGCGGTGAGGTGGGACCTCGACTGGAACACACACAGCAATAAATATCGCTCTTCAGGAATGCCTGATGTGAGCTGTGGCCATACATGAACCTGTTTTTGCTGTTAATGAAAGCCAACTAGTGTACTCCATTAACCAATTTAAGGCTACTCACAGACAAAATCTTCAGATTAATTTGGAAGGCCTGTAATTGAAATGTCAGTCCAGAGGAAGCTATACAATTAAAACAAACATTGCTCTATAAAGTGAACAAAGAATGCAAGAAAGCAGAAGCATTTTTACCTCAGACCTTTAAGATTCCATAAACACTTGCTAAGATACGGTTCTAAACCAAATGACTACTGATTTATCTTTGTGGAAGGTATGAAAAGCACTCCAGATAGTGACAAACATCTCGGCTATTTTTAAAAATCAATCGCATTCTCTCTACTTTCATATACTCAATTAAGCTATCAATTTCAGAGAGATTTTTATTGCAAACTATCTATCTGTAGTATGAAAACCTAAACAAAATCTATTAATTTACTAGGCCAAGAACTCTTCTGCAAATAAAGAGGGATATTGCCAAGGATATTTAGTTATAAACCAGGAAAACTGATGTTTTGCAAATATTTGGTCTTTAGGGAAGACTGAGTCTTATCTCTTACATGTTTAAACTTAATTTCACAAGCCAGAATGACTAGAGGCTGCATTTTGCTTTAAGGCCTTGTTAATTAAAAGCATGTGAAAATCCTGGTCTGTGAGATGAATAAAATGTCCAAGTTTGCAGAGAAAGCTCTTGACTTGAATGCCTCTTCTTCCATGCCTGACCTAGCTCACCAAAACAAAATTAACCTCCTCACCCCCCTGCCACTTTCATCTCCGACACCACTTTTTGTTAGTCAGACCGCTCATTCGTAAGCAGCCCCCGCTAACGTCTCGCCCAAAGCTTCACTGGAAGGACCGTAACCGCGAAGCAGGAGACAGCTCGGTGGCCCGGCAGTCTCCGAGCTGTGACGGGAGGTTTCAGCGCTCCAGCTCAGCAGATCTGCGTTGCAATCCACCGCCACTGCCATTTGCACATGGGGAAAAAAAAACCCCAACTGACCCATACACTAATTTTCGCCAAAGAAAGCTTTCCCAAACCGCTCCCCATGGCGTGGGGCTCACTATCAGAGGGCTCGACTCACGCACGGGAGGAAGAGCGGGTCGCCTCCTCTCTCCAAAACCCAGAGCTGCGCCTCCATAATGACGCGGCTCCTCTTTGTGCTCCGTTTGGAGGCTAATCACCATTAGAAATACTGTTGCCAGAGTAACTGCTCTGACAGAGTTGTCTTTCCCCGGTTCAAAGGGGCTGTTCACATGTCAACTTCTTGCAGAGTGTGAGGCTGCTTTGGCGGGGGGCAGCCGGGTCTCTAAAATCTCATTAGCACAGCTTCATTCAAGTATAAGGACAAGAAAGGCAGAGACCTGGGGGGAAAATACTCCTTACAAGAAGTTCAAGACACAAGGTGAGACTGTCTAGCCTAGCTCAACACCTCTTAAAACCGAAAACAAGCATAATACATGTGTTTAAGGAAACCTTGACTAGCCCGAAGACCTGATCTCTCCCCGGTTTTAAGATGGGTCCTGGAAAACGTCCAGAGATACCAACAATGTGATCACTGCTCTCTTTCCCAAAAGGCAGTAAACAGAGTTACCGCTGTGCACTTTATGTTGTTTTTTTGTTTTTTTTTAATCAAGGAACACTCAAGATAATAAAAAGGAAGACTCCAGGCATACAATACCTGGAACATCTGGTGATATCTCTCCCCTCAGTTACCAGCGGTACAGGAGCACTGCATATTGAGGAGGTGCAAACAGTTCTCAAATTACCACTAATTTAACTTGAAACTGGTTGCTCATAAAAAAGTCTATGAGACCTTTTATCTCCTCTGTGTGTCTGAGAACGAGTAAACACCGGGTTCAGTTAAAGCCTGTCACTTTATGCAAAAGATGAGAACGCAAGAATCATGCAGTAAATTTTCTTCTACTTACTGACAGACAGAAAAGAGCTTTCAGCTGAAGTCAGAATGCTCCCGGCTGACTGAAACAAACAACAGAAGGGACAAACACTCAAGAACATCTATTTTAACTGCTGGGGACAAAAGCCCCACCCAAACCTGAAAGTCTACACAAAGATTACCTTTCATGTTAAAACAATGCTCCCCCCCAGATCACTTTTAATGACAAACACCACGGCATATCTTTGAGGAAAGTTGCTGTTCAATTCACACCACCCATTAGCAATCTGTAAAATGCACAGGATTAGTTCTAAATGAAACCGAAATGCTCTTGCTAACGCGAAGAGCAAGATCACTGAAAATCAACATTGGCTTTTTGAAATTCTACGACAAATTTTAATTCTTCTTGCAAACTTGTGGGTTGGAACAACATTTGTGACAGTTGGGAAACTAACGCTTTTGTGGACTAATCCTCGCTTTTAGAAAGTATTTTACAGTGTCAGTAGGGATCACCATGCTTTACTGCTGCAATTTCCACAGAATAGAGAAACTGATACGGCCGAAAATATTCCAGCTGGCATCTCCATCCAGCAATACGAACGTCAGGGCACAAGCACCATTAGATACACCTTAACTCACTCTTAAGTCCTGGTTCCTAAGATATCCCAGTAACCTCAAAAGAACTTGGCGAGGAGCAGGAGATGGGAAGCAGCAGCACAACAGCATAACCAATACATCGACAAAATCAGGGTTTGTTGGATGAACAAAAATAATTTGCTTCTGCCCATAAGCCCTGCTGATGACCATTTACTTGTTTCATATGAAAGGCTCTGCTTAAGGAAAACAGTGTGGGAAGTTAAGATATATAGCAGCTTACATTTTTACAGCAGCTGCATTTTTGCTTAATATTCTGTGTTTACAATAAGTAAGCATTCAATAAAAATAAATTTATTCCACAACTACATATTGCAGATGAAGTGGTAATAACTACGAGAGCAAGCACTAACCACAAATGCTTTTGAATGGCAAACATTAACGTAAGTATCCACTATTAAGGCTGTTGTGCCTGTAATTTTAAATTCAATTCATTTTTTAGGCTAAACAAGTTTTATACTTCTCCCTTTAAAAAGGAGAGCTTGGCATCCCATGTGTCAGCTGTAATAGAGAAACAAGTACTGGACTCCCTATAGTATTTGGACTTGGATGCAGCAATTTCTCAAGCTGCTTTCTAGGCGAGAAAAAAGCCAGTATATTTGTACGTGTCCTAAAAGTGTTGCCAATACAAAATCAGTATTTTCAACAACTAGACTTAAAACAAGCATACAGCTCCCGGTCCTGCCGATGGGGACATTTCTGCCAAGGGACACCCCCAGCCCCACCAATCACACGTCAACATATTAAAAAAAAGACCCTAAGTCTCATTCTCAGAACTGTGTTCTGTTTCAGTTCTTTCCAACGACGACCAGCCTGTTCCATGTGCCATTGTTAAGCAGTCGATTTAACACGGTATTCGTGTGCACAAACACGTCCTCTAGAAATCCAACGCGAGCTAACGTGCAAACCCAGTACACACGGCAGGATGCATGAGCTGCCACTTCCAGCAGCAAAATCAGCTTAAGAACATTTTCACCCAGGTCTTTCCAGTGACCCAGTTTAAGCTGTGGTCCAGCTATCAGCTGATAAGAGCACAGCTAAAGCACAGCATCTGGCCAGAAATTTCTGAAGCTGTTTTTCCCTGTAGAAGCAGCGTGCTGTAAAGCCATACTCACAGAGATGAGTTATTATTCTGCACTTAACACAAACCCACTTAACGGTCTAACAGACTATGGTGGTATTTGCCAGGATAAACTCTATTTCATGTCACAGCATGACCAACAAGTCGGGGGGAACTGCAGTTCAGAGGTTCACCTCTGAAGTTCACCTCTGACCCTGCACAGCAAGAAGGCAGTCAAACTATCTGACAAAAAATAAATATCTATAATGCAAGGCACCAAAAACATCACGAAGTTTTACAGGACAAAGTGCTTGGTTATCAAATCTTGAGTTCTTAAACCACTTTGATTTCATGCATACCTGCATTTTTACTACTTGACTAAAACACACTTTACTTCGAAGTGCTGGGTATTATAAACCAGAGAGCTTTCACCCTTCTATTATTTCCCTGTACTTCTCAAGCACCTGGGCACAATCTAGAAAGAGAAGTCTTAGCACAGCCTCCTGGTTACCACGGAAGCAAGGTATTTCACATGAGACATGCCCAGTGAGAACAAGGTAAGTGGGTCCATGTTTAAACCTTTAAAGTGCTGTTACTCTGTTTCTCCCGCATGAAGCTATCTGCATTTGGAGGCTCAAAAGAGTCAAAAAATTAAAACAGGGGGTTCAATCAAGACAGGCTATAGCAGACAGGGTGTTAAATAATGCCAATGCCAAAGCGAATGCAATAATTTCAGCGCGCAAGCCCAAAGGTAACAGGCTACTAATATACAGTTGGCTAAGAACAAAGGCATCTCGCCCACAGGATGGCACCACGGACAGACAAACAGCAAATATTCCTGCTTTCCCTCCCCAAACACGCACCGCTGCCAACAACAGCGTCATTTCTGCCTGCAGCCTGTACCTGTAGCCTCAGGACACGGAAGAAACATCAATGGCTTTGAGCTTCCAGAGCTTCATTTCCAGAGACTGAGTAATCTGAAGTTTTCCTCGCTTCTCTTGCTAAATATCGATTTTCTGCATTGCTTTTGAAGTCACAGTAACACTGGATACTGCTTTCCAAAAACTTTAAAGAGATGGGTTAACTTGGTAATGCTAAATCAACTCAGTTTATTAATTTGGAGCGAAGCTATCACTCCTACACTAGGCAGGTAGAACTATGCAACCAAATTAATCAATAATTATTAGTATTAGTAACTAATAATTAAGTGTTGATACATGTCCTGTCAAAAGTTTCTAGTAAGAAGCAAAATCCTTCACTAGCTGTGAATAAATACTATACATTGACAGAGAACACTGCCTTCTCCAATGAAGCCATTTTCTTCCTTGTGGTACTTATTTTAATACAAAGCTATAAAGTAGACAAAAGCTTGCTTAAGAACAATCCAGTGAGAGCTTCAAAGTTGCTCCCCAAACAGGAAGACAAGTTTCAATAGAGGATCCAATTCTTACCTGAATTCCCTTTATCTCAGTATATTAAAACAAATTTATCTTCATTTATGTCTCCATTACACCACAGGGCCGTTAATTTGCTGGAAATGAAGCTATTGTTCGATTGCTGCGATTACTTGAGGGATTTAAATGTCGGCTTTAATAAAACAGTTACCTTCAGGATGGAGTAATGTCAAGGCTACTCGCGTTGATTTTGGAATTAAAAAAATGGCCAGGATGACAAAGAATCACAGAGTTGCCCAGCCTGGTAAAGACCTTTAAGACTGTCGAGTCCAGTCATTAACTTCACCCTGCCAAGTCCTCAACTACACCATATCCCTAAGCACTCTGTCTAACCTGCATAAAAGAGAAGCTGGTAGTTTTATTATAGTATATTATTATATGGGCTCCTCAAAAGAGCACGAAGCTGCATATTATTAATAGAATGCACAATTCTTTCACCCTACTAAAACAATTTTATAACTCCTCAGATACAGATAGTTTCCAAGAACAATTAGCCTATTTCATAATACAAGTTTATAGGCAATGTATGCATAAACCCACCAATTTTGTGCTGAAAAATACTGTTTCACAATTGCCACAGTTAATAATCAGGTTCAGCTACAACAGGCTACTTCAGCTTTAATGTTTCTAAAAGATTTTAGTACAATTTTCCTTAAAATAAAGTTAAAACCACACCTTGCTGGTACCTTTGGCTTTTTGTAATACTTTTATTGAAATATGTATTTCAGCTCTGGCTCTCGAAAATAACGACTGTTCTTGTTTTCCCAGGTAAGAAAATACAGTTATAAATAAGACTCAGTATTAAGTATCTCTAATCAATGCCAATATATTTTTTGCTTCACAGGTAACTATGATTAACACTGCGTATCACTTATTCCCAACCTTGATGCAAATCACCGTCTCCTAAGATTAGGTAAACAAGTATGCCAATAAATCCACTAGACAATCTGGGAAGCATCTGGCATCTAAAGAAACTGAAAAAACAAGCCCATGTCTTCTTCATTACTTGAACCATGTTGCACGTAGAAGCAGGTGGCTTGAGGATTTATAAGGCAAACACTGTGCCAGACACACACGTGAAGACTTCTACGCATGGATTTACCCAACTAGTAAATCACAAATCTCTGGTGACCCTTCCATGATGACGGAGTCAAGTAACGAATCCCATCATTTCCCACACAAAGGTACAAATTTAAATATAAAGGTTTAAAAATGTTGAAACAAGAAAAGCAAACAGAAAATAGATCTTTCAGATACAATGACGTCAAATTAACATGTTTCATAAAATGCCCATAAATAATTGGGGGTTTAACTATCCTGTAAGAATAAAATGAGCATAGCATCATTGTATGTTATTTAATTTGATGTCAAAACCTAGAATTAATTATTAATCATATTGATCATGTCAAAGCATGGAATTAAATGACATCCAACAATACGCTTCAGAATTTTACCAAAATTTCATACTTACATTTTGAAGTAGCCCCAAGGAAAGCTTATTATGTGGGACATGCTGTCAAATTAGTTTTCATAGCCAACATTTTTACTTTCTAAATATTTAAGCACATCCAATAAGCTCACAAACAGCACACAGACAAGGACACACAATGATAGAAAGCTCCTGGTTACATTAGTGTGACTCAGATGCATCCATCCTTACAGAAAGAAATAAACGTTTTCACATTTACAAAATGAAATTCAGCTTAACTTGTACCTCATTCAGAAAGTTTTATTAATTTACTTATGAAGAAAAGATTTACATTTTTACCCAAAAGCAGAGTAAAAACAACTGTGAACAGAAATCACCTATCTTCAAATTCTCAAGTATTGAGACAGGCCTGAAATGAGCTTGTTTATAAGACAGACAAGTTTGGGTGCTGTAAGGGCAGGGTTTGGCATCCCCTTCACAGAGGATGCAAAGCGCCGGGTAGAGCCAATGATCCCGGCAGGTGTGGGTGATCCCCCCCATCTGCACTTCTGCTCCATCTCAACACAGTCCAACAACTTTCAACTAAACCCCTTTCCACCGTGAACTGGCTGAAAGCAGGCAGGTGCTCACTCCTGAGGTCGCAAGAAGAGTACCAAGTGGCTGGAAGGCAGGATAAAAAACCAGAACGCTGCTTAAGGGCGCTCCAGTCCAGGCTTCCCATGCTCTGCTAATAGTTAATTGTTCTTGTGGAAAACCACCACCTATTATTTGGCATTTAAATAGCCTCAATTACACTCCATTACATCTAGGTATTAACCAAGTAAGACTCAAGACTTTGCATTATATTCTGTGGCAAGTTCCCAGCTTTTTGTCTCCTAAACTAAACTATTATTTTTATCCTGTTTTCTAACCACACGGTACTTGCCCTGTCACCGTGTGGTGCAAGCATGATGGTATCCATCCCAAACTGCAGCTTGATTAATAAACCCATGTAACTGAAGGCACACTGCAGCGCTGTAACAATGAATTAAAATTCATGGTAGCTATTCCTGTCTTCCTCTGCCCTCCTGGCACATCTGGCAGATGCAGTGTTATGACAGGCCAGATACTACACAGCAGATAATTTACACGTGGAGGAGGCATCTATGCTGTATCTGGGCATAACAGAGGCCCAGAGGAGCATCAAAACCTGTAACAGCTCTGTCTATTTTAACCCAATTACTTGGATACATCGAAATTGTTATGTTCACCGGATCACTTGAACAAATATAACTTCACTTAAAATACTGGTATTATTCCTCAAGATGCGAATATTCTCATCAGGAAAAAAAAATAAAAATAAAGCAACCAAACCAACCAAATACCAAACACAATCTCCCGTATAAAACTGAGCTACAAGGTAAGAGCATACACGTTGTGCCGAGCAAACCCAACGATACTCCAGCAGCAACATCCAAAAGATGCACAAAGATATCACTGCTGCTGAAGCTTAAGTTACGGACATTGCTCACCATCAAAATCAAGAAAGATAATCCTTTAAAGAAAAAGCCTACCTCAAAACAAACCAAGGATCTAAATAAGATTAAACAGAACACCTCAGCTGATGACCTACCTTGTTGTCCACGATGCTGAGACAATAAGATCCACTTCCAGGGGACAGTAATTCCCACGAGAGAAACAGCTGACCGTTACCCAAGGCTTCTGCTTCACGCTCAGGTGAAAGAAAGCCCGTTCCAAAAATGATCTCCACAAATGCAACACCAGATACGAAGTCACCTACTCTGTTACTAAAAGCTAAACTCGTTATTTGTTTGTGTGGGTTTTCTGCACATTCAGCTGTCATAAAAGCAGTTACCCACCAGAGCAGAAGCATCATTCTAGCATTTAACATAAATCTCGCAAAACATTGAAGCCCCCTCTTTGCACTTTAATCATTTGCTAACAGTTACAATAAGATTGTATTAAAAATTTAAACTGCCCTACTTAATGCAATTTACCTTCAAAGGTCCATTTCCAGAGAATGAATTCGAATGATATAAATGTCGAACACTTGATCAGATTTATTGCGCCGAAGAATATTTCTCTTGATACAGATCTGACGAGTGAAAGCTAATGGCTTTAGTTTTATTACTTTTTAAGCACTTAATGGGAAAATTTAGACATTTTCACAAGACTAAGCTTCAGCAAGAATGGTACATTTACAGAATGACAGCACTGAAGAAAGCTGTGTGATCTCTTTAGAGATGACTGGTTCAACAGCATTATTAATTAAGAGATTAATGTAAAGTATTTATCCAGATAATTTGTCACACAACAGTTAGGGTTGAGTGGCTCTCCACTAAACACGGACGGGGAAGATAAGCAGAAACTGCTGACTACAGCCAAGTTTCTCTACTCAATTGGGGCCAAAATGCACAATCCTAGGGGAAGACAACTGAAGTCACACTGTAAAATAAGGAGCTAAGAGGTGCTCCTACAGTTCCTGCAGGTAGTAGGGAATACACACTAGTATTCTCTAGCACTGGTAAAGTACCAAAATAAAAACCCAACACTCTACCAGCTTTTCACCTTTCCATTCCAACCATCTTTTCCACAGACGTGAGAATTAACTTCCAAAATACTACGAAGCAATAGTTTTGCTTGTCCAAAAATACTTTTTTTTTTAACTGGAGGACAGCTGTGAGTCCTCAGATTTCAATTAATGTCTAGGTACTTCTACAATCGATCATCAAGTGCTATAAATTTCCTATATTTCTCATTAGTTAGACTATTGCACAGCTTAAATCTAAACATACCTTTCCGTAAGACTGTAAATTATGATGCCTAAGACACAAGCAACTGTATCAGCCATCAGAAGGGGCATAAATGATGAGAGCAAGTCAATTGTATACATGCTAAACTGAAGCTGATTTACTCCTCACAATTTTTTTTTATACAAAAGTATCACCAACGTAAGTGCCACTAGCACACTACATCTCTTGGAGTTTGCATATATAACTTGAAACCAGTAATGACCTGTCTTTATTAACATTAACAAGTTTTATGCATAAAATTCAATTTTCTATGGAAAAAATATTTCTTCAGCATCTGCCAATAACATTCCTTCATTAAGTGCAGATAGGCAAAGGTTTGGTTTTCTTTGAGTTCTAAATTTAAACTTGTTTTTCTCACGCTGAAAACCATCTTGAGCCTTTTCAAAGGGCATGCATGTGGTGAGACACTCCAGAAAGTATCTAACCCAGCAGTATCTTGTGTGCTTAGAAATCTTGGGGTTTATTATACTGAAACCAAAAAGAATATGCATTCGTACATTGATTAACAAAACGATTAGCTTTTTAGTCTTATACCAGCTTTACAACAATTCTTTATTTCTAAATTAAAGTTCCCCCAGGTGACTGACCTGCACTCATGCTCCAAGGGAGGCATGGCTTTCTCTGCAGTGGATACCAAGCCTGCCAAGCCCGGCTGACAGCTGTGCACTGCTTTACTTTGTTCCAAGGAAGGCAGAAGATCCCTTGATTGAGAACAAGTCCTAGAAACTATTTTTAAATTCCAAGATAAATGACATGTGTTTCACAAACAAAGCACAGACAATCCACAAACGTATCTCACGTGTGTCACCATCCCATTCAAACAAATTTCCATTTTCCTACCACATCTGCTTCATGCCTAGTTACATTAATTGTTTATTTTAATTTCACTGCCAAGAGACCCCACCGACTTCACCAGAAGGCAGGAAAACCCCTGTTCATGTAGGAGTGCTACAGCAGCACTCCCCCGTGTCAGGCATGGCAGGATCTCACCCGGGTGTCACAAGGACAAAGCTGACTGTCTTCCCATGCCACTGGAAATTAAGCCTTCGATCACGCACGTACATGGAAGGCACAGAAGAAATTTATCCCAGTGAGAACAGCATAAATAATTTGGACAATGCCAGGATTTTTGGTTAAGCAGTGATGGCAATCGAGCAGCAACTGCAGAACAAGCCGGTACTAGCACTGGCAATGAGTGGCTGGTAGAGATTTTCCATTTCTCTGCAGAGGTTCCTGAATGAACACAGTGTTGGGTCCCAAGCAGAAGAGAGTATTTGACACGGATGGCTGAAACATGCTCAAAAAGTTAACTCAAAGTTTTCTAAGTTACAGAAAATTTTCATTCAAGGGCTATATATGGGCAGCCAAAAGAGAAAAGAAAAAACAGGAGGGAGGGAAAAAAAGAGAAGGGGGGGAAAGAAGGAGGGGGGAAGAGAGGGGGGGAAAAAGAAGAGGGAGGGAAAAATAGAGGGGGAGGGGAAAAAAAGAGAGGGGGAAAGGGGAGAAACACAGGAAAACAAAAATAAAAAAGATAAAGAAAATCAAACAACAGCAAACTGAGGGCCAAAGTGCACAGCTTGGCTACATCACATGAGTTACCAATTATCAGCCGATAACACAGAGAAGTGTGATGTGCTGACTGTCAGGGTGCCCATCAAGAAACCACTTCTTGCTCCGCCCCAGTCCCCTTCCAAATCTCTCCTGTTTAAGCAGTTCAAAGGAGCAAGACAAAGCTCTTCACGACAATATTTCTGTACCACACTTGAAATTTCTATCCTCTCTTCCTTACATATCCTCCGCACGTTTAAAACTAACACGGGTGAAGGCCGGCTCACCGACACACACTGACCTGCAGCACCACAAGCACAGGCACGGAACGGCCGAGCACGTTACACGAGCCAGCTGTCAGCGTCGAGGCAGGCAGCAGCAGCCGAGGAAGCACAAGTGTTTTAACACCCAAAACTCTCAAAATGCTTTACTAACTGAGAGTGTGCACAGGAAACAACCAGTCGACATCAAACTAGTTTGCTGGAGGCCCAAATTTCTGTAATCCCTTAATAACATTAGTTGAGGCCCTGTGCCCAACAGTCAAAATTAATGAACAGATGAAATGAATAAAATACCAAAACACGTAAAGAAAGGCCATTCAAAAAGTAGTTCTACAATCTACAGATGTATCTCCGAGCTGTACAATGTAACACCACGTTGTATTTTCTTCATTTTGCACAAAATACTAACTAGATCCTATGGTGGCCAGAGTCTGGCCATGCTGCTTTTTGGGCATGCATGCACACACAGTTCAACTGAGGAAAAGAAACAAAAGAGCTTGATATAACTATCCCCAAAATCTAGGCATCGCTGAAGAGACCACACAAACAGGACAACAAGCTTCCGTACGCCCAAGGGATATTTTGATCCTTAGCAAAGGATTTGGGATGCCCAGATGTCAACAGCTGTCCTGGCCCAATACTGCACCCAGCTAAGGTTTATGTCCAGTAAACAGTGTCTCAGAACAGCGTCTCAGACTTGGTGGGCCTGACCACCCCCCAGCAGTAAATAAAGTTGCTTGTTGAGCACCTCCCTGTTTAAGACTGGTCAACACAGGAGCCAATGCCACAGGACAGGAGGAGCTTACAGATGAAATTCACTGTGCATTTACTGTTGAGGAAAATGGCAATACAAGATCGGTGCAAACGCCAGCAGCCTCACCAGACCAAACTTCAAACTTAAATTATACGTCATCAGTTTAAGGACTCTCTACTTCACAGAGAATGAGGAAAACACGTTTTTCAAACTGGGTAGCAGTGCTGGATGTTTTCTGGTGTAGGGATCCAGAAGACTCATGCCAATAGTTATTCAGGCTTACTACACACACCACCCCCATACATTCACGCAGGCTTTGAAACTCTGAATACACAAGTGCTAATCCCAGAGAAGCAAACAGTTTCAATAGGATTTGCATATGCATAAAGATTAGTTGAAAGGGAACGATTTGCAATGCATTTCAGAAAGCACTTCTGAAGAACAATCTATGCTAATAATAAACTTTGATGTTTAAAACGTGTGTGTTGCACAACAGAGAACATTACAAAAGGATTATGTTTATTACACCAGTTTTAAATGTTTAAATGCTCAGACAAAAGCATCCCTTTACTATTAGAGGAAAGCGTGAGCTATTCTCTGTAATAAATGTTAGTAAATACACTGCAAGAACACCCAGAAACAGATAAAAGTTGTAGAAAATAAGAGATATAAATGGAATATCAGCGTTTTGGCTGATTTTTTTTTTGTTTGACAACTTAGATGAAAGAGCTTCAGTATGCTGTATGCCAGAAATAACATATCTAAGAGCAACAACCATCCTTTGGAACCTCAAAGGATGGTAGAAATATCACGGCACCACATGCCAACAGAACAGCGCACCTCAGGGCTGCTTCCCAAGGTGAAGTCAAGATTTTCTCCCCAGGCTTAGTGTTACCTCCTGCCTTTGCACAGGGTTTGTTTCCAGGTGACCCCACGCGCTTTGCAGACGCTCTGAGCAGGCTGGTGTTCTCGCAGTCGGTTTCAGAGCAAGGGGTAGACAGTATTTTCCCTCTTGTCTGTCTTGAGACATGCTGGCTCTTTGTCTTCCATTCAGCAATACTAACCAGCAACTTCTGTGCTAACAAATTTAAAGTTGAATCTCCAACAAATGGTTAAAAACCAACGGCTAAGGGACAACGTCCTGAGGGTAATTAGAGAAATCAAGCTTTAGACATTTCAGGCTGCCCTTTCTATTTGAGGACTTGTTGGACAGCTGTTAAGAGAACACATGCTGCAAGGCAGCAGGTGAGATGTTAATGCATTTTGTCAATAAAAAAAATTAAGAAAAAAAATCAGATTAAGTGATCATGCCATAATAAGGGGCATAGGAGCAGGAAGAGCAACAAAGACCTGCTAGCGGGCAGACTGTGCCTCAAAATGCAGCAAAGGAGTCACAGTTTAGACAGGCCTCTTAGAAATAAAACTGACGCAGGTAAGAAAAAGGTTGTCACTGTAATAAAGAAAATGTAAATTGCCACTTGAAGGAGCTCATACTCTGCTGAAGCCCTTTTTGGCCCTTATCTAACCTTGTGGTCAGCTCCAGTACCCTCCATTAAAGCATCATTAGCAACTGCAAACGCAGGACTAAAGAATTATCTCGCTAACAGATACCATCAAGCAGCATGCTTGGGTTTTTTAATCCTCACATTTGGATACATCCCCCACAATTGAGCCCTGTTAGCAGCCGCGCTGTTCCCATGTTAGTCTCTGTGCAATCAGTGTGTTGTTCAGGTCACTTGACTCGAAAAGATTTGCAGAAATTGTGACTGCTCTTTTCAGTTTCTGTCACCAGCTCCACCAGGAACTGCAGCATAACAAAATTTAGCAAAGGGTTGTTTTTCCATAATTCAACCTCTGTCAAGCTGACAGGACATCTGACTGACTTCTGCTTTTTCCTTTTTTTTTTTTTTTTCTCTCTATGGAGAATAAGTCTTTGCAAGATGCAAGACAATTTAGCAGCAGTGGAATTTTCCCAAGGTACTAAACACAACAGCAAGACAAACACGTAACGCAGACCATAAAATGACAAAGCAGGAGTAGATGAGAAATTAAAATCGAAGCACAGATATTAAAAAATGTCACGCATTGAGAGGCTTATAGCTACAATATCCCACATTTTTAAAAAAGTAGTAGTTGATTGCTAAAGATTGGAAATGATACTTGATGCTTAACAAAAAAACGAGAGTCGACACTGTCATTTTTTTTTTCCAGATATGCTTACAAAATGAACACAACCTTCACCTCCGGAAAAGAACAACCTCGGGCCTTCAGATGAGCGCCGATGTGCACATCAGCACACAGAACTGAAATGTGATCTCTGGCTACAATACAGCCAACACCTACACATACACGTTCCGTAGTAATTTTTGACATTTGATGGAGGACAAATTTATATGGTGAGGCAGTAACAAGAATCACATTTTATTCACACTACGGAATGCATAAACAGATGAGGCAAAACACACCCAGAAACAAAATCTCCAAGTTCAAAACACCACCTGTAGAAAATGTAACGGTTTTTAAAAAATGAAGTAATTTTCAAACTCTCTCTCTTTCAAAATTTTTCACTTCAGTTTCTAGTGTTAACAGAAAACTATTCCTAATTGCTTGCATGACATTCCACGAATGTGTTTGACATTTTATCTCTCAAACGCAGCTTATATGATCCTATCAAATGAACTGCTTATGCCTCATCCTCAGGTCTCTTGGCAACAAAAAGCAGTTGGCCACCAACCAACCATTACGCTTCCTGTCCCAGGACTTCTCTTCAGATTTGCACTGAAGGATCAATGCTGAACCTTCAGTGCTGCAAATCTTACTCTTTCACATTTCGATGAAACATAATCAACATTCTTGTTTCCATATACTGAAGAATTTGCACATGATTAAATAGGTCTTCCAGTTACTGTACTCTTCAGGAAATGTAAGAGCTGTCACCTACTCCACACTATCAGTAGCTCTGCATCACCATTGCCTTCTAGGTCTCACGTAACATCCCTTACTGCTTATACTCGAAATTAAGACTTACAGAAAGTTCCATAAAACTAGCCCTATAAAATTCGTAAGTCACAGGGAAAGTTCTGCAGAGATTACTGTTTTCTAAAAGTAACCTTGTGAATGACAGTCTTACCATAGCTAAAAACCAAACCTCCCTGGAACTTTTATTAGCACTACCTCATTCAATTCCTCTGTGCGAATTACAGCAGTTCTTAAAAGCCATACCCTAGACTATACCTCCTCATCCTGTCATTTACTTCCAAGAATAAGAAAAACAGATGCAGACGTGTCACCAGAAAATCTATTTCTCTTCTCTCCTCCACTCACTTTATCCGGGTGCAGACGTGAAGAAATGTGATGGAGCAGTACATGCTTCAAAGTCCCCAAAGACTGTAAAGTCCCTGCAATTTTCATGAGAAGTGGCAACCAGGCAAAGGAAATGCGAGAGGCCGAACAAATGGGATGGCTGTAACATTAAACAACTGCCAGGCATGAGGGAAACAACACACAAAAGAGACCTTCTAAGTCCCCAGGGACAACAGAACAAAAAAAAAATCTTGGTCCATAATGTATAAAATATGAATTTCAATTAATCCATCAGAAAATCTAAGTCCAAGGTAAAGGGGGCTCTGGTACAGTTTGTCGCATTGCTTGCACAAATACCTGCCCTTTACCAGCCCATTCCTGCTGATGCTAACTGCTCCCCAGGATGAAGACTTCTTCATGCTCTTGCTGTTTCTGCAGGCAGTACTCAATTCATAGAGCTCATTTCAAGTCTTTCTACACGATATTGATTTCAGATATTGAATAATTTCCTCCCATCAACTAACATAGGGCCTTGCCATAACAATGTGAAGTCTGATTTACTATATGAGAACTGGTGGAGAACAAGCCATGTAAGGGTATGAGTCTGAGAGGTTAAATGAAAATCAGTACTTTCAGTGAGATAAGTCTGTGTAAACAAAAGCTGCCACTACAAAACCATGGATGGAGTGTAATTCTTGTTTCCAAAACAGTACAGATTAAATCTTCTCACTTATCAGTGGCACATAAGATTTAAGTGCAGGCAGGAGTAAGGGCAAAGTTTCATACCAAAATAATATCAAGTTCAGAATAAAACATTTGTAGAAACAAAGTTTGCAAGACAAGCCATATCAGATTTGTGTATTTATATCTTTTTTCTACAGTCTCTTATTCCTAACTTTTTCGAATTTTCTCATTCAGTTATACAAAGCTCCAAAGCAAATTCTCTAGAGACAAATTTATCAGATTATATATCAACAGCTATTAAAAATTTGCTACATCTTCCTCAAGCAACACAAAATAGGAAAAGACAGAGATACCACAGGGTGGCATTCAAGTAAAAAATTTACTTACGTAGAGAATTACCACTTCTGTGCTGGGCTACGGCATGTGGCATGTTCCTGAAGGGAGAGACAGCAAACCAGAGGGGACAGCCTCCAGCAACCAAAAAGGTCTTGGAAAGGGCTGTTGTAGGACCTGACGTGCTACTGCTGTGAAAGGTGTCCTGGTCTGAGCTAAAGAGAACCAGTTCTGTTCTGTGATTTTACTTCTCAGCTCAGTCTCTTCTAAGAGGCTGCAGTTTCTGAAGTCAGCAGTGTGTTTTTGCAGACAGTGTGTGCTGCTGGCAGTGATAGCACCTGATGTTTACAGTCACTGCCTGGGACTGGGATGCAGAAAGGCTCTTGCTGACACTTATTCCTACAGTGACCAAGGGCACTGCTGGCTCTGGGGGTGCCAGGAAGCAAACGGGGATGCAGGGAAGGAAAAGGTTGCACCCCAGAGAGTTACCGACAGGACAGGTGACCAACACGAGTATTCTACTCCATAGGCATCATACTCATACTTAACGGAAAGGGTATGGGTTATTTCCTTTAATTTTATTTTTAGATCAGGAAGCACACGAAGCATCTTAAAAAAAATGAGTCTCCCCCATGGAATAACGAAAAACTAAAGTTTCGAGACAATCGCTTCAGCCAGTGCCCACGAACCCCAGGGCCCAGCGGGCACAGGCCGCAAGCGCCCCCCTGCCCAGCTCCGGAGCGCAGCTACCGAGTCAGGGTGCTCAAGTTCTCGGCCTGGAGGGCTCCGGGCGACACCGGGGAGAGGAGGGACCGCCGGCGAGGGTGACGACCCGCGGAAAATCCCCCCGTCCCCGGCGAGGCCCGGCCAGCCCCAGCGAGGCCCGGTCAGGCCGGGGCTCCGGCGCCGCGGCTCCGCCGCCCCCTGGCGGCGGCTGAGGAGGGCGGTGGCGCAGGCACCGCTTTATTTACATGATCTTTATTTTATTTACTGAGGCCTTACCTCAAAGCCTTGGGTTTATCTCCGTTTAAACGCCTGCGGGTGCTTAAAAAATAAATAGGGCCCGAGGGGTTCGCGCTTCAGGCTGTGCTACAGACACAAAACTGCATCCCTTTTGCTTCTCCTTCTTAAATAAAACACAAACACCTGGACCTAGCGACCGAAAAGATGTTTCTGGATTTTGCTGAGCGTGTCCAAGTTGTACCAGGCTGATCCAGTCCGTGTCCAAGTAGCCTAACCAACGAGTACTCAGCCCGCCTGCGACCAGCCCAAGTCACGCGCGAAGGCAGCAGCTGCTCAGCTGGGACCCTCCCAAGGCTCACGGCCTCGCCCCCCAAACCCAAGGGGTTCCAGGAGCTGCAGGACCCGCTCCCCATCCCCGCACCCTGCCCAGGGCCCCACCGCCTCAACATCCCGCTCGGAGACCGGAGCAGCCCTTCAGGTCGTATCTAGCACGAGAGTGAATATCGCCGCTTCCTAAGATAGCTGTCAGCACAAGACTGAGACTTTATTTACTTCCCATTAGGCTGATTAAGATTTCCTAATGAAAATACATCTATAAAAGCTGACTTGGTAACACTGATAACTAGTGACAGCCTTTCCCCGCGATCCAGCTGTACAAGGACTAATTTGTCATCTTCCATCCCGTAAGGGAGAATTTGCACTTCAAGGTATCCTTTTTAGACACAGTTGTTCAACACAACATTAGAAACAGTATTTAGATTCTGAAACAAAATATTTCTGTTGAATGTTTACACGCAACAGACACATGCCATAATAAACAATCAGCTTAGTTTGCAAATAAAGTGTCCAAAACCAATGGTAGCAGCACCAGAGCTAAAGGTCCAAATGATCAGGCAGCAGCGTCCTTTGCCATTACATACCCATGACTCCTGCCTCAATATTCAGAGGTTTATTGCTGTACAGGGCATTTTTATTTCAAAATGTATGTGTTACAGCCACACGTACAAGGTAAAACCTCCCAGACCTGTGTTTGACAGCTAATGTAACAGATACATATACCATACCACATGCACAACGGAATGGGGTAATTGAGTGTTCACCATTCCGAAGTATCAAAACCCAAACCCCAACCCTAAACAGACCCCAACTCAAACAAATACATTTTTTCCTAAAGAGACACATGGCAGCAGCAACAACCTCCACGGTATCTGAGGCAAGTAAATTGCATCAAAAATCTTCCACCAAGCGCATCTTCACAAGGATGTGGTTTGTCCAACAGCACCTTAAAAGGGGAGGCTCTAAATCTGGACACCGCAGAAAACCCTTCCCAGCAGGGTTCATGAGTAAGGTATACACGTATGTGCACACACACAAATACATGAAGTGTGCCTATATACACACACAAGAAATAGTTCTATGCATTCCTACTAACTACACAAGCGGGTCAGACTGCAAATTCTTAAGATTGGCTTAATCTCTCCAAAACTAAGAATTTTTAAAGTTAGATAATACTAACACGACTAACCAGTGGGTTTTCAGCATTTTGGCATACATGCACAGCTACAGTAGTAACCACAGCAATATAAAGGATCTCCAGATCCAGAAAAGTTTACACAGAAAGATGTAAATATCTTCTACTTTTATCCTGAGCAGGCGTACAACCGAAGCGAGGTGTACAACTGAAGCGAACAGCTAAGTCACAGTAACAGACTCAATTCTGAATTGAAGTTAGATACAAACCCCGTGATGCAAGCTACATGATGGTAAAATTTTCTCTCCTCTACGTATCTGAAGATTTGCCTCTCCTCTGCGAAGTCAGAGGACTGCATAGCACACAGTTAAATGGGTCAAAGGCAATCTGCACATAGAGCAGGGAAAGATGTGCAATTATGAATACATCATGAACAAAAATAAAAGCAATTTTTATGCATTAATGGTACATCAAGCTAATTCAAGAAGGCTAAAATCATTAAAAAGGCATCCTGGGGCAGTACACAGTCATTAACAATACTGTGCTGACAAAATATATTAAAATAATCATTTCCAATTGTCATTGATAAAATCCATTCTGATAAGCAGGAAAAACCCCCACCCCTAATACTTAATTGGGAAATCTGAAGTAAAATGGATCTTATTAGCATTTGGTCTTAGTTTTAAAACACCATTCCCCTGTTTGACAATTCCCAATTCCAAATTTCAAAAGCTAAAAAATAATTTATTATCCTCCATCATGGCTTACACTATCCAGCTAATCCCCCAGAACCTGAAATTTTTCTATTTCAGACTGAAATTCAGGGCCTGCTCATGCAGCTCCAACTTCAAGCAGCATCAGAGATTAGACCCAAGTGGGACAGTTCCGAAGGTTAAAACCAATCCTCTAAAAGGTTCAAAATCCTGTTTCACTTTGGAGTACAAACTTTTACACAGAACAGCTGATAGTCACATCACAGGATGCCCGAATATTTACTGCACTTAGGAAATTACAAGCTCCGTCACAGTATCAAAATAGCCTAACTTGTAAATTATTATTAGGGTACGGAAAAATGAGCCACTCATCATATGCACATTTCAAAAGACTAAGAACCACCATCCTGACAACTGCTGTTTACAAATCATAGCTTTGAACTTGTTAAAACATTAACAAGCCGTTATCTAAAAAGGCATAGATATACATTAACTACGCATCAGCATTCATAAAAAGTTTCTGCAAAAGAAAGTGAGATGCTATTGCAAAGCAGTGTTCATGGTACAGAAGTACAAACCTACTGTGTCACAATCAGTAACAAGGTTATCAACCGCCACAAAGCATCATAAACTGGGCATCTGGATTTAACTAAAGAATAAAAGTACCACTTTCATAATAATCATTCAAGTTAAATTATTCTATCACTCAACTGTGGGGAAAATAGGACATGAGTTATAATAGACAAAGCTCAACAGATGACTACTAACAGAATTCAGTGGATGCTTGCATAAAAAAAACCATAGAAATTTAATTTCTCATGTGTGTGCAATGAAGGAGTAAAAGACCCTTCAATGCCATTTCCAGTTTCTTCTTCTGAAAGGTAGGTCTCCATCACGTCACGATGGAAAACAGAATCAAGAAACTACATTCTAGAAAAAGAATGCAGAACAGCACTTTTTGTAACAAAACTAATAATTAGTATGTTAAAGAAAAGTCTGCTGTAATTTGGACTGGTAATGGGTTTGGAGCATGGAAATTTACAGTTTCAGATTTACCAACTCACTGGCAATTCAAAGTCCCTTACAAACAGAAGGGGAGAGGAAGAACAGGGTGCATTTGGACCATAATTTACATATGTAAATCCCAGCTGATGCAAAGAATTATGCAGTGTTTGACTCGATTAAAACAGGAGTCGTTGTCTGCAAAGCAAGAGCACCAAACCCCATCCTGCCTACTGCACCTGTTGTAATACCCACATTTTCAAAAAAAGCCACAAAACCCAAAACCAACCAGAAAACCACAACCCATCACAATCAACATTACCATAAAAACATTAAAAGAAGTGAAGTGCTCATCTAAGTTACAAGTCAGCAGAAGCTGCGGAATGCTGGCCAACAAACCAAAATACCCTCACGGAACAAACACTTGGTGCATTTAAATGTGGAGCACAACTAACCCTGGAATGTAATAAATAGTGATTAAATCCTGTACCTAAATCCCAAGACCCGATACCCATCCAGCTGGGAGCAAAGCCTAGAAACAATTTCAGTACACAAAATCTGATTTTGATAGGTATAGTAGCTCCATGTCTTGCATACAGACACTAACTAGTCAACAACTGTATTTTTCTCAGCTACAAACAGTAAAAAAGCCCCTGTCTTATCCACTTGTCTATTTATGAAATGCAGTAATTCGTCTGTACTCCTTTTAAGTATGCTGAAAAATGCAGTTAATTTATGAAGGCTGCTGGCAATGACTCAGGTTTCCTCAAAACTAAGCAATGCTTAAGAGCATACTACGTGAAGACCTCTACTTTGCCTGTCCCTCCTCCCCTCCTCCCTTCTTCTCCTTGTTCACTGACAGTATTTACATCAATATGTGTTTTTTCTCAAGTCACACTAGGCTTTCTGATGTTGGATAGCTGGTTCCACTTATTCTGGGGAGGATCTGAACACAAAGAGCAGGTATTAACCAGCGCTGTGTGCTGTTTGCTTTTGAGCCACCACGGCTCAAAAGTCGCTTGAAGGGGACCGAAGAGGTAGTCCCTCAAAAGGTGGTATTGCAGAATTCACTTGTGGTTTGTTTTTGGGTTTTTTTTTAAAATAATGCAAATTTTAAACCACCAGACAGACATTTGGCTCCTCTGTTCAACAGGAGGCCTGATTCTTTTAGTATAACATGAAGAAGAGCCATTTCAGCTTAACAGCAGCTTTGGAGAAGATGTGATATCAAGCAGAATCCAGCAAGGTCACAAACCGGCTGCACACAGACTCAAAGCACTAAGAAGTCCTAGAGTTGACGTGCCAGCAATGTCAAGTCACAAGCCACTGTGGGGAATTTTACTGAATTACACCGAGAGCAATTGTACACGTTTTATATTTCACACCTATCAACACACACAGAAGTGGAAACAAAATCGGAGTGTGTGCGCAGCACTACCGTGCCTTTCATGACAGAATCTTCTATTTCCTATTGCATAGAACTTCACAAAAGAGGTAGCCTGTTCCTTGCAAAAAAAAGTGAAAGAGCAAAGTTATTCTCATTAGCCAAAGGCTTTCATGGCATTAATGGCCTTTAAAGCAATGGTGATATAAGCCAGCACCTACTGGCTGGTGCCAAGTGACAGCCCTCCCCAACACACCACCCATCTCCCAGCGAGCCAACTGCCTGATGCACAGTCCAATGATCCATCACACATCTTTCCTATAGGAAAGGTCATTTAGAAGTTCTTCAACCTTCTGCACTTCTACCCCTTGCTTTTCAAACATCTGCATGTAGACTACATGAACCCTCTAAAGAAGCCACTAAATACCACCGTTAAGCCTACGTCCTGGAGTTGCACAAACTGAGCATCATTTAATCCCGCGCTCCCTATTAACAGCTTCCACTGTTCATTCACACCCTCTCATTTAAAGGGGTTAAGAAGTGGCTTTGTTTCCTGCTGAAACAAACAGCAAAAATTATCAGGAATTGGATTTGGTCCCAGACATGTCTGGCAACCATAACACATTTATGCAAAAGCAGTCCTAATCCTATTAGCTGGCAAATATTAAGTAGCTGGTTGACTGCCATGTAGGTAAAACAAAACCTTGATATTTTTTAAACACATGATCTTTGTCAATTCTTCCTACTTACTACTGAAATTTAGCAGAGACACAAATAAGCTTCCTGGAAGCTTATAAGTCTATCACACTAGCTTTGCGCCAAGAGACCTCTCTCTAAAAGTCCCTGAGAAAAAAAAAAAAAAGAAAGAAAAAAAAAAGTAGACTGCACAAAGATCCACTAACACCATGATTCGGAATATATAATTAAAACCTAATTATAGCTAGCACTCAAAAATAAATGTACTAACCAAAAATCCTAATGGTTCTTTGAAACTCATAATCAAAACAGAAAATCTAGGCAGTGAAAACAGTAATTTCTGCAACTAGTTCAAGTGAAAACAGCAAGCAAAGCAAAGATACAGCTTCAAATGCTTTTATCTGAAATCCTAACTGGACGGGTAAAAAAAACCCCTGATCTAGTGCAGTGCACATCAGTATTTCCCATCTAAAAATCTGAACGTTGTGCTTTCTTTCTTGAATTTTAGCTGTCTTTGGACACACCTCTGATAAGCACTGACATGACACTGTCTCACATAACCAGACATGCAATGAAAAGCTGGCAACAAAAAAACCACAACCCATCACTAAGGAGCTCTGAGAAGTATTTCAGGGTGATTAAGAAGGTGTTTACACGCAGAACTGCTGTGATGATGGGCCGACACTTTGAGCCACTAGACAGCCACAGCCACGGTTCGAAGTCAGGAGAGCCCCAGGACACCCGGCAGAATTTCCACTAGAGGGTGCACAAAGCCCATCTCATGCAGAAAGCCCAAGGTCAGCATCCCTCCTCTCCCGCAGAAGTTCTTCCCGTTCCAAGATTGTTGCAGATGGTCAGAATGTACTCTTATTTTTTTCTTCTTTTTGAGACAGTACGCAATGATCCCAAACACCTCTTACAACACAAACTACAGCACTGTTGCTAATGATGTTGTAACTCACAGTTAAGCAGCCAGCTTCACTTCCCAACCCCTACATGAGACCGTCAACTTCGAGCACACCACGAATGCCATTACTTCCCATGATGACCCTATCTGTATCCATTTTCTCAATTCGTTCTCACTTCCTCAGCCGTGCAAGAAAATTTGCAACTACTTTGCACAAACTTGCCTCTCAACGTCTCCAGGAGCATCAAATCAAAACAAAGAAAACTTTGCTAAAGTAAGGCACGCTCCAAAGGAAGACGAAAAATAGAGAATAAAAATACCTGAAGATGTTTAAGACCAAATGTGCTGGTAGAGAATACAACAGCGAACATATGCTGTGTTCAGCACAAGAAGCCCTCTACTTCATGTAACAAAATAAATCTCTAAAAATGAGTATCTTTAACTAAATGTTAATGAACACTTGCAAAACAGGCCAAGTACCCGAGCTATCAGACACCAGTGATTATTTTAAAAGACAATGCATGACATGCTGGATGAAAAAAGTAATCTTTACCATCTTGGAAGACTCTCTCCACGTTGAGTCCGTAAGTAGCACAGGTTTCGTAGTAAGTGCATCTCTTGAGATCATTCGATAACTTCCTTGCTCTGGCATCATCTATGACACGTGGATTACTGGAACTTATAGCATCTACAGCAACAGCAGGAAAAAAAACAAACCCGTATCGCCTTACAGTTATCAGTACCCAAGCAGTGAATTTAAGTACAAACCACAGAATCACAGAATAGTTTCAGCTGGAAGAGACCTTGAAGATCATTGAGATGAGGCACACAGAATTTTTAGAAAACAACAGAGTGCACCATCACTCCAAACTTACACTTGGTTGCTAAAACCACCTGCATGTTCATTGATTTCAAAAAAAACCCCAAAATCAAACAGGAAAAAATAAAACTTTTTGTTTACATTAAAACTATACTTAGGTCACTAACCACAAAATATAAACAATTTTATGAAAGAGAACATGAGCTCTGATGTAGAAGTTACTTAGAAAAACAAATAGCTGACAACTTCAAACATGTCAAATGTTTATATGGGGAGGATGAGAATCGTGATGGCAGGTAAGAAGTACGTGCAGGACTGCAATTATCACGTTGCTGAAAATCTAGAGTTGAGCTCTTCCCTCAATTCCTCATGTGTGCTGGTTTTGGTCCTTCCCATTTTTTAGGGTAGTTCTCTCTGCGTTTTGCTCAGGCACAGAGAGTTGGGCTGGAAGCAAAGCACTCTGCTAAAACCCCGACCCCAACCCTGCCTCGCCAGCTTACCATGAAACAGAGATTTTTCATATATTTGCAGGTTGCACGGTTGACCTGGTATTCAAGTCACAGCCAAGCCTCGATCCAGGAAACTCAGCGTCAAACCCTGATTCAAAGGCACTTGTGTGCGAACATAGTGCACGGCCAATAAAAATAGTAT
This sequence comes from Trogon surrucura, assembly GCA_020746105.1. Classification (NCBI taxonomy): domain Eukaryota; kingdom Metazoa; phylum Chordata; class Aves; order Trogoniformes; family Trogonidae; genus Trogon; species Trogon surrucura. The sequence continues at coordinate 47,774,640 of CM036621.1, read as the reverse complement.
TTTTCTAAATAAATAATACTTTGTACCTCTCTGCAAGAGCTGCTACTCACGTGTGCTTTTTAACTGCAATTTCTAGAGCTTAGCCACAGGAGCTGAAAAAAAAGTTTACACCACGAAAAAAAACAACAAAAACCTTGCTAGGCAATGAAGAAGTTTCTTCGTCACTACTCTTGTAGTGAAAAACTCAAAAAAGATAATATTGTTTGACTATTTACAAAATGACAATTTCATGAATAAATCTTAAAAAGCAACTTGTTTTTTCAGAAGTATCTTAGTAATTGATTAGCTGTAGCAAAGATGTTGTAAGGGAAGACAGCAGTACAACCTGTTCTACAGAACTCTGCAGCTACCACCTTACCACCATGACAGGTAACAACTTCAGAAAAAAATCTGCTAATTTCTGTCGTTGGCAAAACGATCTTTGTTCTTGGGGAGGGGGGAGGAATGGAGTCAGCGACTAATGGAACGCTGCATTTGAGGCAGCATCTGGGCCAGGCATCTGGGCCTGGCACAACCACATCTCGACTGATGTTATCGTTACCTTTACATGAGAGGTAATCAATAAAAACAAAGAGGTTATTTGGAAAGCTAACGGCAGTCTTTTTCATCAGTAGAGGGCGCTGAAATCATTTAGCCAGAAAGGAATTTATAAGCTACACCTTGGCTTGGACAAGTTCAACATCGGAAGCAAGTTCAGTGCCACAGCCTGGCCCCCCACAGAACGAGGCAGAGGAGAACATCTGGAAGCATCAGGCAGGTGCTACCACTTTTGGACAGATTTCATTTCATGGCTCACTTGAAGAATACTTGTCAAAACCATCAAGCTGGATACATTTAAAATATATTTTAACAGGTTTATTTAGATATTCATGTGTTTCATTTCACTGCACTGTTTGGCAGTGATTGTAGTTAAAAAGCTGTATTGTTTTCTGATGCTGACTCCCAGAACTAGCAGTATTTCCATCTCTAGCCACATTTGAAAAATCTGCTGCAACAGAAAATGAACTCAGACAAACCAAATCCTGTTCTGTTAATAACAGGAATGAGACGGAAAGCCATACTCCAAAGTGTCAGAAGCACAGAGAAAAAAAAAACACCTCAAGGAAACGTTTCCCCCTCTCCTTTTTTCAACTCCAGTTTTAAGCTGACAGTGTGGCCACTTCAAAGCAATTCTTTTCTGCTTTTTTGGCTGTAGCTTCTGCTATCCTAGGACTTTTTTCTGTACCTACTTCCCTTTTCACTTCTTATCATCTGTTTCCCCCCATGGCCTGGCTGCAGTCGCTCTGTCTGTGCTGCCCACGCTTCCCCTGCCTTCACGTGGGAGCGCAGGGGGCACAGCTCTGCAGGCAGGGGAATGCAAACTGCCCTCTGACCGCAGAGCTGGCAAAAAAATAAGCTGAGACAGCAGTGGAAAGCTTCAACTTCAAAAAGAGTGACACACACTAAAAAAGAAGATGCCCAAAATTGAACCTACAAGAGCAACTCGGGACACTGTGTTCTCTCTCTAACACAGCGCAGTGACCCGGCAATCTATTGAGAGCAATGCTACAGCATGAAGGAACTCACAGAAATATCGTACTGCGCTTCCAAATAGTAGCCCTGTAAAGAATTCTGATCACCTATGCAAGAACTCCTCATTTTGGTAAGAATTATCACGGGAGGGACATCTACATGGCTCTGTGCTGAACAGCCTCAAACCTTGTGTGGCTACTCCACGCAGCAAATCAACCACAACATGGGAAAACTGGTGACATCTTAGTGTGATGCACTGGCAAAACAAGGCAGGGAATACCCAAAAGAGAGTTCAGATGTAAAATAAAACGAAATATTGCTGGAAGCTTTGGAAAAACAGAATTGGCAGGGAGCTGGAGGGGAGGGAGGGAAAGGCCATGTTTCAGGTGGCTAAAAAGCTACATTTCTGTTTGACTTACAGAGTGGTTGACCTGACAGACTGCACAGGGGCATGCCTCGCTTCTGCTTCTTAACACACTGTTGGACGTTTTTGACTTCTGATCTGCCCGACTCATAGGAATGCCAGGGCATTGACTGCTTCTAGTGTCAAGCTAGTGGAAATCAGTTTGACTTCCAAACTTCATTCCACCACTGGTTCACCTATCCCAATTCAGCACCAGCATCTCCCTGCTGATCAAGAAAACCACTGTGACTAGCAATTACTGAAAATATATTTTTTAATATTCTTGTAAGTCATTCTTGCTGAAGTCCTCCCCTCTCCCGCTGCCAGGACATTTGTCTCCCATCTCAAATCAGTCTTTGCAACACCCCAGCCCTACAGTGAGCCAGGCTGCGGAAGCTCAAACAGCAGCCCGCCATCTCGCTGATCAACCAGCAGTTCACTCACAAGCTCTCATCATCAGATGAGTGGCAGTGCTGATCACAAAGAGATGAAAGGACATGAGCTGGCAATGTGTGCTGGCAGCCCCTAAAGCCAACCCTGTCCTGGGCTGTATCAAAAGAAGTGTGGCCAGCAGGTCAAGGGAGGTGATTCTGCCCCTCTGTTCTGCTCTCCTCTCGTTGAGACCCCATCTGGAGTATTACATCCAGCTCTGGAGCCCACAACACAAAAGGGATATGGATCTTTTGGGGCGGGTCCAGAGGAGGCCACAAAAATGATCAAAGTCCTGGAGCAGCTCTACTACAAGGACAGGCTGAGGGAGTTAGAGCTGTTCAGCCTGGAGAAAAGAAGGCTCCAGGGAGACCGTATTGCACCCTTCCAATACCTGAAGGGGGCTACAGGAAAGCTGGAGAGGGACTGTTTATAAGCACATGGGGCAATGGTTTTAAACAAGAGCAGGGTAGATTTAGATTAGACATTAGGAAGAAGTTCCTTACTATGAGGGTGGTGAGACACTGGAACAGGTTGCCCAGGCAAGATGTAGATGCCACTTCCCTGGAAGTGCTGAAGGCCAGGCTGGACAAGGCTCTGAGCAACCCGGTCTAGTGGGAGGTGTCCCTGCCCATGGCAAGGGTTTGCAACTAGATGATCTTTAAGGTCCCTTCCAACTCAAAACCATTCTGTGAGTCTGTGTGTGACGTGACTTTGCAGCTTGGAACAGCCCATATAGTCACAGAAATACACTCATAAATCAAGACTGCACTTACCCTGCGTTCCCACTAGTACCATTGGAATTTCACTAGTGTTACGATAGTTAGCCATACGGCTGTAGTAGTGGTAAACAGTCTGGAAGCTAATTTCATCTTCCAAGCTGAAGACAAATATGACGGCATCCACCCACATGGCAAACTGCAGAATAAAAATGGAAAAGGCATACTGTGAGAAAAGCAGTGAAAAGGAAAAAAAAATAGAAACAGTCTTACCTTATTTGGAGGGAAACACTCATCAGACAAACTTAGTGACAATAACTAAGGCTTTAGAAGTGGCATACATCTCTGAAAGGATGAATCCCATCCCTCTGGAAGTGATAGGGATCGGGGATACACAAAGGTTTTTCACCACGCTCACAACTGCATCTGTTCTTCACTGGTATACAATATTGTGAGCCCAACTAGTATCAGTGCACATTGGTTTTGATTCACAGAGAATGAAAACCTCACAGCCTCAAATTTCTGTATTTATGAATTATAACTGATAAAAACTTCTCTCTAGGCACTTGCATGCCCTACTTAGTGTGTTATTTCCCCACCCTGTGCTTTACATGCATGCATGCACATTGGTGTTTCTATTAATGCCAGGACAAGTATTACAGTTGTGGTTTTACAAGCACCGCTAGTAATTTACACATCTTGATCAACGTCCAAAAAGATTAATTTCAAATTTTCAATTCTTTGCTGTACAGACACTCTTGATTGAGCAAAACAGTATCGGATGTCTTGTTCAGCTTTCAGTGTGAAAGTAAACTATTCCCTCTCAGCATCAGTAATCTGCTACAAGACATGCATACACACAGGTCAAGGCAAGATGTTCCTTAAGTGATCATGCAAGTGAAAAAATTTTCACTCAGGAGTGAGGCAAGATTGTCAAAACATGTTTGGCGTGACAGCACATGTATGCAGGACATTACAAAAAAAAAAAGGAGACTGAAGTTAAGCTTACCTCACTGCCTTTATTTTTCCCTAAGTGACTCCATTCCTACCCAAATTTAGACCAACGGAAACAAGTTTCAGCCATCGGTATATGCACACTCTTCATTTTATTACTACTACAATATATCAGGTAGATTGGAGACACACTAAACATACAGAGTCATTTGGGAAACACTTGGATACATTTTGCTGAGTTCTTCACTACTGCTTTGTAAGCACTATTTTCCAGCCCTACCAACTCTTGCAGTTTTGTTTCCACTCTCGCAGTATTTAAACTGCTTCACTCGCTCGTTTGTACATTCACACGATCTCAGCTTTTAGTGAGGCATCCCAAGCTGGTATATGCAAAGGGAAGTTAAAAAAGAGCCGACAGCATGAATCCGAAAAGCTCTTTACATACTCAGGTTGCTGAGCTCATCAAATTTTCCTTTTCCAGAATCAGGAGCTAGTAGTATTTCTTGCCTGCTTTTCACACAGCAAATTAGCTGATAATTTAAGCTAATGTGCATATTCCTGACTGTACCTGAAACCAAACACAGCCTCATCTCTTCCAGTTATGGTATAAAAATAGTCAAAAATGTTTTGAGGTTTTCGAGACAGTCAGAAGGACAATCTTCTAGATGGTAATGACTGGGCTGGTCACACAGAGCACAATTACTGCCAGAATAAGGTTTACTACCATGTGACTAAATTTGAACTACTCAAACAAGAAAATCTAACCAAGGGAACTGCAGACAGTGTCATTACTGTGGAGTTGGGTTTGGGTCATCTTATAAAATGGTTCTCGCTGACTGGACTCAGCAGCATCGTGCCAAGAACTTTCTTACAGCTACAATGTCCTTAAAACATCAGTCTGGAAGCTAACAGTCTATAAATTTTCTTAATGTTTCACCAGGTGTGTAGCAGCAGTCATCCATTTACTTAAAAGAATCCAGAGGGTAGTTATTCAATGCAGTTTCTCCAGAAACAACATATTTTCAGTAATTTGTTATTTCTCTTCTTATATTAGATTAAGTTTAAGCTTTGTGGATAGCAGACATGTGATATTAAAAAATAAAAGAATTTTGGAAAACATGCTTAAGGTCTAGACACCTAGGACGTCTTATCCTCACCACCGTTCAGGGAATGGCTTGAAATAAAAAGGACAGGTCACAGCTGCTGATACACAAATCCATCTTCAGACTCACTACGGTAACTGAGCAGATGTGTTAGTTCAAGACAAGCCCAAAAAAACCCAAATTATAAAAAAAGTTTCAAATTGGAAAAGAAAAAAAAAGCAAGTGGCAGCTCGTTACACCTCAATTGCTACGTTAATCAGGTTTTGCATTAGCAGATCACTACATCTGTAACACATCACAGCACGAGTAAAATCAACCCTGGCAACTAAAAGAAATATTCCCAAACTGAAGCAGCATTGGCTAGTGCACCTCACCACCCTCTACGAAATGAGCTGTTACTAAAAAAAAAAATATTTTCATCTTTGAACACTCTCATGTTAGACAAGAATGACAGAGATCGTAGCTCCAGAAAGCAAGTCTTCAGGTGAGTTTGTTTTCCCTTCCTTCCTGCCAAAAATAAGGGGGTAGTAAACTGAGACCTGAGCTGCAGCCATCACCTGGGGAACCCTCCCCAACTCGGTGCTGACACTGGGCACTGACAAGTGCCCGGAAGACCACAGTTCAGCTCGTTACTTACTGAAGTGGTAATTCTATCCCAATTATCCAGAAAAATACGCGGTACTGCTGCAAAAAGCAGAACCTTGAGGCCAAAATAACCAACTCTTTGCACATTATAAGCAAATAGTGGGAGGTAAACATTTTTCTTCTGATAGTATTCCATTTGCATCACATGGTTATAAATATTCATGAACCCAGGAGTAAACATTTTATTCCAGGAATTAATAAATAGATTAAAGATCTTTAACAGAGACATGACTTGAAATTATACCCCAAAAATCCAAAGACTATTTACATATGAAATGCATCTTTTGAAAGGTGAAATAGCACTAATACCACTAACCTTTTCGTCCTCATGATTTGCTGAAAAACAAATCTTGGCCACAATAGCAATTAGACTCCCCAAATTTACCTAGCACAGATCAAAAGCAAAAGTGTCTGTTTATTAGTCTGCAGTTAGCTCAAACGAACTCTGCAAAACCAATTCTTGAGGTAGAAAAATATTTAGATTACTGTGTGTAGTTTTACAACTCCAGTATTTATCTTTTTTTATGAATGTTCTCTAAGCATCGGGGCCTGGAAACTGTTGTGTGCTTCAGCCAAATTATTCATAGCCTCAAACAGAGCACTTCTTTTAGGCTCCTGCCTCACATGCCTGCAGATGTGTCAGTGACACTAATTTTTTTGTTTTGCTTTTAACTTCCTTCCAGGATGTCTCTTTTGCTCACTATTTCCTCCACCTCCTTTCTCTTCTCCTTTGTCCGGGCACCTTCCGCCACGCTCTAATCCTCCTGCAGCTCATGAGCAATAGTGGAGCATTGAAACACAAGCTGCTGCTGCTGGCACCGCTCCTGTTCAGCTGTTTGGCGATAGCACAGTTCCTGCTGCTGGAATATATGTTTTCTTAATTATTTTTTTTTTTAAAAAGCTGATCCACCACTGAATCACCGAGCAAAGCAAGACCAGCAGCAGCCAACACATTTGAGAAACCCCACGAGTAACCAGGTGAGAACAGGCAGAGTGGAGACAAGGAGGATGCCTGAAGACAAGGACGCTGCCCGCAGCCAGGCTGGCAGAGCGCGCCGTGATCGAAGCAGCATCGCAAAACCAAGCCCTTCGCATCACTCAGTGTAACGGTGTGAAGGGCACAGACACCAAGCGTCTTCTCAAGGGCAAATCCTGATGAGTCACCTCTACAAGAGGAGGAGGAGGTAACGCACTGCGTACTGACATCGAGTCAGAAATCCCACAGCTTGGTGGTCCTGAACTGGAACTCGCAAAATTGAGCCTTAAACAGCACTGGGAGCAAAACGTGGAAGCAATGGGGAATGCAAAGTCTTGTGACACAGGAATGCGTATCACTGTGCATACATCTGCGTTGTCTTTCAACAATTTAGAGATTCTAACTTAGAAGAAATCTTAATAACGTGCAACGTTATTACTTCACTGGAAGCACACCGGTTAGGCATGCAATATAAGTTAGCCATGTATCTTTATCACACAGTTTCACAACATAATTGAAATCCCAAAGAATTTCTAGACAGTATTTTTCATCCAAGGGCGATAAGTATATTTTTCTCAACAGAAAGAGGAGCAGGACCCACGAAAGAACAAAACAGCACCAGTTCTTTTAAAGGAAGGGTTTTTTTAAAAGAAAGGACCCCATTGGTGTTAGGCCGATTAAGCTCTTTATGCAATGCTCACCTGTGCCTCTGGAGGGCCCCCTTCATCTCTAATGAGCAGCAGATAGCTTTGTCCATCAACTACTATCTCCTTCTTGAATCTCCCACCTGTCACACAAAGTAATTCATTACAGAACAGAAAAGGTAAAAAATACAAAATTGAAAAAGGCTTCACTTGTGGAAAAAACATTGTCCTTAAGATCTTTTGCAAATTAACAAACTACTGTAAGCTAAGTTTATATGAATATGCATAGTACTTAAGTCACATACTTGAAAAAAAGGGCTAATGTGGAGAAAAGCCAACAACTGTGTTACAAATACTAACCCCCACGTTGGGTGCACTTGGGTTTGATACATACAGGTAAGAGACAGTCTTGCACAATGGCGACAAATGTGTCTCTAGGAAAGGCAAACATGGGACAGTTGCATAGAAACAGTATCGTATATCATCATTGAATAAATTTCTTCTGTGACTTAGCTTTTCCTCAAGAGAAGCCCAGTTCTTAGAGCACACACATAATGTTATGAAAATGATACTTCTATATTCACAAACCACAGTTAGGGGAAAATACTAGACACATGTTAGACAAAAGAAACTACAATGGTGGTACCCTCTTGTAGAGATGTACTAAGCTAACAGAGAATGTTGTGCCACTTACTAGCAGGATGAATTAAAGACCTAGTTCGGAGATAAAAAGAGCGGAGTCTCAGCCTCCAGCCAAATTCTATTCCCGATCCTATTAATTCAGGGAGATGCAGAATATTGTGTGCTTCTGAAGACCAAAGACCTGGCACTGAACCTAAGAAACCAACCCGGGGTGTGCAGCTGCCCCGGTACCTTCTCTCTCCGCGGGCCTCATAGGGACTTCAAGCATGGCCCAAGGGCAGAGCTGGGGCTGCTTTCCTCTGGGGGTAAGCATATTTTGGGCATCCTGCTGTGTCTCATGACAGACTTCAGATACTGACAAATCACATTTAGGGTTTCTGGTGTGACCAAGCCTAAGTCAGGATTAGCAAACTTGGCCTGCCTAAGTAGTTGGGTTGCATTTAGGCTCCTCTGCTGGAAGCAAAAACACTCTTATCTCTCCACCTGAGCCACAAAGATCCCAAGACCTCCATGCTTAGCACTGTCCAACCACCTCACATCAGAGCTTACCAGATTAAAACAAAACACATCCATTAACACACCCTAAACTGCTTTCTTAACTAGAATTATTTCCAATTTGAACCCTATTTCCCACCTACACTTACCTCAAAACTTGTCAATACTATTAAAACCAATGAATTTAATAACAGGTGAGTGAACATCTCAGACTTGTTCTCCAAGCAAGCTCTCAAACCAAGTAAATCGGCACACAAAGGCTAATGCTGATCCTCAAAACCTATGCACAAAAATTGCTAGCCTTAGGGAGACAACGAACTGGCTCAGACCCACGATTCCCCCAGCTTCCAAATCAAGATCACTCAAGAGTTCAGCTATGTGCAATATTTAAGCATGTTTAAACACATTTCATGCTTAATAGAAGACATAAGAACAGAGGATTTGTTTGTGGTTTTCTTGCTGGTGTTTTTGTGTTGGCTTGTTGTTTGTTTTTTATTTTATTAACATCTTAGCAGTACCAAACATGCAACAGTTCAGACGGTTACACTTCTGGCTGTTTAACAGCACAGAAGTAGAAACCTATGTATAGATTTTCATTATCTTGCTCACAAACTGCATTTCAGTTTTGCCTTCAGAAATCAAGTGGCAGATAAATATGTATCTTTAGTAAACTTGAGAAGTATAATCAAAACCAAATATTAAAACTTTTAAAGGGAACTCGTCTCAGCTCCTGGGAACGGAATTTCCATTAACCAGATCATTATTTCTATAGGTCGTCAATTAATTGTATACGCTTCACAGTGAAGTGTTAAATAAGATGAATTACTTAATATACAGCCCTCCAGAGAGGCTCTGTAAAGCTGTAACTAACAATGGAAATGCAGTACATATGTGATCGAAGAGGGAAAGGTCTGCGTAATTGCCGTTGCCTATTTCCTTTCTTAAACACTGAAAGTTCACACAGCTAATTATAAAATACCGTGAACTGAACACATTTAAAAGCCAACTCATTATTCCCTCTTGTCAATAGGACGCCTTTCAAGTCTCACTGTATCTTCAAACACTCCTCAGAGGCATGAAGAAGGTACAGACAAGGTGAAAAAAAAAGCTTGAAGTAGAGAACTGGGAAAAAAAATAATTTGAAATCCATGGACGTAATATTAAAATGTCTATAGACAGATGACAAATGTGAGCATGTAGAGATTTATTCTTGAGAGCCACTTTATGGTCACTGAATAATTTTCTTTCTGGGAGCAGCTTTGAGAAGTGTATCATATTTAAACAAATACACCATCAAGTCACCTGAAAGCTCTTTCTATCTGAATCCACACTAAGTGACCAGCTCACAAACCTGCTCCTCGCCTTCCCCAAAACCACTGCGCGTGGAGCTCAGTACAATGATAATGTACTTTTATTTCCAGTATTAAATTCAAATCTTGACATGCTGTACCACTTGACCAGTCTGTCACGCTGGAGGAGCAGTGCTGGAGTCAACAAGCACACAGCCAACACAAATCTATTCACGTGGCTTCTTCACCCATAGAAAAAGCTGAGTGTGCTTTTAATCTACAATATGCACTAGTTCCTTGCACATCCTCATTCATTTATTTTTGTTTACATTTAGGTATTTAATCAAAAAGAGTTTAAATCTAATAATCGCCCCTCCCAATCAAAATGTTTAAAAGAATGCCCTGCATTTCCAATCTCTACTAAGCATTTCAAATCAAATGTGAAGGTCCAGAAATGTAAGAGCAGACTCACACCCATTCCCCAAATAAGAATTATTTTATGCAAATTACAGATGAAAGCAGTATGCATCCCTATTTAACTTATGTCTCTACACCATTAAAGAGCCCTTATCATGAGCACATTGTAAGATTAGGTACTACACAGGACAGAGAAAACCTACCTCAATATCAAGAATTTATACAAACAAAAGTAGAAATAGTGGAGAATATATAGACTTCTGCCAGCATATGGAACCAGGTCTGTGTGGTTGTTTGGCAGGTATCTGTTCTGGTTAAGGCAAACAATAGATTGATTCTGCCTTTGATAAGCCTGACATGACCCATCTCCAGGTCAGGCAAATAAAAGCAGCACAATGGCAGTGATTTTGGGGTGGTTGGGCTTGGACACCACTGCACTAGTTAATTTAAGAAAAAAAATATACATCCTTGGAGTCCGTAAAGCACCACAGGCCATCAGGAAAGACAAATTGGAGAGATCAGCCAGTTCGAATACTGAGCTACTGCAACCTATCAAAGAAGTAAAGAAGTCTCCCACACCTACAAAATAAAAGCATATTTTTCTAATTATTTGTATATAAGATAGAGCTGCAAGACACCATCTAAGCTGATGGCACTGAAAACAAAGAAACGACCTTCTTAATTTAAAGAGTGAGCTCAAAAACCACAGCGCTAGCCCCAAGGGAGGTAGCTAGCTTTGTTTCACTCCCATCAGTATTGCGACACATGCAGCTTTTTAATGAGGGAATTTCTCAATTCCCATATGTACCTGCCAAAGGAGGTCACTGAAAGAGAAAGACTGGCAGCCTGGACCACAGCTCTGAAGGACGGAGTGATAGCTCCTGCTACGTCCTAACTGGCACGTCAAAGCACAAAGATGTTAGAGCGCAAGGCGCGCAGCCAACAGCTGAACGACATGTACTTGCAGCCCCAATCCCATCTCTAAAGCCATCTAAAAGACACGCCAGCCAATACCTAAATAACTCCCTACAGCCAGACAGATGGAGCTGGAAACTGTTTTCATGAAATGCCACAGCAATTTTATAAACACGTATCACAGAACCTGTGTGGAACCTTTAATTTGGGAGGATGTTAGTATGTGGTTTACTTATGTTCTCTAAAACTCTGTATTTATAAATTGCTGCATTATCCCCAGTTTTGCAGGGCAGGATCATTATCAATTCACACAAACTCCTTTTCAGATACACACAAAATTTTTGCATAAGACAGCAAATACTGCTCCTGCATACGAGCCACACACAATACCCCCCAGGAGATAGAGAGCAGTGCTGCTGATGCAACCCGTAAAACCACCCAGCCTCTTCCGTCAGAATCCTACCACAAAACGCCTCAGATAAAAATATAGCTTGGATCAACAAAGCTAAAAAAATTCTGCATGTCGGCGATTTACAACCACCAGCACTGGCCAGAATACCAGGCTGAGCGAATCAACACAAGCTTCCTAATCTCATTTCTATGCACGTCATTCTACAAAGGTTAGTGCTTCGAATTAGCGGTAGCAAGAAACTGCCCTTCAGTGAAAACTGATACTAATTTTAAATACCACACACATCTGTAATCAAAGGTGCTCTCCACTGAGAAAGCTTTACACCATGCAGGGCATTCCACGGACGAAGGTTTTCATCCGACTCTGACAGCCTGGCCGCCTCTTCCTCGAGCCGATAGCTGTTTCACTGCGTAATTGCTCACCAGAGCAACTGCTGATTTTCATACTGTATCCCCAGGCTCGACTGCATTCGCCAGGCTCTTTATTCAAGCAAATTGCCACGGGGATGAAGTTATTTGGCCATATGAGAAAGATAAATTCGGGGGGCTGGCCACATGACAAACCCACGCAGCAGCTGAACGCCTGCTCTAACGGGGGGAGGCAGGGGGGGCAGGAAAGAAGAGATGGAAGGTAAGAGACTGAAGCAGCCACAATTTTTATATTCCCACTGATGTGTGTATTTTGACAGCAGTGGTGAGCTGTCTCACAAACATATTCTCATTTTCCTTTTTTTTTTTTTAATTCTTTTTTTTTTTTTTTTGTACTCCTGAAGACAGAAAAGACAGTGCCCACAATCTGGTTCCTCTTCAGAGAAATGCGTTAAAAAAGTAATTTATTCTCTCCATTCATACACACACGCAAGTTCAGGATCAAATATATGAAAATCATTGGTTAAGCTCAGAAGAAAAAGAAATGCTTGCAAAATCTTCTGCAACTACGCAGAAGCACCAAAGAATGACTAAAACAGCCCAGTAAACCCACGCCAGTGTTGCAGCACAATGCTACCCAAATTTTTTATTTAAATAAACAATGTGTTCAAAATGGTTTTTATCAGTGTTTCCCAATAAAGCATATTATCACACAAGAAGCATTAAAACTAAATTTTCGACACATCAGGTTGTGCTCAGTGCTTGATGTCAATTCATATTGGTATTAGCAGCAGACAAGCTATCACAAACTATCATTCAGCCACATGTGAAGTCAGCTTTTGGGTATTTTTTTTAAGACAAATACTGTGTTGGACAATACTTCAGAAACCAAATGTGGTTGAGCATATAAACCAAAGAAGTGCAAAGAATGGAGAACCATTGCTCTCACATGAGACTACAGCCGCAAGATCACTGCACCAGCTCCCCAACAAAGTACCTGGGTTAAAAAAACACACACAAAAAAAGAAACCACGGAAACCAACAAAGCAACCTAGACTGAGCTTTTCAAAACCCACCATCTGCTTCTCTCGATGGGGTTGGTTCATGGTGTTGCTTCAGGAATTACATGGATTGAATCCTGGACTGGTGTTGGTCACAGGCACAAAACGTCTATGATATAATATTACATCATATAGCTGATCTTATCTTCACATTAAAATTGCCAAAGAAGCATCTCTGTAACATCTTGTAATTCCATGAAATGAAGGTTTAGAAGACTTTAGTGATGCAATTTTAGTAGCAGCCAGAATGACATTTAACAACTTGTTTTTGAGATACATTCATTGACATATCTGCAGTGGTTCTACAGAAGGCCAGATCGGATGTGTTCACAAAACCTGCTGGTGATTTGAATGGAGATCAACTGAATTTCAAGTTTTCAAGCATTTATGAAAATATATCTTACACTTGGAAGAAGTATTAACTACTTAAGTTGCATAGAATCAGAGTCCATAATTAATGTTTAGATAGAAAACGGGCAGTAGGGGTGGAGATATAGCTTGGGGATATATCAAGGCAGTGATGCTGAATGACATTTCTGCAAAGGTATTCATCTCATTTCCAAGTGGTATAAAATCATTTAACAGATAAGAGGAGTGCCTGATTGGGACTGCAAATTAAGCAAATAAGAAGAGACCATCTGAGAGGGTAACATCCTGTTGCAATCCACTCTTGGCTCAACACCAGTCAACTGGAATAAAATACACAGCAGTTGCTTTCCTTAAATTTAAACAGCAGCCAGCACCTAAAGAAATGAAACACAAAATATTTCTCTCTCCTGGTTGCAAGCATCCCTGTACCTCAGGGTACCCCATTTATCACATAATCAGTCTCTGATCAGCTGTTTGACAAACTAGAGAAGCTATTCCATCAAACTCATCTGGTTCAGGGACTAGATTTTCCTTTTCCACAGAAGCCATACAGGCTTAAAAAACATGGTCAGGTAACACGAAGTGTATGTCACAAGAGAAATAGTACCATAGCACCACATAGACCTTAACATTTAGCATTACAAGAAAACTATTTGTTTAAAGCAGCACATTGATTTTTAGAAAAGAGATCAAAGTTATACCTGTCACTTCACACTTGCCTGGAAAGAATCTCTAGCTGTCTCTTCTCCTAAAAGACACAACACTAAGCTATATATACAATTATAAATATAATAAAACAGGTTTAAGATTTTAATACCGTTCAAGGTTCTAGTGGGAATTTGCAAAACTCTGACACATTTTCTGCAAAGTGAAAAACCAGCTGTGCCCTGCCATGTGAGCATTCACGTCTCCAAAATCACTCCACAACAAGGTATTAGACACTCATCAGTTCAACACGATGAGGTAACGCATTTTCATCTGACATCTACTGCACATAAATACACCAAAATTTTGGCACTGAGCAAATAAAAGCTGAATGCATTGCACGCTGCGAGCATGCCCTTCTTCACAGTTCATTCACATGAAAAAGTATTTCTGACAGCTTAAAGGGGAGGAAAAACAACCAGTTGGAACCTGCAAGGAACCTCTTGCTCTGACAGCCAGAGTCCTTGTATTCGCCCCAAATTCCCAAGTGCCAGGAGCTTCTTGCAGCCAACATTCACCATCACATCACCTGCGGGACTTTCTCTGTACACCGAATCCTGCTATCACCATTTGAGATTATTTTAAGATTCCTGCTTTGCTGCTTCTGTTCATGGTATTGAGCATTCTCTCCAGTGCCATAATCTCTTCACTTAGCACAACTTCATTTAAATTTCATCAGGGCACAACTACGAATCTCAGATGTTGGAGCTTAATCAGACAGTAAAATTCTTCAGATCAACATACTCAAGTATTTCAAAAGCTATGGCTTATTAGCTATTAGATTAGAAAAGGGAAAAAAGGTATTTGTGTATTTATAGGGGTGTGACCAGTATCGTCCGGTCAACGTAACTAACATCACATTACAAGAAAAATTAGTGTGCATATATGTATACATGTGTATATATACATATTGCTGTCATCGTCCTGTCCAGGATCCCCGAAAGAACTTGTCTGACCTCACAGTGTCAGGTGACAAGGACCTACAAGTAAAATAATAGTTCAATTTCAACTAACAAAATAGGAAAACAGGCATATCAATAGCTTTTTAAAAACTTTATTTCATTTTTTGTTTATTTTATGGACAGCACGTGCAGACAGTTGCTTACATGTCACACCCACTAACTGTATATACACTACAAATCTAACTTATTTTTGTTAATCCAGTTGGAGACAAATGAAAACCAAAGAGCAACAATCAACTTCTTTGGCCAGGAGGTGATACTACTTCAGTACAACTCCCACCTGTTTCCCTCACTAGTCATTTCAAAGTTCAAAAAGTTCACACTCTAAAACATCACTTACCAAAGAAAGTTACTCACAAAGTTAGTGCCAAGACTTAAAATATCATAGCTTTTTTACTGCAGTTCCTTAAGAGCTGGCTTATCACACATTTAGTCTTTCAGACATTAACCCATTCCACCTTTCAACCCAACACATAAATCATCTCCTGCCACAATCTACTCAAAATTCCCACATATGGTCAGCTTTGCAATCCTCCAAAATAATTTCAAATATCTTAACATACGTACTAACAAAACCTAAATGGCATAACAAAAATAATCCCAAAACTTGACTCCTATAAGCATTGAAGCATAATTTCAGGCTTTTTTTGTTTCTCTCTCTTTTTAAAAATATCCCTTCCCTTTTTATACTTAGTTCCTAGCCAGCGTCTATAACATCTGTCCTTTCATTACAGTATTCCATTCAGTAACCTTGAAGTTAAAATCAGACTTAGTTAAAATTGGCTAACTGTGATTATATTATAATCTGTCTGAACACACAAAAAATCACGCTGAGATCTGCTAAGGAAACACAAAGCAACTGTCATAATCTCTTCTTCTTTTTCCTTTTCTTTTCTAAAATTACTTCCCAAAATATTCCAATTCAAATATGAGACCAGAAGGGTCATTACATAATAGCATACTGTATTTTAAGGGGCAGGAAAACTTATTTTCCTTCTGTATTTCACTGAACACCTTTCATATTAGCATCACTCAGAACCAAGCAGGAGTGGGAGGGAGAAAAGAGAATGGCAACGCCTAAGTAAATCACAATTTTTTTTCAGATGGATGTTGCCTAACGCCAAGTGGCAAATGTATGGGGAAAGTTTTACATTTGTCAGCACTGAGCCTCACTCACAAGGAAAGGCAGCCTGTGAGAGTGAGCAGCTAAGCTCATCGATGCTCCCTCCATTCCTTTTCCCTCCTCCCCCAGTAGGTTATGCCAATGGAGGAGCGGTGGCCCCTCACCTCCCGCAGAACTACCTGCCTTTCTGGCAGAGGGTGAAGGTGCAGAGCAGTCAATCACCAAGCCAAAATCTAATCTTGCCATCCTGCAAGGTGAAAAGCCCCTGGCATTCCTAAAACATATAGAAAACAGCCTGCTACAGTGACAGTCTGCTACAGCAGCAAATTAGAAAGAAAGAAATCAACCCGTTGAGAATTAAACATACTGTGAATAAAACCAGCTAACTACTACGCCCTACGTTCCGACACAACTCTCCAAAACAAGGTAAGATTAAATGGAAGGATGAAAAACCACCAATAAGAAATCAAATGCAAGCTCAAAAGGAAACATGTTTAAATGTTTTAATTCTGCTTCAAGATTGAGAGCTGAACACTGGGCTATGATTTAGAAATAGAAGCAGAAGCAATATTTGACAAAGAGCGGAAGGCAGGGCCCTCCTTCAGCAAGCTGGCTTCTCACAACAGCAGCAGAAAGCAAAGAGCACTGCAGACCTTAGAAGTCACTTTTATTACTATTAAGAGTCGAAAGTTGTAATAGCAGCTATAAATCCAAATTACAGCTTTTACCTGGGACACACCTTCTGAGGAGCCTGTTATAAGAAGGGCACAAAACCTACAGGCATCAGTCATCAAAGCCTTTGAGCACTGAAGGTGCAACATGTTAAAGACATCTTAAAGATCAGTCGACCCTTCAGGCACACAACCGAAAAGGGAAGTCCCTTCTAGGAAACTGCTTCTTCAGCACCTTCTCCCCAGGAAAAGAGCAAATACTTAGCTTCTTCCTTTCACTAACATAGTTCCTTATTTGAGCAACACTTTAAACAGTAGCCAAGCTGACGGCTAGAACAGAGAGGTTTTCAAAGAATTTGCTAACCCACACAGGCAGTCTCGGGGGGGTGACAAGAGGGAAGGGCTGGAGAAGGGAGACTGAAGAATACATAAACACACTCTTTTATGCTAAGCTTGAAAGGGTCCAAAAAGCCCAAGAGAGCCAAGCGCAGCAATACTTAGAAATGATCAAAAAGAGACAAGTGTTATCTTATATCTGGATGTCAACATGAAATGCCAAATAAAAATAATCAGCTGACAGCATTGTAACAAAATAGAAGACAAAGAATCAAAAGAGATAATGTTAAAACACAGCTAAATTTATCATTGTCTCCCGAACACAAGACGGTGTTTGTGTTTTTACAGACAAAAAAAAAATTTTTAAGAGTACTCTGATGGCTTCTGCTGCCCCACAAAGTGCTGTGTAAAGCTTATGACCCACTGCTCGAGGATGGGAATTCAACATGAATTTCAGCTTCCCTATGTTTTGTGGCCCAAACACTGTGATTTGATGAAATACCCAGCTCCCTTCTGAAGAAAGTGGATTTTAACGGGCTCATGTTGCTTTTCTGAACTCACATGCGCTTGGAATTCTTCCAAAATCTCTCCGTACAAGCTATGTGTACATTTTTACATGTGTGATGATGATTTTAGGGAATTCTGAGAAACTACAAGCGAAAAAGCATAGAAGTCTATCTTTAAAGAAAAGCAACTAAGATTCAGAGGACAAAATTCCTCTGCTATTCATTCACATTTCAGCCAGCCTGCTCACCAAGAACTGAGCACACAGATTAGTCTGGGACAGAATCTAAATTTGATTAGTAAATGTGATTCAGTAAATATGGCCTCCAGATTCCTACATATTGGGAGGGGGGAGATAAAAATAGTTAAAGGATTCTGTGAAGAAATTTGCAATGTTGGGAACCTAACTGTTTGCAGAAGGAAGAGTTACATTTTCAGCCTGCACATAAATCACAGAAGAAGAATCCTCCCTTATGAGGAAAGGCTGAGGGAGCTGGGGCTCTTTAGTTTGGAGAAGAGGAGGCTGAGGGGTGACCTCATTAATGTTTACAAATATATCAAGGGGGAGTGTCACAAGGATGGAGCCAGGCTCTACTCGGTGACAACCACTGATAGGACAAGGGGTAATGGGCTGAAACTGGAACATAAGAGGTTCCGCTTAAACTCGAGAAGAAACTTCTTCTCAGTGAGGGTGACGGAACACTGGAACAGGCTGCCCAGAGAGGTTGTGGAGTCTCCTTCTCTGGAGACATTCAAGACCTGCCTGGACACGTTCTTATGTAGCATTATCTAGGCGTTCCTGCTCTGGCAGGGGGATTGGACTTGACGATCTTTCGAGGTCCCTTCCAATCCCTGACATTCTGTGATTCTGTGAAGGGGACAAGACTCACTGTCTTGCAGAAGGAAAGGTTGTTCGGTTCTGCTGCAGCTCCCGTGTTCCACTCAAGCTGAAACAGTGACCCCCCAGCTCACTGTTAAACCTCCCAGCACACCCAGGTATAAAGAATGTTAAAACAACTTATTTCTTTACTGCTTTGCTTGCCTGAACAACTAATTTAACATAATGCAAGCAAAGAAGCAGCACACGTTCCTTTTTTTTTTTCTCCACAAGAACAAGCTCCATTCTTGGATATATCTCAGAGCCCATCAATGGATATATTACACATTTTCCATGAATGAAGCCAACTGGAGGGTTACCTAGGTTAACAGATTACACTTACTTTTTGTATACCTATTTGTAAGAGTCTACAGCCAGTCAAAAATCTCATGAGGGGATGGTGAACAAAAGCAGCTGAATAGAACAGTCTTTCCCTGTCCTCCTTGCATAATTATGCTCTGCTGAAGTAGCATGATATGGAAATAGTTATCAGATAGAAATTGAAAGACAGGGACATGCATCCCCCAATATGAAATTTCTCCATGTTTTGGTAACAGGCTAGCAACTTGCTTTCACAGTAATCTCATTTCAGTTCTTCTTCTTCAAAGGGAAGGCAGAAGGTGACACTTATTATTTAAATAATAAACATTAAGTTTTAGAACTATGCCTGTTACTCAAGTGACACACTGCTCACTGGAAGTACTGAAAAAGTTAATCAGTGGAGGCTGCCATAGCATAACATTATTTTTAGGTCAAGTTTGGAAAGAAAGCAAATGACGACGTGTGCTTTCTGGAAAGCACATTAAGGCTTTACTCTATAGTGCTTACTGCAGCCCTTAACACATAAGAGACCTCTGACTGAAATTAAGTGGCACTTGAAATGTGACGGATCTCACCTTTCAGGGACAGACTGAGGTCTCCGTGCAGTGGTAACTCTGCTGAGCTTGTAGCTCACCTGGGATGCTGTGAAGGCAGCACTAAAAACCCACGAGCGAGGCAACCTGCACTACAGAGCCACAACAGTCACCCAATGCGATCGCTTTCAACCCATTCTACCATTGAGAAAACAAACTAAACAAGGCCACAATTACAAAAAACCAAACGTGAAATAAGAAATTGAATGCAACTGAATAAGTTTAAATCACAGAAGGAGAAAAAAAATGTATGGAGAGCTAAAAAGATACCTATTAGTGGCTAAAATAGCCTTCCGTAAGAGCTTCCAATCCCTTTCTTCTGTACTGTGTCTGTGTGTTACAAGGGAAGCCTAAGGATTATCAGCCTACATGGGAAACAGTATTGAAAAGATTCACATCCTTCATTTTCATATTTATTATATTTACAAGTTCCTCCACAGACAGATAGGTGAAAACTCCACCGACTGCAACGGCTAGTTGCTCTGTCAAGTCAGGGTCAGGCCTTTATACTTGTGAGAGCAAAAAAAAGTTTTACTCCACTTGAGAAAAAGGAAACAAAAAATTAAAGAGAGAAAAAAAACCCTTAAATACACCCAAACATTTAGTTATTAACCTACTTAAAATATTTGTCCCTAATCTGAACATCAGAGTAGAGAAGATTGCCACTAGATAATCATCAATTTTCAAAAACACAGCAGCAAGAGAGGTAATTACCAATTTTAGGGAAGAGAAGTTGCACTCTAAATTACTTTAAAGCCAGTCCCCTGAGCATACATTACCTTGGAGACCTGAGCTCTTAAAACTTTTCTACTTTTCCAAAGATGCAGCAAACTGGTCACTCGACTTCTGGCATCACTCCGTCCCGTCAGTTGTGCTGCACGACCACAGTTGCCACGACCCGAATCCTGCTACCCCGGCGGGGAACCCGCTTCCTTCTCAATCCTCACTTCAGCTGTTCGGCATCTTTGAACTTAAAGGGATTTTGCTAAAACGACCTCAGCTCCCCTCTTTGGTTTCTTAGAAGATATACCGGACAGATTTAGCCGTTCATGTTCACATCAGTTGTCTGTTCTAGCTTCTCCTTTTACTGAGGGAGAGAAATAAACCCTCCTTTTTTTCTCAGCCCACCTGAGAGACCTTGGACAACTTACCCACTTTAGGTTTTTATTACACTCACTGGAAAACAATACTGAAATAGTCATGATATGAATGAAAGTATTCACAGACATACCAGATAAGTGCAAAGGCCTTTATGTTTCACACCTCAGTGGCTTTTTTGGAAACAAAAATCCAAACAGTAACAGAATATTCCTGATGCTGACATTGCTGTAAACTTCAGTTCACCTTGGTCTGCAGAGTACTTGGTCTCAAATTTCAGGGGCACACGACATTTCATTTTGTTCTTACCAGTGGAATTAAACTTTAGGCAGATGAAAAAAAAACAACCCAGGTCACACACATCTTCTTGTTTCTGCTACGTAAAATGCCCAAGCACACTGCTTAGTAGTGGTTTTCTTGCAATTACTTGGAAGGTCCTTAGAAAACCACAATTCACTAGAATATCCTATTTCCCCTCACTTCCCTGTTGTATCATTACAGGAAAAAACTGCCAGTCCCAAACTACTGAAATTCCCCCTCGTTACAGGGCAGTACATCATTTTCTTACATCAAAATACATCTGCTTAAGAACTGTGTCACGCAGGACTATATCTATGTGCGTGTCAAAACATGCAAAGGAAGAGTCTAAAGCTTTTTTCCTCCACAAGTAAGACTTTTTGAGAAAACAAAGGTTTTCATGTTACCATCACACTAGAGACTAAAATTAATTCCGAAAAGAAATAAAAGTTGGGCCAGGCAATGAGAGAAAACTGCTTTATGCTTTAATACCATATTATTCCTCCTCTTGGGGGGAAGGTGGTGTCAGGCAGCAAGAGAAATGTCTTGTCTTAAAGAAAAGAGCTGAAGGAAGCATGAAGCCACCTTTAGATACTTAAGATACATTTAACAGAATGCTGAAGCTGCCTTAAATGCCTACAGGAGATCTGGCACTTGTCTAATTCAGGGCAGGTTTCATGGTAATTGAAGTAATTTAGAAGGCAAAGGATAGCAGAAATAGCGGTTCCTGATCATAATCACCATTTTCACATGAAGTATGCATCCATCATTTTTCCAATTAGATACTAATTACATAATGCCTGACAAATTTTGCTGTTAGTAAGCCATTTAAAGTCAGTAAACTTTGTTTTTTCTTAAATAATCGGGCAGCTGACACCTTAACGCCTAATACACAGACTATACTTCATATAATTGAACAATCCAGTACATTTAAAAGACCTCAGAAAAAGAGAAGAGGAAGAATTGCACTGTTTTCCAACATAAAAGCTTACATCCCGCCTCGAATTATCAAAAGCTATGTTCCCATGCGGAATGTAAAAATCCTAAGTCTCACACCGCAATGCAAGAGAACCATCTTGCTGCTGCAGCATTTTCTATAAAACAGCAGCGTACGGACTTGCGTTTGGATGAGAAACAAAGAAAACACTAACAAATCATTACTACAGATGTTTACTGATGATAGTTTATACAGGTTCAATTTCCTTTAATACTAACTTGATTAGAGATCTTGACCCTATCCCTTACAAGGTGAATTACAGCTCTTAATTATTCCAGTTTTTCTACTGTTAATGAAATGGAATGGTGTCATTAGTGAGGCTTGTCAGCTACACTTATGCGCAAAGAAATGATCTGACACTGCTTTTGTAATCTAATCCTTTCAGGAAAAACAGTCTAACGTCACTCAAGCACTGTAAATAAAAAAAATCCTTCAAGACAAAGAGGACAGATGGCAACACTCTCAAGGAACACCATCTAAAATATTCATAGTTTAGGAGGAGAGGACTGCTAACCCCTGTGAATACACTTAAAGCTCGCACGGGGAAAAAAAAAAAGTATTTTCTGTTCATGAAATGAGGAAAGAGATCTGTAGAGACATCTGTTTTTGCTGAAAACTTGTATTCAGTGGGTCTACACACCACACAACCATTTCTCACTGTCGGCACGCAGCAGCAGAAGGCCTAAGTGTGACCTACTCGCAGTTCTGTTGCATGGCTCAATTAGCACCCCGTCAGCCCCAGCTACAAAGCAGCAAAGACACTGAAAGGCAAGCTTATAAATGCGAGGACTTTGCTGTTACTGCAATTACACAAGAAAAAGCCTTGTCCATCCCTCCCTTTCCCTCTCCTCCCATTTCAACTACAATTCCAGACTGTTAAAACGTCAAGTGCCACACTCAACAGCTTCCTTGGGGAAGAGTTAATTTGAAACAAATGTTATCATAGATGCATGAAGCTACAAACTATTTCTGAAAAGACAACTACATCAAGAGACAAAAACAGTGAGATGTACTAAAGACTTGAAATCAAAAGGAAACAAACTGAAATGATACACAAAACAAGGGGGAAACGCTCTAGTACAGAAACTGCTGTCTGTCTCTCCAAAACACAGGCTGCCATGAAGACAATGTATAGTTACCTGCATCCATATCTGCAAAGAATGGAACAGCCAGTAAGGAAAAGAAGGAACCAGAAATTCAGTGTCTCAGAGTTGGATTTAAAAGTTCATAAGGAGAATAGACAAAAAAAATAATAAAAAAAATATTTAGTGTAAGATACACTCTATAAGGTACTACGATATTTTTGATTTCAAGCTATGACCTTGGATTAATGTTAAACACTACAATATTTTCATGTACAAAATAATTTTCTATGGCATAAAAACCTTTTGTAAAAAAACCTTCAAGAGTAAAGATTTAATATATTAAACAAGGAACAAATTACATGTTTAGTTTAGGCTTCTGAAGTCTTTTTTATTCTCTAGACACCACAAACCACAGGGCCTAATTCTGCAGAAATTCTGTACTAGCTACAGTAACTGCGGTTTTCAACAGCGAAATTGAAAGCAGCAGCACTACTGAGAGCAGTCCACTCTTCTCAATACAGGATGAGAAGTTTCCCATACGGACATGTGTCGGATACCAAAGTATTTAGGGATGCTAAGTAGTTAAAAAAAAGCTACCATTATACTCATCCCACATACTGATCTCAGTCTGGAGAACATTAAAGGAAAAATCACGAACATTGAAATAACAAATCAGATTCCTTACTGATTCATTTCTGCGTGATTAAAAGTGTATTAAGATGTAGTTTGTGGGACGGGAAAAAAAAAAACAAAAAAAAGCGAAATTTGAATATCCACATACCTTCAGGTGACTCCTCTTGGACATACGTGCCAGTCAGATACCGGTGTACAAGTGCAGACTTGCCACTTGCTAGGTTACCCACAATCCCCTGGAGAAAAAGAAAAAGGAATAAGCTGAACTGCATTTAAGCCCCATTAAAAAAATAGTATATTCAAACAAAATCTTGGTGCAGAAATAACTTCTCTGCACTCCAGGAGAAAGCCCACACAATAGAAACACTCCAAAATTGCCAACAGATAAAGTAGCTGCCAAAAAGCTGTGGCTGCAGCAGAGTAGGCACATGACAGAACATAGAAACCAAAACCAGCTGCAGTTCGCAGCGCTCCCTTACTCAGCGCGCCACAAACGCCGAGTGTGAACAGGAGGCACTAGATTGACTTCAGGGAAGAAGCCTGAAGCTCAGAGCGAGCTTGTCACCTCCTTACTGAAAGACAGAAACACATCACTGAATTCTCATACTGCAAAATTTCTCCGTAGACTATCGGCCATGTGATTCGCAATGACTCGCTACGGAAGCACACACACGATATACGTGGCTACAGACAGACAGGTCTTGGCGTGTCAGTTAGCACTTGCTCAAGTCCCTTACTTTACCAACAAGTTTACAGCTAAAACCAACCATGCCCAAACATCTGCAGCACTGGGAACATCTGACAATCCAACAGAAGTATTCAATCAAAGCACATACATTTTATAAGCTGGCTTGCTAGCATTTGTTTTTAAGAACTCGGGCAAAAGCAGAATGTAGCCCAGCACAACAACAGTTTTCTTCCCAGAGATGCTCAAATGCCAAAGACTTGGAGATTTTTTTTTTGTTTGTTTTCTTTTCTTTGTTTCAAAAGGAGTGCAAGGGAGTTCAGAAGCCTGCCTGCATCGCTCCCACAATACCACACAAGCCATTCCTTTTGAGCTGCAGCCTTGGAATGCTGGCCAACACAAGTCCTGTCGATTTGTCCCTGGGCCTGACCATCAACCAGAAGTGGACTGACAGATGCAGCAAGCAAGGTCCAAGCCTGGCTCACCGCCCAGCTCTCCCTGTCCAGGGGACAAGTGGTTTGGAGAACATTCCTTCCCAACGTTTCAAATAAACGCCTTTTCTTCTTGCTCAGTTGTCATCTCTGAAGACATTGTACTTACGTTTTTGGGGGAGGAGATGGAAACTTATTTCATCCTTTAAAAACAAACCTAAGCTTACTCTGTTCTTAAATGTTTATCTTGACCCTAACCAAAAGGTTCAGAACATAAGATCCCTGGAGAGAGGATGAACTCTGCTGAGCTGCCCGAGTTTGCCAAATAGACAGAGCCAGTACGAACAAGTTACACACAAATACACATCCCATATTCCATTTTTGTAATCCTAACTGGCGGGAAACTATCCTCCTTACCAAAAAATTACTCAAACCAACACAGTAGTGCCACTTTAAACTAACCCAATGACAATTTTAGAGTGGAAGAGGGGGTGTGAGTGAATGAAGTGCAAAAGCGTAAAGCAATCATTTATGCTTTACAACCGTGAGCAACCTTCAATTAAGACAAGGGTAAGAGTGCTGCAAAGGATGCCCACTCTCTCCAGCTGACATGCAGGAACAGCACAGATAAAGCAGGAGTTTAGGCAGAGACCAAATGGAAGGCAGTTTCTTATCACCCTCCACCCTCTACGACAGCACAAGCCTTTTAAGCATGATCAACAACAGAGGAAAATAGAAAAAAACAAGAACACCAGGAAACACCTTACTTTTTTTTCAAGGCCAGGTTGGATGGGGCTTTGAGCAACCTGGTCTAGCAGGAGAGAAGTATCCCTGCCCACAGCATGGGGGTTGGAACTAGATGATCTTCAAGGTCCCTTCCAACCTGAACCACTCTACGACTCTATGATTCTCCTCCTCTTCTTACCTGATGAGAGGATTCCCTAAGATCTCACCTCTGTGTCTGCAGTTAAAGAGACAAGGCAGCCCTCTCTTTTCTACTAGATAGGAAACCAGTATATGAAATTGCAATCTAGCAGAATTGGCCTTTCATTGTTCAGTGCAGCGCTCGGCACCACTTTTTGGGGTCTCTGCCCACCATTAACCTCTGAAAACTAGGAGCAATACACTTTACATGGGAAAAATGTGACTTGCGTTACAATTTCTCTCTAAATCAGAATTAACACTTGTTTTAAGTATGATCCTCCTTAAGTATGACAAATATATCAGCAGGTTTTCAGAGTAGTCATATACCTGTCTCCCTTATTTTATATACAAACAATATGAGTCATTTCTATTTATTTATGGATACATGTGAAATGCACAAAGTTATGACAAGCATGTTATGGAACAAAAATACCACCGTAACCCACTTCAGAAACTAGAAATGTCAGCTAACAAGGCTGTAACGCAATGCTCTGTCAGTTATGACTTGTGCAACACTGAATCATTTATTTGCATGTGTCAGCCATGCTGTAAAATAAATCCGAGCCACTGTGCCCACATCCTACTAAAGCTTGTGTATAAAAATGCATTAATGGCATTTGGTATTTTAAAGTTACCCAGCACAGAAGACCAACTCTGCTCTGCCTAGGTTTTTGGAAAAAAAGAAACTATTTTTTCTAGAAAGATCTCATATTTATTCCACCTAACACATCTTTATTTTACATCCGCCTAAATGGGATCCAGGAATACCATCATCGCTCACGAAAGTTACCCATCTCACCCAACTGACCTAGCATGCTCTTGACCATCACAGAAGCATCAACATCCCAGAACACAACACTGTGGTGATATCTGATCAGCAGAAACAGATACGCTTCTGAAAACCATAAAGAAATCAAGCCCAATATGTACTATTAAAAAAGAGAAGAGAGGGGAAGACTGGTATTCTTTCCTACACAGTATTTCGAAAAACACATCCGTCAGCTTTTCTTTATTGCAACCCTGCGTGCTTCCTCTGCTCACTCTCCCAGAGACCGTTTCTGTTCCCCTGAAATCTCTGTAGAGCCTAAGGGTATAACAACGGCTGCTGTGAAAATCAAATACCAACCTCAATTTAAGGACTGCCCAGCCTCTGTAGAGAAGACAATCTCTTCCAGTGAGCCACTAACCATCTCCTGCCGAGCACAGCCCGCTCAAGCAGCTAAGCTGGGTCTCCTTCACAACCTTGCAACATCAAGCCTCATGGCTCCATCCGTGCTGCTGCACTGCACCAACTCCTTCCCAAGGGCAGGTGTACAGGAGAGGCAGAGCAGATTTCAGGTGGAGCTCCTAATTTGCCCTTTCTGCCAGAGCACAAGTTCACAGCCACAGCTGGTGCTGTTAGCTTCAAATAATTTGCAGTGGTATAATCAAATTATTAATTTTTTAACCGTAAGAGTCCTGCTTTTATCCAGGATTATACAAACCGAAGCCTTGGATGGTAATCTCGAGGCTCATGCGTGCTGACCACTGAAAATCAATTCTCCACGGCAGCTGCAGTTTATTTCCCTACCCTTGGTTCAGACAGCACGAGGGCAAGATACCCCAGGCGAGTATTCAATGCAGCCCATGCTGTCACAACAACCAATAGTGCCCTGAGACCATCACCTCACGCTCAGTAATCATTTGTGTTCTGTACTACAACACATCGTAACTGCAGCTCTGGTCTCACCTGCAAGCCCCAAGTTTATTGGTGGGTGTTGTGAGAGAGTCGGGCTATGAGAAGGGATGAACAAGGAAACTCTCTGTAGATCCTCCTTGGCATAAGCTAGCTAATACCCAACCAACACTTCCCCAGCTCAAATTCTTAGTATTTTATTCTGTGAGGCATTTAGTGATAACTGTCTTCCAAATGACACAATCAGTTAAGCTGAATTTGGTGACCCTCTGGCCCCTCCTGTATTATGTAGTTACATCCACCGACTACCGTTATTCTTTACTTTGTGAACTGCTGAAATCAAAACCAGAAACAAAACCATACTCATGAGGAACTACAATTAAAATGCTGTTCTCTGTTTAAGTCCCATTTATTATGTTAAGTTCGACCTACGCTTTCTCTCACCTCCATAAAGACCATTAGCAATTTGGATTTCCAAAAAGATTATTTACCACACGAGAAGTGGGCTAGTGAAGCATGGTCCCAGCTCCCAATCTTCAATTTAGGTGTTTTTGCCCAATTTTACCACTCAGCAACAGGTGCTTGGATCAGAGCAGCTCGCCCAGCTACAGCTGGAAACCAGGGTCTTTGAAGGGGTTGAGAAACTGATTACACTTCATTAAATCTAGACTTCTGCATCGTAAATATCAGAGAGATGTGCCCTCAACAACTCTGTGCTGTCAGCTTGCCAAGCTGCCGGTCTGGGATCCACTACGAGGAGCTTTCAGTCCTCATGTTCATAAAGCTTAAAGGGGTAAATCTGGGAAATTTTCCCAATATGTCTTTGTGTTATTTTTCCCTTTTCTTCCACCTTTATGGAAAAGGTCTCAGCCAAGGGACAAGTTATTATAACCAGCTATTAAATCACTGTTAATTCTTTTAGCAAAACGCAGGTTTTGATTCAATATATGAAGCTTCATAATACTCTTTTGAAAATTCAGTTAAATTCTTTTAAGAAGAAAAAAAACACTTTGTCTTGAAGAAATTGTGAACAATTATTACAGTGAGATAAAAGGAGTGTTACATATTGCCTGCTAACTTCCACTTCCCACTCCCGCAGAAGCAACAGACTTCCCTACTGAGAAGACCACCCTAGAAAATTGATTCATGCAGCAAAACAAGTTGAAACAGCAATAAAATGCAAATAGATCTTTGAAGAATGATTATAAAAATAGAAGATACATAAACTTAGTAAAGATTGCTCTGTTGAAGAAAAACGTTTTACTTGTTAAAATTGCTTCCCCCCTCCACAACAGGAGGTTTAATGAAGCTTAGAAGATTTCCACCTGTGCATAACATTTTCAGGATATTTTTCAGAGATGAAAGAAAATAGAAACTCACCACTTTCAGTTCCGGTACAGATCGACTTAGCGTCCATTCCTGGCTATTTACAAAGGCATCTGTAAAAGTGGACAACATTTACAAAATGAGTACAATGACATTTAACGGTCTGCTGCACAGAATTTCATGTGTGGGCTTCGGGTACATGAGACCAAAAGTCACCAAAAGATCTTACAAGACTGACACTATGAAAAACACTATGGGTTCGGATAAATTATACAAAAAGTCAACAATGTTAGAAATTATCATTCTGCAGAAGGGATGTGCTCTCTGTAGTAAGTCTAGCTCTACCATCTCCACCAGCATTAACAGGCTCAATCTAACTTCAGTCCTTCAGCATTATGAAAAGACTCTCCCAGTCTACAGATGGTTAAACTCCTTCTCATCCACCATGACATGTTTCTTCCCTACAAGAAAAGCCTCGGACAGCTCATCACCCTAAACATCAACAACTGCAGCTGCCACCATCAGCAATAACTCCTCCACTCAGGTAAATGAGAATATTTGCCTGTTCTAAAACCAGGCTGGTTTGTATTGCACATCACACTTAATGTCAACACCACAACTAACAGCGTCAGTGGGAATGTCCCTGTCCAGGGAAAGGAGAATACGTGTTTATTTGACAAACATGCTGTTATTCAGAAGCACGATCTAGACAGAAATAAACCAAATCAGCCATTTGTTATAAAAATAAATAAAAACTATTGGGGGCAGGAAGAGATTGATTTCTGGAAAATCAGCAAGTTAAAGTTCATCATTGCGCTCAACAGATACAAAGCCCTTGGAGTTGCAGCCGGGTGCAATCTCACTGACAGCTGCACGCCAGAATAAGAGAAATAAAGATCCGCTTTTCGACCTCTAGAAACATTTCTCATTTAGCTCCTTCTGCAGAAGCCTAGTCAACTGAAAGCAAACACAAAGACGTTTCCATTACAAATGCAAGCAGCACTACTCCAGATCCTGATTTAACCCTCTCCAAAGCCACGCAAACCCAAGGAATGACTGCCTGTCGCACGCACAGAGCGCTCCTACCGAGCGGATCAGACGCAGCTTCGCAAGAACAGCTGAAGTAGTCACAGTGTTACAAGGTCAGTTCCCAGTAATATAGGGAATAACAGGTGAAAAGTTACCCCTGACCACATTGTCTGTAAACAAGCACAGGTTTTGCAAGCCATGACTTCCTCTCGGAAACGTCAGTCAGGAGAGGAAGAAGGTTATTTCGTGCTATCTTTTGATCCAGAGAAGACAAAAGTTGGAAGCAATTCACCACCCCAGATGGTATGTTCATTAACTTAAGAAACTGTCACCTGTAAGCAAGCTTTCCCACTGCCTAACTAAAAAAAAAATCTCAACGCAAACTTGTATGTTGGATTGTAGCTTTATTCCCCACTAAACGTCTTACTTTTTCTCAATTTTACAATGACACATTAGCCAAGAAGTTGGAAGCCTTCTCAATCTTCATTTATCACATCACTTTACATTCCGACTACAGAGAGAAGCTTGCATGCACTAGCAGGACATAATTATTGACATGAAAACACTTTGAAAAAATTAAGTATCTTCGTATACGACAATCTTGAGCTGCCTCCCACGAACTCACTGGAAGGAGAAAGAAAACCAAAGGCTCAGATTAAGATCCTCTGAAGACTTGGATTAACCTTTTGGTATTTCGGTTGCAAGAGAAGATGTTATGGACATCTGGCCCCTGTTGCATGATGTAAAGTTATCGGAGACGATGTGAAACTCAAGTCCCAGGTTTACATACATGCTGGATGGGGTGGTATAGCAGTTAAAACAAGTCTCTTGTGTGTAGTGTTGGTGTAGTGCCTTGGTGACAGAAGATACAGAGAAGGCAGAGTTACTGAATGCCTTCTTTGCCTCTGTCTACTCTGCCGGAGGCTGTCCTGAGGAGCCCCGTTCCCCTGAGGCCCCAGAGGAAGTCAGGGCAGTGGAGGAGTTGGCTTTAGTCGATGAGGACTGGGTTAGGGACCAATTAAGCAATCTGGACATCCATAAATCCATGGGTCCAGACAGGATGCACCCACGGGTGCTGAGGGAGCTGGCTGATGTCATTGCTAGACCACTCTCCATCATCTTTGCCAAGTCTTGGGAGACGGGAGAGGTGCCTGAGGACTGGAGGGAAGCAAATGTCACTCCAGTCTTCAAAAAGGGCAAGAAGGAGGACCCGGGTAACTATAGACCAGTCAGCCTCACCACCATCCCTGGGAAAGTGATGGAACGACTTATCCTTGGTGCCATCTCAAGGCATATCAATGATAAGAGGGTCATTAGAGACAGTCAACATGGCTTCACCAAAGGGAAGTCGTGCTTGACTAACCTCATAGCCTTTTATGAGGATATAACAAGGTGGATAGATGATGGCCGAGCGGTGGATGTGGTCTGCCTTGACTTCAGTAAAGCATTTGACACAGTCTCCCACAGCATCCTTGCTGCTAAACTGAGGAAGTGTGGTCTAGACTCTCGGGTAGTGAGGTGGACTGTGAACTGGCTGAGGGGAAGAAGCCAAAGAGTTTTGGTCAATGGGGCGGAGTCTGGTTGGAGGCCTGTATCCAGTGGAGTCCCTCAAGGGTCAGTACTGGGACCAGTATTATTCAATATATTCATCGATGACTTGGATGAGGGACTAGAGAGTACTGTCAGCAAGTTTGCTGATGACACCAAGCTGGGAGGAGTGGCTGACACACCAGAAGGCTGTGCTGCCATCCAGCGAGACCCGGACAGGCTGGAGGGTTGGGCGGGGAAAAATTTAATTAAATACAACAAGGGTAAATGTAGGGTCTTGCATCTGGGTAGGAACAACCCCAGGTTCCAGTATAAGTTGGGGAATGACTTACTAGAGAGCAGCACAGGGGAAAGGGACCTGGGAGTCTTGGTGGACAGCAGGATGACCATGAGCCAGCACTGTGCCCTTGTGGCCAGGAAGGCCAATGGCATCCTGGGGTGTATTAGAAGGGGGGTGGTTAGTAGGTCGAGAGAGGTTCTCCTTCCCCTCTACTCTGCCCTGGTGAGACCCCATCTGGAATATTGTGTCCAGTTCTGGGCCCCTCAGTTCAAGAAAGACAGGGAACTGCTGGAGACAGTCCAGCACAGGGCAACTAGGATGATTAAGGGAGTGGAGCATCTCCCTTATGAGGAAAGGCTGAGGGAGCTGGGGCTCTTTAGTTTGGAGAAGAGGAGGCTGAGGGGTGACCTCATTAATGTTTACAAATATATCAAGGGGGAGTGTCACGAGGATGGAGCCAGGCTCTTCTCGGTGACAACCACTGATAGGACAAGGGGTAATGGGCTGAAACTGGAACATAAGAGGTTCCGCTTAAACTCGAGAAGAAACTTCTTCTCAGTGAGGGTGACGGAACACTGGAACAGGCTGCCCAGAGAGGTTGTGGAGTCTCCTTCTCTGGAGACATTCAAGACCTGCCTGGACACGTTCCTATGTAGCATTATCTAGGCGTTCCTGCTCTGGCAGGTGGATTGGACTTGATGATCTTTTGAGGTCCCTTCCAATCCCTAACATTCTGTGATTCTGTGATACGGCTTAGGGGTGAACTTGTAGTGTAGGGTTAATGGTTGTAGGGTAGGGTTAATGGTTGCACTTGATGATCTCAAGGGTCTTTTCCAACCCGAACTGTTCTATGATTCTATGATATGATTCTATGGAGGTCTGACTCGGAAGCAGCACGCAATTTTCTACAACCTACTGCTTGTTAGTTCTAGTTTACTTAGTAAAGATTAAAGAAAGACAAAAAAAATGTTTTAAAAATGGTTTATTGACCAGTGAGTGTAGTGATAGGAGAAAAGGTAACAGTTGAAACTGAAAGAGAGCAGATTTAAAATGGATATTAGGAAGAAGTTCTTCACTGTGAGGGTGGTGAGACACAGGAACAGGTTGCCCAGAGAAGCTGTGGCAGCCACCTCCCTGGATGTGTTCAAGGCCAGGCTGGACAGGGCTTGGAGCAACCTGGTCTAGTGGGAGGTGTCCCAGCCCATGGCAGGGGGGTTCGCCCAAACCACTCTGTGATTCTATAAAGTACCTGTAAGTATGGTGGTTTTTTTCCTCCATCATAATTTCCTACCACAGAAACCCAGCCAAAGGGCTGGTTTAGCTCAACAAGGGCTGGTTTAGCTCACTTGGTTGAGTGTGGTGCTGAAACACCAAAGGTTGCAGGTTCGATTCCCATTAGGTCCTCATGTGTTGCCTGATCTAGTTGAGAGGCGTCCGTGTCCACAACAGTGAGGTTGGATTAAATGATCTCTAAGGTCCCTTCCAGCCTAGGCCATTCTATGATTCTATGATTACTAAACATGTTTGGGATAAGCAACATATGGATTTAAAAGCTAAACATACCTGTTACAATGAATAGGCAATAGTGACTTGAAGCACTATGGAATGGTGAAATGAACAGTACCTTCCAGTTACCACCTTATCCTGAAGACAGAAAGAGCTGTTTCGGTTGAAGTAGCAGAAAAGCATTTCTCAAAAATCATCATAGTCGGAGACCAAACAAAGGCTCCAAGCCAAGAAAGGGAAACATGACAACAGAGAAGATGGCAAAGCATGAACTGTGCTTTGAGAGTTGGTGAGGAGAGAAAAAAAAAAAACGTCTCAAGACCTGTCACAGTCCTCCAAAAACACTCTCCCTTTTTCACAGAATCACCGAATGCTAGATGTTGAAAAGAACCTCGAAAGATCATCTAGTCCAACCCCCCAGCCAGAGTAGGATCACCTAAAGTACATTTGATGTTCTGCTTTAAAAGATTGGATTAATACCAGACAAAAAAAACCTCGACTATCACTTTTTTGCTTGAGTCTGTACAGGACGATAGCACTGCACTAATTTAGCAACACCAGATCTGAAGGCCAGTTCAGAATCACTGTTATGTTGCCACCCCTGCTGCTTTTACAGAGCTTTAAGATAATTTAAATCACTTATCTTCAAGTTTAAGCCCACTACACTCATTCTGGGTTTTAGCTTTTTAAACTTGGATGTTTCAACACATGCCTGTTATGCACACAGGTAACAGTTTTTCTCCAGCCAGACAGGATCCTCACTAGAGACCCACCACACACCCTAAGAACACAAGCGTGGCTAACAGAAACCAACCCAGCTAGACAGAGAGGCAGGAGATACTAGAGGTTTCTCCCGGCATCCTGGAGTTTTCTGCACACACCATGCCCAGGGAAACCTGTATCTTAATCACTGCTCAGGGAATATGTTCCCCTGAGGTCAAATATCCTCATTCTGCTGCCATAACTAGCTGTGAACAGCCTTTTTATGGACTTGATCAGCAAGTTCACAAAAGCAAACAAGAGACCGATCCTGAGGGAACAGACACAGTTCATATCTGCGTTACTCCTTTTCAAAACAAAACCGTTCCAGCATCTGCAGGAAAACGCATCTCAAAATTCATCCCGGTTAGAACTACGGTGGGGTTTTTCCACACTCGAGCCAACTTCAACCGAGGCGGCAGCAACACCGACAGCCGGCACCAACCATCCCGCACACAGACCCTTCAGCAATTCCCACCGTCTGCACGGAGACACCTGCATCAGCGTAAACATTTGCGCCCAAGAGAAGCAGTTGTGTGCCGCCTGCAATATTCATACACACGCTCACCTTTACAACCATTTAGACAGCTGCATTCATCTCTCTTTGTCAGATTTTTTTTAATATCGCATCTTCACTGATCCTGTTTTAAAAAGATCTAATCCTGCTTGTAATCGGATCTTCTTATCAGCATTTGATTTGGCCAATGTGTCACCACTGAACAGCTTTTATCAAATATCACCACTCACCCAGTAAGCAATACACCCATCTGCTGAGTAGAGATACAATAGGAAAACTACACAAGAACAGCTGCAGAATGTAAGATAGTCCAGAAGAAATGCATCAACGCTGGACAGGAACAGAGGTTCCTCTCATAGCACCTTCCACTGAAATCTAAGGACTACCAGGCAACTTCTAAAATGCCTCACTTGACTGTCACTTGCTTCCAAGCGAGGCCATTTGTATGCAAGTTCATAGGAGGCAGTCGGCTCAGCCTCAGTAAGCAGCCCTTATTTACATCCTAACTTTAAAAAAAAAAAATCTGAAGCAATGCCAGTAAACTACTTTGCTCTTTCCAAATTCTGGCAAAACTGATCTTTCCCATTTATCTACTAGAGTTCTTTTAAAAAGCTATTGGACTGGCACAGTTACTAAATCAAGGAATATATATCCCCTCCAATAAGTCACCAGAGAGCCATGGCTGTCGGAAAGGGAGAAAAGGTGCACACATTCAGCCCCAGCTACAGCAGCCTCTCTGTACAGGAAATGTATAGTTGGGCTTTATGAAGAGCACTTCCAAAGCGCTGACCTAATGCTCCCTTTAGGATGTGTTCAATTCCGCATAAGCCTAAAACATCAACTTAACATTCTGAGCATCTGCTTCCAGGCATCTACGTAACTCCTGTTTCATTTACACTCATTGCATAAGGAGAGGAGCAAGCTTGAGGGCCAAGACTTGCTCCTTGAGATTACAAGATGGACAACGAACATCAGGACACCGGACAATTGGACCAAAGTGCTCAGGAGCTCAGCAGAAAGACGCTGGGCCACCTGTGACACTGAGGTGCGACATTCAGGTCGTGCCCCAGACACCCCGGTGGGATGTGGGAACCCAAGCCGGGCTCCAAGGTTGCTCTTGCCCCTGTACTGGGGAGCCCAGGCCCGGGGGCAGGATGGCAGCCGCAGCCAATAGCAGAGCGGGCAAGGCCAGCGGTGCGATGTCACAGTGGTAGCCAGGGGGACTCACGGTTCCAAGCCCACGTGAAGCAGCACTGGGCTCCAGTTCCGTGCCAGTGCGACTGTGGTGAGGTGAGGAGAGGGCAGGGGATGAGGGGGCTCCACACCTTGGGGCTCTGCGCCTGGTCTGCGAGCTCACCCGCGTCCCCCTTCTCGCTCCGCTTCTGCACAGGCGATATTGCCAGAGAACGTCGCGCTGTTACTGGGCAGATTTGCTGTCCCTGAATGATGTCCCAGGTCCTGGACCCCGAGGACCAAGCCGCTGGCGAGATGGAGCAGGGTGAGAGCGAAGTGTCCCTCCCGCAGCCCGGCCGAGGGGCTGTCGGGGCAGTCAGCACAGGGCCCAGAGCAGTGGCAGCGGGAGGCAGGAGCTCCCCAACCGCTCCGAGCAGCCCTCGGGGACAATCCCTCAGGGACACGTCCCCCGGCCCTGCCCAGCTACTCATTCCCGGTGGCGTTTGCTCTCTCCCCTCCAGCATGCGCGCTGTGCCGTCGCGCCCGCGCAGACCCGGACACCTGTGGGGACATGGTGCTCTCGCCAACAGTCAGAGCCCATGTCTTCTGCCTGGTGAGTGCCCCCGAGGCTCCCTCCCTCCGGCCAACAGGCAGGCCCTGCCCTGCTCTCCTCATCAGCTCCTCCTCTTTCCCCTTCGGCAGCAATTTGCCAGCGACCTTCCCCAGCTGTGGCTGGAGGAAGGCCAGCAGCTGGCTTTCCGCACCAGGGAGATCCGGCGGGTGGCTGAGCGGGCCGTGCGGAAGGTGAGCACTTGACAGGGCCAGGAGGGCTTTGCGGGAGCTCAGCCCAGACCCCAGGAAAGACACCCCGGCCCTTCCGAGGGCTGGGGCTGGCTGCGGGGGCCCCAAGGCTGCCGCTGACGGGGGATGCCGTGTCCTTTCCAGGACTGCTTCGTCTGTTGCAAGAGCGGAGCGACTGTCAACTGCTCCGAGGTGGACTGCACTCGCAGCTTCCACCTCCCCTGCGCTGCGGAGGGAAAATGCGTCACCCAGTACCTTCCGCAGCGCGGGTACCTCCTCCCCCGTCCTCGCTGTCACTGCCAAAAGACCTCGCCTTGAAGGTGACGCCAGAGCCCAGAAGCAGTTCTCGCCTCACCCATCCCTTTGCTCCTTCCCCCAGGGCCTTCTGTAGCGACCACAGCCCCAGGCAGATGATGGAGGCAGCTCCCCAGAAGGGGACCTCCTGCATCATCTGCCTGGAGGCTCTGGATGACGAGCAGTCCTTCCGCATCCTCCTGTGCCCGACATGCCAGCACGCCTGGTTCCATCGGCACTGCATCCAGGTGGGAGCCCTTCCCTCAGCCCCGCGGGCACACCCGGCGCTCGGCACCACCAGAGCCTCACTCGTGCTCCTTCTGGTTCTCCCCCAGGGGCAGGCCGTGCGTGCTGGCGTGTCCTGCTTCACGTGCCCGCTCTGCCGAGACAGGGAGGCCTTTCAGCGGGAGATGACCCGCATGGGCATCCGCGTCCCCAAGAGGTTGGTATTGTCCCTTCCCACCTCACAAGGCAGGAGGGTGCAAGCGCCGGGCCGCGCCAGGGGCTGCCCCCGCTCTGTCCTGGCCCTCCGCTCTCCCCTGTGCCCGGGAGAGCAGCGACGCTGGCGTCTGCTTCTGTGGTGACCCACCGGGGGCCCATCCATTTTCCTTTCTCCATCAGGCCACCAGCATGGGAGACCCTCCAGGCATACGCAGGGCTCATGGACAGGCATGGGCGCTGCGATGCCAGTGAGTGCCTCTGCCCAGCAGGGAGAGAGCGGGCAGAGGAGGAGGGGTAAGTGTCCAAAACTGACCCCCGTGGCTCCGCACAGCAGCTTTCTCTCGGCACGGGCTCCAAGCCCAGCAACTGCAAAGAGCTCTGCCGAGAATCCCGCGCTGCCGTCCCTTTCTCCTCACAGCCATGTACCCCTTTGCTTCCCCAGGCCCTGGCAACTCCTCCTCTGCTCCTCCTGCGCGGCAGAAGGCACTCACAGAGGGTGCTCCCGCCTGGGGACCAGCGCCCAAAGCTGGGAGTGTGAGGGCTGTGCTGGTCCGGGCGCCGGTAAGAGGCCGAGCCCCACAGGCTGGGCAGAGCCTCTCTGCTCCAGGAGGGCTGGGGCCACCCCTCGAGCAGGCGATGCCCCTGACCTTCCCGCTTCTCCTTGCAGCCTCCAGTGCCACCGTGGAGGTCGCCGGCCCCAGCAGCCCAGGCCGGGAGGCTCCGGCGGCCCCCTGCAGCCCACCACCACTGCAGGGCAGCGGCCGCTCCAGCCCCCCTGGGCCCATGCTGCTCAGAGAGTCCACCCGCGCGCAGCGCCGGGCCCAGGGGCCGTACCACCGGCCGGGCAGGCGTCACCAGCGGGGCCGGGCGCCCCTGGCACCTGCCACCAGCCACACTCCCAGCCGGGCGCTGCCGGAGCCCTCCCGCGCCTCCCTGTCTCCCGCCGGCGCCAGCACGTCCCCAGCGCCCAGCGACGGCAGCCCCGCCAGCGGCCCTGGGCCCCTGCGGGCGCCAGAGCGCTCCCGCTCGCGCCGCAGGGCCCAGACGCCCTATGGCCAGCGGGGCCGCCGTCGCGGGCGCTGAGAGAACACCACGTGCTGGCCCCGCTCTCCCTCCACGGCCACCACCAGGTGGGCTGGCAACCTCCGCACTCTCCCTTCCTCACCATCACCCGCAAAGGCCCACAGCTTCTCCCTCACCCCTCTCCTTCCTCTTCCCCCAGGCCCTCCCGCTGGGCACTCCGCCCCCAGCCAGCCGTGGAGGCGGCTCCGCCGCACAACACCAGCGGCCTCCTCTGCCTGGAGCCTGGGGAGGGCCGGCCCTCCTTCCGCACCTCGGCGCGCCCCCGGGGCTGCGTCCAGGGGGGAGCCCGGCCGCTTCGTGCCCTTCGCCTTCCCGGTTCGCCTTCCAGCCTCCAGCGCCAGCGTCGGGCCCAGCAGCCGTACAGCCGGCCCGGCAGGGGCTGCAAGGGCAGCCTTCGCCCTCCCGCTTCTCCTCGCAGCTCCAGCGCCAGCTCGGAGCTCACAGCCCCACTGCTGCTGCCCAGCCTTGGCAGCCCCACGGCTCCCCAGGCCTTGAGGCAGCTCCTGCTCCGGGCCCTGGAAACAACCGCTTGTGAAACCGCTCCCGGCTCAACCGTCGGCCCCAAATCCCTGCAGCCGGCACAGGGGACGCCACGACAGGAGCCGCGTGCTGGCACCCAGGGCCGAGATCTGCACTCCCGGCCAGGCAGTACTGGGGCCATCCCACAGCTCCCGAAACCAGCAGCCCCAGCACCGGGTAGAGATATCTGCCCTGACTGAGCAGCCACTGTCCCGTGTCCAGAAGACATATAGAAACCACGAACATGTGAAAACTTCATCAAGTCTCAAACATGGCAAGTCGTGGAGAACTTTCCGCAGCATGCCAAGCCAAAAGTAAACTTAAGAAATGCAGAGAGACCAGCAGCAGAAGTTCAATCAAGAACATAGCCTAACAGATCGGCTCTAGGAGCCTTACGATTAAGGTACTCAAAAGAGGACTACAACTTGGTCTAGATGTTTTTCAAGTGCCCAAATTAAGCTGAGAAGCAGGGCCTTGGGCTTGGGCTCCTCTCCTGCTGTCAGCAGAGGGTAGAGCCAAACATACAACCCCCTTGTGATTGCCTCATCTGTGGTCCCACAGCTTCTCCACCAGCTCCTGGAGTCCGTAAAGTAGCAAAACTGGCAGGAATTAAAACCCTTACTACAGCCTTTTGCAGAACCAGAATCAATCCCTAACTTGCCCTTACAGTCAACTACCCACTTTCAAGGGTTTGCTTTGAACTATTGCTGACTTGGGAAGTAGTGGAAAAGGAGAAGAAATTCACACCCAACCCAACCATGATATGAAAGAACTGACCACAATGAGAAGCCAACAAAATCAACAGTTCCTTTCCAAATGAATCTATTCCTTCCGAAGGCACTTGCCAAGCGATTCCTCTGTAACTGTATGCTTATTACTTTGGTCATCACTTCAGGACACTAATAAAGATTCACAGTTATTTCAAATGCATGAAAACATGTCTAACCACTATTCCTTCACTCGTGAAAATATCAACTAATTTGCACTTACAAATCTGATGCTTTGAATTACCACCTTTTTTTTTGCTTTAAACAGAATTCATTGGCCTATAATTATGCCAATAGCTGTCATACCACAGCAACATTACAACACAGCTAACAAGTAAAATCCACAAATTAACATGCAAAAACTTGAGTATCAGATCAGGAGGGTGTACTCCAGTTAAGCGTGATTCCATGAAACTGTTTTGAATAAGTATTAATTATATATAACTGCATGAGATTTCTAAGTTAGCCTGCATTACTCTTCATAATCCCAAGGACCATTTCTACGCCATAGCTCTGTTTCAAAACACTCTTCCCCAACATAATTAACTCCAGCAATATGCCCTCATAGAATTTTGATGATATGT
The DNA here is from genome assembly GCA_020746105.1 of Trogon surrucura. Taxonomy (NCBI): domain Eukaryota; kingdom Metazoa; phylum Chordata; class Aves; order Trogoniformes; family Trogonidae; genus Trogon; species Trogon surrucura. The sequence goes on along the minus strand of CM036621.1, from coordinate 47,734,743 downwards.
TTGTATAGTGTGATTGGAACACGCCTGCTTCTCCTTTCCCCATACCTATGCATGCATTATTCCTTTCTTCATTACTATCTGCAAAAGATGGCTCAAGGGATAAGAATTAAACTTGCCATTTTATCTGCAAGACTCAGCAGCAGGAAGAACTAGCCAAGGCTGTACAATAGGAGGAGGTTTCAGCTGATCTCCAGTTTCTCATGGGTCAAGGAAAACCATCAGTCACAGGCAAGTATTAGGCCTGACGGGCAAAGGTGTACGTGGGTGAAACAAAACATGAGAACTCTTTGTTAATGTCAACACGCTTCAATAAAAAAGAAGCATTGGATTTTATCACCACATAAGTTTAAAAAAAGATGAGTGAGCAGATCCCTGCTACTGCTTTGGAGAAGTACAAAAAAGAATAAATCTACCATTTAAGCCAAGGAGTAGACTCACACAGGTAACAAAAACATCAGAAGCCCTGACACATTTTTGGCTGGTTGGTTTGTTTAAGAAAAACAGAAAACACAAGACAAAAAGCCCTTTAAATATTATTTTGAAAATCTGTACATTACAGAAGCATTGATCAGGTAGAAGAGGCACTGGAAGGTAAATTTCCAGAAAGCCAAGAGGCCAAAAAGACAAAGCAGAAATATGGCAGTTGGAGTGAGGAAGAGTGATCCAGTCTGAGGGCCTGGATTTATTCATCCTGCTTGGTCCTTCCTCAATTGAAACGCACCAAGAAGCCACACAACAACCTTCTGAAATAAACTGTCTCAGACATCAAGTATCCTCAATGTGGGAAGTACAGCATTTTAATTCTGATCAGCTACACAGTAAAAGAAATATAATGAAAGCTATCGTGACCGTCTTGACAAAGCTAACTTCTCCTTTCCCTTAAGTACCTGGTTACTGCTACACACACAGGTTTTGAGCATCCAAAATGCTTGAGAATATTTGCAATACCTTTTTATTGCAAAAATATGCCTTAAAAGAAGTTTTCCCTCAAACCAACTAATTTTAACTAAAATTTCACGTGTTCTTCAATTTGCAATTCAATTACAGAAGTTCGTACATTGCTCTGTTTTAAAAAGAAAACAAAACCAAACTTTTATTAGATCTGTGAGGCAATCTTCCCTTCCCGGCATAATTTACACTAGCATGTTTACAAGTTAGAAACAGAACACATCATGAAACAGCATCTGGTCTCTTTAGCAAAGCAAGGCTCATGGATGAGTATTTGTATGGACGTCACAGGACCCAGCAAAACAATTTACTTGTAGTAGAAATGCCTCAGAAAGGAATGACTTCCTCCAAGTTAATCCCAAGACCCATGAAAGTTAAGGTCAAAAGGTCAAACCGTTGGAGACAGAACGTGACAAATAAGCTTGGGGATTTGCCTTTTTTTTTTCTTTTAAATAAAGAAACCTAACTTAGAGCTACACCATGACTATGAAACATTTGATGCATCAAACAAACAGCAAAGCATGAGTTGTGTAGTCCACAAACACACTCTCTGGAAGAAACAAAACCCCCACTACCACATGTTGATTTAAACATATTGGAAGAGATTTACATAATAAATAGAACCACATGTATAAAGTTGATCAACTGAAGTCTTGTTTGCATTACTTTCCGACTTTGGAATTCCAGTGAACTCAACCTTCACATCTAACTATAGACATACACATTACATATGAAAGGAATGACTTTCGTCAATAATTAATCACAGTTGTATGTCCTGTTCATTTAACTTCTGCATCAATGATCAAAAGTTTCAGCTACGCATGGTGTCAATTATTTATTTTTAAAACATGCACCAAAAAGATAGTTGAAGTTGCACTTTCTTTGTCAAGCTTACTTTGCCACAAAATAGCCTTCGTTATTTTATTTTTTTTTATTTCCACCACTACATTTTGAGTTTCTCAGTTCTGCCTAGACATCACTACAAACTACAAGATCCTTGGCTACTTGAAAACCTCAGTTTCGTAATTCAGCTCCCGCCAGACTCATCTTCTCTATTATTTCCAACACTAAGGTGTACATGCTGTTTTGGTTCCCTATGGACACAAGGTTGTGGTGAAATCTGGGGATATTTGATGGTCATTCTTGTCAACATCTATGTACTCCACAGCATAACACAGCAGCCGACTTCCAAGAAGGTCTGACTGTTTCAGAACTCTGCATACAGCACCCCTGCTTAGAAGAAATTTAAGTTTGTGTAAAACAAGTTATTTCTTTAAACCCAGGAACAACCACTAAAAACTAACAATGTTATTGAGAGACAACAGGATCAAAGTCAATTCAACTGTTCGTAATTCAGAAGAGGGAAAGGAAGTCACAATATAAAACCAGATAAGTTTCACAGCAGTTATAGGAATAACCACAGGAAAAGCCTGTTTTCAGTGGTCAGCAATCGGTTTCTCCCCATACTTGATTTTTCCTGCTGGAGGCCCTTTGCTAACCTAAATGATCTCCATTTATTGCCATGGGCAACAGCAGCACGGCAGCTAATCAGAGCACAGACTTCATACTTTTAACCGGGACTGACTAGATTTCTACCACCCTTCCCATCTTTTTGGTCTCTCCTGCCTAAAAAAACCCCACAAGCCAATGAAGTTCACCTGTCGATTGGTGTTTTGGGGCAACTTTAGCTGTCCCAGTAGCACAAGGACAGTCCAGTCCACAGCCCACCACCAGCAGTGCCAGCGCAGGAGCTTCCACTTCATTCCTTGTCCTGCACCAGCCCTTGCTCCACTAACCTTGTTCTGCCCTTTATTGTCACTGAAATATCTCACCCTTGACTAGCAAATTCAATTCCAAGCCTGAGAAGCTCGCAGATTCCTTTTTGTCTGACTGAGATGAAAACCTAATGCCAAACCTGTCCAAAAGGAGGGATGAGCAAAGAACAGCCAGATGTCTCTGCAGTGGGACATGAAAAGACTTAAATCTTCCATGATTCTTGGAAAGCTTCTTAGTAAGAGCTTCCCTCAGGCTATCCCAAAGCCCCTTTGCTGCCCTTTTATATAAGAAAAGCTATTAAAAAAAAAAAAAAAAAAAGCCAAGGGATTTCTCTGGAAACCCTCAGCAAAAGATCCTTTTCTTTTTGATAAGAACAGGAGCCCTCAAAAAACATGGGAATGAAGTACCAACAACTGCATCGTACCCCGATTCCCCCTGCAGAATTTCTGTACCACAAGCAATATTTTGAGTTACTTCCTACTTTGAAATAAAAACCTAAAAAGCGAACAGGTACAAAAAATATTCCTACAAGCTCCCGCTTGCCCGCAAAGATGCAAATAAAACCACACATCTCTCCTTTGGAGCTGTATCAAAGGAGCATTTTCAGAGCGTGTTTCCCAATGCTTATGTGCTGATTTTCTCAGCAAAAAGAACAAAAATATAACTTTAGGGTTGAGACTTGTGATAGTAATAAAATATCCATTTTTCAGGGGAGGGGTGATCTCTCAGCACATATCCTCTATAACTCAGCCCCCAAGACAAAGCATCAACTCAGTTCTGTTCCAACGAAGTACAGCAGAAAAATATTGTCATATCCTTATTTTTAAGCTTTGCAGAAAATATTATCTGGAAGACCATGTCACATTCCAAAAGGCCCTTTTTAGATACTAGTTTTCTGATTCAACCTATACCTGCTTAAAAAAAAAAAATTCAAAAAATCAGTCAGTTTTCCATATAGATTCTCTCTGCTTATATCTTCTATTCTGTATACAGTTACAACAATAGCTATTTATATATTCTTTGTATAAATTTCTACATATCTATTTACATATAAAATACAATTTCTAGTGTCAGAGGAAGTGATGTTATTTTCCTCCCTAGCCAGTCAGTTTGATAGAATTACAAATAATACGGCGGAATTTCCCCTACATGCCAATTACAAATTACTGCTGCAACCACACAACTCCAAACAGCCCCTTTTTATCCTTCCTGAGCTGCAGAAGTGTCATTTATTCTTCTTACTCAGTTTAACCCGAAGCAGAATTGTGCCCTCCCAGGCCTGCTCTGCACAGCTTGGGCTGGGAACCTCGGGCAGGCTCTGGTGAGTGCTGGGACGTCACCTCCCACCACGCACGACACCGTGTTTACACTTCGTTAATAGGATTAATACACACATTGCAGCAGAAGTCATGAAAATTGCCACATAGCAATTCAATTACAATCCTGAAATGAGGGATTTTTTTTATGAGCTGTCAAGTTTAAAAGACTCCCCCAGCCCTCCCAGTGTTGTCAGAAAGGATAAAATGCCAAGAGCTCTTACGCTTCCAACAGAAATGTTTGATAGCGGTTACATTTACTGCTGGCAATACCCACTTGCTAATTACAGGACAGAAAACTGCTCTAAATTTGGCTTCTTTAAGGCATCAGGCACCTCAGTTCAAACTCACTAGGGACCCACGTATATTTGCCATCTGAAAAACTATGGCCTGTAACTGAGAACTATATTAAATAGATATTTAGGTCAAACCTAAAATCCATCTTCCAATAGCAGGCAGCAGCTGCAACAGCGTTATCCTTTGTGCTGCCATGGAAACAAAAGGAGGACCGGAGATGGAGCGAGCTACACAGCCTTAACAGTCAAGGAGTCAGCCTTTCCTAAAATACAGGTTTGGGCTTGGGAATTTAAGAGCATTTTTCTCTCACCACTGCACTTCAGTTTGGTCTTGAATTTTTAAACAGTTGAAATGGAAAAGTATTTTGTTGGTGCTAATATTCCCGCTCTCCCATCCACCTGTCTTACATTCACAGCTAGACTTAATGTCATTGAACATGCAGCTTCTGGGTGATTTCAAAGATCTCCTTTCCTTAGCTCTCACAGCTGCAAGAAGTCCCACACTCCCTACAACAGGATTGAATGAGAAATAATGTTCTGAAGTATATTCCCCAAAACCAGTTTCATGCTTCAAGTTTTACATCTAACACCACCAAAGAAATTTGTTCTGTCCTTAAATATAAGGTAGCTCCAAGCCAAGACTGGTCATCTTCACCCCCTTCAGCACGCCCCAAAAAACCCAAACCAAAATTCCAAAACCAAACAAAAAACAGAGAAGGTGTTTTGTCTGTAAGATATTTATAAAGAAAAATAAATTACATACTTCAGAAAAACTTAACATTCCCTGTATTTTCACAGTAGGTTGGGTTCCGGAGCTGGTGCACAGTTACTTAAAAAAAAATAAAAATAAAAATCCCACAGATAAAACTACTATTTTCTCTTGAGACGACTCTGTCATCAGAGAAGTGCAGCGCACTTCAGAGACAGGTGTTCTGAGCAAGGATCATCAGGATTACAACCCAACTCCAATATTCAGCAGCATCCCTCAGAGAAACGTGACACTGAAAAATACTGGTCCTGGCTGGCCCTTCTACAACAGCGCCATGATGACCACAACAAGAAGCTGAAAGGAATATGAAAAGAGGACAAAGAAAAAATGAAAGCATCATTGTAGTAAAGATTTTTCCTGCCCCAATAAAACTGGGCAAGTACACGATCACTTTGAAACTAAGGATATCTTAACTGGTTCACCCCAGTCTTACTAGTCCCAGGTACCAGAGCTCTGGGCTGCCCAATGCCTCAAGTTACATCTGGCCCTGCCATGAAATAATATCTTTCCTTCTTTTTTTTTTCAGGTGATAAACTGTATTTCTGTAAGCACCAAAGCCTCAGAGAACACCACTAAACAAGTAACCACGGTAGTACTGGGCTCCAGGAAGAAAAAGAAGCCACTGGAGACGAAACGTTTGGTAAATGTCTTATTTTGTAAGCAGGTCAGTGTCAAAGGTGAGGTCTGGTTTATGCCGTCCTGTCTCAAGGGAAGGGTAGTACCAGTGCAGGAAAGATTATCCCAAATGTAACTAAGTGAAACTCTAGTGATAAGGTTGTGAGCTGTAAGGAGTCATCAAGGGAGTGGACACACTTCTTCCAAACTGCTGAATACCTGTGGTGAAAATAGAGGACTAAACCCATGCCTGAGCAAAGACGTTCAAAGTACCCATATGAGACACTTCAAAAATCACAGCCTATGTCGTTCTTTCCTGACTACAGACACAAACAAGGAATTAGCCTTTCTTATTCAAATCGGAGTATTAACGAGAAACCCCCACAGATGAAGAGGGACAGCTGATACAGCTGGCAAAAGAAGAATCAATGCCAAAGTATAAATTCAAAAAGATGAAGTGGGGGAAATGAGAAGAAAACTCTAAATGAATACAGAAAGGGATTTTATTTGGCAATTCAGAAAGAAGAAAGTCACAATGGTTGTAAATAAAAAAATTACTGAGATGCATTGCTTGGCAAGCTGAAAAGATCTGGCTTTTCCAATAGATCAGAATGGTTGTAACTCAAAAGGCAAAAAAAACCCCAAAACAAGAGGAACCTGGCAACTACTTATTAGAGAAAAAACCAGTGACTTTATAAGTAAAACAGCAACAATACTCAATGAAACGCAAGCATGCAGGGAAAAGACAGGCTAGCCAAAAGGCTTCTACCACTGGGATTCCACAAAAAAGATTATATTTGGGCAACATCAGAACACCACCAAAAATTAAGCAGCAGAACATGAAGTAAATAGAAGTAAATGTAACCCTGAAAAGAAAAAACAAAACAAAACAAAACACAAAAATCAGAACAGGGACTACCAAGGCACACTTAATAAAAGCGACAAAAACACAAACTCTTAAAAGAGGGGCAAACACCAAATAATCGATCTGCCCTCCTACTCTGGCAGGGCCGGCAGCAGACGGGAACAGACGAGGTGGCATCACACACACCTTGCCCCTGCTCTCACCCCACTTAGCTCAACACGGTTAAGAGAGAACTGGCCTCTTCATACAAACGCAGCCCTTCACGTATTTAATCTGTCAGCTAATAGCTGACACTCCCAAAGTCCTACAAGGACTCGCAGCCCAATCACCTTTTGCACTATAACAAATGAAAAATTTATTGGGCTGGTTTTTAATCTGCTTCTTACAGGTTTCACAAGACGCTTCCTAATTCTTGTGTAACAAAGGGGATAATCAAGAGCGATTCCATCTTTACTGCCCTCCTCTCCCACGATGATCTCTCATTCCTTTCCCCTCCCAGGCTGCACCACTTCGCTTAGCTGGATTGGCTCTTGCCTGGACCAAACTTACCGCCTTTCTAATGCACCTTTTTGTTCCCCTGTACTCATTTCCAAATGCGAGGTCCACAATCACCCCCGCAAAGCCTCCAGAGATGTGCACGCTGTGCCCTTTTAATGGAGGCATGACAACTCGCTCTGTTTTCTGTCCTCAACACTCTTTGCTTCGAGCCCTGCAGAGCACTTGATTCGCGATTTCCACAAGGCTCTTGCAGATGCCAAGATCTTTACTGAGACTTCCAGCTCACTCAGAGCTGTGATACACGAGGCAGGACTGCGCTCTCCTCACCCACATGAAGTTTTATCTGCCAGTATATCCACCACTAACCATCACAAGACTTTTCTGTAACTCTGCACAATCACCCTCCTGTTTTTTACTATCCCAAAAGAACTGTAAATTGTCACTCTCTCCTCATCCCCTTTCCCACAGCATTTATCAATATCTTAGGGAGAAGAGGCTGCAGCACAGATTCCTCCAAGACTTGCTGCTGGGTTTTTCCAAAGGCAAAAATCAACTGTGTATTCCTATGCACAATTTCCTACTTCTCAAAAAAGTTATATACGCAAGAGGGCTCTCCCTCTTCTCTGATGTCTTGTGTGAGAGTAATTCTGCCAGGCATGAAAATGAACAGATTTCCACCGTCCTCCCCCAAAGAACTCCGGTAAACGTGAGGCATGATTTCCCCCATAAAAGCCAAGTCCGCTTGTTCCCAATACATCATTTATCCATCCATCTGTAGGGTCCATTCTCCATTTCTCAGCTCGGTGGTTGCATGCTGTAAATGTGATCAATGTGGACAGAGGCAAACACTACCCCCCCTCACACGCATGCAGCCACGATGAAGACAACGTGGTTAAATGAGTGTGATCCAATAACTCGGCTTACAAACCAAACACTCCTCTGTGTGACTAAATGCTTTTCCCTCCAAAGCAACTTGCAACGAACCAGTTCTACACGAGACTGCAAAATGAGCAATGGTGCGATCGAGGATGTTTTGTTCCTTTGTTGGCCTAAACCGCCTGGTGCAGTCACAGCACCCAGACGCACAAATACGCAGCATCCAAGCGCAATTTTTACAAATGGACTTATGGTTCAACTTCCCTGCTTGTCAAAATCTGCACTCTGGCATCGCACCATCATTCAGATCTACTTTTTCAGTCCTTTAGATTGCGGCTACAAGAAAATGGGCCCAGCGTGTTTGTACAGAAGTACATCTAGAATAACATTTCCCCTCTCCACAAGGGAAATTATGACTTGTTTATGCAACACATTTCTGAAAACATTTTTTAGAACTCGAGTCATGTCTCCAAGTTTGCTGTGCTGGTTGTCAAAACAGAGCCTTTTTTTCCCTGACTATACCATATGTAACACTAAGTCCACTTTCCCTAACTTGATATCACCCATGCAAGATTTGGAGATGATTCGTGGAAAATACACAAATGAGACACTGTTCTCCAGAGAACGGTACGGCAGGAATAATCTAATGGTTTTTATATTTATTCGCCTGATGCACATCTAACTTGTTTAAACAAGGCTTTTGTCAAACGTCAAAAAAAATGTTAATGCAATCCAAGGCATGCTCTCAAAGGGAATTAACGCTGAGCTGGAACCAATGTGAAAGCCTTAGTTACAGCAACGAGGAAACAGTGAAAAGGGGCCCCTTTTTATTTCAATTGCAAATAGATCCACACAGATAGAACAGTTTATTTCCTAATAACCAAGATGGAGAACCGAGAGTGGGAAACTGGGGTGGGGGTAGGTATTGGAAATGCCCGGTTTGCGTCTGCTCGGCAGACTCTGTCTCCCCAGTCTCATGGGGCAAGGAAAGGGCTTTCCCCCCCATGAAGGCAGCCCAGGGACCAGCAGACACCCTGGATGCTCCCCCATTCCTCTTCCCATGACTGCACAGGGGCACTCAGGCTCAGCTTCAGCAGCGCAGATACTCGCCTCAGACACCCAATTAGTTTTTACTTTCCTGTGATAAGGATAATGCCCATTTATCCAATTTCATCACCATTTTGCCTAAGAGACTGTCAAACCAGCAACACACTAAACCGTCATGGAACGAACAAAGCATCACCAAAAACCCGTCTTAACACACTGCACAGATGAGCAAGAGACAGGGTCCTGAAGCAGGGAGAAAGCAAAGAGCAAAAGGCTGCCATTATCCACTGCCTTAAAACTGTTTACAACATAATAGTTAAAAGAGGTAATACATGACTAAACACTCCATTAGAAAAGTGGTTTCCTTCCCCAGCTTCATATTTAAAAACACCTGCTATTACAAGACACTTGGGAAAAGAGCAGACCTGTACCAGTAGGAATTATTTATCTTGGAAACTCAAAACATTCGCCAGATGAACTTTAGACTTGGTGACTAACTACAGCACAAAGCCTCTTTCGACTTCCATTCGCAGATAAAACTCTAAGTTTGTAGGGAACTGAAGGCAAGGAAATCAGTCACCGTGATCCACAGATCTGCAACCATCCACTACCACTCCTTTGCCTTCTCCTCCTCCCAGGCAGCCTCTCCCTCCTCACCCTCGACTCGTTCTGGAGTGGCAGCAAGAGAGTCAGGCAAAAACGACGTTGCAAACCACGTGCACGCTTACATTGAAATCAACTTTTTCTAAGCCTCAACAGTTACCGCAATGTATGAAAGGTCTGACATGTCACGTCAAGTCTGTGAGGGGAGAGGGAAAGAATTATTACCATCATTACTACATTGATTACCACCAGTACAAAAGCCATGCTCACAATCCATCTTCCCACATCATATGAAGAATTAGTGCAATACCTCGAATCGCTGAGACCTAAACCAAGGCAGAATCAGACGTGCCCCTGAGGCTACGGTGACATTTTATTGGAAGTAAAAATTCCAGCCTATACACAAATACCTATTTACTACTACTACTCCACTTGAGGTTTATAACGCTTATTTTTTAGTTTTGCTAAAACTGGTAATATCACATTTTTAAAAAATCTTTTACCAAGGAACAAAACTAGTTGTTCTCAGTCTTTGCAAAAACCTTGCCCTCTGGCTGCATTCTCATTTGTGTTTCTTGTGTTTCCTGGGTGAAGCCAAGAAACTCAAGTATGTTTTCAGAGCTTCATCAGGTTCCCATCACCTCAGGCACCTACTTTAAACTCAAACGATTGTACTAGAAATATTATCTTTAAAGAAGCCCATGGAGAGTTCAGGAATCAGAAATCAACATAGCTACCCCCCAAGAGACCTGCACTTCCTTCTGTACAAACCTATTCTAATGCTTTTTGTGCTATTTTACAACATGCAAGTGAGCCCTGTGGAAAGGAGAATTTGGAAAAAAAAGAGTCCTCTTGCTGCATCTTCAGGCTCTTCTGGTTTCACTGATGACACACTTGAGCAAGCCACGCTGTAAATTGACTCCTTGCTAAACCCCTGCATCCAAACACTGAAGAAATTACTCCCACTTCGTATTCTGTTCCTTGTTAATGCCATAACCTCCTACTGCCTTTTCATGAGCCGAGAAAAGAAAGCTGGAGGCCAGTTATCCCAACACAGCCTCTACTCTTTTTCACCTTTGTACCACTTCCTAAGGTAAACTCAACCAGATTAACAACTGAAATTCATTATCAGAATTTTTTTTTCCCCCGTGTTTGGAGAAAACCTGAAAGTCAAAAACCACATAAAGCTCTAAAACACACTTCAAAGGTAGCAAGAAGGGTGTCAGCCTCTACTCCTAGCAACAGCACAAACACATGCTCTTAAAAAATAATTAACACAATCAAGTACGGTCTTAAATCCATAATAAAACACAGCCATTTAGAAGCAGTACAATGGAAAAACAGAAAGCAAATAGCTGCAGTCTACGTTTCTCAACAAAACCACCCAAAAAGTAGCATCAGAATGCTCTACACTGAAAGTGTCCTTCAGCATCTTGAACTCGGCAAGACCAGCGCTGGCTCCTGCGTGAAGCTGCTGTGGGGGAGCCCTGCGTGGGTCGCAGTGCTGCCTCGCCCCACCGCTCCCGCCAGACACAGCCCGAGCCTCATCCTCCAGGTGCAAAAAAGGGGATTGCTCCGGTTTTCCCATTTGAGGACTTCCCCCCTGGTTCTGCAAAATACAACTGTGCCATTGAAGTCCTCTGGCCTCTCCACATCACCCTCCATTAGACCAGGTTAGGACAGTACCGGGAAAGCGCAAACCAAAGGACGACACACATCAGCCAGAACTCAAATATTCTGACAATCCTGTTCTCGGGGACAGCAGCAATGAGGCTGCGTTTGCCGTATTTACCTGACTGACATCTGCTCATTTTTTGCACTTAAACCAAGACCGACAGTTTCCACTAAACCTGCCACAGCACTACCAAAAGCTGCACTTGCACCATGAAAGGAAAACTCGAACTGTCTTTAGGACAGCATATACAGAGACAAGATGTGGTTAGCACATCAAGTCAGCTACTGGTGCAGATCAAAACAATTTTTGGCTGCTCCTCCCCGTTTATATGGATTTATTTTCTCCCAGGCAAAGGCAGGGACCAGGACAAGCACAGTGCACGCCGCAGCTGCTGCCAACAGCTGAAGCAGACCCTGTCATGGCTACAGGATTTTGAATTATTTTTTTTTAAGCTACAGTGCATAAGAGTTCACATCCCAAATTGAAAACAAAGCAAACCCCAAAATAAACTACTAATTAAAGGGATTCGTTCCTCCAGGAAGCCTGACATAAACCACCGCTGTGGGGTTAAGAATGTATTTTTAGCACTCAGTCCTTCCAACATTTTTACTGAGTCTGCGCAAGCAAGCCAGAGCCTGACTACCCATGTTAGCATCATTAAAAGCTCTGTCTAGGAAGTGGGTTTTTCACATAACTTTATCTGAAATGCCACAGGACATTTGCATAAACCAATTCTCAACATTACAGGAATTTCTTCTCCAGCACCAAGGGTTCCATGCCCTGCACAGCAGCCAGTAAGTGTTTGCAGCTGTTTTCAACCCCATTGCCTTGCCATGCTGGGTCAGGCACGGACACCCTATGTGAAAAGAAACTTAACAAGCACAACTGGTTATTACTCATCATCTGTAAAAATTTTCTGCTTAATTTTTCAGCTGGAGATTTAGCACTCCAACAATGAGCATGCAACTGCAGTGCCTGCTGCTCGAAACAAATCACGCAGACTCCAGCTCTCTCCCACAACGGCCTGTGCAGAACACATCCCCTAACACACAGCGCACAGCAAGAACAACAGTTTTTCTTACCATTTATACCTGAAATATTCTAGCAGAATTCAATTCATTGCCTATTTTTAAGAAATCTGACACAATGTTAAAACCACACATTACTACTTGCCACTGATGACTTCTCCACTTAATTCATAGAAGCCACGGCGATTTTTACCATCCTGCAGGTTACACTGTCAATTAATAATACTACTTATTACATAACAAAAGCCTGAACTCAACAGTTAAAGGCATGAAGGGAAGGGAATGGTTTTCAAAGCAAAGGAAAAACAAGTATTTTCAAGTTAACTGTCCACATTTTGCTCTAGGAAAGCTGTTGCCGAGGGTATGCCGTAGGAAAATGTCACCTCCTTGGTGCGAGGAAACTGCGCCGGTAATTACCTGCAACCCAACACGCTAATGAAAGGCTCAACGCACTTCCAGCAACAAGCAACTGCACTTGGAGGAAGCCAGGCTGCTTCATAAAGGCACTTTTCTGCCACAGGGCTAAATACACAACTCCAAACTGATCTGTGACACACTGAATACAGACTGTGAGAAAAAAATTAAAACCTGTGCTTTTAAAGCTTCCAATATTTCAATAATCAAGGGGGAGAAAAAGCAAGCCAAATTCAAAATCTCATGCACAAATTACTCTTGCAGATGGGAGCAGTAACTGCCTTCCCAGTGCACTGAAGCAGCAGTGAGCGTCCTGCACTGCTGACACAGTCCTGGAGATGAGCTTTTCTAGGAAGACGAAAGTTAACACTTGAAACTCAGCCCTGGATGATGCTTGTAACGTTGTTCCAACCACATTCCAGGTTTCTTTCTCCTCAAGAGCTCAAGTCACCTAACTCCAAGGGTAGTAAAACAGCATCAAGCTGTATCTAACAGAGAACAGAGCTGGAAAAGCAACATGCCTCCTGCTTGGTATACTGTGTTTAGGGAAATCCAAAGTTAGTTTAACGGAGAAGCCTTCAAATTAAGCCGATGTGCTTATTATCAACATGCAGTAAACTAATGGGACAGGCCTTTGACTTCAGTTATAACTCTAAAAATGAGATATTCCCAGTAGTTCAATCTCTCCATTCCAAACATTCGTGATGTTCTTCCACATTTATGGATAAATAAAGCATTTTATATCCTAAATACCATCACGAGCCAGCCACAAAAACCCAACTCGTTTTATAACGAGTGGTTTGGGTGATTCACATCATCTGAAAGACACGTCTCCAGAGCATTTAATGTAAGGTAGAGGTAACGCAATACGTATCAGCTGGCTCCAATTAACACTTCACCTTTATCACTTGCAAAAGTATTTCCTCATGGGCTGAGAACCACCCATTACTCATGCCTCTGCTGACTCACAGAAATTTTAATCAAGTCTTTAAAACATGGTGTTCCACTATATTATGCAAATTGCTGCCAACTCCTGGAGAAAGGGAGACCACAGTTAACATAAACCATTTGAAAAGTTATATCTGAGTATATAAGAGAATATCCACTATAAAATAAAATCAGAATGAACAGTTCTAAGAGCTCATACTTGTGTTAAAGCACAGTTCCTCCAGTTAGTAAAATGCTCAGCAAAAACGGCAAGAGAATACGGTTTTCAGATAATCCATATCGCCCATCTCATTTTCCTCTTATTCAGACAATGTGATGAATATCTCATGACAATTTGTTCACCTTATCTGCCTCAGTGCCAGCCTCCAGTGCAAGTGCATGTTATTTACATATCATCTGGGAGTAGCCAGTTCACTGGGGCTGCAGGTTATCAGGAAGCCGAACGGAATCACAAATCACGCTGCCCTCTCCGCCAGGCAGGAGCTGCAGAACCAACATCGTGCTAAGGAAATGGTGGAAAGGCACAGAGCAATTTTACGCAGGATCATCTTGCTAGGGTGCACTACAAAATTAAATGTTGAACACAGGTCTGGTGGGTGGGGGTTTGGGTTTTTTTTTTAATAACTTTTATAAAAGACATTTACAAACTTAAAGCATTACCTTCCACTCAGGTCAAATCACTCCATCAAGCCCAAAGCCCAGTGCACTGAAGAAGGCCAGCTGAAGTTCTGATTTTTTTCTTATTGTTAGAGATAGATGTCTCTCTGCACAACGCATCAGCTTGCATTTGATCTCAAAGCTATTGCCAAGGTCAGGAGGAAAAGTGCCACCACTCCTAGTGCACTTGTCACATCAGACAACCCGTTCAAAATTCATTTAACTGTCTCCTCAAAGTCTGAAGTAATGTAGAAGTCTCCACTCATGAAGCCAATGGAAGTTATCACAAAATACAATGAGGAAAAAAACCCCACAAACAAACAGACAACAAAACAACGTAAAAACACCAGTTCTGCTGCTTATCCAACCAGACAATGATCTTCCCAGGTATCCCAAAGGATGTTGTGAGACAAATGCACATCCAAAATGACAGGGGACCTGGACACCTGCAGCCCAAGAGCAGTTAATACAACTAAAGAAGTGGGCATTTTTATCGGAAAAAAGAAGCAAGCTCAGGAATGTCAAAGGGTGAATTCAGATTGTTTAGCTATCTGTCTGCAAAGCCATGCACTTTCATATTTCACATTAAATAGAAAAGTCACTACAACCCTCACTGATCGCTTTTACAAAAAAAAAAAAAAAGGAATTATGCTGAATTCCAAAAGGAACTGTTGGGAATCACATTTTAAAAAACGGAGAGCTGACATCATCCAGTTCATATTTGAGGAATAAAATGTCAAAGATTAATCAGATTAGGAATTACAATATTTTCTGCTTAAGTGAAAGAATAAGCAATGTAAGTTTCCAACATTTTGATGCAGACATTGTATTTGAAAGCTACTATCTGTTACACAACACAAACACACAACAAGCATCAAGTATTCTGAAGTTACCATGAAAGCATTTGCCACTTAGATCCTGAGAAAGTCTGTCATCTACTCCACAGTAAGAACAAAACACCTACTGGCACTATGGACAAACACAGAGACATGAACATGCCCTAACACCGCAGTAAAAATTCTGAATATCCATGCCAAAAGAGAGACTGAGCCCCTCAAGATATATTAAAGGAGATCCTTTATCAAAAGAGCAATACCTAAAACCTGCGCCAAGCTAGTCCAAACCACAAAAATCCCCCACCTCCCCCGAAACATAAACCCAACAATAAAGGAGAAATATGATGCCATTCTTTCAAGGCTCCTTCAGCACGGGATGCTTCCTCCTTGCAGCAATTCAAAGGCTGCTGAGGTTCTTTTCAGTAATTTCCAAATTATTTCCAGAAGTGATTTATAACACGCTCAGGGACAAAAGCTACAAACAGCACAAGAGCCTACTGAAAACTTGAACTTTGTGTTTCATTTTTCATTTATGCTGTGCTAATAGCAGGACTGGAACAAGCTGAACACATCTGTACAACTCCAGCCAGAAGCCTGAGGTGTCAAAGAGAAGACCCCAACTGGGCTGCCACCCTCCTGCAGGTTCAGAAACCGCGGTTCCACAGGATTACAATGCAACCACTGCGATTCCAAAGAATATCCTACACTTAAATAACCTCTTACTTTGTATGAGGTTAAACAGCCTTAGTTTCTAGCTCAAAAATTTGCTACAGAAAATTGACACAGCGCTCATTCAAGATCCAGCAGACCAGAAACTCAAGACTTTGAAGGCTATGCTCTAATTCAAATTGCATTTATGTGAATTGTCTTCACTTCATGTACCAGTTACAGTATCCCAGAGACACTCCTCAAATGTGTTTCCAGCATAAGTTCTTAAAAAATAAAATTAAAAAAACCCCAAACAACAACTAACCCTAAAGCCCCCAGGAAAACAAACAAAAAACCCTCACGACCACCCTGAGGCTCAAGAGTTGAAATTCAATTCATGTGCTGGAAAAAACAAGACATCAAAATAAAAAAAAAAAAAAAGAGAGTACTAAAAGACTGCTTATTTCAACAGCCGTGAATCTTTAGCTAATTTTATTGGCTCTGCAATCATATTTTCCTAGGTTTGGTCTGCTGGTTACATATTCTACTAAGTAAACATGGAGAAGAAGGTGGTAAAACTGACTTCAAATGACTTCATAATCTGGAGTTTAACACAAGTGCTTCTAGAACTAAACTTCCCTGGCTCACAAGCCCTGAAAGAGTGCAGAGGAATGGAAAGAAGTAGAACGCATCAATTCCAAAATCCTGTCACAGAGCTCACCAGCCTAGACACAGCCATGAGACTATTAAATATACACAGGAATGTGGCTGAAACAAAGACACTGCAACCAGACTTCTAACTTTTTTAATACATGCATTTACATATTACAGAAAAAATAGTATGTAAAATGTGGTTTTGCTGTGATTTCTGTTCAGTTTTTAGTCCACAATTCTGCAAGGAACATTTCCAGCATCCCCTCCTGAGGACTGGTGGCATTGCCAGAGCAGTTTGTCCCACTGGTACAACTGCTGAGGACAAGCGACAGCACATGTAAACAGAAGAGGCCAGCAGTGTTTGTGATGACTGCAGTGACACATTCCTAGGATTATTCCGCAAGAAAAGAACTCAGATCGGGTCCAAAAACAAATGAACTTTTAACTTTTAAGTCTGAGAACCATGTAATGCCTCCGTAGCAGAGTGTGCGCACCAGGCAAAGGCAACAGTACTGAGAATTTTATATACTGAATGATTTTGCAACAGTCACTCAAACTAAGTTGAAGTGGGTAACAGCTATCTCTCCTGCAGATGGAGAGAAGGAACAGTTAAATTCCTCTTATTTTTTTTTTCCACCCAACTGCATCAGTGGCAGCTGTGTGAGTGGGCTGGCAAAGAAGACTGTATGCAGACATGAGAGTAGATAGGGCTGGAAAAGCCAACACAGAATAAGAGAGCCCTACACACACACACACTTCAGAAGCCACCAGCAAAACACTTGCAGTGCAAGCAGTGAAGTATTTTGGGACAGAATAATCAAAGAAAACTAGAACTAAAAGAATATTGCACTAAAATCTCGCGCTTGTTGGAACAGAATTACCCATGTTTTTTCTAAGTCAGTAGTATGGAGTAACCAGCTCCATCATCCACTAATAAACGCTGTCAAACCGTTTCCATCAGCAGTACTTCCACACCAGCTGGGTATCATGTCCCCTTCACGCTGCACCCACGCCATATACGAGCAACATTACACCGACTGCAGTTGATGTCTCAACCTGGGGGCCCTAAAAATACAAACTAGCATGCACGCTTGGATCACACTCGATTTCTTCTTTATTTGGGGATGGAAAGGGATTTGTTATCAGGCAATTCCTTACATACTTTGCAAGGGTAGAGGTTAAGGCAAGCTGTGACAGGAACACACTCCGTAAGTTATAAAGAAGAGGAGCTTTGTCCTGACATCTCTTCTTAAAAGAATGAAGGGATGGGAGTTACTGCACAAAACCACGAGGCACACTCCCTATGCTTCTGCCAAAATTACTTCCAGGAGTGACTCTAGGAACATTTTCCTTCTGTGTTGCTTATTTCTTTTCTAAGTCACCTGCATAAAAGCCTTCCTAGGCAAAATTCCACACTGCGCCCACATGCACATTAAGGACCTGCAGGGATTTCACAGCTCAGTTTGCCTGATACAGTGTGCTTACATGAACTGCTAACACATACGCAAGTCCATGTCCATAAGCACAACCGAACCTCTGTTTTGATGGGAAAAGGCACATAAGCATAAGAGGGAGTTAACGCAGTACTGCTTAACAGTTACCTAGAGCAAAACTGCACTTAACACAGCAACTAAATCCCCTCATTCTGCAGTCTCTTAAAGGCAGGTTTCTGTTTGCTCTACTAAACTAATTCCAGGAAAGTCCTACTTCCCAGATGCTCCCATGTAGCACCTGGAGCCCTCAGGAGCGGGAGTAACAATCCTACTCCTTCTGCAGATGTTCCAGTGGTTCTGTGAAGCAGAGACAGATGTTGGAAGACAGACAGGCTGCATCATCTAGCTCAGTAGCACTGTCACCTTCTTACTGCCACCAAAAAGGATCAACAGACAAGGAATTGGGCTGGGAATTAATTTCTGTAGCAAGGGAGCAGAAGAAAGGGGCTAATGAAAAGAACTTGGAGGCTTTCCAGTCTCCAGGTAAACACCATCAACAACTCATTCCTTGTAGAGCTTCAAACTTCATTCAGAAGGGACAAAAAGTTCATCCAAACCAATTTCACTGCACCCAAATCAGGACAAGTTTCAAATGCATCAGATGAAAACTGCCTACAGGCACCTCTGGTAAAATCCACCCAACAGAAAGTTTCTCTTGCTTAAAGCATCTAGCACAGATGATAAAAATACCAGTGCTACTCTGGCAAAACTCATGAGGAAGACCTTGGGAAAAAAAACGTAAGTGGTAGTGGCATCCTGCTTTTCTACCCAGAAGTACCCAGATGAGGAATGCGTCAAGAGCAAGTAGCATCTATTGAAGCATTCATGCACATCGAGAGGCATCTATTTGAAAGCCCACTTCTGAAAGATACCTACAGCTGAATGACAAACACCAGACCTGGGCTTTAATCCTCACTGCCCTTGAGAGTAAGATGATTTGTTTCTGCTAGTAAGCCGAAAGACAGGGGAGGGCATTTTGGGTTATAAACTGTTCTGACACAGACCCAGAACTAATAAAAAGATCTCCCCTTTGTTTCAGCTTAACCACTGAAGTGTAACTTGGCAATCACAGCAGAAGTACACGGAACTGAGGACAAGGCAACGACACAGCACAAGCACCACATGACAGAAGACAGCACGTCTGCCCAGGACCATAGTTAAATTGAATGACACCACCTGTCAAACTAGAAACTGCACAGTTTTACAACATCATTATAGAATGGCAGCCACTGTGCTTTATCTTATAGGCACGACTGAACTGAAAAACATTTTGAACTTAAACTGTTGAGTGATTCTATGATTCCATTACAGCATTTTTTTTAAACAAAAAATATTCATTTATCAATAATTAAATTTGAGAATCTCTCCAAATGCTTTTCATAAAAAGTTCTTCCATTGTACCAGTTGTGGTCACTGGAGGAAGATGGCAGTTAGAGTAACAGCGAGTCTTAAGATGACTGCAGTGCCCTGTGATCAGCCTCTACTTATCATGAAGTCTCCTCCCCGCTTCAAGATAAAAATAGTCAGTTCAAAGGGCTGAAAGGTTAGCTTCACTAGCAGGCAATTCACTCGCACATAGAAATCACAAGGCGCACACAAGCCTCTGCTGCTGCAGAGCCTTCACAAGCCCACGGTGCCTGACTAGAGAGGTAAAAGCAGGTGGTAATATTAAAAGGTGGTAATAAACTTCTGAACATAAAGCAAACCAACTACACAATTTTGCTTTTCAGTCCCCACCCATTATGTTCACAAGACCTGGAGATAAGAAGGGGCAAGAAAAGGTAAAGATTCTCACAACTGAGCTTTCAGCGCAGCTAAATGTACTCGCAGGATTTCCAAGCCTACAGTACACACGCTCAGGAATAATCAAGCCCGCACACACATCCTTATACAGTCGAGGCACCAAACATAGATCTCTCTTATCTGATCCCAACCTACTCTTTTCATAGCCTATCATTCTCAAACAACTTCATAACAATTTCACCTTGAGTCACCCAGGAAACTGTGCAGATATCTAAACTGAAAATCAGGAATTTCTTTGGAGAACACATTCCCTCCCAGAGGGCCCCATCCCCAGCTAACCCCGCACCTGAAGTTCATCTCTTCAGTCAAAGCAACATTACAATCTCAAATACCATCACCTGCCCGAAGCGCTGACTTTTCAGCTAACTTGAAAATATCTAAGAATTTCTTAGACATAAGACATGCCTAGGTATTTTTAAGAAATTGAAGAATAGATACTATTTTGGTCACATTCAATGGCATTTAACTAACACCCAGGTTATCCCACGCCTTGAGAACTACAAGCCGTGCCTTCCATCGATGAGAAAGCCCCACGGGCCAAGCCCTGCGAAAAGCCAGCACCACCCTCATTGAAAGACAGTTCCCGCATTGTGTTCGGACAGGCCACATGGACAGCACTGAGAATGAACCACTTCTCACAGACCCAAGCTTCTGCTTTCTCAGCAGTACCCAAAATGCTGAGATATGCCATTGATTTGGTTCTGGAAGGTGGATGTGAACAGCCGAGGGCACCTCTGACAGCTGCTGCAAACAGCACTTGCTGCAACAACGCTGTAAATGGGACTGAACAGGGGCCTCTTTCAGCTCACACCTACTTTCAACTCATTGCTTTCAAAATGTCCTTTTCAGAAAAAATCCTTTTATTGTTGTGTTCTTCCTTGGACATTTGGGAAACAATCCCGCCACACACTATTCTACATGGAAATGAAAACTTCTAGCACTGCGTCACTTACATAACATCCTGAAAATCACAAGCCTGCCCAATACAAAGCTGTAAATCTGAGGAATTTCATCGCCAACAGGACAACACCAAAAATAGCACATTCTCCTGAGGACAGAAGTTACCCTCTTCTTATTAATACAAACTTTCATGGATAAATTTAACAAACAAGGACATTTTTTGTACTAGGAAACTGGCAGTCAACATGCAAGGCATATTGAGGACCTTGAACCAAGCACTCTTTATAATATTTTTTTTAAAAAAAACTCAAACTTAGGGATGTCGCTTCTGTGACAGAACTATATGAAGTAATAGCTTGAAAAAAAAATTCACTTGTAAACACACTCGACCAAGTTACTTCAGCAGAAAAACAGGACTATTGGGCGTCATAGTTTCTCAAAGCACTGGAGTAAGTACGTAACACCAAAGTACCAGACTTGTTTCCCACTTGAGGATATTACAAGACACACTCAGCACATGGCTTATAGCACAAAGTTGCACTCTGACGGTGGAGAGGAATCAGCCTGGCTAGCTAATATGGGGGGAAGAAAAAAATCCCCCAGAGCAGCGGAGCAGTTGCATTACTCCACCCAACTGCAGTAGCGGTGAGCAATCTGGACACATTTCTAGCTACTCTGTAGCTTGGAGATCCAAAGTAGGCAGACAGAAGCTTTCAAGTGCTTTTGAACCAGTATTTCTAACACCTCCCCAACAAAATCAGGCCTGTCTGCTTTCTGCAAAAGTCTTCCCTGGCAAAGGGCAATCCCCATTTACAAAGCAGCTGCAGACATTCAACAGCTGAGGTTCGGTTTTAAGAACGAGTACTAGTCACTGGCAGCACATCTGTATGACTCTTTAAACATCAGAAATACAAAGTTTAAGGACTAGCAAAACTGCATGAATATCTCAAGGAAGGGTTAACCCTTGGAAGAAGGCATGCTCATGCTTCCACTCACTCTACATGGCACCACCACCACCTGCTTATGACGTGTTATGAAGCGTATTACACACACCCAACAATACACCGAAACATACCTGGTTGAAATTAAACACAGTTGCTTAGTTTAGCTTCAAATTTAATCTAATCCAAAGGATAAAGCAGAATAGTTTTTCCATACGGAAATCTCATATTGAGATTTTCACTGTCCAGCATCCCGAGTCACAGAAGTCTGAGGGCAACTCCAGAAACAGGCAAAATGGGGCACAGAAAAATTAAAGACAAACATATGGATTTGTCTTCCACCTCAGCATTACCACCAGATACCAAGACTTCAGTCCTTCTAGCTATTTAGTGGAAAACATCACCTTCAAGAAATGAAGATGAGAGTCAGTGTGTAAAATCATGGATTGGTTGGAAAACATTACTTGTAATGTATTTCTCTTCTACCATGACAATAGCTGTGTCAACAAAGTTCTCTATAAAGGACTAGAAAGGGAACTAGAACTAAAGTAAAAAAAAAACCATCAAAAAACTTTAAGACAGGAATTATTAGTACTTTAATGGAGATAGAGAACAGTCAAAGAGGAGAGGACAAGAGGATGTACACAATGAAAAGAACACCAGTGACAGCTGGTAGCGATCTGCTGTACTGGACTGCGAGGAGTAGCAGCCTGAGCAAGGCAACCAACAACCCACAAAGACATGGCCAAATGGGTGATTTTCAACTCAAGTTAGAAAAAATTTTAAAAATCCATTCTTTCTTCAGGTGCTGAGCACAATTTCCTGCAAGTTGTGAAGAGCAATACACATTCAATTTTAGCAGCTTTAATAATTCAAACCACAGAAAAGTTTAACCTTGTATCCTCCACGAGCACAAAATAAGATTTTTCCCTGCAAGACACGGAGATCAAGACAGAAAAGCCGTTGCCTTGCCAACATAAATATTTCTGTATCGCTGAACAGAAGAGTTCCTGAATTAGGATTTTGCATAAGGCACAGCGAGGTCAACGGCCCCGTTTCCCAGGCAGTCTGCCCCCGACACAAACCCTGTGACAGCCCTGGAAGAGCAGGAGATGTTTCAGGCCGTGTGTCATTCTGACGCTCAGCCCAAAGGCAGCTTTAGGGTTGGGAGCTACGGGGAGACCAGCATCTTCCCAGGAATGCTCTGTAACAGCAACACTAAGGCGCTGAAGGCCACCAATTTCTCAGGGGTCAAATTAAAAATAAAGAAGTGCCACTAAACAGTGAGAATAAGCAGTTAACTCATTAGTTTCACATTCAGACAAAGATGAAATACCAGGCTCCTCAGACCCGAGTAACAGATGCACCCAACGAAAGCAGCAAAGAAACTTGAGGAGTGAGTGCATCCTCATGGACCCATTACGGATCCCACCAAATACAATCACAAACACAGCTGCATTAAGTGGTTCAGCATCCACTTTTTAAAATAGTTTTCCCTTACGTTTAATATGTAAGCACCGCCACTAAGCCATTGTTTGCATGGGGATAAGATGAAAAAAAAAAAAAATCGCAGCAGTGTTACAGAACCCTCTTCTCACAAACCACACACACATATGCATACACACATTAAGCCCAACACAAGTAAAACTGTATTTTTAGAAATCCAGATTCTCCATCAAACCAGCCAGACAAGCCAACTGACAAATTCACGCAAACAAACAAAGATGTATTATAAACAACTTGGAAGTGCCAGGAGCTGGCAGCAGCCAGCACAGTATTTGAGCTCCCCTTCATGTCTGAGACACAAACCATCAGCATCCAGCACTTCCAAGAAGGAAAGATCTGCTGTGGGGTTTCATTTACAAAAATAGCTCACAGGCATTCAAACTATACTGTGTTTTGGGCACTTTGAAGAACAAGAACCCTTTACTAACACTAGGATCTTCCCAAGAAACTTCCAGATTATTTGTTAATAATCGCATCCAAGGCTGAAATTAACTTCACCAAGCTCAAGAGTTGAGACACACCATGAATTCATCTAAAAATAAAAGTTGTTTGAAGTAACTAGAACTGGCATTGCTGAGTTTTTATATTTAATAATTCTATCTGTCTATAAGCTAGAGAAAATAAAATTACAGATAATGGGCAGCAGATAATTTACAAATAACATCTCCTATATCAATTAGATGAACCTTTGTATACCACCCAAGTGGAATATTTACAACCAGGAAATACAGATGTGCTTACCTCATAAATCACAATTACTGTATCTGACATTAAGGCCAGATCCTGTGGGGCTTCCTCAAAGACCTTTCTGTAATGTCTTAATACACTTAGAGATTTACTGTGTTATAACTTCAGACAAGTGACCTTTCCATCTCCGTCTGTGCAACCTCAAAGCAAGTAACCCAAAACATATGAAAACAAGCACTACCCAAGAAGTTAAATGTTAACTCAAGTGAACCCACGCCACAAATATTCCTTCAAATTAGACTGATCGAGGTTTTCAAGACCAATGCAGAAGCTAACCCTCATGACAAACACGCTGCCCCGAGTCCCTGCCTGCTCCAAACCGATTACAGCTGTTGCTGAAGGCCAACAGCTGCAGCACGGAGTGCCGCCTCTCTCTGCCTTATCCCCAAAGAAAACCCCCACAAATAACAAAACCCACCATTAAAGTTTTATCAATGTCTTCTGTGATTAGGGGAAAAAAAAACAAATTTGTAGGAAGCTACATTGCAGCGTATGCTTATTATCTTGATGGTATTTGTCACCTGTTTTGTTGTAAGAAAACACTTGGTGCTGTTTTGTCAATAAAGCAGAAGTATTTGTCAAACACTGTTATTATATGCCAGCCAAACATCAAAATCAAACAGCCTATTTTAAACTCTCATCAAGATAATAGCTTTATGTTGGACGCTTTTCACGAACAAAACAGATGATAGTTTTTCAAGTTCAATATACTGACATTTCTTTTTCCTCACAGATGAAAAAGCCCATTCTGTATTTTTTGGCAGAAATCGCCATTAGCTCTGTGTTTACCGCAGTTGCCTAGGGGAAATCCTAACACCAATTATCAAAAGCAACACTATTATACATTAATAGTCTGCATTAACAACTTGCTTTTAACCCTGTGCAGGTCAAAGTGAAAATGAACATGCAGGCAGTTGAAAGAATTTGCACTCGATCTCCATTTTCCAAATAGCATTTCCTAAGATTATAGCCACGCCAAAGAAAACCATCGTTAGGCACTATGTCAGCTATCGCCTCACACAAACCGCTTGGTAACTGGATAGTTGTACTGCAGCAACCAGTAGTAAACTATGGCAGTCATCAGCACAGTAGTAGCAAAATTAGCTCTGCAGAAAAGAGCCAAACTACTCGCTCAGAATACACCCAAGTGATTCTTCAGTGGTGATCTAAGAATCCCAAATCCAAAAGCAACACTACTAATGAGCGTACGCTGTACAGACATACCGCTTTGAAATAACACTCTGTCAAACGAGGCAATCAAAAGTTCTGGCTGCTTAACTACTAACGAGAGTAAGGGTTTATCATCTGGTACAAGTGATTCCATTTTTTAAGGCAACATGACTGCTACATCCAGTAAAGAACTGCTAATGGCAGAAGCAGCAAAGTCTGAAGTTCTCCTCTATATACAGCAACTATGAGCAACTTAACTCCTTTGGTCTTGGAAAAGAGCTCAAATGCCACCCCACATACAGACTCCTGCAAACCCAAATGCTCCGTCATTAACTCGAGACTCGCCAGGATCAGGGAACCGTTCTAGAGCAAGCTTATGCTTCATGTCATACCAAGCACCTTCAAATTCAAGGCAAGTGATCAGGAGGAAAGGAATGAGAATATCATGTTTCAAATGCTTATTTTCCCTGTGCAAATGGTGTTTAGTTGTCTACACAAGCACCATTAGATCAACACAACATCATTACCTACAGTGGTAAACCAAGCAACAGGCAGATCTCTGGCAAAACAAAAAGTGTGCTAATTTAATTTAGAGAGCTCAGTTTGTGAGGGAATGGAGACACGAGACCTGCACAACGCTTTCACAGAGGCATTTAGCTGTCAAGTTCACATAGAGCAACAATAAAATTCTACATTTCTTTGCAATTTTAGCAGAAAAACAAAGGCCATTCTGCTAGCATCTGGCACACACTTTCAATATTGTGCAAACATTAATCCATCTCATTTTCTAATTCAGCCAGTGACCTTAATACCAGTTCAGTTTTTAATCATCTGGCTGTATCGGTGCAGCTGGCATTCATTTTGTTTGACACAAGACCTACCCAATAAATAACAACAAAAAACCCTCTCAGAGAATGCTTGACAATGCTTAACCCCAACTGCAATCTATTTATCTGCTACTTTTTATTTTTGTAACAACATCTAGACAACGCTCGCCCAAAACAACTGAAATAGCTACAAGACTTTTTAGCCCACTACAGATGAGGGCTCTCCAGCATTGAAAAAGAATATGCTCATACCCGCATGTTGCCAAAAAGCCGCAGCTACAAGATGGGGAACTACAGGGGACCAGCTTCAACACCTTTACATCACATTGCCCAAATTTCACATGCTCCAAAGCTGGGCATCTATGAGTGCACAGCAAGTTTGCTGGATTGCTGCTGGAAATGCCTTGAAGAGTAGTGACCATACCAGGGTAAGAAGCAAGAGATGACACAGAACTCACAAGATTTATTTCAAGTTGAGATTTGCAAAAAGAGACTGGAGGCCTCCGGCAGAGATCGCTCATCAGCTACCCTCTCCTTCCCCTAAACTGTAGAGAATTCGAGATAAGAGCTTAAAACAACCTCCTCACAACAAACCTCAGGCAGAGAAAAACTCAAAAGATCAGTTTATCATATTATAACAATAGTCCTTTTGTCTACAATTCTGATTCACAAATCTGCTTAACATATCCTAAACAGGGATTATTCAAACCAAGTTATCTCAAAATAAAAGCAACAACCACCGGAGAAGAAATGGCTGTTTGAAAACCCCTGCCCCAACACCACCCTCCTCCTCCAGAGCAGCGAGAGCTCCTCATTATTAAAGAATCATGAAAGCTTCAAGGGGAAAAAAGTTTAATCAGAAATAATATTTCCCTTGAAAAGTTCTCCCAAATATTTTTAAGGCAAAAATAGCATCTCTTGCTTCTCTGACTTGAAGTTTATGGAAGCTTCTGAGTTTGGGGCTTTTTTTTCCAAGGGTGGTGATGGTAAATATACAAGCATTTTTCTTGCTTCAGGTAAATGAATTTACAGGTTGAATGCTATGACGTGACTCCTAAAAACCTAAAAAATGTAAAAATTTAAAGTGAACTTGAAACCTGATTTTTTAATATTTAGATGAAAAAAAACATTCTGATATTACAAAAGCAGCACTGGTACAAAATTAAGTCTACGTTATAACGATTACTTCAAAACGGACAAAAACATCTGTGTGTTTTTAACACCAAACTAGCCATGAAGTAAAAAGTTTACTAACATCACCTCCGCAGTCTAGGAGACACCACGTGAGCACGCTGCAGTCCTTGCAAAAAACGGGGAGACCATGAACAACATCCAAGAGACACATTTGCCTGTCTGGCAGACAGGCTGCTTCATCTTACAGCTTTTCTTCTTTTAAAAGTTAACTTTTAGGAAAGACATTTGAGCAGTGCTTAAGAATCCTGAGACTGTAGCTGATCTTCGCTGGGAAGCAGGTGTGTCCTGCCCTGTCACCAGTAAGGGAAGTTTTGGGAGTTGTTGCTTGCCTGGGACTCGAGGCCACCAATGCCACAGCAAAGGGGGTTTTTGCAGGTAGAAAAGGAAAACATTTGATGCCCAAAGAAGGTTTACTGACACTGTGAAGAATAACTTCCCCTCACAAAAAAATTCAACCTCTACCCACCTCACACCAAAAGTCAAACCCAAAAATATGTAGATTTAAGGTTTTTTTACTCTTTTGCTTAAAAAATTCTACACCTTTGGCTTGTTAAAAACTATATTACCTAAGTTAGGTAAGAACAGATTTTCAATAAATTCTTGCAAGCAGGTATTGCAATAACTGGGTGATTATTTCAAGTTGAAAATGCCAACACAGTACACTGTTTGAAACTTCTCCTTTCTCTACAGACCTTAAGCAGGCCTTGAATAGAAAGCACAAAGTCAGATAACTCGTGCATCAAACACGGAGAATACCAGCGGCACAAGGGAAACAGGTTTCAAGTGATAAAACTTCTTTTTGCAACTGGTTACACAGGGAAAAAACCCACATTAAAATCAAGATTCCACCTGTGTCTCCATGATTACTCCAAAACCAAGGCACAGGACTGTCAACTTTGACATCAATAAGCAACAGACAAGCCTTGGCTGAATAGCAGCTCATTCCAATCTCAAAACACAAAAATGTATTTGGCATCCTAATCGTAGTATCTTCATCAAACTTGTCTTCCTAAGAAATAATAGGAGAAATTGAAGATAAATTAGTTTAACCTTAAACTTTCTAGAAGACACCAATAAGCAACAGCTTAAAGTGTGTGCAGGCTTTTTTTTGGGTAGCAAAAGCCTGAGCTTAATTGCACTTCTCTGGAAGGAAGGAGAAGGTAGCAGAGCACGCTGGACCAGCTAACCCGTAACGCAAGCCTGCAACACCGCCACCAACCTGCAGCCACATCGCTGGTCCCAGGATGCCTTTTTTTTTTTTTTCCTGGAAAATAAGACTCAAACCTTACTTTCACCAGATAAATTTGATACAAGAAGATACAGGAAAAACTCTCTTGAACATCCTAATGGTGCGTTATTAATGGTTACTGATTAACTGAGATCTTCAACTTAGCCCGGGCTGAAAGGACTGTGCTCCAAGTATATGACTGTTCGCTGTCAAAACAGAGCAATAGTTTAAGCATATTGGCACAGGAGAGGCATAAATAGTCGTATGTAGTAACTCTCTGTTGTGGTTACCTCAAACTTTAACCAAGGTCAGACCACAATTTCCGTCAAGATTATTATAAGCCCACATGAATGCCTCTACATCAATAAAATACTACAATCCGCAGTTACTAGGTCTGAATATTTGGCTTTGCTCCTCGTGCTTCAAACTCCGGGCACACTCCACTCACAGCAGGGCTTCTGGATCTGTAACAGGCTGGTAGCACCGCGAAGCATCTCCTGCGATTGCCTCCCACGTGGTCCAACTCTGAAACATTCTCTGCTGTACCTGTACCTTACAGAAACCTTCATTTTTCCCCACCAAGATTTGTATTTTTGGAAAAGCAGCAACTTACAAGTATTTTGCCACTTTGATTGATAAGAAGTTAGTGCTCAGAGACTACTGTAAATACTAGTTAAATGTTTCATCACAGATACCTGTTAAAGATTTGAAAAGCACAGCTAGGAAGAAAGTACCCTGTCTTACAATGAAGTTCCACAACCAGCATTTCTGGTTTAGCATGTCCCAGTCAATGACACCATGATCCTTTCAGATCCTCACAGAAAACAGCTAGTCAGCTCTTTCCCTCTATCCCACAGTAAGGGTAATTTTCAGGTTCTTCTTGTACCCTAGGTATTCACGAACCCCAGAATTCCCAATCTGATTTCCATCTAGCATTAGCAACACTTGGGCCAGTTAAAAGATCTGTACACAGCTATACAAAATATTTCAAAGTGTGTGGCTTCTGAGTTCATGCTGCATTTTAGAAAAAAAAATCCCAACATCAGTTTAACTTCTTTTGTGACAGAAGAGGTTTAGGATTTACACTGTTACATCAGTATCCACCTGCTCCCCCAAAGCAAGCAGACACATTTCTGACCAACCCATCTTTAGGATTATAGAAGACTTTCCAACAGGGGAAAGTTCCACTGCTGTGCAGCACTGGGCCACCCAGTGACCTACATACAGCAGCACTGGAGTTCAGCTTCCACTCTATAATTAAACAAGCTACACTTGCCCCACTCAGCTGTCCTAGAACACACAATCAATCAACACAGAGAGCGTTTTCTGGTTCAGGAGGCCCACAGCCTAACCCGCCCTCCTCAGAGCTGCTAGGCGACGCACCTGAGAAGAAAGCACTAGCTCACACTTTACACCGTGCAGTATCCACTGCTGCAGGCCTCCATCACATCTCCCAGCGCAGCACCTCACACACGAAGCCCCTTTTTGCCTCACCACCCCTTACCACCGAGCAGAGCTCCGCAGCACATACACCCCCCCTCCCTCCCCGTGCCCAGAGGAGACAAGGAAAGGCACCTTTGTGGGGGGACCCATTGATGCTCTCGGAGCTCGACTGCATGTCCACGGTGGGTCTCCTGAGGCTGCTGAAATAAGCCCTGGACCTGGAGAAGCTGCTGCGGGGGGACCTGCCGTGGGGGCTGCCGAAGAGGCCGGCGGTGCCGTCTTTGCGGGCGAAGATGCCGCTGAAGAAGCGCAGCAGCCGGTGCTCGTGGGAGCCCGCGGGGCCGGCGCCGGCGGCGGGTCCCTCCCGGCCCAGCCTCTCTGAGAGCCGCTGCAGGTCGCTGTTATCCAGAGTCCGGTTCTTGCTCTTGCTCCGCTCCCAGCGCTCCAGCCGGGAGAGCGGGTCCGCCTGGCTCAGCACCTCGCCCACGTCCAGCGTGTTGCGCTTCTCGGTGGCGGTGGCGGGGGGGGGAGGCGGCGGGGGGCGAGCCCCGCGGCCCGGCGCCCTGTCCCGGCGGCGGGGGCCCGGGGAGGCAGCCGGAGCTGCTGTGCCGCCGTGCCCGGCTCAGCGCCCGCACCCGCGGCAGCTCCCCGCCGCCGCTCCAGTGCCTGAAGCTGAAGCTCCGCCGCAGCAGGCCCGGCTGCCGCCGGGGGCTCGGACCCCGCTCTCCCGCCGGCGAGGCCTCGCCCGAGGGCGGCCCGCACGCCCCCGGTCCCCCGTCCTCGTCCTCCTCGGGGGAGGTCGCGGGCTCGGTCGCGCCGCAGGTGTGGGCCGGCTTCTCGCCGCCGCCCCCCGGGGAAGGGCTGCGCCGCCGGTCCCCCAGGGCGCGCTCGGCGGGGAAGGGCGGCCCCGCTCTCCGCGGCACCTTGAGGCGGCCCAGCTCCAGCTGCCCGGTGCTGAGGGTCCTGAAGTTGCGGAAGCCGCAGGGGCTGGGGACGCGGTCCCGCTCCTCGTCTTCCTCCTCGCCCTCCTCCTCCTCCACCAGCAGCAGCCCTGCCCGGGTGAGGCTGGAGGAGCCCGGCGCCCGGCTCCCCCCGGGGCGCCGCCCGCGGCGGGGCAGCTCCGGGCCGGGATGGCCGCTCTCCGGCCCCAGCAGCTCCTTCTTCACCATGGTCACGGAGATGCGGTACACGGTTTTTCTCTGCGGGGTGCCCCGCTGCATCCTCTCCGGCGAGGAGGCGGCGGCGGCCGGCGGCTCGCTGCTGTCCAGGAGGTACATGGCTCTTCCCGCCGCTCCCCTCCGCCTGCCCTCAGGCAGCAGCATCCAGCCCGGGCATCGCGGCCAGCCCGGTGCCGGAGAGACGCGGGGTTCTGGAACCTCGAAGCGAAAGGCAGAACCACGAATCGGCCGCAACCCAATAAAAACGATTTTGAAAAAAATAATTAACACCCCCCAAATCAAATAATCCTGCCGGTGTCACACCCCGCTCCAGCGGCGGCAGCTCCGCTCCGGCACCGCTCCCCGCCGGCGGCCGGCGTCCATGTAAGCTCCATCCAGCCCCTCCAGAGGGACGCCGAGGGACGAGTCAGTCGCACGCAGCAGCCGCCCGCATCCTCCTGCGGATCCCGACGCGCGCCGCGGGGGAGAAGCCCGGTCCGGCACTGCGGGGCCGGGAGCAGCAGCCGCCTTCTATTTCATTGTTTACAGCGCGGCTGCACGTTTGCAGATCTTGCGTCTTTTTTTTTTTTTTTTCTTCCCCCCCCCCCCCCTCCTTCTCCTCCGCCGGGTAAATCCGCTTAATATCCGTTCCCGGGCCGGCGCAGAGCGGCGGGCAGCGGCAGCCCGGCCGCCGGGCGGGCAGCGGGCCCCTTCGGGCAGGCGGACTCCGGCGCGGCGCGAGCGGGAGCCCCGGCCCCGAGGCGCCGGGCCCTGGGCGGGCAGCGCGCGGCGGGCGCAGCGCCGGGGAGGGCGGGCGGGCAGCGCGCGGCGGCGGCAGCCGGGGCTCCCGCCAAGCGCCGGGCTGGATTCCCGCCCGCCCCGGAGCGGGAAGAGGTGAGGCGCGGTGCAAGGCAAAGGGAGGAGGAGCAGCTCTCACCGCCCCGGCCCCAGGATTTGTCGCGGCTGTGATTGCCCTAAACAAAAGTTTGGTAACTGTAACGCTTTGCGTAATTTATAAGCCACTTAACTATACGGTTAGCCACGCAAAAAAAATTAAAAAAAAAACCACAAAAAAAAAACCCCAAAAAACCAAAACCAAAGAACCTGTTCCTTCACACCCACCGTTTTCAACAGAACCTGGCTCTTCCACAGAGCTGGAATATGGTGGGATATGCACCCCTGTCACTCAGCTTGCCAATTCTCTAGCAGTCCAGATCAGGCATACTGAAGAAATTAACAACCAATAGATCACAGAACCAATCATCAGAGTTGGAAGGGACCTCTAGAAATCACCGAGTCCAAGCCCCCTCCCCTGCTAAAGCAGTCACACAGGAACATGTCCAGGTGGGTTGTGAATGTCTGCAGAGAAGGAGAATCCCCAGCCTCTCTGAGCAGCCTGTTCCAATGCTCATGGAGATTATGCACATTATGTCTGTGTTAAAGTCATTAACAAGCCATGATGACAGACACCAGAACTTAAATATTGAGAATAAAGTTTCTAAGTCCTGTGAATAATACAGTTTTAGAAGTTAAGCTTCAAAAACTACCTGTCATATGCCTCATACATCCCTTCCCAGTCTATAGTCAAACATCTTTTATCAATGCCAGTAAGGTTCAAAACCAGTACACGTTGTCAAGGCAATTCCCAGGATGGCTTCAAAAAAATCAGAACTAAGAGAGCAGAGAAGACAAAAGCTTCTACTTGGATGCTTCCCAGACAAGTACCACAGTTCTGGACCCCAACAGATAAGTGGCATAAGCTGGGCAGGGCATGTCCTCAGGAGCATTTCCAGGTGGGAGGTTGTGATCTCACACCAGATGTATTCAAGAACAAAGGATGCTCTGGGTTCCACCCACTACACACATGAGGTTGTTGATGGCACTGGGATCCTGCAACACTTGCTGCAGATCGACTCCCAGCTGGAATGCAACGAATTGCCGATTTAAGTCACTTCTCCAGATGTGACTGATGCTGTTGTCTTTAACACTGAATAATCAACACTTATTACTCATCTTCACTCTGTTCACAGCAGAGATTTGTACATGCAACTTTGGCAGACACTTGATCAAGACCATACTTGGCAAAAAAGTCTCAAGAACAATAATAAATAAAAAAAAACCAACCACCACACACTTTACCAAACACCAAGTACTTAAACCCAACTCGACTTCACTCCTGCAGCACAGCAGCGCAGTGCACTGACACGCTCTGTGACTCGCCGATCGCATCCCCCAGCCGGATCCGGGCCGCACTTTCCAGCGCGCCGCTCCAGGAAGAAGCGGCCCCCTCCTTGCCCGGAGTGGAATCAACCATTTTTCATCCTCCCGGGCTGACAGACCCCTTCAGAGCAACCACTTCTAAGCGCAGACAAACAGCCGGCACATTCCTTCACCCCGCTCCGCTCCGGAGCCTTGCCCCCCTCCCCTCCCCGGCCCCGCATCCCTCCACCTCCCGGCCCGGGAGCCCCCTCGGCGGTGCAAGTGTCTCTCGCTTCGGGCATCGGATGCTGCAGCTGCTCTCCTACAGGTAGCAACATCGTGCCCGGAGGTTGCTCTGCTCGCTCCAGCTCACTCCTCATCGCAACTTCCCACCCTGCACCTTCTTGTAAGGCTTCTGGTAAATCAAGGCTTCTTGTAGCGCGGCAGCAGCCCACCACCTGCGCACCCCGACATCTCTCTTCGCCACCAGACAGAGAAGCTCAACCAGCTCCAAGAAATCTGCCATTACTTTGTGTAACGATCCCAGGTTATCTCGGAGCCGGGACATAATTCACAGAATACGGGATTTCGTGTTTTGTGCTCTGTAAGAGCTCCCGAATTAACCGTGGAGGCCTATGCAATACCTCAACCCAAGGGATCGTGCCCGTAGCCGCACGCAGGGTCGCTTCGCCCGCCCCAATGGTGCCGACATCCAAGGAGCCTGAGCAGGGAGCACGCAGCCTTCCCTCCTGCCCCGGCTGCTCCTCACAGATCCGGTCCCAGAACAGGAGAAGTCCCTCAGGCCCTGGGACAGGAGCTGCCAGAAGCTACTGCAGCCAACCCAAACAAGTAATTTGGCACAAAGCCTACGCCGTGTGTCCTGAAGGGCCCTCGGCAGCAGCTCCCAGCTACCTTTTACTCTCCGGGCAGCTGCAAGCACAGAGTATGGCGCACAGGCACAATAAATTCCAGGCTTCCCAAAGGTGTCAGGTTCACTGACAGGACCTGATGATGCAAGGGTATACACCTCTCATTTATCCCACTTAACCTGAAAACAGCAAATAGCTACACCGCATTCTGCCAAGTATATGAAATACCTCCAAAGTATTTTGCTTGATAAAGTCCTGTTGTCCCTTCAAGATACTCACACTGAGAGGCAGCAGCATATAAACCTCCATCAGATGTAGCCGTTAAAGGGTCGTATTTGCCACTTTTCATTCTATTACCAAGGTCAAGCCTGTCTGCACTACTTCGAGGATCTTCATCAGCAACAAAACCAAAGCCTAGTGCATCTCTAGGGGCCAAATGAATGTGCAGAATATAACGTTTTGAATTTTCACACAGGCAGTCGGTTCATTTCACAACAATGCTGGCAAACTAGCATAACCCAGCCTAATGACCTAAAATGCGTAAACACGTTCCACAAAAGAAAAGCACGCTACTATAGTTTAGTGCCTCACCATTCTCGGCAACAAAATCCAAGTTTATTTTAGCCAACATGGTGAAATATGGGTATACGAGTGTCTCAAATGAATCTTTCAAAACCTTCGAGCAATCTTTACATGGACCTCTGCCTTGCACAACCTGCTTTACTCTAAAACCACAGTGCTGCAAGTACAAATCGCACCTGTAGTGAGGCACTGCACCACTAAAAGCCACAAATTAAATACTCCAGATTAAAAAAAGATCAAAACTAAAGACGATCAGAAAAAGTGCAGAGGGAGCCCTGTGAATACAGCATTCATTGCTTCCCACTCTGAATTATACTCTTGAGTTGAGTTTCACCCCATTGCTGACCAGGTCACCAGCACACAGCACTGACGGCTGAACATGAACGACTGTGGAGATGACCAGGCCAGGAAGAGAAGCATTATTACTGCTACTGACTTGACAAAAGGCAAAGAAATCTTACGTTGTTAAAAGCGAGGCAAAACAAGCTTTGTATTTTCTCTCTTCCCAAAAACACTCTAAAACAATTCTTTGTTTCTTTATTCGTAACTCCTTACAGGAGTTTCACATTCTGCCAGCAGATTCACCACAATCACGATTCAGATGTAAAAGCCCAGACAAGAAGTAGATGCTTCCATACATCAGTAGCATCTGAGCTTTAAAATTTCAGTCCTGAGACAGCCTTGACAGGTTAGCTTGTTCTGCTGAAACTTTTAGGGGTACACAATTCTTGTGATGCTACTTGTTTATATGCCTGGTTTGCTTTTTATGGGACAACTTTTAATCATTCAAATCTTCACTGCTCTGATTTTTTTTTTTAAGGAAAGCAGATTCAAACGTAATACTTTTGCACACTGCAGGTTGAACTCTAGACACAGCACCATTCCAAGTAGTTGTTCCTTTAACAAATCAATTGCGAAAGACAAAATTAGGTCACCTGAACAATTCTTACAGTAATTCAGACCTGATTTCACTTTTCTCTTCTAGAGATACTGCGCTCCATCCGCTGTTTGTCACTACAGATCAGTGTTCAACAAGGAAACAAGAGAAGGCATCTGGACGAGAACAACACTGTGCTGGAGGGTACCAGCAATACAAGGCCCAAACTCAAAGCCTCTCTCAAGCCACAGGGTCTGCATTAAGCCACTGAGCTGTGTTCTTCTGTCACTATGCACTTGTCCATTAAAACAGGCCCAAAATCACTGTAGGCGATTCTTCACTAAGATGAAGAACAGAGACATCTCACAACAATGCAGAGAATAGGAGCTACCAGCGAGAAGTCAGCATTTGCTATCAATCATGATCTTACTGTCAGCACAATGAGATCACATTCCCGTCCTAAAAACACTGGATGCTGAGGCGGAAAGGGAAATAAGGGCAATTGGATGTGTAGGAAAAAAAATCAACTCAATCATTGTCCTTTCTCTCGCTAGAAAAGAAATAAAATGTTTCCATGTCTGTATTTAAGGGAAAATGAGGTAGCAAACAAGCTCATAACACTTAAATACACCTCCCTTCCGTTGCAGGGATGTCCGAGGCAGGGTCACAGGATACCAGGTGTTGGCTTCACCTGGATAACTGCTCCGAGAAAAGCCAACACCAAATGAACTGGACGTGCAGCACTGTAGAAGCTCTGTTACAGACACAGAGGAAGTGCATGTCCTGCAAAGTTACAGCTGTTCTTAGGAGAAGGTCTCGGCATCTGTTTAAACTTCTGGTTTGAAATGCTACCAACTGCAGTAGCGGCTCCTCAGGAAAACTCAGGGTGCT
This sequence comes from Trogon surrucura, assembly GCA_020746105.1. NCBI lineage: Eukaryota > Metazoa > Chordata > Aves > Trogoniformes > Trogonidae > Trogon > Trogon surrucura. Next base: position 47,698,447 of record CM036621.1, on the reverse strand, counting down.
TTCCAACTTCAAAAGGTTGGCATCACTACTCCAGGAAGGTGATGTGTCCTACTGCCAGGGCTGTTATGCCATAAGGGATAATACAGTTTACAATAACTTTCCGTTTAACTTGAAGAGAGGATTTTAGTACTTCCTCTCACATAGATTATATCTATTAAGTACCTTAGCCTAAAAGACTCATGGTTCACTATAAACTATTATTTTATAATATAAATACAATAATGAAATAACTTCGACTCATATCCATCCAATAAAGACAAGTGGAGGGGAAATGGGAAAAATAAAGAGTTAAACCAATTAAGATCTTTTTTTACCATGATATACACTAAAGATGGTTTTAAATAAATTCTCTTTTCAGACAGCTTCAAGCAAATTCCAAATTGCATATGATTTCTGATACCCAAGTGTGGCAGATTCACCCATTGCAATTTACTTAAAAGAACAAAACAAAAAACATTTTTTAAAGGGGAAAGGCACAAAAAGTCTTCAGTTTTTTGCATGATTAAGATTATCCTTCTGAGCTCTGCCCTTGGGTTGCTGGAGCCATTACAATTAATATATTTTTGTCTATCCATCTGCTTCTTTTCAGTTTAAAAACAGAAACAAAACACCTGACTGCAGCTGGATTTCTAGTAAACGAAATAGGACAGCCCTAAGTTATCTTCTCACTAAACAAACAGACATCCAGACAATTAAATCCACAAGATTCATCTTCCCAATTTAAGGGGCTTTTTTAGATCACATCATCTGGCAGAAGAGTTGCAGTCTGCTGCTACTATAGAACTTAAGCAGCAGAGCAGACAAAAATAAACCATAAAAGCTACACTGAATCCTTTATTAATACTTCAGGCTAAGACACTACAGCATGCGGTACACCCCTGCCCTGACAGCTACACGGTGAATCTTTCCAGTGTTAAATCTGCCCAGTCAACGTGGCACAGTTAACTGGGTTTATAATTCTGCCATTCCCCTTTGGTAGGGACTGGCCAAAATTAAAGCCATCTCCATTTTGTGCTCTGCTGTGTCGTGGCATTTCGGTGTGTGAGCAGTAAAAGCTCACATAGACTTGTCAAACTCTGTTAAAAGGCTGCAGGTGAACCAGACCGACTGCCCTACAGAAGCAAACCAAATCACTACAGCACTTCATATGCAAACATTCAGTGTTAAAGCTCAGGCAGCAGGCAGTCATGCTATAGACCATCATCATCATCGTCATCCTGAGGCACTCATCAAAGCTACTAGATCTCCCGGCCCCCTGCAGTGTTAATATTGAGTTATCTGCAGTTTCATCTGCTCCTCTGGGGAAGGAACAAGAGTTACCGCTCTCTGCAGGCGGGCAGTCAGCTTGCCAGACACAATCCCAAAACCCGGCTTCCACTTTAACTCAAGCCGCCAAAGTATCATCTATCCATCCGGATAACTTCAGAAATATCAAGTCTGTAACTTTAATTTGCTTCTAAGTAGGTTGCCAATATAACTTCTTTGCTACTACTTGCTATTCTTTTCATCTCGTAAGACAGAACACATTCGACATTAAAAAAGCAGCAGCAAGGCACTCCAGCCACCTGACAGATGTTCAGAAAAGGGTGAGCTGATACACCCCAAAAGGACTGCTCCTGTCATCTGGTTGCCCTTCCAGCTACTGGTAAGCAAAGTTTCCAAGAAAAAATACAAGATAACATCTTTCTACACACCCTGTGGTCCCTTAGGGGGCTGTTAACAAAAAAATTAAAGTTTGTACGCAATGTCACTTTAGAATCTCAATTTAAATACACAGCTAAGATTTATATAAAACCATGCTTGTCTCAGTAAGAGATGAGTCTTAAAAAATCCCTACCTTATTTTGGATATTATTCATTTTGTTTGTTTGTTTCTAATTACTTAACTTAGACTACCACACATTTCTTTTCATCTCCCTCCTGTGCACAGTAAAATATTCTGACCGGCAGCATTAATACACAGTTCCAGTCCCTCAAACTCAGGATCACAACTTTGGCATCTCACATATGGCTTTTCAGTACCTCACAAAGCCGGAAGATTTCTAGATACCTGCTAGCTATCCCGTATTACTCGGTTTTAGGCAGCTCACTTTTCACCTCAAACCATTTGCACACTTGAGGAGACTGCACTGCAGTGAGAGGAAGAAAAAAAAACAAAACCAAAAAGAAACCAACCCAAAACCACACCACATTTCCAAACTCAAGAAACCACTCTTGGCTAAACCTTCATACCACAAATATTGGATGCATCTTCATTCGTCATTTAACAATAATCTAGCTGAACACTTAAATTCATGTTACTATCTGCACGAAGCCTAGACAGGCTTCTTAAAGTGCCATGAATTCAGAGGCTTAAGTGTACTATTCTAAAAGCATGAGCTTTAAATCACCCATGTAAGAAAGTGGGACTTGCTGTGACACCCATTATAGCCACAGCCAACTATTAAGTGAGCAGTGTAAGAGCTGGTGGCTACAGTTTTGACTAGTGACCAAAAACATTAACATTTTCACCAGGTATGCAATGTTCGTTTACAAAATTGTCACAACGTAGCACATATTTGACTCCTGGCTTTTTATTGTAAGCAAGAAAACGAAGGGAAAAAAAAACAGGAATAAAACGGGGAGTATAGTCTGGTCTCATCAATAGGTAGATAAACTCTCAGCTACAGCATTTGTACTACAGGTATCACTCTGGATACAGCTATTCCATATGCTCGGGCTGAATGTTTCTCAGGGAAGAGAAGCCAGGGGTGCAGTTGGAACTTTACACTCCCTTTGACAACTTTAGAAAGGGAGTGTTGTTTTTCACTCAAACATAAGCGCAATCCAAAACTACATATGGGTATATACACACACACACATAGGCATCTCTACATTTACATAGAGCATATATAAAGAGTATTCTGCATGTATATATATCAAGTGCATCCGCATGCTAAGCCTGTGACTTTGTACGGAATTACACAAGCATGTCTTTTGAGTCAGTACAAAGGCAGATGGAAACTGCTCAGAGCTCTAACCCTCCAGTTACTGCATTCAATAAGGCACTCAGGTACTATAGAAGACTTGCATTAGAATTCTGCTTAATGCCACTCTATAACTAAACAAATTATGTCATCTGTAAAAGCCTTTAACATTTGCCAAAACTTTTTAAAGCTTCTGTTTTCAAAAAACCTAGTACAGTAGGAAAGATAATCTAATGTGAAATCAACTTGAGTACTTTGTGTTTTCAAGCCATCCTGGAGCTAAGAAGCCAAAAAGGTTTAGCAAATATAAAGATGATTCTTTTGGGCAGGTACTTTTCTGAAAACTACATACTGACCCAAAGGGCACTGAAGTACCTAAAGTAGGGAGATAAAAGGAACTACGCAAATAAGCAAAACCAAACAGGTTCAATTCATCTGCAGCTTGCTCAAGTCCTTATTTACCCAGCAGCTGATAAATCTGACCATCTACCTTTAGTTTTACCGTTCTTCCACTTTTGCAGCTCTAGCCTGGTTCTGCCCTTCATCGACTGTATTGAACAAGCCTTCCTCTTGTTCCCCACAGCCCTCTTTTCTTTGGCTTTGGCAAGTTACACAATGCAGTATGAATATTTGTGTCAAGCACAGGATTACTTACGTTTGTCTGCAGCACGTGTATCTCACCGTGCTCCATGCACAGCCACTAAAGAGAGTGGAACTACTACCGCTGAGGTAGAAGGGAAGAGAAGGGAAAGTTACAATTAGACCAGAAAATAATTCTTTTAAAAAAAAAAAATCCAGCCTGTGACAGATAATAGTTGCTTATATGTACAAGCTAGCTAATAATAGGCCTGAGAGTCTGTCAGAGTTGACTCGTCAAAAATAGTGCATGACACAGGAAGTTTAAAGCCAGGGAAGAAAAAAATTAATTCAAAAAATGGAAGGAAAAGAAAAAACCACTAAGAAACCCTCTGGCATGCTTTGGCTGGTACAGGGCAGCCTGCCAGGCATCCTGGTAAGCCCAGGCACACCACAAGCACGTTCTGCCCAGCCCCACTGTCAAGGGGCTGCTGTCGGACAGGGAGCTGCCAGCACCTCAGCGCTGCACTGCCAGCAGCAGCAGGAGGTCTGCCACCTCCTCAGCACATCCAGCACTCAGGCTGTATCTCAGTGCACATCGGCTGTGAGAACACAGCCCGCTGCGCTCCCCTATCAGTCTTCTCAACAGGGCAGCAGGCTTAGAGGTGAGGAACAAATCTAGTTACAAGCATCTGCATGTGTTGCAATCATCTCCTCTGACACAACAGGCTGCGTATCACGCGTCGCTGACATCTTTCTGTAACTCTTTAAGAGGCTGTGGGACCGGTTGTGCACACTTTTTCAGGCATCTAAGTATCACAATACAGCAGAAATATTTCCAACTCCTTGTTACACTGAAGGTGCAACAACCTGAAACAGCAGTCAGGAAAGCTGAAGGGACTTGACTGTTTCCTTCCAGATTTACAGGACTGTTAAGCAGGTGATGGGTGGCAGGAGACAGATCTGAAATGTAAGTTTACATCAGCTAGAAAATGCTATTACGTTCCAGCACTCCAGTACTTTCAACAGATTTCTGTATGTTCAGTCTGTGTCTAAATAATAGATAAAGACACTACTTGAACACAAGATTAAACCTGAAGAACAGCACTTTACACTGATGACATTTCTTACAGTAACTTTCAAAATAGATGTGTCTCAGTGCAGTAGGACAGTACACATTCTCCCTTACAGATACCAATTTCACAAGCTATTTTTTGAATCACACTGCCAGTAAGGAGCATGATGATGGACAACCTCACTATTATCTGAAGACCTACCAAATAGTTTTGACGCAGAGGACTTAGCTTTTACCACTTCAGAAGATCTGCCAGCAACAGAAGCACTTATTAACTCAGAGACCATCAGGAAACACAGCTCTATCTATGAATTTTGATTAGACTAGTTCTGAAAGGATAAGCTAATTCCTGAAGCCAGCCCTTTCACCACACACAAGACCATAAAACATGTCATTTCCTCTCTGTCATCCATTTCTGCTCTTGGCCTCCTCCGTTACTCAAATAGTTTCCATGCCATTTCATTAAAAGGATAAAAAAATTAACGTAATTTTCTAACATGCAAAAAAAAGGGGGGGTGTGTTTGGAAAATTGACTTCCTTGCTTTTGCTGTTTTAGCTCCAAAGCTAAGCAAGCCCAGCTGCTCAGGAAATACCATTGTAATGAACACATTATTGAACACGGAAGAATCAATCGAGATTTCTGTCAAAAATTTCACATGCTGCAAACAGGCCAGCAATCACAACAGCCCTTACAAAATACTTCTCAGCCATGTTTAACAACTTCATCTTTCAAAATCCAGGCACATGATGACAATTACTTTAAGAAAAAAAAAAAATCATCTCACATAGAACTGAATTAGAGTTATTTCAATACCAAGCCTGGAGCTACTCTTCATTACTAACACCTGACATAACACTACTGTTTTCTAGATACTGCATTTACTTCACATCAAATGAGAAAAAAAAGTTGTAGCTAAAAAAAAAATTACTTCCTTTCAAATAGCAAAGCCTATTCCTTTTTGTGACTGGTTTAATCTTGAATTCTTCTGCTGACATATTTGTAGACAACACACAACAGGTATTAACTACTTCAAAGCCCAACTTCAGCCTATTCTGTTATAAATACTTTAATACTATGGAGGTTTCTGTTATTCAGATGACAATGATGAACAGTTTTACAATGCCAAAGTTCCTACAGCTGCTAAGGGCTCTCCACTGCAGCTATGATGAATAAATTTCCCATAACACCTCTGCTTTTTATTTGGATATTTTGTAATTCAATATGACAAATACTTTCATTGGTCTTAAGAGGAGAAGCCTCAGGGCAGATATAGCATCTACAGCTATCAAACGGCAGGACAGAAGACAGAATACGACTTCTCTTAGGAGGTGCACACCAAAAGCACAAGGCACAAAAACCAGCAAATGAAATAGCAACTAAATATGAAGGTGAAAAAAATAAAACCAAACCCCCCAACATCATCAAACATCAAAATAACACCACACTTCATCATGGCAGCCATTGATCAGAACAGATTTCTGAGACAAGTTGTGAACCTCCATGCTCCAAGGTAGCCCTGCTTTTCATGGGAGCTAGACCCAGGAACTTCAGAGGTCTCTTCCAACTGCTCCCATTCTGTGACTAAAATACGACATTTCGCATGTCCTGATACAACAGATTGGCTTGCTTATGTTTTTGCTTGTGATTTTTGTAATGCTGTGCCATTCTGAGGTAAATATCTCCAGCAAGTCTGTTCTTCCTTGTATGAGCAGATGGAACATAACTGCCTACTCAGCTCCTTTTCCAAGCAAATCATTGAGATTCTTACTAACTTCCCCAAAAGAGCCTTTTGACAGCCTTCAGAATCCTGCAGCTCAGATTTTGCAACACAAAGGAGGATACTGCAAAACTGAAGTTGTTGCAAATTACATACTCCTCCATTACTAAGCTGAAATAAAGTCTTGCTGGGTTGCTTTATTTCTCTCAGTGGCATTGACTACACTGCATTATCTCATGGAATTTAGTTCCAAAGATATTTCATCCTATGGCATCTGAAGTTTTTAATTTGTTTATTATCTGTTATCTTGTGTGGTTAGTTACACAACTTTTCCTAGCAAAGGTGCCACCTCCTTTGAAAACTACATCACTTCACAGGAAAAAGAATAACTAGCCCATCGCATAAAATGAACAACCAACCCACAGGGTACAGTATATTGAATAGAAAAAAGCACTCTCAAGCACCTGCCCTTTTCTCTCCTACCACAGCATCCAGAAAATAAAAGTTCTCCACGATAAGACAAGAATACCAAAGAGCCTTTTCTACACTCTACTTCTCAACTGATCCCCAAAAAGGTTTGCTTGCAGTGTTTCCTACAAGCTATCACACCAACGTCACATCAACAGAGTCATAGCGAGCCCTTAGGCTGCACTGCACATTGACGTCTCCTCCAAATGCTCATAAGATGTAGAAGTCATTTAAATTCACAGAAACACCGAAGTTATCAGTTGGTGATTTTTCCCTTTCATGCAACACGCATGTGTTCTAATCAACATGTACTTTAAGAACAGCTTACAAAAGGAGAATTTGTATACACATATTCCATCCGAGTATCTTAAAATACAACAAAAGCAAAAGCTCTACATGGACTACTGAAAATCCTCACGAGAAGTAGTACTTGGACAAGGAAGTAGCCTGGAAAAGGAAGTCAAATAATCCTGTCAACACAGGCATTGCTTAACTATTCCAGAGCTCGAGAAGCTGAGAAAACACTTTTCCGTTATTATTAGTGCTTTCATGTTTAGGAATCAAATGTGAATTTCAAATGACATGCAGAACACTACAATAATGGGAGAAACTACTGAAACATCAGCATGCATACATTAATCTACAGGAAATCTTACACACTGAATTGCTGTCATGTCAGAAAGCCACCCTGGGTTATAACAAGCACACGTGCCAATAAGAGATAACAAATACTAATTAAGCAAAAAAAAAAATCTTAATTGCCATGATCAGGTAGGGTATGACAACTACAAACTTATATTTATTAAAGAATGGTTCAGTATTCAGATAAATTCTTTTCTATGTTTTCACTCTAACAGAGAGACCGTGTCTAACAGAGCCAGTGGAGAGTACCTTCCCCTTCACCCACCGCTGCTCGTACCAGTGGCATCTCAAGGACAGCCAAAGAGATGGTAATGCAGAGCTGCCTGTGCACCTTCAGACAGGTCAGTACAAATTTCATCAAGTGGTCATTTTCAGACTTCTGTTCAGGACAACAGATCTGAGGGGTTTTTGTTTCCAAATAATTTATGGAATATACTTGATCATATCAAGGATAGCTCAAAAGCTGTACTTTTGCCACGTTCTGCTCTACAAGAGTTTTATTATGATAAGCACACAGATAAACAAATACATTCCATCCCATAATTCTCTTGATGCAAACGTGAGATTTCAAATTCATCTAGCAAGGTCAAACATTCAGAAGAGTTCAAGTTGTGTAGCACATTCCTCATCAGGTCAAGGAGAACACACCCCTACTCCAGGTTTTCAATTTCTGCACGAACACAGGCTTGAAAGTCAGTTGCTCACCTTGAGTGAATTTCCATTCCAACACCAGTAACCCCAGCCTACTGCAGTGCATCAGTAACAAAACTGCTAATTTGGGCTGCTTTGGTTGTTATCCTAAATTGACTTCTCTGTAGAAGAAATCATTACTTTTAACACCATTTTTTCAAGTTAGAAATATCTTACTCATTGCTGTTCTTCTGAAATTAAATTTGATTTTTACAACTCCTCAATTCTGCCACGTAAACTGAACTATATCTGGAATGATTCTCACACTGCTGCCTCTAACTCCTAACACAGACCAGAGAGAGATAAAGCTGGTGATGCAAACCTTCGGTGACAACAGTGCCATACCCATGGTCTGTCTTGTTCAACTAGGATCTTCAGGCTTACTTCATCACAACTGTCATCTGTAAAAACCAGGCAGCATTTGTCCTAAATATATCTCCTAAAGGTACAGGGACACCAGCTTAAACAAGAAAGCAACTTGTACTAAGACAGCTTCCAGCTATCAATGACATGATCGGAAAATCAAAGCTCATTTTAACCAAGAATTTATTTTGCAGACTGCTAGAGCATTTCCATCTTCAGTGTCTTTTCTTTGTCTTTACTCTGAAAACTTTGTAGAAGCTTCGTGTATGGATCTAGCCAACAAGGTTAAGACCAGTTGGGCACAACTCAAAACAAAGCACCAGCCTTATGCAGATACTTGTCCTTTCTACACCTGTCACGGATCAGATATGATAACCCTTTTGACATCCATTTTTCCTTTATCCTTGACTACATAGCCAGGAAAGGTAAAACTAAATCTGAAGAGGGGGAGAAAACAGGGACAAAAAAAATCTAAATATTTCAGAAAATGCTCCAGAAACATAGGTATGATCACTCTGATTTAGTGAGTGTGTAACTGCCAATGAACGCCAGTTAACTCTGTCTTGGTGGCCACAACGTTTTTTGCCAAGTTTGTTCCTACTTTCTAAAGCACAGAACCAGTCGTTAATCATGAATGGAAAAATGACGTTAGTGATCAAGGTCTATAAATGCTTTTCACTTGTGCAACTGTACAGTATCTTCCTACAACAAGTAAGAGCTTAAACAGATTTACCACAGGTCCACAAGACGGAGACAAAGCTAATTCAGTTCCGGTGCTATTTCAGGCCAGGACCTTATTAGTGACCCTCACAGATCACCTGGGGACATTCAGACCTTTGCACAACGTAGCGCAGCAAGTAAAGAACGGATGCTGCAGCACAGACAACCCAAAGAAGCCACGTTACGTGCTACAGCACCTACACACCTAGAAGTTCTGCAATTCCTCGTATTTTGAGCTCTTAGACACAGCTTTACCAACTGAAAAGAATTCCCATGATTCAAACGCAAGATCTCTTAAAGGTTAACTAACTCCAGGGGGAGTTAGCATCATTTCTCTCCGATTCCAAAATACACAAGTTTCATCCCACATCAATCTAAGCTAAATCTTTATATTAGTGATACTAGTAAGCATTCGGACCTCTAGTAAAAGGCTGGCTGTCTAGCCAGCTATTATTCTTTAGGACCTCAAACCACTGTCCCCCAAGGTACATCTGAAGACTACGTCATACAAATGGTTGCTTGAGGATGATGGTACCAGTGCATCCTCTCGTTTAACCGGCATTGATAGCCCAGACAGGGGTTCAAGTCAATTCCTTCTAAAAGCTAAAAATTCTGGAAAATTTAAGTATTCTGCTGCTCCTATTTTGAATTATTCTTTGAACCTGAAGTCACAGCATTTGCTAACGTTCCAGATTAGTTCATAGAAATTAACTTCTGTCTTGGAGTCTCTCAAGTTATGACCTTGGCATGGAAAAAGCTTGCGAACCAGAGTCCTGAAGATCCTGGGAAGTATGAGAAAATAAAGCAAACACAGGTTTTTGAAGCTGAAGATTAAAAGGCTGCTCTTAAATTAAGATTAGTCATAACAGACGAGAGCTGAAAAGATAATGTGTTTGCGCTCCTGAGTAGAGAGAATGTGATATGTCAAAAATTCATTCAAAAATTCAAGCCTTATCCACCGTGAAAAAACAATGAATGGCTGTATTTTTCCTTCCTTTCTTATCACAAAAGGATTTTCAAGCATGCTCCTTCAGCTTTTACATCCAAGTTAAATAGTTTGCTCTTGGCATTTGTGGAGCCAAATAGACAGCTAACTACTGTAAGGAAATTCTTAGCTGGATGATTTACACCCTTCTTGATTCTAATTACAATTTTGTAGAAATTTTAAATCATTCTCAGTTGCCTGCACTATGATTCCCATTTTTTGTCATGCAGCAGAAGTCCTCAGAGTTATACCTTACAATAACATGACTAGATAGTCAGATGTTGAGCAGATACACATAAACATTATTTTACCAGGGAATGCCACAAGACACAGTCCCAGCAAGTGCTCAGTATTTAATTCCAAACCAAATACGCAGCATGTTACCCTCCGCATCTTACACCATCACTCACATACTAATGTCTAAACGCACAGCCCATCTCCATTAGTGCTTAATAGGTTCTGCCACTTTATTAATATGCTTACTATATAAGGCAATTTTAATAGTAGATACTGTAGAATCAGAAGCAAAAATAGAAATAATTCCATGACAACACCTTGAGATCCAACACAGCCAAGACTGCTTGCGCATTATTTGCCCAACACGTTCGAACTAAGGTAAGAGTCACAGAAATCACCACTGGAGGTAAATAAAGCAAACTGGTACTGCTTTGTACTGGGGTTACCAGTGAGTGGAACCAGTCACTTACTGTGACCAAGTTGTGAGCAGGCAAGTTTTAATGCTTATTCAATAAGTTATGTTTATCTTATCACAGGGAATTGCATGAGAATTAGGAAAAAACTATTAAGACCCAGATTTGGGTTGTATGCACAGCCAGAACACAAAAACACTGATTCAACTTCCATGTTTCCCCCCTAACTTTAAGCATCTGAAAGGAAGAAGTCTTCAGAAAATGATTCCTAAGAAGGAAAAAAGGAAAAACATGACCACTGTTCACAAACTCCTTGAAAAATAGATGAGTTCAGTAAGCTGGTTTGAAGATTTGACCATTTGGACACTTAAAATATTTGGTATTTCAATTAACTTGTAATGTTAGGAATTGTATAATCAGAACACTCCTGAATAATCTTTAATTAAGACCCAAATGCCATAACAAAGGTTATGAGGTAGAGGTATATTTAAAGTACATTATATCTCAAAAAAAAATCCCAGGGAAAAAAAACCCATACTCTTTATTAAAACTATGAAGTGATCTGTAATTCATAGAATTTAGGGAATCGCTTAATAAAGCAGTAGAACACACAGATCTGCTGAAATAGTGACTTCCAGAACATGCATGGTTTGCTGAAAAACTAGTAAATATAATGTTGACCTCACCAGTACAAAAATGTACAGGTCTTCACAAATCTGGTAGCCTTTAGTCAGCCATCATCCATGCAAGAAATTTTCACAACAGCTAAAGCTCAGCAAACGCATCCCCATCAAACCAAGTGAACTTCTGTCCACTAGCTCCTTCGGGAAGGATCAGCAGATCGATGGTGGCTGTTTATCTACCATGCATACCCTCAAAGCTGAAAGCAGCAAAAGTCATCTTGTCAAAGAAAGTGAGACACAAAAGGTGCTTGTTGCCTTACTTGAACCCTTTCATCTAGGTAATACAAAGCAATATATATTGCTTATGTTTATTTATTTTCTGTTTGGTTATTGTTGTTTAGGATTTTTTTTGTGTATATCTGTTTTGGTTTGGTTTTTTGTTGGTTTGTTTTCTTAATACTGTGGGTAGGAAAGAAAAATCAATTCAATTGAAAATTATCTGACAGCAATGAAAAAATACACGTTCCCGTCTTGAAAAAAATGTCCCTTTTCAGAGTCCACTGAAATCGGGAAGCTAATAGCATGAGGAACTTACTTAGGAAAGACTGCAATTGCTGCACCACAAAACTAGCACATCAGAAGGATGAAGCCACCAGATCAAGAGTTCCGACTCTTTGTAGAATTTTTTAAAAGTTAAGACAATTCTGGTTTTATGTGTTCATTTCTAGCAATATAGCAGTATGAAAACTAACTGAATTATGTCCTTCTGCCCAGAAAAAAAGTAGTGAGAATACAAAAAAAAAACTACTAATTGCACCTTGGTAAAAAGTACCTAAGTGCAAAACTTAGCTAACCACATTACAGTTTCTCTGGTAGTTCCTTCAACAGCCACGGTGCGCTTAATACACAGAACCTGAAGAAAACCTATTTTCACAATAAATATCAAAGAATATCATTATGTGATCCCAAGACGAACTGGTCTATCTAAAATTCGGATTGTGTGACCGTACTCCCAGGTTAGTGACTGCAGTTCCTCTGACTGGAGACCACCTGAACTGGCTAAACACCACAATTATCTAATTGGAGTTCAAAAAGCTACTGGTGAGGTTACCCAAACCACAGAACACATCTGCCATCTCAGCATGAATTCGGTTGGAAGTAGAGAGTGGAAATCCCTTGAAGCAGTTAGTCACCTGTGACAGGTGAGGAGGCAAGGATGTTTAGCGTAGGGTCTAGAACGACACGGGCCAGCCAGCAACTTGGTTCTTGCAACATCAGCAGAATCAAAGCAACTGTGTGCTGCAAGATGGATAATTCCACTCAGTAACAGACGTAGAGACTAATCTATCAGGTAGAGGCCAATATATCAGGCAGACAAAGAATGGCCCTCAGAAATAGAGACAATAAAAAAAAACAGCAGACCTTCAGCCATGCTGAAAAGCCAAGCAGTATTAGGAAATACTGGGAAAACAGGTTGTAGCTTCTGCAAAACATTTTATTGAAAGTAGAAGGTCTCGGTTTCCAACAACCTAAATAGATGTGTGAGGTTATAGTCACACACAGAGCATTAAGACTTCACCTGCATCATGTACCTGTCACCTTTTACACTTGGCTCACAGCCGTGGCTCTTCCTGGAGCAACCTGGAAGGACACACCTGACCACTGTAGCAGAAAAGGCTGTGCAATCACCAGGCAATCTTTCTTTCCTTGCCTCCAGCTACTCTCAGAGGAGATTAAGATCACATTCAAAGAAGTCAGGAAAACAGACAGAGACAGCTACCTTAGCAATCCTTTAGTGTCAAAGCCTGCAGCTCAGATTGAGTCCCCGGTAACTTATGCAAAGGGATTACTGACTGCTTACCTGAGCCAGCTGGACCTAAATGCACAGCATTTCACTCCTCTTCAAATCTCAGTTCGCACATATATTCTTGTTTATGCGTGAGAGGTAAAACAACAGGACAGAAGAACCTACCTGAAGCAGCTTTTTGCTTTGCAGAGTTGCAAAACACCAGAAGTGGGGGGGGAGAGCAGAAGAGGACTAGAGAATGGACAACACTTTGAGAAAGTTATGTCAAGCATGAGTAACGTTTTTTGCCAGCTCTGGGCCACAAACAAAATATATTTTGTGCACGTTTTAAAACATTTGGTCTGATCCTGCTTTGTGCAGGAGGCTAGAGTAGACAACCACCTGCCACCTCTTCTAACCTTAATTTTCCTGTGATGCACAGGTGAAGGTTTTAAAACTGGTCAAATACAGTTTTCCTATTTAAAGATTCATATCAAACGAAAACCCCTCAAAAAATCCGAATAAGTACGTAATGAAAGGAAAACTCACATCTGCCCCCTTCTTAGCATCCTGCATAGTGTAACTAATGGTACAATGCCCCACTGAAGAAAAAAAACACACAAGTCAGCCACTCAGCAGAAGCTTTCAAAGTACGTGTTAACTCGGAAAGATCACCTGACAAAACCCACAGTCCATACTGCATGTATACACCTGCTTACCCGGCAAAGGAAATATCTGTCCTGGCAAAGGGAATATCTGACTACTTCAATGTTCACACTATGTAGAAGCAGCAGTGATTTACTAACATCCTGTCCTTTTTTGCTCCCCTTGCCTCATGCCCTTCATATTTGCAGACAAAATTCATTTCATGTTTTTCCCACTAGCTAGTCTGCAAAGGAAGATGCTTAGAAGTAAGCTATGCAAAAATGTTTTCTTGCCTGCTTCTGCATCATCATGTTAAATTCCAGTATATTGAACTTAAGTTCATTGCCTCTTAAGGCAAAGACTTGGGCACTACAAAACATCTTCTCATTCAGTCCTACTTCTAGCACAATACTGGAAAGGCCTCCAAAGTACAATGGATACTCTGTTACCAAATCAGTAAGGCTAAACACAGTTACATTCACCTACAATTGATGTCTCTATTTAAAACCAAAGAAAACAATAAAAAACCTCACACAAGAAAAATCGACTTTTCTTCCACAAATTCAAGAATGTGCATTACAATAGATGACCAAATCCTAGACAGTAAAGAAATACAAGAGACCTGCACCCCTCCTAACAAGCACACACAAACATCTTACGAAGGTTCAAGCTTAAGAAAACAACAAAAGGACTACCCATAATGTATTAATATGCTACACAGAAAAAAAAAAAATCTCTTTAAAGTCATGGTGATATTACAACACCACCTCCTGATACAAGTAATCAAAAATTAATAAGCCTAAATGATAGTTTTTGTTATATCATTTACAGAAGAAAAGAACTATGTCCAGAATAACATTCTTAACACAAGACACTGAACCATCTTTTTCAAATATTTTGGAAGCAAAAACAAACAATTGCTCAGCACCAGAACTAAAGAGGCTTTACATCAAACACTAGATATTACTGTGTGGAACTAGAGGTCATTCAATCAAATGTTCACCATGTGAAAGGCTGCTAGATTGAGTTCCCATTACCTCCCAGTGAGAAAAGTGCTGAGAAAGGAAGAGCTTACATGCCCTTACCTTCGGAAAAGCAGTATCGAGTGGTTTAGCTATAGGTAATATTTTACCCTGAAACCTTTCCAGCTTGCAGGGAGGTGCTTCACTCCTCCTCTTGCTTCTCCCTTCCCAAAAGTCATCTTTCTCTCTGGTCCTTCAATTGCTGCAGAATAGTGATGGACACTTAAATCCCCAACACAGGTATTTAGACAACTAACTTCAGAAAATGTTTTCTTAAAGCTGGAGCTAACAATAAGCTTTAGGATAATTTTAAACTATTTTGAGGTTAACAAGAAGATACCCTAGAACTCAAAGTCCTGCTGAAAGTTTGCACTCCTGTGAATCACCCTATCACTCAACATTGAGCATCAGCTGTCAGATTTAACACAGCAGCCACTAATGCTTTTCTCTGTGTGTGTGTGTGCACATGCACTGGAAGTTTAATGTAACTAGAACTTACTCCTCAGACCAAGTATAATGTAACTCCAACTTCTCCTACAAACACACTGGCACTGATTAAGCCAACTCTAAAAGCAGAGATATATCTAAATTTCTTGGTCAGTTTCTGTTGTGTGCAAGATGTTCCTCATCCAAGTGTTACAAAGGAGTTGAGCACTAAGTCATCCTAGCCTGCTATTCAAAATTATTAAAGACACCTGGCAGAATATAACACAATCCAACCAGCCTAAGAACAAGCTGCATGCATTTTGTCCCCTCTATTCTACCCAGTTCTACAGACAAAACTTGAGGCTGGACAGGACCTCTGAAGATCACCTACTCTAACCCACCACTTCAAAGCAGGGCCAATTACAGCAGGTTGCTCAGGGCCATGTTCCCTCCAGTTTTAAGTATCTCAAAGGATGGAAATTCCACAACTTATCTCAGCAACTTGTTCCAATATTTGACCATCCTCATAGTCACAAAGTTTCTCCTTTGCTAAACAGAATCCTCCATTTCTCAGTTTATCTGTTACCTCTTGTCCTGTCACCCCTGAGAAGAATATGGCTCCTTCTCTATATACCTCAAAAAACTTGCAGACAGCAGTTAAGACTACCCTTGTTATTCTTAATCTTAGAATTATCCCATTTCTCTTTGCCATGCTGAACATCTCAAAAGTACTAAATATGGCAAGGGTGACTTCCCTGGACCTTCTGCCTACATTCTTGCTAATAAACCCAGAGTGACTTTGGCCTTCTGTGCCAGAGCACACTGCTGATGCTCATTCAGCTTGCTGTCCATCCCAGGTGTCAGCAGCTTGGCTACAAGAAGATCACATCAAAGGCCTTTCCAAAGCCGAGGTATACAACGTAACACCCCAGTGCTGTCCACAGAGGCAACTGTGTAATCACAGAAGGCACGATTTTCGCGGGGTAAACCCTACCCTGGCTGTTGCCACTCACCTTCTTGTCCTTCATCTCCTTAGAAGGAGCTTCCAGGAGAATTTGCTCCACAACCTTCCCAGTGCCTGAAGTCATGCTGACTACTCTAGCATTCCCTGGATTCCCCTTTCATGTTTCTAAGACAAGTGCAGCTTTTCTCCCATGGCCAGGGACTTCCACAGTCGCCATGATCTTCCCAAGATGACAAAATGGCTTTGTAATGGCATGGGTCAATTTTCAGCATCCTCAGATCAACCTTTTTTGCCCAGATGTAGGCTGATGGAACACCTTCATAATAGTATTGAATGCAGTTTTGCTACTGCAAACAAGCTATTGCAACCAAGGTAGTCGAATTCCAGGAACTGAAACTGCTCTTAAACTCAATACATCCACATTTTAAGGAGCTTACAGATCTAAAAGCAAAATAACAAGTGACTGATCTAAATATTTACACTCTTTCAATTGTTTAACACATACAGAGTCTGTTGTTCCCACAGGCCTCAAAACAACCCACTGAAAGAATAAAAGCTGATGCACACATCTGGAACCTTCACAAATTTAAAATGCATATTCACGCATACAAAATCTTTGATTCATGAAGGGGTTTATGCAGGTGCTTAAAGACACTTAATCAAATGCTAATTGCTGATATTTCAAGAACTCATGCCTTGACCAATACATGCATTGCTATCTTAAAATACTATTGAATACTTATATTCCTACTTTACAACAAATTATACTCTTGCTCATTATTGCTTTAAGTATTTACATTCACAATTGAAAGAAAAAAAAACTCTAGCATTTTTGCATGTATTTATGACTTAACTGTTCAGCAAATATAATGCTAAAGGTTAATCTTGAGACAGGGAAGCAGATGTTCAGTTAAAAGGAACTTTTTCTCAAGAGGAGATACCCAGGAAGTTTGTCTTTCCAATCTGCTCCAGCCCACGAAATTTCCCACCACACTTATCCAACTGGGAAAAATTATGAATCAGCCTCCAATTTAACTGTGTATACAGCACAAATACCAACTCTGAGGCCTTCAGCACGTAACACTATGAAGCACTCACAAAGAATTATAAAGCATTCATAGCATTATAAAGCACTCACGTGAGAACCACACTAAGCATACACACTTTCTATTAACAACATCACTCTTACTACAAGCTTCAAAATAAACTTTTATTAGTCTGAAATCTAAACCATCGAGTTGTTTAGGCTTAACTGATAAACAGAGCACTCACTCTGGCTTCTAAACAGTGTAACAGTTCACAGGAAAGTTAAACACCATTGGATAAGCTTGCTACGTGTGGGAAAAGGCCTTCATATCCGCAAGTGGCTTGAGAGTAGCCCTGCAGAGAAGAACCTGGGAGTCCTGGTTGATGAGGCGCTCAACATGAGCCAGCAGTGTGCACTGGCAGCCCCTAGAGCCCATTGTGTCCTGAGCTGCATCAAAAGAAGTGTGGCCAGCAGGACAAGAGAGGTAATTCTGCCCATCTGCTCCGTTCTCATTGAGACCCCACCTGGAGAACTGCATGCAGCTCTGGAGCCCACAACACAAGAAGGATGTGGACCTGTTGGAGCAAGTCCAGAGGAGGCCACAAAGACGATCAGAGGGCTGGAGCAGCTCTACTACAAGGACAGGCTGAGCGAGTTGGGGTGGTTCAGTCTGGAGGAAGCTCCAGGAAGAGCTTAAAGTGGCCTTCCAGTACCTGAAGGGGGCTACAGGAAAGCTGAGGAGGGACTGTTCACAAGGGTGTGTGGTGACAGGACAAGGGGAAATGATTTTAACCTAAAGCAGGGTAGATTTACATTAGGCATTAGGAAGAAATTCTTTACTGTGAGGGTGGTGAGACACTGGCACAGGTTCCCCAGGGAAGTTTCAGCAGCCCCTTCCCTGGAAGTGCTCAAGGCCAGGCTGGATGGGGCTTTGAGCAACCTGGTCCAGTGGAAGGTGTCCCTGCCCATGGCAGGGGCGTAGGAACCACAGGATCTTTAAAGTCTCTTCCAACCCAAACCATTCTGTAATTCTAAGATTTTTCTTCTTAGCTAGTTATATGTTTATATCTAGTCCAAATATCCTGCTAAGGCAGAGTCACTGAGACTCAGCAGGTTGTCCAGAACTGTGTCCAACTGGGGTCTGAATATCCCCACAGGAGGAGACTCTACAACCTCTCTGGGCAGGCTGTCCCAGTATTGGACCACTCTCACAGCCAAAAAATGTTTTCTTGCATTCAGATGGCATTTCACGTGTTTCAGTCTGTGACCATTGCTTCTTGCCCCATCAGTGCATTCTAATAAGACCCTGTCTCCTCTGTTTTTATTGCTTCCCATGAACTACTTAAACACATTGCTATCGTCGTGCCCGCACGTTCTTGTCTCTAGGCTAAGCAGTCCCAGCTCTCTCAGCATCTCCTCATATGAAAGACACTCCAGTCCCTTAATGATCTTTTTAGTCCTGCACTGGATTTGCCCCAGTAAATCCCTATCTTACTTGTACAGTGGAGCACACAATTAATAGTGCTACTCTAGATGCAGCCTCACTCGTGCTGGATAAAGAGGAAAGATGACCTCCTCCTGTCCCCTTCAGCCTTTCTTCAGAAAAGGAGAGAAATTGTGCCTTTTACTTCTTACAAGCATGAAAATCATTAGTAATAAGTAATCTAAGGCTGAGGTGAGGTTCCATTACCATGGTCTATTACATACCAACATCATGTAGTACACATGACATTCCACAGTCTACTACATATGTTCCTTATATTTAGGAGAATTTGTTTACGCTGAATTGTACTTGCCAGATGTTGTTCCATTCAGCAAAATAAATAAATAAACACACACCCCCCTAACGACAGTAACACAACATTACCGTAACACATTGCTAGCTTGCAAACACTACAAAGTTAACTCTGGCTCAAGTTTAGTGTTTTTCAATTGCCAAAATGAAATTATATATCCATATATCTTGTTTGGCAAGCATCCAATTGCAGTTGCAAACAGCTATTTCAGTTCCTTGCAATAGTGGAAGGTTGTGTTTCGAAATGAGGATAAAAAAAATTAAAATATATCCTCCAAAAGAAGAGGATTAGATATTCATTTAGCATTTCTCATACTTAAGTCAGATTCTTCTAATGATGGGATGCCCTCTAAACTAGATCTAAATCCCTTTGTGGCTCTATAATGTCCAGTCTCGAAGATATTTTGCAACCCAGCAGAAGAGCTCATCAAGCCACTGTGCATAAAAGAAGGAGCTGAAGAGGGCAATACACAAGCAGGACAAATACAAAGTGTGTGGTTAATTAGACGCTATATTCTCAACTCCTGACCTTCAGCTAGTCAGGATCCAATTGCACAAAGTTCCTTAAAAAGGAAAATTACTCACAGAGTAATTTAAAAAGAAGTAGGATGAAGTAAGCTTGGAAGTTCCTTTGCATATAACTCATACTATAAGACAAAAATAAAAAGCAGCCTATAGAATGAGTAAAGCTTAAAAAAAAAAAAAAGCCAGATTATTCAGGTAAATATACTGGATATATTGTCAAGGATTAAGCAAATAAACCTAAAGAGGAAGAGCTTATCATGGTCTCTTCATGCCAGCAACATTTGGTTTATACTTTGGATTATGGCTCCTCCGCGTAAGGAGAAAAAGGTAATTTGAGACTAACACAACATTAGCATATGAACAATAATCATCAGCCAGAGATTTAATACACAATGGCCAGCCTAGCAGTGTTTGTAAATCAAGCCATCATGTTCACCTTTCTAATGGTGAAGATCAAACTACTCAAAACCTGTAACAGTTATTATTTAGTGGTACGAACATCAAATGACATATGCTGTTCTCAAAATCAAAAAAGAACTGGAGGAAAGAACTTAGGTTTTGCCTTCTTAACACATAAGAAAAGAAAATAACGTGTTATTAAAAAAACCCTATTTGTTAAAAAGGTACTGACACTGGATATTTAAGAACTCCTACAAGGCCACAGTATTAAGCACACAGAAAGTGACAGGTGAAGACAAAAGAAAAAAACTAACATCTCCTATGAAGAAAGTAGAATTCTATTGGCTAAAACAAATAACTCTGGGTCCCACACTACTGCTGCTAGAGTTTCATCTGGCAATTTTTGCTTTCATTCTGATTTATTAATGGACTTGGATTGTCCCAAATTACACGAGTGATCTGTATCAAACATGACCTGTGTCAATAATATTAATATCATTGTCAATTATATTAATATCATTGACAGGGAAAAGAATAAATCATCACAAATGTACCTTTTTTCCCCAACCTGAGCTGGAAAGACTACGTTATTGGAGTTCTCAATAGATGTAGTAGTATTAAATAAAGAGAAACCTAAGTGTTTAGACAGAACATGGACAGAAACATAAACCACTTCTATCATTATTTACTCCTGTGGCTAACAAACACCTGCAGCTTTATGTTTTTTTAGGGGAAAAGTGGAAGCCGGTAGCGTTGGAATGCTTCTAGAGAGGACTTTTCTGCTAACACATTGCAATTTGGGGACAAACACCACCAGCCTTATACAGGCTTTGGACATACGTTGTTAACACTATTAACACCGTCAGGAAAAATCTACCCAAAAGCCGCAGCTGCATTTTGTTTTTTCTAGGCTGTATTCAGTCAAAGCATGGCAGTTTCATGCTATATAAATCCATCAGTGGCAGGACAGGTCTCAAACATTTAGAGAAATACCTAATCAATAGGATATTAGGAAGCAGTAATATCACAGCAAGGACAGATGACCTTCACACCTAGAAGACAAGTACGTTTCAGCAGCCTAATGAATAGCTTAAGATTGCCGATAACCAAAAAAAATTATTAACCAAGATCGCAAAACGTACCAACTGAACCCCAGTTCGGAGTGTAAATCCCATATCTTAACTTCTCTGAAAGGCTCCAACCAGCGTTAGATAAAAATGAATAACATGTAATTTGGAAAAGCACAAGAACATGTTTCGTGTTTCTCAAAAAGAGACGTCAGCTGAAAATTCATAGCCCCCTTCAGAGCTTTAGCCAAGGAGATGCCTGCACATTTACAAATATTATAGATATTTGTTATTTTTCCAAACGAACTGTAAAGAACACATCCATACTGCAAGCACAGTGACATCAAACTATGCTCATCTACCATTCAATTAACTGCGAGAATATTTGTTTGCAATACTTGATACACACAGAAAAAAGCCTCTTAGCAAGTAGCTGCTTCAACCAAAGCATCAATTTTCCTCAAACTGGTAATATATGTGCCAAGATGAAAAAAAAAAACCCAAACAGAAACCCCCTTATTTTTGTATTTCCCAATGTATGTGTCAGAAACACTGTAACAGCAAAAAGATTGCTATCACTGACAGCATTTGGTATCGCCGACACAATGACTGCTTGTTTTCTTTTCCAGCCAAACTGTAAGAGAGATGGAAAATACTTGTACAGCTTTAACTACAACAGACCCACAAGCTACCTCATTCTGGCAACACCCACACATATATGTTCCTGTGTTCCTCATGGTAATACCCATTAAGTCATTCTCCCCAAGTCTGTTACAGCCACATACTATCACCTGACTTTCATCCCCTTTTCACTGTCACGTGATTTTACCCAGCATCCTAAGGACTTGTTTCAATAGCGCACACTTACACGTACAATGGAATATTTCCAGTCTTCTACGATTTTTTTCAGACAAGGCAGGAAAAGCGATTTGTTTTTCAGTGTGTATGATCAGCCCTTCGAGGCAGGTTTTTGCAATACCAGAACACCGCAGGTAATTAAGATTCTCCTTCAGTTCAAACATCGCTACAGAGAGCATGAGGGACGGGAAACATAGACTGATGTGCCTGCTAGAATACGAAAGAGAGACATGACCTTCCCATCTAGGGATATTTCCCATGCGTATTTTGTAGCTGTATTCCACATCTGAGTATCCACAGCTACAAAGTTCTGATGAATTCATCAGCCACCTGAAAGGGCTTTTCCAGTTCCTTGTCCATCAAACAAACAGAAATCGATTCTTCACTACTTTATTCACTTTGAAGTCCAGGAGCATCCATTTCATTTTCAGGTGTTTTAACTATTTTCAGTTAAACTGCCTTGGTTTCTGTCCTTCCCACCAGCCCTTCATAAGCCTGTTTTTTGCAGGGTACATCTGTAGGTTCTCCTCCCTGTAACTAAATTCTTGTAATTATCTCAGTAAAACTTAATAGAACAACCTCTCATTTTGTTTGTAATACCAAGGCAGAAGAGAAATGGTCACCCAGTACAACTTCTTTTATGACCTATAACCCCACTGTTCCAAGTTTTCTAAAGTATTTACAGAGAAAGAAAAACTGCCAGAAGAGTCTCTTTTTCCATCATTCATTCTTACAGACATAAAATATTCAAAATGTTCAATCGTAAAAAAAATAAAATAAAGAATTAATGTGGTTTGGCTGTTAGAGGGTTTTTAATTCATTCCAGGACCCCAAACAAAAGCTTTTTGCCAGCCAGAAGGGACAAAAATTACACTCTTTCATTGCCTACAGGAAAGACAACTGAATTTGATCTATGTTGATAAACACTGAACAGGAATAAAAAGCTTGCAGAACCCAATACACTTGCTGGAAGGCAAATGTGAGGATCTGTCGGCCAAAATAAATATTAATATGTGCTCACAGATGCACACAGATGCCAAGATCAGGTGCTGAACAATGGATAAGAGTCCCAGATACTCCTACATAAATTTGAAAGAACAATTCCTCAGGTACAAGTTAAATTCCAGGATTTGCCATGTTCTGCATAGCAAAAGCCATCTGATTTTAACATTTAGGCGACAAAACACAAGCCAAATAAATTCAAAGTACAGTTGTGTTAGCCAACATGATGCAGCTAGAACAAAAAACTTGAAAAACTCATTTTCTTACTGTTCACTGCAGAAAAGTACCACCCTGATGATGAAAAACAGAGGAAGAAGATACCTGGAGCAACTGCAGATCAGAGCAACACATAGTTCCGCTTCAGATATTTAATTAGAAAAGCACTAGTCTGGCAAAACAAGCAGGAGACCTGCCTGCTGGCAGGACCTGGAGGGGTCTGGAGGGGAGGCTGGCTGGGAGGGAGGGCCGAGAGGGAAGGAAGCAAAACAGGCGACTGATAAGATCGGACTCCTGTGCCCAAGAATCTGAAGTGGTTCCAGCTTTCAGCCAAATAAAGAACATCTTTAAAAGCAATACTGGACATTTACTGAGAGTGAGCAAGCGCAGCAGTTCAGCCCAGAGGTCACACTACAAAACTGGCCTTAAACCCTGCTCCCAAAAGGAATGTAAGTTCATGTTCTTATTCCTCTGTCTGCTGCTAAGACTGAAGGTGCCTTCCGAGGCCTCACTGGTGACGTGACACGGTACGATTAGGCTTCATTTTTCAGAAGCAATCCAAACAAACAACAAATAGACCCACTTCACCTTGTGAAACCCATTTAAGATATCAAAAAGTACAGGAACGTATCATTTCAAAAATCACAAGCATCATCATTATCCAGTGAGCTTCCCTGTCTCAGAGGATTCGGTCTTTCTGGAGAATCTCATGAAAGGATGTGACTCGTCAATGAAGAGAGCTGCTGCCGCTTCTCCAGCCAGCTTGGAAAAGAGCCTGTCCCTCCCTCGGCAGGCTGACAGGGGTTTGTGCCAAACAGCAACACCGATGGGCCCAGAAAACCAAGCAGACGGCAGCAACGGTTGCAGCAAAACAAAAATCCATGCCTCGTCCTTCCTAAGTACATCAGTAGCTCTTCCAAGATGGGACTCAATGCCTTTGTTCACATGACCTTTTTGAAGTATATGTTTTCTAATGCCCAACAGTTGAGAAAATCATTCCTAACTAGCAACAAGCCAACAGCTTCTTTCACAATTCAGCAGTTTCAATAACAAAGCCAGGTCTCTTTACCTTGTCTTCTGCTTTAACTTCATTGTTTGAGATTTAGTTTGGCATTTTTCAGCAATCCATAATTAAAAACATTTATTCATTTGAGACTCGTTTAGGTTAACTTCACAATTTCAGCCAGGTACCTCAATACTCTGAGGTCTACAGAACATTTCCTAATTCCTTACTACATAATTAGACCTCTAGTATGCCATGATTTTTTACCTCATCCCCATTGTTTTACATTAAACAACACACTTCACTTTGTTCTCATTCCATGCACTAGTTTAACTTGGTCAATGACATTCTTCACAAAAAAATGCTGTCCTTGCTTAAAATACAAGCTTCTCAAACACAGCAAATACCCATCGTGTCAGACAAAAATGTTGTGGAAGGGAAGGGTGGATCCCCCAGGAATTTGTTATGCTCTTAAAACCACTAGAAACAGTGCACTTAAATTCAAGTAAGAATAGGAAATAGCAAAATATCCCCAGAAATGACGGCACAAACTCAGGAACAAGTGTTGATAAGCAAGGAAGAACTAAAGCAGAGAGAGAAGCTATGGCAGAACTGGGGATCATGTCACCTCCAGCCAAAACTTTGTATTTTATGACAACACAGCCTAGGTAAGTCCTAAGTCTGTGTCATGAAATCTAGTGTTGGTAAAGTTAGCAAATACTCAACATATTTGTCTAAACAGCTGCGCTGTTGAATGCATTTAGGAAGTACAGTAACCGCACAAACAAGCAGTATTTTTAGTCGCATAATGTTTAAAATTACACTTCTTTTTACTTTCATATAGCATTAAAACAGAAAGAAGATTGCCTTTACATGTAAGGGATCTAGTAATCCACAGAACCCACAAAACAGCCAGAAGGCAAATGCTTCTAAGAAGTAGGTCACTCCTGCTGCTTCAAAATTATTTACAATCCCCAAACGACATGTTGTAAACACAGCTAGCATTAACGTTGTAGGCATTACGGTCAAACCAAGCACATAGACTTAAAGATAGGATACAAAATGTTGCATTTCAGAAGTCACTCTCAAACAAGATATACCGACTTCAAAAGCCACCGTCCTTTAAAACCCGCCGCACTAACATGACAGCAGGCAGTGCTACACTCGGGCCAAATGTCAAAGGGGCAGAACTGTCAGCAGTGTTTTACAAACCATCCAGGTGTGTTCCATGGGAATCTGGACTTGTGCTTTGGGAAGCTTACATCTGGTCTTGTGAAAAGGTTATATTTGACTACTTTTCACTGTTTTCTAAGCAAGAAAAATTCAATTACCTCCAAACTTCTGATTCTCAGTAGCCCAGACATTTTGCCAGCTCCCTGTTAGCTTCAGCTGACCCGTGCTAGCCCTTCTGGGGTATCAACAACAGCATCTGAAACAAGGAACCTTCCACCACAACACACTGCTCTCAACTTCTCCAACAGCACTGTTGCAAATCACTGTTTACAGGCAAATATCATACACTGAAGAGATAAAAAATTACAAACTTCAGTCCTTCACAAACTTTAGTATTTAGACAACTACACCTGAAATAATGTTGTAGTGCAACATTCAGCTTTATTTGCAGTCTAACTTCTCCCTCTCTAGTCTTCACAGCAGAGTACACTTGGAGCAGATATACCCTCTAAAGCAACAAATTGAGGTCAACTCAAAGAAACATGACTTGCTAATATTTGATTTAGCTGGCAAATGAAAAATGTTCCTGCAGCTGTAACAGCTTTTGGAACTCAGTCATATCCATGCTTTCATTTCCCAGCTCAAAACCAGTATCACCCTTCCAGGATACGGTACCATCAACACGGAAAAAACATGTCACCAGTACCATTTATCTGACATAGGATGGATGCACTGGTTTACCTAGAATGACCTTTCTTACCGCACTCGGCTAGGCACCAGATGGGATTTAAATACAATATTCCCCCCATCCTAATACTACTTAAGCACTTCCCACTGTGGTATAATGGATGAACCAGTACCTGGTATAGAACAAAGGAAATGGAGTTCAGACCAATTCCTTCCTGAAATGATTTTAAGTGTAAAAAAAGATCCCTATGGTCATGCAGAAAACAACATACAATGGAGTCATTTCACAAAAACAATTAAAACCAAGAACCTTCATTATTCCAAACAGTGATATTAAATGTAGAGTTAAAACCTTACGGGTAGCATCAACACGCTGTTCATTTTACGTATAAATTTTCTTACAGGCATGCCAAGCATTTGAATAACTTGTAACTTTTCTGAACGTATTTTGGTCCAAGTAGTTGGCTATAACGAACTGCAAAATAGTGAGACGTCAGGGTTCCTACAAAATCCCAGTCCTACCTGTTCAGCTGAATAAAAATCACCATGAACTGTCAGAGGCCAAAAGCTTGCTCTCGGTGACAAGAACTTCACATTTGTTAGCTTCAGCTCTTACTACTTGCCATAGAAAAGAAATTGAAAGCAACCTCATAGATCTGAAGGGCAGCAAGGCAGGGATTGTACAGCAGCAATTATGTTGTTTTATCCAACAGATGTGAGTTATTTAAAAAATTAACACCTAGGTGCTTTCTAATAAAATTTATCTGTAAAGCCTAATATGCTATTGCTACTCTGTTTCCGCAAAAAAAAAACCAAACAAACAAAACACCCCCAAAAAATGTAACAACAAAAAAATGCACGGTCCTACTTTTCCACTGTGCATGGTTTTAGAAATGAACATGATTTCTTCTGCTTTGTTAACATCACAAACCTCTTGTACTCATGCAGTACTAGTCATCTGAGACAAGGAGAAGGAAGCAGAGGAAGAAGAGTAAAGGAGTCCGGGGCACTCAAATCAGTAACTCATCATATTGCTGCATCACATACACTATATGTAACCATGGAAAGCACTGAGATCATTCCAAAAG
The DNA here is from genome assembly GCA_020746105.1 of Trogon surrucura. Taxonomy (NCBI): domain Eukaryota; kingdom Metazoa; phylum Chordata; class Aves; order Trogoniformes; family Trogonidae; genus Trogon; species Trogon surrucura. Next base: position 47,671,289 of record CM036621.1, on the reverse strand, counting down.
CAGAGGGAATCAGAATAAAACAACGTGGTAGATGTTCTTAAGAGACTCATCACACATACTTGGTATCTTCATTTTAATTCCCTTCTGAAGCACTCATCCCCTTCCCAAACAATAGTTGGCAACATCGGTAACGATTCGAGTTCCAATTAATTCAGATGGCCTGACATCCAAGTGTCTTGTGCTACATTTTAAGTTACTTGAACACAATTCAACCCAGTTTCTATCACAGTTTTTACAATATTTTTCTTAGGTCTCCTCCTTCCACTCCAAGGCCATGTGTACGTCCTATAGGTTGCCTGCTCTATAAGCACAGCTGTACATTCAATTTAAAGACCACTTTCAGGTCCCTAGAATGTCTGGGTTCACGTTTTTTTTTTTTTTTTAGCCTTAGCTAAAATACCAATCTATTCAATTATCACTTATCTCTTAAGAGTAAAATTTATTTTCAACACTAACTGAACCGGAAACCAGCGTCTTAGAAATGTGTCCATCAATTTTAAAGCTACAGTTCTTCTATGAATGAAAAAATGAGCTGAAAGGGTGCTTTTTTTTGTGTGTGTGTGTGGTGAAGGCATGTTAAAGTAGACATAAAATGCCTGGCACATCAAAAAGCCAGGTGTCCAATTTTTCCCATAATGGCTGGAGGCAAAGAGGAAAAAGAGCTTTGACCCACTTTTGCAGAAACCCATATGACTACTCCACACTAAGCTCACATGAAAACAGAATGCAGCTCTATTCTGTTAATTCATTCTCTGCAGCAAACAGCTGAACCAAAGGCATTTTTAGTTCTCCTCTCCTGCCACACTGGCTCACAAAAGTAGTAACTGGTAAAAAAGCACACTTTAAAAATAAACATTTTCAGAAAAGAAGTACTGTAGCACAAGTCTTAATGGAAAAGCTTGGAAGGAGGAAAAGAAAAAAAAACATAAATCTCTTTCAAGCAATAACCATATATAAAATCCTCAGCATAACAGCAGTGTCTGTATCATTCCCACCAGGGTTACTTTGCTGCAAAAGCAACACTTACAGTGAATAATCATCAGCGTACATACAGAATACTGATAAATGCTCTTAAGAATACCAAAGCTCATCAGGATAACAGAATTACGAGAATGAAGTTATTTACATATATTGAGTTATCCCTTCACATCCGGCTTTGTCTTTATTCTTAAAGCAACCTATCCTCCCACATATTTTTTCCTGTTACAACAGCAAAACCAGAAAGCTACCTGCACGCAAGCAACATTAGCTCATAGGGTATTTCCGCATTCAAAGAAAAACATTAGGCCTTTTTATAGCATATTGACATATCACGGCATATTTCGACATATCAAACATACATTTAAACTTTGCTCTTTCAAGTTGCAGATGCTGAGAGGAGTCCCCTCAAATATCTAGCCTTTGTAACAAACTCTTTCTCCCCATTTCAGAGGGCTTAAGTTTCCCTTTTCTTTCGTGGTCCAACACCAGAGCACTGACCTCAGCTGACCTGAAGCCTCAGCAGTTACAGACAACTGATCAAAAACTCCTCACCTCGATCTAAAACGATGACAAACCACCCTTCCTGTGTCCAACTCCTCTTCTACGTGTCCTTACATTGTACTATGTACTCACAAATATCGCTGTCCTGGAAGTACACTGCAAAGAGAGCCTAGAGTGATCGAAAGCAAAGAGCAACCGGGGAAAAAAAAAAAAAAATCACTGTAAGCACTGTAACAACCTATAAGGAAGAGTTATTGTGCATTTTATTTCCACATGCACTCAAGTTTACTGTTCCAGATACATTTATGTCAGCCTTGAACAATAAACTGACAGACTCGAACGTGACTAACAGCAGAGAAGCACAGAGTCACAGGAGTTCCAGGCAGATCACTTTTGACCTTTGTGTTACTGAGGAAACACAGCAAAATGCACAAAGCAGGTGATAATTATTTAGCAGGAGCTAAAAAAAAGAAAATATCTTTCTTGGTCACTTACATGGTGTACATTTTAAACATTCTGGAAAGGAAAAACATGGAATTTATCTTCAATACACTCAACAGATTATGCACAGAAGACTGACAAGCCAAGCATCACGAGCAGCAGATGGGCTAAGGTTCAGCAGAAACCACAGGCGTATGCTAATTTGCTATTAATTACAGAAGCTGACAGGACCACTGCAGTACTATGCACTAAGGAAGAGCACCAGCTAAACATACTCATTAAGGAAGATTTTTGAGCAGTTTTTAACAAAAATACAAATCTTTTTTTCATGATCAAAACAATAGGGTGGAGTTATTCTGTTTGCTGTTGTAAACACAGAAGGCACCAGCAAGGCATCAGCACAAGTGCTAAACCCAGTCCTTGCTGGTTTAGGGCAGAACATTTACCATGACCTGCTCCCAAATAAACCTTCCTTGTATCACCCTTCTTTATGAAAGTCTAGGACAACTGACTTGAAAGCTCAAGAGTATCAAAGATTTTGAGCAAATGTTGTTACTCATCACTTCTCTTGCACACAAGTTGCTAAGAAAAAGCTTGCCACGAAGTGAAAACAAAAGCTGACGTCACAACTTCCTACCTCAACAACCTATCAGTTGTGGAACATAACACAAATTATTTGTCCTGCCAAAGTTTGCCCAAAGGGAGGACCAAAGCTAACTAAACCTCCATACTCCTAAAAAGTTTAATGAGTATGCAAATCGATGCAAGATTCTTCCATCAATATTTCCATGACCCTCTGCAAGTACAGAAGGACCAGTATCCCTTCACCGAGCTATCAATATTCCACCCCTTTAAGGAGAACGTCTATATGGATTTCACAAGGAGCAGGTTGTCAATAAAAGCATAATTTAGATTTATATTCCTACCTATGTCCATTCCTAGAGACTTTAACCCAGAGGTGGTCATCATTTGTCCTTCTAGTTCCTACCAGCCAGGGCTGCTCAAAGCTGAGGCAGACAAGGAACAGAGACGTCAGGAAAGTATGGAAACAACCAGAAAACTTACGGAATTTCCTTCCCCTCAACACACAAATCCTATTAGCTGCTAAGTACTTGTCAGTGTGAGTGACTAACAGCAAAGAATATTTCATATATCATCTGGAAAGAGCCAAGCCCCTGAGATCTCATTATCAGAACCAAGTGCCCCAGCTGACATGAATTATTTAATGCAAACCAGTGCTTTTGATTATGCACATGCATTATATGTTGAAGGTGCATCTGTGTCCCAGTTTTAAAACAACCATGTGGTAACAAAGCCATAAACTGAGCTAAAATATAACACTCATTCCACAAAACGAGATGGTGCTTTTGGCTGATAAGCTGAAGTTTATCTATCACATGTGATAGTGCACAGATGTTTTTAATACAACCTGAAGGTAAATGATAATAGGCTGGAAAAATATACGCATTTTTCTTCATTTTCTTTCCACAGACTGACAGAAAAAAATCTTAGTCTTAATCACATGTACCCAAAGCACAAGACAATCTATTTCATTTATCTGAGTGACAGTCTGCAGAAAGACAGAGACATCAAAATACACTTGCTCCTGTTACACTAGTCCGTTTCAGGCCTGTTTCTACTCTTCACAGTGTGATTTCAGATGAAAATCCATCAGCCATCTGAGACACACACTGACAGCTTACAGACTACAGCATCAAAACTGACAGCTGCACTTCTGAGCTCTTCGCGTTCCTTCCCCCATCATAAAGCAGCCATAAGTGGGCTCCCTGACCACACTCAGTACGAGTGAAACCTCACTCATTTCTCTAGGACCATACTACAGGCTTAGGTTCATTTACTACTTCCATTTCATTAACATTACCAAAGCCAACAGATGTCTTCATACGGTATCTTCATGCCTGTGACAACCATCAAGGTGACCATCAAACAGGAACATGGTATCTCCCATTTCAGGATTAAATCCAGTCTTAAATTTATACAGAATCAGTAATCTCACATAACAGAATTCAGAATATTTGTAGCACTAGTCTGAAAAACAGTATGTGTATGCCTGAATACAACAGCCATTCCCAAATGGAAAACAACAACGAATATCATTGTTGTGGCTGACTTAAGATACCACAAGTTCATTTTTATGCATCTGACTTGCCTAAAGAAAATTTCTGAAGTTACAACAGCAAATACAAGAAATGAGAACCAGTTCCTAGACACGGGACAGTATTTCTTGCATCAAAACCTAGGACTTTGAGACAATTTTGACAATTTGTAATCTTTTTCCTTTGTTCTATGCAACATAAAACCTTTGCTACTATACCGGGGACTCTTCATTGTACTACAAGTGTCTGTTGCCTTGTTCAGCAAACAAGGCACTGACCTGAAGGTACAAGAGAAATCATGTACACATGCAATACATACAAAAAGCAGCTCAGCTCCCCTCCCACAGCTGTTTTAAAGCATAACTCCACAGCATGAAGACTTCAGTGCATACAGTTCAATTTGTTCCCTTTGCTCTTCACAGTAAATACCCAGATGTTTTTTGGAGGGGCCACAGGCAGGGAGGAGGAAAGGGAAGTGTGTGCTGGTCATGTTGCGGTTTAACCAGGTAGATCAGGAGAAACATCTGTTTTACAGTATCGCTTAAAATCTCCTTATCATCTTGGAGATATTTACAACCATAACCCAACACTGAGCAATTATCAAGCCAACAAGGAACAGAACCATGTCCTCTAGGGGCCTGTAAGCATCCTACGTTGTTAATATTAACCACCAAACTAGACATCTCACAGGGGATCTTTTAAAAGCAATGAGATGGAATGTCCACAAATCCTTCTGAAAACTTAGCTACAGGATGAAAATACCAGTCAAAGAGAAATAGGAAGTGTCCAGATAATAGCATCTCGGGTTACCTTCCGTACGTAGTGAGCACAGGAGAATCAAGTTAGCACCTGAAAACAAACCAGTACTGACATCAGCTATCTTACTTTCTAGGTTTACAGCATTAAAATTAATTTTCCCCTTAAACTACACAAAACTAGATTCATATGTCAAATAGACACAAAGAACACTAGTTTATATAAACACAAGCAAGGTAACATTTGTAAAGTTCTCGGTGCAAACGCAAAATACGCTTAGCTCCCTGCTCTGCTACCCAATACATCTACAACCAGTCATACACTTGAGACAAAGGCTAGTGACCAAACTCTTTCCTTTTTTTTTGCCTTCCCTAAAGGCTGCTGTCTTCCAAATCTTCTAATTCCTATTATTTACATCGTCCAGCCCCTCCCCAAAACGCCAGCTTCCCTCTAAAAGCGCCATGCCAAAGACCCTTCCCTTCAGGTTTCCATATTGCATCCTCTCCTTCAACAGTCACCACTTGCCTTCTGCAAGCTTTCTCCCGCCAAACTAAGGAGAAAGGACCCCGCACATCAGGTTAACAAACCTTGCATACACAGGGTTCTAAAATCTGGGGATTTGGAAGGTACATTGCCACAATTGTTCTCATGTAGTGCACTGCCTGTAGCTCTCCCAGCTACACAGGCAAGAGAAGGGAACTACTGAGCTCAGCTCTTGCATCTGTACACGGCTGGATCTTTACACTGAACTACCAGCCTTGTCTGAGCCAAAGAGCATGAGTTTAAAATTGAAGTGACCCTTTCTATGAGCTCCACAGCATTATTTAGCAGTGATGAGAAATACAACTTGTTACCAAGCTTAACAGTCAACACACCTCGCATTTCTACAATACCATTGCAAATTTACAAACAGATTTAACAAGTGTTACAAAACCAAGATTTTTACAGACAAAGTCACTGTTCACGGAAAGTCTGAAACGCTGGAACAAGCGCAAAACATAAAAGTTGGTTATTTTGACTACATCAACATGCACAGCCAAAACTGATTTAGAACGAGGCACTGAACACAAGTCCTCTCTTTGGCTGAACTGGCAGCACAAGCTCTGAAACACCGACAGTCATGAAGACGTCAGTAAATAGAGCATCGGCCCCCAGCTGCACCAAATTCAAGGTCTTCTTTGGACGTAATCACCGACTATTTTACTTCCTATCAACATCAAACCTACCTACTCTAAACACAGGACCTAAACTGACAAAATACAGAAAAAGTTGACCTAATAAAGCACTTTGTTAGCTTGCAACTGGAATTTCTATGCTATGCCTTGCATACTAACACTTCGAGTCCAAATTACGCAATTTAGGAAATTTCCATGGTTTAAATTCATTAGCACGTGCACAGGCCAATACAACACTAAAAGAGGAAAGATTTGGCATGAAAGATTTGGGAATGTGTTATGTTTTCATGCAAATAACAAGCCTAAATGGGAATAAAAGAATGCTATATTTCTCTTCATCAGTGCCAACTCACATGCCTTTAACTTGACAAGTTACCCGAGACATCTGGCATCTAAGTGACTTCTACAGATCCAATTCTTTAATTCCTTCCTTCAAAAGTTCACTCCCTGGAATCTTTAGGTGTGAACCCTGGACACTTTAATATTACTTTCACCACTAAGCATATCATACAAGACCTCCTCTACCACAAATACACTTACTCGTTCTAGATACTTTGGGGAGAGCAACCCAAGATACCCACAGAACAGGAGCACTTCCAACACCACGACATACACAGAAACATGCCGAGAGAAGCATCCTCACATCAGAACTGTACCTCTTCCTACTGGGTCAAAGTTACTTGCACAAACTAGTGACTCCAGACGCTACTTCTGTATCAGCAAGCACTCCTTGCACGGCACTCTTTTCTATGTGGCTTTGCACAAGCAAGCTGCTAGAAAGCCTGAAATGATTTTTCACTGCTGTGAAAGACAAGAACGTAAGAAATACAAATGCATACGCATTTTTTTTTCGTAGGCATAAACTGCTTATTAAATTCATTTATTCCACCAGCAGTGCATAATTGCGACAAAATAGTTCAACCTCACTGGTAACTTTCCACAAGGCCATATGACAGTCAATTTATGGCAAGTTCTACTTCCGCATATAAAGAAAAAAGACTTGGTGCCAACATCTATGAAGTATGTGACAGTTCTAGGGAAATGACATTTCCCGAGACATGCATTTTCCTTAAAAAAAAGAAAGATGTGGCTCTGAACCCATGCTCACCAAGTAAAAATGGCCTGGGAGTGTTCAAACAGACTACTCTCCTGCTGTCTAAAATCTCTAAACTCCGGGGTTTTACTTTGTTTGTTTGGTTTGGGTGGGGTTTTTTTAACCATGGCCTGTGAGCTCTAGGTGTCAATCATATGTCCCATAACCCTTCTCGTGGGAATAGTTTTAAAAGTTGGACAGCACGGAACTGAACTCTCTTTTCAAAGCATTAACCAAGCACGATGCCAAAGTCCTGTAACAGATACTTAAATCCATTAGTTCTGTTACTTTTTGGTAATTTTCTAATTAAAAAGAGAAGTTGAGAAATTGAGAAACTCAAGTCTCATCCTATGCAGTAGCAAGATAAGGTGAACATGGAATAATGTCACGGTTTCAAATCAAAAGCCATCAGTGCAGCACAGCAAAGTTTTTATGCATCAAGTTGTCTTAATACCCTTCAAAAGCCTCCACAAAACTCTGCAACTTAAAATTGTCCACTCACAGAAGTGATTACAAGTATATATTTAGGTATAAAGCAGCTATGGGAACTCCAACATGCAAGCAATTTACAGGGTCATACTCAAAACTGATTTAAAAGACAGTCCCGATGCTCTTTAGGAAAATGGCAGCACTATGTTATCACAATTGCTACCATCTGGTAGATTAATCATGTCTAACCGTCAAAGAAAGGGGTTTATAACTTGCAGGTTCTTAACAAGAGGATTTTACACTGTAAACACGTCTGAGAGTCTTGTCCCACGAGATCAACCTTCACACAAAAAACTTAGACACACATCCTAGGAGCCTGGATTCAGCTAAACCAGTTTCCTTCCTTTACCTGATTTTCAAAAACAGCATGAAGTGTTATAAACCAAAAGGGAAAATGGAAAACTGCTGTAAGAGAATCAATTTTTATCATGACTCACACTGTTAGAAGAGCCCCAAAACACTCCTTACAAATACTAATTATTTGGATAAACCATGAAGAAAAAGAAGAAAACTTTGGAAAATCCACACAATGCCAAAATACTTACACAGTAGCTTTCTGAATTTAAGCACCATTAAAACCGGAACTTGTTAAATTCTTCTGCAATTCCCATGAAATGCAAAAGCTACTGGTTCTCATTTCTTGCCACACATCACATAGCTTTTACTCCACCTTCAAATGACTAGAGAATCCAGTTTGACTTACATATCTCATTACCTCCATCTACTGGTAAGTTGCCGCTTATAAAAAGAAGAAATACCAATCACCTCTATTTCACAAACTTAGAATTTTTTTTTTTTCAAATAAATGGTTGAAATATTGATAGTGAAATGAGAGGGGATAATAAAAACTCCACAAACTGGAAGGTACAGACTAGCTGATACACCTCACACCCCCATTTTCTGATGTCCAGCATTTATTCACTCCATCAGTACATGAGGTCTCCCTTGGGACTGAAAACTAACAGCAGGAGTCAGTCAGAGGTACCATCTCTCACTTGTTTCTAATCTAAGAGTCAATTTAAGAGATCAGTGTGATTTAACATTAAGCTTCACAGTCTTTACAGGTAACACATTAGATATGTTTCTCCCCATATAGTATCAGTTTCCTTTAGTATCGCGTTCCTTTTTAAAGAGGAAAGCACTATTAGCCTTCAAAGCTCTTAGAATTTGTTTTCCTTGGTAATCCACACATGGTTTTAATGTTACTGAAATTATTCAGAACTTAATTCTTTTAAGTCCAGATGTTATGTCTTCTAACTTGATGAAGAAAACACACACTAAATGAAACAAAGCACGTCAACCTGCTAATACTTCAGCAGTGTCATGGCATAACTATAGTCAGTGTAGCTACTGGCCAGCACTGCAAGCTCCATTTGTCACGTCTGCTGCTGGGCACTGAAAGCATAGAGCATTTCACAACTGTGACATAAGAATAAGCCATCAGGTTTATTTCTTAAAAATAACTTGCAAGCAGGTATCGTAATATTTATCCTGCTTAATTCAAAATCCCGGTTAGGTTGCAAACAGCTGTTCACAGTGCCTTCCTCAGCACACTGAATATTTCCATTCATTCCCAGATGTGTTACAATAGAGCAAAGCAACGCTTTAAATTTTTATCAGTGAGCTGCACTGGCTGGGAAGATGCCTACTGCCAAGTGCTACCTCTCAGAAGCAATAATAGTTTCTATTTCAAAAAACTCCTAGCATCTTTCTAGCTCCGCAGAGGCTGAGCACACCTTGTCTCTTCACCTCTATCCCTTACCAGCCACAAGGTGCTCAGCCACGCTTCTCCTGCAAACCAGATCTTTAAGAGTTAAAAGAAGATAATGAGAAACTAAATAACCCACTACAAGTCAGTCGCAAAAAAAACCTCCACATTTTCAATACTAAATAAGACTGATAGCCTCTGAAATTTTGATTCCCCCATGTTAATTCTTATTAGATGGGATCCTAGTGTGCCTGGAAACTTTCATTATGTTCAGCTGTTCTTCTGCAAGTAGCAGGTTACTTCAAGAAATCAAAACTATGTGTCTTAATGCAAAAAAAACCAAAAAAAACCACAGAATATCCATGCCTTTTTTTCCCCAAATACTTTTATGTCATTTCTTCAACTCCTCCCCATGCCCAACTGTCCCGGTTGTCAGTAACCAGAAGGGGGCAACATTTTAAATAGTATCTAAAAAGAATACCAACTGTAGCAATCGTCAAGCCATTCGACATGCTTAGTCCTCCCAAGTAAAAATCACTGTGTTGCCTCAAAGCTCCTCACTTGTAATATTACATGCGAAATGTCCAAATGTCCGCTTCCTCTTTCTATGTACAGATCCAAGAATTTCGATGAGTGATTTGATCAGAAAACTTCTTGTAAGCAGGGAATGAAGCATGTCACCGCCAGCACACTGCAGGGCACTGCTGCAGTGCTTCAGTTCAAACACAGCAACTGTTCTGTAGAAACACTACTCATAAGCTGGAGGAAATCACCGCATTATAATTTCACATGCTGAATTTAAGTTCAAAAATGAGACCTTTTCTGAAGCATTTCACATTATTTACTCCACTCTTTTCCTAAATTAGACTCAGCATAGCTATCCCAGAATGAGATTGTTTCTTCGTGCAACATGTGTAACTTTGATGATCCACCTAAAAATGCAGAACCTTTTCATCTACTGACAAGTACACCTGAACTAGTCATTCTTTGAAACTCAGCACACAAAACATGCTCTGATCCACACATCTGAAGACAGCGCTGTTCACTGATACACAAGCAGAGCCACAAAATTCCCTGAGACACCGCTGCTATGGTGATGCCTCCACAAGAGTGAATAATGTCCAAAAAACCACCGTGGAGACCCATGGCCAAAAGCTCTGCTGGCTTTTAAATAGTCTATTTCAATTTGGAGAGGAGGAGAGAAATGTTACCATAATAGAAAACCAATTTCACAATCTACACAAGGGAAAATCTGAATCAATGAAATCAAAGAAAGTTTAACTCGAGATTCACCTCAGAGGTTTATTTTTCCTAACACAGATGCTAACAGGTTGCAATACTTGCATTTAAAAAAAAAATAAACAATAAAACCACTTCCCTTCTTAAGCCTACATATTAGTGGGATCTACTAATTGAGCATTTCCCCCCTAATTCCAAACAACATGATAAATAACACAGGGCTGGACACATTTGAAGGAAAGAATACTGTTGTTAAAAATCTAATTATTATTCTTAGCTTCTCCCCAACACCTGGCTCCACTTACACCTGAGAACAAATTTGTGCCTATAACTTTATTCCTACAGTGCTACGCTTGACCAAATCAGCCTTAACTTTGACCTATTAAAAAAATAAAAGAAGTTTAGCTTCAGGTTTCAAGCTGATGTGCCCACCCAGCACCATTCAGGTTGGTGCTGGCTATGCCAAAGCAGGCAGCGAAGCAGCAGGGTGAAGCAAAATACATATTGCTCAAGGCTCATGGGGAAGCTGCAGGCCAAGAGAAAGCTGCGTCCCGCTCGGGAATTGGCACCTTTTCTAACCCCGTGTCTGAAGGCATTCAGTCCAACCAACACTTACCCAATAACGGCGTAAGAAATAATTTGAAGTTGGATAGATCCAGGCGTGAGGATGCGAGGACATGATGCTTGACATTCTGATAAGGTATCAGAATCTTTCAAGATTTTGGCCTAGTTTCCATGAGAACTAAGCACTTACTACATAAATGAGGCTTATTTCTTGAAATTCTCCACAGTTTTAAAGACACACTGTGTTTTAAAAATCCAATGAAATATTTTTAAGGTATGCTATAGAAAAAGGCAAATTTCACTTCATAATTGAGGAGATTCACTCAGAAAAAGCCAAAGTTTCAGACAGAAAAGTAGAGGGGGGAAAAAAAAAAGCAAAAAATTAAGTCACTGAAGTAGAGATGCCACACTGATTTCCCAATGCTGGTTTAGATGTCTCACCTACCCCCACTAACCTAATAGGAAACTCCAAATGTAAAGTGTCCTTTTATGGCTTGGCATTATGTCAGCTTACCGATACCAACAGTCGGGGACATTCCGTTTCACATTGCTAAGATGCCCCTTCAGGCCGAATAATTAGGCAGTTCTTCTAGGGAATGAACTATCATGAGCTAAAAAGTTCATGAACCGAGATCAAACAGCCCAGTTTATTTGCACGATCCCCACTCAGATCTTTTGCCAGAATTGCACTTCCTGTGCAGAAGCCGCTTTAAGCAAAACATTCACACAGACCTGAAATTTAGAACGCAGGACAAGTGTTTATTAATAAAATGGTTTTTAGTTTATCTTATTCCAAAAGGGCAAATATGCAATTATTTCTACAATCACATAATGATTGCTGAATTTCTACATTTCTACACACACACACACCCGAGCAGCAACTCAGACACCAGTACAAGGAGTGAGTATCTAACTGCCTCACTTCAAAACCCATGCAACAGGTTCATTACTGCGGTGCCTCACTTCTCAGCACATCCTTTACTTCCTCCTTTGGGCTTCTACTGTAACTACCAATCTTTCAACAAGCAAATAAGCAGTTCTATAAATAACATGTCAGACAGCCATCTTGATAAATAGACATTTTTACCAATTTGAAAATCATTTGGTATCCTTCACTCCTCCACCAGGACTGTAGGTTGTTTTTCATTTATTAAACTGAAGTACTGACATTGCTTTCATCTTCCAGTAGTTTTGACAAAGAGGCAGTCATCATTATTTGAAAATAAAATTCTACTAACAGTTAGCAATTGTTTTGGTCATCATTACAAGGTATAAAACAACTACTAAGGATTTATCTGGTCAAGTTCACCATAAAAATATGCATTAGTTTATGACAAAGCTCAGCATCTACAGTTTAGGTCAGCTGTCATCACACCATCCTCACTGCTTCTATAAACTCCCAGCTGGGTCAACAAACACATTACAGACCAGAGCTTGAAAAGGGCAACAGGAACCACCTGTTCAACTAAATCCTGACTTCACTACTAAAAATTCTCAGGGCAACATAAAGTGGTATTTTTTTATAGTATTTTAAAGCATGGACTTACAGGTTCTTTAATATAGATTGTCCCTACAGCACATGTCCTAATAGCAGCAGCGCTACATACTGTTTAGGCAAAGATTCTCAAACTAACATCATTCTTCCCTGTGTAGGAGATGATTTGCGACAAGAATCAATATTTCCCCTTCAGAGATCATGAACAACATCTATGTCTTCTCTTCTGCACAGGTACAGCCTACTAATCAAGAATGATCTACCTGCAGCACAGTATTTACTACTCTGTTCTATCAATAGACACTACTCACATAAGAGATTGCCCAGTTGAAGGGAAAAAAAAAAAAAAAAAAAAAATCAGCATGACCATTCATTTGCCAATCTCCTTATAACAAGAATATTACAAATATTGCTAATCACAGTAGAAATAATTCTGCTGCACCCTTGTGAAGTTCCATCTATATTCCGACAAGCAATGAGATTTTTTTTCTTTTTCTGAAACATTAAGCATGCTTATTAAAAACACTTTGACAAACTGGAATGTTCGCTCTCATTAAAGAGCTCCTTCTCTCCCTTTAGTTTACTGCACAGCTTCCAGCACACAAGTACTTACAATTAATCACTGCAAAAAATGAAATGCTCCAATTATTCTGAATAGCCTGAGCATTCAGGAGTTTAATCAAAATTTATCTTTTCCATTTCCAGAGCCCAGGATGCTTTTAGCAACTTGACAATATTACTTTGATACAAAAGAGCAGATCAAAACCTCTGATCATTTGTAACTTGATTGAGTCTAAATGTTAGGGCTGCCTCTGTTAAATTCCTTTCTAGCAAGCATCCACTATTTACACAAGAGAAAACAAATGATAAACCCCATAAAACTGGTTTTCCAGTTTCTAGCATCTAAACTTCTCAGAGTTAAAAAAAATCCTTAAAAGAAGTTTCTATCCATCTCCTAAACCATGTTGTTGAACTTACCATCAAGATTTCTAGGCTTTAAGACACAAGCAGGCACCAATGCTGCCAAAAACTATATCGACAAGCAGCTGATGAACGTCAAGAAAATCTCACAGCTCCATATTGTGTGGACTTTTATAAAAGCTGATACTGGATCACATTATCTATAGCTACACTACCAAACAGTTACTATCAGTGTGTATTTGTATTTATTAAGAGCCCAAAAAGGAACTGTTAACAGCACTAGAGTATCAATGGACTTAGTTCTATTTCTTTTTCCTTGTGTTATTAATCATACACAACTAATATGTTGGTTTGACTGCACAACTGAGTTAATACTGTGCACAAGTTAATTAGTGCTTACTGCCCACAGTAGAAAAATGTAACAGTCTGATGATGGATTTAATGATTTTGTTGTTGGTGTGTTTCTTTAAAAAACTAAGTTTCAATATTTTTGTCTTCACAAAAAGACAACTTGACAGAGCAGCATAAAATTTGGTCTATTATCAGATCCCTCAGCAGACATCAAGCACTGAGCTCACGATCGCTATTCTAGCATCTACTTCTACCAGTTGCTGCTGAGATAACAACAACATGCACAAGGCTTACAACCCATCTGAACTCTCGTAAAATGGAATTTCTTAATACGGATACTCCTTAAAGAAAAAAAAAATAAAGTTAATATCTTCAAAAGCAAAGAGCTCATTTTTTTGTTAGACATACAGATGGAGTTTATTCATTATTAACGACAGACTTGCTATAATATCCAATCTTCATTATTCACTAATTGAAGCAAACATTCAGAGAAATCCTGAGACATTACTGGGTCGTAACTATTGTCACTGTATTTAGAACTGCAAGCATTTTCCATATAAAAGATTTCTAAAAACAAGCTCAAAAGTATAACATCACTGTAAGATTGCCTTTGCTGCACGAGGAATAGTGTGCCAGCACAAAAGTTCTGTCACTCAGGTGTTTAGTTTTGTTGTTTTCTAATTAGCTAATAACAAAACATAAGGGTATTAAACTAGCTGAGAGTTATTTAGACCACACAAGTTAACATCGGGGACTTCAGTAACTTCACTGCAACTACGAAGACTCTGCTATTGACAGCCATTTAACCTGCTAAACCTCATTTTTAAAATCTATTCCTTTGCGACAGAACCACTGCAATACGTAAAACTAAACTAGGAGGAACAAACCAAAATCACTATTTCACCTTTTTCCCCTCAAGTATTTCAGGAAAAGTATTTTATCTGTACATTACTGTAATTCTCTAACACATTAAAGTATACAATTTTTAACACGGCAAGCTAAATCAGACTAGGTAGGTCAGCTACAGACCAGAGCTTCCAAGTCTTCTCCATCTAGTCCCCCAAGTGATCCAACTGCCAGAATGTACCACTTAAACAAGGATTTTTTTTTTCCCTGCAACTGATCAGAATTTGACAGCTCTTTTCCTCTGAAGGCAATCATTTGCAATTTGAGTAACTCCTGTCAAGCACTGTCCCACTACCTAGTCAAGGAGGGGAAGGAAACCACACACAAAAAGAACATTGAACAGGTTTTGATATATGCTGGGTGTTCATTTTATCTCTACCAATGGTAGAAGCTACTACCATTACAGCTACACCACGAGTCGGTACACTTAGGTAACAAGGATTTCTCACAGAAAGCCTTTAACTGAACCACTCTAACAAGGCTCAGCTGACACTCTCAAAGCCTGGCCCAACAAGGGGCAATCCATTTTCATCACTCTCCATATCTACCGTGGAGAATTAGTTATCAGCACTGGAGAACCGATGTCTTCAGCTACAGAATTAAGACTAAAAAGATTCTGGGTAGCTTAAAGTTGGAAAATACAGCACCATATATTTCGCTAGTATCTCTGAAAGCGTCAAAAATCCACATTCGCTGCAACTAAAGCTATCGCATCTTGTGGCGACAAGATACACAAAATACCCCTAGACAGGGCACAAAAGAAAAAAAAAAGAAAAAAGACACAGAAACAGCTTTGAGAAGTGGAGATTTTACCACGTAAATTTAGTATTTTCCCTCACTTAAGAAAAACGTATTCTACGAATACACAGCTCTTGTGACACATTTCAGCACGTGGTGTATTCTCTCCCTTTACCAGAGTTTATCACAAAAACTGTCTTCAGTAGGCTTCTACAGATCTTTACTATCATGGAAGGTTGACTATTTTCTAAGTAGATTTCACAACGTGAGGAGGAGAAATCAACTGTCAGTAAAACTTCCCTTTGCTGGAGAACAAGGAAAGCAAAGGTACACGTGTCCACCAGGAAGCTTACAGGATCCAGAGACTGAAACGAAGCTCATGTTTTCATGATTTTCTCAAACTAAAAATGTCGTGTTTTGAAGCCTGTTACAGATTCATTATTCAATTTTGTTTGTGTCTACTTGCATTGAAAGTCCTTTCATATATATAAGTCATGCTGAGGTGCTACTCAAATTTTCGCTAAAGCTTTAAAAACTATTCCTTTGGCAGTAAGAATCCTAACAGCAACAGGAAGTCAAGCTCTACCTTACCAACGCATTTATTCCAAACATAAGCAAAACAAGCACCCTGAGAGAACATTTCTGATCTCTAAAAATTATCTATTGATACAGAGGTAACAGACAAGAAGGAAGAAGTTAGGAAATTCACCTAATCTTTTAGTCATGTCCTCTCCAAATCAGATTCACAGAAATAGAGTAGGTCATGAATTTTCTGTAAGGAGAACTGTACAAGCCCATCAAATATTAAAAAGCACTGCAGATGTCTGCAGTCCTTTCTAAAAGCTTTTTTCAGACAAGTAAAGAGGACACATGAATTAGTGGAATTAACTGTTTCTAAACATTCCACTTCTACAAACCATTACCTTTCTTCAGATGTTTTTAAATGCAAATTAGTCTGTTCCTCCAGGGTTTTTAGTCCAGAGCTCCTCTGTAACTATTAACAGAGTGTTTGCTGACCAGGTTTTCCAAAGGCTTCATAGAAACCTCTGCACAACCTTAAGCAATAGTTATGTCCTACTGAGGCTTTCCTGAGAGCCTGTAACTCCAGACTGCACATCAGGCACATCTTCAGGTTATCGCTTCCACAAGCAAAAACTTAAATACTAACATGAAGTTACATGCACTGCATAAAGAGACACTTAAACATTATCAGAAATGCACACGAATCACTTCAACTTACTGAATTACTGGATCTACCCCACAATACACTTCATGAGTTTTCTTAAATTAAACCTCTTTCTGACACCTCCATTGCACAGTGGCACCAGCTGTATACCAGCAGAGAGGACTGAAACTCTTCACAGACAGCTGCAAGATACTCCTCCGAATAACTCTGAAAAAAATTAATTCACTGTGTTCCAAGTAATCCCTCATTAGAGCATTACTTAAAAATCAGTGCTAAGATGCCCGTTTCTAAATGCGAAACATGTTCAAAGACAATTTTCGGAACAGAAATTGTACTGAAAGCTAGAAAACATCATACCTATATTTGACATGCCATCTTCTTCCAGTTCCTTCGCAATGAATAACATCCTTCCCAAAAAAAGCAAGGTGCAGAAACCAGCTTGCACACTATCTATAGGCACATATGCAGGTTCAAACACATCGTCAAGCCTTTAAGTTGCTGGAGAAGCAGGGAGCTCTTCAAGGTCGCAACTTCAGCCGTCTAAAGACACGCAGCTCCTTTTGCATTATACCAGTCGTTTTTTTTTTCCTCTTGCCTAAGAGGAAGAATTCCCAGCAACCACGGTTTCCACCCACAGTTTGACCATGAAGGAGCAGCCTGCAGTTGCCCTGCAGCCTCGCTGCGTGCCCACGCTCGACTCTCCAATGAGCTGACCGAAGAGGTTAGCAGACCCACGCTTTCAGATCACAGCTCCTCAGAGGTTTCTGAAATTAGAACGCCAGCTGCTATTGGAATCTACACGCTCAATATCCAGCACCGTTGATCGAGTCCCATGTGTAAGACCTCGTACTTAACGCGACAGCCAGATGGATTTATATTGTGCTTGATATCTGCTGGCGAAAGGCTGCTTGATATCAATTACGTTCTTTGCCTAATAACCAGGGTAAAAAGCAAACAAAAAACACAACACAAGAGAAATACCTCTTTTTTTAGCATAACATTGCATGTCGCTCGTCACTACTTCAGACGTAAGGGGGCTTTCAGGCTTCGAGGAGCAGCCAAGCATGTTAAAAAAGTGCAGACCCCATTCTAATTTTACCAGCACTACTGCAAAAGACCAGTGTGAGGGCTGTGGATTCACAGCGACTTTACACATAGTGGTCATTGAGTCAGTTTTCAATTAATCTGATTAGCACCACAGCTGGGAACATACAGTACTAGGAACCTTACTCTTGGACTGTGACCTACTGACATCTTGCACTATCATAGAAATTTAATATGTCAAACGATCCAGTACAAAGTCCAGGTAATTATATCTGCTTAAGTACAAACCCACACTTGGCAAGAAGCCCTCAACAGGTACATTTTGCTCATATGTCGGTTACGTTTCAGTCAAGTAATTACAGCCTCTTTCTCCCTGGCACAGCTACTGATATTTCAAAGTCTCAAATTTTTGAAGCACTAACAGACAAGCCTAGCCTGGTACTTTTGACTTTATGAACAGTACATTCAAGCAAGTACATCCAGCCTACAATAACTGCAATAGGCACGTTTCATTAACATTCACTACTAATTGGTTTGGCTACAAAATGCAGATCACGCTTACAAATTTTAGGATTTCAAAGTTTTTCCACTTCTACCACCTGTACTTCGTCTTTCCTAGATGTAGAGAACTCTATCACTACCTCTATCTTTCTAGTTTTAGTCCCCGTTCCTATACACACTTTGGATGATTTAAAGTGAAACAGAGGATCAGAAACAGAGAACTAACTGGAGAGTGTTAGAGAAGCACAAGATAACCTGAAGCAGATGCCATAGTCTGATTATTTCTTTCAAAAACCTCTTGTCTAGGTCCCTTCTTTTATTCCTTTCTCCCTCTAATTCTTAGCAGGATTTTCATGCAAATTTCAGCACAAGCTCAATTAAAAAAGCATATGTATCATCCTTTAAGAACCAGTTCTCTAGTAAACAGCAAGAAAGTAAAATGTGACCTGGGTTATAGCCCACATGCTATTAGAAATAAGCTAGCTACCCATTTAAGTCAGAAAAATGAAAACAGATATTCCACAGAATTTAAGCCTTCCATTTACTCACTCCTCAGATTACAAATGCCCCACAGATCCTCTTCCAGCATAACCAGCATTAGCCAATAGAACACTGCCTCTGACTTGCAATCTCCACTTAGAACATGTTTTTAAGATACACTAACCAAGAAATAGACTCATCACTTTCCACTAACTTCTGTAGCTTTAAGTACAAGTCACCTACAATATGGTTATATTTGTTAGATTAATTAGACAAACCAAGTAAGACAACTTATATGAAAAAATAAACTCAATAGAGTTCCTCAGTCTTTTTCATCTCACTCACTACTTATCTGGGTGTTAATAATTCAAGTGTGACCAGTTTCTGTAGTGTAATAGACATATCAGGAAGTTTATTGACTCAGAGTTACCATTTATTGTCAGTAAAAAAGTGTTCAAAATGCTGTGTTTTCATCCATTTTAGGATTTTCAATTTAGTCCTAAATTATGACCACCTGGTTCATTTTAACCCTTTAACAAGTATTATGAGTGTTAAGCAACATATTTTAAGCAGTCATGACCAACCATCTAAGATTTTACTCAGTTTTATAATTACCTGAAGTCAAGGTCTAAACATTGTACGCTTTTTTTTCCAGTTGCATATATTGCTTAAATAAAGCTCTTGTGCCTTTTCAACTATGAGACAGTGATTTCTCAGCATTAGGTATCAGTTAAGGAAGTTAATTCCTACTTGCTGGATTCATTTTATAGCTGATTGTTAGAGCATTACATTATTAGTCAACTCAATGGAACTAAGTCCTCATCGTTGCTTAAAAGGCTTTTTTGTTACTATAATCCAACATATGTAATTCAACTATTATTCCATATTGTATATTAACTGCTTAGGTTATTTGCTAGTTTTTGTTTCAGTAGGGAGTTGGTTTGTTAAAGCTACAGGGGAAAAAACCTCTAGCAACAACTTCAGTTCTACATACCCCCCTGTCTTCCACACACAAGTTAGGCCAAACAATTTCAAACAATTTGAGTTTTAAATTAACTTTTACACATCAACTGTATTACTGCTACTCAGGTGGCACGTACCTTACAATTCAAGCAAACAGGGAGCTGTACTTTACTGTTTTAGGCCCAGTGCTAAGCCTGAACTAAAGCATGGGATTGTTTTGAGATCTGCTTTCCAAGTGCATTTGCAGCCACCATCTCCAATTCTTGCTTCTCCACAGATGCCTTGAACATGAGGTAAACCACAAAGTGCACACAGCCATGAACTGAGCAGCTTATCCTCAAAATATTTCACGTTTTAAGAGTGACGTAAATCAGCTATAATGGCAAAACTGAGAAAACTTCAGAACCACCTCTCCCATGAGTATTATGTCTTATGCAAATGGGTAGCACAATGTTTTCTGTATATTTATCTTTTCACTACCAAAGCTGCAATTTGACCTTTTAAAAGTTGATGATGTTTACTTAACAGGAGCGACAGATAGATTAGATAGATATCTCCTTGTGTTTTATTCCAAAATGATATGGCTTTGCTTTACATTTTTCCCAAAACTAACCATTCTTAGTGATGTAGCAGCTCCCAATGTCCATAACCGTGCTGAGGTTTGCAAGTAACTTCTACAAGCACACTCAGTACAGCATTTAACCAGAGCAAGTCTATGGCAGCTACAAATCAGATTTTCCTATAGACCCTTTCCTCACCATCCTTGCTCATACTTCAAGTCAACATTTCAACACAGTTTTCATCTATCTACAATTGTTATGCTAAAACCTCGGTGCTAGCATAGCTCTATGATTAAACCTGCCTGCCAGAGCATGCCTCACTCAAAGCAGCTTGTCAAAGAAATTCACCCCCAACATTATCAAAGAGATACTGAAGAAATAGCTGATGTCTTTTTTTTTTTTTTTTTTAAATGAGAACAAGCCCAGAAAGACAGATCTAGATTATTACAAACTAAAATACATGTTACTTCCAAAACCTACTGAAATTGGTAATTCAGGAATTTACCCTAGGAAGAGGTTTGACACTAATAATATTAGTGTTATTTGATTAATTGTTCCATATTACATCTGGCACAGCCAACAACAGCCCCTGCAGCCCCTGCCTCACAATGCTTACCTGACTCTAACATGGGGAATTCCCCAATAACAAAGTTCCTTTATGGAGAAGACATGGGACTAACTTCTCGGCATCTTCAGTTTGGAACAAGAAGTTTATCAATAAGACAGCAAAGACACAAGAAGACAACAAAGGCCTGAATTCTCCTGAGTTGTTTAATTTAAGCTAAATCAAGCTGTTGAACTGAGTTCTTTCCTCTCTGGAACTTACTCTTAACAGTAACAACTCCTAGTAGTTTAAGATGTTTTCTCATTTCTGCATTTCCTCCCTACCCACCAACCAACTCCTGCTAATCACCACCTTTTCTACTAGCATAGAGAATGCGCCAAAAAAAATTGCCTTCAAGAACTAACCTCTCACACCAACCTCCTCAGCCAAGAAGAGTAGCTGCAGAGACACCTCACTTTTCTCCTTCCATCCAAAGCCAAAGTACCTTCCCGAGCGTGTTTAGTAGCCTGGACATCTGCCCACCTCCCGCTTCAGTATTCTGCTTATCATCTGCTCTTCCATGCAAATATAAGCAGTAATAAAAGCTTGAAACATCCTAAGGATCTTTTTGGAGAACCTCCATCCATCTCCATCATTAGCTATTAGTGTAAAGGAGGCACCTTACAAGGAAACTCATTAGAAGGTTCTTTTAAGAAGGAGAGGGTAATCAATAAGTCAGGGGCAATCAGTTACTTGAATACTTATAAATCACAGGCAGGAAAGGAAAAGGGTCTATCATATGACTGCAAGCCAGAGTCTTTTCACATTTTTACACTGAGACAACTGTCTGAGTTTCAGATCACAAGTCTGACACAGTTGATCGTAAACAAACAAACTCATCTTAAAGCAACTATCTTCAACATCAACTTAACATCTGTAACGAAGCAAAAAGTACTAAGCTTTTATAGTTACGTCTTAAGATACACCAAAACATCAAATTCTGATTGGTACCTTTTTTAATCTGTTAGCGTACTGCCCAATACTAAGCATAAGCTGAAAACAATTCATAGTATCAGGCCAAGCTTTTTTTCCTAAATGGTATTTAGTGGTGTTTTAAAACAATCATTTCACAATCCTCCATAGCAATTCTTACTGCTCTTAGGCAAAGGTTTAATACTTATTAGCCTAATTCTGTCATT
Source organism: Trogon surrucura (assembly GCA_020746105.1). Classification (NCBI taxonomy): domain Eukaryota; kingdom Metazoa; phylum Chordata; class Aves; order Trogoniformes; family Trogonidae; genus Trogon; species Trogon surrucura. The sequence goes on along the minus strand of CM036621.1, from coordinate 47,649,337 downwards.
CCTGAAAAACAAACTCAGTCAAGTTCCAATTAGTTACAGTAGTACAGGACTCTCCTGGTATCTTGACTTTTTACATTTCACTTCAATTGTTCAAAGTCAACATAAATTCTTTCCACTGCACAGTTACTAGGCCAAAGTCAAAATGCTTTTCTTCCTAGACAGCCACAATAGCTTGCTCTTCATCCATTTCCCAGAAATCCAATTAAATAATTCTCCTAACAACTGCTCAGAGAACACAAGAAGATCCAGTTTCTTTGCAATATTTATTATTCCAGTTATCTTGCAACAGGCACAGCCAAGTAAGCATCTGACAAAGTCCTATGAAGTATCATTGTTTTGCTTAAAACCTTCTCCAAGGTCCTCAGTCACAACCCATCTTAGACATGACTCAACAGTGAAGGAATTCTGCAGATCCACAAAACCTGATGAAATGAAAATTAGCTCCACATAGCAGCCAGCAGCAAAGTAAGATGAACACCGCCTCGGACCTGCATGCAGATCACCGTTCGTAGACACCTCTGTTTTCTAAACAGGGTTCTGAAAGTGGCTGTGAACAGTAAAGCCTGGTGAACTTGCGCAGTGTTAAAATTCAGGCAATCAAAGAACGACACGCACTGTGCAATGCTGCATCCTATCTGTCTTGCTAAGACCACGAACAAAGCAAACTGAGACAGAGCTGCAGTTCTGAACACCAGAAAAGACTTCTTTTTCCTGTTGACAGACAAGCATCCAACATTTCCAGGAAATAACATAGTATTTTGCAGATTGGTTTGTGAAGATAATCCCCACAAGCGATTAGAGGATCAAGCATTTCAGACTTAAGCATTCAATATACACTGCCTGTCTATTTACAAACACCTGGTGATAACCTCCTGCTCTCACAGACAGCGAGGAACAAAAAAAGATTCTGAAGAGCAAGTTCTTTTTTTCTAGGTAACTTGAGAAAATGGTTACGTTATATTATCTGACAAGTAATGAGAACTGTCAGAGGCAGCTGCCCTTGGCAGCAGAGGGGGCTCAGAGGAGCCGCCCCCTGCCATACCGACCCTCTCCCCACACATCTTTGGCTGCCACTCGGACTGCATTTAAACCAGGAGAAAAACCTACCCATCAGCTCACGCCATTAGAAAATTATCCGATTTCTGAGGCTTCCTGAAAGTAGCCCAACTACCCTGTTTCTAGTCCCCACAAAGGCAGCAGGTTCCTTTTTTCAAGCAGGTACTGCTGTCATGCAAGATAAAGATTGTGAGCATTTCCCCCCACTTCAAAGGAAAACCTTTGAAAAACAGCTGAAGGTTTGTGGTTGTTGTTGGGTTTTTGTTAGGTGTTTTGTGTTGGGTTTTGGGTGGTTTGTGTTTGTTTTGAGGTTTTGCTTTGTTAAACTTCAAAACTCAGCCTATAAACAGAGGTGAGGACTTCCAGTCATCATCTCCACAGCAAACAGCACAAGTGTGAAAACAGCACAGAGCCTGCTTAAGGTTTTTGCAAACCAAAGCACAAATACCAGGACGATCAAAACTTAGAAGCCACTCACAACCAAGGAGCGGTGGAGACAGATGCTTGATTGCTTTAAATATCAAGATCAATAAGTTTATATAACAAACAGCAGTATCTGTGGCGATCGAAGCCCTGAATCACCAGACCACTTCAAGCGAAAGCTGAGCACCCGAGGGGTGACCGCTTGATGCTCGATCCACTGCGCTGCCTGTTACCAGCACCCTCCAGGCACACACACCAGAGGGGACTGTCTTCTGGTTTTTGTGCTGCTGAGCTGCTCTTGACCTTGGATGGTCAGATCAAGCCTCACCTGCACAGCTGTTCCATCCACTGTTGGACAGAAGTACACAGGTCCGTTCTAGTGACATCTCTAGCTAGCAGATTCAAGCCAACTTAAAAGAAACCCAAACACACTCAAACCCACGGTGTTTGCCTCATCTAAAACCCTGTCTTGCTCTCACTCTTTCAAACAACCCAGTTAGTATCACTGGCTCTATTTTTTACATCAATCCTTTCCCATTCACCATCAGTTTGAAACAAGCCTCCATTAAAAAAAAAAAAAAAAATCAAATGAGGAAAGCTGTACTCTTAAATGTCACATAAAAACCGTGTTGCTATCAAGAAAATTAAACCAAAGCTGTGAAGTTTTGTAACTGCAGCAATACAGGCAAGAGTTGTTCTAGCTGGGTTACATAACAAGCTAACAGTGCTATAACCCCAGCAGGAATTGCTCAAAATTATTTTCAAACATAAACCAGTAGGAGCCTGCCATCCTAATTCTTGACAGTACTTCATGACAAATGAAAATCCAATTATTTTTATTTTTTTTTTGCAAGTTATTATGAACTTAAATAAGCTCTCATTAATGTGGTTTAACTTTCAGGACATATGCACTTTTACTAATTCCTAACTCATTTTCATGTGGATGCCAACACAAGAGTTCGCTTTGACAAACTGAACTCTTGTCCCACAGGATTAGTAATTGTATTTAACACTCATTCAAGCATAGCTACATTGCTTGGAGTTTGCACAGCCTGTGCAGTTACTTGAAACTAACAGAAACCTGAGTGCAAATCAGTCAAGAATTTCTGAGCCTCAAACATAACATAATTAAACACAGAACTTCTGCATAACTTAAGATTTTTTTATAGACTTGTTTTTTTACACACCTTCCAGGGATTGAAAAGACCTTTTATTTTCAAGTTTAGTTAGTATGTAGCTAATACTGGCATTTCAAGAACATGTCCTAAAATTAGCAGCAGTGGTTAATAGCACATATTTTAAAAAGACCAACACTCCCCAGCAATAAGAACAGAATGTGTTTTCACTAAGCCTCACCTAGAACTTAAGATCCAAGTCACAGGGAAGATGCTTTAATTTAACAGAGAAGAGCATTCTTTACTGAACCACTCAGGAATGATATTAGTCTCTAACAATGCTCAGTGAAGATGCACGCAAACTCAAAAAGTTATTTCTTCAGTGAGACTTCCATAGCTGTTCGTCAAAGCAGCAGACATGGTGTTCCGTTCACACTTCCAAAGCCATTTGCCCCATTTCCAGAAGGCACTAAGCAAAAAGTATCAAGACGAAGTAAAAAAATCTCTAAATTAATGAGTTCGGCAAACCTTGGGCCCATGTTGAAATCTGTTTTTGAAACCACTACAGACATAGCAGCTCTCAAAAAACACAAAGTTATACAGCTAACTAATAGCTACCTGGAAAAAAGTCAACGACATTGCACCAGCAGATTTGCCTCAGGCATCCATCACATTCCAGATAATGCAAACTCTCCAAGAGAAAAGTTTTTCCTATTTCAATACTCCGAACATCCACTAGCAGCACCTTAGTTAGAAATCAGATTACCTTGTATCTGGAAATACAGTTAACTTAATTCCAGATGTACAATTCTGTACATTTACTTAAAAAGCTTTAAAATATCAACACGATCACCAGAAATTTTACGAAGGCCACAGCCAGAACAATCAGATGAAAAAAAGACTTCACAGAAACATAGCACAAGAATACAGTATTTGTAGCAGATATACAACAATCAGCTGTACCGTTTATCTCCACTGAGCACTTTTACAGTAAAATAAATTACAATATATGATTGGAACCCTGAATATTTGGAAAACGAGGCAAATCAAACTTTCAAGCATTCCTGGCTTTATTGCAAATAAAACAGCAAAGAAAACCCATGGATCTTCCTCATCACCCTACTGCCTGTGCATTCTGCTGGCAAGCACTAAACACTTAAAACTGGTAAGCCCCACACATTGCAGCCAGTCAGCACAAAACCAGCCATTTCCATGTTCTAGATGATTTGTATCTTTTACTTAGTGTCTGCAGCTATAACTGAAAGTGATGCTCACTTTTACTGAAAGAGCCACTTTAGGAAATGCACACCAACTGGAATTGTTCCCTTCCCAACATTCCTCCTGGCATATAAAAGGATTTGGCCTCTGCAGTGCCATTGTTTTGATAACTGGATGCTTATTTCCCAGGTACTATCATTCCATATATTTTCTTTCTTTTCAGAAGTTTGTATTTGCAACAAACCCAAGATACACAGTCACCTTCATTACTAATAAAAGAGATGTTCCTACTGTTTTAAAAGCAAAGGTAAAAATATATGCCTAATTGTTCAGCAGCGTTAAGAATCTGTCACTAAAGCTTAGTGACTTGTGACACAAGCTTCACTTTTATTGAAAACCTGAAGACATAAGTCCTGGGCCATTCACTGAAATACAAGACCACATTTCTTAAAAGCTTAAGATCTACGTTTCACACATGCTTACTGCTCTAACTAGAATGTATCTAAAGCCATCAGTTATGGGACTACCAAAACACTTGGCTATCTGGTGAGCTACAAAAAAAAACTATTATGACAGCATGAGGTTGATCCATGCTGGCCCGTTAGCTTGGTTTTTCGTTCAATTAAATTTTATGACATGTTTCAACAGAAAGTGTGCGTTGGCAGAACTCTCATCTCTACAACACTCACTGACAGAAGGCAGCAGTTACAGAGCAGTCCGATTTTGTAGTACAAACAGGCAAGGGGAAGAGGCATTGAGTGCAAGGACACCCAGTCAAATGTATTTGGTAGGCAAGCACTCAGACATTTTGAGATAAATAAGCATTTTCCAGAAAAAGACAACTGTCCGATGCAAAACCTAATGGAAAGCTTTGGCCAAAAGTTGTTCCAGTTGCTCCTCTAAGTGTTGCAATTATCTCAACATTAACAAATTACCACAGTCATTCATTAATTCAAAGACTACTTACATTACATACACAGTAGTCAAGACCAAGCAGAATTAGCATAAGACAACAATTCAACTTCAGGAATGTGCTTCTCACTTCATTCAAGCCTAGGACAGTACACACTTACCAAGTTTTAGAAATCCTTCATTCTTCACTATAGTGGGTGTCAAGCATGCAACAGTTTCCCCTTTCATACCCCTCATCTTTTCAAGGCGCCTGCTCCCAACTCACAAGTCCATAACAACTTGATTATCCTCCACAACAGCCAGCTGTGGATAGTCAGGGTCCATCAAAAGATGAGAATTACTATGGCTTAGACAGACTGAAGATTGGATATCCTTTTCTTAATATGTGCAGACATCAACAGACACTTCGGAAGCCACAGACCCCCAAGTTAGCAGTAACAGCAACTAGGCATCACTGTGCCCAGCTCAAAACTCTAAACATCTGCCCAGCATAAATAGATCGTGCTGTATCATCTTTCAGCACTTTGCGTTTAGCTGCATGACTTGTCCGCAACACAACTCTAACGGTATTTTAATTTGCACATGGCAGATGAAAAACAATCAAGGACGATGCATAATAGCCTTTTGGCAAGACTAATTAAAACCCTAGGCTGTTGATTATACAAGCAACTCAGGTTGAACATATGTATGATCAGCTGCAGATAAAGGCAACACGCATACACCTCCCAGAGAAACAGGTTCAAGCTCATTAGAGCCTGGAAGTTACTTCACAGCCTCCTTACTGCTCGGCTCAGTTGCAACAGCTTCTGCACAGCACTCTGCTTCCCTGCCCCTGGTGCTTAAGGAAAAAAGGTTTAGGTGCAGGCCAGCAATCCGCTGCCAGAGCCAATAACCCACTGATACTCCAGTGAGCTGTCCCAGACCTTGCAGTACAATCCCACGTCCATTCCTGCAGCAGCTCTCAAGCTCACCAGTGTTCAGCGAGCTCATTCAGCTCACTATCCTAGCAAAACAATTCCTTATTTTTACACAGACATGGTTTCCGAACAGTTAGAACCTGTGAAAGGGAGCTGGTAGGGTGGAAGGATAGTCCTCTTTTAGCAACAGCGAATTAATCATTCAGGTTCACCCACTCTTAAGCTATACTCTCAGCAGACAGTGAAGATCTACCTCTGTTTTTACCAAGTTTATACTTGGTTGCTCTGCTTTACCACAAGTCTTTCACATTCCTAGTATTATTTTCAGCTAAATCTTAACTGGGAATCAAGAAGCACATCACCTTATTTTGAATTCAAGTTGAATGGAAATTGTAGTAATGTGCTAGGGCACAAAGGAGTTCATAAATATAAGCCTCAGTTTACAAAGGCACTTTGCCTGACTGACCTAAAGAGGCTTTACCCTGCAAGGATTTTAAGAGAATTTTTTAAAGGGTTAATTTTATTTTTTTTCAGAAAGATGCCCATAATAGTGCAGCAACTTCATTCATTATTAATCAAGCCTCATCTGCTCAATACACCATTTCCATAAGATGAGCAATCGGCCACATGCTAGGACGCAGTAGGAAATACCGTATCCTTTTCTCAACGTAAAAAATTTCACCCCCTAAAGAGTAACCACAGTGTGAAAACAAGAGCGGCTTGTTTCTTTTCATGCAAGTCAGTTTAGCCACTGGATGAAAAACACCATGTCGCAATAAACCTCATGTGTAAACCTGAAAAACTCTCACTCTGAGACTCGCAGTTTCAGCTTGATTTGACAGCAGCAGACACCTAGAGAACAAAATGCCTCAGAGAAGGGTGTAGAGAAGAACTCAAACCAGCCTTCCAGCTGGAAGAACAGATTCCCAGTCACCCTTACACCAGCACACGCCTTCTTGCCCACACACAGGTAGCCTGGATGCAGCTGCAGTGGTCTGGTTTATAGAAAGCCATGGGCAAGAGCACAAATGAAAAGCAGTGAAGCTCCCCAGGAGGAGGACAGGACCACACGAAACCAGAGGTCATCTGTTCTGCCATTCAACAATCCAAAAAACATAGGGCTACTCTTTGACTCCTGCTGAAACTATCTGGTTTGGGCTAATTTGTTTCACTAAATAGAAATTATTTCAAATCTCATATCAATTTGTCATTAGCAAGGTACTTTATATATTCCTTCTTACAAATACTCCCCTGTTGTCACACTTCACCTGAATGCAACATAAATAAAAGCAACTTGTTTTATTGGCACTGTTCTTTTCAAGAAATTAATACAGTATTTTTAAATACTTTAAAGTTAACTGCAAATTCATACATTTCCTGACAAGTAGATGAAGATGCAAATCAAATAAGTGCCATCACTTATTTGTATCTTGACCATTAATTTTTACAGCTTCATAGGAATGACTTACTTCCAAGATGTTAAGGTTAAAAAAAATTAAACCCCAAAACTCTAACCAAGTAATGATTTTGCATCTCACATTTTTCATCAGCGTAAAAGCTTCAATTTGTGTTAGATTAAATCTAACACACTCTTCTCATACACAGCTCCCATGTATCCAAATTCCATTTGTTTCTCCTTACTTTTTTCTTGTACTCAAGATCACCACATCTGTAGAGAAACTAGTTTAGCAACTGATTCTAGCTCCAGGACCAACAGCACCCACAGAACAGACTTGAAGATCATTCTCCTGCAAGGCCTAAGTGCTTATGCAACAGCTTGCCCACAGCACGCAACACACAAATCCCACTTTGGATGCCGACAAATGAGCCATTACTACAGAGTCAATGTTTTCAAGACACTGAACTATCTTCTATGACTGAGATTTCACAGAACCACAGAATGCTGGGGGTTGAAAAGAACTTCGAAAGATCATCTAGTCCAACCCCCCAGCCAGAGTAGGATCACCTAGAGTACATTTGATGTTCTGCTTTAAAAGATTGGATTAACACCAGACAAAAAACTCAACTATCACTTTTTTGTTTGAGTCTGTACAGGACGATAGTACTGCACTAATTTAGCAACACCAGATTTGAAGGTCAGTTCAGAATCACTGTTATGTTGCCACCTCTGCTGCTTTTACAGAGCTTTATGGAAATTTAAATCACTTATCTTCAAGTTTAAGCCCACTGCACTCATTCTGGGTTTTACCTTTTTAAACTTGGATGTTTCAACACATGCCTGTTATGCACACAGGTAACAGTTTTTCTCCAGCCAGACAGGATCCTCACTAGAGACCCACCACACACCCTAAGAACACAAGCATGGCTAACAGAAACCAACCCAGCTAGACAGAGAGGCAGGAGATACTAGAGGTTTCTCCCGGCATCCTGGAGTTTTCTGCACACACCATGCCCAGGGAAACCTGTATCTTAACCACTGCTCAGGGAATATGTTCCCCTGAGGTCAAATATCCTCATTCTGCTGCCATAACTAGCCGTGAACAGCCTTTTTATGGACTTGATCAGCAAGTTCACAAAAGCAAACAAGAGACCGATCCTGAGGGAACAGACACAGTTCATATCTGCGTTACTCCTTTTCAAAACAAAACCGTTCCAGCATCTGCAGGAAAACGCATCTCAAAATTCATCCCGGTTAGAACTACGGTGGGGTTTTTCCACACTCGAGCCAACTTCAACCGAGGCGGCAGCAACACCGACAGCCGGCACCAACCATCCCGCACACAGACCCTTCAGCAATTCCCACCGTCTGCACGGAGACACCTGCATCAGCGTAAACATTTGCGCCCAAGAGAAGCAGTTGTGTGCCGCCTGCAATATTCATACACACGCTCACCTTTACAACCATTTAGACAGCTGCATTCATCTCTCTTTGTCAGATTTTTTTTAATATCGCATCTTCACTGATCCTGTTTTAAAAAGATCTAATCCTGCTTGTAATTGGATCTTCTTATCAGCATTTGATTTGGCCAATGTGTCACCACTGAACAGCTTTTATCAAATATCACCACTCACCCAGTAAGCAATACACCCATCTGCTGAGTAGAGATACAATAGGAAAACTACACAAGAACAGCTGCAGAATGTAAGCTAGTCCAGAAGAAATGCATCAACGCTGGACAGGAACAGAGGTTCCTCTCATAGCACCTTCCACTGAAATCTAAGGACTACCAGGCAACTTCTAAAATGCCTCACTTGACTGTCGCTTGCTTCCAAGACAATGTGATTTGCGTTGAAGTTCGTAGGAGGCAGTCGACTCAGCCTCAGTAAGCAGTCCTTATTTACATACTAACTTTTAAAAAAAAAAAGAAATCTGAAGCAATGCCAGTAAACTACTTTGCTCTTTACAAATTCTGGCAAAACTGATCTTTCCTATTTATCTACTAGAGTTCTTTTAAAAAGCTATTGGACTGGCACAGTTACTAAATCAAGGAATATATATCTGAGCTTTAATTTTAATAGCATGGCATTACCTAACATCCTAAAGGGACATACTTGTACTTTTTAGGTCACTGAGGTATTTAGTCTCTTGCTGTTGACAGCCTCCATTCAAGTTACAGTCAAACACCAGTATTTAAACACACTTCTTTCCACTTCCAAATGGAGTAACTTCTTTCACCTGTCTGTAGTCTCAGTGCTTACCTGCTTGTTCCCACAGCAAGTCTCAAAAAACTCAGTGTTCATTAAAGTGTCTAAATGACCTTAGAATAATAAATTCAAGGCAAATTAAGATACATTTTGTGAAACATCCATTGGTCAGGAACTTTAATCTGACCTGTGAAGTATTTAGATTTCACCCTAACACACATTAGGTGACAGACCTGCAGTTACAGAAGAGATTCTGCCCACCTACCCCATGCACACATGCAGCAGCCTCAACAGCTCTAAGTGAAAAGTCAGCTACTGCTCACCTCTCCTCAAACAGGCCTTTCCTTATTTAAAGGAAGATAAAAGTGATCTCTTAATACTCCTGCATTCCATAACCTAATATCAAGATTTTCCCCGCTATCATCCCAGAAACAAAAGCTTTCCAGTTTAGAGAAGAGTTGACTGGTTTGCCCAGTAAACCACAATAATTAATACTTAATATACATTTCCTTTACCAGAATCAGACAGCCAACATACCTTATCATATTAACACCATCACATGAATTACACCCTATTTTATGCTTACGTGTTACCCACTCCAGTTTCTGCTGCACAGACTGGCACAGATGCATGACCACTGTAGAGTCTTGCATCTGGGTAGGAACAACCCCAGGTTCCAGTATAAGTTGGGGAATGACTTATTAGAGAGTAGTGTAGGGGAAAGGGACCTGGGAGTCTTGGTGGACAGCAGGATGACCATGAGCCAGCACTGTGCCCTTGTGGCCAGGAAGGCCAATGGCATCCTGGGGTGTATTAGAAGGGGGGTGGTTAGTAGGTCGAGAGAGGTTCTCCTTCCCCTCTACTCTGCCCTGGTGAGACCCCATCTGGAATATTGTGTCCAGTTCTGGGCCCCTCAGTTCAAGAAAGACAGAGAACTGCTGGAGAGAGTCCAGCACAGGGCAACTAGGATGATGAAGGGAGTGGAGCATCTCCCTTATGAGAAAAGACTGAGGGAGCTGGGGCTCTTTAGTTTGGAGAAGAGGAGACTGAGGGGTGACCTCATTAATGTTTACAAATATATCAAGGGGGAGTGTCACGAGGATGGAGCCAGGCTCTTCTCGGTGACAACCACTGATAGGACAAGGGGTAATGGGCTGAAACTGGAACATAAGAGGTTCCGCTTAAACTCGAGAAGAAACTTCTTCTCAGTGAGGGTGACGGAACACTGGAACGGGCTGCCCAGAGAGGTTGTGGAGTCTCCTTGTCTGGAGACATTCAAGACCTGCCTGGACACGTTCCTATGTAGCATTATCTAGGCATTCCTGCTCTGGCAGGGGGATTGGACTTGATGATCTTTCGAGGTCCCTTCCAATCCCTAACATTCTGTGATTCTGTGATCATGTGTCGAAGCAATATGCCCTTGCCGCACGGATAACTGTAGAATCATAGAATGGTTTGAGCTGAAGTGACCTTAAAGATCATCTAATTCCAACCCTCTCGCTATGGGCAGGGCCATGGTAATGATGCAGGTGAGAAGGAAAAAAAAAAGAAGGAAAAAAAAGCATGTCCTGGAAAAGTAGAAAGTTGTTTAAAAACCATGAAGAAGAACAGTGGGACTACACTAAAGCCACTCACGTTCCCCTCTAACATCAGTGATTAAAATGCACCAGTACTTCGATTAGGCACTTGAAAGCAAAACAGGAGGCCCCAATTGTTTGTTTGTACATTGAACAGTGTTTTAGAACACTGAATGCTCCATTTTTAAGAGCTTTTGTCAGATAATTTGGAGAGGATCAGCAAGGGAGCAATTAGTACATGCAGTTCACGTGAACTACCACATCAATTAGCATCATAAATCAAACCAGCAACCCTCTAACTGAATTCCCTCTATAATGCAGGAAGCAAGATGTTCCAGTTCGTAAAACATTCCTGCAAAAGTACTGTCTTTTTACATGTCATGTCAGTCTCTTGACTTCAAAGGAAATCCTAGCTTTAAAATGCATTAAGCAGTTACCAAGGCAGATGTCTGCTGTAAATATCTGTGCCTCTAACCTGGCCAGTGTTGTTACCCAGACGATTAACACACCCAACTCCCCTCTCAGAGATTATGCATCTACCTAGTCAGTGCATCTCTTGTCTCAAGCAAAATGTGCGCTTTTTGTGAGCTCCACCCTACTTAAATTTAATTTTTCAAGATAAGTCAATAGGGAGATCCTTCCATCCATAACCTACATTATTGTTATACATCTAGATGCTATTAAATGCCACAATCTCATAGCAGTGAAGTATTTTTGAAGCTTAAGTAATGCGGGTTAAAATTACAATCTTGCTTTGCATGAGAAAAGTAATGAAATGGGACTACATAGGTGAGTTGCCACAGGGCACAGGAATCGTTTTCCACAGCTTGTTTCTATTCCTTCCTGCTTTCATTTACTCAACTGCAAGGGTGAACCTATAAATTCATGTTCACATAACAGAATTGCCACTGGAAAGTGATAAATGACTACAGGAAAGTCCCACGCACTTAGGCTGCAGATATAGATTTCCTTCATATTCAGAGCACATCAGTAGCATGATGAATTTTTACAGTCTCATACGATGCAAAGGAGCTAGCCATAACAGAAAAGCCTAAATCTTTCAACCTCAAGCTTAAAAAGCAATCTAAAGGAATTTTTTTTAGGAGCAATATACTTTCAGGGAAAACTACTACACAGCTTTATTCACTGCACCAAAAAGGAAAATAATCCTATTAAGTCTTCAGCTTGTATAGAAAACACTAACAAAGCTTTACTACAAAAGCATTTTTAAGTGCTACTACATAATTGATTTTATGTTCGTGAAAGCATAGGCACATAATTTTCCTTCACTGTCATTATTGATTATTTTTGATAGTTGACACTTGTTAGTGGTTGTATTGCCATGGGTACAACTTCTAGCCAGAAACAAAGATGGTACAATGAATAACAAAGTGATTTGTAACTTCTCTATCAGAATTCTCACCATAAAATGCCCATATCTATTAAGGTTTTCTAAGCTACCATTCTAATTTTAACGCTGCACAGTTATTCAAAGAACATATCTATCCCATCTTTCTCTTAGGAACTCGACACCTGGTTTATAACATGCCTCCAACAGCAGCTATAAGAGCAGCTGTGCAGCCGTAAGCCAACCTAGCACTCACGCACAGCTCCTACCTCTCACTTTGGCCTATTTCTTATCAGGCCCAACTTCTCACATGGGTCCAAGTGCATTTCACCTCTGCCGGAACATAAATGCCTTCCACGTCTACAGATGACTGCGAGCAGTACAATGAGCATGAACAGTTTACTATGACAGAAGTATCCGTTCTTGTTTCATCTTTCCACATCCTAAAACGCCTGGTCACTGAAGTCTCACTAACACCGGTACAGTAGGTTTACAAAAGAAGACAGGTCAGTATTTAAATCCAGGAGCCCAATGGCAGCTCAATTATCCCTTCTTACTACTCCATTGTTAGTAAAGGTTTAGTTTCTGAGAGATCTTTTGCATTCTACACTAAGATCAACATTCTGAGAGCAATACAGGTAATTTAGTAGGTTAAGTTCACAACAAGAAACTCCCCAGGTTCCTACTGCTATAGCTGGCTCTCTGCTTTTCCTCTCTGCACCAGTGTGTTACAACAGCTGCCACAGGAAGGCTGAAAGACCACCACATTTCTGGTTTTGTGACATGAAAATTATTATAAAGTTTTAAGCCACCTCAAACAATTTTACTAAATGATCATTTCTGTCTGTATCACTATAGAAAGCAGGTAAAAAAAAAGGACCATTCCGTTAACGTGCACCTCCCAACGTCCACTATGCATCACCCTCACCTTCCTCCTGAACAAAATTTGGCTGGTGTTAAACCTCCCAGTCAAAACTATTCAGTCTGCTGACTTAGGGGAGAGAGCAGAGGACAGCATGCTGTGCTAGGAGAGCACAGGATCTCAGCTCCCCTCCAATAAGTCACCAGAGAGCCATGGCTGTCGGAAAGGGAGAAAAGGTGCGCACATTCAGCCCCAGCTACAGCAGCCTCTCTGTACAGGAAATGTATAGTTGGGCTTTATGAAGAGCACTTCCAAAGCGCTGACCTAATGCTCCCTTTAGGATATGTTCAATTCCGCATAAGCCTAAAACATCAACTTAACATTCTGAGCATCTGCTTCCAGGCGTCTACGTAACTCCTGTTTCATTTACACTCATTGAATAAGGAGAGGAGGGGGCCTGAGGGCCAAGACTTGCTCCTTGAGATTACAAGATGGACAACGAACATCAGGACACCGGACAATTGGACAAAAGTGCTCAGGAGCTCAGGAGAAAGATGCTGGGCCACCTGTGACACTCAGGTGCGACATTCAGGTCGTGCCCCAGACACCCCGGTGGGATGTGGGAACCCAAGCCGGGCTCCAAGGTTGCTTTTGCCCCTGTACTGGGGAGCCCAGGCCCGGGGGCAGGACGGCAGCCGCAGCCAATAGCAGAGCGGGCAAGGCCAGCGGTGCGATGTCACAGTGGTAGCCAGGGGGACTCACGGTTCCAAGCCCACGTGAAGCAGCACTGGGCTCCAGTTCCGTGCCAGTGCGACTGTGGTGAGGTGAGTAGAGGGCAGGGGACGAGGGGGCTCCACACCCTGGGGCTCTGCGCCTGGTCTGCGAGCTCACCCGCGTCCCCCTTCTTGCTACACTTCTGTACAGGCGATACAGCCAGAGAACGTCGCACTATTACTGTGTAGATTTGCCATTGTTATACGATGTCCCAGGTCCTGGACCCTGAGGACCAAGCCGCTGGCGAGATGGAGCAGGGTGAGAGCAAAGTGTCCCTCCCGCAGCCCGGCCGAGGGGTTGTCGGGGCAGTCAGCAGAGGGCCCAGAGCAGTGGCAGCGGGAGGCAGGAGCTCCCCAACCGCTCCGAGCAGCCCTCGGGGACAATCCCTCAGGGACACGTCCCCCAGCCCTGCCCAGCTACTCATTCCCGGTGGCGTTTGCTCTCTCCCCTCCAGCATGCGCGCTGTGCCGTCGCGCCCGCGCAGACCCGGACACCTGTGGGGACATGGTGCTCTCGCCAACAGTCAGAGCCCATGTCTTCTGCCTGGTGAGTGCCCCCGAGGCTCCCTCCCTCCGGCCAACAGGCAGGCCCTGCCCTGCTCTCCTCATCAGCTCCTCCTTTTTCCCCTTCGGCAGCAATTTGCCAGCGACCTTCCCCAGCTGTGGCTGGAGGAAGGCCAGCAGCTGGCTTTCCGCACCAGGGAGATCCGGCGGGTGGCTGAGCGGGCCGTGCGGAAGGTGAGCACTTGACAGGGCCAGGAGGGCTTTGTGGGAGCTCAGCCCAGACCCCAGGAAAGACACCCCGGCCCTTCCGAGGGCTGGGGCTGGCTGCGGGGGCCCCAAGGCTGCCGCTGACGGGGGATGCCGTGTCCTTTCCAGGACTGCTTCGTCTGTCGCAAGAGCGGAGCGACTGTCAACTGCTCCGAGGTGGACTGCACTCGCAGCTTCCACCTCCCCTGCGCTGCGGAGGGAAAATGCGTCACCCAGTACCTTCCGCAGCGCGGGTACCTCCTCCCCCGTCCTCGCTGTCACTGCCAAAAGACCTCGCCTTGAAGGTGACACCAGAGCCCAGAAGCAGTTCTCACCTCACCCATCCCTTTGCTCCTTCCCCCAGGGCCTTCTGTAGCGACCACAGCCCCAGGCAGATGATGGAGGCAGCTCCCCAGAAGGGGACCTCCTGCATCATCTGCCTGGAGGCTCTGGATGACGAGCAGTCCTTCCGCATCCTCCTGTGCCCGACATGCCAGCACGCCTGGTTCCATCGGCACTGCATCCAGGTGGGAGCCCTTCCCTCAGCCCCGCGGGCACACCCGGCGCTCGGCACCACCAGAGCCTCACTCGTGCTCCTTCTGGTTCTCCCCCAGGGGCAGGCCGTGCGTGCTGGCATGTCCTGTTTCACGTGCCCGCTCTGCCGAGACAGGGAGGTCTTTCAGCGGGAGATGACCCGCATGGGCATCCGCGTCCCCAAGAGGTTGGTATTTTCACTTCCCACCTCACAAGGCAGGAGGGTGCAAGCGCCGGGCCGTGCCAGGGGCTGCCCCCGCTCTGTCCTGCCCCTCCGCTCTCCCCTGTGCCCGGGAGAGCAGCGACGCTGGCGTCTGCTTCTGTGGTGACCCACCGGGGGCCCATCCATTTTCCTTTCTCCATCAGGCCACCAGCATGGGAGACCCTCCAGGCATACGCAGGGCTCATGGACAGGCATGGGCGCTGCGATGCCAGTGAGTGCCTCTGCCCAGCAGGGAGAGAGCGGGCAGAGGAGGAGGGGTAAGCGTCCAAAACTGACCCCCGTGGCTCCGCACAGCAGCTTTCTCTCGGCACGGGCTCCAAGCCCAGCAACTGCAAAGAGCTCTGCCGAGAATCCCGCGCTGCCGTCCCTTTCTCCTCACAGCCGTGTACCCCTTTGCTTCCCCAGGCCCTGGCAACTCCTCCTCTGCTCCTCCTGCGCGGCAGAAGGCACTCACAGAGGGTGCTCCCGCCTGGGGACCAGCGCCCAAAGCTGGGAGTGTGAGGGCTGTGCTGGTCCGGGCGCCGGTAAGAGGCCGAGCCCCACAGGCTGGGCAGAGCCTCTCTGCTCCAGGAGGGCTGGGGCCACCCCTCGAGCAGGCGATGCCCCTGACCTTCCCGCTTCTCCTTGCAGCCTCCAGTGCCACCGTGGAGGTCGCCGGCCCCAGCAGCCCAGGCCGGGAGGCTCCGGCGGCCCCCTGCAGCCCACCACCACTGCAGGGCAGCGGCCGCTCCAGCCCCCCTGGGCCCATGCTGCTCAGAGAGTCCACCCGCGCGCAGCGCCGGGCCCAGGGGCCGTACCACCGGCCGGGCAGGCGTCACCAGCGGGGCCGGGCGCCCCTGGCACCTGCCACCAGCCACACTCCCAGCCGGGCACTGCCAGAGCCCTCCCGCGCCTCCCTGTCTCCCGCCGGCGCCAGCACGTCCCCAGCGCCCAGCGACGGCAGCCCCGCCAGCGGCCCTGGGCCCCTGCGGGCGCCAGAGCGCTCCCGCTCGCGCCGCAGGGCCCAGACGCCCTATGGCCAGCGGGGCCGCCGTCGCGGGCGCTGAGAGAACACCACGTGCTGGCCCCGCTCTCCCTCCACGGCCACCACCAGGTGGGCTGGCAACCTCCGCACTCTCCCTTCCTCACCATCACCCGCAAAGGCCCACAGCTTCTCCCTCACCCCTCTCCTTCCTCTTCCCCCAGGCCCTCCCGCTGGGCACTCCACCCCCAGCCAGCCGTGGAGGCGGCTCCGCCGCACAACACCAGCGGCCTCCTCTGCCTGGAGCCTGGGGAGGGCCGGCCCTCCTTCCGCACCTCGGCGCGCCCCCGGGGCTGCGTCCAGGTGGGAGCCCGGCCGCTTCGTGCCCTTCGCCTTCCAGCCTCCAGCGCCAGCGTCGGGCCCAGCAGCCGTACAGCCGGCCCGGCAGGGGCTGCAAGGGCAGCCTTCGCCCTCCTGCTTCTCCTCGCAGCTCCAGCGCCACCTCGGAGCTCACAGCCCCACTGCTGCTGCCCAGCCTTGGCAGCCCCACGGCTCCCCAGGCCTTGAGGCAGCTCCTGCTCCGGGCCCTGGAAACAACCGCTTGTGAAACCGCTCCCGGCTCAACCGTCGGCCCCAAATCCCTGCAGCCGGCACAGAGGACGCCACGACAGGAGCCGCGTGCTGGCACCCAGGGCCGAGATCTGCACCCCAGGCCAGGCGGTGCAGGGGGCATCCCACAGCTCCCGAAACCAGCAGCCCCAGCACCAGGAGCCATCGAGGACCTCCTGCACCTCCCCAGTGCTCAGCAGCCGCCGCCACGCCACCACCCCTGGGGCTGGGCACAGGCCAGGAAACTCCTGCTTGGAATGAGCACGGGGACCAAAACCCCCACAGCTGGCCCGGCTGCCACCACGGGACCAGACAGGTGCCAGCCCCAAGCGCTGGCCCTCATCCCCCCCATCCAGACAATAAAGTTGGTCGTTGAGCTCGGCACTGCCAGATTTCACCCACTTGTCAGCTTCTTCCTCTCCTCTTTCTCCTCCTCCATCTCCTCGCCCTTTCTCAAGGGGCCAGGCCCAGAGGGTTGTATTCTCCCCAGGGGTTGGCAGCACCTTCCCCAGACCTCAGAGAATCACAGAACATTTTGGGTTGGAAGGGACCTTGAACATCATCCAGTCCAACACCCTGCCATGGGCAAGGACACCTCCCACCAGACAAGGTTGCTACAAGCCCCGTCCAACCTGGCCTTGAGCACTTCCAGGGAAGGGGCTGCCACAGCTTCTCCGGGGAGAGAGCAAAGCACAGTGAGCTGTGGCAGGATGGCAGGAGAGCCGTGGCTGTTGGAAACGGACGACACACTCGGACACGGTATGCCATCTCCAGGCTCTTACTGAAGGTGGACTTTCCTACAGGTTTCAACTTAAATTGCGTAGAGCATTGATTGAGCCAAGGTTACAAACAGCTCCCTCAATTCCTTCAAAATGAATAAAGAAAAATAATAATAAAAAAATCAAAACATCATGTTTGAAGCTTCTCAAATAAACACAAATACAACGCAATACAGCTAAAGCTATACGTTTGATTCCAACATTCTTAAGAATCACTGTGCTTGCCTGTATTTTTATTTAGTACAGAAGGGGAAATTACCAAACAAAATAGCTCTCCAATTATTAGGTTTACATTCATTATCCAACTATGTCAACAATTAGAGCTACTGAACAAGACACTGAAATTACACATTTCACACACATCACCCCTGTAGTTTTAGTACTTGCTTCCTTCAGTGGTTAACTCAAGTTTACTTCAGCAACAAGAAAAACAGAAAAAGAAAAATTAACATGGGTTGGAAAAGCACTGCCATCTTCAGACCTTTTAATTTGTACCATTATACAGGACTCTGACTACAGCATTAGTCAGAATTCTGAAATGGCATTAATGAGGTTGAATGCGCACATACTGATTAAGTAACACATCTGCCTCCATCCTCTTTATACAGTTCCAGGGGGCTTTGCAATTGCCAGCTGCCCACAACGGACTCGCTACCAACAAGGGAACCTGACAGCCCCCTCTGTTTCCACTTTGGAAGCAGACATTTAAAACAACCTTGCTAAGAATTCATAGATCTCTGGTAGCCCAAATAAAAGTGAGACAGAACTGTTACCTTATTTCTAACATTAGTCACAAGGCTCATGCAGCATTTATAGCCTTAACACAATTACACCAGAAATACAAATTAACTGCAGAGAATTTCAGATCAAAAGGCCTGTCCAGAAGACTAAGGAAGTTCCATGCAGACAGAAGAGAACTGAATTGTTACTGATTCTATGGGTTTTTTTTTTAAAAAAAGTTTAGCCTCATCCCTCAGAAAGCAATTCACTGCCCTACACCCACAGGCTGCAGAATTCATGACTGCAGTTGCACTCCATCTTCCCACTGAATTGAAATGCTAAGTTTTCTCAGATAGCAACCAGGTTCAATACCAATGATTTAAAACTCCAAAACATACAAACATGAGTGTTGCTAAGTAGAGTGCCAAGTATAACAAACCAAACAAGAACGTGAAGTGCCTCAGCTACCCAAAAGATAATCCTAAATTAGCTCTTTCGTTTTGACTATTCCCATTGGACTACCTGCAGTATGTCCATGTCTGTCTTGTCCTGGGAGCCCAGAATCAGATAGAATATTTCAGGTGGCTTCTCCAGTGCCAAGAAGAAATTTAGAGTTAAAAAACAAACAAAAAAAAAAAAAAAAAGAAAAAAGAAACCACTAAACCACATGAAAAAATAGGACAGCCCCCAAAACACACTCCACCAAGGCCAGTCTTGGGGGGAAGGGACCCAGGCACCTGGGCCAAGCTGCTCTCCCCGACAGGAACAGGCACAATTCATTACACCAGTATTCTCAGCCTGGAGAGTGGGGGCTCCCAGTACCATTCCCAAAACAAACCAGCCTGAACGTCCTGCTCCGAGTCAGTGTCCCAGTGTTTGGGATCTTTGTGCTTCACCCTGAGTTCTTCTGTCACTGCCTAGGCAGTGATCCCCGCAAGGCACCAGCTCAGCCTCACCGTGGGGCTCCAAGCATGGATCTCTCTTTCCATCCAGGTACATGTCATCTGTGAAACCAGTATTTAAGTCCTGATGGTCCAGAAATCCCAGAAGTCTTTAAATCAAAAATTAGCAGCATCTCACAACTGTCCATATCTGGCATTGTCATTGTTCAATTATTCCATGGTACGAGGACAAGCGCGAATATGCAAGAACTTTAGCTGCATTTCTCCCTCCACACAGGGGACATGAAGTCCAAACAATGCTTAAAAGGTAGTCAAGGAAAAAAACCAATACTGCAGAAGCCAAATCTCTTATTCCCACAGACGTTAGGATTATCAAAACTATTTAATATAATACTTTCTCAGACTGAGGGAACTTTATCCACAGTAGATTACTAAGTAACCACTTTAGATTTTTTCCACAGATGATGTAAAGCCACGTGTATAAAGGTCAGAAATACCTTTACCAAAAACTAACAATTGAAGAAATAGATGTTTGAAATGCACCATCAGCAGGAGGTCATACAGCTGAGATGCAACTGAGCTCTTTGTTTCAGCTACTAAGATTTTTTTTTTGAGCTTATATTACCTTTCCTTGAAGCATTTGCCAAAAATATCAACACCACCATTTACCTTGCTTATTGGTACGGAAAAAAAAAAAAAAAAACAAAAAAGACATCAGTTCCCAACTGTGACGCAGTAGAGAACAGAACATTCCTGAGGTTTGAGAAGTTCTTCATCTGCCTGGCACTATTAACAATCTCCATCATTCTCAAAAAAAAAAGTGGGTTTTTTAATTTCACTTCCAACTGTCAGAGTACAATATGTTTGTAAGTGCATCCATTAATATTTGCAATTAATGAAATACATTGTATTTGCACATGAGTTTTCATCAGGATTCAAACCACTTTCTTTCGTCAGTAAAATTAAGACTACAGATATCTCAAGTGTCAGATAATATTCCTTACTAGAAAATAAATCTTGTGAAGTCACTTAGCTTGAGCACGCGTATTGGCTCTAGAAAACTGCATTTGCCATGTTGGCCTTAGCAAAGTACGATGCAGAGCATAAACACAACAACTCATCTCACAAGGTCTGTTTCCTTTCCCTAAGTGCCCGAGATCAGCCAAAGCAAATCCAACATCTGATTGCTGAGTGCCCCCTCTTAGGCAGTAACACTCATTTGCCAATTTAAATAGAAATAAAAACAGTGATCTGTATGCACAGCAGCACGAACTCTGATTTCAGCACTACTGCCCGCTGTTTTAAACTAATCCCCCAAAGCAAACGGTGGGAGAACGTGGCACACTCCTTGAAAAACCTAAAGTCTCACTCACAACACATTTGTTCCAACATCAGCTGATCCACAGCAAGTCTCCTTTGCCTCAGGCAAAAAAAAAATTATGCTGGGAAGTTAGTGGCTTAAGGCTTGCCTCCCGACTTGGAACATCTATGCACTCATTCAAAAGCATCTGACAGTTAATCATGCAGCTTTTGCTGAGAATAACAACCAAGTATACAACATATAGCATATAAGATGGAAAGCACAGTCATTAGCATATTAATCTTATATAGTCATTAGCATTAGTCTTAGCATATAAGATAGAAAGCACAGTCATTTTATCTTGGATTAAGACACTCTGGTAACTTAAGACACAGGTATCAAACTGAATTTTTAGTTCACCACACAAGAAATCGAATTTTCTTGGTTGCTCACACGTTGATGTCTATTACTTTCCCCATTAAAAAGAAACACCTTTCCATTTTGACATTACTCACCAAAACTACAAAACATGTACTGTGTTTCTTCAGTTTGTCTACACTGAAGGTCAGCAGACAGCAAGACAGAATTGCAGCAGAAAAATGGTACCTTTTAGCCAAGTTAATGCACAACTCAGTACACAAAGCCACACATTCACAACCAGAAGAAAAAGGCAGTATGAGATTTACTCCAAACATATTCCACTGGCTCTTAAAAGCAACAATCACTACCCAAGTCAATGCTTATTGTGTCTATGTAAGCTCAGAATTGACCCAGATGCACTTGCACACTGTGTATAGATAATGTGTTCAGATTCCCTACATCTGATTCATACAAATTTAATCCCCCAGTAGATAAAAAAGCACATTCCCAGCATGCTCTATTGTTGCCTTTTCTCCCAGAAATCTGAAACAAGATGGCTGTTTGGAAAACCAGTTTTATCATTTTAAGTCACATGGTTTGATCCACAGTTTGAAAGGCACAATGATAACAATACTTTGAACAGCGCGATTGCTACCCACACTTTGAGATGCAATTATCTTAAGCAATACTTTTTCAGCTATGGTCATGTATACCTAAATGTCCGAAATACACAATCATTCTGAAATAGTACTGAAATAGTAAAACACACACCCAAACTCCTCAAGAGCTTGACTTGTTCACTTACATGGAGGTCCCCAAATGCTGGATCTCCTAAGTCTGCTTTAATAAAATAGCTGACTAAAAGGAGTGACTGGAATTCACATGGTTTTCAGAATTACTATCATTGTTGCCAAGTTGCAGCTTGATATAATGCTTTGCCAAGTCTTGTACTACAATCAGCTTTTGCTCCTTGTCATGACCTATTTGTACACCTGCAGGAAGGCTCACATCATTACGAGGCAGTTAGTATACAGCAGTGATCCACCCTCATCTCATCGCCAAGAGGCAAGTTAAAGTAAAGGCAGCTAATGATGATATTCCTCCCCTAGCAGGGAGCCAAAGAAGGCTGATCATTGATGTGCCTGACATTTTTCTATCATCAAGTAGAAGAGAATAGGTATGTTATAAAACTGCAGCTGCTTTTCTTGCTTATTTCACAACAGCAAATGACGTTTTTACAGTACATTCATTTTTCAACTTCTTTGTCTCATAGATTTCAATAACAATAGAAGTATTAAAATACTATTGTTACCTCAGCTCTAAAATTGAGTGCAACTTCTCCTATGAGTCCTGAGATGATATCAATCATGTTGGGGGGGCGGTGCTATCAGTTAACAACTTGCATATTCAGAGGACTCCGAGAAAACAATGGCCACAACAGGTAATGCATATGCACTTCACATTTAACTCCACGCTCAATTACTTGGTTTTCAACAAAAAGTGGCTGAAGATAAATGAAGTGAGGTTTATACCTTCTATCAGTTTCTCTCACCCCTTCATCCCCATGCATCAGGAACTTTGCACTTCCCTGAATACGTAATTCCTGTGTGCAGATCTCATGTTTTCTCTATGATTACTTTCAAAGTCATAATTTCAAAACTCAGACTAGTATGCACAGCTTATTTATTTTTAAAAGAAAAATCAGAATAGAAATACAAAATATGCTGGAACATGGCAATTCAGAACCAAATAATGTCTGGTATGGGATCCGTAAGAATTAAAATCCACAACTTCCCCTCAGAATAAAACCAAACAAATAAATCAGATTTCCTGTTCATTTAGAGAGGGAAAATAAATAATAAACAAAACAGACTGCAGCAAACATCTTCAAATTACTCCCAAGGCACACTGAAGCCAGTATCTTAAGCCTCATCACTAAAGCTTTGTTTTACCAGCAGAAGATCCAAGGTATTTCCCAGTCTGGAAAAACTGCTTGAACCCCATAGCCAAGCAGAATTTGCTTCAATGGCCTTGCCTCTCTGTTAAAGGGCAGCAAACTATTTCAAACACTCAACACTTGCTGTATTAACATCTGTTAGTAATAAGTGTATTAGCAAATGTTTCTACAGACTACTAGCCAAGATGACACTGTATTGTAAATTAGCTATGACCTACCCTTACATATCTAGAGATATGCCACCTTAACACCACCATACCTCGAAACCTCAAGATGTTCCCAGCAATGCAGAAAACTGCTGAAGTCAGTTCACCTTCTCTTCTTCCTGTTTCTAAGCACACAACATACTTGATGTATGAACTGTTTGATACTGATCAAGTACTGATGCACCTACTGGTGGAACTAAGCCCGGGAACTACAGAACGTGCGAAGACAAGTTATTACTACAGTTAACAGCCTAAATAGCAGCATCTACAATTGTCTGGCTCCTTAGTATGTATTTCACGCAAAGAAAACAGAATGGAAGCATATGCTTTTAAACTGTTGACTTGGCAACTCTGTGAAATCCAAGAACCTCAAAGTAACCATTTTTTTAGCATTTTTATCCAGTGAGTAAAGACAGATTAACTAATGGCACACAAAAGCGTTTTACTCAGTATCACATCTACCTTGAAATAATAAAAACAAATACATCTATGCAAAAAGTATCAACACCGCATTTTACGACTCAGTTTAGGAATCTTTAACGGTTGCTCTCTTAAGGTTCAACATAATCTGTGCATTTGAATACAAACAATTGCTGCAACTGAAAGGCCTGGTTTAATTTCACACTTTTTCTGTAGTCATTGGTCCAACAACTGTGTCCAGATGCTTCTGTAACAGAACTCATAACCTGAAAAAGAAAGACGTTTACATTGCCAATAAAATCCAAAGCATTGGGAAGACAGTGCCACTCTATCCAGAAAATTCTGAGAATACATAGTAGCATCTCTACCTTACTGAAATAAGTCTCAAATTACTTTAGATTTCAACTGCCTTCTCCTCCAGATCTGTAATAACTCTTTTGAGCAGGAAAGTATTACTTAAGCTTTTGAAGGAGCAATTGTTGGTTGGAGTTATGGCTTAAAAAAGAGTCTGAACTAATGAGTTTATCCTGTTTTCTTTAAAGCATACAGTTCTCCTCCCGCTGGCAGAAATTATTTCAGCCAAAAGTTGCTTCATATTTTCTCATGCCAGCCACATGACAGTTCCTCGCTGTCGGTGAAAATGCCAAGCACCTTGAACACAAAGGGTTTTGTTATTTGGGGAGTACCACTATAACACTCAACTCTCTGCAGCAAAACTGGATGCAACAGCTGCAAAACAAATTACTATTTCTAAGTTTTTCATGCAATATGGCACTATCATATAGGTTTAAAAGCTGGTATCAGTGAGAAATAGTTAGATAAAGGAGGTTTACTAAAATTACCATCTGATGGAGTTGTATGCTAAAAGAGTTGTTATTGTTTTAAATATATGCAACTTTTAAGAGTTAGCTGAATATCCCTCTGAACAGAAAAGACTTTAAACAGACTTTTTCTAGAGAAGTCTTCCCCATGAATCAGACCTACTGTTTCATGACTCAGTGTCCAATGTAAGTTAGACAGCAAATGGTCTATGAAAACTTTAATCATCAGCTCTGCTTTTGAAACACATTTGCAGGCTGCTAGTTATTTTGGTTTTTGAAGTCTTTGTGATTGACAAACAGATTGAGCTACAGTTAGGTAAGACGAATCATTAATACATGAAAAGACTACCACAAGTCTCGTGCTATGAAGATAACTACATACAGCGCTTCACGTCCTCCTCCCACTTCAACACAAACTTGGCTGCATCCCTGTATCCCAAGCATCTTACTCAAGAAACATATTTATGCCACATAAACACATATTAATTATCACTTAAAAAACATAAATATATGTTCTGCTGAGGGCACCAGCTCTCCCGCACCGATCCAAACACCAGCAGCACCGAGAAAGGAACGGGGTGCTTGTGCCGAATCCTTCCCACAAGATACGTGAGTAAGTTTCCATCTCTTCAGTGGAAGAAAAGAGCAAAGGAGAAGGGCTCCCAGGAGGGGACAACCCAGACTTCAAGAAGCTGACAGCCACACACCATAATTTCAATTAAGTGACTGATACAACAGAGAATACGCACAAAACTGTACCACATGCTTAGTCAGATAAAGATGCTTAGCTGGGACTATGTTCTTTGATGAGAGACAGGCACTACCAGTCTCAGTGACTCGCGAGAGAGACACTAAAGAGGGGGTTTGCCCCCTCCCTCCCCCAAAATGTTAAGGGCATTAAACATTATGTCTGCCTATTCAAGCTTCATTGCTTAAGAGTCACGCAAATAATGTAGTCTTTCAAGTGACAATCTTAATAGCAGCTCTTCCACCGGGACTTTTTTATTACATATAATTTAAGGACAGGACAAGCCAACAACGCAACATGGTTTTAAGCAGCTCTCTATTTCAGCTGCCGTACATCATACCCCGCTCGCTTGACTCCCTTCCAAAACAGTGCCTGACTACTTCAATTGCGAAAACACGCAAGGCAAAGCTTAGTAAGTCACCAGGAAAGACAACTCAAAAATCTCTTCTTTAAAATACATTTTCTCGGCCGATACCGCTTGCTCTTCTCAACTCCAGTGACAGTTAAGAAAAATATCTTATTTTGCACATACTAAGCAGCGTAAGAGTCACTCCTTCGGGGACAGACGCATGTAAATTCTAAGCTTAGAAGACTGTTATCTCCATCTTGCCCTCAAACCTTGTTTTTACGCTGCCGCACAGACGGACGATCGCTCCGTAATCCGGTCGTACATCTCGTTTACCCACTTAACGCCACTGAAGCAGAACCCGCGCTTCAAACGCCTCCGTCAGAAATCGCGCAGAAGAAAACCTCGTTTGCTCCAACCCTTCTCGCAGCCAAAGGAGCATCACCCTTCGCACCCCGTAAGCCCCAGGCCGCCGCTCTACCCGCACACCCGCCGCGGGCAAGTGGTAAAACCAACTTCTCCTCCTCAGCCGCCCCCTCGACGAACCCACCTCCCGCCGCACCGGGGGGGGGCACCGAGCGCAGGGCAACCGATGGGACCCAGGCCCGGCCCACCCCGAAACACGCCGCCACAGGGAGATGGAGGCCGGGCGGGCAGCCAGGAGGGCGCAGGCAGCTGCTCCCGAGAGGCGCGGAGGGGGGTTAGCAGCGCGCACCCGCCGCCCCGGAGCCGCCGGCTCACCTTCGATGGCGATGACATGCTCGCGGATCTGGTTCTGCAGCACCGGCTCCTCCACCCGCTCCAGCAGCTCGTAGATGGAGTAGATGTTGGGGTGCACCGACTCGAAGCGCTGGATCTCGGCCCGGATGGCTGCCGAGTTGGCCAGCTGCTGCTGGTAGTTCATGGCGCGGCCGCTCCCCTCCGCCGCCGTCGCTCGCTCCGGGCCGGCGCCTTACCCCTTCCCTCCGAGCACCGAGACCCCCGCACAGGCCGGCGTGCGGCGGCGAGGGGAGGAGGAGGACGAGGCCGAGGAGGCGGGCCGCGCAGGGGGGCGAACCCCAGCCGCCGCCGCCTCACTCACCGGACACCCCCGGCCGTCCGCCCCGGGCCGGGCCGGCAGCAAGCCCTTCGCCTCGCAGCCCGCAAGGGGCGCCGCCGCCGCCGTTCTCCGCCCGCTGTCACTTCATCGCGGCGGCGGGGCAGGGCAAACCGGCCGCCCCCGGCCCCATGGAAGGCAGCAGCTCGGCGGGCGCCGCTCAGCTCCCGGCCGGACCGGACCGGACCCCGCCGCCTCAACTCCGCGGCGGCGGCCGGTCCCGCCGCCCCCCCGCGCGCGCCCCGCCAGCCACCGGCCGGCCCCTCCTCAGCCTCGCGCCCCCGGCCCAGCCCCGCTCTCGTGCCCGGCGTCCCGCGCTCGCTGGCAGATGGCGACGGCAGCGCGCGCGGCCCCGCTCCCACCGGGACGGCCACCTTCCTCCCCCACCCCCTCCTCGCGCGCTCACCCCCACCACCCCCCGACGTCCTTCCCCTCTGCCCGCTTCACGCTCACGCAGGCCGCGCCCCCGGGTTACGTCACCGCGCAAACCGCTGGCCACGCCCCGCGCACCTCCTCGCAGCCCCCGCCGCGCGGCACGCTAGGAAATGTAGTTCCGGCGGGGGCGCGCGCTGTGGAAACGCGGGGGTCGCGCCCCTCCGCGGCGCGTGGCGGCGGGATCGGGGGGCTTCCGCGCCCGCTCCCCCCCCCCCCCCGCCCTCCTTTCCTGAGGGCGACTGTCCCCTCAGCCGCCCCCCGCGGGAGGCCCAGGTGGAGGCGCGGCGCCCCTCGGGTGTCCCCGTGCGCCCAGCAGCCCCTCGCCCCGCCGGCGAGTGGAGGGAGACCCTCAGTGCGGGGGCGCAGGCCGGCCGGCCGCCTCAGGGCCTGGCTGCGGGCGGGCCGGCCGTGAGCCCCGGGCAGGGCTGCTGGAGTCCCGGAAAGGATCAAATTCGGAGGTTTGTGCATAAAGTGTCCCGTCCCCGCGTCGCTTTAGAGCTGCGGTGGTGGCGGTGGCGGTGTCCGTGCTCACAAGGCGCCGCTGACCCGCGCAAGCCGCGTGTGGTTTGTCGTGCGTCGCCCTGCGGGCTTTGTCACGACCCCAGCCCGAGACAGGCGGTGTTGGAACAGCAGCGTTCTCATGCAAAACCCCTGCAGTAGTCGTGAAATACCTCATTTGCTCTAGATAAATTATGGCGCAGTGAGGCATTGCTGTCATTAGCATGAAAAAGTGTTATTAACAGTACAATTGGCAAGGCAGCTGAGCGCGGAGACGTTCACCTTGATGAATCCATTTTTAGGATCAATATTTTACGGATTTAAACTCCAAATCTGTAAAACACAGAGCAAACCTTAATACGGGAAACAGTTCAGCGTAAGGACACCTTGATAAGGGATAGCCTCAAGAAAAACTCTGTTCTACTGACATATATCACAACAATTCATAGAATAATTTCAATGTTTTATTCCCTAAAAGAAAAGATTTAAATGAATTGTCATTATTTGGATATACAGCTCCGTCCTGGCATGACTGGGAGCAGCTAGGCTCTTCTCTTTGTGCAGTTGTTCGTGTTACCTGCAACTACCTTTTCAGTGGTTTTAAAGTATTTTATCTTTTTGAGTAATCTTTGTCTTGAGTGTTGGCAACTTGGTCTTAAGGACAGAAGAGGTAATGTTTTTTAAAAATGCATTTTTCAAATTCATTGATCTATATTAAAATTTTCGAACTGCTTGGTTTTGTTTTCTTTCTATTTAAGAAGATCTGGGTAGGTAAATGATGCATATCATGTGATGTCCAGGGTGCAAATAGCTGTTCTGCTACTGTAATCGAATTCTTAACCCAAACAGCTGAAGAGACAAGAGCTTGGTAAGCTTGGCAGCGAGAAGAGGAGTGGGCGTACCACAAAAAACAGTGCTTATTTGTATCATGAGCAATAGCACTTAGTGTCATAGCAGGCATTTGTTCTCTGGCTTATCTGCTGATGCTCTGTTGCAGGTCTTGCTTGTAAACCCATGGTGACCCGACAGAGCTGAATAAAGGCTGCAGGGAGATCCTTCAATTAATGGCTGTGGTGCTGGTTCTATCAGTCATCCCTAAGTGAATTCTGTCACATATTACATGAGCTATTATACCTGAGGTAAGCAGTTGCTACTGATTTATGCCATACGCATAGTAACTAGGATCTGATATTTAAACAGTCCCAGTAACATTTGAGCATTAAGCTTCTTGATGTGATGGCTCAGACCACAAAACTAACTATAGCGATGACAAAGGAAGCTGTGACATGAGTGAGTTTCTGGATTGTCCTGAATGTCTTATTTTACTAAGTAGACATACCTAGTTAGCAGAAAATAGCCTTCCGCCTCACATGAATGTGAAATGAACTGTCTTTATGTCAGCAATGAGTACAGGAGACAGGAATGGGGCTGAGGGACCACTGAAGCCTGACTTCTCTGTCTGGGTCATCGCCTGTGAATTCTACCAGAAATACTTTGGAAGGTGTTAGGTGCAGATGGGAACATGGTAAGGACACAGTAGAGGAGAGGAAGCATGCTGCAGAGTAGCTTGTCACTAGATTCCCTGGGTGTCAGCAGTGTGGGGTGGTCTCAGTGATGTCTTCTGTCCTCGTGCAGGTGGGGAAGCTGCAACCACTCAAAGTGAGATGATTGTTTCAACTACCAAAGGGAGCTTATTTTTCCATAGATAACCACTTACCGCAAAATTTCCCATTCCAATCATCAGATAGAGAAGCCTTTAATTCAGGCTGAGGGACTAAAGCTTTCTTGGTAGTGGTTGCTACCTACTACAAAAGTTGCTTTCTGCTCATTTGAATAGTTGAGGAGGAGAGGGTAAATATCATACATGTGTCTTCTTCCCTTTTCCTTCTCAACAGAAATTGGTATAACTTTTATTTTCTAATCCTAGTAGGAAATCCTTGAGTGGACAGAAAAAAAAAAGCAGGAAGAATATCATAGAATCATAGAATGGCCTAGGCTGGAAGGGACCTTAGAGATCATTTAATCCAACCTCCTTGTCATGGGCAGGGACAGCTCTCAGCTAGATCAATATAGTCACTGCTTCCTCTAGTGAGTGCCACTCAGGGTATTAATGATGATAAAAACTTGTAAAATGTAAGAGGATTTTTGCTTTCCTTTACTTTGAGCTATTTGAATAAGCTAATGGTATGTAGAAAGGTAGCAGACGAAAGCTGTAATTCTTCTTTCCTCCTGCTACACTGATCTGGAGCAGAAGCATTATCTTTCCAGAAAATGCCCAAGTGAGCAGCAGAGCAAAGAAGCAATAGCCTCTGTTGTATGTGGGGCTGATTATTTCTACTGCCTCTGTGTTCTTCCAGGTCTAAAATTCATGGCAGGGTAAGATGTGGAAAACAATCATGGAATCACAGAATGGTTTGGGTTGGAAGGGACCTTAAAGATCGTCTAGTTCCAATTCCCCTGCCATGGACAGGGAGACCTCCCACTAGACCAGGTTGCTCAAAGCCCCGTCCAGCCTGGCCTTGAACACTTCCAGGGAGGGGCTGCCACAGCTTCTCTGGGCAACCCTTTCCAGTGTCTCACCACCCTCATAGTAAAGAATTTCTTCCTTTTATCTAATTTGAATCTACCCTCTTTCAAAGCGAAACCACTGCCCTTTATCCTATCACTATGCTCCCTGATAAAGAGCCCCTCCCCATCTTTCCTGTAGGCCCTCTTTGAGTACTGGAAGGCTGTGATCAGGTCTCCCCTGACAAAGGTGTTAAACAGCACCGGTCTCAGTACCGACCTCTGAGGAGCAGCACTTGTCACTGGTCTCCACTCAAACATCGAACCATTCGCCACAACTCTTCAAGTGCGACCATCCAGCCAATTCCTTATCGACTGAGTGGTCCATCCATCAGATCCATGTCTCTCCGATTTAGAGACAAGGATGTCATGGGGGACAGTGTCAAATGCTTTGCACAAGTCTAGGTAGATGACACAGGTTGCTTTTCCCTAATCCACCAGCACCATCAGAGAAGGCCACCAGATTTGTGAGGAACCATTTGCCCTTAGTCAAACCATGCTGGCTGCTGCCAATCATCTCCTTATTTTCCATGTGCCCTAGCATAGTTTCCAGGATCTTGGCGGGCACAGAGGTGAGACTAACTGACCTGTAGTTCACTGGGTCTTCCTTTTTTTCCCTTTTTAAAAATGGGGATTGTTTCCCCTTTCCAGTCAGTGGGAACTTCACCAGACTGCCATGACTTCTCAGCTATGATGGATAATGGATGGATGAAGCAACCTCATCCTCCAGTTCCCTCAGTCCCATGAACTAAGGAACTTTGAGCTTCCTTAGGTGGTCTCAAACTTGATCTTTTCCTTTGTTCTCCCAGTCCCTGCCTTTGCCTTCTGCAACTTGGGTGGTGTGGCTGGAGCACTTACTGGTGAAGTCTGAGGCAAAAAAGTCATTAAGTACCTCAGCCTACCTCAACCAGGTAAAGGTCTCCTGTTTCCCTTCAGAGAGGGCCCACATTAGTCTTCCTCTTATCACTGATGTACCTGTAGAAGCTTTTCTTGTTGCCCTTGATGTCCCTGGCTAGATTTAATTCTATCAGGGCTTCAGCTTTCCTAGCCTGATCCATGGGTGCTTGGACAATTTCTTTATATTCCTTCAAGGTTACCTGTACGTGCTTCTGCCCTCTGTAGGCTTCTTATTTTTGCTTGAATTTGTCCAAGAGCTCCGTGTTCATCCATGGAGGCATCATGGTATTTTTGCTTGATTCTCTCTTTGTTGCTCCTGAGCTTGGAGGAGGTGATGCTTGAATATTGACCAGCTTTCTTGGGCCCCTCTTACCTCCAGGGCTTTATCCCATGATGCTCTACCAAGCAGATCCCTGAAGAGGCCAACTCCCAGAGTAGTCTCAACTGTAAAAGAATGCAACTACTACATACAAATAATCAGAGCATTAAAACTCTGTGTTAATATAAAGCCTTTTTGTAATACCCTGATCCATAGACCTTCTGGGAAGCTTTTGCTACCCTGATTTTTTACTCATAATAGCTTTTGTGTAAGCTTTGTAAAATTAAAGCAGAATATAAGCTACTGTTGCAGCTTACAGTTTTCTCCTGTAAGAAGGCCATGACAATAAGCAGTATTTTCCTGTGCTTGCAGCTGAGATTAGTCTGAAATGCTGCTTGTGATTCACAGAGCAATGCTGGATACATCCTTCACTACTGAACTCTGTTCTAGAGAATCTGGTATCTGAAGTGCTCCATCAACCTGTAATATGAATTGGCAAAGAGAATGACTTTGACACCATAGCTGTGAGCACTAATGAATTTAGATTTGTTTATCTTTGGTGTGGGACATGGCTAACTTACGGTTTCTTTGGATCTGCTTTTGTCTAAGGCGAAATGACCGCTGAAATTGGTGCTTGTCT
Organism: Trogon surrucura; assembly: GCA_020746105.1. NCBI lineage: Eukaryota > Metazoa > Chordata > Aves > Trogoniformes > Trogonidae > Trogon > Trogon surrucura. The sequence goes on along the minus strand of CM036621.1, from coordinate 47,617,444 downwards.
CCAAGTCTGGGCAGACTGTGAAACTCAGAGAATTTTAACAAGTAGAGAAGGGTTCATGGGCTTGAAGTAAAGCATACAGAGTGGTCCTGGCCCCAGTGTAGTCTTGCCTTCTGGCACTGGTTTTCCTTTCTGAGGGTGAAAGCTTTCCAAGGGTGATGCTTCCCACTGCATCACACTCCCATGCAGTTGGTTCTGTGCTTAGGTCTCTAACAAAGTTCCATCTGTGCCGGCCTCCTACTCCTCCTCCCCATCTGGCAAATCCACGCATTGCCATGACTACAGACAGCTAAATCAGATGGTTTCATTCTGATTTTGGTACCTTATTCCTTGAAGGTATTCAGTGACTGGAAAGCAGCATTGAATCAACATCTCAAACAGTTCTAGCTCCTGTCAGATGACTACGCTCATCCACTTCATGCTATTCCCACTCTGTCCACTGTGGCCTAACTCTACAGAAAGTGTAGGGAAGATTTTTAAGGATATGCAATCGATGAATTTGGACTTAAGGCATATGGACAATCAAATTTTGCCTTTGGAATTGAGCCCAAATGTGTCAGTAAAAACAAGCAGCAGAGTTTGACCTTACTGGAAGTATGAGTGTAGAACAGTTCCAGAAGAGAAGTTGCAGGCAGAGTTCACAATCCATTAAGCTGATGTTCAAGTACGGATCTTGGAAATGGAGAGCTCTTGCGGAATTTCATTTAAACTCTCACTGTTACCATTCTCTAATGCTATGTTACGACTTGATGGAGCATGCTTTCCCGATTGCTGATATGGGAATTAGGTAGGAGTACCTTTTGGTTATGAAAGCAGTAGCTGAAATGTTGATTAGGGAAAAAAAAATAAAGTAAGAGTTGAAGCATCCTATCCTGATCTGTGCCAGGATTTAATATAAATACACTCAAGTATCGTGGACAGCTGGACACAGAGGCTCATTTGCAGACCTAGCAGAAAGGGGATCAGCTGAGAAAACTGGTCACATAAGGACTCCTGGACTCTCCAAAAGAAGTCGTAAGAGAAACCTAGCTATAGTTCTAAGCGACATTTCACGATCTTAAACCTTGGCTGTTCATGTGATTACTGTTCATATGAGCAGTATTTTATTTAATATGCAAGGTGTCACTGGAAAAATACAGGAGAGAGAGTGTTAGAGATTCATGTTTGCATCTCCTAATACTGACGTTGCCGTAAAGACTGAAATCAAACCCATATGGAAAACAGATACGGAAACATCAAGTTTTCCTGAATTATCTTTGTTCTACTCTGCAGTGCGATGTCAGTATAAAACCTTAAATAGGTTAAACTTCCTCTGGTAATAAATTGGGGTGAAATTCTGTTATTTTGCTGGGTTAAGATTTGGGTCAGTCAGTTACTATTACAGAGTGATTAAATTGCTCAAGAGGCTTTGAAACAAATGTAACTAATGAATTAACCTCATTCACAGAGTGTGAAATCTGTTCTAGGAGAAATGCCAACTAGTTCAAACAATACTAATTATGGAGTAGCAACAACAAACGGTTGTCGAAGCTGTAGCTTATTCCTCAGTGTTCCTGTCATTACTGAAAAAATGCTGTTCTGTACCAAATCAGCTGGAAGAAAGGTGGGATGGGGAAAGCAGCCTGCATGTCTGAAGGTGGGAGCACAGATCAAATCCCTTGCAAGGTCAAATTATCCTACTTTGAGGTTTTTCTTCTCAGAAGTGAACTCTGGACAAGCATTTTGCTGCAGAGCAATGAACTAGCAATAACTGTATGTGTTCACCACATGGGGAAAGATGTCCTAGAGTCACCTCTCCATTCTAGCCTCAGGAATTTGAATTTTCACTATCCTGAAATTTTCTGAGGTGTTAAAATAAGCCATCATTTAAACGGCTCAAGTTTTGGCTCCTTGTTAATCTAAATTTCACTGTAAAACCATTTACAGTATTACAGATTCAAAGAACTATTATCTTCATTAAACCAAAGACATTGTTCATATCTGGAGTTCTGCGGTAGCTTTGCTCAGGCTGATAATGGTCTATGTTTTAGTTTTAAAGCAGGGCCTTTAAGTGTTTGCAGTGAAAAGAAACAGTTTCTTCAGATGAAGGAAGATGGTTTATAGTCCTAAGTTCTACCCATGCTATCCAAAGCTTAGACAGCTTTATTTCAGCAAAGATTTCAGTCATGTACAGTAAAAAAACTTGTTCAGCTGCAGGTTATGTGATATGGGTACCTCTGTACATCCAGAATTTTATACCAGGGCAAATCCAGTGACATTTTCACATGTCAGGTCTGAGATACTCAGCACTTTATCGAGCTCTTATCATGACTAAATATGATTACACTGAAAGTGTCTGTAAGCTTGTTGCTGTTGTCACTTTCTTGATGGATAATCAATATTTAATTCACCACGTAATTCCATGTTAAGCTGGGATCACACTTCAGCTCTGATATGCTGACAGGGATTTAAAAGTTATGGAAAACTGCAGGCTTCGTTGCTACCTTTGAACTTTTGGACATGTGCTGTTGATATAATGCAAAAAATCCACAGGAGAGGTCACTCTAGATTAGTTCAAACTAATCTTTTAGGACAATTACCTTAATTTTTAGTAACATGTTTTATGCATAATACTGTAACACCCAGTGATAAGGAATGAAGAAACAGGATAATAAATTGATATAGTAAAGTCAAAATAACTAGGTCTGGTAAAACTTTGGAACTGGTAAAATTGTGACTTGGATGCTACACTACAAGGACCCGTAGGTAGCCATTGTCATAGACTGTGATCCCAGGACTGTCACAGTGAGACCTACGTGTTGCTGAGATACTAAGCGTGCTCCATTACTGAGGGTCTAAAGAGCAGTATCCATCTTCCTGGTGTGAGAGAGGTACTGATATGCCCTTGTTCTTCCCTGTCCCCGTCCAGAAAATGAAGTTTACAGACTTTGTGCTGTTATAAATGTTCCCTTTGGTCTGAAAGCAAGATAGAAATCAGATTTGTCACCTGGTAAAGATCTTACATGACCTTTTTTAAGAGCATTGTTCAAGTGGCTAACCCAGCATCTCCTCATGTGGGTCGTAGGTGACCGATTGCACAGTTTAAATAGCAACTTGAAATATATAGCTGCAGAATGTGGCTGTGTACCTCAACACTTGTCTGGTAAGAAAGGAAAACATTTTGTTTGGTGTTAGGAGGAGGAGGACGAGCCATTACTAATCAGTGAAGGGATGCAAAAGAGCGTGAAAACAAAGCTGAGGATGATAGTCAGGGCTGGTCATGGTACTTCCCTACATTTCAGATGAGAAATCTTGTTCTTTTTGCCCTGACACTTGAGTGTGCCGTGTCAGGGCACAACATATCAGTTGCTTGTGACTACTGGTATCAGAAAAACAGCCAAAAAGTAGACTGTAGCTTGAGAAGGCAGTAGCAGGCACTCAACTCTAGCTGTCCAGCAGGCTGCCTGGCCAAGAAGAGGGCTGTCAGGTAACACCAATCTCTGTGGGAAGACATGGTGGGTGTGTGGAATTGCTCAATTCAATGCTTGTGCTCTCAGGGTGGCTACAGACTCTAAGCAGCAACATCTGGAGCACAGCCCTGCTGCTTGTTACAGGCGGGTGTGGCCATGTACAAAAGACAGTAGCTCTACTGGTGGTGTTTATTCACGTGTGTGTTTGACACCAGTGTGAATTAAAATTGCCTTTCTTTGGAACTTGTCCTTCAAAGACTGTGATATTTACCTGTACAGTAACCCCAGCCCTTCAGTCCCCATGGGGCGATTTGCTGCAGCAGTGCAGTCATCCCCTTGTCCCCAGTGGACAGATTCCTGGACACTGCACTGTGGCAGAAGAGGGTCCCCAGGGGGCTGTCATCTAGGACATGGTCACCACAGAAACTGGTGGGATTTACTGCGTGTCTGTGTCAGTTCTTAGAGCTGCTTAACAGCTCACTGATAACAGCTCACATCTTTGCAGCTCAAAGAGAGCAGAGCCGGGGCTCCCATGACCCGCTTGCACTGCAGCACGGTCTGGGGAAAGATCCCAGGAAGAATTCCCTGGAAAGGGTCTGATACTGTTGTGTGCATCACCTTGCATGCCCTCTTTCTGTAGCTGCAGCTTCTTCATAAAGATGTAATAAAATCCCGTGGGCTATTTGTCTAGAGACAGGGAAAAGCTCCTGGCACATTTCTGCTGTCATTTTACTTATGGTTTGACCAGGTTTGTCTGACCTAGTTCTGTTCATAAACTGGGCTTAATGGTGGCGTCCTGGAAATATTCCCAGCTGCTAAAGCCAGGCTATTCCCTCTGCAGTAATTAATTGCAGTTCAAAAGCCCTTCACCAGCTATGTATCATAACATTAACATAAAAAAATATGTTCTCTGGGATTCTAAGCTTTGAACAAGCTTCTTATGGTGGTGAGACTTATATTCAATATCACAAGAGCACCATGGGACCCTGCTCATCAGTTGCTTGTTGCTAAATACATACTGAACTGGAAAATCTCTTTCCTGTGTACCCATTACAGAACTGTTATCACAGAATAAAATGAAGCTTTGGATTGTTTTTACTAAGCTGGGTGTGATCTTTCATTCCAGTGTAACTTTCCATCGTTTACAAAAAAAATATCTTGGGAACAGGTGTAATAAATTGAAACTAGATAACCAATAATAATTTGAATACCGCGAGGCTCCTCGAGAGTGCTCAACAGTTATTACAAACAGGGGAAATTGTCAGCACTAGCCATCTAGCGAAGAGGCAATTTTTCGGTTGAACTAAGGTTATAAAAATCATGCTCCTTCAATCTAAAGGATACAAGAAATAAATGTCCTGTTTTCTGTGTAGGATTAGCTTCATCCAGAAATGCTTTGGACTTGTCTGAATCTCAGGTCACCTTTCATGAACATGCACATAAATTTACTGGGTCAGTAAGTTAAAACTACAGAAGGGACCTTGTGTCCTAAATTTGCAAAGTTTCCCTGACTCTTGTGGTTTAAAATGCAGGTTTCCTTGATGAGGATACATGTGTCCTAGTCAAGGTGCACAGCCTGAGGTATAGGTTCGATACCCCTGAAGACCAATTCTATCGACATAATTTCCAGCAAAGGCCAGAAATCCTGTGTAAATAGTGGTCCTTCACGCGGATGGAAGTGACTAGGTTGGAAGCGACTGCTTTAGAAGTTACAATGAAATCCTTCCATGCATAATTTATATCCTCTTCTTCGAAACAAATTGCATAATTTATGTCCAGTTCAAGCCTCTCAGCAGCATTACTTGTTGCTCATTAGCTCGTGTGCAACCATTGAAGCAAGCTGGAGGATGAGATTTTAAAGCAAAATGTTAGCAAAGATTAATACAGCTTTGTTGTTGAGGAAGTTTGAGCCCTGACTCCACAACCTTCCACTGTGGGGTGCTCAGAGGCACCAGAAATGGATCGTGCAGCAGAGAAGCCCTGTGTAAAATGGAGTTGTCTTACTGTCTGCTAGTAGGAAGGCAAAGATGACCTTGCTGGTGTCTTTAGGAGAAGAGGGAATATCTTGTGGTTGGGCTGTATTGTGTGTTAAAGCAGGACAAACTCACTGGAAGTGAAGAGGAATGTAAGAAATGAAAAATGAGTGGGATCAGGGCCTTAAGGAGCTGTTAGCAATTGCAAACACTGCCATCAGCTCTACACCGAAAAGGGAATCTTCCAAAAGCTGGATGTTGCTCACAGACACTGTTTCATTGTTCCTACAACTTCTGCAGTCATCAGCTGAAGAGTGATGTCAGGTCTCAGATGTATTTTGTCTGCTGAAAAATATTTCCTCTGCTTTGTAGAGGCTGCTTGGATCCCTTCTGCTGCCCTCGAGTTATTTGCAAAGCTTGCCCAGCACCTTAGCTTTCCCAGCACCTGGAGAAAGACGTTCTGGTCCCCTTAGTCAACACCTGAAGGTGGACAGTGTGTTAAAAAGAGAGGTCAAGTATGGTTCAGTAGCTTTTGAAGAGGGTCTTGAGTATTTTAAGCACAATGCTTCATTTAAAGTCAGACTGAATTGTGACACCCTTCAAAGAAAGCAAAGTTGTTACTTTTAGGACAATTCCTGTGGCACTATCTTGTCCCTGAAAGTTCCTAAGGCAGCAAAACTAACAAATATCTTCAGTGTGGAATGGGTCGTTTTCAAAGTGTACAAAGTGGAAACGCATCAAAGCTCAGCTTTGTCTAAAGTGTCAGCTTTTGTCACTGCTTTGAAATGCAAGATAAAATGTAGACTTAGGTCTCCTTGAACTCAGTGGACTTGAGGAAACTGCGGACATGATGGACTCGCGTTTTGCAGACAGGGGACTAAGGTGTGGGCATGTCTCTGCCCTCTGTGCTTAGTTCAATACGAATGCAACAGACTGCAATTGACTCAAGGGTCAAAAAACAGGAGAGTTTGGGCACTAGTTTTCCAAGTAGTAGACTGGATGAAGTAGGATGAAAGTATGTCATGGATTCCTACTTGCTCCTTTTCAATCATCCAAGCTGTCACAACTGCCTTGTTATCCTTGGGCCCTCGCTGAATTTTGATGACCTGTGTGCAAAGTGTTTAAACCTACTGACACAGACTCCTTGGTGCTCCAGACAAGGCTGCGAAGCCTTGGTTGCATCAGAAAGGTTTAACGTCCAATCAGCCATCACAAAATTTAATAAAGCAAGTGAAAAAATTCTGCTGTGGTCTCCAGTAGCAGCACTTAAGTTGTACTGTCCTGAGAACTGCGAATGCTTATGTACATTCTTATCTGTTTGCTGCTTGATTTGAAAGAGGTGTAGTAGACCTTTAAATGTCCCCTGAGCAATTTTGGGGGGGGCTGTAGTGTTAAGCTTTATGTAACCTGGGATAGAGTACTCTCAAAGCTGAGATAAACTATTGCAGAAGTCGTTCTGTTTCTTAGCCTGGAAAATGGGAAAGGAACTCATTCGTCGTACAGCTGACACACACATGTGCACATCTGCTGGAGCTATCCACACCAAATAGACCTGGCATTGCTGTTTCCTTGCAAAACATGCAATCTGGATGGAGAACAGTTATCTAACATGAAATACTTGGCAGAAATCGCAAAAGCTAATTTCAGCTCTATACTTCGCTCTTTAAGAGAAACAGGCTTAACTGGAAGCTAATATTTTTGTTAGAAGAATCATGCTCAGTAGGACAAAAATATTCCTCTTTTTTTTAGGAATAGTATAAATCCTGATCTGCTGAAATTAACAGAGGGAAAATCTCAAGCAATGGCTTCAGGATGCTGACTATCACTACCAAGCTAAATTGCACACATTGAGAACTTTACTTCATGCCTCTCGGGTCTAAATAAACTTGTGAGTTCAGTTTAGAGTGTACTGCAAGGATGTACCAGTGCTGCCTGCAAACTTGGTTGTCTGATGCCAATCTGAATAACTTATGGTGATGGAAACAACTGATTTCATGGCCTGAGACCTCACCTTTGGGGTACAGGGGTCTGAATTCTAGCTGGGGTAAGGATCAGAGGCCTCTTGGGTTGTGAAGCTTATCTGCAAATACGGACCCTTGAGTTTTGGGTTACTGCTTTAGGCGCCAGGTTAGTCACCAAGGATCACTGTGAGGTATCAAAGTCTGCTAGTGGATAGAAAAACAGTGAAGAGCACAACTTGAGCAGTGACTGCAGTCGCATGCTAGTTCTGCGTTCTTTGGGTAAATCGACTGTTCCTGGCAAAGTGAAGGACCTAGTCTTTTCTCTAGCATTATGTCTGACATCCGTTGCATGTTACAGTACTCATGGCAGCCTGTTATTTCTTAAGTGCCTAATCTCAAGTAGAAAGCGTGGTGCAGTAACTCCACATCTTAAATCGTGTGAAAACAATACCAAGAGGAAGCTTGCGTCTAAGTGAAAATGGGGAAACAACGGGAAAGGACAGAGTAAAGTGAAGCAACTTCATGAACAAAACAGCATTACAGCATTGCAAAGAAATACAGGGAAGTGAAGAGTCATGTCCCAGAAAAATTTCCCTCTGTAACAATCAGTTCATTTACTATGGCAAGAGTGAGCAATCTTAGAGTGGCTTGGAGTTTCCCTGTTGCAGTAACCAAAACAAAGATGTAATGGAGTTGTTGGTTCCTCTAAACAGTCTCAATAGAAACTTTTCAAAGGAATTTTTTACTGTGTCGCAGTAAGGGCAGTTGCCACTGCCTCTGATGTTAGAAGCAAAACCAAAATCAACTTGGAAGTGTAGTATTTAGTGGGAAGTGGGGCAGTTAAATGTGAGAGTACAAGACATCTGTCTCATGGCTGTCTTTGTAACAGGACGGGTAAAAGGCAGTTGATAACCCTCTTTTCCTGCGGGAGACTCCAGGGGCTGTGTGTGGCCACACACACAACTCTCTGGTTGAGACCCTGTACCTGCTCTGGAGAGACACTTGAAACTTCATCCAAAATTCTGGGTCAGTGTTTAAATGTTTCTCGGAAGTGTCCAGAGCAAAACAGACATGAAAGCTACATAAGAGATGGGTCAGCTGGGGCATGTAAGGACAGACATGACACACATGAACACGCATCATTCCAGTGGTTATGAACCTTCAACTGCATTGCACACCTGGTGGATCACCTGGCACACAAATGCCCTGGGAAAGGAGTCTGTCCTGTTGTGACCACTGGCACAGAGCACAGGGCCAGCATTTGCCTTTGGAACATGAGCTGTCTTCTTTTGCTAGGCAGCTGGGTGACAGCAGGGTTTTTTCTGTGAAAAAAGGGAATACTGAAACCACTTGTAAAGTGTTTCAAAATGTAATGAGCCGAATTTGAGATGTCTATCAGAAGTGCATCTGTCTTGTTGCTTAACTATATATGTAGGAATCATCAGGTTAAATATCATTAATCTATATTTGATCTATATTAAAACATGTGGCAAGGATAGGGGCAATGCAAGGAATGAAGCAAACTTGGAGTGTCTTCCAAGTGGAGAATACCAGCAGACTTGCATCCTGCTCTCACCTCAGTCTTCTGGGACATACTGTCTGGAAATAGTTAATCAAATGCATACGTACAAGGGGCTCAACATTCAAATTGTAAGAGACATGGTTGCTGTCACTCAGCATAACCTGAAAGAAGAAAACGAACTGCAAACCTGCTGAAAGTGCTCTAAGCTGCTCTCTAAGCTGCTGTTACTGTGTAACAGTAAGAGAAACAGGGCATTGTTGCAAAGAAAATCGTCCCAGCAATGGCCAAATTGGAATGAGGTGCTGAAGAAGTGCAAAGTGGCGAATAATTCATGCTGCACACAGCTGAGCCGGACTTTATGGCCCCAAAGAGGTTAATTCTCCAAAAAGAGATAACTCGTCATCTGGCAACTGAGGTTGACAGAGGTATTGGAGGGTTTTGTGACTAATGCTGACATTAAAGTAATGGTCAACTTTTAGTCCTGCTTGTATTTGTGATACAATAAGATGTAATAGAATTACATTTTTTCATAGGTCTCAGACTTTATTAATCGTCTGAAAATTTTTAATAATTTGACATAATGCGTATGGTGGAAGAGCAGCTTTTGTGTCTTTCCAGCCTCTTCACTTTAACCTGCTGTTTGAAGTAGAGACACTGGAGTTCGTAGAGCCAGTTGATATGATCGGTCAGCATAAGCTTCACTGGGGTGCCCACTCAGCAGCCTGCCTTCTGAGGAGTCCTCATGGTGATACTTTAGTATTTGTCTGATTGGAATATACTGTAAAAATGTGTTAAAAATTGACTGGGTCAGTTCGAGACAAGCTAATGATGAACTCTTACAAGCAAATTGTTATCTCTGGGAATTAGACTTTAGACTTCAACTCTCAATTCAAAGAAAGAAAACGTTCCAGTACTGTACATGAGCTCCTGCTCTGGGACAAACGGTTTCTCTTGTCTCGTGAAAACTGCTTGCAGGTATCTAGCATACAATATCCTTGCAAAGATAAAAAGGGAAATAAAATAAATGGAGAAGCTATTTAGGAGTTCCGTATCCTTTGGTTCTTTTTTATGGATAGATTTTCTTGCAAGAATGTCTGTTCCACAGTTTTAAGCCTGAAAACAATGGATGTGGAGAATATTGAAACTTTGCCAGAGAATGCTTTCTCTGAACACGGCCTAAACTTAGCAGTGAAGGTTCTTGTTGGTTTTAACAAGGCATCACATTTCATCTGCTTAGCACTGGCAGCTGTACTGCTGCAGCCCAGTTCCTTGTTTTCTGCAGAGCCACCGGAGAAAACCCATTGTTCTGTTAGAAATGACTAGGTGCGATTGGTTTATGGTGGCACTAGTGAACTGGCTGGTGAAATATGAAGCCATGCTATTCTTAGCAATCTGTCTCCTTTTCATCCTAGTAAAGCCCAGGGTAGAGCTCTCAGGGCCCTGAGGGTGTCAATAGTCCTCAACTTTAAGCTGCTTTAAACAGCCCCACCCAGGGCTTTCTCCCTCATGCCCCTGGCTATGGCGCCAGGAGTCCATTCAAGCTCAGTCCAGGCCTTCACTGACTTCCTGAGCTCCACCAGTAGAGCAGTGGTCTCCAGCTCAGCCATGTCTGTGCCAAGGCCCACAGCTGGCCATAGGCCCTGGTGATCTTGACCCCAGCGTATTTATTGACTTTCTGGCTTGACTTTGGACCTATCTTGTCACTATGGACCTGCCTGGTGGTCACTAGGCTGTGTCTGATGCTGGTATGTCTCATTGCCTGCCTCACTGCCACAAATAATCATTTGCACTTGTTGGTGCTCCCTTGTAGAAGCCTGGCAGTCCAGCACAGGTGAAAAACCGATGCAATTGCAAGGATTATTCTCTTATTTTCAAGAGGGAACTTGATGCTTGTTCCTCTCAAAGCTTTTTGGCACGTTTATGCCAAGAAGCTAGCCTGGTTAATTTTCAGTGAAGACCTTACTGATGTCAGTGAAGTTTGTCACCTTTTTTTTTTTCCTTAGCTTGTTCTGAATCACTTGTTTGAGGATGGAGGCTGAACTGTTGAACTGCCAAGGTTGCAGCCATGCTGCCTAGACAGGAAAACCGCAAAAGCAATTCAGCATGGTCACCTCCTGTGTTTACCTGCTCTTAATTTTCCTGTGTAATGAGCTCTCTTCAGATGATTTAGCATTCTAAAATGAGCTTTTGGTTAGTTCTATGGGAGCATGAGCTCTGTGGCAACCAAGCGCAAAAAAGGAATTGGACAGAATATTATGCTACTTTGCATAAATCCATAGTGCATGTGCATTTGAATACTGCATGTGGTGCCTACGGTAAGCAAAGAGTAAGAGAAGCTGTAGATTTTTTTTTTTTAAGTTGGAACTTCTTAGCTAAATTATTAAATATGAAAACCATGTTCTCTTCAATGCTTATATCTCGTCAATGCTTATAAATATCTAAAGGATGGGTGTCAGGAGGATGAGGCCAGATTCTTCTCAGTGGTATCCAGTGACAGGACAAGGGTCACAAACTGAAAAACAGGAGATTCAACCTAAACATAAGGAAATACTTCTTTACTGTGAGGGTGGCAGAGCACTGGAACAGGCTGCCCAGAGAGACTGTAGAGTCTCCTTTGATGGAGACTTTCAAAACCTGCCGGGACGCGTTCCTGTGTGATATCCTCTAGATGATCCTGCTCTGATAGGGAAGGTTGGACTAGATGATCTTCAGAGGTCCCTTCCAACCTCTACCATTCTGCGATTCTGTGATTCTGAGCTTAAGCTGGTGGTGGCTGGGGGAGTCATAATGTGATTCTTTTTATGTTCTTAGCTAGGCAGCTTCTTTTGGCCATACTGAAATAGGCTGTTAAACTGAACTAACCTTTTCTGTCATCTGGCAAGGTGGTTAGCATTGAGTGAATGACTGCTGAGTACTGCCGAGGGGTGGTAAGTTAATATCTATTTCTCAGTCTTAGTGTTAAGTTGGATGCTGATGAAGTTGGGTTGGTCAAGGTACTGGGCAGCTGTTCTTGTTTAGAACTTGGCGACATGCAACCTGCCATCACTAGTTAGGAGGATGTGTTAATTTTCTGAAAACGGAACTCTGACCACATCCAAAGTGAAAAGTATGTGCTACATAAAAAATACGCACTTAGTCTCTAGCAGTCTGATAAACTCATTCTGTCTGATTAAGCATACAGTAACATTTGACTGACCTTGTCATCTGGAGAGGTGAATGGTTAAAATAAATGAGCTTTCAGTCTCTGACTGAACATATTTAATACACTGGGTAGGAGGTCAGGATGACTCATCCTTCCCTTTTGCTGGATGGCCTGGTATTTGCAGAGAAAAATCTGTCCTTCTGTGGAATGCTTCCAGAGATGTAGCGCTTCTTGATACTTGAATCCACTACAGGTGCCTTCCCAAACTGATATCCAGCTTCTGTAAAGCTGCCACGCTTCACAATGGCTCCCTAAATGTGGCATAGTATGAGTATTGAGGTTTGGTCCTGAAGAGCAAGGATTCCACTGAACCACAAGGCCCGTAGCTGACCGCATTCCTTAATGTGCCATCGGCCACCGCAGCTTCAGAGCACACCTCTCTGGATCCTACTCTCCAGGTTATGAAGCTGTTTCTAGGAGGTAACCTGACTTGCTCCTTATCTCAGTAACACTGCCCTGAATGTGGAAAGTGGTGTGTGGCTTTTGTGCTTGACCAAACACTGTGTCTAATTTAACGGGACTGCCCAATACCAGACTTGAAGAAGGAGGCAGGCTGAGCACACGTCTAATGCTGTCCGAGGAACAGCAAACTCTGAGGAGAAACGGTACTCGGCTCTCCCTGCCTCACGCAGAGCGTGCCTCAGTTTAATAACCTGCTTCCAAAACAAGGTCCCTGTGGAAACAGTACATTGTACATGAAGATCTCTGTAGGAGTTTAATTAGGTGATGTCCTTTGAGAACATACTTCCTTTTTCCCAAGTCTCTCTGAGAACTGGGCCTCTAGTCCCTAATTATCTTATTCTTTTGACTGGGACAGCTAAATAATTACGATCTGAGCTGGGTGAATGAATGCAGTAAAGTGATGTTCTTAAATGCAATCATCCACCCATTGCTCTGACAAGTGTGATAATGTAGTAACACAGCCTTACAGGAGACAGACACAAACGTAAGAATGCTGCGAGACGTTTGGAGAAGTTTGCCAGGAATTAATCAAGTTAGCTTTACCTCATAAAACGATACAGGTCCTCCGTGCTCCAGCTGAAGCTCTAAGTGATTTCTACATGAGCATGATGTCAAGTGAGCAGAAACCTAATCAGTAATTGATAGATCTAGTTGCATGTCACCACAGTCTCAGACACACAGACCAAATTGAGTCACTGAGGCTTCAGTGTGGCTTCTAAGTAGCTTTAACTGTACTTACAGGGATGTTAGAGACCTCATTATGCAAACGGTTATGAAGGTTGAACCCCCAAAGTAAGAAAGCAGTGTGGTAATAAGATAAATTTTTTTCAGTGCCTTGGCTATTATTAACTCGGATAGGAAGGCTAAATGCAAAAAGGAGACAGAAGATTACTGTGTGCAAATGGTGAATTATTTTTGGTTTTTGTCCTAGCTGTCTAGACAGCTAGACAAATGCCAGGTTAATTTTTCAAGACACTGGATGCAACATGTTTTAACACTACATCCTTTATCATGAGTGCAATGTGCCCAGATTGTCTGGTAGTTATCAATCCTATATCTAACAGATTTGAAGGTTTTTTGACATTGTATCGCTTGAAAAAGTGTATAGTATCCCTGTCCAAAATTATAGAGAGTTTGGTATGTTTCTAAGTAGATGAACAAAATAGAAAGGTGGCTGAGGACGTGAAAATAGAATAGGAGCAATGGAACTCTTGAACAGATTGGTCTGAATGACAGCTCTTAAGTCCAGATATCCTTGTACTAATATAAGTGTTCTTGACTTAAAATTTAGGAGCAAAACAGAAGGAGAGTTTAAAATAATTGTAATACTTCAGATTAAGGCATACACATATATTTGAAATAAGAGTATAGAGAAACATTGGTATATTCTCATAGCTGTGCAACTCACTGTCTCACCCTTCTCCCTCCTGATTCTGCTGTTGATGTCAATCTTCTCCAATCTGGTGCAGTAAGAAATGTTTCCTCAGCGTGAGAGCAAACACCAGACTTCCCCAATATGTTTCTCTGCACTTCGTGTCTGTTGCTTTGATGCCCTGCTGCAGCGACTGAAGGAAACACTCTTATTCAGGTTTTAGTTTCTACCTCTGAGAGACTCCACCAAGCTCTGAACGAAGTCAGAGTACGTGAAATTTGAAAGGTGGCTGCTGAGGAAAACCTTTCCAGGACAAAAAGCCAGTGTAGTCCATGCAGCTTTGCATGACAGCGTTGTGTTTGGACTGAGCAATGGCATTTGGCACAGTCTGATGGAGCAGGAGGCAGTGGCACTGCAGACATATGATGGATAACAAGCCTGTAGCCCAGAGCAGTTGCTCGCATCAGACGTACGGAAATTCATACAGGGTATGATTAACGCTTGCTATCAAACAGAATTTTTAAAAGCTGTTCACAAAGAGGGAAGGAAAGCTTATAATGGTTTGTAATGATAGCTCTTTGGAGAACTTGCTATCCAGCACTTCGTAAGAAGCCATCTGCTGCACTGAGAGAGCACAATAGAGCCGTGTCGTGATTCCTAATGCAGGGCATGACCTGCAGTGCAGCAGATAGAAACCTGGGTGTGACATTCCTTTGATGTACGTGGGATTGTTGTCCCCCCTCTAGAGTCTGTAAGCAAATTTAAATGTGCTTTGTCAATGATTTGTTGCCTAACCTTGGGGTGTAACAGCTGGAACTGCTTCATGGCATACTGCAGGTGCAGCAAAGATGCTCCTGTGAGTCCCAGACTGTTCTGTGCTAGTGCCCTTTGCAGAATTTATGAGGAGAACTTAAGGTGTGGTGCATTATTATTAAACATCAGAGATCTGATTGGCACCAGAAGATTTTCCCCTTGGGTAGATCATCTACATAGTGGAGCAGCAAAGCACAAACTTCTGCGCATTTAGTAGCATAAATAATGACAGCACCCGGGTTTGGTATGAGAAGGAGCACCAGTTATGGTTTGTTGAAGCATCAGATTGGAAGATGGAGCTGGATTCTGGGTGCTGGAAATAAGTATCTGATCAGCTTTTATGCTATACTCGAATTTGTTTTCACTATTCAAGCAAAACCACTCCACTATCTTTTCACAAAAAGAAAACTAGTACATTAGTGCAGAGGAAGTAACACTGAATACACTTCATTTATTAGCATAGTGAAGTACAAGTATAGGAACATGGTAATAACATGACATGAATGAAATGACACAGTGAACTGAAAAGCTTGTCGTGTGGTCTTTTCTACAGCCAACATTCATTAGTGCTCCAGCATAGTCTCATCTGTATATGTTTCCATTTAAATTTTCTATCAATTTCCTTACACAAGCTTGACACTAAGGATCTTTTATGTGAGATGCCAGCTGACTTCACTCATGAATGATCACATCTCTATTATTTTATGTTCAGCCATACATTCCTTCAGCCTCTGACCCCATTGCTTGCCTCCATTCTCTTTAGGGTGCATATTTTGCATTTTAGCTTGAGTTTTGACTGCTGTTGTGTCCTCTGAACTGTTAATAACAGCTATGTGCTCGCAAAGCTAAACTGTGTTGCAGCTGTGCTTTTTTCAGCAGGAGAGACCACCTTGGTTGGGGGAACCACAGAAGTTAATTTCTAAATGATCAGTGAATAGAGAATATCCCCAGTAGAAGTCTACTCTGGCTTCAGTGAGAGGCAAGAATTTACTCCTGTTAAGTGAAGGAACTTTTTTTGGTGTTTTCTCAGTCAGGAAACAGCTTTATCTTCTGTAAAGATACTTGAGAGATGTGAGCAGGGAGTCTGATGTACTGTACAGCAATGCTATGGTAGTAGTCAACATAGCACATCTGTTATCCACATTGGTGGGCCAGGCTGTCCAACTGCGGTTGCCTTTTTCTTCTGATTTTGGCAGTACCTATTTCTAACCAACTTTGCTGGCAATGGACGTGCCAGCTTCAGTCTAACTGTACACCGACAGAGGGATTCATGGCAATCAGTTATTTAGTCATAACTCAGATATTTTTGATTGCGGTAAAACCTCACTTTTTGAATGAAATGGACTGAGCTTTGGTGGACTTAGGAATTGGAGCACACAATTCTGTCTTTTCCAACTGTTTTCCCCGCAATCCTGAGTATTGTCCTTTTAATTGTCTCAGAATCAGTGACTCCTCTCTGAATGGGACCGTCACAGCTGACAGCCCTGCCTGTGAAAATCTCTTCACTGCTCTTCAAATACTTCTAATTCATTTCCCACAACCATACGGTTGTCATGAGGATTTAACCTCTATTCTCAGTGGGGCTTTCATTTCCACAGGCAGACAAGAAGCTTGCCGTATACTATCCCAGCAAATACAACTGCCGCAAGACTTGTTACATCATCAGAAAAGATGCAAGCTGCTTTTCTGAGAAATTAAATGACTAAAAGGCTAGAGCATGTGGAAAATGCAGGGAAAAAAAAGCTTCAGAAGAAAACTGAAATGAGCTTCTGGCAAAACCTGTAAGATTCTTGTCTTAGATAAATGGTGGAAACTACTACCTGATTTGGTAATGATGGTTTAGATATAGGAAGTCATGTGCATCACAGTTCCTTGGGTCTATTGCTGTCTAGTTTCTTGTGGCTACATCTTATTTTTAGGAGGCAGTATCATAATACTGCTCTGAGCACTATGGCAATAGCTAAGCTTTAGCCATCATATCAGAGGCAGGAGGCAGAGATAAGTCACTTAATATTATTATCTCATCAGGCGTATGTTTGTTATGTGACCATCACATTGGGAGACCCCTTCTTCCAAATCTGCATTATCCCACCCTGACTGACGAGTTTGTAGCTGATGTGGGGAAGGGAAATGCCATTGTGCCAAAGCACAGTTAATTTTTCTGAGTTGACTCAGCCCATATTTTCTTTTGCTCCTTCACAATAACTCCCTTTAATATCCAACTTTATGTGCTGGTTTTCAGGTGAGGCCAAGAAAAACAGTCAGTGTTAAGGGTTGCATGGACATGAAAGGAATATTATCATAGTGGTAGTTGTGATGGCAGCCAGTTTATAAGAATATATTATATAGCAGGCATGTTGTACCACTGATGTCCTCTCTAAGCTCTGCAGACAGTGGACTGAACTACTACAGACAACTGCTTTCCCACAAAGCTAGTATTGGTTAGGGAAAAGCAACATTAATTTGGCTTCTGTATAATAAGGTTTCCTTACTATTTGGAGTCAATGAGCTTTACAAAGTTCTGTGCATGGTATTTTGCAGCTAGATTCAAATACATAGGGCAAAATAATATAAATGTGTTACTGAAACTTGAATTTAAGCAAAACCAGACCACACAGATTAGACTGAAAAAGAAATTCTCTCCAAAGGCACAATGCGTTTTGTGCCAATTCCATTAAGGATTTTATGGCTTTAGAGATGGCTAAGCATAGTGCTTTTACATGGAGGAACAGCATGGTGGATGATGATTTTTACAAGTGAAATAGCACTACGGCTCTTCAGCTGTGCTTGGAGTTGCTTACCAGCTTTTCTCTTGAGACTTAATTAAAAAGAATATACTGTCCATCTTCATATGGAAATGCTAGCATACTAAAACCACCAGTTTGCTCTGATGCTACTGATTGATGCTTAAAAAGCAGATCTACCCAGGTGTCATACTTTTATTTAATATTACTGGTCATCGTAAATACTGCTGCTCTCTTATATCTCATGAGTCTCAGCTTTATGGCCCTGGGAAGCTGCAGAACGTGCAACCTCTGTTTATAGACCCAGAAAGACAACGTACCCGAAAAAACAAATTGTGCAGTGTCATGTGTCATTGCAAAGAAATTCCTCTGCCCCCTCCTTGCTGTTGCCTTCTGGATGGGCAATGACCTGGTGAGCTTGTGGGATGCTGCTGTTAGCTCCTCATGGCAACGCTGAGTTTTCCAACTCCCCTTACGCTACTGCTGTGATACAATCAGCCACGCATATGCTGTGGCACTGGACAAAATAACAAAATTGTGGCTGAGGTGGCCGTTTCCCTCCAAGGTGAAAGTGCTGCTGATTTTGCAAGAAGTCTTTGCACTCCGAGAAGGCCCAAGTGTGAGTCTGGAAGGAGCAAGGATTATGTGCGTTCACATTAAGGGAGCGTCAAGCATGAGAAGTAGGTGAGGGAGAAAATATGATTTAATATAAAGCAAGCAGCCAGAGCAGAATACATGAGGATTAGAGAAGCGGGGCAGGCACCTTGAAACCTGGGGTGTCCACATGCTGGATCAGAAACACCTCTGCAAATGTGGTGCCCTAGCAGTGAGTTCACCTGGCATCAGGCTGAGTCTCAGTCCTGGCTGTGACACTTCGCTCTTTCCTGGTGTCCAGCTGGACTGTGCAGACTGCAGACGTTGTATGGCATTATCTGGCAAGTCTGTTCCCCTACTTTCACATACTCCAGGAGCTGAACCTTATTTGGCCTTAGAGTAATTAAGGTAAATAAGCTGGTAAAGCTAAGGGTAGATGTGATGGAATTGCAGTGAAGGAAAAAAGAGGCTTTAACTTTGATTGAAATGTATATGTAAGACATGTTATGTGCAGATGAGCTGCGGTATGAGTGTTGTATTTCTTTAGTGAGTAAAGCCTTCACTTGACTGCAAGAAAGCCATAGCTTTTTGGATCTCTTCTATAGTAAGTATTAAACATATAGTTAGTGCACATGCGTTAGGGAAGCATCAAAGCCAGCTCAGCAGTGAATTAGTGACTACTTCTGTTGCTGAAAAGGCTGGAAGACTGCTCATTCTTATAAGATGTCTGTTGTTATATTTCTGCTAAGCCTGTACAAACAAACAGTTTTCTTATTGTCTGCTATTTGGAATGATTCTGTTTCTGAATGTTTATCCTTAAAAAGTGACTTTCTGGAATAGATGCATGTTTGTATGGAATAAGCATCAGTTAAGAGCAAGAAAGACTTGGTCCACCACACACAGAATTGTGAATAGTGGTTCAGATGTTCAGGCTTTGAATTGGTCATTATCAGGTAGCCTTCGCCTAGTTAAATTCTTTGGACAAAAGTTGTAAGAAACTGCCATTTCAGTTGTGTTAATACCTCTGTTAATACTGTACAGATCATGAAAATGTTGAATAACTACCTGTGTAGGTGTATCTGCAGAAAAGCACAGCTAAAACATAGATCATTAATGATAAATTTCTGGCAGTTGAGCATAATACATTTATTTTTAGGTCTTACATCGTAACCATTTGAAAAACAGACTTTTCATGTCCTCTCTTTCCCAGGAAAAAGCTTCAGTCAGCTCTAATAACAGAAGACTTCTTTTGCTAGTGTTACAGGAAATAGAACTTAATGGCCTCTAACCAAGTAATGGAAGAGTATTTTCCCATAATAAACCCTAGGTCATCACCAACATTTGCTGTGTATGACTGGCACTTATGACAGGTTATGGGGTTTTGCCACTATAGTAAACAAGATTCAGAATATTTTAGGAATAACAGAGGGGCAGCCTCACAGCTTCATAGTTGCTAATAGTGAATTACCTTTCCTTCTCTAAGCTTGAGGAGGGGGTTCCCACTCAGAGCTGCTGCAGCCAGATAATTTTTATATCTTTCAGTCTGCTCATCCTTTGTCTAAGAAATTATTTAAAAGAAGATACAGTATCTCTGCCCCAGTTTTTCTTGCTGCATTTTAAGTGCTACTAGCAAAGAGAGATGTGGTAAACTGTTTGCTTGAACTCCATATTACGATTTCAGGTCCATGGAGCCGGAGCAGGTTTGCCTTGGGAGCAGTTCTAACATGTTTCAGTCCTGAGCATTCACTAAAGACTGTATTCCTGAGTGTGACATTTGGAGTGGAAAAGCACAGTCATATGTGCTCATATCTTTCCAGCTGCATCTGGTGTAATTGCCAAATTGAATCTTGTGATAAGTTAAGTGCTTGATTTATTGCAGCCAGCCTGCGAGATTTCTAATAAAGTTGCATAATGCTAGGCTGCTTTACAAAGCCTGGTGTCTGCAATTACATGAGACCATCTCTTTTCCTGTAGGAAAGGTGGTTGTAGTGACATTTGAAATGTGGCCTGAGGGAACACTACTGGCTAAAAAGGAGCAGCTGATTTTTTGGTTATTCTGGGAGGCTGAGCATATGGTGCAGCACAAGGCCAAGCAAGTTTCTCCAAGTTTGCCAGCCTGTCTCTGTGTTCCCTGCAGTCTTCTCTTCCCTCTTGGCAGGCAAAAGTTTTGCATGCCTTTTTTCCAACTTACTAGGTATAGAAGTAAGACAATTCCTTTCTCTAAAAACCTGGCTTCATCAAACATGCTAAGAAGTCATGGCCCAGTAGCCATGTGGGCAGTCAAGTACCCGTGTGACAACTGGGCAGATGCCTTTCATTTCACCCCCTGTACTGCACTTGGTTGACCCTATTACTGTATTTTTCTGCAATACGATCAGCTGCGGTGTCCAGATTATCTTCACAAAGTACTAACACTGGCCTCTGCTCCACTGTTTCCTCTCTGCTGTGTGGTTGGTTGAGCTCAAAGATGAGGAAAGCATTTATCCTAGGAAAAAAAGTAATTGGCTCTTAAAAAGCAAGAAATTATTTGAGCCGTGATTAGGGACAAGACCCTTCAACAGAAGCTGCTTGCTAAAGAAACCTTTCTATTTCCTTGGCATTAACTTTATCTGAAGGTTGGATCTGGCTGACAGTGATTTATTCTGTTACAATTCCATGAGACTGAAGCATGACACAAGCATGTTAGATAAATCCTGTGAAGTCAAGATCACAGGAAAGTCCCATAAAGCAGAAATACAGGATTGTAGCAGTGGATTGTAATTCATTTGATCAGACTTTCAGGCACTGAGTTAATGCTTTGTGGTAGAGAGTTGATACTTCCAGGGGAGAGCTCAGTTGCTTAACTGTGTTTAGGTGGATAACACTGATGCTGAGTGCTCTGCACAAGGCAGAATCTCACATCTCCAGCAAATACACACTTTTGGATGCTTTTTCCCCCACAGTGGGCGAGTGTCTTTAATCTGCAATGCAAATGGCTTGCTCAGTTTTCTAAAAGTACAGTTCAAACATACTAGTAATTTGGTTTTGGCACAGCATGGCTACTGCCTTTGTCCTTTTACTCACAGTACCACAAAAGCTGTGGGAGACAAATTGTTTGCCACTCCAGAAAATGAATCCAAGTGCTTGCTTTTGCAGAAAGAACCAAGATCTTCACTCCATGCCCGGTGTTGCATACGCTGCGTGGACAAGAAGCAGCTCTCTAGAGTTGAGCTGGATGCCTGTTGTGTTAGCACAGGAAGCTCAATAGTGCAAAGAGCTTCTCAGAAGCAGGGGCACTGTCAGCTCAGCTCTGAGGTTACACAGCTCGTGAAGTGTGTGCCTAGCTGAAGGCAACAAACAATTGTGCAGCGTCTTTGAGATTGGTGTGCTGCCGATTGATTAAAAAACAGGGAAAAGAAGCCAAGAGTGGATTAAGCAAGAGGAGGCTATCTGACAGTAACTGTTTCCACTGTGGTTAGCCTGGTTTTACTTAAATTTAGGTATCAGTTGTGACTAATGCAATGGATTTGGCCATGACTTTCATTATGTCATCCTTCTAACTGGAATATATAGTGCACTGTGTATTGGAGTCTAGCAACATCCTGTTAGAAATGCGTACAAGAAATTAATTATTCAAGCTTGTTATGGTGAGCCTTAAATTTGTCGCACGCCAGCATTGTAAAAGAAAAGCTTTGTAATTCCATGGAGGAAAGCAGATGTTTTAATATCTGCAGATTGTACAAAAATTTACTCCAGGAATAATGCCTCACTTGTCCTGTGTTGCACTACTGGAATTCTGCTTTTGTCCTTGACATGAGCAGCAAGACAGAGTCCTTCTGAATAACACCTCCATCCCAAACAAGAGATTATGGTATCCTGATGCTATAAATATGGTGAGGAATCCAGCCTCTCTCAGCATGCTGTTGCTGTCTAAAACTGAGATCAAATATTTCTCTGAAATTATTTTCTTGCATCCCAGCTGTGTAATTTTGGGCTCGAAAGGAACTTAAAAATGTATCTAGCCAAATTGCGTTGTTCATTTTCATTCTCTGTTACGACGAGATAGTCTGATTAGTTTTCTGTAGCGGTTATGGTTCTTGCACGCTTTAAAATGTACCACATTGCAAAGTTTCCTTCACTCTCTTACTGGATAACCTAAATGGGCGCTTCTGTTCTGCAGAATGTGCCAGTTTGTGAACCCATCAGGCTGGTCACGGGACAACCTCAGTCACTAGCACAACGTCACGTGACATGCACCAGTCTAAGTTCTCAACAGGAATGAGGTGTAATCCTTTCCAGTAGCTATACTGTGTACTAAAAGTACTTCAGTTTCAGCAAGGTTAAACCTGAAAAGGGTTTGGTTCCTCTTAGAATCAAAGTCAGCCTTTAAATAGATCCAGATCGGTCTATTTGCAGAGCTGAGAAATGGCCTCTTGGGTGCTCTCCCCTCTGACCCAGAGCTGTAGGTTGAAAAGCCGTGAAAAACAGGTTTTGTAGCCAAAGCTGGTGCTTTGGAGGTGTGATAAAGGCCCAAGCAATGGGGTAGCAATTCCGCCACTGACTCTAAAGAGAAACTGTGAGTTTGCTCTGAACTTTCGGTGAAGACAAACTCTGCTGCTAGCTTGGAGCTACAATGTCTGTAACAGGACTAATGAACATTCAAGGCAAAAACTCATTGTTTCTAAAACATAGCTTTTATTCTCTAATATTTATAGTATCAGCTATCATATGATGTGAACCTTGAGAGAAATGCTTTTACAAGTAAGAATTCCTCTTTCGCTTGTCAGGCTAACTTGCACCACATAACCTAATGAATAGATTTAAAGACTCTAAAGTCTTGTCTCTCTGATTCCTACAGCAAGTATTCAGAATACTTCACTAGTGTACACAGGGCATTAAAGGACTCCAGCATAAATCTTCTGCCATTATTATATAAATCGAACCTAAATTAACTACAGCACATATAATCTCCTTCCTGGGAGGAAACAGAAGTGCCTCACTAGAATAATGTAGTACATTAGAAATTCCTGGAGTTAAGAACATAGGGATGGCCCACCAGAGTCATACAGCTCAGTATGACATCGGCCAGCTGGAGGTTATAAAGGAGTTTATAAGGATAGGAAAAAAACCAAGCTCTTCATAAAGAGAGAGTAGTCAAAGCCACAGACAGATTTCTGAGAGAGGCTGTGAAATTTCCATCCTTGGAGATACTCAGAATTCAAATAAAGTCTTGAGCAATCTGATCTAACCTTGAAATTAGCCTGATCTTGGGCAAGGAGTGGTGTGGCCTCCAAAAGCCTCCTCTGCCCTAAATTAACACATGATTGTCATGTTACCAACCCCTAGTTATCTATGGCAGGTGGGGTTTTTGGAACCAGATGTACGGGTCTGTATTTAGTAGCACTTCATGTTTCAGTTTTCTTCTATGAATTTGTCCATGATCTTTTCTGAACATCTCTAAACTTCTGTTACCCACAATGTTTTGGAGAAAAAGCGTTCTACAGCTTGCCTGTGCCTCTAGCTGCTGCCTTCGGTTTTCACTGAGACTGCTTGTTCTTGTGGTGCCTTCTACCTCTTCTGTTATAAAATACCATAAATGTCACATGTGATTTCATAGACATATTCCCCATCCTTCCTACTTTACAGGAAGAGAAAGCTGCTCCTCCGACAGAGGTGTATGATCCTTGTTTCTGTCCTCAGAGGCCTGGCACACCACAGGTAATTGTGGAGGCAGACTAGATACTTGCGTTGCACAGCCCAGAAGTAGCTTGGTGTTCTTGGCTGTCTGAATAGCACAGCTTGTCCTTGCTTGTACTGAATGGTTTAAAACATGTGCTGAATGGTTTAAAACATGCCGTGGATGATGATAGCTCTCTTCAGCTGGCCAGACCCTCAGGTAAAATGTCCAGAGCTTGTTTATCTTGCATCTTAATTATCCCGTGAGACATATTGTGCAGTTGTTTCCCTGATTCTGTCTGATCTTCTAAAGACTTTAAATGTGTGTGACAAAGGTTATGTCATGGACCAAGATGTATTCCTTGGGTCAATGCCTGGGAAGCCAAGTCTGGCACATCCTGCCCTTTATTTGCATGAAGAAATTTAGAAGTTATTATGAGGAGCTGTTTTTATGCAAGAGGCATGCGAATATCCATCCAATATCCATAAAAACTAAAAGATAATACTCTGATTCATCCTCTGTGTGTGAAAGGAGAAAATCAAAAGACAAAAGGATGGCTTGTGCTGGCTTTGTTTTCCTCATGCAGGCAGTGCTGAAGCTGGGCATTGCATTAACAGACCTGTTAATAAAATATTCCATAACAGGCAGAGCAGCTCATGCTTAATGGAAAAACACGAAATGTTCCATTGGGAAACAATTGCCCTTTATGCAAAATGCATTTCTTCTCTCTGTGTTTTGCTCAAGGAATCTTACTCGAAACAAAAAAAAAAAGCTTATGCCTTCAGCCGTCCTCTGTTTGTGCTGCTTACTGCCCAAACCAGAATCATAATCCCTTGTTTGGACGACATAATCAGTTACACAAATATCAGTTGAGATAGCACAGACAGATTATAGCTTCCAGCAGGACAAAGGAGGCTGGGTCAAGCTTTAAATACTTCTGCCTTTATACAGCTGTTTTTTCCTAAGGATAAAACACAAAGAATATAAACAAGAATTCTTTAGGCAGATGGCCTTTAGTAACCTCTCCACGAGGCATCAGGAGCTTGTAAATAATAATTAGTCCAGAGAGCAAGCCCTGACTGAAAGGGCTTTCCAGACCTGGGTGCAGAAAGCCTTGTTGCACAGCTGAGAGGGAAGATGCTATTGGAAAACTTAATGCTTTATCGGGGGAAAAAAAAAAGGCAGATAATTAACAGTAAAGAGTGAAAGCCACCATATAAGATAAAGTTCTTGCTCACTTTTAAATCGTAATTGACAGCTGACTCTTGCAGCTATTTAGTGCAATGGTTGTTAACTTCTGAAGGTGGAGGATACTTTGAGGAGCCATAAACTAGTAGGTTGCTTCATTTTCTCATTTGATGTGACACGGAAGTATCCTGCCCTTGGTGTAGGTCATGCTTCTGTTTTCTTAAGGGTGTTTCTAAACTTGTGAGGAAAAAAGAAATGCAATGTAACGTATAACAAGTACCTGTTTGTCATCCAGACCCGTAGATAGATCCGTAAGAGTCCCTACAAATCCAGCCTATTTTCCTGACAAATTTCTCCATATACACACTTCAGACTTTGCACAACCAAGCTCAGAAATTGAAAGACTGAAATCCTTCCCCGATACATATTTTCAAGAATTGTCATTTCCCAAAATAAGGTAAGAGATGCTCAAGCTGTACAGGTTGGAATCACTGTTTCTGTGATGCAACGGTATGAATAAAATCTCCAGAGACACCTTTAAGCTTAGACCGTACTGGAACTGGTACATCTCCAAACTGGCTCACCTCAGTTACTATCTGTTCATTTAACAGTCCAGCTGGCTGCTATCCATGCGTCTTTACACAAGGCATATAGAAAGACATTTTCTAGACTGTGAGGAGTCTGCAGGTAGAGGAGATCATATGGAGAGGAGGCTTTTAGTTATTTTGAAGACTATCACATTGAATTAGAGTGGAGGGAGTTCTGGAAATGCCTATAGTAGAAATGAATGCAAAGCAAGTAACTTGCCCTAGTATTTGCTGTGTGTGCGATCCCTGTACATTGGGGTTTTTGTATCCTCAGATTCCTGGCTGGAAAAGGACATTGTCTGAGGCTTTCCAATGAGTTCACTTGTGTTTAAAAATATTTGAGGGCCTTCTGATGTGTAGGAATTGGAGACAACTATTGACTCTTTAATATTGGATCTGAGATGCTGTGAATCACAACTAACCATTTCAGGTACTCATACTGAGTAGGAAAACTGCAGCTAAGTAATCATTGGCCTCTTGGAATGATTGTACCTGGAAGAGAATTAAAGGTATAAATGCATGCAGAGTTAGATGACCATTTTTGCAAAATGTTTCCATACTTGGTTAAAAAAATGTAGCGGGTAAAGATGCTTATTTTCCCAGAAAACCATCATCATCATCAAGCCAGGTTTGACTGCTTTAACCTGAGTCTTTGTGACATGTAATTCTACACTAGGCTTTACTTTTAGCATGCCACAGTAAAAAAAAAAAAAAAAAAAGGATGCTTGGGGAAGAGATTTTGGGAAATGAATTAGGAAACTTGTCTGGCAAAGCTTTTTTCACCTTTTACCAACATATATGTAAGTAGGCTACATGCCCAGTGTGGGTGTAAGGCTTAGTTATGACTCAGCTAAATGGAATGTAAATGAAGTCTTCTATAATGAAATGAGTGGGAACATTTTGGACTTTCATTAAGTTCATACTGTAAAAAAAAGATAATTCAAAGAGCTGCTTCTGACTCCTGAAAGATAATTTTCAAAAACATGATTAGAGACAGACAGAATTGGGGCTTTTGTTGAACTTAAACCTTCTGTGAGAAATATCTGTAAAGTTGTCTTATCCTTGTTGCCAAGCATGATTTGAGAAGTGAGAGCTTGAGTGTCTGAAAGGCACAGACAAATTGAATTTAACATGGAAGGGCTGCCAATAGCTGGAGTTATGCACTGTCTCTGAGCTGAAGAGCTATTGGAAGTGGTAGTAATTTTTAATAACACCAGTATTAAAGTAACAACACTTTAATAACTTCAGCCAAAGGCCAAATAGAATAGAGAGCAAAATGGGTTACTGTTAAGTACATGTCAGCCAGGCTAACTCGCCACCCTCGTAGTTCTGAACCAGTGATACGTTTCTAAAACTGACCTGATGCTGCAGAAATTATCACACGTGCCTGTAACTGCACTTGATCAGATTTTATAAAAAAGCCCATGAAAAAAGCCCATTTTTAGAAGCTGTGACAATCAACTCTCTACTGTCCCCCGCAGTTTTCTGAAGTGCAGTTTGTGGGCTGAGCAAGTAGAATAATGCAAACGAAACAGTACAGCATGTGAGGAGTGATTGTGTAGTCCAAATCAAACTGTAGCACATCCGAACTTGCAGTGTTTGCATAAGATACATTTGCTGAAAGAACCACAAGAAGACATCTGGATAATCATGTGTTATACCAACAATTAGATGATGATATAAAATTCATATAGATGTAATTGTAGGTGACATGAAGAGGCACATGAGCCTAAGGTAATTTTGTAGAGCCAATCCAGAGTAGCGACTAGAGTTGAAATTTAGCTGTTCCAATAGCAGATTGTTTGCACAGACTTTTTCTTTCCTCCTAGAGGAGGAAAAGCTGGTTGTATTCAAAGATGACAAGGCAGGCTAGAGGCCACAGGACAAGCTGTACCAATTTCAGGAACACAGCCACCAAGTGCTACAAGCCTGGGCAACGGCAGGGAGATGAGCACAAACCAGGGCAGGGTGCGCAGGGTGAAGGAGCTGCTGAGCAGGAGCCCCGGCCAAAAGCGAAGCAGCCATGGGGCTGTAGCAGCTACTGGAGCGGAGCAACAAGCCATGTGCAACCCTGTGGGGGCAATGAGGAAAACTGTGACAGCCGTGGGAAGGCACTTTGAAATTAAATGAAAAGGTGGTCCTCTGCAAAGTGAAATGAGAGGACAGGGAAGAAAATGCTACCTTGTGAGTTCTCTGTTGTGCTCCTGTACACAACGATACGCAAACATGGCCAGTACTCAACACCTACGATCCTGACATAATTTACGTGTATGAAAGATAGAGGCATTACAGGGAGCAGAGGTCTGGCAGTCTCTGTATTTATCCTACATTACAGTCAGGAGCAATTAGATAAGGTTCAAGAGCCTGGCCTTCACTTCATGAAAGCCTGAAAGAATAATTACGCTATTTCCTTGGTGGGTAGTAGCTCAACAAAGCAGTAGCTTACAGCATGCTGCTGCCTCTCCTAGCTGTGATTTACACTTCTGCAGCTTTTCAGTGTGCTCCTTCTTGTCAGCCTTGGGACTGGCTAATACATGTACACTCTGAGTATTCATGTCTTAAAGCTCAAGTTACGGCGTATGTCCTATTTAATAGGAGTGAAGATGCATGAAAATTAGCCTGATATAAGGAAGTTTATCCTTGTGTTTAGGTGCTATAATACTTACTAATCAAATTGATGTGATAAAATTCTGTGGGAATTCTGCCATTTCTGAACTAAAATTTAGAAGTCACAAATGGAGCTGGCTGGAAAAAGTGAGACTGACTAGAAACAGTCTGGGGCATGACAGAGTCAAGGTTGTTTCCTTGAGCTGAGAAAAGGGCCAAGCCACAGCTGTTAGTCCTGTCTGGAGTAGACAGCTGTAGAAAGTATTTTACTGGGCAGCAAAAGGGCAAATAATAGGATACCATGAGACTCACTTGTAGTTTGACTTGCATAGCTGAACTCTGTGTTCAGCTCTTGCCCTCCCCTTGTACCAGCATTATTCTTAGGGCTGAAGCAAGAGCAGAATTTGCCCTGCTGGCAAGCAACCATGAAGCTCCCAATTTTATAACTGAATGGTAAAGTGCTCATTGATATTATACCACGATCCCTATGCAGGGGCTGTCACCTAACACCTGCCTGGCAACGGCAGGAACAGGACTGAGGCTCAGTGCCAACCTTCAGCAAGTTAGTGAGAATTAAAGAAATAAGCACGAGCAAAAAATACTGCTAGGCGTAGCTCTCCAGTAGGATATGTGACTTTGGACAGTGTTTAGACAGCTAGGTGAGAAGCCAGGGGCATGCTCTACTTTTGGCTTGCAACGTATGAACGTAAATCCTAGGCCCCTGTGGGTCGTGCCTATGTGAAAAAAAAAATTAAAGGATTTAAGCAGACCTGACATAAACTAAACTCTTGCTCAAGGGAGCATCACTATGTGGATGCAAGAGAACACCTTCAAGTGAGATATTATTTTGATGCAAATAATGCTGTGATTCACAAGTGCCTTTTGAAAAGGAAAGCGTTGCTGTGCAGCTCTGGTGCTGGGGAACCGCATGAAGGCAAAAAAATCTCAGTGTAGGCTCTGCCGCTCCAGCAATCCCTATCAGTGACCATTCGTACACTTGGGCAAAGCAGTGCTCAGAAACGGATCTGGACAGGCAGTAGATACAGGAATCGAGTATTAATCCACAAGTCTCATCACCTCAGTACCCACAGAATAAAACCATGGGCCATTAAAATGTAATTTTTGTCTTCAAAACCAGTAGCAGATTAGCAAAATGTTAAAACTTACAAAGATTACAAAACTTTAGACATGCTCAAGATACAGTATATGTTCCTTTTGGTTTTGTTTTTTGGGTTTTTTTTTTTTGGAGGAGGGGACCCTAGAAAAAGGTTTTAATATTCAAAACTGCCCCAGTGTTTTCTTCCTGTAGATTTCTGAGAGCAGCCGGATCTGGAGATTAAACAATTGCAGCTTTTAAAACGAGAATGAGTTGGGAGCACCAGTGTCAGGATACTCAGCCAGAAAAGAATTTTTGCAACAAAAAGATCTGTTAATGAATTCTGAGTATTTATAGCTCTGTGAGCTTTCCTGCGGAGTTTATCTCCATGGGAAGTTATTAGCTCAAAAGTGAGCTTAGTCACAAGCCGCTTATAGGGAATATTTCTATTTATAATATTCTCATTTCAGTAGCTGGTAGTTCTATGACATGATTACTTACTAGTTGAGGTGTCCAGTACTGCTCAGGTCAAAATTTATTCCTTTAGATGTAACTGTCTTAATGGGGAAAGAGCTATGCAACCGTGACAGGCAGAGGAACACATGCCATGTGAGGGTGGGATGGAAGAGGAGAGAGAGAGACACGTTGAAGCCCTGTTGCCTGCCCAGCAACCCTGTATCTACAGTCAACAGCAAACCAGGGCTTCCCCTGGCAAGGAGTGGAATAATGGGAAATGTATCAGTGCTAACATTGCGCGTGTTGTTTTTTCATCCATTTACTGCTTTATCTGATCAGCGGTTTCTGAAGCAAATATGCCTTTTGCAGTGCAGGGTGAACAGGGTGTACATATGTCAGCACAGTAGAACAGCTTGGAGCGTGAACTGATATTAAGGCCATTCATGCATGAGGTAATTTGCTCTATAATAGCAACAGAAAGCCTGCTTATGCATCGGTGAGATGCGGCAGCCTGCTAGCCATCAGGGAATTAAAATACGATTGTTGACTGGGTATGCTAATATATGAACTTACGCCCAGATGGATTTCATTTGGTTTATGGCCGTGCAGAACCTCCCTGTTTGTCACCACTGCCACTGTGCTGGGACATGAATCTTTCGGCTGTTTTTGCAAGCATCTTTCTGTAGGAAGCTGTGTCTGAAGAGGCTGTACCCCTTTGCCGCAGTTGGAGCTCTTGGTGTGGATGTGGCTACGTTGCTGCTGTTGCTGTTGCTGGAACGCACCCACGCGAGCCTCCAAGTGGCAGCTGCAGCTCAGTTGATGTGATGGTTTATGCTATTCGGAGCCTCGTAAGCCCTTCAGGGATCGGTGAAGGGGAAGGGAGGAAAGAAAGTGAGAAATGAGGAAGATTGAGCCTGGGTGGTAGCACTTGTGAATAAGCAAAACTTGATTCTTCCATCTTAATTCTGGTTTTAGCACCCTGCCTGTATGTGCCTTCTGCAGGCTTTTTTTAGGTTTCTCAGTGAGGTTCAGCTTAGAGGAAGGCCTTAAGATCAAGCATTGCCTTAGTGACATGCTGCCCTTCTACAGCAGCTTTCAGTAACAGCGTATCAAGAAAGCTGATGTTTTATTTTGAGCACCAGTAAATATTCATTGCTGGTTTACTGAATGGAGGAAGC
Source organism: Trogon surrucura (assembly GCA_020746105.1). Classification (NCBI taxonomy): domain Eukaryota; kingdom Metazoa; phylum Chordata; class Aves; order Trogoniformes; family Trogonidae; genus Trogon; species Trogon surrucura. The sequence goes on along the minus strand of CM036621.1, from coordinate 47,586,587 downwards.
TGTTTGTTCTTCTCCCAAGGTGCAATGTCAGTATTTGTGACTTCCTAGTCACTGAAGGTCATGCCTGAGAGGGTTTCAAACTAGATTGACTTTAATTATAGCAGAAGGCTAAATGTGAAATTGATGTGCTGAAGCCCGTTACAGAAAATGGGGAATGTAGGCATTGGTTTGTGTAGCATTGCCGTAAGGTCAAATGACGCTGCTGTGTGAGTGTGCTGGGGGTGGCAATGTGCTGGAGTTCCCTTGCCAGAAAAAAATAATTGAGCTATAGCCCAGACAAGCTGGGAACCCAGGTGAAGCCCAGCACAAGCAGTGCTCCTAACCAAACGCATGTGGTCCCACAGGGACTAAACATTGTGGCAGACCAGGTGCTGGGAACAGCATCCAGCAAAAGCCCAAGGCAAGATGAGGTGATGGACCAGGAAAGGAGTCCAGCCAGGGGGTCAGGAGCAAATGGGTCTGGAGACAGGGCTGGAGACAAGCTACCTGCATGACTGAGAGAGGTGCACCACCATGTAGCTCAGGCCAGGCCAGGGCACCCAAGGATGAACTGACATGGAGCTCCTTGGCCATGGATAGGGGTACTGGTAGACAGTCACTGCACAGGGCAATAGAGCTCTTTGGTACCCTCAGGGCTCTGACAGATTATCAACAGAAAACCTTCTACCCAAAGCTGAAGGCAAGAAACATGTGGGACTCCTAAGTTTAGGTTTAGGATTGTTTTGAATAATTCTGAATTGTCAAAATAAGAACGATTTACTGCGTGTCATTTTTTCCTCTCATACAGCTATAAACACTGACTCAGCTGTCCAGGTTCAGAAAGTTTATCGCTCAGTGCCTCGGCTGCCTTAGCAATTGCAGCATCAATGCAGATTGCAATATCAAGCTCCCCTCAAATCCAGCTCCTAGCAGACTCTGTGTACTGTGGTTAAAACCATTAGTTGAGCTCCTTTACCAAAAACTCGATAATGCCACTCATTTACTGTCACTGGGTGTTATTAAATGTTGCTCGGGACCCTTAAGGGTGTATTTTCTTTCATTAAATATGCTAACTGGCATTCCAGACAACCCTTTGGGAAGCTGAGGTTGACCTGAGTTCTTGGTTGGTGAGGCAGCACTGTGATTCATAAAACCGCAGCAGTTCTGCTAAAGCCTACCCTGCGATGCCTGACTTTTATGCCATCAAATCTCTCAAAATATGGTTCATGAACCTGAGCTACTCCAATGCTACCATGTCCATTTGCAACGGATTTCACTGAAATGATCACAAAAGCCTGCAAACCCCACTGCCAGATTGCTGGGCATTGATTTTTGACAGATTTATCTTGATTTTGGCATAGACTGAAGATTATGGGCTACCTTAAACGCTTATGAGAATGAACAGAGAATCAGTCTTATTTTATCAGAAGAACTGGAGCTGCAAATGTCTTTGCAGCTGAAAGGTCAGCGGGAAGCCCAGACTGCCACTAACAATCCTTGTTGCAGGCAGACCTTTTATTTGATGTCTGTACGGATGGGTCCTTGGCTCCAGACAAAACATGATCTGGTAAGCCATTGCTCTGATGGCCAGCCTGAGAAATAAGACTCCTAACCTTCATTTATCTACTTGATGTTACTCCTCATGATGTTTCTTAATTTTAAGGCCAGGAGAAACTAGCTACCATGTGAATGTGTTTTCCCAAACATCTCCATCTCTGTATCCTAAGTGCATACCCGTGTCTGTCAATCCACAGAAAGCACGTTGTGTCAATCCTGATAATGAAGACCTCCAAACAAAACAAAACCATGGAAAACTTTTAATGTTCCTGTAAATCACTTTAAAATGAAGCATGGTAATGCCTTAGGTGGAGAACTAAAATGATGCAAACAGGACTCTTGGAGCTGGCATATTTCATAGTTTTTTACACTCATCCCACACGGAACTGGCTTTATATCTAGTTGCACATGCAAGTTTTTACCTCAGGCTTGCTCGTGTCTCATGTTGGCATAAGCAGGAGCCTTCATCAAATACATTTGTCTTTGTGCTGATACTTTTTATAGAATTGGGCTGTATGCCACTCAAGGAAATAGTCGTTGCAAAGGAGTTCAAGTGGTTCCTTGGTATAATTTGTTCCCTGAGAAGATTAAGAAAAGCTTACATCTGGCAGCGTAACTACTTTGCCTTTAAGAAGCAATGAGTATTCCCTACCCAATCTGAGAGAAGAAAACTAAGACTGATTTGGATTTTAATGAAAAACAGCATGTCATTAAATACAAATCCAAACTTTAGCTGTCTTCTGCAGAGGAGGAATATCTCAGTGTAACCTTTAGATAGCTACCATTATTCATCCTGTTTAACCCTCAGCTAAAGAGAGCGGGACTGTACAAGCGTGCAGAAGAACGGCAGCAATGTTTATTTCCTCTGACGAGGAAGCAATGAAATGTTCCCGCGGTGAATCACAGTTAAGATGTGAGTGGAGGAGCCTGGGGCAGGAAACATCAGACAATTCTTACTTTTATTTTCCAAGAGAAGTTAAAGCTTTAAGTGAAAGCGGATATCCAGTCGGTTCCGAGATGTGTCCTGTCAAAACTTCCGGAGACTGCTGACCCTGTCATTTGTGCAATGCACAGATTGTGCAAAGCTAGTTTGGGCAAAGCAGGAGGAGTCAGGGCACAAATGTCAAGTGCTCCTCTCTTGCATGCTGTTACTTGTCAACAGAGGAATATCCATATGGCTAAAGGGCAACTGCTTGTTTATCAGTCAATCTAAAGGAGCAGGCTTGTAGTAACAGCTGATGTTTTGTAACTGTTACCAAGAGTGAATTAAAAATCTGGTTATAAATGCCCGAGAGCTTGAGTAACTTGTTAGCTTTATGATGTTGAATGTTTGCTATTACAGACAACCTGATGCCTCCAGAAATACATAACGGTATTGAACTTTTACTTGTGCAAATCCTACCAGATGCATTGAAAGAAAAAAAATCTTCTGCACTATTCCACACTTTTATGTGCTTTTGCTGGAACTGGAAGTTTAGTCAGAGGTTTGTCCTCTTTTTTCCTGCAGAAGTTGTTCAGCTTTTAACTGGTATGGAAGAAAATGGTGTATGTTGCAACAGAGCACTGCCTGAACCTTTCACCAATATTTTGAGGAAGCAAGGTAGTTGTTTACTTAGCTGACAATGGGGCTGGGCTCTCCAAAAGCCAAAGTAGCACTTCAGGTGGTAGTGGCGACCTAATAAAATTGGATCTTAACTACTTGTAGGCCGGAAGAAAACAGTATGGAAAGAGTATTTTCTACTAGAAGGGTGTTTCAGTCTGAGCTTTTGTCTGTGCATGCACAGAGGTTAAACCGGACAAAGAATCACAACAAAAACTGTTTAGTGGATGCCAATAAAACTAGTCACTAACTAAAGACGACTTACTGCTTCCAGCCAAATAATCAGAGTCAAGACCCTCTGTGGCAGAGGTTGCTGGTTGAAGTCAGTGTGTGTTTTACCCTGATGGCAGAACTTTTCCTGGAACACCTGAGCTAGTATAAAAAGTTTGCCCTACTTGGACTTAGCAGCATAAACCCTTTTGTAATCCTGGCTGTGCAGCTTTGCCCTAAACGGCTGACCTGGCGAGGTTACTTAAAAAAAAAAGGGAAACTTGCGATTAAGGGTAGTGTGAACCCCTGAAGCATGTGCATAGTTCCTCAAGGGTTAACATTTGAGTCCCTTGCAGTACTTTGTTTGGCTGGTTTTCTTGACAGAAGTGACTATCAGTACGCCAGGCTTTGGAGTATTGATTTAACCGCAGGACTGTTATCTTGAAATTTTTAAAGACCTCGCCTCCTGTCTCACACTCTCTGATCCTCACATAAAGGCACACTTGCCTTTGAGCCAGCTGAGAACTAAGTGCCAGCAGTGCTTTGTAGAGGAACTTCTTGCTCTGAGCAGGACTTGCCATGTGTTCATGGCTGAGGAGTTGCACTTGCTCTGCACTCAGTCTCCAAGGATCTCAACCCAACTTTTCAACTTATTTGCAGATTTGTGCTCTGAGGGAAGGTTGATGTGGAAAACTTCATCCTCAAAAGCGAAAGCTGACATGAAAATATCACTTTGGTCAATAGAAGAAAAGTTTTAAGTGTTTCTCAATTACCAGTAATAACCTTTCAAGTGCTAAGCTGAATGACTAAGATTTCTACACTCAAAGTTCTCACCATGATCAGCATCTGGGAAAATGTATTGAGCTGTCACGCATATCAGTTTTGTCACCATCATAGTTTATTGACAGCAAGACAGAGCCATACTCTGTTCTGAATCATAGAATCATAGAATCACAGAATCATAGAATGATTTTGGTTGGAAGGGACCTCAAAGATCATCTAGTTCCAACCCCCCTGCCATGGGCAGGGGCATCCCCCACTAAATCAGGTTGCTCAAGGCTCCATCTGCTTACATGATGATCCATTACCATGAATCTTTGAGGGGGCTTGCACTTGCAGTATTCTTCCACAGCAGCTTCCTTTTCTTTTGGTCGCAAAGAACCTCTTTCTGCTCTGGTGTGTGCATACTGCCAGTGGACAGAACTTTAAATCTGCAGCTGGAGGCAGAAACGCAGCTCTGAGTGCCGTACCACAGAACAGAGTCAAATTCATGCCTGACCTAAGAGTGAAGTTAAATAGTTCTGCTCTGGGAATCAGTTCAGCATGGAACCAGGCTTTCTTCAAGTCTTGATTACTTCACTGTTTAAAAAAAAAAAAAAAAAGTGCACTAAACGGGGCTGAAGTGTAACTGTGAAAGGTTGTGCTATTTAGCTGGATTGCTTAGTACAGACTTCATAATAACTTTCATAAATCACGTTTTGTCCCTTCCCTCTGCAGAGGGGAAATGTGCTGCTGTACATTTTCTCTTTTTTTTTTTTTTTTCTGGCATAAAGAGAACAGAATCAAGCAGTTTGTAGACTGTGTAGGAAAAGGGTAACTTGGTTATTGTACTTCATTTTCAAATACTCTGGTAACTAAGTACTCCTAGATCCTGTGAGTTGATGAATATTTAATACATGAATGTGATCAGTTCCATAGAAGCTTATGCAGAATTCTGCATGACCTGCAGCATTTGCACTAATGCCATGCAGGACAGAGCTCTGCTAAAGGTTAGGACATTGTGTGCAATTTGCTGCCTGCCCCTGGCGAGCTCCCAGTCTCGCAGGCATCGGTGGCTTCAACCAGTGTGACAGGAAATACAAGCAAATAAAAGTTTGTCCAAAGTTTGAAGTAATTTGAGCTTGTGGCCTGGGAAGAGAAGAAAGCCTTTTATTTTCAATTCAGATTGCATAAGGGAACCTATAAAAATTGATGGGATTTAAAGTAAATTAGGAAACTGTCACGATCTGCGTTGCAGGAAGGTACTTGCTGAATGAACGGTGCTGCTGACTGCTGTGATATTGTGGAAGGCTTTTTGTTAGAGCCCAGGCTCTCTGGATGGGGTTCAGAGAAGCTGCTGAGCCATGAACAATTCAGGTTAAGGTGACCCTAGTGTTACAGTTCATAGTCCCAATGTTTAGGCTATTTTTATCTCTGTGCAAAGTTTGTAGCTTTCTAGGTGTACTTGTGTAACGTACTCTGGAGATGCAGTTTATCAGTCATGTATATTAACTGCATGAGCCTGCACAGCCTCTGCTGGCTGATGGAAATAACAGTCCAGAAGCTCTTCATGTGTTTGACCTGACCGGCGATGAGGCAGGTGGAGGCATTGAGGGCCTGTTGACAGTTGAATAACTGGTTCGCTGCATGAATTTGATAAACTGGTGAAAATATATAGATTCTGGAGTAGTCAGGCTTATTATAACTGTTGATAGCTTGCTGGCTGAAAGTTGATGTATGTGATTTCAAAAAATGTTAAGTATTTCCTTGTTTGTGTGGTGAAAAAATGTTGCTTTTACTCAGAGGGAAAGAATATGCACAAAAGCTGGCAAAAGCTGAAGCCTGCTTTCCCATACTTGGTACCGTCCGTGTGTATCTTCTTGGTACAGTTTGAGAAGCCCTTGGTACTGTTCCCCTCATGGCAGAACTAGGGCAGAAATGTTTGCTGGGAAGCTCTCTCTGTGCATGGAGAGAAAGGAGATGCTGTTTGCTACTACCTAAATTTATCTGCTTGCAGCTTTGACTTTTGCAGGTTGATGTGGGTATTACCCTTTAAGAAGAGAAATATGTAAGACAGGGAAGGAGCTATGTGGTGGAGATGATGACAGCGGATAGAGGAAAGAATATATTAGATTGCTACTCTCCTCTGAAAAGGAGGGTAGGCTGCATGGCTTTTTTAAGGTAATATGGGACCAACAGTGTACATTGCATCTGGGAGAACCTGAAAGGCTGCGTCAGTCGGGTGTAAAGGTTATTCTGGGAGCAAATGTCTCAGCCATGCTCTAAGCTGGGATGGTTTTGTCTCTAGAACTTTTGCTTTTAGAAACCAGCATTTCAAAGCGCAAGAAATGGTGACAGAACTTTCCAATGCAAGTCTGTGCATCCCGGGAATGTGTACAACGGATCGCCTTTGTGGATTTCCAGTGAAAATACTTCTAGGGGCTTGAACCATCCAAGCAAATCTTTCAAGTCAGCTGAGGGTCTAAAGTCCCATAGTCCTGTACAGTGCAGCATGCAGACAGAAAGGGCTTTGCCAGGAATAAAACAGGGAGCAGAAGAATAAAAGTGTTGTCCTTGCTCTCACGACAGGCTGGCCAGGACCTCAGTCGTGAACCAGGAATGAGAGGTGCAAAAGTGAAGCTACCATCCCACTTACAAAGTGGAATGGATGGTAAATGGAGGGAAGATCCCAAAATGAGATTAAACAGGGTGCTCAGGTTGGACTGCAATCTCATCAGCAAGTTTTAGCTTCTGTCTCTTCAGGAAGGACCTGATTGAGGAGGTATTAATGACTCTGAATCAAACAGCTAGAAAGGGCATACTGTGATTTTGGTGTCTGGGAAGGGGCAGGAATGAATAGGTAGTTGCAGTTGCTAGTAGTCAGATCGGATAACTAGCAGTGCAGTGAGATCAGGTTTAAAGGGAAGACTTTCCTTTTTAAACAATAATTTATTATTTTTGTTGCATATCAGTTACTCATTGAATTAAGTTTCAGTGAGGAGGAACTGGAACACCTCCCCTTACTGCTTGCCCTACACAGCTCCAGGGCACGTGAGCTGGTTGGCAGGAGCCCACTAATAAGCCACTTGACTGACAGAAGAAGTATCTACAAAAATCAGTTTAGGCTTCTGTGGAAAAGACGTTGATGGTATGGAAGGCAGCAGAAGGACAAGGAGTAGCTGGAGGAGAAGTGCAGGCAGAAACTCCTCTGTATGAGGACAGTGGACAGGGCCCCAGGCAGCAGAGCAGATTTCCTGTAACATGGAGTTCTGTTCCTGCTATTTAATTTGTTAAATGCAAATTTGTATGCTTCGTTGCCAAGAGATCTGAGCTTTTTGAACAGGAGGACATGACTATAAAGCAGTTTGAGAGACAGAGGTTAGAAGGCAGGTCAGACCAGGTCATGGGTAAAATCTGAAGACAAACTGAGATTCAGTGGAGGAGAGTTGGAGAAGGAAGAATGACCAACAGGAAATGAAGCTACAACAGTAAACCTTATCCTGAAAAATGCCAGATTGTTTTTCATTCCAGTAGGAATATCTGTCTTGGTTCTCAGGCTAGGACTCCATTTGGTGGGATAGTAAAGAAAACAACTAGTTCTCTGGGGAAAATGTGACATGCCGGATGTCCAGATGCTGGGTGAAGTGCTGTGGTCTTCCTGCTGAAGTGAGATTTAAAATACATGAAATTTAGATTTCTTGGACTAAAGATATGGAATGCCAAATTACTCCTACGTACCAGAGAAAAACATATGCACTGTCCTGTGCCCATGACGTCGGCTGGGACTACAGCCCAGTCCCCACTGCACCAACGCTTCTGCAGCTCCCTCAGCTGGGTTGCAACGTGTGTTGTTCACCGTGGTCCAGTTTCTGCAGCTTCCTCCAAGGAATGAGAGGTGTGGTGGAGAAAACAGAGTCGGCCTCATGCAAAGATGAATCATACACCAGCTGGGAACTGCCATACCTGCCCCGAGAAAGAAAATGAGGAGTCACGAAACTGAAGAAAAAGAGGGAGAGCTGCTTGTAGTTCCCAGTGCTCCCCTGAGACCAGGGTTCACTTGCTCGATCTCTTGATGTAGCAAGCCTCACAGCCTCTGGTTTCCTTGCACGGATATTGGTGTAGCATGTTTTTTCGGAGAATAGTGGTTATGTGTTAGCTTGTGTATAATAGTTACGGCTCACTGAATTTTTACAGTCTCATCAGCTGGAGCATGAAACCCTTTAAACCACACATTCCCCTTGTAAAAACTTGGTTCAGAAATGACCTTGTTGCCTCACTTTAGAGCAGAAAAACGCAAAATTCAGCAGCAGTGTTTTGCAGCACAACAGTGATTTGAGATGCTGCCTGGCTTAGTACTAAAAGTATTCAAAGGTACTAAGAGAAAAAGTATCTTATCATACACGTTGATGGCCAGCCATTGATGCTCTTTCCAAGTGTTTTGAGGATTAGAGTTTGATCCCTATGTGTTGGATTAAGGACCAAGGTTGGCATGTGAAGATGTTTGAGTGAATCTAATAATAATTACGGGAAATAATATGTACTAACATCTATGGTAGGAGATCTAACTTGCAGCTCTTTCAAAAGAACGTGAGAAATTGTTCTCTTTTGCAAATCCTAGTCAAGGGTTAAAGGCTCTGGAAGTTAGCTTTGACATGAGAGGATCAGTGTACTTCATGGTAGGTGACAATCTTTTTGTCTCAAAAGCTTATCTGGAGGAGAAGGGGAGATGGAAGAAGCCTCCATTGCCCATTTGGTTGTTGTCAGCAATGTAAAATGAGGAAGTCTGAGCTTTCAGGCTGACAAATGGTTCAACTATCTAGGCTTTAGAAAGACGACTGCTTTATTTGCTTTGCCAGCTATCTATATATTAGAAATATATATGTGACAAATATATAAATGTGACGGTACTCTTACAGAAATTTGAGTAATTTCTTTTTACTTGCCAGTCTTGTCTGGTGACTTTATAGCTTTTGCAGTTGCAGCATGCCATTGGGAAGATTAAGTCATGATCTGCCAATCTTTGACACAAGCTAAAATGTATGCAAAGGCTTTTGGATCTGAGACTCAGAGGCTATCATGCCAGGGCATGCCAAAGAAGCTCTAGGAAGATGGAAATACTTGTGGCTTTATGTAAGAAATGTAAGGAATGTGGAGTATTTCACTTCAATAAATGTCAGTCTCTGGCTTCCGGCTCACTACTGCTGAGACAATTTCCTCTTACCTGAGTAGCAGTCTGGAAGGATAACAACCAAACCAGAAAATGTTGGCCATACGCCTCTGCCATGGAATGGAGGAAAATAACATATTTGTGTTATTTTCTTTCCAGTAATTCCATCATCTTTGAAATATTGACACAGGAGTAGAAATCCTGGTTAGTGGTTGAAAATAAAGGCTCCTTAGCCTTTTGGAGGCCACAGTTCACCCTCAGTAACAAGCTGGCATGTATTGTCACAGGGTACTTACTACACAGAAGGTCAACAGCAAAACATACAGAAACTCTGCAAATGCAGTTCACAGGCAACTTCAGCAACTTCAGCCGGGGCCAAAGTGATGGGAGGAGAGGGGAAGGGTATAAGGGGGGGAAGGAGAGAGGCAGAGGGGTGGCACTGAAGTATCAGATAAGCTGAACTCCTTCCCCACTGATATTTGCAGCCACAGTGATGAGTACTTTGTCCTGAAAGAGTTGTGTCAACCCAAAAGATATTTCCCTAGGTGACAGTGTCCTTCTCCAGCTACTCACTGGAAAGTTTTCTGTGTTTGTCATCCAGGGCCAGAATTAAGTGCTCTCATCTGTTCTCACTGCTTTCCTATTGCTGGCTCTTGCTGGTAGAGCCAAATATCTATGGTACGCCCACCTGAGTGGTGAATGGGGACTGCCTCCGTGGTCACCACATGTTGCAGAAGTATCTGTCCCATGTAGATACTTGGGGGTTTGGCCTTCATCACAGTCAACTGGAGTTTGCAGCTCTGTGGCCAAACAGTATCCAGACAGCGAAGGACATTTTAATACCAAATCCACGAACAAATCAATTTACTGCAGTAAGCTACTTAGGGGGCCCATCTGGTAGCTGCTAATTTACAGACTGGGCCATCTGCCACTATCACAAGCTGGGAAGACTGGAAAAGTTACCCAACATATCCAACAGTTTAGCTTTGTTTTCATTTTTTTTCCCCTCGATGCTGTGTTTAGCTTTGCTCTTAACTGACAGCAACGGCAGTGGTTTCTGTTCTGAAATCCAGATTTCCCAAACCTTGGATAATCTTGTGTGGCTGGGAGACGCTGCTGCTGTGACTCAGCAGTTGTCCCTGGGTATGTTTATGCAGCATTCAAGCTGCTGACAGCAAGATGGGTTGGGAAGCTGTGTTGCTACCCAGCGCCTGCATATTTTAGATTGGTATGGCAGGATATGTGGAAAACATATTTTAAATGTGTGTTATTAAAGTCTTACTCTTGAGTTGCAGAATGTCTTCTGATCTAATGGAACCAGAGAGGGAAGGCTGTGTGATATGAAGAGCAAATCTGTCAAGAGCTGCAGATTTTTTGTGTGTTTGAGTTGTTTTTGAATATGTGTGGGGAGTGAGACATGAAGGCAGGTTCCAAATTCTTCAGTAAAGGTCAGCTCCGAAGAGTGACATTTTTGCAGTCCTTGCAAAACGTGTCGTGTCAACGTGGAGTCAGTCAAGTACTGCTGGTGCCTGGGGGCCTATGACAACCTGAGAGCACAGCCACCTGTGTCTGGAGGAGGACATGTCCCCTGGCACCCTGACATGCTGCCACTGCGTTTCTCAAGGTGGGCAGAACTTGCTGGCATCTTCCTTCAAGCGAGAATGCAAACCAGCCACCAGCTTCAGGTGTAAGAGGGTTAGCGCTTCTCTGATGCTGTGCTTGCGCCATCTGAGTACTTAGTTAAGACCAGTTTAATTTCTTCTCTTACTGTGTGCTGGCTGACTCCATGAATGCTCATGTGCTCTAGTTGGGCACCCTCTCTCTCCCCTTCAGGAGTGGGCTAATGGTTGGTTTTGTTCAAGATTCACATGGCTGTGTCTCATCATCTGCGCTTGGCGAATGGCAGCTCTCACAGTGCTTACAACTTGGATACAATTTTCTGTTTGAGGATGATGTAGTGAAGCTGAGCTAAACATCTTACTACAGTAGAAAATTCCAACTAGGAAAAGCCCTAGTCTGAATGCACTTTTCCTTTGAGAATGTATGTATGTGCCCTTCAAAAAGGGCTGGAATTTAATCTGTGCTTGTTGTGTGCTAACCAGATAATGCTTTAGGCTCTGGCCACCTGAGCAGTAGAAGTGGTGGCGTATAGGATTTACATATTCGTCGACTGTTAGCTGTACAGATGGTGAAAACCAAATCAGCGCAATAGACCCAACACTGATTTTCTGCAGGTTTGACCCTAAGAACTCCTTTGAGCTTCCCTGGATTAAGAGTGCAGGTCATCCTAAAAGGGCAGAAACTCAGCAACAACAAAGTCCAGCAAAACCAGCTTTTTGGTTGACAAGGCAAAGACCCAAAGCTTTTCCTTACTTCCTGAGACTAGTGGTATTCTGCCTACTGGGACAAAGGCTTTCTACTGGAAGTTTGGGGCTACAATTTCTTTTTCATCTAAGCGTGCTTTCCTTCACTTACTGTGATTGAATGTGTTATCCTTAGGGGGCACATTAATTGAATTCTCTATCTGACTCTGCTTTAAGAACTGGGAGGGCCCAGAGGAAAGATTACCAATGGGGGTCCCGTGGCTAATGTGATTAAAAATTATTTGGCTGCGGAAGAGAGGATGTTGTTGTTCTCCATTGTACTTCTCGGCAAAGAGATAACAGTGATGCTGACTACAGAAGCGACAGGTCATACATGTTTAATTCAAACAGCTATAAAAAGAAACTTGCAGTAGGGCTGCTCACTGGGAATTTCATAAATAACAGTTATTGCCATAGCTCAGTATAATCCCAAGGATATCTCTTTGTGTACTCTTCTTGGAAGCCAAGCTATCAAAAAAATGAGCTAGGAAGTAGTTGTGTTAAGAGCAGATTAGATCTGAAAGGCAGAATTATCTTTTTTTTATGATGGAATTTGGGTGCTGAGCACTGATCTGTTCTGTCCTCACAAAGCCTGTGCATCAGTGCTGCGAGACTATTTTACAGCTGGGGACTAGAGGCCCAAATGAAGTAGCGAGCCCAAGGTTACCCTGTGTCTCCTTGGAATGGTTGTGATGGGTGCTGTGCTCTTTAAGCTCTCGTTATCTCTTGGTACATGCCTGTTGGAGCTATAATAAACATGATGGCTGTTTGTGCTATTGGAAATATCACTCAGGTGCAGCTCTTTGGGTTAACACAGCTGTGAAGACACAGGCTCTGCCCCACCTGAGTCTCGTTTCTGACAAGGCTATAAATGAGGCTGAGAGGAGGCATGGTGCTGTAATGGGGTGGGGGCTAAGAAGAGAGGAGTGAGGAAGTTGCTGGTCCTGAAACCCAGGCCTAGCTTTCTAGTGGTCTGTCTCCTGCGATACACAGGATAGTTTTCATGTGCCTTCTCTCCTAGGGTACTTCTGGAAGGCCCCTGTGGCCAGATGCAGGGCTTCTTGGATTTCTGTGCTATTGAGAGAGCTTGAAGGGCTCTGGGGGCTTTGTGATGATCCACTGAGCCCATTGGAAGATGCTTTAATACTTCTGATTTAGACCCAACTATGAGGACAGAAGCGTGGATACACATCCCCTGGTAATTCTGAGTTCTGCAAGATTATAAAATGCCTCTTAGGGGTTTAGTCTTTTTTTATTGAAGTCTGTGGTTTGTTTTTGCCTGCTTTGGTCAGGAATGCGCTTGTGGGAGAGGCACTGCATCTCCTGTAGTGTTTGAACCTGAGGAAATTGGCCACAGCACCAGAAGCAGTGATTTCCTTCTCCTATGATTCTACAGCTTTTCCACCTCTCTGGTTGTATGCTCTAAGTATCATGTTGCTGAAATGATCAAATGCCCAATGCAAATAAGTCTCAGCCATTTAATCGGTGCATTAGGCCAAGAGTTGGATGTAGATACCCTGGTGGACTTCCCATCGCTGAAAGTAAGTTGAATAGCTACTGAGGGCTTGTAGCTTTGTGATGGGTGTAAATTGGAAATGAACGTGAAAGGGACTTCAGCCTCACTTGTGTGGGTTCTCATTCTGCAATGAAAATGGACCAGTGTAAGTTCCTTCTTACTCTGGAAGGTATTTCACAGGCAAACAAAGTTCCTTTGTCTTTTGCGAAGTTAATCACTGACTTATTTTTGTGGTTATGGCTTTCCTTATTGTTAGTTTCTTTGCTTAGTAAAATTTCAGGTGTGTCTTTAACCTGTGTTTTTTGTCTACAGTTTTGAAGCTTTTTCTAGTTCCATGGAAGGAGTAGAGTTCTGCTGTGTATAAAGTGTCCTGAAAAGTCTTGAGCAGAGATGTGTGCAAGTACAACTTCAGCTTCTGAACAGGAGGGAGTTTTACATAGTGAGGGGAAAGATCCTTGCAAGAATTGAAATGTACCTTTAAAGCCCAACTAATTAAAGCCCAAGTAATTTCTTTGTGCTGAATCCAGGCCCCTATGGTTGTCACTGCTTGTCTCTCACCCTGTGTGTTACAGCTTGTAAAATAATAATATAGAAACACAGGTGATTGGCAGTGCAATAGTGTAACAAGGTGTAATAACACGTTGTCTGTGAATTGGCCATAAATTTCTTACTTTGCTCTTGTCTGCATCCAAAGAACCAGCAAAGTGCCAGCTGGCAATGCTTAGCTTTTGGGTACCTAAACCTCCCATTAGAGCTTTCCTTTTTTTTTGCCTTAGGAAAGAGGTTTAAGTTAGTCTAGCAAAGAATTCCAGGATCTTCCCAAAGCCAAAAAATTGGTTGGACTTCGGTGAATAGAAATGGGCATCTTGGAGGCAAGAAAATGTACAGTGTGTCATGGATAATGTCTGGTAAACACATGGGTGAGATGGAAGTACAGGCCCTGGTGAGAAAGGCTTTGTCTGTTCAAAGGCTGGGTTGTCAGTGAAATGCTGTGCTTCATTTAAGATGAAGCAAGGGGATATTCAAGAGTCAACTGGGTAGGAGAGAGGAAACTGGTGTGAAGCCTGGGGTGGTACATAAGATGGGAACATTTGCAATAATTGCTATCTTCCTCTGCTTGCAGTGGTTTCAAATATGAGAGGTTGGGCATTAGGCACTGACAATGGTCTGTTTTGCTCTGAACGGGACACTTGGAGATGCTGTGCCGTGTGCCTGTCTAGAGGCTGTGGGATTGGTGTACTGCCCGTGGTAGAGCTGGGCGGGAGTGAGTAGGGGACAGGGCTCAGTTGACGAGAGCCATGTTGGGAAGCTGTCACTGCATTTGTCAGATAATCTTTTCAGAAATAAATCTGTTATGACACAGCTCTTTCAGACTCCTAAATACAACCATCTCTTGGGGTGCCAAGCCCTTGTTTTTCAGAGGCTATGGGCAATGAGCTCTTAACTGCAGTTATGTTTAGTGAGTGGAGATCATTTCCCCAAAGCTTAGTACAAGAATGTCATACATCATGGAATTACTTATTTTGCTGTCGTTATAAATCTTGAAATGAAATAGTTCAACCTAATCAAGCAATGCAATGGTTTAATAAAACTGCCATGAAACAAGTAAAGTCTATAGTTGTGCTTATTATTGTATGGAATAAATTTTTTGAGCCCTGTGCAAAAGCAGGGGCAAAACAGAATGTGAACTGACATACCTATTTCTAGACTCGACAATATATCGAGGCTTTAAGGCTGCCTATTGCTTGCAGTGTGAGAAAAAGTGATCTTTCCATCCTTTACTGTAAAATAACTTTGTCATTCCCCTAAAGGGACAGTTTTAGTGTGTTTGAGCTCAACTGGTACGAATCTGAGTGGGAGTCTGTATATAGAGGTTTAACTTGGTCCTTGCTGAATCTTTGTTGGGAGTAATCATTTGACACTTAACCCATTTTCTGTAATATAATTCCCTTCACTCCCCCTCATGCTGGGGCTTCCTACGGAAGCTTGATGTAAAGGTAAACCTCAGACTGCTGTTGCTCTGAGACTAGGTGTCACCTCCCTACCTGAAAAGGGATGTGTTTTTATACTGTGACACCTTCAAAAGCTTTGAGCCCTGAAGTGTCTGTGCTTGTGGCCTCTTGATAGGTGAATGAGATTGTGGCTGATAGTGTTTATCCTTTCCACATGGCATGCTTATCCACATGCCTTGTAGCAATGAGGGTGTTTGCACAGTACCTAATGATAAATAAGGGAAATCCCTGCTCCAGGCATGAGTAAGGGTGTGAAACAACTTGCTTTGAGTGAAGGAGGAGGTGGAGGAGAGCTGGCCCCAGGAACCAGCTCTGGGAGAAAAGGCTTTTTCAGAACAGCTCTGGAGTTTAGCACAAATGGGAAAGGACATGGGCTGCAAAACTGTCTGGGTGGGTCCCAGGCCATCAGCTCTTGTTAGAGGATGCTTGGGCCTGTGTGATTGTGATCTGAATATCTGTTTGCCCTGGCCCAGGCAGTGTGGGGAAGTGCCACGGAGGAGCCCTGGAGCATGAGGCCCAGGTGCAGGTTAGTGCTTCAGTTCAGTGTGGGAAGAGCTGCTGCTTGGCTGGGGGAGAAAAGTGCAGCCTGTGTCCAGGCTCACCCCCAGACAAGAGCAACTGCCGACAGCGCCGTGGGATGGAGTGTGCTCAGGCTCAGTACAGTTCAGATGAGTTGTTTCAGGTATGTAGATACGGCATTTGGCATGCTCCATGCTTTTTGGGCAGCATGAGCACCTCTCTGCAGGTTCCTCTGTTCTGCAGTTCCATGTGATGGCCCTGATAACATCAGTCATAGTTTCTGGGTGCAGTTAATAATTCGAGTTGTGATGCTTATGTAAGAGTTGTGAAGAGGAATCATCCTTGATGGTAGGTTGGTGTTGTCAGGCCTGTGGTTTGGTGACACACTAGGAGAGGCATCTAGTAGTAGCAAAGTTTTTTTTCTCTGTATAATGAATACAGTTTCTTCATAGTTAAGCTTTTGGTTAGCTTAGGTTTTTCTGATGTAGCATTGGTCTAATTTTTGTGTTCTTAAGCTTTTTCCTAAGGAACTCTGAAATGTGGTTTAAAATGAAAGCTGAATTTTTTTCCCCACTCAACTGTCAGCAAGTTGACTGTTTTGTTGACGACATAATGAAAGCCTTTAATTTCAACTCCCAGTAAGAAGTGATTTTTTTTGGTGTGTGTGTTGTTTCTGTTCTGCTTTAAAAAGGGAGCCTAGTGAGCTTTACTGACTCACAGTATGCAGTGACTTGTGTGAGAGTGCAACACTTTACTTACCTGGCTATAGTGAAGGCTGTTGGTCAGGACCTGTAAGCTGAGGCTGATGAAATAAAACTAAAACCTCTGGAAGTATTGTATGTCCTCTGCATCAGACAATTAAGAAAGCTTCTCTTGAGTCAGGTGGTGAGCTTACTTGCCGTGGCACCTGACATATATTCATTATTGCTCAACTGAAGAACTGTGAACCAGCCACGGGCAGCATTTGGAAACAAATAGGGATGAAAAAGGATCTGTCCTTCAGATACATCAAGTCTTTATTTTTCAAACAAAGGCGTTAGTGGCTGGCATCTTTTCTGAACCATAGTCATTTCACTGCAACTTTTCTTTTTGTACGAGGACAGCCAGTGTGAAACATCGCTGCCCTTGCCCACACATGAGCGTCTGCAGTTGAACCAGATGCTGCTCAAGGCAAGCTGACATCCATTTCCCCCAGCTTTTGAGGGAGGTATGTATTTGAGCTCTGAGAAATGCACATCAAAAGCTACAAATAATCAGCATTCCTGTCCAGTGAGGAAGAGAAGATAAACTCAATGTTATTGGCATTTCCAGTCACAGAGAGGACTGGCTGAGGGTTTGAGTGAGACTTGCCAGCTGTTCCCCGGTCTAGTAAATGAAGGAGGTGTGGGCTGCAGAAGTGTTTCCTGTGTGAACCAGAATCCAGCCCTGGTCCTGTCTTGGGGCTTTTGTGATAACTGGTGGGACAGTATCCCTGGTGTGGGTTTGCCTAATGTCACAGACATCCTCACCCTGAATTACAATGTTGGTTAGGCTGAAAGGGATAATCTAGTCCAAACCTCCTGCTAAGGCAGGGTCACTGAGAGCAGGTTGTTCAGGACTGTGTCCAGTGGAGGTTTGAATATCCCCACAAGTGGAGACTCCACAACCTCTCTGGGCAGGCTGTCCCAGTATTGGATCACTCTCACAGTCAAAAAGTGTTTTCTTGTGTTCAGATGGAATTTCATGTGTTTCAGCCTGTGCCCATTGCTTCTCATCTCATCGGTGGACACTAGTGAGAAGAGCCTGCCTTCTTCTTCATTCCCTCCCATCAGGTACTTGGACACATTGCTACAATTAGCCCTGAGCCGTCTCTAGGCTGAGGAGTAGTAACTCTGTCAGCCTCGCACTGCACAAAAGTGGCTGCGCTCCTTTAGTCATCTTTGTTGCCCTGTGCTGGGCCTACTCCAGTAAATCTGTGTCTTGTACAGGGGAGCCCACAGCTGGACACAGCACTCGAGGAGTGGTCTCACCAGGGCTGAGTAGAAAGGAAATGCAGCAGCCTGGATTCTGACTTAACAGGTGGTGGCTCTCATAAAGCTAAAGGGATGCAAGACCCTGACGGTCCCCAAGTTTTTCTCATGAGGGATGGACAGCCAGAGTGCAGAGCTTGCTTAAAAGCACAGCCTCAGATTATATTCAAGGCCTGATGGGTGAACGAATGTGTGTTTTCAAGTGAGCAACACCTGTAAACATGTGATGAAGGAGAAAAAGTTAGACCAGTAGTTACCCATCTTAAAAACCCCTACAGTAAACTATGAAAAATAGCTGGTTAAAGATCTGCCTGCAGTTGGCTGGAGTAGGGGGAGATGGGAACAAAAGCAAGAAGTTCAAAACCCAGTTGTGTAAGAATCATTTTCAAATGCATCTTGGATACGGTTTTAAGACTGTTGCATGCATAAAGATAGACTTTTTGTGTCAGAAAGTTACATATAATGGGAGGAAGAGATGAAACTATATAGGGTTTGTGGGTGATGTGCATTCCAGTGGTGGGCTGTAGGGGGGCAAAATGGATTTGTTGAAGAAATAGCTAGGTAAAGGACAGTAGGGAACATGAGTGCTGGATGAATAAATGGCCACAAAGAATTGTAAATTGAGATACTGGAAAGGGTGAGAACTCTCTCTGGCTAAATAAATAGGTGGAAAATAGTATTTGTTCAAAACCATAAACTCAGATTGCTGGTTTTAGACTTGCTGTTCTAATTCTTTTCTCAGTGGGTTGACTAGTGCTTTGGAGGTGTGAGTTGGTGTAGATGACCTGGCAGTCAACCTTTCTTTGCAGTGCAGAGAGGTAGTTTGTGAGATTAGCAGCCAGGACTTTAGGGAAAGAAGCACTTTACCTGAGAGTTTACCTCAGATTGGGAGTGTGACCAAAGTATGTGGCACCTGAGAGTTCACAAAACTGGGAAAACCAGATGAGGTTATGCAAAAATGGCAGGATATGCATATCTCTGGCTTTCCTCAAAAAAACCCAACCTGTACCTATGACTGCATTCCCAAAACTGTGTGCTGCTAGGAGCTGGTAGAGAACAACTTCTATATCTTCACTAACTCAACCTTTCAGATAATGGTGTTCCTGGGAGGCCACATCCTTAAAACTTCTCTGAGGAGATTGAGTTCCAGCAGTTCCTGCTTGTGTTAAACATACATTTGATATTGAATGTGGTCATGCTTCAGGAAGGCATAGCAGCAAGGGTGAGCAGCAGAGGTATTCCTTTCCTGATCAGTCAGCCTCATGCGTGGCCCCTGAAAAGAATCTTTTGCTGATCCTGTGAAGAAAAGCCAAGAAACCCTTGATGTGCCTTAGTATCTCCCACTACAAGCTAGCCAACCTTCCCTGTTTTATCTCCATGCTCCCTAAACCATGGGTGCACAAAATCACCCCGGGTGAGATCACTATGAGGTTTCTGTTTATAAATGTAATGTTTTCCTGTAGCCTGTAAGTCTGGTCATTGTGACAACAGTGGCACTGGTATGGTTTTCTGCTTGTGTCACTTCTACTCTTTTTTTGCAACAGCTTTCTCACCAGTGCATTTCAGGCTTTCTTACAGGAAAGTGTTACCCACCAAAACAATCAGTTGAGGTCAATGGATGATGTGCAACATTTTTAATGCACAGAGTGGGAACTTCACTTGCTGATGCTCTTTGTTCCTGCTCCCTTCTCCCATCAATTTAACCTGGGGCCTCTGGAGCATTGATGTGAATTGGCATTCCTCAAGTCCTTAATTTCTGTTTAACTGTTATGTTGTGACATTGTCTAGTGACAGGTGGTGAAATAAGTGGCTTCTGGTGAGATTTTTAGAGTCATACATTGACAAGTGAGTACAGATTTATTTTTTTTTTTACTTCATTGGTTACCAAATGGCAGTAGAAAACAGAGGAAAAGCATGATAAAACATCAAATGAACTGCAGTGCTACTGAAAGAATTGCAGGGAATGATGTTACCACAGCGCTGCCACCATGACCACGTTTGTGCTGTGGTTGTGAACTGCAAATCCAATAATATCAATGTAAGTTACTACAAATGCAGTGTAAATCGTGCTCAGAAGATGGGAGCTGAGATCACACCCCGTTAGCCTTCAGGAGGGCCGGACCTTCAGTGGGCTTTGGTGCGTGAGGCTGCAGGTGCTGCCTGGCACACCTCTCCCTGCCACAGACCCGCGAGCGAGTAGCTGTGCGTGGGGTGGCAGGTCTGAGCATGAGCACCTGGGAGGATAACAGGGACTGCAGCCTGAGTTCCTCTTGGGAGTATGTGCCCTAGCAAGCGCTCATTAGCTGTCACAGCAACTGTGCCAACTCCTACGTGTTTGCAGATTCTGATCATGCTTCAGACGAAGAGCTTTAATGGTAGAGTCCCCTATCTCCAAACTGCCATTTGAAAGCAGTGTTATATTTAGCTGTTTTTTATTACGAGCAACTTCGGCAGCTGAAATTGGACCTTGGGGCTTCAAAGCAGCTGCTTGGTTAAGGAAGCATTGCTGAATAAAAGCTCCCTGCTCTGCTCCCCTCCCCCTGCTTTTCCACACTACCAGCTGTGTCAGCCCAGCAGTGAGGAAGTTGGCCTTGAAGTGTATCTAAAGAGGAAAAGAGAGTGAGGAGAGGTGGAGTTAGCCGGCTAAACGCAATAGCAGCCCGCAGCGTGGGAAGATGAGAAAGCAGAAGCAAAGAGACTGATGCTTGAATCTCTGTGTGGGTGAGCTCTGCGGAGCAAGGGCTGAATAGAGGGGAGGACCAAGGAGTTTAAAGACTGAACGCACTCAGTGAGAAGGCAGGGATTGCACTCCTTTTTCTTTCTGGAATAACAATCAAAGGAAAAAGGTAAGGGGGACAAGGAGGAAGTGAGTTAAATTGGTGCCAAATTCCACTTAAAGTGTGAGCCTTTAACAAACAAGGGACTGTGAAATGCAAAGACACCCTGAAATCTTTTAGGCAGAATGCAGGAAGTAAAGCACAAGAAACAGGCATGTGAGAGCATCGTAGGCATGCTACTCCTATTTCAATATATTCTTATTTTGATTGTGTAACTGTACTCTAAGCTGCCACTGGCAATACTTGTTTTAATCCTTACCACAGCCCAAGTGTTATGGTGCTTCAGAATATGAAAGCAACTGGCAAATATAATTTCTTTTTTTTTTTCTTTGTTAACTCTCTTTTCGGTAAGAAGAAATTAGCAGAAACCTGGACACAATGGGATGACATTTACTTTCTATAGCACTCCTGGCTTCAATAGAGAGCGGTGTGGCTTTTAGCCAAGTCTAACACATTCAAGTTGAACTCTGCATATTTTAGGCAGCTTGAGGTAAATAAATCAGAAACTTAAATGCATGGAATAGAAGTATTCAGTCTCAGAAGGTCACTTTGAACTGCTGCAAGTGACTTGACTGCAGCTTTGAAGGCATGGAGAGTTGAAAGTATGTACAAAAGTAAACAAAATTGGGGGGGAAACCTTGTTTATACCTTCTAGGGTAATGCAGTAGCCAGTCTCCAGTCCTGTTTCATCTGAAGTGCTGCTGCTATATATGCAGTTGGTGCCCCGTGTTGCTAATGGCCCGTACCCTTCAGTAAAGGAGGACTCCCCACCTTTGAACTACAAGGTGGAGCACAGAAGTGGTTTGCTCAGCTCTTCTGCAGTGGTTGAATTAGGTACTTGGTGTGGGGTCCTCTGCCCCAGCCAGCATCTTGCCACAGATGTTACTTTTCTCTGAGATCTGCAAGGCAGGTGATGGGCTTGGGTTGAGTGGTTGTTCGAAGAGGGTGGTCAGTGGGACACGGCCACTTTCTTGCTGTGCTGGCAGAGCCAGAGCTGTGAGCACAGCCCCTCCAGTCCAACTGTATGTACCCTCAGTTAGCAAACCCACAGCTGTTTTGGTAGTGCTGGGTGACCACAAGTGCTCTCTGCTTACCCTTTCTTTCCCTTGGCAATGGTAACAGACCAGTGACTCACTAGAAAAAACACAAAACTTTCTTGTAAGGATTTTCGGAGTCTAGCATGCCTCTGAATGATTTTGTTCTGTCAGAGAAGTACTGCTAAGCTGTTAACAGCAAAGGGCTAAACCTTGCTCTCCCTGTTTTGGGCGTTTTTGCTGAGGACTGGAGCAAGACAAGACTGCTGTTTAAAAGTCAAAGGTACTGGGCTCAAAGGTATTGGTGTTGGTTGTGTTTGTGAAGCTGCTGAGTGTTACATCTCTTTGGAAGAAGGATTGTGACTTTTCAGCTGTCTCCCAGGCTATTAATGACCAGCAAGTAGGACTTGAGAAAAGGCGTAAGA
This sequence comes from Trogon surrucura, assembly GCA_020746105.1. Lineage (NCBI taxonomy): Eukaryota > Metazoa > Chordata > Aves > Trogoniformes > Trogonidae > Trogon > Trogon surrucura. The sequence continues at coordinate 47,564,600 of CM036621.1, read as the reverse complement.
GCTGGTCCTGGGAGCTTGACTCCAGATGTGCAAAGCTGCCAGCTGGAGAACAGTGAGGAGTGCACATATGGGGCACTGCATGACCAAAATGAGATGATGCTGTTCTCTAGTGTAGCTGCAGCTTTCTATTTTTCCCTTTTCAATGATCAGCTCTATTTTCAGGAAAACTTGCTGCTTATCGCGATTTCTCTATTTCGGCAGGCAGTAAACACAAGGAGCCCACACGTACTACTCGTTTTGCCTCTTGGAGCCTGTGTGTAGTAGGTCGCTAGGAGTATATAGCAACTGAACTGTAAGAGCAGCTTTCAACATACTGAAATTGTAGGCTTAATTTCAATGTGGCTGGCTTACAAGCAGAATAGCTTTCTGCTTTGTCTTCTGGCAGAATGCCAGGCTCCCCCAGCTTCCTGCTGTGGTTGTGGTGGCTTGCTGAATGATAGAATAAATCCACTTATTTTTTTCCCCCCTTCATAGCTCTCCCTTGAGGGACTCCTGAAAGCCCTGCTCTCTGAAAGGCACGTTAGAAGCCTTAAAATACATAAGAGTATCAAAGTGTGACGTGAGAGAATAATCTACATAATCAGATTTTTGGTTTTATCTAGGCTTTTTGTACAAAAAAGGCTGTGTATGACACGTTCTGTGCTGAAATCTGGACTGTGACCCCCTCCTTCACCCCTTTTTTTTCCTGTTTATTCAGCATGCAACAAATGTCTATTTGGCTGAACTGGCATACAACAAGTTTTGGAGGCCAGATGAGGATTCAAAGAGACTCTTCAAGTTGCAAAGGCCTGAAATAAGTGAGACCTATTGATTTATTTTTTAAGACAACAGACTATCCTTGCTAACCAAGAGGTAACAAATGAGAAATGGGGAATAAATCAGCTTGGCTGATGAGGTTTCGGGAGTTAATGGGTCAGATGAGTCTGGATTGGATGTTTGTGATTTCTCTTGTGGCTTTGTACTTCTGTGATGCCATAAAAAGCAAATGAGTAACCTGGGTGGAGCATGTTGGTGATAATGGGCACTAGCAGGCTTGGCTGATTAAAGAAAAAGAAAAAACCTGTTGTGATGGATGAGGCTTTATGGTTGGTGGATTGAGGCTAACAATAGATGTCCAAAACAAGTGTCTTTATGGTGGTCCTGATAATGCTGGATAGGACAGAGTGAAGTGCTGCCTCTTCTAGATATATCTCTAGCAAGAGGCAAATTTTTTGCTGGAGAATTTGCGATTTCATGCAGTCCAGTGAGTTGCAGCTGAGACTTGCATTTACTTGCCTGTGAGGTCTCAAAAACCAGATGGTGAGAAGGTGAAAAGGTGATTCTGCAAAAGGCAGAGTTTTGCAGCCTTAGAGATTATTTAAAAAAAAAAAAAGAAATCCGTGGTGTGAATGGTCACAAAATCTAGGACAAATTAGGTGATAGCAGTGATGAAAACAGCTAGCATTTGGTAGCTTATTGCCTCAGACAGCCTGGGGAAGGGTAAATCCAGGTTCATACATTTGTGCATTGCTGAAGCTTTTCTTAAGGAGGATCTGAGATGCTGCACCCTTTGAGAAAGCAAAGGATGAATAGACAGTGATTCCTCTAGCTGAACTTGCTTGTGAAAATAGGGCTTTTTCCAGGAACACATTAAAAATAGCAGCCAACCCTCTCTAGCCATAACAGCATATGGCTGTAAGCTCAGCTTTGAAGTTCAGTGGTTGCTGCAGCTTCTCCAAAGAGGTTAAAATGCTTCTGTAATAAAAGTGACCTGAGAAATCGGGTTTGTTACTCACCTCCAGACTGGTGCTTGGAGTCTGAGGCATTTAAATCCGTTGTCCTGAAGGGAGTCCTGAAATTCTTCAGTGCCTCTGCCACTGTGGGAGAGCTTAGCTGTGATTCCCAGGTGGGTTTCATGTCCCCAGCTGTAACAGATCCTCACAGCTTGAGCTCCGTGTGCAAACCCTGTCTTTGAGCCCGGGGGCTACTGGATGCCTGTGAGGCACCCAGGGGAAGGCATAGGAATATTTATGCCTCTCCTCTAACTGCTGGTGGGTTAGATGTGTTATTGATAGCTCTTCACCCTGTCTGTGGTTTACTTTTCTGGCCGATTTATTTGGCAAAGCTATACCAAGGTGTATAGACATGTAGCTAGCTACAGCTCACCTCTGCCAGCATTCACTTCAGTTGAAAAATTGCATTTACTGTTCAGCTCTCCCAAGCTGAATGTTTTCTTCAGAAATGCGGAACGAATCCTGCTTTTGGCTGAAGTCTGTGTTAGTCTATTACAGAAATTAGGCAGCTGCCCAAAAGTCTGCTGAGGGGCAAAACCTGCTTCTTGCCATTAAAGCTGTTAACAAATGAGATTGGTAGGTAAGACCTTGGCCACCTGGGCACCTACTACTACAAACACTGTGCAGCGGAATTCACATGGACATACATAAAAATCCTGAACGAGTTCAGTTTCCCCTGAACTAGTCTGATGTTTTAGAAGTGACCTACTTGAAAATACAGCCAGTACTGTAATTATCATCCGGAAACAAAACAACTCACCTTCTGTTGCTTGATTATATTTTCCATATATACTTAGTACATTTCAAAGCTGTGTTGGATGGCACACTGAGTTTCCCCTTAATTACTGTTGTGTGGTAATTGCCATGTAATTACACTGTTATGAGCATAATGTACATGTGTTATTGTGGGGCAGTGATTTATGGAACACAAGCATGTTTTCAAGTGTTATAGATGTTCTTCACACAGGATTGCTAAGCCTTTTAATGACAGGGGTCTTTCACAGCTCTTCAGTGTTTTAATTTTCTTGTGTTTAGGGTCTCCTGTAATAATGTTACTTCATCATCCAGTCAGTATTCTGGAAATTACGCTGGCCAGTTGTGGTGAGGTATCTAATGATCCCCATTATGCCTGCAAAATAAAAAATTTGCTAGTGCAGAAATAAATCACGCATACTAATAAACAGGTTGAAGGACTTCTAGTATATTTTCATACTGATGGGTGCTTCAAGGTGCTTTGTGTTTGTTGGTTAAGAAAAGGCTGTTTAATAATCCCATTGCCGAATGGGTAGAGGTTCAATTAAATGTGAGTGCCGCCTCACCTGTACCCACAGGAGTAGTGACTCTTTAATGTAATCCTTTCCTTCTGTTAGCTTACATGACAGCTTTGCCAAGGCACTTCTAAAAATTAAATATACCCTGCAAGGACAAAGTACCTCTGGAGATTCTTTGCATGAATTACTCTCATAAATAGGTCGTGACCCCAAAGGGGCAACAGGAAAGGTCTTGAATCTTTTGCTGTAAAAAATGTGGCTTTGTAACACTGGAAACTGATGTATGGACACAGTGTAAGTTAGAGCTAGAGGTGGTTGAGTGTGCTGAGCTGTGTAGCATCCAGTTACTTGCAGATGGAATTTTGGAAGCATCATTTGTACATTGCTAACTCTACCCTTGGGTCAAGATTTAAAGACTGTGTGTGTTTGTGTGTTTTGTGTGGCTTGTTTTTTATTATTTCTCCAGGATATTTACCCATAACTTACCGTGTGACTCCCCTACTGTTAACTTCCTTTGTACACCTGCCCTTTTTTTCATGGTCTTTCTGGGGACGGGATCCCCTGTTTTCCCCGTGTGCTCTCTTTTTCAGCACATCTTTGAGAGGGTGCTGCTTTGTGCAGATGTGGAGCACAGTGTGATCCTTAGTTCAGTTTATGCAGTTAGACTGGTGTCTCTGGTTTGCTTATGCATTAATACAGGCCCATGCTGCAGTCCTGTGCCTCCCTCTACCTGGGAGAGGAAAGAATATGAGCAGTCCAGCAGTGGTAATAAGATCAGCACGGTTCTTCAGAGGATGACAGGTTATCAGTTTTATTCAGTGCAGCACAAAGGGAAAGGCGTTAAAGCAAACTGGAAAGACAGACCCTCCAGTTCATCACAGGATTTGCATTTCTCTTTAAGGTGCTTTTAGAAATGTTGCACCACCGCGTTGTAGAGACAGCCGAAAACTGCAGGCTCTGTCTGAACACCAGCCATTGAAACAGCAGTGCTTGCCTTTGCTACACTGGGGATTGAGAAGGAAATTACAGTCCCAGAGATCCATGGCTGGTGAAATAAGCTGCAAAGAAGAAGGGCACCCACTTGGCAAGACCTTTTGCAGCAAGCACTGCATGATGGCTAATTGCCTGGGAAGGAATTTCTGAGCACAGTTGCTGGAATTAAGATTATTTTCGTGCTTCTGGACTTCTGTGGCACATCTTGTGCAAATGTAAGTTGTACCGAGAAAACCAAATGTTCCATTTTGTGCTTATGCTAATGCATAAATGCTATTCTTGCCATATATATTCCCAAATTTAGCAAAAGTGACCAGACAAGACTCAATTCCCATATGCCTGTTTCCAGTGGAACCAAACATGACTAAATTAAGTATGACTAAACCATGCAGACAAACACATTTTTATCCTGAATTAAATTTGTATGTGGGCTTTGGTTCACTGCTATGCACAAAGAGTGAAACTGGCTGTGAAGAGGACAAAGAGCTCATCACAAACACATGCAATTGCTTTGACGTGCTGCACAGTGAGGGCAATGGCTTTGAAACTTGGCCAGACAGCTGCTTTTCCGCAAACATGCGACTAACATAATCTTTAAGAAGCCTTCATGTAGTTGTATTGCTATTTGTATAGGTTTTGGGCTGTTTTTTTTTAATTATCTTTTATTCACAGCTCAGGCGCCAGGCAGATAATGACCTGAGTCCAATGCTTATTGTCCTGGTGGCTGCACACAGCTGTTTGGGGCAGGGTAGACTATAGCAAGGGATTCTTGCTGCTATGGTCACTATCTTGCTGCCTCTTACCCTTGTCAAGCCAGCTACTGTCTTGCATCTTCCACATACTCTGATTCTGTCTCTTTATGGAAATGAGGCAGGAAGGCTGAAGTAATTTATACTTTCCTTTGAATGTGGTGAGTTTTTGTTTTGTGGGTTGTTTTTTATTTCCCCCTGAGATTTGCATTTCCTGGTCTCTGAGATTCTGCCCCAAGATACACATGCACAGCTTGTCTGTTGTCATTGGCACAGAGCAGTGTCCACGGTTTGCTAAGCCAGCATCTCTTGTACAAGTTTTGCAGAAGAGATGAACTGGACCTGGTCGGATGCTGAGCTGCCAACATAGTCACATACTTCCCTTGGGGCTGGGGAAATAGCTGCGCTTTTTTGTGTTTAGCTAAACTATTCCCATGTGCAATGCGCTCCCCTGCTTTGAGGAATAGAGCAGGTAATGCCTTACAGATGGAGGAGCAATGCCCGTTTTGCCACTGTACTAGCTACATTTTGTGCTCAGCTCTATGCATGCAGCATCACTGCTCCTCTCCCGAGTCCAGAATAAAACCCCAGACTGGCAGTTGCTGCTGCCACATCTTGGTTTTGAAGGCCTTTAGCAAGATTTCTTCCACAGAGAGAACAGCTTTCTTCCAAGCTGCTCATCAAGAAAAAATGTGTTCTCAGTTTCTGTCTAGAACATCAGTTTTACCTGGGGTGGCTTAATCTGCTGCTGGCCAATGGGTGCCCACCAAGCCATTCTCTCACTCCCCTTCCTCAGCAGGATGGGAGAGAAAACAAGATGAAAAAGCTCATATGTCTAGATATGGAGAGGAAGATTAGGGAGAACGCTTGCCAAAAGCAAGTTTGCGGAAGATTAACTTATTGCCAATTCAAAAATAGAGTAGTATAGTAAGAAACAAAAATGAAATCTACGTACCCCACTCCTCCTTCAGAAACTATGAGGAAACAATTTTCCTTTTTTTTTTTTTTTTCCTCTTCCCCCCTTCCCTTACTAACAATCAGAAAACATGAGGCTCTCCACAGGACCTGAATAAATCACTAATCTCCACATGCAATATTTTGCTCCTCGTCTAACACTAATGCTAAGCTAATAGTCTGATGGGAGCGAAATGGTGTCAAGAAGATTCATTTATACTCACTGGTCTCTGTGTTGGCCAAAATTAATCAGAGCTGGTTACCATAAGCTACTTTAGAACATCATATTTAAGATGAAGAGCACTTTGAGCTTGCTCAAACACCTTGTGCCTGTAGTTCTGTGTATTTCTGTCTGAGAAGTGCTTGTTTCTTCTATAGTCATCTCTGTATCTTTGTGGACTGGATGTTCTGCCAGTGGTAGGACAGTCAGGGATTCTGTAATGACCCGCTTTTGGCACTGTGATTACGTCAGTTTGTGTAGGAGTGGCAGAAAATTGCAGATACTTGACATGAGACGATCCATTCAGCTGCGGTGTCAAGAAGTCTTGGTGGTGGGCTCAAGTTGATGAAAAGGAATGTTTTCACACAGATGAAACTGGTGGGAAGACAGCGTAGATAGCATTTTCCAAATAATCATTTGTCTGTTCCCTCTAGAAACTGAAGACTTGGTGTAACTAGCATCCCTCCCACAACATACTCGCCGTAGTAAATACTGTGCTATGAAAAGTAATGCCTTTGGACTTGAGTGTGATTGCAGGGGCTTGAGCGTTCTGGTCGGCTGTCCTTAAACAAGATTTTAGCCTGTGGTGCGCCTTGCTAGAAGTCATAATCTTCTGTTTACAGTATGATCTCAGTCTTCTGCCATGGAAATAAAAATAAAGATGAGAGGAGCAAGAAACAGCGGCTGGCTTTACACTTGTGCTCATTTTGATCCTTGCATTCTGCTGTTTGTCATGATTCAGCCCCCTGCCTCTCATACAAGTATCACAGCTATTAAGCTTTCTCAGTTCACTTATACAGGTTATCTCATTAAACTTCCAGCATAGTTTGCAAGTATTAATGTTGGAGTGAGTCTATTAAGCTGTTGGTTTTTACCTGTGCTCCTTTGGATTGCAAGTTGCAGCTTCTGGTTCTTGTAGTTTCTATCAGTGTAATAGTTTGCAGCTGTAGAGTTGCACCTTTCTGACCTTGTGAAATTACTCTTAGAAGTCTTCCATGTGGTAAGTGATGCAGTTGCAATATTGCCTGTCTGGCTTGATTGCTTTCTTGATATTTAAAAGTTCCTCTGATATCCTTTTAAGAAGATGATGATGATTGTGGTCCAGTAGGGTGTGGCTTAAATATCTAACCCTTGGAAACTGTGTGGTTGCTTCACAATGAAGTTATCAGGGAAGATTGTTTCACTCCGTATGGACCTTTACCAGCAGGAAGAAAACCTGGGTAGCCTGATTCTTACGGGTGTCATAGACCTGTCCTTACCTGCTATATTTGCAGTGGAGATGTTGCTTCTGTGTGTTGCCCAGACAGAAGTTTTGCACTGGTCTGGAGTGATTTTTTTCCCACATCCGTGCTTGCACACCTGTGGAGTAAAGAGCACCTCTGAGTTGGGTTTCTGTTGCTCTGTGTGTCTCTTTTTTTTGTGTTGTTTTTCCTGGTATGTACTTTGTAATGTGAACAACAGATCTGTCTGTCTGCATCTCTGCAGCAAGGAGGCTCTGCTTCCAAGCTTGACTTTTATGGTACTTTGGTAGGAAATTTTTTACTGCATGGTCAGTTTTCCAGGAAGTGTAGAGGGGATAGATTTGGCCCAGAGCTCCTTTGGCAGCTAGGGAATATCCTTGCATCCGCTCTTCCTATGGGAGATTCAGCCAGAGGAAGCAACCTGGCCTTGCTTCTACTGTAATTGCTGCTTTGACTTGATAGAAAATACAGAAAATTGAGAATCCAAAGAGCCCCTTTCAGATTTGGGATAAAGACGTTTGTCAGCTGTGATGCCATCTCCTTTCTCATTCCAAGTATTAAAATTAAGTATGCCAAATAGGTCTTGTGCAACTCAAAGAATTTTTATAAGCCTTCAATATGATTTGGAGCTGTATGCCTTTGAAGCAATTGGCTGGGCTTTATATTGCTCCCCTTCTCACCCTCCTCCAGTCATTTGCAATTCATATGACACCCAGCTGATGAGTCTGCAAGTGTGATTCGGAAATCATTGAAATACTTGTTGCCCCCAAACCCCTTCTTTTTTATGAGTTCTGAACAAAAGCTGCTGATTGAGTGAATTTGAAAACTAGGTCTTGCTACATTCACAGGTATTTGGTCCCTGGAGATGAGTTGGTTTTGAAGTAGGACATGTGCGCATTTGATGCTAAAATATGGTAGCTCTGCTGTTTGTTTCCGTTTGCCTTTGAAAATAATTAGTTTAAACCTTCTTGGGAAACATTCAGAATCTAGTTCAACAGAATAGGGCTTTTTTCAGGCTGGCAGAAAACAAAAATCATAATTCTTTGTTGATGACAGGGCTGTGGAAAAATAGCAGCTCAAAAATTTGAAGTTAATGCAGCTCAGTTAGGCTTCTGCAAATAGTTTTCTTTACCTGAGAATGAGGAAGATGAATTCAAAAGAGATACTTTTATAAAAAGCAGTATCCTCAAGCCATATATGTAGAGAAGTGATTTATTTAAACAAAAAATGGACAGAATTTATGAATGGATGTGTAGAACTTGTCAGCAGAAGTAGCTGCCCTTTAGTTGTGTTAAACAGCACACAGTTACAGTACTTGAGAGTTGGGCCAGGGACTGAACCAGGAATTTGAAGAAGAACCTTGTGAATCAGAATTATCTCACAGGTACAGCTCAGTAGACTCTGAGCAGGCCTTCAGGCCAGTAGGGATACACACCCAGAGCTGCAATGAACAGTATAAACCCAACAAGAGAAGCTGCTCTTTTGTACTACACCCCAAATGACTACCAGCTATCCATTTCTTTATTTTTTAAATACCAACATAATTTAGTATATCTATAAGTGTGATAACAAGTGTATCAATGAATTATCTCACACAAGCTGTTTGTATAGCTGGATATGAGCATTCTATTTAAATGCAAGTTGCGAGCTTTGACCAAACCTCGTGCAGTCTGCCCCGCAGTCTCATCAGAATTGTATTTGAGTGGATTTTAAATCAGAATCATCAGATCAACAGGAAAGGATGAGGTTTTCATTGTTTAGCAGCACAAACAGTATTAAACTACATCAGCTTTCTCTGCTGGAATGTAATTATTTTGTGCCTTTTTTTTAAGTCCATATGGATTGTCGACTTAAACTTGTGGCCTTGAGTTTGTGAACTTTTACGGTCTGCTGTGACTGCATGTTCTTTGGGGATTTTGCTTATGTTTTCTCATAACAGAAAACCTAACTTGGTGAACAGTTAAAATGAAGACTGCGGTGGGAGTGCTGTGTAGTGGAGGAGGAAGGCAGCTAGGATGAGCTCTGAATATGTTCATGTCAGTGTCTGTCTGCCGAGTTTGAGGTTGGAATGCTTTATTGCAAAGCAAAGGGAAGCGGACAGGGGAGCTCACAGCCCAGGTTGCTGTGGTGAGAGCACTGACTTAGGGGGGTTGGACTAGATGATCTTTTGAGGTCCCTTCCAACCCCTAATATTCTGTGATTCTGTCAACCTTGTCCGCCCAGCTCTTACCTTCCAGCACAGTGTTGCTTGAGGATTTAAAAACGCACCTTAGATTTCAGAAGATCTTGTTTCAACTATGTCTGGATGAAGTTCGACAAAGGTGCCTCTGTGGCCCAGTATATCTGAAACTCCTTACTGGGTTGACTTTGTCCCTGTGCTAAACCTAGAGACTGACTTCTGCTGAGGGCTAACTGGCTTAGGAGGATTTTGACAACTCTGGCACAGCTCGGATTTGAAGTTCAGTACTAAGAAATATTTTAAGCCCTGTGTCAGATGCGTTTGTAGTAGGGCTCAGTACTATCACTTAACCTTTGTACCCAGGCAGGCACAAATCCTTCTCTGTCTCTTATGGGCATGAATTGTTATAAATAATGGTGGTCAGCTGAGCATTTTTTCTTTTACATGTGCCGATGGGTAATAAAGCAAGTGGGGGCATGAGCCCAGATTAGTGCTATGTCCAAATCAGAGGGAAGAAGAGACTTTTAATCTGCTTTTAGACATGAAAAGCAGATTAAAAGTTTGGCTCTTACATGTTAGAGATTCAGGGCACAGCTGAAAAACAACCCACACTACAGTTGTGTACCTTCTTTCCCTGGTGTACATTGGACACAATCCTTTAGCCTGCAGATAAGAAGTATTCAATGTGACTCTAAGATGTTACTATAGGGGAAAAAAAAAAAGCAGCTTTTTTTTAAAAAAAAAGCTCCATTTAGTACTGCCCAGGCATCCTGTGCTCAGTGCTGATCATACCCTGTGGAATTTGTTGTACCTTGGCACTGGCAATAGTTTTGATGGATCTATTGATGCCCCTGTCAATTAACTCAGTTGCTAGAATTTAAGGTGGACCTTTTCTCTATAAATGTGAATGAGTTGTCACTTTTGATGTGTTTTTCAGTAGGAGGAGAGATTGAATTTAACTCTTCACTTCAGCCAGAACGCATGAATATGACAACTATACCAGATATTTAAGTCTGCATTGACACACTCCAGTAGTGTGCCGAAATGTGGCTAAGCACAAGTAACTGCTTTTGATTTAAGAACTCTTGAGTAATCACTGTGCAAGCTGGACTCACAGGTCTGATGTCTTGCAGGAAAAGGTAGCGGAGGGTCTGACTGTAAGGAAGAATGCCAGTGGCTAAAACACAATGAGATGCATGGCTTGTCCCACCAGCTGGTACTGCCCTCTTCTGGGGCAGCTCTGGCTTGTAAGCTGGTGGTAAACTTCTCTTATTAGTTTCTAATCATTTTTTTAGGTGGAGAGATAGGTAGGTCAGGGCCTTTTTTGCTTGCACTGTGCAGATGCCTGTGTCGGTGGCATTCTGGGGGAGCTGGGACACTGGTCTAGTGTGTCTTCCATCAGTTTTTAGATTTTAGTCACTGTGAGTGTGGTGAAATGTGACAACTCACTTCTGGCTTGCTGGGCTCTCTGCCTCTTGGTCTTGCACTTTAATATGAGCTGCCACTTGAGCTCGTAACTGAAATGCTCAGAAACTTGCTGTTCTGCATTTACACATGATGCCCGTTGCTTAACAAGTCTCAATGCTTAGTAGTTAAAGCAGAAGGCTGAAACTTGCCAAAGTGAGAGGGACTTGAAATGTTTCTACTCTTGCCTACAGAGGCAGTTTGAGGACCAGAATCTAGTAATGTGCTTCCCTTAAAGCTGTAAAGAATATGACTCTTGTGGCTTATTATGGCTGTCCAGAAACCTCTGCACTGTCTACAAGAGAAATCCTCTCAACCAGTGCCTCTGGGAGTGTTTTCTGAGTGTGTATCCTAAGCAGCTGGAAGGCTACACCGTCAAGAAATTGAACAGTAATGAAATGTGGGTGTTTCAGTCTTGGGCACCTGTGAGAAGGGAGACTCTGCTGCTGCAAGATAAACTGAGCTCCTTGGCCAGCGGTGTGCATCTGGTGAAACATCTAGCAAGCTGTTGCGTGTGTCTGCCAAAAGGCTGAGAATAAAACAGAGGATTACAAAGAAAACAAAGTGGTTTCTCATCATACGGACTTTGGGATATACAAAGAAAAATACTGGGTTTCTGAGGAAGGCAGAGGACAAGGGAAGCAAAGGAAGCCCCTCTGGGAGAATCTACCCCAGTGTTAAATTGGAAGTGCATACCAGAGGCAGTTCAGGTGAAGACACAAAGGGTTAGTTCTTTTTTCAGGACTAGTTAAACAACCTTGACTCGGGATTTGGGATCTAGAAAGTAGCCATCTTTCTAGCTGGAAATTATTGTTCTGGCCCAGAAAGTGTAGACTGATCTCAGTGAGGAGGAAAACATAAGAACTTTCTGAAGAAGCTTCTGGCAGTGCTTCATTGGCAAGTTCTTAATTCAGGTAGTGTAGGCATGTTGGTGTAGGTGATGATGACTTGCTCCTGCTCAGGGTAGACATGTGACAATGAGAGTTTACTGAAAGCATCGAAAAGACTGGCTGAAATAGCAGGGACTCAGTGAAAGAAAACAAAGCTAATGGCAACTGTGTGAAACAAAAAAGGTAAGAACAAGCACAGACTGATCCACATGAGGAATTCGGGCCTTCCTGGTGGCTGCCTGCCACTGAGGTGGCAAGGTATGTGAGCAAACAGCTGCCCAGAATGTGCGGGGCTCTGTAAGTGCCTCAGAGCTCAGACAGGTTCTGAAGATGTGATCCTCTGACAGAAGTGGCAATGTTGAAAGCTCTGAGCCTAAAAGCCCTGCATTTCAGACTGGAAGACCATCTTCTGCTGGTAACGTCCTCTGTGTCTTTTAACTTGTGTGTGGTAAATGCCATGGGAAGCTTCATGATCCCAGGAAACTGCAAGTACTCTTTTGGGTTAAGTTTGTGTTGCCCAGCATGTAAAGAGGAGGATGCCAATGACTTGCTAGGTAGTAGAAAATGAGGGTAGAAATCAAAGATTAAATCTGAGGCACCTGGAGAAGGCTGGGCTTTTGAGGTGCTGTTACAGTGTGCTGTATTTTGCTCCCTGGAAGGATGACAGAACAGTACAGATGTTAAATTTGCCTTTCTACAGACACATAGCTGATACCAAATCTGGGCTTAAAAGCATTTTTTTTTTGCACTTACGTTTATGTTTTTGCAGCGCTAAAACAGGAGGTCTCATCTCTTGGTGTTTCCAAAGTACGTGCAAGATCATCCGTGCAAATTTAACATCTTTGAGACAGTTATGTCTTTATGATGCAACATCAGAGAAGTACTGGGCTGCACTTTAGCTGGAGTAGCAGTTGCCCTTAAGCTGCAATCCTCCTATCTTTCTTCAGTCCTCACTCAAGCCTATCTCTAGTATGTTGCTGTATTCTGCAAAAATAGACTTGCTCCCTCCACTCTTAAGTATGATGAGTTTGCTGACAGCAGCGTTGTCAGCTGGTTTGTAGTCCTGCTTTGTTAAACCAGGCGCTAATAACCTTTGATTCATGTTTGACTACAGCGAAAGGCTTAAAACAGCAGGCTCCGAAGCTCCGCACTGGATTTGTTTGTAAATGTAGACACTTAATGGTGAAAAAAGGTATGCCGTCGCTTCAGAGCAATGAAGAGGGGTATTTAAACCTGTGCCCTCAGCACTGGCAAACCATAATTAAGAGTTCAGGCATGTTTGACTGAGGAAGCTTGTCAGCTTGGTTAGGGAGGGGTGTTGTTTTCCTTTTAATGTGAAAGATTGAGTTCTAATTTCCTAGCTGAACATTTGGTGTCATGCGTGCAGAGTGACTGAATGCAGTGGATGAAGATACGGTTTCACTTTGCGGGGTTCAATGTAATTGTTTGACCAGTGAAGTACCTGATCTGGTCGTGTTTTGCTGCAGGATGATGTTGAAGTCTTGGAGATCCCAGTGTCTTCTGCAGAGTGAAAAGGAAATGAGAAGAAAACCAGCAAAACTGCTTCTTTCATTCATTCCTGGCTGTGCTGGCTGTTGCAGTATCCCAGCACCATCCTAACGATGTGTAAGGTGACGTGAGTAACATCTGTCACATGCTGCTTGTTCTTTCATCCTCTTCCCAGGGGTGAGTGCTGTGCTGTGGCCTTGTTTCAAATTTGCATGCTTTTATCCATTTGCTAAAGTCAGGAGGGTTACAGAAATGGATGCTCATCCCTAGGCAAAGCTGCTCTCAGAACTCTGGTGGACATACTGAAGGGTGGTGGTGTTTGGAGGAGAATAGTTCTGTGATTACTCTGTAACAGAATTTGACCTTGCTTAGATTTGGTCTGTATGCAGAGGAGAATTCAGCCTGTGAGAAAAGGAAGGGTGCATAGCTGGGTTTATGGTTAAAGAGCTATTATAAGGTGGCTGAAGAAATCACATTGAAGTGGGCTCTCTTTCACTCTGGTGATTTAAAGGTGGTCTTTTGTCAGATGTACTCTAACGAGCTTTGTGCTGAATCCGTTGGAGCCATCCCTGGCACATCCCCTCTTGCTTCACAACCATTACATTAGTGGGATGGGAAGATACTAAGGCAAATCCCTGCTAGGCTGGCAGGTTGCCTGACAGCTGACCCTAGCCGCAAGGAGCACTGCCCTGGGGATTTAGCTGCCTTCTTGCACCAGAGTGGCTGTCAGAGGCAAGATTGTTTGCTGACCTGGAGAGTTCAGTTAGTTCTGTACCATCCCACGATGGTTTGCTAGTGCAGCCCTGCTCTGTGGTCCCTTCAGGAACTAAAGCGCTTCCTGGGAAGAGTTTCTTTAAGAAGAAATCCTGAACTTCTGGCCTCATCAGCCTGTGAACAACGTGTGTGGAGTTGGTGGCTGCAGGGAGCAGGATTTCTCAGATGGAAATGATGCTGTAGTCATGCTTTAGTCCAAGCATGACTGCCTTTGGCAAGTAAGGGTTTAATTTAGGGATGGTCTGAAGCAATTCCTCGACACAAAACTGCAGCTTAAATGGAAGAGACTCTAGCTGAAGCATGGTGAGGTTGAAAATCTTCTGCCAGTAAGTAGTGAGGGCAGGGTCCAAGCCAGGAATCAAGAGGAGGGACCCCAGGAAAGCAGTGCCCTCACCCCTGCACTGTGGTGCTGCAGCCTCTGAATATGGCAGATTACTAAAACAGGGTCCTCAGACAGGGTGAGGGGATGAGCTGAGTCCAGCCACGAGCAGGAGGAGATGGTGTCACAAACAAAGCTGGAGATGGAGACGGTATGAGTCCAGGAGGTTCATCAGGAGAAACATGGGAGACAGGCACACCCCTTGGCTGCAACTCAGGCTGGGACTAAGTGCCCTGGTTTGAGTGGAGATCCTGCTCTATGTGAGATCACCTAGTGGAGATCACCTACTCTAGGAGATCCTGCTTTGGCAGGGGAGTTGGACTGGATGATCTTTCAAGGTTCCTTCCAACTCCGAACATTGTGTGATTCTGGTCTGGGGGTAGAGGACCCAGGTGGGGCTGCTGAGTGCAATAAGGGAGGACTGACACTGAGCTAAATGCTCATCCTTTTGATGTTAATGGACCTCCACCACATGAGGAAGGTGTCTGTTGCTGGTACTTACTACTGTATTAATTCTTTAGCAACGGGTTGATGGCCAAAGGTGTGGTGCAAAAGCACTGATGTGCAGGAGAATCCCTACTTGCAATTGCAGTGATCTTGAAAAATCAGTACTAACAATATTTAGTGGTTTTATTTTTTTTTTAAGGGCTGGAATTTTTTCAGAGCCTATGGTACCAGTGTTCATTTGGAAAGCTCAGGGACTAAGTATAAAATGAATGCTGAGACTGTAGTCTATTTTTAAAATAAGTATAAAGAATATAACAGGAAGATAACAACTTGTCTTGTACTGGATCTGGGTGGGATGAAGGTAATTTTCTCACTAATCTGTATGTTCTGTATTTTGGGTTTATGACTAATGCAGAGGAGATAAGAGAGCAGTGTTTTGGCTGTTGCTGAGCTGTGCTTGCAGAGTGTCAGAGATTTCTTTTTCTTACCCTGCTCCTGCCAGTGAGCAGGCTGGAGGTGGGCTGGAAATGAGGAGATGACACAGCCAGGACACCTGACCTCAACTAACCGAAGGGACGTTCCATGCTGTTTGATGTTGTGCTTAACAATAAAAGCTAAAGGGAAGCAGGAGGTGGGAGCTGTTCATGCTTAATGGCATTTATATTACCAAGTAAGTTATGTGTGCTGAGGCCCTGCTTCCCGGGAAGTGACTAAATACCTACCTGCTGACAGGGAGTAGTGAATAAATTCCTTATTTTGCTTTCCTTGAGCATGTGGGTTTTGCTTCACCTGTTAAAGTGTCATTATCTCCATCCATTAACCATCACAGACTGGTTGAGGTTGCAAGGGATGTCTGGAGTTCATCTTGTCCTCCAGCCCCCCTGGGGTTCCTCTATTGGTGAATTCTGGGTTTCTGTCTTGGGACAGGGGCTGCTGTACAAGGCCAGGACGTCTGGGTTTTCCCAAAACACT
The DNA here is from genome assembly GCA_020746105.1 of Trogon surrucura. Classification (NCBI taxonomy): domain Eukaryota; kingdom Metazoa; phylum Chordata; class Aves; order Trogoniformes; family Trogonidae; genus Trogon; species Trogon surrucura. Next base: position 47,548,786 of record CM036621.1, on the reverse strand, counting down.
GGTGTTAATTAGATGATGGGTGCCAGATTTCTTCAATTTCTTGGAAAATGCTTCTTTGGTGTTTTACCGAGGGAGCTGAAAGCATTTGAGCAATCATTTTGCTTAATACTTTACACTTAAAATTCACTTTTGGTAACAAAAGAAACCTTGCATTTAAGAATCTATATGGTTCTGTATTGCTTGCTTCATATCAGAGAAAAACAGAGCCAGAATTACCTGCTCTACATCTGTTCACCTGCTTTAAGTTGTGCTAATAAACATCTACCAGAGTCTGACCTGAGCTGCAAGCTAAATTCTCGTGTGCAAATGTTTGCTGTAAACAATGCAGCTGTTATCAAGGCGATTAGAGAGAGATGTGCTTGAAGGGAATGCACATTCGCCAAAAGATGAACATGCAGCAGTAGCTGCTTTCTGTTCCTAAGAGAAAAATCTCACTGCTGCATCAAAACATCAGTTGTATTAGCTAGTGCATGCGAGTTATTTGAGGCAGTGTATATACAGGGTCTGTGTGTGTGGTTCTGAATTTATAGTCTTGTCAGCATCCTGCTTCTAGCTGCCTTTTTTTCTTTTTTTTTTGAGGCTTGCCTTGATATGCTGTCCACAGCAGCCCAGTGTCTTGCAGAATTTGAAATCCTTAGTTAAATGCAACTGCACTAATGAAGCCTTAACTCAAGGTGAAAACTTTTTTTTGACAGTGAAAAGGGGAGGGGAGAAGAGAGAAGACATAGACAAAAAATGAAGAAAGATAGGAAGGATTCTTGTAAAATGGAATAGCTTATTAAAGAGGTTCAAGCAGGAAGGAGGGCAAGAAGAAGAGATTGTCTCACGGGATATCTACGTGAAAGCAACAAGCAGCCCCAGGTCTGCAAGGTTGAATCTATTCTTTTTTGTTTTGTTTTAATTTGGGGAAGCAGAAACTGTTGGACCAGCATAAGACATTGGACAGTGCCAGGGGGACCTTTGTGGTGCAGAAGGGGACAGACAGATGGGACACCTGACATCCATGGGGCATCTGTCTGTAGCTCACTTCCTTACAGTAGTACCTCTGTGTTTGTCACAAAATTGAAGCCTAAACCATGCTCACCTCTATTACCGTAGGAGGATGGACTCATCCTTCAGTGTGAAGAAATACCCTGGTTTAAGTAATTTCCATCGAAAATGGAAGGAGAAAATACGTAGTTTCATATACTTGTTTTTCAGTTTGATATCAGTTGGTTCTTGCTTCGTGAGTGTTGAAATTTTACTTTGAACCTGCTACTTGGTCTTTTCTTGTTACTGTACTAGAAATATAAAAGACAAGTGTAGTCTGAGGTGAGATTGCTGATACTTCACAGCTGAACAGTGAAGCAGTTTGCTAATCATTTCAGGTCTTTGACCAAAATGGAAACTAAAGATTGCCAGCACCAGCAATGTGCAGAGTGTTCTGCCTCTTGCTTGCTAATGTCTGTTACATTTTTTTAACTTGCATGAAAAGCAGCCTAGCAAATTAGAAACACTCAGTAGGCATTATCCTGCTCTTAATTATGTAGGAGCACAGACACTATTCACACCAGTAATAGGAAAACTACCAAAGCAAATGCAGGGGACTTGAATGCCATGTTAAGGTCTCAGCTCTTAAATGTAACTCAATTTGCAAGTTGATACTGCATGCTCTAAGTATGGGGGTCTGTGCTTCCCTGAGCAGTCCCCTAGATTTATCTAGTGTGTGCAATCGTAGGATGCAAACTATATTTGCAGGGAGTTTGCATACATGAGTTAGCAGCCAGGGGAATAATTAGATTGCATTGAGATTTGGTGGCATGGTTCTGGATTTCTCTTATCCCCCTAGGAAAACATTAATTGCTTCTGTTGTGCCAGACCTGTGCAGAAGTGGATGCACACGTTGCTGCCTCAGTGCTACTCTGGCTTTGTAAATTATATATGTTATGCCTTGAAATTGGCCTGATCTCCTAGAGTTGCTCTTTGTCAGCCTCTTCTTGCAGTTCATGAAGGTTCACAGCCCTGAGATGCCAGGAGGGGGGTTGCCACAGACTGCTCCTGAATTTTGTCAGTGTGAGAGACCCAAGAGATAATGGAGAAAGCAATCACTACACAATACTTTGCATAAGCCATTTGGACCACATCATCTGGTGAGGCCGCATCTGGAATATTGTGTCCAGTTCTGGGCCCCTCAGTTCAAGAAGGACAGGGAGCTGCTTGAGAGAGTCCAGCGCAGAGCCACAAAGATGGTGAAGGGAGTGGAGCATCTCCATTAGGAGGAAAGGCTGAAGGAGCTGGGTCTCTTTAGCTTGGAGAAGAGGAGGCTGAGGGGTGACCTCATCAATGTTTATAAATATGTCAAGGGGGAATGTCAGGAGGATGGAGCCAGGCTCTTGTCAGCAGTGTCCGTTAACAGGACAAGGGGCAATGGGTAGAAGCTGGAACATAGGAGGTTCCACAAAAAATATGAGGAAAAACTTTTTCAGTGTGAGGGTGACAGAGCCCTGGCACAGGCTGCCCAGGGAGGTTGTGGAGTCTCCTTCTCTGGAGACATTCAAAACCCGCCTGGACGTGTTCCTGTGTGACCTACTGTAGGTGATCCTGCTCTGGCAGGGGGATTGGACTAGATGATCTTTGAGGTCCCTTCCAACCTCTAACATTCTGTGATTCTGTGATCTCCAACCTCTGTTGCTCTTCCTGAAACACCTGAGTTATTACTTAGTATGTGTTACTTGAAGCTTAGCAGGTGTTGGAGCTTTTAATTCTACAGTTAAGTCTTGGTGTGTGCTTGCTGTTGTCTGCTGAGGGTTATTTGGTGTATGGCCCTAAAGTAGCCACTTTAACTATTCCCACTGTACAATCATGTCACCAGTCAATCTTCTCATTTGCTGATGTAGGCTCTATTTTTATTTTGTGGCTGAGACCCATAGTGGAGAGTATTGCCTGGACATAGTCCTGGAGTACATTTTTGTTACAACAGCATGAGGGCTTCACAGTGGACTGTACTTTTTGCATTACATACTTGTAATGAGACTTAAAAGCATGAATGAAATGTGACTTTAATTGCTAAAATGTCTCATGGCAAACTTATAAAACATGTCAGGATTGAGATACATGCTGGACACAGGCACCAAGACTTTGAGTAGGAAAACATGAAGCAGCTTCTTCTGATTTGAAGATTTTAATTGATAACCCTGAATGCCCAGACTGCTTTTCTGTAGGCACCGGTGGGCTTTGGGCATGGTGGATCTAATCCAGGTAAATGGAAGCTAGCATGAGGTGGTAGTTAAAATCCAAAAAAACCCCGAGATTTGTCTTGAGTGCAAGTGAAAAGGCAGACATGGCTTGTTTATGTTTAAGTCAGAATATACATCCATATATTTCTGGGTTAAAAAGAATAAAAAAGCAGTGGAAAGAACACAATAAAGCAGGTTAGCAGCAACAGCTAATTTTGCTCTCTGTTTTGTCCTTATAGTTCCAGGAGATACTTGCAAGTCTGCCTTGAGTTACCGTTAGGGAAACTGTGTGCAGATGTGTAGAACTGAGGTGAAAGTAGTTGCTGGGTTCAGTCTTGAATGTCCCGTGTTCTGCGCGCAGTTCCTTGCTCAGCTGATTGGCTCTCAGGATTTTGTGCTGATTTTGGAAGGCTTCCTTTGTCAGTGAGAGGGTGCCCAGGTGTATGAGAGGATTCCCTCTGGGGCGAGAGATGTGTTTTTTAGACCACGAAACATTATGTTGCTTCAGTATGGTCCATCTTTGAGATGCCTGAAGTCCCTCAGAAGGTAACTGTACTCCCAAACTGGTCAGGAAATGTTGATTCAGAGAGACCAAATTCAGTGGTATCTCATGATGTGTGCGTGAAAGTGGCTTTGCCTCTGATTAGGTAGGGTTAGTTTACCACATTCTGTGACTGAAGTAGCCCCTGACATTTGATGTAGGCATCTGGCCCTGAAGTCTGGTTTCATTTGTATCTCAGACTGTTCGGCTCCTAATGTGAGTAGCTGTAACATTGATTTCAAAGAAAGCAGGTAGCACTGGCATGTGGTTTCTATTTTGGCCTCTGATAACATCATATTACCATTGCATTTTTAAAATACTCCTAAGAAAATACTATGGCTGTGTATACTTAAGTTTTCTTCCTTCCACGAAGACAAAAAGCTGAAAATCCCTCCCCATGTGGAACAAGAAAGCTCTGTAGAAATACCTTTTACACTTCAGAAGTGGTAGTGGGCTGGGAAGTGTCTATTTTTAGACTTGAAGGGAGAGCACTAAACAGACATGATTGTTATTATTAAGCTTCTTTCTGTGTGTATTTCTGTGCTTAGTTATTGCTATCGGATGCATGGAAATCATTTCATATGAAACAAGTGCAGATGGGAGCAGTTGTCAAACTGCTTTCTGTGCTTTCAAAAAGCATCTCAGTGGGACACTTGTTAGGCTGGCTCAGAAAGGACCTTGTGTTTTCAAAGCCTTGTATATGAGTGTAAAGCCTGGTATTCTGAGAAATGCTTTCGTGTGGGGTAAACTGGGAGACTCAGAGGGGCCTCTGTAGGGACACGGTTTATTGCTCAAACCACAACTGCCTGTGGGACAAAGCTGAACATTGCTTCAGCCTGAGTTTCCTACAAGAGAAAACAAAAAAAAAGCTTTTTTGGCACCTATATATCTGTTACGTTGCCTTTTTTTTTTCCCCCTGTACTTGGAGGCATTGTTTACCATTGCCACTTCCTAGTTCAGCATGAGACGTTTTGTGCAGCTCTTCAGGAAGACCACATGGTGTGAAGGAATAGGAATCTCCCATGCCTGTGTGAGCTGCCGGTATCTAGGAGGTGAAGCAAGTTGTGAAACCTAACTGCTTTCCTCACCTGACCCACTGGGCAGGTTTCCTAAAACCTCTCTGGAATGGCATCTGAGCTGAAAGATAGACTGAAACAGCACTTGCTGCAAGGTTTGTGTTTTCCTTGGTGGATAACAGGTTTGGAAGAGAGGAGGGCTGAAGTGGCTCTAAGGTTTTTGTGGCGCCTGAGGGAGATCAGGAATTGTAGAATCTAAACCAACGTGTTGTGATATTTCCCCTCACAAAATATGTGATGTTGAGGTGGAAACTGGAGCTTTCTGATGTCTCCTGCAGTTTGTGTGGAGCTGCTTTGGCAAAACAGTTGACTTCCTCATCTTGGGCCAAATAAATTGCTCTGTGTTGAGCTTGTTTTTGCTTTGCTGCTCTCAGACATCTTCCTGGGGAGGACTTCAAGTGGAGCAGCTGAGTGTAGGGCTCTGAAATACAGGCATGCCCCTGTGCTAGGCATGATGTAGTAGCATGACAGGGCTAGTGACTGCCTGGGTCAGCTGTTAGCTCCACTGCTGGGTCATATATTTAAGCTCATGAGTTTTGGGGTTTTTTTCCTTAAAAGCAAGGCAGTTGAGAGTGATGGTGTAGTATTTCTTAATGTCCGTTTGCTGTAGCTGGCCCTGCAGAAAACCTTGTTTCTTAGTTGTCTGTGACTGAGGAAATTCTCTCCTCCTTTACCACAGGCAACACCTGCGAGTGCTTCTGCTGGCAACCTGGATTCAGTCTGAAAGTTCAGGCAGTGCACCACCTTGTTGCAGGATCTTGCTTCAGTCCAGTTAGTTTAGGTAACCTTACAAGTGCCAAAGCTTCTTGCAAATTCAAGAAGGTCTGGACTGAGCTGCTTCTCTTTTTGTGCAGGACAGAGACTGCCAGACGGGATCACTCCATGTACGTGCTGTATCTGACTCTGGTCAGGCATACCTAAAGCAAACTCCTCACTGTACAAACTTTCTGCTTTGACCATTTTTTCTTTTCCATAACTTCTGAGCTTGCGGAACATACATTCTGATAGTGCTGGCCTTAGTTATCCTATTATAAAAATGTTACCTCTGCGTGGTTCTTTATAAAAGTAATACAGGAAACACATGGGAACACCCCTCTTCTTTCTGTTTTGGTCAAACTTACCAAATCTTTTTCCTTAACTTCCAGCACTTCTCAAGAAAAGATTTTCAATAACTGGGAAAAGATTGACACTATTCTTCTAGGGCTGAATGTGCCACATGACAAAAAATAGCTATTAATATTGCAACTGCATATTTTGCCAGAGGGTGGCAGCGTTGAAAGGGTTTGCATTTATTGCTGTGGGAAGGGGAATGCTTTTTGTCTCAGCTGGGGGAAGAAAAATGCCAGTCTGCTTCACAGACAAATTAGCGTATGTACCCAAATAGCTCCACCTTCAACCAAATCGAATGTTGAACAAATTGAAAAAAGGTTTGGAATTTGGATTGAGTTAAGCTTAAAGACTGCCAAAAAAACAGTGACCTTCCCTGACACAGTGCTGTCTTTGAGAAGAAAACAATCTGTTGATGAAATTGGTTATTTGTTAAAATACACAGTGCATGAATGTGGAGGGAGAGTTAAATGTATGTAAAATCATCAAGCTTTTGGAAATGTAACCAAAACACTTATTTAAATAACACTATTCAAGAGACTTCAATTAGCAAATCTGTGGTCCTCTTACTGTGCTGATTTGTGAGGAAACAATGCAGGGTATGTATTTTTTCCTACTTAAATATGTTCTATCAGGTCGTGTTGGTACAACCTTTAGAATATTTATCAAAATATTCATTGCCTGCTTCTCCATTCAGGCTGTAGAGATGGCATCTATCTAGGCAAGCGACTGAAATATGTATTCAATCTCCTCTTATTACCAAATACAGTGGTTTTATTCTGTCTGTAAGGCGTTGATCTGGTACTTACATATGCTGCCGTGTGCAGTGCAAGCAAACCCAGCCAGTTCTTGTACAGTAAATTAAGAGCTGCTCTGCAGCACAGTGTGGGAGCTCCAGATGTTGGCTGGTCCCCTCTTGCTTGTACTTGGGCATGGGGAGAATTTGACCCACCAGGCTGTGCCAAGGTTGGGTTTGTGTCTGGGTGACTTAGATACATTGGCTTTGGCCAATATAGTGTGATCCTCCCTGTTCTGCTGTGCCTTTCTCCCATGGGCTCTGATAGCAGGATGAGCCTTGTGAGCAGGCTCATCCCGCTACACTTGCACACCCCTCTTGGTGCTGTGCTGCTTGTGTAGTTCCTCCACAACAAACTGATTTTCTTTCCTTCCTGTGCCCCTGGGAGAGGGCAGAGGGAATGGAGGTGTTCAGTGTTAGAGATGACAGAAGTGCATTTGCAAGTCAGGTCAGGCATGAGCTGGGCAAATGCAGTAGGTTCTGGTTATAGTAAATGGATACCCACCAGGAAAGAGATGTGTATATGGCAGAAACAAAATCCTGTCAACCACAAGCAAAGGTGTTTCCCAAGGCAGTGGTTGGTGATGCCTCTGCAGACCCTCAGGAGGGATGTTTCAGTAATGGGATAGTTGCTGGGGTGGTGCTTGCAGACTTACAGGAGAGTAATGGGAGCTGTAAGGGTGAAATGTGGCCAAATCCTGCATCCAACTGAGTCCCAGTGAGGCAACTGCTGTGGCTCTCCACGAGTATTGAGAAGGCAGTGGGTTACCAAAACCATTTTAGAGGGCACTTAGAAGAAGTTAGTGCTCAAGGGGCTTCTGTTGGTGCTGCTTCTGTTGGTGAAACCTCTTTCCTCTCCTGTGGAAGCCTAATTTCCTTGAAGGCTGTCTCCCCAGATGTTGTGCTGATGAACTATGTGAAACTTCTGTGTGGTTGTGATAGACTTAGCCAGTTAAATACAGCTGATGTGTCTAGCAATTCAGCCACCGAGACAACCACTAAATACTTTAAGCACCACCACGGCTGTAGCTAGCATGAACTATGAATGAAGTGGAAACAGCGTTTCTTTAGGGGTTTGGGGCATTTGGAAACCTTTTCCTCTCCAAATAGTTGGTGTCAGTAAGAGCGAGGCTCCTCTATCTGGTGGGATGAGCTGGGAGTGGGGCACAGGCCCATGGGGATGCAGCAGCAGAGGTGGATGTGGGTTAAAAGGTCTATGGAAAGCCCCAGGTGAAGTGAGGGGGTGGACCAGGGCCAGGATCCATCTCAGGGTGCAGACAGGAGCAACAGGAGTTGGGGCTGTAGGCCAGGTTGCAGCATGGGTCCAAGGGGACCCTGAGAGATGGGGTCTGAGACAGGCCCACCTACCCTATAGCTGGGGCCAAGACTGGGTGCCCGTCACAGAGCCATCGCAGTCCCTGGGCAGGACTGCACGTAGAAGCTGCTGGTGAGGCTGCTTGGGACAGTTAAGGTCTGTTGGTGCCGTTGGAGTCCTGTGAGTGTGCCATCCTGATTTTTGTGGTTCTGCACTTCAGACATGCTCTTCCGTTCAGTGGCATCTTAATTGATTATTTTTTTCCATGTGCGGACACTACCTGGAAAGCTTGCTGCTCGCCAAGCCTATAAGAATGGGAAATGTTTTCACAGATAAATATTGATTAGGCAATAAGTCCTGGCTTCTAACTTTCCACATTTGAGCAATGTCCTCAGTATCACTTGGAAAAGCAAGGACGAAATATAACAGGCAGCTTTTTCTGTTGCTTACGCAGGTCAGCACCCTAATTTAATGAAGACTGAGATTTCTCTGAGCTTAACTATGTTTTGACAGTAGATGGTCTTTTGAGGGTAAAGCTCCTCAGCTGAAGATGCTTTTTGAGTTGTTTTTTCTACTGTGACTAGGACTCTAAGCTGAAGAAAAAACAAATGTTGCAGAAATGATTCCAGGTTTACCAAGTGAATTGCACTGTAATTTGGCATCTGTCAGCTGAGTCCGGGCCCTAAGCTCACTTCCTTGGCTACTTTCTCATTTAATCCTTAGCTGGTCAGCTCTTATAATTGGATCAAACAGCTAAAATACACAAAATAGAACTGAAACAGAATTCCAGCCTGACAGTAGATCACAGAAGCCTCTTCTCAAAGACTGGCGGTTGGCTGAGTATCTTCTGCCAAATTTATTATCCTGGGGAATTCTGACACTTTCCATGTGATGTACTACACAGCTCGATGCCTTGAGATGAGACACCTTAAAAGCAACAGTAAGCTTTCTCAGAACTCAGCTGGGCTTTGTGCTCATGAATAAAGTATTTCCTTCCTTGTTTTATTTATGCATTTTGTGTGCTGAGATACGAGTGGTGACAGAAGCAAAATCAGGAGACTGTTCTGTGAAATAAAATGAGGTTTTATTTCTCTGCCTGTCAAATGTTTGGTGTCCACAGTGGACTGCAATTATGCACCCCTTGTAGCAGAAAATATCTGTTGCGTGCAGGGCTGTGCAGGCGGTGGGCTGTGATGCTCTTGCCTTACGACAGGCTGACCAGTTCAAGTCAGGCTTCAGCGGTTTTCAGCCTTTTGTGTCTTGAATTGGGGTTGAGCTTTTTGCTATTGCTTGGTCTGTCTTTTCTGTCCTTTCTCTTGCATGTGGCGCCTGAAAGAGACGCAGAGGCCCCCGGGATTTGAGCAAGGCGGGGGTGAGAAACTTCTTGCCTGGACAGGCACTGCCATTCCCCAGCAAGGAAGACCTCCTACCTGGAGGAGGATGGGCTTAGAGAACACTTAAAAGGGACAGATGTAAATCTGTGGGCCTTGGTGGGATGCATTCAGGAATGCTGAGGGAGCTGTGAGTTCACACTATCCACAAGGGTGACTGGCTGCTGTCATCGTGAGGCCACTGAGTGCCTTTGGAAGAGGTCACTGGGAGAGGTTCCTGAGGAATGGTCAAGAGTGGTCATTGCTCCTATTTTCAAGGAGGATCTGGATAACTACAGACTGATCTGCTTCACCTCAACCCCTGGGAAAGGTGGAGGAACTAATTCTGGAAACCATTTCCAGGCACACCAAGGACAAAGTGACTGGGGAGCAATAGTATACTGGTCGTAGGAACCTGGGTGATGGGAGGGACACAAGGTTTCCTCAGCCCATTCACAGACAATAAAAAAAATTTTGGGAGGGGTGACTGGTGTGTTAGATGGGTTTGCTGCTCTTCGAAGGGTGCTTGACAGGCTGGAGAAACTGGATAGAGGCAAATCTTGGAAGTTGAACAAGGGGAAATGCCAAGTCCTGCCCCTGGGGAAGAGTGAAGGATGCAGCAGTGCTGCCCGCGGCTGGCAGAGGAGCGGCTCTGCAGGAAAGGACCCAGGGATCTGCTGGGCCTGTGGGGGGGGGAGAGAGTGGGTCAGGGGACCCCAGGGGACCACTCACAGTGCTCCTGCCTGTGGGGCTCAGTGTAAAAGGGCCCTGAGCAGAGCCCTGGGGCCTGTGGTGCTGCTGGGCTGGGAGTGCTGCCAGCAGCTGCGCCTCCGCTCACCCCGTGCCCCTGGGCTTCCTGCCTCCGGTGTGCGGCTGCGGAGGAGCAACGTTTGTCAGGACAGGTCACCTTTCCTCGGAATGGTACGAAAGGTACAGCTGCTTCTCTGATTTTTTGAACTATCGTTGGGACTCTGGGCTCAAACGCTCCTGTCTGCTGCCGAGTCCAGTCTGGGACTTCTCTGCTCAGGGCCTAGTTGCCATCTGGAAGGTGTGGATTCCATATGAACATATTCATTCATATCTTTGAATATATCTACGTAATTGTATATAGTTCAACATCTTCATTGTTATGGTTAGTATTATTTTCTTTTTCATTAAATGGGTTAAAGTTTTTTTTCCAGTCTCACAGTCTTTCTTCCTGGTTCCCCTGTTACCCTACCCTGGGAGGCTGCTGGGGCATCACGGAGAGCCTCTGTCAGTTAGTGGCTGGCCCAGCCCTAAACCTCAACAGTTCCCCAGGCCACAACTAGTAGCACCAGCAATGGGACGGAATAAAGCTACCAGCAGAGGGGACATCTCTTGCTGTCAGAGCAAAGCAGCAGGTCCCCAGCAGCAGTGGGGACACAACTTGGTGATCCTTACTGACAACCCGGGGCACTGCGCCTACTCTGCAGCTGCAGATCTGCAGGCAGGCTGGGAACCTCTTGCCAGAAGACACAAACTTCCATCTTACCCCATTAGACAGCCCAGTGTTAGGCCTGGACAGCATCATTCTTTTTTTTCCTGGAGTTCTGCCTGTGCCCAGACCTCAGCTGTGCCAAGGGAGCTTGTAGACATCTATGCCAGAGGCTGTCCCCACTCCTTCACCCTCTTTTTTTTTTTTTTAATTTACAGAATAGCTTGACTGAAAAATCCAACTTACTGCTCAGCCATTCTGATGTTCCAGTAGAATAGCTCCGTAACTGTACGTATGTTACATTCAGTACAGATACCAGACTTTAAAAACAAAAATCAAAAGAACTCTCCCAAACCCCTAAACAAACAAAAAGCCAAACACACAAAAAAATAAAATCAACAAACAAACTCTGCAACAGGCTCTGTTTTTAGCAGAGCTGCTCATTAGAGCTTGCTACATCTTTGAGCAGATCAGCTTGGCAATCTCGATCACTATGTTGTCGCGTATTTCCACAGCAGAAATTTTGCATTGTGTATTCTGTATCTGTACTATTACTGCAGGGTGTGAGCCACTAATTATTCAGGCAATGCAAACACAGCGGCCTGTTTTCCTGCATAGTTGTTGCTGTAGATCGCGTTTGCTGAGCATCCAGCTCACAGTGGTCCCCACCTGGGTTCTTCTCTTACTTGTGGGACATCTAGTGGCAGAAAGGAGGCTCTATCTAGGAAGTCCAAAATGAATCCAAATGATTCCTGTTTAAAAAAAAAAAGGCACTGAAACTTTATTTTTGCCTGCACCTTACTTTATAAGGTTGAAAGCACTGTGTAGATTTTAAATATCGGTATTTGGAAACATTTTTGTCTCTTAGTTACAAAAGCAGTTTGTATGCAAACAGCAAGGACAAGCTGCAGCTTAGTTTTGTTAGCACTGCTCTGTTGGGAAATAGTTTCAAGTCTCACTGAAACAGTTTTACCTGAATAAGGTTGATCTTTGTTCCAGTTTACTTCTGTCTCATTTATGACACCCAACTGCTCCTTCCAGAAGGTGTTTATACCTTTTATATTGGTGGTGTTTCTTTCTCTGGTATATCCCACTGTTGGCCATAAGGTTCTAAGGGCAGATGTGGGGCTCCTCAGCAGCTGGGATGGACTTCAGCCTGGCTGTAAACATTGTGGGAATACACGTGAGAAGTGAGGTGGGTGGCAGGAAAATACGTTTTCTTCACAAGTCTTGCTACACCTGCAGGATGTTCAGTGTGTTGCTGGATAGCCTTGGCTGGAAATACTTGGTGGAAAGAAGCTTAGGCTTTTAACGGATACAACATGAGATGGGACAGCTCCCTTTTCTGTTCTGTTTTCCTCTCCCCAGGCCTGGAAGAGGTGTAGTGCAGTCCAAATAATGCATGCAAGAGGTGTCTTCTAAAGCCAGCAGCCCTGGGTTCTGCATGGCAGTGAGCTTGACCAGCCAGAAGTTTCCTGGGTATTGTTTGGCTCCTCCACTTTTTTTTTTACTATGGCTCTGTGAGATAATCATGGAAGCAACAGAATGTTCTTCCACTATTTTTTTAAAATTTTTTTTCTTTTTGCCAAAGCCCAGGCAAAACATCATTTTGATGGCATTGGAAGGGCTAACCTGGACTTCTGCAGCGGCCTCGGATATTTCATAGGAGAATCAGATCTGGAGAACTATGTAACTGCCTTTAAATGTCTGCTTTAATGGTGTTTTATCACCTTTCTAGTACTTAACCTGTTTGGGGTTTTCTTTTTTTTTTCCATTATGTTCTGTAGCCTTAAGGGCACAGAATTCATTTAGAAAGCAAATTGATATTCCTCTGACCCTAAGTTTTGGGGGTTTGTTGTAGCAGAGCCCTAATGGAAAGATTAGCTGGAAATCTCTAAGCATTTCTGAGCTTTATCAGTAGGTCTCTGCACTTCAGATTCCAAAGGCGGTCATGGTTCTTGCCCTTGCAACCGGTACACACCACGTACCACCCCTGAGTGTGGACTGATGTGCACTTTAATACTAGGTAGCATCTTCTGAGCAGGTGGAAGACTTCTGTGGCCCAATGAGGCTCTCCTGTGGCTTAGCCCCCATAGGCATCTAAGCACCACATAGACGTACATTCTCTCCCTCTCATCCTCAGCAGAATGGGGAACAAAATAGGAAAAGCAAAAGGTCCTCCTTCTTTTCCTTGGCTGAGCATGATGCTACATGGTGTTGACTATTCCTTTGGTCAGTTCAGGTCAGTTGCACTCGTGGTGTCTTCTCCCAATTTCTTGTGCATGTCCAACTGACTCGTTATGGGGTAGAGCTGGAAAAAGACAAAGCGTTGATGTTGTGCAAGCATTTCTTGGCAATACCCGGGACACTACTGTCTTGTCAACACTGTTATAGTCATAAATTGAAAAGACAGCAGCATATGGACTGCTATGAAGAAAATGAGCTGTGTCCCTGTCAGACCGAGCTCATGCTTTCAGGTGATCCAGTCACTCAGGCTGCATTCAGCAGAGCTACTATCACTGGTTGCTAAACCATGTAGGAACAAATTGGGAGGTGCTGGAGCCAAGCGAGGTAGGATGTCCATGCATGAAGCTGTCTGTCTACAGCTTGATATTCAAGGGTGTTTGCCACTCAAGAGAAGTTGGAGCAACAATTAGGTCCATTCTTGTTAATCTTCTCCAGTTCTGGAAGAAGGAACTTTTGAAAAAGCAATTGCTTTTGTCCCTTTCCCCTACAGTGCTCTCTAATAAGTCATTCCCCAACTTATGCTGGAACCTGGGGTTGTTCCTACCCACATGCAAGACTCTACATTTACCCTTGTTATATTTCATTAAATTTTTCCCCGCCCAACCCTCCAGCCTGTCCAGATCTCACTGAATGGCAGCACAGCCTTCTGGTGTGTCAGCCACTCCTCCCGGCTTGGTGTCATCAGCAAACTTGCTGATAGTACTCTCTAGTCCCTCATCCAAGTCATTGATGAATATATTGAATAATACTGGTCCCAGTACCGACCCTTGAGGGACTCCACTGGATAGTTGTTTGAGTGGAAAGGGAAGGAACTGCACGTAGGCAAGAGGTGTGCCTGGGAGACAGCAGGTGTGTAGGAGCAGTAGTGGTCCAGGCCTGGTGGGCCATACCGCCTCCTTAGGTGTCTTCCTGGTACTTGCATAGTTTGGTGCTCTGTGCTCAGCTGGGACAGTACTTGGGAGCTCGTGGAGTGGAGGATTTTTCCTTGTGGTGTTCTGAACACTTGTGATCCTGTACCAGGACAGCTGGACTTGAATTCGGATTTGTCACATGGGCACAGAGCCAGGATATCTTTTCTACTGACAGGAATCTTCTGGTTTAGCAGCTCTGTGCTCTCATGGCATCCTGCATTTCAGGTGTTCACTAAAAGCTCCAGGAAATTCTCTCCTTTGCTACATGGAGCTTACGTGTGCCTGAGAGCTGGTGTTTCTCTTCTCAGCGCATCTGCTGCTGTGCTTACACACGTTCCCAAGGTGTATTCCCACCCATCGCTCTATGTGGTGGAGACACCAAGACTGTTGGTACGTTTTGTGTCTCTGTGTTGTACCATTTACTGGTTTTGTGTGGACTGGGGATGTCCTGTCCCAAGTGACTCTCCAGGATGGAACCACGAAGTATGTGTGGGAGGGGCTGGACATGGGGCTTCCTTTTCATGGGGAGGGAAGGCTTCAGGGTGGAAGACCAGGGGCTTCAGAGACATCCACCTGGGCATCCAACACCACAAGGCATTTTGGAAAGACTCAGAAAGCCATGGAATTTGTTATTACTCAAAATTCTGGGGTTGGAGAAGTGATAACCTCCTGTGCGAGTCAGAAGAAACTTCTTTGCAAACTCTCTTTCTGTTCCAACTCATCTCCTTTAGTTGATCAGGTACTAGTCACGCATATTGCTGCTACTAGCATCTCCTCCTTGCCATCTGACAGCATTCCGACAGAAGTCATATTTGAAGTGTGGTTCTGAGTAGCAGCCCTTGTTTCGTCTACTGAATCTTCTTCAAAAGTGGAGTCTATTTCTAAGAAACCTGAAGCGCTTTCCTAATGTTGCTGATGTGTCACTGTCACTTATGCAGCTTCCTTGCTTGTGTCTTAAGTTTGTACAAGACTCTAAAGGTACAGAGAGAAAACCCTGAGACAAAGGCTGCAGTGGACTCAGCGGGTGGTTTTTTCACATGATTAAGGGGGAGCAGTTCGTAGCTGAAGTAACTTCATAGGCTGGGAGTGTTAGCTGACCTGACACAAATGGATTTTATTGATGCATTTGATCTTGTTGCAAAACTTCAGTCGTAAGTTTCTGAAGTAGCACTTCAAAAGTTGAATTCTTCATTTCTGTCATGTGAAGTGGACTGGCTTTGCCAGATATCCGAATCACACACAAATAGCTGCAGTCCAGGATAAGTGAGATAACTTGTCCTTACGCAACTCGGGCAACTGGTGGAGGCGAGTGTGTATCTACCAGGAGGCTAATGCATACACAAGCATCCTGAGCTCAAGAAATCTCTGGACTTGAGAATGGCAGGTTTTAATGCAATAGCATGCGTTTATTTTGGCTATAACAAGGGTACTGTTGGGAGTCTGGTTGGCTTTACAGTTCTGATGACTGGCACTAGTCTGTGGAGCAGCTTGTGGGCTCTGTGAGAGGATGAACCAGACTTCCTGGCCCTGGAAGTCCAAGCTCGTATGACAAGATGTGCTTCTCCCCTTTCCCTTCTGCCAGGATGTCTCTCTTCCTGTTTTCATGCTGGTTCAGCCCCATGCGTATATACAGTTGGACCTGGTTTCCATTGCCCCCCAAATCTGTGACAGTTGGACACACTGAGGAATTTCCATGACTGACAGCAGGAGAAAAGAGAGGCAGCACAGCCAGACGGGTGTTGGAGCTGACTGCTGGGAAGAGAGCGGAGTAGCATGTATGGAGTCGGTTTGGGTAACAAAAAAAAGGTCAACACAGCTGCTGCTGTGCTGAAAACTTGCTTTAGAGATGGACTTGATTTTCAGATACCAAGTGTTAAGCTGGGCCTTTCACCATTTAACCTCACCTTCTGTGTGATGGAAAATTACTTACCTCATGTTCTCTCTTTGTCCTGTTGTAATACTAAATACTCTGAGAGATGCTTATCCATGCTGTTAATGTGTAGTAATGGGATTGCTATTTTAAAAATCAATACAAATATCACACTAAAAAAGGAGGGCTTATGGATTAGTCTGTCAAGAGCTGTTTTAATAGATCTGTCTGACATTTGAGACACTTTCCCCAAAAGTACTCTTTCAGTTTCAAATTACTTCTTAAATGTTGCTGGTTGCAGATTCCAGGCTAGCTAATACAAGTTTTTAGAGTGAAAACCTTTCTCTGCAGTTTCAAAGAAGCTGGAAATCATAAATGTTTTCATTATTTCTTCAATTGATCAAGAATGTATTTTCTCACAAATGAGGGAGTGGCAGCTCCAAACACTTGCTTTATTTTTGTGGTTTCAGCCATCTGGTACGTTGGAGAAGCTGGAGAGAGAGTTGAAGATAATGTAAAAGTTTAGAACGAATCTTTCTAATACTGCCACTTGTGTGAAAATCTGAATGATGCTGGCTTGATTGAGACTCTTTTTGAGATGCAAAAAATGACTAGATGATGCTATATGCATTTATAATCTAGATATTTAAAGTCATCTTTAATATCTTTTCAATATTTCAACAGTATTTCTTACCCTTCTTTCCTTCCACAGCTCTGTGTGGAATACTTCCATGATCTCCGTCTGTCTGTGTACTCACAGCCTTTCTTTTCCTATGATTCCTGAAGGCCTGTTAATTACCAATAATTACCGTCATTCATCAAATTCAGGGTCATGTCTTCTGGAGGGCTGACTTTAGACTATTCAGGATGCCGATTTGGAGAATCTCTTGAGAACTGGCCCTTAAAAACAAAGAGGCCAGGGAAGGGTGGGCTTACTTTAGGAATGAAATTATGAAGGCACGGGAGCTAGCCATCCCTATGCTCCATAAAATGAGCCTTCGGGGAAGAAGACCAATGTGGTTGAGCAGGGAGGTGCTGGAGTTGGAGGACAGCAGTGAGGCTGGCGAAGGGACTAGAGGGAAAGTCTTATGAGGAGAGGCTGAGGGAACTGAGGTTGTTTAGCCTGGGGGAGGGGGGACCTTATCACTCTACAACTGCCCGAAGGGAGGCTGTAGTCAGGTGGGGTCGGGCTCTTCTCCTGGGCAACCAGTGACAGGACGAGAGGGCACGGCCTGAAACTGTGTCAGAGGAGGTTTAGGTTGGATCTCAGGAAGCCCTTCCTCACGGAGAGCGTGCTCAGGCACTGGGATGCACTGCCCAGGGAAGTGGCGGAGTCACCGTCCCTGGAGGTGTTTAAGGAGAGGCTGGATGTGGCACTTAGGGCCATGGTCTAACCGTTGATGTTGCTGAGTCATAGGCTACACTTGATGACCCTGGAGGTCTTTTCCAGCCTCAGTAATTCTGTGTGATTCTGTGGGTTGGAAGGGGCCTTGAAGATCATCTAGTTCCAACCCCCGTGCTGTGGGCAGGGACACCTTCTGCTAGACCATGTTGCTCAAAACCCCGTCCAGCCTGGCCTTGAACACCTAGAGCAGGTTGCACAAGATGTCTCCAGAGACAGAGACTCCACCACCTCTCTGGGCAGCCTGTTCCAGTGGTCTGCCACCTTCAAAGTGAAGTAGTTGTTCCTTATCTTTAGATGGAACTTTCTATGTTCAAGTTCTTGCACATTATCTCTCGTCCTGTCACTGGGCACCACTGAAAAAAGACTGGCCCCATCTTCCTGACACCCACCCTTTAAGTATTTCTATGCATTGTTAAAATCCCTCATTAGTCTACTCCAGGTCCCTCAGCCTTTCTTCATAAGAGAGATGTTCTGGTCTCCTCATCATATTTGTAGCCCTTTTCTGTGCCCTCTCCAGCAGTTCCCTGAGTTTCTTGAATGAGGAAGCTCTGAACTGGACACAGTACTCCAGATGCAGCCTCACGAAGGCAGAGTAGAGGTGGAGGATGACCTGTCAGCCTGCTGGCCACACTCTTCTTGATCTACCCCAGGATGCCATTGGCTTTCTTGGCCACGAGGACACATTGCTGGCTCATGGTTAGCCTGTCGTCCACCAGGACTCCCAGGTATTTTTCTTCAGAGCTGCTTTCCAGCAGGCCAGCCCCCAACCTGTACTCATTCATGGGGTTATTCCTCCCAAGGTGCAGTACCTACACTTGCCCCTGTTGAATTTTGTAAGGTTCCTCTCTGCCCAACTCTCCAGCCTGTCCAGGTCACACTGGATGGCAGCACAGCCTTCTGGTGTGTCAGCCACCCCTCCCAGTTTTGTGTCCTCAGCAAACTTGCTGAGGGTGTGCTCTTTCCTTCATCCTGGTTGTTGATGAACATACTGAACAGGACTGGACCCAGTCCTGCGCCCTGAGGAACACCGCTTCTTACAGACCTCCAGCCAGCCTCTGCATCACTAATAACAACCCTCTGAGCTCTGCCTTTCAGCCAATTTTCAATCCCCTGTTCATTCATCTAAGTCACACTTCCTAAGCTTGGCTATGAGGGTGCTATGGGAGATAGTGTCAAAAGCCTTGCTGCAGCCAAGGTAGACGACATCCACTGCCCTCCTGTCACCTTTCCACCCAGTCATGCCATTGTAGAAGGCTGTCATAGACTGTACAGGAACAAGGGTGAATGTAACCAAACTTGGAGAAATTACAAACCCTCACAGATGTGTGTACCCTGTATGCGACACCAGTGGGTTCTGGAGAGTCACCTATCGCCACAGTCAATGGTGTCTGTTCAGACGAGGGAGAGTAAGAGGGGTGTCTCTGCTTCTGTTTTTGATGCTGGTTGTCACTGCAGCCAGAGACTCGGGTTTTGGTGGAAGTGGTGCTCTGTGTGCTTCTCCACTGCTGAATGTGAAGTCCAGGGGATGTCTCAGAAGCAGCAGTGTTTACAGAAGCAGCTCTCCAGAAGTATAGCTACAGACAGGTCATGCACTTTACTTTTGTCCCTGACCAGCTGTTCTTCCCCTTAAAGTCTGTCAAAGCCAGCTCAGGCACCAAGATCTTTATGGTGTTGGGAAAGCAATGAAATGTCTAAGTGAGTGGATCAAATTTATTTACTCTTGAAACACTTATCTTTGTTTATAATGTTGCATGATGGACATAAAATCAAATTTATGAACTACCTCTATAAAGAACAGACTGCTTAGTATTTTTAAGCACATAGGCTTGGTTGTTCAACAGCAGCTGATTAATTATTAAAAATAATGATCAATTGAAGAAATATACCTTTGCTAACCTATAATTACTTGGAAGCTTCTTCATACATTTTCCATGAGTCTTTTCCTTATAAGATTCAAAAAGTATATTTAGTGTTTTTTTGCTTTCAGCTATGGTTTTCAGCGGATATTGACTGAAATAGTGTCTTAATCGGTCTGACCTCAGCCTTCAGGGGACTTTTTTTTTTCCGTTGACTGTATCTCTTCCTCCTTGCCTCTCCCTGTGTGCTGAAATTCTTGTCAGAGCTGCTACCTCTATCTATTAATGTTGCCTTTAGTGCTTCTTATTTCAAGAATTTTTAGCTCGACACTTTTCTGAACGTTCCCATCTTGGTGGGCAGTTCTTCCTGACTTGAACCTGAGCTAAATTTCTTGGAAACAGTTTCCTCCCATCCTCATACTTTTCTCAGACTGACTTTCCAGCAGCAGCTGTGCTCAGAACAAAATTGTAAAGCACTTAGAGCTTGAGGAGTCAGATGGTCTGTGTAAAGACCACTCAAACTGGATAATTCAGTCAGATTTTTCCATCTCAAGCCTAGACCCTAGCTAGTATTTTTTTTTTCTTGTCACTTATCAGGACTTCTGGGTTTTTTTGCGGGTTTTTCTTCTGCTCTGCATTCCCTGCCACCTACTTTTTCATTATTTCTTATTTCAGCAAGTTTGACTGAATCCAGCTTTTCCATTGCAAAATATAAAAGTGTCTTTGGCCTCTCTTTGCTACCTTGTCTTTAGAAACACCTTGTTTTTAGAAAACATAGCT
Organism: Trogon surrucura; assembly: GCA_020746105.1. Classification (NCBI taxonomy): domain Eukaryota; kingdom Metazoa; phylum Chordata; class Aves; order Trogoniformes; family Trogonidae; genus Trogon; species Trogon surrucura. The sequence continues at coordinate 47,528,841 of CM036621.1, read as the reverse complement.
GATTGAGAAGCTTATATCTCTGAAGTCCAATTCCCTAGGTAGAAGGCCACTGTGGATACAAGATACGGCGCTTGCTAAACCAGGTGCTCACTAACCCAAAGCAAGTGTGAAGGGTGGTTTGTGAAGCCATCCCTTTCCTGGTTTTGCTTCTGAAACATGCAGGGCTTGGCAGGCTGATGAACAGGAAGGGCTCACCTGATATTATTATTATTAATTTTTTTTTCCATTTGTCAGGTCTACTCAGGAGTCACCAATAGAGCCACTGGCAAGTGAGGTGTCAGTACACAATGTCCTTTTGTTGTCATAGAGTACCCTTAAAGGAGAAAACGTTCCCTGTGTGGACTTGGACTATGTACTGGGAAGTGTCTCAGGGAGCCTGTAAGGCAGCGGGACCGGCAGAGTGTGTGGGGCTGTGGTGAGGCTGTTGCAGTGCAGAGGTGGGTGTTGTCTGTGGTTATGTGCACAGTCTTAACAGGTGTCTGCCAGCATCTGAGAAATTGGTTTCTCTCCCTCCGAGAGCCTAATGTCATTCTCTCCTGTGCGTATCAACCTCAGGTTAACTGTAAATCCAGCTTGTGTTGTCTCTTGGATTGTTGGAATGCTAGAGCGTCTTGAGGCAGGTTACAGCTTCCTACAAAATGTACTGGGTTATACAGAAGGGTGCGAGAAAGGTGGAAGTTAGAGTTTCTCCAGGCAGTCGCTGAATTAAGGAAAAATTGATAATAAATGTCAGTGTCTCTGACAGTCTCGCTTCCTTGGAACCTGGGCTATTTCCAACAGGCACTGCAGAGTGGTAAGTGAATTTAGCCTGTGCCCACATCTGTGCTGTGCTCTTGGAGCAATAGTCCAGTATCTGCTGCCAGAAGTGCCATTTTCACAAAGTTGGGACAGCCTGAGTTTATCATTCTGGATGGACCTGCGTTTCCAACCATGCCTTGTGGCTGAAGAACTCTCCTGGCACTCTTCATATTACCTCTGTGGGACTGATGGTTGCTGTGAGGCACCAGCGTTCCCTGGCAGTAGAAGAGGTCAGTGACGTCCTGGGGTGTGTTGGCAAGAGTATGGCCAGCAGGTCCCTCAAAGTGATCCTGCCTCTCTATCAAGCAGTTTTGAGATCACGTCTGCACTGCTGTGTCCGCTTTGGGGCTCATTGGTACAAAAAAGACCTGGGTGTAGCAAAGTGAGTCAGAGCAGAGGCCACCGAGGTGGCTGGGGCTGCAGCACGTGATGCTTGAGGAGAGTTTGAAATGAGAAAGTGCCCAAGGATCTGTGACTGCCTAATGTGGGAAGAGGTGGAGAAAATGGATCCAGACCTTGGAGATGTGCAAGGATTGGGCAGTGGTCACAAGCTGGAACAAAAGAAATTGCAAGTAGATAGTAGGAAAAAAAAAAAGAAACAAAACAGCCTGAGAGTTGTCAAACAGTAGAAAAAGGATCTTGAGAGGTCGTGGGATTTATGTTCTTGGAGATACTGAGCCATGTGTACTTCAGTTCTGATTCACCTGGACCTCTAGAGTTACGTTTCCACTTATAGGACTGATTCCATGATTTCCAAAGGTTGAAGTCATTTTACTTAAGATACTGTATTCAGATATTTTAAGTGTACCTTTTATAGAAGGGGATAATCCAATTCCTACTGCTGACCCATGCTATTATCCACACAGGGGTGTGAAACTTGAATAATGTACAATGTTTGCATGGTACATGCAATTTCCAGAGCATGAAGACTGAAATCCTCACAGGCATGTCTTTGTTTCGACTGACTACAATTAATTTGACAGCATATTTTAGTAATGTCTCTGTTAAAAAAAGATGTACTTTACTGGAGCGGTTTAATTTGATTAAATTAAAATCTGTGACAGCTTTTTCTTCAGTCTTACCACTCTGTGCCATGTAACCATGGATCTGAGTGCCTGCAAAAATAGGTAGAGAATCCCAGACTGCTTTGGGTTTGAAGGGACCTTAAGGATCCTCTAGTTCCAACGCCTCTGCCATGGGCAGGGATGCCTTCCACTAGACCAGATTACTCCAAGCCCTGGCCAGCCTGGCCTTGAGCCCTTCCAGAGGGGGGACATATGAATATTATATATAAAACCCCCACTCAAGATAGAAATCTGTATTTAGCGTGTTTCATGTGTGAACTATAGGACAGTAAGTGATACTAGTCTTCTGAATCTTGCAATGATGTTACCATGAGCCTCAAAAAAAATGAATGAGCCTGGTCTTTTTCTTAAACGTTCTGGATACACTCAAATATACTTTATTACTAAACTGTGTATTTCCATTTCAAGAAGGTGGTTTTGATTAAGTTTAGTTTTGATGCAGATGTGAAGAGAATTTATCGCTACGTTCAATTTATTTTTTTATTTTTCAATTCTTTAGTTTTGAACACTTTTGTTGCTGAGTTCATATCTTAAAGAACTATTATGTAAATGCAGTGGACTTCCCTGTGACAGTCATCAACTGGATTATTTTGGGTTGTTGCACATTCTTGTTCTGGATACCAGGTAAAGAAACCTATGTAGCTGTAGCAAGGCTAAGCATTGAAACCTGTGGGAGTGAGTCTTCAATTAACTAGTGTGTTTGAGTCTGGGGCTTGTTGATCCTTAGTTTTGGTTTTGTTTGTTTTTCTTTTATTATTTTTTTTTTAGCTGATTGAAAGTGTCCTGAGCTTTTCATCTCCTCCTCTCTCCCCTCCGAAGCTTGATGAATACTTTCTCAGAACATTTCCATCAAATTAAGTGCATAAAAGCCTGAGGTGCACAATTGCTGGTCACTCTGAACATTCATAAGCTGAAAAATTACATAATTAGTTTTGGTGGATTTCTTTTATTTTTAAGGCTTTTATAGAAAGAATCTGACAGTGTTCTGTTCATACCTATTAATATTTCACACCAAAATGCACTTTTAAAGCTTTCTGGGCTAACACGCAGATTGGAATGATTTCACCAGTTGTTCTCCAAATGCAATACACTCTCACGCTTCAAGTAAATACAAGCGTCTGCATTTAAGAGTCTAAATTGTTAAAAACTATTTTAAATGCTTGTGAAACAGCAGGGTGGGTAATAAGAGAAGGTGGGACCACAGCTTTCTGCTCTGTCCTAACCCAGCTTTCAAGGTCCTATAACGCTGGGTCTCTCTCTCTTGGTGAGGTCACGCTTAGATTTGTCCAGGAGACTGTCTTTAAAGTGAGACTAGCTGGCCACTCAGACTAATAAGAGGTGCTTCTGATAGATTTGAACTCTATCAGTTATCCCTTTTTGAACAGCTGAAATATCTGTAGTTGCTGAAATATTCCCATTTTGCACTAGGTTATGTTCTTTTTACTGTGTCATTTAGCATGTCATTGTAGACTTGACAGGATATTCTGTTACATACTTTGGAAAGGCAGATGGCTAATAATAACAAAATTGCTTTCAGTAATTAATATTAAATCCTCATGACTTGAGCAGCCAGCTGGAAATATGCCATTCTACAAGGTTTTCCATTCAAAATGAGTAAGAATCACTGAAACTGCGTACCTTTTTATGAAACTCCATTTATCTCCAGCAGTGCACCTGCCTCCCTGAATATAGGAAGAAATGAGAAACCAGAAAGTGTTGCCGGTTCACAGAACCGTGTCTCCTGAGCAGTCGTTTCCACAGAAAAATGCTCTTTAGGTTTTTCGAAGAATCTTAGAGGCCCAAACCCCAAAGAAGCTCTGCTATCTGTGTTTTTGTTGCCAAAGTTGTACTGTAACAGGACTTAACACACTTATGCTTCAGATAGGACTGTGGTAGAGTTTAAATAGTTTTGTTGACCTTTCTTGCAATGAAGAATACCTTCTGTGGCTCCTTATTTTACTGAGCTTCAATAAGACAATAAATTGCCAGTATTATCTGAAAGGAAAGAGACTTACTGTAGTGACTGATAGGTGCATCCCAGTGCTCCACACACACAGAAACAGGAAGCAATCTCACTTCCTTTGCTAAAAATGAGGGGAGGGGCTGTCTCTCTTTGCCCTTTTGCTTTATTTGAAGAGTTTCCTCTGCTTTATCTCGGTGCTGTTGTGGGGTGCGTGTTGCTAGAGTCTTAACCTGCCATCCCATGATCTGTGTAGCAGCCTCAGATGTTCTCTGTAGCCAGAGCTGGGAAATGGGAAAAGACACAAAGAAGGAACTTCTCACCTTTGCCAAGAACAGCTGGGCACTTAAGGAGCCAGGTGAGGTAGAGAGGAAAAGGACATGGAGTTGAAATGGAATATAATTACTTTGCCCCACGTTTATTGTGCTCATATTAGTAATGTCCAGGGTGCTTTCGAGGATGAGAAGTGCTGAAGTATTATCTCGTGGTTCACATTTAATAATTTTCATTGCGTTCTCCCTCTCCTCTTCTAATGCTCTTGAGATGTGCATTATCGAAGCTGGAAACATACTGAAACAGTTTTGTTCTCCCCGGTGGTTATGAATCCAAAATCAAAACATCAAAGGGGCAACCACTGCTTAAGGTGAGTTTCTGCAATTTGATTAAAAAGTGGAAGAATGGGCCTTCATAGCAAGCAATAAAAGGGGGTACAGGAGGTGGGGCAAACACAATAAAATAACTGCATCAGTATCTATTTCCTGCTCGGAAACAGGAACAGAGTTAACACCTTGCAAAATAAATCCAGGGAGATTTCTATGATAAAAGTGTTCTTCATGACACTTTGTTCTAGCTGCTGTTATTACCAAGTACCCTGGCTGTCCTATGGTAATATTTGGTATTTTGTCCTCCCCAGTGACCCATGGGGACAATTTAGGCTAGGGAAGGATGGTGATTAGCACTCAACAGAATAAGTAATTTCACCTTTTTGACCACTTGATCTGTCATAGAATCTTAGAATTGTCAGGGTTGGAAGGGACCTTGAAGATCATCTAGTTCCAACCCCCCTGCCATGGGCAGGGACATCCCCCACCAGACCAGGCTGCCCAGAGCCCCATCCAGCCTGGTCTTAAAAACTTCCAGGGATGGGGCTTCCACCCCCTCTCTGGGCAACCTGTGCCAGGGTCTCACCACCCTCATGGGGAAGAACTTCTTCCTAACGTCCAATGAACCGATCTGTCTCTAGCTTATGTCCATTCCCCTTAGTCCTATCACTATGCGACATCCTAACAAGCCCCTCACCAGCTTTCTTTTAGGCCCCTTTAAGATACTGGAAGGCCACAACTAGGTCTCCTCAGAGCCTTCTTTTTCCAGACTGAACAGCCCCAACTCTCTCAGTCTGTCTTCATAGGAGAGGTGCTCCAGCCCTCTGATCGTCCTCGTGGCCCTTCTCTGGACATGCTCCAGTACGTCCATATCTTCCTTGTGCTGTGGGCTCCAGAACTGGACGCAGCACTCCAGGTGAGGTCTCACGAGAGTAGAGTAGAGGGGAAGAATCACCTCCCTCAACCTGCTGGCCACGCACCTCTTGATGCAGCCCAGGACACGGTTGGCTTTCTGGGCTGCAAGTGTGCACTGATGGCTCATGTTGAGCTTCTCATCTACCAGTACCCCCAAGTCCTTTTCTTCAGGGCTGCTCTCAAGCCAATCACTGCCCAGCCTATATTGGTGCTTGGAATTCCCTCGACCCAGATGTAGGACCTTGCACTTGGTCTTGTTGAACTTCATGAGGTTGGCCTGGGCCCACCTCTCCAGCCTGTCAGGGTCCCTCTGGGTGGCATGGTTCAATAGTACTCCAAAAGCCATCTGTGTTCTAGCTTGGGCTCTTCTCTGAATTTCAGGTGATAAGAGATGACCCAAGAATACTTTCAGCCATTGAATTCTGTGGTGGGTGTGCTGTGAAACCCCATATACAAACCTCCAGTAAGAAATCATCTTTAAACACTGTGCTAATAATGTGTGGCTTAAAGCTTAGCTGAAACCACTTTGTTTCTAAAAAATTATTTCATGGCTAGTAGTGGTGACCTTAATGCTGTCAGCCTATGATAGTCTCCTTGGCATCAAAAATATTGCTTGGTGTGGTGCAGTGAGACTAACAGAGTTAAAAAAACAAACAAAAAACCCCAAACCAACCAACCCACAGACCAAACTTTACAAGAGAATTGCTATATTGGTTAACTTTGTGGGTGCACTATCAATTCTGCCATCACCAATAAAAAGTCCTCCTTAAGTTCTCATAGGTCCTGGAATAGAAAGTGATTTACTGCTGACCACTGAAATAAATCCTATCCTACCTGGCATTCAGCACAGTGGAGGCTGCAGGGTTCAGAAACCCCTTGTAGCTCTTCAAGGTACCTTTGCCTTAAATCTGCTCTCTTGCTTTATACGTTTTTTTAAAGGGTCATAAGGTTTATTTGTGTGCAGAAGAATCTTCCTTCTGTACAGTCTCTCCTCTCAGAAGTGTTTCCATATCTATGTGAATTTCCATTTCTTATTAATAGAAATGCTTGCCATATTTTGATTCCTGCATAGATAACGGCACTGGCAAATTCTGAAATCTCTCTGGTGGAAACAGACCTGGTTTTGCTGGAATGCAGCAGTCAGTATTAGCATGTTTGCTGTCACTTGGTGTAATTACTGTAGGTTTGGAACACTTGCATACGTGTTCTCAGACCAAGAATGCAGGAATGCTGAGAAGTGTGAATTATTGCTAATGGAGGAGCTCTTGCCATTGGAAAATATTATTTTTGCCCAGATAGACTAAAAACTTTGGACACTGCTAGTGCACAGTGTGTGTTGTAGGGCAGGCACAGAGCTGGGGGGTGGTTACATCTGTCCAAAGTGGACGATCATAAGGATGTATAACAGGTTCTCCAGCAGCACACTGGGTACTTCTGCTTTCTGCAAGGAGAGTGGACTGGGAACAATCTTGCTCTGCAAGGAGCTGCTGTGAGTACCACAGCAATAGAAATTACTCCCGCTAAAAGCGAATAGTTTCAAGTCACAGGCAGAAGAAAACCAGGTCACTTTACTCCGAGTGTCAAACTGAGGAACTGAGAGTAAGACTTTGGTTGGGTTAAAATATCAGTTGTTGTGAAATCCTCTGTTGTACTCACCGGTGTTTCAACAATCTTGTAGTAAATTAGATTAATAGGCGTTGATTTTTAGAACTGTTTCATTATCTTCCGATATATTAAAATCCTATTATTTATTCCCACAAGCATTTTTTTTATACTTACGGCTTTTTAATGGTGCACTTGATTGCGTAAAGTAGCTGCAGTATTGTTGCTAGTTTTTGCAGTCCATTGGCAGCAGGTGGGACAGAAACTTTGCTTTTCTCTTACAAATGACCTGCAACTGTCATTTCCTCATGCTGCTGCTGCAATTACGCCCGCCTTCGTTATTAATTGGTGAGTAATGCTGCTGCTTGCTCCTGTGCATTACCTCTTCCTCTGTGCCCTCCCTTAAAAGGAAAGCATGACACGGATCAAAAAGGTGGGGCTTTGCAAGCCGAAGTATATCAAAACCTTCCTCTTTGAGTAATGATTTCAGTAGGATTGCTGGGGCACGTTCTGGAGACTTTGGTAAGTGTTCCACGGTGGTATGTGATTAGACGTTGATTTTTCTGTATTTAAGAGCATATACTTTAAATATGCTGAAATTGAGGTAGCTGTGCATCTGAAGTTTGGCGACATCCTTTTCTTTTTGAGAGCTTTCACATAAAGCCAGTTGCTAGAATTATGCTAATGCAAATAGTTGTTAGATTTATCCGAAAGCTTTCTGAAAATGGAAGCTGGTCTTGCTTTTTCAGTTGCAGACAAGTTTTTAAAAGCCTATTTATTAAAGTCTCTTTAGAACTAGTTATTTTTTGTCACATCTTTTTTAGGCTCCTCCAAGCTGAACATTTCCTTGGAACGTGTTCCCTCAAGTGCTATGGAAATCATAGTATTAGTCTTACACTGTAGAGGATTATTCTAGTGTTAATGGTTATTACTCTCAAAATGTGTTAGTTTAAGAAAGTTATGCTTTAATGCACTTGTCTTTGCTTTAAAAATATCTTCCTTATGTATTTAATGGGCTGGAAATGTGATAGAAAATGAACTGTGTTTGCCTGTTAAGTAGACTGCAGCTGTGTCACATCTTGTAAAGTACGTATGATTGCTGTGTTATTTCTAATGCTTGTGGAGATCATGAGCTTTACTCGTAAATATCTGCTAAACACCGTGGCATCAAAGCAGCTCTTCATAACTTAAATTTTAAAAATAAGTCCTAGGTTTTCAGGGTTCCTTTGCATTCTTGCTAACTTTTTTCAGTTTGTTTGCGGCACGTTCATTGTTATCAATTATTTACAAAAGCAGTGAGGGAAACTTGAAATCCTTTAGTGTTTTGAATGAATAATTTAATGCCCTTGTTTCCTTTTAATATTCTCTCTGTGCAGTTTTGTCCATAGTCACTTTTCTGGTCTTAACTTATTGAAGAAATCACCAAGTAAAATAAAACTGTCAATAAAGACCAAAACATATTTCCCCCCATGGAACTTTTATCTTGAATTACAGCTTTAAAACCATCTTTACACCAAATATCAATCATGTGAAATGATAAAATTTGCTTTCTGGATTATGAGCAAATATGTCTCCTGATGCACGATTGCCGGTCTTAGTTATATAAGTGGGGTTATGTGTATCTTTGCTTTGTTTCAAACAGTCTGGTGTTTGTAAGGACAGTGCTCTCTCAGCCATTGTAGTGGTTGTTACCAAAGTTCGCACGGTACAAGGGCAGGATGATTGCTTTGTGACTGTAGCAACATCGATTCCTCTGGCAGTGTGTCTTTGTAGAAGAGGAGCTGCTAGAACTTGGATAATTGCTTCTCTGCTTCTCCCTCCTGCCTGGAAACCCTCCTTGCCCTAGGTAAAATGTACAAAGCTCATGTCCTGCCTGGGGAGGGAAGGAGGGATACAGACGTCTTTGGGGTGCTGAGGGAGACCTGTCGTAACCCCAACACCAAGGTCAGCTGTTGCCGTGTACCTTGCTTGCCCTGGTTGGAAATGCAGTGTGAGAACTGCCAGTCTTTTGGGTTCCACCGTCCCCCTCCAATGTCCTTGAACCTCACATTTGCAACCTCATCAGCTGCAAAGCCCCAGGTTGCATGAAGTTGCTTGTTCACTCATCAGTTACTGACAAGATGTTTTTTCTTGTCTTTGTCTCCATGAGCTTGCTTGTATATTTGGTGTACAGCTTCACTCTTTTCCTTAGTATCCCGTTTGACAAGCCCACCCCATCAGATAACCTCACTAGAATAAACATTCTCAGATTCCACATAGCCTTATCAGTTAGTGTGCTTGACTAGGTTTGGGTTTCATCACTCTCTTATTTGTCTCGCAGTCAGATTTTCCTCTCCTCCTCTTTGTAATTTTTTGATGGCTTCCTCCTTTTCTAATCCCTGTTTGCCTTGAAAAGGCCCCTGAGCAGATACTTTTAAAGAAACAGATGCTCTCTTCTTCCACAGGCCCTCACAGTTCCTGGATGAATAAAGGCATGCTTCTCTTCTGGAGGTCTGAAACAGGGCTGGTGGCCTCTTCGGAGGTCACTTTGTTCTGGTGTTTGTTGTTAGGAGCTGTTTCAGTGAGTGTGCTACAAAGTCTTTCTCTGAATCCTTTGCAAAGCTTGCCAGATTCCTGTCCTTGCTTTGATGATGGGAACTGCTGGAGTAATTAACTCAAAGGAGATTATGAACTTCAAAGCAGGAGTGTGCTCTGTTTCCTTCTGCAGCCTCAATTTGAAAAGCAGTGTAACACCTTTTGTCCGTGCTGAGAGAGGAAATAAATTGGTCTGAGGCCGATCTGCTGTCTGAAACCTTGCACAAGTGTGTGTCACCTGACATTCATCTGCAGCTGAAATTAATTTCCATGTGGAAGACTTAGGCCAGTACAACTGTAGTTCTCAATGGCACATTTTTAAGAAGTCATTTTTGGATCAGTGTTTCAAAGCTGATATTTCAGGGAGAGATCATGATGGGAGAGGAAGAGATATGAAGAGGTTATACACCATTGGGTTTCAGAGGAAAGGGTTCTTGTTATTCCTCTGGAGTGAGAATCCCAGAGAGCCGTGATGGAGGTCTGTACAAGGTGGTGTGATGGTTAGAAGCTCAGGTGCTCGTGGAGTCCTCGTGAAATATAAGCAAATGGCCAGACCACGTGCCAGGTTTTCAAGTTTGTGCCTGAGTCACAGTATTACGTGGCCCATGAGCTAGCTCAGTGTTGTCTTGGGAGGTCTGTGTTAAGATTGTAACTGTTTGTTCCGGTTTTATGTTTTGCAGAGATTATATAGCCTTCCGTTCTTTTTTCTGCAGGGAGCCATGCCTTTGGAATAGGTTCTTCTGTCTATGGAACAATAATGCCACCTCTGTTTGAAACACCGTGCTCTTGGCCGTTCTTTGAGAGACAGCATTGCTGTTGCCTTGTAACACTTACTTGTTCTTCCGAGCTTTTCCGGAACACTGGTTTGCCATAGGTGCCGACTGAAAGTATGATCAAATTAAAACCTGTGCCTGAATTGAGTGCAGGTACCTTCTTAGGCATCCAACTCATACAACTGCAAATCAGAGCAGAAATAAATGAGACTTCAAAAGTTGGGGACAACTGCACTGTGCCAGTTACTCATGTTGCAGTATGATCATAGAATAATTTAGGTTGGAGAAGTCCTTTAAGATCATGAAGTCTAGCTGTTAACCTAGGAAGAGGGCTTTTTTGTGCTCTTCCATCACTTGACAGTGATAAAAAGAGTGACTGAGATCTCAGACATGCTGAAGAGTTTGGGGGAAGTAGCTGTAGACTTGTGCCATGCACAGCAGGTGACACTGAGTCAGTCGTGCTCCCCCTCAACATGAAATGGTTTTCAAAGTGTTTTTAAAATAACTGTGAAGTAGAAATATACACGTTTTTGTGGAAACTTTTCTGTCCTGCTTTGGGAGCTGTTCACATCATGCTCCATCGTTCTATTTCCAACTACAGCCTCCTGCTGCCTGTGCCATTCCCACTTTGTCAAGTGCCCCAAGTAAATTGTTTCACACGTCGTAATTTTTGAATCTCAGAAATCATATATTTACACCAGAATGCTTCATCAGAGCTGGGGAATGCAGGTTCCTGTGTCTGGGAGGGATGTTTTTTGCCATACAGCGGCAGAATCAGCCCAGTGTACACAGAGAGGGGAAAGGCAGGAGGAAAAAGAAATGTTGAATGAAGAAGTAGAATTTGAGCTCGTTGCTTTAGCTGGCTGCCAGCTTTTTTTTTTTTTCCTTGAAAAGACCTTTTCTGTTATTATTTTGCAAAGTAACATAAAGGGAACTGAAGCATTTGCTGTTAGCATAAAACAAATTTTGTTCTGTGCTTTGGTGCAAATGAATTGATCATCCTTTTAAGACAGCGAGGTCAGTACAGACATCTGCTTTAGCGGACAACTGATGTGTGTTTGCTTCCAAGGGTGACTTTTTGACATTAAATCCACTTACCCTTCAGATCACACACGTTGACTACCCTTGTTACAGGAGTGGGCAGAGACCCGAGGGATCAGCGTTCAGGTGCTGCATCTACTCTGAGCTTCTGGTGTACTGCCAGACCAACTTCTTATGCTGCAGTTTTTCTTCTGTAATTGAAATGTTTCTTCTTAATATCCCCTTTAACTTGTAAATACACTGGATTAGGGACTGCTTGTTGTATATAGCTGACAGCTCAAAGTCCTGAGCCTATCCATCAGAGATGGCAAGGGAAAGAGTTAAGATATGGTGATGAATTCAGTAGGATGGCATATGTGTTCCTTTCTCAAAGTATGTTGGCTTGGAGTTCTTTTTGGATGAGGAAGGAAAGAGGAAAATCTCTTTTTGGTATGAAAGAAGAGTTTTTTTGTTGATGTTAGTTTTATATTTTAGGAATCGGTATGCTTCCTAATTCTTTATGCTTGATTAAACTAACCTCTTCCTTACCTTCCTAAAGTATTGAGTGTCCTCACTGTTTTTTACCTAGTGAAAGAAATGACCATTGCTTGTTCATCTCCCCCTCTGCCGTGCTCTTTCAGGTTTCCATGGGCACTATGCGACATCGAAGAAATGGCAATTTTGAGAGTACCAGACTCCTCTATTCCAGCATGTCTCGCAGCATAGACGTGTCCTGCAGTGATGCTGTGAGTATCTGGTACATCACCGATAAGCTTGGGTGCTGTCTTGGGAGTGGGCCGCACTGGTTAGGAATTAGGTCATGTTGGGAGAAGGACGAATGATTTGTCAGTTTTTCCTTTACAGAGAAGTTTTCCTAGCCAGTGACCCCTCAAGGGGTGGCAGTGCTTTGTCGACATGGTGAAAATCAAAGGATGCATCAAATTCCTTTTGATCTCTGTATCTCTTCATTGCATGTTTTTAGTCGCTCCTGCTTTTAAATCCTTTTTCATATTTCATTAGAGACAAATCCTCTGTCTCTGTAAAGAACCACCCCGATTTCTTCAAGAAACTTGATGGCAAAGGCAGAAAATGTGTAATTATGTTAAACATCCCTTTCAAGCCTCAATGATTTGCTGATCACGCTGATTGTCTGGCAGATTTCTTACTTCTGCTGGGCTTGCAAGAGGACTAATGACTCGCTCTTAGGTCTTTAGCAAGTGGTTCCCCCTCCCTTGTTTTTATTTGCTCTTACATAGTTGTGCTTTTTACTAGCTAATTATGTTCTCTTCCATTTTCTTTATTTTGGATATTATATTTTTATGCTTTTCTACCTGGAATAACTTTGTGTAACTGCTGTATGTCTTCTCTTTTCATCCCACGCTAAATCTTTGCTTGCAAATCCAAGCTGTGCTTAAAACCACCCAACACTTCCAAACCTTTATCAGCAAGTGAGATTTTTTTTTTTTTTACTTTACGTTTGCAGAAGCATATTAGGAATGAATTTGCTTTCCCAAGTTTGAAAGTTTCACTGCGCTTGTGGAGTTCCAAGGTTTATGTGAGAGTTAGTGATTAAACAAGCTGGAGTGACTTTGTATTCCACATAAAGCATGACTAAATTTTTCAGGTCTCCTACTGGGATACTTTTGTGTTGAATTAAAATAGCCCCTATCCAAGAGGACCTTAGTGTTTGTTTTGTTTTGTGGGTTTTTTTTAAAAATTTCTTTTCTTTTCTTGGGAAGAAACAATGTTTGCCATAGTCTTTTAAGCAGTATCTAGACCACTTAACCTCTGTTGGAAAAATATTGTCAGTCCTGTAAGTTATTTGGAAACACGGCAGCACAGGTAAATGGAAATGCTTTATAGCCTTCAGCTGCCCGTATTGTGCCACTGAATACAAGTACGATATTTTCTGTGTGGGTCTTCTGGGTTAAAAGCCGAAATTAAAATAGGGTTTCCTGCAGCTCTTAGGGTATCTGATCTGGTTGCTATTAATTTTTTCTTTTTTTTTGAGGGGTAAGCCATAACTTTTGCCTCTTTAGTATATGTTCTGCTTGACAGATACAAAAATCCTGATATCACCTGGTTTTTGGAATGCCTATTGGTGATTTTTAGTAGTCTTTTGTATCCTGTCAACTCCCATCAGTGCTTTCTAGCTGTCCCCCACTATCTACCTTGCAAAAGAACACTGAGGAATTTGCATCAGTTTTCTTGATATTTAAACTGACAATGCTGTAACCGAGGCTGCTTCTGATTTATGAGCTACCAGATGTAAACTTTTCTTTCTAAATTGTTTTCCAGGATTTGGTCAACTTCATCCAAGAAAACTTTAAGAAGAGAGAATGTGTCTTTTTTACAAAAGACACCAAGTCTATGTAAGCAGACATTTTTCTCTTGTTTTACCAGCATGGGGGCGCTGGGAGCTGAGGGTGTTTCTGCCTGGCAAGCGGTGTGGCGGGGCTGGGTGGCAGGCACTGGGTGGGGAGTAAACTTGTTTTTTTGTTAAGAGTCTGAATCCAGCAATGCAACCTCACCTCAGTCTCGCTTGTACTGCTCCTTTCATTGTCACTGCTGCTTTGGCTCTTTAGCATGTGCCTGAAGTGTTCTGCAGTTGTGGTCAAAAAAGCTGGAAGTCTGATGGTCGGACAGGCACCCTGCACTACTTCTTCCAGCTCTAGACCAGTGCTCCTCAAACTGTTTTGATTGCACGACCCGATCAGTAAAAAATTTTTGAGCATACCCCACAATATATGTTCACTTATAAACTATAGATGTCTGCTGCTGTAATATTATTTACATTATAAAACATACACAAAAAATAACAATTAAAAAGGGATGAGATAAAGATGAAATAAACAGTGTTTTATTTTCTTTTTAAAGTGTATTTAACGTGCCCTCTGCTTTGGAGACCATTGCTCTAGACTGTCTGGAGTTCATGTAAAAACTGGAAATGTATCGGTTTGAGTTACTCCACAAGTAACTTGATGCAAAAACAGGGGCCTGACCTTCGTTCTGAGTTCCAGCACACCTTCCAGCAGCTCTGTCTGGCTTTGATATCAAGTTCCCTATCTGAAGCATAGTTGTGGCAATATATATATATATATGTGCTTTATAGGATGCAGTACCAGCACTAGTTCTGGTGTATAACAGCATATGTACATATCAGAAGTTTGCTTAATTTAAGTTTTCCTTTTAAACCCAAATCATAAATTCCAGGCACAAGTCTTTACAGCAGAGGCAGCCAGTTGCTGGGTGTTGCTCAGGCTGATGTACTCTTAAGACAGGATATTATACTTGCTCTGTTTTCAGGCACAAGTAGGTATGCAGTACAACTCTGAGGACCATAACATTGCTATTGGGTTTTGTGGATTTTTTTTGTAATCTCAGGAGAAAAGTGATCAAACATGCAGCTGCAGAAGTTCTAATATAGGGCTCTCAGTGACACCACTCTTCTTTGAAGCTGGGAGGAAAAAATGTCTTGGAGAGAGAGAGGGAGGGAAGTTAGTCTCACTTCAGAAAGTGTTACTTGGAGTCCTCTTCTGCCAACTAAAATGGGCTGTCTGGCAAAGGACCAACAAAGGCTATTTCTTATCAGCATCTCTTCCTACAGGCCCACTTGATATTTGTTGGGTTTTTAAATCTATTTTTAAGGTAAGCTGGTTTTATTTTCAAGTTACAATGGAGCAGGAAACCACGCAAGTTTTCTCTCCTTGTGAGGCGTGCTGTGACTTACCTCCACAGCGGTCTTCACAGTGGGGCATTACTCAACGTCATGCTTGCAGTCTGCAAGCTAACTATCGAGGTCACTGTAAGCACACAAATTAATGTTCTCATCTTACTCCTTTTGGGCCGATGCATTATTTTTAAATTGCCATATTGCAGAATGCTGTTAATAGCATTCTTCTTCTTGCTTTGTCTCCCCATCTACTCTTTTTTTCTGCTGCAAGTGAAATTAACACTGGGCCAGTGTTTGCCTAGTGTTGCTTAGAGTTTAGGGGCCATGCTTGGTCCCTTCTATTTCTGTTGACATTGCTTACTGCACTTGGCTGACTGCAGTTGTCAGTCAACCCTCTCTTTCATAAGCAATGGCCCCTTCTCCACGCCCTCTGAGAACGGAAGGATATAGGCTATGCAGAAAATGTCGTGGGTTGTGCTCCAGCTTTGCCTAGAAAGGAGTTTGGGCTTTTCCAGCTAGTTCTGCACAACCGAAGTGCAGATTCTTCCTCCCCTTGATGCAATGTCAGCGTTGGTGAGGGAGGGCATTGGCAGTGACCGCACACCGTGCTGTGCGGTGAACAGAGTGGTGGTGGGGGAGATGTGCTAGGAACACAGCGAACCACCTGCAAAATCTGTTCAGATGCCCATTCCCTTTTGATGTGAATACGTCTTGGGTGTGCTTGGACACCAGTCAGGCCCTAGGTTTGCATGGAAAATGATTACCCTTAGTGAACTCTTCGGTTAGGTTGAGACCTAACTTGGTTTGTGACAAGGAAAGAGGTCACACAGGTATGGGCTATCCAGAAGTGTCAGCTCATCTCTCAGTACAGACTGGTCCTTGGGGAGTACTCCACTCTTTGCGCAGTCCTAGGCAGAAGCAGATTATCGGGGAAGGAAGCACAGTTGTAGAGTTTGCAGTTAAACTGCTGGTGACCTAACTTGGTTTGTGGTAATTAAACAGTTGGTTCCTCTTAGCTGTCGATTTGTCACACAGCAAATCCAAGTAGAGTCTCGTGCACGGCTGGTTCCCTAGCTCCACCTGCTGCTTGGCTTGTTGGGTTGTGTCGGTGCAACCCTGCTCCCAGCTTTTGCACTTGGTGTGGCTGCTGCTGTAGGCACCCAGGATTTGTGGCAGAGTAACACTTCTTGACTGAGGAAAGGTTTTGAAGGTGGTGTCAGCTGTGAAAAATTTCTGTCTCTTGTTGCGCATATTGGAGCTTACTCTTCTGTGCTTAGGATAATAACTGTGGGGTTTTATGTCTATTCTGTTGTCTTTTAGGGGTAACTTATGTAAATGTGGATACCCTGAAAATCAACACATAGAGGGCACTCAGGTTAATACCAACGAAAAATGGAACTACAAGAAACACACTAAGGAACTTCCTACTGATGCCTTTGGGGACATTCACTTTGAAAACATGGGGAAAAGAGGAAAAGTAAGTAATTTCATTAAGGGTATATGTCAGGCCCCTGCTGGGTGCACTGTATTCAGAGTCCTGAACCCAACGTCAGTAGAAGCCCCTGAAAAGCAGGGAAGGTGAAGCTAAGCTTGATTTTCTTCCAGTGGGAATAGAAGGAGTTAGGCTACAAGGAAGACAAGCTGATTTCTCAAGCCCTGAAAATAGGTAACAAAGAGTAATTTCTTGTGTTATTTGTTTCATAGGTTGGTGATGGAGTGAAAAGAGGTTATTTGATTCCAGCACATGGCAGAAGAATGGGTGGGTGAGGGTGGTGCTCAATTATCATTTCTCTTTTTTTCATACAGCTAGTTTGTTGTAAATGGCCTGTAATACAATTCTGAAGTTCTTGGTCTTGAAGGAAATAATTTTGATCTAGATCTCTGATGTCTGTCACTATATCAGTGTGCAGTTACAGAGGCTGTTTGCAGTCCCTGTTTAGAGAGAAGTGTCTTGGTGTTGAGGAGCAACTTAGTACCCTTTTACCCATCTTCAGTAGTGAACCCAGCATGATGAGCTCAAGTGCCTGAGTGATCAACTTCCTGATAAAGATTCCCAGCTGTCCGACTTCAACACCAAGACATGTGTAACATGCTTTGCCTTTGAAGACGAAGCCGGATCCACAAGGCGACAACCATAGGGATTTCATATCTGTAGGGATGTAAAACCTTTCTTCAGAGGATCTTCAGTGTAGAAGCTGCACACACCTCCTTATTATTCTGTAGAATCATCCTTCGTACTTTGTAACAGCTTTAACATTGCACAGCATGTCTTCCAACACCTGCCTACAGAGCTTCTTGACCTAGATTCCTTTCCTCCTTGGTTGTTCTGTGTGCAGATCATCACAGTCTGTGGATGTACAACGCTCTTTCCATGCAGTCGAGTCTTAGGCCTTGGACTGGACACTCTGAAGGATGTTGTGGGATGCTGGAATGGGACTCGTGTGTCCCACACCCTCACAGAGTAATTTCACTTGAAGAACTTCCCAGAGTTCTCTAATCAAAACTCTTGCTCAAAGCATATCCACATAGAGCAGCTTGCTCAGGCCCATAACCCATGGAATACTGAGTATTTCCCAGAGTGGAGATCCTACAATGATGGTAAATTTAACGGGGATGTAGGGTGTCAGTTGAACTTCAGAGGTTTTTTTTCCTGTGTATTTCTTTGGTCTGGGGGCAGTAGAGGGGTAGAAAGGAGAGAATAGCTGGGGTTGCTGTTTCTCATGATTTATGCTGGTACTGTGTGAGGAGTCACATGTGGCTGAGCTAATCTGCCTCCTCTAAATGACTGATATTTACCAGCAGTGCAGCTTGCTTGAGACAATCGAAACAAATGTGGAAAATCAGAGTAGGCAATGTAAATTATTTGGGTTTGGTTTATGCAAAGCAGCAGAAACAAGAGGCATTTTGGTGGGAAATAAGACTGTTTTGAATCACGCTTAAACAGATGCAAGTGCTTCACATATTTCTTGATATGCGTATTTTAGCTTCATAATACTGTGTGGCAAGATGCTATGTGCCTTTACTGAAAGGTGAAATGGTTTAGTCTACTGCAACATTTGTGTTTTCAAAGCTAAAATGTTCTTTCCTGAGGTTGTGTCCCCCTTACCAGCTTGGAAATCAGCTTGTGTGTCTGTGATTGCTTCATGAGGACTCCTGAGGCTACTGCACATATTTCGAGCTCACTGTGTTCAAATACTGAGTATCAGTCTTGTAATCCATCCCAACACTTTGTCTTGGAGTCACATCTCTAGCCCACATTCTTACATCCTCTATACTGCAAAGCAGCAGGTCTGAAACATTGCAAAATAATTTCTCTTCATCTCATGCGTGGTGGGGAGGACTTCAAACCCAAGTTAACCTAAGAATTGCCGACCATTATCAGTGAGGGATGGGAAGTTTTATACCCTGCGTAGTGCCTTTTAGGACAGATGAGTCCTAAAAACCTTTGAGCACTAGATGTGAACAGACCTATAAAATCTCCACCCTTTAAGTCCTGCTTGCGTGCTCTTCTTTTCCGTAGCGTTGCTCAGATCCTGTAACATCCAAGAAGACTGCGGTTGCTGTGGTTTGTGTTCTGAGAGCCTCCAGTCTGAAAAAATGCTTCTTTGAATACCTTTCTGAGTTCGGATGGTGGAACGCTGGCTCTCGCCTGTGTTTGAGGGTTGAGTCGGTGATAGTTGGGGTGCAGCAGCCGGCCGTGCCAGGAGATGGCGCCCTTGTACCTCGGAGAGAGAAAGTGCCTGAACCGGGGCGGGGCGGGGTGTTCACCCGGTTGAGCAGAGCCGTGCTGAGGAGGTGGCAAGCGCCAGGTGTGAAGTTGCTGGTACACTGAATGGAACTTAGGTGTAACGGAAGTGCATTTGCAGTTATACACCGTGGCGGTGTGTAGGAGAACGATTTAAGCTGGATGGGCAATTCAGCTCCAGCATCTTTTATTTGGTGCTTGCTTTACATAGATGAAAACAAGTCGTTCAACTGAAAATCTCAACTGGTGACGGCACAAAGGTAGTCATATGGATACAGCTGTATCAGATGTGGCTGATACTTCTTATAGCAGTAGGTGTGGAAGTTCCTTAGCTCTCCTGTGTAGCTGCTGGAGCCTGCTAGACCTCCTTGGTGATGGGCTGTTCTCGGTCAGATGTAATAGCTACTCCTGGGAACCTGTCCTGACACAGATATATATGTTCTTTTGTTCAAGTTAAATGCTTCTCAAGATATGGACACTTCTTCCTCAAGCTGATTGCTTGGTTTTGCTCTTCTGCAAATACCGGGCAATCTATACAAAATCCTGTATGATTCAGGTTCAAGTTGCTCCTTTCCATCCCCTTCTATGGGCTGTATAGCCACAACTGGCTTCCAAAAGTCCATCCCACTAAACTACTGACAGCAGTAGAATTGTAAAGAGGCTCTCAAATAGCGTAGTAAGAAAAAAGCAGAAAGCCTTTTACATAAATGAGGGACATAATCTGACTGCAGATAAACCTACTATCTGTCTAGTGTGCTTTTTGGCATCCTCGTACAGTGTTCAACCTTTACTGCATGTTTGATAAAGTTGTTAAATGCTGTTGTGGGTGTGTGTTGTGATAGGGACACCATGCACATGGAGCCTGGAATTTATAGTTCATTAGGTTAAGGCTTTAGTAGTGTAATCCAAATACAACTGTAATTATTTTGGGTTTGTTTTTTGTTCTGTTAATCCATAGTCTGAGCTATAAGTAGCGTTGTTATGCTGTGAACTTCCTTGGTGTTCATCCTTCCAATGTTGCTCTGCATCCCAAGGTCAGTGCTCTTTACCTCCTCTTGTGGAGGGTGGCTTGACTGCCTGGTTGTAGGGGGAAGATAAAGATGCTTCAGGAGAAACAAAGGGTTCTTGGTCACTTCTTGTCTACACATTAGAGAAGAAAATGCAAAATGCCCATTCTGTGTCTGTTCGCAGCCATCACTATTTATCTCTTGCTGTATTTGTTCTCTTATTTTCTCTCACCCAAGTACATCCGTTTGTCATGCGATACAGACTCCGAAACACTCTACGATCTCATGACCCAGCACTGGCACCTGAAAACCCCTAACCTGGTCATCTCTGTCACTGGGGGTGCAAAGAACTTTGCACTTAAGCCCCGGATGCGCAAAATATTCAGCAGGCTGATCTATATTGCCCAGTCCAAAGGTAAAGACTCTCGTATGTGTCTGTATTATTTTATTGCTGCATAATAGTGTTGGAGAGGTACCAGCTCAAGGAGTCAGTGGAAAAGCAGAGGATTTGTTTTGTTTCTGCTTGACTGGTGCACTTGGGGAAATGTCACCTAATGGTTTGGAGTAAGAGGGTTCAGAGCTAGTCGTCACATGCCCATGATAACACAAGTTGTGTAGCATATCTCTTGTATTTCATTGAAGAGTAAGTGCCTTTTCTGAGGTAAGGTCTTGGGAGGGAATTGGGTGGTTGTATCTTAAAGGTAATGCATTAGGAGGTTGGGTATTCCACTACATTCCCCCAGGTTATTGGATGTTGTCCCCAGGGGCCTGGATTTTCACAGGAGGCACGCATTACGGACTGATGAAGTACATCGGGGAAGTGGTGAGAGACAACACCATCAGTCGGAGCTCAGAGGAGAACGTGGTGGCCATTGGCATAGCAGCCTGGGGCATGATTTCCAACCGAGAAAGTCTGATTCGCAGCGGTGATAATGACGTAAGGAACGCCTGTGGATTGGCAGGGAAGCAAAGAGGAGGCTGGGCTGTCAGTTACACAGATTATGTCCCTGACTGACCGCTGCTCTCCGCAGTAACAGTATCTGTGCTAGGCTGATGCCATCAGCCATGTGTGACTGACTTGAGTGGTAAGTCAAGCCCTTGTTGTATGTCTGGCAAAGCAGACATCAGCAGAGCGCTCTCCAGTGCAGTGTTTGTGTAGAAGCACATCTGTCTGCTTAGCCTGACCTACTGCATCCTCAACAATTCAACCTGGGGCCAGCTTTTCTTCAGTGTGCATAGCAGTGAGATGAGCCATCAGGTGCTCTTCCCAGAATAGAACGAAAACCAAGTGTTCTCGTGTTTGAATTGGTTGTGCACATCAGGCCTGCTGGGGAGGATTTCAGCTGTGGTCTTAGCATATCTGTGTGAAAGTTCAGCTGCTCTAATTTCAGATCTGGCAGAGCATTAGGGAATAATTTCTTCTGTGATTATTCCAGCTGCTGTGAAATCCCTACAGGATAGCCCTTAATGGGGATTCCTGTGAACATGTTGTACCTGCTGCTGCTCTTACAGGACTTGCTTGTCAATACTGTTGTCCTGTCTGTCAGATACCCTTGTGTTTTGTCTACTTAATATTATAGAAAATGTCTAAAAACATCCTGCTAGGTAAATAAAATCAGTTTAGTTTACTGAGGACTCTAAGGAGGTTTCAGGGTTAAACTGAATGATCTCTTAGGTCCAACCTAAAAAATTCTGTGACTCTGTGAGGTGTTGAAAGTAAGTTTGCCACAGATTTAATGTTTCTGGTGGCTGAAGGAAACATGTGCTGCTTAACAGGACATCTGAAAGGACTAAACTGTTAGAAATAACTTCCACTGTTCCATTGCTGAGGTGAATTTATGAGAGGATCATCTCAATTCAGACTGCTCTTGTAAAAAAACCCCAAAAATTCTCCGCAAACATTTATGCTATGCTCTTGTATGGAATTTCTCTCACTGCTTTCTGCTGCTGCTGGGACTGCCAGGGAACAGTGTCTTGAGTCAGGAAATTCGGGAATAGTTGGTGGCTGGGAGTTCAGCTGTCACTGCCTTGTCCCTGAAGGCTTGTGCGTGCTCTGCCCCTGGATCTCTGATGAAGGCTGTGCTTGTGCTTCCAGGGGTACTACTTGGCCCACTACATAATGGATGATCTCAAGAGAGACCCCCTCTATTGCCTGGATAATAATCATACCCATCTCTTACTGGTTGATAATGGCACCCACGGGCACCCGACGATAGAGGCAAAAGTACGAACTCAGTTAGAAAAGTACATTTCGGAGCGAGTCATCCCAGGTAGGTATGGGGGCTGGGTTGCAGACTTCCTTCTCCTTAGTCCTTGCATGCTTTGGGGCTGATGCACAGTAATTTTTTGGGAACAAAAGAGTAGCAGTAGCATCCCGTGGATGCTGAGCTGGAAGGGATATGTTAACTGCATTGGTGACTTTCAGGAACAACCAGCCCTCTTCAGAGCAATACTCCCTCTGCTCATCCTCTTTTCTTTATGTGACAATAGTCCTTTGTGGGATACAGCAAATGATCCCATACAGCCCTTCCCTCCCTTCCTACTGGGCTATCTCTTGGAAGCTGACCCTTCTACATACTTCCTACCTGGCTCTGCATTCCAGGTAGCTGAAGCACAGCTACATGGGAGCTGAAATTAGGCTTTTCCCAAAAAGTTTGTGAGGGTGCTTGATCCATCTGCAACCTGCTCCTAAATAATTTCTCTTTCAACCTCTTCTTTGCCAAAATGGAAAAAAAAAAGTCAAAAGCCTTGAGAGGAAATTCTCAAAGAGTTTTTTGAGTGAAGCATACTTGCCGAAGCATACTTGCTGGAAGTCATAAAGAAGCACCCAGAATCATTCCAAAACTTGATATATCTCTTAAACACTAGCTCCTAGAGTTATGGGATTCTTAGCTTTCCTGTATAAAAAGTCAGAGGTTCTGAATGTTCAACTTGCAATAAGAACTTTTTACGTAGACTCAAAACAGTCAAAGCAGTAGGTATAAATACAATAAAGTAACATTTGGGGGACTTTAGAACTAGTGAAAATTATGATTGTTAGGAGGAAAAAAAGCAGCTGTTGGAGAACAGTCCCTTCAGCCAGCTGTGCAGAATATTAGGCAAAATCAACAGTAAACTAGTATGGGAGTTTTTGCATGAACTACTTGGAAATTCTTTCATTGTGCTCAGGAAAAATAAGTTGTTCAAACAGCATTAATAGGTTGAATATTTTTCCTTTTTTTTTTTCTTTTGACACATTTCACAGAATCTAATTATGGTGGGAAGATTCCAATTGTGTGTTTTGCCCAAGGTGGAGGGAAAGAGACTTTGAAAGTAAGTTTTTGTTTTACTTATTTCCAGGTGTGACAGTAAGGACATTGCTCAACTATTAAAGACAGATTGCTCCACAAGCAACTTGATAGTCCTATTATTTGCTGAAGCATGCCCAGCACTTACTATAGAAAGACCTTGCTTGTAGGTGCTTTTAAGCTTGTGGAGTTTATTTCAGTTAAAAAAAAAATAAAAATGGCCTGAGTGAGGAGGGTGTGACTGAGGGAGCAAAGGGACCTGGCACCAGGGCATTCGAAATGAGGGGATGTGCAAGCAGTCTGGATGGGAAAGGAGTGGTAGCTGTTGAGGATGAGATGGTTCTGACTAACATCAAGAAGAAGAGCTGGTGTAGCCTGGGCTGCAGGACCTTGGGAAAGAGCTGGGAAAGGAGCTGGAGTTTGCAAAAAGGTAGGATGCAATGAAGAGAGTGAGTCAGTAAAACTGAAACAGAGTGATATTTATAATTACTTCTTTTGAAGAGGTGGTCTTGGTACTACCTGTTCTGACCAGAGCTATGATGTTAATATTGACTAATCAAACTATTTTGCGTGTCAGGATGACAAGCAAACTAAATTCAAAACACAGCCTCAGTTAGAACTTCATTGCTAATGTGACATGTTGAATATGCCCATCTCCTTTTAGTTCTAAACTGGCAATGTTTAAGAGAGGGTTTGACCTTCACTGAAAGAACTGTTTCTATATGCCATGCAGTATAGTTAGTTGGGCAGTCTTGTAGTTACACATATGGAGAAACCTCAAATCCACTGTTAAGAAATTGTACATAATACAGACTTACTAGCTATCTAATGAGAATGAATAAAAGCCTTGCTAAATGTTTATTTCCTAGGAAAAGGCTCCTCTGAAGAGTAACTAAATGATATTTCAGTTAAGGGTCCATTCCAGTCTCTTGGCTATTCATCTGTGTTACTAGTGTGTGGAGACATTCGTGTCTGCCTTCTTGCCCGTTTATACGTGAAGCTGTGTGCTCAAGGAGTAAATTCAGCCTCCGATCAGTCCAAGGTGACACAGCAGGTACCATGCTGTGGACATCTGTCCTTGCCTTGCCTTGGCCTTAGTGGTGTTGGCCAGGAAAGACTCCCTCTTTCTCAGTTTCTGTGAGTGGTACAAGGTGACAGGAATCAGCTTTAGCAGAGGAGAAGTAAAACTGTTTCCAGCTTCTGTTTTAAACTCCTAGTGATGCAAAACATGCACGTTAGCTGGACCCTTCTTAAGAATCATAGAATCATAGAATCATAGAATGTTAGGGATTGGAAGGGACCTCGAAAGATCATCAAGTCCAATCCCCCTGCCAGAGCAGGAATGCCTAGACTATGCTACACAGGAACGTGTCCAGGCAGGTCTTGAATACCTCCAGAGAAGGAGACTCCACAACCTCTCTGGGCAGCGTGTTCCAGTTCTCCGTCACCCTCACTGAGAAGAAGTTTCTTCTCGAGTTTAAGTGGAACCTCTTATGTTCCAGTTTCAGCCCATTACCCCTTGTCCTATCAGTGGTTGTCACCGAGAAGAGCCTGGCTCCATCCTTGTGACACTCCCCCTTGATATATTTGTAAACATTAATGAGGTCACCCCTCAGCCTCCTCTTCTCCAAACTAAAGAGCCCCAGCTCCCTCAGCCTTTCCTCATAAGGGAGATGCTCCACTCCCTTAATCATCCTAGTTGTCCTGTGCTGGACTGTCTCCAGCAGTTCCCTGTCTTTCTTGAACTGAGGGGCCCAGAACTGGACACAATATTCCAGATGGGGTCTCACCAGGGCAGAGTAGAGGGGAAGGAGAACCTCTCTCGACCTACTAACCACCCCCCTTCTAATACACCCCAGGATGCCATTGGCCTTCCTGGCCACAAGGGCACAGTGCTGGCTCATGGTCATCCTGCTGTCCACCAAGACTCCCAGGTCCCTTTCCCCTACACTACTCTCTAATAAGTCATTCCCCAACTTATACTGGAACCCGAGGTTGTTCCTACCCAGATGCAAGACCCTACATTTACCCTTGTTGTATTTCATTAAATTTTTCCCCGCCCAACCCTCCAGCCTGTCCAGGTCTCGCTGGATGGCAGCACAGCCTTCTGGTGTGTCAGCCACTCCTCCCAGAAAACCCCTTTGACCTAATTGGTAAGAAAAACCACCTTGCTTTTGTCACAGATCCACTATACAAGTGACAGGAGTACCATGCTCCTGATTTTGATGACTCCAAGTTGATTTTTTTTGTTCTCATGAAACTGTCTTTTCAGATAGCTAATAGATATTCTGTATTTTCAGTGGTTGATGATAATTTACATTGACTCCTTTTGTACAACTTGCTGGCAGACAGCTTGTATTCTGGTGACTGTGTTCTCAGTGGAGGTGACGCCAATGAAATTAATGTCTCCTGTTGTGGGCTTTGCGACAGGAGGGCTAGTAGTCCTTCTTGCTGATAAGCTGCATACAAGATTGTTGTGTGAGAAAGAACATAAGCAAATTTTCTGATCTGCTAATCAGTTCTAAGATTTGGCAGATAGTGATCTCTGTCCCTCAGTTTCTGTGGGGCTCTTCACAGCCCTGTGTCATTAGATGAATGCTGTTTTAGAGACTTGTCATTGGTTATAAAGTATTGGTGGGTAGTAATAAAAATACTGCTCTGGACCATGGTTTCTGCTATTCTTGCCCAAGTCAAACACAGAGTCTCTAGGCTTTCCTACTGAGTGGTAGGTTCTGGTAACACAGTCATGCTTCAAGTGATGACCTCTCCCTCTCTGGCTCCCTAGTCTATCAATGTGGCCATCAAGAGTAAGATTCCCTGTGTTGTGGTGGAAGGCTCTGGACGGATCGCTGACGTTATTGCTAGCTTGATGGAGGCAGAAGGCACTCTTGCTTCTTCATGTGTCAAGGAGAGCTTGCTCAGGTACCTACCTCGCACCATTTCAAGGCTCTCGGAAGAGGAGACTGAAAGCTGGATCAAATGGGTAAGTGTGCGCTACTGCAGGGAGCTGGCAAGTCTGGAAGTGGGAGAAGAGTAGAGGAAATACGAGGTCAGGAGCAGCTAGTGACTTGCAAATCGGGGATGTTGCTATCTGGTGATACCTGTATCATGTGTTGCCATGATACATCAGTGATTCCTTTGATACAAACCAAGCACAGCTTCTGGGAAGTTTAAGCAGCTGTTGTTTTTGTCAAGGCCTGAGTCAAGTCCTAGACAGAGCTTGGCAGAATGAGTCCATGGAACAACCTGCAAGTTCCACTGTGCCACCTGCTCCACCTGACCCTGTTTTGAGCTGTGGGCTTGGACTAGATCTCCAGAGATATCTTCCAACATCAACAGTTTTCTGCTTCTGTAATAAAAAGCTTACAGAAAAGAAGGACAGGAGTAGGACATGGCCTTTTGCAGAGCCAGTCCTGCAGAAACTGTGTCTGAACTTGCATTTTTGAGCATGGGGGGGTGTGGCATCCAAACCTGAAGAGGAGGAACTGCCCTCTGAGCACACCTGAGCCTCTGGTTGCCGGAAGCAGCTCTGCACTGGGGAGCGTGGAGCAGCTGAAGGCGGTTTCCCCTGTTTGGTCTCCTGGCCACATTCCTCACAGCTGCTGCGGATCTGCCTCAGAGTGTTCCTGCTCCTGCAGTCACCAATAGCTAAGATTATTTGTTTTCTCTGTGCTAGAATGAAAGTAACTTTATTAGGCTTGGCTATGTGAGAAGTTATCTCTTTTTTGACAAAGCACAAGGAGATAGAGTCTGTTCTCTAATGAACTGCTAAACATTTGTTGAAATTTGTGCTGTCAGAATCTGTTTTTCCTTTATGAGTAATTTCTAATTACCGAGATTATATCTTTTTGCTTATAATGTTCTGCATAGGGAAATCACAGTTATTTGCTCTATGTTCAGAGGATAATTAATCTTGTACTTTGGTGACTTTAAAGTAAATCTTATTATCTACTATCTGGACTTGATTAAATTTTAACTGTACATGGAAATAGAACTGATGAGAAGCAGAAATTTCTTTTAAAGATGCTGCAGGAGATCAACTACTAAACAGCCTAGATTGCTTTGAAATGGAACTTTTCGTTTTTGTAGATCAAAGAAGTCCTTGAAAACCCTCATTTACTGACAGTAATCAAAATAGAAGAAGCTGGAGATGAAATTGTGAGCAATGCCATTTCTTTTGCTCTGTACAAAGGCAAGTAATTGTTTTTTTTTCTGGGTTTCATTGTTGTTTTGTTTGCTTGCTTTGTATTTTGGAAAAAGATGGCTATTTTCTAGAACAGTGTTCCTTAGAGGAGTGCTGTCTGTCTAGAGTGAAGCTCCTGCCAGTGTGGAGTCTGTCTTCATCTGAAGTGGTGTGGGCAGGCCATGGCAGCATTATGGGATCTGTTAGCATGGGTGCGATCAAAGTCCAGTCAAGATAATTGGGAAGTTATTTACAGAGCTTTGGGAATGCTGGGATAGCGTCTCAGAGAGTGACATACAAGTATGCAATGCAACAGGGAGACAGGAAGCCAAGCAAAGGATATTTTCTGATTATACTGCAGAAGTGGATTGATCCTGCAATGTAAATCAACTATTTCTTGGTATATGTGTGGATTAAAGAGGTTTGACTGGGATTCAGAAGTGAGAGAAGTATCCAGTTACCTAACAGTCAATGTGCAGGGTTGCTTCCTAACTCTTCCAAATCCCAGTGACTTGCTTCCATGGGTGATTCAGACCTGGGCTCCCCACTACTCCGGAGCAGAACTGGTACTCAGTGGGGGTTGCTGGGCTGACCTCATTTTCCCATCTCTGCACGGAGAAAAAGCTTCTCATGACCCTTCCTGTGTAGGGCCCTGTCGTAAATCCTGTAGAATTTCTTTTGTGTGGAGGATGTAAAGGACGCTGAGGAGTCTGAAGGAAATGTTGTGCTGATTTTGGTTGATGAGGTGCTCCTAGAAGCTTGTTTGTGGCCTATCTTGGACCATAAATATGTCTCTAAGCCTCCAGTGTTATCTAAAACCCAATCAGGAAGGTGTTCGTGAATCTGGGAAAAACCCTTGATAGAGGTCTTGTCAAGTACAGTGTGAAAAGCAGAGATGAAGAAGGGCTGTTCTTTTGTCTCTGGTCTTTTGCCTAAAGGATTGTTTCTGTTCTGCAGCTTTCAGCACCAACGAACATGACAGAGATAACTGGAACGGGCAGCTGAAGCTGCTGCTGGAATGGAATCAGTTGGACCTGGCCAGTGATGAGATCTTCACCAATGACCGAAACTGGGAGGTACAGACTGCTTCTGAGTACAGTGACATGGGACGGGGGAGCAATGGGAAGAGAACCACTGTCTTGGTAGCCCAACTGCAGTGATAAGTAAGAGTGTCACTTCCTCCTTGCACTGACATCACTTATTGCAAAGTTTATCTGCCCATACCAGAAGTACTCTGGGCCGTCCAACAAAGGCAACTGCATACAGAAAAAAACTGATTCTGATGAAAATGACAGCACGAAGGCAGAAAAATGCGTCAGTTAGCCACGTGTGTCAGGCCTTGGGTAAGCTTTGTGTGTCTCACGTGCTCCCTGTTATTCGCTTTTTCATTTCTTCCTAGTCTGCTGACCTGCAGGATGTCATGTTTACAGCCCTAGTGAAAGACAGGCCCAAATTTGTCCGTCTCTTCCTGGAAAATGGCTTGAATCTGAGGAAGTTCCTTACCACAGAGGTCCTTAGAGAGCTGTACACGAACAACTTCAGCAGCCTGGTGTTCAAGAACCTGCAGATTGCAAAGAACTCCTATAATGATGCACTCCTCACATTTGTGTGGAAGATGGTTGAAGACTTCCGAAGAGGTCTCAAAAGAGATGACAAAAATAGCAAGGATGAGATGGAGATACATCTTTCAGTGAGTGATGAGCCGTTTATTTCACTGTCCTGAAAGGAAAAAATACAAATTGTTTTGGTTCTGGTGTAGCAGGATTTGTTTTAACAGTCTCAGCCTTCTTTTGCATTTAAAATACTGCCCCGTTTTATAAATGCATGTAAGGGTAATTTAATTACAAGAAAAATGGGGGGCTTTTTATCTCACTGTCAGGTAAAACCAGACTTCTCACTTAGCACAGCACAGTAGGGCCAAATGTAGGATCCAGATCTGAGTTTCAAAGCTGGAGCTCAGGCATCAGAGAGGAAACTTAGGAAATCAGTCATTGACTTCAGAGATACGATGAAACAGGTGTGGGCTTCAGGGAAGTTTGGTTTGAAAATGCTGGTTAGCTTTGAGAGTTTCACCAAAGTTTGCAGTTCCTAAAAGTTTTAGTGCTCAGTGGTCATTTTGTGATGGCTTTGCCATCCCCAGGTGCTAATGCAAAGGAGATGGCAGTGTAGAAAATCTTCTCTGTTTAAATTTGTGTGAAGTTCATGATCTTGCTTACACACAAAAGGCATATTGGTATAAAATTAGTATTCCTTTTAGATTATGTTAATCTGTGGTCTCTAAAGAGAAGGGCAAGCTGTGGATGAGGCTGTCTGAACTGCATGGGTTAAAGCAGAAAGTGATTTTGACCTGAATGTCCTTTAATGCCAACTTTAGGAAGAACAAGGAGGCTGGTTCTTCCACACCAGTTAGGAAAATATAAGGCTTTAATATAAATATAAAATATAACAACTTACATTAGTGTGTGACAAGTGGCAAGTAGCCAGGAGGGAGGATCGGTGGACGGGATGTAAAAGGAAGAAAATATGAACATGGGAGAGTGGCAGGCTAGGATTTGTTTCAGCTGAAAACAGTTTGGTGAGCATAGGTCTGAGGAGTTGTTGCTCCCTCTTTCAGGATGAGTGTCCTATCACAAGGCACCCGTTGCAAGCTCTGTTTATTTGGTCAGTTCTTCAGAACAAGAAAGAGTTGTCTAAAGTCATTTGGGAGCAAGTAAGTTGAATTCTCCTTTCCTTCTCTTCAGTTTGTAGACCTTTGAGGCTTTAGATCCATCTTCATAGACAAAACCACAAGAGGTGAATTAATGTTAAATTAAGTGGGATTAATATTAAAATCCACACCCAAACACACCCGTTTTGTGTTTAGATGTGGATTTCTTGCTTTCCTAATGCCACGTGTAAGTCAGCAGTCCAAGCTAGCATTTACCTATAGTTGTATGTTCTCACCTGTGTTCAAGCCTGGGTGCTGAGTTCCCACCCATTCCACCATACGGATGTGTTCTGATCCCAGGTATTTGATTGAAATCAGTTTCTGGTTTTGATTAGTGATGATTGTATCAAGTACATAATTCACAGGCTGTAAGTGGGAGGCTAATGCAGGCAAAGCTAATGGATGCTCCTGCTCACCTTGGTCCTAATGTCCAAAACAGAGCACTTCTTGCTTGCATGTGTAGGTGGTTTGATCAGAACTCACTGGTGTAGTCTGGGCAGATCTGGGTACACCTAACTGGTCCAGACTGGTGGACAGTGAAGATGGTAGTGTATCTTACGACAGAGCAGACCCTTTTTTCTAAAAGAAGGAGGATAATTTTTTAAGTATATATTGCATTCCCTTCACAGAGGGCTTTGCCTGACTTAATTCTATCTCCACAGACCAGAGGTTGCACTTTGGCAGCCCTTGGGGCCAGTAAGCTCCTGAAAAGCATGGCCAAGGTGAAGAATGACATAAATGCTGCTGGGGAGTCTGAGGAACTTGCTAATGAGTATGAGACAAGAGCAGTAGGTAAGTACCTTCTTTAAGTCCTTTAGAAATTTAGTAGGAGGAGTCAGAGATCAGGAAATTATTTTCTTTCTTGGAATGTTACTTGTTATAATGATCTCCAGGTCTGGTGTGTACCAGTGATTGCACAGTGATGTTTTTGTTAAGTGCAAAGCAAAACTGGTAACCCTGCTGGTTTTGTTCAGCAAGATGCAATGCAAGGCAGTTCATTCAGTTTTCCCGAAGTGCTGCCCAGGAAATCCATCCTGAATTTTAGAGAAATGACATCTCAAAAGGAAGTAGAAGGAATGCTTTGTTTAGGAAATTGTATATCCAACATAAATGCTTCCCTTCAACGCCAAATGTGTTTTTACTGCTTGGATATCTCTTTTACACCATCTGTTCCCAGCAGAAACCGTGTGTGCTGTCTGAACAGGTTGCCTCTGAAAGTGGGTGTTGGAGTTGTGTTTTTTTTTTTTTTTAATTGAGAATTCCTTTCTTTGGGAAGAAGAGCTACCTAGCTGTAATGGCAAGGCTGAAGAAGAATGGTGCCCAGAAATAGAAAGGAGAATATAGAATAAGAGAAGTTTTCTGCATGAGCGCTGGTAATATTCAGGTTGAAAAAAGCCATCCTTCAAATTTTCAGCAGTACTTTTAGGACATGAGAATAAATTGCAGTTAAAAGGTGCGTTGAATTCCCAAATTCTGAACTGGAAAATTGTTTACTTTCCTTATTCTGGTGCTGTCTTTGTTGATGGCATAGACAGTGGGATTAAGTGCACCCTCAGCAAGTTTGCTGATGACACCAAGCTGTGTGGTGTGATCGACACCCTGGAGGGAGGGGACCTTGACAGCCCTGGGAGGTGGGCCCGAGCAAACATCATGAAATTCGACAAAGTCAACTGCAAAGTCCTGCACCCGGATCAGGATAATCCCAACCACAAATACAGGCTGGGCGATGAGTGGATTGAGAGCAGCCCTGAAGAGAAGGACTTGGGGGTGCTGTTGATGGGGTGCTCAACATGAGCTGGCAGTGTGCACTGGCAGCCCAAAAAGCCAACTGTGTCCTGGGCTAGATCAAAAGAATCGTGGCCAGCAGGATGAGAGAGGTGAATCTCTGCCCCTCTGCTCTGCTGAGACCCCTCCTGGAGTACTGCATCCAGCTCTGGAGCCTCCAGCACAAGAAGGACGTGGATCTTTTGGAGAGAGTCCAGAGGAGGCCACAAAATCGATCAAAGGGCTGGAGCAGCTCTCCTGGGAGGACAGGCTGGGAGCACTGAGATTGTTCAACCTGGAGAAGGCTCCAGGAAGACCTTACAGTGGCCTTCCAGTACCTGAAGGGGCTACAGGGAAGCTGGAGAGGGACTGTTTACAAGGGTGTGTGGTGAGAGGACAAGGGGCAGTGGTTTTAAACTAGAGCAGGGTAGATTTAGACTAGACATTAGGAAGAAACTCTTTACTGTGAGGGTAGTGAACAGGTTGTCCAGAGAATTTGTGGATGCTTCATCCCTGGAAGTGTTCAAGGCCAGGCTGGACGTGGCTTTCAGCATCCCAGTCTGGTGGGAGGTCTCCCTGCCCATGGCAGGGGGTTGGAACTAGATGGTCTTTACAGCTGGTGTGTTTTGTAAGAGACTGGGTCACTCTTCAGGGCAGTCGTGCTTTGTCACAGATACACCAACAGAACTGCCTTTAAGTGGGAAAGATCCAGAGCTGGGAAGAGAAATAATGTTTCACTCTATGTGCATTGCTGGTGGGGAAAAAAAACAACAACCCTGTGGGCAGAATAAGATGCTTATGGCTCTTCTAAAATATCTGTGTTTGCAATGCATTTCCTAGTGAAAAACCATCCATGTTTTTCAATCCTACTGTTAATATGGGACTACCGAGACTGACTATAAATTGTTAGATCGGTACTAAATGGATGAAAAAAAGGTGAAACAGGCAGATATACTGAGTCACTTGAGTAGAAGTTCATATTCTTTACTCAATATTTTTAGTGCACAGCCCAACTTAATGTTATCTCTGTGTGAGCTGATGTAGCATTACAGTTTTCTGTCCAGACATGAATTCTGTACAAAACCTTAATATGTGCAAGTGTGGTTGTAGAGCAATGTTTCAGCATTGTTTTACTGTGCTGAAAATGTGGAAAGAGTTTTTTGTATCTGCATGCTGTAATATTACAAATATGATACTTCGGAAGACAATTGCACCCGAGTTGGTGGGAAATTGAGCCTGAAGATGGAGCTCAGTGTGGGACTGCCCTCTTTACTCCAGAGCTCTTCACCGAGTGCTACAGCAGTGATGAAGAACTGGCTGAACAGCTGCTGACCTATTCCTGTGAAGCCTGGGGAGGGAGCAATTGTCTGGAACTAGCAGTGGAAGCTAAAGACCAGCAGTTCATTGCACAGCCGGGGGTGCAGGTAATGTCAGTGAACAGAAGGCGCACAGATTACTTACTGTAACTCTTGTGATCTAGATAGCTTAAAAAAGGTGAATATTCGTGATGTGCAAGTGCTACATCCATGTGAACAGACCATGAAAGGCCAATGCTCAGTCACTGTTCTTGTGGAAGTGAGATCCTCTGGGTGAGGTTTCCCAGCCCCATGAGCACTGAGCTTTGCACGGCGGCAGCATAGCTGTGTCCTGCAGCCGTGCTCACAGAACCCAGTGCCTGCAGTGCTGTGAAGAGCATCCCAGAGGGCACTGTCTGTGGGTGGTGGGGGGCCAGGTGTGTGGCTCCTCTTCTTGAAATAGGAGGCGGTTGATTTGCCCACAAATGCTCAGTCAGGAGGGGAAGACTTGATTTAGAGCTGTAAATCATAATGAGCTGGGTGATAAAGACTGCCTGGAGTCACCTCTCGCTTGGCACAACTCCTGTGTGTGCACAGTGTGGATGTATTGCCCAACATAAAGTGCCTTATGAATCAGGCCAAGTCCTGCTCAGCCTTGTTTTGAACTCCTCATTACACGGATTGGAGCATGGCTGGACTAAGGAACTAGCACGCCGTTAACCAATGCAGAAAGCTTCCTGTATTGTTGAAACAGGAAACCCAGTTATTTTGATTGAAATGTCTTGGCATTTTTTTACTGAATCAAATGTCTTTTAATAGCATTCCTAGGTTTTGTTGCTGTTAGAACCAATTAAGGTTATTTTCTTCTTCCCTGCAGAATTTCCTTTCCAAGCAGTGGTATGGAGAGATTTCAAGAGATACTAAGAACTGGAAGATTTTACTGTGTCTGTTCTTCTTTCCTTTAATAGGCTGTGGTTTCATCTCATTCAGGTAATCAGCTGGCTTCTTATTAGCAAAAGCAAAACAAGTCAATTAATCCTAGAATCATAGGGCAATTCAAGCTGGAAGGGACCTCTGGAGATCATCCAGTCCAACCTCCTGTTCAAAGCAAGGTCAGCTAGAGCAGGTGGTACAGGACTGCGTCCAGCTGGGTTTTGAAGTATCTCCAAGGATGGAGGTACCACTCTAGGGAACCTGTTACAGTGTTTGGTCACTCTCAAATAAAGATACCTAACGGCTGAATAAGCTTTTGACAGATCGTGTCCCCACTTTGACGTGGAGTTAGGGTGTGACAATTTACTTGTGTACCTGAAGTCAGTGGATGCAGAATGGCATCACCTTTAATGTCCTGTGCTAGACTTTGCACATTTCTCATTTTTATTTTGATGAACAGAAATGTTTCCGGGCATAAAAGCGATGCTTTGAGACCTGTTCTCTCTTTTAATTCCTCAGGAAAAAGCCTGTGGAAAAGAGTAAGAAACTCGTCCTGTATTATGTGTCTTTCTTCACCTCCCCCTTTGTCGTCTTCTCCTGGACTGTCATCTTCTACATTGCCTTCCTGTTGCTCTTCGCCTACGTGTTGCTTATGGATTTCCAGAAAGAACCTACCATCTTGGAGATATTCCTTTACGTGCTGGTCTTCATTCTGCTTTGTGATGAAGTGAGACAAGTAGGCAGCGCTTGCAAACCAAGAATGCTTAGTGCTAGATTAAAAGCCTTGTGTTTTTTTGCCCTCCTAGTAGCGTATGGCTGTGCAGGCTGCTTCTAAGTTACGGGGGAACTGCTTCTTGGGAAATATATTCAGGCAACTCAAGGCACAATGAATACAATTCCCCCCCTTGATCTTTAATTCCTACTTGTGCTTGAAGGGCTGCAGTGTCCATGCAACAAGAGGAATGTGTATTGACTTTGAGGCTGCGTGGATAAGCCGATACCACTGGGGATATTTCTCAGGAATGCTTGGCTTGGATTGCCGAAGTAGAGAATAGGAGGTTAGATTTACCGCGTTTATCTGTGTGCATTAACTCAACATTAAGTGATTCCTGCCTCTCTTCTTCATATCCTGCTTCAACCTCCCCCCTCCCCGCCTTTTTTAACCAACGAGCAGCATGTCATTATATATTCCCGTTTTCTTTTAATCATAAATACAGTTTTTGCTAGTTTCACAGTCCCAAGGACCAGCTTTGGACTGCCTGCATTGCTTGCGCTGGTGTCTGGGAACAGCACACGGGGCTGCCTTTATAGCCAGCCGCACAGCTGATATTCATCTCACTTCGTAACTTAAGGGCACGGATGAAATATGTTTGGTTTCAGGCGAGCTGGTCTCTACTAGTCAGGGTTCAGCAGGGTGGGAAGTTGCTGGGGGAATCAGAAGAGAAATGGGTGTGTGGTTTCACTGCAGAGCTGCTTTCTGATTGTCCTATATGGCATTGATCTCTGCCTGAGTGCTTGTGGGTGATCTGCTGGACCAGACCACCGTGTAATAACATTTCTAACATAAGCTCAAATGACATTGCTTTAATGTTGATGTTGCTGTGCTTAACTTGCTGTGTGGTCTTTTTTTCCTTTTTAGTAGTCAAGGTGGTACCCTGTTTAAGGCAACTTTACTAGCTAAGGAAAGTGGGAGAAAAGTAAAAGACTCTTGTAATGAAAATGCTAATGGAGCATTTGTTTCTGCTGATTTAGGTTCTGGTGTCTCTGGACTTGTCCTTGTACTTCCTGTGTGTACCCAGCAAAAGTCCTGGGGAGAGCCTTAGGGATGGAAACTTTTTCCTACCAATGTTGCTGTTTCTCACTGCCCTGAGCAGGTGGAACAGCTTCAGATCCCAGTAATCCCACTAATAGCTAGAGGCCAGAGCATACAAGTTTGATTGTGGGAATGGAGGCAGCTAACACAAATACTTTACCAAAGAGTTAAAGTTATCTTAAGCCTGGCTTCAAACCTGTTTTTCTAAGGAGCAGAGTGCAGAGCAGCATCCCAATCCTCTAAGCTTCTCAGGATACTTTCACTCTGGCATCTTCCAAGATAGACTGTGTGTGCACAGTCAAAATAGTGTCTTTGTCCTTAACATTTAAAGAAAGGGTTTGGGGGTTTTACATCAAAGGAAAAGTAAGAGTAGCATTGCCTGTGGTCCCACTGTAGCTGCTGCAGTCAGATAACTAGTTTTGGGGAGAAATCAGTCCTCTCATTAGAGTGATGGGTCTGTGGAAGTGACAGGTACTAGACGTTGCTCCAAATTCAAAGCATATTTTTTCACTGTTCAGGAGAACTAAGCTGTAAGCCACTGGTTAAGCCCTGTTTTCACATCCGATGGTCCTAGAGATTTTTAACTAGCCAGAGCTACTTTCTCATATCCCACTCAGAGCTGTCATGGCAATAGTGAGACTGGAGGTGCCTTTTTCCTGCTGTCTTAGCCACATGAATCCAACCTCCAACCAGGTGAGTGGGTAGACTCTTGGAGTGTGCAGGAAAGCCCACTTTTCTCAAAGGAAGAAGGAATCTGGACAGAACCTCCATGCATGTTAACTCTTAGCAGTGGGAACTGCTTGATATTTGAAGGACTGAACTGAACTACAGTCTCGGTTGTTCTCCCTTGTTTACACGCACCTGCCTGTTTTCCCTGTTTCTGCTTTGGACCAAAACCTGTTTCCTTTCCTCCACCCACACTTAGGCCCTTGATAGGAGAGGCATCAGACTTAAACCTGCTGCATTTAATACAGCTGTGGTACGGTGATATGCTTATTGCCTCGTGAAAGGTGTTTGGACTGTATGTTCGTGTAAAACACCACTTCCCTGCCATGTATAGCGAGATAACTTATGTTTTAGGGAGTTACTAGACAGAGATAACCCAATGTCATGGGTGTCAGACATAATGTCCCTATTAAGTGCACAACCTTTGGTACCTGAAGTAGTAAGAACGGTGTTTGTGGGTCCCAAGATGCTGAAATAGCGTCTGGTCATACCTTGAGCCCAACGCTCTGGTAGCTGCCACAATTGTCCATCTCTAGCAATGTATCCCATCATGTGAAGAAAATCCAGTTGTGCAACTGGAATAGCAAAGAGGTGTTCCCTACTTACAGCTTCTTCTGCATTTAGAAGGAAATTCCCCTCAATCTCTGTTTCCCACAAAAGTGCTGAGAGCAGAATCGCCTTCCTTGGATATGCCAGTTACAGAGAGATTAATTGATCAGTACTCTACTAGTCTTTGATTATTTAAATGCAAATTAGAAAGAGTTATGATCAGGGTCTCAGTCTATTTCTTCAGGCCTGGTGGAGGTTTCTCCTGGTTAAGCTACTTGTCCTAATGAGTCACCTCTGAATTGCATCCAAAAGTGGGTTCTTGCATGAACTTTGGATCCAGGGTGGGGTACCAGTCAATCTGGGAATGGGCAGAGATTCCCACTAGAATTGCAGTTCAGAAATAGAGTGCCAGATAATTAAAATAATAAATTAAATCTGTATCTTTGATCTCAAACATATCTGTAGCCAGGAATAAATTACTGAATGAGCTCTGTGAAGAAAGCGAAGCCAGAATACTTCAACTGCCCCTAAAGAGTGATGCTTCTGCCTCCTCCCAGTGTTTCTTCTGCTCCTGATGCGTCACACCAAGACTCCTTTTACCCATTTGGCAACAGCTTTGCTAGAGCATACCTTGATCTACCTTGAGGTCCTTTGGCAGCATGTGTATACACGTCTGAGCCCGAAGTACATAAGTCTTAGTTCCTGTCAAGACTGTTCCTTTCTCTTCCCAAGCACAAGGACCTATGTAGTTGAGTTACGTCCTTGGAGCACAGCAACCAGCACTGTGGTGCAATGTTTCTGTCACTGATGTGCTTAACTGGTCCCAGTGTGTGACCATTAGCTTAGGACATCGTGACTTCAAGAGAAAATGTGTTAAGGAGCTCCAAACACAGAAAGTCTTGACTTATAGTCCTATTGGAAGTTAACAGTAAAAATGTGTTGCTGG
Source organism: Trogon surrucura (assembly GCA_020746105.1). NCBI lineage: Eukaryota > Metazoa > Chordata > Aves > Trogoniformes > Trogonidae > Trogon > Trogon surrucura. The sequence goes on along the minus strand of CM036621.1, from coordinate 47,490,884 downwards.
TAATTTCTGGCATTGCTGGATATATATTTTGGGGGAAATTAAAAGCAATCTGAATTCTGGTGTACCTATTATGTGTGACGAAAGAGTTAATTGGGCAAAGAAACAATCCTTACCATTATGGTGGGTGGAATATTTACTGACAAGGCCATCCAGTGGGGAGAGATGAGGGCAAGATGGATGAGCAACCCGTGTCACTGGCCAGTTCTGTGTGGTGGTTACTTTCTGCTCTTTTTCCTTCCCAGTGGTACATGAATGGCAGTAAGTATTTCTCAGATCTGTGGAATGTTATGGATACGCTAGCAATCTTCTACTTCATAGCAGGGATTGTGTTCAGGTGAGTAGTATCTTTTCTTGTGGCAATGTTGTGGCTTTGATTCCTTTCTGGGTTTTGACTACAGCCTGTCACGAGATTTTGGGAGACGTGCTTGTGAAACTCCCTGTTCGTTATGAAGGCCTCAAATACTGCCAAATCTTGACTCTATATCTGCAAAAACAAATAAAAGAATAACATGATTAGGGAACATTTGCACGCAACATTTTTATCTTTTTGGTTTAATGGAAGTTGAGTCTATTTATGGAGTCAGAGGTAGGTTTCCTGAACTCAGATCTTTCTGGGCCAGCAGGACAGCCCTTCTTAATGCCTAAGTTTGGATGAGCATGTTTAAAAGATGATTGAAACAGGCTTAGGTTTCGTGACAGTGTCATGAGACTGGCTGTATAGAGTACATCAGACAAGGTTGCATGGTAAGATGGTTTATATCTCAGGGTCAGAAATTCTTTGGGTTTTTCCCTGACTCCTATTACTGACTATTTATTATGGTAATCTGCACTCTTTGAGCTTTAGTGTGTTGTGTTTGAGGGGACTTTAATTGTACCTGCAGTAGTTTAACAAAATACCATTAGCTCACGTAAGCTGTTTTACATGAATGGGTTGAGTTAGCAACCATGACAAAGAAATGCTGGAAACACATTTTACAGTGTAATCGTTCAGTCAGCTGTAACTTAGTTCTTGTTGCCTCAGTGCAGCAGAGCGGTCATTGCACTGATGTTTTTGGAGGGCAGTGGCAATAGCTAAAGGTAAAAGATTTCCTTGCTGTTAATAGGTTTAGAGGGGAGGATGAGACACGGCGATGACATAGCTAGGATAGGAAGAATGTAAATGAGGTGTGCATAAAAACCAATTCTGCTGCCTGTCGTCAGGTGGTAGTGGGTGGGAGAGAGCACGGGGCCCTGGATAGCTGTGCTCTGCTTTCCAGTTGCTCACTTTTTCACTCCCTGTTTCGGTGTTTCAGTGTATTTTTACCTGACTTCTGCATGCTTTACCCAACACTTCTCTTGATTTTCTTTTACTGTCTCCATCAGGCTTCACTCATCTGATGAAAGCTTTTGGTATTCTGGGAGAGTCATATTCTGTTTGGACTACATAGTTTTTACTCTGAGGCTGATCCATATTTTCACAGTTAGCAGGAATCTAGGACCCAAAATTATTATGCTGCAGAGGATGGTAAGATTCTGGCAGCTATTCAAGAGAGTCTAAATAAATGATGTGATGCCTTGTTTTTCCTCAAGAGTGAAAATCACCACTGTTCTGATGATGGCAGCAAGTTCTCTCCTTCTCTTAAATCTGCTAAACAGGATTAATTAAGATTTAAATAGGATCTAATTAAGAGCAGGGCCTCTTTCTCTCCCTCTGCACAGGAGGAGAATAGAGATCAGGCTGAAGAACACAAGAGGAAATTTGTTTCCTGGTAGCTTTTGTCTTATGTGCCTCAAATGTTTCAGTGGTATATAACATTACTCTTGTTGCTCACACGAGCAACAAGACAATGACAGTAAATGGTGTAGGAGGAACATTTCTGTCTTACACTGCATCCATCACACAAGTAACTGAAGAAGCGAGTAGCCTTGGCTGATTCTGTCCTTTGTAAGTGGAGGGGATGTTTGCTAGCAGACTGGGAGAGGTAAAAGGAAGATGACCCGATTCCATATGTTGCAGATATGGCTTTGTGTAGGTACGGGAGAGCTGAGGTATGTCTGCTTGAATCTTCCTTCCAGTGATACCTTTGCACACACACACACACACGTATGCTCCAAAGAGAAGAGATTTGAAGTGCACGGGGGCATCTGGGGAATGGCACTTAAAGGGCACGTGAAGTGAGTATTGCTAGATGTCTTTAGGAGATATTTTCCCTGTCTTTCTGCACTTCTGTAGTGATTGGGTTGTCTTGTGCCATAGCAGAGGATTGGCATGTATGAAATTTAACAACCAGCTGTGTGGTGACAATAGGAGTAACAGTGTGGTCTGCAGCTTACCCAGAAAGCCTTTGTTTTGCCAGTGCTGGAAAGCTGGAGTCTAGAGATTACTTGGTCCTAGAGTGCCTTATGATGTGAAAGCAACAACACAGGATTGTTTGACCTCCTTCAAAAGGGATGAGGTTTTGAGTAAGTCTGATAATAAAGATGCTTGGGGTTAGTGGAAGGGCAGATCTTGGTGGAGGTGGCTCTGCACCAAATTGGGAACCTCAGCTGGGATATTGCCAGTCTTCAGTTATCTGTATACTGGTGAGAGAGAAATTCATGAAACTATTAGAGCATCTAGACTGTAAATGCTGGTTTGAAGCCCTCCAGGGAGGCATTTTCAGAAGTGTTGGCTGCTCTCACCTGACACTCAGCACACGGTCTGCAGCTACAGTTGTTGCATAAATAGTGGTTCCGTGTGGATCTGGCTTTTGTGAGTGGACCCTGTCTGATGCCAAGGGGATATCCAGTATTCTGAAATGTGCCTTGGTTTTATGAATGGAATAATCACTTATATTTGTGTGTATGTTAGTGACTGTAACTTTATGGAGCAGTGATCTGAAAAAGTTCATTAAAATGCTGCTGACTTTCATAGGCTTTTCTAATATTTGTTCCCCACCCAAACATCAAATCAGGGTGAAAAAAACCACGTGTGGGTTGCAAAAGGCATGCAGCGGGGCACTGATGCATTTGCTTGTTGTCCTTTTTCAGATGATAGATGTCTTCTTCTTCCTCTTCCTCTTTGCTGTGTGGATGGTGGCCTTTGGTGTGGCCAGGCAAGGCATCCTGAGGAAGAATGAGCACCGCTGGGAGTGGATATTTCGATCTGTCATCTACGAGCCATACCTGGCGATGTTTGGCCAGTACCCTGATGATGTTGATGGTACCTGTTTTCTGTGGGAAAGCTCTTCTGGGTGGGTGGAAGGCACTGTCCTTACAATGGTTGCCCAGTCCTGTCTTGACCCCTCTCTTCCAAGCAGCAACAAGGCAAGGCTTTATGTCTGATGGGGAGGTGGGGAAGGAGGAGGCCACACGTGTTGTGGTCAGTGGCGGTACTTGGGCCTGGACCCAACTGATCTGCAGCTGAAAGAGAGGGAGAGGGTTCACTGCTTGCTCTCCTTTCTCACTCTCTGAGGTACCACCTACAACTTCGACCGCTGCACCTTTTCTGGGAACGAGTCCAAGCCCTTGTGCGTGGAATTGGATGCCAACAACCAACCCCGCTTCCCGGAGTGGATTACCATTCCCCTTGTTTGCATTTACATGCTCTCAACTAACATCCTCCTTGTGAACCTGCTCGTGGCCATGTTTGGGTAAGTGATAAAGGAGCGATGACTTGCTTGTGATCTCTGTGTCAATATTGCTCTGAGAAAAGCAATGAAGTCCTGGAAAATGGCATGAAGCCAACCCTTGGGAGACTCTGCCTGTGTCTTTTGCAGAGGGATTGCTGGGAGTAGTCTGGACAGGTTTCCCAGCTTGAAACAGAGCTCTCAAGTGAAGGGTGATGTGGGAAGGTGAACAAAGGCAAGGTTATTCAGCATTTCTCACAGCATTCTGATCAAAACCTGTACAGTGCCCTGGGGATGGGTTGCTGCCTGTCCTTTTACTACTTCTCTAAGCGTCGTTTGCATGCTGGACTTAATACAGATGCCTGTGGTCCACACAGGGGGTGATAGCTGGTCAGTGCTTTACTGAGTATGAGTTACTGCACAACTGACCTTGCTAGACTGAGTGAGTTATTACTGCAGTTCTTTCATGACATTCTGGTTTTATTAACCAGAACTGCTGTGTGGAGATGATGGGTGTGTTGCTGCTCTGGTGGACCTGCTATTTATTCTTCTGACTCATACCACAGGCAATGGGCCACATCTCCTTGGGCCTACCAAAGGACTTTGTCTTGAAAAATGCCATTGCCTCTGTTTTTAAATGGGAATTTATCTGTATGCGAGTGTCCCAGTCAGGAGGTTTCTTCTGGCATCTTGTGAGGTGTTACATCGTGCAGATGGATCTGACACCTGAAATGTGGTGCTGACTAGATCACGTAGCCGGCACTGATTTGTCAAATAAAAATGGTTACTGTTGTGCACATTACGAAATATGTATTTACTAGATTGGGACCAGCCACAGCAAACCATAACTGGTCCTCAGGGAAGAGCTTCCTAAGCTTCTTTCTGAAAGTTTACACTGATAGCCATGACAGAGTATTTAGTTAATAATGGGAAGTTTTTCATATCAGACTTGGGGAGTGTGTTGTTCTCCTGCCTCACTTCTGAACTACTGACTCCAAAGACAGTCAGAAATGTGATTTTTGGCAAGGCAGGTAGGACTAGTGTGGCATATCTTTCATTGCACCTATGTTTTCCTAACCTGCGTGGAATCTGGGGACAGAAGACAAAGCTTACTAGAAAGGGTAAAAGCGTCTCACATTAATAAAGCTGTAAGGCAGCTCTACCCTAGAAGCGTTTGATATTCATTAGAACACTTATTTTAACAGCGCCTAGTGGTAAATGCTCTGATTTATACTGTGATGCCAGTAAAAACCTAGTTTTTGCCAGTTCAGCTGATTTTGTAGAAGGACACAGCATGAAATCTCTAGCGACACTCTCAGAGCTTTGCATAGTTCATTTTAACAATAGAGTAAACAACTTAATCAAGCAGGGTGCTGGATTGCACTGAAGTCAGGAACCCTGGTGGACAAACAGCAATCCCAGATGTTTTTTCCTTAATTCAGTTAGAGATGTGTGGAATCTGTGATGGCTTCTCCTATGACTAGTGCGTACGCATTATTTGTCCATCTTTAATAATGCTAATGTGTATTAGACACTAGTCCCATCGGTGTCTCTATATGTTGTAATTACAAATACCTGTTAATTTTAACAACAGTCTTTTTCTTTGTATCCAGTATGCATTAGCTGAAAAGGGTAAATACTACATTTTTTAGATACTTCTGAAATTCAGTCTAAAACAGAAGATAATTTCTGCCAGGTAAAGGTTTAACTTGTCTCATGGAGAGGTCTGTTAGAATCTCAACACAGACATTTTGGAAGCTTCCATCTGCCATTTAATGTCAGCAATAAAAGGTCAGATGGTCTGTGAGATGTTTGCTCTTGTGGTTGTTGCTTTGCTGGGTTCATACAGAGCTTAGTACAGTAGCTTTGATCCATGCCTGCAGCGTTCTTACTGCTTCCACTAAAAATCTCAGGAGCTTATCATTTTTTGTAAAGTTCTATTTTTAGGTGTGGAGGGTTTTTTTGGGTAGAAAGAAGTTAGGTGGTGAATTAATGAGACACAGCATCTTGCAAAGAGCCATCCTGTTCTCATGTGTCTAGGTTGGAAGAAAATTGCCTGGAGCTAAGGTGGTGAAAGTATGTGGAATATTTTCTCCCTCTTACTAATTTTTAATTTTTTTTTTCCCTATTTTTAAATTTTATTTGTAAATTCCTGTTGTTTTTTTTCAGTGCTGTTTTAGTTCCTCCCATTTTCAAGTTTTGCTTTAAAAAGAACTGACTCAGTAACCTTCTAATCAGTAAAAATTAACAGCTCCAAGATGACTTTACAAAGACATGCCCTGATGTAATAAAGAGAAATGCTGTCTTACTTGTCTCTGATGGAGGATTTGGTGAATAACTAATGCTGTGTGTATTTTCTCTTTCTTTGCCCATTAGTTACACAGTTGGGTCAGTACAAGAGAACAATGACCAAGTGTGGAAGTTCCAGCGTTACTTCTTGGTCCAAGAATATTGCAGTCGCTTGACTATTCCCTTCCCTTTTGTCATCTTTGCCTACATATTCATGGTGATGAGGAAGTGTTTCAAATGCTGCTGTAAGAAAGAAAGTAAAGAGCCATCTATTTGTTGTGAGTTGGATTACTCCTTACTCCCTGCATGTCCGCTCTGTGGCAGGTGCATTGCAACTCCTCCGTTAGGGTTTTGGTGGGAAATTTTCAAGGGCAATCTCTATCAAACGCAAATCCTCTGTGGTGCTGGAAATCTCTTCAGGAAGATTCGAAGCAAAGTCCCTGGCTGCTTCTCAGACATAGTCTTCCTTCAGTACTCAAGGTGTGCTCTCTCTGGGGTGTGCGGATTCATACCCCTAACTCCCAGTGCTAAAACTCCAGCTGAGCGTTATTGTGATTCCTGCTCCCCAGTAGCTTTGTTTTTTGTCTGATTAGAGAGCTTTTGTGTTCTACCATGAGACCTGCTCTGCTTGAGTACTGTGCAGAGTTACCTAGTGCTTTCTTGTTTGAGCCATTTTGAGGCAGAATTACCTCGTATATGCAAATCAGTTAAGTCTTCAAATTAATCCTATTAGTTTAGGGTAGCCTATGCTGCTTTGTAGCTTTGAAAGGCTTGGGTTTTTTTTTTTTTGTATTGGAGCACTGAATAAATTCATCCAGAGCCTGCAGCAGCTGAAAGTCACCTTCGTGCAGTTCTGCATGGAAAATGTAAACCATTCCATTTGCCATTAACATCTGGTAGCACATCCCTCCTGCACTGTTACCCAGTGACAGAGATCACAGGATCACAGAATGTTAGGGGTTGGAAGCGAAGATCATGTAGTTCAACCTCCCTGCCAGAGCAGGATCACCTAGGGTAGAACACACAAGAACACATCCGGGCAGGATGTCTCTAGAGATGGGGACTCCACAACCTCGCTGGGCAGCCTGTTCCAGTGCTCTGTTACCCTCGCAGTAAAGAAGTATTTCTTTATGTTTAGCTTGAACCTCCTGTTTTCCTGTTTGTGACCATTTCCCCTTGTCCTGTCACTGGACACCACCGAAAAGAGTCTGGCCCCATCTTCCTGACACCCACCCTTTAGATATTTATAAGCATTGATGAGATCCCCCTCAGCCTCCTCCTCTCCAAGCTAAACAGACCCAGCTTTCTCAGCCTTTTCTCTTATCTTTGCTTGTGACTCTACCTTCTGGAGTTGCATTTCTCTTTACCTTTCCATGCCAGTCTCCCAGCAAATACGGCCAGTAGCTGCTAGGACAGCCTAGTAGAGGGTGATCTCCTTCAGAGGCTCTTCTGTCTGCTGTGACTGAAAGAGAATAGTCTCCTGGCCCTCTGGGCATGGCCAAATGGGCAAAAATGCAGGAGTGGCTGAGTCAGTCCTCTAGCTATTTCCCCTTTATTTACTCTGTCAGAGGGTACAGATATGAACAGTTGTAACATGCTTTTTCCCCAACAAATGGAGTGTTATCCTCTTTTATTTTTTTAAGTGTCATTTAGAAGCAGATGAGAGAAGATAAGTTGAGTTAATTGACAGACTTATTCGCATCCATCAGCAACCTGGTTGTTGCCCTGCAGCACAATCTGGATTTGTTATTAATTTAGGAGAAGGATGCTTGCTTTGGGGTGTGCAATTCCTTAGCACTGACTAAATCGTTTTGTCTGTCCAAATCACTCTTTAATTTCCTTTTTGGGCAGGTTGTTTAATGGCAGATATTTCTGCCTGAGTGATGTGCAGTTGATGTTGCAGTTGTAAAAGCAAATGGAAGAATTAATTAGAGCCATAATATCATTGTGGCTGAGCTGGTGACAGGAACTGAGAACTGCATGGAGAAAGCACACTAATGTATTGACTGTTGCAAAATCCTGGCTTCCCCACTTTAATTCTCATGCAAATGGCTTGGATTTGGGTACTTAAATGCTTGTTGGTATCTGAGAGAACAACTGAGGCTGTGTGAAGTGGGAGGAGCACTGGAGGATTTCAGTTGTTTGTCAGCTGTGGGCTTCTTTTGTCTCAGCTAATTTTTTTTGTTGTTTTTTTTTTTAAAATTAAAACCCATATGGTTTGTGCTGTCCTGCTGGAACAGGATAAAATGCAGAAGTATTATCCTGGAGGACTTTGATGTCTCGTGTCACTCTAATTTATAGGATCAACAGATGATTTTTAAAGAAGACAATGCTTTATACTTTTGAAATGTTCAATAAGTCATACAGCATGGCTCTTAACACTTCACTCTTAATAATCCAATGTGGGATAATGTAGAAACAAATGGAAAACTCAAACTTTTCTGCAATGACCTATGCCTGTGGAAGTGGCTGCCATGTCACAAAGCTCTTGTGCTTAGCAAGCCTCAAAAAATGACAGGAAGACTTTTGTGGAGCTTATTAGATTTTTTTGTTGTTGTTGTTCGTTTATTTTTTTAACCAACTCTGGTTTCCAGGAGCGTACAGTAAAATGCATTAATGTCATGTTTATCAGAGCTGTGTCACAGGTGGGAAGTGAGGCTGTGGGTGCTCTGGGTGAAAAGGGAATCATTCAGCCTCCGAATGTAAGCACTCACTCAGCATTGGAAGGACAAATGAACTGAATCTAGTGTTGTTGTTTCTCTTCACATGTTTCCCAGGCTCAAAAAATGAGGACAATGAGATTCTGGCATGGGAAGCTGTCATGAAGGAAAATTACCTTGTAAAAATCAATACCAAAGCAAACGATTCATCGGAAGAGTACGTCTACACTTCTTTGTCTTCATTGTCTAAACTTTCTGTTGAATATTTTTAGTGAAGACGAGTTTTCAGCAGCCCTAAATGTTTACAAACTAACGAATAGATAAATAAACTCAGCATAAACATACCTTTTTATTTTTTAAGTAAAATGATGACTTTTTTGTCTGCTGCTGCAGACTGTCTTCAAAGATAGTTGACTTGGCCTGTAAAATGCTGATGGCAATATTGCAGGCGTTATAGTGGCATATTATGCACACAATATCTGAGTGGATATATTAAATACACTTATTCCAAATGTCTGTCAGAGTATTTATCACATGATTTCACCCTTCTCCACTTGAGTCTGTTTTTCCACTAGAGAAGAAAATGTTGACTTTCTGTAGTGTTTTGAGATCTGATTGTGGAAAGCAATGCTGTAGCTGTTTAGTTTTGTAATGTTATGCAGTTCGCAGAGAAAACTTAGTGTTAAACCTGGAATACCAAGCATTCGCATGGCATCAGTCTATATGGAGGTCTGTATTTAGTCGCATGAGTAGGAAACATCTCTGGGTAGCATCCAAGATGCTGTTTGGAATGGTGATATTTGAGGGTTGGTGACTTGGACTACTCTTCTTTGACTGCCAGGTCATGACACTTCATCTTTGGGATCTATCTTAGTGTTTTCAGAGTAGTACCATTAAGAGGAAAGAGAAATATAAAGAAACCTAGAAAGCAGCACCAGCACCCTGCTGTGTATGATGGCTTAATTGTGTGGCTAGCTTCCAGCAGCTTTGAGCATTTCCCTAAATCAAATGTAAAGGAAGAGCTCATAAGAATGGGCAAGCAAGACCAGACTCTTCATGTGCTGACCCTGCTGCCCACAAGTAAGTGTTTATGTTAAGACTATCCAGATGCCCTTGGTGTTGGATAAGAGACCAAACAAAGACCAAAAAATAGCTTTTATACTGGAAGCAGAAGTGTCTCGACAAGGACAATAGAATAGCTAATGCTAGTTAATACATTTGTAATAAACACAATGGCAATCCACTTGCAGCCCTGCCTTTTTGGGAGGATGAAGCCAACTTGGGAGGTGTTCCCAAGCAGGGCTGACTGCAGACATTCTGCTAACATACAGGCAAACAGGGCAGTCTTCTGACAAATCCCGATTCTAATTGCCTTAGCTCCCCTCTTTGGCCAAAGATGAGGGCTACATCTCTCAGCTCCAGACAGACTTCTACAAGAGCAGTTCTGCAGTTTTGCAAAGGGGGGGAGAGGGGTTAGCCAAAACTTCTCTAATACCTGGACTCAGCTCGCTCTTCTCTTTCTGCTTTCAGGATGGTGCATCGATTTAGACAACTGGATGCAAAGGTACTTGTGTTTCAGACTGCTCTGGGGGATGGGCTTCTGTCTGGTAGAGCAGTTAGTGGTCCACAAGGAAAATGAGCATCACTGGCCCAGGACCCCCTTTTAATTGATGTTGTTTGTTTTTTTTTAACATGCTCCTTTGCACCTTTGATTCCATATATAGCTTTCTAATGTGCTGGAAAATGAAGCGGAAAGATACTTGCTTTGCATTGAAGAAGTGTTTCTCAGTATTCCTTCTTGGATGGAATAGAAGTGAAAATAACTTCTTTCTCATAAAACTGCAATTTTCTGCCATGTAAAAGGCCCGTGAAACACTGATGAGTAGAAGGGACGTTATACACTTAGAGTATACCCTTCCCAAACACATGTTCTGTCAAGTTTAGCTTCTGGTGCTATAGACTTGAGGTAAATAATCCTAATTTACTGTTGTTGTTTAACCTCGGTTTATAAAATTAAGCGGCAGTTCAGATAAATTGTGGCAAACCTGGTGGTGCTTCAGATAGCACAGGCAACACCTGCTATGTAAACAGAGGATGCTTCTTAATGCAGGGTGGGAGGACCTTTCATTATGATTAAAATGACCAATTCACATCTAATTCACAGAAGCATCCTGTGTCGAAGCAGCATAAAGCTATCAAGAGAGTGTATCGTTATCAGAATTGTCATACAAGTACACTTTTTATGACTGTGATACTGAGAAGACTTTCACAATGTGTACTTTTGAGGCTTGATTGAATTATGTATTTTGCCTCTGAAGTGGGGAGAACAGACCTTTTAGAAGTCCAGGGGGTGAAAAGGCCCCCATGTACTTCAAAATACTTTGTAATTGCTGTCAAAAAATTTAGATTGCAAAATAATAGCTTGCTTTCAAGACTGAAATGGAAATGGCAAGTGACGAGGTATGTGTCTAGTGATGCTCCTCTTGAAACTGAAAGGAAATACAGATAATCTTAATTCTCTCCTGAAAAGTAATACCTGAATTGCACCTCTTCATCTGTGAGGGAATACCTTACAGCAAACTGCTTTGTCTATTCATGCCTTCAGCTTTCGTGACAGAAGGGTACTGAGGCCGGTGTTTAGGAGTAGCACCCTTAAGAGCAAGGTGCTCCAGGCACATCTCACTGCCTCTCACTTGAGATGATGTCCCAAAAACAAGTCTGAGGATGTAGCCGAGTCCTAGGCGAGAGCCTCGATCATGGGGCAAACTTTTCTTTAAACTCAATGTGGGTGCCCTGAGAAATAATGGACTTTAATTGTAGCATGAGGAGGGTTTCAGGGCAGCTGCATGTGTCGGGATGAATGCTCCACAGAACTCCACCAATCTGCAGTCTCTGCTTTGACAAGGAGCACAAGGAGAGGGAGTACATTTGGGAGCCTGTAGCTGTCACAATGCCTGCGTGTTAACTAGGTGAAATACATATGCATTAGGGCTCACTGCATTAATTGCATTGACGAAAACTGTAATTGGGAGGGTCCTTTCAAGCACTGTTGCATTTGGTATAATATTTGGAGAGGCAATTACTCATTACTCATATTACTTATTAGCATTGCTTTCCTGTGAAAAGCAATATTAACACTGCTTCATTTGCTACCACAGTGTGACAAATGAATACAAAAAGCGGTCAGTTACTGCTTTCAAAGTAGTGGCTGGAATCCACAGGGTCTACAGCGAGGCAGGAGTTCAGATAAGGGGTTTTATGCCTGTTGTTGCTGATGTTGTACGGTATTTTCTAGGGTGTTTTAAGGTACTTGCTACTGCTTGCTTGTTTTGTTCTTTTGCTTTCACTTCATCCCAAGCTGTGGTCATCTGTTGGAATGAGTTAGACTGACTTTACATAAAACTTCTTTTTTTCTTTTCTCTATTTTTAAAATTTTAAGCTCTCTGATTTGAAAGGGCTTCTGAAAGAGATTTCCAGCAAAATCAAATAATTGCAGCTGAAATCCAAGAGCAGCTACCTGAGCAGGGTAAGCCCTCTTTAGTTCTGTTCTCTGACTTGAGTAAGTTTTCAGCATTTGTGATGTTAAATCAGTACATCTCTGGAAGAAGTGTTACTATTAATTATTGATGCTTGTATTAACGTTGTCTAATATTGGAAAAGAAGTACAAGCTAAATTCTCTTCCTCTTTTTTTCTGAAAAGTATAGTTTTCCATCTGGTGTTTCTAACAGTTGCTGGCATGGTTTGAAATAACTTGCTTTGCTCCCTTGCCTTTGAAAAACTGTGAATGATGTTGTCTTTGTGCTGGAGGCCCTCTGGAAAATTAGGAGGTGCTGTGCAGGATCCCTTCTATTTGGTTCATTTTAACTCTGAAAACCATGAAAAAACAAATAGAAAAGGCAGAATTGTAGGTAGGAATAAGGTTTATTTTCCCATTGTCCAAAGTGGGGCACTGTAGCCTTCCTGTGTCCTGTACAACAAACTGTGGAGCAGAGAGTTGACCCAAAATCTCCAGAGCTGCACTTCAGTGTCTAGTCATGAGCCTTGTGTCCTTTTTCATCAAGTTCTGCTGAAGAACTGGGTTGGAGCCACAGGTTCCGGTGGGATATGAAAGCCAGACAATATTGGTGGATGTAGAGGATGCTGTCTACTTTAAAGTCAGCAGATTAAGAAGTGTAGCTGTTGACAAGAATAATCTGGAACGACTTGATCAGCTTGAATGTTGGAACCTGGCTTCTTCCCCCACAGAGGATTTTTCTGCAAGACAACTTAGACCTGTGCCAAACGCTCTTGAATCAGTTGCCTCGCCATTTTTTGGGCATAACTTCATATTCACTTGACCTGAAGTTCAGTTTAGTTATGAATGACTTGCAACTACCTAATAAAATCTTTAGGGATTGCAAGTTACTGGGCTTTTTCTTCGATGCAGTAAATTCCCAAGTCACCCAGAGAACAGGCTATAGAATAATGGAACTCTGGAGCTGATCCAGTCCAACCCTACTCGAATCAGTGGCGGCTCAGATCAAAAGTAGCTGCAGTTTGTCTGAAAAATAGATTGCAATCCATTAAGAAAAAAAGTGAATTTTCATTTCCAGTTACCTGGGAAATTACCGGCCACACAGGCACAAAGTGTGGGAGAATCTGTTGAGACAGCAGTTCTGCAGCAAAGTGTCTGAAATGGAATATCAAATAGCTGATGTTTTGTTGTCTGTGAGGTATAGGAAGTAATTCTGCTGCTGCTTATAGTGCAATGAATCCTCTGTTGGGTACAGCATCCAGTGTTAGCACTGAGCCTTGAGGAAGATGATGAAGTGGCTGGAGAGTGTTCAGAACAGTGACGAGAGGAACTGGAAGTCTGAACAACATAAAGTGTAGAAAGGAGTGAATGAATTACAGTTAGGTAGCCTGGGAAAGACGATAGTTGTTTACGATGGAGCTTGCGGAAGCAACCTCTCACTACGGATAATAAGGGCCTTGAAAAGAAGAAGTCCCTTTCCAGTTTTAAACTGTCTAAATGGCATCCCGGTTGTGATCAAGCCGTGAGCTGTCCTGACTCTGAAGCTGAGCCTTGGCTGCCCACAGTGCTCACGTCATGATGTGAACAGAGAGGTTAGTGTCTCACAGGAAGCAGATGTATGTATTATGCGATCTCATCTGAAAGGGAGTGCTTGTATCCACGCTGACCATCTTCCGTGTGAGATCCTGGATTGGCCATTCCAGGTACTTTGCACGCAGGTGCTACTTCTGCTTTCACTTCCTGACAACTAATATCTTTGCTACTCTGCTGAGACACTGTGTTCTGGATGGGTGCTGGAAAGAGCTCCTTGATCCCATGTGTTGCACAAGACATCCATTTTTCAGAACCGATCTCCCAAGGATGAAAGTAAAATGTTGAGGTGGGCTTAGGAGCTCTACTCTAATTTTTTTCTTTTTTCTGCTCACATAGGTACTGATTCATCAAGAATAATTTCTATGAGCTGGCAGTAACCACCAAGCAAGCGGTAACTGATCCACCAGAGTATCAATGTCTCACCAGGATGTACTAGGATTTTTTTCATTTTTTAATTATTTTTTTTTATTAAAAGAGCCTTTTCTGCTTGTCGCAAGATGATGGTAAAACGTTAAGATGACTGTTTTTCTCCTGGCAGGACTCCCATGTTACCCAAGCTCTCCTTTTTCCTCATCTCCCCTGATGTTCAATGGCAGCAATTAGTCCTTGTCAACTGCTGTTAAAAAGCACTCCTAATTCCAAGAGTTCTGCTGCTGCTGCCAAAATCACTTTGCTTTTCAATTTCACTCAAAGGGGCCCATTCATGGGTTTCCTTTAGCCACTAATTACTTGTCTTAATGAATCAATCTTCCTTCCTTTTCCTTCATGTAGTAGCCAGATCTGGCTTGTTGCTTGCATGGTCTGCCTGTCAGACCTGCTGAGGTCTGTGATGCTGGTGTGCCAGAATAAAATGTATTTCTGCATCATCCCCTGGAGGAAAGACAGCCTCCGGTCCAACCCTGCACCCATGTCTCAGACTCTGCGTGAACAACATGGACTTCTTCCCGCTCTACCTGGACCTGTGCAGCAATGCAGAAGCTCAGCTAATACTACACCATGTGGGAGAAAATTAATCTAGAAAGTGTTTTCAAAGGCCTTGTTTGCAATCCTTGCGTGTTTCTTCAGTGATAATGTGTATACTGGGAGAATTGCAATTCATTTAACTTCTTCAAACACGTTTTCAGATGTTTGCGTTTTGAAATGGAGAAGGAATTGTTGGCCAGCTTTAAATATTGTGATGCTTGCTATGGTGAGGTTGCTCCTTCTGCTTTCTGTCTAAAATAGCAGCTGAATTTTGTGGCATTTTGTGTGGTATAACTGGGCGTGCTACTGACTGAAGAAAAAAACACTGCAAATGGCATTTATTTACTTTGCAAAGCATTTGTGTCCATCTTCATCCCTAGGAATGATCTCCCAAGATGTTTGTTTCTGAGGATTTAGCTATTTTCCTGGCAATGGCTATCATAGTCTATGCACTTTACCATGATTTGCAGCTAGTCTGGGCCCTGTCAGGCAGAGTACATGGGTGCTTACAAGGGTGCCACATGAGGTCTCCAGATTAGTAATTAAGTAGGTGGAGAGGGAACTTCTGCTGAAGCAGAACACTCCCCAGGTGAGTCACCTTGATGGCAAATACAACTGTCTGCTGCCTGGCTGTGTGCAGGCCTGCCTCGATGCACAAGAGCCAGTTCCAGTCCGTGTCTGTTGTGAAAACATGTTGGTCCAGGATGGTGAAGACAAGATATGAAGATATGAAGCGCTGTTGTACGTGGGAAATGTTTCTGGTTTAGAACGCATCTGATTGAGGTGCAGCTTACTGGCTGAGGAGACCCGCACACACGTGCATCGGTTACTGGAGCGACTGCTCTGCTTGCCTTTGTAGCTGAAAATGGCACAGGGGATAACATAGGGGAAAACTGTGGTGAGATGTTACCAGAAAGGTTACTACTCTTTTCTTGCTGCTTTACATTACCTAACTTACTGTATGCCATGTGTTGCACAATGATCCTGGGAGACACAGCACTATGAATAGCATTGTTACTTGTTTACATGTAGAGATATTTATGCTTTCCTGTTAAAAAGTTTATAAGGGACTCAGGCTTTCGTTGACTTCTGTGGCAGTTAGCTTGCATCGTTAATTGTTGAGATAGGTTTCCTTTCTAGAAATCATGTTTTCCTATGTCATTTGTATGCCTTGAATGTGAAAACTGTGGTTTCAGTTCATTCCTTTCGTATATAAAACTGCACTGTACTTGCCAGCAGCTCTAGTGATCTGTTCTCTTGTAAAACGATGAATGTAACTTTTGAACCACCTTCTGAAGACTGAAAACCCCAGAGTCTGCACCTCTCCGAGCCTGGGGGTGCCAATGGAGCTCCAGCCCAGGTGGGCTTTGGCAGCAGCGTGGCACTGCAGCTCCCTGGGGAATTGTCCCCGTGGATATGGAGCCCCGACTGCCCAATGTAGGGCCAGGGCACCCAGGGGGTTCCCCACTGCCCTCTCCTATCTCTGCTCTTGGTTGTCATGCTCGAGAAGAGCCCAGGCTCAACCCTGTTGAGGGGAGGGGAAGCATGTGACTGGGCTGGTGTGGGGAAGCTTGCGCTGTTGAGGCCAAAGGGGTCTGTGACGGGCTGTGTGCTCTTGGGGCTCACTGGGTGGCACATGAAAGGTCAGCGGGAAGAGCTCCAGATCTTCTACAAGAGTGTGTGAGGGCAGCGGGACTGGTGGGGAGGAGGAAGGCCCCTGGGCAGGGTGCCGCAATCCCTGCCTCAGCTGGGGAGGGCTCTCATCCCCACGTGGACAAGTGGTGGCGTGGGCAGAGCGGAGAGAGATTTTTGGGGCATGTGAGGTATTAATGGCCAGCACTTTCTGGCTGATGCCATTGGCCGCTGCTCCCTCCTGGCTGTGGGAAGAGCTGAGTGGGGTGGCCCTGGGAGGAGGGCTTCCTGGGGTCCCTGCAGATCCAGGTTCTGACCTTAGCTCTGCTCCTCTCTGTCCCAGCCCTTCGAGGCATGACAAATGACATTAGCCTTCTTCACCATATCAGCCGCTGCTGCTTTGAAAAGCAGGCTTGGGTTCTCCCTGCAGCTGCAGAGACCAATCCTAAACCTGGTCCATCCCTGGCCTGTTACCCACCTTAAGCTGAGATCTGAGCAGGAGCAGCTCTGTCCAGCTGAGGGCCCCAAAGCAAGGGGGACACGCAACCACTGTCACAACAAAATAAATCCTGCCGAGTGCAATGACTGCGTCGCTGTCGGTGAATTATTCAGCATTAAATACATGGTTGTGGGGGCTGGCTAGCTCCTGGGACTGGGCCAGTTCAGTACAGCAGTAAGAGCGCTGAATTAAAAGACCTCTACCCGCATGCTTATGCACATTTTATCTGCTTAGTCTTTTTTAATCCATGGCAATATGTGTTTACCTGGCTTTTGCTGCTGTGCCCCAAGAGGCGATGGATCTATGCTGCTTTTTACTTCTTTTACACGCTAATCTAAGATGAGGTTGCATAAATTTAGTGCCATGATATTCTCGCGCCTGGTCTCTCTAGGTCTGTGCCGCCTCTTCTGCGCAGATGGAGATGGTTGCAGACAGATGGAGAGTTAGTCACAGCCTCTTGGTAGAAGCTGCTCTGGCCCAGAGCCAGGACAGAGCTGAGATGCTCGGGCCATGCACCTTGGAGAGACCTTCTCTGTATGGCACCAGCTGATCTCGCTGCATCCCTGGCTCCAGGGAAGGATTGGAAAGCTTGGTTGCCAAAGCTTCTTGCTAGTTGGCCCTTTCTATGCATCTTGCAGAGAATGACGTAGGCATTTTTGGCAGCTGTTACTGCTGGGCATTAGCAGATCTTAAAATTGGGGCTGATTTTAAGCTTGCATGGGTACCTACACATCAAGCACAAGGATATTCTTTCAGATAACCTTTCAGGATATGTGTATGCTGCCGGGTCTCTCTCGGCCTGACAGATGCCTTCCACATCTTGTGGTACAAACTTCTTTCCTGTCGAAGTGTCCTACATGTGTCCCCAGGGCGGAGGGCCCTGGCATGGGATGGAGAACTTGAGGGACAGGAGGAGGCATCATGGCCAATGCTGATAGCTGAGGCTTCTGGGGGAGCGGGCAACACCTGTGGCTCTGCCTCGTGGTCAGGAGGGACACGTGCGCTGCTAGAATCTCTGCGCGAAAGCAATGCTTGTGTGTTGTAAATAAGCTGATCTGCTTTTCCTCACAGAGGAGGTGGCTTACATGTTTTTGCCCCTAGCTATCTTCTGCTTTTCCATTATTAATTTGATTTAAAACATTGATACGATACTGTCTTAGGGCAACTTTATGTCAAGTTATTTTTCTGCAACCCCAGCATAAGTGGGTTATAGATCTTGCTTTGTGCCATTCCTATTATTTTTTTTGTGTGTAGGATGTTAATGCATTTCCAATAACAATATTGTAAAACTGTCATCTAAGAAACATGCAGATCTAATAATCTCCCTGTTAATTTATGGCATGAGTTTTCTGCTGTCAGAAAATCTCTCTAGTGAAAAGGAGTATTAACGAGATTGTATAAAATACACGTTTTTTTTCTTTTTAAAGCACGTATTTGCCTAAAAGGTGTAGATTTGCTCCTCATGGTAAATAGCTGAAAAACACTGTTTTATCTGCAATGTGGGCTTAGTCTGGGAGACAACATATTGGCTCAAGCAAGAATATATGAGTAACTGAAGCTTGAAAGCATTCTCCTTGCCTAGGCTGGTAGCTGGTATGCACAGGAATTGTGCAAAAGACTTTATATAATTTAGAAATTAATCACGGAGCTGTAATTAAACCTTGATTGCAGTACCTTTGCTTTATGTCAAATCTCAGATTCATAAATCCACCTTCAGTAAGAGCCTGGAGATGGCATGCCATGTCCGAGTGTGTCATCCGTTTCCAACAGCCACGGCTCTCCTGCCATCCTGCCACAGCTCGCTGTGCTTTGCTCTCTCCCCGGAGAAGCTGTGGCAGCCCCTTCCCTGGAAGTGCTCAAGGCCAGGTTGGACGGGGCTTGTAGCAACCTTGTCTGGTGGGAGGTGTCCTTGCCCATGGCAGGGGGTTGGACTGGATGATGTTCAAGGTCCCTTCCAACCCAAAATGTTCTGTGATTCTCTGAGGTCTGGGGAAGGTGCTGCCAACCCCTGGGGAGAATACAACCCTCTGGGCCTGGCCCCTTGAGAAAGGGCGAGGAGATGGAGGAGGAGAAAGAGGAGAGGAAGAAGCTGACAAGTGGGTGAAATCTGGCAGTGCCGAGGTCAACGACCAACTTTATTGTCTGGATGGGGGGGATGAGGGCCAGCGCTTGGGGCTGGCACCTGTCTGGTCCCGTGGTGGCAGCCGGGCCAGCTGTGGGGGTTTTGGTCCCCGTGCTCATTCCAAGCAGGAGTTTCCTGGCCTGTGCCCAGCCCCAGGGGTGGTGGCGTGGCGGCGGCTGCTGAGCACTGGGGAGGTGCAGGAGGTCCTCGATGGCTCCTGGTGCTGGGGCTGCTGGTTTCGGGAGCTGTGGGATGGCCCCTGCACCGCCTGGCCTGGGGTGCAGATCTCGGCCCTGGGTGCCAGCACGCGGCTCCTGTCGTGGCGTCCTCTGTGCCGGCTGCAGGGATTTGGGGCCGACGGTTGAGCCGGGAGCGGTTTCACAAGCGGTTGTTTCCAGGGCCCGGAGCAGGAGCTACCTCAAGGCCTGGGGAGCCGTGGGGCTGCCAAGGCTGGGCAGCAGCAGTGGGGCTGTGAGCTCCGAGGTGGCGCTGGAGCTGCGAGGAGAAGCAGGAGGGCGAAGGCTGCCCTTGCAGCCCCTGCCGGGCCGGCTGTACGGCTGCTGGGCCCGACGCTGGCGCTGGAGGCTGGAAGGCGAACCGGGAAGGCGAAGGGCACGAAGCGGCCGGGCTCCAACCTGGACGCAGCCCCGGGGGCGCGCCGAGGTGCGGAAGGAGGGCCGGCCCTCCCCAGGCTCCAGGCAGAGGAGGCCGCTGGTGTTGTGCGGCGGAGCCGCCTCCACGGCTGGCTGGGGGTGGAGTGCCCAGCGGGAGGGCCTGGGGGAAGAGGAAGGAGAGGGGTGAGGGAGAAGCTGTGGGCCTTTGCGGGTGATGGTGAGGAAGGGAGAGTGCGGAGGTTGCCAGCCCACCTGGTGGTGGCCGTGGAGGGAGAGCGGGGCCAGCACGTGGTGTTCTCTCAGCGCCCGCGACGGCGGCCCCGCTGGCCATAGGGCGTCTGGGCCCTGCGGCGCGAGCGGGAGCGCTCTGGCGCCCGCAGGGGCCCAGGGCCGCTGGCGGGGCTGCCGTCGCTGGGCGCTGGGGACGTGCTGGCGCCGGCGGGAGACAGGGAGGCGCGGGAGGGCTCCGGCAGCGCCCGGCTGGGAGTGTGGCTGGTGGCAGGTGCCAGGGGCGCCCGGCCCTGCTGGTGACGCCTGCCCGGCCGGTGGTACGGCCCCTGGGCCCGGCGCTGCGCGCGGGTGGACTCTCTGAGCAGCATGGGCCCAGGGGGGCTGGAGCGGCCGCTGCCCTGCAGTGGTGGTGGGCTGCAGGGGGCCGCCGGAGCCTCCCGGCCTGGGCTGCTGGGGCCGGCGACCTCCACGGTGGCACTGGAGGCTGCAAGGAGAAGCGGGAAGGTCAGGGGCATCGCCTGCTCGAGGGGTGGCCCCAGCCCTCCTGGAGCAGAGAGGCTCTGCCCAGCCTGTGGGGCTCGGCCTCTTACCGGCGCCCGGACCAGCACAGCCCTCACACTCCCAGCTTTGGGCGCTGGTCCCCAGGCGGGAGCACCCTCTGTGAGTGCCTTCTGCCGCGCAGGAGGAGCAGAGGAGGAGTTGCCAGGGCCTGGGGAAGCAAAGGGGTACATGGCTGTGAGGAGAAAGGGACGGCAGCGCGGGATTCTCGGCAGAGCTCTTTGCAGTTGCTGGGCTTGGAGCCCGTGCCGAGAGAAAGCTGCTGTGCGGAGCCACGGGGGTCAGTTTTGGACACTTACCCCTCCTCCTCTGCCCGCTCTCTCCCTGCTGGGCAGAGGCACTCACTGGCATCGCAGCGCCCATGCCTGTCCATGAGCCCTGCGTATGCCTGGAGGGTCTCCCATGCTGGTGGCCTGATGGAGAAAGGAAAATGGATGGGCCCCCAGTGGGTCACCACAGAAGCAGACGCCAGCGTCGCTGCTCTCCCGGGCACAGGGGAGAGCGGAGGGCCAGGACAGAGCGGGGGCAGCCCCTGGCGCGGCCTGGCGCTTGCACCCTCCTGCCTTGTGAGGTGGGAAGGGAAAATACCAACCTCTTGGGGACGCGGATGCCCATGCGGGTCATCTCCCGCTGAAAGGCCTCCCTGTCTCGGCAGAGCGGGCACGTGAAGCAGGACACGCCAGCACGCACGGCCTGCCCCTGGGGGAGAACCAGAAGGAGCACGAGTGAGGCTCTGGTGGTGCCGAGCGCCGGGTGTGCCCGCGGGGCTGAGGGAAGGGCTCCCACCTGGATGCAGTGCCGATGGAACCAGGCGTGCTGGCATGTCGGGCACAGGAGGATGCGGAAGGACTGCTCGTCATCCAGAGCCTCCAGGCAGATGATGCAGGAGGCCCCCTTCTGGGGAGCTGCCTCCATCATCTGCCTGGGGCTGTGGTCGCTACAGAAGGCCCTGGGGGAAGGAGCAAAGGGATGGGTGAGGCGAGAACTGCTTCTGGGCTCTGGCGTCACCTTCAAGGCGAGGTCTTTTGGCAGTGACAGCGAGGACGGGGGAGGAGGTACCCGCGCTGCGGAAGGTACTGGGTGACGCATTTTCCCTCCGCAGCGCAGGGGAGGTGGAAGCTGCGAGTGCAGTCCACCTCGGAGCAGTTGACAGTCGCTCCGCTCTTGCGACAGACGAAGCAGTCCTGGAAAGGACACGGCATCCCCCGTCAGCGGCAGCCTTGGGGCCCCCGCAGCCAGCCCCAGCCCTCGGAAGGGCCGGGGTGTCTTTCCTGGGGTCTGGGCTGAGCTCCCGCAAAGCCCTCCTGGCCCTGTCAAGTGCTCACCTTCCGCACGGCCCGCTCAGCCACCCGCCGGATCTCCCTGGTGCGGAAAGCCAGCTGCTGGCCTTCCTCCAGCCACAGCTGGGGAAGGTCGCTGGCAAATTGCTGCCGAAGGGGAAAGAGGAGGAGCTGATGAGGAGAGCAGGGCAGGGCCTGCCTGTTGGCCGGAGGGAGGGAGCCTCGGGGGCACTCACCAGGCAGAAGACATGGGCTCTGACTGTTGGCGAGAGCACCATGTCCCCACAGGTGTCCGGGTCTGCGCGGGCGCGACGGCACAGCGCGCATGCTGGAGGGGAGAGAGCAAACGCCACCGGGAATGAGTAGCTGGGCAGGGCCGGGGAACGTGTCCCTGAGGGATTGTCCCCGAGGGCTGCTCGGAGCGGTTGGGGAGCTCCTGCCTCCCGCTGCCACTGCTCTGGGCCCTGTGCTGACTGCCCCGACAGCCCCTCGGCCGGGCTGCGGGAGGGACACTTCGCTCTCACCCTGCTCCATCTCGCCAGCGGCTTGGTCCTCGGGGTCCAGGACCTGGGACATCATTCAGGGACAGCAAATCTGCCCAGTAACAGCGCGACGTTCTCTGGCAATATCGCCTGTGCAGAAGCGGAGCGAGAAGGGGGACGCGGGTGAGCTCGCAGACCAGGCGCAGAGCCCCAAGGTGTGGAGCCCCCTCATCCCCTGCCCTCTCCTCACCTCACCACAGTCGCACTGGCACAGAACTGGAGGCCAGTGCTGCTTCACGTGGGCTTGGAACCGTGAGTCCCCCTGGCTACCACTGTGACATCGCACCGCTGGCCTTGCCCGCTCTGCTATTGGCTGCGGCTGCCGTCCTGCCCCCGGGCCTGGGCTCCCCAGTACAGGGGCAAAAGCAACCTTGGAGCCCGGCTTGGGTTCCCACATCCCACCGGGGTGTCTGGGGCACGACCTGAATGTCGCACCTGAGTGTCACAGGTGGCCCAGCGTCTTTCTCCTGAGCTCCTGAGCACTTTTGTCCAATTGTCCGGTGTCCTGATGTTCGTTGTCCATCTTGTAATCTCAAGGAGCAAGTCTTGGCCCTCAAGCTTGCTCCTCTCCTTATGCAATGAGTGTAAATGAAACAGGAGTTACGTAGATGCCTGGAAGCAGATGCTCAGAATGTTAAGTTGATGTTTTAGGCTTATGCGGAATTGAACACATCCTAAAGGGAGCATTAGGTCAGCGCTTTGGAAGTGCTCTTCATAAAGCCCAACTATACATTTCCTGTACAGAGAGGCCGCTGTAGCTGGGGCTGAATGTGTGCACCTTTCCTCCCTTTGCAACAGCCATGGCTCTCTGGTGACTTATTGGAGGGGATATATATTCCTTGATTTAGTAACTGTGCCAGTCCAATAGCTTTTTAAAAGAACTCTAGTAGATAAATGGGAAAGATCAGTTTTGCCAGAATTTGGAAAGAGCAAAGTAGTTTACTGGCATTGCTTCAGATTTTTTTTTTTTAAAGTTAGGATGTAAATAAGGGCTGCTTACTGAGGCTGAGCCGACTGCCTCCTATGAACTTGCATACAAATGGCCTCGCTTGGAAGCAAGTGACAGTCAAGTGAGGCATTTTAGAAGTTGCCTGGTAGTCCTTAGATTTCAGTGGAAGGTGCTATGAGAGGAACCTCTGTTCCTGTCCAGCGTTGATGCATTTCTTCTGGACTAGCTTACATTCTGCAGCTGTTCTTGTGTAGTTTTCCTATTGTATCTCTACTCAGCAGATGGGTGTATTGCTTACTGGGTGAGTGGTGATATTTGATAAAAGCTGTTCAGTGGTGACACATTGGCCAAATCAAATGCTGATAAGAAGATCCAATTACAAGCAGGATTAGATCTTTTTAAAACAGGATCAGTGAAGATGCGATATTAAAAAAAATCTGACAAAGAGAGATGAATGCAGCTGTCTAAATGGTTGTAAAGGTGAGTGTGTGTATGAATATTGCAGGCGGCACACAACTGCTTCTCTTGGGCACAAATGTTTACGCTGATGCAGGTGTCTCCGTGCAGACGGTGGGAATTGCTGAAGGGTCTGTGTGCGGGATGGTTGGTGCCGGCTGTCGGTGTTGCTGCCGCCTCGGTTGAAGTTGGCTCGAGTGTGGAAAAACCCCACCGTAGTTCTAACCGGGATGAATTTTGAGATGCGTTTTCCTGCAGAGGCTGGAACGGTTTTGTTTTGAAAAGGAGTAACGCAGATATGAACTGTGTCTGTTCCCTCAGGATCGGTCTCTTGTTTGCTTTTGTGAACTTGCTGATCAAGTCCATAAAAAGGCTGTTCACGGCTAGTTATGGCAGCAGAATGAGGATATTTGACCTCAGGGGAACATATTCCCTGAGCAGTGATTAAGATACAGGTTTCCCTGGGCATGGTGTGTGCAGAAAACTCCAGGATGCCGGGAGAAACCTCTAGTATCTCCTGCCTCTCTGTCTAGCTGGGTTGGTTTCTGTTAGCCACGCTTGTGGGCTGATGCCCACAAATGTCGTCTTCGGGGAAACTTGGTTGGACAAAGTGTTCCTCCTTTGCTGGGGCTGCATTTGTGTAGAATTATTTGCTTTGGGTTCTTTTGCTGCAGGACCCGTGAGAGCATATTTCTCTTTAGGCCTTGCCTCTTGCAGTTTGGGAATCTACGCTTAAAATCAAGAAAAAAACCGCAAAAGCTGGCTGCGAGCCCTTAAAATGGTCAGCAAGACATTAACTTGAACTATAAAATCCACAAATCTGAATGTAGCAGTCTTTACCCATTCTCTAGTTTTGTACAATCTTTTGATTTTCTGGGGTTTGATGCACAAATGCTTGAATGCTAAGAATTGCTGGTATGAGTGACAACTTTAATGCTGTTCCAGGCACTGAACCCTCAAGAGGCAGGGGAAATCCAGTGTTACTAGACTGTTGGATCAGGGAGTACTTAATGCTGCAGAAAATGCTTCAGGAGCACTACTCGTGTCACCGTTGAAGCTGACTTACTCATGCTAACGTATATCTTTGTGCTTTCTGCCAGAGCCACGTGATTGCATTTTGCTAGCATTAAAGCCCTTAGGATATTTGTTTGTGTGCTTGGTACATCAGGAAAAGTAATTGGGTGGTTTGGGGTTTTTTGTATGTGTGTGTGGTGTTTTTTTTTTTCTTGGAGCTGGCCATTGTAATCAGGTCCATCTGCTAAATGCAGCCACTCGGGGAATAGAGGCACTATCACACGGTTGGTGATGGATCGCAATGAATCCTACTGTAGAAGGTTGACCGCAGCTGGCAGCTAAGCTGCCACCTTGCTCACCCTGTCACTTGCTCATGCTGCCGCAGTGGGATGAGGGAGAGAATGGGAAGGGCAAAAGCAAGAAAAAAGAATAAATTCCAGGCTGGGAGGACAGATGAGCTGTAACATCCACGTGTTACCATCACTCGTTTGGTCACTGATCTGAAACATGAAGAATAACAGCTCTAACCCAGCCAAACCCAGTACAACAAGTTATGATTTGGAGCAAGCAGCTGAAGGTTTAATGACAACATTATTATATGCACAGGAAGAGACTGCAAATGATGAAACAGGAAATTCAGAGGGATACGCTTGCTCAGTTTGACTGGAAGCAAAGTTGAAGAAGGTGGTGAATGATGCTTGAAGATGCTGATAGATGGCTGCAGATAAGCTTTTGTGAGTTTGTTGTGAAATCAAACGAGGGATTTCAAGGGTTTCCTCCAAGCGTAGAGGAAGAAGTGTTGCAGTAACTGTGTGAGCCAGGGAGGACCAGTTGGCTTTTGCAGACTGGGTGCAAAAGCTGTGGTTGTGTGATGGGGAACCCAGAGTCAGCTCCTGTTCCTGTGGTCCTGCCATGGGAGGTGGGGTCTTGAGCTTTGTGTACACGCACGTACAAGGGCTTTAATTCTATTGGTTGTAAAATGTGAGCTTGGGTAGCCTGCCTTGAAGAAGATTGGGTTGATTATACCCCTTCTGAGAGCAGTGTTCTTGGAATCAGGGTTGATTCACCTGCGTGGCCCTCAGCAATTCATAGGGAAAAGTGTCGGGAGATGTGCAAGACAAGTCCCTTTTAGGCTGTTTCACTTCAGCAGTTGTCAAATGCCCAAGCACAGCCCTTGAATGAATTCATAAAATTAATTGCTCCAAGTAATTGAGCCTTAAACAAATACACCGCTTAGCTGGATCTTTTCAACAATGGACACAGCGTTGAGTACCTGATTTTTTTTCTTTGAGGGCTTCCCCTCAAGAGGTGGGTTCAGCCTCCATCCTGTGGTGTGCACTCACCAGGGGACTGGCATGCTGTGGTGCTGTGTCCTTGTATGTTTTTCTTCAATCCTCCTTCTATTTCCACTTATTTATTCCCTGTGGTCGCAAGTACACAACTTCTGCACTCAGTGCCTCTGCCTCTTGGTGTGGTCATAGCTGGGCTGTTTCTAGGAGTGTCTGTGCACCTGCATCTGCTGAAACAGGACCAGAAGTGATTCCTTGGGTTTTCCTTTCCTTCATTATATTGAGCTGACCCCTGTACAGTCCAACCTCAGGCACCAAATTGGTCCCTTTCAGCATCTGAAGGTCTTTGTGGTTTCATGTGTACCCTGAGACTTTGAATCCCTTGCTGAATGCCCGGCTCCTGCTTTGCAGGACGTGAGGCAAAAGAGTGCCTGGAATAGCTAACTCTTGGCTAATTCCTGTTTCTGCTGCTCATGACTAAAGTAATTGTCTAAAATAGAGACTGATTTAAAGCTGGAGCTCACTGCCAGTGACGTTTTATCTAATGTCTAGAAACTTCTCTAACTGCTTGGAGACTCTAAAAAACAGAGAGGAAAATGACAACTG
This sequence comes from Trogon surrucura, assembly GCA_020746105.1. Lineage (NCBI taxonomy): Eukaryota > Metazoa > Chordata > Aves > Trogoniformes > Trogonidae > Trogon > Trogon surrucura. The sequence continues at coordinate 47,464,485 of CM036621.1, read as the reverse complement.
TGGTATTTAAGAATCCTTAAAATCTGGACTTCTGATTTTGTACTTCTGGGCACAGATCTTAACACCTCTGTGAAATTAGAAAAATATTCTGTTTTTTTTAATTGAAAGATTGTAACTCGAAGAAATAACTTGTTAAAAAATTACTTCATGCTAAAAATTCATGACTTATGTCCCTATGAATACACACCTTCTTATGTCTTGCAGCCAGAAAACAACCCTTTGGGTTGGACTAGATGATCTTCCTGTGTTGGATCACGTTGGCCTAGATGATCTCCAGAGGTCCCTTCCAACCCTTATCATTCTGTGATTCTGTGAATTACACTGATGTTGAGGAAGGGTGGTAGAAATCTAATCAGTCCCGGTTAAAAGTATGAAGTCTGTGCTCTGATTAGCTGCCGTGCTGCTGTTGCCCATGGCAATAAATGGAGATCATTTAGGTTAGCAAAGGGCCTCCAGCAGGAAAAATCAAGTATGGGGAGAAACCGACTGCTGACCACTGAAAACAGGCTTTCCCTGTGGTTATTCCTATAACTGCTGTGAAACTTATCTGGTTTTATATTGTGACTTCCTTTCCCTCTTCTGAATTACAGACAGTTGAATTGACTTTGATCCTGTTGTCTCTCAATAACATTGTTAGTTTTTAGAAATGTAGAAATTAATCACGGAGCTGTAATTAAACCTTGATTGCAGTACCTTTGCTTTATGTCAAATCTCAGATTCATAAATCCACCTTCAGTAAGAGCCTGGAGATGGCATGCCGTGTCCGAGTGTGTCATCCGTTTCCAACAGCCACGGCTCTCCTGCCATCCTGCCACAGCTCGCTGTGCTTTGCTCTCTCCCCGGAGAAGCTGTGGCAGCCCCTTCCCTGGAAGTGCTCAAGGCCAGGTTGGACGGGGCTTGTAGCAACCTTGTCTGGTGGGAGGTGTCCTTGCCCATGGCAGGGGGTTGGACTGGATGATGTTCAAGGTCCCTTCCAACCCAAAATGTTCTGTGATTCTCTGAGGTCTGGGGAAGGTGCTGCCAACCCCTGGGGAGAATACAACCCTCTGGGCCTGGCCCCTTGAGAAAGGGAGAGGAGATGGAGGAGGAGAAAGAGGAGAGGAAGAAGCTGACAAGTGGGTGAAATCTGGCAGTGCCGAGATCAACGACCAACTTTATTGTCTGGATGGGGGGGATGAGGGCCAGCGCTTGGGGCTGGCACCTGTCTGGTCCCGTGGTGGCAGCCGGGCCAGCTGTGGGGGTTTTGGTCCCCGTGCTCATTCCAAGCAGGAGTTTCCTGGCCTGTGCCCAGCCCCAGGGGTGGTGTCGTGGCGGCGGCTGCTGAGCGCTGGGGAGGTGCAGGAGGTCCTCGATGGCTCCTGGTGCTGGGGCTGCTGGTTTCGGGAGCTGTGGGATGGCCCCTGCACCGCCTGGCCTGGGGTGCAGATCTCGGCCCTGGGTGCCAGCACGCGGCTCCTGTCGTGGCGTCCTCTGTGCCGGCTGCAGGGATTTGGGGCCGACGGTTGAGCCGGGAGCGGTTTCACAAGCGGTTGTTTCCAGGGCCCGGAGCAGGAGCTGCCTCAAGGCCTGGGGAGCCGTGGGGCTGCCAAGGCTGGGCAGCAGCAGTGGGGCTGTGAGCTCCGAGGTGGCGCTGGAGCTGCGAGGAGAAGCAGGAGGGCGAAGGCTGCCCTTGCAGCCCCTGCCGGGCCGGCTGTACGGCTGCTGGGCCCGACGCTGGCGCTGGAGGCTGGAAGGCGAACCGGGAAGGCGAAGGGCACGAAGCGGCCGGGCTCCCCCCTGGACGCAGCCCCGGGGGCGCGCCGAGGTGCGGAAGGAGGGCCGGCCCTCCCCAGGCTCCAGGCAGAGGAGGCCGCTGGTGTTGTGCGGCGGAGCCGCCTCCACGGCTGGCTGGGGGTGGAGTGCCCAGCGGGAGGGCCTGGGGGAAGAGGAAGGAGAGGGGTGAGGGAGAAGCTGTGGGCCTTTGCGGGTGATGGTGAGGAAGGGAGAGTGCGGAGGTTGCCAGCCCACCTGGTGGTGGCCGTGGAGGGAGAGCGGGGCCAGCACGTGGTGTTCTCTCAGCGCCCGCGACGGCGGCCCCGCTGGCCATAGGGCGTCTGGGCCCTGCGGCGCGAGCGGGAGCGCTCTGGCGCCCGCAGGGGCCCAGGGCCGCTGGCGGGGCTGCCGTCGCTGGGCGCTGGGGACGTGCTGGCGCCGGCGGGAGACAGGGAGGCGCGGGAGGGCTCCGGCAGCGCCCGGCTGGGAGTGTGGCTGGTGGCAGGTGCCAGGGGCGCCCGGCCCTGCTGGTGACGCCTGCCCGGCCGGTGGTACGGCCCCTGGGCCCGGCGCTGCGCGCGGGTGGACTCTCTGAGCAGCATGGGCCCAGGGGGGCTGGAGCGGCCGCTGCCCTGCAGTGGTGGTGGGCTGCAGGGGGCCGCCGGAGCCTCCCGGCCTGGGCTGCTGGGGCCGGCGACCTCCACGGTGGCACTGGAGGCTGCAAGGAGAAGCGGGAAGGTCAGGGGCATCGCCTGCTCGAGGGGTGGCCCCAGCCCTCCTGGAGCAGAGAGGCTCTGCCCAGCCTGTGGGGCTCGGCCTCTTACCGGCGCCCGGACCAGCACAGCCCTCACACTCCCAGCTTTGGGCGCTGGTCCCCAGGTGGGAGCACCCTCTGTGAGTGCCTTCTGCCGCGCAGGAGGAGCAGAGGAGGAGTTGCCAGGGCCTGGGGAAGCAAAGGGGTACATGGCTGTGAGGAGAAAGGGACGGCAGCGCGGGATTCTCGGCAGAGCTCTTTGCAGTTGCTGGGCTTGGAGCCCGTGCCGAGAGAAAGCTGCTGTGCGGAGCCACGGGGGTCAGTTTTGGACACTTACCCCTCCTCCTCTGCCCGCTCTCTCCCTGCTGGGCAGAGGCACTCACTGGCATCGCAGCGCCCATGCCTGTCCATGAGCCCTGCGTATGCCTGGAGGGTCTCCCATGCTGGTGGCCTGATGGAGAAAGGAAAATGGATGGGCCCCCAGTGGGTCACCACAGAAGCAGACGCCAGCGTCGCTGCTCTCCCGGGCACAGGGGAGAGCGGAGGGCCAGGACAGAGCGGGGGCAGCCCCTGGCGCGGCCCGGCGCTTGCACCCTCCTGCCTTGTGAGGTGGGAAGGGAAAATACCAACCTCTTGGGGACGCGGATGCCCATGCGGGTCATCTCCCGCTGAAAGGCCTCCCTGTCTCGGCAGAGCGGGCACGTGAAGCAGGACACGCCAGCACGCACGGCCTGCCCCTGGGGGAGAACCAGAAGGAGCACGAGTGAGGCTCTGGTGGTGCCGAGCGCCGGGTGTGCCCGCGGGGCTGAGGGAAGGGCTCCCACCTGGATGCAGTGCCGATGGAACCAGGCGTGCTGGCATGTCGGGCACAGGAGGATGCGGAAGGACTGCTCGTCATCCAGAGCCTCCAGGCAGATGATGCAGGAGGCCCCCTTCTGGGGAGCTGCCTCCATCATCTGCCTGGGGCTGTGGTCGCTACAGAAGGCCCTGGGGGAAGGAGCAAAGGGATGGGTGAGGCGAGAACTGCTTCTGGGCTCTGGCGTCACCTTCAAGGCGAGGTCTTTTGGCAGTGACAGCGAGGACGGGGGAGGAGGTACCCGCGCTGCGGAAGGTACTGGGTGACGCATTTTCCCTCCGCAGCGCAGGGGAGGTGGAAGCTGCGAGTGCAGTCCACCTCGGAGCAGTTGACAGTCGCTCCGCTCTTGCGACAGACGAAGCAGTCCTGGAAAGGACACGGCATCCCCCGTCAGCGGCAGCCTTGGGGCCCCCGCAGCCAGCCCCAGCCCTCGGAAGGGCCGGGGTGTCTTTCCTGGGGTCTGGGCTGAGCTCCCGCAAAGCCCTCCTGGCCCTGTCAAGTGCTCACCTTCCGCACGGCCCGCTCAGCCACCCGCCAGATCTCCCTGGTGCGGAAAGCCAGCTGCTGGCCTTCCTCCAGCCACAGCTGGGGAAGGTCGCTGGCAAATTGCTGCCGAAGGGGAAAGAGGAGGAGCTGATGAGGAGAGCAGGGCAGGGCCTGCCTGTTGGCCAGAGGGAGGGAGCCTCGGGGGCACTCACCAGGCAGAAGACATGGGCTCTGACTGTTGGCGAGAGCACCATGTCCCCACAGGTGTCCGGGTCTGCGCGGGCGCGACGGCACAGCGCGCATGCTGGAGGGGAGAGAGCAAACGCCACCGGGAATGAGTAGCTGGGCAGGGCCGGGGAACGTGTCCCTGAGGGATTGTCCCCGAGGGCTGCTCGGAGCGGTTGGGGAGCTCCTGCCTCCCGCTGCCACTGCTCTGGGCCCTGTGCTGACTGCCCCGACAGCCCCTCGGCCGGGCTGCGGGAGGGACACTTCGCTCTCACCCTGCTCCATCTCGCCAGCGGCTTGGTCCTCGGGGTCCAGGACCTGGGACATCATTCAGGGACAGCAAATCTGCCCAGTAATAGTGCGACGTTCTCTGGCAATATCGCCTGTGCAGAAGCGGAGCGAGAAGGGGGACGCGGGTGAGCTCACAGACCAGGCGCAGAGCCCCAAGGTGTGGAGCCCCCTCATCCCCTGCCCTCTCCTCACCTCACCACAGTCGCACTGGCACGGAACTGGAGGCCAGTGCTGCTTCACGTGGGCTTGGAACCGTGAGTCCCCCTGGCTACCACTGTGACATCGCACCGCTGGCCTTGCCCGCTCTGCTATTGGCTGCGGCTGCCGTCCTGCCCCCGGGCCTGGGCTCCCCAGTACAGGGGCAAAAGCAACCTTGGAGCCCGGCTTGGGTTCCCACATCCCACCGGGGTGTCTGGGGCACGACCTGAATGTCGCACCTGAGTGTCACAGGTGGCCCAGCGTCTTTCTCCTGAGCTCCTGAGCACTTTTGTCCAATTGTCCGGTGTCCTGATGTTCGTTGTCCATCTTGTAATCTCAAGGAGCAAGTCTTGGCCCTCAAGCTTGCTCCTCTCCTTATGCAATGAGTGTAAATGAAACAGGAGTTACGTAGATGCCTGGAAGCAGATGCTCAGAATGTTAAGTTGATGTTTTAGGCTTATGCGGAATTGAACACATCCTAAAGGGAGCATTAGGTCAGCGCTTTGGAAGTGCTCTTCATAAAGCCCAACTATACATTTCCTGGACAGAGAGGCTGCTGTAGCTGGGGCTGAATGTGTGCACCTTTCCTCCCTTTCCAACAGCCATGGCTCTCTGGTGACTTATTGGAGGGGATATATATTCCTTGATTTAGTAACTGTGCCAGTCCAATAGCTTTTTAAAAGAACTCTAGTAGATAAATGGGAAAGATCAGTTTTGCCAGAATTTGGAAAGAGCAAAGTAGTTTACTGGCATTGCTTCAGATATTTTTTTTTAAAGTTAGGATGTAAATAAGGGCTGCTTACTGAGGCTGAGCCGACTGCCTCCTATGAACTTGCATACAAATGGCCTCGCTTGGAGGCAAGTGACAGTCAAGTGAGGCATTTTAGAAGTTGCCTGGTAGTCCTTAGATTTCAGTGGAAGGTGCTATGAGAGGAACCTCTGTTCCTGTCCAGCGTTGATGCATTTCTTCTGGACTAGCTTACATTCTGCAGCTGTTCTTGTGTAGTTTTCCTATTGTATCTCTACTCAGCAGATGGGTGTATTGCTTACTGGGTGAGTGGTGATATTTGATAAAAGCTGTTCAGTGGTGACACATTGGCCAAATCAAATGCTGATAAGAAGATCCAATTACAAGCAGGATTAGATCTTTTTAAAACAGGATCAGTGAAGATGCGATATTAAAAAAAATCTGACAAAGAGAGATGAATGCAGCTGTCTAAATGGTTGTAAAGGTGAGCGTGTGTATGAATATTGCAGGCGGCACACAACTGCTTCTCTTGGGCGCAAATGTTTACGCTGATGCAGGTGTCTCCGTGCAGACGGTGGGAATTGCTGAAGGGTCTGTGTGCGGGATGGTTGGTGCCGGCTGTCGGTGTTGCTGCCGCCTCGGTTGAAGTTGGCTCGAGTGTGGAAAAACCCCACCGTAGTTCTAACCGGGATGAATTTTGAGATGCGTTTTCCTGCAGATGCTGGAACAGTTTTGTTTTGAAAAGGAGTAACGCAGATATGAACTGTGTCTGTTCCCTCAGGATCGGTCTCTTGTTTGCTTTTGTGAACTTGCTGATCAAGTCCATAAAAAGGCTGTTCACGGCTAGTTATGGCAGCAGAATGAGGATATTTGACCTCAGGGGAACATATTCCCTGAGCAGTGATTAAGATACAGGTTTCCCTGGGCATGGTGTGTGCAGAAAACTCCAGGATGCCGGGAGAAACCTCTAGTATCTCCTGCCTCTCTGTCTAGCTGGGTTGGTTTCTGTTAGCCACGCTTGTGGGCTGATGCCCACAAATGTCGTCTTCGGGGAAACTTGGTTGGACAAAGTGTTCCTCCTTTGCTGGGGCTGCATTTGTGTAGAATTATTTGCTTTGGGTTCTTTTGCTGCAGGACCCGTGAGAGCATATTTCTCTTTAGGCCTTGCCTCTTGCAGTTTGGGAATCTACGCTTAAAATCAAGAAAAAAACCGCAAAAGCTGGCTGCGAGCCCTTAAAATGGTCAGCAAGACATTAACTTGAACTATAAAATCCACAAATCTGAATGTAGCAGTCTTTACCCATTCTCTAGTTTTGTACAATCTTTTGATTTTCTGGGGTTTGATGCACAAATGCTTGAATGCTAAGAATTGCTGGTATCAGTGACAACTTTAATGCTGTTCCAGGCACTGAACCCTCAAGAGGCAGGGGAAATCCAGTGTTACTAGACTGTTGGATCAGGGAGTACTTAATGCTGCAGAAAATGCTTCAGGAGCACTACTCGTGTCACCGTTGAAGCTGACTTACTCATGCTAACGTATATCTTTGTGCTTTCTGCCAGAGCCACGTGATTGCATTTTGCTAGCATTAAAGCCCTTAGGATATTTGTTTGTGTGCTTGGTACATCAGGAAAAGTAATTGGGTGGTTTGGGGTTTTTTGTATGTGTGTGTGCTGTGTTTTTTTTTCTTGGAGCTGGCCATTGTAATCAGGTCCATCTGCTAAATGCAGCCACTCGGGGAATAGAGGCACTATCACACGGTTGGTGATGGATCGCAATGAATCCTACTGTAGAAGGTTGACCGCAGCTGGCAGCTAAGCTGCCACCTTGCTCACCCTGTCACTTGCTCATGCTGCCGCAGTGGGATGAGGGAGAGAATGGGAAGGGCAAAAGCAAGAAAAAAGAATAAATTCCAGGCTGGGAGGACAGATGAGCTGTAACATCCACGTGTTACCATCACTCGTTTGGTCACTGATCTGAAACATGAAGAATAACAGCTCTAACCCAGCCAAACCCAGTACAACAAGTTATGATTTGGAGCAAGCAGCTGAAGGTTTAATGACAACATTATTATATGCACAGGAAGAGACTGCAAATGATGAAACAGGAAATTCAGTGGGATACGCTTGCTCAGTTTGGCTGGAAGCAAAGTTGAAGAAGGTGGTGAATGATGCTTGAAGATGCTGATAGATGGCTGCAGATAAGCTTTTGTGAGTTTGTTGTGAAATCAAACGAGGGATTTCAAGGGTTTCCTCCAAGCGTAGAGGAAGAAGTGTTGCAGTAACTGTGTGAGCCAGGGAGGACCAGTTGGCTTTTGCAGACTGGGTGCAAAAGCTGTGGTTGTGTGATGGGGAACCCCGAGTCAACTCCTGTTCCTGTGGTGCTGCCATGGGAGGTGGGGTCTTGAGCTTTGTGTACACGCACGTACAAGGGCTTTAATTCTATTGGTTGTAAAATGTGAGCTTGGGTAGCCTGCCTTGAAGAAGATTGGGTTGATTATACCCCTTCTGAGAGCAGTGTTCTTGGAATCAGGGTTGATTCACCTGCGTGGCCCTCAGCAATTCATAGGGAAAAGTGTCGGGAGATGTGCAAGACAAGTCCCTTTTAGGCTGTTTCACTTCAGCAGTTGTCAAATGCCCAAGCACAGCCCTTGAATGAATTCATAAAATTAATTGCTCCAAGTAATTGAGCCTTAAACAAATACACCGCTTAGCTGGATCTTTTCAACAATGGACACAGCGTTGAGTACCTGATTTTTTTTCTTTGAGGGCTTCCCCTCAAGAGGTGGGTTCAGCCTCCATCCTGTGGTGTGCACTCACCAGGGGACTGGCATGCTGTGGTGCTGTGTCCTTGTATGTTTTTCTTCAATCCTCCTTCTATTTCCACTTATTTATTCCCTGTGGTCGCAAGTACACAACTTCTGCACTCAGTGCCTCTGCCTCTTGGTGTGGTCATAGCTGGGCTGTTTCTAGGAGTGTCTGTGCACCTGCATCTGCTGAAACAGGACCAGAAGTGATTCCTTGGGTTTTCCTTTCCTTCATTATATTGAGCTGACCCCTGTACAGTCCAACCTCAGGCACCAAATTGGTCCCTTTCAGCATCTGAAGGTCTTTGTGGTTTCATGTGTACCCTGAGACTTTGAATCCCTTGCTGAATGCCCGGCTCCTGCTTTGCAGGACGTGAGGCAAAAGAGTGCCTGGAATAGCTAACTCTTGGCTAATTCCTGTTTCTGCTGCTCATGACTAAAGTAATTGTCTAAAATAGAGACTGATTTAAAGCTGGAGCTCACTGCCAGTGACGTTTTATCTAATGTCTAAAAACTTCTCTAACTGCTTGGAGACTCTAAAAAACAGAGAAGAAAATGACAACTGTGGTATTTAAGAATCCTTAAAATCTGGACTTCTGATTTTGTACTTCTGGGCACAGATCTTAACACCTCTGTGAAATTAGAAAAATATTCTGTTTTTTTTAATTGAAAGATTGTAACTCGAAGAAATAACTTGTTAAAAAATTACTTCATGCTAAAAATTCATGACTTATGTCCCTATGAATACACACCTTCTTATGTCTTGCAGCCAGAAAACAACCCTTTGGGTTGGACTAGATGATCTTCCTGTGTTGGATCACGTTGGCCTAGATGATCTCCAGAGGTCCCTTCCAACCCTTATCATTCTGTGATTCTGTGAATTACACTGATGTTGAGGAAGGGTGGTAGAAATCTAATCAGTCCCGGTTAAAAGTATGAAGTCTGTGCTCTGATTAGCTGCCGTGCTGCTGTTGCCCATGGCAATAAATGGAGATCATTTAGGTTAGCAAAGGGCCTCCAGCAGGAAAAATCAAGTATGGGGAGAAACCGACTGCTGACCACTGAAAACAGGCTTTCCCTGTGGTTATTCCTATAACTGCTGTGAAACTTATCTGGTTTTATATTGTGACTTCCTTTCCCTCTTCTGAATTACAGACAGTTGAATTGACTTTGATCCTGTTGTCTCTCAATAACATTGTTAGTTTTTAGAAATGTAGAAATTAATCACGGAGCTGTAATTAAACCTTGATTGCAGTACCTTTGCTTTATGTCAAATCTCAGATTCATAAATCCACCTTCAGTAAGAGCCTGGAGATGGCATGCCGTGTCCGAGTGTGTCATCCGTTTCCAACAGCCACGGCTCTCCTGCCATCCTGCCACAGCTCGCTGTGCTTTGCTCTCTCCCCGGAGAAGCTGTGGCAGCCCCTTCCCTGGAAGTGCTCAAGGCCAGGTTGGACGGGGCTTGTAGCAACCTTGTCTGGTGGGAGGTGTCCTTGCCCATGGCAGGGGGTTGGACTGGATGATGTTCAAGGTCCCTTCCAACCCAAAATGTTCTGTGATTCTCTGAGGTCTGGGGAAGGTGCTGCCAACCCCTGGGGAGAATACAACCCTCTGGGCCTGGCCCCTTGAGAAAGGGAGAGGAGATGGAGGAGGAGAAAGAGGAGAGGAAGAAGCTGACAAGTGGGTGAAATCTGGCAGTGCCGAGATCAACGACCAACTTTATTGTCTGGATGGGGGGGATGAGGGCCAGCGCTTGGGGCTGGCACCTGTCTGGTCCCGTGGTGGCAGCCGGGCCAGCTGTGGGGGTTTTGGTCCCCGTGCTCATTCCAAGCAGGAGTTTCCTGGCCTGTGCCCAGCCCCAGGGGTGGTGGCGTGGCGGCGGCTGCTGAGCACTGGGGAGGTGCAGGAGGTCCTCGATGGCTCCTGGTGCTGGGGCTGCTGGTTTCGGGAGCTGTGGGATGGCCCCTGCACCGCCTGGCCTGGGGTGCAGATCTCGGCCCTGGGTGCCAGCACGCGGCTCCTGTCGTGGCATCCTCTGTGCCGGCTGCAGGGATTTGGGGCCGACGGTTGAGCCGGGAGCGGTTTCACAAGCGGTTGTTTCCAGGGCCCGGAGCAGGAGCTGCCTCAAGGCCTGGGGAGCCGTGGGGCTGCCAAGGCTGGGCAGCAGCAGTGGGGCTGTGAGCTCCGAGGTGGCGCTGGAGCTGCGAGGAGAAGCAGGAGGGCGAAGGCTGCCCTTGCAGCCCCTGCCGGGCCGGCTGTACGGCTGCTGGGCCCGACGCTGGCGCTGGAGGCTGGAAGGCGAACCGGGAAGGCGAAGGGCACGAAGCGGCCGGGCTCCCCCCTGGACGCAGCCCCGGGGGCGCGCCGAGGTGCGGAAGGAGGGCCGGCCCTCCCCAGGCTCCAGGCAGAGGAGGCCGCTGGTGTTGTGCGGCGGAGCCGCCTCCACGGCTGGCTGGGGGTGGAGTGCCCAGCGGGAGGGCCTGGGGGAAGAGGAAGGAGAGGGGTGAGGGAGAAGCTGTGGGCCTTTGCGGGTGATGGTGAGGAAGGGAGAGTGCGGAGGTTGCCAGCCCACCTGGTGGTGGCCGTGGAGGGAGAGCGGGGCCAGCACGTGGTGTTCTCTCAGCGCCCGCGACGGCGGCCCCGCTGGCCATAGGGCGTCTGGGCCCTGCGGCGCGAGCGGGAGCGCTCTGGCGCCCGCAGGGGCCCAGGGCCGCTGGCGGGGCTGCCGTCGCTGGGCGCTGGGGACGTGCTGGCGCCGGCGGGAGACAGGGAGGCGCGGGAGGGCTCCGGCAGCGCCCGGCTGGGAGTGTGGCTGGTGGCAGGTGCCAGGGGCGCCCGGCCCCGCTGGTGACGCCTGCCCGGCCGGTGGTACGGCCCCTGGGCCCGGCGCTGCGCGCGGGTGGACTCTCTGAGCAGCATGGGCCCAGGGGGGCTGGAGCGGCCGCTGCCCTGCAGTGGTGGTGGGCTGCAGGGGGCCGCCGGAGCCTCCCGGCCTGGGCTGCTGGGGCCGGCGACCTCCACGGTGGCACTGGAGGCTGCAAGGAGAAGCGGGAAGGTCAGGGGCATCGCCTGCTCGAGGGGTGGCCCCAGCCCTCCTGGAGCAGAGAGGCTCTGCCCAGCCTGTGGGGCTCGGCCTCTTACCGGCGCCCGGACCAGCACAGCCCTCACACTCCCAGCTTTGGGCGCTGGTCCCCAGGCGGGAGCACCCTCTGTGAGTGCCTTCTGCCGCGCAGGAGGAGCAGAGGAGGAGTTGCCAGGGCCTGGGGAAGCAAAGGGGTACATGGCTGTGAGGAGAAAGGGACGGCAGCGCGGGATTCTCGGCAGAGCTCTTTGCAGTTGTTGGGCTTGGAGCCCGTGCCGAGAGAAAGCTGCTGTGCGGAGCCACGGGGGTCAGTTTTGGACACTTACCCCTCCTCCTCTGCCCGCTCTCTCCCTGCTGGGCAGAGGCACTCACTGGCATCGCAGCGCCCATGCCTGTCCATGAGCCCTGCGTATGCCTGGAGGGTCTCCCATGCTGGTGGCCTGATGGAGAAAGGAAAATGGATGGGCCCCCGGTGGGTCACCACAGAAGCAGACGCCAGCGTCGCTGCTCTCCCGGGCACAGGGGAGAGCGGAGGGCCAGGACAGAGCGGGGGCAGCCCCTGGCGCAGCCCGGCGCTTGCACCCTCCTGCCTTGTGAGGTGGGAAGGGAAAATACCAACCTCTTGGGGACGCGGATGCCCATGCGGGTCATCTCCCGCTGAAAGGCCTCCCTGTCTCGGCAGAGCGGGCACGTGAAGCAGGACACGCCAGCACGCACGGCCTGCCCCTGGGGGAGAACCAGAAGGAGCACGAGTGAGGCTCTGGTGGTGCCGAGCGCCGGGTGTGCCCGCGGGGCTGAGGGAAGGGCTCCCACCTGGATGCAGTGCCGATGGAACCAGGCGTGCTGGCATGTCGGGCACAGGAGGATGCGGAAGGACTGCTCGTCATCCAGAGCCTCCAGGCAGATGATGCAGGAGGTCCCCTTCTGGGGAGCTGCCTCCATCATCTGCCTGGGGCTGTGGTCGCTACAGAAGGCCCTGGGGGAAGGAGGAAAGGGATGGGTGAGGCGAGAACTGCTTCTGGGCTCTGGCGTCACCTTCAAGGCGAGGTCTTTTGGCAGTGACAGCGAGGACGGGGGAGGAGGTACCCGCGCTGCGGAAGGTACTGGGTGACGCATTTTCCCTCCGCAGCGCAGGGGAGGTGGAAGCTGCGAGTGCAGTCCACCTCGGAGCAGTTGACAGTCGCTCCGCTCTTGCGACAGACGAAGCAGTCCTGGAAAGGACACGGCATCCCCCGTCAGCAGCAGCCTTGGGGCCCCCGCAGCCAGCCCCAGCCCTCGGAAGGGCCGGGGTGTCTTTCCTGGGGTCTGGGCTGAGCTCCCGCAAAGCCCTCCTGGCCCTGTCAAGTGCTCACCTTCCACACGGCCCGCTCAGCCACCCGCCGGATCTCCCTAGTGCGGAAAGCCAGCTGCTGGCCTTCCTCCAGCCACAGCTGGGGAAGGTCGCTGGCAAATTGCTGCCGAAGGGGAAAGAGGAGGAGCTGATGAGGAGAGCAGGGCAGGGCCTGCCTGTTGGCCGGAGGGAGGGAGCCTCGGGGGCACTCACCAGGCAGAAGACATGGGCTCTGACTGTTGGCGAGAGCACCATGTCCCCACAGGTGTCCGGGTCTGCGCGGGCGCGACGGCACAGCGCGCATGCTGGAGGGGAGAGAGCAAACGCCACCGGGAATGAGTAGCTGGGCAGGGCCGGGGGACGTGTCCCTGAGGGATTGTCCCCGAGGGCTCCTCGGAGCGGTTGGGGAGCTCCTGCCTCCCGCTGCCACTGCTCTGGGCCCTGTGCTGACTGCCCCGACAGCCCCTCGGCCGGGCTGCGGGAGGGACACTTCGCTCTCACCCTGCTCCATCTCGCCAGCGGCTTGGTCCTCGGGGTCCAGGACCTGGGACATCGTATAACAACGGCAAATCTGCCCAGTAATAGTGCGACGTTCTCTGGCTGTATCGCCTGTACAGAAGTGGAGCGAGAAGGGGGACGCGGGTGAGCTCGCAGACCAGGCGCAGAGCCCCAGGGTGTGGAGCCCCCTCATCCCCTGCCCTCTCCTCACCTCACCACAGTCGCACTGGCACGGAACTGGAGCCCAGTGCTGCTTCACGTGGGCTTGGAACCGTGAGTCCCCCTGGCTACCACTGTGACATCGCACCGCTGGCCTTGCCCGCTCTGCTATTGGCTGCGGCTGCCGTCCTGCCCCCGGGCCTGGGCTCCCCAGTACAGGGGCAAAAGCAACCTTGGAGCCCGGCTTGGGTTCCCACATCCCACCGGGGTGTCTGGGGCACGACCTGAATGTCGCACCTGAGTGTCACAGGTGGCCCAGCATCTTTCTGCTGAGCTCCTGAGCTCTTTTGTCCAATTGTCCGGTGTCCTGATGTTCGTTGTCCATCTTGTAATCTCAAGGAGCAAGTCTTGGCCCTCAAGCTTGCTCCTCTCCTTATGCAATGAGTGTAAATGAAACAGGAGTTACGTAGATGCCTGGAAGCAGATGCTCAGAATGTTAAGTTGATGTTTTAGGCTTATGCGGAATTGAACACATCCTAAAGGGAGCATTAGGTCAGCGCTTTGGAAGTGCTCTTCATAAAGCCCAACTATACATTTCCTGGACAGAGAGGCTGCTGTAGCTGGGGCTGAATGTGTGCACCTTTCCTCCCTTTCCAACAGCCATGGCTCTCTGGTGACTTATCGGAGGGGATATATATTCCTTGATTTAGTAACTGTGCCAGTCCAATAGCTTTTTAAAAGAACTCTAGTAGATAAATGGGAAAGATCAGTTTTGCCAGAATTTGGAAAGAGCAAAGTAGTTTACTGGCATTGCTTCAGATTTTTTTTTTTTAAAGTTAGTATGTTGTTTTGGTTTGGCCTGGCCAGATTTCGGCGGCAGGGGGAGAGCTGCAGGGTGGCTTCTGTAAGAAGCTGCGAGAAGCTCCCCAAGATTGATAGAGCCAATGCCAGCCGGCTACAAAGAGGGACCCGCCGCTGGCCAAGGCTGAGCCTATCAGTAAGGTGATAGCAGAGGAACGCCTCTGTGAAAAACATATTTAAAAACGGGAAAAAGAACTGCGCCATTACAGCTGGCACAGAGATGGAGGAGTGAGGATCTGTGCAGACACCAAGGTCAGTGAAGAAGGAGGGGGGGGAGGATGAGCTCCAGGCGCCGGAGCAGAAGGAGTCCCCCGGGTCCGTGGTGAAGACCATGGTGAAGCGGGTTGTCCCCCTGCAGCCCATGGGCGAGGTGCAGAAGTCTACCGTGAGGATCACTGCGTAGATGTCCACCGAGGACTCCACGCCGTGTGGGTGGATGCCTGAAAGGGGACTGTAGCCCGTGGGCAGCCCGCATCAGAGCAAGTCGCTGCCGGAACCTGTAGCCCGTGGAAGAGAGGAATGCCCACGCTGGAGCAGGTTGGCCGGTGGGACTTTTGGGACGCTGCGGGTGGCTCACGCTGGAGCAGTTTCCCCCGAAGGACTGCGCCTCAGACTCACGAGGGGTGGGCTGCCCCTCGTGAGGTGTCTCCCGTTGGGCAGTTTGTGATGAATTGCCCTTCGTGGGATGACTCACGCGGAGAAGAGAGCGTGAAGCTTGTCTCCCGTGAGAGGGACCCCACAATGGCCCTGGGGAAGAGTGAAGAGTCCTCCCCCGGAGTGAAGAAGCGGTGGAACCAACGTCGGATGAACTGACCGTAACCCCCATTCCCTGTCCCCCTGCGCCGCTCAGGGGGAGGAGGTGGAGAAACCGGGATTGATGTTAAGCCCGGGAAGAAGGGAGGGATGGGGGGAAGGTGTTCTGTTTAAGATCTGTTTGCTCTTTCTTACTTCTCACTACTCCTCTCTGATTAGTTCTTTTAATAAATGTACCTAATTTCCCCAAAACTGAGTCTGTTTTGCCCGGGACGGTAAATGAGGGTGATCTCCCTGTCCTTATCTCAAACCCTGAGCCCTTGGAGATATTTTCTCCCCCTGTTCAGTAGTGAAGGGGGGAGTGAGTGAGCGGCTGTGTGGGTACCTGGCGGCCGGCCAGGGTCAACCCACCACATATGTAAATAAGGGCTGCTTACTGAGGCTGAGCCGATTGCCTCCTATGAACTTGCATACAAATGGCCTCGCTTGGAAGCAAGTGACAGTCAAGTGAGGCATTTTAGAAGTTGCCTGGTAGTCCTTAGATTTCAGTGGAAGGTGCTATGAGAGGAACCTCTGTTCCTGTCCAGCGTTGATGCATTTCTTCTGGACTAGCTTACATTCTGCAGCTGTTCTTGTGTAGTTTTCCTATTGTATCTCTACTCAGCAGATGGGTGTATTGCTTACTGGGTGAGTGGTGATATTTGATAAAAGCTGTTCAGTGGTGACACATTGGCCAAATCAAATGCTGATAAGAAGATCCAATTACAAGCAGGATTAGATCTTTTTAAAACAGGATCAGTGAAGATGCGATATTAAAAAAATCTGACAAAGAGAGATGAATGCAGCTGTCTAAATGGTTGTAAAGGTGAGCGTGTGTATGAATATTGCAGGCGGCACACAACTGCTTCTCTTGGGCGCAAATGTTTACGCTGATGCAGGTGTCTCCGTGCAGACGGTGGGAATTGCTGAAGGGTCTGTGTGCGGGATGGTTGGTGCCGGCTGTCGGTGTTGCTGCCGCCTCGGTTGAAGTTGGCTCGAGTGTGGAAAAACCCCACCGTAGTTCTAACCGGGATGAATTTTGAGATGCGTTTTCCTGCAGATGCTGGAACGGTTTTGTTTTGAAAAGGAGTAACGCAGATATGAACTGTGTCTGTTCCCTCAGGATCGGTCTCTTGTTTGCTTTTGTGAACTTGCTGATCAAGTCCATAAAAAGGCTGTTCACGGCTAGTTATGGCAGCAGAATGAGGATATTTGACCTCAGGGGAACATATTCCCTGAGCAGTGATTAAGATACAGGTTTCCCTGGGCATGGTGTGTGCAGAAAACTCCAGGATGCCGGGAGAAACCTCTAGTATCTCCTGCCTCTCTGTCTAGCTGGGTTGGTTTCTGTTAGCCACGCTTGTGGGCTGATGCCCACAAATGTCGTCTTCGGGGAAACTTGGTTGGACAAAGTGTTCCTCCTTTGCTGGGGCTGCATTTGTGTAGAATTATTTGCTTTGGGTTCTTTTGCTGCAGGACCCGTGAGAGCATATTTCTCTTTAGGCCTTGCCTCTTGCAGTTTGGGAATCTACGCTTAAAATCAAGAAAAAAACCGCAAAAGCTGGCTGCGAGCCCTTAAAATGGTCAGCAAGACATTAACTTGAACTATAAAATCCACAAATCTGAATGTAGCAGTCTTTACCCATTCTCTAGTTTTGTACAATCTTTTGATTTTCTGGGGTTTGATGCACAAATGCTTGAATGCTAAGAATTGCTGGTATCAGTGACAACTTTAATGCTGTTCCAGGCACTGAACCCTCAAGAGGCAGGGGAAATCCAGTGTTACTAGACTGTTGGATCAGGGAGTACTTAATGCTGCAGAAAATGCTTCAGGAGCACTACTCGTGTCACCGTTGAAGCTGACTTACTCATGCTAACGTATATCTTTGTGCTTTCTGCCAGAGCCACGTGATTGCATTTTGCTAGCATTAAAGCCCTTAGGATATTTGTTTGTGTGCTTGGTACATCAGGAAAAGTAATTGGGTGGTTTGGGGTTTTTTGTATGTGTGTGTGGTGTGTTTTTTTTTCTTGGAGCTGGCCATTGTAATCAGGTCCATCTGCTAAATGCAGCCACTCGGGGAATAGAGGCACTATCACACGGTTGGTGATGGATCGCAATGAATCCTACTGTAGAAGGTTGACCGCAGCTGGCAGCTAAGCTGCCACCTTGCTCACCCTGTCACTTGCTCATGCTGCCGCAGTGGGATGAGGGAGAGAATGGGAAGGGCAAAAGCAAGAAAAAAGAATAAATTCCAGGCTGGGAGGACAGATGAGCTGTAACATCCACGTGTTACCATCACTCGTTTGGTCACTGATCTGAAACATGAAGAATAACAGCTCTAACCCAGCCAAACCCAGTACAACAAGTTATGATTTGGAGCAAGCAGCTGAAGGTTTAATGACAACATTATTATATGCACAGGAAGAGACTGCAAATGATGAAACAGGAAATTCAGTGGGATACGCTTGCTCAGTTTGACTGGAAGCAAAGTTGAAGAAGGTGGTGAATGATGCTTGAAGATGCTGATAGATGGCTGCAGATAAGCTTTTGTGAGTTTGTTGTGAAATCAAACGAGGGATTTCAAGGGTTTCCTCCAAGCGTAGAGGAAGAAGTGTTGCAGTAACTGTGTGAGCCAGGGAGGACCAGTTGGCTTTTGCAGACTGGGTGCAAAAGCTGTGGTTGTGTGATGGGGAACCCCGAGTCAACTCCTGTTCCTGTGGTGCTGCCATGGGAGGTGGGGTCTTGAGCTTTGTGTACACGCACGTACAAGGGCTTTAATTCTATTGGTTGTAAAATGTGAGCTTGGGTAGCCTGCCTTGAAGAAGATTGGGTTGATTATACCCCTTCTGAGAGCAGTGTTCTTGGAATCAGGGTTGATTCACCTGCGTGGCCCTCAGCAATTCATAGGGAAAAGTGTCGGGAGATGTGCAAGACAAGTCCCTTTTAGGCTGTTTCACTTCAGCAGTTGTCAAATGCCCAAGCACAGCCCTTGAATGAATTCATAAAATTAATTGCTCCAAGTAATTGAGCCTTAAACAAATACACCGCTTAGCTGGATCTTTTCAACAATGGACACAGCGTTGAGTACCTGATTTTTTTTCTTTGAGGGCTTCCCCTCAAGAGGTGGGTTCAGCCTCCATCCTGTGGTGTGCACTCACCAGGGGACTGGCATGCTGTGGTGCTGTGTCCTTGTATGTTTTTCTTCAATCCTCCTTCTATTTCCACTTATTTATTCCCTGTGGTCGCAAGTACACAACTTCTGCACTCAGTGCCTCTGCCTCTTGGTGTGGTCATAGCTGGGCTGTTTCTAGGAGTGTCTGTGCACCTGCATCTGCTGAAACAGGACCAGAAGTGATTCCTTGGGTTTTCCTTTCCTTCATTATATTGAGCTGACCCCTGTACAGTCCAACCTCAGGCACCAAATTGGTCCCTTTCAGCATCTGAAGGTCTTTGTGGTTTCATGTGTACCCTGAGACTTTGAATCCCTTGCTGAATGCCCGGCTCCTGCTTTGCAGGACGTGAGGCAAAAGAGTGCCTGGAATAGCTAACTCTTGGCTAATTCCTGTTTCTGCTGCTCATGACTAAAGTAATTGTCTAAAATAGAGACTGATTTAAAGCTGGAGCTCACTGCCAGTGACGTTTTATCTAATGTCTAAAAACTTCTCTAACTGCTTGGAGACTCTAAAAAACAGAGAAGAAAATGACAACTGTGGTATTTAAGAATCCTTAAAATCTGGACTTCTGATTTTGTACTTCTGGGCACAGATCTTAACACCTCTGTGAAATTAGAAAAATATTCTGTTTTTTTTAATTGAAAGATTGTAACTCGAAGAAATAACTTGTTAAAAAATTACTTCATGCTAAAAATTCATGACTTATGTCCCTATGAATACACACCTTCTTATGTCTTGCAGCCAGAAAACAACCCTTTGGGTTGGACTAGATGATCTTCCTGTGTTGGATCACGTTGGCCTAGATGATCTCCAGAGGTCCCTTCCAACCCTTATCATTCTGTGATTCTGTGAATTACACTGATGTTGAGGAAGGGTGGTAGAAATCTAATCAGTCCCGGTTAAAAGTATGAAGTCTGTGCTCTGATTAGCTGCCGTGCTGCTGTTGCCCATGGCAATAAATGGAGATCATTTAGGTTAGCAAAGGGCCTCCAGCAGGAAAAATCAAGTATGGGGAGAAACCGACTGCTGACCACTGAAAACAGGCTTTCCCTGTGGTTATTCCTATAACTGCTGTGAAACTTATCTGGTTTTATATTGTGACTTCCTTTCCCTCTTCTGAATTACAGACAGTTGAATTGACTTTGATCCTGTTGTCTCTCAATAACATTGTTAGTTTTTAGAAATGTAGAAATTAATCACGGAGCTGTAATTAAACCTTGATTGCAGTACCTTTGCTTTATGTCAAATCTCAGATTCATAAATCCACCTTCAGTAAGAGCCTGGAGATGGCATGCCGTGTCCGAGTGTGTCATCCGTTTCCAACAGCCACGGCTCTCCTGCCATCCTGCCACAGCTCGCTGTGCTTTGCTCTCTCCCCGGAGAAGCTGTGGCAGCCCCTTCCCTGGAAGTGCTCAAGGCCAGGTTGGACGGGGCTTGTAGCAACCTTGTCTGGTGGGAGGTGTCCTTGCCCATGGCAGGGGGTTGGACTGGATGATGTTCAAGGTCCCTTCCAACCCAAAATGTTCTGTGATTCTCTGAGGTCTGGGGAAGGTGCTGCCAACCCCTGGGGAGAATACAACCCTCTGGGCCTGGCCCCTTGAGAAAGGGAGAGGAGATGGAGGAGGAGAAAGAGGAGAGGAAGAAGCTGACAAGTGGGTGAAATCTGACAGTGCCAAGATCAACGACCAACTTTATTGTCTGGATGGGGGGGGATGAGGGCCAGCGCTTGGGGCTGGCACCTGTCTGGTCCCGTGGTGGCAGCCGGGCCAGCTGTGGGGGTTTTGGTCCCCGTGCTCATTCCAAGCAGGAGTTTCCTGGCCTGTGCCCAGCCCCAGGGGTGGTGGCGTGGCGGCGGCTGCTGAGCACTGGGGAGGTGCAGGAGGTCCTCGATGGCTCCTGGTGCTGGGGCTGCTGGTTTCGGGAGCTGTGGGATGGCCCCTGCACCGCCTGGCCTGGGGTGCAGATCTCGGCCCTGGGTGCCAGCACGCGGCTCCTGTCGTGGCATCCTCTGTGCCGGCTGCAGGGATTTGGGGCCGACGGTTGAGCCGGGAGCGGTTTCACAAGCGGTTGTTTCCAGGGCCCGGAGCAGGAGCTGCCTCAAGGCCTGGGGAGCCGTGGGGCTGCCAAGGCTGGGCAGCAGCAGTGGGGCTGTGAGCTCCGAGGTGGCGCTGGAGCTGCGAGGAGAAGCAGGAGGGCGAAGGCTGCCCTTGCAGCCCCTGCCGGGCCGGCTGTACGGCTGCTGGGCCCGACGCTGGCGCTGGAGGCTGGAAGGCGAACCGGGAAGGCGAAGGGCACGAAGCGGCCGGGCTCCCCCCTGGACGCAGCCCCGGGGGCGCGCCGAGGTGCGGAAGGAGGGCCGGCCCTCCCCAGGCTCCAGGCAGAGGAGGCCGCTGGTGTTGTGCGGCGGAGCCGCCTCCACGGCTGGCTGGGGGTGGAGTGCCCAGCGGGAGGGCCTGGGGGAAGAGGAAGGAGAGGGGTGAGGGAGAAGCTGTGGGCCTTTGCGGGTGATGGTGAGGAAGGGAGAGTGCGGAGGTTGCCAGCCCACCTGGTGGTGGCCGTGGAGGGAGAGCGGGGCCAGCACGTGGTGTTCTCTCAGCGCCCGCGACGGCGGCCCCGCTGGCCATAGGGCGTCTGGGCCCTGCGGCGCGAGCGGGAGCGCTCTGGCGCCCGCAGGGGCCCAGGGCCGCTGGCGGGGCTGCCGTCGCTGGGCGCTGGGGACGTGCTGGCGCCGGCGGGAGACAGGGAGGCGCGGGAGGGCTCCGGCAGCGCCCGGCTGGGAGTGTGGCTGGTGGCAGGTGCCAGGGGCGCCCGGCCCCGCTGGTGACGCCTGCCCGGCCGGTGGTACGGCCCCTGGGCCCGGCGCTGCGCGCGGGTGGACTCTCTGAGCAGCATGGGCCCAGGGGGGCTGGAGCGGCCGCTGCCCTGCAGTGGTGGTGGGCTGCAGGGGGCCGCCGGAGCCTCCCGGCCTGGGCTGCTGGGGCCGGCGACCTCCACGGTGGCACTGGAGGCTGCAAGGAGAAGCGGGAAGGTCAGGGGCATCGCCTGCTCGAGGGGTGGCCCCAGCCCTCCTGGAGCAGAGAGGCTCTGCCCAGCCTGTGGGGCTCGGCCTCTTACCGGCGCCCGGACCAGCACAGCCCTCACACTCCCAGCTTTGGGCGCTGGTCCCCAGGCGGGAGCACCCTCTGTGAGTGCCTTCTGCCGCGCAGGAGGAGCAGAGGAGGAGTTGCCAGGGCCTGGGGAAGCAAAGGGGTACATGGCTGTGAGGAGAAAGGGACGGCAGCGCGGGATTCTCGGCAGAGCTCTTTGCAGTTGTTGGGCTTGGAGCCCGTGCCGAGAGAAAGCTGCTGTGCGGAGCCACGGGGGTCAGTTTTGGACACTTACCCCTCCTCCTCTGCCCGCTCTCTCCCTGCTGGGCAGAGGCACTCACTGGCATCGCAGCGCCCATGCCTGTCCATGAGCCCTGCGTATGCCTGGAGGGTCTCCCATGCTGGTGGCCTGATGGAGAAAGGAAAATGGATGGGCCCCCGGTGGGTCACCACAGAAGCAGACGCCAGCGTCGCTGCTCTCCCGGGCACAGGGGAGAGCGGAGGGCCAGGACAGAGCGGGGGCAGCCCCTGGCGCAGCCCGGCGCTTGCACCCTCCTGCCTTGTGAGGTGGGAAGGGAAAATACCAACCTCTTGGGGACGCGGATGCCCATGCGGGTCATCTCCCGCTGAAAGGCCTCCCTGTCTCGGCAGAGCGGGCACGTGAAGCAGGACACGCCAGCACGCACGGCCTGCCCCTGGGGGAGAACCAGAAGGAGCACGAGTGAGGCTCTGGTGGTGCCGAGCGCCGGGTGTGCCCGCGGGGCTGAGGGAAGGGCTCCCACCTGGATGCAGTGCCGATGGAACCAGGCGTGCTGGCATGTCGGGCACAGGAGGATGCGGAAGGACTGCTCGTCATCCAGAGCCTCCAGGCAGATGATGCAGGAGGTCCCCTTCTGGGGAGCTGCCTCCATCATCTGCCTGGGGCTGTGGTCGCTACAGAAGGCCCTGGGGGAAGGAGGAAAGGGATGGGTGAGGCGAGAACTGCTTCTGGGCTCTGGCGTCACCTTCAAGGCGAGGTCTTTTGGCAGTGACAGCGAGGACGGGGGAGGAGGTACCCGCGCTGCGGAAGGTACTGGGTGACGCATTTTCCCTCCGCAGCGCAGGGGAGGTGGAAGCTGCGAGTGCAGTCCACCTCGGAGCAGTTGACAGTCGCTCCGCTCTTGCGACAGACGAAGCAGTCCTGGAAAGGACACGGCATCCCCCGTCAGCAGCAGCCTTGGGGCCCCCGCAGCCAGCCCCAGCCCTCGGAAGGGCCGGGGTGTCTTTCCTGGGGTCTGGGCTGAGCTCCCGCAAAGCCCTCCTGGCCCTGTCAAGTGCTCACCTTCCACACGGCCCGCTCAGCCACCCGCCGGATCTCCCTAGTGCGGAAAGCCAGCTGCTGGCCTTCCTCCAGCCACAGCTGGGGAAGGTCGCTGGCAAATTGCTGCCGAAGGGGAAAGAGGAGGAGCTGATGAGGAGAGCAGGGCAGGGCCTGCCTGTTGGCCGGAGGGAGGGAGCCTCGGGGGCACTCACCAGGCAGAAGACATGGGCTCTGACTGTTGGCGAGAGCACCATGTCCCCACAGGTGTCCGGGTCTGCGCGGGCGCGACGGCACAGCGCGCATGCTGGAGGGGAGAGAGCAAACGCCACCGGGAATGAGTAGCTGGGCAGGGCCGGGGGACGTGTCCCTGAGGGATTGTCCCCGAGGGCTCCTCGGAGCGGTTGGGGAGCTCCTGCCTCCCGCTGCCACTGCTCTGGGCCCTGTGCTGACTGCCCCGACAGCCCCTCGGCCGGGCTGCGGGAGGGACACTTCGCTCTCACCCTGCTCCATCTCGCCAGCGGCTTGGTCCTCGGGGTCCAGGACCTGGGACATCGTATAACAACGGCAAATCTGCCCAGTAATAGTGCGACGTTCTCTGGCTGTATCGCCTGTACAGAAGTGGAGCGAGAAGGGGGACGCGGGTGAGCTCGCAGACCAGGCGCAGAGCCCCAGGGTGTGGAGCCCCCTCATCCCCTGCCCTCTCCTCACCTCACCACAGTCGCACTGGCACGGAACTGGAGCCCAGTGCTGCTTCACGTGGGCTTGGAACCGTGAGTCCCCCTGGCTACCACTGTGACATCGCACCGCTGGCCTTGCCCGCTCTGCTATTGGCTGCGGCTGCCGTCCTGCCCCCGGGCCTGGGCTCCCCAGTACAGGGGCAAAAGCAACCTTGGAGCCCGGCTTGGGTTCCCACATCCCACCGGGGTGTCTGGGGCACGACCTGAATGTCGCACCTGAGTGTCACAGGTGGCCCAGCATCTTTCTGCTGAGCTCCTGAGCACTTTTGTCCAATTGTCCGGTGTCCTGATGTTCGTTGTCCATCTTGTAATCTCAAGGAGCAAGTCTTGGCCCTCAAGCTTCCTCCTCTCCTTATGCAATGAGTGTAAATGAAACAGGAGTTACGTAGATGCCTGGAAGCAGATGCTCAGAATGTTAAGTTGATGTTTTAGGCTTATGCAGAATTGAACACATCCTAAAGGGAGCATTAGGTCAGCGCTTTGGAAGTGCTCTTCATAAAGCCCAACTATACATTTCCTGTACAGAGAGGCTGCTGTAGCTGGGGCTGAATGTGTGCACCTTTCCTCCCTTTCCAACAGCCATGGCTCTCTGGTGACTTATTGGAGGGGATATATATTCCTTGATTTAGTAACTGTGCCAGTCCAATAGCTTTTTAAAAGAACTCTAGTAGATAAATGGGAAAGATCAGTTTTGCCAGAATTTGGAAAGAGCAAAGTAGTTTACTGGCATTGCTTCAGATTTTTTTTTTTTAAAGTTAGGATGTAAATAAGGGCTGCTTACTGAGGCTGAGCCGACTGCCTCCTATGAACTTGCATACAAATGGCCTCGCTTGGAGGCAAGTGACAGTCAAGTGAGGCATTTTAGAAGTTGCCTGGTAGTCCTTAGATTTCAGTGGAAGGTGCTATGAGAGGAACCTCTGTTCCTGTCCAGCGTTGATGCATTTCTTCTGGACTAGCTTACATTCTGCAGCTGTTCTTGTGTAGTTTTCCTATTGTATCTCTACTCAGCAGATGGGTGTATTGCTTACTGGGTGAGTGGTGATATTTGATAAAAGCTGTTCAGTGGTGACACATTGGCCAAATCAAATGCTGATAAGAAGATCCAATTACAAGCAGGATTAGATCTTTTTAAAACAGGATCAGTGAAGATGCGATATTAAAAAAAATCTGACAAAGAGAGATGAATGCAGCTGTCTAAATGGTTGTAAAGGTGAGCGTGTGTATGAATATTGCAGGCGGCACACAACTGCTTCTCTTGGGCGCAAATGTTTACGCTGATGCAGGTGTCTCCGTGCAGACGGTGGGAATTGCTGAAGGGTCTGTGTGCGGGATGGTTGGTGCCGGCTGTCGGTGTTGCTGCCGCCTCGGTTGAAGTTGGCTCGAGTGTGGAAAAACCCCACCGTAGTTCTAACCGGGATGAATTTTGAGATGCGTTTTCCTGCAGATGCTGGAACGGTTTTGTTTTGAAAAGGAGTAACGCAGATATGAACTGTGTCTGTTCCCTCAGGATCGGTCTCTTGTTTGCTTTTGTGAACTTGCTGATCAAGTCCATAAAAAGGCTGTTCACGGCTAGTTATGGCAGCAGAATGAGGATATTTGACCTCAGGGGAACATATTCCCTGAGCAGTGATTAAGATACAGGTTTCCCTGGGCATGGTGTGTGCAGAAAACTCCAGGATGCCGGGAGAAACCTCTAGTATCTCCTGCCTCTCTGTCTAGCTGGGTTGGTTTCTGTTAGCCACGCTTGTGGGCTGATGCCCACAAATGTCGTCTTCGGGGAAACTTGGTTGGACAAAGTGTTCCTCCTTTGCTGGGGCTGCATTTGTGTAGAATTATTTGCTTTGGGTTCTTTTGCTGCAGGACCCGTGAGAGCATATTTCTCTTTAGGCCTTGCCTCTTGCAGTTTGGGAATCTACGCTTAAAATCAAGAAAAAAACCGCAAAAGCTGGCTGCGAGCCCTTAAAATGGTCAGCAAGACATTAACTTGAACTATAAAATCCACAAATCTGAATGTAGCAGTCTTTACCCATTCTCTAGTTTTGTACAATCTTTTGATTTTCTGGGGTTTGATGCACAAATGCTTGAATGCTAAGAATTGCTGGTATCAGTGACAACTTTAATGCTGTTCCAGGCACTGAACCCTCAAGAGGCAGGGGAAATCCAGTGTTACTAGACTGTTGGATCAGGGAGTACTTAATGCTGCAGAAAATGCTTCAGGAGCACTACTCGTGTCACCGTTGAAGCTGACTTACTCATGCTAACGTATATCTTTGTGCTTTCTGCCAGAGCCACGTGATTGCATTTTGCTAGCATTAAAGCCCTTAGGATATTTGTTTGTGTGCTTGGTACATCAGGAAAAGTAATTGGGTGGTTTGGGGTTTTTTGTATGTGTGTGTGCTGTGTTTTTTTTTCTTGGAGCTGGCCATTGTAATCAGGTCCATCTGCTAAATGCAGCCACTCGGGGAATAGAGGCACTATCACACGGTTGGTGATGGATCGCAATGAATCCTACTGTAGAAGGTTGACCGCAGCTGGCAGCTAAGCTGCCACCTTGCTCACCCTGTCACTTGCTCATGCTGCCGCAGTGGGATGAGGGAGAGAATGGGAAGGGCAAAAGCAAGAAAAAAGAATAAATTCCAGGCTGGGAGGACAGATGAGCTGTAACATCCACGTGTTACCATCACTCGTTTGGTCACTGATCTGAAACATGAAGAATAACAGCTCTAACCCAGCCAAACCCAGTACAACAAGTTATGATTTGGAGCAAGCAGCTGAAGGTTTAATGACAACATTATTATATGCACAGGAAGAGACTGCAAATGATGAAACAGGAAATTCAGTGGGATACGCTTGCTCAGTTTGGCTGGAAGCAAAGTTGAAGAAGGTGGTGAATGATGCTTGAAGATGCTGATAGATGGCTGCAGATAAGCTTTTGTGAGTTTGTTGTGAAATCAAACGAGGGATTTCAAGGGTTTCCTCCAAGCGTAGAGGAAGAAGTGTTGCAGTAACTGTGTGAGCCAGGGAGGACCAGTTGGCTTTTGCAGACTGGGTGCAAAAGCTGTGGTTGTGTGATGGGGAACCCAGAGTCAACTCCTGTTCCTGTGGTGCTGCCATGGGAGGTGGGGTCTTGAGCTTTGTGTACACGCACGTACAAGGGCTTTAATTCTATTGGTTGTAAAATGTGAGCTTGGGTAGCCTGGCTTGAAGAAGATTGGGTTGATTATACCCCTTCTGAGAGCAGTGTTCTTGGAATCAGGGTTGATTCACCTGCGTGGCCCTCAGCAATTCATAGGGAAAAGTGTCGGGAGATGTGCAAGACAAGTCCCTTTTAGGCTGTTTCACTTCAGCAGTTGTCAAATGCCCGAGCACAGCCCTTGAATGAATTCATAAAATTAATTGCTCCAAGTAATTGAGTCTTAAACAAATACACCACTTAGCTGGATCTTTTCAACAATGGACACAGCGTTGAGTACCTGATTTTTTTTCTTTGAGGGCTTCCCCTCAAGAGGTGGGTTCAGCCTCCATCCTGTGGTGTGCACTCACCAGGGGACTGGCATGCTGTGGTGCTCTGTCCTTGTATGTTTTTCTTCAATCCTCCTTCTATTTCCACTTATTTATTCCCTGTGGTCGCAAGTACACAACTTCTGCACTCAGTGCCTCTGCCTCTTGGTGTGGTCATAGCTGGGCTGTTTCTAGGAGTGTCTGTGCGCCATCTGCTGAAACAGGACCAGAAGTGATTCCTTGGGTTTTCCTTTCCTTCATTATATTGAGCTGACCCCTGTACAGTCCAACCTCAGGCACCAAATTGGTCCCTTTCAGCATCTGAAGGTCTTTGTGGTTTCATGTGTACCCTGAGACTTTGAATCCCTTGCTGAATGCCCGGCTACTGCTTTGCAGGACATGAGGCAAAAGAGTGCCTGGAATAGCTAACTCTTGGCTAATTCCTGTTTTTGCTGCTCATGACTAAAGTAATTGTCTAAAATAGAGACTGATTTAAAGCTGGAGCTCACTGCCAGTGACGTTTTATCTAATGTCTAAAAACTTCTCTAACTGCTTGGAGACTCTAAAAAACAGAGAAGAAAATGACAACTGTGGTATTTAAGAATCCTTAAAATCTGGACTTCTGATTTTGTACTTCTGGGCACAGATCTTAACACCTCTGTGAAATTAGAAAAATATTCTGTTTTTTTTAATTGAAAGATTGTAACTCGAAGAAGTGATTCCTTGGGTTTTCCTTTCCTATGTCCTATTTCCTATGTTCCTATTTCCTTTCTTATGTCTTGCAGCCAGAAAACAACCCTTTGGGTTGGACTAGATGATCTTCCTGTGTTGGATCACGTTGGCCTAGATGATCTCCAGAGGTCCCTTCCAACCCTTATCATTCTGTGATTCTGTGAATTACACTGATGTTGAGGACTAAGGTTGAAAGAGTATTAAAAGGAAATGCAGGTAGTGTGGCTGAATGCCAGAAAGGCTGAACCTACTTCAGCAGTGCAGCCACTTCCAATGAAGTGCAGAGGACCAGGTGTGGCACTGGTGGCTGCACTTGGCAGTCAATGGCTTCGGAAGCAAGTGAATATTTTCTTGGTCTCACTTAGGATTTTAAGTTTTACCACGGCTTGGTTTGACGGGTGTTTGCAAAAAGATGTAACAGCAGAGCTATCTGAGAACGTGCCCTAGGCGTAGGAAGGAAACCTTGAAAATTATCAGTATCGTCAGTAAAATTTAAAAAAAAAAATAGTTAAAGAGAGACACATCTCTTTGGTTTTTCAGGTAACAATCTTTGGGTCTGGAGGTAATGTTTGCCTTGCATCAGCTACAAAGTTGTGCCAGTGTCCCTGCAAGAGCTATTACTGCTGACCTGGCAGGCACAGGAAATAAAAATATTTAATTTCAAAGGCTCTAAGTAAAGAAGTGAGACCTCTGAGATTCTGCTGCAGCCTGTGATGTTTCAGAAGAGTCATCCAGTGTGTGTTATTGAATCACAGAATCATTTAGGGCAGAAAAGACCTTTAAGATCATTGAGTCCGAGCATTAACCCAGCAATGCCAGGTCCACCACTAAACGACATCCCTGAGCACCACATCTACGTGCCTTTTAACCACCTCCAAGGGTGGTGACTCAGCCACTTCCCTGGGCAGCCTGTTCCAGTGTTTGACAATCCCTTCAGTGAAGAAATTATTCCTAATTTCAAATCTAAACCTCCCCTGACACAACTTGAGGCCATTTCCTCTCATCCTGTCACTTGTTACATGGGAGAAGAGACAAAAGGTTGAGGTTTTGTTTGCTGTAATATGTGCTTTTTGTTGCTTCACTCTCAAAGTCCACTTCAGCAACAGCAATAGAAACTGTGCAGGTTTAGGCTGCGGTCATTAGACCAGCGCATATGGTGCACCTCAGAAGTTCAGAGCAAAAGGAGTTAGGCACTGCCTCTGCGCACTTACTGAAATGTTTACTTTAATCTTAATAAAATTCCTGTTAGGACGTCACTTCAGTGGTTTTCAGTATTGGCAAAGGACAACTCAGTGAGTTCTCCTGGAGCATCTCCTGGAGTCTTCAAAAAGGGCAAGAAGGAGGACCCGGGTAACTATAGACCGGTCAGCCTCACCTCCATCCCTGGGAAAGTGATGGAACGACTTATCCTTGGTGCCATCTCAAGGCATATCAAGGATAAGAGGGTCATTAGAGACAGTCAACATGGCTTCACCAAAGGGAAGTCGTGCTTGACTAACCTCATAGCCTTTTACGAGGATATAACAAGGTGGATAGATGATGGCAGAGCGGTGGATGTGGTCTACCTTGACTTCAGTAAAGCATTTGACACAGTCTCCCACAGCATCCTTGCTGCTAAACTGAGGAAGTGTGGTCTAGACTCTCGGGTAGTGAGGTGGACTGTGAACTGGCTGAGGGGAAGAAGCCAAAGAGTCGTGGTCAATGGGGCGGAGTCTGGTTGGAGACCTGTATCCAGTGGAGTCCCTCAAGGGTCGGTACTGGGACCAGTATTATTCAATATATTCATCGATGACTTGGATGAGGGACTAGAGAGTACTATCAGCAAGTTTGCTGATGACACCAAGCTGGGAGGAGTGGCTGACACACCAGAAGGCTGTGCTGCCATCCAGCGAGACCTGGACAGGCTGGAGGGTTGGGCGGGGAAAAATTTAATGAAATATAACAAGGGTAAATGTAGGGTCTTGCATCTGGGTAGGAACAACCTCGGGTTCCAGTATAAGTTGGGGAATGACTTATTAGAGAGTAGTGTAGGGGAAAGGGACCTGGGAGTCTTGGTGGACAGCAGGATGACCATGAGACAGCACTGTGCCCTTGTGGCCAGGAAGGCCAATGGCATCCTGGGGTGTATTAGAAGAGGGGTGGTTAGTAGGTCAAGAGAGGTTCTCCTTCCCCTCTATTCTGCCCTGGTGAGACCCCATCTGGAATATTGTGTCCAGTTCTGGGCCCCTCAGTTCAAGAAAGACAGGGAACTGCTGGAGAGAGTCCAGCACAGGGCAACTAGGATGATTAAGGGAGTGGAGCATCTCCCTTATGAGAAGAGACTGAGGGAGCTGGGGCTCTTTAGTTTGGAGAAGAGGAGACTGAGGGGTGACCTCATTAATGTTTACAAATATATCGAGGGTGAGTGTCACGAGGATGGAGCCAGGCTCTTCTCGGTGACAACCACTGATAGGACAAGGGGTAATGGGCTGAAACTGGAACATAAGAGGTTCCGCTTAAACTCGAGAAGAAACTTCTTCTCAGTGAGGGTGACGGAACACTGGAACAGGCTGCCCAGAGAGGTTGTGGAGTCTCCTTCTCTGGAGACATTCAAAACCTGCCTGGACACGTTCCTGTGTAGCATAATCTAGGCATTCCTGCTCTGGCAGGGGGATTGGACTTGATGATCTTTCGAGGTCCCTTCCAATCCCTAACATTCTATGATCAGGAAACCTTGCAGACCATGAAACTGCCACAGTATAAACTCCAGACTTACGAACTGCATCTGATTTAATCCTTAATACAGTAGGTGTGGGAAGCTGAGGTGTCACGATATTCACTTGTCTTCACTTTTTGACTGCCAAATCTTCAAGTGCCTTACAGCAGAAAGCTCTGTGCGGGCTTGAGAAATGTAGCCAACGTGGCAGAGCTCCCATCTCATGGGAGCAATCAGAGGAATTGGAAGAACAAAGACTTTTTCTCTTTCCGAGGCGGTCAATGGCCAGAGAGTGTTCAGCAGCCCACAGGCACCCTCTGCACTGGGTCTACAATCAAATGCTGGTTCCTCAAAGGACATGCAAACAAGTTCTGAAGGGAATCAAAGCTGAGTCTCAGTTGGTGTCTATGAACTATGCATCAGGTCTCAAAGCCTCTCTTAGTCTAAGCAAGATCTAGAAGCCTTTCTGCTACCTCTGCCAGCTGATGTCAGTACAACAGTCTTCTGCATGTGTGGTGATGAAGTTACTCGTGAAGAAGAACTTTAGGGACCCTTTTGGTTTTGCCAGTGCCATGCTGCAAGAGCTAGGGGGAATAAAAAAAGAACATGCTGCTTTGAACTTAGTTGGGTTTTCTTTTATCTGAAGGGACATCATTAACTTTCATCTTTCATCTGAATGTCCATGAAACAAAGGATCGGGAATAGCTCCTCAGTGGCTGGGATGCTGTTCAGATCGTTTTCAGTCTACAGGCATGTGATGATGCTGGACGATTTACATTTTAAATGAAAACATATCTTGTAGTCACCAAAATTTCACTCACAAAGAGAAATTATTGTTCTCCCAGTTGTCTTGGAACAGAGCTTGACTTGATTGCCGGGAGTGAAAGTGGTCTGAAAATAGTAAGCTAACAGAAGCTCTCTATTTCCTCTTTTTTTAAACAGCACATATCTATTTGTTGTGTAGATTAAAATGGACACAAACCCCCTTCTCTGTCCCAAGGTGCTTGGCATCTGGAACTTGCTGGTAGCAGAGTCAAAATTTAGCCCTTGAATTGTGAAGATTTTTTCTCCTTCTCGCCTCCTCTTAAGCGTCGTTTTGTATTCTTGGGGCTTTAACATTTGTCCTTTCTAAAAAGACGTATATGTATGTGCCCATAGGCTCTTTCTGCCTGCTCTGCAAGGGCTCGCCAAGAGTCTCAAACTCCTTCAGTCTAGTTAATCGGGGGAAAAAGATGTTACCCTGATCAGAGCTCTTTTGTGAGCTCTGTTGCTCCTGCTGCAACCAGAAGCTTTCGTAAAGCTGCAGCCTAAATGTGTGCCTTCTCCCCAGTGCTGTGTGGTGTCTGGGTCATCTCTCCATTAAAGCCTGTGTAATTACCAGGGGTGAAGAAGGCAGCAGCAGTAGGGGCAGCAGGCGACACCTCAGAAACACTTAGTGTCTGTTTTTTTGCACCTTCTTCATTTTCCTGGCTTTGGTTTGAAGCAAAGGCTTCACCTTCTGTCACTTCTCCATGTGCCACGGTGCCCCTCACTGCAATGGTTTGTACTACTTAGTCATCTGTGGCATGGTCTTTATCAGCAAATGCTCTGCTCTTCCAAGAGCATGTTGTCCTCAGTCTCTGTGGCCACGCCTGTTGTTCCCTTTGCATAGATGAAACAACAACTTTCTGTTTTGAGTATGCCAATAATGGGAGAGTCTCTTAGGTCTGCAAATTTGACCTTGGAGACCTTCTGCAAAGTACTGAAATTCAGGTTGATTTCCAGTTGCTCTTCACCTATTTCCTAACCTGATGCTTCAGTTACAGTCTCCAGTGCAAAGAGAATGTGGTGAAAACCTCAGACCTCCTCAGAAACTGAGAACTTGGGGCACTTTAGGTCTGAAAATGTGAAATAGGCTTTCCTGCTTAAATCTACTGAAAGGAGAGGTTTCCCAGGAATGCTTTTTTCAACCCCATGATGCCCCAAAGGACAGTTAGCCCATCCCTCTCCATTTGTTTGCCCCTGGCACAGTAGCGCTGGGCAGGTGGTACCCATGGAGATGCATTACCTGTGAGAGGGGACAATGCTGTGCCCTGCCCAGACTTGTCTTGCCTCCCACCAGCATGTGCCCGAGGCTGTTTTCTCCACAGACCCTCCCTTCTCTCCGTTCCCATCCTGCCCATCCCCAGTTGCTACCTATTCCCCAGCTCTTGTCTCTGGGCTGAGCGCCCTCAACCCAAATGCACCTCTGACACGAACAGTGGATGAAACCAATTTTGCTGTAACATGAATCTACTAGAGTGTATAATGTATCTGTGGAGAGAGAGGAGAAATGTTTACCAAGTCCATTACAGACTTAATGAGCCAGGATTCCTAGAGGTGGAATAGCAAATTTCTCTGTTCTCAAGATGCCACCAAAGCAAAGCCCGAGCTCTGCAGAGGTATTTTTATTTTATTAAGCAATTTTATTTTCAAGCCCCACTCAGCATTACTAAAATCCTGCTGGCAGCATTTCCTAGTAGCTACTCTGAGAGGAAAATCTTTAAACCCTGCAGTTAGTTCAATAGTTAAAATTACTATTGGACTGGCTACAACACTGTGGCTTGGCAGTTAGGAAGGAGTTTTACATATTTAAGTTCTGGTGGAATATTAACCGGTGCTGGCATGCAAAAGGCAGATGGTTCATTTTCTAGGGATGAAGTCGAAAGCTAAATGTTACCCGAACTACCGCATCGAGTTGGTGGTGAGGCATGCTGGAACACGATAAGGACTTTGGGGCTCCAAATGCTGAATTGTTTCCTTTCAAGTGGTTTGAGTGGTCTTGTCTTGTTACCACAGCAGCAGCACAATTGATTGCAGAGAAACCACTGCAGGAGCAGGTCAACCAGTGTATCGTAAGGTTTCCTTGATCTGAGGCAGCGTGGTCTTGGTTGCAGGTTGTAGAAAAGTTTGGAATAGTGCAGCAGACTCTGTTCTTGAGAATCTCCAGCTCAGTTAAAATCCTCCACGTTGTGGTGCTCCAGCATGGCTGCAGCCACAGAAGGATGTCACCAGCCTCCCCATGGCACAGACAGCAGTTAAGGAGAACTGGGAAGCCAGAAGGGAAGACCCCACTACAGCTGAGCATGTCCAAGAGCTGGGAGAGAGCGTCTTCAGCTGCAGTGAACAAGGAGAATGGATGTACAGAAGAGGCTTTTGACTGGGCAAAGTTTTAGTCGGTGTTTTTGATCATGTTCCCAATGCTGAAATCCAAGTTGGCTGGAAAAAATGCCCACCCCTTTTCTGAAATATGCGCCCTCTTCCACCTCTCTCAAAGCAGCGCTTGGGTGGGATGGCACACACGTGGTGTGACATGAGCCAGTAATGTGGTCCCGTGAGGTTCCCGTTTGGGGCTGTGTCTGCTTGTCCTCCCCAGGAACGGCTTGTTCCTAGCACAGCCACCATGCCGACGTGCAGCTCTGCTGGCACACAGACTCTTTCCTGGGGTGTACTGTGGCTCGACAGCCTTCTTTTTCTAGGATCTTGCAGCAACAATGTGGAATGAATCCAGCGACCATCAAGGCCCACGCCTGGGCAGTTGTTTCTGTTGTGTCTCAGAAGTGCATTGCCTTTACGCGTCTTTGCCTAAAAGTACTTGCTGTGTGAGGGTCTTACCCAAGTCCATGTGTCACCTCAGGAATCGGATCCCATCCTGCAGTCTGACAGTCTCACAACCATAACCAACCTTATCCTCTTTCTTATCAAATCTGTGCCCTGGTACTGTGCATGCTCCCCATGTGTCTTTCCTTCAGTGCTTATCATTTGGGAAGTTCTTAAAATGACCCAGTGCCATGTAATTTGAGTGGAACTATGATTTGAAGGTTGATGGAGGAATTTCACACGTGGGGTAGTAAAAATGAACATTGATAGATGCATCTCTAACTTGTGAAGAGTTAGCAATGAGTGAACTTGTTTGAAGGCGACAGGTTCTATCGCAACTCCCACGGATGGCCTTTAAGCACTTAAAACCCAAGTGCATCTCTGAACCTTACAGGAAGTGTTTCGGTGGCTCTGTTGTGGAAGAGTTATGGTAGAGGGATAAGATATGTTGCTTGTATCTGGAAACCAAGACTAGCAAGTGGCTCTAGTTAGCTAAGGGCTGAGGTGTCATGTTTAGCTCATCCCTGTAATTCCTTACGGTGTTTTCAGAACTGAAGCCAGGCTCTATTTTCCCCAAAAAAACCATTAATTTTTGTGCTGAAACTGAAACCTGGGCATCAGGGGATCTGATAGAGGAAACCAAATGTCCACAGCCACCTGCTAGTGACTTGTCAAGAGCCAAAGCAATGCAGGACCTCTTCTGGCCTGAGGTGAATAGCAGAGATCCCTGGAGCTTGCACGGCAAACAGACCTGGGCTGTCCCAAGGGTCTGCTGTGTGTCTGGGAAGCTTCTGCTGAATGCTTTGACCTGCAGGGTGGTGGTGTTGGACAGGTCTGCATGGGTGGATTCCTGTTCTGTGATGAGGAGTCATCCCCTTCTCAGTTGCTGGGACGCAAAGGTGCCGTGTCCTGTGCGAAGGAAAGAGTTGACTCGCCACAGTGAAAACTTAA
Source organism: Trogon surrucura (assembly GCA_020746105.1). Lineage (NCBI taxonomy): Eukaryota > Metazoa > Chordata > Aves > Trogoniformes > Trogonidae > Trogon > Trogon surrucura. Next base: position 47,429,855 of record CM036621.1, on the reverse strand, counting down.
AGGCTAAAAGTGAACAAAATAACTAGATTCCACCTTTGACTATGGAGGTATCAGAAATTCTTCTAGTTGCAGTCCTGGGAAAAAGGCACTACAGCTCATCTCTTATCAGGGAACTACTGCTAAATGGAGAAAAGGTGACAGCAAATATTTACTGTTGGATCAATTCTGTTTAAAGTGCGATGTTCGTAGCAGAGCTTGGATACAGGAAGGTCAGGTGTGGGATCAAGGCTGCGTTTATATAAAGATGGGAATATGCACTGGAAACACTTGCTTAAGGAAAGGACCAGAGGATTTTCAAAGTCACATGATGAGGATCTTAATTTTTGTCCTCGCACTGGACGTTTTCCTGTGTTCGGGTAAGTTGCTCAGAATGGAACCAGATCTTCTTTGTTATGGTTTGGGGAGGACAAGTAGAAAACTGCAATGAACTTCTAACGGAACTGTGCCTCTGCCTCAGGGTTTCCAGTGTATGACTATGAACTCCCGATCACAGAAGAGGCTCTCAATGCTTCCATTGCCAGGATCAATGCTCAGTCTTGGGGGAACAACCTGTATGGTGTTGTCAGGAGCCACGTCGCAGGAGTAAGTGTGCAGACAACAAAGATCCTTTACCTGAAATATGCTTTGCTGTGGTAGAAGACTCTTTTTCACCCAACCCCAAAGACCCAGATTTAGTTGGAATTTTGTGTTGCTACTCGGAAGAGGGGTGGGTTTGGGGCATTATCTGAAGTTATGGCTATAGCAACCTAAATATTCTTTTTATGTTGATTTGTAAGTAAAAATACTTTATGAGTTTGAATTTTTCAACCCTAGGATAGAAAGCTTTGAGGGTTGTCTTGTAAGATTTTATTCAAAACTGATGTTTTTAAATACCCCCAGCTAACTGCTTTGCTTTGGCCATAACGTGGTTCATATGAAGGTCTCAGCTGAGTGTTCACACTGCTAATTAAATGCTACCACAAACACATTAAGGATTCTTTCTCCTATCTGTATTTATGTCATCTGTCTCCACATGCTAATTCTGATTTAAATCTGCTAGTGTCTAAATGCAGACAGGAAACTCGTATCTGTTTTAATTTGCATTGCTAAGAATTATATTGGGTACCCAGAATCAAGGAGTTAAAGTTTCCTAATTTTAAATTAGCATGTCCATATTCCTGAACGTCCTCAGAACCATTCTGTTTCTATAGATGGCATGTATCAATTCTTCCGCAAGAATGAACGACAAGATGACTTTTGGATTGATCTAGTTTGGAAAAAAAACCAACAAACAAAACACAAACTTGAAAGCAGTGGGGATTTGCTGTTTATTGGGGTTTTTTTTGGGAGGTGTGTGTGGTTGCTGGTTTTTTTTTGAGTCTCCCATCTTGAGCTAAAACATCGATTAGACTGCGAGGAGAAAGGAAAACCCTAATGTGTCAACAAAAGGAACCAAACTCTCTGAAGCTTGCAGTGTTGCATGCACACTGCACATTGAAGCATGTGAGCTGACAAGGCGAACTCCATAAACTGCATTACTTAACTGCTTCCAGTTGTATCATTTGCTTTCCAAATCATGTGTTTCCAATAGACTCCCCAGCAGTCTAGATATCCAAAACAGAGCAGTTCACACCCTGGTTCCTGTGAGGGTAGCATGCAGGGGTAATGCTGTGCTTATCTACCTTTGACAGGTATAATCCCCTCATCCTACTCTGAGGAGCAGGAGGATCCTGAAATGGCTGTGGGGTTTCAACAGAAACCCCTGTGGAAAGTTGTTCCCTGTTGCTGTTACCAAATCTGCCTAGGAGATAACTCCTGAGCACAATAAAACAGCCTTTCCTGGGAGTTGTAATCTGCTCTAAATTGGGCACTGACCCATAATGCCCTTAACATCTTGCTTCTGCTTGACAGAGAAGCCAGGTTGCCATGTAGTGGGCACAAAAGAATGACAGGTGCTAATTACACGTTGTGTTGGCCTTCCTCTTGCCAGGTTGACATGTGGAACAGAGATGCCTATCAGCTAAAGCTGCAGTTCAGCATCCGTGAGACTGTGTGCAGGAAGGCTTCAGGGAGAGACCCATTCACATGTGACTTCAAAATTGGGCCTTTCGTGGTAAGTGCCTCTGGGGTGAATCTGAACCCCCCCAACCCCATGCAGGATGTTGTCAGGACATGTTGAACCACAACTGGTGCTGAAGAACAACAAACGAAACCAAACACAAACCAAATGCAACCTGCAGCATGGAGTGAGTGTTAGGTGGGAAGGGTCAGTGCTGAGAAATTCTCTGCCTGGCCAGTGGGGATTACAGCAGCTGCTGTGAGCTGAAAAGAGGATGCATGGCTTGGAGCAGCATGTGGTGAAAGTGTCTGTGTGCTTTGGGACTAAATTCTGGGAGGGAGGTGTGGCTTCTTTTCTAAGATAAGAGGGTAGAAAAACTGACATTTTCCTTGCTTTTGTCTGTCATGCATCTAGGCACTATATAAAGGCTTATCTTCCTGCGTTGCACAGATTCCCACTCTGTGCTGACAGTGCTAATCTATTTTTCAGATTTTCAACTCTGTTTCGGATTTTCAGCTCTGTTTTCTGTCTCAAATGAACATGGATCAGGGTCTTGATAGAGCTCTTGCTCTGCTCTGATTCTTAGATGACCAGCTTTGGTGTAAATACATCATCTTTGAGCCTAGACTTCTCTGACAACAGTTGCTTTTTTGTCAAAACATGTCTCCCATTACAAGCCTCTGAGTTGTTGTGTCATAACTGCTCACACAAGTCTTACAAAGCACGTGGAGTAGCTCTTGAGTCCCTGCAAGCAGTGATGCCATGCTGTGTGTCAGACTTCCACAGAGATTATCTCTGCTTCTTTATGCTGCTCCAAGCTGAGCTCTTCTCGCCTCCTTTTCCTCTGTGAATGGCTGCCAAAAGTATCAGTCCTTCCAGGGTGCAGTCTTTAGGGAAGCTGAGGGATTCTGGGAAGGCATTGAACAGATGGTGCAAAGACTTTGCTCGGAGCTTATGAATTGTGCTACGACCTCAGAAGGTAGTTTACCCCATGGAGAGGGGGATTAACATCTCTTCAAGTCTTGCTACTCTGGAGCTGAGCAGCCTGTGTGTGTGTGTAGGTGGGACAACGTGGAACTGGTGATTGTTGCTAGGTTTTCTGGGAAGATGCAAGGGTTGGCTGCTGCAAAATTATCACTATATCCTAAACCAATGCCATCCCTCTTCTTTGCCTCTTGGAAGATAGCGTAAGGATCTCTGTTTTCCAAACCTGAGTGGAAAGTTTTGCTGGAACTTCTGTCAAATCATGGAGACAGCTTCTTTAAGGGTAGTTTACCTTCCAGAGCTAGAGCTGCCATCAGCATAGCCCTGCACAGCTCTTCTGTTTGCAATTGGCTATACCAGAGCCGTGAAAAAGGGTTTGGAGATTTTCTTCCACCTCTAGCAGACTCAAAACTTAATACAGCTAATACGTGATAACTTACATATTAGCAAGTGGAGCAATAACTTGTGTGTAGTCATATGCTGCCGGAATATATTGGTCTGGCCACAGTCTGCTCCGGTAATTTGTTAGGCGTATAGTCTTGCTTGAGTTTCTTCCTTTTGGAATTTGATTTTAAAATCCCTGTACAGGTTCTCTACCCACAGTGAAACTCCCATGAGAGGGTTTGCACAGTAACTTGCTCTATGTGACTTGCTGTATTTTGATTTGTTACAGGCAACCGCTTTCTGCAGAAGTGTTGTGGAAGTCTCCAATGAGCTCATCTCGAACGTTCTCGTGCAGTGCCATCGTGGCACATTCAGCTCTGAATCGATGAGCAGCGAGGAGGTAAGAAAGGGAAAAACCGATCTTTTGCTGCCTGGGGGAGCGAAAATTCTGCTCATTCTCTTCTAATGAGAAGTCGTGTGTGTGTATGTGTGTGTGTGTGAGCTGCCACTGCTGTTGCAGTTGGAGCTTTTGATCAGAAAACTGAATGTGGTTTCAGAGCCAGCTGTCTCCTGTAATGCTTCACTTTCCATCAGCCAAGAGGTTTGACCTGGCTTGCTGGGTGCCTGAGGAGAGTGTGAATCTCTGTGGCAGTCTGGCACATCCACCAGCTCCAACACTTTTCTCGTTGATGTATAGAGTATGTGCCTGGAGAACAATGATTGGCACATCTTAGAAACAAATACCGGTGACCCTGGCTCTGTTACCAAATGCAGCTCTCAGCTGAGCACGTAATCACAGTATAGCCGAAGAACATTTGCTCTGCTGAGATCTGTGTTCCCTGTCTGAGTTCTTATGTGTTTTTTAAGGTGTGATTAAATGCCAACCTAACCTCTGAATTCCCGTTTGCCATTTTCAAATCATGCCAGCGTCAGCGTGCACTTTTCCCATGAACTGACACTTGAACCTGGGTTGCCTGCACTTACGACAAAGATCTAGAGTGGGTGCTGTGCTGGGGGGTTATATGCAGGGAACACAGATGGTTTCACAAGCAAGGTGCCAGAGGATATGGACAGCTTTAATTTTTGGAAAGTACAAGTGACTAAATGAATAATGAAGCAAATAGGATTCTCTGTCACCTTCTCTTGTTTGGAATCGTCAGATTAGCTTGTAATTTTTTTTATTTTTTTTTTTGTTCAGAATCTCTATTCAGAGTTAGTTAGGGAATGCACAACAGAGAGTCTTTATTTGCAGAGCAGAAAGACTGCCTGTGAAGTACTGAAATATGGAACATAGTCTTGGATGTTCAGTCTGTCCTCTGTGGGTTAAGCATAACTCTTGTTTAATAGGGCACTCAGTATAAACACTTGCTTTTACAAGCAGGCGTCTTCCTGAAAATCTTCTTTAACTGTCACTTAAAATGCAGTACTGCTGCCAATATTCTTGCTGGGGAATATATTTCCTGCAATGTTAATAAGGAATAAATGCCAAAGGGAATTATTGCACATGAAGAGGAAAGTATTTCCTTCTGTGGATGGCTGCAGCAAGTGCACCGGAGCTCTTGGTCTGGAGCTGTAATTCAGTTCAAGGCATCTCAGCCTGGCTGTGACGATGTAATGTAGCTGTGGTGGATGGTGTTGATGTAGCTCCCATAGTGGTGGTAGCATTTAGGTGGGAGAAGGAATTGTGATTATCTGAGGCTAGGAACATATTACTTGGCTAGAGACCAGCAAAAGAAGTGAGCTTTAGAAAGAGTAATTTGGAATAAATGAGTCAAAGAGATGCCCCCAGTGACTGCTACAGGCTAATTCTGCTCTCCAGGCTCTGCTCTCCTGACTGTATCTGCACTACAGAAAGGTCAGGTAAAGTATGAAACATGAAGGATGTTGACCTGAGAGTCTACCTGCAACTGCAGACTTCCTTAGCTTATCTACTTTGCAATAGTATCAGCAATAGTCTTGTTTTCAGAGAATAACAAAGTCTGGAATTACTTCAGTGATCACATAGTACCTGAGGATGGAAGGAGAGGTGGACTTCTTGACAGATGAACTTTTTAAAGAAATGTCTTTAATTTACAGATGATGTATATGCCGATAATGAACCCCAACAGGCGAGGCAGCGGTCGCAGAGAAGGTAAGCCATTTCTGCCATGCCAGACTGTCCTGGCTCATATTTGTCTTCTGGGTCATCTGTTTGGACCATCTGAAGGTCATCTGTCTGAGGGAGAAGAAAATACGGAAAACCAACAGTTTGCTCAGGTCACGGGATGTATGTCTTCCTGTTCTTTTTCTAGAAGATGTATTTGCTCCTGAAGCCTTCCCTTCAAGGGGAAGAGACGGCAGCCGTGGAGACTGGCAGAAACCCAGCTATTTTGGGTCTGACAGGATGGAATGATATCATTTGGGTGAGTACAATTCAAGTGTAGCTTTTACGCACCCTAGGTCTGCAGGTTTTGTGGCAGGGTGGGCAAATGACTGCTCAGAATAAAGGATGGGATGGGATAGGGATAGGATAGAGGATAGGATAGAGGATAGGATAGGACAGGACAGGACAGGACAGGATAGGATAGGATAGGATAGGATAGGATAGGATAGGATAGGATAGGATAGGATAGGATAGGATGCTTTCGGTTGGAAGGGACCTTTAGAGGTCATCTAGTCCAACCCCCCTGCAGTGAGCAGGGACATCTTTAACTAGATCAGGTCGCTCAGAGCCCCATGAAGCCTGACCTTGAATGTCTCCAGGGATGGGGCCTCCACAACCTCTTTGGGCAACCTATGCCAGTATTTCCCCACCCTCATAGTAAAGAGCTTCTTCCTAGTGTCTAATCTGTTGCTTCACTCCTAGGAAGACATCCCAATTAGTGAGCTCACAAATTTCACTCACTTTCAAGTAGCCTGTCCCATACACTCCTGCGAACACCAGTGTCCTGATGTGCAGGTAGTGTGAATGGTGTGTGAGAAAAGCAGCTTGCTGGCCTGAGTTCACCACAGGGCTTGAGCCTTGAGATACTGTTCTGCCTTTTTGCTTCCATCTCTTTTGGCTGGCAGAGACATGTTTCTGTCTAACGTTTTGTGAATACTGCGGAGCTTATCCAAATTGGTTTCCCTTAGCAGACATGTATGACTTGGCTGTGGTATCTGGAGCACGCCCTGGCAGCGTATTGGCAAAGACACAGATGAGTTGTTGAGTGTTGCAGTCCTCCAGCAAAGTCACCTGCCATCTTTGTGCTGGTGCTCTCTTCACACTCATGGCTTGTTGTGTCTATTTATACAGCAAATTATTGGACGAATGGCCATGTCTGTGTGCTGAATCTAATGCAACAGGCCCTCAAGGCTGCACAGTTCAGCAAACAAAAAATGAAAGTGGTGGTATATGGGGGAACCAGAATGCTTGGTTTACCCAGGGCAAGTGCTTGTTGCAGAGAAACTGTGCAGGAGATGTCTGGAGCCCAATTAATGGGAATGATAATGAAAGGCACTCAAGATTCATTGGAGCTGGCGAGGTCTATCCTACAGAAACCCCACCCTTGCTGACCTACTTCTGAGGCTCCGTGTGGGAGCAGCTCTGATTGCTGCTGATACTTTACCTGCCATCTTCTGGAGCTAATCTAAAGGGAAGTGATTTAGAACGAGATTTGGCAACACAGGACAGAGATAATTCTTTGGCACACTAAACAGTTTTAAAGTAGTTGGGAAAGGAAGAGGAAATTACTTAGCACTGTGTCTTTGTGATGAAAAAGTTTTCGCACACTCGCTTGGGTACATATCATTAGCAGGTCTCTGTCCCTGTAGAGAGTGCCAGAACCAAATGCTCCATGTGTGTGGAGCTCAATTTGGGCCTGCTGCGTTGGAAACAAGGCAGTTTTAGATGTCACTTAGCACCGATGACTCACCAAAAACTCACACATGTTACTCATAAGCATATCCGTGGTAAACCTATACATGCTGAGGGAGACATATCCCCTCCTCTCCTAGAAACTAGATACAAAAGGAAAACTTAGTCATTCTGCTAGGTCAGGCCTTCATTTGTAAAAATGATTTCATTAAATCCATATGCTATTTTAGTTTATCCATGAGCCAGGAAAGGTGATAGGCTGTTTTGCTCACTGCCTGTCCTCTTCTAGGAGTCTTTCTAAGTGTCTTTCAGTTTCCTTCAGCATATTGCAGTGGCATTCTGATGTGCACTCTTTGTCCTTCTGGTTACCTTTAATCCAAGGAAATAGTGTGGAAAGACTGAGGCTTACTGAAGGGTAGCGGACTTTCTGTTCCAGAGAAGAGAGGGACAAATTTTGTAAATGCCTGACCATTGTTGGCTTCTGAGAGTCAAACTGTCTCAATCTGGCTGGGTCAATTTGGGCTGAACTTTCTTCAACCAATCTTCCAGAAAAGTTGTGGGGAAGGAGATCTGTGTGCTCAAAATGAGGAAACATCCTTTTCTTTGCATTTGGAAAATACTAGGTATCTTAAATTAATTCTTTGGCTCTCAGGAGGGGCTGCCCTCATTAAGCAGTAATCACAAATGTTCTGTGTTTCTGTATCTAATGTCTAACAAATCCCTAAACCAGAAACAAGCTGTAAAATCTTCTTGAAAGAGAACATGAAACAAATGGGAAGAAATTTGTGGTTCTTGAAATCCTGTGCGGTGCAAGTTTTAATACCTTCTACTTGCACGTGAAGATAGGTTGCAAGTGTGATTTATGGAGCTGAGTTTCATACCAGTGTCCTAGGTTTTGAATGTCTCAGAGGCAGATACATCAGAAGATTAAGGAAGATTTTCAAAACCCCTCAAATCTCCTTGTTTCTCTTGGTTTTATCAATTTGACTTACTATTAGCTGTAAAGTCTGGAGAGAAGTCTTGCTTCTCAATCTCACTTGTGTTCAGAATTAGAGGGTTTCATCTGTGGGTTTAATTTGGAGCCACAGGTGTCAAAAATATTTCATGTGTTTGAAGCCATGGAAAACTTATTCCTGGGTTTTTTTTCCCTGTATTTTGGCACTTATGTGATCATGGCTGGCATTATTGCAAGCTGTACTGTGATGGCATTGTTTAGTGGGGCATGGGAAATACGTGCTGTGTTTTGAGATGGCAGGAGCTCAGCTGGCTTAGCTTGGCTAAGAATATTTTGGGGGAGGCTGGAGAAACAGCAATCTAATAATAGAAGACTTTCATCTCTTACTGAAAGAACCTGTTGTTGACAGGCAAAGCTAGACAAGTTCAGGTATGAAATGAAATATGATTCTTTTTTTTATGTGACAGTATGGGTAACTGACTGCTGCAAAAATTACCAAGACAGGTGCCTGACAGAGTTTTTCATGCTGGATTTTACATTTCCTGAACTAGATCTTCTTATCTTTTTGGCTACAGGGATTATTTCAGGGGCATCCTATGCCTGACTGTGCAAGAAGCTGGGCTAAATGATCTCACTGTTACTTTGTGGCTCTTTTTATTTATTAGAATGTGCTGAATATTCAAGAATTAAAAAAAATAAGTGCAGTTGTTATATAAAGTAGAACTTTTTCAAGTCTGCAGAACTCAGACCCACCAGTCTGCTGGTGCCTGCAGGAGATAGCAAACTGCATATGAAAGAACCACATCAGTGATTAATGAGCTTACTTCAGTGACAAGTGCTAATCAGATTTTCTGGATTTATTTCCTGGTGCATCTCCGGAACTGAGGAGATTGTAAAATTCACATGTCGTGCCAGTCTTTCCATCAAACAGCTCAGGCATGTGAGCGAGCATCAGTGGAGGGGCCAGCTGCTGTACAACTGCTGACCACGGGTTAACAACCTCAGCCTGCAACAAGTGTAAAGGTCATTAGTTGGCTTGGCCTGCAAGGTGTGTGCAGAGCTTGGAGCTATTTTGGTCACCACAGTCAGCAGAGGGCATGTTAGCGGGGCAGTCAATCCCCTGTTGAAACTCTTGGGAAGGAGGGACTCCTGCTCCGAACGGATGCCAGTGAGCACACACACACGACGTCAAAGCGCGCACGGGTATAAGGAGTTATGGGTTCCATTAAGCTGGAATCTGCTTAACAGTGTTTGTGGCTCTGAATTGTGAAGGGGAGCCTAAAAAATGACTCAAAGTCACGTAACAACTTGAACGCCAGAAAGCAAATGAAAAGGGCCTCGATGGTCTGCGCTTCCAAAATCGACTGCCTAAGGCAGTTTTTCCTGTGCAGGGTGGAGTCCTACCTGTGACTTATGTCTGGAGTCTCACCAGCAATGCTTCATTTCCTTCAACAGGAAAATTAAGCAGCGACCTCCTGCCTTTGCTTGCAATATACATGTAGATTGCGAATGCAGATTTTCCCTTACTGTCATATCACACAAAGGAAGTTGGGTTTTTTTGACAGACGATCAAATTTCTTCTGCATCAAAACAAAGGGGCTGTGATTTCCTCTTTCAGTTTTCTAAATTTTTCTTTAAATGACTCTGGCTGAGTTCTCACCTGGCATAGCTCACTGCTGGCAGGCATGTGGTGATGGCAGTTGTTACAAGCTGATTAACAGCCTTGCAGAAATGAATTGACTGGCATCCTTGAACATTAGGGTGGGTTTTTTTCAGTGGAAGAATAAGTGGTGTCATTAGGCCACTTCTCATACTCAAGGAATCCAAGTCTAACCTTCAGAGTGAATTGGATGCTTGTTTGTTTGACTGTCTTCTATGAAAATAATAATGGAGCTGGGTACATAACCCTCCTGGGGCATGGAAAGAAGAGCTTTTATCCCCAGTGTCCTCATTAAGAAGCTGCTTGATTTTAGTTCCAGTCTTGTATTCTCTTGGCTTCATATATTCTGTCTTTATTTTTCCCCTCTCTGTTCACCCATCCCACTTTCTGCTGTTCTCAGAAAGCAGCTTATTGCATTCTGGGGAAAAAAAGCAAAGCATCAGAGGGAAGGAAAATCCCTGCGCGATGGAGTCTGTTGCATAGTGCATGAGCTCCATATTGGATCAGCTTTGAGAATGAGAGCTAGGGCAATTTATGGCTTAGGAGGAAATGGCAAACTACCGCTACATTCCTCCTGCCTTGGTGTCTGTCTCTGAAAGCCAAGTCCTTGGTGTCACCAGGCAACTGAGATCTCATACTTTCACCTGTTCAGAGGTGAAGGACTGAAATTGAAACAGACCCAGGCAGGACCTTTCCTGATGCTCGGGTTGGAAGGTGGCGCAGGGATGAAGCAGAGGTGTTGCAGCAGAGAGGAGAATTGCTGTGACAGTCTCTTGTGGCTCTTGTCATTCTCTGACGATTTTTGCCTTGCCCTTTGTTCACCTCTTCTGGATCTGTTTTGAAGGATTAGACCCACTGTTGTGCTGAGGAAATTGTTCCTACTTCTGGTGGAAGAAGAGCTTGGATGATTCCTTAGACTTCACTGTGTCTGTAAAGCCTGATTGCAAACCCCTTAGTCTCATTCCTGGAGAAAGCTGACAGGGCTTCACTAGAGGAGAACAGAAGGGGCTCTCAGCTGTCCTCCAGCCTAGTGCTAAATGTTGCATTTTGGAAGTACTAGAAATGAGCTTGTCAAATAATCATGCAGCTTGGGAAGGACCTCTAGAAGCCCAGCCTCAGCTCAAAGCAGGGCCAGGTTCATGAGGCCCTGTAGCTGAGGCTTGGATATTGATTCCTCATCCTCTCTGGGTTCAGAGTCCGAGCGCTCTTGGGGGCACATTTTTCTTTAAACTGAGATGGAGTTTCTCATGTTCCTAGTTGTTCCTGTTTCTTCTCTCTTGGTCCCGAGTGATGAACGTAGTGGCTGATCCTGCATCCCCCATCTCCAGGGCTGGGCAGGACCCAGGCGCTCCTGGACAAGCTGCTCTCAAAGGGCTGCTAAATCTGTCACTACCACGTGTGGACACTCCTTTCTGGCACACATCTATCCCTAACATTTTACTAAGAAAATCCGTCTTACAGAAAAATTTGAGGTTGCCATAGTGACAAACTTGCTGAAGATACAGTGTAGGCTACGGACTGCTGTAGCAGCAGTCACATGTCCCTTAGAAAAACACATCTCAAATTTCTTTTGCATATTGTAGCTCTTAATTCAGATACATTTCTTGGAAGAACATGCATCAGCTTATAGCCTCAACCATTTCTGCTTTTGAGACCTCACAGTATGTGTTGATTTGTGTCCTGTGGTACTTATTTCACTGTTGTTAATTTTAGGAGTCTGGTTCTTTTTTTTTCTTTTTTTTTTTTTTTTTTTTTTACACTAGTTAGCAGTTGATATGACGTGCACATGTGAAGTGTTTTGCCTATGCAGGTTTCTTTTTACAGATTCCTCATGGTGCGATTCTTATGTTAAACAAATTGATAAGCAACTCAGTGAAGCTGGATAATTTTTTTCTGAGGCCACGGGTGTTTGGTTAGTTCTGTGAAGTACGAGACAAATTTTGAACTATGACATTTCTACCTCCTCCCTTTTTTTAAGGTAGATTGGAAAACAAGAAGAACCAAGGTTCAAAGATCCAGCATGGGAAGAAAAAACCTGATGCCAGGTTCCTGATCAAGAACCTGACTCCTTTTTCATGAAAAAAAACTGTTCCGTAATGAAGTGGCAGTCTTTCCCTAAACTCACTTTCTGCTGTAATGTGAAATGGCCGATGGATGAGCTCACGAGATGCTGATTGTGTGCACTTGTCAGTCCTAGCTGCCTTCTGATGTGCTGGAATGCAGTGGGAGGACTGTCTCAGACATCTATCACAACCGTGTCCAGTATGTGTGGTACCATCTCATAATGATGCTATTAAAGGATCATTACTCTTTCTGTTTGTTCTGCGTTGCTCTCTGGTTACTTATAATTTTCTGTAATGCTTGTAGCAAATTATTGATTTATTCAAACTAATAAAGGCTCTTAATTCCTTTTTCTCTGGGATGCAACAGCTGTGGACAAGGTGTCTCGCTACAAATCCAAAGGCTTGAGTTTCAGCCCACCAGCAATCTAGCTTTGACGGGCACTTGACCACTAATATGGGGAGCTGAGGGAACCTAATGACAGTGATTACTAGTGGCTTTCAGAAGAAGGCCAAGCTAGAGCAGACCTTTGCTGTGTTCCTCTCCTGGGAAATGGGACTTTTCAGCCTTGTCCCTTTCTCTCCACTCAATGCAGCAGAGCCCACCCTGCAGCCCTTTGGGAAGGGAAGGGTTACTGTGCAGGTTTGGTGTTTTGTTGTTTGTTTTTTAACGCTTTACCATCAAGTTTGCAGGTTGGTTATGGTCATGGAGTAGGCTGGTATTAGGGCTGTGCTTCTGTGCACACCTAGTTCACCCAGTGCAGGTGTGACCCCACTGGACATACGCAAGTCATCTGTAAGGAGACAGAAGCAGCTGTTCCTATGGAAGCTGTCATGTATGTTGTGAAGGTACTGAAGAGGTGTTCTGTGTGTAGCTGGGGTGACAGCAAAGGTTTGTCCATGTGCTGGGTCGGTCGTGCAGGCACCGGGATCAAGAGGGTTATAAGGACTGAGCTGCCCTGCAGTGTGGGGAGTCTCTCCTGGCTGAGCTGCAGACCCTGCTTCAAACTGTACACCAGAGACTCCCCCTGCAGCTTTGATTCGCCACATGTGACCTGATGCCGAGATCCCAATGAAACAGTTTTCCTCTTACCGAGCACCCTGTGAAGCACAGCTTTCCACCATTCCTGGCTACAAAGGAAAGAAACCAAGTGAGGAGTTTGCAGTTCTGGGACCAAATGTGTTTTTCTCCCTGTCTATGTCTTTCCATCCTTGTTCCCAGCTCTCTTCCTCTGGTACAGGAGGGAGGACGCCTCTGGGGGACGTGCCCGTTGCCTGAGCACTGGATATCAGGATAGGTGTTTTCTGTCATGCTCGTGATAGCTTCGTGCCAAACTGGATCGAAATAATGGGTGAATTTTCTGAGACAGAAACAGACAAAGGAGTTGGGTATCTGGTGGAATACAACAGTGCCAGTTAGTGCTGAAGAAGTTTTTTAAACATGTAAATGTGACAAAGCTGTCTCCTTTAGGAAGAAGTATCAGCCCTGCAGCAGCATAGAGTAGAGGGAGGTGGAAGGTCCTGATGAAGTGTAGAGTAGAAGTCCAGCAGAGGAAGTTTTCCTTTCTTGTGGTGGTTTTGCTTTGCCTATGTCAACAGGACTGCACAGCTCCAGGGTCCTTGCATAACCTGTTTCTCTTCTGCAGCGGAGTAATTTTTGCTGAGCATCTTCTTCCTTAATAGGTGTGACTTCACACCTTTGTGTTGATTTTAGGTAGAACTATGACTCTTTCATTTAAATGCTGGTAGAAAGAAACAGCTTAACTGCTTTCTGAAACTCCTGAGCTCAAGTGATTGTGGCCTTTGCCTTCTGCTGTAGACATGGTATGTCTTCCTGTTCTAAACAGGCATAGGTGAACAGAAGAACTTCTTGGGCTGTTCCTCTAAGACTGAGGAAGGGTCTTAGATCCCGGAAGGGATGAGGTGGATTGACAAATGAGCCAGCTTCATCTGTGCTTATACTCTTTCCAGTTTCACTCTTGCTTTTCCCAGTTCCCAACAGATGGTTCTCTTAGCCTCAAAGCAATCACATTTTGCTTGTTGAGAGTAGTGACAGGCCTCTGCAGCAGTGGAAGAGGAGGGAAGCACGTTTGCTACAAAATCCTTATATCTGTATGTCAGGCAAAAGAGACAGAAGACTACTGAGTTTAACGGTGGGTCTTCTAAGACCTGGAGAAGAAAACTTAAAGCTAAGGGCTGGCTGGCTGATGCTGAAATGATGGTCTGAGACTGTCCCTTGCTCTCTCAGGTGCAGTGTGTTTGGGGAAATAACCATCTGTAAGCAAATAGAAGTGGAGCACCACTTTTCCTCAGGGAGATACTTTCATCATCATTAATTTATCTTACCTACCGTCTGTGGAAAGAAGTTCAGTGGCAGGGGTCTGTCCCCACAGCAATTTTCATCACTCACAGGATACACTGCCAGGACATTGCCACTGGCAACACATAGACATTTAGATTATTGTGTATTCACAGTTATTGTTGGAGCTACAAAAATCTTAATACTGTTAAAAACTGAAAACTGGGGTTGCCTCTGACCTCCGTATATGACCCTTGTATAGAAAAGGTCTTCTAATCTCTTTGCATTGTTAACATGGGTGTCCCATGGGCAAAAGCTTCACAAAAGGCAGGATTTTGCAGTCATGTCCCTTGGGAACAAGGGCAGGAGCTTGTTTGCAGGTCATATTGTAGCATGTGCATGGGCTGCTACATCTCTTTTTAACTGACATAATGAAAAGCCAGCCCTCTCCAGTATACCTGGGACACCTATATGCTAATCACATCTGCATTTCTCTAAAAAACAACGCTGAAGAAATCAGTTTTCATTTTTTATCCCCAGCCAAACAGATTACAGGTACTTTAAGATCCTTGCTGCCTGTATGCAAATACCGTCACACCTAGAAGGTGATGTGGCATCTGCTGCGCAGATGTTTATCCAACACTAGGCAGTGATATTCTCATCCGCATTACTCAAGTCTTCTGTGGTCTCAAATCGCTGACTCAAGCACTTGTTGTTCCAACATACCAATAGTAGTTGCTACGGATGTTCCCTTCCAACTCCCATGTCTGAAATATCACAACTGCGTCCAGGAGCAAATCTCTCCTTACTGTGACTGAAGCCTGCAATCCTACTGGGGTCCTGATTCTGTTCATATTCAGCCACGTCCTCACACTTGTGGACTCCCAGCCTCTGAGAACACTGACAGGCTCCAAAACTGCCTGTCTCAGAGGCAGCAAGCTCAGATGGAAAGCTTTATCATCACACCCTTTCTGCACTCCTGCACCAAGACACATTTTGACTCATTGTCCATTTGCATGCTGCGTTATCCATGGTTACCCTCCCCAAGTTATTACTTACAGTAGCTTTGTGAAGTGGGAACCAGGGTGTTACTTAGAGCAAAGTACACTGAGGAGGAGGCAGGCTCCATGTATTCCAACCCAACGCATTCTATGATTCTATTTAAAGGGATCACTAGTTTTGTTGTTGGTTTTTTGCTTAGAGACCGAAGATTTATGCAGCAGCAGGGATGGGGAGGGAGCTTTCCCTGCACCACTTTGAGATGCTACTTGCCATGGAAGGAATGTACAGAGTAGAAATTCTCTTGTACGCTTTGAGGTTGTTCAGAAACTCTGAGACAGCAAAAAAGGGAGCTGTGTCTGGTGGGAGACAGCAAAACCATGGGGTATTAGACTGGGGCTTGCTCCATAGCGGGGATTTGTCACAGTTTGTTTGAGCCTTGCCTCAGCAGAAGGTAAAAATAAATCAACCTTCCAATGCAGAGCATCTGTAACAGTTGTAGGATGAGGAAAGAAGTGAGGACAGGTTGATTTGGACTCACGCAATAATTTGGGGAATGAGTAGAAGCAACTGCAGCTGCCTGTCGCGGCTGGGGCCATGTCAGGAGATACGTCCTTGCACACAGAAAGCTAGTCCTATGCAGACCTCTGGCACCTCAGTTTTTCTCTGTGGAAGGTGGAAAACTGCTGACTTTTTACTCTCTATGAAACCTGCATTCATGGCAGAATCAGTCCTTCTATATGCATTTTCTATTTTTTCAACACTCTTTATGCTGATAGTGTCTTGAGCAGGAATTCCCGTGGTGTGATAGGGATGAAAGATAAAACCATACGATGGTGTTGGAGAAAAACTGAGCTCAGTTCCCTTCAGTCAACACTTGAGAAAACATGGAGCTATTTGAGCTCCAGGGTGCTGCAGCATTTCATCTCCCAGCCCCTCTCTTTGCCATCACGCCATAGATGCTCGGTGGTCATTGCTATGCATAGTGCTTGATACTGGTGTGATTTGTGCCACTGTGAGAAGCACTCTGGTGCATTGGTAGCCCCAGAACAATTCTCTTCACTTGGGCTAGCTGGGAATGGATAGAATTACCAGCATCTAAGAGGGGTTCAGTGCTCCGTGAAACTAGTCTGAGAAATTTCTCAAGGGGCAGAGATCACCTCGAGTGAAAGCCAGATGATTGAGCCTAGCCCATGTTAGAAAGAAGGTTGTTGCTCATCCTAAAGGAATGTGGAGATTTCCTGGCATACACCCTCCTGTAAGCAATCTAATCGCAGGTTGGAGACAAACCGGACTGACCCCTGGATGATCTCTCTGAAATGAAGGATGGGCCTTAATTGCCAAGCCTGTGGCCTGGTTCAGAGTAGTGAGATGCTGGGATCGAGACCTGAGCGTTTTCGAGTCTTGACTCTGCTGTAGAACGTGCAATCGTCAGTGTTCTGCACGTGCAAGTTCAACACAGAGGCTTGGGAGGGTTTAAAGAGACACATCTATGCTATGGACAGAGGACATCGCTCATGGAAGAATTAGTGGCTAAGGCTGAGCATCAGCGTTACTGCCAGGGCTCTTCAGGAGCGCAGCTGCCCACTCCTGTGCCTACTTTCCACTGGTGGTGATGCCCACTAGGTGTCAGAGTTGAATAAACGCAAAGCTGGCAGAGGGAAGACAGAATCCCAGTTTTCGAATAATTCCGTTCTTTTTCTTTTTTTTTTCTCCTTCTGATTTCTGCCCTGCTGTGTGAGTAAATGATCTCTGAGGAAGGAGGATCTGTTTGTTTAAATGGTGGAGAGAACAGGAGGAGGAGAAATGTCTGAGACAAAAAATTCTGCCCAGGTTAGAGCGTTTGTTTTGCACATGGGAGGCCAGAGCCTAAATTCTTCTCCACGCACAAAGGTGGTTTTGCTTTTTGCTCCTAGGGACAGTAGAGGTTTCTTTCTCCTGCATGACAAACTATCCTTTTTGTTAAAATGACTTTTAATCAAATTTTCCAGCCATCCCTTGCCTTGGACTACAGGCCATAAGGTGTCTTTGGTAAGAGAAAAATCTAGAGAAATGCTGGTTGCGGAGAAGATTATTTTTTTTTCATATTTGAAGTTTTCTACCTGTTCCACTCACTCCTACTCTGAGCTCCCCTCTCTCCTCTTATTCAAGAGCTCAGCTCATTCACTGCAGCTGGTTAGCATTAGCAAAGGCGTCATCATGGCTTTGAAGATTAAGTGCACTAATTAACGCTTGCACAACCAGCAAGAAATTTGCCGCTGTCTGACACTTCACAGCTGCCACTGCCTTTTCTCCTTTCAGATCTTTTGCTGGCTTTAAAATTCTCTTTTTTCATTCTGTTCCCAGGACAAATTGTTGCCTTAGTCTCATGGTGCAGTGAGGACCCTCTCTGCACCAGCGGATCACTAGAACTTCAGACCAGTTTTCCTGAAGGAGTGTCTGCGCGTATTGCTCCTGGGGTTTGGTGATTCAGCATTCTGAGCTGACATGGGATGTCCCTAGAAGTTCTCCCAGCTGATCTTGGCTAAGGTGACATGTTCTTGTAGTTTTCTTCCTGCAGCATTGGCAGATGAAGCTCTTTCTCCTTGCTGATGTGCCTACATCCCTTGCTGGACGGTGGTTTCAGTTAAGGGTGGCCTAAAACATCTCGAAGTGAAGGAAGCACTATGTTGAGGGACTTGCTGAATGTGCTTGTCCTGGTCTTAGCTGATTCTTTTCTTCCCAGGACATGATGTTCCTTTCCCACCTATTTTGCATTTTCTTCATGCTGTCTCTGTGTCACTGTTTTGGTGTTACTACTTCCCAGCTGAGCTGTAGATCTGAATCTTTAGCAGCAGCAGCCAAACGAAACACTTTTGCTAGCATGAGGAAGAAGCCAAGCAGAAGTTACTCCTCTACCGAGAGGCTATGATACTAATAGCATTAGGAAAACACTTCTGTATCTTTTTTTTCCCCCAGTTTGTTGCTCTAATCCTGTTCAACTCCTCCAGCACTAAAATGCTTGGGGACCTACCAGATTCATTGATCACAGAGTACCTACACACGTGCCCCTCCCCATCTGCCCAACACTGCTTGTTTTTCAGACTGATACTGAAGCCAGGTCCATCTGTGCATGTCTGCCTTGACTGTCAACAAGTGTAGCACTTGTTGCAAGGACCAGCAGCTTCAATCCAGGTAACATCAGAGGGCTGATAGTGCACTCGACAATCCTCCATGTGGTGAAGGCTTCTGGAAAGGTGGTGATGATGTGTCTATGGGCATTTCTTGTTCCCTGTGAAAAATAGGGAGTCTGTGCTAGAAAATCAGTGTTAGACCAGTGCTAGAAAGGGAAGATTAAAACACAGGCCTTAACTCTTTCAAGGAATTCGGGCTCCTGGAAGTGGTCTAGATGCTCATTGCAAATTAAGTCAGAGGGAGGCTAAGCTAGAAGAATCAGAGCCCAAGAAGGAAATTGGGATTTCTTCTTGGCCTTCAGAGACAAGACTGGCTTAGGGCATTAGCTATCTGTGACACTTGGAGTTGAAGCAGGAGACCACCAGGAAAACCGCAGAGCCTGGCAGGATCCCAGGCATTACAGGCCATGATTAATGAGAGTTTAAAAAGAATCTTATGTGCTTTTGGAGAATGAATCTTTTTCTGAGTAGTGGGGAGGTGCTGCTGCTGGCTGAGCCTCCTGATCTGGAATGAATAATGGAGAAAAAAAATAACAGCCTCCCAAATCGAAGGCTGTTGATTTAACTGAAGAATAAAGCCCATAATCTCATTAAAAAAAAGGGGTACTGTGCAGAAGAATGGGGGCTGGAAACATTTAAACATGGAAATTAAAGCAATAAGCCTCATGTCCACACCAAGCATATGAATTGAAATTATCTTGAAAGTATACCTGGGATATAGCAATGTATAGAGTTGTCAGTGCTGTTCTGCAGAGGAAAGCTCAGAAGCTCTTGGGGTAGATCAGGAAAGGGGGAGCCTGATCTAGACTTCCGAAAAGCCTTCTGACAGACTTTCCTAAGGAGGATATTAGAGAAGTGAAATAGGCAAGATACAAGGTGAAGAGATGTTACAGTTAAAAAACTGGCATGAACAAAATTACAAAGTGAGTGGATGGCACTTAAGTGCAGCTGGTGCAGAGCTGGTTGTTGGAGGCAGCTTCTGAGACTATGGTGAAGAGTTTTGTTGATGCTCTTACAGGCACCATTCTTCTAGAAGAGGGCTACACAACACCTGTGGATTACTGGGATGAAGCAGTGAAGGCCCAATATTTTTTTCTGTGCATGTTTTAAAGGTCTTTAGTTTTTGTTTGTGTCTGAATACTGAAGGGAGTCTTGTCTGACAGTGAGAAATGTCAATTCCATTAAGCAGGTTTGCCAGGTGCTTTGTGAGATGTTAGAGGTCTTTTCCAACCTTTATGACTCTATGATCTAGGGGTGGGGAGAGGCACAGAAAACCCTAGGACAGTCTCTGATGCAGGGGCTACTAACGAATATTTTTACACCTTTCCTACTTAGTGAGGATGTCTGGGGAAAGACCAGCAGTGAATGGTTGGATGCTGTTGCTGTTTGCCTGCGGTTTAAAGTGTGTCAAAAATTTATTTCTTTCACTGAAAGAGGGTGAAACAAAAGCGTGAAGCTGGCTTTCTGCCCCTATAGTCTAGTTTCCCTAAAAACGCTATTTTTAGAAGAACTTACTATTGAAAATGTTGCCTGGTCCCTCTGTGAACAAAAGCACAGATACTCAGCATGGTGCTCATACCTGTCATCAATTGACATTTGCGGCGTTGGCTCTGCTGGAGAAGAGCAACTTGCAGCAGAGGGCTGGAGTTCCACAGGGACGTGCTGGTGGGCTGGAGTCTGCCACGGTCTGAATGCAAATGCTGCTGGCGATGCAGGAGACTCCATCTGTTTTGTATTCGGATCCGTGCTCTGATGATACTGTGGGGCTTTGGGCTTAGTCTTGCAGGGGCTTCAAAACCACCGTGCCCAAGAGCCTGGCTTGTGGGAGCAGGATGTGATCCCTGCAATGCGCACCTCAGAGCAACCAGAGAAATTGCAAGACTTCTGTCTGGGTTTTAAAAATTTGTTTGTTTAGGGTAATTGATGCTAGGGCTATTAATCTAAGGGTAAGGCATCTGTGAGACCTGGTGTTAGTGCTTTTCCTTCTGACCCTGAGCACACTCAGATCTACCAACCTTTACACAACCCCGGTATGTGCCCCAGTGGAAGGAAGCGAGCTTGTTCCACCTGGGAGCTGTCAGACCCAAGGGCCCATTTGGCAAAAGAGGAAGTTTCTTGGGCTTGTGCCTCCTCTTTCCTTCTAGAGAGAAGGAAAAACAGATCTGTGTTTGCATGGAAGAGCTGCTTTTCAGTTCCCAACTACAAGGAAGCATGAGGGTTTTCTTTGCCCATATGTGTGATTTGCCAAGAGTGGAAAATTTACTCTTTAGCAGCTCATGACATATGGCAGAGTTCAGTAAAGGCTAAGCTGAAAGCCTTGCAAGCACTTTCTCTTGTCCTTCTCCAAGTGTCTTCTCTTACCTGACAGAGTATGATGCGACTGTTGTGCTGCTGGTATCTTGAAAAAGCACCTCCCTTGCCCCTAGTATGTTAAAAAAAATATGGCAACTGCTTGTTACAGAGTTGGTAAATGATGTTCTGAATGGCTGAGCCTAGTGTGGGCCAATGCTCTTTGCCAGTTTCCCTTGCACTAATCCCAATTAATGTAACCACAGGACAGGCTGTTGCTTGAAGACACTGTGAACAAATGCTTTGCGATTATTAGAGACCCGTAGATACTTGCTAGCATGGAGTGCTGCCCAGTTTGAAGTTACTTGCTCTTTTGACTCCACTCTTAGAGTAGAATTAAACAAGTCAGCCACCATCTGGTTCCAAGACACTGAATTTAGCAAAAACAATAATAGAAGTCTGGCTCCCCTCTTTTCTCCCTCATTCATCCTGCTCTTCACTGATCAGAGACAGCCAGCTCAAATGTACAAGTAAAATATGAGCTGAAAACATGAAAGGCAAGGAGAAAAGGCAGCTCTGAAACTAGGTTAGAGATGAAACGAGCCTGAAATTTGGCAGCTGTAGGCAAGGCTGGGTGGCCCTGGGGAAACGGCTCGGAATGATTGATGAAATGAATGATTAATGAAATGGTGTGATTAGCTTATCACGGGATTGCATTCCTATTTGGATCCCAAAGACAGAAACCATGTGTGTGTGAATGATGTAGAGGAAAGAGTGCAAGAGCAGCATCTCACAGAATGCAAGTAGATCCCTCAAGTCAACCTCATGTTGGCTCTATTGCACCCTGCCGGGTTTAAAATATGTCCCTCACTACCACCCTGTTCAGAGGATTGACTCATCGTTTGGTGTTGGGATTTACCATCTGCACAGCTCTCCTTTCTCTGTTTAGGCAGATCAGAAAGAAGGCATTTTAAATTATGCAGTGGTATTTGCTTTTACCTTCACTGCCATCCACTGAACACCTGGGCAGTGCAGGATGTTTGGTGTATCAGGAATATTGGTTCTCCTGAGCTTCCAGGGGGTTTTTGTCTAGGGATAGTAGCAGCTTTGGGGGTTCAGATCTCATTCTCCTTTTTCCTGGCAGAAACTTCTTTCAGGAAAGCATAACATTGGTGTGAATTGTTCTAACAGCAGCTAATCTGTCATGCTGATAGTTGTGTCAGTGCAGTCTAAATAAGAGATCGATCTATGTTTACACCCCCTGCCAACTTCTTGGAGAGGGAAGATTTCAGAACTCAGAGAGTGGCTTGTGGGAACTCATTGCATATATGCTGTTAGATTGATAGATTCAGACTTTGGAATGGCATAACTATGCCCTCAAGGTTTTGGGTTTTTTTGCCGGTTAAAAGCATGAAGACATCACTGTTGCTCAGGTCCAAATGTTTACAGTGCAAAATACTGCCAATCAAACTCTTCTTCATTAGGACTTAGCTTGAAGAAACAGTCTCTCTGGGCCTATCACATAACTTCTTTATTTCCAGGACTGCAGGCGCGTGTGTTGGCTTTCCGTGGCTACTTCCTACAGTACAAGCTTATAGCAAAAGCCACACCAGGAAGATGCTGTCTCTCCCAGAAATTACACCACCTTATGGTTATTTAGTGCCAGCTGGCTGAGATGGCTGGGGACTAAATATGTATGTGCATGTACACTCATACTACATATATGCGTATGTAGATATTATGTTTTTAATACCTAGAACATTTTCTTCCTCCTTCTCTCTCCAATTCTTCAGCTGCCATTGATTAGGAGGACACTGTTGTGTAGAAATCATACAGTATAGAAATGCCAGATTTCTTCACTTTTTCCTTTTTGACATGAGTGACAAATTCAGCATGGCCTGGTAGCTGATGCGGGTTTCTGAGCAACACCAGCCTGCGCTCTGTTCCTGCTTTTGCTGCTAAATAGAGAGGCAGCTAGCTTTGCAGCCCTGTATTGCCTCTAACAGCTGCACTGGGAGAAACAGTTCTGTATGACGGTTGTTTATTTTCCCCAAGGGCCATAAACGTACGTGGAACAGATTGTCAAAGGACTAAAGGTTGGATTTTTAAGCAGTCTTGAATTTAGTCCTGGGTAGCTGTGCTGTAGAAATGGGGTACGCTCAGTCTTTCGTAACTGTTCGGGTGGAGAGCTTGTAGTGTTGGCTACTCGTTAGGCTAGATGTAAGGTCTGGTCTGACCTGGTGAAAGGTTAAGAAAAAAAGAAATGTATTTCTGTGTGTCTGTCCTTTGTTCATTCTTTTCTTCTTCATAACAGCAAGACTGCATTTTGGGGAGTACATGCTCCTTCAGTGTCTTGGAGGGGGTTTTGGGCTGCGTGACATCACCATTTAAATGCTGAGGTGGATTTCAGGTACTCATTAATTTGGTGAGCACAGAGTCATGAGCCAGGGCATTTGGTTAACCTTCGGCAAGGCATTGACATCAGGATATAAGGACCTCTTATGAAACCATTGAGGTGTTACACAAGAACCGTTCCCTTCTCTTGCACCTGCTGACAACAAGGTTGTTAGGGTGACTCCTTTACAAACTTTGAATAATTACCTGTAACAGTTTGTCTCTGAGGAAACTTGCTCCAGGTCCCATGACGTGCTTTGACTATGTTATGGTTAAATGCCAACAGGACACTGCGGCTATGCCTCTGTTTGGCTGAACATCAAGAGGCATGCATCCCAATGTCAAGGTTTTATTCCATGTACACAATCTAAATCTTTTTTAAATGAAGGGATTAAAACAAGGAGGCAGAAATGAGATCTCTGTGTGATCACTCCATGTAGTCTGTGCTGTCCTTGATGCAGCAGATGAATTGTGTGACCTCCTTTGGTCCTCAGGAAAGCCAGACCTTGCAGGCTTTGCTTTGCTCCAGAGGTGTCCCTTGCTGAAATAACCAGGTAATTGCCTTCAGCTGACACCTCCAGGGCATGCAAAGCTACCAAGTGCTATATCATCAAGATCAACCATCTAATGATGGATTGCTGCTGAGTAGGCTGGAAAGGTCTTGAGACCAAAGATGTCTAAGGTGTGTCATCATGGGGAGACAGAGAGAGAAAAAGCTATACAGAAGCCATGTGTGCTGGTCTCTTCTTGGATGGTACTGGTAGAGATTTTGTGACACAAGGAAGGCATCTTTCTTATTGTCCTACAGGACTGCTTTCCTGTAAGGTTTTTAGAGCTAAGAAGCCTTAGGAGAAATGTCATAGCCCACTTAGTTGCTCTCAGGCTTCTCTGCAACCATACCCTGCTTTCTGCAAGGGCACAGCTTGCTGGCTTACAGAGGGTAACACTCAGCTGCTCTTCATGCTCTTTTCCCTGCCTGTCCTTCTTCTGTTCTGCTGGATACGACATGCACATCTCAGGGCATTGGGAATCCTGACAGTTTGGTTTCAGAAGCCAGGCTGTACTTGCAATTTATGTTTCTTTGAGTAAAGTAGTGGATTAAAAAAAATATTTTTAAAAAGATAGGATATAAGAAGAAAAGGATGCAGAACAAAATGGCTTGCTGAAAGAGATTGGCAATGTGGTTTCATCAGCTGCTTGCTCTCGCAATAGCCATATACTTTTTTATAAAAAAAACCACCATAAATTTTCCTAAGAGAAAGATATCTTCAGTGTGACATGCTGCATCTTGTCTTCTCATGCTTTAAGTGATGACTGCTCCCCTGAAAGTGGCAGTGAAGGAGCCAGTCCTGCTGCCTGCAGATTCCCAGGTAAAAGACATTGTGAAAATGTCAGAAGTGTACCTCGAGATTTACAAAATCAGCTGTCATTGCTTTCATGTTAATGTGAAATAATATGCAGGAGCTGGGGAGCGGATAGGACAGATAAAAACGGAACTCCAAGACAAAAGTAGGTCTACCTCTGAAAGCAAGTTTTCTGATCAAAAGGTCCCTTTCTCTCCGCATGTAGTGGATTGACCTTGGACAGCCACCAGATGCTCTCCCAGATGCTCTCCCAGATGCTCCCTCACTGCTGCTCCTTGTCAGGACAGAGGGAAAAAAAATACGGTGGAAAAACTCATGGGTCAAGATAAAGACAGGGAGATCATTCACCAGTTACTGTCGTGGGCAAAACAGACTTACCTTGGAGGAAATTAATTTGATTTATTGCCAGTTAGGATAAACTTGGATAGTGAGAAACAGAGACAAACATTAAAACCACATGTTCTCCCCACCCTGCTTTTCCCGAGCTCAGCTTCACCCCTTTCATTCCTGACTCTTCTACCTCCCCTGCACCCCAAGGGATTGGGAATGGCTGTGGTCCACTATGCTCCACTGTGGTTCTCTCCAGGGTCTGCAGGGAAATACTTGCTCTCCTGATGCACCTCTTCCCCCTTCTTATTCTCTGGCTCTCACAGTCACAGGCTTTTTTCCCCTTGCTCTTCTCTGATACTTTTTTTCCTATTCTTAAATATGTGTCCTGTCCGAGAGCTGCTGGGCACCGGCTGTGTGGGGCTACTGGCACAGGGGCAATCACCATGATGGGGGCAGCTGTGCCTGTGGGGAGGAGAGAATGCTCAGTGTAAAAGGGCCCTGAGCAGGGCCCCGAGGTCTGTGGTGCTGCTGGGCTGGGGGCGTTGGTGGTGGCTGTGCCTCTGCTTGCCCCTGGGGTCCTGCCTCCTGCGTGTGACTGCAGAGGAGCAACGTTTGTCAGGACAGGTCACCTTCCCTGGGTGGGAACGGTACAAAAGGTACAGCTGCTTCTCTGGTTTTTTGAACTATCGTTGGGGCTCTGGGCTCAGGTGCTCCTGTCTGCTGCTGAGTCCAGTCTGGGACTTCTCTGCTCAGTTGCCATCTGGAAGGGTCAAGTTCTATTTTGATATATTAATTTGTTATGTGTATATATCTGTTACATACCTGTATACATCTATATATGGTTCAGCGTCTTCATTGCCTTAAATCATGACTGATTTAACTGGCACCCGATGTGGAGCCAGAACCAATTTCATAAATTCATAACTTATTTGCAAATTTAATTTTTCTTAGAGAAAAAAAAAACAGTGAAAGTTTTAGTATGATTCTAAGTGAAATATTATATTATGTCCTTAGAGAATTGTATTTACAGACAATTGTCATGTTGCTGCCTAACCTGTCATATGTTATCATACTATCTAGGTCTTCTTAGGGTATGTTTACAATTTTTTGGTTGGGGCATTGGGCACAGGGCATTGGTTTTCCATTATGTTTAACATCACTGATCTATTCTGGAATAAGCTGGGTGGTGGCTTTAACTGGGCGTCTTGGGCAGTACCTGCTAAATCTTATGGTTGGTTATACTTTCATTTTATTCAGGGGAAATTATAATTCTTTTTGAATGTCTGACTCTGTCAGAGTTCGGGAGTTCTGGAAATTGCTTTCTCTGTTTCAGTTTGCTAAGTTTGATTGATTATCACCCATATGTTGCAGGAGTGGTTTATTATTTGCATGCATAGGTGCAGGTGTAATGTAACAAGCAGCATCTGTTACCCCAGAGTCACCACCAGCTCTGCCAATGGGCTCAGCTGTGTCCAGTGGTGGACTCAGCATGCCTGAACTGCAATAATCACTTCAATGCAAGGTTCCCCATTGCACCAGCATCACTGGTGGCCTCTCGCCTTGCTGAAATGTTTTTGCACATAAGCTGCTGTTGCTTTTTTGATCCAGGCAATGTGATTTTAGAATTGCAGTCTCCTCACCGAGCAGTTCGTTGGTACTGGGCAGAAGAAGTAAAGTAACTACAATAGCAGAGAAGATGATCTGGGACATCAGAAATCTGGACTGTGGGCAAAAGGCATTTGTCCTTAGGGCCTTACTTTCCAAGGCCAGTGCAGGAAACAATGTTGACCACCTCTTGTGAAATATTTGGGGTTCGATTGATAACTGTCCTAATCAAAAGGGTAATGAGATTGCCAAGTTATTTGAAATTCCTGTTTCCCTCTTTGTCCTGGCCTTTCAATGTAGTGTTTAGTAAGTGCTTTACAATGGTGAGAATTAAAGACAGTTTAATAGGTTGTCACTTTGAGTTTGTTATTTTAGCATTTGCATAACTGTATTCATGATTTTGGTACTTTACCCAATGCCACTGCATAAGTTCTAGCTTTTTGGCTCACCCAGCAACGGAAAGCAGGGTTGGGGGTAGATTGCAAGGGCTCCTGTGAGGTGAGCAGGAATGTTCTCCATACCAGTAAAAATAGACCGCTTCTAGTTCAGCCAGACTAGTGCATCTGAAGCAAACTCAAGTCTGTGGTCCTCCCACTTCTCTTCTTTCCTGGCAGCTACCACAGCAGTAACAGCTGCTTGTGGGCCTTAGCTGTACGAGCTGCTTCTTCAGTCCAGGCAGCCAAGATCTTGTTCCAGAACAGAGAAATCTGGGCCCAATTCATCATCCGTGTTAAATGCCCCCACGTCACATCATACCGAATTGAGCTGAATGGTTCATTGAATGAAACCTCCAAGTTTCTGGAACTTGCCAGTACTTCAGCTGAGTATCTGGAGTAAAGAACCTTTTTATTCTCCTTCTGGTTTTGCTTTCCCTGGTGAGCCACCAGCCACCTTTTCTCAGGGAAATGTGTTTTACGAACATAATCTGCACTATCTTGGATGTAGACCTAGCTTTTTGTTCAAAAGGAGTTTTTTTGGCTATGCCAGTCAGAACTGGCCAAGGTTCCTTTTCCTAAAGACTTGTAAACATGTAGGGCAACCACTGTGCCCTGATGTAAAACCAGAAAACAGAGAGAGCAAAACCCAGCTGTGTGCAATACGTCTGCACACTCCAAGTGTCTTGTTTTGCACAAAGGCTTCAAAAGCACTTAGGTAGCAAAATGCCAGTTTGAAATTGCTTCTTGATGGTGTCTGGGTGAGGCAGCAGAGTGCTCAGTTTGACAGGAGTACTGCTGGAGTAACGGGGAGTAGAATAGCAGGAAAGCACTGGAAGCAAAATGAACGGGGAGTTTTCATAGCCGGACTCCAAGAGAAGGTGAACTCCAAACAGGGATGCAGGTCTGACTCACAGAGCTTGAGGTGTTTTCTGCCTGCCAGAAGATGAGAAAGGACCTTTGGTATGGAATGGATGTTGAGCTCCTGTTTCTGCAGATTTTCTTGTCTGTAATTGTCCCGAGATTGCCTTTGTAAGTTAGTTTCTAAATCCCGGAGAAGAACTTCTTCCCCAAACCCCTAACTACCTGGTTATGAACTCTAGGAGTATATATTGCTCTGTTTCCCCTTGTCATTGTTATCTCTTTTTATGCTGCATTGCTATTGATGTATCTAGCCTTATCTAGTTTATTGTAAAATCCACAGTAAACATTTTTATTTGGTTTATTGCTGTGGATGTATAGGTACTTTTCTTATTGTAAGGCAGATTCTTTAAATTCTTCTAGTTCATAGCTTATTTCTAGGAAACGGCAGGTTTCTAGTCAGAAAAACACCACTGACAGAGCCCGTTTACCATCTCATTTTCTGACATTTTTCCCACCTTTGGAAAAAAAAAAAATCTTTCTGGGAGCCCTTTTAAAGTGAGTCCTTCTATTTTTGGAAACACTTTATTTTAATACTGACCTCAAAATATCTGATGGAGCCAATATCAGATGCAGTGCTCTTCAAGTTGTGTTTTGTTGGTTTGGTTTTTTTACAATGCGGAAACTTGACAGTTCTGCTTTGCACCAGCTGTGATAAAAGAGATTTCTTAGGAGTTCTGTAAGAAAGTACTCCGTGCTAATGTGTTAGGAGGATGGCAACAGCTGCTGTGAACTGGCAGTGCCCCTGAAGGCTCCTAGACAGTAAGGGCAGAGTGAGATGAGAGAAGGTGAAGCCAGCAGCTGGAGGAATGTGGGGGTTGAGAATGAATGAAGAATACCCTTTAGTCATGCCAAATCTAAGTGTGATCACTCTGTATCACTGGTATCCAACTAAAAAGTGGAAATGCATGAGCTAATGAGATGCTGGAATTAATGCAGCTTCTGAGAATGCTGCTGATCCAGAGCTGCTCTCTGAGCACGAATGGGAAGCAGGTGAAAGTTGGAGTGATACAGTTTCAGAAACAGCTCCCACTTATCTTTTGAGCGTGCTTGCAAAGCTTTTGCTGAATTAGAGAGGCCCCAAGTGTGTATCCTGCCTTGCGCATGCGTGTTTGCTGCTCTTCTTGTTCTTTGATTTTAAATTGCTCAGGCTGAATGGAATAGCAGCTTGTTAAAACAAGAAGCCTGTTAGAGAGTGAGACATGTGCTTGGAAGGAGGGAGAGGAAGAGGACTGGTGGAGCTCTCATGGCTCCTTAAAATGACTTTAATACTAACGTTGATACAAGACATGGGATGGAAGTGGGGAGGTCCAGGCTGTTCTCCTGGAGCAATCAGTGCCCCTTCCATGGTGGGAACCACTGCTGCTGCAGTGTTGCCACTCCTGCCCATCCTGAAAAGGTTCCTGTTTCATTACCCTGAGAATGACTTGAGCAGACACTCAAATTTGACCCATGGCTCAGAAATTTGCTAAGTAGATGATCCTGAATGTATGTTTTTAACTGTCTCTGTGTTCATCAGGGTTAAAAGCTGAACATTTGCTGCATGAAAGCAAAAATCTTGTTGACTGCTCGAGTCAAAATTGGAGGAAGAAAAACCTCTCTTCCCCTCATCCTTCCTTAATCGCCAGTGACGGACTGTAATTGTAACAGTGTGAACACTGGCATCTACTGCTGCGTTGCCAAGCAGAGCTGCTAGAAGCTGCTTTCTCCAATATTTAGTTCTTACCAGGCTGTGACCTGAGAAGGGGTTTGCTGGGCTACACATAGGGTGTCTCTAATCCTTTGGCAGGAGTGGCTGACCTTGGTCACATGGGATGTGGCTTTGGAGATGCTGTGGGAGCCCTGTGTTTGGAAAATTGTCATTCACCCTCTGTGTGAGAGTCCGTGGCAGATGGCCTTAAGCAGCAGTTGATGGTCTTCCACTGCACAGTAACAGCTTCTCCTATTTCCAGCCTTTTCACACCAAATGTGTACAGCAATGGATGGTTTTGAGTCTGACCTGGTACAGCCCCCAGAAGTTTCCCGCAGTAGTTCATTTTCTCCAAATTCTTTGTAGCGTTTGCAGTCTGTTTAAATAGTGGTCGTGTCTCGAACTTTTGGAGGTGGAAGATAGAGGCTGCTGTAGATGGTGTCACTTCAGTAAATAGCTGGGGCAGAGTGGAACTCAATGCATAAATACCTCTAGAGCTATCAAGTATGTACCTTGTCTGTCTTCAGCAACCTTCAGGATTTTTCTGCCCCAAGATAAATTTTTGTCTTGTATGATGACAGCAAGCAAACCCACAAAATCTGAGTCATCGCTCTTTGCCTTCAGTCCTATCCTGGTAAGGCCAATAGAAGAGGCTGTCAAATGGGGCAAAACATCACTTACATCTACCAGTCCTTCAATGCACTTCAGTGATGTTGGGAAGTAGGGGAAAGTACACCCAACCAGGGCTCGCTGTCCTCCTGGCAGGAGCCTTTCTGTAAAGTCTTGAGATCATAAAGAGAGTAACCATGCATACATAAGTTCCTCGTAAGTCCTGTTTCACCTTTCAATTAGCTTGGTTTCCAGTAGTGTTTTTACTGCCCAGTTATGTACCAGTTAAAATTTACCTCTGCAAAACCAAACCTGTGTCCCTGGAGATAAAAAAAAAAAAAAGAAATGCTGGGACTTTGGAATGCAAGTTGGTAATGCTGTTGTGATGTTAGAGATGCTGATTCCAATGGACAAACCCAACACCTTCCTGTGCTGACGCTTCTGGTTTATGTCTGACTATGAAGAATGAGTCAAGCCGAGCTCTAAGGAGCTGTAATACCTATCATTACACTTATCTGTAAATGGTGTTGAGGAGTGACTGTCAAATACCCTATTAAACTTACAGTCCCCATTCCACTTCAGCTTTCTGAAAGTAAACCAGTGTCACCCATAAACTCTCTATTTTGGGTTACATGACTGAATGTTGATGTATCAGTAAGTCACAGAAAAGTGGGGAAAAAAATCTCCCCTCAAGTTTTATGCTTCAAACTTGACAAGTAGTTCCAAAATCAGTGTCAGCTTTGCTGCCTGTCATTTTTCAGCCAAGGTGATGAAATGCACTTGGACAGAGGTTGAGAAAGCTTACTTTGCAGCGGTAATTGTGGGAATTTGGGTTCTGCAGAACCCAAGTACCTAGCAGCCTGCAGGGAATCTTGAAATCAACTTTAATATTCTAAGACTCCTTTAATATGAAGGGTTGTAAAATCAGCCTGCGACATCGGTAGTTTTTCCAAGAGGAGCTTGGAAAGCAGGCAGGATGCTGTGTGCCCTTGTCACCTTGTGTAGGCTGTAATAAAGCACAGAATCACAGAATGGTTTGGGTTGGAAGGGACCTTAAAGATCCATCTAGTTCCAAGCCCCCTGCCATGGACAGGGACACCTCCCACTAGACCGAATTGCTCAAAGCCCCGTCCAGCCTGGCCTTGAACACTTCCAGGGAGGGGACTGCCACAGCTTCTCTGGGCAACCTGTTCTTGTGTCTCACCACCCTCACAGTGAAGAATTTCTTTTTAGTATCTAATCTAAATGCCAGTGGGAATTGCGTGCTTAAGGTACAGATCCCTAAAGAGCATTGAACAGTCAACTCATGGTCTGCAAGCCTTTGCATCTGAGAAAAGTACTTGCTGAGTAGAAACCTCTGAAATACAAGCCTAACTCCAGTCTTTGCTAGTTTTCAGCAAGATTTTTGAACATCTTTATTCTTTCCCTCATTTCATTCAATACTGAGAGCCTTGCCTCTTCCAGTTGTCTTACAGTGTGGTACCTTGTGGGAAGTTGTTTTGTGTGTCCTATGGGTGTTTTGGCAGAGAGTAATCAGGGTTTTGATGTGATTTGCAGCAGGCTTCTGAGAGACATCACTAAAGAAGGAGCAAAACTCTGCATCCCTGGCACTCTTTGTCACCTTTCAGATTAATTTAGCACCAAAATTATACTGTCACCTGAGGACCTTGGTGGGATGAGGCTAACTTGACCACCTACTTGTGCACCTGGAGAATAACTTCTCTAATGCATGTGGTCAGAGATCCTTTTCCACTTGTAAAATGATTGTTTAATGCTCTGACTTGCTGCTCAAATTAGAGCTTTATATTAAGTATACTAATTATTAATTAACAGCAATAACCAACTGCACCGTAGAATAATTATTTTGCCCAGTAACAAAATACTTTCCAAGAACTCTCAACTTTTACAGCAGCTCTAACTTGCCCCT
The DNA here is from genome assembly GCA_020746105.1 of Trogon surrucura. Classification (NCBI taxonomy): domain Eukaryota; kingdom Metazoa; phylum Chordata; class Aves; order Trogoniformes; family Trogonidae; genus Trogon; species Trogon surrucura. Next base: position 47,397,905 of record CM036621.1, on the reverse strand, counting down.
GGCTTTCCTGCTGCTTTCTTTCACACTTGACAGCCATCAGTGCCTTTGTAGAGGCTTTTCAGATGAATGTTTGTTGTCACTGTGATGATTGCTCCTCTAAGCTGACACAACTCAGAGTGATCCCCACAGGTCTTACCCAGACCTGTTCACACAGCTTAGACCCTGTAGCTGTTGGATGTTTCAAATATGCATAAGCTACTGCTGTACTTCTGGACTATTTATTTCCTACTTGACTGTCTGTTTTGTGGTAGATTTCTTTTTTATTTTGTTCTTTTTTTTTTTTTTTTCATTTTGGGGTGTTGTGAAATTTTCAGTGGGTAAGTGCAAGTGGGGAGCACAGCTGAATCTTAGATCTGCCCGTTGCTAGATTGATATATGGGCTTGAACGAGTCATTTAACCTGGCTGGGCTCGAAGCTGTGTCAACAAATACAGTGCTGTGTCAACAAATTGAAAAGTGCTAATTGAAAGCCCTGTAATTAGAAAAACACATCCTGGGAGGTTTTCCAGGATTTTTCTCATATTTTAATAGCAATGCCAATAGGATGTGTGGTACCTTTATAGGAATAACTGCAAGAAATCCTCTCTTGAAAACAAGAGGCATAACCTTTCTAATCTAAAATAGCAGTAAGGGAGCGTTGCAGAGAGCTGGCTGTGAGGGAGGATCCAAACCATGTCAGTTCCTTACCTCGGGTTGACAGCTCAACTCTCTCGGTGTCTGCCTTTCTGTGCTGTTTTCTTCAGTGCCTCACCTGTGCGTAACTCTGCTGAGGTTCCCACCAGTGTAGAGAAGATGCCAAGTGGACATTTTCAGCTTATTTATTAAAACAATAGGAAGAGAACTTCTAGTGTTCCATTTTTATATTTATTTTTAATGCACCTTTCCCATATCTTCCAGTGACACAGCTTTACACTGTAGAAATTGAAATGCGAACTCGGAGCTTTGCGCAAGCTTTTGAACTGGTAGGGACATCTGTTGTTAGTGCCATGGGCAGGCTCTGGAACAGACAGCGCTGCTGACAGCAGACAGGAGAAGATCTGTCCGGACAGCGTTAATCACAGCCCTTGGCAGGCTGGCTATTCGAAGCCAAGCACAGATGGCTGCCTGTTCTGCAGTTGCTTCCTTCAAGTACGAACTTGCCATTATTTGTAGCTTGGTGATATTCTGTGAGTCTATCTCATTTTATAACGTTTTAGGTCTTACGCTCTTACCAGGCAAGAATTGCCGTAGTTCTCCTCTAGAGCGACGCTGACCTGGCAGCTCAAATTTGATTCCCCACTGTGCTTCTCTGCCAGGACATGTGTCCTTGTGGCAAACATCTCATGCAATTTAAATATCTTTTATTTGAAGGGGCTTTACTTAACAAAAGGAATAGATCTCCGATACTTCTGTATCTCCTTTCATCCCAATCGAAGTGTCACTGGGAATTTGATTAGGGGATCATCCATGAAAATACTCTTTAACAGCTTTGCATCTGAAAATGATCCAAGAAATACTGCTGTTCACTGACAACTGATTAACAGAAACTCTTTATGTAGTCATTAACATACCTGAGTGGGGCCTAATAATAGCTGTGTTAATGCTTTCATCAGAGTAACAAAAGAGGCAAGGCAAGTCTCGCAGCACATTTTCAGTGTGTCTGTCTAACAGAAATGTAACTGTGAAGGTCATCATCTCAGCTGCCTGATCTGAATGGTGCTATCACGTCAGCTAGGCACTTAGACATTTCCTGGTGTTAAAGTCCTAGATGGACAATAAAGATCTTGGCCAGCTCCTCCAGGACTCTCACAGTACTGTTACCCAGGTTAGTTTTTAATTCCCTAGCACCTGCTGGCAACAATTATTATCCTTTATTACTTCCGAGATGGAAGCAGTTTGTTTTAGCCCAACAGCTCCTCTTTAAATACAGACGAATCCTTTATTGATCCCTTTCTGATAAGTGATTTTTACCGGGTGCCAGTGCCCAGGAGCTGGTGGGGTGGGGGACAGGACTGCAGGGGGGACCTCTGTGAAGGTCCCAGGTGTCTCAAATGGACCCACCACAGGGGGTGGGCACTGCTGAGCCCATCAGCCACAGGTGGGACACCTCTGGGAAAATGGTATTTAAGCAAGGGCAAGCACGTCAGAGAGCAGTAAGGAATGGATAAGAAAAGGTGAAGAGCCATTAGTCTGAAAAGCTACTATTAGCAGTCTATGTGTAAAGAACAAGTTATTGGTGCAATAGCATTAGTGCAGGATTTCCAGTTAGTTAAACAGACTGGGAACTTGTTCAGGTAACACTACCCGAAGAGCATGTATGTTTGTTGGCTCTGTTTACGAAATACTCGATGTAAAGATGCCATTCTGTTGAGGACGATCCTCTGCATTGCTGTCAAAATGTTGATTTCCTCTTGTAAAGGTAAGTCTGGAGTGTGTGTGTGTATATATATATTTCTATGTGTATGTATGTTGAGTGAAGTTAAGCAGAGGGGGTTGGCTTGCTGACTAAAATAAGTGTCTATAAATAACTCTCATGTTAAATGCTGCCTGTGTCCTGCTGACTGGTTGATGTTTGCTGTTATTTCAGCACTTAAGAGTCTTAAAAGCGAGTGTAACATTAGATTCAGCAGTGGCTAACTCACTGTCTGTAGCCTGGGGAAGGGGGTTGTGGGGTGGTATTGCATATAGCCCTTATATCGAAGTCCAGCTGTGACCGAGTAGCAGAAAATCCCTCCTGCTGCAAATCTGGGAAGGCTCAGTGACAAATTTCTTGGTGAAGAGCTCTGCATTATTGTGCTGAGCAGCCTGCTGGGACCCTGGCTCTCGTAGCATATGTGTGCTCTACATCCACACAGCAGTTACTCTGCAGCCCAGAGAGCTCCTTCCAGTGCTCTACACTCACCTTTCACGAAATTACGCCCTTCGGTACTACTTGTTGGGGTGGTTTCTCTGATAACATGCTTCAAGAGCCTCAAGGGTTCCCCCAGCATTGTAATTATTCTGGAAGAAGTACAGGATATCTGCAGGAAGAGGAAGGCTGTGGGTTATTTTGTAGCGTGGTAATTCTTGATTCAAAAGCATCATTTTTGCAGGCAATTACACTGTGCTACCAGAACGTATTTTGGTGAACAGTTGATAGAATTCATAATTAATGAGCTTTGGCTACCACAGTGCTGATTCTGTTCAAAATAAGCTTACATTCCACACTTGCTTTTTTTAAATACTAATGAGTCTGTTAGTAGAATCAAATGTCATTTAGACATATATAGCCTAGGGGCAAAGTACATTCTTCAGCTGTTTAGTACCTGTCCCAGTCTGTTTTCAGGGATATGTTGATTTTGGCCTTCTGGGCACAAAGTAGCAAGAAGAAAAATGTTCTCCTCTATTCTATCCAAAGTGCTGTCTGTAGGGCAAGAGAAATTTATGTCGGGTGAATACCTGAAGCATGAAATGGATAGAGATGCCTATGTGAGCTGTCTTGGATATCAGTGTCTCCCTCCCATTGCTTTCCTCTCCTGGAGAAAGTGTTTATAGACCTCTGCTGTGGCTTGCCTGGAGACCTCTCTCTCCCAGCCTGATAGCAGTGCAAATGGTGAGCTAGGAGGGTTAGAAAGACTCTGAGCTCCCCCATGGAGAGGGGGACAGAAGTTTAGGAGAATCTTTACCCACAGAAATACCAGACTATTGGTGTAAAGAATGAAATCCAAGCAGCCAGGAGACAGCATAGAGAAATGCTGCTTTCTATTTTGGAGTTGGCAGCAGAGAGCATCGTCCCTCCTTTCTGCTGTGTCTTGCAATGGGTGCCTTGGTAATTGAAGTTGGTAATTGAAGTTGATAATTGCAGAACAAAATCTCCCCAGTCCTTATGGACTTTCTTTGGTACTTCTTGCTCTGGGGCCTCTCCTATTTGAGGTTGGCCAAATAATCAGGCCATGATAGAAAAAAGTGAGAAGCTTCAGATAGTGGTAGCAATGAGTCGTGTCTTGTTTTGTCAGTGACAACAGTTGAAGACCTCTCCAAAGTTGGTAGCTGTGTTTTCTTTTAAGCACTAGCTAGTCCTGGAAAGCACTTGGGAGATGAGATAGATAATTGTATAGGTTTTTATGTATCTTGCTGTGTTTGCCTGCTTCTCCCTAAAGCTACCTTATTTTGTCCCCACAAATGGCCATGAGAAAACTGTTGGTCTGGGAAAGAGGGAGTCTGAAATGAATCTGCAAATGCTCTGGTATTCGAGTCTTTCTACTGGCAGCTTAATGCTCTGGAAAGCTAGAAAATTGGTTAAACTCCTTGTACTGTGTTTTCTGAGCAGAGTATCATGCAGCGTCTTGCAAAAGGCAAACTCAGACATTGGTGCAAAGATTCATGAGTCTGTGCTACTACTTCACCATGTAAAAGTTTGGATTTTCCTTGTTTGGCTCACACTTTGTAGAGCAAATAAAATAATGTCTGGGCTTTGAAATGGCAACAAGGAAGGCTCGGGCTGTGTGTTGGCAGAGCAGGTAAGAGTATGTGAGATTGTACTGAGATCAGGAAAATATGTGCAGACTTTGAGGGTGAGACTAGTGGTAACTGAACATTATAAATTAGCCCTAGCTGCTAGGGTGACCAGGAGAATATTCATTAAACAATCAAAGCTGAGAAGAGGTGAGCTGGGTAAGTTTAATTGGTAAAAATGAAGGAAACCTCAGCAGCCAACTTAAGTAGGGTTAAGAATCACGGTGTGGTTGGCTTCTCGCATCTATCAAGCCACAGCAGGGTTTTTGATCTTCAAACCAGACTTGAGATTATATCTACCCTGGCAGAGATGCTCTAATTTATTATTTTTCATCTAATTGAGTGAGGTGGCCACCTTAAGTGTGGCGAGAACGTATCTCCCGGGGAAGGATGGAGCATTTTCCCTCCTTCCAGGTCTTGGAGACTTTGTCTTGTAGGAAATTAATGTATGTCTAAGGAGGTTCAATTTTTCTAATAAAAACTGTTTCCCTACTTCCCTACTGTATCTACTGCAAATGTTTCTTAAACTTCGATTTACCAGTGAGTTGAGATGGGGTCAGGCCAGCACTGACATCTCCAGGAGGTGCCTTCTCATGAGTGGAAGGTCCTGGGGGCATCTGAGATGGCATAGGAAGGGACCGACAGGCTAGAAGCAGCCTCTTGAAAATAATAAACCCAGCTCTGGATGGGAGAAATGGACAAGTAATGCTGATTTGGGTCTTGATGAGCTTTTGGTGTTTGTTTGTTTGTTGTTTTTTTTTAAGACTTTGACATCCTGCTTTGGGACAAGCAAAACCCATGGGTCTGAAGCTCAAGAAACAATATCCCTGTTCATCTTATTTACTTAGTTTTTTTGTCTCTGTTCACTGGCCTTTTTTAGCTTTAGGAACTTTAAGGAACCTTTCAGGTGGAGCAGAGCATGTGGTGTGTGTATAAGCACCTGGTGCCTCCCACGGATTTTTGCATGTTGGCAAAGGGTTTAATATTTCTTTAGTATTCCAGTCCCTTTATAGTCTAATTTAGTTAAACTCAGCTCCATAGCAGATTCAAAGGGAAAATAACTTGTGGTCTGTTTTGAATAATTAAAATATGCAGTTATTTAGTGATCCATCAAGGGGTATGAGGGAGTAATAAGACACTGTCCAATTTTTTTTTTTTGAACTATCTTGAGCACTCCAGTGTAAAATTATAACCTAGAAATTAATCACAGGAAAGTTAACAGTATCTAGGTCGAATCCACATGTGAACCTTCACAAAACTTTTGCTTCATTCAGCTTTTTCACAATTATCTTTACTTTCTTGTGCCTCAAGGGAGGAAAAAACCCTTTGATTAAAAAAAAAAGAGGCATTTTTTTTCCAGTTTCTCTTTAACTTCTCCTCCCTGCCTCATTTTTAAAGTAGAAAGCCTTTTCCTTTAAAAAAGAAAAAAAAATCGTTTGTTTTATGTATGTTTTTTCAGTGAAGGTTGTTCAAATTCAGCCAGTCTTATTGTGGCTGTAAAGGAGCCATAAAGTTTCGTTACTGCTTTTCCACAGAAACCAATTCAAGTGTCTGAGGCTTAGTCTCGTGGTTTAAAGATCTCTCTCTAGAATTGCCGTGTGCCTCTTTTCTATCCCTGTGTGGCTGCCACGTTCAGTTCGCGTTTACTGAAGTATTTCTTTTGGAACTGAAACCAATTAAAAGTGTGAAGTGTTAGAGGTTCTGCTTTTGGGTTAGCTCTAAATCTTGGCTTCGTATTCATGAGCATCCCACTTTGCAGGCTACCACGAGGTTGGATGCACTCCTCCTCACTCTGATTTATACGAGGACTGAATAAGAGGGATCTCTGTGGCCATCTGATATTCTATTTCTAGCTTAAGATCTGAAGGGTTCTTGTTAGTGTGTTTATTTTTTCCTGTTGTAATCACTGCTAAAGCATCATCTTTTGCTGATGCTTCCCTGGTGAGCTCCAGCCTCAGGGCTCAGTTTGAGGGACTGAAATATTGGGCTGCGATTAGTCTTACATTTTCCCCACAGAAATTTTTGTAACTGGATTCCTGTGCCAGCAAATGGAGCTGTTATTTGCGTGAAATAACGTAGTTTGGTTTAGTTTAAGTGTTTGCACTTCCCCCTCCCCACACCCCGCCCCAAACTCCTTTCCTCTTTCTCTGGAATCTACCTTTGATGACTGTGGGCATGTTGAGAAAACCAAATTTTACCTGGGTGGGTTGTGTTTCTGCGTGACCTCAGATGTGCTGATTGTGCTGCACCTGCAGAGCATTGCTGGAGATGCCGTCCTGCAAATCTGTGTGGAGCTACAGAAGTCTTCAGCCTGACCCTGTTAGCCCAGGAGAACTCTGTGAATATCCATCACCTTCTTGGTGTAACTTGTTCTGGTGGTGGAAACAGAGAGGGTTTAACAAACATCATGTGGATTATGCCCAGGATCACTTGTTTCGGAGTCTACTCCTGCAATAGTGTTTGTCCCTACTTGATCTGCAATGGAGTCAGAGGGCAGCAGCAGATGCCTCCATAGTGCTGGAATGAGATTATTTCCTTCTCCCTAGGAATACTGTCAAGGAAGGCTTTTAATTATTTTGAGGGTCAATTATTTGGAGCTCAATGATTCACCAAGCTTGCTGGCACTAGGGAACAGTGGGATGAACTATATAGGATGTGGTGAATGGTACGAAGAAATCGTATTCCACTCATACTGGTGATTGCTCTTCATTAATAGCCCTTCAAAGAACTTTAAAGATAAAGTGGCCATAAAAATAAAAACCAAAGCATTCAATTTTAGCTTCTCTATCTCTTTGATGTTAGAAAGCTCTTAACATCAGATTGCTTTGAAAATGTAACATCCCTTCAGGTTTGAGGTGCTAGGAATAGTTTCCATAAATCTTCCACCTTGAGAGGACACACGTACAGAAAACTGGAGTTTGAGAGCGTGTCTGTAATATTTTAAGGCATTCTCTCGGCAAATGATGTCTGGGATGTGCCAAGACAAGGAGGAGAACTCCTGGACCCTTGAACCTGAGGCAAGGTCAAGCACATGCCACTTGTTTTGGTGCATTCACTACTATAAGAAGAAAACTAGGGTGCCTGGGGTTTGGCAGCTCTTGCACCAGTGGGAGCTGCAATGCAGCTTTCATATTCAACCCAAACATTGCAGAAGGGCTGAAGCTTGTTTATGGCAGCTTTTTCCCTGAACCATACATAGGCCCTAGAGCTGCATCTTGTGCCACATGCCAATCAAATGTATTTGGTAGCTGTACAGCTGAGCTGGCAGCATTGGGGAGCGTGCACCTTCTTTCCAAACCTATTCCAGCTTGCACGAGCAATGCGTGAGAGCTTATGGCTGTGCTGGCTTGGTTCTGTTCAACTCCAGCCACTTCTGCAGCTACTTTCAGTCTGGTTCCAGCCTGCATCTTTCAAACTCCTGCTTCCAGCTAGGAAGGAGGAGAGACTGAAGCACGGCTTCATCATCCTCAGGAAAGTTTTCATCAATGTTGCGGGTGCTACTAGCAATGGATTGACTCATTCTCCTCTTCCTCCCCTGTTGTCCTGAGATTTGCTTTTTGACTTGAATGAGCAGCAGATCTTGAAAAGATGATATTGATTTTCTTTTCTTTATAAGGTCTGCTACAGCCTGGCAGAAAGGAAACACTTCTGCTCTATTGGCCTTCATTGGCCACATATTCATCTCCTGCACACTGCTGTAGTGAGCTGAAATGCACAGTATTAGCCTGTTCTGTATTTCTGCTCTTTGTATTTGCCAGGAACAATTAAGCTCCTGCTTCCCTCCTGTCTCTTAAGGGTCATTATTTTTTCTCTGTTTTGGGAAGTCTGGGTTCTTTCTTACTTAGCAATAATGCTAAGAAAAAAGGAAATTAAATAAGAAAAACACCCCAAAAACCAAACCCCACAAAAAAAAAATTAACAAACCAAGCCCAACCCTAAACCAAACTGTGGACAGAGGAATGGGATATACCCATGTCCTAACTGTAATGATATGACTACTATCCATACAACTGGTTACAGTAAAACACTGGCTTGAAATGCCTCTTAACTCTGGAAAGAGTCAGCCTATAAATTCATCCTGAGTGTTCTGCCGTGTCTTAAACTTGATCTCAGTACCAGGGATTGCCTCAGTTGCTGACCAGTGCAATGAAGCCTGATCCTTTCCCACTGGAAGCGTCCTCCTCTCAGGTCCCTGAGTGGTAAGTCGTCTTGTCTGATGCGCTTCTTCTGGAGCAGCAACACGAGAGCAGTGACACCATGGCAGGATGGTTGCCACCACCTCAATTTATCTACTCCAGTCTCTTGAGAGGACTCTGGCGCTGCTGCTCTGTGTTGCTCAGTTGCACAAGCGGAGGTAGGGGTTCATGCCTACGTGTCCCACGTGTGCTAAAAGTGAGCTGTTGCTGCCTGGCTCCTTCACCTGACCCACTGTGAAGAGGATCTGTGCATTTTTCAAGTGTTCCTGCTAGCTGCAGGCAAGGCTACTCGCATTTCCCCTGTGGCCTGTGGGTAGTAGTGCAGCCCTTAATCGGAATAGACCCTTCTGACAGCCATAGGCTGAATAAATATCTTTTCCTTGCCAGCTTTCCATTCTGATTTTGCTTTCCCTGGTGACTTGCGCTCTCTCACCACCACCAAGAAAAGAGATTTATTTTTGAATGCGTAGCTAAGCTGGCAGCAATGTAACAGCTTTCCAGCTCTCGCTTGGTGTAACTGCAGGAATAAATAAATGCTTTCTCTTTCTAGTTCCAGAAATATTTGAGCTTCCCATGACTTTTCAATAGAATTTGATTTATATGTAGCTGTAGCCACGTGTTGTTTGCATCTGACTTGAGGAGATTTTTATTGTTCTGGAGTGATAACCACAAAGGGAAACTGAAAGCCCCAATGTAAAAGTCCTGGTTGATCCTTGTCTTGGGTACAAGGGCAAGGCAGAGTTTTGCTTCTGGAAAGAAACCAAGGACTAAAGAGACCTTGATGGGTACAAGGGCTTCAAGAAGTCCAAGGTGTGAGCAGGAGAGCTTGGAGGAGAGTGATGTGGAGCAGGCAAGGAAGGAGCAGCAGTGTTCACTGCAGCACCCATGGCTGCTGCGCTGACTGGGCTTTGCCATGCTGGAGGAGCTGGGCCAGTAATAGAGGTGCTTGTGGTGGTCATTAGTGCAAGGAGAAACTGAAGGTTGGGTGTGCCATCTGGGTACTCTCCGAGACAGGGACCTCACCTGGCTGTGGAAGTGGATATTTTGGGTAACAATGGGCAGTGGGGTGAAAACTTTGTAGTTTGGGCTGAAAGAAAGATGCAAAGGTGCTACATGCTTACAGGAGGATAGTTTTGAGTTAAAATGTAAATATTGAATGCTAAATCCCCCCCACTATTTCATCTCTTTTAATTAAGGGATTGCGGACAGAACTCTCAGTCTCTGAGGCCCAACCCTCACCCTGAAGGTACCTAATCTTGAAACAGGCTTTTCAAGAACAGAACAGATGAATGTTTCCTGGTTTAGATACATTTGTTTTCTATGCCTATGGGAGGTACAAAGCAACCTGTGCTTGAACTCCTTGTGCTCCCCTTCTACTGTCTAAAACATCCTTAAAACACCCACGTGTTTCCAGTTTTGGGCACTTGTAGGTCTGTAAGCCTTGCCGTGCCCTGGGGGTGACTGTGGGAGAACAGAATCTCTGCTGGGCAGCTCTGCCTTCTGCTTGGTAGCACTCACTCCTTTTCAGACTAATTTCTGCAGGTTTATGGCCACCTGTAAAAGGATCTGGTACGTGCTTGACCAATGGCAGGAACCTGCCCTTTGGAGTGTGGGTAAATCTGTGCTGGAAGCACACCGGCCCCCTTCTTGCCAAACCACCCAGTGCACGAGGATGCTCTCAAGGAGTGACTGGGGTGTGCGGAGGGGTCTTGGAGCAAGAGTCTAGTGATGGCTGCCTGGGATGGGGAGGGGGAAGCTGTGCTCCCACTTGGTCCCTTGCAGTACCCAGGGTGGGGAATTAGTGGTATAAGGCAGGAAAGCCAGCAATTCCCTCTGTCAGACCCCTCTGACAGAGCCTTTCCATGTGGACCACCTGCTTGCTGAAACAGGAGACAACCTGCCCTTTTGACTGCATGTGCTAGTAGGCTTCTGGGATTTTATTTTTTTCTTTCTTTCTCTGGCCTCCCACGTGGAAAATAATCCTTACAACATGCAGATGGCAGCTCCCTTTGCAGAGGGACAGGCATGTGCAGAAGGCTGTATTTTCACTTTATTCATACAACATGTGTGCATGTCACTTGCAGGGTGTTACTCTCAGTATTATATTAAAAATAGCTACTGTGTTAAGCTTCTGATTCTCACCTTTTCACTTGTGCTCATCATTTCAGTGTAATTTGTGATTTACAGTGTGAAACTTCTCTGTAGCTGATAGTATGCTAGATTAGCTTTCTATGAAATGTCTACAGCTTTCTTCTGAAACTAGATTCAGTGTTTCCAGAAGCTATTGTTAAAAATGTGAAAAGATTCAACTTATTCCACAACTGCCAGAGTGGACACTGGAGATCTATGTCCTGGTCTGAATGCTGGTGCCTTAAAACCACAGAGTTCCTCTGGAGTGAATGGCAGTGTTGTTGCTTGCGTAACCGGATGTTCAGATCATAAGCGGGGGAAGTGGCAAAATCTCCCAGTAGCCTGTCAAACTGCTGCAAGTTTGCATTAGAAAAAGTGTATTTTTTTTTTTAGTCTTCTAGTGTTTCTCCCATTATCTGTGCAACACAAGGGGCTTCCTGCCCAGATGGCTGCAGCATTTGGATGTGCTGCATTTCTGGGCTGCTGCTCTGTAGGGAGAAGAGATGAAGTGAGAGAAAGAACAGAAAGAGAAATTTTTATTTTTTCTAAGCAATATAACTCCCCCCTTCCTCCTGCATTTAGTCCCACTTCATCTCATTATTATGAGTCTCCTGTCCCCGCTTTCCTTGCAGTGAAAACTTGACTTTACTCCCATGAGGAGAAAAAAAACAAACAACAAACCAAAACCCAAATGCATTGGAGTAAACCTGTCACATGGAGGGTGCTGGCAAGCAGCAAGGTACCGATCCCTTAGTGTGGCGGGTTACAGACCGGTCTGTGCATCCTTGGGCCTGAGTGGTAACTGTGTTGGCAGTGAGTGAGCTGCCAGTAGTTGTCCCATGGCTGTCCTCGGCAGGCACCTTGGCATCTGCAGCAAGACCCTACGGTGACAGCATCTTGTATGTCCTGGCACACTGGTAGCTGGAGCAATGACTTCTGGATACAAGAGCTAACGAGACACTCTGGCTGTGGCTGTCGCTGTGGCTATCATGTCAATGTCTGTGTAAGTTCTAGCATCATTTTCACCGTGAAGTTATTAATGGAAATCGTCACCCTCATTTAGTAGCTGCCATCACTTAGTAGATTAACCTTTATCAAGCAACTTTGCTATGCCAGCTGCATGGCAAAGTAATTACTTTTAATAGAATCTACGCTTGATTTAAAGCCACAGGGGAAGCAATTAAATTTAACAAAAGGCAAAAGCCATGACTTATAAATGAAGATGGATGGCTTTTGTTATCTGTTTCATAAATTTTATTGTGTACCAGTATTAGAAAATATTCAGTCATCTCATGTTTTGGGGATTTTAAAATGGGATGTTAAACCCTTTTACACTAAGGATGAATTGAATGTCATTGGTACTAGCTCTGGGACATGGCTTAGAGATTAGTATCAGTGACACTAAGGTCATAAATGACTTGCAGAGGGCTTTGAACTTGACCTGTTGCTTGCTTCTGAAACCTTTGATGCTTGTGTTCAGTATGAAGAGTATACTTATGGTTTCTCAGATGACCTGATCTCTTCCCTATGTCTACCTAATTAATTGCTTTAAACCAAGAGGCACCCTGTATGTCTGTAGATTTTTATTTTTTTTCAATTAGGGTAGTACTGGTGAAAAAGAGTTGGTTGATATGTATCATATACACTTGTGCGATGGCCCCAAGTATGTTAGTTTGCAAACAATTCACGAGCAACCGATGCTGAATGTGCTCCTGTTCTAAAGTTATGGTGGTGTTTAAACTCTTGGAGCAAAATCTGTCCTAGTCCTTCCTTTAAACTACCGTGTTTGCTTGGAAAGCTTGGCATGTGTATGGATTGGCATTGGGCCTATTGAGAGATGGGCAAGAAAAGCTGTTTTTTCTAAACTTTTTTTTTTTTTTTTAGTTATCTGCTGGGGAGTATTTCCTTTTATGTAGGAGATGGAGAGCGTAGCTGGAAGAGTCTCTGTGGACTTGTACAGTAAGATAGATCTCTGGTGTCAGTCATGCTAACAAAAAAGAGCATCCTACAATACTGGGTTGTTTTAGGGATCTCCTAGAGGGTTTTTTGAGATTTTCCTGAGTGAGATGGAGGTCATGAAATGCATAGTCATCCAGATTTCAGCAACTGGACAACAGCAATCTGCTTGTGAGTAGGTGTGAACAGTCCCTGCATGTGGATTGAGTGTGGTGGTGGTATCTTGTCATGGCATTTGTTGTGCTGCAGCATCCACGCCTAGCTGAGCCTCCTGTGCCTTTAGCTAAGCTTGATTGACTGCAAGAGAATCCGAAAGGCTCAACAAAATGGATCAGGCTGCCACAACCAGTTCAAAATTGGGCTATAATAGTCTGGTAAGGACAGCATGGTGCTGGAACAACTCTTGGGGACATCATGCCAGTGTTGGAGTGGAAGCTTTTGCAAGAACCTTTAGGAGAACTGTTTTAGGAGAAATGCTTACTGAGAATCTTTGAAGTGGAAGGGATCCTGCTGTGAGACGGGTAGGTGCTGGGTAGCATCCTGTGGTCCCTCTCAGACCTTGATGTCAGGAATCAAAATTACAAATGTCCTTTTCTTCTGTTTTTACCGTGCCAGGTCTGGCTTGGTTTAGGTGTAGACAGGGCCATGTGTTCTGCTCAGATGTCCAGCCAGACTTCTTTCCTTCCTCCACCATCCTTCTGAGAAATAGCTGTGTAGCCAGCAGTACCCTTCTGCCTTAACCACAGCCTAAAGTAAATGGTGTCCCCTAGATGTCTGACCTGCCAACTGCTGTTTTCAGAGGACTGGGGCTAGAAAAAAGTAAGGCTTCTCAGCAGCAGCTCTGTTCCTGGATCATGTAGGAGACCTATGGAGCTATAGAGTTGCTTGTGCAGAATGGCAAGACCTCTCCCAAGCTGCAGTGACAGCAGCACAGTATGTGGTGTGGATAGTGCACCAAAGCGAGGGTCGCTTTGCTCCAACAGACCATCTCCAGGTGACAGACTGAGTCTTGCTTCTGGCTTGAGTGCAAACCACACAGCTAGCCCCTCTGATACCAGCCTGGAGTGTATTCCCTGTTTATTTTATTTCTTTTACCCATCTTAGGGAGTAGCTGTTTGCTGTTTTTCTCCAAGCAGTACTCTAGCTTCTCTGCTCTCTACTGTGGAGTCGCCAGCCTTCTGTGCCTTCCCTTCACTCACTGCCTCCACGATGGATGCTCAGTTACCAGGAATGCCGACTCTCCAGAGTGTTACTGGAAATGCTTTGGCTGGATGAATGGTGGGATTTGCTCAATAGATGGAGACAGAAAAACAGTGGATGTCAGCCCGGGCTTTCTCATCACTGTCATGTGTGAAGAGAAATTCTTTGTTCTGGTTTGTCTGTCAGAGCGACTTCTCTTTGCAATACGTTGTAGCAGGGCTGCTTGGGCTCAGAGCCCTGACTTGGCTTTCTTCCTTCAGTTCAGCTAATATCTGCTTTGCAATCAAATGTCTTTGCCTGAGACTTTGAAGTTTCTATTTCTTTTGAAAAGTGGAAGAAGGCAGTGGTTTCTGACAGGCATAGATTAGCATGAAGTGTCCCTGCTCAGCCGTAAATCTCTCTGCTGATATAAGCCTTCTACTTCTTAGGGCTGCGTGAAGGTCACTCTGTGAAGTTCTGGGTGATTACTCTGCATCCCAAACTCTGCCGTTGATGGCTGGTGTGCAGAAGTGCGCATCCAGCGTCGCAGCCTCTGCGTTGACAAATTGTCCTCCGTGAACTGCCAGAACAAAATTCAGGATGTCAGTCCTGAGAGAAGGCAGGTCCTTCGTTGCTGCAAACTTGAGTTTCCAGAGGTGATCAGCTCAATGGGAGGAAAGGGGCTCTAGGGCTGAAGTGGTGTGCTAGCGGAGTCCTTTTCTGCCACTGAATTTTTCCAGAAAGATCTGTGAAAGTCTTTAATGTATCACTAGTGTCCTAGTCTAAGAAAGTAGTAGAAAACAATCTCCTGTAATGGCTTCTTCATATAGTTTCATGGAGCTGAGCCTTGCCTTTCACTTCCATGTTGTGAGCAAGGGAAGAGGCTGGGAAGCAGGAGCTGGGAGCTTCCTCGGAGGCTTCTTCTGCTCCAGAAAGCAAACAGCCTCTGTGGGAAAAACTCAGGAGCCCCAAGTCCTTCCTGTGAGGCAGCCAGTGTCCTGAGCAGCCTGTCCCACACCTCTGCAGCCCCGCTGAGGAAAACTCGGACACCCTTAAAGCAACTACAGAGCAAAGCCCTTGGTAATCAGTCATTGCTCTCCGATTAGCCACTGGTGTGGTGATGGTGTGAATCACTGCTGAGGTACAAGTGGCCCCAAGTGTCTCAGGAAACCAGGAGAGTGAAGGCAGAGCTTGCACAGGTCGGAGAATGGGGACAGGGTGAACTCTGCAGGGGTGGTGACCTGTCCAAGCACCTCTGTTTGTGCCTGTATTCTGTGATGATCTTGATTTCCTCTGGGAGTTCATTTTTATTTTAGTTAGCCTAGCTAATGCGGGAGAGGGGGAAGACAGCTCTTGGGAATGGAGCAGCTCATTAAAGAGGAAATAGGTTTCATCCTGTGCTAGGCAGCTTTGATTACTCTCCTGGGAGCTTTGCACCACCTCTCCTCTGTTGCTGCTGGCAGACCAAAACCAAGGTCTTCACTAAATGCATTTTCCTCACTTCACGCCAACCCTCACCTGAGAGATGCAGTATCGCTGTTCCTCAGATTGGATGCAGGACCCATGGCTATAAAATTTCTCCTAAGGCTAGTAAAGTTATCCAGTTGGTTATGACTCTTCTGGAGGGAGGGAACAGGACTGAGCTTTGTATTACTTTTGTCTCTGCTGCAAAGCTTCCTCGGTTTTCTCTGCCAGTGCTTTAGCCTTTATTTTTGATCCAGTGGTTTTATTCTCCTTTAGGGAGATTGATTGTAACAGAGAGAATATTCTTTAGCTGGTGGAGTCAGTTGTTTCAAATGCAAAAAAAAAGCTTTTAAGGCTGCTTTAACTATCTTTTGTAGCAAAGGGTATACACATATTTCTACACATTTCTGAGCAGTTTCCAAAAGCAGCTATAGTCTGGCAATGAACAGCTGCCTGTGCACGTGCAAGGCCGATTAAGATTCAGTGCTGCTTCAAAGCTTTCATTTAGTCTCAAACCAGACTTCTAAAAAGCAGGAGAAAAAACTGTATTAAAAAGCAACTTCCAAATTAGAATTGGTTTTGTTTGTTGCTCTCAGAATAATCGGGAGCTGACTGCTTTCCTGCTGCCCTATGGAGCATGTGTCCTGTGCCAGAGCCAGCCTCAGAGATGGCTATAGGGTGCCTTGGTCTGCTACTGAACTTCTGTCCAATGTTGGATCAAACGGATATTTTCTTCTTGCATTTCTACTTGGGGTAGAGCATTGAGGTGAACTTCACACCATATGGTCTGCCAGGCAAGCCCTCTTGTTTTGGAGCATGTTTGTGTTTTTAAAAGCAAAACAAATAGCCCCTGGCAAGAGGTGAGTAGGCAAGAGATAGGTGATTGCTGGGACACTGTGTGATTTTGATAGTAAAGAGCAGGTCGTTGTGCAGAGAAAGGATCCAGTGTCTCTGAGGTGGGTGGGTGTTTATTGTGGAAGGGGTTGGAGTCCAGTTGCAGCCTGTCTGCAAGTTCTCAACACCCAAGAAATGCTTAAACTTTTATGTAGATGTGAAAAAAGAATGAGCTTTACCATGAACATGTTAATAAAGATCTTTTTACTAGCTGGGTCGATGTATTGACGTAAGAATACTGTATCTTATATATGCAGTGGAAATTAATCTGGATTAATTTGAGAAACTAAACATGATTAAACTCACTCTTTTGGAATTAGAGTAGCTTTTTATTTGATTTAGTTTAATTGGCTTACAGAGTTAAGTGGCTGTTCTCAAAAGGACATTTGTATCCATGCTGTCTGTGGAAGCATATACTCTGAACAGACCCTTCTCTCTCTGGCCTTTGGACTTGCATGTGAGCAGAATTGTTATCTTGACACTTATACCATGTAAATAAAGAGAACTCTCCTCTGGTCTTGCTTTCACCTGGGATGCTGAGAGGCAAACCCTGCAGCTTGACACCTTCCTCTGCAGCATGTTTTGGGAGCGCGGGAGTCATTCTCAGCACCCTGATGCAGGGAGGCTGCCTCAGCTCAGTAAGTGGGGGAAGAGGCTCTGACACTGTCAATGGCGTAGAGAGAAGGGAAGGAGAATCCCAAGTTTATCTTCCTTTCTGTCAGGAGAGCAGAGAGGCAAAACCCCACCACTACACTCTGGCATTTGCACCATGATCAAAAGCGCTGCTGCGTTTTATAACCAGCCCCAGGGATTTATTGCTGTAAGAATCTCTGGTAAGCCAGGGCTTCGGGATTCCCAAGGGGATTATGTGCACAAATGACAATATCCCCTGGAGTAAATATTAAAGTAAACTGGGGTTTTGAAAAGGGTATAAACCTTCACCTTGGGGGCTCTGCCACGTTTTCACTACTCATACTTAAGCAGACCGATGTGAATTCTCCACCCACAGGCACCAGCCTCTTCAAACAAGAAGGGCTGGAACAGACTGTGGCTGCTGGTGGGTCTGGGGACCACATGGGTTGCTTCTCCAAGCCCAGATGGCAGCCTCCATGACTCAGCACAGCCTGTGCTGGATCTCACCCTGAACAGTCATTTCCAGGGTGAAGGGACAGGGCACCTGTCAGGTCCCAAGGAAATCAAAGGTGCCCCTGGCTTGGCAGCATGTCTGCCATGGGATAGTCTCTCTTTTGTGCCTGAAATGTGAAGCTTGTGCTTCAGCACCATCACATCAGAGCCAGCTCAATGCTTTTCAACACTGAATTTTCCTGCTCTGAGTCTGAATGACCAGTCTGCTCTGTCCCAGAAAGGGAGGGCAAGGCTCTGGGAGACCCAAACTTGTGGTTCTTGTGGCCACCCAATGAAAAAAAGATGTGAGGTAGAAGAGGCTGTTCCATGTTGCACATCTTCAGTCCTTATGCACATCTGCTGCACAGGCAGCAATGCCCTTGGCTATGCCACAGCTCTGAAAAAGTGCAGTAGTTCAAAGCAGGAACTGAAGCTTTAGTGTTCACTGATACCCTTTTCTGCCAACAGGCTGCTCTGCTTTTCCTGTAACAACCGTTTACAAGGGCGATCCACAAGATTTATGCTCCTGATGACTTCAGTTGCAACAGGTGGGCACCCAGCGTTGAACTGCTGTGGTGCAGAGTTCTTGGTAGGGCATGCAGAAAGCCAGGAAACTGCTTTTGGTTAAAGTCCAAGTCACAAGAAATGACGTGCTAGATATCTGCAGAGCACCTAACAAAGGCAGGTCCCCTCCTGGGGAGGGATTTGTCAGTCATCTCTCAGAAAGGAAGGATGAGTCGCTGATGGTGTGGCAACACCAGCTGCAGCAGAGCTTTGGAGATGTAGCTCTTCGCTGAAAATCTTCTCCACAAGCAATGCATGTGTGCAGGTACAAAGATTTGCTTTCAGAAATCACCTTGTCTATGCTGCTGCAGCTCTGTCTTCGTGCCATTCCTCATTCTAAGTTACTTTGAGTTCTCACCCTCCCCTCTTTTTTTTTTCTTCTTCCATAAAAAAAGCTTTAAATGGATCTATATTTAGAACAGGCTGCATGCTGCCTGAAGACTTTCTGACAGCAAATAATGATTTTAATAGGCCCCCCTGACACATATCAGGATCAGTTTATTTCTCATGCTCTCTAGTTTGAAGCTTGAAGGAGGTTTGTGGGGGTTTTTTTCCTTCCCCCAAGTCATGACCACCTCTTGGCATAGGGTAACTGAATTTGAGCCAGGGCTTTCCTGAAGATGAGCTTGCTGCAAAAACATATAGAGGCAACACTGGAAGCTGTGCAGAGATGGTGGAGTTTGATTCTTTATTCTCATCAAGTCTTTGACAGGCAGAAACCATGTTATTTCTCAGTGGTGGAGATGGCTCTTTGCCATGAGCGTTGAGTACTGCTTAGATGGAAAGCAAATGTTGTATGAAATGTTAAGGAGGGCCAGGCTTCCACCCCATGGGATGAAGCTTCTCTTCTTAACCAGCATCCCACAAGGATCCTAGAGCTGTGGGCTGCTGCCCTTTGGAGCTCTCTGTATGTGAGGAGGTTGGAGCTCATGGAGCAGAGCAGTGGTCCTGTGCCTGGAAGCCTGCGACCCCACAGGACACAGCTTGTGAAAGGGCTTTTTCCTCTTTATTTTCTCTTCTGCTGCCCCAGGGAGTTCAAAGGAATGGCTGAAGGGACACTTCTAACTGATCCACATTCCGTATCAAATTTAAGGGTTGACCCCTGGTGCTCTGGGTTGACCCGTTTTCTTTGCATCTGCTGTCAAGGAGGAGGATTGCTGCGACAAATGACTGTTGTGATGTCTCCTTTTGGCTTTCATGGGACCCTGGAGGGGTCTCCCTGGATGCACAGACAAATGATAGGACAAGAGGAAATGGCCTCAGGTGGCACCAAGGGAGGTTTAGATTGGATATTAAGAAAAGTTTCTTTGCCAAACGGGTTGTTAAACATGGCAACAGGCTACACAGGGAAGTGGTGGAGTCACCATCCCTGGAGGTATTTAAAAGATGTGTTGATGTGGTGCTTGGGGACATGGTTTAGGGGTGGACCTGGCATTGCTGGCTTAACAGTTGGACTCAAGGGTCTTAAAGGACTTTTTCCAACCTAAACGATTCTATGGTTCTGTGTGCGATTATACCCTTCTGCCCCCGTGTCTGCTCTGCTTGGTCCATGGAGAAACCTGCTGCCTTCCCCAGTTCTGACCGTGCAGCCACAGCCAATGAAAGCAGAGTCTGTGTTTCTGGTTCTTAACAGCTCCCAAGTGAGCTGGTTCTCCACTGAAACTTCTCCTGTGGTGATGTAGCTTCTTTTTCTCTTTTGTGGTTAGCACATCGTGGCCAGACAGCTGCCTGCACTCTCTGAGGACAGTTGGTTCCACGGATCATGCTGGCTCCTTCTTTCCAGTGAAGATACAGCTTCAGTTCAGCTCTGGAGCATTGCAAGCTGCATCTTTTCAGAGCTCTTCTCGGTGGCCTGTTAGCTGTTTGCTTTGCAAAGCACCAACTTAAATAGTTGCTGAGTTAGGCTGACAGCAGGCACTTTTTGCAAATAAGGGGAAGACAAAACTGATGCTTTAAAGAAGTGTTGTTATATGTGGGAAGCTTTCCCATGTTGTAATCTTTATCTGCTTGAGCGCTTTATTACAGCTGTTACTGCTTTTTCAGCACATGTGAAAGGTTTCAAAAATAGATCAGTTCTCTGCTGTATGCTTTACTTTGCATCTGGAGTAGGGGGATGCCAGGGTGGGTAGAATCAACAGCATCAGTTGTTGAATACTGCAGTTTTCACATTGTGCAGATTATTTCATTTAAGTAGGTAGGATAAATATTAATTAAAATATTTGGTCTGAAAGACTCATAGAAAAACTGGAAAATCAGTTGCATTCCTCTAAGGAGCTTTCTTGTAGAGTTGGTTTTTTTTTTTTAATTCTTTTTAAATCTTGGTGTCTTGCTGTGCTTGCTAAACTTCTATTTCTTCTACAACATTATACCTCAAAGCAATTGCCCCATAAAACACCACAGCAGTGGGGATGGAGAGCAGTGAATTTCAGTGGGAAGTTTTAACATGCGTTACATATAAAATGAAATAGTGGGGTTTTAAGATGCCTTGATGGAGAAATTAATATGCAGCCAAAAACTGTCCTAGGAGGGGGAAAGGCACTGTAATTTTCAACTGCTGGGAAAGGCACATAATTTTCAGCTACTGAAGCATGGATGAATTTGACTTATTGTATAAAGATGGTCATAAAAGAAATCACCTGATCCTTGTGCCCTTTCCGCATTAGTGGCAAAATGCATCAGAGTAACCGTGTATTTACTTGTCAGGACATGAGAAGCCATGATGCTGATGACAAACTGCAAGGCTTAGGGACCTGTCTGTAGAGATTGTAAAGTGTTCCCAGGACAAGCAGGATAAGAAGGACAGTAACTCAGGTTTCGTTCTCTTTGCTGTCTTTTTGGTAAGAGATCCACAAAAAGCTGCTGCCACCTCTGAACTGCTCTTCTCTGTCTTGTGGAAACTGCCACCACCAAGAATGGAGTCGAGCCTCTACCAGCAGCACTCGTGAGCAGGAATTGTAAGAGTTGGTGCATTGAGCCAGTCCCCTCCCCAACAGAATGCCAAGGAGGTGAGTTTTGTATGCCTGGGAAACCTCTCTCTTGCATCCTTGTCTCTGCGGCACAACACCCGTCAGGCTTGGCCAAGGCTCTGCCTTTCCCACTGGGGATATTTCCAACCTCTTCCTCAAAAACCTGCCTCGCCACCCCCCAGCTGCTCAAAGATGGGTGGGCTTGTACTGCCTCAGGGCTTTAATGGAAATGCTCTGGCTGATGTGGCTTCTGTGTTATTTAATTCATTGAGGATATTGTACAATTAGCTGGAAGCTGATTGCATTGCATGGTGAGTGTCACTATGATGAGATAATTAGAGCGAGCACCTCAAACTCGTCAACAGAATTCTTCCTGACAGGTGTCCTATCCAAGGCTTGTTGGATGTGCCCCTCAGTTTCAGGACACTTGCAACCCGCCTCCAGATATGAGATTAGGCTGCTGGCTCTGTGTAGTGGTCAAAGAAAAGCCTGATCCACTCTTTCTTTACGTCTGAACTTGTGTGTCTAAATAAAAATTGAGCTTGAGTGAGCATCTTTATGGTCTTCCTGCTAGGGATGCTTCCTTCTTCCTTGACCTTTCTCTTTACAAAGCACCATTGAAAATTATTTTCCCCTGGGTAGGTTGGAAGGGGATACAGCTGTGTACCTCCATGGTCATAATTTTATGTCTGGCAAACTGGTATTAGGAAATACTCTTAAAGTTTTTCCTTAACAGTCTGGCAGAGCAGCATCCAAGTGTGGTTTCTCTCTGTCTTCCACCTGAAGAAGACACCCTGTGTCTTGAGTATTTTTGTTTTCCTCTTCCCCCTCATCCCCTGCCTATCCTGGTCTGGTTTATTTTTACTTTCTTGGTTGTGTTTAACTGCTTGCACATTTTGTTAGCAAGCAGATATTCTGAATTAGAGATCATGACAAGTACACGTTTACCGTTGTCTCCTGGCTGCCCTGCTATCAGTGCTCATGATGCAGACCTTATTGTTGTATTGCTGACGTCTTTAATCATAGTTATTATGTACTTGAAAAGCTCTGTGTGCCAAATAGATTGCCTTGGGCTTTGGGGTTTGCATGCCACAAGCGAGCTGCTAGTGACTGTGTGTTTCTACTTGAAACAGCATGTCATCATCTTGCTACCCTGAAAGGTGGCACAACATATGGCGCTGCTGTTAAATTCACCTAGCACAGTCCCTAGCCTCAGTGTAACGTGGATTTTTGCATCTAGAAGTCCAGCCTGCAAGGAAAGATATTTTTGTAGTAACAGAGGATGCGAGTGTAGAGTTTGAGTGCAGAGTAGAGTTTGGGTGGTTGTAAGGAAGTCTCCTGAAGCCGAGAGAAGTTGCTGCCCTCACCCAGAAGTCACCACTCCTTTCTGATACACAGTGGTCAATGTGTGACCATCCTGTCTGTGTGCAAAGAAAAATTGCCAGGATGTTGAAGTGAATCCCGGATTTCTTTTGCTCTGTAACAAATTTATGGTAATTATACATATAATTATCTGGGACAAATATTTCAAGGTGTGCTGTCCATCAATAGAGAAGCTCAGTCTTTGTACATAACGTTTTAAGTCACGTTCAAGAGTAGCAGCACCCCTGTTTCTTCTTCAAATGAATGAATGTGATTAAGCTGCATGGCTTTGTCAAAAAACACTTGCTACGCTTTCTGTGAGTAGACATCTTTGACAATGTTACTGAAATAGAATTTAAAAGAAAAGAAAAATGGAGTGAAGGAGATAAGAGCACTTTGAACAAGCTTATAGATGAAAGAAATTATCAAACTCATAGACAACTTGCATAATAAAATTTGGGTAGTAAGGGCATGTGCAGTAACTTTTATTTTCTACAAGTCATTAAAGTAATAGACCTCCTTCATGTCATCGGCTCTTTATGTGAAGAGGCAGCGGGCAGTTGTTCTGGAGATGAGCAATGAAGCGCTGAACATGTAGCTGCAGTAACAGGGTAATGAGAGGGAAGTGTCGTAAAAAGAACGGTGTCTTTCCTGAATTCTCTTCACTCTTTTTCATGATGCTAAAGTGAAAATTTTCAGGCCAGAAGGATGTTTAAGTTGCATTTTTGAAGATGTTAAGGAATCTGGTCTGATCCCCTGGGCTACGCCAGGTGCAGAGCTCCTGTCACCAAGTAGTGTCAGCAGCAAGTTGGGACATGGCTACAGCAAGGGTGGCTCATGAGTGTAGAGTCTGTGAGAGATTTAAAGCAGACTCTAGCGTCAGCCGCTCTTGAGAGAAGGGCAAATAAATTTTCCTCTGCTTGTGACAAACTCTGTCCTAGGGTCTTGTGGAAAATATGGTTGTGCCTGCTGAAAGTGCTTAGATGTGAGACAGTGTTTTGGGATGAGTTAATGTTTAATGCTATTATCTGATATGTGGAAGGCTTTGAGTTCATGTTTTTGCAACAAGCCTATGACTGGTCAGCATTTAAATGCTTGTCCAAAACAAGAGAGACCAGAGTGACCAGCTCAGTGCATACCTTAAACCTAGCTACGCTTTAGGAATGCTCATCATGTCCCTGCTGCACAGCCTGCGGAAACATGGGCAAGCTTTGGAAACCAGTGTCTTCCAGAGACAGCAGGTATACCCCAACTACCTGTGGAGATTATCCTGATTATTGGTTTGACATTTTGTTCCATGTCTTGTGTCAGTTGTGCCAAGTCCAGCATATGTGGTGGGTCTGAGTAAGTTTTTAAGCTTTCCTTTTGTCATTCCTGGTGTTTCTCCAGAGCATGTCTGCAGTTACTCCTTTACGGCTGTGGGACCCTTGTGGCCCAGGTACCAACACCTCGTCTCAGTTTTCATGGGGATGCTCTTTTACATGGCGATTTTTTTGGGAACCCATGGCAATCTGATCTTCAAAGGTCATCTAAAGACAAGGACTCTGCATCCTGGCAGATCCAGACTCAGGCACCACTCTAAAACCTCAACCCGTGCTTCTCTGCTGCAATATGTGAACTTGATGCCTTTATTAGAGTTGGATCATTTTTATTTCTTTTTTCTCTGACATCTGAGGCTTTTGCTTTCTCCCTTAAAATGTTGATGCTGACATGGTTGTCTTTCATTGCTGCAGCTAGTTCTGCTTGTGTTCACTTCTGCATCTTTAAATCAGCTGACAAGTCTTTTTATAAAGTTGGAGTCTCTCCTCAGATGAGCGTTATTTAGAGATAAGATACTATCTGTTGATCAGTTGACTACCAGTATATTGAGTGGGCTGGTTTTTCAGCTAAAGCCAGCATTTCTCTAAGAATAATTTCTACTTGAATGTAAACATCAAAGGATTTCTGATCAATGTGGGATTATTAAACTATGGCACAGTGTTATCTTGCTTGGATTGGTCTTAAACTTAAGAGGAAGAGAACTAGATTCATGGTGGAATCAGTTTGATAGTTACAAAGATGGTATCATGCATGACAAGCTCACAAGCTGAAGTGCAGTGAACATGATGGGTTTCCCTGATCTGTCACCCTGACTCTAAGGAAAGACTGGCAAGCCAGAGGAGAGGCACCTGCGTCAGTGTAAGTGCCCTGCAGCAGGCAACTTCATTGGGCTTGCAGTAAATGGTGTACTGTGCAGAGCTTGTCCCCATATAGACAAATTTTTAAGCCAGATGTGTAGTGTATGTGATCAATGTACAAGTCCTTCCTTCAGTGAATTGTTGGGGTTTTTTTTGATGGGGTTTTCTTTCCCAAAAGGGTGCTCAAAACTTTAAATTTTCTCTCCAGTGAGGTCTAGCTGTACACAGGGGAACTGGCTGTTGGAGCACAAACGTCCAGCCCAGGGTTTACGTCCAAGTTCTTTTTGTAATACACACTCTGTGTTCTGGGAATATTTGTAATTACTCTTTTCCAGCACAGCCACCTCTTAGGTAGCCTGGATAGCTCAGCCTAACTGGCTGCTGTCAGACTTGTGTCTCGAGGTTATGCTAGCGCATGTTGTGGGCACCAGACAGTGGAAAAGGAAGCCAAGCTTTGCGATGGCTCACTCTGATGCGGGTTTTCTTGTCTCTGTTGAGACGCCATCAATACATATTTTTCCTAGTCCTGCCTTTTCCTCCATCAATCCTTTCATCTGATGGTTTTTATTGCTCTGTATTGAGAGAATCCTCTGCACAATGTTTCTGTGTTGTCTTCCCATTGATGTGTGCTCTGATCAGCAATGCCCTTTAATGCTCATGCTCTCTAGTGCATTTTCCAGGTCTCCCAGTAATTCTAAGAGTTTTTATCCAAACCTTGCCAGTCTTATGCATCGCTTCCCTGGGCAGTTATGCCTCTGGATTTAAAAAAAAAAAAAAAAAAAAAAAAGACCATCTTCTCAGTGTCCTGAGGATAAGCATGAAATATAACCGAAAGCTTGTTTAACTAGAGAGTTTTACAGAGAACTTGGATTTGGCTCACAGTTTATACCGGCTTGTTCTTTTGTTATGGTGGCTAAGACAGTCTCATTTGGTGAGAATGGTCTGCTTTCCTAGTTCTTAGATATGACCTTATATGTCTGTATTTGAGCGTGCCTCTGTCTAGCAGGCTGATCTCTTTGAAATTACTGTCACTGCTTAGCTTCTTTAGTGGCTTCCATTATCTGCAAACTTAATCATAATTTGGTTTTAGTTATCATAAAGCAGGTTAATCCCACAAGATTTCATGGACATATCCCCTCCCAGTGCTGATTCCCTGTTGATAATTGAACTTGGAGACTTGTTGATTAACCAGTTTAAGTTTGTTCCGTGCTTTATGTTAGCATTAGTATTGCAACATAATGGTAACTGAAATGGTGATTCCTGACTCCCTGTTGTGCTTCCCAGACCTTTGATGCTCAGAACAAGATGTTCCCAGACCTTTGGTGCCCACAACAAGATGTTCCCAGACCTCTGGTGCTCAGAACTCAACCAAGCTTATAAGTAAAAAGCTATTAAAATAATATTATCTTAATGAAATGTATGTAATGTCAATATATATTATTGTCCTTTAAATATTTATTAACATGGTTTCATTGTGAACACTGCAGTGTGTCCAGGATCAGTTCTGAGAATCTATAAAACATTGAACTGAAGACTGGTAGGCTTTCCAAGAGCCTGCTTGAACAGTCCAGAGGATTGGCTTGAAGGAATTTTTTCTCACCTGATATTAGTTTCCATTTAACACTACTGCTTGGAATGGAAAGGTTTTCAACATGACTTCAATGCTTCCTTTAAGTTGCTTTTCTCAAGAAGTAAAATAGGTAGTTGTCTCTTCTCCTTATATCCCAATAGCTTTCAATACCGCTATCAAATCAAGTCAAAATTATCTAGTAAAGTTGTTAGCCATGACTGTCTTGCCAGTCTTGTGGATGTAGGCTTCTGTGTGGAGGAGAAAACTTTATCAGATAACTGCATAGTAGGGAACTGTGATGTGGGCTCATCACTGACATTGACTTCTCTTACACGAAAATGACTGGGTTTGGGCATGCTCCCAGCATGAGTGGCATTAGACAGACCCTCTTTACATCTCTGGAGAGTTCAGCCATGAGAATTAAATCCATCACTACTAGTGATGGATAGCCAAGGAGGAATTGGAGAAAGATTTCTCTCAGCAAATAAGAGATCACTGAAGAGCTGCAAGAATTTTAGGGGAATGTGGAGCTGGAGCAGACTTGTTCACTGACCTTTCTGAGACAGTGGAAGAGGAGATGGCTTGCTGATTACTAACCCACAATGAAGACTAAGATAGGATTTTTTCACCGTGAAATAGATTGGGGGGGAAAAAAAAAAATCCAAATAATCCAGTGTTTTTTAACTGGGAGCTGCTGCGGCCAGAGAAGACATGTTTATGGTGGAGACCTTTAGGAGTTTCTGATGGAGAGGGCAAGGAACTGCTGGGAAGTGGGCCTTGGATGGAAAGGATTACTAAAGGCTTGAGACATACCTCAGACCTGTCATTGTTGGGAGTATTTCTCTTTGGCCTTTATTGAAATAGCTGCTGGGGGTGCAAGAACTGGGAGTGTTTGTATGCGGTGTACTTGATCTGGGACTGTGAGGCTGCAGCGCTGAAACTGAGTTGGGCTTCTACCAAGATATTGCATGTTGTTTGAAACAGAACAAATAATTAATCTCTGCATTATTCTTGTCTTACTAGAAATAGCATCGCTGCTGGGAGGATTCTTTAAGCTCTTGTGAAGTCATCTGGATGTTGAATTATTTGAGTCCCCCTCCATTCCCAATGAATATAAACTAGGAATTAAATAACTGATTTGCATCAAATCCCTCCATATTTTTCCTTCCCTTCCTGAAGATCACATGTCTCACGTTTCTTATACTGGTCTTTCATCCCCAGGCTTTTCAAAATGACAGTCTTCCTTGAGTCATGGTATTTGTGGTTGTCTAGCACCTTTTTGGGGGGGTTGGTTTTGGGGGTTTTTTTTAGGAAAAATATCCTCACTCTGACTTCAGTTCACTTCTTGCAACTTTTTTCTCTTGGCTGTGTTCAGTCTGAAACTTTCCCCTTTGAACACATAAGCCGATATTTCATTAGTTTGGCATTTGCTTTGTCTGTGCATTAAAAGATTAGTGTGATTGCTTGCAGTGAAGCACAGGCTAACTTTCAGCTCAGCTGTCTATCCATATTTTTCTGCGCAAAGGTCTGTGTTGGTGTGGCTCTGCAGGGGGCCCAGCTTTAGAGACATTTTTGGTATATTCTGAAAAATGTTTTAGATAAGACTTGCAGTCCTGGGGAAGCTTTGGAAATGTCAGGATGAATCACTTGGGCTGCTCCCCCAGTAAGAGTTTAGTTTGCATTTTGTGAAGAAGGAGCTTAACCACCCTCTCATCAGCTGGAGAAAACATCCCTCCAACTGCCCGTGACTCGTGCAGATGATGCTGTCGTGGAGCACCCCTCCCCTTCCCAAACAGGTTATGAGCACTGACTTCTTTTACATATGTTCCAGTCATGCAAATTCCTCCCAAAAGGTTTCACTGATACCAACTAGATCAAATTTATGCTCTGTAAATGAGCAATTCCCATTTCTCTTGTTTATTACCCAGGCTTCTTGCATCGGTGTAGAGGCAATTACAGAATTTTGTCTCATCCCTTGGTGACTTGCTTAATGTTGTTCTTGACAACTTCTTTTTTTGCGCTAAATAAATAGTCACTTGTGTGTCTCTTGTCTTCCTTCTTCCACTCCCCACTTTCTCCTTTTGTTCCTTGCTTCTCACTGTTTCTTCCTTCATCCCTCAAGCAGCTTGTCGGTTGCCTAGAGGAGCCCACCAACCCAGCCTGTCCCCACAACCCCACACCTGCGTCCCTTATTGCTGACATGATCAGCAAGGTGCCTGAACCTCCATCCTGTTTTCTCCTGTTCAAATAACTTTGCAGGGTGCTGTCACGTGGGATGCGTTACCCCATTTTTATTGCAGGATCTTAAACTGCTCTGATAAGAACTGCAACCAGATTTTGGTATGTACTTATCAGAGAATTATAGAATGGTTTGGGTTGGAAGAGACTTTTAAAGGTCATCTGGTCTCCCCTGAAATGAATAGGGACATCTTCAACTCAACCAATGCTAGAAGTGTTTCTGTTACTCTTAACAACTTTCTTGGACTATTTTATTTTTTTTTTAATATTTTGCTGTTTGCAAGTTAGTGGTGGAGAAATTTTAACACCTGAGCTGGCTTCTGACCCAAGTGAACTGCTGCTTTTAAAAGCTCCCTTTGGAGAAATCATCTCTCTGTGAATGCATACAGGTAGTCAGAGCAGCCTTGATCTTAATGCACCACTGACTTAGGACCAGAAACTAGGGCAAGTGTAGAAATAGAGAGCTTTTCCTTCAGCCAGGGAATGCAGAACCCAGTTGGAGGCTGCCTTGCTTTGAATGCTGTGCAGGTCTGAGTGCAGGGATGAGTAACATGCTGACTGATGCTTGAAGGACGTTTTCAGCCCCCCCCACGGTGATTACGGTTCAGTGATGGGGAGGGAGATGCGGATAGCTTGATCTTGGAGCTGGTTTCCATTTCGGGATGACATCCTGAAGTATGGCCAGGGCCACGGAAGGATGAATTTGTGAGAGGAGGAGGTTGGAAGTATTTTTGAATCCAAGGTGAAAGAGCCCAAAATAGCTACTTTTAACGGGTGAATTAGTCTGGATATTACCTGGAGGAGAAGAGAAACACCAACAGGTAAGGAGATCCTGGGTCCAGAGCCCTTAGAAGGGGAAGAATATCTCAGGATCTTTATGTGACAGCTTGGTTTTGCTGCTTTTCTTGTGGCAGGAATGCTTGTCAGGAGAGAGGGACCTTTTTTGCTGCTACCCGACCTGTTGTTCTGCTCACTTTTCTCTCTGGGCCCATGTTGCCTAAAGCCACCTGTGCTGGAAGATTTCTAGGGTTCAGCTATCTTCCAATAGAAAAACTAACTGAGGTGGGACATGAGGATGCTTACAAAGGTGCTACGGGTTGAAAACCTTCCAGGCATCCCTCTTGCTCCTGAAGGATGCAAGATCATCTGTGTCTTGAGTTTTTAATTCTAGTCCCCCACTTCAGTGGGGAGAGCTGTTATTTGTCACCATAGAACCCTGATATTGGCTGCTCCAGTTCCTCCCAAGGACTTGAAGACAGCAGTCTCTAAATGCTGCTCTGTGTTCAGGTGTCTGCTCAAGGGGACTGCTCCTCTGTTCCTTTCAAAGCAGCCATATATAGTAGGAGATTAAGCTTTTGAAGACCTCTCAAAGAATGAATTGGCTGCTTCACTGTAGGTATCAGAAATACTTACTGATTCAAGACCATGGCTTTCTTCAGTAAAGAGCATGATTTTTACCTCTGCAAGCCAATTCAACCACACCGGCAGTAGGGCAATCCAACCCGAAAGGAGAAAAGTTGCTGTTTTCCTCTCTGACTTTGATAGATGGTGCCCATTAGTCTTAAGCTAATATACAACTTGTCAGCTGCCCTGGGGTATCCAACATCTGGGTAAAAATTTCAGACATATTTCCAGTGAATAAACATAGATACCCGCTGAACTGATTTCTTCTGAGCTAGAAACACAAATTTTAAGATATTGTCCCTCTCTAGATGATCCACTATTACCCTTGTCACCAGTGGGAAAGTATAAGTGTCTGCAATTCCTATCCCAGAGCCCTTCTTTTATGGTCTTGTGTCCTTTGTTGCTGGTGTCAATATCCTGCTGTATTGCTGTTTCCCTAGAGATGTCCCTGATCCTTTCCAAATCTTACTGCCAGTGCTGTCACAGCCTGAAAACAATGGCACTGTGGAAGTACCAGCTGGTCAAATACAACCACTTCTGTATCTTTTGAAGTCTGTTTTTCCCACCTTGTGTTCTGGCAGACGATTCCTCAGAGCCTTTCTGGTGCAGAGATCTGGGGACATAAATTCTAGACGGGCACATTTACTTCTCTCAGGCCATGATAGTGGAGAAATGATTCACATTTATATCTTTGGGAACAGACATGCTCAGCACTGATCCTATGACGCTCCTGCTTTTCTCACATGCAGTCTTTAGGAGTATGAGGCTCTTTCCGCGTGCTGTTGGAGGACTGCAGCAGCTCATGCTGACTGGAAGTCCTGGGAAGAGTGATCAACCTGTGGAGACTAATGAAGGTGAATGTAGTACATCTAGAAGGGCTGTGGATCTCATCTCACTCGTGTCTACCCTGACTACTGAAAACCAGTACCATCCGCAGAGCACTTCACAGCTAGAAGTCTGAATAAACAAGCAGTGTAAACGTGCTGGTTGTCTTAGCTGTGCTTGAATCAGTCCTTCCCTGACTTCCTACTGACTCTGCTTCTTCTCTATGCCTGCAAATCTGCACAGAGACCAGAAGCACCCCATCTGCATGAAACTGTCAGCTGTAATCAACCATGAAAAACCATCTATCAGAGACCAAGTTTCATCAGCTCTCGGCTCATGAAGCTGTTACGTGCCCTTACCTTGACCCTATTGCAGGTCTGTTCCCAGCAGAGATGGAGGACGCAGGGCCCTGAAACTGGCTGTTATGCTATCCCCCTAAAGGAGGGACTAAAAATAACTTGATGGATTTGTAGAAAATCCTGTGTTGCTTAAGCATCTTTGGGTTGTTTGGTTGATTTGTTTGGGTTTTTTTAAACTTCTCTGTCATTTTTCTTTTTGTTCAAAATTGTTTTTGCTGAAACCTTGAGTGATGTTAGAGCAGTGACCTTCAGGGGCAGGAAATCAAGCTTCCCACTGAACAGCCGTTCCAACGGCTACACTTCAGTATATGTAGGTGAGCACATCCCTTCTAGGTAGGGAGGCCCAGCGGATGGGATAGCCCTGATGCCTTGGGCTCAAACTTTGCACCGTTAGGGAACCTGGACCTTGGATCTGAGCCTTCTAGCCCTTTTCCCAGGTTACGAGGATATTGTACAGTGTTTTGACAGCTGAAACAACCTGGAAATAATGAGCTTGAAGCAATGTTTTCTCTCGTGTCCTCTTACTATTTGGTGAGCAAGATATATCATTTAGCAACTGAGGCTGGGGCTGTTTGCTCAGGGCTATTGTTTAATCAGAGAGTGTGAGCGGGGCTCTTACAGAGTCTCTTCCCACGTTTTTCATATTGCTGGCAGCTGGTTATTATTTTCCCACACGGCTTTAGGTCAGCAGAGAAGACAAGGACCCAGACAGTGTGGTTCAGATTTGACCAATGTAATCACTTGGATAGCATTATTTGTTTTGTTTCCAGGATTGTGTTTCTAGAGTTATCTTTTCACGTTTCTAGAGCTTTCTAGATGCTGATAAAATGTGTGAGTTTTCCTACTCTGCAACTGTAATTCTGCCATCTTTAGTTGTGTTATACGTCCTAGCAGTATTTTCTGTTTCAGTGGCTGCAATTTTAAACTCATTCTTTTTATGGGAGCTCGGAGGTATCTTGTGGAAATCACCGCACTGGAGAGCAGTAAGTTTAGTTATTCAGATTAAATCCATTCACACGTGTGTTTGCCTCAGTCAATAACAGAGTTGACAAGAACTGGAACACAAAGCCTTGTTGGCCATGGATGCATAAAAAATGACTGGGGAATTAGAATAATAGTGGAGAAAAAAATACAGGGTCTGTGACTGTTGTGGCTCCTTCTGAGATCTTAACTGCAAGCTGAGGTAGAGGGGAATGCAAAACTAGCTATAGCATATGGAGTTTAGCTTGAGCCTGCATGGTCTCATGCTATCCAGAAGATGAAACGAGGACAAAAACCAGGAAAGCATCATCTGTGTGGGAGCAAGGAAGCCTACAATGGAGCTGCCGGGGGTCAGGGTTGTGTATGTGCTCCTGAGCCTGTGGGCACTGCTTCAGGCTTCAGCAGATCTCTGTGATTTTTTTTCCAGCAATGTGTGAGGTGAGGAGGATGGAGAACTTCTCTGTCTTCCAAAGGATGGAGGTGAGGATGCTTATGGCACCTTGTGGTTCTGCTCAGATGGCAAGGACAAGCCTCTGGTGAGCCTCTCTGATATGACCACTGTGAAGTCAATTAAAACTTCCAAGTCCCAATATCAATTCGTCTCTCCTCAGCTGTACTGGAAATCAACATGGGGAGGAGATGGTTATTGATGCTCTCTCAGATGTCTCTGTTTTCTTAGGAAAGACTTTTCTGCCCTGTGGCAGCAGAAGCCTTGTTGGTTGAACTGTCCACTGGAGAGCTGGTGATGTTGGGCTTGTTCATAAATTGTCCCCAAGGTGGTAATCTTGCAGACTGTAGGTCTCTCTTCTCTTCTGTCAACGTATTTATGTGGGTGTAGAAAAGGAAGAGGCTAGGGGTAAGCACAGTAGGTGTGGGGAATGCTGAACACAAAGAGTAGCAATCAACCAGGTGCATTCAGAAAGTTATTTTAAAAAAAAAGTGCAAATTGCAGTCCTGAAATATCCTAATTAGGAATTCTGAATTTGCTCGGTAGGATCACAATTAAAATATTCAAGATAAGCAGGAAAGGAAACATGTCTCCCCTTCTTCCTTCAGAATGTCTGACTTCTCTTTCCTTCATTGTAACATTTCAAAGGTGTTTTTTGTTCCTGAAACACAAGGCACTTGTTCCCACAGGGAACATGCTTATATTTTGGCTGCTTTGGTTAATTATAGAGAATAGATTCCCCAGTATTTCTGTCTGATTCAGACGCCCATATGTAATCATGCAGAGGGCTATTTATCTTTACTAAGCACTTAATTCTGAGTGTCACTCTCAAAGAAAACAAAAATAACTGCAGCTATATTCAGTGGAAAGCAGCAGGAGCTTTGGCTGTAACAGGGGAGTGCCAGGTTGTGATTTAACTCTGGCTGTTGTGCACAACAGCATAGCAATGGTCATTCTGCTCTGCTGTGTCGGGCTGAGCGCAGGGCTTTTTGCATCGCAGGGATATCCTTAGCTCCTGCAACCATCCGGCAGCCAAGGCAGGCAGCAGAGATTCCTTGCAGAAGCTTGGTATGAGCCTGTCCTCCGAGGGCAGCATCAAGAGTGGCTTGAGGGAGGATGGAGGGAACAGACTTATTTTTGCAAATTGATGAAGGTTTGATTTTTCACATTAATGAAACAGGTGTCATACAGAGCCTGGGGAACAAGCGGAGGCAAAGCCAGAGGGACTTAGGATGTATGCGTGGGATTCTTTTTTCATCTGCTAGGATTCCCCCAAGACCTTGCTCCCATCTGCTTTTGTCATTGCTGTGAGATGCTCCTTGCTGCGAGTCCCAACCCCTGGGATTCTGCAGAGACCTTGGCTCCTGTAGCATCTGGATGTCTGGGCTGGTTCTTGTGTGAGTCCACGGTGTGTTTGTTAACCTCAACTCTGTTGGAAAGCAGAATGGCTGCTTTTGGAGGAGACTTGCCTGTGAAATAGGGGGATTGTGGTCACGCTGTGCTGTGCCAGGCTACTGCTCCTGGTCTGAGTTATCCTCAGCTCAAATCACCTGTCTTTGGGTGACAGCTGCCTGTGTCCGTGAAAACCTAGCTCACGGAGTAAATGCCAGTAGATGGTGCTCAAGAACATGCACGAACCAGAACGTGGTAGCTGTGGAGAAGCAGATAAAATACTTCTCCTGTCCCTCTAGCAGCGCCTGTTTTCCTGGAAAGCTTTCACTTCCCATGTCTGTGTTTCCATGGGACTCTGCAGAGGGCGATAGGCTATGCTGCCAAATTCTGCCCTTGCTGAATTGCCTGCAGGCCAGACCGTGCTGGCCTCCCAAGGAGGGGACTGGAGTTATGCCCCATCTGTTTGGGGGGTGATCCTCTGCGCATCCTTCCAGGTGCAGGAACTCTCTTGCAGAGCTCTGAGCATCTTGCTGCCCGGCTCCTGGCAACTCCCTCCGAGTTCTAAAAACTTTTGTTTGGTGGGAAAGTAACTTGAAACTTGCTTGTTTTGCGTATAGGGTTTTGGGTTAGTTTTTTGGGTTTTGTATTTTTTTGTAGAGCAGTGAAAAATAAGCTGTACTTACAGAAGGGTGAGCCAGACTGACATTGCAAACAGGACAGAGTTTGTAAGACTGCTTGATTATCAGTAACCAGAATCTGCCCTAGTGCTGGGCTGTTTCCTGTTCTCACAAGTCTTTGAAGTCAGATCTCTGTCTGTGTCCTGCTGCAGACTTCTGCTCCCATAGCCACACAAAGGATCGAATGAAGCAACTGTGAAAACAGCAGAGCTTTTCTTCAAAGAGAGAAGTGTGTAGAGTAACTCTAGTGTAACATTGTCTGTACATATACTGCTTGAGAATGTCAGGGTATTTGTGTAATCGATAATTTTCATGCATTAATTTTTTGGCTTATGATCACTTATTTAATAATATCATCCTCATAGGGAATGATTTCACAGCAGATATTCTTCTGGATTTTCTTTTGAGGAATATGAATGCTTTTTCTTCCTCAAAGGCTTTTTGCCCATGACAGACACTCAGAAAATAAGAAATCTGCTGGTTCATTGCTCCATGCAGGGTCAGGACTCAGACCAGGGAGCAATAGCAACAAGACCCTATTGGAGCCACTTAAGGATTGTCAGTTCATAGTAGAACTAGTCTGCAGTGTGCTCTGAAGACAACCCAAGAAGCTCCAGCTGCTCCCTAGCAGGGTTTCAAAATGATGCTCATGTAAGTTGATCCATGTAACCACATTCATTTTGGGGACAAGTCTGGCATGCCCTTCTCTGACAAAAACTTGTGTTAATTTTAATGTTTTCACTCCTCTGGGAAAGGGGCCACCGGGATCTGGACTTAGTCCTCTTCTGAGCAGCTTGCACAGAGGCAGGCACCCGTGTCTGTGAGCGCATGGGCCCATACCAGCTCTTAACTGCTGTCCCTGGAGCCAGCAAACTGCTGTTGGTTCTTCCAGCTTCTAACTGCTGTGGATAACCAGGCAGCCTGCCTTGCTGCAAAGAAACTTTGTACTGGAACACAGAGAAGGAGATTTCTGTTTCAGTCTGATCGGCTGATCATTGGGGGGATGTCCAAGGGCTACTACTGCTTTGCTGAGACTGGTGATAGTTGTTGATGATTATCTCTTCAGTGTCAGCTCTGGCACTTCATAGTGAAACCATGTTTCCAGATTACGCCTGCGCTCATGTATTTATCATTTATCTGAGTTTGAGATGTTACCAAAGTGTTTTAAAATGTTCATCTTCTTGCAAACAAACTCTCTGTCCCCAAAGTAGGGCAGATGATCTATGCTTATTCCAAGACTTTCTTCCTGCCCTGATGGGCAGTGTGACATTTGTCTAAGGGTGTCTGGCACTCCTTCTTGGCAGCCTTGCCCCTCTTCCAGTGCCACAGCTTTTCCAGCTGCGCAAGTGATGAACTGCATCGGTTTCCAAAGTGATTCACAGCCCTTGGAGGGACTGTAAAGTCATCATTGGGAAGTTATTGTCATTTTCCCGCTTTTGAGGTGTTGCAGTTATTTCTGTGGGGTAGGGTAAATTGGGGATGGGAGGCAGGTAGAGACTGTGCGTCAACAATTTTGAAAGGCTAAAATACAATGAATCCTTTGCAGGACATTGCTCAATGGTAGCTTAATTTGCATTAACTGCACGCAGCTAAGAGGATTCATATTATGCTGTGTTCTCCCATATCAGGTTGGCTTTTGCTATATCAGCTACATTGCCTGCACTTCCTAGCTGGCTTTTCAGGGCCAGGCTGATGCCTCAGCTCTTATCTCCTTTCCTGTCTGTGGCAGATTTCTCCAGATCAACTTACCTGTCCCCACATGCAGGGCATGGTTAATCTGAGCACTGTAATGGCTGATGGAACATCACAGTTCTTTCACAATCTGGAGTGGATTTGCCCTAGGAGCATCCCCTTCATTGGCCGTGAAGTGTGGATGGGTAATGCTTAACCTTTTGAGGAGTCCCTTGAAGAGGGAATTATTCTTTTCTTGGCATCAGTGAGTATGGAAAGGAGCTGCACGACTCACTAGGTTAATTCCTGAGGGTGAAATTAGTTCCCAACATGAGTCTTCCCTCTTGTGTGGAAACGTTTGATTCTCATGGAGTGTTTTGCCTGCAAAGGGCTGAATGTATCATATCAATTTGAACGTACTTAATTCCACAAATCAGCACCTGCTCAATGAAGTCCCAGAATGAGCCTCTACATGTGTGTTATTTTTGGGTGCAGAATAGGGGAGCTGTTCAATTCAAGCTGATTTGCAAGGATAAACTGAAGTGAGAGAATAGCACTGATTCAGCTCAGCAGTCCTCAGATTCCACACTAATGTCTATTAATGATTTAGCACAACTATT
Source organism: Trogon surrucura (assembly GCA_020746105.1). NCBI lineage: Eukaryota > Metazoa > Chordata > Aves > Trogoniformes > Trogonidae > Trogon > Trogon surrucura. The sequence continues at coordinate 47,361,235 of CM036621.1, read as the reverse complement.
GAAAACATGGAAAATCAGATATTGAAGGAAAATCAGATGTCCTAGTTGACTTCATCTCCAGGCATGAAGTGTCACTTAGGCTTTTCAACAGTTTGCCTTTTTATCATCAGCAGGACATAATAACTACAGTGGCTGCTGGATTGGCAACATGAATACATGAAGATAGACGAGCTAATGTGTGTTTTTTCTCCTTAAGTACAGCTCTGTTCAAGACATGGCACACCTGGTTCCACTTTTTTCATCTCAGTGATATGCCATTGCTGGGAATTGTATGCTCACAGAATCGTTGATGTTGGAAGGAACCTCCAGAGGTCATCTGGTCCAGCCCCCACTGCTCAAACCAGGTCACCTACAGCCAGTTGCCCAGGACTCTGTCCAGACAGCTTTCGAGTATCTCCAAAGAGGGAGACTCCACAACCTCCCTGGGCAGCCTGTGCCAATGTTCAGTCACCCTTATAGTACAAAAGTATTTCCCAATATTCAGAGGGCATCTCCTGTGTTTCAGCTTGTACCCATTGTCCTGCTGGCGATGCATTGCCTAATGCAGCCGAGGACACCATTATCCATCTTTGCCATGGTGGCACGCTGCTGGCACGCATTCAACTTTGTTCACCAGGACACCCAGGTCTTTTTCTGCAAAGCTGCTTTTTGGGCGGTCAGCCCCCAGCGTGTCTCATGGGATACAGTGTCAAAAATGTCTGCTTTGTTTGCTTAAGTATTCCTTGATGTGATCCTGTTCCATCAAGGGCACATCTTCCTTGCTCCAGCCTTTCTCCCAAGGACACTTATCAGACAAGCTGCAAGGACGAATCTTAGTGTGGGTCCAGCATAGCTGGTTTTTGTTGCTGGCCAGCATAGATGCCTCTAGAAACCTCAGTAGTTGTCTTACACCACTGGGAAGTGGGGGAATCGCCTCATTTTATGGACTTGTTGAATTTGTGTAGAATTTGCTTCTTAAGTACCTTGTTGAGAAGAGCACAGGCGGCCTCAGGGAGGAAGGCTGACTGCTGGCCTAAGCCTGGAGAGTGGCATCTATTCCTGGGGAGGAGACTGAGAGGGAAACTTTTTCTGCCCAGGCCTGAGAGGGAATCTCAGCTCTACAGGGGCTTTTCAGGAGTGGATGATGGTGCTGATAGGAGGGTAGCTGACTGTGTCCGTGCTGTCTAGAGAAGAGCCAGGGGGCTTGCATCCACCAAATCATGGATCCACAGCCAAGTCCTTGAGAGCCAGTAGGTTTCTTCCCCAGGAGAAGCTAGTCTGTGCTCCCCTTAGGGTAACAGATTTGCATATATCTGTATTTTAGATCCCCAGTGGGCTGCAGCACTCTCTAGATGGCTGCACGCTGCAGTGTGTGTTCTGTTAGCCAGTCACAGGAAGGGTGATGTTTTATTTTCTGAATTTCAAAGGGGCTTATACACTTGGGTATTCAAAATGAATAATTCTGGCTGCTTTAAAGCAATTATCTTCTTTCAGTGAGCAGTCTTCAAAGAAAATGTTATTGTAGATAAGCCATTAGGGACGCAGATGAAATGCTCTGGGGCTGTTATGAAGAGACCACTCCTTCAATTGCTGATCCTTGCCCCCCTCCTGCATAGCCCCTTCCACAGGGAAATCTATCTTTCCTATAAAATGAGCTGTGAGGTATTGGAAGCTGGTATCTGTGCCTTTTTGGGATTTTGAAGTGGTTGGGATACATCAGAGGCTCTGAGGCTTGTCGATACAAATGCACCCAGGTTCTATTACATCCAAACTGAACTGGGCAATTGGAACTGCTGAGTAGTTTCCCTCTTACAGATTTCTTACAGCAGCTAATCCAAGGGGTGCCCAGCCTGGTCAAAGTGATGGAGTCCTAAAGGCTAATGCCAAGTAACATATTGGCATCTCTGAAAGCAGTGCTATGAGCTTGTGTGCCTGCTGATAGGTGTGAGGTGTGCTCTGCTGAGGCATGGGTACCATAGCTGGAATATCCGCTCCTTCAGAGAAGCAATGCCAAGTGGAGAGCTGCCTCTCTGTTCTGCATGAGCAGTCCTGATGCTCCGATTTCCCACCCCTGCCTCAACTTTTGGCCTGACTTACAAGACACCATGCTGGTGTTTTCTGGTTGTTTTTTTTAGATTGCGCATACAAGTGTGATGAGCAGCAAGGCTGTGGGATGGAGAGGTTTGTGCTGGGCAAGCTTGTGCCCGCTGGCTCTTGGGGTTGAATTTCACTCTCGATGCCTCAGAGCAGATGGGTGTGGCATTAGGCAGCTGACCAGGGTTGTAAAAAAAAAAAAAAATTAAAAAAATCCAAAACAAAAAAAACCCTGCACACTAAAAAAGGCTGTTTAAAGCTTTAATGTGCCTTGCCTGTCCTTGCATCAAGCTTTGTACATCTGTTTTGCTTCAGGGCCCAGCTCTGATCCACCACGGACGTTCAGGGTTTAACTTCTTTAGATCCTGGCTCTAGCTGTTCTGACAAATCTGGCTGTATTTGGCCCATCTGGACTGACATGATCCATCGGAGTCAGGGTCATCGCTACTGCGATGCCTCCAACCTGTGTGTTGGGGCAGTGGCTGCTGTGCCTGCCTGCTGCTCCTGTTGGTGGCTCAGGTGGCAGATACAGCTCTCCAGATACAGGGTCAGTGCTGGGAGCATCAAATGCTATGTTATGTAGCATGAATTATTCCCTGTGCACATGTGTTTTGTGTAGGCAACATCGTATCTGGGCAAAATGAGCTTGCTTTAAATTTTGTGAGGCACACCTAACAGAGCTGGTCACCTGAAACCATCACTGGTTGTGGAGCAGTGATGCCACTTCTGCCAAAGTAGTGCCCAGGGAGCTGGAAAACCCCAGGATCTCGATCAGGCTGTTGGTGGCACAGGGTCTGGTGTGTTTGGAGATGGTTTGCATGCTGTTAGCAGCCATGAGGGAAGGTCCAGAGCAATATACTGTTCAGTCCCTCCACCATCGGATGCTTCTCTCTTTTGCTCTTTGCTCTAGCTAATTATACAGTCCTCCTCCTGTGGCCATGAGTCCCTGTACAGACATAGTGGGGATGGGATAACATGAAGATCACTCGTCTTACCTGAGCCACAGAAAGGTGTTGCCAAGCCAGAAGTAACTGGTTTTACTTCAGGATTCTTAAGCGCAAGGCTATTTTCTTTCCCTGAGACACTATTAAGCCAGGTCAAAAAGCAAGGATAAGCTCCCCAAAATGGAATGGCAAAGAAGAGCATGTTGGATTGATATTTCTTCTTTTTATTTTTTCTTTTAATTCTTTTTGGAGTGAAATCAAAGTAGGAAAGGCAACAGGAGAGCGCCATGGGTGTGCTTCCATGCATGGAACAGCTTGTTTAACACTTCTCCAAGTGTTGGGAGATCCCACAGAGTGGTTACTTTAAGGTTTTTAGATGCTGCAGTGCCGCATTGCATAAGCCCTCATGGTCATTGTGTTGCTGTTGAAATGTGAATTTATGGTTGTGTCTTGGAGCTGAGAAGGGAAAGGAGCTGCTCATCACCCCTGCTCTCCTCTCTTGAGAGGCTGGCAGACTTCCACTGCTTTTACCTACTTCTGGGTGGCTTTTTCAACACACCTGTACTTGCCTGAAATGATACCTGCAAAAATGTGTTTCTCTATGAACAGGTGACACCAGTACCCTCTACCACTGCTCCCAATCCCACTCCAATCCCTGCCTAGTGCTCTGCTCAGCAACATTGGATGCAAGAGGGGAGAGCAAATGCAACATGACCTGAGGTGAGGGTCAAGTCTGCTGTGGCTTAGGAAGAACTATGGTAAATATTTTTTTGCTAGCTATGTTTTATGGTCACATAGATTCAAAATAAGTCATGCCTGGTACCTGGAGAGGAAGTGTAGCTCAAAACTTCTTGTTAACTCTCAACTTGAGAGAGATGGGGTGCTTGGTCCTGCAGTAAAATGGAAAGTTGGTTGATAGCAGCACGAGACACAGGAGAGAGCAAAAGTGCCAAGATGCTACACTCATAGTAGCTTCACAGCAGCTTGTGAAGGTAAGAGAAGATGCTTTTCATGCAGGGTGCATGGACATTGAACTCCTGCTTTCTGAGAGGTGCCTGCAGTGGTATTGTCTGTGCTCTGGGCTGCACTGTGCTTTAGTGACTTTAGTGATGACTATGTTCACTCTTCGTTGGACTTCATGAGATGTGACTGGAATCTGCTCACTGAATATCATGATCTACCAGCTCTGAACTGTCTGCTCTTTCCCAGAGAAAACCTCCAAACATGCTGTTTCTGTTCCCAGTCTTACACTCTTTTAATGAGTTAGGAAGTTTTTCTCTTATGCAAACTGAGATTGGGTGAGGGGGGAATATCTCGATGGCAGCAGGTGCTGAAAACATTGCTGCCTGCAACAGGTGATGAAAGCCAGGAGGCAGGCTGAAGATGAGAGAGATTGGCAGGAAGAAACCTGCAGCCCTCTTTGCAGATATGTCTAAGTGATATGTTTGCATTGGCAACTATGAGTCACGGGATGCAATAGCTCTGTTTCCTGAGTGCCTTTTCCTTTGAGCTCAGTCAGTTTCTCAAGAAAGACTTCAGGGAGCAGGGATTCCTAGCAAAGATCTACCTAGCACTCATGCAGCAGCTCTCTTCAAGAGCCCCTGTGCCAAACCCTGCACAAAACGGGCAGTTGCCATGCCGAGGGCCTGCATTGGGGTTGTATGTGGCAGTGCATCACCATGTTCTTGGATTTGAGAGAAAAACATCTCCGCCCTGAGAAAAACGAGTCTCAGCCTTCCTTCCCGTGGGGTCTCCTTGGGTGCTTCTGCATGTGTCCTGTTACTTGGAGCATTTCATTCTCTGTAACAAACAGGCCTTTCTAAGCTCAGCCTGTGTTAGCAGCTGGGGTGCGAGGAACCCATCTTGTTTCTTTGCAAAATACTTGTCTGTACATGCACCCTCTGAGGCTTATCAAGTCTCTCTTCTAATTGTAAATAACAAATATTTTTTCCCCACAACCTCCATGTGGTGTAAGCATAAACCAGTACTATCTGTAGGGGGAAAAAACATGCTCTCAGTCACCAGGGTCTCCATACAAGGACATCTTGTATGCATTCTGTTTCTGAGTTTCTGAACTTAAGTAAGTGAAAATAACCTAGCTGGATGTGAGTATGACTATGTTTGCAGGGACATCTTGAGAGCACTCTAGTGTTTCTGATGTTCAGCCTCTTCTATGCACTCGGTCCCTTTGTCGCTGCAGTGTGGCACCAGGAAAGCTGTGTGTGTACTGTGTCTTCCTTCACAAGGGGAAGTCAGAAGCAGAAGAGAACTGAGTTTATTTGGGCACAAGCCTGTGTACATGGCTTTGCCACAGACTGCCCTGTTGGCAGACACAAGATGCTGAGACAGTGACCTCAGGACCTTCAGGAGTGTAAACCAAGATGCTCTCCAGCAGGCATAAAGATGCGTTCACCAAGGACCACCTGAATGTGCTTTGCTTACCTGGCTCACAAGGTATAACCTGGCTTGCAAAACCCTCCTGACAACAGATGAGAGCATCTCATAGGTGGGGTTTAATTTCTGTGCAGCTCAAATCCTCTCTGGGAACAGAGACATTGGTTCTAGTTTGGCAGCCTCGCTTTGTTAATATAACACAGCGTAGAGGAAACGCTGCATTCGAATTCTGGCTCAAGTATGTAATGCACATTTGGAAAATGAATTGTGATTTATAATGAAGCCTGTACAACCCAGCATGACTGCACAGTTTGGCTGCCTGTGTACGTGCTCATCTCCTAGGGTTTCTTTATAACTTCTCAATGTTTTATTTCACACTCCGTGTTTCCCTGCTGAGCCTGTCAACCTGGAAATTAGACTCTAAGGGGGCTTAGCCAACCAGAGTCAATTGATGCCATTTACAGCCTATTTCAAACAGTCTGCTGGTCACCACACACTTTTACTACAGCCCTCAAAGTACATCTGAGCTTGCTTCAGCCTATGAGAATGGGATGCTTCTCACCTGTTGTGTGGAGGATCCCTTCCTGGGCCTTGGAGTTAAGCAAATGAGCCCATCTCTTGGGCTCCTTCAGCTCTCATGCTTCTGCCTCACTCTGTGCCACGTCCTTGTTCTAGCAGGCTTGCTGCCTTGCTTGAAATACTTGCCTGAAATACTCATGGGCCAACTTCTAACAGAGACCAGAAATCTGTGTCACTGCTCATGGGCTGAAGTGTGGAAGTAAGTAGCACTTGTTTGATAAGCTTGCTCCCTGTAATGAGAAAACATCCTGGTGTGATGTGAAAGGTGCCTTTGAAGCCTCAAGAGATTCTGGAGAGAGGAAAAATAAGGGGGGGGGAGGTCTAATCCTAAATTTAATTGGCATTAAGAACTTGCCTTTTGTGTATTAAAATTCTGCGCCAGCATGATAGCTGTGCTGTGATTATTGCAGGAATGAGTGAGAATTCCTGTGTGTTCAATTTGCCATCAGCCATGGATGTGAGTGTCAGTTCCCTCTAATTATACAGATCAGTAGTTTTCCTTTGGCATTGATCATATTTCGGCACAAAGGCACTCAAAGTGCTCTTATGACAGTTTGCCCACAAACTGACGTGGCCTCCTTTTGCAGCAGAAGCGTCTTCGGTGGAACTAAAATCCTGCGTGTCCTTGGGTCTCAGTGTACCTTCCGAGGAGAGAGCCACAGCTCCTGGGGAGCAGGGGGGGCAGCTTTCTTCCAAAGAAAACTTGGCCGTTGCCTTGCATGGGTAGTCCAGCCTACAGCCATAGCTTTTTGACTCTCTCTGATCCAGGTTTGGCCCGCAGCCTTTTGACTGTTGACTACTAGAGTCAATACCCTTCAGACTGAGCCCAGGAAGTTTTCCTTTCCTCTTGAAATCTATCCTGGTTTTGTTTCTTCGGAAGTGTTTAGAGTTTCAGCTAAGTTAAATGTACCTTTTCAGAAGTTCAGGCAGTACTTTGTAGAGAGGCATGGATAAGGAGTGTACAATGTGAGTTCACCAGAGTTCATAAACTGTTTGCAATTCCCCAGTCGTCACTGGAGTTAACACTAATTCAGGATCCTCAACTGGAGGCTGGGTTTTAAAAGCTTGTGTGTGCAAAAAATAGTACTTGGCTTTGATCATCATATCCACCATCTGAGAGCTGAATTGTTTATCCCATGGAAGAAAAAAAACCTTTCATTTTTGTAGCCAGCTGAAGCAGGTGTGAACTCTGACTACAGATAAGGCAGCCTTAAAGTATCAGAAGTTTTATTTCTGTGCTGTAAGTCAAAAGCACTTGTGGAGATGAGTGGGTTTTAAGACCCAGTGTAGAAGCAGGATGCATGGGGCCAAAAGAATATTTACAAATTGTGGTGATCTGTCTCAAAATAAAGCTAGCACCTCCTTTATGCACAGGGATTCTATTGCAAGCTGTTCTGATTTTCCTGCAAGATCTCTAGCTCTGTTTTTTTTCCTTGACTCTCACTGTGACATTCCCAGCTCCTGAAATGCTTCAGGAATGAATTCATTATGATTTGACGTCATTATCTTCAGAAGGATTCAGTGGGTCAGGATGTCCTATTTAATATGACCACATTAACAACCTGTTAACAGTGGAAGTCTTAAATTTTGTGGGTTTGATTGTGTTTGTTTTTTCAGGAGTTATTGGTTTTCCAGATAGAGAAGCACTCATCAAGCAAAAATCCGGCTCTTCCAGAAAATTGTCTTGATATGAGTTTAGGTAGGAAATATAAGACCCTTAGCCGTTGTTATTGCAGAAATCATCTTTTTTTTTTTCTTCTGGAATTTTGCTTTGAATGATGATCTTTGTGCTATGTTTCCGCAAGTGTAGATGTCTGTGCAGTTCCACCATGAGACTGGGATTGTACATCTGCTTTAATGTTTCATCAAGGACTGAGAGATGCATCAAGGTAGAGCTGAGTAGGCTTACACAGATTTGGATCTAGACATCTGAATGACAAAGCAGTGTGTCTGGCTGATTCTTTAGAGAGAAAAAAGTGGATGAATGCAAGTGGCAGAGCTGATATGGGAAACTGAGAAGACCCGTGTGTGTAACTCCTGGCCCTGCTGGTAGAAAGGAGAGCTGGGCACACCATCTGCTGCTCAGAGAGGACCTATACCAGCATCCCTCACTCCCACCATCACTTGACCAGGAGGGCAATGGGGCTGTAGCTCCTGTCTAGGTTTTGGGTTGCCCTGGGTGTTTTGTGTGTGTGTGCTAGGCTGGGAGGAAAGGTTATGGATGGTTCTTCATTTGCTCCGTTTCCTGAAAAAGATCAATGTGCAGAGGCTTCTGCTCGCTTTTGCTGCCTGACATGTCTTTTTGAGGACTAAAGTGGTGTTTTGAAGACTGTCTTTAAGACTACTGGACTCAAAACCTCTGAGAACTGAAAACATTAGTAGTGTTCCCCAGAAAGGCGGGCGAAGGTGATTTGGACAAAGGGTCTTCACACCATTCAGCTGCGTGGCAGCACCATTCTGATTTGGCAGATCTATCCTGAGCAGGGATGTCTGCAGCCATCTATGAAACTCTGCAGTTTGGGGCTTCTTGAATTTTTCTTTTTACCAGGCACATTGATGTATCTGTATCAAAGTAATGAGGGGACCCCACGTCCCCTGTCTCAAGCACAATTTGAACTATGGCACTGTATTTTCCTGCACACGCCCGTGCTGCAGAAGATTATATGCTTTGGAGTTGTGCAAATGTGTTTAACCAGCTATCTTTGCCTTCCCTCTGCTATAGAGTCTGTAGCTTTGAACCCCACCGCTGTCTTAGTTTCTTTGCATAAGGAACACAGCTTCAATGAGTGGGATTACTCCAGTTCATGTTAATTTAGGTACAATTCTAGAGAGCGATACTCCTTCTTTGCATGGGTTTTACTGCATATTTTATCTCAAAATGCTGCAGGCTGTGTACATTAAGCAGCACTCTCTAAAATGCAGTAGTTGAAGGTAGAGAAGGATATGCACATCTTAATTGAACATCTGTCCTAGAAGGAGGTGAAAAAGCAGTTGTCTGCCGGTAGTTCTCATGCTGTCAGCAAGCAGAGGGCTGGTCTTGTTTACTGGATCTTAGCGAACTACCCAACCTAGCTGCATCAGGTCCTCTGAAGGGCCCCATGTTACTCTCTGCATATGCTCCCTGTATCACTTTGTGCCAGCCTTGGGTCTGCTGTACCCAAATCTAGAGCATGCTGGACCATCGTGAGGTCCCTGAGGTACCGCTGCCCTGCTCTACAATGTCTCCCCTTGTCCTTCCCTTCAAAGGAGGGGACAAAGCTCATCCATTGCTGCTGAATGGCTCCCCATGGGACTAAACCAGGTTGACTCTGCATCCTGGGTATCCCTTGGCCAAGCATAAATCCCTCTTCACTCCTGCTGTGAAAGCAAACATCGACAGCAAGGACCTTGGCAGGGCCTTGCCGCTGCCTACCCCAGTGCTGCTGCCCAGTGTGAAACACCAGGGACCTCTATCGCGTTTCTGCTCCAGCAGCTTCAGACAAAGAGAGCTTTGTGTTTGTGTCTCGTGTCTTAATTTTAATGAAGGCGTGTTTTTGCCCATGCCGCAGTCGGGAGACTAGTGAAGAGCGAGCACAATAAGAGCGAATGGGCCAGGTCCTCCCTCCTGGATCGCGTTTAAGTGTAATAAATACACAGAGGCTGTTAAACACTTAACGCGCCAGAGAGCATCTTGCCAGCTTGGCTCTAGAGGAGAACTTCCCTCCTGCAGGTCTGGGGAGTCAGCTGAGGGAACGGGAAAGTTTCACAGCAGTGCTCATAAGCCTTAAACGCTAACAGCGGTGTCACTGCTGTGCTTAAATGTGCCTCTTGCTAATGAGACAGAGCCATGATTTCCCCAGGCAGTTTTGGTTGGTTTTCATTGTGTTTTTTTTCTGAGCCACAAATACATGATGTTGTTTGAGATTAATAACAAAGTCTAATCGGGGGTGTCTCATGTCCTCACTGGGATGATGCGTGGTCTAACCAAGCCTGTTCTTAGTGCGAGTGACCCTGGTAAGCAATTTCCTATCTGAGCACCAGAGAGTGTTTCTAGGAAGCTGGAGCAAAACTTGAATGACTCTGGCATTTTGTGACTTCTGAGTCACTCGAGGCACACCAGGACAACGAAACCCTCAGATGAAGAATAACAAAACAGTTTTTCACTAAAAGACATGTTTGCTTTTGTGAGTCGCTCTGGCTGGCTTAGAACCAACCCAACTAAGCTGATTTTCAAAACCAGGCAGAGTCACAATGCAGGCTCCCTTTTGGGAGGCTTTAAGGTAGACCAGCTTTTCTGCACGCACCTGCTTTAAAAACATCTGAAGCCATCCTGGACCAGAGAATATTTTAACCTTTTCCTTGTGTATTTTCATGTCTTATCGATGTTTCAGTAGGATTAGCTAGTTTGCTCCTAGGTATTTACTCATGTAAACTTCTGAAGTGAGGTGAAATGTAAGATGGTCTGATGTTACAGCAGATCATTTAAGTTTTTATATCAAATACTGAGCTGTGAAGAAGTTCTGCTCACTGTTATATCCCATATTTGTGAGCTCTGGCATGAATGAGGGATGTTGGGATTGGGCCAACAGAGGGGAAAAGGTCAGAAGTACAGGAGGAGAGAATGCACATCGAGTAAAGTACAAAAGCAGCTGTCAGCCTTACCTAACAGAAAAGGAGAAGGATGTCTGTGGACTTCAGCAGGGTGAGCAATGGACAAATAACGTTGGAGGAGGTTCTGCAGGTGAAATACTTTGTGGCCGGAGGCATAACCTAGCTGGAAGCTTTCAGTCAGCACTTGAAAGAATTGGGTGTGTTGGCAAAACTAGAATACTTCTGAAAACATCTGAGGAGGGTGCTCAAAAGCACTTGCTGCGTAACTTAGAAAGGGGAGAACCCACCCAGCACAGTGATGGCACCATGGAGGGGCTGATGGATGCCAAAAGCAACCTCCAGTTCTGCTTCCAGTCAAAACAGGTGCTTTGGAAAAGTATCATTGTGGGACAACAGTAAAACTGCTTAGGCACGTTTCCTTATGATTTGTTTTCTGACCAGCCTGAATTGCCACTGCATCTTCAAGTGGCAGAAACTAAAATGCAGCAAAGTGCTTTGCCAGCCCTGCCATCCTGCTGAAAGGTGCTTTATAAGGCAAATTATAGCCCCATGGTCCTGTGTTTTGACTTGGTGTATGTCAGTGCTTCATTGGTTCTATTGGTGCCTTAATTATTCTCTTTTATTCCTCCTGTGCCGTACAATGCAGCCTCTTCAGTAATTATGTAGCTGCTCTGCTTATTTCAGATGTATGTATACCTGCCAGCAATGGTGTATAACTCTTCCCTCATGCCCTGAGAGCTGATTATGCATTGAGCTACATATAGGTGGTTCAAGTTTACCGGCATCTGAGAATTTATAGATAATTGGGCTCTGGAGCTGTAAAGTTTTTTTGGTCCAGCTCTCTTGTGCTAAGGCATGTACAGGCATAGCACAGATGCTCTTGCATGTGTACAGTTAATTACTGTAGGTGTAAGTTTTAGGTTGTCCAAGGAGAGCTTAGACCTAGACACTTTTTTTTATTGAGATGAGAAGTGAGCCACTATCCTTTCAGGTTGGAACAGTAGTTTGGAGGCAGTTTCTCAGGGATACGAAGCCAAAAACTCTTGTATTGGAGAAGAGAGTGGTCTATGTTTGGTGTGGATTTTTTTTTTTTTAAGTAAACCCACTTCAAATGTATTCATGGTTTTTAGTGCTAAAAACAGAAATACAGATTAGCATCTCCTTGCCAGTTTGAAATTACGGACCTTGCACGGGGGACTGCCAGATCACCCTTTTCTATTTATTGTCCATAGCAGTTTCCTTGGCCTTTAGGAAGCAAGATGGGTAAAGCTGAACATTGTAATTACTCTGGATGTTGCCAGAGCACTTTCTCCACCCCATGGAAAACTGTTATGAAGTTTGTGCTGGAACTAAATCTTCTTGCAAAAGCCAGGCCAAATAATACTTGGAGAGGTGTCCACTGCGGTTATGCAGGAAGGTCAACTGTGAATTTTGGTCTTCATAGAGAGCCGGGCTGCAGTGAGAGTCATATGCTGCTCCTGACTGGGCTTTGAAGAATGCCAGTGTGTGCGTGGCCTCTGGCTGCATGGCCTCAACTAATTTGTTTCGCTGGCACTAATCAAATAGGAGGCAACAAGTTGTTCTCGAGTGATCTTTGGTTCTCTTGCTATTCCTCCATCATCCCCCAAACTGCTGCTTATGTAAATTCACGAGATATTGGTTGTACTTCTGGGCTACTGTGCTTGATGCCTTTTGCACTATAAAGTCATTGGTGTTTGCCACTGTCTTAAGAGAAGAAAAATCTCACTGTTAATGCCTGCAGAGCCTAAAATCCTTGGTGCTCTGTGTGAAAATCATCCAACTCTGCTGGAGTTGCTGTAGGGGAATGAGTTAATTTAGAACCTTGCACAAAGTTTGGAAATCTGCTGCTGTTACTGTTGGTTTTTTGTTGGATTTGGGGTTTGTTTTGGTTTTGTTTGGGTTTTTTTGTAGTATAATGTTCCTGCTGACTTCTAGTATCCCTTCAAATATCCTGGTTGGCAGCAAGACTTTGCAGCCTCTCCCAGGGGCAGCAAGAGGGTGGTCGATGGAGCACAACATTTTTGCAGGTCCCTGGGGTTCTTTAGGATAAGGAGAGATAAAATTGAATTTAGAGATACTTCTGGTCTAGCTGGGGCTTGGCAGATGCCTCTGGAGCTACAATACAGAGAGGACAAAGGTGGCCTGCTGCCACCTTCACTTACCAGAGACACTCTTGCAGAGCCAACTCCTGCTTCTCTTCAATGGATCCCACAGGCACGGGTTCTCACAGAGAGCTGGGTAACTGGGAGATGGGGAGCAGGCTACACTCAGGTGATGGGGTCGCTGAAAGAAACCCTGCACAGTTTTTGGTGAGGCTTTCTTCTTAACTTCTCATGCACCTGTAGCTGAGTCTGTCTGCTTCCGTGCATCCATGTCTACACTCTTGTGGGTATGAAATTAAGGGAGGTTAACATTAGCAGGGAACTCGTGCACTTGAGGCCTCCTGCTAGAGTTAACTGAATCTTCTCCCTGTGGAAAATGCCTTTTTGAGCAAAGCAGAAAATTAGGTAAATCAAGTTTTCAGGTATTTCCATCTGCCCTGTCCCTTCAGGAGTGCAGCTGTGTAGGGAGGCACTGTCCCTGAAACCAAAATTTATGTCTGCTGACTGCTGAGTCGTCAATATGGGAGTCTGCTTTTGGGGACTGTGGAGGAGGAGCAGTCGTTACTGCTGAAATACAGGGCAGACTCTGCTGTGTCTAGAGAGGAGAGGACTGAAAGGCCAAGGCAGTTGGCAGGGAACATGAGCTGAGTCCAGCTGTCATTGTCCAAAGCAAAAAGGTGCCTTCATCCTTGGCCAAAGACAACTCGCTTCCCTGCCTGCAGGCCTTGCGGTGTTGATAACTTCCCAATGCTGGTTGCAGAACACACAGGGCATATCTGCTCTGCTTCCTTGGGTGGCTGCATCAAAGCATGGGCTGTGCTGGGTCTGCACTTGTGTGCACGTGGGATAAATTAGCGTGTACATGCAATTTAGATGCCCAACAGTTCCTGCAGCGAGGGGTTCAGTTTTCTCCCTGCTGAGCAAGGGCAGCTCTCTCTGCTGTGGTGGTGCTCTGCGTGAAGCTGCCATAGATGTGGAAAGGAAAGTGTGTTTTTTCTAGGTTGCCTTTCCTTTGCTACCACAAAGCAGCAGCCTCTGAGATGTTTCATGTAGGGGGATTTAATCTGTCTGACAGAGAACAGAGTTAACCTAAAGAGGAGCTTTGTGGGAAGGGAGGCCACATCTCATTAAAAGTCAGCTGGAAAAAACTGTCCAGAATTAGACACATTTTGCAGATCAGCTTCTTGTGTCATTAATGACATTAATGGCCGGCTTGAAGCCAAAATGCAGGTGAACATTTCTCTTGGCCATGGAGGGCAGGGGTGATGCTATAAGATACCCGGGGCTGGGATAGGCACCTCTGTTAATGCCCCTAGGAAAAGGCAGAGCTGCTGGGAGGCTATTTCAGCTCTGCCTTCCCTGGTACTTGACCTCACTAGAAAACTATTTGTCATAATAGAGGGGGCAGGTGCCAGTGTGAAGCCCAGTCTAACAGCTTCCATAAAAAAAGCTTCCAGGGAAGGGGTGACGCTCGTGCTCCCTGGGCACGAGGGAGGAAGGGCAGAGTCCGTTTTTGTCGGACAGTGTCACGTTTCTGTGGAGTCACGTTGGGAAACCAGCAGGACAAAGCTTCAGATGGCAGCTTGAATGCAAAGGCAGCAGATCAAGCAGTGCAGGTTCAAACAGAGAGGGGAATTTTGGATTTTTTTTATTTTTTTTTTCTGTTTTTGAATGCCTCCCTCCCACCTCCCTGCTGGGGATGTATGCATGCAACATGGGAGATCTAAAAGAGCTTTTCAGTGGCACTGGCTGGCAGGAAACCTTGTGGACCAATTCCCTCTGCCTTTCTAGAGCTGTATTTAGTAGTTGTGACCTTTTGTCACAGCCCACAGCTGTGTCCCAGCTCCAGCAGCATGAGTTGTGATGAGAGGTGGCATCCTGCAAATATCTTGTGCCATGCTTCCCTTTCACAAGTGTGAGACTGTCCCCAGAGACTTCACTGACACACAACCAAGCTCTGCATTCATCTCTGTCTTGGAAATAGTTGCAAAAGTGATTCCCCCAGCAAAAATGTAATATTGAAGGGGCTTTTTTTTGTTTGTGGGGTGTGGGTTTCTTTTGAGTGCAGCAGGCTAGCTCTTCACTGAGGGTAACTTGCTTATAGTCTCACTAGAGGCTGGTGTGGGATATGGTTTAGTTCTTTGGTGCTTACTATGTTTCTGGTATCTGTGCTGGCTGGTGACCTCCACAGTGTGGTGTCTCCACACCCAGGAAAACAGCAAGACTCCACTCAAGCCTTTGAGCTTGACTGGAAAGAGGTCTATGGCTGGAAGGAGCCTCCTAGGTTACTGGGTTGAACGTAAGCACATTTGGCATTTAGACGGGACGTCTTTTAACTAGACCTTGGGTTATGAGGCCAAAATCAGCAAGATGAAGCTGATGAGAATCACTGGGGTGTTAAACCATTGCCTCTGACAAATTGCAGAGGTGCCTTCTTCCTGTTGTCTTCTGTATGAGCCTGCCTGCTAAAAGGCTTTAGATGGAAGTTGCTCCCGCCTCAGCATTGAAGTTTTAAGAGTTGCCAGTCCTGGAGAGAAGGCGGCGGGTGGTTTTTGAGCCCTCATGTAGGGCTTGGGACCTGGATCTGTCAGGGGTCTCTAACTGACTTTGGTCTTGTTGTGCTGGTGTTGTGGCTCAGCTCGCTTTCCTGGCTGATCTCTTTTCTAGGGTCTAGGCTCACTTTAAGATCTTCAGGTATTTCCGTTACTTGTTTCTTGACAACACAAGTCATGGGCAGGGACTAACTTGTGCTTATATACAGACAACACTTTCATGGAGAGCTGGAGTCATCTGCTTTGCAGACCAGATTCAAAGGGTCCTCCCACATTTCTCCTGTTCTTGGCTGAGCCAGCCAAATTAGCAGAGAAGACCCTCTGTGCCCCTCTGCCACCAGCCCCAGGCACAGGAGGGTGCCATAATAAGCACCTGACTGGGGAACCAACAACCCTTTCCCTGTATTAAAACTTGTCTTTTAACCACTTCATCTTCCAGCTCTGCAGAGAAAGGGAAACTACGTTAAAAGGTAAAGTCACTAAAGAATGATATTTATACTGAGAAAAAGAAAATGACTCATTCACTGTGGCTTAAGGGCAAATTCGGTAGCTTCTGCATATCAAACAGCTCTGTTGGTTGACTTTAAAAGAATCCTCTTAAATGTCCATTCCCTTTTTCAATACAGTGTTTCTCCTACACTGATGAACTGTTTTCCTGGAAATCTGTGAGCAAATGCACTGTTCCTGGTATTGTGTATCCAGCTTAATTGTGTGGTCAAAGGGTTTCACCTGCACCTGATGAGGTGGGATAGGTTCTTCACCACCAGCCTTGAATGAGGCTGGAATAACAGGTGAAAATGCTGATGCTCAAACCTTTCTGTGTCACTCCAAGGAGCAATGGGCCTTGGTTGTGACTCTCACTTCAGGTTTTGGGGGGTGGTTCTTTTTTTTTTCTTCTGTTGTTAAAGCTCTACTGCAAATTTTGAGGTTTGCTTAGGACAGTGGGCTAGAGGTGGGATTCCCCTGCACCTGCTGCCTTTTTCTTGGGCTGCACAATGAGTTGTCCTGTTGCTTTGTGCACAGACTGGCTTTGGGTGAAGAGCTGGAGTGACTGACAGAGGTTTGAGATACTGGTAGTATCTCAGTGGCTGATGGGTTGGGACCTTCCAAGTAGTATTCTTTGTAACAGGGCTGGATGACATAGTTTTGTCCTGGATGCAAAGAAGCACATTTAGTTTGATGTAAGGAAGGAGTTAGGAGCAAGATCACCCTCTCTCAAGATGACTTGAGCCTCTATAGTCATGGAGCTCCTGCCTCGTTTTTCCATCAAAGTTCATTTGCTTTATGGCCAGGCATGTAGGGGATGTGTCAGCAGATAGTCGCCATAAGCCTGTTGAAAGATTAAGTTTATTATGTTGGAAGGTCTCAGCTGCATCTGAGTTTGGTGGTAGATTCACATTTTTTGGGGAAAAGAAAAACAACCTGGGATCCCTTCTGTTGTGCAGAGGAGATGAAGGCTGCTAGATCCCATGGAGAGAGGCAGCCTGCAGGAGTTCAAGAAGGAACAGTCTGAAAAAAACAGCCTTTTTATTAATGTTGAAAATGGACTCCTTGGAGGATTAATTCTATATAATTGTGTATTAGGGATTATGCAGAGAAACAGAGGCAGGGCTAAACTGGAAGTCTGTTTTAAGACATACCACATCTGTATGGTATCCTGTTGATGCTTACTCATTGCTGAACACAGCCATTCCCTTTCTTGTACTGTCCTGGTTACAGATTGGCAGGAGGCAAGAGAGCTGTATCACAGGGCCTGAAAGCTCATAGCGAAAAGCAATTGGTTTCTGATGCAGAGAATCATACAGGATGTTTGGATTTGGGATACAGATCATACAAGATTGCATTTTTAACTGTCACAGTAGCTATGTGGTGATGAAATATCTCCAGTTTGGAAATTCCTGCTCTCAGCTGGTGTAAATCAGCATGGATTCCTCCAAGGCCGTGATGACTGAGAACAGCTTAGGGTCCTGGCTTATGGTTTGTGTGCTGCTTGCATGTGTGCAGGCAACACGCTTTTTGGAAAACATTTTCTGTAGCCGCCTCTGCCAGGGGTTCTTGTGCTGCTGAACAAGAGCAGATGAGCTGTATGGATGAGGTGTTTTCCCCAGCTAACATGTAGGATGCTGGTGGCTGTGCCCCTGCACAGTCCAGCTTGGTGTCTGCTACCATTGCATCTCAGTCCTCACCCTTCTCTGAGCTGCTGGCTGAGTGGGTTGCTCTTGAGCTGCTGCTAAGCAAATACGAATTGAACACCAATAGGAAGTGGTGCCTTTTTATATTGAAAAACCTTCATTTCATTGCCTTCCTGGGGAAAATTCAAACCTCCCAGCCTGTGCTTGGTTCCAAGTCCCCTCCCTGCCCTCATCTCCCTCCCTCTGCTGAGGTGAAGTGACTACACAGTAAATCTATTAAAACATTAATGCAGAAGACTGAAGCCCTCCACTAGAAAGCGTGGCCCAGGGAGAGGTCATTTGTCTGCAGATAGTTAAATCGATACATTGCTGAATCATTCTGCAAATTGAATTGGTTGCTGGGGAGAGGGAGCCCTGCGTGGCATTAGCTCTTGGGCTCTCTCAAGCCTTGCTGATGCTAATGGCTTGGAGCAGGCAGTGCTGACCTGCAGCTGGCCAGCTGTGTTTGGGGGGACACCAAATGAGGAAGAGCAACTAGGAGAGCCCCAAACTCGTGGTCTGTCCCAGAACTTTATGGCAGCTGGTGCCCTGCTCTTTGCTCTCTCGCAAAAAAGGCAGTCGTCTCTCCCTGATGGCTTAACGCGGCTGAGCATCCCCTGTGGGACTGTACAAGGGGTCCTCCCCATCTTGGCCTTATTGCTTTGCCCCTTGGGTCATGCTCTGTCCCATGAGAGCTGCTGCTGCTTCATGTGGGTTTGCTCCTCAGCAGGGCTGAGCCTGCTGCAGGCTCCCCCTGATAACATGGCATATTTCATTACTTCCAGACTTTCAGGTTAACCTCTGGGCAGCCCCACAATGATGGGTCATCAGATTTTTAGCCCGCGGGTATTTCCAGACTGTTATCTCCTTTAATCATAACTTGGCTGAGCAAGCCTTATTGAACTCTGTGAATCCCTCCACATAAATCAATCCCTCCAGACCCCAGTTATGTGTTGTTAATCAGCTTTGAGCTTGCTCTGGTTTGTCAGCTTTTCTGAGAATGGCCTGCCGTAAACTGAATGAAATCCAGATGCAACTACCAGGGTCCTATAGAGAAGGAAGGATTATTTCCCTGCTCCACGGGCTGGAGTTCTGTCTCTGCACAACTACATTGGCCTTTTGTTTTTCTGCCTTGCCGTGTGACAGATCCGGGCTAATCCAACAAGTGGTCGTGCTTCGTGCGGAGCAGAAGTAATGTTCAGAGGTGATTCAAAGGGAAGGATTGCTCTGCCTTGCGCAGCTGAGCAGCAGGCAGCAAAGGTTGCCCTGGTTGACTTTGCTGCTTGAAGGTCTCGACATGCAAGATTTGGGGCTGCACTTCTGCACCTGGTTCACGTGGGTACTAGGTGCAGATCATATGAAGGCTAAATTTCCTTTTGGGTGAGCTCATTGCATGTGTATGCTTTGGGGTGAGGTGTCAGCAGCAGGAATTTGGCATGATGAGTGCTGTGATACACATGACCTAGCAATCTAAGAGCTGCTATTGTCAAAGACTGGACCAAGACCTAAGCCTGTCTGCAGGGCCCTATATGAATGCAAGGCAGACAAGCCTCCTGGCAAGGGATGGGTGTAGGAATATGCCTGTACACTGTGTGCACTATTTTTTTTAACACTATTTGCAATCCAGAGGAGCTGCAGAGGCAGCAGGAGCCTGAATGGGGGCATATTGCTGTTGCTCATGGTGGAGGCATGCTGGCACGCCATCCACCTGTGAACCCCCAGTGCTGCCACATGTGTGCAGGAGATGCTCTCAGCTATGCCCCTTCCCTCGTGGCCTCCCTGTGCACCTGAGCAGAAGTATCTCCATGAGTGAGAGTCAGAGTTTAACCCATGGAGATGGTAGAGGAAGAGAAGGACCAATTGCCTCCACCGAGGTAGGACAAGTAGGGCGTGCCTGGGTAAGTAAATACCTTCCAGGGAGACCATAAAGGACAGCTGAAAGTGACCGGTGCTGGATAAACAAGGGACCTTGATGAGAGAAGAATGAGATGTGCCAGATACCAGCTGAGAAGGGCAGAGGGAGGAAAGAAGAGACTTTGACAGGAGTGAAGAGATTTTTAGGTAGCTTCTGAGATGTAAAAGGTGAAGCAGCCAAATTGCTTCCAGAATCTCGAGCCAGTGCTGTCTGTACATGGGCAGTGTGACTTGCTCTTGAGAGCCAGCCAGCACCCCAATACCCCTGGGTCCATGGTTAAGTCTGTTGTGCCGCTAAAACAACAGCTCTAACGTATCCTGTGTGTAGCCAAGCCTGACAGGTCTCTGCTGTGCACTGAGGTGAGGGTGCCTGGAGACATGGCAGCAGCCTCTCCAAAACCTCTACCTCAGCAGAGATGTCTGAGGCAAAATGCCAAAAAAAAAACCAGGTAGTGCAGCTATTGAGATGATGAAGAAATACAGTTATTAAAGAAATCCAATACTCCAAGTCAAAAGTCCTCGGAAATGACTGCTTGGAGTGGTTATTAAGGAAGCGGGTGGATTGTAACAGCCTCAGTGACTTTGCTGTCACTTAGCCATGGAGACTGTGCTGACTGAGTTTTAGTACAGCACTGTGGATATGAACTAGGGGCAAAAATGCTGGCACTTGGAAAATGGCTCTGTCCTGATGGTTTTAACGTATGTGCTAGATGGGAAGGACAACGCTTGTGGAGTGAAGCAAAGCTCCAGGTTAGGGCAGCAGGGTTGATGAGGCATAACTCGTGCCTTGAACTCAGCTAAGCTGGACTGGTGGCAATGAAGGATGAGGGAATCCCAAACTAGGCAGATGCTTTTCCTCTCTCTTGGAGAAAGGCAACATAACTAAAGCTTTCTAGCATCTAATTAATTTTCATTGATTCCCCACAAACAATTATCAGTGAGTAGTGCAGAGGGCCGTTAACTTAATCTCTGATCCAAGACTTGTAGAAGTGAATACAAGACTCTTGTTTCTCTTCAGCAGGCCATCAAGACTGGAGCGTGAATTTAGCATCTGGAGCCATGAATCTTCTCACCAGGCAACTAGATTTTGTAAGTATAACCATTCATCTCACCCAAATATTTACACTCTGCATGTCTAAGCTCCTCCATTTCTTTTTCCTGGGATACTTTAAAAAGGGATAGAGTTTATCACCTGTTCTGTTGCATCAGAAGCTTTATTTCTCTAACTAGTGAGTTTGCTTTTATTGGCACCTTGTAACAGGGCTCACGGCAGACCTGAAATCTCTCTCTCATGTCCCCGCACTAGAACCTTCCCTGCAGCCTGGCTGCTCTTACTTTACAGCTTAGTTCAGGCAGCAGGCCAAAAAACTCAATGAATTGTTTTTCAGAAAAAAAAGTGCAGCAGTTTTGTTGTTTAGAACCTAAAAAAAATCAGATGAATCCTGCTCCTGAGGGCATCTTGCACCCTCCTGCTCGTGTGCACGCACTAGAGGTGAGCAAAGGACAGGGATCCGCGGCATTTGCAGCACAGAGCTTGATCCAGAGCAAGGAGCCTGCTTGGGTCCACTCCAAGCAATGGTTTCTTCACAGCTGAGTCTGTGTCAGGATTTATCTCCCTTGCTTTGCAAAACTGGACTGGATACCTCTGGGAAGATGCTTTTCCTGGGCTATTAGTCTTTCCTAAGAGGTGAAAGATATTTTGAACTGCCTTCTGCAACCTGCCTCCATGTTTTGTCCAGAGCCTGGAAGAGCTAAGCCAGGTGAATTTATTTCAAAGCTAATTTGTTCATGGATTAAAGAACTGGAGTTCTGTGAATCCCTAAACTGAGCCCTACTGCCAAGGTGGGAAGGCACAGAGGAGCCGAGACCCTGCTGATGGCCATGATTTGTGCACTTCATACAGAATCCCTTTAAACAGGACCTAAAAATGTGCGTGTGCATAGTGGGGCAAGATTGGGGGGAATATTGTTTTTAAAGAAAAGAGAAACTTACATCACTATGTGTTTCTAAGCACAAGATAACACTTTTCCAGCTGTGCTCATCTTAGGAAGTACCTAGGCTCCTTTCTGCTTTTGGATGAACCTAAGACCTTGCTGGGCTGAGCTAATCTCAGTGAGGAAATCACTTGCTTTGCTGCAGGAGGTCACGCCTGGGAAGATGGTGTGTCACGAGCGGACGCCAGCTGCCTCCTCACCTGCCCGGGCATTACCTGCCTTCCCCGAGCTCCCGCCGCGCGGACGCTTCCCTCGCAGGCACGGCCACGCTCTCAGGAGGACGCCTGTCAGTGTGAGTCTCTCTGCTGTCTCCTCTGGTTAGGCAGCTGAGGATGGGAACTGGACAAAGACAGCCTGCTCGTGGGAGCAGCGGGCGAAGGGGTGTGCAGGGGAGAGGTGAGCTGAGTTTGCTTTTTGGGACTGTCCTGAGCTCTGCATATTTTGCAGCCCTGTCCCATATGGTCTTGTCAATCTGCAGCCTGTCAACAAGCAAACCTGTCCTCACCACAGGGTACCAAGGCAATACAGGGGACTACAGGTCTCTACCCTGAGCTTGCTGCCTGGCAGGCTGGACCTGTGTGGTTTAGGGAAAAAGGTGGCTGATATCGGCTGGGAAAAGCTCCTTTGCCAGAACCTCACATCTCCCTTGACAAAGCCGGTGCTCAGGGGAGCACAAACCCTCCCTTTCCGGGGGTTGCTTGTAGCTGCTTTCCTCAATTTGTTCTTTGTTTCTCGTTCCTGAGCTGTAACACAGGCAAGAAAGGAGCCCACACTAGGATCCCTGTAGGGAAGCAAGCTATTGTCCTTAAAACAAAGAAACTTTTCCTTAAATGTACCAGGAACAATGCGAAGTGCCCGAGAGCCTTTATTTCATCCTGGATTAGGCTTCCTGGTGTTTTCCAGGATACTCGCCTGGTCTGACAGCTCTGAAATTTAGGCTTCTAACTCTTCTTGATTCCCCCAGCGGGGCTCCGAATGGTTATCTCAGAAAGCCCTCAGGGCAAGAAAATGTTTAGCCAGAAACAACAAGCTTGAGTCCCCTGTCTCCACTCCTAAACTAAAAAAAAAAAATCAACCTCAAAACAAAACTCACCGCAAAAGAAATCATAAAAACAGAGTAAATGGCACTTATCTAGCTGGAAGGGCCTTCTCTGCTCACGTACTGCATGACTTAGGAAAAGAAACACCAGATGGATTATGAAGAAATATTGCAGGATTTCCCCTTACTTTCATCAGCATCTTTAGAAGTTTCTATATTTCATTTTTGGGGGGGAGAAGAGAGGGAAAGGAATGCCTCAAGTCAGCAAACAGATTAAAACCTCAGCAAGATGGTTTTTTTCCATGCCCTGGAAAAACCTCAGCTTCTCTCTCTGCTGTAGATATCAGCCCTGCCCTGTAACCTCAGACTGCCTTGTGGGGAAAGTGGAGATGCTCAGGTGCAACAAGCAGTTGTCTCATCCACACTGCATGGCCAGGGAGACCACCTCCACCAGGCAGTAGAAAGAGCTCAGCCTCAGAGCTTCTCAAAGCCTCCTGGGATAGTCCATAGTCAGAACTGGAAATGAATGCAGATATTGCTGCTGCCTGCTCACGTTATCCCAGCAATCCCAAACTGAAGGGAGATTTTTTAAAAGTTTTTTTCCTAGGAGCTTCTGGCATTCCTCCAGGCACAGGGGGACCAGATGGAGCAGTAACATAGCTAAAATTGGGGAGGAGGGGGGGAGGGGAGTATGTGTTAAGGAGCTGGCTTGAAAATAAGATCATGTAAACCAGCTGTTGCTTGGAGGAACAGTTTTGTTGCTGAGTCTAGAAAAGAACAGTATGAGGGCTGATGTAAAAAATCAGGCCTGAGGACCAGATGTGTTTAGACTGTACTTGAAACGTTAGCAGGTCGAATCTAGAGACACTGAGAAGTGTATGGGAAGGGGGGAAGAGTGTCTGTCTGCTGAACAGTACAACAGCTCGCTGCCCAGCTTTCTCAGGGTTGCTCCTTTGGGACAGTTTTTGGGGGTCTCAGAGAGGCCATGCCTTCAGCTCTGCAGCCTTCAGCCTTCAGGATTGCAAATTTCTCCCGACACGTCTTCCGCAATGTGTTACCAGAGCCGACTCTTCTGCGTATCGGTTCCCTGTGATGCAGATATGGGAAGACACATCATTAGGTAACCATTTATATAAGTGACCTGACATGGGTATGCCTTGTGTTGAGCTTTCACAGCTGTGAAAGCCCCGATGGCATCTTTGACCCATGGCCGTTGACCCACTTATCTACTGCATCACCTCAGCCCAGCCGAGGCCGCAGTGGACGTTGCCTTGCCCAGCCCGTATCATTTTCCCCCTGAGATGAGCAGGAGCTCTGCCTCACGTTTTCCAGTCAGGTATTTGCGTTTGTGGATTGCTATGGAGATGGAAGCAAGCATGACAGGCATCGCGCGAACAACATAAGACAGTCTGTGTCCTGGGGGACCCAGAATAAACTCGGTGAGTGCGCACTTTGAAAGGCATCCCGGGCACAGAATTCCCATTAACACCATCAAATGGTGCTGCTGTTTAGTGTTTTGAAAACTGATCTTGCACTTAGGAGCAGTTTTAGGAGAGGGGGGGCAGTAAGAATCAGAGGGAGAGCAGGGCTAGTGCATACAGAGAGCCATTGCTGCTCAATGAGGACAGGAGCACAAGTGGCTTGGTTACTCTAGTATTTTTCTGAATTTCTGCCCCAGCCACTGTTGCAGAAGCACACCAGAATTTAATTTCCTTTCTGTGATGTGCTGGTGTGTTTTATGCAGGACTTTATGCATGGGTATGAAGAACATGTGGCAAGAAGCTTCAGATACAAGGTGACTCTTAGCCATGATGCAAGGAGACACTTGAGCGTAGAGCAGAGCCGAAGGAAGTTGTTCTCCTCTTTGGGTGGACATAACAACTCAGCAGATCACACATACAATGAGCAAAGCTATAGCTCACAAGCACAACACGTACCTTATGCAATTATGCTGTGATGGCCATTGGCACAGAACTGGATTTATGTTCAGGAGAATGTCTAAAACAGCGAGTGTAGGAATTTGGTCTCCTTGGTGACAAAACCAACCAATGGAAAACATACAACAAAAAAAAAGATAAAACCATCCACAGACCTTGCTTTTATTTTCAGAGTGGAGGACAGTAAATTAGCCTGTCTATTATCTGCTTTTGTATCCATGACTGAACAGCAGAGGATGCCTGGATTGATTGATTGGTTGTTCACAATGGACAAGTATCCTTAAAAAAAGGAGGGCTCCAGTTTGCCATAGACAAAGATGAGCAAGAAATCTAGGCTAGGGGGGCAAGTGTCAAGATAATCCTTCAGCTTTGTGTCACCTGGTTTGTATCTGACAAAAGCAGTCAGTATCATTGGGAAGCTGTACGATGCCCTAAGTGGAACGAGTTGCCTTTTGCCTTGCAAACGGATAACTGGTTTCATCAGAGCTTGCACTATGAGTTGACATTAATGGATAAACCCTCAGGGGTTTTCAGAGTGGACAGCAGGCTGAGTGGAAGGACTGACCCTCTCTCCTCAGCTTGGACTTGGAAGGGCCTCTGGAACAGCTCCTTGCAGCTCCCCGAGGTCTCACCACTATCACAAGGAGCATCCTATGGCTACAGGCAGGAGGTAAACATGCCTCGTACAGCTCCTGCCCAATTTTGTCTTTTCGTTTTGTGTAGAAGCAACCCAAGTCATCCCAAAGCAGGATCGTCTACCACAGGACCATCCCTGGAGAGGAGAATTAAAACAGGATTAAACCTCCAGTGAGTTGTAATGATAGACCTTCCTTCCCATGAGGAAAGCACAGCCCTCATGAGCAAAAAAGAAACTGTGAAATGTCCTGCACACTCAGCTCCTATTGGCAACTCTCTGAGTGACTTTGGTCACCATCCTTACCATACAGTCTCCACCTCTAACCTCTCAATAATGATGCTGAATTATGGTATGGTGTGTCTTTTGCCCTTCCTGCAGAAACCTAGATTAAAACCAGCATTAAGAAGAATGTAGGCTGTCCATACTGACACACCAGGCAGGAGAAAACAGCTGCCACTTGTGTAGGAGCATCCCCCCTCCAGAGACGTGTGAGCCGTTACAGCCCGTGCTGATCCTCAGAAAAGAGGGAGCTGCTCTCTTATAAAGACATCTGGGCCTCTCAGAGAAAAGACAGATCTTAAGATAGTGGAAGTCATCACCTCCCCAGCATGGTGCAGCTATCTAGGGTCAAGCCAGACTTGAGCAGTTGCAACAGAGGGTGGATAGCAAAACTGAAATTTTGCTGGACGGTGGTAGTCCCTTGCTGGCACAGACTGTCACAAAAGACAGTGAGGGGTCTTCGACATTTGCACACTGGTTGGGAGCATCTTACGGTGAGTGTTTGGCTCCTGGCACTGCTGGTAGGAGGTATGGGGTTTGAGAGCAAGGGGCAGCTTTTACTACCTGCTAGAAGCAAAGCACTCCAATAATGGCGTTTCTTACATCAAAGATATGCGTTTTCCTTGCATCTGGTGCTCGTAGTCTAGAGGCTAGGAGAGCCAAGACTACTTTGCTCAGTGCTTTCAGGAGGCGGCCACATCTGCTGGGCTGAAAGCCACCTGCGTGCCCGGAGTGTGGCACTGCATCCTCAGGAAGCACTCCTGCAAAACAAATGCCTTGACAATGCCAAATCAAAACCTTTTTTGCTTCAGCTTAACAGGCTGGAAAGAAAGATTAGGTTTCCCAGGTGGAAAATTTCCCACAGAAAATATTGGAGCCCTGTTTTCTTTCTGATTAATGAATGTTGTGACCCTCTCTCCCTAAGTTATTCTAGTAATGCCCCAGGATCCTAATTAAGACTGAGCCCAGCAGCTCTTGGCATTGTGCAAACACATGGGAAGACTCCAGCCCTTCTCTAGAAAGCTTCTCATCTAGTTTGGTTTAGGCAAATGCATCCATTGAATTTTTTTTTTGTACTTTTTCAGCAGTGCTACAATGGAGGCTTTCATCTCTACCTCTTGTGTGTATTCCAATGTCATGCCCTCTGCTTTCAAAGGCTTAGGTTTGCCTTTAATTGTGTTGAGAGCCTTTGTCTCTAAGCCTTTAATAATGGATTTCTTCTCCTCTGCCAAAAAGAAGAATTTTGTTTCTTTGCTGGCTTTTCTTCTAAAGCTAAAGTGACAGTTCCCTCTTCTCCATGAGATTTACAAAGCTTATCTTTTAATTTTGAAGAGCCAAACAGCAAGGGGAGGAGGGGAGGAATGAAACGTCATTGTGCCTTTTAAACACTGTCGCTAGGAGAAGGCTTAATGATCTAGAAATACATAAACTGCACACTCTCAGGGTTGCTTCAATTTAGTTAAACTAAACCACTGCTCTTGACAGAGATCTGCCAAAGGACGGAGTTAGGGGGGCCAAAGTCAACATGTTTTTACAAGCCTGGTCCTGCTGAGCCCCAGCTTTGCCATTTGGAAGACAGGGGGATGCCTGAGCAGCACACCCACCCGCTGTTGTGCCATACCCTGAACCTGTGGCAGGTCGCTGGGGACAATCTCTCCTATATGAGACTCTGGATATGGCTGGAGATGTAGGCTGTAGGTCACACTCCCCTTCAGGGTTTCATTCCCAGTGAAGGCTCCTAGCTGAGGTGTCCATGCTGGGCTTGATTGAGTGTACTCATTAGCAGTGTCAAACCCTTCCAGGGGTCAGGCCCGTGCTCAGCTTGAGGAACTGCTCTTTGTCGGGGCACAGAGGACCTCTCTGTGCATTTTGTAAATGGGAGAGTGGGAGGTACTTTGCTTCCACGGAAGAAAATAACCTGTGGTCAGCTTGAGAGATTACTGTGGTGTGTGATTCGAGCCCACCTTTGAGTATTAGAAACCAGAAGGCAAAGACAAATCCTGTATTCCTTCTACTCTAACCTCACTGTTGTCACTTTGCATCTCATGGCTCAGAGGATTTGCCTCAGCTGAGGGGAGGACAGTCCTGGGAGCACAATCAAGGTGCTCCTCAGGCTCTGCAGGGTGATGCAGAACGAGGTGCTCTTCCAAGCTGTAAGTGTTTCTGCCCCTGCGGTGCATGCCTGTTGTGTGGGAAGCACGGGTCTGGAGAGGGGGAATGTCTTTCCACTGAAGAATGAGATAAATGGATTAAATGGTTTCGTATCAGTTGAACTCTTGCTGACTTACCCTGGCTGAGGAGCTGGTGTTAGAGCAGGTCTTCATTTTGTGCTGGCTGATAATATAATTTGCTGGATGAGTTTTGCTCAGAATATGACAAAACAGAGCAGGAGGAAGTCCTTTTGCAGCTGATTCGTAGTCACTGCAACAGGAGAGCTAGCCTTGAAATGAGTTATAGCAGAGAAGAGCTAAAAAATAGTGTTTTCCAGGTGGTAAGATACAACCTTGCTCTGAAACTCGGGTTTTGGGCTGTGTCTGACACAAGCCGACTTTCTGGTCCTTGGCTGCTGACTGCACAGTGTTCCTAGAGACCCTGCAAAAGTCTGCCCTGCCTTGGCAGAAGTCCATCAAGCTCGAGCCACCTCTCACGAAATGTTTCAGCTGTAACCATGCAGTACTTTCTAAAGAAACTCTTTAATCTGAAACTGTGACCCTCTCTGGAGCGTGATGTGGGGTCAAGCATGGCGCATATCTTCGTGTGGGGGGCAGCAGGTGCCGTGTTTAACAGGAGCCCGCCCGGCACTGCCGATGCTAGGCACCCAGAAATCATATGGGAGGCTGAATCTTCAAAAACACAGTGTTCCCAGTCTCATTCCCTGTTTCTAATTTAAAAGAGGCACACGAGCACTTTCCCCTTAAGCTTCCCTCTGCAATGGAAATGAAAGCATTAAGACACTTCGCAGCAGGAGCCATGGCTTGTGCTGACAGGGGTTGTGTGCTTCGTTCCTCCAGATTGCTGGTCCTCGGCCTCATTTCCTTCGGCAAGACCTCGCGTCTACCCCCAACTCCAGAGACTGCGGTGAGCGGCATGACATAAATCTTTAGGCAAACAGTTGAATATTGTAACCTCATTTGGTAAACGAGAAAAATAGGCTTCCCAGAAGATGCCTTTCACTTTAATTATTAAGTAAATAGGAAAACAGCCTTCTGTCTAGCTGAGCTGGCAGCTTATGAAGAGATCCAAGCGAAGCCAACGCGATCAGCTAGCTGTCAGGCTTCCAGCCTGTTTGCTCCTCCTCTGGAGCATCCTGGTGTGAGTCTGGGAGCTCTGCTCTGGGGGGGGGGGGGGGGGGGGGTAGCAGGAACTAGAAGGACAGGCAGTGCTGCTGATGAGTGCCATGCTTGTCTTTGGATGGACAAAATATGGTCCAGACCTCCTCCCAGAGTGGGGTTTTGCTGCCCGCTATCAGGAGCTGGGGCTTCCTGCTGTCCAGGAGACCACTGGCCGACACCAGTCACTTCAGTTTAGGCAGAGTCCACGGAAAATGAACAAAAGACTCACCTCGATGTTCTCTGGCAAGAGGCTTGCCACGTCAGGAGCAAACAGGACGAGAGCTGTCTGCAGGCAGAGGAGGCCAAAACTAGGATGTTCAAGGCACAAGCTGTTGCCTTGGCAGGAGCCAGTGTGTCCCTGGGAGTTGGCTTTGGGTTGGAAGGGGAGCCAGTGGTGACAGACCAGATGGGGGTGCTAGCAAGCCATAGGATGCTCGATACGCCTGCCAAATCTTTAATAGCTTTCTTTGGGTGAGTTCAACTCCTTATTCCACTTCTTCCCTTTCCAAGTTAGAAGCATGGAGGAGCTACGTGTCAAACCCTGTGCTGTCCCTCTGGCTTGGTGGCAATGTAGCCACGGGGGTGTTCTTGCTGATCTTGGTCTGTTCACACGTACTGGGGTAGCAAAATACACCCGTGCCTCCAGGGGAGCGGAGATGAGAGCCAGGGTGTCTCATCCGGTGCCTTGTGCTGTACAATATCCCCTCTGTCCTGAAAACACTTCAGTTTTTAATCCCAAAAATAGATATTTCCACAAAACTCTCTTATAATTTTTTAAAAAAAAAATCTGAAATATCTTGCTTTCATTTCAGGCAGAGGGAACTCATTTTGAAACCTCAAGAGCTGCTGTGAAATGGGATGATCATCCACCAGGGAGCTCCAGTGCCTACGTGCCTTACAGCAGTCGTGATGAGGCCTCATCCCAGCCTGGCACGTGAGTTATGCAGTGCCACTCGGGAATATCGGGAAGTTTGCCGAAATTCTCATTTAGCAGCGTAGGCTGGGTTTGCAACTCCATGGTGACTCTGTGGCGGTTTTAGTGCTCAGGCTCGTGACTCTAAAATCAGACAGCAACGTCTAGCAAACAAGGTGCACTCCCACCACGGCTTGGTTTATTTTTACTCATCTTGCTATGCACAAGTACTTTTTGTTTCTTTTTTTTTTAATTTCCTTCTCCTCACACCCTGTCTCATTTTGTGTACATGGGAATAGAAGGAAAGGCTACTGCAAGACCAGCCAAAGCTCCAGTCTTCTCTAACAGCCATTTCCAACTTAGATATTAAGGCTATGTGAGCAAATCAATAAGGATGTTCTTCTCCACATTTGTCTTTCCATACATTTGATGGGCTCTGGGAAGCTTGAAGCACCTCTTTTTCTCTGGCCTGATCTCCAGATCCCCCTTCTAGGCCAAGTGAGGAGGAGAAACAAGCTCTTGACAGCAGCTGGAGCAGGCATTTGCTACAGGGCTGAGGCAGGCAGGCAATGTGATGCCTCCTAAATCTAGCACCCTACCTCCTCCTGCCCAGCAGCTGACCAGACAAAATGCTGCATCTGAGCCAAGCAGCTTGTACTCATGTAGCCTTCCAGCTTTGGAAACTATAAAAATCTCACAGAGAATAAAAGGATCAGAAACCTACAGCTGCTGGAATTCATATGCTCTTTGATACACTTGGCTTCCTCTTGTATTTGCTCTCTGGATTCCCAGAGGAGACTGCGGAGACCAAAGCAGCCTCACAGGCCAGTTCCCAGGTAGGGAACCAGGTAATTTCAAGGTAACTGAAGGCTACCCATCCTTTCCCCCTTGCCCTTCCCTGGTTGCTGGCTGTAGGAAGCAGAGGAGAGCCTAGAGGAAGACCAGGTGGTCTTCAGGCGTATAGCCTGTATGGTTTTTTTGCAGGAGGGCACAGGCTCAAATTAATGTGTGAGGAGTTACGTGACATTTTTGGAGCAGGCACCCTGAAATGCTAGTCTTTGCGAGAGGTGCATTCACCTACTGCTGAGCTCCTCAGCATCCCCGGTCTCCAGGAGCAGCACAGCCTGGTCAGAGAGTGAGGTGTGTGGCCACTAGAAAATGCTTGTCATGCTGGGGAAAGGACCAAAAAATGGAAGGGAATAGGAGGGGGGATATTCCCTCTCTCTTTTTTCTTTTTTTTCTTTCAAGAGTGGGGGGAAGAATTATTTTGATATTTTTATAGTTACTGACAGTCAGCTTCATAGAAAAGCAACACCTTAGCAATAGACTGTAAGTTATTCTACCAAATGGGACTGTTCTTCCTTCTGTATCTGGGTTTTTTTCATCTTCGCAGAGCAGCAAGCTATTCTCAGTCCTAGCCCTGCCGTTTTGTCACCGTATGTGCAGCTGATATGGGCAAGGACACTGTGGTTTCATCGGCCAGCTGAACCCTGCACAGAGCAGCGTGCAGCATCAGTCAGGGACAGAGGGTGATGCTCCCTGTCCTGGGTGTGGAGACAGACCCTTGACTGCCAGTGTTGCCACAGGCTTTTCATCCCAAAACACAAGGTATATAATAACCTGTTAGAGAGTACTCAGAGATCTGAAGCTGGGATCCACAGTCTTGTTTGAATGTCAGGCTGTATTGCATCAAGACAGATCAGAAAGCATCAGGCTGGCTTGTGAAAGCAGCACCCCCCCTTGGCATAATCCATCCCCCTAGCCACGCATATGAATGCAAAGAGGAAATGTTATTTCTATGGTGACACATCCTTGAGAGCACCTAATCTGGATTTATTGAGGTTGTAAAACTGACTTAGCACTGCGGTACCTAGACTGTAGGATAAATAGAAGTCTTCTATTTATAATGCTGCCAATCTGGCACCACTCATAAGCACTAAAATAAAACTTTTTGCAAAGCAAGTCAAATTAATGGGTTCTCTTTTTGCATTGTCTATGAACCAACCCCTGATTCCGTGGCATGCTGCATGCTGTCGGAGTTTGGCAAAAATTCCACACAACATTGCTGAAATGTTACCTCGTTGGAGGTCTGGGTGTTAGCGTCTCCATGGTAGTGGCTTCTCCTTTCCCTTTGGGTGGTCAGACTATGTACCCACTTGCGGCCTCTCTGCAAGTCTAGGGCAGTAGTTATTAGCCCTGATAACTGAACTTTACAAGCAAAGCCCAGGAAAAAGGGAGTTTGCTGTGCTGGATCTACCTAATGCGTGCTTCTGGTCTGCCTGCATGGGGCTGCATTGATGCAAGCTAGCATAAGATGCACCCTCCTCTCAAGCTAAGCTTGCAAGAGCTTGCAGCTGGAGTATTTTGCAGGATGAGTGCCAGTAGAAGCAATTTATTAACAACTGAACTGATGTTCAAACTGCCGTTCTTCCCTCCCCTCCCTGCCAGGTCTAGCCTTGTCCACGTGGGAACCAGGGCCGCTCACTCTGCTGCTGGCTCCAATGCAGAGGAGATGCTTCAGAGACCAGACTGACACACCAGAGCCCAACAACCCCGGTCTCATCAGGCTCACGCAGTCCACCATGTCGTTATCAAGGGATGGGTACACTATGACAGTGGACCTGGATTAACTTGTAAAGTGATCTGTTAAAGCTTTCCTCACCTTCCAGCTATATTGAGTTTGATACCAAATATATTTTTTATATATGTATGAAGCCTTAGTACTTTTTTAACTCATCCATGTAAAATCTGTATTTCTAACAGACACAACTTTTCCCTCCAGCCCACCTGGCCCAGTGAAAGGGTCTCAGACCTTGTTCCCCACTTGGGTTGTAATGTTGGATAGCCTCCTAGCTTGCTTTCTGGTAGGAAAGCAGAGAGCTGGATTTTATTAACACTGTTGCAGACAAGATCATAAGGCAGATACCTGCTGTTGTGATTTAGCACTACCTGGGCTTCCCTTATAGTGTTTTCTGGTTTTGTATTTGCTTTCAAAGCAGATTGATCTCTCCCTTCCTATGGTTTCCAATTACTGAGATCTGTGAACATCGTCCTGTTGAATCTAGCTTCTCATAGCACCACTGGAGAGGCAGGAAGGGGGATGGGTGCTGAAGGTGGTCCTCCACCAGCCCTCAACATGCCTGGCTTCAAGAAGTGACCTAAATGAGCAGAGCAGCTTCCTGCTGACCAGCTGCTAACCAGGGCTGCCAGGAGCCCTGTGAGTGCTTTGATGTCTTCCCAGTGCAGATGAGTGCACCGTGTTCAGCCCACACCAAAGCTCTGTGTTGCTAATCAGTCTGGCAAGGCTGTGTGGGAACGTCACCATCATGCTGGGATGGGAATGGGGAGCACTTGCTGGAGGGCTCTGCAGGGGTCCTGGCACACAGGATGAACCTCGAGCACCAAAACCTTGGTCTCGCACTGACTTAGGTTTAAAGGAGCATTTCTTGCTCCAGGAAGGAATGTTTTCTCAAGTCATGATTTCTTCCCACAGGAGACCTTTATGGCAGAGCTGGCACGGTTTGAGTTACAGCATGCTGCAACACCGTGTGGAAGCAACAGACGATGATGTTCCCCTAACATCTTTGAAAAAGAAAGCCATAAGGCCAAGTAATTGCAGCACAGTAAGTGCAGTTAAACTCATGATCAGGTTTGTTGGCTCTTTCTTTTGTTTTTTTCTACCTGTGACTTCACTCAGTTTTCAGAGAGTAGATGCCAGACGGACATGGGGGAAAAACCATCCCCAAGGCTCCTGTCCCAAATGGTACACAACAAAAGTAGCATTAACCATGATGAGAAGGACAAGAAGCAGAGCTGCCAAAATTGCCTTGCTCAGTGCCTGTGTCTTCACATCTTAAAGCAATTGGAAAACTCACAAGCTGCACAGCAGCAAGTGCAGGCAAAGGGGATTCTAAGAAATTTTTGTAGGGTACTGTGGTCACATTTTTTGGTTCTTGGTTTAGAATCCTCAAGGACACCAGATGAGCCTAAATATTGATGGAGTTAATGCAAATAGTGGTGAGATCAATAATGAGGTGAGATGAAGGCAGGGCTTTCAGGGGTTGCAGCCACCTAGGAATGGAGCTGCCTGCAGAATTTTTGAGGCTAGAACAGCCCTTGCCATGCAGGCAGGTGGTAACTTGGTGGCAATTGCACAGTTGGGCAGTCTTGGAAAAGAAAGCCAGAAGGCCTAATAGTTCCAGCACAGTAAATGCAGTTAAATGCTACCATATGGCTTCTTCTGCAGAGGAAGAAGCACTCAGGGTGAGCCATCCCCACCACTTTTCCTTTAAAATTAATCTTCCAGTTCTTCTTCTCCAAGTACTGGAAAAACATGATGGCCTGTGAGGGTCACACAAGTTGGCAAGATAATCTCAGAGAGCAATGAGAAAATGAGCCACAGGGAAGGTAGGAATTCCCTGTGGATATTATCCAGTCTTTTGCTCTGCAACGACTACATCTGGGGGAGGGTTGGTGGCAGGAGGTCAAAGCATTTCTAACGGTAGAAATCCTGAGGTGGATCAGAGAAGAGGGAGAAAAACTTTATCAAGGACAGGTGATAAAACCTTGTCATGGCAGAGAAGAAGTAGCAACTGCTGCTGGCCAATGTTTTGACCTGTTAGAAAGTATTGCAACCACTAAGAGTATATTTGAAAAATTTTATTTCCTCCAAGATTTGTTGATACAAGTTGGGAGGAGAGTAGGCAAATATTTTCCAGCAAGGACAGGAAAGAAAATGGCATCACTTAATGAATCCATTGCTTTTGTCTCCAATGTTCCCATTAGTTAGCCTGTCTTAACCCTTGCCCCTCTGCTGACCTCTCTGGCATGGGGTTGCCAACACAGGCAGAAACCTGACTTAGTGACGGAAGTTTGCTTGAATACATCTCTCGCTGCAGATGGAGAACGAAAGTCAGGTCACTCGGGGACTGGGAGAAAATAAGAGCCTGAATAATAACAGGTCAGGGAAAGAACGGGTTTCATAACCGGTCGATCCTCAGAGACCATTTCTTAGCAGAGAGGAGGAGAGTGTTTGGGGGAAGCTCTTTTGGAGGAAGAGCATCCTTTGCAGCAGTGGAATGGGAGATGTAGCAGAGAGACAGCTGGTGGGTGGGAGGAGGGAAGATGCAGAGCTTCACAGCAGGGCAGCAAGTAATGCGTGTGCTTGCAGGCTGGGAATTTTGGGGGCTGAATGATGGAATTTACTTATTTGTAGCAACCGAGATTTCACTAGCAGAGGAAAATTTTTTCTTCCCCATACCAGGCCTCTTCCAGAAACCCCAGCACTGCTAACAGTCCCTAGCGATAGCTCATTGTCTGTTTGGTTTTCCTTAAAACCTCAGCCCTGAAATCGTGTGATTACATGAGTATCTGCTTTAGTCTTTTCAAAAGGGTCTTTTTCAAAAATTTTTGTGACCAACCCTCCTGGTTAAGAGGGAAGTTTTAAAACCATGAAAACCCGGAGAACAGAATGAAACAAACAACTGTGAACTGTTAAAAACCCCATCCAACAAACCACCCGTCTTTTGGGGACATTCACAATGCTTGAATACACGTGGCTGGCAGGATCACAACTCCAAAGCGCAGCTGCTAGAGCTGTTGAAAGAGACACTGCCATCTCAATCACTGCACACGAGCTGTGATAGTTAAAAGCTTGCCTCCAGTCCCTTTCCCCCGTCTCTTTCCAAAATCCACCATTCCTGGTGCCTACAAAAATCGCCTCATTTTCTGTGAGTGCTGGGAGCTACCAGCACGCACAGCCTGGGTTTGACAGCCCATTTGCTGGGGGACAGCTGAGGTGGTGAAGGCCACCAGCAGCTCCTAGAGAGCTTCCACCACAGCCTCTTCTTCTATACTAGCATGATTAGTGGGGTTGTGGTCTTAGAGATCCCTTCCCTCACAGAGGAGTGTATTAATTAGCCTTGCTAATGTCTTCTTCTCCCTCCAGGCTTTGCTTTTCTCCTGTCCCACTATTGCAGCCATGGCAGCAATCACTCCTTGGTTCCTTGTGCGTGCCCTGCTTCATGGCTCAGGTTCTGGGCAGTGCACAGAAGCCACAGAAATGCCTGTCTCTCCAGCTTCTCAACTCCAAGACTCAATCAGCACGTGCACCTTGCTGCCTGTGGTCCCTTCAAGCAGACCATGGTGCCCGGGCTATGCTTTTCCTGCTGTAGGTTCAACTGTCCCGTCCATGTTTCCTAGCCTGGCCAGGATCTCACTTCTGGCATCACCACCTCCCAGCATCTCTGCTGTTGGCACAGGTGCCTGGGTGCTGCTGCAGCTCTCAAGGTGGAATTTTCACATGCAACCATCTCCAGTGACAAACTCTCCCATAGCATCGCTTTGCATCACGCCTGTGTGCGCTTCCCAAAACAATGGAGCGAGATGGTCACTCCTCTGCCACCGTGTCTCTTTTCACTTTGATATAAACATTTCTGAACACCTCTGAGGTGGAGCATCTCCTCTTGCATCACGGGCCGGCACTCAGGAATGTGCTTTGTGGAAGGGATGTAGTAGGGGAAAGAGGGAAGCACAGTCTCTCGCTCCTGGCAGAAAGGCAGAGACTGCAACCAAGCAGATAACAGGGGCCCAGGCTGAGAGTGACAAGAACGATGATTAATCTGTGAGCAAAGACTCTGTAAGATCCCAGCTTTCAGGCCTAGGAGAAAGATTTATTTATTTTTATTTTAAGAAATTACTGACCAGATACTGTGATGAATGGAGAGCGGGGGTAGAACTCAGCAAACCAACCTAGCAGGCTTCAAACCAATATTTGTGCTGCTAATTGTTTTTAAATTCCCACAGCGTAAGGAATGTGTACGTTTCCCTCACCCAGCGCTCAGCTGAGAATTGCTTACTCAAACGCGCAGACACGTGGGTCAAATACAAACAGCGTAGCCTGCCCTCGTGCCCGTGCTTTTCTCCTGAACTGGTGCTTGGCCTCTGCAGCTGCTGGTGCAGTTTGGTTGTGCCTTGGGCTTGCTTGGGGGTGTTTCCTACACACCGCTGACCGCTTGAGCTGATCTCTTCATGGCCAGGATTTTCTTTGGCATCTTTCCCTGGGTTTTCTGTGCTCTTGAATCAAGCTGAGCTCGTGCAGAGACTCTCTCTGAAACCATACCCTGCATACGTGGACTGTTATGGTCCTGCCAAAGGACTTGGTGGATTTCTGTGCCACTGACCAAGTCATTAGTGGCTACAAAAATTATAGAGGAGCGCCCGAACTTCAGGGGAGGCCTAAATGGATTTAAATTTGTGGGATTGGGTGGTTTTCTTCTTCTTTTAAATTGGCCTTAATGATGTTTGCTTAAAGCAGTGGGAAAGCGGCAATGAGTGGTTTGGTAGCTAGGGCAGGAGGTATCATGATGCCTGTGTGTTTACATCCTTCTCTGCTATGGGTTGACCACCTCTGACAGGACTCTTGGCAGACCCAAACAAACGTAAATGGTACTATTGGTAAATTGTCCTTGTGCTGGTATATGGTGGAAAAAAGAGCAGATGATGGAAGACGCCTGTGAGTTTCCTGGAAGTGTGTATAACCTGCGTGTGTTGGCTTGGTCACTTCAGGCTGAGGTGAAGGACAGAGCTGTTGAGCCAAGCCAGAGAGGAGCTGGGGGCTGTGAGGACTGGACTGCTCTAGTGAAGGCACAAGGGCTACCTTTGGTTTTAGAACAGTAATTTGATGGGTGCCAGGGGCTGTTTCTTTTTCCTCACACCCTGGCTCCGGGTGGTTTTAACGCAGACATCCACAGCATCACCCACTAAGCAAACAGAAGGGAGGAGGAAAGGGTGTCAAACCAAGTCTGGCAAGTAGGGACGTGGTGGCTCAGCTGTGCTGGTGGCATGCAGCGAAGCTGAGGTCTTCTCCCCAGAGTCATGTCTTTGATGTGAGGGCAGCAGGGAGGCTCTTACCTTGATTGAGTCCCCCATTAGATCCCTGTGAGGTCCGCATGTAAAAGTGGGACTGTAGTGACCATCCAAGCAACACCTAAGGGAGTCCTTCCTTGCAAGGGAGGAAGTGCTTAAATGTAGTATTTCTCTGAGCTACAAGTAGGACACTGAGCCCCAGCTCTTGCCTACACAAGGTTGACGGGGTTCAGTACCTCTCTGAGCTCCCTGTCCCACCAGACGTTTCATTTCATAGAGCCGAGTACTCCGGTAACATGTTTTCTCTGTCCTTTCTATCCTTTGTATAGGGAGATCTTTGCTGCCATCTCTGTCCTGCATAGGTGGCAGAGTGAGTTTTGTTTTTCAGGAGAGAAGATTGGGTTTCAGTCATCCCAAACACAGCCCTTTCTCCCCAAAACAGCTGATGAGGTGGAGGCACCCAGCCTGAGAGTGCTCCCTCCTGCCTCAGGCCCCGCTCTGCCGTCCTTCATTAGGGGCCTCTAATGCAACTCCTACATGACTCCTTCGGATGGGAGCAGATGATGCCAAGCTGAAGGTTAGGCAGGCAGTTTCACTCGGTGTTGTAATAAGGGCATGCTGGTGCCTGTGCTTTGCAGGCATGTTATTAATATTCACAACCTTCAGAAAATCACTGCTCTGCCCCAGCTTCTCTTTGCTGGTAGGAGCCATTTGAAATCCTTGTTGCCTTTCTTTATAACCTCCAGACATGCATCTTCTGTGAACTGGATCCTCTCCTACTTAAGGCACAGAGCCAGCAAAACCTCCTTGAAAACTCAAACACCGGAAGTCCGCAGCAATGGTTTCATTCTCTATCTTGCTGGGTAGGGGTTAGCAGGGTCTGGTCCTGAAAATCCCCTGTCCACAGGTGACAATGTTCCCCTTCCCCTGGGAGGTTTCCACATGCTGTTGCATGCATGCTGCTCTCGTCCTGCGCGTCGGCTCTGGAAACTGAGGCAGAGATGGGGACAGGGAGCAAGTGACTCCTCCAGGTCATCATCTAAGCAGCAGCTCAGATGACTCCCTTCCCAGCAGATGACATCCTGGACTTAGGAGGTCTTACTTCCCTGGTGGTGGCTGGGCATCCTAATACATGCTCGTGCGGCTGTCTTGTGAGTAACTCTGTAACGAGCTTTGCAATCATCGGAATAGATCTCGCAGATAATCTTCTTCCATGGTGGAAATATTCCACTTATTTTTATCCTTGTTTCCTGTCTGTTAGCCAGTTAATTATCCCTTGGAGGACTTTCTGTAAGTGTCTTTTGGGAAGGGAACTTGGCAAATGCTGCCTGAATGTCCTTGTCCATTTAAATGAGAACAGAG
Organism: Trogon surrucura; assembly: GCA_020746105.1. Taxonomy (NCBI): domain Eukaryota; kingdom Metazoa; phylum Chordata; class Aves; order Trogoniformes; family Trogonidae; genus Trogon; species Trogon surrucura. Next base: position 47,322,536 of record CM036621.1, on the reverse strand, counting down.
GATTCAATTTTAGTATCTTATGGAGAAAAAAAAAAAAATCTTTTTTTTTCAGTGAGAGTGTGTGGTTGCTTTTTTCCTGACTGTGGCAAGCTGCCAGCAACAGTACTTTCCGTTCTAGATCTTCTCTGCCGCAGTGCACGTGCAAGCAGGTGTCTCTGTAGAGGGAGCGTGACGAGGAGGCATTAAATGGATGGACACCCGGGCTTCCTCCAAAGCTACTTGTCCCAGGCTGCATCGTATCCCTCTATTCTCCTGATCATCAGCCTCTTTAATGGATGTCCTTGAGGAAGCATTTAAAAATGGAAACCAATTTTTCGTTGCCATAGCAACCACTCTTCTGGAAATGGGGGAAAAAACCGCACAACCCCAGGAGGCCAGAGCCACTTTGTGAGATGCTGGGGGTTTGCGGTGGGTGCCAGTAGCAGGAGGGCTGGGTGCAGTCACCTGCCCTGGGTTCCTCGCTGCTGCCATGGGGCTGTGTGGGAGTCCCACGGGCAGGTCTTGGTACCTCCCAAGGGCAACATCTCGGGCTTAATTTGAAGATACCTCTGGTATCCACCACCTCTCAAACTCCTGTGAGCCCAGACTATGGGGTTTCGTGTAAGCCCAAGCTGCAGCCAGAGGAGCTCTAAAGATGAGCAAACATGACCCTGGAGTTTCCCAACAGTGACTGCTGTGTGAAAACACAGAGCACGGTGGCTGCATTCTCCTGCTGTCACCTGTCCCTTTGCAGGGACTACGTCCAATGGTTCCCAGTTATCCACCTGAAGATTGACCTATTAATACAGGCAATACATGCCATGCTTGGGATGAAACGTAGCAAATAGCTTGTTTAGCGTTCCCATCAGAGTGCGGGAATCTGTCCAATCTCCTGAAGCCAGGGAGTCAAGTGGGAACACAGGAAAGTGCTGGCAGCAAACCCATTGCATCCCTCACCTGCTTCCAAAACCACAGCTGGCAGATGGTAGAGATCAGCCAGATTAATCCCAAGCAGTTCATGGATACTGATTTCATGCAAATACGTAGGGAATGTTGGGTTATCCCTTTTAGGTTGCTGGCACTGCAAGTTAAAAATGGTGCTTCCAGAGCATGGCCACTCACTGTGCTTCCCAGTAGGGGGTTCGGAGCTGCCACACTCGCTGCTGTGCTTTCACTGAGTTCATATGTGTGCTGCAAGAGCACATGTATGAATGGGGCCAGGCCTTTGGCAACCAAAGACAGGAAGCCTGTGGATTTCCTTCCGTGCTAGAGTTGCGTGCTAGAAGGGATTGGGGATGGAGTATGTGTTTCAACACTTACAAAAGTCTGTCCCAGACAGAATGTCTGTTTTTTAATATGTAACCTCTGCTATATCTGTGTACTGAACTCAAGCGGCCTCTTTGGATCAAGCCCCAGGGAGAAGCTTCCAAGGCGAGCAATGCACTACTGGAACTGTCCTCCTGGATCTTCCTATTACCTGTATGGAATGCACTGAGGGATGGAGGAAAACCTCCTGGTCTGGGCATTGTTTTAGTGCTTGAACGATCTCTCTTCATCTTTGAAACTCTTGTACAAAGCAGAGGAAATTGCTTTGTCCCGTGGCACCTCAAACACAAACTTTTGGCATTCTGTTCTCCATCCTCACTCTTCTGTATTGCTTCCTGAGAAGAGAAGGACTTTTCCTAGTGCGAGTTGGTAGAACTTCTCATAAAGCTAAGAAGGGCATCAACCCTTGACTTCTAATTGATTTTGCTTCTGTCTCTCATGAGGCTCCACCAGACATTTAATGCACCGAAGTTTGCCTAGGGCAACTCCTTCCTGTCTCCAGAAATTATTTCCAGCATTGTCTGACACCAAGACACAGCTAAGCAGAGCTTGGAAGGCAACCAAGTTATTGCACCTTCACAGGTTACTGAGTGTCACTGAATCACAGCAGGGATGTGCATGTGCTGTTAGTCTGTGGGATGTGTGAGCCACAAAGTGCTTTTGGTCCTTCTTCTGCATTGCCTTACGTGGAGCACAGCGGTCCCAGAAAGCTTATGTGAAGAGGTACATGCATTTTTAAAGGGTCATTATCTCTGTTGCCTCCGATATACTGAGTTAGCATCTTTCCTTCTAGCAGGAGCTCCTGCTGAGAGCTGTCAGTGATGGGTAAGGAGCTGTAAGTGATGCCTGAGGAAGGACCCAGCAGTGACCCTTTTTGAGACACACAGACGTTATTGGGGTGACAGTGGTGTGACAGCATCCATTTCACATGACACCTTCCTGGGAAATTATCTCTCAGCAAGAATGTGAAGGTCTTGCATCCACTTGCTCTTGTGTGAAACCTCCAGTTCTGCAATGTCCAGCTATGTTTTTCTCCCTCCCCCGCTTCCCAAGGGATTTCTGCAGGGGCCCCGTGTGCTCACACAGCCAGGGGGGCAGGACTTGCACCCAGCAATCTAGCAGCTGTGTGCTGTCGATGGGAGCACGGTGTGAACTCAACCTGAACAGCTCGCTTAGCCATGTTCTGCACTGTGCCTCTGGGCTTTATTTTACGTACCTGTGGTTAAATACTTCTCTATTAGACGTCGTTATTTTAGTCTTGCGGGGTTTGGAGTGAGGAATTCCAGTTCTGTGGAAATCAAGAGTGCTGCTGCCTTCCAAGCAATCAAGATCCTGTTTCTTTGCTCCATGAAACACAGGGCTAGTTTTCCTGGAAACAGTAATCCGTGTTATTGCTCATCACTGGTAACGCTAGCCTGAGCCAGATTTGGTTATTTTTAGCTGAGTTTTGGATCTGTTCTGATCCAGACTAGGTGACATGGGCTCTGCTAGAGTTGTTCTTCACATAAGAAGGCATCCCTCGGCATTTGTGCCATAGGAATGGGTCCATTAATTTCTTTTCCATTTGTAGACTCAGCTACATGTTCCTCTTTTAAAAGCAAAGAGTCATTAATGCAAAATTTTCTTCCCTAAATGTAAGAGCATTCCTGACTCCTAGACAGAGATGCTTCCACCCACCTCCAGAGTCTAAGCCATGGATACATCCTGTTCAAGACCCAACTCCTCATATCTAGCTCTTGTGAACTACTGGAAGGACTTCTTAGATGGAAGGACTGATTTTAGTCAAGGTAAGCTATGATGGTGTTTGAGCAGCTCAGATGAAAATCCAAGTGGTGTTGGAAGCATAAATAAAATAAGCAAAAATAACGTATAGCTTTTTATTGATAAGTGATTTTGCCTTTCTGATGAAGTGAGCAAGCCTGAGCATTGCTACAGAAATTTCAAGTGGATGGGAAACAGGATGAGAGTGAACAGGATGTGTTTAGAAATGACCAGCACTGTGTCTTCATTAGTATCTTTCTTAATGAGCTGGGCACACGTGGAGGAGTGTGTGGATCACTTCTGCAGATGAGACAGTTGAGAGCATTGCCAATGTGGAGGAGGATCTGAATGTCACACAGGAAGGATGGAGCAACCTTGGGGACTGTTACAAGAAGCGGTGTGAGATGCTGCAACTCAGGTGGTGTGTTTGGATCTATTAATAAAATGTTCTCCCATTTGCTAGATTCTCATCCACCTGAATTACCAGAGGAAGAGGAAGTGGGGTTGTAACTAATTGCAGGATGACTATAGGCACAGGCGGATGTTGCTAGTGCAATCCTAAGAGATGTATTTAGCAGAGAGGGAAGTATTGCTGCCTGCATACGAGGCTTTGATTAGACCTTGCCCAGAACATTGCTTGTAGCTCAGGAAGAGCAAACTGCCAGTAGAAGCAGAGTGGAGGAGCAGGCAGTGAGGGGCCTGTCCTACAAGGGGATGCTAGATAGTGGGCTTGTGGAAATATCAAATTGATTGTGACTCCAGACGTGCCCCTTATGTGTGCCCCCTTGCAAAGGTCAGTCAATGAGGACACTGTGCCAGAGGACAGGTGATCAGGGGCTGGGTATGCGCAGGCGTGGGCTGGGCATTCGACAGTGTCTTTCCCATCCTCCTAGTGAGGATGTCGATGATGCCATGAAAGCAGTGTGCCTGTCTACAGATATTCCCACCCAGAAAAAAACTAGTCTTAGTGTAAAACCATGCTTAAGGTAGAATGAAGACTGACAAGAAAGAAGATTGTGTGCTGTTGGTTTTGCTTTACCAGTGCAACATCCACGTCTGCGTGTGTGCGCTTGTCTGCATGTATATCTCTAGCAATCTTAGCTGGATCCATTTCCAGCCTCTAAACCTGCAAAATCTCTGTTAGTTGCCTTCCCAGCTTGCCACACAGGAGCATCATTAGGGCTATCTAGGCAAGGAAATGATCCTACGTGGCTTTTGTGGAGTGGTATAATAGTGGAGTAATTAACTTGTGTAACTTAATGTGAATGATTCCAGTGCCAGAAATCAGTGCTCTCATGGTCTAATACCCCACCATCACTGCACTTGTTGAATTGCTCTCTGTAGGAGGTTTAGGCTTGAGGCTGCTCAGCGTCAGTAGTCTTTGCCTTTGGGAGGGAGTGGATAGAAACAGGGTAAGAAGTGCACTCTCAGCAGGCTGCCTACTTGGGAATGGTGCACTTGCAGCTTCACAAAGTCCCTCTGCCCTGTGGGGTTTCCTGAACCCAGCCCAGAACGTGCCCTGGCATAGGACTCGCTCTCGATGCCAAGCTCTGAGTGCAGATGAATTTCTGTAGCAAAGCAGTGAGCTCTTTGGACCTAGCAGAACACACAGAGTCTATCTAGGCTTTCCAGGAAGGCTGATCTGCCCTAGAACAAGACATCCTGAGCAGCATTACTCTTTGGCACATCTTCAGAGCTCTTTGTGTTTAGCGCTCATAACTCACTTGCAGCAACCAAGGTTAATACTGGCAAGGAAAAGCATCCCCGATGTGTTTGTGAAAATCCTGTAGGCAGGCACTAGCTAATGAATCTCTAAAGAAAGGTTTTTCTCGGCAAAACTAAACCAACCGTTGTTGGCTGCCCACAAAGCAGCATCGTGGTTCCTGTTTCTTCTGAACAGTTGGAGGGAAGATCTATTTTTTGCAACATGCAGGCACCAGATATTGTATTCAGTTCAAAGGTGGTAACGTAAATCTCTATTTTCCACCAGGGCTGTTAACATAATCCAATATTCATTTAGAGCATACACTGGCAAATATAGGCTTGACAAAAAGTAATTCACTTCTGGTGCGTAGCAGTTAATGCAATTATTCTTCAGAGTAAGGAGTAAGAATACATAAGAATAAATATTCTTATTCTTAATGAGTAGGTAAGACTTCTTTGCCCAAATTGAACTGAGACTTCAAGTCTCAGCCTGGAGAGGAGAAGGCTCTGGGGAGACCTTATAGTCGCCTTCCAGTACCTGAAAGGGGCTCCAGGAAAGCTGGGGAGGGACTTTTTATAAGGGCATGTGGTGGTAGGACAAGGGGCAATGGTTTTAAACTAGAGCAGGGCAGATTTAGAAAGAAGCTCTTTACTATGAGGGTGGTGAGACACTGGAACAGGTGCCCAGAGAAGTTGTGGAAACCCCATCTTTGGAAGTGTTTAAGGCCAGGCTGGATGAGGCTTTGAGCAACCTGGTCTAGTGGGAGGTGTCCCTGCCCATGGCAGGGGGTTGAAACTAGATGATCTTTAAGGTCCCTTGTAGCTTAAGCCATTCTATGATTTTATGAATGCACCAAGCAGTCAGTTGTTTTTGGTGGCCAGTGGATTGTGTGAGCATCACAGCCTCACGTGAACAAGTGAGGTATCTCTGAGCAGTGACCGTGGCTCCCAGCTATGGGTACTTTTCTCCTTGCCATGGGATCATGGGGAGATAATTATCATCACTGCTTCTTCTCTACACAACTATGTCCTCAAGTTTAGGCTCCTACACCCTACAAACTGCCAGCAATGACTTTTCTAGGCAGTTTTGGGATGAGCACATGGGCCCTTTCTCTCCTACAGCTGCATGCACTGGCGTGAGTGGTGCTTTCCCTCAGCAGCTACACTCTGGGTGACTTGATTATTCAGAAACAAAATGGGTTTTACTGCAGAGGGCTGCACCAGGGTCTGGATGACACCACAAGGTCACAGAGGAATAAAGCTGCTGTTTCCCAGCAGGCCCCTCTTCCCCCTCCATGACCCAGGCCACCTCTGCCCTTCTCCTGTGCCAAGTTGACGCTGCTTCTCTCCCATTTCCCCGCCGAAGGGGAAGTGCGGCAGTGGTGAGGGATGCAAAGAAGCAGGCTTGTGACTGTGACACATTTCTTGTTAGTCAGCAGCGATCCTCTAGGGTTTCCAACTGGTCAAGGCGATGAGCCCATGCCTCTAAAGTATGTGCTGGGAAAGCAGATCCAGCTGAATGGGCAGACAGAAGCTGACCGTGCTCCCAGGGAGGAGGGGGGAGAGGTTAGATTTTCAGGGAGATTTTTAAATGCAGGCACCGGGAACTGGGAGCTAGATGGCATCTGTAGGAGAGGGAGGCATGATCCCTCACTGAGGCTGGCTGCTGGCTGTACATGCTCTGCATAGTGTTAAAGGATCCAGCAAGAGTCCCACCCGCAGTGTGCACTCTTCTGTGGCCTCCCAGGCTTGTGGGCATTGCAAAACATGGAGGAGTAAGCAATGCCCTTGATGTCCAAGGGACTTGGTAATTACATTTTCAGTCATGGTTTCTTGGTCTCCTTGGAGAACACACTAGACCGTATCCCTACCTGAGGTTCACCCCAAGTAACAAGTGATAGAATGAGAGGAAATGGCCTGAAGTTGCACCAGGAGAGGTTTAGATCGGAAAAAATTTCTTCGCTGAAAGGCTTGTTAAACATTGAAACTGGCTGCCTGGGGAAGTGGTTGAGTCACCATCCCTGGAGGTATTTAAAGGACATGTAGATGAGGTGCTTAAGGACATGGTTTACTGGTGGGCCTGGCACTATTAGGTTGGACTCGATGATTTTAAAGATCTTTTCCAATCTGAATGATTCTATGATTCTGTGATAAAGCTGCAAACGGAGCATGAGTAGAACAAAAGAGTCACTGAGATCTGTACTCTGATGTATGCATGGAGCTATGTGGTGCTTTGGGAGGGCCCACTGCTTGCACCCTGTGTGCCATTCACACCAGATGAAGGTGGGTTTTTTGTGCTTTTCCAGATAATGGTAACACATCGGTGCTGAGCTAAGAGGTGGAATAGTTGGTGAGCTTAGTGGGGGTGGGTGGAGGGTGAATCATCTGTGTATTTCCTCTGGTCTCTACACCACTTCTCTCCTGGGACTTTCAACAATGACCAATGAACTCCACCAAATTTTCCCTCATCACCATTTTCTTCAGTGGTCTCTCAGATCGGTACAGGCTGCCCAGGAAGGTTGTGGAATCTCCTTCTTTGGAGACATTCAAAACCCGCCTGGACATGTTCCTGTGCGATCTGCTGTAGGTGGTCCTGCTCTGGCAGGGGGGTTGGACTAGATGATCTTTTGAGGTCCCTTCCAATCCCTAACATTCTGTGATTCTGTGATTGTTTGAAGCTACTTCAACCTTAGTTGAGCTTTTGAAGGGTGATGGGGGAGAGGAGAGAGCAGCAGATTTCAAGTCAAGTTGTACTGTCTCATGGCTCGGTTTTGCTCACTTTTGCATGCCTATAGGAAACCAAGCCTCCAAAGTGGAGCATTCAGGGCTTGTGCCTTGTGGGATGGGAGAGAAATGTCATCCCTCGTGATGTGATGTCTCTGGACTATGAAGGAGAGGACTTGACTGAGCTCTTGTGACAAGGCCGACTCCAGCCTCAGATGACTGCTGTACTACCTGAGACACAGGAAAACGGCCAACACTGTGGTCACACCTTGTCTGTTGTAAGATGTTCATCCTGCAGCCCCTGCTGAGCTGCAAAGCAGGAAAAGCCTGTGCCTGACACTTATGGCTCTCAGTTGCATGAGTCCTTGAGATTGCTGTCTCCAGGTTTTGGCTTCCAGTACAGCTTGGATTTTCTCCTGAGCAGACCTTATGTCTCTGCTCTGAGTTTATCCAGCTGTTATCAACATATGTGCTTCCTTGGTGACTCATGCCCTGTTCCCTAACCACATCCCCTTCTCTCTTGTTGCCCCCACCCACCACAGTTGAGTCACTTGGCCTCTTGTCACAAGTAAGGAGACTCTTCCTTCAGTCATGCATGTAGACACTTCTCACCAGTCTGACGTAAGCTCCTCCTGATTTCCTTTTTTGAAGGAGGCTATGGAACAGGAGCTTGCTGGCTATTAAAAGGCTGGTCCTGACCTGCCTGCATTCAGTGCACGCTGCCTAGACCAGATATATCCAGACTCTTTTGCTCCCTGTGCATGCAGAGGGAATGCTTTAGTGTGATGTTTTCCTCTCTCCAGTTCCCCAGAGGGACCAGTCCAGCCCAAAGTGGTAAGTGGAGGTTGCTCAACAGCACTGCCCAGCCTTGGCTGACTTGGCACAACTAAGGCATGGATCATGCAGGAGGGAGCTGAGAAAACATGGGGCTCAGAAGCCTTTCTTGTCTTCTGGCCCTTCAGTAGCCCACAGGAAGTGACTTTATGGTTTTATTCCAGACTCTGATGGCTGAAGAGCAGCTCAGCCTCATCACCACCGAGCCTAAGCTTTTATGAGCTTCACTTCCCCAGTGTCATGTTTATACACAGTATGAAATGTAGCCACTGCTGTCTTGCTTTAGAGGTTTGCCACACACCCTGAAGGCCTCAGGTCTGTGGTAAATGCATCAGACCAAGCTGGTATTCAACCTGGGTGTATATTGGTAGCTCTTTTCCTTAATGCTTCCTGTCTATGGTCAGTGACTCCATTGATCTTGCTAAGCTTTTGCTAGATGTTTTCTTGGTTAACGGACAAACATAGAGGGGTTTATTTACCATCTGCTCTTTATGCCAAAGGTTGTTTGTTTCTGACTTAAAGTGACTTGTCCAGGACTATCATTTTCACAAAGTGCAGATTCAGTGGAGGAGGACCTGATTTCTCCATATTCTCTCTGCAGACCTGAAACTTTACCTGGTCTCTTGCCCAGTGTCAGCATCACTGATTAAAGAGCATTTCCAGCTGCTCGAGGAGGGCATTTTAGCATGAGGGGAAGGTTGAAAATCAGGTGCCTATTCCCCTGCAGACGCTGATGAGAGACCTGCTCCCAGGTACCTTAATTTAAGGCTATCCCTGTCCCTCTCTACCACATTAGATGAGATGCTGATGTCATGTTTATCTTCCCAGTATCTTTGTGAAGATAAGGTGAAGCAATGTGGTGTAGCTTTTCAGGGTGGGAGGGCTACACTCAAGATAAAAACATAAATTTATCTGTATCAGAAAGCTGTAAAAATAAAACAGGGTGATTTTTTACATGGGTGGTCGCTGTTGTGACTGCCCTTAATTTGGGGTAAGATGTACTGGCAAAAACCAAGACCCTTTCCTTGGAGAAGCAGCACTATGTGGGTGCAGTCCTAGGCTGGGAAAAGCTGGATGAAACCTTGGGCCATCTGCTTTAGTCATCCTGAGTGAGCAGACGCGGCCACTGCCTGTCCTGAGGCCAGACACAGTGGAGGAGGCAGATGGATATCTGCTTGGCCATGCTACTGATGACTCAAATGTGGTAGTATCCCCGTGCACACCCAAAATCTTCCAGACAAGCTTGGAAACCTTTAGATGTTTCTCATAAAAACAGGATTGTTGTTTTTCTGCCTGGCACCTGACGGGGCGGGCTGGCAGACTGCCCGCATTCCCTCTGTTGAGGGGTATAAAGCTTCCTGCAGGAAAGCTGTGGCAGGCCAGAGGGATGGACCCCCCTCACCCACCCATCCTCCCCAGTGGTCGAGCTTGTCCCTGTGTGCTGGGAGCACTGGTTAGGAGCACTGACTCTAGATACAGGACCTGTATGAATGCTTTGTCCTGTTCCTGATTTATGGCAGAAGAAAATCTTCCAGATGTAAACACCTTTCCAGTTGAGAAAGCCAGGCTAATTACCGTGTCGCTGCCTGATTTACTTGGTTCTGACACGCTCCCTTCACTGCCTCCATTTTTCTCCTGCAGCATTCATGTTTTGCTAGTCCATCCGTAGCTGCAACTTTTCCTCTCTCCCTCCTTGCCCTCCTTTGATCTTTCATTTTGTCTTTTTGGTTCTCCTACTGCATCTCAAAGGCTTGTGAGTTCCCTTCCTGGCAGGCATCCCTGCCAGCCTGCAGGTCTCTGGCTTTTCCCTTGAACTGGAAGGGCTTTGCTGGTGTGTGCACGAGTCGGTATAAATACCTCCTTACTGCTGCCAGAAACCGCTAGACTGTCCCTCCTGTAGAAAAGGAAAGAATAAATCCAGTGTTTTGATTTCCTGCTAGAGGATGATAGTGCTGTATCCCTCCTAAAAGCTGTTATTTAGCTCCAGAAACTACATAAGATGACATAGGAGTGGGATTGTTCCAAATTTTTTTGAGACTTGATGGAAACAGAGTTGTGGTAAACCAATCATTATTCAGAAATGTCTTCTGTTTTACTGGTAGGATTGGAGGTTTTTTCCTCTCTTTCTTCTCAGCTTCCCATATAATTAGGTGCTGCAGGCTCAAAAGGCATGACCTGCTCACAGCAATTGCCCTCCCCAGGCATGGATGCTGAAATGACCATGAGCTCAGGGCCATCTCATGCCTCCTGCAGGCTACTGGAGTGATTGCTGGCCTCTGGGAGTGAACCTCACTGCCCACCCCAGCAGTGCTACATGCCCATTACCATCAGGGGACAATACTCAGAAGTGAGCAGCAAGGTCTGCTAAGCGCTAAAGTCATCTCAGCCTTTTATGCTGTTGAGACACCCAACTCCCCTTGATTTCAAAGCAGCCGAATCACTCGTGATTCATGCAAAGCCTGAAGCAAAGCAAGGCAATAAATCTCAGTTTCTCATGTCCCCAGCTGGTGCCATGACCTCTTCTGAACTCTCTTCACCTTACAGCTTGTTACATCTCTGGAGAGCAAAATATATGTGGAGCAATGTGCTGAGTGAAGATATCTCTAGAAAAGCAACAAGTCCAGCACCATTACACCGGTAGCCCAGTGCTTCATCCTTGAGGTATTTAAAAGATATGTAGATGAAGTGCTTAGGGACATGGCTTAGTGGTGGACCTGTCATTGCTAGGTTGACGGTTGGACTTGGCAATCTTAAAGGTCGTTTCCAACCTAAACAATTCTATGATTCTTTGCCTGGCTGGCACACTTGAGTGAGCATGAGGAAGGGACTTGAATGCAGGGCATTTGAGCAGGCAATAGCTGGAAATCCTGTGCCACTGGTTTCTACCACTTGCTTCATGGCAGGAAGTAGAACGTGGAGAGTAATTACAGCCTAGTGCTGCATGGCTCGGTGAGAAGGTGGACGAACTCAAGCCTAGCTAGGGCATGCAGGGAGCTGTCTTTCAGTCTAGAGGAAGGAGCAACAAAATCTCTCTGTCATGTTTGAGCTGACAGTAGTGGAGGTTACAGCTGAAGGCAGCCAGTTGTGTAGCAACACCTGCAATGTGCAGCAGTGGTGGAGGGGTTCACATATGAATTTGCATGGAGCTAGTCTTCTAGGAAAGTCAGAAATGCTGCATCATGTGATGCTGGAGGAAGCAGAAAGAAGGCATTCAGAGGAAAAAAAACTTGCTTGCAAGGTGAATGTGGGGATTTTGGAGCAGGGAACTTACTGCTGGTCTGCTCCTGCAGGGTGTAACTGCACGTGCAAGCTCTCCTTGAAAAAGGAAACTGATGGGAAGAACCCTGCCTGTTGCTTTGCAGACCAACACAGTGAAATCTGGGTTTGGCTTGAGCAACTGCCCATTGATAGAGTCTCTGCTTACCCAGGAGTCCCTTGGGTACTGACAGTGGGAGTGTAAATATCTCAAGGTGGTTTCCTACAGATGTACAGGGCATACCAGGCTACCTTAGCTTCTGAGATCAGGGCACTGTATTTGTTGTGGTTGAGATCCTCAGCTCAGTTAGGCCAATTCTCTTTTCCCTGGGTTATGAAGCGCTATGCTACAGCCTTTGCCTAAATATTTTGGAAGGTGAGGAGGGCAGTCCTTTGGAGGAGGCAGTAACAAGTGCACTATAAACAATAACGGTCCTTTGGGAGGACCCTGCAAGTTAGGGAGAAGGCATGATGGCAGCTCTTTTCCTGGCTTTGTCCTGGAGTAGCAGAGGCTGGCTGTGCCTCCTGCCTGGGGTGGTGGGGACAGGCTGGGACAGGGCTGGTTTGCAGGAGGCAAGATGGTTCATGTATGGCTGAAGAGCATCACCACACCTGAGCCAAAGGAGTGTGGTGCCTTGCAGCCAGGAGAGCAATACTGGACCCAGATTTCTAAACATTTATTCTTGCTTCTGTTTGCAAACCACGAGCAGCTCTTAAAGCTGAGTTTTTTCCAATTCCCTCTAGCCTTCAGCTTCTCTTCCTGCCTGTTGTCTGCCTCCTCTGAGGACACACAATGCTGGAGCTGCTCTGATCCCTCTCCCAGCTGCAGGTCTGTTTGTGAGTGAAATGGTGGGGTCTGTAGTGGGGAAATCCCTGTTTAACCACATACAGGCAGTGTTGGGGAGGAGGGGGAGGAATTCCCCAAGGAGGCACAAAGAAATATTCCCTCCAGGCTGGGCCCCAGCTGCTCTCATCATGCAACAGGCTCAGAAAAAGCTTGAGGGACCAACAACGAACTACGAACTCCTTGGTCTTAGTGCAGCTTCCCAGCAGCCTTCAGCTTGTGAGAGGAGGCAGGAAATTCCCCAGTGCTGGGGATTTCCTTCAGCTGAAGCTGCTGTAGGGAGATGCCTGCAGAGGACCTTCCTCCAAACTGGGGCAGGCAGGGGACCTCCAGCAGCAGGGCCACAGAGCCACACCTCTGGACAGGGCTGTATGACCTGTGTTCTGGGAGGCTCTTTCCTTGTCCAGGCAATGGGATGGCTTGTTGCGCCTGCATTTATTGCAGCCTGCACTCCCTTCCCCAAGTTTGTTGGTATCCCTGGGCTAGGGACATCTCCCAGAGGCATTTCTATGGGACTGAGCTTGTGACATCTCCCGGGGGCATTTCTATAGGGTGTGTCCTGTATAAGCACCCTATGCCTGTATAAGCACTGCTGGCTGGCCAGGGACACTTAGTGAGATGCCAAAGTGTCTTTCTTCCCCTTCTCCCTTGGGGTTGGGAGTTCTTGCAGAGGCTTTGAGGAGCAGAACGGGATGCCTCAGCTCTGCCTTTCTCCCAGCTTCAAGACTTTGTGCAGGAGCAAGTGCTTGCCAGCTTGCTGCATCCCAGGCTCGCCCGGGGCTCCTGTACAAAGCTGCCTTTCACCTTGGAGCATCCGGAAAACATAATGGGACAGCAATTACTAGGGCGGGTGCAAGCTTGGGCCTGGGAGATATGTGGCGAGGAGCCAATTATTTTTAATTAGGCATGTTGCTGTTGGCTAGCCTGAGCTGTTGCTGCTGTGCAGGAATTTGTTTGCATCAGGGGAGATTTGTGGCTGGCTGAGCCCTGAGAGGCTGTTGGAAGCTATAGGCCAGGCAAGCTTGGGTCAGGGTCAAGCCAGAAAGACTCAACTCAAAACCTCATGCTGAGCTGATCCCATTCAGATTTCAAGCCAAGCTTAGTCTGCATGCTTTCCTTGAGACACAGGTCAGCCATCATCCCAAGCTGCTTTTCTCTTTGGAGGGATAGGGTTGTGCATCCCTGCCCTTACACTCTGGTCCCTCAGGCTGCTGGTCCCTCATCCCCAGCTCCATCATGGGCATGCACGGGCCACAAAGGGGAAGCTGAGCACTGAGGCCAGTTGGGAGAGGGACTCTCTGTGCTCCGAAGTGATATTCACCCCACACCATCCATCCCAGCTTGTCCTGCAGCATATGTGGGAGTGCCTATGGGGGGGGCTACTCCGTTTCATGATCTGGGGGGCTCTTCATGAAGCTGGGGAGATCCTGAAGACATGGAGCGTGACGCCTGCCCATATGGAATGGTGTGAGAGCAGGGTGCCAACACCCCTTTGTCAGTGCAGGATGGGACCTAACCACCTGCAGCACACCTCTTCAGGGATTCTTGTCTTGGTCAGCATTTTTGTTCGCTTGCAAAATGGAAGGAGAACCAGAACGTCCCCCACAAGGAAGGACACCTGGAGCTTAGGTTTTCACTGCCACCTCCTGCCTCTGCAGGATAAAATCAGGGCTCCTGCCCTTTTCCTCCTCACCAGACAGCAACCAGTAGCCCTTTGTTCACAAACATGAGGGTGTACAGCTGCGGGGGGAGTGCCAGCCTATGCTCCTTTGGCTAAAACCCATGAGAAGGAAAAATAAGACAGAGCGGGAATGGAAAAGCACTGCACTGCCTTTCTGTGGCAGAGCAGCAGCAAGAGGGTCCAGGCTGGCAACCCGGAGAGGGCAGCCAGACGCCCAGAGCTGCAGCCTGCTCAGGGAAATGGTCTTTTTGTTAGGCAGCTCTACACAGCTCTAATTAAATTACGGGATTAGAGCCATCTCATTCCTCACTCATCTGGTGCCAAACGCTTGTTCCAAAGGAGTGCCCTCCATTAAAGGGAAAACTGCCCGCGCAGCGCTCTGCGCCCGCTCATCAAGAGACATCAGGCTCATCAAGGAGAGTCACTCCTTGATTGCACTGCATTGCAGATGGGCTGTCTGGAGCGCTGTCCTTCATCTGTGGCCTCCAGCTTCCTCTGGTCCTCCTCTGCGGGCCCTTCAGAAAGCTTTTGGGATGGTTTAATCATCTGCTCGCTGCTCTGAGCTGTGTGCAAGACTACTCAGAGCTGGAGCGCTGTGCAGAGGGCCAGAGCAGAAAATTCACAGTGTGTTCTCACCCAAGGATCTGAAGAGATCTTTCTGTGCTAGATGCTCTGTAAATATCACGAGGTTTGCAACAGGTAGGAAGGGAGGACAAGAGTGCACAGGTTTCTGACTAGCCAGTGGAGCTGGGAGTAAGACTTTACCCTCTAGGAAGCACAACAAACCTTAAAGAAAATAGTTCACAGCAGCCAGCGAAAGAGGAAGCTGCGAGATGAAAAGCGGAGTTCCCTTGAATTTGCTTTTGTTGCATGTAGTTCTTGTTGACAGATGATACAGATTTTCCATCCCAGGGCAGACCTAGGCTTTTCTTGGTGACTAGTGAGACTTGGGCGGTTCTTGACTTACATTTTGGCACTCTTTTTTCTTCTGTTGCTTTACAGAGAAGTTGCCAGGGAGACCTGCCCCTGAAGGAAAGGCTCCTCTCCTTCCACCATGCTCCTTGCACCACGAATTATCACCATGTTTTGAGGTGTCCGGTAACCTGCAGCTTGGTGAGTCAAGATGCCTTTGGCACGACCCAGGGGCAGAAAAGCAGAGACTCTCCTACACGATGCTGCCTTGTGCTCACCAGCTTATTAAGCGTGCACATGGCAGTAATTAAAACTTGTGCCTTTCAACAGGAGGGGAAGTGTAGGTGATCATGCATGGTCTTGGTGAGGATTAATCAGAGAAAGACAGTTCTCTGAAACATTCCTGCTATGTTATTTGCAAATTCCTGCTTCCCAGCAGATTGCTTCTTGCAGGCTGCAAGGGGAAGTCCCTGCACACACAGCCCAGATGGAGGGAAGGACTGCAGGCATCTTCCAGCGTGAGCACTGGCTCTTTCTTTGTGAGGCAGGTGCCAAATTTCTCATCCTTTTTCAATGTTGCAGTTTCCCCCACTGCTGACTGAACACCTCCGTTTTGGCTGGGTGGCTGGAGTAAATAAAATAGCTTCCCTTGCTCATTTTTCAAAGTGAAAGCCCATAAAAGGTCGTCTTGGTAGTGCTGCTGCCACAGGGTCCATGGCATGAATGTAACGTCAGCTGTCTTCCTCCATTCAGTCGCTGAATTGCATAATTACTCTTGGAGAAGTAATTTTTTCCCATCTTCTGCCTTTGAGCTGGAGGCATAGCATGTCTTAGTTTTAATATACTGCCTTTTCTAGACAAATGCTCAATCTCTCCTGCTTCTGTAGAGTTAAGTAAAACGGAGAAAACCCTCCCTAAAAAGAATCATTTTCCCACAAATTTACCTCATCCTTGGAGGCAGTCAAACTGCAATTAGACACAGCCATGAGCAACTGGATCAGTCTGAACCTACCTTGAAAAAGGGTTGGACCGGCAGCCTCTGAAAAGTCCTTTCAAACTAAATTGTTCTGGTTCTGTGATCCCTGTCTCCTGCAGAGCCACGTCGCTCCTCTTTCTTCCCCATCCCCTGCTCTGTTGGTGCTCAGCAATGACCCAATTCATGAGCAAACCCACTCACCCCCCAGCGTGGGAAAGAGTATCCCCTAACACTGCCAAGATCCCAGTCTGCACACAGAGAGCAGGAGGGGGGCTTTCAAACTTCAGAGCCGAGCCCAAATATTTACGCTGTGCATGGTATGTCACGGGCAATTAAGGTAGCTGAGCCAGAAGCAGAATGGTGAGAGAAGTTGTTTGCTTTTCAAACCGGACCGGCAAGTGCATATTAAATTACCTGTATGCCAGATAGTATTTAGCCATAAATCTTATTAACAGCGCTCTGCAGCAATGCAGATGTGAAGGAAGGGAAATAAAAGGAAACAAATGAGGAGGGGACAGGTTTGGAATGATAAAGAAGAAAGAAGGCGAACCCTGGCTGATCGCTTGCTTTGCAGCCGAAGGTTTTTATAGGAAAGGCTTAAGCTCCATGAGGAAATCAGCTGGAACAGGTCTGGCAGGATAGCTCTCCAAGTAAGAGCTCTTCTTGCAGAATACCAATGATTTGCATCCAAAATAAAGTGGGTACAAGCAGCTATTTCACAAGCTTGCCCTTGTGTCAGAATAGCAGGAGCTTCTTTTTCATTTGTTGCTTTTCTTTCTGTTTTGCCCTACCTCTGATAGACTGCTGTCCCAAAATCCTGAACCTATCTGGCTTTGTGACCCTGCCTTGGAAAGTGTGCTGAGGAAAGCTCTGCGAAGGGCTGGGAGCAATGAGAAACATCACAGTTTGCAGAGGGATGCTGGTCTTCCAAGCTGTCTGTGCTCGCACTGGGATTCTCCCAGCCACACCGCCTTGTGTCGATCCTTTACCCTCTAACTGCTGGTCGCCAGAAGTGATTAACTTGCAAACGGAGTGGGGACAAAAAGCTAGCATGAATTACAGCCTTGCAGGAAGATGCCCTCAGCCTTTTCCCTTCTCCAGCTTGAAGGACTAGGTGCTGGGTTTAGCTGGTGCCCGGGCCACCCACCAGCCCCCTGCAGCACCGTGGCGCTGGGAGACGCCACGCTGTGGGCTTGCACCGCGTCCGTACCTGTTTCTGTGGCTCATTGTTGGGTATCAACGTTGCAGGCATGCCCTAGTTTGCCATAGCCCAGTTTGCCAGCAGGCTCCAGCCTTCGTTGCTAATCTTGGCCAGAGACTCGCCTGGCTTGTGTGAGGAGGAGCCACGCTGCACGGTTTCTCCTCTCTGAGATGGGCAGTGCGCCACGCGCCGAGCTGTCTCACTGCCAGGAGCAGCAGGTCCTGGCAGGGGCTGGGGCAGAATGGCTCGCCCAGCAAGGAGCTTCCCATCAGCCAGGCACCGTGGCAGCCTCCAACCATCCCTCCTCAGATGTCGACTGCCGTATGTGCCTTTTTCCTCCCTGGGGTGCGGGCTGGCGATGTGAGAAATCACGCCTCAGGCATGCTGTTTCCCCACGGGAAGCGTGGGAGAAGGTTTTGCAGGCAGCAAGGCAGCACCCTGAGGCACGTTTCCAGCTCCCCTGCAATGCTGATCCTCAGCCTCCAGCCCTGCCATTGCACCACTAGCACAAGCTTGGTCAGGAACCACACGTGCTTGTTGTATAGGGGGTCAGCAAATGCAAACCACAGCCCCATTTCTCCTCTCCCCTTGGCCAAATGGGAAACGGGGGCCACAGAAAGCTTCTGTGAGGTTCCTGCTTTGCAGGAGATCTGTCAGGATATGTTCATTCATGCCACTAGAGGACTTGGACACGTCAGCCAGGAGTGCTTTAAACAGACCGAGGTGATGCCTGGAGCCACGGTGGCCGCCTGTTTCCTGCAGGGCACAGTGTCAGGCCAGGGCACTGGAAAACAGCACCACATCAAGCCGTTTGGTTCTGGTTATCAGCTGGTGACAAGGGCCGGTGGAAGGTGGAAAACCAGGATTTAAAAGCTGTGATCCAAACCCTGCTTTGCTGTTTGTTTCTGAGTCACATATGAGGCCATACAGAGCTTATTGTCAGAGTTTGACTTAGAAGTCCAAACACCTGATGAATTTATACCTGGGAGAGCCATGGCAGTCACTGCTTCTACTCTGAAGGAATTCAGGGAGGGGCAGCACAGGAGAGAAAACAGTGTATTTTGATCTTGATTTTTCTTTCCTGGTGTAGTGACATTTCACTGAAACATCAGACTTTTTTTTTTATTAGTGAATGCAAGAAAATATTTCTGAAAGCCTTCTTTGCCAGTGTGCTGTTCCTTTCCAAATCTTTCTCCAGCATCAGCCAGCTGTGCACAGTACCCATGAAGAAGCAAAGCCAAAGTGAAACCTTCCAGATCTCCCCAAATAAACTGGCGTGGCCACAGTCAGCTCTCGCTTTGGTCGCACAAGCTGCCATGGATGAAATCATGCTGGACCGTCAGCCAGGCTGCTTTGCTGTTGGTGCTAACAAAATGCCATGGGACTAGCAGCACCAAATATTTTTTCTTTCTGCCGTGTGACTCTGTGCACAGGCTGGAGCAAGGCACTGGCTTGGAAAATCAGTGTGGCAGCACGCGATTGCTTCTCGTTCCTCATGCAGTGGGTGAATGTGCTCCCTTTCCTTTGACTGAGGGCCCGTTGGCCAGACCAACGCTGAGTGATGCTCCCGTGCCATTCCTGCTGGTTGCATCTTTGCCTGGGACGTGCTCCCTGCACAGATTGCGTATCTGGGGGAGGGGGGAGAAGCAACAGACTCAGATGGCAGAAGAGAAATGCTTCTTTGCAGCAGGAGCCTGCTATTAAATCCCACTGTAACAGCACACTGGTCACAGCACATTAAGTAGCAAGGTCACCTGGCATCTCCCGCTGGGGACCGGGCCAGAACGCAGCCATCGTGCAGGTGTACACCTTGTAGCTCATTGCTAGCTCAGCTTCGGTGCACAGATAAATCTCTGTTTCATCTCTCCTCCCAGGGGCAGCAGCGGTCACAGACATCGCTCCACCTTGCTTGTTCACCAGCTGCATTGCTCTGTGGTGAGGAGCCCTAGGGACCCACTGGCTAGGGATGTGCACACGCAGGGACACCCTCCTCTACCCATCACAGTTCTGACAAATGGGACAGGCTCTTGCTATACTCGCTGTTTCTGCCATGGGTAGGATTTTTCCTAACCTCAAGGGCTTGGAAGTTGACTGTGCTGAAAGCCTGGGTAAAGAGCAAGTTAGGAAAGCATCTTTTAAAGTGTTTTGTTGATGCATTTACCCAATTTTTGTCATGTCTGAGGGAGCTGATACACAACTGAAAGCGGTTTCAGTTGGTTTTGAGTTCCTGGAGGGCTGCTCTAGGCAGGCATCTTCAGAAAAGCCGATCTGAATTGATTTCCAAATTAGAGTAATTAAACCAAATGGAGTCTTTGCAGGGAAGAGCCCCTGGATGGACGATGCGCTCAGCTCAGGGCAGCTCTCATGCTGTCGTGGGAATGAGATTATTTACCACTGTCACCTAAATCTTCTCCCTCCTTTCCACTTGCTATGAGGAAGCAGCTTGCGCTTGGGATGTCCCCTGTCACTGTGACATGCTTGGAGCATACTCTCTAGTTTGTGACTTCTACTCGTGCTTGCCTGGCCTCACTCAGAAGTACTGGTGCCAATTTGATCCAGTTTACCTCACGTTGAATCACAGCTATGTTAATCCCTCTTAAGTGCATCCGCAGAGGTTTGACACAATTTAGCTGTGAAGCTGCACGTTTAATAGCGGTTTCTGGGGCTCCCTCACAGTCGTATGGCCACAGTCAGAAGCTGTACTTCTGCAGCACTTGTCTGCATGGGTTGAAGTCTTAGTCTGGAGTCAAGGTTTGAGTAATTCCTGCTGCCATGTGGTCCTGAGAAAGACCTGACCCATGGTCTCAGTTGACGAGATCCATCGTCTCAGATCCAGTGGGCTTGGATTCAAGCTGTGCTGTGTACCAGGGCAATCCTCACTGAGCAAGCTTCCTATTGCACGTCTCTGGGTTTGGGGGGAGTTTGTGGGCTCACAGCCCAAAGGTCTGGGAAAGAGAACAAAGAAATACCAACCTGTGCAGATTATGCTGCAATCGTATGGCCACATCCTTTCAGAAGAGGTCTGTGTCTCCTGTGCTAAATTTCGTCGGGGTCTGCAGGCAAGTAAAAAGCATGCTTGCAGAGAGGACAAGACATTTTGAGGGGGAACCCAGCTTTCCCCAAGCCCCAACCAGCTGTTCCTCACATCCCAGTGTCTGCAGTGCATGAGCAAGCTCCAGTGCCCTCAAGATGAGTTTGCAGGCTGCTGAGAAGATCGCTTTGGTGTCAGAAGTCGGGGGGATTTGCTGGCTATTGCAGTGGATTTTAATGGGAAATGGCTGGATTAGAACCAGATTGGTGTTGCTGTCAATCTGTTGTGGTCTGACTTCTAGACAGAGATGAGCATTTGGCTTACATGTTAGGGACACTCAGCGTTCTCCTGCACTTCGAGGCAAGGGGTATGTGGTTGGGAGTCAGGTGGAATTCGAAGTCTTTCTGAAAATTTTAAAGTGTTGATTCCTTTACTCATCAAAAACAGAATCCAGTTTTGCAGTCGCAGAACTTCATGCAAGACAGGTCTGCAAGCTGACCCAGAGCAAAGCAAGGAGAAAAAAGTACTAAATGGGGCAAGAATTGCCAATTTTGCAACAATTCTCAAGAAATACTGAATTGAACTATTCCCTAAGGATGGGGAAAAACTCAAACCAAAGGAGCCATCGCTGCTCTTTGACCTGGAAGTCAGATGTTGCGTCTCTCCTTGGGGATGTTTCTGTGCCTCCAACCTTTCTTATTGCAGACAAGAGAGAAAGGAGCCTTGCCATGCCTCACTTCTTCTTCTTGCCTTTGCCACTGTTGCTTCCTCTCACAAACTGTCACTGTCACCATATGTAGCAGAGGCATTTGCTTGTGTTTGGGTGCCATGCACTGGCACCCCAGCGCACCAGGAGCTGTGCAATGTGTTTTTATCAGTCCTCTGCACACTTCATGTTCTTGGCCAAGTTGGCCAGTGCAATGCCTTGGGGAGGGACAGGGCGTAGAAGCTGAAAGCTCACTGCCTGCTGAGCGTTGGCCATCAAAGTGAACTCTTGCTCCTAAATTAACTGCTGCCTTCTTGTAAAGACACGAACTGACTTCTTTTAGCAAAAGCAGTGGCTGTGGACAGTAGCTCTTGGCAACAGTGGGTCAGATCCCCAGCTGGGGGAAGCTGATCCTGCTGAACTGCTTTCCAGATGCTTCAGCCTAGATCCTGTGGCCTTGTGAGGGTGTAGCAAATGGGCCAAATTTTCTGCACTTCTGCTGCAGATAACCCACCTCTGGGAGTCAGGAGCAAGGCTCGTAGGCAGTGTCCTATTTGCAGCCTGGCTGTAGGAATAGAGTTAAAAGAGAATGTGTTTCTCCTCAGTGGATAAAGACCAAGCCAAGCACAAAACCCCAGGGGGCTCTTGATGAGCCTACAGGTATCTGATGGGAGCATCTGTGAGTGGGGTCTGAGAGAAGGTGAAAGCACAGCAGCCACAGGCAGCCTGGCATCATCTCAGGGTCCTTTCAGAACCACCATCATTCCCGTGGATCCGAAAGGAAAGCTATCAACATGCTCTGTGTGCCGGGGAGGTCAAAGAAGGGCAGGAGAAGTAGTTTGGTGCCTGGTTGCCTTGGCTTTGAAGCCTCTGGCTTTGCTGAAGGAGTCTCAGTGGACCTCATTGAGTGGTTTTTGCAGAATGGGAAATGGCGCAGACTGGAGGCAAAGCATTCTTCTTTCTTCTCCAGCTCTCAGTGTTTTTTAACCAGGCTCTAAAGCCCTCTCCTGAGTACTTGGAATGTTGTTTTCTTGGGTTTGTTTTGTGGTGCTTTCACTGCTGCTATTTTGAGGGGTATATGTGATAAAAGAGAAGAGGAAGGAAAGGTTTCTTTTTCTGATCTTTTTTCTTAAAGCCAGAAATGAGAAAATGGAAAATATAAAAGAATGAGAAGATGCCCCAGTTCTTTCAAAATAGTTCCTCAATAATTTCCATTCTCAATTACAGATTTTGTGCCTCAGGGAAAAAAAAAAGTAAACTGTGTATCCCCTGTAGAAATAGGGATGTATTTTGCTTTGTCCACACTGGCTTGGGCACTGACCTAGAGACATGGGAAGACTTTCCTTTGACTTCGGTGGCTTTGGAAGACCCATTGTTCCTTAACAGCGATCCTTTATGCTGACGTGCACGTTTTGTGTGCATCTGTCAACAGGAGAGGGGGAAATTATTGAAATGGGTAATAAAGGAGATGAAAACAATCCGTGCTAGTCTCTGGATAATAACCATCTGACATTAAGCTTAAGCCCAGCCGATAACAGTTAATAATAAATGGGCATTAATTAAAGCTAAATTACAGGGGAAGGTGCAGGCTTGGCTCTCATTCCAATTAGAGCCCTGTAATTCATAACGGAGAGAATCTGTCCAGCCTGTGAATAAATGATCAAAGGCTAGCCAAGTCAACAGCGGGGCTGTGTAGTAGTTTACATGATGCCTTGATAGGGAAGAGACCAGAGGAGGATTAACAGATAACCATGGCCAGATGGTTCGTTGGGTTTGCTGTGCAACGTGCTGGCGGGATACGTGGTGGTGCGCTTGTGAGAGCCCAGAGCTGAACCATGGTGTGGCTCCAGAAAGTTTGGGAAAGAGCCCAGAGGGAGGGTAGGGACCCGGTGGGAGGAAGATCTTCATTGTGAGCCCTTCACAGTGACAGCTTGAGGGAAGAGGCCCTAGGGAAGCTGGTTGGGTCTCTGGATGGTGGGCAGCAAGTGAGTTTAGACAACTGTCGGTGACATGACATTAGGAGACGACAAAAAGCAAGCAGGGTGCTGATGTCTATGGTTAAAAGCCTCCACTGTGTCTCAGAAACAGCGTAATGTCTACACTGATGTTTACTTTGACATTGAAATGAGGTTGTCCCTAGAGATGATTTCCACCTAGACTTGTCCTTCAGCTCCCAAGCCAGAAGCAGCTCTAGTCCAAGCAGGCCCAAAAAGGGAGCCCAGCACAAGAAGAGTAGCCAAGCCAACAAATTTTGAGGGCCTAGGAATTATGATTGTAAAAACGTGGCTTTACCAGGGCTGAAGGGGAGCCCCTACAACCATCCCTTCTCCCTGATCATGCCTGGGACCAAGCTGGCTCCCAGCATTTCTTGCAGCATAGGGGGTTTTGCACCACAGTGTTGTGAAGGATGCCACGTTGTGCTTGGAGCAGAGGGAGATGACAGCTACTTGTTTCACTGCCAGAAGCAAAACTGAGGCTGGTACAAGTTCAGACCTGACTGTCAGGTGCCATATGTGTGAAGAGGCAGAGTCAGAGGAGACACTGACGCCCTCAAAGTTGACAAGACCGTTGACAAGAAAGCAATTTCTCACTGGGAACAGAGGAAGTGATCCAAGAAGCTGCAAGTGGAGCACAGCATGCCACCATCTCTGGCAGCACCAGCAGCACCGACAAACTGAGGAGAACAGGCCATGTGGTGGCTGAGGGTCATTGACCAGTGAATACTGGAAGTATTCATCTGAACCAACAGCCTCAGAGTTCACACACCTAGGCACAAATGACTTTTCCAAAGGTCCCAGAACCATCAGCTATGAGGAAAAACACATTTTGAAAGGTTAGGGTGTTTAAGGCATGCTCAGACCTTTAGATGTATCCCATAAATGATCTTCAAATGCTACATAGCATCAATGATACTCTGAAAATGCTCTTCTGGTCCAAAGGAACTCTGCGTGTTTTCTGCCTGTTTCTCATATGTCTTGTCTGGAAAGCAGCTGATCCAGATGTGCTATCTGAGATTAGATGGAATGTTCTTGCTCAGGAATAAATGTGGGGTTTTTTTGGTTTAATGCAATGAAAAGAATGCATTTTTATATTTTGGCTCAGAATGGCTTTGCGTATCCACAGAGGTAATTCAGAAGGATGCTCTAGTTTAGACTTGCACCCTGTGTAATTACCCACCAGGTGCAGGGTGATCCCTGTGGCACCCACGTGGGACATAAACTGGGGGATGGCTGACACAGGTGAGGCGTTGGGACTTTCTGGGACCATAAAAGTGCCAGCTTCCAGTGACCGTGGTGGTAGGAGCCAGGATAAAGAAGCTGGCAGGGTTGAGTCTCCTTTGCACAGCTTTGTCAGAAGCAGGCAGTTACTGACTTGGAGCGGTATTTCCCAAACAGCATGGCCCGTGCTTTCCAGGCCAGTCTCTGCGTGTGCCTGCATGCAGAGCAGCTGTGCACAAAAGACACTCCACACACACCGTGCTGGTGGGCAAGGCTGGGTTTGTGCCAGCGTGGCCACGCCGTCTTCAAGAAGCAACAAGAGGGAAACTGACTCCCCAGATACTAGTACAGTCGTGAAGAATGAGCCGAGCCTGGAAATATTTTGATTATCCTTTTCCAAACAAATCCATGTTTGCAGAGGCTTGATCTTTCCACATTTCTAAGTGACAGACTTGGGCGTACTGACAGCAAGAGCGATTTTTTTGGGGGATGCTCAGTTGAGGCTTAATAGTCCTGGAAAGAAACCAAATCCCTTTAGTCCTCAGCAGTGCGGTGGGCTGAGCTCACGCACAATTCCCCCGATGGGCTGGCACCTTTGGTACCCAGACGCAACGTGAACATCTGACGTGACACTGAAGGCATTGCTTAAAGACCATGCCTCTAATTTGAATTTCTTTCTAACTGGAGTACCAATATTAAGGACTTCAGCATGATTATGGGCTCCTGTTTTGTAAGGAATTGTCTCCAATCCATTTGACTGAGATGATTTCTTTCCCTTCCTGACCTCCAGAGTTTATCCTGGAAAAACAATTCTCAAGATGCTATGGCAGGAGGAATAAAAATAGCCAAACAGATGCACTGGTCTCTCTGATAGTACAAATACTTCCAAGTGCTTATAGCGCAGAGAAAATGAAGCCTGTAGCAGGAAGCAGAGGGGATTCCTATACAAAAGAAGGAAATTTGGGAAGAGTGACTAATCTAGGAGAGGAAACTAGGTACTATGGCCTCCTGTTAGCAAGGCAAGTGTCTCTGAAAGCGATGTGCTTGTTGTGCAGGGCACAAGGGCACAGCTGCCCCAGGCCAGCTGAGCATTCCTGGTGGAATAGGGCTGCTGGGACCTCCCAGGGGTTTCAGAGACAGAGGCACTGAGGACTCATGTGCTCCATCTGAAGACTGGTGTAGGTTGAAATTCAGAAATGCCTCTAAAAGGCTGGCTTGGCAACTGCTTACACCTGAATATCGTCAAGGTGATTGGGGAGGGAAGCTCAGTATAAGGTTCCAGTGCTGGAAACTGTTGCTTTTGTGATGAGTGGTCACTGAGACAGAGCTTGGTGGCTCCTGTAGCCTCCTGTTGGTGCCTACTACGTGATGTGATCCACTTGTTGCAAGAAATGCCTCTCGGGGACAACAAGCAAATATGCTTCTGATCCATTTTGCCCTTTCCATCCATCTCCCCTGTTGTGTTAGCAGAGCTACTCTCCTTTCTCAGGGCTCCCTGCCCTCAGGAATTCCTGGGGAGGGGAGATGTGGGGCTTCAGCCTGGGTGTTAACTGTTAGCTACCAAGATTATGCTGGGGAATAGTTTGACCTCTTAGTGAATGAGACCTCATACTTTAGAGATGATTTAGCTACAACACTCACAAGACTTTGAGGAAGTGAGAGAACAGATAAGAAAGGAAGGAGGAGCTGGAAAACAGGCAAGACTTTGGAAAAGCTCTCACTATCGCTTCTGCCTCGAGCAAAAGACTGGGATCATTGCTTGAGGCATGGATGGAGAGAGATTGAAAAACAAGCCACTAAGCTTCCTGTCATCTGCGAGTTTGTCCTGCCAAGATGTGATCTCATCAGGTGGAACAAATTCATCAAGACCTCCATCTCTACAGCCTGTGGCTGACCTCATACCTTTTAGAGAGCAGCGTCCCACAGGCTCAGTGGGCTTCACTCTTAAGCATAGACACTGCTGAATTTGGAATGCTATAGACACTTCCTCATGGCATTGCACAGCGCTGGTGACCCACTATCAACTTGGTCACTGCCAACCCTTCCTCTTGGCACACCTACCTATGTGAAATGCTGGTCTGAATCCATTTCAACCTCACCCACCCAAAGCTTGCAGTCACTGCCTTCAGGGTGGACTTGTTGCTTCAGCAGACCTCCCCAGCACAATACAGCAATCTCAGACCCCATCACCCTCTCGTACATTTCCCTGTGGCAGATTCAAAGACCTTGACCATGCATTGAGCAACCCTGGGACACATAATGCAGAGCTGCTGCTGCTGCAGTATGTGAAGACTTGAATCAGGTCACAGGTGCCATGGCTCCAGTTCAGTGATGGATGGGTATGCCTTACCCCAGACTAGGGGTTATCTAGGCTATTTAGATTATTCTAGGCATCTACATTATCTCTGCATTCAGTATCCAGCCTTCTCCATGATCTTGTATAGTGGAGAACTGCTTTCAGCCTCCCAGCCTTCAAACTTTAACTGCTCCGTCTCTTCTCTACATCATGCACTGCTTCTGCCCCAATGCATCTCACTTGATTTCACCGTACTCATTGAGAAGTGGTGTAAAAGTTTTCCTTAGCCTCCTAAATTGTCACTAAACCAGAGCACAGCATTCAGAGGGTTTTGTTTAACAGCTTATAAAAGCCAGGAGGCAGCCTGGTCTCTGGGAATGGGCTTTGAACAGAGAGTTGCAGTTGTCCTTGCAGCCACCAGTCCATCTGGGACTTGAAGTTGTGCTCCACAACCGCAGGTCCCAGTCCCTAGCTTGCTTGAATCCAGCCAAGGGGAAAAAGATGAGACACAGTGGGAGCCCAGGGAGGAAGGGAGATGCATTTGTGATGCTGATTCCTCTCTCTTCTATTTTATACATCCTAAAAAAATGTTTCCCCGTACCTTTTAGAGAGAGTGGATGGCAGAGAAGCTGAGGGTAGTTGCTACCCTTCAGTCTTCAGAGGTAGCATCTTTGTAGGCAGCATCTTCGAAGGGAGACTTTTCAAACAGTCAGCCCTCTGCTCCCTGAAGATCTTTTTTAAAGGGACAGGATGCCCACACAGGGGCATCAGCCAGGCCATGAGCATGAATACATAGGCTGGAGCAGAGGCACCAAGGATGTCTGGGTCCATTTGGATTTCACCACAGTGGTTAGATTATTTGATATCTCTCACAAGGAATGATTCATGCTTGGGCCTCTCTTTGTGGCAGGGGTTTTTATAACAGCTTTCTCTGATGTATAATAAAAGCTGAGTGAGTGATGAATTCTTCCCTCACTCAGGATATTTATAGCGGTTTTCTTTCTTCTTGAGCGAGTCACCTATTTTCACAAGGCTCGTAGGCGCTTCGTGTCAGTGGAACTTCAGCTCCTCTACCAAATCTGGGGGAGACTGACCAAAGGGTTCAAAAGTTTCTCAGGACCAGGAGGGTGGACTGGCTGGGGGGCATGTAAAGTTCCCTTTGCACAAACCTTGCATCTTAAGAAATCAAGCTAAGAGCCACGAGACTACACAGTTCACTCTATTTTTGGAGGCACCAAGGGTCACATTTCCCATCTGCTTCTCCACAGACGAGCAGACTAACATTTTGTTTCTCAGTTTGCACTGGAGCTGGCTTCTCGGTATTTTGCTGTGGAAGCTGGGATTATATTGGTATCATCTCCTCCAGGGTGCATCAGCTCTGACCGTACCAGGTGGGATGAGATCCAGAGCATCTGGTGTGGGTTTATTATAGCTCTCCTGCTTCCACAGAATGGATGTGCACCACCATGGATTTCTTTTCACCAAGGGCTTATTCTGTGAGCTGGGTAAGCAAATGTAGCTCTACAGTGAGTCCAAAAACCATGTGTCTGGATACCTGCCTTCACCTGGAGGGCTTAAGAGATGGGAGCTAAGCTGCCAAGTTGTCCATGCATCTCCCCTAAGCCACTGTTTTGTAGTCTCATGTACAGAGCAGGAATGAATGCTTGCACAATGGAGTCTAAGGGAGGTCTCCTGGTCCAAGCAGAAAAAGTGACAGGTTTTAAAACACTTCGTAGCCAGTTGTAACTTTCTCTGAGGAGAATGTTGTGCCTTCTGCTTCACCAGTGAATATAGACTCTCATCTTCCATTACTGGAGTAATGTAAGGTAGAATACAAGAAAACTGAGAGCAAAACAGTATTTTGAGAGCTTTTTCCGTCTGTACCTAATCCTCTGCTTCAGCTTTTTTCCCTGGATTTTCCTCTTTTTTTTTTTAACTTAAATTTTTTTTAAGCCTTCCCTGCCCGTGGACGCTCACATGTCTCCCCAGCATCTCCCCCTCTGCGGATGCTGCCCCTGTGACTGTGCTGCCTGTGCTCTGCATCCCTCATCTCCGGGCTGGTCTGTGGCCCAGGTTACCCCCTAAGCCTCCCCTCCCTCCGCCTGGGAGGCAGAGGGGCTGCCTTGTACCATCCTCCGGCAGCTCTGTGTACTTGTGCCCTCCTCCTCTTTCCACAGCCTGATTTATGGGGTTTATCTTTCCCTTTTACAGCCACCCTTCTCTGAGCCTGATTGCAGTGACCTCTGGTCCCTGCATAGCTTGCATTCCTCTGGGGGGACTGTGACCACTGGGAAGGGCTTTCTGCCTCCCTGGACCACTCCAAATAAGATCAACAGGGTCCTTCAGCCATATCCATCTGTGCTGGCATCCAGCCCTACATTTTTTCCACCTAAAGTGCTTGCCCTGGGCAAAGGCCAGGTGGCTGGGGGAGTGAGGTGGGTCTCCAGGGAGGATGCTCTGTCTTTGAGCTAGTGCTCCACAGGGTAAAGAGAGCAACAACAGGGTCTGCCACAGCCCTGGGGACGTGCTGCTCCTGTCCAGCCTACCTCAAAAACCTGTCTGTCTTGCTCCCTGAAGCCAGGGAGATGTCACGCTGGACTTCCCTGGGGCTGGCATGTGTGATGGGGTTAGGCAGAGGCCATCTCCCTGACACCGAGACAGTAATCTTAGTTTCATCAGACTTGTCAGGTCTTCTCTTTCCCTTTTCAGCCCCTCTGCAAGATCTAAGCAGGCACAGCAATGCTTAATATGGGGATCACACCATATCAAGTGTTACACCTGGCAGGGCCAAGGCTACTCAGACAACAAGGGGCTGGAGAACATCCCAAACTGCTGAGAGTGGTCCAGTCACGTTCATCAGTGTGTGCTGGCAGCTCTTACCTGAGCAGGATCCTTCCCCCACCCTCCCATGAGTGCAGGGCATTCTGACATGCTTTCTTCAGCCACCTCTCACCCCCGTGTTACAAAAAGGAACTATTCTGGAGGTGGGCCGGACCCAGCTCCCTTGGGGCTGAGGCCACATCCAGCTGGCTGCTTTCTCTCCTCCCCGTGGGACGTGATGGCCACCCCTGTGCCACTGATTCCTGCATCCCATGTGGCAGTGGTGATTATCCATCCGTGACCATCTCCCTGACCAGCTCTGTGAGCTGAAGCATGTCCCCAGGAAGGGATCAGCAAGGGCTTGGGCTGAAGCTGGACCAGGGATGACTCAGCCCTCCCGCCCCTGCTTCCCCTTCCCTCCAGCCATCTCAGCGTGGAGATCAGAGGCAGTGGCCGATGGGCTGAGGGTGAACAAGCAGGGAAACTCACCTCATTGCATCATCTCTGGGAGCTGCACTTCACTGGGAGTTTCCTGGATGAGAGCGTGAAATGGTTGCTGGAGGTTTAATTAAGGTCTGCAGGTGGAGGCACATCGAGGTGGCAGAGCACCCACAGCTTCTCAACACGCCACTGCAGTGTCTGCAGCCAGTGAGGTAAAATGATGAGCTGCTGGGGGAGTAGGACCCAGGGCTTCTGCTCCGTTGCATCTTGGCTTTGTCATTGCACGTTTTTACCCAAGACAAGCTTTAGGGTTAAACCTGTGCCTGGTGTCTCTGATGCTGTGAATGAGCAGTCTGGGTTTGTAGGTTGGCTGGGATGGGTCTTACCAGACCTTTTTCTAACACGAGTCCAACCAGCCTCTCACAGTCAGTGTTATTTAAGGGCTTGGACTCTTTTTTTTCATTTGAAAAGGAGAAGAGGAGCAAGTGATGTAATGTTTCACTCTGCAATATTAACTTTGCACTTTTGGATTTTCATGGCTCTCTGTCCCACCTTCAGGACACTGATTCTGGTTACTTATTACAGACACAGTCTTGGGGTGCATCTCTTTGCATTCAAAAGTGGGGTGCTTCAGGATAGGGACAAGATCAAACCTTTGGGAGAGCAGGATTTTATCTCCAGCTGTCGGTGGCTTGTTGTTTGACTCGTGGGTGGAAAAGCCCAGTCTGCTGGGGTTTGGTCACTGCAGCCATCCCTTTTTCTCCAGATGGCTTCTCTAGCCTTACTTGTAAGGAAGGCTTTGCCTGCAATTTCTGCATAAATGACTATTAAAAGGAAAAAAAACACTTCCAGCAGGCAGAGTTAAAGAAGTTGAAGTCTCCCAGAGAGGGTTAAAATCCCCCATGTTGTCTAACAAGACAGCCAAATCCACAAGGACATGCTGTGCCAGGGACCAGAGGGGACTTGCCACATCCCATGAGAGAGAGCAGCTTGCTGTGCAGCCGGATGCTGGCAAAGTGCTGAGTCTCTGTATCTCTGCTCAGCACAAACCAAGGGCCATACCATGGCTTGCAGGAAAGCTGGGAAGTAAATTTTTCTGGAAAACAGGGCTGTGACTGCACCAAGAATATGTAGGTAGAAGGGGCTCCGTTCAAACTCCAGATTTAAAAAAAAAAAAAAATCACGGGTCAGGCCATTGCAAAATCCTGAAACTGGCATAAAATTCATGAGTTACTTTTTAGAGTTGTTTCTTTTTTTAATGTTAAGCACTGCAGTCTCACTCGGGAGGCTGCAAGTTCCCCTTTGCTTCTAATGTCTGAAGGCAGGGCTCCTCAGTGTGAAAAGTCACCCCCAGGATGTGAAGCTTTTGCTAAACCAGTAAATACCACAAAGACTTACCAGCAGTGCCAATCACGGTATCATTCGTAAGGGAAGGTAATCATCAGAGCCCGGCAAAAACATTATCTGGTCCACAGTGTGGAGATTCTGCAAAGCCACGTAAACCCATTGTGGCCAACAATGTTTGTGCCAGAAAATGTTTGCACAGCCCAGAGAGAAAACACCCTCCCAGCATCTACCCATAAAGACTCTGCATTTTACCAAGTGCAGTTTTAGGAATCTTTGCTCCATGAATCAATCTCCTGATCAGCTGGGCCGGAGTGGATCTTGCTGGAGGTGTTTAGGCCAGGAATGTGACCTGAAACACTTGAAATGCTGGAAATTAAATCAGAGGGTTTAGATTTTACCTGAACCATTAGCACTTGAAATAACTGGCAACCAGGTTATGAGATGACCCAGCCTACGTGACTGATACGCCGTGATGATTGATAGCAAATTGTATTGCCAGACCTTTCACTGCACGTAATTACATATCAGCAAATACCCTGAAGTGATTAATTACTGCCTGACATGCTTTTGGAGCAGATGTAGGCTCGGGGAACACCACCCCCTGGTCGTCATTCTCCCCCCAAACATTTTTCTGTCCTAGGAAGGAGTCTTTCACTAGCTTTGTTTATAATTGGGGATGACTGAGTCAATGTTATGAGAACACCATCGACTGAGAGTGGTTGCGAAACAGGTGTGATGCACACACACGTGTGCACTCGTACTCCTGCCCGATCCGCTCCTCCCTGCCGGCACCCTGCGCTCTGCCAGAGCTGGGGATACCAGAGAGGAGCTGCTGAGGGCTGACTCTAAAGCTGTCAGGTTGCCCAGACCGTGAGGCATTTCTGCCTTTGTTTTCTTTTAACGGAGCTATTTTTTGAAGGGGGCGGGGGGGGGTATGACAATCATCAGACTGATTCAAACATGCCTCTATTTTGGATGCTGATGCAATAACCCTTGTGATGAGGATGAAACACCTCCCAGCTCCTCCTGGCTATCCTGTAGCTGGTCAGGGAGGTGGGAAGAGGAGCGACAGTGGATGATGGAGGGGCTAGAGGCTTCTCAGTGATGGGAAGCGGTGTGTTTTCCAGCCCCCTGGCACAGTTAGCTTCCAGGGAGACCAGCTGCAGGTGTGTAAACACGTCTGCAGCAGGGCGGCACAGGCATTTCGCCAAAGCCATAAAAAGCTCAGTAGGAATCAAGTCCCATGATGACTGGACCATAAAGCTTGTCCAAGCCCTGATGCTGTCTTTGTATCTTACTCCTGTCTTGTCTTGGAAATGGCTGCCACGTGGCTTTCCTTATGTTTTTGACTGATGTCGTTCTTGATACTGTGACTGTGGATTTTCATGGTTTTGCCTGTAAGAATTTAAGTTCATGTTTTTTCCTCCTTCTCCCACCCTGTGTTAAGATTGTGTCTGATGACCTGCATGGCCTGGAAAATGTGATTGTGATTGATTTTGTCGCCTGGAGCCCATGTCAATTTGAGATTCTGCCAGTGTTCTGTTTTGTAAGTCGATTTCTTTTTAATTCTTCCACAGGACTTGCTGCTTTCTCTCAAAGACATTAGGCCTAACCTGAGTACTCTACGCTTAAAACTGAATTTTCCACTCTGTCCCACACTGTTCTTGTCTCACAGAACTTGCTGCATCTGATTCAGCTTGAGGACTTCGCTGCAGCCTGTCCAGGGCTCTGCAAGGACCCTGGGCTTTCATTCCCTCTTCTTACTTCCCATTTCTCCTGATGACTGAGAGTCACATCTCAGCTGAGCTGAAAGAGAGGAGCTGAGACAGAGAAGGGGCTCTCCTGTCCCTCCTGGCCTGAAGAGCCAGAGCTTAAGATATCCTCCTCAAGCTGCTGTAAATGATCTTCCATGCCTTGATATCCCCAGGGAGGTGAGGGCACCCCAGAGCAAGACATTGGGTCAACCTGAAAATCATCTGGAAAACTCACACAAACCCTGGAGCAAATCACTAGAAACTCTGTCTTCTGTGGCACCTTGCAAGGAGGATGACAAAGGGCCAAACCTGCAGGGGACAGGATTTAAATGACTTGCCGTCTCCATTACAGCTTGTACATGTCCAGAGCTTGTTTGTGAGCAATTAATGTGGTTGTCTTAAGCGGAGCCGTCGAGAGCATGATTAAATAATTAATAGTAATTTATCCACAGGTGTGTTGTCCATGCCCATCCCACACAGCCCTGTGCTGTCAGCTGCCCTACTCCAGCTCGCCCAAGCAAAGGCTGAAGTGGAGGGGAAGGGGCTCAGGTGGGCTGTGTGCTGTGCATCGCTGCGGGCTCTGCCTGCCCTCTCTGTCAGCCCTGCTGTACCACCCGGATATCCCTGGTGAAGCCTCCCCACTGTCACCGGCCACCCAGAATGGACAAGACACAGCAGGACTCTGCTCCCATCTGCATCCACCTGTGCATGCATGAGGCTGACCCAAATTTGAGGGCGTGGTGTCTTTTTTAATCAGAATGCGGCTTTCCACTTGTTTTAGCTCATAGCTGCACCAAGCAATTTGATCATTTTGGCGTAGCACCGTCTTTGCAAAGCTCCCTCTCTGTCCTATTTCGCTCTGTTAAGACATCACCCTTAGGCCATTACTGTGGGGTCTAAAAGGGAGGTTTCAAGCAGGGCCAGTAAACCAACCTCACTCCCATCCTATGCCCACCTCTGCTAATGGCAGATGCTGAGGATGAGAAGGAGAAAATATCTGTGTGTGTGTTGGTTTGGTTTTCTGAATGACCCAATCACAGCAAAGTCAAGACAGGGTGAGGAAAAAAAAGCAACATGGGCATGAAGTGAGGAATTCAGGTTTAAGTTTAACCTCTCTTTGCTTTGAAAAAAAACCCAACAGATCAGTCCCTTTTGACATGAAGAGGAAAAAACCTGAGCTTTTTAGAAATTTCCCTGCATTATTTTCTGAATCAGACCTGAAGGTGCCAATATTCCACTCACCAGAAAGGGCATCTTTTAAAGTGGAGTTACCTTTTCAGCTCTAACCACTGCTGATCTCCCTTGCCTTCAGCTACATTTTGCCAGCAGAAGGAGACTTTTCATGATCTTCTCTTTGCGATGTCCTGGGAGCTCACATCAAGAGGAGAGATGCACTGGAGTCTCTGTTTCCCCTTACTTTTCAACATTTCTCCCTGTTTCAAAGAATAGCTGAGCTGTAGATCTTCAATTATTTTTGTGCCTTTGTCCCATTTAAGCATTACAGGACATTATACAGAACCTAGAACTGAATCTGACTCGCAAAGTCACACCACACAGTGTAAAGCTCCCAGGCATTTTCCTGCAGTCAAAAATCTCCTGACGTTTTATATATTAAATCTGTTTATTGAAGCTGTTCTTCTGCCATGATACTTTTGCACAAGCTGTATATTTTGCCTTGCTAGGGCTTCTCAAAAAAAAAAAAAAAGTGTCAGGGCTTCCAGTTTAGGCCAGCACAAGGAGGTTTCTTGAAAGTGAGTCACTGCATTTGCAAGGCTGGAGGTGGAACTGGAAGCTGTATTCCTATGCTGTTCCCAGAGGAAAGCTAGTTCAGGATATGCAAGGATGCAAAAGGATACAGGTTTAGGGTGCATTTGGGGAGAAAGGTTTTTTCTTTTTTTTCTTTCCTTCCCCCTATATAGCAATTGCATCCACAGTGGATTGCATTAAAGCGAAAAGGAGGGCTCTGCTTGCAGACTCAGAGGAAGGTCCCCACGTAAATTAGTCCACCTGAAATAATCAGGAATAACTTCCTGAGGTAGAGCAAAGCCTTGGGAGCAGCACCAAGGGGAATGAAAGACAAACTCCTTTTTCCTCATACTCTTCCTTTCATTATTATCTACACATAAATTATTCACATTCTTTGCAAGCCGAGTCTTGTATTGGCTGAAGGAGTTCAGATCATTAGAAACCCAACAATTTTCTGCATATTTCTTGATAAAAGAAGCTCCAATGGGGCAGGAGGTTGGGAGCAGGGGGAAAGGGGATAGGATTTCTTCTGCAGTTTCTGCTCCCAGGAGTTTTCTAAGATTTCTGGGCTACTGATACCAGACACTCTTGGACATCCAGCAAGGAAAAAAGCCACAGCATGGAGAACATGGAAGGATCTCCTAGAGAGGCCACAGGGTGGGATGCTCTCAGGGAGCCAAAAGTGCTGTGCAGGGGGAGAAGCGGTGCTGTGGAGCATAGGTCCTGCTCAGATTTCAAGGTAGATTTCCTTACATATATATATATATATTTAATAACAGAGCATGCCTTAAAAAATTCCAGTAAAGAGTCATCTCAAAGCAAACATGATCCATTCCAGAAATGTTGTTTCAGCATTATCCAAACGTTCAAGGTCACTGTGGCTTGCTTCTTTTTTTTTTTTTTCACCCCCATAGTGGCTTTTTGCCATCAGCATTTCCATGAAATGGCTCATTTTTGATGAATTCTCGGTTTTGGATGGCAAGGAAGGAGGAGCACTGGATGGTTTCCAAGCAGCTCCGTTACAGATGCCAGCATTTTGCACAGAGACTCCCTCACCCTGGTTTATTGATCACCAAGACATGGGAGCAGGCAGTGACAGGGTCTGGATGGCCACCCCTGTGCTGCTCTCTGGGCATCGCTAGTGTAGCACTCCCAGTTCAGGCATTAGTGGAAATTTGCGCCTGCCCCTGTCTGCCCAGGTGAACGGGCTCCAGAAGACAATCTACCCTGCTTAGTCCATCAAATGCATCTCTGCCACCTCTGTTGCCGTAAAGGTGGATGAGTAAATTTGTTTTACAAGAGACATTTCTGACGTACCCTCAGCCCAAGTCTGGAGGATACTCTGGGTTCCTTATCTCGCTGAATTACCCCGTAACACCTTCTCTGGTTTCAGAGCAGAATTAGGACCCGGTTCCAACTGGTGTTTGAAGTCAGCCCAGCATTTCTCTCTCCTAACATAGGCTTGGGCTGCCATGCCAGTCCTGCTGGGACACTGGTACGTGGTTGCCTGCCAGGGTTGAAACCCTGGGGAAAATGAGGTACTGGTGACACTAGAGCTAATGAAATATTTGCAGTATACTCTCCCTGTGTGCAACTATATATATATAAAAAGCAGAATATGGATATAAACATATATATATATTTATAAAAACATACCCAGGACTTATGTGCAAGCAATTACAGATAAGGAACATTGCCGTGGTCTCAGCAGACACAGCCCCCCTTTCTTCCTCCCATCTTTCTGCGTCACTCTCTCTGTTATTTAGCTAAAAATAAAGGAGCGTTGGGCACCCAAGTCTCCCATGAGCAGCCGCGTGATAAACATCAAGCCTGGGTGTTAGCAACCCATAACCAGGGGTGGGGAGCGGCAGCCTGCGTCTCTCTGTGCGGTTCCTGCCTCAAGAGGAACCTGGGCTCCAGCCCTTGAGCGAGGCTGGCGTGGGGAGGAGGTGGGGGACAAAGACGTTGCTCATGGACCCCAAGCCCTCTTCTCCCAGGCTGTCCCTCATTTAGACCTAAGACCATTTTTAGCCTAAAATAAACCAGTATAGGCTCTGCTTAGCTTGGAGCATCCTCGGGGGGGTTATAAACCCTCAGGCCACAATGATAAAACTCCAGCAAGGCGCGCTTTTCCCGAACCAGCCCCTTCAGTGACCTCCCGATGGGTTTATGACCTCCTCATGCTCCACTGCTCTCATCAAACACATTGTCACACCAGGACTTGCTTGCCTGCAATCACACTTTGTTTTTTTCACCCATTACACCCCAGCAATTACCAGGCACACAGAGCAGCCAGGCTGAAAAAAAAAAATCCTGATGCTGAGGTTTAATAACTAGTTTTAAACCCCCCCACACCTGCTTTGCTCCAATCAAGTTTTTCTGGGGGTCAGCAGGGGAAGGAGGAGGAGGTCCCAGATGAGGTTTGGCAACTGATGAGCGATGGAATCATCGTGAGACTCTTTGCGTCACACCTTTGTGATGACAAGATGATGGGCAGCACTTTAGGAGAGGCTGGGCTGGGTGGAAGATGGCTGGCTTTGGTGCCAGAAGCTGCAGGCAAGACTGGCAGGGGATGACTTTAAACTGTCCCTGCCCCGTTCCCAGTCTAAAATGTTCTGTGGCTGCTGGATGTCCCAGAATAAATGCAGCAGGTCTCATAGCTGGGCTGAGGTTTGTGGGGAGACATCATCAGGGTCTCCCCACTTCTCTGGGACCACCCTTGGCCATGTGTGGAAGAAGACTTGTGCAGTTGCACGGGGAAGGTTAAAGGCCATTTTTTCTGGAGATGTGGCTGTCATTAAATAGGTTGGATGAGGAACAACTGAGCACACACTCCAAGAGTGGTATATGAGTGGTGGGCTGTTATTTTGGTGGGTAATTTTCCCCCAGAACTTGTTGACGTCTTGGCACCAACCAGCTCTACTAGATCCCTCCATCTAAGTAATCAGGTGGTTTCTAACGTTGGCTGAGAAGGAGTGTAGTCTATCCTGAGAGGATGTGGTGGGCAAGAAGACATTGCAAGGCTGCAGCACTGCCATTCCCTCTCCTGCCTTTGGATATTTTAAACAGGCTGCAGAAGCCAAAGGGTGGGGAAGTTGCCAAAGAGTTGAAAGGGCCCCCTTGTTAAAGAGTGCAAGTGGCAAGGGAGGGGGCTTTCCAAGAGGTATTTAAACATTAACCAGCACAACAATTGCTCTGTGTTCCAGTTTCCCATTGCCACCCTGGTCTTTCACCTCTGTGTGGGTGGATCTGCAGGGTCCTGAGCTGCCTTCCAGCCCCGGAGACATGGCCTGTCCACTGCTGGCACGGTGCTACAGCAGCGACAGGAGCCTCCATGCCATCTCCTCTGCTTGCAGGATTTTGTTACCATCCCTGTAGCTGCAGGAGAGTCAACAGATACGGGGTCAGAGGGTTAAAACGGGTTATTAACTTCCCTTGTGCAGCCATAACTTGGAGGATATGGCCGGAAGATTTCAGAGAGCCACAGCACATAAAGTCTGCGTGGCATGGAGCTGCTGGATGCTGAGGTGAGGCACTCGGCCCTAATGTAGCTCTTCATACAGTGCAAACATCATTCAGTGCCTTTCCCCTCCATGTAAAGACCAATCTTGCAGGTTTAGCATCATCAGGATGGGGATCCGAGTATTACAGCACCACGACTTTCTATTTTTAGCCTTAGGAGTATGAGAAATGCTGGCGACCTGGAAAAGAAGCCTGGGGGCATCTAAAGTGATGCGACAAGGGTTAGGCAGGAACCGGTGGCAGACACTGAAAGACTGCATCAAGTCCCAGCTTTGTGTCCTGCTCTCTTTCTGGCAGTGAAATACAAACTTGAAAGGGATACCAAGTGGGATGAGGAGCTTTGGGTGCACCTGTCTCCCCATACACCAATTTTTGGGAATCCTCCAACCCCAGGACTTGGGAATCACAAGGAACTTTGCAAGCTGACAGTAGCCCACTCAAGCTGCAAGATTTGGGTATCATTGGGCCAAAGTAATAATAGTAATAGCAGTTAGTATCAGTGGGTTGATGAAGAGCTGGGTGAGATGATCTGGGCCTCCCATTCCCCAGTGTCTGCAAACAGGCTGTTGTCCTTCTCCCCCAGAGCACCGTGGCCATGGGCTCAGCAGCACTTCTGCCAAAATCCCCTCATGCTGCAGCATTTTTGCAAGCCATAAGATGTCATTAGTCAAGGCTGTCAGGGAGGGACAACAAGGGGGTCGTGAGGCACATGGGATTATTTCTGGTTGTCTGTCAGCTGGGTATAGCTCCAGCACAAACACCTGAAGAATTTACAGGTTTCATAACTCACCTTCCACCAATATTTTAAAGTAGATTTTTTTGTAAGCTTTCCTCTCTTAAATCTCACTCAAATATCTGAAGGAAGCAAACACAAGCTAAGCTGAAATAAACAGAATGGTTTATTAGAGCAAATATTCCCAGGCTGCATTCTCCGTATTCCCTAATCATCGTGAACTATCCTCAAAAAGAATATGCTTGTGCTGAAATGTCTCAATTTTGCTCTACTAGGCAAGCATTTTTTTTTTCATGATGTGCGTGCAAAGTGCCTGGTGTCCTGCAGACCTGACTCACAGCAGAGGTCTTTTGCTGCTCAGACAAAAAAACATGTGATTTGGGACAGTTCACAGTGAAGAAGCTCTAGGATGGAGCTGACTGAATAAAAACAAAGCAAAGGGACTCTAAGATTGAATCAGCATGGGATTATTTTCTTTTCTTCTTGTAATGTTCTATAGCCCATTTTAGTGAGATGGTCATCCTCACCCTACCCGAACTTTGACCAGAAGTGCCTTGTGCTGTGTGAAGAAAGAGCTCTCTTTGTATTACACCGTGATTCGAGGATTCAGCGCCCTATGAATTACATTAACCAAGATGATCCTTTTAAAGATACTTGCTTGGGAGGCAAATCCCATTTGAAATAAAGCAGAGAGATTTAGCTTAACAAGGCAAACCAGGGAAAGAGAGGGAGAAGGACCTGTGTAGCTGAGACACCAAGAGACGAGGAGAGGAGAACCTGCAGAAGAGGGGCTACAGAGCTCTTGAGATGAAAGAGACATGAAGCTATGTGGGGACATGCCAAGCTGTTGGAGGGATGTTTGAAGCACCTTTGTCTGTGAGAGCAAGTGGAGATCACTCAGCAGCCTTCCCTTGGTGACTTCGGAGAAGCAGAAGGGGACACCCTAGTAACTCGTCTCTGCTTACTTCTGTCCCAGCCCCATCTCCTGCTGCTCCTGTCTGGACCCCAGCCCTGGTGCATTCTCTTCTTTCCTTGTCTGCCCTTTGAAAGGTTGCAGGTCTGTGTCACTTACTCCTAGCTCATGCTTGCAGAGATCTGATGCAGCTGACAGCCCAGCTGCTTCCTCACTGCTTTGTCTCCCAGCTGGTCCCATGCAGGGGCAGCATTCTCAGGCACTGCCTGGTGGTCTGGGGTCCACGTGCCACAAGGGTCCCCGAACACCAGGCTGGGGATGATGGCTCCAGCATCACTTGCTGTTTTACTGAACTCACTCAAGGAGAAGGTACGGACGCATAAATCACGGCCAGCATGCTGCTTCAGGGTGTTGCAAGGTCAGCAGGCTCCTTGTGCA
The DNA here is from genome assembly GCA_020746105.1 of Trogon surrucura. Lineage (NCBI taxonomy): Eukaryota > Metazoa > Chordata > Aves > Trogoniformes > Trogonidae > Trogon > Trogon surrucura. The sequence continues at coordinate 47,282,374 of CM036621.1, read as the reverse complement.
ATGTTTTCATGACAACTGGCCTAAACATGCAAAAACTCCTGCTGACAAAAGCACTCGCTGGCCAGGAGGAGAAGCTGTGTGGCTTGGAGGAGGATGTGCGTCCTTGCAGCTTGAGGCACAAGGAGCTTTGCTTGCAAGAAGACACAACCCGTCCCACCCCTTCCCGCAAGCTGGTGGCTTTGGCAGTAAAATAAACCAAGACATCCCTGCTCAGCCTCCACCATCTCACAGGGCTGGGGGGTAAATCCAGTTGCATGCCCACAAAGTCACAACCTCTCAAACCCCACAGCCCAAACCCTTCTGACTGTTTCCCATCTTCCATCACAAAGACAGGGATGGTTCCCCCCATTAAAGCAGGAGGAAGGCCTGCCCTCTCCCCAGCTCCATGTGGAATACAGCAGGTCAGCCTGCGTGCCTGAGGGACCAAAGTCCAGACTCCCTGAGGCACAGATAATCCCATACAGGGACATGATGCCGGCATCCGTGACTCCATCACAGCAGCAAAACCCCCATAAATTGGCTTCTGCCACATGGGATCAGTAAGGACAAATCCTTTTGTGTTACGGAGGGTGCATGAACTGCAGCATCCACTCCTGGGTTCCCAGATCCATGAAACACAGGCCAGGAGAAATACGTGATGTCCCGCACACTGCCTGGAAAACAGGGCCAGAGGAACAAAGGGAGGTGATGGTCAGAAGCATCTTCAGGAGCGCTGGACCAGACAGACCGCGTGGCAGAGACGGGAATCCACCAGTGGTGCTCTGTGTGAGGAAGGAGCCTGCAGGGAACTGCACCTTTCAGAGGCTCTCTGCGCAGTCACGAGGCAGCTGAGCACTCAGCAACTCAATCCTTGAATGCCAGAGGCCACCATCCAACTCAGCTCCAAGTGATTTCTGCATGGAACTCAGTAACCGCATCACTGGGTAAGCACAGAGGTGCATTTTAAGAGCCTGGAACTCTAGAGCCCCACAGCCCTCATCCAGCAAAGCAGACAGCGTGTCGTCTCACCCGGGCACTGTGAACCCTGGGAACCAGCAGGTCACTTGGGAAGCAGAGGAACCTACTGCAAACCTCGAGGGGGATAAGCGCTCACAAGCCCGGCCGAATCATGCTTTCAACAACAGGGCTCATCACTTCCTCTCTGGCTGCCGTGCCATCATTTTAAAAAGAAAGAAAAAGTCATTTACCACCCAGCTCTGTCTCTGAGATGTCACCCTGTGTTTCCTGTGTCAGCAGCCACCCAGGAACAGAAGCCTCCAGCTCTGCAGCATCCTGCTCTCAACTGCCTGCCCGGTGCTTTAACCCTTGCAGAGCCAGCTCTCTGCCACGGCAACGGCTTGCCCGAGGCCAGGCATTTAAAAAATCCCACACTGAGCAAAACCAAAACTTCCTCACTCCCTCCTTCACATAGATTTGAAATAAAAAGAGGCGCGGGAAGAAAATAACTCTCACCAAAGGTCGTTCTCCCCTTTCACAGACAGCAGCAGAGATGCAGAGAAACTGTCCTGCAGAAGAGCTCAGACTGCATGAACCACAAAATTACCGATGTCCCCCACCTCCCAGAGGGGCACCTGCGAGGGGCTGCACTGCCACCAACCTGTGCCACCTTGCTGCTGCGTGCAGAGTGATCCTGAACAGGTCACTTCGCCATCCCCATGCCCAGGTCTCCTCTCCCTGGGGAGGCAGGAGCAACCTCTTTCACAACATGCAATGAGAACCCACTGTAAAATGCAGCATTGATATTGAGAAATGAGTAGAACACTTTTTTTTTTTTATCAGGCCCTTTCATTGTATAAATAATTTATTTCAGTTCACAGCATTATGTCTGCATCTTTAAAAAAAAAATAAGAAGAAAAGATGGGAGGAACAGAGACTGAGGGACAATGGCAAGGGTAGGACATGGGCAGCAGGATATCCAACACTGATGGGAACAATGTGAAGGTACCTGGGGAAATGAGACTGGTACCTCATGACAGCTGCTAAAAAAGTAAAATAAAAAGGTCATTCAAACATATTTAGAGAAGATGCACAACCTTGCAAAAAGCCCAGCTTGTTTTCAGAGCAATAACCCGGGCAGTTTCCCTTAAATGCCGTTTTGCTGAGGCACCTTTTCTTCTCGCCCACCGTAGGCGACGCACATCTTCACAGAGGAAAAATCAGCGCACGGTTGTTAAACGTTACAGAAATACCACGGAAGCCATTAGCTTACTAATTGGAAAAAGTCTTTTTAATTATTGCGGAAAGCAGAGTTGGTGGGAACGGCACTGCGACAGCGTCCCACCTAGCTCAGCTGAACCTTCAAGCCTCTTCAGCGCAGGCTTGAGTGCTCTGCCAAAACCCAGCCATTTCTCCAAGGGGATGCTCAGCTGAGCTGGGTGTAACAAACTCCCAGGAAGGACCGAGGTCTGTAAATACACGCCACCAGGCTTTCCATGCCAGCTTTTGCTAAAACAACACCTACAAAACCAACCACTAATAGCCTGCACGCAGCATCTTTAAAACCTGATCGCTTTTGAGCTGGTAGGGAAAATATCGCTTTGTATTTCACCTCTAAAGCGGGTTACCTCTCCAAAGAAACGGGTTAATGCATGTGGCTTCTGTGGCATCAATTTTTTTTTTTTTTTTCCCTCTCTCAACAGCAAGTACCAAAGTGTTGGAGGTGAAGACAAAGCAAAGAAAATCCAAGGAAGTGGGAACAGAGCCACCTGAACTGATGGGACCAGCCCATTCACTCAGCCCACAAGTTGGGACTCGCACTGTGAACTCGGATCCCGCAAGAAGAGAAATACTACTTGGCTGCAACATTTGTTTCCTAACAACAATAACAACAAAAAAAAAACCCAAAAGACAGCCCGCTATTTGGAAGGTGCTGCGCTCATCCCTGCAAGGGGAGAATCAACTCCCTGAAACCCAAAGGGCAATTTTCTTTTGTCTGCTCCATGGTTTCTCTGTGGCTGCTCCGGGAAGGGATTTTTTCAAACAGGAAGGCTGGTATAAAATCACCAGAAAAATCCTGCCAGATTGCGTGGCTCAAAACTCAAGTGTATTCGTCCCCTGAGGGCTGCCTGCTTCTGCTCTGTGGGCAGCGTGGAAAGCCAGACCCTGGTTTTCTCCTCCAGAGAGCTGGGTCCCAGGCAAAAACACCGACAGCAAATGGCTTTTGGTTCCCAGTCCCATCCAGGTACCAAAACGTTCAGCTGCAGGACACAGCGAGGCCTGACCCTGCCCCGGGTGCTCAGCAGGCGGAGGCAGCCCACGCGGCTACTGCTGGCAGCAAGGGGCAGTCTGCTTGGAATGGGGTTCAAATCTTTATAAAAAACTAACAACCCCTGCTAAGTCATCGCCCCCTCCCTTACCCCCAAAGGTCTCTTCACACCCTGCCAATTCCTCGGCGCTGCCGAGTCCCTTTCCAGCAGAGATTTTACCAGTGCTGGCCACCTCAGCGGGCAGTGCCAGCAGCTGTCCATCCATCCGTCCATCTGTCCTGCCCTGCTGTGACCCCCCCCAAACCCCACATTTAGCAAGCGCTGCCCTGACCTCCTGCACCTACTGCAGAGCAGCACGATGCCATCAAGCTTGCTTTTTGTTTGTTTGCTTTGTTGGTTTTTTTTTTTAAAATAACCTCTGGTTTGGATCACCCCAGCTGGAGCAAATTAGCACCTTGGAGCATGCCTCTGCCTGGGCACAGTAAAGACCTGCTCGGGGCTTTGCTTCAGAAGATGACAAAATTAAGCTTTTGGGAAGGCGGGGGACTCCTGGACAGCCCCCGCGCCCCCCCCCCCCCCCCCCCCCCCCACTTCCAGCAGCATCCACACAAAATCCTTGCCTTTCTTTTTCCTTTCTGTTTTTTAAACAAACAGCTTTAAAGCACAGCACCAGCCAGCAGCTGCTGAGCACCCCCGGCACCGCAGCCTCACACCCTTCCCCAGGTTTGAAGGCTGCCCGTCCTTACTCTGCACCCTAAAACACCATTGAAGGCGGGGGGAAGCGGGTTTGTCCCTTTACCCATCACCCACCCTCACTCACCACCACCCCCCCCTCGACATTTTGTGCTGGTCCAACCCCAGCCCCCTAAACCCGCCACGGACAGACGAGAGAGAGGGAGGGATGGGGATGCAGCATCGGGGTGCAGCTGAGAGACTCCCCCTCACCGCTGACCTTGCCGAGCCCGGGCGCTGCCTTTACCACCCCCCTCCCCCAATCCCACCCCCACCACCCCCAAATCCCGCCCCTCCTCAAGCATCTATCCCTCCCCAAAAAATGCACACACGTTAAAGATCCAGAAGCACGCTGGGCTTCTCAAATGCACTTCAACAGGGTCCTGCCCTGTTTGCCCCCCGGCACACAAAAGCTCGGCGGTCCCGAAGGACGGAGCGGGGGGTCTCGCCGCCGTTAGCTCGGCTCCAGCCCGGCCCGGGGAGGGCAGGGGGTCCGGATCTGACCCTTGGTGGTCCACGGGAAGGGGCGGTGGGAGAGGGGAGCTCCCGGCTCTCGCCCGCAGCCGGGATTTGGGCTTGGCCGGCTTTGTTATCACCACTATTGTCTTTTCTTTTGGAAAGGAGGAAAGAAGAAAAAAAAAAAAAGGAAAAGAAAAAGAGGGTAAAAAAAATAACGCTAACAGTTAAAACAAAAAGAATCGCTTTGGTTCTCTCTCCCCCCTCGGTTCCTTTGTCTGCTTCCCCATTCCTCCCCGGTTCTGCGGGGCTTCTACCGCTTCTTCTTCTGCTTGAGGGACTTCCTCCGCTTCAGGATCATCTCGTAGAGCTTGTCCATGCCCTCCGTGAGCCCCTCGCCGATGATGGCGCAGGCGGGCTGGATGTGGTAGGTGGTGGAAGGGGTCAGCTCATGGAGGGCCAGCTGCTTCTCGATCTCGGCCACCGGCAGGGACTTGGGCAGGTCCTGCTTGTTGGCGATGACCAGCAGCGGCGTGCCCTGGTTCTCGGCGAACTTGGTCACCTTGTGCAGCTCCGTTTTGGCTTCCTCCAGCCGGTCCACGTCCACTGAGTCCACCACGTAGATGATGCCGTCGGTGCAGCGGCTGTAGGACTTCCAGAGCGGGCGCAGCTTCTCCTGACCACCCACATCCCAGAAGTGGCAGCTGATGCCCTTTGCCGTCCCGTTGCTCAGCCGGATCTTCTCGGTGTTGAAGCCGATGGTGGGCACCGTGTTGACGAACTCGTTGAACTTCAGCCGGTAGAGCACCGTGGTCTTCCCCGCCGAATCCAGGCCCAGCATGACGATGTGCAAGGACTGGAAGGCGGAGATGTTGGAGGAGATGTTCCCCATGGCCACGGCTCGACGCCGCCCTCACAGCCCCGCGCCCATCCCCGGCGCCTCCGGCCCGCAGGGGCGCTCGGATCGGGGGCTCAGCCGCGCCGGGCGCGGAGCGGAGCGCGCGGCACGACCGGCGGCGCGCGACAACGGGGCGGGGGAACTGCCGCGCGCCGCCGCGCCACGCCCCGACAGGAGGGGCCGCGCCGACGCCTTCCGCCGGCCACGCCCCCTCGGGTCCGCGATCACCCGGCGGGGGGAGAGACGGAGCGTCCCCTCCCCGGTCCCGTGGCTGCGGATGGGTTATCCCAGCGCTTCTCGTAATAATTGAACAAACCCGCCCCTAAAAATAGATGCCGGGAGGGGGGAAAAGCTCGCCCGAGCTGGATCCGGGGTGGACAGAGAGGGGGGACACACGCAGACACGCGACACCCGCTGTTCATCGCTTATTTGTTCATCCCTTTTCTGTTCATCGCTTTTTTGTTCATCCCTTTTTTGCACCTCGCGCCCGGCGGAAATAAGACCTGGGGATGTTGGTCGACAGCCGGCTGAGCTTGAGCCATCAGTGTGTGCCCAGGGGGGCCGAGAAGGCCAGCGGCGTCCTGGCCTGGATGGGGAATGGTGCGGCCGGCAGGAGCAGGGAGGGGATTACATCCCACTGGTGAGGCCACACCTTGAGCACTCTGTGCAGTTTCGGGCCCCTTCACTACAAAAAAGACGCTGAGGTGCTGATGTCAGCCCAAAGCACGGCAACAAAAGCTGGCGAAGGGTCTAGAGCACAAGTGTGATGAGGAGCAGCTGAGGGAACTGGGGTGGTTTAGCCTGGAGAAAAGGAGGCTCAGGGGAGGCCTTATCACTCTCTACAGCCACCTGAAAGCAGGCTGCAGCAAGGTGGAGGTTCATCTCTTCGCCCACGTAACAAGCAACAGGATAAGAGGAAATTGCCTCAAGTTGTGGCAAGGGGAGGTTTAGATTGGACGTTAAGAAAAAATAGGGCATTGGGAAAGGCTGCCCAGGGAAGTGGTGGAGTCACCATGCCTGGAGGTCTTTAAAAAGATGTGTAGGTGTGGCATTTAGGGACATGGTTTAGGGCTGAACCTGGCATTGCTAGGTTAACGGTTGGACTCGATGATCTTAAAGATGTTTTTCAACCTAAATGTTTCTATGGATGCCCTCAATCCATGTTAAAACTCTCAAGGTCTCTGTGGCTGACCAGCCTGCCAGGGCCCAGCACAGCTCAGTGCTCCAAGCCTGCTCCAAGCTGCTGGCCCAGCTGCTCCTCCTGGAAGCCCCTTCCAGGCCATCATGGGGACAGGGAAGCTACCCTTGTTGCATACTCTGGGGAAGGCCTGTCCCGCTTTTTGCACTGGTATTGCTCTCAAGCCAAAAATCAGCAGCAGGGTTGTTCCTACAATATTACCCATCCCCTCTTTTAGAGCATTTGTAAAATAAACATCAACTGTATCTGACAGCTTAACTAGAAAGCCCCGGAGAAAGAAGTGTACTGCAGAAGACAGATACTGCTTTTAATTTAAGATGCTTTCACCACGCAGCATGTAGCGAGAATTGTCAGGCTCGAGTGGGATCATTTCTCATATTCATATTTCATCCCGAGGATGTGTGTTGCAGTTTTGCACAGAGATAAGACTACCTGCTAACACATGCCATCATTAAAAATACAGGCAGCTTGCTGGGATGGTCTCCGGAGGTGACGCTGGGTGCAGTTTTGATGGAAATCATCATGTGGTGACAATGTGAGAAGTGGAGGGAGCCCTGGCCCCCACAGTGTGCAGCTGGGAGAAACGTTCCTTGGCACGTGTGAGGCGGCATCGCCTCCGTGCTTCACACAGCCGCTCAAAAACCAAAACACCCACGTCATACGGGCTGGAAAATGAAAATGTTTTGTGCACCGGGGTTGTCCTGATCAGCTGGCCTTTGAGCTGGTGTGAGTTCAGGCTTTTCTCAGCAACTGTGCTAAGGCAATGAGCTTCCAAGAGCAAGTGGAGAAAGCTGTGAGTGATCACCTGACTCCAGGAGGGGGAAAAAAAAAAAAAAAGAAAAAGCCAGGAATAGAAGAATAGGGTCATATCTGTGAGCAGTGTCACCAGCAGATCCGGCACTGCTCTCATCTCTTCCGCCTGAATTGCTCCAGCAAAAGCTTTCTTAAACTCTGCTGTGAAGGATAATCCCGAGGCAAATGCAACCCGAGCTGCCCCCAGAGTTACTGGCTAATCTGTGTGCAATAGGTTTGTGGTTTAGGAGTTTACCTGCGGGCTGTGAGCTCCTGCTCAGATCCAGGAGATGGTGTTTCAGCCCAGGCAACACTGCCCGGGGAATTCCCCCTCTCCCCTCTGTCACTGCTGGCCCTCTCCCTCCCTCCTCCTTCATCCCCACTGCTGAAAACAGCTTTGGGCCTCAAGCTGAAAGATTTCCTTTTCTGAAGAGGCCGTCAAAATTTCTTCTCCCCCAGCAGCCAAGCTCCAAAGGAGAGACTTCCCTCCGCTGCGCCACCCCTTTTTTTTTTAGCCTAGCATTGATTGTGAGTTATAAATAAAGGCGAGATTAGATAGACAGGCTGATCAAACCTAGGGGATGTTCTAAAAAACGGCCTTACATCAGATGATCCCAAGGGGATGGAGATAAACAGGAGCGTCGCAGTGGTGAATTATGCTGCAGCTAATGCCAGCTATCCATAAATAAGCTGTTAAGACCTCCGCTGAATATTAAGCGCAGAAATAACGGTGTTAATCGCAGCTGAGAGAAGTCTGCCAAGTCTATTCAGTGGCAAATTTAGGGAGAGGAAACCCATCTTTTCCATAAGCCCCCTCACCCCCTCTGCTTTTTTCCCCCCATCCCACCCTTTCCATCACATCAAGGTTAAGCAGCCAAGGTTAAAGGCAGCATTAGCATCTAAATGTGTGTCTGTGAGTATGTGACAAAGGGACTGCTCACTGGTCCCCAACATTTCACTCCTGCAGCAAGACTGTTGCTGCCATAGTAACTGTTTTCAGACATGACAATTATTTCTTCACAGCTCCCCCCCCATCCCATCTCCCTTCCCCCAGCTCATCTTGCGCTTCAGAGTATTTTATTTTTTTTGGTGGGAGTGAAAGACAAAGGGCCAGAACCCGCGCTTGTCTACCGGCAGCGTGCCCAGAGACAACGGAGAGATGCTTCCCGCGCTTCCACAGCCCGCTCATGGATTATCCGTAATAGTGACTTTTAATCTGCATCCAATTAGCCTTTTATCACCCGGGCAAAGCCAAACCTTGGAGCAGCAGCTTTTGCCGGCGGTTTCTGGCAAAGCTGGTGACTTGGAGTGCAAGGCAGGGGGTGGAAATTGGTTTGCTGAGAGCATCCCAACTCCTGGAGCATGCAGGATCCTGTCTCCCTCCCCTGCCTTCTCCTGCTTAATAGCATCGCTTGTCTGAGCCTGCTCCCTTTTGTTTTTGCATTAAAAGCAGAGACACCAGCGCAAACAAAGTTAACAGGCAAGGGCTGTAATTAGGGCTGCCCTCGTTCTTGGGGATCGCTGAGGCTAATTAATAACATCCCTGTGACTAATGCCTGGGCTGAGGGAACAGCACAAAGGCTGCACTGAGAGCCAGAACGGTGGCAGCCATGGTGGCATCTTCAGTAGCTGATGGTGGGACAAGGCACAGGACCGGCATCTCCAGCACTTTCAAGGCAGTAAAAAAAATTGTTCTGACATCCTTAAGGCAACACCCTCTTCTGCCATGGTTTCATGGGTGAGCTCTGCTTGAGCAGTGGCTTTCCGTGGGCCCACGTGAGCTGGGAAGAGGCAGCACTGTCTAAAACAGTGTAGGAACGTCTCATCCCTGTTTGCAAGACTTGAGGGTGGGGGAAAGCCCTTGGGGAGGCTTTTTGGGGTCAGCACACCCATGCCTGTTGAGTTCAGCGTCCTCGTGTGCCACTCTCCTTCCTGCCTTCATCCACTCTCTTCCTTTCCAAGGATCTTCCAGCCCGCTCACTGGTTAACAAGGCCAGGTAACACAGGAATCATTAAGGGCTGAATAGCTTGTGAGTCCCATAGAAGCCTTCTGGATATTAACTCTGAGGGAAAAGAGCATCATGGATTTAATGAGACTCCTTCTTCCTGGGAAAGGCATTCCATGAGGCTGCAGAAACAGCAGTGGGTACTCTCACTGAAAGTGTTAATGGAGGAGAGCAAAGGAGAATAATGAGGGAGACAGACAGACAGATACTGAATATTTCACACCAGATCATCCCTCAAATTGAGCACTTAGCTCAATTCGCACCTCTGCTATCAGCTTCTTGAATGGTTTCTGGAGACAGCCTCACCTGGATGTTTTTATGTGCTTCGTCTCACCCAATGGAGTTCAGTCCTAAACTGGGAGAGCCCGTCCATCCCTGCCCATTTGAGCACGCAGGCCCTTGGGGCAAGGGCCGAGGATGTCTTGTGGCTCAGAGGTGTCTCCAGGAGCTCCTGGGTGGATGGAGGAACGAAGGATGTATGGAGGAAAGGATGGAGAAAGGGATGGAGGGATAGATAAAAGTAGCATCATAGCAGAGAAATGACTGAATCCGCAGAGCTCCTAATGCAGGAGCGAGAAATAATCCGTTCATCTTCAGCACAGCAGCTCAGCTCTATTTTATGACCTCAGATGCCTCTGCAGGCCAAGTAAAGTCCTTCAAGGACCACTTTAAAGCTGACTTTACAGCCTCATCTGCAGGAAACGCTAAAACAGCCACAAACTGAGGAAGAAAAAAATCTTCCTCTAAAGGAGTTGATGTGAAAACAACCTCACTAAAGCAGCACAAAATCCATCTAGCCTAGCATCGTGTCTGTAAGCAGCCAGGAGTGGAAGCAGTTGGAGGAGCACAAGACTAGTGCAGATAATGTATTTTGGTGTTGTTTCTTCCTCCATGAATTTGTACAAACCCACTGTGAAGATTTACAAGGTTTTAGTCTTAGCATCTTATTCTTCCTGGATAAAGAGGAATCTCCTCGGTGTGAAACCACCTAGAATTGTTCTTTGCAAACTCGCACAGACCACATACAGCCTTGCAGGCTAAAGCAAGGTGAGCACAAATGTTTCCTGGTGGGTCAGGCTGAGATTCACACCAAAAATCACTCTTTTTGTGGCATGCTTGCATTGCAGCCCTAACTCTGCCTGTCAGTTTTTCTCCCTCAATCTCTGAAATTCGGCAGGAGGAGCAACACGTCACTTGATTTGAGCAGGCAGAGACAAAAGAAGCAAGCTCTCTGCCTTTGTTCCCAAGATTTGCTGAGATATGTACATCATTTTTGCACATCCCACCATTGCAACTGGGGGCACCAGGAGGGGACATGGGGCTATCTCCCACTGGTTCAAGCAAACAAACACTTAGATTTCTCCTTTAACATCTGCATTCTGGTTTGGATGTCCTGACTGCATGGACGTTTGGAAAAAAAATCCTGTGTGCAAAGAGCAATGAAAGTAGGATGTCTTCCTTCAATCATTCTAGGGCTTGAGACTTCAGCAGCCTTAGGGTTTATCTGCAGCATTTGGGACTTTGTGCACCTAACTTGCCCGCTGCCCTCAGAATAGTGCCAGGGACATTGCCAGCAGGGGAACTTCGCTGGTCTTTCACCTCAGAGCACCACCAGGCCAGGGCTGCTGGGCAAAGCAGAGCTATTGCTTCTTGCAGAAAGGGAAGAAAGTCCTAGGGAAGCACAAGCTGGAGCCAGAGCATGAGGACCCCATAGGAAAAGAGATGTTATTTGGGAACAGATACTCTGTCCCTTCATCTCTGTCTCACCAAGGACACATTCTGGGCTGAGGGCAAGGGTCCCTTTCCTTTCACCTGAATGAACCACGATACCAGACCCTCAACACCCTTCGCAGAAGCAGTGCCTGGAGGCGAATAATGCCTCCTCCCCGTCCCTGGCTTCCAGCTGGGTAAATAACTGCTCTAAATGACTGCTTTTGTGCTCCTGGGGCAAGAAGAGAGGAGACCGAAACCCAACTGGTTTCATTACCCCAGGGAACTGCATTGGTTTTTGATAGAAAGCACAGCTCTCTTCAGTGCGGTCAAGTGAAAATCGTGGGGAGAAAGGTATCTGGAACTGTCCCTGGCAGAGTGTCCTGTGCTGGGATACACACTGAACACCCCTGTGACTGGTCAGTGTGGGCACAGAGGAAATGTAGCTTTGAAGTGCCCCTTTGGAGTGTCCCGATATTGTGGCAGCCTGGAAACTCAAAGGAAAACTAAAACACTTCCCCACAGGAGGAGGAATGCCGAGTCTGGGAGGGTTAAGCGCACCTGGATATGATATATAGCTTGGTTCAGGTTTGTCTGCAGGCACATGGTAGTACATTCTTCCTTCATTCCTGTCCCAAATAATGCCGCATCTCAGCCACTTCCTACCCTGGCAAAAAATCCTGCCCAAGGCTACAGGCAGTTTTGCCTGGGGAAGGAGTCAGAGCTGCAGATTTTGCCCTATAATTTTTCTGTGACACTCTGTCTCAAGGAAAAAAAAAAAAAGTGGATTAGCCTTGCTGCCAGTGATAAGCAGGAGGCTTAGAAAAACCCTCAATTTCCCAGCACCCATTCCCAAGGCAGTAAATCTTGGAGCTGACCGAGCTGCAAGCACGGCAGAGAGAGTAAAAGCACAGGGCTCATGAGATTTAGGGCTCATGAATCACCACCCAGTGCTCTCCAGCAGCACACCAGCATCTCAAATTGCCTCCTTCGGTGATTTGCACCACAAATTTCTGCTTAGCCCCCCAAAATGTCAGAAACTTTATTTTCTGCCTGTCCTATATTTATCTATTTTTCTTTCCCCCTTAAAGGAGCTGCACCGTGGCCAGAGGGGAATATCCTGCTCTGAGCTGATTTACCTGTGTTTAGGCAGTGTACAGTTGTTTACAGCTACTTTGGAGCCTGATTCAGAGAAAAAAAAAAATGCACCAAGATCATGTAGGAGGTCAGATCTCAGCTACTAATCCACACTTGACTAATGCACACCAGCCTTCCCCTCCAGCCAGCCTCAAAATCCCCCTGTAGCAATAGCTTAAATAAATCAAAGCCTCAAGCTTGGAAGGATGAGGCTGGTCCAGGGCTGGCTGGAGGAGACAGAGAGCATTCCTGGGGGGAGAGGGCCCCCCAGTTTCAAGGCTGCACCCTGCGCAATCATGCCTGTTCTTTGCTGGCTTTCTTTCTTCCTCCAGGAGGCAGAGGTGTAACTGCAGCATCGATTGTTGCCTCCGTCACTGCAAGATGTGCCCGAGCATCTGGGGCCTGGGGAATTACCGCTCTGCTTAGCAGCAGCTTCCAGGCACGGTGGTGAAGGGATATCGATACCCCACTGATGCGATTTCACATTACGCTGAACATTACCTGCCTGCCAATCTGAGAGGCAGCTCGATGCAGCGAAGCTGTAATTCAATCAAGGGGGGTCCAGGCCATGTAATGAAGTGTAGAAATGGGGCTCGAAGCTGCGTGTTCACATCACCGAGATGGAATTACAGCCCAAGCGATGCTTATCACCCGCTGGGCAATTTCTCACAGGGGAATGCTCTCTCCATGGAAGGAAGGCAGCGAAGGACAGATCAGCCTTGGGAAGGTCACCACGCAGATGTTACCTGGGAAGGAGTCTAGTGTGGGGGTTTGCAGGCGAACCATGGGAGAAGGTCCAAGCTAATGCTTGTGAGATTCAGTAGCCAGAGGCTGGGAGAAGTCCTGTGGCTCAGAGCTGTGGGTGCCAAGGGCTGCTGCCACTGGTGTCCTGGTCCTGGCTGCATGTTCAGAGCTCCACCAGTACTTATTTTAGCTGGGCTGGGGAAAGAATGTGAGCTAAGAGAAGAGCTGCCCTCTTTTGGCCTTTTCTATTTACTAACCTAAGTTCATTTGGCTGTCTGGAGAAGTGGATTAAGAGCAGGGGCAGGAATTTCTTAAGGCACCCTAGATATCCAGCAATTCATCATCCTGGTACAAAAAGAGGGACGGGCACAGGACATGCCATCAGGTGAGCAAGGAAGCATCTTCCTCTGCTGGAGCTTCACAGGTGGAGCCTGTTGACAGAAAGATGAAACCCAGACTGACACACAGGTCTTTGTAAAGATATTAATCCAGATCACCTCCATCCTGGAGCAATGCTCAGCCAACAAACCACCCTGTCCCTGGGCTCAGGCTCCAAATGGGCCAGGGTCAGTGCAAAGCCTGATTGCAAAACAGCTGCTGCCAGCATGTGGCATTTCTTATCAGCCTTTCCCTTCCTGAGGTCATTTAAAATACATGGTCTCGCATGGATAACCTACCCCTGGGCAAACTCCTTTAAATGCATGGTTTCAGATTGCTTTTCCCATAGTGCCATGTTATTTCCTAAGGAGGGTGACAGCCCCTGGGGTGCGTGCTTGTGCTTACTGGCAAATGAAGGGCTTGCAAATCAATGCCTCCCTTGCAATCAATGCCTCCCTCGCCTGAATTCTCCACTGGGATGCTCTCCAGTTGCCAGGCGGACAGGAGCAGAGGGCACCTAATGACCGTCACAGTGCTGGCATCCTGCTGTCCCTGTTACACATGCAGCAGCTGAACCAAGGAGTGACCCCTCTGTCTACACAGGGCTGTGAAGGAATTGTGTTTGATACCAAAGAAATATCGAGAGGCATCCCCCCCGTACTGCTCGGCAGCAGAATCAAAACCAGTCCAAGGGGGTCAGGACCAAAAGGGCCTCCCAGAGATGCTGGTGGAGAAGGACTGCAGATGACGCTGGCCTTCGTCCTGCTTTTCAGAAAACCAAAGCAATCCGATTTAACCAGCCAGGGAGCATTCAGCAACTCTGGCAAAAGCTGTTTTCTAGGGCCACCTGGTGATTGCCAGGAGACAAGCCTTGCTCTTGGATTTTGGTGGTGCAGAGGAGCCCCTCACACCTGGCAGATCTAGGGGCTGAAGCCTGGCAAAGCAGTGTCTCTTCTTACCCCTTCCCTTCCTATCATATTTCAAGTCTAATCAGAGCGTACATCATTGCCTCGGCAAGCGTGTTTCCATGCTCAATGTAATTAATGTGCAGTTTGGCTCCTGGACTTTTTTCAGGTGTTCAGTAAAAACAAAAAGTTGGTGTGCAGAATGAAAAAGCAAAGTGATCTGAGTCAGCCCACGGGGAGTTTCACTGGGTGCCGAGAAATGCAATAGCTTTTTCATCCTAAGAGGATCCCTGGTAGCCACAACTAGAGTGTAAACCAGCAAGAGTTTGAGCAGTGAAGAGCAGAGAAGGAGCCACACATGCTGCAGAGGGGAAGAGAGGAGAGCTGCCCTGTCCCCTGGGAACAAGCAACCACACTGGCAGCACCCAAACCGTCTCATTTGTCAGCTCCTCCTTCACCCAGCTGACAGCCTTTCCTCATCAGCAGCTAAGTCCACCTCTCACCCAATCCAGGCTGTGTTTTCCCTGTGGCATTCGCACATTTTTGCAGGGCCTGATTTGTAAAGGCTGAAGGGAAAAAAAACCAAAAAACAAAAACCAAAAGACAAACAAAACCTGTGAACGGATTTGCCTGCGACCGCTGCAATTCCACCTCGGTTTGACTCTTGCTTTTGTGCTTCGATGTCGCTAGGGGGAAGCGTTTGACTGCTGGATGGACCTGGTGCCCGCAGGGTCCCAGCTGTCCCCACCTGGGTGGTGGCACTCCGGCTCTACACACACACCGCCGGGCTCACTGGGACACGCAGGGCATGTCCAGCCCCAAATGTGCCTTCACCATACACTTTCCTGGCTCAGACTGCAGTTTCATTTTAGGGGTCAATTCTGGATCAGGTCCTGCCCAACGTCTTCGTTAATGATCTAGAGGATGGGGCAGAGTGTACTCCCAGCAAGTTTGCAGATGACATCAAACTGGAATGAGCCACTGATAGACCAGAGGGTCATGCTGCCATCCAGAGGGACCTCAAGCTGGAGAAACGGCCCTACAGGAACACCATGAAGTTCAACAAGAAATGCCATTCTCCTGGGGAGAAACAGCCCCAGGCACCAGGACATACAGAGGATCACCCAGACAGAAAGCAGTTTTGCACAAAAAGACCTGGGGGTCCTGGTGGACACCGAGTGTGTGTGCCCTTCCTGCAAAGACAGCAAATGGTATCCTGGGCTACAGCAGATAAAGACAGATCGAGGGAGGCAATTCTTCTGTACTCAGCACTGGTTAGGCCGCTGCTGGAATACTGGGTCCACTTCTGGACTTCTCAGTTCAAGAGGGACATGGACTTATGAAGGGCCACAAAGATGAAGGGACTGCAGCATCTCTCCTGTAAGGACAGGCTGAAAGAGCTGGGGCTGTTCAGCCTGGAGAAGAGGAGGCTCAGCGGGATCTCATTAATGCATATAAATACCTGCAAGGAGGGTGCAAAGAGGACACAGACAAGCTCTTTTCAGTGGTGCTCAGTCACAGGGCTAGAGGCAATGGGCACAAACCAAAACATGGGATGTTTCTGCTGAACACCAAGAAATGCTTTCTCACTGAGAAGGTGACCAAGAACTGGAACAGGCTTCCCATAGAGGTTGTGGAGTCTCTCCATCCTTGGAGACAGTCAAACACCGTCTGGACATAGCCCTGGACAACTGGGTCTAGGTGGCCCTGCTTGATCAGATGACCTCTGGAGGTCCCTTCCAACCTCACCTAGTCTGTGATTCTGTGACCCATGCATGGCTTCCATCACCTCAGCATGGTTCAGCGGAGGGAGTGTCACCCACATGCTCCTGCCTGCATCTCTGCTGCTCTTGCTACAGCTTTAGATCCATTCCCAGCACACATCCCTCACCCCAAGTGGATTAAAAATAGCTAACCCAGAGGCTGCTGCATCCCTAGAGACCAAGCCCTATCTGGGAGACAGAAGATAGGAAAAAAAAGACAGAAAATTTTTGCTACTAAATAATAACTTAAAAAACCTCAGCTTCCTCTCTTATGTATTCAGGTCTTGTTTAAGTTTTCCTGTAAATTGGGAATGCAGAAGAAGCAATTTGAAGTGAGGAGATTAATTAATTAGTGTCAGTCACACAGAGCCCATTCACCAAATGAGAATGCTCCAGAGAATTTAGAGTTCTTCAGTCTTTTTCTTTTTTTTTTAAAGATAAATATTTTAGAGGTTTGTTATCAACCAGCAACTTATGACAAGAAAGCAGGAAATCAGGTCTTCTGAAACACTGATAGTGTCACCACTATTTCTTACTGTTTATCTTACAGTATTTTACATTCTTCTGTTTAAACTCTGGGAGAAGCGATTAATTGTTAATCTTCGCTTTTCTTGTTGTCCTGTTACTCCTGCTTGTTATGTTACACCTACACCTACACGTACTACTACTAAACCTCCCCTGCAACATAGTGATAATCAGTAATGAAGTTAGCATATTGAAACCGGGAAAAAGACTTTCCTTAATTCTCAAACCCCAGTGGAGTTAAGTTCCGCAAAAAGAGAAGTATAATTTCCCATGAAAAAGACTTAAAGCAATAAGGCTTAATAAACTTATTAGCAATAAGGCTTAGCAAATAGTGCCCGAGGTGCCCAGGTAAAGCCACTCTCCAGCTTATTCCAGCATGGATCAGTGGCGTTAAATACAACAGAAAACTGATGCCTTTTGCTCAATGCCCCAGAGCAAGAAGGCATAAACATACACTAAGAAGCCCTAGATGGTATGGTAACATATACAACAGGTTAGGGAGCAATGTGACAATCAACCCTAAACCAAAGTCTCTAAGGATGTAGTATAATCTGTCGTTTGAAAGCATAGTAATAACTGCTGACGTTTTTTCAATCTGTCAAACAAAAGGTTAAATACAGAAATACTCAATTACAAGTTTATGAATATATGAAGTATGAAATTGGTTCTGGACACCAACTTAAATCTAGTTTATGGTTTAGGGCTGGGCTGGCCACTAAACTCTGACAGACACTCTCTGTGATGCCCCCAGCACCCTCCTGGGGAGGGGTAAGAGGGGAACCAGGGAGAGAGACTGAGGATGGGAAAAAAAAAAAACTTGAACTAGGTTAATACAAAAACAAACTAATACCAACAGTGAAGATATTGAGCTATATACAGATACATAAAAGTATGTAAGAACATTCAAATATACAAATGAATATGTTAATACAGAACCCATGCCTTCCAGATGGCGACTAGGGCCCAAGCAGAAAAAAGTCCCAGACTGGACTCGGCAGCAGACGGCAACGCTCGATCCCAAAGACAGCCTAAAAAACCAGAAAAGCAGCTCTACATTTTGTACCTTTCTCACCTGGGGAAGGTGACCTGTCCCCATGACTTGTCCCCCTGGGGTCACCTGACCCACCCTCTCCTCCCCACAGGCACAGCTGCCCCCCCACCATGGTCATTGCCCCCCGTGCCAGGAGCCCCACAGAGCTTCTGCCCGGAGGCTCTCGGACCAGGACACACATAAAAAACCCACTATCTGGAAAAAAAAAATGTTGGAGTTGTCAAGCTAGTTGCAGAACGGAGATCTAAGAACATAACCAGTGAATGAACCGTCATGATTTTGAAGGAACTGAGCCAGGACCTTGCAGGTTTTGTTGTTTCAGTGTTTCCAGCCCTGCAGGAGGTTGTACGATGGCATTTTCAAGATGATTTGGCCAGGAATTTGCACTGAATGTGAACATAAATCAGTCCGCAAAGCTTTTTTCTTAGCCTGCAACAAAACCCCTGCAGAATCCTGCAAAACACATTTCTCCTACTAAATAATGCAAAAACCCCAGTGTGAATCATGCCCACTGCCAGCTGTGGGGCTGGGAAATAGGTACGGACCCCAGGAGTTTACCCAGTGCCATTCCCACCAGCAAGATGTTTATTAATCATAGACAAAAGGATTTGGTCCTGTGGAGGGTTGCTGTGGTGCCCGATGGGGGCCAGCTTTCATTCTCTGCACTCTTACCTCACCTGACAAACATAATAGGGCTCAGCATGGATAAACAGAAGTGACTGCTATTTTCTAATGAAGCTTTACACGGGTGACGAAGCCATTTTGCAAGGCCAGCCCTGCACTGCTCCACCTGGCAGGGAGAGAGGGCCCGTATGGCCACAGCAAGTGCTCTCAGAGGCAGGGTATGTCCATCGCCCTGATATGCCTCTCCCGAAAATGCTTCTTGACGTGTCTTCCCAACTGTGCTGTCATGGCACATTGTATATTTTTAGCCTCTCCTCTGTAAACACCTACCTGGGGACATCTGGTGCAGCATGAGCCATAGGGGCTCTGCACTTATTTCTGCCTCTCATTGCGTGCCTGTGACTCAGGCCACCACTGGGCTCATAAGCTGGCTTTCCAGTAGAGCCATTTGGGAACACTTTAACCCTTTTGGTGGATATTCTGGCAGCTGAAACAAATGGTGATGGCAGTGAAGACATGGCAGGAATGGATGATACCTATCCCAAGCAGTCTTGCTTTTCCAAACATTTTCAGCTCCTCCAGCTCAGGGGACATTTCAGCATCCACTTCCTACTTCCATGAGGAGCTGCACCCTGGAAGAGCCACCTCCTCTTGTCTGAGCTGAGCTTTGCCCCTGTCAGCTTCCTTAGATTCCTCCCTGGGAATACCCAGTCTGTCTGGAGAAGGCAGCATCTTCTCCCTTGAGAAAGGGCACGGGAACAGACCCAAAAGCCCAGTCCTTCCAAAGGACAAATTTAAATTGCACATAGAGGAGCGGGGAATCCATGTTTGCTACCATGAAGATAAGAGCTCCTGAGCCACTTCCAGCTGCAACAGGAAAGAAAGGCAGCACTCTTCCAGGAAAGCTGGCTCCCTGGGGACTGTCTCCCAAACTTCAGGTATTTGGCTGCAGAGGGGAACATATGTTGAGTTTTATCCAAATAGCCAACAGTCTGGCTTGTGACATGGTCTGGCATCTGTCGCTAGTTGGCTTGGTGGAGCTGGGCTGCTGCAGTGCGGGATGTCCCCAGCACGCCAGAAGACGACCTTGAAGGCAGCATCTCGGATGTGGGATCCAGCAGCAGTGGTGTTCGAGCTGATCGTTGCAGGCAGCAGGGGCGGTGACAAAGAATTGCTGTGCACATCCCCTGGGGTATCATCCCACCGCAGCCTCTGGAAGCTTTCTTCTCCCCAGAAAGGGACATGCTAGCTGTGCAAGCCGAAAGATGAAAGTCTGCTCTCGGAGCTTTCTTGTCAAAAGAGATAAATGTCCCAGCTTGTGTAGCAGGGAGAAATGGAAATGGATTGACCTCCCTCATTAGCATCACTTAGACTACAGGAAAGAAGCTCTAAAAAGTAGTGCAGTGATTTGTTCTCCTTTAAAAATGTCCCTGTCATCACACTCCATTATTTATACTAGCAGCACTGTTGGCACTGAGCCTAGTCTGGGAAGAAAAATAATACGGAGATGTCCCCTCCTCTTTCTGATCCTTTTCCTTCCTTCCCTCTGAAGGAGATATGGGTCTGCCTTAGTTGATGTGACAAAATTTGATGGGACACCTGTCAAATGAGTCAATGCCTTCTGGGACTTGCTGCCCAGGGAATACATCTAGGGGTGCAGGGGCAGGGCAGCTTGGGATTGCACAGGAGTTATGGGCTGCTTAGGCTCAGAAAGGTTTGGCTGGGTCTGAGGCATGGAGCCATGGCAGCATCATCCAGTTCAGGATTTGGGGCACTGTGTTTTCCCCTAACAGCTTCCTAAGATACCCATCAGCCCCACCTCTTCCACCAACCCAGGCTGGTGCTCAGAAAATCATAATTTTGGGAGGTTGTTGGTTTTAAAATTTGCTTTTCTGACTTTGCCTTTTGCTTCTGCTCTGCTAGCAAAAGTTCAGGTAACAGTGTCGGTCTTCTTAGCCCTAAAGTTTGTAAATGTGAGAAACCTAACTTTACATTTTCTAAGGGTTTGAATTTAGGGCTTGGAGCTTCAAGAAGAAAAACGATCCCTTTCGCCCCTAAAATGTCAACCACCAACTATGTTCAACGGCTGTGCAAAATTAAGTGGTTCGAGTTTTGTGGAAAACACAAAAATCCTCATTTTTATACACCTTTTTAAACAAGAGGGAAACACCACCCTTTCTCCAATCCCCATTCGTTTCCCATCCCCCTCTGACCATCTTCGCTATTAATTTCCATCAATCTTGGCCCAACTGTCAGGTCTTTGACAAATTCTGTCTGATCATACCACGTGCAAAACTCCAGCTCTGATTTTCTGTAGAGGTCATCAGAGACACCAAGACTAGTTAGTTTTCTCCTGAACTTTCTCAGGAGGAGAAAGCTGTGACTCAGCTGCTGCAGTCAGGAAATAACAGGGAATGGCAGGAACACCCACAGGGAAATACCCAAAGAATCATATTTCTCTTTAAAAATGCTTTTACTGTGACCTGTTCACCAGCACGAATTACTGTCGCCCAGCCAAGTCCTGAACTACACTCCCTCATTTTCAAAGCATTAAAAAAATATCACCTTGTCATCTATTCTGGCTGGGCTTTAGAGAGCTGCAGAGGATTCCAAAACCCTTATTTCACTTGCATCTTTTCAAGGTCTTGGATCGTCTGAGCCAGGCAGGGCTCACACCTCTGGTGTGACCCCAAAAAGGAGTTTGAAAGAGCAGGGAGCTGCCCAGAGGGACATCAATGCAGGCGAAGGTGGCAGAAGATGGTGGGGGATTCAACCCCACAGTGACAAAGAAGCACCGTGACACGGTTTTGAGCATCTCTGCATATTCTAAACTCTCTGCGGAAAGGTGGCAAGCAGGGGTCTGGACCGAAAACCGGGCAAGGGGTCAATGACAGCAGTTATGCCCGAGGCATTGCTCACATCCTCAGAGCTGATGCTGGCATTGATTGCCTCCAGCAGCACGGAGTAGGCTGCTACCAGACCTGCACACACAAAGTGGCCATGTCCTGGCCATTTGGGAGCAGCAGATTTTGGGGAGTCCTTGGCTCTGTCTCCCTAGTAGTTGCCCACTGATCTCTAGAGCAAACTATGGAGGCATGGGTGACCATTAGACAAGGTAATGTGTTTGGGAGAGGAGGCAATACTTAGCAGGAGGCAACGTTCCTGCTGTTCATTGCATACCAACAATCTCGTGGTATGTCTGCCTTTCCCGCTGGTGGGATGTCTGGATGCTTTGCCCCATCTCAGCCACTGTTGAGCACAGATGACTGCACCACTTGCAGGGAGATGTGTGTGTGTGGAGAGGGGGGTCACTGAAGACCCCTGACCCTCCTGGAACACTATTGGCTCATCTGTCCTAAAGCCTTACTAATGTTATTTTTGAAGATATTCACTCAGAGAGAACCCCCCAAACAGGCTTCTTGCATCGAACCAGGACTGCAGCCCCAAAGGGTGCCAGGCCCTCTCCTCTCCTCTCCCTTGGGCCTCACTGAAGGGCAGATGGCACCTCTCCACACTCTAGGGGCAAGGACGGGGAAGAAGGACCCACCCAACACTTGGCAATCATCATTTCTTTTAGGGAGTGCAGGCAGACCTTGCGCAGGCCGACTGTGCCTCCCTTTCCTGCCTGTAGGATGTCTGGATGCTTTGTCCCCCCTCAGCCACTGCTAGGCATGGTGGGGAATGTCACTTACAGAGGGCCAGGTTGGGTCACTGAGGAGCCCTGACCCTCCTGGAACATCCAGGGCACCCCGGGCACAGGTTGAGGAGGGAACAGGAGCCCAGGGAACACAAGGGGATTTGCAGGGCAGCCCCTGGGCTCAGGGGCCAGCAGAATGGCACAGGGGAGAGGTCACCAGCAAAGGCAGCCTTAGCCCCTGCCGACTCTCCTTCTCTCACATTAGGACATCTTTTAGGACACAGGCCACTCAGGACCCGTAAGAGCCATGTTTGACCACATTCATCACCATCACAAGGGTCTCCTGGTGTCACAAGCCGCCACCTCACTACTTTCCGTTCAGCGCCCTGTAAATACAGGGACACCAGCAATTGGCCCACTGTTTGCTGAGCTTCGAGGTCCTCTCGTGCCAAGATGCTTGGTAGGAAGAGGCTGCAGAGGAGCAAGGCAGGTGGCATTCTACCCTTGAGTTAGAGAGACAAGTGGTGGCTGCAGGAACCACAGAGGAAGAACAGGCGGTTTCAGAAGGAAGGCACCATCAGCCACTGGGCAGCAATGGCCATGGCTCACACGGGTGACAGGGTGGAGCCCATGGATGTGGATCCACCCAAAGACCAGGAAGAGCCAATGGAGGTGGATCCACCCAAAGACCAGGAAAAGCCCATGGATGTGGATCCACCTCCATTGTGGCTTCCCTGGCACCACTACACTGTGCCAGAGCTCACCTCCATGACACCATGCTGAGCATAGCACAGGAGCAGCCGGACAGTGCCCTATCACCGGCCCAGCCTCCGCACCTGGCCTTAGCTGCCAGGTCTGGCCTCCGTGCCCAGCCATCCTGCAGGCTCACGCGTTCCACCTCCTGGCGATCAGCAATTATTTTGTTCATCGCCATGGCTGAAGAAGAGCTGGCCCTCAGCATAAAGGTCCCTTCTGGTTGTTTCGTTAGCAGTTCAATACTATTTTCTGCCTAATTTTCAAAGGCCCAATACACCAAGAAAAAGAACAGTAAAGATGCTTCCGCCTTCTCTTCTCTGGCACTTTGGTGACTGCACCTGGACTCCTCTGTCACCTCCTGGTCTCCCCAGGAAAGATGACACTGGTGGGTGGGTTGTGGCCCAGCCCAGTGCCTTGGAGGTGGTGAGGGGCTGGGGCACCCAGCGCGTGAGGGCAGCCTGAGGGAACTGCCTCTGGTCACGGGGGTGAGGAGAGCCTGGAGCAGGCTGCCCAGAGAAGCTGTGGATGCCCTGTCCCTGCAAGTGTTCAGGGTCAGCCTGGGTGGGGCTCTGATCTAGCAACCTGATCTAGTGAAAGATCGGCACCAGGTAAGTTTTAAAGGTCCCTTCCAACCCAAACAGTCCTGTGATATTGCTTGTGGCTTGTCAGCAAAGGATCCTTCCATTTGTACAACCATCGCTGGCAAGAGGGTCTCCCAGTAGGGCCCTCCATTTTCAAATGCAATTCTCAGTACAGATCTGAGCTGAAGGCAAACACTAAAGTTCCTCTGTTTTTATGATCCTGTGAGGAAGCAGCAGCATACACGTTGTGCCTTTGCAAGGACTTTGGATGCCAGAACTACTGATTTCCTCTGGATCTGTCAAGCTTAACAGGCTTCTAGGCAAAGAGGGTGCAATAGGCAAACCTTTTACTACAGAAGCTGAACGTGGAATAAATTTAGACAAAGAGTATTATAAATGTTGATTGAAATTAAAAAAGCTGTAAAACTACAAAACGCATTATTCATTACGGCCAAACAGAATTTTTCTGACTGAAGTGTTTTTAAAATAAGAGAAGAAACAGAAACAACTATCACATGCAAGTCTCCAGACACAACTGACTAAAGAACACCCTCTCTCTCCATTTACCTTTACTGGAAGCTTTCCTTCAGTTACAACCAAAGTATCTCCTCTGCAAACATTAAGTTCCTTCAGAGTGGCATTCTGTGGGCAGAGAAAGCACAGCACACTTGTCACTCCACACACTTTCCTGCTTTCTTTCCTAGAGTACATGCTGGTAGCTTTTTAAGCCATGCGTGCCCAAGGTCCAAGGTGTTTTGCTTTTCCACCCAAGAGCACAGAAAGACCCATTGGTCACCCACCCCTGGGAGGCAGCTGTGCAGCAGCACACAGGCATCCACCTCCAGGAGCCTGCTCTGCAGCAGCCCTTGCAGAGCTCCCTGCTGAGCTGTGGGTTTCCTTTGCACCTCCACACCGCACCAACAGACACCTCATGCTTCTTTAATGAAGGGTAAGCCTAGACTTTAGAAAAAAAAAAGGGTGGATATGACTTAATCCTGAGAGGCAGGTGCACAAGATTTACATTTTAACCATAGGTAACCAGACACTGTCTTCACAGGGCTCCCTGAAAATAGAACACTGTGTGTACTGAGGTAGCACACACAAAACCACCAACCGTTTGCTTTACTGCAGCTCTTTTCGGTGAAAGTCTCTGCAGAACAATGGAGGAAAATACAGCATGATTCAAGTCAAAACCAGAATCCTCTTACTTAGTGCTTCCCCTGCTTTGTAGCACCAGTCAATCCTCTCAAAAGCCAGTTGTCACCTACCAAAAATCCAAACCACACAAATGGAAAACTAACAACGCTGTTTTGAAAACACATTACAGAACTCTTAATAAGTGAAAAAGGGCTCCTTTGCATTTTTTATGTTCATTTTTTAAACACAACTCTGACAAATTGAATGAAATTCCACCTTCAGATCCTTCTCCAGACTCCAGAAACACTATGCTGTATGATTTATAACCGATTCATGCTAACCTTTTCTTCTTGCTCTACTCAGCAGTTGGATGCTGGGCTGGAGCCCCCATATATGCGTATATAGATGTATGTAGGACATTTACATGTGAAGGTGTTGGCATAGTTGGGTTTCCCAGGCGAGTGCTGTTTTCCATCTCTTTCTCTCCCTGCTCATTATTTTAACGCGCTGGGCTGATGGAGAGCTGGAGGGTCTCTGAAACCCTCGGTTTGCCGGAGGTTTGGGGAAGCCAGCAGCTGGGAGAAGATGCTCTGGGACAAGCTTCCAGCATCACCTCCGCAGAGCTGCCATAGGTGTGCTTTGCAAAGGGAAGTGCAGCGTGATTAAATGAGCCCTGTATCTCTTGGGTATCACACTCTGAGAGCAAGAGAAGCTGTGCCTGTGAACAAACTTTTCCCAGAGAGGCGTGTACAGCCTGCTTACAGCCGTCATACAGATGAGACACACCACCTCCAGTTGCTGCTCTCCATCTTACTGTGGAAACGGGCTAGTTGGAGGTGATCTTTGTCTCGGTGCAATTTAATATCTGAACACTTGACAGCACAGTCTTGTAGGGCAGGTAAGACTGCGCTGGGGCAGGGATCTAAAGTGGAAAAGTCCGGCAAAAAGCTCTTTTGGGGGCTTTTTTAAGCCGGGAAAAGCGGCTTGCCTGTGCCGGGGCCCGAGGGCGGGCAGCCGGGCTAGCGTGGGCGGAGGCACCATCAGCCGTTAATCAGCGGTTAGTTGTGCTCGCAGGCTATAAGAAGCCTTGGGGAGGGCTGCCCGCCCAGTACAGGACCAGTTTACTGAGTGTGTGTCTCTCTTGCTTGGTATCACTCCTGCTTACATTTCAATGACAGGGTGCTGAGGTTCTGAAGGCGCTTAAGGTTCATTCAACCCAATCACTGGCAACAGGGCGGTAAATGGTAAGTCTGTGTTAACAGTGTAATAATTAAATGGGCAGTAAGTAAGCCTGTGCTTAGCTTTTTGAGAGGTTGTTTGATGGTAAAGATCCAGTTACGGTTGCAACCTGGTCAGGGGCTCTTAGAAAATCTGTGGGCACCCAGAGAGAGGACCGACACAAGCATGTGGGTGTCCAGGCCTCTGGGTGCAGAGAGCGCAGGAGCCTGGTACTTGCCATGGTGGGTAGCAATGACAACACCTGTCTTAGATGTCAACAGATGAGTGATCTGGGAGTACTGGTTGGCAACCAGTTGAACATGAGCTATCGGTGTGCCTAGGTGGCCCGGAAGGCCAATGGCATCCTGGCTTGTATCAGGAGCAGTGTGGCCAGCAGGAGCAGGGATGTAATTCTGCCCCTGTGCTCAGCACTGCGGAGGCCTCACCTCGAGCCCTGTGTGCAGGTCTGGGCCCCTCACTGCAAGGAAGACATTGAGGGGCTGGAGCGGGTCTGGAGGAGAGTAACGAGGCTGGGAAAGGGACTGGAGGGAAAGTCCTGAGAGGAGAGGCTGAGGGAGCTGGGGGTGTTTAGCCTGGAGGAGACTCAGGGGGGACCTTATCACTCTCTACAGCTGCCTGAAGGGAGGTTGTAGTCAGGTGGGGTCGGGCTCTTCTCTCGGGCAACCAATGACAGGCTGAGAGGGCACGGTCTGAAACTGTGTCAGGGAAGGTTTAGGTTGGATCTCAGGAAGCCCTTCCTCATGGAGAGGGTGCTCAGGCACTGGGATGCAATGCCCAGGGAAGTAGTGGAGTCACCGTCCCTGGAGGTGTTTAAGGAGAGACTGGATGTGGCACCTAGTGCCATGGTCTGGCCGATGTGGTGGTGTTGGGTCATAGGCTGGACTTGATGATCCTGGAGGTCTTTCCAGCCTCAACAATTCTGTGTGATTCTGTAATGTTCTTACAATCATAGAATCATTGAAGTTGGGAAAGGCCCTTGAGATGGAGTCCAGCCATTAACCCAGCAATGCTAGGGCCATTGCTAAACCATGTCCCAGATCACCATACCTACACGTCTTTTAAATACCTCCAAGCATGGTGATTCCACCGCTTTCATGGGCAGCCAGTTCTAACACCTCACCACTCCTTGAGTAAAAAGGTTTTTTTCCCTAATATCCAATCTAAACCTCCCCTGGCACAACTTGAGGCCATTTCCTCTTGTCCTGCTCCTTGTTACATGGGAGAAGAGACCAACCCCAGCCTCGCCACAACCTCCTCTCAGGGTAGTTATAGAGAGCAGTAAGGTCTCCCCTCGTCCTCTTTTTCTGAAGGCTAAACAACCCAAGTTCCCTCAGCAGATCAACAGTCCCACCCAGCTTAGTGTTGTCTCCATTGTTCTTTTTGCTAATGTTTTGGGGTTTTTTATTTTGTTTTTTTTTCCCTGGAGTGAGATTCTGTAAGCCTGATGGTAACTGCACCTGCTGCCAGCAATTGGGCTGTAAAAGAAATTGTTATATAAAAAGGGTGGAACAGTGATTTAGCTGCTTTTTTTCCTCATTTATTATTGAAGCAGTATGTAGTGTTTTGCAGCAATGAAAGATATCCATCAGAGAACAAGCACATCCCAGCGTCACTCTCTGTTTGCTGCAAACACAGGAGATGCATTAAAGCTGAGCACAGTGTTTGGTGGGGGAAATATCAGCTGTGACCTGCCACAGCTCACTGGTAGCTTTACATCTTCACCCTGCACACCATCTTGGATTTGCAGTGGGAAAGAGTGGTCTGTCACTCCTAATTTGTCTCTTCCACCAGCTGCACCTCCTTGATATCTCTCTCAGGAGCTTTCCCCATGGTGCATCCTATCTACTCACCTTCCCCAAGGTGAGCCCTGTCTCCTCACCTTCCATGGGTGAGGATACCTTCAAACCTGGTGCCAATCCTCTGCTCCTGTGCTCACTACTTACCTCCTCCCACTTTGTCCGTGGTATTTTCTTGGCACCAGCATCTCTTCCTTCCTTGCTTTTATGGCACTCCTCCTAATCATAAGACATACATCTGGGCTTTACTCCTTTGAAAACCATTTTGCAGGGCACTACCTGCTCCTCACACATAGGGCTGTGCAGGAGAGCTGTTGCTTGCAAGGACAGATCCTGGTGGAGAAGCTTGATGTGCTGCAGTAGGAGTGACTGCACAGGGACAGCTGCACTAGGCATGTTGCCATGACTGGTGATTGAGCCTCATGGTTTTCTCCAAAGAAATGGTGCTTTTTATTGAATGTGGCTGAGGAAAATCCTGATTTGGCTGCTCAAAAGTAACCTTCTTTCCAAACCAGGAGAGGCTTCTCCCTTGCTGCCTGCCTGCCCAAGAGAAGCGTGAGAGCTCCTTTCTATGGCTCAGCTCAATATTATGTTTCTCCCTAGTTGAGGGTCTTAGTCTTCCGCTCTGTTTGCAGCATTTTTCTCCAGTGCCTTTGTGTCAAGGATGTAACATCTCAGTTCAGCCTTGTCTCAACACTTGTATTGCTTCATCTCCTGCCAAGAGGTGTTCATTCCTCCCCCCCTTGATGTCCCATCAGATTACTACCACCATGACAACCTTACCCTCGGGCTTTTCTCAGCAGGCTGTGAAGAGGTACCTGCAGCTCCCTTGTGTTGTACAAAGCTCTATCAGAAGCTGGTGGGAAGAATGTCTGTCCATGGGCTGTAGCAGTCAGCAATGGAGGGTTATTGCTGGAGGTCCCTATAAAAACCCAGGCTTGAGGATGGCTTACATCTAACTCCACCTATTAGGATGGATATTGCTTTTGTGTGCTTTTCACCTGAAATCAGAGCTGCTTTATTTACTTTGTGATGACTAGCTCCTAGGCAGCCAGGCTTTGATGCATACTAATGAACAAAACAAGTGTTTTACCCTGGAAGTACCACGTGTTTTCCCAGACTTTCCTGCAGCTCAGCCAGAGAGATAACATCAAAGTGGTACAATTTAATGAGTACACTCCATTGAGTGTACAGCATGATATACTGGCCGCTATGTAGGAAAAAAAAAGATTGTTATTGAGCCTTTTCAGTATATTCCCCTGATTTTATTAAGTTAAAACTTATTGCAAGCCATTTGGGGAAAGAATGTGAGAGACAGAATAATAAAACAATGATTCATCCGGTGCTAGAAGGTTTATTTAAAAACAAACAAAACCTTGAGTTTTCAGCTACATCTGGAAAAAGGGACAGAAAATCCATTCTCTTTTAAAAGATTCCTTATGTGTCATGAAGTAAGGCTGCATGGGCTCAAGCAGAGCTTGTTATGAGGAAGCACAGATACCTGCACATGACTGTACATCAGCTCCTCTGGCAGGAGAGTGCATCCCAGCCCCTCTTCACCTGACGTCCCTGCTTTACGAAGTTCAGTTTTGAAAGCTGGGAGGAAGAGCCAGTCATCTCCAGCCCATGGCTAATTCCCAGACAATGTAGGTAATTAACTCACACAGCAGCTAATGAAAACCTCTGACAGGTGGCCCTACCACACTAGGATGTCCATGCTCTGGCTCAGCTGAGCAGCAAAGGCAGGGACACGCAGCGGGAAAGTGGCTTGTGGTTCATCTAGCTGGAGCAGAAGAATGTAGCTTGCCCCTGGTTTCCCAGATTCTCTGCCAGAGGTGAACCCAAACTGTCCTTGGTGTCTCCTTTTCTTGAAGCTAGCCCATGGAGCAGCTATTGCAGAGGGGCTGGAAAGAAGGGATTCACCCACCTTTCTCCATCCGAGGGCTGAGCTTTCTGGATCAGCATCAATTTGGGATACCTTTGGCTCTATGAGTATTTCAGCATTTGTCAGGTGGCCATAGCATTTCACCACATGATGCCTTTATGGCAGGACAATAAATCTGTACCAAGCCTGGGCTGTGTTGTTGGTTTCATTGTTGTTAAGTGCCTGCAGTGCTCCATTTACTGGCATCAGCACAGATGTGGTGTGGGGTCATATGGCCTTGCTCTGCAGGTCACCACTGGGCTCTTAAATATTCATTTAATTCTGGAGAGGTAGGGTTTTCTTCCAGCTTGGCACTGTGTCCTGGGAGGCCACCAGCAGTTATCCTTGCTGCCGCTCTGCAGGAGATGGACTAAAGGGGAGTGCAAGACAGTCATGCCTGCTGATAAGCAACAAATAAATGGTCCTTTGTAAAGACAGTAAACATCTAGTAATGCCGCATCTTTTCAAAGATGCGGTCACAGTGCTGAAACAGCGTGATTTCAAGTGACAGCTCACTTGATAACAGCAACAATAACTGAAAAGCCCCAAATGATGCCGCCCATCTCCTACACAGCCAAAGCATATAAGAGCAGAGAGAGAGGCTTTAATTATGCAGCAGTTTCCATGACAACCTCCTATATCAAATGGCCAAGCACAAGGGCTCTCTCCTCTTTTTCTTGGTCTCATTTGCCTCTGGAACAATTAGGCCAGGATAAGAGCCCAGCTGCATTTCAGCATAGCTTGCACAGCTTTGCACAGGCAGAGAAGGCAGCCTGATCCCTCCTCCCACCAAACACTGAGCCCCAGAGAGGGGCCCAAGGAATCTGCTTTTTCTTTCCATTGCAACTGCTAATCACCTGCCTTGATGACAAATCCTTTCAGGTGCTGTTGGCACAGCCAGGAGAGGCACTTTACTCTGCAAAAGTCTGCTGGAGCTCAGCCTTAGCAGATGCCACCACTGCCGTGACATCCACAGGAGTCTCCTGGCATGTGGCTTCACCCCTTGCTGGAAGCTGAACTTCACCCTTGAGTGGAACCATCACTATGAGGGTCCAGGCCCTCTGACCAGGAGAGGACCTTTGTCCTGCTAATGCATCAGTGATGAGCTCAAGTGCAGCAGGTCAATGAAGCCAGGCTGTGTTAGCAACACACTGCTGGGCAACAAGTCAAGACCTCATCTTTGCCTCTCTTTGAGGATGTTACCAGTTTGTTGAGTCCGCTGGCATTTCGCTCACCATTTCCCCCAGGTTTTAGAGCGGCTGGGTGCCAGAGTGTCTTTGAGACCTGCTCTCAGCCCAGCTGATGGGAATTCATCACTACAGTCAAGGTCAAGGGGTTTCCCATTTGCTTCTGATTTTTGCTTCACAAGAAGGAACGTGACTTTGGGGGGGGGAGTGCAGGAATACATTTATAATTAAATTGTCCTTCACTTTGGCATGGGAAAAGCTGGCACCAGGGCTCCACTGAGCAGCCCTCAGCAATTGCTTGCTTTATCCACAGAAATCACGGGTCCTAAGATGACATTTTCGAGTAAGAGGGGAGGAGTAGGAAGACGTCAAGGTGGTGTCCAACTGAAGTCATTGTTCTCTTTTCTCCCAGGCCATGTGAATGGCAAAACAATATTTGCTTTTCCATTTCCCTTTGGGCCCCATTGTTTGAAGGCTCAGTCTGGAGACAGCTTTCCAGCTCACCTCTGTTTACTCTGAGCGCCAGCATTGCTCAGCCCTTTGCTGGGCCTTTCCCTTCCTTATGTTAGCTCAGTGGGAAGGAAAGGCCTGCTAATTCTTCCCAACATGAGAAGACTTATTGTCCCTTTTGACCACTGTTTAAGAACAGCTGGTTTTGTTGTATTGTGGAGCTGTGTATTTTCTTTTTAACGGCTCAGCACTACTTAAAAGGCAGGTTCGGCCTGCGCACGTCTGCCAAATCAAATGGTTGCCTTGCTGTGAAACTCGGCATAAGACTTTAAGTGGGAAGTGGTCCAACAACAGAACAGGTCAAAAATCCTGCCTGGCTCAGATGCCTGTTTCTCAGTTTAAGATCTCTGACAGCAAACCCACCATTTTTAGTAGTGACTGTGTGCACTTCTAGTGCACAGCCTCTTTGGAGAGCACCATGTGTTTTGCTTGCATTGAAATGAGCTAATCTCACCTAAAAACATATTTTTATTAAAAAAAAAAAATCCTTGAGGGGTCCTTTTTTTGCTACATTAAGGATGTCTGGATGAAGGCTTGCAAGACCTGAGGTGTCTGCTTGAAACTCGCGGTGAAATGAGGAAGGTGAGGATTTTTTTGTGTGCGTGACGTGGATACAAATAGCTGGTGCTCACCTCTGCTGACCTCCTGGAGTAGAAAGGCAGGTGACTGGCACGCTTGTATGCAAACATGCTGGGCTGGAACGAAAGGTTGCTGAAGTGAAGGATAATCAAAGGCAGCCATCCTTCAGGGGGGACTTGGAGTAGGTCTCACAGCCCTGATTTACTGCAGGCATCATGATACTTGCTATTTTTCATTAAATATAGCTCTTTGAGCAGAGTGGTAATCACTGCTTTTGTTAAAGGAGATTTCTGAGTCTCACACAGGAGGAAGGAAGCATAGAAGCCTTAGACTTGGAACAGAAAGCAAATAAAACTGTAATACTTTGGCTTTAAAATAAATATAATTATATTTAAGCTCCTTGCATAATTCCACAGTCATCTGAAAGTGCTGAAAGCTCCGAGCTTGCGATAACAAATAGCACTGACATGCCTGCATGCAGAAATTGGCCTTTTGACTCTATGAAGATATTGAAGATGTTCTGGTAAATATTTACATTTTTTAATCTCCAGTGCTAATCAGAGTTGACGTTATTTAAGTTGCAAGAGTTTATTAAAATAAACTCTGTGCTGATTGCTTGCTTTCTGCGTTTGATTTTTTTTCCCTGCTGTCCAGATGCCAGGGAAACTGGGCTTTTATTGAGGTTAAATAATTTGTTGGAGTACTGCTATTTGCCACAGCAGTTTGAAAAGACTTGACCCTCAGGGGCAGATGCTATTCCAAAATGAGATGTCACCTGAATCTTTCTTGATTCTGAAATGAGTTAACGACAGGAATCTTTGAATAGAAGTTATTCTGTGGGGTTTTTCTTCTCTGAAGCTGCTGTTTATCAGAAAGAAAAGGTGTCTTTATTATTGGCAGTATGTGTGAGCTCTCTTGGCATCATTTCAGCCGATCTTCAAGGTCATGCACGGTTCTGCATGCTTCCTCTGCAGCCCCTGGAAGGGCTCCTCTGGTGTCGTTCCTGCAGAACTGGCCTGTGGTTGTCACCATTCACACACGGTGAAAGGGAGGTGAAAAATCACCACAGAGCCCTGGGGCTGTCTGATAAATGCTCCCGAGGCCAAACTGCACACTCTGAGCATGCAATGGTTTGTCGGGGGCATAGTTTGCAACCCTGAGCTGGTTAGAAGTGACGCTGACAGGTCTGTGCTCTTCCCCAGTTCTTGTAAAGTTGGTTGGCAGCGATGCAGATGTCCTGTGATGCTCTTACCAAGCCTTGACTTGGTAATTCAGCTCTAACAGGAGCCTATGTCTGTGAGAAATCTCCCACACAAAGGAAAGGGTTCAGTGATCCTTTCTGCTTCCTTGCTTTGCAAGTTGAAAATTAAGCCCAGCCTGGGTCTGTGCAGCAAACCGTCTTAGAACTGTGCCTGCAGTTTATGGTGTGGGTTGACCACCAGTTTGCTCCAGAGGGTCAGGAAAAGCAAGCAGAACTTTGTTAATGCCCCCTAAAGGCTTGGATTTCTGTGCAGAGCCAGAGACTGCCGCAACGACTGTCCCTGCTGCCAGGGCTTGTTTCACCCCTTGCACAGCAAGATTTGTGAGAGCGTAAAGCAGAGGCTGCATGCACTGAGGTGGGGAAACCAAGGACACATAATTGCCGAGTCTAGCAGTGAGGGCAGAATAAATGAGCTATTTGAAAATCAAAGAGGTACTCAGCACTGCAGCTCCGACGGTGGTGCCTATGTCCTGGGGTCAGGGGGCTGTGGGCTCTCTCACGCCTTGAGGGGTCTTTGTTTTTTAATATCAGCCTTGCAAAGTCTGCAGCTTGTCTGGGCACATTCTATTATCGCTGTTGAATTTAGGCTCTGAGCAGAGGTGAGAAGCCCTCAATTCACCCTTAAGGGAAGAAAAGCATCACATTTTGCTGTTTAACATGACTTTTTGCTAACAGTGGGCCCATAAGAAATAAGGGCACTGAATGAGCTTGTCTGTGGTTACTGCTGCTGAACCTTCACATAAGCTGGAGAAGGAAAATATCAACAGCATTGCCCTGAATTAGGAATACTAAAGAAAAAACTGTATTTTGATCTCCGATGTGGAAAAAACCAAATTCCTGCTATCTGTCCCCACCAGCATCAGGCTGCCTTGCAGCAAATGCCTGCCCATCTTTTCAAGTCTGTCAGCCAGTTCTGACCTTGATAGGAACCATACTGGGTTTTGGTTTGTCACTAGACAGGGTGAGAAAGGAGGTAGGGGAAGACATTAAGTGAAGTGGGAATGAAGGCAGTGTGAAAAACAGGGAGAAAACCATACTGCTGCAGGGTGAGCAGATGGAGGGTGAAGTGGTGTCGCAAGATTCGTGGGCTCTGCTGCATTAATGATGCTGATAAGCAGTGAGAAATGGTGAATGAATTATATTGAACTGATTGGGGTCAGCTGGGGACACCCGAGGGCAATGCTGCCCACGCTTCCCTGCGACGCCTGGGGACAGGTTGGGCTGTGAGGTGGTTAACTTGCAACTCCCTTCAGCAGCAGCTTGAACTGATGGAGGAGGCATCAGTCTGGAGGGTTTTCTTTTTGCAGGAGCGACTTCGACATCTGCGACAGTCTAATGCTGAGCTCACCAGTTCATTTCTGGCAAAGCAGCTCGGGAACTGCTTTGCAGTTATGAATTGAGTTCTGGGGAGATGGGTCCCTTCCCACCACCCAAGTACATTTCTAATCAGAGAACTCTTTCTCAGACTCCAGGTAAACCCCCTGCCTGGCTGTAATGTCTATTAGCCTGCCCTGCAAGTATAAAACATCACAATGAAAAGAAAACATAGCGGCCTCTGGAGGGGCTGGCCCCAAGACCTCTGGAAACATGATGCGCTCCTGAGTTTTCTGAGGTGCAGGACACATTAGAGCAGGCTTTGAGTGATGTGCGCAGGCGTAAGAGACTGAGGATCAGAGAGGAAAGTTCTGTTTCCCAGCTAATGGGATATCCATGCAGCCAGGCATCCCAGCATGTGCTCCTCCATGGAGGATGGGCCAGAGCCACCAGCCAGGCTAGGATCTGCTGCACAGGTGGCACTGGGGAGGAATGAGCACTGCTGGCAATCCCTTCCTCATGGAGTTTCTAACCAGGCGTTTCAACACTGTTTTCTCACCCCAATGAGTGAGAACATGAGGGTCACGAGCCCATATGAGAGCAGGTACCTTTAATGAGTTTCCATTTCTTTGTGGGAAGGCTTTAATTGCCAGCCCCAGGTCCCAGCCAGCAACATGTCCTTGCATGGCTCCAGAGCTTCTCCTTGGTTCACAGTGCTGCAGAGGACATGCAGGAGAGTCAGACTGAAACCACAACTGATGCTGTCCTTGCTGTCTTTGTCCAGCCCCTCTTATCTACACAGCAGAGGATAGATTTCATTAATGAACTCAGACTGGCCTCATATTGCTTGATATGATAGTGATCACTCAACATCCCCCGCCACTTCGCTGTTCTTCTCTGCTGAAGTCTTTTCTGTACTGGCTGTCAGGCTGGGGAGAGTTGCAGTGTTTACTCACCACTTAATTAATCTCTGTTGCAGCCTGTGAAGCCCTTTGAGGTGCACAGGTAAGACTGCGTGGCTCTTGGACACTGGAACAGGTTGTCCAGGGAAGTTGTAGCAGCCTCCTCCCTGGAAGTGTTCAAGGTCAGATTGGAGCAGCCTGGTCTAGTGGGAGGTGTCTCTGCCCATGGCCGGGGGTTAGAACTAGATGATCTTTAAGGTTCTTTCCAACCCAAACCATTTTATAGTTTTACAATTCTCTCTGCCTCCCATCAGTCCTCAGCTTGCACTGAGCATCTTTCCACTCCAGCAGCAAGACTTGCCTTCCTCCAACCCTTCAGGAGCAAGTCAGTCCCTGAATAAGGCAGAATTGAAAAGGGGAGGATCAGAAACACCATGCCACAGAGGCTGCATGAATGCTGACAAGAGCTGTTAAAAAAGAAGTGGCTGATTTGCACTGCGCTGCTGTATCCGATTGCACACACCTGCACCAGCACACAAAGGGACGAAGCTGCTTATCTGCAAATGTAAAGCAGGCACATTTCAGGCTGTGAACTAACAATTGCCTCCAACACATTGCCACCCAACGTATGCTCCTCATCTCAACGCCAAACATAGCTTGGTCTGTATCCAATGTCTTTCCCCCTCCCTGTCTAGGTTATGGCTATGAGGAGTTCAGTTCAGACACTTCCCAGACATCAGCCGTTGGATGCTGCTGAAAGTCTCTGTGGTATACTCAGTGGAAGACTTGCAGAAGCAAGCTTGCACCAAGACAAAAGAGTAGGGCTAGAGTTTCATGCCTTCTGATGTGTTCACCTAAAACCTTCACCCTGAGCCCAGGGGGACTCAAGGTGAAGATCAGCTTAGGCCTGCTCTCCTGCAGCACTGTGGACATCGTGTTGGTCTCTGAGGAGACACAGCCTTTGCAGGACGGGAAGCTTGTGCTGCCACCCAGAACCAAGTAGGTGAATCACAGAATCACAGAATCATTAGAGGTTGGAAGGGACCTTAAGGATCATCTAGTCCAACCCCCCTGCCAGAGCAGGATCACCTACAGTAGAGCGCACAGGAACGTGTCCAGGCGGGTTTTGAATGTCTCCAAAGACGGAGATTCCACAACCTCCCTGGGCAGCCTGTGCCAGGGCTCTGTCACCCTCACAGTAAAAAAGTTTTTCCTCATATTTTTATGCAACCTCCTGTGTTCCAGCTTACATCCATTGCCCCTTGTCTTGTCAGTGGACGCCGCTGAAAAGAGCCTGGCTCCATCCTCCTGACATTCCCCCTTGACATATTTATAAACATTAATGAGGTCACCCCTCAGCCTCCTCCAAGCTAAAGAGACCCAGCTCCTTCAGCCTTTCCTCATAAGGGAGATGCTCCACTCCCTTCACCATCTTTGTGGCTCTACGCTGGACTCTCTCAAGCAGCTCCCTGTCCTTCTTGAACTGAGGGGCCCAGAACTGGACACAATATTCCAGATGCGGCCTCACCAGGGCAGAGCAGAGGGGCAGGAGGACCTCTCTTGACCTACTTGCTACTCCCCTTCTAATACACCTCAGGATGCCATTGGCCTTCTTGGCCACAAGGGCACAGTGCTGGCTCATGGCCATCCTGCTGTCCACTAGAACCCCCAGGTCCCTTTTCCCTGCGCTGCTCTCCAGCAGGGCAGTCCCCAACCTATATTGGCACATGGGGTTACTTTTTCCCAAGTGCAAAACTCTACACTTGCCCTTGTTGAACTTCATAAGATTTCTCCTCGCCCAGCCCTCCAGCCTGTCTAGGTCTCTCTGAATGGCTGCACAGCCTTCTGGTGTGGCAACCACTCCTCCCAATTTCGTATCATCAGCAAACTTGCTGACAACATTCTCTAATCCCTCATCCAGATCATTGATAAATATATTGAAAAGTACCGGCCCGAGCACTGACCCCTGAGGGACCCCACTAGACACAGGCATCCAGCCAGACTCAGCCCCATTGACCACAACTCTCTGGCTTCTTCCCTTCAACCAGTTCTCGACCCACCTCACTACTTGGTCATCCAGACCACACTTCCTCAGTTTACCTATGAGGATGCTGTGGGAGACAGTGTCAAAGGCCTTGCTGATGTCCGGGTAGACCATGTCCATTGCATGGCCACCATCCATCCACTTGGTTATGTCTTCATAAAAGGCTATCAGGTTGGTCAAACATGACTTCCCCTTGGCAAAGCCATGCTGACTGCTCCTAATAACCTTCTTATCCTTGATATGCCCAGAGACAGTGTCAAGGGTAAGATGTTCCATCACCTTTCCAGGGATGGAGGTGAGGCTGACGCGTCTGTAGTTACTCGGGTCATCCTTCCTGCCCTTCTTATAGACTGGAGTGACATTCGCTTTCCTCCAGTCTTCAGGCACCTCACCTGTTACCCATGACTTACCAAAGATGATGGAGAGTGGCCTAGCAATGACTCCCGCCAAAACAACCCCCTATTTACAAAGCTAACAAGGGAACTTTTTTCAGAAATGCTGTGAACAGAGTTTATAGGTTACCCGTGGATGCTGATGTGGCTCCTCATGGCATCTTCCAAATCCTCTAGTTGGGAGCACCGCTTTCCATTCCAGTTTCTGGCAGGTTTGTAGCAGGTGTTGCTGTATCCCACCTTGCTGCACAGCACTTGTTGCCACATGGATCCTGATGTGCACCAGGCAAAGCTGCAAACACACTTCTTGATTGGCAAAGTCCATTTCTGGTGTCCATCTCAGGCCAGTGTTGAATATCATGAGTGGATGTGCAAACTTCTGGGCAACGTGAGGAGGAAGTGAGGGCTGTTTGTCTTGTGCGTGGCTCATTTAACCAGGGAGGTCATGCATGGCATTCAGTGAAAGTGGTGCCTTTTAATCTTCTGATCTCTGCCCTGCCTTGAGCAGCTTTGCCATCTGTTCAGATGCAATGAGCATGTCCTAGCCAAGGCCCGTGTTTCTCCAAAGCTCCTCTCCTCTGCCTAGATCTACCGAGCATCTCGGGGAAAGTTGTGCAGCATTTGTGACTCTGAGTTATTTACCAAATGCAAAATTATTTCTTGAACTCTGAGTTGATCCTCTTATGTAATCACATATGAAATATGACTCTTTTTGTTGTGATTTCCCTAAAGAATTCAATGCTTAAGTGGTTTTAGCCTTCAGTGTTTGTCACCTGGTGTCCAGTTTTGCTGTCAGATTAAGATGGAGGTGCTGGTTGGATATTTCTTATTTGGAAGCATTACTGACCTGAGAGAAAGAAAACAGAAGGTGCAGGTAAGGTTAAACTGCAACAGCCCCACATACTTAAAAATAAATAAATTCCTAGCTACAGGACAAGCTGCATTAGGCAAGACTAATGGCAGAACATTTCTTATACTTGGATCATGACACTTTGCAAAGGAAATCAGTGTATTTCCCACTGATTCATGCAGGAGGGTGTGATTGCTCATAAAGGTCAAGTGGGGCCTGATCTCGCATCTGTTGTGTCCCCAGACTTGTGTCCTTGCTAGGTGACAGTGCGCTGAGGACTTACCCTTCTCGTTTCCAGCTTTGCACCTCCCTTGGGTCTGTATGAGTGCATGCTCAGCTGCATGCTTGAGCCCACAAAGGCAGGACACCTGCATTTTGTCACTGGAAATATTTGTGGAAATACACCCATCAGCAATGGAGGTGAAGGTGTGGCCTGGCTGAAATCTAACTCAAATACGGCCTTTTTTTTTTTTTTGTCTCAGGAATGAATCTTTTTGGGATTCGACAGTTTAAGCTGACGTGCTATTAGTTTCAGGCTCTCCTTAGCAAGGAGGAGTTGACCATAACTGGACAAGGCCAGGTGATGTTTGAAATAGGACTTGTAACTGAATCTTGGCTGCCCGGGAAGCCTTGGCTAGCTGCTGAGTCCATGCTGAATGGGCCCTGCAATACAAATATTTGCCTGTGGATAGATGCCTTATTATTAATTTAAAGTCTGACATAAATCATGAGCTCAGAAATGCAGACTTAAGCTTCACGGATAAAAATAGATGTGGCCTCTTGCATGGGGAGCCGTTCCGATTACGCTTCCATAATTGGATCATGCTGAAAGGGATACCTTAAATTTAGTTACAAAAGGCTAACAAGAAAAAAATTCCAACAATTTATCACAGCCATGGTGCTATATTTAAAGCTGTCAGCGTTTCCAGGATATAAAGCGATTATAAATCCTAGCTATTTGTAACTGGCCATAGGAATCTGCCTTCATGCTGACATTTAACATTCGAGTTCTCCACACTGGAAGCCCTTGATTCAGCAATGTAATTAAGCCTTCACCTCCTTTTCCACTTAGGAATAGCCCTGCTGCTGTTATAGGCTTAAATGTAGGCATATACTTAAATGTACTATTGAATCAAGGTCTGAACACTTAATTTATTTCTATTGGTAATCAACACCTTGTTGTTGGAGTTAGAGATAACAAAATTCCTGCTTTTGCATTTCATTTAACTGAAATAAAGCACTGCCTGGTCCTGTTTTGAGTCTGAGCTTGCGGCAGCTCATTAGCTAACAGATGAGAAGCACAGCAGTCAAAAACATTCCGTTAAATGCCATCCTCCATGAACTTTCCCTGCGAATGGCTTGTGCAGAAGCCTTTAGAAAAAGATACACAATAATCCATAGTTTATTATCTCTTAAATCCTCTGAGCCTGCTGGCATCGTCAGCCCAGTGCCATGCCTCCAGAAGATGTATAAAAATCTTGGAAGAGGGCAGGCATGGAATCACTGTCCTGAGAAGGTTTCTTCCAGGTTTTCACTAGCTTATGCCCTGAAGCAAGGGAGTGTACCTTATATTAAAAACTCATTTAGAGCTTGATTTTGCGATCTCTAGTAACATGGTGGTTCTCTTTTCACCAGTTTGGCTAAGGACTTTTCCATGGATAAAGGCGGTAGAATACCTGGTGATTTAAATTCAAATACATTTGCCCTCGATTCTGCTGCCTGTTAAGATTTCAAAACAGCCTTGATTTCCAAAAGTGTCCTTTTAACTTGGGTTACACTAAAGCCAGGTTTGTACATCAGAGCATCTCTGAGCTGCTGGGACCAAGAGCCGATGCGAGCTCTCTATCCCTTCTTATCAAACACAGAAATGGATCACTGGTGTTTCCTGAGAAGTTCCACTATTTGTTATTAAATAATATTTTTACTTTTGCATGCTGTGACCTTGGGTGAAGGGGATATTTTAGCTGCTCAAGAGCAATACAATGGAAAGACATTTACTTGGATACAGATAATCCTGAAATGTAGAGGAATTTCTTGTGGAGCAGAGGCGCGGTATAACTTTAAAAGTGTGGACAACCCAGCTTAGGCCTAAACAAAGGCTCTGTCCTTGAAGCTGCCTTGGAACACAGGGAGGAGGAGGTTTTATCTGTTTTGTGAAGAGCCTTGCCAGGGGGAGAAGGGGGGGGTGAGAGCCGCTTGCATAGTGGAATGGCACTACCCAATAAAACGCTGGCTCGTGTGAACCTGTAACTGACCAACTCTGTTAAGGGGCAGGCGCGTGGACACTGTTTAAGTGTATATATTGAGCTGTCTGGAGCAATAAAGGGTAACTACTTGTAGCCATATCAGTGGGATTTGTCATTGTCTTGACCGGCTCTCTGACGGGACCCTCTTCACTGAAGAAGCTTGGCATTTGGAAAATCGGCCAGGATCAAAGGCAAGGAGCAATGCTTCTGCCTGTGGCTTTGCTTTGCTTTGTGTTTTCATTTCCTACCTTCACTTTTCTTCCCTTAAGCGATGTCAAGCCTCTGGAATGTACTTGTTTATTAGTAGAGTAAAGAACAATAAGTTTAAAAATGTAATAGAAAAAGAAATTGCTTCTAAACCTCACTCGCCAAGCACGTGAATCCTTCAGGAAACTAATACATTCCACTCCTTAGCAATCACTGAAGAATGTGAGTTGTCCCACTGGAGTAAAGAGCGCTCTGGAAGCCTTCTGAGATATGTGCTGGGGAAGCGGGGCCTGAAATCCTGCATCTGTACGGATGATGCTCCCGTGATCATCTGGGGGCCTGACACTGCCCTGCATGACCCGTGGTTCGAGGGCTACCTTTGTCAGCCCCTACCGCATCCCCCAGGCTGGATCTCTGTTCGCTTCATGGGCTTGAGCTCTGAACTGGTGGAAATGGGCTTTTGTGGCTGAGGAGTAGGAGTTCAGTTCCCAGGTTTTAGCAGCCTCCAGATAGCACAGAGCTGCTGTGCTTGTGTCAATCCCCCCCGCCCCCCCCCCCCCCCCCCCCCCCCCCGCCACCTCCTCCCATTACATCGCTCCTGTGGTGAATAGTTTTCCATGACTTGTAACAAAAGGTGTGACTACCTTTTCTTTTTTTTTTTTTTTTTTCCCCCAGCCCAAAAGCTTGCTTGCTTCAAAGACAGGACAGCCAGGAGGCCCCTAAAGCTGAATTTCTCCCTGGAGATCCAATTCCATGCTTCAGCCCGTGCCTAACAGTTGCTAGTGTGAGGAAGGGGCTTGCTGCAGTTATTGCATCACTCCAGGTTGTGCAGAAGACTGGGTTGTCCATAGGAAACCCTGTCCGGCTGCAGATGAGGTTCTCTTGATCTTAGAATGAATGCAAAGATTCCCTTGGGAATGGCTGTACCTGCTCTAGCACCTTGGGAAACGCTGCACCACCCAGAAGCTGTACATCCTGATGCTCATATTCGCCTTCTGGTGAGACTGCAGCTAGACAAAGTGTTTTATTCCAGCGACAGCATTTCCGTCATCCAGAGCTCGAGTGAGGTGTGCAGAGGGTGGATGTCAAAAAGCCCAGCAGACATAAAATGCAATCGTCTTAAATGATTTCCATCTGTCTCCTCCTGTCACCTGCCGGGGGGATCAGATTT
This sequence comes from Trogon surrucura, assembly GCA_020746105.1. Taxonomy (NCBI): domain Eukaryota; kingdom Metazoa; phylum Chordata; class Aves; order Trogoniformes; family Trogonidae; genus Trogon; species Trogon surrucura. Next base: position 47,240,516 of record CM036621.1, on the reverse strand, counting down.
ATGAAGCCTCCACGTTAGCAGAGGCTTGTTGTAATGCCAGGTACCAATTCTGTCACCAGGGACAGCAGGGAGTGAATGCCATCGCCCCCCCTCCCCAGTCCTGCTGCTGACGACTCTTTGGGTGCCTGCCCAGGCTGCTCTCAGTTGCTTAGTGTTTCACCACTTGCCGCCAGGCTTTCTGTGCAATAAAATTTACACCTCCCAAGAGAGGTTTTTCAGGAAAGGCTTCGTGCCTGCATTCACACCAAGGCAGAAATCCTCTTGGAGCGATGACGCCTGGACACGTTCCTATGTAGCATTATCTAGGCATTCCTGCTCTGGCAGGGGGATTGGACTTGATGATCTTTCGAGGTGCCTTCCAATCCCTAACATTCTGTGATTCTGTGATGGAGCAGCAGGAAAGAGAGTGGTCGAAAATAGCCCAAGCTCGGCCCCGCTCTTACTGAAGCTGAAGAAAGTATCACTTTCCCTGTCCTCTCGCCCAAGTTAGCTGGCACATGCTGCCACCAGGCATCTTGGAGAGGATTTGGAAGAGGGCCTTGCCTTCTGATAAACAGGGAGGAACCCCAGCTCACAGGGTTTATGAATGTGAGGAGAGACAGGCTGTCTACCCCAGCCGATAACCAAGATAATTCACTCTCTCCAGACAATTCAGCTCTTGTGCACTCCACTTCCACTTCAAGAGCCATTCGATGCTGTGCTGACCAAGTGGGCTTGCCACTCAGTGCTCATCACTGGAGAAGGGTTCAAGAGACACCTCCCCAAGGCACACTGTTCCTGAGCTGGTGTGGGTGCTGCGTGCTCTGGGAGGGACCCAGAGAGCTGCCAAAGGCACTGTGTGATCTTTCGCTTGACTTTGTTGGCAGCCCACCTTTGTGAGGCTAATCGTGCGCTTAAAGCGGCTTTGAGGGAATTATTTTTCCTAGGAATTAGTTTCCAAGGGAAAGGTTTTGGCAATTAGTATTTCCCAAAGCTGTAGCCAGGCGACTGCTCGAGGGGAGGAAGATACGTCTGCTAACGTGAGTTTACCTGTATGCTGGCGAAGGATAATGCCAAAGGGGCAGGTACTCTTTTCGAGGGAACAGGAGGCACACTGGTGTGTAAGTGAAAATCAGGCAGGGGATGGGCAGAAGTGGTGGTCTACTCACCGACCGACAACTCCCCAGTGCTGCTTGTGCCCCAGGTTGCTTTTCTCTGCTGACGAGTTCTAACAGCAGTCAGGAGTGGGCAGTTTAACTCCTCCCCTGTAGAAGCCAGTAGGTGATCGTTTGCACAAGTTCTTTCTCACTTGGAAGCTTGATTCTAAATAGAAAACTGGGGTCTCAGCTAAACTGACCTGAAATTGAAAGTGTCTGTGAGGTTTTTGTTTGTCTAGCAACTGGCACAAGTATTAATGGAGGGGAAAGGGAGCCAAACCAGCAAATTACAAATGCCCTGAAGTAAAAAATGTTCTTCAGCCCAAACCTAAGACACATCAGCAGAAAAAATGAATGATAGCATTTAATGGGAACTATAGCCTTATTTTTCTACTTTTCTTCTAGGCCTAAAGCCCCAGCAGACCACGTCTGCCATGTCTCGATAGTGACATTCAGTTTCTCCTTGCAGGCAGTAAGGGTGTCTGCTGCTGTTGTACATTGTACAAGTACATGCAGTATTGCCACCCAAGAAAGATGCTTGGTCTCTGGAGGAGAGCAGGACTGTGGCATGTTGCAGCTGGAGGTATGAACTGAGCTATCTCCCTTCTCAGGCTTTGAAGCCCTGATAGAGTGGAGGGAGAGGTGGACACGCTTGCAGCAGCAGCAGCCTTGCTGCATCTACCCCCAGGTCCTGCCACCGGCACAGAGGGTCACCCTACAGACAACAGAAGAGTCAAGGGACTATTGGGGAGCAAAGCCAGCAAGTATCAAAGCAGACTTCAAGAAGCTTGTGTCTGGAGTCAGGCTGAAAGGAAGATAGAAAGGCCTCCGTGTTGCCCTTTGCTCAGAGCTGCTGCTTTCATAGCATCCTGCACCTGGCTGCTCCAGGGGACATCACTTGATAAGGAGTTTCTGCTTCGAGCAGACCTCTCACCTTGAAACAGCCTCCCTCCACCTGGCTCTCTTGCAATTTGCACTAAGATCAGCCCTTTACAAACAGAGCACTTGTTTCTCAGCAGGGATTACACATTTGCCCCAAATATCAACAATTTTCAGTCGATAGATATTCCACAGTGAAAGTAGTTTTCTTTTATATCTCTCTTGCAAAAAAACCAAAAGCAACAGCTTCCCTTCTCCCTCCACTCCTGACTCGCTGGCTCCTTTTGAAATCTTAGATTGCCAGCATGACTCATGCAAGGTGCCAATAGCAAATGGAGGAAGGGATTGCTTTTGATGTTTCAGTCAAATTTATGTTCCTAATAATCATTCCTTGGCCAGAGTAAAGAAGACTTAGTCAAGCAGACATCCCAACTCCAGAGTTAATAGCTGCGGGGAGCTCTTTCCTCCCTCTGCTAAAACATCCAGTGTGTAGCTAATGGTAAACATTAATAAAGTCGTTATGCAGAGATTGCATGTACCTCTCATGGGTCTGAACCAGCAGGACAGGCTGTTACTTCTTAGGGGAAACAGTTTAATGGCTGCGATATTCAGTCATGTCACTGAACCCCAGGTTGCATGCCCTGGGAGAGGACCACGCTCAGCCTGGATAGCCATCATCCTCTGTCAGCAAGGCCAACACGGTGGCTTCACACATGCCACAGGGTGCTCATGCCTTGTGCTGAGGGAACTGTAAAACACAAATATGTGCTATGATCTGATTTTTGTCCCCCGACCCATCTGGATAATGCAGAATCACACCGCAGCCACCCAGAACGAGGGGATTGGGCTGGACTAACTGCAGAGAAAAAAGCAAGCCAACTGGCTGAGACCCTCTGGGGAGTTACGAAATCTTCTTCTAGAAGGACCTTTCCATCATAAAAATAGCATTCAGGATCCTCCTTCAAAGTGAGGTTGCTTGGTGCTGCTTTGGCTGTCTCCACATGGCTCTGTGGGTTCCTGCCTTCAGAGCTGAGCTTTGAAGTTGTCCACCCTCCTCCCGCACGCGTGTTCTCACTTTGACCTTCCTTACACAGAAATAGCTCAGTCACAGAAAATATCAAAGGTGTCAGACAATGACTGGGTCCCTATTCTCATTGAAGTGAGTGGGAACTCTGCCATGGTCTGGAGGAGAACGTGATTAGACCAGCGTGACAGACCTCTTGTCCTGGAAGCATTAGAATCACTGACAACAAGCTGTGGTGGCTCAGAAGATTAGCAATAAGGTGATGGGGGGACACCTTTCCTCTTGGGGACACATGGGCAAATCCAGCTTGCGTTTGGTGGCCGGTGGGACAGGAGCTGTAAATCAATTCCTAGCACATAAAAGTCACACAGAATCTCCAAAACGAGTGTTAATGAACTGGCCAGAGCTGTAGCAACAAGGCTGTTCGAACCTACTGGCTCTGTACCAACCAGCCTACAGTCCCTACGCCATCCCAGCCTAACATGTCCTTCTCCATCCAACCCACAAGCCCCACATCCATCATTAGGGTCACACAAATGTTGTCAGCTCACATGACATTGCTGTGTGCCTAACTCTACCTGATGTTTATTGAAAGCCCCAGATTCTAGAGTCATGCGAATAGGAAACAATGTCTACTCCCATTTTTTTAAAGTCTGAAAGTCTTCTTGGGAAATTGCTATCACGTATTTGGAACACAGCTTTCTCATAGTGAGACAGATACTGCAAAAACCCAACATAATCGAAAATTTTTACTAGGTTTTTGTGGCTTGAGGTTTTTGCTGGGTTAAAAAATATATTAGCTCTCCTCACAGACCTTACCTTACTCATGACCTTGGACTATCACAGCCACAACAGCTCTACCATTTGAAAAAAAAAAAAGCATCTTTTGAGCCTGTGGCTGGAAATACCACTCCCAATCTAATTGCCAATTTCTCTGCTGGAGCTCAGGCTCCATCAGAAGAAACTTGTGGTGGTGTTTCAGTTCACAACCTTCTCTACAGGCAACACAGTTCAGCATGAGACATGATGAGACAAAAATAAATGGAGGAAACTAGACACGGGAACATAATCAAAGGCATTGAGCCTTTTAAGATAGCGTCTGTCCTAATATTTACAGACTCCTTCCAAAGCCAAGAGACTTCTTCTGGACTTCAGAGACTTGGTGCTGCTCTGTTCTTGTTTATGGCCTCGACGCCAAAGAAAATTGAGGGGCTGATAAACACCGTGCACCCTGCCACGCTCTATCAATGGACATCTTCCTTGGAATTAAGTGCCTGAACAACATAAAAGTATTTTCATTCTGCTTTATGTTCTCATCTGTCTCCTGAACAATTATTTTCAGATTTACACAGGAACACAAACTCAGTAGTACTTGGGGTTCTTTTTCCTGCTTTTCCATCAAGCTACAGTGTCAGCCCATGTGCAGAGCCTCTCACTCTGGCACAGCACTGTCTTCCTCATGTGTTCATCTTGTAATTGTCCCTCATGTGGGAATTCGTTCATCGGAATTCAGAGCCAGCTCCTGCTGACGAAGGAATGGCTCCCCTCAGAAAAGTGGTCTTATTTAAAGGGAGCTTTCACTTGATGTTCAGTCTTGTTGGGTGCCTGGACCCTAATTAGAGAAGGGAATTGTGGACCAGGAGCAAGAAGTTGGCAGGACTCACAAACATGGGTTCAGCCCAGGGTTGCAATCTTCTGGGTTGCTGCCACATCAGCCTGGTGATTAGTGGCTCCAATCCCACTGGTTGACTATAATGGAATAGAAGCTCTCTAATTGTGTGTTAATTAGAGCTAATTGCTTGCCAGGAAAGAACTCAGGCCTTCCTAGCTGATGGTGGAATGTAGCAATAGTGGAGAGGTCCTGGCTGAAGGAGGAGCCCCCCAAGGCAGGACTTGTGTGATTCTGTGATTCCTGTGATGGGTGATGCTTGGCAGGGGGTAGGGAAGACGTGTCCAGCTCGCCTTCCTCCTCTGGCACCTGGGCTTTATCTAACCCTGCGCTGATCTGGCTTGCCCAGGTCTCTGCTTGGCTACCAAGCTGCTCTTGGGCTCTTTCCATCCCTTATAAGCACCCCAAAAGCAAGTGGTTTCCAAGGAGAAAAGGTATTGCCCAAGGCTGAACCCATGGAGAGGGCCAAGTGCCAGGGCTGGGCAGCTGTGGACAGCAGGCATAGCCTCTTTCCTGCTAGCAGCCCTGCTCCTAAAGTGAAGACGCCCAGAGATGGTGCTGCTCTGTGTCTGCAGGAGCCCTGCTGTTCAACCCAACCTCATTGGGAAGGTAGAGCACCAAACTCCGCCTGCTTCAGACCTCTACAGAAGTTCCCTCACAAACATTTTTCTTGTGAGAATTTCAGACTAACATCAGCTTGAGGCTTTGCAAGTGGCACGTTGGGAAAGAGAGGTTGGAGGGAGGCAGGGGGGAGCTGGGATGTGTGGTGGGAAGGGAGAACAGACCCAGCAGATGCCCGGCACCAAATTGCAAGAAGCAACTGCAGCAGGAGCAGAGCTGGGCTGTGGGGCTGTGACTTCGGAAGAGAAAGGGAACATGCTCGGCAGAACAACAGCCTGAAAACAAGAACCAACTCTGGATAAATGTGTGGGGTCGAGGGTTTGGCTCTTGTGGGTTTGTTGTTGCAGGGAGGAATGCAAACAATTTCTTGGCACTATTTCTCCCCAGGATATTAGCATTATAAAGGGAGTCGCTGAGAAGCAATAATTCAGATACGCTGTTGTTGGCTCAGTTCACCATCTCCAGCGGTCTTGAGTCTGCTCTCTCCTTTTCCAGTTTCTGTAGTCTAAGGATCATTTGATTGCTCTCCACTTTTCACCGTACAAAGCACCCCAAAACCAGCTGAGGAGGACAGCTGGCAGAAGCAGGACCCATTCAGCATCACAAAACCTCCTGCTTGCCCTTTCTCTGCAGGCACTGTGCAACCTGAAGCCTGCAGGAAAAGGTCTCTTGGCAAGGACAAAACAACAGATTGCTGCTTTCTTTCCTTTTCTGACGTGTATGAAGGGATCCCAAATGGGTCTTTGTGTCTCTTCTGGCTCTAGTTCACATCAGGTATTTAAGCCTAATGAGTCTGTGATAGTGTCCAGGGCACTGGGGGATGGACAGAGAATCTAAATCTGGAGGAAAGAAAGTTTGGACCCTGAATACATTTTTTTAAAAACAAAACAAAACCACAAACCACACCCACAAACCTCTGTGCCTTTTTTTTACAGCAAATTGTAAAATTTTGCTGCTTATGAAACAATCTTAGTACCTAATCCTCCTGGGAAAAGGAGCATTACTGTCATTACAGCAGATTCACCCAAGCACTTCAGGGCTTGAGTGATGCTGGGCACAAAATCATGCCCTCAGTCATTTTTAGCAAAACCTGGGGAAAGATGTCTCATCCCTCCCATCACAGTCATACAGACGACGACAGCTCTGGGAGATCACATTGCAGTCAAAATGGAGTTGGAAGAACAGTTGTTCACGATCTCTCCCTTCTCTGGGACATCACTTCCAATCCAGATTAGATTAAATGGAACCAAAAAGCATCCAGATTGTACAGTTATAAAGTAGCCAAGAATTTTCATTGTCCTAGGTCCTCACTGCAGTATCTCTGGCCGCCCACATGGGCTGAACAATTAATGCGCCCCATTTCAGGGACCATCGGGAGATGATTGAATGTTTATAAACTGAAAATTGGCTGTTGGAAAGGCGTTTTGTCCTCACCAGGAAAGACACTGCTGGAGCAGAAATGGAAGCTGGCAGCTCCTATCATGCTGTGCAGGCTCCTGCACCACGTGCAGAAATGGAGCAGCTACGTCCCTCTCCCAGCATCTGCCAGTGAGAGAAGCATTTTTAAGCACTGAACTTATGAATTGCTTAAAAAATGACACATTGGTTTTTGCATTTACTCTCAACTGAGAAGCATGGAGAACTTCAATCATAAAGAGCCACACAGAGGCTGTATTTCAACAAACACATAGCCAGGCTTTAAAAGTAAGACTTTGAAAACAAGGCATGTGCCAACCTTGTTAAGAGGTGGCATGGTGGTTCCAGGACCTGCTCAGGAACTGCTCCTCATCTGTAAACTCAGATATCCCAGTCCTCCATCTGGAGGCAAGAGAAGGGGCACAGGAGCACCCAAGGGTGCTGCAAGGCATCTCACAGGGTCAGGATGGTGGGTCTTGGAGGAAGAGGGTTTATGCTGGAGCAGCCACATGGTGCGGTTCAAGTTAGAATAAATGGATCCCTCCACTGGTAAATACTGTGCACTGGAGGAAGAGGGTGTGAATGGGATTTGCTCCTCTAAGAGGCTTAGAGTGGCTTTGGAAAAGCCTGTCCAATGCGTGAGCCCTTACTCCATCACAGGGTACTGTGCTCTCCTTCTGTGATGCACCGTGCTCAGTGCGTCCTTCTCCCGACTTGGCTCCTGCCTAAGGGATCAGTTTGGGCTGGATGAACGGCAGGACTGTGGTACCCTTCTGGCTTAAAAAGCTTCATTTTCAAAAGATATTAGGCAAACAGTCTTTGTACAGAGTAGCCCTCTGATGCTGCTTGTGTCTATTGGCAATTTAGGACCACCTCATGACATCTTTCCCCATATTTTTTAAATTAGGTTGAGTTTCTCAAGCCCGGTGTCTTCTGAAAGACCAAGAGGGTGCAGGTGATGTGCTAGAGCTTCGCAGCAGACGTGGGCATCATGCACAGCATGCAGCACCTCGGTCCAGCCAGCTCGATGCAGATTTGCACTGCTCCACCATTGATATCAGCATCCTCTCCCATGAAAAGGATGACTACAGCTTTGCTGTCAGACCGAAGCACTGCTCATTTCTCAAAGCATCTAAAAACACGGTGAGTTCAGTTTCCGCAGGCCACACTTCCAAAGAAAAACTGTAAAAAACCTGTAGAGTTTTGTGCGCTCAGTAAATGATACACCAGGCTTGACTAACAACGAGCAAATAGTTTTATGGATAGTGACGTGAATGTTAATAGTAAATTAGTTAGGAAGACCAGTGAAGCATGACACTAATCAGGAAAGGTGATCGCTTCTATGCTTTATGTGATTGCCCCTGAGTTACCCGAATTTGCTGCTCAGCAACGGCTAGTGCGGCAGACCCTGCAGCGGGAGGAAGGCTCCTCATTGCTAAGGGGATGTTGTGAGTTTGACAGCTCTAATGACAGTCTCTTGAGACGGTTTCGCAAAACCCTGGGACTAATGAAAATGCCACTTGAGCAAGATGTGGTGTTTAGCCATGTAAAATACGGATCTGAATTGCTTTTTCAGGACTGAGAGAAGGTGAAGAGTCTGAAAGTGAGTGGTGCACGCCTGGCATGGGCACCTGAAAGCCTGTTGTGACTTTTGCTAGGTCTGGAAGGGACATCTCATTCTTTCCTTTCTGGGGCTGGACAAATCCACCAGGAGACACAGATCTGTTGTCCTGGTGGTCCAGCCCTGTCCCAGGGATGTTGGACTCAATGGCTGTGATCTGGACAGTAACCAGTAACACCAAGGAGCAAAAGTCCTGTTCTCTGCTGCTGGGTTTGGTGGGAGAGAAGTAGGGATTAATGTGCTTTAAAGTAAGTGTGTGTATAAACATACATACACAGTTTTAAAAATACATAGATATATAGAAACTATATTTGTATAACAAACAGTTTATATATGTTTTCATATGCCTTCACTGTATGAATTACAAAATGGGCCAGGCCTGAACTTTCCTATTATCCATGCTCCTCTTGTTGATTTTGACTAAGTCAGAATTGACTATGCAGTCTGAAGCAAATAAAGAAAATAACAGTGAAGTGAAACATGGCATTAATCTGTAGGCAAACTGGCAAGCTTCTGACTCTGCAAATGACTAACTGGAATCTCTAATGAAATCTGCATGGGTGAAATATGGAAATCAAAACTAGGAACAGCATTTGGCATTGAAAATAAGAGTAAGTTTATTTTTTTAACCTTTTTCCTATCAGATTTATGCTTTTTTGAAGTTTTATTGTACTTGAACATAACTGCTGCTACACTTTTAAAATGTTGTTTTCATCCCAATTTAAGATTGCTTTGTAAAAATGTTTTCAACAACCTTATCTCATCGTAGCTACTACAACACTCACATTAGTTTTGCCACTACCACAGCACTAAGTTATCCATCTGGGGTGGCTGGGGGGATTCAGGCTTTTCACATCACTGGTGCGATCCTACCTGAAGTTTTTCACTTTCTGAAAAGCTGAGATGTGCAAAAAGAGCCACCTGCTTCTGCTCAGGCAGGAGAGAGCCATCTGTGGGGAACCAAATGATTTAGCTTACATTTTCGATTCTTGTAAGCAAATAACGAATGTACATGACACCTCCTTCCTGCTCAGCTGTGGCTTTCACAAGGCGTGAAGACAAAGCCATCAGGCAAAAGTGAACAGTTTGTCGTATAAATGTTTATCTGCCACCTCCTGCCCGTTCCCTGCCTTCCGAGGATTGAAAACGGGATTTGGATCCAAATCAAAAAGGTTCGTGGAGTTGAGTCCAAATGGAGCTGATGCCTCGACAAGGCTGTGGCTCCAAGGGAAGGTCCTTGAGCTTGGGTTGATGTTGTGCCTCTGGAGCCCAACAGGGTAGATGGACAAATGCAGCTGGACCTGTTCAGGGACAACATCTTGGGCTCCAGTAATGCCTACTCGTGGTGGTGCCTTAAAGCTGTGTGTTGAGTTTCCCAAGGCTGTGAGTTGAATTTCTCATGGCTACCCCCAAGAAATATATCAAAGCCTGCTTTGGGAGGACCCTTGCCAGTTCCTTCCGTGAGAACGAAAGCCAGCAAAACAGGCTCCCCCTGCACTGGCTGCACGACTGCTGCCAGCATCTGTCCTCACTGGAAGGAGCTTTGCACTTTCCTGAGAGTCCATCAGCTCCGACCTGCAAGTCCCCCCGCCCTTTCACCGCATCACAAATCACAACAAACAGCCTCAAGGTGTCCCAGCATCCTCCAAGGAGGCAGCTCCCCACTTCCCCAGCATCCAGCTCACACTGTCCAAGCGTAAGATACAGCCTTGTACTGTTAAAGGCTGTGATCAAAGTAAGTCTGTGCTTTCCTGTTTGTCCCAGCGCCTGACAAGTACAAGAGCTGCTGTGACTAGATAGGAGTGGTGAACGTGCTCTTGGGGAGGTGAAAGCTTTTTGAACTGAGAACAGCATGGCATGAAAAGCACATTTTTGTTTCCCCAGCCCTCCCACCTCCTGCAAATCCTCCGGAGTAGTAAAACCTCCCTCAACCCAATAGCTTTGTTGTAAGAAAGGAGTCAAGGTGTAACACGTGGATGTTCAGAGGTCTGTCTCAGCATAAGCTTGTTTTTTCTTAAAGGCCAGGAAGAAGTAACTCTTAGAAAAGCAGTAGTGCTGGTTCTGTTGGGTTCAGCTCGGTGTGTATGGGAGCATTTGGGGTGTTGCTGCCTGGAGTTACCTTATGATTTTTAAGGCTGTGTTTCCATGCCAGCCAATGCCCTGGAGGAGATAACGCCAGCATCACACAGCCAATGCAGCTACAGCCAGCCTCTCTGTCCTTCTGTCTCTCCCTGCATTGCCCTCTAAGTCCCTGAGGGTGTTGTGGGCTAAACTGTTCTTTGCCACCAGGGAGAATGTCTTTGGATCACGCTTAACTCTGTTTCCAGGCTTTTCATTACTGGTTTGCATTTGCCCAGCCAGCCAGACCCAAATCCATCCTCACTGGCCCCAGGGACCTTAAACCAGGAGTGAGTTTGGCCCAAGACGTTTCTATCACAAAACTGTCAAAACCGATTTCCTCTGATCGGGCTGAATTGAAATCCCAGTGGAGGCAATTCATCTACTACTGGATGCTGGATATATCAGCAAATAAACATCAGAGGCAGGAAAGCTGGCTGGAGATGAGAAATCTTGTCCTGTGATGAGAGGTTATGAACCTTTCTTATCTTATCTCTCTGGGTTTCATAATGAGAACCCTGACATGGCAGCGGTGGCTCACAACAAGCCGCCTGTCCCTGAGCCCTCACTGGGTGCTAGGGTGTGAGATGGGGCTGATGGCTGGGCATGCTGCAGGGGGACAGCCAGCCCTGAGCCCCCCCCCGGTTTGTGGTGCAGGCTGGGAATGGGGAAGCCTGACAGGAGGGTGCTGTGTGACGCTGCATGGCAGGACTCGTGTCCCTTGCAGGATCAAAGATGTGGTCTTTGCATCCTCGGGGCTGACTGCTGGCACGGCAATGTGTTTTCTCATGCCCTGGGTGAGGGGGGTTGAAGGACGAGGCAGGGAGGGAGGATGCCAGCATTAAAGCCACGGTGGATTTAACAACAGATACTTTATCTGCTGCCAATGTGCAAGCAAACGTCTGTGGGAATGTGCCAGCCATGTCCAAGGTCCTTCCTGCAGACCTACTGACCATGCGCTCACGCGGACTGCTGTTCTGGGGTGCAGTGGTAGGATATGCTGCTGTGGGAGCCAGCAATGGAGCAGATTTGTTTCCTGCACCTCCTGGTCATGTTGTCCTTAATGGTGGTACCTCCACTTATCAGAGTCCCGGGACCCCCAAGAGCCACCTGTGACCACTGCTCTGGGCTATGCAAGACACCACCACCTCCAACTCATCCCACCTCTCTGGACATGGGGGGATTTTTTTCCTATTTGCCTACAGTAGCTGCTACACATCTGCTGAGTGAACTAACCCATGGGAATGAACTCGTTCCACCAAGCTCCCATGGGAAATCGGTGGCAGAACCAGGACTGGCCACCCCATCCCTTGAATCCCATTCCCCCATCGCCTCCCTGGCAGCCAGCATTGCAGCAGTGAGAAGGAAATGCTGGGGCTTAAGTGATTTAGCTTGGGGAGTGAGTGAAATCTACTTATATGAGCTAATTGATAGCGAATGATTCCTTAATTAGAAATTATAGAATTGCCCCCTAACTTACAAGGAAGAACAGGACCAATGCATTCAGGAGCTGAGGGGTACTTTGTGGTTGCTATTGATTTTCCTTCAGAGATGCTCTTGCCAATTAACTTTTCATGATATAAATTTGTTTGCCTTAAAATATCCAGTTAGAAGCATTTTCAGATGCATTATTTAAGGCTTGAAAATAAATATTGGATGCTCAGGCTGTGCTTTGTGAAAGCTCAAAGCAGCTTGCTTTCTCACTCAATTATTGATCGTGCTTTCTGCTGCATTGGAGACGCTTGCACATGCACAGGGGAAAATCCCGGCTTGTTTATTTGCTCATTCTAGTTCTCAAAGTCTCTAAAAACTCATCCAGCAATGGATTTGGAATGTTTATCACAGCAAAGAATTTATTTCTAATGCTAAGGCCCCATCAGGAAGCTGTCAGCCCCAGCTAATTCTCATTGCAGGCACTAAGGATAGGCTGATGTATATTTATTAAAAGGGGAAATGCCAGTGATGGTACAACTCACCGGGAAAGGTGAGCACTGCACACCTGCTGGCTGGATGAGCACAGAAGAGCTACCAATGCCTGGCTTCTTCAGCAGCTGAGACTGGCTGCACAGATACTTTTCTCACATTAGGGATTTTTAAGTCTCTCTCAATGTGGACTTTCTGATGTTTAATAAGGTATGAGCATCTCATGCAATTTTTGACTCACTGAGACATTTACAGGTTCTTTCTTCTCAACGCAGATGTTACTTGATATAAAATTTTGCCAGGACATACTTATCCTTGGATCGCCGTGCTTGTGTCAGATTTGACTGCAATTAGCCCTGGAGGCTCCTCAGGGAGGAGAGCAGCCTGCCAGCCAGCATGGTGGCTTGGACCTCATTTTCTGCAAGCATCAGGACAGAGAGGAGTGGTGAAAGCTCATAACAGTCGAATAGCCATGGGTTGCGAGAGCCAGGGAAGTGAGATTTGTAAAGGGGGAGGAATTGCATAAACTTCACTTTTGGAAGACTGAAAATAGGTTTATAGGGCTGCAGTCCCTGGTCCAGCAGGCTCTTAGCCCCTGTGAGATGCCAGCGCTCAAGAATTGCTCACCCTTAGCTTCACATCAGGAGATCTGCCAAAAAATTTGCCGATGGAAAACCAGTTAGCCTGGATGTCTTGTCTTGCAGTGTGCCCAAAAAGCCCTGCCCTGAGTCCTTTCTCTAAATGTGTACCAGGATATACCAAGTCCAACCAATGCTGCCTCCATCTGCTTTATCAATCTCCTGCCCTATATTTTCCACCTTTTAAATGGGAATAATGCTGTTCACACTGGTGGCGATTCCTCTGATGGAGGCTAAAAGGACAGCTCAGGTTTTGGGCTGGCATTGCCCAATTGCCAGCCCAAAATTACAATGAAGGGTTTTTTTTTAACATTCATGCAAATAATCCCATGGCTTGCCAGCTGAAAAAGAAGAGAACTGGTCATCTCTTTGCTGTAGAAAAGGAGTGTGAATCATGGACTTATAAGAGAGGGAGTGGAAAAAAAAAATGTAGACCCAAGTGCTTTCTGTTCTCCTTTACATGCTCATAAGGAAGCAATTCAGGGTCGGTGCTTGCATTTTATTAAATAAAAAAAAATTCTTGTGACTTTTTTTCTTTCCAGGGCAGTCGAGCAAAGTGCTCGATATGCCGTGACCTTGAAACATAATGAAGCATTGAAAAGCAAATCCGGAGGTACAGAAAGGAAGTTTGTTTTACCATGCAAGAGGAGGTACTGAGATGCAAGCAAGAAACAGCCAAGCAGTTATCTCTGATGACTTAAATCTCATCCAGGCGGTGCGTCTTACAAGACCCCTTTGTTGAGAGCCACAAACGGTGCTATGTGTGGAGGGCTCTGCAAAAAAATACCTGGCATCGTGGTGCACATCTGGCATTTAACATCACTTTATAAGGATATAACTGACTCGTGTTGCTCTTTGCCCTTGTTGGTGTGAATAACCCCTAGGACATGCACCTGCTCACCCGACTGCGGTGACCATTGCAAAATGCCACCATGGCGGCATCCTTGGTGGCTGCTCCAGGGACAAGGGCAGAGGATGCCTTGTGCAAGCAGAGGAGGGTTTGCATGTGGTTATGGATTTAAGCCCCAGCCAAGGCACTGGGGGCTAATGGAGGAGCTCTGAGGTGGGCCATCACAGGTCAGCATCGCTCCTTCGTCCCTTCTTCCCCAGCAACACATGTCCCCAGGTCTATGTCAGAGGAAGTTTTGGGTAACTGGGGTGAGAGACCTGTAAAGGCAACCAAGAAGCCGAGGTGGGGAAGATGGGGTGAAAGGGGCTGTGAGGCAGGAGCCCCTGGGGAGAGAGTGCTTGAGTGAGGGTGTCAGCAGGGATATTTCTTCAAATGCAGAGTAGCCGGAGTTAAGAAAAAGAGAAAGGATTGCAAGTCTGTAGGTGTCTGGAGTTGCAGTCCCTTTTGACATGGGAAATTCAGTCACACAGGCTTCAGAGCCAGAAGAAAATGTTTATTGCCAGGGTCTGGATGGTCTTTGGTAAATAAGACCCAGGGACTGCAGGTTGGAAACCAGGATGAGAAGAAGGGATGTCCCTCCTGCATTTGGAGACAGCAAGGGAAAAAAAATAGTATCCATCAACCCTATAAAAAGTGGGGAAAGTGCTGTGCTGGTCGTGCTGCTTGGTCCTTGGTACCCGGTGTTTGCTTTGGGAAGATAACGTCCATAAATCACCGTCACAAGTCCTGTGCCTGTTGCTGTGACGCTGCTGATGGGGTGTGAGCTCCGGCAGGTCTTGTTCCAGCCCTCGTTACCACAATGACTGATGGCTTTCGGCTCTTCTGGGTTTCTGGACTAATTCCTCACTGCCATTTTCCTCTGCCTCTAAAGACCTGGTAATTATTTTTTTTTTTTTCCTTTATCTTTAGAGTCCTGGGCCGTTTCACCAGGCAGATAGCAGATAGCCAAAGCTGCTGATACTTTTATCCTTCCTTTTAAACTGGGACAATTTCACCCAGCGTCCCTGAGTTGAATTTGCAGAAAAATCTCTTGGGTTTGCTCTGTGTTTGTATAAGGTTCATTCAGCCCTGGGGTTCAAATCTGATTTGGCTGCTGATATTGACTAGAAATGAGGCTGATGGCTGCAGTGTAGCTTCTTCCAAATGCCTGTCCCTGTCGCTGTGCCACTGCTGGTGTCCAGTGGAGAGAACCAGGATCTTCCACTGCTTGTATCAGGGTAGGGACAAGCATGGGCAGTTCTCCTGATGGATCGTCATGTTAAGTGGGGCTAATGATGTGAAGCAGCTGCTCTGAACACAAGCCAGTGCAATCACCAATTCAGTTAACCAGCAAATATCATAAACGAGGCTGCTCACCGCTGAACATGGGAAATTACCGTGTCTTACACTATTTAAATGACTAAATTGTCCCCCGTTTTATCATGGTGCTGCATAAAAGGCGGATGGGGGTCTGGGAGAGATTTGATGGATGGAAATAAATGACAGGTGCATCACTTGACAGCACAATTAAATGGCTCTTGCTCCCTGTGTCTTTGCCCCAGAGAAAATCTTTAGATGGATAAGAGAAGAATTTGATAATCAGCAGCCAAAATTGGTGGAGAATGGGCTGCCTTGAGCCTCCAAGGGACATGGAAAGGCAGCTTAGTAGATCAATGTGCTGAAGACCAAAGCCCTCCTTGGAACCAAAACAGGACTTTCTGCTCCTCTAACTCCCTCCTGTGAGCTCTGGGCCTGAGCCAGACCCACAGAAATCTGTGGGAGCCTCTTCACTGACTGCAGCAGTTCTTCCAAATCCCATAATCCAGCTGAATTTGTCATTTCACTCAGGGCAGAGGGTGTAGGCTGAAGCCCAGCTCTTGTCCCTCAACCTCATTTCAAGGTTCACAGTGATGCATTGATAATCGTGCCCTTTTGCGTGCCTCTTCTGCTAGGTAGGGATATTTGTCCCTCTACAAAGCCATCTTAAACGGTAGAGATTTCCCCCGTCCCATCAGCCTGGTGCTTTCTTTCCTAATGATGATAAAACAGACTCATCTTGGCGGTTAGTTTTAGATAGAGCTGTCATTGAGCCCTGGCATTTTTTTGCAGCTTCCGTCATTCTGTTGCCAGGAGAATCTGCACCGTGAACAAAAGCTGTTTTATTTTGTGCAGTCGGACACGGGTAGGGAAAAGAAGCTCTCTATGGGAAACCGCAGCATTAACCCGTGGGTCGCGGGTCTCGCCGTTGCAATGAGCCCTTTGGTTTGGCCAGGGTGGGAGGTATGGACTTAGGCTTAGCTTCTAGTAAAAAGGAGATGAGGAAATCTGAAGAGTGCTATTTACTGGAAATGGCTGGTCAAAAGAAAGGATTTTGGTTAGAATAAAGGATTTTGGTTACAGTAAAGGATTGTGCCACATGGAGTAGTTTTCCAGGAGGAGGGAGGCTGCAGCTGCATGTGTGGTGCAAAGCTCCCCAAATCAAACTCCACTGCCTGTCCCTCCCCACAGGGTGGAGTGAGCAGCAGGTAGGATTTACACTATTTGATGTACAACGACAAGGATGAGGGATGCGACGGGGGCAGGATCGGTGCGCAAGGCTGCTGCAAAACTGAGGGCGGCAGTGGTGGGGTGGAAGGATGTTGTAAATTTTACCTCGAGGATGGGAGAAGGTGCAAGGCTGGTGCCCTCAGGCCTCTCTTATCTCTCACCTCTGCCTCCTTGCTTTCTTTTGTTCATTCATTCACTCAGTCAGTGTCAGGCAGCCAAAGAAATTAAAAGCTGCTCCGGAAGCCCTGTCATTTGCTTTGCGCACTTCCTCATCAGGATTAAAAAAACTAATCCCTGTTATTAGTAGGAAGCGATCATTACCTGGCCCGGGTGTTTACCGTCACCTTACAAACACTGCACACAAGGGCTCAGCTCTTTGCACAGAGATCACGGGAGACTTCCAGCCCCGCCGTCCCTCAACTTTCCTTCAGCTTTGGCAACAAGACAGTCCCAGGGGATACTCACCTGCTGCAGCAAACATGTCTGGGGACGCTGTGCCTGGAGTCTTAAGGAAAAGCAAAAGAAGAAGCCAGTCTTGAAAATACAGCGCGGGGAAGTTGTTGCTTTCACCTTCAGCCATTGCAATGGACGGAGATCTTGCACAACATTCACAGCACGTGGCTGAGGAAGGAATGGAAAAAAGTCTTCCAGGCTTCAGCTACAAAACCCAAATTGAGTAAATGCACGTTTGAAGCAGAGCTGCATGTCAGAGGAGTAAATTCGCCCTGCTTTCATTACAAAATCCAATTCAGAAAATGAAGCAGAAAAAATCCATTTGGGAATTCTGGCAGAAGGAAGATGATGCTTTGTTTGCCAATTCCAAAGACACCGAGAATTATTTATTAGAAACTTTTGTGGGTAATTGGTTTTAAAACGAGAAAGTTATACATACAGAATAAATCTTGTCTGAATCACTTATTTACTTTATCCCAATCATAAAACCCGAGTACCCTGACCAAGCAGAGTTCAAGCACCTGTAAGTGCCAGCTATGCCCTGGAGCCTGCCTTACTCCCTGCCAAAGGATGCAAATCAATAAAGAGCTGCTGTTTCCTGGGAAGGCAGCAACAGCTCTCCCACCTGCTTCCGTAGGAGAAGATCTGTTTTGGTACGGCGTGAACCAAGAGGGACATCCAAAACTGCCAGCTATCTCCATCCCTATTCCTCATCGTTAACTGTCACAGCTGTAATTAATTTACAACGAGAAGATTGGCCTGTGAAGAGCTCACCCCAGGGAGTTTGCTGGGCTCGCTGTACTAATGAAGCGCTATTAAACGTACCTTGGAAGCCAAGCGCTCTCTTCCCCAGCTCTGAAAAGTAATCTATAGCATGACACGGGCAAAGGGATTTGCTGGACTCCTACCAAAATTTCAGGATCATGGAGAAAGCACTCCCTCCAGCACATAGCAACATGATGCAACAGACTTGGGCTGCAGCGGGAGCTCGGACACTCCTACTGATAGTATTTATTAGATTTCATTTGGGAAGTAGATTTTGTTAGGCTTAGATTTGGGAACGCTCCTGTCTGCAAGGTTTCAGGAGCTCAACGTTAGCGGCTGTGCCACCACGGCACCTGTGAGAGCAGCTTTCAGCCCTGGTGAGGGGCTCAGTGCTGCTGGATTTGGTGCTCATCGGACCCGGGAGCATTTGGAAGGCAGCTCGTTTCAGTACTTTCCTCTGAGTCAAGTGGATGTCCAGTGTCTGCAGTTTCAAAGGTGATACCAGAGCAAAGATGAGGCCCTCTCTTTCTGAAAGAGACAGATATACTCACATACATGAGTCATGGGAATGTCATCCTGGAGCAGCCTGCCTCCTAAGCACTATTTAGGCAAACACAGACAAATACTACCCTTTTTTTTTTTTTCTAAGTGCTTGAGAAACACCATAGGCAAATGGGCATAGAAAGTCTTGAAATTAATTTTAACATGTAAATCCTGCAAGATGAATTCCCAGCACCGCATAAAGGCCTGAGCTTGTTAGGGCATCCTGTCCGGGTCTAATTGTTCACCGGTATCACTTCCTGGCAGAGGAAATGGGAATGGCACCCATCCAAAGGTGGGACAGCTCTGCTGCTGTGCCAGCATGCCTGGTTCTCTCCCGGCTTTCCGCAGCCGTGGTGGGAGCAGAGGGGATGTGGCAAGAGAAGGCAGCTGCAGGCAGGAGAGGGGCAGGAGAAGGGCAGGGACCGTGCTGCTGGAAGGATGGTTGAGGAACACGTTCCTCCATACCCACAGATTTTAGTCCTTGCCTCTACAGCACCCACCCTGCCACCAAACACCCCATCGTCCCTTATTGCTCTGAGCTGCTTCTAGGTGTTGCAAAATACTTTTTGCAGAGCAGAGACGGGGATGAGATGTGGGATGAGATGCTCATCCCTCCACCCCAGGCTCAGCCAGAACTTCCCCGCCAGCAACATGCCTGATGTGCATCCTCAGTTCCTGGGACGGGCAACAGTCGTCACGCATTAATTACTGATTTTTAATTAAGCTGACAGTTTGGAATTCAAGTTCAGTTTTACTGCCTGGAGACGTGGGTTTACCACAGAGGGAATCATGAGGGTGCTGAGCTGAAACACTAGATGCACATACGCCTCCTCCAGCCCAGCAGGCAGCTTGTTGGAAAAGACAACTTTTGTCCCCAAAGCCACTCAAGGCATCAGCTGATCCAGAGATCTCCACTATCACTTCTCAGGGCTTCAGCTATTTAGGAAATTATTAAAATTAGTAAGAAAAAAATGGGGTTTGGGAGGCAGAGAAAAACAGTCGACTTAAACTTTGTTGGGGATGGGAGAGGACAGAATGATTTACCCCTGACACGGACACATTCAAGAGCAAAGCAGGACAATAAATTCTGTGAAACATGAGCTGGTTGGTACTGGAAACTATTTCAATAGTGAGCTTTGATTAGTATTTCTAATACAAAAACATTTAATGAGATAAGCAATTTTCAACTTTACAGTATGAGAGATGAACTCAGACGAAGCACGTAAGAGAGAAGTAAATCAGCAGCTCGGTTAACGCTGTTAGAGAGAGTTTTGCACAACATGTTCAGAAGCAGAGGGGTCAGGAGCACCTCGGTCAGGGTGCCCCAGGCCTGGTGCCCACAGTAGCAGCACTCCGGTACCCCGACACAGCACCCACCACCAGCGTGGGAGCAGCACCCAGCCCAGCTGCACCCTGACATCTGCTGACACCGTTTCCATCGGCGAAGCAGAGATGAAAATGCGCTGTTGCAATTAGAGAACTGGGCTATCCAGCTGCGGGCAGCGTTCCTTTGATAAACCCCAAAACTTCCAAAACAATGCAGCAGAAACGAGCTCCCAAGGGTGCTTTGAAGTGGTTATACGGCTCGTTTCATTTGCGCTCACTGAATGAAGCCAGTGAAAAGGGCTGGATGAGGCCAGGGGAGCCCCAGCTGACAGCCGGGACGGGGGTTCGGCCGCGTGATGACCTGCAGCCGCTTCCATCTTGCCCCAGCGAGAACCTCGTCTCCTTCTGTGGTGCTGGAAGCTTGGGCGCAGGAGGAGTCTACACCAGGAAGAGGAAATTTAATCATCGGATCCCGATTAAACCCAGGAAAAAACAAGGAGGAGGTAGGAAGAGCGGCGGCTTGCGCAGCCTGGATCCACAGGACCCAATATTTCTCGCTCGGCTGCTTTCCCCAGAGGTGTTCCAAGATGAGATGGCCACCATGACTGTGTCTGTGGCCACCATGTCTGGCTGCATCTTGCATCCCTCCTCGACCTGTCGCATTTCTTGCTCCTGGTACCATTTCCTATCCCCACCGTGCAGTGTAAACACTCGGTGGCGCTGAGGTGGGATGCACTTAATTAGTCCATGGGGTTTTAATGAGCACAAAGCATGGGTTTGGGGTTTTTTTTGGCTTTGGCTGCCTCGAGGTCATATCTGTTGTGAGCTTTGAAGCCGTCTTCTTCAACCCTTTTCTCCCCCCTCCCCGTGTTTCTCCCTTCTTGCAGAAATTCCCATCTCAGGAGAGGAGCCCTGGGCATGACTGGGGCGGGGGGGGGGGGGGAGGAGTTTGCTCCAGTCCCAGACTTTGAAGCTACACGCTCCCTTTACCAAAACCGTAGGAAAATAGAATAAAAAAGCCCACCAACCTCCCAAAACTACGAAAAACCCGAATCACCCCGTTTTACATGAAAATAAGGGCCCGCTCCACTCCCTCGCACCCCCTTGGCGCGAAGCTCGGGGCAGGGGGGGACACACGCGACACCTCCCCCGTGCACGACGGTACAACCCCCCCCCTCCCCCCCCCCGCACTTTGCACGACGACCGCCTCGTGCACAGCTGCGCTCCCGCGCCCCGCCCCCCGCTCGTGCTTCTTTTGCACGAGGGCCGCTCCTTCCCCCCCTCCTCTCCCCTCCACCCCACCCAAGTCGCTCGGCGGCACGCGCCCGCCCCTTCGCACGCGGCCTCCCCCCGCTTCCCCCCGCCCCGGCTTCGTGGACCGTCTCGTCTCCCGCGGCCGGCCCCGCCCCCTGACGTCAGCGCCGGCGCGGGGCGGGCGGCGCGCGCGGCCCGTGCCCGGCAAGGAGGCGCGAGCCTGGAGCGGAGACGGGGGTCGGGTCTTGGTGCTGGGTAAGCGCCGCGCTGGCCGGGCGGAGGCTGCGGGGGCTCGGGAGGGAGGGTGCGAGGGAGCGGGTCACCGGCGGTGGGAGCGGCTCCGCTGTCGGTGGCTCCCGGTGCCGCCCCGGCGTCAGGGAAAAAGTTTGTGGCGGCGGCGCCGGGCGGGCGAGCGGCGGGAGTCGTGTCTGTCCCGGTGTCCTGTTGTGTGTGTGCCCCCCCCCTTCCCCGCCTCCACCTCGGCCCGGAGGCGGTGTCCGAGCTCGGCCGGTGCGGGCAGCCCGGCTCCACGTCTGGGGCTCCTTCGTCCGGGCGGCATTAGGGGCGTGGGGTGCTGCGGGGTCGGCGGCGCCGTGAGGGTGTGCAACGGGACGGGGGCGTGCAGTGCGGGGTGGGGGGGGGCGGTTGTGCCGTGCTAGACGTGGTCTGTGTGTGTGTGCAACGCCGTGTGTGTGTGCGCGTGCAACGCGGCGCGACCGTGGGTGTGCGCGTGGTGTGCGTGCGGTGTGCGCGTGTTCACGCTGCGTGTGCTTCCCTCCCGCGAGCCCGCGTGTGCGAGCGGGACCCTGGGGACCCTGCGCTTGCACGAGGCGGGAGCCGCCCCAGCTCTTGCCCCACGGGCGCGTCTGCTGAGAGGAAGCTTTGGTCGCGCCCCGAGCGTCGAGTGCTTTGCGGGGGGGGGCTGCTTGTCCTGCCCGCTCGTCACCCACCCTGTGAGCAGTGCCTGTGGGCACGCCCGGCCCCCGCAGCCTGCTGGTTGCCCCCCAGGTCCCGCTGGCACTGCTGGGAGGGGACGGGGACACTGGGGGACTGGGTCCCAGCGTTGACACCCCCGCACCCAGTGGGGACCCCTTCCTTGGCGCCGGGGACGATGCATAAGCGTTTCCTGATGTGTTTGCTTGTAAACTTGCGGTGATGTCTTCCAGCTGAGGCTGGAGGAGGCCTGGGCTGGCTTTTTCTTTCCTCTTTCTTGTTTCATGGCCGTGGGTGGGCCATTCCTGGGGAGTTCGGGGCTTTTTTTAACAGTGTCGCACTAGCTCTGCGTGGCATTTATTTTCCCAGGAGGGTTTGCCCGGTTGGGACTCACTGATGTCACAGGGTCACTGACCTTTTTGCTCCTTGCTGGTTGCCCGGGGGCGGGGGGGGGGGGGGGGGGGTGGGGTGGGGTGTTGGTGTTGTGCAAACAAGGAATTCTATTCAAGGCTTAGTTTGTAGCCATTGTTGCAGAAGGATTGCTCCCAGGACAGTGTTGGGCAGGAGAGGTGGACTCGTGCAGAAGGTGTGTTACGGGGAGGCATGAATCAGTGGTGATGTGTTGCAGCCTTGGGCTCCAATATTGGGGTATTTGGGCTTTTGGGGGATCTGTGGCTATAAAGCTGTTTAGGAGTAGACACAGGGACGGCTCAGGGTTACTTAAGCTTGGGGCAGCTTCAGTACGAAGGGGGATAGTGGCGACTGTGATGTGGTTTTGTGTCCGTGCCCTGTTACGGACCCAGAGGTGTAAAAGGGTGTGGGATGCAAAAGAAGGCAAATGCCTAGCTCAGCATCCATGCCCTGGCAAAGGGGCACGGGTGGGATGCAGAGGAAGTATGTGTAATGCCAATCACCGCCACCCCCAGCCTGCCCTTCCTGGCTAATGCTACCTGAGATTTGCAATAATTAACTTACGGCTATTAACAAGCAGAGCTGCAGCTGGGGTAGGAGTCGTCGGGGGGGGAATCGCGGGTTCTGTTGACATTTGTGTCTAGGTAGTGAAACATCCTCATCCACTCTGTAAGAAAGTCTCATCTTTTATTTTCTAGTGCCTAACTGTAGCAACAGGATGCTTAGATTTGCTTGAAAACAAAAAGCACCTCTGATGCTGAGAATAATGTCCTCCTGGGTTGTCTTGTAGCTCTGATTTTTTGTGTCTTGTTCTGGCTCTCTCCTGTGTGGCAATGTGAGTATCAGGACCCTGCACAGGTGCCCTCATGCAACATCTCCTGTAGCACCTTTTCTCTCCTCTCCTCTCTTTTTTTTTTTTTTCCTCCTTTTCTCTTAGCCTTTCTGGCAGTCAGATGCTTCCCCAGGGTCGCTATGCTCTTCCTACAGTGAGTTTTAACCCCCAGACCGCAAGCAGCGAAAGGATGAGGTGGCCCACAATGCTCGCTGGTGCCCTGTGCCACGGATCCGCAGCCTCTGCTGAGCACATGTTCTCCTGGGTGGGGAATTTTAGCTGGCAAAGATGCCATCTTTCCATATACATGTAATTCCAAAATAACTCCGGTCGGGCTGTGGAAGAGAGTGTGCTTTTCAGAAATAGCAGCATCGTTACTTTTAATCAAATAAAGCCTGAGCAGCGCGGTGCTGCGTGGAGTGATCGCAGCCGTTGCTTGCCTCTGTGCTTGACATCCTAATTATGTTTTCGTTTTAATGAGAGGAAAACTATTTGCGAAGCAAAATATTTATTTTAGCTTGGTGGGGTTGTTCAGAAGAGCTTCTTTCTATGTTAAGGAGGTGGTTTAGACACTGCATTTTTTTAAATGAGATGAGCATTTAAATACAGCAAGAAGCTTTTCATCGCAGGAGCCTGTCTGCGCCAAGGGAGCTAGCAGCTGTAGAGGTCAGGTCATGAAGGGGAATTTGCATCTTCCTTATTCTTCTTAATTTTAAGAGCTCTGAAAGTTGGATTGCCTTCTGGTTTGGTGGGTGGATTTCTGACGGCAGCTGAAACAAACAAATGCAAATAACCTCACCTTCAAGTCTCTCAGCCTTAGGTTTGGCACCTGCCTTTTCTCGCCTTTACAAAATTAATTCTGAAAACACCTGAGCTTTACAGACTGCCCTGGAGGCTCCCAGGGAGATGCTAAGGAGGTGAGATGGATTTCCAGCAGGTTAGATGTTTGCTGTTCCTGCAAAGGATATACTTTGGGTTAACAGTGATGCTGTTTAACTAAGGGTGGTCATCTCTGGGAGTTCAGGCACCCAGTGAACTGGAGGAGTTCCCTGAGCAGAAGGCTGGGCACCTCCTGCACGTTGGCTGTGGATATCAGCTACAAAACGTCTCTGAGAGTCAAACGTTGACTTCCCTAGTGACCAGCAAGAGACAGTTTGGAAAAAAGGATATCAACCTGCAGCAAAATGTATTTGTGCTTACTAAGTGAAATAGATGTGTTGAATATGCAGAGCATAATGTTCTTCAGCACTTCACCCTTGCAGGGCTCATGTTCTGTTTTACTCTTAAAAGTTTTTTGGTTGGGTTCTCCTGGAGGCGATAGGATGGGGGGCAAATGTCATGTTTCATAGGTAGCTTTGGTGGCATCATGCCTGTGTTGCTGTGAATGCCAGACATAGCTTGCTCCTTGTGTTGCAGTAACGTGCCGGGCTGGTGGGTTTGATGCAGGAGGTTTTATTTAGAGTTGTGAGGTCCAGCCTGGGGCAGGAGGTGTGATGCCTGCAGGAAGGCGTTTATTGAGAGCAACATGTGGCCACAAAGCTGGTGCTCCCTGAGGTGCCCTGCCCTCCGCACCATTCCCCTCTGCAATAGAAGAGGCATCTCTGCTGTCAGCAGCAGCCGATAGACCCATCCAAGCTGCTCCCTAAAATTTGCAGAATGAGGTTTTAGCTTAAGAAAAAAGCACAAAAGGAGTCCTGTGTCGTTTAACTCGGGACCTGAGCTCCTGATTCCTGTGCAAGTGGAGGATGCTTCACTTCTTGTGAGTGCAGTGCGAACAATCCCCGCATTAACTCCACCAAGGGGCTGGTGTTTGGGCATAGGGCTGTCATTGTTAGAGGACGTCAAAAGCACCGTGCCAGCCTTGGCTGGGGCAGGGAGCACGCGGTCCTCTTGGCGCTGGCATGGGGAAAAACCTGCTGCCTGCTGTGGACGTGACTTGGAAGCAAACCCTGGAGGGGCAGCGAATGCTGGGGTGTGCTGCGGAGCACCAGGAGGGTTTGCAGAATCACACAGGATCACAGAATGTTCAGAGTTGGAAGGGACCCCAAAAGATCATCTAGTCCAACCTCCTTGCCAGAGCAGGATCACCTAGAGTGATCCTCACAGAAATGATGGGTCTCGTATCTCTCCCTAAAGGACCTCTGAAGGGCTGATACAGGGATGCGACGGCAGCCTTGCTTCTTAATTACGAAGCTGCAGGTTTTATTCAAAAGTGCAAATTGAAGCCTGAGCTCACTTTGTGGCCATAAAGAATGTTTGGGTTTATTTTAAAAATAAAAGAGAAAGCACTTGCAGGACCTGTAACTTTGGTGGATGGGAGCAGGTCTGCCAGTGGACACTTGCATGTCCAGACAAGCCTTTTTACTCCCAGCACAGAGCGAGCCTTGGCTCGACTTGCACCCAGCAGGTCAGATGATCACATCTGGTTTTCACTGAATGCTCGAGTGATATTCCAGTAACGCCAAAAACATCCTCAGAGCCATGCTGAGGGATGATTTTTGTGGACACCTGTGGCATTGCTTCCCTCCCGTGCACCTCATTTGCAGCCTGGGGTCTTTCCTTCCTCTCTTGATTTCTTGGAGTCAAATCAGTGTGTTTCTGCTCCCTTGGACTTGTAAAGAGAAGAGTGGGAGTACAGAGAGGGGTGTGTACTGATGGCTCACAGCAACATGAAGGAGCATGTGAAGTCCCTTGGCTACTCGGGGCAGTTCGCAGGTTTGGTAGGCAGCCATGCTCCCCTTTGCGTGTTGACAGTGTTTGCAGGGTAAAGTTGTTTTTTGACAGGTCAAAGAGCTGACTGTAAAACTTCCAGCTCTCTCTCATCCTGTCCTTGGATTCATGTTTTTTTTTTCCTCTGCTACCAAGGCTGATGTTTTGAGTTGGTCGCGTGCTTTTTCAAGAAAGCACTGATGTCCCAAAAGTCACATTTACTGTGTTCAGTACCAATTTTTGGAGGAAACCTAGCACCGTCTGTGGGCTGACCAGTCTGCTGCTGCTCCTTGTATGAATCCCTTTGCCGGTTACCTTCCCTCACAAAATCTTTCTACTTTTAACCCACTGATTTAATTTAGATTTGTGCAAGGGCTTACTCTTGGTTGCTGAGAGGTAGTCATTCCCAGCTGGCATATCAGTGGGCTGCCGGGGAGCGTAACGCTGTCATTACCGATAGAAGAAAACGAATTGCAAGTCCTAGGGCAAAACATTCTGGCATGCTCCTACGTGAATAGATGCTCCTGCTCTGGGATGAGGTATTGCTTCAGACCCATCAGCAGGAAGGTGGAGCTCGTTGCGTCCCATCTTCTCTTTGCTGCCAGTGACTCGGCTGACGCACGCCATCCGCATGTGCGGATGATGGATATGTGAGCAACTTCGTAGCCTCAAACCCATATATATTGAAACACAAAGACGGAAGGTGGCTGAGTCATCTTTTTTTTTTTCATCTCTTCTGTGCTGCTTCATGATCCACGTGCTTTTGTGCAAGTTGGAGGAACAGAAACGCGTGTCTGGTTTGCGGTTCTGTTAAAATATAGGGGGAAAGCTGCCATAGTAATAATAAAAATAAGTTGTGAAAGGCTTTCAGTTCTCTGAAAGTTCTGAAGTTGCTTCCTCTGCCCTCTCTCCTGCCCCATGGGAGGGCTGCCCCGGGGGAGCATCCCACCATTTTCAAGAGGGGAGATTGCTGCCACGAAGCAAAACCAGATGTTTTCTAGCAGACTTCAGGAAACACCCTTTCATCACAGCAAAGAAATGCGGCTGTGGTATGTAGTTGTAAGACTGGGTCGATCATCTTATGCTTCGAACAAGCCCCGTGCAAAGTTACCGCTTCCCTCTCCCCAGCTCTCTCTCTGGGAGTGAATCCTTATCGCTTTGTGCCTGCCCAGCCTGACTGTGCTGCCTGTATAAAGTCCTTTAGATTGTTTTTTAGGGGAGAGGTGTTTGCGTGGTGTGTGGCCTTGTTTGAACAACGCTGGCTGTTTCCTTAGGAACAGAAAAGGCTTTTTTGGAGTTGAACAATGACGCGTGCCCAGCTTGGTCAGTGGGAAGAGTGAGGCAGGAGATATTTTACACTTGCTGCTGCTGGTAACTTGCCAGTGAGCTCGGCGAGGGCTTTGCAGGGGTCATTGCCCTTTGTGATGGTCCTTCGTGGTGGTGGCTTGCAGCACATCCTCCTTAGGGCTGCCAGCCCGGTGGCATTGCACCAGCAAAGTGCTAGGCTTTGGGGAGGGAGAACAAGCTGTGTTGTGTTAGGGGTGTTGAATTTTGAAGAAGTCTATGGATGAGTTCAGTTGGACCCCTTGGCTGCAGGTTGGTTTTGGAGCAGACATGGCTTTGGGAAGCATCGGGGCCGGCTGGAGCATCCATCAGTTTGCTCGGCATGGTGGGAGAACGTGCTTGAGTTGTTGATCTAGAAGACACACCAGGTGAAAGGTGCAGGAAGGGAGCAAAAAGAGCAGGAATTCAAATAACCCAGCACAGTAGTTGCACAGGTAGGTAGAGACCACAATCTCCCAGGTCTTGTGTGCCTCTAGAAGTAAAAATAATCTGTCTGAGCTCGGGCCACGTCTTTGTGGGAGATGTTAAAGCTTTAACTCCCGCTTTATTCCCTGCTGCCATGCCGTCATCTTTGCTTGCATCCGTTCCCAGAGCAGCCAGGGGGACACGGTCCCTCAGCGCAAGGGCTACCGCAGCTATAATTAAACAAAGAGAAACTTTAACTGATCTAGCTTCCGGAAAATGGCAACTAGCTTGAAGGGAGGGAAACAAAACAAGCCTTCGCCTGGCCAGAAAAAGCGTCCTCACCTCTGTGGCATTTCCTTGCTTTCTTTCCCCCCTCGCCAGCCTCCCTCTCCAGCCCCTTGCATCCTGGCCCGCTGCATTGAAAACCTGCCATCAGATTAGCTGTGCCGGGGTGGGGTTGCTCTCTGTGGGCACAAGAAGTGTTTCTCAGCCGGCAGTGTGTATGCAAACTCAGCCTCAAAAATTGCTCTTCTGTCTCCCCCAAGCACTATGCCTCCTGTCCCAAACCCCTCCATGTTTTTTTGTTTTTTTTTTTTACACTTTTAGTCACAAAATCTATTGTTAACAACTTTTTTTTTTTTATGTGCTTGTGACTGTGCCTTTGGTGCAAATTGAGCTATTAATCTCTGTAAGAAAGTGCAGGGAATGTTTCCTAATGTGGTCTGGGAGCAGCTGATCTTTCACGGTTCATCAGGTTTGGAGTTAAGGGGGAAAAAAAAGGGGGGAGGAATTGAGGGGGTGCATCCTGCAACAGAGGAGGAGATGAGGGGGTACATCCTGCTGCTTGTCTTCCCCATAAGCTGGCTCCTCCTCACCTATGGATTCTGTTGAGGTGCAGATTTATTGGAGCAGCCTCTGGATGACTGGTGCCTCTGTAGGCATTCATCCCACGTTTGCTGGGACAGAGGAGAACAAGTAGGGTTTTTTTTGGGAAAGCATGGGGTCTCCAGCAACAGGATGGGATGTTTTTTGGGTAGTTTGGTTTTAATACCAGCTTCCCAGAATGCATCTCCTTTCCAGCACTTTGCAGCAGCCGTCCTTGTCAGGGAGCAAAACAGCAGCAGCCACAAAGCAAGCCTTTCTTTTGGCCTTGCAAGCATTTTTTTCTTGGTTATCTCTGGGCAGGGACCGCAGACAGACAAAGTATTTACTGTCCTCAGGAGATGGTCATTACCTTGTCAGCAAAACGGATAGTCAACGCTGCCGGTCTTGACCCTCACCAACTTATCATAGGAGTTACGGGCAGTGTTGCTTGCTTCCCAGAGCTTATCACATTTGCTTTGCAACAGACCAAGGGAAAGATGCTCTGGCTATGGGACATAAGATAAGGGTGGTGGGTCTCCCGTGCATCCATCCGCTACAGCCTTGCCTGGGTCTTCTCTATGCAGAGTTTTGTCCTGCTCAGCCTGGAGGTGAAAATACATGAAGATTTGGAGGGGGGGTGGAGTGGGGTGTTTTTGGTGTCTTTTTTTTTTTTAAGCTCCTTGAATTCACCAAGTGCTGCTGAGAAACAGCTTGGTGCCATCAGTAACTGCTTCCAAGTAATTTTTCCCATCTCCTGCTGCTCCCGAGGTGTGGCCTGTGCTCCCTAGAGAGAGCTGGAGCTTCTCTGGAGCGACGTGCCTGGAAGTTAATCGCTGCCGAAAAATGCTTTAATTAACTCAATTAGCCAGACGGTCCATCTGGACTCTTGCAGCGCCTGGTGAGATCCCACGAAACAAGGTCAAAACTCCAGCCCCAGCGGACACATGCTGGCTCATTCAAGTCTCTGGGGTATGTGTCTCCAGCGTATCTCCGCTCTTGGACCTGCAGGCAGTGGGAGATGCTTTTCCAGGAGGTGTGTAGAAGTTGCGTGTTGACATTGAGTACAGATCCTGAAGGCTTTTGAGTGTGCAGGATTTGTGGGTTTGTTTTTTTTTTTTCTTTTCTTTTTGTTGTTTCTGTGCCTGATTTTTAGCACCTTGCACTGCAGTGGGACAGCCCTGCGGCTCCTTGGAGGTGTGACCGGCCGGAGCAGCTGGTGCCTCTCCAGCTCCTGCTCTGACTATTAATAGGAGCTATTAAAATGTTCACCGAATCCCGGATGCAGGACATGACCGGGCATGGAAACAGTGAGCACAAAAAAAAACTTTAGCCCAGCATGCTGTTTGAGCAGAGGAATGCAGGGCCCTGCAGTGGGGATTTGGGGAGGGCGAGCGTTTAACCCCCTCTCTGTAACTGGCCTGCAGTGGGGGTGACCACCTTATCCCAGCTTTACCTCTGTGTGTGTGAATCCCCGTTTTAAAACCTTGCCTTAGAGGAGACCTGGGGAAAGCTGCATGCTGTCCTGCTCCTGGTTTTTCTGATACCTGGTCATGATGCAAAAACACAGGGCAGGCAGGCAGAGGTGCATCCTGTATGTAACAGGGAGGGGTGTGTGTCCTAAAGGGTTTGGGTACCAGTGGGAAATGCTGGGGGGAAACTGAGGCACGGAGCATCAATATTGCTGGGATTCATGCAGCAGTACAATATGAGCATTGAACCATGATCTCTGCGATTATGGTGCCTTTGCTTCAAAAACTGGGCTCTAAAATAACTTTGAAAGTGCATTTATATTTTTTTGGGGGGGGGGGGGGGTTTGGAATCACTGTGTCCAGATTGCCTAGGATAAAAGGAATAAGAATATTGGCAGTTTGGCCTAATTTTTGAAGCTCTTCATCAGATGGTCCCCTTGCTTGGGAGGGGGAAAGGGGAGCAGTTTTGCTTTGGGAAAGGGCAGGCAGTTCCTGGCTTAAGGCTTGTGAAAGCAGGGCAGAGGGGGATTCTCTGAGGGGAAGCTGGCAGGCGGAGGTGATGCTGCTGGTCGCTGCCGCTGAGCATCTTATTTTGACTGAGCATCCATTGCCTGGTTCTTCCTGCCTGGATGGGCTGGGAAGATCCCAGCTCATCACTGGGTCCCAAGCAGAGGTGCCTGACTATCAGCCTGATTTCCTTCTCCTTCTGTGGACAGGATATGTGGGAATTATTTGGACGTGGAGGTAGGTCTGAGCCTAACCACAATAATTTGCACATAGTGCTGCACACACTTCTTTCTCCCTTTTGCCTTTAAGTATAAAACCCTCATTCCTCGTGCTGGACAAAAAAATGTGAGTAATGTTAGAGAAATTTGGGATGAGGCCCAGCAAATGATCGGATATCCGGCTAAGCACGTCTGCGACTTCTGAACTAAAAGCTCCTAAATGAATAATGCGGCAGAAGAAACAGCAGATTTTTAAGGATTATATTTTATGTTGGTGCTCTGCTTTATCTCTTTTAAGACTTCAGTCTGCAAAACTTGGAAATGGCTTTTTATTTTATCACTTCAGTATATTTGTTTTATGCTGAAGTACTAACACTTTGTTAGATGTCCTGTTGAATAAAAACCTGACAGTAGTGAGCACTAAATTTCTAGAAAAAATAATGCGAGCTGTCTTGTGAATGCACATGATGTGTTTTGGTTAATAGTTTTTAAATGGTCTCTGTGAGCTGTAAATGTTGTTTACTGGGATTATGCATGGAAGAAAAGCTGAGTTTCAGTGTGCAAGTGGAGAGATGGGAGGCTAAAATGCTGGTGGATGTTGCCAGTGGCCGTCTGTCTTGTGGTTTTCTTTTCTCCTTCTGGACGGTGCCAAGAAAGTTTCCATTTCTTTCCTGTTGATCACGTTCTTAAGTCGTTCTTCTAAATATAAATCTGTCCTAGTGCGTCAACTGTGCCTGGGATTTCACTTCTTTTATGTGTCACTTCAAGCGAGTTTTAATTAAAAAAAAAACCAAAACAAGTCCATCTGCATTGGTTTGATATTTAGGCTCTCTTTTACCCATCAAGAGCATGTCTAATTCTGGGCTGACCCTAGCTCTTTGAGAGGAAAGTCCTGCAGCTGCATGTGGGCATCATCTGGTTGTGCTGGAGAGCATCCCCTCAGCTCCTGGAAAGCTCTTGCTGCCTCCTCTGCTTCTCCTTGCAGAGCTGCCCCATCGCTTGGCACCAAGATCTGCCACACCATGAGTGACATTGAGGTATGGAAGATCTTGATCCTACAAGGAAGACAATCTGAGTTGTTGCTGTGAAAGAAGCTGAGAGAAGATGTTTTTGTTTAGGCAAGACGGTGAAGGTGACCACGGAAGGTGCCCTGGCATGTTGGCTGTACCTAGAACTGTCTTCTCTAACCAAGAGCCTGCTGCTTGTAGATCCCACCCCATGCTTTAGATATGGAGCCAAAATGAAAATACACACATCACTGTGGTTATCAAAGCAGCCTTGAAGCAGAGCTAGTGGTGGGAGTGACATTGCTTTCCACAATGTGTCAGCAATGGCTTTGTCTTTTTGTTTCTCTGATATGGGCGCTTCTGTGTTGGGCTAAGACAAAACCTGTATCATGACTGATAACGCTTCACCCCTAATTCAAGCTGTATCTGAAATTTGGTGGTGTGGTTTCTTACCTTCAGAATCTCAGCAGAAATGAACGAAGCACCTGGCTCTTGGGGTCAAACAGAGGGTCTCTGAGGTTCCTTGTGTCTTGGGCTTGAGAAACAAAGGCAGGTCCATCTCATTACAGCCTAACCTGAGGCTGAATTCTTGGGGACCACATAGAGGGAATAACTTGCCTTTTGGAAATATTCTTTCTGCAGTGGCTTAGAGTTGCCCATGTTTTAGGGGACGTTCTTGTCAAGATGCGTCACCATGGTTTAATGCACACACGGGAGGGTGTTCTGTGCTTTCAAGAAGTAGTACAACACAAAGTTGTGGAAATGGGCTCTACTCAACCACAAAATCTCTGCTTTTGTAGGATTGTATCCCAGCACAGAGAAACAGTATGTCTTTGACATTGTATGGGGTAGAAGCTACAGGGAATGGACTTGGGCACTCATTACATACTGTGAGGGAAGTCCAGACATGGACTCATGCATTTTCAACTGACGTAAAACCAAACAGTTCAAAGTGCGTAACTTTGTTTGCAGATAAACCCCTCCAATTTTCGCTTGGATCTTAAAATGATGAAATAGGTTTCTTATCAACCATCTGACCCATGATGATGGGATCGAGCAGCTTTTAACCTGGTGAGACTGAAACAACAAGCTCTGAAGTACAGACAGATGGGGTGGGTGGTGTTAGTTTGAGGTTTTCCCTTCATAGCTCTGTTGATGTTATGGAAAGTGCTTGGAGCCACTGCTTGGATTATATCTGTTATCCCTCACCCCCAGGTCGTGTTCCCCTCTAGTTAATTTGCAGGTTGCACAAAGCCACTGTGCAGTTTGACAGGTTTTAATTTCAAGGATAACTAATTAAACAAGCAGGCATGTTCGCTCTCGTGTTGCTTAAACATTTGCCTGTTGTTTATCTCAAACACCCTCTTGGCTAGCAGAGTTGGGTGCCTGCACCTGAAATGGTAATTTCCACCTGTGGACAAGCTCTAATCTAAATTAAGGCAAGGACTTTGCTGGTGAAAACTGCCTGGAGTGGGCCACATGTTTTTTTCTGCTAATGTAATGAGTCTGATATGAAAAGCATACTCTGAACTGAAGCAGAAGTGTTTTCTGGGATGAGTCTGCAGCTCTCTGGATCGGCAGGTGAGATCAAATGGAAAGACCAGGGCTTTCTGCAGCAAGTCCTAAGCCTCTCTCTGAGCTGGAACAGATGTCTGTCCTCACGTCTACATCTTGCTGCGTGCCTCCTGAATGGCATCGTCACCTGGGTGTTTGTTCTCCAGGTATCGTACTGCTCCCAGCCAGCTTTCCTTCTTTCCAGCGTGGGTTGGTGGACCAAGGATCGGATCTAATGTGGAGCATTCTGTGAAGCGAACAACCTGCAGTCCAGTTTAACTCCCCATGTTACTTTTCCATCAGCTCCAGCAAACGGTTAAGCTGCTTAAACCAGGTATCGTGGGGAATCTGTTTTGGAAATGTTTACTGAGGACAAGTGCTTTAAAAAAAATGCTGCTTTGAGGAAATTCATTGCAATGTGCTGATTGTGTTTGTTTCTGCCTAATTCAGGCTCGTGATGGTTTTTGGGCCCTGTCAGCATTTTTAGTGTAGCTGGAGGTGTCATGTAATCCACCCAACAGATTAGTACCTGGACTAATCAGCAAGGTGTGTAAGAACATTAAATCAAGGGTAAGCTTTTGCATGAGCTCTTCACTTCTTTGGTTTGATAATCCAAAGAGGTTTTAGTGCTGCTCAGTGTCCGTGGGTGTGCTCACACAGTGAGCTGGGATCAAAACCTCTCTTTTTTCCTAAAATGGGCCTCCTGACTGAGATCAGAAGCAAGCCCAGCTGATCTGGGGGCTGTGGCCATGTCCTGATTGCCTGCTTATAAAGTCACCTTTTGGGTCATCCAGGAGTGGCTGCTGTGTGCCCATGCTACCTGCGGCATTTGTGTGTTGAACACAGCACCCTCTTTTTAAATGTTGAGTAGGTCAGGTAAGTCCAGAGGACCAAGCAGGACTGATATTTCAGCCTTTGATGTTCTTTGTGCAAGTCCACATGGAGAAGATATGTCTTGGTGGAGTACTTGGGCAGGCAGAGCTGCGAAGTTGGCTATGTGTTGGTCTATGGATGAGTTGGAGCTATGTCAGCTCCGGTGGACTGGCTCATGTCAGGAGCTTTTTGTTGTCCTCTGTGTGTGTCATTGCATCACTTATGGTGCCAGCCTTCCCAGCTGGCAGTGCAAGTGGCTTTTCTGTGCCTGCCCTTCTCTGGTCACCCTGGTGGGACTGGTTTCCCGGCGTTGCAGCTGGGAACAAGGAGAGCACGTGGCTCTGCGCATTGCACCAGCAATTCAGCTGGGAACAGCTACTTCTTTCCACCAGACAAAGACAAATTAGTGGAGGGTAATGGAGACAGGGCTCTGAAGTGTTGATGCAGTTAAAGCTCTGTCATCATCTCTACTTGGGGGAAACACAGCTTTTCAGGCATGCAACTTTTGATGGCTCTTGAAGTCCAAATTAGCATCCAAATTATCTAAGTAAGGAGAGGCTGCTGGGACTCTGGCCCTGAGGTTAGCATGACTGTGAGTTGCTCCAAGATTTTCTCAATGAAAGGCTTTTACCAGTCAAGTTTTCATTGCTGTGGTTGATTTGGTATCTTGAGATCACAGAATAGGGGATGCTGCTCAAGTGCACCAGGTGTTAAGGAAATGGTTCTTGCAGCACCCTTGGAGACAAGAAACTATTTCCTTTCCTTTCGTTTTTGTAGTTGCCCTTAGTCTGCTCTTTGTGGATGTTGACCTGAGATCTCATGGGTGACCACCACAGCTTCACAGGAGGAGCAGTGCGTGTGCTTTTTCCTAGTGATGATTTTAGGTGGGTCCACAGCATTGTGTTCATACCATGTATTTACCTCCGTCAACTGAGAATGTGCTACTGGCAGGCAGAGTGGGTGCTGGCAGCAGCTGAAGAGCTTTGTCTGCAAAGCATCCGTGCTCCAGAGCAGCTCCTACAGACATCTGTGCCAGGGTGCAGACATGCCCTTAGACTAACCAGCTGATTATCTGCAGTGCCTTGTTTTTTTTTAAAATAAAAAAAAAAAGAAAAAAATTTTTTTTTTTTTCCCCCCTCCTCTTCCAAGGCAGAGGAAAATGTCTGTGAGCCACAGGTGGGATGTCTCTTGTCAGGCAAAACCATTTTTTCTTTAAAAGTGTCTGTGGCCAGCAGCTGGATTGTGGCTTTAGAAATGTGAGTTTCATTTCTCCCTCACCACCAATTACCTGTGTGAACTTGTGCTGTTGCCTGGTCCAGCTCAAAACTGAGTTTCCCCTGGTTCGAAATGTGCTTGGTCTTTGCTTTTGGCCCTAAGCATATCCCTCAAGAATGGTCTTGTTTTGGCTGTTGCCTGAGCTTTTGGGCTCGTGAACGACTTTGGAGGGTCTATGAGGGCTTGGAGGAGGAAGGTGCTCTCCTGGGTTCCTTCTCCCTCTGAGGGTTTTAAACTTGAGTTTTCAGCTTTTACATTTAACCCCCGGGAGCTCAGTACTGGATATGATTTGGGGTTTTCCTGTTTTGGTTGGTCCCTATGGGGGCTTGGCTGTGACAGGCTTCTTAGGACCCTGGCAGAGGATGGTCCATCTGCAGCTCCCTGTTTGAAAAAAAAAACCAAAACAGAACACCTTTGGAATTGCCCTACCTAAATTAAGAGGTGGGTTTTTTTGGTGTTTTTTTTTTTTGTTGTTGGTTGGCTGGTTTTTTGGAAGAACATTGAGCAGACAGCAGGTGGAAGGGGGATCAGGACTGAACTTTCCCTCCTGCAATATAATGGCTAGAGGACATTGGTGGGAGCTGGTGAGAGCCTGTTCCTGATGGAGTTAGGCTTTCTATTGCCCGGGCAGCAGACCTGTGGAGTTCATTGCTGAAGGACATCATGGAAGGAGAAAGTGTGTGTGGGTTAAGGAAAGACTGAGCAGCTCCTCTGCTGGGCAAGAGTGGGTAGAGCATCTCTGTTGAGATGTTCTTCTTTGCTTGTGTTGCTTGGATATACACTACCTATTTTTTTTTTTTTTAATTAGTGTTGTGGAATGGAGAAGACTGTTCTTAGGGTGTGCCAGAAGGTGTCTTTCTCTCTGCACGAAAAACTCTTCCATGGGAGATATTCCTCTGCCTTTTTTGTTTGGGATGCCAGCATTCCCAGAGGGGGTGATTGATGTTACAGACTGGGGTAGCCTTGAAACCATGAAAGAAAGCTTTATTTCCTTCCCTGCTACGTTATCAGGACTCGCGTGCCTGTAATGGTTTTATTGCTTGGTAGCATTGCTGCCAGGTAGTAGGACCTGGGCTATCAACCCAGGAGCACCCTTTTTATGGGCCTATAAACCTCATGAGGGTTCCTGCTGTGTACGGTACTGCCAGCACCTTCCTACGCTTGCAGGCTTTTTAAACCTTTGCCATGCTGGCACCATTATCGGTGATTTTTTTTTTGGGAGAACTTTGAAGTTGTTGTGGATGCTCGAGGGTGATACGTGCATCTCTGGGAGCCTCCTGTGCCTTGGCAGTCAGCACATTGGGGCTGTTCTCTGCTTGGTGCCACGACATCCAGCTTTCCTCACCACAAGCAGCATTCAGGCTTTATGTGACTTGGTCTTGCTGACTTCTGCAGTGCTTTCTCCCGACTCCGTGGTTGATCACATGGGACACAGGTGGCCAAAATCAGTGAGTGGGTGCTGTACTGGAACCTGTGCTTGGCAGCAGCAGGGAAAACACTGTTCCCTACCCTCCCCGTGCCCCTCCCCCGCCCCTGATAAAGACACCTAATCTATATTTGAATCACTTGAAAGTCAGTGCTGGAGATGAATGTCCAATGAGACTCACACTCCAAAGTCGTTGCTGTAAAAAGAAACTTTACTATCCTTCCTGCTTTGCTCACAAAGGGTGAGATCCCCATCAGGGAGGTGTGACAAACACCAGGTGCCAGCAGACACCAGCAGCACATGGTTAGCCGTAACTTTTTTTTTTTTTCTTTATTCTCCCTTCAACCTCTACTCCATCAGTCGACAGGAGATGAGACTAGTTTAAGCTTTTTGAACTGGATTTTGCCATAGGTCTTGGCGGGGACCTAGGGGATGGTGCAACACGGGGCTCTGCTCTCGTCCAGCTCTGCTGCTGTTGTGATGCCCAAGCAGGGTTGCTGGGTGTGAGCATCCCAACTGCTTGCCACACACAAAGCCCTGGGAGATGAGGGTGCTGCAGAAGGGGTAAGAGGTCCTGATATTTCTGTGAGTCCCTTCTTGTTTGCTAGAAAAGGGACAAAACCAACACATCTTCTGTTCTGGCACATTGGCAGCTCCAAGGCTTGTTTGGGATGCGAGTTCACAGATGTGTACTTTCTAGTACAGAGAGCTTGTGTTTTTTGTTGTCTTAAGGAGTTGTTTACTTTTGTTTGTTCTGGTTTTTCTTTTTTTTTTTCTTTTGAAGATGAAAGCGTTGGCTTTGCAAACACAAGTGGCAAAGTAGGGGGAGGAGGAGGTAAGTAAAAGGCGACAAGGTCAGGAATCACTGTGGTGTGCAGCATTGCTGGCATTGAATGTGCAAAATGCATGGCCCAGGCTTCTGGAGGGGAAAAAACCCAATAGCAGCCAGCTCTTCACCAGCAAGACTTACCAAAGGGATCAGGATCACAGGGAGTGAGATGCTTTTTCTCCAGGACAAAGGAGAGGGAGGACGAATTGTCCCATTCTCTGTCCTAACCAAAATCTGTAGCTCCCTGCTGGCACTCGGCTACCACCAGATGTTTGGAGACCCTTGGAGGCATCCCGTGGCCAGAAGATATCTCACTGTGCTGCAGATCTGTGATGTCCTGCAGTG
This sequence comes from Trogon surrucura, assembly GCA_020746105.1. Classification (NCBI taxonomy): domain Eukaryota; kingdom Metazoa; phylum Chordata; class Aves; order Trogoniformes; family Trogonidae; genus Trogon; species Trogon surrucura. The sequence continues at coordinate 47,202,693 of CM036621.1, read as the reverse complement.
GTTTGGCTGGGCAGCCAGGTGGATGGGGCACATGCCAGGCAGGAGATCACTTGATGGGTGTAAGTGATGGGGATGCACAAGGTGGCCTTTCTCAATGCTGCATGTGCCTTGAGAGGACCTGGAGCCATACCACTCTCAAAATTCCTTGCTTGATGCATACAGTGTGCGGCCACTCATGGAAGTGGGGAGTTAGCCTCAAACCCATCCTTCTGGGACTGACTTCAGAAATGAGCTGCAAGAGTGTCCGTCTGTCCACCTTGCCACCACCAGTTTCAAAATCCATCCCAGTCTTGTAGGAGGCTACAGAGGGCCTGCTTTGGACTGTGCTGAGGTTACCAGTTTAGAGAATGCTGTGGTTTTTACCTCCTGGTTATGTGCTGGAGGATCTGTTAATATAAGCATCAAAGAAGCAGGCAAATCTCTAGACAGTCGGATCATTTTCTCCTGGGTGGAAGTGTGTTAAGCAACTTAATCTCAATGGTTGAGGCTGAGTTACAGCATAGGTATGAGTGAGCTCTTGAAGGTGAACCACCTGCAGGACAAAACCAAGTTCCTAAATTAGGCTTGTTGCTAGTATTTGGCAATCTTAGCCAAAAATGGCCCCTCTTGCAGGCTGGAGTGTCCCCTGGGTTTCCAAGAGTCTCCTCTGCAACTGCTTCCATGGTCTTGAGTTACTGAAGGTTCACTGTATAGAATGAGTGTGCTCTATGGGCAGTACTGTGGCTCTTAGAAATTAATTTCTAGCTACAAAAAGTTAACTTCACTTGTTTTTTAAGCAAAGCCAACTGTTTTGAAAGGAAACCTCCAAAAACACTCCTATGTTTGTAGGGGAGCTGGAGGAGCTTGACTTTGGGGAAGGAAAAGGCAAATTAAAAGCTGTTAGCAACAAGTGCCTGGAGTTGATCTTGGCTTTGGTGTGAGAAGGGGATGATGAGTGATTTCGAAACTTTCTTCTCTTCCCACCTTTCAGTTTGTGGCCAAGGGTAGGTGGAGGATTTCCCCTGAACTTGTACTGCAGGCTTGAGGGGCTTTTTATGTGTTGCCCAGGGAGAGCAGACGTGCAGCTATGGTAGTTTTATTGCAAGGTTGATCCATGTGTGTGCAGTGGTGGGAATAGGCCCTGCAGCTCTGGGCTTGGCTGAGCTCCAGGGTGGGCTGGAAGGTGTGGGATGGGTAGGGACATGCTTGGTCCTCCCCACCACCCTTAGCTGGTGGCAGGTACCAGCTCTGGCTACACGTAGAAAGACGTGACTCCATCTCCAACCTCGATGGTGCTTGGTACTACCCAGCCCTGACAGCTCTCCTGGGTCTTGTCAGCCCGAATTCTTGGCAGTCAGGAGTTTTCCATCACTGAGTCTTTCGGAGGGTTCCTCTCCCACCTACACTGGGTGTGCAGTCAGTGCTTGTTGGAGAAGACCTCCCCTTGATCAGCAACAGATCCTACTTCCCACCTTTGAGACTTGCACTTTTGGGTGTTCCCATGTTTTTATTGCATTTCTTTCCTCGTGGACATGGGACTTAACTCTACCAGTGAGTATTTTACCTGGCATTGCTTTTCTCTGCTAACCCCAATCAGCGTGGCCAGATGCCCATGTTCTGTCTTTGATTTATAACTTGGTGTCCAGGCAGGGGTGGGTCTCTACTGTAATCCCGTCAGAAATAGCTTGTGTGATGGATGGAGCTGGGAGTGTTGGGGAGGATGGGGCTCTGCTGCTAGCCCTGCCTTGCCACCATCAGCCTGTGCCGAGGTGGGGGCTCGGTGGGGGGCTCCCCTGGGTCTGCAGGACTGGGAGAGGAATGCCTGTCGCTGAGTTTCCGGACTAAGCTGTACCACACAGTGTGCAGAAGTTATTTTTAACCTTTTCTGTGCCACTACGTCCTGGCTCTTGTTGGAAAGCTGACTGCTGCGAGTTCAGACACTGCGGGGAAAAAGACCTTTGGGGTTTTTTTTTTGTTTTAATAAGATTTTTAATAGATGCTACACCATGACCAGCCCTGCACCCACTCCAAACCTGCTGCTGGTGGAGAAGAGATCCAGGGGCAGGCAGAGCACTGGTTCAAGCCCCTAGAGATCCTCTCTTGTTCCCCAGCTTGCTCAAGACAGCGTTTCTACACCTTGAGAAATAGCCAGCCTCTCTGTGGAGAGGAGGACAGCTAGGTCTGCGTGTCCTTCTGTCCCTTCCCCAAAACCGTATTTGTAGCCCCAGCTAACGCAAAGTTAAATCCATGTTCTGCAAGTCGCTGCTGAAGACAGCTCTGCTGTTCCTCCTGCCCGCAACGGGTGACTCACAGGATGGGTGTCCCGTCATGTCCCCCAGGGAGCAGAAGCCCAACCCTCAGCAGGGCCTATTGAGTGACAAAGCTGTATCGTGGGTTGTAACCACTGTGGAGCCTCAACCTGGGCCACTGCTGCCTATTGGATTTGTTTGGGGGAAAAAGCACATAGCACGTTCTCCTGGGCCACTGCTGCCTGTTGGATTTGTTTGGGGGAGAAATGGCCTAGCAGGTCCTTCTGGCTTGTGCAGTTGGATTTTACCAGGCAGCGTTACCTTTCCCTCATGGGAGTTAAAACACTCTGAGCGAAGCGGGTGCTGGTAGCTCAATGAGATGCTGTCGCCTGCCTCGCTCGTGTGGAGCAGGCTCTGGTCGTTCACCGGTTTCCTCCCCCCTCTCCCCATTCATTTTGGATGCTTTGAGTAAACAGATGGGGTCGGGTTTTTCCTAGTCTATATTAATCCTAGTCTATAATTAAAGAGCTTTCAGAGGGGTTTGCAAACCATTGTCTCAGCTGTGGCTTCAGAAGTGATTTCTAAACAAATCTTGCCCTGTCCACCCTTGTTTCCCTCCACCCTGCTCTCAGCCATCTCCTTTTATTCTCATGTAGCCTGAGTTTGAAGGCTTACTGGTTGACTGTCCTGCTTCTCCACTTAGAAATGTCTTGGCCCTGTCCCCCAGGACCATCAGCTCCAAAACATGACTCTCACCCGAAGTCCGTGAGGGCATGTGCCCTCATCCTTCTTTGGATGTGAGAGCATTGCTACATCCAGAATGGACTGAGACACAGCCAAGATGCTGCTTTTGGGAGAAGAAATATCTTTTCATAATCACTCATTTTGATGCATGTTCTTGTTGCCTTTTGCGACTGCAGGGTGCATGTAGGGGGGATTTTTTTTCCAGCTGTTTTTCAACACATTTGCATCTGTCCAGACCTTTAGCATAAAGTATCCCATATAGTTACATAAATATAAGATGCAGGAGTGTCCCTGCAAATGCCAAGCACTGTTAGGGTTTTGGGTATGTTGGTGAGGGTTGCCAGTTTGCAGTTGTAATGGTGGATATAAAGAAATCACTTGGCACTGGGCTGCCAGGCATTTGTTTAAAAAATACATTCATGGCTTGCACTTTGATTCATGGGAGAAATTGCCTACCCATCCTTGGTTTCTTTCTTGCTTTGTGCAGTGCTCACCAAGCAGGGGTGACCTTTGGGCTGTCAAAGTGTTTTTGTTTTTTAACAGGGTTGTGCGCAAGCATCACTGAAATTGGTGAAAATTTTGTCACTTGTAAGTTTCTGCTCTGATGATGGTGCTGTACAACTCATGCTGCGTCTATGTAGCTGTAGAGGGTTTGAACCTTCCAGCTAGCCAGAAGAAAAAACAACCCACAACAAACCCCACCTACAAGATCCTACCTAATGTCTGCAGGGTCTCCTTAAAGGGGAGGAAGTAAGTGGTTGAGGGTCTTTGCATGCCAGCTGGAAAACATGCAGTCCCAAACAGTGCCTCACGTTAATGAGAAACAATACCCTGCCTGCTGTGATGGTGCTTTGCAGAGGGGTGAGCTGGGTGGGTTCTAGCTAACCCCAACATCTTTCCTCCCTTCCCTACTTCCTACTGACTGCTTATTGCTTTTTCTTGTTGCTGACGGTGGCTCCAAGTCCTCTGTCTTACCTGGCCCGGCTCTGATAAGCACAGTCTTGACTCAGAGCCTAGTTTCTCTGTATTTAATGCCTGCCAAGCCCTCTCCCCTTGGAGTGCTCCCAGCGGGACCCAAAACAACGCTCTTCTCAAAGCGAAAAATGTCTGCATACAAGTTCTCCCTTCCCTTTTCTGGCTGGAGCCTGGTGCATCTCTTCCAGCTAACTGCATTCCCAGCATACCGGCCCGGGGGATGGCTTGGGAAGCATTTCAAGCAGGCTGGAGTATCTCCTGCTCAGGCTCTCCCCTGCAAATTTCCTCTTACTGCATTCCAGAAAAGGGCACCGAATCCTTCAGGGCTTGCTGCTCCTCCTTGCCGTGCTGGTGGAGAGAGATCTGCTGGTTTAATAACAGCCGACTACAGACAAAGCAGTCAGACAAAGCAGTTGGTGCTTGACTTCAGATTTCCTTCAGCACCTAAGGAATTTGGGTTTGGAGGTTATTTCCTGCTTGATGTGATTTCTGAGCAGAAGGAGAAAAAAAAAAATTGCATGGGAGGGGGAGAAAGAAAAACCAGTGTTAGGAGTGGATGAAAAGCCCTTTGGGTGCTGGACTAAAGCAAGAGATTTGGGTATAACAATTTAATTATTTTTAAGAGCCATTGGTACTTTGTAGCCAGGCCAAAATTTTGTAGAGAGCAGTATGTGGGGATGCCTGTACTGATGCTGGGTGGCAGGATTTACTAGGATGATTCCAGGTAAGTCTGGCTGCATACCTGGTCTCTGGTGCAAACCTGGAGGAGCAAAGCATGGCTCAAGCTCTGTGCTCCAGCCTTGCTTTCATCTAGGAAAGAAGCACCAGGCTTGCCTGCTCTCCCTCGTGCTCCTGGCCTTTCTGGCCACCCTCCAAGCTCTAGAGGACACGAGTGACACCAGAGGAGGTCTTACAAGTGCTTGCATCAGCCACAATGTTGGCGGTCGAAGTGCTGGTGTGTTCTGTGGGAAATGGGTTAATTTTCCTCTCGGCTCTGGCATGCTGATGCAGCTGCTTTTCCACAGGATTTCTGGAAGTGTTTTTGCAGGTTGTTTTTTTTTTGGAAAAAAAAAATAAGAGGAAAAAAACCACTTTATTTTTCTGAAGTGAAGTAGGGCAGTTGGTATGAGAAGGGATGTTTCTGTGCCTGGTCCCTGCCTGGTCAGCTGGGTAAGGGGAGGGATGCAGGGAGCAAGTGGGAAGAGCTGGTTGCCATCCTGGAAAATCCTGGTGCTGCAGTGGGAGAGAATGATGACCCTGTTGAAAGCAAAAAGCACGGTCCCATGGACACTCCATGCTTGCTAACCACTGCCCTGGGCTCCCACAGCATCTGAGCACTTGATGGTTTTATAAATATGTGTTACAGCAAGGTGCAAATGCCCTACAAGCTCTTATGAAATAGGGAGAAGACCAGTTTATGAGCCTGGGAGCAATGTATTCCCCAAATAACTCCTAAAGGCAAGAGGCCTACTTTGTTCAGGGTTGTGGCCAGCGGTAGCGCTGTGTAAGACCAGGCTGTCTTTCCCATCCAGAGCCCTTGGTGATTTATAGGTGGTGCCATCCTTACTAGAAGTAACTAGTGTGTTACTTTTCGTGATGCTTCAAGAAGAACATGAGGACGGTCTCTTACATGTGCACTGTGGGTTCGGCATGTGCCTGGGGAGGGAGCATCATCAGTGGTGCGTGGGCGGGATCTGGAGCCTTTGCTGACATGCTGGCGTTTGTTTCTCTCCCCCAGGCTGGTTCCCCAAGGTGACGCTGAGGTACTCATAGCCGACTTCGCTCACGGAGTGGCCATGGCCACCTAGTGTTCCCTGGGACCGGTGGGGTCGGCAGGCCAGAGATGGCAGCGCAGAGGATCCGGGCGGCCAACTCGAGCGGCCTGCCGCGGTGCAAGTCGGAGGGGACGCTCATCGACCTCAGTGACTGCTTTGCCGAGACCAGTCTCTGCGACGTCAAAGGTGCGGAGGGGAGTGGGACAGGGTGGGTATCACCCTGGGATGGGTGGGGACAATGCCCCTTTCTCAATTTGGGTGCATCCTCTTGCTTGTGGGGTCTGGGAGGGGGTTGGTTTATAATTAGCAGATGGCAGCTGATGGCGAAGAGCAGCAAGTGCCGACGAATGCATCTACGGGTGATAAGGACCTGATGGAAAGGGATCCAGCAGCCACGAGAGGTGACAGTAACAAGGCAGTTTGCAAAGGTTTTGTTTTCACCTACCCAGAGCTGGGAGCTTGCAGATTGCTTTGAATAATCCTTTTTCTTCCTTTTATTGCTTCTTCTTCAGCTGTATTTACCTTACCCAACATAAAAGCTGTGTTCAGGTGAGAAGGGAATTACTGTTCCCCTGGCAGAAACAGATCCCAGGAAGTAACTCCGGGTGGAAGTTAGCGTGCGTTGAGGGCCTTTAAAAATAAACACGCACAGAAGCAATTGCTTTTGCAGGCCTAGCAAGAGAGAGACCTGGACATCAAACGCTCTCGCTGCAGATTAGATTGTTTTAAATGTGAAAATAGGAATTACTCATATTCTCCAAGGGGTTTGCTGGTTTCAGCACATCGCCGTTAACTCTGCTGCTGTGCTGGCTGTGTGCACAGCTGGGAGGGACACAGAGATGGCTGCTTGCCTGTCTGATCTGAAGGGATGGGGGGACGAAAAATGCCCCATCCTGCAGACAGGAGTTAACAGTGGCCTCCTACCAGGATGACAAAACAGTTTCAGTACAGAGTTTATATATAGTTTTACGCTGAATAAATGTCCTCACAACTTTGCCTACCTGCTGGCAGAGGAAGTAGGTTAAGGATGAGTTGTTTAGGATGTGTACAAACACTTTGTTTAATATTTGATTCTTAGTGTGTATTTGAAAACTTTTCTTTGCTCATCTGTACCTTCCCTTGTCTTGAATTTTCCGTGTCCAAGAAGTGCTGCCAGCCAGCCTGCAGCTAGTGGCCACAGGGATGCACAGTCTGGTCTGCCATCCCTTTTTCTCCGAGATTTTAGAGGTTCCCTGTGTTTCTTAAGTCCCCCTTTTCCCTCCAGAGAGCTCTCGAGCCTATTGAAGGAGGTGTCGTACCAGTTCTCCTGCAGCTCCCAATTGGTGAAAATTCAGCTCTCCTTGTTTTCTTAGGTCTAGTTAGTAAGATAACACACATTGAATGTTGATGTAACATCATCTGCAGCTTGTTTCTAGTGCTTTTTACAGAAATAGGTCCCAAAAGTGAGAGCAAAACCAATAAATACAGTGCCAGTGTGAGTATCTGTAGGCTTGACCCAGCTGTTTTGCTTGTAATTAGGATCCCCTGTCAAAACACCTTTCAGCTGGCACTGCTGAAAGGGATGTTGGAGGTGCTTCTAGGACCACAACAGCACCACACGAGGGTGATGCTGTGCTGATTTCTGAGGCTTCAAATGACATCGCCTGCTTTAGAAATTGAGTTCATTTTCATTGAGAAACTTTGAAATATAGGTGCTATGTGAAAAGAGTGAAATGCTGGGTTTTTTGGCTGATGTGCACTTTTAGCCTGTGATGAACGTTTTCTTGGATTTACATTACTTAGGGATATCACATAACTTGTTTGAAGAGGAGGCATTCACCAGCAGCAGCTAGCACATGCCTATAGGAGCTTAGTTCCCAACGCACCAAGTGAAAAGGAGAGCTGATAAGAAGTGACTTCCCACTCCCTCAAAACTCCATCGAGCACATCTTGTCCGTCACTCATCAGGGATTTAGCGAGGCTGTGGGACGCTGGTGTGTCTCACGCAGGAGCAGCTGCATGGGGCCCTGTGTCGAGAGGGAGGTTTGTTGCTAAGGCACTTGTTATCCTCCTGATCTAGTCAAGTTGCTTCTCCTGTCTCACCTCCTGCTGCTCTTCCCAGCCATGTCAGTGCTGATCCCTTTAGATCATGAACCCTTTGGGAATGTATCAGAAGTAGTGGAGGGACAAGTTTTGTTTAAAAGTGTTAATGGGGAAAAAAAAATACCTGCAAGTGTGAGAAGTTGTAAAACTACCTTAATTCACCCCATAAAGTAGTGCAAATTGCTGACCTGAAATAAATGATTGCAAGTAAGTAGTGACTCTTGTGGATTGCTTACAGTGCTGTTTTCTTCTTGGCTTTGCAGTGCCTTCTCCTAGTGCCTTGCTGGTTGACAATCCCACGTCCTTTGGAAATGCGAAGGAAGTAATAGCAATCAAAGATTACTGTCCGACTAATTTCACCACTTTGAAGTTCTCCAAAGGGGACCACCTTTATGTCTTAGACACGTCAGGAGGCGAGTGGTGGTATGCTCACAACACCACAGAAATGGGTTACATCCCTTCCTCCTACGTCCAGCCTGTAAACTACCGCAACTCTTCCTTAACGGACAGTGGGATGATAGATAATCTACTGGAGAGCCCTGACGAGGGGGTCAAGGAGTTAGACCTGCTCGGAGAATGGACTGATGTGAAAAGAAATTCTGCGAAAACCTACAATAACAACCCGTTCTTGAACGGAGTGCAGACGAACCCATTTCTGAATGGGAATTTGCAAACAGTGCCCAGCTTGGACAAAGAGTCCAACTCCAACGTCGCTGTGGACTTGCTGCTCTTCGACACAGGAGCTCCTACTTCAGCTGTTTCCAGTTTGGCTGCTAATAGTAGTTTGGGTAACATTTTTGATGAGTTTCCATCCTCAAACAGACTGGATGTGGAACAGCCTGTGAAAAGGGACAATCCCTTCTTCAGGAGTAAACGCTCCTACAGTTTGTCTGAACTGTCTGTTCTTCAGGCCAAGTCAGATGCTCCAGCATCATCAGGTTTCTTCAGCGGTTTGAAGTCTCCCACCCCTGAGCAGTTCCAGAGCCGGGAAGATTTTAGGACAGCGTGGTTGAACCACAGGAAGCTGGCGCGGTCTTGCCATGACTTGGATTTGCTTGGTCAAAATCCTGGCTGGGGTCAGACTCAACCGGTGGAGACCAACATTGTCTGTAAGCTGGATAGCTCTGGTGGAGCTGTTCAGCTTCCAGATACCAACATCAGCATCCATGTGCCAGAGGGTCATGTGTGCCCTGGGGAAACGCAGCAGATCTCCATGAAAGCAATGTTGGATCCGCCGCTGGAGCTGAACAGTGACAAGTGCAGCACCATCAGTCCGGTGCTGCAGATCAAACTCAGCAACATGGAGGTGAAAACCTTCATCATTCTGGAGATGAAAGTATCAGCAGAGGTCAAGAATGACATCATGAGCAAGAGTTTGGTAGGACTGCAGTGCCTGCGGAGTGACGTGAAAGAGGGGCCATACACGCCGATGCAGTTAAGCTATTCATATGGGGACACGATCCAGGTGCAGCTGGAGAACCTGGAGCCTTGCATGTACATTGCAGCCGTAGCCCAGGGGCAGAACATCCTCTACCCTTACACCGTTTGGGATTACATCAGCAAGAAGATCACGGTTGGTGTTTATGGCCCAAAACACATTCACCCTTCCTTTAAAACTGTCGTGGCCATGTTTGGGCATGAGTGTGCACCCAAGACTCTCCTGGTGAATGAGGTTACAAGACAGTCCCACAGTCCGGCTCCTGTCGCCCTCCAGCTCTGGGGAAAGCATCAGTTTGCTCTGTCCCGGCCTCAGGACCTCAAGCTCTGCATGTTCTCCAACATGACCAACTATGAGGTGAAAGCTAGCGAGCAAGCCAAAATTGTGCGGGGCTTCCAGATGAAGCTGGGCAAGGTCAACCGCCTTATCTTCCCTATCACGTCCCATGACCCCAACGAACTCTCGGACTTCACGCTAAGAATACAGGTCAAGGATGACAAGGATGCCATTTTGACCCAATTTTGTGTCCAGACGCCTCAGCCGCCTCCAAAAAGTGCCATCAAACCAACGGGGCAGAGGCGGTTCCTCAAGAAGAATGAGGTTGGAAAGATCATCCTTTCACCTCTGGCTGCTACTGCCAAGTATCCGGTTTTTCAGGACCGGCCGGTGTTGAGCTTGAAGTATGGCAAGCTGCTGAAGACTGTGGTGAGGCAAAGCAAGAACCACTATTTGCTGGAGTACAAAAAAGGGGACGTCATAGCCCTCCTCAGCGAGGAGAAGATCAGGTTAAAAGGACAGCTATGGACCAAGGAGTGGTATATTGGCTACTACCAGGGAAAAATAGGCCTTGTGCACACCAAAAACGTGCTGGTGGTTGGGAAGGTCAAGCCCAGCTACTTCTCTGGGCCAGATCTCACCACCAGCCTGTTGCTTGAACAGATCCTGAGGCCTTGTAAATTTCTGACCTACATCTACGCCTCCGTGAGGACTCTGCTCATGGAGAACCTCAGCAGCTGGCGGTCCTTCGCTGATGCACTGGGATACTTGAACTTGCCACTCACGTTTTTTTGCCGAGCGGAGTTGGACAGTGAGCCAGAGCGAGTGGCCTCTGTCTTGGAGAAGCTGAAGGAGGACTGCAACAACACTGAAAACAAGGAGAGGAAATCTTTCCAGAAGGAGCTGATGACGGTAAGTCTCAGGTCTGACAAATTCCCTGTTGTGCAGTGATTAGAGTGAACGGGAGGTGGGAATTTCCTAATTCAGTCTATAGAAGATTAAGTCCATCTTTCAGGTCTTCCGCAGGCTGCTCAGCATGGCCAGGTGAAAATTCAGCGCTGTGGCTGCACGTGTTGATGTGCTCCTTGTTTAATGGGATCACAACTGAATGACGAACACACTGGGTGATATGCCACAGGTACATGTAGTGTGAGATCAGGCTTGCTTTGGAAGGTAGCTCATCTGAAGCCCCTCAAGAGGAAGGTGATTTAGGCTTGGTGTCTTCCTAGCACTTGACTGGCCGCTGCTGCTGAGTGTTTACATTTCAGCTTTCAATGATGCATGCTTGGAGGAATTACCCAAGAGCTGGTCTCCTCAACCCCAGTGTCAAAGCATGCATCATTGAGGGCAATGCTGATGGAAAACTGGAAAAAGGGTGAGAAGCACAAAAGCTTTTCCTGCAGGGAGTGAGGTAGGTGAGCCACCTCTTAGGTCACATACCTTTGCCTTCATGAAACAACCTCAAATTCCTCTATAATGTCGGTTTAGCTGCCCCATCTCTCTTTGAGTGGCGGCTAAACCAAGGGCACTGCTGAACTGAGATGCTTCATGTCCAACTGTGGATCCTGTTTGCAAATGGAAATGTGTGGCTTTCTGTCATGAAAGACACTTGGGGAAATGCTGCCTGCAAGTATTTTTAGGATGCTGTTAGGAAGTCTCTTACAAGAAAACATCTTCATGATCATTTCTAGCATTTCGTAGGAAACGAGCCAAAGAAAATACAGGACGAAATGTCTGGAAGACATTTGCAACTCATGCTTCTTAACAGGCTCTCCCGCAGAAGCAGGATAACTGAGTTATGGCGAATCATGTGGTTTAAAATGCCAATTAAATTAAGAAATAGCAGTAGCTTCTCCTAGTGGTGGTGGGCACAGGCAGCAGAATGTGAAATGAAATTAGGAGTAGGCAACCTGAGTAAAGAGGTCTGGAGCCGAAGAATTTCATTTCCCAAACTCCCTTTAATAGAAGGGGGAAATTTAAGGATCAAGTATGAGGTGTAAGATGTTAGGAAGAGTACAGAGCCCTTTGTTACTCATGGAAATGCAGTCCACCGAGTCTGTGGGGACTCAATATCACTTTATGGCCCATGGGACAATGTTTAAGTTTGATTTTTTCAGGTGTCAGGTCATGCCACCAACGCTGCTTCTGTTGAGATGTTCTTCTGACCATTGTATGCGGCTGATTCTCTTCTCTCTGGGGCCATCCCGGAAGGGAGTATACCCAACCGTGGTAACCAAGGCTGGTGTCTGGTCTTGTGATTCCCGCAAGGGAGGGTTTACTCCTTTAATCATTAGCCTTGGTGAACAGTGGGATGAAATCTGTGCTCCTCTTGCTGGATGATTCCACAAGGGCTTTGTGCTGTTTGCGTTACCACTTTGTAAACCTGTAGGTGTTTCTTTTTTTCTATCCCTATTATCTCCAGGGATCCCAGACAGTCTGTAGGTCATAGAAAATCTATGCCAGACCTCAGTGGGGAGACAGAGGGAAAGATAAGTCTCTTTTGGATACTCAGGGAGCAGCTAAATCAAGGGGAGGGCTGTAAGCTGCAGGAAAACATGCCACTCCCCAAGGGATGCCTGGAGTTCAGAGTCCCAAAGCAGGTTTTATTTTCCTTGTTCAAATGGAAGCTAATCCTGAGTGCTGGCTCTCTTTCCTATTCTTTGTGAATCTGAGCCTGTCGATAAAGGATGAGCTCCCTTCTCAGTGGAAGATGACGTTTCTTCTAAACCCCTTGCTTCTGTCAAATCCTCCTTAGCTTATAGAGTAATTAGATTTGAGTCTGTGGTTTTGGTGTGTTTTTTTATTTAAGATATTTTGAAAAGATGTTTCAGGGGATGACAGTGGAGCAGAAATGTATTTTGTTGTGTTTAAATCTGATTTTATTTGTAACAAATGGACTCAATTTCTGTCGTCTGCTGGCAAGACAAACCAGTTGGATTAAGCTCTTACCTGACTGTTTCATCTTAAAGTTAGTTGTCTCCTCGCAAAGGGAATGTGAAGGGAGAAGGAGTAAGCAGGCTTATCGGACTTCAGTGTTGAGTACATAAAATTGCAGTAGCAGAGCTGTACACCAGCAACCAAGTGTGGAAGAACCTGGTTGTGATGACTAGTTAATAAGTAATCTGCATTTAATTATTAATTTTTTAATCTAGCACTAACAGCGATGTTTGAAGGTAACTGGGGGAAATGTTGCTCAGAAGTTAGTCATCACATCAGAAAGAGAAACCTACCTCTTCTGTCTCTCCTCTCCGCCCATGGAAAGTGGGCAGCACACAGGAGCTCTTTTTAAAAAAACTGGACGCAGACGCAGGAAGACCTCATTGCAGCTGGGCCACCACTACCTGGCCATGCTGTGACTGCACTTAACCTGGTCTGTGGGAGCTGGGGTTAGACCTGTCGTGAGACACAGCATTTCTCTCTTCTCTGGATTTTCGATACGGTGTTTTTATAGAGCTTCACATTTATCATCCTTTCCAACAGATGTTGTTGTTGGGAAAAATGTGGGTGTCTGGGGGGTTGCACTGGGCACATCAGCAGAAAGCTGCAGAAACTATGAGCTTATTCTTCTCCAGACTACTTCTAAAGATCATGTAGAACATGTTGGAATTTTTTTTTCCCCATTTTTTGCTGTTGATTGTTCTGACTGCAGGTATCTGCATGCTGCCTTCTTCTACCATAAGATGCTGCTTATCCTTGGTGGGTGCAGGCCCCAAAGAACTACTGATGGGCACCCTGCAGAACAGGGTGTCCCCTGCTTGGACCTTGTGCTGGCACGCCGGGAGCATTGCCTGCCCAAGGTTGCTTATGTTGGTCCTTCACCCTGAAGCAATCTGCCATCTGCTGGTAGTCCCCATGCTTAATTTGGGCTCAGAGAGAAAGCATGACTCCTGCTCTTCTGTCTTCATGGAAACAGATCCCAGCCATGCTTACAGATCCTGGCTATTGCTCCCCTTGGGAACCACACTGTGCCACGCTTAAAGTTGATGGGGGTGTTTACTGTAGGGCATGGCTTGTCCTTGCATAGCCAAGTTACTTGCAGCCCAGAAAGAGAAGGAGTTGCTTGCAGGCTTCCAGCAAGGTCTTTTCATGCCCAGCACTTTTAAGTCTTGCCCTGCGCTCCTCTATCAATTAATAGAAAGCTGCAGAAATGCCACTCATGCCTTTCAGCCATCGTGTTGTCAGATTTCTTGCACCATGGACAGTGTAAGTCATCTGGCTTTTATTTTCCGAGGCTGATAGGAAATCCCGTTCCCAGTGCAGCAGTTGCAGACCCTGAGTTCTTTTTCCTCATGTAGTTTTGCTCTTGGTGGGGGAAGCTGCTGGTGGTGGTTGCATTGTTACCTTCCCCAAACCACCTTGGAGGGCTTCTGATGGCACATGGTGGCATTTCAGAAGTGATACCTTGTGACCCACCATGTTCAGGGAAATCGCCCTACAGATCCTATGCCTGGCTGTGTTAGGTAAAAAATAAATAAATTAGTATTTAAGGTGGTGAGTGTGTAGCACAATATTACAGATGTGTGTGACCGGTGATTTTAGGGGTGCTGACAGACAGAAGAAGCGAACGAAAGAGATGCTTAATGCCTAAAGGAATTGTTATTTTAGGGATACAATCAAACTTGTTTGGACCAAAAATCTGACCTGTATCCGGGAGAGGACGATGGAGACAGGAGCCTGTGCACGAGCATCCTCTCATCCTGTGGGTCTCACTGATGCCTTGGGGACACATGGGGCCCTTCACCCCATGTTTGAGGAGGTCCCAGGTGCCAGAGCTGTGGCATGGTGCCACCCCAGGCACATGACCTGCCTGCCACATCCCTGCCCTGGCACACATCCCACAGAGGTTAATGGGACACTGAATATTGCTGCTTACGGTAACCACATCTCTGCTTCCCCCACCGATGTTTTTGGAGGGTGACTAATAGCACGATAACCTTTGGAGCCCCTTGAGTGCTTTCTGATTTAAATACTATGTAATGATAAAAAAAACCTATTTCAATTAAAAAGTCCATTTCCATAACAACTTCCTTGTGGGTCTTGCACTGTGCTGGTTGAGCACATGTGAACTTGGCAATGCTTTCCGGTCCTTGGGCAAAAGAGAAAGGTTTATACTCCTTTAATTTGGTCAAAGATGCAGAAGCAACAAGAACTTCCCCCAGCTTGGATGGCTCCTCTGGAGCATGTGGGGTCAGGGCTGGACTGTGGGGGCTTCTGTGGTTGTGCAGAGTCAGGAGTGGACCACGAAGATTGCGGTATGGGCACAGGCAGGGTTGGCTGTGCCTCTGCAGGTGGTCTCTGGAATCTCCTGTTTCTTCTAGCTTTGCTTGCTTGCTTTCAGATGCAAGTTTCTGTCATTAGAGGATGGGAAATGGGATTCTGCATTTCAGAGCCAGGATGCAAATTAAGCGTCCCTGGATGCCTTTTAAGTATAGAGGTGCTTCTGTGACGCTTTGAACTGAGATCTGAATATCAAACAATCTTCTTTACTGTGTGCTAGTCTGGTGGAGCAGGCTTGGAGCCACTCCGAGGTCAATAAACGCTTTGGAGGGTGCTGGCAAGGCACAGCTCAGCAGGGAGCACGGCTGGGTGCTGAGGGATGGAGACAAGGTGAGTGTACCCAACTATTCGGGGAGGCTTGTCTGGGGCGAGGGGGAAGAATTGAAAGAAATTGTGGCATAATTGCAAAAGCACTTGCTGGAGGATTAAGTCTGTGGTGAGCCCTGCTAATCCCTGGCCAGGCAGTTGAATCTTCCAGGAGAACCCTGTGTCCACTTGTGCTTCATGTATTTCTGTGACAGAGGGAGCAAGTTGTGCCCAGGCCAAAAATAAGTGTGTCACTATTGCCACTAGTATTCCCCCTTTGGCTCCAACCTTAGTGGCTGTGTGCCCTTCTTGCATGCCATCCCCACCTGGCTTTGGTGCTGTCCCCATCTCCCATGAACTCTGCCCACTCTCCTGCTTTTTCCCTAGCCTGTAATTTGTGTGTTGACCCTCCCCAGCTCAAATCACCAGGGCCAAGGTACAGGAAGTAAGAGGTCCTGAGACCGGCAGTAGGTTTCAGAGTTAATGCACTGCACTGTAGGGAGCAATCCACCTCTTCCAAAGCTGATGCTTTGAGTGATTATACAGTCATCAGTTAAGTGGCTTTACTTGATGCCATTTTCCTGTTTACTTGGAGCAGCAGAAGGAACAGGAGAAGAGAAGGAACAGGAGAATCCATCTCCTGCAGCTCTGTCGTTCTAAGCCCCTGGGGCACACTTTGCTCCTCCAGTGCTTTGCACCTGCTCAGCTTCTGACAAGAGATGTGAGCGGCTCATTTAGCCTGCTTTGCTAAATACCAGGTTGTTTCGGGGTTTGCATGCAGAGGGTTGAGCTGCCTGGAGAGGCAGGTTTGAGGATGCTAAGTCTGCCCTTCCTTAGGACCATCCGAATCCTCCTCCTCTAGAGGAGAGGGTGATGAATCTGGGGGCTGGGTGGTGAGGCAGTGTTGCTGCAGAGGAGGTGGTTATGGCACAGGTGTGAGATCTGAATACTTTTTAATACCCTTTTTAAAAAAACATTAGTGCTCTTTTAAATATATTTTCCTCGCTTGCTTAACAAGAGGGTTTGTTACTTCTCTTGCTAGTACAGGAAACCAGTGTAAGCACTTTGGAGGAGCAACGAAATACTGGTCTGCAGCTGTAATTAGATTGAGCCCAGCTTTAAGCTGGAAACAGATAAGGGAAAAATCAACGTGCATTTGCTTTGCAAATTGCTGGAGTGGTTTCAGATGTTACCATCTTCCCTCAGTTGTCCCTGTGAAGCTGCCTATGTGAGGATTTAACCCTTCTTCTGCCCCAGAGCCAAACCAGCTGAGGTTTGCCCAGACCCATCCTGTGCCTGGAGAGGATTTTATGACCCATGGCAGGAAAGCCAGGAGGCTTCTGGCTGCATGGGGACCACTGCATCCATGGTTTCTGTCATAACCAGCCTATGCTGTTGTGAAGGTGTGGGTGATGTTTCCCGATGGGGACACATGTTGCCAGCGTGTGGTTCCTTAGGCGCTCACTGGTGCTCAGCATCCCTCGGGCGTCTGTCTCCAGCATCCCTGAGCTGTGGAGCCACTGTCCTGAGGCTACTGGTGCCACAGCTCAGGATCTGGCTGTGGGAAAACAAGAGGGTACTCAGGAAATTATTGCCCAAGGCATAGTCTGGGGTCTGCTGCATTTCTGTGTTTTAAAAGGGAGATACCTCCTCTGTAATATAAACCACCTTTTTGTAGCCACTTGAGGTCCAAGGTGGGATTTGTCCAGGGGTGGGGGTGGGGGTTGCTGCTGAGGCTGTTTCGGTCCAGGGGCTCTGGCAGAGGATCAGGGAGCCTTGGGGAGTGGGATGTTGATTCTATTGGTCAGATACTGCCCTCTGATAATTGCACTTAAGCCTTTCCTTGTTGTGGGTTTTTCTTATTGTAACTTGCTTTCCACTTAAAGATAGGAGGTCTCTCATTTTTCTTGGATAAGCTAGAAAACTGTCACCGCTGCAGTTCCTCTTCCCCACTTCTTCAAAGTAATTTGCAGAAAATCTTAGATTTTAGGTCAATAAATGATGCAGAAGGAGTAGGTTTCTGAACTGGCATGGGAAAGCAGAGGGGCGGTGAACAGAGCAAGAACATCCTAAGCCTAGCAGTGGTCCTGTAGTGCTGTCAGCTCGCTCTTTGCCTGATTTTGCACAAGCCCATCTCCCCATGAGGCTGATGTCCAGGTTCTATCCGAAAGTGTTCTGGCTGGTCCATATCCATCCTTCTATGCTGAATGATGGTGCTGTTCTGGGCTCAGAGAGGCAACTGCATGGATCACTGTGATGGATTAGTTACCTTGATTAAAGGCATCTGTGCTTCTCAGCCCCTGGGATGCTTTAAACTGCTTATGGTGGTGCCTGAACATCTTGAGGGGTTGCCTGGAAAATAAGGCTGCGTTGGCTAGCCCACGTGGCAAGCCTTGTTGAATAGGGGTACAGTCCTTTGTTCTTAATGGGATTACTTTTCTGTCAAGCCTGGTGGCCTAATTTCTCTGGATGTTGCTAGAAAGGGGATAGGAGGAGTTTTTGGGTGGCTTCTTAAGGGACTTCCCTGTGTGGTCACCTGCCATCTACCTCCTGCCTTGACTCTTTTGTTTGGTTTTCTCTCACTGTCCTTCAGGCCCTGCTGAAAATGGACTGCCAGGGGCTGGTTGTCCGGCTCATCCAGGACTTCGTGCTTCTGACCACAGCCGTGGAGGTGGCCCAGCGCTGGAGGGAGCTCGCTGAGAAGCTTGCCAAAGTCTCCAAGCAGCAGATGGATGCCTATGAGGCTCCACACCGGGACAAGACAGGAACAGTCGACAGTGAGGTGAGAGCGGATGGGTCTTGGCCTCCATGGGTCTCTAGGATTGCAGATACCTCCAGAGTGTGTTCTTGTGGAACACCTTTGGGGGATAAAAGGGTGTGCTGGGGAAATTTTGGGGGTGTGTTTTCCCAGGAATGTGCTTGTTCTAGGATGAGGGTGCGTTGGGGATGGTGTCACTCGCTCATCAGCTGTCCAGCTTGGCTCAGCTCTGATCTCCTCTGCCCTCTGCTCCATCACCACAGGCCATGTGGAAGCCAGCGTATGACTTCCTTCTCACATGGAGCAGCCAGATGGGTGACAGCTACCGTGACGTGATCCAGGAGCTGCACACGGGGCTGGACAAGATGAAGAACCCCATTACCAAGCGCTGGAAGCATCTCACCGGCACCCTGATCCTCGTGAACTCCTTGGACATGCTGCGGGCAGCTGCCTTCAGCCCACAAGACCATGAGGATTTTGCCATCTAGCTCCTGCGGTGACGTTTTTGTGCACATCTCGTTTGCTGTTTTTTCCTCTGTGCTTTTTTCCCCCCTGTTTTTTAAGGAGTTGACTTGAAAAACAAGTGGAGGTTGCTCTCGCCAGGTTTTAAGAGGCCAAAGTTTGCAAGTTCTCCGCCAGGACTGGAAATCAGCAGGAGACATCTCTCCTTGATGGGAAGTCATCCAGAGGAGGATAGCTTTTCATATGGTGTTGATACCAGTTAAAACTATTTCTTACTCAAAAACTTTAAAGGGGACAAGAGGGGGTGGGGAGGGATCACAAAAGAGATCACATTTTTTAGGCATTTGCAAATAAAAATCTAATTTTTGTAATGAGCAGTAAAGGTTGTAACCACTTTGCGGGGCGAAACTGTGGCTGTTTTTTACGTTGTAGAAACCACTTTTAAATTATCGTTTTTGACATGAACGCGAGTTGTGTAAATACGTATTTTAAGAGGAAGCACAGTAAATGCCCTCCCCCACCACCATGGTTAGGCTTTGGCAGACTCTGGAACGTGGCTGTAAAGTACTGTATGAACTTGGGATGTCCTCAGCCCAACAAGCATCTTACACCAAAAAAGAGCTTTTGTTTTTATTTGTTCAGTGGCCCTGTGACCCTTTTGGTTGTTTTCTGTTTTGTTTTCATGCCTCCTCAAACATTCATTTTGTCACTTGCAGACAGGGAGATGCTCATTGCCTCTTTCCAGATGCACAGGTACTGCTTTAAACCAGGAGAAGTGGCTGCTGCCCCTTGCTTTTTGTTACACCCGGGTGCTGCAGGACATCTCTGGAAGAAGCTGGAGGTTTGGGGTTCAGCAAAGATCTCCTTGGGAGATGGACCAGGAGGATAGTGAGAGTGGCTTGTGCTGCGACAGTGGCAAACTCTCCAGGTGCTCCTGCTCTGGGGAAGAGCCAGAAAGGTGGAGGGAATTGCTAGTATTCATATAACCCTTCAAACACCCCCCCCCTCCCCCCTCAAAAAAAAAAGAAACAAGAGAAGATATTTCTCCTAATTTGAAATTTGAGCTCACTGGACATATTCCAGATGCTTCATGTAACTTAACGCTCATTGCTGTTGAAGGCTCCTGAAGTCCATTTTAACTTGTAAATAGTCTTTGCTGTAAACCTGATGCCGAGCAAAAGATTTGTGGCACCGAGTACCCGTATTTTATAGCCCGCTCTTTTGAATGCCCTCCCCTCCTCCTTGTGTTCCCCAGCTTTCACATATTTTACGTGGGAGGGAAGTATTTTTGCACAGAAAGATTATTTTAAGTGCAAAGTCGCTTTATAGTGAAACGCTGCTACCATGGAAAGGTTAGTTGTTAAAGGAAAATTTCCTTTCAGATTAATCAAAAAAAACAATTAGTAAAAGAGAAACAGAGAATAGGAAGGGTGTCCAGTGGATCGTGCTGGCACGGCAGCCTCAGAAGGAAACCATCTCCTTTCCTCTTCCCAAAATCATGTTCCCATAAATGAACACTCTTGACAGACCCTGCAAGATGTAAACAGCACCTTAAATTTTTCCTCAGGGGCCCTAAGGAGTTTCCTATGCAACCTAATGTAGCACAGAGAGAGGGTCTGTCAGCAGCCAAGCCCACTATATGCCCCGTTTCCCCAAGGCACCTTAGGAGCACATTTTTCCATGCACAAGCAGAAATCTCCATTGCAATAAGGAATATCTCCTGGCAGAGCGTGCTTGTGGGCAAAGGGACTGCTTTCTTCTGGAGTCTTACCCAAATCTTGGCTTTTGCTGATCTCTTTGCCGGGACTGGAGCTCTGCAGAAGGGCTGTGCCGGGGACCCCCCCAGGGTGTCAGCAGCAGGCACGGGCAGAAGTTTGAACGTCCTGTGGTTTGAGGATGTCCCTGAATGATTTCAGTTGGTTTTTTTTTTCTTCATTATTTTAAACCCCCCCCCCCGCCCTTGGTTTTTCTATCTACCTCAGGTACTCTGTATACCCAGCTTAACATTTCAGCAGTAGGCTAAACCATGCCGCACTCAGCTCGTTGCCAGAGTGCTCCCTCGCTGAGACCTGTGGGAGCACAGCTGGCACATTTCTGAGCGTGTGGGGTAACTGCTGCATTTATTTGTCCTGTCCTCTGTCTGAAGTCCAGTCCATCCTTGTATGCCGGGACTGGGCATGTATCCTTTGGATGCCTTCTGCCCATTATATGTCAGGCCATTCTCCAAAACTACTTTTTGGGCTTTGCATTACCACCCTTCATGCAGTAACTGGTTGTTGTACTTATTGTTTAATGTTTCTTTTTTTTAAAGAAAAAATTTTTTTGAAAAAAAAATACTCCAATTAAAGCTGTTACTATTCCAGTGTTCCCGAGTAGATGTCATCTACTGTTGTCTCTTCATCTCAAAGCAGCTTTGGTGAGTGGGATTCGTTTAGTGGGTTTTCCACTATGTGAACAACATGTTTCTCACAGCACATTTCCACACCTAGAGCCAGCGGTCCTCTGGGTCTGATCTCAGTCTGATCATCCTTCCCTGTGCCTTTCGTTTGTGCCATCTTTTTGGGGAAAAGTCACTGGCAACGATTCGGCCTCCGAAGGTGCTGCTTATGCTCAAGCACTAGGTAAAAAACTTTGTAAAAAATTTGGTTTTAGGATTTATTTTGGTGTGGAGATATTGGTCGTTTTCAGAACAGAGAAATTATGTTTAGCCAAGTGGTGCTCCTGATGCAAATGGAGTTCAGATTTCAAGTCATGGAAGTGAAGTACTCGGTTACCTGGCTGTGGCTTCGGTTTGCTGAGGGTGAAGAGGAGACACAATGGTTTGATTTCATCTTTGGCAGATGCATCTCGTAATCTGGTATGACAAGGCACGCCTGAGCTGCTGAGCTGGAACTGCTGTGTCTTAATGGGTCATGAGAAGGATGTGTCATGCACAAGGATGTGCTTGGACCTTGCTTGGCACCTGTTGCTCTACCTGTGCTTGGGTGGTTGTGACTGTGCCCTCTTCTGAAAGCCTTGGTCCCTCCTTGCAAGGAGGATGAGTTTGCAGGAGGATTCACACCGGTGGCTAATGAGCACACAGAGCTGGGTACCAGTCCATGCTGATGCCAGGGCTCATGGGAAGAGGCTGGAAATTTCCTTCTGTGCATAACGTGACTTGATTTCCAAAGCAAAGCCAAGGTCTAGCCTGGGTGAAGATGAAGAGAATGGGTGGGGAAAAATAATAAGTAACATTTCTGTGAAACTCAGGAACTAAGAAGGATACTAAGCATCCCTTTGTGCTGTCAGAGGGAATGAGCAAACTCTTTCAGGGATGATGCACCAGGAGCCACCTGTTGGCTCTCTTCCTTCTGTCTCCTGATCTCAGATGTCCCATGTTTCCCAAACAGATACTTTCCCATCTGTCTAACCTATTCTAATTTTTCAGCCCTACCTTCAGGAGGGTGTTGGCCTCCAAAGCAGGATGATGAATGTGCTGCTGGCGTGCGTCTCCCTCCCAGGCTTGCTCAGCCCTTGCTGCATCACCCCTGCCATGGTTCAGAACCCAGACCTGTGGCTGTCAGAGGATTTGGGCTGCAGTGCACACATGACTCAGGCTCTTGGGTCTTCAGTCAGTTTGTGACTCCTGGAGAGAGCAGGGTGGCAGGTGAGCACTGTGGTAGCCCAGTGGCTTGGCTGCAGCTGTTGGAGAGCAGCTGTGTTGTGGCCGGCATTTGGGCTTTAAAATTGTGCATTTGAGACACCTGTACCTGGCATGCCTGGTGAGAATGCGTTAAGGGATGCCATGTAGGATGATGTCCCAGTGATGGTCTGCTGTGGTGTTTTCGGAATTGTGTAAAAGGTTGGTTTCTGCCTGGGTTGTTAGGCCCCTCCTGCTTGCCCCAGCACCGCAGCTCAAGATGGGCACTAGCCATCTGATTTGGGCATTTCCCTGTTAGCTGCTTCACTGCTGACTGACTTCTTCTAGCATTTTAACTTCAGAGAAAGGATGTAGTTTGTTTTTTTTTTCCCCTCAGTTCAGTCAAGGGAATGAACTCCTTCAGCTCAGGTCGCCCTGGAAATGTATTTGCATCATTTCCTTCTCTATTTCAGCAATCAAAATCGAATGATCGTCTTGCGTGAGTTCAGCTCTAAATGACTGAAGAAGATATATCAGAAGAGAAAGGGAAAGAAAAGTCACCTCTGGATTATCAGTGTCTGTAGAGAAAAGCTACTGTATCTATGATTTTTGCTTTGTCCTCGCCAGTTCTCAGTATCCAGATGTCCAGCACAGTTGTCATTGAAAACTAGTCTATGATTAATGACCCTGGAGGTCTCTAGGCATCTGTTTTCATCCCTAGAAATCCCTGCAGAAAAGCAATTGCTTTGCTTCCTTCCTAGTTCTTAATTAAATGCTCATTGTGGATTATCTACTGTCAAGACAGCCCTATCTTGCAATGTGAGGAGCTGGTCATGACTGCTTAAAGGAGTTGGTTAAAAGGGTTGCTCTTAGGTTTTCTCTCATCGGCAGGTTTCTTTTGCCACCCAAACTCCGTGCTTCCCAGGCCTGTCCCCTGCGTCCACTCTCTGATGGCCATATCCCTCATGCCAGGTGGAAGCACAATGTTTTGCTTTGTTGAGAAACTTGGTAGAAAAACACTTTTCACGTTGCGTTGCTTGGACTTCTGCCCCGGGGTCGTGGGGCAGTGAGGGCCCAGATTTGGAAGTTCTGCAGGAGCCCATGTTGGTGCAGCACCGTGCTCTCCTTTGGATGCGTTTTGCATCCCAGTTGTCCTTGGAGCTGGGGGGCTCTGTGATTCTCAGAAGCCCAACCTTCGGTCTAGCGGCAAATTTCAGGTCCAAGTTCATGACGTCGGGGTCACAGGCCTCGGGGTGTGGAATTCAGAAGTTCTCCAGGAGCCAATGTAAAACTGCATCTGTTTGCTTTTTAGTGTTTAATTTATATTGGGCTGTGAAATGTCCAAGTAGCAATCTGAGTGATGCAGCAACAGAAGGTGACCCAGAGTGCATGACACTGTACGCTTGTCTTCTTGCCACATCTTGTGTAATGGCAGCCACTCGAGGCTTTGTGTTGTTGCAGTTTACATTTATGAGACACAAATCAAATGGCTTCCTCAGACAGACACACGTCCTGCCTGTCTTCATTTTAAA
The DNA here is from genome assembly GCA_020746105.1 of Trogon surrucura. Classification (NCBI taxonomy): domain Eukaryota; kingdom Metazoa; phylum Chordata; class Aves; order Trogoniformes; family Trogonidae; genus Trogon; species Trogon surrucura. The sequence continues at coordinate 47,179,221 of CM036621.1, read as the reverse complement.
CATGTTCAACACGTGTATGATTTTCATACATATCATATATGTTTTTCGATCATATCAGCCTCACCAGCTGAGGCCATTTAGCCTTCCTGGCTTGTATTTACTCTCAACATCTGACATAATTATTAAGGAAACCCATTGTGACTTCCAATATTTTGCCTACTTCTGTTTATGTGGAAGTTTGATGAGCATATTTTCTCTAGAAAAATAGTTGAGCTTTTATACTCCCTTATAGTGGAGATATTTACAACAAGTCTATCACAGTTGCTTAATAAGTAATTTCTCTAGAAGTTGCAATTAATAAGCATATATAATAAAGCAATGAGTGCTGTTAAATAACATGAATAGCTTTAGGAAAAGATAAATTAATCTAGATCTTAATCAGACAGGCTTAAATTTACTGGATGAAAGGTATCAAAATGCAGACTTTATAGGTACAGTTTTAACAACATTTTATTGCTGTTCTTTCAATACAATACTAATTATTTTCATTTCTTATTAAAAAAAAAAGTGTGAAGATCAGGAAAGCTATCACGCAATGAGTTCACATAACTTAGTTTCATGGACCAAATCTTTCTGGCATTTCCATCAAATCGCAGCAGAAAAGGCACAGTGCTCTTCTAGTCTTTCAAAATGTATCACTTCTTATCTCCTGCTAGGCCTCTGTTATATCACATTCCTTCTGATTCATAGTATAAACACTTTATGCTTTCTTGCATAAAATCGGCTAACAAACACTTTCTGCTCTGTGTTTTTTTCTGTATCTTATGTCATTAGCATGTGACATAGAAAGAGAAATCATCCCCACTCTCAGCCTTTTTTTAGTTAGATATTAGCCTGTTCTCTTCTGCAATCATCATCTTGTTCTTTACACTGGATTTAAATGCTTTTGCCATCACTAAAAAGCATGGTGATTAGGAGCTAGCACAGGTCCCTTGAGCTTCATCGAGCTGTGAGCTGCACTCGCCCACCGCTAACCTTGTGGCACCTCTTTTCGGACCCTCTTTGGCTCCTCCTGGCACCCACAGCTCTGTCACCTCTGCTTCTTAGGAGGCCTCCATCCCCCTGCTCCTCCGAGCCCTCTGCCCAGCCCACTGCTCCTCAGGGGGCTTGGAAGGGCTCTGGCCTTCCCAACAGAGCTCATAAAATTGCGACGAGCTAATTTCCTAGTGGAAATTACTTAGGTAGCTATAGATTTAATTGTATTTTTTTTAGCTCTTTTTCTTTCGGTAATCCCCTTTGGTTTATATGTACATTTATAGCTGTTTGGATGTTTTCCTCTCCTTGCTATCTGTCTATTTAGTTTTTGTTTGAAATTATCTAGTAAAATATATAAGCATTACAACGTGAGCATGAAAGTATTATTCTGCTGTCTGGGTGTCCCCACGACACTGGGAATTCTTCTGTTGGGCTAAGTTATGAGGCTGAGCTCAATGCTGACTGCCTGCTTCAAGTGCATTATTAAGTTTGCTACTATATAGCTTACTCAGAAGAACATTTTCCATTATAATTCTAACCAATTTTTAAAATTGTTTTTGTGGAAATAGTCTCTGTGAACAGGAATTTGCTATGTCGCTATGGTAGTTACAACAGCTGATTAAAACTTCACCTTTACTAGGGAAACACTGTGTACTAGCCTCCAAGTTTAAGGAAGAAGGCATACTTCCGACGATTCTTAGAATGTATTTGGGCTGAAGAGCTGCAGGTTCCATATACCGGGCAAATCAGGAAAAAAGCAAATCCAGCTGTCCGGGTCCTGGGCTGCAGGGAGTGCCCAGGGCCTTGTCCCTGGTGGTGGGAAGCAGCTGTGAGAAGTGCTGTGTGCGATGTGAACAGGTGGATGAGCTGCTCAGCGTGGTGGCAGAGCTGAGAGAAGAGGCTGACCAGCTAAGGAGTATCAGAGAAGCAGAAAGAGAGATTGGTGGAGCCAGGCTCTGTCATCTTTGAAACAGAAATATGAGCACCCCTTGGAAAGCACCTTGGATCAGGGGACCCCAGTATCCCTTCTCTGTCACGCCAAAGGCAGACGCCTAAAAAATAAAAGCGAAGAGTGATGATTAGGGGGACTTGAACATCTCTCCTATGAAGAGAGACTGAGAGAACTGGAGCTGTTCAGCCTTGAAAGGAGATGGCTGAGAGGGGACCTTATTAACTTGTAAGTATCTGAGGGGTGGGGGTCAAGAGGAAGGGGACAATCTCTTCTCAGTGGTGCCCAGTAATAGAACAAGAAATAACGGGTTTAAGTTAGAACATGGGAAGTTCCACCTCAACATGAGGAGAAACTTTCACTGCGAGGGTGACAGAGCCCTGGCACAGGCTGCCCAGAGAGGTTGTGGAGTCTCCTCTGGGGACATTCAAAACCCGCCTGGACGTGTTCCTGTGCACTCTGCTGTAGGTGATCCTGCTCTGGCAGGGGGGTTGGACTAGATGATCTTTTGAGGTCCCTTCCAACCCCAAACATTCTGTGATTCTGTGATCTTCTGAGAGTTATTACAAATGTAATTGCTTTCATGATAGTCAGAAGAGCTGCTTTTCCACCTTGTTTGAAAAAAAAAAAACGTGAAAGCTCTGCATTTCTCAATGTCTATTTCACACATTTCTTCTTCATGAGCTATTTCTATCCCAGAATTTAATGGGAAGCAAACTAAATTAATTTATCACTGCCTCAATTCCTTGGAGTTGCCTACAGGAAAGAGTTTGAATTTCTTCAGTGCTGGTACTTCATGAACATAATTTGTACTCGATGAAACATAACATCTAAATGTAATTTCCGTACTTTCTCGGTACAGCTTAGCTTAAATGAGATTCTGCAGACATGTAAGTCGCAGGTTCTGCCCTTTTCCTTAAGTGCTGCCCTTTTCTGATTACTTCTTGGCAATAATTACAACGTGGTGTGGTACCAGACTGTACTAGTCAGTGTCACATCTTCTAAAATATTTTACTACAGTTCTGGCCAACCAATTTCATTATCTAACATCTTTTGTTGCCCAGTGTAAGCACTGACTTTGACTTTCAGATGATGGTGATACTGATTAACTGTGTATCTTCTGCCTCTCGCTGCTAGGTATATTGCTTTTGGATTGTCTGATGTTTCTCCAATTTAAAGTGCCATTGTTATTGATGCCATCCTGTGTTATGTCAAATACATTTCTACATTATTTTCTTAAGTAACTGGTACTTCTTTTCCAGTCTGTAAGATGTTACATTAGTTTGAATCTAAACTACAGAATGATCAGAACTGTAATTTCAATGACATGAATTCCAAGCAGTGCTTCCTAGCACCTTGTACTTGCTTGTGGTCAGGTAAGTTAAAGTGCACATTTTTCAAATTATTGCATTTCTGGTGAGGAACTTAAGCTCTCTGTGTTTTTTTGTATCAAGTCTCTTCTGAGGTTTTTTTACACTTATGTTGGCAAAACAAAGTGACTCTGCAAGGTACAACAGCATTCCCCTGGGACCTGCAGAAGTCAACAGCGTGTCATTCACTTATCCTCATCTTTGATGAATTTTTGCAAAATAACGTGTTTTTACTGTACTGTGTGTGGCTGATATCACCAGGGAAGCAATTCCACTGTCAGATGAATGCTAGGTCAGGCCGTGTCAATGCAGATGAAAATTTGCAGTTTGTGTTCTGCCCCTTGCTGCTAATAAACCGTCTAATCAGGGAGTTTCTGTCGGTACCAATAATCTCCCTCTGAGTGTCAAGGTTACAGGAGTGCTTGACAAAATGAGACAAAGAGTGTTTTTACAACAGCATGGATATATTAAGTGCCAAATGAGTTGTAAATTTACTTCTTATCTCTACGCTTTTGACTTCAACAGAGCAGATATATTAACAGACGTACAAGTCCTCTTCTAAATATTTTTTTTTCTTTCAGAGTGACATGATTCACGCAACAAACCAGAAGGTCCTAAAACTCTGAGGATTGGAATTAAATGGAGAACCCCACCTGTTCTGGAAGAGATAGTTTTATAGGTAAGAAACAGTTTCAAAGATATTTGGAAAAGGTCTAAGTTATTTCATCTGATCAATACTCAGCAGTTTCAGAAGGAATTCAGACCCAACTTCAGGAGGCAACAATGTAAAGGAGGAGAAAGCAAGAATCAGGAGAGCAGGATTAGTAACCAAGATTGCTTGATTGTAACACACACTATATATGTAAATATTTTACTTTTGTTAAGTACTGCAATTGTCCTAGGGATAGGGCAGGATGATAATTACAGTCACAAGAAGAGGCTGGGAAGAGAGAAATGGTTCTAACCTGTTGCTGGAATTGTGGTCTTTTCAAACAGAGAAAGCTGACAAGCTACTTGGTTTGACAAGCTAAGCATTGGGCTGGGGGCCAGAAAGACAGTTCTTTCCCCAGTTTTGCCTCTTTTTGCTTCAGGCGAGGTGAGACATGCTTGTTGACAGTGATAAATCATTTGGAGGTACTACAATTTGCAAGGGAAATGCAAAACACAGTATGCATGAAAAGTAATATTGGTAACAAGCAAAAGGAGAAGCTTACTTTTTCCTGATTTCTAATATTCCTTATAATGTTTTTCCATTATTCAGTCATTGTATTGACAGTTTGTGACACAGTTTTGAAAAGAATCTGATGGCCCAGATTCAAAAGTTCCCCAGGAGCCAACATTGGTGCAGTGCCCTGCTCTCCTTTGGATTCTTTTGGCATCCCAGTTGTCCTTGGGACTGGGGGCTCTGTGGTTCTCGGAAGCCTGGCCCTGAAAGTAGTGGTAAATTTTTGGTCAAAATTCATGACCGCAGGGTCATTGGCGGGGAGCGAAATTCAAAAGTTCTTTAGGAACCAACTTTGGTGTAGTGCCATGCTCTCCTTTGGATGCCTTTTGCATCCCCGTTGTCCTTGGGGCTCATGGCGCCCGGGTTCTCAGAAGCTTAGCGTGCAGCAGAGGGCCAAATTTTTCACTGAAACTCATGACCCTGGGTGCTGCTCTTTGCCGGCATTCTAGGCACACCTGTCCCAGCTGTCCTGTTCCAGGTTTGGATTTCCGTGTCCACGGGACACTTTATAACTTTTTCACCTTAATAACCTAAGCCAACTTAATCATAGAGTCATAGAATGCGGTGGCCTGGACAGAGCCTTTAAAGGTCACCTAGTTCAGCCCCGCTGCGGTGAGCAGGGACATCTTTAACTAGATCAGGTTGCTCAGAGCCCCGTCAAGCCTGACCTTGAATGTCTCCAGGGATGGAGCCTCCACCACCTCTCTGGGTGGATCAGGCCTGATCCCTCATAAAATATAGGCTTGAGTGACTATAAATTAATGGAGATGGGGATCATCCCTGGAAATGCAATTCCCATTGCACGTTCGTGGCGTGACCCGCTCAAGCCTCTGGTCAAAAGTGCTTTTATTTTTTTTTTATTTTTTGATAACAGGCTTTACATGAAGCATCCTCTGGGGCTTGCCTCTTCACAACTCAGCAGGCTTAATCCACCAGTGAAATTCAGGGACTTTCAAGCAACAAATAACACATTTGGGCTCTTTTATTACAATGGGTGAAAAAACTTTAGAATATTAAGGCGTATTTTTCCCATAAGCTATGTGCAGTGAAGCCTGGCCAAAAGAGGAACAAGCTTCTTCACTCACTGGGCAGTCAGTTCTGCATGGGGTAACTGATTGCTTGATTTTGGGTGGAGGAACCCTGATGCCCTACATGAAAAGGAAGGAGGCTCTGGCTGGGAAGATGAATGTGTTATTTTTGTTACTGCTTAACGGCTTCGCTTGGTGTCAGGCGTGTGGCTGGTTGTTTCCTCTTCCTTTTCCTGCCCATCACCAAATCCATCCCGCTGCATCCCTTGTGGTATGCCAAAATCATCTCGGACCCATCCCTCCAAGGAGTTCAGACCAACTCTTGTGGCCAAAACTCAAAGGATGGCCCCACCATTTCTTCAGCAGCCTCCATAAAGATAACAAAGAACCTTGGGTTTCTGCGGTGCTTTGATTTCCCCCAACTGAACATTAATTAAAGCTTCCAGCAGACGCTTTGCGAAAGTCTTGTTGGGCACAAAGTGAGTCCCTGGGATGCAGTCTGGTACCTTGCTGGGAGAGGGCGATGCTTGGTAACAGATGCAACCTGCAAAGGCGGGGACCATGTCTCCCCCCTCAAGATAATCTGGGCTGGTAGCATTGCAGGGAGGATACTTGCTCCATTCACTCTGGCTTTTTGAGACAGGTCGTGCAGTTAGATAAGCCGGCAGTATGTGGCTGGGTAGGGTGGACGGATTTGGGATTTGCTGGTGCCTGAGCTGCCTGTGCTGATGACTTCCTTTTATCATTCTGAGCAATCAAATCCGGTGTATGAAATTTTTCACCAATCCTTAATAGAAAGGGAATTGATGCTGGGGGCACTTGCTAGTCCTTGTCAAAGCAGAATCACATGACAGCAGCTTTCTCATGATGGTTAGTGTGAGCCATGACACCTGCCACAGGCAGGGCAGAGGTTTGCTCTGGGAAGGATGAGCTCAGAGATAGCATTGCCTGTCTTGGAAATACCAACATCCTCAACAAGGAAATGTTTGTGGATGGAGATTTCACCTTCTCTTTCCTTTGTAAGCTTGGTTCAATCCTGGTAGCCTGCAGCACTGGCAGCAGCAGGATTACAGACCAAGCCATGGACCAAGCCCAGCTGCCATGTGGGCTCACTGAGTTTAAATGCTAAAGCCAGAGCAGTTTGCTCCATCTCTGGCTTCAACAGGACACTTCCCTCTCCAGGGAGGGAGAGACTGTCCTGCAGTTTGTGCCTGGTTTGCTGTGGCAACTGCTTTTTTCCCAGATTTTGTTATCTTCTCCTGTAAATAACTCCTAAAAGCACCTCTGCAGGTGATAATTAATGGGAGAGCTGTGTGGCTGCTTTAAGTACCTGGCTTGCTAGTGTCACCCTCCAGGCAGTGCTGGGGACTGGAGCTCACTGTCATGTGGCGTGCCGCAGGATGGGACATCTCTAGTGCCAAACCCCAGGCTCTCCCACTAGGATGCTGCAGAGATAGCTCTGGAGAATGATGCAGGGCCCAAGGCATGTTGTGGGGCAGCCTCAACAGCTTCTCCTGGATACTGTGGGGGGCTGCGTGGTGCTCCTCCCCAGCATTACCCCTGCACCGCTCCCCAGGCTCTCAGGGACAGCAGAGCTCTGCACCGTTGTAGTTATCACACCTGCAACCCTGAAGCAGCCTTGTTTGCAGATGTATGCGGGTTTGGGGTGGTGTTTTGTTTGTTTGTTCTTTTGATTTGTTGATTTTTGCCTTTTGGGTTTTTTTTTTTTTTTTAGATAAAATAAGGCTGGTGCTCTTCCTGGCAGGTCAGTGGCCCTCATCCCTGCTCCTCAAGGAAGGACATTTTTTTATCTTCAGCTTTCAGTGCTTTCCTACAGCAGGAAACAACGCTGAAAAAGGATTTGGGAGCTCCTGTGAAACCCCCCAAACTGAAGTCATGGCTGGCTGCTGGCAGCAGCATTTACTTTTTACAAAACCACCCACTTAAAAAAAAATCAAGTTAAGTAATTGCAAGTCTGAGTGTGAGCACCTAAGTGAGTGTGTGTTCAGGGTGAAGCAGAGGAACCTGAGAGCTGCCTGGATCTCCCGTGGCAGTGGAAAAACCTCATCATTGCCCTTGGGGGTAGGAGGGCTGAAGTGAGGCTGCAAAAACCCTGTGGCTGCAGAAAAATGTCAGCAATTCCTGTCATTTCCCACAGTCCAGCTGGTGGGAAGCAGTGGGAGATGTGGACTGCATCCTCCCCGGCCAGAGCCGCTGTGTCCCCCGGGATGCCCCCCCCATCCCAAAGCCAAAGTGGATCTTGCCTATATTTTGCAGTCAGGGGGCTCTGAGAGTTATCAGAGTAGCCAGGAGCAGCACCATCTCGCACTGTGGGGTTTTTTTTTTACCCCCACCCTTACTGTTGTAAGCCTGGATGTTAAAATCCAGGCGAAAAATAAAATAAAAACTGCAAAGGTCGCTGGGTGGGAGCTCAGAGGAACAGCTCTCCTCTCCTTTCACAGCTCCAAAGAGGTGCCATGTGAGTGCTCAGCCACGAGGAATCACAGAATCACAGAATGTTAGGGATTGGAAGGGACCTCGAAAGATCATCAAGAGAGGCTGCTGGAGTTGGGGTGTGTTTGTGCCTGTCCTTTCCCGGGAGCAGTGAAGGGGTTTTGGCTTCTATCTTACGGCAGGTGTTTAAAAGCAGAGATTTGGAGGGTTTGCTGGAAAAGCTCGGGCTGCAGTGCCTGGGAAGCCTGTGCGACTTAGGGAGAGGAGCGATGGCTGGCTCTGCCTCAGCTTTTCCTTTTGGGAAGTGACCTAGTCTCAGCCCTGTTGCTTAGAAATGCATCGTGACCGATGATTTCTCCTTTTTCCAATAAGGGAGGCAGGGGCTTGGGGCTCTCTGCCTTGCTTAGGGGGCAGCACGGCTGTATTTGGCACCTAATTAAGGGGCAATTAATGGAGGCACCATCCCTGGATTAAACTCTTCCCTTGAGAAGGTTTGCAAGGGCTGTTTTGCAGTGGTGCTGCTCTTCTCCCTCCTCTGCACCAAAGCTGCTTGTCCCAGCCACTTTGGCTCCTAATTCCCTCTGAAAGTCACCTCTGTGTAGCAGGGTCTGTATTCCTGGAGCATGGGTGGATAAACAAGTCGCTGTCAACTTCCACAGACCCTCCTGGGCTGGCTGGGTGGGGAAGAATGGCTTTTCCTTGTATCACTCTGTCAGTGATATCAGAGTGTCCTCTGCTGGCACAGCTGAAACTGGACACGACATGAGGGTTGGCCTGGCCTGGCCCTTCACATCTGTAAGGCCCTTCTCATTTCTGTGGGGGAAAATAAAGAGCAGGTTGAACTAGTCAAAGTTAAGGAGAGTGAAATTAAAAGGAGAGGAGGAGGATACCTGTTTTCTGCTGCTGTTTTGTTTGACTGTGTTAAAGATATTTACAAAATTAAATGAAAACTGTGGCATGGGCCTTTTGATTGTTCCTCCCTTTCTCTCAGCTCCTTTTCTTCACCTACACAAGAGGTTTTTGAACTGGGGGGAAAAAAAACCAAAAACCTTAAAGAGCTGCAATTAAGTTTATTTTTTTTAGACATTCTATTGATCTGATCTGAAATCAAGGGGGTTTCTCTTGTCCATGCAGAGACAGACCCTAGATCAATCCAGAGCCTGTTTGCAGCAAGTTACTTGGAAAACTTCTCCATAAAGACATTTTAAAGTGGGTTGGTTTTTTTTTGCATTAGGCAGCTGCTGGAAGCCAGCCTCGTTCTCAGAGATGACTAAATCCAATGATGGTGTGATGGGTGCTGCGAGATCTCGCTGGTCTGATTTCCAGGGACACAGATGTGCTGCTGTCACCTGGCTCCAGCCAGGACCATGAGGACACCCAGACCTGTCACTTCAGGAACACGAGGAGCCACAAATGCTGCATTTTAAAAGCAGGTCAGCTTTAACACACTGGGAGGGAGTCTCCACATGTCCCAAAGAAGAGTTTTCTTCTGTTTATTGGGGGCAGGAGGAGGGGAGGGAAAGGCAGAGGATGAAAAGCAGCAGTCTGTATCTATCCTGGACAGATTGCAAGTGGTGTGGATGCTCACAAGAATTGGGCACTGCCATGGGGACAGACTAAGGAGGAAAAAGACTGTCTTAATTGAACTTAACAGCTTTCACTAAAGTACCTGCTCAGAACTGGCTTTTGTGCATTGAGGTGGCTTTCACACCGTGGGGCACCAAATCTTTCCCCTCTCCATCTCTCTCTCCATGATTGAACAAGCATCCAGCCCCATATCTCTCGAGTCAGAAAACATAAGAGCCGTTATTGTTAGTATTGGGGATTTATTTATAGGGCTGAGGTTTGGGTCTTTATCCGAACGTCACTTACAAAGAGTAAATCAGTCAAGTTTTATAAACCTGGCTTATGTGATGCATATTGTCAGTGTATAACATTTGCCACTTCTGTAACAACAGCTATACAAAGATTTCGTAGTGCTTGATAAACCTGGAAGTCTTATACTGGAGCAAATGGTTCTTCTAAAGACCTTGAAGCAAAGTTTTAAGAAATCCCTGTACATCTCCATTGTGTATAGGTGTTTAAAAAAAAAAGGCACCATGAGCCCTCTGTACAGCAAGGCATGGAAGCTTGGAGCCTTGGACTTCACACTGACATCTTCCAAAGTGACTGAATCACTCCTATACAAATTATTTTTAACAGTGATTCTTAATTAAAGGCAAAAATTGTATCAGTGAAACAACCCCCCTCCCCTGGTGCTAGTTTAAAAGAATGCTTTATTATTTCTTGACTGAAAGTTGGAGATTATTTTAGTGAAATTTAAGATGTTCTCTGATCCTTCTGGTCGGAAGCAAAAGCCTTCTCTCCTTCCACTGGTTTCATCTACTAGTGGGATTTTGATTTGATTGGCTTTCTTGTTCTTCCCTTCTTACAGCAGCACCTGCGGCAGCAGAACAGGCAACACTTCACAGAAATGAAGAGGGAGAGGAGCACCACAGCGAGGAGGAAGGCGATAACGTCCAGGGAGTGGTACTGGATCCAGTTCAGGTCGTGAGCAGCAGGTCGCAGGTGCGGGGCCCCTTTGTGTCTCATTACAAACTCCACCCAGTACACAGCCAGGTCCAGGGGGTGGATGGGTCTGTCAAGGTGAAGGTCTGAGAGACGCTTGATGTTCTCTTTGTACCTGTTAGGAAAAGATGTTGGGAGTTTTCAATGGCTTGTACTGTTGAGACTGAGCCCCCAGAAAAAAGGGATGCAGTGTCAGCTGTCTCATGGCCCACTGGGGGCTTTTCCGGTGGTGTTTCCCCCCACCACCACCCCATGAGAAGGATAATGGCAAAGTTCTGGGCCAAGAAAAGTGCTGGTTTAGCCATAACAAAAAAAAAAAAAAAGAGAGAAAGGTATTAGAAGAGAAAAAGCCTAGTTTGAGCTGTCAGCAAAATCTCTGGGGTGAAGGTATCTGGCTGAAATGTGAGACTGGGTGTAGAAAAGCCTTTCAGCTTTTCAAGATCAAGATGCATTAATATTATTATCATTATTACTGTTATTATTATTGCTGTAAGGACAGGAAACAATGGCAATAGGATGATGTTTCTCAGAAATATGATGGGGAAGAGGATGCCAAGGACTGAGAACCTGACTCTGCTCATATGGCTCCTTATGAGCACTAGCAGAGGGGACAAATGACTGAGAAAAATAGTCTGTAAAATAAATGGGTGATAATAGTTGTGTTTAGTAAACCCTTCCAGCTGGGAGGTAACGTTTCCTGACACGGTACAGCCTCTGCACTATACCGAGGCACTGCCATGTGTCTCCTTCCTCCTGCTGCTGTGCAGACAGCATCTCTGGGCAAGCCTCATGCAACGGAAATCAGCCAGGCAGCTGAGTCTTTCAACCCTTTCAGGCTCCCCATTTTCTCCCCCCACTGACTTGGGGGAGAAAAACAGTTCTCCCTTCACCGATTGCCTTTTCTACCACATTGTGTCAAAGCCCTTGAAATCACTGTCTGGTAAATTTGGCTTTGAGCGGGTGACACATCTTGTGTCTACTTGATTTGCTCCATTGCGCTTACACCCTCTCTCTCTGATACTTGCATCCTCTCACATCAGCCAGTTCTTGTCACCTAATAATTAAAATACCAGCCAATGAGAAGGACAGTGCTGTTGCAGGGACAGGACAAGGTTAACCCACGCCAAGCATCAGCTTCTCAATGATGTAGCTTTGCTAGAAGAAGGCATATAAGAACAGATTAACATTCTGGTGCTGGTGTTAGACAGCAGTAGAAGGAGAAAAGCTGTTTCTGTTACTGACTTTTTGTCGTTAATAACTGCTTTCAGGGCAGTGGATATGTCTTTCGAAGTCATTTCAAGTATATTCAGTGTCAGTCCTGCTCCTCGTGACTCTACTCGCTTGGCGTTGTCCATCTGGTCTCCAAATAGAGGCATTAGTACCATTGGCACGGCATTGCATATGCCCTCGTAAACACCGTGTGAGCCTCCGTGAGTGATAAAGGCACGAGTCTTAGGGTGAGCTGTGGAGGAAAGAAAGATTTGCTTAGCTATTTCATTTATTAAGTCATAGTAACACATCCCTGGGGAAAAACTTGCACAAAAATGGCACTGGTAGGTATAAATCAACAACTTTTGGCTGTCGTAACCATCATTACTTACGGACAGACTTAGGACCGCTGAGAACAGGACATTACAGGTGATTGAATGAACCTTTGGTTGTAGAGCTCTGTCTTGGTTTGGGTAGTCTCTGGAAAGCTTTGGATAATGTTCCAAAGCTTCTCGGATTTCAGGATGAAGTAATTTTTTGACAGTAAGGGTAGTCAAGTGTTGGAACATCTTTCCGAAGAGGGTTATGTCATAATTCAACAATTTTGAAGTTGTGATTGGATAAGTTTCTAAAAGACCAGCTCTTGTTCAAACACCAAAGGCTGTGAGGAAGGCCTGTGACCCACAGTGATACAGGGAGCCTGCACAGGTGATGCTAATGGGGCCTTACAACAGCAGTATCAGATTAGAAGAAACACACTGGTATCACCCAAGGTATCTCAGACCTACCTAGAAGATCATTCTGTGGCAGCCATTTGACAAGCTTTACGTTCTTCGGCAGGTTGGGGGGTGTCTGTCCCGTGTATCGCCACAAAACCTTTCAAGAGAAGTGAACACAGTGTCAGTTCTCAGCAACCAGCCTCTCGATGCTTCTCAGTGGGTTTGAAAAGCACAGCTCAAAACTTTTGTGGTGCGCAGAACCCGTTCCATCGTGCGGAGCAGCTGGGGCGATAGTTTCTTCTGTCATCGGGAAGCAGAAGACAGAAGGGAGGACAAAGCACACTGAAACTTGAAGGTAATCATATTCTGTATTTGAAAACAGTCTTGCTGTGCTGAAAGGGGAAGAGGGAAACCGTACCGTTTGAGGGACTGTTCCCAAGGCTTCTGCGATTTCTGTGGCTTTCTTCATAGGAATCTCAGAGACCATGGAGCCCAGTGAGAAAACAACAATGCCGTGTTCTCCAGAGGCATTCACAATAGCTTCAAATTCCTGCCAACATAAAGTGTATCATTAGTCAAAGTTCCTTCCACATAATACCTTGTAGTTTCTGTCATGTTCCTAAAAAACTATCTGGAAAGGCAATAAAATGAACAGTCAGCACAAGAAAATTATCACCAGGAAAATTATCTATATGAAAATGAGTCCCAGGGAAAAAAATGGGCACAGGTGGATGAGCACTTTGATGAAGGTGCGTGAGTGTTTGTAGAATTGAAGCTTGAACAGAGATTTAGGATGGACGTGAGAAAAAATTTACTTTACAACAGTCACATGGCAAAGCCTGCCTGCTCAAAGATACCAATTTCTGTGCAGTAAAAAAGATGTTGCACCAATTAAGGAGATCGATTCATCATCATACTTTTCCGGGCAATCCGTCCCTAGGTGAATACATTGTGGTTTGTTTTCATGTTTATTGCAAGTCAGATGCTCTGGCTTTAGAGTGGATGCTCTTCTTTTCAAACCATGTAGCTGCAAGAAAGTATTAAGATTTTGAGAAGTGTTCTGACAGTAGATGGCTCTGATTTCTAGTATCTGGATTTGTTGGGTCTTCTCAGAGTATGATGATATAGAACTGCTGCCAATTTTCTTTAATCCGTTTTGTTTGTTTGATTTAAGTAAAAGGACTAGGAGATCTGTCACTTGTATCCAAGAACAAAAGGATTCTAATGAAGCATAAAAATAGCCGAGGGCTGGAGCAAAAATCCTGTGCCATAGTAAAATATTTTGTAAAGCCAGGGAAGGAAAGTCAAAACTGGAGGGGATTGCTGCAGGCATCAGAGTTAAATGAGTGGAATAAAATGAATTAAATGTTCCTGTAAATCTGTCAGTTGAAATGTTAGCTCTAGAGTCTAACGATGTAACTCAGACTGATCCTCTTAGTTTACGCTCTGTATTGTGTTTCTGTGGCTGACCGGAGCACCATGGCCCTTTACTTGGACTAGACCCCAAGTAGAAGGAGCCGTCAAAGGTTTGTGGATAGCTGCACCCTGAACTGATGCTCTCCTGGGGGCAGAGGAGGTGAAATGTAACTCTTGCTTCAGGGTTTGCTCTGTCTTACCAGATTTCTGTGAAGACACGTTCTCCGTTAAGGCATCATAGAAGTCTGGCTGGGAACTCGGGGGTCTATCCTATATAAACTCACAGACATCTGAGAACTGCAGAATCCTCCCCAAACTACAAATGTGCTTTTGGTACAAAACTCTTTGGCAGTTCCTGATTCAGTGAAACAGATACAGCTATTTCAGGCCCTTCTTATTTTCTGAGGAACTAGTCACACCAGTTTTACTCTGTTCTTTAGATTTTTTTTTTTGTGTGCCAAGATTTGACCTTCTGCTCAGAAATGCCACTACCATTAGGAAACATTTTGCAGCCCTGCTTTGGGAATAGGTGGTTTATTTTTATTGATTATTTTTAGTAATGTCTTTTTAACTGGCAGCTGCTTGTATTGGTGGGTGCTACACATGTCCTTTATAAAATAACTGCAGCCGACACTGACTGAAAAATAAGAGCCAGCACTACGAATTAGGAGGGTTTTTTAGTAGAAAATGGCAGCGTGATTCAAGCCAAATAGTTGCAGTTCAGATCTGGGACAGAGTATTTTTACACAAAAGAGGATCTCTTGCAGTGGCCTAGGATGATTTGGCCTGCTGTATCACCCTAGCTATCACCAAGTCTTGTTAAACAGGTATGCAAAACAAATTTACTGGAAATAGATAGCCAGAAAATAGTGGAGAGGGGAAAAAAGAAAAAAAAAGAGAGAAGAAAAAGCCCAGCATGTTGTCTGGGAATCTGGAGGTCTCCCACAAAGTAAGGTACTCCTCAATGCACAGGAGATGCATAGGTACAAAGTGCTTTCCTAGCACTTCCACCTTCCTCTTCAGCCTGTTACTATTTATTACTGTCAGGAGCTCCATCTCATGGTGAGAGCAAACAGTGCAGCCGTAGCTAAACTAGGGCAAAAAAAAAACCAAACTAACCTGTGATAATGCTTTTTCGTGAGTGCAGCTTATGCCTCCAACCAGGATCATATTAGGCATTAGGGGCCTGGGGTACTCAAACACAAAGTCATATTTCATGAGCCAAATGGATGCACGGCTCAACAGCTCAAGCACTGTTGCCTCTTGTTGGAGGAATTCTTTGATCAAATGATCATACGGCGCATGAAGGAAGCTGCAGGCCAGGGAACTGCTCAGGCTAGCTATGAGATTGCCCACGCGCTGGAGGAACGCCATGTGGTCCGTGTAGCGAGTGAAGAACCTGGGAATGTAAGAAGGAGGATTTGGACAGAGGGTAGCGTGGAAGTCTAGGCTGCATGGCAGTCCCCGCACGAGGTACACGGAAGGTAGGGAGAGATGTTCGGCTACTATCTGTCCACATAGGAAAAAAGGATCCATCAAGACAGCATCAAATTTGCTTTCTTCGAGGTATCCAATCAGTTCTTTGTTAGATAGAAGACGTTTGCAGGAATCAAAGAACATGGTTGTAATATTTGCTATTTTTGAGAATTTTTCCAAGAAAGGTTGAGGTGTAAAACTCCTATAGCCCATCTTTTTAAATTCTGCCTCCACGTACTCCTTGGTGTAAGACACAGAATATGTTTTCATGGTATAATGCACCGACGAATTTATCCGCAAATTTATCTCTGGTGCAACCACCACGATTTCGTGTCCCCTCTCTCTGAGCCGCTCCACAACCGAGCGCATGCTGAGCCAGCGGCTGCCGTCGATAGGCACAACCAAAAGCTTCCCGCCTTCAGAAAAAGTCCGCAGGAGCAGGAAAAACACAACCCAGGAGGCAAGGGAATTAAAACCTGGATTTGAAGAAGCCATTTTCCTTGTGCTGTCAGCAAAGTTTTAAACAGCTGTGAAACTATTGCAGGAGACAAAGAAGGAATTGTGAAGGACTTTGCACTTTTATCTTCACTAAGGCAAGTGTTTAATTTTTAACGGACTGTATGTTTGTGGGCAGAAATGAGGGTAATTTTTAACTGGGAGTAAAGGTTGGGTTTATCATCTGTGCACAAGGTGAAGGCTTTAAGCAATTGGACACTGCAAGGTAAAGGTGAATGCTTGAAATTAACGTTAGAGGATTGAAATACTTGCGGGAGAAGTGTCAAGCAATTGGCCATGTGTCACACTGAGAGACTGAACGGAGTTTTGAAGGGTAGGCAGCATGTGACCCAGCAATCCCTGTCTTAGTAACATCCAGTTAATGATGAACTCCCTGCCTTGAGTCTGGTCAGCGATTGGACGCAAAACTTGGAACGGAAGCCTGACCTTTGGATTACGATGTGCTACTGGAGTGCAAACAAGAAGCAGTGATGGACAGAGATTTGATATAATGAAGGTTGATAAGGTTTATCTTCAGATTTGTTTCTATATCGTACTAGTCACAGTGAAAGCCTTGAGTTTACAGCGCTGAACGTGATGCAAGCTTAGCAGTAACTTCTGCTGTTGCAACACCACCGCGGTCTGGAAAACAGAGTAAGCGACTACATCTGCACTATTTGCACAGCCCACTAGCAAGATTTAAACAAGCTAGTGAGGGAGGGTAGATACTTAAAATCCTGAAGGCTCCTTTGTCCAATTATCCTACTATATATTATCTTACATTGCTTCTTACACAAACTTAGAGGCAAAAGAGTTCCCTCTACTGTCTTTGATTGCATACTCCTGGTTTTGGGCTGTTCATCCGCATTATCAGTCTCTACGGCATGCTGTGAGTGAGGACAATTAGACTTTGATGAAATTTTTCAGTCACTCAGATTCTCATTAGCTGAAGCCTCTGAATGAAGAGAAAATGTCTGCTTGAAAAAACTGCTCTGGCTCACACAGGAATTACACGTTATTTCTAACAAGATCAGAGAAAAGATTCTGCAGCCTAAGCCAGGCAAAAGTTAGTTCAAAATGTACAACCTTGGCACGGACTTAGTTCCATTTTTTCATTTTTCATCCAGTCAAGTTTCCTGCAATTAATCGGTATTCCAGAATTGTTAGGGATATAAAATCATGACCTAGAAGTATTTTGTCATTTTTCTAGATAGAGCATACATCCCATGATTCACTAATATTGTGGTGTTATGCTTATGACAAGCTAAGCTATACTGAGGCAGCTACCTAATTTAGACAACTTCATCTGAGGTCTCAAAGAGAGCTGCTCGCAATGCAAGACTTGTGTTCGTCTATCGGAGTCTGAGAGTCTTACTTTTGCATCGTGCCATCCTGGTATTTGATCATGTATTGGCTCAAGCACAAATACTACTGTAGGAAGCACTTTAAAACGCAAATCTTAAATAACCAATAATAAACGCTGTGACACTCTCAGCATAAACAATGTCAAACCTTTGGTAATGGCTCCTTCTGCTCGCAGTTGACACCTCCAATATAGACCATATTTGGCATTATTGGGCGTGGATACTCAAAAACGAAGTCATATCTCATCAGCCAAATTGATGCTTTGCTAAATAGTTCCAGTACGGTTACTTCTTTGTGAAGAAACTCAGAAGCTAAGATTTCGTATTTTGCATAAAACAGATAGCACAGCAAATTCTCTGAAAACCCAACCAGGAGGTTCTTCACACGCTCCATGAATGTCATGTGATCCGAACTGGACATGAAAATCCTTGGCACGTAAGATAAAGGACTGGGGCACTGCGCGGCTTTGTAGTCTAAGGTACATGGAAGACCACGCATGAAGTACACTGAAGGGAGAGAGAGATATTCAGCAATAATTGGTCCGCAGGGCAACACAGGATCCATCATAACGGCATCAAATTTGCTGTCCCGGATGTATTTCATTAGTTCTTCATCATACAAGAGATTCCGACAAGAAGAAGAGAACATAGTAGTCACTTCTGACATATTGCTGATTAAAATTGTAATTTTTTCTAGAACAGAAGGGTTATCAAAACTTTTTTCACCGATGGAATGGTAGAATCTATCCAAAAACTCCTGTGTGTAAGGCACAGAGTATGTTTTGATGGTGAAAGATTGTGAGCTTTTCATCAGCAAAGAGGCATCAGGAATCACCGCAACTATTTCATGTCCCCTCTCCCACAGTTTCTCCAGAACCACACGCATGCTCAGCCAGTGACTTCCATCCTGAGGCACGACCAAGAGCTTCCCACCTTCTGCCAAACTCCAGAAAGAAAGAAAAAGAGCAAGCGCAGTGGATATCTGGTACCTCCACATAACTGTCGTGGGGCCGTCAGCAGACAGAGAAATGAACTGTTCCTTTTCACTTCTTCCAAGCAGCGTATAAAAGCAAAGAATAGTTGTACCTCATTTATAACTTGGTGGTCTTTAACCTCAACAAAATCTTTACTAAGACAGGTTGTTGGAGTTCAAAGATAACGTTTGAAATGGTAATAAAAGCATTGATAAGAGTGATCAAGGGTTCTAAAGCAAGAAGCATTTCTATGCATTTAAGTTATCTTAAATGAGTCAGAAAAATTAGCAGGGTCTTAGATTGATAGTTGTTTGCAGAGAGATTTTTCTGGGTCAAGGTCATTTCAAATGAGGCACTGTGCACTCAACTCAAACCAGGGATCAACTTTTATGGCCACTGAACTTCTCCAGAGTTGATAATACAAGCACCATGTTGCACTATTGATGTGAATGACCAAAGCTTCCAACTTTCTCTCTTACACCTTTGCTCAGAAAGTTGCTTGGAGTTCACACAGGATGTTCTACATGGTAGGCAGGAGCAGGCACACCAAGCAGTAATGTCACCAAAGTGTGGGTAACATATTAACCACCTTTTTATACAAACAATGATGTAGCACAATAGGCAGTTCTTGCTCAAGAGGGGCTATAAGAGTTCATAGATCTGTGGCTTGAGGCCAAATGTTTTTTTAAATCAGTGAGGCAGCAGAATATGCAGTCCTTGCTCAAAAAGGGCCGTGAGAGTTCATAGGTGAGAGGCTACAGGTGGAACATTCTTGAGAGTTCTTAGTAATAGCTACTTTTCTAGAGAAGTTAGTAAGACGTGACTGTGGTATGAACCAAGGGAGGTCCACACTTGTGTCCTTTGCTTACCAGAAGAAGCAGAGAACAGAGTTTCTGAGCTGCTTCTGCTTGTGATAAGATTTTTAAGGAAAAATACACCAAACTAAATACAAACTATGTTGGAAGTCCTGCTCTAT
Organism: Trogon surrucura; assembly: GCA_020746105.1. Taxonomy (NCBI): domain Eukaryota; kingdom Metazoa; phylum Chordata; class Aves; order Trogoniformes; family Trogonidae; genus Trogon; species Trogon surrucura. Next base: position 47,160,023 of record CM036621.1, on the reverse strand, counting down.
ACAACACTCGCAGCCTACAGCTACTCAGTGGGGAGTAACAATGATGACAGAACCAAACTTTTCTGGGTAAACAGTATTATCTGGAACACAAATGGCAGTTTGAGATATTTGGACTAAACACTTAGAAGAAGCTTTTTACCTCTGAGGTTTTGAAGGTTTGCCTGTATAACAGCATGGACAACTTGATCTGATATGGAAGACAGGCTGACTCCAAGGACTTGTTTAGGTATCCCAGTCAGGTTGATCTGAATGGGATTTGAGTGCCTAATTATCCTTGAGAACCTGGGTTGAAGCCGCAGCAAATTACACAATAGAAACCCAATGGAATAAGCACCTGTAAACAAAGCAATGTCCTTAGATAGGGAGAACATGCCAAGGCATATGAAAACTTTCAAGATAAACCTAGAAAAACAGGTATCTGCAGTTTGTGCTTAAAAGAAGTGCCTGAGCAAGCAGATCTCATCTGCCATTGAGGCATATTTCATGGAAAGGCAAAAGGTGGATGCCAGAACTTTGCAAGTTTACAAAAGCAAAATAAGATAGGAACGGTAGCTGAACAAGAGCCATTGCTGGCTGGAAAAGAGAGTCTGTTTTAGAGCCCCCTAGCCAAGCACACCTGGCCAGAGAGAGCGCCGAACAGTTTCTTCATGCTGGGCAGCAGCCTGGAAGATTTCTCTTGGAGCAGGTAGGAGCGATAGGAAACCTGGTTTGTGAAACGGCTTCCTTTGCCAAAGGGTGTGATAAGCACATTCCAATGTGCTAATTCTAAGTGTGTTCTAAAAAGTTTATTTTGCTAGGAGATTCTCCATGTGGGTAAAAAACACAATTATAAGCCAACAAGGACTGTAACTTTAAGGAAACCGCATTAAAGGGGAAGGAGATTCAGACATCAGTGCACTCCCGTTCTGCAGCCTGTTCAAGTAAATCTTTCTAGCTGACTGTGAGGTGATATTAAAAGGTGAAGGTATTCTGATGTGCCAGAGAGTTAGCTGCAGTACCTATGCCTGCATTTCCGTGTTTCAGCAATAAAGCAGAAAAGGTCTCACATAACAAGGTGATTCAGCACTACCTAAGCCCTAAGGTGGCAGCACAGACTCAGGTAGTTAACCCAGAGGTACTGTGACCCAACGCTAACAGGTAATGGGCTCTCAGATCTTGAATTTGATATATAGTCACCTCCGTAGAGTTGTTAAGTTCTGCCAACATTTCAGCCAAACACATGTATCTGTGTAATACTAATATAAAATGCTATAAAACAACATTAAATTGAAAAGGTAAAAGAAACCCAAAGCAAACCCTTAAGGATAAGGGCACGTTCGTAAGAGTTTAAAAGTTGTGTCACTGGATTTTGAGTAACCTGCAAGCACCCTCTCATGTGCATATGAGTCCAGAGGCTGAAGTCCACAAGTTAAGCCCATTTCAAAAGCAAGGGTGAAAAGAGATATCTCTCAGGAGAAAGTAAAGCTAAAGTGCACAGTTGAGTGCCAAGGTTGTACTCTGGAAACGGTACAGTGAGTATCTGTACTTAGGGCAAGTCATGATTCTGCAAGTCTACAAATCCTGGCAGTCAGAATGTGCCTCTTATTAACCCCACAAATACAAAATGTTGCTTTTGCCTACAAAAAAAAAATCTGCTGGTGTTGAGAGGCAACTTTTATTTATTTTTTTTTTGTGGTGTGAAAAAGTACTCCCTTTTGTTTGCTTTAGGCTTGCTGCTGCCTCATTTCAGTGTTAGTCATAGGTCAAATATTGGGAGAAACTGCCTATCAGCTCCCCTTTCACCTTTGCTGTACTTCTCAGGATTTTGTAGACCTCTGTCACCGATCCTCTCTCATAGGTTTAGCTCCATGGTTTATTCCATCTCTGCTTTTCTAGAGTGAGTGACAAGTTTGAATGCTCTTAAAAATGCTTCATTTTTACTGCGTGAGATTCAGCTTCTTCTGAAAAATCAGCCCTTATTACACTGTTTTGCAAAGTCAATATCTCAAAAACTTGCTTAATAGGTATAGAAGCTACAATGTTATTCTGTGAACCACAGAATATATCTGAATACGCATTTTAAAAAATACGAAATAAATCCAACATTTGTTTTATGAGAGTAGAATAACCTAACTTGTACTTTACTTCTATGATGCCAGTTGATACTTTAAATAAGGAGTCAGCAGGGTGCCCTTGCAGGCACAAAAGCAATAGCATCCTGGGCTGTACAAATAAGAGTGCAGCCAGCAGACTGAGAGAGGTGACCCTTCTCTGTTCAGCACTTGGGAGACATCTGGAGACATGTACCCAGTCTGAGGCTCTCCATTACAAGAAAGCCATTGTGCTGGAGCAAGTCCAGCAAAAGCCAAGAAGATGGTTAGGAGGTGGGGCCAATGATGCACAAAAAGGGGTTAAGCAAGAGAAGCTTGCTCAGGATTCGGAAAAGAAGGCTAACAGGAGATCTTATTGCTGTTTTTAACTACCTTAATGGAAGAATATAAATAAGACAAAGTTGAGAAACTGACAGTGACAGGACAAGAGGCGACAAGACGCATGATACAGCATGGAAAATTCAAATTGGTAATAATAATAAACTGGATATAATAAAATGTTTTCTCTATAAGGGTCATAGGAGATATTCAAAACTTGGCAAGACATAGAATGAAATGACCTGAAGTAACTCGATCTGCTTTGACTGGGAGGTTGGCTGAGATGCCTGCAGGTGACCTTCGAACCCAAGTATTTTATGAGTCTATGACAATTCAAAGCAGAGAATCCTTCTTTAGAGAAAAAAAAAAAGACAGGAATGTAGGGGAAAGCGGCAATGACAAGTTGGACCGCAGGATGAGTGAAGGTCTCCTCAAATGAAAGTCTAGTTTGAACTGTATTAAAAGTTCTGAGTAGAGGCTCTGAGCAACCTGCTTTAAAGTCAAAGCTGGCTTTGAGCAGAGGAACATGACCAGTGGGGAGTTTCCCAGAGCTAAATTAATTTACAACACTTTCTTCATTTTTACACTGTTATGTTTGGGTATCTTCCCTGAAAGGAGTACTCTTTGCAAAGTAAAAGCAGTTTGAAATCCTTTTACCCACAGAAAGAGATCCTTCTAACAAAACCCGGGCTACAACTTTTCAGAGTACGTAAAAGCCTGCAAGAATGACAAGAAAACACAAAGCAAGACCCACCTGAGTTAACTTCTTGTGAGCACAGTTTACTCCTCCCACCATAATCATGTTGGGCATCAGTGGTCTTGGAAAGTGTAAAACAAAGTCTAGTTTCACGAGCCAAATAGAAGCTTTGCGTAAGAGATCTGGTACAGTCAAATCCTGGTGGAGGAACTCAGAAGCCAGTTTTGCATATGGTTCAAAGACAAAATCACAGAGAAAATAATTTGAGATCTCAAACATCAGATTCTTCACCCGCTGGAAAAAGTTCATGTGGTCTGTAAGGTCTGTGAATAACCTGGGGACATAAGAAGGGGGATGGGGACACTGAGTGGCTTCAAATTCTAAACCACATGGTATTTGCTGCAGAAAAACCACAGAAGGGACTGAAAGATGGTCCGCCAGTATCTGCCCGCAGGGTAGGAGTGGGTCTGTGAAGACAGCATCAAACTTGCTCTCCTGAAGATGTTGGACAAGCTCTTTGTTGTACAGTAAGTGTGCACAGGTAGACAGGAACATGGCAGAATTATTTTTCAGTCGATCATACGTTCTACGAAATCTTTCCAGAAAAGATCCTCCTTCAAATACTTCCTGGCTAGTTCTCAAGAAAGCATTATTCAGCTCTTCCTGTGTAAAAGGGACTGGGTACATTTTCATAACAAAATTCTTTGTTGGTTTTATGTGTAAACTGATCTCAGGTGCAACGACGACTACTTCATGTCCCTTCTGACTGAGGATGTCCAACACTTCCCGCATGCTGAGCCAATGACTCCCGTCCAACGGCACCACCAGCAGCTTCCCACCCGCAGCCAAGCTGAGCACGGACAGGAGCAGAACCAGTGTTGCCATGAGCTGCGGATGAGCACTGAGCACCAGGGCCATTCCTGCAGAAATCCAGTGAGTGTCACCCAGAAACGAAACCACTGGCTGCACTGAAGCAGTAGCACCAGCTCCACGCCTTTAAGCAATCTGTGCTTCAGCTTCAGCTTTTGATCCTTAAGTTATTTGCTGTGTGGTAAATGTATAATCATCCATTTGATAAAAGGCCGCATGACAAGTATGAAGTTCAGCCAAGTCCACGGGCTGATGGTTTATGATGGACCCACCAGGTAACCCTCATGTGTTTCTGATAGAGGAACAGTAAAGAGTGTTCTAGGAAGGAGGCAGGAGTGGTTCTGGGTGGGACTGCAGTTCTGATAGCCGCCCTCTGGCTGAAGCATTTGCAAGTGCAGGAGATGTGTGACATCCACATCACCACTCAGCCTAGCAGAGGCTGCTCCCTTCCCCCTGGGCAAAATCCGCCCTTCCGCCTCCCGCACCCCTGTCTCTTTGAAGCCTCATTTCTAGGAGGCTTATGGCCCCGTGGCTATGTGGAAGAGCTGTGCAAGATTGTTTCCAGAGTGAGAAGACAGATGAAGATGGAAGTGCAACCAGTATGTTTAGCACTAGGAAGTACTACGAGTTTCTGCAAAGGTACAAATGAATGAGGGTTTTGGTTAAGTTCCTCCATGTGGTGTGTGACAGCCTTAAAAGCTGGATTCAGAATAACGCCTTGAGGCTGCTGCAGAAGGTGTGCCCTTTTGTTATTACTACTGTGCCCATGCCCAGCATGAAAGGTAGGGGACTTGGAAGATAGAGCTGTTCCCTCCTCAGCCTGCTAGTACTTCTTCTAGAATGACTTTTCCTCTGAGACCTCCCAGATGAGAAAGGTCCTTCAGTGTCTTATTTTAGGACCAGTGCTGGGTCCATCTCTTTCCTTTTCTACCTGATGTGTTTTGGGAGACCTGCATTGAGATAGAGATGCAGGGCCAGCTCAAGCAGGGCAAAATGTATTGCGAAAGTTAGTGAGGATGCCACAGCTGAGATGTAGCAGATTCTGCTATGGTGTTGTAAACCTGATAATGGAATTAAATGCCAGCACAGAACCTGTAGCATAGATCCCAGAAGCCTGTATGTCTTGTAGGCAAGTCACATAAAGCAGAAACACAGTATGAGAAGCTATGTCTGTGAGATCTGGAAGAGGAGGAGAAGGAGAAGGCTCACAAAGCTAAGGTTACCATGGACTCTTGCTGCTGTAGCAAGTCAAGAGAAGAATCTGCAGTAGGAATTTGTTTTTTCTTCTACCAGCAGACAGTTGGAGAAGTCCCACAAGTACAGTGTCATCCACCAAGTAAAGACAAATGTGAAAGATCAAACTCAGTTTCACTGGTGGCTATAACCTGTGCTCTGATGGACATCAAAACATCTTATGCCCTTCCCACTATCTTTTCTTTCTCCTAACTCTAGCAAAGAAGTTGAATTCATCAGTTGGTGGTAGGAGGTGTTTGAGAGGAGGTTTCTGAGCAAAGCTATATCACATCACAACGATCAGCCTCATTGACTTTCTCAGTCACCAAGGCAAAATCTTCTGAGGCCTGCCTGTAAACAGAGATGGCACTTCCTAACCTGAGAGTCCCCAACCTGCAACATTCCCCCTGAGTCCAGCTTTGGAAATACCCATGTGAAGAAGCAGGCAAATTCATTGACAAAGAAAGAAGTGGTAAGGCAGCAAAGGTTGTACCAGGAGAGAAGCCTAGTATGTATTTCTCAGTAAATACCAGACCCTCCTATAGAAATTTTTTCAAAGACGTATGGGCTATAACTAATTGCAAGGCTTTGACAGCCCCTCAGGCTTGCCTGCTGCTTTTCCAACAAAAACTAAGGGGGAAGGAGAGTACCAAGTTAGGCAACGTTACACAAAATGGCTTTGAATGCACATAACAAAAAGGCCTGTACTGAGCATACTTTGTAAGTGAGAAGGTATAGCTGCCTACACAGAAAATGGAAAGGGAGAGAAAAATAATTTTGTTCATAATTACTTGCCTAACACATCGTAAATGGGAACTTAAATCACATCTGCAACACAAAATCCCACTCGTGTGAACACAGAAGTCTGTCAGAGCAAGAAGTAAAAACAGAGCATGACCCACCTGAGGTAGCTTCTTGTAAGCACAGTTTACTCCTCCAATTACAATCATGTTAGGCATCAAAGGTCTTGGATAATCTAACACAAAATCTAGCCTTAAGAGCCAAATGGAAGCCTTGCGCAAGAGATCCAGTACAGTCACATCTCGCTGGAGGAACTCAGAAGCCAGTTTTGTGTATGGTTGAAAGGCAAAGTCACAGAGAAAATAATTTGGGATGTCGAACATCAGATTCTTCACCCGCTGGAAAAAGTTCATGCGGTCTGTGTGCTCTGTAAGACCCCTAGGGACGTAAGAAGGGGGATTGGGACACTGAGTGGCTTCAAATTCTAAACCACATGGTATCCCCCGTAAGAAAAACACAGAAGGGATTGAAAGATGGTCTGCCAGTATCTGCCCGCATGGTATTACGGGATCTGTGAAGACAGCATCAAACTTGCTCTCCTGAAGATATCGGACAAGCTCTTTGTTGGACAGTAAATGTGCACAGGTAGAGAATGCCAAATCAGAGAATCTTTTCATATTTCGATACGTTCTACGAAATCTTTCCAGAAAAGATGGTTCTTCAAGTGTATCTTGTAAAAACGCTTGCATATTTTCACTCAGCTCTTCCTGTGTAAAAGGGACTGGATACATTTTCATAACAAAATTCTTTGTTGGTTTTATGTGTAAACTGGCCTCAGGTGCAACGACGACTACTTCATGTCCCTTCTGACGGAGAATGTCCAACACTTCCCGCATGCTGAGCCAATGACTCCCGTCCACTGGCACCACCAGCAGCTTCCCACCCGCAGCCAAGCTGAGCATGGACAGGAGCAGAACCAGTGTTGCCGTGAGCTGCGGATGAGCACTGAGCACCAGGGCCATTCCTGCAGAAATCCGGTGTCGCCCAGAAACGAAACAACTGGCTGCACTGAAGCAGTAGCACCAGCTCCACGCCTTTAACAATCTGTGCTTCAGCTTAAGTTATTTGCCGTGTGGTAAATGTATAATCATCCATTTGATAAAAGGCCACATAAAAAGTACGAGGTTCAGCCAAGTCCACGGGCTGATGGTTTATGATGGACCCACCAGGTAACCCTCATGTGTTTCTGATAGAGGAACAGTAAAGAGTGTTCTAGGAAGGAGGCAGGAGTGGTTCTGGGTGGGACTGCAGTTCTGATAGCCGCCCTCTGGCTGAAGCATTTGCAAGTGCAGGAGATGTGTGACATCCACATCACCACTCAGCCTAGCAGAAGCTGCTCCCTTCCCCCTGGGCAAAATCTGCCCTTCCGCCTCCCGCACCCCTGTCTCTTTGAAGCCTCATTTCTAGGAGGCTTATGGCCCCGTGGCTATGTGGAAGAGCTGTGCAAGATTGTTTCCGGAGTGAGAACTGATGAAGTGAAAGTAGAATGCCAGGTTTTCTGCACCTCATGCGCCCTAATTGTTGCTTTCAGCATCTGAGATGTGCCTCAGGGGATGGAGGGGTTTGCTCTGTGAGCTCAGTGGGCAGAGCAGAGATGTATGAGCACCCTTTGAGGGGTACTTTCACTCCAGGCTCTCCCGCAGAGAAGTAGAGGAGGATCTACAGTAAGACCTGTGCACATTGCTGTCTTCTACATCTGAGGCACCCAAAGTGCGTGCCACATTTGAGAGGTCAGCCTAATCACTAAGCCTGCATCCAATCCCTTAGAGCATATCATGCTGTGCTGGATGTGCCAAATCAGACCTGCTCTGTAGCTTCATTCATTAGGACTGGGGTTTTGAGCCTGGAAAGAACTTTTAAGGTTTTCTGAGCCATCCCATGTGAGCTGATTGTGAGAAAAATCCAGCACTTTGTCAGAATTTGCGGGTGGTAGGACAATCTCTTTAGCTGGTGGATTCAGCATCCCGTCACATACCTTCGTTAGAGTAATCTAGAGTTTCTCTTTAGGTGAGCGTACCTTATGAGAAGGTGTAGCTGCCTACACAGAAAATGGGAAGTGAGGAAGAAAGTGAGAGAAAAATAATTTCTTTCACGATTACTTGCCTAACACATCCTAAATAGGAACTTAACTCACATCTGCAACACAAAATCCCACTTGTCTGAACACAGAAGTCTGTCAGAGCAAGAAGTGAAAACAGAGCATGACCCACCTGAGGTAGCTTCTTGTAAGCACAGTTTACTCCTCCAATTACAATCATGTTAGGCATCAAAGGTCTTGGATAATCTAACACAAAATCTAGCCTTATGAGCCAAATGGAAGCCTTGCGCAAGAGATCCAGTACAGTCACATCTCGCTGGAGGAACTCAGAAGCCAGTTTTGTGTATGATTGAAAGGCAAAGTCACAGAGAAAATAATTTGGGATGTCAAACATCAGATTCTTCACTCGCTGGAAAAAGTTCATGCGGTCTGTAAGGTCTGTGAATAACCTGGGGACATAAGAAGGGGGATTGGGGCATTGAGTGCCTTCAAAATCTAAACCACACGGCATTACCCGGAAAAAAAACACGGAAGGGACTGAAAGATGGTCTGCCAGTATCTGCCCGCAGGGTAGTACAGGGTCTGTAAAGACAGCATCAAACTTGCTCTCCTGAAGATATCGGACAAGCTCTTTGTTGTACAGTAAGTGTGCACAGCTAGAGAGGGTCATGTCAGAAATTCTTTTCAGTCTCTGGTATACTTTAAGAAATCTTTCCAGAAAATATCCTTCTTCAAATACTTCGTGTGAAAACGAATGGAAACTTCCATCCACCTCTTCCTTTGTGAAAGGGATTGGATACGTTTTCATAACAAAATTCTTCGAGGGCTTTATATGTTTGCTTATTTCAGGTGCAACAACGACTATTTCATGTCCCTTCCGACTGAGAATGTCCAACACTTCCTGCATGCTGAGCCAACGACTCCCATCCACCGCCACCGCCAGCAGCTTCCCACCTGCAGCCAAGCTGAGCACGGACAGGAGCAGAACCAGCGTTGCCGTGAGCTGCGGATGAGCACTGAGCACCAGGGCCATTCCTGCAGAAATCCGGTGAGTGTCACCCAGAAAGAATAGCCCCAGCTTCAAGTTTCGAAGCCATCTGTGCTGTGCTTTCTCCAGGTGATCTTTATACTTATTTGCTGTGTAGTAAATGTATAATCATGGGTTCACCAAAAGTGGAATAAGAGATGCTAAAGTTCAGCGAATTTGGCAAACAGTAGTCAGAACAGCAGCTAAACTGGGGAACACCCACTTTTTGTGTTGGATGAATACTGGGATTTATGGAAATTGTGAAATTCAAGAGGTGTGCTCAAAAGTGCTGATTAACAGACCGTTAATTTTCCAAACACGAATTTGCAGTATAAGAAAATTCCTCCCCTCCTGCCAGTCCAAGTCATTTTCTCTTTGTAAAGGATTAGCAAAATATTAATGTTTTACATGTGTCTGGTCTCTTTATCAGGTTTATATCTCTAATATTTTAATGAAAATGGAAGCTTTGCTATCAAAGTTCATTTCCCTGAAAGGCCTCTTTTTGGAAGGATGAAGTAGGGGCTGGAAAGGAGGAAGGACCAAGAGCACGGTTTTTTGCCAGATATATTTATAACTGGATTAGCAACCCAGAAATACCATTCTGGATCAGTCTTGGAAGAGTACGCCACCAGGCCATGAAACCAAACAACACTAACACATAGACAAGGTTTGCAGATAATCAGCCCTAATTATGAAAATTTTTGCACAGAAGTAATTTTTGACCATACAGTAATTTACTATGGAGACTGATAGTATGCACCAGAATTTCTTTAAGGACATTTGCCAAACTATGTCTTCTCTTGGTACATGCTTTGAAGGGAAACTTTTCAGAAGGCAGCGTAAGCTGTTGCAGATGTCTCAGTGCTGGCTAGCAGCTACAAAAACCTCCAGCAGTTTTGCAGAAAATTCTGTGAAGAATCCATGTGCTGAAAGGATAAGCCTAGACTGACAGAACAATCAGAACTTTACCTGCCAACTGACGCATTATGATGCTTTATTGTTAAATTATGAAAGGATGGTTCTATTAACCAAAAAGATTCATTTTAAAAATTAGTTTCAGGCAGCAATACTGATCTGGCAAACAAAAGCAGCAGACCTGTCTGCTAAAACCTGGATCACCCTCACTGGCAGTTGATCGAGTGGAGTGATAAACTGCTTCCATCTAGCCCAAGGAAAACAACTGTGTGAGCAAAAATGCTTAGGCCTTGCTAATGCTACAGAAGAGTACTTGCAAAAGTGGGAAAGAATTAAAATCAACCCAGTTTTTCACCTGTTTTCTTTACAGTCTTTACCGTATACCTTAGTGCACATATGAATGCTACAAACTCCTGTATACGATTACATACACACAGGGCATTTGCAAACAGCATTCTCACTTCAAACATTCTATCAAGGAAATCACTGACCTGAGATAATGGCTTTCTCTTCCCACAGTTTATACCTCCAATAAAAACTATGTTTGGCATCACTGGCATGGGATACTCAAAACCAAAATCCATTCTTTTAAGCCAAATGGATCCATGTCTTAAGAGCTCTTTCATTGTCACTGGTCTGTGGAGAACTTCCGAGGCCAGAATTTCGAATGGCAAATAGGCAAAATTGCAAAGAAAAGATTCTGATGACTCGAGAAGTAAGTTTTCCATGCGCTGGATAAACGTCATGTGGTCCGAGTTGTCTGTAAATGTTCTTGGGACATAGGAAGGGGGATCTGGACACTGAGTAGCCTGCAAATCAAAACTGCAGGGGAGTCCCCGTAAAAAGAAAACAGATGGAATAGACAGATGCAGAGCCAGTATTTGTCCACATGGTATAACAGGGTCCGTGAGAATAGCATCAAATTTGCTCTCTTGAAGATATTGCATCAGATCCCTTCTATGCAGTAAACTGCTACAGGAGGAGACATAGAGATCAGAGATGACTTGAACTTTTTCATAAAGTGCAATAATTCTTTGAAGCAAAGGTCTTCTCTCAAAAAGATCATTTGCAAATGAATGCATGATTGTTCCCAGTTCTTCCCTAGTTAAAGTCACTGGATACGTTTTGAGAGTATAATATTCAGATGCCTTCACATTTAAGTTTACTTCTGGCACAACAACAACAATTTCGTGCTTTTTCTGGCTGAGGGCCACCAGCACTGAGCACATGCTGAGCCAGTGACTCCCATCCATTGGTACTACCAACAACTTTCCACCGTCAGCCCAAAACAAAGGAGACAGGAAAGCCAAAACCCCCACAGAAGCTAAGTAATTGTATTTACTTACAGGAGCCATGTTCCTAGAACTCCAAAGTCTGTTCATCTGCCCTGGCCTAAGAGACTTTAAGTAGACCCACACATCCCTACCAGTTCTCACATTCCCCGCTAACGATCTGGCTTTTCCAGCCAAACCAGTCACCAGTAATCATTCAAGGCATTGATGAACCATTTAAGGAACCTGATAAATCAGCCTGGGTTGGACAGAACTGGTCTTGGTATCTGAGGCTCCCTTGGGATGGGTCCTTTCTGATTGATTCCCTCTGCTGATTGGTGTTAGACTGAAAATAAAACCAGACACTGCAAAACCAAAATCCCAGGTCTTTGAATAGTGCTGGCACTTGGAAGTAACTGGGTTTTCTAAAAGCAGATAATAAAATGCTTTCTTGCTTTCCTTCTTTGTGATTAGCATTTTACAGCTGTTCTGAAACACTTGTCAAGTTCATGTTTAAAATTACAAGTTTATGCCACTATGCGGCATGGTATCTGTGCCGATCCTAAGGAGAAGACTCTGTGATTTACATAGAGCTCAGTGCTGGGATTCAGCACTAGGTACAAATTCATTACAATAAGAAACACTGCATAGAGGTTTGCATCAATGAAGGAATCTACCAAATCTGTTCTGTCATGCACAACATTCGTTTGTTCTCATCCCAACCTATCTCTCTGTGCCTTTTTTGATCACTTTCTTCTTGCAGGAGCATTAAGAGGGAAAAGCCACTGAGTTCCAACTTGTACCTAATTGAATGCAGGAAAGGCTAGACCAAAATAGCCAATAACAGCCCTCTTGTTTCAGGTCAGGAATAGATTTTAAATGGTAAAAGGTGATGTTATGACTTCAGATGAAAAACTACAAGCAAGATACCATATCTGAGCAGTTAACAATTACTTGTGATAAACTTGTCAACTTGCAGTATTATATTTTGCTGTTAGATGTAACCATGTAACACAGAGGCATAGTCAGAAGACAATAAGAAATGAGGACTCAATAATCAGTACTCCTGCAGTAAATGTTGCTGCTGGACTATGATCTTTAGCCTCTAAGTAAGATGGGAGTGAGAGTGAGCTCTGTCTTCAGAGGAAAGTGATTTTAACCGGGAGTTGCCATATGGTCTCTCTGGCAGACAGGATGCTGCTTTCCCAGAGGACCTGCCTGGGTTTGTCCCTGAGAAGCCATTAAGCAGCTCTGATGGACAAAACATATAGGGAAAAGCACTACCATGATAAAAGTGGGGGTTGATGGCAGTTGGAAAGAGATCTTTGTGAAAAAGCAAGATGTGAATGCTAGCAGCTCAGCAGAAATAAGTAGTACTTTCAAGGGGCAGTATCAGGTGAAGTACTGGGAGGAGTAGAGCAAAGCCTGAGGGCAGTTGAGCTTGGCTCAGGGGAAGATGTGCCAGGCTTGTAAAACGCAAATCTATTTTCTTGTGAAACTTCACTCATTCTTGTTCACAAAAGCCTAGAATTTGGGGGAGGAGTAAGAGTGGTGGTGGGGAGGTGGAATCCATTCCCTAAGACTCAGCCTAAGGCTGGCTAGTGAACAAAGTTCAAAGGAAAAATGGAGGCAAATCTATTTTTAAGTAACATTCACAATGGATAAAACTTTATCCTTTCTAGGAAACAAAGTGATTTATTGCTGAAACGGCTGGATGACACTAACTACAGATTCATTATCTGCTGAGGAGAGCTGTCTCCTCTTGTATCTCCTTTTCCATTTAATCTCTGGCTTCACATGAGGTTCTGCTTAGACCACAGGCAAGCAAGAATATACAACACACCCAGCAACAAGCCAACATACATCATGAGCACCAGCAAGCTAACATACATCACATGCATGGCTTTATCAAGTACTTTTTAGACCACAAATGCACAAGCAAACACCCATCAGCATTCCCCTGTCCAAACTGAACATCTCCTAAAAATGGAGTCGAGAATTCAGCTGTCTAGTTTTTGTGATGGAAGCCGTTGTTAGACCAAAACCTTTGACACAAAATATTAGCCTTCAGCTCAAACATAAGACTGCTGTTACAGAAAAGAACACATGACGCTATTGAGCATAACCCAGTAAGTTATTCTTCTGATTGGAAAATCAGCTAATGCTCTTCAAGAAATATTCTTCTGCCTCTTTTGTAAGGCAAAGAATTTTTGGAAGAGCCATTATAACTCACCTATCCTTTTTGCATTAATTTACTGGATGATACGGTGTTTTGTACCTGACTTCATCCGGAATTAAACATGCACGGGATCCCCTCACCGAACAAAATGCTTACATTGGTCAGATCCAAGAAAAGGAGATGGAACCACATTCTGGTTTTCATGTGGATCAGCTATACAGAAAGTGTTAATCTAAATTATCTCTTTAGGTAAGAAACACCCATATCAAATACACTACTAAACCCCACACAGATCATGTTAGGTGTATGACTGCTAGAACTTCTCCCTTTTTATACCTTTCCCAGCCAGTCACTGACCTGAGATAATGGTTTCTTCTGTCTGCAATTTATGCCTCCAATGAAAACCATATTTGGCATTATAGGCATGGGATACTCAAAGGCAAAGTCAAGCCTCTTCAGCCAAATCGATCCGTGACTTAAAAGCTGTGTAATCGTCATTGGCTTTTGGAGAAACTCTGAGGCCAGGCTTTCAAATGGTGAAAAGATAATACTGCAGGTGAAAAGCTCTGAAACGGTGATCAGGAAGTTCTTCACTCTCTGAGAGAATGTCATATGGTCTGTATTGAGAGAGAACAATCGTGGGACATAAGAGGGTGGGTCCGGAGCCTGAGCAGCATGAATGTCTATAGCACATGGGACGCCCCGCAAGAAGAAAACAGTTGGGATAGAAAAATGCAAAGCAATTATTTGTCCACAGGGTGTCATAGGATCTGTAAGGAGGGCGTCAAATTTACTTTCTTCAATGTATTTCATCATCTCTTTGTTGTACAGTAAGGAACTGCAGGAAGCTTCAAACATAGCAGAGGACTTTCGGAAACCATCCCAAGTATTCAAAAATCTAGTCAGGAAAGGCTCTTCACTAAAACACGCTGTGCCAAATGAGCGTACAAGTTCTTCCATCTCTTCCGTTTTGAAAGGCACAGGATACGTTTTCATTTCATATATCCCTGAGGTGTCTATCATCATTTTGCTTTCTGGTGCGATAACAACCACTTCGTGCCCTCTCTTGACCAGTTCACCCAGCACTTCCTTCATACTGAGCCAGTGGCTGCCCTCCATCGGGATCACCAGAAGTTTCCCAGCAGTGGTAAGACTCAGGCAGCACAAGAAGGGGAGAAGCACCGCCACCAGCATGTTGCAAGCTGGACAGACAGGAACCAGTCCATGAGAGAGACTAAGGGTGGTTCACAAGCTTTTGTAGCTATGCTCCACCTATGCAAACACACCCTTTGGCAACGCTTTCTAACGATAGCTCTGCCCTTGTGACTTGCCCCACGTTTCAGGTGTTCACAGACTGCACGCGATGGAGTCATGGCAGGCAATAAATGAAAATAAAAGGTGGAGATGAGGTTTGTATTTCAAAAATGGGCTTGCATGAGCACAGGAAAGGCGTGTCTCCTATCACCCACTTCACTCACGCAAGCTGAGATTACAGCTCAACCTTTTTTCTTCTTCCCACAGTAGGACCACAGCCTCATGACACTTCTTACCATAAGCAACCCAGCAACTTTTGCTGACAGTTACTGATAGCGTGCTCTAAGGTGCATGGGAAACCATGAAGGAAATGCATACACAGAGAGGATGGTCAGAAACAATGCTGACACAACAAGGGAGTACTGGGTCTATAAGAGCACACTGAAATGACTCTTTTCCATCTAGTGTTGGAGATCTCTGTGCTGCTGAAGACTAACAGAGTTGTCAGAGAGTGTAGTAGGTTGGTATATTTTATAAGTATTTTCCAATGAAGCTGAGGTAAATTGCACAGTGAAACATAAAGATAAATATGAGGAATCAACGTTAAAGTACCTGGGTTTTGTTTTTTGTTGCTTTTTTTTAAATCAAAGCCAGATGGTACAACTGAGAACAATTGATTATTTTTTTCATTGATGCAAACATGGGGTTTTTTGAAGATAAGTAGCCAATAGAAAATCCTTCCCCATCTGTACATATAACTCCCATCTAACCCCTTATCCTATCAGGTATAAAACTAAGCTGCAAAACAGCAGTTCACCTTTGTACCTTAGATAACATAAACCAACAACACGTTTCTAATTCATGAAATCACAAGTTCATGGCCGGTGTCAGTTCAGTTCATGACTGAAACAGGTCATCAACTCTGTGGGTCCAATCCTTCTCAGCTGTAAATTGCTAGGTTTTTAAAATGTTGCTGATAACCTCTCACCATAAAAGTTTTTAAGTAAGGGATGGGGCAGGTGCCTTTGAGACACAGTTTGCTCCTCCATGGCATTCAGGGCTCTACATCACTGGTGGAGCTTTCTTTCACGTGCGGTTTCTGCATCCTTATTTTCAAACCGTCTTGGAAATCTTTCACCTTATTGAGAACCTGCACTCAAAAAAGAGCAGCCATCTCCTTCACCCACACTGTCCCCCTATCAGCAGTGCACGTGGGATTAACTTAATGGGAATTTTCAAACAGCTCAGGAGTAGGTGATGCACAGTAACAGACCTGTTCCTCATAACCTCTAAAGAGGCTGTCAAATGAACACTAGAATAAGATGCATTCAAGCTAGACTGACAGATGAAGAGAGACAGTCACACATGTCCCATGTGAGGCATTTAAAGACATCTGCTTGGGTGTTTCAAATCTGATCAGCAATCTCTCTCACTCTTGACTCCATGCCCTTTTGAAAGACCCCCTGTGAGCAACTGCAACTCCTTTTCTTTCTTTTGAACATACATAACCAGCTAGAGTGAACCAAGTGGCACTAGAGACTGTCCTGGTAGGATGATCGGCTCTGCCACTTCCAACACAAGCACTAAACATATTTATCTGGACTGAAGAGGAGGGTATCAGGACTTTCTTCTGCACTACTCTGTTCCAAGGCTACTCACAATTTGCAAAACTTGAATATCCCTTTTCTGCTTTCCATCTGCTACAGAATATGTTGTACTTGATTCAGAGACCTGGTTGGTACCCAGAAACCTGAATGGGAATTTACAGAAGACATCTGCACCCAGAGAAGTTTAAAAGCTAATTAATTAGCAAGGTTTTGAAACCTTGATGTAACAGGAAAGATGTAAATGAATCAATCTGGCAGATGAACATGAGAGAAAAAGAATTGGTGAATAGCTAAAATCTTACATCTTATAACCTTCAATGTGTATGAAAGGAGAATGAGTATACAGAAGTACAGATGGACAGTCCATGAGACAGCTGGGAAGGGAGGACACCGTGTGGCAGATAGGGAGCAGCCTGTGCTTATGAATGGTCTTCAGGATTTTTCAGAGCAATATACCCAAGTCCTCCAAGCCTGGCTTTGATTGTAGGGACAGATCTTAGAGAGATGGACAAGGAATAAGAAGCTTAGATGAAGTGGAAGCTACAAAGTCTGGCTCCTGTTGGGGAGGAAGGTTTGCAACTCATAAAAATTCAGGTGAGCTTCAGTTCAACAAGGCAACTTATCACTGGCATTAAAGTTACATGCCACTTAAATTTTCATATCTTGTCAGACTTTAGATTTGCCAGGATGTGATTTAATCTGAATGCCAGATACTAGGAAATAACATTTCTACATCATTAGCTGTCTATTTTCAAATACCAAAGTGTCATCAGTTAGATTTTGATCTAAGGAGAAGGCTTAAGCATTTATGTTCTTTCCTTTTCATAAAAACAAAATAAAATTTTATACCTGAGGCAGTTTTTTCTTCTGATCACAGTTTATCCCTCCAATAAAAACCATGTTCGGCATCACTGGTCTTGGGAACTCAAACACAAAATCATATCTCATCAGCCAAACAGATCCACGGCTCAGAAGGTCTACAGCTGTCACTTTCTTTTGAAAAATCTCGTATACAAGTTCTTCAAATTGGGCAAATAGAGGCTTACAGTAAACAAACTCCAGCATAAAGACCAACATGTTCTTAATGCGTTGAGCAAATGTCATGGTATCTGAATTATTTAGGAACAATCTGGGGACATAGGAAGGAGGGATTGGACACTGAGCAGCTTCAGAATCCATGCCGCAAGGAAATCCCCGCAAGAAGTAGACGGAAGGAACTGAAAGATAATCAGCAATTATTGGTCCGCACATCATAATTGGATCCGTGAAAACCACATCAAATTTGCTCTCTTTCAAATGCCGCATCATGTCTTTGTTGTGCAAAAGACTCTTACAGCAGCCAAAAAAGAACCTGGAAATTTCTAACGTGCTTTGATACATCGTAATAATAACATTCAAAACAGATTGTTCAATAAAATGAGCATTAATGAATGACTTGAGTGCAAAAGTGAATTGTTTCTGATCAAAAGGTACTGGATATACTTGCACTGTATAATTGTGAGGCTCCTTCGACTTCATATGCAAACTTGTTGATGGTACAAGCACAACCACTTCATGTCCATTTTGCTGGAGTTTCTCCACTACTGGGCGCATGCTGAGCCAATGACTTCCATCCTGAGGTATCACCAAGATCTTTCCACCTTTAGCTAAGTTTAAAGATGATGCCAGAAGAAAAAATATCCCAATACACTGGTAAAAATACTGAAATGGAAGAGCCATTTTGGTGGAAGTAAACCAGAGAGTTCTGCTCTGGAGGCTTCTGACACAGTCCTTTATATAAAGGTCCATGCAAGCTTTAACTTTTTTTTGCAGGAAACTTGTTGACTGCAGAAATAAATATTTAACTTGCCAGTATTGTTGTCAGCAAATTTAACTGGCTGGATACAGACAATACAAAGTTCATCTTCCAGTGTCAATAAGACAAGAACTCTGTTGGTGGGATGGCTACAGTTTCCAATGGATTCAACAGACTCCCTACTTTTAGAACCAGACCATCAGAGCAAAAACTGTGGAAAAGGTGAGGCAGCAACAGGAAGGACATATTTTAGCTTTTTTTAAAGACAAATTAGAGGTAAACAGAGAACAGAGAGAAAGGATGTGCAGATATTTTCTAACCTGAACTGCAAGCAGTGAATGGCACTAAGGGAAGAAGACAGCAAATTGATGCCTCAGCAGCTACTTGTTATATGAGCAGCACTAAAACTAGAAGTAAAACCAAATATCTGTTGAGGTAGCCTGTGTTTTAATTTAACCAGAAGACAAACTTTTCATGGAAAGGGAAATAAAGCTAGTAGTTCCATTTGATATGAGGGAGTTTTTCTTCAAAGAACTGTATTTTACAGTTTTCTTCAGTATCTCTTTTTCAAAATACAGGAGATAGAGGAATGTGGACAAGAGCAAACTGAAGAGGACAGTGAGATGATCGGTTTGGTTAGAGCAGGCATTTCAGGCTGATACATACTGTGCATTAAAGATGTACAATGCATAATGACTAAACTTTCTTCTTCAAAAGCAGTGCTGCTTTAACTTGCCTGACGTTGAGAATTGCCATCGCAGTATAAGGCAGATAAACAGTATTATCAACTTTAAAGGTGCTCAACATCCTTTACAAAAACGTGATGTGACACCAGGCTCATGTGAACTGCCTCTAGGTTCACCAATATCTTGAATATTCCACGAAAGAAACCTACCCTAGTATTTGATTCTTGAACAGTGACAACTATTGCTTCAGAGCTGAAAATGAATAGATCTCCTATAGCTGTACTAATCTTTGCTACCCATGTTAGCAAATTAACAGTACCCACAGACACGAATGCATCCCTTCTGAGGTCACATGAAATGACATTTGCGTTGTGAAAGGCTTTTGAAAAGCATCTCTGTGTACCAAGTATGTGTGCACACTTTGGTACTGCTTAGTGTATTCTTCAGCTTCTTGGCAAAGTCTTAGAATTCCACTTTAATTGCATATTTCAAGAGAACCAGTTAGAAATGTCTCTTTCTCAGGGCTTCCCAAGTGCTGCTGGCTGTGGCAGGAGGATTTCAGAACAGGACTTATTTTCTTAATTCTTGTGCTGGAGAGACAAACCACAGTATTCAGTTACACTTCTCCTTTACTTGAATAACTACCTACTTAAATCCAAGGCTAGTTTAATATTATATGTTAACCATTTTTTAAAAGAAATAATAGGTGTTTTAAGTTAAAAAAAAACAAAACGAAACCAGGAGCCACTTTGAATGGTTGCTATAGCTTAATTTCTGATCTTTGCTTTGATCAGATCATATGAACTATGTTTTTACAAGCTGCTCAAAAGAGCAACTTTGCATTAACTTTGGCTAAAGATGAGATATTCATCAAAGTGTCTCAGGGCTCACAGTCCGAGTTCATTTGCGATGTCCACCCTAATGAGGGACCACTTACCATGCCAGCCTTCAGGTACTTCTGGAGTCATTAGAGAATGAAGCTGGTGCAGGACTTCTGCTTAGCCCAGGTATTGGGTCTGATTTCTTGTGAGCCTTGTGTTAAACCTCCAGGCTCACTGAGACTTGGCAACTGGATTTATGTGTCTGTTAATGAACATGTAATTGCTACGGAGACAAAGGTCTCTGCAAAGTGCAGCACAAGAGGAAATTCAGCCTGAGGCAGCCAATGTCGTTATCTTAGTCAATGAATAAGTGCAGTTTGTGTTCCCTTAGGCCCAGTCCTGTGGCTGCGTGTTCTCCTGCTCCCTCTGAGACTGCAGGCTGTGGACAATGCTTTACAGCTCAGGAGGGTCAGGGAGACAAAGATCCCTGTGCTGGATAAGACAAAAGCATGAGCTCCTCAACACCTTAATGCCGTCAGCTACCAGAGCAGGGAGTCCACCCGGCCATGTCAGATCTGACAGAAGGGAGCCCTGGCAGAAAGGAGCCCTCTTCTGGGAATGAAGTCTGATTTCTCTGCCTGTGGAAAACTATGGTAAGGGGTGTAACAGAAAGGTCTGCGGCTTAAGCTCCTCGCCTGAGAAGAGGATAAGCATTTTGAACCTCTTGCCCTCTCTTGCTTCCTTAACCTTTTGTTTTCTTTGTCTGTTGAGCAATGGGCTACTGGGTTTCAGAGAATTATCCTTATCATATGATTACATGTCTGAACAGAAATGATCAACCAAGGGCTTACCATTGTGTATGGATAGGTAGATTTTTTTTCTCCCACGTGATTCACTTCACATTTATTTACACTCTATTGCATTATTGCCTTGCTGCTGAGCACTGTTGAAACTGAAATAGGAGAAATTTCTCTGCTGTCTGTAGAAAACATAGTTAGAAAAGGCAGACTAAAGATAGGAGGAATACAAAAGGTTTTTCCAGGTCTGGAACATGTGTTTTCCACTAAATGACACGTGTCTGTGTGAAGATGGGAGATGCCAGGTATAAAATGGGGGAAGAATGGCTCTACCCTTGTAGCTACCCTTGTACCTAGCTACAAACTGTTTGCAGCTCTGAGACCATAAAGATATAAAGACTTATGGCACACAATCAGCAAGAATTTGCTCCTTAAATCTCAAAATACAAAGTGCACTCTCGAGCCTCATGTGAGACAATATCTTATTTATAATTTTACTCCAGTGTTCTAACTTAGAATATTATTGTTTATTTGCCTTATTCTTTATTAAGTTCAGTGGACTATGCATAAGCCTGCCAAAGAGTTTAAAAGAAATCTCCAAGAAGAAAGAAAAAAGCCCTTCAGCTCAAAGATACTGTACTGCAATTATGCAGTGATATTGTGTGTGACCACATTCAGAAGTGAGGGAGTAATTTCATAGAAAGCGATATGTGCCCTGCTTTATGGCTGGGAAGAAACATCTAGCGCTATTTATTTATATATATCTCTAGTTTAGAGACTATATGGTAACTATCAAAATAGATGTCAATTTTTAGATTAGCATTAAATACCCTGCAGAACAACTCTGGTAAAAGCAATTGCAAAAAAAAAAAAAGGTAGAAAAACTTACATGAGTTTTGCAAACAAGTATCTTTCACCAAATACACTATTTTAGATTCATTCTTACCACTTAAACATGACATTAGGGTTTCACCATCATCTACAAACAGAAATAAATTAACATCGACAGCCAGTTTGGGAACAATATGGGATGAAAAGATAACCAAAGCAAATTAACTGAGCTTAGAGTTAAAAGATGACTCTCAGAGGATGGTCTTCGAGATTATGCTCAGGGGAAAGAAATACTTGTCAGTCTGCATGAAAATGAGACCAAAACTGCATATTGTTTGATGAATTATATACATTCACTGAGGATGGTAAATCGTAGAGACCAGATGAAATCCATTTCTTCTTCCATTTGTTACAAAAATAATTAATTAAAAAAAATACTTTGATTCAGTCAAGGTAATTTAATTTCCGTTTGTGGAAAACAACTGCGAAAGCTGACTGTATTAAATAATAACCAGAAATAATAATAAAAAAACCCCAATAGCACTAAATTTCCAGAAACCATGTAATCACTTTTCAGTGGAAAATATATATGAACGAAAATTCCCGTACCTTAGACAGTGGTTTCCTCTGAGCACAGTTTATACCTCCAACAAAGACCATATTGGGCATGACAGGTCTGACGTACTCGAACACAAAGTCAAATCTCAGAATCGAAATGGAAGCAGAGTTAAAGAGATCTGTCAGGGTTACATCTCTCTGAAGAACTTCAGAGGACAACTTTAATGCATCTTTGTAGTAACCGTTACAGTACTCAAGCTCCAGTAGGGAAATCAATGCATTTTCCACTCTCTGGAAAAAAGTCATATGGTCCGAATTGAAGGTAAAGATTCTCGGGACGTAGGACAGAGGGCTTGGACACTGTGTTGCTACATAGTGTAGGTTGCAAGGAAGTCCTCTCATGAAGAACACAAACGGAAGAGAAAAATAATTTGCAAGTGTTGCTCCGCATATAAAAAAGGGGTCTGTTAGGACAGCATCGAAGTTGCTTTGATTCAAGTACTGCAGGGTCTCCTTGCTCCTGAACAGGTCCTTGCACTGAACAAAGAATGTACTGAAAGTGTGCACTGAGGCGTTGTATAGTGCTATAGCATTCAGTGGGAAAGGCAGGTCCTTCAGGTGAATGGCAACATACTCCTGAAAGGCATTATCCAACTCTTCTAGTGTTTGAGACACTGGGTGTGTTTTCACCGTGTATGCGTCTGTCACTCCCGTGTTCCAGCTGACTTCTGGCAGAAGCACCACCACTTCATGTCCTCTCTCAGCGAGCTTTTCAACCACAGGCTGCATGCTAAGCCAGTGGCTTCCAACCATGGGCACCACCAGGAGTTTGCCTCCATCTGCCAGGCTTGGAAGGAGGAGGATAAAAATCCAGGCAGAGCAGAGCTGCAAAGTCATGTTCCTGTGGCCAGAATGTGGACTGGGGAAGAGTCTTCTCCTTCAGGCTGTAGCCTGAAGCTGCTTTTGGTGGAAGCAGCTTAGTTCATCTGTGGAGTTCTGCTGCTTTATAGATAATCTTCTAGTTAATGATTCACTGCTTTGTGTTGTGGGTGGTTTGGGATTTTTTTCATTATTGAATCATCAAATCTGACATCCCCTTCCTGTTCTGAGTCATCAGAGCTCTGCAGTGTTCAACAGAGAACTACACCACAGCGTGCTAGTCAGATTTCTTAGGATTTCTCTACTGATCATTGTCTTGTCTTACACCTTGGCCAAGACCAAAGAAAGCAAGTCTGGTGTGAACAATTCCAACACCAACTTTAACAAATGAAAGTTGCCTCAACAAATTTCATCGTGGTTGGAAAAATGGATGGATGTTCAGAGAATTTTTCTGAGGACAGAACGGGAGACCCTCAGGATAGTGGGAAAGGGCTGATGAACCAACTCTTCTGAGCTACCAGAAACCTCCACAGCCTGCAGTGACACCAGGAAGAGGCACTGGGAGAGGCTGACCTGGCAGCTGAGGCTGCAGAGATGCCTCAAGCTGAAGGCCAGACTCTGCTTCAGAGCAGTAACACCGTGGTTCTACAGCCTGTGACATGGGCCTCAGGCAGGTGAATGCTTCTCACCACTTGCCTGTACATCAAGCAGGGGCCAGGCCCAAGACACGCGCTGAATGTGTTTTAAGGACTACTCCTCATGGTTTTGTGGTCATGGAAGTGTTGGGTTGATGGTTGGACTTAATGATCTTGGAGGTCTTTTTCAACCTTAATGATGCTATGATTCTCTACTCCCCTACACAGGATAGAGCAATGTAGCCTCTGTCCCTCAGGAACACCACTTCTTTTCCCTTCCTTCCATACTATGGTCATTGTGATTGAATTAATTAGGTATCATTTCCTAGATGCTTCCCTCTCAGCCTTTTTATTTCTTTTCACCACTCAACCAATATAACTTTTTCCTTGTCTAGGGACACTACTAACTAAGTGGCAAAACACAGTTTTCTTTCAGGAACTTGCTGACTTTTCAGAAACGAAGATATTTGATCTGCAGTGTAGGGGGAGAAGCTCTGAGGTAAGAGTGAAAAAAATACTCTCCAAATCTTTTATGTTAATATAAAATCTAAGGGAAAAAAATCATTAGTAAAAACTAAACCATATTCTTATTTGCAGCTTTATATAGTGCACTGAGAAATGATCATTGGAAAAAGGATTGGTTTAGTAAACAGCATTTTCTCAATAAAGATTGTTTTGTGTATTTTGTAATGGAACTTCTCATTTGCTGAAGAGGTGTAAGCTGAGAACTGGTAGGGAAACGTCCTGCCCACCCCTCCCTTCTGCAGTAGAACAAATCAGCCATCCAAGCTTGGCAGCACCATAAGGTGTAGGGAGTGGGCACAAAGGCAAGGCCAGGTTGGGTGAAGTTATTCAGTAACTTAAAGGTGATTCTGAGTGGCTAAGAGTTAGTGAGCAACTACCTCAGTTGGCTTGGATATCTGGCAAGGGTTCCTTGATGACTTAAACTCTGCTTGGTTCAAAGGAGTGCGAGACAAAGAGTTCCATACTTCTCACACGTGTTAGCCAGTGCAAGAAGGCAGTAGAAACTTCGAAATTGGGTTAGAAGCCGCATAGCTGGGGTGTGCTGGGGGAGGAGTGGACAACCCCAAGGGAAAGCTTGCTCCCTGAAATGCTTATACACCAATGCACGCAGCATGGGGAATAAGCAGGAGGAGCTAGAAACCTGGGTTCGGGCGGGAGATTATGATCTGGTGGCAATTACAGAGACATGGTGGGACAGCTCACATGACTGGAATGTGGTCATGGGTGGCTATGTCCTTTTCAGGAAAGACAGGCCAGCCAGGCGAGGTGGTGGAGTCGCTCTTTACGTGAAAGAGCAACTACAATGTCTTGAATACCATCCAGGCATGGATGAGGAGCAAGTTGAGAGTGTATGGGTTAGAATTAAGGGGCAGGCTGGCAGGAGAGATACTGTTGTGGGTGTCTATTACAGGCCACCAGATCAGGGTGAGGAAGTTGATGAGGCCTTCTACAGGCAGCTAGGAGTGGTCTCACAATCACAGGCCCTGTTTGTCGTGGGGGATTTTAACTTCCCTGATATTTGCTGGAAGGACAACTCAGCCAGCCAGCCACAGTCCAGGAGGTTCCTCCAGTGCATCGATGATAATTTTCTGTTGCAAATGGTGGAGGAGCCGACTAGGAGAGGAGCACTGCTGGACCTCATCCTCGCTAACAAGGAGGATCTGGTTGAAGCAGTAAAGGTTGAGGGCTGTCTTGGCTGCAGTGACCATGAAATGGTGGAGTTCAGGATCTCATGTAGCAGAAACAAAATAGCAAGCAGAATTGCAACCCTGGACTTTGCCAAGGCAAACTTTGGATTTTTCAAGCAATTACTAGAGAAAATCCCATGGGCAAGGCTGTTTGAAGGTAAAGGGGCCCAAGATAGTTGGTTAGCGTTCAGGGACTGCTTCTACTGTGCTCAAGATCAGAGCATCCCAACACGTAGGAAGTCAAGGAAGGGAGCCAGGAGACCTGCGTGGCTAAACAGGGATCTGCTGGGTAAGCTCAAGGGCAAGAGGAGAATTTACAGATCTTGGAAGGCAGGGCTGGCCACTTGGGAAGAATATAAGGCTGTTGTCCAAGGATGTAGGGAGGCAACTAGGAAAGCAAAGGCCTCCCTAGAATTGAACCTGGCGAGAGGGGTCAAGGACAACAGGAAGAGCTTTTTCAAATACGTGGCAGATAAAACTAACACCAGAGGCAATGTAGGCCCACTGATGAATGAGGTGGGTGTCTTGGTGACACATGATACAGAGAAGGCAGAGTTACTGAATGCCTTCTTTGTCTCTGTCTACTCTGCCGGAGGCTGTCCTGAGGAGCCCCGTTCCCCTGAGGCCCCAGAGGAAGTCAGGGCAGTGGAGGAGTTTGCTTTAGTCGATGAGGACGGGGTTAGGGACCAATTAAGCAATCTGGACATCCATAAATCCATGGGTCCAGATGGGATGCATCCACGGGTGCTGAGGGAGCTGGCTGATGTCATTGCTAGACCACTCTCCATCATCTTTGCCAAGTCTTGGGAGACGGGAGAGGTGCCTGAGGACTGGAGGGAAGCAAATGTCACTCCAGTCTTCAAAAAGGGCAAGAAAGAGGACCCGGGTAACCTCACCTCCATCCCTGGGAAAGTGATGGAACGGCTTATCCTTGGTGCCATCTCAAGGCATATCAGGGATAAGAGGGTCATTAGAGACAGTCAACATGGCTTCACCAAAGGGAAGTCATGCTTGACTAACCTCATAGCCTTTTATGAGGATATAACAAGGTGGATAGATGATGGCAGAGCGGTGGATGTGGTCTACCTTGACTTCAGTAAAGCATTTGACACAGTCTCCCACAGCATCCTTGCTGCTAAACTGAGGAAGTGTGGTCTAGACTCTCGGGTAGTGAGGTGGACTGCGAACTGGCTGAGGGGAAGAAGCCAAAGAGTCGTGGTCAATGGGGCGGAGTCTGGTTGGAGGCCTGTATCCAGTGGAGTCCCTCAAGGGTCGGTACTGGGACCAGTATTATTCAATATATTAATCGATGACTTGGATGAGGGACTAGAGAGTACTATCAGCAAGTTTGCTGATGACACCAAGCTGGGAGGAGTGGCTGACACACCAGAAGGCTGTGCTGCCATCCAGCGAGACCTGGACAGGCTGGAGGGTTGGGCGGGGAAAAATTTAATGAAATACAACAAGGGTAAATGTAGGGTCTTGCATCTGGGTAGGAACAACCCCAGGTTCCAGTATAAGTTGGGGAATGACTTATTAGAGAGTAGTGTAGGGGAAAGGGACCTGGGAGTCTTGGTGGACAGCAGGATGACCATGAGCCAGCACTGTGCCCTTGTGGCCAGGAAGGCCAATGGCATCCTGGGGTGTATTAGAAGGGGTGTGGTTAGTAGGTCGAGAGAGGTTCTCCTTCCCCTCTACTCTGCCCTGGTGAGACCCCATCTGGAATATTGTGTCCAGTTCTGGGCCCCTCAGTTCAAGAAAGACAGGGAACTACTGGAGAGAGTCCAGCACAGGGCAACTAGGATGATTAAGGGAGTGGAGCATCTCCCTTATGAGAAAAGACTGAAGGAGCTGGGGCTCTTTAGTTTGGAGAAGAGGAGACTGAGGGGTGACCTCATTAATGTTTACAAATATATCAAGGGTGAGTGTCACGAGGATGGAGCCAGGCTCTTCTTGGTGACAACCACTGATAGGACAAGGGGTAATGGGCTGAAACTGGAACATAAGAGGTTCCGCTTAAACTCGAGAAGAAACTTCTTCTCAGTGAGGGTGACGGAGCCCTGGCACAGGCTGCCCAGAGAGGTTGTGGAGTCTCCTTCTCTGGAGACATTCAAGACCTGCCTGGACACATTCCTATGTAGCATTATCTAGGCGTTCCTGCTCTGGCAGGGGGATTGGACTTGATGATCTTTCGAGGTCCCTTCCAATCCCTAACATTCTATGATTCTATGATTCTATGAAAGGAGCTGCAGTGGGACGTTGTGTTACCATGATTGCTGCCTGTGGCACCGCTGGCGTGATGTGCGTGATCACAGAGGACCACAGGGAGAGTCAGTTGTGGCAGCAAGGGAGGTACCAGCTGGGTCACTCCAGGCGTGACAGCAGCGTTAGGAAGGCAGATGCTTCCAAGCGGGAGCTGCCTTCCCTGATTGCTGTCCAGGCCCCTCTGTGTTTGCAGTCCCAAGGTGCAAGGCTGGTACACTGAGCATCATCCCCAGCTGTTTTCTTCCTCAAGGCTTCAGCAGGCCTCTTCCCTGCTGGTCGTTTTGGGCGAGACCTCCCCTGCCCGGCCCACCCCGCAGCAGCAGCTCCGTCGGGCCGGGCTCGGCCTCCTCCGGCCCCTGGGCAGACTCGCCGTCTCCATGGCAACGCTCCCCCTAACCCGCGCGGCGGGGCGGTGTCCCCGCGAGGCTGCTTCCCGCCCTGCCCTGCGGCCGCCAGGGAACTACAGCCCCCAGAAGCCCTTGCGGCACCACCCGCCCCTCTGCCGTGAGGCTCCGGCGCCGCACTACGACTCCCAGCGGGCCGTGCGCGCTGGCCCGCCGCAGGGCTGCCTCGCCCGACCGTCTTTGCTTCGCCTCGGCGCCCCAGCTCGGCGCTTTCTTGCCCCGGGTTTGCAGGCGGCGCCCCTCGCTGCTGTTCCCTCTCTGGGGCTTGTCCGGGGCTGTGAGGTCCCGGAGGCGCCACGGCCTGTGGGTCCCGGCGTGCTTTGCGCGGCGCTACAACAAACATGGCGGCGGCGGCGTCGGGGCCGTGGCGGTGGCGGTGAGCGCCGGTTCGGCTCCGGTTGCTGGCTCTGAGCGGTGAGTGTGGCCGGGAGTTTGTGTCCCACCAGCTCCGGTGCTGCGGAGCGGCCGTGGGCACCTGTCCTCGGCCTCGCGTTGGTACCGGTGAGGCCGCGCCCGGAGACCGGGCCCGGCGCCGTGGGGGCTCCGGGCGTGGGGAGCGTGTGAGGGGGAGAGAGGAAGGTGGTACCCGCCGAGTTCAGCCTGGAGAAGGGAAGGTGGAGTGGAGGCTCTGAGGGGAGCGAGGCACCGGAACGGGTTGCCCACGGAAGTTGTGGATGCCTCATCCCTGAATGTGATTTAAGGACTGCTCCTCATAGTTTTGTGGTCATGGACGTGTTGGGTTGACAGTTGACGTTCTGACCTTGGAGGTCTTTTCCAACTTTAATGATTCTATGAATCTCTACTCCCCACATGGCTTGAACTGTGCAGCAGAGACTCAGCTAACTTAGCTAACGAGATGCTTCTGTGCAGGGGTGGGCTTGCAAGAGCCGTCAGCTCCACAGTGATGCTTTTGCCTTTATCAGTGCTGAAATGGTTAAATGCCCAAATAAAATAATGAAACACAGGGTAGAGCTGTGCAGCCTTTGTCGCTCACAAACACCACAACTCTCCCTTCCATACCATGGTCAATGGCATGAAGTTAATTACGTATTGTTTCCTGCATGTTTTCCTTTCAGCCTTTTGTTTTCTTTTTCCCACTTTACCCACATCTGTTAATCTTGCTTAGTGTAGGAAAGATACAGAGTAAGTAGCAAGCCACAGTTTTCTTTTGGGCACCTGGTGACTTTTTGAAAAACAATATATTTGACCTGCAGAGAAGGTCTGAGGGGTGGAAGTGAAAAAATGCTCTTCAAATCTTTTATCTTAATACAAAAGCTAAAGGGAAAAAGAAAAGATTAATACAGACTAAACTGTGTAATTATTTCCAGCTTTATATAGTGCCCCGAAAAATGATCATTGGAAAAATTACTGTTTTAGCAAACAGCATGTTCTCACAAAAGGTTGATTATATGTTTTATAATGGTACCTCCCATTGGCTGAAGAGGGGTAAGCAGAGAAGTGGTAGGGAAACATCCTGCCCTCCTCTCTCTTTTGCTGCAGGATGAGTTTGCTTTCCAAACCTGGCAGCGCCCTTAACATGGGAGGAGCAAAGGCAAGGGCAAGTTTGGTGAAGTTAATCAGTACCTCAGAGGTGATTCCGAGTTTCTGAGACTTTGCCCGCAACTCTATCAGTGTGCTTGGATATCTGGCAAGGGTTTCTTGATGACTTAAAATCTACCGGGTTCAAGGGAGTGTGAGATAAGAGTTGCTTATTTTTCAAATGTGTTCACCTGCACAAAAAGACAGTGGGTTTAATTTGGGTTAGAAGCCACATAGCTGGGCTATGGCAGGGGAAGAATGGACAAGCCCAAGGGAAAGGGGCTGCGGTGGGAACATTGTGTGATTGCTGCCTGTGGCTGTGTGGCCCCACTGGCACAGTGTGCATGATCAAGAGTACCACAGGGAGAGTCAATTCTGGCAGCAAGTGAGGTAACAGCTGGGTCCCTCTAGTCTTGGTGACAGCATTTAGAATGCAGCACAAATACCTGCATATTTCAAAGAGGGAGTGGCTTTCCTCTGTTTACTGTCCAGGCTCCTCTGTGTTTGCAGTCCCAATGCTGGTATGAGCACTGGCCAGCACATGATGGGTCCACACTACTTCAGGGAGGGAACTAGACCAGGAGGGTCAGGAGGAGAAGCATCCCCAGCCTCCATGAGGGCTCTTCTTTGCTGGAGTTTACCCACTGCTGGGCAGATGCTGAGCCAGTGACTTCCATTCTGAGGTATCACCAGGATTTTTATACCTTCAGCTACAATTAAAGATATCAGAAGAAGAAATATCCCAGTATGCCAGTGAAAACACGGAAATGGAAGAGAATTTCAGTAGCAGTAAATTGAAGATTTCAGCTCTGGAGGCATCCAACACAGTCCTTTATTTGAAAATCCAAGGAAGCTTTAACCTTTCTGCAGAAATATCTTGCTTCCCAGTATTATTGTGGTTATCCTTCAGTATTGCAATTGCTCGTATAACAAGAAAGGGGAACACACTGTCTTTGAAAATAGGTGAGCTTTGTTTGAACTTTCTGGCTGTTTTTATGTTTGGAAGTATGTCAGCACACTCCTTCCTTCACAAAATGAAGACCAGGGATGCCATCTTGTAGTAATACTTGTGCTTAATACCATCGAGTGGGTAAGTACCCAGTGAGGAACGTAGCCTGGTTTTGCTTTGAAACATCAACCTTTAAAATACACCCAGCAAAAGGAGTGGAAGTGGAAACACCACTTGTCTTATGGACTAGCCAAACTGAGGACACCTAACCTGAATGAAGAAGGCTGATGGCAAATCCTCACCTTCTGAAAGAAGTCAAACCCCCTGTGTCCAGTTCTGGGCTCCCGAGCTCAAGAGCGACAGGGAACTACTGGAGAGAGTCTAGCGGAGGGCAACAAAGATGATTGAGGGAGTGGAGCATATCTCTTACAAGAAAGGCAGAGAGAGTTGGGACTGTTTAGCATGGGGAAGAGAAGGCTGAGGGGAGACCTCAACAATGTCTATAAATATCTAAAGGATGTGTGTGTGGAGGATGGAACCAAACTCATTTCAGTAGTGCCCCATGACAGGACAAGGGACAGTCTCTCTAGAGAGACCTTGACAGGCTTGAGAAATGGGCCAGTGCAAACTGCATGAGCTTCAACAAGTCGAAGTGCAAGGTCCTTCACCTGGGTTCGGCCAATCCCAGGCACAAATACAAACTGGACACAGAGTGGGTTGAGAGTAGCTCTGAAGAGAAGGATTTGGGGGTGTTGATAGATGAGAAGCTCAGCATGAGCCAGCAGGGAGCTCATGCAGCTCAGAAGGCCAGCCGTGTCCTGGGATGCATCAAGAGGAGTGTGGCCAGCAGATCAAGAGAGATGATTCTCTCCCTTTACTCTGCTCTTATGAGACCCCACCTTGAATAGTGCGTCCAGTTCTGGTGTCCCCAACATAAAAGGGACATAGATCTGTTGGAGCGTTGTTCAGAGGAGACCACAAAGATGATCCAGGGGCTGGAGCACCTCTGTTATGAGGACAGGCTAAGGGAACTGGGATTGTTCAGTCTTGAAAAGAGAAGACTCTGGGGGGACCTTGTAACTGCCTTCCAATACCTGAAGGGAACCTACAGGAAGGCTGGGGAGAGATTTTTTACAAGAGTATCCACTGACAGGGCAAGGGGAAATGGGTTTAAGTTGAAGGAGAATAGATTTAGATTGGATTTTAGAAAGAAATTCTTCAGTACGAGCGTGGCAAGACTTTGGAATAAATTGTCCAGAGAAGTTGTAGATGACCCCTCCCTGGAGGTGTTCAAGGCCAGATTTGACAAGGCCTTGACTAGCCTGATCTAGTTGAGAGACGTCCCTGCCCATGACAGGGAGGTTGGATTAGATGATCTCTAAGGTCCCTTCCAACTTAAGCCGTTCTATGATTCTATAACAGAGAACAAGTCTCTTTTTGTTATTGCTACACTTGCCCATGGACTCAAGAGACACCCTCCTTTTAGAACCAGACCATCAGAGCAAAAACTGTGCAAAAGGTGAGACAAAAACTAGGACAGAATTTAAAAAAAAAAAAGAAAAATAAAAAGAGATAAATTAGAACTAAACAGAGAGTAAAAAAAAAGCTGTGTGGATCTGTTCTAAAAAGAGCTGCAAACAGTGAGTGGCACCAAGGGAAGAGATCGCGAACTGATGCCCCAGCAGCTCCTCGTTATATGAGCAGCACTTATATATGGGTTAGGGCTGGGCTGGGTACTGAATGCTTACAGACCGTCTCTAACCTCTCTCTCTCCCCAAACAAGAAGGGAAAGGGTATAAGGCAGAGAGACTTACATATGAGGAAATGAAAACAATAATGGTACTAATAAGGAAACAATGAGAATAATGCAGTATGTCCAAATACATACAAAACCAGTGTCAAACACAACTCCCCCTGCCCATTAACAATCCCCATCACTTCTACTAGTAAACACTGTCTGCAAAAACACGCTGCTAACTTCATAAAGTGCAGCCACGTAGAAGTGACTTAGCTGAAAAGGAAAATCAGGAACAAAATTGTTTCTATTTACTTCAGACAAAGACAAATAATAAAACTAGATGCAAAGCCAAATACTTGTTGAGGTATCCTGAAGTGTTGATTTCTGCTACTGGATTGGTTTTCCTGTTGTTAGATGAGATTTCTCACCGCCCTATGCTCTGGGTCTCACAAACAGGAAAAGGTTCCTCAAATGCAAGAGTCTGCAGATGACATAATTTGATTTCCCTTGATTTCCCAGCTTTCTGGATGATGGATCAGGCTTACACATTTTGTCAGCAGGAACCTTTCTGTCTCTGAAGCCAGTCCTTTTTTGAAGCTAAGCAGTTCCAGGCAGAAGGGTGACAGTAAAATGCAGTTTTGTAGCTGCTGACATGCACCTACCTTTTTCCCCCCTTACATTTTACATAGCACTGGAGATCCACTGCCATTTGCCTGCACAGGAGAAGGCAGTGTGTACTTTGGCTACCATGGCTTCAGAGGAAAAACAACTGATAAAAGTCATAGTATGCTGACTGTACATTGGAAAGTAACCTCACTCCAAGTCTTTCTAGCAGCAAGAAACAGCAGGCAGCTGAGCAAATCACAGAACAGAGATCATTTCTAGGGCAGCATTTCTTTCTTAAGCAGTGAAAAGAAATCACATGAAAATGATCATATGTGATCCTGAAGTTAGTGGCTGTATCCTAACACAAGAGCAGGTGGCACTTAAGGCTGCCCAGAACTGTAATGGGAACGTTGCCCAACTTCTTTAGGCCAATGTCTTTGATATTTATAAACGTAGTACTCTTAGAACCTCTCTAGATTTTTGTGCACAGACCTCTCTCAAATATTGTGCCTTTAGACTCACTTTAGAGAAGGTGTTTTAATTTAACCAGAATGGAAACTTCATGTGGAGGAAAAAGAACATACCTTAGACAGTGGTTTCTTCTGAGCACAGTTGATACCTCCGACAAAGACCATATTGGGCATCACTGGTCTCACATACTCAAACACAAAGTCAAATCTCAGAATTGAAATGGAAGCAGAGTTCAGGAGATCTGTCAGGGTTACATCTCTCTGAAGAACTTCAGAGGACAACTTTAATGCTTCTCTGTAGACCCCGTTACAGTACTCAAGCTCTAGGAGAGAAACCAATGCATTTTCCACTCTCTGGAAAAAAGTCATGTGGTCCGAGTTGAAGGTAAAGATTCTCGGGACGTAGGACAGAGGGCTTGGACACTGTGTTGCTACATAGTGTAGGTTGCAAGGAAGTCCTCTCATGAAGAACACAAACGGAAGAGAAAGGTAATTTGCAAGTGTTGCTCCACACATAAAAAAGGGGTCTGTTAGGACAGCATCGAAGTTGCTTTGATTCAGGTACTGCAGGGTCTCCTTGCTCCTGAACAGGTCCTTGCACTGAACAAAGAATGTACTGAAAAGGTGCACTGAGGCGTTGTATAGTGCTACAGCATTCAGTGGGAAAGGCAGATCCTTCAGGTGAGTGGCAACGTACTCCCGAAAGGCATTATCCAGCTCTTCTAGTGTTTGAGACACTGGGTGTGTTTTCACCGTGTATGCGTCTGTCACTCCCGTGTTCCAGCTGACTTCTGGCAGAAGCACCACCACTTCATGTCCTCTCTCAGCGAGCTTTTCAACCACAGGCTGCATGCTAAGCCAGTGGCTTCCAACCATGGGCACCACCAGGAGTTTGCCTCCATCTGCCAGGCTTGGAAGGAGGAGGATAAAAATCCAGGCAGAGCAGAGCTGCAAAGTCATGTTCCTGTGGCCAGAATGTGGACTGGGGAAGAGTCTTCTCCTTCAGGCTGTAGCCTGAAGCTGCTTTTGGTGGAAGCAGCTTAGTTCATCTGTGGAGTTCTGCTGCTTTATAGATAATCTTCTAGTTAATGATTCACTGCTTTGTGTTATGGGTGGTTTGGATTTTTTTCGTTATTGAAACACAAATCAAATATGTCTTTCCTGTTCTGAGTCATCAGAGCTCTGCAGTGTTCAACAGAGAACAAGCTTCTCAGTGTGCTAGTCAGATTTCATAGGCTTTCTCTGTTGATCATTGATGTTTATTGTCTTACACTTTGGCTAAGACTAAGGAAGGCAAGTCTGGTGTGAACAATTCCAACACCAACTTTAACAAATGAAAGATGGCTCAACAAATTTCATCGTGGTTGGAGAAATGGATGGATGTTCAGAGAATTTTTCTGAGGACAGAACAGGAGATCCTCACGATAGCGGGAAAGAGCTGATGAAGCAACTCTCCCGAGCTACGAGAAACCTCCACAGCCTGCAGTGACACAAGGAAGAGGCACTGGGAGAGGCTGACCTGGCAGCTGAGGCTGCAGAGATGCCTCAAGCTGAAGGCCAGACTCTGCTTCAGAGCAGTAACGCTGTGGTTCCACAGCCCGTGACATGGCCCTCGGGCAGGTGAATGTTTCTCACCACTTGCCTGTACATCAAGCAGGGGCCAGGCCCAAGACATGCGCTGAATGTGTTTTAAGGACTACTCCTCATGGTTTTGTGGTCATGGAAGTGTTGGTTGATGGTTGATGTGCTGACCTTGGAGGTCTTTTCCAACTTTAATGATTCTATGACTCTCTACTCCACACATGGCTTGAACTGTGCAGCAGAGACTCAGGTGTGAGCGCAGGCATTGCACCTGACTTAGCTAACGAGATGCTTCTGTGCAGGCGTGGGCTTGCAAGAGCCGTCAGTTCCATTGTGGCTTTTGCCGTTACCAATGCTGAAACAGTTAGATGTCTAGATAGCACTGTGACATGGAGTAATAATGAAACATAGGATATTTAGATCCATGCAGCCTCTGTCCCTCACAAACACCACTTCTTTTCGCTGTCTTTAATACCACCGTCGATAGGATGAAATTAATTACGTATTGTTTCCTGTATGTTTTCCTTTCAGCCATTTTATTTCTTTTTCCCACCTTTCCTAGCATAGGGAAAAGACTGAGTAAGTAGCAAACCATCGTTTTCTTTCAAGCACCTGATGGCTTTTCAAAAAAAAAAAATACCTGAGCTGCAGTGTAGGGGGAGAAGCTCTGAGGTAATGAGGTAAAAGTGAAAGATATTTACTCAGAATCATTTATATTAATATAAATTTTAACAGAAAAACAAAGAATAAAAACTGAACCACGTTATTATCTCCAGCTGTATATAACGCACTTAAAAATGATTGTGGGAAAAAGGATTGGTTTAGCAAACAGCATGTTCTCACAAAACATTGACTATATGTTTTGTAGTGGTACCTCCCATTTGCTCAAGAGGGGTAAGCAGAGAAGCGGTAGGGAAACGTCCTGCTCTGCACTCCCTTCTGTAGCAGGATGAGTCTGCATTCCAAACCTGGCAGCACCATAATGTGTAGGGAGTGTGTGCAAAAGCAAGGTCAGGTTGGGTGAAGTTAATCAGTGCCTTAGAGCTGACTGTGAGTGACTGAGAGTTAGCCAGCTACTACCTTAGTTGGCTTGGATATCTGGCAAGGGTTGCTTGATCATTTAAACTCTGCTGGGTTCAAGGGACTGTTAGTTAATTGTTCCATGCTTCTCACACGTGTTAGCCAGTGCAAGAAGGCAGTAGAAACTTCGAAATTGGGTTAGAAGCCGCATAGCTGGGGTGTGCTGGGGGAGGAGTGGACAACCCCAAGGGAATGGGGCTGCGGTGGGAACAAGGCATGTTGTGTTATCATGATTGCTGCCGGTGGCACCGCTGGCGTGATGTGCGTGATCACAGAGGACCGCAGGGAGAGTCAGTGCTGTCAGCAAGTGAGGTACCAGCTGAGTCACTCAGGGCATGACAGCAGTGTTAGGAAGGCAGATGCAAACAGCTACCTGTTTCAAAGAATGAGCTGCCTTCTCTGATTGCTGTCCAGGCTCCTCTGTATTTGCAGTCCCAATGCTGGTATGAACCCTGGCCTCCACCTGATGGGTCCAATCTACCTCAGGTTGGGAGCTAGACCAGAAGGGTCAGGAGGAGAAGCATCCCCAGCCTCCATGAGGGCTCTTCCTTGCTGGAGTTTACCCACTGCTGGGCAGATGCTGAGCCAGTGACTTCCATTCTGAGGTATCACCAGGATTTTTGTACCTTCAGCTACAATTAAAGATATCAGAAGAAGAAATATCCCAGTATGCCAGTGAAAACACGGAAATGGAAGAGAATTTCAGTAGCAGTATGTAGAGGAATTTCTTGTGGAGCAGAGGCGCGGTATCCCTTTAAAGGTTTGGACAACTCAGCTTAGGCCTAAACAAAGGCTCTGTCCTTGGAACTGCCTTGGGGCACAGAGAGGAGGAGGTATAGCTGTTTTGTAGCCTTGCTGGGGGGAGAGGAGGGGCGAGAGCCGCCTGCATAGTTGAATGGCACTATCCAATAAAACGCAGGTGCGTGTAAACCTCTAACTGGCCAACTCCGTCAAGGGGCAGGTGCG
The DNA here is from genome assembly GCA_020746105.1 of Trogon surrucura. NCBI lineage: Eukaryota > Metazoa > Chordata > Aves > Trogoniformes > Trogonidae > Trogon > Trogon surrucura. The sequence goes on along the minus strand of CM036621.1, from coordinate 47,123,411 downwards.
TGGACACTGCTTAACTGTATAGATTGAGCTGTCCGGAGCAATAAAGGGGGGACGACTTGTAGCCATATTGGTGGGATGGTCGTTATTTGGCCGGCTCTCCGAAGGGACCCTTCTTCAGCAGTAAATTGAAGATTTCGGCTCTGGAGGCATCCAACACACTCTTTTATTTGAAAATCCAAGGATGCTTTAACTTTTCTGCAGAAATATCTTGCTTCCCAGTATTATTGTGGTTATCTTTCAATATTGCAATTGCTCATATAACAAGGGTTTGGAGCATGTGTCATATGCCGAACAACTGAGGGATCTGGGGCTGTTTAGCCTGGAGGAGACTGAGAGGAGACCTTATTGCTTTCTACAACTACCTGAAAGGAGGTTGTAGCAAGGTGAGGGTTGGTCTTTTTTCCCTAGTGGCGAGTGACAGGACAAGGGGAAATGGCCTTAAGTTGTGCAAGGGGAGGCACAGGTTGGATTTTAGGAAGAATTTATTTACTGAGAGGGTTGTCAGGCATTCGAACATGCTGCCCAGGGAGGTGGCTGAGTTGCCATCCCTGGAGGTGTTTAAGAGATGGGTAGATACTGTGCTGAGAGACATCGTTTAGTGGTGTCAATAGGGCTAAGACAAAGGTTGGACTCAATTTTATCTTGATGGTCTCTTCCAGCTGAAACTGTTCTGCGATTCTATGATTCTGTGATTCTAAGGAAGGGAGGCATGATGTTCTTGAAAATAGATAAACTTTGTTTGAACTTTCTGGCTGTTTTTACGTTTGGAAGTATGTCAGCACACTCCTTCCTTCACAAAACGAAGACCAGGGATGCCATCTTGTAGTAATACTTGTGCTTAATACCATCGAGTGGGTAAGTACCCAGTGAGAAACGTAGCCTGGTTTTGCTTTGAAACATCAACCTTTAAAATACACCCAGCAAAAGGAGTGGAAGTGGAAACACCACTTGTCTTATGGACTAGCCAAACTGAGGACACCTAACCTGAATGAAGAAGGCTGATGGCAAATCCTCACCTTCTGAAAGAAGTCAAACCCCCTGTGTCCAGTTCTGGGCTCCCGAGCTCAAGAGCGACAGGGAACTACTGGAGAGAGTCTAGCGGAGGGCAACAAAGATGATTGAGGGAGTGGAGCGTATCTCTTACGAGAAAGGTAGAGAGAGCTGGGACTGTTCAGCATGGGGAAGAGAAGGCTGAGGGGAGACCTCAACAATGTCTATAAATATCTAAAGGATGTGTGTGTGGAGGATGGAACCAAACTCATTTCAGTAGTGCCCAGTGACAGGACAAGGGGCAACAGGCCCCTTGTAGAACGCAGGAAGTTTCTTCTAAACATGAGGAAACATTTTTTTACTGTGAGTGTGACTAAGCCGGTGCTTTGTCACAAACAGGCTGCCCAGAGAGGTTGTGGAGTCTCCTTCTCTAGAGATATTTAAAAAATCGCCTGGATGCAATCCTGTGTAATGTGTTCTGGGAGAATATGTTTAGCGGGGGGGGTTGGACTAAATGATCCCTGGAGGTCCCTTCCAAGTCCAACTGTTGTGTGATTCTGTGAAAGCTGCAAGTTTTATAAATACATCACAGCTGCCAGGACACACCATACAGTCCCAAATTTCAGGAGGAGGATAATCATCCTGTTTGGCTTTTCTCACCATAGTACTAGACTGAAGAAAAACAAGTAAATTGTGGGTTCAGGGCCAGTGAAGGGAATGGAGGCCAGCTCAGACCTGGTGGGACACAAAGAAGGAGCCTTTGTCTTTGCTCACTGTCCTGAAAACCCTTTTTATTTATTGTGAGCAAGACAAAATTTAGCAAGAGACATAGTTTCTCCTGCTAACACCTGGAGAACCCCAACAAGCAAAGCAGGTTTCTGAGCTGTCCTCCTTTCACAGATAGAGGCAGTAACTTAAGGAACCACATACAGGTGTCTCCTGGTTCTCTTCATGTATGAGCTCTGACAAACGCATGCCTTTTCTCTCCCTTCTGAGCAGCAGCCCAACTTTGTATCAGAAGAGAGATCCTCTCTTGGTTGTATTAGCCTGGAACTTGGTAGTTGGATCTCTGGGTTTGAATCTACTCACAACCTCTCCCCTGAGGTCATGTTTCCTGAGGGAGAAACGGATTGCTGGGGCGGTATCAAAAGTCTGGGTGGTAATCTGCCAGCTTGGGTCTCCAAAGAAAGGTCTGTACTAGGGTGAGGTGACCCCTCGTTTGCTGGCATGTGGTGCTGTCCTCTGGAAACTTTCAGTGAACTCAGGCCCTTGGGTTTTTGCTGCAGGAATGTTTTGTCTTTCTGCAAGTAAAAGCAATGCCAAACCACAGTCCTCTGGGAAGTGCTAAAGAAGAAGTCCTTGGGAAGGAAAGAGCCGATGCAAAACTATCAGCAGCACAAAGTTTGTTCTCTTCCTTCCTGGGACTCCCAGTCTCTTCTCTGTGGAGATACAAATCCTTAAAGCCTTAGGCAATGGGCTTTCTCTCAGCAGTCACCCAAAGCCTGCTACCACTGCTCTGTGTAGCTCCACACTGTCACGCTGACATGGGCCAACAACTTTTAGACACAGAGAAGTGCTTTCTGGAGAGGGCCAAGTATGGGATGTGAGAGGAGGGAGATAGTTTTCTGAGGCACAGACTGAAAGCACCAGACCAAACAGATGTAGAAATAATTCTGATTAAACGCTGGAGATTTGGAGATAAAGAAAATTACCAAATCCATTTGGATCCTGCTACCTGCTGTGTTTTCTGCTCTGCGCTTGAGTATAATTTTCAACAGCAAAATCAGCTGGCTGGCAACAGCCAGTACAAAGTCCCTGTTTCTTGCTTGTGTGGCCACACTTGCCTTTGGACTCCGCAGACTCCCTACTTTTAGAATGAGACCATCAGAGCAAAAACTGTGCAAAAGGTGAGGCGACAACTAGGACAGAATTTAAAAAAAAAAAAGAAAAGAAAAAGAGATAAATTAGAGGTGAACAGAGAGTAGTAAAAAAAATCTGTGTGGATCTGTTCTAAAAAGAGCTGCAAACAGTGAGTGGCACCAAGGGAAGAGGATCGCAAACTGATGCCCCAGCAGCTCCTCGTTGTATGAGCTGTGCTATTCAGGATACGGGCTGGGACGGGCACTAAATGCTGACAGATGCTCCCCAACCCCTCTCCCTCTCCAGATCAGAAGGGAAAGGGCATAAAGCAGAGAGTCTTATATACTAGAAAAGAAAGCAAAAGCAGCTTTAATAAACAATAATAGTACTAATAAGGAAATAATGAAAACAACGAAGTACATACAAATATATACAAAACCAACATCTAACCCAACTCCCTTTGCCCATTAGCAATCCCCAGTGATGCTGTGGAGCAGGCAGCCACTGGGCAAGTCCCTGACTTGGCAGCAGAGGGGAACTGGATGCAGGACCTGAATTTGGGAAATCAGGATCAAGACCAAAGGCAGAGGATTGGACTGAGTCCTCCTCAGACACCAGCCATTGAGGATGAGGCCTTAACACCCGTGATCCCTCAGCTTTATACTCAACAAGACGTATATGGAACAGAATATATTTGTTGGTCATGTGTCCTGTCCATTCCTCCCCAGAGGTGTAACCTTTTATGTGCTTGCGACCTTTTTACTTCCTTGCGACCTTTTTACTTCCAAACACACCCAGTGTGTCACAGAAGATCTAGCAGTGACTTTGGTCACTTCAGGAGTAAGTATAAACAAGATCCTCTCTGCATCCCAATCCCTGGTAGTAACTGGAACCATCAGCATTATCACTTCCACTAGCAAACACTGTCTGCAAAAAACACGCTGCTAACTTCAGAAAGTGCAGCCTCTTAGGAAAGACTTATCTAAAAAGCAAAATCAAGGAACAAATTTGTTTCTGTTTACTTCAGACAAAGACAAGTAATAAAACTAGATGCAAAGCCAAATACTTGTTGAGGTAGCCTCAAGTGTTGATTTCTGCTACTGGATTGGTTTTCCTGTTGTTAGATGAGATTTCTCACCGCCCTATGCTCTGGGTCTCACAAACAGGAAAAGGTTCCTCAAATGCAAGAGTCTGCAGATGACATAATTTGATTTCCCGGTTTCCGGGATGATGGATCAGGCTTGTCAGCAGGAATCCTTCTATCTCTGAACCTGGTCGTTTTTTTGAAGCTAAGCAGTTCCAGGCAGAAGGATGACAGTAAAACGCAGTTTTGTCGCTGCTGACATGCACCTACCTTTTTCCCCCCTTACATTTTACATAGCACTGGAGATCCACTGCCATTTGCCTGCACAGGAGAAGGCAGTGTGTACTTTGGCTACCATGGCTTCAGAGGAAAAACAACTGATAAAAGTCATAGTATGCTGACTGTACATTGGAAAGTAACCTCACTCCAAGTCTTTCTAGCAGCAAGAAACAGCAGGCAGCTGAGCAAATCACAGAACAGAGATCATTTCTAGGGCAGCATTTCTTTCTTAAGCAGTGAAAAGAAATCACATGAAAATGATCATATGTGATCCTGAAGTTAGTGGCTGTATCCTAACACAAGAGCAGGTGGCACTTAAGGCTGCCCAGAACTGTAATGGGAACGTTGCCCAACTTCTTTAGGCCAATGTCTTTGATAAACGTAGTACTCTTAGAACTTCTCTAGATTTTTGTGCACAGACCTCTCTCAAATATTGTGCCTTTAGACTCACTTTAGAGAAGGTGTTTTAATTTAACCAGAATGGAAACTTCATGTGGAGGAAAAAGAACATACCTTAGACAGTGGTTTCTTCTGAGCACAGTTGATACCTCCGACAAAGACCATATTGGGCATCACTGGTCTCACATACTCAAACACAAAGTCAAATCTCAGAATCCAAATGGAAGCAGAGTTCAGGAGATCTGTCAGGGTTACATCTCTCTGCAGAACTTCAGAAGACAGCTTTAATGCTTCTCTGTAGAAACCATTACAGTACTCAAGCTCCAGGAGAGAAACCAATGCATTTTCCACTCTCTGGAAAAAAGTCATGTGGTCCGAGTTGAAGGTAAAGAGTCTTGGGATGTAGGAAAGAGGGCTTGGACATTGTGGTGCTGCATAGTGTAGGTTGCAAGGAAATCCCCTCATGAAGAACACAAATGGAAGAGAAAAATAATTTGCAAGTATTGCTCCACACATAAAAGCAGGGTCTGTTAGGACAGCATCGAAGTTGCTTTGATTCAGGTACTGCAGGGTCTCCTTGCTCCTGAACAGGTCCTTGCACTGAACAAAGAATGTACTGAAAACATGCTCTGATATGTTGTATTGTGCTACAGCATTCAATGGGAAAGGCAGATCCTTCAGGTGGGTGGCAACGTACTCCTGAAAGGCCTTCTCCAGCTCTTCTAGTGTTTGAGACACTGGGTATGTTTTCACCGTGTATGCGTCTGTCACTCCCGTGTTCCAGCTGACTTCTGGCAGAAGCACCACCACTTCATGTCCTCTCTCAGCGAGCTTTTCAACCACAGGCTGCATGCTAAGCCAGTGGCTTCCAACCATGGGCACCACCAGGAGTTTGCCTCCATCTGCCAGGCTTGGAAGGAGGAGGATAAAAATCCAGGCAGAGCAGAGCTGCAAAGTCATGTTCCTGTGGCCAGAATGTGGACTGGGGAAGAGTCTTCTCCTTCAGGCTGTAGCCTGAAGCTGCTTTTGGTGGAAGCAGCTTAGTTCATCTGTGGAGTTCTGTTACTTTGTCTTAATCGTCTAGTTAATGATTCACTGCTTTGTGTTGTGAGTGGTTTGGGATTTTTTTTCATTACTTGTAAAGCCTACTCTGGTAACCCTTTCCTGTTCTGAGTCATTGGAGCTCCTGGGTGTTCAGCAGAGAACAAGCTTCTCAACATGATAGTCAGGTTTTGTAGGACTTCGCTGCATAGGTGGAGTGTGCTGGGGGAGGAGTGGACAACCCCATGGGAAAGGAGCTGCAGTGGGGCGTTGTGTTACCATGATTGCTGCCTGTGGCACCGCTGGCGTGATGTGCGTGATCACAGAGGACCACAGGGAGAGTCAGTTGTGGCAGCAAGGGAGGTACCAGCTGGGTCACTCCAGGCGTGACAGCAGCGTTAGGAAGGCAGATGCTTCCAAGCGGGAGCTGCCTTCCCTGATTGCTGTCCAGGCCCCTCTGTGTTTGCAGTCCCAAGGTGCAAGGCTGGTACACTGAGCATCATCCCCAGCTGTTTTCTTCCTCAAGGCTTCAGCAGGCCTCTTCCCTGCTGGTCGTTTTGGGCGAGACCTCCCCTGCCCGGCCCACCCCGCAGCAGCAGCTCCGTCGGGCCGGGCTCGGCCTCCTCCGGCCCCTGGGCAGACTCGCCGTCTCCATGGCAACGCTCCCCCTAACCCGCGCGGCGGGGCGGTGTCCCCGCGAGGCTGCTTCCCGCCCTGCCCTGCGGCCGCCAGGGAACTACAGCCCCCAGAAGCCCTTGCGGCACCACCCGCCCCTCTGCCGTGAGGCTCCGGCGCCGCACTACGACTCCCAGCGGGCCGTGCGCGCTGGCCCGCCGCAGGGCTGCCTCGCCCGACCGTCTTTGCTTCGCCTCGGCGCCCCAGCTCGGCGCTTTCTTGCCCCGGGTTTGCAGGCGGCGCCCCTCGCTGCTGTTCCCTCTCTGGGGCTTGTCCGGGGCTGTGAGGTCCCGGAGGCGCCACGGCCTGTGGGTCCCGGCGTGCTTTGCGCGGCGCTACAACAAACATGGCGGCGGCGGCGTCGGGGCCGTGGCGGTGGCGGTGAGCGCCGGTTCGGCTCCGGTTGCTGGCTCTGAGCGGTGAGTGTGGCCGGGAGTTTGTGTCCCACCAGCTCCGGTGCTGCGGAGCGGCCGTGGGCACCTGTCCTCGGCCTCGCGTTGGTACCGGTGAGGCCGCGCCCGGAGACCGGGCCCGGCGCCGTGGGGGCTCCGGGCGTGGGGAGCGTGTGAGGGGGAGAGAGGAAGGTGGTACCCGCCGAGTTCAGCCTGGAGAAGGGAAGGTGGAGTGGAGGCTCTGAGGGGAGCGAGGCACCGGAACGGGTTGCCCAGGGAAGTTGATCCACATCGCTGGAAGTCATAAAATCATGGAATGGTTCACGTCGGAAGAGACCTTGAAGATCTTCTAGTTCCAAACCCCCTGAAGCATTCCAGGCCAGGTTGGACGGGGCTTTGAACGATCTGGTTTAGTGGGAGGTGTCCCTGCCCACGGCAGCGAGGTTGGAACTAGGTGATCTTTACTGTCCCTTCCAACCCAAGCCATTCTGTGATTCTGTGAGACCATACTGCTGGAGGGTGTAGCCACAGGCTGATTTTTCTAGGGAATGCACTGGGATAGAATGAGAGATGCTAGAGCCAAGTTACAGCGTGGGAAGTTCCCATCAGAGATAAAGCGTTTAGAGGCTTAGAGGACTTTGGGGGTCTCCTTTCATGGAATTATTCCAGCTTGAGCAGGGCAGAGTGTTAACAAGCAATGTGCACTAAGTTGACCCTGCTTTGTGAGGGTTTTTGACTGGGAACAACCAGAGACTCATTCTGATCTATATTACTATATGATTTTTAAGGGAAGGAAACTGCTAGCTGCAGTGAGAATCCAGAAATAAGGAGTGAGGGAGGATTTGGCACTGTCCTGCTGAGTGGTGGGTGGGTACAGCAGACTGTCAGTAAGATGGTAGCTGTCTCCTAGATATGCACCTTTTTATGGTGAAAAAGTCTTTTGGGAGCAAGCTGTTATGCATTCACATAATGAAGATAGGAAGAGTCATAGGAAGTGTTCAAGGCCAGGTTGGAGGAGGCTTTGAGCAACATGGTCTCGTGGGAAGTGACCCTGCCCATGGGAGGGGGTTGGAACTAAATGGTTTTTAAGGTCCCTTCCTACTCAAACCAGTCTATGAAATGCTAAATTGTAGCATGAAGTGCAGCAGACCTTCTGCAAAAACATATGAAGGCTGTAAGACAATTTGGAAAGAGTGCTAAACCTAGTAACTATCTTGAAGCATGAGAGGCAAGACCTTTACAGACCTTTTTTTGTCTTTTTTTACAGTCCAGGTGTAAGAGCTGCATTCAGAGAAGAAAAACCTAAAGAAAAGAGATCAAAATGAGTATTGCCAGCCATGTTATTTTATTTTGTGGGCGCTTTGTAAGGAGATATCTGTTGTACAAAATGCTGAAGTGTTATAAAACAAGCAGAATGAACACTGTCATATTGCTTCATAGTCAGCTGCTCTGAGCATAGTCCTTTGCATGAAAGCTCCTCGGCTCTGGGAGGGATAAAATGGGCTTAGTGTAATGCTATTTCATAAAAAATGTTTTAGGAGATGCCTGATAAGCTAGCAGTTGGTTGAATGAGGAGTTACTGTTTACATTGGAATTTTTAAAAGGCATTTAACCAAGTTTGCTACTGAAGGCTCTTAAAGAAATGTTTTCACCGTGTATGCCTGTGTTGTTCCCGTCTGCCAGTTTGCTTCTGGTGCAACCACCAGCACTTTTTGTCTTCTCTTGGCGAGCTTTTGGACCAATGGCCACATGCTGAGCTGGTGGCTTCCAGCTGTGGATGCCAGCAGGAGTTTCTCTCTGTCTATCAGGACTGAAAGAAGGAGGATAAAAATCCAGGCAGAGCAAAGCTGCAAAGTCGTGTTCCTGTGGGCAGAATGTGGACTGTGGAAGAGTCTTCTCCTTCAGGCTGAGCTTAAACCAGGCTGCTTCCTTCAGAAAAATCTTCATCTGTTGAGTTCTGCTGCTTTGTCTTGATCTCTAGTTAATGATTTGCTTTGCTCTGTACTCAGCTACGGGTGAAAACTGTTGGGTTTGAGTTGCTTTTTACAGAATGACTCGTCAAGCCAAATGGCAGTGACGCTGTTGCAGTGCTGAGTCACTGGAGTTTGTCAGTGTTCAACAGAGAACTGCTGCCATTAAGCCTGTGATGTTTATTGAGAGTGATCCCCAGGGACATCCAGACTCCTTTGTTTGGCCTGGTTCCCTGCCCTCACCACTGGGCACCTTGGGAGCCTCCAGAGCAGACTCCTCCAGAGGAGTTGTGTGTGTGACCCTGAGGGCTTTGGCCGATGACACAGGTTACTGTCTGCATGCCAGTGCAGCCTGCAGCAGCCTTGTGCTGTCACCTTGTCCCTGCTGTTTGGTTTATTTCATAGAATCATAGAATGGCCTGTGCTGGAAGGGACCTTAGAGATCATTTTAATCCAACCTCCCTGTTGTGGGCAGGGACGCCACCTCTCGACTAGGTCAGGCAACACGTGAGAACAGAACGGGAATCGAACCCGCGACCTTCGGTGTTTCAAACACCAACGCTCAACCCACTGAGCTAAACCGGCCCTCGTTTGTGACAGTTTGGACTGTTTTCCCCAACACAGTAATTGAATTTAAGGCTGTTTATTTGTCCTCTCATCTATCTTTTTAGCCAGGGAGGGGCAGCCCAGTGAGAGCTTTGTGAGAGCTGTAGGTCTTTTTAATTGTTTGGTTTTCTATTTTCACATCACAAGTTTTTGTAAAAAGTTGCTTATTTTTTTTCTCTTATTCCCCGTGTTTTTCTGTAAAGGGAGAACACACATAGGCAGCTGTTACTGCACTCTGACATGTTCTGTCGTTTTCACAACAGCAGTGCCCTTTGCGGTCACTCTGTTCTGCAGCAGGATGAGTGCCATCCAAACTTTACAGCCCCCTTCATGTGGAAAGGAGTGAGTAGGGTGCACAGGCAAGCTGAGGACAGGTGAAGTTAATAGGTGACTAGGGAGTTCAGGAACTCTTGCCGGTGCCTCAGATGGTTTGGTTGTAAGGGCTTGTTTGGGTTAAACTCTGCTGGGTTCAAGGGAGTGCGAGATAAGGATTGCTTACCTCTCGGTTGGGGTGATTCACGCAAGAAGAGAGTAGGAACGCTGCAACTGGGTAAGAAGCCGCGTAGCTGGGGGATGCCTGGGTATGAATGGAGAACCCCAAAAGAGAGGGTCTGTGCTAGAAGGCAGCAGAATGTGTCGGCACGACTGTTCCTTGTGGCTCTGTGGGTCTGTTAGCATGATGGACTTGGTCACAGCTGTCGTGGGTTAGGGCTGGGCTGACCACTAACAAGGACAGATGCTCTCTAACCCCCTCTTCCCCCCTTAAAATGGATAGGAAAAGGGAGAGGCAGGAAGACTTACGGGTTAGAGAAAAGAGAACTAGAACGGCTTAATGAAATAATGGTAATAGTAGTGAAATGATAAAAGAACTATATATAACTATAGATATTAGCCCGATATCAAGCCCGACTCCCTCCCCCGATAGCAATCACCACTGATGCTGCAGAGCAGGAGACCGTGTGAAGCCCCAGGCTCAGTGGCGGCAGGAGCTGGATTGGGGAACTCGGGATCCAGATCAAAATCAGGAGGTCAGATGGAGTCCTCTCTGGACACCGGACACTGCAGAAAATGGACGAAACTCTCGTGATCACTCAATTTATACTAAATATGACGTATATGGGATGGAATACTCTCGTTGGTCACCTGTCCTGTCTATTACCCCCGGAGGTGCAACCTTTTACTTCCTTGTGACCCCTCTCACTACCCAGCACCCCCAGCGTGGCACACAAGAGCCAGCAGCAGCCTTGGTCACTATAGGAATAAGTATCAGCAAGAGCCTTTCTACATACCAGTCCCAGGCCGTAACTGCAAACATCAGGTGTTATCACTGCCAGTAGCACACACTGTCTGCAAAAACATGCTGCTGACTTCAGAAAGTGCAGCCTTTTAGAAGACACTAAACAGGAAAGTAAAAATCACTAAACAGGACTGGGTTTTTAGCTAAACCCAGGACGAGAGCAAAGCCTAGTGAGAGTCAACCCTGACAGCAAGTGAGGTGTCAGATGGGTCACTCTAGGCTTGGTGGCAGTGTTAGGAAAGCAGCTGCCAAACAGTGCGACCCTGCACCCAGCGTGTTCTGAGGACAAGATGATAAATACCTACCCATTGTGTTCTTCCTGTCAGTACTCTATGGGTCTTTGAATTTTATTCTTGTCCCTTTTTCGTCTTGGCCTCTAGAGATACTTGTAGTTGAAGAACATCACGTTCCAGAACTTTGTCAAATTTTGTAAAACCTGACAAACTTGTAAAAACATGCAAAATTTTTTGTGCCTCATAGCTCTGCAATGTAGTCTTCACAACTGATGCAAAGGGAATACCTAATTCAGGAGATTTCTTAAACCTTATGTGTGTTTGTGAGAGGCTCCGTGTTGAGGTTCTGCAAATGGAGAATTGGCTGCAGACGTTAGAGAGGCTCAGAAGTGTGTCCGTTGAATCTACGCTTACGGTCAGAGGTGGTGCAAGATGGTTGGTTTTACTTCACGCCGGGTTTCCTGATGTTGCTCGTGCATCAAGTTGTTAGATCTTGATTAATACTCCTCCTTATTGAAAGGGATTAGGTTGGCTTTCCTGCCAAGGTCCTCTGTATAAGTGAGGAGGATTTTAACTATTCCTTGGTTGTTCTGTGGCTGTCTGTAGGGTCTTCCGGTATACACCTACCCCATGCAGCTCCAGAGCAGCATCGTGGTCTTTACCCTAGTCCACAGATCTTGGGCCAGGCCCTTTTCTTCAAGCAACCTGGCAAGTATTAAGCAAAATGGCACTGTGCTGTATTCTGCTGAGTACTGTGTCCAGTTGTGGGCTCCCTGGTTCAAGAAGGACAGGGAACTGCTGGAGAGGGTACGGAGAAGGACTTTGTTTTGGTTTGGCCTGGCCAGATTTCAGCGGCGGGGGGGGAGCTGCAGGGTGGCTTCTGTAAGAAGCTGCGAGAAGCTCCCCAAGATTGATAGAGCCAATGCCAGCCGGCTACAAAGAGGGACCCGCCGCTGGCCAAGGCTGAGCCTATCAGTAAGGTGATAGCAGAGGAACGCCTCTGTGAAAAACATATTTAAGAACGGGAAAAAGAACTGCGCCATAACAACTGGCACAGAGATGGAGGAGTGAGAATCTGTGCAGACACCAAGGTCAGTGAAGAAGGAGGGCGGGGAGGATGAGCTCCAGGCGCCGGAGCAGAAGGAATCCCCTGGGTCTGTGGTGAAGACCATGGTGAAGCGGGTTGTCCCCCTGCAGCCCATGGGCGAGGTGCAGAGGTCCACCGTGAGGATCACCACGTAGATGTCCACCGAGGACTCCATGCTGTGTGGGTGGATGCCTGAAAGGGGACTGTAGCCCGTGTCAGAGCAAGTCGCTGCCGGAGCCTGTAGCCCGTGGAAGAGAGGAATGCCCACGCTGGAGCAGGTTGGCCGGTGGGACTTTTGGGACGCTGCGGGTGGCTCACGCTGGAGCAGTTTCCCCTGAAGGACTGCGCCTCAGACTCACGAGGGGTGGGCTGCCCCTCGTGAGGTGTCTCCCGTTGGGCAGTTTGTGATGAATTGCCCTTCGTGGGACGACTCACGCGGAGAAGAGAGCATGAAGCTTGTCTCCCGTGAGAGGGACCCCACGGTGGCCCTGGGGAAGAGTGAAGAGTCCTCCCCCGGAGTGAAGAAGCGGTGGAACCAACGTCGGATGAACTGACCGCAGCCCCCATTCCCTGTCCCCCTGTGCCGCTCGGGGGGGAGGAGGTGGAGAAACCGGGATTGATGCTAAGCCCGGGAAGAAGGGAGGGATGGGGGGAAGGTGTTCTGTTTAAGATCTGTTTGCTCTTTCTTACTTCTCACTACTCCTCTCTGATTAGTTCTTTTAATAAATGTACCTAATTTCCCCAAAACTGCGTCTGTTTTGCCCGGGACGGTAAATGAGGGTGATCTCCCTGTCCTTATCTCAAAACCCTGAACCCTTGGAGATATTTTCTCCCCCTGTTCAGTAGTGAAGGGGGGAGTGAGTGAGCGGCTGTGTGGGTACCTGGCGGCCGGCCAGGGTCAACCCACGACAGTCTTCAAAGATGATTTCTTGTGAGGAAAGACTGAGGGACTTGGGGCTTTTTACTCTGGAGAAGACTGAGGCGGGGGTCTTATTAGTGCTTATAAATACTTAAAGGGCAGCTGTCAGGAAGATGGGGCAGTCTTTTTTCAGTGGCGGCAAGGACAACCGAGTTAATGGGCACAGACTTGAACATATGAAGTTCAGTCTGAACGTGAGGAAAAACCTCTTTGTTTTGAGGGTGGCAGAGCACTGGAACAGGCTGCCCAGAGAGGTGGTGAACTCTGTCTCTGGAGATACTCAAAACCTGCCTGGATGCCGTCCTGTGCAACCTGCTTTAGGTGATCCTGCTCTGTCTGGGAGTTTGGACTACATGATCTCTGGAGGTCCCTTCCAACCCCGAACATTCTGTGATTCTGTGATATATTTCAGACCATTTCTGCTGCATTCAGAGGCAACCCAGCAGTCACTCGGCAACGGGCTGCAAAATACATGTGGGATTGATCTGTTTTTCTGGACAACATACATCTGTCGGAGCTACTTATGGTACAAATAGGATCATTTCTGGCTTCCCCATTTGGAAACGCTGTGCCTGAGCACCCCACTGTTCATCTGGGAATGTTAGATCTGCCGTGGAAGCTGCGTTGCTCTTCTGCAGCACCTGCCGTTCATCAGGCTTTGAGTGTTTGTGGTTTTTCTGGTCTATGTGGGACTGGTGGTCGCAGCTGCTCTGCGAGGGGCTGAGAGCAGAGTTGCTGGGAAGATGCTGTGTAGCCTGACTTTACACATAAGCACAAACCCAGGGGTTTGAAGCCTCACCAAGCACATGAGGGCCGTGGGAATGTATTTCCTGACTAGAATTTCAGCAATGTCTGTAGCAGGATAAAGGATGGAAGTGGTGATCACCATTGATGGAAGGTGTAGGGCTTAAAAGAGGGAAAGAATCTTGATTGCTTTCACGATGTTTAGTTGGTAGCAAAATTGAGAGTTTAGGGAAGGCATTTAGGAAGTTTTGACACTGGTCATGTCTGCCTGGTTGTAGCAAAGCTTTGCTGGAAAATGAAGAGTTGACCATAGCACGATGGAAACTCTGTTCTGTTCTGTTTGCTGACAGTATTTTAAAATCATTTTGCAGTCTGCTAAACTTCGCAAGTTGCCGCCCTTTCTCACCATTTCCCTCCTGAGATTTAACTTCGACTTTGAGAAGTGTGAACGATACAAGGAGACGAGCTGCTATACATTCCCTATCCAGATAAATCTGAGGCCTTTTTGTGAGCAGGTTCGTACTGTTACTTTCGGTAAAGTTTCTATATACTCAGCAGAGCACTGTTACCTCGAGTAGAAGTTATCTTGTATTTTGTGTTTTGTTAGGGCAAGGTATGTGAGAGACTTTGTGGGGTTCTACTCTGTCCTCAATTCCAATTTTTCACAGTTCCAGTTTGTTTCTGAAAAAAACACTAAGTGGGAAATAACTTGTATCTTATTTGGGGAAAAAGGTATAATAATGACCTGAAACTTGATCTGACCTTTGTTTGAAAGGAAGACTATCACCTGGAAATGGAAATTTCTCTGTTTGCATTTGAGGAAGTTTTGGGGTTTTTTTCAGTTGCTTTGTGTATACAAGTGTGTTGCCTTTTTTTTTTCCTCTCTAGTCTTTTAAACAAAATAAGCCTGGTTATGACCAAACAGGTTGAGCTGTTCTGTTATTGGCATCGGTGTTTCATTATTTTAAATTTTGAATTCCTAATACTGCTTTATAAGTTGCTTGATAAGCCTGTGCCTTGCTTTGTGGTTTGTGTCGGTCCCTACTTGGGTTCCCCAGCGCTGAAAAGCCGTTTCAATCTCCACGTGTGTGAATGCACGGTGGGAGATACCTGCAGCTATGCTGATGGTGTAAAACTGTCCTTGTGTGAAAGACTTGCTGATATATATTATTGTTACTATTATTGTTTTTCTTTTTAAAGACTGAAATGGATGATTCAGAGTACATGTATGAGCTCTTCTCTGTTATTATACATAAAGGTGGCTGCTATGGAGGACACTATCATGTTTATATCAGAGATTCTTAAAGAAATGAAGCTGACACAGGAGAAGAAAATTGTTGCTTGATTAAATAATTACCTAAAAGATAGGAAAGATCACAGAGAAGAGTAGAGTTTCCTTCTATTTTTGCTAGGGCCTGTATTCAGCATATCGTAAACTATCAAATAGACAGTTAATGCTGAGATGATTAATTATTCTTGTAAAGACAAGGGCCATCAGTCAAGCTTTAAAGTCTTCATGCTAACAGGCAGCTGAATGAACCAAAGGAGATAATATTCATTGTAGACGAGTCCAAACAGGAGTAGCATGGGGCTCAGAGGGTTACAGTTTTGTGATCATATATATATACACACATATATTTCTGTAAAGTCCATATATAGTGATGGGACTTGAAGAAACAAACAGGAGTGAGACCTTGGAGTAGCAATAAACATTGCTTTAAAGAAGTAGTTTAGTGCTCAGCAGTTGTACAAGAAGAGAACAAACCAGGACGTTGTTATTTCACGATAGAAGGCCGTGGTTTGTGCACAGCTTGAATATTGTAGGCAGCTGTGGTCCTCTGATCTCAGAAACGGGTTTCCAAGAAGTTTAGAAGGAGAAGTTTAAGAGATTCAGAGGAGGTAGATAAGAATAATCTAATATGGGAGACAAGTTCAGTTGTAGGAATCAATGTCTTTGTGGAAGCTTTTGGCTGAAAGATGCCTGAGTGGAGTATGATAAAGATACAATTGCCCATGAAATGAAGGTAACTAAGGGAATGTTTATTCACTGCTTCAGTATGACTTCAGTATACTTCAAGAAGTATAACTTCTTGATTACTCACTGTTAATACAAGAGCTGCAGGATTCCAAATGAAGTTCTGGGGTGACAGGTACTAAACAAAAGGGAGCTAACTTCGGGAGTCCTGGTACATGCTAAGAGGTCTCGAGCCTTCCAAAAAGGACTGAAAAAAAATCCATGAGAAAAATTAGTTGCCATTGATTTTCTGACTCAAGTATCTGGAATCAGTGTTTACATAAAATACTGCTGTATTTTTGATTGCTATGCTCTTCTCATCTGAACTGGACAATACTAGAGACAGGTTATTTGCGCACATGTTTTCGTCGTGAGACAGTGCAGGGATTTTGATGAGTTTGAGAAGTTTTCCTGCGGGAAAGTGGGTAACTTGGGTTCTACTTAATTATGGATGTTCAGAGGGGCCTATTTATTTTGCTGTATATTTTTACTGATGTAAATTTGATTGTAGTTAGGAGTCTATTCAGACCTGTGCTAACATAAACACTTGTAACTGACCCTTTTTTGTTATAGTAGTGCACACTTTTGTACGTATCTGATGCCTGGTTTTTAGAATTAACAGAATAAGATGAAAAGTTATGAACATATTCTTCGGTCAGGGCTGAAAGGTTCATCTTGGAGGATTAGCGGGGAGTGGATTCAATTGCAATTTTTATAATAAACAGATAATGTTATGTTTTTAAAGGACTTCACGATGTTTGGGGACTTATTTGAAGAGGATTTTTCCTTTATTTCAAACAATCATTGTGGAAAAGGGAAGAAATCAAAGCCCAGAGATTCTGAGCCTCCAGCTCCCAGGGATTTCACCAACCTAAGTGGTATAAAAAATCAGGGTGGGACCTGCTACCTCAATTCCCTTCTGCAGACTTTGCTTTTCACACCTGAATTTAGAGGTAATGTGTGCAAAATCTTCTTACAATAATGTTGGAATTGACATTTTACAATGACTTGCATTTCTAATTATTTGTTAAAGAAATACCACAAGGACGGATTGCTTTCAGGAGCAGTTTACTCCAGTTCACTTCAAATAAGTTATTACAGAATACTCAGAGCTATTAAATTAGTAAAAATATGATTGTCACCTCTGCACATAAATGTAAGTATTGTAACATTAGCTTTTCTCACAGGCAGACTGTTACAATCTGTGTAACTCATGGAGGTTATTGTTCTCTGTAAAGTGACTTTTTTTTTTTTTTTTTAAAAAATGCAACCATTACACTTCCTGGAAAAATATTTTGCCGTTTAAACACCTTCACGCTTAGTTATGCTTTATTGTTACAGTTTGAACCAGTTGCAAGGATGAACAATGTTCAGAAATGTTGTTTACTGTCTTTAATTTGCAAAAAAAGAATAGGATCATAGTGTGTGACAGTTAAAATACAAGAAACCTTTAAAGAGGGGATATTGTGCTTTTTTTAAATAGGTGTTTTTCTTTACAATTACAGAGGCACTGTTCTCTCTAGGACCTGAAGAACTTGGGACTTTGGATGGTAGCAGTAAACCAGATGCAAAGGTATTTAAAATTATCTTGTCGTTAGTCACTGCCCAATGTTGATTCAGAAGAATATTGTTCCAATTTGCGTGAAACTTCTTATGAATGAAAACCTAGTTTGATGCTGAGTAACAGTTTGGTTTGCCCATACTCAATTTTTTGTACAGAAGTAAGATACTGAGCCTGTTTCTGCTGAAAATGATGGCACAGATCATTTTGTCTTTGAGGGGAGCAGGAACAATCTCAAAATCTGTAGTGCCTTTTTAAAAAAAATATTTTTCTCTTCTGTAATTGAAGCTGCAGTGCTTCAGTTTATTTGTCACCATGAAAAAACAAGTAACTGTGTGCAGCCTTGTTGACTGCATTGAGACTCTCTGGAGGTTTAATGGCTCACCCATGCACTAGATGGTATGAGACTGGAGTGTAATCTTTGTTTAAAAGTACTCACTAAAGTTGACTGCAGAATTTCATTCTTTAGTTCTTGGGTTAAAGTGGCATAACTGGTTGCTTGGAAGTTTTTTTTCCTTTAAGTCAAAGATAAATATAGCTAGCTGATCAAGCCTGTCGGTGTTAACCATCCTCCTTCCTATTCCGTTCCACCCTGCCACCAAAGCCTTTACTGAGCAAGGAGTAGCACTGTTAAATCTATGTGTCACACTGTCTTGTAGCTGAGTTCTTAGGGTTTGGTGGTGTGAAAAATATCAGAGAAAGCTGTCCATTTTTTACTATGGCAATGATCTTGTTTTAATCCGTGCCGTTTTGCTTTATCACAAAATGTATGTTCCGTGACACTGCTTGAGTAAGGCGAGGCACTGCAGATGAAAAGCTGTAGACAGTGGTGCTTTATTACAAGTCTTGTAATAAATAATTTTTGTTGCAAGTGATTGTTTTGAAGACTCTGATCTGGGTATATTTCATTTCTTATTTCTAGGTTCGAATAATTCCATTACAACTTCAACGGTTATTTGCTCAGCTTCTGCTCTTAGACCAGCAGGCTGCATCTACAACAGACCTTACCGAGAGCTTCGGATGGAACAGCCATGAGGTACAAACCACCATCAGTGACACCATCATTGATAAACTTTTGCCTGAATGGAGGAGATTTTTTTTTTTAAGTCTGGCATTTAAGAATTATCTTAAAATACTTCAAGCTGTGGAGATAGCACTGCATTGGGTCGGCTGTTGTATCTCCACATGAAGTGCAGGGCAATTGTTTACTGCAAGCAGCAGAATTAAATTGTTCTGTTAGATACAATTTCTGTAGTTTTTCCTTTGTTTTTACAGGAATGATTTTCCAGAAGTAATTAGGGTTCTTGTCCTCAAATGCTTAGGTTCTTATCTAAATTGAACTGTGTAACTTATCTTAGAGTTCAGTCTAGGTCTGCCCGAGTGAAAGTGTTTTATGTGGGTTATAGCTTCTGTAATACTCGGAGAGCGTAACTAAGGAATAACAGATAACATAGTGATTTACTGCTCAAGGTAGTAAATGTATGGGTAGTCATTAATGCAGCTGTCACAATATGTTGTTTTTAAGCAACAAGCAGAGCAGATTACACTGTTTCTTCGAATCTATCTTATTTTTTTATCATGCAGGAAATGAGGCAGCATGATGTGCAAGAATTAAATCGGATTCTGTTCAGTGCTTTGGAAACTTCCCTTGTGGGGACTTCGGGTCATGACCTAATTAACCGATTGTACCATGGGATTGTTGTCAACCAGATTGTTTGTAAAGAATGCAAAAATATCAGTGAGAGACAGGTAAAGCCAGATAATTTTCCAGGATAGGTTTCTGTTCAATATGTTTAAGATACTTTAAATGTTTGGGGTTTGGTTTTGTTTGTTTTAGTTGTTTTGGGTTTTTTTTAACCTACAAAAATAATGACATCTTTCTTGAGTGTAACTGGTCTTGTTTAATCTAGGTAGTGTGTATTGGTTAGGGTGCTGCAGACTTAACAACAAAGTCACACATCATTTCATGTTTTCAAGTCTTGACTGGCATTTTCTAAACCACCTCCATCAGGCTGTGACTCAGAGGTAAAAAGACAAGTGTTACTGCATCTTATGAATTGGCAAGCATTGCCTTTTGTAGATGTAGTTAACAGAGTTGAACGGGGCGGGTAAAAACAGTAGAACATATCTTTACAGTTTTTTGTGCCTTTTAAAAAAAGTGGTTTTGTTTGTTTTTAATTTTCTTCTCTGGATGTATGGGTTTTTTCCCCCATCAGCAATGAAAGCAAAATGAATGCTTACATCTGTTTTGGTGAATGGGATGAATATCCTTCTACTGAACCATGAAATTACACCACTTACTACCTTATTTTTCTGTTATATCTCTGCATAGGAAGATTTCTTAGACCTCACAGTGGCAGTGAAAGGTGTTGCTGGCTTGGAGGAGGCCCTGTGGAACATGTATGTAGAAGAAGAGTACTTTGAAAATGAGAACTTGTACCGATGTGGAGCCTGTGATAAACTTGTTGAAGCTTCAAAGGTAATGTCTTGGTGGTTTTTAGCATTCTGTTTGCTAACAGGGACTTTGTTTACATTGCCATGTCTACCCTCTAACTCAGAAATAAAAAAATCCTTCTCTTTAATCAGACAGAGGATGCCAAAATCTGACTTCTGTTTTTTAAACCCCATCAACTATGTCAAGAAGAGCTCGTGTGACTCATGTCTTGACTTGATTATTGTTGCAGAATTTAGCGTAGCCAGTGGTGAATGGGATGGCATGTAGTTTCGAGAGTATTGCCTCATTCACGCACCTCCTACAGCCACTTGGTTTTAGGCATTTCAGGGGATAGGCTAAAAGATAAGCTATGGCATAAATAAAAAATAAACAGATCCATGTAATGAAGAAACCCATGAAAATTCTCTCACAAAGAACCCAAGTGGGAGAGCAAAATAATGAGTGGCTGTTGCTCTGCACAGGGAAATGGCATCTGTTGATCCGAGTATTGCATTGTTTGCCTGATGCCGATTAGGTCTTGCAGTGATAAATCAACAACTTAGTAGATGTTTTCAATATATTCTGTAGTGCTAGAGCCTTCAGATGAGTAAGAACGTGTTCATGCAGGGAACCATCCAGCTGTTCTAACGTGTAAGACGCTGGCTATGTTTTCACCATGTATGCCTGTGTTGTTCCCGTCTGCCAGTTTGCTTCTGGTACAACCGCCAGCACTTTTTGTCTTCTCTTGGCGAGCTTTTGGACCAATGGCCACATGCTGAGCTGGTGGCTTCCAGCTGAGTCCAGTTGAGTTCTGCTGCTTTGTCTTGATCTCTAGTTAATGATTTGCTTTGCTCTGTACTCAGCTACGGGTGAAAACTGTTGGGTTTGAGTTGCTTTTTACAGAATGACTCGTCAAGCCAAATGGCAGTGACCCTGTTGCAGTGCTGAGTCACTGGAGTTCGTCAGTGTTCAACAGAGAACTGCTGCCATTAAGCCTGTGATGTTTATTGAGAGTGATCCCCAGGGACATCCAGACTCCTTTGTTTGGCCTGGTTCCCTGCCCTCACCACTGGGCACCTTGGGAGCCTCCAGAGCAGACTCCTCCAGAGGAGTTGTGTGTGTGACCCTGAGGGCTTTGGCCGATGACACAGGTTACTGTCTGCATGCCAGTGCAGCCTGCAGCAGCCTTGTGCTGTCACCTTGTCCCTGCTGTTTGGTTTATGACAGTGTGGACTGTTTTCCCCAACACAGTAATGGAATTTAAGGCTTTTTATTTGTCCTCTCATTTATCTTTTTAGCCAGGGAGGGGCAGCCCAGTGAGAGCTTTATGAGAGCTGTAGGTCTTTTTAATTGCATTTTTCTGGAATGATATAAAGTAGTGTTTGGTTTTCTATTTTCACATCACAAGTTTTTGTAAAAAGTTGCTTATTTTTTTTCTGTTATTCCCAGTGTTTTTCTGTAAAGGGAGAACACACATAGGCAGCTGTTACTGCACTCTGACATGTTCTGTCATTTTCACAACAGCAGTGCCCTTTGCGGTCACTCTGTTCTGCAGCAGGATGAGTGCCATCCAAACTTTACAGCCCCCTTCATGTGGAAAGGAGTGAGTAGGGTGCACAGGCAAGCTGAGGACAGGTGAAGTTAATAGGTGACTAGGGAGTTCAGGAACTCTTGCCGGTGCCTCAGATGGTTTGGTTGTAAGGGCTTGTTTGGGTTAAACTCTGCTGGGTTCAAGGGAGTGCGAGATAAGGATTGCTTACCTCTCGGTTGTGGTGATTCACGCAAGAAGAGAGTAGGAACGCTGCAACTGGGTAAGAAGCCGCGTAGCTGGGGGATGCCTGGGTATGAATGGAGAACCCCAAAAGAGAGGGTCTGTGCTAGAAGGCAGCAGAATGTTGTGTCGGCACGACTGTTCCTTGTGGCTCTGTGGGCCTGATAGCACGATGCACTTGGTCACAGCAAAGTCTAGTGAGAGTCAACCCTGACAGCAAGTGAGGTGTCGGATGGGTCACTCTAGGCTTGGAGGCAGTGTTAGGAAAGCAGCTGCCAAACAGTGTGACCCCGCACCCCGCCTGTTCCGAAGAAAAGATGATAAATACCTACCCATTGTGTTCTTCCTGTCAGTACTCTATGGGTCTTTGAATTTTATTCTTGTCCCTTTTTCGTCTTGGCCTCTAGAGATACTTGCAGTTGAAGAACGTCACGTTCCAGAACTTTGTCAAATTTTGTAAAAACTTGACAAACTTGTAAAAACCTGTGCGTCGTAGCTCTGCAATGTGGTCTTCACAACTGATGCAAAGGGAATACCTAATTCAGGAGATTTCTTAAACCTTATGTGTGTTTGTGAGAGGCTCCGTGTTGAGGTTCTGCAAATGGAGAATTGGCTGCAGACGTTAGAGAGGCTCAGAAGTGTGTCCGTTGAATCTACGCTTACGGTCAGAGGTGGTGCAAGATGGTTGGTTTTACTTCACGCCGGGTTTCCTGATGTTGCTCGTGCATCAAGTTGTTAGATCTTGATTAATACTCCTCCTTATTGAAAGGGATTAGGTTGGCTTTCCTGCCAAGGTCCTCTGTATAAGTGAGGAGGATTTTAACTATTCCTTGGTTGTTCTGTGGCTGTCTGTAGGGTCTTCCGGTATACACCTACCCCATGCAGCTCCAGAGCAGCATCGTGGTCTTTACCCTAGTCCACAGATCTTGGGCCAGGCCCTTTTCTTCAAGCAACCTGGCAAGTATTAAGCAAAATGGCACTGTGCTGTATTCTGCTGAGTACTGTGTCCAGTTGTGGGCTCCCTGGTTCAAGAAGGACAGGGAACTGCTG
This sequence comes from Trogon surrucura, assembly GCA_020746105.1. Taxonomy (NCBI): domain Eukaryota; kingdom Metazoa; phylum Chordata; class Aves; order Trogoniformes; family Trogonidae; genus Trogon; species Trogon surrucura. The sequence goes on along the minus strand of CM036621.1, from coordinate 47,101,005 downwards.
GAGAGGGTACGGAGAAGGGCTTCAAAGATGATTTCTTGTGAGGAAAGACTGAGGGACTTGGGGCTTTTTACTCTGGAGAAGACTGAGGCGGGGGTCTTATTAGTGCTTATAAATACTTAAAGGGCAGCTGTCAGGAAGATGGGGCAGTCTTTTTTCAGTGGCGGCAAGGACAACCGAGTTAATGGGCACAGACTTGAACATACGAAGTTCAGTCTGAACGTGAGGAAAAACCTCTTTGTTTTGAGGGTGGCAGAGCACTGGAACAGGCTGCCCAGAGAGGTGGTGAACTCTGTCTCTGGAGATACTCAAAACCTGCCTGGATGCCGTCCTGTGCAACCTGCTTTAGGTGATCCTGCTCTGTCTGGGAGTTTGGACTACATGATCTCTGGAGGTCCCTTCCAACCCCGAACATTCTGTGATTCTGTGATATATTTCAGACCATTTCTGCTGCATTCAGAGGCAACCCAGCAGTCACTCGGCAGCGGGCTGCAAAATACATGTGGGATTGATCTGTTTTTCTGGACAACATACATCTGTCGGAGCTACTTATGGTACAAATAGGATCATTTCTGGCTTCCCCATTTGGAAACGCTGTGCCTGAGCACCCCACTGTTCATCTGGGAATGTTAGATCTGCCGTGGAAGCTGCGTTGCTCTTCTGCAGCACCTGCCGTTCATCAGGCTTTGAGTGTTTGTGGTTTTTCTGGTCTATGTGGGACTGGTGGTCGCAGCTGCTCTGCGAGGGGCTGAGAGCAGAGTTGCTGGGAAGATGCTGTGTAGCCTGACTTTACACATAAGCACAAACCCAGGGGTTTGAAGCCTCACCAAGCACATGAGGGCTGTGGGAATGTATTTCCTGACTAGAATTTCAGCAATGTCTGTAGCAGGATAAAGGATGGAACTGGCGATCACCATTGATGGAAGGTGTAGGGCTTAAAAGAGGGAAAGAATCTTGATTGCTTTCACGATGTTTAGTTGGTAGCAAAATTGAGAGTTTAGGGAAGGCATTTAGGAAGTTTTGACACTGGTCATGTCTGCCTGGTTGTAGCAAAGCTTTGCTGGAAAATGAAGAGTTGACCATAGCACGATGGAAACTCTGTTCTGTTCTGTTTGCTGACAGTATTTTAAAATCATTTTGCAGTCTGCTAAACTTCGCAAGTTGCCGCCCTTTCTCACCATTTCCCTCCTGAGATTTAACTTCGACTTTGAGAAGTGTGAACGATACAAGGAGACGAGCTGCTATACATTCCCTATCCAGATAAATCTGAGGCCTTTTTGTGAGCAGGTTCGTACTGTTACTTTCGGTAAAGTTTCTATATACTCAGCAGAGCACTGTTACCTCGAGTAGAAGTTATCTTGTATTTTGTGTTTTGTTAGGGCAAGGTATGTGAGAGACTTTGTGGGGTTCTACTCTGTCCTCAGTTCCAATTTTTCACAATTCCAGTGTGTTTCTGAAAAAACACTTTCTAAGTGGGAAATAACTTGTATCTTATATGGGGGGGAGGTATAATAATGACCTGAAACTTGATCTGACCTTTGTTTGAAAGGAAGATTATCACCTGGAAATGGAAGTTTATTTTTGTATGGTCATTGTCTGATAACATCATGTATAAATTTAGCTATAGATGTTTTATGTGCCTGTAGTTATTTTATTTTTGTTAGGAATTTGTCTTTGCATTCATATATATGTATTTTGATTCTAAACTAAGGTATAGCAATGCGTGATGACAATTTTGGATCCTCGAAATATATAAAGAATATACTCAATAGCAGCACTCGTGTTGAAAATTACATTTTTCTCAGTGAAATATTGCAGTACAAACTTGGAAATTTCTCTGTTTGCATTTGAGGAAGTTTTGGGTTTTTTTCAGTTGTTTTGTGTATACAAGTGTGTTGCATTTTCTTTTTCCTCTCTAGTCTTTTGAACAAAATAAGCCTGGTTATGACCAAACAGGTTGAGCTGTTCTGTTATTGGCATCGGTGTTTCATTATTTTAAATTTTGAATTCCTAATACTGCTTTACAAGTTGCTTGATAAGCCTGTGCCTTGCTTTGTGGTTTGTGTTGGTCCCTACTTGGGTTCCTCAGCGTTGAAAAGCCGTTTCAATCTCCACGTGTGTGAATGCACGGTGGGAGATACCTGCAGCTATGCTGATGGTGTAAAACTGTCCTTGTGTGAAAGACTTGCTGATATATATTATTGTTACTATTATTGTTTTTCTTTTTAAAGACTGAAATGGATGATTCAGAGTACATGTATGAGCTCTTCTCTGTTATTATACATAAAGGTGGCTGCTATGGAGGACACTATCATGTTTATATCAGAGATGTGGATGAATTAGGAAACTGGCAAATACAAGTAAGTTCTAGAAGTTTTTCGTCCTTGCTTTTTATATATGTCTCATTTTTCAGAAAAGTATTGAGAGCTAGTGGGTGAAATGTACATCTGAATTAATATTTTAGTGAGGCATTTGGTCTCTTACGTCTTTCAGAAGCCTGGTTTTCTACAGTTTGGGATTTCTATCAAGGTTTTGTAGCTGATTTTAGCTTTCTGATCTGCTGAACTATCTCACGTTACGGGGCTCACTTGTTTCCCAAATGAGTTAATATCTTTGCACAAGACTAACACGGTCATTTTAGTGGCTGTTTGTAAATCACGCAAATGGTTTTTCTGTTAAAAACGGCCTGCTGGTGGATATTCTGTATGACAATATACAGTCCGTAGAGGGTGACAGAGGCAACTTACAAGAATTTCCTTTACTAAATTGTGCATGCTAATATTAGTACAGGTTATAAACAAAACACACTATTTGCATGTGAAACAACAGTATTTGAGTCTCTTACTTTTCTTGTGCAGGAAGAAGAGGATAGGCTGATTGAAGATAAGGCTTTAAGAGATACAGAAAATGCCGAAGTAGAAGAGAATCCATTGGTGGTGTTGAAAGGGATTTTATCAGAGGTATGGTATGTAAGGAGTTTCTTGCTTTAATTTTGGTCTTGGGGAAACTTAGGGTTAGTGTATGCATGAGTGGGCAGATTTAAGTCTACAGAACTTTTCTGAGCTTATTGTGAAGCGTATAAAACTTGTAACTTAAGCTGACTTCAGTAGTGGCTCTTCATAATGGAAACAGCTCTTTTTGAGCATTTCTTAAGCTTCTCAGCAAAGCTGTTGCAAAAAAATGATTTTATATTGGTTTAGTAACACACAGGACTGATACAGGCTTCCTTGTTTTGATCCCTTGACTTTTGTACTCTTCGTTATTCTAGTTTTTAATTTCTCTGTAGGACGAAACAAAGCAAATTGCTGTGGATCAATTAGGGCAGAAATTATTGGAGAAAAAAAGGGTGTCCTGGAATAAGAAATACCGAAAACAATATGGTCCGTTACGAAAGGTAATACATATATATGTTAGTGTGTTATTTACTGTTAAGATAACTTTCTGTTGAATAGTCAGTAGGATGGCCATGGGAAATACTGGCACTTGGACTAGCAAGATAGAGCATGTGTAAGAGGGGTTTGCAAGATAAGTTAGTAAACTGGAGAACAAGATTCTCAAGTGATTGTCTGCCTGAAAGCTTGTATCTTTTTTTTTCCATCTGTATGATTGTCCTATAAAATAATTAACTTTACCTGCTGCACCTTGTTTCACTTGTGTCTGTGGGTGAAACTGCAACAACACCAATAGAAGCATTAAGGGGTATTAAAGAAATGTAATACTTCCTCACAGTCACAACAGAAATGAGGTTTTGAAAAAGTATGCCACTGTCTGCTTGATTAAGGTATGTCCATAAAACAAGATTTTACTGGAAGTATTAATATTTGTCAAATTAGTTACTGTACTTTCAAACGCTTTAGCATTTATTTTATAGATATGTGGGAAATCAATGTTTGACTGTGTTTTTTGAGTAGTACTGACAAAATCACAAATTATTTAAATGTAGTTGTGAAATCCAGATGCAAGTCTTCTGCAGAGGGAGATGCGTTTCTGACTTGGGTGGGGAAGTGGTAGAAACAATGTGACTATTACCAAAGCTGACTTTTTCCCAAGTGCAGGATCTATACCAAAAACATTGATCAGTGCAATACTTGCCTTACTGAAATAACTGTAAATTGTTTTACGCTTTTTCAAGTATCAAATGAGTTTTTGGTTAAGATTGAAACTGAAATTCAGATTTTGGGGGGTCGATTTTGGTTTGTGATTTGTTGTGGTGGTTTGTGATTATTTTTTTTTTTGCTTTTTTCTTTTTTTTTTTTTCTTTGGTGGGGGTTGGGTCGTTTTTGTAGTTTTATAGGAGGGATTGGAGGGTGACTGGTGACCATCATCCACCTCTCCCCATCCTTCAAGAGCCACAATTTTGTTTTGTGTTATTTGGACACGAAACTTGTTTGGAGTATCTGCATAGTGCTAAAATGAAAGTAGAGAACAAAGTGGATAAGCTGGGTGAAGCAAGGAGAAGGTTTTAAATTCCTGAGATGCCACGATGGACAGTGTTAATTTGGTTAAGGTACAACTCCACAGATCAGAATTGAGCTCAAGATCCTTGTCTGGTAAATACAGAAGGGAGCAATTCTGCAGAGGCTAGGAAGCAGAAAGAGGGCTAAACTGGTTGAGATGGTATTCTATGTCTCTGATAAAGCAGAAACTTTCCGATTGCCTAAAGAGCATCACTCCCTATGCTGCCTTTCCAGGGAGAGAGTGTGTGCACTTGTGAGAAGTCCTTTAAAAGGATTGCAGTGTCTCAAGCAATCCTTGAAAGTCAGAAGTTAGTCTCGTTTAATTCAGTGATGCATGTATGCTGAAAACAATTATTTCCCGATTTCTTGCATGATAGTTTGAAGAAACGAAACCAGCAACAGCATATAAAAGATCAGGCAGAGAAGTGGTGGTAGGAAAATGAGATTTTTCTTTTTAAACTGAGGAAATACATGAGGAAGCATCATAAAACTCAAGTCTGAAGGGATGGGGTTTGTGCATCAATTTGTGAATGTGTCAGGTGAAGTAACTAATGCAGTCTGCTATATTTTAAAACTGGGTATCTGCTTCATCATGTCATTGTGTTCTTTTTAGTATTTGCAGAACCATCCTCAGATATTTCAGTTCAGTCCTGATAATCTTAAGGTTGGCCTGAAGGAAAACCACAAACTCGCGTTTAAGTCAAATTCCGGAGGACGAGATCTCCAAAGCCCGCCTCGGAAGAACGATGTCAGGTGCAATTCAGAAAAAAAGCTCACAAGCCTGAGAGACAGTTCTGCTGGTTGCCATTGGTTTGATCTGAATGATTCAAAAGTCCAGCCAATCGAGGAGAAGGATATTGAGAAACAATTTCAGGGTAAAGAGAGTGCCTACATGCTGTTTTATCGGAAATCTCAGTTAAAAAGGCCTCCTGAAGGTACACAAAGCTCATCTTGATATTCTGGGGGCTTCCTTCATTGGCAGTTGGTTTTCTGGAGGCCAAAGGCTGTTGGGCATTTCTGTCCTTTCTAAGAGTTGAAGATGCAGTTTTCTTTCTAGCGCTTGTTTGCAAAAAGGGTTAACTAAAACACACAGAGGTTACCTTTGAGGGGGTAGTGACCAGTTAATTGGCTATACCTGACACTAACTTTTTCCTAGTATGCTTCACAAGGACTAGCAGAACATCTACTGAAACAAGTACATGTTGTTGCTAGTGTCATTCAGGTATCGGTTTCCCTTAGGGAAAGATTGATGGGAAGAACTAAAAGCACTTGTTTTGTTCTTTGTGTCATCTTGCGGTTTAATTTTCTCTGTTATGGAAGGATGCAACATTATTGCTCTGAATTTTCAATGGTTACCATACTGTAATGTCTCATCTTGATGACTTTTCTTGTTTGCCAAAACACATTTTAAGCAGCTGAGGCCAAACTAGCCTATATTATTTGTTGCAGCGCGAGGAAATCCAAGGTACCAAATTCCCGAACACCTTCTGAATGAAATGAATGCTGCTAATACTGAACTACAAAAAAAGAGGTATATTGATGTAACTGTACCCATTTCTTAAACAGCATTCTTAATCTGCAGATCTCCGAAGTGATTTAAAATGAAAGAAACTCCTTGAATCTGGACAGATAGTAAAATGATTCAGTGTTGTAGAGGAACACAACTTGTGTGCCTAGATTCTACCTTCTGCTGTTCCCTGCTTCCCTGTTGTTGGCGTGACTAGGATTTCTACAGAATTTCAAGGGAAACTTGCTTACAGTAAAAAATTGTACCCTTTTTTTTGGCAAAATTCAGTGCAATTTTGGAAGGAGAATGGAGCACAGAAAGATCATGTTTACAGAGGGAGTTCTCCACTGGGAGAAGGGGGAGTGGCTTGATTCACTGTGAAACAACAGATTAATGGTATCCTTTGCCATAAATGTAGAGGAGCTACTGGTATTCAGGGGGTTTGAATCTTTTCTTTCTGCTGAGGAACACACAGAACTGATTCACAGTTAAGCTATCAAAATACAGGCATGCACGGGACACGCAAGTCTTGTGTGATGTCTCTGTACTGTGCAAATTTCATTCTTTTGTATTTTAAATCATTTATTTGCTGCCATGTTTAGCTAATAGAACTGGATACGGGAATAAAGGAGGAAGGCGTGGCTGCGTGTGTCCCGACTCTGTTCCCGTGCAGTTTTTCTGTCTCTGCATTTCAACAGAGTGCTGATTTGGAACACAGCCTGAAAACCTACAATCTCCACATCTCTAAAGATGAAGCTTGTCACACCATTTAGAAAGGTAGAAGCAAAGTATAGAAACAACAAAGTATAGAAACACAAAATGTATATATAGTGCTTATGTGGAGGATATCTACCCTAGCTCTGCATTGTCCAGCGTGTAAATCACAGTCGTCTTTGAGCATCTCTTTGCACACCCCTTGATGGAGGGGGGAACATGACAGTGAATTTAGCCATGAGGGTATCAGTTCCAGGACAACTGCGCAGAAGCATCTCTGAGAAAAGCTAGCCATTTGTTAGTGTTAAATTCACTGGTTTATTATTGTGTTATTCTTTCAAAGAGCGGAATGTGACTCGGCAAACAATGGCATTGATTTACATCTCCATTTGAGCTCATGTTATAAATTCCACAACGGGGCTTTGCATCCTTCACTTACTTGGAAAGAGAGTGTTGTGGATTTGACTATGGATAGAAGAAAAACACTAGGAGACCTCCGACAATCAGTATTCCAGGTATTTGCTATGTTAAATCAACTCAAGCACTTTGTTTTCACTTGAGCCACAACATTTACAAATGTGTTTATGATGCAATTTTTATCTCAGTGAAACATTGTCAACTGTAAATATAGTTTTAGGGGGCTAAAACCGATATGGGTTTACACAGAAGGAAACCTTGATTTGAAGTCTGCTCTTGAAGTACTGAAGAAGTCATGAAATCGATGGAACTCTATGTAGACTTGAAAGCTCTCACAAGCTAATTATTTGTATTTGGGCAGCATATGCATGGGCATGAATTGACCCTTGGCAGAATTCCAGGCTGCTTCTTACTGTTTCAGTGTGTGACAAATTTGTCTTTGTAATTTCAAGGAGCTAGTTGGCCCTAAAGGAAATAATCAGATTAGTTGAATAAGGAAGAAAATCCGTTAAAGTAAATATTTAACTTAACAGTTGAATGTGATATCTTTACATTTGTTCTCTACTATGTTAAAGAAATGTGACTATTTGGGAAATATTTTTTCACAAATATCTAAATCATAGAATGGCCTAGGCTCAAAGTGGACTCAGTGTCAGGAAACGCTGTTTGCGTTTCCTGTCCCTCAGAACCTTTGGCTAGTGTCCAGCTGAAGATTTTGATCTCTCTGGTAACTAGTCTGAAAGGCCAAGTTCAAAATGCTTGACTGTTTCCTGCATTACTGGCCTTGTTGAAATAAATAGCTGTGACTTGCTAAGTGTCACCGAGTGAGCTTGGTAGCCAGGCTGTAACAGCTTTCACTCAAAACTACAGCTTGGCTGATGTGACTCATTGCTTGCTGGTGTTTTCTATCATTTTGTTTGTTTGTTTTTATTCTTCCCAATTAGATGTTGGAGTCTTGGGAAGGAGACATGATTCTCAGTATTGCCAAGCCTCTACCAGCAGGACTGCATCTTTACCAGATACTTGATGGTAAGACTGCTACGTACAAGGCTTCCATGTTATTTGTATGTAATATATACTGCAGACATTGAGCATTTCATAGGTAAAATGTCTTGGAGTCGTGTATTACTTCACACTCTTCAAATTCAAACTTACGTGCATGACCACTGCTGTTATTTAAGATGTTCTTAGACTCGAAATGAAGACTTTTGAGACCTTCATGTGTAATCTCTGTTATGTAATCTTTGTCGTGAAATGCAGTAAGACTGCAGGTCTTAAGTAAGTTAAAAACATTTGCTGGCAAATTATCAGTCGATATTTTGACCTTGATTTGCTTATGAATGCTTGTTTTCATAGTACTTGCCTAGCAGGTAGATATGATGGAGGAGAACCAGGGTAATATCAAAGGTTAGATCTTCAACTTGGGTCTAACCGAGCAAGAATACATTAGTTTATACTATATATAAAATATTAATATACTCTTAGTACATTAGTATTTTAAAATCATGAGTTTAGTATTGTTATGCAGTTCTAGGTGTTCATCTTCAAAAGCCCTTCAGCCATTTTTAAATTTTATACTGTTTGTGATCTGTTTCAGGAAATTAGAGAGCATTAGAAAATTCAGAGAACATAACCCAGCTTTCCATGATGTTGACATCAAAATACAGAGGCAGTCATAGCCACTGTAAATATTTCTCCAAAAGCTAGTGCAGTTCTTCTAATGAAAATGACTTTAAAAAAAAATCTGAATCTGACTTGAACTCATTTATTAAATCCAATCTTTCTGGTTTAAATCTGTTGATTCACTGCTAAATCTCATGTAGATAATCTTGCCCAAGCAGCTTTGCCAAGTGCTAACTTAAGCCTCTGTTTGCAAGTGGAATTGAATGGAAACCTTTGTGCTGCGGCCCTCTTTACTCGGCCAGAGTTTTGCAGGGACGTGTACCCACTTGTGTTGCTTTTGCTGCAGCAGTGAACCGTAATTTAGTCCCTGTAAATGTTGATCATGCGGCAGCTTTTGTAACTCTACACTTGAGCCAGTGCAGAACGTACCAGCATATTTCAGTTTACCAGGTGGCCCTGCTTGCCTGTTTTGAGGGGGGCAAGAACTTGATGATTTTCTCGTTTTCAGGAGATGAGCTGACGCTGGATGGCATCGGGCTGGCTGATGGAGCAGACGTCTTTGTGTGGAACGGGAAAGAGGTAAAAGAACCAAACACCCTCTCTCCTCATCAGTTCTGGAAAGATGAGACACTCCAGCCGTGTTACTGGATGTGACGGTGTGTTCTGCAGATGTGCTGCTGACACAGCACAACGTTGGGTTTGGTGACACCTCCTCAGCTTCGTCTAGAAGACTGTGTTTTTACAGCTTGTCAGTATGCCTTAAGTGATGTGTAATGTGCTGCTTGATAAAATTATAAATAGAATTACACTATGCAGAATGCGATGTGGTCAGACTGATAGATGCCTGTAAGATACCCAGTGCCACTACTACATTGGTGGTGTATTCTGACAACATCTGGTGCCTCTTTGAAAAACATCAGTTGATTGTAGTGTGGTAACAAAACCATATGCCTTCTAGACCTGTCAGTGACTACTTGGATGTAAAATAAGTCTCCCTGAAATGCTGTACTTCTTTTCTAGTGTTGCATCTTCCTTTAATATTAAAAGTTTCTGCTTAACTTTGAAATACTTGCCTAAGTGGTTATGTAACAGAGCATTTTATTCCATAATGGAATATAATTTTACATTTCAAAGATTTTTCTTGAAAAAACATGAAATTTCTTTCTGATTTATCAAAAAAAATCCAGAAACAAAAGAAAACATCTAGTAACAGGGTTGTTATACTTTTAATATGGTCTTCGCTACTCTAGCTTACTGTGTGATTAAATTTTTTTTTTTTGGCAAGGAACTTTTCCTGGATTGAATATGAGAAAGGCCAGATTTTAAAATCTAACTCTTGATCTGCCTCAGTCACACTTTTAGGTAGTTCTTTAATATCCTGAGGGGCTGCATTTCTCTGTTCTTAATCTGATGGATACCAAGTGTCCACTGGTTTCCCAGCTACTGCTGCCAGTGCATTTACTGTATCTGCAGACTTGGAACAGATTAGCATTACCCTTTATCTTCCCAACACCTTGGAGTTGTTCAGTAGGCATTTGGTCCGAGGTGCTTTATTTCTAATGAGGTAAAAGAGTCCATCTTTTTGTCTCAATAATTTTATTGCAGTCATTTATTGCTGTCCAGTCTTTCCTTTATTTTATCGCCACTGCATAGATCTTGCGTTCCTTACTTCAGGTTGGTGGAACAAAGGTGATGACAGGCCCTGATCACGAACCTGTGGTCATCAACGTTCTTCGTTTAGCAGAGTACAACGAAGGAGGCAAGGGCCAGCATTTTACAGAATCGCAGCACGTCTTTTCATGCAGCACGAAACTGAGTGATCTGCGCAGAGCCTTAGCGCCATCGGGAGGAATCATCTTGAAGAATGGGTCAGGACCAGATAAAGAAGCCAAGGACTGGGAAGTTTTTCTTGAAGAAGATATGAAGGAAACGGTTAAAAGTGTTGGTCTCACGGATGGATGCTCAGTACTAGTCTTAGACAGCCATGACCAGAGGTAATCATTTTGATTACAAGTGTAATTAAACAAAGAGACAATTTTGGCAAAATCTTCTTAGTTAAAATTATGTTGGCTCTATATGTTCTTTTAACTAATTGTCACTTTGAGCTTTTTAATTAAACATAATGTAATCTCATTTTAGTGTTGAAGGCACGTATCAACTGTTAGATATTTCTTTGCTCTTGAAGCTCAGATGTTGTCACTTTGACTTCGAAAGGGAAAAACTTAGTGAGAGCAACTTGTGCCCCGTGTGCTGCACGTCTTTGGCATAATGTGAATTTTTGAGGTTTGAGTTGCGTGATTCTCCAAGGGACTTGGTGGGATGAGAGAACGGAGCAGTATCAGAAGAGTATGCAGTTCTGCTAAATCTCCCAGTTGAACCTGAATTTATCAGGGGCAAATTTCTGGTCTCACTTCATTTCCAAGTGTATATCTGTGAGGTTAGGTTCCTGCTTCCAGAGACGTCTATGTGCTTGTTACATAAATTCTGACTTCCTAATGGCAAGGGTACTGACAATTGAGATCGAATCAAGCAGTGAGAGGGTTCTTCACCAAAAACTGTTTCTGTGTTTATAAACAGTAGCAGAGAGAGAAAATGGCAAGCTTGAGTTATGACTAGATATGCTTTTGCAGTATTTTTTCTTTTTTACAATGTTTTGTCTAGAGGCCTTAAATCCAGCCTCAGAAAGTGACTTAGACTCTGAAGTGCCTCCAGAAGCTCAGGCCCCATTGAAAGCCAGTTAACAAACTGAGGTTTATTTACTGGTTTACTCACCAGCCCAGAGGTGCCTGGATGCTGCGTGAGGCCTCTGACTCTTGCCCTGTGCCATGCCATAATTAATAATCTACGTGTTACTGGTTTGAGGGCTTTGGTATGTAGTGATCTAGTCCAGACAATTTGTAGTCTTCCTGCCTTTGATCATCTCGCACTGGTCGTTTTTACAGCTTTGTGAACGTGTCAAGTGGCAATCTGACTGCTTTTACATATGACATCAGCTGGCTTCAAGTTAAAAGCTTCTGTGGGATGGATGATGAGGAGAAACACGTTAAAATTACTGCCACGATTGAAACAGTAAGAAGCGTGATTGTTCAGGGATATAACACGGGCTGTCACTGCAAAGCTTGGCCAGTGTCATTTGGACCATCCTGTAAATATATGTTTGAGGCTATGTCAGTAAACAAAACCTAAAAGAGGAGGAAAGTGTTACTTCTTGCTTTCAAAATAAGATAGGAAATAATGCTGGGTTTCCCTGAGGGGTGGGCTTCTCTGGTACTTTTTCGCCTTTAAAAATTTTCCCTGTTAGAGAAAATAGGAAGTACTGCTTACTTTTGCTCACAATGTTACCACTTGTGAAATACTAGTCATTTGACAAATCAAATACCATTTATTTATTATATATATTTGGTATGATAACGCTAAAGAAATGTTTTCTTAGCTGTGTATAGCGTTAACAGGAATAAGAACCTAACTGTGATGTGTTTCAAGTGAAGGCTGCCTTTTGTGGACTGGCATTTGAACAGTAGGTGTGTTATTGGCATTCTGTGTTAGAGGTGGTAATACTGATTTCTTTTAGGTCATGTCAGATATCAAAATGAAAGCAATACGGGAGCTTCACCTAGAGGAGGAACTAGGTAAGTGTCCAGATGCTTTACTTTTAGATCTGAGAATGTTAGAATTTACTGCCCGGCTTCTTGCTTTTTGCATCAGTCTATTCAAAATAGCAAATCCATTGCTGTTAGGAGGTCTTTTTGAAAGAAAGAGGGTGCAAAGGACTTAAAATTCATCTAATACTAAAGAAAAATTTTTTTTCTAGCTTAAATGAAATAAATCAGTGTAAGACTTGATTAGAATACATTTTAAGACACTTATTTTTCAGGAGCTGTTTGTTCTTTAAAACACTACAGTATTCTTTATTTTTTTGTTGTTGTTGCCTTTACCTTTGGAAGCAACTGGTCAGCTTTGTAGTATTTTAATGATTGTAGTTAACAGCTGCCTTCAAAGAGAACGTAATCTGTCACTGAAATAATGAAAACTAAGCTTTTCACAAAGTCTCTAGGAATCTCAGTTGTACTTCTGATAAAATAACTTGAGAGGGAGGCCTCCAAGATAAACCTGTTGTTGTCATTAATCTTTAATGTGTCTGAAGTTCTGAGTTAAATTTCTTATTTGAATGACTTAATGCATCTGTCTCTCTTTGCTGCCCTTTTTGTTACAGCAAATGACAGCTGTCTTAGACCTGTTAGTGGAAATGGCAAACTTCTTTCTCCAGGTAAATTTGCGTTTCAAAATCATGGTTCTATTAGAAGTTCAATTGGGAAACTTTAAGCTTCCTTTCTTTCTTTACTGGGAGAAGTCCACACACTTAACTCCACTTATTTCCAGACTTAACTGAAACAGTTGTGTAGTTTGTGGGGTTTTTTTGGGTTTTTTTCAGTTTTACTATATTTTAACAGTACTAACAGAAAGCTGGAGGTTAGACTTGAATCACAGAATGTTAAGTGTTGGAAGGGAATGCTGGAGATCATCTAGTCCAGTCCTCCTGGCAGAGCAGAATCACCTAGGATAGGTCACACAGGAACATGTCCAGGCAGATTTTGAAAGTCTCCAGAGACAAAGACTCCACCACCGCTCTGGGCAGCCTGTTCCAGTGCTCTGTCACCCTCAAAATAAAGAAGTTCCTCCTCTCGTTTAGGTGGGGCAGTGGTGAGAAACTGAGCAGATCATCTTCGTGCCTGCTGGGAAACATTTTCTTTGTCTTTGCTATTTTGCTGGTACTTCGCATTAGTAAAACACAACCAGGAAGCCAAGCAGAGAAATTCCTCTCCTTTCAGTGCCCATCAGGCAACATCTGGAGTATTGTGTCTATTTTGAGGGTTCCCCAGCATGATAACGAAACCCGTCCAAACTAGGGCCAGTCCAAAGGAGAGCACCCGGGATGGTTTGAGAGCCAGAATAAGTGAAAGGCGAGGGAAGCTGAATTCTTCCAGCCTGAGAGGAAGAGGCTTGGGGGAGAGGAGCGATAATTGCCATCTTTAACTCCTTTACATGGATCTCTAGAGAAGGTAGAGCCAGATTATTCTCAGAGGAGCACATAAAAAGGATCAGAGGCAGCAGACACAGGTTTCGGTTAAAAATTCCAGGTGGTGTCCTGAGGGGAAGGGAATTCACCTTGGGAGTGGACAAACAATAGACAGGGAAGCCCTGGGAGGCTGGAAGAGCCCTGGAGGTATTCAGGGCTTGACTGGAGAAAGCCCAGAGGGGACTGATCTGAGTTCAGAGCTGGTTTGGACCAAAAAAACCTATGAAGATCCCTTCCAACCTAAATTCTAATTCTAACTGTCTGATTCTGAATTCTAAATGTCTCCCCATACAAGAGATGGTGGGGAGGAACCTTTCTACAAATGTTGCTTTGCTCTCATCGTAGGAAGCTCGCTGATGTGATGTCAACAGTGTGGAAGTGCAGTTCTGTAAATGTCACTGAACATCTTTATCTTACTCTAAAGAACAGCATAATAGAACAGATGTTTTCAGGAAGCAGCAGTTTATGATTTTCTCTGTGTTTTTTGTCCTCTCTGAAGTTCCTGAGGATTATACTGTGAAGGAAGCTGAACTGAAAATGGGAAGCTTGCTAGGGCTGTGCCGTGGGAAAGCTCCAACTTCCACTCAGGTACAGTAGTGCTGTGACTGAAAGTCTTGTGCTACTTTTGTGCTTTGTTTGCATTTCCCAATATTTCATGTAGTCCTGTTTTTTTTTACCCTTGTAATGGCATGGAAAAAAAAATGCTTGGTGATGCAGAGAATTATCCATATCAGTGTGAGGGCTCACACCATTTGCCTCAGTTGCAGAAGCCAAGAGCATATACATAAACTGTTACTATAGCTCCTATGACTAAGGATAAATTGTTTATTGTTCATCTGTTCGTGGTTGTCCAACTTCTGTGCTTTGATGTACATATACTTTGATAAAAAGCATAAAGAAAGGGGATATTACTCCTGATATCTACAAGCTGTAAATATGTAAGAGAAAAAAAATAGTTGTATATTTTGAAAGATCAGAGTGGGAGCAGGTTTTATCTCTCATTTTCAGCAGACGTGTACAGAAGGTTAATGAGGTTCTGTTGATGGCCATAACTCAATTATATGTGCTCCTCTGTCCTGCTTAGATAGTTTAGTTTCAGTGCTATTAGACTGAAGGCAGGCTTGCAATAGTTGGTATATGTGTGCATTAGGAGGTGGTGTTTCACAGTATTTCCATGCTTAAATATGTATTTTGATAGCTTATACTCGTTTTTTTTTTTAGCTCTTCTTGTATTTTATTGTTGACCAAAATGCAAGCTCTGAAATGGAGATAGTTGTGGAAGAGACTGCCTCTGTCAAAGAGGTAAGTCGAGCTCCTTTCAAAAGCTTTCGTCATGCCTGGGCCAGGTCTGCTGCTCCTGGAGAGCTTCACTTTATACCTGTGTGTCACTTCTGGTCGCCGGGAGATACTGAGGCAGAGGAAGTGTTTCAACTCCAGAAGGCCAGTGGGAAGGAGTGCCTTTGTCTTTCACCAAGTAGTAAAGCAACATCCTTGCTTTTTTCCCAAGGATGAGCACAGTTGACTGCTTTGTGCCTGGCTAGCCTCTCCTTTTAATACGCAGCAGTCCTCAGCATGACACACAGTCATGGCAGAGCCTGACACAGTTCCTTGTAGTTCATCCAGCTCTAAATGTGCAGAATTTGAGTGAGAGGTGTCAGGAAGAGCTGTGCCAGCGTGAAGGAAGCAGTTCTTGATGTTAACAGTCCAGGCTACTGGCACAGGGTGCCAACATCTATGAGTAGTGGCTGGAAAGTGTTGAGTTTGCAAGTTTGATTTCTGAAAGGTGCATCTTCAAACTCTGGGACAGATTTTCTTTGGGTAAAGCGACAAACTGATAGCGGAGAGTGTGTTGCTGCTTTTTTTTTTTTTTTAAAACAGTTTGTAAAAGCTGACTCAATGTAGTAAATTTCTTACCTGAAAACAATCTTGTACTTGAAAGGTTTAATATATAGCTCAAATACACCATGTCTATATAATTATAACGATTTTAGGAGTTGACCAGGAATCAACCACTAGGTTTTTAGGTTAGGAAAATTATAGTGTAGACTTACTGAAAACTTTGTATTTCCCAGCCTCAGCATTGAGACACGTCTCACCATATGTTGTGTTTTTTTTACAGTGTCTAAATTTAATGCTGGAAAAATCTGGATTATCAGGTTAGTTGTATTGTTATTTAATGATTTCTTAAAAGGGACTTCCAGATTTCTACGACAGCTTTTGTTGCCCCTAAAGCTTGCAACTTGTTTGTTAAAATGATAGATGTGTTGTTGTAATGTGAGGAAACAATTATAAACTTACTGTCTTGTTCTGATAGAAGCTGGCTGTGCAGTTCCTCTTGAAAATCAGCTTCAATCTTTAATCAAAATACAGCAAAATCCACAACTGCTTGACTATTTTCTTGGGTGTGTGTGCAGGTGGAGTTGTTTGGCTGCTTTGAGAAGATTTTCTATTGTACTGGGAACCACTGCGTGAGATTAACTGTAAAAAATAAGTTTTGGTCACTTTGCAAAACCAAATGGTTCAAAATGAGCTCACAGTTTGGCCGTTATTTGGGAATCTGAGAGGTAGCAGATACATGTTACTAAGCTTTTGCTTGAGGGTTAAGGAGGAGATAGAGACAGCACTACCATGACACATCAGTTTCCTGGCTGAGCAACTCTTCCATTGATGCTGATAGTGAGGAAGGAGCAAGGACAATGTTTTCCAGCTTTTATTCTAAACATTCATTGAATATTGAATTTGTGTTACAGTGGAATGATGGTTGCAAATTCAGGCATGCTCCAAAAATCATAAAAATTCACCTGAAAGACATTACTGTCAGAATATACACTGAGTAGCCCAACTGAAAATTAAATATTGTGCTCTTATGTACTTGTATATGTGAGTTGAGGTAGTTAATACTGTGTTGAAATAAACTTAGCCTTTTTCATTTCCCTATAGCATAGGTTTACTGCCAAGAAACAATGGCTCTGTTTTATTGCCTTACTTTATATTACACATTTTTGAACAGTTGAATTTGGCCTTGTGCAGAGATTTGTGATCTGGCTGTTTTCATCAAAGAAATGTCAGACATCAGTGCAAGGTATTTTTTTTCCCCCATGGAGTTTATTTATGAGATTCCTTCTGAGCTTCGGTTTTTTAGTTATGAAAGACAAATTTTGTACCTTGCAAAGAGTAAAGTGTATTTTCCTCAATTATTTGGGTCAAATGAAAAAGTTTAATTGTTCTTGTTTAAAAAATAACAAACAAAAAAAAAGGCAAAAGAATCTCTTACCCCTTGTTAAGAGTTTTGCGATGTTTTTTTCAAAACAGCATTATTGGCTAATTAGTTTTGAATTTTTTTTTTATAGGTGACAACTGGCATTTGAGAAGGATTGACTGGTGCTATGAAGCAGGGGAAGCATTAAGTCAGGAAGTAAGAGGATCCTATTTTTGATTTGAGTCATGCTATAGTTTATTCACCCCACTTTTCTTTAGAGACTGAAAAGAGCTGCAGTAAAGCAAAGGGTTGGTGGTTTTGTGTGTGCTACCTCAGTACACACAGTGTTCTATTTTCAGGGAGCCCTGTGAAGACAGTGTCTGGTTACCTATGGTTAAAATGTAAATCTTGTGCACCTGCCTCTCAGGATTAAGTCATATCCACCCTTTTTTTTTTTCTAAAGTCTAGGCTTACCCTTCATTAAAGAAGCATGAGGTGTCTGTTGGTGCGGTGTGGAGGTGCAAAGGAAACCCACAGCTCAGCAGGGAGCTCTGCAAGGGCTGCTGCAGAGCAGGCTCCTGGAGGTGGATGCCTGTGTGCTGCTGCACAGCTGCCTCCCAGGGGTGGGTGACCAATGGGTCTTTCTGTGCTCTTGGGTGGAGAAGCAAAACACCTTGGACCTTGGGCACGCATGACTTAAAAAGCCACCAGCATATACTCTAGGAAAGAAAGCAGGAAAGTGTGTGGAGTGACAAGTGTGCTGTGCTTTCTCTGCCCACAGAATGCCACTCTGAAGGAACTTAATGTTTGCAGAGGAGATACTTTGGTTGTAACTGAAGGAAAGCTTCCAGTAAAGGTAAATGGAGAGAGAGGGTGTTCTTTAGTCAGTTGTGTCTCGAGACTTGCATGTGATAGTTGTTTCTGTTTCTTCTCTTATTTTAAAAACACTTCAGTCAGAAAAATTCTGTTTGGCCGTAATGAATAATGCGTTTTGTAGTTTTACAGCTATTTTTTTATTTCAATCAACATTTATAATACTCTTAGTCTGTCTAAATTTATTCTTCTTTAAAGTTCTGTAGTAAAATGTTTGTCCGTTGCAGCCTCTTTGCCTAGAAGCCTGTTAAGCTTGACAGATCCACAGGAAATCAGTAGTTCTGGCATCCAAAGTCCTTGCAAAGGCACAACGTGTATGCTGCTGCTTCCTCACAGGATCATAAAAACAGAGGAACTTTAGTGTTTGCCTTCAGCTCAGATTTGTACTGAGAATTGCATTTGAAAATGGAAGGCCCTACTGGGAGACCCTCTTGCCAGCGATGGTTGTACAAATGGAAGGATCCTTTGCTGACAAGCCACAAGCAATATCACAGGACTGATTGGGTTGGAAGGGACCTTTAAAACTCAGCTGCTGCCGATCTTTCACTAGATCAGGTTGCTAGATCAGAGCCCCACCCAGGCTGACCCTGAACACTTGCAGGGACAGGGCATCCACAGCTTCTCTGGGCAGCCTGCTCCAGGCTCTCTGCACCCCCGTGACCAGAGGCAGTTCCCTCAGGCTGCCCTCACGCGCTGGGTGCCCCAGCCCCTCACCACCTCCAAGGCGCTGGGCTGGGCCACACCCCACCCCCCAGTGTCATCTTTCCTGGGGAGACCAGGAGGTGACAGAGGAGTCCAGGTGCAGTCACCAAAGTGCCAGAGAAGAGAAGACGGAAGCATCTTTACTGTTCTTTTTCTTCGTTTATTGGGCCTTTGAAAATTAGGCAGAAAATAGTATTGAACTGCTAACGAAACAACCAGAAGGGACCTTTATGCTGAGGGCCAGCTCTTCTTCAGCCATGGCAACAACAAAATAATTGCTGATCGCCAGGAGGTGGAACGGGTGAGCCTGCAGGATGGCTGGGCACGGAGGCCAGACCTGGCAGCTAAGGCCAGGTGTGGAGGCTGGGCTGGTGGTGGGGCGCTGGCGGGCTGCTCCTGTGCTGTGCTCGGCGTGGTGTCATGGAGGGGAACCCTGACACAGTGTAGTGGTGCCAGGGAAGCCACGATGGGGGTGGATCCACATCCATGGGCTCTTCCTGATCTTCGAGTGGATCTACCTCTGTGGGCTCCACCCTGTCACCTGTGAGCCGTGGCCATTGCTGCCCAGTGGCTGATGATGCCTCCCCTCTGAAGCCGCCTCCTCTTCCTCCGCGGTTCCTGCAGCCACCACTTGTCTCTCTAACTCAAGGGTAGAATGCCACCTGCCTTGCTCCTCTGCGACCTCTTCCTACCAAGCATCTTGGCACGAGAGGACCTCGAAGCTCAGCAAACAGTGGGTCAACTGCTGGTGTCCCTGTATTTACAGGGCGCTGAATGGAAAGTAGTGAGGTGGCGGCTTGTGACACCAGGAGACCGTTGTGATGGTGATGAGTGTGACAAAACATGGCTCTTATGGGTCCTGAGTGGTGCTTGGACTGAAAGACATCCTAATGTGAGAGAAGGAGGAGGGTCAGGGGAGGCTAAGGGCCCCTTTCTTGGGGACGTTTCCCCTGTGCCATTCTGCTGGCCCCTGAGCCCAGGGGCTGCCATCCAAATCCCCTTGTGTTCCCTTGGCTCCTGCTCCCTCCTCAACCTGTGCCCGGGGTGCTCTGGATGTTCCAGGAGGGTCAGGCCTCCTCAGTGACCCTCCCTGGCCCGCTGTAAGTGACACTTCCCCCTATGCCTGGCAGTGGCTTAGGGGGCACAAAGCATCCAGACATCCCGCAAATGGGATGTCTGGATGCTTCCTATGCCTGGGGTGACCTGGGTGAGATGATGGCAACAGTGTTCCAGGAGGGTCAGGACTCCTCAGTGACGCCCCCCTACGTGGCTCCCTGCAAGTGACGTAGCTTGGTATCACCTTAATGTTCTTTCCTGGCCATACAGAGCAGGTAAGAAGACCAGGCGTTTCTGAAGTGGAGGAGCAACCTTGTAGTTGGTGAGCTTACATGAATCTAGTTTCCTGTGTAAGCCCCTATCTTTGTCCAGTTCTTCAAACACTAGTGTCACACGGTTGCATCTGTTATGTTAGATGGTATGATAGTAGAGCCAGGGTGTGAGATTAGGCTGCACGATGCTGGATTTTTTTCACTCTCTTCCTTGTACAAGTAGGAAGTGGTGATGTGTGACTTTAGATGAATGCCAGTGTCTTTGCAAAAGCTCAGTTTTGAAGAACTCTTTTCCTTCTTCCTGAGATAAAGATGAAATTTTTTGTTGTCTGTGTTGGAACGCATAAGCTACCTGGTAATTTCTGTTTTCTTTTCAGGGTGTCCTGAAAATACCCATCTGGTGGTTCAAGTCCTCAAGTCATAAGAAACATGAAGAGAATGCACAAGACCAAGTGAATGGGATGACCTGCAAGATGGATGCTTTGCAGTTGTCTCCTGCAAGAGGTGAGCTTGATTAATTTTTGAATGGTCTGATTGCACTGACGTCTTTGAATCAAAACCAAAATTTTAATCAAAAACCTTTTAAAAGCCTTCTGAAACCTAGTAGTGACTGTACAAGTTTCAGCAAGTTGGTGCTTAAACGAGCTATTTAGGAGATGAATGCAATTTTTTACAAGGCCTTGAATGCTAGGTTGTACTGTTCTGATGTCCCTGAGCTGTAACTGGTGAAGGGTAAGACCTCCACTAGATTTTGGAGCAAGTGCTTTTTATTTGTCGGTAAGGAAAATGGCTTCTTCATCTGTGATGACGTTGGCAGTCTTGTAAAGCGTGCACTTCATGACCATACAAGTGATTGACTTCAAATGCCAGACTCTTAATAATCACATTTAATTGACTTCAAGCTATGTCACTTTTTTTAAAAGCTGTAAGAGGAGTTATGAGTAAATCTTATATAGAACGAAATGTAACAAACCTGTGTTTGTTCTTCTAACGGTCAAATCCAAATAAAAAGCCAGCTAGGATAGGAAAATCAAGTGAGAGTTGAGGAGGAAGAAGAACATTAAGTGAGGACAACCCTGAATTGGAAAATGGGAAAGAAAATTTTCCTTTCTACAGGAAAAAAATACTGTTCTTCCTTCACTACTGAGTTGTGTTGCAGAGCAGGAGCCCTTATCTTTTAGAAGATGTATTTGCATTTTTTCCTTTTCTCCCAAACATTTTTCTGCTTCCTCCCCTGATGATTTCAGTAGCATAGGTAAGAGGAGATTTAACTTTACTTGGCAACAGTCTACATTTCAGAGTTGTGACCTATAAGTAATACTATTTACCAGTTTGAATAACTGGTCTTAGTTTTAAAATTTGCAGCATAGGATCATATGCAACTGCTCCAGTTTGGCAGCTAACAGGAGGTATTTCATCAACTGTGTATTATATTTCTTGAACTGCCCTGCAAAAAGAAAATTGAGGGCAAGTCCCTTCTTTAAATGAAATCTCACCATGAAATGACTATTATGTCTTAAGATGATAAAGAAGTTGTGTTGACTCTCGTGTTGTTTCTTTCTTCCTCCCCCTCTCCCCACCATCTAAAGATTCACCAGAATACATCCACACAGACATGGATCTTTGTTATGCTGGCAGTATAGAAATAGCAGGAGAAGCTTCTTTGGAAGATCTGAAGATGCAGGTTAGATGTTCTCCTGGATTAGAAATGTACAGCAATGCTGTGATAATCAAGCTCTATTAATACTTATTTTCTATTTCCTTTTCCCTTGTCTCCAGTATGTTCTGATATGGCATTTGCTTATATGCCATGTTCAGTGGTAAGTACCAAGAGGCAGTTGGAGCATGTAGCTCAGAGACTTCCTTAGTATGTCCCCTGCAGTTGCCATTCTACTTGTCATGTGTCCTGGCCTGCAAAAGCCTTGTTGCACTTCATCTGGAACTTTGGCTCTCAGCCTTATCTTTATTTCACAATGTAAAAGTTCTTCATGAGAAGCACACACATACAAGCACTCCCTAAAAAGCTACGTTCCATTTCTACGTTGTTCCTGTATTAGTTTTCTGCGTTGTTTTTTGTTACTTTTTTTTTTTTTTTTTTTTTGGTATGTTGAATCTAATGGGTACAGAGTTGCTTTTGATGCACAGAAGGTCACATTTGTCATTCAGGAAGGTATAGCTTAGTTTCTTTGGCCAGAAACTAAGGTGCCTTTTAATGCTTTTTATTATTTTAATACAATAAAAAAAAAAAAACCAGACCAAATGAGAAAGTCCAACAACAAAAAAACACCCCCCCAAACAACAAAAAGATATAAAACGGTCCTACCATAAGGCTCTCTATTGTTTAGCCAGCTGGTCATTGTACTTAAACTGCATGGGGAAGGATATCTCATCTGATTCTGATCCATACGAACACTTATTCTTTTGAGTACGACTTCAGTTTCAGACTCTGCCAAACTACTGCTATGAAAAGCTGATCATTTGCATCTTGTGAACAAGGAGAATTGTCTTAGCATGGAAAGAGCATTGTGTCCTTGATAGTGGTTTTAAGGAGCTTGCTCAGCAACTGGCTAGAGATTGGGGTAATGATTGCATCAGCCTCCTGCCGTCCCAGTTGTACAATTTTTGGTTAAAAAAAGAGGTTCAGTGCTTTTGAAATGTAAGTTAAGTTGAGGAATGTTGGGAAGGAGTGAAGTCCAACTTGCTTTGAGGCTGAAAAGCAAATATGTCGACCCTAGTTGCTACCTGTAAGTAACACGCAATAGCGGTGTAGAATAAATCTAAGATCTAAATACCTTAACCTATTTCTGATTGCTCCAGTATTGCATTGAGAATGAATCAAGTATCAAATAGTTTTCTTTTTTTTTCTTTCCAAGGAGACTGGCTGCAAAAATTATTGAACAAATGTTTTTTTTCTTTTTTCAGGCTATGACCTTACCATGCTGCCAGGAGCAGATTGTCCCACTGCCCTCATTTCTCAGAGCATGGACAGTGGACAGTAAGGGCCTAGGCAAGCTTTTAAGACACAACAAACAGCAACTGAAGTAAGTTACTTATTGGACACACAAACAGAATTGCAACAGACTGACTGTTGACTGGATTATGGGATGGATTGGTGGAGGAATAAATTAGCTCGGTTAAATGTCAACAGAAAGCTCATTTTCGTGACTTCAGTTTTTGTAAAGCGCATTTTAACTGGAGAGCTGTGGAATGGGGAGGTGTGAGCATGAATAGATCATATCATGCTTATTATGCTAATCTTTATTTTAGGTGTTTTAAAACGCCATTTTCAGTTTTTCATTTTTACGCTGATAGCCTCTTACTTTGGTTTTGCAGATAAGTACAGGTCTACTTGACTAAAAGTGAGTTTTCTACTCAGGAATTTAGAATATGTGACTGAAGATGTGTACAAACTTTGTTTTCTTTTCAGTGACTATAAGCTGGGTGCCAGAGTGGAAATCTGCATAGAACCTTTGCAAAAAGAAGAGAATTTGGGGTAAGCTCTCAAGATTTTACAGCAGTGTGTTTCAGATGAGACTTAATTGAGCAGCTTTTAACTTAAGTACTGTCTGTCATTATGTGAGAAGACTTCGGAGCTTGTTTTTCGTTTTCCGCAAACAAAAATAAGGGAGGGCAGGAGGGCATAACAAATAGGAATTCTGTAATGAAAAGTCTATTTTCTATTCCTGATGACAGCCCACATGACCTGCTGCTTCGAGTCCAGATGGGCATACCAGGGGAGAGGGCTTACTACGACTCCACGGATTTGGTGTGGGATATCTCCAAAGAATGCACAACCTGGGCACTGAGGCAAAGAGTGGCTTCTCACTATTGTCTCCCTGTAGATAAAATTGAAATAGCCAAATACTTCCCTGAAAGATTTGAGTGGCTGCCAATATCTAGCTGGGTAAGATGTGAAATGACAGAATCCAACCATTGTTTAAGAGCATGTTAAGAGCATGTGTGGTTCTTCAGCAGATGTATTTAAGCAGATTGCTGAAGATGAATTTTTTGCTTTGATTTCATTCAGACTCAGCAGATTTCAAAGAGGAAACGGAAGAAAAACCAAGAGAGTTTACGGTCAGCACCTTATCACCTGAAAGATGGAGATATCATTGGGGTGAAGGTAAACTAACTTGATTTTAATTGTTGCATGATGTTCAGGTTCAGGTGCTGTCCCATTTGCATACCTTAATTTCTTCTTGGTTTTCCTGCATCTCTATGAAATTACTGCTGTGTGGATCTGGACGGTACATTGTGTGGTCTACAGCTGGCTGAGCTTGAGCCAGCAGTGTGTACAGGTGGCCGAGAAGGCCAACAGCATCCTGGCCTGTGTCGGGAATGGTGTGGCCAGCAGGAGCAGGGAAGTGATTGTGCCCTTGTACTCGGCACTGGGGAGGCCACACCTTGAGCACTCTGTTCAGTTTTGGGCCCCTTCACTACAAGACGGCACTGAGGTGCTGGAGTGTGACCAAAGAATGGTGATGAAGCTGGTGAAGGGACTCGAGAACAAGTGCGATGAGGAGCAGCTGAGGGAACTGGGATGGTTTAGCCTGGAGAAAAGGAGGCTGAGGGGAGGCCTTATCGCTCTCTACAACTACCTGAAAGGAGGTTGTAACAAGGTGGGGGTCAGTCTCTTCTCCCATGTAACAGGTGATAGGACAAGAGGAAATGGTCACAAGTTGCACCAGGGGAGGGTTAGATTGGACATTAGAAAAAAGTTTTTCATGGAAGGGGTTGTCAAGCACTGGAACAGGCTGCCCAGGGAAGTGGTGGAGTCACCATCCTTGGAGGTACTTAAAAATCTGTGTATTTGTGATGCTTGGTGACATGGTTTAATGGTGAACCTGGCATTGCTGGTTAACAGTTGGACTCGATGATCTTAAAGGTCTTTTCCAACCTACACTATTCTATGAAAGTTGTTGCTGTTGGTGATTTTGTTCCCCGCTCCCTGCCGCCTTCCATCTAGCTGAGGGAAGTTTCATGCTTTTCCCTCTGTGTCTCGGTACTGACACTAGAGGGCAATACCTTAGAGGCTCTTGGGCAGCTCTCAACCAGTGCAACACTTTTTGCTCTATGCTTGAACGCTGCATAGAAGAAATGGGATTTTTTTCTTGCTGTCATTTTATTGACAGTTTTTTCCCGACTCTGAGTAAAATCCAAGAACAGTACCCTTTAAAAATTATGTTGTAAGTTCAAAGCCATTGCCTTTCCCAAAGAATTGTTACTGATGTATTTAACTATTTTAAAAAGAATTACACAGCAGCGTATTGAGCTCTGAATTAGCAGTAAGGCTTGTGTAGGAGACCTCTGAAAGAACATACGTGCTGGATTCTAAAGCAGTATGTAAAAAGTCTGATGTCCTGATGCATCAGACTCTGGAGAGAAATCTCTGAATAAGGCAAATTCATTGTTAAATGTAAAAAAATAGAGGAGACTAACAATTTTTGGGGCATTTTTAATATTTTCCACTTACTTAATTTTTTTTCCCCAGTAAGTTAATTGCTGTAAAGCTATTTAGAGGAAATGCGCTGGAAGTTAATTGTGTAAACTTGAGCAACATGTAGAAAACAATTTTGGTAGGTGAAAATTAAAAGTTAATACAATCTTTTTTTGCTACAGAATCTTCTCCTTGATGACACTAAGGACTTCAGCACAGTGAGAGATGACATTGGAAAAGAGAAACAAAGGCAACTTGCATTAGAAAAAAAGAAAAGGTATTGAATATTTACATTACTTTTCTTGGCAACTGTACGAACTGCTCTTGCTGCTTTTCAGACTGGCTTGATACCTGGTTAATTTTTTTGGGACAGTGCTAACTGGGTGCTCTAAGCACACAAATCTGGTAGTCCTGAAAGAAATGCTCAGGTAATGTGAACTCCTGACTTTAATTACCATGTTCCTGCACCAAGCCTCAGGTGTTTCTCTTGCAACACACAGCAACATTTGTCCTTGCCTCTGGAGGTTGCCCTGGCCCTGCACAGGTTGTAAGTGTAGTCTTGCAATGTCATTCTTGCAACTAGGTGGAAGACAGGTTCCAGTCCAGGCTTGTGCTGCCATAGGTAGTAAGGCTTAATGCTAGTACTTGGCATCTTAATGTTTTTTGGTTTTTGTTTTATTTTTTTTTAACAGTCGTCAAGCCGAACGCCTACAGGACCGTGTTCTCTCTGAGGAGAAGCCGAACATTAAGCACCGTAAACCAGAAGTGGCTCTTTCTATCAACGTGGGTGTATTCAGATAGCACGAGGAGATGATTTGCTGACCGGATCACGCTACCAGTGTACTCAGTTGGCATGGAGTACCTCAGCTGGACCACCAAGAGGGTCTTTCCAAAGTGTCTTCAAGAAATCACCAAGACAAACTGGATATAGGGTTCAGGATGACTGATTTTCTTCTGATCTCTCTGGGGGAAGTGCTTTAGCATCCCTTTATCAGTGTGGTACTTATTCTCAGGCTAGGTAAATGCACTTTATCAATGAGAAAACGGATTGATATATTGTATAACCTTTTGATGACCGTTTTGTAGTCACTCGAAACGGTTGAGATTGTTTGGTGTTTTGGTTGGGTTTGGATTTTTTTTTGGTCAGATGCTGATGTCTTGCGCCATCACTACAGAGTCTCCTGGGGTTTTAATGCAGTTATAAACATTTTATTTTTTTCTTTAGAATTTTTTTTCACCTCTGATCACTGAAATTACCAGCAAGAACCAGGATTTGCGTTTGTCTCTTTTTAAACTTAAGTGTAGTAGCTGGAGTCAGATTTCAGGAATGAAGGAAACATGGAAATGTCTTGACAAAGTCTACTAAATTGTCTCAGAAAAGAGCAACTTCAAAATCTGTCAAGCTCTAAAACTTGAGGATCTTTTGTGATATAGAACAACAATGTGGTAATCTATTGTAATTTTTATGGTTTTGTTTCTAAGGCTTTATTGTCGTCCAAAATTTCATTAACAAACAAAAGGGATGAAAAAAATTGACAGATCTGGTCTTAAGTGGGTTTTACTGTACTCAAGGAAAGGCTTGTATTTATTTTCAGTACTCATATTCAGAGGACTTTGCCTCATTTTTTATCTTTTCTGTTGTTTTATTATTCTTTGTTACCTATGAGAGAAAGATGATGTTTCTCTAGATGTAACAAAAGTGATTTACAGCCTCTGTAACTGAAGTGGATGTATGCTGCTGCCTGCCAGCTCAACTGACTATGAAAGCTTCTTAACTGAATGCTTGTGAGGTTGGATCTCAAGACTGGGATCGTGTGTAACTAGCTGGTGAGAGACCTTTTCTTGCCCCTGGGACTGGGAATTGAGGTTTACTAGAAGTTGACATTTCAGCATCTTTCTCACAACTCTTGGAGCGCACTGCTTGTACAGCGCGGGAAACACAATTTGTGTTCCCGTCAGGTTTAGAATTTTGTATGATCCCAGCTAGGCCTGACAAATTAACCCAACTTTGTAACGGAATTAATCATTCATAATGAGATATTAAACATGTTTTGAATGATAAGGTGAAAATGGACCGGTGGCAGATAGTACACAACTGTGCAGCTGTCACATGCTGGTGGCATCTGAAGTGTTTGCCTCTTAGGGCTGGGACCCTGTGCAAATGGACTGCCTTTGTCACGTGACGCGTGCTCTCAGACACCCGGCAGAGCCTTGCTGAACTGCACAAACATCTGGAAAGCTGTTCTGAAATGAGCAAAGCGATTGTACAGAAATAGCTTTTTGAATGCAGCATCAAGTATTGTTAATTGTGTGTTTATGAGAGGACAAAATCCAAGTCACTGTAGGGGACTATCATAAAAGTTTAACCTGTTTCCTGTACACATAGAAGATTTTGTAGTAGGAGATGCCAGTACAGCTGACTACTGAAATTTTGGTTAATGTGAGAAGATCCCTCATTTACTTTTCATAGGTTAACAATATTCTGGTATTAGGTATTACAGACAGCTTCAAGACAAAGCCTGACACTTTCAGAGAGGGGAAAAAAAAAAAGAAAAGCACATTGAAGCATATGATTACTATTTATTTCTTTAAAATTCAGCAGGTGCTTCTGTGCTTTCTATTCTATTCGTTCAAGAAGGGGTATTTTAATTTCCCTGTGGTTTTGATTGTAGGTAGGCTCTGCTGGAATCTTGAATTCCTAATTTTATGGATAGCTCTGACTGAGGTGAGGGCAGGCAATTGCTTCCCCCATCTTATTTTGCATCGCCTTCTTCTACATCAACACGTGTTCTTGGGAACCAGAAATAATTGCTCGTGCTGATTACTAAGGTAAGCAAGAACAGTTTGTGTTTGCAGATTGTTCCATTGCATTGCACTTACTTTGCTGTCACTTTAAGTCCTCCAGTTCCTTGCTGGGCAGCTGTACTGAGCTCAGCCTTCCCACGTACCTTTAATAACTCAAGTCCCTTCTTGAAAACATGAAATTTGGAGAAGTTTAAATATGGATTACAAGCACTAATGTGAGGATTTTCGTATGTGCCTTTGTTAAAGTGTAATGTAGCAGCGCCTGCACTGAACCAATCTTGGATTACTTCTAATGTTGGCTCAAAATGCATATTTTATTTTTTTCTTAAAACTATTGTGGGTCAGCCCACAATGAGAGAGTTCATTAAAAATAGGGTTGGGGAAAGGGAAACACATTTTTAAAATGGAGTCTTTGTGATTCCACAGTTTATGATGGTTATATTCCAAAGCCTGGAATAACTTTCATCTTTATTTTTCAAGTGTTCTTCACAAAATAAAAAGTCATTTCTGTATCTGTTTGATTTGTCTGTGTATGTCCCACTGATCGGGAACAGCATGAATTGATTTCTGACATTAGACGAGGCACAACCTCCACTAAGTTTTAATTTTGGAATGTGAGAAGTTTCCCCAACCCAGCTGGGGCTGCATTGTGCAAGGACCTGCCTTCAGTTGGATGACTGGGATGTCAGTGCAAGTTGAAGTACTTTTTAGTTTGTGCTTTTTTTCCCCCTTTTTTTTTCAGAAAGCATGGGCTATAAAAGCAGAAGGGAAGAGAGGGGCACAGTCATAACCCTTAGTTTTCCATGCTGGGGTTAAAAAAATTGCCAGTGTAGCACAGAGCGTGGATTCATTTGTCTGAGTTTATTTGTCGGATAAACCTGGGCTGCTGGTGGAGCATGACTGTTCCCAGCCTAAGTGGGTGATCAGATGAGCCCCCATGGCTCGTCTTTTAAGCGAACTCTTGCCACTGTCAGGAGAACAAAGCTCAAGATTTTAGACGGGCTATCAGTTCTCTGAATAATTTGGGAATCTAGAGACTGTATTTACAGTAAATAGTAAATATATGTAAATAAGCCTTCTTGTAAAAGAGTATAAGATGCTCTCAGGGAGTGCAGTACCCACTGCTTGAAGTGTTGTGACTTTGGCAACCACACTTGCTACGGGGAGACGCTGTGTGGCAAAGTTGGTATCAGTTCTGGAGTTGGTGGCAGTAGGATAGGAGAGAGGTCCATCACAGAATAAAGCATATCCAGAGATGCACCCAGTAGGGGCTTCTACAGAACTCTATGGCAGCTATAGGCTATTTAAATCCATGTTTTTCAAGGCATCTGGCAGAATCTGCCAACCAAATATTTCAGGCCTGTGCAGCATCAAATAGAATTACTTCAAATAATCTAGGAGCAAACATGTGCAGCACAACAGTAGTAGTTTGTGTTTCACCAGTTTCCTGCTGATCTTCAAAACGATACTGTCTTCACAGTGATCTGAACTGTAGGTTTGATATGTTTACCTGATGGGCTGGGAACAATTTTGACTGCTGGACAAAATTCCAAATTCTGCATTGACTAGCAGCTTGGAAGGCTAAACGTGGCTTTTAAGGGGTGGTAGTAATTTAAAAGGCAAACAAACCCGCAGCTGTTTTAAGGAGGAGAGAGGGTTAGAGAGTTCAAGATCCCATTGAGAGCGGAAGGCTGTATCCCAAGCAAATGCCATTGTTTCTATGACTTGGTCTGCTTGCTGTTCTTGATGTTTGGGTAAGGGGTACTGTGTGAATGTTTATTTCTGCCTGAGGAACTGATTTTAATGTAAACTTCCCAAATCCTATGCCGTGGAGATCTTTGGAGAAATTCCCACTTGGTTTAGAATTCTGGGCAATGACAAACTGTTTGGTTTCCTGTTACTTTTTAAAAAGCCTTAAAACTGAGAAATGCAGTGAAGCATGAAAACCTGCTAACAGCAACAAAAAACTTGTTCGAAGATAACGCAATCAGTATGTCCTTCCGTGTTACTGGTGCCCCAGTATGTTCAGGTCTGAACTAGACATGTCTTTGACTGAGACAGAGAGTGGGTGCTTTCAGTTGTCAGGCTGCATCTGTATTTTACAGTATTTCGCAGCTCAGCTGATAGGGCTTGGAAACTGCATATATATATATATATGTATCTGTGTGTGTGTGAACTTAAGCTACTGAGTTCATGAGGTTATTTGAGACTGGAGATAGTATCCTACTATTTGTGGCATGCAAAAGGAAACAGAGGTAGGGAGCCTTACAATTCTGCTGCTGGGCCTTGAATATTTGGCCAGCAATACGTACTGTGGTGTTGCATTGCTGCTTTCCACCCTATTTCTGCAAAGTTTTTCTGCTGTATTAAGTCAAACTAGTGGTTAGAAAGATCAGAATCCCTTGGAGGAGGAGGCAGTATTTGTTGTATGATGGTGGTTAAGTCCTCAAAACAGCAAGTTTCTGTGCCAGCCTTTTGGTGTCAGGATGGCTTTTAGCACATGTCAAAGACCTATGAAACTTCTCTTGATGCATTTTGTATGCTGCTTTGTCTCTTACTGATGCTGTGTGGTCAGCTGAATTTCCTGCTGACATCTTCAGGAGGATGGGTCTTGTCCAATGTCTGTGAGCAATTCTAGTTCAAGGTCCTGCAAAACACTAGGTCTCCAGACTAAACTTAAATCTATCTGGTTTAGCATCTTAATATATTTCTTTCGATTCTAGTGTCTCCGTTTCGGTCCACAGGGATTTGTGGAGACTTTGTGGGTTGCTAGCTTTCAGTTCATCAGTTAAATTGAGCTCTGCTTCCTCAAGGGTACTATCTCTTGAGCAAAACGAGCATGCCAAAGGCCAAATTTAACAAACCCCCTGAGATTCCCTCTCAGGCATCTCAGATGCTTCGCAGAGAGCCAGTGGCAGAAATCCAGATAAACTACATAGTTCCAAAATAAACGATGCTTTTCCCCAGAGCCACTTCTTCCCAGTGTTCTTTGCTTCCTCTGAGACTTCTTCTGATGCCATTGGATATAGAAGCTGTCGACACCTCCTCTTCTTCCCAGGCTCACCAGATCCTGTAGTCACAGCTTGTCTGGGAACCTCATCAACCCAACAGGGTGTTGGGTTGGGGGAAGACAGAAATTTGCTTCTCTGCAACCACCTGCTCTCAGGAGCACAGGTGTAATTAACTTGTCAGTGTGGAAGCCATCGGCTTCCTGTCCTCTGCTGAAAAAAAATAACCTCTTTCCTAGCCTGAACCAGTACCAGATAAACGTCTCTCTTTTTGTTCCTAAATCTGATTCCTTCTTCTAAGGTTGTTTAGCAAGGCAGGTGAGCTGGAGCTGTACGCTGAAGCACGGCAGCCTACCCCTGATGCAGCCCCGTTGAAGTTCACATTTCGAACATTAATGGTTATGAGTGGCCAAAGCAGAACAGCAATAATTTCCTTCACAGGTTCCCAAACCCAGTCAAGGAGATTGGCAACGACGTGAAGACTGGGGCACAGCTAAGGTTTTGCTGCGAAAGGGCGAGGATGAAACTGGTTACAGGGAGGGCGAAATTCGCTGCCTGGTGGCAACGGGCCTGCAGGATGGTGCTGGGAGTCCTGCAATCTTTTTTAATGGCCTGGCTTTGCTGGGGACTGTGATGTGCGACCAGGCAATCCTGACATTACCTCCTTCACCTCCATCCATCACTCTCACTTCCTACTTCTTAACTTCAAGGACAATTAAAAAAAAATACAAAACCCAAACCACCAAACAACACAGCGAAAGCTACAACTGAAGTTTCTGAGCACTGTTTACCTGCTGATTATTCAAACAAGGGGCCGGGCTGTGACTAGCTCTGGGGCACAAAGCCTTTGGAGCTGATGCCAGGGCCTGCTCCCTCAGGCCCCGGGCGGGCCGGTTGCTAGGGCCGCGCTGTGCCTAGCAACCGCCTACCCCGGCTCTGCGCTTGCGCAGTGAGGCGCCCCGCGCCGCACGGCATGCCGGGAAGGCGCGGAGCCGCCGGTCCTCCCGCCGCCGCCGCCGCCGCTATGAACGAGGCGGTGGTGCGGCGGACGCAGGAGTCCTTGGGCCGGGTGATCCGCAAGCCGCCGCTGACGGACCAGCTGCTGAATAAGCCGCCCTTCCGCTTCCTGCACGACGTGATCACCGAGGTGGGCAGGGAAGCGGCCTGCGGGCCCCGCTCCGCAGTTGCCAGGCAACGGCGGGGCCTACCGGCGGGCTCGGCCGCCCTCTGGCGGGCGGAGTAGGGGGGAGCGGGGCTGGGGGGTACCCCCGGGGCCCTGAGAGGTCTCTTGGCTGGAAGGGGGGACCGCGTCACCTCTTCGGGGCTGGGCGGTGCAGGCGGGGGGCGTACGCGGCTGGTAGTGAGTGAATCTCAGCGGTTTTCGGGTAGTGAGTGAATCCCAGGGGATTTAGGGTTAAGACCAGGCGAGGGGTCTGGCTTTTTTCCTGTTTGTTCTGTGTTTGATCTTTCGTGAAAACTGCTAGTAGGTTTGGTTTCCCACCTCGCATCTAAAAAAAAAAAAAAAAAAAAAAGTAGTCTTAACTTTTTGTGTTCACCGAGCTGCTGTTTTTGTATATACATGTAAAGAAGTCCATAAGGGAATAATGTGGAGCTGCCTTTGAAATGCATATGCTGGTGTTTGCCTTGTGAACCTCGCAGATGCACCAGTCATCGAGGTTGTTCAAGGTTTTCGTCTTTAAATAAGAATGGAGGCCGGACCTGTAAGCAAGGATTAAGTCTCGTTGTTGCAGAGTGTGGTCAGAGACACAGCAGACCTCTGAGTCTGCTCTAGAAATAGTTCTAAAAGAGGTATCATCTCTGAAAGCAGATAAGGGCAACATATTTCCTATTGCCACGCAAGCTTTGTTAAACAGAGGCCTTGAAGTGTTGTTAACTCACTCCTTTTGTTTTGAAGGTAATTAGAGTGACGGGTTTTATGAAAGGACTTTACACGGATTTCGAATTGAAATCAGGTAATGTTAAGGTGCGTATGAAACTTCCCTATTTATTTAGCTTTAATATTAGCATTTTTTGAAATTTGCCTCAAGGTACTTTTTGATCTTTTCTGCATTTGGTGTCAAGTACCTCACTTTAGTTTTGTGAAGAAATTGTAAAAGCTGTTGCCTGTTGGTTATATTACGCAGTACATGGCATGAACACCTATAGATTTCATTTGTGGATGTGACACAAACAAGCTGTTGTGTGGAGAGACCTATTTCTATGAAGATCTCAAAACAATGAGGGTTAATCTATGACCAGATCTAGGTTTCCAAAATACTGTTGCATTACAGGTAGAAAGAATCATGGTGTAGCGAGATGGCTTTGGTACTAGTATAGGGCTACAGCTTGGTATATCCTCACTAGGTAGTTAGGCATTAATAATAAACCACAAACACTAGAAATCCACATACAGCTTTTTGAAGAGTCCTGTAGTCTCTCAGTGGAACGTATACACCTATGTATACAGTAAACATTCTTAATATCCCACGACTTGTCAAAACATTTGTCTAGTATATGTATTCCTCAAGAGGTTTATTACAGTGTGCAAGTGGCTGATTGCTGAAAGAGGTTAGTGTTATTACTGAAAAACACTTTTCTCAAGTACAAGGGCGACCTTAGTCTCTGTTTCCTGCTCTTCTGCTGTCTGCCGCTTTGCTGAGCTCATGCTGACTTCTCCAAATACCAGCTTGACTGGGAACTGGTCGTTTATTCAGGGCAAATACCACAGTGTTTGTATGTCGTTAGTTACACAGCTGCATTGGTTGGTGATTGTTTCACATAGCAACTGAAAGTACAAGGTCTCTGAGCCTGGCTTGTTATCCATACAGCCAACTGGATGGGTGTTTTATGCACTTCTTGCAGCTAATTATCAGTCTGATATGTGCATTTATTTCTGTGATTGTTCTTACTGTTGTCGGGGTAACTAAAACCTAAGTTAGTTATACAATGTATTGTTGGTTTTGTTGGTGCTGTCCCTGTTGAAGCTTGTCAGTGGGCTCTGTGGTGAAGAGCAGATTAGCACATGCTGCCTTTTCTTGGGAGAGCACAGTGCGTTTTATTTATGGATCAAAAAAAAGCAGATTTCTTAGCAGCTCCTGAGTAGGTCTTTCTTTGTATCTATATACTGCAATAGCTGTGAAGTTCCACCAATCTTGAGTAGCTCTCTGAGAATTTCTTTCACAGTCTATGAGATCAGGGTTATCAAGACTTCAGGCAGAGGAGGTCAAAATGCTGTAGCATAGGGGAAAATGCCTCTAGCTTGTGTTCTTCTTCTCAAAACATTGGTAAGGAAAAAGATGGCTCAGTGGAGCTGTAGGAAATCAGGGGAGTAATCTTTATGTGGAGACCAAAATTATCCACAGAAAGCTGGAGTTCGAAGAGCAGCAACTGGAGTCCATGTAGTAAAGAACTATATATTTCTACGTGAGGATGTTCTGCCCTATGTAACTCTAGGGGACAACGCTCACCTGGTGTGACGATCTGGCAGTAGGTGCGCCGACTTGGAATGGGCAGGCTGCTTTCAGAAAAAATGAAGAGGTTTCTACCCACTGTGAAATAGTCCCAGTGCTGTAGTCCCCAGTCTGCTTGCTAGGGGCTGGGAATAGTTGACAGGTGCTCTTTGCCAGCTGGCTGTGCTGCTGCAGATCACGAGGTGCATAGACTGAAATTAGGAGAGCCCAAAGCTTGTGGACCAGCCACTGTGTTGGCTGGGGCTGGTTTCTGGTCTGGACATCCCTTCACGTGCTACGCAGCATCATGCATGGATGCGTGCAGCAGCTGTCTTTGATTCTAGTTTCAGCTCACTTCTGCCACCTGGACAGCGGCAGTGGGGTCCCGAAATTCTCACCATTTCTTCTGTGGTACCTTTTATGTCTCCACCATTGGGATAATCCATTCGGCTTGGATAGCTGGTCGCCTCTTCCTGCACAGTAAGATGTGTGAGGCAGGCTGGAAGCATCCCACAAGCCAGATTTGGTGTGCAGAGCATGCATGTGGATGTCACTGAGTTCTGGTTTGTTTCAGGGGTATATATTCGTAGCAGTCAGTTGGAGAGAGATG
Source organism: Trogon surrucura (assembly GCA_020746105.1). Classification (NCBI taxonomy): domain Eukaryota; kingdom Metazoa; phylum Chordata; class Aves; order Trogoniformes; family Trogonidae; genus Trogon; species Trogon surrucura. The sequence continues at coordinate 47,065,802 of CM036621.1, read as the reverse complement.
TGAGGGGAGTTTAGAACATGAGGATTCCTTGATTGTTAGGACTTCTCTGAAACAAATACGCCTCTTCTACCAGCTACACTGGATGATATTGCTGTCTGCACACCTGTTAGGTCTAGTAAAAAATTGTTCCCTTATAAATGGAAGTATTTGATAAAAGGCTTACTCTTTTAATCTTTCATATCAACTTTATGTATATGGACACCTAAAAAGTCTTTATATTCATTTACATATGCATAAGTCCTACCACTTGAAATAAATCCTACCACTTGAAATCTACCCAGTAAAAAATATTTTCTTAAACTCTCAGCACTGTTTCAGATGTTTCTTTCTATTTTGGTAGAATTTTCTTTGCTGACGCAGGTGGGAGCTGTAGATTGTTCATTGAGTTCAAGAGGATTTCTTATATGGAGAGAATACGCTGATAACGTAACTGCTGGAAATTATGACAATGTAGGAGGAAATTTTGGGTCTTTATTTGGAAACGTGTTTGATTTAGAATAGTGTCCTGTCTCCTTCCCTAAAATAATAGATTACGTATGTCCTTGGAAGGATGGACAACTATTTTAATAGAAGGAGATTGTAGTATTTCCTTCCTTTCCTTTTTTATTTTTGAATGCAGGGAGCACTGGTGAGGGTGAAGTGCTCCTGATGTTAATGGAGACAATCTGAAAATCCCAGCCATGTGGCAGTTGTTTGTTTTAATCCTGTTTTGGTTTGGCCTGGCCAGATTTCGGCGGCGGGGGGGGAGCTGCAGGGTGGCTTCTGTAAGAAGCTGCGAGAAGCTCCCCAAGATTGATAGAGCCAATGCCAGCCGGCTACAAAGAGGGACCCGCCGCTGGCCAAGGCTGAGCCTATCAGTAAGGTGATAGGAGAGGAACGCCTCTGTGAAAAACATATTTAAGAACAGGAAAAAGAACTGCGCCATTAACAGCTGGCACAGAGATGGAGGAGTGAGAATCTGTGCAGACACCAAGGTCAGTGAAGAAGGAGGGGGGGGAGGATGAGCTCCAGGCGCCGGAGCAGAAGGAGTCCCCCGGGTCCGTGGTGAAGACCATGGTGAAGCGGGTTGTCCCCCTGCAGCCCATGGGCGAGGTGCAGAAGTCCACTGTGAGGATCACCGCATAGATGTCCACCGAGGACTCCACGCCGTGTGGGTGGATGCTTGAAAGGGGACTGTAGCCCGTGGGGAGCCCACGTCAGAGCAAGTTGCTGCCAGAACCTGTAGCCCGTGGAAGAGGGAATGCCCACGCTGGAGCAGGTTGGCTGGTGGGACTTTTGGGACGCTGCGGGTGGCTCACGCTGGAGCAGTTTCCCCCGAAGGACTGCGCCTCAGACTCACGAGGGGTGGGCTGCCCCTCGTGAGGTGTCTCGCGTTGGGCAGTTTGTAATGAATTGCCCTTCGTGGGACGACTCACGCGGAGAAGAGAGCGTGAAGCTTGTCTCCCGTGAGAGGGACCCCACAGTGGCCCTGGGGAAGAGTGAAGAGTCCTCCCCCGGAATGAAGAAGCGGTGGAACCAACGTCGGATGAACTGACCGCAGCCCCCATTCCCTGTCCCCCTGCGCCGCTCAGGGGGAGGAGGTGGAGAAACCGGGATTGATGCTAAGCCCGGGAAGAAGGGAGGGATGGGGGGAAGGTGTTCTGTTTAAGATTTGTTTGCTCTTTCTTACTTCTCACTACTCCTCTCTGATTAGTTCTTTTAATAAATGTACCTAATTTCCCCAAAACTGAGTCTGTTTTGCCCGGGACGGTAAATGAGGGTGATCTCCCTGTCCTTATCTCAAACCCTGAGCCCTTGGAGATATTTTCTCCCCCTGTTCAGTAGTGAAGGGGGGAGTGAGTGAGCGGCTGTGTGGGTACCTGGCGGCCGGCCAGGGTCAACCCACGACAAATCCATTTGGAAGAGCTGAAGTTGGGGAAGTACCCTGACTCTGGAGACTGTCTTCCCACGCATTTAACTACAGTTTATGTGCTTATAGCAGGACCCAGTTCTTGTTTATGGAGAGTGACTCTGGGACTTGAGATACTGCATGAACAGCTCTGTTAAGCTTCAGTGCCACAGGAATAGGTAGCACTGCCAGGTGCATGTGAGCAGTGTTGGCCTTGCTCAGCCAAGGAAATAACTGGCTTCTATTGCTTTCCTCTGCATTGGTATGTCTGTCGTATTTGATCCAGGTCATTCTGGATCTGAGCACCTGAGATACTCAGGTAGCAAGTGCAGTGCAAAACCAGGTGTTGTACTGGATAATTACAACCGTTTCTTCTCAGAATTAACTGAAACAGCAGTGGATCACTTTTCAGCTACCAGTTTGAATGTGGTAATTTGATTGGTTTTTTTATTTTTTTTCGAACCGATACCCATTAAGACATGCATACAGAATTCTTCTCACAGAGAGAGTTCTTCTCACATGTAGGCTAGTAAAATACTTTATCTCCATTCATGAGTGTAAAGGATGAGTGAGTAAACTTCTGTGCTGGGCTGGTAAATATTCCTTTGAATTTTATTATGCTTAATTAATAAAACCCTTTTTTTCCCCTCACCCCAAGTATTCTGCAGCTGCAGAGGCTTCACACCATGATTTCATTCTCTGGACCAGGAACCCTCCAGTAAAATTTTACTTGGTGGGAGTTTGTTTATTTTGTCATTGTTTTTTTTCCTCATGATTTTGCCTAATCACCAAAAGCCATCATCTCTACTGAAGGGCATTTGGAGAAAGTTGTTTGTAAAGTATAATTACAAAACTAAAACACATCTGGTAATTGTGGAGATAAAAATATGTGTCTGTATCTCTTTCCCACCATCTTTTGTATGTTTTCTTTTTTTGCTGTTAAGTCTGCTTTGTAAAGTATGTGTACAAGCATAAGTCACCCAATTCAGACCCCTATTAGTCTCATAACTTTGGGACTTCTGTGCTGAAAAATATTAGCATCAAGAACTGTCCTTCTAAGCAATATCTGCTGCAACAATCCTGTTGTAACTCTTTAATGTTGCTTTTGGTAATACTTGAATGATTTGTTAAACAACACTTTATCTTCTTTAATGTGTAGCCTGTGAAGAGAGAGTGCTGAGAGCCTTCTAGCAGTCTTAAAATGTACTGAAGCTAAATGATAAGCAGATTTAAAAGACAAAGTTTCACTTTCCCTTTGGTCATTCCATTTCAATGTTTATCCATTAATCAGAAATAACTAACTATTATGCAGAGGCAGCCCTCTTTCCTGACCTTACAAACCTTGTGCTGCTCTTGTAGTACAGATGCCTTCTGCAGCTGTTCCTCCCGTCAGAGTCTTTCTAGTCTTTAGGTGATGTGTGGAATCATTTTGGAGTCTCAGCAGTATTTCTTAATTGCTCTTTCACCAGGATAAAGATGCCAAAATCAGCTTCCTTCAGAAGGCGATTGATGCTGTTGTGATGGTAACAGGAGAGCCACTGTCAGTAAACCCAGCACGTGTTGTGGCTGGGCATGAACCTGAAAAGACCAATGAATTTCTTCAAGCAATCGGGAAGTGTTGCTTAAATAAGGTGCGGTGTCACACACATGGTGATGTATCACCTGAGCTTATTTGCAATGGACTTTATTGACGCTCATCTGCTGTTTTTAATTACACAACATAAATATTGGGTCACCACTTAAAATAATAACAACAGAGAAATAGTACATGATGCTTAGGAGAATTTGAGCCATGTCCCCATGCAAATATGTTCCGGGTATGTAAGTGCTTTTAATGTATACTGATCCGTATTTTTCACCTTATTCATTAGCCATTTAATAACATTTATTAGGTTTGAAGAAGAATATAAAGTTTTATAACTTTTAAAAATTTTGGATGCGCACTCATCAGTTACATCACCAGATGCTGCCACCTTTGACTAGATCTCCTTTAAAATTGCAGTCAAATCTCTAATTCTGTAATAAAAGTAATTTTTTTCAAAGTACAAGTAATTTTTCTCCAATGTGCTGCTTTTTTTCTTTTTTTTTTTCTTTTTTTTTTGTATATGGAAATGCAGCAAAGGAGAAGTTTGCTACCTTGTTAAAAATAACTGCAGGGGCAATTCTTAAAATATTCGTTGCATTCTTAACATAATTTTTTCATTAAAAGTTGGGTTTTTTTGGTGTTGAGAGATTTTTGAAATACAAGGGTATCGTCTAAAAGTCTTGAATTAATGAGCGTGAAGAAATTGTGTGTATTTAGCTGTGAAATACTACAGTGTTTACAGGCTGTCTGCAAGTTTTGCGTGCATTATCTTTGATAATCTACTCATTTAAATTTATGTCATGAGTGCCATGAGCTCCTTCTGTACGAGTTGCTTGAGATCAGGAAGGGGGAAATGGATAAACATATGCGGAGGGACTGGACGAGTTAGAAAATGTGCATGATGGAAGGCTTTGTAGAATGTTGTGATGAGATTTAATATCCAGAGGATATTAAGCTAACATTGAGCTAACATAATTAGCCCTTGGCTTTTATAGTGAACATAAGCTTCATGTGCATTGTGGAAAAGATTTTCTTCGGTCTCTAGCTTAATACTTCTAGTGCTGAGCTAAGCACACTGCTTGGAGTTAGGTAGTTCAGGCAAATGTTGCTAATGTGCAGAAGTTTGTGTCCAAATGTGAAACCCACAAGAATTCATATTTTTGCACGTACAAACCAGGAGAGAATCAGGAGTCAGCCCCCAGGGCAGTATCAGTTTTAATGATGTTAAGCTGTTCCTGTTTCAGGAAGGAGAATTCCCCGACAATGTGATGATTTTTCTTTTTTCTTTTTTTTTTTTTTTGGTTAACGTAATCAACCTCTTTGCCACTTGGACATGAAAACACGTCATTAACTTGCTGTCTAAATGATCTGATTAATAATTGCTTGGTGTCTTCACAAATGAACTAGATGTAGAAGCTTTTTAGACAGTGTATTGTTTAGAAAGTCCTTCTTAATGTAGTTTTCTTTAGTGACTGATGCTGATTGAACAAGTATTAGGTGAAAGTGGAGTGGCCTAACAGTGGAAGCAAATATGACAACATGTGGTTTTAAGAATGTTTAGCCTATCTAACAGACGTGGTGTAAGGTTTTGACAGTCATTTACTTTATCATTTTGAAAAAACCTCAAGTTGTTAAATAGGAATTACTATTGTGTTATGATACATAGAAAGCACCATGTATTTATATAGCTCTGGTACACATAATCAAATTATTATGAGAATTTCAAGGAGGTGTTTGACATAAAAGAGCATTATTACTGCTGAGAAATGTTTCAAAAAAGAGTAGGAGTAAAAGCTTTATTAAAATACAACAAAAACACCCCCCTCCAAGTCATGGTGATTACAGTTAGGAAGAAAGGAGATATTAAATGAAATAATTTACTCATTTCAGTGATGTTTTTCTATTCCTTGCAGCTGTCCAGTGATGTTGCTGTAAAAAGAATCCTTGCTGGAGAAAAAGCTGATGTTAAAGGAAAACCTCCATCCTCAAAATCTCGAGATAAAGAAAGCAGAGAATCCAAAACAGAAGAACAACAAAGCCTTAGAAATAAAGAAGTAGGCATTTGCAACTTTTGTGGGGTACAAGGGCTACCACTCTTTATGGTTTGATTGGTTTGTTTTTTAACCTTGCATTTTTGTCCGCATGAAGTAACTGAGAGTTACCGTAGAGCTGTCGTGCATTGGAATTAATTTTTAGTTTTTTCCTTTTTTTTCAGGGTAGAAGAGATGCTGAAATTAAAGACAGAAGCTCAAGCAGAGACAGAAGACCCAAAGGAGATTTGAAAGAGAAGGAAGAAAGAGAGAAAGAAAGGGATAAACAGAAGAGTAATGAAGAGAGGCACAAAGACCCTGAAAGAGACACCTTTAAAGAAGGAGAAAAAGAGGAAAGGGAAAGAAACAAAAGCAGAACAACCAAACAAGGAAGAGAAACAGAAAAAAACAAGCGAAAAGAAGACACAGAAAGAGAAGACCATCTGGAGAGTGATAAAGGACAAGAAAGAGAGAAAAAAAATGAAGTAGGAAGAGAAAAGGACAGACTAAAAGGAAGAGACAAAGATAAGGCTAAGGACCGAGAACGAGAGAAAGACAAAGATAGAGGAAAAGATCGGGAAAGGGACAGACAAAGGGACAGAGAAAAAGATGGAGAGCATTTAAGAGAACATGGAAAAGATAAAACAGAGAAAAAGGTAATTGGAATCTTTTTTTCAGAAAATAACTTTTCCCATGCTGTGGTAGGGACTGAGTGTTTGTGCTAATGGCTTTGCCTGTTTGTATTTCTGCTCATTTAACAATGAAATACTTTAACAGCAGTTACTCTCATGAAGTGAAAGTTTTGACGTGGATTTGATCTGGTGAGAGCGTGACTGAGGCCGTGTGTATAATGTCATGTCTCTAGCATGGTATATCTTGACTTGAGCCATCTGACACATCTGACTGTGCCTCTTGAACATCTGATAAGCAGTTTCTTTTCTGGACTCTGCATATCTGAATTCTCCTGATCACATGAGATTGTGCTTGGCAGAGAGAGGTGGCTGTTGGAACCGCGTACTTGTATCCTCATGTGTCTTCCCGGTAATGCATGCTCTTACTGCTTTTGGGGAAGATGGAGCTGAAGAGAGTTCCTTTGGGCCATAACTGATCTCTCTTGAGCTTGCTTCTCCTGTAACGGGACACACAGGATGGAGTTGCACATCTCTCTTTTCTGCTGACTTTCTAGATTAAGCTGCTTGCTTCCAGCTTGATTTTTTTCTTTTTAATTTTTTTTCTTGAACCCCATCTAGATTCTTGCATGGGTGCTGTTATTTGTACTGGGCTCTGCACATCATGTTAGACCTTTGCGAAAGAGCACAGCACTTCAGGCCTTCTCAGTGTAAAGGCCTGAACTGCCTTAAAAGCAGTCTCTTCGTTGCCTTTTATGTTGTTGTTTTAACTGCTCTCTTCCTCCTTTAAATATTTCCTTTTCTCCTTTTCTATTCTATTGCTTCTTGGTTCATGGTAAAAAAATCAGAATTAACAGACATCGAAGATGCTTATGTTAAGGGGTGGTTCAATTTTGTCAGATGTGAGAAATCCCTTCTATCAGAACCTGTCTGCTGGCCTTAAGGATTGCTGCTTCTCTGGTATTACTTGGAGAGAACAATGGATAACTGTTGATTTTGCTCAGTTAGTGTGCCACGTCGGGGAGGCAAAGTGAAGAGGGCAGGTAGATGGATGCACATCATGATGTGCTAAGTTCTACTCTCTGCTCATTTACCCTTTGACGTTATTCAGGCGAGTAGCTCACTTCTCAGCATGCTGACTAAAGCAGTTAATTTCTTTTCAGTCTGCAGATTCTGAGGAATCCATGCTTAGAAAAACTCAGAGACCAATTAAAGACAGCAAGTGCCAGCCAGATAACGAGGTTAGTAGTGTAGAAGATCCAGCAAGGTAAATATTGAAAGTGTTGCATTTTAGAATGATTTGAGTCTGCGTGAAAGGAAGGTAGGGTTGAAATGTAGGTAGACGACAAGTTCTAGCGCTGTAAAATTGATAAAATAGATGCTTGTCTTCTGATTTGTGGGTTTTTTTCCAATTTCTGTTTTGTTATTTTTTTCCTCTGAGCTTGGACAGAAAAAGTTGGTTTATTTAATTTTTCAGATTTTATTTATATGTATTTATATGTTGGGTACGTCAGGAAAAAAAAATATTTGCTCAAAGCTTTCTGTTTCTTCCTCTCAATCTTTCCTGGAAAGCCGTTAGGCTCTTTTTTTTTTGTGCGTGTGTACTTTAATAGAAGTTACTATTTTGCAAAGAAAATGAGTCCAGTGTTGTGTCTGGGCCCATCCATGTTTTGCAGCTGGGTGATGGTAGGACAGAATAGCAACTCACCAACTGCCTCTGAACAGTAGCTGTTGCTCATGATACCCTTGTGTCTGCGTCTGCTGCTTCTCGATGACCTGAGGCAAACTGGGGAATTATGGAGCCATATGGTTAAAGGTTTAAAGAGTGAGACTTCAATAAATTAACCTAAAGCAGTTCAGACTAGGAAAAAAATAGGCAGGATCCCAAGTCTAGCAAGAGAGTCTATGGGCCACTGATATCATTGTGTCTTCTACACGAGATGACAAATTTATAGCTATTCTTTGACTGAAATCCAACCAAACTTTTTAAGTTATTGGCACTTGGAGGGAGAGCTTATAAAATAGTTTTTTAGCCTGAAGCAAATTTTCATGGCCAAGTTAAACTTCCTGCAAATTGGGTTTCTAATGGAAATTCTGAGCCTCATCCCATGCTATCATAGTGTTCTTGGGCACCACAATAGTACACTGGGGCAGTAAAGTTTCATTTCCCGTCTTAAGTGCTTTTGGGAGTGTTTCCAAGGCATGTGGGTTTATTAGCTTAAATCTAGATGACATGTTTTCCCCTACTTGCTTGCGTAACAGTAGATGCTACTTAGTTTTTAGGTGATGAAAACACACATTTTGGACCGTTGCATGACAAACATCATCTTAAGACTGTGGAAGAGAGAAATGGAATTAAAATGTTCACAATGAATTTTTAGAGATGGGGAGCTAAGATAGCTGTACAAAGTGATTCAGAGAACATTTCAGCATGAAATAATTGAAAAGTGCGTCTAGTGGACTGGGATTGATCTTCCTGTCCGCAGTAGTTTCATAGCAGAGTAATGCCTTTATTTTCAGGAATTTACCCTCTTAAACTACTGTAACTCCATTTACATCATGTGGTTGTAAAACAAGTGTATTAAAAAAAAGGGAGACATTTTATGACTTTATGCCTGTGCAAAGTGTTGGATCATACTTTGCAGTCTCTGCTGCACAGTTAATGAACCTTCAGCGTCTCTTTTTAGCGTTTTGAAAATAGAGCACAAGTGAAACAATTTGAGGCAGCCCGTCTCAAGCAGTGGCTGATATACCAGTACCTAACGTCACCCACTCCTTCCTGCCCTAAGGATTAACCTTTCCTCATTTGGTCCTGTCATGCTCATTTAGGCACTTGTCCTGGCTCCTAGTCTTGCTCTCTTTATCCTCACGCTCCTAGCCACAGCTTTCTCTTTCTTTCCAAGCCTGGTCTGACATGGCTTCATGTTGTAGTGAGCTGTTTGGACTTGCACTTGACTTTTGTCTTGCTTCCTCCATATTTGAATTAGGTCCTTTCTTCAGACGCGCTGCTTGACAACATAAGAACATGCAAACAGTGTGGGGAAGAAGCAGTGGGGAAATGGGAACTTCTATTTCATTTGAGATGTCCACAGCATTTCAGTCTGCATGGCTTTTATGCTGCATTTACTTTAGAGAACAAAATAAGTGAGATTTGTTCTTTTTTTTTTCGTATTCTACATGTAAAGTGAAGCTATCACCTGAAGTTTGCTCTTGTGAGATTTGGAGAGTTAAGAAGATTTTTTCTGTATTCATGCATGTCCTAATTTTTCTTGTTGCTGGTTATCAGAGGCCAGCTTTAAAGGGCTACTTTAATTATGAGAGGTTTACTTTTTTTTTTTTTAAATTTATTTTTCTGGTACTAAAGAAAGTCGGTATTACCCAGCATGTAATGGGTATCTCTAATTTTCTGGAAGTAAAAGAAGGCAAAGTGTAAGTAGGAGTTAAGAAGAAACATTTGGCTAACACATGGCAATCAAAAGAAGATTACGTTCTGATTCAAGACTGTTGCGGACCGCACTGTTTGCGATCAGAGCAAGCTGAGCTGTATTCTGTTAACTCTCAGTCCATCTCAGGTAAAACTCAGCTTTAAAAGGGTCACTTCGTAGCATGGCTTGGAGAACTTTGTCTTTTGGCAAAAGGTGATCCGGGCCATAGGGCTTCGGAGCGTATGGTGCTGCTTATAGGAAAGTGGCTGCAGAACAGGTATGTCATTTACCCCTAAGGCCAAACACATTGGAAAAGTCTCTTCCATTTTACAGATGGCTGCTGAAACTCTTGGCTAAAGCTTTTTGTAATATCCTGTCACTTTTGGCCACTTCTGTAATGACTTTTATTTTTGCCCTACAAACCCTATTGCTCTGGAACTGGTCACTTGAATCAGCTTCTAAGTCGTATCTAATGAATTTCTATTTCTGCTGGAACTCATCTTGAATATATATGAAACAACTACTGAATGAAAAAAAAAAAAAAGATGTGAGTGCCTTAGAAGCGGTAGAATCATTCCATGGAAGTCTGCTGGATATGGCTCAAATTTTTGTTCTGGTGCCATGAATGACCCTCTTTTTTTTGGTGTTTATTATTCGTAACTGGCTTATATACTAGAAATTTATCATTAAAACTTATGTTTTAAAAAATGGGATTTTTCTGTTAGTTCTTTTTGGTTTTAATTAGCAGAAGGTAACACCAATAGAACACCGTCCTGCAAGCCTTCATTTGAGGTGATACTTTCCTAATAAGTTTTGTCACCACTGCAGTCAAATTTCCCTTAGCAAGTAGAGATTTCTCCTTGTTGCTGTTGCCCACTAATAAATTCTGCCTGTTAATAATGACAGCTGGTTTAGGAATAAATACTGGAAATACAGACAAGTTTGAGCAAAAGAGCGAAGCAAGTCTTTGAGGGATGGGTAGCTTTCAGTAAAAACATTAGAAATAAACTGTGTTTATTTCTTTAGAAATAGTCTGTTGCAGAAAAATAGAAACAATATTTATATGTGTAGTTGTATTTACATGAAACTGTGTATACATACATGTAGCTTTATTTATATAAAATCTTATACACCCTCAAGCTATTTGCAGTATACATGCAAATATACCTCTGGGCGCTGTGGATCTAAACAGAAGAAAAGCATTGTGCAGGGTTGATTGAATTAGGTTTCTGCTTTCAGGCTTAATTCTTGTTTATTGTTAGCGATCTCATGAATTAGAGGGGGAAAATCACAGTGGGTCGTTTAAATAACGAGTTGTCCCCCTCCCTTGCTTGGGTGGGAATGTTGTTGATGCGTGGAGTGGCTGTGGTTAGAGGAGATGTACGTAAGCACGTACAGAATTAGTTGTGAGAACAAGGTAAAGTCACTGACAGACTTCTTGACATCCTTTCGTGAATGCAGATGTTGTTGCATGGAAGGAGTGAAAAATTGACAATTTGGCAGGATGGCTTTTCAGAGCATATTCTCCTTGACCTGCTGAAACATTAAAAGTCATTGTTTTCTTATGTCTTAAAGTGGAAGTCAGCCTATTAAAAGGTTAATAATGAGGACAAAGCAGCAGATGGGATGGTTTACAACAGGCTGCTTTATCCTCTCCAAATAGAAATATAATTACTCAAAACTGGGAAGTCTGTATACATCCATCTAGGATTCCGCATTAATACGTTCTTTCCAGGTTAGTGTGAGATGAAGTGTAAGGGTTTTTTTTTGGTAATGGCTCCAGTGACTGCATTTCAGAGTCTTGAAGCCTCAGAATTTGTATGAAGAATGACTGTATTATCTCCCTTTTGGAAAGACTCAAATGATAAATGTTGTGGGATTTATGGTTTTGTGTGCTACCATAGTGATTAGATTTTAGCTTTTACTTTGCACCTGTTGCCAGTGTGCACGTGGCTCTTCAAAAATGTTAAGCAGTGTTTGTAGTCACTGCCTGACATAAATAAATTACTAAATCCACTCCTCCAGAAGCCTCAGCACCTACTCTTAACTCCTTCCCCACCTGTGCTAATAATTACATCACCCAAAGAGCTGCTGCAGTTCAAGTGTACCAGATGTGGCCTGCGGGCCCTTAGAGCCAGACTTGGACGGTATGTGAGCTTTATTTTTGTTCCTTGCATAGTGTTGTGATTGTAAAAGATGGTAGTATTTGAGGTGAGCTAAGATTCAGATTAACCACTGCAGTATTAGCTGTGCATTTTGGACTTCTCTCTGTTCTTCTTTATAACCTGTCAGTATTTCCTAAAGAGTGAAACAAAAATACTGGTAACTCTGCTTGTGGGTTCAATAATAATTGTAATAATCCAGTGAAGAGAGTATAAATCAAATCTAGTTTACGTTGGAGAAGGACCACGTACTAGATTTTTGTGAAGCGTAGGATGTTGGGCTTTCTTCTGGCTGATTGAATGTTTTACTTTATGTAATTTGACAGTTTTCTCTTGCGGGTTATTAGAATGTGTGATGTTAACATTTGCAGAGAAATGGAAGAATTTATAGTTCTTAATTATGTTATCAATATGGTCATTAGCAGCAGGGTGGACAGTAATCTTGAATTCAAGCTGCGTGGATGGTTAATTCACACAAATTTCAAAAAAGCAGATGAGGAGGAAATCCTGTGAGGTGCTAAACATGTTTCAGGATTTTGAACGATACGCAGAGATGTGTTACAGGGAGAGAGAGCATAGAAACATAAAGTGGAATTCTGTAAATCACCTGTACTTTATCTGTTGTGTTCAGAGGTGGTTGCTTCATCTTTAGCAACAGATATCACTCATGGAATCAGGTTGTTAGGTAAGATTTATTGGGAGCTGCTGATTTATTAGTATGTCCAGTACTGTACGAGTGGGAAGCCCTTTGTGTGTGCACAGATCCCATTGCTGGCTCCATCCTCTGGTCTACACTCAAGCAAACAACATAGAATTATTTAAGTTGAAAAAGACCCTTAAGATCGAGTCCAACTGTTAACCTAACACTACCAAGTTCACCTTTACTGAGTCTGCCCCTTCTGCTAGCCACACATCGGTGTAAGGCGCTGGGCTGCCTCCTTCCCACCCTGGTCCTGCACCCAGGAGTTTTGCTGGGCTGGCAGGGTCCTCCTTTACACCTTGGAGGCATTTGGGCCCCAGCTGTGCTTCAGGTAGAGTGATGGGCAGATTGGTAGTATCCCCTACCTGTAGTAGTGGCACCTCTCACACCTGCCCCTCTGCCTGCTCTCGCCAGGATGTTGTTTTGAACTTTTTTTGTAGTAGCTGCCTTCAGCCTCTCCTGCTGCCTGTGTGTTGCTCCTTTATGCACAGGGCACCTCACAGTGCAGGTGGCTTTGTCTCCTGTCACTGGCGTTGATCTCATCTCACGAGAGACTGCTGCTTAGGCACGTCTTTTTCCAACCTCCAGCTAAGTGAACCTGTTGGTGTAGCTTGCTCCTTTTCGAGGATGTATGACCATTGAAACGTGTAATGTAGCGCCTTTGCAGAACGTATTCTCGGTCAGGTGTGCTCGGCTTCAGGCAGTGCAAGCTATATCCGGAGAAAACAAAATAATTCTTGTGTGTGCTTGCCTGCTTTCATTTCCTGGCCTCTATGAATCACTTTCAGGCTAAAGTCAGAGTCCTCAGAACTGTCCTGAATTTTCCCCCAGTTTAATCTTTTCCATTTTTGAACTCTTATCCTCTGTCCTCTGTAACAGTTGCACCTTAAATCATTGCTTGTCTCATGGACTTTCTGGCTGCACCCATTTCTTAGTTTGTCCAGGAAAGTTACCATTTGGGTAAAAGACTATGCCAACATAGTGGCACGTTTATTTTTTAGTCTTTGCTTCTATTTTGGAATGAAAATTAAAAGACTTCCTGGAAGGTTAAAGAGGAACTGTGTATATGATCCATCTGAAATATGTAGGTGATTTTAAGTATCTTAATTCTTTCAGTAGCTCACTGTTAGCTAAACATAAACATTTTATCACAAGACCAGCAGTGGCATCACAGATGCTCTACAGGTTTCATAAGATTGCTTTGCCTTGGATACTCACATTTGGAAGTTGTCTTTACAATAGTAAAATCTTTTATTTAAAAAAGAAAATAGCTAGCATGTATCCAGGAAAAATAGCTGCAGACTTGAGGAAAATAGGCTTGACATAATCTTCTTTGTGTAGGTCAGTTTTCTAAGTGAGTGTTTTTTATGTATAATACATGTAAATAAGAAGCGACATATCTAAGTAAATTTTATGTATCAATATATGATTACTTAACATGCAATTATATATCTTTGTGAGCTTTATTTTTTTTTTTTTTAAAGGGTGAAAGTGCTGCAGGAATATCAAGACAGCCTTCAACAAAAGGATCAAGGCAACGTGCCAGACCCGGAGGAGAAGGTAACTAGAGGGAGGATATTATTTCTGTTAAATATGCTGGAGGGTTATTGAATAGGAATAGCATAAATACTTAAATATCCCTGTTTATTATTTTTAGTGCTTGTTTTATACTCCCAGTCTGCATAAATGAATCCAAACGGCAATTTTTCTGCATGAATTTGATCCATAGAGTGTGGTACTCAGTTCACTTTGCTCATGTTCCTCATGCACAATTGCAGATACAAATTCACCCTCCTCTTGACATCTGTTGTGTTCTCTCTGAATGGATTTTTTTAGTTGGTCTACAACTATTTATTTTTCCATTAGTTTCATAAGAACTGTTTCTTTGCTTAATCATCTATCATCTAGCAAGTTTAGACAAATACGCCCTGCAAAACTTCAGGGGTTTTTTTCTGTCAGTGAGGATTAGTGAACAGTATGTCTGAGTTGATAAAATTATTGCATGTTGCCTCTACATAAAGTCACAGGTAAAGGTTTGTTAAATGTTTACAGCACAGCAATATTCAGCACAGTGTTTTTGTTTTAGTAAGACTTATGATGCGTTGTTTAAGGTTGTTTTAGTAAGATGAAAGACATTTGTGAGGCATATTTTCTTTCATGTAGGGGTAGTTCATAGAGCCATGAACCCTGAATTTTCAACTTTATTACTTAGTAATATTTGGGAAGAGTGCTCTTCATAAATTTGGGAATCCAAACTTCACCTATTTGCTGCATTTTTTCAATTGTTTGTCAAGGATCTGATGTCTTAGCGTTTGGTCTTTAGAAATTTTGGATGTATAAATTAAAAGACCTTATTTGTCTGGGCTGGTGTCAGGCTTGGACCTTGTGATTCGAGTTGGAACAGGGAAGGTGATCTTGGTATTATCAGTACTGAATTCTGTCCCATGACATCTTCCACACTAGCTCAACCACGTGTAAGGAACCAAGCCCTTCTGCAGTTCTACTGAGAGTACTGGGGAAGGGAGTACAGAGATTTGTTTGTCACAGAGGAATTCTCAGCAGGAGATGAGAATCTGTAAAAGGCCCATCTCTCTGGGCCAGCTGGAGTCACGCGTGGTAGTGGTGTGGCCACTACCTTGAGTCTTGGCAGCAGTCAAGAGGTAGCTCTGTATTCATCTCATCCTTGCTTCAGTGCCAAGTCTGTCTAGACTGTCACTTGTGATAGTGGATCTGTGGTATCTGTGTTTGCCCGTTAGGAAGTGGATTGATATAAATTGTAGTTGTATTGATTGCAGGCTGCCTTACCAGCCTTTGGATGATAATCTTTTCTGAGTCTTTGTTGACTGGGGCTGTTTAACAAGTAGTAAAACCATCAATAAACATCTCATCTGCCCCATGTCTGCATTAGTCATGTCTCTTTAGACAAAACTGAAGATTCTGATCTTGAGATGGTTTTAACTAAGCGCCAGGCTTGCAAATAAGTACATTTTAGTATATCTAAGGTTCTTCATTGCAATTGATTATGTTACCAGCTTTTGTATGTATTTGCGTGCTAACTGGAAGCTCGATTCTCTTCAGAGTATCCCAAGTACTTAATACTTTCACATCAGAAAGAAAAGAATCTAAACTTACTACTGCTATCGCTTTGTATAAGAAAGCCAAGAGGAAGAGCCTAGACAAACACGTAGGTAAGAAATAAAATTGGCCAAGACCTCCTATAGCAACAGTGTAACTTCAATCTCTGTCTGCATTTAAATACCTTTTTCCCCCTACTCTTATATCAGTGACCTGATTATTTGCTATGATTTAAAATTTCTTTCAATGGCTTTGTGCCCTGAGTGCTGATATTTTATTTCTAATGAAGAAGTCACTGTACATAAATCAGTTTAGTATGTGTTCAAAAGATAAAATAACACCTGTGAATTGGTACCTGTTAAAATAGCTAATTTTGGCTGAAGTACTGTACTGTTTAGGCTAAGGAAGCATGAAGATCCTCATAGGCTTAATCTGCCAACAGCACTATTCTTAGTATATGTAAAGAGATTGTGTTTTGTTGTGTGTTGTTTCAAGCATCCGTGTTTTCTTTGGGTGGGTTTGGGTTGTTTTTTTTTTGTGGGTTTCCCTATGTCTGAAGCAAAATACTGAAGTTATATCTTGGGTAGTGTTTTCAGAACATGTTTTCAGCCATGTCGTCAAAAGAACTTGTAGAAAAAATTTAAAAAAGGTGTTTAGGCACCTTAAATACCGTGGAAAAGATTTGGATATGAATATCTGTTGACGTAGGAGCTTGATTTGAGTTGGTGCTTGAAAATTGAAAATTTTACATCACATCTCATACTTATGTGCTGTGAGGTTTTAATAATTTTGCAGCTGAAAAATACCATCTGGATTCCATTAAATGTAGTCTTATTTTACTGCTTAGTGATCCTTAGCTGATCCTATAACTTTTTTTATTTCCCAAGATTAGAATATTTATTTTATAGCCTGAACTGACACTCAACTCCAGTGACCTGACACGCCCCGCTTTATAGGATCATCTCTTCTTTAAAATCAGGATCCAGTTTTTCTGATAAATGAAATACGTTTAACAGCTTACCCTGTGTTTTGGCTTGAAGGTAAACGTTTTAAAACACTCCTCCATTCCTGATGCAGCAAGCCAGTGCACTCAAATTTCAATTTCCCTAAACCAATAGACAGTTTGGGGTGTTAGCCCTATTTTTATTCTCATGCAGCAGAGCTGCAGGAGGTGAGTGGGGCTCGTAGGTACTCCAGTACGTGATCCAGAGAGTAGGAAAAACCATCTAGAGCTATGCTGGTGCCTGTTGCACCTTGGTCTCTGTAGTTAATGGTGATGACAATCAGAACTTTTTATATTTTCTGATATTAACTGGAGATAAGTAAATGCACAACAGGAGGATGCAAAAGGGCTAATGTCATGACTAAATTTGTAGTAAGGAAAACCAAAGTGGTGAATGGAGGACTAGGTAAGCAAAACCAGACATATATCCTATCCTGGTAGTGAAAGCAAGTTCACCTCTGTGTGAACAAATTCCTAATTGTATTGGAGGAGATGTTTCAGTTGCTTGGTTTTTTGGGGTTTTTTTGGTTGTTTTTTTTAAATCGTTAAAGCTACATTTATTACTACTCAAGCAATGACTACTTTTATAGTTGGAACATGTCTAGTAGCAAAACTTGAATCATGCAATAGAGACCATTTTTGGTAATTTACAAATCAAACTTTTAAAATTTTACTTAAACTTGCAGTTGTTTTTGAGATCTGAAAAAGGTTTTTTTTCAGCCACCGAATGACTTGCTAAATGGAAATGATGAGTGACGTGCTTCTCTTTCCACTGCTGGCTTGGCTTTCCTGCTAAGCTCCAGACCTTGTGACGGGGAAATTGTAGCACTGCTCTGTAGGTCCATAATGAATTTTTAAATGGTAGTGTCAGTTTTATTAAATGACAAGTCATCCTGGCCTTACTCAGCACAGGTAAATGAAAGTGCTGGTTGAGCTTTCTCTGCTGTGTGTTAGTCTACACCTAAACTAGTTGAACTCGGCATTTCTGCCGCAGTGGACTGTGTGTCTGTGTGTCTTTGTGGATGCTTCCTGTACCACAGGTGGAGGAGTGGATCCTCCGCTATTGATCTGTATGTCCTGAAAGCTTCAGCTTTATGCTACATGCGGAAGTTTCATTGCTGCTTTTGGAAGTGTTGGATGTTTCAACCCAAGCCTCAGGCAGGGCTCTATCTAATAAATCTTTTTCCATGCTATCAAAACTGGTTGCTCTTTTCTTTTTTTTTTGTGATGAAAGTGTTACCTGAGGTGTCTTGGCTGTAGATGGGGACCTTGGGAATCTGTTCTTTACCTTTGCATTACAGGTACCTGTTTGCAGATAAGGAGACGTGGAAGCGCTGGGTTCAGTTCCTGGACAGTGCTTTGGGTGCCTCCCTTTTTTGGGTGCTCTTTCTGTATCTGTGGCCTTGCCGATTTCTGAATTTGTTCTGCTTCTGCTGCATTTTGAGGAGTGTGAGCACGGAACGTATTTCTCCAAGTGAAGGGAGGGGGGTGTGTGTATGTATTTTTAGTAATAAGACTAAAGCTAAATATTCATATCTTGACAAACTATGTGATTTAACTTTTCCTGACAACGTGTGTTCGATGCATAGGTGCATTCTCAGGAATGGCGTACAAATGGCGATGGATTGTTTTTCCTTTGTGTCTCTCCACCTTGAATGTTTCTTTTTCCTGGACAGATAATTTAGAAATCAGATATATATATCTGAATATTTCTGCTTTCATCCGTTGTGTGTTACTTCACTTTTGTCAACATCGTTCTGTTGTAACAGTGGGAATTAATTTTTCGTAGATGAAATTGTCTTTCTTTTTTTCTTTTTTTCAAAAATAAAATTTGGTTTTGGTAGCATCAAAAGTGAACAGTGTTTATAGACTGGACTCTTCTAGCATTACCAGCAGGTTGTGGAGTTCAGCTAGCAGAAATTAGGTTTTCTTGCTTGAAATTTCGTACTGACTCTGTTATGAGATGTGTTTAAAGCTAAAGACTGTGAAACAAACTGAAGTGCATTGTGCATTCGAAGTGGTACACAAACAATATTACGTATTTTAGCAATTACTTTGGCATTATTAGCTAAATGTTGTACTGTTTGACCAGCTATCCGGCTAATAAACAATATCTGGAAATTGTTTCTGAATTGAAGAATTTGCCATGAATTTGCTGTAATGTAAGGAGTTCAATCAACGGTCATGTAAAAAGTCTTTGTGAACTTTGAATGTTGTTTATTTACACTCAAGATGGTTTGTTAAACTAGAATAGCCATTACAGAAATAAGTATAACAAGTATTTAGCATGGCTTTTTATTTTTTTTTTATTGCATCGTTGGTTTCATTTGACTATAAACTGTTTTGTTATAGGAACTGCAGAAACTAAGAGCGTGGCAGATAGGATTTCAGAAGACAGTGTTGCCAAACTGCAGGAAAAAGCTGACCCAGGACTTACAGTAAAACAGAAAGGTAGGGAGAGTAAAAACTTGACTGCCTTGGAAAGTAACTTGAGTGCTTCGGGATCGAACTTGAATCCATGCAGCAAAATGATTTAAGGAGGGTGATTTACACTTAATCCAATTGCTGCCTTGTATTTTAATCACGTTTTGTGATTAATGTTCTGGTTTGAAAAATGTACGTTCCTTGACAAAACAGTTACTTGTATTTTCTCTTGCCTTACTATGCAAGTTTTCAAAGAGACCAATGCTTACAGTGTCCCAAAGAAAATGCAGGGCTGCTGCACCTGAATCCCTTGGCAACTTGTTCTGTGCAAGAGCAGTATCTTTGTGTGTTGCCTTATTGTACAAGTATTTGGGAGTCTCAGTGTTTGCGTTTTACAGGATTTTAGAGAAAAATTCCATCTTTGCATTCCTATTTCTCCTTTTTTTTTTTTCTTTTTTGTCTTCAAGTTGTATATAGCTCCCAAGACGTACATTGTTAATGAGGTATTTGTATGCAGCTACGGTATACATGGAGCCATGGAAGCACAATGTAGGAGGAAGAACTGAGATTTAAGCAAAAAACTGCATTTTTGTTTTCTCCAGATCCAGATGCTTGGCGTAGTTGGGAGAGTTGATACCGTGTATGTGGGAGGTCAAAGGCTGTTTCCGAGTCCACCTGTAGCCTTGAGGGCCTCATAGCTGTGTCAGTGTAATGAAACGTAGATGGTTGGCCAAGACATTTGTGTGACCTTACACAACTGGGAGAACTTGCATGCTTATTCCTTTTAATCTTTTGGAGCTGTCTTGTCTGTTGGAATGTATCTGTTATGGAATATAACTTTGTATTCCTGTATTTCTAATTTGAGTGTGTGTCAGAGGGGTAGCCCCAGGTTCATTTTTGGTTTGGACTGGATTCTTAGGTGGTGTAAGAACCGCATTTTGTATTGGCTATTCTTTATTTTTTAGCTTTGTTCAGTAAGGTAGTGTGACACAGCAGTGCATTAGTGAACCTTACCTTTGTGTAAGTTTTTACAGAGATGACATTGTCCTGCACACATTTAACAGCTTTCACAGTCAGAATGTGAAATCAATTATGAGAGTCAATAAGAGCAGCCGTTGCAAACAGTTAAGTTGAGTGTTACTTGGAGTAATCATAAGGCAGTGATCACTTGTCCCTTCTTGTTTTATTCTTGTGTCTTTAACTGGAAATGAAAGTTTCAAAGGAGGAATCATTTATAGGAATTAAAAAACATTCTTTACTGGCTGATATAAATTTATTTTTTTTCTGGATCTTTTAGAGTATTATTTATGCATTCTGCTTCAGTGTTATATTCTGTTTGAGAGCCTTGAAGCTCTGAACCTTTGCTTTGTGGGTGGGTGTAATGGAGTTTTTGGTGTGGTGGTTTGTTGTTTTTTTTCTTTTGTAAATGAGGATTTGTCAGTTCATCAGTTATTCTCTCCTGGTGTCCTCCATTAGGAATCCTCACTGGCTAGTTCACAGTAGCCTCGTAAATAAGAAGTATATATTTAAAGCTTTCTGGCAAAAGATTGCTTTGGCCTGCCCCAGCTATTTGCTCATACATCCCCGAAGTTACTTAGATTCCACTTTCTTTAGACATTTGCACATAAATGCATCCACTGTAGCGAGAAGGGAGGAACAGTTGGATTTCATGGTCACTCCAGAGAAATATAGGCCTTGTATGAGGCTTTTTCAGAAGCTGATGTTTATGTAAGATTTTTCTGAACCTTGTTAAATTCTAAAATGCTTTTTTGGGAGTTTCACTGGTAGAGTTTACCTTCTCATGGTTTTGATAATTGCATTGAGGTACACTTCTCCAGGAGGAGTAGTGCCAGGCTCCTTTCTAAAGTTTATCTCAAAGTAACCTTAAGATGTCGTCACTCATTCAGTTGTGCCATCACAGCCACCTACCACTCGTCTGCAGAGAACTGGCATTATGTGTAAAATATTAAATACTCTAGCGGAATTAAATGGAAACTGGAAGTCTAACTGCTGCCCTTCTGCAACTCCAAATCTACCTTTAGAGTAGGTTAGTCAGAGAAGAGCTAAAGATAGTTCTTCCCCAATCTTTTCAAGAGTTTAGGGGGTACTTGGGGCTACTTAAAAAAGTTACTACATTCTGTGAAGTGCTTCTGCATTTCCTCTGGACTTTTAATTTTTATATTTCTGGACTTACTTGTATTTCTGTAAACTTACTTGGAGAGGTGAGCAGTTCTTGTGCTTTACTAGTTCAAAGTAGATTGGCATTTTCCTCTCAAATCTGTTATACAGATTGTTACAATCTGCCTTTTACATATCTCATTTAACTTCCAGGAGTGTCTACTCAGATATTCTATCAAGACAACCATTATGATCCTCCGCTGCCCTTGGGCTTTTTAAAAAAGTTTCATTTCTGATGAGTGTATTCGTTTTAGTGACCAGAACATCAATGCCTTTAGCACAGAAGTGTGAGTTTGTTGGAAACACTCCCTAATGTGTTTGCCCCTGTTCTCCCAGCCCAGGTAGTAGTTTCCAAGTAAGAAGCTGGCTGAAGAAGTTCTTGTTGTGTGCTTCATGTCTCACTTGCTCAGATTATTATTAAAGAGTTTATATAACTTCTCAAAAAAATCAACATATTTGTTATTTCCGGGTAAATTTGCCAGTGACTCGGGAGCATTATAGTGACAAAAGACCAGCACTGAACATACCAATGATAGTTAAAAACTTCTAAAAGAAAAAAATGGTGTTTTTTAATAAATAAAACACTTCTCTGGTTGCCCAGGGAAGTGCAAAGAGCTCGTGTTACAGCCAGCAACAGAACATAACTTTCTGACTCAGGCTTACTCTTAATGTAAGGACCACTCCAGCTCATGTCCCAGTGACCGTAGGATGGGTTGATGCACAGTGGTTGTTCCTGTACCAGTAAGACTGAGGAAAAACTTAACATAGTCCTTATGGTTGTTAAGTGTATTTATGTGTCTCCCTTATGTTCTCTGCTGGACCATATGGAGAATTAATATACTGTATAAAAATGTAGTATGTGTAAGTAGGTTTAAATGAGAAGGACCTATCTCTGAAATGGCTGCTGGGAGACTGCGCATAAAACCATTAGGAAAGTGCAGTAGACCCCGGGAAAGATTCTTGCATTCCTTTGCTTAAGTTTGAGCTGGTAAAAGCCCAGCTGCCTTGGCCTTTTTTCTTTTGGTGGTGTCATTTGTTGGTTACTTCAGAACAGAAAGACGCTGAAGTGGACAATAGTGTTAGAGGAGTCCTTTCTGTGTGTGGCATTACGTGGAAGAAATCCTTACCGACGTGACTCATCTGAGCAAGCTTTCTAGATGGAATCCAAGAGCATTGAATGCTTTTTAGCTACCAGACTTGTTTGTGGAAACACTAAAGCAGAAAGTGGCAGATGATGTCCGTAATCCTGTGCAGTTAGATTGTCAAAACCAAGATGTCATCTTGTCCTTTGCCGCTACAGAGAATGGTCTAACCTGAGCTCAGCAAATTCGGATTCATGCCATTAACTGCGCTGGACTGGTCAGAGAAAGTTGGGGGGAAACTTTTTTAGCTGGGAAGGAGTGGTTAAACTGGTTCTGTCCAATTTAAATTGCCAGGGGGGGTCAACCCTATGGAGAGCGTAACTGTGGTGGGATTATAGAAGCAGCCCTCGTCCTCCGATCATAGAATCCTTGATGTTAACAGGGACGGACAAATGGAGGTCAGTCAGTCCAACGCCCTGCTCAAATCTGGGTCAACTAAGAATACCAGTAGAGGAAAATACGAAGTTAGGGTAAACAAAAGAAAGGTGTGGGGTTTGTTTTTTTAAAAAAAGCAATAAACAGCATAGAGAATATTTCTGTTAACTACACTTTTTCCTCTTATGATTTTGTATAATGAGCAACTTGAAATATTGCAAAAGTTACCATTCAGCTATGGAAGAATGGAGTAGGATGATGTCATTTTCGTAGGTGGGGTAACTTCACAACATTAAACAAAAAAAAAATTTAAAAATTGAATGTTTTTTCAGTATCCCTTTTGAATTGTGAACACTTCGAGATGTGTAAAACTGGAAGTTCACAAGATACTTCTATATAAGCTCATAGAATTTTATTTCTAATTTAAAACCTTTGTCATGTGATGTGTTTCATGAGTACACATTCAAGTGTGGTGCTGATAAGATTCAGAGTACTGTTGTAAGAAGAGTTAGGTTTGCCTTGCCAGCTAAGCCAAAATTGTATGTTTGTTCTTTAATAGAAGAAGTGGAGAATGTCACTCCTGAAAAGCCTGAAGTATCTGAAAATGGTGATGTACCTAATGATCTTCCACCTCAGCCCGTCCAAAGGTTTGTTCCTATTTTTTATTTTGTTTGAATATGTGTCTGGAGGTAATACAGCCAGTCCATTTGAAAACAGCAAGGAAACTTGGAGCAGTATGTTTCTAGTAGTGGTACTGAATAATAAATGTTATTCCACGTATGGTTTCCCTTTACTCACTTTCATTTCCTCCTACAAAGGAAACTTTAACATTGCGAAGTGTTTCAGATTTATTTTCTTAATCCATAAAGTGCTCCAATGTGATGTTATTAAAATATGAGGGACATGTGGAGAGTCTAATGAGAAGAACATTGGATTGCATACATGCATTTCATAAGTATGGTGTTACAGATAAGATGAACTTTTCTTGTAAATCCCAGTTTACTTTTTCTTTGCCCACCAAAGGCTTCTGTAATTGCGTCACTTCTATTTTTTTTTTTCCATTTATATTGCGGTGTGTGCTGTTAATGGTGAATAGCTGTGCTATATGCAGGTTATTTTTTTTAGTGAGATAAATAAAGAGATGGTTTTGCACAGAACTATGGGGTTTTTTTTGGTTTAGGACATATTTTCTAGATTTCTTTAAGCTCCTACTAGGATAGCAAGCATCGCAGTATTGGATTGTGTATTGGGCACGTTTTCAGTTTCATTATGCATTGCCTAATTTACTCAGCTCATGTATGTATGCATGTCTGTTCCCGTGGAGGCTGCTTGAGGCTTCCTTTTATAGTATAAAGGAAAAAACCTCTTTGTTATTGCAGACGTATTCCCCGTCCTAGCAGTGCAAGACCAGCACCGCCCCGAGTAAAACGTCAAGAAAGCACAGAGGTCTTGCTTCCAGAAAGGTAAGGAATGCAGGAGATGCAGAGCAGATGTTTCTAGCTCTTGTGCCACGCTGTTCTTGCATCTCCTGTGCCTCAGCTGCTGCTCAACGGCTTTGGGATGGAGCCACCTCACTGCTCGTTGTTTCAGATGGGAAAAATCCAGCCTGATTTATTTGTTTTATTGTTTCTGCAAATCCAGTGTATTACCTAAAAGTTACGGTCGGCAGTCACATCTGGAAGTTCAAAAACATCATTTAGTTTTTTTGCCTTTGAGAATTCTGAAATGGATAATCCTAGAACGTTAATCTAAACTGCCACTAGAAGATATCTGTAAAACATGCAGTGAATATCCCATATTCAGAAAAGCCTGCAACAACCATTTGGAACGATGGACAAAGTGGCTTAATTGACCTCTGCTAAGTGCCAGTCGCTGAAGTAGCGTGTTTAGGAGGAAAATGCATGTGCTTTTGTGAGAGAAGAGTGGCTAACTGATGATTTTGAAGTTGGACAGTGAATGGAAATGACAGTATTTCATGTGCTTTTAGCTGGTGCTGCTGTGTTTTACGGGAGGGAGGGTAGATCTGTCTCTTCTGTTCTGGATAGATCTTAAGAGGTTTGGACAGCTGTTAATAAGCTTGCACTTTCATTGCGTCTCTTACAGGAGTGGTAGTGGTAAAGCAGTCTCAAACGTGATCACAGACCAGCAGATCTCTGATGATGATGATCACCAGTTTGTGGTGGAGGCCGAGGCAGCGCTGCCACTGCCAGAAATGCCAGATATGGAAACGGTCTGTTCGTGTTGCAAATTATGGAGCCTTTTTCCATACTTTCTTTGTAACTTACTTGTTTAAGTAGCTTCTAGCTGAATATTTTTGAATAGTTGTATGTTATAGCAATGCCTACTTTTTCGACTAAAGCTGTCTTCCTGCATGTGTAGGAGCCAGAAGTGGACCTGGCTAAGGATGAAAAGCATGGTATGTTGGCTTTTACATATATTTTCATATATATATATATATGTGTGTGTGTGTGTGTGTATATCTCTGTGTGTGTGTATATATATATATATATATATATATAAAAATAAAAAGACAGGTTTAAACCGAATGCTGAACACTTAAAATGCTGAATAAAGCAGCAAAATACTTGCTGAGGGTAGGAGCTTGCAACTTTTGCAAGAAAACCAGAAATTATTTATCAAATGGAGTCTTGTTTACTTCTGCGGCTGGATTCACAACTGGTGTTAAGTGCAGGTTCTCTAGACATCTTTAACGTCAGTAGGATTTAAAATTCTGCATAAAACTCATAAATTAATGTTTCTTACAGTGTCAGGTATGGCTTGTCAGCTGAGATACAAGATGGGATTGGCTGTTAAAGCCAAGTTACAGAAAAGCTTGTAGAAAAATTGGTGGAACAGTTCTTAACAATATTTATGCCTACTTGTGATCTCAGATCTCTGATTCAGGGATATACTGGGTATAATTTGGGCAGATATACTTATCTGCACCCAAAAATTGCTTGCAAAGGAGTATCTATATATATACCTATCGTGCAGTTCTTGAATTCTTCCAAAAGAGGGGTGCAAAAGAAAAGCTTTTGTGTTAACACAGCTCAGGGACCTGGTTCTGTACCAAGAATCCTTCGGTTAATGATACTGATGATACAGTTTCATTTAGAGGATGCTGGAGAAAATAGATCAAATAACAAATGCCTTGTATAATTAAAATCTATAATAAAATGCTCTTCATGTTGGTCTAAAACTTGTTTGTGTAAAAAAAAAAAAAGTAGATGGTTTTGTTTTTATTGTCTGAATGCTTAAACCAGCATTTTAGTGCCAACCAAGGCTGAGAATATACTGATTTTTCAACAGGTGGACTTGTAAAAAAAATCTTAGAAACAAAGAAGGATTATGAGGCGTCACAGAAATCATCAAAGACGACGGAGAGGGTAAGATGGTAATAACCTTCAAAGAACTGTGAATATTAAATATTGTAATTGTGACCTTTTTCTCTGCCTTAAATGTGTTTTTTTCCATTTACGATCAGACTTTCCTCCTTGATGTGTTATGCGGCTTTTTTTCCTCCATTAGTCTGTCGGATGTTAACCTTCTCTGTGCGGTGCTCTCTCACCTTTAATTTTTGTGGTTTGTTTTTTGTTGGGTTTTCCATCAGTATTTCTGTACAATTTTTTCAGGGAGCTTTCTTTAGCCTCTTCTTTTGTTTCCTAGAACAAAGTCCGCTGATTTCAGCCTTGCCCTAGATGTCGTGGGGCATGCTGTGCATTTTATACAGCTGCACCATTATTGTTTCAATCTTACTTGTGCTCTGGGTGTTTGAAAAGCAGTATCCTCTTGTCCAGCAGTCTTTATCATTGTCTTAAAAACCCCAGGATCTCTGGTGCAGTTAACCATACAAAGCATTTCCATTTCACAAAATGTTTCCGTAGTACCATCCTAGCATACCCCAGCATTCTGTGAAGTGAATAATTTTTTTCAGCAATCAGTAGTCAGGAAAGGGAAAGTTGTTCTTGGTTTTGCTGGGTTATTTTGTTGGCTTTTGTTGTACCGATCACTTACAAAGGGTCTATAAAGGATCTAGCAGTCATCACGAACCAAAACCAAAAGCCTGAACCCTTCTGATTTCAGTGTCTTCCTGTTACAACCGGAGAGCTCTTGCTTTTTCAGCCTTGCAAAGCTCATGTTACAAGGAGCAGCCAAAGGCAGAACACATAGATGGACTTTTCTGATCGGCCCTTTGGCAAGTTTGTAAATCACTAAGCTAGTCTGATGTGCTGGTGAGGAGACACTGAGAATTGCAGAGTGCTGTTATAAAAATACAGACAGGTACGTAATCTTTTAGTGCTTTTTGTGAATTCTTTAATCTTCAAGTCCAATCACGTAATCTTGGGGTTTTTAATATTAGTTTGGTATTGTAGGTTTCTACTACCTGTATTCATTTTCAAGAATGATCTGTAGTTTAGCATACTGTTTTAAGATGCTGCAGCTCAGACCTTAGGAGTCCAACTTTTCAGAGAGCATCAAGCACTTTCAAATAGCTGCCTGAAACCAGTAGTGACTTTTGAAACCTTGAGCACTTGACTGCCTCTTTTGGCTTTGTGAACTATGGTAATTTGGCAATGAGTAATGCAGTTATGATAGGTCATGCGCAAAGTGTACAGCAGAAAAAAAATGTCCCCCAGGGACAAAACCCATGGTAGACAATAGACTTTTTTTAAAAATCTGGTCATATCTAGAACTTGTGTGACTTGTATGACAATCTGCAACAAAAGTGGCAATGTTAATTTTTAGGATTAGAATTTTGGGATGGTAAAATCAACCATTTTCTCTTCTTAAACAGAGATACTCTCATGTGCTTTTGTGTTCAGTGGCAATGGATTATCATGGGATAATAGAATGTTTTGGGTTGGAAAGGACCTTTTAAAGGTCATCTCATCCAACTCCTCTGCAGTGAGTAGGGACGTCTTTAACTTGATCAGTTTTGCTGCTGCACAGACCAGCCTTTCCATTTCTTCAGAAGCAAGCTGAGAAAGTGGCAATGGCAAGTCAGACCTTCCTCTCTGGTTTGGGACTGTCTGACATCCAGGACTGCTTTTCTGGAAGAAAATTCCCTTCACATATTGCAATAGCTGAGGTTAATGAAGAAAATTATTTCTCCTCAAAATAGCACAACACCTTTAGTTTCCTGCTGGTAATCCGTTATGAATAATTAAAGCTTTATTCAACGTGCTGAATCACATACCATTTCTTGTAAATGTGTGGCTTGTAGCATCTGTATACTGATCATTGATTCGCTGTTGGCTATTTCTAATGGATACGTCTGATGTGAAAATTTGCCTGCTTCATTAAGTTCTGTCTTTATCTAACTGCTTGGAGAAAAGAAGGGGTAAAAGTTGATACTGGTCTGTTAATGCAGTAGCTCTAAGGCTTGTTTTGGGAGTGTGCGTTGAGTTGACGCTGGTGAGAAGGAGCGATACAGCTGTTCTGTTCCTGGTTTTGTAACTAGGTGGTGCTGTTGAATCATCAGTCTCGGGGCTGCTTTTGGTAGTAGTTCGTTTAGTAATGTCTTTCTGCCTGTACGTAATTGTGCTGTAGGCTGTACCGTTCGGTCTTGTATCCTGTCAGCTTAAGCACTGACATAGAAAGGGACAATAAGGGAGGGTTAACAAAACTCTGAATTTCAGACTCAGGAAGCTTCCTCTGGTGTTTGTGCTAAATTTTCTGGATGTTTTTCTGAGTAACAGTGACTTCCTGACTAAAATGATTCCCTTTTAACCCCTTAGATTTTTCTAAATGCATGCAGACAATTGCGTCCCTCTACAATAACCATTTAGTCCTGTTGTCTCTTTTCAGTCTCTAAAACATTCAGTCAGTCTTTGCCTTTTGTTGCATCTTTTGAAGCACTGATCTGTGTTAGCAGCGCTGATAATAGACAACTAATTCTGGAAAAAAAACCCAAAAACGTGCTGACTTCCTAGTCCATCATGTGAAAACTTGCATCATGCAACACCAAGCCCCTGGAATATCATCTGATCTCATATCCAAGCAGCTGGCTGCTACTGCAATAGGTTTCTTCGCTGCTACTGTTTTTCAAATAATGTTGTTGAAGTCGTTGCAATCCAGAGGGGAGAAGCTTAGTTTTCCTGGCAGCAGAGGAAAAAAATCAGTGGCAAAGATGATGAAAAACGCTTAGACTGGGTCTTGACAGATGTAGTTCAGGAAACATGAACTGGAGACATCACTGAATCCTGGGAATTAATTTTAGAGGATAGAGATGTTGTGACGCAGGAGAATAAAAGTAAAAAATACAGTTCCGATGTGTCATTGCCTCTGGGAATAGTTCAGGGACCAGATACACAGAGGAGAGCAGGTGGGGATCTGGCACACTCGTGTGGCGTGAGCATCACGAGCATGTCTCATCTCTGAGGGATGTTCTTAACATCACGAGGAAAGCAGCGGCAAGACTTTTTTTTTCTTGTGAGATGACAGACCAGCAATTTTGGGAGGAACAGTTACTGCTCTGTGGGATCTCTTTGGAGAGAGGCAGCAAAAGTAATTAAAAAGAAGGAAGAGTTTCAAATGGCTTATTCCTGCCAAGTGGTCTAGGCAGGCAAGTGGAACCACGTCCTGTTTTGTTGATGGGACTGTGAGAATGGGTCAATGAACTCTGGCCAGCGTGCTGCGTTCAAGCGGCCGTAGGTTTTTGTGCCAGGTCTAGCTCTGCAGTCTGCTGGGAAAGCAGTATCAGTCTGGGATTTGACCGTTTCTCCCCAGACTGTCAGCTCTTTAATTTGTTTTCCATCAAACTCTCCAGAAGAAATGTCTTCCACATCAGCATACGAATGTATTCCAAAACATATTATGCATCGGAGAGTAAAACGCAACTGTACTTCGGTATTTTGGAGTAAGGTAACCAAAAGTCCGGTGAAAATTTGAAAGAGTACTTCCTTTGGGAAATGCTGTCTGGTGAAATTAAGGTTATCCTCGTGTCTGTCAGTAAAAATATTCATCTGCCCTCATTTTGTTAAACTATTCAATACATACAAAATAAATGAAATGTTTTCCCAGTGATATTCATTAGTCTTTAAAGCCTTGTTCCTTTGCCAGCTGGGAAAATGAAGGGAGGAAAAAAAAAAAAAAAAGAAGGTTGTAGTCTGAGTGCTGGAACTTTTGGCTAATACTTTATTTAAAGTCCAATATTCAATAAAAAAATAACCAGTGGATCTACCTGATTTGTTGTGGATTAATCAGCTAGAAATTAGGTGAAGTTGGTGAATACTTAATCCCATTGTAGAGCTGGTGAGCTCTGGGGATGTTTCACACTTTTACTTCTAACTGCTGATTGTGGAGGAGCATTTATTTGTGTTAAAAGTATTCCTCTGAAACCTTTTATGTGCTGCATTTCTCAAACGCACATTTGCTTTTTCAGAAGTTGTAATAAAGAAAAAGAAAAGGAAAGAAGACTGGGACTTTCATCATCTAGGTTTTGCATGTGCAGAAACTTGAAATAATATACACAGTTTTGAGGTCAAACAAAGAGGTCATTCTGGAAATACACAAGATTTTTGCTGCCTTGATTAGCTGGTTCAGCCGAACAAATTCCTGAAAAGACTTCCTAAATGTATTTGTTTAGAATCTAACCCTCTAATGTTAAACAGAGAAAGAAACAGATGTTACGTTTTGTATTCCACTTCATTTATTTGATGTGTGGAAAATGTAGGCAGGTTATTAAATAGTTTAAGCAAATGGATCACAGAATTCCCATCTTTGCACTGCAAAAAGGAACAAGTGGTATTAAATATCTTAGCACCTGGATAATATTAACTCTTAATTACAAATGCGATAAATTAAGTATGTACTTCTGAGCTTGGAGCAAATACAATCATTGCTGATTCTGTTTGTTTAAAGTTCTCCAGGTCATTGATTTTTTTACATTAATCCATCAGCTGTTTGACACTGGGTGTCCCCTCCAGTCGATGCAATTCGTCATGTGTCTTGTTAACCGTATGTATGCCTATGTCCTGCCTTCTCAGTTTTCTGAAGAGGCTCACCATTCAACCCCACAGTTTCCCAGTATCCTGCCAGCTTGATATGTCATAAGAAATGCTGGCAGTAAAATTTACTAGGAGTTTCCTGTAGAGGGCTTTCGTCTTTTGTGTGACAGCTCCGTTCAGGATGATGCGACGTTAACGCAGCGATCTGGATAAAGCCGCAGTGAGAAATTTTTGATGCAAGCATGCAACTCTTCAAAAATAAGAAGTGCACCCAGCAGTCTGGATATGGACAAGCACCACAGGAGCTTAAATTGAATGGGTGTATGCTTGCGTGTCCTTGTTACCAACTCTCGGGGAAAAAAAAAAAATCTGCGGTCCCTACTTGTGTCGCAAGCTGTGAACACAGGAACGGGATTTCTGTCACTCTTGTGATGTACCTGCTGTCATGGCTCCTTTGCTGTGGCCTTTGCACGCAGAAGCACAAAATGTTCTTTCCTGTGGGTATAGTATAAAGACAGTGCAAGATGGCAGATGGATGTGTTAAACAGGAAGGATATATAAAAGTGCAGTGAGGCAGCTGTGATTTCCATCCCCAGGCAAGGCTGCAGGGCAGTGTAGCAGCAGGGTGTTGCGGGACACAGTTCAGTTGACTTTCACATTTCAAGAAGCTGCTCAGAGGGTTTGGCTGGGGCACAGACTGGTGTGAAAGCAGTTGTTGAACACAAGGAACAGGTTTATTGTGAATTGTTTTTTCACAGTGAAGAGGCTGCTTCTTCAAGTGAAGGAGATTATAGAGCCAGAGTTTCAGCAGCGTGAGCAGAGAAGAAAAACTGGGCAGGACTGGCACCCGATATGCCGTAAGGGCTGAATTAATTCTGTCTCCTCTCGTTAATTACTGCTAGAGTTGTCTCTTGGCATGTGTGTGGTCAGACTCGTAGGATTCCACGTAGTCTGCTGAATACTGCACCAAATACGTGAGGTTTTATGAACTGACTTCTCCCCAGCACAGACTGAATGTGAAATAAAGCAGACTGGCTCTGGGGGCTGAGGTGGGGTGTTTATGTATGTCTGAAAAGCCCAGCTCTCTTTAGAGGTATCAAGTGTGAACCAAGGGGAGAAAACGACTGCCACCTTCCCCTCCCTCCCACCGCCCCCCCTAAAAAAAAACAGAAAAAAGCACCTCTTTTAAGAGCTATCCTTTTAGTTTCTTTTGGTGCCTTCCAACTCAGAAGCAGGTCAGACTAACTCTGGTAAATCTAATGGTAAAGAACATTGTGTCTCCGGTTCCTTGGCCTGTTACTGAACTCAGTACCTGGCGTAAGCAGAAAAACCATCCTGTTCATTTGAAATGATTTAACATTTACTGTTTTCCCCATGTTTCTGTGAAAGAGTTTCTTATGGTGATCCCTAGTGGATAGTTACAATCTCCTTAAAATGCAGTCTCTGTAAAAACCAGGAAAAGAAAACACCCTTTATGATCAAAAAAATATTTTGTACAATAAAAAAACCCACCTTGTTGGTTTTGCATCGAATGTATCAAAATTACTTGTCCAAAATGAAGTTTCTGTCCTGTCCTATAGAAAGACGTAGGGGGGAAATGGTACAGCTCAATAAAACTATGATTACTTGGCTCCGTTTTCATAACGGGACATAGTAAAGCGCTGTAGAAACTATTAAGTGCGTGATGAATGTTTGTTCTAATTTGATTCATATTTAAAAACTGTTAATTAAGCAAAAATTGAAACAAAGGAGAAGCTGCATAAAAGTAATAAAATCCTGTTTCTAGAAATAAACTTTTTAAAAAAAAATCTTATCACCTCTTTAGCTTAGTAGATGTCAGGCACTTCAAACGCTGTCAGCAGCCCAGCAGCTATCGGAAACGGATGTCTTGTGAACGATCCGTTTTTGTGGAGCTGTGCACACTGCAATATTTATACTAATTGCTTTAGCGAGGGTAAATTAAACACAAGTAAATTCTGGTGGTTTCTGGAGCCCTGTTGATAATTTCCCCTTTACTGATGGAAAAGAAAATTCTTGCTTTTTAATTTTTCAGCTCCCTGCATCCGAGTCCACGTTGTGTTCTGTTCACATTGAGGTAATGGGAAAGGCAGACTTTTTTTTCCCCTGGAATCCAAAATAAACATTTATCTTGGTGCCTTATGAAAAACACGAAGGAGAGGAAGCGTGTTGGGCCTACAGAAGTGATATAGCTTTTTATACGGGGATAATTTATTGATTCTTAGGCTTTTGTGAAAGGAGAGTTCATTGAGGTATATGGCCTAATTAAATAGACTGGAACAATTCTGATTCTGGCATTTTTCTTAAAACTGAATATATCCTGTTACATGTTTGTGCAAAATGAGCAAAGGTGGCATTCAGGACTCTTACCACCCACGTTGCCTGTCGTTAACAAACCATCTGCCATCATTCTTAGTGATTTAAAAGTGTGTCCCGCATAGATTTTTAACCCGTAACTGTGAAACTGAGAACTGACAACATGCCTCCCCCCCCTCTTAATTACTTGTAATCAGCAATGGTTGACAAACCTTGAGTGCTTCATGGTGATAATTCTCTGTCCTAAAGTTAAGCTTTCTAGAGACTGCAGGAGATGTAACGTGGCATCTTGGCAGTACAAATGTTGGTGAAATGAAAGAAAGAATCGATGCTTATTTTTTAACTCATGTGAGATGGGACAGTGCTGCCAGTTGAGCTGCTCTGCTTCCAGGTGTTGGGAAATTTTTCTTAGGATCTTTAAATGCTTCTCCTTCAGAGAGATACACTAAAAAACTCTTCCATGTTCTTACACCACTTCAATATCTTACATTATTTGTTTCAAGGACACCAGGTTTTTTTTAACAAGCCTATTGATGTACCTACTTAAGTAGTATTTAAAAGATTTTTAGTGATAGTATGTTTCAGGACTTGTAGTGACTTTGAATGGGATAATATTTTGTCCTTTTTATGTCAGCTTTGAAGAATTGAACTACACAGAGTGTGCAGGAGTTACAGGGACACAAATTGTATTTGAGTATTTACTAATCCACTTTAAGGGCATCTTCCTGATTCATGGAAAATATTCCATGGTTATTTTATTTCCACTTGAGCTTTTGAAGCTGTGTATTTTAGCATGGAATATTTCAGAATTTTAGCTGGGTCTGTGTTTTAAAGTATACAATTTTGGTTTGCTTGTTTACTGAATTGTGTGATTTTCACTTCTTTTTCTAGTTTTTATTTTCATACCATACTTGGTGGTGTTGAGAAGTGTGGCTGCTTGGACTGCCTGGGTATCAGGGCAGTCGCACGAGCATTACAAGAACATAAAACATTGAACTCGTTTGGAAAATAAAAATGAAGCACTCTTTGGGTTTTTACACACCCAGCTATGCCCTCAGGTAATGGGGCTGGCTGAGTGTTCTGGCCTCTGAGGTAGGGGTATTTAAAACAAGTTCCTGATCTCTTATCTGTGGCTTCTTGTAATGGATAGCAGGGAGGGAAGTTGTAATGAGAGAAAAAACAAGGCAACGGGACTTGTTCCTGGGAAGCTGTTGGATCTGGTACAGCTCTGCGTTCCTGCTGAAGGTGATTGTCGTCGTAGGTAACTCCCCAGTTACCCATGGAAAGTATGGGGCCGTGGATTAAACCTTCCCTGTGGCTTTGATGGAGCATAATATGTAGCAAGGACTGGGAAAACAGAGTTAGAATATAGAGCAAAGGGTTTTGAAACACTGTGAGATCTCTATCTACATCTTTGCTGTGTGCTGCAGCAAGACAGTAGGGGAAAAAAAATGCTTCTGCTGAGCCTTAGGAAGTGGCTGGTGTGCAGAACCCTGTCGTGTGGTCTGTGCCTTCAGGGGCACCCTGGCAAAAGCTGTCGTCTCTGGGGAGCTGCGAGATCAACAGGGAGAGAAGCCGGACGAGACCGAGGGGAACACAGTTGGCTGTTGTGCTTAGAGGTTGGCCAGGGAGGAGACCCAGGGGAGAAGAAGCTGCTTGAACCTCAGCAGCTGTGCTTGGAACGGGGATGCTCACCAGCTCTCAGGAGATGAAACGGGTCAAGAAGAGAAGCGCTTTCATCTTTGCGTCGTAAAGGATAGCAAACACATGGATGGCTCCAGAAAGTATCTAAATAATGTGTTTTATGTAATGTAGTATAATGAAACACCTGCTTCTGCGAGAGAGAGATGGGCCAAGTGAGAAGGAATTAAGATGAGTGTTGTTTTTAACAGTTTAGCCAGCACTCATGAATTGACTTAGGAAGCAAAGGTCACAAGTTCAGCAGCATTTGTCACTTCAGCCCAATTCCTAATTAAACAATTTTAACATTATAAAATTGCAGTAAACTCAGAAGTCTCACAGTTTTCATGTACCGTGTGTGTGGTAAAGCACAAGCATTGGACATAAGTCAGTCTCAGCCTTCAAATCTTCAGAAGTATTTCTCTAAAAGTGTGTGTGTGTGTGTATATATATACGTATATATTTGAGTTCATCAGTAAGCCAAGGGCTGCTGAAATGTGTTTGGCAGTAGTCCCTGCTGCCTCCAAACGCAGCTGAACAAACAGCCCACGGCTCACACAGGAAGGGAGGCCAAGTGGGTAGGAGGGCAGGGGGGGACAGCGTGGCAGATTTGGTGTCCCAGCACAAGAGAGAAGCACACTGCCACCTCTGTGTTTATGTAGCCGCTAGGAACTGTGCTTAGGAATTGGTTGATCCTGTGGTTAAGGTGGTAGAGAAGGACCTTTCTCGTTTTCCGGCATACGTGAAATGACCAAAAGGACTTTACTTAAAGCTTCATGTGTCTTAAAGAAAATCTTGGTTTGGGAATTCGACCTGTAGGGCTCTTGAAAGGAAAGGAAAATTAGGTTATTTTTCTTGATGGGGAGAAAAAAAAACAGTGGGCTTTTCTTTAATGGTGATTGTTGTTTTCAGGGAAGGATTTCCTGGAATAAGATTATTCCCGTGTGCTGGTATTGTGGCATCACTTTGCTCTTTTTTTGGCATCCTTTTTTGCTCTTTGTGACTTTTCTTCTTTAGCAAACGCTTTCTCTGTATTTGACTTGCAGTAAGCTTGGAGGCTTCAGGAGACTGACCGCAGAGACTCTGCTGGCTGCACATGAGGGAAGTGTGCACAAGACCAAATTATTTTTGAGTAGCAGAGTTTATTGAGGCCACATCTGCAGCCTGCATGATTTTACAACCACCGTTAACAGAAGTACAAGGCGCGGAATAACCGCCGTTTATTTTAGCTCTGCAGCATGAGGGGCTATTATTAGGACCAGCATTAGAAGCTGGAAATCCAGACACAGACAGTGGAGGGAGAGAAGCGTCTTGAAGGGACTGTTGTAGAGAACTAGAAGGAGGCTGTGCCCTTGTGCATCTGCTGTAACTCCCAAGTATCAGCAAAACCCTGTGGCCAGTAGATCCAGTGAATGTTCACGGGACGGTAGCCTATAGCACGGTGAGCAGGGGTGCTTCTGCTTCTTCAAATGCCTGCCTTTCAGATTTCATAATCATCTTCCTCCAGAGTTGAACATGGTGTTTTTTACAGTGTCGTTAAGCACGCGTTCCTGTGCAACCTACCGTAGATGATCCTGCTCTGGCAGGGGGGCTGGACTAGATGATCTTTTGAGGTCCCTTCCAGGCCCGGACGTTCTGTGATTCTGTGACTTGCAGCAGTACTGGGTCAGTGCCAGTGCACCAAGTCCTGGTGCAGGGCTCTGGAGTGACGTGGTGACAGTCCAGCCTTGCCCCGTAGAGTGCACAGGAGGATGGGTGGATGGGTGGATGGATGGATGTGTGATTTACACAGCAAACATGTTGGCAGCCAGTGGCAGCAGCAGATTGATAACAAAAGTGTTGTCGAGTATTACATGTCTGTTAAGAGCTTCTGTTTAATGATGCCACATTAAGCCACAGAGATTTCCCTTTCAATATACAGAAATAAGTTGAAGTAAGCCACAAATGAATGTGAAGGAGGCTTCCCACCTCCTACACTCACTGCCTTAGGAAAGATGAATGAGACAATGACAACATCAGTGAGATCATTTATGGGATCAAATACTAATTTTACTTTTGTGCACTTGTGATCTGAAAAAGCAATTGAATATTGCTGATGCTATTGCACAGTTTTATAGCCGTCCTCTGTACTAGTGGTGACTTGGATAAGGGATGTTTTCTGCTCATCTATTTCTAGACTATTTCTTCTCTTTCATTTCAGACTGTCATAACCATTTCTCCAGATACTTCACAGTTAGCAGTCTCCAAAACGTTCTTCACTCAATACCTCACATGCAACAACTGTTTTCCCTAGTTTTGATGCTTTTCTTCTTACTCATCCTTTCTATTAGGAGAAGCCCTTTGTGTCGGAAGCAGCTAGGAAGAAAGAGAGAGACTTGGTAGCCAAAGAAATTCAGAAGTTTCAGGTCTCTATTCAGACTTTGTGCCAGAGTGCCCTTACGCTTGGCAGGATCATGGATTACATTCAAGAAGACATGGTTGCCATGAAGAACGAGTGGCAGACGTGGCGGCACGAGAACAGACAGCATGCAGAAGCTCTACAGAAAGAGCAACGGTGAGTGTGGTCCAGGAAAGTTTGATTTATTTCTCGAGACAGATTTCTGTTTTCAGGACAGGGAAGAGTTTTACTCATTTTTCGAAGCACATTTGTCATCAGTTGTTTCTGTGGTTTGGAGGTGTTTTTTGCAGTCCAAATTGTTTTTTGAAGTGTTAAGGGGTTAAGGTCTTTTCAGCTCAATTTCAATTATGTACATGACAGCAGAGATGCAAATGTTTGTGTGATATGAAAGGGATCAATTTATTTTCTTCTTCTCACAAAGAGCATAAGGAGTAATGGGAGAAGAGCTTAGGAAACAAAGTAGATTTTGAATCTAGACTAGGAGTGGATTCCTGAATCACAACGTGCTCTCTTTATGTGATTGAATTTGACGTGTTCTGCAGTGGTGTTAATAACAGTTGTTATTTGTGCGAGGTTAAAAAACAACACTGGGAAGCCAGGAGAGTGAAGGAGACATGCACTATAGAAACAGGGAGGCTTCTTTGGCCTTACTTGTCTCAGCAATGGGTCTTTATGCTCCTTGAAAACAGAATGTCCCTTCCAGTTGTACGTCCTCCGATCTTAAGTCTGAGCTAGGTACTGATCTTCTTGGGTTCACAGTCTGCCTAGACAGATTTGCTGTTCCCTGAACCCACGTGCTTCATTCTTTCAGAAGCAAGTACGCATGGTGTTCTTAGCTAAGTCCTATCTTGGTAGGTAGCAAACGTGTTAAATGTTGGAAATTTACAGCTGCTGGCTTAGTCCACTGGCTGGGGTGGGAATTAGGGCTTTGGTTCACATATA
This sequence comes from Trogon surrucura, assembly GCA_020746105.1. Lineage (NCBI taxonomy): Eukaryota > Metazoa > Chordata > Aves > Trogoniformes > Trogonidae > Trogon > Trogon surrucura. The sequence continues at coordinate 47,027,883 of CM036621.1, read as the reverse complement.
AAGTGTAATGATGTTAATTCCTTGCATTTACATAGCACCTTCTATCCCAAAACCTTGACAGGCTTTAGCACTGTGCTTGACCTCAGAATGCAGCCCCCTGCAAAGAGAAAGGAAATGGTGTTTGGCTTTATTTTATGGTTGGAGAAACTGAGGCATTTACTCACTTGCCTTTGCACCACACCTAGAGACAGGGAGCAACTCTCAGGCCTTTCTCCAGACGTGCTTACTCAGTGGATCCACTTTGGCCTTGCCAAACTAGTCATTTACACCTCGGCTGGTTTCCCAGCACAGTGTCTGTACATCCTTCCCTGGACTTGTATGTCCGTGAGTTCCCAGGGAAAGTGTATCGAGGACAACGCTTTCTCCTTGACGTGGGTGCAGGGGTGGGGAGGTGGGAAGAGGGAACTGCTCAGCAGAATTTGTTTTCAGATTTATGTCACACCAAGCTTTACAAGAGCCAGCTGTTTCATGCAGGACTGCAGGCAGGCTAGCACCCCTGCCTCAGAGCCACTCAGTTCCCTTTCTTGAGCTAAGACTGCTGCAGCATATCCCAGCACTTCACAAGGTTTCATATGAGCTCCTAATCAGATCAGTGTAGTGCTGCAGCATGTCCAGTCCTTCAGGAAAGAATTACAGAATATCAAGACATGAAGAAGACAATGCTTCCCATATGTACTGGAATTTAGATGCATGTCTTTGTTTTCTTTGCTTCTGTGAAAGACAATTGAAGGATCCCATTGGGGGTATGTTAATGCAATTTCTAGCGATGCTTTTTGTGACTCATGCTAATGTGGTAGAAAGGAGGGGAAAGCTAAATGATTTTGAGATGTGGACTTTAGCTAATGAGTCCTTAAAGTGTCACGGTAATCCAGAATGACAGCAGGCTAGTTCACTTTGTCATTTCCCTGGCTGTTCAGCGTTCCTGAAGATGGGCAAAGCATTATGGAAGGGGGCATGTTAGTTTTAAAGCCGAACAGCCCCATTCGCTTCAGATGCATCAATGTGCTTGTGGTTTATTACCATGCAATTGAATTTCCTTTTAGCATGGGATTGCCTGCCCTTGTCAGCAGCTAGAGATGGGTCAGTTTTCACATGCTTTGCCTGGGATGTCTGCCTGTTGCAGACAGGTGCTGCTGGTGTCTTGCTGCTGGCTTGCTGGTGTGTCGCAGCACGCAGCTGGTAGCAGGCCGACCACCTTCACAGCAGTTGTGTGTGTCCCTCTCTGCCACGCATGTCTCACTTAAGCTCTTGTGGTGAGGCACAGAGGGATGGCTGTTACCATGTGTACCGTGCTAGGACTTGTGGGGCCCTGTAAGATGTGGGTGTCCTTAGGATTGGACAAAAGTTTTCGTTGGAAGGGACTTTTAAAGATCATCTAGTCCAACCCCCCTGCCATGGGCAAGGACACCTCCCACTAGACGGGGTTGCTCAAAGCCCCGTCCAACCTGGCTTTGAACATTTCTAAAGAGAGGGCTTCCACAACTTCTCTGGTCCTTGCTGGGTTGTGTCCCACAGAGTCAGCTGCCGCTTCATCCATGGGCCAGGTAGCTTTTGGCTAGGTAAAATGAAAGAAGTGCTTGACATGTGCATAGTGGAGGGTGAAATAACTGCAAAGCAATGAATTTTAGCAGAAAAGCTAGATTACCCAAGAAGTGACTGCTGAATTGTTGGATTGTGGGTGATCTCTCTTGAACAATATTCTTCTCTGTTCATGCTGTTAGCTTTGCCTTCGTGCTTCTTATTCTAAACTTTCTTTCAGGAAGGGTGGGCACAACTTAAATTCTTCGTGAACTTTCAGGTATTGAATGTACTTTCTTGGCGGCTTAAGTAACCCGAAACAGCATAATATTTCCAGTAACATTAAGCTCTTTGTGTCTCTTTCAGCATTACAGACAGTGCTCTAGAACCATTAAAAGCTGATCTGGCTGAACTGGAACAGTTGATTAAAGACCAGCGAGACAAGATCTGTGCTGTAAAAGCTAATATTTTAAAGAACGAAGAAAAAATCCGGAGGATGGTTCTTAGCATAAACTCGGCTTCAAGAAGGTGAAGAAGAGGAAGGGGAAAAAAAAAAAAAAAAGCCTTGGGACTGACTGACATCCTACCAAATAAAAACAAAATAGCAAAGAAAACTCAGATATGCCTTGTTTAGGTATAAAATGTTTCAGGGACCAGATGTCTAAAAATTATATGAAATCTCATTATTGCATTGATCTTTAGATGTTGATATTATCCAGGATAAAATGATATTCGTTTGAATGCTCAAGTTGCAGAGCTATTAAAATAAGTTGTTTCTTTAGATGTGAACTGCTGTTACTCACTTACCAGGTCTTCCCAGCCCTCTTTCCCTCTCTGGCCTGCTGAGCACAGGTTCTGAGTCACTTCTTTCTCCATCATTATCTTCTCCTCATTTGCCCTGAGGTCACTTTTGAACACACTGTCATGAAAAAACAGTATTAGGTACTTCTCTTACCTCCTTGAAAAAAATTGTTCCAGACTCCTGCAGGTCAGAAGGTTCCCAAATCCCGTCTGTTATTAACAGGGAAAATTATCTACAAAACAGCGCCACAAGATCAAGAAGTAAGGCCTCGTGTAACCTGCAGTTCTTTGCACCATTACGGAGATGATGTCATGTTTTCAGAGCTATCAAGAATCTTATTAGGAACAACTGAAAATGCAATACAGCCATCACCATGTAAGGGAGCAGAAGTATTTTATCAGCACAGGTGTTAATTCCATTTTTATTGCATATGTTCATTTGGAAAGGATTAATTTAAGTACCTGTTTCCTCCCAAATGTATGTTCCTGTAACTTTTTGTACGTGAATAATTCCACCGATTTTTTTAGTTAACTGCAGATGTCTGTACTGTTTTCCTAATGACCTCTTGAGTGTACTGCGTGTTAGAGTCCAGCTTTACTTATGCCTAAATCTGCAAAGCATATTAGTGTAGACACAACTATGTGACACTGCACTGAGCACAGAAGGCTTTCAGCCCCTGCAAGGCTGTTCTCTCAAGATTTTTGTAATGGGCAAGCACATCTCCTCCTCCCATGGTGCTTGGATTGTGTATGAAGTGCTCGTGTCCTTTTTTTTCTCCTTCTTTGGCAGATCTGTAGTTTGGATTTTTGTTTGTTTGTTTGTGTTTTTGCCTTCTTGGTTTCTTTTTCTCATATGAGGACCTGGAAAAACCTACCGAACAGATCATCACCAAATAGCGTGAGTGTTTAGTATGTTAAACGCAGACATTTTAAAGGTCAGGACACTTTGCTGCATGGGGTTTTGTTGGGGGTGGAGAGGATGCAGGCGACTTGCAAAGGCGTAAGGAAAATATTCTGATGTGTTCTTAACAGCACGGGACACTGTGGTCTTTGCTTTTGAATGGTTACTTCAACTTTTTAATTTCAGTACGTGGACTTAAATGGTGATGCGCTGTTGTGAGTAGGGTCTAGAGAGGCAGGATGCCTGCAGTGGCCCAGCCCTGCGCTGCCACCCTCTCCTGCTGCATGTTGCTTCTCACCCACGTCTGGAGCCTGTCCACTGCGTCCTGGGTCTCATCACACGAAGGAAAAGGGTACAGGATGTCTGCTGGGGCCCGGAACTGGTGGTGAAAGCCTGCGTGGTGAATATATAACTTTAGAGTGGTTTGAATGCTCCCTCACTTCTCTCTTTAAGTACTTGTTTCAAAAAATACGGGGTTTGGTGGTGTTGCTTCAACCCCTGTGTAGATGTTGGGTGACACTGTGAGCCCTTGGTCCCTCGGTGCTTCTGTTGCCATGCTAGAAGCTGTCCTTTAAAAGCACGGAGAGATTTGTCAACAATCCCTTGGACGCGTCAACCCCTTGGTGCCTCTCCTGCACCCCTCCTGCATCCACAGACAAGATGGGCACGGTGCTGCTGGAGCATGGGGCTGGCAGGAAAAAGCAGTAAGAGAAGACCAGTTGCAGGGTGTTGGAGGTGTTCTCCAGGGACATGAAGTGACTGCAGCTTTCCCCTGGATTCAGCAGGATTTAAACGATGACTTTTCCCTCAGCTACTCCCATTTCACACAGTTCCCTTCACCAGACCCGTGCTGATGGGCACCGCATGCCCCATGCGTTTTAGAAGTGACTGTACTCTGAGTTGAGGTGGAAAGCTTGGGGCTTGGAGGCACCCATCTGGTTGCTGGGAGACCTTAGGGCTGACTTGTTGCATCTTTTTTGCACCTGTTTTACGCTTTCTGCTTCAGTACCGCTTTGAACAAGGATCGGTTAGTGCTGGGATTTAATAACGTGTCTAACATGTCCCGCAGTCTTCACTGGCTCTCCGTCTAGATTTCATTTTCAAGTGGATGGAACAAGCGCTAGTGCCTTGGAGCTGAGGCTTGGTTTAATTTTAAAGGCAGGTTGAAGATGCAGGACCAAAAAAGCAGACAAACAGCTGTGCCTCACTAAGGGGGAAGGAGCCTCCTGGAGAATGGATAGAGAGGAGTCTGTGCGCGCACGTCTGCCGGCATCTCTCTCGCACACGATGCCTCGCCCGTGCCTTGGGCTTGCCTTTCAGCTTGTGGGTGGTTTGTTAGCAAGGGAAACTTTGCGAGCACGGTGGTTTGGGGTTTAAAACCCTTACATTGTCAGGCCCCTCTGGCGCTAATGGAGCCTGACAGTTCTGGGAAGCAGGACTTGTATTTCACGACGTGCCTGACATTCCTCTCTCACGCAGGTCGGGAGGTTGCTGCCAGCCCCTATGGGTTAGGGCTGGGGAGTTATTTCTCAGCTGAAAAGGTGGAGCTGTTGGCAAGATCCCAAAATGCAGTGGCTAACCAGCAAGGGACACCGGTGGGGTGACAGGACCTCCCCAGATCAGGAGAACTCAGGTCTAGGGCCAGAGGAGGCTCTAAGGGGATGGCAGGGTGAGCTCAGAGATCTCCATCAGGAGACATCAGCAAGTTCTCTGGGTGTTGGAGACTGTCCCCTAAGGCAGGAATGAAAGAGGCTCAGTTCTGTGTTCAATGGTGCAGGGGAAAGAAAGCCTGAAGGGTTAAGGTGTGTGTAATGGACTTGGAAGGAGTTTAGGTACCAGAGGGTTGAGCTGTGGTGGTGAGGGAACTCCTTTCATCTGAGACCTCGCCCCTCAATTCTGGAGATACCGGTGCCAGGTGTCCTGAGTCCAAAACCAGCGGCCATCTAAGGTGCTTCTAGATTCAGCCTATTTCTTGACCATTCTTCAGTTCACGCTAATGTCAAAAATATGGCTCCCTAGAAAAGCCCACCCCTCTGCGTTGTCTGCAAGTGTAGCCTTAAGCACGAAAGCTCAGGTAAGGCTGTTTACTTTGCCGGTGTCAAGTTGTGAGATTGCTCACCCGCCCATGAGTTTTGAGTCCTTCTGTCTCAGACCCTGCATCTTAGCTGCAAGATCAGGTGTCTCTTTCAGGGAGGCTATCTCAGAGGGTCGCTCACCCATCACAAGCATAGATGCTCTAGGGTAGCAGGCTCTGCACACCCCTCCCCCAAATTCTCACTCCCTGCTGGTAACCTCCAGATGGAGACAGCTTCCCTAATTCAGCTGGATCACTCAGGGCCAGAGCTCACTCGTGTTTTGGTCCTGATGGGACATGGTCCCGCTTGAAGGCATGTGGATGTGGAATTAACAGTTTTACAAACAAGCAGCTCTTGCCAGTGCTGGCACTGGAGTGTTTTGTGTTTCAGCCTCAGAGGTAAATGATGTGTGGTTGGTCTCTTCCCAAACTGTGGCTCCAGGCTGCCTGCTGACCCGGAGTGACAGTTCTACCACTGTTCACATCTCATTATCCTCACCAGCTTGGGCAATAGGACCATTACAATTTTTTTTGCCTTGAAATCTGCAATTGCCGATCTCCTGTGTGCAACCCAGGACATGCCACCTCCAACGCAGCCGTGATGCACATGAGCCCAAATCAGATCTGAGTTTCTCTGCTCTGCTGAGCTGGTGCCCGGTCTTGCTGTAGCTCAGCGATGCCGGTTTGCGGTGCTGCTGGGGATGTGAAGAGCAGATGGAAACTCCTCCCGCTCGCTAAGCCAGGAGGGCTGAGACAGGGACACGTTGCTTCCTTCATGGCCTGCCCTTCCTTTCAGCTGGCTCCTCGCTGCAGTTTGCTGTATTGGATTTCTTCCTTCACCGAGGCCAGAACAGTTCAGAGGCCTCAGAGACAGTCTCCTGCCTATTGGGTTGCTTCCCTTGAGCACATCTTGGAACGTAAAGGGGAAAACGCCAATTACTTTTAAATGCTTTAGAATCACAAAGCTCTAGCTCTATTTCTGTGTCGGCAGAGAGAAGCCTGGCACTTATAAGCCAGCCAGCCCTGTCGTGATTTAGGGGATGCAGCCCATTGAAAGCTAATTGAAACTGGGCTCCTCAACAGCTTTGCTTTAAAAATTAAAAAGCTTCAGGGTTGGGGGTTTTTTTAAGTTTATTTTTTTCCAAAGCACTTTGGATCCATCCACTGATCGACTTGCAGCATAGTGTGGTAGAAGAGGAGGGCAGCACCCGTGGCTGTGTAGAGCCCATCAACTACTGGGCTGGTTGGGTGTTTTAAGGGCTTTTGGGAATACCCAAAGAAGGATTTTGGAGAGTGTTCTTCCTGCCAGGAGAATCCAAGGGGGTAGGCTAGCATCAGGACCTTGCATAGCTTAGACAGCTGGACCCCGTCTTGGCTGAATTTGCACTCTCCCCTCTTCCTGGTGTCTGAATGTATGTGTGGAGGTGAGTCAGTCCAGAACATGTGAGGGACTCAGGATGTGCCAGCCATGGAGTGATCATCTATTGGAGAGCCCCAGGCTTGTCCCACAATGCCCTGGATAGCTGCCTCCAACGCCGAGGCACGCCTCTTCCCAAATGCTTCCTGCCGGTTTTTGTGAAAAAATGTTGAGAAATAACATTTCTGTTTTCCAGTGAGAAATCTAATTAGGAGGAATTAAAAGGCGTAGTTTATAGTTTAATTTAATGTGATGAAAAAAGGATTAGCTCCTGGCCCCTCCTACCCAAGTCCCAAGCTGAGCGATGGCAGCCCAGCCTTCAGTTGTATCTGACAGCCACAGAAAGGAAACACCAAGAAAAGGGAGAGAAATTCCACCCCAGATTTACGACTTGCAAAGCAGAGGTTGTGTGGGTTAGCCTTATTTTATGTCATGCTGGGTCCCACAGACTCAACTGTTTTGTGTGCCTGGGAATGGCCTGAAAACTGATTTTTTTTGGCTGCTTTTGCAGGTCACTTGTGTGCTCAGGTGCTATTCTGGGCCGCTGAGGCTCTTGGTTGTATGCATGTGGCAAGGTGTGTATTCAGACACGTGGAGAGTGTGAGGTTGTCCCTGCAAGTGAGGTTTTTCCCTCCCAGGTGGCTTCCCCATTTTTGGCATTTTTTGGGCTAGCGATAATGATCAGGAGCATCAGGCAGAAGCAAATGGGAAGGGTCTGTCTCCAGGGCTATTGGCATCACAAGGTTTCTCCCCTGCCATGTTTGATCTTGGTGTGCAGGAGAAAAGCTCTGCTTGGTGGCCCCTGCTCTGACCTTTATCATAGACTTTCCAAAGCAAACATCTACTGCTCAAGGGGAAGAACCCAGATGTGGCTTTTTCCTTCAAGATCCATCAGCCTCATTGTACAACCCAGTGCAAGGGAGCTTTCCATACTCTCCTAGCCCTGCTGTTTTGGCTTTGAAATGATCGCTGTGGAATCTTTGCACGTCTAAGGACTTCAGCAGGACCAGGAAGACTTATGGCACTGGGTAACAGCATGGTTGTGCCAGTTGTCTTCGATTGTGCCAGTTATCTTCGATTGTGCCAATTATCTTTGATTATGTCATTTATTTTGCTCAGAGGCAAGAGGTGGGGATGGGAGACCTGCTGTGAGGTGGCACAGGGAAGCCTTCTTCTGTCATCCTGGTGCTGTGTTCCTGCAGCAAGGGGTAAGCTGATTAGCAAAGTTGGGACCAGCGTGGCCTCCTTCATTTACTGGAAGTTTGGGAAGTGATGTGGCAGGATCTATATGGGTTAGCTAAGAGGTACACAAGGCCAGATCCAGTGACAACCCAGTGATCCTAGAAAGCCTCTAATCCTAACAGTAGTATCATAGAATCATCATAGAATGGCCTAGGTTGGAAGGGACTTTAGAGATCATCTAATCCAACGTCCTTGCCATGGGCAGGGACGCCTCTCAACTAGACCAGGTTGCTCAAGGCCTCCTCCAACCTGGCCTTGAACACCTTCAGGGAGGGGACATCCACAACTTCTCTGGACAATTTATTCCAGAGTCTTGCCACCCTCATACTGAAGATCTTTTATTTCCTAAGATCCAATCTAAATCTGTTCTCCTTTAACTTAAATGTATTTTCCCTTGTCCTATTGATGGACGCTCTTGTAAAAAGTCCCTCCCCAGCCTTCCTGTAGGTTCTCTTCAGGTATTGGAAAGCAGTTATAAGGTCCCCCTGGAGCCTTCTCTTTTAAAGACTGAACAATTCCAGTTTCCTCAGCCTGTCCTCATAGTATCTACACTTAGTGGCAAATGTGCTCAAGGCCATTTCCCCACGTGCCACGATAGAGGACATACAGGAAGAACGTGCCCAGACATTGCCTGGCACAGTACTTTACCCAAAGTGCAGCACTGGGAAATGGACCATGGGATGTGCAATGAGGTGTAGGTGCCACCTTTGAAAATGCATCCAGCCCTGGAGGAGAGGGACTACACCTACTGGATTATTTCGGTCTCACTCTGCCCTGCACTGGATAAGGTGGAGAAGGCAAAGGTCCTGTGGAAACAGCATCTTTGGCCTTACAGGGAAAGCAGCACCTGAACACGTACGGTGACAATATTGTCCTTGAAGCCAGGGAGAAAACAGACATGTTCTGGAAATGAGTCCTTCTCCAAGACAAGTGGCTGTCTTTCTCTTTTCTCAGCTTTTGAGGAAACCAAGATTTCTTTTAAAGAAAACCATTGGTGGATTCTTTTTTTCTTTTTCTCTTTTTACAACTTTTTCTGGCCTCCCCCACCATGTGGAAAGACTAAGTGATTTCTGTCTTTTTCAGTACTGGAAGTGCTTCCTGGTATTCTGGTTCTGCAAAGGGACAGAACAAGGCTGTTAACTGCTGCTGGTCCCGCACCCTGCAGGTGACAGTCTTCCAGAGACAGCAGAGGACGTGAGCTCCTTGTGCATGGGGCATCACTTAGATAACTCCCTTCTACAAACCAAAGCAGCTACGACCCCATGGGTTCACGGTCAGGTGCTGAGGCATGGTGCTTTTCCGAGAGACATGGAGGCACACATGAGCGGGGTTAGATGCTTGGCTGCTGGAGCAGGCTGGGCCTGGGCACCTTGGTGAGCATTCCTCTCCTGCAGTACGTCTGCCTGGGGAGGCTCCCTGCTCTCTCCTTCCTCCCAAGAGGATGTTGTAGAGGCAACAACCAAAAAGTCTACCTGGGGGAGCCTGTATGCCCGTATTTACTGCAAGGTTTGTTAAAGGTTGATAGCACTAACAATATAGAGAAGGAAACTTACACAGGAGAAAATAATTAAATACCTAAAATAACTGATACAACCCAAAACCTCAGACAAACAGAAGGAATTTCATTTTCTCGAGAAAAATAACAGATACAGTCTGCATGCCCAGGGTATACCAGGACCTGTCATCTCTCCGTCTCCTGCTGAACCACATTTAGGAAGGTCTCATGCCTCAACACTGTGGAAAGGAACAGCTTTTGCTTTCCATCCAGCCTAACTGCTTTTGTTTGAAAGGCTAATTATGGACATAAATTCCTCCCTCCCCAAAAGGCCAGAAGAGCTCATTCCAGATGCCCAAGATATGAACCAAAAGGCCTTCTATTGATTTAATGGAAAAGGCATATTTTAACAGAGCTCTTTTTGTTTCAGGAGACTGACTCAGTCTAGAAGGAAATGGATGGGAAGTGGTACAGGCGAGCAGCGTGGAGGAGCTGCACAGTATCTCTCAATTCCTGGGCTGGCAGCCTAGCTACAGGGACTGTTTTCTGGCTTACAGCTTTACGTCGAATTAGGTTGGTGGCAAGAGGAGCTCAATTTCTTCCCTGCTTTCACGTTTCTCTGCTTTTTGGAAGAGCATCTGCTGATGCTGGAGACCAAGTGTCAGCTGTGCTTGGGAGGAGCTGGGGATACACAGCGTACTGCAGAGCTGTCCGGGAAGGAGAAGCTGTTTGGATAAGAAGCACTTACTCCAAGCAGGAGATTCCAAGCTGGTCTGGCTTTAACCTCAACAGAGAAAAAGCAAGTCTTTCAGTCCAATTCAAATAATCTCGGCAGTACTTCCAGTGCACGTTACAAAGCTGGAAACTGGAGTCAAACCCGAGGTAGGTCCTGGGTCATCATCAGTGCGTGGAGCACAGGAAAGGACAGGTAAGAACCTGAAGTCATGCTGAAGGACTGTGAATAAGAAGTGAGAAGGCAGAGATGTTGGGCTTTATCTTACCACATCCTACTAAAGGCAGACAAGCAACCTTTAATAATTTGTGGGATGTTTTGTTTTTTTTTGCTTTTTTTTTCCTCTTGAGAGACAGCAGTGGGAAGAGCCCAAAATGCTCTGCGCAACACGTGGATAGAGAGCAGCCCTGCAGCGAAGGACTTACTTGGGGCTGTTGGTGGATGAAAAACTGAATATGAGCCAGCAATGTGTGCTCACAGCCCAGATAGCCAGTCACATCCCGGGCTGCACCAAAAGTAGTGTGGCCAGCAGGTTGAGGGGGTGGAATCTGCAGCTCTACTCTGCTTTTGCGAGACCCCAGCTGCAGTACTGAGTTCAGCTCTGAGGCCCCTCACATAAGAAAGACATGGACCTGTTACAGCAAGTCCAGAGGAGGGCCATGAAGATGATCGGGGGCTGGAGCACCTCCTCTGAGGACAGACTGAGGGAATTGGGGCCGTTCAACCTGGAGAGGACTCCAGGGAGACCTTAGAGTGGCCTCACACTACTTAAGGGGGGCCTGGAGGAAAGAGGAGGAGGGACTCTTGATCAGGGAGTGTAGTGATAGGACAAGTAATAATGGTTTCAAACTGAAAGATGGTAGATTTAGATTAGAGGTAAGGAAGAAATCCTTCACTGTAGATTTAGATTAGATGTAAGGAAGAAATTCTTTACTGTGAGGGTGGTGAGACACAGGAACAGGTTGCCCAGAAAAGCTGTGGCAGCCCCTCCCTGGAAGTGCTGAAGGCCAGGCTGGACGGGGCTTTGAGGAACCTGGTCTAGTGGGAGGTGTCCCTGCCCATGGCAGGGGGTTGGACTAAATGATCTTCAAGGTCCTTTCCAACTTAAACCATTCTATAATTCTACTCTCCTCTCCACAACACCCAAGTAACTCCACTGACTATTACAGATGTCTGTACTTCAGTTCTCATGGATAGATGGGAAAGAAACGAGAGTGGTGTTTTCATAGTTCTTAGCTAGTATAATGTCTGAGGATGCAGAGAACAAAGAATGGCTCCTCCAATATCTTGAAGTGTCTTGCGAGTCTGATGACTAGGCATCAGAAAAATAGCATTAGAGTCAAGTATGTTTGAAACAGTGTCAACAAAGCTCTCATGGTTAAATGCAGGTATAAAAGAGCACGTAAATTGTATCATGGGGACCAAGATGAAAGTAACCAGCCTGACAACAAATAGTGAATATAAAAAACCACGATGAACTCCTTTTTCCTGGCCTTCATTTGGACAGGTATTAAAGTCCTTGAGTTTGGGCAAAATTCTTGTAAAAGTAAGTATATCAACATACACATTAACCTGAGAATAATTACTGTAATAGAGCATTTTGACTTTGCATCAACACTGACAAAAATAGCTAAAGACATCCTCACCCCACAGGTGTTTGTATCTGGAAAGTCTCATGAGGTACTGAGAAATGGTGGCTCTGACTTTGGAAAGATATAAAGCTAGGCAAGAGTGAGCTTGGTGAGCTCTCACCTGGCATATCTCACTCCAGCTTCCGCTGGAGCAACCTGCGAGCTCAAGTCTTTTTGCACTGGTTTTACCGCCACGTTGCTTCATGGTCACCCATAGCCCCATCAACACCGATTCACTGCTTCGTGCAACACGTACATCGGCATTGCTAAATCTCTTTGGGTTTGTCATAACTGCAGACTCACACCTGGCTTTTTGTGTGTTGTCTCTGCAGAGATTTGGGAGGAGATAGGACAGGAGAGGAAGAAATGGCTCTCTTTTTTACTTATCAGTTAAGATCTGGAATTCCTTTGCAGATGATGTGGAGCTCCTCTGTCTTTCAGGATAAGTCTTGCTGTACTATGTTTAGCTGCAAAATCCAACAGTGCTTGATTTTTCCCCTGCAGTTTCTTGTAGGGGGCATTTTCTTTCTGTCTTCCATTAAGCATCCTTTCTCACTCTGTTGTGCTCACCTCTTGCAGGCCAATCTCTTCACTGAGAATTATGCTTGGAGGGGGAAGCAGAAGAGTACTGGAAGGAGAGATACTGTTATTTAGGTTGGACAAAGATGTATAGCCCTTCCTGGGATGTGCAGCTTGATGTAGCAGAAGGGTTTATTTGTACTATTCACACTAAGAGTTTTATTCATGCTGGTTGTTGCTCCTGGCAGAGCAGGGGCTGAATGAAAGTACCTCTCTCTCTCAACAGTTTGGGTCTTCAGCAAACAGCCATGGGTCCAAACAAAAATGTCCTGACAGAAGAGCAGAAGTGTATATGTTTGGGGGGATGCACCTAAAGACTTTGATTTAAAGTGATCCTGAGCAGCCTGGATGCAGGGAAGCTGCTGAGCAGCGCCAAAAGAGATTTTTCAGTAGTGACAGATTTCTCAGTGTGAGGAAGCTGTGGCTGTCACCACAATGGGACAAGGCAGAGGAGAGCAGGAAATGCCCCCTCGATGGCCTCCACATCCCTGGTGGGATACTGGTGCAGGAGAAACTCAGCTTAGGAGCACCTCATGCTGGAGACCAACCTGGGAGCCAGGAGGAATTCATGGGCCACCCAATTTCTGCTTTTCTTAGGTAGACCTTTGTCGATCAGTTAGCCTGGGAGGAAGGAAAGGTGTTCTCCTCCAGTTTTAGTGCTCCCTGGCTCTCGGCTTTTCATTCCTGTTCACAGAAGTGTCAAGAAAGGGCTGGTTTTCTGTTCAACTCTGTTAGATGGAGGGCTGTAAACTCAGAGCCCACATTAATAGGATACTTGTCTTTTGGAGCCAAAATGGTGGGTGAGAGACCAGGGTCTCTCGCAGCTAAATACTGTTCTATTGTGCTGTGTTTTATATTTGCTGGTACGAACGACCAGAAGCTGTGTGGGAACACGCGTTAAATGTGTTATTTCGTTAAAATGTCACTTTCTCAGGTATCATGTGCTGTGTTTGCACGGGTCTTGCGGGCTCTCAGTAGGCGACTGCAGAGAGCACGTGTGGAGCAGGGGACCACCCGAAGGCATCCAGCTGCTGACCGTGTGGAGGGGGGACAGCCCATGGTGGAAAGACCATGTGAGCTTCCACTGCCGGCCTCAGCATTCAGATCTGCTGCCACCCGGCTGGCTCTGCTGGTGGCTGGGCTTTGTGGGAAAGCCACTGCGTGAGGCAGGAGAGAGGCTGTCTCCCTGGTGTTCTTGGAGAGGGAAGGAGCCCCCTGAGAAGGGATAAAGTCCTTCCTGGATTTGTGTAGAAGTGGTGGCTCAGTGGCCATGCAGGGCTGAGTCCCAGTTACCTGCTGGTGCTTCTGCAGAAAAGGAGTTGGGGGAGAGGAGGTTTTGTTGCACTGTTAAAGGCAACAACTTCTTGTAAAGTGCTGGGTTGTTAAGTGCAGGTTATGGCTGAAATTTGCTAGGAAGGGAGGGGTTTTCTGTCAGGTGTCTCGTGCCCACTGGAGTTCACTCCCAGCTCACTTCCATAGCCAGCCCAGAAAATTTGTCCTGAATTATTTTGTGCAAGAGCAAAATGCCATTTCTCACGTCAAATATTTAATTCATGGTCCTGGCATACCTTTACCTCTCCTCATATGGAGCTCCATACCTTCACATACTCTAAGTATTGTCTCCTGGAGCTTGGCTCTCTTTTTACACCCTTGCACTCTTTGTCAAGGCTGTAGCCACACTCGACTGGGAAAGCTACGAGGTCAAGCAGGTCAACTACTGATGCATCTGCTTGGTGATGTTGCTCGCTCTGAAGTCCCTGGGTGGTAAAGACCACGAAAAGAGCACTGTGATACTGCTGAGGATATTTAAGAAATTGCCCTCTCTTCATGTTCTCCAAAGATTTGTGAGATGGAAATGGATCATACCAAGAGTGTTCCCAGCAAGGGTTAATCAGTGTAACCATGGGTATTTACAGGCGATTGGCTCCAACTCCTCTGGCTGGAGATAGTTGCCTTAGAGGTCTTGAGGCTTTTTTTTTTTTTTTTTTTCCTGTAACAGGAAACAAGGTGTGGGGGATGGTGCTAGCTTTTATCTGGCCAAGAGGATCAACATCTCTGCAGATATCCAAAAGCAGAAAGCCACATCTCAGGCTTTGGAAGAGCAGCTTATTACAGGACTCTCAAGGAGGGAATCCTGGATCAGGTCGAAGCCATCCTTAGAAAGGTACTGAAGAGAACCTTCACTGGACACTGCCTTGCTTGGCAGAAAAGGCATCCAAAACAGCTGCGTCACTGGAAAGGGGGATGATGATAACAGCTGCCGTTGAGTCAAAGGACTGTATCAACATATCTTGTAAGAGAATGGCCAAGCTGCCTCCTGATCGCTGAGAGCAGCCTTCTCAGAGGCGCAGGGACCTTGTTCGTCTTGTAAGCATGTTGGAGGAAGGCTGGCTGCCCCAGCGAGCCTCAGGTTTGGAAGAAGTGTGGTCTGACAGGCTGGCTTGGAGCACAGGACCTTTGCAGGTAGCTCTTTCTCATGCCTCAGCCTCAATCTGTGATCCAGGAATGTTCCTGCCTTGCAGTTCTGATCCAGTGGTGGTACCAGGGGTCTCTTATATCCTTTTCTCCTGTTGCAGCTGTGAGCCTGGAACACTGGGTTTCCAAGCTAGAGCTCGAGAGAAAGACTTAATGCCATCAGAAATTAATCTGCGGTGTTGATGAGTGGAGCAACTCTTCAGGGCAGCCTATCACAGGGCAGGAGGAGAAAAATTATATTGGAGGCAGCTAGACCCCTACTTTGGGGTCAGACTATTCTGTTTGCCATGTCTGGAGCCCTGGGGGTGCCTTGGGACCAGCGTGCTGCAGTAACAGGAATGAGGACGGATTCAAATAAGAGAAGTGATATGTTACCTTTAGCACTGGGGAAAACAGAAATGATTCAGGGAAGCTGAGACAACATTTCTGGAGCAACGTAAGGTTTTTTTAAACAATTTCCTGATTACTTTGACTGCTTGATCTTACAGCTTAAGTATTGCCCTGGTGTTATTTCTTTGCCTTTCATTTCCTAAGATGTCCTGAAGAGCAGGGAGTGAAAAATAAAAGAAAAAACCTGGCATGTATTTTACAAGCTGTGTCGGCTTCTCCCACAGACCCTGTCAACCCTTTGAACCACAGCTGCTCAGAGCACGGAGTTCACTGCAAAGGCTCCTACTGACTTTATGTGACTTTGAACCCACCCGTAATTAGTGATGCACTTGCAAGTGTGACCCAAAGCCCGTTTTGGTGGAAACGCTTCCACTGGCTCCAGGAGGAGCTGGGTCAAATCACTGGGGTAGATCAGGGTTTTAAGCCTGTGGCTGGGCTCAAGTTGCCTTCCTAGAGTGTTTGTGGCAGCTCCTGAGCATCAGGTTTTTTCCTTTGAGCTCTATGACAAGAAGTGTGGTTAGAAATTTTTTTTCAGTGGGGAAGTTTCTTGCCTCGGGCCAAGCGCAGAAGTGTGGAATGGATTTGGATCAAACTTTTTTATTATTATTTTATTTCGGAATTTTATTTAAAAAAAAAAAATAGCGCCTTGGGCAAAGGCTGAAGCACGGAAAATTTTATCCCAAAAGGTGGATACTTTGTGAAATTACGAGCGTGTGAAAACAGGTGGTTAAACTGAAATGGTTTTACAGATTTAAGTACAGAGGGTGCTACCAAAACCCTGTTGTAAATCCTGGAGTGAACTCTTCTTGAAAGGCAGAGGTAGAAGAACAGGCCATCATCAAGTAACCTGAACCACTACCAAACCCACAGGCGGCTGCAGAACCGGTGAAGAAGCCAAGCAAAATGAGAAGAGGCTTTCTGAAAGGTCAGCAAGGGAGCCAAGCCGAGGCCCGGGCTTCGGTATTTAAAGGCAGTCTCAAAAACTACACCCTAGTGACTGGTATCTGGCCGGGATGAATTTTACTTGCAACACCTGATCCAAAACCTGCTCAAGTCAATGGCAAGCACCCTGTGGACTTCTTTAAGTGTTGGATCAGGGCCTTAAAAGCACAGCCAGGAGGGAAAAAATCATAAAAGGGTTGTGCTGCAGCACATTGCACAGAAAAGGAAGGGCTGGTGCTACACGAGAGCCAGAACCACACCGGCCTTTGCTGTGAAAAGCAGTGGACGTGCTGCCGAAGGTGGAAATAGGGTCCTGGGGAGAGAAAGTCCCGGTGAGTTGGAGGTCTGCAGCTGTGAGAGATCAGGAGGGAAGGCTTTGCAGCCATTATTGGTGTCATTACAGCTAATTACATCAAGGCTTTGCTGTGCAAGGTGCTGTATAAACATATGACAGGAAAGGGACCCTGTCTTCTGGGTGGATTAAGTTAAAATAAGTAAGAAAATGTATTTGCTCGTTCAGTTAGCAGAATGATCTGGAAGTGAAAGTCCATTTTCAGTGGATGAATATGTCTAAGTGTGTGTGCATATGCTTTAAAGGATGCTTGACTTTTTTTTTTTCCTATATTCTATTTCTGTTTTCTATACTGGCAGGTCAGACTGTTTTCCTATGCACTCAAGAGACAAAAATCTATTTTTGCCCTTTTGCCTTGTCCCTTCTCATGTCCTCACAGAAATGCAGGACCCCCTGCAACATGCCTTGGGGAGCCCAGTTCATCCCACCAATAAACCACAGAGCCATGCCAAGACAACTGGACAAGAAGAAACGGTCTCACGTTGCCCCAGGGGAGGTTTAGATTAGATATTAGGAAAAATTTTGTTACTGAAAGAGTGGTGAAGCACTGGAACAGGCTGCCCAGGGAAGTGGTGGAGTCGCCATCCCTGGAGGTGTTTAAAAAACATGTAGACGTGGCACTTCAGGATATATTTTAGTGGTCAGGGTAGTGTTGGGTTGACAGTTGAGCTAGATGATCTTAGGGGTCTTTTTCAACCTTAATGATTCTATGATTCTGTGATGTCTGTGAACACACACTGGGAAGCATCTGCTTTCATGCAGACCTGGTGTAGTTCAGCAAAGACCTGCCAGGGAATGAGATGCTGCTCCCAGTCCCCTGACTCACTCAGGTTCAGCTTTGTCCCACTAAGGTCCTCCCAGAGGACCACTGAGGACAGTGGTGGGAGGCTCCAGCTTGACACCTCACTCTCAGCTTTGCTATTAATGTGCATTGGCGTACTGCTTTTAGGCTCTCCGGGTCACTAGGAATGAGCTGATTTCTGTCGTGTTACAAAAATGTAGGTGTGATTATGAAGTGTTATGATATACGGTCTGCAGAGTTTTACAGCTGTGTATTAAAGAGCTCATAACAAGGGGAAAAAAAAAAAAGGATGGGGGGGGAAGGGGAGCTTCAACTGGAAGCCAGGAGCGTAGTCAAATTAAGGAGGACAATGGCAATGCTAATTAAAACTCCTTGGAGAGAAGGGGGGAAGGAAATGACCTAACTCCCAGTGCTGCCACAGGATAGTTATTGCCCGAGGACAAAACAAGGGAGAGGCAAGGCAGAGGCTGGAGAGACTAGCTTGGGTGATGGGAGATAAAGCTTTGACATAGGGAAGTGGTGGAGTTGTCATCCCTGGAGGTGTTCAAAAAATGTGTAGATGTGACACTTCAAGACATGGTTTAGTGGCCAAGGTAATGTTGGGTTGACAGTTGAACTAGATCATTTTAGAGGTCTTTTCCATCCTTAATGACTCCATGATTCTAAGATATCTCTTTTTTTTCCCTGCCACAGAGCAGGTGAGTATCCTTGCCTTGTCAGGAGAGCCAGGAGGGGCACACCAGCCCTGCAGAATGTGCTTTATGCCTGAACACTTTGGTGTGTGAAAGCCATTAAAAAATACCTCAACCAAGGTGAAGAGCTGCAGCCTGAAGCACTTTGTCCTAAGCGTTTCCACTAGTAGACAATAAATCTTTTAACCATCTGCTGAGGAAGCTGCTGAAACGTGTTATCTCATGGAAGCATAGGTGCAGACTCTGTTCTCTGCACCTTGGTAAAGAAGGGTGTGCTGGCATCTTCCTGAAAAGTGCAGTGGCCAAGAGATGGTGGGCTCCATGAGAGCCTCCAAGGGCTTGCTCCAGGTCCTGGGTGTAGGTAGAGTAACCAAGTGTCTAGGCTGTAAAGTACAGTTTGCATGGCTGAGTAGTAGTGAAAAGAAGGTTTGAGATTTAGGTGTTCTTTTGGACCCCTGAGAGTCAAACCATGAAAAAATTCATAAACGACCATAACAGTCATCGCAGCAAAAGCTGGAACCTTGTCTTTACCAGCAAGAAAGTGCAATGTTGTCTTCTTCCTTCAGAAGCAGATTGTTTTCCTGTTCACTCAGCAGATAAAAATAATGTGGTTTTGCCCTGTTGTCTTACCCTTTATTTACATGTCCTTGACAGAAATGCAGGACCTCACCACCATGCTTTGACCACTCACAGCTTTGTCTTCAGCCTAAGTGAAGCAGGATGGGTCCTGAGGTTTCTCTACCAGCATCTCCAAGAAGGGCCTTGTTCTGCTGCCTAGTTTCAACTCAGAGCAACATCTCTCGTTCCAAGCCGCGGCAGACATGGCACAGCATCTCTTGGCTAAGTAACTGCACAGCCACTTGGGCTTTCTCTTTGTGTGTGCAAGCCTGGCAAAAAGAAATTTCCCAGAAAGTGTGAGCCTGAAGCATCCCTTCGAGGTCAGTGTGAAACCTGCTGCAGGGGGATGGGATACTCCATTTCAGCCTTGGACCTCACATCCCTCTGGAGAGCTCCAGGCCTTTTATTCGTGCCTTGGCTCCAACCTTGGGTCTTTCCTTCAAAGAAAGCCAACTGGAAAGTGTTTAGGAACTGCTAGCCTTGCTGTTCTCCATTTCATCTGTTCAACACAGTATCTTACATTCTTTTGGGGTTTTAGGAGTTGAGTTGATACTTCCTGATCACAGCCATAGCTTCAGCACCTGCTGTGATAAAGGTGCAGTCTTCTGAGGTGACTTCACAAGTTCCAAGTTCTTAGAAGTATGTGGGAGTGGATAAGACGTTTTAACATGATGCCACTCAGCTGGGCTGCTGGATTACACAGCTCAACCCAGGTCAGTCCAAAATCCAGATAAATTTAGATCAGGCATCAAGCTCTGCCAAAGACTTACAGATCAAAGCAATAAGAGTATTGGCATGGGAATACAATAACATTCACTGTGTTGGCTTCCTCTCCAGTTCCGCAACACATCTCTGTCAGTCTGGGGCAGGTCATCTTCCTTCCACTGCTTGGATTTAAATGTCCAGGAGCTCACAGCACCATCTTTGTGCATTGTTTTCTACAGAGGAGCAGGGGGTTGCAATAGTGCCCACAGAGATCCATAGTAACGACAGAGAAGAATTAGTAGAAGCTCATAATGACTATTTATCTACCTGTTGCAGCCTGGCTTTCTTATATGATCAGGTCCAACTGTCTTTCTCCTCCTGTGTTATTGGCCTACAGCACTTTCTGCATATTTCTAAGTGTATCTGGCAGTGCGAAATGCCACACCAGATTTTGTGGCATTGCAAGGCTCACTTCCCCGGAGTTAAAGAAAGGTTCTTGCTTTATTCCTCTGTCTAAAATGACTGAAACCCTTTCCTCTGTGTTCTGAAAGGATGTAATTTCCAAAGCGGTGAAACATCACAGCAGCAAGAGCTGAGTAGGTTCACAGAGACCTGATCATACCTACTTGGAAGAACCCATGCTACATTTACTTCTGGTTTAATGGTGGAGAGGAAAAGGAAGGAAAAGGGCATTTCTGACAAAGGATCTGGCAGCACAGCAGGTAAGGTAGGACTGTTTTGAAGGCAGTGCCCAATCAGCCAAAGGCAATTCAGGCCAGAGATGCAGCTGAATGTATCTAATCTTGAAGACACTGTCTTCTCTTAAGCTGAAGGACTATCTTTTATTAGGACAACTGTTCACCATCAGAAACTTCCAGCCCTGTGAGCTTTTCTTCAAGGCTCATGCACAAACCCAGACTGTGTTTCCTGCCATACAGGTGCCCATGCTTCTGGAGCCCAGAGTCTGAGAAGGAAAACCAACTCTTCTCTTGTTTAACCTGAACCTATTCGTACACCACCTGTCACTGTCCCATGTCCTAAGGCATCTTCTTTGCTGAAACACTGGGATCTGGGTGCTCAGCAGCAGCCCTTGTTTCGAGCCTCCCAGAAGACAACCAAGTGCAAAACTGCACTTGAAGGTTGGACGAGGTCATGTTTCTGTGTTAGAAATCCCTCGCTGGCAAGGGGCCACTCTGGAGTGTCCATTTCCTTGTCACTAGCTAGAGGAAAAGCTGTTCTTGCCTTCCTTTGGCTTTCTTAGAAGCTGGGCCTTTATCCTTGGGTGAGGAAAGGTGCTTTCCTCTCCAAGGTGACCCAGTGCAACTTCTCACAGCAGTGCCCAGAGGATGTGGGGCACAGGAAGGCTTTCAAGTGGGACGTCACAGTGTTGGTATGTCACAGAGTCTTTTCACTGGGGTGCTAGACTATGTCTACTCTTCCACGGTGATGAGGCATAAGGCAAAATCTGAGCAGGATGAGCTAAGTGCTATAGAGTGAGTTATCAGGGAAGAAAAAGCTGATTTGCAGGCTCCAGCAGCAGAGAGCTAACAGCTTTTCCATCACCCTGTGTTAGAAGTCAAAGCTGCTCAAGATCTGGCCAGAGCCACAAGCAGAGCCCGAGCAAATTCTCCAGATGGAAACAGACTTGTGACAAACGAGGAGCAGCCTGTGGTCTGCCCGGGAGAGAAAGGCAGGACCAAGGACCCAGAGCGTCCCTGTCTGTGTTCAGTCACCCAGTGGAATGTGGACTCTTTCTTGTCAGAGGAATGAACATCACTAATTGCTAACTCCCCAACGTCAGGGTGAAGTTAGAAGGGGAAAAGATAGATGCAAGCCCCAGAAAGGGTGAAAAAGTGGCCATGGGCTGGAGTTTCCAGCTGTCTTTGTCACTTCCTAGGGGAAAAAAATAAACGCTCAAGTCTGACCAAAGCCCCTCCTGGAGGATACATTTTCCTGGGAACTTTGATGGCTGTGAAATCCATAAAGTTTTTCTTCTTGTGTCTGGGAAACTAAAGTCAAGCTCCTGTGAGGCTGTCCCTGGCTAAATAAATGACAGTGAAAATAACTCACAAATGCAACACCAACATGGGCATGTAAATCAACACCTGGAGTGCCCATTAAGGTAAGGTGCCTCCTTTTGCAGACAGTGTCTGTGAAGAGAAATCCTGCAAGAGAAATCCAGTCAAGAGGGAGGAGGGAAGGTCCCATCAAGATATGACTCACAAATCCATCAGCAATTTCATTTCAGAAGAGATACCAGGGTTTAAGGCAGCTGTCAGCAGCATTCTTCAGGTTGCACTGCTGCATAAAAGAGAGTGTTAGAACCTGGGACTTAAACTAAACAGATTTCCTATAGGAAACACGCACAAAATTACATTGCTTCTAAAGTTACTTTTATAGACATTTTCCCTGAGAAATATTTCTCCCTGGAAAAATAAATTCACAGGATGTAATTAAAACAGTTATATGTGTACACTGGAATGGCCTTCTTTAAGTGCTTCACCAAATGCACCACAAAATACAGGAATGAAAGCCAGCTTTGTTTAAATCTATTAATAACAATATGTATTAATTATAAAATGAGCCATTGTTCTGTTTACAGTTATGAAAATAGCCTTTAATAAGGCTGAGGCTGGAGTACTTAACTTTTCAGTTGTCTGTGCTGTTAAAAGGGCTTTGAAAATCTACCATAATCTATGTCTTTTAGTTGTCAAACCCTGGCGTGATGAAGGCAATGGGTATTAGATTCCATACCTCATGTATTCTGGTATTAGCCAGGTGCTGATGACTGTATTTTTTGTGCCTTTATTCCCCCTCCTCCCCGCCATTTTCTTTTGTTTTTGCTTTTGTTTAAACAAAATTAAAAGAAAAAAAAGAAGCAAGTGCATTGTATTACAGTTTAATTTTCACGCTTTGGGGAACAAGGCCTTAAGAGGTTTGTACCGATCTGTCTCTGCATTGAGTGGGGTGCGCTGGTGCTTCCAAATTCACTCAGATAATTATGGGTAATAATTATCTCTGCCTGCAAACACCAGGCCCCGCTTCCCCAGTCCAAGCAACGTGTGGCAATTCTACTCACCCAGCTTTGCAAAGCGCCTCGGTTACAACACCCCTTTTCTGCCTGGAGAAAGGGTCCTCAAGGGTGCGGAGGTGTTGCAGCCTGATGCCGAGCAGGGGTGGGTAGCTTTGTCCTCGTGTGGTTCCCTGCTTTCGGAGAAGCTTTGTGAAGCCTCAAGGAAGGAAGGCAGTCTTACCTTCATCAGTATTTATAGCCCAGCTGAAATATTCTGGACAGGTTATTCTGTCTTTCCTTCCCACTTCTCCCCCAGAAGGATCCTGTAATGTTATACTTGACCTGAGGAAGTCACTTCAAAGAGGGCCTGGCAAGCTGGAGATGCTTTTCGTGTTGTGGCATCTTGCGATGTCGCCCCTCATCTCCTGCAGCTCTAGTGGATTTGGTGCAGCTGGGCAGAGGGTCGCTGTGCTCGCTTTTCAAGGAGTGATTTGGGGACTGTAGAGGAGGAGGCTCTCACCGCAGGGAGTGGGCACAGTGAAAGGAGGCATCCCTGCCTGCCCTCCTCTGTGTGCTCCTCATGCAGGCCATCTCTCAAGATACAAGTTTGTTATGCCTAATTGGGTACCTTTTTTTTTTCTTGAGTAGTTCATTTCTCCTTTTATTTTTTTCTTCATAGGGATACAAGCTAAAAGCCAAAATCACACTTTTATACCAGTGTAATGACAGTATGTTTTTTTATTGCTATTGCTATATCACTGTTCTAATCACAAATAAAACATTTTCATGTCCTTCAGGTGTGACTGGCCATCTCAAGCAGAGCAGGATGACATTTTTACTGCATTTCCAGTCCAGGATCGCTTTTTGTGGGAAGAGGTAAGAACTTGGGGTTGTTTGTAAAAAGAAATGTTGCATTGCTGGTAGGAGACAGATGCTCTAAGGATTGTCAGAACAGTCAACGTTATTTCTATACTGGAAGCTGATTTTTGGTAACAGAAACATTTTAAGTACTCTCTCTGGAGTCACTTCCAATAAGAAAAAAAAAAAAAGAAAACGAAAAGAAGCAGAGAAAAATGAACAGGGGTTGATCTGAAATACCTTGAAACAGAAACCCGTTCCCTGGGAGTATGGGGAGGTGGTGAAACGTGTGGAGTCAAAGAGTCAATTTTCATTTCTTAATTACCTCTAAACCCGCACGCCCTGCCACCGCGAGTGAAAGCCAGGCCAGGGAACCTGCCCGCGTGGCGCTTTGCAGCTGCTTAGCATCGCCGCATCTGAGCGAGGAAAACAATTGGGGAAATGTTTTATGTTCACACTCCACCTCGAAGGCAGGCCGGGGTCCAGAGCGTGCCGTAAAACAGGCAGGAATGCCGCCGGTTGGAAACGCGCTCGTAAGTCTTGTGCCCCTCTTTCCAAAAGACACCTTTCTTCGTGTAATTGTTTTAAAACCGCAGCGTGTTCACATTACTCTCTGCGGAAATCACATCTGAAAATGACTTTGTAGTTTCTTTTTTTTCACCTTTGGGACTCGAGTGGGGTTGGATCATTCTCACTTTGTTTAGTTTCCTTAAATCCCCCCTCGCTCTAACAGCCAGAGGCTTCTTTTCCCCTTTTATTCTCCTAGGGCTCAATTCAATAAATATACATCCGGCTCCTTCGCAGTCGTAGCCTGGCTTAATGAAATTGTGCTAGGCACTTCCAAGAGAAGGATGTTTATTTTTCTCTGCTGATTCAGTTAGGCTGGTCCAGGTCCCATGTGCCCGGAGAGACGCTCTATAAAGAGACCCTTGTGATTGCAGCGGGGACGCAGTGTCAGCCCGTAAGTGCCTGCACTCACTCAACACTGGGATTCTCTTACTGCAGGGCTGGGCAGCTGTATTTTCTATATACAATGCACCGGGGGTGGAGGGGGGGAAGCATGCTAAGAGCACAGTGTTAAGGTGGGAAAGTCAAGCACTTGCAAGGCAGATATAGCTAGAGCTGTCTGGAGAGCAGGCTTAATTCCTCTGTTTATGTGAGCACATTATGAAACAGTCTCCTATTTTTTGCATAATCCTGTGCTTGTTTTTCAGTTAATGGCATTTTCTGGCTTTTGCCGGAACTCACCACCCTCACAATGTGCTTTCTTCATAAATGCCCAATGCCATGGAGATCCTGATGCCTGCTCCTTGATGGATGCAGTGGTCAAGTAAGGTGTCTCCAAAAGCACAGCCTCTGAAGGAAAGCAGAGGTCTAGGCAGTGCCATGAGGAGGTCAGTGAGCCTTTTATCACTAACGCAGATTGATGAGTTTGTTGCTCAATACTAGTGAGACTGAATTTTGCATGAGACCTCATTTGAGACAGGACTCTAAATTCCAAGTCACTGGGAGCTGCACCCTTGGGCCTGGATCTGGACTGCCTGAAATGTCTTGATGGCTTCAACTAGGTGACCTTTAAAGGTCCCTTACAACTTAAACCATTCTATGATTTCTATGAAATATTCACTGTTTGACTTCTCTGTCTGTCAGAAGACAAACACTGGTTTGGTACCTTTTGCATCTTTGCAGTAAAGTATGAAAGCTTGTCAATGTGTACTGTGGATGGATTGATGTAGAAAAGCCAGATGCGTTCAAATACCAGTAGTTCAGGGTGATTCCTGTTCCTTCTGGGCCTAGCACTGAACGTTCATGGAATAAACCATGTTATTTGCCTGAAAGTCCTTCAGCCAAAGCCATAAGGCAGAGGAAGTGTCATATCAGCACTGCCATCAATAAGCACTGGGAAATCAGGAGTCAAGTCTCTCCTGACCCTTAGTTTCTGATCTGAAATTGATTTTGCAAAGCATCACATTAAAAACAACCTACGTATTTAGCTCTTTCCTTTTTGCCTTCCTATTCACAATTTCAAAATTTTCTACCCGGTGATGGAACTTGCAATATATTTTTGAATGAAAGCTGGGTGCCTTTTACAGCATCTCTGTCTCTGCTTTCCACGATATGGGGGCTAAGAAATCTCCACCTTCTTGTCAAGGAGCGGGGACAGTGCCTCACGGAGCATTAGAGACCTGCCAAAGATCACAAAACGAGAGGCAGGGGTGGGAAGCCAGATCCTATGAGTCGACTTTCTTCCTGCTTGTGTTGCTCTCGGCTCCTTGAACTGCAGCCTTGCTTTGAATCGGGCTGGTCTCCCTGCTTTGAGTTAGATTTGCCTCCCTGATGGCGATGTTTGGTGGTTATAAAAAACAGAAGCGATCCTTTTCGGATTAGGCTCTCCTCCTCTTCGATCTGCAAAACTCAGCAAAGTGTTTCCATTACAGCAGCTGCTTCCCACTTCAACTGAGGATGGAGATGGTATGCTGCACACTGGAAAGAGCAAAGATTCAAATCCTGTTGTTGTTTAACTTTTTAAAAGAAGGAAAGGTTTTTATATGAGACTTGCATCCTCTGCATTAACACTCTTCTTGTGATAGAGAAAGCCCTTTCCTTTGCTAGAGACAGTCTACAGCCTCGCTGTAGCTTATATGAAAGCATTGGAGTTGCCTTGCATTTAACATTGTTCTCTAGGAGCTTACATTTTCAATGCCCTCAGCAACGGTGCTAGTAAAATGAAGGACAACCATTCCCATATTATCCAGCAATTTGTGTCACAACCTCTTTTTTTTCTCCTCTATTTGGGGATTAATTTTGGTCCCACTAGAGCCAGCATCTTCTCTAAGCCTAACTGAAACACTGATTTTAAAAGTTGTTCCTAAGAGTACAAGGAGTTGATTTGGTTTGTTGCAGAAAACATACGAAACGAAGGGACTTCCATAGTCAGGTGTACACAGGGATGCATCCGCTCGATGGAAGGAATGAGACTTGTTGATCCAACAGGTGAGGGGAAAAAACACCAGAGGCTGGGCACCAGGCACTTGAGGGAGCCGGGTCTCCCATCCCACATCACCTTCTTTAGTGCTTTATTCAATAATCAATGCTGCTGGATAGTTCTCACCTCCCATTTCCATGCAGACACACTTTCCGTAACGGATTTATTTTCATCTCCTAACATTCCCTTACTTAAGCATTTAAGGGTTTCTTTACTGAAAGGGTTGTCAGGCACTGGAACAGGCTGCCCAGGGAGGTGGTTGAGTCACCATCCCTAGAGGTGTTTAAGAGATGGGTGTATGTTGCATTGAGGTACATAGTTTAGTAGTGTTGACAAGGCTAGGGCAAAGGTTGGACTCAACGGTCTTAGAGGTCTCTTCCAACTGAAACTGTTCTATGATTCTATTAATATTATAAATTAAAAATGCCCTGGGGGCTTTAGCCATTTGATTTGCTCTTCAGGTCAGCGCCTTCATCATTTTTCAAGATTGAGAGTAAATACAAGAGACACGACCGGCCTGAGGGCAAAACCTGCCCCATCTCATTGCTTGGTGGACCTTGTCTACCTCTTCTCTGCAGGAAATGGAGTCCAGCCCTGGGGAAAGGGCATATGTCCCACTGCAGAAGGGCTGAGGATGGCTTTGCTCAGGGCAGTGAGACGAAGCAGACAATGGCCAGACTCGGAAGAAGAGGAAGGGACAGGGAAGGCTGCAGAGAAGTGTTTTGTATACGCATGGTGTATATCGGAAATTCACTTTTTTTCCTCCATGGGTCTTACAGCTCCTTTCTTTTTCCCCTGCTCTTGCTTTCTCTTGAGGTATTTCTTCTGACAACTCCACACAAGTGGTGAAAGAAGTTGTTCAAAGGGCAAAAACAAAGGGGAAAAATGCTTTCCAGTCTTATTTTCCCAGCAAAATCAGAATATTTTCCGACGAGAAAAAAATAGCAAAAAATATAAATAAATCCCTTTTGTCTGAAAATCCCCTAGTGGGAGTGGGGGAGGTCTGACTGAAATGTTCCTGCGTGACTCATTTCTGGGCAGCTCTTTGCCGTCAATGGAAACTTGTCCTCGGCAGATTTTATGTTATTTTCTAACCTGCCTGCAAGGAGGTGTTCCGTTTGTTGACTGAGGTAAAGGCAGCGCCTGCTTCTCCTTTGATATTCCCATATCTGCCATCAGAGGAAGGCTCCAGATGGCCATCTCTCCTGGGAAACAGTGATAAAACCTCCATTGGTGTTCTCCTCCCCTGTCGTATTCTGGGGATGTCTCTGACACTGCCTCAAACTGTCGATGATAACAGCCTGATCACAGTAATGTGCTCAGGAGAGTAAACACCTGCAAGCACACTTGCTTCATGAGCTGGGGACCTGTGGCCAAGGTGTGAGCTGCATCCTCTCTCATGCAGTGGGCAGCCTGAGAGACTGGAATAACACAAGCCTTTCCTTTCGTCCTTCATGCTTTGAGCTAGGCTATCCTGAGGAGTTCCTGCAGGACAGTACTAGGCTACTGAGAAAAGATTTCCAGATATAGAGCCTTTCATGCCCCTAACAGAAGTAAATGCTAGGACAAGAATGAGGAAAAAAAGCATGAAAGCCTCCCATAAATTGCTCCCATAATTTTATTGGGAGAAATCAAAGGGGTATGTAGGACAATTATTGCCCTGTTTCCATATAAAGACGCATCCTCTGGCCAAAGGTAAAAGCACTAAACAGCAAGCATCCAAAAATCAGAGGTGCAGTGTGACCCACACTGCTCTGGGAACAACCAGTATGAAATAAAACCTTTTTTTTTTTTTTTTTTGACTGCTTTTCCTTAATGGTGTTTTTGCATGGTGAAGCCAGTGTAAACTTTCCTTTGTGATCCTGTTGGGGCAGGTATTCCCCATGCAGGTGAGATGACCTGCCAGCACCCACATCCAGGCCACCTACTTGATCTGTGTTTATGTCCTGATGGGTCTTTTATTGATGTTAACGTTCTTCCCTCACTTGCAGGACTGATTATACTGGTGTGCTGGGAGCAGCAAAGTTACTATTCATCACTGTCCCATTTTGTGCCGTCTTGAAGATGAGGCCAGGTTGGACGGGGTTTTGAGCAACCTGGTCTAGTGGGAGGTGTCCCTGCTCATGGCAGGGGAGTTGGAACAAGATGATCTCTACGGTCCTTTCCAACTCAAACCATTCTGTGATTCTGTGTGACAGATGGGTAAGATTTTTTACTTTCTGCCTTACTGTGGTGTTACAGTCTAATCTCCACGCCACGTCCTTCGCTTTCTCATGGTCAGGACGGAAGGAGCAAAGTCTTGGACACCGGATGGAAGGTCATAATACAGCTAGCTTATGCATCAGACTGCCTCTTTTCCCTCAAGACAGTCATATTCAGGCATGTCAAGGAACATTTGCAGCATAATTAACTTACTGGACTCCAAGCAACCTATCTGTTGTTGCCTTTTGTGGTTACAGCCCCAGTCCTAATGACAGTCCCGGACGCCGGAATTAGGCTCTCCTCCCATCTTTCATTCCTGTTTTGTGTTGCAGCCCCTTGTTAATATATGTCTTCATGACCACTTTAGGAACTATACAAATTCCACAGAAAAATGTTGACCTGTGCTAAAAACAGGAGGACAAGGTATTTTTTTTTTTTTCACCTTCTTTCCCCACAGATGCATTTATCACCAGGGCAACTTGACTTTAGAGTTCACTAAAAATTCAAGCTTCTGGCTTAGATCCAGAAAGGGAGAAGTTTTATAGACTGAGCTAAGTGTGAATTACAGTTATGGTTACGGTATTTTTTTTCCTTTCTTTCTCTCTCTTTTTCTTTCTTTCTGTCTTACTTCAGCTTGACTGTTACTCTGGCTCTGAAGCAGTTACAATTTTTAAGTAAATTCATTATGCAGCTTTCTTCTGCTGCTTGGCAGGTCTGGGAGGTACCTTGGGGGATTTAAATAGTGGTGCCTCTGGAAAGGGTGTTGGAGATGGTGGTGGTGCAGCAAACTACTCATTTTAGCATCAGGTAAAAGTAATTGTCCTTTTCGATCGTAGAAGAGAGTGCCCTTCCTGGCTGCAAGATGCTCAAGATGTACTTGCTCATCCAGAAATGGGAGAGAAGGAGGTGCATTTCTCTTCTCAGCCTTTCACTGTGCAGGCTGGCATGAAATGCAACCACTGGCTTAATTCCAGGAAGCAAAAGCAGTGGGTTAATCGGAGTTCACCCCTGCCCCCTCGCTTCTCCTCCAACATGTTCAGGTGAGATGGACCACTTAGGTCCACAGAAGGGGGACTTTCACAGCCCTGAAACTGGAAACTCTTGTTTGCAATAATCTCAGTGACAAAGTGCAGAAAAAAAGGTTAAGCCAGAGGTCTCTCGATGTCTACACCCCGTGCTATTATCTTTAAAAGAGCACTGCTTGCAGGGGCTGCCACCCTCATAGAATCATAGAATCATAGAATCATAGAATGTTAGGGATTGGAAGGGACCTCGAAAGATCATCAAGTCCAATCCCCCTGCCAGAGCAGGAATGCCTAGACTATGCCACACAGGAACGTGTCCAGGCAGGTCTTGAATGTCTCCAGAGAAGGAGACTCCACAGCCTCTCTGGGCAGCCTGTTCCAGGGCTCCGTCACCCTCACTGAGAAGAAGTTTCTTCTCAAGTTTAAGCGGAATGTGTTGGGTTGGAAGAGACCTTTAAAGGTCATCTAGTCCAACTCTCCTGCAGGGAGCAGGGACATCTTTAACTAGATCAGGTTGCTCAGAGCCCCACCAAGTCTGATCTTGAATGTCTCCAGGGATGGAGCTCCACCACCTCTCTGGGCAACCTGTGCCAGTGTTTCACCACCCTCATAGTAAAGAACTTTTGCCTAACATCTAGTCTAAATCTACCCTGCTCTAGTTTAAAACCATTGCCCCTTGTCTTATCGCTACATGCCCTTGTAAACAGTCCCTCTCCATATTTCCTGTAGCCCCCTTCAGTTACTGGAAGGCCACTATAAGGTCTCCCTGGAGCCTTCTCTTCTCCAGGCTGAACAGCCCCAACTCTCTCAGCCTGTCTTCGTAGAAGTGCTCCAGCTCTCTGAAAATTTTTGTGGCCGTCCCCTGGACCTGCCCCAGCAGATTCATGTCCTTCTTGTGTTGAGGGCTCCAGAGCTGGATGCAGTTCTCCAGGTGAGAGCACCACTTGGCTGTGGGGACGGGTGGGAAGGGACACGGGGAAGGTGGGCTGTGTGAGGGGGTGCAGGTTGCAGGGCATGTGCCCAAGTCTGGAGGGGCAGGGACTCTCTAGCAGTGCCCCGACAGATGGGTTGATTCCTTTCTGATCTCATGATCTCAGCGGTGCTTGATGGGGATGCAGCACCCTTTTTCCAGAAGCAGGATGGGGCCAGGATGGGTGAACTCCCCATTTCACTTTGAGAATGAGGAGCATGCCTGGAGAAAGATGGCAAGTGGGAGGATGGATCTGCTCAGGAGAGGCAGTGAGAAATGTTAGTGAATGTGGTGAGGTGGTTGAGCTAGCTGCCCATGGGTTCCTCTGGACAATCAGAAGAAGTTTTCTTTTTTTTCCCTTTTTTCCTTTTCTTTCATTGTTAGTGTTAGGAGCTGGAGAAAAGGTCTTGCCTAATGAGCGAGTCAGTGTAAGTTGGCTATGTTGGATTACTGGCTATTTTTAGCTACTGGAAGCTCTCCTTGAGAATCACAGGCCCCAAGTGCTGGGCGGATCGGTTTTCAAGTTTGGTGGGATCAGTGCAGCACTCCAAAAGGCCATCCACAGACAGTGAACTGCTGACCACGGTGGGGAGAGGGACAAAGTGAGCTCACCTGCCCTGGCTGCTTGTCCCTTCTGGTGGTGGGCCTGAACAGGGCAGGTTTCTAGACGTAATGTGCTCCACGAGAGTGAGAAAGCATATCCTGATTTCACTATCTTGTACCGGTGGAGGATCTGCTCAGTGCACCTCAAGCGAGGAGCACCTGTCTTTTGCAATCTTTAGAAGTAGTCCACAGACTTCGCCACTGTCCAGGTAAAGGCAGCATTGGCTGGTTATTGTCATTAGGATTATGGAATAATTCAGGCTGAAACGAATCTTGAGAGGTCGCCTAGTCCAGCCTCCTGGTGGGACAGGCTGAAAGAGCAGCCCAGGCTGCCCACAGCCTATGGCCTCAGGTTGTAAGAGATATGTCTGACAGGAGCAGTCAGGTATGCTGGACATAAAATTATTTCTCCAGACTTGGCAAAGGCATTTCCTAGGTCTTTGCCAAATGTTAACTTGTTTACAAATTTACATTTTCCCATTGTGCTGCTTGAAGTGATACAGATTTACATCACAGTATATTTACCCATGGGATTTCTCTTAAACACCCATGGATTTCCAGTGCTGGCCATCTCCAAGGCTGACAGCAATCATAGTCACCCCCTTTCCATCACCCCTCTACAAGAACTCATTAGGTTAGCTTGGGATGAGTTGGTTGCATTTAAGGAAAACAAGCGGAAAAAAAAGGCCTGGCTCAGGAGATAACTTTTGCTAGAAAGAATAATGGGATGTGGTATGTAAAAACTTTCTGGCTTTCATTGTAGCATGTCTGTAAGTATATAAATACATACAAATACGTGGGTGAGAAAGAATAAAGTGGTTAAATGGAGACATTTTCCGCAGGAAGAACTGAAAGACCCTTGAATCACGAGTGATCCCAACATTGGCATTCCAGCTTCATTTGTCCTGTTTACCCATCACTTTGTTCCTTCCTGGGGCTTTGCTTTGTCCACAGGGACAACTACCATATTCCAAGTAAACACTGCTGTGTCCTCTTTCTTATCTGCCTATACTTTGCCCATGGGAGAAGAGAGAGAAGAGTGGGCTCCACAGAGTGAGTAAACAAATGTATTTTGAAGAAAAATTGTGCTGGGCAGGAGTGGCCTGTTCCTAAGAGCTTTGAAAACTGGCATTGTGATCTTGCTGGGAAGGCACTTAAAGTACAAAAGTTTCTGTCCCTTGCAGTAACTATCCCCTTGTGCACGCCGGCATTACGGCTTTTGGTCAGGGGCCATGTGTACGAAAGCCTGTGGACTAACACGCTTTTTTTCCTCATTGTTGGCCAGCAGTCCAACAGAATGCTTTGCAGCTGGAGGAGCTCATTAAATCAAGTCCCATTAAATCTGTAAAGGTTGCAGACGATGCAACAGCTTGAAAGCTGCTCTGGTCTGTCTTGCGCTATCATCAGGCACAGCAACACGGAACTGAGATGTGCGTGTCTGCTTCCCCACCCGTGAGCAGGTACAGAGGAGGTCAGACAGAGGTTCTGTAGCTGGACGCAGTTGTAAGTTTGGGTGAGAAATCAAGGAAGGAATGTGCTGCTCACAGGGGAGCCCACTGAGAGGTGGTGGCTCTGCTCCATTGGCTCAGGGAACATGGGATATTTGCAAACTCAGCAACGGCACCTCCTAAGGAATGGTAGACAGGTAGGCAATCCCACCTCAAAAAGCCCTGCCTGAGCCCATCCCAATCCTAGAAAGGCTTTTGCAAAGGGAGAGGAGCACAGGCCAAGCTGAGGGCTGGAGTTCCACCGAGCTCTGTAGTCTGGTTTTCAGATCTGGTCCCTTCGACTCAAGGAGGGCCAAACCAACATTGAGTCAGGTTTCCAGACCAGCAGCCAATTCATTCCAGGAGATCTTTCTTGCCTGCAGCTTTGCTCTCTCTAATGGTACAAGGACTGCAGGCAAGGGAAGATGCAGTGCTAGCCAGCACTGATGGCTTCTGAAAAATCCCCATGATTCCTTTCCCTTTTGATGTTCCACCGGGCAAGGTGGATGGGTTCAATTTGTGGATCACACCTCTCTGCTTCGGATCGCTCTGGCCCAAATCACATTTACAGAAAGTCGTATTTGCAGCCATAGTCTGGCCTTTGCAGACCAATTCCCTGCCATGGGGGCGGCAGGTGTGGACCTGCAGGAAAGCCGGATAGGTTGCCACCCTTCTCTGGCATTTAGGACTCAGCAACGTTGCTCTTCTCCTTCTTTTGTGCTCCCAAAGCTTTGTGCACCCAACTCGTCCCCTGCTATTTTTTGAGGATGCAGCTTTGGGCGATGTGTTTGAGGCTTCCCCGGGGGCTTTAAGCAAAGCAGCGGCTTTTTTTTTGCTCTGCAGGCCTGGCTGGTTCCTTGGTGGCATTTCTGTGACCTCTCTGCTCTCTCCCAGCCCGCTGAGGCTCTGCCCACCCTCACAGGGGCTCTGAGACCTCGGGCTTGTGGCAAAAACACCACAAAAGAGGAGCTGTGCTGCAGGGAAAAGTCGTAACATGGTGGCATAAAACCTCCTCTGCAGTTTTTAGCTGTGGGAAAACGCGTCTACTCGGTTCTCCCCTTGCGGAGAGGCGGCCCCGAGAGGACAGCGCTGTGGACTGTCACCCCATTTGTTCCCCGTTGTTGGAAGAAGCGGCTTCAGCAGCCACCGGGCTCAAGGCCCCGTCTCGGGCCCATCCACCCTCCCTCCCTCCTGCCTCGGTGCCGCCGCGGGGCGGGCCTGAAGGAGGAATGGCTCCGGCATCGCTGCCGGAGCGGAGGCGAACCGCCCTCCGCCTCCTCCCGCCGCCGGGGGGGAAACCACCTTAACGCGGCCACAGGAAGCCGCCGGGCCGGCAGGCACCAATCAGGCCGGCCCGGGGAACAGAGGGAGGGAGGGCGGCGGCCGGGGGAACGTTACCGGCGGGGAAGGGAGGGCGGCCGAGCCGGCCGAGCGAGGCAGATGGCGGAGGGCAGCCCCCCCCGGCGGCGGGGAGCCGCCCGCCGCCTCAGGCGGGCAGGCAGGTACCGTGGAGGGGGAGAGAGGGGCGGGGGACACACACAGCGGACCCCGGTGAGCGCTCAGCCGGGCTTCCCCCCCCCCCCCCCCGTCTCTCTGCCCCTTGCTCTGTCTCCAGCGCAGGTCGTAACCTGAAGGAGTGGCTGCGGGAGCAGTTTTGCGACCACCCCCTGGAGCACTGCGAGGACACCCGCCTGCACGACGCGGCCTACGTGGGCGACCTGCCCACCCTCAAGAGCTTGCTGCAAGAGGAGAGCTTCCAGAGGTGAGGAGGGCATGGGGGGCTCCTCTCACCCCACCCCGCTTTCCCTCGCTGGGGAGGTGGGTGCAGGGTCTGGCTTGAAAGATTTTGGCTCTTGACTGCCCTGGCTGCAGCCATCATCCTCTCCCCACAGGTCAGCTTTTTGGAGACCCCTGTCTCCCTCTGTGTCAGGTGTCAGGCCGGGAGGATGCTCTGCTCACCCCCAAAATCAACCTTTCCTCCCCCCCTCCCGAGCCTCCCCAGGAGGCAAATCTCAAGCCAGTTCGTGGGCGTGAGCATCAGGGGTAGAAACGTAATACTATGAAAACAGGAGCCCTGCGTATAGTGGGAAAAGCATACAAAAGGGATTACAAAGGGAATATCAACCTGAAACACCCCTTTGTTACAAAACCTGCCCGGTGCTCAGCTTGTGACCATGTCGGGGACAGTT
This sequence comes from Trogon surrucura, assembly GCA_020746105.1. NCBI lineage: Eukaryota > Metazoa > Chordata > Aves > Trogoniformes > Trogonidae > Trogon > Trogon surrucura. The sequence continues at coordinate 46,993,183 of CM036621.1, read as the reverse complement.
AATTAATTTTCCTGTGCTGTGGAGAAAACTGCTTAGAGTGCAAAATGTCACCCAGCCTCAAAAAACCCACCAAACTGATGTTTCAGCAGAAATGAGAATGAGCCAGCCCCTCTTTCTGGTACCTGGGCAGCTGGGTCTCTTTGGACCCTTGGTCTGAGATTTTTGCCTTGTTTCTGTCCTGTGCCACGTGGGAGCTGTGTGGCAGCAGGCCTGGGTGTCCTTCCCTGCAGGAGAAAAACAAAGTTTGGCAAGAGGAGGAGGGCTGGACCCTCAGCACCATCACACAGGTGATGGCATAAGCAAAGAAGTAACTTATTTGAATGTAGGGGTAGGCACAGAGTGGAGATCCCCAGACCTCCAGTGTTAAAGGGAGCATTTTTATTTGACAGCTGAGGGCTTGATGCGGAGTTTATAATAGTCCTCTTCGCAAAATGTGATTGAAAACAGAATTGTGATATTGCTCTCCTAGCAAACTCTGTAAATGCACTGTATAAAAACTGCTTTGTTCTGTACCATTTGTGTGGGCCCGCATGGAGCGAGCTAGAAGAGCAAATCTACTGCTGTGCTGGCTAAAGAGCACCTTTGCCAGCCTACGTTGGCCTTAAAAAATCCTTCCCTCTCTGCTAAAATGGTACCTGCAGTGATTTGCAGAGAATTTGGGAAGCGAGATCTGGATGTTTATCAGATTTGTTGGTCTAACCTGAGATCTGGATGAGTGTGACAACTAACAGAGGTTGTATCAGAGGGAATCTAAGCAGCTCCCAGCCGGAGCAATCTTTTTCAATAAATGGGAAAAAGCTCTTATGCCAGTACAGCTGTCCAGCAAGGATGCTAATGGCCTACTTACGCTGTTCGGTACAGGATGGCCTCACCTCCCAAGCTTGATCCTTGCTGGCAGGGCTGAGTTTCCTTGGATTTGTGTTTATGTCATCCCATGGTGCCTGTCTTGAGTGTGGATGTTGCCAGTGGTGCGATACAGATGCACACCTGCATTTCCGTACATTGCTTTCCTCATCCCCTGTTCTCTTGCTGTTTCCCTGCTGATTTGATGACTTTCTAACTCCCTTTGGAGCAGCTTGAATTAAATGGTTGTAGTTCCCAGCTTAGTCACTGCTCATTTAGGACATTTCACCATAAAGAGGGAGTAGGGAGTATTTTATATTTTTAACCAGTAATTTTGACAGAGTTTTGGGGCAAGATTTGGCACTCACTGTGCATATTTGCAGCTCCTGACACATCAGAGCTGCGATAAAGCCCATCTTCCAGGCACTACTCCTGTACATGCCATAGCCTCTGGCTGCCTTCGTGCAGCACCTAGTTCATATTATTGGCAGGAGCTGCTACAAAGTGCCAAAAACAGGGAGGAAGAGCCTTGAGGGAGCAGTTTGGGCCCTGCCATCCTCCTCCTTGGGGTCTGGTGGAGGTGGGCTGACGCGAGGCAGAGGGAGAGCCTCTCTGACCCAATGTTTTCCACCCCCTCACCACGCAATTGCCAGCCGGATCAACGAGAAGTCGGTGTGGTGCTGCGGCTGGCTGCCCTGCACGCCACTGCGCATCGCCGCCACCGCCGGCCACGGCCCCTGCGTTGACTTCCTCCTCCGCAAAGGGGCCGAGATCGACTTGGTGGACGTGAAGGGGCAGACCGCCCTCTACGTGGCCGTGGTCAACGGGCACCTCGAGTGTGCCAAGATCCTCCTGGAAGCTGGCGCTGACCCCAACGGGAGCCGGCACCACCGCAGCACCCCCGTCTACCACGCAGCCCGTGTGGGCCGAGCAGACATCCTCCAGGAGCTGATCAGGTGAGAGCTCGGGTGCAGTCTAGAGGTGGTCTTGGTGGACAAAGGAGTGACTTTGCCTCCCCCCCTTCTTCCGTTGGGATCTTTTCCCCTATGGCGCTCAGAGCACGCATGCCCAGTGCCTGCACAGGCCTGGTGAAGCTGGCCAAGAGATGGACAGGAGAGAAGGTGGAGAGGGCACCCCAAAGGGACATCCTCGTACTTCCCATTGTTTGGCACTGGCAACAGGTCTGTGCCCCGCTGTATGGCTCCCACACCTGTTCTCCTAACACCAAGGCCATGAGAGAGGTCTCCGCTTCTGAGCCCTCCATCCATTATTCAAATCAGAACCAAATCTTACAAATTATCTTCCTCCCCACTGCCATCTTGAATGTCAGCTCCATGACCCTGGTGGAATTCGAGGGTGAGGTGGATCCCCCAGCAAACTAAAAATTGTTTGGAAACATGTCTCTCCTTTGCTTACCTTTGCTGCTCTGACAGTTTTCTGTCCTTGGGAGGAGAGATGCTCGTTGCTGGCACTGGCTGTTCTTGTCTGCCTGGTGTTTGCCCGTGGTGAGGACACCTTCCATGGCATCCAATTCAGTCTCCCTTTACGAGACACCTGATGCACAGCTCCATCGAGAGGTGTCATCTCTGTAGCAGGGAGTAACGGCTGTCACTGTGAGGTGATGAACAGTAACCTTAGCTGGGTAGTGGGTCGGTGGTGACCTCCTGCCCCTCAGGAAACTTCCTTTGCAGCACCAGCAGTGAGTGGGCTCAAGGTCTAGCAGTAGGCTGTGTGAACTTGAGTTCCTTCCTCTTTGGCATGCTGTGATACTTCCTTTCTTCTAAATTGGAAGCTTTTTATTTAATGCTGAACAACTATATGGGCCATTCTTGCCAAATATTAAAGGATTATAAGGGAAAAATACAGGTTGTAGAAAGAAATAGTAAAAAAGAAGAAAGTGTATTTGGATTCACACAGAAACATGCACCAAGGAATCCCTTCAAAGACCGCAAATGCTAGAAAATAACAAGCAAAAGGATTTGAAGAGCAAAATTTCAAAATACTTGGGGATTTTCTCCTTTCCCTTTTGCTTGTGGGGAAGTTTTCATATGAGTGCAGCTTCAAGGAAGCTGGCAAGTAGAAAGAAGGGGAGATGGTCCTCCCTCCTTGCTCCTTTTCTCAGGAAGCTGAGAGAAGGATGTCCCCATCACCACGTGCTCGTTGATACAGGGTTCAGCTCACACGCTACATTCTGGAGAATCTCCCCTGATAAATCCACTAAGGCACAATGAAATATAGCAAATGGTATTTCAGCAGCACATGGAGAGCTGATGCATTGATTTATGTGTCTACTCTTTGGGATACCTTACCAGCAATATTAAAAGCGAGATTTTGGAAAACTTTCAGGATTAAAAATTAACTGGAGTTTGTCCAATATCTTTTTATTAGACAATGTCTCTCCCAAGGCTGCTAAGCTAATACCAAATTGTCAGATTGCCCAAGATTTCAAATATCTTGGAGTACAGATTTCACAGATCTCTTCAGACTTGCTTACTTTAAAATGCAGTCTTACGTTACAAAACTCACTCAGAGATTTAAAAAATGTTGATCTAAAGGATTTGGCAGGGGAAATGCAATGAGGAGGACACTTTTACTAAGACATAAGAAAATATTTCAGAATACTCAACTCGAGAGAGCCTCAGTGTCCTGAAGAGAAAGCCCAACCCAGTCAGGCTTGCTGCAGGTGTCTAAACATCACCCGGTTAATTTTTATATTTTTTTTTTTTAATCATATAGTAGCACAATCAGGATTCCTGAACACTATTGCGGTTGCTGAGCCAGCCAGCGAAGCAATAGGTGAAATTGTATCCCTTAACAGTAAATACACACATAGCTATAGAATAGTGATCCATTTTATAGACGGCGGATGGAAATATTTATGCTTATATTGCCAGGGTATAGATTACTTTCCTCACAGCTTGTGATGTGATCATGCTGCGATGGGATTGGACTATTGCATTGTACTTGGGGTGTGTAACTGAGGGCTAGCCCGGTGTATTAAGGATGAGAGGATTCTTTTGCCATGCTAAGACAGTGAAAAAGAGATCTGACGAATCACCCCGATGCCTCAGGTGCATGCCTAACTGTGCTAAAAGTAGGATCTTTGGATTTTGTTTCGAATTGGGAGTTTCCACCAAGAATTTCGATGGCAATAATGGTGAAAAAAAGGACTGAAATGAAGGAATATTGGCTGTCTGGTCAGGACCGTGGCCATAGGAGGCAGTGGCCCTACAACAGCCCTTTGAAAGTCCCACAGCAGCACAGATGACTCTATCCAAATGCTTGTAAATTCTGATTTTAAGAGGTCGCGTGTGATTGCCTGTGGAGAACAGACACCTTTTCTGATTTATCCCTTTGTGCTCCAACATAAGTGATGTGATGCAGATTCAGCAAAGTGCTGCAGAAGTCCCCAAAAGATGGGAATGTCCCCTCAGTGTGCAGTGTTCCCATGGCAAGCTACCTGCCCTGGGAAGTAAAGCTTGGTCCCATGGCTTGTGTGAGGACCAGCTCGGTGTTGTTAGTGCATGGCGCCGTCCTTTTCCTGCTTTTTCTTCCACCTTACTGGTCTCCTGAGACATCAAGCCAAGATGTTCAGGCTTGGGAGATCTTGTGTGTTGGGGTAAAAATACACCATGTGCCATTTGCAACTCTTAGACTAGTTTCCTTGGCCCCTTGTTCTGTGTGTGCTTAATTTAAATGACACTATTCCCATCCTCAGAATTGAAGCATTTGGTTAAATATTTGCTGGATAGGGACCAGCCCCTGCTGGGTTCAGTGAAAACTGTGCTTGCCTTGAGGCAGGATTTGTCCCTGGGTGGTTTTCTTATTTGTTTTATTAGCTGCAGGAAGGAATATAATTCTGTCTAGGAAGATATAAAAATTTAGTTCTCTGAATGCTCAGTTTTCAGCTTTGGGAGGGGCACTGGCAGTGGAAGGAACCTTTTACTCCTCCGTGGGGATAAGGGACAGGGCTTTGCTTGATCTGCAGTGCTGCAATTAAAACCAGCTACTCCTTGGTGCATTGCACTGTTTTCCTTCTTCTTCCCATCCAAGCTGCATCTGAAGTAGATGGAGTTGGTATCCCCACTGCTTGGGTGGTACCCAGCCTTGGGGAAATAAATGCTTGTTTCTGCCTGTTTTGGTTTGGCCTGGCCAGATTTCAGCGGCGGGAGGGGGGAGCTGCAGGGTGGCTTCTGTAAGAAGCTGCTAGAAGCTCCCCAAGATTGATAGAGCCAATGCCAGCCGGCTACAAAGAGGGACCCGCCGCTGGCCAAGGCTGAGCCTATCAGTAAGGTGATAGGAGAGGAACGCCTCTGTGAAAAACATATTTAAGAACGGGAAAAAGAACTGCGCCATAACAGCTGGCACAGAGATGGAGGAGTGAGAGTCTGTGCAGACACCAAGGTCAGTGAAGAAGGAGGAGGGGGGGGAGGATGAGCTCCAGGCGCCGGAGCAGAAGGAATCCCCTGGGTCTGTGGTGAAGACCATGGTGAAGCGGGTTGTCCCCCTGCAGCCCATGGGCGAGGTGCAGAGGTCCACCGTGAGGATCACCGCATAGATGTCCACCGAGGACTCCATGCCGTGTGGGTGGATGCCTGAAAGGGGACTGTAGCCCGTGGGGAGCCCACGTCAGAGCAAGTTGCTGCCAGAACCTGTAGCCCGTGGAAGAGAGGAATGCCCACGCTGGAGCAGGTTGGCCGGTGGGACTTTTGGGACGTTGTGGGTGGCTCACGCTGGAGCAGTTTCCCCTGAAGGACTGCGCCTCAGACTCACGAGGGGTGGGCTGCCCCTCGTGAGGTGTCTCCCGTTGGGCAGTTTGTGATGAATTGCCCTTCGTGGGACGACTCACGCCGGAGAAGAGAGCATGAAGCTTGTCTCCCGTGAGAGGGACCCCACAGTGGCCCTGGGGAAGAGTGAAGAGTCCTCCCCCGGAGTGAAGAAGCGGTGGAACCAACGTCAGATGAACTGACCGCAGCCCCCATTCCCTGTCCCCCTGTGCCGCTCAGGGGGAGGAGGTGGAGAAACCGGGATTGATGTTAAGCCCGGGAAGAAGGGAGGGATGGGGGGAAGGTGTTCTGTTTTAGATTTGTTTGCTCTTTCTTACTTCTCACTACTCCTCTCTGATTAGTTCTTTTAATAAATGTACCTAATTTCCCCAAAACTGAGTCTGTTTTGCCCGGGACGGTAAATGAGGGTGATCTCCCTGTCCTTATCTCAAACCCTGAGCCCTTGGAGATATTTTCTCCCCCTGTTCAGCAGTGAAGGGGGGAGTGAGTGAGCGGCTGTGTGGGTACCTGGCGGCTGGCCAGGGTCAACCCACGACACTGCCATCACTTCTTTCTGCAGCAGTGCTATTTTTTGAATTTCATGCTTTTCCAGAGAGTAACACTTGGCCTTTTTCTCCTGTTTCGCCTCATTTTTCACATCCTACAAAAAAAAAAAAAAAGAAAAGAATCAAAGCCATTAAGTCCTGTTTTCTGCTTGTTCACAACTTAGTGCCATCTCTACTAACTGAAAAGAATTACACTGTAGGCACTGCTTCTGTTTCATGATGATGCTAATGTCCCTCAAGCAGGGTTTTAACCTGCTTGCATGCCCTTTCTGTGCCACAGCAAGCCTCTGCTCTGGCTGCAGGACTTACGGAGCGGCTGGAATGCCGTGACACCAAAGATTTGAGATATGGGTCTCTCTAGGGGGTGGGATAAGGCAGGAGCCAGTTGTGAAAGGCTTGAGAGGTTTACTGCTGCAGCTTGTGGAGGTCTCCCCTTCAGCACCTGGAGTGCTGGCCGGTGAACTGTAATCTCTCGTGTGCTACCTGATGTAGTATATAACGTGTGGATGGAGCTGTGCGGGATAGGTGGGGAGGGTGGAAGTTCCAATGCAATTGTTTTGTGTTTTTCCAGCTTCCTACGTGCTCATAGTTGGCAGGTACATCCCTTCAGCTGAGCTGAATACTGGGGAAGAGGCCTCTTTTTGACTCCCTGGGATTTTTGATAGGATTTCAACCACCCCAGCTCCTTCAGGAGCAGGATTTTGTCATATATGTTTCGCTATGGGCGAAGATTCCTGTTTCCATTTTCCTGCTGCTTGTGACAGTCAGATCAATTGCCTGTATTGCTTTTTGGCCTGTTTTATCCTGAGTCATTTGGAAACATCCCCACTCCCCAGCCGGCTCATTGGCGTCCAGCATTACACGATGCTGGCTTAGGGCTGAGCCGTCCCTTGTGCCAAGGCCGTGCTTGGCACAGCCTTCAGGAGGGCAAGGAAAGATGTTCCTCAGCTGCTCCTCCTTTGACCAAGCTGTCACAGGCAGAGAAACAACTTTGCTTCTTGAGGAGCAGACTGTGCTGGATATGGCGTCCCCACTCAGAAGCCCTACCAGGCCCATCTGAGGGTAGGTGGGAGTGGTTCCTCGGAGGTGGGCCCCAGAGGTACCAAAGACAGGCAGGTTGCTCACCCCCCAAGTGTCTTTCAGCCTCATCCCCTGCTGTTTTGTCACGCTGGGCTGCGATCGCGGTGCTGTTGCCCTTGTTTCCAAACCTCTACTCTTCTCTCTCCTCCACCCAGGTACGGCGCAGACGTGGATGTGAATCACCACCTCCCTTCTCGGGCCCCCAGCCTCTCCTTGCGGCCCCTCACCACGCTGGTGGTCTGCCCGTTGTACATCAGCGCTGCCTACCACAACCTCCAGTGCTTCCGGCTGCTTCTCCAGGCTGGAGCCAACCCGGATTTTAACTGCTGCGGGCCCATCAACATCCAAGGCTTCTCCCGGGGCTCCCCAGTGTGCGTGATGGACGCTGTCTTGCGGCATGGCTGTGAAGCGGCGTTTGTCCACCTCCTGATTGACTTTGGAGCCAATCTGAACCTGGTCAAAGTGGAGGCCTTGGGAGTTGAATCCACGGGAAGGGTCAAAGTCAACCCTGAGGCTCTGCAGGTGTTCAAAGAAGCAAGGGGTAAGTGGCTTTGACTTACTGACTTACCAGGTTTTATCTACCTCTGGATTCAGAAGAACTGTTTGGAGAGTTTATTTGATCTTATTGGACCTGGGGCTTGGATCTGCAGACCACAGATGTGTTACAGCATAGCCAGTGAGATGCAGTTCTCTAAAGCCGTGCAGGTTTGCCCTCGCTGCTCTTGAGTGATCCTGTGTTCTGCAGGGGAGCCCAGAGAAGGACCCAAAAAGGTAGTTATATCTGGACAGGCTATGTGGAAAGTGACAAATGGTGGTAGCAAGGGACAGGAGGGATCTCAGATGGTGGTGGAAAGAGGTGGGGAAAAGCTGGCCTTCTTTGAATTTAACATCCTCTGAGAAGCAAATGAGCTATGAAAGAAGTAAACCAGAGGCTCAGACCTGAATATGCCTAAATTTACCTGCTCTTTCTTTCTTTCTTTTTATAACAAAAGCAATGTCACTGCAATGCGCACCCTTGTTTGCACAAGGGCAGCACTTCATAAAATCCACCAGGCTCAGCTGGTGAAGGCCAGGGCTTTGCACCAGAGTCGGAAGCGGAGTTTCCCTCTCAAACTCCAGAGAAATTTGAAGGGAATTCAGGATGTGGGATACAACCCCCAGCCCCCACCCTGAAGTTATTCGGCTTTGCACATGCCTGGTTTTTAAACCTGCCTGGACTTTTGCTGAGAAGAGGTGCACATAAGCTGGAGCAGGTGGTTTCCATTAAGCCTGAGTTTAGGAGGCAAATGGGACTCCTCAGGTAGAGCGTGCAGGATAATGGAGTGGTGCCTTGGAGGCCAAGTTCCTGAATTGACATGGACACCACCATCCTCTTGTCCCAGTGCTGGAAGAGCTCTCCATGAACTCAGAAGAAGCCCTCTTGTTGGGAGAAGTTGGGATGAGACCTGAGCTGGCCATCAATGCTGTCATTTCCCAGGGGATGGTTCAAAGCAAAAATAAAGTCCACATAATTTTAAAATTATCCGAATAGTATAAAGCCTCCCTGGTGTGGATTTGGCGGTGATCTCTTGAACCCTCTCGTGCAGGGACTGACTCCATGGTCATGACCCCATGCAGTCTCCAACTTGCCCGTCCAAACTGCCCCGTGTGGCAGCTGTTGTTGCTCCAAGTCTTTGGCCAGAAGGTTTGGCCTCCTCACAGGGAGGGATTTCTGCACGCTCAGCTCTCTTGTGCTGCCTTCATGTTGCTGTGTGGGATGTGGCCTCAGCGTTTGGAAGGGGTAAATGGCTCCTCAGCTGTCAGCCAGAGCTCAGCACAATTTACACACTGTTATCCCTCTCTTTTCCTCTCTCTGTCCCTCAATAGTTTTTCTCTGCTTTCTTCCTTGCAGGCCGCACCCGGAGCCTCTTGTCTCTCTGCCGCATAGCTGTACGAAGAATACTTGGCAAATCTCGTCTGGATCTGATCCATATCCTTCCAATCCCAGACCCCATTAAACAATTTTTACTTCATGAACACAGTTAAAGGGCAACTGGCTGCTTTCTGGGACAGTTTGACTTGGTAAATGAGTGCGCTGATTAAGCCAGGTACCAATCCTAACCCTTGTCCCACAGTGAAATAACTGTATTGCTCATGGAGTGCACATAATTCCCTGCCCCTGTGATCTCCCCTCCAAATTTAGGGTGCAGTGATTTTGTGTGTCTATTCGTACGCTACCGGATATCTAACTAGTGATCTCTTGTTTGCAACTGGTTGGGTGATGAGGCCAATGAGCGTGTGTAGCTGTTACACAAGCAAATACAATATATCCTGTACCTGTTAGCATACGTCTGTTTGTTATGACTCTACCTCTGTTACTGATCTGTGTTAGACACACATCTTGGGTCTCAGCAGTAACTTCTGTGTGGGGAAGTGTCCGTATTTAAGCCTTTCCTCTTCCCATAGCGTACGAGAGAGTCTCTCTCCGCGTTGGGAAGGGGTTTACAACAGCGCTGTTCTCGTTCTGCCATCAGTACGTGGCCTTTCTCTTCTGTATGAAGTTTGTGATTGCTGCTGTAGAAGTGGATATATTTTCTTCTGTTCTCTTCTGGTGTGAAATGCATCAAGTTTCCTGTCCAGCGCTGTGCATTACTTGGAAAATTGTTTCTGTGTCTCTACATGTTGTAAGGTAGCTGCTGACTTGGCTTTTGTCACATAGAGGCCCTGTCGCACAGCTGGGAGAGTAGCAAAATATGCAATCCTATCCTGTCTTGAGTCATTCCTGCAGAGCACCAGATCTGCTGTGGCAGCTTGGCTCTCCCTCCAACGCCGTAGTGGGCAAGGCAGGGGCTGATGGGTCCTCCTCCTGGCTGCCTAGGTCCACATCAAGTCTTGTGACCACTGCCATAGCGCGAGTGAAAAAACTCAGAGAAGAGGAAAAGGAAATTTCACCTCTGGAAACCGATAGCTACGCAGCCTGTTGTGGGGATGTCATCCCTGCGGTTCAGTCGCCGCTGCAGTGATGGTGGGACAAGGACTGATGAAGCCAGCACGTGAACCTGGGAGATTTCTAGGATGCATTTTGAAAAAGCAATGGCTAAATTAATCTTCTGTTCACTGTGAAATGGATTTGAATATTTGAGGATGGCGAGGAGCAGCAGTGAAGGGGTTGCTAAATTAAACTGTTGTGTTGCTGTGCTGGATGGTAATTGATGCAATGCCTGTGAGTATATCTGTGTGATTATGAAGAGAAAGACGACAAAATAATCTCTAGGCTGCCATCATGCAATACTGCAGTCATTATGGTGTTGTTGAAAGCACAGTGAAGTAGCTGACAATGCACAGCACTTAGAAGTAGGTGTTCTTGCCTACCTTTTATTCCGTATCCCATGGTGGCAGTATGACCAGAGAAGACAGAATCACACAGAAGACTCCCAGATCCACTTAATGGGTTTTCTTGTTTGCATACTGCTTCTACCAGCCTTGTGGAAAAGGGAGAAGAAGGGACTTTTTTTCTTTCTTTGAGAGTTAGGAGGTGCCTCCAAACCCAGCAGCCTGGGCTGCTTTGATTTCCAGTGCCTCTACGTTGCTGTGTACCTTCATGTCACAAGCTCACAGGAGAGTGTAATTCTGCAGCAAGTCCACAGCCTTTCATTGGGATCTCAGGGCCAGCCAGCTCCTTAAAGGTAGCGACGTAGTCATTGTATAGGAAACACTGTCAAAACAGCAACTTTAGGAGGACAGAGGTGATGGTCCCTCAGGATCTTGGGTGAAAACTCAGGTGATAATTGGTACTTGCTTTTATTTTACTGATTGAAGTTCTTTCTAGTCCTTGTGTTATAAATTGATTTTTTGAACAGTTTTTCTTTGCTAGATGTTCTTCCAGTGCTCATGCAGTTGGCATGGGTATTTTTCCAGCTGTGATCCTTAAAATTTTGGGGATTTATTTATTGTATGGTACTAGTGCCTAGGGATCTGTTGTTGAGAGCTCAGTTAAGCATGGGATGGCAAGGACAGTAGGAGAGCTCCTCCTGGGAATGGAATTTAGCTCTGGTTACTCTTCTTCTTGACCCTGTTGCTGCAGAAACAGGAAAGTGGGGTTGTTTAAGCTACCTTGTGTTTCAGCCTTTGGCCAACAGCCCTGATTATCCTACCTCTACAGGAGCAGATCCTCAGGGCTGCTCCATAGGTCTGGACACTAGTTACAAAATGTTCTTTTTTTTTTTTTTTTTTTTTCCCCAGAGGCTTAAATGAATGCAAAATCATAGTTTCTGGTCCTCCTAGTGTGGGATGTGTGTAGGGTGGAGTGTGCTGAGCAACGATGGTCTTTCTTGTATGTTTCGTTATCTGCAGAAGAACATGCACCTTTCCAAGATGCTCCCAGAGAAGGAGGAAGGGCAAGAAAAACACAGTCCCTGATTGTTTCCTTTTATTTCAGTTCCACAACCGGGCCTGGAAGGTGCAGCTGGCCCCTTGCATTGCCCTACTCACTGATTTTAGGATAAGGTGTCAAAATTTACACTGCTGAAAGCAGTCTAAAGGGTGCTGGTTGCACTGGTGGTTACCAGTGTGCAGATAGCAAAGCAAAGGATCTTCTCAAAACCCTCATCAGGTGAGATACAATGGCAAGGATATACAGCTGTAGGCATGTTTTCAAGGTGGGAAGGCAGCAGTTTTTGCACTGTTTCCTTTTCAGGCTTGCAGATGGTTTAGGTTTTCACCATGCTGGAGGCCGAGGCAGCTCATGAGCATGTTGCCTGAGAGTTGTATGCTTGCTTTATAGAAGTGTTAACATGCCTGAAAGATGCAAACAGGTTGTAAAGCCTCTTGTCACCTTGCTGGTGGAACCATAATATTTTGCAGGAGCGTGGGCCCAATGTGCTCTCTGGCTCCAGTGTATAGAGGCAGAAAATGAAGTAGGGTGTCTTGAGAAAATGCCATGACAACAGCTTCTTTGGGTCCGCTATTTTCCCCTTGATTTTTACTTGTTCATACAGTTTTGCAAACTGCTTATCCGTTAGTGCCTTTTGGGTGAAGGTGGTAGGATGGATGTGGAGGGCATACGCTCCTCAGGGGAGAGCTGGCTCCACCTGGAATGAGCTATGGGGAAGTACCGCGGTGTGAAAGATGGAGGGTGGCCCAAAGAAGTTCTTAGAATTCAGTTAACTCTGTAACTTGAGTATAAAGTTAAGCCTCTGCAGGTGACCTGTTACATTTTTAATTGTAGATGCCTCAGCCTTTAGTTTGTTGACTGTTGTACCCTGCAGTGTGCTTGTGGATAGCCAGGCAGTGGCACCTTGACCAGCCTGGCACCAGTGCTCCCTCCTGGAACCGTAACTCCCGCGTGGGTGAGATTGTGAAGAGCAGCCTCTTGCCGTTCACAGAGCCAATACCTGGCACTGATGCGTTTCCTTTGCAGGTCATAGGATCATAGAATGTGTTGGGATGCAAGGGACCTTTCGAGGTCATCTAGTCCTGCAGTGAGCAGGGACATCTTTAACTAGATCAGGTTGCTCAGATCCCCATCAAGCCTGACCTGGAATATCTCCAGGAATGGGACCCACTGTTAAGCTCAAGCTGTAGGTGGAAACTTTGGCCTCTGTATGTGTGGTTAGTTCTTTTCACTTCAAGCCTGAAGGACTACATGAGTCTTTAGATCCAACAGATGTGAAGTCGAAGGGATTCCCCTGATCTTGGATATCTCCAGCCCCTTATCCAGAGGTCAAAGGATGGTTCTTCCAACCCAATATCAAACAGGCTTGGAGTTTATCAATTACTTGGACATTTGCAGAATCAAAGCTTTGAAGTGCAAGAGATGTTATATCTGGACTGCCATCCAACTCCCACCTTAACTGGGGGACGGTGCCTCCTGCAGATATGTCAGTGTTAAACTTGGATGGTCTTTTGGCTTGAGGGCCTGAAGTGAGTCCAACTCAGGGGGACAGCTCACATAATATTAAGCTGTAAGTGCAGAGATCACTGTTAGAGTAAGTCCCTGAGGATGTTGGTTGCTCAGGCTACATAAACCCAGCTATGCCTAAGTGAAGTGGTTTAACACACAGATACAGAAGATTGGGAATTTTTGTTGTAGAGAGATAACAATGAATCTCAAGATAGCTTTGTGATATTCGTAGACCTTGGTGTCCTGTCCTGTAGGGCCAAAAACTATATTCTCTGGCCGTCCCTGTCCTTTTAATCCCAAGAAACAACAGTCTTCCAATATGAAATCTGTGTAATATGTGTAGATTCTGTATATTCATACTATATGAACAGCATTTATTTTTGCCTTAACTCTTCACCACTTCCTCCTATGTAGCAAAGCATTCTCTTTGGTAAAGGTATTATTTTCCGCATTGTTCATAGGGCACACTCGGATAACAGGAGTAACAAATGAGTATTGTGAAGTCATGGGTGGGAAATTAAACATTTCTGGAGTGTGCATCCCCTATATTGAAGAATGCCTATTGTGCATAATATATAAAGTGTGCTTTGTGTGGCCTTGCTATAAGCTTGGGTGGGATGGGATAACAAAATTTGGAAGATGGTTAAAGAACCAAAACAGATCTGGAATAAGCAAAGCAGATCCAAAGCAGTGTTTTTCATGCGGGCTTTCTTCTTGTCTTTGTTGCTCTGGAGGATTTCCAAAGCACGAAATGCTGGTAGCCGGTACCCAAATATAATTTCCCGCCCTTTGGGAGTTTTGCAAAAGGCAGAGCGTTTGGTGTTTTTGGTTTGTTTTGCTTAGGGTTTTTTTTTTGTTTGTTTGGGTTTTGTTTGGTTTTGGGTTTTTGTTTTTTTTTCCCATCCCCAAAGGCAAGTAAAGCACTTCTGACACCAAAAGTGGCCTTTGAGGTCCAGCACCTTTTTAGCCTTTCCTATTCCAGTGAAGAAGGCAGCATAAGAACCTGCCTGGGACAGAATAGAGGTGACAGACACCCACTTTAACAGGCGCTAATCAGCGGTCTTTTGGTTTTGCCCAGAGTAAAATGATTGTGCACAGCAGCAAGGTCCCATCTGAGAGTGGGTCGGAGGCATGTGTGGTGGGCCTGGATCCCTGTGTAGCTGAATAAAGATATTCCAGTGCAAAAAGCACCAGCTGTCCGCCTAATTATTTGCTTCACCGTGGGGAGGAGGAGTTACAGCTCTGCGAAGCAAAGAGCCTGGAGTGGATTTGCAAAAGCCTGAATCCTGCTGGCCTGTGCCTGACTCCTCTGCATGTTTTGCTTCCACTGGAGGGGGCCGGAGAACCGCGCTGCCTGCGAGGGGACAGGGACTGGGCAGTGGTTTATTGCCACCTCCTGCCCGGCCACCCCTGGCCAATTTTCAGGGTGGGATGTGGCAGAGAAATCGAAACATAAGCCATGGTGAATGTGCTGAGAAGCCCCCCTCTCTGGACCCTTCCCTCGCTCCCAAATCCTCTTTCACGAGCTCATGTGTCCTTTCCTTGGGGTGCTGTGGTGGCTTGTGAGGTGCCTGCTGTCACCAAGTGCTGCTTAGAGCAGCTCAAAGCTCTTGGCTTTTCACCTGGTCCTTCAAAACAGGCTGAAGAAGCTTCTTTATGCCTCTAATTTCTGCCCCTGCTTTCTTTGCAGTTCTGGAAATGCAGCTCCTCGGTTTGTCTTGGCATGAAAGTACGCCGAAGTTGGTGTCATTTCTCAAAATATTTTGATTCTTACAACTTTTCTCTGGCATTTTCATTCTTAAGCTACAAGGATTTCTGATAGTTGCTGTCTTCTTCCTAGGGGTTAGCAGATGCGCAGGCTTCCGTCTGTAGCACCTGAACAACTTGTGTTCTTTGACTCAGATGGTAGAAAGAGCATTTTGTGTACTTGAGAATTTAGTCCATGTGGCTATCTCCAGTCAAAGGCACAATCCCTTTTTTAGGATTCCTGCTATTTTTTCCTCAGGAGGTGTTTGCCTGAGCTGGTGTTAGCATTTCCTCTAAAGGCAAAAAGAGACTTTCTTCTAAATTGGAAGAAAACAACCAAATAGTTTAGAAATTATGGTGATTTAAAAAAAAAACCCAAAACAACAAAACCCCCCACAATTTGAAATTCTGATATCTCCATATTCCTCTAGCTGAGAAGTGGCTCCCTCCTGCTTCCCAGTGTATCTCCCCCCAGGCTTGTGTCGCAGCCACCCCAACTTGGCTCCCAGGGCTTACTGGGCGGCAGCTCAGCGACAGTATCTCTGTGCCACTGCTTGGAAAGAACAAGAGATTTATCATCAACTAGAAGAGATCTGTGTCCCTGAGCTGCAACCTTGGGACAATAAGCCTGGAATTATTTAAAGAGCTGCTAGACTCCAGCAGTGATTTTGCATGTTATTGATCAGTCCTCTCGTTACCTCTCTGGGGTTTCTGGTCATCTCTCACTGAATTTCATGTGTGGCTGGGGAGAAGGTCTCATAGGTAAGTCTGTCCTTGGTTTTTATAACGGCAGTACATTTTCCTTATTACTCACACTCATTAATCTTATCTTACAATCTAATGTGGAGTTCCCTTCCCTGCAGCAGCAAGGAAGAGAAGAGATTTTGCCTTGTGATGCTCAAATATTTGCTCTGGGCTATGAAAACCAACCAAGACTGCAGTAAATCTCAGTCAGCCTCAAAGCATTTCCTCTAGTACATGCTACTTCCACTCCCCTGGCCGCTGCTGGGGAAACCCCTGCCTGTTTTAACTTTTTTCTTTTTTTTCTTCTTCCCCGTCAGCTCTTTCAGGCTTGTCTTCCCTCCCAAACGAGCTCTGTGTCCCCTGCAAATTGCAACCTGGAAGACAAATAAGAGGTTCACACCTGCGGCATGCCTGAGAGACGGGGCAGCAGACATGGGGTGCCCAGCTCTTACACCCGTGCCAGCCCCATGCAGGTACGGGAGGCTGCAGCCCCTCCGAGAGCGTAGTTGCACTGTGGAGCTCATTAACCCATCTCCAGGTATACTTATTTCCCGCTGCTTTCAGCACTTTTTCCCCCTGACACATATGTACGAGCCTAATTTGTGCTGTTCTGGTTTGGGCTTTTTTTTCCTCCTTTTTTTTTTTTGGTTTTGTTTTTGTTGTTTATGCTTCTGCTTTTGTTTACTGGAAAGTATGCCTTATTTTCCCATCGTCGAGCATCTGGTGTTTGTAAAATGCACAACGAATCTTTCCAACAGAAAATCAGCCAGCCTGAGTGTGCCTGGCCGGGCGGTCACGTGCATCACGATCTTTATCCTAAAAAGGTACTAAAACGTCCAAATCCAGAGAGTGCCGTCTAAATGTAGTGCGCATGGCTGAAAAGCTACAGGTAATATGATGGAAATTCACATTTCCTGTCAAAAGAATGTTTAGCGAAGGCTGTGAGTTCAAGGGTCAAGTAAGCCTTTGCCTAAAAGTTTCATGCAAGTAGGGAGCGGTGGGTGGTGAGTACCTCTGAGCCCCAGGAACAAGCATCTCCAACTATTTTCACGAGATGCTTCTGTCGCTAGGAAGTCAGAGAGAAAAACAAAGAAGCCAAGATGGGTAAGATGGAGTTGGAAGCCGTTGTTGTTGATTAATGGCTCCGGACATCCCCCACAAGGTAGCAGGATGATGTACGATCTGTTCACAGTCCGCTCCCTGTGGCACGGGCTTTCTATAAGCTTTCCAAACATACCAGGGTGAGGTGATGCTTGCAGGCACGGCATTTTCTCTGATGGCGTCTTTCCACAGTCATCTGAAAGCTGCTAAGGGAATTTTCGAAGCTGGTTTCCAGCCACGTTTCACTTGGCCAACTCCGCGCTTGCCTTTAATTTTAACAATTTGGCGATGTCCATTTATTTAACATTTTGTAAAGCAGGCTCTGCGTTTGCTCAGGGAAAATGAGAGTTGAAGGATGATAAAATGCCTTCATAAATACGAAGTTAAATTAAGAAATCACTTTAAAAGCACCGAGTGCTTTTAGCCCCAGGTAGTGGTGTGACTTAACAGCGTTGCGAGCTGTGGTCCCGGTTGGAGGCCCAGAAGATTAAGGAGGCACAGGGAGTGGGGTGGATTGTTTTGTGGGTGTTTCTGGCCTTTCCGAGCCCGCTTTTGTTTGCAGTTGGAAAGTAACGATAGGTTCATCCCTTGTTTTGTTTCCTACAAAACAGTTTTTACCGGCAAGTCTTAATTTTGGAAAATTTCAGCAGCTGAACACTTCGTATCAGTTTGTAAGCACCTTCTGAAAGTTTTCTCTTATAGATGATTATATTCCTGTTATTCCATGACCGTGTCTGTAGTGGAAAGTCTCGTGATGCCATAAATGCAATATTTAATCTAATTTAATTCTTTAGTTTTTATTTTCAAATGACTAATGGTAGCTGCAGCTTGGTCGCGATTGGGACTCCCATCAAATTAATTTAAGTGGGTTTTTTTTATCATGTTTTGCTTTGTTTCCACATTGTCCTCGGATGAGGCTAAAGTTTGGGTGCTACAGTAAATACCAAGCATGTTTTCAGGGGCTACTTGGGCACCACCAAATTCACAGATAGATGCTCTGAAGAGCAGTCCAGGGTATACCAGCATGACTCCACCTTGCACAGATGACTGAAGAAGCCTCAACCATGTGCTGGTGCCATCTCTGACCAGCACTTTATTGCTGAACAGTGCTGGATAGGACAAAGCTTCTGGGCTGTGGAAAAGCTGGCTTGGTTTTGAGATGCTGCAGTCTTTGAGCCTTCATGGCAGTGTAACAGCAGTCTTCCTCACATCTCAACACCACCCTAGCACATCTCTTCTCAAGCTGGAAAGGAATTTTGCTTGTGTTGTAGGACTTTCTGTTGTTTACAGGAACTTGATTAATGTGCCTTTAAGGTCAGACTTGAGTCTTGACCTTCGTCAAAGCAACCAGTAAGACCTACCTAGGAAAGCAGAAGTTTCCAATCACCCTAGCTCCACTCCTAATATCGGTTCGTATAATTACCAACCTCTATTAGTGCAAACTTTCTTAAAGCCCAAGCATCAAAGCAGAGGTTCTTCTTTGCCTTTGTTGGTTACTGCCACCAGTCTGGAGGGGGATCATCTTGGATTTGATGGACTTGACAGTGCTAGGTTTATGGTTGGACTGGATGATGTTAAAAGTCTTCTCCAACCTAAATGATTCTAAGATTCTCTCTGCACCTTCACACGTGCCAGCTGCTCTTTCCCTGCCCGCTACAGCATCTCTGTGGCCTCTATGATGCAAACCTCAGTGTCCTGTCCAAATCATCCATCATTCAAACAGAACCATAGCCTAAAGGCCATCTGTGAAATCTGGAAGTTGAGAACTATTTTTAACTCAGTAGCTTGAGACAGCGTCTGGTCCTGCTTGCTGGGTGTTCAGTGAACTTTGGATTTCGTCCATAAACTTTCGGTTTAGTGATAACCCTAAATATTTCATGCATTGTAGACTATGAATGATGCAAAGATGTCAGCAAAACCTCTTGTGCCAATGCAAACAACAGTAGGAAGTTTTACTGTACCCATTGCTGGTGCATGAACTTCGTTCCTCTTCACACTGTGTATGTGTTCATGCATTAAGAGAGGCTAAAAGAAATGAGGTGCGGGTAAATATGACTCTCATAATGCTATGCTACCCAAAGAAAAAAAAAATAGGACAGTTAAAGGTCTTGTGTGCATTCAGACTTCCAAAACACCGAAAGAAGCTCAGTGCTGGTTAAACTGGTGCAGTTTTGTGTTTGTTTCTCAGCAAAGAGCATTTAAAATGCCATGGAAACATGGTGAGTGTGCATCATTCCACTCCACACCAGCACAGAATTTTCTGGGCAGCCTTGGCTGGATGTACTTCCACCTGGGATCCTCTTCAGAATGCAGCGGGAATGTGGACAACATCACCTTGCCATTTGGAAGAAGTGACTTAGTTGGTGATGCACTCATTTCCAAGGTCAGTGAAAATGGTAGAATGTGCTGGCAAACGGGCCGTCGATGGGTGTCCACTGTGAATTTGGCTCTTCTGACGTTCCTTTTCTCTGCTACGAAAAATGATTTGCCAGGCTTTCAAGTACCCAGTCTTGTTAGCCTGGGTCAGATGTTTGAAACATAACTAAGGATGTTATATGAGCTAATTAAATCAAGGCATCTGGCGTGCATATCGTTCTGCAGATAGGTTTCCATAGAAAATTATTTATATGCCATGAATGTCATTAGAAGATTAGATTACAAGTCAGATAGATCTTGTGTTCTTCCAGAGACAGCCCATCTTTAAAATGAGGTTTAGGTTACTAGATGGAGCTGGCTAAACAGCCCTGGCTGCGTGTGTGCCTGTTTTGCCCCAGAGCAGGTGGCATTTCAAGTCTACAGCCCCACTGCTCCCTGTAGCACCTGTTTCCCTCAGGAAGATATTCTTGACGTCCAGGTGACCCTAGGCGTGCATCAGTACATCACATCAGCATTTTCTTTTTCAAGTGCCTGAAGCTGTTTTTTGCCTTCTCTGTAGACAACAACAAGAAAAGGGAGAGAGCAACGAACTCTCGGGCTTGCGGTTCAGACACATGCAGTGCTCAGGTCCCATAGGTAGGTACAAGCCTGGGAGCCTCCAGACCCATTTTTTTTCAGTGACTTGGGTTTTTTCCTTTATGTCACTTTCCCCCTTTCTGTGCAGACTTCCCTGAGTCCAAACTGGGTTGCTGTGGGCAAGTGCCATGTCTGGTCCGTGTGATTCACCCCCGGCAGGAATGTGTGATACTGGGATGCGGGAAGTCCAAGACCAACGATTCATTTCCCTGCAACTGTCGAGCAATGACGTTGGTTTATCCCCACTGGGGTTAGGGAGAAAGGATTTTTTTACCAAACTACCCCAAATGCTGAAGTCCCCACATGTTTCAGCTGTTACTCACACTCTCTTAAAACAGAAGTAACCCCTGAAAGGATGGGCCTGAGCCTCCCTTCGTGCAAGTCGGCGTGGTTGGTTGGAAAAGCAAAACCAATTTGTACCAGATTTTAATTAGTTCAGGAATTTAAAAGGCCAGCAGAAAACTGGGCTTGGGCAAACACCATTTTATTTTGACAGAACTACACCTTCCACTCTTTTGAAAAGAACTGTCTCTCCTGACCACCTCAAATTTGGCCAGGAGCTGTGAGTCATGTGTCCTTCAAGCCCACAGTGGTCTGAGTGATTATGTCTGTAGTGAGAGGACAGCAGGTGCCCAAGCAACACTAAAGCCCTCCTCTGCAACACAATGCCAGAGGACAGAGATGGCCCTGTTTTTTTTGGGTCTCCAGACAGATGGAAGGCACATGGTGGCTGCTTTTTGTTGGTCTTGTGGCTGTGGGACTTTTTGTCAGGCTGCAATTCAGCAGGAGCCGGTCTCCTCCTGGTGCTGCCAAGATCCAGGAGTTAATTCTTATTCCATGAGAGGGCCAGAGCTTGCATCCAGCCAGTTCCCTGAGGTGCAGAGAAAGAAACTCTCTGAGAAATAAACACAGACACAAACAAACACCAGACTTGGCACACGGCTTCGCAGGCAATGGGAATATCTTTTAGATTCCTGCCGAGGTAATTGGACTGCAGGGAAGCTTCCCTGCTCTGCCCTTTGGCTCCCGGGGAGGGTCCACTTGCCAAAACGCTTTGTGATCCCTTGAGCTGCGTCTGGGCTGGACCCTTGCGCTTCTGCCCAGTTCATCCCACCCCAGCGCTTGCCTGTGTGCTTGCTGCATTCCTCATCTAACCTATTCCCATGGATGTGCATTGAACCTCCCGCCCAGTAAACCCACCCTCTTCTCATGTGTTTTATTCCAATTCTTGGTGTTCCTCATGGGAAAACTTCCCTAAATCTCCTTTACATCATCTTGCACCTACTGAGGTTGTCCTTTCTGCAGGGTTCTTCCCATAGCTGGGGTGGGATCCTGTAGCTGGGGCTTGCAGGTACGACTGTGGGAGATGGTGGCTCTTTTCTTCTGAGCCTTGGTGCCTTTGCATTGCTCCACACCTTTCTTGGAATGCAAGACCCGACCCCAGATCTTACCTGCACTGAACAATGCTTCAGAGCCTGGGTGCTTTTCCCCACAATGACGTTACTCTGCAAGGTAAACATGCCTACATTTTTCGGGCTTTCAGAAGTCATGGGAATATGGAAGAACCCACACCTTACTAACCCTGTCTTTCAGAGCTATTGTGTTTCCCTTCCACTTTCCTTTAGGTTCCTGCAGCTTTGTGACTGCTTTGCAAAATTTAAAATGCTTGCCAAATTATCTCCTCCATGAGGAGGGAGGGGAACTTTGCTCTTTAACCCCCGAATCGCAGCTCTTCAACAGGTGAAACTCGGCGAGGCTTGGTTTTTGGATGTGTTGCCACAGGCAGCATCCTTAACATGTGGTGGGCTGAGTGGTCTGATAACCACCCCTTAGACAAAAGCAGAAATAGCTGCAGTGCTCTATGTGAGCAGCCGAATTTCAGGTCAATAGTACATTTGTTCTGATTTTGTCCCATGTCTCATGTGAAATGATACAGGCTATTATGTCTCTGTAATTCTGTGGTTTCCTTTTAGCTTGGTATTGATGAAGCTCGTTTTAATAACCATTTTCAAGTGTAAATGGAAGCAAGAAAATGGGGCAAGAAAAATGGGTTTTTAAGTGAGAATAGAAAGGATTTAACTATGCTGAATCTAACGAATACTCACTTTGGGAAACAAATGACTGTTTGGCAGCTTAGACTGGAGACACTTTTAAAAGATACATAATTCACCAAAAGTGAAAGGGAGTTTATTTCTCATGGACCCTTCTTCAGGCAGGAACAGTTTTCCTCAGGACCGTCTCTGTATCCTAGAAGCTCGACCATGCTTTGTGCCAAGCAAGGAAAGTTACACGCTATGGTTTTTGAATTACAAATGGGAAATCCATACTGTTTTGGAATAAACAGCACTGGCCATTAGACAGTCTATTTGGTTACTATTTGGTTACAACTGCATAAGGAACAGCTCTAGTGGAAAAAAAAAAAA
This sequence comes from Trogon surrucura, assembly GCA_020746105.1. Classification (NCBI taxonomy): domain Eukaryota; kingdom Metazoa; phylum Chordata; class Aves; order Trogoniformes; family Trogonidae; genus Trogon; species Trogon surrucura. The sequence goes on along the minus strand of CM036621.1, from coordinate 46,971,021 downwards.
GAAGCAGCACTAACAGTCAATCGTCACTTTTTTTTTTTTTTTTTCCCTTGCCTGGAAAACTTGGAGTTTTATGGTCTATGAACCACAAATTAGAATTGCAGGCGACAGATAAAGCTTCGCCATAAATCCAGCTAATGCCAATTCCTGTTGGTGACTGCAAAGGAGCAGTTGTCAAAATGCCCCTTTGGCAGTTATTGCCTGGACAGGATCTTTCCAACCAGCCAGGATCGCCAAGTGGGTTCAGATGCCTTCAGAAAGACAGAGCATCCCTGGTGCAACAGCCACCACCACTGCTCTGGGGATCCCCTGGTAGAGAAGGGTCCCCTGGATAGGGACAAACAAGGAAGCTGCTGCTGCTGTTGTGATCAGCATCTGCATCCCAGTAAGTCTTGAAGGGCTCCTTCAGGACTTCCCTCAACCTCCATTTTCTCCAAGGAGCCCCAAATCTGTCCAATCCTGTACCTTCCTTCCTTGGGGAGCAAATTGCTTGGCAAAGTCTCCAGAAAATTAATCCCCGTATTTGCTTGTCTTTCCTGATAGAAATTTTTCTCTAATTTCTGACCCAAAGCCACCTGACTATAGTTTAAATCAGTGCTATTCTCTTCACCATGCCACGTTGCAGGGCAAGGACAAAACCCTCCCTCCTTAAGAGTCTCATGCGCAGGGGCCGAGATAGGGTCGCTGGACGGAAAAACTGTTTCAGACATCCTGGATTGGATTCAAATGCTCAAAGATGTTGCCACTTTAGTACTGGTGAGTTAGGCTGCCAAGTCTCCCATCACTGCCTCAGAAAGATATGGGACCTCTCTCATATCTGCCAGTGCCAGCTGCCCTGAGTAACCCAGAGGAGCAACACGTATGAGGCTTCCATGTGTAGGAAGGAACCCAGAATGTCTCAGGTTGCCTTGGATGTTTCAATGCCCACCCATGGTGTTTGTTCACAGCTTGGGTGGCTTCCAACAGGAAACAGCAACAGCCTTGGGCAGGTTCTTTTCCAGGAATGGAGAGGATGGTGGGAAACTCTGTACCACTGTTAGGCATGCCTGGGACATGCTTGGGACCTTGTGAAATCTTGGTCTGATCCAGTCCAAGGCCACTGTGCATTCCTGCTTAGATAGACGTTTTCAGAAGTACTTAAGTGTCTTAGGTGTCAGGGAGACGTATGTTCCTAAATCAGCGATGGACATCAGGAAAACCTGTCACCTCCTAAGACAACAGGGCTATTGTCTCAGCTGGGACATTTTGTTCTTGAAGACATTAGACGTGCAGAGTCCTGCTGGCTTGTCTTTGCTGCATCAGCAGAGAAGAAGTGCCCGATGGGAAGAGGTGCTTAGTTTTTCCTTCCTAACAAAGACGAGCTCACAACCCATTTCTTTTACAGATGCAGCTTGTCTGGGTAACCAGAGGAGATATACAGGGCAGCAAGTCACCTTTTCACAGCTAGGGAGTCTGCAGAGTAATTTTCCTTGGATATTCGCAGCTGGCAGACCAGGATGCCAGGGGAGGCTTGAGACCTTGCATCCCGTCTCGGGCTTGTCAAGGCACAAGTTTTGTTGCTCATGGACATACCTGGACTCCTGAGATCTCTTTCAGATTGAAGGCAGAACTTCAAAGGGGTACAGAGCCATTTCAGAGCATCCCATCATCATTCTTAGAAGTACGTGTCTAAAAAATGAGAAATGTACTTTTTTCCTTGCTCTCCGTACCAACAACAGGAGTATGGCTTACAGGGAAATCTATTTCATAACCCTTCAGGAAAACTTCTTTTTTTTTAAAATAGAGGCATTCCTGGCATCTACCCAGTATTTGAAAGACAGGTTTATGAATGAAGTCCACATAAGACCCTTAGCGATAACACTATGGGTTTGCTGATTGACTTGGGAACTGATGAGGAGGGCAGGCACTTTGTGTCAGTTATACACATTTCTTCCTTTTTTTCTCCCCCTTAGCCATCACCATTAGCAATTGCATTCAAACAAACAAACAAACAAATAAGTGCATTTAAATACCGAAGTTTTTTGTGTCCCTTCAACCATGAATAATTACAAAATAATGACTAAAGTCTGGTTTCACTCAGCAAATGTTTCCAGGTTTTGTTTCCTTCTTAAATAATTCTGGGTTCCAGCAGTTACCCCCCTCTGCTTTTATTTTTTTGGATGCAGTTTCAGCTGGTCATATTTACTGATGCCTGGCACAGCACGATCAGAAAGCATGTGAGCTTCTTTAATGCATTTCATCTTTACAGCAAACCTTTCCCTGCCTTTGCTAATAGCCTGAGCACGCAACTTTTCCAAGCGTATGTAGCCCCAAACTACGCCCTGCTGCAAAAGTGGCAACATCTACTGGCAGCACAAGTTTTCTCCCAGTTAAAATGCAGGCAGAGCCTAATGAGACCCTGAAAAAAATAGTCCTTTAATCAGGCTAATTGTGTTTGGTTTAAACCATGTTGAAGCTCAGTTGCATGTTCAGTATTAGATTTATGTGCTGGTGCAGGGAGAGTGTTGGATGCATGTGGGTCACTGGTTTGGGTTTCTGTGAGTTCAGGAAAAAACCCCACTTTTTCATTTCAGCTTACCTGGTTTCCCTCTCTGCTTTCTCCTCAGCCCTTGAGTTTTCCTTTTTCATTGGATTGCACCCTAAAACAAAGCCCAAGTTTGCTTGGTTTCAAGCTTAAATGAGAAATAACTGTTTTAATCTGATTTTCACCCACTGCTGTAAATCACCCTGGGCTGACTTGCTGCCCAGTGCAGGTTTATGGAGGGCAGAGTGACCTTTTGGTAGAGCAGGCAGGAATATAAAGGTCGGTCTCTTAATGCAGCCACAAAGAGGGAAAGAGAAAAAGGATTTTCACCTGCTTACTCAGTGCTGCCTTCATATAAAGGCAGGAGCTTTTCTTTTGCTCGCAACCTGCCTTGTGTCGGATCCCAGGGGTCCGAAATGAAAGTTTCCCTTGTTTCACTATTGGAAAACTTACTGGTGCCTTAACATATCGTCATAATGCTTGATTCAGGAAAGGCAGGGAGGTCCAAAGACAAGCTGTGTTATTTCATTGCCGACATTTTTATTGTGCTGTGTTTTGTTATGCTGTGGGAAAAACCACCAAGGCAGATTCCTTGGGAAGGTTTTGTACAGGCCTCCACCAGCTAGCTTATCTAATAGCATCCTTCACCTTGTCCTGCCCTGAATTATTCCCTTGCCCCCGGGGAAGCCTGTTGGGAATAACTCTTATGACTTCACTGGTTTGACGATTTACTGTTTGACAACTATCTTACCTTCTCATTTATCCTATTTTCCCAAAAGATGTTGTTTTCTAATTTTGGATAAGAATATACGTAGGCAGGAGGAAAGGTGGATGCCTGCACATCACATGCATTTTGTCTGCAGTTTCACTCCTATGTTTTTATTAATATCTGTTGCCTATATTCGTTCTTGCTGCTGGAGTCTCTGTGTGTTGTGGGAGGCTGGACAGCAAAAAAACCACTATCTGAGTCACTGCAGAAGAGAAGTGGCTCAAGGTTTAGGAGAAGGGAAGGAGGTGAGTTCTGGTGGCTGGTGAGAAAGATATGTATTGTGAGTGTTGCACAACTGCTGTGAGAGCTGTCTCCTCAAGGATGAAGGGGAGGAGACAGAGGGATGTCGTCTTATAATAGCAAGGTTATTCATGGCATAAGCAATAAGTTTGATTGAACTTTAAAGGTGGTCTGGGAGACTATTATATTTGTATTGACTCTTTTTCTACCTACTTGGCCCTGCAAACTATGGTTTCCTAGAAGATGTATCATGAGGATGAGACAAAAAGTTAAGTTTGTGTATGCCATGCCTTTACAGAGGCAACGAGGCCCCCTGAGCAGAGCAATGAAACCTGGAGACACTGCTGTGCTGTTTGCTGCCTGTGCTTAGTCTTGGCCTCCCAAGTGGATAGGTGCTCTGGGTCCCTGCCCCAGTGAGGACTCCAGAGGAGCCCCCTGAATGCTTTAGGGTTCTCATGGATGAGTGCGGTACTGTGGTCCTCGCTGTGCATCTCTGTGTATCTCAGGGAACCTGGGACCTAGTTAGCAGGCTGTTGGGGCAGGAGACAAGGCTGGTCATTGGGAGAAAGCAGGAGGATGATAGGCACAAGTCCTGACTTGCCTTGTGCCATCAGAGACTACCTGGACAATGTGAACCTTGCAGATATGCAGAGAGAGCACTTGCAGGATGCTAAAGAACATGGTGATGAAAGCTGGGTTAGATCAGCTGTCACCTTCAACATCACATGCATTTTCCTGTGCCACCTTGCCCTCCAGAGGGCAGAAATACTTCTGTGTTGGTGAAAATCTGCAGTTTCAACTTAAAAAAAACCCCAAATGCAGAAAGGGCCTAGATGTTGCAGCCAAAGGTTTGGGAATATACTTAAAAAATACCTTTGCTTATGTTGGGCTCATGATCTGCAGACACAGGTCTCTGCTCTTCTTTCCTTGCTACAGGGATGGATCCAGAAGTGTCTCTGGGAATACGTTTTATGCCACAGGTCTTCTGATTCATCTCCTCTCCCTGGGGAGCAAGGAGAAGCGCTTGGCACTCAGTCTTGGGGTAGTACCACAACACACTGATGCCATGTAGTGGATGTTGAGCATCACATGAAGCAAGGGTCTGAGGGCAGGATGAGCTCCATCATTGCATCCCAAGCAACATGGATAATAAAAGGCAGGGTTAGACAGCCTTAATTTCATCCAAGTTTTCTGTGTATCTACAAAGAACTCTAGCCAGCTAACTAGCAAGTGACAAGGGCAAACTTTGATGGGCATGGGTGACCTGACCTGCACACAGACAGGAACCAGGCTCAAGTCTAATTTATGGGGATATTCTTTTCTTCAGCTAATACATATGCACCGTGGCAGCTACATTTCTCCATGGCATGGCTAGTTGTATGCATTCACTCTTCCACATTTTTTAAGAGTCTTGATGGTAAACAACAGATTTGGATTCTGCAAGGCATTTCCTTTGAGACACCAACAGGTTCAAGGCTGCTGAAGCACTGGCTATAAGCAGCAAACCCTACCTTTTTGTCTTCAGAAGTGTTCCGTGTCTTCAGTCTGCCTGTGACTCCACTTACTGGTGGATGATGGTTGTCATTAATGTGCACAATTTACTCTCACCCTGCCCAGCTGTGGATTTCCCCATTGAGATCAGTCTTGATCGAGCACACCAAGGGATTTTGTTGTAGTTGACTTGAGTATTGTGTTTGCCTTCATAATTCTCTTTCTTCTTTCTTTCTCTCTCAGAATCAGTTTTCTGGCCAGCTGCAGTCTAATGTTTACTCAGCTGGGATGCATAACTGCTTTCTGTCTCTCTGCCACACTATGTATTGTCTATATGTGGGCCAGCAGTGATGTCCTCGCTGCTCCAGCCATATCAGTTTCTGACCTGAGTTATCTGCTGGCAGACCAGCAATGAAGTCAGAGTGAACACAAGCATCCACACAAACACTTTCTCATGCAGTACAGGGACTGAGCTGTCCCTGTCCTGAGAGTGCATGATGGGGTTTGGCCAACTTCCCAAGCCGCTGACATGAAGCCTGAGCACCAAGTGCAGCACGGGCTTGAGGGTAAGAGGAACTTCATCATCACATCATAAAGCACAAGGAGACCAAATTACACCAAAGGCCGTGATTAGATAGCTGTAATTTCACCTAAGGCTACTGTTTCGTGTGTGTTATTTATTTTCAAACAATAGAAGAGAGGGCATTTTGGCACAACCCATTTTCTGTGCTGTGTTGCGGGAGGCTGAACTCTGTTCGACACCAAAGGAAGAAAGGAGGGAATCTGGAACATTTGTCAAGCTCAGGAAAACCTATTACTTCTTCCAGATTTTTTTATTTTATTCTTTCTCTTTTTTTTGGCTTTCCTTCTTCCACTAGGCATGTCGTCTCCTCTTCTTTCTTTGCTGGGACCTTGGGATCTCTTTTGGTTCCAGAGGTGATCCTTGGCTAGTCCCAATTGTGGGAGAGTTCTTCAGATCAGGACAGCTCCGAATATCCCTTCTGTTCTAACACTAATATCCCACTGCAGCAGACAGCCAATTCCCAACTTTTCAGGGAGAAAAATTGTGTTTTAAGCCTTCGGAGGTTTTGGGGCTCCCCAAAACTTCCAGCATCCTACCAGACACATGGTATGTGGGACCTTGTGTTTCTTGGAGGAGGGAGAGAAAGCATTTATGATACAAGGCATACAGAGGGATGCATTTTAAGGCGCTTTCTGTGAGACAAAATCCCTGGTTCCACAAGTTTTTATTTTCCATGGATTTTCGGCAGTAATAGGGCAGTATTATGAGAAGTTGCTCCTGAAAAAGAGGCAGATTCAATTAAACAGTGATTGGTGTTGAAGCCTTGCAGCCAAAAAGGGAATGAGTCCAGTGACTGGAAGGAAAAATATTATTAATAATTATAAGAAGAGGATGAATATGGACAAAATCAGAAACATGTTCTGGAATCCTCCAAAAATAGTACAAAAGAGATGCCAAACCTAACAAGTGAAGTAAAGCTCTTAGGGCAGGGTAATATGCTAAGGGAAATTAAAATGGTGAAAAGAGTTTCAGATGGGACCTCATTGAGGCTTACACCAGGCCTCATGAGTTCAGCTCTTTTCTGAACTCGGGAGCATCAGAAAGGAACTCTGGCTTCCAAGAGTGTTTAATGATGTTTGGAGTCCTCCTACATGGCCTGGTTGCTGCCTCAGTTCCTGCCAATAAAATTAATGATAGTGAAGGGATGCCCGTCAGCTCCAAAGTGGAGGCTGGGATGGGGATTTTCAGAGGAGTCGGACAGAAGGTGACACGTGGGTCCTACCGACACTTCTCTGAACAGTGGCTTAAATATTGACAACACCTCCTGATCAAAAAAAAACCCCAAACAGGCAGTCAGAAGCTAATAGGAGAGCTGGCTGGAGATTTCTTTACATTCCACAGCAGCAGGCTGGCTGAGTGCAGATGAGTGCCCAGTAGCAGATGTCTGTCCTGAGATGGCAGTTCGCAGTCCTGTATGCAAGAAATGACGCCTGGGGTGACAAAGCTTTCACTTCTGTGACATGATGGCTCGCCTCTGTCCTGCTTTTACTAACCTAGGGTGATCTGGTTGCCTTTCTCAACTTTAGAAAGTATAAAAACTCCTGGGACAGACATTGAATGCGGATGCATCACGAATGTCTGTTTTGAAAAAATAAAATAGACCCTATTGATTAATGCTAGTGCCACAGACGATTGCAATGCTGATTTCCCCAGCTCCCATTTTTGCCTCCTTCTGATGCGTTTTGAGTTTCTCAACTGCGTTCGTCATAATGTCTTGCTCCGGGAGGGCAGGCAGCGCACTGACCACACACAGGCTTCGGGCTGTCCCGGTGAGCCCCCATGAGCATCCCAGGCAGTGAGCAACCGGCACTGCTGAGCCCACCAACCACTCTGAGCACCTGGGGTCAGTGACATTCAGCTGTCCAAACAGATGCACATGTGTGTTGAGACCAACGGAGGAAGACCCAACAGAATCAGAGAGCTCCAGAGGCAGCGCAGGAGCTCTCTGAACCTGCCTTTCTCCTTTGATCTTCGTGCTACCTTCCTCTGCTGCTCCCATTTGTTTTCTTCCTCTTATTTCTCTAGGTGGTTCTGGTCTCTGTTCAAGCGCCGATCTCCAGCTCAGAAATACTGCTTTGGGGTTTCAAAGGCATCTGAGAGCATCTCCTTCCTCCAGAATTAACTCATCTTTCACTGAGGGGATGTACTGTTCCCCCTACTAGCCCAGGATGGAGGACTTCAGCCCACTCCAGGGGACATAACTAAAAGGCAGAGGCATAAGGCAGGCACCACTTTTCTTGTAATTTGCATATTTTCATCTATTTTTTTCTCACTCATGTTTTACTCTTCCCTATGACAATGTATGGCAGAAGTCCTGTCTTACTTCAGATATCCCCTCCTTTGGTAAGGTACTTCCATTTCCCATCCTAAAAGGAGCTCCCTGAACCAATAAAAGGGGAGCCAGCCATGCTTTAGTCAGACATGCTGTAACAAAATACACACACACACACACACACACACACACACTCATTCATCCCGTCTAATGCATTTGTTTCTTGTTTAGATCTATTCCAAATGAGATCCAGTGTGGACACCTGTCTTGTTACCCAATAGTAGGTTAAAGAAAATAAACTCTTCTGGCTCTGTGGGAAGGATGGAACAAGAGAACTTTCAGAAGCTTTCTCCCATAAACCAGATAATGAGTCTCAGTGCAAAGAAGTCCATCCCATACTCTTGCATCTTGCAGAGCAGTGGAAGAGCTGAGCTGGTCACCACCTTCTCCATGAGGTTGCTGTCACCAAGATTTGCACCACAGAGGTGCTCAGACACACCCTGTGAGAGCCAGAGGTCAACTGCTTTACTAAGGAAAGAGAGATTTGCCCATAACCCAAGGAGACTGAACCTTGGAAAGGTTTCTCTGTCTGGGCCTGGAAATATCAAGGCACCTCAATTGCCCTGTGCACCCTCTGCCCTTGGGCTCATGGGCTGTGTTTACCTTCAGGGCAAAGCACCCACTGCTGCCCTGGGCTACACAGTAAGTGTATCTGTCGCTTCTCTTGCCCTGTCTCCTGGATGCCCTCTTGTAGATTTTTCTCCCTAGCCCTGTCCCTCTCTCCCTCTCCTGCTGGTCCTGGCTGGACCCCTGGCTGGGTCCTGGTGTGGTCCATCCCTTTGCTGTGTCTGGGGCTTGCTGGTGAACCCTGTGCCAGCACCCTGTGCTGCACCATTGCGTGCAGATGCTGTGGGAGAACATGCTGTTGGTGTGGTACACACCTGCACCAGGGTCCCCCCCTCGTTCTTGGCTTGTCCAGCACATGGGGCAGCTCCCTTCTTGCAGTCTGTGATGGTACCAGGAGCTGCTTTAACAGAGTCTGCTTGGCTACAATGTGACCTAATTCAAAAGCTGACAGTTCCAATGTAACTTTAAAAACAGAAAATAAGACATTTTTAAAGCGTCACATTGTGAGACATTGACATAGGTTTGTTTTTTTTTCTTTTCCTCCTTCATGCAGTCAGCATAGTACTGATGTGTTCCTGAAATTTCCCTCTCTCAGACTTGAAAAAATGGACATGTGTGTTTGGGAGACTGATTATGTTCCTTGGGACAACCAAGACCAACAACTTCGCTAAAACTTCTCTAGTCATTGGCTGGAAAAAGCAAGTCAGTGTGGAATATGTAATGAACAGTCAAACTGGTTCCTCTTCATTTCCTTAGTGGAAGGCATGAGCTCAACTTCATCATGGGAATCCTTCACCTTTCGATACAGGTTTTGTATCAGCTCTGCTTCCCTTTGATGCTGCAAGGGAGGCTGCGGGAGGCCAAGGTGTGTGCGTGGAATGGGGATGGAGGGAGGAGATGACAGCTTAGCGTGGGGATATTATCCGGGTTTTGATGTGTCGGTAAAGCTGAGTGATTTCTTATCCTTCTCTATTTTTCTCTTCTTTCATCCGGCATTTATTTCTGCTACATATGTTCTACTTTACACCATGCCAGAACTATGACAGAAGGAAAGGGAAGGGAAGGGGCGAGAGAAGAAAGCTCAGTAAAGTTTCTGTTCTGGAGAGAAAACAGGACTTTATCAAAATATTAGCAGAGTGCCAGCTGGTGCCGATTAGCATAACTCACTCTGGGTGAGAGTTTTCCATTCACCTGGTGCTGTTTTTCTTTCTCTGGGCTTCACGTGGCCTTTCGTGACATGCGAAGATTTTGTCCAACGAAATGAATCTGTTCTTATCATTCCGCTTGAGCACTGTTCCCAAAGCTCTGCAACACACGTTCAAAAATGCAATGTCCATCCAAATTGCATCTGAAAATGCAATGTCCCTTCAAAAGCCTGATTGCTCTGGGGAACCAAGTGCCTTGGAGCAATCAGGGTTCAGGCTGGTTCATGGTTGCTGGATAATGAGAGATGAAGGGTCAGGAGAACTAAAAATGTGTTGTACAGACACTCATTAACTAAACAGTACAGCTGGAGTGCCTGTGTCCCCACAGCTGGTTTGCAAAGGCAGAAGTACTAGGCTGGGTCTAAGTCCCAAAGTGCTGGAGAGGTCTGGACACAAATGCTCTGCACCTTTGCAAGAGATGCTGCTGCTGCATCCTGGACTCCAGCCCAGTGCCGAGCTTTTGCGGAGGTGAGGAAAGTATTGCTCTTTCATAAACGCATGTTTTCAGAGATATTATTCCTGAATATAAAGTAGAACCAGCTTTTAGAAGCAGAGGATAAAGATTTGGCTGGCAACCTCTGAGCTTGAGGACCAATAACTTGGGAATTGTGCTGAAGTGTTTGATCTGCCTTGGGCCAGCAAATGCTGAGCCAGCGCCTGCCGTTAAGTGGAAGTTATTTTCTACATCCACCAGACTCCTGTAAAACCATTTCCCCTGGGACCTACAGGAACAGCCAGGGCTGCTTTTCCCCCTCCACTCCCAACAATATCAATATGTAAGTGCTAAGGGAAGGAGGACGTGTTGTATGACTGATTGAGGGGTAGCCTTGGGGCTCTATTGCCTTTTTCTGAGCAGCTTTGCCAGAGTGCTGGAATTGCCTCCTATTTATCTGGAGAGAAGGCTGGTCTTATGCTTAAGAAACAGAGCTGGTGCTCCTGAAGCCTGGGTCCTACACCCACCTCTGCTGCAGGCTCCTCGTGCCAGCCTGAGGAGACCATGTAGTCCTGCAAAACATATGAAAGGGCTTCAGGGTGAGCAAAGCCAGTGCCTGCATCCATGGGGAATGCCTTAAATAAGCGACGTTCAAACCACACAGGGCAGGACCACCTTTGTGTTTGTACGATGCCCGGCATGGAGGAACTTGAGTCCCAGATCTCCGGCTGGAACCTCACTGATGAAAGACCTGCACCAAACCACGCTTGGGGGCTACTTTGTGACAGTACTTCTCTGGAGACATCCTCTATGCAAACCTCTTTCAGAGGCCTCCAGTGGCTTTCCGTTCCAGGTCTTCTAATAAAAAGCTGTAATCTCTCTAGCTGCATTGCCCTTTGCTTTAATCAGCTTGTTTTCTGCATGTGATCAGGGGAAGGGACCTTGTCCAGATAGTGCAGAGCAAGCTTCCTTCAAGTATTTCTGTAGATGCCTTGAATTTTCAGAGATGAGCTCCGTGTATATAACCCCTCCTCATCTCATCCCTTCATCCTCCTTCTCACACCTTCTTGGAAACCTTCATCTACTTTTTGAAGCATGACTGTACTTACTCAACATCCTTTGGTTCCTCTGGGGATCCCAACCTTATGTTGAAACATATTCAATCCTGAAATGTGCAGATATAAAGGTTGTGCTCAAAAAGTGCCACCGTCTTCCAGATAATAACCCTAGAGGCCAGCAGCTAGACATGAAGGGAGTACATGTCCTTCAAGAGCTGGGTGCTTTGGCTATAAGTAACTGAAGGAGTGATGGGAAAGGTGAAACCTCCACCTGATAAGTGATGCCTTTCAGCTCTTGGATTTGCCTGAGCCAATTATTTTGTTTGCCCTGGAAGACCATTTGCAAAGGCTGAAGGAAAGAAAATCAACCGTCTGCCCCACCACGTAAGTGCTAAAGCAGACCCCGCGAGGTGAAGCACTGAGAGGTGTAAGTGGAAGAAGACCTGGCAGGAGATCTTGTTCTCTGGTTGTGCCTGGGGGCTTTTCCCATCAGAGCCCCTGAAAGGCCAGTGGGGAAATGATTCCAATTCCAGGCTTTCCAGCTTCCATGCTCATTTAACCCGAACCATTTCCTACTCTCCAAGAGGGAAGCAGGGATGAGGTTTGCAGATTCAGAGTTGGGGGAGGAACTGAAAATGATATCAGAAGTTTTACAGCCATTTCTTTTCTTGGCAGGACATGAGGGAGAGTGTCTCCCTGCCTCTAGGACAGAAAGTGGAGGAATACAAAAGCTGAAACTTTTTTTCAGTTTCTTCTGATTGTCTTCCCTTGCTCAGCAGTTTTATTAGGGTTCAAAATTCATCCACAGAGCACCTATTACCCTATGCCTTTTAACCCCCTCTGTATCCTCAAAGGTCATGCATCCTGAGAGACTACTGTCCAAGACAAACCATCCTTCCCCATCAGTGCTGACTAAAGGCTGTGGCAAGCAACCCCATGGTGTCATCTCCATCGAGAGAGAACAGAAATCACTGGGAAAAAGTGTGTGTGAGGCAAATGTTTCCATTGAACTTTTGGTTTCGGTCATCTTTGTCTCATCTCCTGGTGTGCTCCTGTGAGAACACCTTGCTTAAGCTAAGCCCACTGAGCAGAGGCTCAGTGGGTAGGGAGGTAGGGAGCTCAGAGGCAGTACTGCATGGCTGTGGTCATCAAACCCTGCCCACTGCAGAGTGCTACCCCATCCACTGGTAGTAGGGATCCTCCCTTTCAGACTCAGATCCTCCTTGCATTGAGTCTAGCTTACCTTCTCCAGCTTCTAGGCATCTAAATAAGGCCCTCGCAACAAAGACGTGGGTCCCATTTCCCACCTCACCTGAGCCTGTTACCCTCAGAACATCCTTTGCTTTAAAAATCTCTGTGCGACATGTCAGATCCTCTTCTGAAAAGTGCAATCTTCCGCGGCTCACTTAGCTGGAGCCAGTTTTCCATGCAAAGAAAAGGGAAAAAAAAAAGAGAAACAGCTGACCTGTTGCTGTCCTTGCTCGCATGTATCCATTTACATCTACAGCATTTGGAGAGAGGGATATCTCTGTGTTTTTCCAGTCCTGAGCACAATGAGAGCTTGTGGCATGAGTGTAATATAAATAATAACCCTAATAAAGTAGGGAAACGGTTAGGTGAAGATGTGACTGGAGAATATGATATGGGATCAGAGGCATTTCAGAGTGATATCTTTGGTGCTGTGCTCTTCCTGCACGGCAGGAGAGCAGCGGAAAATTCCTCGATCCCATCATAACGCCGTTGCCTCGTTCCTTCCTATAACGAGAAGCCACTGAGGTAATAGTAACCCTTTTGGCAAGAGCATTTTCTTCGTGGAAAGCCAAGATATATCCACTAATACAGGAGGGTCCTATAAAATGCAGCGTGATAGGAACCTGTTAAACCAATAACCTCCACTGGGCTGGTGTGCAGGTTCACCTAGCAGCCCACAGCTCTTTTAGAGAACAGGGATGTTTAATGAAATATTTTATAGCTGGTGCTATGATAGTTTAGCAAACAGTCTTACTGTGGTGTCAAAGTCTCAGTTTTCCATGCAAGCTTTGCTAGAATTGCAAAATTTTTCTGCACTGACATAATATTTCTCATGAAATTCCTTATTGATCCAGAGCTGAGTGTGTTTCCCCATGTGGGGAACCATCAGCTTCTCCCTGAAGATGGGGGCCCATAGCATCTCTCAGCACCTGCTGAACCATTTGCAGTGTGGGGTCACTGACCCTACTATCCCTCCACGTGTCCTTGGTGGTCCTTGAGAGGATGGCCCAGGTGGGCATCAGCCCTAAACTGGCTGTTTCTGCAAGGAGAACCATCATTTCTCTTTTGGTGACCCTCCCTCTTGATCAGAGTCTATATCAGCCTAGAAATGGGGTGATTTGAGTCCAGTTCTTGCAACTATAACCTTTTCCCTGACAATTGAGTTGGGTATTTTTGGTTTGAGGTTTTTTGTCTGGGTTTTTTTTGTTTTCTTCCCCAAGAAGGTGACAGGCAATAGGAATTGATGATTTGCAAAGCATTAAAAACATACATGGGAAAAAACAGCTAGCAGTTAGAGTGGTCCAAAGGGACAGAATTAGTTTATATGTGGAGAAAGCAGAAGTGGAGAAAGCAGAAGCATTCAGTGCATTATTTGCTTGCTGTTTGCTGCAAGGGAGGTGAAAGTCAGAAAAGCACAGTGCTAAGCTATGTTGCTTCGGAGCAAAATATTTACATTTTTTCCACATTTCCCATAAGGCATTAGCACTTTTCCAAATGTGACATAGGAGAAGCAAATGCTCAGTGGTCTGTGGATCTAGTGTTTGCTTAAGTACCATGACACATGTGCATATGTGTATACACACACACACGTAAGATATCTTAGTTCTACCATTTTAAATTAGGGGTGGGATACCCTTCAGCACTGCATTTCTCAGCATATGTGTTCTTATACTCACTTATTCTTTGTTTCTGCCAATGCCTAAATTGGCAATGCTAAACAGCCACAAATATGCAGCTAGCGGGGACGCAGGAATTCATTTGGAGGGAGCGAATTTTGATCTCAAGTTGATATGTTTACAAGGGAAGGAGTCACTACAGCTGCAGGAGATGAGATTTCTGTGCTGGTATCTGTCTGTAATGCATATCATGGCCTTGTTTTTGCAAGTGCCTTGAGGCAAAACCGAAGCTTTTAAACAGAAAACGGCAAGTAGTTTCAGTGCCACATCAGGGAGATATGTATATATACGTGTATGTATATACAGGAAACACCTGTTTGCACGTTGTTGACACAGTTTTTAGTTTTTTACACCACCATAGCTACCATGAAACGCCCAGGAGAAAGTAGGTGGCAGGTGCCTGGGAGGAGGCAGCATCCTCAAGGTGTCCTGCAGAGGCAAAAGTGAGCTTCTCCAGGGAATGAAGAGGTGGCTGAGGGGGGGCTGTGACCTGTGGAGCTCTTGCTGTGCAACCCCTCAGCATGTGCAAAGCCTGCCTGTCGTCACCCCAGCCCATGCCTCAATGAGCAACGAGGTGACGGTGGCTGGGAGCGGGGCAGGACTCGCAAGGGCGGGCTGGAGAATAACAGGCAACTGGGTGGGTGCTGGGGAGCAGAGGAAAGGGAAATTTAACACAAATGCAAGTGTTTTGCCTTCTAAATCATCTCAGTGCTCTGTCGCCAAAAGGCTGCCCTGGCTTGGATATCTGGAGAGCTGTGCCACCTCTCTTCAATATCCTGATTGCCCACTTTTTGAGCTTGGTTATCGATCACCCCAGGAGATGTTTGGGCTACCTGCAGTCATAGGTTCCTCAGGAGAGTGTTGGGGTCCGATTCTCCCACCCACATATCCCCATGTCAAATGAGGGCTGGCCTTATGTGGGAGGACTGCTCTTATGCTCTGATATAACTCTCAAGCTCACTGTTGATTTTCACAGTTTACCTCCATGCAACTGGAAGATGGTTAACCAGGCTTCAAGATATCTCAGAAACCCTCTGCCACATGGGTGTGCCCTGGACACGGGAAACTCACTGCATCTCTGAGCCTGAACCTTCCTGCAAGCTTGCAGGCAGCCTGGGCCACATCAGGTGTGCAAGAATGCCCAGATGTGCAGGCTCAGGGCATTCCCCACACCGGGAAGCAGCGTGGCCCGCCACAGGACAGGGATGGCAGCTGAGCTGTGCCAGAGTCACTGCTGGCAGAGCTGGATTAAGGGGCTGAGACAGAGATTAAGGGGCTGAGATAGGTTTGATGGAGTTAGGCTTGGGGCGGGGCAGTGTCTGGTGAGATGCTACTGCTGAGAGCTCTTTGCAGTCAAGGGATATTGCACAGCTTGGCAAAGAGGAAGCATTTTCTCAGGGTACGCTGCTTTAGGCAAGAAATAGTGCTCAAGGAGCATGGCTTAAAGAGTCAGGAAGCATGGTCATGGAGGAGCTACAGGCAGAACTGGAGCTGTTTCACCTGCCCAATAGCTGCACCAGCAGCATCTGTACTAGCAGGCACCTAGGCCACTTGAGAAGCCGTCACAGCCAGGCTCTGCACGGCTGGTGTTCAAGAAGGTCTGCTTGAAGTGGATAGTCCACCTGAATTCTTGTATTTATTAGTTTTGACTTAGAGCACAGAAGTCACCTCTTCAGTCTCAGGTTGGCTGGACAACATGAGGATGACACAGGAGGATTTTAATCTGCTACTCAGAAAAATGCACATGAACTTGCCTTGATGTTTTGTTCACTGGCCAAAAAAAGTGAAAAGTCCATGGGAAAGAATTTCCTGGAGCACACCGGATGGGAATAATTGCTGTTAAAATGCAGTGATCTGTTTGGAAGTCAAAGGGGCAAAGACCTCCATATGAAAAATTCACTTTTCTTTGTATGCTCATAGCAAATGAAGACTCTCTTCTTATTTCCATTGTAAAGTTGGAGCAGCTAAAGCACCAAGATTTGCACTTGCCAGCATTTTTTTCTACGTCTTGGCAGCTTGGCGGTGTGGGTTATGCTCTGTTTGCCCATCTCTGTCCATGTAATATGCCTGAATATTTCTTCACCCCAAACTCTCAGGAAGGATGCAGGGACTGGGCAAATACCTGGTGCAATTTACTTTGGTCACAAACATCAGTTTCCGCCCTGCTGTCTCCATTGAATTTTAAAGCCACTAATTTTTCCTTTGTCTTTTTTTTTGGCAGTAAAAGCGTCAAGACATGCAACCCTCTCAGCACTCTTGCCAGCCTGAAGTTGTTGAGTGAGTCTCTCAAGTCAAGCTGAACTGTGCTGTGAAAGCTTTTCTACATCACCCACCACAGCAATAAAACATTGGCAGGGAAACAGAAAGAAGATATTCACGACTCTCAGACTGGACATTGACTCTCCAGCTGTAATATTGCTTCCTTTGCTCCAGGTATGAGTCCCATGGATAGTATAATTCCGTTTTCCTTGTATGATATTGCATGAAAAAGATGTATTTTTTAGTTTGCTTTTTATTGGAGACAGGGTGGGTTTCAAGGTATTAGTCAGTCTAAGACACTATGGGGCGATGCAGCCCATTGATCATGAGGTGAGTTATAGCAGAGACACTGCTCTGGGCGTGACTCGGCTGCCTTTGAAAAGGAATCCCATCTCTTCTGGGGACACCAGGAGGTCAGGCACCCCACTGGTAGTGAGTGATTCACATGTCATCGTACTTGCACTGCTATATATAGCACATTTCCCTGACTTTAATGCTGTGGTGTTCAACCCTCGGTACAGGGAAAAGGAAAGTCTGAGGCGATCAAATGTCCCCGAAACAGATGAGATTTATTTGGGGTGGAGGAAAGGCAGGCAGTGGCTAAGGAGTGCTGTCTTCTGCACGGCCAGCTGTCCTGGTGGCTCCAGATGGCAACTTGCTATCAGGTCCTGCATTCTGGTTTGGCCCAAAGCAGCGTGCTGGAAGGGGCAAACTCCTTCCCACCCCACATGAGACCCATCCCTGCTCAGACCTTAGTGCTGAGTCCACAGGCAGGTGCCCTCTGGCCCCACTGTCTGCTCAGCCTTGCCCACCCAGCAGCTCCCTTCCTGTCAATCACGCTTCCCTCTTCGCATCCTCCTAACCCTGCTGCTCATCTCTTCCTACCGCCAGTCTCCCATCTCCCTCCCAGTTTTTCATCCTGCTTTTTGAGTGGATTTGCCTCCCCTCCATAGGAAAGGCAAAGGGAAACGAGGGGGCACAGCAGCATCTATCGCCCTCAGCCCCATGCGCCTCCCCCCTGCTTCTCTGGGCAGCTGTTGCGAAAGATCAAAGAGTCCAGCAAAAATAGCAAAAGGGGAAGAGCTTGTGGGTTTGACATCTGGAAGCCAGAAGCAGCTCCTGCTTTTGAGTAGGCAAGAGGTGAAAGAGGAAGGGTAAAAGTGGGTTTACAGTCTCTTATTTTTTTACTGGAATTGAAAACTTTTCATAAAGTTATATGGTTTGCTGTTGCTTGAGATAGCAGTGTCTTAGTCCTCTCCAAGGCCCTAATTTCAGAAGCAGGGATACTAACAACACCTATAAATAAAGAGGCGGGTATTTTCTGGCAGGCAAAATACTGATTTATCTGTGATGCATCATATGACAGCCTTATTTTTATTCCAAGGGGCGTTAAGAGGCACTTGGGAAATGTCTGTGCTGCTTGGCTGGATAAAACAGGTGCTATTTCCTTTTGGGACTGGAGGGTTTTCAACGATAAGGACTCGGGAACCATCACAAACCCAAGAGCATGTCCAAGTCAGAGCCCCCTTCTGGCATCTCTGTTTCCAGTCCTTTTGCAAAATCCAACCTCTGGACAATACTACCAATACAGGTAATTAAAAATCACGTCACCAAATCAGGGTGAGGCTTGAAAAAATTAAGTTATTTAACTGTGGCAGTGTCAAAATGTATTGTAATATTGGACTCACTCTGTAAAAGGAACTGAGTGGGCCAAGTATTTCATAGAAATATGTATATCTGAGTGGGATGAGAACCACTGGAGGCAACATAGCGTGACATTTTGTGGTGAAACCATTTACCGCAAAAAAAATGCAGTTTACAGGGAATGATTTGTGTCCAGTGTGACAAGTAATTTTTGACCATGGGAAAAAAGTCACGAGGGAGGAAGGTGAGAATGGAAAAGGAGAGTTTGGGTTGGTGTTTACCAGAAGGAGCCCATGGAATAAACAGAAAACTTCATTTTTGATGAGACAAAATGTACCATCTGATCCCAAGCAGGTTAGAGTTACCTTTTGCTTTTTAATTCTGTTCCCCTTAGCTGTTCAATCTGTTGAAGAGTTGGAGCTGTTAAGTGTTTAATGGCCCATGACATGTGGAAGTCATGTGGAGGACATGTTGGGCTCTCTGTGGTCCTTTCTAAACTTCACCACCATGATCTCTTCCCCTTGATTGTCCAAATGCAGGATCAGTGACCATCTCCTTCTCCTTGATTTAGTGCCAAAATTGCTTTTTTTCCTCTTGCAGTTGTGCCTTCCAGTAACTTAAATGGGCAATGTCTTTCACTTGCACTGTCTTGATGTGTGTTTCTGGTGGTTTTCCCCATCTGGGAGGAGGGTTGCTGTGCATGGTACCAGACCCGTGGCTTGTGATGATGCAGGTTGCATGTCTAAGTGCTTGCATTGTGCCCTTTTCATTAGTGTGGTGATCAACCTTCTCCCCACAGTCTCATGAGTTCTACTTGCTCATCACCCGTCATGCATACCAGGAAATCACAGAATTGGGAAACACTCGCCAGAATACTTGAGAAAAGGAAGGGGAAAAAAATATTAGTGTGCAAGTGCTGGAGGCTGGATTGTGCAGGAATGAGAGAAGGAAGAAATGCAAAGGGGTTTTTTTGGTTTTTTGGGTTTTTTCAGTGGTGAGGGCGGATGAGATGATAGCTGCCTTCATGTGAAACTGGAGCTACATCCAGGAATGGTATTTATATGCACGGATGTAGCTTTCAATCAGAATGATGTAAACACTGCTGCAGAAATTTTTGACCAGGCTGTTTGGGAAACGTGATGGATTAAATATGACAAACAAGGTTCCTGGACGTTTATTTATCCGCCTTTTCATTTGTGCCAGTTTCATGTTAGGCAAGGCTCTGGCTACCAGACCAAACTAAGCCTTGGGGGCAGGCAAGGCTAGGGGGAGGGAGCCACAAAGAGAGTGTTTTCCAAGCCTCTTCTAATTTAAAGCATCTTTTGTTGAGTGGTGCAGCGAAGAGGATGTGGCTAACACAAATGAAAAAATCATAAAGGGATCAAAGTGTGTGTGCAAATTCATTCCTTGTGGAAGGAGTTCTGCCAGTTTGCTTGCTCGCTTGCTTTCCTAAAAAAAAATTTTCTCCCCAGCCCCCCATGATGGAATGAGCAAATCGCATGTCAGAATCTCTTCTGGATTTCATAAGGGCTTCAGCATTGATGGATGGCTGGGATGACACCAGAGCCTGTACATTGTGCCTGAGATCTGAGCCGCTTCCCCTCGGTCCCATGGTTGAACACGAAACAGCCGCATGAGCGCGATCTATTTATAAGTGGTTCAAAGGCACCACAAATGGGGGTGGATGCTGGCTTGAAGCTCCAGGCCACCAGGAAGCTCTCTAACACTTGCAGGAACCTGACACGTTACCTCAGAGCCTGAGTGCTTCCTGGTGGGGTGAAAGATGAGGGAAACTTGTCTTAAAAATAAACAGGAAATATATATAAAATAATCAAACCTTTGGAGCTAGGGTGTTTCATATCAGGTGACATCAGCTGAAATAGTTTGGGTGACTGGGGATTCTTATAAAGGTGCCTAGGTTGTAAGGTGCTGAAAGAACTGAGTGGGCAGAAATAATGCTCTATGGAAAATCTCATGGTAAAGGTGTCTCTGGTACTGAAAGACAAGTTGGGGGTTTACATCAGATATGAGAAAATCTGGAGGTTTCAGGTTAGAAACCTCTACTGCGATGGGTATTGGTGCTTGTGTGCAGGCCGTACTAAGGGATTTCCACGTGTATGTTCTGCCAGCAAAGGGCAGACAAGAGCTAATGCCACCTCTGCTTTAATGTCACCATTGCATGCTGTGCAAGCATCAGAGCCAGGGCCAGCCCTGCGGATGACTGATTTCACAGGGAGGTTGCAGACCCACCAGAGCACCTCCATGGACCACCGTGGGGACAATGCTGAGAGATGGCCACTCCATCCAGCCTCATGCTCTGAACTCCTCCTCCACTATGTGTCCTGCTCAGATGGTGCCCCAGCCTGTGTAGAGTTGGGAAGAGCTCCACCATAGGAGAGTACCAGAGACCCCACAGAGCCCCTGCAGGTGTCATGCCCATCTGTGGGCTTGCCCTGCCTGTTCTCTTGTCTTCCCATCCCACAATACCATTACGCACATGGAGGACAAGACACTTGCCTTCAAAGCAGCCACTGTAGCTATTGGAGTTGCTGGCTACTGCCTAGTCCCAAGCCAGTTCTTCCAGTTCAACAAACTCATACTGTAGTGGAAACCACACAACTCAGTAAGGCCGTGGTTGTATTTCCTACGAATAACATCCGCAGAGAACAAAAGCTAAAAGCCTGGGCAAAATTAAAGCTGGAAAGAGTCAATCTGAAAACTGAAGGGAAAATGCCTTCAAAAATCCTGTGGCATTGCTAATGAAAAATAAACATCCATTTTGCATCTGCAGAGGAAAGAAAAGAAAATGAAGTCAAAGCACAAGGTCTTGTTCATATATTCTAGGAATTCTCTCCATTGAAGATTGTCAAATAGTGCATGCCAACACTTGGGAGAATGACAACAGCGTCTTTAAGTGCAATGAATCAAAGCATAAGAGTAAATTTTTATGGAACCCAAACTGCTATTCTTAGAAATCATCCAGAATCAAAAAATAAACAATTCATCAGGAAAAGAAATGTTCAAACTCGCAGGGGAGATTAACTCTCATCTGAGTAGAAACAAAACCTCAAATGAGCCACATCGTCATTCCCACACTTAGTTAATTGCAGTATTGTTCAAGGGCAGAACCAAGTGGTTGGAAGGCTGCAGAGCTGGATGTAGTAGACGGTGTCTTGAGAGGAAAAAAAGGCGTAATATAATAGTTTTTCTCTCATGGCTCATTCCAGAGATGTTGCTTTGCCAAGGTCTAGGATGGGAGTGTAATGGAAAGATGGGGTTGACTCTGGAAAAAAAAAAGACACCAGAAGAAGTGCGTGAAAGAGATGGGCACAACCTGAGAATATGAAGCCAACTGTATATTTGGACATGATGAAGGGAGTAGTCTGCAATGTCTTGGAAGAGGAGTACTTCTGACAGCAGACAACTCTCTGAGTAGCTAGATGCACAAGGAGATCTAGATGCTGATGCATAACCAGCTCAGGCTGCAGGCGAGATACCCAGACAAAGGGAAGCTCTCAGCCAGCCTGGCTATTGATTTGGTGGTTTCTTCAACACTGGACATGTGCAAATGAAGATTTGATGGTTTGTTCCCTAAAATTAGCAAATCACAAGATAAGATTTTCATGCCAGAGCTACCAAGTGAAAACACACTACCTGTCTCTAGCCAAAATCGTTGTTTTAAACGAAGAGCAGATGCCCCTGCGCTTCCACTGCGTGAGAAAACACAAAGCAGATTGCCCTCAGCCTTGTAGAACTCTAGTTCTCAGTTTCCAGCTCTATTGTTGATGAATGTGGGTCTGAGCATGTTGGAGAGGAGCGGTTGGCTGCTTTAGCTGTGGTGGGATTCATATTGCACATACACCTTCCTTAGGTTGCTCTTTTCTATGGGAATGAAAGCATCTTGGGATGGTCCCACCACCAAAGGGTGGCCTGGGGGCACTGAGTGGGTAAGGTGTCTTGTAATGATCTCTGCCATGTATGCTTTGTGGGGAGAAAAAGGGTATCGATAGGATGAAAATGCTCATTAGCAAGTATTACTGTACATTTATCTCTCTGGAGCTGCTTCAGAATGTGAGCATTCGTGGCACAGACTTTTCTGCAGACAGAGTTGCAATGAAAAATCTTCGTTTTTCTACAAGATATCCCCAGAGAAAAAAAATCAAAATTCAAACTAATTTGTATAAAATAAAAATAAAACCAAACAAAACAAAGCTTCTTGGATGACTCCATAAAAAAATTTAACAATAGAAAAAAAAAAACAAAATAAAACCCCCTGGAAAAACAATTCACACAAAATAAGCACTAAGGGGCCGCTGTTACTTGCAGGTATATTCCCTGTGATTTCTTTTTGGATCATACAAACACCAACAAAGTCATTAAAAGTCAATTCTTTCCTTTTATTAGCAATAGCCACGGCTTGATGATTCAAACCACATTGAGTTTTCAGAAGGGAGATTTTGATCAAAGCATTTTTAAAATCAGATGAAAGAAGTATTATAAAAAAAAAGTGTTCATGCAATATGAGCCAGGAAGTGGTTGTCCAGGGGAAGAGCTGGGAATATACCAGAAAAAAAAATTACCGAAAACCCCAGAGCCTGATACTACAAGTAACCACACTAACAGTGTCACAAGTCAAAAAAATATTTAGAGGCTGCGTTTCTTAATTCCTAGAATGAAGAATCCAATGACCACTTTAAAATATGGTTGACTAAGTCTAGTTGTATTATCATTCATTGGGAGGATATTATTGCTATTACTTTGAAATTTTGCAGGCAGGCAACAGCATCCCATGTATGAAAAGAAGGGCCAAGCGTGACCCAACCAGATTCTTCAGAATGTGACCTTTCCTGCTCGGTTGTCCTCTTACCACTTCTCTAATGTGGGTGATAATTTGTTGGGGAAGCCTTTTTGATATGAGCTTCTGGTGGAGGTGAGGATATAGTGGGAGCGTGCAAAGTTGGAGGAGAAAGAGTGCTGAGGAGATGCTGAGTAAGGAGAGCAGAAATGACCCTAAGGAGGTGCATGTTTTCCTGGAGAGGGACTCTTGGATGAAATCCCAGTAGGCTGATGGGGAGTTCAGCTTTGCTAGCAGGGCTGTGCTCATCCTTGCCTGGTGGGTGGCTGTTCTGATGAGGGCTTCCCTTCAGCCTGCAAGGAATGCAATTGAACACAGAAACCTTCACCTTCATTTCTTCTAATGATGTTTCACTCTTGTTTTGGCAGTGGGGAAGATGCTGAGTGCAGTTTTAACTCTAAAGGGAGTTCTACCCACCAAATGGAACTGCTACAGAGTTTCTGTGTGCTCCAGTGTGGATATACCTGCTCTAGCTTTAAAAGCACTCAGGTCCCAGAAGAGATCTAGCCATGGAGCACAACACTGCCTAATTTACTCTGTCAAGAAAAATTCAGAGACTGCCAAGAACTTGAGAAAACGAGTCTGCACTGAGCTTTGGGAGCTGGAGTCCCTGACATGCCTTGTTTGTGGAGACCTTGGCTACCCCTGTGCTCAGGTACCATGTGTTGCATCAACATTTTGGCGGGTGATGAAACCATAGTGTACTGGCAGTCATTTCCCACTGGCACATAGACGTGCATATCTTTGGCACCAGCCTCCTCCACCTGCTCCCTGTAGGGAGGTTTTGGAGAACTCCTGGTGATGGAACAGTATCACCCAGGAGAATACTGCAAAGGCAGGAAGAAGAAGTGTGTTATTGGGTTCAGAATAAGAGTGCGTGTCTGAATAAGTGTTGTGTCTGAATAAGTGTTGTGTCTGAGTAAGAGTTGCTGCAGCCGTGGCTTTCACCACAAAAATGACTCTGCTTGGGCATATCAAAGTATTCACCATGGCTACGGTTTGCATCACCACATCCATGCATTTAAACCTGCCCGTCAAGAAGAAGATGCTCATGTAAATCGTGGTGAAGGGTCTAGACAACAAGTCTTATGAGGAGCGGCTGAGGGAACTGGGTTTGTTCAGTCTGGAGAATAGAAGGATCAGGGGAGACCTTATCACTCTCTACAACTACCTCAAGGGAGGTTGTAGAGAAGTTTGTGTTTGTCTCTTCTGCCAAATGGCAAGTGATAAGACAAAAGGAAAAGTCCTCAAGTTGTGCCAAGGGAGGCTTAATATTCTAACTGGGCATTAGGAAAAAACTTCTTCACCAAAAGAATTGTCAAGCACTGCCCAGGGAAGTGGTGGAGTCATCATCCCTGGAGCTGTTTAGAAGATGTGTAAATGTGGTGCTTGGTGACATGGTTTAGGGGTGGACATAGCAATGCTAGGTTAACGCTTGGACTCGAAGACCAGGTCTTTTCCAACCAAAGCGATTCTATGATTGGCTATTCCATGAGACAGCGATTTCCCACTGCAAATGCAGTACAGTGCCAGGCACAACTGCCACGGTGGTTCCTGTATCCAAGGTCAGCTTCTGCACATGTTTCCGAGTCTCCGGACAAATGTGGTGACACCTCCAACAGTGCTTCTGGGTCTCTGTGCCATGTCCATGACTATGAATAGGTAACCTTGATTTAAATCTCATGTCAATCATATTCTGAGTGTTACTTCTCCAACCATTAATTTATTGCAGCCTAATTAAAATGAAAATATATTCAGGATACTTAGGGATGAGGGAATTCCCTTTGGTTTTTAAGTCATTGCTTTCTCCTGCAACTTTGTACTTAACCAGCACTGTGAAATACAAGAATGATGTGAATTGGAGTTTTTGTCTTGTCCAAAAAAAAAGAAGTTTAATTTAAAATCAAAGGGTTTTGTATTGAGGTTTGTTTTGTTGTTATTTGTTTGTTTTAAATTTTAAGCAATTTTAATCACAATGACACAGTAATACTCAGAATAAAACAACAACCCGAGCAGCTAAAACCTGCCGTAAAGCTGAAAACTAATCTGAAGGCATTCAGATTTCATTACTGAAATGAAAATAGTGTGGCATTTTATTATTTTTTTTGTATAAAATAAAAATCCTAGGGAGTGTGTATGGGGTACATGCACATTTCTAGTCTTCAAACCCCTATTTTAATGCGTTTCCAAAGAAAAATGCTTTCCAGTGAGATGCAGGTTTTGGTGATTTCTCAATTCTCTAAGCTTCATCCAGGCCAGAAACTTTTCCAGGGAAGTTGCTTCCCTTATTTTTGAAGCAATAAAAGTGCTCAGCAGATGTTTTAATCTACTGTCCCACGCCAGCCATGTCCCCTGCACTGCAAGTTGCTCAGAGTGTATTTGCAAAAAGCCAGCTGTCCAACGGGATGGCTTCTGATTCATTAATCCTCAAAAAAACAATGCATTCAAGTCACATCAGATTGATTTTATTTTTTATTTCAATTCATCAAACCAAACAAAAATGACAGCTATTCCAGGTAGAGTGAACCATTTTGGTTAAGCTTAAGAGACAAACATTGCCTTGCAGTTTTGAGCAAGTGAAAATTGCATTCAAAAACCTAAGCAAAACAATGTCAGGATGGTAAAAAAACCGCTAAGGTGGTTTTCCATGGAAAAGTCACAATGTTTTATTTCAGAATATATGTCGGAAGAAACCCACACCCTCAGACTTTCAAAAATAATTTTTCAACTGAGCTGCTCAGTGAAACTTCTGAAAAACTTCTGCAAAACATTCTGAAGTTCCCAGAACTGGGTATTTTCACTGCAGAAAACCCCTCCGCTGAGCACAAAACGCTTGGCAAAACTTCTGTTGCCTTGATCTCACGCAGAGGGAAGATGGACTGTGCTGGAGACTCGGCCTGAGTGACACGCTTTCATCATCTGGAGAGGCTGACGCTGTGCTAGGACAAGAGCCAGCAGCTCTATTTTACAGATGACTGAAATCAGGCCATATTGTGCTCGTTTTTGAGATGGATGCACAGCCGAAGAGTATCCTCGATGCACTCTCGGCTTCACTGCAGACACCTCATTGTGTTTGGCTGCAGAGGAGCAACATTCATCAGGACAGGTCACCTTCCCCTGCTTCCCTGGGTGGGAGTGGTGTGACCCCTCCAAGTCTTCCTTTTCTGGTGGTGTTTTTTTTGGACTGTCATTGGGACTCTGGGCTCAAGCTCTGTCTGCTGCTGAGTCCATACTAATAATAAACCACCCCTGCAACATATTGGTGATAATCAATCATAAAGTTAGCAAATTGAAACAGGGAAAACAATTTCTGGAACTCCCAAACTCTGATGCAGTCAGTTTGGCAAAAAGAAGTATAATCTCCTGTGAAGAAAATGAAAATATAACTAGCAATAAGATTTTGCAGATATTGCCCAAGATGCCCAGGTAAAGCCACTGTCCAGCTTCTTGCAGAATAGATCAGTGGTGTCAAACACGACAGAAAACTGATGCCCTTTGCCCAACACGCCTGACCAGAAAACCATAAGCATACATTAAGAAGCCCTAGATAGTATGGTAACATATATGACAGGTTAGGCAGCAACATGACAATCAACTGTAAGCCAAAGTCTCTAAGGACATAATATAATCTGTCAAACTTTAGGGCTGAACCAGACACTAAACTCTGACACAGGCATAAATTTTAGAGTCCAGTTTCCCTTTTGTTGTCCATTGAACATACTCTTTGCGATGCATGGTTTTCAATCAGCCACACCACAGAGGGCGAATGGCAAGAGCAGGCATCTTGAGTTTATCGGAGCCTTTTTTCTTTTTTTTTTTTTTTTTTTTTTGTGGGGAAAAAGAACTGGTAAGGAAATAGGTGTGTAGGAGAAAGGGAAGGAAATCATCCTTGGGATCCATGGAGGGGGCAGGAGTTTTATTTGATCTGGTGGAGCCGCGCGGCAGGAGGATCAGAGTGGTTTCTCATTTCGTTTGAGCTCCTTGCCCATTCCTGATTTACGTTGCAGACATAGGGTCTGTTTCCTTTTAGGCATTTTGCAGCAGAGTGCCCCTGCATTTCTCCATCCATCACGGGCTGGCATGGCACGCACATGCTGGGGTGGCTGGAGGGGCGGGGGGAGAAGCAAAACCAGCCAGGGCCTCTTGTGAACGCATTGCTGCTCTTTGTGTTTTATTTGGAGAAATGATTAGAGTTTATTTTATTGCCAGGAAAGGCTGCCAGCCTTTATGATGACAAAATTGCTGACTTTACTAGGAAGTTTATTTATATGGGCTTTGAAAGACAGACCCTGCAATGACAGACACCAGTGAAGACCTGGGCTTGCTGGCTCACCCATTTCCCTTGGCTGTTCTGCAGATGTATTAACCCTTTACTCTGACAGGTTCCTGCAAAAAAAAAAAAAAAAAAGGGAATTAAGAGTAAACATATGGACAAAATATTCCTTCTTCCCTGGGAAACTGAGTATTCAAGAGGGTTTAAGCTGGAAATCCAGACCTGAGTGAACAAGCTGGCAGATGTTTGCTGCTGGTGCTATGGACCAACTCCAGACATCTGCAAAGATAGTAGATATGTCCTCACCGGAAGAGATGCCCTTAGGGTGGTCGTGTCCTACCATGGATCAAATCTCTGTGACAACTGGTGCTACAGAAGTCCTCTCCCACTGCTGCCCCGACTGTAAGGACAGTTACTACCACCAAAAAACACATTTAGGGGAGAGCAGAATCATGTGCTGAATTAAGGCTTGGCAAGACAGTGGGTTTTAAGGAGAAAAGTATATGTTTAAATTTGCTTAGGTGTCAAAAAACTATGCTTTGACATATTAAAAATAAAAAAGTTTCACTTGGAAAATTTTCAAAAACTTTATTTCATCGTTAATATTCATTCGTCAATATTATTTTTCTTTTTAAAAGTTGCCTGACCTGGGAAGGTGTCCAAAATAGACCAGAATTAATTAAAACAGAAGTTTTGTTTCACCTTAATTCATTGTGTTTGTTTTGTTTTGGACTGACAAAAAAAAACCCCTCCAATTTCTGCTTAAAGTTCAGACGAAACTCTCTTCTATGTCTACATGGCCATCACGCAAGAGAACTCCTTCTTCTCTCATCACTGTCTTCATCAGCGCCTCAGGTTTACTGCTTGGCCTGGAGAAAGCCTTTCATCACGCGGTGGGGATGGCAAGCAGCATCCCTCTACGGACAAAAGACTGAAGAGGACCCTAAACATAATTTACATGTATGTTACATCCACTCAAGAGCACTCTCTCCCTGACTTCCCATCAACTCTTGCATCAATATCACGTATGCGGTTGTGATATCCATTCCTTCATTTCTGTTAACACCAGGTTTGAGCTCCTAATACCAGCTTCTAACATTTTGAACTTGTAGGCAGCTTTCAAGCAGCTGCCATTTTTTAAAGAGAAACAGACCCAAACCTCCACTCTTTTCTTTCTTTTTTTGTCTTTTTTTTTCTAAATGTGGAATTTCCCCTCCATAAAATTTTACTGACATGTGTGCTCAGATGGGCAATGTTCAGATCTTAGCCAGAGACTTGTTTGATGCTTCACAAACCACCGGATCTTGAAAACCACCAGGAAGACAAGCTTTCACATTGCGACGTTTAATGCATACCCTTATGCTGGGATGGTCAGGAAGCCTTAAGAGCTGGTGTATTTTTTGAAGTGCTCTCTGCAGCTGGCTTTTTTTTTCCATACCCTTGCAAAGTTGCATCCCTTGTTAAGCAAGTGTCTGGGATTTATGAGAAGAGGAATGTATGTGCATATATATATATGTGTGTGTGTGTGTGTGTGTGTGTGTGTGCGCGCGCATATATAATATGCATGTACATATTCATTACTTCTTGAAAAACATTTACAATCAATTTTTCTGCAACACATGTACATACTGACTTCATAACAAACTTATAAACGAGGTTATTGTCCTTCGAGTGGGTAGGAGAACGGGGACTTGAGATCTTGACCAGCTTTGGGTTTTTTGAATAAAGTTTAGCTACCTTAAACTCACACAGAGAGAGCTGCCAGTGTTTTTTTAAAAAAAAAAGTGAAATACTAGTAAAAAGAGAGAAAGAGAATTACTGGTGAAAAACAATGAGGGAACTTTTCTTCATACTTTTACCAGCTCTGGTTGGCATTTGTCCACATTACTCACTTAGGGCTTCACAGGTTAAGGCTCTATACCACATTACACCTGAAACTTAAGCAAGTACTTAAAGTTAACAGCTTTCTTGAATCATGGCGCCTTTCTTTGAGGAGCTGAGCCCTCTAAGGTGCTGAGCTCTCTGGCTCCCATCCAGCAGAGCACTCAAACACCAGCTTACGTTTCACTGCGCTCAAGAACAAATTTAAAATTAAGCATGTGCTTAAGTGCTTTGCCAAAGAGGAGCGGGATTACTCACATACCAAAAGTTAAGCATGTGCTTAAGGTGCTTTCCTGGATTCAGGTTGGAACAATCAGAAAATAATGATGCTGTCTTTAGGCAGGTTTTGGGGGAAAAAAAAGAGAAGAAAATGGAAAAAGGCAAGTCATCTCCTTGTTCTGGCAGTGGCAGAGTCTTCCCCCTGAAAGTAGTTTTATCTAACTCTGTCCAGATCGTGAACAGTAAACAGAAAGGGAAACCACGTCTCCCTTGTCCTTCTATGACTTCTGTTACTGTAGTGTATAACTTACAGCTTCTCTGGGCTGTAGAGTAATGTTAGCATCGCCATGTCACGATAGGATCTCTACACCACCAAGGTCCACGGAGGAGCTCTCATTAAAGTGGTCATTGACAGTATATGAGGAAAACACCCTTTGCTTGACAGCAGCACCACCATCAGCACAACAGCTTGATCTGGAGAGCGGTATAATCCAGGAGGAAGGAAGGACTTAATCCCTACCTAACTGTCTTATCTGAGCACATGGTTTCATTTCAGTGTGGCTGCCCCACCTAATTCTGGTTGTGGGACTGAGAAGGTCTCCTCTTCCCTTCCCTAGGCACGGCCAGAATAAGAGCAGCCAGCAGGAACATTGCAATCGGTTGCGCTTCCTCCATCCCATTGCTGATCTGTTAACCCTCTGTTCTGAGGCTGCTTCTCAAAGGCCCTTAAAAAAAAGATCAGAATAGGACAAAGGACCCAAACCCAACTTTGGGCTGAGCTTGTGCCACACCTCAGGACTCAGCACCATCTGCAAGTTCCCTTGGGAGAAGAGCAACACAGCATCATAACCTTGCCTCCTGCACACCATTAGGCTTACCAAAGAAATAAAACCACATGCCTTTGCCTGTTACCAGAGAAGTCTGGGCTACGCAGTTGTGACATGCAGATGTAATGGTCTCAGGAAACAAAGGACTTAAAATGGTCAATCAATGTCAAATCCAGCCCAAGCTCCTCAGAGATGAGCGGAACCAAGACTCAGCTGTAGAAATGTAGGCCTGCAAACCCTTCTGATTTTTTGTGATGGCTGTGACTACTATCACCCCTTCTTCCTCTTTTCTAACATCCCTGAGCAGTTCACTACCAGCAACATGTTTGTCACTGCCACTAATCAATGCAGTCTTAAATGTTACTTGTTTTTTTTTTCACCCCAGTATTGTAACTCTTCCATCCACTGACAAATCTGAATGGAGGAGTGTGGTGATGTTTTCTCACTGTGTGGGAAAAGCTGTTGGCCCCAAAGGGTTAAAATGTCCAGAGGGGAATGCTGCAAGCCCATGTCTCTATTGTGCCATCTCCAGGGAATCTGGCTTAATATCTGTTCCTTCACTCTTACACTTATGGAGCTTTGTAGTAGGTAAAACTAAGCCAAATTTCCTCAATCCTCTGTTAGTGTTACTAGAAAAATACCCCTAAATTAGGTCCCAAATTCCTGTGATCCTCATAGTGCTGAGCGGGGATGAATAGCTTTTGATAACAGCCCTGGATTTGGTGGTGTGGGGAGATTTATTTCCTGATCTTTTACCCATCAAATCTTTTTCTGATCTTAATTGTCAATCACATCATATGATTTCTCCAGAGAAATGAAAATAGCAGCTATTTGTCTTGGAAATCCACCCTTTGATGTCAGAATTCCAGGAAATAAAACACCTTTATAGTTATGGGATCCAGACCTGTCTGACCAGGATGCATTTCCATCAAGATTTGTGTGTGTGTTTGTTGACTCAGGTTTTAAGACGTTCTGCGCCTTTTACGAGGATTCATGGTGAAGCATTCGTGGCACATTCATTTTTGCAAGAACTAAAATAATCAGGGTCGTTTGCTTCAGTGACCCCTTGTCTGAAGGGTGCCAGCTCTCCCCAGCCTGGTGGGAGTTTCCAAGGCAGTTGTCCCCAACCTGAACAAATAAGGGTCTGAACATCCACACCTGCTCATGTGTTGACTCTTTTCCTTCAGGCACTTCACACACATTTTCTAAAAGAATGTGCGTCAAAGGTGTCACTGACACTTGAAGCTCTTCTGTGTACAAAGCCTTTGGGCACAACCTCTGTCTTGAAGGCCAAGCCTTGCTGATGAGTTGGCACAACAGAGGGGCATTGTCCCTGTCCCCGCCATCCGAGACCACCCCTGGAGGATTAGCCATACAACATTTCCAACCCCCTGGCACTGGCAGCATAAATTGATGTCTTCCAGCCAAGCACTGGAGAACACACAATTCTGTCCTTTGGATTGACTTTCTTTGTGTCACCAGGTCAACCAGTCGCCATTGCAAGAGCATGTCTTCCTCCATCTGGGGAAGTCATTTCTAAGAAAGGCCAATTTAGCATGTCATTTTTTTTTTTTTTTGGTAAAGATCAGGAAAGTGAAGGAAAAGCTAATTAAGAAAAATGCAGTCACTTCAGCCTCATTGTTTTCCCATCAGTCTCAAGGAGTTTTGTAGACTTTGGCTGCAGGCTTTGGGATTAAATATGTGCCATGACTTTGGGGAAAGATCCTTGCTGGTCTTTCTTCTAAGAATTGCTTCCCAACCATGCTGGCTGGGTGGATACGTGGGTCTGCCACACATCCAGTGCCAGGACAGTGAGGGCACCTATATATATATATAGATCCATAATACTCACTGCTAACTGCTGACCTTTCCCTTTCTACAGCCAAGTCTGTGAGATCCTGTGAGCCTTTCCAAGATGTCACTCACAATTTCTTGTTTGCTATTTTTTCTCATTCCTAGTCTTTCAGCCCGTCTTTTCTTTAGACATCCCTCTTTCCCCTCCTTTCAGCTGAAACTTTCAGTTTGCATTTGGCTCTCCTCCGTAGCTCACTCTGGTCTCTTGTTGTGGCTGACTTGGCTGTGAATCCAATTTTCCCCATTCTTCCCTCAGACTCCTACAACCC
The DNA here is from genome assembly GCA_020746105.1 of Trogon surrucura. Classification (NCBI taxonomy): domain Eukaryota; kingdom Metazoa; phylum Chordata; class Aves; order Trogoniformes; family Trogonidae; genus Trogon; species Trogon surrucura. The sequence goes on along the minus strand of CM036621.1, from coordinate 46,938,814 downwards.
CACCACCTACCATTAAAAAAACTTCACAAAAAACTACTAGGCACAGGGCAAATTACCCCATGGATCACCTTTCCTCCTTTCCCTCCCCAAATCCTCTGGTGCCTTCTCAAATTTGCAGGCTATTCCTTCTTTTTTTTTTTTCCCCATTCCACCAGCAATTAATCAATCAACCTGGCAACCTGGGACCAATCTAAAAATAATAAAAAAAAGAAGTAGCTGAAGGAGAAAGCTGCTGCTTAGTTCTCTTTCTCCCATTATGTTGTCTGCTTGATACTCAGACCTCTCCAAAAGCAAAGGACTCTGGGACACACTTTTTAAAATGCCTTTATGAAAAAAACTTTTGGTGTTCAGAGCCTGGCAGGTAGCTGGAGGAGGTGATGGCATTGTTTTGAAAGCTGGTATTCCCAAGGTGGTGGCTTTAACGAAGAGGAAGTCGATTTACTGCTGAAACAACATTGTTCTTCCAAGTAAAGCCATCAAGGGTCATTAGCACTTCACATATTTGGGTGAGTGCTGTTTATTCTGACACACCAACCTTGTGCAGGCTTCTGGGGGCTTGTAGTCCAGCCTTGCACATGGCTTGCTGTTGGGTGTCAGCATAGCGGGATGAGCAGATGCCAAGGGGTGAGCCATGCATGAAGTGCATGCCCTATCCCCCATGGGTACTTGATTTCCATCTCAGAGCTTGAGGCTACCAAGCCTGGCAAAATTTGGGGCATAGCCACTGCGTCCACACAACCAAGCCCTGCAGAGTTGGCCATTGCATGCTCTCTGCCTCAAGCAGCAGATATTAAACCAGTCAATTTGTAAGCCACTGTGGTGTGTAATACAATCAGTTCAAACTTGTTTAAATTCATCTCTCTGCCTAGCTCCTCTGACTCACAGATGGACTTAGAAACTCTGCAACTCTGCCCTGCTTCGTGGCACCACTTTATGATGGAAAACTGTGTACACACTCAAGTCAGTTTATCAAAGACAGCCAGGAAAATGACAGGTAGGAGAATCGACTTCTCTTATCCAAATTGTAGTTTTTGAATCCAAAAAGGGCTGCTTCACCTAGGCCACAAGAGGCAAGAAAGAGAAGACCATCCATCCCCTGGTTCTGTATCATCTGGAGCACGCAGGCATCTAATGGGCTTGCTTCCAGGATTGCTGTTTTCTCTCCACCAACCTCTGCAATGAGCTATTGAGACATCTTGGCTTGCCTGAAGCTGGCTGGCAGATCCTGGCACAATGCTGCATCTCATGTTCACCAGGGAGCTCAGAGAAACAGGGTCTTAACCAGCTCCTCCCACGACGCATCCTTGATGATGAACTGCTCTCACCAAAACATCAGAACTTTATTTTGAGGTAGTGCTCTGCTGATTTCCACCTCCTGCCAAAAAGATCTCATTTTTGCCTATGCCTGCCAAGCTGGAGATTTGAATGCTGGAGAAAGCAATTATTTATTAGTCCAAATGAAAAAGAAAATCCACAACCTGTATTTCGCTGTGATGCCTCAGTCTGAGAACCTGCATTTAAGTGGGAAAGCGGTATGTGGGACAGCTCCTCCCTTGAGTGAACAGAAGAAAAGCCCCCAGGACCTTGCTTTGATACAAATCCCAAAAACTCAAGCCGGCACCAAAGGTTCCCAGGAGACCTCCCTGTCCATTTGAGGACCTACTAGATCAGGTGAAACCTGGTGGAGATCCCTGGCTGGACAGTGGCAGAAGTTCAGGTCTCACGTCCCCTGTGACTGTCCTGACCCCTCAGCTTTTTGAATTGCCCACTTTTTCTTTGCAGCCATCGAGAAAATGTGAAACTTTGATCCCCAAGTGGAGCAACCACATATTTTTACTTTCAGGAAAGTTTTCATTCTGAGGGGCTACAAAACCATTTCCTACTCAATTCCACTGGCTTGAAATAAGAGGAAAAAAATAAACAGAAGTTAGATGGCTTGAGTACAGTAGTGAACTCTTCTGAAGTCTCATTGTATCATGACCTGGGGTTTTGATTTAGCCCATTGCAGAGAAATGAGCTAAGCACAGGCTCAACGAGGAATGCTCTCGAAGATGAGAGCACTGCAGACCCTGAACTTGGGGCTGGGCACACACATGAAACATGAAAAATTCCACTCGTTCCCTCACTAGAGGCATGTACACTGAAATACCGAAAAGGTTAAATGCTGTTCTCGCAGCTGCACAAGGAGCGGTGCCAGCATTTGAAATCTGGGAATAATTGATTCATGTTTCCAGAATAATTTTTATTGAAGGGAGGGGAGAATTGAGAGATTGGGATTGAGAGCGAGACTGCTAGTAAAAATTTAAACCACTAAGGTTTGAGCACCTGGTTGTGTTGATATCTGCTGTCAGTCTGCATGTGAGCTGTCCTGCTCTGCCACCAGTGCCACCAGAGATGGGCTGAACTGGACACTTGGGGCCAACCAGAGAGATGGCAGAGAGACCAAGAATGCATTTGATAGGGCTTTAAAAGAACTTAATAGCTTTAAACAGTGAATCTACCTGCCAATGGTTCCTCAGGCACTTTGGTAGGAAATGCACCTAAATTAGGTAAACAGCAAAAAAGGAACTGTAATGGGAAATAGAGGAGATAGAAGTTTGCAGTGGAGAACAGGTCCCAAAAAGAGGTTAAGCAGTCCCAACGTGCTTCCTTTCGCCAGAGTTCAGGATTGGTAATGGGTAGCAGTGCCATCACACTGGACCAGATTAAAGGAGCGATGCGGATTTTGAACGGGATGCCAAAATTCCTGGAAGTGTTTGAATCAGGAATGTAGTGTTGCAAGTTATCTGTGGGAATGGATCTGAGCTCTGCCAAGGCAGGTCATCCTCTCAAACACTTACAAGATCGTTGCCCACTAGAGGTTAAAAAAGCAGCTGATAGAGCTGGAGTTTCACACCAGATTAGCAGGAAAACAGGTTGTGTAGTGAGCATTGAATGAATTTTTCTTTTTCCTCCAGGAAGCACTGTCTGCTTGTTCTTAACTGATTTGCTGAAAATGAAACTGTTTTCCAAAAACGATTATAAAAAAGAGGCTCTAGATACCTGTTATTTAATGTTTCCAAATTGCTGAACTCTTCTCCGCTTAGTTTTAAACAGAATTATTCCAAGTTTCTTTAGAATGTGAGATAATCGCATTTTTACTGGGGATGGAAGACGTAAAAAAAAAAAAAAAGAAAAGAAAAAATAAACGAAGAATCATAATTATCTGAAATGGACTTTTTTTTTTTCCCCCTGCAGATTTCAGATGGTGGTTTTGGTCAAATTTTAATTCAATTTGACTGTAATACCACATCAAAATGGGATATTTTAAGTTTGTTTACTTCCTTGTTCTCAAAAATAATAGCATTTCTCACAGTAGAAAGTAGAAAGGCTTCTTGCTTTTATCACTGCCTTGCGTAAATCCATGAATATGAAGTTAATCTTTAAACTATTTCACAGATTAGCATTTATGAACTCTCAGCAAAGAGCAACACTGGTTGGTTGGGAATAAAGCATTCAGCTGTACATTGTTTGCCTTTATCAGCCTGCAAGTTGAGCACCTTGCTGAGTGGCATCTTGTGGTACCTTTTCCATCATGGCTGGACTTTTGGAGAACATCTCAATTTAATTTGGCTTGAGTATTCTGCACATGCAGGAGTTGTGCAGGGGACATCTGGTTTGCTGCATGTCAAATTGCTCAGTAGTTCTGCAAGAAATCTACGGCAAATGAATCCCAGAGCTTTCCTTCTCTTGGTCTGGAATTTGAAAGTAGATTTTCAAAATTGAACCTAATCTTGCACAGATATATCTGATTCAAACTTGTCCCTGGGACTTTGGCTCCAAACTGGTCAAGAATCCATTTTGCTTCATTTAGAAGTTCATTTTGAACTAATATTTCTCCCCAGAAGCGATCCCTCTCCTACACAGAGTCCAGAAGGAAATTTGTTTCAATATGGTCACGTATTTTGTCAGTGCATCTGGCAAGTAACATGCGATTTTATAGCCCTCAACTTGGGAGTCCATATTTGGCCACCAGGAAAGCTTTCTGAGCTTTTTATTTGATTCCGATGATGCCTTGATGAAGCTCATGAGCAAGAGAGATAGACTTGGCTTGAAGCTCTGGAAGGCTAGTCAGTCATATCTCAACTTCACTGTGGGACAGGAGTTTTCTGGAAAGCATGAGAGGGTTGAGCTGTGATGTGTTGGATATTTGGTGCTTCATAGAATCATAGAACCGTATCAGCTGGAAGCGACCTAGATCATGGAGTCCAGCCTTTGTCTCAGTACTATCAACCTCTCTCTCTCCTTAGTTGCAAGAAGCATTTCTGCCCTGGGTGGAAAAGCTGCTGTGGTGGGTTTTGGGAACTTTAGCACAGCTGTAGGGCATAATTGAGATGAAACAGTGCAGGACGGACTGTCTTTTAATATAAACTACATCACCCATGTCCTGGAGAACACCGCATAACTGCTGCGAGCAGCGATTTCCACTCCCAAATTAAGATATTGTTCCCCAGCCAAGAGCTACCTCCATCCCTCTACTGCAGGGTGTCAACAATCAGATCTCAGGAAACTATGAGGAGACCCAACTGAAACAGTAAACTCCCTCAGCAGGGCCCAGGCAAGCTCCCTGTTAACTGGATCCCAACACGTTTGAAATTTATCGCTGATGATTGTTACAATGAGCAGCGGCTGGAAACGAGCACGGCCAAGGCACAGCATGGAGCAGCGATGCTGCCTGTTCATAGCAGTGACACGTGCCCTGGGCTGAGGCTCTTTGCATTCAGGCAGGTTGGGACTGAAAATATCAGCTCCCTTTTTTTAAACAAGGGAAAATAAAACAAGTAAAGAGAATCAGTGTATCACCTTCCACGGCAGATTTTAGGCTTGAAAATAAGACACGAACCTTTAAAACTGATGCACACAAGCCTTCTGTTTGGGAGAGGGAATGGATTCAGCACATGCTGCTCTGTGCTACCAATGCAAGCGTGTTAGCAAAGCTCACTCCTGACATCCATGAGGTCATCCACCTTCCTACTACCTCTCAACCTCAGTACAAACGACACCGGGAGACAAAAGCCAAGTCAGGCTGAGGAAATACATTAGAAAAGCAGAAGGGGAAAGTGGGGAGGGGGATATGAGGTCATCTGCACTGACAGTATGTTAAGTACTTACATTAGAGTGGAGAACAGAGCCATTGATTTTATTGAACAAGCTTCCAACTGGTAACGAGGTTTGTTCTTCCAGTTATTGCACTGAAAGAGCAACATCTGGCCTGGAGCCTTCCAGGGGCCGAATCCTTCTCTGCTGCAACCCCACTGCTGTCAGCAGAGTCACATCAGGGATGAATTTTTCTTGTGATAAACTAAGGCAATGAGAGGGGCAAACAGTTTGGTTTCCTGCTGAAAAAAACCCAACCCCCTGAGTTTTTCTGCAGACCAGGCCAGGTATCTGAGCAGTAAAGTTCATCACACCTTTAATAGCTTTCCCATACACCAGCACTATACATAATAAACAAGGGGGATTTTTTTTTCCCCCTCATAATTAGCAGAGAAAAATCCAAAGCTAGTGTTTCTTTTCCCTTTTCTGATTTATTTCCTTAGCAGCCAAGCCGCAAGACCAGAACAGAGACACTCATTAAGCAGGCAAAGTTGAGAGAACATCTACCTGGTTTCTCACCTCTCCACTTAAAGTTCAATAAAACATAAGGGAAAGGGGAAGAAAAAACATTACATTTTTAAAGGCACTTGGTGAGCTTCAGCAGCCATTGTTTACTGAGATTTCCATAGCTTGTTTCCAATTACTGTAAGGTGTCCAGAAACTATGGCAACGCAGTAATAATCTTCCAGTGCCTAAGAAATCCACTGTCATCATCGGAGCAGTGTAGTGATGGGTACAAAGACATTACAGTGATGGAAAACAAACTTCAGTACCACTCCTCTCCGCTTCAGTTCAGCTGGAAGCACAGTGCAGGCAGGTGGCTCCAGGTTATGCCTGCTGCCCAGGGCAGTGGAGATTGCTTCAAGGGCTGACAGACCGACCACTCGGCATCAGCTACTGTGCTCACTCTGCACTGAGACGCTGCCTGAATGCTGACATTTTAACAACACGGTCCCTTCCCTGCACATGATACGGCGTGAGGGAATAACAGGATGTATTAATGTCATTTTAGATAATAATATTCTTCTCAGAGTGGGCTTTCTGGCACCATATGTCCCACTGCGAGAGAACTCTATCCCTATCACTCTAGCATTAGCTCTGAGCTTGAAAGCAATCCATTTGGGCCATTAAAATGACTTGTGAAATGTGGGATAGTTATCAAGTAATTAGGACCACATTTTGTTTCTCTCTCTGCCCAGAGCTCTCCACTACGATCTCAGTTCACCTTCAGCTTAATTTTGCCTTTGTCTTTTGCAGATCAACACGAGTGCCAGCTTTTTTGGATGGTGCTTGTCCTCCATTCTCTTCCCCTTCTTGCTCAGCTGGCATTTGTAACCCGCAGAATTTAGCAAATGAGAGGAGCTGTGTTTGGAGAGGTGCCAGGGGAGGTTTCCCCATTTTCTGTCCTCTATGCAATGGAAGTTGTGATGTCTCTCTGCCCTTCCACCAACGAGACAGCTACAGTTCGAAGGACTGTCCAGGACTTGTCATTCCGTGGCCCAGAGTAAAGCTCTTGGAAAGATCTGCTGATATATAAAAGAGCTATACGGTCCTCTGTGAGGTGGGGATTACCATGGGTCTTGGAAAACACACCTGATACTGCTGGAGCCTGGTGCAGGGCTGAAGTCCCTGCTGGACTGCATTTCAAAGCCCTCTGCTCCATGTTGTGCTGGAAAGCGCAGTTTGCTGGGACATTGGTGCGGCAGGGATCCCACTGTGGTGTGCAGAGTGCTTGGATGGGAAGTTGAACACCCCTCCTCACCCCCACGCTCCCTGAGAGCAGAGAGTCCTGGGACAGAGCCACGAACAAAAGCCACTTGCATCCCTCACACATGATCTCTCCCTCTCCTTTTCAAGCTCACAGATCTGCTCTTCCAAGCCCAGATGATCACAGCTCAGCAGGAGCCAGCATTTGCAGCTGGAAATGAGTCCACGGATGTTAATGCTGCCTCAGGCAGAAGAAATGTGTGTGCACGGTGGCCTCATGGACATTGGTGCAGGTCCTTGCTCCCAGGCATATCTCACGCTGTCAGAGCTCACCCCTAGGGCTTTGGCCACTTTCTCACCACCACCAGTCTGCACGGGACACCATCCTGAGCAGTCCATGCTACCAGGCCTGATGTTCAGGAAGCCACTTCTTCCAGCTCAACCTCTCCAAGGGTTTGTCTGGGTTCCAGCTCTATTTTTGACCAAGAAAGCGGTTTACATAAACAGGCTTAACCTCTGTATGCTATTTCCCCTTCACATAAGCAAAGGCACTACTGCTCACACCCAACTCTTCATTACTTCCCATAGTGCATCCTGTAACTCAGCTAGAGCCGACCTCATCATCTAGAACCTGCCATGGATGTTGCCGCTCTTCCACCTCATTCTTCCTCTGGTTGTTGCAGAGATGAATCTACAAAAAATCTCCCCAAAGTTTTTGTGACTGCCTTTCCCTCAGCCCCACAGAAACCCAGCCCGGCGATTTTCACCCTGCTCTTTGCTATTCTTACTTCCAGAATAATCGCTCAAGCCTTCAGGGAAGCTTATTTCTTAGCAGAGGGGAGCCCTGCTGGGTGTCCTCCTCACCACCTCATCCCTTCTGCCTCCCAGCCCCAAAGCATCAATTCATTATGGAAAGCAGCAGGGCTGAGGACACCGAGTCCCAGAAGCACCTGGCTGAAGCCACTAAACGATCAGCTGGGAATGAGTCATGTTAGCAGCCCAAAACCAGGAAACCCAGCCAGACCCCTCTGCACAGGACTGAAATAGATTATAACTGACTGATCACAAACTCTGGCCAAGTCCTAGTGAATCAGAGTGGCTTGCAGGGGGATACAAGGATAAGGACTATTATTAGCACTTCTATTTATTATTTGGGTTATGTTCCTATTGTCTAAAGTGCTCTCTGGATTGTCAGCAAGATGATTCCTACCCCTAGAACACAGGGTCATTGGGATCCAAGGGTGTGACTGGAGATGAGCTACGAGCTGAGGGATGGATGTACTGATGCTCCTTTAGCATGAATGGGGGATCTGGACTATCAGTTTGTCCTAACTGGAGACATTCAGAGGCAGGAATTGCCATGCCACAACTCTAAGGAGCGGCTGCCTCGGAGTACTCTGAGGTGGCAGTGGGAGTAGGACAAAGTGGTAGAAACTGAAGTGAAACATTTCTCACAGAGTAAACGTTGGAAAAATTTTGGCCAGGTAGATGCACTGGGATCCTTCCTGGAAGGCAGGGAAAGCTATACCAGGCTTAGCTTTGGCTCACAAGCAGCTGGGGAGGTACAAGCCAGCTTGTACTGCAAACATCTGCTGTGTGGTCACCAGGCACAGAGGGTTTGATGCTGCCATCTAAACCTCTGCTCAGACAGCCCTGTTCTTCTGCAGAAATGTCAGCTTCCCACTGCTGAAGAAGAGGGGGTGGAAAATATGACCCCAGCGCAACCTAAAAATTAGCAACACAGAAGCTTATTTTTAGGAAGTTCATTGCTCATAAGCTGGATTTTCACCCAAGCCTCAGGCCCTGGAGGGGGAGAAGGACAGAAAACTGGCCTTTACAGCTCCTCAGATGAGCCCTGGTATCTCTCAGCTCCTCAGCGGTGGTGGCGACATGTCTAGACACTCTGGGAAGCGTTCAATAAGGGGAAGGAAGAATGGGTCCCGCTGTTAGGAACAATGCAAGAGGAACAAAACGGCCCATTTTTATTCTGTGCAGCTGTCTTTTAAAAGAGCTATTAGGTCACTGAAAGTTTTAGTTACAGCAAAAAATAACTCAGAAAAGCAACCAAAAATTGGAAATGAAACTGTGGATATTTTTGGGAAATTGCCTTTTTCATTTTAATAGGTTCCCCTTTCAACTCTTTTCCAGCTGATTTTTTTTTCCCCTTTAAGTTCTATGATTATTAATGGCTGAAGCACTAATGTGCTTGCAAATAGCTCATTTGAGAACCATGTTTTTTGGTTTATAAAAAATTTGAAAGATATTTTTCTTTTTTTTTTTTTTCTCCAGTCAACAATTGCCCAGTTTTCCCAAGCAGACTTTATTTCTTGCCATGACATTGGACACATTGGACCAACACTTGGCTTTGAAGACAAGCAGGAGAAGCACTTATGCTCTGTGGTCATCGCTTCTACCACAGAGCTCTCCATGTCCACGTACCAGATGATGTTTAGGGAGAGGGAAATCCAGGGACCAAGCTGGTCCTGGAAGACTCACTTCCCCTTGCTGTGTTTTTTGGTGTAACTAAAAAAAACCCAGCCAACCACAAATTGCTCCTTTTGATCAATAGCCCAATCCAGGAGTTCTGGAAAGACCTGTGGGTAGACATAGATGTGGTTTGTCTATCTGAAGTGCATGTTGTGATGGTAGAGATTTCCGCTGACTGACATGCTTTGCAACAGGCTTGTGGGGTTCCCAGCAAGGAGGAGGGCAGACATGTGAGCCAAACCGTCTTCAGGACATGTCTACATCGTTGCTGGAGGGATGCGGAGGTGGTTCTGCACAATATAACTCTCAACAAGAAAACCCAGAGCCAACGGTCAAACCGCCAGGCATCCAGACTGGTTACATTCCAGCCCAGAACTGCTTGCCTGAACTGCCTAGCTCAAGAGCATGCAAACCATGCTCCATTGTTCAGTTTACTTATGCCCTGTTGTCTGAAAACTGGGAAATCCAACCTGACTCTGCTACAGGTCTATGTTACCCAATAGCCTTGGCTTCATTTTCAGCAAAGGAAGCTCAAAGCAGCCCGATTCCCATCTATGCTGAGATATACTCAGTGTAGAAGAAACAAGTGGTGCAAAGGCAGATTCCCATCATTACAGCTGTCAAGAGGAGATGCATAGGAAAAGAATTTAATAAACAGAGAAAGGATGAAGGTAGCTATTTCCTGGCAGACCTTGCAGCTTTTAACAAACTGCTACCTCAGAGCCAAAGCCTGCGATGTTGTGGATGTGCCTCTGACATCTGCCAGCAGTCCTACCTGAGTGGCTCTTCCTGCTGCAGAAGTGAGACTCTGTGGCACAGGTCCTGCCAACCTCATGCCAAAGGAGGAGGGGATGTGGATTTCCCAACCTCAGCAGTTGTGGCCGGACTACAGCCTTCTTGCACCTCTCAGGTGACCTCCTTGCTCCTTATGGTATAACAGTGATTGCATGCACATGCCCAAGTATCTACTGTCAGGAGCCAACAGAGCAGCAGAGTGTTTCAGGAACAGCTTTGAAGGTTCAGCCTAAGTGAACAGAACAAGGAGTTTCCCTGTTTGATCTCCAACCTGTACTCTGCTGTTTAAAGTTTATCATCTCCCTTTACCTCAGAGCAAGAAATCAACGTGCAGTTTAATGCAAAACAGTGAAATCAGAGCTTTCATTTTATGGAAAAAGCAGGGGAAAAGCTGTAATGGGACTACTTCTGTTTAAAATGCTCTGCAAAACATGACAGGTGAGCAGAAACAGCCACGACATAGAGTATTTGGAGTGCTCTGCTTCCATAAATCTATTTATCAATCATCAGCTGAGCACAGTCTCTTGGAAGCAGATGGGAGAGATCTGGGAGTCCTTCCCAGCGAAGGGAAGGGGACAGAACTGCAGTGGAGGTTGGTGATTCTTCAACCTTTTTAATGGTCCTTGCTTACAGCGTGAAAGTTCATGGACAAGGTAATTCCCACTGGCCCAGCATGCACGTACACTAGATCCAGAGCACTTAAAGCTGTGGAGACCAGGAGTATCCAGACCTACAAATTAAGAGCAGGTAGGGTTCATCGCCAAGTGGTTTCCCATAACAACTGTTTAACCAACATTTCCCGTCTATCTCCATTTTCTCGTGACCCTGGTAAGTTCAGCACTCCACTAAAAATAACCTCGTCTTTTATTGCTGGGAAAGAATCCCAGCCTTCATAGAAATACACAGTTTCTAATCTTCACAGAGGCAGGCGCTGGGATACCCCAAAAGCTCAGAAACTGACAAGCAGAACTAATGAGACTTTCCCACTTACTGTTCAAAAAAAAAAATCCAGCCAAAACCCCATCAGTTTATAGCAGTTGCAGATGCAGAGACCCTTAGGCTCTCCAGAAAACCCTGTACTTTGTTGAGATTTGGGGTTGGCTGTGCTATAGCATGAATTCCAGAAATAGGAATTGATGACATCTTCAGCAGATCTATCCAAAATAAGTGGGCAAAGACTCCAACCCTGCTCTATATGCTCTGGTATGGTAGGGGGTGCTCTGGTCACCTCTTGGGGACCCAGTAGCCCACCTCTTCTCTAGTTCAGTGGTTGAACATGTAGATTTAATGTGCCTGCACTGAGCCCTTAGGTTCACCCGGGCACTATTGCAATTTGGAATAGTTTCAAGAGCACACTGCTATTGTCAGTGATTATATGACGCCAGTAGCACTTCTGCATATTGCTCTCTGCATTTATGAGGGGAGAGGGAAAGAAAACAGAGAGATTCACAAGTTGGAAGAAAATGAGCCAGAAAGCTATCCAATCGATTCATTCATTAGAGAGAGAAAAGGAGGCTTGTTCTTTAAAACAACACAGATCTCCTGAGCTCTGTGTATATGTTAAAGCAGTGGGATGGAGCTGTGGCTTCTTCCAAAGCAGCTTCTCAAGAGTTCCATAGCCTGTAGCCATCATTAGGAAAGGGCAATTATCAGTCTTTCTGCCCAGAGAAGGAGTTGAAGCTGTCCATGCTTTGGCAGCCACTTTGTGCTATTTGTCCTGGGGGCTCTGGGCCAGCAAACTCTCCGTCAGCACACCTCTGGAGAGGTTCAGATGTATGCAGCCCTTTTCCAAAATCAAAGCTTTCATCCATCTAGGTCTCTGCTTCTTTCCCAACTTTGTGCATTTTTCTTTTTTCTTCAGAGTGTGAGAAAAAGAAGCCAACCAAAATCCAGCTGCAGAGGAGGGACTCAGCACAACACTTGGGAAATCAAAGTGTTTCCTTGGACTTTTGTTTCCGAGACTAGCAAGACTGGGGTAAGACCACACTTTGAAAGAATATTTTGGGAATAGTCCTATGCACAGAGATGCCCTCAGCCTTTTTCTAAACATTTAGGGGAGAAAGAGCCCAGAAGGAATCAGAAAGTATCAGTCTAATGCCATGTGAGGAGCATGGGGAAAAGTCAAAGACAGAGCTGAGCCTTTCCCTGTCTCAGCCCAGATACTTAACTGTAAAATCATCCTTCCACTACTCAGTCCAGCTTCTCAACCTGCCTAGTGTGCTCACTGATCCAGCTGGCACTCAGGCCAAAACTCTGTAGCATGAATTAATTCTTCCTTCCTTTCTCTTGATGATGCTTAAAAAAAATAAAATAACAGCAGCAATCCTTGAACAGATATGATGGAGAGGTTAATAGGGAGAAACTATTTTTAGATCTCAAGGTATTGGATTATCCTTTGTCATGGCAACGAAACTTGTTATTCCTTGTTTCCTCTGGTCTTTTATATGCATCATAGTCATCAAGGCTTCAATCCAGCTTACAGTAAACATTCAAAAACCTCAGTATTTTAGAACTTATTTGTTGCATGACTGGTAAGAACATTAAAAAAAAAAAAGGAAAGAAGGAAGTCTGTCAAAAAAACAGAAGGAAGGAGGGGGACTCTACCCTGAGGAGAAACCTTGTGGCTCTGGACAAATTGTACCCGAGACTTGGGATAGGGACATGAGAGCAGATGACATCTGGAGGTCCCTTCCATCTTCCATGATCCTATAGGTCTACAACACCAAAATCCCACAGCAAACCCAACCCAGAGTGCTGGCAGATCAGGGGCTCCAAAATGATGAAAAGCTGTCTGGTTTCAGTCCAAAGTAATAAATCTTTCCTAAGAGAGGTTACTCTACACTTGGACCAGGTTTGCAGAAAGATTTGGAAAGGTTCAGCAATGAGGTTCAGAGCAAATGCTGAAACCAGGTGTGCTGTGCCTTTTGTGGGGTTTATTGCAAAGTCTGTGTACATCTACAGGAGATATCCTACCTGCTGTGGGAGAGCAATGCCTGCTCTGAGACGAGGCAGAAAGAGTGGGAGCAGGAACTGTCATTTCTTTTAGCAAATTAATTAACTAAAACATTCAGGGTTGCTTTGTGTCTTCGGTTACTTCTGATATCCACACTGGCAATACAGAAGCTTTGTAAAATGTACACAGAAAGCACGTCCTAGATCCTTCGTTAGAGAAACCACCTTTTCCTCTGTGTAATTGTACTGCATCTTGTGGAAGCTTGAGAAGTGACCAGGGATCCTGGACAAAAACAGGGTGAGGTTCCCCAGTCCGCCCTACTCACTCACAGGAAAACCTCAGGACTCTCTGTTCTGTTTTATTTTATTTTGCTAGAATATGACTTGGTTTGCTTTAGCAAGAAGGATTTGTAGCACCTTCTCAGCTCTTTTGACTACAACAAAACAGGATAACAGTGCTTCTGAAGATAGGCTGGATTTCAGCATTTTTAGGACAAGATAATTTCCATTTCAAAATACACCAGTTCTTTTTAAAGAAATGTGATCAGAGGAAGGACAACCTGCTCCATTCGATCTGTGCTTTGAGTTTTACTGCAGAAAACAGACATTTTAAAGAAAACAACAACAGAAATTTGGAGGGAGCTGGCCAACAGAGAAAACACTAGCTATTCAGTGTAGCGATCACTGAGCTATTCAGCACCCAAGCATCAGCAACTACTCATTCTAGCTTTTCTTTGTCTTCCGTATCTCAGCCATAAAATGCCATGCCCAAACCTTAACTGGAGAGAAAGAGTACTCTAAGCTTCTCTTGCTGGGTATGACAGGTTAGGAAGCAACATGACAGTCAACTGTAAACCAAAGTCTCTAAGGACGCAGTAAAATATTCAACTTAGAACCAGGTTAGTAACTGTTCAGTTTTCCCCAGCCTTTCAAGCAAAAGCTAAACATGGAAATATTAAATTACAAATTTATGAAAATGTTAGGCTTACAAGCATGCAAATATATTCAAAGATACAAAGGAATATATCAATGCAGAACTCATATGTTCCGTATGGCAACTAAGTCCTGAGCAGAAAAAAGTCCCAGATTGGACTCAGCAGCAGATAGGAGCACCTGAGCCCAGAGTCCCAATGACAGCCCCAAAAAATCCAAAACCAGAAAAGAAAGCCTTGGAGGGGCTGCATCACTCCTACCTGAGGAAGCAGAGGAAGGCGACCTGTCCTGACAAACATCGCTCCTCTGCAGCCACACACGGGAAGCAGGAATCCCAGGGGCACAGGTCAAGTGGAGGTGCAGCTGCTGGCAACACTCCCAGCCCAGCAGCACCACAAGCCCCAGGGCTCTGCTCAGGGCCCTTTTATACTGAGCGTCTCTCCTCCCCACAGGCACAGCTGCCCCCACCATGGTGATTGCCCCGTGCCAGGAGCCCCACACAGCTGGAGCCCCACACAGCTGCTGCCTGGCAGCTCTCAGACCAGGACACTGGGGAAGGTCTGACATTTCAGTGTTTGCTCCGTGCTTTGAAATGACACAAAAGGTTGAAATTCTAAATAAGGTTCCAGGACTATTGCCCCGAACTGTATTTTTTAATATTATATAGAAATGTCAGAACTGACATGATGTGTAGGTGATTTGAAATGCTGAAGATCAGGACAAGAGCTGAAATGACTGCAAAATGCTTACTTCCAAGTCATCACATTATTAAATCTAAATTCCCTCCTTGTCCTGTCTTACCAAGAGAATACATGACATCTGCCTTGCTGGTGGCTGGCAGCAGAGAGAGGCTTAGGACAAGGATTTCAATATAGTCTCTTGCTTTATCATACTCCTCCACGTAGCCCTCACAACTAGCTTGAGAGGAAATATGGGCTAGCTGGGCCATTTTATATCTTACAATTGTTGTATGCTCTTCTTCGAACTATGCAACTGTACCCCTACACTATTCCCATGGACTTGGCCAGCACAAAAGTTGCTTTTTGTCTCCTGGGCATTGAGGTCCTCACAAGAGCACAACCATAATCAAGAAAAAGAGCCAGAGCTGCACTTTCCCTGAGGGAAGTAGAAGTGAATTCTGAATTGATTTGAAACCAATCCAATCAAAAGAATAAAACACTCCCCAATCAGGTCAAACTGACCAAAATGAAGTGTTTCATTTCAGGTTCGTCTCCCCCACCCTGAATGAAAAAACAATATTTAAAAGAAGAACACTGAGGTTTTTCAGCACAATCACATTTCTTCCCCATGCGGAAGAGCAAATCTGTGCAAGTGGCAAGTTTCCTTGGAAAAAAAATTTCTTATCAGCACTTCTCCACTGCGCAAAACCTCCAAAACATCCATTGCTCTAATCTGGGGACTTTCCAGGTATTATGGCTCAGGTGCCTCTTTTACCTGTCCCTAAGTCAATCTACCTGCTCAGAGGATGTTGCCCAAAATCCACTGCAGAAAACAACACAATGTCCAACCTTGGACGTCACGAGGCTGCGGCCACACCATACCTAAAATAGAATTCCACCAAACACTGACACCTTACTCCACCCCTTTTCTTGTATTTCTGCAAAAAGTAATGTATGTGTATGCGTACATTACAGGTGTGTGTGTATGTGTGAGCATGTAAAATCCTATTTTTTATTGCTAGAAAACACCACCATCTTTGGGGAATACTGCTGACAAGCAGGTGAATCAGGACTTGCACAGCGTCAAGATATTTTCTCTGTTACATGGCTCCATGGCTGAGCGCTGAAATGCAGCCATCTGTGCTGACCCAGGCACGACAGCAACACATGAGGGTCCTGGAAAAGAGGAGGAAAATCCAAGGAGTTTTCCTCTTTCCTGACTGCACAGCTCAGCTTGCACCACCACCTTAATATCTTTCCCATACTTGCTCTGACACTGCCTGGAAAACAGTGCACAGTTATTGGCCCCACGTTCTCTGCAGCAAGCTGAAACACTGAGAAGTGGTAAATTAGATTTTCAGAGGATTCTTCAGAGAGCAGAAGACGTGAATTGCTAAACGCTTTCCCCAGCAGCGCCAAGGGGTGCTCTAGGGAAACGGCAGACAGCGAGTAGGTGAGGGAGGACATCCATCAGCACTCAACCACCGAAGCACCTTTTCTCCTCCAAAAAGCTGACTTTCGGCAAATCCCTTACAAGGACTTTCTGTGTTACACCAGCTAGCCAAGGAGTTGTGCAATTAGATGTCAAACATGTTTGGAGAACAAAGTGTGTAAATGGGATGTAATGCAATACTACGTGTTTATTTCTGAACATGAACCCAAGCAAATCCATCCACGGCCACTTCACAAGATGAATAAAATCTACCAGCTTAAGATGTTTTGCAGTATTTCTTCTCTCTCCTCTTTCACGAAACAACCAGGTGAAATGTTTTTAATAAAATGCTCTCTTTTTTTTCTATACATATATATATCAAAGTTCAAATAAATCTTTACTATAATCAGAAGAATGCAGAGAATTGTAAAAGTTTAGAAGGGGTCACTTCTGACTGGCCCCTACTCCATAAAGTACAGTTTGATGTCCTGTAGTTTATAGCCATACAAAGCCCAGCTCTTCTGCATTCAGATTGGCTGTTAATGTTGTAATGATGTTTAACTGCTGACAAATGAATTACAGGTGGGGAGCACGTTGGCCGTTTAAGACAAGGACTGTTTAAGTAAAAAAATCTGTTATTCTTATTTGTTGCTCTTTTTTTAAATGTTTCTTTTTAATTCCCTCAAGCCAACAGATTAAGGAACATCATAGCCTGTCAAGTAATGTGTGTTTGTAAAAACACCACATCTCTTTGATGCGTCTATCATGCGCTGGAGAGGAGAAAGAGGGGTTTTCTTTCACTTGCAGTGTAGCTTCTTTTTATTTTTTGCCACTAATTATGGAATTTCTCATTAAAATAACAAGAAGCACGTCTGGCTGGGATTCCAGCACGTGTTTTCACTTTTGGAAACCAATGGGAACCATATGCTTTCTTCCTCTTTCCGTGTCCCATGCAGCAACAGCAGTGCAGAGGCCGGCATCAGCATCCATGTCCTGCTCCACCAGCCTCGTGGCCAGGTGCTGGGAGAAGACACTCTCCCAAAGGCACACTAGGCATGGAGGTGATGCTGCATTCATCAGCTAATTTTAAAATTTAAACCAGGTTTTGGATCTGATTTTTGTCTCTTTACCCTCCTAGGTCTCCTTCTTCTTCCTCTCCCTCCTTGTTCCATTGCATTTTTTCTCATGGCAAAACTAACTCATGCAAACCTGCGGCGGTTATTTATAAACTCTCCTTGAACGCCAAAGCGCCGTGAACAATCATTTCCCTCCAGTTTACAGGAACATTCAAAGTGCTCCGAAACATATTTTCGACATAACTCACCACTTTGAAGACGCGTCCAAGCTTTTGTTCATGTTTATTGACAGGAAGTTGTTTTTCATGGCTCAAATCAGGAGGGGGATGATGGAGAGGGGAAGCTGCCAAGCAGTTGAAGCTGTACCCTGCAAAACCCGACCCTACATTCCTGGCATGCATGTTGGCTTCCCCCAGTTACGTGCCACCCAACCCTACTTTCCTTTTTCAAGTGGGAAAAAAATCATCAGGGCTTATAAAAGGGTAAGCTAGAGCAAGAACAAATGCGGACAGGTGAGAGAGGACAAGAAACCTCTGTTATCCATCATAGTTATGGAAGAAAAGGGTGGTTTTGGGGCACTCCTCAGCCCTGGAGAGCAGGGCTGAGGCACAAACCCCCTGTTTCATCTCCTGGAGGGAGGCTGTACCAGGGAATGGGCCAGCACAGCAGGATCATTCCCTTTCGCAACTCGGAAGCTTAGAGGAAATTGTGACTCATGGGAGAGGGAAAGGGGAGGCTGGCTGAATACTCTGCCGTGGCAGGTCAGGGCTCTCTACCCCTGGCTTAGGGGCCTCACAGAGGGGCTTGTCACGCTGCTTTCCAGAGGTCTGTAGGGTAGCCAGCTGAGGATGCAAGACCTTCCAGGCAGGTGAGGGAGGAACTGGGGAAACTGGCCAGATGGTAATGAGAGGGGGGAAGAACAGATGCTTACCTGCTCACTGCTGCATACCAGGAGAGAAGGTCAGACATACTTCTTTTTTCCATCACAAGTCCCAGACTATGTCTTCAGGGCATATCCTCTGCTGATTTCAGCCATCTTGAACTTCAGCAAGGAGTATCCTTTCTTGAAGGCCGTGGTGATACTCACCTCCTGCTCCACAGGCTGGTCCTGGTGGAGGAAGCTTGGAGAGGAGCAGGACAAGTCCCTAGGGCACGCCTGGAAAAGGCAAGAGAGCCCAAGATGAGGACCTCAGCCAGCCAGCCAGGACTGGCATCACAAGAAAGCACCATGTGAAACCCAACAGACCCATTGCCCTTGACCTCATGGACACATTCAAAATCACTCAGCGGCCCTGGCACAAATCACTGCTGTGCTCTGTTTAACAGGGAAAGGAGAGATTTTAAGTAAGATTGTATCAAGCTTTTACATTGACAATGGGACTGGTTATTATATACTGTGTGCCTGAGGTTCTTCCACTGAAAGGAGCATAATGCAACACTGGGGGCAATTCTTGATTCCACTTATTCCCAATAATTATTACTTCTTGGCTTGTTGCTACACTATATAGTGTAATGTTATTGCTTGGAATGGTATGTTAACTTAGTTTTTACTGATACCATGTGTTCTCCTTCTTTTATCCCAGTAGTGTGTTAAGAACTGTTTTTCTAAGGATGGTCAAGGGAATATGATTCTAATATTACTGTAGATGATATAAAAAGTTTTATAGACAGTATTCCACTTTTGAACTGGGAGCCCAGAATTCAGCCACGAGGGCCTTAATCAGACATTTGAATTGCACGTTTTGAAGGCTCAGATTGGCTGGTGAGGTAGAAGAGGCATTCACTTGATTACAGGCAACAGCCAGATTGAAAGTCAAGATGCTAGACCTGCACTTAGAAACAAAACAAAAACCTCTGAAAGTTAGGCTTATAATATGCAATTTCAGGCATCATTTGGCCCCAGAAGCATGATTTAAAGCAGCCTGAAAAATACACAGGGACACACTGATTAATACATTATTCTCATGAGTGGGCCCATAAAACCGCACCTGTTGATGCGACAGTCACTGTCTTTGCTGGCAGAGCTGGCTGTTTAGGTCCTCCAAAACTAAGAAGCTGCAAAAGGAGCTACAGCCCAAGGCATACTGACAATTACAAATGACCTTTGCATGCTGTCTGGCCTGGCAACAAAAAGCTGCTTGAAGAAGCAGGTTTTGTTTTATGTCCCCGTGCAGAGATGTGCAAGGTGAGGGCTGGGCTCGGGCTAGCTCTGCAGAGCCCTGTGATGCTCCCAGACAAGGGCATGGTGCAGAGCACAGCCCCACAAATGCTCAGGAGGAGCTGCAGGGACAGCACAGTTGTTCACAGCACTTGGAGGGGTGCATGGGGTGGGAGAGCAGAGGGAATCTGGGCTGCTGGAACTTTCTCCAGGGACCAGAACACAGGAATATGCTCCATTAATTTCTCTGCTTCATGCCAACATTTGCAGTGCCATTTCCTTCTCAGGTCTACATCTGGAGTTTAAGGTTTATCCACCTTTTGGAAGCTGCTGGTTCAGCTCCTGTGTGCAATTACAGCAGGCAGGGACTCTGCACATCTACCTCTGCCACATTCAGGGTTTCTGTGTTTACTAACAGCATGCTTTCCTATTCAGTCATCAAGGTATTTCTCAGTATGTTTTATAGCAGAACAGGTCCAAATTTGAAGGCAGATAGCAACAGCAGGCAGTTTTCCAACCTCGCCAAACTTTTATGAGCACTTCCATAATGACATTTCCAACACTTGGGCCACGACTGCAGTGACAGTTGACGCCTCATACATCATAATCTGCTTTCTATTTAAAAAACAACAACGCTGTTTTATTTATTGCAGGCCATTGCCTTCACACAGGATGAACGTGCCTGGAAACTCCAACACTTTTGTCGCGGCAGCAAGCGGGCTCGCACTGTCTGACACGGTATTCATCAGTGCAGTCATCACTGGGTCCGCACTTGTCTTGTTTTGCAGGTTGCTGCATTGCCTTGAAATGCTACGTGCCCACTCCTGGCATGATTGCTGGAGCTTCAGAGCTTTTCCTAGGGTTTTTATCACCCTCGGGTGTGTCTTTTTGCTCCTGTCCAGAGAGACCTTCAATTATGTTGCAGGCTGGCAACATGTTTTCCTGACTTAGTGACTGCTTATGCACTCTCAGGCAGATGGACATCTGTTTTTCTTTCCCTGGACATTCCCTTTATCTCACTTTCAAAATCTCATCAAAGCTAACTTCTGGGACATCCTGTACTTGTCTGCAATTTTTCAGCAATTACGTGTCGCAGTTTGCATCAAGCACAAAGGAACTAGAGCAGTCACTAGCTCACGCTTACCAGGAGCACCCAGCGGTGAGAGACATCCTGGAGTTGGAGCTGTGGCACCTCAGAAG
Organism: Trogon surrucura; assembly: GCA_020746105.1. Lineage (NCBI taxonomy): Eukaryota > Metazoa > Chordata > Aves > Trogoniformes > Trogonidae > Trogon > Trogon surrucura. The sequence continues at coordinate 46,918,258 of CM036621.1, read as the reverse complement.
GGCCACCTAGCGTGGGACATTGCAGCAGACAATAAGCCAAGGTGACATCTGAAAAGAGAAGACATCTTTAGTAAAGCAAGGGCAGGAGGAATGGGGAATGTGGAGGAGCAGGAGATACAGCAGTTCACCAGGAGGGAGATGAAGTAGATGGGTTTATGGTCAACTCCTAGCTCAGGCACCCTTGGGACAAAGAGAAGGAGGTGACACCAAACCTACCAGTTCCCACACACACAACAATGAAAATACTTCTACTCACTGGCTTATCTGGCGCTTTTCACTTTAAAAAGTGAAGGCAAAGCTTTCTAGCTGTAAGGTTAAGGAGTAACCAAGCTTGGGTGAAGAGATCTTGGATGAAACGTTAGCTTAGGTGAAGTCATTTTTTTCTTCAGCCAAGCCACTGACTTTGCAAAGCACAGCTGGGCTCAAAGTAGGACAAACACCTGTTCTGGAGATCTTCCAAAGCCAGAAGTGTCCAATACTAAGTCTATCTGTTCAAATTAGCCCTAAGTATCCCCATATCCTTCCTACTCTTACTTGAATAATAGTCTCTCTGTTAATAAACACGGGGAAGTACACATCTGGACTGTCTAATCCAAACAAGGAAGGTTGCTCTCATTCACTCTTGTCTGGCCTTCTGAATGTGGCTCCTTCATCTGTCTTTACCTAACAAACTGAGAAGACTCATGCCTTTGAAAATCTGGCAAAAACTTCTGCCCGTGTCTTGCAATCTGTCCAGATCAGCCCATTTCTGTGCTGATGTAGTCTTAACAAGAAACCACCAAGGAAAGAGGTTCCCTTCATCTTCCACAGTGACGAAGCTCCTTGCGTCACCCAAGTTCCATCCATTGTGGAGAGTCCATTGGAAATGAAATCTTATGTTTGAAAACCATCAGACTCTGAAGATGACCTACAGAATCCCTTACCAGCATGAGATAAAAGAACCCCTTGGATCACAGACAAGCTCTGCTGCACCCCTGGCCAGCTTAACTCCCTTCCATTTGACAACCTGGGATGAGAAAAGAGCATTGTTGCCACCCATACAGCCCCTACGGGGGTTTAATGGCAAAGGATCCCACCTCAGAACATTGGGGCCCTCATTTAACTTCCCTGAGATGTGATTAGCTTCACAGTGCTTCCCAGCATCAATACTGGGAAGATCTTGTTTCTGGTTTCAGACAGCTTTTCTTTGCACTCTCCTTTCCCTATATCTGTAACATCAAGGAAATGCTCCCAAATTTCTTTACAACTGACTGAGCTTTCTAAAAGAGAAGCCCAAGGTATTGTTATTTCATAGGACTATTTCAAAAGCTATTGGTCCACAACTTCATAAACATTGCAAGATTTAAGACAGCAAAGTGTGAAGAACAGTCTGTCTGCATGGTTAGAGCTACTGATTCTGGTTTCCCTCTCTCAAGCGCTATACAACATATAAAGCTCAGTATGAACAGGAACAGTTTGCAAATGAATCACTGTTTCTTAATGAGGGGAAAAGGAAAAATAATCCACGTGCACGTCCACAGTCAATCTCTTCAGGGAGAGCTTGATAGAAGCTGCTGAGATCATGATGCCCTCCACACACACTGCACACAGGAATGAGGTGGCCCAAGTAATGCTGGGAAAGATTGTTCTGCTATATTTATTTTTTCAGACAAAAACCTGACCTGGGAAGCATCAACACTGTTCCAGCATGAGGAGGCTTTTTTTTTTTTTTTTTTTTTTTTTTTTCCTGGGACTGATGTGTAGTCTTCTGAAGCTAAAACTGAAATTTCACGCTTCTGGGAGCTTGGGATGTCTTTTAGGGATCAACCCAGTACTCATCTCCAGTCCATCCAGAGATGAGTAATGAGGCCGTATTTTTTTTTGGAATTAGCACGAGGACAAAATGACATTGTGCTGCAGAGCTGTATTTTTAAAGAACTAATTATATGTTTTTGTTATTGTTGTTAGTTTCAGTTACAGGGTAGGGGATCCGATGGTGGGGGAGGAGCATCCTCCTGTTGATCTGGTAAACACATCATCTAAATACAATCTGCTCTAGCAAACAGGCGAGCCCAGGGAGATGAAGGAAACCACATTAAAAACATGATGAAAGTTGCCTCGAGGCTCCTTATGTCACACTTGGGCTTTGGGCAGTTGGTGTTTTTTATTTCTTCCCTTTTTCTTCCGTTAATAAACCAAAACCTAGCATTCTTCACTTTGGTGTTAAAGGCTGAGAAGACACCTCAGTTTCTCTCCTCATACGCATAGGCAAGCATGTGTGCATGCAGCTTGCGTGCAAGAGATGCCTGTTGACTCCTGCCCAAGCTGCAAGCTAAGGGTGTACTAAAAGTTCACGGGCAAGAGGGATCTGGCTTGCTGACCTCCCACTGCCTTTTTTAGGCCCTTCAGCAAATGACCTGCCTCCTTCGGTGGAGGCAAAGCGATTTTCATGGTAAGCAGTCAGCTAAACACCAGTCTGGGCCAAAGTAGCCAATTCCTGTTGGCACCAGAATCCCTTGGCATCTCCCAGTGGCTCCTCCAAGGGTTTCAGGCAACACAGAGAGGAAAGGGGCGATGCCAGCTAGGAAGCCTGTGCACCTTACAGGTATGACCTCCAGCTGATGATGCTGGAGAGGTGTTAGAAAGAGGCAACCCCTCCAAAACGGTGTTATTTCTACCCTGTTGCTAACTCCCTTCAGCAACAACAGAGCTAAATAAAATTCGCATATGGTTTATTTTTGGATTAACCTCATCCTCTCCCCTCTCCCCTCCCAAATTGATTTATGGTGCTATTGTTCTGTACTCTGACCTAACACGCCAAATGCTTTGAGCTTTGCAGCTCACTCTCTGCTCCTTCCATTGCGCAGGTGCAACTGCTGTAAAAGTGAGGGAGAAGAGAGAGAGAGAGGAAGGAAACAGAAGAGAAAACAAGGGGGAAAAAGTTGAGGCTGCAAATGCACACATCTGCTTTCTGACTAATTCAGGGTATGGCACACCCGTATGGGTCCCTTTTTATTGCTAACATTCCTTATAAGTTAAAAACTTTTTTTACCACCCCCCCCTCCCTCCTTTTCCTCCCAACTTCAGATGTCCCAGAGGAATGTTTAAATTATTATGGAATCCCAGCGGAGTTTGCTGCTTCCCTTTTTAATTTGTTCCATGCTAGTTGCTGGTCTTTTAAAGCAGTGCCCAGCTTACTCCTTCCTAAAGGCAAGCTCCTTGTTCCGGCTCTGGCACAGAATTTGTTACAACTTTTTTCCCCAAATCCCTACGGGTTTATAGCCTGGCTATAATAATTTACTCGAGGCTGAAATTTGTGATTACCTGCTCTGATTTTTCAGCTTTTGTTTAAATAGAAATGCTAAAAATACTGACTTGAGCCAATCAAAAAAGGCATTATTGGCCATGTTTTTAACTTGGCCATCTTTCACAGGCGAGCTGCAGTCCTATAAGGCCAACAAAATGCCTGGTGTTATCTAGCCCTAGGCACAGATCGATGCCGTTGCAGAGCCAGACAGAAAAAAAAATTAAAAAATCAATGTGTAGTGAAAAAGGAGAAGGTTGGAACTGGGTTTTGACCGTTATGGTCCAGTGAGATCAGGCAACTAGGGTTGTGGAAGCACTCTCCGAGACCTGCTGGTTTTAACCTCACGAGCCTTCGTTGCCCTTCAACCACTGCTCCAAGGTGGGGAGCGATGGCAGATGCTGAGAAACTGGTCCAAGGTTGTCTAGAAAGTGCATTGCATGAAAAGGACTTAAATTTACTCTTCTCAAAATCAGGACTGCAGCTGCTTGCCTTTCTAATTTTTTTTTTCTTTTTTCTTGCACAGAGCAACTCTGCCTGGCTCTGGTTCCCCTGTAATCCCTTTGTCTGAAGGGAAACCATCTCATCCGCCTTGTGAATGTCCCTTAGCAACAGTTGCTTCCAAACGAAAGGCAGAAAAGCCTCAGACCCAGAGCAGCCACAAGGCGACTGCACCAGGAAATGAAATTTATAAAACTCAGAAGCATTTGAGAAGTCTTTTCAAAATATGGCACAAAGAAAGAACAAAGATGTCCAAAGAATTAGGAAGGGTGACACATCTTGAAACATTCCTTGTTAAGTAAGAGAAGGTACGCGAATACTGGCCACATGTCCTTAACAGCAGCAATTAACACTCTCAAGCCCAGTATTTTTTCAAATCGAGTATTCCTTCGTCATGCAAAAGATTTGTTGTTCATTAAGAAACAAATTTCAATGAAAATGCAATGCTGCAGTTTTGTTGGTGAACACTACTTTTCAGCCAGCTCTGCACCCAAATGCCTTTGAGTATTAACGAAGGAAGCTTCTGTGTTGCTTATGAGCCGGAACCTTTTTGGAATCATGATGGGAGGCACAGTATCATAGTTCTGGTCTTCAGAACAAAGAAAGATGATTCAGTTACTGCACTTAGGAAATCTCCTGTTACCAGCAACGTGGAATAAGACCGAGAAGGAGAAAGCCAGCAAACAGATCACCAAATCCAAGCACGCTTTGGGAGGTGTCTGGGTGAGATGATCTAATGGAGCTTGTCCATTCCTGTGTTACACTTGACAGGCAGGGAATTCCTGGCTAGACCAAAGGGATGTGTTTTCCAGATAACTCTTATTGTCACCTGTGAAGCTGCTTAGGGCTTGTACATTACAATTTGGAGTTGAGAATCTCAGGGTGCCAAGGCCTCGGATGCTCCCTAAAGACACTGGTTGCCTCGTTGCCTGACTCAGCAGTCCCTTGTACCACCTGGTCTGGTTTGCAGCGTGCACAGAAATCTCCTCACAAAAGCAAGGTGGGACCCAGAAGCTTACCCAAAATTCCTTGAAAGGCCCATTCCTTCAGACACATTCAGGTCACAGTGAGGACACACCACACCAGGTTCTTGATCCCACAGGGACATGAACATTTAGTGTCAGAGGAAGACCATGGACCATGAAGCAATTTGAGTGCAAAACCAGAAAGGGATTTAAGGATGTGAGAGCTGCAAGGTGCTGCAAAAGTCATTCAAGGGAGCACAACGTTGCCTTTACATACCTGCTATTGTCAGTTTTCTGCTCCTACCTACAACCATTTCTGACATGGCTTGGACCTCCCCTCCTCTATTGAAGAACGGCTAATATCCCATTGTTGGGATGGGGCCTTCCAGGGAGCTCTTGAGAAGACTCACAGAAGCTTCACCACAGCTTTGACACAAGGCATCCTCAAATTGACAACTCTTCTCTGAGGTACAACAGTTTCTTTTGATGCATGGAGAAAACCAGGAGTTCCCCTGGCAAAATACCTGACCTTGGCTGGATGCTCATCTCAGAAGTCCTGGTTCACTGGGACTTCAGATAGGCCCGGTACACCACAACACACCATTTGGATATTTGTGCAGAGAGCAATCACTGTGTCCTTCACATGCACTTATTCAGGAAAATAACGAATTTGTCTGAGAATAGAGTGGTTCAGTGCATTTCTGCCCAGATAATTAAAAGTTACTCTTGATTCATGGAGTCTAGAAAGACGTGACAAGGGAGAGAGCTGAGACCGGAATCATAGAATCATTACGGTTGGAAAAGACCTTCAAGATCAAGTCTAACAGTTATCTAACTCTGCCAGGTCCACTTCTAAACCATGTCCTTGAGCACCATATCTAGACGGCTTTTAAATAGATCCAAGGAGGCATTTCAACCAGTTCACAGAATCACAGAGTTACTGAGGCTGGAAAAGACCTCTGAGATCATTAAGTCCAGCCTATGACCCAAGACCATCAGTTCCCCGAACTAGTCCTGAACTGGTAGTCCTCTCTGCGGTGAGGAGCAATTACAGCTTTTCCACTGCCCGAAGGATGGCTAGAGGTCCATTAACTCCTCTTACTGCTCTGAAGACATGGAGAGGAAGATCGTGGTGGTACCTTGAGCTGGGTGAAACACCTCTCCTCCAACTCAAGTGCATGTGCCACTTGTCTGCTTTCACATCTTCTCATTTCCAGGTTTCAGTTTCTATCAAACCAGATCTATTAGTTCAGCTTGTGGGGATGAGGGATTGGTGCTTTGTTGGTATTTTTTTTTAATATTTTTCCTAATTTCATTTTAATCACAGGGCTCCACCCATGTGCTGCTTTGAAAGATTCTGTTCACTGGTACCCAAAATCAAATGTAAAACTTAGGGGCAGACAATCCCCAGGAAACGAACATCCACCGACTCTCCTGTGAACCAAGACAGCTGATACTACGTGCCTTTATGGGGAAAATTAATTTTATGTATAATTCTCCCTTCCATGTCTATGTGTGGTATCCATACTGTTTCAATTTCTGTGTGACAAAATGTATTATTGATAGGAACCAGACCTGCGGCTGCTTTAGTACTTAGATATCTAAATACTTGCCTGCAAGTACCATCTATCACTAAAGTGAAAAACCATGTCACTTGCAATGTCCTTTGGGAAGGAGAAAACCACAATTCTTTCAAGATTTGCCAGTTGCTTTACAAGTTAAGCCTGTCAGTTTAGCACTAAATCTTAGACTTAAAATGGTAAAATGAAAAAGAGAAAAAGAAAAAAACGGTCCTTGTTTCAAAACTGGAAAATTGAGTTTGTCTGAGATATTTTATGCTTGTGTTTGGGACTCGCGATGATTGATTCATGGGTTTGGGAACTGCGTGTGCTGACAGCTCTGAGCGTCCTGCCTTCATTTTGCGAGCATGGATTAGCTCTACCGTAAACAGGCTGAAAGGAAGAGATGAGTGAGTAAACAACGGTGCTCCCTGGCTTGCCATCACCTACCACCTGCAAGCCATGAGCTTTCCAAGCAGCCAGCCTTCTACTTCACCAGAGAGGTGAGGGTTTCCTGACCCCTGCAGGAGCCAGATGCAGAGCCACAGAGTTGCCTGGAGCTGCTCTCAGCCATCCAGACCATCAACATCCCAATTAAGACCAAAAACTCACATCCTCTCCTCGACCAAAGTGTGAGACCTTCAAAGGAGGAAGGTTGGATTGAAGCATTTCAGGGTGTAAATGCTGGAGTAATGGGGATCAAGGAAGATGTGGTCTGGCTGCTGAAGAGAGCAAGAGCATCTCTCTTGTTAGGCCTAGGGATTTTAATCTTCCTGCACAAGGCAAAGAGCAGTTTGCTGTTCCTGTAGCTCTGCTGTGCTTCCATCTAGTTGTTTTGCAATGGGGAGGTTTGCAACAGGCCACATTTAATGGGACTCTTTTCTCACCCTCCTGCCTGTCCCAGCAGGAGATGGCAGATGGAAGAAGAGTCAAGCAGCAATGTCATCTGTGGCGCTGGCCCGCAGGCGGTGACACGTGCCTATCTGGCCCTGGCAGACAGACCTCACCGCCACATCTGCCTTTTAACCTCACGTTGCAGCACTGGGGGCTGTACTAGACACTTGACAAACATCTGGAAAACAACCACACTGTAAATTTGCCGGACACAAACTCATCACTTTGGCCCTCCCCCTGTGGTTATCCCATGGTGAGCTAGTGACTGACCTTACTCCCCCCATGCTGGGAGCGTTTGGGACCATGAATCACAGTACTGCACTCACTTGCCCAGAACAGAGCACCACCAGTGCCACTGGAGCAGTGACTGGTCACAACGTGAAGAAGCATGCCTACTACGCCTCTGTCCATTTCTTTTGCAAATGTGTTAGCATGCTTGCCTTAAAACACCTCCTGAAACCAGTGATGCCACCAACAGATCACGCTGACAGACTAGTTTGAGGACCTGCTCAGATCTGCAAATACCACAAATTCACACAAGCTGCATCCCTTGTGGGTGCTGTTCTCAAAGATCTTCACTTTGGTCTAATGCTCTCTGTGAGTCCAGCAAACCCCGGATCCCTCATCCCGGGTATTTGCCACAGGGATCCTGGCACTGTGAAGGACAGGATCAAGCTGAGGAAAGAAAAAGGCTATATTTACACTGCTCCCTATCAGGAGAGAGACCACAGGATCTGTGTTTGAAGGGAGAGGGTAAAACATTCTCATTCACAACATTTAATGAAAAGCATATCCTTTTTCCCCTGCCACCCTGCCTCTGAGGCAGTTTTCACAGAGATGTCAGTTTTCAATTTCTTTTGTGGGTTTACTGAAGAGCAGAGAAGTCCATCTTTTCATCAATAAAATAGTAAAACCGCGCTAATTCTGGCAAAACAAAAATCAAAACAAGAAGAGTGAAAGAAAAGAAGGGGTTGTTTCCTAGGGAAGGTCTAATACCATTTTAGCTGCAGTTTGCAGCGGAGAATAAGTCCCACTTACATTACTACTCTTCGAGGTCTAATTGTCATTAGACCTTAATTGTATCTTGGTTCGCTTTGGAAAGCAAAGAAAGCAGCAGCCGGTACTGGCTGTCGAATGCAATCATCTGCTCTTTTGATATGCACGTGTGCGTGTCTGTTATCTCCTTTGATCTTTACATAAACTAAGAAGAAGGAGCTGCTGTGATCCTACCATACCTGACAGCTTTACCATCCAGAAAGCTTTACAGTCCGTTCAAGGGCTCAGACTCCAGGGGTGCATGGTTGAAGCTGTCTGAACCAGATACAGCCTTGAGAGTCCTTGTTTTATTTCTTCTGCCACCCCTTTTGTCTTGCTGCCACGTTCAGCAGGTGCTGCTCTCCTTTTCATAGCAGATCCTTTTGAAAAGACATCAAAAAGCTTCATTAGGCACAGGAAGTGATATTTGCTTAGGCCATGTTCATTCCCTAATTACCACATATTATCTTCCATTACTAACAAGTGGAAGTGGCCATAAGGGCTGTATTTTTAAGTTGATTTCAGGAGAGAAAAGCGAGTGGCTGCCTAGAACATGTGAAAACAGCCTCCTCCATTTTGTGCCATTTAAACTCGGCAAGTGACTGCTTGATTGAGGCACTAGGGAGCAGAGCTGGGAGCCTGAGCTAAGACTGAAGTTTCACCATTCCTCAAAACAGGCTAATGTTGGTCCATGGCAGGGTCCAGCACAGTATTCGGCAGCTCCCCATGAAGGTGCTTAGAGGCTCCACACAGCCTGCACCAGAGCTGCTGTTTGCCCTTCGTTCACCATCCTCATTCCCTTTTCCTCAAATAATCTGTGCAAACATCAGGGATAAAAACTGGGAGATTTTCCCAAAACTACTTTTTTTTTTTTTTTTCACCTTCTTTTATTTACCTGTTTATTTTTTACTTAATTGCCTTTCCTGGTCTCCATGGGATTGGTTTGCCTCCTCAGTTTTTCATGCTGCAGAGGTTCAGCTGTGCCTCGGCTGCTCCCTCACGCACCTCCTCACAGAGTGGCTTTGTGTTGGTCCAGCCCTCCCTGTGCTGCGAGCACATGTTTGGACTCAAGGGGCTGATTTCTGGGACTCTGTGGTTTAGCTTTCTAATGATGCGTGAATGCTGGGGGCAATTTGTATTTTTCCTTTCATAAATAGATGTTCTGTTTCTTTGGATTTCTGGTGGTGTGAGGTTTAGCACATTCATTACTCTCAGCGTTTCAGGACTGAAATCCACCCCCTAAAAAATAATAATCAGACAGTTCGTGATTTTTCTTAATAACATCCAGCGGATGGAAAGCAACTTCCTCCCCCTCAAAGCAACAGTGATTCAAAACATGAGGGCTAAGTGAGCAAAGTCATAGCATTTCAAGAGCAATACCAGTAGCAAAGTCTAAAGCCCTGTGGCTAGAGAGGCGGTGAAAAAAGGCCTGGGACCAGCTGTGCCACCTAAAATGGAGATTCATCCAGGAAGGCCATTACCACAACAGCATTATCAGCTTCACTCTGAGATGAAATTTGGTCAGCACACCAATTTGCCTGGCCCTCATGTAACCCTGCGTACGTTTCATACTGTTCAGGATGCATCCATTCCACCACACGCCTTTAAAGAGGTGCTTCAGTCCTCTCTGAACAGGGATTTTTTTTTTAGGCACATTCAGAATGATCAGGGATACAATTGCAAAACACATTTTTATTTTTATACAGTATAGGTCTTGCAGTTAGTCTGCACCAGCAAGGACAATTTCATGCATCAGCACATCAGTAATTAGCACAACAGATCAGCATTTCTGCTTGCGATGTATAGAGCAGTCAGGATAAAATGTTCACCATTGGGAGGAGAATTATTTTTTGACCGTGTCTGGTATAACACAGTTTATCAGACATGGATGAGGATTAACATGCAATAGTTGGGTTTTGGTTGCCTTTGTGCATCAGAAGTGCAAGGAATACCCTTGGGCTCCTTCATACTTCCCTTCATCTTGTAATTCATACAGGCTCCTTCCTATCCGAGCACGGTAGCCATACAGAAGGCTGAAATTCTTCTGCACCAGTGTGGTTTTTGTCATGCGCGGTTCAGAAATGCTAAAGCAACTCCTGAAAGAGCTGTTTTAGCTGATTTTGATGCTGTGAAATCTCCCTGCGCCAGAAGTGTTAAGCTGCTGCCAAGCCATCTGTTTGGATATATCTGGGAAAAAAACCACTGTTCCTAATGCACAGCGGTGTGGCATCAGCTTTCTTCTTCGACAAACCTCATGGCTTTGCCAGGCACTGATTCCTCTTGCAGGGTGACAAGAAGGCTCGCTGTCCCTCTTCGCCACTGATTGAGGACAGCAGTTGGGAGTCCTGCTGTTGATCAGCCTTGCCCCACAAATTAACTGCAGTTAGGTCAAGTGGTTTTGAAAAACACGGTGGAGGCTCACAGCCTGCTAGGAGTGCTGGCTCAATGGTCTTCATAAGAAAACCACAAACAAAATCAGAGCAAACGATGCACGTATCTGTGACCAGGCCCTGGAAGAATTTCTGTGAAGAAATCTGGAGTTCTGTAGAGATGGTGAAAGTCAGATCACCATGAGGCTGGGAAGCAACCAGATGGAACTTTCTGATGGTGTCACTCTGTCCTCATCACTTGGCATCTTCTCTGCTAGCTTCCTGTGACATTGGTGGCCTCTCAGATCTAGGCTTGACCCAGATCAGCAGATCCAAAGCCCTCTCTGAAGCACTCTATGGTTGTGGGAGCCACATCTGACTTTTCCATAAATAATGTGGCATAACATATACACAAACACATGAGAAGCAAGACTTTCCTGGGGTATCAAAAGCATCTGCGGTGCTTCAGTAAGCACAGCTTGGACTGGGTCGAAGTCTTGGTGCTGTGCGGCATAAAGGGATTCCCAGGGATGCCAAGAGACCATCAAGGTCCCGTCTTGGCACCTAGGAAGGGACATTTCTCCTGGAGAGGGGATAGGTGTGCAAAGCATGCAGGGTCTTTCTCTGCACTACAAGGTCAGAGCAGCAGGGTCATAATCAGAGCTGTAATCTGAATTAGCCATGGTGAGTGTTGCGGCAAGAAACTGTAAAAACCATGAATTGCTCTTTCTATTTCTCAGAAAACTTGTCAGGACAGCCCTGCCTGTCTCGCTTTGCATTTCCTCTCTTGACCACGGTCAGCTTTACCTCCAGACCTGTGTGCTATGGGCAGCCAAAACTTGGGCTGGGGGAACCTGATGGCTGCAAGATTTTACCCAGCCTGTTGTGTTGCCGTGACAGAGGGCAGGCAAGCTACGTGTGGGCTGCAAGTTGAGCTATGTCATTCCTTAAGACACCGCAATCTTCCTGATTGCATGACTTCATCGCGGCGCTGAAATCTTCACGATTTATGGGGATTTTCATGCAACTGGCTCTTGTACAGGGCTTCTTTTCTATTTATTTCATGTTTCACATGACTTTTTGCTTTTTTTTTTTTAAATGTTTTTTTTTCATAATGCAATGCTTTATATTTTTGCAATGCATCCAAGTAATCGTGGGCGAAGTGCTCCTCTGGAACAAAGGGGAAAAAATGTTGTACACGTCACACTATGGGCAAAGTCTCGAGCATGTCTGGGAATATCGCTTTGCCAGGAACCAAGCAGGCTTTTCACATGCACTCAGTGGGCCACACAGCCTAACAACAATACACACACTCAGGCTCAACAGTAATGTATAAAGTGGCCTTGTGGTAAGAGCTGAACTGTATTTCTGTTGCATTTTCTCACCCCTGACCTGGTAGGAGTTTGCCATCTCACACACTATCATTGCATAGGGACCTCTAGAGATCATCTAGTCCAACTCCCCTGCCAGAGCAGGACCACCCAGGGCAGCCACCCAGGAACACGTCCAGGCAGGTTTTGAATGTCTCCAGAGAAGGAGACTCCACACCCTCTCTGGGCAGCCTGTACCAGGGCTCTGTCATCCTCAACAGTGAAGAAGTTTCTCCTCATGTTGAGGTGGAACTTCCTATGTTCTAACTTAAACCCGTTATTTCTTGTTCTATTGCTGGGCACCACTGAGAATAGATTGCCCCCTTCCACTTGACACCCATCCCTCATGTTTGTATACGTTAAGATCCCCTCTCAGCCATGTCTTTTCAAGGCTAAACAGCCCCAGTTCTCTCAGTCTCTCTTCATAGGAGAGATGTTCAAGCCCCTTAATCCATTGGACTCTCTCCAGTTGGTCCCTGTCTCTCTTGCATTGGGGAGTACAAAACTGGACACAGTATTCCAGGTGTGGTCTCACCAGGGCAGAGTAGAGGGGGAGGAGAACCTCCTAGACCTGCTGGACACACTTTTCTTAATGCACCCCAGGATCCCATTGGCCCTCTTGGCTGCAAGGGCACATTGCTGTCCCATGGACAACTTACTGTCCACTAGGACTCCAAGGTCTTTTTCCATGAGGCTGCTTTCCAGCAGGACCATGTCTGACCATGCATGCAGCAGGAGATGAAAGAAGTCTGTGCAAATATACTCATAAAGGAAAACATTTGCCATACACAGATACTTAGATCTTCTCTGCTCCTAAAAAACCAGCAATAACGCTGCACATTTCCGAACATCATCTCCAGGATCTTAACTACTCTACCTGTGTCGGCCAACAGGCCTATCCTGGGCCATCAGATGCTGTGGAGCAGTTAATATTTGCAAGTGCTAGGGGTGCTGTCCACAACTACAGTATTAAAATTTTCTTATTTTTATTCTTAGTTAATGAATTTTAATTTTACTGAGTTATAAAGCCAACTAATTGAAAAGCTCTCTGCATGGATGAGATTAGCTTGCCAACCAGGAACTGTCACTGTTAGCTGAGTGGGAGATTTGCATGGATAGCTCTCATTAAAGCTAATGCAAGTCATATGTGGCAAGAGAGTAAGCACACTTCAGAAGAGCTGGGCTAAAGAGCATGTGCAGTGAAAAAGCAGTGGGATACTTGTGTGAAGACTGGGATTGCACAATCATTAGGTTAAATAAAGCTTTTCTGTCAGATACCCCACAGTTTCTAGGATAAGGGTGAGGAACTCAACAGAACAAGAAAAATTTAATGCACCTCCCTTCTCCCCTGATGCCTCGATCAATGTATAAACACTATCTGCCACCTGTAGGTGGTGATACCTGGAAGTGTAGGCCATGATGGCAAAAAGTGTACAAACACATCAACCGGTCCCAGCCCCAGGGTGTTTACAGTCCAAGACATGTGAGAAGATGCAAGAAAAATGGAGGGGGGAAGGTGTCAAAGAGACAACGATAGCCAGCAAAAAACCAACAAGCAACAAACTCTGGTATTAGCAGCAGTTGTGTTAATTACGCTTCACTGCTATCGTGCCAAGGGCCTGTTTAAGGAGAAAATTTGGAAAAGGAGAGCAAGTTTGATCACTGCAGGGACAGAAAGTTTGATTTCACTTCCATCTGTGAGAGGAAATTCTGAAATATTCTCTTTTCCCTCCACAAAGTTTAGACTGGGTAGAATTAGTGAACTTTAGTCTTTCATTCCAGATTTCCAAACGTCCACTTGTCCCATCACAGAGACAGCTGCTACCAGGTATCTGTCAGGCTCAAAAACATATTCAGGCATTCATGCAACATCTGTACACAGCATCAGGACATCTAGGGCACTCTGAACACCCGGTACTGATGATATTCCCAAAGACCCACTCACCCAATGCATCAGATTCAAATGCAAGCAAGACCACGAGTCACAAGCTGCACCCTCTCCTCCTCAGCACAGCTGAAGAAAACCAGGACAGTCCTGGTTGCACACAATCACAAGAAAATCGCAGGAAAGCCCCAGTTCCAAGGAGGACCCGAGTTGCTGGGAGCTGTCCAGACTCAGAGCAAGAGTATTTTGAAGCGGCAAAGAGCTTCAAGATAAGAGACAAAGTATTTCCATCTGTTAGACAGAGAACGAAAGCAGACACATTAGGAGTGGGATTTTTGGAAGGATCCAGCAGCAGAAACCTGTCAAGAAGTGGCTTGGAAAACCCTTATCTGGCTTGACCACAGTCACACAAGAAGGCAGGAGCAAAGAAGAGACTTGTTTTCCTACCTTCTCATACCGTTTTGATTTCAACGCATCATTCTCCTGAAGAGCCTACTTGGCTGGTGTATGCACAGTCAAGCAGAGATGATGCACATGGCCTTACCTTTGGTACACTGGAAAGCTTCAGGTCAAGACAGATTGCTGGAGAACATTCTGATCAGGAGCACTCATGGGCTCAAGTTTAGGAAAGGGAAAGAGAGAAACAACTGTAGCATGAACACCTTGTCACAGACACTACCCTGCGCAGTATGCTTGTCCTTCCAGGCACAGCTGGTGGCCCCTCAACATCTGCTCCTGCCCATTCATCCCTGTGGAAAACTACAGCATCTGTTTACTTGCCACTGCTCTAATTCACAAGTTAGTCTTTTCAGAGGCAAAGAAGGCTGAAAGCAAACTCAGACTTCCTCTGTCCTGCATTTGGCTTCATCTCTGACCCATGGAAAGAGAAATGCTGTCCTTCTCATGACTCTTTGGTCAATCCCATCAAAGCCTTGCCAGCTGACCCATGCTCTTCTCTCTCCCAGATGCCGACTGTTGCTTTTTCCTGTGCCTTGGTTTATTCTGAGCTAAGTCGCTTGAAAGGATGATCAAAGCTGAATAACCTCTACTGTTTTCTCTCAAATACTTTCTTCGGTCACCTCCCTGGGTTTTCTCTTAAGTCAGAACAAAAGGTAACCGAAATGACATTTACTGCTGGCATAAGTAAGTGTCACAAACTGCAACCTCTTCCAAAAAAGTTCTAGGTTAAAGCCCTTGTAAATGCATTGAAAACATCTTTTCATCCCTAAAATAGATGTAGCTTCTGAGGAAAAGGAGACTGCAGCCTGCCTGTCAGCGTAAGCATTTTCCCCTGGGCAGATGGCTTTTTCCCAGGGGAAACCATGAAACAAAACTGTGGTGGAAAACCGGCATGTTGACAGTCTCATTAATTAATCCTCTCCTAGAACAAATTCTTCGTAAATGCTGTAATGAGCCAGCTAAGCATGTTGTCTACAGAGGAAAAAATAAATAAAAAAAAAAAAGTAACAAAAAAGTTGCAAAACAGATTCTCTTGCAAAATCCTTGCCTGAGAACTCCAAACCTGCAATAATCTTTGGCTCACACCACAAGAAAAGGTACCTCTGGCTTTATCTTTCACCCAACACTTCCCTCACTGCCAAATATTTTAAAACCTCACAGCAATGCATCTCTCAGACTGACTGCAGGTCGGGGGGATGTGGAGGGGAGGCAGGAAAGTAAAGCAGTTTGGCCAGCAGATGCCTAAATGCCATTTTTGCTCCATGTACATCAACTGCGGTTAAATTTCATGCCTGGAGCAAGACATGTTCTCCAGCTGTTTGCATCTAATAGTTCCCCAGTGGAGAAACCAGGTGTCCTACCTGAGTGTTCATACACATGCTGTCAGCCACCATGCTTTTCAAAACCGAGTATAAAACAAAACCCAGAGAGCAAGCCCGAGTCCACCAGGTGCGATCTACCTCCTCACCTGGGGAAAATGGCTTCAGCACGTGCCACAGATATGAAGGTCCCTGTTCCCAAGGTCTCACAGCTCAGAGGCTGTACTAAGTGCCTTCTCCCCCACTTCTCCTTTCAACCACCAAAAAAAAAAAGGAGGGATGTACCTGTTTTTGTTCACTTCAACACGCCTCAGTGTATGCTGACAGTTGCTTCACTCGCTGTTGCCATTGGAAGGGACTGGCAGAGCTGGGGCAGGCAAGGTGAGAATCGCATCAGATACATCAGGGAGTCAAACTGGAACCATATGGATAAAGCATGAGAAAAATGGGGGATGAGTTTCATGGTTATTCAAGCTTGACCCTTAGCCCCTGCTTTCATTTCTCACAGTCCTGCTCTGCTCCAAAGCACCCTTACAGCATAATTTTCCTTTTCCTTGCATGGGGTTGCTGTTCACTGTAATTCTTCCCATGTATTTCTCTGATGAGACTGACCAGTGCATCCTTGCAGAGGATTGTCATCACTGGACAGACAGAAGAACTGCAAGACAGCAAGGAAAGCTCATTCTGCAGAACAGGGGAAATAGCTGTAATGTTTTCTTTCCTTTTATTTTTTTTTGCTTATAAAACCTCAAAAGCAGCTAGGGAGTTGTTGGAGGAGACAGATGCTGCAGGGCAACACATTGCTTCACTGTAGCCCCAAGCACCCATTGCTGACAGAAGCCAGACCTGGACAGTGCAAATTAAACCCAATTGATATTAATGAATGGTAAATCAAGCCCTGCTTTACGGAGACCTGAGGCAATGCCCACATAAAACCAAAAGAAATTCACCTTCCTCCTGCTCTCTGCTTCCTTCATTTTAGCTCCACTGGGATAGCAAAAGCAATATCCACATTTAGGAATAAGTTAACATAAACCCTTGTAGGTAGAAAATACAATTACTTCTAAAATAATCATTAGGAAGAGTGTCCAAGACCTGCTCCAACATGAGCTGGTACAAGCCAAATACTGCTGCTGGAGTAACACTTCAGTATTAGTCTAAACTTAAAATGAGGAATAGCACTGATTTCAGCATAATTGGTGGACAGATGCAACTGACAGTAGATACAGTTAGCTGAACCTACATTAGTCATAGTGTAAGAGCTAGAGGAAAGTTAACTTAGACACCCGGGGTCCTGGCTTCCTACAGGGCAATGGGCATAGGAGGATGTACCATCTTGAAAATTTAAATACCTTTTTCATCCAAACTGGAAAACTGCAACAGTGAATCACTCCCAGCCTCTCTCACCGGATCCTTTCAGCCACCACTTTCTAGGGCTGCGTGAAACATTTTAAGATGAAGCAAAGCAGTCAGAACAATTTTAAAAGTCACAAGGGACTGGAAGCCTGGAAATCCAGTGTCTCTGCTGTATTTTTGTTTTTTATTTTTTCTTTCTTTTAATAGAGGGGAAGGGACCTGGCAGAAGACTCTCCTCACAAGCTATGGGTGACCCTGCTCCACCAGGTTTAGCTGCATGAATAGTATCTTTATCCGAATTTGAAGAAATAATTTTTCAGGGATGGTCCTAACTGGGAATTGCCAAATATTTGAATTTTGCAACATGCAGATTTTTTAAGTGAGGAATTTCTATTAGTCATTAATGTTAACATTTTTGTATAATTTGACCAACACAATTATTCAGGATCTGAGACAACACAGGGTCATACCAGTTTCAGCTGATCTTCTGCCAGCTTGCTTCAAATGACAAACCTCCAATGGAAACTGAACTATAGTTTGAACGCTCTGTGGGTAATTTATGATTCATCCACCTGATTCACTCCCATGTCCAGTTCCTTGAGCTACTGGGATACATTCCACCTCTCAAGAAAGAGACTTGTGATTTCTTCTTTCTAAGAGTATAAACTGGCTCAGCTCATCAAAATCATATCTTCCACTGTAAGTTACTATAACACATACATACAGCTATGAAGGCGGATCAGTTTGGGTTTGGATTATTGGTGGAAGAAGTGGGAAACAGATTCTAACTCTTCTGCACTAGCTTTAATCACACCTTCTCTGATATGGGTATCCACATGAGCTAACTCCAGCCCTATCATCTTTTAATACTGCACTGGGGCAACACCTGCAAAAAGATTTTTGTGGTCCTTGAACAAGAACTGTGTACATCACAGGCCCTTCTCCTGCCAGCTTTAATCTCATGACATAATTTCTCTCATTTTCTAGTCAAAGTCCTCTGCGGGCAGACGAAATCAAAAGTTTTTGCAAAAGAAGTGAAAAGACTAAAGCTGCCAAGAAAGAAAAAGCCTCCCGTTTTTGGGTTTTTTTTCCTGGTTTGCTTTGCAGGTTACCTCCAGTTGTGGTGAGCACCAGAAAGGCAACAGGGCAAGTTATACCAAAAATACTCCTTACACCAGCTGCCATGACATATTCTGCACAGCTACAGGAGTAACATCTGGATGTGTCCCGCCCACAGGACACAAATTTTTTAACAAAGTAAAAAATTTAACGAAGTACGTTTTGCTGAGGCTTAACTATCTTCAGCAGTGCCTGAACAACAGAGGAACTCATTTGATTAAGCTATGTGAAGGCTTGCACTCCAACACAAAAGCAACCAAAAACCAAGATACAGAATAGGAATATTTTTCACAGAGAAGTAGGAAAGAGATAAAAGGAAACACTATTTGACCATGAAGACCATCAGCTAAGAAGCCAGAGAGGTGCCACAGGAGACTTAGGCTGTGTTTATGACACTAGTATGCACGCTCTCGAGTCTGTCTCTCAGGAGGCACTCCAATCAAATGCATCACCTCAGTCCAGGTGTGAATCCTGAATCCTTTCTAGCTCTGTTTCCTGCTTCAACCAAACATACTTCCAGCCCAGCACTGTGAATTGAGAACATGTAGATGGACACCACCAAACATCTTGAATAAGATGCAGTCTTGAACAAGACAGACTTCCAGAAACTACTGTTAATGACCTTAACAGTGTTCACACCGTGAACAGTGCGACATGGACAAGTGTGTTACCCTGAAACCAGTGACCAAAACTCATGTGGAATTTCCCAGCCAGTAACTTGATTTCCCAGACCTTCATGCCTTTCCATCCAGGCTGCACTCTCATTGCTTTCTTATCTCAACAAAAACTTCCTCAGAATGTGCTGGACTCTGTAGTTGGATAATATCTATAATATGAATTTCTAAATATGGTCATGAATGGACAAGATATTACCTCCACCCTCTCAGAAAATAAAAAAAAAAAAAAAGATTTCTATCACACTGTGAAAAATGTAGGTGGGCTCAGTGGTGAATGCACCTCTGGGGATTTACAGAGAGGCTGCTCAGAGCTCAATAGAATCACGCCTTTAGTTTTGGCAAAGGTCAAATGCCACAACATTTCAAAGCTGCCTGCAAAAGTAAAACCACGGCAGCAGAAAATCTACAAAATTTGTTAAGTGCTCTGGAAGTAGAGACCATCAGGGCCAGCTCTCTGCTGCAGCACCCTCAAAGCCATACCCCACCAGGGTGACCTGCACATTCTTGCCTTGCGCCATCCTGAGCTATGCTGCACACAAAACACGTGTTGTCTGTCTGCCTCATATGCAAGCACGCATGATACGTGGTGTCAAAGAGCTGCACAGGTGAGAGAGTTAGGTACTCAGAAGCTGGAAATACCTGACCCAAGCTTATCTGGGTAGCCATAACACAGCTTCCTATGCAGTCTTTTTGGGAAATGCAGGGAGTCAGGTTGCTAAAGGCTGTATCGAAGTACATGTGTAAGATTACAGAGGTAACAATAAATATGGCATTTCTCAGCATTTGAACACTTGACTTCACCTACAAAAATTTAAAGTTTCCTGAGTTTTCTTTGGTGTATGGCGACCAGAATTTAGTAAGTAAAAGCCACAGCATGCCAGAAATGCATGAACTCCAATGGGCGTCCAAAGGCACCCCTCATAGTACTTTTTCCACAAGACACAACTGCTATTACCGAGAGGAGGCAGGGTGTTGTGTTCTGGTTATTTGTTGTGGCCCAGTCCCAGCCAATGGACCTCCAAGAAGAGAAAGGTCCCCCCAGGAGACTGAAATCAAGGACCCTCCACACCTCCAAACTCACTGTTCCTAAAACACGTGTTGTGCATTTCTAAGGGCAGAGCCATGCCAATATGGAGCTATTTCCACAGGCTTTCAAAATCCTTCTGAATGCTGCAAAGCAGAGGTAGGAAGTGACAGAGTTTCAATGCAATTAACTGATGCTGCACGCCACTCATGGGATGAGGAGAGGTTATTTCTCAAAGCCCAAGGTCATACGTCTGCTGTACAAACAAAACCTGCTTCAAGGAAAGGAACAAGAGATTTTAGCAGCTTTGACCCTTCCTCTCACCAACCTGGGAAGACATAGGCCTGAGTAGTTTTGTAATGAGGCAGTCTAAGACCTAGCCCCAACTTTTGCTGTGCCCTTGAGCGGCCTCTCAATCTCTGCTATATAAACCCAGCACCCAATGAGATCACACAGGAAGAGGTCTCTACAACCACCAGACACCTCTACCTGCCTGCCTTCCTTCTGTGGAGACTGTGGTCCTCCACTCTCCATCTGCAGCCATAGCTGCCCACAAACACGTCTCACATTGCAGCACAAGGCAGTGGCAGTCATGTCTAAGAAGGTTATCCTGGTCATTACCTCTAAGTAAGGCTGCCACTGGACAGCCCTCTCTTTGGGGCCAGATTCCTCTCCTTATGCGTTGGTTATTGCTCCCTATAATGACCTTTTGAGTACCTTCAGCCTACTTCAAGACAGTGCCATACCTCTTGCACACAACATTCAGCTTAACAACAGCCAGGAAATAATGAAGAGAAAACTTCCTCCCTATTCAGTTTTTTTGAAAAAAACTCCAACCAACCAAAACCAAACAAAAAACCATACAGCCCCACAATGGTTGCAATCTCCAGATGATCATTTTTACATGCTTTGCAAAAGCTTCTTCCTCTTTTGTCCCTGTTCCCAGAGCTGCAGGCTCAGGTAGACCAGATCCATCTCATAGGAGCATGGTTATCATTGCTTCTTCATGGTCTGGCTGCTCCAAAAAATCCCAATTAGATGTTCATGGAAGGACAGAAAGGCAGGGCTGTTCCCTTCTGAGAAAGTCCTGAGCAGATTTGCAAGGGGAGAAACACTTCTGAGGGTGGAGGGGATTTGATTTTTAAGTGACTGTAGTTGTTTCAGAATAACGCCTTTGGACTTTTCACACCTGCTCCCCCCGTGCCAATTACACTGCTCTCATTATTCTCTGCAGAGCCATGGATACCAGGCACTTTCTTACTGAAATTACCAGTGAGTCAGGCTCTTGGCATCACTGTCGTTGGCATCACCTCAAACTCACTGAGTGTCCAGGACCTGCTGCACCCAGTGTTTGCTCACTCAGATCCCAAACTAATGTGGTCAAGGTTGGCATCTCCCTGCCACATTGGGGTACAAATGAAGAGCTGAGTGGATAAATACTCTGGATCCTTCAGGACTGTATTTTTCTAACGTCTTGACCTCAAGAAGCCCATATAAGACTCTGTTCAAACTTGCTCTATATCTCAGATGAACTGCTCTCATCATGTATGATCATCATCAACTGAACCTTCAGACTTTAAACATGCAACAAAAGCAAGACTGTAAACAGAAGAGCTGAGCACATCAAACTACACCAGAGAGAGCCATGGTCAAAATACCATTTCATCCTTAAATGCCTAAGACACATACATGCCTTTTCTTTCCCACCGATAACGATTACTACAAAGCACAGAAGTCTAATGGCAAATAATTGCCCAATTTGCAATGATTTGACATAAGATTCAGGCACATCCCTCCTCAGCCTCCTTTGAACATTCACCCTTGCACTTGGCCCCTTGCCCTGGGGAGCACCGGAGCAGTTACCTTGTCCTGCGACACCACTGGCTGCCCCTGGCTCCTTCCTGCTGTGTGTCTCCTCTACCCCCTCACCCCTTCGTTGCAGCCTGATGCTGCTCTCCAGCGCAGGTGAGAGGCTGTGTGAACAACAGGGAGTAAGCTTGGGAGAATTATTTTTAAACCCATTAAGGGAGTCACCTAGAGTTTTATGGTGCTCTGGTTTTAAAGCTCAGGAGAGCCTGCATTTGATGTGGAACATACAGCCCGCAGGCATCATTTCACAGAGTGTTCGCCTTTTACCCCATGCTGCCACGCCAGTTGCCAGTTATCTCGCCTCGCTTTGATGTCTCCTATGCTAACACTGACTTCCACACTAGTGGAAGAAATCTCAAGAGATACTCCATTATGAAAACAAGACCCAGAGATGCAGCTGACGTCTTAAGAACATAAACATCTTAAGATGAGCAGGGAAATTTTCAAACTTCAAGGACTCTTTGGCTCTTCTACTTTTCGACTCACTGATTTCATTAGAGAGCAGTTTTCAGCAATGCTAATTGTATGTTTTCCCTGAGCTGTGCAAAGTTATAGGCCAATTATTTCTCCTCCGCCCCTGTGATGCATGTGGATTGCTGAGAAAAGGGTGAAGAAGCCAAATCTTTTTAACAAAGCAACAAATCAGCATCAATCCTTGAAATCAATGAAAGAAAATTAATCAAAATATAAGCAAGGAAGTGCGGGGTAGAAGCAGTTGTATGCTGGTTTCAGCAGGAAGAGAGTCACACTGATGCCAAACACTTCTGGAGATGAGGAGGCATGTGGGGACTTTGCAGCAAAGCCAGACACACATTCTGTATGTTATTAAAAATGCAGAGTGGTTGCATGCAATTGAGCTGTCGGAGAAACATGGTGACTTTTTCACCTCTCTGTAGCCTCCTATTTCAGAGGTAACTGTGTCTGCTAATCCCAAAATGTTGATATCCTTATAATGTAACTTTCAAATTTAAAAAATACATTTCTTTTGAGCAACAAGAATACAGTTTTACTCACATCAAAAGTTTGGAAAGTCTGCATTTTCCCATCTTAGGATTCTTTGGGACACAAAAGATGGTCCCAGATTCAGAAAAAGTCCAATTTTTAAAATGCAGGTGTACTTGCACAATTAGATAGGATATCCACTCCATTTCAAAGCTTTAAGTTTGAGAAAGGCAATCCTGGGCTTTTGCACAAAACTAGGAAGCCAACGCCTTACTTTGAGTGAGAAATTCAGGTCTGTTTAAAGAGAATTGGATTTTTAATCATTACAGATAAGTGACAGAGAACGGAGAGATAAGTGTCGTGAACATGTCAAAGGTTTGTGAACCAGCGTTTCCAAAATCTGTTTCCTGTTACACTAAGAGTCCTCAACTACTCTGATTTGCAGCTAAAGCCAGTCTAATGGACTTTTCTGACTGGCATAGAAACATGGTTCAGATTGCCCTAGGGTCACCCAGAGTGTGGCTTTTATGAGGTTGGCTGATCTGGTGCACAAGCCTCTTTCCCACGTTGTCCCCAAACATTTCTGACTCCCATTGCCTTGCACTGCGATTGCCTAGGGAATAGAAAAAACCTGCAGAGTCCCACTTTCACTATAGACACAAGGTACTTACTGAAAAGCAGTCCCATCAGAAGCAAACAGCATGTGGTTATAGTGACAGGAAAACAGACTGCCCACAACAGTAGTAAAGAATAATTATAGTAGAATATAAATATGATAATTAATATGTTCTGCATAAATTAATATAACATATAGCTAACACAAAAACAAAAACCTCTCCCAAACCCCACACTCTTTGGCTACAACCTCTGGTGCATTAAGAACCTCACATCCAGATTCCAAATTAATATGTCTTCTCCAAGACATGCACAACACCAAGGCTCACCACCAAATTCTTCAGGGTTTTCCTTGTAGAGAAGAAAGAAGGACAAGAGCTTACTCAAGCCACTTGCTCACAACAGGGCAACCCATCCTCTTTCTGTGAGCTCACTCACAGTCAACGATGGCTTCCAAGCTCAAACTTACAAAGTTGTCAGGCTCCTTGTCTCAAAAAACAGACTGCTTCTCTCCCACAGAGAATTTTATGTCACCTTCCCCTTTCCAAAGAAGGCAGACACGCGCCTTTTGGGCTGCTGGAATGTTTACAGTCTGTCTAATGCAGGTGAGTTCTATCACCAGAGATGATATACAAAAGGAGGAGTAACCAAAGATCTAACAGCATAAAGAATGCTCTCCAAAGGACAAGGCTGAAATTCCCGTGCTATAAACCAACAGAATCACAAAAGGAAGAAAGGCTCAAACGACAAAAACTTCGACACTTGGACAACAGCAGATCTGTTGATCAGACCTCTGGGAAGTCACGCTGGTGTTGCAATACAAACCAGTACCATCGTGACATGGCTTCTTGCTGCATTACAATGCTTTCCCAGTTATTACTTGGTCCCCAGCAGAAGAGAGACTGAAATAGGACATCTCTTGGAGGTCAAGGGAAGAGAGTGTGTCTGTACCATCCCACAGCATTTCCAGCAGGAGAGTCTCTCCCAGGGGAGAGATCAGATTCTCTGGCTACATTGGTGCTACCCTGTTGAATCCAGCGATGCTACGCCAACGTGCATCTTACACCCTGGCAATTCCTTGGCATTTTCATTAAGAACACAAACAAGTTGCTTTTCTGTTGTGATGACTCACTACAAAAAGCAGCAGCCTCAGGTTCAGAGAAATGATTTGGAGGTGAAAATCCCCTTAACCTGCTTTGAAAATGCCATGGCCTTAAACTACACCATCTGAGATACAATATTTACATGCAGCTTAAAGATCACAATAAAAGCAAGAAGGCCAAAGACCTATCAGCTCTTTTATGTATACTTGGCAAGGTTGCAAGACAACAATTCATTTCCCTGAGACCTTTTACTTTCCTGTAAATTCCAAGAGCTATATTTAAGAGTGAATTGGCAGATGCAATTTTTCATTGTAAGGAAATTTGTTTTGTTTCAGCAATAGGCAAACATCTTTAGTCATAAACAATGAAAGGGAGGGTAGATTTCCACTGAAGCCTGCCTTAGGAGGCTAGTGGTACCTTCATGCAGAAGGAAAAGTTAGATTGTGTGGTGAACTATAAAGCAGTTCTGCAGAAAGCTGAATAAGTTTTTGTCCAGAAACCTGGAAGTACAGGCACTTTTAGAAGGTTATGGAATGTGTTACAAGGTGTAATCCTCCCAGCAGAACCTCAAAAGCCTTGGCTTGTTCTGCTCTTTTAAATTCAGAACTTGACAGCTATTTAACCAGAACCACAAGTGTTAGAGGTGGAAAAGGCCTAGGGATTATCTAATCTGTTCCATGACTTGAACAGAGAGCAGAAACGCTAAAACTGTGCTGCAAAAGTGATATGAAAATGCATGCAGAAGAAAGAAATGGCAAAACTGGTGCTGGACATCCAAGGTAGTACATTCGCCTCATCTTGAAACTTGTTAATTCATCTCTTAGCTTGAGTAGCTGCTGTGACATTGCTCTTGACCAGAAAGATGATGGCCTTGTAATCTGTGCTGCTTCAAGGCTGCCAATGAATGCCCACACATGGAGAATTAAATAATTCCAAGTGGCGTTAACCCTCTCAGCACGTTGCCAGCTGGGAAAAAAGGGCAATGGCATTCTTCCACTACCAAAACACACATCCTTTATACTTTTATAGCAATGTTGCTTTGGGTCTTAAGAAACAAACTCTCTATAAATCACATCATAAAATATATCCAGACTGATGGTTTACAGGAAAGCTCAGCAATGTCAAATTTGGGTTGGTTTTTTTTATTGCGATAAACCAGCTTTTTTTTTAAAAAAAAAGCAGTTTTCCTCTGATGCTGGAGGTAGGACATTTTATTGTGTGTAGATTAAAAGCCTTGCTCACAGTTTAAGTATCTGAAGGTCTATCAGCCACTGGCAACTGCATTCCACCATCGGCTTCCCCCCTTGTTTTATTGGCATTAATATTTGTGCTTTGCAGGTCTGCTGTAAAATAGATTGTGGTTTGTTGAACTTTTCACCCTACTTCTTTGATGGGGCTAGGAGCTTGCAGGGGTACAAGTCAGTGAAGTTACTTTTCTACCAATTAAGAAGGTGATCTAGGTCTTTCCAAGTCTTCTAAATGACTACTTAGAGATAACAGTCTCTTTCTCCAGTCGGGCAGGTAGCAAGAAGGTTGGATAGCAGAGAAAGTCAGACAGAAATCCAATCCTGATGGATCTTAATGCTCTTAGGGAACAAGACAAGGAGAAAATCCCTCCAAACATTCACCTTTAAGGATGGTGCCCCTCTCTCAGCTTACGTAATCACCTCTTCAGAAGAATTGTACTGGGATCACAGCCAAGGAAAGACATAAAATGAGATAATAGCAACAGGATAGAGAGTTAGATCAGGTAAAGACTCACAGCTAGAAATCGATTCAACTCCTGGCAGCCCTCAGCAACAGGGCACAGCAACTGGTGGACACAGGAAGATCATGCCGACCCGTGTTGCCACCAGTTGACAGAGTCTCTCTAGTGTCTTCTTTCTTGGATACTCAAACAACATACCAATAAAATCCTTTAAAGTCCTCAGTGGCCTGAAACAGATTTTTTCCCCCTGGGTGATCTCCTCTGCTCACAGATGATCTTGATGTAAGAGGGTGAAGCTCCTTCATCTGCACAGTACCCTTCCCACCCACAAGAGTAACATGCCCATCAAAGCAAGAGCAAAAGTCTGCTTTTTGGCATGTGAGATGTTTAATTCAAATAAGTCCCACCCATGAGCCCCAGGTTAAAATCCAAGGTGTCCTGTGGCCATCTACATTGGACTGCAAGAAAATTCAGTTCTTCCCTGTATTCTATATCCCCTCTCTGATCGGAACTTTGGTACCTCAGCACAACATCAGCTCAGACACAAGTCTCCTAGGAAGACTCAATGCATTTACTTGGATGTCTCACTGGCTCTGACCAACATCTCTTTGGGTATAAGGAGGCTCATTAAGGCAGAATCACATTGATTTTCTGGGTCACTCTCATTCCTCAGATCTCCAAAGAGGGAGAGAAGCTTTTCTTTCAAAGCAGCTTTTGGGTAAAACATGCTAGTCAGGTGGCAGAGTGGTGCTTGGTTAAGATCACACATTGCAGCAAAAAGGTAGCCCATCATTGAAGCCCACAGCACCCCTGAAGCAGCCCAAAATGTGGATCTGGAGGCTTTGGCTTTAACATCTGTGCTAAACACACAATGAACCAATGCCTTCACATACAGAAAATCTGAAAGCAGATGGTTACCACCTCTGGAACATTCAGCAGTCCTTCCTCTAGCCTTGACTTGGCGTGCCACTGTCCTTATCGAAACAAGTAATGACACATCCCCAGCTGGAATGCAGGCTGTGTTGGCATCCAGCAGCCCAGATGCTCTGCTAAACAGCCCCCATCCCTCCACTCTGCAAGACTGTGCTGGGAAGATCAAGAGCAGATTTCTCCTGAGATTTTTGGCACTCCTTCCAGCCATGGCCGGTAACTCCAAGAGAAAAGCCTCTCTTTTATGTTTTGGCACTTCCAGTGTTGGCAAGGGGCAGGAGGGAGGAAAACAAACCTGAGGCTCACAAAAACTCTATAAACAAACAAAGATTTCTTTTCAATGTGGTTATGAAAAGAGCCAGAGATCTGGGGAGCGGAAAGAGGAGGGAGTGTAATAGCCTCAGCATCGCTGAGTGTCTCTCCCAAACACAGAACAAAAATGAGCCTGCACCTCTCTTGCACATTAGACCATCGCAACACCCAGCCTGGACAGCAAGGTGCTCTAATTGTGAAGGAGGGATCCCTTGCAAAGTGCACTAAATGTGCTTACTTTGCCCAAGGGCATTAGACAGTACTGGAGGGCTGAGGAAACGTTATTTTGGCTATAGGAATAACAGACAGGCTTGGGTACTACACAGCAGATAAGGCAAGTGCTTGTGCGGAGGCACATCCGATAGTGCTAATGGATCATGGATGAAAATGGAGCGACTTGGACTGCTGCACAGGAGCTCTTCTAAAAGGAATTGTTTTCTGTTTTCCTTCTATGTATTGAAGTGGTCCAGACAATAGCTGCTCTTAGCTGAGCATGTTAATTATGTCTGTGAGCCCAGTGGGTGATATAAGCAGAGTCCATGCTGTTCCACACATGCCTGTTACACTGAGGCTACAAAACAGAAAGGAATCAACTCGAAAGTGGGTGAAGACTGAGTTTGGGAGGGGAAAACTCAGCTCCTGGTAAGGCAGGGGATGTAGATGAGAGGGAAGATAGGAAACTTGGCTTTGTGAGAGTTCCAGCACCTGTGGTGAGCCAGGTTTTCCCAGCTAGAAGTTCTAAGCAGACCTGAAAGGTACTAGATGTTTGGGAAGAAACTGCTTAATAAAAAACTTTCCTCCTTTCCTTCCTTCTAAGTACTTCTGGGATTGTTGCTATTGTTAGAGCATCCTCACTGCCCTTACCCAGGCTCCTGTAACTGCCCTCAGAACATATCTTTCTGGGGACTGCAGACTGATTTTGTCCAGAATTGTCCTTCTCTGGCAGAGCAGTCTGGTTTTATTCACAGAATAATTAATGTCATGCTCACATGCATTGAGCTGTATGACTTTTGCAAGGTGTGCTGATGAGCACCTGCTGGCTCTAATCCTAATCCTGTTGATAGTACTGTTTTTCTAAAAATCTAAACCAATTAAACTGATTCACTGTCGTGTGCTGCCCGTGCTTCAGTGCTTGAGCTTAACTATATCCAATTTCTTTTTCCCTGGAAATGGTTGTACCTGACAGAACCTGTTGCTAAAAAGATGATTTGTTTGCCATATTGATTTAAATAAGAGTAAGGTCAGGCAATCACAATCTCAAACACACTGGTTTAGTAAAATGCTGCCTCCTGGCCAAGTGTGCTGTTTGGCTGTGGAGTCAATACTAGACAGATGTGATCTGAAAAAAAGCCAGTTGGGCAGATAACAAGAACTCAGCTCTTAATCCCAAGCATTAATGAACTACTAAGTCACAAATGAGTCACTTCTACCTCTCTGGCTTAGTTTCCCTACTCACAGAAATGAATTATATTTTCTTTTTTTTTTTTCCTTTTTTTTTAAATTTATCTACTTCGTTGTGATTTTCTGCAGACTGATTAATGAGGTGCTTTTCTGTGAAACAAGACAAAAGGATGCTGGTCCTGGGAACAGTCTTTGAGAGATGCTGCTGAAGAAGTGCATATTGTCAGGGGTCACACAGCAGAGAGGCCAGAGATACTATTTACTGCTCCGCAGCATTCAGGCATTATATTGCTGCTTCCCACCCAGTAATTTTCCCTTTTTGGATTAATTTTGTCGGAAACAACTAGGGATTCTACAGAAAGGCAACTCTTGCAATGTAATGAAAAACGCTATTTAATAAGACTAACTCTATAAGGGCTATTCTCTCCCTTGAAAACTCGATGAAGAACGTGTAACTTGCTACTCTGTTAATTAGGCACGCATTTTCCAACAAACGCTTGCATATAATTATATGTACATATATATTCGCTTTAACATTGGCTTCTTTCTTCTCTGACTCCAGCACAACAGCTCAACTACTCTTGGAAGGAGTTCACACAACAGTACAAAGGGAATATTGCGAACTTCCGCAAGAGCTTCGCACGACCGAGGGGGCTTACTGTAGGAACGGAAAGCACACATGTACCCAGCCTTCTGAAGGTTCGGCCGTGTTTTGTGAGTCACAGGACCAGATCCTGGTAAAAATTAACTTTTTCCATTCCCAGATGTTTGTTTCGCCTTGTTGCGACACGTCTTACCTAGTTTCAGGCTGACCTTGCGCTGGGCTTGAGACTGTTCACGAGTTTTTTAGTCACTGTTAAGAACAAGGAAAAAGAAACAAACATCTGGTTAGCAGAGCTGCCAAGTGCGCATTCCTTCGTTGTTTTTCAACCTTTCAATCCCTTTGTTTTCGGCCTGAAATTCCATTTGATAAATGCACGGAGAGCCACAGGGCATTGATTAGATGCAATTCCCAGCCTCACCCATGACACCGCTTCACCAGCACTGCCTCAGTGGAAGCACTGCTGACATCCACAGACCCCAAACCAGGCACAGCGCCCTACCAGATTGGTCCCAGCTATGTTTATGTATGGTGGCCTGATCCTACTCCCACTGAGGTCAGTGGGAGCTTTGCCACCACCTTCAGTGGGAACAGGATGGGGCTTTAACATTGTTACTGCACTGAAATGGTGTTCAAGCCCCTCCTCTGCCAAGATGCAGGCTTCTCAGTTTCTATAGCTGTGGTGTGGTGGGGTTTTTTTAATTGCAAACAACAATCTTATTGAATCTTGGCCCGTGGTGCTGGCACAGCCTGACCAGACCAGGTGGCATTGTTCCAACAAAGGCTCATAAAATATCAAACACAAGAGGGGCCATGCGCCAACAGCTTCACCTGCTTATCCTTGGCTGCTGCACCTCTGCACGGGTGCATCCTTCTGGATCACAACTGCTCAGGCCTGAATGAAGTTGACCCTGGGCCCATCCTCCCCAGCTACGAGTGCCGCTCTACAGCAGCTAAGACAAGTAAAAGAAGCTGCCTTAGACTTTGTCTGTCACCAGAGAGCCCCCTCCATGGGTTGATTCAGACCTTAGGGAGTCTGCATCACCTTTCAGAGGTACCTGTTGCTTGCAGGAACCTGCTACAGTGCGGTTAAATTTTCAGCTGAAGCCAGGAAATCAGGATCAAGACATCTAATGTGAAAACCAGCTTTGAATCCCTTCAGAGAGATATCCTAGGGAAAAGGTAAGGCGCAAGAGGACTACTACGTTCTCACTCAATGGGATGACTTAGCAAGGCATGTGCTAGCTGTTGCTTGGAATACCAAGCATCTGAGTCTTTTAAAAGCTTCCCTCTGTTTTTTATTTACGTGTGAGTGAGTCTGTGTCCCTGAAAACCAGATCTGAAGATCGTTAATCTGAGACAAGAAAGCGCCAGACATATACAATACTGTCCCACCCAGTTGTCAATCCTCACCGAACCCAACCTACGCAACAACTGACGCTGTGAAGCGGGATTGTACCGGGCTGAAAAGTCTCTCTTTTCCATTGGAGATGCCAAATTTGCAGTCTGGCTTGCTGATCCAAGTTGATACCGGCCATGAGAACAATTCCGTTTCCTCCCCGTTGGTCAGTTCCAAAAATGCCAAGTTTTGGGCAACACATTGTACGGCATTTCCAGCAAACTGCTCAATGATCTCATTTGCGTTTCCAGGTTTTGGGTTTTTTTAATGGTTTTTCTTTCAGCCATACACTTTAGATTAAAATATAATAATCACGCAATCTCCCAGGAAATTTGGCTTTCAAAATCAGGACACAGAGAAGCATGGTCCAGTGCAGATCTGAGCAGGCAGACTTGACAGCCCTGCAGTTGACTGTTTGATACTCTTTTTTAGTAAGATTTGTTTCAGCTTCTGGCCCCTACTCTCCCATCATAAGTAGTTTTTTTTTCACCCAGTGCCTTTCCAAGGGTTCCCTCATTCAAGGGAACTACAAACTTAATAGCCAGTTATTAATTTTGATTGTGAATGTACAGTCCTCATTGAGCTTCAATTTTGATTTGAAGTGATTTCTGAGTGAGGAAATCACAACCTAAAAGAGAGCTACTGGCTGCTCAGTTCCTACACACAGGAGATCTGAACATCATCAGGGAGGTTGCTCAGAGAGCTTTCAATCTCATATCTCAGAATAAAAGGGATTTGGGATGAGCTTGACAGTATAACTGCAGAAGGACCTTTGGCGTAACAGGCTTTTCTTAGCATTTCATGAGCCTGGATGAAGAGCTGGAAGGAGAAACCATGCCACTCACAGCTGGAATTTACACAATTTGTATCAAGTATGGTGGAGACTACTGGAAAGTTCAACCTTGTAGAAGAAAAATTATTAAAATTTTTCTAAGATTTCTGTGAGTTCCCTCTATTGAGTCCTATCAATACAGAGTGGTTTAACAGTCTCTGCAAAACAGCACAACACACCCATAAAATCTTTAATAAATAAAACATTTTGGAAAGCAAATTTGACCAGGTCTTCTCCAAGTGAAGGGACTACTTCGAAGCTTCAGAAATTCTTCCTCTGTGT
This sequence comes from Trogon surrucura, assembly GCA_020746105.1. Classification (NCBI taxonomy): domain Eukaryota; kingdom Metazoa; phylum Chordata; class Aves; order Trogoniformes; family Trogonidae; genus Trogon; species Trogon surrucura. The sequence goes on along the minus strand of CM036621.1, from coordinate 46,886,449 downwards.
TGTATAGATGCCCTCTCACTGACCCAAAACTTCATTTAACCCTCCTCAAGAGGAAGAAAGGAATCCCTGCTAAAATTATTAGCTTTTGCAAAGAGCGTTTTCTTTGAGGAAATGGCCAGCACACGTGCTTTGCTTTCTCAGAGGACTCCCACATACAGAGCACAAACTCTGTGCTCCTGCAGCTAAGAGACTTTATTTTTCCCCAGAGACAAATACATATTAGTACCCTAATATTCTCATCTCCCCTGTTGCACTTTCCATGGAGATGCCACAAAGCTCAGCATAAAGACCTCCCTTGGTTTTCACTCTGTGTTATCAATGACAGCTTGGTGTGCCATATCCCACTTCTCTCAAACTGCCTTTGCTTTTGCAAAATATGAGCCCATATGTGCAAAGCATAGGGAGTTTGGTGGGTAGCAATGATACCCAACAGCTTTAATTCGCTTTTGCTCAGCTGCCTGCCCACCTTCAAAAGAAGTGTCATGAAGTGGGTGATTTAGACTTGAAACGCAGCCCTGGGACCTTAGCTGGAACGCCATCGCAGCCTCCTAAGACAACATCTGCCCTAGCCTTTATAAGGGAAAGCCAAACCAGAACGAGTTTGTGCAACATGTAATCAAACACAGTTGTTTTCAAAAGCAAGGAGGAAGACATTCGTGCAGCCCTCCTAGAATCCATCCAGGGCCCTATGTCCCCAGACTCTGCCTAATGTGATCTTGCTCAGCTTTTTGGTCATATTTTCTGCCTGTAGTTATATGAGTTTCCCCCTCATGGAGGTTTGTAAAGAGTACAGGAATATTAAGAGCAGTTGACAGAAGAGCTCTCAGGACACAAAGGCTCCTGGTTTACCACTCAGCGTACAGGCCCTTAGGATAATACGTATTGTCTTATTGCTATAATTATTATTACTTTCATTAAAGTAGAGGAGATGAGAGATCCATAAGGGGAGGAGAGCGTGAAATCATGCATATCTTTTTCATGACACCCAATACAAACTGCAGTCCAAGCCAAAGCACCCAGACAGCCTATCTCATCAAATTCAGCAGTAGTAGTGAAAAATAAATTTTGATAAAATGCCACATTATGAGGTATCATGGCCTCAGACACAAGGGACTTCAAAGCAAATCCCAGCTATGGGATTGCCTCTCAGTCCATGTTGAGCTCGCTATTTCAGAGCACCTAAAGTGTTCTCCAGGCTCAGAAAATGCTGCCTACTACGAAGAAAGCCAGTAAATTTCCTTTTTTCACTCGACCAGATCAAAAAAAAAAACCCTTCAACTCTTAATTTTGTAACAAGCAAGGGGGAAATGCAAGACATCTTTCCCAAGCAAGGCAATGCTTTGACACCATGAGCTCAGTCAATTCAAATATCTCACTTCAAGATTGAATAATTTTTTAAATTTTTTTTCTTTGCTGGAGTATCTATTCCACTAAATCAGCCCCACGGCTGCTGAAATGGGTGCATGAAGCTAGCAGCTGCACACCAAAACCCTCTCTGGTTTGTTCCCACTGCCGGATTTGGCAGGGGTGCTGGTTTGAGAGCAGTGACTCATGTCTTCTGCTGGCAGAGCCAAAGGGAGGAGATATTTGGCAGCAAGAGGAGTCAGGGTAGGCAGAGCAAACATCTGCTCATGGCTGAGGAAGGCACAGCAGAACCATAACCTGCCATAGTATGAGGAACACACAGCAATTCTTAGACTGCTACCATATTGATTCCAGTGAGTGCTAATCATGTCTGTCACATCACCACAGGTACGAAGTGTTCCTGTTTCCTAGTATAGCCACATGCAAGCTGAGATGATCACATATATTTGCACTGCACCTTCCCATCGTACTTCAGAATGTAAGTTAGTATAAACAACAGCTTCCTCAAATTAGAGGGTGTTCACTCACAGAGCTCTCATCTCGGGCATCAAAAAACATTCTTCTCAATTCTTCCCAATGCTGCGCAAAGTACCATCGCCTCCAAAGCAGCTGCTTCTCCATCTTCAAAATATTCCTCACTCTAACATGTCCTCAGCAGCTCCACACAGAGAAGTCACACCTGTGCAACTGACCTTGAGCAAGACACAGCATCGCCTCAAGTGCTGTGACCATTTCACATTCTTCAGCTCCAAGACAAAGCATTTCAGAATGTGCAACAACAAACAGAAACATATTAATCTTTTTGATCCATCTTCCTCTAATCCACAAAGGAGTGTCCTATAGCTTGTGACTGCTGGCTTATTACCCAGTTCTCCCAGAACACATTCATCACATTAAGACATAATAAAGCTTTCTAACAAAGAACAAACTACAGCTGTTAAGAAAAAGCCAATGCTAGGGTAGCTTTTACGGTGACATCCTATAGCAATTCTACTATAGCAAATTTCCCATTTTGATGTGTGCAATTGACATTAATCAGCACAAAAAGGTTACCTTTGTGACTATTTTAATATTTTCACATGTTTGATACGCATGACACACTGGTGCTAAAGAGCAATTCACTAAGCGAAAGCTCAGTTGAAGTCAGTGAAAAACAATGGTTAGGCAAATAGGTGAACCCTTCAACAGACTAGATTTTAACCCCTGTTGGTAACCTGAATTAGTGCCAAACTATTAACCCCGCATGCCTTGTCTTCGCCTCTGTCTCAGCTGTCTACAGCAGATATAGCCAGGCTGTAAAACGTCATTTACTGTAGAGATACCCATGCTTACCTTAGTAAAGGTGAGGTAGTTCATGGAGAGCTGGGAGTCACTGGACTTAGACTGTTCCTGCTGCCAGTTTGCTCTGTTGTCACTACATGACCCGTTGGTCTGAAATGTAGCCCAGGAAAAGAAATGGCAGGAGGTTGAGGTCAAGGTCAAACAACCTATGTGGAAAAGTTAAAGGCAGTCCATCAACTCAACACAGGCAAAGAGGAAGGTAGAGCATGGGCACAGGCTGTGGAGTCACAGATACCCACAGAAGCAAAGGAAAAAAAAATCAGTGTGTACATTAGGAAATGTCTTCTCTTAGAAAGGACAAGAAAGCTTAGAAAGGACAAGAAAGCTCACAAGTAAGTGAGCCTGCAATCACTGCCAGCCTCTAAGAACAGGTAAGATGTCTGTCAGACTGCAAAGGTGCCGCTGGTCATGCGTTAGGAAAACAAGAGTGATTGCGTGGCCTCTTGAAGTACTGTGCAGCCACACTGTTCAACAGAAATACAGAAGTCAGATTTTGCATATTCAGGATTTTTTTTTAAGGTTTTTGCTTTTGCAGCGTCTGGCTGAACCATAGGACTAATACCAATGCTAAACCCCCTGGGTTTAATGCATCATGCTGATAACACTGGGAACAGGCCTACATTAGATTTATCTGTGCCAGTCTGAAAAATGTGTCTGAAAACTAGTTTATATTCGTCACTTGTAATAAGCATAACTTATTCTCAAATCTTCTATACTGAAGTTTTTCCACCTATAGTCTCTGTATACACATCCTTTTGTACAAAAACATCCTAAACCTCAAGCTAACTGGAGAAACGCAGACTCTCGTGCATGGAGGAGAAGACAGCTCTACCACACTTCCCTTAGAACTCTTCATCATCATTTTTGGACCAATGGGCCATGAAACTCAACAGCCTGCCCAGGTCCTGCAGCCATGAAGACAAAAGGCAGCCCTTTTCCTTCCTGGTAACAAGGCAAACAAGTTACAAAAACAATCTTGAACCAGTTTAGTGAAAAAGAAAATAATACTAACGACAACAATGAAGATGTTGAACCGTACACTGATATATATAAGTATGAAAATATATTAGAAGATACAAAAGAACACATTAATACAGAACCCACACCTTGCAGATGACAACTAATCCCTGAGCAGGAAAGTCTCAAACTGGACTCAGCAGTAGACAGAAACGCTTGAGCCCAGAGTCCCAAAGACAGCCCAAAAAACCACAAAAAGAGCTGTACCGTTTCCACCTGGGGAAGGTGGCCTGTCCCAAAGAACATTAAAACCAGAAAAATTCAGATAAGGAGTCTGTGAGTGCAATGGATCAAATGAAGCTGACTACAGGTTTCTGCAGCTTCACTTCAATGCTAAGTATTACCAAGCAAGACTTGTTCTTGTTTACACAGAGGCCAAACGAAGGACCAGTTTTTTAATTTCTTTCTGTTTATGTGCATGTGTGGACATAGGGCAGTTTATTCTCTTTATTTGTGGGTTTCACTGGTATTTTCACCAAAAAGGACAGCACTTTGAAGCTGGAGGCTGGATATGTTCCTTAAGAACTGGGGGTGATTCCAGAATGCAATTATATTATTAGTACAAATAAAGCATGACATTTCCTACTACAGCACATCTAGAAGGAATTTTTACGTAGTTTTTAAGACTCCAGAGTCACTTCAGCCCAACATAGTCAGGCAGTTGCTCTGGAATACCAGCTGCTCAGAAGACCAAAGACTAGTTAAAAGAATGAAGTGTTTAAAAATTAATTTTTTTAAGAAGTGACTTTCCTTTGTCTTGCTTCACTGATTTTCAGTGAGCTGAATAGATTAAGTTACTGCATCATGAGCAACAGTTGAATTACGATCAGGAACATCGTTTTCTTTGGTGAATTTGTACAGAAAATGAATACCATTTTTCCACATACCTTAGGAATAAAGGCACTTGTGGAGAGGAATCTCTCCCACAGGGAAACCTTGCGTACTTTGCAGTAGTATTTTATTAAGAGCTGGAGAGTTCAAGGGTCTCACAAATGTAAGTTTTCAATTAGCTTTCCATTGTGTCCCAAACAGTCTCTAAATACTCAACTGAACTTTAATCCAATCATTTGATTTGACTCCAAGCATGATTTATCTTTTAATCATCATCTGTTCAATGAGGGGGAAAAGAAAGCAAACTTGTTCTTGGCCCATCATGACTCATACATGATTTTACTGCGATCAGAGTTGTGTTTTCCTTTTGGCTGATGCCTTGGCAATTGCAAGCATTGGCTTCGGCTTTCTATTGAGGTATGATCCTTAGTGCTCATTTCCCCACCTCCCCAAAATGTTGAACAGCACTGAACGTTTGTCTTTTATACCTTTTCCCACCGAGGCATGCGATTTTTTTATTTTTTGCAATATCTCAATGTTGCATTAATCAAAAGTGTCTGCCATTTGACCTGCACTCAAAACACAAAACATGTTTTAAAAAGGAGCTTGCTATTTTAAACTAATGGCATTTTCCTGGAAAGACATATTACACAGAGAGCACAACAACAGTAAAACACAAACCAGTCAGTACCTTCTGGGCATCCGCTAAGAGCTCAGCTGTTGGAGCTAGGGCAATGGTTTTTCCTAGTAGATGAGATTTAATCCTTCCTCCATGTGGCTGGCTTGCTGGTCTCCTGAGCTGGTACCCATGGTGTGCCGCAATTTCTCCACCTGACAACTAGATTTTCATGCAACACACCTTTAAAATAATATTCTCTCTTTCATAAGTTCTCCATAACAGCTGAATGTTACGTAGCCACCCAAAACACATAGATAAACTGCACACTGCCAGCTGGCCCTCTGGGAGCCACCACAGCATTCTTCACCAGACACAGCTACACCATTTAATGACCTACCTCCCAGAAACATCCCAGCCACGTGCTTTCTCCCTCATGCAGTAGCCACGGTTAAATGCATCTCTTCAGCTAAAATAAGGAATGGATCCAGCCTTTGCCCATGAATGGCATGAACTGTAGAGACTTTGAGGTCTGAAAGAGTTGTGCAACATCTTCCCATGCATTATTATTCATGTCAGTGGCTTGTGCAATTCACAGTTTCAGCTGACAGTGAGCACAGAGTTTGCAAAAAGCTGCTCTCATCACAACTCTCTGGCTGCCCAGATCTCTAAAGTAGCAGAACTCCCCAGAGCATACAGTTTTCTCAAGAGATTTCCAATTCAAGCCTTCCTCACTATAGCTAGAAATTTCAAACAAATTCCTTGAAGACTGACTCAGATTTCAGCACAAGGATAATAGTTTTTGATAGTCTTCTCCAAGTGCCAAGTTTCAAAAACAGAAGATTTCATGAAAATCTCAGTTATTGTGTTTCGTTGGTTGGTTTTTGTGTTGGTTTTTTTTGTGGGTTTTCTTTTTTTTTTGGGGGGGGGGGGGGGGGGGCAGGGTGTATGTGGGAAAAACAGAATACATAACCCCTACAGACTAAAGACAACTAGCCTCCTGCAAATGCATTCAGAGGAAAAAGAGAGGAAGGCTTTATAAATTAGCATCATGACCTAATTGACCAGTTCTGCTAAGCAGTAATAGATACTTGTCTATGGCTTTCACAGGAGCAACCATACTGTGCATGGCCAGGAATCCACACTCTCCCAGCTCTGATGTAGCCAGTACTGGGCACTCATGGAAAGAGCACAAGAATCTTCTCATGCTAATAATCCCATCCTGGCATCCTACCCTTGCTTCCAACAACCTGCAATTTAGGGACTTCTGGAGCTGTGGCTGTTTCATATTGAGGTTACAACTCTTTGAAATGTTAAGGTTTCTTCTCTCATAGGTTCAAGACACAGCCTGCATATCATGAGGCAGCATTAACCTGAGCAGCAGAGACACACATAGATAAGTAGAAAGAATCATGCATTTGTAGACACTCCCATGCTCAAAGCCTCAGTAAATGGACTTGCTTGTAGACTTGCTGAATAAAGACTCAAGTAATGAAACAGACAGTTTAGCATACCGTAGGCCAGCTTAGAGACTGCCAGGGAAGCTGTGGTCACTGTAAGTGATATCATCTCCTGGAAGCTGGTGTAGAGGCATGCTTCTGCCATTCATAGGGAAAACATCCCACCCCATTGCCCACTTCTGATTTCCTGCCAGCAACAGTAAAGATAGTTCTTTCTGCCAGTTCAAGTATCAACATCTCCTTCATAGGCAGCTAAAGTTTGCTTTAAAAGATGACTTCATAATCCAGCTTCCCATGCAAATCCCTAGCTAACAAGCACTAGGAATTAGGTGCCTTGCTGGGGAAGCACAACTGGGCCGTGCTTTGCTGGTCCATCTCCATTTGCTCACTCCTACAGCTGCTACTGTGCAGCCCAGAGGTGCTGCTGGCAAGAGGTTCTGCCTGTGGTCTGGCTCTTCACTAGTGGTTTTGCTACTAGTAAAGGTGTCCTCTGTCTCAAGGGGATTTACCAGTTGGCCCCCCAGTGCCTAACTATGCTTCAAATCTGACCAGAGAGGTCAGTGACCAGGGCACTTAGCAGTAAATACAGGCATGGTAAGGTCTTTGACCAAGAAACCAGATACCTTCAGCAAAGATGTTAATGGCCTGCCAACACAGGCAAATCACTCGGAGACTTTGAATCAGAATTTAACGTATCCTTTTAAAAAATAATCAACTGCAACAAGAAGATCCCCACTGGGCTTGGGGCCAAAGTTGCTGCATAAAAACCAAAAACGTGTGTTATCACATGGATCAGACTAGAGGATCTTAATGACTCCCTTCTGGCTTTAAACCCTATGAAAACTTGCTTCTTGTTGATGCCGAATTCACAAAGGAGGAATTCACACTTGGGGCCCTACCCAAGATGACTGACAGCCACCACAGCAGATCTAAACACCTCATTCTTCTTATGGTGGGGGACTGCATTCGTGCTGGTGGGAATGTCTCACATCTTTTTCTCTGATGCTCATTTGCTTCCCATGGCTTCTTTCTCTCATGCAGTCAAGTAATTGTGACCTTGCTTTTCTGTAGACCTGCCCCAGAAAAAGATACCACTGCTCATCACTGTCCACTCAGCGTAGCCAGTGCAACCATTAACCTGGCACTGTCAAGTCCACTGTTAAACCGTGTCCCTAAGCAACACATCTACACTCCTTTTAAATACGTCCAGGGATGGTGACTCCACCACTTCCCTAGGCAGTCTGTTCTGGTGCTTGACAACTCTTTCTGCAAAGAAGTTTTCGTCTTAATATCCAATCTAAATCTTCCCTGGCACAACCTGAGGCCACTTCCTCTCGTCCTAAACTTAGGGTGATTAATCTGATTCAAATCTTCCCCAGAACTCTGGGTCCCTCCATATTGGTGTGAGACATTTGTCTTTCACACAGAGGCCTGGCTCCTCTCTTTGATCCAGCAATGACCTGCTGGCAGGCAAAAGAGGAAAGACTGAAAAATAGAGTGAGATCATCAGCAGCTGAACATACCTGGAAGGGGACCACGATGCCGGTCATCCCAAGCTTCCCAAGCAGGGCATGCTGATGTGGGATCCAGTTGCAGAGCTGTGTCATTGCCAACATGCTCAGTAAACAGTCCATACAGGTGGTTCCAAAACTGCTTTTTAAGAATTAATTGTTGCGTTTTTCATGGAATAAAGCAGGGTCCTCACAGTCCTTCTGTTGTCCCCATTTGCTACTGTCTTTTTCCTTGTATAGTCTTGGGAGGGAGTTTTCTCTGTCGTCGTGGCACCTGGTTTTGTTCCCAGATTTCCAAATTTTCTCTCCTGATTTCTTAAAGACATTTCTGCAACACAAAACAACTTGTTGGGGAAAAAAAAAAAAGACTCTTCCCCAGTGCAGCATGATAGCATGGTGTGACAGCTCTCCATTAGAAACAGATTTTGTGTGTTCTTGCTCCTGCCACTGTGTCCCCTGAGTCAACCAAGGCTAAGAGGAACTGAATTATATCCAAGTCACATCTAAGGTAGTTGGTAGCAGCCAGGAAGAACCAGCTCCCAGACACAGAGTGAGGCTGAAGCATCTCACGCAGGCATAGGTTTTCCCAAGCTATTGTTCCTGTTTTATAGTGCAAACATGTGCTGGTTTCCCATAAAGTGGTAACAGTTGTCAGTCAAACAGACATCACTCTGTAAATCTGCCTGGGTGACTCCGTTTTCAAGCCTGAGGTCTCCAGGCAGGTTTATGAGGTGCCACCTGTGTGATTAACAAGTCCCAGGGATCACTGTGCAGGTGCAGCAAGCTAGAAGGGAGCAGGGCTGGAGGGAGTTGGGGAGCAGGTCCCAGCCTGGCCCTGCCATCAGCCACACCAGCCTGGACTTCAAGCTCTGTTCAGTGCACAGTGAGAACCTCAGACTCCCAAATCCAACAAAGATGACACATGAATGGAAAACATAATGAGATTTCTGACAGGGTTGCGAGCTGGAGCTGCCCAAGCGTGAGTCTCTTCCCTGTGCCATGCTTTTGCCAGGGTCCAGCTGTAGATCCTCATCAGCTTTCTCTTTAGGGAAAACAGAAGGGCTAAAGAAGCAATAAGCGTCAATACAGGTACAGGAGATAGAATTTGTGGACTTTAAAAAAAAAATTAAAAAATCATTAAATCATGACAACAAACAATGCAGATATTCAAGATCTCTTGTAGCCAAAGAAATGATGGCTCCAGGAATGGATAACTCCTTTTAAAATGGTTAAGAAGACACCTTTCCTACAGTGGTTTTTCAAAGGGGCTGAGATTTGTTTTCCTCAGAAAGGAATGAGCACAATGATTTTTTCAGTTCCTTACGGCTCAGTCACCCATAAATGGAGGCAAGGTAGATAAAGTTGCCACTTTGAGATATCCAGACAAAACCATTAATAACAGCACTAGATGTCGAATGAATTGCAGTTTTTTTCCTCTCCCTGGAGATATTTCTCGTTGGTTTTAGAGACAAGCTTATCTATGGGCACTATCTGAAATCCCCATATGCAACATTAACCTTGTGAGGGGTATGGTGCAGACAGTCGAAGAAGACACAGCAAAACACGGGGCAGACTTCCTAAGGCCATTGCAAGAGGAACACCACTTTCCTTCACAAGTTCCCGTAAGGACTTCCATCCCTTTGAGATGAACACTGTACAGCTAACCATAGGCTGATGTACCTGTTGTCTCCCAAAAATGACAATTCTCTCAAATAAGCAGCCACAGACCCCAGTGCAGTGCCTTGGATAAGGAACTATTTGGCAGCAACAGTCCAGAGGTCATCCCCCAACTCATAAAAAGCTCTGTGAAAAAGAGGAAACCATGAGTGACTGTTTTTATTAGAGAAAATACCTTCCTTCTCCTAGAGACTGGGATTAATTTTCTGTAACTTTGCAAACACCCTGCAGAAAGGTTAAAGTGACTGTGTTCTCTTTTAAACACCAAAGACTTTGAAAGCAAAGACTGTCTTGACTAGTTTATACTAATAACGAAATAAATCAAAGTTATATTAACAATCGTTCACCAGTGCCTTCCTCCACAAACTTTGGCATCTGATGTTTCTACACTGCGAATAATAAAGGTCTTGTTACTTTTTTCCACTTAAAATCAACATCCTGCATACACTGTGAAGGTTTCATTTCACAATTATTTGAGCATCTCAGAAGTAGCCATTATTCCTTTGAAATTCTCTTGCCCTGGAAATCCTCATTCTGCTTTTCATTACATACTTACATTTGCTATTGTTTTAGGTTAAAAAGCAGCACATTCCATTGTTAAATGATAATACTCACACTTTTATTGCCCCCAGCACTGTACAAACTGTGTCCAGTACTTCAGGTATCCCAAGCATGGCACATAGCTCAAAAAAAGGCATAGGAGCTTGGTGGCCCACTCTTCAGCTGTGGCTGTAAGGAGCTCAACCAGACAATTACAAGGTCAGCTCAAGTCCTGGAGATCCTTCTATATATCTGTAGTTTGGTAGTACCACACTATCAAGAGCTGTACTGTCTCACCTGGATAAAGTGTTCCCCAAGATTTTTGGCATCTTTCATCTGTTCTCTGGTCATCGGGGACCCAATTCCCAGCTTTGATGATGAGCTGTGCAGCATAACATTGGATTAGTAGCAATGACATGATGGACTTGTACTTTGGAGTCATCTAACTTGAAAGTAAAGCATCTGGTCCTTTCTACATCTGTTCTTTGTCCAGGTCAAAGGCTGACTCCCTTTATTAAGCAATGTAAGATGCTGGAAACATGCTCAAACTAAATTCCCAGCAAAAATAAAATAAAATGCCATTTTGCCACAACTGGGAGCTTTTGCTGACTCCACTAAAAGTGTCATTGTGAAGGTTCCCCAAGCTGAGCCTGAAATAAGACCAATGGGACAAGAAGAGGAGAGAAAAATCTGCCTCCAAAATAACCTCAGGAGACCATTATCCTTGAGATACGTTTACAAGGTAGCGGCTTTCAGCTGCTAAGGTACTGTGAAGGAAAAACTGCAGTGGAAATATTCCCTGAAAGCAGGTTTGTACTCAAAATTCTACAAAACAGGCAAAATCATGAAGTCTACTGTGGGTGGATTTGTTTAGATCACAAAAAAAGGAGGACAGGACTAATGAAGGTAATTCTCAGCATGAATAGGGAAAGTTATAAAGGAAGAGATAAATCTCTAGACTTGGAAGAGTTCAAACACAAATGACCATATCTCCATTATCTGTCATAGACATAAAGCCAGGACAGTTTGAGTCAGTAATTTGCTTTCATTAGACCCTACTGATTAAAAATGACCAGCAGCCAAATGTTATTTCTGGATGCCACTGGGTCTGAAGAGGTTTTAGGGGAAATGGTGGTTGAGCATGACCTACACCATCCCAATCAGTGTGGTGCCTGTGCTACCTCGTTCCCTGTTGAAGACTCCTTCACCCACATCTTCTAGACAAGTGCAAAAGTAGCTCAACTAGTTGAACATTCCCTCCATCTATGATGGACAGAGTTGCAGAAACACTGAAAGTTAAAGAGGTCTCAAGTTGTGTTAATCGTTGTACATATGAGGGATAGAAACCTTAGCTTCTCTTCTGAGACCTAGACTCTTTCGTAGCTGCTTTTTAAAGGGGAAATATTTTCTTGCTTTTCTCTCTTTCTTACTCTCCCCTCCCCCCTTCTGCTTTGTCCAGTGTCTCTCTAAGAGAGCCAAATTCCCCTTGAACACACTAAAAGTAGGCTTGCAGGAACATCTGCTCTCCATCTGTGGAGCCAGACATATCCCCAGGCAACACTATTAGTAGTGATGGATCTGGAAGGGAACATTAGGCACTGAAGAAGCATCTGCTGAGAAAGAGGAACCCAGCACATAAAACTAACCATGTTATTTGCTGAGCCTCCTTGGCTCTGCCCACTGCTCTCGGTGGACAACAACTATCTCCTCCAGGGTCCTGTTCAGGAGAAGACCTGTTGCTCTCTTGCCAATTTCAGTCTATTCAAGTGTCTTATGTTTCTGCCTAAGATGGTCAAAAGGGCACTACCAAATGCTCAGTTAAACAGTGACTGGGGAGCCATAGAAGCATCTAAAAAGAGAATCTGGAATGTGGGAACTGCAAAGCATCCATGGGAGGCCAACACTGCAGCAGTAGTGCTGCAGAAGTGTTTTGGGTAGAGGTGGTACAGCGTGCAGGGCTAGAGAGCTCAGGCAGAAAGGCTTTTCTTCTGCCTGTTTTCTTCACAGTTGAACTCCACTCTGCTTACAAGGGTGCAGAAGGGACTGCTAGGATCAAACATGCAGCCCCAGTGCCAAGCATGACGACAATAATAGGTTGTTTCTTTTGGGAATATTGTTCATACGTGACACTGTGAAATATACCATTTAAAAGAAGCAATTGCAGAATGAAGTCCACACTGATCGGTCCAAGTCCAAGTTTTAACTCTGCCACCTGTGACTGTGGCCATTCCTTTCACCTATCTTGCATCCCCTCCTGCCCTGTAGCCAGCTTCCTTGTCCCTTGTTGAGATTCATCTGAAGCTGTCCATCACTACAGACTTTCACAACACAAATATTTTCCTGTTGGGTATGTTGGTATCACAACACATTATTTACTTGGTACAAAAATAGCAGAAAAACGTGCCCTGAGTTGGCCAAAGAAAGCGAGATACATTCTCATTATTTAACTGCTATTTGCCCTGTATTTTCACACTCAGTATTTTCCTGTGTCAACCAGATTTACAGATACCGGGTTTCTTGTTCAATTTGCACAACAAGAAGAACAAAAGTAGTCTTAGTGTTTCATATACTGCAACTTTTTCACATTTACCCTGTGGAAAATGTCTTTCCTGCAGCCTGTTGTCTGCTGCCTTAAACTTCCTGGAGCAGGTAGAATTGCCACAAGGTAAAATCCCAGGTTACTAAGAGTCATTAATAGCCTATGCCTTATATTTGAATAAATCCCTCTATCCACAGGGCAAAGCTAGGAGGACTGCATCCTGAATCATTATTAAATGGAGGACCTGATCGTCCTTTTGGATTCATTGAAAATGCAGATCGTTTACTGCTCTCTGGCTCTTTATCTGAAGCTACTGAGATTTGTTCTTTCGGCTGTCCTATCAGGAAGCTGTCTGTGGCTCATAAACTTCACAGTAGATATCTCTTGAAACTTTGCACAGCAGCAGGACATGAGTCTGTGCAAGAAATCAAGCACTTGATTAAGTGTCTTTATAAAAGTTCTTTATGACATGCTTCAGGAAAACCATTTAGGCTTTCTCTAACTTAAAACACATTTCCATCCCACTCATTTAAGTCCTTAAAATATCACTTAAACTACATCTGAACAAATTTAAACATTGGCTTAAGTATGATGGAGATCAAAGACACTGAAGCACTCGCTTATATTATGCACTTGCTCTAAAGTTTTGGTGGTGCTTAACACCTTCCACCCCATTTGTCCACCATCATGGGGATGCTGGACACCTGCTACTTCCCCACTTTCCAGCACTTCTTGAGAGGTGGCCCACCTGGTCCACCACTCTAGGACTGCACCCATTGTGGTTATTACAGCTGCTGTTATTTTCCAGTGCTTAGTATGGTCTGGGACAGAGCATTGAGTGTCTGCATTACCTGCTAAATATATGATATAAATGTGAATACTTAATATGAAGTACCACTGTACTCCAATTCAACCGCATCCCATGTCTTTATCCCAACCATTCCCTTGCTAGAAATGCAGAAGATGCCACTAGCTTCTGCTACCAAAGAGGGTAGAATCATGTGTTTGTGACAGCATTATAATACCATGGTTTTTTGTCCATCCATAGGAGAATGTGAGGCTATTAACACTTTACCAAAAAGATAAAGGACTGTATTTTGTTACTTTCTCCAACCACCCCTAACCAAAACCAACAATAACAACATCCCTCTGTGAACCCTACTCTAAATAGCAATTTGAGAGATTGAACTTGTCGAAGAACTCAATAAACGCTTCAATAGATTTTCCAGGACAAAGTCAATAGAAAATTCATTCTCTTGTTACACTCATTCTCATTGTTTTGTAAGAAAGAGCTAATAAAAAGAGAAGCACACGTACTAATTGGTTTTGAGTGAAGAAGAATAGGACCATTCCCCTGCTGGGGAGCCATGAAGTATTTAAACCATGCGTCCCACTTGGATTTGCAACTGGGGAAACTTTTGTGATAGCTTTCCTCAAGGATACGACCAGGACTCTTGTCTATTTGTTTGTAATTTTTTTTTGGGGGGGAGGTAGTAGTGAAATTAGAATCTCATTTTCCTGATCATCCCTTCAGTCTGAATATTTCCATCAGCTTGCCTCGGACCAGCAGATCGGAATGATGGAGGAGCTTTGCTACTGCTTCGAGCAGGAAGACCCCGCTCCGGAATTTCTCTTCTGGGAGCATGAGGACCCCAACTCTCAGCTGGACAACCTCCTGCTGGACTGCTCCTGCCTGGCAGACCAGTTCTCCCCTTGGCCCTCCCCTCCTCCTTGCCGCCCGACCCTGGGGGAGGCTGCGGGAGGAGCGGGGGGTGCTGAAGCGGACAGCTCCCCACCGACGGGGACGGGTCCCGCCGCGGCCCCCGGTCCCATGGGCCAGCGGCACGCCGCCAACGTCCGCGAGAGGAAGAGGATGCTCAGCATCAACCAGGCCTTCGAGGAGCTCAGGTGCCACGTACCGACCTTCCCCTATGAGAAACGGCTCTCCAAAATCGACACCCTCCGGCTGGCCATCGCCTACATCGCTCTCCTCGGGGAGGTCCTCCTCTCCGGCTGCGATCCCAAGTCCTACGTGGAGCAGTGCCTGAGGGACGGGTCACCAAGCCGACAGCGGGCAACCTGGAATACAAGCGGTGAGTGAATGGAGGGTTGTTTTACACAGAATCAGAATGTGTTAGCTTGGAATCATCACACAGAATCACAGAATGTTAGGGCTTGGAAGGCACCTCGAAAATCACCTAGTTCAACCCCCCCCCACCAAGGCAGGACCCTTCTTGATGCTTTGGTTTGCCAGTGAGTGTGAATCAGTCAAATTGCTTTTGAATGTCCACATGTCACACTCAAATAGTACTGACAACATACAACTTCTCTTTAAAACAGAGTAGCTAAGTATTTGTAGAACCATAGAACATAATCTCCATCATCAGACTTGAAGTTAGTGTTGAATTTAAAAGTTCTTGGCTGACTCAACTGTGCTGGTGTTGGCAGAGATGTTTTTGATTCTTCTCCTGTTCCTAGCTCTCTGAACTTAGATTTTGGAAATTCTATCACTTTTGATTTTGCAGGCTTTCAGATGGTGGCATGATCAAAGGCTTTGTGAAATAGCCTGGTTCAGGCAACAGTGAGTTTGTACTTGCCTGTGGACCACTGTAATTGTAATAATTGGAGTTGGAAGGGACCTTAAAGGCCATCTAGTTCCAATCCCCCTGCCACGGCACCTCCCACTACACTAAAAAAAGAAGCCTCATCCAGCCTGGCCTTGAACACTTCCACGGAGGAGGCATCCACAACTTCCCTGTGCAACCTGTTCCAGTGTCTCACTACCCTCATAGTGAAGTAATGTCACAAGAGAAAAAAAAATTACAACTTTTTCTTCTAACTTTCTTTTTCTTAAACAAAGAATTAAACTTACTAAGCTCGTGGTTCCTTTTACAAACAAGATTAAAAGTTTTGTTTATTCTCAGAACGAATTTTTAGGCTTCTTTGGATCTTATTCTGCGCAAACTTGTTCTTTCCTAATGTGAGCTGATGGAGCCTGTAGATTTCTTCTTTCTTTGCTTTACAAGTTTTATTTAGTTTGTACTCAACTGAGAAAAACACCTGGCTTTGAACATAAACAGAATCTCATTTCTTAAAATACGTATGTTCAAGTAACCAGGAGTTTCTCAGTGAGGATACAGAGGACAGTGCATGTAAATTCCAGGTTTGTTTCAAAGCATAGGGAAGTAAATGCCTATTTGCAATTTACGTTCTTATATAATTGTTTCTGGTTTAAAGCGAAGGACTGTTATTTTGTTTTCTATTTGGCTTGTACTTAATCCTGATTTATGCGGGGTTGAAATTTGTGCTTACTTACACAAGAATATGTTGTTTCATCAGTCCACCATATGGTGAAGATGGGAAATTGCCCAAATGCCCAAGACAGGGCTTCAAGTAAGAAGCAACAGGTCCTGTGTTACTTAGAAATGCAAGGAGGAGCAGAGGGGGATTTCCAGTAGTTTTTGGCACTTTATATTATAAGGTAATTAACCTCCTATCTAACTCTGTCCTTTTGCAGTATAAGTTCCTTTGGATTTTGTCACTTTTTGGAAGTGGGCCTTGGAGCATATCAGCATTCAAAAAGTGCAGCAAAAAATAGATAAAAAACCCCGCAAAAGACTATTTCCCTTTTGTTTCACAGGGAAATGTCAAAGAGACAGAGCCTGCAAGAAAAAAAGCAATCAGTTTGCTTTAAAGGAAGAGTTAATGAGGCCTCTTCTCTTTTCCTATTAATTTCCAGTAGCTACATGACTGGGAAAATGACTGATTTACCACTTTCTCGACTACAGAGAACATTTATATTTTATTTTCCAGCTGCCCCCACCTTTAATATATAAACAGGTTTTAAAACAACACAAATGTCCCTCATAGGAATCACCTCTTTTGTCAGGCTTCTAGTTAACCAATATTTCTGAAGAGCTTCACTTGGAAAAATCTAAATGAATGAGGCTGCGTTTCTGGAGAGGCTGAATAGTTGACTTGACAAATGCTAATTTAAATGTTTTTAAATTCATGTGGTATATCTTTGTTTTCCTTTCTCCCTTCTGTTCTGCAGATCTGACAGCCCGCCTCTCTTGGGTAAAGTGGGATTAAGTGGTACCCAAAAGAAAGATCTTTAAAGGCAGCGTATTGCAAAACCCCATGACCTGACTGCTGGGTACCAGCTGTTAAATTCTCAGTACTGCAAGTGAAAGCATGGCACTTACAACTTCACTTGTCATCACAGATAGCTTTTCTCACCACACGTCCAGCATCCAGCCTGTTTTGGTGTTAATTCATTGCTGCGTAGTGCCTTCTGCTTCTCTTTCTCCTAGTTTCACACACACTGGTAGACCTCTCTTATATGAAACTAACAAAATAGATGAAAAATCAGTGTCATTACGATCACAGCAACAACATTTTCTCATCCACTGGATGAGAACTATGTCCAAATCACAGGATTTGGTAGGAAAACCTACCCCTGATCACAGGATAAGATTTAGCACCACCTGTAGCAACCTATTGCTTGGCTTAAGATATCCGGAGCTGTACCCATAAAAGCCACCAGTGACTTAGAGCAAAGAGACCACAAAAGGCCGAATTTTCAGGAGGTGAGAGACAGGTCTTTCTGTCTGTGTGTCTCATCAGAATTTTTCATGCCTTCCTCCCAACGTGACAACTTTGCGAGGTCTGAGTCAAATGCATTTTGGTATGAAAATGCCAACATTTGCTAGAAATTTGGCACCATCTCGTCTACACCCCTTGTACTTGTCATCCTGAATGCTCACACAAAGACAGCGGCTGGCTTTTGACATTTTTACATCACTGATTTGTGATTTTTTGAGCAAATGCCAGCTTCCTGACGCTGCTCCCGCAACAATCGAGAAGGCTCTGATAAACTCTTCCAGCATGAAACGTTCCCCTTGTTCTTACTGCAACACAATAGAGGCAAAGCAGTGTGTTTGTATTAGCAAAAATAAAAACATGAAGAAAAGCCTATAGCTGTTTCTGATGTAATTCTCCCATATTACTTCAGTGTACCCTAAAACTAACATGTTATTTGTCTATTGAATGTGGTTTCTTCCCCCTTCAGTCCTACACTGTAAATGCTCTGAATCAATTTGCTGGTGAAGAAGAGCCGTCGGACATCCTGCATGCTTCCCTAATGCCCTGCTAGTGCACTTGATCTGAAACCATTCTGCCTTAATGTACTTTATCATGGCATTTCTTAGCAGGCAGGATGCTAGGCACAGGTAAAAGAATATGAGCTTAGTGGGGCTCAGCAGTGAAGAAAGTCAGATGTTCGTTAAATACCTACTGACTATCCACTCACATGAAAGCAATATGAGATTGGCAAGACTCATAAGCCTCAAGAGGCCCCTATGTAAGACCAGCAGAAGAAGCTGCGGGCATGGAGTGTCTCCACACTGTCCTGGCCCACAACTACTCACTGGTGGCCTCTGTACTCATGAAAGGGAAAACTATATGATCCAGGTTTGTCTGGCAGGGAGAGAGAAGCAGGAACCTGGTTTTTGTGGTTTGTTTTTTGTTTTTCCCCAAGAGATTACATATGATGGCATGGAGATGCACCTTGATATTTACTTCAAAGAAGTAGGGCTTGTACAGTTATGAATTTAAACTCTTAACTCTTAAATAGCTGGACGGAGGCAAATAAAAGGAGGCTTTCTCCACCTCTTTCCAGAGGGACTGCTTGACCCTTTCTAAAGGAGCACAGCACATTAACCAAGAAAAGCTACGCTGACACTCTTCCTTCTTCCCACCTGTTCTGGCAATGCTGATCCTGTGTCACTGAAGGAGGTACAAGTGTCACATATCAGCAGCAATGGGTGGCCAGAGACATCTTGGCACTTGGGTACAGGATCCCCAAACACCTGACTGAGACCTAAAGGAAATGAAGTCACCCAGCACCTCGCCTCTTAGCTCTGAAGCACACCTGAGAGATGTGGTCACATCACCACCTTCCTAATTAGATTAAGGTAAGCTCAGTCTCACTGGTGGGACTACAGCTGCCTCCATACTTATCTCAGGGTCACACTCAGTAACCCAGGACCCATGATCTCACTGAGATATGCAGGGGCAGGAATAACCACATGTCCTTTTTCCAAAGCCAGGCAAGCCTTTCCACAGCAGGCCAAGGGTGGTAAGGCTGTCCCAATGCCACAGCTCCCAGCTCCTTTGGTCAGAGAAACCCTTTTCAGCAGCCCAATGCATGATGTTCAGCCATCTATGCAGTCTGTTTGCAGTCTGCAGCCCTGCGTCAAGGGGAAATAAAAAAGTCTACGTGACGACTATCTAGAATGTAGGTAATAGTGCACCTTGTGCCTGCAAGAATGGTACTATCTGTGTCAACACAGCAAGGGGAGTGCTGAATCAAGCCAGCTGTTTAGAAAGTGCCCAAATGGACCAAACAGAGCTTCTTCAAGGTTTCATCAGGATGTTTATTTCTCCAAGGTCCTTACTGATAGCAGCAGGGACTCATTCCTCCAAGATGCTTTCAGACAAACCCCATAGGTCACACACTGTAGTTACTAGATAGTAGTAACTGCCTCTCTAGTGTTGTCTCATAGCTAGTGGTGGAATAGCCTCCAGCTGGGAACACATCTGCTACACAAGGTCCTTCACACCAAGATCATTTAGGATGTACAAAATTCCTGGCTCCAAATATGCCCATTTCAATGGTATCAGAGATGGGACTATCTGCATCTGCTTTGATTTTCTTTGCACTGCAGCACTCAGAGGGCTGTGGTGGATATGACACAATAATGCCATGTTATGAAACAAGTAAACATTTGCTGCAGACACCTGGTTACAACTACAAAACTCTCTCTTTTCCCTTTGCTCCAGCCTAGATATACTGGATAATGACTTCTGAAGATGGCTGGGTGTGTGCAGTAAAATCAGGAAAGCACACTCCTATATAGAATCATAAGGGTTGGAAAAGACCTCTAAGCTCATCCAATCCAAACGTCATCAGGCAATCTCTCAGGTTCCTGAACTGCCTGCCATGGACCCACGACTAATGTGGAGTTTACATTAGTACCAAAAGCATCCTAATGACAAAAGCAGGAAGAGTTGTCCTGGAACAAAGAGATTTTCCTCAACATGACTACTCCACCTAAGGACGGAAGCTAAAGCTGAAGTCCTCCTTTGAGATGCAGACACCCATCACTGATGCTCCGTGCTGAAACAGTGATGCCAGGAGAGACAGAAATATTAGCTGAGCTTCCTGCAGCCCAGTTCCACCAGCACCACCATAGAAATTCCTATGGGTCTTGCCAGTTGCTTGAGCACAGCTGATCTGTGGTCTGCAGACTGGCGAGTTCTGCAAAACGCCCTGCTGTGGAAGCACTCTCACCTACCACTGCTGCTGTCAAGGAATCAGTGCACAAGACATGACTTTGAGGAACAGGCTGCTGGAATTTGATGATGACTCTAAGCTTGGAAAAGCTTGAACAAATAAATCCTGCAGCAGGACATGTAGGGATTGAAGTTTGGGATGAAGTCAAAACCAGAAATAAAAATGTTCATTTGGGGAGTTAAAACTCTAATCCTGGGCTCTTTAGTTGGTAAGTAAGAGTCAAATACATTTATTGCCACTGTTAAAACTGATGAAGCTGTTTCTCCTCACGCACACTCTGCTTTGACACCAGTATTGTTCCACCAGCTTCAGTGGAGCCACATTTGATATATGTTGGCTGGAGAGGACAATCCACCTCTGTCTGCCCTCTCCAAGTGACCTACAGCCTGACGGGCTGTTACAGCTGATGTACCAGCCAAAGGTACTAAAACAAAAGGATACTTCTTGGGTGATGTTTTGTTAAATCACTTGGATTCAACTGGCTGCTAAAAGGGTGAACGTGTCATGCCATCAGATCAGTCTCTCTTTCATCCTCTCTGATGTTCCCATTCACTTGGATGAATAAAAGTAAATAAAGAGGGTATCGACTCCCTGGCTGAAAAAAAGCCAAGCTGGTGCTATGGCCCTATTCCTGCTAAACAGTACAAAGGCAAATGGGCTCTTTAGGGATATTTTTTGCAGACAATCATTCCTAAATAGCTCCAGATCTGGGCACATTTGTTTATAAATAAGCTTGCCTTTTTCTGACTGAGTTTCAGCTCCTGGAGGTGATCTATAAGACAGAGAGACTCAGAGGGCAATGATTTCTGTGCACTACTTTCACATTCTATGTTAATCCAGGGTAACTGATGTGTGCAGACATGCTCCACATCCACCCATCTTTCGCCAGTTGTAGTTCATTCCCTCTGGCGTGCTTGATAGCACTTTGCCCAGTTTCCTGGTCTTCTGTTAACAGGCTTGACGGGCAGCACAATATGATTCTCTGCCAGGGAACTATTTCTGATATTTACCCTATTTTTTTTCTGGTTTTTAATCTCACCTCCTGAAACTTGAAATTTTATTCCAGGAACAACAACTACAGAGTTCCCATAAGTTATAAAAATTTCATGCCACAAGTATACAAGTTCAACACAACAACTAGTTGTACAGCAGCCTATACTCAGCAGATTACACCTTAGTCCAGATCAAGATTTAAAGATGACTTTATGAAGGCAGAGACTTGCATGAGTCTATCAGCACATTCCCAAAGGCTGATTTTCAAAGCAGGTCTCAGTGACCTCCCTGGTTTGAGAGTCAGGCTCCACCCTTCCTCGTCTTTTCAGCTCTGCTTTCTTTGCAACACAGCACACATCAGCTCTGGTTTTTTTTTTTTCCTTGTTACCTAACAAAGCAGCAGGTTCCTCTCACCAGAAATTCAATGGTCAAGCCTCCTATGGAAGGAAGCCAGGAAGTGCTGAAGAATAGTACCCTCATATTGCAACCTCTAAGGACCAGCTTGGAGGCCCATGATCAGCAGAATTGTTCACTTGAAACATAGTCCCTGTTTCCAGCTCACCAGGATCCTTGCCAAGAGAAGTGAGAGTTATTTGCTATATCTTCCTTCCTCCAGAACTGAATTACTGACCCTTTCTGAAACAATACACCATGGTTCTCCTTCATCAACTTGGAAACTCGGGAACAAAAGAAATCAGATTCTCACTATACAGAAAGGGCTTGTTCTTTTGAGAAGACATTGCTAGTTTCTTTAAAGGACAGACCTGAGGGTGAAGGGACAATTTGCTTTTCCTTTTCTTGCCACAGTCTTACAGCAGCAAGTTTCATTTCCAAGAGCCCTAACTGTGCCAGCATGGAAAAAGGACTTTCATATTTCACCTGAAACGAGACCAGATAAGTAACTGGACAACTTCGTATCATTTCTTAAGTATTGCCAGAGCTTGGCTACCAAAGATTTTGTGATTCACAAGCTGCTTGGCCTGTGGTGTTCAAGGTTTGAAAATTGATGGGAGGTAGGCCTGCCATCCAGTAACCCACAGCCCTAATTTTGAGAGAACCCTCTTAGGGCCACTCCCATATTGTCTGTACAGCAGTTGGACACTTTGCAAGGTGCTCTCCAAGTCCCTGGTGGACTACACTGAAATTTTCAGGACATGGACTAGAGAAAGAAGGCTAGACTCCAAGAGCAAAACATTGCAGCACTACAACATTTTGTTGTGAAGACAGAGATGGTCCCAATAGGCAGAAATCTCTCATCGAGAAGAAACAGTTCAACTGCACAATGATGTCTTTTATCTCATTTCTTGCAGAAGAGACACTGCAGTTTTAGCTGCATCCTGTAAAGCAGTCTGGAGAACATAGCCCCTATCGTAGCCTCATTCCTGGTGGATAAGAGGAGGTGGCCTTACATTGGCTTTGTACATAGTTCTGCACATCATCCTGCTGCAGTTCATGGCTGTCTTTTCAAATCTCACTCCAGCCATGCAAGATCAGCCATAGTAGCTGGCTCCAGGTTGCACATGGATAACCATCTGAAAGTCAGACATGGCCCTACAGGTGTTGTCATGATGATGGATTACCCTATCCATAGTACTTGTCTGTGCTCATACAATGATACACATCCTGCTTGATCTGTTTAGGAAGAGAAGGAGAAACTGCAGGGAACGGATGTGTTAAGACTCTGCCCAGAGCCAAACACCAAGCACTGTGTCTTCACACCAGCCCCTTTCTTAACGCTGACCATCGCTGGTCAGGAAAAACAATGTTTTTCCTCAAATAGTGGGAATGTTTGATAGCTTGGGAGCAGGGCAGTCAATAAAGGAGCTCCCAGGCAGTCCTGCCTTCATTACCTTCCTGTTGCAAAGAAGAATAAAGTTTCTCTGTACCTCTGGTACTGTAAACCCCTAGCCTTGAGAGTGCTACCATCATGGTCTCTCCTGGACCTATTTACAGCTGAGATGGCAGCCAGAGCTGGTGCTATATGGGAGCTGGTGGCAGTACATAAATTGTGCTCATACAGCTTTGCAGGTCTCTGCATGTGAATCTCAGTGCACATAAGACCAGCTGGTGACGTAGAAGAAGCAGGAGCAGGTCTGCTGTTAGCAATTTGAATTTCCTACCTGGCTCCACTGGCCACTTTCTTGGCCCCAAAACTGATGTGTTCTTCACATGACAGGCACTTCAACACCACCTTCATTCACTGTCAGAATGAAAAACCTTCATTTTGTGCTAGATTTCCTAGGTTACAGGCCATGCTTTGATTGTGTTGAGCATGGGCTGGTGTAAAGACATGGGATATGACCAAGGAAGCTTGCCCAAGGAATCAGCAGCAGGAGATTACAACAGCCTGAGGGTTTCTTATAGGCACTGTTGTCCCGTAGGGCCTTGGGATCTCTGTGAGAAGCTGTTTGCTCCTAGATCAGACTTTGGAAGGGATGCAATGAATCCGTTCCCTTTGCATGGCCATAATGCAGCCTGGCCATGGCCAACTTCTTGGTCAAAGCTGGATCTTGGACTCACCCTTGCCCTGGAGTAAGATAGTTGGTTTGCACAGGTAGGGAAGGAGGCAAACAGCCAGTCTGTAGTAGCTTTCAAGAGAAAGGTAGACATATACAGCCAGAATCCTAAACAACTTGTGGAAGTCCCCTAACAACAATCTAAAATATTGCCCCTCATTCCTAGCTGGATACTCACAATAAATCCGTGTGTAGGGACCTGAGATATTGCTGTAGGGATTACCAGCAAGCTCTGATCTTTGGGAAGAGCCTTTTAAGCCACATCAGCTCCTTTTGTGGGAACCAAGTGCAATTAGAACCACTGTGTCTAATTTTAGATGACTCCCACCCAGTCTGTTTGCTTAAATCTGAGTGCATTTGAACAGGGAAACATCAGAGCCAAAGCGATTCCAATCTCAAAGATAATTTCTTGCCAGAAGAGGGGAAAAAGAAGAGTGGGGGAGGGAATAAAATCAGATAATATTTTGTGCTAACAATCAAAGCCTGCATAGCCAGAGTGTTTGCACAGAGAGAAATCCAGCTGCAGGCAGCGCCCTCTCGTGGTACAGGATTAAAATCTCGCCCTTCGGGATACAGAGGATGACTCCTGTGAGCATCCGTGCCCCAGCTCAGTTCCAGCAAAGCGGATCACGTCGTGGAACACGGAAAACAGAAATGGCCGTTTAAAAAATACAAATAAAATGTATGCATAGCTATCTACCTCTGCAAACAGATTCACTTCAACTGAATTCCATGCATTTTATATTTCTGAAGCCATTTTTATGCATCTTTCTGACCTCTCTCCAAGCCTTTATTTGCAAATCTTGCATAGAGAAAGAGCCTGGAGTATTATATAGCCTCCCAATGCTCCTACCTGCAGCGTCTGAGAGCTCAGAAATACCGGTGTAATACCTGCAGAACACCCAGAGGAGCCAAGATGACACGAGCTGGCACATAAAAACCTTACAAGCAGAGCATCTGCTGATCTCAAACACCCCCAGGAAGGAGAATACCATTCCCTGCACACCCTCCTTTGGTCCTGGACGCTGTCTGCCCTGTGGCGAGACATCTCTTTCTCTCATCACAGTCTCACGAATGGCTAAGCTATCTCCTCCAAAAGCACTTTCCAAAAATAATGAAGCTGAGGCAGACGCCGAGCATGGAAAATTTTAGCCCAAGCAGTTCCCATTAGATGCTGTTGTGCAGGGATGAA
The DNA here is from genome assembly GCA_020746105.1 of Trogon surrucura. Classification (NCBI taxonomy): domain Eukaryota; kingdom Metazoa; phylum Chordata; class Aves; order Trogoniformes; family Trogonidae; genus Trogon; species Trogon surrucura. The sequence continues at coordinate 46,861,494 of CM036621.1, read as the reverse complement.
AATGGAGCAAAGCAATGGGGAGGGCACTTAGAGGCTTAGCTATCTGGAGTGCGCACAAGCACTCGTGTGCATGTCCCTGACTCCTAGAAATGTGGGATAGGAGAAGAAGGAATAATAAAAATTCACAGACAGAAATCTACAATTATTATCAGTCATGAAGTGACATCAGCCCAGTTGACTCTCTCATATCAAGTGCTACCACAATGTTTCAGTGCCCGGCAGGTTTCCCTCTTGCCTGCCTCTCCAGCAACAAGTCACACAGACAAGGCTTATCAAAAACCTGTTTCCCAGGTCACGAAGAAAGATTTAAATTGGGATTCCCAGAGAGGGAATTTCGCTAAACAGCCACAAAGCTTCTCGGAAGGGAACCTGATCCCAATACCCCCGACACTGAACCGCACGCAGGCATGCATGCACGCATCCTGATCAAGTGCACAGGAGAGATTTCCCAAGCTAACATTTACTCAGTTCTCTGGAGGACAATAAAGTTATATGAACTGTAGCAACCACTAGTAGATATTATAGCACTAGACCCAGCCAGTGAGCTAATCCGAAGACCTGGTTTTCAACAAACATGAAATTCTCTCGTTATTGAGATACCTGCGTTTCAAACCCATGATTCCCAACGTTTTTGACTTGCATACCCCCTGTTGCAAGTGCCTCTCTCCTCATGCTGTCTAAATCACAGCAGATACTTCTAATAGCATATCCATTTCTCCCATCCCTTATTTTCCTCCTCCTGTGGAGGTACACACCAACCTACCCAAAGTCACCACTGTATTTAGGAGCCTTGGGCAATGCAGCAAGACAAGTTTGTAATAGTAAGTTAAATATAGTGAGGCAGACTTTCCCAGTTAGCAAGAGCCCCTGCACAGAATTTTTCCCACCTAACGGGCTGGTTTGCAGCATTTTTGCTCTTTAATCCTGCTCTAGCAATCCAGGAAATTGATGAAGTGAATGCTTAAATATAAGCGTGTGCTTAGGCTGAGCTGTCTTCAGTGGTGGAGAGGCTGCGATTAATACAAAGGATAGACGCCTGTGTTTTGATAGATCAACACCTTACATTGCAGTTTATTGGTTTCCCTTTCTGCTACCGAAATACATGCTGCACTCTCAAATCAACCTTTTCCAGGAAGGTAATTCCATATTATCAGTAATTTTCCAATAGACACTCCTTCTGACACTATGGGCTAAGACTTTTGCGGCATTGTGACAGTATGAAAACTTCAGGCTTAGAAATATTACACTGCCCCAGCAGAATGATGGATCTGTTTCAAGGGGGCGAAAAATCCTCAAGCCAAACAAAAATCAGAAAAGGTCTTTCAATAAACCCTATTTTCCTTTTCCACATCGTATTCTTCTACTGACTCTTACATCTTTGCGGAGTGATTCCAGCAGAGCTCTTCAACAGCCAAGCTATTCTCCATGGGGTAAAACATCAGCAAAACACGCGACCCTGAGCCAGCACTGAAAGTGAACTGCTTCGCAAAATGAAAGTAATACACGGTTGGTATATTCCCAGCAAATTGAATTAATAATATTAAAAATCAATAGTAACTTGCCAATCCTATAAACACTGCGAAATTAAATCAGTGAAAGAAGTTGGCAAGCTCTTTAAAGTTTTGCCGCAAAAAAAAAATAAAAAAAATTAGAAATTATCAACTTTCAGGGTATCTTAAATACCGTAGAGGAAGAATTACGCCCTGTCATAATAACTTGCTCTAGGGACATTCAAGTAAAATCTGTAGCGATCTTAAACTTGGTTATTTTGATGTTAAAATGTGCTGCCCTTATCTTTTGAAAGAGTTCATGAAATTGATCATTATCTAATGAAGAATTGAGCACCTCTCCTCTGAAGGTTTTTAGCACAAATAGGAGTGAGACCAAATCCGTAACTAATACATGTACTGATCTTTTCGAAGCAATAAGTACTTAGAAAAATGCATTGAAAAAGTATTGAGGGAATTTAATTCTTCACTAGCACGTGAATGCAAAATAAGTACTTTCAAAAATATTCTCTCTCACTGCTTAAATAAATTTAAGACTCTAAATAAATAGGAATGGAAGTTATTTTTGGCTTACTCAGATTTTTTTTTTCTATTCTTTTTCTTTGCAATTTCTGCTACCTTTGCTGCTTATTCCTAGTTTGAGTTCATAGCTGCAGGGAGTGCTTTTTCCTCTCCCCCCCTGCTTTGTGAGCAGATCAGCTTGAATCCGGAGGGGAATTTCATGGTTGTGGCTGTCTCCCTGCCTCCAGAGTTGTGGAGAAAGCTGTCTAACCTCCCTTCGATAAAAACTGTGGTGGAGCAGATCAGTACATTTCAATCTCCAACTAAAAAGAAAAATAATAAAAAAAAAACCCCAGTTTTCATAAACTCAACCAGATGCCTTAGAAGGGCAAATATCTTGTTCCTCTTTAATTAAAAGGTATAGCAAATAAAAATCTGGCTTTAATTAAACAGCAGGAATATGTTATCTCCCCAAACCACTCTGCCACGGTGAATTAACTTTTGCTAGTAATTTTTTTTTTAAGTCCGACGCGTATCAGTCTAAACCCGGAACACAGGGAGAACTTGCTTTCTATGAGAATATTTATATGCTCCAAGATAACAAGGCAGCAGCTCCTGAAGTAGGTATAAACTGGCAGGGCCAGTGGTTTGTACATGTTTAGGAAAACACTGTCCTTTAGAGTCGGTCAATGTTGACCGCCACGCGCAGCTCACACGATAACCTGAATGTATATATGCTTGCATGCACACCTTCTTAACCTTTGCTTTGCACACTGAGGGATATAGTGAATTTAATCATAGCATTTAATCACTTTTCAATCAAGATCCAACCAGTCAATTGCTCCAGCCTCTCTTGCAACCCAGCACCCTCATGGACGCAGCGTGCCCGCTCGCTCAAACACCACAGCCTCCGGACTGACAGGGAGAAGAAAAAAAAAAAAAAAAAAGGAAAAAAAAGCCTTTGTACGAAGGCATCCGTGAGAAGGGTTAAGTCCTGGCTTTTTCCCAGAAGTACGGTACCCCAAGCCTGCTTGTAAAATAGTGCAGGTGTGTTTATTGTAATCATCTCTCACTAAAAAGAAACAGGTTCAGAGGGTTTAAATATAATTAGCATGAGCTACACTCCTGCCTTTAATCACTACCTTGCTGGTTAATATAATCAAGAAAGTAAACAAACAAGGATTAACTCCACTAAATTAAAAAAATATATATTCTACTGAGAAGCTTACAAAGGAATTTTGTTTTGTTATGCTGCTACAGAGCATCGTTTTATTTCCACGTCACAAATTGTTTTTAATATCCGAATACCGTCCTCTCCCTGCTTTCTGTAAATATGAGCCGAAATACACCACACTTAATTTTTATTTCACGTTCAATATAGCCACAACACCTCGCACTTTCACAACGTCTTTCACTAGAGAGATATCCAGGCACGTGAAAATGTTTTATCGCATGTCAAGTATAAGATAGCAGTTGAATAACACACCTGATAATTAATGCAAAATGATATGTCAGACGTAAATGCAGTACATTTTTGGTGTCCCCAAATGTTTGCATCAGACTCTGGCAGGGGGGCTGGACTAGATGATCTTTTGAGGTCCCTTCCAACCCCGCACATTCTGTGATTCTGCTGTAATCGCTGTGGATTGACCTGCTCGTTTGGCATCTGAGAAAACTCCTGAATCTGGGACTGAGTTTTGGTTGTTTGGACGCGAGATGGGATATTTTTGCAAACGAGTTTTATCACAATACAGGAATCATTCCCCCGTGAAACAACCGTTTATTTCACGGGGAAAGCTCCATTTAAACCACACGTAAATACAGGAAATGCTCTTATCGGCGGAGATAGAGGCAAAACGCTTTAACCCGAGCCTTGCGGATTGCCACGATCCTTAAGTTTCACATTGGCAAGAGGAAGCCCAGATAAATACAGACACGTGGATATAAGCCTGTTTGGATATGTAGATATTGCATATCTCCTAGCAGGGACGACAAATAGTTAATAGACTCTCCCCTCTTTCCTATCTCCATTGTAAACCAGCCCTCGGGATCTTCCATAGATATATTTAACAAAACCCCTCCGGCTCTCCGTGAGAAGGGAAAGTCAGCTCTACGGGCATGTTTATTGATACAGGATGTTAAGTACCTGACCAGCTTTTGCTTATAATAAAGGCACTTTTTTGTGCGAATTTTACAGATTATGGCGTGCCAGAGTTCAGAGGAAAATAGGACATCATCATGGTAACAGCACATGGGAGAGGTCTCTCCTGAAGCACAAGATCAGCAGAATTTAAGTGTTTGTGATTTTTTTTTAATTACTTCATAGCCAAAAAACCTCTAGAGAAAAAATAAAGAAAAGAGGAAAATACCACAGTATACCTCACCAGTTTGCAAACAAACATCTGTCCTTTCCACTTAGAAACTGCAAGAAGGAGAAAAATATTAGAAGAAAGCATTCCTCCCCAAATACCACGTTTTAGAAGCCACGCTGTCCGTACTGCGGGAAGTCAAAACAGGTTAAAAAGATGCTCAGGGAGCCTGGAAAGCATTATCGCTTACGACAGGGCTTTACACAAGGCGAGCCTGATCCTGCAGAGACATATTTGATGTGCTTCATTTTATTCTCCCTGAGCAGCTCCTCTGGGCTCAGGGAAACTCCTCGCGGTGCACAGTTAGAGATAAAAACCTCAGCAAGGTTGCTGCCACGCCGGTAACACGGCTCACAGGGTCTTATAACAGATTTCAGGCTCAGCACAGTAGATTAAGCAGGACCTTAAATGAAGCCAGGCTTAAGCAAGTCCCTCTACTAGGTCAAAGATGAAGTAACAACTTCAAAAAATGTGCCGAGCTGCTTGAAAATTGTGGCTTTTTCATTGGGAATCTCAGTCGTCTTTCCTATTTTAATTGTTGGTGTCAGGTAATTCACAAAAAATGGAATTGAATATACCTGCCCCCAAAAATAAGTGCAATGTTTCACCCTACATGTGTTTACCGAAGCCAAAAACTGATTTTTAAGTACACGAAAAATGTTCAATAAAAGCTGAGGTTGCTTTTGTTTATAATAATCAACAGTGTTTTCCAATTTTATGTTCCTAGTTTTGGAAACAAAAGGGGTAAAAAACCACCTTTTCCCATTGAAATTTTTTTTTTTTAAAAAAAAAAATTTAAATTAAATCAACCATTTCTAACAGTAACTGGGGGAGGACACAAAGATGAATAATGCAGAAATGCAGGTCCTGGATCCACCTCTCCAATCATTTCTTGTGTTGTCTAGAGAAGCCAGAGACTGCAGGAACCCATCTGCTTAGGCAGACAGAAAAGTGGCTTTAACCACATCTGTCCAGAGGCAAACTCTACCAGAGGAAATTCTGTTTCACAGCCACGGCCATACGTGCTGTGTATAATTTTCGTTGTAAATGCACAGTGTCAGGGACAACTTAAAGAGACTTACGTCAAATATCGACTCATAGACAAGCTCCACATTGCTGACGAGAAATATGTGATTTTTTTTTTAAATGAAAAGCTATTAAAAATTCAAACAACATTCAAATCATAGGCTGATCACTTGAAACAGATTACAGCTATCACTGAGCAATAGTAATATATCAGTTTCTCTACCCTTTGAAAAGAACTTCAGGTGTTCATGAGCTGCTTCTGCATTTCACATAGGTTTGTTTGCTCCGTCCTGGGTCGCCTTGGTGCCTGCGGGGCCAGGAGGGTTACTTCTTGCCTCACATCCATCCCCACGGCACATCTCAGCACCGTTTGGCACCGTGTCCCATGCCAGATGCCCGTCTGCTGCAAATCAGCCCTGGAGGAGAGCGGCACGCCGCACGCCACCCGCTCGCTGAGGCACAGCGGACCTTTTCTGCTTGTTTTTAGCACAACCTGCACTCGTTAAAACAAAAGCGGGGTTTTTCCAAAGCACCCGGTGATGTTAGCAGCAGCGATTTCAACAGGAACGGAGGCAGAGTGTAAAAGGATTTAAAACTCCTGCTGCCCTCACACCTGCCAAATCCCAAGGCTTTCCACAGAGTAGGATGGAAGCCAACAGGGACTATTAGATGCTGTTAAAATAGGGAACGGGCATAAGACTGAAAGCAACTCCTTGTTACGTTAGATCCTTCTCTCTGCAACGTCCTTGAGCCTTAAGAGCAGACAAGTGCTAACAGTCCCCTTCCCGCAGCTCCTTGCAGCGCCCCATTACGCGTTGCCAAAACCTGCTGACGCACTGGAAGCCCTGAGCTCTCCACAACGTGACGTGGATGATGATAAAGGCACAAAGAACAGCAGCAGAGCCAGAGATGGTCAGGGCACGTTGCAGCAAGAGTAGGGTTGGTTTGGGAATGGGGATCACAGGGCTGTCGTCACCGCTTGATGACAGCGGGGACCAAAACACTCGTCGGTGAGCTTTGAAGCATAAGGACCGCTCCCTGCCTCCAATCTGTCTAGCAAGCAGCTGGAGTCAGATGGCAACTAATACTAATTTCTGGACCTCTGAAAAGCAGGGGAAACGGAGGTAAATTAAAGTCAGAGGAGGTGGTATAGTCATGTCCTTTACATGCTCATGAGAGAGCATCATTAGCAAGAACATCACCATAAAGCACTGAAACAAATTCATTTGCCTGCCAAGACCATGACAGTGAAAGCGCATGGATTCAGTCTTGTTGAGGCTGAAATAAAGCAAAAGTATTTTTCCATGTATTTTTTCCTCATTTTGGAAACCACTCACTTTCTGAAACACTTTTTAAAACTTTCAAATTATCCTTCCACCATTGCTAACCTCATCAGCCATTCCCATCTGTGTCCCAAAGCAGAAAACACAAAAATGTGAGTGAAAACAAGAAATAAAAATACTGTAAATACAGAAAAATGAATGAATTAATTAAAATTCTGATTTTAAAAGCTGTATTGTGAGAAAAGCAAATATATAACTTATTTTTATAGACCGTAAAAGAAGGAATCAACAGGAGCAAAGGCAAATCACTTTCCTATGGTTTTCTAGGTGCTTCAGCAAGAGTCTTGTAAAGTACTTGTTTTGGGGGTTAGTGGTTGACCCTACCTCTTCCTTCCTCCCCAATAAAAATCCAAGAAAAAGCAAATATGAACTCAAACATTTTATTTTCTTCTATCCCTTAAACCAGAATACAGTAGGGAAAGAAACGTTCAGATCAAACACGACATTTCTTTGTATCTGAAACAAAAAGTGTTCCAGTTTTGGCTTGGGGTGAATTTTGCCCTATTTAAACAAAACACAACATTTAACCAAATTTAGGCTCATAATATCTTGCTGAAATCAAAATATTTCCCATCTACAGTTTCAGTAAAAAACCCAATTTTAATTAGGGAAAAACCTACCCTTTTAAGTCTAACTTACATACAACACCAACTCAAAAATAGTTTTTGTTAAACCAAAAAGGCATATTTCTGGGCACATCAGCTAAACATCTTCTGAGCTCTCGTTTGTGCAGAAGTTGGTACTCTGGGGCCCTGACATGCACTTTGGGTACTTGACTATTGCCACACTTTGAATACTGCTGTCGTATCTGTCCTGTATCTGAAAACAAGGCTGCTTCGTGCCAGGTACTGTAGGAAGACTCTGAGAAAAATACAAGTATCCGCATTATTAAAATCATTATTATTGTTGTTATTATTAGAGCCTGGGTGCTGATGACTTGAACATTCAACCACAGAAAATTGCAGGGAACAAAATGCACTTCCTTATTTCTTTTTTACCTTTGGATTAAGCTATTGTTTCTTCGGCATTCCCACTCCCCATCACCCTTACAGCTCCTGCTGCACTTGAAAGGTTTGACTTTGCTCAATACGATCAATAGCTAGAAACAGCAGAAAGAGATGATCATCAACACGAGATTATAATATCTGCTTTGGCTCTTCAGTGGCTCTGAAAACGTGCAAGTATGGTTGGGGAGATGGAAAATAATATGAAACACTCACTAACAGCATGTAGCGTAGAAACTTAGAAAACCACTGTAGTCATTGACTCACAGATGGTCAAATGAACAACATATTTCTATTCCTGTATTTAATTAAATCTTAATTATGCCACCAACGGGGTTCAAAACAGCATTATGAAACAGCTTGCATGAATACCAAACTACGATTGGCTGACGGGACTTTGAACTCCTGTAATTATCTTCCCAAAAAAGCGCACACGTTGGGTCTATAAAGACGCTTCGCCAAGCAGCCCATTGCAACACGGCACAAGATTAAAAATAAATCCATGTAGAATACGCTAGGTTCAAGATATGGAGCTGATAAATGGAGACGCAGATTTCAAATTAGCAGCAAGCCCAGCTGAAAGATGCTGGGAGTCAGAGGGAGACTTCCCAAGACACGAGTACGCCCTGGATCACACCCTTCCATGGAGGATTTGCCTCTTACCTTTGTCGGTCCGTAGATAAAACGGACCCATAATAAAATCAAACAACTCTAATTTAATTCTTCCACCAGCTGACCACGTGAGTTAATTAAAAACACCTGCCTGAGAGATTTCTTTGAATCGTCTTTTTTCCTTGTTGAAAGAAGGCCATTTATTAAAAAGAAATATTTTGGAGGATCTTTCTCTTTCATTTTTAATACGGCAGCTAAAAATCAACAACATGTAAGCGCATTTTCCCAAGGAGTTTAGGTTTTTTGCAGTGTTTTCCAGAGCAGCGAGCTGGGAAGGCCCCTGGAAAGGAGCTCCATCCTAAATCCATCTCCCAGGCTCTTCTTCCAGCTTTTAATGCAATTTCAACTTTCCCAGTTACAAAGCATCGCACGGAAGAGCTACACATCCGAGAGCAAAAAGAGCACAGCATCCGAGGTGCACTCACTCTACAAGCCACAGATTCAAGAAAAAGTACAAGAGATTAAAAAAACCAAACCAAACCAAAAAGAGAAAACCCCATGCTTTACTACTTCCAACTATTACGAAACATTTTCTACTTTGGCAACATTTTCTTGTGCACAATACCTGCCCAACAACCCTCCAGCCTTGGTCTGAAAAGATTTTTCCTGTGCAGAGCAGTGTAGGGGGAAAAGAAGGAAGACGAAGAGGTCATTGTATTATTGTATTTTTTTTTCCCCCATAAGATACCAAAAATTAAGTCATTCTGTTGAAAAGTCATTAGAAAAAAAAAAAGGATGTGATGCATTTCATGACTGGGTACATAGAGTCTTTTTTAAAATTTTTTTTTTTATGGACATGGTCAGAGGAAATAAGGCAGAGAACAAGGCTCTGTATGAATTTACAACTATAATTAAAGGAAAAAAGAAGGCCTAAAACTGCCCCCATTCAAAATTTTCTGCCCAAGATCCATAATTTGTTGAGAGTTAGGTTTCCAGTGAAAATTGTAAGTTTGCAATTATTTTAAATTTTAAAAGTATTCTTTAAGAAGAACTCCAGTTTATAAGGAAAGCAGAACCTTTTCAGAAAAAAAAACAACCCTTTGATAGTGTAAAAAACCTCAGCTGAGTGAGGGAAAATAACTTCATTAGAAAACTTTAACCTATTTGAACCTTTTGTTTGATTGGATAACCAGTATTTAGAAAAAAAAAAAAAAACAGAAAAAAAAACCCCAAAACAACACACACCCAACCCCCCCTCCATTGAAAATATAAAGGTTCTTCAGGAAAAGAGAGAATCAGAAATCCCCTGGATGGAAGAACTCCTGGCTGGGGATGTCTTCACACCTGTCTCCACACCTGTCTCAGAGAGGAGGTAGATCCTATAAATCTCCAAAGCGTCCTCGCACCCCAGGGGCTGGCTGCTACTGGACATTTCCCACCCAGAGATAGAGGCTACCTCTGCTGCCACCTCGCTGAGCTGACAAAAGCCCCGGGACGAGTGCGCACGGAAGCCTTCTCTCCCGTGAATTTTCATTTTGAAATGAAACGTGCCAGGCTCGCACTCAGTAGATGGCTGGCAGCGCTCCTGCTTCCTATACAAGGCCACCAGATTTGCCAAGAGAGAGAACATCTTTTCACATCCCTTACTCGAATTTTTTGATTTTTGACCTAACTCGATCGCTGATTCATCTCAAAAGGAGAGCAGAGCCTTTCTCAGGCTATTTTTTTTTTTCCCCAGCGAGGCCTCACTCTCCCTGAAATACCCAAAATCGCTGACACAGTGTGCTCCTCCAGGAATCCAGAGCCTTTCCCACTGAGTTACAAGCTGCCAAGGAGGCTATGTTATAACAAAAGAAGTTTTTATATCCTCCCGTAGGCAGAACACAGGAAACTACCACGAAATGTGCATTATCCGAGCAGTATTTGATGACGGTTAGAATGAGCTTATTTAGGAAATTTCCAGCTGATATATAAACACGACATGGAGAAGGATGGAGACTGCAAGAGCGATGCAGGCAGTGTCTGAACCCTCTTGGCCCTGCTCCTGGGACTTAATATCTTGATAACTTGTCCTTATGAGTCACCGCAGTGAAGGAGCCAGGACTGCTCTTGTCACATTTGGTGAGTGAACCGAAATGCAGCCACAGACCTTGCAGCGGCTCGAGATGGGGCTGGGAGAAACATCTCCATTGCAGCAGGGGTGGTGTTGTTTGCTAGGGACCTTGCAGAAGGGTGTTGTATAAAGGATTAAAAAGGAAAATAAGAGAGGAAAAAAATAAGTTGAAAAGTAAAGATGAAAGAGAGAGGTAGGGAGTGATAAATTTTAGGCAAACGTGTCAGTGGACTCAACACAGGTGTCCGGCCAAAGTGCTCCAACTTGCGGGAAACAGGAGGTCAAAGTGATCAGACAGTGCCTTTTGGCATTAAAATTCTGAATGCTTGATTAAATCAGTGAAGACCACTAATGGCTCCCAGAAGGCCAGCCTTCACTGGATCAGTGTGATTTGACTCATCCCTTATTTCCTGTTTTTCTGAAAAGAATTGCCCACAAATTCTGCTGCTTTGGTGCTTTCTGCACCCAACGTTACCCTGTGAAATGAAACGCAAGCAGTCACTGCAAAGCAAAGCAAACTGGCAGCAAACACATTATTAACCAACCCAACTGATCAACCCAGAGCATAAAATTCAGGGTGAGGGATGCTCTTCTCTCCCTTTTTGTTCTGCATCACTGGCACTGCAGGTTTTTGCAACCCACATTACTTGCCATGCAAGTCCACTACATCCACTACCTTGCAGTGATTTCCCTGAGCAGAAGCTGATGAGAAAAGAAAACACACAGGGAGCCAGCAAATCTTCACATCTCAAAGCGTTAGATTTCAACGAGGAGCTAGTTTTGCATTTACCAATTCCACCAGAGAAAAGCAAATCTGAAAGCAAACAGATCTCCCTTGGGGAAAGGCAACGTGTTTTACGCATGGGCGTCGCAGGGTAAACCCAAACTCTCCGAGTGTCTTTCTAGCCAGCAAAGTGTCTGTAAAAACAACACCTTCCGAGCCATCAGCTGCGATCCTCGCGCACTTATCTGCCAACTCCAGCAACAAAACCAGCTTTCGTGCTGTTGGGTGTGTTGGAGCTGCAGATTCAGGCCAGCTCTGCGAGAGGGAGCTCCATCCCCCTCTGGCTCCTGTCTTCCCGGGACACGTTATCCGAAATCCTCCCGCAGAGTCCGATTCCTGGCACGGACGTGGGAACAGGAAGGAGCCCTGCGAGATGGTCGGGTCCCAGCCCACATCCAGCAAAGAAACACCAGGTCTGCTCAAACAAGGGAGCGGATTTTTCCCACCCCCAAAAAAGAATAAGCCCCTAGAATGGTTCCTTCATTTGGAACTTGGCATGAATTCAATTTCCTTTCCAAGAGGTGGGGGTAAGAGGGGAGAGGATCTATCATGCATGGGTGCTCCCCACTACCGCTCTCAGTGATTCCTTCAGAGTTCTTTTTCACAGAAAAAAAAAAAGGAAAAGAATTGCAAAACACCTAATAATACTACATATTACATATATATATACAACTCTCTATACATATAGACATGTGTGTATATATACATGTGTATATACATATATATATATATATATATATATAGTCCACGCTCCCATTTTCTCTGCTCTACCCCTTTCAGCTGACAAGAAGACCCTCCTAAAGGAAAAGCAAAAAGGAGCAAAGTAAAGGAGTGAAACAACTTGCCCCCAGAAATATTTCTCCAGTTTTCTGTTAAGCCTAGGACACATTCATGTGAGTATTTCAGAATGAGGGTTTGGGTGGGATTCCCTTCTCTTTAAGAGGTCAGAAATAAAAATACAAGAAGTAAGATTTCTTCCACATTTAATTGTTTCCTGAATAGATGTACAGAATCTGAAAGAAAGTGGAAGATCTACATTAATTTCCAAACTAAAAATGTAGTCGTATCAACACTTTGTTACTTCCTCCTTGCTGCGAAACACACAGGGGAAAATATTCAGAACTGTAACTTGCAAAAAATGATCACAATTTTTGTCTGAGATGCATTTTCCAAAAGAAAAAAAAGATAAAGGAAAACAAATCTTTTCAGTGACATATTTTGGTCCCCGCTATCCAACAGCCTCTTTATTTTTAACCCCAGAGATTTGCATCTGAGTCAAGCGTACAACCAATGACCCTCCTCACACAGCACAAGATTTAGCCTATCATTTCGTAGTTAGAAAGTGCATTTTGCAAAACTCTCTTTGGGTCAGTGATTAGACTGAAGTTCAAGGCCAATTCTTATTCCATATGAATCGGTTGGTCCAGTCCTCGTGACAACAGCTAGAATATCAAATATACAACAAAACTGGCCTACTTAATGATATTTAAAACACATGGCACAACAACGCACCCCACATTTCCACAGCTTCATGTGTGCGTATTACTGATACACCTTGCATTATAATGAAAATACTAGTACATGCAGGATTGCCGTCCCCCTCCCCCTTCTCTCCACATGGAAGGATTTCGTCATACGTCTGCTCCAGTCTGATTTTGTTATTCATCTGTGCTGAGTGCCGGACAGATGTTTGCTTGCAAATTTCTAAATGGGTTTGCACCAGCCTCGCTTTGCTGCATTCACTGGGTGGTTTTACCCCGTTGGGCATGGGGAGCAATACTGTCTGCCTGCTCCTGCCTCCTTCCCACTGCAGGGAAATAAACCCATATCACAGCTGTGAGATGCAATGCACTGAGAGTTAAAAAAAAAAAAATAAAGTCCCATCTCATTATTGTATATTTGTAGTCTCCTGCCACTCAGTGGAATGATGATGCCAACCCAGAGAGGTTCCCAGACTGGAAAGTTGCTGCATGAAGCCCCCACCCGGGAACACAAGTCTGGGAGGAAGGGTCTGGGGGAATCGGGATTGATCAACAGACCTGCAGCATGGATGGACTAAGCACAACTGACTTGCTGATTGACCCAAACAAGCCACGAAACAAGCCCACTCTGCTGTTACCAGGAGCATGTCATCACAAGAAAGTACAAGAAAGCAACTTTCTCCAGGGTCCCTAGCATCTCCTCAACTGCACGTTATGTTTCTACATAACTTTGCCAAGGAAACGCCAACCTTGCAAAGATTTCAGGATGAAACCTCACTCCATCCTCATCCACAAAAGTATTTTTGTATGGAGAAAGACGACTATTAGAAGAGCAGTCACACTTTAGGGCTTTCAAAATATCAGTGAGGTTTGGGGCTGAAGGATCATCTTTTGTAATACTTGGAGTAAACACTGAAGAATATATCCTCCTGCTTTCCCCAAATAAAACTTTTCACACTCATTAAAACTTCCTTTAGGAAGTCCTCAGCTTCCTTGAAAACAAGTTGGGTTTTTTTCAGCCAACTATTTTTTTTTCTCTTTGCTTTCTGAATCAGTTTTTCAGCATGTGCTCCTGTAAAAAAAAAAAAAAATCAGATCCCACTGAAAAACAAAAACCAGAGAGCACTCTATTTACAAAATATCTCTGAGCTCTGGTTGCACAACATGCCATGAGACGCTGACGTTTCTAGCTTTTAATTTAGGGTTTGCCTTGTAAGCTAGAAGGTATGTGTTCCACCAGCCCCACCAAAGGTTTGAAAAGTGCTGTTTCTGCTTATGTGGTGTTGAACTGGAGACCTTGGCTCTTTAATAGCCACCCAAATTTCACAGCTCCCAACGTGAGGCTGAGCCAGGGCAAGTGAGAGTCAAGGCAAGCATTTCCATCACCCTGCCCACAGCTCCTTTTTCATTTTATTTTTGTTACAACCAAGCTCTCTGTTCTCCTTGGGCTTCTTTCCCTGCTTAGAGAGAAGAGCTTTATAGCGGAGAACAGTTTCAAGGAGGTGAGTCTGAGTAAATGGCTATTCACATGCCTGTGAGTAGCTTGGTGCTTTCAAGAGACTTTGCATGGAAATCAAGTGGCTTTACTGGAATTTATCAGCAATGGCCCACCCGCCTCCTGGTCAGACCCCAGCAGAGTGATTGAAAATATTTCTCCAAGTTTCACTGTGGATTTGTGCTGTCCCCAGGATGTCACTCTTGAGCATAAGATCTTTTACGTGAGAAGGATGGTAAAGGGACCTCATAAACTGGAGGACTCCTGTTTACTTCCTCCCTAGCCCTCCCAGCTGTTAACAGACCATCTATCCTCTTGCTTGGATGTGTTTCCATCCAAAATTGGTTGCATCTCCCTCTCTGTTCTCTGCTGTTCTCAGGAAAACAGCTTATCACGTTGCTTTACCCTTCCCTTCCAATCAGCTGAGTGATTCCGGGAGGCTTCAACAGCATCCTTATTCCAACCCCGAAATCACTACCTCCCAACGACGGCAGAACTACAGAAAAGATGCACTGAAATCCCACCAGACACATCTATTGTCAGAGCCCATGGCAACTTCTACAGCTAGGTGCCTCCAGTGCTAATTCTTTCTAAATGAAAGGCTGCCTAGCAGCGTGCTGAAAATTGAGCCTTTGAAGTGAGCGCACAGCTCTCTGGACTTATTATTGGTTTTTCAGATATGCTCCACTATATCAAACTTACACAGATGGTTCTGTCACGAGCGCGCGAGCAACGGTTTCAGTGTCTTCCCCACATACGAAATGTAAGCCAGCTTATACAAAGGATCTTCCAGTTATATTTCCTCCATGTATTATTTTTATGTATCTTCCAGGGAAACGCAACTGGAGAATTTGAATTTAATAAGTGCGGGATATGGGGTGCTATTAAGTCTTCAAAGCACAATCAAGCGACAGTGACGGATCAAAGGCCTACAAAAATATTGCAAGAAATTATTGGCCCTTTAGAAGACCGAGACATGACAAATGCCTACTGGATTCGTACTTCAGCCCCCCTTGGGAGGGCAGAATTATTATTAAAGGTCACTGTAAAGCCTGCTGAGAGCAACAGAAAGTTTTCTGCTGACTTTGCAAGTTGTGGATCAGACTCCAAGTCACCTGATAGAGCACGTTGTGGAACCGACAGTAAACTTTATCTTTGCCAAAAGCACAAAAGAGAAGGAAATGAAACATCACAGTAGTATTGATGCCAGAAAAAAAAAAAAATATTAAAAAACTGCAAAGATCAACTGATAATGCAAAAGCTGGGGGAGCTTCAGGCTGACTACAGGTGTGTTTTATAACTCTCCTCCTTCAACAATTAAATGCAAATTAAAAGAGCTCTTGAGCTAAAATACACAAAAATGGAATACTTTTCAATCCACTACAGGTTGTGGTACTCATCCTCGTGGCAGAGAGAGCTACGATAAAGTGTTATTGTTTTAATTCAAGGATTGGATAACGGAGAAGCTTGACCATATCCTCAAGGCCATGTCAACTCCTGAAATAGGGTGCTCCTAGAGAAGATTTGAGCACATGCTTAATTTTAATGCAATAACTTATATGCTTGAGGTAGGCCATATTCTCTCCCACAGAGACCAAAACATGCCCCACCACAAAGAGCACAGTGGTGCACCCAGTCCTGTAGCACACCTTACATATTTGTCAAATATTTCTCAAGCCCATTTCTCCTCTGTGATGCTGAAGGTAGCATGTAGGCAGCTGGGACAGACAAATTAGAGCCCAGCTTCTCACAGTACTGCTGGAGCACTGCTTTCCAACATCCAATCCCAACAGAACAAGGCTCAGGATAACATTGAGCAAGACACCCTTGCCCAGCAAAGAACACCAGGGATGCAATGGAGAAAGGCATCAATAGAAAGGGGAAGGATACCCTGATTCCTGGATGCAGGAGACTTGGGAGGTTAAAATACCTATTGCATCACCCAAACATACATCTTCCCTGACACTACGCATGCAAATCCCCAGATGCTTTGCAGGAATGTTTTCTGTGCCTTTGAGGGGTGCAGATGCTTCCCTGATTATTTCAATTCCATTGCTTCAGCTACTACACACACATTCCTTTACGCCAGCTTTGGTGTCTATGCAATCATGTGTTAGAACCAGAATTACATCAAGACAACTTATCCTTTGGTTCATGATGTCCCAAGAGACAATATGGTCTACACAGGTAAAGGTTGCCACTCTTGAGAAAACAGCCAGTTCACTTAATATTTCTGCAACAACCACCCAAAACCAATGATACTAACTTACGAATTTTTGTGGCTGCTTCTTTTAAATTCAACCAAGCCTAACTTTTGAGAACTTTTGTTTGGGTTGGGGCTTTTTCACCTAATTGTTTTTGAAAGAATTGATGGGCCTTTCCTGCTTTTTCTCCCTAGATCTCCACTAGGAATGTCAAGCCTTGTTTCCACTATATTTGCTGAGTGTCCCAGAAGTGGAACTTGATATTTCAGGGTCCAGTTGAGTCTTTAACAAAGCTATCTTTTCTCCTCTAAGTTTATTCAGGTGCTAGAGTTAAACAGGTGTTGGTAAAGACAAAGAAAAAGGCAGAAGTTTTAATCAGCCTAAGGAAAATAATTTCCTCTCTCAGCTGAGCAGGTTTGGCTGATACTGTAATTGTAGCTACTCAGTGATTTTTAACTTTTTTTTTTTTCATGGAAAATTTCAACTTTCAGCATCAAATTGAGTACTAAAGTGAAACAAAACCAGTTGATAACTAAGAAATTTGATCAGAATGCACCAGCCCATTGCTGCAGCAGAATTCAAAGGGAGGCACTGGCTCCGTGTGTCCACTCCACTCATGGCCAGGCAACCCAGGACACTGCAAGCCCTCCTGCCCAGCTGCCACAGTTTATCAGGGATGTCTAAAGCAGGTAACAGGAACAGCAAGCAGCAAAAAGTACCTGTGTACACAAGTAAACCTAAACAGCAACTCGTGGAGATAAAGGAGTCAGAATTAGGGTGTCCGAGTTTCCAAAATAAATCTTATTTCCCTAGGAACGTTGGCACCTTTCCCCAAACATTGTTCTATTTAGAAAACAAACATTTTTTCCCTCAATAGCTAAGTCTACCAGGTTTTTCTTTATCTGATTGGTGAAATGTTCACCAGTCCTTCAGGGGGTTCTCCAAGCTAAAATCCTTCCCTTCTTCCAGGCCATTTAAATACATAAAAGCCAAGATAAAAATAAAAAGGACCTAAATCATCTCACTTCCTGGTTGATATCCAGGGGATCATCACCAGGTCCCACCCTCCTGCTAAGACATTAAACCACTGAAGACATTAAACAGCACCACCAACTTTCAAAGAGCGCGAGCCGCAGCTCTCCTGGGACTATGGGTTAGTCCCATATTCTTCAAACAAAAAAAAGCAGTAAGCAGGCTGGGGGCTGGGATGCCATATTTTGCCCTGCTGCTGTGGGAACATCAGCAAAGTCTAAAAGCCCACAGAGAAGCATTGTTGGGAAAAGAACATAATAAAAACTTTAAATGTGGCTTAAAAAAAAGATTAATAAGAAAGGAAGAGTGGCTATGATTTTTGAGCAGTGTTTCCAAAAAAGGGAAAACAAATCTTAGGCATTTGGGTTTTTTCCATCAAGGTATGGGAGAACAGCTGCAATTTGGCTCATAACTAGCTCCACAGCCTTTGAGGCAGAGGGTGCTGCTCCCTGTTTCAAGTAGAGGAGGTTTAGCCCAAGTTCTTGAGTTGGCCCAATAGTGGCAATAACCCAAGCAGTAGAGCTCTGCATTTCTAGCACAGGAAACCAAGGTTCCATCCCTAGGATCCCACAAGCCAAGATGTTGGGAGTGGGAACACTTCAGATGAAGGGCTTTTCACTGCTGGGAACCATGGTAAACAACTTGTCATTCGGCAGCAACCCAATCCAGTCCAACAAGTGCTGCTAACGAGCTGTCTAGTCTCCTTTAACCACAAGGCATACACAATATGATATATGGCCTCAACTCTGGCTTAAACCTTGAAAGAAATGACTGGAGAATTATAGTGTTGTGGGATAAGAAATGAAGATATATGCTGTCTGGTCTTATCCAGGCAAAGGTGGGCTCCAGGATTTGTAAGCTAAGAGTAGCTTAGGTATCGACTGAAGCCAACGTAAAGCTCAGAGGTGGCCAAAGAGACTAAAAACGGTTTAACTGACCCCATCCTCTTCTCCTTCAAAATTCAGTTTTTCTCACTTCAGAGGTTTTAACAAGTTTCCCCTTGTTTTGCCCTGGCATTCAAAACTGATTTTTCCAAACTCTGATAATACCAGAAACCCCAGTGAGTTTCAGCACAGCTGTTCTTGGGGCTGTTCTGGGGCCACCAGCAGATGCACTCGACTCCTGGGAGGGGTTTGCCTTCTCCAGGAAGAGCTATTTTATAGTTATCTGTGTCCTAGTTCATCGTCTCGCGCTTCTCCTCTACCCAATATCTGAACTGCAAAATGCTGTACTTCGGTGGTTAGATTCTAGAAGTATCCTCAAGAGTTAAATCCGAGTTGGCTAAGGTTCAGGGCAATGAATCCCTCCTCTCTGTGTGCGTATCTGTTGTGTGATACACCCAGGCAAACAAAGCTGCTTCTGGATTCGACTTTGCACACATCATGCAATTTTTCAGGTGGCGTCTGTGCAGTTCGGAGGCATTTCTCAATCCCCTCTGGCCAGCAAATAAGGAGACACGTCACCAGTGCCACGCGTACCCCTGATATCGTGCTCAAAGCTGTTTGATTGTAGATGAGGAAAGCTGATTTGTAACACGCTTTCAGAAAGATTCTTATATGGACATGTGGGGGGAAACCATTTATTACAATGGCAGTAAAATTACAACAGGGCTTTGCTTCCCAGTACCTCGTTGCTATCTTTTCACCTCACCATGTATTTAACTGCAAGACTAACTTACCTCTAGGGTCCTAGTTAATCCTCAAAAATACTAAAATGCAAGAATACAAGCAACACTACTTTGGATGTTTTTTTGGTAGCCTTTTGGTGTGAATTCACAGTAGCTGTGGGTTTCAAGATGCATAAAAATATTAATTGAATCACTGTGCTCGCCACTACAGTCAGTGGTTGGATCCAAAACAGGAGATGGACAAAGGAGCGTCGTGTTTGCAAAGGCAACCTCTTCCCAGCAAAAACAGGTCTCACCTCGGGATCCTGCCAACCCTGCTTTGTGGGATCCACACCTTCCTCACGTTGTTTCTGGACCTTCAAGTATTAACGATGACAACAGAGCACTAACCTGACGCCATCAATTTCTGCAGATCTGTTCTGTAATCTGCAGGGAGAGGATCCACCATGGGGACCCAGAAAGAACAGTCCTTCTCTCCATGGCCTGGACAAGGAGATGAGGTCGGTGTCCTTACACTAACGTCAGCCTGGCCAAATCCTTTCCAGACCACAATCTGCACTTGCATTGCTAAAGTCCACCAAAGTTTCATCTTGACAGCAAGCCCTGGCTCCTCAGTGGAAGCAGTTCATCTTCTGAACATGGAGAAGCTATCAAGCAATGCTTAAAACCAGAAACCAAACTTGATTTTGTTTTGAAGATACCTGTCCTGAAGTGGGTGTTGCAGTTCAAAAAAACAGACAGAAGCTTGACACTTCCTCAGCAATGTCCGAGTGTTGTTGGAACAGTCGAGCCAGTTTTGGATTGTCCTTGATATTAGTGAGAAATCCATCTTTCCCAGTTTAATGAGGCTGCAGATGGGGAGGAAAAGGAAAGGAGAACAAAATATTTCACATGCTTTGATTTTACAGTACACGAAAAAATATTTTCATGTTCCATAGCCCAGGTTTTAAGCTATAGTTCCTACGGCTGCATCTGCAATTAATATTTCACCTTCCAAAAAGAGGGAAAAAATCCATCTTCCTTGTGGATTCTCAGGGAGGCTTTCTGCTCTGATCTGTAATTAGTGGTGGCCTTAAGTAAATGATCTAAAACAGAAATGTTATTTTTGGAGTCATGATAGCTACTACTTTTTACTCCTTCAAGTACCAGTTCTTTTTGCTTTGCACTAGCATTAAAAATAGAATCCACAATTGCAATGCCACTGCCTTTTGGTCTCTACCTACAGCAGGACACACACTATCTTCCCAGCAGTACCAGCATGAGAAGCTACATGGATTTCTAATCTTGGCAGCAATCAGTGATGAGACCCATAGCACTGCATCCAAAGTTCAAGGCAGAACCATGTCTGGTCAAAATTATTCTTGTCCTACTGAAAAAGGAGCTTGGACGACCAGATGTGAACCAGTTTTCCAACAGCTTAATAGTCAAGAGCCTGATCCAAAACCTGTTAAGAGAATGAAAATCTCTTTTCTCGTTTCAGAGAGGGATCAGACCATAAATTCAGGCCTGTATTCAGAATTCATGTCAGTTTAAGCACGTGCCTATGTCCCATGGATAGTAGTGGGACTCATATCTCTCTCTTCTCCAAGGCATCCTCCAGTGCTCTGCAGTAGTAAAAAAAGCTGAAAATTACAGTGCATTTTAATAAGCTGACTCACCACAGCATTTTTTGAAAATTAATTTTTTTGAAAATTAATTATGATTTGCATTTATCATTATTACATTGTAGATTGTTTGTCCTGACATTATTCACAGCAAATAAAGCAAGCTCTGGGAAAATGGCCCTTGCAACTCACACCTTGCTTGGCCAAAGCTTGGAACCCCCTTCAGAAAAGAGAGGGATAAAGGGTCTGCAGGGCTTTCTCAGAAGAAAGAGATGCCCACTGTGAAAATCTCTAAATCCTTCCCTCCTCTCTTTCCTATCATTCTCCTGTAAAGTCTTCCCTAAAGAGGTCTACATTTCCCACCTCCAGAAGCACGAAGCCGACGAAGCCAGATGGAGCCGTCAAACCACGCGCAGGGAGAAGCTGCCACCTCGCTCCCCACGGGGCAGGCATCAGCACACCCAGCTGCCCCAGCAAGGACTTTGCAAATCAAAAGCATGCCTTGACCTTGACTGCATTTATTGGCAGGATTAACAGGCAATAGGACTCACTGTCCCCGGGTCAGCCTCTCCTTCGTTTGTGTCTGCTGCTGCGAGGGTTTATAAACGAGGAAGTAGAAAAGAAGAGCGGGCACATCAGCTGGTAACAGTTCAGAAACAGATGTACATTCCTGCACAAAACTCCGACTTTGGCGTATCCAATTACTTTGGAACTGTGCTCCGCTCCAACTATCTTATCCCTAAAGCCTCTCTCTCTCTCCTTACCCTCCTGCCTCTTATCTGCGCTGCTCACTTACTGCTCCTGTGCTTTTGATTATAAACTTGTCACTGCAGGGTGAATGCTTTGGGAAACATCCGCTGGCCGCTGCCGACACACAACGAATACGGAAACCAAGCTCACCAAGCAGAAGTGCAAGGCGAAATGCAGCTGCCTTTGCAAAGACAGCATTTGGAAGATGCACACACCCAACCACATTCAGCGGTTGCCACACAAGCACGAAGGAATTATCCCCTAAATCACCCCAAAGGCAAGGGAAAAGAGTAATGAGGTTAATCAGACCTGGCTACAGCAGAGAGCATTTGATGCTGGGTGCAGTTTGCAACAGGGACATTTCTGAAAGGAGAAACAATGCTTTCCTCTAGTGCAGTAGGTAGCGAGGAGGAAGAAGGCAGTAAGGACGACAGCATCTTTCTTTCGGTTTGCTGCAAAAATACGTATCCTACAGCAGCTCCCACAACAGAAGGGTGCTATAAGAGCAGTCTGAGCACATTGAAACGCTATTGTTCTTCCTGCCGGGGCACCCAACCTTTCCCCAATTTCTACTGTGGGCAGAGAGAAAGGTGGTGCAAGGCAGAAATCTGAATGCTCTCCTCACAGTGCAGTGGGGTTGGAAGGGGGATTTGCTGACCAAGACCTGCCGGGTGGACAAACAGACCACGGGCTTCCTACAGAGAATAAGCACTGATCCCAAAGCCCAGTCGGTGTTCATTTTTTCCCCCCTATAAAGACATTTTAGGAGCCTGGTAATGACAATAGAACAGCGGCAGCAACATAGCGGATGTCATGTTTAAACAGGGCATTAAACTTCCACAAAACCTATTTTTCACGTGGCAGGTTTTATTCCATATCCTCTTTCCCACCCTGCCGTGCTAGCAGGAAGGATGCAGCCACCCCATCCTTCTTTGCCAGCGCTACCTTCGTACCACATGCCTCCCCCACAAACCTCTCAAAACTCCTTCTTCTTTTGGGAGAGCCAGATCACATTTCACGAGGGGTCTGCGCACACGTAGACCGTGCTTTTGGTCTGCTCCAAGGGAAGATATTCACAGTATTGTCAACACTGTACTTAGCTCTGGCACTAAGCACTGCTATGGGATTCGGCAGCTGTAAAGAGTACGCACAGACACACACACACACACCAGCAGCTCTGGAGCGATGCTCGTTGGAGCTGGGCTTATAGACTTCATAATTATGACACAGCCAAGTTCCACCATAAATTTGCCCTAATGAAGCCTGCTTGATAATAAAAAGCTTTGCACGTTTAGAGGTTGCACACAGCAACAGCCCCCTCGGGGAGAAATCCTGCCTCACTTTGTCGTGCAAACACTCCTTCGGGCTCGTTCGCAAAAGCCAGGCGGGAGGCTGGGGCTGTTCATTTATTTATTTAATATAGTCATGGCATGTGGAGGAGCGAGGGGCTGCCCTGCAGCAGGAACCTGCTCCTGCTCTGTGCTGCACAGCCCAGAGAGGCACAGTCGAGAGCACAAGAAGCCACAGTGACTCGGCTGGACCAGGACTATGCCACGTGGCCGCATCTTTTTGTCACTGTGGCTCCAGCGTGATGCCCAGGAGCTGCACATCTCCTGCTGTGCTTGTACAGGATGGGCCCCGCTGCCTATCATAAAGGCAGAAAGCCTGTGCCAGTTGAGAACTGGCAATTTTGAGATGCATCCTCCAGAACCCCTGTGGTTCCCAACACCTGGAAGGACCAAGTCCCACCCCATCAAAACACCTCATTCCCAGGGAAAACAAGCCCTTCAGCGATCGCAGCAGAGCAAAAGGAAGATGCAGAATAAGTACTAGCGCACATGTCATCAGGGCAGAGGAAGAGAGGCAACAACAAACAGTTTTGCTCACTCTTGCAAGCTCGGATCTGCTCTCCTTGCTCCTGGTGTTCTCAAACATGGCCCAAAATGTAGTCCAGCTCCCTCCCCAAGCAGCTTTTTGCAGGTACCCACAGCACTTTGGGACAGTGCACTCCAGGCGCTCAGCCTCGCAGCCTGACCACCCTGCCATGCTCCATGCAACCCTGCGAATCCATGCAGCTCACCACCAGAAACACAGGACAGACAGGGGAGAGCCGGTGCTGTTAGGGGGGAACCTGCTTGCAGGGGAAACTGTGCTCTTCGTTGCTGGAAAGCGGAGGGCCTCTGAAGTCCTTGGTGATGTCTTTTCTTAATACTCGGAAACAATCTCACACAGAAAGAGGAGAAAGAGTAGACTTCTCACTACCTTGAGTATGAACCAAATACGCCTTACGAGGGGTGTTTTGCCCTCCAAGGAGCAGTTCCACATCAACATCACTACCAACAGTGCTTTATTTTGCTTACAGGACAAGCAAAGGGCTATTTCTCAGGTTTCCCCAGCATAAATGTCACTTGCCCTAGCTCAGCCAAGGGTGGCATCTGCCTTCAGGTCCACAGGGCTGGCAGACCCCAGCCCTCTGTACTCATGGACCTCCAGGTCACAGACGCAGAGCAGTTGCCAGCCCTCGACCCCAGTCACAAGCCCTTGTGGAAAACGGGCTTTCGGCATTAGTGGGAGAGGTACCAGTCCTGTCCGACTTGCTGGGGTCTTAAATTGGATTAAAAATCTATTTGCAGAACTGCCTCGCTTTCCGACTTCTGTGCTGCACCTGAAAACCTTTCCTTTTGAAAGCAAACACAGGCTCTCCCCAGGGGCTGCCTGGGGAAGTCTTTCCACTATAAACATTACCTACCAGTAGTGGAGTCAGCCTCAGGCAAGCCAAAATTCCTTCTCCTACCAAGGAACACTTTCCAATCAAACCAGACATTATTTTTTCCATTAATGAGTGTTGATACCTACTGGAAAACTTTGCAAAGAAATCCACTCCAAACTAATTCTTCTGATACAACACCTACATTTTACGAGTTTCTTTTGTCTTATTTATTTTTGTTATTGTTTTATTGTATTTTCCCACTCCACACTGAAAACATGATCTTTGCTGCTCAGGAATGTGTCTGTTCCTGCAATTTGGGCTGTAACTGAAATCAGAGGTCCGAATCTGACTTTGCTCTGCCTTAGCTCCACGGAAGCAAGCGGTTTTCCCACATTTTCCCTGGTGTGATGGAGAGGAAAAATAGATCTGTCTTCTGCTTGATACATCAGAAACCCTGGAGCTGCTACCATAGTTTTTGTGTGCTGGGGTGCCGCAATTTCAAGAGCAGGATATTCTGGAGGAAAATACGTCCTTCGGCCGAGCTCAGCTCTTGCTTCCCCTCAAAGTACTATTTAGTATTTAACAGAGAGGAAGAAAAGCAGGAAGAAAAACAGCAGGCAGATGGGCTGTATGGCCAGCATTGCCTCTATGAGGTACTCTCCATGGGGTTTTCTACAAACTATTAGTTGCTTTGCAGATGACCCGTATTGTTGGCTCCACTGGGTCCAGGAGAGTCGTTCCATGTCCCTCTACAAGTAGGGGAGGGCTTGAAGGGGCTTCCCCCAGCTGCCCCTGTATTTCTACCCTTCCTGCAGCCCCAGGAGACTTCTGCCCCCCCGAGGTCACCCCATGGGACCAAGAAGCATGTCCCCACCCCATCTCCACAGGGCAGGGGGCTTGGGGAGCCAGGCACTCTGAGGGGTAACTTGGGATTTGCAAGACACCTCTGCCAGCAGCAAGGGGTGCAAAATAAGGGAATCATTTTGGGAAAAAAAATAAAGAATAAAAAAAAAATATGGGGCACCTGCTTGGGCATGTAAGAGGCTGCGTGCCCTGCACCGATTCAAGCAAGCTACTGCAGCAGCCTGGCCATGGAGCTGGGAGTGGGACCCTCAGCAACGTGGGTTGGGAGGCAGAACACAATTCCTCAGCACCCCAAAAATCCCTGGCAAGGGGGTGTTACCTAGGAGGGGTGCTGAAAATTCAGCATCTGGGGGGGCAGGGGGAAAGCTGGTGGCAGGGGGTGGTCGCCAGCTATCTTTTATTTGAGGTGCATTCCCAAGATTTTAGTAAAGTGTAACATAAAACTGTGAAAGTTTAGCAGGGGAAAAGCTTTCCTCCCACTGACCTGGCCGGCCAATCAGAAGGGAGCCCCGCACCTCCCTCACTTCTGACAACTATTTAGCAACTGAGCTCAGCTAAAGTTTCCAAAAAGTTAGAATAACTTCCTCTCTCCAAGACCTCAATTTTTTGCACAACCCCAGTCCTTGAAATAAGAGCCCTTCAAGCAACCTGGAAAACGTTTGGTCAGCAAAAAAAAAAAAAAAAAAAAAAAAGGAAAAAAAAAAAAGAGAGAAAGAAAAAAAAAGTCCTCCTGTTTTTCCAAAGGATCTGTCTCAGGAATTTAAAGCACATTTAAGACACACACACTCACATAACATAAGGAGGGGGGGAAAGTTTCTTCCCCTCCCCTTCTTGCAGAAAGCATGGAAGAAAGCTCCAGTTCTCCTGTTTCCCCTGTGGATAGCTTGGGGACCAGTGAAGAGGAGCTGGAAAGGCAGCCAAAGCGATTTGGCAGGAAGAGAAGATACAGTAAGAAGTCCAGCGAAGATGGCAGCCCCAACCCAGGAAAGAGGGGGAAAAAGTCCAGTCCCAGCTCCCAATCTTATGAAGAACTGCAGAGCCAGAGGATCCTGGCCAATGTCAGAGAGAGGCAGAGGACTCAGTCGCTCAATGAAGCTTTTGCCGCCTTGAGGAAAATCATCCCCACTTTACCCTCTGACAAACTCAGTAAAATCCAGACCCTCAAGCTCGCAGCACGGTATATAGACTTCCTCTACCAGGTGCTACAGAGCGACGAGATGGACAGTAAGATGACAAGCTGCAGTTACGTGGCTCATGAGAGGCTGAGCTATGCCTTCTCCGTATGGAGGATGGAAGGAGCGTGGTCCATGTCAGCCTCCCACTAGCCACCGCCCGGGCCAGGCGAGCCCAGCTGCCGAAGGGGTAGGTACCGATTTCTCTTCTCCTGGATGATGCTCTGTGTCTGTCTGTGGGATGGGCTCATTTTTGCTGGCCCAGCTTTGCCAGATGGCTTGGTCTTGCATGGGGCTCGGTGGCACAGCTTGGTGAGGAGTGAGTATGCTGCTGGGAGAGGGGCTTGGGGCCCGGGGGTGAGACAGGCAGATATGTCCATCCCATTCCCTCTCCCCTACAAAATTTAAAAATAAGAAACTTCCAGGTAGCCAAAAATAAGATATGCCCCATTATTGTTTTTATTATTTTTTTTAAAAAAAAGGCATGTTTCTGCTCTGCAAAAATGGGGGAGCTGAGAGGGGATTGGCATTGAGAGCTGGCTGATGAGGGATAAGGGGGAAAACCAATGCTGCATGAGATTTGTCAGAAAGCGCTGCTCCGGGTGAGGCTTTTGAGAGAGGAAAAAGTGATCAGTACAACAGGCTGACAAGGGGATCTGAAACAGCTGCTGCCCCTCTCCGCGGGCTCCTGCGCCCAAAAAACCCAGTGCAGAGCCATCAGCTCCCGGGGCAGCTGCATCTTCTCCTGGACAGGGGGAACCAGGGGATCCGCAGGACCCAAGCGGGGTTTGGCGGCGAGTTCGCCCCAGGTTGTGTTTTTCTTAAAAGAAACGAGCAGCAGATGTCGGCTACAACCTCAGGTTGTGCCCCTTCCCCCTCACACAATAAAAAGCAAACAAAGATAGAAGAAACTTTGCCGAATTTTTCTTATTTGTTCAGTTTCCCTTCCCCAAAGCGCCGGTAAAGCAGACGCTGGTGTTAGATGTAGTTTCTTATTTACTCCCCTCACTAAACCCTTCCTCATCATTTTCCATTAGCAGAAAACTACTTCCTCTTAACTTGCCTTTGTAATATTTGGGGAGGGAGGAATAAACAGTAAGGAAGGAAAAAAAAAAAAAAAGCCCTTAATAACACTCTCATCTCGAGCTAATTAAGGAGAGCAGCTCTGCATTGTGTCAGCCAGAGTTTGCATACAGTCAGCCACTCTCTGGGGCTCCGTACATAAAGCAGAGCCCGTGAACCCGTTTTGCCAAGGAAACGCTCAAAAGGGAAATTTGCTCCCCGCCTCGTAACGTCGCGCGTGATGTAAAATGAAATAATTTCATCATGCGGAGAATCAGCTCCTTAAAGGCAAAAAAAAGAAAGTTTATCCCAGCCCCCTGGCCAGACTTTTTTAAAGAGGCAAATCCATCTTCATTTTAGCAGCAGTAAATGGCCCATTTGGAAAAAAAAAAAACAAAAAAAAACCCAAAAAACCCCAAACCCTGATGCAACTGCAGCACCTTATTTGAAAACGCCAAAAATTGTTCAACCAGGA
This sequence comes from Trogon surrucura, assembly GCA_020746105.1. Classification (NCBI taxonomy): domain Eukaryota; kingdom Metazoa; phylum Chordata; class Aves; order Trogoniformes; family Trogonidae; genus Trogon; species Trogon surrucura. The sequence continues at coordinate 46,833,758 of CM036621.1, read as the reverse complement.
ATTACTAACGGTGTAAAATGCAGACTGAAGGCAATTTCAGAAGTCACTTCAAGTATGTGTTTCACTTGCATTGTGAAGCAGTTTGCACTTTGGTGCTGCAATTAAGGTTTTGAAGCACTCTTCTAGAGAGCTCCCAAAATGTTAAGCTGTCCAAAAATCGGTTACTCTATCCATTGCACAAGCTGTCTGTTGTTTAGCTTTGTTTAAATAGGTAACACTGCTGTTGTGGGTTTTACAGCTACTGCTGGCGTTACTAGTTTTTTTGCAGGCTGTACCCTAATTTCAACTGCAAAGAGCCAAAGTCAAGTTGCTTTTTAAAAGGATAAACCCTTCGTTTATAAAAGTGTGCCTTTTCCCATGCTAATCTGGCTAAAAAAGCTGCAGCAAGTAGATTAAAGAAAAAAAAAAACCCCAAACCATACGCACAGAAACCCAGGCTTCTTGTCAAAAACAGATGTAAAATGTCCCAAACACATATTTCTTCAGCAGTTTAGATTGGATGAATAGTAAAGTGCTGGGATGGAACAATGTATTTATTCTGTTGTTTCCCAAATGATGTGCTGCCATCAGCTAATGATGTTTTTTAAACCGTTATCTAATATACAACCATTCCTTTCTATCGCGCAGAACTTTAGGATCAAAACCTGCTTTTTTAAAACCGCATTTAAAAATTCCCGTTGGTCGAATTATTATTAGCATCACTTCCGTGAGGCAGATTTTATATGTAGATGCTCAGATTCTCCCCTACCCAAACGAAATCGCGAGCGGCATTTCAGACTGCGCGGAAAACTGCAACATAGAGCCAAACCCCGGCGTGTTGTCGCTTTGCTTCGGAGTGAATTGGTGTTGGGCGTTTTTGCTGTAACCCCACTTCCAGCCTGGTGGTCAGAGGTGGCTTTTTGCTCCGCGTTTGTGTACCTTATAAAGGAAGGTTGCCTTTCCCTGAGCCCCTAGACTTTCCCCACTTGCTTTCTGCTCTTGTGTGTGCGAGCACACGCGTGCGGTTGAACTGTTGAAAACGCTGTTGACAAATGGCCTGGTGTGGTGTCAAATTCTATCGTTTATGGCGACAAAAATTATGTCTGCCAGCTAAAAGAAAAAATAAAAATAAAAATACAACAACATCCTCAAGAAACCCTCCAAAATAGGCAAACTTAGCTGGGTGGTGCGACCCAGACCTCTGCATGGGCTTCTCCCAACTAGAAGAGGTTTTACACGTAAGAGGGAAGCAGCCTGCAGAGACTCAATGGCAAAAAAAAAAAAAAAAAAACCACCAAAAAACAAACCTTAAGAACCAACTATCTGAATTTGGGATTAGGTCCTGCCTTTCCCAGGAAGCAGCGAGTACTGGAAATGTTGTGTGAGCACAGAGGGGTGGACTCTGCTTGGGCTGGATTGTCATGGTCATCCCCCCTTTGCCTGGATTTTTGGGAAGAGATGGGCAAGGAAAAGTTTTCTCCTTAGATAAATTCCCTTCCCCTTCTGCTACCAAAAAAAAAAAAAAAAAAAATCAAATGAGTTTTTCAACTAGAAAATCAAAGCCTTGGGACCTGGTAAAATGCCACCTGGCCTCTGTGAGCGCCAGCAGGTCACTGCTGCTCGCTCCTCTGGCCACGAGAGGTTTTCCTGTTCTGCTCTGTGTAATTACAGACAACTTACTCTCAAAGCTTCAAGAGAAGCAGGCACAGCTTTGCACTTCAATTAATGCAATAAGATGTTTCAGTAGACATGCAAAGCTGAGCCATCCTCTCCCAAATCTCCCCATCCTCATTGCCAGCACCTGTGCCTGTTCCCCTTGCAGCCATCTTTCTCTTTCCCTTCCCAAATGTTTGAGACTCTCTAAACTTGTAAAAAAAGTCAGGAGAAAAGAAAGTATGTTTCTTGTTATTCCATTTAGCAAGAAAAAAATCCCATCCAACCGGGATGTCAGGAGCATCAGCAAAGCGTAAAGGACATTGTAGTCCCGTAAGACGAACCTGCCAGCAACCCCTTTCCCAATCACCGCAGAAGCACTTGGGATGAGCCTTTTTGCCTCCCCTGGGCTGGCACTGGCACCAACACCACTTTTCCCATCTTTTTGTGCTGGGGAAGGGGCATGCAACATGTGCGTGCGATACGCAGCACTCTTAACATTGTCCCTTCAGACTTCCAGGACTGTTTCCAGTATAAAACACCAGCATCCTATTTCATCTTGCCCTTAAAGAAGCAAACAGATGTTATCTCTGCTGGCCCTGGGAACAACCTAATTCTACAGTATATGAGAACAGTACAGTTAACTAGGGGTGTTGTGACACTGGAACTAAGCCCTTTTTGTCCCAAAAGCCCTATTTTTTTATACGCCTCCTTAGAAAAATGTAAATATGTTTCCTTGACAGGAAGGATTGTAAAGTTTGGTATTTACATTAATAGGCTTGTAGCAGGGGGGGGTTCATCTTAGTGCATTTAAAAGCCCAGCAAAATGCATTTTGGATCTTCTGTTTACGTTCGTGTCTTTCCTTTGGAAAGAATAAATCTGTTACACAGCAGACACCAAATACGCTGCAGTCAGCCAGAAAACGCTCAGGCTCAGAGACCTTTGAATGAGAGGGTGCAGGGAAAATGCTCCTGGGGAGGAGATATGCAAAAGACAAATCTGCCATGGGTTAGGTGCATATAAACTAATTACTGATCATAAAGAGTTAGAGACATGCATGGCGGAGAGGAAGTGCTGGATCAAAACCGAAAGACTGCTTAGAAAACCAGCAAAACCATGTCATTACTTAATCTGCCAGAGCCAGGGCTGCGGTAAAAGTCCTATCCAGAGAGATGTGCATTGAAGGGTCATTAAGGGAATAGTCAAGGCATACATTTCGGCTAAGTAGACCTAATTTGTCTCCAAATTAGTCATCCTAACACCGGTCATCGGTGTAGAGTAGCTGTGATTTTAAGAGCATTCAAACATCCTCATTAAAACAAAGAGGAAGGCTGCAATGCTTCTTCTTCGCAGCCTCCCTCCACATTCCTTCCTTCAGTGCTTTTTAGGACATATTTCATGGTGTTATAGGTAGTAGCGATAAATTAGCTTTGGAGATCACAGCAGCCTCTTACAGAGCTGGGATGGATCCTGTAACCACTGCTGAAATCTCTTTTGGGGGACATTTCTTGTCACTCTTTTCCCCTTAGCAATATAATTATTTTTATAGCTGTAGCTATGAGAATCATTTCCATGTGGTTCAGCACAACTTTGAAATCTCCAAGCTTGAAATCTGCAGAATTTATGTCTTGCTGTAGAACCGTAAGAACAGTTTGATGAGGCCATGGACACGTAGGGGAATGGTACCACAGCCCCGAGCACAAAGCAAGCTCAACATGTAATCAGGGAATCACAGCTGCTGGTTGGGGAAAGTACACGTTTGGGTAGCTCATCCACATCCACCCCCACCTCCCCTCTTCCAGGCTTTGCAGAAGGTTAGAAAGGGGAAAAAAAGCTGATTAAAATAACATGCTGTGGCCATGAAAAACAAGCTAGGTCAGATCCTTAGCTGGTTCTGAGCAACCTTGCTGCTCCTTCCCAGCTGACGATCCCGTCGGGCATCTCAGTGGGTTGCTCTGAGTGATTTGGAGAGCGCTGCACATGATCGCTTATGATTTACTTCTTGGGCAGATTTGGAAGTGAAGAAAACCAAGAAGTTCTCCAGCTGGATACTAGCAGCCCTGTGCTAATTAATGATTAGTTCCCAAGAATTAAAACAGTAGAGAAACATGCCAGGGGAAAGAAAAAAAAACAAAACCAAAAACCCAAACCCAACAACAACAAAACTCTAAGCACCCCAGCATTTAATTAGATTTGTAGTTATAGAAGATGACCACTCAGCAACAACAACTAATCATACACAAACAACAAATTAACTCAGCCAGCCAATAAATCAAAGCAACGCAGCCCTTACCATCTCTTTAACCACTTCCATGCCAGACTCAGCTGCTGGTCCAGCCAGCCCATGCCGGGGCACTGCAACTGTGCCCTCAGGGCCAGCTTGTCCTTCTCCCAGCAAGGAAAGCCAGTTAAGTGACAGAGGCTCTTCTCCAGCAAGCACCCTCTCAGACTGGTCCTTCGCTAGGCTCTGCTCAACCTCCCTGGCACTGCTCGCATTTATGTTTTCTCTGTGTGCATACAGACAGGCATGCAAGGTGGGAATTGGGGCTCCACTTTGGTGTGTGCTTCCCCACCTCCATTAAAGCCAGGCTTTTTGGAAGGGTTGATTGGTAATAGAGGACCTCCCTTTGAACTTTTTCCACGGTCTGTCACTTAGAGCCCAAGGCTTTCGGCATTTAGCAGTAAGGAGGGTGTTCTCTTGGGGGGGGGGGGGGGGGTGGAATAAAAAAATCTGAAAATGAGCATCATTTTTGATAGGGAAACAGCATCAGGAACCTGGACACAGTAGGAGGGTGCATATAGGCTTTTGGTACCACACCCATAAAAACATTAAATAAGCAACAACTCTTAAGTGCTATTACTAACAGAGGGTTTCAAAGAGATCTCAGATCTCTCTGCGCAGCACTCCCTGAGGTCCAAGACTTTTGGGTCAGCTTGCAAAAGTGATCAGACATTAAAAAGAAAATAACCCTTGTGTCTTCACTGTACGGTGAGCTGGAAGCAAGGAGTCCCTCTTCCTCCAGTCTTTTCTCCATCTTTTAACCACAGCTTGAAAAACATGGGGGGGAAAAAAAAAGGGGGGGCGGGGAAAGACAGATGTCTACTGGTTCAGTTTGATATATATTTTCTGGAAGGGGTCCAGTAAGCCTGCACTAGCTTTAATTGAATTCCTAATAAGACAGTTTTGCCTCGTTAACCGCCACCCTCAAAAAGAAGTTTTTGCCATTTCCTTAAGAGATATTAGACCTGCCAAACACATGCTTTAGAATGTATGAATTTGGTTTTGGATTAATTTAGCTACCAAAAATCCTCATGCAGTAACTTATATGATTATGTCTTTAGTTTAAGTTGATCAGACCTCCTTTAAAACTCATGTGCTTGTGCTTAAATGTAAATAAACATAATTGCTCAGCTAAGAGATGTGGAAGGATTACAGCTGTACTGAGGCTCTGGCTAAAAAAAAATAAAAATAAAAAAAAAAAATCAGGTGATCCAGCTTGGAAAATTGAGGTGGGTGGGATGGAGCCAGGGAGAGGATTTCACACAGAAAGCAGCATCTTTGCACGGCGGGGGAATTCCTCAACACATCCGCATCCAGTGTCCCCAACACTAAGCTCCTTAACAAAATCAATCTGCCAGGGGGATCTCGCACAGCCACAAGCACGTATATTTAAGACCGACCCGCATGGCACATTTCATACGAACCGTGACGAAATCTTGCCGTGTAATACGGCTCTTTAGAAGAAGTTCCTGACTGGGAAGAGAAGCTCAGAAAATCACGGCAATGTTAGAAAAAAAGACCTCAACAAAAATTAGAGCAAATTCAGGTGAAAGGCAAACAGGCACATGCTTCCCAGCACACAATTTGCCATTGGTAACAAGATGGTTTGTCTTTAGTTAAGAAAAAGAAAGTACTTTAATCCCTCTGCAGAAAACATGCCTGGGGAGCACTGCAACACCCCGATACACCCGTGGCCAACACAGATGCTATTGGGAGTGTGCTTGCCCCACCATCACACAAACTCCAAACCCACCCTGAATGGTCTCAGGATCGAAAAAACGAAAAAAACAAGTTGTCATCAAAAGGAAAGCAGTGAAACGCAGAGGACCGGCAGCACAACAGCATTTCTTCATCGCCACTCCTCTGCGTTCCACCGCTTTCCTTTTTTACATCTGAACAGGCCCGTTGCAGTGCACCTCTGCCAAGGGTGAAATATAGATAATAGCACTTACAAAAGTGCTGCCCATTTAGGAAAAAGCTATAAGCTCCTACTTGGGCATTCAGAGCGAAGAACCTGGGGGAAAGCGCCGCTGCAGAGCGAGTTGCACACGCAGCATGGCCCAGGAGGAGCCCCAGCACCCGGGGGTGCTCGGCAATGCCACCCACCCCAAGCGCGGGGGCTAGGAGGATAAAACCTCATACCAGCATTGCTATGGGCACAGCAGGAGAAAACTATACAGGGCACAATCAAACCAAAGGTGTTAGGATGGGGAAAATAGCTTTTTGGGATAGGAAAACTGAGCATCTGTCTCCTTGTTTCTCTCACATGCTTCCCACCAGGATGCCCAACCCCACCTCCGTGCCACATACACACCAAACTGCATCCCCACAGGCACCTTCCGCCAATTTTTTTGAGCTTAAGCCTTTCTTCCCCCCAAACACACAGGCAAGCTTGCCCAGTGGGCTGTGGCTCACCAGTCATTAGTGGGTGCCACGGTATGGGGTGAGTGGCAGGAATTGAGCTCATGAAAGAGCATCCACATGGAACCAGAGAGCTTTAAACTATGGCAGTGCCTCTGGGAATACCACAGTACAACCTTCTCAAAAAGATACCAGGACATAAAGCCACAGGATAAAAGCAGACCTGATGAGATACCTTCATCTTAAAAAAATAAATCCATGCATACAACCTACCGATGTGTATTTTTACATGTTATCTAAGATGGCTGTTCTACATCTGTTACAGAAATGTACTATTTTGCCTGATGAGCTCAGGAAATTTCTAATACCACCGATTCCTTTTTGCTGCCTCTAATTGCAAGCACGATGCTTCAGGCACAACCCTGCAGTCTCCACATTCAAAGCTCTCTCACAGCTCGGTAGGGTTTTATGCACTGAACAAACAGATATTTTGCAAGAGTTTTTTAATCCTTTGCCACAAAAAGGGCTGTTTAATAGATTCCTGTTATAACCAGCACTAAATAATCTCTTATTCTGTATGAGCCTGAATTATTCACTGCTGAAGGGGAGCTGGAGCACAGCTGAGCGTTTGCTTTCTCACCACCTTCCCCACAGAGAAGTGATGAATTTGCACTTGGGTTTTGATGCAGAGAGGTGGTTCAGAGCACTGGATTTTGAACTCTTCAAACCACAGTTTATGCGGAGATCAGGGCATCCCTTTCCAGTGATCCCCCCAGAAACTTGGAAAACACACAACCTAGCGATCAGTATTTCTTGCAATAACTTAATGTGCGTGAACGTAGTGCACCATTGTTTTACACGTTGACAAGGAAATAAGTGATGGAGAGTGCCATAAAAGACCCCATCACTCCAAAATATTGTCACAGATATCCCTGGCCAGTGAAAGCTGTGTGCCCAGAGGGGTGGGGATATGGGGTAACATTTTCAGCCATGAATTGGGAGCTCAAAATGCACTGATTTTCATTAGGACTGAGTTAATCTGAAAATTTTACTTATAAGTGCTGTTATTTAGTAAACTAGGCAATACTTTCTGTCTCAGTGGGTGGCAAAAAGTAAATATTTTAAAGTGGTCGAAGAGCCAAAGGGAAACAGACAGGGCTTTGAAAGCCACTTCTTAGCTGTGGATTACGTCAGAACGAAAGAGAAATACCTGACTTAAAGCAACTGTCTTCAAATATATTTCCCTTTTTTGAAACTGGCTCATTGTTCTCAAATACGTCATCACTGATCCATTTTCTAGTACAATTAGAAAGGTTTTTGTAAGTACCACATAACATCTGAGCAGATGTGTACAGGTCCCAAGTACATTTTAGATCTGCCCACTCACCCCTGCTCCTACAAAAAAAATAAACCTTCTCCTTATAGCACGTTAAGCACTATTTCCTAATGTCACAGTTTCACCACCCATGCAAAACTGTTGTGATGTATTTTTGTTCCCCATTGCTGTTCTTTCTTAACCTTTTGTTTAAATGCTACTTACACGGGTTCTCACACAGCTCTGGCAACATCTGCGTTATTTTAAAAATACAAAACCTCCTTCTAGATAGGAAATCCATAGGCTCCTCCCTTGAATTACTCATCCTTTACACTGATCAGTCTGCCCTTCAGCTCTTCTTTATTTCAGGCACATCCTTAAAGTCGCACGCACAGCCAAAATATTTCAAAACAAGGGCCTTTTCAGCCATTTCTGCTCTGCCACGCCAGCAGACCCAGCCTGACAGAAAAGCCTGGAGAACCCCAGGGGAGCAATTCCACATAGCTTTCCCATTGCATGCAGATATGCAGCTCACCCCTGCAAGCTGCAGCACCCTATGCTGGGCAGCTCCAGTACAAGCCCATCATAACGTTTCATTTCAGAGTTCATCCAGACTGCACCCTCCCCTGCAAAGGGCATTTGCCCATGTTAAGACAAGCTACAGGGACTACACAGTTGAGTTGCTCCATTGTGCTTTTGAATGTGCAAGCATGGTCAGTGATGTCCCTGCAGCTCCACAGCCATGTCACACTCAGGGAGGTGACTCAGGAAACTTGTTGGCCCAGTGGTGCAACACCCAGCAGAGCTTTTTTTCCCCCACAGGCAAGCTCACCACTTCCAGCTAGTTCACTTCTTGCACACGAGCTGGTCTTTGGCGTGGGTGTGCCCACACCAGGGAAGACAAACCAGCTCTGAGCACAGCTCCAGCCTGACTGCTCAGTCCTTTTCAGGCACTGATGGGATCCCAGCCTTGAACTGTGGTGTGTGTGTCCCTGAGCATCTCATAGCAGGACAGGAGCCCTCAAATTTGGGCTTTCCACCTCCCTGGCTAACAACATCTCAGCACCAGGTAGGGATGTAGCACCACCAGGCTTTACCCCAGCAGGTCCCGGAGGCATTAGATTAGAAGGAACAGACTCGTCTGTCTCTCATTTCACAGGAAACTAAGAAAATTTAAAAAAAAAATAGAATTTGGCAGCAAACAGAGGGTGGGGATCCCTGCCAAGGCCTGGACAGCTGTACCTTCTTCACTAGCAAGTTGTGTGATCAGCAAGGGCTGTGCAGAAAGCCAAGAGGAGTTACCATAGCTGCCACATTGCATTTTGCTGATCCTCCCTCTGGGAGACACCTTAAAGAAACAAACCCACCCTAACAGCTACACCCAAGCTCACACTCCACCGCACATCAGAGGAAAACTATGGGCGATCTCTCAGGGTTTGTGTTGGGGTTTTATTCTCCCCTTCCTTCCCCCCCAGTCTCCAGCATTTCTGATCCAAGACGAGGGGACAGGGAAGGAGAGTAGTTTATACAGGACTTTTTTCTGTTTGCAGCCTCACTTGCATACGAAAAGGTCGCCTGCCCCTCCCATTCATGGCCCTGACAGCGATCCCGTGGCTAGACCTTCCTGACAGCTTGAAATAACCCAGGAAATTGTGCAAAAGCCCCAAGGGGCCTGATCCTGCCAGGCTGGAGGCACACACAGCTCTGCAACCGTGACCTACCCATCCCAGCCTGGGTCCTCGTATTGCGAACCTTGAAGCTTTAGCCTGATGGGGTCTTAAAAATTAGAGAAGGTAGAGGGTCACATCAAGAAGAGGGAGGTAGATATGATGAGATGGAGAAGCTTTGAGGAGCACAGATGGGCGGTGCCTTGCTCACAGCAGATACCCACCAGGAGCAATCCTATGAGCCCCAGGCAACGGCTGGGGAAAAACTCCACTCCCCTCACGGCAGAGTGGATAATGAAGCAAAATACTTCCAGATTTCTTGTTTAAATAGAAAATTATTCTTCCTTTTCTTTAGGAGAAGAGCAAGAGACCAGTTCCCAGGCAATATCCTTGCTCTATCTGTCCCCTACATGACAGCCAAGCATGCCCAGGCTTCAAGATTTATTTAGTAAGCTCATCAAGTGCAACAACGTTCTGACTTTCAAAGCTTTCTTTCACATAGCCTGCCACATATGACATGTGTCCTTGTTTCCCTTATAAAGCTCATTTTCCTTGAGAAAACTTCCAAGGATACTTCCAAACGTCTCCAAAAGTTGCTTCCAAGGAGCTATGCTTGCTCCAAAGCCAAACTGAGGTGCCCAGCCCCCAAACTGTTGCACAAACAGCCCGATGAGGCACAAACCTATCTAGTATCTCTCCCTACCCCAGGAGCTCCATAATTAGCAGTTTGCCAGGTTCTGTGAGATCAGTTCGGTGGAAAAAGGTGGAAAGTCACAGAAGCCCTGGGCTCTTGCTGACTCAGCATCTGCTGGCACTAGAGGGCAGGATACACTATATTAAAAAGAGTGAGGTGGGTTTGAGGTTGCATCCAAGGGTTACATCTCGGGTATATCTAAGAGGGAGCGTACAGCCTGTCTGGGAGCAGCCAGGAACCACCTCGCTGCGCAAAATGAGAGGCACCCAAACTGTGCATTGAGCACATTGCATAGAAGTGATAGACTCATAGAATCATTTAGGTTGGAGAAGACCTATGCTTGCTGCCTGCATGGCACTGGGGACCAACCATCCATCAGAATGGTCTGCCTGGTTATTTATCTTATGGTCAGAATGCCAAATGACATCAAAGGCACAGTCACCTCATTGCCGTCACAGCTGCCTGCTCCTTTGCCAGCCACATAATTCAAGGTGAAACATTTTGCCTTGCAAGGGGGATGCTCTGAGCAGCATTTGCTGACGCTGTGCAGCAGGCTCTGATCAAAAGCCTTTGGCAGATCCGTGCAGCAGGGACTGACAAGCTACACTGAAAGTGTTGTATCTCAGATCTTTGGAAATAACCTTTTTCATGCACATCGATCAGGTGATGCTTGGGTAGTTACCAACATACTCTTTCTATATAGAAATACTGTTTTAAAAAAAATTCATTACTTTCTCTTGTACATTTTTCTAAATATACGATGAACGATGTCCTGTTCTCATCTTAATAGGATATTTTAGATCAGCTCCAAACAAAACGAGTGCAAGTTTACTCCATTCCTTTATCAACAGCCACTTCAATGAAAATTTAAAAATTCGAAGCAGACCATGCAGTTCAGTCCTTTCATTAGTGAAAACCTCATAGGACTGGCAGCCTTCAAGAGCAAGGTAATTTGTGGTCTAAACACAAGAAAAACTTCTCTCAAGAGTCCCAGGCCTCTATGCAGAGAGACCCTGCTCCTGCCACTGCGGCGTGCCACCCTGCAAGTGTAGTGGCTGCAGATAACCAGTACGTGACTGCAGAAAATACTGTGGGCTGACAGCCAGGAGCAGCAGGTTGCACACCGAATAAGCATTTTTTTTTTGACATCACGACTTGTAATATGTGATGGCAACTAAATGGATCAGCTTTTAGCAGCGTCACAATCCCTCACCAGGATGCAACATGTTCCTACCAGCAGCTCAGCAAACACGGTGCAGGCACAGGGTGTGACAAGCATCTCTCCCAGCTGCTGGTACCCACAGGTCTGCCAAAAAGCATCTCCCCTTCACTGAGGGACTGAACTCTTTAAGACTGGGGTGCATGCTAACAAGTTGAGCCTTGCTGAAATGCTGCACCCACAGGGCTGTAACGCACTGCAGCACTTCAGCGCAGGGCTAGACGCAGCCAGCAAAGCCAATCTGCCCAGCAGCCCCTGCTGGAAAGCTGCATTTTAAGATGAGACACACAAAACCAGCACAGGAAACCTTTCATAAGATTCATAAGGTATCACGCTAGGGAGATGAAAGGGACAAAATGCAAAATACGGCTGTTCCAGAAATTTCTTGAAGAAAATCACCAAGAGCTGCTGAATAGAAGAAATGTGGGGCTTCGGTTGCAGTTTGGGATGGGACATCTCAAGCCTGCTTTGTTACTAGGGAGAAAGGGGATGTGGGAGGGTTTGTAGCCACACACTTGGCTGGTGGGAAATGGGATGTTTTGCAGGGCAGCAAATTGGGAGCCTCTGCAGAGATGATGGTTGATGGAGTCCCCACACTTGCTCCCACCTGCTCTGTTCATCTCCAGCTGGTTTCATGCTGCTGCTTTTGGCAGTGCCTGCGCAGGCTTGTGCCCCGAGTGCCACAGGACATTGGGGTTGGCTCTGCTCTAGACAGCTAGCTGAGGTCCCTTGTTGGGGCAGTTTATACCAGAGCCTCTGGGTAGTTACTCTTTCATTACCACATGCCATTTAATGTGATGTGGCCAGCAGGCTTTGCTCTCCTTGCACCCATAGTCCACTCTCTGGACACTCAGCACTGTGCCCAAAACCAAGGGGCCAGGCTGAACCCACTTCTCCTTCAGACCTAACTTGCTCATGCAATTGGTTGGTGGGTGGTGCCTCAGTTTCCCCTCCAAAATGCAAATGCCGATACTTCTGTCCTTTGAGTGCCTGTTGCCTGCTCACCTTCTAAGCTCCCCATGAGACAGGGCCTCCAGAGAAGAGATCCACATGCAAACAGTTTTTCTCTGCCCAGCCCCACGCCTCCCAGCCTCCTCGCTGCTTGTCCCCCCACGGCGCAGAATATCCTCTCAGTTACCTGGTTTTTTAGGTGCTTTTTGCATCCCGGAGGAATCTGACTGCTACCAACTAGAAACTGGCTCCACACTGGGGCCAGGCTGAGCAGTCTATCTACAGCAGTTTATATGCATTTCACAGCTTCTCATTTCAGCAATCTAAATTGCAGATGCGTGCTTCAAATTTGGAGAGACAAAACGGAAGGAAAGAGGTTAAGCAGCTCCATGAGTCACTCCAATACACGACCTACTGTTGATTTAGAAACCTACCTCGGCAGTAAATACAGAATAAAGTTCTCCAAACTGTTTAACCTTTTGTATTCTGGCCAGCAAAACAAATAGATGAGAACAAAACATGCCTCCAGAGTCAAAAAAGCAACAAATCTGGAAAACCCTGCAGTAGAGTCAGTACCAAGAAAAAAAGTGACCCAAACCAAGTGACCTAAAGAAGGAAAAATAATAATAATAAAAAAAAAGAGCAGCAGACATGAAAGGCAACTAGGCAGGCACACACATTAACAGATAATGAAGACAGCACAGAGAGCTGGCTGTGCTGCTCTCCCAGACCTGCTCCCAGCAGCAGAACATGGCAAAAAACTTTTCAAACAAGTGGAGGGATGCTTGCATAGCTGCAGCACTATGAAAAAAAGAAAATACAGCCCAAACCCCACTCCTTATGAAGCCAGTAGTAAGACTCTGTTTCAACAGGCACCAGCACCCACTTTGCACAGGAGAGTCATTTGCACCCAGACACTCGTTGAAGTTGCACAGACTCAACACAGCCATCACAAACCCAAATCATTTGGCCACAGGTGGTTTGGTTGCTGCTTTTTGGAGAGCTAGAAGGCATCAGGGAGAAGGCAAAGGGCACCTCAGCTGCATAATTTGGGAAGAGCTGGATGCGTAATTGCAAACAGGCGTCACGTACAAGTTGGCAGGAGCATTCACAGGAGAATTAGCTTTACCACAGGCACACAAGTCGTAGAATCATAGAATTGTCAGGGTTGAAAGGAACCTTAAAGATCATACTATGCAGGCAGAGTATGCAGGCATCGGTGTTGAGGCTGTGCATGGAGGTGTCTTCATCTCAGCATTGGAAACCCCTGTGAATTTAGAAAGGCAGCTGAACCACACAAAGCCCCAAGATTTTGTTGAATCATTTTTGTCTTCAAAGCACAGGGCGTAGCAGCGGAAGGAGAGCTTTCTCTGGGATTTGAGACACTGAGTGGGAGTTGAGAGAAAGGCCAGCATCTGCTGATCTCAGGGTACCACCAGGAGAATACTGCACAAGGATCTCAAGGAGTTCACTTGGGCCAGAGCCATTCCAAGGTCTCCAGTTAAAGAAGAACTGCTAAAAAGCCATGCAAAGTGACCAGGGGAGCCAAGGGGGCTTTAGAGTCCTAACAGTTGCAATGATTAAAAGGAAAAACAACGAGCAAGCATTTACAGCATAAATCAGACTTTCCTTAAATATTTAAGCATGCTTTAAGTCAGCAGTGCTGTGGCTCACAAGCCACCAGAGATTTTTGCAGAGATGGGGATGCTTTTAAAAAAAAAAAGTCACCATTATGGTCAGCACACAGATGCAAAACTCAAGACAGAGACTTAATTGCCTGCATAGTGCTAATGGATAATAATTTAGTCCAAGAGGTGTTTGGGTCTGATTCTCTACCCTGACTTTCTAGATTAGGGGTAGATACTCCTCACTTCCACTTGTACAACAGTGATAACCACTGTTGAATGTAAGATTGAATTTGTTTATTAAAAAAAAAATAACAAATCACACAGATACCCGGATCATTTATCTCCACCTTGATGAGAAAGCTCATTTGTTTCTTCGGTTTTCAACAGCCTGCACCCCTGGTTCCTCCCCATTCCCAGGTGGTTGCTAGCCCGCCACATCAGACATGAACTGCGACAAGATTTCAGAAACCACACACCTTCAAGGTCTTTCTGCTAGTTTTGAACTCTGAAAATAATGTGTTTCAAGCTTTTCCACCTAAATTTTGAAGGCTAGAAACATATCTTATTAAAATACATTAATTAAACAAGATATTAACATGCTCTGTTAATAGCATAATTTAAAAAAAAATGCATGAGACTAATAAAATACCAGTAAAGTAGGTCTAAAGCTGGACATCACAACAGTAAGAGAAATTTTTGGTGCAGAACAAAGCAGAAAACATCAAGATATTTGCATTACAGATGTTGAGCTAGCAGTGTTCTCAAATTGTGGACTTTTTCAGATATGTTTCTGTACCTTCCTCTATTCCTTCCCACCCCCATGCATTTTTCTGTAGATCCCAACACCACTGGCATTTGCTTGCCAGATGGACAAAGATGGAAGATTCTCCTCCATGCTGCAGCCCCTCCTGAGAAGTAAGATGAGATCTTGGGAGGATGCGACTTTTTGCAGTGCAACTAACAGCTGATGGCTGGTGATGGGGTGGAAGTAGAGGGGATTTGAGCATCAACTTCCTCCAAAGCAGGACAAACCCACACCAGTTACATGGGAGAATTTCATGCTGCTTTTGAAGCCTCGTGTGAGGAGGAACTTTAAGTGTGACCAGTGATGTGAGAGAGCTACCAGAATCACATTGCTCACACATTTCCACATCCTTAAATTGGTATTTAGTTGAGCTCAACAGATGGTGAGGAGCCCAAATCCAGGAAAAAGCACAACACAAAGCTGAGACAATCTGAACCAAGAGCTGGGATCATCTTCTGTGCTCTCACCTCAGCAGAGGCAAGTGATGGAGCAAAGCACAGAGGGAGCGGAGGGAGTTGAGGCGGAGGATGGGGTTGCAGACCAGGGGAAAGAGCCCAGGAGACCAACAGCAGAGGAAGCAAAGGGCCTTGGAGACTAGGAAAGAGGCAACAGGCAGAGGTGAGCATCTTGGCTGGGATTTATTACAAAGGGAGGCTGAGAGAGACCAGGCATCATGCCTGTTCACAGTGGGGATCTCCAGAGACAAGAAAGAGACAGGCTGAAAGCAGAAATACTCCCAGGAGCCAGCTACATACTTTTCATCCCTACACATCCTCTGGGGGTACAAAAAAAACAAGGAAGGAGGAAAGTCGTAAACAGGGTTCCCAGAGTCCAATTGCAGGGTACTAGGAAGGTTTTCCTCTACTTCATCACCTTGGTCCTCAACCTTAACCCAGCTCTCTCACAGCAGCAGTAGGTCCCCAGCTCTCATCCGCTACCTAACACATGCAGGTTAAAATCACCCTGACGGTTTTCACAGCTCCCCACCCCACATGGAGCAGGCTGTTTTGTTTGATCAAGACTAACATGGTCACACATCACTGAGTTGAAGCATGGTAGAACTATTTGACCCTCGCTGTGTGCAAGCGCTCGCCCCACAAAAGCATCACCACTGAATGTGGCCTTCAAACAGCCTCGACTACCAATTTGTTTTTAGGTAGAGACAGGGTCCCAAGGGACAGACTGGAGCTGAGAAGGCGCAGGTCAAAGAAATTTAGGGCCCCTCTAGAGCTGAGATTTTTTTTTTGAAAGGCGCTAAGCTTCTTCAATCCTTTTGAGAATGCCAGGCTACACTCGTATCTGAGAGTCTTTCTCATTTAGTCACTATTTGAGATCTCTTCAAAAAACTTCATAACATACAAGACCACCATAAGCAGGAATAAGAACAGCATTTTTCAGGTTTGGAGTGTACAAATGGAAGTTCAGGAGAGGACATGAGCTGGTTCAGAGCAGCCCCTATCTGTCCTACTACTGCAGTAGCCCAGCCAATCTTCATTTCTCGTCCTAGACTAAACCACAGCTCCCTTTCCTGGAAAAGGCAACCCACAGCATTCCCTTGGCTCTTCCTGTGCCTACGAACCATCCTCAGCCCAACAAGGGCAACTTGGCTGGGTCTCATCAGAGGCCAGGCAGCGAGTCCGCCGAAAGGTAAACATCTCATCCACAGCCCACACGCTATGGGAGGATCTTTGCAGACACCGAGGGCAGATTTCTCCCAAACAGATCAAAAGAGCAATTTCTGCAGTCAGAGCCTAGCTTGCATAACCAGGCATAATTCCACTGAAAGGAGTAAATTCAGCTTTTTTCATTAAGACAACATAGATGGAAATAGGTTGGATGGTTAATATTGGAGAAGAGTCCTATCCCCTGAATTTAAGACCATCCCATAACCAGAAATGAAACAGCAAGTGAGGCGATGGAAGCAGATATAAGGACATCTCAGAAGAAAAAGCAATGCCAACAGCTCTCCTTAGTCTCTGGAATTACTGTGATACAGCACACTTCAGCTAGTTTCCTTATTTCAGCAGCCCTACTTAGTTTGGGGGGCAGCATGAAAGGCACTTGGAGATGAGCTTTGATACTATCCTTCCTACACTTCAGGATGCCTTTTGCAGCATTGCCCTGCCCTGGAAGGAAGGAACCTGGGTGGAATAACCAGGAGCGTTTGCCAAAGAGAGGTTGAGGGGAGGGATGGAAATGGAAGAAGAAAGCATTTAATAACTCCCAAATAATTTTTAAAAATTCATTAGCTATTAATTCAGCTGTGTGACCTCCTGAAGGGGACTTTCTAGAGGGCCAGATTATGCAGGTCAACTAAAAATATAAATAAGTATGAAAGGGCAGAGATCACTTTGTTTGGCCCAGTTGTGTGGGATGTCAGGTTAGGTTCCTGTAGGTGCATCTGCACGCTTCCAGGAGACGAGGTGGGCCCCAACAGCTCTCCTACTCTGAGGAGACCTCCCCTAGGCGGCAGACATGGCACAAGCAACTGAGTTATTTCCATTTGTGGGAGTGCTGATTTCCCAAGACTTCCTGACAGTCCCTCAGGACCGAAGCAACATTGCACCGCTGCGAGGTTTCCAGCTGCAGTTCAAGTAGGCTGCATGCTTCAGACGTGTTGCAGAGTGTCCTGGTTTTAGCTAAAAACCCCCAATTCCGTTTAGTGCTAAAACAGGCCACGGAGATTGTCTCCCAGCCAGGCACACTGCCCTGCGTAAAGGCTTTATCTTTCTAGCAGCGCTCATTCAGGTAGGGTTAAACTTGCAAGTTCCTTTCCATTTTTTACTTCTTCCACCTTTCAGGGAAAAAGCGTGTGCCACAAGAACCCATCAGTATCCTGGGCCCCATCTCCTAAAACTTCCTTTCATTCACTCATTTATTGATGAAGTTTGATTTAAATCAACTGCTGGTTTTTAGGAAGCCCTTAAGGACAAACTACTGATCCTTAGAAACCTATTTAGCTCTCAAGCAAGGATGTAGTAAAGAAATACAGCTAATCCCATTTTCTTAAGAAATTAGGATCAAGGTGGAAGAAGAGGCTTCTCCACAGGGTGTTATACCTAAAACCAAATCTGTTTGCCAGTGGTATCACTATGTTGTGTTTCCTAAAAGGTGAACATGAGCTTTACAGTGCTACATATATGTATAGGCAATGCATACAATACTTGCTTATATCAGTAAATATTGGTAATATAGGTGTATACATGTGTAGAAGTGTGCAGTGTACAGATATATATATGATGAGAAGATCTGTGCATGAGTAAGAGTTGTGACCAGAAATTTCAAAAGAAAACAAAAGCATCTTCAATTGGTAAAAGGCACAGAGGAGTGGAAAGTGCTTAAATTAATCCACTACAGGCATCCTATGCTCTTCCATGCCTATAGCATATTTAAAGCCTAAATATGGTATCACAGATAATCTGCATATTGCACAGAGATAGAGACCAATATTTCCCTATACCACACCTGCATTCAATTTGATTCCTTAGTGAGCCTTTAAAGCTTCAACTTCAATCACTAAATGTAACATCCAGCCCCCCCCACTCGTTACCAACATACAGGTACAGACTTAACGTGGGGAACAAGGAACTTGTGGAAACATTTTGCTATACTGCAAACATAAGCCACATGTAAAACTCAGTTGGACAGAGCAGAAAAGCTGTTCAGCACCAGTTGCACACCCAAGCGGTCAGATGAGAAGCCCACCAGCAGCAACTTCAGAGCAAGCCCCTGATTCACAGGAGCACAAGCTTAGCTCAGCTCTGCACATCACTCCCTAGCACAGCTTGTGAAATTCACAGAGGAACAGCCCTGCCAAAGTCAAAGCACAAAGTCTTTGTTTTGAACAGATCCTCTCCCCTCACCTGCCCCGGAAAGGAGATTGCATCGCAGTAGTACAGGTTATTAGCTCAGTGGGAACCTAGCAGAGTTCAGACTCAAAGGTTCAAACAAGTCCAGCTTGCAGCTGGCAAACCTAAACAAGACCAGCCAGCTGGCCTTGAGCTGAGTCATCCACACTAATACAGTTGAAAATGTTGACTTAACCCATTCATTTAGTCATTGAAATCCAGAAAACCCTGACAACGGGAGACAAGAAAACATACATCTGCCGTTTACAGAATGACAGACTGGAAAAGACCATGTAAACCAATTTTCCAGAGCTTTTTCTAGGCTTCTGTGTGCACACTGCATACAAATCAAGTTCTTGGTAGGCCTTTGTTAGCCTGTTCTAATTCAGCAGAGCACACTGCACATCCTTAGTGCATGTACTAATTACCAATAAAGTCAGTGGGACTAAAAGAAAACATTTAGACATTATGCATGTAATTAAATACTTCACTAAACAGAGACAAGCAAAGGACATGCTGACTTTTTTGCTCTTTTAGCAGAGAGATTTCACATTTGCATGTTTCTTCCTTTGAACTTGCTGTAGGGAGACTGTTTGCTCCCGTTTAACAAATAACAGCAAGGGAAAAATCAGCTTTGTTTTTCCTCTCATAAAGCCCTAAACTCCAAAAGCATGATGAAAAACTGACATGAGAGTTCTGAAGTAGGTAACTTATTTACAGGAAAGAAACATGAAGCAGCAAAATAGAAAGCTAGTAGACAGCAACCAGAATACACCACCTTCGGTGTTCACTCCCAGGTCACTGATGCACATAGTTTTAAAAATTATTAGTTACTCATTGAAGAGGGAATTAAACCCTCAGGACACTTGTTTATGGGAGTGCAGGCTTTTGGAGCAGAGCAATGGGTTGGGCAGCTCTCATCCTGAGGAGCTCTCTGCACCGATCAGGCTGGAAATGTGTTGCTAAAGAGGTTGTGAGTAAGATCCTTTCATCTCCTGCTTCCCGTTACTTGCTTGCCTGGCATCACCCATGTAAGGGTTTCAGGAAAGCCTGTAAAGCAGCTAGCCAACCTCAAGCCCGGTTATAAGCAGTGATACTGGGCTTACGAGTCTTGGAAAAACGGGTGACTCACAATTGCTCGGAGCCCAGACAGGGACCGGTGGGTTACAGCTATCTCCTCAGGAGACCACGCTTCCAAAATAGGATGGCAACAGCACTAACCACAAAAACAAAATATTTCACCCATGACCAGGCCCAAGGGAGGTTCACAGCTGTTGTGTTATGGCCTTCTTCTCCAGAAAGCCCTACCATTACCTTGCCTAGGACACCCTCTGGTAAATACCACAGACCAAAGGGCACTCCAAAATCTCTTCCAGCCACGCAAGTAACCTTACCTTCTGCCACTTGTCCTGCAAAGGTCCCCAGATGCAAAGCTGTTGTCAGACACCTCCAGACAACAGAGCCAGCCTTGAGAAGAGGAGAAAGAGAGTAGCAGGGCTGCTTATAAACACCAAGGTGGGGGTAGGAAGGGGCTCGTTAAACTAAAGAGCAACAGCTGGATGAAATCCAGCTAAAATCTAGAAGGCTGGTTTTAACCATGGGCAATGCTATCTGGAAGATAGAAGATGCTATAGATGGAAGGTGAAAGCTGTGAAGTTTACGAGAAGGATTGTACGGTGTGGGACTGGCAGTAAAGGCTGGAAGAAATACCCCAGGAGAGATGCAGGACCCACAATGGCTCTTGCCAGGCTTGTGTCCATGATAATGTGGCTATCGGACCATTAAAGACAGAAAGAGCCTTCACACACCAGCAGATAATGACTGCAAAGCAAGCCACGGTCTACCGGCACGCTTATTCACACTGTGGTCATTCCCAGAGGCACAGTGTTAGCATCAGTCACGTACAGGGTGCTCAAAAAGCGAATGCAGCTGACCTGGTGTGCAGCAGGGCTCCTGTGCTCGCCCCAGCCCCACGCGGCGGCCGGTGGCTTTCTCTGAGTCACGGCGTGGTTAACATCACCGACACGCACCGGAGCGCCTTACTCAATGCCAAGTACTTCTTACCCCGGCGGGATTGTTTGACGTATAAAAATGTAACTCCCTCTGCATGAGGGCAACACCCTGTAACCCCACGTATTTTAAAGAATTGGACTACTCTTGCCATAAAAAAAAGATCAGAGTAGCTTTATTGACTGCAGTGGAGTTAAGCTGGTTTATTCCAAGTGAGAATTTGGCCCCTTGACTTCAATGAAGCTGTGTTGATTAATCCCAGATGGAAACCTGGCCTGGTACAATCTCCTCCAAAAGTCCTGGGAGATTAGTAACACAGAGACTGAATCACAGCCATTGCTCAGAGCCTGGGTGATTATCAAAAACCTGCACCTGCTGCCGTGTGAAACGCTGCTGGGCTGGGGCTGAGCAATTGCAATCCCCGACTTCAGGGACCAGGGTGTGGTGAGTGAGGGCACATTCTTCAATCGCTGCCTCATGCTAGGGGGACGATGCCAAAGTAGCACTCTTTGTAAACATCCAGGGATGTCACCCAAGGATGCGCGCACCAGTTCTGCCACGGTGACATTGAGCACACTGGGTGAGGAGGTGGGGGAATTCCTCTTCCTCCCATTAAGGGCTTTTTGTAAGTAAAAATTGAGGATTAAATCCCCCGAGCTTCAGAGAATTTGCCCCAGCGTCTGCTTGCCAATTTTAAAGAGAAAACACAGCTTCATGCAGCAAAGGGAAAATTTTCTTCCCTGCTCTGAACGCAAGAAAAAAGGGGTCTTTTTTCAGCAATCACTTTCAAGTCTCTCTCAGAGCAGGCAAGTTTTCCTTCCCAGTGTTACAGGCACAAGTGCCATACTTCCTGCAGGGAATAAATCCCCTGAAAACTAAAATCATTTGACTTTCACAGCAGTTCCTTTACACATACACACACACACACGTGTGCCCATAGAGAGACAGTGAAGCTGTGCCATGTGTTGCAGCATGGAGAAACACCACAATAAACTAATTTAAAGGCAGGTGTTCATGGTTTTTTGGGTCTCAGGTGGTAGAAATGCAGAGTGGATAGTACAAAGACCATCTCCCCAGCACACTAATCACTCAGAATCATTATTCTTGGCTATAGGATGGCAATGACTCTCCCCAAAGGGCTGGTTGGAATTTCCCCTCTATTTGCTTTGAATTGGCATCGTGCAGGTCAAGGTGACAAGAGAAGGGTTCAGCATTGCGTGCAGGGGAGGCACGGCATCGCTGTCGGGAAGAAAGAAACGCCTAAAGCTTGCAGTTTGCTCACTCCAGCTCTGCCTTCCAAGCGTTTCTGAAGTCAGGCATCTGGAGCGTGATGTAATCTGAAGACTGATCGGCAGCAGCACACGTACAGCTGCGCACATCTGGCCTACAGGTGTTTCAGCTGCTATGTGTCAGTGACTGGACTGGACACTAAAAAGCACCCCAAGTTTGTAAGGCAGTGGTACCTGTCCCGTGGATTGTTCACAGAAGCCCATGAAATGCCATTGACTTTTTGCAAACTGTCTCTGCTTTTTAGTGGGTGGCCCCAGATTTTTTTTGTCAGTTTTGTTTTTTGGTTGGGTTTTTTTTTCTTTTTTTTTTTTTTTCTTTTTTAAGAGTTTATATCATAGATGCTTTTAAAGCAGGGCTTTTGTTGTTGTTGTTATTAATTCCACTGGCATTAATCCACACAGATGAATCAGTCATAACGGATGGCTGCTATCATCCACTTGCTGATTTACTCTGAGGAGTCAACGTTATTACAGAGTCTTTTGTGCTGCACTGACGGAAAAAAAAGATGAGGCTGTTCCTCCTTGTGCTCAACTAGGCACAGATACAGCAAGACTTGCTCCGGAAGCACCTAATCAAAACAGAGCAGGGACAGATAAAGTGGGGAAATGGGTAGGAAAGGTCTCATCCATGGGGTAGGACCTGCTGGTGCCCACTCTTAGTCCTGAAGCCAGAGGATGATGCTTCCTGCATAGATGGTGCCACTCATGGGGTTTGCAAACTGCAGCTAAATACTTACGGCACACAGGGAAAATGAGGAGAGCAGGGAAACTGCTGGCTGAGCAGGCCAGACCAAAAGAGTTCCCTTGGAGAAAGAATAAAGCTGCAAATTCATATATTTATTTTTAGAGAAGGTGTTTTTCCTAGAATTTGTATTATTTTGGCAGGGATACAAGGGGGAGGAGAAAAGGTTTCCGCTTGAACAATACTCCCTGCTATTCTAAAACGGGGTGGAGGCAGAAGGATGTTTTTACAGCCCATTTTATATATCAGTTGTGTTTTTCCCTGTAGAGATGGACAGGGACCAGAGACACGTAGCACTGACTGCCAGCATTGTCAGAGCATGCTGCATGCAGCACAAACTGCCCTGAGCCACCACCTTCACATTTACCTGGAGGAAGAAGAACCATCTTCCTACTGATATTTTCCCCCAGACAGCCTCATTCAGTCTACAAGAACACGTTTGTCTTAAACACTGATATATTTTACTTTCCAAATACCTCAGAGCAGATACACAGTCAGTCATTACAGCCCAGCTGATGGCATAAGTCATTAAGCTGTAACAGGTCATGCAACTGTCTCCTACAATAAATTAAGCATTAGCTTGCAAGCTCTATTGGTGCAGGGTAAGATTTGCACACGGATTTTCCTGTGAGCATCCATAACAACTTTGCCCTCCTTACCTGGTTTCTACGTGACATATTTCCATCACTTCGGCACTGGTTTTGGGTGTGCGTTTCAGGCTGGGAGAATTGGGTGCCTGCCCAGAATTACTTGTGGTCTGGCAGCTGGAGCCTGTATTGATCTGAGAAGCCCAGAGCCTGGAGGATGAGGGGCTCATGAGGCAGGGGAAGATATGAAATGACTCCTCTCATCCTTGCCAGGAGCCTCATCATCTTCAGATCTGCTCTTTAAAGGCACAGCTGCATATTTGCTACCTCCCCTCCCCAACCCCTTATATTTCACTTGAGCCATCCAAGAAGAACATCTCCTTTTTTTCCGCTCTCCCTGCTCCTCTATTACACACCTTTCCTGTGAAAAAACAGACTTGGGTGTGAGTGCTTTTGGGGAGGGGAAATGAGCCCAGAGAAACAGAGATGGGCTTTTTCTGCTGCTCTGTTAGCTGGGAAGGCTGGTGGCGGCCAGCCCTCTCCTGTTCTTCTTTGCTCCCAGCCACTGGCTTTCCCTGGCCACTTGCCCTTTCATGGGTCAGGAGATGCTGGTGGTATCGCCCAGCACGTGTTCTCCTGAGCCACCCACGAGGCAGCTGGGCAGAGCTGAGGAACAGAGCTTAAGATGGTCCTTTCAAACGTTGAGGCAGCTCTGCTTTTTCCTGCTCCAACTGCTCATTAGCAGCTTCCGCCTTTCGGCGATTTCTAGCCGCGCTTTCAGTGATGTGCTGCCAAGATTTTAACAAGGGACTCCCACAAACCTACCTCCTCCTCCAGCTGCGACAAACCCCACTGCCCCACAGAGGCCGATGCTCGAGCTGTGGAGGAGTGCAGGGCTGGGGAAATATGTTCCTTGTGGGGGGATGCTCCTTCCTGTTTAAAGCTTTTTTCTTGTTTGTTTTGTTTAATTTTCTGGCAAAGGAGGGACACAGCACCTTGGAGCAAACATTACTAACTGCCCGGAGGTTGCTGCAGAGAGGCAGGACATAACACAGAAACTCTGAGCGTCCCAGCAGCAAAATACTTCCTTGCTCCTCCTCCCTACCATGAGGTCAGCCCCAGGCAACGGGTTGTATTTGGGCTAGGGCAATCAGCAACAAGCAGAAATATCGAAGAAGTGGCCTTGTTACACCTAGAGAAAGGTGTTTTGGTGCCCCAAAGGGCAAGTGTTTTCCAAGTTGTTGAGACCACAAATTTCTGTGTGTGATGGAGGCCACCCCAGCTTTCTCGCATTGAATACAACAGTGTCAACTGCGCTGGGTCCATGCAAGTAAATGGTATCTCATGCACTTCTGAAAGGAAAGAAAAAATACAGTGACAAGTGCATTGCAGCATTATTACACTGGGTTTGAACACACACTGGATCTGGCAGCTCTTCCAGGACAGAACACCCTGACATCTGCTCCATAGATAATGTCTATTCAGATGGGTGGCTGTGGGTACCAATGAGCCTTTCTGCAGCAGACTGAGTTTAGAAAAAAAGGATTTAAAGCAAATTATTCAGTCATTTCCATCAGTACAAACTGCCTGCTGCCATTAGACTTATTCTGAAAAAAAAAATGAGTCAGTCCACTTGTCTCTGCTGTGGGTAGTTATTCATGAGAGAAGCTTTCACAAGTGCCCCGGATTTGTTTCAGCTGTGGACGAGGAACTGGTTTTGGCAGCTGGTCCCATCCCCAGGCTCACAGGTGTGCTCCATCCTGCTTCATTGTCCAGGATGAGATTGAGGCAGGAGGCACTAGGGCCACAGGCTTTCCCGTTGGTTTCTCTTGTTTGGTGTTGCCCTCCTTAGGATCTTTCACTGCTGCAATTTTTCTCAGAGACTGAGGTGTGAGCAAGCCATCAGCCTTTCTCAGTGGTGTGCAGGATGGGCTGG
Organism: Trogon surrucura; assembly: GCA_020746105.1. Lineage (NCBI taxonomy): Eukaryota > Metazoa > Chordata > Aves > Trogoniformes > Trogonidae > Trogon > Trogon surrucura. Next base: position 46,808,792 of record CM036621.1, on the reverse strand, counting down.
GGAGACAGAAACACTCTTGGAGGAAGGAGAAAAGGCTTAAATCTCTATTTTCTTATGTCACATCCCCATCAAACATTTAGTTACACTCCCTACAACAAACCAAGATGCTGCTGGATTCAGGGAGGGTATTTCCCCTCAGGCCAGCCATGGGCAGATAAATCCTCCGAGAACTGAAAAACCTGGGGTAAATTAGACTAGAGTCTTTCCTCTAGATTGCTAGGGGTACGCTTGGTGATAGCAGGGGGAGCCCTGCGGCTCAGGAATGAACAGCTGTGAGGGATATGTTTTTAACCGGTTTCCCAGCTGTAAGATGCACATAATTGTGGCTTTCCTTCATCTGGGAGACTTCAAGAATGGATAGTTGATAAGGGTTCATACCAGCAAAGGCAGAAAAACACAAGCCAGCGTATCTGGTTTCAGTCTGTCCGTACCCGCAGCATTAGATCTGATTTTGGCCCTCTCCCCCCTCTGCGTGTACATTATTATCTGAATTCCTTTCTCTGCTGCTTCCTCTGAAGCCTTGCAGACTGGCCCTGCTGCCTTTTCCATTGCGGACTCTCTCCTTTCCTGGCCTGGGCAGGGGTCTGTGTCAAGGCCACAAGGACCAGCACTCCCCAGAGGGCAGAAAGCAACCAGGAAGATGTGAATTTATTCCCCATCCCCATCTTTTTAACCTTTTGCAATGGGAAACACCTTAAAAATCATGGGATTTCAGCTATTTTAAGGTGCTGATCCTTTGTGCCTCGGTTTCTCCTTTGTACCTCACCTCTGCTGCTCGCCTCTGGTCATGTTCAGGAGGTCCCCAGCCTCTGGCGTTGCAGCTGGGTATCCCCAGGGACTATTGCACAAGCAAGTATAGGCTGGTTTCCCAGGCAGATGTGGGGGCGGCAAAGCAGATGCGGTCAAAGATGCGACCGAAGCGTTGGTGTCCCACCTCATGGTTCTGCCATCTTGTTTTTCCTCACCCAGACACCCAGTTGTGGTGTTGTAGTGGAAGGAGCGACTCTTTCCAAAATGTTGGTGTGTGGAAATGGCTTTCTGAAGGACAGGTCTCCATCCTTCTCAGGGGTTGCCATACTCTGGCTTTTCCCTCGAGGGAGGGCACATGCTTCCCTGCTTGCAGAGGTGCTGCTGCTGCTAAGTAATATGGTATTTTTCCTAAAAAGTTGAATTTCTGTGCCATCCAAATTACCAAAATATTTTATATTTCAGATATATGCTACTGTCCATTTTGGCTCTGGGGACAGCTGACAACTCCGTAAGATAATTGGAGAATATCCCTTTGAGAAAGATCCAACCAACACCTACAGAGAGTATAGATTTCTGTATGCTTTACACAGAACAGCACATACCTTCTTCCTTTGACATTGCTATAAAAATATTTGAGCATACATTAAACCATGCATAAACACAAACAAAACATGTCCAGATAGAGCTTTCCCATCCTTAAACATAACAGGCACCTGTGTTTCCATAACACACCCAAAGATCTGATGAATTTTGCCGAAATTCTCCCTGTGTTCTAATTTGGGTTTTAGCCTCTTCAATACAAGTTATATGTAGAAATTTCAGCACAGGAATTGCAGAATTGAAAAGCCTTTGAAAATTCCTCTGGTGTCACTCTGACATCACTTTCTGACACCCAGTTTGAACTGATGGAGCAAAAGCTTCTCTATGAACTCTAGAAACAGGTGGGGCTGCCTTTAGCCATAGAGCAATTGCTCTGGTTGTGAATCCAGCTCCAAGGCAGCTGCTGGCAATCACCACCTCACCTCCAACCTAGCACGTCGCTGGTGCTGCTGCTTCACAATGGCTGCGATAAAAGCCAAGCCACAATAACTCCCCGTGCTTCCTGCCTTAGGTCTGCTTCATATGGCTCACAGAAATACTCAGCCCATGCATAGTTGGAAGGCAGTTTTGGGAGACTCGGAATTTGGTCAAAACAAACTTAATTTCCTCCAGGTTCAGGTAGGACTCTGCTTTGCAAGCCGGGTGATTAGTACACTGCCTTTCAGCTTTCCATCCACTGCCATCCCAGCCTTTACTACACAGTCACGGTGAAGCCTTCAGCATTTTCAGAGTGTGGCTGTTTTCCACTCTGTGGTCCAGAACAGCTGGACCAGTTTTGCCCAGGCTCCAGGAAACAGAAACAATGACAAGAAAGAAAGAGAGAAGAATCACCGTTGGGCATGGAAAATTTTCAGCTCCAGCAGCATAAGTTTCAGACGGTTTTGAGCAGATAAAAAAAAAACCAAACCACTGGATGCTGGAAGGCAAAGCGTACAAACCTGACTATGGATATTATGACTGATACTTGCCATATGGTTTTTTGAAGCAGTCATTCCCAAGACAGTTTAGAACAATGGTCCCTGGTTCACCAAGCTCAGGAACAAGCAAGGTTAAGGGTTGAATTGGAGACATTTGGCAGTGATCACCTCGTGTAGGTGCTCACTGGTGATGCCAATCTCATCTAGATTAGGTGATTTCTGTGTCCCCAGCAAGATCTTCCTGGGTATCTCAGACCTCTACACTTCAAGCTGCCACACAGGTCTTAATGGCAGTCTCCTTGGTGGACAACTCTGGACCTGAGTTAGGTCACAGATGTGGAGAGAGAAGAACACGGGATGCTTGCAGGAACCCAAGTCGCCTGACACAGATTGCAACCAGCAAGCCGTCCCAGTAGCCAAGAGAGACAAAGCTCTCACGGCCAGAAGTAACCCAAATTCAGACCTTCTGGCCTGAGAGTCAAGATGCTGAGATTCGTCCTCCCCTCCAGCTCGGCGTTTCCTAATCTATAAAAGAACAACGCGATTTTCTGGAGCTGCTTGCTCTGGTATTTAAAAAATTCACGCCAGCCCATGCTGACCTTTTCTTTCCAAAGGCACGGGGGCTGACACGTGCACCCCAAGTCACGTTTTGCATTGTTTGTTGTTTTCCCCCATCCCTGTGCCCACGGGGCAGGATGCACGCAGCGCTGGTGCGGCGGGTGAGCGTAGCAGGGGTATGACATAATGCAATAACCCAACTAGCTGCATTTATTTATTTTGAAAAAATATTAAGGGCAGCTGCTACTTAGCGCCGACTGAAACATTTTATTGATTTTCTAAAGCAGGACCGTCCTGTTTTGTGTTGTAACCCAGCATTGCTTGAACCCGGTGGTTGGACTATTCCAGAATAGCTCATTTGTGTTGCATTTTTCTTCCTCTTGATAAACAGAGGGTCTCCAGTCCTGAATGTACACACCTGGGTAGCAACTAGAGAGGTCACTGCCTGACGTGCTTGCTCTGCCCCATCTTGCTCAGGTGTTATCACCAAGCAGATATAACTCAACAGAGGACTTCTTCCCCATTCACTTTGTAATGTGCCCGTAACAACTTACTAGGCTATTGGCAGCACCTAGCACAATAAAACATTAATTAACAGCATGGATGAGGATCAGCCTGAGTAGTCTTTTGTTGTATGTTTCCCTAGAGTAATTCTTTTTGGCTATTCTCACTTCGGAAGGGCGAGTTTCAAGACAGTGGCAATGGGGATTTCCAGCTGAGTTTGTTTCACGCATTCTCACAGGCTGGTTTAACATTTGTTTCCTCAGTATGTGTTTGCTTCCCAGGGAGGGTGATTGCAGAGCTCTTTTGTTGCCCGTGCTCAGCAATGCTGCCTGCTCTCTTTGCATCCTACCTCCTCACCCCAGGCAGCCCTGCCGGTCACCAGCCTGCCTCCCAGCGATGCTGCTCCCTACTCCAAACCTCCACTCACCGCAAAAAAAGCAGACCTTGAAGTTAACATCATATTAAAATGCATGTTGTGGGGATGCTTAAAGGGTAGGCACAGTCTGGGGATGAAGACTTCAAAGGAGGCAAAACATGTTAGCAGGGATGGTGCTGAGGGCAGCAGACCTGCCAGGACAACACAGGCCGGTGGGGAAGTTGGCCAGGGCAGACACATGCGGGGTCGGTGAGGAGCGTACCCACTGGTGTCATTTCTAAGAAATTTTTTAGTGCAATTCAAACTCCTTTCAGCAAGGATACTTAGTCAGAAAGCACATCCACTCATCAGCCCATGGGCAGCCATCCATGCACCAACTCACTGAGCAGGACTGGGGTCTCAGCTTTGACCCACATGGTTTTTGACTTCCCAGAGTTGAAGGGGAAGGAGGGGAGGAAACAGTCTGTAAACTTCTCAGTGACTGCTGAAATCAGTACCAGCTGGCGCAGGGCGAGTAGATGGTGTGTGCTGCACCTCGCCACCGCTCACACCCCTTATCCACCCGCTCTCTGCCTGACCCTGTCCCCACCCCCAAACTACGAGGCAAGAAGGTGGGCCAGCACCTTTCTGGTAGAGATTTTGTCTGGCTGAAGCCCTGTGGAGGAGGAGAAGCTGTGCCTCAGGGGCAGGACCATTTTTTTTACATTCCCAACTGGTTTTTTTTACACTCAAAAGAAGCTGAAAAATCATCCCTTAAAATTTTCTTTTTAAAAATATATCCAACAAACTCAAACTATTGCTGCATTTTCTATTTTATTTGCACTCTTGGGCATGTTATGGGAATGATTTCAATCTCTTTGTAACCAAAAACACCTTAATCCTATATAAGCAAAGACCTTTGGGGACGTCTTGCAAAATTTCCTGCAACCAAGGCTGTGCTCTTGCTGCCGCCTCACATCAAGCCAGCAGCTCCTGGCTCTCATGTTTTCTATACTGTGCTCTTCAGCTGGAGAATGCTCTTTATGGGCTGGGAAATGCTCTAAAGCAAGGAAAAAATCGAGCAGCAAGCCCTTAACTCACTTGCAGAGAAAGCTGCAATATAGCAGTGCATAAAAACTATATTCTGTGTTACAAGATATAGGGCAAGAGAAATGTTTGTAAACTATGTTCAGCAGAGAGCTGAGCACATATCAAATACCATCTTTTAGTCCCGATACTCAGATAATCATGCACTGTTATAATATAGAATTATGCCTATCTTGGAGAATCACAAGGCACCATATGGGCATCACCTGATTAAATACCACATGTGCTGCAAGAGAGGAAGGGATGTACTGCAATATTCCAAACGGGGAAACTGAGGCACATGCAGAGATAGAGCAATTATGCAGTAAACCTGTGGGTGAGCTGGGATTAAAACTAAGTTCTTCAAGTTCCTGCTGTACCACCAGCTCAGTGCTGGGGAGAAACTTTGCCCCCTCACCATGAAATCCATTATGGGCTTTGCTGCTTCTTTTAAGAATAAGTTCCATAGATCCATACCTCGTCATGCAGCTGCCGTGGCAAACTTGCAGCCATTCCTGCAGGAGAGTATTAGAAATCCTCCGTGGAGAGTATTAGAAATCCTCCACACCCTCACAGAAGCAGAGCTGAAAAGTGCCAGAGGAGTAGCTGCCAGCTGAGTGCCTTGGCAGGCTTTGATGAATACCTTGCTGAGCCCCTCTGGGATTAAAGGATCGTAAGCATGAAGCACAACCTTGGAAGGGTCCATTAAAGCACAAAATTGTTACGGAAGAGGTCCCTATAATTTAAGGGGGGGCAAATAGAAGAGGAGGAAAGGCCAGCTCATGGGGTTTTTTTCCTCAGCCAGGAGCTGATCTTGCTTCCTCTTATGAGACTCAAATTGCAGCAAGCAAGGACCAGGTTTCTGACATGAGGATCACAAGTCAGATTCAGAGTATAATTTCTCCAACATACGTAACACTCTTAAGCAAACTGAGAAGCCATTTAAGTCCTCTCACCTCATTAAGCTCCATGTGGGACGCTACCAGGTTTTTAGCACAGTAATCCCCTTTGAGTGACCTGGAGGGGGCAAATGAGGAGGAAGAAGTTGGGTGCAGACATAACACATCTCATCACTTCTCTGCCTGCAGTGGACATATTTCCACAAATCTCACCACCAAAACATGTCCCTCACGCAACAAGCAGGTGCCCACCTCCTTTGGTTACTATTTATGTATTTTCAGAACTGCTACTTAGAGCCAAGTTTTCAAAAGCAGTCAGCATCCAACATCCCAAAGGTCCAGAGAAGAAGAAACAGATGCAATAGGTCACACGGTGGGTTTTCTCATCTTGTGTACTTCTTTCCTTCTCTTATATAGACATATTGAGCCTGTGAATGAGCGGGTTTGACTCTCTGATGTAGATCTTAGGTAGAATATGCGGTAGGAACAACCAGCAAAATGTTACACGATGTGAACTCAAAGAGAAGTACATGGCAAGATGGGGAAAATAACACCTTCAAGGCCAGGTATAGCAGCTTCCTGCAGGTGCCCTCTATACCTGCTATAATATTGCTCCATCAGCCAAGATAGGGTGCATAAAGGTGCAGTGGACAATTACAGAAAATAGCAGTGGAATTAGCCTACCAGATCATCTGGTCCTGCCAGGGCTAATAACCAGACATTAGCTGAAGAATAGCTGAGAAGCAGCCACATCTGCCTACCACCACTCTGGTCCTGGTGCCCTGTGTGGGATGGGGAAGGATGGGTTAAGCTCTGGAGGCATGGGAGGGGGCCTGGCAAAGCCATGCCAGAGCCCTGGGGCACAGCAGCACTGCTGTCTGCAGGGTAGACCCTCCCTTGCTGTAATGGGGAAGCCAAAACACCCTGTTAGCACTGAGCTGCTGTGAAATTCCTGTTCGTCCTGATGGCCAGAGTCAGAAGAGCTGCTGGAAACTTAAAGGACCAGTGAAAATGAGATCCCACACTGCAAGAGCAGCCAGAGCAGGGTGTCTCAGCTGGGGTTAAAGACATCAGCTTGCTCTCTAAGAGCAGCTTTGTACTGGCCTGTCCAGTCTTGGGTGGGATTTAAAAAAATCAGTGGAAATAGATCAGCTTGGTATTGCTTTCCACCTGGTTTCACCTTGTTTTACACAGCAAGCAGGTTCAGAGGAAGGCAGGGTACGGTGATATCTCGTGTAGCTGGCATTCTTCTGCTTGCTGGAGAAAATAGTTTAAAAAAAAAAGAAGAAGAAGAAAAAAGAGATCATCAGAAAATCACTCCATGCTTTCTCCCTTCTCTCTGTGTTTTATTTTCCTTCCCTGAGTCTCTCCCCAGGTAAGGCTGCAGCAACACCAGCATTAGGAAAGGACCAGCCTGTCATCTGTCAGATGTGCGCGCACACAAACCACCGCCGCTCACACACACACCAAGTAGTTAAGCTTCCCTGAGTGGTCCTGGGAAGCCTGTCAAGTCCTAGGCTCGTCTGCAGAATGTGGTTGTAATTAGATAATTAATAACTTTGAGCAGGAAAGGAAAGGAAATAAGCTAAATGGAAGCTTTCCTTAGTGGGAGGAAATAATTATATCTGCTTTTTGATATATGAGCTGAGGTGGCTTTCTGAGGGCAGAAACAGCATCTCGCCTGCAAAGCCATCGCTCCCCCAAGTTAGATGGGATCTCCCATGGGCACCACTGAGTTTGTCCCAACAGCCCGCAAACGAGCAGCGCAGGTTGCTGAAGATCAGAACAAACCCTGCAGGTAACAGGGCTCCTCAATATGTTGCTGCATCCTGTCACATCCCGATACATGGGGCAGAGGAGAGATGACACGCAGGGCTGAGTGGCCAGGAATGATGTGGAAAACAGGGGATTAGCACAACATCCCTCAGGGCTGGAGATGCTGCTGTCCGCGCACGGACTTTTTGATGGATATACAGGCCTCTAAAGCTCATCTTGGGTGCCTGAGCATCTGATCTTCCTGTTTCATTGAATAAGGGGTGGTAAGGGCTGCTCCAGAGCATTGGGTCTCTCCCAGCTGCCAGATTAACTGTGTGCCTCTGTGGTGCTGGGACCAGTGGATCAGTTTCCACATGTGGTCATGGGTGTTCGTGAACCACAATCTTGATTTCTAGGGGAACAGAACTTACCAGACAACATATCTCAGAAAGATGTACTGTATTGAGTCTATTTATTTTTCTTTTCTTATATTTTTTTTCTCTCTCCAGACTGTCCAGTGTCTGAGACTGAAGTGGAATTGGGATGTATCCAAGTTTGTAGCTTCTGAAACCTTAACAACCTCAAGTAAACTGGTCCAAAAGACCCCTCTTGACCTCTCTCGCTCTGAACTCTTGTGGAGCACTTAGACTGAGCAGAAAACAGCACCAAAGCTAACGGCCTGAAACTTTGCAACATCTCTCCCCAAGCAACTGATCAAAGAGAAAAGAGAAGCAACATTCCCGGTTGTTCGTTGTTGGGTTTTGTGTGTGTCTGTGCATTTTGGTTTAATTTTTTTTTTTCTGAAAAATCTTAATTCAGGAACACATTTATGAGAAATCTTTGGGTTCGGATTTTAGTTTTCCTTAGCTGTATTCTTCTTTTTTTTTTTTGTCTATTTTTTTTAAAATTTCAAAACCTGATTTCTTGTACAGTAATGTCAAAACTGGACCAAGGCTCTCAGAAAAAAAAAGAAAAGAAAAGAAAAAAGCCCACCTTGTCCCCTGCATGATTTGTTTCAAGTACAGCCTGGATTACAGACTGCCCTCCACACTCTACCGCCTCTTCCTTTTTGCTCCATGATTTGCTACGGCTCAACTCCCCACCCCAACCTTTTTTTTTTTTCTCATTTTCTGTTCCAGTGTATATGTTGCTTATTTGTTTTATTTATTGAGATATTTTTAAACGAGCTAAGAGACTGCAATGTCGCTGTGTATACTGCTTCTCTTGCCAATAAAAATAAAGATGTCATGCAGCTACCAGGGGTATATTTACATTCTCGACTGCGCAGCTCCGAGCAGAAGCTGAACCACTTCCTTGCACCCTGCAAGGTTTCAACCCTCACCAATTGGGCTAAAAGCTGTTTCCCAGGTAGTAGGTGATGGGGTACAGAAGGTATTAGCATCACTCCTGGCTAATGTCTGCCTGCATATACCAGGATTAGCTGGTTATTTACTCATACCCTGGCTAAGGCTTGTTCAGGCAAAAAGAGGAGGCACGCGCACCCCTTCAGCACTGTGGTCTCCAACACACAGCTTGGGTGGCTTCTGCTCTCAGCAGAGCCTTTTATTAAGCAAAATGCAACATATCTCAGTATGTATCAGACCCACCAGTCCACACGCTTGCCTTCAGCTAGTCACAGAAAGTTTATCTCCATCACAGTTGATGGTGGAATACCAAGGGCAAGAGTTTCTCAAGAGAAGAGTGCCTGCACAAACACACGGCGCTGGAAAACCCGTGCCCACAACCCAGAACGGGCCTTGCGTAACACACAAAAAAAACAGTTCCACTACAGAAATGGTCACCCACAGGTCGCTGATCTGCTCCTCACAGAATCATAGGAATGTTAGGGATTGGAAGGGACCTCGAAAGATCATCAAGTCCAATCCCCCTCCCAGAGCAGGAACGCCTAGACTTATGCTACACAGGAACGTGTCAGGCCAGGTCCTTGAATGTCCTCCAGAGAGGGAGACTCCACAACCTCTCTGGCAGCCTGTTCCAGTGCTCCGTCACCCTCACTGAGAAGAAGTTTCTTCTCGAGTTTAAGCCACAAGGGCACAGTGCTGGCTCATGGTCATCCTGCTGTCCACCAAGACTACCCCAGGTCCCTTTTCCCCTACACTACTCTCTAATAAGTCATTCCCCAACTTATACTCGGAACCTGGGGGTGTTCCTACCCAGATGCAAGACTCTACATTTACCCTTGTTATATTTCATTAATTTTTCCCCCCCTTCCCTGCTTACCTCTCCACCCATTGAGAGCAAAACACTGTGGACTTTGCTCGTGCTCAATGAACCTTCCTCCACCACCTTGCAGAGCCCTTGTCAGCACCCTCGGTCATACCACATGCTGAAGCCACGGTTTCAATCTTCCAGGTCACAAATATCATGTTTACCGAAGAATTCATTCTGGAAAAAAAAAAAAAAAATTAAAAATATTCTTTAAAGGACAACCACGGTGGACTGCGAAACATAGGGCTAAATTATCCGGAATGACCTTATGTTCTCACACCCTTTCCCCTGCTCGGATTAACAGCGTCAGGCTGCAACACTGAGGTGACAGGGAGAGATTGATTAAAGGGCCGGTTTCTGGCAAAAGGCAGTTTGGGAGCCTCAGCGTTCGTTGTCGAGACTTATCAACTCGACTTTGCAAAGCGAGAGACACAAACAGATCTTTTTAGGAAAGATCTGCTTGAGAAATTGGCAGGGGAGGGACATATTGCGGGGGGAAGGAAGGAAAGGATAATAGACAGGGGGAAAAAGCAATGCTGTGGTGTCTAGAGCCATTAAAAAATAAATCACGTCATTCCATCTAAACCAGCCTCAGAGAAAAACATTTTAACATACCAAATCAAGAACACACACGCGTGCATCACATGCATTAATTGCCTGATAAGTTTCAGAGCTTGAATGTCAAATGTTTATTTTAAAACAAGCGCAGTTGTGTAGAGTAAAATACATCACATCCATTAGAAGCTCTTACTTTCTTAAAAGTAAATGACATCTCAGTCTGGGCTTTTGGTCCCAGCAGAGCCAAAAATACCATTTAAGACGGTGAATTTAACAGATGTCATAGATGCAGCAATGTCATGAAGCAAGCGGATTTTTTTTTTCTCCAGGGTATGTCCATTTGTGTGTTACTTTCTGCAATTTTGTGAATCTTTAATAATTCTCCAAATTGCGCCAAACTGATTTCACCACAAGGAGTGACATTCTTCCAAGCACCAAGACACCCAAATCCAACTTCAGTCTTCTTTAATGGCTTGTCAGAAGAGCCTGTTGTGCTGCTCTTCTCTCGCCAGGACATCGGACCAGGACCAGGAGGAGATGGTCAGACCTACCCAAGCCACAGGCCAGATGTGTACAGTCCGTAGCAGTCCCATCATAGCTTCCTTAATGCTACAATGCGTTCAGGACTGCTTAACCCCATGCTCCAATACCATGCATTTGAGGACCTGTCACAGTAGATCAACGCATTTGCTCTCCTCCCTCTGCAAAGTGCACGAGCAAGCACTAGTTAAATTAAATTCTCACACACACCCGTCGTACCCTCTTCCATGAATTCTGGAGGTTAGCCAAGGCTCCTGTGGTGAATGGCCTTGAAGAGGTAAATTTGGAGCCCCAGAGATACGATTCACTTCATTTTTTTCAGACAGAAAAAGAAGTAACTGTAAAAAGCTGGTCAGGACCGGTCAGAAAACACCCATTCCATGGGGCTTGGATGCGTGGGTTTCAGTTGCTGAGGGGAAAACTGAGACTATCAAATGCTCTAAAAAAGTTCCTGATAATCCGAGAGCTGTAAACTCTGTGGATAACAGATTTTGAATAGAAAGCACATTTGAATTGATGAATAGAGACACACGTGTTTCAATCAGTTTGCCGAAAAGGTTCTTTCATCTTGTATGAGTTCATCCTGCAGGAGCTGCAGCCCCATAGTGGGGCAGTTAGGGAGAAGCTGAAGCAGAGGTAAAACCAGACCCTAAAACTGTATCTGTATTGTCACGCACAGGACATGACCTAGAAATATTAACTTTCCTTTTTCCTACGGTATGTTTCTCAACACATTTATCACACTATTCATCCCAATACCCAACATGATTGAATTTGTCCTTCCCAATGCCACCCCTGCGGGAAACCCCAACTCCCTGTGAGAGATGAAGAGGGACGTGCCCAAGGGCAGGGACAGACCCTCTTGAGCAAAAAAGAATGAAACCCAAAAAATTCTCTTAACTGCAGCAGGCTCAGCAGCAGGCAATAGCTCCCCAACACCAGAGTTGCTCCTCCGTGGCAGGATGCACGCACACGCAGAGCCTGGCTAAAGTTTGGGCCTGGACTGCTTGGTCTCTGTGTACACGAAAGGCTATGGAAAGCACCCAGTGCGTGCTATTTTCGTGCAGGGGTCCAGCCCACAACAAAGCAAAATATTCCCTGGAAAGAAGTCAAGCATTAAGGTGGCAATGTAAAGCATACTAATTTTTCAAACTTTTGTTTTTTTTTTACTCAATCCCATCCCAGGGTAGCACTGCAACAACTCCCCCTCGTTCTCAAAAGAGGAGGAAAAGAACTCTTCAGCTGCCACTTGCATTTTCAGCTAGAGACCTTGATACAGACCAAATGAAAAAATTAATAATTACGGAAAAACTCAAACAAATCTAAACTCCAAGTCCAGCCCCTTGGGAATCTCTTTTCCCCCTGGTCTCACCCAAGGCCACCCTGTTTCCGCACAACCGGGGAATGCTGACAGCAAAGAAGACTGGAGAACGGAGGAGTGCTGACAATTTTTCCCAGTGATGCTTGCAAACTTGGAGTCCTTGCTTCGCTGGGACCACCCAGGCACCTTTTCTGGGACGGCAAATTCACCTCCCCTCAAAGAGTGACAACAAATAGAGGTCTATGTTGGTTAGCATCGTCCCAGCACTGAGACCTCAGCTAGGGGAGCTCCAAAACCTGGGCGAGGAGGGAGCTCAGAAGCCTACGAGGGCTACATGTCAGACAACATGTAGTCAGATGTATGATCAGGATAATGATAAATCTTCTATTTACTGTTGTATGAAGTATAGTGACAAAGTGGTTTTTATTGGGGTTGAACATAAAGAAAAAAAAATGTACCCAGAAGTCTTCCAGCACCTGCTTCAGCAGCAGATGGACTGCTGGAAGCCACAAAAGGCAAAGGATGCGTCAAGTCCAGCAGAAGACCTCTTCCACAACCCATACCTTCAGCACTCAGGCATAATCCCTTCACAATGCATTAAAAATAATGCGTCTTACATCTCAACTTTAGCCTTTTCTCCCACTTCCTAGCACCAAATCAGTACCCCTAAGCTGGCCACCTAAACCTGAATACATCACCAGCATTGCACCCATGTTTTAATGGATAATTCCAGCTGATGCAGGTTTTTCAGCTGTATCTTGATGCTTTTTGTGGTTTTGATGCCATTCACTCGCCTCTTGTAGTCTCAGAATTTGTTTTGAGCATGGTAATGTGCACTCAGCCTTTTTATGATTTCCTGTTTAGTTTCAGAGCCCTGCACTGAAAGACTTTAGTTGCCTCCTAAATCTTTTTCCAGAACTCTCCCTGTCACTTTAAATATCGGCCAGTATTTTGTTAGCTTCAAGACTTTGAAATAATATCAAAGTAAACCTCAAAGGAAAATAACACAGTAAAAAGTAAGGTTGGAGCTTAATTCCTATTCTAAATAAAGATCTTTCACTTCATCTTGGGTTACTGTGTAAAATGACTGGGAGCAAATGGAGCTTTTAAAGGCCTTATTCCCCCAGGGGTCTATTTTAAAATAATCGGTGAGCCTAGCAGGCAAAGGAATGAAATTGCCTTCCATGAAAAATTCCCCACTATTGGGAAGAAAAAAAAAAAATTTGAAGTTCTCCCAGAATCAAGATGGAGTTTTTCCTCCCTCCCCTCCTGAACTGTGACCCCGGATGACATTTGTAAATGGTGCTTTCTCCCTGCAGGCAGACAGGAACGTTGTCAAAGCCTTTGCAGAAGGAATAAGGCACCTAAGGACTGATTTGCAAGCCAAAAACATAGGGTTTTCTTTCTCTTTTTTTTTTGTAGCGTGAAACCACACATTTTCTGAAATGCAAATGGGAGATTTCCCCCTTTTCCCCTCCCAATAGGCTAGTTTTCAGGAAAGAAAGAATGCAACCAGGGGCTGGCTTCCAGCAAACCTCAGCACCTGACAAGGATTTATACGAGACCATAAGGGCGATTTTGCAAGCTGACTGCCCCCAGCACAGGTATGTTTGCAAAAGCAGCGAAGCACACAGCTCTCCTTGACTTTATCTGGGGATCGCCTTTGAAATCAGCCTTTAAGCTTTCATATCCTGCTGCAGCGCAGAGCAGAAGCGGTGATGGATTTAGCCTTCCATGTACCCTCTGCCTTTATTTCTTATTTCCTATTCAAGCCCCCAGGAACGGTGGGCGGAGGGACAGCTTTTGCTAACGCCAGCAACTCCAGATCTGCCAAAACCCCAACAAAGGCTGTGAGAAAAATATTTCTGCAGGAAGCATTTGCTGAAACATGATTCATTTCTTTAAGATAAGTCATATTTCCTCCCAGCCAACACTTACAAAAGGGTTAGCCTCCCTTATCCATACTCCAGCCTGGATGATGAATACGGCCGGAGCATGTGCTTCCAGTCGAGCCTTTGCAGTGCTGGCGTGCTCGTTCTGCACTCGATGGCATGGCACACCAGCATAAATCTGCTCTCCTGCAAAGGTAATTTGAGGCTGGGGACTTACACGGTTTGCTCTGGGCTTTTTATTGTCAGCGTCATGTCCGCTCTCCACAACAAGTCATGCTGCTGCAGGGGACTCTCCCCCCCAAGCTTCACACCACCATTTCAAGCAGCATTGTTTTCAGCCGGGTCTGACATCCCTGCCTTGGTCACCGTGGCTTTTTCACCAGCTACTAGAAACAATGGGCTCGTGGGTCATTCGCAGTTCATCACGTCTTTGAGTCGTCTGGGTACTTATTTTGAAAAAAACACATTCCTGCTTCGCACATGGCCGCAAGATACATCATGAAATTTCCTAACATCCCGTATTCAGAAACCTCTTTAAAGAACGGTCTGCCAGACTGCAGCTTGCTTTCCCAAATTAGTGATCTGATGGAAACTCAGCAGGAACTAGGCGAGGGACCAGCTGGCACAGTCCCAGCGATGTGCAAGGCAGCAGCTCACGGAGCATCGTGGGAGGTGGGGACTCGCACCACAATCCCCCAGCTCGCCTTGGTCTGGCTCCAGGGCTCAGCTCCAGCACCTGCACCACCAGGTTTTGACCCGATCCCTTTCCTTCTGACAGCCCTTTGCCTCCTTACACATGGCATGAGGAGCTGGCTCAGCATCTTCGTCCTTCTCACCCCTCTGGGTGCTCAGCAGAGGTTGGTGACTGCATGGGGCTCTTCATCCAAGACTGCAAGTCCTGGCTGGGTGATGAATCTAAATGCTAGGCAGGTTGCCCCATGTGGTACAGCCCCACTCACCATGCTGGCGTGGGCCCATGCCAAAGCTGACAGATCCCATCCACGAGGCCAGCCACACATTCACCACACCCAGGCCACCTTGGCCACTCTTCAACATCCTTCCAAGATGAAGCCTCTGACCTCCACATTTGCTCTGCTTTTTCTCCATTGCTTTCCCCTGGACATCTCTATCCCACTCCGCCAATTTCCACTGGAACATGTTATCAGTTTCCTCTACACAACAGTGATAATCACAGTTAGCGCCTGTTCAGCCTGTGGCCACAACCCTGCCACCCTGCCCATGGACACGTGTCAACGGGCTGCATCATCCTCCATCAGCTACATCCAGGTATCTTGCCCCGTGCATCCACCAGGCATCTTTGGGCACGCTGAAACAGCTGGGGATGCCTGGTGGTCCATAGCCCACCTCCCGCTGGTGTTTGTGCTTCGGTCGCTGGTTGCCACCACCAGAGATCCTTGTCTCATCAAGAGTGCAAGGAAAAGCTGAGCCACTGAGGGAATTTGCACCACCTAAATCCTGCAGATAAATATCATCAAATCTTGAGTGTAGCCTTCTCACATTGTGGCAGCGAGCTGAGGTGGGGTTAGATTTGTCCCTTCCCAGAGAAGCAACACTGAGCATCTGCCTTCCACAGCCACAAAAAGGGAACCTCGAGTGTAAAGAAGAGAGAGGTGCAGAGGATGAAGAGGATTAGCATGCAGTACGAAAGGAAGTAAGCAAAGAACCTGCCTGTCCTTACAGACCACACATGAATACCTGAGCATGGAGATGGATGGCTCTTCAGACTTCAACTCGGACCCATTTTCTGTAGACAGAGTGTCGCCTCTGGTTATCGTTTCATTCACACTAAACTTTACTTCCCCTGCACTGGGACCTCAGCATTGCCCTTGTAAGCCCAAACTTGTTAATGTTAAATTAAAATAGCATTAAATCAGCAGTGCCAATGGTTTTTTGTTGCAAACACTGCAGTGAGTAACTTGTTCCTACTAAAGACGTGAGGAGATAATTTACATTAATAAAATAGCTATTTCCTGGTAGAAAATTCCTAAGTTCTGCTCTTTCCTGCTAGAAATGCTAGTCAATGTGTCCCTCCCCTACCCTCAGCTCCTATCCTGGGCAACGTGGTGCATGGGGTCTCCTCCATCTACACGCTATCCCTCCCCCATGATGGATGACATCAGGGTGTTAAGCAAGAAAGAGCACGACACGCAAAGGCAAAAGCTCTCAGAAAGGAGGCAGCACACACATCCCCAGCCCCTGTCAGGGCAGCTGGCTCAAGGCAGGATGGGCGAAGTCCAGCCCCAGCACGGCTTGGGACTGGGAACAGTACCTCTAGGTACGAGCTGCTGGGCTGCAATCAGATCTTACCCCACTGAACCTCATGCTGTGACATGTTATACAACCAGACCCTTTCCCCTTCATTAGTGTTGGGTCAGGAGAAGCTAAAGGTCAGGCTCGAAGCCGATGATTTCACTTCTAAACAAAACCATTGCCCGCCTCTACCTTCCTCCTCAAAGAGCATGGCTCATAAATTTCTATTTAGTACCCACCCAAGCTGACTTCCCCCCCTCTCCTCAAAATTCTCTTTAACAAGAGAGGTATCTTCATTCCCCAAACCAGTTCCTTATTACCCTGAGACCCAAGCTATTGGGAAAGCTTTGGCCCAGATCCCTGTCCCATGCTTCTACTGACAAGTGCCAGTCAGGACTGACAGAAAAATAAAGGTAGCAGAGATGTGAAACCTCAAGGCTGTCTCTCACCAGATCAGTAGTCCTGCTGCCCCAGTCTTTAACGGCTCTGCCACCCGTGTTCCCACAGCATCCTAACACCCTGCTTGACATGCTAGGGGCTGGAAAGAGCAAAATCAAAATCCCCATCACCAGAAATGCACGGTTTGCTTAGCTTTGAAGAGAAAATAAGGGGATAAAAAAAAAGAAAAAGGCAGAAGATGCAGCTGGCTTTCAGGTTTTGCTGCTTGTGCTCATTCATATAGCTAGGTCCAGCCTAAAGCTCAGTGTCAAGAGAAACCCAAACTGCACGAGCCAAAGTGCAAAGGATCTGAGCTTCTCCTCGGGAAACCGCGTGTCCTGGAGAGGAACGGCGCCTGCTGCAGAGATCTCTGCTGCCGTGGACAGCTCTGAGTGTCCCAAAAGGTTCAACCTCACTGTTGCTTTCCAAATCCTGCACTTACTGAAATCTTCAGTGGTGGTTCTTGGAGCTCTTCATCTGACAGCACCCGCCTCTATGGGGAGGGACATTTTCAGAGCTCAGCTGGCACAGGAAAAGAGATTGACTCCCTGCCCTGCAAGGAGGAGGTGATTTAGACAGCCAGTTTCAAAAGGGGGTTAAGGGATCTGGGTGCTCAAGTTCTGCTGAAAGTGGTGAACTGCTTTTCACAGTGCTTGTGAAACGTCCCCTGGGACAACAGTGACCCTTCCTGAAGCTTGAAGGCACTTTCTGCCCCCCGGAGCTGCAGGTTCACATCCCACAGCATGGATCATGGTAAAGAACCCGTCTGATGGTTTTAGCGGGGTCTAAACTCCCAGCAACCAGCCTGGAACAGGACAGTTCAAAAACAGTGGGTGATTTCTCAGCTGTGGGGTTCAACTCCTCTAAAATCTTATGACAACTTCAGGCTAAAGGAGTGCATCTTCCTGTGTCAGCCTGGCCAGGGACCAAACCTTTGGAATACTGCTCAGCAGTTGCTGCAATCCCATGCACAATCCCATGTTCTAATTTACACACTGGTGAGACATAATCAACATGAACAACTGCCCATCGCCACCAACAATGAACTAGCTAACAACAGCATCTATAAACCAGGAGGTAATGTGCACGTCTCCCACCCAGCACAAAGTGGTGGACCTCATATTCAGGGCTGTTAAGGAAAACTTTCCCTGAGGAGGTCATCCTCACCTCCCAGACTAGCTCAGTGTGAAGGACAGTGCCTGGGGGTTGGTGCCATCGTGTGGATACAGCTGCAATGAAGAGGAGGGAGGAGGAAGAGGAGAGGTGCGAGAAGAATACTGGGTAAAGGGCAAATTTGGCGTCATCCAAGTCAGGGTCTAAGCCTAGCTCCCCTCCTAGTGATATCCATGGTCTTAAGTGGGACCATGCTGCTTCCTTCAGCAGGTTACATAAATAAGCACACACCACCTGAACCTTATCTACCCTACAACATCTCCTGGTCCCAACAGCAGATCTTCACAGGGAATTTACCCATACAATACCCTAATGAAAGCAGGAGCAGTTGAGATTAAGATCCTGCCACGCTGAATAGGCTCAGAAGCTGAAAGAGAGCTGTGAGTGATTCTCTACCTCTACTCAAGCTTTCAGTATGGAAAGAGGGCTGGAACACATTCATGCATGTATCATACCCTCCATAATCTCCCTGGACTGCTGGTCTACCAACACAAACACACACCCTGAACCTGAAGTAACATCAGGCTGTGGATTTTGGCCCGTGACAGAGGGTGGGTTCTTTGCTCCGGGCTTGCATCCTGTCCTGGAAGTCGCACAGTCCCCAACCTCAACTCTTGCAGAACCGAAAAGCAGTCCCAGCCCAGGATAAAAATAAAGGGTCCATGGGGCCCTGTCGCTCTGGGGTCAATGACACAGTGGACGTGCAATCAAGCTCCTTCATGTAATTTTTCCACTGCCTTTTACAGACTGGATCTGAAACAGAGCCAAATGACGAGCAAGGGGGGATAACGAATCATGAGTCCAGGGTTTCCTTTGTACAGTCAAAATTCCAAGCAAGTCCTGCTGGCTGGGATGTTACACTATCTTGCAAAATAGAGCAGTGAACTCCGATGGGCTCCTTCCAAAAACACCAATCCGCTGCAAATGGGGAGCAACCTGCCTCAACTCAACACTTCACTCCTTCTGGGATGAGGCGGGGGGCGAGTCTGGTTCCCACAAGAAGGGGAGGAAGCCTGTGACGACCCTGTCCAGGCACTGCTCAGCCTCCTTGTCGTTAGGGGAGGCAGCCGTGTCTCCGTGCCGACCTCTGCACCTCCCACACACATGCTATGCCTGTCCACTCTTGTCATGTTTTTGGCTCGCCCGAGTTCACGCTGCCAAGGTCTTTGTGGAGCACTCGGAGCATTGGAGCAGAGTGACTTCCCACTCGCAGGCGTGCTGTCTCTGCCAGGATGGCTCTGGAGGAGCTCTGGATCTTGGCTCTGGAAGAGACGGCCTCTGGGGACCTCCTTGGAAGAGGTGTGAGGGACACACAGGTGGTCGGCACTCAACCATGAGCGCTTGGACAACCCACACTTGCACTGTGCTGGTTGTCAAGGGCTGGACCACCAGGCTGTGGGTGCAGGTGGGATGTCATTTGGCATCCATCAGGGCACATCCATCCCTTAGCTAGCTGGCGCCTCATTCCAGACGGGTTTTGCAGCATGTGGATGATTGCATCCAAGATTCCTTAATGACCAACCCCACATTGCTGTTTCAGATTAAATTGTTCCCAATGCTATGCCATTGTCTATTTGGGAAATTTATGAACTCTTTCCCATATGTCATCTTGACCTATAAAACGAACATCCCCTCAAAACTGAAAGGTTATTGCCAACTACGATGTGTTTT
Organism: Trogon surrucura; assembly: GCA_020746105.1. NCBI lineage: Eukaryota > Metazoa > Chordata > Aves > Trogoniformes > Trogonidae > Trogon > Trogon surrucura. The sequence goes on along the minus strand of CM036621.1, from coordinate 46,789,275 downwards.
CATTTCTCGTCGTCTTATTAAGCAATTTCACGGTTTGCCAAAACTTTTTAGGAGGTTGAAACTGAAGGCCCTGACTCAGGAAAGCTCTTCGAACACATGCCAGATAGGACTTATGCGCACACTTGCATCTAAGCACATGCTACAGGCCTGTGCTGGGCCGAGATCTACTTCCCAAATTGGTGCCCAAAACCATCTTCCTCTTCATTAACTCCTTGACTCTCAGATTCTGTCCTCTGCTTTAGTGGACAATCACCAACAGGTGAAGTTTGGCTTGCAGATGTGCAGCTCCTAGATTGCAGAGGGCTAGTTATTTGGGGATTGCTGATTGGGGCTTTGAGAAGCCATAAAAAGCCAGAAAAAAAGTAGAGGTGGGTGATACTTTTTAGATGGATATGTTTTAAAATGCAACAATTTGCAGAAATTTCATGGAGTGGTTGGCTTTAACAACAAAATCTGGCAAAACAAGAAGTTGAGGAAGGCCTATTTCAACTGTTTCTAAACAAAAGCTCTGAAAGGAGTTTGATTCAAAAATATTTTTTTTTCTACTTCTATTGATACAAAACGGTCAGTGTCCAAGTAAAATATTCATTTCAGGCTGACTCCAAATATCTCGCTTGACAAAGAATATTTTTTTTTTTTAATTTTAGTTTGCCAGAAATTTCCCGCACTTCAGTTTTCAGTTCACCCCAACTCAGTATTTCAACTTTTTGAAATTTTGCTGTTAGAAGAATCAGAGTTCATATATCTATGTATATCCTGAGAACTGAAATAAGAGCTGGGTAAATGAAGAGGGAATGCAAAAGTCCAACTCTAACGTTTGTCCTTAAGAACTTGCCAGTCATTCAGGAGGAATTCAAGATACGGCACACACTGTGGGTATCAAAAGACATGGGAATCTGTACTCCGCTTCCAGGGAAAGAAAAATTTCATCGTTACGAGGAAAAATACCGGATGGAGACCAGACCCCTGCTCAAGCTTTCAGCATTCCTACCTGCACTGCTAAATCCCCCCAATCAAGCCTCTTCTGCAACAACCTTTTATCTCAGCAGCATGATCCCTGCATGACAGAAAACCTACATTCTGCTTCAACACATTTCTAACATAGTTACGCCCGTTAACCCGCAGAGTGAGGTTTTCACAGGAGATTTCTGATCTGGGGAATGGCTGGCTGTAGCTTCCCTCCTGCAAGCAGTCCTTGCCTTTTTGAAGTGGGTTCTTCAGCCAAGACATTGAACAACCATAACAAGGCTTTGCCCTGAGCCTTCTCCAGTTACAGAGAGCAGGCAGTGTGCTTAATTAATGACAACATGCAACTTGCTCCACCACAGGACTTCATAAAAGACCACCATGATGTAAGATGAGGACCACATAGTCCAAAGTAACATGGCAGAACCCCCCAGGGTCTGCCGAATACCCCATCTGATATTTGTTGACACACAGGACTAGCGATGGCAGGTAGTAGAAGAACCACTCTGTGATGTCTGCAGCTCCTCTGACCTCATCTCTCCAGACAAGCACTGCCCTACAGTGCAAATCACAAAGTAAAGAAGGTGCTGGACCTTTGCATTAATTAAACCTAAAGGTTTTGTCTTAGCAATATAGGAGTCAAGCAACTTCACTTCAGTGAGCTACACCACACATTTGGTTTCCTCTCCTCTCACGACCAGTCTGAGTACACGGCTAAAAGATGCCAACACCAGGACTGCTGAACATCCCAATCCTAATCTCTCTCTAAGCAGGTTGGTGAGGGGGCTTCCACACCAACATACCTCCCCCGACAGGCTTGGAGATGGTCCTCACCACACACAGAGCTTACAACAGCAAAGCAAATCGATCTCTTTCACTCATATGGCTATTATACAAGATGGTCAACAGAAAAGGAAAAAATGCCCAGATACACATTATTTTTTAATCCTTAAAAGTTCAGTCATTCCTGAAAACAATTCTAAAACTAAGAGGCTTTAATAGGGAGTCGAAAGAAGCAGCAGGGTGGGTCACTTGTTTTTATTCTTATTGTCAAATGGTAAAAATTGTTCTCTTATTTAAGATGTCAAAAGCCTGTGAAGCCAAGAAATCAAGCCCAAAGCGACAACTTCCCCAACACCCGACCACAGTGACACATTCATGGATACAAGGAAAAGGGCTGAAAAACTTGCACGAAAACAAGCCTCCCTGAGAAGGGCTCTGCCCAAAGTTAAGGCGAAGAGGTTACGAGCATTTGTGGGAAACCGTGCTAAAAGGGAAGGACTAAAAAGAATAAAAGACACCAAAAAAGAAAAAGAAGGAAAGAGCAGAGGGAGACGAGAACTGGGGCTAGGGCTGTGCCAGTCAGGAGGGATTTTGGCCCGGATGATGGTTTTACTGCATTTAAATGTGTAAGATATACTTTGATTAATTCTACTAGACTACACCAAAGCCATACTTGCAACTCCCAGCGCAGTTAATTACAGAGAAGAGGCGGACAGTGACTCACGTTGGAAACTTCCCCAACTTCCAAAGGATGGGGGGGGGGGGAGGGGAAGGGAAAAAAAAAAATTAATCTCAGAGCTCAGGCAACTACGATGGTCCCCAGACCCGTGCTAGGAGAAAGGGCAGGGCAGGGCCCAGCTGTGGGGAAGGAGCTCTAGTCAGCTGTTCCCAAGGAAGCCTGGCAGGGGAGCCCCCCAGCCAGGAGGATGGGAGGCATGGGGAGAAGGTGGGGGCACCCAGTTGTGGGGTGCCTCTCCAGGGCTCTGTTAGACCCAGCATCTCACTGGCCATGCAGCCAGGGCAGCTGTTTCCCTTAGTGCTAACACCATCACCTGGAGGCAGGGATGTCGCCATCCCAGCAGAGACGCCCTCAGGAAGACGAGTAAAGTCTGCTCTAGGTAGGACATTTCTCCTTCCTGACACCCAAAAAAACCTGCCAGGTGGTGAAACACAAGAGGGCAGGATCTGGGGAATTGCTATGTGCCTCTGCCTTTACCACCAAGACTTTCAAAGCCAACCTCAGCTGAAGTGCTGGGGCCAGGTCTTGCAGAGAAAAAGGTGGAAACCCACCAGCTCTGGATTGTGTGAAGGCCAGATCTGATGGGTCGCAGAGGAAAAAACAAAGTCACAGCTCCTGGATGGCGACGAGCTCCCTGCCCTCTGCTCATGAAATGTTTAGCAAGGAGGAGACAGACACACACACACCGACAGATGTTTGCTCAGCAGTGATTACCGCCAGCTCTGCAACACCTCTCAGGGCAACAGTGGAGAAACTAAGGGGGGGGTCCTTGCCTGGTATTTATTATCCCCATCTCAGCTTCATTCTCATCTACTCATTTTAACTCTGAGAAGCTGACAGCATCAGAAACTAAAGCCAGAGCATCAGATTAACAACATCTTTCTTCTCCAGGCTTTCGGCCACATGTTTGAATTGGTTCAGAACATGAATAAAACCGAAACCCCATAATTTTATAGGCTTGAGACAGAGGTGGAGGCTAGGGGGGATGGGGACAAACAGATTTAATGCCCTTGTAGCCAACTGTAGTTTAATTTCTTTAGCAAGGAAAAGAATTTTAAAAAAAAAATTTATAGATTTTTTTTTAAGAAAGCAAGAAAGGAAGCTGCAGGATCCAATTTCCATCTAGACCACCATGGCTTGTGGCTCAAACTGCAGCTTGGCAATGCCAGCGATGTGTCCCATAGGTGTGCATCTCTCTAGACCTGAGTGTGAACCCATCTTGTGGACTTCAGATGGCATTAATGATGGTGTATTAACAAGATGCAGTGTTAACAAGACATTACTCTGCAACACTGTGTTCCTCTCCCTCCATGACTCCACCACAGACCCGACTGTCTTCATAACCACTAGAGGGGGGTGGAAGGTAACTAGTTGAGGAGATGACTTCCTCCTGTTAGTATCCTCCATGGAAACATAGACATCAGTGGGTTTGGGGGGATTTCTGCAGTTCTGGGCAGGGTATGGCTGTCCCCCACCACTCCACAGCATTCACATGAGGTTTTTCCCCATCACCCACAGCACCAGTTTGTGCTGAAGCAACCTTCAAAATGGAGGAGACACGTAGGATATCAAGCTTGTTCTCCAGAGAAGGCTGTTACAGCACTGGATGAGGAATAAAACCCTTGGGGTTCTTCCTTTGAGGAGGGAAATTAACGAAGTTGCAGGCTGGAGAGCTGCAGAAATAGCTATTAAATACACAAAGATGGGACGGCACAGACAGCATGAGAAGGAGTTAAAGGCATCCTAACTCAAAATGTATGTGATGGCCCATGTCTCGGCCCCTTCCAGAGAGGTTGCAACACCCTGCAAGCAGGCGATCCTGCACGGCAGGCCTGGGGCAGGCATCTTGTGGAGATAAGAGTCAAGCTTTTCCTCACAGACTTGTGTTTTCTGAGAGGCAACAGATGTCGAGCAACCACTGGATGGGAGGAAAAGGTCCTTTGGGCAAGAGAAACCTGCCACAGCCCCAGGAGAGGATGAAACATTGGGTCTTCCCTATCTGTCCTGCTCATAAGTGAAGAATATACAGAGAATTTTGCCCAGTGACCTGTGAGATCTTCCAAAGGTGAAATAAATTATTTTCCTGTTTGTTGTTTTTTTTTTTTTCCAAACAGTTTTAAGAAAACAGGAGTTTAGTAATGTACATTTCACAGAGTTTTCCACTGGGAAACACCACAGGAGCTGTGCTTTTTGGCTCCCCACATCTTCCTTGTTTTCTAATTCATGCCACAGAACAGCACCTCCTGTCCCCAGGACACTGCTGAGCTCCAGGGATGTCTCTCGTGCTTCACCACTCAGGAGATCCAGAGCACCAAGGACAAGATGGCTCCAGGCCACAGGATAGCCAAATGCCTAAAGACAGATGCTGGTGATGACGTGGAGCAAATCAGCACAGCTGGACCTCTGTAACCCCCTATCATCCCTGAAGTTAATTAATGTAATGTCGAAGTTTAAGGTTGGGCTGGGCACCTAAACTCTGACAGACACTCTCTTTGACCCCCCCAGCACCCACCTGGGGAGAAGAACAGGGGAACCAGGGAGAGAGGCTGGAGGTTGGAAAAAAAACCTTGAACCAGTATAATGAAAGAGAAAACAACACTTAGAATAACAATGAAGACATTGAACTATATGCAGTTATTATACAAGCATGAAAATACATTTAAAGGTACAAGAAAATATGTTAATACAGAAGCCTCACCATCCAGAGGACAACTAGGACCCGAGTGGAGAAAAGTCCCAGGCTGGACTCAGCAGCAGATGGGAGCGCCCGAGCCCAGAGTCCCAAGACAGCCAAAAACCAGAGAAGCAGCTGTACCTTTTGTACCATTCCCACCCAGGGAAGGTGACCTGTCCTGACAAACGTTGATTCCTCCGCACGCCAAACACTGGAGGCAGAACCCCAGGGGTGCAGGGCAAGCATAAGCATAGGCACAGCCACTAGCAGCACTCCCAGCCAGGAGCACCACAGGCCCCAGGGCTCTGCTCAGGGCCCCTTTTATACTGAGCATCCTCTCCTCCCCACAGGCACCAGCTGCTCCCACCATGGTGATTGCCCACACAGCTGGAGCCCCACACAGCTGCTTCCCTGGGGGCTCTCGGACCAGGAGTGCAGAAAGCAGATCACTTGTAAACTCCTGTAAAGCCCAAGTGATGTCCAATGACAGCCACAGGGCACAGGCATAGGTCACCACCACAACTCCATGTCCTCCTGGAGTCTCAGTAAGGTCAAGAGACACTCCTGTCCTCCACACATTGGTCAGATGTTCTCCCAGACTGTGAGCATGGTGGTTCTTGGACAAAAAGCTGTTGACATCTCACAGGGCACAGTGACACTTGCACTGATATTCTCCTCTCAGTGGGGAGCTGCTGTCTACAGCCCACAGGGGAAAAATCCTCCAGGCTTTCAGAGATGCTGCTTGCTCTGCCTTCCCTTTTCCTACCCTCTCCAGTTTTCCTTCCTTGCTATTGCAGCTGCAGGAGAGAGTGCTGATGAGACAGGATTAGGTCCAACCCCAGCTAGTCATTTCCCTGTAATTAGTTTGGGTTACCAGAGAAGGAACACCAATGTTTGCTCAGGTCACTGCTGAGATTCCCAACCACAAGCGTGCTGGGGCGATGCTGGTATGTGGGGTACTGAGCCACACAAAAGCAGCACAGACCTCTGTTCTGGCCTGGGAGACAGTGTCCTGCTGCCTGCAGCACTTCTCTAGCACCTGAAACATTTTGTTGCATTAGGGAAGGTAGGAGCCCACACCTTCGGTGCCCGACCCAATGCTTGTCTTTGATATTGAGCCTCTGCTACCCAGGCCCTATAAGCAATATCTTCCTATAAGCAATGTTGTCCTACAAGCAATATCATCCTCTAACCACTGTGATAATTTGCTTCCATTCATTCAAGAAGGAACCTGGAGGACCAGTAGATAAAAATGAATGAGCAGCTGTATTGGAGTGAAGCCCATCCTGCCATTCCTGCATGTCCATGCTAGCTCCCCACCTGCAAATTGGGGAGGACGTTCCCATGCATTTCTCCCTTCTTTGGACCCTTTGTAGTACAGGTTGCCTCTCCTTACCTTCCTGTCCTGAACCCTGCACAGTGGGGCTGTGGTCTTAGCTAGGATGCTCCTGTGAGGAATCTTCAGTGGTAGCAAATAAATTGAAACCCATTGCAAAAGCCTGTTGTGTAAAAGACTATTGCACCTCATAGGCTACCCTGCAGCAATGCCCTGGAGCAGCTCAAAGTTGGATGATGACATCCAGACTGGACTTACCTTGTTGAGTAATTACAGGCTCTGAAAAATCAGTGCTGCAAATGTATCATGAGTAGCTGGATTAAAGACTTCCCAGATGGATGCATGGGACTATAATGTACATTTTGATCAGTTCACTGCAGTTAGTCTTGGCTTCACCGTGGTCCTAGGTCTCTGTGGTCCCTCATCAGAGATAACATAAAGCCACAAAGTCATCCAGCACTTCTCTCACTGTGGATTTGGCCAGCAAGGTCTTGCTCTATGTATTTACCTAGGCAGAGACTGGGCACTGGGACTTCTCTTTCTCCTGTTGACATCATAAAAATAAATGAATAAAACCAAGTTCAAACCCTAAATAAAAGGCCTGTGTTGACTAGAGCAAATTTCCATGTGGAGAAAACTGGAAGAAAGGGTTGAACATTTCAGTCTGAAAGTCCTTGAGGTGCTTTTTTTTTCCCCTCTCCAAATAATTTGGTGTGTGTCTCTGCGTGTCTGAGCCAGTTCAATCATTCCTTTTGGAGAGCAACACACAAGGCATTGGGAAATGCTGGGGACAGTGGAGATATACATTATATAGAGGTAATTTAGTGCCAGTCCTATGACACAAACAATATTTCTGGTTTTGCTACAGGGAAGTTACATTTTACATTTTACTGACTTGAGTCCCCACCCCACAATGAATCAATTACTAATGCACTATGATATTAAGATACAAAACAAGTTTAACAGTTCAATTGCAGAAATATGGTGGGCAGGAAGAGCTATCCAGTCAATATGGTATTTCTCCAGTGCTAGAAAATGTGGAAGGGTTCTCCCAGAGAGCAGCCTCTTTGCACCACCAACACAGCAGAAGCAAAGACACGCTAGCTGGAGGAAGCGGCAATACAGTTAAACTCCTTTACAAGGTATTTAAAAAAAAAAAAAAAAAGAAATCTTTTGGTTCAGGATGCCACTTTATGAAAGCGCCGTGCTTGTACATCCTTGGGCCTTCTTCTCTCGTCCCTGCATACTCTCCTTGCTAACACAGGCTTTGAGGAACCACTGGCAGCCCCCTGGGAAAGGCAGCTGCAAGGAAAGCAAGACTTCATGCTTGGCTTTTGCACAGCAGCCCTGCTGTGCTTGACAAGTCTGTCCCTTGCCACGAAGGAAAGCTTTTGTCAGCCGTCGTGTCAGGAAGCAGGGAGCTCTGCAGCCCAGCAGCAGGTTACTTGGCTTTAGGACTAGCAAATGGGTCAATAATTTGCAGGCATTCCCCTTGGGTCATTGAAATATGTGCCCTATAGTGCAATTTGGCAGGCTTTGAAGAGGTCCAACTTGGTTATGGTAGCTCAAAGCATCACCTTTCTGGACTTCAGCATTTATTATCCCCACCACCCTGAAAAATAAATTACTTCATATATCTTCCTCAAGGTGATCAGCTGGGGCTCTGGTCTCATCAGATATTTTCCCCCTTTTTATCTCTCCCTGATCTATCCGAGCAACTCTGGAGTCTGTCAGCCCCGTGATATCATACCTTGGCACAGCCCCCGCCTGTTTGCTTTTAGCCAGGATGAATCCTGTAAACACTGGCAAGAAATCACAGCGGGCCCTGGGGGGGAAGCAATTTTATTTCCCTCCTCCCAGTCAGAGAAACTGCCCATCCTTCACGGCTAGTCCTTCACTGCTCACATGGGGAGAGGAAGAAACGGAGGCTGACGGGAAAGCAGGAGGAAGGCTGGGGATGCAGGGCTGCACTGCGGTTTTTCCTGGAACGACGCAACAGTGAGGACGACCTCGATAACTACGGAAAACAAACAAACCTAGGGAGGAAGGAGCCAGCTGGGTTTTCTGACAGTCACTTGATTTTATTTTTATTTTTTTACATCTTTTATTTTGCTCTGTTGATGCATTTGTTGAAAAGGCTTCCCTTGATGCGTCAGAAGTACTGCAAGGCATGTGGAAGCCAACACCCAGCTGGAACCGACCCTAACCTGGCAGCCTTGGTGTGGTTACTTAAGCAAATGAGGCTTTTGGGATTAACAAGGCATGTATCTGTCTGGTTGTTTCCTTTCCCCTGCCCTCCAGATAACTTCTGAGACCATTCCTTGTTTGCAGATTAACCTAAATGAGGGCAGTGATCTCGGAAAGATTCAATTTCTGAAAGTTTCTTGATGGATGGGTAGCTTCAGGGCGTGCAAAGAGGGGTCTGCCTGCAGGCTGAGCCTAGGCCAGTTTACCCCAGCATGGCAAAATGGTGAGCAGCTGGAGCCCACCAGGGGCTTGCAGGATGCTCAAAGAAAGACGGGAGAAGGTAGCCCACTGTAAACCCAGTCACACCGATGCTTCCCATATAGTGCCACACCATGCATTCCTACTAATCAACAGGGAACTGCAACCTGATGCCAGCACAAATTTTAGTCCCTACAGTCGCACCAAGTGCCTGTAGCACTGCTAGGACTTTCCTAACCTCAAGTCTCCTGTGGCTGGAGAGACCCCAGGGATACCTATGGGATAGTTGCTTTGAGCTGCCATCCCTCCCAAGCCTTGCACGCAACCAACCTGCAAGGTAGAGGGAAAGGAAAAAACCCAAATCTCTAAGTACCATGAAGATTTTGTTACAAGCAAACCTCCGAGACCACTTTGGGAGCTGGGATGATTAACGTCCCTTAACAAAGAAGGTGGGGGTGCAGCGGGAGCTGGGGGAGGGGAGACACAACACCCTCCTGCGTGTCCCATCTTCGCATCTAATCCCCCTGTTGCCATCTGGCAGATTTACTGGCCCTGGTTATGTCGCTCCCACTGATATAATGAGGAATTGCAGGCTGTGCTGTATTTCCTCATGAATCTCTCTTCCCTGCCAGAAGAGTTCAAGGCTGGGTCAGACTTTTATATATATGTACATAAAATACATATAAAAAATACATATATATATATTTCTTCTTTCCACATGATTTCTACTTTTCCCCATCTAAGGAACTCATTCATCCTCATCTTCTCCACTTACTGTATTTTTTTATTGTTTTCCCAGGTTGAGTTAAAGAAAATCACCAAAACCCAAACTCCACACCCATCTCCTCCAGAGTGGGGATGCTCTGCAGTGTTCCTTTCCATAGGGAGCTGTGGTGGATGTGCAGACCCCTACGCACCACAGGACCACTGCACTCTTACCGCCTTTTCCAGCAGGGAAATGCTAATTCAATCAAGCTCAGCCCTGGCTTAATGGGCTGAAAAGGAGAGGGTGGGTGGTTTGGACTTCAAACGATCTTGTCCCTCCTCCCCCACCACAAGCACAGACTGCCTTCACAGGGTCATGATCAGAAAGGGAAATGTACTGGCAGCCTAAATCACTGGTCTCCAAGCTTCCAACTGTGCTGATTTATCTCATGCCTATGCCCACCAACCCAGCTCAAGGCAGGATGCTGAGAAACACAGATGGGAGGTTTAGAGGGGTACCCATCACCATGTACCTCTCTCTCCTGTCAGGGACGGGTCCATGTTAGTGGTGCAGAAGGGACAGCCAACAGCCTCCGTGCTGGGGACCATTAGCAAGAGGGACCTTTGAGAAATGAAACTGCAGCAGAAAAATGCTGCTAACTCTTTCCTATCAGCACTACGTGAGAGGTGATCTGGAGCTGAATCCTTGTGCTGTCTCCCGTGCTGGGGAGATGACTCACTTTCCTCGCTTGCAGCTCCGACACCTGGTGAAGCCAGTCTGGAGGGACTCTCTCACCCAGGAGGAACAGCCACCTGTTCCTGAGCTAAGACAATGTGGCCAGGCCATGTCTGCATGCTGCTCCTTGAGAAAGCCTGAACAGCCTAACTCCTCCTGCCAGTCCCAACTGGGAGGAGGACCTCCAACCCACCACCAGTTCGACCTTGAATGTGTGACCAAGGCACACCAGATCGGAGATTTTCAGCACCCCAAGGAGAAGCAGCATGTCCACAGTCTGGAGCTTTGGTACTGCTGGAAAACACCCAGAGGGTGATGAAGGATGCCTGTCAAGGGTCTTGGAAATAAAAATCCAAGAATCCTGAGGAACCGGACAGGGATGTGTCCTCGGCAGCAGGAGGGGAAATCAGAAACCTGAATTTCTGGCTGATCCCCTGCCATAGCCCACGCTGTCTTGTATTTTTGTGAACACATTCTCAACCACAGAAACCTGGATCATATCCTTTAGGAGGGGAAGGAAAAGACTTGCTGTACTCGAGGCACTTCAGCTCCTTCACGAGCGGGGTTGTCAGACTTTTTTTGGGACGCTCTCATTAAATACAAGGCTGTTGCCCTGAAAGAGCTGCCAGAGCCTTTGCCTTTCCAAACACCATCCCTGAACAAGTTGCACACCTTCTCACCAGAGGCTGTCTCTAAGCTGCGTTTTTTCCCCACAACTTCAGAGTTTTACTGTCAGTGTTCCTTATTTTCCATGTCGTTAATCAATGCAGGCCCCGGCTCCAAGCAGGCTGGAAGCCAAATTCTGCCAGACAAGTTCCAAGTGAAATCCAAGTTGTCTGGAAAAGAAGAAAATTCAACTAAAAATTTGAAAAGCACGTGAACCACACTGGCTCTCATCAACCACCCAGCAGGGCAAGTGCGAGACCGCTCAAGCCAACAGATGGTTTTGGTGGCAGCTCCCATTCCACTTGACCTTTCCAGCAACCAGCCAAAGTATGAAGTGCTTGTTTGAGCTAACATCTTTAGTTTTGCTCAAGGAAAAAAAACAACAGAAAAACCTCCCAAACACACAAAAAGGGGGATTTTTATAAAATTTCTCAACAAAGATTCCCTTACTTTGAGAGCTGCCATTGAGCGGTGCCGGCCAACGCATTTTTCACAGCATTTTTGCAGTGATTTTTAATTTCCTCTGTCTGGTGTTCGAGCTGCTCTGCTGTGAAACTCCAATTCTCCAAGGTCCCAAAGCTGAGAACGAGACAGTTATGGGAGCAGGGGAAGAGCAAAAACTATCTCGCCCTCTCCCCAGCTTCTGCAGATTGCCCATGCAGTTCGTCCCTTCTCCAGAGGATGAGGCTCAACGCTGCAGGAATAATATACATCTCCACCTCTCCTGCAAGCTGCAGGTGACTCACAGGTTGCCTTTTTTTTGATTTGTTTGTTTTTTTTTTTGGAATTACTCTAAATTTGAGATTGTTGTTGGAAGGTCATTTGCTCTCAGGATGTCTCTCCAGCACCTCCACGCTGATGGGGTGGCCCTCAGGGTTTTAGCATGGGCTGGCAGTGCTGGCTTCCCTTCAGCGAGGGCTGTGCAAAGTACCAGCCAGCTGCCCTGTCAATGAACTCAGGAAACTACCTACGTCAGACACCAAGACAAAAAATCAAGGCGCTGCATTTTTCGACTAAGAGGAGGAGATCAGGAGCCGTGAAGCTGCGCGTTTGCTTGTTATTTTCTTCCCTCCAGAAACAAATGCCAGCACGGTTTAACTAGAGGAGCTGTATGGCTTTGCACCAGGAATAAATTGCTAAACAGACCAGCAGCCACCAGAACCTTGAGCTGGGATCCTTAGGAACAAGGGCTCTGACAGCCCGCGGCGTGATCCATAGCGTCTCCACGCCAGCTCTCTCACAGAGTGAATCTGAGATGCGCTTTGGAGGAGCCCTAATGAAATCTGCAGATACTTTACTGCTCCAGTTGGATTGCTCCTCCTTCCCTCCCCCTCGAAGCCTCTTCTAAACAGAGCTTGGAAGCAGCCTGTGATACTTAAGTCCTAAGTCCTGCCTTTCTCGACTCACAAAGGGAACCAAAAGGAATTGTTTTGAAATAACAGTGCAAATCAAATTACCCATCGCAGATAAGGGGGAGAGAGGTCAAATATGAAAAGGCTTTAGATGAAAGAAGTAATAGCCTGCAACCCGCAAGGAATAACTCAATTCAAGTCTCATTTTCAGCACCCCCAGAATCTGGCACAACAGAGGTCCCTAATGAAGCCCAACAGATAAACCTGGCCAAGACAATTTGTTATACCACTGAACATCGAGCCATTTCACCAACCACATGCTAAGCATCAACTGTCCCCTAAAATGGGAAAAGTATATCAATGTATTAGAAGCCATCATCAATCAGCCCAGAGGAAACCAAGCAGCCCTGATCAGGTTCCAACCAGAGCGATGGGAAGCCACTCTGTGGTTCGAGTTCGCAGATATTCGGCAGCCTTCTGTGCCCCTCCTCCTCCTCCTCCTTCTCCGGAGCTGCATCCCTTGGAGGTGGGGCTGGGGACCTGGCCGCTCCAGCCCACAGACCATGACACAAAAAGAGCTGGAGCGGGGGGAGCTTTACAAACTCTCACCTCTTGGCTGCACCAACATTCGCCCGGCGCTCCCCAGACTTGGCAGGGTTATTGATGGGCTTGGGACACGCCTGGGGCTCCCGGCGGAGCTTTTCCACCGTTTCCACTTCAGCTTTCCTCCCTTTCAAAGAAAAAATTCTCTCCACCTTTCCCAAAGACATATTTTATCCCTTTTGGTTGCAATCTTCCTTCTCCCGGAGCGCAGCAGAAAACAATTTTAGACCAGACCCAACGCAGCCCTACTAAGGCTGGGCTGGCTTGGTGTCCAGACGGGGACCCTCATCAGTGCCGAGACCCACCTCCTGGATAAACTGGCTCCAGAAATTCCTGTCGCTCACCATCGAATGGACCCAGCCAGCTAAAAGGCGGTTGCTAAGCTAGCACTGGCTGTATTTTTCACAGGAATTGGGGAGGATTTTAGAAATTGTTCTCTGCAGTGAGGAAAGAGATTTTTTTTTTTCTTTTTCTTCTTCAGACATTCTGAAAACTTTCTCAAGGACTTTGGGTATTTAATCACCTTTAAAGCACAGGAATTGCTCCCCATTCCCTTCCTGATTTAATGGGAAACAGGTCTCTTGTTCCTGCAGGCCCTCTGAAACTGTTGGCCATTTGATAATTGTGCCTTGGTAGAGCACAAATAGAAACACATGGTGCTGTCTGTACCCACATCCTCCTAAATACAGAAAAAAAAATGTGGGTGTTTTTTTTTATATATATATTACATTGAATTTGCAAGTTCCAAACCCTTCCCCCTTAGGGCAGGGGAATAAATTAATGAAAGAATAGATCAAAATGACTAAAAAGGCCCACAATAAACCAGATAAAGGACACCAGTCTGTATCTGGGGGACGTCGACGTTCTGTCTGTGTGATCAGATCTGTCCAGGAACAAATGTTTTCCTCACCATTGCTGAGCATGTAGTGCAGGAGTGAACTTTTGGGGTGTGGTTTTTTTTTTTTGAATGGACATGCACTCCCATCAGAGAAGCAGCAGGTAGAGAGGTCCCACAAGCAGAGGAGCAATGTGTGCCACCGCCTTTACTCAGGACCTGTCCCAATTACATCTTGTTATTGCTACTGAAGCATTTAATGTGCTTTAAATGTGGGGAGGGAGATTTGCTTTTGCCTAGTAGACATCCAGAAGACACCTGGCCTGCTGTCTCAGACACCCAGGCCTGAATATCAGGGGTGTTTCTTGCATGGAGACTTGTCCCCAGGCGGGAAGGTGCAAAGCACATGCAATGATTTAGCCAGGAGGGCAGCTCCGAGCTGCTGTCTGCTGAGACCAGGGGCTCATTGCCGGCGCTGTGGGCAGTCCTGCTCCTCCCCAAGCTCAGCTTCCCGGCCCCATATTACCTCCAGCTCCATCTGTTTTTCTTCCTGAGATAAAAATCTGTTTTAAGCTGGAAGGATGCACTGTGCTGCCCACTCCCCCGGGAGCTGGAGTGGTTGGTGGCTGCAGCTGCTGCTGGGCTGGGGATGCGCGGGATGCTTGGGGATCAGTTCCCTGTGCAGGTGGCCATGACACAGAGTAGAGCCCTGCCGTTCCCTTTGTCCTGAACAAAACGCCATGGCTCTCCCAGAGGGGTTTGTGATCCCTTCCTGAGCTCAGGAAGCCAAGTACAGGACGGCAGCGTGCTGCTGCCCTGCGTTAAGGGGACCCATGGGCATGATGCCAGCCCCAACTGCTGCTGTTGCCCCTGCACCAGCTTCAAGCTGGTTCAAGAGGAGAAGCTGGTCCCAGAGGAGAAGCTGGTCCCATGTCTGCAGCTGCGGAGGGTTTGAGGGTCTCCTGGCCAAGCACCAGCTGTTTCTGCTCTAGCCTCTGATTTTCTGGGCACTCTCAGGTTTGGGTAGCGTAAGAGAGCTCAAGAAACAAATCCAAGCCCTGTGCAATTATCTCCCAGGTGGCTTCCCAGATTTCCACATTCTTATAGTCACACAGAAACCGCACGGTCCAACCCGATAAGCTCCTCAGTGAACACGGAGATGATCCCTTTCTCTCAGAGCCTGTAATTAGTTCGTCTAGATTTGCTTCGTCCCCGCTGAAGCCTTTCATTTAACGCAGCCAGGGAGATACTATTTGTACAGCCGTGAAGTTGAATATATTCTCAATCCTCGGCAGGAACTGTTTTTGCTAAGGTATGCTGTTGTAAAAAAAGGCAGACCCCAACTTCCCCACAACCTATAGAGTTGGTTTTTTATGTCTTCCACAATTATTAAAATATATTCTCTGTTATGCTGTGAACAGCATCGCACAGCCCTGCCGAGGAGCCCCGGTTTTCATGCACCTCCAGAGATTTGCTCCTCATTACTGTTCCCTGAGCAGCTCTCACAAGAGCAGCTTTCTGCTCAGGGCTCACTTGCCATTGCTTTTCTCAGCTTTTCCTTCCCTCTGCTTTGCAACACTCTTTACCCAAGCCTTTGCAGCTCAACCCCCATGGCCCTTTTTTACCTTGCTAAACTGCCTGTGTCTTGGTCTACAAGTTTTCTCACTTTGACCCCTCCACTTCTCTCCCATCCTGCTGAGGAGGAGTAAGTGAGTGGCTGTACAGGGGCTCAGCTGCCAGCCAAGGTCAACCCACCACAACATGATTGAACATCTGTAGGCCCCTGCATGGAGCACTGGCTGTACTGCCTGCAGGTTGAAGACCCTAACCTGCCCTCACCGGGCACATCTAGGAACTCAAGGACTCACATTAGATTGTTCACATCTTTATTTGGACATGGAGCCATCAGTCTTAACAGCAGATACCATCAACTTTTGAGGTTCCCTTGGAAAATGCCCAGTGTTATTGACTAACTATCTCTTGCCTGTAACTGGACAACTTGACTGAGTCCTGTTTGCAGGCATGGTTTGCAAGGCATTTCTCTTCACTTTGAAATTTTCTCTTCTCCCAGAAACAAGCACCTTCGTTCAAATGCACGTCTTGTTACAGCCATACCCTATGGCAGGCTGTGAGGGCAATTGCTGCCTAATCCATGTACAAAATGCCTCCATCTCGTTGCTCTGCATCCATATCACATTCTCCTTTGGCCAGCACCAGGCTTTCCAGAGTCTCTGAACTGACTTTCTGCACACTGCATTTGCTCGGGGGCACTTACTGGCATTTAGAAGCATCTGTCCTGGTAGAATTACTGTGAGGGCTCTGGTTATTCTCCTTAAGGATGAATGCTGCTTTGTCCTGTATTCTCACAGCCCACGATTCAGCTTTTAGGATTTCTTGTGTTAAATTCCTTTCAAATTTCTTGTGTTAAAGTCCTTTCAAATGTGATGTTTGTGCGGAGCTGGATTTGCTATTCACAGATCTCACATGGGTCCCTGCTGTCCACTGGCAGGACAGAAAAGCATAAGCTTCACCGGCCAGCCACCAATGCTGGCTGGTCCTACCTGGGTTTGCTGGTTTTCTAAATAAAAATCTACAACTCTTTTCCTCCCGTTATTTACCTGGGTGGTCTGAAACGCATCCTGTTGTGTAGTGGTTTGACCCTGGCTGGCCGCCATGTGCCCACACAGCCGCTCTCTCACCCCCCTTCTCTGCTAGACGGGGAGAAAATACGTATCGAAGGGCCCACGGTTTGAGATAAGGACAGGGAGATCATCCGCATTTACCGTCCCGGGCAAAACAGACTTGATTTTGGGGAAATTAGTTAAATTTATTAAAGAACAAATCAGAGGACAGTAGTGAGAGATAAAAATAGATCTTAAAAACACCCCCATGGGCTGCAGGGGGACAGCCTGCTTCACCGTGGTCTTCACCATGGCCTGAAGGACTCTCTGCTCCGGCTCCTCCCACCCCTTCTTCACTGACTTTGGTGTCTTCACACATTCTCACTCCTCTCTCTCTCTGCCAGTTGTTGTGTGGCGCAGTTCTTCTTTCCCCATTTCTTAAATATATTTTAACAGAGGTGTTCCTATCCTATCAGTACTGATCGGCTCAGCCCTGGCCAGCAGCAGGTCCCTCTTTGGAGCCGGTTGGCATTGGCTTTGTCAGACCTGGGGAAGCTTCTAGCAGCTACTTCCAGGAGCCACCCCTACAGCCTCCCCTGCCACCAAAATCCGGCCAGGCAAACTCAATACATCTTGCTAAAATACCAATTATCTGGGGATGAGACAATGCCAATTCATGCCCTCCCACTTCCACGTTACTGTTATTAAACCAACACAGGATGCGAGATTGTTGCTTTTTCTCAATGTTGAGGAAACCATGGCAGTGCCATGGGTGCCATGGGAGCAGATTTCTGTTGCCTTGGCCAGAATTTAGCCTTGGCCAGAATTTAGCCTTTCCTCCCGTACTCAGGCAGAAAGCTCTTACCTTCTTGGACATGACCATATTATTGCACCTTTTCATTCCGTATCACAACACTTTGCTGGGGGGGAAACAACGTGAATCACCTCCCAGCCTCTGCCTGGTGGGAACTTGAGCTCAGCTCCCCGTCCCCTTGCTGCGAGGGCACCAATGTCACCAAGCACTTGGCTTTTAGCACATGTGCTATTTTTTTCCAGCACCATTATTGCAAATTTATGTTTTCTCTAAAGTCTTTACTACTTAAAGTCAAGTGCATTTCACTTCCTACTTACCAAATGTCACTAATAAATCTTCCTTGCCTAGCAACAGTTGTTTTTGCAGTGGAATGCCCTAAGCTGAACTTTACCTGGAAAGAAGCAGCTGGAGTTCTTGGAAAAGGATCACGAGAGAGAGAGAAAACAGCTTTTGGAGCCAGCCCCCAGTGCTCACCCATCAGAACTTCTGCCCGGAGCTGGGGAGCCCAGGGAGGGCAGTGGCAATCCTGTGCTTATGGCTCCCACAAGCAGCAAACCCAATCCTGCTTCCCCTGCAGAAAAACAAACACCACTCCAGGGCGGATTTGCAGATTATACCAACGTTCTTGCCTGCAAGATCCAGGCAGGGAGAACAAATGAGTTCCCAGTTCCCGTAGTGATCTTCAGAACAGCCCATAAGAGATCAACCATGCACCTGCCACAAGAGAAAGTTTCCACTCAGCACAGATACAAATCCTGTCCTAAAAGCAGGACCTTTTGCTGGCACAGGCTGAACTCTTGCCCACTGTGTGCTCAAGGTTGTATATTCAGTATTGGACCCTATTCTTTCCCCTGCACTGCTCCCATTGCTACAGAGACATTCATTCAAAGCACAAAGCCTTGACTTGGTGCCCAGAGTGAGAAACAACATCTTTCTCCTTCAGAAAGTTAAAGACAAAACTTAAAAGACAAAACCCACACCTAACCCTGGAAGAGCCTTGGAAAGGGTGTGCAGCACCCACCCCAGTGCCCGGCTGGGTGTCCATCCCTTGCGCTCACCCATGGTCACCCATCGGAGGAGCTAGGAGAGAACCACCTCAAAGGGTTTGGAGCACGTTCATTGCAGCACGACGTTAGCATCTTTAGGATTAATGGATTTCTGGCTATAAACATTTCCATGGCTAAAACCGCATCATTATTTCATGCTGAGACTCTGGTGCGAGTGCCCCACCATTGAGCTTAACCCTCCCCACTGCACTGCATCAGGTTTATGTCTAAGCACTCATGGTGTGCAGCGAGGCCAGAGCATTTCAGGTAAGTTTAAGGCAACTCTGGATCACAGATGCATTTGCAGCCTTGACACATCAACACTCACAGGCCAGGTCCTGCTCCCCAGCAAGTTGCATGCCTGGGGCTGAACCAGTAGGTTTTAAATGCTGGATTTGGAAAAGGAAAAAGTATTCTTGAAGCCACGAATAATCGGATACTGCAGGTCCTGGGGATGCTAAAGCAAGCCTTGTCTTAGGCTGCGCTTCCAAAACATCCAGCCCAGCACTTTTAAACATCCTCCCTCCTCATCCTAATTTGTAAGGTCTCAGAACCACTACTCAGCAATGAATATTTACCAGAGCCCAAAGTGCCTGTTTTGCTTCGCTGAGACCTGGGGCTTCTTAAAGGATCAGCAGCCTCTGAACAAATGCACTGCACGGAGACTGAAACCATAACTTGAAACAACCCCTACCCCCTGCAAAAACAAGACCTCTGCCTCAAGGCTGTAAGAGCTGAGCTGGATTTCCCAGTGGTGGGATTTCATACCAGCAGATGAACTTCCCCAGCTCCTGGAAGACCCTTCCCAACCTTCTTCCCAGAAGTGCCCATGCCTGCTCTTGAAGGAGCAGCAGCTGCCCTCCCAGCCGTGCTGGCACATGTGGCTGCCACCCCCCTACATTGCTCGCAGTCCCCAAACAAGCCCTATCCCAGAGCTGTCACCCTGCCCACCAGTACTGGCTCTGCCTGCTCAGACCTTCCCAGGCTACAGCTGGAGCTCAGATGTGAGCCCCACGAACCTATCTTCTCCATCCAGGGAGGAGACAGTGAAAGGACATCAGAACTGAAGCGCAGCTTTCTGCCTTGTGATCAGAGGACACTTCCAGATGACGTAGCTGGAGAAACCTGATTTTAGATGGTTCAGTGTGCTCCAGGGCAAGCAAGATGCCACAGAGCCTCTATTTCAGAGCCTTTCTATTCCACTGCGTTTAAGAGTGAAACCACGTCTGAATGAGCCAGTGAAAGAAAAAGTGTGTCTGCTTCACCCCTCTGAACTTGAGAGCAACAGAGAGAACCTCTCCCGAGCCACAGACAACGTGGGCAAGCATGGAGGTTCTGCTCAGGTCGGGCACAGACACGATTCACGGGTTTGCGGGAGAGCAGAACCGAACAATCGGGCTCAGAAACGGGACTTACCCTGGAGGAGAAGGGCGCCTGCTGGAGCGGGGACGTGTCACAGCCCTGCGGCTACAAGCACCGTGTGAAATGGCAACAAGGATCTCTGGGACTCACAGAACCAGCTTGAGAGCAGAAGCTCCTCACCTGGCTGTCTTCAAAGCGCTCCCGCTACAACAAAGCGAAGCACGAACAACTCCAGGAGGCAGAACAGAGCCAGACACAAACTGTCAGTTTTTCCCTCCATTGATTTTCCTGGTTTTTCACTTGCTGGTGGTTTTTCAGGGAAATTCAGCCACCCTCATGGACTTCTTGCTGGAAATTCAGTGTCAGCGGGATACTTTTACTATTCTACAATCTCTACATGCAGGTGCTTATCAACACGCATCTCAGAAACTGGGCAGAATCTCCAGCAATTTTTCTACCCCGGCCACACAGGCATATGCACAGGTCTCTTGACCAAAAAGCCACTTTGGCACTGAGAACCCTTTCCATCACACCAAAAAACCATTTTGCTTAGAGCAGATGAAATAACCGCATCACACCGAAGGCACCAGGTGAAAAGAAGATCAGCAACAGAAACCAAGGTGGTACTATAATTAACTTTTTCTTTTTATTTACACCACAAGAATAACAAGTTGTCATAATGTGGTACAAAATACTGGACTCCTAATAAAGTTGAAATTGAAGTCGGTACTGTCAGAGAAAGACACCATTGGCCAGTAAAAAAAAAAAAAAAGATAAAAGAGAAAAAAACCCAACAAAACATAAAACGCAAAACAAAAACGAGAATGAGGAAAATATTCCAACTCCACCAAGTAAAAGAAAGGACCATCAGAAAATTTAGCACAAAGAATGCTACCATCACTTAAAGTAGGGTCCATACAATAAGAGTGAAATTGTGTCTAAATTACAGCGTAAACCGGTAGCTGCTACCAATGGTGACGTCATACTGAGCATGTATAGGTATAAAGTAGAATATAATATAGTTACAACTTTTTGATACTACATATCTGTAATAAGCTCTTGGGTGAATAATGTTTCAACCCCTCCCCCCCCACTTTTATATATATATTATATATATAAGTTTGTCATCCTCATAAATTGGAAAATAGCGCCTCCACTATGGAGCACAGAAAAGTGTTAATTTATTTTCTTTCAATAGGATACTTTTTCATCAATATCAAAGACAAAGTGAAGATGAGCTGAGAAGGAGCTCAACTTCATGACAATGAAGAAACATGTTTTCCTTTTGATGTAAAGTCTCGTTTTAAACCACAGTGTTGCACAGTACACGACTGTTTAAAGTGAAACCTAGCAATAATACATCATGTAAAAGTAATTTTAAAAAAGTTAACGCAGCTGTGCTGAAGAGTTAACTCTTTAAAGTCCTTGTCATTCATCTCCTTAAAATTAATGACTACGTGTGTTGACAAAAGGTTGCATCCAACCTCCCCACCCAGCCGAGAAATCAAAATACCAACCCAAATTAAAAGGAAAAAAAAACCAGTAATGACACAGGCAGTTTACTTCGTGTGTTCTGCGTAGTTTCTCTAAAAACACTGTTTCCACATAAATACAATAAACTCTATTATTGGTAAGTCACAAGTGCTAGATAAACGTCTTTTTTTTTTTTCTTCTTAAAATGAGAAATGTTTAAGTAGTCCTTTTTATTTATTCCTTTTTTTCTTAACAATAAAAAGTACAATTTCTTATTAAGTTCAGTAAGACGCAAGAAATGTTCCCACTCTCCTTCCTTTCTGTGTAGCTGTGTGGGTGCGTGCGTGGGTGCGTGTGTGTGTGTCTGACAACAACGTCCCAACCTTTAGTCTCCGCAAATGCCACGAGAGGAAAAAACAAAACAAAACAAAAAAAAACACAACCCAAAAAAACCAAAAAACCACGTTCTTTTTTTTTTCTTTTCATTTTCAAAGCTGCCAAGTTTGGCGTGCAAAATCTGTATACAATATAAAGACATGCCAACCTTACAGACCATGCAACCTCAAGGTGTAGGAAACTTAAAAAAATATATTCATATATATTTATATATATATTTATATATATCAATGCCCATAAAAGACGTGGGCCCAAAAAAGTTTACAAAAGGAAGAATGGAATGAGTACATGACTGCGACTAATAAAAAAAGGAATGTTTCGTAGCGGAAGTAAAAAAAAGGAAAAAAAAAACCCCAGAAAACCAACAAAGACCAAAAAAACCACCCCAATGATTACTTGTGTACGGCAAACTGGGCCTCGCTTCTCCGTAAAGAGGATTTAAAGATGCTCCTTTCTTTCCGAGTAGGTCCGAAGGATGCCCTGGGATGCAGGAGCATTGCGGGCTCCTGCCCCGTCGGTGCAGCCACCCTATGGCAAAGTCATCTGAAATGAAGAAGCTAATGGCTCAAAAGGTGAGAAAACCCTGGCAAGCCTCAAAACGAAGGCTCTTTCCCCACTCCTTGTGCCTACACCAGCCCCGAGGAGCATCCCCACCTCGCCCGGAGAGTGAAAATCCACGTCGCTGAGAGTTTGGAGGAAGTGAGCTCTGATGTCTCGGGTAAAAATCTTTCCGTCCCTGGCTGAGCAAAATGATGGGAAGAAATGAAGGTGGCATCCTGACAAGCTCCTCCAATTTTTAAAACGAACCGGGCTGAGCATGGCCGGCTAGCTGCTCTCAGGAACGCAAAAAAGAAAAGAAAAAGCTTTGCCACGACCGAGAGGAGAAATAGAAAAAGTCCTCCAGGGAAGAGCTGACAACAGAAACGATCGTGTAAACATGGTTACTGCCCACAGCGCGTACACGGCGAAAGGAAAATCTAAAGTCAGTCACCAGATTCGGCAGCCAGATTAATTTTAGATCACAGCAGCAAAGTGGTCGGTTGAACAAAAACCCAAACCACATCATCTCCAGGTACGTCGTGTTTTCACACGGGAAGATTATTTTAAGAATACGCTGAGGATGGTCCTGCGCGACCGAAGCTATTCATAATTTTAACACGTACTTGGGTTTGCAAAACTCAAATACAGTAGTGTCTGTTCTTTAAATTGCATTATAAACCGAGGAATAAAACAAAAGCCTCTTGCATTTGCTCACATGCATGATTATGCTTCAAATTCCTCCCGCGAGCAAATCCTCAATGGAATGAAAACGGCCGCTTCGAGAACTGGAAAAAAAAAATTGAGTTACTGGAAGCGACGCCGTCAGTCGTCATCATAACAGAATAAAATAATAGTAATAAAAGAAAAGCTACGCTTGGTTGTTCGGACGAGGGGCGTGTGCTATCCTACAGTGCTGTAAGAAGGCACGCGTGTCGGTCCGGTCTCCTCTAAGCTGCTCGGACTTGTCGCTGCTTCCCCGCCCCGCCGCTCGCAGGAGGCGACAGCCACCACCTCCTCGGGGTGTGGGAAAAAAAAACACCTCGGGGAAAAGCTTTCCGACCCTACCAGTGATGGGAAGAAGAGGAGAGAAAGAGAGACAGAGAGAAAAAGAGGACGCGGGGAGGCGCGCGTGCATGTCTGCGTGTCCGTCTGTCCGGCGGAGACAAAATGCCAGCTGTCCCACGCGCGCCTGACCAGCCTGCCCGGCGGTCGGCAGCTGCTGGAGCCGCCCGGAATCCTCGCTACGATCCGCGCCGAGGACAAAGACGTCGCCCGCTGGGATACTACTACGTCGAAGATAAGAAAACTCCTTATTTTCTTTACATAGCTACTATAACAGAACGGAGGAAATATACAGTCGGCGGTATCATTATACAAAAAGAGCCCATCGCGTTCCCCGCCTCCTCGATAAAAACCCACCCTTTCCGAAAAAATAAACTCTTGACAATCTGCCACAGTTCCTTACACCTGCAGAAAGCTGCTCACTGTACAAAAGACTTGAGGAAAGAAAAAAATAAAAAATAAAAAATAATGTACAAGCAAGAAAAGCGGGAGGAAAAAAGGTTTAGACGCTATTGCCGTTTGGAAACGAAACTTGCCAAATAGAAAATAAATGTCAGAGTCACACAAACAAGGCTTCTTTAGGGTTTTGTGAAATATCGATATAAAAATTAACAGCAAATTCATAGTCATTGCTATAAAAAACTCATTTCTTTCTTTTGTTAGAAAAGGATCACAACTAAAAACCTTAAATTAAAATACAAATGTTTAGGGTAGTTGCCCAGTGGCTAACGTGTTGGCTTTCTGAAAAACATTCCAACCTCTCGTCTGAAAGTCCTCGAGTTTCAACCTGGATCCTTTTCCAAAAGCACCTTTTACGTTCCAATTCACAAATCTGTCCCTAGGGAGCTTCCAATGGCTACTGTTATAGTATGCATTTATTACATATATTTTTCTATAAATGCATCATAAATATTTTTATCAATAATCCATAGGAATCAGGTTTCTAAGCTTGGAATACATTTGGAATATACATTATACACATATATATATTTATACCTAACAATTTAAGCAATATCTCATGCTAGTTGCTTTTAATAAAAAGCATTCCAGTCTTAAACCTGCATTTGTGTCTAATACATGCTTCAACAACCAAATTGATAAGTTCAATTACTAGATAATGTAGAAGAGAGAAAACATTTGAAAATTTGCTTTTAAAAATGGTTGAATTTCAAAGACCCAACAGTATTTGCCACTTTTTTGGCAACTACCTTAAATTTTTTTTTTTTTTTTTTAACAGCAATGAAAGAAAACAAAACAAATCCAAACTTGTAGACAGTTTTTGGAGACGCTCTGTTCAGCTGATGCCTGCTTCCCACCATCATGCCAGCACAAGCCAAAAAGTCTTCCTTCCTGACGGCAGTTCTTGGCTTTCCCATCCAGAGGAAAAATATTCACGAACTGCTGTGTTCTTTGTGATTTTTGTTTTGTTTTTTTTTTTATTTTTTTACTTAAGGCATTGTTCCTCAAACTTCAGAAAATCCAGCTGCACCAAATCCATCAATTAAAAAAAAAGGCACAAACTCATCTTCAGATGGCTTTGGAGACAATAAAGCCGACTCCATCTGGGCTACCGTTTCCCCCCTTCTCTTTCCCTTTCCTTTAGA
This sequence comes from Trogon surrucura, assembly GCA_020746105.1. Lineage (NCBI taxonomy): Eukaryota > Metazoa > Chordata > Aves > Trogoniformes > Trogonidae > Trogon > Trogon surrucura. The sequence continues at coordinate 46,764,517 of CM036621.1, read as the reverse complement.
TGTAAGACGAGTCCCTCTTTCCCTGTCCCTCCCCGTTAAAAATACACCATCTCCCATTGTTCTGGTTTCGACACGAATGTCGCTGACTCGCAGGCAGGCAAGAGCCATTTAAAAAATCCAAGAAATGAAACTACAAGATGGGTCGAGTGGTTCAAGCGGAGATTGCTGAATTGTGGATAATCAAATTGTAAGCACCAGTTTTACGTTAAGGTTTGTTTTATTTTCGTACGTGTTGTTGAATCTTTGATTTTTGTTTTTATTTTTCTATTTTTTTTTTTGGCAACTTTGCCAAAAAACTTCACAGGCGTCGTTCCCCTTTCTGCTCCCAGTGAGGACCAGAGGAAGAGTGCCCAGCGTGTCAGTCCTTTATTTGCTCTTCACCAGCATTTTTTGTTTTCGGCAAAAATATACTGTAGACGCATATAGATATGGAGAGAGTTTTTTTTTCCATTGCTTTGTTTTACACCTGGTTGTCCTTCTGTATTCTGGAAAAAACCATGACAGGACGCAGGAGTAACAAGAGAAAGCTTCTTGGTAGAGCTTCAAGACGAAGACGAACAAACAGAACTCCAGCTCGAAGGTGAATGCTACAGGGGAGGTTCCTCTTCCATGGGTTCATCATCGGGTCTGGGCGATTTCACAGTCAGGCAGGATGGGAAGTGAGGGAAGAGAGAAAAGAGGGTTGAGCACAACTGAGTTGGACAATTTGTAGTGCTAAGTCTCACGCCTTACACTCCCATCACCTTCCCACCCAGGCTCTTGTGCTCAGCTGGTTCACCTGAAATTAAAACCTGCCACCAAGAAGGGTTTTTAGACAACCTGTTTTCATTTGCGCAACGGTAACATTTTTTTTTTGCAGCAAAATCAATTTCCTCTCGCGGTCCAGAACGATGTTCAGCTCCGGCTGGGTCAGGCACAGTGTGCACCACACTGAGGTGACACACGGAGTTCAGGGTGCTGCCACTCTCGTGCAGTCCAGGAGGTCTTTAGAGAACCCGTGGAGGACAGGAGATGTGTGTGCCATGGTTAAAAGCAGAGGATTAACCTAAAAGGTCGCCCATTGTGGCTTTTCCTGCACTGGAAAACTCCGAGACGCGACGATAAATGGCAAGGAAAGCAACTCACCTCTTCTCAGCTGGCTTGACGCCCACTGACAGAGATGCCATGGCTGTTACCGTCTCTGCCTCCTCGTTCTCACACTTCTGAGCCTCAACCAGGGAGTACCCCACTGTGGAGGCGTAACGCTGGAGTGAATGCCAATATTTGCCTGGGGCAGAGGTGAGAAAGAGAGGCGGTCAGGGCACCTGCACCGTCACACGTCCAGCTTTCCCAGGCACAACAGAGAGCTGAGAACCACCCGGGGAAGGCTCAGCCCGCCTACGCAAAATGCAACCTCGACTCACGCTCATTTCCAAGGACTGTCTTGAGCTCCCAGGAAGCTGGAGGTGGAAATGGGTTCCTGGGAACGTGTGGCTGAGAGAGACCCAGCCTGTGAGGTGAGGACCCTGCGAGCTATACGCCACGCTACTGTGCTACCAGAGGAGCTGCTACGCTGCCATGTCTTGAAAAGCCAGGTTTTAAATCCAAAAGGTATTGAGAGCATTGATAAACATGCACTGCACATCCCTTAAGGACACCTAGGACATCAAAGCAGGGCTGAATCACTGCCTGGCGATGAAAGATGCTCTTCTCCTTTGGGAAGAAAGGCAGGAGGCAGCAACTGGGTTTTCAAAAGGCCAAAACACGCAAGGAGTGCTGGAGGTGAGGATCCAAACTGCACAGAGGTGTACAGCATCCCTCTGCCTTGAAGAAAGGGGCCTCAAAAAACCAACGTTTCCTTTTTCACTTCAAAACCTTCACAAACTTTTAGACCTAATGAAAAGTACAAGAGAGGGAAGGACGTAGTCCAGATTTGGACTGGACATCTGCACTCAGTTGCTAACTGCCATGTTCTTTTTGTGGGAAAATCACCTAAGATTAAACAAGTCTAAGATTTATTTATTTTTATGTCAGCAGTTTGCCACTGTTTTTCAGTGAAAAGAGTACAGGGAAGACTTCAGAGGGAGAGAATAAAGGATGTTCTCTTGGCCCCCAAGCACAACACACCGAATTTGCTGGTACACAAGAAGCCACAGCAAAGCCTGAAAGCAAGAACATGTACAGTAAAGCCAGCGATGGGAAAGAGGGACTTGTTTTCCAAGTGTCTTCTCCTGTGCTGGGCAGCCACTTTTACTTTGTTGTGCTCACTTTAAGAAAGACAAAAAAAAAGTTAAAATCCCCAGCTGGCTCAAGGTGCTGCCGAGCTGTCCCACTGGTGCTTTGGAAAGCAGCTTCTGGAAATGGAATTCAAATTTCTCAAATGCTTTGGTGTCTTTTAAGCTCCATTTTTACCCTATAAAATAGAGACTAGCCCCCTCCAGTTTTAGACCACAGATGTTTGAAGAAGGGAAGATGTCAGGACATAGCAGTGGGATTCCCAAGTTACTCAGGCTCCTTCACTCCATCCCCCAAAAATTTCCCCAGGAAAGTTTCAACTACAACGATTTTAATCTCTCCAGCCAAATAAACCTAAAATATTAGCAACTTTATGCAATACTCTGCTTAACTTTCAGGTCTATCCATTCTTATTTAACTGGTGCTACAACACCCAACAAGATTTATGTTAATCGGAGATACCTGAATCACTTTTGAAGAGACAAGAGCACCCTCTTACATGCAGGATGGTCTGTCCTTTACAGAGATTTTAGAGGTTTTAATACTAATTCCTCCTGAAACACCAAAGGATTTCCCTGAATCGACTGCTCCCCATCCAGCACAATAAGACCAGTTTGTGGCCACACAACTCCACAGTGTGGTGACCACCTGCAAACTGGGATGAGGGAATGGGGAGTCACCAAGATGAAGGAGAAATCAAAGAGTGTGCCACAGGGCAGCCCAACAGGGAGCCAGCTAGGTGAAGGGGGCTGTACTCACTGTGTATCTCGATTACTTTCTCCATTGAATGCACCGCATTAGCATTTGCTCTCTGCTGGAAAACCTTTTCTGGAAGAGGGTCAAGCTGGAAGGAGAGAAAGAGACACCGAAGAAATGTTATCTCAAGTCAGAGACCAGGCATTAAGGATGATTTAGCAAGAGGCTCTGCTGTATCAAACTGCTGCTCCTCCGGTTCCTATTATCCACCTTTAGTTAAATACCCCAAATACACAGATTTTCTACATGATACCCTTGTGATACTCGGTGCAACCTCCTCCACACACAAATGCTGCAGCTCCACGGGCTCAGCAGCTGTGCAGCTCAGGGGCTCTTCCTAAAGAGCCTGCCCCAGCTGCTGGTGTGAAGATATGCTATTACACAGACCAGAAAAATAAGGCTGCTTTTACAATAGATCTTGCTAAACCGTTTTGCAGATCTGCCTTTTCGCAGTTTTCACCATTAAAGCAAAACGACGTGCAAACAAAAGGGACTTAAACCGGCCACACTTCTGTTTTTCCTCTAAAGAAATAAAAGGGGCAGCATTTTAATTCTTCTAAATATCTAATCCAGTGTATTTATTAACTCTTAACTGAACAAATCTGTACCCTAGAAGTAAATAGTTTAATTTTGGTACAGAGCAACAGCAAAATACTGCTTTGAAGCCATACTCAGCATGACTGCAACTTTAGTCACCATCGATACCTCTTACCAGCTGCTGGGCTAGTCCTGCCAGGGCAGAGCAGCATCAGATCTGTATGGTACTCTTCAAAAAGCTTTGCCTTGAAGTTACCAGTAAAGCTTGTAATTCTGTATTAAAATTTAGGCTTTTTGATGCTGGCTTCTTTCCTCTGCTCTTTATACAAAAAGGTGACAGCAAGAACGCATTGCTTGTGTTGAGACTGTAAGCTGAAAGACGACACAAAAAGCCTCCTCAAAAACGTTCAATGCAAATGCACAAAACAAGCAAGTATCTTTCCGGGCTTGGCTGCTTTTATGCTGTAAATGCAAATGGCACGTAAGTGATTTCTGGTGTGCTCTAACATATACCCACGGCTCAAAAAAGCAGTGATGCCTTAGTCAGCAACTGTTTAAAATAAAATAAAATGAAAGCACTAATAACAATGTACATAACAAGGAAAATGGGACAAGAAGTAGCCTCATTTTGCTAGAGAGAGATGAATTAGGAAAATGCCACTCCAAAGAAGCTTCTGAGTCCTTCTCCCATTATTCCTCTCCAGTCCATCTCCAATTACACCGAAGCAAAGCTCTGCAGTGTGGATCTACCTGTAGAAGCTTGTGTATGAAACCCACGGGGGCAGCGTGATGCTGATGGAGTTGCCCTCCCACGAGCAAACCCTCACTGCCTCCAGGATAGACTATTCCAGCCCTCGGGTGAGAAATAAGCTGTCCTGGTGGTTTTGCCACCGGAGCTCCGTCTCCGTTACAGGTCTCGGCCATCCCAGCTGTGCCAGTCAGGGAACACCCACCTCGGCCGACCGAGCGGTGCTGGCTAACAGCGGGACCACGCTTTGATCAGCGCAGCTGTTTTAAAGAAAGAAATAAAATTGCTCCTAAAGTAATACTGCTCGAGAGAAAAAAGCTTCTGCAGACCCGAGACTTGCTAGATAGAAAATTAATGTCCGGACCAGGTGTAGGCACGTATTGCTTGATTTCAGATGCAAGCTTTCCTACCTCCCAGGAGAGAGCTGCCCTTTCAGCCTGCAGTTGGGAGGTTACAAATCTACCAGGGAACCCAGTTCACCTTTGCATTGGCATGGAGAAATGCATCTCTGGTGATCAACTGACAACAACTCCAGAGCTCCCTTCAGCAATGCAGGACATTGCTTTTTCCAGTTCTTAGAAGCACAAAAGCGTGCTGGCATCCAGGGCAGGGGTGTGAGAATGAGAAGAGCAACAGAAATGCCCTCTCCTTGCCTGACAGCATTGCCTCCTGTTTTCTAGAGGATATTTTCCTCTCGCCTGATAGAAAGCTCTGCCCATATCCATCCCAGCCCTGGCAGCCTTTGGTCAGTACAAAAAAGAAAGAAATCAGGTCAACACCCTGAAAAATGCACCTTTCTTCGTGGCACTTTTTACCCTGCTCGTTTGGGGGGTGGTTAGGGGCCACAAAGCACCAAGCCACAGCTGTTCTGGTGACAGAAAACATCAGTAATGACAATGTACCTTCAACATCCTCCTTCAAGACCATGGGATCGCATCTCCGGCAAAGTCTGTTGTGCAGCAGAAGCACGTGTGCCCTGGAGGACTGCCCCCAACAGCACTGCTGGTAGGTTGTTTTAGCTTTTATTTGCTTTCCTTTAAAAAAATAAACCCAAGAAGAGGAGAACACCTTCTTCGTTTGAGTTACTTCCCTCACCTTGAGACAACAGTCCTCTGAAAAGCTACAACTGTCCCCTTTAACTTTTATGGCGTTATTAAACCATCGTTGTAGTGACGATGCTTGATTCAATTCCCACTGGGCAAGAAAACCTGGGCTCAAATTAAACTAAAACTAACCCACAGCTATTATTAGTTGTTTGTTCTTTTGGTTTTTTTTTATGAAGACCCTAAAATATGTTCATGTGACTCCTGCCATCCTTCAGAAACAGCAGCAGCACAGTGACACTGTGCAGGCACAGCTCCGACAGCTGCCAGGAGTCAGGGTTGCCTCCCCCCTGCGGCACCAGTCCGCCTCCCCAGGAGAGGAGCTAGATCCACAGCACAGAAATTCCAGTTTATTAAAATCCCAGTCATAATAATGATAATAAAAATAATACAAAATTATAAAAAGGTCTTCCAAGGGAAGGAGATGGGTGTTATTTTGCTTTCAACAGATGACATTGGGAAGACTACTGGTCTTCTCTGGCACAACAGGGGTGTCTGACTAGCAGGTAAGGATGCCCCAGCAGAGCAGCTCTACTTGGCTCATGTACATGGCCAATGGCTTGGATTAGACTCACAGGAGCTCAAGACATCTCACAACCAGCTAAATACACAAGAAAGCACTTTCAGCACATCTGATACTCTCCAAGTCCTTAGTTTTTTCTTTCTGCCTTTCCCCTCTGCCACCGCAGGTTCCTCACTATGAACATGAATTCATCAGAGACCTCTTAAGGCTGGGTATCCAAAAAAAGAGATGTTCACAGCTGTTAATTTTGACTACAAATAGTGGTCAAAGCCCAAGCAGGGATATTCCCCAGCAAAGAAGCAGCCACAGTTTAATAGTTAAGACAAAAGTATACAGCAAAGTCTGTTCTGCTCAAAGCCAAGGGAAACTCCAGCCAAGAGATCTGCTCTTGGAACCACACGGTAGTCATTTGACAGGTACTTCAACAGGACTAGAAATAGCTCCATTCCAGGTTTAATAATTTTTGATTGCGCTTTTTATGAATTCTTTACTCTAAAATTAATTCTGGTCCAAACTGGCTTCTGTATGACATTAAGTGAAGGCAAAAGCAATTCCTGGGCAAATCTTTAAGTCAGAGCTTCCTAATGTATCTGAGCTCCAGCAACACGTCCCCCACCACACACCTCCCATCTCTCTCCTCAGCGTGACACAGGAGCTCCACACCCTGCTCCAGGCATGGGTTCTAGCTTGGGGCAACGGATGCTTAAATAGCAGCATTGCTCCCTGGGAACAGACACTTCACAAACAGCATTTGTCAGGGGGCAGAAGCTAGTTTGAAGGGCAAAGGCTGGCGATGCCCATGATGGAGTGAGCAGCTCTGCACGGCTGCTGCCTCCTTTGCCCTCCAGTGCTGCCGGCACGCTGCTGTCAGCAGTCGCTTAAAGTAACGGGAGAGAAACAACGGCTTACAGGTCCTAAATCACCATTATCAGATCTTCCCTGCATCATGCCCGCCTTTCACTTCTCAGCTGAAGTCACGTTAGTTTTGCACAATGAAATTTGTAACTCAAGTAACGTGCGTGCATTTTTGACCAACCTCACCTGGCATTAACTTATTTCACATTAAAATAATCCACCGCAAAGCTAAAGCTCTGTTTTAATTTCCTGGGCCGCTGGGAACAAGCCGGCTCCTGCCTTTGCATAATGCTTTTTCCAAAGCGGGAGTTTTTGATCTCCACCGGTGAACGCAGACGCTTTGGGGACTGGCACCGTTCCCCTCATTTCCTACCATTTCCCCGTGTAACTCCGGCACCGCTCCTCAGGCAGCAAACCTCCCCGCAGCCCATCGCCGGCTGCAGCTGCCTGTCCATGTGCACGCATGCGAAATCCTCTAGCACGCTGTATATCAAACTTCATCAAAGGGCTGCAGGACAAAGCAACGGCAGTTCCCTCCAACTTCCTCGCATTAAAAAGACTTTTATAAAAGACCTTGATAAAACCAGCGTTTCCTGCTTTTTGATGTGTGGGTTAAGTCGGAGAACATTATCATGGTATCTGTGCAGCCTTACAGCCCACCTAGGAAAAGTGACAACAGGTCCATCTTTAAGTATTTTAAAGCGCCTTACAGCTGTCCTGATTCAGTGATTAAAAAAATAAAGAAACGTTATTTTACCTTTAAGGATCAATATTCACTCTGCTAAATGAAACCACTCAGGCAGTTGATAACATCCAAGCTATCGTGAGTGCTGACACCTTCCCAAAGCCTCGCGCTTCCAAACGCATTCGTGGCTTGGATCAAGGGCTTATTTATTGCGCGCAGACCCTCACGCCACATTGCAGTCGCCCGCCTGCACCACGGGAGCACGCTAAGCAAGAGGAATGACATCCTTCACACGTCGCTTCCTCCGGTTCCCCTTCAAAGCGCATCCTGCCTTCGGAGCCAGATGCACCCAAAGGTGGAATTGCCTGCAGTGACAACAGTGCCATCAGCTGCCAGCTTAGGGGGGATGAGTGCTGCAGTAAAAACTCCTCCCAAGCTGATGCAGCAGCTGCCTTGAGGGCTGAGCAGAGGCTGGCATGCTGGATCAGTTACCCATCCCCAGCGCCTTATCAGAACTGCCTGGCCAAGCACAAGGAGCAGATGCTTTCTGGACGCTTGGAGATGGGATGTTGGATGATTGAAGCAGATGCTTTTGATGAATCCCAGCTGTTTTATCTCTTGGACTGGTTAGTAAGGTTTCCCCAGGCACCGCTGTCCTTCATGTTGAGTGTGGATACTACAAAACAGTGCACTTCTACAACAGGCTGCAAGTCAAACATAGCTGATCTGCACCTCCACGAAGATCCAAGCTCTCTGATCCAATTCCCCAGACCTGAGAAAGGCTGATGGTCACTGAGCTGCAACCGTGAGTTAGAGCGAGTCTGCTCATGGCAGCTCACCAACATGCCCACAAGTCAGCTCCCAGTGGAGGCAGACCCAGAGCTGAATAGAATCAGAGAATTCTGTTTGGCTTGTCCTCTCTGTGGTGCTGCATCTTCAGGTGTTGACCACACGTCCTCCTCCCTCAGCTCCTGCCCCAAGTGGTTTTTCAGCAAAGGGTGGTGATGAGAGACACTGGTTGTGCTCTCCAAGGCAGGTGAAAACTTTAGGAGGAACATTCTTCTTTCATTATTTGATAAGCAGGCGCATCTCGTGGAAGAAACCATCTCGTGGAAGAAACCGCTACCTTCAGAGGTCACCTCAGCAGCCTCCTCATGTCCTGTTACTCTTATCGTGGCCTTCTGAGATACGCTCATTTCCACAAGGTAGTGAGTGCAATCTCTTAATTAAATAGGCAGCCTACTAAAATTCACACATTCTACCCAAGCCATTAATGTTGCTCACAGCTTCACAGCCACCTCTAACTTCAAATCGGTGTGGTTGCTTTCCCCCAAGGCTGAAATTCAGACTGTATGAGGAGAACAGGTGTCCAAAAAAGATCAACGAAACAGAAGGAGGGAGGTTTAACCCAAACTAACCAGTTATTCAAACCCCACAAGTTATACAGAAATCTACCCCTTGAACAAAAGCGTATGCAAAGGTACAAACACAGCGGATGCACGAGAGCCCCAGTCTGGGATTTCCCTGCTGACAACTGATTCCAGTACTTCCTTGCTGCTGTATTTCTGCAGTACATGACCCTGAACTCCCCGAGCCCAAAGACAGGTCAAGTGCCACCACTCCTAACTTTTTAATTACCAACCACATTGGAAGAAATGTAGGTGTGCTCATTCAGTGCCAGCTACAGCAGATGCTGATAGTCAGGCTGCATCGCGGATGACAGGGACAGGGAATCTGAACAATTTCTTCATTAATCCCCCTGACACTAAAAACTGGCGGGAAAAAAAGGCAGAAAAGCTGAAGTATCTCAAGTTTCCTTCATGGGAAAATACCCTGGCCTCCCCAAACCCCCAAATTAGATTTCTTTGGAGTACTTCTCAGTCTTGTTCGTATCTTGCAATCACACAACTTCTGTGATACAGCTGAGGCTTTTCCAGCACAGCAATGTTCAGAAGATAGAAAATAAACCATCCAGGAAAAACACGCAATTGAAAGCAATGTCAAGCAAGCTGCCCGATGCAGCAGCCACAGGCTGTAGTACTAGATAATAACCAAACACTAGACAGTAACTAATACTAGATAATAACTAATAACTGAATAATAACTATTTGTTTTCCAAAGAGAACGAAGCAAGCTATTTGTATATAGAATAAACCCAAATCCAATTCTTAGCTATTTCAATCCTTGTAACGTGAATTGCCAAACACAGGTAGTTTCTAAACAAATGAAGCGCGTGCTTTTAAAAACAACGTGTGTCAAAAGGTCCCCAAAACAATGGCAAAAACTTGGCAGATTGACTGTTTTGGAGGACGAAACGCCCAAATTTGGGGGGGGGGGGGAGAGTGGGCAGAAATTGTGGCCCCCGTTTGTGCATCTCTGTACCTCATTTCCCAGCAAAGCAGAAACACAGGCTTCCGAGGCATCGCAGATGGCCGTCAGGTCGTGGCCTCCTTCGAGAGCCAGGACGACGCGACCCCCGGCCAGGCCCATCAGCTGCTTCGTCAGGTACCCGAAGCCTGTAACGAGGGAAGAAAAGAGGAAATGCAGGAGAAGGGCAAAGGTTGCGGCTGGAATCAGGCTCCTGGCGAAGGATCAAAGAATTACAGAAAGGAATTACATCACATTAAAAAACCACAAGGGATCTGAAAGGACTCAACGCATAATATAAGCCAGGTTGGGTTTTAATACGCTCACTGCAGAATTCCAGCCACGGCTTCCCGCCGGAGTGGCTCAGCCGCGTGTGCCGCGGGACGGAGCTGGATCTCCCCCACGTGCGCGGCGCTGGAGACGATCCCAGGTGAGAGGCACTGCCACCCCCACCACCACCCCTCGGCACCCTGAATTAAACAGAGCAGCGAGTATCTCCTTTGGAAGGAAGAAAAGAGGTGGCTTTTTTCTTTTTTTGCCCTGCTTTGGAAGCGGCAAAGTCACGGGGGAGGGCAGAGGGGAAGGGGAAATCAGTAAAATTGCTGCCGGTGCTTTCAGTTGCGATAGCAGCATCGCAGTGCCCCAAGAGATATTTGACATCAAGTTCTTAACAGACATTTCTTCCCGTGTATAATACGCTATAAAAATTCCTGGGGCACCCGGGACTTTGATCATACGACACACAATACATTTCTACTCTTTAAACAAAACAGAACCAAGCTGCGAGGATTTAAAAAACGTGTCCTCACAGCAACCTTCCCCCTCCAAAAGAAAAAAAAAAATCCAAACAAAAGAAAATCCAGGGCATATCTAACCTCCATCCACTCTCCTGTTTTCTGTTTTGCAGTGACCCCCACGAGCGCTTTTGCAAACTGGCAAATTTTAACAGCCAGATAAAAAGATTCACAGCTGAGCCCGTAACTGTTTTGTGAGTAGCAGAGCACGGGAAATTCAACAAGCAGGTAAACAAGACCAGCTCATTACAAAGTGTTTCTGGATATCTTAAATAACTTGTCTCTTGTAAAGCTATTTCACTTCATTCTTATATAAAGTTTATAGGTTTAGCTACCTTACAAGGTTCTGCAGTTCACTGTAGAGTTAAGTTTCCTGGCTGAAACAAACTCTCAAAAAATAATGATAAAATCCTTTTGCAAGAAAAACTGTCTTCTGAATTGACTCGAATGAAACAGTGACAGATAAACCCAGCGTAACTAAAAGGGGAGGGGGGGGAAATTTCAGTGTGTCTCCTGTGCAGTGAAAAACATCATAGATTTAAAGCAAAAAGGAGGGTTTTGAGGGCACATATAATTGCTTCAAAGGTGCAGAAAAAATATACTCAGCTTAAATTTTTCATAAGATATCACGAAGGAAGAAATGTGCTTCTACCAGTATTCAAAGCAAGGTACACTGTTCACATCTGGCATCGCCTCTTGCTGCAATTTTGCATTAAAACAAGCGTAGCTCTAATTCAGCAGCCTTCTTCCACAGAGATGTGACTACAAGTGAACTGGTAACTTTCCTACAAAATATATTCGCATGCAAAAATTGAAACATGCAGTGCTTCAAGAAAATAAAGGCTAAGTGACAAAACACATGAAAATTCAAAGATAAAGGCAGAAAAGTTTGCCATTAAAATAAAAGATCTGAAGATAGACCCCAAAATGTAAGACCTGCAAATACTGTACTTTAGTCCCTAACACAGCAGCAAGTTTACACCAGTTTCAGCTCTCAGCTCTTGTAAATCCACAACTTACATTTTGCTGATAGATTATATCCTCCAAGAGGTGTGGGATGGCCTTCCACCGCATCGAAACCAGATGACACCAGCACAACATCTGGGGCAAATTCATTGGCAATGGGCATTACTACCGTTCTGCAACAAGAATTTAACAATGGCAGACACGTTACTTTGGCTCTTGAACAAACGCAGGAACACTTAAACCATCTTGAGCAATCCCATTATAAAACCTTGTCCTATAATTCCACAGTAACGAAGCCCATCTCCTGTTTTGTTACAAGGTGAGAGCTGAATACCTTGCACTGCCATGCAGTACAGTTTTGAAGTCTGTTAGTTTTTTCAGTGAGGTCTCTTACTTCTTCCATGAATAACCTCACGTTTTGACCAGGGAAGTAAGTTGCCATGAGCTGTGTTTCCCATCTGTGATCGTATCTTGCTTTTCATCCAGGGTACAAGGAGAATATAAGAGAGGATCTGGCACAGGCTGCAAAACCACCTGGGAAACCTGTTCCATGGCAACCTCGGTTTGTGGCACTTGTCTCCATCTTCTCCTTCGAATATCTCCTTTAGCCTTTGCAATACCTGCAAAGCTACGTATTTTTTCCCTGCTGCACTTCTCATTTAGCATAAGAAAGGCTGGGGATGTTGCACAGGGCAAAATGCTTCGATATGCAGATATCCCACCCAAATACACCTCTCCAACCACTGGTTCCCCAACCTCTGACGATTTGTTCACTTAAAAAATGGATGGAATCGCTTAGCATTGATCAACTATTGTCTGCTAAGGGTGGTTTTTAAATGAAATAAGAGGTCTCTGTGTGTGGTTCCTCAGCAAAAGGCTTGTACCCCCCGTTTCCCCTCTTCAATACACTGAATCTCTGTTCAAAACCCACACACAGTTGCAAATGCCCCATTTCCTACATCAAGATGCTGACTAAGCAAAACTGGAAAGTTGAGCAGAGAGCAAGTAATTGCTTCTTTGTCTAATAGCTCCAGCACAAACACGGCAGAGAACTGAAATTACACCAAGGAAAAAAAAAGTAAAAGCAACTGAGCTTTGTAATAAACATGATGCAGACACCCACAATCTTTTCTGATGAAGAAAACTCGTTGCAAGTGCTCTTGGGTGAACACCTTGTGCCTTCAATTCACACATGCATGGGCTTGAAAGCTGTTTTGATTTTTTTTTTTTCGACTGGGCACTGATAACTGCAAGAAATGGTGGAAAAGCCAGGAGGTGCACAGAGAGATGTAAATCTCTGTCTCAAGGCCCTTCACATAGACTAATATTTCCCAAAATATGTTATTTTCCCCTTATAAACGTACACACTGAATCTTGGACGTATTCCTAGGGCAATCTGATCAATTCAGTCCCTTGTCTTCTTTACTTGTCATACTGAAGACAACAGTATTTCCACATTTCCCCATCCTAGAAACGGCTACTCGCAAGGTTAACTTTTTAAAGTATGAACTGAAATTATTCATATACCAAAGTATGAACCTGTAAATATCTTTGCATACATGAGAACTTCACTTTCATTGAGTACAGTTGTGACGTGACACTCCAAAAAATAAGAGCCCAGAAAGGTCTGTTCAGTACTGAGATTGATCAAGTGCTATCAAGACACCTATAAAAATTCACATCTCTCGCTACAACGATGTTAAACAGCCACAAGACACCTTCTAGCATTAGCAACTTGTGTTATCCCCAAGACTGATCCGAGTTCATGCCATTTTGCCCTCTGCAGTTTATTTTTCACAAAGTATTAACATCTACCATGCAATGAGCTACTTCGTGTTGGTCAAACCCATCAAGTAGTTTCCATTGTCAGCCCTGAGCAGGCACGCAAGGACAATCGACACATCACACATCTGGTCAAGGCACTCAGACACCACATAGTCCAAAAAACCCTCACACCTTCCAGCTTTCATATTTTTGCCAACTAATTGCTGCAGTAACCTAACAGCCTCCTGCAATCTTCCCACCTCTGTACACAGACACGGCAACCTATGCAAAAAAAGATCGAGTTTTCTTTTAATTCTTACAAAATCCGGAAGAGGAATTTTAATTTTTTCCTCAAACGACGTGATCATCGTATACATTCTGTCCTCAAGGAGATGATTGCATAAGGAAGACAAAATAGCACAGCTTTTGCTGATGACTTTACAGTCGACAGAAATCTGTTCAGTGAAACCCACACACGTTTTAAGTAGAAACCACCGCCCGCACAAAGTACTAAGGCAGCAGTTTTGAAGCAAGTGCATGTGGCGGAGGTTGTTTGGTTTTTCTTTTCCCTGCGCTTTGAAGTACTGCTGAGCTCTTTAATTTCTAACCAAAGGAAAACTACTAAAATAATCGTACTTCTTCCCCTCCCCAAAGTTGGGATGCCACGGGAGTTGCTAGTACCTCAGTTGATGTGGGGGATCACCATAACCTGGTTGCAGACCAGCCCCAAACCTGCATCCCCAAGCTGTGGGCACGGTGCGTCAGCACCGAGCGACCCACGCAGCCCTGAATCACTAACGATTTCTTGACCGTGGGCCAATTCATCCACTGATGTACAAGCATGAAAGCACCCAAGGAGCCGGGACAGCTGGGGAGCAGGGCGATGGTGCCGGTCATACCCGCCTGAAGGTCCTGGCGTGGTGACCACAGTTCGAGATACCCTCTAGCGGCACAGCCAACGCACAGGCAGCGCCGTCAGTGAACCGCGAACCCCGTCTGTACAAATTTTAGGAGACAAAAAGCAGCGGTTGCTGGTTAAAAGTAAATCAATTGGTATTTGACAACAGTTTGAAGAAGCTGTTTTGAGGATGTCCAGAGTTTTCTCTGGTACAGGACAGGGTGACCTTACAGCCGCAACTGGTTACTCCAGCAAGTACCTTCAACTCTGAGCAATTACTAGTGGTGCTCTGTACGTGTGGTAGATTTTTATCAGGTCCCTCAGAGTTTTAAGAAACGTGTCACGGGTTCCCTGGCTCCCCTCTTGCAGAAGAGCCAGAAGGACGCACAAAGACAGTCCACGTCCATGGGATGGGTGCTGCGCGTTCAGGGGCAGCTGGAAGTGCAAGACAGAGCATCAGAATAAATAACCTGATGATGCTTTTGGTAGCTTGACCATCACAAACCCATCCATACTGCAGAGCACTCTCAAAACCAAACTTGAACCCTTTCCTTCACCAATGCTTCCTAAACAAACTCTCAAGGTCTGCCCGTACTACTTTCTCCAAAGTCCAATATTACACCAGTACTCCAAAGCCTCAGTCCCAAGCTCTATTTGATGCTCACCACAGATGTCAGCAGTTTTATCTTTGGCCATAAAACCTGACCCAAGAGGTCCAAAGTCCTCCTGCCTCTTAGCACTCCTTCCCTAATTTTTCCTTTTAAATTGTAAAAAAGAAAAAAAAAAAGGAAAAAAAGAATCACATATGGAAATGTAAGATGCAAGCAAACTAACCACTTTAAAATGACGTATTTCTGAGATTTCACCTGTGGGCAGCATTTCAGGCACACCTAACCCAGTCTTTTGGTTTTTAATTTTTCTTTTGTACAGATGAAAACAGCTGCTTTGCTCACACTCATCACAGTAGAGCTACATCCACAGGCAAAAGCAACAATCAAACCTCAAACAAACCTATGGCTTTGCTGTGGTGATGATACTATAAAAAAAGCCAGAAATTTAAATTAGTATCAAGAAAGTGAACAGTTTGGTCTGGAACTCAGTCCTTCAACTAATTGCTAAGGTGGCTTTACAAGTTATTCACGGACGAATGAAAGGGTTTGTAACACTGAATATTCATTCAAGACAGGTAGAATTTTTTAAACTACAAGGGCTACCTTTACATTTCCTAAATTTCAGAGGGCTGTTCTGCTTGCTTAAAACAAAGTAAATCCTTTCATTCCACTCTGTTTACAGCTAAGCTGAACAACTACGCATTAGTCAATGCTGATGGCTGCAAACAGTAAAAACTGCTGATCATGTTCTGCAGTCATTCTGGGGAGAGGAAAAAAACCAAGAGTTTTATATCTGTTTTCCAGAAGACTGAGTAATTCTTAGTCTGTCACTAGCCAATTCACGAATTAAACACCTAATAAATGACAGGCAGATTAAACAATCCTATAGTGGATTTTTAAATGCTCAATTGCAGCGAGGAAAACGGTGAAACTTAGAAGGCTGAGCAATTTTTTCAGAGACTCTTTATCCCTACTGTCGGCCACATATATCCCATTGAATTATATATATATATTTCAGGATGTTATCCACTGCTCCTAAGGCTAATCAACCTCCTGAAGACTCCAGTCTTTGTTTCTCCAAGCAGCCATCTCCACGGTCATTTACTATGTCAAAAGGGATTAGGAGTTTGGGGACGAAATCAGCGTCAAGAGAGCATGAAATCTAAAATACAGAAACAACCATTCCAGGCAAAACACTATCATCTTCCCTCTTGCTCCCCCCATCCCTTATTCACTTCTGAAATGGTTTATAGATTGACGGAAAAAACAAAATCTGCACCCCCTCTAAATTGGCTCCTGAAGTCATTTAACACTTTCTGAGCAAGGCAGGAGGAAGGACTTTTCAAATACAGTCATGCCTTTTGCTTCTGGTTTAGGTGTTTTAAACAAAAATAAACCTAGCATGCATTAAGCTGTATATGGAATTATAATTGTGGAGGAGATCTCAGGGTGGGGGGAAAAAAATTGTGTCAGACAAGACAACTGCTAGAATCATCAGGAAAACTTTCTTACGGTAAACTCAGACGAAAAATCCTGTAGATAACAGAGTTTAATTTCATTAAGTAATTGATGTTCTCATGTAATTAAGGAACTAATCGCAGTCTTTGCATTTTTTTTCTGCAGGTCTCTTAGCTGGGTTTTACATCCTGCTTTTGAAAACATCATGAGGATTTATAGAAGCAAACATGATTTCTGCTTGTAAAACAAATCAGGGAACAACAGACCCCAGTGAAAAAATAAAACGCGGAATTTTACAACTGTTTCTATAACTACAGAATAACAGCGATGAAGACCAACAACATTTTGATGAGTTAAGGACTTTTTAAAATTATATGCCCTGCATTTTTTGCATTAGAGTTTAATACATCTCAGCCTAATCTGTGAAATCTGGATTGCCCGCATGTTTTGGCGGTGAGTTCAGCCGCGGGACCTTCGCCCAGCGAGCGAGCGGTCAGCTAAATTATCATGTCACACTGTCTCGGGCAGGCAGAGCCGCTGCTACGCTGGGGTGGAGGAGCGCCAAGCTTGCAGCCAACTCCCCAAATCCCTTCTGCACATCTTATTAGTGACCGGGGTGACTCCACCCTGTGCCGTCCCCCCAGAAAAACACAGCCATTATGATATCACCCCAACCTCGAGATGGGGCAGTCGGTGATTTCAGCCCTCGGTTATGAAGACAATAAGCGACGAAGCGCAAGGCGAGGCTGGCTCTCCGCATTTTTAACTCTTGTTCTCACTTTTGAAATGGCTCGGCGGTACTCAGACACAAGAAGAGGTCAGCCTATCCTGTCCAACCCAACATTGCAAGAAGGGGGGAAGCCAATGTTCATAGAAGAAATCCTCAGCAGAAAAATCACTGATGCAAGTTACCATCCTTCCTTCAGAAAGAGTAAAACGACACTGAAACAGGTTTTCAGTGTGGGGATGATAGGTTTCATTGGGATTTATTTGTTCACTCATCAGAAGGCTAATTTATGAGGACAATTATCTCAGTTATTATTTCATTAGAGCGCAAGCCTCTATCCATATGCCAGCTCATCCTGAAACAGCACTGAAAGAAATGAAAAGCATGTTGCTTATTTTTCTTCCGCTTGTTTTATGCAGAAAGGCGTCTTTCTTCCCTAAAAGCAGACACGCATGTGAAGAGTTAAGACTTCTAAAAAAAAAAGTTAAAAAAAAAAAAAGAAGAAAAAGTATATCAGTATCTTTGCCTAGCTCAAAGGATTTCCACTGATTCCTCTACAGACTTCAAAGCCTCACAGTTTGGCATTTGGACTGGTTTGAATTAAAGCTCAGTTCTCCACTGTGAGTTTCCAAGTTCATGGTGAAAATGCCTGCTGCTTCTGGAGTTCATTATGGCCAATTTTCTTATCTTTTCTTCATCTTAGGTTTGATCCCCAGCAAATGCAACGTGGCATTCGATGGGGTGGAATAACAAGGTGCTGCCTTGAAGGCATGCATTGTCTCAAGGGGCTAACGCAAGAAAAGAAGAAGAAAAAAAAGGATATATGACCCACTCCCTTCACTTTCTAACTCTCAGGGGACTATAAATTGCAAACTTCAAAGCGTTATTTTACATTAAAATCAATAGAAAGATTCAGTGGAAAAAAAATGTTTTTCAAAGAAGCTGGTTAAGATTTAAAAAGGTCACTTGATAATGTATTATCATGACCAAACTTGGCATAAGATTAAGAAAAAGCTTCCAATTTAACTTATTGACTGAAGGTGTGCACACGAGGCAGACTACAGGAGGTGCTACCTAGAAGGATGAGTCACAACATCCTTTGGCTTCCCAAAACCCTGGCAAAAGAAGGGCTGTGACGAGCTCCAAAATATGTTCCCCAAATAGCCACAGTCTCTGGGCAAGAAGACACCAGTGCCTATTAAGGAACGGCTGGCAAAGGTCTTGCTGTGCAGACGGAGCAATTTTCCAGGAGCCTTGAAACTCAATTAATACTTAATAGCAAGTATGTCACTCCATCACAAGCTACAGGTTCTCTTTATAATGAAGAGATCAGTCTTGCTGACTGCTGGAATAAACAGACTTCCACTTTGGAGGAAAGTGCTGCTTTCCTGTAACAGGAATAAAACATTGAGACAAATGACAGTCAGTTGACTAGATGTTATTTTAAATTGTACACATCCTTTTGAAGACTTTTTAATGGCAGGGTGAAGAGTAAAAGCTCTTTTTGCTCAGTGTAACAGAATACAAATACACACACAGCGAAGAACAGAAAATAATGCTCCCATATTCAATGCTATTCCATGAAGGTGATATTCCATCTGCCCGTTGCCAGAAATTTGCATCCCATATTTTGGCAACTGTGCGTCTCCCTGAATTTATATGGGGTGGTTGCCAGAAGGGCACTATATCTTGTTTGAGGATCCTTCAACCCAGAGTTGTTAAAAAAAGACGCCTGTTGGAGAGGATGCACGTCCAGCCTGGGGAAGGCAGGAGGTGGAACAAAACTGTCTCTAAGAAAAATGAAGCCTATATGTCCGGCAGGTAAGAAAATTACATTCATTCTCCTGTAAAGAGTATCAGAAAGGAAAGTGTGGTCTCACACTGGCCTCTATTCACCACTGCATTACTTAAAAGTTCTCCTCTACTCAGAGATCTGACTCTGTTTCATCTAGTTATTCTGTAGCTTCCATAGTTAATACCTTCCTTCTCCTGTTCTCTGGGAGGCAAAATGCATCACTCCAGGCTTGCAGCAAGTTCCCAAAATGCCAGTGACGTACAAACTCAGAGAGACCACAACCTGGGTGGCTATGACTTGTAGACCAGCTAATGTGTGTTTTTGCAGATTACAGATACAGATACCTCTCTGTGATCCTCAGATATCCAATGCTTCTGTGAGCAGGACAGTAAGAACAGCTGGATATGAACAAGTGACTCAAGAAGTGGCTTCATCCCCTGTGCCATTTAGAGAATCAAATGATGTCAGTTTTTTGGAGCAGGCTTGAACATGCTTGTACAACCCAGCACAGTGGTTTATATTTGGCTTTACTATTACTGCTAATCAAGGAGGATATCCCAGCAACACATTAATTCAACTTCACAGCTTTGCTTACCTTCATTCACACTCTGACAGTGAGTGATGAGTAACACTTATTTAAGAGATGGTTGTATTTTTATTCATTACACACAACATGCTGCTTCTGAGGAGAAACCAGAACCCAGTAAGAAAAGCACAAACCCAACAGTTCAGTTGTTTCAATTTCCAGCTGGTTGGCACATTTGATATCTCAGGCGAATAATAGTTAAAGCTAAAGCTTATCAAAATAGGTCCATATCCCTTTGCTAGGTGCACTTGGGAGTGAGCTGTGAGTAGAACTCTTGCAGGGGAGGGTCTGCATGGCCAACTCTCCTAGAAGTTGGGTCCCATCATCTGCAGCACAGTAACCATGTCTCAAGCCTTGGGCCAGCTGCACTCCCAAGTTTCAACTCGTGGTGACTTGTTAAAAAGTTTTTCTGAGTTCCCCTCCCCACCTAGGTGGGGAAACCTATGGGGTACCCACAGAAATACTCACCCCAAAGAGTGAGTTTGGCAAAAATTATTTTTAGCCAAAACCAGAGGAGCTTATAGATATCAGCCGACAATTTACATTTATGCATCTACCAGTGCTGAGCAGCGAGTATGTCAATCCCCTAATGCCACAGGCACACTTCTTATGGCCAGAAATATCCTATTTACTTAATTCAACTTTATTTTCAGTATAGTGCTCAAAGAGTAACTGCAACTTGATATAAATCTCAAATTTGTAAACTTAGCAAGAGAGAAACTCAGGACTAAGGAGGGCTGTGCAAGGGAAAAGAAACCCAGTTTAGAAAAACATATTTGTAAGAGTAAAACTTCAGTATTACCTGAAAGCAGTTAAGTATTCTGTGTCTCCCATTGGTGGATCGAGGCCACCAGTAAAGGCCATGTTAACATTGAAGCCAACTCCTGCTCCTGTGCCAACCTGAAAAAGGGAGACAGTGCTCTCAGTTACACGTACGGAAACAGTGAAATCTGGCAACGCATCTCAGCCGTCTGAATATTCCAACAGTTGAATAGAGATTTTGATTCAATAGCTTGGTGGTAGTGAGGTTAATTTTTCCCTCTAAAACAACCTAATCCCCAAAATAAGAGTGAAAATAAAGCTCCTCCATGCTCTGATCTTTATGACAGCTGTAGACCAGTGGTATTTGACTGCTGCTCACCCAAAAAAAACACCTCATCATCAACTGCATCTTCCTTCTCTACTGCAGGAGACTGTGTTACATGCAAGACCTTTCCTTAATTTCTATTCAGCTTTATTCAGGAGCATATTGTGAATTCCATTACAGTTGTAAATGGGGGGGAAAAAACCCACAGTTTTAATCAGAGCGAGCTCCCCCTCTGCTGGGGAAAAATATGATTCACAGAGATTTTCACTGTTTGAGGGAGATGTGGATGGTAAATGTAAGGAAATCCCCATTCTTGCACGTACCGCACAGGTCCCCATCTGCACTAACAGCAAATACCCGAGGAAGGGGAAAACTGAAAAATAAACCGGGGCTTTCCAGTAGTTCGTTTGCTAAGCAGCAGGGCCACTTTTTTCCCATCCATATTGAAACCCAAAAGCCCGTGATCAGTCTCTTCGGACAGCAAGGGAGCCAGGCAGTACCTGCTACCAGCGGCAGGTCGGCACAGGGCTCCGAGCTTCTTACACACAGCCTGTTTTTGTGGTTTATTTTAGTCCGTGCATATCATATTTTATTTTTAAAAACTTGAAAAACTGGTATAACAATACACAGCTTGAGAACTCAGGCTAGACAAAGCTGGAGGGCTTTTATTGCACATTCTTGCTTGTATGGGTGCAAATACTGCTGGTGGAAAAACACAGAGGGTTCACCCATCCACTGTGAGTTATTTACCCCTCTGTGGCTTCATTTTGCATTTTTTGTTTTATTTGATCTGGAATGACACATCTGAAAACTACAAGTGATTAAATACGGAATGGATGACACAGTGTAGTGTTTCTTTACAATACTAGATATTTTAGAAAACAGATGAGGAGATTATTAAAAGGTCAGCAAAAAGGTAGGTCTGAGAGCTTTGCGTACCCTGATGCAAAGGGCTGCTGTTGGTTCACTACAACAGTGGCACGCAAACAGGGTAATGAAGCAGTGTCACGTTACACTTTAGGGTCTTTACAGATCAACACAGAAACATCAATGTCTGCTGAATGGGAAAATATGAAATCGACAGGTTAAGAACTCTAGGAGTTTAGAGATGTAATCTCAAGTGCCTCATAGTATCCCAAATTAAGTATTTCATTTGATTTCCCTTTGACAAATCACTCTGGAAGGACAATGTTTCCTGCTAACCTAGAGGGAGAGGAAGGACGCGATGGATGTGGGAGCACCCATCCAGAGTTCAGGGAGAAAGGTCTCCCAACTTCACTGGCCCAGCCCTTGTGCTGCAGGTTCTGAGGATGCCACCAGGAACCGATGGATTTGGTGCAGCAGCATCAGCTATCAGTGCTCAAACCCCACCGTTGTGTTGTGCAATGTGAATGCAGCAGTGGCAGTGAGCGATGCCTCGGCAAGGCCAGGAGAAGGGGAGATGGAGGGGCTCCAAGGCTGTGCCAGGAAACTTGAGTGCTGGCGGCACAGCCATGGACAAACTGTTCCTCCTGCATCTAAGAAACAACTTACACTCCTAAGGGGCAAATCTTGAGAAGTACGTGGAATGTTAGGACAGCTGGCAAGGGGCTCCTCTGGAACAGGTTGTCCCATAAGGGCTGGTAAGCCTAATTGCATTGACTCTTTTTCTGCTCATTAGGAAAGAAACACACCTTCCTGCCAGCTTGTGGGGCAGGACACAAGGGTCACGGCTATCAGGACTTTGACGAGAAGGCAGCAAATACACAAACCCAAGCCATGTGTTCCCAAAGGAGAACTAACAGACAGGAGCGAGGGAGTAGTGACAGAAGCTTCTCTCCAAGCCTTGCCTGGAAGAGGGTCCCCAAGATTTTGGGTGGCACGTGAATCCCAGCCCTGAGCAGGCCCTGTCAGACACGGACGGATGCTATGCCAATCCATGCTCTTACCTCGTCAGGAGCACCACTGCCTGGAAAGAAGTTCCCATCATCATAGCGATGTAGTGAAATATAAAGAACGTTAGGATCGTTGTAGAAAGCTTGCTGAGTACCATTCCCGTGGTGAACATCCTTCGGGGACAGAGATTGCATTATATGAGGGAGGTTAGCACCTTAGTAAAGATGTAGATTAAAGACATCAACTTGGGATTCAGAGGGCTTTTCTTTGCTGTTGTGCTTTGTTTTCTGCACTTCCCTGATCTAGCTGAAGCAGTTTATCACAAATGAGAATAACCTGCCTTTCACAGTTGGCTGCAGGTTACAGTCCTTGTTTAATACATAGGATAAATGGAGACAGACACAACCTCAAGCGTGTATCAAAAGTGAGGACAGGATCAATTTACTTGGATGGAGAGAACTGGATTACATACTCGGTCTTGGGGGATGGAGAGACTCTGTCAGCTACCCCAAATTGGCATCTTCAGTTGGTATCAGTGGTCACCCCACAGAAAAGCGCTCAACAAAGTTGTGTTGGAACCAACAAGGTTCAATAAATGATACAAACCCATTGC
The DNA here is from genome assembly GCA_020746105.1 of Trogon surrucura. NCBI lineage: Eukaryota > Metazoa > Chordata > Aves > Trogoniformes > Trogonidae > Trogon > Trogon surrucura. The sequence continues at coordinate 46,741,555 of CM036621.1, read as the reverse complement.
CCAGATCCCCTTTTGCATTGCTACTTGGTGCAGAAATGCAATCTAACAGGACAGGTATTCAAAATGTTCCTTCCTGACATGAAAAACACTTGGTGAGAGGTGAGGAAAAGGTTCTCTATCCAGCAGGTCAGAAGAAAAATAGATTCATTTTAACTTGTGGGTCCTGCCCATGGGAGATTTGTGGCAATATAATCAAATCCGATACGCAGCAACCCAAATGCCTTCACAGCCACATAAAAACATTCAAAATTTTCTGTTAAAAAAAATTAAATAAACCTATCTGCCGCATTTTTAAATCCGTACATCACCACAGCAAAATCCCAAGCAAGCTCTTTCCCAACTCGGCTGTGCTGTCTGCAGTGAGTTTCAGTGCCATGTTCTAATCTAGATGCCACTTCTGACTGCCTGCCCGCTCGCTCGGAGGCAGCGCTGGCCCAGAGGCAGGACACTGACACCATCCAGACCAACGGTCAAACTGTGTCAGACAAGCTGCCTGCTGTCAAGCTGTCCCTCTCGGTAACCAGTCCTCACAGCTTGAAAAGAAAGTTGGGATGGACCATTAACAGTTAAGGTCAAAACTTCCAGAAAAAAAACACCAAAACACAGTGCAGTTTGCAGTTGCCCATTCTTGAGACTGTGTTAAGTTGTTTTTTTTCTAGAAAGTAACTGCTTACTAATTACAATTTTATTCTGAAAACTATGGACCCTTTAAGAAATTTTTGTTTTCTTAAAACACTCTAATGGAAAAAAAATCCAAACTTTAAAAAACAAATTTTGGCTTGCAGACCACAGGCAATGTTTTCCTCACTGACTTACAAAGGCAGGGTTGCCCTTGAACGAAAAAGAAAAAAAAAATAGAGTAATTTCCACCTGTTCTCCTGAAGGGTAAGAACTGACATTTACTCACCCAGTCCACTATAAGGATTTTGCTGACATTCAGCCTTTGCTGGAGCAGCTTGGCCGCGATTGCCACGGAGTTAAAATAGCAGAAACCCCTGGAGGTGATGAGAGGAGGAGAAGAGAGGAAAAAGTGTTAATTATAGGTTTCCTTGGTCCCAATGCATTTATCATCCAGATATGACAGAGCAGGAGGAAATTTCTTCTGCTCTCTTCTATCCTCCCTGGGAGATGCATGTGTGCTCCACCAGAAACACAAAACAAGCACGCAGCAGCAGGCGTCCTGTGATCTCTCTGGAAACAGGGAACGTTTCACACTTGCCGAAGCCGGCTGCGATGAGATGCTGCTCGGTGCCAGCTGCCCATGGGACCTCCTGTACTGCACAGGAGAGATGGGGACAGGAATGGATGGAGAGACATCAAAATGCTGGGTCGAGGGGAACTCCACAGCAAGAGTTTGTCTCCCACCAAAAAGCGCTGAAATACCTGAGATGTGAAATTTCAGCACACGTTAAGCCAGATAAACAAAGCCAACGTGACTTATGCACAGCACCCTGCTTCAAAAAGGGTCTGATGGCAAAACCCCTGTTATATTAAACACATGCCAGGTGCCCATCTTTAGGTTGTGCTTTTCAAAGCCTTCCCACTCTAGCCCTCTCCTAATTTAGTGCTGTGACCCCACGACACAGTCACGTTTGTTATTACTGCTATTACTTGTGTATCCCTGCTCTCCTCACATTGGACATGCCATCGAAATTTAATTTAAAATAATGCACAACAGTAGAGCAAATAAAAGCATCAGTGCTTTTTCAAAACATGACTGTAATGCTGATTTTTGCTAAAAACCACACACTCAGAACCACTAAGGAGGACCTTGCCCTCTTCCAGAGGGACCTTTGAATATAACACCATCTCGCATATCAATAAGCAATAAATTTTGCAACAATAACCTAACAAACCACCTTTCTAACTTCCAGCTGTAGATCACACAACAGAGAAACCCCGAAGCAAGTTGATAAAGCCCATAAGCATACTTACATGGGTGTGCTCTCTTCTGCGTGGTGACCTGGAGGCCGAACAACAGCAAATCCATTCTGCACACAAAAAGTAAGAAAACGGAGAAGTCAGACAGGAAGGAAGGTTTATTGCACAAAGACGGATGCAGAGGTTGCAGCCAGAAGCATTAATTCTGCTTTAGAACTACGTAGTCATTCTCAATGGTTTTCTCACAAGTCCGTAACAGTGGGTGATGCTCTCCTTTGTTTTGGAGAGAGGAAAGAAGTCCACATGAATTTTATAGGAAACTGGTTGGTACAGTATTTCCTTCCATTCAGGGAAACGAAAATATTCTGCATGAGGTCACTGAAACATCAAACGGGCTGGCCCAGCTGAAGGCAACAGCAAGACCCTCAGATAACGCTGGAGCAGCGATTTCATTTGCTGCTCTGGTTTCTTTCTTCCTCTTAATCGGTGTGTAAGAACCTTCACCAGGAGCCTCTTGTCCACTTGCTGATATCCTCAAAGATTTTCATGACTAAAGTCAGATGGTGCCGTTAAAATGAAGCAAACTGGACCTCCTGCATAACACAGCCCTGAGCCGAGTCCTCTGTTGAGCCTATATCAAAGCCAAGTTTTATTTTCATACCAACCTTCAGCTCTCCTGTGGCCACTTTGAAAACAAGCTCAATGACACAGCCCACAGCCAGGCGAGCGGCACCGGATGAGTGAACTTCATTCCAAATCGTGTCACTGTCGACCTAATGGAGACACACAGGAACCACGTTTAGGAGCAATGAGGACAGCCAGGAAATGGAGACTCACGTTCTATAAAGAAGCCATTCATACGTCTTGAATGCATAAAGCGCATTACATTTAAATGCATTAATATTAAATGCATTAAATTGCAGAACTGATCTTGGCAGTACCAGGGCTGGGGATGTCACCAAAGACTGTAACGTCACCACTACCAAGTGTCCATCCAGCTGAACAACACTCAAGAGATGATCATCTGTAACAGCTCTGCAATGCTAAAGGGTCAGTGCTGTGACACAGGAGCGAATCCAGCATCTTGAACACCGTAAAATTGCAGGTGTCTCCCACCACCATCACGGTATCAGTATTTCTCTTTGGAAAGAGAAACGAGAGACTGACCCCAGACGAAATAAAAAGGTTTACGAAATCATTCAATGATTATATAAAATAAAAATAAATAAAAACACAATAAAGAAGGATGTTTAGTAATGAACATTTAAAAGACACCCGCCCAGGACTGCCAGGGTAAGGTTACGCTGACAGTGGCTTCCTTGGGGAACCACAAGATCAACTCTGTCTCACCAAACCTAACAACAGACCTTCAACATCTAGCTACTACCTATAGACATTTACTTCAACGCAAAATAATTGACGGGACCACCATCCTTTTTATCTTCCCCCTAAAAATGTGCCAATAGGCCAAAGACAAGGCAAGGCATTCTGCAGACAACCCCACGCCATTACTATACCAGATCATGTCCTAATTTAAACAACCATCCCAACAACTAGAAGAAGACAAGATTAGTTTGCAGACACACGATGAAATGCCTGGGTTGTTTTTTTTTTGTTTTGTTTTTTTTTTTGTCACTGCCATTCAGCCATGACTCTGCAGAGAGCAGCAGGGGAAGGACGGCTCCCAGGGGGCTGTTTCCAGGCTGAAGCTCTGGATCTCCTCTGCTGCAACCCCAGCTGTCCTGCACGCAAGTGATGAAAACCAAGCTTGTTTGCTTCTTGCCAGTCACAGCCTTCAGAAAAAAACAGACTGCTGGGACCATCCCATGTCCGGCCAGCTCGGCTGCCCGGGAACATCACAGGATAAATGTAAAATTTCTCCATGTGAACAATCACCAGCTATTTTTCTCATTTTACTCTGTGTTGAGTGTATTTATGGAAACAATGGCAAGGGAGAACGAAGGAAAGAGATGATTTGTTTTGTCTGGCATTCAGTCTGCTCACTGAGCTGTGGGGAAATGCAAGTCACCACACAGGAGATTGATCCACCTCCTTCACGGCTGTGCTAAAGCCAGGAGAAATTGTCCCAGGCCTCTTATTAGGGATGGCTTCTGGCAGCATCTGCCCCGAGGATGCTTTTGAAGTCACAGTAAACCAAGAATGCATTTGGAGAGTACCAAAAGCCATCTCCGTGCGGCAACGCTGCCAATACGTGCACTGTGGAAAAAGCCACCACGCCAGTGGAAAAGCCCCACAACGACTATTTGTGGTAGGAGGGCTCCCCCAGGGCACCCCATAAATTTGGCCAGTGTCATAGCAACGGAAGTATGATGGGGTCTGAGTTACACCTCCAGGAGTACTAGATCAGTACTGTACGTGTGCAGGAGATGGGACTGATCTCACCACATCCCTCTGAAAGCCCTGAGCAAGGCAGGAAGAAGTCCAAGCTGCTTCTCCTCCCCACTGTCCAGTGCGTCAATGCTCTGCGAGGGCCCGTCCTGGGGCTCCTCATCAGTAGTCCTGCGAAAACGTCACGGCAACGTCAAGCTGCTTTGCAATCAGGATGACACTGCTACATTTCCTCAGGGGACCCAGAAGTCTTCATCCTCAGACCCTCTTCCCCCAGTATCTGTGAGTGGGAGGCACTCATGGTTTAAACAACAGAGGACATCTACTTGCCTTTTGCTCACCTGACCGCCTCAGTGCCCTCGGTCTCGCTGCTCAAGTAAGATGCACCACGCACTCTGAGCTGGGCATATCTAATCCATCTCTGAGGATATCTAACTCATCTATGAGTACATCTAACCCATCTTTTTTGGTCTTGAAAGAAAATGCTGGAGGATGTCAGTAGCTCAGAGCTTTCCTCTTTGTCTGGTCACAGCAAATACCAGGTCCCTTCCATGCATGTAGAATTGCAGAAGGCTATCTTCATTCACTGTAAAGCACCAGAGGAAGGGAAATAACAAAAACCCCACCAAATTCACACATCCTAAGCGTGGCTTTAACTAAGGAATCAACAGATCCTCGGATCTCCTCAGATATCCATTCATGCCAGCCTTCCCCATAATGTACACAGAAGTCATCTGTGCCTGAGCCAAGCCCTTTGATGTCTGCAGAAAATGGGCTCGTGGGCAGCTCTTCCAAGAAAAATGAGGAGAGCAAGACAGAGTGGCTTTAATGAGTTATATTTTCCGCAGAAAAAAACTAAATACTTAGAAAAAAGTATTCTACCTGTGACTTAAAAGACAATTTCAAGGACTCTGCCATGGCCCCACACTCAGCTCCCCAGCGGGAGGAGGACTGGATCCAGAGATGTCTGCTGCCACACACAAACTCTCCACTGCCTCACTCCACGTGCAAACATCTCCAAGATAAGGATTTAACACCCAGCCACCTTCCCCAGAATGGATGTCTGGAGACCACTGGGCCCTACTCCAAGGTAGCACTTCATCATCTGTGTGACTGTGTTTGAACAGTCCCACTGAAGTCATCAGTGCTCTGCAGCAGCGGGGCGTAGGCTCTGCCGCTGTGGAAAATGTTATTAATGCAGCCCTGAGCCGGGCTGCTCTCCGGCTCTGAAGGTGCTGCTGTTCGGTGCACGGGCTGCTGTTGACCCCTCCATCATTCCTGAATTCTGAAGTTCATTACGGGGAAGACGCTATTTGGCTTTCCCTGCCTATAAGCTCTTTGATGTAGCTGCCATCACAGGAGTCGTTGCTGGGACAGCACATCAAGCCTTACCATCTGGAAGGACTTTAGGAGAGAGGAAGCATATTTCTTGCCTTTTGTTGATCCAGCAGCATATATTTTCCTTTTTTTCCTGAGCTGGAGGATACAACTGTGTCAGAGATACTGAGTCTTCCACATCTGCCGCTGTTGGATGAGCAGCAGTTGTCCTGGTCAGCACACTCATCTTGAAAATAGTATTAATGCCTTTGTCATTCTAATAAAGAAGCTGCTGCTTCTCCTAGATGAGCCGGTAGGAGAGGGCTCCTTTAGAGGTGAGGAATTCAGAGGGAATTCAGCACCTGAGACCTGCTGCACGCTCTTAACCTTCACAGCATATACCACTATTAGTAAATGACGCGGGAATGCAGAAGAGGAAGGGTCAACAGCTTGACGCAGGCTCTCTTCTATGAGGAATATCTAAGATGTTTCAGGGGGAAACCCCAAAAGAGTTTTTCATTTCTTATAAACTTGAAGTCTTTATTAATATACATGCTGAGATTCCTACTCACATTGTACACTGTACTATACACTAACGTGCAGCTATTTCAAAATGAAACGAGGGTCTTATAGTAAAAGGTTTCATTATTCTAACCTTTTCTTTAGCTGAAGAGCTATGCAGACAAGAAACCAAGCTGAGGACAGGTAGAGAGACAAGTTGTGCCGCAGCTCCAGACTCTGCAAAGCGAAGTGGTTGTGCTCTTCCCTCATCACCATGCTCAGGTGACGGCAGCACACACCATCTGTGCTGCCAGCAAGTTGTCTTTACCTAACCCTGTCTCCTACCGCTCTAAAGCACTGATTAAACAACCGTGCTCACATTTTGTTCTCCCAAGACTTGCTAATTAGTTTTTTCTTATTTCCATTCCACGGAAGTAATTTTCGTTGTCTCTGCTCCACAACCATGTGCTTTGCTTGGACAGGTCAAGATTTTTATACGTTCTAATCAAGACCTTACAACCAGAAACAGAATAACGTATTCCAGAAGAAATAAAAAAACATTAAGAATTTTTTTTTTGAAGCCCTAGATCCCTGGATATTTTTAGAATGTGCACAGAAAAAGAAAATACTACACACGAAAGTAAACAAAGCTATTAGCTATCAAAAGATCAAGTGTCTGAGTGTTTTGAAGAAGTTGGAAGCAAGTATTCTGGAACTATTGTGCAGATTTTCAAAGCTCGAGCTCCTTTCTCCAAAATCTTCGAATTATCCTAGATTAGGTAACGCTCTGGTGCATATAAGTCATACATTAAGAAAAGCATGTGTGCTGCATAGAAGCGAAGGTAATGTCCTAAGTAAAAATACCACATACTGCACTTGCAGATGCTGCTGAAGATCAGCAGGAATAAATTACTGTTGTTTAAATCAGAGTTCACATCTGTTGATGTAAGTGCTTCTGTGCTTTTTTCCTTTCCCACTAGGATTAGACGTCTGCAGATGGGAGGTTTGTTAGTGTCAGTAACAGCGATGTGAAGGCTTCCTCGCATAAAAACAAACCAATGAGGAGAAAAAAACCCCAACTTGACAGGAGTTTCCAAGCACCGGGGAACAAAACTAACCTTTTTCTCACTGATTTTGAAACACCGCAACTTAGTTTTTGAAGAGAGGTTGAAAGGCGTTATGCCAAGAAGCTAGTTGGTCTAAAACTTTTCCTGCTCCTTCACTCTTTAAAATCCTCAGCTTCGTTCGCTGGTAAGAACTCATTCATGGTTGCCCAAGCTCCAGACTTCATGCCAGTGCTTCAGGTGCTTCTCCTCCACAAATGGCTCTAAGTCACCTCTCAGATTCATCTGTTCTTCTAATCTATGTAACATTCGCTGCAGAAGTGAATTACCTTGTTTAACTGTTTGCAGAAGAAGGACTTGGTTTCAAGCTTTCCAGCCCATAATTTCATCTGACACCCTCAGATCCTGAATTATAAGGAACAGCAACCATTCAGCTCTCACCTGCTCCAGGTGAGTCCCCCTCCAGCCCACAGGCATTATTTTGCATCCAACCCTGAATTTAATGTGCTACATTACTTTTTTGATGTCATGACATCACCTGTATTTCTTCGCAAGCAGCTTTCACTAGGAAGACCGACCCTCTGAACTGCAACATAACCAGCAATAAATCCAAAAGAGGATCAATCCCACCTTATTCCACTAATTTTTTATTTTTTTTTATTTTTTTAATTGCATCATGTTTGCCCCCTGGAAAGCATTTGGCAATATCAAGCTCTCCAGGGGAATTCTCCTCACAAAGCAGCCAGCCAGCTGGAAAGCTGTCTAGTGTTGCGGTGAGCTGAATGCAGACCCATGAAACATCCCCTTGATCGTTTTTATTATTGACAAAATCACAGAAAAAACCTCTGCTGAAATAAATCCCTTCTTCAAACCTGGGCTACAAACCACTGGTAGGCAGGGTGATATCCTGCAGGTGCTCTGATCACCAAGTGCACCCGATGCTTCCTCATCATCAGAAAATATTCACCAGTATGAAGTAACTGGAGCCCCCACAAGCTTAGGGCTGCCTCTCCACAACTTCCTCAACTTATAAGAAAAAGATAAACCAGAGACTGATTACTGCTCAGCCATGAGCAAAGTTCTGCCAACCTGGCAATCTCGAACAAGGGAGAGTCTAAATAAAATTCCATCACTCAAAAAAGCTATATGGCCACCTTGCAGCCTGAAAACGGCCTGCCAAATGACAGCAGAAAAACACGCCTTAAGCCCTCTTGCTAGAACAATTTGAAGTAATTTCATTATGCCGCAACAAGCACTCGATCTCCCAGCGCTATTCACATGCCGAAACTTCTCGGACTTGCATTACACCTCCTCTCACACTAAAATTCTTCTATACAACTCCTATATTCTTCTATAACTGATGTTTTACCTGAGGGTCTGACTTTTTAAAATTATTTTTTCCTGATTTCCTCAAAAAAAAGAAAATGTCAAAAAAACCGCCCCCAACCAAAAAAACCCACCAAAACGTGCATCTCAAAAACGTCACGTCACTCTCTTTGGTGCAGAAAATAATTTGCTTTTCATCTCCTACTGAAAGGCGTGCTCCGTGGCCCCAGCTAAGATCCCACTACGGGGCTTCTTCCAGCAGTTTCCCATTGCAAATCACATCAAGAGCAACTTGTCTCACAGAACTGGCACGCTAACAAAGACTACAGCTTTCCTTCTACTTCTTCAATAAACACACCACGCTGCTACGCCAGATTTCTTGACAAATCTCACACTTCGAAAGACAGTAGAAAAACGGGGTTGAAAGGACCTCATGAGACCCCTGCACGTCTCTCCCACCCCAAAGGAGATGGGAGCTTAAACCCATCCAGAGCACGTACGAACGCAAAGCACTTAATGTGTGCTACAGCCAATTGTTCCGTACTGCGGCCTCGCTTTCCCCACAGATCTACAGCTGGGGCGCACATATGCACTAGAAATGCATCTCAAAAGCAGAGAAAAAAGCGTGTTTTCTTGCATGAAGTGCACAAACAGCTGGCACGGTATCGCGAGGTAACCGGGGAAGGAAAACCAAGCAAAACAACAGAAAGCCATTTTTAATGAAAAATCTGACTATCGTGTAGTTGGTTACTAGTAAATTACTGGTTTTAAAAAGCTTTTCTTAGAAAATACGAAAATCACCTGTTAAGGTTGCTAAAACACTCTACGAAAGTCAGCAAATCTTTTATTTAACATTTAAGGGTCTGTGGAGACAACGGACCGGCACGTTATCTGCGAATGCTATCTTTATTACAAGCATATCGATAATACCAGCTCTGTGGCGTTTCCTGCCTTGATTTAGGATTTAATGCAAGACTTCTGCGACCGCGCTAGGCTCAGGCGCTGTCTCTACTTGTTACCATTCAGTCTTCATTTGCAAATGATAATTTTTGCTTTGAATGGCATGCCTGACTGCGGGGCAGAGTAAATCCAAACCTTTTAAACTCTAGCCAAAAATTTGCCATGAATTAGGAGACTGCAGCATATTTACAATACAAAATAAAATATCTCTACAAGTGCTCAGCAGTGGCGGTATGAATAAACGGCGATTATTCTCTTTTTTTTTTTTCCTTCTTTTCTTGACGGGATAATTTTCAAAGCAGCGATTTTGCAAAGACTCAGGAAGAAAACAATTTTGTTTCATTTCCATAACAGAATCCAGACCTCTAAATTCAACCTCACGAGCTACAATTATGCATAAGAACTACCACTGTGAATTTTCAAACACAATGCCTTTTATTGTCTCTTCTCATTCTTTTCCCTTCCTGTTCTCTGAGATTTTCTGTACTGTCACCCTCCACAGAAACTTTAGAGCAGAAAGTCTGACTTGAAAGGAAAACTTTCAAATTTTCAGGCTTCAAAGGAAAACAACAACACAAACCTTCCACACAAGGTATTTGAGCCATATTTGGGGTTTTTTTTCAGCCTTATGGGAACAAACAACAACAAAACCAGTCTTTTTGTTATACGGAATCTTGAGAGATGAAGACTAACGTTGAGCAACTTACTATTTACAGAAATATTGCCCTTTGGTATCACTATTTTATTAATATGTTTTCCACCTGCACTAGGAGGCAGGCACCTCTGAAGTACAAATACTGAAGATGAAACACCTACGCAGCACGAAAAGCACATCTTGCTTTCTCCGTAGAAAGCATTTTTGGATGCAAGGGTTGCTCTCAAATGTAGCAATCTCTAAGCCATTAAACATCACTGCCTGGGAAATGAGGTTTCTCCTCCTAAAAGCCAGAGACGAAACATGCCCATGAATGTCACACACACTTCGGCTCTCCAAAATAGCTTAAAAATCTTCACGCTGCTTTTGAAGAAAGGCACGTGAGGCCGTCGCTGCAACCCCGCGCCCCAGGCAGAGCCTGTTTATGGGTAACATCTGGTTGCAATTACCCACTTGATGGAATGCGAAGCAACAATTTTTGTTACCAGTGGGACCGGGAGAACAAACAGGACATTATTTACACATTAAAGAGAGTACTCACCCCGACACCACCGCAAGGAAGCCTGACAAACATTGACGTTAGAGAACCTGTAGGAGAAAAAAACAGACCCTGTAAGTCAAAAAGTCAAAGTTCACCAGATTTTGGTCAGGTTTTATGGCGATGCTGCAATCTTTGTGAACACACTAACAGACTTGGGTTTTCTTGCAACTTTCAGAAAACCCACAGCCAACCCTGTTATGTTACAAGGCATACTACAGACACAATGTACACATTTGGGCTTGTTCAAAAGCCCTTTCAATATAAAAGCCTTCTATAAATCACTTATTTTTATGCAAGGTTTGTGTGCCGTCCTACGTTTCAAGCAGTCATGCTGACTATAAATGATTGAAATGCTACCAACAACAGTTCAGCATGTCTTCTCAGATGAAGGTTTTAAGCCCTTTCAACTGAAGGAGGATAGGAAATCATAAAAACACCCTAATTATGAGTCATCTGCAGTTACTAGAAGACTTTGGAAAGCATGAGCTTCATAAAAAAGGAAGACAGAAAGTAAACCGGTCGCAAGCAAAGAAAACGTGTTTTGACTAAAAGAACAAAATCAACTTTAAGAATTTGAGAAAAATGGAGAAAACCATCTGCGGGGCTAATTTTGCATCTGCAAGAATTTTAACATTGCTGTCTGTGCTTGCGTATGAGCAAATTATCCCCCGCTCAAAATTCTGCAGGTTTAAAAACTGTACACTGAAACAAGAACATGCTGTTTCATATCCATCACCACCCTACGTGTATGACTTGTACACGTGGAGAAGGAAATATGTGCACGCAGACACTGTAAAAGATCTGGAGTACACTGCCTGAGATTCATTTGCATGAGACCCATTTAAAGTTAACGAAAGCTAATAGTGAAATAAACTGGGTTGAGGCTTTTATCCCCTCACCAAACCAGATTCCTGTTCTGATCACGTCTATACTGAAAGAATAAATTTCCTTAAATGACAACTATGAGCTTTGTAGAGCGTGAATTAGCCAAGACAGCAGACAGACATTACTGAGGACCATGCTGGTGTCAAACATATCGCAGACACATACGTTAGCCGTGACTGAAAGCTGAGTTAATGCATCTGTATTATTAATCTGAGTGCACAGCGAGATTCACTCTTTGATTAGATCCACACGAAAGTTCTTAGATCATCCTGCCTTGGACCTCCTGTCAAACCTTTCACTGCTAATCCACCCATTATTTCGATATTTATCTTCTTGACAATTTACGACCGCTCTCCACAAATTAGAAGCAGCCTTATTTGCCTAAGTTTAAACTTGTTCAACAGCTTTCAAAGCTTTACACTGTCAAATGAGAGATGGATTCATATTTTTCACCCTCAGACTTTCAAGAGCTTTAGCAGCATTTCCAGGGCTAAGTTGCACAACCTGCCTTGAAGGACACCACCTTCAAACCTCCCTGATAATACATGGCAAAGCAAGTATTCGCGATGCTGGGAGCTCCCTGGGAAAAGTAACTCCATCAGTGGTGGGCTGCCATTGCAAGTCTCTTCTGCATTTGTAAAGGATGGCATTCTTTGAGAAAGGAGTAAGACTCAGAAGTAATGAGCTACAGGACAGCTGCAGAAGTAAAAGTAATCAGCAGAGCCACAATGACGCCTGCTTATAATTCTGAAAAATCTGAACTATTTACTCCTTTCCTGCTTTCTCGTAAAGAACTGCCAGACGAAGGGACATCCCTCTTATCATTTGCAGAAGCTTAAAAAGAAACATCCCGTGTTTTCATCCTCCAGCTTTACAAGCTCTTCCTTTCAGGCTGAGGTTTCTTCATGCTTCTTCTTCACAGACATATCAAAGGCAAAGAGTTTACAAGGAGTCAGCCACCGGAGTCGTACACATGTCAAGACACTCAGGTCTAACAAACTCACATTTGCATATGTGAGCCTCACACAAACCTTTGGTCTCAAACTTCAAACCTGCCATACATTTACACTCTGACATATTTAGAAGAGCCGTGCAAAGCTGTTTTGTAAATCTAAAAGCCTTTTAAACTCTCAACAGGGGAGGGTGGCTGAAGAAGGGGTTGCTTACAGGCTTGTTCACCTCTATACATGCACACACACACTGCTAGCAGCTCAAGGCTAAAAAATGTGCCAAGTGGGTTTAGGAAACAAGGTCTAAGCTCAGCTATGAGCTACTGGGAAGCCCTTCCCACTGGAGATCCTGGAGACCTCACCTCCTGCCCACGGCTTCAGCCTCAGAAAGCTAAAAAAACCAGCTGCTTGACAGCAGCCAAGCCCCGGGTGTAGCTCCAGCCAAGCTCTAGTATAACATCCACAAATAGAGCCATAGAATGGTTTGGGTTAGAAGTGACCTTAAAGATCATCGAGTTCCAACCCCCCTGCCCTGGGCAGGGACACCTCCCAGCAGAGCACGTCGCTCAAATCCCCAAGCAACCTGGCCTTGAACACCTCCAGGGATGAGGTATCCACCACTTCTCTGGGCAACCTGTTCCTGTGTCTCACCACCCTCACAATAAAGAATTTCTTCCCAATATCTAGTCTAAATCTATCTTCTTTCAGTTTGAAACCATTACCCCTCATCCTATCCCTAACACTCCCTGATCAAGAGTCCCTCCCCAGCTTTCCTCCAGGCCCCCTTTAAGTACTGGAAAGCTGCTATAAGGTCTCCCTGGAGCCTTCTTTTCTCCAGGCTGAACAAGCCCCACTCTCTCAGTTTGTCCTCATAGGGGAGGTGCTCCAGCCCCCTGATCATCTGATTTGTTGGAAATACTGCTCCTTGACAATTTGGTCTTCTTCGCAAATCATGCTCAAATAGGCAAGATTTTGTACTGGAATACCCTCACATATTAGAATTATTCCTCTTCACTAGGAGTAAACTTCATCTCAACAGACGTTTTAAAGTTATTAAAAGGCATGATGGGTGCACGGCAAAACTACGAAATACTCACAGGCAGAGGAAGATTTTCTCATCAGATTGCCTAAAAAAGCCATCAGGAATGCTTCAGCAAAACCTGAGTAGCCTCAAATCCGATACAAATCAAATCAACTGTGTCTCCAAAACGTATCTGTGGAACTACTGACACTGATCGTGCCAAGAGTCAAAGAGGGAATGGAAAAATGTCTCAAGGGGGTCTGACATTTGAATGAGTAGAAAATACTCAGTGTTATCACATTCCACTCTAAAAATGTATCTTGCAAGGGTTATCTCCTAAAAGAAGAGGAGTTAGGGTGTCCCCCCTGCCCACTCAGCCCCACCATGCAGAGGATGACCCCTGCCAGAGGCAGGGTGCTAGCCCTGCCTGCTCCGAGCTGATGAAGCCATGGGGTCAGATGCTGGAGGACTGCGTGGATCCTAGCGCAGCAGATGGCTGGGACACACATCCTCACACACCTTCGGCACTATCGTTCAAGAATTTGCAGAGAAATCAGTCAGAGAGAAGCTGGTGCAACTGCAAACGAGGAGCGTTCTTAGATCAACCAGGGAAGATTTACGTTTCATTTCTTTGGACTGGTGGATACGCTTTACGCAAGGCGAGAGTTTTACGCTACCAAGGATATGACATCATAAATTCTTTGAACTTCACATACTAATTGCGCTATCATTCAGCCAGAGGTGTCCACTTTTCACTTCCCTGGGTTTTGAAGAGGTGGCAAGTTAGCTATAAATACTGTGCTAATTGCATGTTTAAACAACTGGTTAATAGCTTTCCTCTTTGGGGATCTAATGTACATACTGAGTACGTTGCAAAATGTTTCCAGCTCTTTTGCTGCGACTGCTACATCATGCAGCTCATCAAGTTAATCCTCCTTTTATATCATCCGAAGTCAGGCTAATCCCAAAATAAACTTTCTCAACTTCTAGGTTCCAGAACTGTCTTTTTGCTGACCCCCACATGAGAACTTGCCAAAGTGCCCCTCCAGCCTACCACCTACTGCTGCACAAAGTAAAGGGAGAAGATGGTCTCTCCATGGAGGTAAGGTGTTAAAATCCATGTGGTTTGGTTGCTATGGTAGGGTTGGTTATCTGAACAACCACTTTTTTAAGTGTTTTTGCAGGGAACACATTTATATTTTACAGCAGACGCAGCCCTGTTTCAGGAAGATCCAGTATCCAGTGAAAGGGATAAACAATCTAAATTTAATCCGAATTAAACAAATATTAAGACTACATAAGAGGCCCCTGCATCTCTCTTGCAGATTATCCACACAAAACTGACAGCTATTTGTCTATGCAGCTGGTTGGTGCTGCAGATTCACGTCCTTAGTAGGGTGTTCCAGTTCCTACCTACAAATGAAAAACTTTCTAATACGCAGAGAAGAGATATAATCAAAGGATATAATAAAAGGTCTGGATTACCCTCCCTCCTTCAGGGAAACCTCCTTTCAGAGCTTGAAGACATCAAAGAAAGGAAGTTTAAGGAACTACCTGAACAAAAAGAGATGTATCTTGACCTGCTCTCAGGCAGAAAACAAATGGAGGTGGGAGGAATCCTCTTGGGAGCTGCCTAGGGCTGAGGATGGGGCAAGCCCTGCAGCCCATCTTTCCTGCTGCTACACGTCAGGGCTGAGGAGAGTAGTGTGTGTGTTAGAGGTCAGGAAGAGAAGACCCCTGCCCAGGGAACGATACCTAGAAGTTTCTTGCTGTCCAGTTTCTGTCTGTTCAGAGGGTTTGTGCCATACAGCAGCGTGTGGGCTTCCGAGTGAACCGTCTGCAGCTCTTCTAGAGTTGCTTTCCTTCCACGAATGCACTGCAAGAAGAAAGAGAAGGTGTGATGAAATCATTGATTAATTGTTTAAATCTCATTAAAGAACTTTTTTTTTCTTTAGAAAATCATAAAGGCAGTGAGCAAATAAACTAAAATGGGTTCTTATGCAAAAAATTTCATCATAAGACAGATTTTAATCCCTTATTCAAAATACTAACCCGACATTTAGAGTCATCTTTAGATTTATGTATTTTAAAAAATACCACAGAGCATTTGTTACAGTACAAAGGTATTGTTTGACTGTCGAATATTCAGGATTTCAGGTATAAGCTGTTAGAAAGTGATTCTCTTGCATAAATGTGTCCCCTCCAAACCACCCTCTGACAGCCCCATCACGACTGTTAAGCCAACCTAAAAATTTCTCCTGAACACACGTTCTTTCCAAACTGAACCTTCAAGCAATTAAGGGTCACTTTCCGCTCTAAAACTCATCTTAGAAACCCCACAAGACTCAATCTGTTGCAAATTGTTTTCTTACACAAGGTTGAGCTGGAAGTATGGTAGCAAACATGCTCATCCCTTCTTTTGCTGCCAGCTGAAACCCAGAAGGGCAGATGAACACCCAAGTCAAAACCCTGGCTTCACTGACCATCACAGCCAAGCTTTTGGTGACGCCAGCAGAATCCAACCTCCCATTTTACAAACTGAGGATCTTTTCCCCCTTTTTTGTCATAGGGGTCTAGCATACATTTGGAGCTTATCTTTTGTAGCCATCACTCATTTGTGATGGAAGATACGTTTGTACGTACCAAGTGCTACTTGGAGATGCTAAATCTTAGGCATACAAGGACCTCAGCAGGCAGACAGCACTGGGGAGATATCAAGTATTCCAGAGAAAGCAACTGATTGCCAAGAGCAGAAAAACCCCTCACATTTTTAACTGGGAACTTGTGAGTGCCTCTGAAATGCTGGCAGAGGAAATATGCAGGGAGCTGGGAAAGTGTTGAGGTTGGGGCTAAGTCGAGCAGTGGCCACGAGAGAGGGGAAGGAGTTGTTTAGAAATAAGGATTGTTTTGCTTCAGAAAAAAGCACACACTCCCCCTCCTCAAGGAAAAAAAAAAAAAAAGAAGGTATT
Source organism: Trogon surrucura (assembly GCA_020746105.1). Taxonomy (NCBI): domain Eukaryota; kingdom Metazoa; phylum Chordata; class Aves; order Trogoniformes; family Trogonidae; genus Trogon; species Trogon surrucura. Next base: position 46,725,136 of record CM036621.1, on the reverse strand, counting down.
TTATATGGCTTAGAACTACTTCACCATTTTTTGTCATGATTTGGATTAAAACAGTTCAAAAGGAGATTTTCACTTTGGAGAGTTGTTTCCTACGGAAGGAATGCCAGGATTATTCCACTCTGCAACGGTAATACTAAAATATAAATAGTCAATAGCAAAATGTTGGAAGGCTCTGAAAAGCCTCTTCTAGTGGTTGCAGGATCACTGAAAGCACAAGCCTCAGCAACAAGCATCCCGCTATGCAGCCTGTGCAGGATTGCCTGTATCTCCTGCATAGCCTCTGCCCTGGTTTCCTTGAAAGCTTCCAGGTTCCTGGAGAAGCAGAGTTTCTAATGAGAATAAAAATAAAACCAAAAACGGATAGCTTAAAGGAAAAAAAAAGGGGGGGGGAAGAGGAAAAAGAAACCACACTCCTAAAAAGCATAGACATTCAAGTGGAAAACTTGTCTTGAAGAATAGGTCAAACTGTGCTTCTCCCTTCCGAGAGCTGCTGCTGCTGAGGAAGCGCTGCCGTGTGCCGCTTACTTTGCAGAAGAGTCCTACAGACAAGATGCTTCAAAGGCTTTGGCACTTCCAGTTGAGCAGCGCCTGCTTTCGCACCGTGTTGCCGTCTCGGGCTGAGCATCCCCGGGTGGAGTGCGCCAGTGGCACGGGGACTCCAGAACCTCCACCTCTGAAGCACGGTCTGCAGAACAAGCTCGAAGGGATTTTGTATTTTTTTTGGTCTCAAACCTCCAGCACAAGCTTCCATCATGTGTTGCAAAGCGCGCAGGAAATCACTTTGTAAAACTGTTGGAGGCATAAGGCAGCAGAAATCAAAGCACGGCAGGAGCACTGGTGCACTCTGCCTCTCCTAATTTTGGCATTTCTGCTCTCCAGTTCCTCTTTCATTTTCTCCACGCTCTGCTCCACTACCTAGGTTTCCTGAGGGGAACGCTGAGGCAAAAATACATCATCCCATTAAAAAGGTAATAATCACAAAAATGCTAGACCCAGAAGGGATGGAAATATCTGGCAAATCTCCCTTCAACTTTCATCCGGTCTTCCTTTTTTTGTTTGTGGTGAGCCTGCCTCAGTCCCCTCTTGCAGACTTTTACAGCTTCCCTCTAACCCATATGCCAGCTCTTTTCCTTTGAACAAGATGTACTGACCCATTTTCAGCTGCTACATTTAGAGGCCGTTCAGAAATAGCATTTTGTATTTCTTGGCGTTATGCGAGGAGACCAGAAGAACGGCAGCTCCTTGCAATAACACACCAGCTCCTCCACGGATGCAAACGGCTTTCAGCTCCCCAGGACAAGGAAGGGCTGCTCCTGTCTAAAGCAGGTGGCCCTACAAAGAAATCCAAGCTCTGTGCTCTTAGCAGGGTATCAGTGCCTCTCCCCCAGACCCCCACACTGAAACAGAAACTATGAGTGGACGGGGAACTTCCTTTTGTGCTGCAAGCAGAATGCATTCAAGAAAACGCTACTACTCGCTGAAATACGTATCACAAATATCACAGGCAAACATTGCCTGCTTAGAAAGGATTGTGCTCAAGAGGCTTTTGCACCTTTCTCATCTCCCAGCTCATGCGTCACAAGCCTTGGCCTTGGCTCTAACACGAAGACGTCAAGAAAATTAATTGAATTCCCCAAAAATAAAGCTAGAGAAGAAAACATATTGCTCACTCCTGTTTCTAGAGCCATCACAACTTGCAGCTCAATGGCTCAGCCTGCCATCCACACTCCTTGCTTACTCAGAGCTCTTAAGTGCTCGTACTCTTACCTTTGAGACTCTGCATTGCCTATTGAGCTTGCTCACTCCACACTATCCCCACTCTTGTTTAACCTCCTTCCTGGCTGCTAAACCCTGGCTTTTCAGCTTCTTAACCTCGATGAACTATTTAGCTCTTTACCCTGTTTCCTTTGTGCCTCTCCTTGTGCAAAACCTGACCTTTGCACCACCACACCACCTGTACTCTCTTACTGCGTTATACATGTCCTTCTGCACTCTTCATCCATTTCCTTGGAGTCACCTTTTCCTGTGCATTTTGAACCAAAAAAACCCAAACCGCTAGCCTCTTTGTTTGCCTTTTAGAGTCATAGAATCATACAAACATCAAGGTTGGAAAGGACCTCAAGATCATCAAGCCCAACCTACAGCCCTACACCACCCTAACACTAAACCATCTCCTCAAGTGCCACATCCAGCCGTTTTTTAAACACGTCCAGGGATGGTGACTCCACCACCTCCCCCGGCAATCCATTCCAATGCTTCACCGCCCGTTGTGTGAAGCTTTTCCTAATATCCAATCTAAACTTCCCCCGGTGTGACCTGAACCTGCCCCCTCTTGTACTATTCCTATTCACTAGGGAGAAGAGGCCAATGCCCGTCTCGCTACAGCTGCCTTCTCACCACACAATGTTCCAAAAGCACAGAGCATGAATCTTGAGGGACCAATGGCCAGCGGCCCCCTAAAAGCCATGAAAGTAGTTACAAAGTTTTTCTCCAGAGACTGACTTCCCTACCGCCACCTCCCGCAAGGCCTTGGTGCTTTGTGATGCTACCAAGCTGGTAAAGGGCTTAGGAAAGGCTGAGGGATCTGGGGTTGTTTAGCCCAGAGAAGAGGAGATTGAGGGGAGACCTCATCGCTCTCACTCTCTACAACTACCTGAAAGGAAGCTATGGAGAGGCAGGAGTTGGTCTATTCTCCCTTGTGGAGTGATAGGACGAGGGGAAATGGATTTAAATGGCACCACAGGAGGTTCAGGTTAGATACTAGGAAGAATTTCCATACTGAAAGGGTTATCAGCCATTGGAACAGGCTGCCCAGGGAGGTGGCTGAGTCACCATCCCTGGAGGTGTTTAAGAGACGGGTGAATGTTGCGCTGGGGGGAGTCGTTTAGTAGGTTGATAGGGCTGCGACCAAGGCTGGACTCCATGATCTTCCAGGTCTCTTCCACCTGATACGATTCTATGATTCTAACCGTGGCCACAGACCGGTTCTCCAGAGTCTTCGCTGCCCAGACCCACCCTGCCCTCCAACTGGAGACCTGCCCCATGCCATGCCAGGTCATGGCTCTGCTCCGGGTCTAGTTTTTCAAGTCGGTCCCGCACAGCTGCAATCAACCTTCAGCAAACACTCCTCATGCTTTAAACAACACAGGATCGCTGCCAAGATGTGTTTGGAGACAAACCCCGCTTGAGGATCTCGTTCTTCCCCATCCTGGTCGAGCAGTCCAGGGATTTGATTACCTCCAAAAGACACAGCAAAACCCTATCGATTTCCTCATGCTCTTGATGAAGGCTGGGAAGATTACTCTATACCATGATTGCAGGTTTTCATTTGGGTGGGGGGAACGACAACACAGAGTCTTTTATTGAGATTGCTTCAATTAGTATAATTGTTGCTTTTAAATTCTGAACGTACACCAGAGTAATTGCCATATTTTATAAAGCTAACTTAATTAAACAAGCAATATTCTAAACCGCAGCTGTCGTTAAGTTTGGACAACTGCTTTCACTCCAAAGGGTCATCTTTAAACTCGTGCGACTCTGCCAGACTCTTACCTATCGCACCACAAATCTGGCATGTGTTCTCCCCTCAGCTGGATGTAAAATGGTTTTTGGACAACTTTAGCACACACGTATCTGTTTCACTGCTGAAAAATGAGAGGCAAGGAGGGAAGAGACATGTTTTTTTGCTGTTCTAAAAATATTCGTGCCCCTTCTGGATCACTTCTATTGCCTCTGAGAGAAATGGTAGGAACTCAGCACTTGGCAGGTTGTCTAGGAGCCTCTTGGCTGCCTGAAAATAGGTTTTCATAGTAAGTTTCTGAAATTTCAAAGTAAGTACTTGTTTGCATGCATGATAAAAATATTTATCTGCAAACCCTTTTCTGGCTTGGGGCATGTGTGCAACAGAAACACCAAAAAGAGCATTTCCAGCAGACACTGAGAATTGTTTGAGCTCACATGAGAAAGCAGAGCTGGGGTTTATTTTCAGTGTGCAGTGGTGGGGGAAGGAGAGCTGTTAAACTGCTTCTGGAAGAGGACAGGGATCCAGTATAGTCTTGTCTGATCCCACACAGTGTGTCCAGGATTATTTACTGCGGAGGTCACCGTGTTTTTAATCCGTGCTGAGCAACTGCTTGTAACCAACAGAATGAAGCATTACCCACACCTGGACAACAGCAAAGGGCTGTTAAGGAAGGAAGGGGAAGTGATATAGGAATGTCAAAGTTCAAAATCTCCTTTTACAAACAGGAGTTGTAAGAAATGGCCTAAACTACCTAAACACAAACGATTTTCACATCAGGCCCTTGGGCTTACTGAACTGGTTCATAATATCTGAAGGCACAGGACAACAGACCCGCAACAGCGAAGATAAAAATGAGTGGGCACAGATGTGTCCATCAGCAAGACCAGCTTAAATAAAAAATGAAGAATAAAACAGGAACTCAGCAAAAAACTAAGTGTACAGCCTGGCAAATTTGTGAGTGCTACAATCCAGGTGTTGCTGCTCTCTCATTGCAGATGTACTACAAATTCTGAAAATATTCACCTCCTTCTGAGTGTCTGTAGGGCTGCTATGCAGATGAAGCAGTTAAAATCCACTAAAAAATTGTAGCTATACGGCAGGCTGCATTGGTAATATGTATCACCATCCTCATATTAAGAGCTCTGTTAAGGTTTGCACATCATATCACGTTACTGTGGGTGCGCATAGAGGGCACAGCTCCTGCCATCCTGCATGGAGCGTTGGCATAGGCAACAGGGATTTGAAAAAGTAATATAATTATTAAAAGTAATTATAATTATTAGGCCACACTTCAAAATTCCTTTTAAATTGATCATATAATGGGATATGTCCCACAGAATGAAACTGCTGATGTGGTAAATCTACAGCATTCCTGTTCTTGTGGTAAGGAAACAAGTTCGTCCTGCTGGGCAACGCCAACAACTGCTGCACACGCTCCAACCCAGCAGCACAGATCACCTATGTCTGAAAAGCTCTCTCCTTGATGTGAAGGTAATCGTCACTGAAGGAAACCTCTATATTGATTGCTCTCCACTCTGCTTGCTGATAAGACAGGTTCCAACTGAGAAGCTTCAGAAAAACTCTGAAGGGCAAGGGAGTGACCAAATGGCTTTGCAACGCAGAAAAGAATCAATGACAGCGGAAGGTGAACAAGTGGCTCTAGAAAAAACCCCAAGAACAGAGGAGGGAAGTGTGAAGGCAGGAAGGGGATGGAGAAACAGGGAAAGGTTGTGCCCATCAAACCCAGGAGAAAACAAGATAAAGAAGGAAACTTGATCACAGGTCTGGTCAGGAGACGGTGGGGATAAAGGAAAGCTGACTAGAGAGAAGTAAGTGCAGTTAGAGCAGCTGGTTATCCTGAAATGTCAGGTCAGACCTCGAAAAAAGCCATCAGAGAAGAAAACACTGGAATTAAGGCAGAAAGCTAACACATATTTACCATTTTCTGAAAAAGGAAGAGTCAAGATGAGTCTGAATGTTACCAACAGTCAGAAGGGAAACACAGATGGAAAGCAGGTGAACATGAAGAACAACTCCGATTGTGAGAGCAACCAAAAATACCAAATCAAGGAAAATAACAGTTTCCTGAGATCATACAGTGAAGAATCTACACATTAGAGAATGCCTGTAATAAAAATTTAAGAGACAAGGCAATTTAACTCCTGCTTCTAAACAGAGTATCTAAACAGCAGTGGGGTACTTCGGTTGTTTCATCTGATTATTTTTTTGGTCCCAAATAATAAACTCAAAATTCAATTAATTGGGTCTCCACAGATAGACACAGGTTTGAATTTCTTCTTTGCTCTCTTCAGGGATAAACAAGCGTATGATGGGGAACCTTAGCCAATGGCGATGCTGCCACCCCGTGGATGTCTTTTCTGATTGCTCAGAAAATATTTCTAGCCAGATGCTGACCTAATTCAAATAAGATGTGTGATTCAGTCTCGTCAGATGCTCAAAGAATTGGTAAACACACATTACCATTAATTTATCATCACTGCTATTAGTTACGAATAACAATTATCATTAATCACTATTAGTAATCAATCTTTGTATTTTAGTATATATGCTTTTCTCTTAAAATATGTTCAATAAAGTTAATTTAAATTCTTGTGATAGTATAGTGCTTAGTTACATCCTCCTACTCTCATTCTTTTTGCAGTATCTTCACTATGGGTTGACAATTATTTATCAGAGTATTAAAAAAGTTATTAAACCACAGAAACACAAACTTGTTGCTCCACAGCTTTTGCTCTTATGACTGGAGTAATAGCAAATAACACGGTTACTTCATATCTTGCTCTTATCTTTGGCTGTTTCAAAGTTCAACACTTGATGAGGACTTGCAGTTTATCTGATATAGGAGCAAGAATTACAGAAGCAGCTTCACTGCAAGATCAGGCAAGATCACTCTCCAATGTTTCATGAAATTCAGTCACCACAATGTAATGAAATCAGATCGATAGAAAAGTACTCCTGACAGATGCACACTCATGAGCATAAACAGTCATCTAGGAATGGATTAAATTTAGGCCACATATGGCAAAACATTGCCAACAGCTGGAGCTATAAAAAGCTCGAGCCAGAATGCAGTGTAAAGTTTGCACATCCAGGTAGCAGTCAACAGTCCGAGCTGTAAGTTTGGTACATATGCGATCGCCCAGATCAGAAAGCATCCCCCAAAAATGCTCATAATCCAGCAGTCGGATCAGCCAGAGAAATCCAAACTCTCCCTTTCTCCCAGGCCCACCACCTCATCTACCCCTTCGCTGGTGTTTTTATTACCTCACACTTGCCACGGAGACCTGTCTCCTGGAGCCGGGACCAGATGCTCTGGATCCTCCCTGCGTGCTCTGGGTGGCTGTTTGTGTTTCCACAGGTACACTGGTGCTTCAGCATCAAGGTGTCATACACAAGGCCTGCAGCAAAGGTTACAAAATTGCTCTCAGTTAAAAAAAAATAATTAAAAATTGCCAGATATATGGAGAAAACGCTTTGTTGTTTTTTTTCATTATAGCTCTTCACATCCAACTGAAACACTTCTAGACAAAGACTGTGTTTTACCAGGAGCCACAGAGCTCTAAGAAATTAAAATCCAAGATGCTGCTTCGAGGCAGCAGCAACCCTGCAACGATCCCTTCCTCCGGAAATCCTCAATGGATATGGAGAAGAAATTAGTCACCAACATCTCCGCAGGCTGAAGTTGTGAGACTGACAGAAGGAGGTGACAACCGAAAGTATCAGTACCAGTACAGAGGTGCTGGCACAGGAAAGTGACCTAGGAGGAGACTTGTGACTTTTTTGCCGGATACTTTGATAATTTCTGCTAAAATGACTCTAGGGCTTGGGATTAAAAACCAGAAGGAATAAGCCGTTAGCAGGCACTATCTTCCATAAAATAGTTTGTGCTGAAGTCTTTGTATCAACATTATTTGACAACATGCTAATTAAGGCTATTAGCACACACTTGGGCATAATTACTCTGCACAATATGTAGGTATTTAGCAGTGTTGTTTCACTGGAACGTGGGCAGCTAAATCTCCTTGCACTACCAAGTATTTATGGCATGACAACAGCGTAGGAGACTTTGATTCATGCTCCAGAGTTGCCCGGGTATGTTTTTGGAAGGAGAGTTATGATTTCATAGCCAATGTTCCACAGGAGAAAAACAGCAGGTTCTCCACAGCTATGCAGTCCCAGGGACAAAAGTTTTTGGTTTTTTACCCCCCCTCAAGTGAAAGAGACACAGTTAAATGTTTAAATCCACCTTTCCCGTCAGCAAGAAGCTCCAGAAAACAGAACAAAAGAGATTGGATTTCTTTCCCCCCTAAGAATAAGGTTTCTTGCAAGAAGTATCTGTCTTAAAGCACAGTATAAAGTTGCAAATCAAAAATCTTGACAAGAATCCAAAACCTTTGAATTAGCAGCACAGGCAGGAGCTGTTCCCAGATCCTGAAGTTAAAGGGTTTGCTCTCAGATAATGCTCCTGCAACATCCTAGATGAGCACCCGGTGTGAACACAGCTCAAGCAGCTTTCATATAGCCGGTTCAAGTACTGATAAACAGCACAATCTGCAACTGCAGGGAGTTCAAAGGGGCTGGTAAGAAACCAGACTCTGAGAACATACGTGGACACACAGCCTGGAGCTGAGCCGTGCTGCTGCAGGCACCCAAGCTTGGCTCAGGCTGCTATCGCATCTTTTGATTCAGTGTAGGCATGTTCTGCCACTGAAAAATTTGGCATTCCCCTCTGAGGCAAACCTTGGCACGGACACTTTCAGGTATTCAGCCCTAGGGGAGGTATCTGGAAGTTCCTGGCTTTGCTGTAGGTGAGTGCAAAGAAAAAAAAAAACACAACAAAACCCAAACCACAGTCAGTTCTAGGAAGAGAACACAGCACCCGTTAATTGACTGCCTTTGGGTTAGCCAAAGTTCAGTTAAATAAGATTGTGCTGCAAAGCTCTGCAGAGGTCTCCCACGTTTGATCCACAGCATCTGACTTCGTCAGGAGCTGCTGGGCAAAGGCGAGGACTGTAAATGCCACCTGAGAAGAAGCTGCAGCCCAATGGTACGACCGGTTGTCCACAAGAACTCCCCAGTCTGAGTTTGTTCAAACTAACACCAGGTCTGTAGTGACCTCACCTTGGGTTAATTTATTTTGTAAGGAAACTCATCTTCAGGGGACATCATACATTTTGACAAACTATTTGTTACGCAAAAGAACCCCAGGCAGATGTCCTCCTAGACCACATGGGACTGTATTAGGTTTGGCTAAATCATTCACATTAAAGAATAAAGAAAGTGGTTCTGCCTTCTCTGATTTCCAGACATACCTACAGGGACTCCCTCTATCTACACGACTCCCTGCTCCATCCCTGGAGGTGTTCAAGGCCAGGCTGGATGGGGCGTTGAGTGGCCTGATCTAGAAGCTGCACTTCACCTGCAAAGGACACTCCAACCTGGAGATAAATCTGAGGCTAGTTTACGCCACACCTTCATAAATTTGTGGGAAAAAAAGTCCAGCATTTTCAAGCAGTGTTTTTTAAGCATCCTTTTCTTTCTGGCCTCCTAGCTCCCAGATGATGCTTAACGCTGTTGCTCTAAAAAAATCTTTTCGCTACTTGTGAGCTGGGCACAACATGACAGCGCATTATGCTGACCGTGCTGCAAAGTTGGAAGGGATCTAAGACCACTTAAGTAGCTGATACGTGAATCCGTGTTCCAAGGTTCTTTTCAAAGGGTGTTTTCCCCAAGACTTTAAGCTTTAAACAGCAACTCCTGGAAAACTCTCATGTTGCAGCTCTAGGTACATGGGTAAAGCAATACCCAGCCAGATTAAAAGTCTCTGTCTTCCTCTCTATTTTGTACCTGGGTAGCCCTGGAGCCTGGCAGAGCAGATCAAACCATGTCTGCCTACAATGTCTGCCTACATTGAAGAAAAGGTTTTCAGAAAAGGGGGTGGTATGACACTATTTGTTAATGGAGGCTATGGTGGGGTTTGTAGAATTTGGTTGATCTATACAGTTTTTCCTTTCCTAATGATTCAATGCTAACGGCATTGTCTCAGTGAAATTCTGTATTGTAATCACACGTCACTGAACGTTTCTCTTGTTAAAAATTAAACCACTGGAAAGAATGGAATTGTTCCAAGTTCCTTCCTGTGGCTGGGGACACTCAGGATGAAGACACACGCACAAAGGAAAGCCTGGCAATTTAAGCTTAAAATACAAAACTACACTGGCCATTACAAGTTAAATTAAGTGGTGCTTGAAGCAATACATGAGAACAATCATTCTCAAAGGTCATCACTAAAGCATAACCAACTCGCTTTTCTTGGCAGAACAAACATATGATTTGAGGTTCAGATAATTATATTGCTCTGCCCAGGAGAGAATAAATGCCTTCATCAGAAATGAAAAACATCAGAATAATTTGTGGAACCATTTTTACGGGAGATCAGAGACTGGATAATTGGAGCTATGCAAATTAACGGCCTAACCTGAGAAGTCTTATTCAAGCGTGCAGAACAGCACATGCAGAAGTATCCATTAAAGTCAAGGGGGCTACTTGTGCTGGCGAGGGCAAGTTCAAGGACTAGTTTTCTTTTATATGCTAGTAGGAAGGAAAATTTAATGTCATGCTTCAGGACATAAAACTGATTGCTTGAAGAAGTCAGGAAGAGCGCTGTTTTCACTTTCATGTGGAGTAATGCACATCATGTTTAAGAGGTGTATTGTGTTGTTCTCTCCCTATACCTTTGAAGTCTTAGGTACTGGTCACTGAGAGAGGAAAATAAATTACGCATAAAACCCAGAACTTCCAACTGTCTGGTCGTAACTCTGTCCAGAGAAAGTATTAGCGTTTTCTACGTAATATCCCAAATATGAAAGTGATGAACAATTCCTTTGTCTGTTGGACAGTAACTGATCTCTTACGAGTCACACTTGTGTCTAGAGTGATCACGGTTGGCTTCATTAAGGTCAGTGACTGAGGTTTGTTTTTTTCAGCCCTCTCACAAAACAATCACAACAATTCAAATCTTAATTCCTCTGAAATCCAAAGCACATAATCGTGTTAGGATCAGTCTCGAAAGCAGCCACTTATCAAACAGATGGATTTTCCTAGTGAAAAAGAAGCCTGATACACTTCAGCACTGCTTCCTTTGAAAAATACCCAAGACTTTAATTTCCTGCCTTTCAAAGAATAGTTCAATCCTAGTGATTAAGCTTTAGCATCCACCTCCAAAAGCACAATTTCCGACACACTGTGGACAACTTCAAGAAAACATTAGCAACCTAACTCGTGCACATATGCTCAGCAGCTGAAATGACTGCCTTTACTCTCCGTGCTTGCGTGCCCATAGCAGTAGGTTCTTTTTTCCTGCCACTCTCAAGCGGATAGTGACAGTTAATTAAACTAGTCTTTCACCTTTTATACGAGGTGAAGGACTAGTTACAGGACTAGCATAAAGGTCTCACCTTTTATGCTTTGCACCTTTATTTGCGCCAGTGAATGCTCAACACTTCCTTCCTTGAGAGCATTTTATTGTGTTTTCCCTCCTCCATTGCCCCAGCATTAAGGTGGAGAACTGCACGAGATAGAAGGCAAGGCCTTGCAATCTCAAAATCGATAAATGTTGTGAAAAGGCTATTTTACAGGCAAACTACACTAAGCATTCTTCACATCATCGCACTGGATCATGCAAGTCCTTTATAAAAGCAATGTGATACTCCACCTTTTATTTTAAGCCACGTTTTTGTTTTTTAAACACAGCCTTCAAGCAAAATAAATCCTAGCATTGTAATGGTGCCTTTTCAGAGCAGCACAGTTCTCAAAAATCTGCATTCTTACTGTTACCTGTAATTTTAAAAGGAATTCAGAGGCACATATCCAAGTCAAACTTATATCCTCTGGTAGGAAATGTTATCGTATGTTCAAAGTCTTGTGTATGATTGACAGGGCAACTTAAATACCGGAGGAGGAGAAGGGAGGAAAGAGAAGGAACGAATAATCTCTTAAAGCAGGGCCAGGCTTCCTGCTTTTTAAAGTGCCAGGGTTTGGGTCTAAGTGTATTAGATGCTCAAGTTTCATCTGGTCAAACCATGAGCCAGGGGACTACCCTTCTTTGCATCCTTGGCAGAACCCAAAATCCAGAATAATCTTGCTATAGCTGGTTGCATTAGAAATGCAGTTTTGCTGAAGCTCAAGGTTTCAATATTAACAACAAATAGAGATTTAAAGGGCTGATCTGCAAAAATGAGATACTGCTCGCGCTTTTGCGGAGCTCATCGCACATGCTTCCCACCCTGCAGCTAGCAGCTGAAGGACAAAGCCATATTTAACATATCACTATTACTATATCTTCAGTGTCTGAAAATAAACCTGATTCACAGTGCTGATTTTAATGATGCAAAAAGTGTGGGTTAAAAAAGAATAAATGGGTAAGTGAAAGAGTAACAAAATCATGAGTTGCTCTTACTTGGGCGTTCTGGATTTTTTTTTTCCCCCCTTCCTTTTCCCAGGGCACACATCACACTGCAAAATGTTCATTCACAAAATAGAGCCTGACATTTGGGGAAGAAGGCGGACTTTAAAATAAGTCCGCCTAATCACCCAACACAGGACTTGAAAAGTTGCACATAAATTAACTTTCATCTGTTACTAAAGCTACTGAATAGACAGAAAGGATTTTGGTGGAAAAAAAAGCTGGCTGCCAGGATTCAGGAAGAACAATTATTTTTTGCGTTTAATCTCTGTGAGGAAATTAACACCTCTTTGCCCTTTCGTTTTTTTACTAGACAAATGCAGAATTGCACTCATAATTTTCCTTTGAGATGGAAGACTTAACAGGTAAGAAAACACTCTGCAGTTTGTTTGTCTGTTCAAGACAACTTGAAATCAACTCACGTCATTCTTCTTAACATACAGGAACAGACTCTTGGGCAGAGAATGTGTTTTGGAAGGGGGGGTAGGCTGGCACAGAGTGGGTAACTTATGGCATAGGACTGGAGAAGGTGCAGAAAATACAGCCAACAGATACTGCATTTGGCACGCTGTCCTTTCTCAATAACATCGCCTCCCTCCGCCTTGCATCTAAATCAGCTTTGTCACTGCGTATGACTCGCCCTTATTTTCTGGACATACATAATTAAAGCACTGTGCTGTGCTTCTATTGATTTTTGCAACCTATTTGCTGTCTGCACTGTAGGGTGTCTGTCCCCCTGGGCAAGGGACAAGCAGGACAACAGGGTACAAGATGACTGAATCTTATCTTTGATGAAGACAGGATGTTCCGGAGTCTCCAAACGTAGCTAAGACGCAGCCCCCAAACAGATGGCTTTGCAGGGACAGGGCACAGAAAAGCACAACATCAGGCAGAACGGTAACCACAGCCGCATGGCTTCAGCCTCCAGTGCCCCAAAACCTTACCTGTTGTGAACCTTGGCTTAGTGGGTGGCTCTTGTACAGACATTGGGAAGGTGGCCGAGGCAGGCGAGGACTGTGCACGGGACAGAGGGCGATGCCCTCCGAAAGAGACGGGCATGCCAGCTGCTTCCAGCGACGCCTGGTAGTTTCTCAGCTGGTGAATACGTTGCTGCTCCAGCAGAAGGGCTTGCTGCAGGGAAGACAAGGCGGTATTGCTGAAAGTCCGTGTGGTGCCTTCGTAAAAGAGCTTTTAAGAGTTTTTTAAGTCTGCAGGCTTGGACTCCTTTCCCTGATAAACGAGGGCGCACACATGTGCAGCAAACGAAGATGTGCACGTTTCTCAAGCAAAGCCAGGCAACTGTAGTGTGTTTAAGCCACAGCCCTGAAGCTTCTGCATGCTGTCAAAGTCACTAGCAGAAGCAGCTCCATCCTCCCCTTGGGTCTGGCCACTGTACCGTTCTCCACCACTGTAGCGGTGTACTGAACAGTGTGATGCACTGGACCAGGCAACAAGCCTGGCTCAACTAGATCCCACGCAGGAGAGGGAGTTTTAAACTGAGCTGGTTTTCTGCGCAGCCACAGCATCAGCTGGACAGGCTCTTGGTCAGGTCAGAAGGGCTGACTGTTCTAGCTTGCCACAACTGCAGCCACAGCCTAACAACCTTCCCACTTCCTCTGTTTATTCTCTCACCGCTGAAGCAAAATAATGGCAAAGGACCCAATATTCTTAATACTCCTCAGGTGCGACCACACATCCAAGACTAGGGTGGGAGGGGAGGAGCTGCATTTTGAAAGGAACCGTGGTCCATCATTAGCAGCGTGTTACATTTAGTTAATTTATGTACGAAGGCCATAAGGCTCAGATGTGACTGTATAAATCAAGTAACGCTTTGTATGAGTATGGTTGGCAAAAGCATTGATCTTTCAAGGTAGCAGTGTTACAAGGATGACACCGCTCAGTAAGGCAACAAAAATCCAAAAATGTAGTCTCTGAGCAACAGCCAGCGACACTCATGGGGAACAGAAGAGTCAGCTCTGCAGTTCTAGGAAGACAGCAGCAAGCTGTGAGATGTAAATGACTACAGGGAGCAACCAATTTGCACCTGATTCACAGACACCTGGCACAAGTCCGCTTTCCCTAGCCAAGGGCTGTGGATTTACTCAGAGCTACACCCTGGCACGGCTACAGCAGTCCGCTCCTGGCTGCAGAGCCCGTGCCGGGGGTTACGCACGCCTGTAGGTACAGTCAGATGCTGCGTGCTAAGGGCTGTAAAGAAGAGCAGAGCGCTGATCCTTCAGAGAGTCATAAACCTTTCTACCTTCACTACTGCTACAACAGGCACCTTTATGGGAGATTGCCACGTAACTGGGAAGATTACACTATGCTACATTGTTACTGGCTTCATTTTTGGCTATCCACAAGCCTCTGGTGTCTACCCTCAAAAGCTGTAATCTCTGGGATGTCCAGTTCTCAAGACAGAATCCCCTCCAACGAACCTCATCCTTCGTTCCCTTATCCAGCCCTTCTCTGAGGCAGCCAATTTGTTTTAAAACGTAAAATCCTCTGCGACTGCTCAGAAATGTTCAGACACATTTTGTCTTCCCAAAGAAACAAAAAGAAGATGGTTCAGTGCCTGCAAATACACGGACTGTGTTTTGTGTAGGTGATCCAGACTCTCCTCCTTGGGACTTCGGAGTTGACACAGTGACTCCAGGGACGGATCACACTGATTTTAACTGCAGGTTTCTTTATATAGAAAATCTTCAAGAGCTGTCTCTCCCTAGCTTCTCCTCTTTAGGGTAGTGCAAGTTGACTAACAAGAACAAAACGACGTTCTACAAAGAACCAAGTCCCAAACTTGGTGTTTCGAGAGCTCACCTGACGGAAAAGCAGCTCCTGCTCAGCCTGCCTCTGCCCAGACTCAAGCTCCTGCTGTGGCTCTGCTTCCTCCTCATCGCTCTCGATGGGTTCTTGCTTCACTTGCACCATGTTGGCCAACCCTGGGGCCTCCTTTTGGCTTGTGACTCTGTCGCTGTATGGCTCCTCCAAAAGGGCTTGATGTTCCCGTAACTCTTCTTCTGTCTCCTCAGGGTGGCTTTCATGCTGGCGAGCGGGTTCGTTGGGTTTTGATATAATCTGAAAACAATGCAGAGATTAACAGATAAAGAAAATGCAACTCATCACAGGTGAGGTTCGCTCTGTTCTCCTCAAGTAACCAGCTTCATGAAAAAAAGCAATTGTGAATTATAGCTTTTATCTTATAAACTAGGTCCAAAACAACCACTCGAAGGAAATGTCAGGGCAACTTTGGTATTAAGCACTATGAAATCCTGTGTCTCAAGTAACGATGGCCCCTTCATTCTGCACTTGATTTTCCCTCTGAAGAAACAAGAGCCTCTTGTGCCTGCACACATGTGGATGCTACTCCAGGCACAAACGCACACAGGAGAAGCCTAACAACCACAAATCCAGAGAAAAAGTAACAAACCCTCTAAGAGGGTTTCTGCCCCCTTGTTTGCCCAGCTTCTTCCTGCAACGCTCCCTGAATTTTATCTGTAAAGAGGCCATCTTAGAAAGATTCTTCTGAAACTTGTATTCTTATGAAGTTAGTTAGGAGGAAACTGAGGACACTAAACTTACAGCATCTGCACAGAGGCAAACTGCAGGAAGAACATTAGTCTAATCAGATCTTCTAACTAAAGGTATTGAACTTCTCTGAAAGCAGCTGCTAAAACAAAGGGAACAATATAATTTTCATTATAAATCACACAGCCTCAGACTTCTTGAAAATTCATTGGCGAGGTAAAATTCACAGCTCTCTGTCTCAGACTGCTTATGAATTTTATTTGGAAAGAAAAAATAACCTAACCAAAAACGTGAGCTGCTTTTAAATCCAGCAGAGGTAAATAAATCAATCTCCTTTCTTTAAAAGAGCTCAGGCTGTACCCGTTTCATGGGCTTATAAAGAAACTGTTGAACTTTGAAAGTTGTCAGGGCTGAGCTGTAATAAGGATTAGGTCATTGGTATGAAAAGCAATATTGATTTTAAATCTAATAAAGCTAAATCAAAACACGGTTATTGAACACATGCGAAAGGAGTGACTACTTGTAAGTAACTTGCTCTTTGAAGAACAGTGGCTCAAACCTGCAACTGATCCTCTTCCCCTAACTGTAGGAAGGGAGGCTCTGCCATATAACTTAAGCAAACTCACACAAAGCAATTTAGGCAGACAAAGGTAACATAAAGGATTAACTGCCTGCAAGTATCACAGCAAGGACAGCAAGAGGCTGCTCACAGCTGCAGCAAGGATCTCAAATAACCAGGGCTCAAAGCTTTTAAAAATGAAGCGTTTTAAGGCCCAGAACGCAGGGCCATGGCTTTCCAGAACTTTGTGGATTACTGCGCTTCATATCCCAACTGCTGAGAGGAGCAGGACATGCAGAAGGGCATTATGTTGCCTAGAAGCTTAAGGCAAGATCCTCTGGAGTTCACGCAGGTCCTCAGTACTGATGGGAGACCCTTGGCTCTTAGTGCCAAGAATCAGTATTTTTTATACTAAGCAGCAACTGGCTGCTGTTGGCGAGAGGGCTGCAGTTTCTACAACTGTGGAACAGTCTTTGAGAGTCAACAGTTCCTTGGAAGAGATTGGATCTGCCTGACTAAACAGGGAAAAAGCACCTTTGCCAACAGGCTGCCCGAGCTGGTAGTCAGAGCTTTAAACTAGAAACAACAGAGGAGGGAGTGGTTCTTCAACAAGCAGCTAAGGAAGCTGAGGACAGGGTAGGCAGGCCCAGGCCTTGGGGTGGTGTGAGCAGAAAGGACACGGCAATCAACAAAAGAGAGCTGGGATGGAGGGATATAGGCTTTTTAGGAAGGGCAGGCTGGGAAGGTGAGGAGGGAAAGCTGACCTTTACGAGGGCAGAGCAGGAACGCATGGAGCTCTGTGTCTTGGTATGGATTCGGAGTCAGTGAAGAGCCTAAACGTCAAGACAAGTGGACAGGCCAAGATAAGTGCTCTGGTAGGGGGTAGACCGCTGTAGACCTCCTGATCAGGTAGAAGCAGATGAGGTCTTCATCAAATGCTTGGAAGAAGCCTCATTTTCACAGTTCCTGGTCTTCATGAGGGACTTTAACCACCCTGCTATCTGCTGGAAGGGGAAGACAGCAGGGGTCAAGCAATCTAGGAGACCTGAGCGCATTGGTGATGAATTCCTGACACAGGTCATCAAGATGCCAACAAGGAAGGTGCTCTCCTGGACCTGACACTTTCAAACAAGGTAGGACTACTGGAAGTCACAGAGGCAGCACAGGCTGCAGTAACCATGAGATGGTGGAGCTGAAGATCCAAAGACAAGGTAGCAGGGCAAAAAGTAGGACCAGAGCCCTGGATTTCAGGACAGCAGGCTTTAGCCTCTTCAGTGATCTGCTTGGAAGAGCCCTATGGGATACAGCACAGGGCAACTAGGATGATTAAGGGAGTGGAGCATCTCCCTTATGAGAAAAGACTGAGGGAGCTGGGGCTCTTTAGTTTGGAGAAGAGGAGGCTGAGGGGTGACCTCATTAATGTTTACAAATATATCAAGGGTGAGTGTCACGAGGATGGAGCCAGGCTCTTCTCGGTGACAACCACTGATAGGACAAGGGGTAATGGGCTGAAACTGGAACATAAGAGGTTCCGCTTAAACTCGAGAAGAAACTTCTTCTCAGTGAGGGTGACGGAGCCCTGGAACAGGCTGCCCAGAGAGGTTGTGGAGTCTCCTTCTCTGGAGACATTCAAGACCTGCCTGGACACGTTCCTGTGTGGCATAGTCTAGGCATTCCTGCTCTGGCAGGGGGATTGGACTTGATGATCTTTCGAGGTCCCTTCCAATCCCTAACATTCTATGATTCTATGATTCCTGGATATTAGAGGGGTCCAGGAGAGACGGATGATACTCAAGGGTTCTACAAGCACAAGAAAGACCCATGTCAGCAAGTAAGAAATCAAGTGCAGGCTGCAGAAGACCTGCCTGGATGAGCAAGATGCTCCTAACTGAACTCAAGATACAAATAGGCAGTGTACAAGAGCTGGAAGCAGGACAGGTGACCCAAGAGGAATAGAGAGTTGCTATCTGATCTTGTATGTTTGGTGTTAAGAAATCTGTAGTCAGCCTGGAGTTGAATCTGGCAAAGGATGTGAAAGGCATCAAGAAAGAAAAGCAGACGACTAAGGAAATCATGGGCCCACAGCTGAATGGTGGAAATGACACAGAAAAGGCACTTAATGCCTTCTTTTCTATGAAGATCACCCTTCAGGAATCCCAGGCCCCTGAGACCAGAGCAAGGAAGACTTATCCTTGGTGGAGGACCACCAGGTTTAGGAAGCACTTCAAAAAAACCCAGGCATACATAAGTCCATGTGGCCGATGAGTTGCCCTCACAGGTGACAGGGCAAGAGGCAAAGGGCACAAATTAAAATACAGGAAATTCTTTCCGAACACAAGAAAATGTTTTTGTTTTACTGTGAGGGTGATCAAACAGTTGAACACGTTGCCACAGAGTTTCTGGAGTCTCCGTCCTTGGAGATATTTGAAACCCAATTGCCTGTAGTTTTGGGTGACCTGCTCTAGCTGACCCTGCTCAAGCAGGGACATTGGACTAAATGATCTCATGAGGTTCCTGTCAACCTAGATGATTCAGCAATCGAAACTTCTCAAGGATTTTTGTGAGGTACTGCCCCCCCTCCCCATTTCATTACTTGTAATACATTCTAGATAACTAAACCCCGTTAAGCTAAAGGTAGTTCTGCCATCAATTTTCTTTAAGCTCTCTTACGCTTGATGAACATAATCCGCTTTAAAGATAATTAAATCATCATAAATCATCTTCTTCTACTCTTTTTTTTCTGCTTGGATCGAAGGTCTCAAGCTTTGAACTTAATACCTTTTGAACTTATGAACTACACAAGGTAATTGCTGGGAAAATAACTTAAAATGTCATTGTCAAATCTAATGGAAATGAGAACCAGTGTAATTCCCTAGAAGTTTTAAATTATTCCAACTCCATAAAAAAAAAGTAAGAATTAAATGAAATACACAATGAAGGTTGAAAGATCAAGTGGTCAATGACAAGGACTTTTCAAACATTCAGTTTGCTCTCCTAATACAAAGTGAATCTCTTGGTATATCATTTCTTCCAACTGCTGCAATCTTATTCTTCTAAAGGACAATTTTGCAAAGAAAGCACTTTGTTATGAACATATTCCATATAATACATGAGTATGTGCATTCCGGGCCCATTAAAACTCCCTAAAAATCTTTCATTTTTACAATTTTCTGAGCACGTGCTCATATAATTTAAGAAGATTTAAGGTCATAGAAGTGCAAGGGAATGAACATAAAGTTAAGATAGCACTGAAAATGCATTACAAATATATCTGAAGTAATAAACAATTACAGAATGCACCATAAATAACTTCTTCCCTTAATTAGCTCTCTAGTTTCCTTTGCAATGAGGTTCTCTATTTTCAGTTGCCTCTGGCTATCACATACTGTCACCATAAAACATTGTTAAAGGTACTGCCTCTCTAGCCTTGGACAAGTAACTACTTCACTGCGGAAGAAACTATATATCTTTAATCATAAGCATTTTAAAAAAAACTTTATGCAACTGGCAAGATTTCTTATCTAAGGGTTCGAAATACAAGGAACAAAGATAAAAAAAAAATCATAGCAACATCAGGACACAACACAAGGAAAAAAATTCATTTTCCTGTGGAACCCTAGCATCACAGAGTGATTTGAGTTGGAAATTACCTTAAAGATCATCTAGTTCCAACCCCGCTGCCATGGACAGGGACACCTCCCACTAGCCCAGGTTGCTCAAAGCCCCGTCCAGCCTGGCCTTGAACACTTCCAGGGAAGGGCTGTCACAGCTTCTTTGGGCAACCTGTTCCAGCGTCCCACCACCCTCACAGTGAAGAATTTCTTCTTAGTATCTAGTTTAAATCTATGTGCTGCCAATTTGAAATGACTACCCCCCACCCTATCACTACATTCCCTCCTGAAAAGCCCCTCCCCATCTTTCCTGTAGCTCCTTTTTAAGTACTGGAGGGCCCTATGGTCTCCCAGAGCCTTCTCTTCTCCAGGCTGAAGAACCCCAACTCTCTCAGCCTGCCCTCATAGGGGAGGTGGACCTAGAACTGCAGGTGGGGTCTCACCAGAGCAGAGCAGAGGGGGAGAATCACCTCCCTCGACCGGCTGGCCGCGCTTCTTTTGATGCAGCCCAGGACGCGATTGGCTGTGTAAGAGAAAAAAAAGCTGCATTTCTTTGCAAATTAGATTTCAGGACAGCTGGTTTCTGATTTGTCACCTATATGCATGTATCTTCCTCCTCATGACACCTTCTCTCTATTATTAAGTACTTAGGACACTAAACAGGCTAGAAATGTTTACTCAACACAGGCTAATAAGGAGTCCTCAGCAGAAAAATGCTCAAGAAGGTCCTAGAAAGATATAACTAATGCACTTTTTTCTTTAGTCAACACATGTCACAAGGACGTGCTTGGTTTCAAGAGGTGGCCGAAAAGGTGCTTGGGAAGCAGAAGCACAGCTAAAGAGCTTCCACAGGCCTGCATAGCAAAGCTGCCTATTGGGATAGAGCAACTCAGATGAAGATGTGCACCTCCGGATCCTTCTCCTAAGACAAGGAGCTACAGAAGAAATATCTCATCCCGCACAGTTAAAAGGACAAGGCTCCTTCAATGCTGAACATGACAGATCACCTCAGTTATCAAAGACTAACAGAGATGGAAGTTAGGCGTGACTGTAGGCAAAACTTGAGATAGATCTGTTCTCAAGGCCTTTTCCAGTTTGAGTTCAACACAGGAATGTGGCTTTTCTCCAGTGCTGCTCATCATGGTAATGGTTACTGAAAGTTGAGAACAATTTGAATCACCGAGGGGACTGCTTTAGGATATGAGATTAATAACAGTCCTGGGGAAAATGGCATCTCTGCTGGAGGGAATACCGCAGTCAGGCTCTTCAGAGACTTCAGTGTTGCTGGACGGACTGGTGTGCATCAAAGGATACTGGTTAGAGGCTGAAACAACCATATGCACCTTCAAAGTTTGGGATAAATCATCACATTTGCATACAAACCATCCAGGCTAGCAGAAGCTCAAAGAGATCATGCTTGACAACACACCAAAATCCTATGTACAGCCGGTCAAACTTTGTGCAGATAGGGATATGCTGGAAGGTGGTTGAGACAGCACGACTTCTGATAATTACCCAGTTTATATTCTGAGAAGTGCAGAGCACACCCAATGGTATCGAGCAACTTCCCTGTTTCAGGAACAGGGTGGAGCAGCAGAAGGTACCAACCAGGACAGAGCCAACCTCAGCCTCTTCTGCACTGGTACCGTCAACCACCCAGAGACCTGCTGCACTCTGAAGTGCACAGTGGGGGACACAGACATCGGTGGGCTGGCACAGCATGTCCCTCTGACTGTAAGAAGAGAGAAGCCAGGAAGCAAGGGAGGACAACAGACTGATTTGGCCCTGACTGTGCATTGCTTTGCAGGAGTCAGCAGAAACCTGCCTTCCCCTCCCTCTGGAGATGAAGGACAAACTCAGGGAAGAAACAGAACAACTCTGGATAGCTGGAGACACAGCTTTGATGAAAATGAGGCAAAAAAAATAGAGGAAAAAAAGGATGATAAAGGCTCAGCTCAGAAGCATTCTGAGACAGACAGCTAAAAAAGTGTTGGTCTTGTGTCAAGGATGTGGCTGGGAACGGAGAGGTGGGACGTGTGGAACGGGTACGCTGGCTGGGATGCTCAGGAGAAAGAAGAGCACTAGCAGAAAGGCATAAGGCAAGACTGCATCCACTGGGGAGCCTGCATGCAGAGAAGAAAACATATTGCTGGGAGCTTTAATTAACTACTTGGAAATGATAACACAAGCCTTGCTCTTCTGGCTATTGATATGATTCTTCCCATGTGAGGTACCCCTTGGATTCTAATTTTTATAGACCAAGAAGAAATAAGGGATGACGGGGAGAAGCAGAGTTGGGCATAGGCCACGCAGGGAGCTGGCACAGCCTCCTGCAGCAACTGAAGCCCAGAAAAATCTCTTTTCCCTAAAGTGATGAGACTGCAAGAAAAAAGTAAGAGTCTGAGGCAGCCTACTGTCTGGAAGGCCCACGAGACTGCTGGCCTATGTGCCTGGATGAGAGGGAACGACCCAACTGTAATAAATCAAAGAACAGGGACTGCCTGGAGGTGGAAAAGGAGGGAGAGCGAGAAAAAAACACCTTGGCACCAGCAGAAGCTGTTTTCTCTCCCCTTCTCCCAAATAACTGGAGTTATGGGCTTGACTGCATCAGGTAAACATCTCAATATCGCCAGGCCTGCAGCAGCAGACGTCCCGCAGAACAACGGCTCCTGGCAAACCCAGTTCACAGCATTTACACAGTAAAAAGTGTGACAATGCGTAACCACAATAATGCAAAGCGTGTCGCATTCTGCTGAACGGCATTTCCCATTCAACGGGCTGACTGCTAAGCAGGAATGCTGAAGGAGGTTTTCCAGAGGTCTTTTTCAATACTTGTTATATCCAAAGTTATGTCTGGGTGCTTCAGAAACACTCTTCCCTTAAACTCTTCCAAGAGTAATAAGCCCTACCTGAATGCTGTGCAATACAACCTAATACACCATGTTTTTCTAATCTTACAAATTAAACATTACATATGAAAACCTACTCCAGGAGTCACTTGAGGCTAAACAGTTAATGCACTCAAGAAAACCCCCAAATAAATTAGGAAATAGCAAGGTTCAATTCTAGGCGTTAATAAAAATGTACCCATCCAAAGCTGCAGCACCAGACAAACTGGGGCACTGTAGTCTGGTGTATATCTCTCAACATATATATGCCACAGCAGGAGAAACACCTCACTTTCCAGGGTGCTAAAAATGGGGTGTACTCAGAAGAACCGTAATTTGACCAAAGAAGCTCAGTGTTAATCTGTTTAACAGTAAAACTCAGAGCTAAAAGGGAGATTATCTGTTCTAGTAAGGCTTTCTGAATTATACATCCAGGGGACTAATGTCAAAACACTCATTGTCACTATGCAAAGGTAAAAAGTTTAGCTTTCCGGAATAGAATTTACAGAAAACTCACTCGCGTGTTTCTCTTTAGAAAGGGTATTGCTGCTTCAAGACCTATGATGCTGAAAAGCTAACACTTTTAACTCAAAATACCTGGAATCTGCCCAGAGAACAGCACCCTACTTGACCTGTCTGCTGTCACAACAAAAATACCCCCCAAATGCCAGTCTCCAAATGCCACAGAGAACCATGAGCATACCACAGCTCCTCTCTCTCATATATAAAAGACTAAAATTTGCATCTTAAGAGACTGAAGTCTGCAAAGAAACTGTAGTTGCTGAAGATGAAACTATGTTGGGATTGCTGCATATATTTACCATATGGCAAAAACAAACCCCCTCGCCCAGCAAAGCTCCTCTGACCATGGGGTGTTAAACACGCAGAAAAGGTGGGAAACACAAGTGCACGTTGCCTGTGTAATTTCAACTCCATGCTTCCATGCACCTGCGGTAATGCACAGCTTTTATTTTCAGAACTGTTTAGTATTTACTAGTTTAGGGCACGTGCCTCACGCAGACCAAAGGTTGCACAGAGCTCAATTAGCAAGAACTGATTTGGTATCTCATCCAGAATCTCACTTAGCGTCTCAAACCCTGGTCCTGAAGAAAGAGTTGTTGATGTCTACATATGGTTTTGCAGTGTGACCAGCAGAGCAACTCCCTGCCATGCTGGCAAGCTGCCTTAGTCCTAAGGCCCCTTCTTCCCTCTTCCACTACTCATATGTCCTCTGATTTCTCCCACAAACGAGGCAGGACGCCACCAGAGAGCAGCCTCGCTCTTACCCTTCTCTGTAGTGTCTTATAAAAGAGGCACCACTTGATTATTGCGTCGAAAAGATCAAAAAACCAAAAAGTGAGCCAGACTTGCCTGGGAAACTTAACTACTCTCATGCCCTAGCTTGAGTGCTCAGTGTGGCAACCTCAATAATGCTCTTTTCATTCATGCATGTCTCTCCCACCCCCATCTTTGGAGGGCTTTGTGAGTTTGTTTGGTTTTTTTTCCCCCCCTCTCCTTAAAGCAAATGCAAATGTCACCACCAGCTGACAACGTGAACACCAGGCGAGCTGGGCTGTGACCCTCATTTTCCACACAGAGCCTTGCGGTGAGCCAGGGGATCGCTCTCAGCGAGCCGGCTCCAGGACGGGATGAAACGTGCTTCTCCACACTCATAAGATCCCTAATTTGCTGCCGACAGCAGCAGACCAAGCACTTCAGAGCCCACGCTGGAAGGGATGGCACCCCGGGGAGGACACTCCCCTCCAGTCACCCCAAGAAGCCCTGCCTCTCCTTTGGACCCATCCCACCCAACCCACCCCATGGCACTCTCCTTCCCTGCCCAGCCACCCGCCCTGTCCTCGTTTGTTCAATTCCAAGTTACTGTTCCAAAGCCTCGGGCACTAAGACTTCACAGCCGAATCCCCTAGACATTTTTTCTCATTACTCTTAATCAGGAGCAAACCAACATATTTTTCCTTAACTGTCTTCTTGGAAATGGCAAGACTTGCTTTGGCTGCAATCCTCCCAAAAACTTCTTCTGATGTAGGCACCTAACAGGGAAAGTTAAGGCCAAAATCTTAAAGTTTGGAAAAAATCACAAGGAATTGAAAACAGCTTCATAATATTCACAGGAAATCCAACACAACCTTAAGAGACAGTGCTGTCAGTTCTGCTAATAATTAAAAGGCGGCAATTCATTACATTATTTTTAGTTGTGCCCTTACTCTCCTACACACGAGGGTCTTAAAATATCCACGCATCTGGGGAAAGTCTTTTTCCGTGTCAGCACTTGGACGCTGTCCCATGGGAGAAATTTGCCACACGCATACAGCGCTAGCACTGAAACGATTTTAACTCATTACTTATATAAATCAAACACAGAGAAATTGCCCCCGTGCAATCAGTTTAATTACACCCCCCGCCCCCCTCCTCTGCCTGCCTCTGCTATGGATGAGATAGATCAGAGCACTAACAACGCTGAAATTCAAGAGTGCTGCGGGAGGACTCGCTCGCCTCCGGTCGCACACGCTCTCCAGCTCCTGGGAGGTCCAAGCAAAAAGCCTGAATGAGTTCAGCGGGTACGTCACAGCGAAGTCTTTGGACGCTCACAAGCGCTGGCAATGGAAAAGCCTTTAAAACCTCAAACAAACAAACCGCCGAGCTGACATTTACTTCCGAACAAAGAAACCCTACCTAGCGCCCCGCGTCCGGCGATCCTGGTCACCAAGTGTGTTTGGAGGGGGGTAAGGGAAAATTTCTATGGCAGTAGCAGCAGCTCCCCACCACCCCGGTGTGCGGGGCTGAACGAGGTCCAGGGCTGGCACACGCGGTGCACGGTGGCAGCTCTCCAGAAGTACATGATTGACGTCAGTAACTTATGTAATCATCCTGCCTTAGCTCGAGTCTATAAACAAAGTTTTGGGGGGTTGTGCGGCGGGGTTTTCTCTTTCGTAATTTTTTTTTTAATTCAGCTCTCGGTAGTTGTATTTTCTCATAGGACTGGAACTGGTGAAAATATTTGGAGAAAGCTCCACCATAAAATAAACTGCAGCAATACGAAAGGTCCATCTGCTACTGAACTTGTCCTTCTCAGCCTGAAACCTACTGCTGGATTTGCTTGTTCCTTAAAGAAAGACACCACTGGAACAATTTGAGTGAAAGCCTCAAAACAATATAAATCAGAGTCAGAAAGACATCACACTGATTATGACTGATTCCCCACATGCCCAACAGCATTTTGATATTGCAAGTCTAGCAACAGGCTGTGCCCTCTAAAATCCTGGGAGAAAACCTCAGCTGGGGTAAAACATCCACACCACTTGTGATCAGACCTGTTGCACTTAAAAGGTGCACTTACTTTGCCCCAGGCTAAAACATTAGGATAGATTTTGTCTTTTTAAATACATACTCAGTGCAATCTTGTCAAAGCAGCTTTGTTTCAGCTCCATTCTAATATTGGGATGCCCAGACAGATCATTTTTGGCTACACAGCAACTGAAAAACCTGTGCACTGATGAGCAGTGCTCCGCAAAGTTCATCTGGTGTTCTCCCAAGTGATTTACAGAAAGTGAGATAATAAATATAGTGCCTGCTTTCTTCAAAGCAATTTTTGAATCACATCTAATTAATCTTCAAAACAACCTCTGCAGGATGCAGAGCAACACTGTCCTCATTTTGAGGAGAAGAAATGGATAAGACACCGCAATGCTTCAAACAGTGCCGTAGTTACGAGAATCTGGACTGGAGATGGCAACAGCTTTTCTCCTTCCAAAGGTAATTCCAGTGAAAAATGCCTCAGTAAACCTGAACATCTTCAATTTCAATTTTTTTTCTGGTGTTTTCATGTCTGAAATACCTTGGTTTTTATTCTTTTTCTCAAATTCATATTACTGCTCCTTCTCCCTTTCAAATTGAATATATACCCTGTAGGTATTTTCCCCATATTCCTCGACAGCATTTTACACTTTCTACAGAAAACTGACAAAAGAACCTGATGTGGATGTACGACAGCAATGACAACTTAAGTATTACTGGAAAGCCAGAAGTTCAAACTGTACCACATTTCCACTGTCTATAACACAGGTACTGATCCTCGTCTTGGCAATGGATGTCCACATCCTTGTTAATGCATCTCTCAAAATCATGAAAAAGAGGTTCAGGGATGAAGGCCAACTGGTTATGGAGGTCGAGATTACATACGTTTTACTGCACAAGAGGTTCTGAAATAGCGTCACCTGAGGTCGGTATTGATGTTATACGGGGAAGAAAGGCTTTAAAAGCATCATGCCTACCTTGTTGATGTGCAGTTGCTGTTGCTGGAATTGCTGTTTGTGTTTCTCCAAGAACTGCTGGTGCTGCTGCTGGATCACTAACTGCTGGAGGGCCTGGGCATTCTGGGGAAGGGGAGCAGACTGCGTGCGCCCCAGCGGGCGATGCTGCCGGAGTTTGTGTATTGAAGGGGAGACCCGTTCTCCACCAACCAGAGACTGTGCATGGAGAGGCAGTCCTGAAAGATACCAGTCTGAAGATAATATGGAGGAAAAAACAGCAGAGAAGAAAAAAAGGAAGAAGAAAGGAAGGGAGAAAACGGCTGTTGAGTAACGCTGATGGTGACAATGATAAATAACGTTAAAACCAGCCACCTTGCCACTTACAGCTGAAGCATCCTTAAAAGGGAACAGATAACAATTAATTACCATTGGATGGAGCAATGCTTTGCTTTCTTTTGAATTCTTTGTTTGCTTGTTTGCTCAGCGACCCTAGGGAAACGTTTCCTTTCTTAAAATCAGTGATACCTTACAGATCCTTCCATCATTCGATGGGTGACATGAATTAAGACGACAGTCGTCGTTTGGAGAAGTTAACGTCTTACAGCTTGCCTTGGTAAAGGGAGCAATCCCGAGTTCACTTCTAGGAAAGCACCAACCCCAGCTGCCATCCCGCAGCATCCAGCAATCATACCTTACAGGGAGCTCACTGGGTACGCTGAAGGATGACGGATGCTGCTGAAGTTGCTTCCCACTCTAGACCACATAGGGAAGCATGTCTGCGCTATACCCTGCCCTGTAGAAGTGACTAGAGGTGAAAACTTCCACATGAAAAAACCCTGACCAGGTTTGTGTTGGAAAAAGGCACTTCCCTGAAGCATTTCAGGAATATAGGAACCATGAGGCTTCATTATTTCTGTCAAAAAAGAAGGTAAGTTAGAGGCCAGGACGACAAATAGTCAGAATTGTTTCTACCACTGTCCTGTGTATACATGCTAGTAACTTAATGAAAACCTAAAGGTTATTTTGGGATAACTTGTGTTACTCATATGCCCTTGGCAATTAGGGAGTCTGATGACTACATTGCGAAATACCCATTTGAGCTCTGCTAAGAGCATGTCTTCAGGAAGTGTCTTGGCTTCCTAGCTGTTCTTGATGTAAGTCAGTTCTTGTTCTGCTCTCAAAAAACATACCTTCACATACTTCTTAGAAAGCTGAGAGTCGACACGCCCAACACAAAGCCAAACCCAATGGCAGAAGAGCTGAAGATAAACATTTACTTTTGCCTGTTACTCCTTGGGATAGAAAGGCATCATCAGTGTGAACTGCTGTCTCCCTAATGGGGCTGCACATGCTTTTAGGAAAGAAGTACTCTTGCTTTACATCTCATTGTATAAAACAAACTAAAGACTGTACAAGTGGTCAGTAACATTTTGGAAATACTGCCCAGTTCAACGGTCAGATAATTTGTATCTTCTGTCTTTCTTCAGTCTTCAGTTGAGAAAAGAGAGAGAGAGAGACACTGCCCAGAAGTCTGCAGCCAGATGAATACAGAGATTTAAAACCACCTCAACATTTCTGTCCCAGGACATTACCTCGTTTTCCCTGCTCTACATGGAGGAATCTGACTCATTTAATAGCCTCTCTTCTTGGGAGAGACTTTCTGAGTTTCTCCCACCCTTTGCTTTTCTGAAAGGGTTCACGTAAAAGGGTATATTATTTTATAAATGTGTGTGTATATGTACACAAACGCACGTCTGTGCATGCATAAATACATGAATAGATTGGAAAGATATGCTCCATCTCCCTTATAGGACAGTTCCTCTTCTCCAGAGTTCAAATCAGACAGCAGAGGAAGGGATCCTACACAGTTGGCACAGGATACCTTGGAAGACTACCTTCCTGTAACCAAATGACTGAGGTTCGCCTGTGAAGCTTTCCAGGGAGAACAATTGTTCCAACTCAGAACACACATGACAACGTGAAGGATATTACCCAGAGTAACCTGTTTGCAAGAGGAACAGGAGACCTAAGGAATTCTGCTCCAGATTCTTGAAACCCCCACATCTACCTTCTTGCACAGAAAGAACATGTCATTGTGCTGGATCATTCTGCAGCCGTCAGGAGGCTACCTCCAGAGCTGAAGGCTATCAGCAGAATACTAATAAACTCTACTTAGTTTCCAAGGAAGTTCAGAGCACTAACTGTAGTTTGGCAGCCAGTCCACTTAGGGCTTTTGAGACCATGTGTTAGCTTGCTCTCTTTCAGTTGCTGCATCTGGAATGTGTGTTTCTTCTTGTTGCTCTGTTGTACTGCGAGTATTTCTCCTAAGTGTTGGTTTGTAACATCTTGTTCTCACTCTGAAAACATTGCACGTAGCAGGTGGACTAGAAGGAATACTCTTGGAAGCAAACACAGTACACCATAAACTGAGGGAAGCTTTGAGAGAGGTTGAATAGGAAGCAGAACAGCACTTTTCCCTGTATGTGCTTAAAGCAACCGCCAGCATGGAGAAGAAAGTTTTGGTGATAAGCGGGGAAGTCTTCTCCAATGGCTCTTCAACAACAAACCTTGGGCAGAGGGCAACTGGTTAAGAGCCACATCACGACTCTGAGTAACCTCGTCACGCCACAGCAGAAAATTACATAAAGGTACAAGGAATCTGCACACACCAACCTACAGCTCTGATAGCGCTGGCTAAATATCACACTTCTGTGCTTCAGCTTCCCCATAGGTACACAGTTATAAGCTTCTCACGACGCCACGTATATTCCCGGGATTTGAATGTAAAAGCAGACACGAGGCGAATCAGCGAGCTGTGCTGTAATGCTTCAGTGATCGACATCTCTCAAGAGTTTCCATTAGAAACAGAATGAAAGAGATAAAAATCAACACGCCTATAAATTACGCAGAACATCCTCTGTCCCAACACTACACACTGCAAAACAGAAATGCATCCTACTGGGGATTATTGCTTTGAATCAACCCTATTTATAGGCACATGCCTTCCCACAGGTACTTAGTTCTGAAAATATGACACAGGGAGTGATTCAAAGCAATTAGCATACTGAAAACGTATACAAACAAAAACAATCTGTTTGAACGCGGTTGACTTTGCCATGTTTTTGCCATTTATAATAATGACGAGAAGCAAGTATTTTAATCTGAGACTTTGTAAATGCATGCCTTTCATATACAGAATAGAAACCATCTGTGGTAAACAGGAAGGGTAATCATAAGACACGATATTTTTGACTCTACTTTAAAGTGGATAAAACTCTAACAATGAAGTTTCAAATAGGGTCCTACAAACTTATGTTTTGTGGAAGTAAACACTTCTCGTTTCCATTTTGCCAAAACGACAAGGCAGCTTCCCCCTACTTCTGGGTGAGGTGGGCAACCCCTGATTTTGCAAATGGCACCACTATCCACCGTATCAACAAACACATCCTAAAGGTTACATGTTATACCTACACAACGTATAAATGATGCAGTATCTCTTCTGCACAAGGGACAGAGTTTACAAAAAACCCAAGATGCCACGCGGTCTCTTTCCCCAGTTTTGCACGTAAAACCCGGAGCGCTCACCTGTGACTAAGGGAGTTTGTGCAGTTGGCTGTTCCAGTAAGACCATGTGTTGCAGAAGAGGATTATGTGCAGTTCCCCCATCTCTTTCCAACGTTGTAGTGCTCAAGTAGGGAGTGAGGTGGGTGCCAGGAAATAAAGAGATCCGCTGCTGTAAGGTTGGGATAGTAAGTCTCTCTGCATCCTGCTGTGCTGATCCTCCCTGCAAACGCACAATCAAGGGCACAACGGGTTAAGGGATAAGTCGGTGCCAGCGACATTTCGAAGGCTGCATCCCCCCTTCCCGTCACTTACGCTGGAAGGGCCCGTTGCAGGCAGTCCTAGCGTGATGTTGGGCAAAGAAGGAGATGTGTAGAGCGGAAGCTGTGTTACCGAGCCTTCACGATTCACCAGTCTGTGAGCCAGGCTGGTCTGGGGAAAAAGAAAAAAAAAAAAAGAAAATCAAGAATGTTGTCCTGGTGAGATAACATCCACAGATAGCATCAAGGACACAGTACACTTGCTGTGAGAAATGCACAGGGTGTGTAACTTCACTGCTGATGTTGGAAACGCTGAACGGAGGAGCTAAGCTCCAGCCTGGATGGGCACAAACCAGCTGCGTGCCCTGAACACCGATGCTGTGGCCTCGCAGGGGTGACGAGACCAGAATAACCAACACCAGCATGACCTGGCTCTGCACCTGCCCCCAGACTCGCTGCCCCCTATAGAGAGACCTTTTTTATTGGGTCTTTCCTGGAGACTAAAATTCAATCCCTGCATCCTCGCCGGTACTCCGCTTCTGCTCAGTCTTCACACAGTGCCACTGCAAAAAGCTTTTGCAAAGAAGATTTAACAGCTTGCTTCTCCTTTTCAAGTATTTGCTCTTTGAAAGCTAAAACAGATTACCTTAAAAATAAAAAAAAAGGCATTACAATGGCTGTTATTCCCTTTAGCAAATCACAGACAATTTATGCTATTTACTAGCGTGCTTTAGCTTAAATCAGACTTCAAAATTTTACCAAAAAACCTTAATGTTGCTTTTATGTAGCTATTTCCTGATTTTCAGGGTGAAATGAAAGATTTACTGAATTATCTTATGGCCATTTAAAGCAGGAACACTTAAGTAAAAATACCTTTAATTTCAAAACAAGATTGATTTGAAATTCGTGCTTGAAAACCCATTATAAAAATTATGATAAACTGTTAAGAAGCAAGCGTTTTGATCAATGTGAATTCTTTGCAAGTTATTTTCCATCTTAAATAGAGTTCAGATTTCGAAAAGGCTTTCTATAGAATTTCTATTGTTTAACTCAGGTGCTATTGTGAAAAAAGAGATTATGATTAACTTTATTATATTATGGAACAATCAATATTGATGTAACAGAGATCTGAAGAACGGCTTTATGCATTTTAGACTTAAATTCATAGTCCTACAAGTCAACGAGACTTCATAAATTATTTCCTTGGTTGCAGGGCTGGGCCAGCTCTGGATAATAAAAACCTATTTTTCTCCCTCAAAGATTCTTAGGTGAAATTTCAGAAAACCCTGCAGCATCCTATTAGGGAAAAAAAAAAAGTGCACAAGAACTAATATTGAAAAACAAGGTGTTTTTGTTTTTTAATAGAACATTCTCTGGGAGGACTCCTGCCTCCTTCTATTTACTGCAAGTCAACCAGACCAGTTGGCAGCTTTAACAGGACACCCCAGCTCTGTGCCCGAGGTTGGTGCTGCCCGTGCAAGAAGGACAGGAAGAGAAAAGCCTTCCCAGGGTGGTGGTTGTCACCATAACCAGCCATGGGGCTGCCTTTCAAATGGGCTCTTCGATGTGCCACTAACCTGCCAGCCTTTCTCCCCGTGGCTAAATTCCAAGGGAGTCACCTCGTCTTTATTCGGCCCCGTGCAAAATTTCATCTGCAAAGCGATTTTTTTTTTTTCCTTATTTCCTTTTGCTTCATGCTTTCATTAATGCCATTCGAGCTTACCGAAAATACATTACAGATTAGTTCTCCTATAAAAAGAGTAAATCTGTTTTTAAGATCTCAGCTGACAATTTGCTGCCCTAAAGGAGGAAATTTGCAGGGAGCGTTTTGCTGTCG
The DNA here is from genome assembly GCA_020746105.1 of Trogon surrucura. Taxonomy (NCBI): domain Eukaryota; kingdom Metazoa; phylum Chordata; class Aves; order Trogoniformes; family Trogonidae; genus Trogon; species Trogon surrucura. The sequence continues at coordinate 46,692,613 of CM036621.1, read as the reverse complement.
AGCGGCACCTGGTAAGGATGTGCGATTGTGCATATCCACACGGCACTCGTTCCAAGTAATTTTGAGCACTACCGGCAATTTTGCTTTAATTTAAATTACATAAAGTTAGCACGCCACACCAAGAATAAGACAGTTATTGTCAGCAGAGTAATGAAATATTTTACTTATATCACAAATGAAACAAAACTACATCCATTTTCTCTCTGAACAATCAATACTCCGTAGTTGCACCTCGGAACTGTCTCCTGGGGATTTGTTTTAAAAACAGCGAAGAGAAAAACACAGCAGCTTGATGCTATCAGCATATGGTATTTAGCAGCATTATCATCACTTTAAATACACAGATCCCGTCTATGGGTTGTACACAAATGTTTTTTGAATTGCACAGAAGAGACCAATTTCAGCATGTACAATTTTCGTCTGTAGTCAAGTACTTTTTATAGTCCTGTATCCACTGCAATGGCAATGAATATCATGTATCTTTCAGAGATGGAAAACTTTAGATTTAAAAACAGTATTTAAAAATAGATATTGTGTATTTTAAAAGGAGGTAGAGACCTGTGGTCTTTCAACACTGAAGGCAAGCACTGAAACTTAAATAAGTCCTACACCATGATTCAATGTATATTAAAGGGTTCAGGAGGTGACCGAGCAAACTACAAAGCAAAGAGACACATTTCTCACTTAAAATAGAACATGAAGGTAAGCATAAAACACTTAAAGTTGGCAACATTATTTTCTGGGAAGCATGTAAATATTTCTAAATATTTAAAAGTGGGAGCATGAGAAAGCCTGGTCAACTGGTATTAAAGAAATCTACAACACTCGGGCTATCAGTTAATACTACTTCTAACGAAGAATATTTTAAAGAAACCAAAATCCTACCTTGCCCAGCTATTCCTTCCTAAATGTATCTATACAGACAAACGGATCAGCTTGTATCACACAACATGAAATGCTGGAACAAAGTGCTGCGTTATTTTTCCCCCCAAACAAATGCAAAGGACTGGGACATTTAGCTCAGCCATTCAAGTACGCCTGAAGTGCTGGGAGGAGAACAGTTTGTGCAACAGGTTATCGATGTTCTGTTTGCCATCACACAGTGATTTATGTTTCATTCTGTTCTGTGACGGCAATGAGCCAATAACACAGTCCTGGGCAGTTTTAAAATTGGAACCGCACATCATTCGTATGTCATATTTTTCCTCAAAATTATAAAAAAAGTGAAGAACCCTCTAGACGTTATTTTTCAGGCAGGTGACAACTAGATTTTCTTCCTCCTTTATGCACAGATTGTTTGGAGACTGCACATCAAATGTTGCTGTCCTTAAAATTTGAGATCAACATGCTTCTTTCCACGTGTGCAGCGGCATCGCCGTCAACTACCCACTGCGGTACAGTTGCAAAAGAGGCAAAGATGACTCCCAGGGAAAGGCTTTGGCAGTACGAGGATTTTTTTCCCAAATCGTCTGTGCTGCTCATGCCTCAGTCTAAGTTACAATATTGCTGCGCTACAAGCAGTCGATGGAAAGTTTTTCACATAGTCCGTGTCCATTTTATTGGTGGTCTAGTCACAGGTGATCAGCTCAAATTATTTAGTTAAAAAATAAAACGGTTAAGCGTTTCGCATCCACTTGCAAGAGCTAACACCGACTCGCAGGAAGCTGCCTGCTCTGCTTATATCACAAGAAATTATCGAATTCTCTAGGTTTTTCCACCAGCAGTGATTGGGGATTTGCAGTTTGCTAAGTATAGACAAGATTGACAGCTCCTGGATCAGCAAAGCCTGGAGCTCAGTGCTAGTACTCCTGGGGCTAACACAAACGTACCTAAGACATGCTCTTGGCTCAGCCCGTCTTCAGTTCTGGAAAACTCACTAAATAACCCTGTATACAAGATACCCTTCCTCAAGTCTGTTCCCAAATACTATGCGGCTGGCATGTATCTTAAAAGCCACATCTCTTTAGGGCAGCTCCAGCTCCCAGTGTCAAGTGAAGATGCCACCTTACACGGTCTTAATCTTTACAATAAGTGTCTAAATCTTGTAGGATCTACAATAGTGGATAGAGATGCGTGTCGGATAAATCAGTAGAGGTAAGGATGGAGCAGAAGGCATACTGCCTGTATTAAACGCTGTTACACTACATTAGAAATAAAAATAAAGTGAAAGCAGTAGGGGCTTACATTTATACCGCAAGAAATCCTTTTCAGCTCTAAATGACAATTTGGGGAGAACAAGCCCAAGCCTGTTTCTACAGTCCTGATGCTCAGACAGACACTATATTCATAGGGAGAGCAGCTAATGGTAAGCTGGATGGAAAGAAATGCACCAGCGACAAGACACAACCACGCTCATTTTCTATATGTAAGGCTTATGGTGGGAGCCAGTTGACATGGCCCACACCCCAGTATCTGCCTTTAGAAAATGGTAGGTTTCAGTAACCCTGAACACAAAAGCTCCTGTGTTGAGCTAAACTCCAGTTTAAATCCATACTCTGCCTGTGACATCCACAGCAGATGCCTCAAGTGATGGTGAAAGCTTATGGGATTATAAACTAGCACGTGGCTTCAGGCATCAAGCTTTCAAATCCCTAAATGGGGAGGAAAAGGTTAAATCCCTTCCCTTTAATCCAGTTCTGGTTTGGCCATATTTAGACTAACCTACTGCACACAACAAATTCAAATACAACATACAAGAGCAGATTCCCCAAATTTTAAACTACTTGTGTTGAACCAGGAAACGCTCTTCATGCTTTACCATGCTAAATCACTTTATTTTCACTCTCTGCTCACAACAAAACCACTGCAAGTTACCACAAGCAGCTTGTGAGCTGGCTCAGACTAGATTTAATAAACAGATAATGCATCCTGTCAGCCCAGACTGAGAAGTAATTCCCAAAGTCCTGTCCAAGTCACGACCCAGGTGTTGGTTTGTTTTTTTTTAGTGTGGTGCACACCAGCTTGTACGCTCAAATTTCCAAAACTCTGCAAAAAAACCCGATTAGAAACCCAAGTGTTAAAAAACAGAGTGAGGAAGGGCTCTGTACCTCTGCTTGGATACTCGTGACTGATCCTGCAATTCCGTTCTCGGTGCTTATGTTATTGGAGCTGTTGTTTGGAGAACTGGGACCAGATCCAGGAGCACTGTTGCATGCAGAGTCTAAAAACACATCCAAACCCAACTTTTAGAATTACAAACAATCTCCGCGTTGGTATTTAGACAGATAACAACCCCTCGAGTTTTGTTTTGGAGGAAAGCAAACCTTCTCATCCCCATCTCCCCCTTAAGTCTTCCCTGGGCTCTTAAAATACTGACAAACACTTTCAAATGGTCTCTCCAAGTACCTACTTACCATATTTATGCCTTCTCCTCATGGGGATTTCTCTTATAGTGTATTAATAACTTTAAATACGACTGGAAGATAATAAAAGACATAGAAGGCTTGAAGAGGCCCAACTGGAGCATGTCAGATTGTCCCGCTTCATTTTTCTAGAAGTGCTTCTCTCACCCTCTTCAGCCCATAACCCTAACACCAACACCCTCTCACCACGTATTGCGTCAGACTTCACGCTGGAACAACCAGGGAACCGTCTCAACGTTGATATTTTTCCCATGCAGCCTTCTGTTGCATCTGGATTTACTGGAAATACGCTGCCAGCACTGAGCCCTCACGCTGATTGCACACGAGAGCTGACCTCTGCTTTTATAAAGAAGCGCCAGGGTTTTCCGGCACAGGCAAGTGGGCATGTCTAAATGTCTCTGTCCTCGTCACCTGCGAAGTGCTGGGTCCTCAGAGGAACAAGACCCGCTGCCCTTGGCACAGCACAACAGCTCCCACAGCACTGAGTTCCCCAAAACAGCCAGTGCACTGGCTCACAAGGATGATATTTTGCCAGGATGGCAAATCAAATCGTTTCAAAGTTGCCTGAGTGACATGGGAATGGACAGACAACTGGCCATGGTCACGGCTGAGCACATTTTTAATAAAAATCAGGTAAAACTCTAAAGGATTCAAAATAACACATCTGTTTCGAACCACTGCCTTTTTTTTTTTTTTCTGGTAAGTCCTCTCCACTCATGGAATAAAACACTCTCTCACTGGAAAGATCTGAGGCAGAGTTAGTCCCCCCAAAATAAATCTGTTATCACCTCAACACTCAGAAAATCCTTTCAGCTTTGTGTATTTTATAAACATGTTCCCTGTGAACTCACTAAACAGAACCACAGACATGACCAGTCTGAAATCAAAGCTTCCCCATTAATGATTCAGAAATAATAACAAACAGGAACAGCCCACGAAATTGCAACAGCCAGAAAACATCCCTCAGAAGGTGTCTCACCTGAAATATGGCATAGCTTCCAGTGTTTCTCCTTTTATTTCGGAAAGTAAATAACATTAATTTTTTTCTTCCTGAACTTTTCTCCTCCCCAAGCACAGGATTTGCCCAAGGCCAGAAGAATCTTCCAGCAGCTGCAATGGTTAAGGCTGCAGCACTCTCATAATTTCTCTAGGACGCCCCAGTACAAATAAAAGCCAATTGTTACAATGTGAGGGTTTTTTTTTAAATTTACCTTTTGGTGGCAATCTTCTGTACATACTATTTTGCTATTTTGATCTTTGCCAAGTACCTCCAGCAAAATAACTAAGAGATTTTAATTTTATTTTTTTAAACAAAAGAAGCCTTGTTGCTTTTCGTTGGCTATGCATTTGGGGAGACATCTTGCTATCAAGAAAACTCAGCACTGAATAACACTGAGCTCAGCACCTACCATTGAACTTCTCCATGGAAATCAATTTCAGAGAATCTAGGTGTTTCGAAAAAATAGTCTGATTGCATGGAAAAATCTATGCCTTTTGGGGGGGACCATGCCATTAACTACAACATATTAGAACTCACGCATACTACACAGAAAAAGTACCTGCAACATTCAAACTCTTGTCTCTTTGAAGATGTATTCTTCAAGGATTAAACATAACTTTTATTCTCCAAAGTTGGACTTCTTTTAAAAGTTATTTTGCATTCAGAAGTCCCCTCTTATTGTAATAACTCAGATATTTTTCTAGTCAGTCTGGAGCCTGCTCAGTGAGAAGCTGGAGCTTCTGAAGGCATTGCTGGGACCAAACAGCCATTAGGGTTTGATTTATCCTAAAAGCCACGTGACATATAGCAATATATGAGGAGTGAAGTGAATTTGATTTTCAGATCCAGTATAAATTATGCTCAGCTGCTGAAGCCTTCTATTCCCTCTGCAAACAGAGAGGCTCTGACACAGAATGGTGCATAGCTGCCCCGGGGTCTCCCAAAACCACCCAGCTTTCTAAAGAGAGCTCACTTGGAGTTTGTTTGAACGATGACAGTGTGCCTTAAGGTAAGATAAGCCCGGGAAAGCCGTCACATAGTGGCACTTACACAGAGGCATCCCTAGATGGTGCTAAGAATTAACTTTATGGTAATCTATATAATCTGCTTTACTCTGATCCCTCCTCACAAATGTTACTCCCAGAAGAATATTATTTTTCAACAAGAAACTGTCAAATAAGTAGTCAGAAATATGAGCTATATATATAAAAAAAATGCCTTACATGTTTTAAAACTTTGGCGTAATTACTTAACAAGGAGCTATGGCAGTCTGCCCAAAGCCTAAAACAAACAGGGGTTGTGAAGCATTTACTGCTGGAGGTCGACACCCGTGAATTACAGCCTCCCCATGGATATTAACAGGATCACCTTTGAAAAATTTTATTTCTCAACAATCTGTTGCTGAAAATCATAGAAACGCTGCTGCCGACAGAGGTTTGTAGCTTACCTGATGTACCTGTGACATCCAGCGGGCGCTTCTTGAGAGCAGTAACCACCGGACCATCTTTTCTGCGCAAGAGGGGGCTGCTCCGTCTCTCGGCAACTTTTTGCTTTAGCCTGGATCGCAACTTCAGATTGGGTTCAGACGCTGAACAGAAAAAGGGAAAGCAAACAGTGCTTTGGTTAATATTCTTTACATTATTTAAAAAAATAGAGAGAGAAACAACAGAATGCGAGGCCTCTCCAGAGCGATACAGGTGACCTGGTTACCAAGGACGTGGAGAAGGCTGAAGTACTCAACGACTTTTTTGTTTCAGTCTTCACTAATAACCACCTGAGCCACACCACCCAAGTCACTGAGGGCATTGACTGGGTCTGGGAAAGTGAAGAACCACCCAGGTAGGAGCAGATCAGGTCCAGGAACACCTAGAGAACCTGAAAGTGCACAAGCCCGTGGGATCTGGTGAGATACACCCACGGGTCCTGAAGGAACTGGCGGCTGAAGTTGCTAGGCCACTAGCCATCATATTCGAGAAGTCGTGTCAGTCTGGTGAAGTTCCCACAGATTAGAAAAAGGGAAACAAAATCCCCATTTTTAAAAAGGGAGGCAAAGAAAATGTAGGGAATTACAGACCAGTCAGCCTCACTTCTGCACCAGGTAAAATCCTGGAGCAGATCCTCCTGGTTACAACACTAAGGCACATCAAACATAACGAGGTGAACAGTGACAGCCAACATGGCTTCACTAGGGGCAAATTGTGCCTGACTAACTTGGTGGCCTTCTATGGCAAAGTTACAGCTCTGGTTGATATGGGAAGAGCAACTGATGTCATCTACCTGGACTTGTGCAAGGCGTTTCACACTCTTCCACATGACATCCTTGTCTCTAAGATGGAGAGACACGGATTTGACAGATGGACCACTCAGTGGATAAAGAACTGGTTGGATGGTCGCACTCAAAAGAGTTGTGGTCAATGGTTCAATGTCCAAGACCAGTGGAGCTCCTCAGGGGTCTGCTCTGGGCCCAGTGCTATTCAACATCTTTGTCAGTGACATGGACAATGGCATCGAGTGCACTTGACTTTGCCCATGTTTGCCGACGACACCAAGCTGTCTGGTGTGGTGAACTCACTTGAGGGAAGCGATGCCATCCAGAGGGACTTTGACAGGCTTGAGAAATGGGCCAGTGCAAACTGCATGAGCTTCAACAAGTCAAAGTGCAAGGTCCTTCACCTGGGTCGGGCCAATGCTAGGCACAAATACAAACTCGGCACGGAGTGGGTTGAGAGTAGCCCTGAAGAGAAGGATTTGGGGGTGTTGATAGACGAGAAGCTCAACATGAGCCGGCAGGGCGCTCCTGCAGCCCAGAAGGCCAACCCCATCCTGGGATGCATCAAGGAGTGTGGCCAGCAGATCAAGAGAGGTGCTTCTCCCCCTTTACTCTGCTCTTGTGAGACCCCACCTCGAATACTGTGTCCAGTTCTGGTGTCCCCACCATAAGAGGGACACAGATCTGTTGGGAGTGTGTTCAGAGGAGGACCACAAAGATGATCCAGGGGCTGGAGCACCTCTGCTACAATGACAGGCTGTGGGAGCTGGGACTGCTCAGCCCGAAGAAGTGAAGACTCCGGGAGGACCTTATAACTGTCTTCCAATACCTGAAAGGAACCTACAGGAAGGCTGGAGAGGGACTTTTTACAAGAGTGCCCAGCAACAGGACAAGAGGAAATGGGTTTAAGTTGAAGGAGAATAAGTTTGGATCTTAGGAAGAAATTCTTCAGCACGAGGGTTGCAAAATTCTAGAACAGATCACCCAGAAAGGTTGTGGATGCCCCCTCCCTGGAGATGTTCAAGGCCAGGTTGGATGAGGCCTTGAGCAACGTGGTCTAGTTAAGGGCACTCCTGCCCATGGCAGGGAGGTTGGATTAAACGACCTCTAAGGTCCCCTCCAACCTAAGACATTCTATGATTCAGATTTCAGTAATTTTTTTTACTCAATGCAAAGACTAGGCTGCAGTTCAGCATTTGCAGAAGCCTAAATGGAATCAGTCGTTTGACAGCATATATCTGAAACAAAGACTTCTCGATAGAATGGACAGGTCCCAGTCCATGTGATATCTGAATTCACTGGCAATGAAAGTCGATAGCATTTTAATTAAAAAACAATAAACATCCTGCAATGTCTTCTCTCAAATGAAGCCACAGATTTACAACCTGATGCAAACTCATTTGGGCTATTGCAGAGAACATCATTCACATCCCCTAGTTTCCCACCTCTGCCTAACTTGCTTCCAAGCCAGTGGTAAACCTAACTTATGGAATCAAAAACATCAATACAGGAACTGGTGAGATAACTGAGATGTTGCTGTTTGGTCAGTGCAGAGCATCGCTGTGGGACTGAGACGCTACCTGTGATGGGCTGCTGAAATGGGCAGCTCCACACCCTTGGACTCGCCCAACCCTAGGGTGAGCTGGCTTAGGAACATACACCAGAGGAAGGTGAAAGAAAATACGAAAATCGAACTTCATAACCAAAACAGGTGAATGTCTTTCTGCTGGTTCACCTCTCTGAAGCAACTCACCTTAGAGTCAGCTGGAGCCAGCGTCAACTCAAGAAAAAGGGGAGGGGAGTGTGGCCAAGGTTAAAGCCAACACCAGGGAGGAGGTTTGTTTATTTGGGGAGCAACTTGGTTACATCATCACAGCCACGAAGTAAAACTGTATCTAAACCCACATCAAATACTTATAAAATTCAAGGCTGCCAAGGGTAAGTGTGCATGCACTCCTTGAGACCACAGCCTGACTTGCTTTGTGTACATCATATCTTTGAGAGACTCTCTTAAACTTCTGCTGTACCCAAAGTCTGAGACGTCATTTCTCCGAAAGTCAAAGCAGAGCTCCTGGAAACCCCTAGTGTCTCTGGGTTAATGACAGCTGGTAACACCGAACACATCTGCACAGCACAGCTTATCAAGTTTTTTAAAGGTAATGAAGCCTTAAGTCAAGATTCCTCCTTGCAAGGTGATTTTCTCTATGAACTTTCTGATCTCTTGAGTGTACATGAAATATCTGCTTTGGTGCTTGAGGGCTCCTGACAGTTATGAGATTTGTGAACTGGCCCAATCTTTTTCCTTCCTCAACCTCTTAACGACTCAGCGGCTTAATCCCTTTGAACCAGCAAATCCTGTGCTCTCACTATTAACTACCAATACACTCAGCTCCCTACACTCCAGGGCCAATAATCTACATTCTTTAGAAGAATTAAAATAGGGTTTACAAACTGATTTGAATTAACTAAGTCTGGCTACAGATATATTTCCCTACAGTTGGCTTTGACCACTGGGTCACGTAAAAGATCAAGCCCGACAATGTTAATTGCAGGGCTCAAAAATCAGAAGGCTGATGAATTCAAGATCAAATGCTTGAAGTTAAGCCATCAAAACAGTTCTTTGATGAAACTTTTGGGAGAAAAAAAAAAAGACAGAGCTTTGCATGAATGTTTCGGACAGAAAAATGCCAATAAGAGATAAAGGGAGCACTAAAAAAAGCATCAGACTCCTCAAGATGATGCTTAAAATGCAATATGAAGTGCATTAACAAAGGGGGAATCATCTTATAGGGTATTTGCATATAAAATGGCAGGGAACTGAATGCAAATCTGTCACTTGGAGGGCAATATTAGAAGAGTGGACTAGTTAAAATATAAGCATATGCTCTAACTAGCTACTTTATAAAGTCATCTTCAAAACAGAAGCTGACTTCTTATTTTAAATGTAGTCTTTGGGCATGCGAACATTTGGTACCTCATGCCACATTTTTTAATTCATGGCCTTGATTTGTTCCAACTATTGTGTGTCAGTACCTGTCTAGATGGTCTGGTCAAGACTTCAAAGAACAAATGGGATTGTATCAGAGCTAAAGGCCGATGCGTCCATTTTAGACACGACTGCACTGCCAACCAGCAGATGAAACATAAGCCTATGCAACAGCTGTTGAAAGGATCGGTCTTCCGACAAAGAAAAACATGACAATAAAAACGGCACCTCAGCACAAATTTTATTCATACACAGTTTATACCCTGCATGGTGCTCACGTGAAATACGTTTACTGCTGGGAACAGACAAGCAATTGCGCACCTTTCAAACACTGGGAATTAATTGGTTAGAAACACCTTAAAAACGGGCAGGGAAACAAAAGATGCAGGGTCACAGATTATCCAACATGACCAGATACGTCCTGTACGTAAAGTCACAATAAAAACATCCGTCCATGTAACAGGAAGGGAATGAATGTAGAAGAATACAGCCTTGAGAGAGAAAACACCGTCACAGTAAGTTATGGTGAAAGCAGTATATTATAATTTGTCAGACAAAACCATTTTCAGGCAAAACTATTCCGTATATTTTTCCTTCGTTTCCTTGTCTGGAGGATCGAGCTGTGAAACACCAATCTATTTAAAGAACCGCATTTATTCAGTTTGCTCTGATTTTGTTGTTTATCCCCCAGATATAATCCCAAATCTAACATGTCATCAAGACCTCAGGGAGCATAATCCCCATGCGCATTTAATTGGGTGCTATATAGCCCAAAGTAGGTGAATTAAAATGCAGCACAAGCAGCACAGAACAGCCTCAGATTTGAAGAATTTACATATAGCATATTTTATAATAAAAGATGTAGCTTTCAACTGAGGCATTTCCAAAACTCAAAAATAATAATTTAAGCTTATTCAGACGGTTTTTAAACTACTACATGATAAAAAATATTTTTAAACTGAAGGAAGCTGTCTTCTAAAAGTATAAAATATAAATTCAAGCAGCATGTAACTATCAATACTAGACAGCCAACACAGGTTCAACGTTCTCTCAGGAACACCAGCTTCACTGAAAATCTCCCGATATTCACGCCGTCAGGCAACCTGCCCAAACAAAACTTTGCTCCCCATCATTGCTAACTAGTGTAAACTTAAAGAGACCTGAAGACTAAATTACAAAACTTACTGGTCTTCTACGTTTTAAAGTGAACTCTTTCAAACAAACACTGTGAAGTTATCGAAATATCAGTCTGATTCCTATTTAGCAAACAAATGAAGCCTATGCCCAAGTCTGAGTCAGCTTTCACAAAGCCAGTGGGATTTCTTAAGCAGTGACATACTTAATTTGGCCTATAATAAGGATTTATACAAAGAATATTTTGTTTTCCTCCGAGTAAATCAGTAACTAGACCATAAGCCAAAAGCTTCCCTAGTTTTCACAGGCTCAAACCCAAGTTACCCCTCTTATATGTCATTTATTGCAGCAGGACCCATGTAATCCAATTCTTCAACATTTATGTCATTCTCATTGTTTTCTTCCTAGAATTGCATCCCCTAAGCTGCTGAACTAATCTGACATTAAGTCTATGTAAGTCAAAAAACACAAAGTCCTGGGCAGAGTTTGCCCTGTTCACATTAACCATCCACATTTATGAAAAAAAAAAACCACACAAAAAAAAGCAGCTAACAACACACCATGAAAACCCTGATCCCTTGCATATCTTAATTTCAGCAGCTGGGGACCGAGAAGGATTGTTATTCTTTTATTATTATTTTTAAGCTTCATACTAAGCCTCACCAGGCAGGCAAAGGCCAACACAATTACCTTGTCTCTCTTCTAACATCCAGGTCATCTCAACGAATAAACACAAAAGAAGGAGAGAGTCAGCTGTCTGAGGCTGGTCTTTTGCACAAACCAAAATCCTAACAAAGACAAATTATCTTTTGCTTAAGAGGGAGAGACCACAGGTTCTGCAACCGAGCTCTGCAGCTTCTTTGCCCCTTGCCTGGCTCTACCCCAGACCTTCACTACTGCCTCTCCATGTACACGGCATAAGACTCTCCAAAAACTGTGGATTGTGACCTACCTAGTCAGGTGGACCTGGTAAAGCTGGTCACAGCAAAGTCCACCCACGGTCAAGCAAAAAGACTGAAAATCATTTCAATCGTTTCACCACTATCGCTCCAAAGCCCAAGTGAGCCTCTGCTCTTGATTTTCAGTATTTGTCGGCATCAGCATGGAGGGGGTCCCACAAATGTACCTAGGGGAGACAGGCACTGCAGGGCAAAAGGGGCAGCAGAAAAGTCCCAAACCAGAAAGAAAATCAAGAATAAAAACAAGACAGCCTGCTGTCCTGTAGAAATAAACTATTTTTTATGATCTTGGTGCCACGTTGGATGGAGTCATCTGAAGTAATACATCTGGGAACAGAGATACATGATTAGAAAGGGCTGGATAGAGACATTTGCTGCATCTCCCTCCTTTTCTTCCAACTGTGCTGGCACGAGCATTGTGGAAGAGCTCTGTGGAAGGGCAATTTAAGAAAGTACCATGTCCTTAAAATGAAAACTCACTAAAGGTGACTATTTGGCACTTTTTACGCTGAAGTTTCGTAGTTGCATCATCTCAGCAGTAAAAAGAAGGCTTCAACACCCATTAAACCAAGCATAGACATGGCCACTTTGTACTGCTTCACTAGTATTTCATCGCCTGACTACAAAACCTCACAGAATCGCAGAGTAACGGAGCACCACGAAGGTTTCTGCTGTGTATAGCCAAAACTGGACTAGAAAAACAAACACGTGGAAATGTCACATCTCCTCTCTGTCTTTTCCTTTCCAAAGTCTCAATAAAGACAGCAGCTTTGCACAGTTGAAAGTACTATCTGAGAGGAAAGATAAGAGACATGTTCAAGGCGATAAGGAATAGAAAGTAGGGAATGAGGTCCTCCGAGCGAGTTTCTCCAATAAAGTGTTTACAACAGCACTGGCTCTACAGAAGGAAAGACAAAAACACTCTGTACAGCAAACAAGAAGCTGCAGTGCCTGTGGCAGAGGGAGTCACCGACTGCCTGAATTGAGGGCAGGGAACGGCTACAAAACTGGGTACAGACGCCAGGGAGTAACCCATGGTGGCCACAACTTTTGGGGACCATCACCTTACATCAAAATTAGCTTCTCCCAAGAAACCTTACAGGCATTTTAAACTCAAGAACTGCAATGAATTTTACCGAAAGCTAGTTTGTCAGTACGTAGAAGTCCACGGTGAGTCAAAACACGCGTGGTGGTGTCCCCTCCACCCTTCAAGAGAGTCTCACGGACCAACCAAGCACTTCTGTTTGAGCTGCAATCTGTTTTGTACCTAGAAACCTTCCTGCCGTGGCCATGATGACTGAGTCCATGCCCTGCCCTTCCAGCTCTGGGCAGCTTGCCTTTTTTCCCCTCCTTCTTGCCCTGTCCCACAAGCATCTCCCCTCCCCTTGCCTGACGCTGGGCTGCTCCTATGGGAAGAAGCGACCTGATCAACCTCCAACCTCCTCCTGCCCTGGACTCTCTTCTAAGCAACTGTAACACAGCAACACAAACCCAGTAAAATCAATCTCACACTGTCACACATGGCTGGAAATTGCGGAGGGCCAAGAGGGAAATGATGGTGGCGTCCCTGCCCACAACAGGGAGGTTGGATTAAAATGATCTCTAAGGTCCCTTCCAGCCCAGGCCATTCTATGATTCTATGATGCACTGAGAAGCCAGCAGGACATGCCACAAGAGACGCATGGTTTCCTTAAAGCTTGGTTGTTGCATTTCAGTTTGGAGAAATCGGTCCAAGCTGCTGCTCTGCACGCCGCTCACGCGATGCTTGTGGTCAAAGCTGTTCCACAGAGGAGAGACAAGTACCCGTCACGCTCTCCCAGCTCAGACTTCATTCTCCTTTCTGCTAGATGCAGTGGCCCAAAAGCCAAGCGTCTCAGCTCTGGCCAGAACAAACCCGAGCATATACATGGACATGCACACATAGAGGTGAAACCGTGCATGCTCCTGGCAGTCTCTGTGAAGCAGAATTGCAGCTGAGCCGACCAAGAAGTAGAAGGGTGGATTCACTAAATTATTGAGGGCTAGGTCCTGGCCCTCTCAGTGCCCCTGCTCTTCAAAGGTGACACTAAACCAGAAGACTTTGTTTGGTCTTCTGGCAGAGTTTCCTCCTTCAATACACCACTGACAGTACTCCTCAAGAAGCGCTTTGAAGCGAAGTGCTGGTTTCCCCCCCTCCCGCCCCGGATTCACAGCTCTCACGTGAAAAGTGCACGTGCTTTATCAGAGGTCTGAGCGGGGAAAGGGGGTGTCTGTCCCCTCCTTTCGCTTCTGGACAAACCTCAACGCGGGAGAGGAGCGCTCAGGAAACACAGTTCACAGCCACTGGTGTTGAAGAAAAACATGGGAGCAAAGAATTCCCTAGTGTGCATTTAGACATGAGTGTCAGAAGAAACGGAGGGACTAAAGCATCTGCTGGTCCTCCAACCACACTTTGTTGTTGCTGCTCTCTGAAATGTCAATGGGCTGGTCTCTAGAGATATTGTGTAGCATCTCAGTAATAAAGTAATTTTTGTCTTTAATGAGCTATTTTTGGATCAGCGAGACTGATGTCCTCTACTCGGAGCAGGAAAGGGTTATTTATAACGATAGGGATTTCTCATGCAGGTCAGTGCCTCCTCTCAGCAGAGCACACCCCGAGGCAGTGCGTGGGTCCCTGGGACACAGGAAGGCCAAACCTCCAACCACGTCAGCTGGAAGGACAATGTGGGCGGGAAAGCAAAGATGCTCTCGAACTTGAGTGACACTCCACACCGTACAAAGCTCAAAGATTTTCTCTAAATGATACTCCCACACTACACTAGGATTTCAGCCTACTCTATTTTCTGCTAAACAATCTTTGTCATAAAACAAACCACTTAAAACATTCCAATAATCAGAACCAACTGAAGAGAGGTATTATACCTTTCTTGACAAATGCAGCGTTTTAATTATTGACAAATCCTTTCACTCTCCCTTTTCTCTCTTTTAAATGCAAGAAGTTCAGAACAATTTCACCTGCTTAGCTGCAAATAATACTCCAACAATTCCATGTTTCTGCACTACTGTGAGGAAACCAACAACATCATGGGATGCTGGATGCTTTCCTCTTGCAGGCTCCTCTCTTTTGCACAGGAAAAGAAGAATATGAGCAAACAGGAGATGGTCAGTGCCAGCCCCTGAGATTCCCATCATGAGCCAGTCAGCATATCCCGTGCAAAACCGCCGATTCACAGTGCCTGGCAGGGCTGGACCACGCTGCCTGTTTCATGGCCAGCTCTGGATGGGCAGCAAGTGATTGGGACCCTGCAACCGAGGTACATCGAAGTGCAAGCTGGGGCTTAGAAGAAGTCGTTGCTCCCAATTTGCTCATGATGGATTCAGCCAGAGAACAACGTGGACCTTTTGTATTCCTTTTAGGAGGCTGATGGGCTGGAAGCTGTAGTGGTTGCTGGGACCACCAGCACGGGTAGTATATTTGTCAGATTCCTGCTGCAGTAGGTCCCAAATCGTGGTGAAATTCAGGAAAACCACTGGCCAGGGCAGCCCTCCAAGCAGCAGATGGGCTGGCTTTTGCCCGTTTGCACCACATACAGGCAACTATGAGGACAGGTCTCCTTTTCATTGCATACCTGTACTCCTTGAGGGAAGTCACTGCAGCAAAGGGGTGCATAAGCCACGGGCTGACAACGCCAAACTAAAAACTCCTCCTCGGACTTTTCCTGCCAGTTGTTAACTATGTGGGCTGTGAAGGTTGAGGACAGCATTTTTTCCTTTACCACAAGCCCTAAGACACAGAACTCGATCTATAAGCAGTTCTGCTTCTTCTGCCATGACTCCTGCAGAAGGCAAGAGACATTGCTGTAATGAGAGGCTTTGGGGTAAGATGCTTGTTCTTCCCTCATCCCCAGAGAAAAGGAGCTGGAAGAGGGGTCTGTGACACTTTTTAATTGCCCTTTCTCTCCAAGTATGTACTACGTACTCATTTACCACCTAGGCAGGAAATTCAGAGACACAGACTTGCCAAAGATGTCTTTGTATGCTCTCAGTCTGGCATTCAATTCAGTTTAGCTTTGGAAATAGTGGAAAGTCACACCCTGAGATGCTATCCCACAGCTCTGCAGTTAAAACATATTTGGGACCACAGGAATCCTTTGCCTCCTTAAAATCTTCATGCCCATCAACGTCCATCTAATCTTCACCTTGCCAGTGCAGGCAGCTGTGATACTGGATGTAAAGGAAAAGCCAGCACCCAGAGCCCCAGTGATGCACAGAATAGTGACCGTGGCTGTAGCAGCCGTGGGTCAAGCAGCCCCAGGAACTAAGCCAAAGATCCACAAAAACCAGCCATCCGTTGCTCTTGATGGGGTGCAAGAGGTCTTCTTGTGTGCATCGAACCACAGCGGTTTGTTAAACACCAGAGGGTTGAGAAGCACAAATTAAAAAAAAAGGACAAAATGAAACAACAGCATATTTTTGATAACATCAGCTTTGTCAAAAATCCCACCTCCGCTGACAGATCTGTCAGGAGAGAGGTTTAAAGACCAGCAGCCAGCCCAGGGCAGGGGAATTACGGAGCAGCAAAGCTACAGATCCCTCCTGCGTGGGCATGAGGAGGGTCGAAGGAGAGCAGCTGTCTTGGGAAAGTTTTGCTTTATCCAACAGCAGGAGCAAAACCACGAGGAGATCAGAGCCTGCTTCACAACCCACACAGGTCCTACAGACACAGCCATTTTTATACTTACAACTTGGAGAACATCTTTTATGAGTCCTTCAAAAGAACTGAGCTGTTTCTCTTGCTTTGGGGTCAGGTTTAAATATAGACACAGGGAAATGTTTCCAGTTTACGCATCCCTGCGAGCTGGAAGTGTGTTGGCTGGGTGAGTCTAGCGGGTGCTGAGTTTGGCAAAACTTCGGATTTTAACGACAATTAATTGAAACGCTGTGGCTTTCATCAGAAATCCCGATTAGCTTTCAAGTCCCAACAAACATGAGGAATCATCACCCTATTCTACGCAGGAAAGTTAGAGTCTGACAGAACACGGACCAGTCCTGCACAGGATTTAAAAAAACCCACAAAACCAACAAAAAAAATATGTAAACAAGAGGAAAAGTGTGTTAAAAATCTCTCCTTTTACAAATCTCAATGATGATGGTTTTGTCAGCTTTCTAATTAACTGCCTGTTTTAATACATCCACTGCCCAAATTTCAGCAAGCAGCAAATGCAAAGAACAACCTTGTCCCCGGAGAGAAAATGAGGACACCATATTCCTTAGAAAAGCAAAACTGAAGCATTACATTAAAAATAACTTCAGCAGCTACAAGAAAGCTGTTGACAAACAACTCTTAGGGTTATCAAAACAGGCTACAAAAGACTGACCCAACTCTAAAAATCACACTGAAAGAATTCTCCAGATATTCTCTTAGATGTCAGTACAGCATATAATGAAACCTCATTGAATTTTGAAGACAGCAACCTTGATCTGGGGACAGAAAAGGTCACTTACGTCTTCCCCTCTCGACAGCTGTCAACAAAACGCACACCCTAAAGAAAATGCATATATAGTAATGGAAACTACACAAAAGGGGCAATAAATACCTTGTGCTAATCCAGTTATTTAGCAGCACCAACCGAACTGTTCCTTAAAAAAAAGCAAGAGCCCCGAAGTGTTTAGAGAGAGGGAACTGCGTGAAACATATCCCCCCAACAGACTAAGAACAGGATTCAAGCAATTAGTAACTGCACCAGCCAGCAGCCTGACAGGAAAACACGCGGCCAAGAAACTGGAACATAATTTAGTAAGACAAATCAGACAGGGTAGGATTTCAGGGTAGAGGATGCATGAGGAGTGCGTTGCGAGCGTCGACTGTTTCCCATGTTTAATGTTCCCATGTGCTCCCGAGGATCATTCGTGCACACGCACACATCTCCTCCTCCTACCAAAGCAAGCGCGGCCAGTTCTCCTGGTCTCCCTCACGACATTCACACTCGGCTTTTAGACTAGCAAGTTATCTCCCAGTGTGCACACACCTGCGATCACATCGGGATGCTTTAAAAACAGAGTGAAGAAAGGTAGCATTTTGAAAACTCAGCACAATGAGGTATTCATTCTCCCTAAAAAAATTTCTCAACGTGCAGGACATGCCGCCAGCTCTGAAAACGCACCCTAGAAAAAATGATTATTTGAACTGCCTTCCCACAGCCCCCTAAGTCACCCTATCCCTAACAATGATGTTGGTCAGATTCCAGCCCTGGAAATCAAAACTGTACTGTGATGGACTCTGTTATTTGAACTGCAAATATTTAATCAAATTTAATAAAATTGGACTACACAATATAGCGGTTTTAAATTACAAACTCAAAGCCAGAGTTTTGCCTGGTGCCAAAAATCTGAAAAGCTCACCCATAATAAAGAACTTTATTTAGGATGGGCTCCAGCCTTCCCTGCCTTTTGTTTACACCAGACTGTTCAGGAGCCTTTCTTCTCCAAGCAACTTAACATTCTTGGCAATGGGATTTCTGCAGGATATTGCTGTGCCAGAGACTGAAGTGCTGCTGCGTTGAAAGAAAAATAAAAGAGAACAACAAAAAAATTTCTCCCCTGAACCTTGCAAGTGAACTCGTTTGTATCACAGACCAGTCCCCAAAAGATTAATGCTGGTGCCCAAAAAGAACAAGCATCAGCATTCTGGAAGAACAAAATCAGCTCAACATCTTCCTGTTTTAAAACAGCAATGATCTTGGTTGCTTCCATTTTTAATAATGTGATTAGATACATTTATCATCCTTAATTCACCCTGTCTGACAGGGGTTTTGTTCAGCCAGAATCTTATTGAGAGCTCAGTCTGGGAAGCAGCAAAGGGCTGAGATGTGCAGACACTTGCGTCCTCCTGCAGAAATCCCATTCCCTAACACTGGTAGCAAGAAGGGTGACCAGTTCTCAAACCCAATCTGACAAGTAAGGTCCCCTGGAGCGATGAGCAAGGAAGGTTTTGGAGGATGTCAAAGCCTGTTTATGCTGTGGGAAAGGTACCACACCAGAAATTACAGAATGTTAGGGGTTGGAAGGGACCTTGAAAGATCATCTAGTCCAACTCCCCTTCTAAAGCAGGACCACCTAGTAGGGCAGCCACACAGGAACGCATCCAGGCGGGTTTTGAATGTCTCCAGAGAAGGAGACTCCACAACTCCACAACCTCCACAACTGGCAGCCTGTGACAGTGTTCTGGATCACCTGGTTTCTCAGGGTATAGAGAAGAGCTAAAAATCTCTTAGAATCGCGCTATCCACAGGCCGTAAGTGATAGGTATGGTGCCAGGCGATGCTTTCCTGCGTGGAAACGCTGCAGTTTCCCAGAGGAGGCTGAAAGTCTTCAGCAGAGGAGAAGCGAACACCAGCAATGGCTGCCAGTAGCCTGGGCTTGTGTTTCTCCTCCGAGGCATACAATGTAATGCCAAACACACCTTTGGGCTTCACCAGCTTTACTGATGAAGGTTGAGGACAGTCCTCCATCAGTGCTCACCTCTCCTAGGAAAGGAAAAGACCTAAAGCCTAGACTGCATCACTGTGGCTGTCCTGGGCACCGACAACACTTCAGCACCTACCACACCTAATGGGCTGCTTGGTCTTTCATGATCTAGAAGTGGAAATTAGAGGATGCCCTACCCTTCAGCCAATTCAGTTTTCTAAGCTCTGCTTTTGAAGTCCTCCAGAAAAAGCACAGTCAAAACTACCACCACCAAATGTACAGTGTGTGCCCAGGAAAAAAAAAAAACACAAAACATATCCTGAAGAGGGCTTGCCAATTTTCAACTGACTTCTTGCACAACTGATGTTGCTTGGCATGTGTCATCCAACCCATCTTGCCTGGTGAGGGTGAAGACAGTCTACCGCACAGCAGATGGGAATCCATCTACAGATCCAACCAGCAGGCCAGGTGCTATGGCCCAGAATGAGAAGTTCCCAAAAAAGTCTTATAATGTACAGCACTGGAAGGCTGCAGGCACAAGGCAGCAGTGTGGAAGTGTGTTTTTTTCTTATCAGATGGCGAAAGAAGAAAATAAAACCAACAAATTTACAAAGGCAACAAGAATTGTGTTAAAGCATTCGCTGCAACTAAGACCTGCTCTACTTCTAACTAGGTAGGAGAAGAAGAGCCATGAGAACACCCACATCCCTCTTGGGAACTGATTTAGGGCAGCTGATTTGTGCAAAGACTGTTGTAAATCCACAGGGAAATTTGGTTAACACATTGTCATCATTCCTTATTGCAAGGACGACACACTTTCTGACTGCGGGTGCTCAACCCTCCACGTTTGAAGATCTACAAAGCATACTTGAGAAACAGGCTGCAGACGCGCAAAGTTCAATCATACCTCTGCCTTCCTCTTTGCTCCACTCCATCTTTTCAAAAGTTTCTTTCCTACTCTGAAGCATTTTCTAACATGCAGCACTGTCTGCAGCATTCACGCGAGCAGTGTTGCTCCCCAAATTGGGATGAGCTCATGGAAGCTCAGCTCTTCTCTGAAGGAAGCAGTCAAGGATCATGAGCTGGCCAGGTAAGAAGCTGAGGCTGTGTTGGCTTAGGCACGCGATACGGAGCTGAGGACCACAGCCAACCAAAACAACCTGGTTTACATAATATATAGTTGAGAAAAAACTGACCTGCTTAGCCACTGTGCAGGGAAAAACCTAACTGAGAAATAACTGTCTAGGTGTGAACCAAAACCCTCGCAGGAAGTCCTGATGCTTTGACTGGCAGAAACATTTCTATTTATTTTAAGTATAAACTTGTATATAAAATGCAAATCCCAGAAGAAATTAACTTTTCTTGGTACTTTTCTCACTCGGCAAAACATACTTCGACTTCAGACACCCAGATCTCTGTATTAGCACTGACTCTGTGAAAACACCTCACAAACTTCGACACACAACTCCGCTGTCTCTTGCCTGCAGCTTTGCAAGTTCGCACACCAAAAGCAACTCCAGCCTGCCCCTAACACTGTGTGTACAGTGGCAGATGAAGGGGGAGCAGGATGGAATGGGTGCTTGTTAAACAAATCACTCCATTAAATACAGCTTTTCTAAAAAATAAAAAATATAGAAAAAATACAAATAAGAGGACCAAGTGTCACAGCAAAGACAGTAGGCAACACAGAAAAATCAACGTGAGCGCTACCTGTTTTTCTGAGCGGGAAGTCATCTTTGGAATCGTACATGCCCAGTACAGGGTGATTGTAGGTGCCGGATACGCCACTTTGGGGTGGGGAGCTCTGGTCCAGGGAGCTGTGCTGTGTCTTCCTGCACAGAAGGGAAGAGAAAGAGAAGGGAGAAGCTTTACACCAGTGACGTACACAGGGAATGAGTGCAGCATCACCTTATCTGTTATCTCAGTTAGTGGGGAACAGTGCAAAGGAAAAGATCTGGGTACTACCTTTCTCCTTCCAGGCACTCATACAAATAATACACTAAAGTCTAATACACAGGGAGGTGACTAAACATGCTTCATTTCCAGTATAAGGATTACCCTGTTGAGCACAGCTCAATTTATGAAGGCATTTAACCACGAGTACAATTTTAAGTGTGTACTTGGGCTGGGTTTTGCTAAGTCATATTCATGAAGTTCAGCTGGGGTGTCGTCACTCCCCTCAACTGTAGCACGAGTGAACAATTTCCCTTCGCGGAATAAAACCCAGACACAGCAGACAAAGTCTGAGGATAAAACAAATCCACAGGACGAGCATATTAGGTGCTACACGTTTAAAGAGGCATTCAGCAGCCGTGCTGCACAGGTGGTCGTCTGCCTTTTCCTTCGCTGCCTCCCAAACCAAGGACCTAGCAAAGATAGGGCCAAAGCACTCAACACCTTTCCAGATTAACTTCTTGAAGCGGATAATTTATAGCTTTGTTTGAGCAGGCTGCTGGAAGTAAATTACAGTCTGTTTGCTAAGGATATTAAATAATGAATGAGTTTTCTAAGCCTCCTACCAGTTTGCTGGCTCCATCTTTCCTACTTAATGACTTGTGCCCAGCTTTGCTGTTTCTCAGGAGCTCTACCAGCCCCGACCAGACTTCGGGAAGTTTCCAGACTCCGCGTGTTAGCAGAGGAGCTACACCAACAGAAGGACTGATTTAGCCATGCAGGTGACATCCATATGGCTATCAAACAATCTTACATTTTAAGTAAAAAGAATTTAAACCCTCTATTATTTCTTCAAAATACTACAGAATATGGGAGAACAGAAAGTGAATATTTGTCAAAAAGAAGTGAATATTTGAAATTTTACATTGCCCAATAACCAGGCATTCGGGGAGATCCTGGTTAAAAATACTCTCCTATAAAAGTTTCTTCAAGGAATCAAACCATTCCCAGTTGAAAATTAGACCAATTCATCCAATTTCTTGAGCAGTACATTCTGAAAACTCCAATGAGAAGTAGGCTGACCGGTGAGATACATAGCATCGATTCCACTACAAGTTATACCCTTTCAAAAAAAGGGGGCTAATGAAACATCAGGAAAATGCATGCGATTTTCTACGTGATTTTGTTGCAAAATAACTTTGAAAAGTTTATTTGGACATTTACACCAAAATTTTGTATACCCACAGCTCTCACCAAGCAGTATGACTCACTGTGGTTTCCTATCTTCCCCCCTTTATTTTCCAAACTTCGCTGTATGTACAGAGACAGAGTAATTTGGTGAGCTCTTACACAGTTGTATTTTTCATTAGTGTTTACACATATCATATGCTCTTTTGCATTCACACCAATAAATGCCCACATGCCCGCACAGCTTAATCGTCACCTGAAATCAAAACAGGACCAAACTGAAAAATATTTGAATCCCTCCCGAAAACAGAAGCCGCCTTCTCTGCCCAGATCTGCTCATACCATGGGAAGGCAGCACAGAGAGATGTTTCACAAACAGGAAGCCCAGACGCTGCAAGCCAAGAGCCCTCAAACCCATCATGTCACACAATGACATTTTTTGCTCTTGCCTATACAAGCAACAGACTTTTTCTTCCCCTCTACACCCCCCTCTTTTTTTTTTTTTTTTAAAATCATGACTTAAGCTGCACAATCATGTACATTGAAGCTATTTTCATCACTTTGATAGGGAATGCGCAGGAACTCAAAGGGCCTGTTTAGATACGCTTCGGGGCTGCTGAATGACAGATATTTAAGTCTGCAAACAGGAACACATTATACGAATTGAGGACTAGGAACCAACACCCTACGCTGCTTTGAGCAAAACGCACTGGTCTGCATGCCCGTTCAAGAATTTCAGAGGTCTTCAAGGAGATGAAATTGTATATGAATCTGAGTTTGCAGGCGTTCCTGAAAACACGTACCTTCACGGAATGCATCCCTGTTCTTTGAGCTCCGAGATCCTTCAAGAAGCCACCTGCGCAGCAAAGCGCACGTGATGCTGCAAACGCGATCACGCAGCAAACTGAACACATCCTCAGACGTATGTATCTGTGCTAGAACGTTTTGTGTACAGAGACTGTAGACACCCATGTTCGCTGGAATAACTCAGTATGTAATTATGTCTCTTTACCTCCTTACCATGCAAATAGTCAGTTAAACTCCCCTTCATGACTGCTAACGCATTGAGTGGCTACTTCCCAAGCGCATTTCTGACAACTACCCAGGGAAATAATAGCCCTGTTTGCTAAGCCCGAGGTGCTCTGTCTGTGTTCCAGCTACACCACTCTTATTTATGTTTAAGTACTTTAAATAGCAAAACCTCCTGGGAGCAGGGCTGTCCAGTGGGTTCAGAATCCACGGGAGGGACAGCCTGACAACGAAATTCCAAAGAACCTTTTCTGTTGTTGCCTATTATCAACATAATCTGAAAATTATAGTCCATGAAGCTATTTTAAACAATTGCACATAGACCAGCGCTGAATATATTAAGCAGAGTTTACAAAGTGGCTTGAATACCACAGAGCTGAAGACTGAGTGAGACCTCTGTGAAAGTCCCCAAGAAGCATTACTGGGCATTACCACCTTCCTTTCTTTCGTTTAGTAGATCCTTCGGACTATGACTTTATTCTGCAAAACCTCCAAAACCGGTCCCTTTCCATCTCAAGGCTTCATCTGCACGTGCACGTGTGACAACGCCCTGCAACATCAGGGATTCATTAGCAAATATTCACTAACTATAAAACACACAGCACTGCACCAGCGACCGACAGTGCTGAATGAACTTCAGGCAGATACAAGATACTGAAGCAAAAGCATCTGGTCAGCTCAGTGGACAATCCAAGCCCGGCCCAAAGGGCCAGGGGAATGGCAGCTATTTCACATGTCAACGGGACATATTTCATGTCACAGCCATTGACGTAGAACCGCTGTGGTGTTCAATGCCCTGAGGAGATCTGTTTTTTCCAAGTAAATGCTTTCGATTTTTTTTTTTTTAAAAGGAACTCACAAACCTTAATAAGACCAAAGGAAGTGCTTAAAAGCAGGCATGTCATTTAAAAGACTACTTCAGCATCTGTTACCACTTAATTGGCTTGCCTGCTCACAGTAGGAGCATCAAGTCTATCTTCTGCAAGCCTCGTTGCGTGTGTTAAATCCAAACACCACCCAACTGAATCACATTAAAAGTATGTGTGCACATAAATATCTTTATAACTGAATTGGTAACCTATGAGATGCTGTATAAATAAATACTAACATGTAATTGACTTAAAGATTTTCTCTTTTCTTACAAAAAAAAAATATATATTCCTTTTTAAATGGAATGGAAACAAAAAATCTTTAACTTCTCTCTTAACAACTGAAGGGTGCATCTAAAAATCCTCCAGCGCAAGATAAGACGCTGCAGTCACGGAGCCCTGCTGCCACCTGCCCTCCTCGAAGGCTGAGCAGAACGAGCTCATGCCTGCCTGCAACTTATCACTGAGACAGACCCTTGGAGAGATTTGTGAGGCCTCTGAGGCTCGCTCTTTGCATCTTGTGGTAGAAACCAGAATACTCATCCTCTTCTCACTGCAAAGCAGATGGAGGGAAGGTAAGAGGATGTCGAGCCCGGTAAATCCAGAAGAAAAAGGACGGTCCCTTGTGCAACAGTTTGTGCGTTGTCTCTACCTGCTGGCGCCCTCGAAGCACCACAGGATAGGGAAGTTTTGATTAACAAATGCCACAATAAAGCTAAACAATATATGCACGCTCAGGAAGTTCTCAGCATTAACTTAAACCAAGGCAAGGAACACACTGAAACCTTGAACACAACTTGACTGAATAACTCCTGGTCCGGTACCATACAGGGCTATGACAGACCGCTGCCCTTCGATGACAATGCTGTATTCTCAGTGAAAAACTCTGCAAATCATAGGGAATTCAGACCACTACTAAATTCATTTTCCTCTTTTCTAAATTCACCTATGATGACAATTCTATGCCAGGTTCTTCTAGAGCCAAACAAACCAAGGGTTTGTTTTACTATCCTTAATTCTAACTTTTGCATCAACAGGCATTTTAACCAACTGGGGAAAAATGGAGAACCGAGTTATTAAGATTTTTCAACCGAATTTCTTGGTGAGTCTCAATTAAGAATAGTGGAAAATCAGTTATTTAAAAAGAGATATTTGTGTTGTTTTGACCGAAATTCAATTTCTCCTATGTCTTCTGCTATCCTTGATGCTGACCTGGTGGACCTTAAATATTATCTTTGCATAAACTAACAACATTTGACTACTTTAAGCAATGCCATAACCATACAATTTTCAAGTCTCAGATTAGATTTTCAGAGAGATATTAAAACTGATCAATCTCACTCTACTGGAACAATGTTTCTGCACTGGCTCATAGCTGCAATATCTTTCAAATTTAATCTCAGCTTAGTTTCTTGAATTTGGAAACATCTTCTGGCTATGACCTCATCATCCTTGTATACATGCTAATTTCTTAAGACACAAAATACTGTCAGACGTTCAGCTGGAACACAGAGTTCACAGCAAAATTTCCTTGACTTTTGACATTCCTAATTTCATTGATGCTATGATCACTAAAGACATCCACTTTTTTTTTTTTTAAATATAGATATTCACAATGTTCTAGAAGTGGAACTTTTCAAATAATTCCAAATTTTCTGTTTGTTTGGTTTTTTTTACACAATGAGGAAATATATTTATGGAACTGAAAACTGTATCTTGTGAACAACATATTTGTTATTTGGTGCATTTGAACTAATCGAAGCCACTATTTGTTCCCATGTCATTGTAACATGAGCTGTTACCTTTTCAATTCATATTACATTTGGGTTTTCTTGGGGACCAACAGTTGAAAATTTTCAGTTGAAAACATAGATGTCTGGGCAATTACAACTAGAAGCGTAGACAGCACACACTTGACGTTTCTATCAGTTTATAGAGAAATGCCAAGGAAACAAAACTTCCAACTTTGAGAGATTAACATGAGCAGTAAACATTAAAGACTTAAAAAATGTAATGTTAAGTCAAATACTCCGAGCTGCAATTCATTAAACTTAAAAACTAATTTTCCCATTTTACTAAATTTGTAACACCTAGTAGGACAAAGTCATGAGTAAAAAAGCTAGAGAACTTATACAGGTTGATCTTGATGGCAGAACTTGTGAGTTTGAATAACTGTGGATTAAAGATGAGAGCAAAGACCTCTGCTCACAAAAATACTGTGACCATCACAGAACATACAAAAATTACTCACGCTGAAACCCTCTGAAAAATGCATTTTGGCAATGTACAACAACATCAAGCCCTGGCTCTACCAGAAAACCCATCAGGTCTATTTCCCACATGTCCAGCAATTGTGAAAAAAGGTGGCACCGGCTGAATCGTAATGATAAGCCCAGTACCACTTACCCATACCAGAAGCGAGGATCACTGGATATGCAGTGGTTGAGATTCCGGTGCGCCAACGCCTTCTTCTTATTTAAGACAAATTCTTGTAATTTCATCTTTACTTCTGTGCTTGCCACTGCACCTGAAACGTCAAAAATAAAAAAAGGTTATTTCGTCAATTCACATACTTCAAAGAATTTAAATTTCTAAAAGAATTAAATCTTTGATTTCCAGTCCAAAAGAAGAACTTTTCTTTCAAAGAGATAAGAACAAAATGCCTCCAGGAAGGAGCTCTCCTTTTTTTTTTTTTTTTTTTATTTCAAAATCTGCCTTTAGCTTTGCATATGATCACAAATTGTGCCTGAAAACAGATTTAATCAGAAATTTATCATTTCACTATAAAAGATTTCTGAAGAGAATTTTTACACTTGCATAGAAGTACACTTAGAATAAAGCACTTGTACGAGGTATTCCAGCTTTCTTTTAATCAAAGGTATTTAAGAAAAAAGGGTCTTGTGTACACTCAAGCTTTTAAATGTCACATCTGCAAGCAGAAGGGGAATGAGACAAATGTCTCATATGTAGATTTTGTCTTGAAAACTCTTGCAAATAGGGACCTCTTTGTTCAAAAGTATCTGTGTACAATAAGAACCACATAATATTCCGATTCATTTACAAGTGTGCAATCTATTTCTTCAAATAGAAAATCTAACATTTAAAGAAGCAAGTCAGTAATTTTGCAGCATAGAGTTAAAATGTCAACTGTGTAATTTCTAATCATTATTTCCTCCACAATAGAGACCAGTCTGTTTTCCTCCAATGATGGATTAAAATTATCATTCGTTTGACAGAACAGACTTGCAGGCGGAGTTCCTGATGGAGTAATGCATAGAAAGTTTGGCAAGCAGAACTCGTGGAAAATGATGGTTCATATATACCGTGGTGTCAAACAATTCCAAAGGAAAATATCTGGGCTAAAAGAAAATTAAAGGTCCAGGAAAATTGTCTGGTCTACTGGGAATAAAAAACTTAAAATACTACATGGTGATCTTTTGTCTCCTGGATCCTACTCAACAACGTGGTGCTATTTCACAGACTGGGGAAACAATTTTTTCTCTCTCTCCAAGACAAGAAAACTGCGAGATTTTTATAAAGCACTGCCCAAAGATTTAATATTGCTCGACCACCGAAGCCATGTTCGAAAGCTTGAAAATTTACCTTTTTTGGAGCTCTGCCTTTCCCACTAGCTTTACAAACGCATGTTTGGCATGCAGCCCAAAGGGAAGTTCAGCTGAGGAGCTGGAGATAAATTCATGAGTGTAGCAAACCACATGGCTAGACCAGAATAGGTGACAAATTCATGCTTAAGGGTCTTCTCTCTCCAAAAAGTGTCATCTTTACTCTATTAGCATCTTTAAAATAATCAAAGGCGGCTGTGTTCTGTCAGTTTTGGCTAAATCTGACATTATTTAGAAGACTTGAAGCTAAAGCTTTTTGGTCCCTGAGGTTTACAAAAGCTCCCCTGGCATGTTTTCTTCCTTAATTAGAAGCTGAAAGGCCCCATATATGCTTAAAAAGATAAAAACGTGTAGGCTTCCCCTTCCCCGGTCAACGCTGAAGCCATGAACCAAGCTGCCATGCCCGACCTTCTGACCATTACTCAGCTCTTGACCCTTCAGTTGAAAAATAAAATAAAAAAACCCCCAAAAATCTAACTCACTTTTAATATACTGTGTTGGGTTATTTTGGACCCAGTCACATTGTTACAGGCAGCAGCACCGTGCAATACGCCGTGAAGATGTTAAAGAGGACTCCAAAAGCAGGAAGGGACAACTTGCCACATACACACTAGCAGACACCGTGCAGGGATATAAGCAAAGAGGACAGGAGCAGAAGTCAGACATCAAAAGCCGGTACGTATGGAACAAGTTCAGAGGCAGGAAGCAAGACACTCAACTCCAGTGGAAGCAAAAGGTACAGAAGAGGAGGAGGATCAGAGAGAAGGAACCAGAGCACAAGAGCCCACGCAGCAGCCCTGGCTGGGGGAGCAGCTGTGTATGGTGGGGAAAACCAAGCTGTGAAGCCAGCCCATCCATTTGGGAGGACCTCCTCGTTTAAAAGGAGCCAGGAGCAAAGAGGAGATTGACTGTTAAGACTGCAAACAGGAGAGAGCCACAAGGAGCAAAGTACTGCACACAGGATGGCTCCAAAGAGCCCAAAGACTAAGCCAGGGTACTACTGCAGAGACAAAAACTAGCTACAGGCTGTCGCAGGAACAAATAGTATCTACACAGAGGATAAGGCAGGGGCAGTTAGGAGAGAAAAAAAGGAGGGCAGAAGCAGGACTAGGCTCTCAAAGAAGTGCGAGGTTGCAAAACCCAAGAGCAGAGGGGCAGAACAAGTGGAAATTAACAGGAGAAAGCCCTCGATGATAGTGGAGGCTGATCATAGCCAGTCAGCTCGCAGGAGAAAGTCCCAAGACAAGGCGCAGCCCAGGGCTGCCTGAGCAGCAAGAGAACGAATGATCCATGCCCAGAAGCATCTGGAAACGCAGATGTACAGGAACAGTTTTAGGTTCAATCTCAAAAGGGGAAAGACAGGATGACCAAATATTCCTTCTTATCCTGTGCCAAAGTCACCTTTACTTCCAGACACACTCTCCTTCCCTCTGTGGAAATAGTGTTTTCGATCAAAAGCTTTACGACAGCAGGTGTCAGATCATGAGGGACAGGTTAAGTCTCCTAAGATGAGAACACAAGGACCTGATATTAAGTTAACCCAAACTTATTTGTGATTTGCTTTCTAAAAGCTACAAAACAATATATTTTGGTTTAGGGTGATGGAGAAAGGAGGAAGAATAAACTACACATCTATTACACACTCTTCATATTTCAGACCAGGACAATTTTAGCTGTGTTGCGCTTCGCAAAATCTTCTGATGTGAGAAAAATAACTTAAGTATTCCTAAGAGCTGAGGTGCTATAATGATGATACACCATAGTACTTTTTATTTAAGAAGTAATTTAAAAATAAAACTGTAGCCATGGGAACAGGATCTTCAACTTAACATCCCCAAATTCTGTTTTTTTTCCTCTACACCTACATGTTCCATCCAAAAGGTGCTTCAATGCTTTTGCTATCTTACAGATTCAGGCATTTTTATTTATTTGCAAATTCCTTTAATGAGAATAGCCAGAGAGTCCAGCAAAACATTGATACAACATTGACAGCTGATGAGAACAGCAGGGTAAAGTGGAAATACTTTTAGCTTTCGTCCACTTCAAACCAACTCCCTTTACGTTAAAAAACAACACAAAGCAGCCAGAGGACAAGCATCACAAATGGCAGCCAACTGGGCACCAGAGTAGCAAACCTGAATTACCATCACCTTTGCTAATTCCTGAATGTTTGCAGAATCACAGAATGGTTTGGGTTTGAAGGAACCTTGAAGATCATCCAGTTCCAACCCCTGGGGCATGGGGAAGGACACCTCCCACTAGACCAGGTTGCTCAAAGCCCTGCCCTTGAAAAAATAAAATGTTGTACTGCTTCTTTTAAGTAGATTCAGACCCTTTGGTCTTTCTAACACTGAAAATGAACAAAATCCAAAGCAAATGCACAGAGACACTTTAGACCTCCTGTTAAGTGCTTGGCAAAGATAAGGCAGTAGGTCTGTGTGTTCCCTCATTTTGGCTGCTGCCTAAAGTCTGATGTTGCATGAAGTTCAACAAGGCCAAGTGCAAGGTCCTGCCCCTGAGTTGGGGCAATCCCAACCACAAATACCAGCTGCGCACTGAGTGGATCGAGAGCAGCCCAGCAGAGAAGGACTTGGGGGTGTTGGTGGATGAAAAACTGAATATGAGCCAGCAATGTGTGCTCACAGCCCAGAAAGCAAAACACAGCCTGGGCTGCATCAAAAGCAGCGTGGCCAGCAGTGTCAAGGGGGGTGATTCTGTCCTTCTGCCCTGGTGAGACCCCACCTGCAGTGCTGCACCCAGCTCTGGGCCCCCAACATAAAAAGGATGTGGACCTGTCGGAGAGAGTCCGGAGGAGACCACAAAGATGATCAGGGAGAGTCCTATGAGGAGAGGCTGAGGGAGCTGGGGTTGTTTAGCCTGGAAAAGAGGAGACTCAGGGGGGACCTCATCACTCTCTACGACTGCCTAAAGGGAGGTTGTAGTCAGGTGGGGGTCAGGCTCTTCTCCTGGGCCACTGGTGACAGGATGAAAGGGCACGGCCTGAAACTGTGTCAGAGGAGGTTTAGGTTGGATCTCAGGATGCCCTTCCTCATGGAGAGGGTGCTCAGGCACTGGGATGCACTGCCCAGGGAAGTGGCGGAGTCACCGTCCCTGGAGGGGTTTAAGGAGAGGCTGGGTGAGGCACTTAGTGCCACTCAGTGCCATGTGCCTGTCACAGGGCACAGCCATTGCGATGGTGTTGGGTCATAGGCTGGACTTGATGATCTCAGAGGTCTTTTCCAGCCTCAACAATTCTGTGTGATTCTGTAAAGGAAGACAGGAAGAGACTCTTGGTCAGGGAGTGTAGTGATTGAAACCATTACCCGTCACCCTAACTGAAAGAGGGTAGATTTAGGTCAGATAAAAGGGAAAAATTATTTTCTGTGAGGGTGGCGAGGCACTAGAACAGGTTGCCCAGAGAAACTGTGGGTGCCCTCTCCCTGGAAATGTTCAAGGCCAGGATGGATGAGGCTTTGAGCAGCCTGGTCTAGTGGAAGGTGTCTTTTCCCATGGCAGGCGAGTTGAAACTAGATAATTTTCAAGGTCCCTTCCAATCCAAACCATTGTATGATTTTATGGTAGCAAGATGCTCATGCAGGAATTCAACCTTCAGATAATTTTTTTTAGTTCCTAGATCCCATCTCAAAGCATTATTTTATTCCTGGTCCCCATGGGTACCCTTCACCCTCTCTGCTTCTCCCATCACAGGCTTCTTTATTTCGTTTGAAATGAAGACCTAACGAGTTGATAGTACAACTTGGTGAGGTCTTTGTCCTCCCATTCACTTCCAGAAGAAAACCAAACAAGCAACCGAAGTGTCTTTGATGAGGGAAATTGTGAGGCCATAATCATTTTACTGAATCTCATCAAGTACATAATGACACGTGGGGAAGCCAACCACAATCTGTAACCTCATGAAAGAAGCACTTTCTGAATGAAAACACTTTAAAGCTAAGAGCTGAGAACTCGGCTACATCTTAAAAGAGTGAAATTAAGAAAAGTAAAAGAAAAAGAAATGCAGTGTGCATCTGGTGTATTTCATGGGCTTAATATTCTGCCTCCATTAGGAATGCTGCCAAAAATACTTCAAAAAATGTTAAATCAAGTGAAGAGACGATACGTTTTCTTTTGAAAAACGCTAAAGCGGCATTTAGGAAGACAAAAATGAAGATAAAGCATAGAAATACATTTCTCTCTTACTCTCAATACCTCCTAACAGTTTACACAAGCTCCCTGTGCAGCCGAGCTCTGCAGAGAGGCTATCATGAAGTTTTCTCCACCTTTATAAAGCTGCTTTATGGTTTCCATTCATCTGCTCTACCTGTCACAACCAAAACAAGCGAGCTTTTGCTACTTACTCTCTTTCCCTTTCTCTTTGTTTTTTAGCTGCTGAAGTTTCTGCTCCCGGTGCTGCTTCTCCAGCTCCTGCTCCTGTCGGTGCTGCTCCAGCTTCCTCTGGTGCTCCAACAGCTCCTGCTGATGCTTCATCGCCAGCATCTCCTGCTGCTGCTGCGGAGAAGGGACGAGGGGAGAAAGAGCAAATGAACACTGTCAGACTTGCCAGAAGCTGCTATCAGCTGACAATAATGTTGCCTAATTCATAAAAACAGGAAAAATGGCACCATGACTCACTTCATATAGCCCTGTTCTGGTTCAGGACAGCATTTATGCTAAACCATAGGCACTACCTGCTCCAGGATTCAGGGCACAGTTTGTTTACAAGCACAAGCATCCTGTTCAGAAAGCACCTAATCTGAGAAAGAGACAAAACCAAAAAGGTGCTTCCCCAACCACCTTCACTGCTGCCAAAGGGTGCAGCTGGGTCCCCACTTCTACTCTGTGAGAATCAACTGCCAACGTTGCCCTGCTGGTGCTGGTGCCCAGAACCTGCGCTGAGCCAGTGCAAACCACTGTTCCAGCTAGATCTTCATCTTCCCTCCATCATCTCTTTTAAGTAAACCCCATTAGGACATTTTAACTACGAATGCTCATATGTTCACCATGTAAAAACCCTACGCTGAAGGATTGTTGTTGAGTGCACCTAGCTAGCAGCAAAACACACCATCATCGATGCAGGTTTTAGAAGACCCGTTCCCTAGCGCATATGAATTTTTGAATAAGCCTTTAATTATGTGATTTTGCATTCTTATTTCTCCAACAGTCCTTCTCTCCCTGTGTATACAGAGGAGTTCCCATGGACTGGGACAACTGTATCTTTTCAACTTCATCAAACGCTGGTCACCTCCCATCTGTTGTGCAAACCTCACCCCCCAAGTTAAATGCAAAAGCACTAGGTGCCTTGTGGACATGACCACCACCCATTTCTGAGCCTAATTATAAAACAGTTGATTCATTACAAAAACAATTTCCAGTAATCTCTCAAGGAAGCTGTCTAATTGAGGTCAAGATTTGCAAAGCTTTCATCAAATGGGATGTTCAGGACTTGACGCATCGAACGCTCCTGCCTTCACTCACTGCTCAGGTCCCCCCTCGAGTCTCCAAATCCCAGAACCCAGAAGATGTGCACAGACATCTTCGCTCCTGGAAAATTTGGGGTGGCTCTCCCCAGCCCAGAGCACCCTTTCTGGGTCCAGGAGGGACAATCCCTCCATGGATTGGACGCAAGGCTCCTGGGGTGGTACCTGTGAGTGTTCAGAGAATAAACACCCCACGTCTTGACAGCCGGCCAGGAGCAAGCTGGGTTGTGGAAAAGCAGATGATAAACAAGAAGTTTCAGGAGCCTGCAGCTTGGCTAGGTGTAAATGGATCTCCACGGGGCTTGCAAGAGGTGTTTCCCCAGGCATAGGGCTTCTCCCCTGAGTTCCATTGAAAATCGCTTTTTCTCAAGAGAAAAAAAAAAGCTCACACTAAGATTTACCATCTTCCCAATTTCATTTGCATCCTTTTCCAGCAAGATACGTGCTAAAGACAACTACTCGGGCTGCTCTAATTACTCCTGCAAACTCCCCTGAACGCAGGAGCATGCCAAGCTCCCCGCCGCCTCGATCGCCTTTAGCCCGCCCCGCACTCTTTACATTGGCAGCTTATAAACTAGCAGATTGATTTTCAGCTGGCAAGCTCAACCTTCAAAACCCTTATGGCTCTGGCGATAGACGAGACTTCTCAGAGCCTGGACTTAATGGGTGCCTGTGCTCAGATACCACCCACTGCTCCAGGCTCACAAAATCTGTATGTGGCAAGGGATCAGGGCAAGCCGTGGCTATTAAGACAGGGAACCTGCTCCCCCCGAGAACATGTCTCACCCCATCCTTCTCCAAACCCTGACAGCACGTGCGTATGCATGCAAGACACCCCACCCCAGGTCCACTCGTTTTTCTTCCTCCTTTTGCACATTTTTCTACTTAGGCTTCTGACAGCAATTTCCGATTTTAGTTAGTGGTACTGTATATTTGTGCTTTGCCTGTGGAGACACTATAGGCCATACACATAAAATTACACCATTCTACATAAGGATGCAAAAAAAATAATATCAGAGGTACTTTACAATCTGCCTGGCTATCTGCTGCAAACTCTTGGTGGAGGAGTCCCTGCTGCTGCTGGTTCCAAGCAAGGCAGACTGTTGTAAAACACCGAACCCCAGTGAGCAGAATTTGTGGTGATTGCACCTACGTTTCCCTTCCTAATTCTATTGAATTTTACGTAAACAACAAAAAAAATCAGATTCTAAAAACCTACAAAAGGAAAAAAAAAAACCAACAAAAAAAATTAGGGAAAAATAGTTATTTTTGTTCTATAATTAAGCAGCAGCTTCCACTAACACATCTCCAGTTGGAGAAAGACTATCTTTTCAGACTTCCAACAAGTCCACCACATGGTGGGCTTTTATAACCTAGCCATAGAAAGTATGCAAATGAACAATATTTAATGCACAATATGTTAAAACAGGTTTTGTTATTTTTATGAAATCAGGAGCCTTTTTTCTCCATCTGCAGTCTCCTAAGCTTTGCGTGCTATGCTTCCTGCAATGGTTTACATACATTACGATGCTTCAGAAGGAACTGTGCTTTCATTGACATCTGTAGTGAAATGTAAATGAAAAGACCAATTTGTATCTGGATGGCTTATAGAAGGTTCATTAGAGATGTATTGTTTCTGCTGATTTTGACCCCACTTTCCACAAAGCCTATTCTTAATATAGTTTTCAAATCTTTTCAAAGTTGGGGAAAAAAAAAAATAAAAAAAAAAAAATAAAGAAGCAACCTCTCCAATCGCACTCATGAAAAGCAAAAAGAAATCGCTTTGCTGGTGTCTGCTGTAGCCTCAGAAAATTACTGAAGAAAACCCATTTGGGTGTTCTGTCTGAACTGCGACGCCTTCTTACGGCATGAGTGTGTTTCTCCACGCTTAGGTCTGAAAACAAACGACGCAGACAGGATTTGGGAGGGAATACACGGCGCAGGCTCAGCGATAGGCAAGGGCGCTGCCGGTGCTGTCGTGCTCACCAGCTCGGGCGATCCCACTGCACAGACTGCGCCTCCACGTTTCACAACTGCTCCAAAGACCTCGGACAAGGATTTTTTGGGGTGCTGGCCCAACACGAGGCTTGCATTGCTCGTCCTTGCTGCTGTTACCCATCTCGTTACAATAGAGCCAGAGGGAATAGACTATCACATTAAATCACAGTTTTCTGCACAAAAAGCTTTATAACCATAAGCTTTAAGACTCACTTGATGCCAGACTATGTCCCAATTTTTTATTTTTGGGGGGTTTACAATGTGATTTTATTATTTAAAAACTTTTTTGTGTGTTGATGCTTTGTGAAAAAAGACCCATACACAGCAAGAGAACCCACCGCTGACTAACAAGAAAAGCAGGAAGTTTGATAACATGCAAAAAAGCTGTCCTGCACACAAAATATACTGAAACTTCAGAAAAATGTGAGCTTCTAACTCAGCTAAAGCAATCGAGGCAAATTTTAAGAGGTTGCAAGCATTCAGACCCACACGTGGTCAGCTGCATCACAGTCCTACCACCCTCCTGTGCCGCACGAAACTTCTGCCCAGGTAACAGCCGCATGTTGTGGGCTTGGTCTGGTATTTAACCTTCCCTTGACTATTTCAGTGGGGGGAAAAAAAAGCCTAGGATGTCTAAAGGGAAAACGTTTCAGCGCCGCATTTGAGCGGGACGCAATCTCCCACACCCCTGCCTTTTGGAAAGTGCCCGAGTTTGGAATTCATAAGCATCTCTTGAACTGCAATTCACGGCGTACCAAGAGATGTTTAGGTAGCTCTCATAAGGATTATTAATTACCGAACAAGACCGTGCTCACGTACCACATAATACGTCAGATCTCTCTCGCTGGCAAATGAATCAATGCCGACTCCGCAACACCCGTGTGTTAATTACGCATAGCTGGAGCAGTATGTTTTTTTTCCCCAACTGTAATGTAATTTAAATATTTGAGAAATACAAAGCAATACACCATGGGAATTCCCTTGCGTTCAGACTAATTCAACTATCAATTTGAGAAGCGTATCGTGTGACACACATGCACACTGCACTAGGGAGTGCAGCGAGGAACATCTGAATCAGGTGCTCTTGCCAAAATAAATATTTGTAAATATTTATAACTATGGGGATTCCTGCATATGTTTAATGTCACTGCTTTCACTATTTATGAAAACTGCACAAATGTTCAACTGTACCTGTAGTTACTGTTGCTGGTGCTCTCCTAGCATATATTAATATTATTAAATGTAATAGGGAGAACACAGAGCATTTCCAGGTATCTATCAACTGTACGCTAGCCCTGAGGACTCAGCAGAGCAGTGGATTTTGCCATCACACCCCTTATTTGTCTCCAGTTCTTCAGCACTTCTACCCGGAACAGGGACTGATGACACCTTACCAGCAAGCACACTGTCAACTCCCACTGCACAAAGTAACTTCTTCACAAGCACAGCGAAGCTAAAACAGTTTCCTTTAGTCATTTTAACAGAAGTGGAAAGGTAGCGCTCCAAAATCTTCCAGCAGCCTCAGTCCCAGCAGCCAGCCAGTGTCCTCCTGAGAAGCACGTGGTGCTGACAGCAAAGATCCCACTGATCAGAGAAAACGAGGACATGTTTCATGGAGACAAGTTGCATTAAGACTTCCACAAACAATCTTCAATTTGCTACACAAGGAACAAGAATGCTGGTCGTTCCTGCATCTCGGTACCTTGCAGACACTACCTTATTCTTCCCCCAGAAGCCGGGCACTGCTCTCTGCCCACGCTCCTCGGCTCCCTCCTTCCCATACAACCATAATTTTCTGTCATTTATTTCACACGCTGTGGTGAAACTGATTAAAATCTGCAAAGCAGGAAAGGTTTTGAAGCTTAGGCTATGGCTCCTAGGTTTTTATAATATGTATTTTGAATAGTTTACTGCAATTAGTGGAAGGCAGCGTAAAGCTCTCTGTACCCAGACAGCTCACCCTTACTCATGCAGATAATCACACATGCAAGTCTGGGTGAACAACAGCCGGCGTACTTATCGGCGATAAACGTCTCCTGGGATCCAAAGAAGCCCAGTGTTGTGTCCAGCTCCCAACTCACATCTTGACCTATATCTGAGATCACCTACTGAGGGTGCTCCAGCGTGGTGGGATGTCACCTCAAGCACTTCTGCTGCTCCTTCCTCCCAGCACAAGGCAGCTGGTGCAAACAGTGTTTTGTCATCTGTCGCCTGCTTTGGCAAAATTCTATAGTTTTGAGGTGTTAAATCAGGTGTGTGTAAGGATCTGGAGCTCAGATTATGTGAAAATAGAGGAAAATAGTAGGCGATGATCAAGAAAGAACTCTCAAAAATACATACGCATCAAATCACCCCTGAAATATCATTAGCTACGGGTGGAAGCAAAGCACAGATGTCGGCAGATTTCTGGGAGAACTGCTGCACCGGGTTTAGAGAGCTTTCAATGCTGCCCATTCCTTTGGCCGAACTCTCGGCTTCATGTTCTCCCCATCCTGTTTATTGAAGTCTCAGGTTGCGACTCCAGTTTCAGGATTCGCTCTCTTGGCACATTTCAGGGTATCTCCTAGAGCACCAGAGACTAGTCAAAATTAATCAGTTATACTGGGAGACGGGGGTAGAAAAAAAAGTTGTGGTTTTCAACAGAAGCCAAGACACAGAAATTCAAAAGTACAGCTCAGAAGAACGAACATCTATCATCTCTTTCCTTTGACATATCAGCAGCCGAAAGGTATATTCAGTGTGCCCCCTCCCAGCTCCCAGGCAGGCTGAGAGCAGGCAGTCCCGTGCCAGAAGCTCTCGCAGCCAGCATCTCTTCGCTCGGCAGCGAAACGATCCTTCCCAGTTGACAGCTTCCTGGGCAAGAGACCGATCTTGGTTAGACATCTCCTAGTGAGAATGTCTGGTGTTCCAAGTTTATGAGGCTCAAATGTCTCCAGGAAAGGGAACGATGGTTATGTTCTTTTATTGCCAGCTCTAGGTGAAAAGATCCCACGTTATTAGTTTGGCGGGCTGACACTAGGATATATAATTTTGTTTCCTTCCCATGCCAGTACTGCTTACCTCTCGTCAAAGGCTGAAAGCTTGCACAGCAGCTTCATCCCTCTAAGCCCTGAATACTCTTTCAAAGTACACCACTGGGAACACATTTACATGTGCCTTTTGCTCCCTGACTGCCACTCCAGCCTATTTTTTAACCTTTCTCCCGAAGCAGAGTACCTGAGAGAAAGCCTTTCTAGAAAGCACTGAGCTCCATTTGTAGTATCTAGCACATTCAATTCCTTCTCCCTTCTCCTCTCTAATGGTGAGGAAAGCTCCTTTGCATTTGCCTCTGCTGTGGTTATTACTGAAGGGGAGGACAAATCCGTACACCTTGCACCAGGAGCAGGGAACATCCATCCAACCACAGATGGCCATAAAGAATCTCCGTAAATCAAAGAAACACATAAATTGTCCTGTAAAGAAAGGTGCTCCAGATATTTAATGCTAAACGAGATTTTATGTCAGTATAAGGGATCAGACTTCTATCCTCAGAGGAGTAGTTATGTCTTCTGTGAACTGTTTTGGGGTGCAGAGAGCAGAGGAGTTGGAATGTTAGGCTAAAATCAGGAGTGGAGACGTAGGTCAAAGAGATCCTGTAATGGGAGCAGCTAGAAGAGCCACCACTGGGTTTTGGTCATTTCAAAGAAGGAAATTTGACTAAAGAAAAGGAGGAGCATGGCTGTATCCACCGATTCATCACTCCCCATCACCTCTGTGAGGGAATCCACCGGACCAGAGGGCTGTCAGGGATGGGAGACCTCACTGAAGTGTTCCTGCCAGGCTCCTCAAATAGCCAAGGGAAACAACAGGGGTGGGGGTAAAGCAGGGAGGACGACGTACCACCACGGGCAGCGTGGCTGCTGACACATGGCACCAGTTGCCATTCCTGTACGATTTCAGGTTCGGTGGGATGGTGGGTGGGCACAGGGGTGAAGTGGACTGCAAAGTGTTGCTCTTCATCTGACATGAGGCAGCGACAGCACCAGCACCTGCGGTGCTCGGAGGAAGGCTGCATGCTAAAAATGAGTGTTCACCATCACCTGGTGCTCGTGCACAGCAGAAGCATCGTATTTAAAGGTAACATGCCACCAACGTAAATACCAATTATTTATCGTTTTCACACACTGCCACCAGTTAAACAGGAAAGCTAAGCACAGAGATTAATCCAACAACGCTGTTCATACTGTGTGTACATGAGTGAAGTTATTCACAACATGATTTATGTTTTAAATGCAGCTTCATTCTCCCATACACTAGCTCAGTGTTGTTAAGAGACCATATGCAGCAACAGGAACTACAAGTTTATCACCGTTAATTTACCAGCGATGGTGTATATTAACAGGTTGATATACCCAGCATAACAACAAGATCCACTTGGGTATTTCCTTAGTCCTGCACTGATTCCCTATGTATTCTCTTTGACCAGTTCCAACCTGTTTTATGTAGTTTAAAAATAAGATAAAAATCAGAGTTGAAAATTCAGATGTGTGAACTGCAAAATATTCCTTTTCCTGCTGTTCGTTTTGAAACTCCAAACTGAATAGAGATCATGAGACTTCCAGCTTCTAAAAAAAAATAATCACTGTGCCCCACACACATTTTACTGCGAAACAAACTCGTGCTATAAAGCATGAAAAACAGAAATTTGACCACTTCAGAAGTTGTTTGGACTCCGCAGAAAAAGTGAGTATGTGCTACCACAGAAGAAAGATCCTGTACATGTTTGTCAGCCAGAGAACTCTGCCATTTACGCCAGACATTCAGCCTTCAGAACACCCCAAAGTCAGCCCAATTTCAAGTCCAGCTTCAGGAGATAAATTACCAAGAAAATGCACTGGTTGAACGCCTCTTCTTCACCAAAGGAACGTGGAGCTGCCGAGCTCAGGGGTCAACAGGGTTTTTGTCTCCCATCATCGATGGGTCAGAAAACCTTCACATTCTGCTGGAAAGCTGTGAAGCCCCAGAGCACTTCAGTACTGGTGCAAGGACAAGGCTGGCTGTACCAGTAGGCTCCACAGACACCAGTACAGGGATTCACAGGATGAAAGCCACCGTGACCACTGGTTGTAGCTTCTATTTCATTTTCAACTGAGGTTTCTGCATCTCAAACGCTGGTTTACGCATCTCAAAGCTGGAAAAACCTGGAGCTCTCATTCTGCTCCTTCCATCCAACAAACCACGGCCCATCTCAGAAGAAGCCAAAAGGAAAAGTGCATCTTTTACCAGTTTTAAACTCAATCTGTAAGGACCAGTGCAGAAAATCTTCCTAGCTAAGCAATCCAGCTTCAGTCCAGGCATCACCAATGCTACGGAGAAAGATGCCCAAACTAATCCAGCCTGCTGAACGACTGCTTCTTCAACCGAGAGATGGGGCTTACGGGTCTCCAAGCTGCTACATGAATTTGCTGACATTATCCACCCCTCTCTGTGCAGGTTTGTCCTCAGCATTCTCAGAAAAGATCTCGACTGTAAGTCTGAGGAAAGTCACCCCCCCATCCTTCAAAGAGAGCAAATGCTCCAATCTTACAAAAGCTCTCCCCAGGGTTACTTCCATCAGACGATAAGCTTTGCAGGATCCAGGTCTAAGGTTCGGAGTCAGCTTCATGTACCAGAAAAATGAGGCAAGGTCACCAAAACAGAACAGGAAGCTCTCTAGAAATAATAGCAAAAGAGCATGATACAATGTGTTCAAGTAGTAACGAGGTACAAAATGTTCAGTCTGGGGTTTTGGGGGCCGTTTTTTTTTTTTTTTTTTAACCATCGACTGTACCCAGCTGCAGTTTTCTAAGATGAATAATCCCATCATGTCAGAATCCAGACAGAGGCAGACACCTGGTATCTCTAGGCTTTTTAAGTTTCTCTTGAAAACGACGCTGGCTGCAAGGAACAGGCACTCTGCAGAACAGAGGCACAAAGCTGAGCAGAGGGAGTCCCTCCATGCTGGCTGCTGCAGGCGAGGATCGAGCAGACAACGCTCAGCATCAGGGGTGAGGACACAGTGGCGTAAAAATGGAAGTTTGCCCTTCAAGAGCCCAATGTAAGGAGCACAACGTAAGGGAAAGGGCACGCTGTGCAAGAACCAAGGTGCCGTCTCCTGCATTTCCAGCCTGGGGGCATGGGGAAGGTGCCATGCAGCAAAGCTGCAAGGGAGAAACAGATGATGCCAACTCCGTATTTGAAATAAACGTATTTTTTCCCATTAAGTAGGAATTGACACAGAGAAGCCACCAAAAAGAGGCTCTAGGCAGAGTCAGGGCTACACTGAAAGCAGCCACACTAAAATAAGATTCAATTTGTGCCCAACGAGGTATCCTGCACACAAACCTGCCATTCCAAGAGCAGTTTCTCACCTTAGCATCAACATGACACCTATTAAGTCTAGATATGTTTGGGAAACAATTACGTTAACTTTACAGAATTGCAATATCCGTCCAGAAGACTCCCCGAAAAATTTTTACTCTCCAAAACAAAGATAAGGAACTGCTGGAGAGTTTCATCCCATCTCCGAACAAGAGGCTAACATCTCGGATCCGTTGCCACCTCTCAGTCAGGGCTCGGAAGCTACACTGAGCTACACTTGTCACCCAAAACCACAAAAGCTAACAAAACCATCTCCTCAGGCTTCATCTGAACATTGCTATGCTATAAAGCCAATGTCTGAAAACATTCCACGTATTTTTATTTATTGGCATAAAGCCATCAAGCAGCACAGCATATTGTTAAGCGTGGGAAATCACTGCATTAATAAGAAGGAAACAATTTCAGACTTGCTCCTCAGTGAACATTGCTACAAAGCTCCCTTCGCTGTAGCTGCTTCTGCGCAAACCCTGGACTTCTCTGACCATCCAGTCTATGCTATATGTACAGCCTAGCACTCCCTCTGCCACTTATGCACACAAATACTCTTTTCTCAGATCATGGGAAAACCACAAACACTACTGCATGACAGAATTAACATCTTTGCGTGCCTCCAGGTTAGGATTTTGGGTCCACGAGGAGCTGTGAGGCTCAGCTCTTGCCTGTGTGTTGCTATCCCATCGGCATCAAGACTTTTCTGGTGTCTGCTGTCATGTGCTAACGCCGACGTGCGTCAGCATCCTGAGTAAGTTTCTGGCTTTAGCTATAAAACAGCCAGAGCTGGGAAGAGTCCTGCTCCAAGCTCGGGCAGCGCCGGGACGGAAGAGATTAACCGCATTACCCACCACGTCCTTCGCTTCTCTGCTGAGCTCACACCGCCCGAGGTGCCTCTCGGCCAGCCAAAGCGGGGATCCTGCCCCTCTTCAATCATCTCGCGCCGGCTCTTGAGCAGAGGCAAATGGAAAAGCTTTTGGTAACTTCCAGCTGATCTTGGCTGGGAACGAGTGACTCACAAAGGAAAAAATTTCACTGCCGACTCCTTCGCAATCAAAGGTCAAGCACAGCTCACACTGGGACCTGCGGAGAGGCTTTCCACCATCTCACCGGCAGTGGCCTGAGCGCCAGGCTCCTTATTCCATCCTTGTTTTTGTTTAGGAAGGCAGATTCGAAGGCTATAAATATTGTCGCACATCTGGCGGAAAATCTGTCTTGCTGAAGGTAAGCAGCTACGGGAGAGAGGAGCCGTCACCTCTGCCTCCAGCCAGCCCGCAGCCGCCTCCAGCGCTCACCAGCTCCAGATTCCTTTCCCCGCACCGTTTTCAGGCGTCAAACCTCAGCAACCTCTAGAGCTGCACTGTATCTGTAAGAGACAGCTTTCCCTATTTCTGTACAGCGTGAGGTCTTCGTAAGGCTCGGCTTATTTTCCTTAACATGACAGGGTTTTCCCGTTACACCCGACATGCAACGACCCCACTCCCTCTGTGTGCTGAGCTCTGATTGTGCCCGTTGCACCTCCATTCCACAAATATTATTTCGCTTTCCAAATCGCACAATCTTTTGGAATTTGCCACCTTTATGTGGAGGTCATTTCTTCCAAAATACAACA
Organism: Trogon surrucura; assembly: GCA_020746105.1. Taxonomy (NCBI): domain Eukaryota; kingdom Metazoa; phylum Chordata; class Aves; order Trogoniformes; family Trogonidae; genus Trogon; species Trogon surrucura. The sequence goes on along the minus strand of CM036621.1, from coordinate 46,649,378 downwards.
TCTACAAAAGCAAGGGCTGCTCGGAGGGACAAGGAAAGGGATGGTACGTGCAGGCAGAAGGACTATGACCATCCTGTCGTCTTCTCCTCTTGCACTTGGTCAGACAATTAAAACTGGGCTGCTGGAATAAAATCTCGTTTGGAAAATGCCCAAACTTCAGATTTCAATAGGAAAAAGTTATCTGCTTGAATAGAAAAACAAGAAAGACACGCCAGCATTTTTCAAGACAAATTTCATTTACTTAAGACCTTAAGATGTTTCTTATACTAGTGTTTTGCTTGAGAGGTATGAGGGAGAGATGTTCCCCCCGTCTTAGTTCACATCAAGTCAGAACAGCTCCTCCGCTCACACTGACACCACAGCAATAAAAGAAAGAAAACAAACACAGAATGTGATTCCTTCTGTACTAGCTGAGGGGTTAACAGTTAAAATGAGTAAGCTCTTTCAAATCTTCATAATGCTGCTGGCTGTAACTTAGCAATGCTGGCTGTACACGTCTGTCCAAAATATAGAAGAGCTGCTTAAGAAATGCATCAAAACTATTCTTTAATTTTAGTAGCAGATGCCCAGCCACTGAATTCCTATCAAAACTATTCCACATCTCTAAGGAGAAGAGAGCAAAGGTACTTGAACCTGAACATCTTGACGAAAGAGGGATCCAAGGCAATGTTTGCTCTGCCTGAGTAACTGTACCCAGCCACCGCTCTGCTATATCCAAACCATGCTTACAATCTAGGAACCGTAAGCACAAGGATTCAGCAACAGGCATCAGAAGACAGGGTTAAGCACAGAAATTGCTGCTTCCAGTTAACGAACAGATGAAGAAAGAAATGACTTGCACTCATTGATTAAAATGGTGGATGCCAGGCTATAATGAAAAAAGCCAAACGAATTGATTCGAGATAGTGCTAGATACGCAAAACATAAGATGCAGAAATTCTCTCCCTTTTGCAGAAATAGTTTACAAAGCAATTGCAGGATTTAATACTCTGATTAATGAAAGTTGTGATCACCTCCAAGGAAACCAGTGCCAGGGAGAAAGTCAAAGAACTGCCATTTTGTTTGACATCAGAGTAAATCTAGAGCTTTGATGTTTACATTTTTAATTTTTGGTGCGTTTCATTAGATTTTGAGGCTGTTCTGATGCTGAAAATTCTAACAAAACTACAGGAGCTCTGATTTCCTAGTAAAGGAGTTTGCAAGACAGACAATCAATGTTAGGGAAGGCAACGGTGATGTCCAGGAAACACACCTGGTGCAGGAGTAAAGCGTGCTGCAAGCTCACTCCAGTCACCAGTCATTACAACACAGTCTCAACTCTCAGAAATCTGAGCAGGTTTAGTTTCCCAAGCCTTTACCTACCGAAAGTGAGACTTTATCTCCACCTGAAGAAGACATTTGGGAATATGTATTTGTAAAAGCGCTGGACAGACACACACCACCTCGATTTCAATATCACAAACTCGCGCTACAAAACACTGAAGAATCTGACACCTCCATCACTCAGTCTGAGCTATTTCTGCATGTTGGACAGTTTGCTTTGAAGAGACTAATGAATTTCTTAATCTCGTCAGTGATGCTGATTGGCTTACAATCATCAAATGCAGCCAGCTTACTCTGAATATCCCAAAGAGCATGGCGAGAATTTGCTGCTTCTTTCACATATTTAGTCTAAAGATTCAATGTTTGAGTAAACAAAAAAGATAATAGACCGCATCCCCAGTCCTGCTCATCCCCACGCCAGAGGCATGCCCAGCAGCGCCTCGTCTGCTCAGACTTGTCAAAAAACAGGCCAGTTTGCGAGCTGTGCTCTCCCTGCCCAGCACGTTAAAAGCTGAGGAGAGCAGCAGTAGGAAGGATTTCCTCAATTCAACGTAGATGCAAGAGCAAGCCCTCCCTTGCACGCTTGGAGCAGCGTGGTTTGCACGTGTGTGCACATGGGACATTTACTACTGAGGAGCTGATTTTTAAAAACACCTGAATTCTTCCAAGAAGAGCTCCGTATCTTCATCCCACAGTTCAAATTCTAGTGCTTCACTTACATAGGAACAATGTTTTTTATTTGGTTTCATATCCCCCCCCCCCTGCTTTTCCTCATGAGCCATGAAGACACCGGACATCTTCAGTCCAAGTATGACCTACAATCACTGGACTTAATGCAGTTGCCAGTTTCTGAAAGTCAGTTTAACCCGAGTCACCTAAATGTGGGCTGACTTACGAACGTAAAAAGTATGTTTTCCCAAAGAAAGCGCACCATAATTACACGTTAGTATATGATTTTGAGTATATTTCATTTGTGAGACATCATTTCAATAACGTGCTGTTTTATTTTTAAAGCAATTCTGGGCATGATGACACACTTACTACTATGGGAGAGATCACCTTGCAGGTCATCCTTTTTCACACAGGATTATATCATTCCTATTTTAAGTTTTTCATCTAGCTGAGCTTACACATTAGAGGAAGAACTTCATTACCTAATAGCATAGATATACTGTGCTAACTGGCTTCTCAAAATTAGATCTCAACTTCCCTCTAATGCAGATTTTCAGCAGAATCAGTCAGAGCTTTAACATAAATGAGGGCAAATACAGTCCTATCACCAGCGCTCAGAACTTGTCTGATAAATCTGAATGTCCCTTTGTTGCTCTTACTAGAGGGATATCTAAAGGCACAAGCACTTAGAAGGAAGCAAGGGAAATATTTGTCAGGGATATTTCCCATCCTTTCATCTTGAACGTACTGTGTGAACCACAGATGCTGTGACTGTTCTTGTGCTACTCATACACAAACGCATACATATAGACACATGCATACATGAACATAGCTACATCCATATACACACATATATATATTTATTATGCATACATATGAGTGTATATATAAATGCATTTACACGCATGCACCTCCCCACACTTTTGTCCTGAATGCAACACAGAGGACCCAGTAAGGACACAGGCATTTGCAGTCAACCAGTCTTCAAAGAGCAACCGGTCTTACAAAAACCAAGCTCATATCTGTGTTTGAAAAGTCTGTAAATAATACACCATTAACTTTTAATCCTATCTTCCCCACTCTGACATGTATTTTGTATTAAAATGAAAGTTATATAAGGTTGAATTGAGGTTGCTTTTTAATATTACATTAACGTTATTTACCATGTGCAGCGCTAATCCCCCTTTGAAAGGAGAGCATATTAGCAATTCTGAAAGCTTATGTTACCATAGCAATAGTCTATCACTGTGAAATATTTATATAATGTCTAACGTTTTCACTATGCAACAGCCATCTTCTAAACTGAACTTCCTACTTATCCTGTGCGTTACATTTCCTCTCTGTCCCATGCAAGTGAGCAGCGCAAAGCACCCGGCCGGTTACCAATTCCCAGAGATGTACTAAGGTCCAAACACGTGGCTTGCACCTCGTGCTGATGGCACATGCCCAGCAAGCAGTTTATACACCATTCTGCTCTCAAATACGTGGTACTGGCAACAGGTAACCTAAAAGCCCTCCTGTTGGGTTAAATTCCACCAAAATTTCCCAAACCCTGGGAAAGCAAGCCGCCTGTTGGCAGTGGAGCACAAGATGTCAGAACACACGGGCAGATGGGTGGGTAACGTTTCACATGACACCAGCTTACCTTGCTTCCTCTCCTCCACCCTATCCCCCCTTTAAAACCTTGGTTCTCGCATCCCTTCACAAAGCATCACTCTCCAGACAGGTTTTACCAAGTGCAGTACAGCATCCCCACCCCCAAAATAAATTCGTTGGTGCATCCAGGCGCTGAAGCACCTCTGCTATGAGCATAGGCTGAGGGAACTGGGATTGCTCAGCCTTGAGGTCTCCGGGGGGACCTAATAGCTGCCTTCCAGTACCCAAAGGGAACCTACAGAAAGGCTGGGGAGGGACTTTTTACAAGAGTGTCCACTGGTAGGACAAGGGGAAATGAATTTAAGTTAAAGGAGAACAGATTTAGATTGGATCTGAGGAAAAAATTCTTCAGTACGAGGGTTGGCAAGACTCTGGAATAAATTGCCCAGAGAAGTTGTGGCTGCCCCCTCCCTGGAGATGTTCAAGCCCAGGTTGGACAAGGCCTTGAGTAGCCTGATCTAGTTGAGAGGTGTCCCTGCCCATGACAGGGAGGTTGGATTAGATGATCTCTAAGGTCCCTTCCAACCTAGGCCATTCTGTGATCTCCTCCTGCCGAGAGGATGCTTTTGCACATCACCCACCGCGGGGCCGCCCGTCTCTTACTTTGATGTGCTCGTGCAGCTGGGCCTCATGCTGCCGGGAGAGCTGCTCGTGCTGCCGCTGGAACTCAGCGATGAGGATCTGTCTCTGGATCTGCTGCTTCTGCTTGAGCGCCAGCAGCTCCTGCTGGAGCTGCTGTTCCCGCAGCGTCGGCTCCGTCACCGGCATGGAAAACTGGTGGTCCAAGCGCAGATCCATTGGGACTGAAGTCGGTGCAACTTGCAAGGGCAGTGCTGTGGTCACATCAACTGCAACGTGAAAACGCGAGAGGAGAGGTGAGTGTACTCCCTATTCAAACGTGAATCTGATTCTCACACTGTGTCTAGGAAAAGGGCTTAAGGAACCAGGGATTGAATCAAGAATATCATTAAACTTGCACCAATTTTAACATGGCAAAAAAGCACTTCAGCCACCACCTCCAACAAATATGTGCATTTTCTAAAAGCAAAGGGCTTCAACAGGTCACACACGACCCTTTTTGATACAGCTCTGCACGTGTGTATTCAAAACATACACCTCTGTTCCATGCCTCTAGCATCACTTGGAAATAAGAAGGATTAATCTAAGACTTCACGGAAAGAATCAATTTTGACTTACAAGAGATCAACAGACAGACTCCTGCGGTCAGGAAGTGAGGGTTCCACATTAAGAAACTTACGCAGAAAAAAACCACTATCTGCTGTATCCCTTATAACCAGTTTTGGAAAGGAGCTTAGCCAAAAGCAAACGGATAATGAAGCATCTAGGAACAACAGTTAAGTCCTTCGGTGACAGACTAGGCTTACTCACTGCAACCACCAGAAAGGTGCAAACGCATTTCGCAGGCAGTGATGGGAAGGTGCCCAAATGGTGGCTGTGCAAAGACTTGCCCCTGTTGTTCAAACTCCAGGTGAGACAAACCTGAGGCACAACCAAGACCAAGGTAGAGAACAGTAATACGTGCCGAGAGATGTATGTCAAGAGAAGAAAAAAGGGAAAACTATCACCTTGATTATCTGTGTAGTAAAGATCAGTGCTTTGTTTACATAAAAAACATCTCCCTGAAGGCAACATGCTTGTAAAAAAGGGCAGCAATACATCGAGAAAAAAATACCTCTGCATAACTGAACTCATCTTGTTTCTGCTAAAAAAACTACTGCCAACCCATGAATAACTAGAAATTTCTAAATTGCACCTGAATGCCAGTTCTGTGTTCCATATGTACTGCATACCTTTGCCACGTTTAATGCCTCACTCCAAATGGAAATCACTAACTCTTCCAATAAATTCAAGTGAACATCACCTGCAGAATAAAAAAGGCTAACCCTTCAAAACATTGAGCCTCAACAAAATTGGAAAATAAAGGTGTTTTGTTTTGTTCTTGCTTGCTTGGTTTTTTTTAATATTGAAGATGTCTTTGTGCAAGGTTGGGAAGAAGCATCATCAGTATCACTGAAGCTGGGACACCTACTCCATGTGAAAGGGTTACTTGGGGTTTGCCCAGGGGTCACTGGGGGCTCCTGCATGTGCTTCGGAAAGGCAATGAGATTGCACAGAGGTAGAGATGCTGCCTCGCTACGTAACCATTGGTACAAGCCACCATGCGGCCAGCCCCAGCAGGACAAACATCCTTCCAATGCAAAAGTAAAGGCAGTTTTGCCATGCAAAAGCTGATTTTTCCCTGCCTACAAACAAACTGGCTGGTGAAATAAACTCCAATTCAAAATGAAAAAGCATGAAAAATGTTTAGGAACTGCTAAAGGCTTAAGGAAAAGTTTTACTAAGATGGAACGCTAGCTTTCACCACCTGCTTGTCGCCTGTGAAAACAGTACTTGAAGAAGAACTTTCATTTTATACAAAATGAAGCTCGTATTTCACTTCAAGCCTGATCATCAAACCCTAGGTCTGATTTCAGCCTGAAGAATGTGAGACAAGAGCACGGAACAAGTTGACTCTGTCCTTCCAAGCAGCGTGTCCTCAGAGGTCATCTGAAATCAACTGTAAGTTGTCAGAAATAAATGAGGACCCTGTGCTGAATGCAGCCCACAGCCCTGGGTGCACAAGCCACTTCACTGTCACCCCTCTGGGCTACCCCCCAGAGAGAGACAGAGTGACACCTGGCAAATGCACACACACAATCTCTATCAGGATGTTAGCATTATCAATCCCAAAGAAAAAGTTTTCATAAGGTTTTCCCCAAACGTTATTCGTTTATTTACTTTTGCCAGGGATTGAGAAACATGTAAGAAGCTGATGCTGGTAAGAACTGAAGCTAAATGAAGCGCAGAGGTACAGAAAAAGAAAACTAAGAACTAAGAAACAGTGGAGTAATTCAGAAAAAAATTGTGGGTTTTTTTTTTTTTTTTTAAGGTGGCCTCACATAAAGCAAAATGCACATAAACCAAAATGCACTGCCCTGCTGCCAAAGCGCACGGCCACAATGCAGGAACAGGGACCACTGGAGCTGAAGACAGAAAACAACAACAAAAAGAATCACGTACCAAGACACGAATGTAGAAATTTTGTTCAGTCTAAATCAGTTGACCGATTTCAGGGAGAACATCACCACTGCTTCAAATGCGGGGAAACGTAGTTTGGTAGAAAAAAATACAGCTTAGCATAGGAAATGGGAAGCACAGTAAAAGAACCACCACCACTGCTTTTACTTGAAACAATGCAAAAACGAAAGGGGAGGGTGTTACAGAAACAAAATTAACCAAGTTGAGTTTCTTAACATCCCTGGACATCATCTTAACATCTCATAGGACCCTCCCCAAGAAGGCAGGGGGCTGCAGGAGCGCAGCACACATGAAATAGCAGCGTTTTTCACCTTCCCTGTACTCGGCTTGTGCTGGGGAGCAGGAGATTTTTTTTTTTTCATTTGGATGGAAACATTTTCTGCAAAAGGTCACATTACTGGAAGTGTTGGTGTTTTTCAACCCACAAGGCTCTTCCCTCCACTTCCCTATTGTTTTCCTTCCTGTGGCCTTTTCCCCCAGCTCGCCTCTCTCCCCCGCAGGAGCAGAGCTCGGATTCCTCACCGCGAGTCGCTGTGCCACGGTCAGGGATTCTGGGGATAACGCCACGCTCTTGCCTACAGACAGCCATCCAAACGCATTGAAACAACATTTTCCTACATCCTCCTCACAAACAGTCGATGCTTTCCCACCGCGGGTCAGCCCCTTCCCAACCCTGCGCAGGGAACATCCCTACGGCAACTGCTGCAGAGAAACTCTTCATCCATTCCCCCTGCGCGCGAGTGGGAGCTGACAGCTCGAAACCAGCCCTGCAGAGGTTATCTCGTTTCACGGGCTATCGCTTCAGAAACTTCTCATCTTAGATGAGATGCTTTAAATGAGGTGTGGGTTTGCCAGCATTTCAGAACGATGGATGAACGTTTCGGATTCCTCCAGCGCTGCGCAAGCTCAGGCAACCCTGTATCGGCCCAATATCTACATGGTACCTGCCCCAAAGACTGTGGGAAACAGGAAAAGTAAGAGAGTGAAGTTTCCATGCCAGCAAAAATCCCATTACTACACTGGATGTATACAGGAAATCCGGAGAAGGAAAAAAGAGAGAGTCCTAATGCAAATTAACACATATTAGTGCAAAACAAAAAAAAGCCCCCTCAAAAGCAACCCACCTTCAAGAATACAATGCACCGTGGCTATCAAAAATCCATTTTAACCATCTGCATATGGATACTATACCCTGAGCATTCCTAACATAACTACTGCATGTTACAAAAGACGTGCAGTGATTATTCTTATAATAACAGCAATTTTATTCGCTGGCAGATCTAGGGGCACTCTGTGGGCTGCCACACCGTTTCACCAGGGGAGGCAGCTTTCCTACACCTTTAAAAGAAACCAAAACAGAATAGTACAACTCGGCTTGGTCTTACCCCACGGAATCAAACCTATAGCGATGACTCCAACGTGAGGATGCAGACACCCCTGACTATCAGCGATGCGAGGGATCCACCTGGAAACAACGTCCAGGCAAATGCTGGATACCGACATGAGCACAGCACTGCTTGAGCTCTCCTGTTACTCCCCCTTCCTTCCCAAATTTAATAGACAAATACCCAAGAGCTCCAAAACTCCCCAAAGATAATCTTGAGCAAGATTTAATGCAACTTTATAGCCCCCGAGGCTCCAGGAGAGCTCAAACCAGTTAATTCTAGAGGATCAAACCGAATGAGTCAGTAAACCAGGCAGTGCAGTGGGCTCCGTGAATCACAAGCCTTTTAAATGCACAGACTATTTTTATGTCCAGCGAAAGACTCCTGAGCACCTGGCAATACCATCTCCCATCTCTTACACATGCGGACTAAAGGTCAGTGTTACTAATACAGAGGTAGCAGTCACTCACTCCCGTTTACGCAGTCTTCACATAGACCATTTATTTTCAACACGGTTCGCCAAATTTGTCAACACTATTTAGGCTACAGGCAATTTTCCTTGCAATCTGCACGCGTCTTCCTACGTGCACCTTTACGATCTAAACGCCGTGTTTCCGAAAAGCAGGAAATAAAAGCTTCCAACACGTTGCAATAAATCCAATTTCAGCCAGACAGAATACACTACGACTTGTGATCACTAATACTTGTGATAGTGTCTTGTGATAAAGGATTCCTGCTTTACTCCCTAATAACAGCCTTAATTTGTGCCGTGCCGGGTAACGGTCCGGAGAAAACTTTGACGAACCTCCCATTTCCCATCCAAAGGGGCACATCTCCCCCCCTCAAAACAGGCGACACGCGGGCACGGGGCGCCAGCTGCACAGATCACAACCACAATTCCCATTCAGAGTCGCGGCAGAGGCTGCGTCATCCCCGACTCTTACTATTTTGGTCTCAAAAAAAAACCCCTATTTGAAATGCCATGAGTTCCCCACAGAAGCGGCGAGTGCTTCTGACCTACCGAGCCCTCCCGAAAACAATAAAACCTTCTCTGCTTAATGAACACATCAACAAAACAAAAAAAGCCTGTATTCTTATGAATATTTTATGGTAGACTAGAAAATTGCTTTTATAAGTTCTGCCTTGAGAACATATTAATACAATCAGATTCATGACGTTAGCAAAAGCACAAAGACTATATTCAGAGTTCTAATGAGAAATGCCAAACCCATGAATTAGAAGACAAGATCGCGATTATGAATAATAAACTATTTCATGTCCTCCCTGCCTTTTCCTCCCCTGTAGGAACAGAAGGAGAAAACAGGAGGAATTTTTAATTTTTTTTTAACCTAGGCATGTAGAGATTTTTATTTTTTTTTCCACGGTCAAGTTCCCATTATTTTTATACCAAGTTAGAAACACTCTGCTGTTTTTTCCCTCCCGAACTAAATAAAACATGGCCACGCATCAAAGACCGCCTGTGTGTTGTACATTAATTAAGACCTAAAGCATTCTAGTCCTCATCGATTGCCAGCACAGAGCAGCCTCGTGGTTGAGATTGTGAGTTTGACATCTCACAGCTTGCCCATTACACCACTGAGTGGAAGTCATCTTAAATACATTTAAGCTGTTAAACACACTTGCTGTAAATAAACTGATAATCTCGAACCTGAAAGCGAGGGGGTGTATTCCACAAAAAGTGTTCCTCGTTTCACACAAAGGCTGCAGATAAACACATTATCAGATCTGTCATATGTTGAATTTCTTCCACGTTCCAAAACGAAAAATAACTTCACCGCAAGTACTGAACATTTTGGAAAGGATTAAGGAAAGGCAATGCAACTTAAATATTGGGTTATTTAAATAAAGCTAATGGTAATAACTGTATTTCCTTCCACTTCTCTGATACAGCATTTTCATGCACGTCTGCGAGGGACAAAAATACGTAAGGACTGAGTCCTGAAAACACATAAAAATGTACGTTAAAGCAAAATTTTAGTATGAGGTGGACATGGGATATTTGAAGCAAAGATTGAAATTCAAATCTTGCTTCAGCATAACCTTTACTTAAACTGAGCTATAAAAATATTTCTCAAACTAGCTGTATTTAAAAGCCAGATGCTGTTGCCAGAAAGACTATTTTTTTCCTCTTTTTTTTTTTTTTGTCGTTTTGCTTAAACTTAAGCCGCACAGAAAACTGCATCTCACATTTTAAACGCAACATCACCTTCAAATGGAAAGTGCAAGGAGCGTTTTCCCTGAGACCTCCCTCCCCTTGGTACGGAGCAAGGCCCCCTGAATTTGCAGAGCTCCTTCCCAGCCGCCCTGCTCCTCCTTTACTCGGCAATCCCCTTCAGCTCGAAGGAAGAAACCTCCCAAAATCTGCCACAAAACCTTGGAGATGAGCATCTGGTGAAGGCTGGAAGAAGAAAAGCAGCACTCCCTCCCCCCCCCCATCCCCAAGAGTATAAGAAGTTGGGACATACCACCACGTGCCTGTGACGGAGCGAGCTCAGGAGACAGAGCGCACAAAACCCCGATAAAAGAGCATTTCAGCTCCTACTGTAAAACTCTCTAGCCCCTGGTGCCTTTCCAAATCGCTGCACACCAGCGAGGGGACGCTCCTCCGGACGGCTGTGGCTGAACCTCCCCGACCAGGGCTTTCCAGAAACCATTGACTCAGCTTCTCCCCCCTCTCCCATCCTCTCTCAGCTCAGGCTTTATTTCTAACTAATGAGTCCGCTTTCTAATTACTGCCGTGCAAGAGGTGCCCTCCAGACAGATTCTGCCAATAGCAGCACGTCAGCCCTTCGGCACAAAAAAATAAATACAAAATCAGGAGCCCCGTGCTCAGTATCTCCATCCCACCGTGCTGACCCAGTGGCGTCCTGGCGCGGTGTGGGAGACCGAGCAAGAGCGTGCGTGGACCTCCCCTTCCAAGCACTATTTTCAGCTGCTTTTCATCCCTGGGCAGAAGCAAAAAAAATCACGTGTTTATTCCACTGACTTAATTCCTGGAGGCCACCCTTTGCTGTGTGGCAACGGCCTTTCGCTTTTTAAAAAAAATTTCTCAGATTTTGCAAGGCCTTTGAATATCAAAAACGACTTTGGCGCATCGGGAGCGCGGTGCAGGTGGGCTTCAAAGCCACGAAACATCATTTCTAAAAATCCACCTGGCCCTCGGCTTCCTTGAAATCAGCCTGGAAAGGAGGCGAGGAGGGACCGTTCTCTTCAGGCGCAGCCGAGGGAGCGTTTGCGGTGGTTTTAGTCTGGAAGGAAGATTTGTGTTATTTGAGTCACTGGATTATAATGAATTAAATTGCTCCCCCCCCGCGGGGAAGAGGCTGTTTAGGGGGCAGGGGTGCGGGTGGTCCCTCTGCCAGCCGAGGTGCTCTATTCTAGCGGGGCTTCCACTTCCGAAAATGTCAAAAACTCACCGAAACACTAAGAGATCGTGAGATCAGAGCTATTAATAGAAATAAGCTACTGCAGTATCTGACTGCAGCGCCAGGATAAAAGAAGTGTTATTTTGTGTGTAAAGCGGAACGAAGTGGATGAGGACATGGCACAGCACCCTCGGAGATTTAGTTGTTTTTAACCTATATGTGCTAGATGCCCCAGATATAAGTAGAAATTAATAGGCGAGCGGGAAAACAACCCTGCATTAGCATCTATATTCAGCTTATTCTCTAGGGAAGATTTCATCAGGCTGTAGTAGAGGAGTCCCAAAACTTGCCCATGCAGGTAGGAGCAGGAGGTCTGTCTGGACACCAACATCTGCTGCAGCACATCATGAGCATCACGTAAGGGAAGGATAAATGCACGGTCCTGCCATGAATTTCTACCCCACCAGGGCAACCTAAAGGACTATGTGCAGAGCTGGGAAGGTAGGATGCTGTGGTGCAGCAGGGAGAAGCACATCATTATCGCCATCTTACTACTTTCCTCCACTGGTCCAAAGGTAAGGATGAGGATCTTGGGGAGAGGGGGTTACTTTGGGGTAGAATCACACCACGAGTTTAATCAACACAGCACAGCACAGTCTGAAAGACAGCGAGACACAGAAGTCAGGCCACTATTTCACCTTGAGATGAGAAGGCGGTCCTCACCTGTGGGGACAGGACAGTCCTCAGCTCACAACAGGTCTGTAAAGCAAAGCAACCTGCAGCAGCACTGGCGATGGAGCCATCCCTCAAAAGCAGGACGGTATCTTTACGCAGCTTGTCATGGAGCCGCGTGGGTGAATGCAAACGCAGCCTGGATCCTTTCTCGTCGCACAAGCTCGGAGTAAACAGCAGCTGAGGTTTCCTACAAGCACTACACATGCTGCAGTTCAGCAAGGGCTGGAGTCACTCCCCGCGATGAGAATATTTCACACAGCATGAATGGGAACCAAAATTAATCATCCCATCACCCATTGAAACACATCGTGCAGCACCGCACCGTAGGCAACAGATGGAGCTTTAAATGTCACTCACTCATTCATGGCAAAGAAACTTTTTGCTGATTACTACTGAGACCTGAAGACATAATAAGGGCACAGTGATTCTGGATTTCTATAACCAGCTTCTTTGATCCTAATACCTTCCCTGAAAAATCTCATTAGCATTTATTAGAAACCTAGGAGAGGATCTACATACAAATTCTATTCACGATGATAAGGAAAGTAAAACTTGAGGAGCAGACCGCTTATCCTACCTTCTCCATCTTAGATTTAAAACTTTAAAAAAAAGTCTCTTTACTAGAAGAAAAAGAAAAAACATCAAATCACCTCAACAACACAAAACAACATTTCGTAGTGTTTTCTTGCTTGCAGCCTCAGAGCTGTACTTCAGGGTTGTGTTTTTTCAAACACAAACTTTCACAGCTAAATATCTGGATCTTACAAGCCCGCTGCACTTCTGATGGTCCCATCCAAAGTCCTGCAAAAGACTTGGGCATTTTAGACCGGGGGCTGCAGCAGCATCACGTTGATCTCCTGAGCACCTCCAGCACTATGTCCCGACACAGCAGCAAAGGCAAACACTTGGCAAATAAAAGAGGGCACTGCCAAACACACAACGTGTAATAACTGCATAATAAGAACGTCAGGAATTCACGTCGCCGCCTGTGAGAAGCCCTGGAAGAGAACCTTGACTGCACAGATGTCTCCAAAAGATGAGCTTGTACAGGACAGAGATGCTCCAAAGGGAGACACTCAAGTTCCACCACCTTCTTTTCAATCGTTATCCTACTCCGTCATCTTGCTGTTTTAATCAACGACATCTTTAACAAATGAGCGTCTTGGATGATGCCAGTGCTTTTACTGAAATTAAAGATAATGGAATCAAGAGTCACCTTGGGCTACTTGTCACTTTAGACTTGACATAGTTGTGGTGAGCCTTTCCTTTCACAGTTTCCCTGCATGCTGGGGAGCAGACAACCAAAACCCACTGAGTTTCCACAGGAAAAAAAAAAATCTAACGATAAAAACCAGGAAACAAACAAAAAAAACCCTTATTTCTGTACTTAAAAGGCATCCCTGGAAACATAATTTCACCCGCCTCCTCATTTCAAGCATTATCCAGCAATTGAACCTCTTTGATCCATCTGTCTCGCTGTTGGTACAAGAAACTCCCCACCTTACCAGATACCCAAGACAAAAAGGCAGGTTGAAGATCTGATAGACTTCTGTGGAGACAAACCCACACGGATTTCTCATATGCTTCTCTCTAATTTCACCATGAATTTCCTTCAACGGAAAGCAATACTTTAGAAAAGAGAATTAAACATGGAGCAAATGGAGCAGGAGCCTGCAAGTCTCATCCTGAGATTACACATGACAAAAAAAAATTAAAAAAAACCCCGTAATCTATGCAGCTAGGTAGGCATAGGGATACACAGCAAAGGTGCGGTTACACAAACATCTGGACCTTCTTCCAGGGTTCCCTCTGGAGCATGCAAAGGGCTGACCTCATCAAGAAGAATAGAAGCCAGCAGACGAACCAGCGACAGAGCAGGAGCGCAAGAGTTAAACAGTGAACTTGGAGGAGGACAGCAGGCATCACATCTCCTTGCTCGGATGCATCAAGGAAGAATTGTTTTCCCATTATAACTCCTGTCAAAGCACAGTGGTGCCATTCACGTCGACGGAGGGGATCCTGGGGCAGAGCGGGCAAGATGATGTGATGAGAACTGAAGCGGAGGTTCGCTTGCAAGTCGAGATGGTGCCAGCTGGTAAACAGCCAGGCCGTTTGAAAAAGAGTCGTGTGATAAAAGCAGTTATGGCTACGAGGAAATGCTGTCAGCTTCCTAAAGACATCGAGAGGAGCCGGGAGATCAAAGTCACCTATCTGCTGCTGAGAAGGGAGGCTGGTCCTCTGCCAAAACCACACGGAGAACCTGCGAGTCAGCCCCTGCTCTCCCACGCCGGCTGCGTCCCACCAGCTTGTGAGGCGAGGAGAGGGAATCGTTGCTAAAAGGAGAAAAAGCAGCAGCGCAAACGTCGCTGAAGGCAGGTCTGGGCACCGTCGAGGCCAACGGCACGGTGGAACTGGGGCAACGCAGCAGTCTCTGGGATCAGCGGCTGGCGACTCCACGAGAACGGGAGCTTTCGCAAAGAGCTCAATATCTAATGCACCACTTTATTTAGAAATTAAGGCACCGTACGTTAACTCCGCAAGATCGAAAGAGGAGGTGTAAAAAAAAATCTTAGAAATTCCCCGTGCCACAGGATATGCTGGAAGTTTACTAAAAAGACATATTCTGGTCATTTTAAACAGCAAATAAGTGGTTTTAATAACAGGCTAGTAAACTCATTTTTGCCACCAGTCAAGGGAGTCCCAGCTGTACAATAAGCCCCAAAATGTGCAACGCAATCTTCTCCATCATGAAAAAAAAAAAAAAAAGTAAAAGCAGCAAAACCAGCAGCTAAATAGCAAACTGTAATAGGAAAGCATTCAGCAGCTCTCAAAAAATCCCATGGATTGCTCAAAGGTTGTAGTGTTCTCAGCAATTTCTAATAAACTTGGTCCAAGAAGAGAAGCGTATGTTCGAATGGGTAAGTAGCCCACAGCTTTCTGTAGTCCACTCTCTGAAGGCTTTTGCTTTCAAATAACACATATACTCAGGTATCTCAGCTGCATCAGGACCCAGAATGCTACCTGTTATCCATCCAAAATCATGAAGATGCACAGAAAAAAAAGAAACAACAAAGCCATGTGAAAAGAATGTTAAACACAGCCAGTTTTCTAGAGAAATTCAGATAACCTCAAAATATTCATATTCCACGACAGCAGAGAGAAATTACGCTAAAGCACTTTCTCACTTCTGCAAAATGTGCAGGTGGGGCCTTTCGGTTCCTTAATGCAAACACTATGAAGCACATGCCTGAGTTAAGGTTTTTGTTTAAAAAAACCCAAACAAACAACAACAACAACAACACTGAAAACCAACGCATTTTTCCTCCTTTTTTTTCAAAGCTGCGTCAGAGAAAATTAACATATTGAAACATAGCAGCCTGATAAAGGATCGAGAATAATTACAAAGTTTTTTTCTGAAGGAAGGCCATCAGTAAGAGTGTGGGCTAAGAGGAAGACTCAGCCTTTCCACTGTCAGCACTTGAAATTCTAAAGGAAGACCCAGATTTCCCCGGATCCCCCATCCCAGCAGCACTCCCTGCACGATAAGGTTTCCCAACGTCACAGTGATGACTCTTAGTCAAAGCAAGCTTTTTCTTGGCATTTATGCCTAAACCACTGACATCAGCACGGCCTTTTAAATATGGACCAAAAACTCAGTACTCATTCCGCTGAAAATATACCAAGCCTGCGAAGACCAGAACATAATTTTCTTTTATCAGCACTGGACAGGCAGTGCTTCCCGTGAGTGTCAAGAGCCAGAGTGATGTAGGGATAAGTTTTCGCATGGGAGTTTTAAAATAACAGATCCACAACAATGCAATAGCTAAGACTCAGGTTTAATTATAATAGTTTTATATATTTTCAAAAGGAATAGCATTTTTTAAATCCACTTTAAACTGGCTTTCTTAAGGAAAATCAGCGTAGCAAGAAGCACTTCTATGAATGAACACATTCTTTCAAAAGGACAACTTATTTTTTTTGCTACAATGTTCTAGAATTAAAGTTCTATTTTTTAATTTCTTTTTTATTAAAGAATATAAGCTGGTTGGTTGCCTGCTGAGTCTGTTAAGCAGCTTCACAAACCGCCTGTTGAGCAGCGTTTCAGAAGGCAGTAAGAGGACTGCTGGAACCGCCACCCCACCCCATGCATGCAAACCCTTACACAACCAGGTGCAATTCTAAAGTCCCCGCCACTGAGAACAACATTCGAATTTAGCGAAAGGTTCCTCATGTCACTGGTAGGTCAAGTACTTAAAATAGCCATCTCCCACTTTTCCCAACGTGCACCAAAGGTGGAACACAAGATGGTCACTTCCCTGCTCCTGCAGCTGGAGTAAGGAGCACTGCTGTCGAACACCAACGCATAAAAAGAGGGAAAAATTAAATGTATACTTTCCAAGGTTCACAATAATCCTTTGCCTCAAAAATGAACACTCTGTCCCCTCCCTGTATCCTTATTACACTGGATGACCTAACCCCAACTGCAGAGCAATGTCCACGATGCTCCTGTGCCACCTCCAGGCTCCGCAGAGCCGGTGGAAGAGGACAGCCTGTGCTCCCTTGCTCTGACGTGCGCGGCCAGAAGAGCAGCACACCCATCTTCAGACAAGGGTGGATGAATGAGGACAAACACCCAAGTAAGTTGCCACTTCCCCTCATCTTTCCTTCGTCATACTTTCCTCACTTTCTCTGTGGCACCCATCACTCTCCCAAGCCTTGCTAGCCCGTCTGGAAAATTAGGAAGAGGCATCAGCTGGGTACAGAAGTTAGAGACTTTCCTCTATCTTGACGTCAGTACTGGAAATCATCTAACTGAGCAACATGTAAGCTGAAGACAGGTCATTCACAGCTGCATAAAATTTGAGTTATGTTACATCTACACATCTGCACCAACCAATGAAGAAGCAAGGAAGTGCTCCTCACTGCTCTGGTGAAAAAGGTAGTTCTGGTTTACGTTGCTTGAAAATGCAATTCAATCCTTTAGCATCAAACTTCATTTAATTGTAGTTCACCCAGAAATGGTGTTTTCACTAAAAGAAACATGATTTTGACATAATTAACTACAATCCTCACTATAGCTAAACTTGGGCTCTGTCAAAACACTTCCACAGAGTTGTTTCTCTTCTGTGGAACCTAAGAAAGGTCGGAAGAGTTTGCTCACCGAGTTCACGCAGGTAAGGCGTTTCATTAAAGCAAATCTTCAATGCTAAAGCATCTCCTTTACTGCCTGTTGCTATTTGGAAAATACAATATCCCATTCCTTGGCATGAGCTCCCACATAGCACCCAGCCTACCTGCTTACGGGGTGGGCTACAACTCTGATCCACTTATGTTCAGGCAACAAAATGTCTGCACAGAGGTCGACTGTAGCCTGATTCTCCCACAAAAAGAAACAGGACACTGTGAGAAGCCCAAAGGCAAGAGACCTTAAATATATACAAAAGGAGGGAGATCCTACATGTACTCTTACCTAGAGTAAAATAATGATGACTGACTTTTCAGAGCACTTGAAAAAGATAAAAAACTTTGAAAAGATCCTGAAGAGGGTTCAGTGATTCAGCGGACTGACTCTTAGGAGGCCACTTGGTTAGGAAGGGGAAATACAGACAAAAGACATTTAGAAAAATGGAAAAAATAGGTAAAAAGGAAGTCCAGGCAAGCAACTGAGGAACAACTTCAGGAGTGAAGCTGAAGGGGAAGGCTTTTAAAAGTAAGTTTAAGGTTAACAATGATTCACTGGTAACTAAAGACAAGTAGTGACAGAAATTGCCTATCACTTCCCTGAAGTAGTACTTGTTATTATCAAGAAATCGGGTTACAATGAATGTCGGTGGGATAGTCATTTCTGCATTATGGTTACTTCCAGAAGCCCCATACTGGGCTCTCACATTTGAGCTAGACACCGAAACGCACGTCTGGAGCCAGCGACAGCCCTGAGACGCTTCTCAGCTGAAGACAGAAGGCTTCAGGGAGGAGGATGCGACTGACCGTGACGCAGAACTTGCACTTCACATCCTCTTTGACATTAAAAGTTTGGAGAAGGATTAGTATGAAACTCCCCATCCATTTGCCATCATTCGAGAAAAGACAAACCAGGGTGGGCAGAAGAGGGAGGGCTGGGTCAGAGTGCGGAAGGTACCAGCCTAAAGCAGGAGGCTGGTAGAGAAAAACCCGCAGGACACAGCGACTTTGTGGATATGGCAAGTCTTTCCCTGCAATTTCAACTGGTGGTGTGTCCATTGCTAAATACAGCCTGGGCAAATCTCAAATCAGCAGTAGGAATTTTATCAGCTGGATGACTTCTGCCACTACTTTAAACAAAACCAGCAGGGGCTGGAGTTGTGCCTTGCCAGAGCACTACGTCAGCTTGAGAGCAAGGTAGCAGTCTTCTGCATGTATTCTCAAACTCGGCATCTTTACTGGTAAAGACTGTAAACAGGAACTTATCTGGAAAATTAAGAGAAGGCCACCTCTCTCCAGATCAGGGAATGCACAAGGGCCCATTGGGATGACGTGGCCCCTTAGGCTCTTGTGTTTAGACTCCATATCTCTTTCCATAGCGCTCTACAACAACTGAAACATGTTGAAAATGGGACATTTGGTTCTTGCATTAACTTCAAAATTCCTATATAAAAAAATGTTTCCAAGAAGGTACCCAAAGCGAAGCAGATAATCGCTACCAAACTCTAAACCTTCTTTTGATGAAATTCTTGTTTGATATGAAAACAATTAAATTCTTCTCTGTCAAGCAAATCACGTTACAACAATAGTATTTTATTTTCAGGCCACTTTAACAAAGCACCATGTGTTTGTACAGCTTCATCCCTCAAAAGTGTATGAAAGACATTCTTAACTGATGTTTCCAAGAAATGTTAAAAAAAAACCTTTGCACTTTTTGTAATTTTTCTTTTGTGCAACAGAAAGTTCCAGAAAAACTTCCTGTTTCTTCAAGTTTCATGAGACCTTGCTTAGGTCTGGAGTCATTGTACCTATTGCCTTTGTAGTGCCATTCTGTTTTAAAGCCATCAACATCGTAGCTTTTGTTTCTAAAACAAATCAAATCATGGGAAACATTGGGAACTTCTCTCCTTTAGAGTAAATATTTTATAAAATTACTTCCTAATGTGTAGTTATTTTAACGTGCTAAGTCATTTAAAGAAATTCTGTACTGAAGGTGGGTTTTTTCCCTTACAGAGCATAGAATTTATGCAATAAAATTTATACCCCAAAGATTACAGAAACAAGTCATCCTTGCAAGGAAAGCCAGACCATTTGAAATATTCATAAAACACAACAGCATGTGTGAAAACGAACCGCTTAGCTCTTTAGAGCATGAGCTCTTGAAAAAGCAATTCTTGCTCATAAATCCTAAAAATAGAGAGAGGGCATAAAGGGAATTTTACTTCTAAACAGCACTGATAAAAACTTACAGTTCCAGTAACTGGTTTCTAAGATGTGTGTTGAAGAACTGGGACGACTGCAGAGAAAACACCACAGTGGCTGGAAGACAGCAGGGAACACACCAATATGAAGGATCAGTCAGCTGGATCACTCCACCAAAACTGTAAAACCACTGCGTTACAACATATAAGAAGTAGCTAAGAGGAAACACCGGGTGCTCGTGGGTGCCAAGGCTGCAGTAAAAGGCCTGTTCTTCAGCTGGGAAAAAGAAGTTTAACTAGGGCCAAGCTAATTGCGAGCCACAACAGCTACAAAGATCCACCAAGGGATCTTGTCCTGGTGGATTTTGCCCCTGGAAGTGATGGATCTTCCCCCACTCTCAGTTTACAATTCTGTCCTGCCAGATGGGCAATCTTTGGCGAAACACAAGGTAGTGACCTAAATGTTTCTGGGTGGCATTTAACTTAAAGCATAGAGCAAAGTCAGGCGAGGTGATCCAATGGCATTTTGTGACAGGCTGCTCGCGTATATTTGCAGTTGCCAGATGAATCCCAGACCACGTCTCCTGACGTGCCAGAAGCCCGTGCCTGGAGGCCACACAGAGCTCTTGTGCCCCACAATGACACAAAAGCCCCTTTGCCCTCCCACCTGATCAGCTGAAGGAGCCAACCCAAAGAACAGCACTTAGCATTTCCAAAATGCCACCGTTACAGGTGGGTGTTTTTTTTGTATACAGAAACATCTCAAGAGATTGATTTTTGCGTGTGCCCGCGTGTCGGATCACTCATCTTAACTATGAAGACAACAAGCAGAACTTAAAGTACGTTAAATCCTGCGTCAGTGTTTCCATACTGAAATAAAGCTGTCTTAAATCACTACAGCCTAATCCTCCCATGATTTAGCCTGCTTTAATTTGCATGTTTCCACTTCACAGCCGATTTGCCTCAAGTTTGCTTCACTCAAGGTAGAGAGAGGGCTTTAACTGCAGAGCCCTGCTTTAGTGGGTACCATGAGATGGTACCAGCACCTCCCGACTGATCCGCAGCTCTGCAAAAAGCCTGGGAAACTGATTAAAGACTTCTACACTCATGCAAGAGGTGCTCAGGGGTCCGGAGGGGATGCCTGAAAATGGGGAAGGGATGAAGCTGCAGGAGCTGTTGTCCTCCCATGTCTCTGATGGCTGGGTGGGCTGAGGCGCTCCTGCCACAAGTGCCCCGTTGTTGCTGGGATAACTGGCCAGGGCTTTAAGCAGGATGATGAAATGATCCAGGTTAAACACAGTCCCTCCCCACTGACTCGAAGGGGCCGGGTTACTGGGACGACTGGGTGATGGACGCGGTTCTAGAAGAGGCGGCTGCAAAACCAACCTATATCCAAACACGTAAGGACGCATACGTGAAGCGACTATCAAAAAGCCCAACATTTGCAGATCACAAGACTAGCACATCATTTAGGAAGGAAGTTGTTGGGACCTGTTTTCAGAGGAAAAAAAAGGAATACAAACAGCACAAACCAGTGCTGTTCTCTTCAGACAGACTGGTTTAGAAGGTCTGCTGTAATAACTTCCTTTACAGATAAAAACAGAACTAGATAAACCTGATCAAACAAAGTTATAGGGAGGAAGAAACATTAGGCTAAAATACCTTACAGTTGGTTTGATCACCAGTAAGTATTTAGAGGTAGCAAAATTCATTCTTAGCTTTACCCAAACTTCCTTGTACAATCATCACTTTGTCAGAGATGCCATCTCGGTATTTTTAGGTGACAGTACATTTGTTTGTACTGTACATTTCTGGTGAACAAACTTGTTATATTTTGTAGGTCACTCGCTTTTACCATCTGCCTTGATTTATGCTTAAGGAAAGTGTTGCTTCTGAAATCCCTGGTGTCATACACAATTGTGAAGATATCGTAACCAGCAGCACTTTGATCTCGTTTCATCCCAATGTAAATATTCGTGGCTAATGGAAAAAGGTACCATCAAAAGCTTGCACCACAGCTGTATGAAGTCATTGAGAGGTGTTTGTCCTAGTGAGGGTCAGTGTTGGGGACAGCTGATGCTCAATGGGCAACTACTGGAGATGCCTGTCATAGAACCACAGAATTATTTGGGTTGGAAAAGACCTTTAAGAGCCGAACCATTAACTGTCACTGTCCACAACCGCCGTCTCCTGCAGCAGGTAGCAACCTCCATGAGACCGCTACGATACCCACACTCACAAGTGGCAACACGGGCACATTATCCTCAAGTTAAAATAAAATGACACATTTAACATTTTCTACCAGAAAATGCTTTCACAAAGTTTGCACACTTGATCTTCACGGAAACATCCTGCATTGTTCTTTCACAAACAGCGCTGAAAGCTTCAATAAGGAAGAAGTTCTTCCCCATGAGGGTGGTGAGACACTGGCACAGGTTGCCCAGAGAGGGGGCGGAAGCCCCATCCCTGGGAGTTTTTAAGGCCAGGCTGGATGGGGCTCTGGGCAGCCTGATCTAGTGGGGGATGATCCTGCCCATGGCGGGGGGTTGGAACTAGATGATCTTTAAGGTCCCTTCCAACCCTGACAATTCTATGATTCTAATAAAGACAGTTTGTAAAAGCTTAGCATTATGGCCTGCTAAAAATAAAAGTCCCGGGCCATAAACAAAAAATGCACTCTTATGCTGCTCAACGATTCTGCATCCTGACGTAGGCAGCAATGCAGAAGAGCAGTGATGTACCATCCTCTGCTTCCTGAGAGAGCAGGGGCAGATTTGGAAAAAGCCTACATAATAGTTTGGCAACACTCTACCGTGACTTTTTAAAAAAAAAATACAGAGCTTTTTTAATAAACAAAAAAACCCTAATTTAAATCTTTTATTATCCTATTATACACATCCATTCCTCATATTTATTTCCATTTAATATTAGTTTGCTTCCTCCAAATCTTTAAAGACAACAAATGCGGTTACCTTTACATTAGTGAGACTTCTATAGGCAGTTACACATTTATGGCTTGAAGTCAGTTTGTCATCAGAACACATGTACCAGAGCAAAACGCCCGTGCAGTCACGTGCCACTACACGACTCAAAACTAAACCCATGGAGGGAGAGATCCTTCAACTGCAAGACTTTTCCTCTCATTGTGAGCCCGCCTTAGATGCCTGGTGAAGCTTTTCCAGCCATACTGACATCAAAAAAAAATAAGGCAATACGACAACTAGCTGGTGCTTGTGAAGGAAAACACAAAATTATTCAGCAAGGTCTTGGAATTTTACAGCTACTTGTCCTTGTTTTGACCATAATCTCACAAGTGATGCCAGCAGCAAACCCATCTGGCGCGTGTAAGACTGAGTATCTGCTGCTTGTGAAAACGAATGTCTTAAAATTAGTATTTGCATTAAGATCTGGTTTGCAATAGCTTAAAGAACAAAAAAAAACAAGTTCAGTTGAATATAAAATCCTTTGCTTCTCCAGATTACTTTACCGAGAAAGCAAAAATCTGTCTGTAGCTGAAAGCCAAGAGTCCTGCACTTGGGTACAGCCCTAACGCAGGGCCCGGCTGCTTGAATTTGCTGTAATGATAACCCAGTGGATCCCATTTGTGGGAGGCGAACAACTCCCGGACTGCAGCTCTTCCAGAAGCTCATTACCTGAGCAAGACAGATAACATGAAGCTCGTGATGCTACAGCTCTCCTTTGCCCGACAGGATTGGCAGCGGCAGGTCACAAGGCAGAAACCCACAACTGGAACCATATTAGGGGTGGTGCTGAAGCCATTAACTACGTGACACCTCTAAGACAGGTTTAACCTTCGTCGTCGTCTGCATCGCAGTTTGAAATATCCTCAATACCTGCAGACAGCTGGATTCACCAAGAGATGCACAGCTTAGTCTTTTGGATGTAAAGGAGTATTTAGATATAAAATAGGAGTTAATATTCTAATTCAGAGGTGTAAAATAATACCATGCATTATATAATGGCTACTTAGAAGTTGAAATTTTTGTCACATGCAAGAACTTATTTTCTAGGATAAAGAGTAAAGCGTATTTCAGACCGCACACCAACTTAATATCTAACATGCTCTAGGACTGCCTGAAAAACCCGATTAAAGCTGCTTTAAACGGACTAGGATTTCTCTTAATATTACAGCGATTTTTACATCTCATGTAATTCTTATTTGTCTTGTCACCTCATGCACCTCACTCAGAAGTGATTTTTCTCTTGTGCAACAGAGCTACGGTGCAGCTCCTGCACCCTAACCTGACCGGCATCAGTAATTTTATTAGCACATTTACACCTAGGCAAGTCGCTACATTTGAAGCCAAATTTCTTCAAAAAAACAGGAGGGGGAAAGAAAAAATAAAAGCAGCAAGGAAAAGTATAGCCTGATAAGCCTGGGAGAAACAGCCCAAAAGAGCTATTGCTTGGCAGAAGTGTATGAGTATTTACAAGCTTCAGGAACTTGGTGGGATTCAACGATGTCTAGAGCCAAGTTGCCAAGGAACTGTACTTTCTGCTTCTCTCTTGGCGTGGCACTGCAGCCAGCCTTTTCCAACCCAGCAAATAGCATCAAAACTTCAAAGCTCCCTCCTCTGTGCAAAAGAACACAATCTGTGGGGAGATGCAGTTCTTGCAAAAAGAAAACTGAGTTTACCCAATTAACTTTTTTTTTTTTCCTTGAATATGAGTAAATCACTTTTTTGACCCAGAAAATGTCCAACCGGAACCTGTACGCGTTGTGGAAGCGTAATGTTTGTGGAAGGGAAAAAAAATGGTGGCCTTAATGAAATTCCCTTGAGATCCCACCCTTCAGACTAGGGCAGAGGACCAGCTTTGTCTGCCCGTGCCTAACCGAAACGGCTTTCAAGGCTGTTGTCGGCAACCCGAGGGCACCGATGGAGGACAAGTACAACACGCAGAACACTTGCAGAGAAGATATTCAGTCCCCAGGGGCCTATAAAGAACTTGAGGCTTCAGTGAAGAGGGTTGTCTTATACATGCTATTTTTGAAACTGCTGCAGAAAGCTTTTCAGGAAGGTGAACTGAATTCCAGGATGCTCTTGCAATAGCTGCAACATGTTATATTTGGGTTGAGCACACGCATGAAAGCAGCTGCAACTGCAGAGGCCAAGCAGGACCTTCTTTGACTGAGCACTTGGTAACAGGCAAGTGTGAAAGATGCTCCAAGACAACTCTTGGTACCACTGCTATAAAAAGAAGTGCAAAGATGGTACAAGAAAAAGATACAGCACAAGGAGTAAAAAAAGAAAAACAGAAACAGCAATGTGTTAGGCACCCAAATCTCAGGAAATTTTATGCATCGCGGAAGGTGCTAAACCATGCTGCCAGGAAAGGCTGAGCTGATTCGTGGATCTCCAAGCCAACACTGACCAAGATGCTCTGGAAAAGAAGAACTGCCTTCACAGATCTGCAATACATGGTCTGACAGCAGAAGCCTTTTCCTAAGATCTAACTTGAACATTGTTGCACAAGCCTTATTTTTCTGTGGGTAAAAAAAAAAAAAAAAAACACAAACACACAAACCCACAAAAAAACCCCAAACAACAAAATGGAGATAGATATATGTGTGTGTGTGTGTGTATATATATATATATATAGTCATTATTGTGAACATATCTGTTCCATGCAAAGGGGTAATTTGTAGGCTGTTTTATTTCATTTTAGTATTTGCGCGCATTGTTCTTATTTTGACAGTAAATATCACCTTATTTTCTTTTTCATGCTGAACAGTGGGTCCCACCCACCCAGCTTCAGGAGTGAATAGTTAAAAGCAGAGTGCATTAATCCATCTCTTTCCAAATCAAGATAAACTGACAATTTTTGTGGCGGTTCCCTTAATTCCCTATTACACTGAATGAGATGAAATCACCCTGTGACTCTTGCTCTGTCCCAGAATGAGAGAAAGCTCACTGCAGATACTTGACATATTTGACTTCAAGTAAAACTAGATGAAGTTTCTTGGCTGCTTATTCAGGATAATTGATATTTGTGTCCTCATAGCCAACGTCTTTCCTGCTGTGTTATTTCTGTCCCTTAGCAGCATCTGGACATCGTCATATCACGTGTCAAGGCGAATGCAAAGCAACGACCTAAACAGAAGTTGAACCTTTTCCTATGCTGTCACTCTAGAAAAGAAATTCTAGAAGAAATTCTAGAAAGGAAATAGGGTCTAAATTTTGTCTGCTTCAAGTCATGATAAATCCCTGAAGCACGGATTTACACTTAACATGAAAATTAATTTTTTTTTTTCTGCCTATATAAATTGTAGGTTTGGAGGTATTTTTTTTTGGCTAATGCTCCACTTGCAGTTTGCCCGTACATGTTTGTCATGATGAAAAACTGTTTTTCAGACCCAATAGACTGTCAAAGGTTGGAAAGGCAGGAGAGGAGCCACTCTCTGGAACATCTTAGCTAGCTTTAAAACCCAAAACGTGATTTGTGAGGTTAAATGCCCCCACATACACATTTCCAGTGGAGTGGAAACCTGAACGCCACGATCTGTTAAGAGTTTCAGGGACAGAGCATCTCCCCACCTCTGCTCCCACCCGGGAATGCCCGGTGGCTGCCGCTTACATAGCACGGCCAGTCCTGTACAGTGTCTGCAATGATGTGTTTCACTCAAAAATACACCAATGAAGTCTGCCCAGAGAAATATCTTAAGCAAGTTCATGTAACTGAGAGCAGGATTCCTGCTTTTCTTACTCTTGTGTATTCAGAGGTAGGAAGCGCTTCAAGATCGGGCTGTGTCTCATCAAGAAGGGGAAATTTCACCGGTGCTTTTGGGTATCTGCCACCTGTTTAATCATGTCCTTTTCTGAATATTTGGAGGTATCAAATCAACACGCTCCTGGACCCCAGGACCGAGGTGTACCGTGTTTGAGAGGGTAACATGGTAAGTGCTACAGCGTATTATGCAAAGGGAATTACTGTCGGTCTCCAAGATGGGTTTTATCAGCAGAACTTTAGTGCTCGGTTAAGCAAAATCCCTTGTCATCTAACCTGGGCTAAGACAGATGGGGCAGGTCTAATACCATCTTAAGAAACTTCTAATTTAAATGAAAAACACTCCAGCTCCCTGGCTTACTGTCAGAAGAGCAAGAATTAGTTTTGCTCGCCTCTCGCTCTCGGTGCGTCACAAACACCTTCATAAACCCCACTGCTGATCCCCAGACCTCAAAGCACTACCTTTCGCTAACAGAAAACAAACAGAAAAACCCACTGCTCATCAGAGCACAGTTTCAGAAACAGAGGAATAAAACCCCATGTGCAGCTGGCCAGATCTGTGTCTCGGGCATCGGAGTCTCAGCACTCCCTGGGCAAATGACTTCAACTCTGCCTGCCACTTAGAGGTTAGCAGAAGCAGTAATTTGTTCGTTGGGATATCAGACCTGGTGAGGTAAAGCTGTGTTATGTGATGACGACATTCTGTCTTCTCCTAGAAGGAGATTTCTGCTCAGATCAAGACTAAAGCAGCACCCTGCTTCCATGCTCCTCTGTCCTGGAAGTCCTACAACATCACCATGACATTTGAAAGGGTCCTGCTCTGCCCTCATCCTCCTTTCTACCACTAAAAGACACCTTGCAAATTACAAAAAAGGTCATCATGGTACCTGTGCTGAGGATTTTGCATCTAAATTTGAGTCATTCGTCTCCGTATTCCTAAGAAGTGCAAGAAAAGCACCACTTTAAAAAGTCTTGAGCTTTAAAAACTATGACAATAGCACACACAAGGAGTAAGATCCAGTGCCTTCACTTTCAGGTGCTGTGGTTCAGCAAGGTTAAAAGGGAGTTGACCTGGCGCACTGGAATAAAATTCCAATGTCACCAACTGTGTCTAGTTATGATTAATCAGTCATGAGATGCAAAGTTTTAGCCTCTTATTGAGTTGCCAAAATAAGAGTACAATATTTGCTCAGGTCTGCCAAGGCCGAAATGTAACTGGCAGGAAGGTTACGGTTGTTTCAATTAAGGATGGCAATTATCAGAAGAACTAAGGTCAAAATGTTCCAAGTGTAAAGAAAGTACAAGAGCAAAGAATTCAGACAGCCTGTATTAAAAGTAATAAAAAAACCCAACCAAAACACCCAACCACACAAAAGAACCTCACAACCAAACAGCAAAACATCTCCACCTCATCTTTACTAGTGAAAACTGTATCATCCTACCTCCTAAATATCTGTGCATCAACTCGAAATCCCTCTCCAACCCTGTGACCACTGGCATGTCTGGAAACCAGGCCTGATCTCACAGAATCATAGAATAATTAAGGTTGGAAGGGACCTTGAAGATCATCTGGTTCCAGCTCCCCTGCCATGGGGCAGGGACACCTCTCTCCCACTAGCCCAGGTTGCTCAAAGCCCCATCCAGCCTGGCCTCCAACACCTCCAGGGATGGGGCATCCACAACTTCCTTGGGCAACTGCTTCCAGTCCTTCACTGCTCTCACGATGAAGAATTTTTTCCTTGTATCTAATCCAAATCTACCCTCCAGCCAGATGTGCGAGGAAAGACTTCTGTACGTCATTCACCCGCTCCCTGGTAAGAGGCTTGATGTAAGACACAGATCATCCAGTTTCTCTCAACAACGTTCATTTGCCTTCATGACCAAATAGCTGCCCTGTCACTAGTTCCCTGCTCTGTTCAGTTGATGGCTCCTGCAGCTACAGTCTCAGGATCCTGGTGACACTCTTGCCATGAAGCCACAACACGGCTCCAGCAGTCACACAGAAGCTCTATCACTGAACAAGCTGCTTGTCTGGTTACCCTGATACAGACAAAACAGCCACTTTAAATTAATCCTCCAGCATAAGAATTCAATGAAAGCTTTTGGCAACACTTACGACAGGATCTGGTTTACCAAGAACTGATACCAACGAGGTGCAATTATTTTTCAAGCGTAAAATGAGTTCAGAAAAGTCCACGCCAAAACCTTTTCGAGTTTGTCCGCCCCGTTGCCGTCCTCCCCTCAAAACGTACAAACAAACCAAACCAGCTCAATTTCATTCATGACAGATTTTTCCTTCCCTGACTGGAGGAATTCAGTCTACCCAGCAAAACTTAATGGAAATCACTCAATCAGAACATGGATATGCTTTCTTCACACATACATTATCAAGTAGATAGGCTTGCTTTGACTAGTTTTGCATTATATAGTCCTTTTCTAATACATTATACAGGCATCAAACGCTAAGAAAAGTACAGCGGAAAATAACTTGGTCTGATATTTTTCTAATAAAACAATTTCCCAGAATATTTAAAGCACAAAAATAAGCTCTTCTTATATACAACTGAAAAAAATATTTAAGAGCTTAAGACAGTTTTGGAATAGCAAGAAATAGAGGATAAAGATAGTCCCCCTATCAACACTTTCTTTTTATACCTTATTGTAACAGCTTAACCTATTTCTGAAAAAAATTGGGAAAAAAAAATCTATTCAGTTATTTAATATGAGAAACAATCTGCATACAGGTGGCAGATCAACTGTCCTTAGTGAAAATAAAACCCTTCCATATGTCATTAAACCAATGTACTTGATACCCTGACAACTCGGGTTCTTCGAAACCTTCATTACTACCATTACAGTGCGACTGTCTATGCGCAGGGCTACAAACGGGTGAAGGAAGGCAAGTTTTGACCTAAATGTCACTCACAGTTTGGTCTTCAGTACAAACTGGAGAACTGCTACAACAGTTGGTGAAAAGTTCCTCTCTCCACTGGAAAAAGTGATGGAATGTCGTCAGAAATTTCTAAACAAATTCCCCTTGTACAATTCACAAGCAAGAACTAGAACAGTTTTAAAAACACCTAGCAAAGAGCAAAGTATCATTACAACGTGCAATACATTTATTCTGTACATTACTATTACGGTTCCAAGCCAAGGATTCCAAAGCCTTTTATTAGATCATAAAAACTTAAGACCAGCTCATAATGAAATCTCTAATCAAATATGAATGAATCATCTGATATGACACAATTTCTTGAATGAAAAACAGATGGAAAAGCAGTAATGATTGAGTGGTTTAAATCACAAGATATTAGGTAAGCCAAAGGACCAGATATATAATCACAAACACTTGTTTCAAGTTAACGGAGACACTAGTTTTAAGGTGGACCTCAAATCAAGCCATTCAAGGGGCAAATGCCAAGCCAGCACTAACCATAAACATAAATGAGATGGCTTTAGTATGAATGAACTGACTACTGCCTCTGAGGGACAGAAAATGCTGATATTAGATTTGTTTGGTGGAGAAAGGAATCGGGCAAGGACGGAGGAGGATGTTCCCAGATACTTCTCCTTCAGAAGTCTGGAGAGTCCATGATTTAGGAAATCCCAGAAGGAAACCAGGCTGGTGAAGCTGAAAGGCTCACAATCCAGCTCTCAAAAGACCCTGTTTGCTGAAGGCAGTGTCCCATCTTGCAAGGCCTGAGCAACTAAGAAGTTCAAAGGAACCGAAACCATCGCGCGTTGGCAGCACGCTC
The DNA here is from genome assembly GCA_020746105.1 of Trogon surrucura. NCBI lineage: Eukaryota > Metazoa > Chordata > Aves > Trogoniformes > Trogonidae > Trogon > Trogon surrucura. The sequence goes on along the minus strand of CM036621.1, from coordinate 46,619,238 downwards.
ACACTAACTCAGCGTGCCAGCGTTGCTAGAGCTTTTTGGCTTCAAGTAGCTTGGTTACAATTTTTATTTGGGTACTCGGTGAATTACGCCTCAGTCCTAATCATTTTTGGGCTTGGAGCAGGTTTTCTGGGGGCAGGGGACGGGAGCAGGGAAAGCGATGAAAAGCGAGAGGAAAGGTCTACTTCAATCAAGCAATGGCAGTTCTCCAAGTCAGTATCTGCTACAATATTTTAGGCATCATTGCACAAGCCGTTCACCTGATATTCCCTTCACTGCCCCAAGACAAAGCAGAGCTAAATATAGCCCTGAAAATCAATATACACTGGGGAAGAGCCTCTAGGATCTTGATAAATGCATCTCATATCAGAAGAGGAATCCCTGAAATTCAGAAGACGAGTTTTATCTTGAGAAAGCAAGGCAATTAAAAATAAAATCAAACCAAACCAGCAAATATTTCATCTTGATTACCTCTTTAGGGTTGCAAGATCCAGGCAAAATACCCAGAGTGGAAACACACATAGCAAACAGGACACAGCACAGTCACCAAAATACCACGTCTGACACACGCTGAATTTTTTCACTGAGAAACGCCTCAATCCATGATCAACTTTCCATGAAATATTTATCGCTTTTCATTCATTGCACAGTACTGTTATTTTTAGAAGAGCCAGAGGCAATGGGAACAGATTACTGATTATCAATTCAAGGGAGTCTTTAAACGTCTGCTCATATCGTGCCATCTCCTCCTTCCCTAAGAAGTCAGAAAGTTTAATGTAAATACTGTCGTGCGTTCAAAGGCTCTTCCCTCCCATCACCTGTTTTCATGTAAGAGCAAAAGCAGAAAACAATCTTTCCTTTGGTAGAGAATTCAGGAGAAAAATTATTTTGAAAATAACACTTTGTGAAAAATAACAGCCAGGACCACGCAAATCCAGTGAAATCTATAGCTGATCAGTATGAATTAATAAACTAAACAAGGTGAAGGAAGAATAAAGGGAAATAGCAAGTTGGGTCTTGCAGTAAAGCAAACTTTCCTGCCAGTTACCTTTCATGGAAGAAAACAGCCCTGTATTCAAGTCCTTAAGATTTAAGCGCTGCTTTCAGCTTTTAAAAGCGGAACAAGTCGTTAGCAATTCATCCCACCTCCTCCATTTAATAACCATTTCCCTGTGGGTAAGAAAGGAGGTGAGAGCTGAACATTCCCCCCCACCCAAGACAAAACACAACAAAACAGAGTTTAGGACCTGCAGGCTCCTGCTCTTTCTACCCCACAGGATCAGGATACTCACATTCTGGGCAGGTTCCTGCCCCAGCAAACCCAACTCAGCAAGAGAAGTGGTTTAATTCCTTGCAGCACATGGAAGCTGAAAGTTCAGGCAAGAGACGGTGCCTCACCAGGCTGGCAAGCAAGCTCATCCCTCCTGCATACATCCCTACAACTGTTCTGACAAAGAATTAGAGAGTCGTTAAATTATCTGATGACTATGACTGACAAAACATGAGTTTGGGTGCCGTATTAATCCAGCAAAGACATCCTGAAGCTGGAAGTTGCTCTGCAGGGAGCTGCCTAGAGTCTGTAGATCCGGCAGCTCCCTCCCCTGTCCTGCATAAATAACCCCAAATTTGCTGACCACGTTCTGCACGTGCTGCAAAGGGCTTTTGATAAAAGTGCAACAATACAGCAAATCACCCGTGCAGGTTTGGGGGCTGGCTGAAGCGTTACATGAGGCTTTCCTTGCTGAGCAATGGGTCATGAAGGTCAACTTCAGTAGTACCTCTAGCTGCTAGAACCCTTCTTTAATTGTCATTGCTTGAGCCACATTTTGTACGTCTAGCTTAGGGTTAGAAATAACACCTGTTGCAGTAAACACAAGGTGAACTCGATTTCAACCACCAAGGCTCTAAGCTATGCCAACCTGCAGTTTCTCTGTTACCTTATGCCAGAGCATCTAAATTGTGGCAAAATTAATACATCAATCCCAGCAAAAACAGCTGCAACTTTTAAATATGCCAACAATAGGAAAATAAACAATGTCTTAATCTGGTTGTGGCATTAAAATGATTTCTCAAGAACTCACTTTGAACGATAATTTGGGTTTTGGGTGCTTTTTTCCCCTCTGGTCCAGACTCCACAAAGAATAGATCGGAATATTTTTAACAATAAAGGACTAGCCTTTCTGCATGTGAGCTACGCTTCTGGGGCATGATCAAACCATACATCATTCCCATACTAATCCCAGTGCGATTACATCCCAGTGTGAAAAGGATGAAGAGGTTCCTGTCCACAGACACACGAGCCACTCGGGAGCCCCGAATGCTACCTGACTGGTCAGCAATCCAAACCTGCTTCAAAGCCCCACTGTGCCGGGTTGATTTGATACCTTTCTGAAGGAGCTTTTGAAGCAGGTACACTATAGAAAGCAGGCAAGTATTTTAAAATACAGTGCAGTGAGAGGGCATTCTCTTTCTTTGAAGGGATAAATGAACAAAGGAGCAGCATTCGGCCCTGTTAGACCAACTGGACTACCACTCCTTCCTCACAGAGATGGGGATTAATCTCCGATTTCAAAAGCCTGTAAAATCATGTAACAATATTAGTCCAGAGGCTCTTGCAAATCATTTATTCATACATACACCAACATTTTTTATTTTCAGATTAATGTGGAAGTGAGACTGGATAATTGCATCCAGGAAGAAGAAAAAGCAGGGAGCTGAAATCTCATGCATAATCCTCTGGCTGCCCCTGCCACCTGCCCTTGCTCTCGGCAGTGCCAGGTCTAGAAGAGCCCCAGCACGGTGCTAGCAAAGCGGTCCCAAGGGCTGAGAAGCAGTTTTGTGGTAAAGGTAGCAGCAGAAGGTCAGCGTGGCCAGAGGCAGTGACCCGGCTGGAGAGCAGGGGTGTAGTCACATGTGGAAGAGCCATTTCAAGCAGCCTCATGTAGAAGACACGACCTGCTCATTACCACCGTTAAGACAAGCCAAGCCCATGCTGCTCTTAGAAAAACTGCTCAGCAGCAGCAACCATCATGCTTTAACCCAGCCATTCTTAAAGTTTTGCAGGAGACTACTATCAAACCCTCAGAAACCTCATTGAAAAAACACCACTGATCACTCCTCTGTTGTGCAACGACGGCCTGGACCAGGCCACCACTGGTTTCCAGATCACAGCTGGAGAACAACCTCAGGAAGGCATCCAGCAGCTTTCCACCTGCCCTGCAACAGTACCTAGGGAGAGGTCTTCACGTTAGGTGCCAGAAGCCCAGCATCTTTTCCTCAACCTCCCACACACCTGTACTCTACAGTCACTATGTCTCAACACAAACTATTTGTCAGCTACACTCAGCCACAGCAATAAGTACATGATTTCACTATCACTTTTATCTCAACTTGGGAACGCATCCCTGAAAAGCCAGTGGAAATGCCACGCAAAGGGGAATTTCTTTCCTAATTCAGTAATTGCACTGTATACAGACATCCCCAGAACTTCACATTAGGCCATGACAAGCATCCTGGGGAAACATGGCTGGTCGGTTGAGACTGTCCATCCCGATTTGCAGTTTTATTACTTAAAGTAGTGCTTTCAAGTCTTAAAAGAACTAGTTTCCATCTTATGTAAGTAAAAGGCCAGAAGTGAACACCACATAGATCAAGCTGCTTCCACATTTCTAACACTAAAGAAATTGCTTAAGATTGTATTGTAAAAAAAAATGACCAACTATAAAGTTTCTACCAATAAGAAAAAATGAAAGGACTTATGGGAGGTAAAGTACTATAAAGAAAGAAATCTCATTCTGCAAAGTATGCTTAATAAAGATCTATTTGATAAATCTCAAGGATGGCACCAACGGTACACAAGTGATGTTTTTAAGAGAATTATCTAGAACATATTCAGATATTTGCACAATTCAGGTCTTTAAGACCAGCCCCTGAGCTTCGCACTATGGAAAAGAAAGAAAAAATAAGACAAGAGAGCTCTGTCCCTCCCTCCTCATATATGAATCAGTCCCCTTACACAGACTGCAGTTAAGTTCACACCTAAAAGGAAGGAAAACACTGTAAAATAATAAAAAAAAGCTTAAAAACAGTATGCTAACTTGCAGGATAATTCCTTGAGCCATCCACAAGCGATTTGCTGCCACTCATCAAACCCAGGCAGCGGCCACTTCTGCACCCATGGATCTGCAGCTTTCTCTCCTGCTAAACTTGGCCCCTTAATTGTCATTTTCCATGTCACGTTAACTAAAAATCATCTGTGTAGTTCCTGCTCTAAGATCTCTGAATTCAGCAAGTAAAAGTTAAATGCAGTAACGTTCTGAAGCCAGAAAAAGAGAAAGCAGCATTATCAGAGATTATTATACTCCTGTGCAAGGTTGTGGGGGTTTTGTCTTGTTCTACTTTTACAAGCGACTAAAATTCAGAAGTACCAATTACTGGTGATACATTTTTCAAAAGAGAAAATGTTTCCCTTCCTCAAATTATTCCTTAATTTATGCAAAAAGCAGAAAGAGAAATAATTTTCCTAAAAACACCTTGCCAATGGCTGAGCTCCATTCTACTCAGCCCAATTCACACCTAAAATGATTTCATAGAAGGGCTCTAAGCATTTTTGTTTTGTATTTGAGATGCTTCCATAGGACAGAGCATATTTAGGATCTGAGTACTGTACATCCCTTTTTTACCCTTTTACATCAGAAAAGAACAGTTAACAAAGATCAAACTTCTCCTTCACCTGGTTCATGGCAAAGAAAACATTTTGCTTTCCTACAAGCACACCATGATGGTTTTATCTTAACCAGAAATGTAGTTCTGGGGATAAAGGCTCAGTCTGCTCAAGTTTATTCATAATGTGGGCTACAAACCAGTCACTCTACCATAACCAGGATAGGATATAGTTTTAACGAAAATATTCCAGGACATATCTACGCCTTTTTTTTTTTTTTTCCTCTAATTGGTTTTTCAACACCATTATTTTAGCTATGCCTGAGACTTGGAACAACACCCCACAAACCCACACATAACTTGTTTTTCCAGAGCAATACTTAGCATTACTTCTCCTTTCTTCCCTCAGAAGGATCTGCAGCAAAATCCTAAAGGTAATGATGATAAAAAACAGGCACAACGATGGCTTGCCCGAGTGCCTAAATCCCTCAAACTGACAGCAACTTTTAACAGTAATTTTAAAAACCCATCAGGACACATCAGTATAGGCAGGCACCACGCTTGAAAGTCAGTTGATGACGGACTTCCAAGATCAATGACATTTGCTTACATTTACTAACATGCCGAAACACCTTTTTGGTTTTTGCCAAACATTGCGCTTCCAGGTTCTTGTCGCTGCTCTGCGAATCGAAATACAAGACAGATATTTCAACACTGCAGGGCTGAGAAGATTTCTCCAAAACTTAGCAGGACCTGAGCAAGTGTAGGGTCTGAGCGAAGAGCGCCTGGGTGATCACTGTCCAGAGCCAACACTGCTTCTTGCATAAGGTCACATTTTCACTCTCTGTCAGTCTTACCCTTCGCCCATCACACACAGGACCAGCCTGAGCTTTCCAGCAGAGGACAGGAACTCCCACAGCTCAAATGCTGGCAGAAGTCATTCAACAGAGATGTCGCTGCCTATCTCTCATCCCATTCACATAAGCACAGCTCCCCAGTGCTGGCTACCTGCTTATTCTTTCTATAGGCACACAGGTGAACTATTAAGAATAATCAAAACGGAGTCCAAACAGTAAGAATGTCATAAATCCTGTGTGAGTCTATTACTCCTTAAAAAAAGAGTCCTTTCATCTGGGGAAAAATAGAGCACACCAAACTCTACCATCAGGTTACCCAAGTTGTTAACCAGCATCAGCCTTTGCCCTGAAATATCTCAAAAAGGAAACATTAAATGTAAAAAGCAACAATGACATCGATTCAATTAAAAAAAAAAAAGGGTAGAAGACTAAAACCCATCACATTCACCATACTTGTCATTGATCCACTGACAGAAAAGAGGACTGTGACTCCTCTTGTGCAGAGCCACAAAGTTCAGTCTAGCACATGGATATGAAATTGGGAGTAAAACCTTTAAGTTGACCTGTGTTACCATAGTAGTCTTAAAATGAGAATCTCTCTTCAGGGTTAGGAAAACACAACCACCCTTATCTGACCTACAAGATTTGGAGCATACGGACTGAAAAGAGATTTCTCAGACTCCAAAGCCACTCATACCCAGTAAACGCAGATCTCGTCCTTTTTTTCCAACACAATAGCTCTACCTTCATAAAAGTTTCCTTCCCCAGATACGCATTTAAGTCCACAAAAATCTAGGTTAGGTCACTCCCCTTTCCCTCCCCGCCAAATCTACTGAAGTTGTATTGAATAAGCCTCGTTTACATTTTTCCAACTTGCATTACCAGAAGCGCTTAGATCTTTCGCGAGATCTCTTCCTTAACAGAAAAAGACCTAAAGGCATTTTGGAAGGCAACAGAGAAGGGAAAGTTGGGTTTTTGGAAAGCTCAAGCTCCTACCTGGAAAGTACATAATGTCTCATATACCCTTTCATCCCTAGTATATATATCTCTATCTGTTCACACCTGAGAACAAAACACTTCTGGAAGAGAGAAGGGGGAAACGCGAAGGACAGCAGCAGATTGCTTTCATGTATTGTGACCAAAACGTTGGTTTCCATCACTTGCAAGTGCTAAAGTTGCGAGTCGTAAGATCTCTCTCAGTCCCAAGAGGAGCAGTCAGTCTCCAGAACGAACACTGCGGCTGCTGTGCCTGCTCCACACCAGAAGGACAAGACCTACGAGACGCTGTAGCAGGATCATTAGAAGAGGGAAGAAAATCAAATAGCCCAGAGCCCGGCGTGATACACTTTGATCAGCCTGCGTTTGGCTCCTCACTTCAACATGAGGAGACTTCTCCTTAGTGGGAGCAGCAACTCAAAAACCTACTTTGCTTCGCAGCGCTCCTTTTAGGCTGTGAAAGGACTGGTAAGGTGCTGCTTTGTTCTGCTATCTTCTCCCTTCTCACGAAAAACAAGCAGCTCCAACCAGGTTAGGTTCTCTTAGCCCCCCCGCCAAGGGTGAGGCTGAGCAATTTTAGAGACTCTCAAGGCTGCCGTGTTCCATCCTCCCTCCACTCCTAAATCCCACTCGCACAGCCTGGGAAAGTGGATGTGTGCAAGTTCTAACACACTTTGTTCCAGCATTTTACATTTGCATTTCGCTCTCCCACTTGCAAGATCGAGCTGCAGAATATTTTACTGCATTCCCAGAATAGGAGCAACGTTTAATAAAAGTTTCTTCTTACCAGAGCTAGGCATGTGGTTCACTCTAGGTGGATTCAACAGCTCTACTGGCTGGTCTCTGCCAGAAAGCCCATCTGGAAAGAGGAAAAAAAATTATTTTTTTTAAATCCCATCAAATCTTTAGTTAGCTGAGCTGTTTTTAGATTTTCAAGCAGGAAAAAAAATCACTAACCAATGCACATCACTAATCAATGCAAAATAAAAAATACAAGTAGCATAAATCAATAGAAACAAGAACATTAACAGGACAGCTGTATAATAAAGCATAGAAGATACTGTATCCCGAATTGCGCTCAGGTTTCCCTCGCCTTTAAATCCAAAACAGGTACCGATCCCAACCCAAGGGAAAAAAAAAGGCACGTCAGCTTATAAACCTTACCATTCAATAACTAAATTGCAATTCATTCCTTGCTCGGAGAACTGAGTGAGTTAAGACAGAGACGCAGCACTGTGAAGCGAAGTTGAAGAATGGCTGTAATATGCCAGCGAGATGTTAAGGAAAACTGACAAATCACTGCAGGAGATTAAAATGCATAGACATGCATAATAAGCCCCATTTTGCATAAGTTTGGATTTCAGAAAGGCATTAAAAACATACTTTGTAAATGATATGCAGAAATCCATCCTGCTGAAGCAGTTCTCCATTTAAAATATTTCAAAGATTGTATCTTGCATTCAGGTAGAGTTAAAACAGAAGAACACAGCACCTACCTGCTGCAGACTGCCAGACCAGATTTTCGAGTCACCCATTCCCCTCCCATCTACCCCCTTTCCAAGAAAAGTTGAAGTAAAAAAAAAAAAAAAAAGCTAAGTTATGTTTTCAGTACTGAGATCATGAATACTTGAACAGAGAAAACTTATCTCAAACCCATTTGTTCCACTGTAAATTCCTCCACATTTGCCAGTTCCATCTCCCTTGTTCCCCTCTAATGCCTTGCTGCAGCACAGATAGGATCAGGCCAAACCCTGTCCGAAGACATCGAAGACACCACCCCACCCCTCAGTCAAAGAAAAGGACAGTATTATTAAAACATGAAGATGTCAGCAGAATGTTAAAAAATGTACAAAATAATAATAAAATCATTACAAAATAATAATCATCATACTTTGTTTTCTTCTCCCTGTTTTCTCCATTGCAGGTTTCTGGAGAGAAAGCACAGTTGGGTCTTCTCCACCACTTGCATGGGTTTGCCTCCAGTGACCACAGCCAAGATTCAGTGCAGCCTCAGGTAGTATATCAGTAAATTAAACTATAACCATCCTGAGTTATCCCTCTCAAGAAGTAATATAGTTTACTCACATTATTGGGGTTTTTTTTTGCTTTTCCTTTGTTAATTCTAGAGCCAAGAGAGTGGCTGGGCTTGCTCTACCAGAGCGACCAACCTGCAGCATCGGTGGGATTATGCTCAGCCATAGCAAAAAAGTATGATCCTCCCCACTTACCAAAATGTCGGAGTTTACAGATTTGTTTTTTAAGACACGCATTTGCTATCTCAGCCCTTAGTAATTTTTTAATTCATTGGCAAAATGCAACCCTACTTCCCGCCGAAGCCTTTGCTCTGTGTCTGCACTGAACATGCCAGCACCACCCAGGGATCATGAGCAGCTCCCAAAACTCATCTCTTCAGCCTGCCAGTAGCTTAAAAAAAAAAACAAAACAAACAATTTAAAAATTATATATATCACTGCTGGGCTCTCCCCTAGCAATGAAGAAGCAGCCAGCCCAGCGGCGAGCCGGCACGGCATGTGTACCCGCTCCAGCTCAGCTCAAAAAGGGAGCACACACAGAGGGACAGGTTAAGAACAGCCCCAGGAGCTCCCACGTTATCCTGGGGTAAGGAGTATTTTGGGTTTCTCCCCTGAGCTATTTCAGATCAAGATGTGCTTTCAGAGAAGGACCCAACTACAAAACAGAGCCTTGTACCAGCAGCCCAGGTGCTGTGAGACAAACTGGGTCAATTTTGACAAAACCACGCATTTTTCAGCAAAGTTGTTGGAGCAAAGGTGCCCTCTCTCATGCTGAACCCAGCGGTTTTGAACAAGTGACGTACTAAATCCACACCTCCAGCTGTGCAAAACCACTGACAGAAAACAAGTGACAAGAGCCCACCTATTCCCAGCACGAGTCCACAGCTCCAGCTATTTCGGCAGGCTCACCTGGCTGGCCAGACACCACGGATGGGCACCTGCACGAAGCAGTTAACCCGCTTCGATGCCAACCAAACTGATACAGGCTATTTATCTTGTCATCTCTGGAGTTCCTCCCCCACTGTTGTGAATTTTCAGGCTCACCAGTGCATCAGAGATCATTAGCAAAAGTGCTGGTTAGTGGGGATTTTTAAATGAAATACTTGCAAATAAGGAAATCCAATAAATAGGAATAAAGTATCTGTATTTTCCAACTAATTTAAAAATAAATTAAACAAGAACACCCAAGACTTTTCAATCTTTGTTTCAAAATGATGAGAACACAGAGGCTCACTTTCTAGCATCTAGTAGAGTTTGAGGTTTGTTGGGGGCTTTGGGGCTTTTTTTGTTTGTTTGGGGTTGTTTTGTTTGTTATTTGGGGTTTTTTTTTTCTAAATCGAAGAGGTTGCAAACAAACACGCATTCTGCTCTATTGCTCCCCATACCGCAACTACAAAACATAAGCAGCAGTGAAAAAGCTCAGAGATACTTCAGGCTCATTTATACAGTCACTATGAAGAGGCTGCACATACTGAAGAGAAGCCTATGTTCTGCAACCAGACTTATCAAGCTGAAACTCCAGTTTTGTCCTTTCCCAACAGCCACAGGCCAAAGCCAAAACCTCCTACTGCAGCCACCTCCACAAACGCAGGTAGAGTCTATGTGGTTTCAGACACCACCTGCTGTCAGGACGCTTCCCCAAAATCACCACAGTCCTACACCCGGGCAGCTACTTACGATGCAAAATCATCTTTTGCTCTAGATCGTGGTGGGTGCACAGAATCCGTATTCCTCAAAGCTGTGATGTTTTGCCCCGTCAATGAAGTATACTCATGAAAAAACTGAGGGTCTTGGACTCAAAACGTCGTTTTGCTTGGATTTTGAGTGCCAAAACAAAACCCATAACATAAACTTGGCCTCTGACAGCGCTTAAACATTCTTGCTGTCTCCTCAGCTTCCCATCAGGAGCTAAAGAAGCTACAAGAAGCAAAGAAATAATTTAAAGAGCCTTGGCAATCAGTTTATTTAGGAAATTTAAAATACCTCTGCATTTACGGAAGCATTGAGTGTCCACGCAGTACTGATCACAAAAAACCCAAACCAAAGACACCAAAAACCTTAAGCCTTCTGAAAAAGACAGAAGAGCCCCTTACACTGGTCTGAAGGAAAGCTTTCAAATCCTAACCGCGTTACACCTAATCTTCATCGAATGCTAAAATCCATGCACCCAATATATCAGGATTTCTCCTCGCTCAGCGATATTGCTGCCCACAAAAGCGCTTGCTTTGATTGATTCCTTCTCTCAAACAGAGGAGCTAAACTGAAGTCAATTTCTTAAAGAATTAGCTGTTAAAAAACCCCTGCGAACTGACCACTGAAAGATGGGAGGGCTCTAGAGCCCTAAGCTGTGATTATGGGCTCTACATAATTTTAAAAGAGAAAAAAAAAAAAACCAAAACCCTAACATTTTGCATATTCAACCACACTGCTTCACGGATCCTGCTGCACCATTCCACCGAAGCTAACGTCAGGCATCTAGGCCTCAAGAAAAATGTGCTTTCTGCTACTGCTGCCTGGGGTTTTCTTATCAGCGTTACTGAAGACTCTTCTAAATCGGTGGAGGTAGAATCGTCCTTTGGGTGACAGGGGAAAAGCACAACGGTTTGCACCAACACTTAAAAAGCACGGAAGTGGTCTAGGTCTGCAAATGCCAAAACGAATGCAGTTTCCATTATAAACAAGTTTAACCCCCTCCTCCTACCTTTACAAAGCACTCGGCTCCAATCTCCTCCACGTTTCACCCCATATCTACAGAAAAAGTGGGCAGGGATGGGAAGCAGCTCGTCTTACAGCCATGGGCAGGCAAAGAAAGCTGCAATGTTCAAACCACGCAATCGTGATTTGACTCTTTTAACAAGCCACAAACTCCAGTTTGAATAGTGCTGAGACGAACCAGATTACCTACAGAACATTCACAAGGTCTCTGCCAGATAAATTTTTCCTAAGCTACTAAAGTAATCGTCAAGGAAATGCACTTTTGAATTGGTTCTGTAAGAATCAATCTAATGGTTTTACCAAAAATACCAGAAAAGAGCCAAGGTGAGCTGTTCCGGCTGGACAAAGGCTGAACAGGGCAGACTAGTGCCAGGACTGAGGGCAGCTGGTGACAAAACGATGCCTGCAGACTGTCCCGAGCAAGATGCTCGTGAGGGAAACACAAACTGCACCGTCCATTGAGCCTGGAAGGAGGCAGACATTAGCTTGTCTGATTTACGGCTCAAGTTAGAGAACATTTAGCGTAGCTTAATTTCCAGATGGGTAATTCTACTCATTAATTAATAAGATGAAGCCATTCTTCACTGATGGGAATCTGAACACTTTATTTTTACGCTACTCCGGTCCAAAGAATTGCTTAAGCTACTTTAAAAACCTATACAGGACAGGTTTAGAAGTAGATGAGTTTGCAGGATTTAAATGTCAAGAAAAGGAAAACAAAGACAAGATGGCTACAGTGCACTCCAGAGTAGGACAGAAACATGCACAGATAAAAACCCTCAGAAAAGATGAAGCAGCAAAATGAACAGCAACATCCAAGGCAAAACCAAAACAGACGAGGACAGGGAAGTACAACTTTATTTTTTTTTAAAAAAAAAGAAGAAAAATAATGAACAAAAAACAGAAGGTTGGAGCATTCAGTGAGCTCTTAAAAGAAAAGTGTAAGCAGCCTTACCATAATTAACTCTGAGGAGTTTAAAAATGCAGGGCAGAACTGGAAACGAAGAGGTTATTTAAATAGTTTTCCATGTATTCAGATCTTTCAACCTGATGCAAATCATCCTGGTCTACTTGAACTCCTTGAGTAAAGTGATGAACAATCAACAATTATCTTTAAAGGACACGCAGAGCAGAGGAAATGTGCTACAGAATCGTAGAAGTAAAACTTTAAGAGAGTCAGAGGAGAAAAGCAGGAGTAGGAGGTAAAGAAAACTGGCATTATTGACTAGAATTTGATTTCCTGAAAGGACCATTTCAAGAGGCAGAATAAAAAAATCAGGTAACAGGAAAAGCAAGACAGATGGATCAAGGCAAAGTTGAAGGCAGGCAAATGATGTGGTTCTCTGCCAGTATGTTTGGCTGGCAAACTGGCAAAAAGGAAGAGTTTTAATTTTACTCAAGTTTTATTTAAAAGAAAAACAACCCAAACCCCAAAATACAACATCCCACATTGAGAGTCTACATGGGGCATATCAGTAGGAAAAATCAGATTTGTATGAATCACCCTAAACCAAGTACACACCTAGTTTAAAAAGCCCACTCAGTTATCATCTGCTTCTGAATCTAATACATCCAGCGTATTGCAGTAGTTCACAATTCACGGGTAAGAGCAATAAAGATGCATTTAAAACTCACATACGCCCTTAGACCACAGGGACGACCCCCCCCCCCCCCCTTTGGAGTACGGGATGCAGAATTCAGCAACAAGGTGGAAAACGGACGAACGCAGGGTGCAGTGAGAAACGAGTCACCTACCACCTTGATGATGACGGAGAGTGAAATGTACAATTCCAACCGAGAAATACCTGGCAAAACAAGGATATAACAACAAAACATTTAAAGGCTTTACAAGACTGATCATTCACCATTTGGCAACGATGCAGAAGACACGAGTCCGCTCCAGGATGCACAAGCAGTGCATATTCAAGGCAGGAGAGGTCATTACTCAGGGACACGGTGGTCTCCATGGCCAAAGCATTGCCCTTGGGTTTAGATTCAACTCCAGTAAATGAACTCTAGGCAACTATGGAGAAACCTCTGAGGAAAGATTTCAAAGAATGAGATTGTGTCTGCAGAACTTGGTAGCTTTTCCAACGTCAGCCTGTTCTCAGTTGAGGGAAGATGATACGGTGGCCTCAAGACCTTTTCAGAACGAGCAATTATCTGCTAACGCAAGGAGTTTGAGACCTCTTGACCAAAACCATTTCTGGTCATCTTTAGCCATGTAATTTCTGGACAACACTTCACTACAGAGCAGCAATCAGTTATTTCTGACAAGCCAGGGAATTATGCCTGTAAGTGACAAGTCCTAAAACCTAAGACATTGCTGCTGAACCGCCAGTCGACGTCCTCCAAACGAGGCAGCTACTGCCACCTGCCCTTCACAGCTTTGGGTTTCTTTCCAAGCCAGTATCTGGGTGGGTTTGGCACAAAATTGCCAAAAAAAAAAAAAAAAAAGAAAAGAAAAAAACTTTGCAAACCTCCAATGGACTCAACCGCTTCCAGTAATACAGCAGGAACCAAAGTTTTTTTGTTTACATATTTCCAGTTCCTAGATAAGTAAAAGGAGTGCAGAGGAAAACTCATGTGTTGCCTGATCTAGTTGAGAGGCGTCCCTGCCCATGACAGGGAGGCTGGATTAAAATGATCTCCGAGGTCCCTTCCAGCCTAGGCCATTCTATGATAACTGTTGAGCAATAAGACATCCCAGTAAGACATCTGCAATAGTCCAAGTGACTGGGGATGCATTTGATAATGGTTTCTCTGCAAACCACTTGCAAAGGCAGTTACCAGATTATTTCAGCTATTTTTCTCCCTGGGAAGATACAGTTCAAAAGCTTTGCCCCCATGCCTTCCCAAGCCAAAACAGAAAGCAACTGTAATTTCTCAGTGCCTGATCAATAAAAAGCCTCAGGCAAAACAAGGTGGCTGACAGTAAGCCCAAGATAAATAGCCATCGGTTGGCATCTGAGAGACTCTCCCAACCACATCCTTTCAAGAGCGTGCATCCACATTTAGAATCAAGCATTTGCATTGGATGGAAAGACAGGGGAAGTTTCTGGATCAATGACTTCTGAATTCCTAATTGTCACCAAGCAACTCGTGAGCTTGTTCTGTTCACCGCTTTCTAGTGAAACAATCGTGAGCTTGTCCCACAATGGAGAGAAATACATTCCCCTTCTCTCCACCCTGTCTTCTTCATGGTACAACTTCAGGAAACTTAAACACAACGATATCGCGCTGCTCAGAACAGCACAAAGGCGGAACCAGCCCCACAGTTATCTTCACTCAAGAGATGGGCTCATTCTTGCTTGGACAGCGTTACAGCTTCAAAGCCTGCAGGAGGAGGAGTGCTGGCAGAACCAGCTTGCACTTTGAGTCGCGAGTGGGCTCTGGAACAAGCCCCTGGCAGCCCATACTTTTCCACATCCCACATTTTTGATTGTGTCATGGAGCAGTCTGAGGGCACAGACTGGATTTTTTTGGTGGGATACACCTCAAGCTCAACACAAAACACCCAGCCAGGCACTCCAGTCACACAGCACAATCACTACGCTCCACGGCACCGATCCCCCTCCTGCACGGCACTTGCCACCACAGTCACGAGTCCTTCTTCTTCTTGCTGTCCCCTTCCCTCAGCTCCTTGCCTTGGATGAAGGCTGCCAGTGGTCAACAATCCAGCGCAACCCTTGTCACCAGGCTGTTGCCAGCAGCTTTGGGGGAGGTACACGCCATGAACACCGAGAGATTCTCCCCCTTACTGGCACTGACCAAGGCGCCAGGCGCTGTCTCCCTTATGTGTGTAAGCCCACAGCAATCTCATGGATCTCTCCCAGGCCCAAGAACATCTAGTTTTTTCCCCCCACTATCAGTGTACGTACACCACAGTCCTGTTATAAGTGTTTTGCGTTTTATATACGAGCTGGTGGGTTGTTTTGCGGAACGACGTGCAAACAGTATTTATCTGCGCTACTTCTTGGCAGGATTTGGAGTGAGTGGTTCTGGTCAGCTGTACTGCTCGATTTCCAAACCCAGATCACGCACTAACCTCGTAGCCTTGGGATACCAAGGCAGCTAAAATAGGATTGCTGAGAAATAAAAGTCTCCATCCCTGACTGTTAAGCACAGTCCACTAAGACATCCTGGCTTGCATATTAACGGCTATGGCATGCAACAACAAGTTAAAATATTAGTAATGAGAATACTAATTATCACAGACGTATTATTTATTTGTCTACTTATTTGAAATTTACAGAGAAAGAAAAAAAGTCTTCAACATTTACAAGAAAGCAATTAAGGCAGCAAATGGATTATTTCTCTTTAAACCTATGAGAAAATGCTCAGTGCATATTTCCTCTCTAATTTGTCTGCACTCAAGAATCTATTTTTGGAAGTCTCCCTAGACTGTATTGTAGCACCACATGCACTGTAATGGCATTTTAATTAGCCCAGAGAGCTGGAAGATGCACTATGCATCCGAAAGAGAAGCAGCCTAACAAAATGAGAGCATCTTTCTCTTCCCTTCTTTCAGATTTACAGTAGCTATCAAGTCAAAATACCAATTACGGTTTCAACTGGAATCGACTGCAACCGCTATAAAAACCCAGTGCATCGCAACAACCTATACAATTCAACAAAAACAAACGCAATATTTAAGTACTCTTTACTCATACTTTAAAGGTGGATAGTAAAACTGAGATGCTGGAGATATCCATAGGCAGAATGGGGGATAGAAGGAGAGGAGAAGAAAAAAAAAATAGAGTTGAGCTCTAAATATGTTAGGTTTTGATCTGCAAGTATAATCAAGGGAACACCCATTTAGATGAAAGCTAATCCAATCCTGTTTATATGGGATTGTTTCGGGTTTTTAATTATTATTATTACCACTACTACATCTAATAACCAAGTTAGGCACTTTCCATTGCCAGCGAGCGACATAACGCATAAACATCAGCACCACGGTCTCGTGTGTATTTAATTTGCCGTAATTCTGACTTCTTACTTTTGAAGCAGTAGAAACTAGGTCAGCCTGATGTCCATCTCAGTTACGGAAGAGGTTGACATATCTGGAATCATAAACCTCCTTCACGCCCTTGACAATACCGATCACTCCAGAGACATTCACAGGTTCAGACGTCAGGCTGAGCGTTGCGCTGAAGCCAGCGGCGGACCGCAGCACTCAGCACCTCGCGAGCAAGAACCAGGATGGGTTTCAAGCTTTTGCTGCCTTAGAATTCAAATGAATATTTCACAAGAGTCAGAAGATACTCAGGCGTAACGTCTACAATAGC
This sequence comes from Trogon surrucura, assembly GCA_020746105.1. NCBI lineage: Eukaryota > Metazoa > Chordata > Aves > Trogoniformes > Trogonidae > Trogon > Trogon surrucura. The sequence continues at coordinate 46,602,687 of CM036621.1, read as the reverse complement.
TTCATACTGATTTCCCACCCAGAATCGAGTAAAGATAAATCCAGCGGATCCCACTTCAGTTAATATCAAGGTAAAAGTAACATTCAGCAACGGTTAATAAGAAAAGCAACCTTTAATATATTACTAGGAGGTTATCCTCAAAGCCAGATATGTGTTAAAAACGGGAAACACCATGGTCCTCAAGGTATTTACAGATTAATATCCAAATGAGAATGCACTGCTTTTCAAATGCCAGATCAGAAAAGTGGTGTGTTCTACTTCCTACGCCACTGTTTTTCCTCAACTCTTTGCAGTGGAAGGATAACACAACTCCTCCCAAATACGACAATCTTCAGTCTCTTCAGCAGATTCCGACGACTTCATCTGCACAAAATTTGAAAGATGTGTCATTCTGGAAATCCCTGGTAATAAAATAACCTTTACATGTAAATGCAAGTAACCTAAGTTCTGTGGTAACCTATCCATCAGATTTAAGAGAGAAAGCTCATTGAAAATGGTCTCACGTATTTACAGCAAAAAGGAACAGATAGCCAGTTCAGTAGACTTGCCTCCCCCTATGGGCAAGCAAAGTCAGAACCCCCCTACAGTCAGCCTTTCCACCATCCCCCCAGACATACAAAGTATTAAGTGAAGAAAAAACAAAATACAAAGGAGAGAATTACCACATTAAAGAAACAGCACACATAGTACAGTTTTGATGTGTATTTTTCTTTTTCAGCCAAAAATATCCATGTTTAATGTTTTTCATTCCATTCTTCTATAACAAATTTCAAAGTCAGCTCATCTGGTACACAGAAAATAACCACAAAGTCCAATTACGAGCTCCAGCACACACTTGCAGCAGTAGCAACACCAGTATCCTACATCCTGATCACTTGTACCACCTTGGTACCTTACTCAAGCCCTGGTAGGTTTACTCAAGACAAGACAGAAAATCAAGAAATACACCCGCTCCCATTCAGCACTGAACACCTACCAAGCAAATGCAGCTGACCACAAAGGTGTATGGAACACCAGTGACTCGCTGTTCCCAAACACACTCCGACTCCCACAAGGTAGGGGTGGGCTCCTCAATTCAAGAGAGACAGAGACCTACTGGAGAGTCCAACGGAGAGCTACGAGGATGATTAAGGGACTTGAACATCTCTCCTGTGAAGAGAGACTGAGAGAACTGGGGCTGTTCAGCCTTGAAAGGAGATGGCTGAGAGGGGACCTTATTAACGTACATAAGTATCTGAGGGGTGGGTGTCAAGGGAAAGGAGACAATCTCTTCTCGGTGGTGCCCAGCAGTAGAACAAGAAATAATGGGTTTAAGCTAGAACATAGGGAGTTGCACCTCAACATGAGGAGAAACTTCTTCACAGTGAGGGTGACAGAGCCCTGGTACAGGCTACCCAGGGAGGTTGTAGAGTCTCCTTCTCTGGAGACATTCAAAACCCGCCTGGACGTGTTCCTGTGTGACCTACTGTAGGTGATCCTGCTCTGGCAGGGGGCTGGACTACATGATTTCTAGACATCCCTTCCAACCCCCAACATTCTGTGATTCTATGATTCAGCCTCCGTCCAAGAGCTTCAACACCTCCCGTGGATGCTCTCCTCCTGCACACAGCTGCCGGTCAGTCTGAACACCCGACAGCTTTATTTCTCCAGTTACAGGCAGAAATGACTGCTATCTTATTTCACACACAGTCCCCATCAAGCATGCTAGAACAGGACAGTACTATATCAGAGACCTGGTGCTATTTGAGGTTTAGCTTACCCAATCACTCCCTGCAGTCTCTCTTCTGCAGCCAACATCAGAAAGTGTTTAGTGGTGGGCATCCAACACCTTCTCCCAAGCCCAAACAGGACTGCTCAGGCTTTCTACCACATGGAGACGACGTATCATTTTGTCCCTGTCTCCCTCGAGCGCTGGGAAACTCAAGGTAGGCTCTGCCTGATCCTGCTACGTCCTTATGTTAAACCCCTCTCAGATGAGATGCTGCATCCGGAGCCAACCTAGTACTTTGCAGAGCCCTTCCCCATTATCCCAGACCTATCTGCTAAAAAGTCAACACCTACCAGCTCCAGGCAGAAGGAAAATTGTCCCTGTCTAGCTGTCCCTGATATAATACCAGCTATTATCCATCAGCTTTAGACAGTCCACATGTAATATCTTCATGTCAATTAATATACAGACTTCTAAAAGTTGGACTTCAGATATTTTTAAATCTCAGAGTGGGAAAAAGAAAAAAAAAAGGAAAAGGAAAAAAAAAAGACTACCATTTCTAAGCATCTAAAAGTAGATTTCACTTTCACAGACTTGGTGGAACAGCAATTTCCCCGCTCGCAACGAAGGAGCGGAGACTACGTTGTTTATTACTATAAATATATTCATAGATATTTTCCCTGGCACAAAGCACTTCAATTTTAAAGGCAAGAGACTCATCAACTCTTATGGATAGCTTCATCCTTACTGCTTTTATGCTGTCAGTGAGCACAGCTCCTGGCAAGAGTGGAGGAGGGTGCAATCTGCCACCATCTGCAGGGTGCTATCCATCTGAAAAGGTGACTGTCCTCAAGAAATTAGCATAGTCCAAGCCTTAAGCTTAACTCTGGAATATTATGTTCAACCAACAGGCTCTTCTAAGAGTCATTCTGCAAAATGCTCCTCTTCCCTGCTCACTGCACGGTGATTGTTGGTGTTGGGTTTTTTTAAAGTTTCAATGCAGCCTTTGATCAAAAGTGAATAAAACTTTCCTACCTTCTTGGTACATCAATGGGGGTAAAACCAGTATTCCACACTCACAGATAAATATTCCTACAGGAGATCAGTGTTATCGATGTGAGGGGCTTAATCTGCTGAGACAGACCCCATGAACTCCAGCACACTTAAAAAAAGCAAACTCCACAGGACTCCGTTGGCATTCAGCAGGAGAGGTGCTGCTGGCACCCGGCCATTTCACAATCACAGGCTATTCAGTACACAACAATTCGCATTTCATAGCTACGAATTCGCAGATACAATGCCACTTTAATCAAAACTAGTATTTCAGCAGGTTTTAAAATCTGATTGGGGATAGAAAAATGAAGTGAGGGAAGGAAAAAAAAACCCAAAAAACAAAAAACCAATCCAACCTTGAAAATATCTGCAATTGTCAGCAGAAGGAGACCTATGAAGCACATTTTAAAGGCAGGAGAGAAGGTTCAATAACCTGCTTAATTTTCCCTTCTCTCCAGCTGAATAAACTGTCAGGAAGAACTCCAGCTGAAAGATAGCCTGGCTCTTCTACGGCTTCCAACCAGATTCCAGCTCCTGCCCACACGCTCACAGGACACGATGTTCGAGCTACTGAGATACCAAGTGCAGAAAAGGCTTTCCTCCTTAAAGAGGGAACAAACTGTATGTTATGTGAACCAAAGAGCACGGGTTTCCTTCCTTTCCCCAACCCTGCATTTTGCTAGCACACACGCTAAGCAAGACTCATCCGCAAAACCACTTCCACGGCAGGCTGGGTCCAAACGCTCTGTTCCTTTCCACAGCAGAAAAGGAAAGTGATAACAATTACTCAGCAACCCATTACACTCTCAGAAAGCAGGCTAACCCAGGGAAAATTCCTGGATGAAGCAGAGGGCAGGGAGAAAACAGGTAAAAGGAAACTGGTGCTTGGACCCCTTCCTGGACACTACTGGCAACGGCAACCATCTACAATTTGACTACTAAGCAGGTGTCTTCTTGCCTTACAAGCTGCAGTTTCTTGAGTGGATGGCAGAACTGGAAAGAGCAGAGGGAAAAAAAGGAGAATTTTTTGTTGAGGAAAATAAATACGGAGCCCTGGAAACAGGACTGTCAGCAAACAGAACAGAGCTTGGGTTTGATGGAGTTGCTGCATCCCAAAGTGGCTGTCAGAGCGCAGGGCTTCCAGTTTCAACTGCTCAGAGTCCTCCACCAACCCCTTCTACAAATCAAGAGCTAAAATACTTGGCGGGGGTGTGGGGAGAAATACACAAGTGAAAAAAAATTCTTCAGAGATATAAGAAAGCTTCCAATCAAAGGGAAAACCAAACAACCCAGCACAGTCAGGGAAGCTGGACTGGCCATGTCTGCTTTACACACAGCTTGTCAGAGACCTACAACTCCAGAAGCTTGAGGGAGCCCCTGAGAGGGCTCTTCTCACCTCCCCGCTGTCACACCAACCTTAATGTGCATTAGGGCAGCACACTCAGGAAGAACAACAGCTCTATAGGTGCTGGTGCCTTCCATCTTTATGCCCCATGTATCACAGTAAGCACAGCTCCTCTCTCCCCTAGGTCTTGAATTATATAGGATGGCACCATTTGTTTAAACCCGGGCTCCTCTGTTTTCACGTAACTTCCATCAGACTGGCAGAATTTACAATTAACCCATCCTAAGGTCAGCCTGCTCTCCACCTACCCAGTGCCAGGGCTTGCTCAGTTGGGTCTGAAAGCAAACGCCTTGCTTCCTTCTGCCTGTTGCCTGTTTTATCGATTAGGTCAAGCACTTCATCCTAAGAACTTACATTTAAATAGATATTTGAACTACATCAGGCAAGGGCTCATTTCAGGTTGTAACGCTGTGCCGACTTGCCCACCCACAAGCATCTTCCTCGGGTACCTGCACAGCCTCTGCAGCTCTACCTTCCCAAGGAACTCATCCTCACACGTGGTACCTTCTCTGTATCCAGGCCTGTTACTCTAGCAGCATAAAAATCTGTCAATCATCAGCGAAAAATCCTTTTCGTCAAATATTTTAAGGATCAGAGACAAGCTGACCATGCTTATTAGCATGCCTAAACTGCAGTTCACCCTAAAGCCCATTGAACACAGCAATCACGCGTTTAAAATGCCATCCCCTCTCTCAAGAAGAGGAAAAAAGATAAGGTTTGCTTCCTTTCTTTGCTCATATTTCAAGTAGATGCACGTAAAATTTAAGAAATTGTTGTACAAAGTTTGTACAGTTCTTTTGTACAGTCATGTAAGAGACCATCAGGACAAAGTATTCGCTACCAGGAATACACCAGCGAGGAAGAGCGGCAGCGTCAGCACGCAAAGGGACAATCCACTTGAAAGGAAGAAGCACCAATCTCCAGGGGTTTATGGACTGAATTCATGGTGCTGCTCTCTGGGTGAAGCTGTCATGTAGTACCCCAAAAATGACGACATCCAGAGGTCAAAATCCATCCCCAATGAGCTAATTCAGGGTGCTCAAGATAAAAAAAAAAAAAAAAAAAAAAAAGCCAATAGAGACAATGTCCAGCAAAGGGCGTTTAATCAAAATCATCAGTTAAACTCTGAAACGATCCTGGAAGTACATGAATAAACTGCAATTAACACAACGTACGCAATTCCAAACAGCTGTGCCCAGCGTGACCATACTCCAAGCTTCAGAGCTGGCTCTTCACTCTCAAAATAAACCCCCCAGAAGTGTCAAAGAAAAAAGTTTATTTTTAACTGAAGTTTGTGGAGCCATTCATCCATCCAAAGACTCCTTTTTACTTTCAAACAAAGTATTTCTGTGCAAATTACTGTCTTTATATTAGAATCTTGAAGCCAATCCATACTTTGCACAGAGGGCACTGGAGGGAGACCACAAAAGCCAGTTAGACAGGTAGGGTGCATCCCTCTGCACTCACACAAGAGAAGGATGGCAAAGGATTTCCTATGTTCTCGTAATAACACTGACAGTGAGAACAGGCCTTTTGCTGCTCGTCAGAAATCCCAGAGGCATTAAAGTACTTTCCAAACTGCTCGTGAGTGAACTTCGGTAGAGGTCCATCAATGGCCTTCACAAAGGAGCTCTTCCCAGGTAGCTCACACCAGTGCTGCGACAGATCTTTCCAGGATTACAGAGGGTCTTGTTTCGGTTTTAGGCAGGTTTCAACACAGAGACCTTCTGTTCCAAGGAAGTATTTAATGTTTCCTTTTATTGCATTGATCACCAGCACACACATCTGGCAGTCATTTCCAGCCTTGCACCATTAACCCAGAGCAAGGTCCTCCAGCAGGTAAGGAACACAAGTATCACAGGAAAGTGCAACCTCACAACCACTGAAGGCCAAGAAAGCTTCTCTTTTTTTTGCCTAGGCAGGTTTTGGTTGGGGGTTGTGTGGGGTGAGGGTGTTGTAGGGACGGCTTCTGCGAGAAGCTTCCCCCATGTCCAGTAGAGCCAATGCCAGCCAGCTCCAAAGACAGACCCATTGCTGGCCAAGGCTGAGTCTATCAGTGCTGGCGGTAACTCCCCTATGACAACATATTTAAGAAGCAGGTTAAAAAAATACTGTGCCACAATTTGCAGAGAGAGAGAGAGAACATGTGAAGACACCAAGGTCAGTGCAGAAGTGGGGAGCATGTGCTCCAGGTGCCAGAGCAGAGATTCCCCTGAGCCGCGGTGAAGCCCACGGTGAGGCAGGATGTCCCCCTGCAGCCCAGGGAGGTGACGCTGTCCACCTGTGGCTCGTGGAGGACCCCACACCATGGATGCCTGAAGGGGGCTGTGACCCGGCGGGAAGGCCACGCTGGAGCAGGTTGCTGCCAGAGCCTGTAGCTCATGGAGAGAGAAGAGCCCATGCTGGAGCAGCTTGGCTGGCTGGACTCGTGACCCCACAGGGGACTCGGGTTGGAGCAGTTTCCTCCTGAAGGACTGCACCCCAGGGAGGGGACTCACACTGGGGCACAGTTTGTCAGGAACCGTCCCTCATGAGAAAGATTCACGTTGGAGAACGTGTGTGAAGAACAGTCTCTCACGAGAGGGACCTCATGTTGGAGCAGGGGAAGAGTGAGGAGTCCTCTCCCTGAGAAGGAAGGAGCAGCGGAGACAACACCTGATGAACTGACCACAGCCCCCATTTTCCATCCCCATGCACCGCTTGGGGGGAGAAGGTGGATAAATTGGAAGTAAAGTTAAGCCTGGGAAGAAGGGAGAGGTGGGGGGAAGGTGTTATTTTTAACACTAGGTTTTATTCATTGCCCCTCTCTAATTTGATTGCTAAAAAATTTAATGAATTTCTCTGAGTCGAGTCTGCTTTGCCCAGGATGGTAATTACGAATGATCTCCCTGTCCTTATCTCAACACTTGGGCCCTTGGTTATATTTTCTCTCCCCTGTCTAGTTGAGAAGGAGGAGCGATGGAGCGGCTGCGGTGGGCACCTGACCACCAGCCAGGGTCAAACTACACTGTTGAAGACGGTTCATGCCACAAACGCAGGTTGCTCCCCCGGCTTGAGAGCCAAGCCCAAAGTCAGGCTCCCTCGAGTCAGCCTCTCCAGCTTGCTTTCAGATTTTCCTGTCATAACAGGATGCGCTACTTTAACCCCTGGCTGTACAGCTAGGCCTTGGAAAAGGCGCTAGGAATTACCTGAAGATGTGAAGGCAAAGCAGAGCTGCACTGCAACCAGCTGAAAAGACACAAGCCCTCAGAAGCACAAAGACCTGTTCCGTAGGATGCGACAAGCAGCACGCTGTCATGTGTTCCTCTGCATTATACTCTGATTTTCATCCACGAGGTTACATGGGCTTCATCCTGCATGCTTCCAGTTCTTAGTGCCAAACTCAGGCTCTTTGACTGCAGCAATTCCTTTTGCTCTCTACATTTTTTGCACAGGAAGCCTCTTCCACTTCTCTCAGGTTGGGTGTTTCAGCTCACTCGCGCCTGTGGGACCCAGGATGCTGGGACACAAGTTTCCATTTGGACAAATTGCATACAAAACGGTGCAAACTGCATCTAAACGGTGCAAAACCTTTTCCTCAGTCTCCAAAACTGTTGCACTTCTCATAAAACCGAGACTCCCCCGGATATCTTTTCTTGCCCTGGAGAAACCCAGGCTGGTTTAGACTTTGTCAGTAGTCCCTGTTGTTGATGAAAGTGAAAGTATTATTCTCATGAAACTGAGAGTGCTCACAGAAACCAGCTTCAGCATGTACCTTGGGGAGAGAGACCGTGACTCACCCAGAAGACAGCTCTCAACACCTAGCCTCAGCACCTGCTTTGATTCACCCTGATGATGGAAGGCAGCAGAAACCTCTGGTAGAGGAAAAACCACGTCAACACCATGAGAAAAGCACAATCAATTTCTCCCTTGCGCTCAAAGTTTCTTTTTTTCTCCTGTTCTGTTGCAAATCGAGAGTTACACAAGGTGAAATGCTCACGTAATACGTAATGGCCTTTTCTTGCCGCTCTACCACAACAGATCATTATTCCATGGCTATCTAATATAATAATATTAGATAGCATTAGTAATAAAGATTTGCTATAGTAAAAGCATTCTAAATTGCATTAAACACAGTAACATGAGAATGCACATTTCAAAACCTGGCCTGGTGAGGAGTAACTTCCATTTCTATGCGAAGGAGAGCAAGTCCACCTTACCATGGGGCCAACCCAAAATGCTGGACCTGGCATGTGTTCGAAATAACATCAGGCCCTCAGTATTGAAAGGGGTGCAAAAAAGCATCACCAGCCATCCTCCTTGCCTTCAGGTTAATGTTGTTCAGTGGCTGCAAACAGCCAAAATGCCCACCCATGGTGTCAATAAAATTACACACGATCCTCTACTCCCTACCTGGCTGGGACGGGCTCCTTTCGCTCCAAACAGCTCACGAGATGCGCGTTAACTTGCAAAATGCACAATTCACAGTTCTGTGCTGGGATGAATTTTCCTTGACAAAGAGGACAACAGAAATAAAAAGCACACCAAGGAGTATTACTTTACCACTTCTTCTGAGCACGTAGGCTTTCACCTGCAACACACAGTCTCGCACGGGACTAAGAAGTGCCAAACCACCCCATGGACAGCATTTGCGTAAATGCTGCAGCCACCCAGATGCACACAGCACACTAAGTCTGTCCAGGGACAGAGCTGATGCATAATAAGAAATCTCAGGAGTTTTAGCATCTAGATGAGGTCTGAAATCCATGAGCAGAATCAGGTGACTGCATGATGAAATACGTTCTGTGTATTACAAAAGGGAAATAAAAACAAACACAAAACCTTCAAAAAATAGTCTGTAGATGTCTGCAAATATTACACCAGGTAGAAGGTTTGCCGTAGCTTTAATATCCCCCTTCCTGACCAAAGATACTACTCAGCTTGCTCCAATGTAGTTGCCAGGCTTCACCTTCTTAAGCTGGAAAATCGCAGATGAAGTGCAAGCAGCATACTGGGAACCACTTGAACATGATGCAACCAAGACCGTGTTGGACCAACAGTGAAGTCCCCACGCTCAGCTCAGGAAAGTCTAAGATACCAGCTGCAGTGTCCCAACACCTTTCTTGCCATCAGAAGACTTCTTAAATTGCCCTAAAGTTCTTCCCAACCCTCTTCTCCTTCCCAGGAAAAAAAAAAAAAAAAAAGGAAATAATCTGATTCCAAAAATGAAATTAATACATTAGTTTCAAGACCAAGTTAACCCAACAAGGACACAGCACGAGCGAGAACACATTTTTCGTTTAAAAGCTCAGTCCCAAGTTCCAGCAAAACTAAACACTGATTTATGACCACTGAAAACATCGGGCTTTAAGTCACACTCGAGTTGACAGGAGCTGCTGCAGGTTATACCGAATATAGCCACGTGCTGTCAACTTGTACCCAAATCGTCTGTGAAGCAAACGCTGCCATAACTGGGTAACTGGGAGCGGAAAGGCAAGCCGCACAACGCCAGCTACGGAGCGTTTGACAAACACGTTCCCCGCCACAAGCAGGAAATTAAAAACCACAGCTAAATAAAACAAAGACCGAGAGTTGCGAGCAATGCAATAAGCAAACCTGTAAAAACGGCAACGCCAAGAAGTGTCATCATTCTTAGTAATCAAAAAATACATCAGAACGAGGGGAAAAAACAAAATCAAGCCCTTTTTTTTTAAAAAAAAAAGTAATTTCTGTTTGGTTATATTGGTTTTTGTGTGATGACTGCAAGTAGAAAAGTGTAAATTAAGATACTTGTTTTTACAGCTTAAGATACCCCTTAAGGTACCATTTACCTAGAAGTAATCAGAAGAGAAAAAAACAAAAAAGATTTCAGGTTTTGTTCTGTTGTTGTTGGTTCAGTTTTATTTTTTTAATTTGAAGTTATTTATCTCTCATTTCTCATCTTAAAGCCACGCCTCCCAGAGCTTTCTCTGCGCCAGTCCAAGCAGCACCTCCCAGAAAGCCACCAGAAGTCCATCAAAGCTTCTCCGATCCAAGGGGTCCCTCCTCCCCACGGAAGGGGAAAGACATAGAAAAAAAAAAAAGTTATCAGCAAATGGGGGAGTGGGCAAATCAAAATTAAAGTCTTGCGCTACTGCAAACAAATTTTCAGAGAGCAAGGTGGATGTGGCCACACAATAACTTCTCCCCCAGTGCTGCTGGGGTTCAGGGTCTTTGCTGCCCATCTCAGGGACAAGGCACAGCAGCGGCCGTCCCACCGCTCTCTCCGAGCTCCATCCAAGCTCTACGGACACAGAAATGACCAGAGAGCAATTTCAGGCATACGCTTAGGAAAGCCACAAGACAGAGCTACGACTTCTCAGGGCGGGAAGGAAGAGTGTAGGAAGACAGCAGCAAATTATTTGAAATGAGCAAATGATTAATTGGGAACTGCTACAAAAAGCATCCAGAAACGCCACACTGGTGCAGTCAGCAGTGTCCACACCGAGCCTGAGCACTCAGTCTTCTGGTGAGATTTATTAATTTTTTTTATTAATTTTTTTTAATCAGAAAGAAAAATAAAATAGACGAGTCTCTGGGTTACGCTTCTGGCTCTGCTAAATAGCCACAAAGATGAAAAGGCTCTGAACTAGGGCAGATTGGACAAAATAACCCAGTCTTTTTCAAGTCAGTGATTCCCTCCCTCGCAAGCAACGCTGCTTTCACAAGTAGGGCTCTCTGGAGAGGAGACATATGCTGCCTGGAGTTATGAGCTAACATCTTTAAAGAAAATTTCTATTTAATGAATAACAGCCCTTGAACCCTCTCTCTCTTTCAATTTATTTAAAGTAAAGCCTTTTTCTTCCTAACACCTTTCCAAATCCATATTATATATGTTGAAGATGATAAAATAGAAGGGTTGTTATACAGACAATGTTATCCTATCAGCTAACACATTTATAGAAATGCATCTACACATACTGATTATATGCATGTATATATACCATTGTCTAAACAAAATAACATTCAATTAGTTTACATGAACAGCAAGTAACAGCATGTTCAGTAAATGCAACAGATACCAAAAAACAGTGAGAAAAATTTTTTAAGGAGGACCTGAATTTATTTGAAGATATTCCAGCTGGAAATGCCTTTCTGTAAGCTTTATCCTCGGCTCTTTCAAGGCGGGGAAGAGTGATTGTAAATTGGCGGGTTCCTCGTTTCCCACTGCTTACTGGTAGGTCCCTCGTTTCTTCCCTGCTTACTGGTGACACTGCTGGCCCGTAGCAACTGCCTCCCCCTGTGCCACGACAGTGACGTGAATTTTGTGTGCTGCACAGCCTGCTGAAGAAAAGCCCAAGGTGGACACCAAATACAGATCACAGACTCACAGAATGGTTTGGGTTGGAAGGGACCTTGAAGATCACTCAGTTCCAAACCCCTGCCGTGGGCAGGGACACCTCTCTCCCACTAGACCAGGTTGCTCCAAGCTCCGTCCAATCTGTCCTTGAACACTTCCAGGGATGGGGCATCAATAGCTTCTCCGGGAAACCCACTCCAGTGTCTCACCACCCTCATAGCAAAGAGCAGATGAACACGTATGAAACACAGCTGGGGCAGGGGAACTGGGGCACAGGGGTTTGGCCTCCCATCGCCTTTGAGGAGCACATCCATCCCTCGGGCCGGCTCAGGAGCCACCACGCCACAACCTGCTCCTCGGTCCCCGGTCTGGAGAGGCACCAGCCAGCGCCCCGCAGTCAGGGCACGCTGGGTTGCATTCCCCAGCACCTTTCACCTTTCATTTCTAGCTCGGGTCGTTCCCCAAAATGATTTAAGGTATGAGATTTTTCTCACTGTGCCAAGTCACTTCAAGGCATTAATAGCAAGGTGGGATCTCAGGATGAGGAAGCTGGCAGTGGCTAAGCAGCGCCGGTGTCGGCAGGGGAAGAGGAGTCTGCCGGCAATTCTCATGCTTCAAGGCATCCGCTACTAGGAAAACATTCACATTCTCAGTTTCTCATTTCCTAGAACTAGTGCACGTTATAATCCTGAACATATTATCCTACTTGCATGTCATTTAAACCAAAAAGACCCATGATTGCCTGCTCTGTTAAATGACAAATGTCTCCAACAGCTTTGGCTGCATCTCGCTGTGTTTTACACCGACAGTTATTTTTGTTTTCCTTTCCTCCAGCCAGTGACAGAGAAACTAGCCCTGTTCAGCTCTCATACGCTGCCGTGCTGCCTTTCGCTGGCACAACAGCATCCATGCAATAGTGTTGCAGTGACAACCCCTGCAAACCCACAGTGCACATCAACGGCCTCCCTGAAAAATCAATTCTAGCCCACATTTCAATAGACCAAATGCCCAACTAGCAAGAATTGTTCATCCTTTGTACACCACGTGCAAAGCGGCAGCTGAAAACACTTGACATTTGTCAATTCTGTTACTCTAGCATGAGATTCCCCCTGCACTGAGCACAGTTTTACACTTCTTGAATTGCAAATGCATCAAGGCAAAGCCAATCCCAGCATTATTGAAATGCTGTATGAAGAGGACTTCACCCAAACCGAAGCCTTTGGACAGGCTTTCAGCATAAAACCAGCAAGCTCGCACAGGAACTGACGCACGGAACAGAAACGCGTCTCAGCTGCGAGGTCGGCATCAACCCATACTCAAACCAGTGCCTTCCACACAACCCCAGCCCACAGGAAAATCTCTCCATTTTCTGTCTCTGCCACCGGGATCCTGCAGAGGAAGCAAAAGCAAAGAACGACCTCAGTTCCTGCAACTCCTTACCCGTTTCCTAGCCCTAAATCTCATGTTTTGATTCCTCTCTGCTGTACGTTAAAACTCACCGGGCAACACAAGAGAAATCCTTGCTGCTTTACCTTAAACTCCTCCTCAATACTCAAGGCATGTACTGTGACAATTTTCTCTGACCATACTGTTCTCAATCCACGGTTTAAAATTCATCTGTGCCCCTGCATCGTTGTCATCCTGTACTCCTGTCTCTGGCATACATGAGGTTTGACCTTTTCAGATTTACATTTGCAGCATTCAGAATGTTTTTGAGCTCTGTTACAGAGAAAAAAAAATGAACCGAGAGGAATTTCTGGAATGGTGAGCGGACTACTGATGTTTCCTAGGGCAAAACACACAGGGCTTGTATTCCAGCTTCCTAATAACTTTGTAAACAAGAGAAAATTGAATGACAAAAGCAACCTAACTAGTTGGAATCTTCAGAAAGATGGAAAACAGACTTCCAAGGGTGCCCACATGAATTGAAGATGCTTCGGCAGTTAATGATCAAGGATAGCACAAACAATGCTCCAAAGAATGCAGCAGAAAAGAAAAAAAAAAAAAAAAAAACCAGAACAATTGTATTTTCAAGTGAAAAGAAGACAGGAATCACTCCCAAAAGGATTCCACCATGTATCCAACCTTTTCCTTTGTGCTCGCTGCAGATGCCATACTTATTTTCATGGTGTACTTAATTTATATAGATGCCTTCCATCCAGCTGCCTAAGTACGCCGAGGAGTTACAGCATGTTCCCAGGCTGTGGTCAAATATCTTATTATTAATAAGTTAACCCTTCTGATGTATGTCATTTCTTAATATATTGATCACTGAATATAAAGACCACAAAGAAGAGGAGATGGGCTAAGTTCAAGCCCATCAGTCCCCCAGCAGCCCCCAAGCATCATCTCCACAGAATCCCTACCCCAGACATGCCATCTCACTTTGCAGCTTGCCACCCTGAAAAATCATTGGCCACCTACAAAATCATATCATAGAATGGCCTAGGCTGGAAGGGACCTTAGAGATCATTTAATCCAACCTCCCTGTCGTGGGCAGGGATGCCTCTCAACTAGATCAGGCAACACATGAGGAAAATGTTCAGCCTCAGAAGAACTCCCTCTCAGAACAAATTTCTCTGCAATGTATAATGAATCAGTGAGATTTAAAATATTCACACTGAATTACCTATTGATATTTCCAGCACTGTACACTGCACAGACAGGAATGACACAAATGTGCATGTACAACACTTACAAATCAGAAGCACTTGCCTCCGGTTTTAGCAAATTTTTTCACTATGCTGCTACTGCCATGCACAGCCTATTCATCTTGTGCTCCATCAATGAAATCTCTTGATCACTGTCAGCCATGAAAATCTAGCAAAAAGGTAAAGAGAGCAGTAAGAAATTGATAGCTAACTGTAAAGGAGACAGCTCATGGGGCAGAGGGCATGGGGAATTACTGCCAGAAGGGAGATGGGCAGCACAGGACTCTAGGAAAGGTGCGAAGTAAGAAAATAGGACACAGCTGGTAAAATCATCTTGATAGTCCTGCTTGGGACTAACAAGCAGCTCACTTCCAGCATTTCTTTGAAAGATCTGCCTGTGAAAGCCAGTGTTTACAACATTCATAAGCTTTTGAGCAAAGCAGCTAGAAGGGAGAGCCATCAGCAGAGCTTTGCCACACCCAAGCGGTGATGACCCAGGTCCCAGCTGTTTCTACAGTCCCCTGCCCTTCCAAAACTTGGCATCGAGACCGCATCTTGGTGTTTTTCTGGCAGCTCAAGATATGCTGTACACACAGTTCTCACTATCCGAGTGCCACGTCCTGAAAGAACCCTCCAAGGAAGCAGAAGCAGCACCTTTAAGTCTTAAGAAGATAGCTGATTTTTTCACCCCAAGAAACTAAAAACTGCAGTGCACCAAAAAGAGAATCAATTATCAATGGGGGGGCAGAGGTATTCTACTCATTTCTTGAACTGTGATAACCACCACCAAGCCCAGAACAGCCGCAGTCTTTGGTGACAGGCACCAGCTGGTGCAGCAGTGAGCGTAGCTACTCAGCCCCGTAGTCACAAGGAGAAGCTGTGAGGATCCTCTGGTGATCATGAGCCCTGAAGGTGAGCTTCAGGCCGCTTTGAAAGACCCAGCGGTGCTGGTATTAGAAGGAAGGTTTTAGAGGTTTCCCAAACCGTGAGGTGTGCGAGGTCAGACCTTGCTCGCCGCCTTCTGCAGAGATGCTGAAGTTGGCTGGATGAAGCAAGCAGGACCTGGCCTTACGTTGTCATGGTTGAGGATTGTTCTGCACTAGAAATTTGAAGCGAGGCTGAAGAACTCGGAGAGAAATAGTTTGGGGAAGAAAAACAGGGTACCAGTATTTCTGTGCAGCAGTTACAAATACCCTGACACGTGTCGTGTGCTGAGGGTAGTTCTGAGGATCGGACACCTCTTTGTGCCACCGTAGAAAGGAGGCGGAGAATGTCACAAAGCAACGCATCCTTGTCCCTTCCAGTGTCCAGCTCATGTACGTTCACAACATTCATTTCAATCGTTTTTAAGTACTGTGCTTGAGTGTAGTATTCGTGTTACCTTTAACAGGACTAAGAGTTTTATGGTTATATTAAAAAAAAAAGACTATATTTACTTAAGGCATTGCTTTTATTTTGAAAAGCTACTTTTTAAATTAATTTGATTAACAAATTGACACACCTCTTCGTGCTGCTGTACCATTCCAAAGGCCTGTTTTGTTAACAGGATGAAATACGGTGAGGATTGTCTCTGATCCACCCTCCCCTTAACACTTATCCTGTGTCTTTGGTTTTTGTATCTGCACTGAAAGAAAAGCAAAGGTGGAAAAGAGGTTTTCCGAGCTTTCACGATCCCATAGTTCTGTTGTTCTCTGGCTGCCAAAGAGATTCCAGAATCGCAAGAATGTTAGGGGTTGGAAGGGACCTCGAAAGAAGCTGGTGTGTGCAGCTCCTCATGAACCCCAAGCAGACTGTCCCACAGCTGCTGGCCACGTGTCACCACCGGGGAGGTGACACCTCAACCCTGCAGGGCAGCACAGCTCAGTGACCCGCACTCAGCCCTGCAGAGAGACTGGCTAAGGAAAACACAAGCAAGGAAAACCCGTCTGGCACGCCTAGAGACAAAAACCACCGCAAAACACTTGGTCTACATCCCTCTAGACTGAAACCCACAGAAGGAGTATTTTAAGTAGTTGAAATCCACCCCAAAAATATTTGCTCGCCTTCCGCCCGTTTGAGGACATCGTGCTGCAACATATATGGCCTGGAAGTAAATAAACTCTTGACTCTTAGATGAGTGCCTTGAAACAATACAAAGCTGCCAAGATTTCCAGAAGAAAGTCTGTGCAGTTTGTGTTGTAACGTAAATTTTAAATTACAATTCACGGGTTTTTTTCGGAACACCTTGGAAAAATACCCACTCTCAAGAGACTCAGGACAAAACAATTTACCGAGTAGTGGGAACGGCACACGCATGCCCACTTTTTGCTAAACATTTCAAAAACCAAAGGCACCAAATAGCAAGTACAACAGTTTGTGGCTCATTTAATATCTACAAATTTTACAGGTGACTGTGTAGTTCCAGCCACTCGATTCTCTAGCAGGTGACACGGTGGGTTCTCCAGGTTCTTGCTCTCCTCAGCAAAGGCCCATCAGCCTGGTTTCTTCTTGGTTCACTTCATTTTCACTGAAACAAACCGCAACCACTTTTGAGTAGAAGCAACTTCAGAGGGCTACCTCTGACCTCAGTGCTATAAATTCGGAGTCTGTGTCTGCAACTGCACCCCAGGATCGTGGAATAAGACCCGAAACCTGGAGCCACAGGCAGCTTCAGTGAGGAAGAGTGCTGAACTGCTGCATTTGAAATTCTTTAGTAGCAACATGGGATTAAGGGAAGACGGAAAAAAAATGCGGTTTCTACTTCTGTAACAACTATCCATGGGAGTTGGGACCATGTGGGCACCTCCAAGCCCAAGAGCACTGGAGGCAAGCAGCCTTGCATTTTGTCCGAGCTAAGCAGGGAAGGACACATGAACGGGGTTCTTCAGAACAAGGCTCTTCCAGAAGCACCCAACCCCATCCAGACTCATTTCTCCCTCTACAGGGTGCACCAAAGCACAAATACACAGCAGAGATGGCAAATATTTCAAGTTGCTTTGGGTTTTGGACTGCTGGAGGAGAAGTCAAAAGAGCGGGTGGTTCAAGCATAGCTTTGGTGGCCCTCAGAGGTGGGGAGCTCAGCCAGCCCTCACCTTGGGGTAGGGCCATCAACCTGCCCCTTGTACACTGGCAACACCTTATGCCAGGTTCCTTAAACACACATCAAGTGATTAATAAAACCATGTAAAGCAAAGCTATTTTTAACTCCTGTGGACACCATTAGAAATACAAGGCACCCCTCACAATACAGTGATTTTTATTATGCACGTAAAATTATTATCTGTCCTCGAAAGTAGACACTAGATATATAAAGTCATCAGAAAGGACTTTGAATGTGTGGTTTAGAAACACACCGATCGATGGGGCTCTTGTTTACCAGCAGTTTAGGAATCTTCCCTCTTAAGGGGGCATTGCACCCATCAGCAGCTCCTCCGCACAGAACAACGCACGCGAGACGGTGCTGCTGCATATACGTACACGCGTGTGTGCAATGCAAGATGCCACTACCTAAGGCTAATCTGACAAAAAAAACCCCCACCAGAATATAGACCACCAGCAAATTGAGAGCCATGCATTCCCATTTGTCGTGGAAGGACCTGCTTTGAAAAATAACATGGCAGAATAAGGAAAATGCAGCAGGCAAATTTTTAAACATTTCGGGCTTTTAGAGCAAGGAATGGTATGGAAAAGAATAAGTTTTTCATTTCTGTCACCAAGCCTTTCATCAGATGATGACTGCCATTAGAAGGAAAGGAGGGAAGCATGTGGGTACAGGTAAGGACTGAACAAAATCATGGTAACCCTGAGGTTTGGCATAATTCTTAAGCCTAGGATTGAAAACTCAAGTGCCTAGAAAGATTCAGGGCAAGATTTTACTGTCATTAAATACTACCAAAAACCAAAGTAATTCCTTTCGAGGCAGAATGAGAGCAGCCTCACTGCAAACCCTTTCTACAACAGGGCCACAGCAGCCAAGATAACCCGAGCTAAAAGCCCTCCCGCACAGGACAGGCACCTCCAGCTACAGGTACCGCTCACCAACACTTAAGGCACATGTGGAGCTTGGGGCCGCAGAGGAGAAAGTTCATGGATTGACCAACTGGTTTTACCACCAATATCTCCTCTGCCATGAGTACTCACTTCAGCAGGTCCCATTTTCTTCCCCAGCTTGCTCCCACACCTCGTTCCTGCCTCTGCGCTTGCTTAGCTGTTTACAGAATCACAGAATGTTAGGGATTGGAAGGGACCTCGAAAGATCATCAAGTCCAATCCCCCTGCCAGAGCAGGAATGCCTAGATAATGCTACATAGGAACGTGTCCAGGCAGGTCTTGAATGCCTCCAGAGAAGGAGACTCCACAACCTCTCTGGGCAGCCTGTTCCAGGGCTCCGTCACCCTCACTGAGAAGAAGTTTCTTCTCGAGTTTAAGCGGAACCTCTTATGTTCCAGTTTCAGCCCATTACCCCTTGTCCTATCAGTGGTTGTCACCGAGAAGAGCCTGGCTCCATCCTCGTGACACTCCCCCTTGATATATTTGTAAACATTAATGAGGTCACCCCTCAGCCTCCTCTTCTCCAAACTAAAGAGCCCCAGCTCCCTCAGCCTTTTCTCATAAGGGAGATGCTCCACTCCCGCTGAAGTACAGCAACTGTTTTTGCAGACGTGTAGCAAACCAGAATAGCAAGTGGATTAAATAAACAAAAAAGATGCTAATACAAAATAAGACCCATATTTTGACGTACTGCTAACTGATAATAACTGAGGGTAAGTTTAGATTTCCAAAGGACCAACCTTCTACAGGCTTTAGTCAAAAATGAAACACTTTCACCAGAAGTCAAAACCCGAGCCAGAAGTTCATGCCAAACACATACATAAAATTTCTACCCATTTCTATCTGCTTAATCGCTGGGGAGATCAAAGAGCCGGGCTTGAGCCTGCCCTCTGAAAGCACTTCAGCTGCTACGCTGGCCAAGTGCGTAAAAAGGTTTCTGAAAAATACGTAGTTGTCTGATAAAACTAAGCTTCACTCACTAAACCAGCACAAAACAGGAGCAACTCGAGAACTCGGGAAGCTGGTGAAGAAGAGCAAAAACACCCTGAAAAACTTCAAACCACAGTCTTAGGTTACAGAATGACAACATCCCAGAGTATTTAACAATTTCCACTTAAGTCAAGCTAACAGGAAGATTTAACCGCAGTTTCCACTGAATTACTACCAAAAGCTTTCCTTTAATTTATGATGGAAAAAGTATTTCCCCTCCTACTTTTTCAGCTTGTTTAGGATAGCTAGGAAAGAAGACGAAGCACAAAGAAAGGGCCAAAACTAGGCATGGTTTGACTGACCGCAGCTTTCCTTTCCCCTTGCATTTGGGTCTTCTCAGGGAGGCTGATCCCTCCCTTGGCACAGCTTTCTGCCTCTCCCCCTGCTGGGTCACAAGCTATCACAAAAGCAAGGCAAACCTGAAACACGCCCCGCTTTGACCAGGTGTTTTGGACAAAAAGGACAAGATCTTTTATGAAAGACCTCCTCTCTTCCCCCAGCCCAGCTTTTCCTTGAGCAGTCATACCTGAGCAGCTCTCCTCAAGAAAGACCTCTAGCAGGGCTGTTCGAGCAGCCAGCTCCGATCCGTTTAGGAGACAAGAAACTTACGGCTGCGGCCTGCAGTGGTAACGGAGCAGAACTGAAGCCTGAGCAAACTCACCACAGTAATGCAGTCCCACCAAGGTCCTCATTTTGTGTGTGGCATGGGGAATCAGCAGCCACCACTGGCCACGGGTCTCCTCTTGTGACGCCAAGCTCGTGGTGTAGAGGAGACACCAAAACACGCTTGGGAGGTGGATCGATGCACCTAACCGTTTGCCAAAGCAGAAATACACTTCATCTTAAAGCAGCTGAGGGGTTGAGACCTGCGTTCTTCAATGTTTCAAAGCTTGCATGGGTAAAAGACACTTGGAAATAGACCACTGAACTGGTCGCACGTAGCTTTAACAAAAAACATAGCCCGGTACTACACTGGGTTTATAAGCACTCCTCTTTCGAAGTCCAAGAACAGCCTCGGTTTCTTCAAAGCTTTTTGTAACACGCTGCCCTTTTACTCACTCATTAGCCTTAAGTGCAGCCATTTCCTAATTTCGAAATGCAGTTGTTCATAAATCAAAGTTCAAAAGGTGCTTAAAAACAGTTTAGTCACTGCAGCCGGTGACCGTTGATCTTTACTACTTCGTAACTTCTTCGCAGGGAAATACCCTTCTAACAGCAGCATCAGTCTAGGTCTGTCACCAGCTACCCTTTGGCTTGAGGCTATATTCTTGGGGTTTTGTCAGCCTGCAAGCCAGGGTTAGGTGGCCAGAAAGCCAACGATCAAGCAGCAGAGACCAGGCACCCATTTGTCAGTCAGCAAAGACCTCCCAGACCAGGAGGGTCAGAAGGTGCTAGGAATCCACATGTGTACTTCATTAAATAATTGCCATCTGTCAAACATCCCACAAGCCAGAAGAGAATTTCTGGTCTAGGGAACAACCTGCCTCCAGTTGACTTTTCTGTCATGTCTCCCACCCAGGTCTCCAAGTGCACAGGTCTCCAAGTGCAGGCAGATTGCCTGAGGGCACCTCCCAAAGTGCTCCAAAAACACCAATGTGGAACCAGCATTGTAACTTGCGAACACCTGCTTTTTCCTGATTAAAAAAAAAAAAAAAAAAAAAAAAGCTATTTCTGCATGTGGTTCTGACAAAACACAATGATAGAACCGGTCCTTTTTTAAAATTGTCCTCCTTAAGCTTATGAAAACGGGACATTGTCACTTAAAAGCCTCAAGAAAGGAAAGATACAGTACCCCCACACACCCCCTCTAACACAACTTTAATCAAAGTGACAGGATCAATACAAGATTTTAAACAGAAAAAGGATAGATTTCATAGAATTGCAGAATTGTTTAGGTTGAAAAATACCTTTAAGGTCATTGAGTGCAACCATTAACCTAGCGATGTCAGGTCCACCACTAAACCATGCTCCTAAGGTAAAAATAATGAGAAAAAAAGTAGAAGTTCTCTTAATTTGTTTTACATTCATCCTTCCTATATGCAGTAATCAAGTTTGAGTAGCAGAAACACTACAGAGGTAACATACCTCGGACAGCAGCATCATGGGAAGCACCAACACCGTCCACATCATAGCTCTGCCATCACTAGACCAGGAGGACCAACAAAGGAGTATGACCACGCTCCTCAACCAAGCTACTTCTGTTCTGTTAGTAGTATATAAAAAATACCAGGTTTCTCAATCATATAATCCACAAGCACTAGTAAATTCATGGAACGCTCATCTACCACCACACTTAACGTGGGCAAGAAGAGTCCACCATGTTGACCAGTATAACGATATGGAAGAGCATGAAGGTGACTGTTGTAACAACTCAAAAGAAGGGGGGAAAAAAAAAAAAAAAAGAAGATATTTACTTGAGAAAAAAAAGTAACGATAGCTGGGCACATGAGGGTTTTCAGCAACTCAGGAAGATTGTTTCCTCTCTACTTCCAAGTAATTTCATAGATGCTATGAACCACCATACTGCAAATACACAATGTAATGAATGGATAAAACAGCTACCTCCTTGTTAGTCTGCCTCTGAGGATTAAAACCAGCACATGGCATCCTTAAGCCTGGAGAAAGAGGCAAGCAGGCTTGTTACTGTACATTTCCACAGGGAAACACTAAAGTTGTCCAAAAAATGGACAGCTAAAACCAGCCAAAACTTACGATCTGAGAGTCCAGAGGAGCAAAATATGGGCAGAGAAAAAAAAAAGAAAACACCACAACCCACACCTGCATGCTCTCTAGTGTTTTACCAACATTTATTGATTCACTTTAAAAGTTGGGTAGAACATGAGAAATTAACAGACTGCCTATGCCCATGTGCTACATCTGCTATAGCAATTTATTCTTCTTATAGCTATTACCTTCTTTGGGATCCGAATCAGATAAGGATCAGAATCCTGACACTTGGAAATTAGCTTGTTTCCATGACTGTCAGCAGGAAAGCAGGAATGAATCCTCTAATTTCAGCCTGAAAAAATAGTGAGAGCAAGTCCAATGAAGGGAAAATAAAAATAAAAAAACCCCAACCAAACACAGAAAATGTTTCTGTGTTTGCAAGAGGGGAAAAAGAAGCGTTTGGAAGAGCGGTGGCCCTATTACGCTGGCAAGCCTACAGCCCATGAGATCAGTGTTTTGACGAGCACAAGGACTGGTGCCAGAGGGGGACGGGAAGGAGAAGAGCCTTCAATGAGCTGAAAGTGTGGAGAGAGGAAGAGGCAGGGAAGTGGTTTGAGGATGAACTAGGTCAAGGGTGGGTTTAGGACAAGGGAAAGCAGAGCATGCTTGCACAGGAATATCAGAGCTAGGGAGGAGCTCGGATGGGGTTCCTGAAGGCTGAGAGGAGAGATTCATGGAAGAACTACGGCTGCTCTCACCTACAAGTGAAGGGAGGATATCAAGGCGGGGAGGAGAAGAAGAATAATTTACAGTGGACATCACATACACAGCAAGACACCATGCACCTTACAGTTTGCTTAACTGCTAGGGAAACCTTCAAAAAGGAACAGAAAAACACTTCAGCATATTTCCAGGAACAGTTCTGGAACTGTTCTAAAGATAGGTACCATCAGTTTTAGAGTGGAGGGCAGATAAGACAGGTTTGGGGATTGCTGCTTTTTTTTTTTTTTTTGGTAGCATCTCTCCAAAAGACTTTCTCCGTATCAGCAGCATGAAGTCGTGTCCCACCCCAAGGCTGAGTTTGCCAAAGGGATTTATTTCTGGGCTTGCAAGCCGCCCCGAGGTGGGAGCTCTGTTTCGGCACTGACACTGCCTGGCTCGCGATGCTGCTGCAGTCACAGTTTCTAGGTCAGAAAGTACAGACCTACCATATAGATAACTCTGCAAGAAAAGGACTCCCACATTTGGAGATACGGAAACGGGTTTAATTGTAACGGGTTTAATTTGACTGAAGTTGTTCCTATTAAAAAACAATCCCTCAAAAGCTAAATGTAACAACAAACCTGTATCCCTCTTAATATAAAAGCACTCATCACCGCAGCCTTGGGAATTAGAGCGCGTGCTTACACAAAGACGGCTGCACTTACCGGTCGCTCAAACACAAGTCCAACCTATACAGCCCAAGATCGACCATCAAACTCAGTTTCAAGAGGATCTGCCTGAAACAGTCACTAGCACACTTGCCTTGGTCTTGTGCTCCACACTGCGAACAAAGCCTCTCTTAAATGTGGTTTGATTGACGCAAATCAAGAGCTGAGCGGGTGATTCATAGTTGTCAGACCGTAACACTTGCATAAAAACAGCATGAGGACAAACTTGCTGATGCACTCAAATGCTCAGCACTATCATGAAAAGCATTAGAGTCAAATGCAGATCACTCCTGAGAAGGTGGTTTTTATACCCCTTCCTTCCCAAAAAGACATTTTGGATTTTCCTAGGTAACAGAGTTGTAATAAATCTCCAGGCATAAGTGTGTAATCAGCATCTTGCTGTACTTGCCTGCAGCTTGGCAGGAAAGATTTGTGTATCAGACAGAGTTAAGGCACAATCCCAATGGAGCTAGAGGATAACCCCTAACTAGACCCCACTGATTTTCTTCAGTTTGACAGCAGGGTTGCCACACTGTCAGCCATGTATTTTGACCTTTCTATTCCCAACCTAAGTCTGCTCCCCTCTCCCTCCATGATAAAGACATTTTCCCTTCTTCTTTCCCATGAACTTCACAGGAGCATGAAGAGCAGGACTAGACAGGTCTGTGGTTAGGGACAGAAACATTTTGCCCCGTTTCATAAGGGTGCCTTCAGAAAAGGGCCAAAAGTAGCATCTGACCTGACCCTCCAAACTACAGCTCCTCTTGCTGACCCTGAACTGGTCCTGCTTCCCTCGCACTTCAGGCAGGCTCTGCACTGGGTACTCACAGATGTAGACAAAGCTGGTATCTTTCCCTATTTTCCATGCCTCTCAGTCCAACTTATGCAGAAGAGACCCCATGAAAAGCAAATGTGACCTGACTCTAGGGCTTCATCCTCAGAGCAGTCCGAACGGGAAGTGTGAAGTACAGAGCCACACCGTGAGACAACTACAGCCTTCTCATGAAGGACTGACACATCTTCACAGCAAGATGGTTGATGCTGCCTACTTCAGGAAAGCCACATCTGCACCAAAATCAGCGACGGGTATTCTACCACCTCACCCACAGGACATACAGGAGCATTCAAGGAAGTGAGACCTGACTAGACTAGATTTGCAAATTTAGGAGAAACAGCATAGATCACAAAGAACTCGGTTCTCCTTCTAGCTGGAAGAGGGAGGGAATTGGGGAAATGAGCTGCTGGGCCACAGAAGGGTCCCTGCCACCAGCAACAGGCTGTGCTGCTGCAGCTCTCCCCGCCACACACAAAGAGAGCATACAAACTTCTACCACAATTAACTCATGAAAATTACACCATTATGTTCCTGCAAACAATTAGGAAACAAAAGAGAATATACAAAAATCCTGCCAAGAACACAAAATAAACTGAAGATATTGTTTCATAGTCATCTTTTCATAAACCATGTCAAGGCAAGCGCAACTGTAGGTAAGGAGATTCAAACAATCACGACTTCTGAAGAAACTCTTAAATCCAAGACACACCTCAATGATACTCAGGTTTCCAGGGTACCTAAACCACACATCTCTTCTCCAGCAGACTGCCTAAATGAGGCACCAAGCTGCCCACTCAGAGCCCCTCCACAGCCTGGACCACGTTCTGTCTTTGCCACTTACTCATTACCATATTTAGACAGAGCTGATTTGCTACGGAGAAGATACTTTAACTGAAGGGCAACACCGGAAAGAGCTTTCAGTAGAAGACACCACCTCCAGCTCGCTCAAAAGGAGCAGGTCTAAAAGGTTGGAAACACTCAGTCTGACATCTCTGCATCACTGCTGCTGGGACCAGCATAAGGAGAAGTCACTCCACCAACACAAGAATGTGTGATCTAACTTGCCAGGATGAAAATACTTAGAGAGAGGAGGGCAAGAAAACAGGTGAAGAAGATGGCGCAAACACATTATCATGAAAGAGTGAATTATGGCAAATTTAATAGCGCAGCACTGCAGTTGCCACCCCTCCTCAGTTTCTGGTTTAGTCATCATTGGAAAAAAAACCAAAACCCACAACCCAGAGCACAAAACCCTCACAAAGTTTGTTAATGAAGCACTGCAGTGTGTTGCTGAGAGGGAAATTAAAAAGCTAATTGGACTCGATCTTTTTCAGTATAAAAACATGCGGGTACCTGTTGTCTTTAAGCACTATGTCAGACACACAAGTCAGTAGAGTGGAACACACTCTGGAGCACCACTAAAATAGCTGATGCCCAAAGCCCTTCGGGTCTGGCAGGTCATGCTTCAGAGCAGGTAAAAATGCAAATAAGGTTGCAGACAACGAGGTGCTAGCTATCAAAGGGACAGCACTAGAACAAATTACTTAACCAGAGCTTCAAAAAACCTAAGAACCGCTGTTTTTTATAGTTAGCTCCCAGCAAACTCCCCTTTCTCTGTTCATAGTAAATTATCTGGCCAGTCATAAGTTGAGTTCTCAACTGCTATGAGCAAACTAGTAAGTGCCCAGGCAGTTATGGCAGGATTTTTTTCCCCCTCATTACATTGCTGCCCAAGAATCTGGCAGGATGTAACTTCAGCTGTGCTCTCCAAACAACAGATCGCTTCTTATTTCGGTGGCCAAATGAAGAGAGGAAGGGATTTTTCAAGCAGGACCCTACAAGCAGCTGTCTACAAGTGTCAACGGCTGGAAGCCAAGGCACATTATCTTAAAAACAGCGTGCAGCAGCAGATCAACACGGGAAGATCAGGACAAGGTGACAGACGAGAGAAAATAAATACTTTCAAATACAGTAAATTTCTATAGCCCTTAGGGTTTGGCTTTTAGGAAACCATCAGCATGACTAACATATTTAGGAAGTCCAGAAATGAAATCTTGGTTTTGGCTTAACACAGGAAATCAGTTTTAATGACAACCTACAGTTAGCTCTGTAGTAATTTTCTTTCTGCTTCATTGACATACATGACAAGACTTTATTAGCAGGGCTAAAATTAAAAACAAAACCTTTTTCCCAGCTGCAAAGAACGCTTAAACATTCATTGACACCTTGTGAAAAGAGACCAAAAAAATTATTTCAAAGCAATTCCATCACTTTTTTGGATTTCGGCTTTTCTTAGCACTTTTCATCAGAAGCTTTGTACTTTGTACGCCCATGACCACAGATTTTTCATCATCAAGATTAAATGCTGTGAAAAATGACTGTCATGAAGGGCAGTATACATTGTTATACCACAAATAAAATTATGACTCCTAACTTGGAAAAACAGACACTCAGAAGAAATACCACTGCGCAATAAGGGTTCTGACTCTGCTCAACACACTTAGGATTTCACACAATCCAATTACTAGCATTAGAAGACGTGTTTGAATAGATTAAAGATTTTTTTATATGGTGGGAAGTGATTTTGATTCAGACTGCCTTCCCCGTATTCGCCATCTAAACACCCAACAATTTATGCTTTTATGGGTAATAGCAGTGTCTGGAGGTTCCCCCCACTCCTTTTTGAAGGCTTACATCACAATAGTTGAACCCTATGAAAGAATAAATTTTAAAAATAATTCTCCCAGGCAAATCTTTTTTTGGGCCATTCTTCCCAGTTTCCTCAACACAATCTTCCAGACAAGACTAGCACCCTGGCACTCTTATCAAGGGAGCTTCTTCGCACACTAAAAAAGGCTCAGAAAGCACCATTCACAACCAAAGCCAAACAGCTCGCTCCTCGTAATTAGGTGACAGCAACAAGACCAGTTTACAATTGGGGAAAAAAAGCTTCCTTGTTTATTTAGAAAGGGTCTCACTTCTAAGCAGAGATTTTCTTTTTAAATCCTGTGCAGTAACAACCTACCTTCCGCTCTCCTAAGTATCGTGGGGGTTTATTAAAAAAAAAAAAAGTAAAAAAAAAAAAGCACACACACACATTCAAGACTATTAGGAAAAAAAAATAGGAGAGACAGTAAATTACAGCATAGAAAGTAATGTGGCCAGAGGTTTTATTGACACTTGTTTGGCATGACCAGTACGCCTCTTATAGCTTTACCACTTGTGAATAACGGATGCATTTAAAAACTAAAGTCACGGAAATACGCATGCTACACAAATATGAGAAGTATATTCAGAGTGCAGATCTTTCCTAGGGTGTTTCCCCACCACCACCTTAATTAACGTTAAGAGGTGGCAAGAACTGGTTAAGCAGCAAGGGCAGCACTAGATAATTTATTGCCACGTCAGATATCTCAGAACAGCAAACAAGATGAAAGGCACCGGTACAAGGAACTGTGCTCACACTTCTGGAAGAGTTGCACGTGACTAATTTCAAATTATCAAATCTGAAGCAGAAGTATGGGTTAGTATTTTTGTTTTGTTTCAGAAACTTAAAGCGAGAGAGATGTTCGAAAAAATGTCAGAGGTTTGGAAGATAAAAAAATTATTCAAAAACCCTAAATGATTTTGCTTGAGCCCTTCTGCCTGAAATTAGAGAACCTCTGCTTTAGAAATAGAATGGAGGAAAAATAAAGAAAAGAATAAGAAATAACGATTATGGAAAGGAAATCTGGTTTTACTAAATCACCAGAGTCCTATTGGGGAGGGAAGTTATCCAAGCAAGAGATCCTGCAGCACAGCTAAACCCTCCCAGGACTCCCCAATCCAACTTCAACAGGAACACACATGTGAGAACCTCCCAAACCCCCATTCCCAGTAAAGAAACCCATGCCAATTTACTGGAACTCAGCAAAACAAAAACGTATCTCCAGACCTAACCTCAGGCATGTTCCTGACACCTGCAGTTTTAATTGTGACCTAAAGAATCACCAGCTCTGACTATTTATGTAAAGCTGGTGAGAATTTTCTAGATGCACTAGGGATAGGAGTTGCTACAAGAGCCCCAGAAGAGCTTTGGCTGATAAATTGTTTCTATTGCTTGAATATCAATCTGGCAATTAAGGTGAGAAATAAGCAGGAACTGTTATCACGTGTGAAATTCTGTACAGCAGAATTCCAGGTAAGGAACGGGCACTTTTCAAACCTCAAAAAACCCAAACAGGAGTAGACGGATTCTCAGGGCACCTGCTTTGAACCACTGCAGGAACCACTGTCACTTCACAGAGCAGCTCACCACGTCCCTGCCTGCACCACGAGAGCACAAAGGCGCTCAAGTTGACACTTTCCAGAAGATGCTGCTGCTGGGCGTTGCAGCTATTTATAACGAGCCCAGTCGAAGGTGCACGCTGCTGCAGACAAGCCACTGGCTTGTTTTCACAGTAATTGATCTATATGGTGCAGATTATACAAACAGTTGTCTTCGTGCTCATTTCCACTCGACCGGCATCTCCCATGATAAAAATGCACTTGTCGATACGGCAGCTGCTATCAAACGGCAGAGCTGTTAGCAGCTGCTAGGTCTTTAACTGGGAACTCTAGGTGAGTTTTGAAAAGATGTTCAGAAAATACAGCTGCGAAGCCTTCACGTGCAGCTGGATGCAGACACAGAAGAGAGCGGTATCTCTTTCCACGCTTTTCTTCTCCGGTTTAAAAAAAACCACAAAGCCAATTTTCTCAGTTTCACTTGCTATAAATCCTTGTTGAAGCATATCTCCCCTAGTCTTTTTGAATATTTTGATGGCTGACTTGGTATCCAGATTCTGTTTTCAGAGAAGAGCAAAATTTCTTCTAAAGCTGTGACTTCTATTTCAATAGGCTATTATTTTCTGTAAATTCACCCTTACCTTTCTGCATCTCTGCGTAGAAGACGCAGCTATACTGTGCCTCGGAAGCGAATGCAGCGCGTCCAAATCTGACCCCCTCTCTCTTTTCAGCACTGTAGGACTGTAACACATCGCTCTGCGGGGTAGCGAACCAGCCTGCCTTCAACAGTCTCATGCAGGGGCAACCCTCCAATGGCAAAACAAAACGGTTTCGCTTCTTAAGGCTCTGGAAAACCCACACCGGCGGCAAGAAGACGAACCGCCACGTGTGAGACAGGCAGAACCTGGGGACGGCTGCTGCTCAGGCTCAGAGCCCCACAAATAGCTGGTGACCGGGCAGAGATCAGTGGGTGAGGTGGTCAAAGGTACACGATAAACACAACTCGCTGCAGCAACGGCTCACGTTTGGTGCTGAAATACGTACGCACGGGCCAGAATGAAATCTGCCTTTGCAATTAACGGCAGCACCTAAACGAAAGGAAATGTAGGCAGCTCCCCCTCTCTCCCAACTCCTTGAGGGGGAAATAAAAAGTCTTGTGGTACCTAATTTATCACATCAAGCTTGATATAGAGCTGGTGGCTGCCTTTACGTCCACTGCCATCCTCACAGGACGCTGGGCTGGAAGCTCATCTGCTACAGTGCTCTCCAGCCATTGTATCAGAGCAAATGAAGGCTGGGAACCTGCTATGAACAGGTAGAGAAGAAACAATCAAGTTGTTCACCACGCGTGTGAGTGCTTTGTTTTCTCTGGCATCAACCAGGGCACACCCCATCTCTTCTAGGTAAATCAGATTTTCAGAGCTTCATCGGAGCAAGACCCAGAAGCTGCAGTTTAGCAGTACAGTATGAGGAGTGTCCCTGCATGAAGATTGCTTGTCAGTTTTCCATTTTAAGATTTAATGACAACTTAAACAGAACACCAAGACTGGAACCTAGTCAGCGTGCATTCAAGAGCTTGGAACCCTGAAACTCACTTTCATCCACAGGTAGAAGCCACTGGAAGAGAGGGGGGGAAAAAAACAACACCAAACCTTTGTTTTCCTATCAGTGATCTACCCAGTTCAATTTTGCTAGACGTGCATTGCAAAATCAATGCTTACTTACAGAGCTGCCTGCCTGTTGAGCAATGTGTTCTATAGCTCTGTTGCAACTGAAGCTGAGAGCAATGACACTTAGGAACAGTCCCTCTCCTCGCAAGTTCTCTCTGGTTTAGCTCGAGTAACTCCACTCTGATTTTCAGGACTACAGAAAGGAAGTGCAAAACAAGGGAACTGCAGACCCAACTGCAATAAACACAAACCACTGCACACCAGTGATCGTCTCTGATTTTAGCAACTCGTTTCTCTACTTTCACAGCCTAGCTTTTCTCTCCTTAACCACAAATATTCTTTCTGTGGTAAGTATGCACATCACACCTGTCCCCGGCAACAAGTCCGTGGACCTCTGCAGAGCTCCTCAGAACCACAGAATGGCCTAGGCTGGAAGCGACCTTAGAGATCATCTAATCCAACCTCCCTGTCGTGGGCAGGGACGCCTCTCAATTAGACGAAAGAGGTGAGAAACCCACAGACATCACTGCTCAGAAATGACACTGCAGAGACAGACTGCTGAACCTCCTTTCTTAGCTATGTCCCGAGACTGGAAGTCCATCCCACAGAGTTAATCAAGTCTTGGCTCTATCCTGCAACAGCACCACTGTTTGAGACAGTTATTACATGCAGTTGTTAAGGGATTCATACAAAAAAGATAGCAAATCAAGTCTTGGCTCTATCCTGCAACAGCACCACTGTTTGAGACAGTTATTACATGCAGTTGTTAAGGGATTCATACAAAAAAGATAGCAAACAATCAAATGTGAAGGTTAATACTGGGTATTGCTAGAGAGAACTCTTCCAAGTCAAGGCAGCAGGATACTACAGTAGTTTAGCAGAGGAAAAAAAATATTTGGGAAGCTCTCTTGCAATCAGTTCAGATGGAAACACCTTCCAACAGGAGCTTATTCCAAGATGCAAGGTGGAAAGCACAGCTGAATTTCAAGGCTGTGCCCCATAGAGAAGGTGGCAGGTCAGAAGTCTAATGCCCAAACCCACTGTCAGTAATGTCAGAGTTACACCCAAGTGCCTTTGAACAGACAAGTGAAGAATCCCATTTTACAGGGATCATGTGATCGCTTAAATATCCATAAATCCCCCATCAAAGCCAGAGGCTATTTCTCATCAATTTTAAACACAGTAGCTAAATCAAGGGCATTGCATTAGTCAGGAACATACATTCAATCCTCTGATGTCTTTGGGGACCCACAATGTTCTCATCTGGACATTTGATTTAAAACCTAGAAAATCTCAACTGGCCGGTGAGCCAGCTCTAAAACAGCAGGTCTATTTGAACAGAAATACCTAAATGTCCATTATTACACCCTCCGAGCCTGAGGGTCGCCTTCCCAAAGAGCCATAAACCGTTAAACCTCCAAGCTAACGCAGACTCCACAAACATTTTGCTGCAGCCTCAGCAGGCAAGAAGCCACTTGCCTCCTCACAGCCCCTATCCGGAACAAGAAGTGCCCAGGAGGCTTTTTTTTCCCCTTTACATTTAGAAGTAGCAATCTCAAGTCAGTCCCAGCTCATTGTATGCAAAATACCTGTGTGTAAAGGAGCTATTCTGTTTAACAGGTGCTGTCCCAGCACATGTAGCTGCTGGCTCCCTCTGGGCAAACCGGGTACAGAGACAAGATGCTTGTCTCTGCACAGAAGTTCCATATATGCATGTTCAATACATATTTTATATATATGAACATATTTAACAGCAGTAGTAATCCCCATTTATCATGAAAACCCCATTAGCCACTGATATTGCTTCCATTCAGGCAGACCCTGGTATTTGCCAAGCACAGCTTGCATAGATACCAACCAACTGCTGCTTTTCACATCCTTTTCCTGGTACCTGCCCTGAAGAGCTGTTGTAGGAAGCTCCCAGCTGCTGAAGCCCCTGAGCTCAGCAGCAGCAAAGACGGCTCTGCACTCGCCCACATTGCATTCGCATGTGGAAGGACCTCTTTGCATCCATCACAGCAAGGTTGTGTTTCCTTGCCTCCTCCCGTAAATGATGAAAGGTTCATTTATTCACGACCCGACTACAGTGAGCTCTAGCTTACCTGGGAAAGCTTCCCATTCACCACAGGCGAGCAGAGTTTTCAGGACATGAATGTCTGTTTTATGAACATCTGCACTCTATGAAAGC
Source organism: Trogon surrucura (assembly GCA_020746105.1). Taxonomy (NCBI): domain Eukaryota; kingdom Metazoa; phylum Chordata; class Aves; order Trogoniformes; family Trogonidae; genus Trogon; species Trogon surrucura. Next base: position 46,570,480 of record CM036621.1, on the reverse strand, counting down.
TCAGAGTAAGAAATTTATAAATGCGAGGATTGTGCACGCAGGCAATACATTATATCTCCTAACGAAAAAAAAAAACATGAGATGCAAATCAGTACAAAAGCCTATAAACCAGCACTGGTCCAAGCTCCTACTACCTCATCATCTACAATTCACAGGAGAATATCCCTACCGACTCCTCCTTATGAAATCTCCGCAACATATTCTCTCAGCATCCCTCACGGTTCAAAAATCATCCTATTCTAGGTGTGCCGCAAATATCCAAAGCACAGACTACAGCCTCACCTTGTGCAAGCCCACCCCGTGCCCTGCTGGGTAACTAAATTCAAGGCACGAAGACCCTCAATTGAAAGATGTGCAGTACAGGAAGCCCTGTACCCTTATAGCTATCGGGAATATGTGGCCCCAACCCCTTCTTCAGCAAGGTAGAAATTTACTACTGTGCTCACCTGTCTCATGATCCCCAAATGGTGCACTATTGACTCAGATCTGATGGCCTTATCAAGCAAGGCACTGGGAAAGTTAGGTTTAGGTGGGAAGGTGGTGAGGGGATGAAAGCAAGCCCCCTCCTCAGCATGGATGCCACAGGACAGCTGCTCCTCTGAGCTGCCTCGTCTTTTTAGGGGAAGATTACAAAAGTTTTAGAATCCAGCAGCTGCCTCGAGGTGAGATGTGAAATGATCAGCTTGACTCTGTTCCATGCTTCGGCTCACAGAGAAAACGTAATTTCCAGCAGTGGCAGCAAGCCTGCAGGTGAGTGCAGTTTAAAGAATTGCTATTAAGAAAAAAAGAGAGCTCAAACACATAAGGGTTAGCAGCGGAGATAATGGCATTTTACTCAGCAGGTTTCATACACTGTGAAGTTTGGGAGAAATATTCCACGAGCACATGACCTGCTGCCTGAAACTAGCAGAAAAATTTACTCCTGTAGCAGCAGGCTCTGTTTACAGGACATTAGGTAGCATTCCCTCTCCTCCTGCCAAAGGGTAACAGCCAGGTAAGAGCTAAGGAAAAGCCACTGCAATTAATCCGCTAAATCTGTGATCCATCACCCATCACAGAGGAGTGAAACAGTTAAACTGCACAGCTTCAGAAGACAGCAACAAATTTCAAGCCTTCCTGAAGCAAACTCCTCCCCTGTAAGGCTGAAAAGGCTTACAGAGTTAAACTCGCATTTCGTTTGAAAATGGACTGCTGCAGCACTGGAATAATATGATACATTAACAAAGTCTGCCAGTTAATTTGTGTCAGCCTTTAATCAAGTCAGTTTCTAGCGGTTTTCCTTTATTATTGTCTCGGTGTCAAGCACAAATTAGAAGTTAGGACAAAGATGCCAAGCACATCCCCAGAACAAGCATCTCCAAGATTCACCACCACGGATACCTGCGCGTTTCCACTGCGCAGCTCACAAACAAATAAGCAAAGGCCACAAGATCCAAGTTCAAATAATGCCATCACCTTTCGATCACACATGCACGAAAGCTTCTCCTGTCCATGGGATCATTTATCCTTCAGCTGCTGCCTGCAGACACAGGCTTTCTCCTGAGGCTGTCCAGAAGAGGGCAAGAAACCAAGAGCCAGAGATGGAGACCAACTGCTGCAAAAATTAATGCTCTCCTTAAAGTCTGAGTAGGCAGAACCTGACAGTCCTAAAGTATCATCCACTGGAGACACCGACTTTAAAAAATTGCCTCACTTGGCTCAGCAGTTTGAGTTAACAGCTCCCTTCAATAGCAATCTGCAAAGCAGACACCCTCCCCCTCGACTTTTTTTTCCTTTTTCTTAGTCCAGCCACAAATTTCCCTTGAAGACCAAGACTTACAAAGCCAGGTAACAAACATACATCCTCATTATTACAGGAGCCAATTCCATGCTACTTTAAAGAACTAAAACTCTATACATTTCCCTGAATTTCTAACAATTCCTTTAACTTTTATATAAGTTTAAGTCTCCTTTTATTTTGCCACAGTCTTACATGATAAAAAGAGATAAAAGAGGACAAAAAAAATCAGCTTGCTCCGTCTGATGAAACACATCCCCAAAAATTGCACTTTCTTGGCCGTTTTTGATGGAGGTTTTTTGCAAAACACATGGTATATCTTGGCTGCTTTGGGAGGGGTTAAAAAAAAAATAAATCACTCTGGACAACAGTTATCATTTTGACAGTTCACCCTGCAGGAGGTGTGCTGAATCCTTCATCCTACAGTTCCCAGAAAGACAATGCCAAAAAAAAATCCAGCAATTATTGAAATGCTATTGAAATCACAGTTCCAGTCAGAAAAAGCAAGGTTTGGAGAAGCTGCGATAAGTCAGAGAGGTTTTCCCTCTGCTTTCACCAACACCCTTGCTTCCCGGGCAGCTCACCTGCCACATCTGGTCAACTCCAAGGCCCGAGAAGCTCGGAGCCTTGCTAGCCTTGCTTCCTTAGGGCTTAGGATTATACCAGCCAGACACTGGAAAAGTAGTCTTGGTGGTTTATACAGGATGAGTAAATACAGACCTGATGGACAGAGCTGATGTAGAGGCTGCACAGTCACTTGATGAGCTACATGATTATGGGCTGTGCTTGAATGGGTACAAGGCAGCAGCATCCAAATTTAAAGGTTGGAATGCATGGAGAAGCTGCACCACAGCTAATGACAGCACGTGCAGCTGAGACTAAACTTTCTTGACCTCCAGAAACTTGGGAAAGTCTTCCGAGCTATTCCTTCATCCACCCAGCTGTGAGGTGAAAAAGCAAACCCTTCACATAACAACATCCTTCTACCAAAGGGTGGAACTGGTGATGAACTTTCCCAGGCCTAAACCTTGCCACATGAGAGCCCAGTCTATAAGCTGCTGCCTAATACAGCTACAATAGAATCTTGGTATCATTTTGGATGGAAAAGACCTCCAAGATCATCAAGTCCAACCATTATCTAACTCTACCAGGCCCACTTCTAAATCATGTCCCTAAACACCGTATCTGGACGGCTTTTAAATACATCCAAGGATGGAGATTCAACCTCTTCCCTGGGCAGCCTGTTCCGGTCTTGGATAACCCTTTCAGTGCACAAGGTTTTTCTAATGTCTAACCTAAATCTGCCCTGGTATAACTTGAGGCCATTTCCTCTTGTCCTATCAGTTGTAACTTTTGAGAAGAGACCCACACCAACATCTCTACAATCTCCTTTCAGGTAAGCTTCATTTCTTTCAGGCTTGAGCCAACCAGCCTACCTTCCAAGTTTCCACACTAAGAGGACTTTTTCACTTTAGTTTTTAATTTGGACAGAAAACTAGGAAGGTATTGATGTTTCATCTTTGTTTTCTACACAAGGCAACAGCCCTATGAGGCCCAATAGTGTATTTGGTTTGCAACACTCTCACCTACAGATTCGCCAGGGCAAATGCCCCGTACACAAGCTCACCAGCTACACAAGCTGGGACATTAAGATCAAGACCTGTACAGGAAAATGTATTGCACTCTCCTTTAAGAAGGATTGTTTGCTGGAACTGGGATGGCTTTTTCCTCCACCTGCCAAAGGAAATAAGCAGGTACCAGAGCCTACAGAGAAGGAGCAAGAAGAGCCAGGCATGAGCTCACCCAGAGAGAGACCCAGCTTTGGACTTGAGGTCACCATGTCAGGGCAATGTTTCAGGTGTGTGGTAATGGGCTAATCTGCCCATGAGTATAATCAGATGTTACAACACCAGAAGCATTAGCATCTCTAGAAGTAGCTTAACCTCCTCCACAGAAGTTAGCTTAAATACAAGACTGGTACGAGGTTCAAAGACATACTGACTCCAAGGTGGACCTCCTTCAACTAGTTCAATGCAAATCATTTGAGACATACTTGAAAATGTGATTTGGTGGTTGAGGGTGGGTTTTTTGTGCAAGCAAGCTCCCATGAATTGGCTGATCAACACAGTCGCAACAGATCCTACACTCCTCCAGTACATGAACCCATCCAGTGTTTGGTTCAGCCCATGCGGATGTTTTGGTTGCTCTATACTTAAGTGTAAGAAATCACACCTTTGCAATGTAGCAGCCTTTCTCTCTCAGCCATGCTGTGTACTCAAGCCAGCACTGAGGGGTAGGTTCCTCACTATAGCCCTAAGATTTTAAGCATCTTTCAGGCCATATTTAGAGAATCTAGTACGATGCGTTGCCGGCTTTAGTGTTCTGTTGATCAGGTGAAGTACTGAGTCCAGTTCGTTTGATTTTTAAAAACCATTACCTTCACAGCCTTAAGACCTCTTCTCCACAAACTGCTCCTGCTTCCAGATCCAACTAAACCAGTGACTGAAAACAAAACCAGGGCTGCACTTTTCTTGTTTCAAATCGCAAAATCTGAAATTCCCACAGAAGAGGTTACATCTTTCAAAAGGTTTTAAGATTTAAAATCTGATCAAGTACTTCAAAAGTGACACGGTGGGGAGAGGTAATATTTAGCTTTTTTTGGAAAAGTTTGTGTATTTGCAAAACAAAAACAAAGAAACAGCAACAAAAAAAAAAAAACAAGCAGAAGCCATAAACAAAATCAAAACCCATCTCTGCTAAAAGGCAGTGTACTGAGCTCATCAGCCAAATTCTTATAGGCTCCCCAGAAGGAAAGACAAGCAGCCTAGAAAGTTCAGATTTAAAGCTTTTTAGATTTAGACTTAAATAGTTAAAAATAAATTTTAAACGTGTACTCTCTCTACTCTTTCCTCACCCTTCAGTCAAAACTATTTCAAAAGGTACCAACAAGCTGCCTTTCTAATGAAAGACAGGTAAAGAAAAGAAAATGGAAATATAAACAGGTACGTTAAGACGGCATTGTCCATTTAATCCTAAGTGCACTGGTACTATGGGATCTGTCATTTATTTGATCCGAACTGCATACAAAGAGGACCGACCTACTGCAGCAGAACTCTTGTTTTCCTGACAATCACAATGTCACTGGAAAAAATCCTGGGGCTTTACCTTAAGGGCAAAGACATCTAAAATGGTATCATCCCCAACCAACCGCAGCACCTCATTCCACAGAGGTATCTTTCCCCCTGCTACTCTACAGCCCAAAGTCTGAAAGACGAGAAGCAGCAGTAACCTTACTCTGCAGTAGAAGGTCAGGCTGAGTTGCAGCTACTCTGGAGCCTCCTCGGGCTGTGCTGAGCCCCACTCAGAGCAAAGCCGAGGAGTGCAGCTCACGAACCCCTCTTGTCTCACCCTTAGTAACCTCCAGTTGTGAGTCAGAGTCCTTCCAACCATCACACTCGCTGCTGCAAACACGACAGGTCAGGGAGCAATATCGTGCCTTCCTGCTTCGTCGAGCTCCCTTAAGGAGCAGCGTGAGAAAGCAAGAATCAGCTTCTATCCAAGTACACAGCAGTGACACTGGCAAAACATATCGCTACTAACAGAACAACCTAAAATAAAAGTATCGCTCCTCTGGCCTTTATTTCAACTGTCTGTATGTTCTGAAAAAGTTATTTTCTGGGAAATCCCATGCTCTAGTAACCAGATTTTAGGTAAGAGTGCTTACAGAAAACTGTAGCAGTGGGATTTGGGGTCAGGTAAACCACAGGAGTTGCTCTGAGGAAAGGGGAGAGAGGCCCTGAGAAGCTCCCGAAGCTCAACATCCAAGTGATATTTGACAGATCAATAGCTTTATGTTCAGCCTCTCTCTAAAAAGATACTTTTACCCTTTGCAGTAATTAAAGCCTAAAAAAACCTCACAAAATAATCAATGTGAATTACATCAACTACTCTGAACAAAAACAAGAAATGAGACATACAGGTGCTGACCATACATGAGACATACAGTGCTCATCATAGAATGTGTTGGGTTGGAAGGGACCTCTAAAGGTCATCTAATCCAACCCCCCTGCAGTGAGCAGGGACAGCTTGAACCAGATCAGGTTGCTCAGAGCCCCATCAAAGCCTGACCTTGAATGTCTCCAGGGATGGAGCTCCACCACCTCTCTGGGCAACCTGTGCCAGTGTTTCACCACCCTAATTGCAAAGAACTTCTCCCTAACATCTAGTCTAAATCTACCCTACTGTAGTTTAAAACCATTGCCCTTCACCCTGTTGCTACACACCCTTATAAAACAGTCCCTCCCCAGTTTTCCTGTAGCCCCCTTGAAGTACTGGCAGGCTGCTACAAGGTCTCCCTGGAGTCTTCTCTCCTCCTGTCTGAACAGCCCCAACTCTCTCAGCCTGTCTTCATATGAGAGGTGCCCTCTGGTCATCTTTGTGGCCTCCTCTGGACCTGCTCCAACAGGTCCACGTCCTTCTTGTGTTGAGGGCTTCAGGGCTGGACACAGAACTCCAGGAAAGGTCTCATCAGAGCAGAGCAGAGGGGCAGAATCATCTCTCTCGACCTGCTGGCCACGCTGCTTTTGATGCAGCCAGGATGCAGCTGGCCTTCTGGGCTGCCAGTGTGAATCGGTGGCTCATGTTCAGCTTTCTGTCTACCAGTACCACCAAGTGCTTTGCCTCAGGGCTGCTCTCTATCACACCATCCCCCATTTGCCCCAACCCAGGTGCAGCACCTTGCACTCGACCTTGAACCTCATGAGGTTCACACAGGTGCACTTCTCCAGCTTGTCCAGGTCCCTCTGGCATGTCAACTGCACCACTCAGCTTGGTGTCATCTGCAAACTTGCTGAGGGTGCCCTCGATCCCACTGTCAATGTCACTGATGAAGATATTGAACAGCACTGGTCCCAGCACAGACCCCTGAAGGGCCCATCTCCATCTGGACATTGAGCCATTGACCACAACCCTCTGGATGTGACCATCCAGCCAACTCCTTACCCACTGAACAGTCCACCCATCAAATTCATGTGTCTCCAACTTAGAGAGAAGGATGTTGTGGGAGACTGTGTCAAAGGCCTTGAAAGTCCAGACAGATGGCATCCATTGTTCTTTCTTTGTCCACTGACTGATGCAGTCACTCCACTGTAGAAAGCCACCAGGTTGGTCAGGCAGGACCTGCCCTTGGCGATGCTGGGCTGGCTGTCTCAAATCACCTCCCTGTCCTCCATGTGCCTTAGCAGAGCCTCTAGGAGGATCTGTTCCATGATCTTCCCAGGCACAGAGGTGAGGCTGACTGCTCAGTAGCTCCCGGGGTCCTCCTTTCTATGCTTTTTAAAGATGGGTGTAATGTTCCCCTTCTTCCAGTCCCCAGGAACTTCATCTGACTGCCATGACTTTTTAAATATCATGGAGAGTGGCTTAGCAACTACATCAGCCAATTTCGAAACTGCTCATTGCTTTTCATTTGCATTTCACATCTGCAGGACATTTTCTGTAACTTCTATTTGTAGACTATCCATACCCTGTCTATTAACGAAGCCACTCTGTAAGGATCCATATAGGCTCATCTCTTTTGTTATACCTCTCCAGTCCAAGTCAAACTGAGCATTACTCCAGCAGTGTTGTCCTCCACCAAGCCAGCATCCTTCCGCCTGGACCATTACAGCAACAAAAATACCTACAACTTTATCATCCAACATATAAAATATTCCTGCTGCCATCCCAGTATAAAAATCAAGTAGTAGGAGAGCGAGCCAGACTTGAAGAATGCTAAGGGCAAGGACACGATTTGAGCAGAGATGTTCTTCATTTCCCTCACAGTGGACAGAAATATCTCCATTTGAGTAAATACAGCCTTCGTCAACAGGGCAAAAAATCCGTACACAGATAAATGTCACAAGCTGATATCACTGCCAGAGCGACCTAATCAAAAGCACAGCCTTCACCTATTTTTAAGTCCCAGTTAAAAAAGTCTCTTCTAAAAAACAACAAAAAAGCTATCATTAAAAGTCATCTTAAAAAAAAAAAAAAAAAAAATCCCTTAAATATTCTACATAGCAGTACAACAGAGCTGAAATGTTTACTTCTCCCTGGTGCTGGTGACATAAAAGTAAACCTATACCCAGCCCCGAAACTAGTTGTTCTGTCTGATGCGTCACTGCACTAGAAAGCAGAAGATAAGGATTTGGGAAAGCGTACGCATCAGATTGGCACTAGGATTTGTATTGGAAATTTACCCAGACAGGTTAAAAATAACACCGCAAACGTTCGCAGCCATGCTGAAGGTCGCTTTCAGCAGAGCTGCTGTTTTTATAGTAAGAGCTCCTGGCGACATGTGACTCGCTATTGCTAGTATTTTTGTCCCCAGAAAACACGCCGCACCATCAGGTTCCCTTGGCTGAGAATTAAGGTCATGGAGGCTGGTCACAACCAACACGACAGTGCCACAGCACAGAAATCAAGCCCAACACCTACTCGATTGACTTGTTTTCCTTCTTAACACTAATTCTCCATGACTTAGGTTGAAAAAAAGTCATTTCTCTCTACCAGCACGCTCTGGCCAACATTCCAGTTACGCATTTCCATGGTTTTAAGCTCCATTACCACAGGGTCCAGTTTCAGTAACATGCGAGTCAGCACGGCGCGAGCAGTGTTTACATGGATCAAGCCACAGAGCTTCCCAATCTTCTGGCCAGCACAGAGAGAGGAGCATCGTTACCTTCAGAACGGTGCCTCTGCAAGCGAGCTGGCCAAACGTCCACAAGAACCAACCTGAGGGGATGTTCTCCATGGTGACTCTGGAGACTCAGGCTAAGGTCCACAGTCTCTCTTCAGAAAGGAAAAGATTCTGACTGAGAACGCCTAATGCTGCCTTCAGCTCTGGTTTCACAGGTGCAAGAGGCCTTCTGCTTTCTTGTTGGTTGCAAAGATTTCTACAAATGTTTCATGTGGAAGGAAAGAAAGCATCTGCAACAGTTAAATCTTCAAGTCAGGGGAACAGACTGTAATCATGAAGCTTCATCCTTGCTGGAGACAACAGCAGGAAATAGCTGGCCAAAGGACCAGAGAGAAAAGCTGGGCTGTGCAATACAATCCACATTGTCAATTAATATTTCAAATTTGAATCTAAACACTCACATTGGAATCAAGTTACAGGAGGAAACAACCAAATACCTTTTAACAGCCAAGTCCCTGTTCCCACGAAAACTTTTGCAGAGGATTTTGCATTTCCTTTTTTTTGAAGAACATCTCGAGAACACTGATATTTTGTCACATTTTTCACATCCAGCCTCCTTTCCTTAAGGTTTGCCCCCTTCCATACAAGCCACGCTCAGTACAGACTCAACACAGGATAAAGCTTGAGCATGTATTTCTGTAGGGTAATTGGAACCAAAGTGAAACGACACCAAGGCCTGAAGTCCCCTCTGTTCTTCTCTCCAGCAGTACAGATACAGAGAAGGCTCATCACACCACTTCACATGGTAGAGGTCTCATTTTCAAAAGATTTCTTGCCCAGCCTACAGTAACTTCAAGATCACTAGTGACAAAAGTCTCACACACCAACATGAAGCCCATCTTGCTACTGGTTTTCCAGGAACAGAAGATTCCCTACTTTGTTTTCTAAGAGTGGCTTGTTCACAAATATTAACAACTTCCTCACACGTGAGCTTACATCCTGCATCACTGGAAGTCATTACCTGGTGTTAGTAGCGCTGAGCAGTAACCACATATAATGAACCCCAGTCCTCTTTGCAGGTGGTCTTTGAAAGGAGAGGTGGTACAGACTGGATGCCGTTCGTAATGGCTAGCAGCAAGTGTTCACATTGATCTCCCATCCTCATTCTTTGCTGGATTTTAAAGGAAGAAACTTGGTGTTTCAAAGGAGCAAGAGTCTTTAATTCATTGCCAGCACTTCCTTTGGCTAGAACATACAACTGATTTAAGAGTTTCTTGAAGTTATTTGTACTTAACAGATAAGTGAAGATACCAGCTTTGTGTAAGATTTCCGACTTAACAATTCCCCAGGGATACGAAAAGTAAAAGCCTGTTTATAATCTAAGGTACGCCACGCAGCAGCCACCCAGTAAAAAGCTGTCAGCGCAGAACAGGAAGATTTTTATGCAGTGGAACATGAAAGTTTCATCTATAACTCGCAGCCGTCAGTGAAAGAGCACACCAAGGGGAGATGTAACTCAGCAGTGCCAAACCCGCCTGCGGGATGCATCTGGGATGCTCCTGATGCCCTCCCACAGAAAAACGGCATCTCCACCCCTGTGGCCTCCTCCAAGCACAAACCCCATCAGTGAGGTACTGCTGCCTTCCGAGCTTAATCAAACAGAGCAATACGGAAGGGAAGAAAATAAATCTTCAGCAACAACAACAAGTCCAGGAGGTTAAAAAACAAGAGAGAAGGAAAGAAGAAAAGTAAAATCACTCAGTGAGATCATATATATGCCTCAATTTGTGAAGATGCATATGAAGATGAAGATGTTTATCGATTTCTCTCTCAGCCAAGGGGTTGCCTTATTTAATGGAAGACAGCAGAGATAAACCTCTCGGATAAACTAGCAGTGGAAGGATCCATTTCCCCAACAGAAAGGATCAATGATTATCCATTTTCCCTTTCATCCTCCTAGTCACACAGTGAATTTGAGAAAACAAGCTAACCGCAGCTCTCATCTGCTATCCTCCCAGATGTTTCTTCAGCTAAAGAATCCACGGCAGACTCTGCACCAAACCTCTTCTGATAGGATTTTCTTACAAAATTGAAGCATGGTAAGCAAAGAAGCTTCACCTTGAATGCTAAATTTAGGGCAAGCCTGCAGCTTGGCCGTATAACCCAGAGAGGTGGGCACGCAGAGGTGGTCTCCTGGCACTACACAGGTTTGTCCACCTCATTTTCAATTGGACATATACTAGCTCAGAGATCGGGAGTAGCACAGAGACCTTAATTACATGAGAGAACACAAGCACAGAATAACAAAGTCTTTAAGCAAGAACCATGCTGAGAGCTCTGAAGTCCCCTGCAGCACTTTCCCAACCCCCAACAAATAAAACTCCGTATTCGGGGAGGGGGGAAAGGAATACAAAGTACATTTACTGTAATGCTCACAGATGAAAAATTGTAATTGCTTTGCCTTGACATCTGGTTTTTATTTCGCTTCCATTATATCAGATTACATAACAAACAGATGATGCGCTAGAGCTACGGAGTTCTTCTGCAAGTCTTGTGCGGATTTGGTGTTTACATTCTTGTTCATAAAAATTTAAGCTATGCCACACACACAGGCATGTTTGAAGCAGGCAAAGCAAATGAGTCGTTTTCAATGGGGAAAATAAAACTGGTTTGGGGGTGGGTGTGGTGGGTGTGTCTAAATCCATGTAGAAAACACTCCATTTCACAACCCAGTTCAGGAACTGAATCTGCATATTAACAGCACTTGCAGCTGTGCAGAGAAAGTTTATATGAACAAGCCACAGGGAACACACAAGTTTGCACCTGGATGAAACAGCTAGGTGAGCAAGTGCCAAATTCAGTGACGCAAACTCAAATTCCACTCTGACCTGTCACGTTACCGGTATCTAACAAACATAGCACTTGTGTCCTTACTCCATCTTTTAATCTAGGTCTCTAAAATGATTATTTTCTTTTTTTTGCAGACAACAGTACTTTCAAGTCACTTCTGCTGCCGTGGTGATTCACGGTCTTAAGAGCAAACATGTAACTTTCAAAAATCAGACTTCTATTTTGCTGACCTTGTCGCTAGGCACACATTATAAACTTTCTTCTGAGTCAACAGCACATCCTTCCTTTGCAGCAATTCCAAAGTCATGCAGTTGTTATAAAGCTCATTCAGCCAAACGCAGGTGATCTTCACACGCTTGAGAGGTTTCAACCCGTCTTCACTACGCGAAAATTGCAGAGTACCTTATCAAAATAGATTACAGATTTCTTTGCAGAGCATGCCAGCGTGTGCCTCCTTTCTCAGCACAGCAAGATGCAACAAAACAGTTGCATCTGAGGTTATCGCGTTTCAGAAACAGCACATCGTAACACAGTCAAGGAGTTCTGATAACATACAATACCATATCTGAAGCTTCTAAATCATGGGTTCAAACATGCAATTTTATCCCCCATCCTCAGTTTCACTTCAAATGAATCCTCACTCCCCAAAACACAACACACAGGAATGAACATCCAAAGAGTTGCAAAATTGTGCAGCTTGTGATGGTCCTGTGCTTCTCTCTACAGAATGCTTGAGCTTTATCTGGAATAATTCTGAATCATTTACAAATCCCATACATTCACAGAAAGTTGCATCCACAAAACATTTTTCACAGCTAGAATATGCAGCAAGTGACCCCAAACTTTCAGTTACTCCCAAGCTTCCCACTGGAAGCTTGACTCTTTACCTTCGCTTTTGCATACGTTCATGTCCTGTAAAGTGCAGGTAGAGCATCTGGGCTAGAAAAAGCATCCAGATAATTAAGCACCATAATGGCAACAATTACATAGTCACCTAATATATTATATTACTCTATGCTCATCTTGAGATCTCTGTTCTGTTTCTTAGAAGGCCTAAACGTCTCCTAGCGCTCACTATCAGGCAGGACACTGGACTAGACAGATGCCTTCAGCCTGCTCAAGTCCAACACACTATGATTGGATTTATAACTTCAGTAAAGACCAATTCCAATAAGGACTTCATCATTTTGGCCCACAGCAACCTCCTCATGACAGTTTTGGTTTTACAAGAAGAAAACATGGGACTTACTCTGCACAAGAAGAATAAAAGAACAATCAGTAGGACTTAGAGGGTGTAAATTTTGTCCTGTTAGGGGACCAACAAGTCTTGTAAGGAGGAAAGGAGGGCTAACGCACAGCGCAGGTTACAGGAATCCAGATACGGTTCCATCACGCAGCCTTTAACTGCGTATCATGCACAGTCACTTATAAGAACTAATTATCATTTTTGCCTGCACAAGCCCACTCAGAGGAAATTTTGCAGGATGCCTATCCCTTTCATACCTAAAAATTTCAGTGAATGACACTGCAAGTAACTACTCCTTCATACACCCTACTAAAAGGGGTTCAAGCAAATGCAGCGACTGCCTCCTTCATGCTTTCACAGGCAGTCAGGCTTGCAGGTGTCTAACACAGCTTTCAGTACAAGTGGAACAAATCTCATTTTTAATCATTAGAACCGCCAAAAGCTTTCCCAACAGATTTTCTGTACTGTGATTCTGCCAAAGCAAAGGCCCTGTATCTACAGGTAGCCCCAACATCTGAACCAAACCAACAAGAGCTGGTACAAGATCCCGGTGCTTTGTTTGGGAAACGCCTGCCAAGACTCCCTGCAGGTGGGACCTCTCTGAGTAGGAGGTGGCATTTAAATTGGACTCAGATATGAAAATAATAAAAGCATTGACAGCTATCACTTTAATGCTTTCCAATTTCCAAAGGCCAGATAGTGTTTTTTCTCTCCATCTTCTTCTTAGATAAATCTATGCACGTTTACATTACGTGACGTGCACATGATATCAGACATGTTGAAGGCATTAGTCATGGTCAAACAAGTGAAAAAATACTCCAAAATACCATCGTTTTCAAGAAGCATATCCTTCGGGTACTCGGGTACCTGCTGCCAGCCTCCCAAACAGAAGCCAGTGAAAGAGAATCACTTCTGGTCACATTTTAACAGGTTTATCATCAAGCACTAAACAGGCAATTGGTAATATTAATCTTAAACCAAAAAGATAGTAATGGGTGTATTCAACTTCTTATTGTAAGGTGCATTTTCCTTCTGAACATTTCCCCACTGGACTAGGTTCCTAGCAAGCCCAGGAAGAACTACTCAAAAGCAGATGCAGCAGCTTAGGGGAAGAGAGAAAGAAAAGAGAAAAAAGAAAAAAAAAAAAATTAAAGAGGGAGAAAAGAAAAGCAATGTCACCTCCCATTACAAACACCACACACTAAGATATTTAAGGTCTCCTAAGGAAGTTCCATGAAAACAAGGCACAGAGGCATCAGCTCAGAGGAAAACAGCACGCAGCAAGGAGCAGAAGCAGAGCTGCTCTAGCAGCATTCTAGGTGAGACCGCAAGGGATGGCGGTTCCTTACTCCAGCACATAACTCATACCTATCCCCTCACTTTACTGCTGTTCTCGAAGTTTCAGAATTAATATCATTATTCTTCCGCTTCACCTTCAAAAGATCTTTAGGTGTCCATCTATTAAAACACATCAGGATTGCATTAGATGCCCAAAACAATTTAACTGTGACAGCTTCCTTACAAATCTAAAGAAATCCTAGCAGTTGGGTCTATTACTCCAAGGTAGCTTGCTTCTTTGGTAAGGCAAAATTTGCAACTGGGGTAAAAGTCTGTCACTGGGACTATGAAAAAAAGTTATCAGCCAGTTCCCTACACCCCATGTCAACAAGGAAAGCTGCATTTACACCAGATACTATTTAGACTTCAAAATCCATGCTGGATCCAGCTTTTCTTTCCGTGAAACATTCCCAGTGAAGGCAAAGGCACAACGCACTCCTGGGGGAAGCTGTCCCAGTGGCAAGAGGGCAACCACCCACCAGCCAAAAGGAGAAATGGTTCTGTATTTTGGTGTGGATAAACTAACATCGAATTTGACTCACTGTCCATCCTCCAGCTGAACTCTTGCTTGCACTACCTTAACTCACTCCCAGTAAGAGACCGTGCCTACATCATCTCCTAGCCCATGCTGACAAGATGTTTACAGCTGGCAAAGAAGTTCAAAGCCGTGGATTGTTCTTTGAATACCTCCTCCTGCCGATGGTGGGGGGGAAAGGGAGGGGGAACAGGCAGCAAAGGAGCCCTCTCCAAAAAGGAGCACACAGCTCTAAGCGTAACAAGTCCTCAAGCATGCCAAGAGCAGAACAGTGAACTCCACAGGGAGGACAAAGGATGGAGAGGGAGAGTTTTAATTTCACGTTTCCTGACATTTTTATTTAGAGCAGCAAGCGACAGTGTGAGAAAAGGGGCTACGTGGCTCTGACTTTCTCAGAGGCCAAGATGAAAAAGTTGTTTCTTCAAACCAAAATTTTAAGTGCTTATTCATTCTTGCTTGTCATCTGTAAGCAAACTACTCCTCCATTCATTACAGACTGGCAGAATGCAAAGGCGTAGCACAGAAGCCTTCACTTTTACTATTATAAATGATGCTATTTTTGCCTTTAAGCCTCCGGTATCACAAATCACATCCCTTTCACACGCATCACCCCCAGCTCCCTCCACTCAGCTACTGTGTCTTCCAGAGCTGTAGGTGTTTTCCTCTCATAGATTTACCTGCTGCGAGCAATCGGGAGCGAGTTGTGACATCTGCCTGCTCTGCTACGGTGCAGCAGCATTGCAAAGGATTGCGTGTGTAAGGCTGTGTACAACTGCTTATTTATAGGACAGTCCAATTAATAAAGAGCTGCACGTGGCCAGTAAACCACGGCTGACAACATCGCTGTCCCAATGACTGTCCAATTTGTGCTTAACCCCTCCTGAGCTTTCAGCATGAACGTCACCTTCCAGCACAGAAGAACAAACTGCCACGGCCGCTCACCATCAGACAACACCCGACATCCAAAGCCTGAGCACACGCTGCATTTTCTGCCCTCTCCTCTGTTTCCACCAGCAATAAGTTTTCACTTCTGCTCAAATGCCAGACAAAACATCTTTAAGCTGCCAGCATACTTCTCTGCTGGCACAGCCAAGGGCACTCTGCAAAGGTCAGCGGTTTGAAGAATCTGCGCAATGTATCAGAAAGCCCCACAAGCATGTGATGCTTGGAATGAGAGACTGATCCATAATTAGATGCTTCGGTGTTTGTTATCCTGGAAAGCGGTCCACAGCAGCATTTCACCAGGGAGAGAAGGGGGGGGGGGGGGGGGGGGGGGGGGGGAATCACAAAAAAACAAATAAAAAGAACCCACCACACAGGTGAATTTATTTTCTCAGCATCCAAAAAAAGGGCTCGAGCTAAAACTAAAATTCGGAGACCGGTGACAGTGCACGCAGCCCTGCACTCACTAGCAGAGGTAGGGCTGCCTGTTTTAGTTTACAGCTCCAATACCTCTGACTGCATCTAACACATGAATCGGGTTATGTGGATGCTCCAAGTCAGAAATTTTCTAATTAAAGGAATCAGCAGGTGATCAGTCAAAGTGTCCAGCAGGCTCCGCTAGTTTCAATTTG
Organism: Trogon surrucura; assembly: GCA_020746105.1. NCBI lineage: Eukaryota > Metazoa > Chordata > Aves > Trogoniformes > Trogonidae > Trogon > Trogon surrucura. The sequence continues at coordinate 46,554,481 of CM036621.1, read as the reverse complement.
GGAGGAGGAGGGAGGAGAAACACCGGGGTCTGCATTTTCCTTGCCGCGTCTTCCCTGTGCACAAAGGTATCCTCTGCAGAGCTTAGCAAAATTACTAACTTGCAAGTGGCAGAGTGGTAAATAAAGGGGATCTAAGCCGATAAATCACTTAAAATTTGCCAATACAAAGAATATATTAACAAACCGGGATGTTATTAACAACTTGCAAATGTGACAAAAACAGCCAAGCTCACAAATATGATGAAAACGCAATCTTGCAGGAAAACAGTAAAATAAATTAAAAAAAAAAAAAAAAGAGTGAATACCGGGTATTCCACCTCTTTCAGAATAAGAGCCAGCTACTGACAACAGTTTCCAAACACTGCTCCTTAGTGCAAAATTCCAGTTTAAGATATTGGGAGAACAAAAAGCCACTACAGTTCAAAAGAGATAGTCCCACGTTTGCTTCTTGCGAGAGAGAAAAATAAAGAAGTTTCTAGCACAACAAAAACAACCTTTCAACACAACTATGTCTCATACTTTTGCTTGCTAAAGCCATAAATATATGTGTCTAAACCAACTACAAGCATAATTATTTCATTATACAAACAAGCTCCTTCTACAGAGGCTCTGTAGGTTTCAGGACCTCAAAAAGCAAAGCGAAACATCGCAACCAGGTTCATTTATTTATGCCAGCTCTGTTCCCAGCTCACCTTCCCCAGGAGCAAGGACTGATCCCACCGCACCACGGGCCAGCAGAGCCCGGCTCCTCCAGCTAAAGGAATCCAACTCTCACGACAGTTCCTGAACAACTACACCTCCACAGCCAGCTTCTCATGAAGAAAGCAGCTTCAGCAGTAAAATAACAAGCCAAAATAATCAGGAAGGAAGGAATTTTAGAGCCCATATGAAGCTCTTTTAAAAGCTCATTTCAGACGAAGGAAGCTGATACAGTTTTAGGCTACAAGGACCCATTGCTCCTGCTAAAAGTCCCCATCACACACAGAAATTCAAAGAGACAACTCAACATGTAATGGCCAGCACCAAACACCTTCCACCTCTGCTCCAACAGCAGCCCGGAAAGCTCCCAGAACCTCACCTTTGTGGAGGGCAACACTGTGCTGTGTCCCAGTCTGATTAATGTAGGTATTGAATCTTCATCGACCCGTTCGTGGGAAAAGAAGAAAAGCGAAGCACACCTTGACTTAACACACAGCTTTACTCAACACTTAGGAAAGTTTGTCTTCAGCCCACCATCACTTACGGTCTATGCCACACCGATGTCTGACTTATTTAAAGGTACATCAAGCACCTGAAACATGGAAAATGAGTCTGTGTGCGATGCATAAGCTACAACATCCCGACCCAGCACCAGGCTGCAGAAAAGCACACACTGAGCCCAACGCGGCCCTAGGAAATCAACTTTTTCCAGTTCAGACAGGAGGAGTCTGGAGAGACAGAAGAGTGGGAACACCGCAGTATCACACTGGCGAACAGGAGCTTATCTGTACCCACTGCAGAGTCAGTATCTCAACCAAAAGACAACCCCGGAGGCAGCTTCAACAAAAAATCCCACACAAATTCAGGCTTTAGTAACCAAGGCAGAGTTAGGATCAGTAGATACACACACACATGTGCACACAGCCATACATCCCTGAGCCAACCCAACACGTCCGAGCAGTCACCTTCTGCCAAGATCCTCTGATTCAGGCTACGCACAGACTCTCACTGCAGGAGTGGCACAAAACCATCGTCTGACTTTACAACTAAAAGAAGGAAAAGCACACGCAGCCTGCATACCAACGTAGGTATGGGCAAGCAGCCGCCGAAAAGCCCCGGTGACGTAACCACCACTGCCTTTTTCCTGCAACCATCAGCATCTTGTGGCTTCTCCAGCACCACCAGGCACATCTCGGATGTAGGAATAAACAAACTACATGGTGAAATATCGGTTTAAAAAACATTTTTGTTCTCAAACCGCAGGTTCTAATGGAAAACAAACCAAAAAAAAAGGAGGGGTATATTCTTTGCACATATTATACATTGTATTTGACCAAAACAGGTAAATTTCTGCAGTAGTTTACAACTAAAGAGAGGAGGAGGAAGGGAAAGGGGAAACATCCATGCTGTAACTCCATCACTTGGCACAAGATGAATGATCCTGTACTGGAACATACAGAGCTTGTCAAATCCCTACTTTGGGCTGAGGACAAGCTACGCTTTCCTTTCTGGCAACAAAGGTCAACTTTAAGTGGACAGTTTTCTCATCAAATAGACAGGTATTATATCTCCGGAAGCATTTAAAGATACAAATCACAAGAAGATCTGCCCTTTCGGGCTTCCTCCTGCCTGCAGTAGGCTGACATGAGCATTAGGATCAACAGATCGTTTGCTTTTCAAAGGACAGAAAGAATATTTGCAGAAGTTTATTATGGAAAAAACCCTGTTTGTTTGACAGCAGCTACAGCTGGTTTCTCAATATCGGCAAAAATAACTTCAAAAGCTTTCATGCAGGAGTGGGATGTCTAGGAATTTTCCCCTGCCCCTCCACCAGCAGTTTGTTTGTATTTACATGCAGATTAAGAGAATAAAAAGAAAATATATCCAAGCTTCAGAAATATTCTTAACATTTCTCTGCCATTTGGTCCATCGAGGCTGCTCAGCTACTCAATTCACAGGTAGGGGAGCTGCAGGGGCATTGGCGCAGTGACACAAATGGGAGGAAGAGGTTTCCAGAAAGACCAAACGGACAGTTTCGTCAGGGCATTCTCCAAAGAGAAGCCACCAGAGTCTCGGGGACCTGGTAGGTTTTACCCCAACCTCTGGATCTGCACTGTCAAGCAGCTGCATCTGTACCATTTCAAGTCTTTCTCAAGCTTCTCTGCAAGAACCAAAAGGCAGAAAGACAACCGAGACTGCAGGTACTCTGTGATGGGGGGGAAAAAAAAAGCGCCTTTAAATCCAAGTCCATCACTTCCACGCATTTCTTCAGCGTGCCTCAAGCAGCAGGACAGCAGCATTTCCAGTCCTTTCAAACGCCTCGCAGTCTCGCTTCACTCCTTTCCTGCTTTACTGGGAGCTGGGAGGAATGCTGTCAATAAACTACTGACATTTTTGGCAACGGCTCGAGCAAGCTGCTCCAGCGAAGAGGCAGCTTTATTAGCCGCTGCCGTGCCCTGTCGCCAAGCTGCAGGCACCCACAGCACCCCCCGAGCCGAGCAGCACAGCTTGTCTTCATCTGCCACTGCCACAGCTCCTCACAAAGGCAACATCTGGATTACATTTGGTACATCCTGGTTGCCACCAGTAGTAAACTCGTTGCAGAGAAGGATTTTACTGCACTCAAAGACAAAAAAAATACAAAAAAAAAAAGCCATACAAAAGCCAAACACACCTTGCACTGCTTTTTGCAATAGAAAAGCAACTTGAAGATGACTATTTGCTTTACTCTTCAGTTTTACTTTTTTTTTTCCTTTCTAAATGTGACCAGGTTTCCAACCAGATCTCTTAAATAAGGCAGGTGTACAGAGCAGTGACTGGTGTACTTGAAAAGTGCTGTCACCCCTGCAATTAAGCCCAAGTTTTCTTCCTTCTACCTAATAAATACAGACATTACATTTCTTAAAAATTAAAGTTCTACCCCATCTTTAAAATATGCTAAGTCATTAACCAGGTTTCTTACTTTCCATTTCTTGAAGCATTAAGCACCTGGTTTGCACAACAGTTGTCCACGCTAATGGCTTTGTGGAAAGCTTCTGTCATCCAATTGCTAGAACATCTAAAGATCCAGTAACTGTTGCCCAATTACTTCAGACAACTAACCCCAAAACATCCCATTCTTTTGTGCAATGCCATCGATACTCTCCCGGACAAAAGCAAACAGCAGTTCTGCTCTGCAGAATTACAAGTAAAAAAAAAAAATAAAAAGAAGTCTGAACAGCTAGCTCAAAAGCAAACCTTCCCAAGTGACCAAAGGTGAAGAAGTAAATCAAGGTCTCGGAGTCGCTCAGCACCTCCCCGAAGATGGCAAACACAAGGCAGGAACGGCCATGAACCATCACAGCCGCTCTTCTGAGCTCAGCTGCATCTCCAAAGTGACAACCCGCAGGTAGCCTTGGAGCAGAGGATTGCAGCAGCCGAGCTGTGAAACAACTGATACATACCGGCATAGCAAGAGGTAAGCAGGTGTGAGGAGCACAGGAGTTCACGGGGGGGAAAAAAAATAAATCAGCAAAGCCTTGGTACCAGGGTCACACAGGCTGACGATCTTCGTTTCAGAACTAGTGCAAACGTAACCCAAGCAACCGAGGTATGAGGAGAAAGGCATTTGGCTTGCTCACAGCTATAAAAACATGCACATTTATTCTAGTAAATAACACAAATGCACCTAAAGACGTTATTCTCTAAGACAGTTGCAAGAGAGTATCTTTTTTGATATAAAATACAATGCCAGAACCTAAACAGGCAACGGGGAGGAGAACGGCCCAACTCGTAACGTGAAACGCAGCAGCTCCAGTATCGCACCAAGCACGAACATCCCACAGCACTCTTGGACTTGACCACTTGGTAGCTGCAAAATTAGCAACCTCTGTCCTACTTTCGGGCATGTTAGAGTCCAACTGTATTTACGCTGACAGAGACAAGCAAAGGTTGTGACGATTTATTGACGCAAGAGCTATTTCATGCTCCATGCCAGAAATTAATCAGTGGAGGAGGAGGAATTCTCTTCAAGCACCCGGTTAGAAAGCGCTTTGGTGAACTGCTAAAAACAACATGTTGAGGTCTTGCACTACAAACACCAACCAAAAAGGAAAAAAAAATATTTTAAAAAGGCAATTTGGCAGCTTTTGCAGAGCAGCTCCTTCAGAAAGGCTTCAGAAGCCACAAGAAGCCAGTGCCTGAACAGAACGATTGTACGTACCTTTTCTCAGTGAAAAAGAAAACATGCAAGAAAACTAATTCAGAGCATTCCCAAACCTTTGTCAGCATAAACTGATGCTACATGTGTTCAGCAAGCATACTTGGGCCAGGTGGAGGTGACAGCTAAGGTACATTGATCCTGCAAGGTGGCTCTGCCTGCTGCAGTTCTGGAAGAAGTAAACTAGAGGCAAAAGTCTCATGCCCTATTTGAAATAGCAATTAAGTGAAGTTACACTTTAAAGGAAAAAAAAAGAAACAAACAAGGATCTTCGAGGCAAACTGAATGAAGAGCATCACCCCTACCTGCCAAAAAGCCATCATGATAAACCTGTCAGGAGTTATGAGCCTGCAGAACAGGCCTTCCACCTGCTGGAAAGGAAAAAGTAAAAAAAAAAAAAAAGCAAGCAAAAAAAACCCCACCTAATGCCAATCAGATACTTGCTGCTGGCAGGGAACGGATGCCAAAGCCGCCCTTCTCCGTTTGTTAAGCAGCAAGGATCACATGCCTTCTCCTGGCAAAGGTTGTACGAGACCAATGGTATCTTATTTAGAATAAAGCAAGTACTTGGAAGTTTCCTAAAGGGACAAACATCAAAGACTCGATATGGACTATCTGAGTTTGGTGTATGGGCTTTAGTCTTTTTTCTGCTCCTGGTCACTTTTTGAACAACGAAGAGGTATTAGCTTGGTCTAATTCAAGTTTCTATGCCTTCCCACAAAAGCAGTTCAAGCATTTTGCAGAGCAGAAGCACACCAGTGTGAAGAAAGTTTTAAACTAAGATGTTTAAAACAGCATAAAACAAAGGTCACAAAAGGAGGGCGGGGGGGGGGAGGGAAGTCTGTTTACCTAGAAAGTGCCCATTTTGAACGCTGAAAACAGAATAGCAGAAAAACCTTCTCAACTGATTATCTTAAAATCACCAGGCTTTAAGGGTTTCCTGCCTGAAAAAAAATCTGTCAGTTGATCAAAAATACCCAAACCAACATTAGGGAAGTAGTAAAAAAAAAAAAAAACAGCCACAAAACTGCCCTCAACAAATAAACCAACCAAAGGGGGCATTACGTCCCTCCCTGCTGCACCCGGTGTGCCCGGTTGTACATCCAGAGTGACCACACGTACAGACAACTGCATCAATCTTGGGGTATCGATTAGAAGGTGAAACTTGACAGCAAAGAGTCATCACACAGTCGTCCATGGACAGTAACATCTATTAAAAAAAAAAAGTCAAAATACACAATACAATGAGCACGCTGCCAAGAAAGGCAGCGAACCCCATGCCCCCTCACCCCGAGGCTCCTTGCTGTTACAGAGAGGCTGACGGGGTTACGCGACTACAGCAGCTGCCTTTCGGGACACCAAATGGTTACCTGAAGCCAAAGCTACCAGTTCAAAGATCAAAAACTAGACCTCACTCCTATTACAATTTTCCGTGCAAAGCTATTTATGTGGTTTGGCAACATAACAGCTACAAACAAAATCAGTACATAGATTCTCGAATAGTGAAAGAGTCACGACTGACTTTTTTATATATTTTTTTTTAATGATTTCTTTGCATTCATATGTCATTTCTCCAAAAACCTGATCCCAGTCCTACCATAAAATACAGTGAGAGTTTCCAGCAGTCCCCTTCACCGCAAGCAACTCCACCTCGCCCACGGTTAGAAGCTTCTCCTGAAGGAGAAGGTGGCACTGGCAAAACACTGCTTGCTCATGTTCTAGTCAACAACTATCAGTACACAAAGGAAGGGTTTTATTTTTCAGTGCCGGGATTATTCAGCCCTTGGTACAACCGAAGCGGTGCAAAACAAAACTGATGGAGGGTTTTTGTACGATGTATCTCCATTAGTATCCCAGCACCCAGGTCCAGTGCTTACAATGAAGGGCTGGGATGCCGTCGCTCCAATCCTTACTCAGTGGAAGGACGCAAAAACCTCAAAAACATCGACTTCAGCCACACAAGCTCTGAAGCAGAGGGAGACAGCACAATGCTCACAAGTGAGGTCCGGCTGTGCAATCCCCTGCAGATGCCAATGCTTAAGCAGCTTCCCAAAGAAACGGGGCAAACAACAGAAATGGAAAAAGGACAAAGAAAGTAAAATTTACCGTGTCTAGCCCCCTCAAAAATCTCTCAAGGCTGACCTTGCACAGCCCTCCTTGCAGAATGCACTCAGACTTTGCAACTCATGTCTTCAAAATAAACATGATGCTGCTACACCCAAATTGAGCAGACCTGATCCAAAACATTGGGAAGGGTAAATCTAGTCTGTGGAATTCCTGGCAAAGCCTGTGCTGCTGGGGTCAGAGGAGGACTAACGATGCCCCACTGAACCCCCCCTCAACATGCACGGTCTTCTGAAAACGCTCCGAAGAACTGGTGCCACCAGTGGTACCTTCAAGCTGAGTTTCTTCAGAGATGCTGGTTGAGAGGCAGACAGGGAAAGGCCTTCACAATGATGCCGTGTTGCACTGTTAGGAAAGTTAAATGACAACCAAAGTGAAGTAGCTTAGCAGTACTTTGTATAAACAGGCTTAGCCACAGAACTTGTGAATACGAGTGTATTAACCAGCAAAGACTCCCGATTATGGTCTTGATATACAGATTCTCCCCTTGGGCTCAGAGCGACATGGGTGGGAAGTCAGCAAACTGGTAACCCATGAAGCCATGTGAAAGCAGAGCATGGCTGTGCTATAAGGCTCAGAAGCTGCAACAGCAGCTTTCCAGAGTATTGCCGGATCCGATGTAGTCCTTCCTTCTGAAGGGCTTCTACACGCTACATATCAAGTTTGTAAGCATTAAGAAAATTAAGCTTGAATCATACTTGAAATTCAAGACAAATCCCTAAATTGTTGCAGTCATCACGCTTTTGTTTGAAAGAAGATAATAGTAATCTTGATCTAGTTCAGTTTTAAAGAGACTACAGGGAGTCAGGAGGATCTCAAAAACACCGACATGAGTATTTTTCAGTACGTAATTCTGCTTTTAATCGGTGCAAGGTTTAATACTAACCTGATCCTTCCGAAAGGCTGAAAATTTGCTTCAACATTTCAGCACATCAGTCTATCACGCATCATTTAGCCAAACCGCAACAGTGGTTCCCCGGGGGAACGCAGATAGCTGTTGAGTATTTCAAAGCAAACAAGGGCACTGCAGGTAAATCGTCTGATTTTCCCACTAACTGATGAAATAACAGTACTTTGATTTTGGTTATAGAAACAAAATGTCTAGAAGATCTGCTGATATACGAATTTTAGTTTTCTTAAAGGAAGAATGAATTGAATGCCCCGTTTCTCACTGGTCAACGCATCAAAGACGCTAACGGAGATGCACTTGCCCGTTTTGGTCCTGCAAGGAAATCACTGGAACCATGGCCCCTGCACAAGACAGCCTCGAGCTCTCAGACACCAACGGACAAGGCAAGCGAAAGCAAGTACCAAGATTCAAGAAATAACACCAAAAAAAAGGATGGATACAAATAGATGACAGCAACACACTGCACAAAGTCACAGTCTCCATTCAGCCAGACAATCACGAGGGCTAAAAACCAAAGTGGATGCCACAGTCGTACTTCGAAGCATGGCTGCAGAGGGTTAAACTCTGCTCATACCTCAGTAATTGCGCAACACTACGGGTTAATTAGTTAGATCAAATATTTGAGATCTAAACCCATTGAGCACCTTTGAAGTTCTTCAGTGCAAATTCACAAAAAAAAACCTAGAAAACAGCCACACAAAGCTACCCTAAAATCCACGCAGTGTTGTATTTCGTAGGTGTTACCTACAAATACGATCATTCTCGTTCATTTGTGGATTTCTGCCATCACAGTTTGGCCAAGAAACTATTCCACGCTTTACCCAGACTTCTGACCATTCCACTTGGTACGTCAAACCCCACTTCAAAGGCCTTGCTTGTTTAACAGCCTAAATAGAAAAGAACAAAGCATGCAGGGAAATTCATTATATATTGCAATCTATAGGAGAAAATGGACTTGTCAAGCCTTTACTGAAGAGTGGCAGAATGAACACATCCACTGTTTTTCCTTCCCCAGTCAAGCATCTGGTACTCCAGTCACTCCTGGATGTTTTCTGACTGTTAATCCAGCTTCTATAGATATTAAGGGATGGGAAAAAAAAATATATACTGAAAACAACACTAAAATAAGAAACCCAACAATATCAAAATTTCTTTCAAAAAAAACCTCCAAAAGCTTTTCAGCAAGAGCTCTCGAAAACAAGGCAATATTTTTTTTCTTTTGCAGGGAGGGTAAGCAGTACCTGTCAAAGCACAGGTAGCAAGACAGCCCAAATTCCTAGACTTAAAGGATGAAAAATGTCACATACCGCTGACATCTCTCTGAAAATAAGTGGATTTTCTGCCCCTGCTCTCAAATCACTTTCCAAATCAGTGGGATGACTGAAACGTTCCCTCAACATCAGCTCTGAGCTAATTGATCTGACCACATCAAAAGCACACAAACAAGCCTCATCAGTGTGAGAGCCTGGCATGAAGACGACAAGCTGAATAATTTAAAATAAACATTGAGAATACACTCCTTGTTACAGTCCAGTAACAAATTTAATTTGGAGAAGTATACATGAGAGAAAAATACAGGTCAGACTTAGGTTGACCAAAAGTGAATAACAAAAATGTAGTAACGATACAGAAAAAGGCTTCTCTCCTCCTTAAGTGAGAGGCAAGGTCCGAAGGACTAGCTCATATATTACCATCTGAGTTTAAATGTACAACCTTTTTTATATCCTTCTCCTGCCCTGTATCTCATTCCAAATAATTCAGAGTTCTCTGCCTCTCATCATAAGTAGCTGCTTCTTATCTTTGCACTGCAGGATACATCACAGGCTAAAAAACTTACTTTAGAAAAAGGCTTTTAAAGAATTCCAAAGTGCAAGAACTGCATTTAAAGAAAAAGTAGAAATGAGAGGAATGTACTTAGCAGGGACACTGACCTAGAAGGAACTTCAAGTTGAACCCCAAGTTGAAGCACAAAACAATTCCTCTCTTTTGAGGGTACAATAAAAACCTTGTGCAGAAAGTCTCAACTGTTTGATGCTCCGTAAAGTGAAAACTTCACAGGTTTCATGGTAGCAGCCTTAAAACTTTCAAGGTCCTCAAAATGATACTGTTCTCAGAGGAAATCCAGGACAGGCTCAGCTCACACATATAAGAATTGAAATGTAGGTGGAGCAGGTATTCTGTCATAGGCTGAAGAAACACAAGTAAATGGAGACACGTCCAGCTCTCATCCGCAAAGGCTTTCGGCTCTTCTAACCAAAGCTGCTTTCTTAGTGCCTGATCTTGTCTCTAGGTTTACTTCTCAGCCAATCTCAAAGTCCTCCCCAAACCTGGGGGGCCAGACTACTCAGGGAAACAGCTTCAAGGCACAGCAGTAGCTCTTGCTACCAAGTTCCTACTCCACACGTTCAATGCCGACCCTACTGCTGGAAAGGACAGGCAGCAGCATCCTCAAAGGAGTTCCTGTCACCTCTGCTGGGTCTGTCAAACACTTGAACTTCTTCCCAAAACTTCAGCTTCCCGGGAAGCACACACATGGCAGTGTAGGAAGAGGACAGATCGGGAGAAATCTTTGCATTTCCGTATCATTTGGTTCATTTCCATGTAGAGAAAAGACAGCATCAGACATAGAATCATAGAATCACAGAATGGCCTAGGCTGGAAGGGACCTTAGAGATCATCTAATCCAACCTCCCTGTCACGGGCAGGGACGCCTCTCAACTAGATCAGGTTACTCAAGGCTCTGTCCAACCTGGCCTTGAACACCTCCAGGGAGGGGGCAGCCACAACGTCTCTGGGCAATTTATTCCAAAGTCTTGCCACCCTCGTACTGAAGAATTTCTTCCTAAGATCTAATCTATTCTCCTTCAACTTAAACCCATTTCCCCTTGTCCTATCAGTGGACGCTCTTGTAAAAAGTCCCCCCCCAGCCTTCCTGTAGGATCCCTTCAGGTATTGGAAGGCAGCTATTAGGTCCCCCCAAAGTCTTCTCTTTTCAAGACATAATGAGGTTCTACTTATACTCACTCCTAGCAGTGTTTTCCATGTAAACAGGAGCCTGAAGGCCCAGCCTAGAATAATCCAGCCACAACGAACTGGAGGACCAGACAGGGGGAAGCAGGGATACACCGCGTCCAGATGTTCTTCCAGAAGACAGCCACCAAGTACCAGTTGCAGCCCAGCCTGGGTAAAGGAGGACTAGAATTTACTCCCCTAGTCCTTATGTTTATTGAAAGAACGCTCTTGCCCCCAGATAACTTACAGAAACAGACTCATTACTGCCAGAAAGTAGGTCAGTGTCATTTAAAGCCAGTTTGAAATGCATCTCCACAGAAACTTCTTAATCTTTAAAAAGAGAACACATAAAATATTTATTGGCTGGTGCAAAATGTCTCCGAGACTAACAGGGAAAGCTCTTATGTATGCTGCATGAAATGGCTTTCCATGCCTCATTGAGCCACGGAGTATGAAAGGAGAGTGGCTTCTTACACTCGGCGGATAAAACGCCGTACAAAAGTACTTATCAATCCCGCAAATCACAGCACGTGACTTGCGAACTCATTTTCCCAGTGCTGTGCGATCACGAAGTTTTCTGCTTTCTCTGGTATCCCCCCTCAGTCTTAATGATCCTGCTGCACATTTTTCCATATCAGATAGGCAGCTCATTCTTAAACTTCAATATTCCTAATTATCAAACATTCAGCATTTCAAAATGTAAATAAAATTTGCATCCCTGCAAGAGTAGCTTTGAAGAAAGAATATAGCATTTGCATTCAGACTGGCTAATTCCTGTAAGATAACATTTCATAAACAAAATGCTTCATTGAACATGGAGATTTTCAGCTTTTACAAAGGAAACTGAACTTTAAACAAATACAAATCAGTTGAGTGATTAACTTTAAGTGTTTTGGTTTTTTAAACTAATCTTTATGTATAACTAGTATCACCAGAACAATCTTTACTGATTAAAGAACCAAATGATAGTGAAACTCAAGCCATTGAAAATTAAGGAGGGAGGGAGAAGGCGTCCACAAGAAATCATTTAAGGTCAATAAGGGAGGACAAAAAAAAGAAGAAAATAAAAAAGAAAGAAGAAAAAAACCCCAACCAAAGAAAACAAACAAAAACAACAAAACCCCACAAATAAAATAATGCAAAAAAAAAAACCCAACCACCAAAAAAGAACCCCACAAACACTCCCAACCCGTTCAGCATGGGTAAGACAAGCAGCATCAGCACCACAGGTTATGTAAGGTAAGTTTAACTCGTGGGCAACGGAACAGGTTCAGAAGTGAAACCAAGCCTGCTTTTCCCTGCTCCCCCCCTCCAGCTTTGTCGTAATTCTAAATGTTATCTTAATTAGCCTAATTTTTTACTTTGCAGCAACTTGATCTTTTATAGCACCATTTCAGCATTTTTTTTGTCGGCTTCATTCCAGAGCTGGAAGAAGTGGCGACTCCTCTGCCAAAAGCTGAAGGGCACGGCTGTGCCTCTGAGCTTTGTCTTCACTAGGTCTACGTAGTCTCCAGCTCCCGTGAGTGCAGGGCAAAGCCCGTCCTCCTGCCACTCCACCCTCCCATTTCAGTCCTCCTCCTCCCTGCCCCTGCTTCATCCTACCCAGCGGTTCCAGCCAAAGCAATTCCCATTCCTGGCCAGGAAAATCCACAAGTTCACAAGGGCTGCCAGGCTTCACCCAAAACCCAAGTGGAACACCATGGAGAGCGAAAAAAAAAAAAAAAGTCAAGGTCTTCACCCTGTGTCTAGGACTCAAGACAACCAGATTTACCTACTGGGAGTTTACGAGGATTAACTTTTCCCACCTGGGTATCCTGACTTTCCACAAGTTATTTCTTATTCTCTGAGAAAGCTTACTCCAAAATATAACTAAAGAAGTGGCAGAGATGGGGAAAGAACATAGTAGGAGTCATATTTCTCTTAGACAACCTGGTCTTATCCATATTTTTTCACCTTGTTCAGTGAGAAGCCTTCAGTAGCCAGCACTTCTCACAAGAAAGCTTTGTAGAGTGAAAAAAAAACCCAACAAAAAACCTCAAACCACTCTCATTCATCTACAGTGCAACAATTTTATGGCACTGTTCCTAAAACATCCCATTAGTGATAGGTTTGGAGGAGATTAGAGAAGAAAGCTTGTATCCACTGAAGCAAGGTTTAATAGGCTCTTGAGTTAAGCCAGAGCCTTCCCTTAAACAATGCACATCATTAGTGATAATTACCTGTAGCCGTACAATCAAAAGAGCTATCATAACTGACATGAGAAGAACAGATGTCATCTTTGGCAAGGTTTGGAAAACATTTCTACCAGTTATTATAAAACTGACTCTAAAAGAGAAAAGAGGCAATTAAGCACACCACAGTGTAAGCCGGGGGTAAAAAAACCACCAAGACACACTGCAGAATTTCAACCCAACACTTGGAAATACAACCAGAATAAGAGCCCAGCACCTAGTAACACATAGGAAAGGCACAAGGAGAATTTCTCAACATCATTCACCGTGAAAAAACACTTTGTGGAATTTGATACCATTTGAAAACACTTTTATACAAAGCCTACCTGAAAGGCACTATCCTGTAAAAAATCAGCACCATAATACCATTTCCTCCTCTTCTTCAGTTTTATGAAAGTTTTTCCCCCTTTAAATCATCTCCAGTGAACCAGTTGATGTTGAGCCTGGAGTTTCTATTATGTCCTTCATTTCAAGGGTTACTGTCAAATAGGAAGCTTAAGCTGCATTTCTAAATAACAAAATTGCAACTGTTCCTTTCAAATGTAGAGGGTTAACCACCAGAGCGGACAAAACTTTTCTTTATTAGTAGTCTTATTTTCTACCAGGCACTCACACAGTAGTCATAACTTCAACTCCTACCGAGCCATCCCATACCTCACACTAAGGTGGCAAGGGCCAAGAAGGTTTAGAGACTGCAGCACAGGGGAAGATGCATATGTCCAAAGTTATCCAACTGAACCGCCGCTTTCCTGGGTTTTGATTAGAGCAGCCTTCTCAGCAAGAGCCACTCAGTTGTTCAAAAACGTAAGCTCAAACTGATTTACAGCATTACAGAAACACTTAGATGAGGAGCTTCTTGTTTTCTTTCATTGGCCCTTTTGTGACTCCCTGCTACACCGTCACAAGTCAAGGAGAGGTAGCAGAATCACTCAAAAGAGGCAAGACAGGAAAAAAAAGGAAAAAACAAAAGAAAAAAAAAAAAAGGCTAGCAGGTGAATTAAAGGAAAACAAGTCAAACCAGCAGCAGGCTTCCAAATACTCCCGCATCAACATAAGAGCCTAAGAACATCATGCCCCTTTCCCAAACATCTGGACAGCTGCTCCTTATGCAGTAAAGCACTATTACGTTAGGTTTGTTGGTTGGTTTTCGAATACAAGTATACATTTAACTCATCCTACCACAATGAGAAAAAAAGCAGACAGCCTTCAGCTTCTCAATCTCATTCATACTTGAGACAGGAAAGCAGTCAAATCACAAGATTTCTTGAAAAATATCAGATTGCAAGAAATGTGTCACAGGTGAATATCTACACGCACTCTACTCATAGAAATACACTTAGTTTCCCAACTCCCCATAGCACCAGAAGCAAGTTTCAAAATCTAACAGATTGCTATATTACAGAAGTAGAAGCCAGATTAATTTTTTTATGTAATACTTAAAATTTTAAAGACTTAAACTCATTTCAATTCCTACGTGAGGGTCAGATTTGCAACACTGCTGCTTGTAGTCTCGCGTCCTTATCTGCTACATTTCTTGCTCCCAGCCACAAAAACACAAAAAAGGGCTGCTAGAAGTAATTTGGAAGCTCATGCAAAATTCTTCTTCCACAAATACACAGCTCCTTAAATCTTAGGAGCAGCTCATTGGCTTTTAACATTTTAGCCTTATTTGACTATTAACCCAAAACTGATTAAATTGAAGTCACAAAAGTAATCTCTCAAAGGCATAGTGAAATAAGTACTTTCATGTGCCTTGTCGTTGTTGGATTACTTGCTTCCCACCAGTCATTTTCTCTACCATAAACTGAAACAGTCAAAGCAGGCATATGAGGGCACAATTAAAATTCCTCTTCCAAAGTACAAGCTCACCAAGCTCTGTGTAACACGAAGTTACCTGAAACTCACTAAATACAAATGCAGGAGACAACTTTAAGGTAGAAAACAAGAAACTGAGTATCTACAGATACTCCTGACAGAAATGTGCAATTTTATTGTGATGAACCGTAGGTCTAAAGTTACCTGACACGTTAGGGGTAATCCCCCAGACAACACTGAGATCATAGAATCACAGAATGTTCAGGGTTGGAAGGGACCTCTAGAGATCATCCAGTCCAGCCCCCCTGTCAGAGCAGGATCCCCCAGGGCAGCCACACAGGAACGCGTCCAGGTGGGTTTTTGAAAGTCTCCAGAGAAGGAAACTCCACACCCTCTCTGGGCAGCCTGTTCCAGTCCTCTGTCATCCTCACAGTAAACAAGTTTCTCCTCATGTTGAGGCAGAACTTCCTATGTGCTAGCTAGATGGAGCAATTTACTCTTGTTCCAGTAAAAATACTCTTCACCGCTAAAAGTAAGGCCCAATGCTGAGTCCTGCACTTTGACCACAACAATCCCTGGTAGTGCCACAGGCCTGGGGAGGAGTGGCTGGAGAGCTGCCCGGCAGAGGGACCTGGGGGTGCTGAGGGACAGCCGGCTGAGTGTGAGCCAGCGGTGTGCCCAGGGGGACAAGAAGGCCAGCGGCGTCCTGGCCTGGATCAGGAATGGTGTGGCCAGCAGGAGCAGGGATCGAGGAGTACCATGTCCAGTTTTGGTCTCCTCACTACAAGAAGGACATTGAGGTGCTGGAGTGTGTCCAAAGAAGGGCAGCAAAGCTGGCGAAGGGTCTAGAGCACAAATGTGATGAGGAGCAGCTGAGGGAACTGGGGTTGTTCAGCCTGGAGAAAAGGAGGCTCAGGGGAGACCTCATCGCTCTCTACAGCTACCTGAAAGCAGGTTGTAGAGACATAGGGATTGGTCTGTTCAACCAAGTAACAAGTGGTAGGACAAGAGGAAATGGTCTCGAGCTGCACCATGGGAAGTTTAGATTAGATATTAGGAAGAGTTTTTTACTGAAAGGATTATTAGGCATTGGAACGGGTTGCCCAGGGCAGTGGTAGAGTCCTCATCCCTGGAGGTATTTAATTCTGTAGACACAGTGCTTTGGGATATGGTTTAATCAAGGACTTGTCAGCATTAGGTTAATGGTTGGACTCAACGATCTTACAGGTCTTTTCCAATCTAGGCAATTCTGTGATTCTGTAAAAAGTATGTTAAAAGTCAAAGAGTTTTTGTAAATATCAAGAAAGATACACCAGCAGAAACATGACCGTTCCTTACAGGTACACTACAAACCATTAAGACATACCAGCATAGATTCAACAAATTAAATATCTGGTTAACATCTCAGAAAATACCTACAACTTCCGGTGATACATAATGCAACAATGAGGAACCTAAAATGGAATATTTCCTTGTAAATGGTATCGGCAATACAATTTTCCATCCTCACGCAAAGAATCAGTTTCAAACAAAGTAGTAGGAGATGGAAAGAGACTGGATTATCATTTCAACACAATAAAAAGTCTGTTCATGCCACAAACACATGGTGTTTTGCTGCTGTTACTAGATTTAAAGTGGTTTTGCCCTTACCTGGATGGCTTTGGGAGCTCATTGCTAGTAATGTCTAGTCCTTTGGAGAAGGGATTCGAGACGGATCAATTTCCACGCAAGTAACAGCAGCTCTAAAGAGCTCCAATCCTTCACCAATACATAGAAATTGGAAGTGGGGGTTAAATCATGGCCACCTTATAAAATCCAGGGCACAGTGACATGCTGAGTTGTGTAGGAAGTAATCCAACAGGGTGGCAGAATGTCTTCTAATGGCTTTCAAAATAGGAATCTGCAATTAAAGAAGATGATGTCTACATTAGAAAATTAAGATTTACAATCTTTTAAATTATACATAACATGTTTATCCCCAGGTGAAAAGACTAAACTAGGATGCTATTTTAGACATTAAGGGTTGCAGAGAGTAATTTTCAGAGTTACAGATCTAATTTTGATTAATAACGATAAAAACACAGGCTAATATTTAACATCACAAAAAAAATTTTAAAAAAAACTTTGCAATTGTACATTGAAGTCTTAAAAACCCAAACTTGCATGTTAATTCTCATCCTCCAACAGCACCATATGAAGCCACTTCAGTCCAACAGCTTCCATATTTTAAAAGCCGTATGCATGAGTGGTAACTGTACTTCATGCATCTGTTCCCCGAAGAACTCTAAAGAAAAATTCCTCAGTGCCAAGAAGTGGTCTTGGAGCAGGAAGGAAAAAAAACCCACACAATCAGTTCCACTCCCACTCTGCCCAAGCCTCCAACAGATTATTAAGAAGCAACTTCACACTGCCCCAGGGGAAAAAAAATTGCACTGTTCCCAATTATTTTTAAGCTGTATATAAGAGGGAGGAAAAAGAGAGGTGAAAAAAATCCCACAAACCACTGAGCAACCTAGAGTGGCTGGCCCTGCCCCTCAAAAAAAAGTAAATATAAAAGCAATAGATACCCTAGTTTATAGAAACCCCTATCTCAAGAGAATCCCCCAGATGGTGTCTCCGCTCCAATACAACCAGCAATATTTACACCAAAAGAACCTGCTGCAAGGTGGCCTGAAGTTCAGGTTTGGACGTTTAGACGTTTTTTTGCACCATACCAAATGCCATCCCGTATTTCTATGTCTTACAGGCAGGGTATCTCAAGAGAGTGTTCTGTTCTAACATACCTAGAGAGACCTGCCACCAATGCATGCTACCCCTCTAAAGCTACCAAAATAGATCAAAACAAAATTGTGTCTTTTATGCAAGGTATTTCACAACCACAGGTTATTTCCCTTCTTTGCACCAAAAAAAAAAAAAAAGAAAACCAAAAAAAGCCATTAACATTTAAGCTTGCAACAGTCAACCTTTCCTGGATACCAAAGATGACATGTTAACAGACAGCTGGCACCCGAAGGGATTTCTTTGCTGCCCTGGCAGGGCACTGCTGCCCTCACCGCTTGGCCAGCAAGTCCGGTTTATAGCCAGCACTCCCCAAGCCACCGCAGACGCGAAGGCAGCCTGCTGGCACAAGCCAACTAGTTAACCCATCCAAAGGAATCCAGCTGACTCTGCTCGAAGCAGAGCAGGGAGCGCTCACCCCAAACTGCTCCAGCAGCAGATCTGAGGGTGTGGTGACCTCCAGCAAAGAGACAGCAGTATTCCTTGGGCGGGGGGTGATTATGATAGTAACTATTACTGCCGCTTGCACAATGAGCATCTGTCCGCAATTTATCTGTGCCATTACGTTTTAAGTAGTCCCAACTATTCTTGGAAGAGCTCTTACCATGCTCAGATATTCATGTTCCTTACCAATAAGGCAGCAAAACCAGGTCTGAGATTTAAATACCACCGCCGTAGCTTATGATGGGCCCTGCTTTATTTATAATGGTACTTTCCAGGCTTGCACAATAACAAAGGGGCCTTCCTTGTATTTTATTTTTAAAAAACACAAACAACTCTTTAACTGGCCGTTTCTCTCTACCCCAAGTGTCTCAACACTACTACTCTCCAAGTTCCTCTGCCCATCTTGCATTTTTAGAGACGTGAAACGCTCTTTCACGTTACATGTCAAATTCAAGAGAAAATTACTGAAGTGTCATTTCTAATCCCTGCAGGTCTCTGCCATCCCAACCGTTCAAGATCTTCCAGTTGCATTAATTTGCACATCCTGTTGAGGAGAGTGGGGTCAGCTTAGACCAGGCATTAGCAAAATATTAACATCATTTATGTCCAATAAAAACAGTAGATAATATTCTAGCATAAGCAATCCCAGCTGTAGACAAGAAGGCTTTGGAATGGAGTTAACAGATTCCTGTCTACTCATTTTCACAGTGCAAGAATGAATTACAGAGCATGAACACTCAGAAGACGTATATTCATTTCCCACAGAAACTGGACTGAAACTGTAGCAGCAAACCCATTTAACAGCACCACCAGTTTACCTATTCCCACTTCTTTCTCCACAGACTTAAATTCAGTCAGACATGAAAGACCCCCAAAATATTAAGTTTCTGCATGTTTAAGTAATAGTAGCGCCTGGTCAGAGGAGAGATGACAAAGAGGTGATCAGATGGACAAGCTACAGATCTAGTTTATGCTACACTTTTTTTTTTTTTTTTAATATTTCCTGCATTTCTTCTAGAAGACCTGAATAAAGTATAAGCAAAACAGTCCTTTCCAGGATACAGACAGCAGACATTTCCCAACTTATCTCGCCACCAAGATCTAATTTTCAGTTCCCACTTGTGCTGATCTCCATGCAGTCCAATGACAGGCTTCCAAAGCGGTGAAGAGTTGTTGGAGGAGGGGAGGCCCATCTGCAACAATTCTTAGGTAAATTTGTCATTTTGCCACTATCTCACAAAAAGGCTTCTCAAATTAGGAGCAGCAAAATGCTGCCTACCCTTTTGTCCAGGATATTTTGGAAGTCTACTGGTTCCTTCAAGCACGTTCTCTCATTTAAAAGACAAAATATAAATTAATAAATACATACATACGGTTTGTTTTAATTCTACTCCACTGCCTTCCAGGACCAGGGTGATCACGTCTGGTCTGCACATCTCAGCTATTAGAAAAAGTCCCTTTTGTCTAGGATATTTAGAGGTCTGGGGTTCTTCCAAACATTCTCTCATTTAAAAGATTATTGGATGGATGGATGGATAGGGCTTGTTTTACTTCTATTCCACTGCCTTCTTCCAAGCACATTCTCTCATTTAAAAGACAATAAATAAATGGATAGATAGATAATTTACATAAAGCTTGTTTTACTTCTCTTCCACTGCCTTCCAGGACCAGGGTGATCACATCTGGCCTGCACATCTCAGCCATTAGAACAAGTCCACCCCACACACCGTCCTGAGGCAAGATCCTCGGGAGCTCTTGAGGCACGGGCAAGGACTGGCTCACAGCCGGGATGAGCTGCTTGGGCAGCCTGCCCACTGCCAACCCAGACACACACCGTACGTGACAGGAATGAGTTTGTTTATAGCAGCATGATCCTCCCGTGAGTAACTTCATAACTAGCTATTTTGGCCAGTCGGGTCGCTCGCTTCCCTTTTTCGGTGGGGTGGGTGCAGGATCACAGCAGCAGCAGGCTCTGCCCCATGCGTGCTCAGGTCAGACTTGCTGGGCACCAGAATGCAGGGGGAAAAAAAAAGAAAAAATAAATATATGGACGACTGCTGCCACGGGAGTGTTTTGCTTAGCCTGCCTGCTGTCTCTGAGCGAGCCCCAGGACTGCCTGCGGGCTAGGTGAATTTTCTTGGCAAGCAACAAGCGGTGGCACACTGACCGTGCCGGCTTTGGCACGTCACACGGAGCCCTGCCCTGCACAGAGGAAAGGGCATCTGAAGAACATCCACATACAGGACTGTGGATGGCACTGCAAGTTTCACGCTACAGGGCAGAAAGAGAAGAATTTTAAGCTAAAACAAGCCGGTGTATAAAGTACGGTTATTTCATCAGGTGTAGCAAACGGAACTGGTGTGATCAAGCTTTCAGCTTCACAGGAGAGTTGTTCAGAGCCTGGTCCCTCCTGGACTTAAAAAAAAAAATAAAATCTGGAATTTGTACAAAGAGCAAATTAATGCCTATTTATTTCAGCCTCTCTCTACCAGGGTACACCCGAGAGCACATGCCTCCCTAAAACCACGCAGGCTGGTGCATCTCCAGCTGTATCCTCATCACAGCCCTGCTTCAGAGGGCAACCACGGCCTGAGTGTGCTGTCACCTCCTTGTCACCAGCTGATAAAAAGCATCTGTATCTGCACTCATGCCACTTCAGCAAAAGCCCCTGGTTTCTCAGTTGTTTTGGTGCCTCAGCAAACCACCACCCCTAACCATACACCACCCCTAGATGAAAGGCATCATCGGTCACTTTAGCTCTTATTTATCCCCCCCCAGCAGGTACATATCACAACACAGTCCTCAGCAGTACAGCTGGCAGACCTGTTCATCATTTATGTCAAGAAAGGAATGCAACTCTAAAATACATTCCTGAGACTTCAACTGCTTCTTTCAGAAGCTGCAGAGAAAACGGTGGCAAATTCATCAATGGCCTGGGCCATAACACACGACAACAAACCATCTGTACACAGGAAGAATGTGTACAGGGAGAAATCATATGGCTCCAACCACAACTGCTTAACAGCTCTCTAAAACGGAACATCCCTCACCTTCTTCTTCTCCAACTGCATGACCAGGATTGCCCCCCAAAACCAGACACACGACACATCCCCACAACTCAGTTCTACACTATTCCTTCTACACACTTTCCAAGACCACTTTTTTCCCCACTGGGTATCCAGCCAACCATTAAGAGACAGAATTGCACGTGAACTAGGAAATGTAAGCAATCCAAGTTTTCCAAGTCTGTTTCCATGCATTTTGCAGCAAGTGAAAGGGTTTTTTTAATAATAAGTAACAGGAATTTCACAGTTTTGACAATATGAATGTTTACCTTCCTCTTCTGAGCCCACTCCAGATATGCCTGTCTACTAGTCACAACTACAGATGTGCAGTAACCAGTAATTAAAGCTATGATTGAGCTTTATTTACAAAGCTTTATTTTTCAGAGCTTAAATTGCTACGGTACTTCAGCCAAGATAAAAATCTTGGCCCGAGGGTGAAGTTTCAAGATTGTTTGAAAAGCCAAGTCAGTCTGGTTGCTTCAGGACACCCAGGCTATCGATGACCTCGCTTCATCCCTGAGCCCTCTCAGACGCATACCATCAACACCCCTAGATTGGCAACACCCCCAGCCAGCTGACAAGATCGCTTGAAAACCTCGGTTAAACAAACTTAACTGCCTGCTGACTCAATGCATCAAAACACTGCGTAAATCATACACCTACTATACCCAGCGCCATGCTTTGAGGTTTATTTCTAGGTCGAGAGAAAGCTGCTCTGACTTCCAGACTCCTGAATGCTAAAAACTTCCCAGAAGACACTGCCTTTCAGCAGAAAAAGGAAGGTCTGTGAAGACACCGGCAGAAGGGATGTCAGGAGAATGCCCTCCTCATCCTGGCACTTCTTTAGCAATGCTCCAACACCAAGGGGTTTGGTCTCCAAAAGCCATGGAAACACTCACCTTCCAAAAAGCATTATCACCAATTATTCTGCCTGACACTGCAGATTAAACATCAGTAACAAGACTTTTTTTTTTTATTTTTTCAAAATCTACCCAGGGTTCCTAACAGGCAAACAGTATTAAGATTAATCCCACACGCTCCATGTAAGATCAACGACAACATCATCTCAATGCTTGCTTGAATTCCTACTCGCAGAACGCAGACTGCAAACGACTCCACGCTGCTGCTTCCTCTGCTCTTCAGGGGCTGTTCATAAAATACTGCCAATACAGGTCTATATAGGAAAGGAAGAGCCGACAAGGAAGAGGCACATAGCTCTGTGAAAACAGTAATAATTTACTGTGACCATAAAATGATTCACTGCATCTTTATTTAGCGCAGAGGCAGTATGAAACAGTCTCTTGGGCTGATTCTTCTCTCTAGGGACCATGTCTCCAGAGACATCCCTTCGCAAGATGACAGAAGCAGCGGCAATAGTCCCTGGGACCCACACAACCCTTTGACAACAAGACTTCAACTTCCACTCTGCGAGCAGAATGCAGCTTTACTGAATCTGTGCTGAGAGACCGAGTCTCACCAACGTTGTTCACTTCCAGAAGTGCTGGTTTCCTACAGTTTCGACAACACTCGGAACAGACCTCTCCCAGAAAACATATTTGCAAGCTTCTAACATCATCAGCCCTCTCAGAGAGTTTTAAGTCTCTGAAGACAAAGTTTCTGTTGCTAAATACATATTGCAGGAGTGTAAAATATACCATCAGCTTAATGCTCAGCTAGGGACAGAAAAGAAACCAGAATACTATGACAGTAACAGAAAATAAAGGGAGCACTAAACTTGCTGCTGTATTAGCCCAGTTCCTCCAAAATCATGAATATTCTGTACAAATATGGACACACTCCCTCCATTTCCAAGTACACAGTATGAGTCTCTAAAGAAGGGTTAGGAAAAAAAATGATCAGAGGTGTGGTACAAATTCCTCATACAGGTGAAGCAGATGGTAAGTCTTCAGCCCAGACAGAGATGACTTAAGGATATTACAGCAAGGTAGAATCATGATTAATACAGAGAAGTCACCAATCACTCTGTTTTCCATCTATTTCTTTCAGAGCAAGAAAGTTTTTCTCATTTTTTTTTTTCTGGGAGAGAGACTGAATGGACACAAAAGTGAGGGAAGGTGTCAGAGAAGACACTTAACTAGCAAGCTGAAGCAGAGAGCCTTACATGTCCCCTCTTAGCTGCACTAAGGAACTCTGACTCAGGGTGGTGGAAAAGAGCAGAAGTTATCCTGAATTTCAAAGGCAAATGGACAAACTTCTAAGCGAAGGGGACAAACACCAAATGCTGCTGCATAAGGCCAAGGAACCCATGAGACAAGTCACTGGCTCACAGAAGAGTGTTCCAGAGAAGTGTCACCACGTGCACGTCCTGGTGTGAAAAGCCTCCCAAAGTCCACCATCTTGGCTGCTGCTGGAGAGCATGGCAATCGAGTACTTTTAAAGGCACAAGCCCACTTACACACCAACCTACTCAGCTCTGCTGACACTGACACAATAGTTCCATCTTGCAAAATATAAAGTCTACTCCTTATAACTTTCTATATTGCACTGAAATCACAGACCAAACTCTTGATTAGCTTCCACATGAGCGGCAAGCACACCCGTGTGCATTAACTTAACAGAAAATACTCAAGTTAACTGGCAAGTGGAAGTATTTACATGGCACTTGGGTATTCACGTGGAAGAACAGAGAGCAAAATCAGTTTGAGTACCTGAAGCCTCCACTACAGTTAGCACTGTGTAACTAATAAGTAGACAGAAAACCCGCCCTAATGCAGCTGTTAACAAATAGCTTCTCGCCAACTATCTACCAGGTACGTACATGTCACAGTTAATACAGATCCAGACTGACCAGCCTAACCCTCAGAAGGGCAACCCTTCTTTGATAAACCCCTTGTTTCCATACTTCTGTCTTGCAGAAGCAAAACCAGGGGTACCTACTTTTAAGATCAAAGGCTCAGCACAATGATTCAAATGTACTAACCATTTAAGAAATACAGAAGCATTACCCAGTACTTCAAGGAATTAAAACACAGTACATTTGTTTAGCAAATGCTGACATTTCGGTGCCAGCCATCACAAGAGCTATTCTCACACGACAGCCTAGAGTAGAACAAATATTGTGTTTCCGCCTCTCCCTTAAACTTCCACTTTCAAATACATGCTGTGAAGATTTATTGCTTATATGCTCGCACTAAACATTTTAACTTTGTGACAGGTTTTGTATGGTATAACGTTCAGAAAGAGATTCAATCACTAACCACATTTGTCCTAAGTGTTAAATTACAGTATATGTGCATTAAGACTTCACGAATAACCGATACCTACTCTGTATTTACGCAGTTCCTTCAGGAAAGGCTATAATACATCGCTAGACAGTCCCCGGTAGCTGCCTTTGGAGCAATCCTGCTATTATTTCCAGCAGTGGCTCATTAAGGAAGCCTTTGCAATAGAAGCAGTACTACGCGTGCACTGAAGTCACCATCAGCCATCAAAAGAAATCAAAATGAACAACAGCCACAAATGGCAAGATGCTAATTGTGAGCTACTTTATTAACACAGAACTAATCCACAGCTACGCAAAGGTAGCAAACCTATAGAGAAATAATTAATCTAATTGCCTAACAGAAATTCCCAATAAAAATAATCACGAAAGATTGCTTTCTGCAGTTTCACTCCCTTTTGCTTCTTATTGTCAAGAAACACTCCACTATTAATTGTCCAAGGCTCACAGACTCCCTAAGTAAGGATGACTTTCCCAGGCTCTTCTCAGTTCCATTTCAAAGCCAAGAGAGCTGCTCAAATTGATCTCTGGTGGCAGTCCTTGCACTTCAGTCATATAAATCCAAAAGCTGAGTCACTAGCCCAGACTGAAAACACAGGGGACACTGATATTTCAGGGTAAGTGGAGATCTCTTCACTCATTTCAATACTAAGTTAACATGTGCCTACCACTATTAGGGCTTGCCACTAGCAGAAGCCTGAAAGTTTTCCTCACTTATCTTTAAATCAAGGGTTACTCGGAAGAATACACTTCTTTCATACTCTGCACAAAATCCCTCATCGTACCATCTAGACAATTTTGCAGAAATCACTACCTTGATCTGCAGTTACAGTTGGTTTGAAAGCTGAAGGCGCCTCCACACCCTAAAAAGAATAAAATTTAGATCTTCTGGTGGTCACCATGAAACCCCAGAAGTTTCCGTGGCCCTTCTCCTTCATTGCTATGAATACACAAGAATATTAACATTATTTCGACTTCCATAGATCTTACACCACTGGGTAGCCAAAGAGGGGATCTGCTGATCTCCTCTATTTTTAGACCTTGACATGCACTGCTGTCAAAGCAGCATTGAAGGTATCTCAAATACACCTAGAAGGAAAAAAAACACGTTTTTGGGACCAAGTAAGTGGATGACTAACGGACCTAAATCTTCCAATGCGTAATCCAAGACTCTGAACCAAAGACCACGTTCAGGAACCCGAGCAAATCTGGAAATACCACCTCATGCTCACTCTGTGGGAGCTCCAATTGAAAGTGGTCAACAGCTTGGAGAATTTTTTTTTTTAGTCAAGCAGGAACACAGCTCAAAGAGCTGCAGATTCAGAAAAGCAACTGACTGTGCATAAAAGCTGGGAATATGTAGATTCGCAGGATTACAGAGCCCTCCTTGACTAGCAAGACTCTGGCAGAGGGTCTGAAAGAGCAGGATGCTTCTGAGCTCGATCCAGTTTCTCAGCAAGAGCAGCAAGAACAAGCAGTCTCACAGATGGATCCGCGTGGGAGGGAGAAAGGATAAAAGTCTGCCTCGGGAGCCTGCTCCAGCTGCTACTGAAGCCTTGGAGGAGTCAGTACAAATTGGGCAGCTACCTATAAAAATCTACCATCGTGGCTTTTTTGGAAGCCCTCTTCTCCCATGCCACGTTTTCCCTCTCTCCTAGTATTTCTTCATTTGAAAGAGTTCAAATCAGATAGCTCAAAGTAGCACTCGATAGAACATAACTGAATACGTGAGTTTACAGACAACTTCCATCACATTTCTTCATTCCTTCCTTGTAGAGGAAGGAAATGATTAACGTACAATGATTCAGAAGCACAAAAATGAGAACTCCTTCTCAATATTTGACTTAGAAGTGATAAAAATTGGTACACTCTTCTTACTCAAAACCCCCCTAACAACATTTTTGGTACCGGGTAGAGTTTGTGTGACCAGAAGACAGCAAGCTCATCTCACCCACTGACACATTCCCATGCGAACTCCAGAGCAGCTGAAGCTCGCTATCGATGCCCATGATTGAAACACAACACTGACAATATATTAAGATCCCCCTCACCCTTAATTCATGCAAAGTTTCGACATCTTGCAATGTATCCCAACATTTTAAAACTCACCATTGAATCGTTATCCTAAAACCCAGTTAAAGAATTTCAGCAGCACTGAGATCTCTCCACTTTCCTGACACCCACGTGCCGGATCAAAGAAGACATTGGCCAAACCCTCTCCTTCCACACTGCTAGCACAGTAAACATCGAGGTGGGGGGGAGGAAAGGAGATCATGATAGAAAGTTCATGGATCTAGTCACTATTTTTCTGTAGGCTTGCTCAAGAATGCAGTTTTCAGAGTCTGTTCTTCACCTGTTTGTGCGCACATACACAACCTTCCTCTCTCTTTCGAAACAGGCTGATAAAACCAAAGGATACCGACACTTTTATGTAACTAGTTTGAGGAAACAGCTGAAAACCTTCAGCTTGCCAACCACATTTTCACTAGCACTGGAGAAAAAAAAAATTTTAAAAAGCTGCTCAGCTTTCTCAACTGCTAAAGCTGAACAACTCAGAGTTCTTTACCTGGGTTGTTTTTCAAATCCTCATGCATAAGTAGGGAAATGCAGGGAAAAACATACACCTATTCTATTCATGTACTTCAGCTGTTACAGCCCACATCTGAACTTCTTGTTCCTTCTGACAAAGAATCAAAATTACTGGTCACTAGCTGTGCCTAACCCATCTGGTCTACCAGCATAAAATAACTGAGTACATGTGTCATCAATCACTGCTAATTACTTCATTAACTTGGAAAAAGAAAATTGATTTTTTTTTTCCAAAGAACAAACATTGTTTAAGGTTAGTCTAATTCTTTTTTTTTTTTTTGGTTCTAATTGAATGCTATCTGATTACCAAGAGAAAAGAATTTCATCTGAACACTAAAGCAACCCTGTCACAAAACTCGTGCAATTCTTTTGTCCAGTAAAACATTTCCCCAGGTTGCTTTTGGAACTGACTACACTGCAATGCCAGTTTTAACCAGCATTTAGTTTAACCAGAAACTTAATTACCCATGTTCTCAAATACTCCGTGCTCACGGCGCGAAGATAACCACGCCGCCTTTCCCACCTACTACCACTGTGCTTTTTAAGCTCTGACCTTTGTCATGCTCTTGGAAAGAAAAAAAGCCTCAAGGTCTCCACAAACAAGTTGCATCATTTTCAAGTGGACATTTAGCCCTCTGCTGTTCGCTACAAAATAAGGACACACAGATATTACAGGGGGTTGCGCATTTTAATCTGTGACACGTTTGGGTTTTTTTGGCGCGGGGGGGTGCCTGCTCACCCAGCCCTGCTCTCTGTGAAGAACCACTCAGCTCGGTTCTCTATGACATTTTTTCTTGCCCCAGTTAAGTGGCTTAAACACTCATTCCCAACCTTCAAAAAACTACTTTGTTTGAGGACAACCTGATGCCCTTTTCTAAATCTGGAATGGCACACACCACCTACAAAAACCCACTGATTAACGTAGCCTCTTTATGGCACTGGCAGGAACGTATCGCCAGCTACCTCTGTTCACATGCACATCCCCTTTCGCTCCTGAACTCGTCTCCCACGAGCCTGACCCACAGAAACGGGGCTGTGCTTGCCAAAAAAACCACTGCAGGGAAGTGTGCAGACCTCATACAAGCAGCCTCGACTTTGCCTAATGCCTAGTTCATCAGACAACAGCACACCCTCACCCACAAAAATGAGCATCGTGCGACCCCAAGTTTACATCTTAGTACCTTTTACTATTTCTGTCTTACGCTCAGGGCTAATACTGTTACCAAAACTTCACACTTCCCACAGCAACGCAGTAATCCAGACCCCAGTCCTAATGAACTTTTCATGTCACTCTCACTTCTATCCTGCCTCTCTTTTCCTACAATCAGTGCATTACATAGTTGCTTACGCTCTTATTCAAAGGATCTTAGACTGGGCATCATCTAAACACAAATTTTACAGATGACCATAAAGGATATTGCACTGAACAGGGGGAAAAAACCAAACAAACAACTTTGCCTTTAAAGTGCAATATAACTTTTTGGTTTTATTTGTTGGGAAAAATCTTTTCTCCTCTCATCATCAGCATATGGAAAGCGCTGCTGGCATACACCTCCAAAAGCATGACAGAGCTGGCAGTCAAACCCTGGAAATTCAGATAAGCGATGGAGTACTAAAAAGCTAAGTCAACAGTCATTTTTATACGGTAAACTCAACTTTAAACGGTAGCTAGAATATTTTTTTCTTTAAACGATACATAACACTTCAGTTAGCAGCAATTTTTTGCCTTTGAGAAAAAAATTAAAAAAAGAAAAAGAAAAACAAGAGGAGAACTGCCTTTGCTTAAAACACACTGCTTTCAGGCTGGGTTTCTCGGGCAGCCCAGCCAGCCCCCAGGGGACCATGACCCCTCAGGGCACGGGGCACTCCTGGACACGCTCCTCAGTCCCTGCCTCATCTGCCAAAGCTGCCACGGCTTCGAGCATGTGTCTGCTGGGAACTGAATGGGCAGCGATCTCCACGGGAAGCTGAAGTCAGCGTATGGATTCCACGTTTTCCACTTGCTCCACGTTTCAATTACAAGTCACGCTCTCAAGCCACAAACACGTCCAGAACAGAAAATTAACACAATCAGCAGAAAAATGTAAATTCCTGCATTGTACCCCTCGAAGTAGGCTTAATTTTTTAATAAGCCACACCGCCCTTTAATAAAAACTAGAATCTTTGGTCAAATATTTCAAGCTTGCATCTGACAAGCAAGAAAAGCAAGGAAGGAACAACTGACATTACTCATAGTTCAGGGGGTTTGGGGTTTTTTGTTTGTTCTATAATTCCATCAAAGCAAAAATGGACAAACCCATTTTAAAGAAGTACATGCAGGTTACCTTTAGAGAGACAGGGGACATCAAACTTTTGAGAGTTGCTTCCAACACCAGGCCTGTTATTTAGCTCAGAGCAAAGGAAGAGCTCCGTGTACTTTATGATTTACACCACGTTTTATATAGCCCATTTTGTCTGTTTGCACAACACGAACACGGCAAGACAAATTGAAATTGTTACTCAAAATAAGAAAGCTGGATTGTAAAGCCACAAAAACTGGGACATATTTCAAGGACTGATAAAGTATCTGCCACGGGATTTTTTTTTTTTTTAAGATGGGTTTTAAAACACTGTCAGTTGCCAGTTGAAAAGACAGACTTACTCTCAGTATCCTCAAGGAAGCCTTAGGGCCCCAGCTTAGATATGCAAGGATTCACATTATCCTAATTTTCTGTGATCTAGATTAAAATTATACTGCTGGCTTTACACACTACACAACATAGGCACAATATTCTTCCCCATAAGACACTTTGAGGGAAGGAAACAAGCAAAGTCATTTAAATCTGGTTTCATCCCTCTTCAGCCTTCTCTCTCCATTTTTAAAACACCAGAGCTCAAATGTGAGGGTCTTTTATTCAGTCTTCTGGGTTTGAGGATTTTGCACCTTCGCGTGCTCCTAAATACCCTCCCCAAACCTTCACACCAACAGGTTCAGCTACCACACAATCTCCTTGATCTCCTGCTAATTCCAATACTCTCATATAAATGAGCAAGAAGGAATACAAGATACCTTCAAAATCTTTGTTTCTGTTGTTTTTCAATGTTAATTTGGATGCATCTTGTGTTATCACGAAAATAACAATTAGTAAGTTACATTATGCCAGAGGAGAAAAAAAAAATTTGGCTTGATAGTCAACGCTATCAACCACCACCAGCTACCGCCACAGTCGCTTTCTGTAGGAAGTCAGTGAAAATGCAAAAGCCATCTATCCCCTCAAAAGACAAATAACTCCTTTAGATTTTAGTCTGAAAATTTACATTTCAGCACCAGTTTTAAATGCAAGCAACAGTCCAGGGTCACTGCAAAGCAAACACGACTCCCTGTTACCGCAGAACGCTCTGCATGCAGAGCACACTCCAAGGCTGGGGCGGAGGGGAAGGAGATTGTGAGAAATTTTTCCTGCAATGGAACGGGGAGATAAGATCGAGTGAAACGGAGCAGAGGCTGCTGACATAACGAGGATGCACAGAAGCCAGCAAACGTGCACATATGCAGCCATTTCTACCGAGAGTTCAAGAAGCCAGTAACATTCAAAACCAACTTCATTTCTGCAAATATATATTGCATTAAAGCAAGAGAGACAAGTCCGGCACGGAAATGTACAGAACAGTTTCCTTTAACTAAGGCAGCTTTACTTCTCACTCAGGGAAATACTGAACAAAGGTCTCTGTCCAAAAAACGTCCCCACCTGTGACTATCACAATATTTATGAATGACTCTGGACATTCACCTTTTAGCACTCTAATTCGGAAGTACTATAAAAAAAAAAGACTCCATATAAAGCTGTAAACCATCCTGACAAAGCTGCATCAATTACCAGTTAGAAACCCTTACACAAAACAGGAAAGGGCTTGTTGCCCCGAAGCCACAAACAGCAAATTTCACACAAGATTTCAGAGAGAGGAGAAAATAAAGGCTGTATTGACCGTGCATCCCTGAAGACAGATATTACAGAGCGAGAACTGAAGTTTACGTGACTTGATAGCAGATGATGAACTCGGGACAGCCGTGTCAAAAAGGCAGGACTTGGACACCCGCCTGTTGTCCCTGAAGCTTTGAGAGACACACCCAGCAGAAATATACACATGAAAATACAAAATTTATTTATATACACATGAAATACACATGTGAAATAATTATGTACACATTAAAACACCAGAGCTAAAGAAAGCGTTTCTTTTTATTTTCACCTCATTTTACCCACCTACCAGCTCTGAATCAGAGAGACACGCTCAAAGGCCAGTGTTCAATATAGCCCGAGACATGCATTTTGCACATTTAAAAGCAAGAGCAAAAGCAGCTCTTACCTACCATGGCACAGACTGAACTCAGCTGCAGTAATTTATTTTATTCAACAAGCCTGTTTCCTAAAAGAGGGGGGAAAAAAAGTACTCCACTAGGATACCTGCTTGACAGTCCTTGGCTTCTCTTCTACAATGAAGCAGACGGGGAAGTCAGCTACCTAACAATAACAAGCATGGGGAACTTCAGTAATTACCAGTATCAAAAAATAAGAATGTACAAAAGCTAGGAAGACGCTAAAAAAAAAAAAAAAAAAGAAAGAAAAATCAGACCTTTCCAGGTTGAATAAGCCTCTTGCATACGGCACAACACAACAGAAACAATTCACCCAGGAACATAAAAGCCACTGCAGAGAGATTAAAGCAACCAACAACTCTCCAAAAGCAGGACTTGCAGCCAGCAGCGAGGACTCGGGTATTACCACTTCCAGGAAACTGCCTCTAGATCGCTCCATACCTGTGGTAAACATCCCAGACGGCAATTCCAACGAGGGATCGCTCGGCAAACCCTCACAGCACCGCAGCTCTGGAAGAAAGGCTATGACAGAGCGAGCTTGCTTGGCGGGGAGGCTTAGACGGAGACACGGAGAGGGCTGGCAAGGGCCTGCTCTGGGAGAGAAGAGCCACGCGAGGAGGAGAAGCGGCGGCGAAACGCCAGGCGGTGAAAGGCCCGTGCTCGGAGCGTGCCCTTTCCATCACGGCCACCCCCGGCACCGCGAAGCTGCCTCCCTGCTGCCCAGCGAGCACCCGGCGACAGGGCTTGCAGGCTCTCTCATTCCGTAGTCCTCCTGCAGCTGCGGGAAAACATGAGAACCTTTTCCTACGTTCGCTCGAATTTCACACCCACGCTTACTGGTCGGCTACAGCATATGCTCAGTGTTGGGTTATCCGTGTTCAGAGGCTGTGGTAATTTAGACTTTTGTTGCCAGTGTTAAGAACGAGCCTCAGAGCTATACGCTGAGGCCCTGGAATTTAAATATACGATAACACTGTAAATAAAAGGAAACAAATTCCTTAAGGAAAACCTTTTTGCATGCCAGATCAGTTCCCAATAGTAACTGCTCTGCTTTGACAAGAGATAAATATTTACAGTCTAGAACACAGAACACCTTGTGCTGCAATACTAGGAATGTAAGTCTCATCAGTCCCCAGTATACTTAAGAGGTTATTTTGATTTTTCCCTGTCTAAAAAAAACAGAAAAAAAAAAACCCAACATGACAATCTGAGTACTTAGAAGCACACACATTAGTCTGCTCATTTACACCACCAAAATGAAAAACTGAAGGTAGTCACACAGAGAAATTGTCAAACATACTGAATCCAGAACAGATTTTCACAAAAGGAGACCTCATCCCCCAGGGAATGTAGACAGTTTACAGCAAAAGTCTAAATTATTGCCAAGAATATGCTGCCTTTTTCTTTTTTGTTTTATTTAAATATAGCCTAACTTGTTCCTCTTTAAAGTTGCTCTAGTGAATGTAAACCTTTCCGAGCAGGGCAAAAAGGCAGCAACGAAGATCCAGCACCAAACTCCTCGGACTGGAGGAGGTACCATACCAGGAATGCCCTCAGACGAGGGGAAAAAGAAAGCTCAGGCCTGAGTTCAATAGACTATCAGCTCCCAGTGTGCCTCCCAACCTACTGGCTCGATCAGCTCCTTCCAGCAAAGGAAAGAATGTGGGGAATGTCATTCATAATGGCACTTGGGAAGATCTAGGAATGGAAAGTATACAATAACTGGATATCCTTCTCACAAGGAGGGGTGATAAGCCCCAGGCAAAGAAGATGCTCTCATTTCCAGCATTAGACAGCCATGTCTCAAGTCGCTTCGATTTTCTGTCATTTTACATGAGGTAAATACCTAATTAATCACAGATGTACTTTCTCCTATACCATCTATGCAGTCCTAACTCCAATTTCTAACAGGACTTGCACAAGGAGAGCCTGGTTTAGCTGTTACGCTACAGGATTTTATATCTGGAGTGTAATATTCCTCACTCGATTGCTATTCGGGCTTTTATGGCACATACCTTTGAAGTGTGGCAGTTCAGCCACCGGTAGGCTTACGGAAGAGGTCGATGTCTATCTGAGAGTCTCAGTTTTCTTACTTCCTTCTCCTCTTACACTGGAATTATTACCTTGGGCAAAACTTTACTGCCTTGACCTCACTCACACCACGGTCAGCATTACTCCACGATACCGTCTCCGCAATCAGTCAAGCGCTCTGCCTTATGTTCTGTGCACAAGTTCTTCATTTGCTCCCCTGCCTTCAGCATCCCCGTGCGTCAGTTTATTTTTAGACCAGCATTTTTATAGCAAAGACCAGAAGCAGCACACTTTCAGTGCCAAGATGAATTCAGCCGAGATTTGCAATACCATCAATAAATAAGAACATTTCAGTCTGGTGGTCACAGAAAATTGGTAGTAGCTACACGTCTGCCATCCAGTACGACTGTCAACCTCTCAGGCACTCTTTGCAGTGCTCTCTCCCAGCTGCCCCACACAACCACCCCCCCAGGTTACCAGCCAGTTCACAAAGATCACCCTAATACTGCTCAACAGGGATTCATATCATCCACCTTTCTCTATCAAAAGAATGGGTTGTGCTTTGTTTTTTCATGTGTGTGCAAGCTTTCTGCACCAAGAAGGATTTGATCTCCCCCCCCCGCCCAAACAGAACATGAGCTATCTTTAACTTGTAGCGCCACAAACCAGACACAAGAATTAGATTCATCGGATACCACCAGCATCAATTTCTGTTTACAAAGCAGAACCCAGCTTTGTAAATCTTGGCAAAAGGTACCCACATGCCGCCACAGAAGTGAGCAAGATCATGTAAACCCACCTAAAACCAGCAAGAATTGCTCATAAAATTGCACAGTAGAAGTCTTTTCTGTTTTCAGTGATTCACGGTATGTGTTCATGAACAAGATTTCAACTTACAAGGCCATCTTCTTCAAGGAATACTTTACCCAAGAAGAGAGCTAAACTTTGCCCTGAAATTCCACCAATACATACACCGACATAAGCCTTTTTGTCTACCTAACCAGAAGAATCTAGCTCTTTTGAATCATGCTAGGCTTGATAATTTGTAATGTAAAAACTCAGATTACCATTCTCTGTCACAAGTTCGTAGTTTTTGCAGAGCTTCAAGCAAGCAGTTTTTTTTCCCTAGTGCTAAGATTTCATTCACGATCACGATTAAGCCCACTACCAAATGCTCTGTTCAAGGCACAGGGAGCAGATGAGGCAGCAGCCTGCCTTCAGTTCAGTGCATAGCACTGACTTCTGTACAAGGATGAAGAAAAAAAACAAACAACAGAAAGATGGGGAGGACAGCCCACAACAAAGCGTTCGATACCTACCACGTGCAATCAGAATTAACACCCTGCTGTTTACTTCTAATCCTCTCTCTCCTCCTTTGACAGTGCCTCCACGCTAAAAATCCTGTGGCAGTCTTCATTCAACTGTATCCTTCAGCCTCTACCAAGATCTGACAGCAGGTAAGAGTTGGGGGAAATAAATACATAAATAAAATTGTCTCTCAACCAAAGCATTGCCATTAGATTCAAAGAGAAAACCAGTCTTGGGCAGAAGTGCACAACAGAATCCATATGGAAAATAATTTATTTTAGGAGGCTCATTTACATCAAGTAGGTGTAGAAAAACTGAAATGCAAATGCAGATCATGGTAGCCAATTTCTATTCCAGTCCACTGGAAGGATCAGTTACTCAGCAGGATGTCTAACACTGGAGCAAACATACCTGTGTGTGGCCTCTTCACCTTGCTCTCCCTTCCTCTTTATCACACAAGACACAAATCTGGGCCTTGCTTCATCACACAGCCGCTGAGGAACAGTAGCAACGGGACTAAACTTGGGAGACCTTCAAGTTAATTTGTGACAGTATTTACTTTTATTTTCAAGTCTATGCTGGATGGAGAAGCAAGTCTCCTTTTAAGAAAGAAGTTCTACCTATGCAGTGCTCTAAAACACAATCCAGCCTGCAGGAAAGCTCAGTTTTACCTACCAGTTCTCCTTCTAGGCCCTCCTCTTGCCCAACACTCTGCACCACAGGTCTTCCCTTTCCACCAGTTCTTGGGAATTCGATCATCTTTACATCCTTATTGGTTGTAGTTTGAGCCACTTGCGTTCAAAGTCAAGGCCAACAGTCCATCTTTCATCCCATCCCACCTCCCACCAAATCAGGCAGTGTTCACAAATACCTGCCCCACTGCTGCTGTGTTTCCAGAGTGGAGGCTTTTCCCCTCTCACCGTTCTGAGCTATCAAGCTCTCAAGCCTAAATTTCACAGATTACTCCATTTTTCAAAATCCTCATTGTTTTAAAGGTGTTAATAATAAACTTTTCTTCATTTAGCACTTCACTTCCATGCATGTTATTTGAGCAGAAAGGCAAATCTCATGGTCCTACATTTTATATGAACCTGGAGCAAGAAGGCCAGTCTTTTTTTTTTTTTCCCCTCGCTGCAAGAACTACCTGTATTTGGGATTTTAACAAAATCCAGAACAAACACTAGCAAAAACTAGATAACTGTAGCTCTCATGGGGGAAAAATGTAACTTTCCAAACACTTTGAAAAACACTCCCTTTCTGAACACTTGTTGGGAACCACATACAACAGAATTAATTCATTGTTTCAGGCTTACATTTTTGATCCTTCTCTTGGAGCGATGCACACAAGATGGAAAGTTTTGTTGACAAAACACCAGAACTAACGTGAGCGTTTTTCTACCGAGCAAATGCAACAAACTATTTTAAGCATACTAGGAAAATGGAATATAGTAGATGTTAACTAGCTATAGATAACAGTGTGAAAGCTACAGGCTTCTATGATGTAAAACAAAAAGTTGGATAGGAAGACGACAACTTGGAAAACAAGAAGAGAAAGGGGAGAAGGGTAATGTGCTGTCCACCTCTAATCCTACGGAGTGAAATTGAATAACTGCTTATTCAACACAAAACACTCGAAGACATTACTGAGGGCACAGCTGCGATGCTACACCTTAACAGAACGACAGAATGTTCGGACTTGGAAGGGACCTTGAAAGATCATCTAGTCCAATCCCCCTGGCAGAGCAGGATCCCCTACAGTGGGTCACACACCTTCCTACCAGCATCCTCACACACCACCGCAGAGAGGACAAAGACTCATCAGTGAAGGCAAGTGCGACACCCCGCAAAATCCTGCGGTCCAGGACTAGCGACAGGCCAGTTATGAATAACTGCTATTTCTCAAATTTAAGTTACTGCAAATTGTATCAGCAACCTAATGCTATCTTGTGCGTTTGATAAATGAACTCTGATTTTACAGAGAACGAGTCACGGTATACTAACGTTCACAGAATTTAACAGTAATTAAGTCTTACTGACAGACACCTCATTAAAGCACCAGTTTCTCAGAAAAATTAATAAAGTGAATTATTTCCTACGTATGAAATATCAAAATTCTTCACTACTCATGAAACATAAATGCAGTTAAATTCAATTGGGTGTCAGCGTTCACCAGAGTGAAAAAGTGCCATGCTTACAAAGACCATTTAAAACAATACATGGCTGCACTGCCAGCACCCAATCCGAGATGTTCATCTCCCAGGCACTACTTTATCCTACGACTGCAAAAAACCAAAAGCCCTATGATACAATTTTTCATCCAGCAGCTTCCTGGCTTGTTACAAAACGTGCAGACAGGCACATTCAGGCAAGGTCTACAGGAGACCAAACTTGAAAGAAAACAAGAGACTGAACACAACCACAAACCCGAACACAACAGACAGGCTGTACCCAAGGCAGATCCTTCCATCTGCCATTTCAGCCAGACACATCTGCAACACGGAGAGATGAAATGCTTGTTGTCTTCCTAGACATCACCACTTCATGGGCAGCACTCTGCCAGAGCAACACTTGGTCATATCCTATGGGATTGTCCAAACTACTGCAATGATGCCCCGAAGAGAGAAGCCCTTCCTTCCTCAGACCTTGGGTAAGCTACGGTAGCTGCAAACATCACCTTCAGGCTACAGCTCCTCCCAGCATCTCTCTGGCTCGTTGCTGGTCCTCAACCAAACTAAATGACTACTTTAGAAAACTCTTAAGGTAAAAAAAAAAATTTAAAAATATTTTTTTTTAAAATAGCACGACCTAATCTTGACCAGACTAGAAAGAGGCTTCTTAATAGCCCAAGATCCAATTTTCAAACTGCAACTTTGGGGTTTTTAAATACTTTTTGCATGAGGAACAAAGGTTCAAACATTCGATGAGGGTAAGTGTGCCCATGACCACGGGTCAACACACATTCCTCTGCACTAGTAGATGGCAGTTTGAAGCAGATTTTAATCAAACTTCTCCGAGGCAATACTCAACAGGAAAACATGACAAAAAGTAAAGTTGATCAAGATATGTTCAGTAATGAATGCCATGACAAAAGGTCCGAATTTTTACAGAGGAAGGCCAAGCTGTAATTCCTTGCAAAGGGAAAACCACAGAAGCTTTCCAAGAGATTTTACAGTCCTAATTGTTCCCTTTTTCAACATCATTATGCAACTTCTATGTGCTTTCCTGCTTCTCTATTCCCCTTATTTTACCCATCTCCTCCCTCAAATTCTGAATTTCACGAGGCAGCCGCTTGTAGGGCAGCCAGAAATACAGCACGTATTTGTCTCTTCTCCTCCTTTTGGTTTAAACTGCCCAAGTCTTTCCGGTGAAGAAGCACTGCCCAAAAATCTGCTTGCTATTCAAGCAGTCCTGGCAAGGACAAGCATCACTTCATGAATCATCTGTTATATATTGCCTTATCAACATGGTCCGCTGCAGGATAAAGTAAACCTGGCCCTCTTCAGTGTTCACAATCAAAATGCAAGTGGCATTAATTACTAGAGCAGTCTGAGCAGCTTCCTCATCCATGGACTCAAAATATAGAAGCAATACACGTAAGAGACAATCTAAATCCAATCAAAATGCTAAGAAGTACTTCCTCCACCACCATGCACAGCTTTAATTTTTAGCAGACTATTTACCCCTTTTACTAGGTAACAACATTGCCATATTTCCGATTATTAAAGCAGACAGCTTTAGTGTTCCTGCTGTTCCTCAGCTTAAACAATTTGAGGCAAGACCACGTATTTTTGTGGGTCGTGTCCCCCCCCCCCCCCCCACCAGACCGCTGAGAAGAGCAAGCTAGCCAAGGAGAACCAGGTTCCTTTGATTGCTTTGGAGCATTGGTATGCTCGCACCTGGGGAATGTGGAAGCAAAGGTAAATGGAAAACAGAAGCTATCCATTAGGAAAGCAGACTCAAAACTGAAAAGCAATTTTGAATTCAGTGATAAGACACATCCTGTCAGCTTCTCTGTCCGGTAAAACACGCTTTTACAAAACAGCACAAACTCAAAGAATTCCAGCAGGAGTCTGATAAAACCCAACGGCTGTTTTTATAGACTAGGTAGCAAAATCGAAAAAGATTACAGGAAAGCAATGGGATAACTGGAAACAAGCTAAAGATGAACTAGAGAAGCAATGAAGTAGAAGATGACACCACCAAAGAAGCCAACAAAAAGAACACTTGGCAAGTATTTAATGAATGTCACTACCAGTGTCCAAATAGCACAAACCACAAAGAAATACTAATCGAACATGTTAAGTTTTGCAATTTGGAAGAGGCTAGCAACACATACTATTCAGCAACTAAACATTTCTGGTAATATCACTGTGTCTACTCAGCCATAGATGCAAGACAAGTAAAAATATGGTCCCAAGGGTTTGGGGGTTTATATTATACATATATATATATATATATATATAAAAAACACACACAGTGCCAAGGAGTATTTATTTCCAGTAAATACAAAAAAGCAATGCCAAGGAATGTAACATAATCACTTCTTTAACTGGAAGACGACACCAAAGAAATGTTTTAACCCCAAGATTAAGATGGCACAGGTGGGCAGTGAGCATTTGAAGTTTTCAAATGCTGAAGAGAGCACCACATCTGCACACACTTAGGCCGCTTAACTCAGACAGACGTACGCTATCCTTGAGAAAATACGAGGATAACTAGTTACTGTGACCTTACAAAGGTACAACACGGCATACAAGCAGTAGAGGAAGGCTTCAAGCAACACAAAATTGCCAAAAATTAAGCCAGCAGTCTTTCAGTGGAGCAGGCACGATATTCATCTGATCAAGAACAAAAACCCCACGTTAAATTGTTGGTTTGCCTGCTTAAGGTAAGGCTGTGCAGCAAGTCTTAGAGAAACTCAACATACTAGCTCCTTTTAGTACAAGTTATTTGATAAGCACATTTTTGGGCAAATCATTTTAAAAGCTCTTGCCTATTCTCAGCTCTGGAAGATGAAAGAAATTTGGCCTAGAATACCTGATCCTATCACATACTCTTTATTTGGTGGCAAGTTTTTGTCTCAACACTTTGTTTTAAATGTGTTCGGGCATGTTCACGCATAGAAAGTGTGAAGCTTCCTCAGATTTGAAGCCTCCAAGTGATCCTAGAGGTCAAGTTTCAGGCATTGCGGTAAGTTTCTGAGTCACAGATACACCTTAAGATGGCTTTTAAATGTCTATTCCCCAGAAAGCACAGGGCCCTTTCAAGTAGAGATTAAGAGGGTAACCTAAGCCAAAACCATGGACTCCTGCTCAATTTTAACCTTTAACAAGTCCTACTCCTCACCCTTGCATTTCGACATGCGACTGAAGGTTGAAAAGCTGAGATCAACTCCACCTTTTCAGCCGTCGGTAAACAGGCAGCTCCTGCGCTTCCACCTCTGCCCGTGGTACAAGGCAAAGCGAAAAACGAGCATTCGTCATGGGAGCTGAAAGTCACACTTGCTCACGCTGCTGCTGCTTTTTGAGGAGAGTGCAAACCACGAGGCAGGAAAGCTACCTGCTCATGGCGAAAGCAAAAAGGCCTCACAGGTTGACCAAAGCTTTCTTCCAAAACCACCCATAACCAAACACATGTCCATGGGACCTGCAAACCTCTTCCCATACAGATACTCCACAGGTTCAGGAGGCAGCCTGGAGTTCAAGCTCCTGAAGATCGGGGCAAAAAACATCTCTGTGAGACAACACACTGCAATCTGCCTAAACATCTCTTATCAGCTCCTGTTACTAGGTAACTTCTGGAGTAGTTCATCAATCCTCAGGTGTCTGTAAACATATCACTCCTAGTTAAAAAAAACAACACCTCATTTCAAGTGCATTGTTGTTTTTCCCTTTTCTGCATTAATGAGATGCTGCCCGTGAAACACGAGAACAGCAAAGCAGAAAGTTGCATCTTGGCCAACACAAAGATTAACACATGCAAGAAACCACTTTTTCTGGTTTACTCTTTTTTTTTGCTAGTAAGTCACCATTTAAAAGGCAAGCACTAAATACAAACAACTTCCACCTGCATTGCACATCGAGGTACTCAACCTGCTCTCTCCTAACCTGGGGCTGATGGACACTCCCTGGGCTTCTCAAGAACTTCTCTGCTTTCTCTTGGTGCTGACCACAGGTTCAGCAGCTCACACCTGCCAGTCTCCTTCTACTTTAGGACAGCCTGTTGGAGGTTGCACTACTCGAACACAGACTGCTCAATAAACATTTCCTCCCAAAGGAATAAAAGCTTTCACACCACACATACGCTTTTTCTTTCATGCCTCCAACCCATTAAGTAAATGACAGATTCCTCTGGTATTCTGAGGTTAATTTTCAAAATGCATTTCATGCATCTTCTAATTCGCCCGCTTTCTAAAGCCAAGTCCTGAAATGAAAGCAAAGAAATCATAGGATGGCAAAGTTGAATTTTAAAGATTTAAAGATGCAGGGATTTTTTTATTTTCCTCCCTAAATTCATACAGCCAAGGCCACAGCTTAATATCAGCAACAGAAATCCATCAGGTGCACACGCTAAAACATGCCATCCAAATATGAAGAAAAGCATATAATCCTGGAAAGCCACGTCCTTCCACATTTCACTTTATACAGAAAATCTGCAGTCACTAAAACTTACTCTTTCTAACTGGGTGGCATTTTACATTTCCAAATGTAATTGAGTGAACAGGTTGCCATGGTTACAGTAGGATTCTGCAATAACTTTGTTGCCTTGTAATTGCTGTATATTTGTATACAAGCAGCTGAGCTTTCTTAATTCAATGCCCTCTTAACTCTTTCAGAGAGGCTGCGAAGCGACAACATCAGCTTTTAGCCTGAAAACTCCGTACAGCGGCGGTGGAAACATCAGAAACGATTAAAACTCAGTGCCATGGCAGACTGCATTACGAAAAAGAAAAAAAAAAAGAACACGGAAAAACGTTGCCAAGAACCAGATTATTATATAAACTTCAGAGCTCCTTAGCTTTTAAAAATGTTGCTGTTAAAAAAAAAAAAAATCCAATTCAGATAATTAACTTCAGGTAGCTTTTGGCAACTACCAAAAGCACTTTGATGGCAGCAAATACAGCACAAGTTCCATTTATTGACAGCGCATAATACCAGTAAATCAAAACGCATTGGCAAGGAGATTATTCACTCAACAGCGAAATTCACTGTACCACAGACGGCCAAAATAATATTTGC
Source organism: Trogon surrucura (assembly GCA_020746105.1). Taxonomy (NCBI): domain Eukaryota; kingdom Metazoa; phylum Chordata; class Aves; order Trogoniformes; family Trogonidae; genus Trogon; species Trogon surrucura. The sequence goes on along the minus strand of CM036621.1, from coordinate 46,512,441 downwards.
TTCGTCTCTTCGGTCTCAAATTAGCATTATGAAGACAAGAGAATACAGCTGTTGTAAACAAGGATAAAATAAAGCTGCCTGGATATCCCTGTCGAGAAGAAACGGAGAGCTCCACCACCTTGAGCTGTGCACCCCATCCCAGATTTACAAGCGATTTTTCACATCCTGAATCCACCCACATCTTTCCAACACAGATCCCACTTCTTAGGAATGTTTTTAGACCTGTAATCCAGTCTGGAATATCAGGCAAGCCCGTAACATAAATGCACTCTCGCAGCCAGAAAACAAGCTTAATTTATGCAAATCTTTCAGAACAGGCTATTGACAAGCAAACAGAAACCAAGGGGGGAAAAAAAAAAAAAAACACCTCAAAACCCAAAAAACCAACACCTTTCGCATAGCGAAAGGTGTTGGGTTTTGGGGTTTTGCACAAAACAATTACGCAAGTGTTTTGAATAAACGGCAGGTTTACTTCCCTCTAAACGACACGCACGGAGCTATAATGTCAAATAATTGTTATGTAAATACATTTAGCTTGCTTAAGATGTCACGCTGCGCTCGCCACGCCACAAACACGCTCGGAAGATAACATTCAAGGAGCCGAGGGATTGCACAGCATCTTCCCTGATAAATTCCTGCAGCAAAACCCACACACAACTGCTCAGCAACACCTCCCTTCCCGCTCCTCCGACTACATTACAAGCTTTTTTTTTTGGCTTTTTTTTTTTCCCCTTCCCTCCTCCCTTGTTAATTCGCCGATGCACGAAGCGACACTTTGCATTTCGGAGCGGCGCAGGGTCTCGTTCTCCACCAGCAAGCCCAAACAAGGGGGATTTTTGATTTTTTTAGGGGGGAGAAGCCCTGCCTCGGACCTGTCACCTTCCCTCCTCGCAGCCCAACATCACCTCGGGACGCCCGAAACGCGCGGAGATGCTGAGCAAGAGACCCCGCGCTTTCTCCTCACAGTTTCAAATTTAAAAAAAATAATAATTTAAAAAACTATCTTTAATAATTTAGGGGTGGGTTTTTTTGGAGAGGGTTTGTGCCCCGGGAGGGTCCTGGGAACCTCCCCGGCCCGGTCCGGGAGCCGCTGCCCCGCAAGGCAGCCCCGGGCCCGGCGTGAAGCGCGGGGGAGCCCGGGCGGAACCGGCCCCAACAAAAACTTTCCCCAAGTCCCGCGTTACTGACGAGGCGGGGAAACAACCGACCCCCGGGCCGCGGCCCGCTCGGCGCCGCAGGGCCCCGCCGCGGGCGTCGTCCCCGCCGCAGGGCCGCCGCCGCCCGCCCCGCCGCACCGGCCAGCGCCCCGCCGCCCCCGGGCCCACGCCCTCGCCACAGCCCGGCCCGGCCGCCGCCCGCAGCACTCACCGCTGCCTGCATCGCTCCCCGCCGAGCCCCGCGCAGCACCGAGTCGGCGGCGGCGCTGCTCGCCCTGGGGCGGGGGGGGGGGGGGAGGAGGAGGAGCCGCGGCAACCCGGGAGGGGCGGAGCGGGGCGGAGCCAGGGAAAGAGGGGGCGGGGCTTACGGGCGCGCCGGCCCCACCCGCCTCATTCACAAAAACGCGAGCGGCGGGCAGGCCCGGAGCGCTGAATGGGCGTGAGCGCTGCCCGTCACGCCCCCTCCGGCCCGCCCACCGCGCCGCTACGCCCATGCCGGGGCGAGGCGCGCACAGGCCCCGCCCCGCCAAGAGCGCCACCCAACCAGCACGCGGCAGGAGCCGCCGAGTGGCTCAAATCCACCCGCCACTACGGTAAGGGCGAATCCGATTGGCGCCGGGAGCTGCCCATCAGCTTCTCTTCCCCCCCCCCTCCCCGGAACCCTCCGCGCTTCACGGTTGGAGCATAGAGGGAAAACAGCCGCGCGCCGCCGATCCCTTTAAGACCCCGGCGGCCGGGAGAGGCCCCGCCGCGCTTAAAAGTCGGCGGGCAGAAAACTGCGCGGCCTTAAGGGGGCCGCGCCGGGGCCAGCCGGGCGTAGCGGCGGGGGCGGCGCGGCGCGGGGAGAGGCGGCGGATCCCCGCGTACTGACCTGGGTGGCGGCGGGCGAGGCGGGTTGAGCTGTGCGGCGATGGCCCCCGGCGCGGACACCGCGGCGCGCGCGCCACCAACGGACTCAGCCCGTGACGGGATCCGCCATCTTGGAATTTTTAGATGGAGAGTCACGTGGTGCGACCATTTTTCCCACCGGCCAATCAGGAAGCGCGGTTTATTTATAGCCGCGGCTCCCTCTTTTCTTTTCTCCCCCCTCCCCTCCCGGCGCGGGGAAGGGAACCAATCAGGCCACGCCCTGGCCCACCCCGGCCCCGCCTCGTGGCGCGCGGCCCATCGCCTAGGCGACGGCGCGGGCCGGGGGGCTCCGGCCGCTGCCCGCCATGTCTGCGCCGGGCCCGCAGACCCTCAGGCACCGCAGGAGAAGCCCAGCCCGGGCCGGCCTCGAAGCGGGATGGGAGCCCGCGGCTTTCTTTGAATCTCCGAGGCCGGCCGCCCCCGTCCCGGGCAGGCAGGGCCGACCCAGCCTTGAGGCTGAGGCCCAGGCGGGCTGGGACCCTCCGTTGCCGGCTCGGACGCGGCCCCCGCGTCTGGCCTCTGCGCCCGAAGGCGGCCGTCGGTCGGAGAGGAGACAGGGCGGTGATGGAACCTTTGCCTTGCACCATCCCCTCCCGTCTGGTGGCTTTTGTCTTCACCCCAGTGCCTCACAGCCAAGGGAGATGGTGTGCAAGGCCCAGCTGCGGTGGAGAGGCCCTGCGCACGGGGCTGGTCTAGAAAGTCGTGTGAGTGCAGCAAACTCCTCTTTTCCCCTGCTGCTTCTTGACCCTGTATTTTCTTCCATGGTTTCATCTGTACCAAGAGGTGGAAACAGAAAGGAAAACTCAAATCTAGATCCATTTGGCTACAGGAGACACAAGGTGGAGGACAGAACTAGCAGAGAAATAGCTGTAGGTGATGCATTCTTTTGAAATCGATGCTTTCACTTGTAACAAGAAAAGTTAACACATCCTTTTGTCTTCTTAGGTAGTTTAGCATCTGAAACTATGGACTTTTTTGATCCTCAGGGTACTGATGGAGATGGATTAACTAGCAATACCAGAGAAAATGCAAGATAGAGTAGATTTGTACTATTTTAATAGAATATGAAACTTTTTTTGTCAGTTTTCTCCATCCAAGAGCCCACTCCTTTTTATTGTCTATTTAAAATGGCTGCTGAGTACACTGCTTTTAATAGCGAACAGCTGAATCAAGATATAAAAAATGCAAAGGAGAGAACACTGTTCCAAATCATTGCCTGAATTACCGAGAGTAAAAAGAAAAAAAAAGGAATTGTTCAGTTTACTTACCTCTACCCATGTTTTCCTAGCAACCGTTCAACATTTAATTGATTTTTCTGTTTTCTGAAGAATTACTCTATTGAACTGTCAAGCCTTCTCTAGTTGCGGTATCTTGATTGGCCAAGCCCATGGCTGGCACAACTCATTTCATTTACGTTTGGTTGTTTTACCTTTGACTAGCACAATGCCTGAAACTAACGTCACGCAACAAAGATTACATGGGAAGCAAAATGCTTCAGCATCTGTATTAGCTGGTGTGAGAAAGCTCAGCCAGGGGATACCTGTGACGTGTGCTCCAGTGGGAACATCCTGCCCGAGATGCATCAGGTAACCATCTTGGGCTTCACTGAAGACCTCACCCATGGCCAAGGAAAGTCTTAAGTTTCAAGTGCCATGGCATCAGATATTATTACTCCCTTTTTTGTGATGTCTGTTAACCTTGGTTTGAAAGTAAGCCACCATGGTGGTCCTAGAAAGATCACCCCTTTTCTGTTCAGTTCCTTGCTGTCTGAGGTGACGGCCACCTGCAAAAACGTTCAGCCCTCTCCCATCCAAATACGATTTGCGAGAGGCTTCTTGTGCTTCACATAGGTGGAGCCCTTGACTTGCACAGAGTTAAAGGAGTTCATGGTACCAGTCCCTTGGGCACAGTGGTCTGCTTTCACACCTCTGGTAGCAGTCAGTGTCCTAGAGTGCAGTCACAGTGCCGTAGTCCGAGCCCACTAAATAAGCGAGGACTTCCCACTTAGCTTTCAATGAGTTTCTTAACATCTTTGACTAAGGCAATATGAAACATAGCATTCCTAGTTGTAGGCAGCCATCCCAGCATGCTTCTGGTGGTTTTGATTAATTGGGTCTTGCTAAATTGTTTTTAAACTTCCAGATTTTCCTTAAAGAAAAATGAACTCCTGTAGTTCAGCCATCTGGATTTACATAAATTCTGGGACCTGACTAGAATTGCTAACAATTTTGTCCCTCCCTCAAAATTTACATGTACGGAGTAGCATATAAACACTGCTCTTTTTTTTTTTTTAATCTTTTTGAGATGTTTAGCAACTACATTTCCATTTGAAAGGACCACCCATCTAAAAATCCTTGCCGTATTGATCTGACCCCTACAGTTGTTTTTTTTGCCGTGCTGTGAACAACATGCTCGGATCTTGGCAGAGGTCAGAATTCCCTGACAGTTCCATCAGCAGTAGCATCCCATTAACTTAAGCTTACTTTATTTTTAAGAGATTAATTTATGGCTATCAACTTACAACAAATGTTACATTTTGATTATGCTAAGCTTGAGTATACAGGCAGCATGGCCTGCAGTTTTGGAGCATTCTCCCTGTAGTATGCACCTAAGAACACCGCTGGCATGAAGAGCGCCGCTTCTGCATAAAGCTGAAGCCCTTTTAGTTTTATTTTTAGCTCAGATCGGCTTGTGGGCTTGTTTGTTTGTTGTTCTTTGGTTGGTGTGGTTTTAGGTTGCCTCCTATGTTTGTTCTGCTATCTTTATTCAGGGCCAGTTTGCGTGCTCGCATGTATGTATGTATGTATGTATAAATAATCTTCTAAATTATTTTAAGTGTCGAGAGACCTACGGGTGTAAGTGCTCTAGGACTAGGAGGTTTTTTCATGCTGACCGTGTGGCTGACAAGGTAATATTTGCAAAGGCTACGAGTTCCTCAGTGGGTCTAATGATGGGTGGTCAGAGTAGGACCCGTCTGTGGCTGGCTGCCCTCTCGTGCGGCTCCCCATTTCCGCTACAGCTGGGACATGGTTTCTTCACCAACGTGGGTTACAAACAACATTTTGCCTAAGCGGTAACTGCAGTTTCTAAACGTAGCCGAGCCCAGAGGTACCACACTGTGTCCCCCACCCTGAACGCTAAGGGTTGGGTGTCGCACTGCCGACCCATTCTCTTGGCCGCAGACTGCAGAGGCTGCTTGCCCAGCCGCATCGGTCGCCTCCAGTGCTTTTCTGCGTTGCTGAAGTAGTTTACAAGGAGGAAACAAGAAAATTGTGCCCTAAAAGTTGCCATGGAGTGTAAGTTTTATCTTCCCAATTTGATTGATGCAGTACTAGTGGCTGTGGGTGTGAAGATGTGTATCTATTAATATCCAGTCTAGGCTAACCTGTGCATAATGACAGAAAATTAAACCTTGTCATTGTTCATGTAAATTAGAGCTCAGAGATTAACAAGAGAAAGTATTCTTCCTATATATTAAATCCAACTGTATATAGCATAGTCTGTTTCTACTGTAATTGCAGCTGAAAAGTTTACTCAGAAGCCATTTCAAGTAAAAAATAAAAATTAAAAAAAAAATTGGCAGAGCTAATTCATAAAGACTTAAATAAAATGCAATTACAGAACTTCCCGCCTACCTCCACCTCATCTTTAGCTGAACTCTACTTCATGTTTGTCAGGAATGGTTCCTTTTTTTATGTTCTCAAGCAGGAAACAGCCATCACAACACTCCAGCTAATTTCCATCTCTAGTCACATGGATCTGGTGAAAGTAAAATAGGGTTGCTCGGCTTTCCACACTAGTCCTGCCTCTCCCACCACCCCCGTGGCCAAGAAAAAGCATATCAAGTCAGGAAGAAAGGCAGCAGGCACTTCCTCTACAGCCTCACCACCAAAGACCTATTCCAGTGTCACCTGCTCCTTTAGAGAGGTTCAAGCCTAGACACAAGTTTCTACCTGGTGATTTCTGTCTGTTTTCCTCCTGATCAGTTAGTTGCCGTCGTTGCTCTCCCTTTGCGTTTCTCCCCTGCCAGCCACCCCTCTTTGCTTGATCTACCGCTCCCATCTGTTCTGCATCCTTCTTACAGCGTACTTAGTTATTCCTTTCTGCCGTCAAAAAAAGCCCCAACAAGCCAACCAGACTTAAGACACAGCTGTAATGGAAGAAAGAATGTTAAATTTGCGTCACCCCACTCTCATGTTTCCTCTGACATACCTTTTTTGTGTTTGTCTCTTTTCCTGGTGAATTTCGCTTCAGCTGGGACTCCCTTCTTGTATCTTTGTACAATATGCTTGCAGAGAGAGACTTCTCTTTGGCGCTGTGCTATCTGTCTTCTGTGGAGAGCAGTTCTGTCTGGCTTAATGTGAGCTGTAAAGGAGAACAAGGTGGTTCTCCTCCACTTAAGAGAGTGCCTGTTGAGGCTGAAGAAGCCTGTATTTGGCTGCAGCAGGTATTTTTCCAGCTTGTCTGCAGACCAAACACTTCATCAAGTCTTCATCACTCAAGGAATGAAAAGCTTAAATTCTGAAGCATTAACAGCCAGTCCCTAAGAAACAAATGATTGCTGTTGTCTTGAACAACCTCAAGTCCCTGTCCCTACTTGGAAAAAAAAAAAGTGAGGGAAGTTCAAAGTAAAGGTCACGACGTAAAATTTTCTGTCCTCTTCACAGCTACACTTTTTAAAAAATCCTTCCATCGTATGTACTCTTTCTCAAGCTATACTCTTTTATTTCAGTGATATAACACGATGCCACCAAGTGCAAGAATTAGCGGCAGCAGCCTAGAGAGCCACACAACAGGCAGCGCTTACTTCCCATGCTGGAGGTTTAGAGGAGGCTCGGCCCAACACAGCTGGGAACTGGCGCCCGTGTGTTTGCCGCAGAGATGTCAGGTAGCTTAGCTCCAGCATGTTCCAACCCTGAATTACGCCTGGAAATTGCCATCCTGTGCAGTCTGGATAGCAGGGGCAACTGCTTTCTTCTTTGCACTGCAGTAAGGAAAAGTCACGTCACTGCTGTTTGAGAAGTCAGCGTAATGAAGATGTAACCTGAAAAAGGAGAGAACTTACCCAAAAAGCTTGCATACGAGAACTGCTAATGAAGATACATTGGATTGTTATGGCAGTCATTTCACCCAAAGTAAATTAAGTAAAATTCTTAAATTTCCTCGCTAAAATTTGCTTTGAACAATTTTTTGCTGTATTTTATAAACTTCTTATTTATTTAGCAATAACAGTTATGCTCTCAACTGTACTATATAGGGAAGAAATATACTGTAGCCGTTATAAACCACTGTCCTTACCCTGTTCTTACCGTGTCATCATCCCTCTTGATTAAACCAAAGAGTTAAGAGTATGAAAAAAACCTCTTTTCCTCTTCAACTGTCTTTTCAGTTCAGTCAATTTTATTCGCACACTAATGCTTAAATTTAGACGTAAACAAGAAATAAGTCTAAAATTAATCTTTGTGAAGTTGAGGCTATAATAATTGTTAGACACTCTTAGTTTACAAACAGTTGTTTTCTGATTATTAATATTGAAAAACAAATATTATTTATTTCCTTGGATTTTCATCCATGGCAGCTGCAGGGAGAAAAGTGTGTGTCTATAGTGGGAATTTTAGGGGAAATACTGATTAATTTTTCTATTCTCTTTCAACAAGAAGAAAAAAAAACAAACACAAAACAAAACCACACACACAAAAAAAGACACCTTGCATAATTCAGGATGAAAAACAATTGAAATCTAAATAAATGTAAGAAAAAACTGTGACAAAAGTCAACAAGTTACTTTTTCAATTAAAAAAACCCAACGTATGCAGTCTGGCCCCTGGGTGTTGGTTTTAAGCGAAGATACTGACTTGCAGCTGAATGACGAGTAGAATATTTTTCTACTGAAATATTGATAGTAGATTACACTAAACCACAAACTATCTCCATAAAGCCCATCATTTCTAATCCTAATGGTGTTTTCTTTCCCTTGGATGACTACTACATTCATGATATGATGGCTTTATTCTATCTGGGGGAAAAACTTTTTACCATACAGCTAAATTAACTTGTCAAAAGACTTCAAACTTTGGAAGCTTTTACAGCTCAATTCAAAGCTATTATTCAAGATTGAATGAGAAGGCTGTGGACTGTAAAAGCCGGCAAAAAAATAAATTTCACAAGTTGAATGGAATACTTACTTTTTTTTTTGTTCAGGTTGTGTGTGTTTCATTGAGCTGTCTCTCAGAAGAACTGTATTTTTTGCCTGTAACCCCCTTGCTCTGCAATGAAAGGCAGAATGCTTCTGTCTGCCGCTCTTGAAGCTGTGACCCAGTGCATGCTCTTTCACATGCACTTGGTTATATTTAGTTTGTGCCAACCTAAATAAGTGTCAACGGGCTCTCCAAAAATGTGGGGAGCACAAAAGAGAACGGCTAGCTGCTAAATCGAGGCAGAGCGAGAACACAATTAAACTTATTTTTATCCTTTTCTTTTAAAATAAGACCATAGACTATCTTACAGTCGGTTACAGCTTTCTCATGCAAATAAAAATGCCTGGCTTCAGCAGCAGCCACTGCCTTTAAGAAGCAGCAACTTTCAGATTTTGCAGACAAGTAGCAGCTGGCAGAGCTTGTACTTGGAGCCTTTCCTTTTGCAGACCCGATCTACTTTGGGACAAAGCTCCAGTAAAAAGCCAAGGCCAACAATTACAGCCCTTGGAAGGGAACCTAAAGCTCTCAGACCCAGGAGTCTCTCAAAGACCAGGCAAATAGATTCGCAGGCAAATGATGTGGCAGAACAAGTCCGTGATGGCCAGCACGGCGAGCGGCCTGAATGCAGTGTTCTCAGTGCTGCTGCTTGTGGCTGGTCTGTGGGGAATACTGAGCACAGGCACGAGTCTTAAATACGTCTTGTCACTAAGGCCTGCAGGGAGATTCTGCCGCTCACTTGGGACGCATGACTCGTTCTCTCCTTCAGAACCCAAATTAGAGGCACTTTACTAATTTTATATATGCCTAGAGCTTGCAGCCTTTTCAAGTGTTCAGAGCACGCAACCACAAAATGGGATCCAAGTTTACTTCCCTCTTCTGCCTGGCAGCTTCCTCCTCCCTAGAGGACTGAGCTGGTGATGGCACAGGACAACATCCCTCCTGTTGTGAGAGCAGGCTTCTGAGCAGAAAGGTGGCTGGGATGCATAAGATGAGAGAGCAGGCAAGATGGGAACTTCCTTAGCCGCTAGGCTATAGAGAGGGTTGAGAAACAATTTGGTTCTAAAATATAATCCGAGTTCAGTCTGGTATTGACAGGACCAGCAGCAGAGCACACCAAGATGCCCTGGGGCTTGGCGCTCCAGGTGCTAAACTCTGGGGAGCGCTTAACAGCTGCCTTCATAATAAGGTAGCAAGGTATCATAGCTGGGGGAAGAGCATCTTTGTACTTAGATTACTGAATAAAAGCTAACTGTGTTATTGGTTTGGCCTTTTTCTTTTAAGTGCCTTTATCCTACATCTAAAATAGGAATATCATTGTTTCCCTTCCTAAGAACAAGATGAGGATAAATGCACTGGGATTTCTTGTCCATTAGTGAGACACGTGCAGATGCAAACGAGACAGTAGAGTGTCAAAAAAACCCCAACACCCCAGACCATCATCAGGCACTTTTCTAATACATGGAAGAAAAGAAAACTTTAGGCTGTGGCAAACTAATGAAGTTGCTGACAATTTCTGCCTACTGTAGCTCTGTTCAATGAAAAGCAAACAGCAACGCAAATATCTGTGACAGCTGTAAAGGATCAGTAAAGTTGTCTTCTGTACCACTATATGCTGACATTATCCCTGCTTACTTCTGGCTGCTGGTTGGAGATGGCCACTTGACATTGCTGCTGATGAGCACACTTCGATCAAAGACCCATTAGGCAGGAGCTTTACTTTATGCACACAGAAGCCAAGACCAACGCGGAAACAAAGAACATCAACAGTGCCCAGGGGCAGGAGCTTGGTGCTGCTTAGGAGTAAATTATGTTTTGTTAGACTGTGGAGTTTTTTGAACAAGGGTACAGATGAGAAGCTGATTACAGTTTAAAGCAGTTGAGATTCAAAGGAGCACTGATAGACGATGGAGGTGGAAGGGCTAAACTGCACAGATCTTTCAAATTCCCAATTTTTTCCTCCTCTGTTTTGTTTTTCTAAAGGTTATTTAATCTCATTTCACATGGGTCACAGCTTTCTTATTTAGAGTCCATATATTTCCTGAATACGTATATCTATTAAAAGACTTTGGCAGCTGTGTTTTGCACTTGGCGAAACCTCAGTCGTCTTGTTTTCCCTTTCCTATGACAAAACCAAAACCACAGCTAGTTTTGAATTTGAACCCGCTAAGAAGTACTAAAAGACCACACATTTTCTCTGTCTGCTAATAGGGGAACAGTCACTGTGGTGTACCAGCTTTTGAGATCAAACCTTCCTGTTACACATCCTGTAGAGAAAGGGCAAAAAGACAGACCCAAAAAGAAGGAATACACGAACAGACGTGTGAACTGTGTGCACTCCGAAAGCAGTGTAGAGCATTATAATAAAATATAGCAAGGAGCAAAATCTACTCTTGCTGAGTACACCTGAATGCTTCCACATAAATAATCCAGAAAATTTCTGAAAGTTAAGGCCTGGACCTCACACTGGGAGGCTGGCTGTGGATGTGTAGGTCTTGTGCTGAAACATGTAATCTACAGATCATTCCTGGAGCACTGGTTCAGCAATTTATTCATGGACAAGGCATCTAAAGAGGGAAAATGCTCAGATTCTTATCTCTGTTCTTTAAGATTCCCCCCCCCCCAACACTTGTTCCTTCCCCGCTGTATCTTAAAAACTTATGCTCGATACAAGCACCTTCACCGAGTTCTTAAAAACCAACACAGCGGATCGAGACGTGCCAACCGAAGTACAAGTGTCCAGACTAGCAACAGTGAAACGAGATTGCGGAAAATGGTATCAAAATCATGAAAGGAATGTCTTGAAAGTCTGAAGAGTTATACTCAGGCCCTGTTTGGAACTATTAAATAATTGGGTGGGACTTTTTGATCTAACATTCTAATTTGCAGATATGTTTTTTAAATAGAAAGCTAAGAAATGAATATTCAGCCATTAGTGTTAAAAATTTTGAAAGTATTATGATCGGAGGTCAGAAGAGTTGAAACCTCTGCAGCCCCAGAAATGTCTGCATGTGTGTCCATAAAACACGGGCTGAAAAGAGAGGTACTTCTCTGTTCCAGAATCACGAGGTAAGATCAGGCCTCTAAAGGAGCAGGAGGTTCCTCTAACTTTCTTCTGGGGAGGAAAAAAAAAAAAAAAAAAAAGCAGACTTTACATTCTAAAAAGGAGCAGATAGCAGAAACCCCATGGTGCCATGGACTAGATTCAAGGAAAGGACTCAATGGGATAAAGTGGAAACTAAAAAACTGAAGAGTTTTTTCAAAAAGCTGTAAGGCAATGGAGACTAACCCAGAAATCAAATGTCAGTAATTGAGGTATAGATCAATAATACCTGCACTGCATAATAAGTGCTATATGCTTTTTCTTTGGGAAGAGGAAGAGTTTGCGGTAGGTGCCTCTAGAGGTGATATTGCAATGGGACGGGTCTGTATCGTTCCAGTAGCATATTTAGGTTGTTCACGCTGCAATACTCTGGCATCCGAAGGGATGAGGCACACAGATCTTGCTTCATGCTTATCAGGAGCTTCCTATCAGGTTAGCAGGTGGCCCATTGCATATTAAAGACTCAGTTACAAATACTGGTGGAAACTTTTTAAACATATGGATAACCTCCAGGAAAGCTACTTGACTGGCTGCGAAATCTAAGCTAGAATGAGGGGCAAGGCATGCTCTGGCTCATACACAGAGACTAAGATGCAATGACAATACGGTAGAAAGCATAGTGGGCCAAAATGGGGCTGTGCTTTTATATAAGGAAGGAGAAGAGAGGAAGTCAGAGCTTTTATTTTTCTGCTCATCTGGCCAAATGAACAAAGGACAAGCAGCAATTTGCCTGACTGCAAACTCAACACATGAACTAACTCATATTTTGGATAAAGCAAATAGGCATGGAAGAGTTATTTGAGTATGGCAGCAGAGGACTGGCTGAAGAGTGTGTGTTGCTTAGTTTTATACTTTCTTCTGAACCCTGCAAACCCTAACCACTTATCTCCAACACCAAAGCACAGGAATACTTTTTGTCACCTTGCCTTTGGTAAATCCAGACAACTGTTTCAGGAGAGATTATTTGTTACATTATCGCCAATGCTAGATGCTAGGTTGTTTATTTTGATCATATATTTCAATGAACAGTTTCTCCTGCAAACACTTGAACAGCTGTGGCTGATAAAACTCCTGGGTATAATCATGATGCTCTTTTTCCTGATATTGTCACAAATTTACCACTGAGTTTTGGCCTAGATGCTGGCGCTCTACAGTCAGCCAAAAATAACACAGAAATGGATATCCTTGACATGAGAAAAGCAAAAGATTAGTTTTGAGAGCTCAAAAATTCAAGAAATTGCAATTATCAGACCAGAGGAAGGAGCTGTGTCCAACACAGGTACATGAATGTACTTGGGACGTGACGCTATCGCTGCAGGCCCATTTCTTCGATGTGTGGCCATATGGATCTTGCCGCAAGACTGAAGATTTTGGAAGGTGGACTCCTATGGCATTGTGAAAGACATTCTCTAAGGTATCTTATGTATTTCAAAGCTGAATTCCCAGGAGCATCCATCAGTTTTGGGTGCCAAGTAAATGGCAGCTCTGTCCACTTAAAGCCTGACTGCCTACCAGTCTCTAAGTCACAGTCTAAAAATCTAGCCCGAGTTTTCTCCTCAAATAGAGATCACAGATCCAGAAACCACTTTAAAAGCGTGGGCATCCTTAACCTTGAATACGCAGCTGTACAGCGCACAAGGTACAGCTGCACACCTTTGGGAGGATATGTACTTGCAGCTCTTCTGCCACATACATCTTTTTGCAAAGCAACCCACCCACCAAAATGATTTTTTCAACTAGCGAGTGCAGCGCTCATGCGAGAGGCAAAGACAACAGGCTTTGGTACTGAATTTCCTTTCACACAAGCTGCAACCCCTTACAGGGCAAAGCAGGCTCCCTCTGACTGTCTTGCCAGCCCTTCTCAGCAGCAGCCTTGAAGACTTAATCCTAAAATTGCAGGGCTGTTCAGTGCCCTTCTCTGTTGATTCAATTGCGGGTCTGTCTGCGCTGGCTTTCAGCAAGGATGCCAAGCAAAGTGGTGGTTTCTGTGATGCAGACACTTGACCACCAGGACGAGACCACCAACTCATCTCACGTCGGTTACTGAACAGCCACTGGAGGTTTGCAGTGTTCCGTCACTGCTGGCCTGGACAGGGTTCAAACCAGCAACCTCAAGCAAAAAATGACCCCTCTACTTCTGATACATCCCCTCTTCTGTATGTTTTAATGAGCAAGCAGGGCAGCTCCCTATTACAGAATAGCAGCCTTACAGTTGGTTTTAAAGAAGCATTTTTGCTTCTCTGGGCTGGAGCCCAAAATCCCACTTGGAGTAACTCACATTCATGTCAGCAGAACAACCCCAGCCAAATATAAAGTTGCTTTTTTTTTCCTTTTCTCCCTTTAATTAAACTGTTATTCTCTCAAATATATTCAAGCGTTATCATCACTCCAAACTAAGAAAGATCACAGGTGAATGTTGCCAGTGAAATTTAAAACCAACTCAAAATAGATTTACTTTTAGCAGAAAGTATCTTTTTTTTTTTTTTTGCTGGATGCTTCCTCACCAAGCCAACTGTTAGAATTGAAATAGGGCAGGTTTCTAGACTATCAGCTGAAAAAGATGTTTTCTATCTGCTTTCCTCCTGCCTTCAGAAGACATACAGCATCCTCATTTCTCCAGGCTTGATTTAACTCTTCCCATTTGGGGGGGATCATTATGCCAAAAAGCATACCCACTTGCCACAGCTGCTCGCTTCACTCCCAGCACCGCTACAAGCTTTACTGGTAAACACAATTCTGCTCTGTCACTGCTGAGCAGGTTTGCTGGCACAGCTCTGCAGGTAGTGGTGTTTTTAGTATCATTCATGCACAGAAAGTCCAAACGCCAGTAGAGCAGTACTTACACCCAGCCCCGATGCCTTGAAGCCCTCAGCTCCCAGCAGCCCTTACCAAAAAAAGTCTTGCTACAACCCTTATCATTTTTTTTCCAGCCTACACGGGAGCTTTAAAGTGAGTAGTTTACAGAGATGCTGGAGAATGACAAGACAGAGTTAAAAAAAACCCAAAAAATAGAGTGGAAGTACACATCTAGTGCTCATTAACTGACTTCAGATGATATCAGCTTGCTGGCTGGGTTTGAGTGTTTTTTGGATTGTTTTTTTTTTTCCCCTGGCAGCTCTGGTGGGAAATGTTTTATTTGCTCAGTAAAGTTTTCACATGCAATATGTTGTTGCTGTTTTGTTCTGTTTCTTAAATCCCTTACCTATATATTTATTATAGACAGATATTATACCCTCGCAGTAAAGAAACCTTGCAAAGTGCTAGTTAACTTTTCAGAGCTGACTGAATAATACCATAAATACAAAGGTACTGAAATGACAACAATAAAGGGATCTGTACTTTGAACAATAAATATGAACTGTAGCTGTGCTTTGGATTTTATGCATGCTCTGGCTAATAGGTATTCAGCTTGTGTGGGCCACTGACATTTAAATAAACACATGTGCAGTCCAAGGAGGTTGGCTGCAGAGCCTCTTGTCAATTGAATCCAGTCCTAGGAACACTAATAGAGTGGTTCAGAACTGCAGAAATTCCATGCTGGGCTAAGCACTTCGTGATATCTCTCCTGAAACCATAAGACATCCTCAATGGAGCGGGGGGGAATTGACAACGGGGATGAGGAGGGGTTGGAAAATCCAAAAACACGTGGCCTCAAAGAGATGTTGAAAATATTGGTAAGAAAACTGTCTGCCAGCCTGCCCTTTGCAGACTGAAGAACTCAGCTTCGCTGGAACTGAGCTGGCTAGTCAACCTTAACAGCGTTCCTACACAGCATCAGAAAAAAATAAATTAAAAAATCACCTTTTAAACAGAGCCTTTTTTTTCCTCTTTGCAAAGCAAGGCCACAGAGTACTCTCATGTCAATTCATTGCTGATATGAAAAGAACAGGCTCAGGGGTTACAGGACTCAGGAGGATTCTGAGACAAGACCTTTCTGCAGCACGTGAGCTCCTGAGGCCATCTCTGCCTGCAAACCCAGGTTTGATTACGGTGGGATAAGCTTGATTGCATTTCTGGTAGGAGAAGGACTGAGGCTTTAAGCCTTTCTTTACTTGTTACAGCAAACCAGGAAGGAGCCTTAGAAATCAAAAATTATTTGGCAGCATCAGACACACTGAGGGGCTATAAGCATGATGTTAATCCTCAGTACTTCATTCCAAAATAAGAGAAAGACTGTGAAATGTCCCAATCGCTTGTTTTGCCTGGTGCACATAAGCCTTGAGTATTTGTGGGACATCGGATATTCTCCCTCACTGCTGTAGAGTACACAGTTTCATATCCAGGTGTTACCTCTTCTCAGCATGTCAGTGCAGATAAGGGATAACCCCGAAATAAGAAGACAGCAACTCCAGGGCTGTCAGCCTCTGAAAAAAGGGAAGCGGGCAGTTATAAAAAAAAAGAACAAAAAAAACCCCAACCAGACAAAAATAATCCAAAGGGGAATTCATTGAGCTACTTATCACTGAGTTTAACACCGAGCAAAGCAGTAGAGGCTGTGTAATAGCATTATAGATAATTAGAAAACTAGGATGAAAAAACATGCTTTTGGTAGCTGGAATCATGCCTCCTGGGGAATTCTTTGCGGGCATCAATGCATATGTAAGCAGGGGCAATTTAGCTGATACCACGTACTCTGGTTTCTCAAAAGCTGCCTCACCACAGGGTCCTCGGAAATTAATCTCTCCTGGGACTAGAAGAAAGGTTCTCAAGTGGATTCAAAACTGGTAGAAAATAGGAAAGGACAGGTAGGAATAAATGGTTATTTTTCACAGCAAAGGGAATCCCAGTGAAATCCCACAGCAATTTGGGCTGTGACATGGGTTGTTCTCAGAGCCTAAAGGATCTGGAAAAGAGATATAGAAGTGATGTGCAGAGGATACAAGGAAAAAAAATATTTAAAGTGGTAGAAATGAGTGCTGTCTTAGAGAGCTGCAGAAAGACTGAAAGACATGGCAGTAAAACAGAGAACCACGTACTGATAAATAAGCATCAGTACAAAACCAAACTGACCTCACCATAGTCGCTCCATTAGTTTTCACCACTCAAGAGAGAGATAATCCAAATCAACAAAAACATCAGTTCATTCCCAAACATGGAGCAAAGAGATGAACAAACTCTAAGGAAATGGCTTGAGAAATCCCTCTCCTCAGGTTATAGTTTATACCTGGCCAATTACTTCTCTGCCTGGAAAAGAGATGGCTTCTAGATCTCCATCACCTTTTCCACCAAAGCAGAGGTGGGTGGTGGTGGTGAACACATCACTGCTGCTTCAAACAGTACAAGAGCCGTGTTTAATAGACATTCTTAAAATGATACAGATTAAAAACCCAAAGAAAGCACTTTCTATGGTAATGAAGTTTACAATGTGCATGAAAAAGTTGCAGAAGCCAGAAAAGTGACCGTGCTCCAAAGGCAAATTCCAATAATGGAAGGTAAGCTGAACAAAAAGATCTAGGAAACACAAAAATAGAGAAAAACCTCTAACTCAGTAAGCTGTTAAGCTGCAGCTTGCTGGGAGGGTTTGCTGGAGCCAGTATAATGCCTGTTTTTGTGCTCCTTCTACTAAGCATCCACTACCAGTGAATGTCAGAGATAGTGCACAAAGCTAGCTGAGCCTTCGTCCTGCCTTTGTACAGCTGCTCTTGTGTTTCACAGATTAACTCTGAATCCAGACATAATTGGTACAGAAAGGAAAACTTTGAAAGAAGTCTGGGAGAGAATGTCTAGCATGCGTTCCTAATGGAGCCAGTACTTTCAAAACAGTTCATCTAAACATAGTTTCCAAAAAAACACAGAAGTCAATAGGATTTAGGCATAGATGTAACTCCTAAAATGAGCTTTGGAAAAGGAGTATTTGGAGCAAGGGGAATTTTTCCCACAACCACTTTCTTGATGGGGGACAATGAGAGACAGGACCGTGTGTGTGAAGGGTCAGGAGAAAAGACTAGACAGATAAACAATAATCACAGTAATCAAGTCACTGGGATCAATTACTTCTTGTTAGCAAAGTCATTTATCCCTTCTAAAGGAAATTAAAGACAAAATAATTGAACTACCCATCACACTTGTAACCAGTCATCCTAAGCTGCCTCTTCTTGACTTTTGTATTTAAAAAGGAAGGACGTATGGATGAATAAGGGTATAGCCATGGAGAATCGGCATGATTTCTGTAAGGAAAGGTTTTGCCTCACCAAATTGTGGTAGTTCTGTGAAGGGGTCAGAAAGCATATAGGTTAGAGGAAAAGTTTCTCTAATCTTCTTGGATTTTCCAAAATGTTTCCAGCATTTTCCTTCACTGAGCCCTCTGAGATGCCAGGAGATAAGAGAGAAGGTCCTTGCAGAAATCAGTATTAATAAAAAGCAAGAAAGAGCACTAAGCAGAAGGTACAAAGCTAACAGTAAGCGATGCTGGTGACCCAGAATTAACTAGGATATTTCAGTACATTCTTCTGGTTTTGGAGGCGCAGAGCAGCACAGCTGCCATCTTGCTGCTACCCACCACCACAGCAGTGGGGTCCCTTCCCTTGCAGCAGCCACAGAGCATCCCCTTCACTTCCCTGAAGCCCTGTCTCACCTTCCTTATCAAGGATGAGAGATCTCTGCTTTGGCTTTCAGGTCACTTGCTTTTTCTGTGGCAGTTTGAGGTGTGGTTGCTAGCAATATCTCAGCGGCTGTGCTGTCAGACGGCAGAGAGCAGAGCTTCTCTGAATCTCCATGAGCCTTATTTGAACAATCTTACTGCACAGGCAGTAGGTTTTATAAGAAAGATCTTCAGGCAGTAAAAGTGCTTTTGAAGCAGGATAGAAATAATGTTCACAATCTTCTATGCTTTTTTTTTTTCTTTTTTTTTTGCCAGCTAGTTGGTGTCATGGATAAGGCTCCTTCCCAGCACATTTCACAAGCAGGCAATTCACAAGCATCCCTCATTTTAGAATAAAACTTTCATTTGCCAGACATTTCCCAGAGCATCCATTTAATGGAGAAACACCTCTCACCACATCAATGTCTGCAATCAGCGTGCATGCACGCTGAAAGGCATTACGGACTGCCACCAAGCCTGTCTGATCCAGGGGTAGCTGGAGATAATGCTGAGGCTGATGGATGCACCTGCCTGGTCTAATTGCTCCATTTAGAAAATCTGGGATGCAGGTTTCAGTGGAGGTGGATGCTTAACCTTACCGTAAAGTTGGAAAGCCAGGAGTGTTGCTGTGAGCACAACACAGAAAAAATGCTGGTTTAGGGTAGAGGGCTGCCTGAAAAGGCAGACCTGAGCTCTGTAAAACTAGTTCAAGGAAGAGGATGTTGCATTTATTTACAGAAAATAGTGTACCTAACTAAACCAAACACAGTCCTGACCCCACTATTGGCTTCCTACCTGTGGAACAAGATAAAGCTGTATAAAAATATATTCAGGGCTCACTGAGGTCAATGGAAAGATTCCTGTTGATGTCGATAGGTATTGGCACAGCCTTCAAGTGAATCCACATAAAATACGTTTAGATCCAATCACAAAGCTGACCACAGGGGTAGTCGAAGGCGCTTGAGATCCCTGATGGAATTTCCAACACAGCAGCATTCCCAAGTGTCCTGATTCAGCCACAGTACTGTGGTTCCAGCTGCCCCCCTCAGGGGCAGGGAGCCCATCGGGTTATGGGTTTCTGTGAGGGACGAGCATCACGTTGCTGGAGGCTGGGAGCCTTGCTGGGGGGTTGCAGGTAGAGGATCCAGCCCCAAATCCTGATGCAGCGACACAAGGAAGCACGATATCAGGTGCCAAACCTAAGAGTGGTCTTAGGGAACATATGCAAACACCTGCCTAAAAGTAACGGAATTGAGACCGCCAACTCGTTTTGCACAGACTACAAAATATTTACTATGACTTCCATTCCCCAGCAAGTGAGGCTCAGATGTCATATTGATTGGGTGCAATGTAAGAAGCCTGACAGACAGAAATGATGCAGAGCAATCTGGAAAGCACGGGAAGCTGGGCTCCACAGAACAACACGTATTTTTCAAGATGGCCAAATACAAGTATCTGCATGTAGGAATAAGAGCACACACTGCATCCTGAGGACAGGGGACTGCACTAATTAGGGACTAAAACTAAAGAGTCCCTGGTAAATAACTAGCTGCACAGAAACCTGCAGGAAGAGAGGGAGAGCTCATTTCAATATTTTAATACCTCCAGAAATTCAAAGAGCTTTTGCAAGACCACGGCTGGAAAAGTGCAGAAAGAACATCTGGAAAGCGACTATTGAGAGGAGAGGCACAGATCTCAGCTGAAGCCTGTAAAACCTGCCCTGAAGTCCAAGGCTGAAAAAACTCATCTCATCTTGGGATGGAGGGATGGTCTGATGAGTCCGTAACAACTTACATTGGAAGAGCAGGAGGAAAGGTTTCTAGTGAAAGAGGTCCCCTGAATTTAGGAGAAACAGGCTCAGAAAACCACTGGCTGAGTGCAGTGGGACTCAGTCTCTGGTCTAGCAGTGAAATGTTCATGTGCTAACTACAAGAGATATTACAACAACCTTGCTGTGCTGCAGAGTCCTCCCCAGCCACCACCAGACAAGCCGATAAATCCCAAAGAGATACTTTGCTAAAAAAAAAAAAAAAACTGGTTCCAGAGGGAACCCGCAAGAAATCTAATGTTTAAGAACCTGCATCTTTTTTGAGCATCACAGCAACACCTAATTTCTGCAGCAAGATCAGCAAGATTTTTCACATTTGACAGTATAAAGTTCCCAGAGTGGCTGTATTATTTTCTTTCCAAGTGTTACTAGACAATATAATTTCTTCATTTGTCTGTAGCTACCAGGTAGTTGAATTTATTTCAGTTAGGGGATTATATCCTACAAGAACTGAAGATAGCCATATGCCCCAAAAAGAGTATTTTAATTCTAGGAGCAGCTCTTCTACGAGGTTATGATTATCTGCTATATATTTTGATGATCTACTGTTCTGCCTTCGGTTCTGTGTTTAAAAGGCTGATTTGTGTTATGCGGCATTACGTAGGTTTGTTTACACTCACTTGAGTTATTGCTAACAAGAAGTCTTTGTTAAGCATCACAGGACTGTGTTTCTTTGTGATGGAAAGGTGGCACCATTACATAGCTACCAGCGTTTTTCTCTGACAGACTGATTGCTGTTATCAGGGAACCCTATGATCCCTGCCCGCAGCAAAAGACACTGCTATGCAAAACACAGGATCCAAGAGATCACAAAAAAAAAAAAAAATACTATCTAGGCTTTAGAGAAGTGTCCCTTTTTGTCTTCAGCAAGGTAACAAGCCAAATTGAATTCAAATAAAAAATTACCTTAAACAGTGGCTGCAGTACACTTGTGGCCATCCAGGAAATCATGCTGGAGAGAAGGGCTTGAGAACTTGGGGACAGGGAAGCATCTTGTGTTGGATTCAGACAAAACCAAGGAGCTGCAAGAGTCGGGTTAAATGAGCAGTTTAGTGACAAATGACTGAAAACTGGTCCTGACACCATCCCCTGAACAGCACCCTGGAGCAGAGACCTGCTGCAGCTGGTACCAACACGTGGACCAGCAGGGCCTCTACCAGTCCCACCATAAGCTCTTGGTCCTGCAGCACGCAGCTGATGCCACCTGGGTGACCCCAAATCCAGTTCTGTCCCTGGAAAACAACCCACCAGAGCTGCAGCAGTTACAGTTGTTACAAGAACAAGGTCTTGAGCTATGAGGCAGAGAAACCTCTTCGGAAGCCAAAAGGTGCAGAGCAACATCTTCACTTCCCTCCCTGTTAATTTATTTCTGGCTTTTTTAAGATGGCTTCTCTTGTGATCAGTTATTGCTTGATAGTGCTGTGCTTTCAGTAGGAATGCAGGCTCCTTCACTGGTCCCGACTGGCATGACTGAAAAACAGCCTTTTCCTTGCAAGTTAATTATAGGAGAAAGCAGTTGTCTGCTTAACTCCTTCCTCAGGCAACCTTCACAAGAAGCTTGGCCACAGGAGTCCTCTGTGCAGCCAGTCTTGCTTGGGAGGTGATAAGAATAAGAGAGAGATAAATCAGAGGATGCACATGGGAACATCGTCCTCGTTGCTCAGCTGAGCTATTAAGCCCATAGCCACCAGCCCTCACTATTTCTTTCCAGAGCCTCTGGCCAGAAACATTTGTGATCTTAAAAGATGAATGCCTATACCAGTTAACTCTTGCACAGTCTTTACTTCTTACTTATACATGCCAATGTGTGCACAAAGAGTCCCGACTCAGTCCCTTTGCACCCTGAATTTTCAGACACTGGCAGTTTTAATATTCTCTCTAGATTGCCAAAGCAGCAGTAAATCCTAATCCACAGATGTCTTAAAACTACTAGCATTTGATTCTCTTATTACCTGCTGAGAGCTGCCTGTGTTGATATTTTACTGACAGAACACTTCCTACCCTGTTATTATCTGAAAACACTTGGAAAAATAACATATCCAGAAGGCTTCCATAAAGACAGCCTGAAGATGGAAGCTGCCATCAGTGATGCTGACATTTCAGGATGTAATCTAGGGCACCGCTCACAGTTAGACCATCTATGCTAGTTTAAAACAATTAATCATGTCACTGGTAGCCGGAGTACCATCCAACAGGTAGCAATGCTTTTTATAAACAGGCAGTATTAACAGTTTCATTACGACCACTGAGATCACATAATGCTTTTGTCTTTAATATGCTCACAATTTCTTATTGTCACTTCTCAGCTTGTTGTATGAGCTGTACTCATAACTTCCTTGCAGTATCCCTAGTAAAATTGTAGTATTTGAGGGCAATTTGCTATGAGAGCCTGATTTAACTTCTCTTCATCTGAATGGCTGAGTAGTCTTTCCCCAATTCCAACAGTGTCCTTAAATAGTCTTGCTAATCCACAACGAGGAGAGCAGGCTGCTTCGCAGGTAGCAAGCAATTTCACACTGGTTCACAGGATAGGAAGGTCCAAGTCCTTAGAAAGACAAAGAAAAGTGTAAGCTAAACTTTATGTTGAAAAAGTAACGTAAATGGTGTTTGGTTGTGTATTTTTCCCACTGTTTATAGTGCTTTCAAAATACTCAGACTTATTTATTTCTCCTTTCGTTCTCGCCTATGTAGCAAACATTAGTCCCTCCCTTCCCCACCTACCCCTTGCCATGAGCAGAGATGAAATAAACAGCTAGACTGCTCCTGCCAAGAGCAATTTCACTTCCCAGCAGTGCCAAAAACACCGTTGTCTGCATCCTGGCATCAGCCATTTCAGCACAGCCTCAGGAACAGGATTTGCACAGCCAGCAATAGAAAGAACTTGGCTTTTCGTGTGTCTGACCAAAATAATGGCTATTCAAAAATATCCTTGGCAAGCGAATGGCAGAGAGAGCCTTAAAATATACATCAAACTACTCAAAATCTGCAGGGACTCAACCATACATCAGAGGAAAGGGGTTTAACATTACAGACAGCAAAGAGGGTCATTGTTAGAGCTACATGGAAAGACAAGTACTTCCTTTTCAAAGGGAAGTTGGAAATGGAGTTTAGTTTCAAGGGTTTTTTTTCGTTGGTTTGAGGTTTGGATTTTCTTTTTTTTAACTTTCTCTATGGAAAGGGAGGCAGCCAAGCACCGAGACAGCTCGAAGAGAAGCACCTTCCCCAGTGGCAGAGGGCTTTGGAAATAGATGCTGAGGCCATGCTCTCTTCTCCTCAGCAGGCAGCCAGAAGAAGAAAAGCAGTGAGAAAGTATGTAGGCATCCAGTGGAAACCTGGTTGAGTTCCCCTGCATCTTCCTTGAAGTCAAACTGAGCCCACAAAACATTTCAACATCAGCACAAGAGGCTGTTTGCCTCTCTCCATCAGAATTACCATTTGCCGGGAGAGCTTTGCATGGTTGCTGCGAGTTGTGAGGAGCAGGTAACACATCGGAAGTTGTCCCAGCAGGTGCCAGGTGGTAGCCTAGTCATCTTCAGGGTGGTCTGCTCTTCAAGAACACTCTGTGTTAGGAAAGGTGGGTTATGTAGTTTGTGGCAAGAGAAACTGGTAGTGAGAAGGCACTCAAAAAAATGGAAAAGCATGATCTTCCTGCTCAGGCTAGCTTGCAGGATGCTTTTAAGAACTGTCTGTCTCCTGGGGTGGAAACTTCATGGATCCTAGAGCATCAAGCAGAATATTTCAGGAGGACTCAGAAGCAGTGCTAAGAAGGCAGTCCGAGAATCCCCGGTCATGATGCCAGCCACACCAGCCTCTACAGGCCATCCAGAGGGACTGTGACAAGCTACAGAGGTGAGACCATACAAGCCTAATGAAATTCAAGAAGGCCAAGTGCAAGATCCTGCACATGGGTCAGGGCAATCCTAAGAACAAATACAGGCTGGGTGATGAGTGGATCGAGAGCAGCCCAGCAGAGAAAGACCTTGGGGTGCTGGTGGATGAAACAATGAATATGAGCCAGCAATGTGTGCTCACAGCCCAGAAAGCAAAACACAGCCTGGGCTGCATCAAAAACAGAGTGGCCAGCAGGTCGAGGGGGTGATTCTGTCCTTCTGCACTGGTGAGACCCCACCTGCAGTGCTGCACCCAGCTCTGGGGCCCCCAACATAATACAGACGTGGACTTGTTGGAGAGAGCCCGGAGGAGGGCCACGAAGCTCGTCAAGAGGCTGGAGCACCTCAGCTATGAGGACAGACTGAGAGAGTGGCGTGGTTCAGCCTGGAGAAGACACAGGGGAGACCTTATTGTGGCATTCCAGTACTTAAAGGGGGCTAACAGGAAAGAAGGGGAGAGACCCTTTGTCAGGACTGTAGTGATAGGACAAGGGGTAACAGTTTCAAACTGAAAGAGAGTAGATTTACCTTAGATATTAGTAAAAAAATTCATGGCAGGACATTGGAACTAGATGATCTTTAAGGTCCTTTCCAATCTGAATCATTCTATGATTCACCTGCTGTGCTGCATTTTACAAGCCTGGAACAGTCTCCTGCTCTTGCCTTGCTGACAGCAGTTACTCTAGGGAGCCTGACAGTGAGGATGAGTGTTTATTAAAATACAACAGCTCAAAGAGTAGCCAGGTCCACAAACACTGCCTTGCTCCACTTTCTCCAGAAAGTTTCTGCTCCTCTTCTTCATGTCTGTGAATCTTGTGGGCTAAGAAACTAGAACAAAAAAGCCAGCAGAAAGAGCCCGACTTCCCACCATCAAGGATTTCTACAAAAGGCCATAGTGCAGAATGGACCAAGTACAAAACAGATACAGAACAGTCTATGAGCAGTAGAAGCACAGAAAAGAAATATTTGCTAGGCCTGCCAAAGGGAACGGAGTGGGAAAGGATGTTATTGCCAGGATTATTACACCTGAAGCAGCCAACTGTTGGTAAGAACAGCATAAAATGGTAGCCAGCACAGGGCAAAGCTGCAAGGGTACTGGATTTTCCTGGGCCGAGAGATCAGAATGGGGTTAGCAAGGTACAAAGTGGAAATGCCCACAGTTAATTCTGAATCTACACCACCTGCTTGTAAGATGTTGACTTTGGGGCAGGATTCCTGCAAATGGAGAAAGCTGTGAACATCTAGACATCTAATTCTGGAGGAATGCCTCCAAAGAGCCAGGAGAGGAGAATGAGTTAAAGAACAACTACTTGTACAGCACAGTCAATGCACAGTGTCTGCTGTGGAAGGAGAGAGACAACTCATCATGTTTTCAGGACTAAAACTTTTGGGAAAAGGTGCCTGCAGCTCAGTTCAGACAGATCTGAAGATGTTCATCTAAAGCCTGCAGAAGAAAACCAGCACTAGGTACACTGCCAGCATGTTTGATCAAGGCCAATGCTAGCAACAGAGGAGTCCAGAAAACACTTCGCAGTTTGATGCAGGACAGAGAAAAGATATAAATTACATGAGCAATAAAGAATAACAGAGCATTGCGCGTGGACCCACAAGCTTCCCTTACAGCAACCACACACAAACAAATTGGAGACCTGTTCAAAGACCACAAGAAATGAGGAACTACAAAATCTAACAGATACATGAGCTAAGATAATAGTTCCCCATGCTCCATACTACCCATTTCTCCTCTGCTGAGGACTTGACCAGAGAAAGTCCAGACAGATACAGTCTGTATCTGCATGGGTCAGTAGTGCTGCCCCAGATCAGCAGGTTTGAGGAGTGAAACAGTTTCTCTACATCCATGCTATACATGTTTCAGAGTTTAACTCTGGACAGCTCTAGTCTCATCCTGTGACCTGGATGCTTAGTAACAGAGGTCACACATTACACACCTGAGCTGAAAGAAAATGTTTCTCTAAAAACACCCATAGTTAAAGTGGTCTTCCACAGGCAGGTGCCAAGCGAGCTCTGCCCCCACGCCAAGCTCATGCTACACGGGAGCCCCCAGTGCAGCCAGCACAGATGTTTCAGCATCTGCTGTGCTCATCACTGGGCTGGTGCCAGCATCAGGAGGACAGGAAGGGGCCTGGGGAACGTGGGTCTGTATTTGGGTCAGAAACCATTTGTTCAAGTGAGTTTCCAGAGGATGCAGCATTAAGCAGAAAAGAAATAAGAAAAGCCTTCTTGAGGGAAATAGCACATGTGTAGCTTTTGCATAGCACACAGAGCTTGGTCCAACTTTGAGCCTGTTGAAGGGCAGCATTGTCCTACATTGTTCCCTCTCTATTTCCTCAGATCTCTCTCTGCTGGTACCTTAGCCTGATCACCAGCCTGTGCTCTACCTCCTTAGGACTGGATCACTGTGAGCATGAGGAGAGGACAAACAAGCTTGTTATTGATGTGTTTTGGCATTGCGCCATTTATTATTGATGTGGTGTGTAAGCGATGGCCCGCTGTCCATTTTCTCTGCTGTAAAGTGTTAATATCAATTATTAAAAATAGTCTGAGGCATGAAATATGGGGCATAAAAACACTTGCCCATGAGTCATGGGCATGCAGCTATGATACAGCTACATCCAAGCTGCATCCTTAATGTGGCAGCTCTGAAGGCTGGTGCTGACTGCTCGTGCAAGCAATGGCAGCTTCTGCAATGCCATTTCCTTCCCCTGCTGAGGCGCGTGGGTGGCACTGCTGGAGGAGTGCTCTCTGGAAGCGAGAAGCTGCCAGGATGCATGTTACACACAGAGCTTCCTGAGGTGGCCCAAAGATGTAACACCTAACATAGGGAGCAAGCAGGGGGGAAAAAAAAACAGAAAAAAAAACACCCCACAAAACAGGACTGATGTCTTTCAAAGAGAGGCGTTATCCCACTGAAATGTGGATTGCACAGCCTGAGCCAGAAGCAAAAGATGTTGTGTCCTCTCATCTCACCGCACACCCCTAATTCCATTGCACATCAGCTCCCAGGCTGTTGAACTCAACATCTTAAACTTACATCACTGTGAGCCACGCAGCAGTGTGCCAGGAGTTGTACGCCACAGAGATGGGGGTCCCTTTCCCATAATCTACAAGTCCAGAGTTGGAAAGAAGCACGAGGTGGAGAAGAGCCACAGACCACATGGACCAGTCCAACATACCTTGAAGCGCACTGCATTGAGAAGAGCCTGATGAGATGAGAGATGCCAAAGCCAGGCTTGCAGCATCCCCACAAGCTTCATGGCAGTGCAGCCCTAACTCCATGAGGCAAAGAGAACCTCTCCTGTGATAGAGATGTTTTGGCAAGCGTACCCTGCCTATATAGAAAACAGTTCTTAAAACTGCACATCCGGAGCAGAGTTTTCCCTCCCTCTCTCCTCCACCCCCTCCTTTCTGGGGATGGCAGGCGAGGAGCAAACGCTGGGTTTATTCATCCCCTCTCCATTGATTGCGGCGTGCGTCACCGATTGCACGAGTGTGGGAGGTGCAAGCGTGCCTCACAGTCAAATCACCAGCCTTTCAGCTTAATAACACCTCAGGGGGATGCGGGCTCTCTTCCTCTTTTCAAAATAAAAACAGGAGAGGAAATACATGTTCCAACAATATAAACCAAAAAAGAAAAAAAAAACCACCCCAAACCTCCACAGCAGGAGGTGAAGAAAAAAAAATAAATGCCTGGAAAATAAGAAAAACATCTCATTTTCTTTCACATGAGGCAGAAGAGAGCAGGTGTCAAGAATGGACTGCAAATGGTAAGGACTCCAGACCAGGGATGCTGAGCAGCAGCACAGGATAAAGTGTCTGGGCTGCACCAGCCCCAGCAAAGGTCAGTGCCATCACTTTCCAGCCAGGGTTACACATAACCAGAGCACCAGCTACCAAAGCCCAGAAAACTGGACAAGACAGCACTTTGAAAAGTAAACAAGCCATTTGGCCAGCACTGACCATTTCCATGAGCATCTGTGCATTTCAGAAGCTTTTTTTTTTTTTTAAGGGGGAAAGTTTGAAGGTTCAAGATGGACAACTGGAGAGAGCCTGAACTGAGAGCCAGGCATTTTCACCCAGAATCACAGAATCACCTAGATTGGAAAAGACCTTTAAGATCAAGTCCAGCCATTAACCTAGCACTGACAAGTCCTCGATTAAACCATAGCCCTAAGCACTATGTCTACATATCTACTCCCAGCAGTCCCCAGGGGCTCAGCTTCTGCAAGCCAAGCTCCCCAGCCCTGACAGCCGCCACCAGCATGTCCTGACATCAGCTTCCACAGACAGCTCCAAAAGCAGACTTTCCACCACATGCTTGCAGCCTGCTGCACACTTGCTCTCTGATATTTTTATCCCCTGGAGAGCTGACACAATAGCCCAGGCATGCTGATCAGGCAGACGGAGAGAGAGGAGGCATTTTGTTTGCTCCGTGGTTCAAAGCAGCCCCAGCAGATCCACAACAACTCACGGACGTGATGGCTGTACTAGCTGCCAGAAAGACAAGGCTCCCTGGAACAGGGAGCTTGCAAAACCCAAGACATTCACACACACAAAAAAATAAAAAAAATGCAATGGTGAGAATCAACCATTCGCCTTGTGATGAAGGCCCCAAAACTCCAAATGCTTGGCACCACAGGAGAAGGAACACAGTGGGTGGATGGCAGCAGACATCTCCAGTAGAGGAGAGAAACCTGGCCTCTATACGCACAAGAAGATTTCCATATAGGGGGATATCAGGGACCATTTCTAGGCAAGGAGGTACAGAGCTTTTACATCTGAGTGGTGTTAAGAGGAGCAGCACAGCCTAGACAGACCCATGCCTCCAGCTGTGAATCCAGGAAAGCAGGCAGGAGCTCACCCATCCACTGTTAAAATGAACTTTCCCATTGCCCTGAGTTTTGTGACATACAGCTATAGGAAATCTTAGTGCTTTGAGAAGATACGGCATTCCCTGGTGAGGCCACATCTGGAATATTGTGTCCAGTTCTGGGCCCCTCAGCTCAAGAGAGACAGGGAGCTGCTTGAGAGAGTCCAGCACAGAGCCACAAAGATGATGAAGGGAGTGGAACATCTCCCTGATGAGGAAAGGCTGAAGGAGCTGGGTCTCTTTAGCTTGGAGAAGAGGAGGCTGAGGGGTGACCTCATTAATGTTTATAAATATGTCAAGGGGGAATGTCAGGAGGACGGAGCCAGGCTCTTTTCAGGGATGTCCAATGACAGGACAAGGGGCAATGAATACAAGCTGGAACAGAGGAGGTTCTACAAAAATATTAGAAAAAACTTTTTCCCTGTGAGGGTGACAGAGCCCTGGCAGAGGCTGCCCAGGGAGGTTGTGGAGTCTCCTTCTCTGGAGACATTCAAAACCTGCCTGGACGTGTTCCTGTGTGACCTACTGTAGGTGATCCTGCTCTGGCAGGGGGGCTGGACTAGATGATCTTTTGAGGTCCCTTCCAACCCCTAACATTCTGTGATTCCACAGGGTCACACATACCTCATGAAAGCCATAAAATATATTTTCATAGCAAGAGTCTGCCAGTGATAGCCTGCACAAACTTTGTCAGTACCTCTCATTTCCCACCAGTGCCAGCTCCACAGCCTGAGCTTGCAGAGCATCATCCCTGCAGTGTGCTAACACTTGGGCCATCAAATCCACCCCAAAACACAGATACATCCCAGGCTGGGCAGCAAGAAGAGCTCAAGGCCAGCTCAGGACTCATAGGATGCTGCTGACCAGGATGCTGCCGACCCACACGCAGCCACGTGCCGCCGCACGCTGGCTCCTCTGCCGCGAGCTGCCCGTGCTGAGGAGCCCACGCTCCGGCAGGCAGATGATGTTTTTCTGAATGCATCCCCATTTATAATGAGACATTACTCACAAGCTGGAGAATAAAATAGAATAATAGCATCTATCAGTGTTAGTCATGTTTTAAATGCGTACCTTTCAGAGCAGCATGGGATTTGATAGGATAATCTTCCAATAGACACGTAGGAAGCTTTCATTGAGGGACACAGTTCTGTTGGCAAATTACAGCTTGCTGCTCTTTGTGCTGCTACGCTGAATGCTACTGTCAGGCGGCCTGAAACTGGGAGTGGGATAGGGGGATCCACAGCCCCTTAGAGATCCGGAGCAAAACAAGAAGTTTGGTGAGTTTTGCAAACTCCAGATACTACAATTCTTTTGGACCTTGATGGCAGGCCATACCTGACCACAGTTCCACAAAGGCTTTTCTTTCTTCTCCTTCCTCTACTATGTGACTCTGACATCCTCAGTGGATGTACTCGCCTACCCAAACAAACCCTGTGCTGCTGAAAAAGAACATCAGCCGATTCGGAAGAATAAACTCATTTTGCACATGTGGAATCAGGCCTCAGACTTCTGTGAGCGAGGAATGCTGCAGCCTCCCGCAAGCCTCGTGTTTGGGATGCCTTACCAGAAGGGGCTGGGAATTTTGCAAGGAAGCCCATTAAGCTGGGAGAATGAAGTTTTGTCTCAAAACCCAAAACCCTTCACTCGCACATCTGTTTTGATGATCCCCTGACAAAAAGCAGAAACCCAGCTTGCTGGGAAAGCCCAGCTCTCCAGCATCTTATCTGAGGTCTGCTCTTCTGGGGAGCCCAACGAGACAAACTGCCTCAGCACCAGGACCACTGTGTTTTGTTTGAGAATATTCATTGCAGGATTTCAGCTCTTATGAACAACTCATTGTTTTTCTCTTTTTTTTTTTAAATTTTTTGCCAATGTTTGAGGCATGGTAAGATCTGCCAAGCAGTATTTTCTGCATGCTTAAGGAGATGGAGAGGAAATTTGGTTCCCAGTGAGATGCTCTTAACCAATTTCATCAGTGGCGAGATGCAAGAGAATAGCAATTTTACACAGCAGTGCGGTGATGTTCCTTGTAGCCTCCTGCCGGTCTGAGAAAGGCTTCTGCAATATATTAACAAAACAGAACAGAGGAGGTGGGAAAAGGGCCCAGTGCCTTGTGCCCTGCCCCAGAGAGGTTTCCTTGCACCCCAGCTCACCCGGGATAAGGGTGTTTTGTTCTTGGTGTCCGACAGCCCCAGGTCAACGCAGAGAGTCGTGGCTGGTGGAAACAGTCAGCCCACCCCACGCCCTTCAGATGGAGGGTGCAAAGGCTTCCAGCTCTGTTGGAACACACAGGCAGCCTCCATGAAAGTAAAAACCCACCAGGTACCTTTGTCCAGGGGCTTCCTGTACAAAAAAAAAAAAAAAGGGAATAGAGAAAATTAAAAAGGGAAGAGAAAGACTTGCATAAAGATGCTGCAGTTCACCCAAGCCTGTGTATCTGTGCAGCAGGGGGATGAGGTTTGGGGGCCTTTTAAAGCCCGGGAGAGGAATTAGTGCAACTCTCTCCTCACAGAGTGGACCCACAAGTCCAAGGTGTGACTCAAGTCCTTTCTGAACATCTGACAGTCCCTCACATCACCTCAAAGAGGCAAAAAGCTTGATTTTCCTGCAGCAGCACTGTGCCTGCTACAAAACTAGTGCAAAAATTTGAAAGAGCAAAAATGCAACACTCCCTCCTCTTTTCTTTCACATCTTGATAGAGAACAAGTTAGAAAAAGAAAGAGACAATTGATGGCTTTCAACAGGAGGGGCAATGACCCCTGCAAACCTCTCCCCTGTCTCTCCAGGGAGGAGAGACCTGACCGGCTCAACAGGGCTGCAGACCCCAGTCCCTGCTACAGAAAGGAGGTGGAGAGAAATGTCTTCCCCCTTTAAATTAAATCAGGTGGGAGAAGAGAGAGGAGAAGGAGGGAGGGGAAAGAAAAAAAAAAAAAAAAGAGTATCCTGCACGTTTTTAAGCATGAGACTCCCATACAAATGGTCCCCACAATGTTTAAACCATTTGGGCTCCTTCCTTATGCTGTTTCTAAGTTTGAAGAATGCCTGCTGGGTATGATTAATATTCCTCCTCCTACACTTACCCGTTACTCCTGACAGCAAAAATTAAAGCAGGATCTTCTCTTCATTCAACCCCAACCCACAGGAACGTGGTTACAAGGGGAAAGTTGCTAATAAAAAAGAAGAAGGTTTGTAGATCTGCTGCATTCACAGCCAGGAGAGGTGTAGCTCTCATTCAGCATCCCTGATGGATGAAAGATCCCTCATCTCCTCTCGGTGGGATGCTTAGCACAACCACTGCTCATCCAGGTTTGGGGGGAAAGCCACAGCCAACAGCACCTTGATTCAGGTCCTTCTCATGGTAGAGATGCCCACAGGATCACTGCAGCCTTGTTTGCACCAGGCAGGGTTGCTATGGGCACCGCTGCCTAGGAGCAGCCAAGAAGGCCAGGAATAGAGAGGAGCTCTCCCCGAGCCTACAAAATTCAGCTGCTGCTTCTGCTGCACGTGCTTCTCCCCTCATCTCCCCTCCTTCTGCACATTTTAAGTTACCTTTCACCATTGAATAAAGTTTTACGCTTAATCAAAGCACTGTCAGCAGGTGTATTATCTCATGTATTTAAACAGATGTTTAACAACAGGTGGGAGAGAGGGCCCGGCAGCTCTATATAAATCATTACCCTCAGGAATCCCACATCAGCCCAGTCCTCTCCATATGTCCCTATATATGGCATCTGATGGGGTGAGCAGGACAGACATGGCAGAGCCCTTCAGGGAGAAGTCCATCTCGACCCGTAGCTGGGTGTTTTCCCCACGACGCAGTAGGTCGCTCTGTATCACCCTACTGCTGACGGGAGCAAAACCACCACAGTTTACTACAGGAGCAGGGACCGTGCTGACAACTTGTTGGCACCTGCACAGGAGGGGTGCGCCCAAAGCGCTGCTGCCTTCTGATGTCTAGGAGGAGATGCTTCAGCTTTGCTGTATTTCTACAGCAGCACAGTGATAACCTGTCTCTGAGCAGGGATGGAGGTGGAGGAGCAGTCCTGGACTGCAGCCTCACTGATACAAGAGTAGTTGCCATCCTGCCTCCGTTTTCAGGGGCAGACTTGTTCTGCAGGTGGGGCTGGACTTGCCATGGTACTACCATGAGAACCTTTTCCAACATGCAGGTGGTGCAGGGTGGAACAAGAGCTGTTTTCCATCTCAAGGAATACTCAAGGTCTCACTGCATGAAGAGAGGTAAAACAGCATGTTCCCAACTCCAAGAAGGTTCTTCCAGCATGAATCCCAGGAAGGCAGGGTCAGTAGCCACCAGAAACCAATCCATCCCACAGAACAGTAGTGTCCCCAGAACTTCATAGGTTCCACCTCAAACATATGCAAAACCCTTCAAAGACTTTTTTCAAGGTTGTACGACATCCTAAACAAGAATGTCAAAGGTATAAGAACATCTCCAAAACTCACAGCGTGAATCTGTAAAGCAGGCCACCACGCTGTGCTGGTATCCAAAGTTAATCCAAATCTGCAACTCCGTGGAGGTTGTGTTAGCCCTCCTGACTCGGGACTACATCCCAACACAGTGAAGTCAATGACAACATACCAGGTTCGCTGCTGTGACACCTGTTGTGAGCAGACAAGCAGTAGGATTGAAGGACAGCACCCGTGGCTTGGCTTTGCATCGTTTTTGTTTGGCCTGTGGGTAGCATGAATTCAGATCAGAGTGAGGTAAGCCCCCACCCTTCTTTCCCTTGAAACAGGCAGTTTCTGGCTGAAAAAAATACTGGAAGCCACCTGTATCCACTGGCATTTGGATATGCCCTGCATCCTGAATTCAACAGGATCATACCCTGACTTTGGCCAAGGACACTTGCACTTTTTTCTTAATGCTGGCTAACTCCTACATTCAGCAAGTGGGTTGTAGTTACCACCTGCAGTGAACCCCAAGCCACAGCCATCAACTCTTACAAAGTGGTACCCGATTAATCTTGCCCCACTTATTTTTGGCCAAGGATAGTGCCTTTCCTTTAGCATCCTTGGAAAAAGGGGCGGGTAGGTTGATATTTCCTCTGCACTTCATGTGGCTTGGCTACGGCAGATCACAAAATACCAGAGGGCAGAGTTTAGCTTTGATTCTGGAAAGCTTCAAGGGACATCGCACAGGAGACACACGATGCTAATGAGCTAGAGATCTGCTTAAGAAAAAGATGATAGGAAGCATTTTTAATTGCAACCTTTTCCCTTCAATTAGCTTCTACCCCCACTTAAAAGCAGGAGCGAGTCATCAGGAATTCAAGGCAAACCTAAGAAAATTGCTGTTCTGCAGCAGCCAGAGTTTCACGTGCAGACAAGCAGGACCCTTCTGCAGCATCACTGGTGCTGCTGCACTCCCCTGTGCATTTTATTTGCCCTCTAAGTAGTGCCATTCCTGCAGCCACACGCGAGCAGTAGTTGGCCCTTCTGTGATGCACCTAAGGTACAGGTGCCAGATCTAAGCTAAGGTGATGACACAGTAGCTTTGGGGACTTTTTCCCCTTCTTCCACACCCCAGAAAAAGCTGGATAAGCACTTTTTAAGACCCTTGAAAGCCTCCACAGTCCATACCACAAGACATAGCCTCCTGATGAAGAAAGAACAGGGCAAGCATGGCAAGGAAAGGAGAAGACACTTCAGGTCCATCACCACAACAATTGAATGCCCTCAAACTCCACAGATCTGCTGCCACACAAAGTTAAGCACAGTTTTACACAAAGCACCTTCGCAAGACAGGTATAGAGGGTGAAGAGACAGTGAGGAACAAATACATTCCTCTTTAATGAGGATAAAGAGGAAAATGGAGTCAATTAATTCTGGTTCTGTTGACATTTCTCTAAGTACGTGAAGATTGGTATAAGCTAAAGCAAGACAAGTTGTTTGAACTCCATGGGTAGGATTTTTATTTTTTTTTCCAAAATTAGTTTTTCATGATGCATTTCAATTCTTTTTCCACTGTTGCTGGTGGGTTCAAAGGACATGTGGGACAGATTCAACTCAACAGTTTGTAAACAGCTGACGTGGGAGGGAGAGGGCACTTAAGTTATTGGAATTGTTTCATTCAAAAAAATTTGTAAATTAATTCCTCCCTCAACTGCCTGCTATAAACACCACATAGCCATGTTCCTCCTCTTCAAATGGATCACACAGACAGATGTGCCTTCTGTTCTTTCGCAAACATCAAGGCTGCCTCGCTCGCTGTGTAAATGTCAAGGTGCTAATTAGTTGTAACGGGAGTCAAACAGGGACAAGCCACAGCACAGGGAACACAACAGCAGCGACCCAGCGGCACAGAGCAGGAGTCACTGCTGGTTTTTAAGTGGCCCCTCCACAGCCTCTAACGAATGCAGAATTGCAGGGACCAACCGGGCACAGAACCACCAGCAGGAACAGGAATCTAGGGCTGATGGCATGTGGGGGTGCCAAGCAGGTCTCCCTTCCCCACATGTGCTGGATGTGCAGCAACCAAGGGACAGCACCCCCGGGCTCACATGCTGTGGTGCACGTCTGTAAGCAGGGAAAAAGGAGAGCATGGACATGGGAGGCATCAATGTGGCATGCAGCTTTGCCACTGAATTTAAAATCTCTATTTTTGCAACAAACACTAGTCCGTGGTTTTCCAGGGTGGCATCGACAAGTTAAATGCTTCCTTCTCACTCCTTGCCAGCTTCAACTCTGAGAAGTCAGAGAGTTGTTATATCCATCACATTTCCTTCAACACTTTATGATTTCCATTTTGCCCTTTACCACACCGTAATATTTTAAGCCTCAGGACAGAGATGCCACTTCAGTCTTCTTTGTTTAGACAGTACCTGTTGACCATTTAATTGCATAGTAATTACCATGTAGCACCAAGGTAATTACATGTTAAACATCGTTTCATTGCAAGTGAATGCTCCTCTCTTCCTACCTGTGATGTTGGCCATGTGGCAGCTCCTTCTGTCTCTGCCACATGTGACTGCAGTCATTTATTACAGACCCCAATTATCAAGCCACTGCAGAGTGTTTACCCGACGTTCCTCAAATTACCATTTAGGAAACAAGCGAAAGCAGAGGTGGCACCAGAAAGGCACCCAGTTACAAAGTAACAGCCCTGCATAACAGCACCCATCACTGATTTCTCCCCGTTGTAGCTGTAGAGGAAGGGTAGGAGGAGGCTGACAGATGGAGGAGGTTGGTGGCGGGGAGAAAAGCCCTGCTGAATTTGGCAAGTACTGCCGGGTGCCAAAAGGGAGAATCAAGGCATTTTGTCTCAGTGACAACCAACCCAATTGCCATCAAAAGCAAGGGAAGAGAAGCCCTTCTCCTCCACGCGCTCCCTCCCTACCCTCTGCTCGGCAATCATGCCTGCCACAGAGGGTCATACGTGCTGGTATGGCCACCCAGGGAGTAGATCCTGCATACGTGCGACAGAAGGGATCCTTCTGGTGTGATCACACGCTCCACAGCCCCAGGATGCCTGCTGGCCAGCTCTGCTCAGGCACCACCTTCCACTTGCCACATCTTTGCTATCAGCAACCCAACCCCAGAGGTAAGACCTGAGCAGCTCCACAGTGGCTGCGACCCTGCAGTCCCACCAACGCTGTACCAGGGGTTGCAGCAGGGATGCTCTGATCCTTGTTACTCAGGCTGGTTCTTCACCTGATGAAAAAGAATCAGGCACAACTAGAACAAGGTCCCTTTTCACCAAGCAGCAGAAGAAAGCATCAGAGACTTTCTTTCTCCGACTGGTAGGAGTGAGAAGTAATTAAACGTTATTTCTCACTAGCTATTTCTTCCCCTGCCTCTCTGAGCAGCTGTCTCCTGGCTCTGGCTCGCGTTTGGAGCTTGCTGGAAGCATCCCCGGGTTGTCCTTTCTGCTCTTTAGCAAGCTGACTTTCCCAAGGACTCCCTTCTGCTCTTCTCTGCAGGAAACTAAGAAAGCACTGCCTCCTCCACTGGCTCATAATCCTTTACTCAAACATACAGATTATTTAAACATAAGCAGGGATTTCATACCGGGTTTTGGAATGCAGGGGACTTGAGAGTATTAAATTCCACCGTTTTAACTTTAGCCAAGTCCTGACACCCTGCCGCACAGACAGAGCAGCGAGGCTGAGCACTGGAGGAGCAATCGCTCCTCTAGTCCAGAGACGAAGCTTCGCACCTTTGGCTGAGCGGGAAGTTGCAGGTGTGGCAAGCCAGCTCTGCTCAACTCCTGAAGGCAAAGCGGGGAGCATCCAGAGGATCCTTCTGCTGCTGTGGATGCGGGGTTAATGTTATGAGTTCAGCTTCTGGAGGCCAGATCACAACAAGCAACACGGTACCTCCAGTACCCAAACCATCAGTGACCACCAAAGGCAGCTGAAAGGCTTCCCTGGAGAAGAGACCAGCAGCTACCAGAAGATAGCAAAATTGAAGAAGCAGCAGCAGAGTGGGCTTCTGGCCACTCTGACTGTATTCTCTCCTCCCCCTGTTTCATGTCATGCCCACACCAACCTGCCCGGTCTGAGGCAATAAAACGTGCAGTTTCTCCCACCTTCCCCACCAGCTCAGCTCAGAGCTCCCTCTGTCCCAAGACATCATCCAGCCACTAACTCCAGATTTCTCTCTTGTGGTACACTTTATGCTAAGTCCCTGGTTGCACTGTGCTGTATGGTCACCTTTTTTACACCAAAGGAACAGCTCTGGCTGCTGAGGTTGTGCCATGATATCTAAGGGCTGAGCTTGCATTTCCCCTTTCCTTGGCCTCTTCCTAGAAGTCTCAGGAAAGACAACTTTCAGCCACATCTGCCAACAGGCAATAGCACAGCAATTTGGAGCTTGGGTCGTCAGTAGATGAGGAAAGGAAGAGCACTTGGATATCCAAAACTATAAGAGCTATGACAGGACAACAATACCAGTGATGACGCTGTGCAGGACTGCAAGGAGGAGCCAGGGAACTACACAGATCTGCTGCAGTGGAAGGAACGCACAGGAGATGCTGCTGCCAGATAGGCATGCTTAACCACCAGCAAACCCAAAGCCTCCCAGTGATCCAAACCAGCCTGAGTTTGCTGGCTTCCCACACTTCCCAGTTCTGTTCGATCCAGGGCCATCTGCATCAGGAGGGTGGGACAGGGCATGAGGACCATTTAGCAGCACTGCTAGAGCAGGAGGACCCAGCAACATGGGGTTGTTATCAAAGACTGCAGCCTGCCTGTGCAGACACTGAGGACTCAACTTTTTGATCTGCTGCCCATTTCACCTGGTTGCAAGACAAGCTTTGGCAATGCCTGCAGCACTGGATGGAGATCCAGGACATGAGGAGATCTCCTCAGCAGCCATACAGAGAAGGGGGATGCTTTGGTGCACAAACAAGAGTCTTGGAGTTGAAAGGATCAGGCTGTTCACCAGCCTGGGTTGCACCAGCAGGACAGGACAACATATGCCTGCTCTAAACACAACAAAGAGGACCAATTCTCTCAGGTGAGGATCTGCTAGAGCCAGGTTACAGCCATGCCTTGCCCACACACACCCCAGAGCAAGGCCACACTCCAGTACTGACATCTCTGCCCCAGCCAGAGCAACAGCCAGGACAGCAGAGGAGAAAGCCTTTGCTTATACATTTAAACCTCACACAAATACCTACGTATCAGGCAAGCACGCACTTATATGTCCTCTGAAGCCTTGTGGAGCAAATGGTTCCCAAGGAACACACACTGTCCCCCACCCCACCCCAACTCTCTCACTTTTCCAGTAAGCCTGTTTCCACCTTCCTCCCCAACCAACCCCATCTTTTCCAGGGACATATTTCTCCACCTATCAGCCTAAAAACCCCAACAGGACTTGTTACCTCTTGCACCAGCCTTGCTTGTACATCTCCAGCAGCTTCCAGGAGTATTAACAACCCTTGCTGACACCAGAGCTCTCCTGTGACCTTCATTGGTCTCACAACTCCCTCCAGCCATTGCCACAAAAAACCTCCCCAAACCTTTGCTGCCGCCCTGCCCTTCCTTTTAAGCCTGTTGTTCTTCAGCTGTTTTTAATTGGGCACTTGACTGCAGTCAGGGTAGGTAATGAGTTACCTCATTAACCCCTTCCAGACAGCAACAGAGTGGGATGTCTTCACCCTTCTTGTTGGTGTGAGAGTGTATTCCCTATCTTTTTTTAAATCCACCTCTGCCAACACCAGAATCAAAGAATCCTAGAATCGTTTGGGTTGGAAGGGACCTTAAAAATCATCTAGTTCCAACCCCCCTGCCATGGGCAGGGACACCTCCCACTAGATCACAGAATCATAAAATAACTTGAGTTGGAAAGGACTTTAAAAGTCTTATCATGGAGAGGTGGTGTCCTGGTTTGAGCTAAAGGTGCTCTGGAAGCTGTGGGTGGCTCCCAGACCACCATGCAGGACAGGGAAAGCATCAGCACAGTGGGACAGGGATGCAGGGCATCAGAGAGCACTCTGCTCTGCAAAACAAGGGGATGCTGCCCTGCAGGCTGGTGTTCCCACCCACAGGAATTGCTCTATTTGTGCTGTGGTGCTGGGGATGGATGCTGTGCAGCTCCAGGGTCGCGATCCTGGGGGGGGAGGTGTGTGCACATGTGGCTCCCCAAAATACATCATGCCCCTGCCTGCCCTTGTCACGATGGCACAGCCCTGTGTGTGTGTGTGTGTGTGCCTGGGAGCCCAAATAATGAAGCTGTGTGGGAGAGAGGCTGGCTCTGACTCAGCCATTGCTCCGAAATACCCTTTCCTCCAGAGGAACTGGCTTCTTCAGCTGCTTGTTGCTTTAAAGAGGGCTTTGAAGGGGTGTCCCCCCACCTCAAACCTGCAGCCTCTTGCTGGTTGTGTTGCAGGTGGTAAGAGCCTGCACACCCCCGAGGTGTGGCACAATTTTATAGTGAAAAGGAAGGAGAAGTACCAGAGCATCCCAGCAAGCTGGTCGGCTGCCAGGCTGCTGGCTTGGGGATGCTCTTGCAATGTTTGAGGTTTTCTCCCCAAAACAGCACCTCTTTCCAAATGCCTCTAGTGACTTGGCCAAGGTCACAGTGGTGCAGCCAGATGGGGCTTAGATGTGTCTCTGGGCATTTCTGCTTGTCATTGCAGACGTCCCATGTATGTCATCCTCTCTGTGAAATAAGGGCAATGAAAAATTCAGGTGACGTTATGAAAACGTAAGATCTCGCATCCTTGCCAGCAACCTTACCCCACCCAAGGGAAACACCAGACCCAATACAGTCATGTATGCATCCACGCATAGCTCTGCTGGCTGGTTGTAGCTAACCTATAGGTCAGCACACCAGTCCTGGTGCAGAATAGGAAGAGGTGGCTTCAGTACGTGGCTTCTGCAAAGACTCACGGAGAGTGAGGTAAGGGACCCTTGGTAGGATGCTGGCCATGCTGGGGAGCAAGCATGGGGGCTCACAGGGTTTCCTGCTCCATCCTTCCTTCAGGGCAGATGTCCCTGGCATAGCGAATGCAAAGCGAAATGGCCACCCTGCTTAATCCTCATTAAGCTCATCCCTGAACTACTTTGCTCAAGCACCATCCTCTTCATTCCCTGTGAACCTCCTGCATTTTCTTTACAGAAAAGTCTTCACGTAACTGGGCATGAAAACACTTCATAAAAGGTCTCTTCATATGTGCTGTCAGCCCTTCTCTATGTTTCTTCCTTCCTTTGATTCTACCCAATTAGCCTGTCACAGATAAGCTTTATTTCTTCTTCTAAAAGAGAGATGGTATTTATTGTTGACTCTTTGCTTGCCACCTGTATTTTCTCTGTTGTTCCCCCCCTCCGCTCCCAGCTTCAATGTCTCTGTACCATGATTGCGCAGCTTGTTTACTGATCTCTGACTCTGGGAGTTGACACTGTGCTCAGAGAAACCACCCTCCAGCACATCTCTCCATCCATTACCGCACGCTAACTTTGCCGCCCTCACTTTTGGCACTACAGCACAACAGCAATCCTATAATATGGTCATTTTCACACAACTTCAAACCAAGCATCTTTATTAGCAGGTGCTAAATTGCTGCTCCAGCTGCTGAATGGTAACAATTAACTCAATTAACATCTAAACAGATGTAATTTTTGAGGAAACGAACAACATTAATAACCACCAAAAGGGGAAAAAGGCTGCAATTACAAATGTGGAAAAAATCATGCACAGCTACAGACAGGCGTGTGCTGTTTCCAATGTCCCCTGGAGAGCTGTTAGAGCACGGCCCTTTCTCTGAGTGTTGGCAGGACGTGCAGCTCATAATATGCATCGTACTCGCTGCTGTGGCTGAGGCTGTATCCGCATCGGATGCGGAGCAGCTTGTCTCTGCAAAAAGGTTTAAGAGGTATGGGCTTCGTTTGCCCCCCCTGTTACAAACATAGAGCGATGAGGCCCTTCCAGCAAAAGCAGAACTTTGCCAAAACAGGTCACCAACACCACTTTCCAAACGGTGTGCTTGAAAAAAATATAGGTGGCTTACAAATAATATTTTCTTGCATCTCGCCGCTTCCTGGTTTGTCAGTAGGATGGGATGAGGAGGTACTGGACATGCAGATGTGGTGTGTGAAGCACTTGACCACAGCAATCTCTTCCTGAACGGTCACATTCCGCTGTTTATAACCCAAACATGCCCACGGGCTCCAGGCTTTTGCCGCCTGCTCCATCTGACAGCCCTGGAGATAACCTTCCGAGCACAGGGATAAGCGATGACAGCCTAAACTCATCAGTTCACTAGGTTGTGGAGCCACAGCCTGTCATACAGAAAAAAGCATTCATTAAAGAAATCAGACAAAAGTTACAAAGACAGAAAAGAAAAATAATCAACAAAAAACAGGCTCCTGCATTGCTTGGCTCTAGCTTGGTGACCTTTGTTTGCCAGGAGTGACCTCCTGTCTGAGCTCCGAGTAGCACACAGAGACATCTAATGGCAGAACAACAACACTGCGAACGGCGCAACTTAAAAACCTTGCTGTACCGTTGGAAACTTGTGTGAAAAATGTGAATTCCCAGCCTGAGCTGTGGCCGTGACCTTGCACATGCCCTTCCAGCTCACAGGTCTTGTGAATGTTTGCAGGATGAGACTTTCCTGCCGCAAACGTTCATGGAGAGGAAGTTTTGTTGCTTCCAAGTTGCCTTTGTTCTTCCATCCACAGTTACTCCCTGCAAAATCAAGTCTTCAGGCTGTCACCCTGGGTCTATTTCAGTTATCACAACACAGTTTTCATTAAGAAAAGCTTTTCTTGTGGCTGGTGAGAGCTCGGGAAGCTCAGCAGACAGTGTGGTGCCAGGGCTTTGGCAGCTTGCCTGCACTGGTTGTCCCCAGAGTTGGAGAGCATCTCACCACCAGTGCCACGGTTTAGCACCTGATCTCCTGGGCTGGGGGCGAGGCAGGAGATAGTACCTTGGGTGCTAGTCTCTGGGGAACAGTGGCTTTCTTCATGGGAGATGGGCAAGGATGTTCTCCGGCAGCCCCAGTTTGTTCACCAGCCCTAAAAATGTCTCGCCATGCCCAGGTCCCCTTGTTGCATCTTTTTCCCCAGCCATTCGTGCTCCCTTCAAGCGAGGAACAGGATTTCTTCCCTTGGGTCCTCTGTGTCAAGGAGCAGGGCAGCAAAACAAGAGGAACCCCAGCCAGAGCTGGGCGATAAAAGGTCCTAAAGTACCCAGATGAGCTAAGGACCAGGACACCCAGCTGCTGAAGATGTCCAGGGGAGGAAACACAGGCTGCTGAACAGGAAAGACATCCAGGGATGCTCCCAGCCCTGGGGTGCGCAGCAGCCATGGGCTTCCCCGAGCACCCTGGCTTGCAGGAGGTGAGCACTGCGCCCCAGCACTCCCACCGTACCTCCACAGGCATCGCTGAAAGGGAGCACACCCAGCCCTGGCAGACCCCGGGGGCTCGGGGAGTATGTGCTTGAGCCAGCCCCAGAGGGCAGATACTGTAAGTGCAGATCTCTGTTAGGTTTAATGTTGAGATTAAATTTTAAAGAGCATTTAATTGGCAGTCGCTCTGCTACTTCCATTTATTCACCCTGCATCTGCTCGCAGGGTAGGTGGCTTTCTCTTGAGCAAAGGAGGAGCACGGTTTGCTCCCACTGGTGATCTCTAACG
Source organism: Trogon surrucura (assembly GCA_020746105.1). NCBI lineage: Eukaryota > Metazoa > Chordata > Aves > Trogoniformes > Trogonidae > Trogon > Trogon surrucura. The sequence continues at coordinate 46,469,789 of CM036621.1, read as the reverse complement.
GGGAGCAAAGAAAGTGTCCGAGTCTCCCCTTGAACTGGAATTCCTCCTTTTGGAGACCAGACAAGTTCTGGGTTAATTCAAGAGGGATTTGGCTTGATTGTGTGTATTTTAAAGGTTGACTGTTTACGTACATTTACATCTCATTCCAGATGTTGGCAGGGGGAAAGTCAAGAACCCAAATTTGCGTTCTGTTCAGGATCCTGGCATTTCCATGTCCATTTTCATGGCATTCAGGAAGAAAGTAAAATGTGCCAGGACAAGCAAGAACATTCTTTTTGTTTCTGCCAATTCTCAAAATTTTGTAATTACCATTTAGGTCAGGGGTTTCTAAAGAAAGCAAAACCCAAGTTCCCTTGAAAGGAAAGACTGTGGCGTTTCGCTCTGCTAGCAGTAGCAAGGTTTGCCAATGGTTTTCTCAGAACAGGATTTCAATCCGTTAATACCTCCCCACTTAAAGGCTTCACTTTGACGGAGCAGCATCTTTCAAGGGGAAGTGACTTCAGTGAAAACGTTTGGGGCTAATTATACACAAACGAGCTAGATGAGTTTTCACCCTCTCACGAGTTTATCTGTGTCTTTATTTCAGTGTAAATACCATCTCTGGAACGAGGCACTCGGTCACGTAGCCCGCGTCACAGCCAGTTGTTGACACTGTGTACCCACTGCCGTCCTCTCTTTTAATTTTTAATTTGCCGTGATTAACAGGCCTGCTGGAAACAAAGCAAACTTGGGGATAAAAATGCTCACTGTACAGGGTTTGGCAGCACAACGGCTTAACCCAGGATTTGTTCTGGAAAAGGCACGTTAAAGAGATTCAGGGCCTCTCCCAATGCAAATAGGAGCATCAGTCTCCATTTAATCTTTATTAGTCTCCCATTCAGCTTAAGTATTATGGACTGGAGTGCCTACTTACACACACAGGCTTTGCTCCTGCAACAGCATCCTGGTAGCAAGGGATGCTCTTTACTTTTCAGATAACATGCAGCAACAACATCCCTTGGTGCCTGTTCCCCAGCGGCAGTAGGCTGGTGATTTGGGTAATGATACCTGTGCAATTATTTATTACCAGTCAATAGGAGTTTATTTGGCCGCAGGAAGACCATCAATTCCTTCTGGATGAGAAGACAGAGACTTACAATGCCACAACGCTACTCCAGGCTCACCGTTTCGATGGGCTGCCAACAGGACGGCTTACGTTCCCCCGGAAATCTGGGCTGCTGCCAAGGCTGCCCGGGCCAGGCAGTGTCCTTTCCCTGGGCACTCAGCCTGACGAACCCCAGCATTGTCCAATTCCCCTCCCATTGGCATATTTACTAATGAGCTGCAAAGCCATGGCAAGATAAGAAATGCTGCTTGGTGGGGGCAGAAAAAAAAAATTAAAAAAGACAGCTGCTCTCTTATCTCCTGGAGACGTATTTTAACAATACAAAAAGGCACTGGGGGTTTGGTTTTCTATGAGGACAGAAACAGAAGCAATGTTTGAGGGGGGGTCTCCACTGTGGTTGTGCCAGCAGGAGGTGCAGCAGCATCCCTGGCATGGTCTTTGATCACAGTGCCTGAGTTCACCAGTACGGTATCCCAGTCTCAGTCAGCATGCTGGGGGAAAAAAAAAGAAAACACAAAGAGGAAATAAACAAAAATAAGGAGGACAGTCTTTTTGACTGGATAATCCATCGCAGACCACTGGCCAGGTATGGATGTTGCCCAAACCTCCATGCCAAGTCTCAGCAGCCTGTGCTGGTCTTAAATCCCAAATGCCACAACATCGTATGTTCTGAGCTTATGCCCAGATGCCACGGGTGGGTCTCCCACCTATCCAGGCATGGGGTGCAGCTGGTCCTGGCAGCAGAGAGGGCATAGTGGGGTGTGAGCACTAAAGGAGGCTCCATTTTAGCCACCTGCACCTGCAGAATGACTGAGCCCACTATGCCCTGTCCCCTCCCTCCTGCGGGAGGTGCTCCTGAGCCAGCCCCCACCCCAAGCAGAGGACCATGGCCTTCTGCTACAGGGGTGACAGCACCTGGCTCTTGTCCTCCAAGCTGCTTTGAACCTGATGGGGTCCATCATCCCTCTGCCTGTAGATCTTGCTGCTCACCTGCCCAGAAACACCCGAGTTCTTGCATGTTTCCCCAGCAAACCTGCTCATGGAGGAACTGATGAAACCTGAAAAGCCGACGAGGTCCAGACCTGTCCCGTCTTGAGCCCCAGCTGGGGCTGACCAGGGACGTGGGAGCAGGAGCTGATCACACCCGCTCCTCCAGCAGGATGCTCAGGGTGCCTCCATGTCCCACGGCATAGCTTTGCACCTCCTTGCATGTCTCTGGAGGGGCTTGTGGGGACGGCATGAAGCCAGGATGCATGAAGCCATCTGCAACAATTATGCTCACACTTTCTGTGCTTTTGGTGCCATGAAAGAGCCTTTCAAGTAGGGCAGGATCTGGGCAATCCCCTCTGCATTTGCAGGCCTGAAGTGCACGCCTGTTCTCTAATGAGCTTTATTCATGTCGGTGTTTCTTGGTATTATGTGCAGTATCTGGATAAAATAACCCTGTCCCTCAGTGGGGAGTCTCCAGCACAGTGGTCTGCACAAATACAACAACAAAACTCAGTTTCTTTTTCAAGCAATAATGGAAGTCATTCAGGATATGAGCCAATTCCCATCTCTTTTAGCATCCACTTGGTCTCTACTCCAAAGCTTTTTGGAAACCCTTAACTGGTAGCTTTGAAGCATTTGGAAAAAAAATGGTTTCCCCTCTTCATTGATGTACTGTCTCTTTTTTCTGCCAAAACCCACACTTTTTTTGCCAAAATAAAAACCCACTAGTGTATGAAAGCAGAGCTCATCCTCCAGGGAGAGGAAAGCAAGCAAGTAACAGCTGACAGAAATAGAAAAGCTTCCAGGAAATAATATCTTCAGTGCTGTTTTATCTGCTTCATCATACTGCAGTCAGAAAAGATTTTACCAGGGTCCATATGAACCCAATTAAAGCTTTCTAATTTTCACAGACCTCTCCAGAAAATATGTTGCGAACAAAGGTCACGAAGACTTTGTGGAGACTGTGTTCTCTTCAGTTTCTGCAGCCCCTCCTCTCATGACGAGTCGGGCTGAGATTTACTCTGTCACACAGTGTGGCTTATGCCTGTGGGCATCGTCCTCAGGAGCAGAGGTGGCCACGGGACAACCACAGAATCATAGAATTGTCAGGGTTGGAAGGGACCTTAAAGATCATCTAGTTCCAACCCCCCTGTCATGGGCAGGGACATCCCCCACTAGATCAGGCTGCCCAGAGCCCCATCCAGCCTGGCCTTAAAAACTCCCAGGGATGGGGCTTCCACCACTTCTCTAGACAACCTGTTCCAGCATCTCACCACCCTCATGGTGAAGAACTTCCTCCTAGTGTCCAATCTGAACCGATCCATCTCCAGCTTCAATCCATTCCCTCTAGTCCTATCACTACACAACATCCTAACAAGCCCCTCACCAGCTTTCTTGTAGCCCCCTTGAGACACTGGAAGGCCACAACAAGGTCTCCTCGGCGCCTTCTTTTCTCCAGACTGAACAGCCCCAACTATCTCAGTCTGTCTTCATAGGAGAGGTGCTCCAGCCCTCTGATCATCCTCATGGCCCTTCTCTGGACACACTCCAGCACGTCCATATCTTTCTTATACCATATCTCTGCAAGAAATTAATCAGCTCTTTGTAGCTTGTTGGGGAACATCAATGGACCTTTCTGGCGAGGTTTGCAGGGAAGGGATGGTACGACCCCATTTGGCTGGAATCTGTGGCTAAGAAAGCAAGCACGCTAGGGGCGTTCAGCTCTCCAAGGCCAACCAAGGGTCATTCAATGTGCAGAGGTATAGGAGACATTTTCACTGAGGGGGCAGAAGGGACCCCGAAAGAGAAACCCTTCCATGGAAGCAGGAGCAGGGACACCTCGCCAGTGACTTGAGAACTCCAGGCAACTTCAGTCCTGCTTTCCCACAGGTTTTGCTGAAACGCCTCCTATCCCGCTGCATTTGAGACCTCGGGATGAGACAAACAGGCAGGGAGCCTCTTTCAAGGCAGATGTTTGGGAGGTGTTTGTGATCAGCTCCTTCCCAGTGGTATTTTTTGAGTGCAGAGCCACTGCAAACCCAGGAGGGCTTTTCCTCTGAGCGCACATTGCATGAAGGGCTGGTTAAAAATCCCGTAAACAACCCCAACCCACCTTACTTTTAAGCAGGAGCTTGCTGAGGTTACAGAGGTGACTTTGTGGGAGTGGAGCCATGGGGGCACTCGCTGCTGAGTGCTGCCCTCCAGTCCCGCTGTGGGCACACAGCTGGGTGACACCAGTGCAGGGGAAATGCAGCTTGGGAACATCCAGCAAGTGAGGGACCAGCGAGTGAGCCACGTTGCTGAGTCCCACGACGCCAGACCAGCATCTCCCAAGCTCAGGAAATTTCACGGTCCCAGCCTCAGTTTTCAATTAAGTTTTCCCACAGGGAAACCCACAGGTTTCGAGCTTCTCCCTGAACAGGGACTGAGCAAAACCTGACGATTTTGACTTCAAGATGATGCTGGCTTGATTTTGCAAGGTGCCAAGCATGCACCCTGTGCCTGGTGCTGAGCAGGGCTGTGATGGACCCAGGGGGTATGCACCCCGCTGCCTCCCCCGCAGGCGTGTCGGGCTTTCGTGCTGGAAGATGCTCTTTGGGGAGATCGGCAGCAGGTCGGGCTGCCAGAGTCCCGCTAGGACACGTGTATTCCTTTATGGGTCCAAAGGGAACATTTCTCATTATCTCTCCTCGCAATTTAATTAATCTGCGTTCAGTAATGAACCTTGAAATTTCAATTAAAAACATCATTACTAATCAGGACAGGATTCAAAACAGTCAAGGGGCTCTTGATAGCTTTGCAGTGGCAGGAAGTTTGGGTTCAGGCTAGGATTTGTGTGCACCATTCTCTTTATTTTGGACACAGATCCAGAGCGTTTTACACTCCTGAGTGTATTTCCTCCCCCATCCTGGCAAACCCAGGCACAGGAGATACAGCTTGAATTTCCTTCAGGCTTCTGCTTTCTACGGAAAAACACAAGCCTCCAAAATAAACCCGAAAAGGGGGAAGTCACCAAAAAAAAAATCACCGAATAAGTATCAGTGCTGCTGCCCGCCGGCGTTACTCCCACGACAGCCCCTGCCAGAAGCAGCGCGCTCGCCCGCGCGTAGTCCAGCGATTAAAATCTTGTGAGGGGAGATCTGCGTATCCTCAGCCCATAAAACAGGCTGCCTCAGCATCGCTGAGCTGAGCCGTCTGGCAGAAAATCAGAGAAGCCGCAGAATGCAAGTTCTGCCCTGGTAGTGTCAGTATAACCTGACCCAAACAAGGCATCCCTCACCCTGCCCAGGAAAAAAAAACAACCCTCCTCCAGAGGGGCTGGATGTGGCTGATCATGCCCTGCTGCTCCAAACACCGCAAGGCCCTACAAAATTACTGTACTTCTAACGCCAGTGCTGGAAAGTTGCTTTCGTGACTGTAAATCCTGAGCCGCAGAGCGAACGGAAAATACAGCAAGGTAGGAAGGGGCAAAAGAGAAATCAATCCTGTGTACTTCAAGTTGTCCATGTCCTTTAAAAAAATAAAGCCTAAGAAGTGTATTTGTTAAAAAAAAAGAATAAAATTGAGATTATTTTTGTTTTGAGGAAAGCTATATGTCCAGAAAGGTTTTAGGTGGATCAGGAAAGCTCAGTGGGCAGAGGACACAGGAATGCCAAATGGACTGGCAGGCAACCTTCAAATGGAAAAACAGACAGAGGAAGGCAAAGTCATATTTTTTTGTCTGATCCCACAACATCTGAGCTGTAGTTTTCAAGCCTGGGCATCCAGAAATGCTATTTTTTTTTCACTACTGAACAGTGCAATATGCCTTTGTTATTTAAATAAACTACAAGTGGTGTTTTTCAGGGTGGTCACCGCAGGCATTTCCACTTTGCCATGGAGGTACACTGGGAAGGTCTCTGGAGCATTGCACGTGCATTATTTCCGAGACAAACAATTGCATGCCAACTGTAGCCTTTTTTAAAATGCCCAGCAGATTAAATTATCAAACCCAAGAGTTATCTGCACAATGATGCTTTTGTTTCCAGTGCTGCACCACACCGAAGCCCTTTGTGACCACTAAACCCCCGTGTGGGCCCTTGGGATTAGGTAGGAATGGAGCTGGGACCTCCCATTTCGGACAAGTTTAGGAAGAGCCAAGACCATTTACCAACAGAGGTTGGGGACTGACCTGCTGGAGAGCAGTGCAGGGGAAAGGGACCTGGGGCTTCTGGTGGCCAGCAGGATGACCATGAGCCAGCAATGTGCTCTCGTGGCCAAGACCAATGGCATCCTGGGGTGTATTAGAAGGGGGGTGACTATTAGGTTGGGAGAGGTTCTCCTCCCCCTCTACTCTGCCCTGGTGAGGCCAAATCTGGAATATTGTGTCCAGTTCTGGGCCCCTCAGCTCAAGAGAGACAGGGAACTGCTTGAGAGAGTCCAGCACAGAGCCACAAAGATGATGGAGTGGAACATCTCCCTGATGAGGAAAGGCTGAAGGGGCTGGGTCTCTCTAGCTTGAAGAAGAGGCTGAGGGGTGACCTCATAAATGTTTATAAATATGTCAAGGGGGAATGTCAGGAAGATGGAGACAGGCTCTTCTCAGGGATGTCCAGTGACAGGGCAAGGGGCAATGGATACAAACTGGAACATAGGAGGTTCCACAGAAATATTAGGAAAAACTTTTTCACAGTGAGGGTGACAGAGCCCTGGCACAGGCTGCCCAGGGAAGTTGTGGAGTCTCCTTCTCTGGAGACATTCAAAACCCGCCTGGACGCGTTCCTGTGTGACCTACTGTAGGTCTGGCAGGGGGGTTGGACTAGATGGTCTTTTGAGGTCCCTTCCAAGCCCAAACACTGTGTGATTCTGTGACCACAGCTCTGCTGTGAGTGTCCCCATCAAGTGATGAGGCACCCCATGGATGGAGCAGGAGTCTCTGGGCAGGCAATGAAGACTGATGCTGGCAATGCCCAGGCAGACAACGCTGCCAAGGTTAGCACTGCCTCTAGGTTGCCGGGTCTGGAAAAGGATGGGGAACAACATGGACTGAGATTCACACTCTGCTCATGCCACATGGCAGAGAACACGCTCCCATGTGGGCATCTGAACATCTCTTCTCCCTTTCCAGTTTCTGTGTCCTGAATCTCTGCTCTGAACTGGTTGCTCAAGAGCAACAGGCACAAATTATTCCCCAAGGGGCCTTTGCAAATGGTTTAGAACTGTGGGCATGGTGAGAAGACTGAAGTTTGAGAACAGTTTCGTAAAGTGCAGGTAAAAGCCCCATCATCCCAGCTGCCTCTCCAAGGAGAATGCAACCAAAAAAGGGTAAATGGTAATTACGGAAAAAAAAACCCCTCTCATTTCATGTGTTGTTTCCAAAGTCTGGCTAGCCTACAGCTTGGATAATTAGATTTCAGCCATAGAGGCAAAATTCATGGAATAAATTATTAAACACAGATTGTTTGCCCAGTACCAGGCGAGAAAGAAGTGAGCATTCAAAAACCCAGCAGCTCGACAATGTTTCCACTGCACTCTGAAAAGACAAGGCATGAGCATCAGTACCTACAGCTCAAGAATATTCTCCCCATCGTCCACCCTGCAGCCTCACTCCCCGGGTCAAAATCGGGATGAAGAGATGTCTCCTTCACATACAGCATATTGCACACCCCAGGATGACCAGCACAGTCATGCCATGGCTTTACAGAAAGAGCTGGGCTCTTTCTACGCTCAGACACTGAGCATGACCCCACAGGGGCTCAGTTCATGCAAGGGAGGGTCTAATCCCACTTTGAGGCTCCTGGCCTCTTTAGTTACCATCCTACTTGACCACGGAATGATCATTCTTTCTCTGAGCTGGGCTCCTGGCTCAGAGATGTTGCTTGCAAAGAGTGCTGGGGTGATTTTGTGTGAGGCCCACGCCCAGGATTATGGCTTTGAAAAAGGAGGAAACATGGGATCTTGGCTTAAAGGAACACAATAATTACCTGAGCAGGAAAAAAAGAGCCTTTTCTTTCCTGGTAGAAAGCATCTGATAAAAGCCTGAGACCAGTGGTATTTATATTAGTAGATTTTACATCCTCCTTGTGTGTACTTGGACTGCAAGATATAAATCAAAGCATGGGTTCATTCCAAGAATGGTTTATTTTTATCTGAGAAGCATGTGCTGGTGAACCAGATATTGGTATGTTGATTCTGTTGGTTCGGCATGATTTATAATAGTTTCTGTTGTTTTATAGCGTGTTTCACTCTGGAGTACTTAATTTATCCAAGTCACGGGTTTAGGTTTTTTGTTTTGTTTCATTTAATGTGTATTTTCTTATGAGCGGTTTTAGGTTTAACGGTTGGCTGCAGCCTTGTAGCACTTCAATGCAAAGGAAGAACGTAAAACCATGAAAACAAATTCTAAATGGGTTTGCAATCAAACGTATCCTCCTCTAAATTGATCTGTGCGAGTTGGAGAGTAAAGCAACACAGAGTGCTTCTCCTTATACCTTTAGCAATGGCAAATCCTCCCCATAGTTAGGGGACCAGCCTGCAGCCTTAGGAGCGATGCACCAAGAGGTCCAGGGTGATACCTGCTGCAGGGGAGGTAAAACAGGCACTGGTAGCCCCCAGCCAGCCTGAAATATTTGCTTATCAAAACAAAAATCATATGGGGTGAAGGGATGTAGCAGAAAGGAGATGGTGGGAAGCTGTCCACCTCCAGCAAATCCTACCTTGCTGCTGCCCCAAGCTGGCCAGTGGGCTTTCCTACAAAGCAGCTTGCACTTTGGACCACACAGTCCTCTAATTTAGCTGCACAGCGTGGCGTGTCAGCCAAGATCCTCCTGGTGGACGTTGTACCTGCTGCTCTTCTCCCATCGCAGACACCAGGATGGAGCCCGCAGCCTGCCTGGACCTGGGGAATCGCCATCCTCACCAGCTCCCACACTACCACACCAGCAGACAAGCTGGTTTTGGCTGTTGGTGTAGTAATGTAGGAGCTGGTCTTACACCAGAGAAGGGAAGTCAGAAGGACGATCTCTATTTCTCCAACATGTCTCTCCGTGCTTGCAAACATAATAAACACCATCATCAGGAAAGGAACAGCCCTGAAAGCCACTCAGAAAAAGGCTGCACTCACAGCTTTGCACCCAGATTTGCTCAGCCTTCCCCTTGGCTCTCCCAAGGGGGTGGTGCCATCCCTGCAGACGTCCTTGGAAACTTTTGCACGGGTTGGGATTTAAGCAATTCTGTGAGCAGGGTTTCGCCTGGGCTCTGCTGACAAGGAGAACCCATGTTCTGGCCACAGCAAGGAGAGCGCACCCTGTGCTGGGCTGTTCATCAGTACAATGCCTGCGGCTGGTAATTAAAGCAGAGAGAGAGTAAAAAAGGAAAAATCACCTTCCTCAAGATTTATGAGAATATAAACTCGGGAGCTGAGATGTTCCTATCACCATCTATGAGGCCCAAGGGACAGCTTTGACTTAATGCAGAGTCGGATGTTTCGGTTATGAATTCAGAAGGTGATCTGGGGAGTTTGAAGCGGAGACATACGAATGCTTAAAGAGAAGCACACAGGAGCCTTGGTGCGGCTGACTTTGGTTTCAGTGTCTTATTTCTACTGCAGTACCTCTCTGGATTTAGGAGGGGTAATGAAAGTCCCCCGTCCCAGGGCAGTGAGAGGTTTTGGGAAGGGGCAAGTGGGCAGCAACATCTGAAGCCCATCTCCCCAAAGGCACACAGACACCTGTTGCAGAAGCTGAAGAGAACCCAGAACTGAAGAGATGCCTGTCCCACCAGAGAGGGGTTTGATGCCTTGCAGGGGCTACTGAGACAGGTTTTAAACTCTGCCCAGGGAGGGGCTGCTACTGTTAAATCCTTCCTGCTCTCCCTCAGATTCTTTAATTCCAGTAGCTCCCATCAGGGAGGCCAGAAGATCATGGCCCTGCTCTAACAAGCAACTTGTTACCCAAGGAGAGCAAGGAAAAGCAATGCTCAGGGCTCTTCTGCCCTGAGAACCTCAGTGCTGTAGCCAGAAGGAATTTTCGCCAAGGAGAGAGAGGCAGCCCAGACCCTAATATAACTTAATAAAAAAGGTAAAATAAACATGTGTCCAGGATAAAAAAAAAATAAATAGTTATGCAGTGCCAAGGAGAGACCTCGGGAGGAAGTTTTTAAAACAGAAAAATGAAAACAACCAACCCAAAGACTTTGGATCCACTTTGGAGCAGGACAGGGTGATCCGGAGCAGAAGTTTCTGCGAGCTGCTGCAAACTTTCCGTAAGAGGCAGGGAAAGCAAGGAGAGCCTTACCATTCTGGGTTTCTAACCTCCACGGGAAACCTGCCCACCCCTCGGCGTGATCCCCAACTCCACTGATGAACCAGCTGCATATATTCCAGTTAAGGTAATCTCCGGCCTTAATAATTCATGTCCTGCTTTCAAAGGAGTGTGAAGCTCAGAGGAAAACTGAAAGCTGCTATGTACGTTTCGATCAGCAGCACTGATCAGTTCCTAACTTTATTAAAAAAAAAAAAAAGAAAATGTGAAAGCATTTTTATTAAGCTATAGGGTCAGGTAATGGCTCCTTCCAAACTACAGAAGTCACATCTGACTTATTTATACTTTTTTCTCCCCTTAAGTCACATAATAAAAGCATTAGCCTGAAAAGAAGGGAAAGATGTTACGATAAAAGGAGTGCTACCTGACAAATACGCTTTTAACAGCCTGGCAAACCAGAGTGCCTCATAAAAAGATTGTTCTCAAGGAGTTGTCCTTCAAGGGAAACAGCTCCATAGATGGTTTGCATGCCTGCTTCCATATTGCCTGTCATTATTACCATCATTATATTCTTTAATTGTCCTAATTGCGTTAGTGCCGATGGATATTATTCCTGTGGGGCCTTGGATCTGCTGAGATTTTGCAGACTAACCTGGCAGGTCAGGTGGGAGGTAGGGGAGGTGTGGGAGGACAGAATGACGTGGCCAGCACCAGCCAGGGATGACCCAATCTGCCCGGGCTGTGGTTTGGACAGTCTTCAGGGTCACAGAAATGCTGCTCACCTGAATGAACCTGGTCTGATCACTCCACCAGCAGATGCAGCTAGCTCTGTGCTCCTCAGCAGCAGCCAAACATCGCTGGCCTGGCATAACCCTCCCTGTGTCCTGGGATCTCCTGAAGCACAGCTTTGGTCCTCCCTCAGTCCCTGGAATTGGGAGAAGTTGGGCTTCCTCGAAAGGTGATGGTGGTCTCGAGCATTTCAGCATGCATCTGAGAGCAAGGCTGAGAGCTGGCTGGCATCAGCCACTCCAGAGCTAAACCCAACTTTGCCTACACCCACATCCTCACACTTGGTGTGCCTCTGTACAGCATTGTCAGGCTCTTCTGCGTGCTGGCACTTGCATCGCTCACCACAATTGTGCCTGCTCAGTTGCACACCCAACTTCCCGGCCATGGGACAAGCTGCTCCCTGGGTATCGCTTGCTCCTGCTGAGGGCAGGAGACATGCGTGCCCTGGTGTCTACAGCCATGGGTGGACTTTCTTGTGATGTGTATTGTCTGAAGACCTGTATGGGCATGGGTTGTCCATAGTTCCTACCTCCAAGTTCTAGTTCCTACCTGTAAGCACAAAGCCCTGCTTTACTGAGCCAACTGGAAGCAGTGTGGTTAAGACAAAAGCTGAAAGTACCTCCAATTGTAAGCTATCTCCTGCTTCCTGGCAGAAAACATGTCTTCCTTAAAGTGGCTGAGGATGAGATGCTCATCTAATTACAGCCTAGGTGGCATGCTGTTCAAATGAAGCAGAGTCAAAAAAACATAGCATGATGGCTATAAAATGGCAGAGCTCATGGAGGTCCAGGGAGCTGCTCTAATCTACACCAGCTTAAGGTCTGACCCTTTACTATTCAAAGGCTTGTCCTTTGCTGTTAAAAGAGTGTCCTCAGAAATACATGATCTTGGAAGTGAAGCAGTCAAAAGCAGATGTGCAAGCCAGCACTTGAAGAGCCAGCACGCAGTCAGCAGTCCTGCATTGTGTTTTCATTTGGTTGCATCCATGGCCACCAACTTGCAGTTTAGCTGAGAGAAGCAAAGACATTGTCAATCTAAATTAGTGCTGTGCTCCACCTGAGTGAGCACATTGCTTTCAAAGCCACTCTGAGCAGCACCATCTCCTTCAGAGGTGTGTCCAAGGAAGCTGTGCCCAAGACAGCTATTAGCTAACCTGTACTGACCCAGAGGTTATATCAGAAGTCAGATCCCTTTGAAAAACTCATGTCTAGTACATATTTTCTTCAAAATATGGGGATTCTGCATCGCCATGAACTCTGCAAAGCCCATTTTGAATTTCAGCATCACTTTCAGGCTGAGTGATACTGTTTGGCACTAGGTTACTCAGGCTAAAGACATATTGGCTGAAAAAGCATTTAGTTAATTAGTTTGTGATTTACCTTCTCAGAGTGTCATCAGGTGCCCCTTCTTCTCCCTTTATCCACCCACAGGAATGGATGCCTCCCCCTCCTTGTTAAGGGTACACCGCTAGAGATGAAAACATGTTGTTTTTTCTCCTCTTAGCATAGGCACTCCTCTTTTCATTTTCTCACCATACCCATCCCTTCTCTTTCTACACACCTTTTCCACTTTACAAGGAGTTCTGGCTTTCAGCAAAGTTTTGTAATCTTTTATGAGCCTTGGCTGATTTACCACAATTCTCAGAGATGACTGAGGGATGGAGACAAGCATCTGACGGGGACAAGAAGAAGTCCTATAAAACAGTTCCTAGGTGTTCCAGGAACTGGTCTGAATACTCTCAACATACAGATGTGGTCTGACCTACCACTGGGGCTCTGCGATCCATCTTCCTGGAATCAGAGAGATCCCAGATGACTGTATGCTGTTCAGAAGGACTTTGGTTATGAAATGCATGCAGCCTACAATTGCTGCAGCCATCGGAGCAGCACAAGCAGGACCTGCACAGCCAGCCTTTGAAGTTCATGGGAACTCCTCTGATATTCTCCTAGGAGGCTTTCCCTGAGATTCATCTCCAAGAGTCACTGCCTGAGGACAAATACCACACCTTTACAAATCTCCAAAGCTCCCAGTCTCCAAGACCTTGCTTATTGTCTTCTAAGCCCATGATTTCTAAGTGAACACCGGATTTGCTGAAGTGCTGCCTGGTGGCACCTGGATAATAGCGGCTAATTACACCAAAAAGACTCAACGAACCTTACAGTGTGGATCTGACTCCCTGTCACATTCACAGCCACTTTACTTTTATTTCAGGCAGCAAAGAATAATTCTGCAGTCAATTACTCCCACTTTCGGCCTTTGTGCACTGCCAGGTATTTCAGACAGTATGAAAGACACTCTTAAAATATTCTGAATGACTGCTCCAGGCTGTTGCAAGCAAACACTTAACACAATGCATGGGAAAAAAATACATGCCTCTTTTCACTGAAGAAGTCAGTGGGCTGCATTTGTGATGAGGCAGTATCTTATTTTGCAAAGCACTACGACTGAAGCGGCAGTTCGGGCTGGGTATTGAGTGGGCTCAGTACGATGAATTGATGCTGCTGAAACAGTATTTACTGACACTGCAGAGTTCAAGGCTAGACTAAATCGGTCAGGTGATGCTCCTTTTTAATTTCACCAGGAGAAGAGGCAGAAAAGGAGTCAGAAAAGGAACAAATAGCTCAGAGGCATCCAGGGCCAGAGTGGTGCAGAATCCTGTAGCAATAGCTCCAATAACCCCCTGATTTTTGTTTTTCCAAGCTCTCAATTATTAAATGAACTTAAAATTATTTTGGCTTCCTCCTTCAGTGAAGGCAAGGAGACACACAAAACCCATACGGCACACGAAAGGAACAAATGTAGAGGCACGAATGCAATTATTTGGGTTTTTTTAGCATAAGGTGCAGCTTTAACTGGTTGTTTGCTACCTACGTTTCAACCAAGCTGCTAGGAGCCAGGAGAGATGGTGTGACCATCACTGTGTAACCACATTAACCAAGACTGCAGTGAGCATCCTGCCTCCATCTGGTGCCCTCTTTGCATTGAATTCCATTGCTTTACTGCTTGAACCTGCTGCAGGCATGGATGTCCCAAAGCTGGGGTGGAAATGCAAATATCAAAATGCAAACAGCAAAAACTGGAGAGTCAGAGGCTGCTTGGGAGGCCGAAGTGCAGTCACACAGCTGGGCACAAGACTGTATTACTGAGCAGTTGCTAAACCTCTTTTTCAGACTTGACACCTTTCTCTAGCTGCTTGTGATGAGGGGAGAGATCGAACACATGGTGTCTTGAACCCTGGCCAGGAGCAGGTCTGACTGTAAATTGTTGTTCAGTCCACCCCCACAAACACACAGCTTCTTCCCAGTAAGAAATTTCAGAAAGTCGGCAGAAAATGAAGTCTTTCCTTTGAAAGAAGGTGGAAGGTGGACCTTTCAAACCAGATAGAAAATATCTACTTTGAAATGTCTCTTACCACCACTTAAGAGAAAATACAGAAGTGTCAGCTCCGCGGATGTGTGCACAGACGACCTCTTGCACTATCAAAAATTTCTGACTCCCACTCTGCGACACTATAAATAGCTGTGTGCACAATTAGCAGGTTTCAGGGCAATCTACAGAAAATCATAAACCACGTACAATCGATAGGATCAGCTTTCCTGGCTGTAACAGCAAAGGTCAGAGGGAGATCAAAGAGGCAGAAGATACGACCCCTGGGACAGAGCAGCAGCAGCTCTGCAGCCTGGCAATGCTCCAGGTCCCCTCTGCTTCCCAGCACGACCCTGATGGTCACAGTGGGCTGTGGATGTGGATCAGCATCTCCTCGGCAGTGTGCACCACCCTGCTGCACGGTGACACGTGTTTCTTTGATTAAAAATGCATGGCATTAACTGTGGCTGAGGTCCCTCCAGCCGTGTATTTAATATTTTATCCGTGCTAGCTGTTTGACTGGAGAGAACATATTACTCACCTCTCCAGCTGGCCACTACCCCAAAGCTGGAATGACACAATCTAATGAGTTTTCTCCTTTCTCACCTCTGCAACACCCCACCAGCAGCAAGAGCAGCAGGATCCAGCACATGATGCCAACTGACATTCACCACAGCCCATGGTCTACACAGCCTGTGCATGTCCAACATGTCACCCCTATGACTGCTGGCTAATGCAAGAAGCATGTTTGAAAGACAAGCAAGTGTCCTCCTGGTTAGGACTTTTCCATCTAGAAAAATAACTTTCAGAAGCCATTGTTTGCTTCATCCTTAAGACAGTTTGGGGACTCAGTGGACTGAGTATTTATTTAAGGGAGAGCAGAGCTTGGTTATCAGCTGGCAAAGTGCAGAGAGAGTTCTCCAAGGAACACACATTTAACCTTCCTTTGTTTTCTGTTGTTTGATTTGACCAGAAAGTGTAGCATCACAACACTCGTGAACAATATCACTGAGGCGGTCGATGGCTTTGCAAGAGCACTCTTGTGCTCCCCCAATACCCGGTAAATCATCCCTGGCAGGTAGGCATACGATCTGCTGCATCTCATGGCTCAACACAAGGAGTTTCCTTCCGTAGTCATTCCAGGGATAGGCTACACAGATTTGGCTCAGGAGGGCCTCAGGACTTTATACACTTTAAATTCTCTTCACAGCACTTTCTCTCTTGCATCATTAGGTCATAAACTGGACGGTAAAGGCAACACACGATCTTAGTTTCATGCTGCTGAAGATCACAAAATGTGATCTAATACCAGTGGGCCCTTGTGGGTGGCAGACACACCTGCTCACAGTGTGTTAACCAAAGCAAGTTCGGGCTTGCAGCTGGACCAGATGTTGGGGTAACACCAGAACATATGTGGTCAGCCCTTGGGGTGAAGCAACTTATTCCCACAGGCCATGTTATTTCTGCTGGCTCCCTGAGACGCACAGACTGGCTTGCTTGCTTTGCCATCACAGATACTTGTGGCTCAGCGGATAAATGCAGATCCTCCTCTGCCTCTTGAATCACCACTCGTCTAGGACATGGAGATGGAGCTTTGAATCTTGGGCAGGAATGAAAGGGAGGCACTTAGGCAGCTCATCAGTAGTCTCCCAAACTAGCTAGCTAGCTCCAGGGTGTAATGCTGTCATGCTCCAGATTGGAACTTCTTCCCAATGCGCTTGGCAAGGACATCGGGTGTGGAGGTGGAGGGAGCGGGGCTGAGAACGCCTCTGGGATCCAGATGAAAGAGGATGGAGTTCAGCCCACGCTCTGTTTGGAGTCCATCAGAGACATCGTTTTGCGCAAGACAAAAAAAAGTCAAGTGTATTTTAAAAAAGATAAGCATTTCAGAAATGCCTTTTTCTCCCCCCCAGGATGGTTGTGATGGGCCTGCCCACTGCATCAAGCAATTTAAACGGCTCATTGCATCTGGGGCCGTGCAGGAGCTCACCCTGCCAGTGCTTCCTTCCGGGCAGAATTTCCCTTTACAAATGTCACGGAGGAAATTGTTTCCCCGAGAGCTTTATCGCTGATTTGACACGGAAAGCCTGGCGTGTGCTTTTTCAGGGGGGACGCTTGTCATTGGAAATGACTGTGGAACAGCTTGCAGAGGTCAAAGCCCAAAAGCAAGAAAGAAAAGGCTCCACCCAGCAAACACATCAGGGTTGGCTAATTTGCAAGGCAGGTAATGATTCTTCAAGTTTCTTTTTACAGTCTTGCAAGCGGCAGATGAATAAACTGCTAGACCCCAGGTTTTTACAGCCCCAGAGGCCAAAACATTTTGCAGCCGTGTCACCTCCAAACATTCTGGAGGCAGCTGATACTTGTCCAAAGCTGTTCTCAACCAATGATCTGCTCCAGTCTTGTTGATAATTGGGTGCCTGGTTGGAATTTTTATTGAAATTATTTGTATGCTCCAATCGTGCCATATTCACCTTTCTCTTTCTAAACCTTTAATCTTTCCACCCTTCAAAACAGGCCACTTCCCATTCAAGTGTCTCCATCTCATTCCCGCAAAAATGTATAAACCTAACATCTAATGAGCAATTAATGCATTAAAATGCTACAGTTTACTCTTCTGTACATCATTATTACAACAAAAGACAGTTTGAAAGGAAAGTTATTACCTCTTTCTGCTGCTTGTTGGCTTTTTTGTTTTGTTTTCATTTGGGTTTTCTTTAGGTGGACAATACCAGCTCAGGCTCACTTCTGACCTTGACATGCATGTCTCAAGTTTTGCATGAGAAAAGTGACCTGCGAGCAGAGAAAGCAGATGCTTATTCTCTAACCAGAAGGAATTATCAGGAGACAGTCAAGCCTTTGGTACTTGGAATAAATTGTGAAGCAGAAAATCAAATACAGAAATGCTTGAAGAGCATGGCTTTCCATGACAAGAGGTTTTCTTTTTCAGACAACAGCGAGAACCTTTCAGTTTGCTTTCATTAGTTCATGCATTTTTTCTGATGTTATGATTGAACACAGCCACACTGAGTGCTCCAACAGCTGCTGCCTTCCTTCAGGAGCTGGTGGGAGGCTCTGGTTGAACACAGGCCATTGGGAGGTGTGCAGATTTGTGATGGAGGGGTGGGAAATGGGAAGTGAGGTTCCCTTGCTTGTTTGAGTTTTGATTGGTCATGGGAAGTCAATATGAAGCTTCCAAACGCTTGTGGTTTATGTTTCATGATGTGCTCCATGCCATAAAAAGGTAATAGTGGGAAAGACCAGTGGCAGCTGCCATGTATCCTAGAGCAGCCTTGCTCAGAGTGACCCTTCAGTATTCCCGGAATCTGGTTGTTCATTGGTTCAGCACCTTGGTGGACTGACAGTGGACCCTGTCGGGATAACAACCTCTCCAACCTTTACTGGGGTAGATGGAAGATGCCATTTAAAAAGAACACCAAAGTGACTTTGGATACAAAGTCTGGCACAATCACCATTTGGGGACAATTAACAAGACACTATGGGCCAGTGCCTCCAGAAGTGAGACTCATTGTAGTTCCACTAATCCCATTAGGATGATCTGGGTGAGTGTGAAAGAGGTATAACTGCTCTCCAGTGTCCTCCCACAGATCCGGTACGGGCAAGGTGGACCTGTGCAAAGAAGGACCTCCTCTTCATCTTTGCATCACAGGGCAAGTTCACAGCTCTTGGTGCCAGCATTTCAGGCCTCTGCAGATGTGAGCCGCCACCAGTGTGTCTGCTGGTGTTGATTCGTGTGTTCAGGGTTATCCACACAGCTGTGTGGATTCATCTTGGAGAAATGTAATGGGAGACAGATTTTCGGGAAACAGGTCCATGCTTCAGCTTCTACCACAGACCTTCACCATGAGGGAGCCTCTCCAGACACTAACAGATGTTTCACTGATAGAAAGCCATTGAGGGAAAGCAGAGAATCGCACAGTCCTCTCTAAGGAGCTCATCTGCAGGGAAAAATACAAAGAGAAAATGTTCCCCCTCATTAGGCTCCAGCACAAATTCCCCCCACGCAGCTGCTGTAGTCTTAGATGACATGCTGTTCCTCACCCCTTCAGTGCCCTCTCCTTAAACATACCCCAAGTCAGGTCACAGCTGTAGGAGCCAGCTCTACATTTGCCAGAAACTGGAAAAAGCCATAGCTACTGCAGCTGAACTTGGCCCTGGTACTCTACATTCATCTGGAGATTTGAAGTAAACGATTATTTCCTTTCCAGCCTGAGGCAGAAGCACGTTAACATGCAGAGCAGCAGCAACATCTCTGATGGACCCTTTCCAGTCTTGTTTTGAGAGTGGAGTAACCTACAGGTGAGGGACTTGGATTCACCTTGATGAGGGGTGACTTTTTCAGGTGATGACTCCAATTCACACAGCAGAAAAAGGAGAATTTTGCTGTGCATGCCTGGCCCTGTGCTCCTGGATCCCAGACTGGAAACATCCTTAACATGAGAAACACAATAGCAAATACATATGTACACTGTTGAATACTGCACAGAACAGGAAAATTAAGAGAAAACGTAAAACTGTAGCAGCACTTTTTACCCCAGGTGTGTGTTGCAGCAGCAAGCACACACAGCTGTGCTCTGCACTGAGATAGCTTCACCAGCAGCTCATGGGGCAACATCTCTGGTGTTTACCCATGCAGGGCAACGCATCACACGGGAAATGAGAAATATTCTCCAGTTAACACTGAGAAGATGCTTGGAAGAAAGAATCCAAGCAGGCAGCAAGGAAGGTCTCACACAGGAAGAGCAGACAGATACTTGAGGAAGCTCTTCTACCTTCCACTGAAGCTGGAGAGAACAGAAGTCTTTGGGAACTCACTCACTGGCTTCTGCCAAAGGTGACACCCTTGCCAGAGCATCCTTTCCATTGCCACAACTCAAAGGGCAAACTTCATTTCTTGTCCCTCGGCAGAATCCAGATAGTGCAACCAGGAATTTCTGGATGGCAGGCTGGATTTGGAGGTGCACTCCAAAACAGCCACAAGTCTGCCATAAACTCTGAACACAGCTGGACTGACTCTTGCAGTCTAGTGTTCACCAGACCCCAGCCCCAGGCTTGACCTGCTGCAGAATTGCCCATGGTTTCTGGCTGAGCTTGGAGCCCAGCAGGGTTTCCAGTATTTCTGTCCCCCAGTCAAGCAGGAACCAAGGACAATTCTGATCTCGAACTAGAGCAATGACCTTGCAAGAGACATCAAGGGTTGCATAGTTTGTTGGTGAACAAGTTGGTGTGCAATCAACAGCTAAAGTCCATCAGAACTTAGGAAGCAGAACAACATATAACACAGGAGGTACAACACAACTGCCACATCTACCTGGGGGTGACCAGCCCATACCTCTGCTCAAGAGAGGTGTCCATTGTGCAGAGGAAGTGGTAGGAGTAGAAAGAAATTATCAAGTGGGATTTTCAGCAAGTTTTCTAAAGTCCTGACTAAGTTCAAGGCTGTGCTGGCCACTAAACTTTAACAGACACTCTCAATGAGCCTCCCAGGAAAACAGTTGAACCACGTAGAGAGACTGTGAGGTTTGGGAAAAAAAAAAAAAGAAACAACGTAATGAGAAAAAAAAAACCCTAATGATAACAAAGATACCAAACTATACACAGATATATGCAAATATGCAAATATTTACCAAGATAAAAGAGAATATGTTAATACCAGACCAACACCTTCCAAATAACAACGAGGTCCCAAGCAGAAGAAAATGTCCCAGACTAGACTTGAGTGCCCAAGACCTGAATGAATGATAGTAAAAGAAACCCTAAAACTGAAAAAAATGCCATCAAAACCAGAAAAGTAGCTGTACATCTCTCATCCCAGAAAGGCTGCAGAGGGTGACTTGTCTCCATGAACGTTGCTCCTCTGCAGCCAAACACCAGAGGAAGGAATCCCGGGGCACAGGGCAAGCAGAGGTGCAGCCACTAGCAATGCTCCCAGCCCAGCAGCACCACAGGCCTCAGGGCTCTGCTCAGGACCCTTTTATACTGAGCATCCTCTCCTCCCCACAGGCACACCTGCCCCCATCACGGTGATTGCTCCCATGCCAGGAGCTCCACACAGGTGCTGCCTGGGGGCTCTCAGATCAGGACAACTCAGTACCAATGTCATGGAGAGGATGACCGCTCCACCAGCCAGCTTGTCCCTGGCCTCACCTAGGGCACCTGGAGCAATGAGAAAATTTGATTTCTTACCCTTGCAAAACGAACGTTGTCACCTAGAAATGTCTCCAGGCTGGAGCAATGATTCAACAAGTCAAAGAGGGGTGGGGGAGCAGGAGGGAGGCAGGGAAGACGTGTTGTCCCACCTGGGACAACTGACTGTCTGAGCCTGTGGTTACTCACAGGGACAATGTGATGGGCAAAAAAAAATCACAGAGTCACAGAATTGTTGAGGCTGGAAAAGACCTCTGAGACCATCGAGTCCAGCCTATGACTCAACACCACCACATTGGCCAGACCATGGCACTAAGTGCCTCATCCAGCCTCTCCTTAAACCCCTCCAGGGACAGTGACTCCACCACTTCCCTGGGCAGTGCATCCCAGTGCCTGAGCACCCTCTCCATGAGGAAGGGCATCCTGAGATCCAACCTAAACCTTCCCTGACACAGTTTCAGGCTGTGTCCTCTCATCCTGTCACCAGTTGCCCGGCAGAAGAGCCTGACCCCACCTGACTACAACCTCCCTTCAGGTAGTTGTAGGGAGTGAGAAGGTCCCCCCTGAGTCTCCTCTTCTCCAGGCTAAACGCCCCCAGCTCCCTGAGCCTCTCCTCACAAGACTTTCTCTCTAGTCCCTTCCCCAGCCTCGTTGCTCTAGTCATCTAGAAGTGTCAGGGATGGATGCGCCTGGACTCTCTTGCATGGACCCAAGTCTCACTCATGCGAGGCTGTTCACTGCACTAAGTCCAACCTGAAATCACCTGCCTCATTTTCCTTTTATCTCCACTTCACCCTTTTTATAGTGGGGAGAGTTGTTCCCTTCCTTCCCAACCAGTCCTTCACATGCAGCAGCAGCAAGTGGATGGGCTATGCATGGGGAAGCTAGTTTATCACCAAAACCTGGAGGTATGGAAGGGTCAAGGGGGCCACACCACACCTTGCCTCGATGCACCTCCCTGCCTGCACACACATATAGTTCATGCTGTCTGTCCGGTAAGTTCAGGAGCACCTTTACAGAGGTAGAGGGATGCCTCCAGGATTCCTGCCACAATTTCATTCCTCAGCTTTGTACAGGAATTTTCTATAATCCCTTGATGCTTAACAGAAGACTTGTTGACCTCCAAGCTGTACAGACAGCGCAATGTGACCCCAGCAGTTTGCAATGGCTTATTAAACCCGATGAGCCTCGAAAGAGAATAGGAAGGAACCGGTGAGAGAATCTGTTGCAAAGCCTTGCTGCATTGTTGGGTTCGGGTTTTGAGGGAGGGTTTGATGGCTGGGTAGAGGATTGGGCAGGTTTCCAGCAGTATTCCCCATCCCTCCCTCTCTCCCTGGTAAATGTAAAGGCAGAGCTTCTGCTGCAGGTCCCCAAAAATGACCCCAAGACTGCTAACTTGACTGCACTCTTCTGCCTGTTCAGACCTCTGCAGATTTCTCTACAGCACCTTTCTCCTGGGGGCCCACTGACATGTTTGGATACACCACAGTATCCAGAAACCCATGACACATAGCTCATCTGCAAGGTTATTGCCAGTCCACTACAGGGAAATCTGCTTTTCTGCTGTAGATAGACTGGGAGTCTGCAAATCTAAAGCGTATGGGGACAAATGCTGTGGGGTTGTAAGGATTCCATGTGGGGAGAGGCTTTGCCAGTCTGTATCCCTCCCATTCATCAGCTTGGAAATGTGACCTCTTAACAGAAAACTTAAAAATGCAATTGCTTCTACAGGGGGGAAAAAAAAAAGGAGAAAAATAAACAAAAAACCCACAAAACTCGCAGAATCATTTATTACTATGAGCCATCATTTCAAAATGTGGGTGTTCAGCACCTGGCAGCCTATTTTCTAAGGATGTACAGCAGCACAAGGCAGGATTGGCTCTGGAGCCACTTGAACAGAAGTGTCAGGACCAGGCTCCTCTGAAAAAAGGATAAAGAAAAAGGAGAAAATGATGAGAAAGAATGGCAGGGCGTCTAACACTTTGCATCTAATGCCTCCACATGGCTGCAAGTGCCGTGGCAATTTGGCCCTGATAACACGGATGAAGAGATGTTGCTAACATATTGCTTCCTTGTCAAATGTCTCACTGGTTTTGCAGCCAAGTCTCCTGCCAGCAAGGCCGCAGCAGCGCTTCTCCGTTACTTTCATATGCAAAGAGCTTGTTAACTCAATTGCCAATAAAATTCTAGTGGGTGGAGAGGAGGACATCTGCCTGTCTAGTCCCGTGCTTGCCAACATGGTTCTTTTATTCCTCCAGAAGCCGCCAGCTCCTACTCGAGCTGGTATTTTGACAAGCATTTCTGTTTTCTTGACACAATGGGCAAAGTGGGCACGGATCTTGCGTGCCACTCGTAATATGTTTTCTGTGCTGTGATTTGCATCCTTTCTGGAGGACGCCTGGCACAAGGCTGCACAAAGCAGAACGAGCAGCTTGGACAGTGGGTTTAGTCTGACATGTAAATGTACCGCTTAATTATGTGCAATTGCGTTAGGAGAATGCGAAGAGGACGCTTCGCAGGCTGCGATGGCTACGAGGCTCTGACGAGTTTGGGTTGGGGGTGGAGGCCTGTGGAAGAGGCTTTGGAGGAGAGAGAAAAAAGGATGGGGACAATGCTGAAGCCAATGAGTTGTCAGCAGGAACCTCACGAAACAGCGACAACCGTTTTAACTGCACAACTTTATTCCTGGCTGCTGCAGACCCGAGGGGCTCCCCTAACTGAAGCTGCAGCTCCTTAAGGACATTTCCCCTGAGCAAAGGGGGCTTATGGGGCACCTGTTCTCTCAGCATAGTGGCAAAGCTGCCCTCAAGTCCTGTCAGCAAAATTGCAGTTGAAAATGAAAGCTACCATATTATTAAAGGTGGCAGCCGGGTCACCAAGAGTGGGGCAGGGGGACTTGTTTCCCTGGAGTTCACAACCAGAAAACATGGTCTCTTCCAGGCCCTTCCAACCCTAAATTTTGCATTATCTCTGCTTTCATGGCCGAGGATGAGCCACCACCTTTGTGATCATTTGATGTGGTTATATCTAGATGAGGAAGCCAAGCAGCCGGAGGACCTACTGCGGGAAAGGTTTAGGCACATCAGACTGTACAGATGGTCAGAGCCAGAATCTCTCAGGTATCACACAGGGCACAATCGGCTCTCCTCCATCCTCATCTTCTCTGGGCATGCCCTGTGTGCCAGCCCTGCTGCCAAGCCTCATAAATTTCCCTCTCTGAGCATCACTCGATGGAGGGGTGTTGAAAGGCAATCCAACTGCACGCTCCTATGGCTGCCCAAGGGCACAGCAGTCAGCGCTGCTGCTCTGTCTTCACCCCAAAACCAGAGCCCCTTCCTCTTTTTGGGATAACCACAGAGCTAAAGAATAGCTAATTTCATGCCTTATAAACCAGATTAGCACAAAAAAAAAAAAACAACAGAGAATTTTCTTATCTCTCTAGGGAATGTCTTGAGACTCAAGCTGTTTTATTATCTGGGTTAGTTTGACATCCGAGAGGAGAAGATTGCAATCTGAAATCTGGAATGGAACGGGGGTTAGTCAATGTCGTTTCCTATGTTCATAAATAAATGACCAAGAAGAGATACATGTCACTCTGTTTTCGTTTACTGGGCTGAAGGTTCATCTTTAGAACAAAAGATCAGGAATTTATTGTCTTACTAATTATCTGAAGGCTTTTAATAAGGTGCTGTGTTACTTTGACCATCTTACTGTTCTGTAATTTGATTATCTGATCTTTCCAGTTCTTAATTGATAATTAATTTGAGTAACGTGCAAATAATTGAATGATGGAAGAGAGAAAAAGAAACAGATGGTTGGTCTATGCAGCTAGAAAACATTTAATGGGGGGGAAAAAAGTATCACATTTGGAGCATAACAATATACTTTGTTCATCTCTAGGAAGGGACAATGACATATGTTGTGGTTCACATCTTCAAGCTCCCACCCTGGTAAAAGAAAGGGAGGAAAAGATATTGATATTGCAGCATGAAAAGGTAGATGGGAAAACATGCAAGGACTAGAGAGTTAGCAGACATGAAGTCTGGCATAGCCTTCACTGGAAAAGAGAGATCCAGGGCATGTAATTTGTTGGAGGTCATGTTGGTGTGTGCCAACTTCTCCTTTAACACGCAAAACAGTTGAAGACAGAGAGATATGAAGACACAACATAAGGGAACTCTGATTTAATTTAAAATGTTGTTGTTTGGAAGAGTTCTGTATATTTTATATTCTAAAAAGAATTCTTTGCCTCTGAGTATGTTTCAGAGAACTTCAGGAAACCGAGAGAAGGGAAAATGGCACTGAAATGCCATAGCTTTTCTTACCCCACCTGCAGCATCACTCCTTAAAGCCCCACGGGCCCTCCCAGCCCCTTATTACTGCCTTTAAAATTTCCACCAACCAACAGACCTTTGGGTAGAAAGCGGGTACTAGAGTTTCTCCAGGAGTTGATTCCCGCTGTGAGCCACGGGCAGCTGCACCAGGCTGCTCCCAGTGAGCATCACGCCGATTTTTTTCCTTCCACTGAGTGACACTGCAGGCTTCTGATCATGTATTTTTCAAACTATGGCCTCTGACTGCAGAGCTCTTCCTTCTGGTGTTTCTGGCCATCACGGCTAAGCCTCCTGCAACTATGAGTTTTATGAAAGCGTCTTTTCCTGGAATCTACACTCACATTTTTCAGAAGGGCTTTTACTTTGATGTATTCACTTCTTTTCCAAGGACAGGCTATACTTGAGACAGGAGAGAGTTATGAGCAGCCACTGGGACATTTTCAAGGACACCAATGGTTCTCAGACAACCAAAGATCTGTGTGGTTGGACACAAATACCAGTGCCGAGACCAATACAAGCACACATTGATCTTGATTTGAAGATGCTGTTCACTGTTTCCCACCTAAAAACCCCCTTCACATTTGCAAAGACACTTGTAAAACACTGGATATCCATAGAACTGGGATCACAACTCTCTTTCTGCTCATCACACACCTTTGAATGCTGTATCTGGTAAGATGATGAGTAGTTATAACCACAACAGCAGCTGTGACATGACTACTCCTTGCAGAGACTTCTTCCAGTATTTCTAAGGAGACACAGTGACCAAGGTCAAACAACAAACACCATGAGTTTTGATAGGGCCTACAAAAACAATTCCTTCCACGTCTTCCGGTTTTCCAACACCTCCAATGGGTGATTAAAAATGTGATTAAAGAGACTTCCAGCATCCATCGAATGTTAATGGATTGCAACAGTTTTTAAAAGGGTTAAATTTGCAGCCTGAACTACTTGGCAGAATCTCTGAAATCATTATTCTTTTATTCATAGCAGTAATAAATAATAATAAACCTAAACATCCCAATGGTCCCCACACCTCCTGCATCTCCCTAGCTGCATATCTCAAATATGAATAATAATTACAGCTTATCAAACCAGCCTATGATTAGAGACAACAGAAAGACATTTCATATTGTTAAATTCCTTGCACAAGAGGAAAAAAAAAATCAGGTCATAGGGGTATTAAAAATTTATATCATAGCATTTGACTTGACTCATCTCTTAAAAAGAAAAAAACCCAGCATGTATTATGTATTTAGGCAATTCCTTTTAAACCCTTTCTCAAATGAGCACAAGATAAGCCAACAACTTGATAGACGGATGTCGCTATCTAGCCAGTGTGCATATTTTATATACACATACATGTGCATACACTTAATGTGTACTCACACCTATATATAAAACCATATACATAGAAAGGCATAAATCTATTTATACCTCTTAGCTGAAGGCAGATGCAGAGCTAATGTTAAAAAAAAATCCCTACACAGAAAGCATCTTATTTAAACCTGATATCTTTAGAAGAGAAACTTTTTTGCCAGTTTTTTGTAGAGTCGCAGCAACCTCAGCAAAGCTTGGTTCATTAGCTGCTTTGTTCCTGTTTACGTTTGCTGGTTGTTTTGTTTTTTTCTTTCTCCCTTTGCTTGTTTTTCTAGCTTCTCTGGTCAAAAAAATACCTTGGCAGGGGAAAAAGAAAGCCCTTGATTCCCACACAGGTGACTGGAATAAATCAAGTCAAGTGAGAGGCTAAATTTTCAACTAGTTAGTAAGGAGATTAGGAGAGGAAAGCAGCTACTGCTTGGATGGTTTTCAGGATCCTATCAAGCCCTGTTCACCAGTCCTTTCGGAGCTGTAAATTTGCTCCGGGAGCTCTTATAGCATAGGAAAAGCAGAGCGCTCCACGCCAGATAATTGTGTGTACACAGCATGTATGTAAATACGCACCAGTCCTCTGATAAGCAGGCCCAGGTTTGCTGCAAATGAGGGCTGCCTAGAAAACAAAGAAAGGGTGTTTATACCTGCCCTGCATGAAACCTAGGGACCACAGTCACTGGTCTTTGTAGGCAGCCCTGCTCCGGGCACAGGCTGGTTAGAGCAGCCCTACAGAGCCAGCGTTCCCTCAGGGCAGGTCCCATCCCCTCTGCTGCCAAAGATGCACTCAACCACCTGCCCACTTGAAGGGGAAGATCAGCAATTTCAGTCCACGGTTGCCCAAGGCTGCCTTAATCTCGGTGCCCGCTGCTGTCAGTGGAAGAAGATGCATCCAAAACTTTCTGGATGACTACTGGCGGCTTAGGGCCTTGCTTAGAATTTTCTTCAACTCATTATAACCATTCTAAAACCCAACTGGCATCACCATGGTACTCAGAAAAACCCTTCCGCTCGTTTCTATGTAAAAATCCATTTTTATAAGAGGCATAGTTCCATGTCCAAGAGTGTTAGCACCATATCTTTCCAAAATGATGTTGGAAGTCTCAGGATGGCAAAGACTGCAGAGTTGCTGCGGTGAACATCTCTGTGTAAATGCCCTGGCATCAGCCTGCTGCTTTCAGGAGAGGTCAGCATATTTACATAGATGTGTTAATAGGGCAGCCACCAAAATCTCCTCTAAGATGTTTTGAAAGCTTAAAAACCACCCAACCCTCAAACATTTTTTTTTTCAACATCTGCAGTCAATGAAAGGAGAGATGCAAATCTGCTGTCATTTGCATGCAAATTTTTTTACATCAAATCAGTGACAGAATGCACAATAAACACACTTTAAATTGAAATATTCCACGTTCACTTCCTCCTAGCCTTGCCTGCAGCTGGGATCCAATTTTCATGCACAGCTCCACACAGGTGACCATCCTCCAGTGTCTCTGAAGCCAGGAAGAGTGTGGGGAAGACAGAATTACAGAGGCAAAGTAATTGCAACCAGCTCATGACTCAAAAAACAGCTGTCGTGAGACAGAGTAAAGATGAAGGTTCTTCAGAAATAAATGCTGTTAAAAGAGTCTGTATCTGTCTTAAACTGTAAAGGAACTTTTATGATAACTGGTAACGTTTTGATCACAGGGAAATATGATAATCAGTCGCCCTGGAGTCCACACAATCAGGAATAATAGCAAATATCTCTGTAAGACTTGTTTGCTACAGGCTTTGAACAGCTCATTTGATGTACAATGACAATGCAAGGGAGGACAGTGCTCAGAACATCATGCAGAGGTGGGCGAAGAATGTGCAGTGAGGCCTGGGTCCTGTGGGAAGTACAGCAGAGCGAAGAACCAAGCTGTGTTCCCCCAGCCCTGACAGTCATGCTTTTGTGTCCCATCACCACCCCAGTTCCCAGCCCCATTCCCATCCATCCCGACCCCTATTCTCTTCCCCACTCCTTCCCATATCCATCCCCAACCCCATCTCTATCCTCATCTCCACCTCCACCCCTTCCAACACCCATCCCCAACCCCAATTCCATCCCATCTCCATCCCCAATCTCATGCTCATCCCTATCTTCACCTCCACCCCCAACCCCATCTCCATGCCCACCCCCATCCAGGGCACTTTCTGTTTCTTTACCACATGGGACAGAGCAGCCCATCCAGGCTCTCCGTCTCTAGCTTCATGCCAATTAACACTGATTTTAGGCTACACACAAAAGTGCTTCAGAAACTGTCTACAGGTGTGAGCTCAGCCACAGCTGCCCATGAATCTCCTCGTGCCATGACTAACCTCACCGCCACACCAGGCCATCCTGATTTCCCTTTCAGAGTCTGTTGGTTTCTGCGACGAACTCAAAGCCATCTTATGTAGCTGGTGCTTCACTTTTCCTACCCTTAGAAAGTGTTTCCTGGTGTCTGACCAAAATCCTTCCTGCTGTAATTTAAACCTGCTCATTCTTGTCATAGTTGGTCAGCTGAATATTTTGGCTGCCAATTCCAGCAGCTCTCGGTGAGCCCCGTGCTCCCCACCACCTCCAGAGCACCGCAACTCTGTCGAGTTCAGCCTGCGGCTTTCCCAGCTAGGAGGGCAAACCAAAGGCAATGCTGGTAAATCAATCATATTTTTTTAATAGCCTGAGGCCGGCCTGCTAGCTTTTGGATTGTGAGATGCTGCTGTGCATTGCTCCCCTATGCCGTGGGAGCAGGGCAGGTTCGCCCGGGCTGGTCCCGGCTCGATGGTTGGTGGTGTGGGAATTCTGAAAAGTCACCTGGGTCTGTCTCCGCTGCGCAAGAGCTGCAGCTGCTTGCCTGCAGCACAGGCATGCCTCGCCGTGACTCACAAGCTATTAAAAGCCACATTTCCCCCCTGTATTGCTCTACCTAAAAGATATAGATAGGCACCCGTTGAGAACTGGTTACTTAGATCTCCCTGGAATTTAAGCACCAAATTCACCTGCCTGTTAGAAATGTAATGGCTTTTGAAATCAAGCCTCGGGCGCTTCTGAACAACTTAAGCAAGCTGGAAACCCCAGGTCACCCAAGACAGAGGTCACCGAAACAGAGTTGCATGCACCTTCCCGTCACTGGTTCTGCATGTGGCAAAGCCTACGATCCTGGGGGAGCATGGAGGGCACACACAGGAGACAACCTGGTGAAATTCTGCACAAAGAGCCAATGCTACTGCCCACTCGTTGCACTACTGCACACATGTTGGGAGGAACGTCTCTTCTGTAAGAAGCGCTGAAGGAGAGGAAAAAAAGCACAGCCCTGAAAGGGTCTTAAATTTATCCGTTTCTTCTTTGTCTGCAAAAATTCTTTGCAGTGCCCAAGAAGACTTGTCAAAAATAGGGCAGGGAGGTGTGATGGAGTGCTCTCTGCCCAGGGTGGTGTCAGCATACACACGTGTGACAGTATGTACATGAATGTGCATGGGCTTTCCTTTGGCTTCCTGAGATGAAACAAGAGTTTGCATTTGCTATTCAAAGGCCATTTAAAATGTAAGATCACTGAACTGATTCTTTTCTCCTTTTTTTTTTCTTTTTTTTTTTTTCTGTAAGAAATTAAAAACCTATTTGATCCATCTTATCTGGAAGGTGATGGGATAATTGGAAATGTCTTGGTGTAGCTGACTTGTCCAAAGGTACACAGAGAAGCAGCACAAATGTCTCCGAGACACACACAAACTTAATAAATGTTAGGGACAAATCTAATAACCACTTTGCCGTCTCAACAGCTCTTTAGCTGATATAAGCAACACTAACATTTTTCTCAGTGTTTTTGCTGTTGTTTAACCCCGCGAGAGCACAAGATCTGCAGCAGCCCACTGTGAGCACCTCCAAAACACCCATGGTCAGACGTTTCCTGAATCAGTAGCACATCTGCCCAAGGTCTCCTTGGCAAACCTTGTCAGCTGCCTCTGGAAAAGCCCAGATGTTGCTGGCTGCAGGTCAGCCAGCAAATATTTCCTTCCTGACTTATGCGCCCATAGGCAGGAAGAGAGTTATTTGTGGCAATCTCCCACCTTTTCTTTTAAAAATAGTTTGAAAGCAGTTCAGGGCTTCCTGGCAAATTATAGAAAAAGCGATGGAACTAGCATTTACAAAGGCAGGCAATGTCATTCTGGTGCTTTACTCCTTTTTCCATTTCCCCTCACATTTGGTGCTCTAGAGAGCCTTTGAAGTTCATATCCAGCATTGGGGTGCAGTGACCTCATGGCAGAGGACCCCTCACTCCAACTAGCACCAGGAGGTGTGCAGCTATCAAAAAAACAGTAGAAAAATGCATAACTTGAAACAGAATTGATGGCAGCAGCTATGGGGAAGCTGCATAGATATGGTCACCCTCTGACAGAGACAGACTTGCCCTGCACAGGCTAAGAAGGGCACCTGTGAACTTGCAGCAATGTCCAAACCTGTTCCATTGAGCAGGAAATCTGCGTGGTTTCCAAGGTGGTCTCAGGGTGACAGCAAATACCAAAGAGCAAACTTCCTCCTGCATACGTGCAGCCACACAGAAGACCTCCTCCCACTTAG
Source organism: Trogon surrucura (assembly GCA_020746105.1). Lineage (NCBI taxonomy): Eukaryota > Metazoa > Chordata > Aves > Trogoniformes > Trogonidae > Trogon > Trogon surrucura. The sequence goes on along the minus strand of CM036621.1, from coordinate 46,438,844 downwards.
GAAGGGCTGCAGCCCCAAGCTCAGGCACATCCAACGCCTCTCTGCTACACACCTCCCCATCAGAGAGATCACATCAGGTGCATCAGGCTAAACCCTTGCTCTAGAAAAAGCGTGCCTGCACGGGCAGTCATTCTGGACTTGGCTTAATAAAAGCAGTACCAGTTAAATTTCCTCATGCACAAGCAGGTTTACCTGCCCTTCCACCTCCCATATAACTTGCATTTTATGGTAAAGCTCTTAAAAAACAGTTGCATAACCTTCTGCACAGACCATCATCTTGCTTGAGAATGGCATGACTGATTATCTGTAAAAAGGTTGCGGAAAATTCCTTGATGGGGCTGTGGAGCAAAGGTGGTTGGCCAAAGAGTTGGGCAGCCTTTCCCACTGCTGATGTCCATTAGCCCCACAGCCTGCCCCAAGAATCTCTCCACAATGGATTTGTTGCGATCACCAGCAGCAACATTTTGGCCAGGAAGGACCTCTGGATGTCCCTAGGCCAACCCATACTTAGTGCAGACAGAGTGATGTTGAGCTGAGCTCATCACATGTGTGCTTTGCCCAAAATGAGCATCATGCAAGAGGTAATGAGTGCTGATGGTCCTGAGATGGAGGCTGGAAACCATTCTCCTAAAAAAATGGGTTTGCGGAGGCCATCGGCTATGGCATGAGGACTGGTGGTGGCAGACAGCTCTGGAAAGTGCCTGCCAGAGATAAAAGAAGGAAATGAAGGGATGCTTCAGAAGGGGCCAAGTAATGGAGCACACACAGGGATGTCTGGGCTGATCCCTGCCTGCATCCCCCCTAGACGGTAGGGAAAAGGTGAAGCCCAGCATCAAGAAATCCAAGCAGCCGCGGGAGTCTGCTCATAAAAGCACCACCACGGCTCTGCAGTGAGCCAGCAGCGAGGTTGGCCCCAGCAAGAACGAGCCACCTTGGCAGGAAAGCACATCCACTGTTCGCCATCAGGAATGAGTCACCGTGCCAAGCGTGAAAAGGAGTTTAACACGTGAAGACAGACAGCCCTTGCAGCTTCAGCAGAGAAAAAAATTAATCTGCCCTTTTCCAGGAAGGTGCTTTGCAACCTGGTTGCTCTTGTATCTGTTTATTAAACAAAGGTTTCGGGAGGAAATTCCTTGCCGCAGTGACAGACCACGTTTCCAAGGTTATCCCAGAGCACAAAGCAAGATGACAGTCATTTTTCATCCCCGTAATGAGAGAAAGCATGTTAGCAGATTAACATTAAGCAACATTTACATACAGTAATACGTTTACAGTATGGTGCTCCTAACTGAATCAAAGACTGCTTCTTTCACTCTTGCTCACCGCCTTGCAGCAGGCAGGACTGTGTTCACAGCACTGGTCCCAGGGAATTTAAATACTCAATTCAAAGTCAGTCTAATCCAGCTGTAAGACACTCATTGGAGTTTGCTTTCCCTGTTGCTCATTGCATCTCAGGGTCTCTTCCCAAAGGTAGTTTTAAAGAGCAACAGCCCTCCACCGCTTGAGTTTCCTCGCGTTTGCTCACCACTGCGGTGCAAGTGGTGATGCCTGGCAGGGCTTGGGCACAGTGGGGACAGGGAGTGTTTCCAGGTTCCCTTAATTGCCTTTGATGACATGTTCCATCTTAAAACACACACCCTCAAAAAAACCCTGAGCTCAGCCACTCCCCGCTCCTCTGTAGCCATTTTCAAGGTTCCCAGACTTAACTGTCGAAGGCTGCAGACACATTTATTATCTTTTTTGCAGTGCCATCTGGCATTTGTGTATCAGAAGAAGATTACATATATGTCAAACGGGGAAAAATATCTTTTCCTGTAACAGTTGTAGAAGCAAGGGGGGGAAAAAATATACAAAAAAAATAAACCCTGTGGACCATATGGAAGACTTTTTCTTAAGCGATCCATCTTGAGCAATTAGGAAGTGTCACAGCCAATATGCAGATCCTGGGCTCTCCACACACGCTGGGACAGGAGCGGGGTGATAGGGTCAGGCTACCTGAGACACTAACACTGCCACTGGCCGAAATAGCCTGTGACCATGAAATGCCCCCTTCTCCTCTCCCGAAATGGGGGAAGAAAAGAAAAAAAGAAGAGAGAGAACAAAGCAAGACAGCTTGCAGCACACTAAGTGAATCAGAGCAATGGCCTTTCTTTGCCTTTCGGGGTTTTATCATCGCACGTCTTGCGAAAGCAATAGGTGTGAACCCGCTGTGGAGCCTCGCCAGGTTTTCAGTGCTTGCTCTGTGCCTCTCAATGCTGGGCATAGTGGAAAATTACTGGCTTCTCCTCCCAGCGCCACAGCACAAGCAAGCTTTGGCAGGATGGAGGAATGAACCACTGGCATGACCTGGGAAACACCGAACGGAGACAGCATCCTGTAGAGGAGATGGTGAGAGCGGTGTGCTCACGATGCCGTTTTCTTGGTGGGGTGGGCATGGTATCTCCCTACTTGGCAAGGTGGCTTCATGGTTGCAATCCACCATCTGCACCCTCCGGCTGGTGACTGCAACCGACGGCAGGCAAGGAGGAGACGCACAGCATTGGCCAGTGAAAAAGCTTTGGTGGGAAGGTGGAAATGGCAACCAGGGATGTGCGAGTCGTCCTTTCCCACCCCATGGCTCGCAGTCGCCCTCATGCTGGGCTCTACCATATGGGAGCAGCTGCAGCAGCCAGCACCCGTTGCAAAGAGGAGGGGCAGCGGCTGTCAGCCTTGCGGCTGGGGTGGAAACGCAGCTTCCACTGCACCCCAGTAAAGCAAATGGGCTCAAGCCAACACCACATAGGCAGCCCAGCCCCGTCCTGCTGGGTGGCTGGACACAGAGAGAAGACAAAATAAATACCACAAGGTCAAACAGCATCACCACCCAGGGCAAAGCTATCTTCCCCGCTCCTCTTGAGAAAGGCATGCTCGTTGCCTCCTCTCTTTCTTTCCCCTTCCACCATTGTTGCCGTTCTTTTGCAAACTACTACTGAGTGAGAGGACCAGAGGTCCTCTGTGAATCATTTAGCTCAGCATTTACTTTCCTTTCAATCTCAGAATCTTCCCCTGGGCTTTACCAGTGTTAACCTAGGATGTTTCCTCCTGCTTACCCCCAGCTTCTGCTGATTCATGTTGGCCTGGAGAGATGTTTGCTGATGCGGCTAAGGGGAGGGAGACGGGCCCTAGTTGCTCTCTGCCCTTCCTCCCATGAAAGTTTATGCTGTGGAGTTATTTTTACCAGGAAATCCAGCTGTGGTCAGCCCTTTCTGGCAGCTGCCCAGCCCCCAGGGGTGAGGAGCACCGATAACCCAATGCTCCGCCACCGCCATGTGCCATGCCGACATTCTGCTGGGTACCTTCCCTGCCCCATAGCATCCCTCCTGCCCCCCAACAGTTGGGAAATGTCCCATGGCATGGGGCTGTGCTAGAGGCAGGGCAGCAGAGTCCTGCGGCTGCCACCAGCACCCCTCTCCCTCCCCAGCCCGCAGTTTCCACTGCAAACACCCGCAGTGGCATTTCTGCGCTGGGCCATGTGCCACTCATAACAGCCAGCGGGCCTGAGTCACCGGTAATGTTTCATTAAGGCTTGACTGTATCACCCCAGATTTTGGGAAGGGAAGTGGGAGGGATGGAAAGCAGCCAAGGGGCAGAGAGGCAGCTGAACATCACCAGGATAATTTAAAGGATTGGGAGTTTTAAACTGAGGAGGAAGCACAGCGGAGGCACATCATGCAGGAAAGGCTTTTTCTAATGAATGTGGCCCTGACAGCTGCCCTGTCCCCTCCAGCAAGGACCATGGGTGAGACAGGGCAGCTGGGAGGGATGTCCAGGAGACAGCAGTGCTTCAAACGCAACCAAGACAACAAGTGTGAGCACCCTGGTGATGCTCCAGACCCTGGCCCTTCTCTATTTCACCCAAAACCCAGCAGCCGCCCATGCTGAAAGGTATTCTTATGCCAGCTCACCATTGCCTCTCTGGTTAAAACGACACAGAAGTCAGTCAAATTGGGAAAAAAATTTCATTGGTGTTTTTTTATGGTAAAAATCCTTTTAAAAATTAAAACAAGCATAAAAGTCTTTCCCATCAGTGACAGAAAGCAATTCTTTACTCGCCTGCTTAGCCCATGGTCCTGTCCAACAGCCACAACTCTGACAGCATGTCTACCAGTTATGGTCTATAACAGGGGTGTATGTTTAGGGAAAGGCCATGAGAACCAGGCAAATACACAGGCATACTTTCCCAGGTAGATTTGCCTGTGCTTTAGATCATTTCTATCTCCTCCAGCTTAAATGACCTGTGTAATTGTCTTCCCTAAGAGGTCTCCTCCAGTTATTGCCTCTAAGCCTCCACCACCATGTGGCTGGGACTCCAGCAATTCAGATACACACAGTGCAGGAAGATGCTTCCACACAACTTACCTGCACTGCCGATACCTCAGTCTCCTGGTTTTGTCTTGCTACTGAGCCAAGGATGGCTGTGATCTGCTCTGCATTCAGGTAAGAAGACCTTTTCCATGAACCACACCCTGGGGTGCACCGCATTAAAACTGCTCCCTGCAGGTCTGTAGCACAGGAGGGGGATGTAACAGGCTTGCTTAATAACGTTGATAACAAGCCTTTAAAAAATAACTGTTGTTAGAAAACTCACTCAACACATGTACCAGGACATTTATCCCTGCCTTGACCTCTCTGCAGACGTCAATGTACACCCCAGCTCTGTGGAGCTTCCTTTCTTTAGCCTAGCATCATGAATGTTTCCAAAGTTTCCTATCTCCAGTTTGCTCTGACAGTCCAAGACCTGCCCAGCAGTGGGTGCCCTGCCCTTCTACAGCCATTTTCTCCTTTTCTCACCTTGCCCCTTCATTAGAATAACCCTCTCCTCTGTAAAATCCCACCTGGCTACTCCTCTTCCCTGATCAGGCTCATCAGGAGCTCCTCCACACCTGCAGGTTTGGGCAGAAGGTCTACCCTCCCCCGGCATTCTTGCTCTGCGTTGGGCAAAACCCTTGTCCTGCACACCCAGCTTTAAGCAGGATGCAGAAAATTGGGAAAATTGGCATTGCCTACTCCCTGATAAGAGCAGTTCAGCTGCCATACCTTTCACAACAGAGCGTTTGTCGAGTGGACGTACTGGCACCATGCTCCCGCCTTGTTTACCGCAAGATGCTTCAGGCAGCATAAAATAAAAGCTAGTCACCAACATAACAATTACCTACACAAATACCTATACAGCCACACTGGAATTCATAACCCTTGTGCTGTCAGATATTAAAACTCAGGACTGTGAGTCTTCGCCCTCTGGTGCTGCCAACCTGCAGAAGAATAAGGGGATGAGAAAAAATAAAACAGTATGATGCAAGGCTGGTTGTCAGCTCAAGAACATGTGAATGGAAATAAAAGCTGGTAGTTTGCAAGGATTCTAGCTTTTTATCTACTATCTGTTTCTTTAGATTTTATTCCTATTCTGGGAAAACTGGGAAAAAGTGTATCTAGGGTCAAATGAAACATTTTGCTAAAATGGAGAGATTTCATCTCTCTCTCAGCATTAGAAACATTTCCATTTCAAAAGCGGGCTGTGATTTTGAAATGAAAATTCAGACCATCCCATTCCCAAAGGCTGAAGTGGGATGTTTTGACAGACCTTTCTTTATTTTACCTCTAGGGCCCTGTTGCCTGAAATCAATATATTCCTGCAGCAAGCTTTACATTTGACAAACAGCAACTTTTCACCAGCTAAACATCTCCTTAAATCTTCATCAGTCAGGGGCTGAGATGTGGACAAGCTGCAGAGCTATGGCCTCCTTCCTGAGGTCCCTCTGCCCTTGGATGCAGTTTACTCCATCCCTACTGCTTCTTCCTTGAAAATGTCACCTGGCAATCCGCACACGTGCCTCTCATTAGCACTTAATACATAACAAGAGGAGATTATACCTATTTCTCCCATCCAAAACAATCTTTTAATGTTTGAAAATAAATTGCAGTAATATGTACCAGCAGGTGTTACCTCTTCAATGTTGTCTTGTTTGTAGCCAGTCACAAGACAACATTCTCATAACATCAGAGGTAAGCAGATGGCACTTATTAATTTACTTTGCAAATATACTCTAATATGTACATTGAAAAGCCAATTCTGTGAGAGGCATCTTTACCTGGCTCATAGAATAAATTAGAGACCAAACTCCTCACATGAGATCGGAAACAGTGTTGGAAGAGCACTGTCCCATCAAGTTCACTCATGCTGAAAAGGAACTGATTTTCTTGGACCCAAAATAGTGCTCCTCTTTAATTACACAGTTTTTTAAATTGTCTCTTTTGGTGCAAACTGTGTTGCAGCTAAGCCGGTGATCTGGGTGCATACAGCAGCATACCATGGCACAGAGCTGGGAGCTCAGAGCACTCCCTTCAGGGCATTATTCTGGAACAGCAGTCAGAAAGCAAGGAAAATCAGAAAACCAAACCAGGATGCTGTGCTTTTTTTTCTGCGAGATACTCTACACTAAATGCCTACCTCCTGTCCACCCAGGTGATTTTCAGGTTCAGCAAAGCTGCTGTTGCTATCACCTCGGCATCCCTGAAACTAACCTTAGAGATTTCATCCTGGGCAGCACTATTCACTCTTTGCAAGACATATATATCTAGCACTATAGATTTATGCATGCATATACACATGCATGCAGGTACATACCAACAGAGATACCTCAGGGTTCCTTAAGCTTCCTAAGGTGGTGAAGTGCAGCGTGGTCCTGTCTCCTTCCACCTCCTTCCTTTGGTTTCTCATAGAGGATTTGTGCCTCAGAGGCAAAATGTACAATCTTTTATAGCGGCAGTAAAGGAGTTACACTAGAGGAACAAAAGCATTTTGCACACCCTTGGAGGCCTATTTCCACAGGTGTCAATCAGTGCCCCAGGCACCAAACTGCAGAAAATTACACCCAAAGTTATTAGAGGCAGCAAGACTCCAGGCAGCATGAACACAGCATATGTCCAAAAGTAAACAGATTGCATGAAACTTTTCTAACATGCTGAGGGGCCATCAGTGCCGAAAACGCTGTTCCTGAGATGTGGAGCTGACTGCAGAGAGGGGAACGTGTGGTGGGAAGGAGCTACTGGTGCTGTTTGTTCCCCTTCCTGAGGAGCAGTGTCCACATTTGCATCTCTGCTGATGGCTCTGCTGAAGTACATGCTGCCCCAGCATGCTGCAAGCAGAGGTGCATGGGCATGTGGAGACCAAAGTGCTTGCAAAGCGTTCGAGGTATTTTCTCAGCCAGGCCATCCATCAAATCCTGCTCCAGTAATGATCATGGCTGGATGGAGAATTATCAACGCAGATGGACAGACTAAAATAGCTCCATCCTATCTCCCCTTCCCACTCTCCTGCTTCTATCTTCTGCAAACCAACACAGTCAAAAATTGTTGACTAGCTTTCTGGAAGAGGCACAAATGAGTTGGCAGCAAATGGAAACCAACATCATGGAGGAAATCAAAGAGGTGTAACTCTTGGCTAAAGGTGTCTCAGAGGTTCTGAACGGGTGGAGCAGCAGCTCAGCCTTCTTGCTATGGGCACCCTGGTTGTAAAACTCAACCCAGCTCCAAAGGCTGTGGCAAGGGAGAAGGGCAGCCCGAGGACTGCAGCGTAGCCTCCAACACAACCCTGCAAGAACATCCAGCCCATCTGGCAATCTGTCTCTGTGTGTGTAATGTAGGGCCTTACCCTGAAATACAGCTCCCACCCATTCTGTTTGGAGCCCTTGCCACTCTGATCCATTCTTGCCTCATAGCAGGATCATATCAGCCTGCGGGAGCCCACCACTGCAGGTGGACATGTCACACATTCCACTCCAACCTGCTCTCGGATCCCCTTGACAACCCATGGGGCAGACACAGGCTCAGGGCATCCACAAAATGGTGACAGGGGCTCTGCCCTGCCTTGTGGGGCTCCAGTGCAGCTACATACTGGAGATGCCATGGGGCATATAGAAGTAATGCCATGGGAAGGGAGAGGGTACTGGGGGAGGGGGGCCCTGGGGAGCTGCAAGCTGAACTCAGCGGGGAACAGCACAAGACAATAGATGCCTCTGTTCCAAAAATAGCTGGCAATGTGGATGCTTTCCAAGGAGGAACCCAAATCTGGAGAGCGCACGAGGCAGGCAGCAGCATGTTGGATGCCAGAGGAGCCGGACAGGCACATTTCAGAAAGCCAAACAAGCACGCCGACAAATAGGTAATGTGGCAGCCAGAGGCCTGAATGAGCAGGTGGTGAAACTGCACGTCTTGCTGAAAGACATGCTGGGCTTGGAAACTGGTCGTGCAAGGCTGGCAGGGCAGCCCACAGGCTGGCAGGGAGCCTGCCTGGTGCCCCGCTGCTTCCAAGAGCCTCAAACAAGCTCCCTTCCCCCAGGGCAGGGCAGATCTGCCAGGCACTCTTAGCCTGGTTCCACTACGACCACCTCATCGTAGTTTACTCCTCTTCCCATCCTTTGACGGGTTCCTGTAGGACTTTCAAAAGGGAGAGACGTGCAAGAGTCCTGCTCCCTTAGCTGAGCCTCTTATCTATTTCCGAGGCACTGAACCAGGAGCGGTGCTAGACGGCAGGGTGGCCCTGTACCTTGCAGGACATGGAGAGATTATGGAGCTGCTTCTTATCTTCCACAGGCTAAAGGCTCAAAGAGGCACAGCTCCTGTGTTTGAAACCACATCTTTCCCTTGATGCTGCAGATCAGTGCCAGCACTGGGGCTGCAACGTACTCTCAGCTTTAAAGGGATCATTGCTAAGATCTCAGGACACTAGGCTTGGCGGGACACTCAGGGATAGATGGAGCAGAAGTGCCAGCTGCCAGCACTGTGCCCAACTCATTCCTGACACATGTGCCTAATACTCCCGAACAGGAGCAACGAGAGCATACCAGCTGCCTTGCACTGCCATTGTGCTTTGAGAGGCTGCCTCTCCCTCTCCTTGTACTAGCTCCCTTTCTCCCTCTACCACCATGTTCACTGAATGTTTGGCCACAACCTCTGGCTTGTACCTCTGATCCTGGGGACTTCCCAACAGTGACCCTACTGAGTGCTTGTGATGTCCAGCCAAAGCCAGGTAGGTCAGCACAGTGAAAACACTGCTTCTAGCTCATGTCCCCAGTGTCACCTGTGTTCAGCAATTGCTGTGAGTTCCAAGGAAAAAAAGAAAAGTCAGAAGGCTATCTTATAAAGTACAGAAGTAAGACTTAGAAGATTCAGAAGTGCATTTTGAAAGAGTTTTCTGCTATTTCAGCCTGCATGGGTCTCAGCTGCAAGGTCTGCCCTGCAAACAGAGGAACAGAAGTGCTCTTGATTCCTCCCTTCTTTCAGACAAAACCAGAAATACTGACGGGAGATGGCTCAGCCAATATTGCAGAGTTTGGGGTGAATATGCAGTCTTCTGCACAACACGGTCTGACACCCTACAGTTCAAGTGGGACAATCTCTAGCGTACTTGCTGCTCGGCTGCTGCCAGAGATTGTGCAGACTCTTTCCCTGAGTTCACAGGACAGATGCAGCCACAAGAGCAGCTCCCTGTTAATGCAGGTGCTCTGTCTCTTTACTGAAGTTGTACTCCAACAAGCATTGTTAAAGCCTGTTCAAAATCTACATGCAAAATTGAAGTGCCTGTGCATCGTGGCATAACGTGCTCCCTGCATGATTTAAAATCCACATGCGATCAGATCTCAGGAAGGTGAGCCCGAGTGCTGGTGCAGCACCTGCCTGCTGTCCCCTCTCTGCTGCAGCCACCCTGGTGCCCATGGGAAGGACCTGAGCGATGGGAGAGCAGTCACCCACGCCTGCAGAGTCTGCACTCGGGAGAGGAAATTCACTCCAGCTGCCAGCTCTGGGTGATAAGACAATCTCCCTTCATCTCTTATTGCCACTTGCTCCACCCCTTCACCCTTTTTTTTTTTTTTACCTTTCTATTTTCTTTTCCGGTTGCACCCAAAAGCTGTGCTCCCCATTGCATACTCTGCCCTGCATTTTCCCCTGATTACACCGCGTCACATTGACGTCAGGGAGGCAGCGAGGGGCACACTAATGGGGCTTCTTTCATAACCTGCCTGCCCTGGGGGCCCTCGTTAGACGTTGGGGCTACGTGATGTGATACGCAGGTAACGGCACTGGAGACTGATTGCAAGCAGTCCCAAGGGAACCCACACTGGTTTTTCTGCACAGCCTCCCTACCAGACCAGGAACAAAGCAAACACTCTGAGAAAGGAGGTTGGAAAAGGGCAGGTACCTGCCTTGGCTCCAGGGCTCCGGCTCGGCAGTTTGCAAGCAGTGATTCCGATGTGCATTGCTGAGCCGGCAGCAGACATATAGGGGGAATTGGGCCTAGAAAGTGAAAAAAAATTAGTTTAAAACTCAAGTTGTTGCAGATTTTGGGAGCTTGGCATGGCCAGGGTTTTTTTTTGTGTCATGATCAAGTGAGGTCATAGGAGATGACGTCTTTTAGAGCTCTGGCCTGCCAAGAAGGAGCATGAAAAAGTCAGAGGGTGGGGACAGGGCTGTCTGTCCAAAGCTGATCCCCACTCCCAGGCTCAGCAGGGCTGCTCCATGGTCTGCACAGGAGCCTCTGTATCCACACAGGGACAAAAAGGTCATGGGTCTGGCCACAAACCTCCAGCTGGGCCAGTACTTCTTATTTATCCATCCCAGTCTGCCAGCTCAGTGCTCAGACGTGGGTATTTGCATCGAGCATCAGTCCCGTCAGGAGCACATCAGGGTTCTCCCATGTTCTCAGGTCAGCCACGACCACATGCCAGTGAAGGAGATGTGCCTTCAAATTTTCCACTTCCCTTTTGCTTGAGCATCTTCTGGAAAAAAAAAAAAAAAGGTATAAAACCTTGTAAGATCTCCCCAGCCCTGCCTCCTTCTTCTTCATGCCTACTCCTCTCTGGAAAACAAGAAAGATTACCTCAGCTGCTGGATTTCTCTTGCTCAAGGAGGGCTGTTTGCAATAATTCCTGGCATGGCTATATGATAAATGCTGGTGCAGCCTGGATTTCAGAGAGCCCAGGTTTTGGGAAGAGGGCAGAAATTTAGGCTTCATTTTGGACCACAACCCTAATTTATAGACTTTGATCTCCTCTTCCCATGTAATGAAAATCCATTTCTTGTCTTTGGGGAATCTATTGTAGACAGAAGAGACCAGCGTGGTTTGCATATGGAAAAGAATTACTTTGAGTTGCTTTTTAAACCATTTTTTATTGATGTGCTCCTGGTCTCCTGTTTGCTGGTGGGTAATTAAGTCAATTAACAAGCATCTGTTTATTTATTTCCCTCATTTATGGATGTAAGCAGTTTGGGTAGCAGTTTGTAACAAGGGCCTGCTGTAGCTTGCCTGCCGATACATGAATATTCAGGCAATCACTTGCCTCTATCTACTGGGACCTGTCTCCTCTGCCTTGGGTAAGCCAGGCACAAGCTCTGGGGTGGGCAGTGGTGGGGCTGTGCTGGCATGGGGCTGGGATCCTGCCCCAGGAGCATGCAGGAGCATAGCAGCAGCATGGGGTACAGAAGGAAGAGCGTCACCACTGACAGCTCGCTGCTGCCTCAGGGCCTGTCCTGCAGAAAATACCTGCTTTTCTTGGGTGTAGGCACCCATAAAATAAGTTACCTCCTCATGTGCATCTTGGCAAAGCCCCTCAAGACATTCTTGAAGCCTTGTTGGACTTCTGTGTCCCTGCTGCAGACCGGTGCTTTAGTATCCTTTAAAAAAACAGTTTGCCTTAAGTACCATAGAATTACAGAATGTTCAGGGTTGGAAGGGACCTCTAGAGATCATCCAGTCCAACCTCCCTGCCAGAGCAGGATCCCCCAGGGCAGCCACACAGGAACACGTCCAGGCGGGTTTTGAACGTCCCCAGAGAAGGAGACTCCACAACCTCTCTGGGCAGCCTGTGCCAGTGCTCTGTCACCCTCACAGTAAACAAGTTTCTCCTCATGTTGAGGTGGCACTTCCTCTGTTCTAACTTAAACCCATTATTTCTTGTTCTACTGCTAGGCACCACTGAGAAGAGATTGTCTCCTTCCTCTTGACACCCACTCCTCAGATATTTATATACATTAATAAGATCTCCATGCTTTTGGAGAAAATAAGGTAAGATCCCCATGCTTTCGGGGAAGCCTGTGGAGGCTGGAAACCAGCACCCACCTTCCTTGTGCCTGCAGAAAGATGGCCTGATTTAACACATCACCCCAGCCACGACACCCCTCTCCTCCTCAAACCCAAGCACTTTGCTATTCCCAGATGGCTGGGAGAGTAAGCACCACCAGGGAAGCAGCAGCACCCTGGAAATTCATCATCCCTGGGTTCATCCAGGGCATCCGGGTATATCTCCACCAAGCCCATCAACACTCCTGGGCAGCTGGCTGGTCCTGACTGTTGGGTGGTACTTTGGGGTCACAGGAGAAACCCAGACACCGCTCTCTCCACCTCCCTTGCAGAACAAACTCCATACGCCCAGAGCCAAAGGCTATGAACCTGGCAAGCGACATTCCCGTGTGGAAGAAATAACTTGTAGTGATGTCTTCAAAGAGTTATTTAATCACAGGGAGCACAATTAAGGAGGCCTAGGCAAGAGAAAAGGGATTAGCAGTATCTGGGAAGAGCATTCATCACAGCGAGCAGTTTGCAGGGGCACATCTGCTGCTGACTCCTCTCTTCCAGATGCACCGGTTTTATTGCCATGTCAGCAGGATGAATGTTTACTCCCTTTTAAAGCTGTCAGGCAACTCAGATGCCGAAACCATGTAATGCTAAACATGCTTGTTTTCTAGAAGAGGGGGGAAACGATGCTTAGAGATGAGGGAATTGCCAAAGCAGATTAGACTGGCCTTGCATCTTCTGCTCCTGGTATGAAATGCCATCAGCAGCTCCAGAGGAGGCTGCAAGAAAGGCTGTGGCTGGCAGTTGCGGGGGCTACCTGCCCCCCCGCCGCACATGTGCTTGGGGAAGGGAGGGCAGGAGTCCTAATGACCCTTTAAAAATTCCTTAGGTTTGGTAATTTAATTAGTTCAAATGAAAAATTAGACCTTAATTTAGCACTATCTCGCCGCATCATCCACTGGATGGCTGGGCTCTTGCCCCCTCCCGCTCTTCAAACAAGATGTCAGAGTTTTGCTGTCTTATAGTAAAAATCACTGGGACTGGCAATGCTGGACCAGGAGTGCAATCAGGGACAGGGAGGTAGTCATGGCTGACTACAGATGGCCTAGAGCAGGCAGAGCATCTCCAGCATGGTCCATGGTGGTTCCCAGGCAGTAGGGCTTCATCTGGAGGATTTGGGCTGTCTGGGAACTGGCACAGACACACATAGAGCCTTCTCCCATGAAAAACATGGACAGAGGGTCCCCAGAGAGGCAGGACCCTCACTACCACTCATTTCAGAGCTCTCAGAAATTTGCCATCAAGTTTTAAGACAACTCAGTTAAAGAAGCCAAATCAATTCATTCCCTATTTCAATGCAAAACAAGGCAAGAAACTTTCTGGAGGAGTGCCAGGAATGTTTATCTGTGCATGCAGGCTGGTGGGGAGAAGAGGTCAGACCCCTTTTGCTGCTCAGCTGTCCTCCAGGAAGAACCAGCCCCTGCCACTGAGCCATGTGGCTGGCTGAGGCTTTGCAGCATCGATCTGCAAAGCCCCAGCTCAAGAAGTAGCATCTCTCCTTGCTCAGCTGCTTATGGTCTCTGCTCCTGCCACCACCCAGGAGGAACCTGCAGCTGCCCATCATCACCCAATCTATTGCTGTCTCAGGCAGAAGAGAAACACAGCCGTGCTGGGCTCGCCTGGGCAATTCTGGGCAGCAATTCACATTCATCGTGCTCCAACAAGAGACCCAGAAAAAGCCTCCAATCTTATTTATGGCAGAAGCAGGAGGCGTAATAATAATTGGATGAAAGTTTGCCATAACGGATAGTGCACTGGCTGCAGACCAAAGCTGCTTAATAGACCCAATTTCCATGTGACAATTGAGTGAAGGCACCAGAGAAATTCACATCAAATGGCTTTGGTTGATAAATAAAAGATACCTTCAGGGCAGTGCAGAGATGGGACCTTGGGTGGCAGACCACTCGCCCCACAGTGGTTTTGGGGTCTGCCCGGTGGATACAGTCCTGTCAGGGCAGTCCCTGCCAGCTCCTGTTTTATGGCTGGTCTGCTGGCTGGTGAGAGCAGATGGTCTCTTTAAAATACAACCAATGCTGCCAAGGGTTGGCTTTTATTAGCTGCCTCGGCACATGCAGGCTGCAAAGTGGCACCCGTCCATCTCCTCTACCACCCAGTCCTGCTGGTGTCCCCCTGACCCATGGATGCTGATGGGATCACAGCTGACAGGAGAAGGCCTGCTGTTGGGTTTTGCTTCATATTTCAGCAGGGGGATAACAAAAACTTTTAGCTTCTGTCTTAAATCAGTGTTGTGAGATCCGAGGACTGTAGCAATATTGCACAGCCTGGGCCCACCAGCTAATGAGAGCGCATCAAAGGCTCTCGGGGAGTCTTGCCTTGCTTTGCTGTCCTCAGCTCCCTCTTCCCAGCACAGCAGTATGGGGGTGTGCTGTACTCCTGCCCCACAACCACACAGCACAGAGGTACCACTGACCACACTATACAGTAGTCTCGCCTACCACACTTCTCAGAGGTCCCACTGACCATGCTGGATGATGGCTCTGCTGACCACACTGGTCCCACTGATCACACTACACAGAGGACCCACCAGCTAACTGAAGCACAAGACGGCTTTCCTAACCAGCACTGGGCTCCCTGGGGTGTCCTGGGTGATGACAAAGCCAGCAGGGCTGCTGCTGTAGACCCACTGCCAAATGTTGCGAGTTGCTGGCTGATAGCGAGTGTGGGGCATGGGAATATTTTTTTGGTAGCAAAGCTGGATTAAAACATTGTCCCCCTGAACAGCATCTCATATTGAGTGGGATCTACTCCTCAGCAGATTAAGGTCTTTGGCCTATTCCAGTGTTTTTTTCCAAATGTGCATTTTGGGGGGCTACTGGGCAAAGGGGACTGCAGAAGCATTGAATCGTGGCATTAGGGTAAACATAAACCTCCAGGACACAGAAGAAAGGAAGCTTCTTCTGCACATTCCATCCCCAGAGAAACCATGTTTTTAATTGCATGACCCCCTCATTTAATTCTTTTTAAATTCTCTGAAAGACACACGTGAAGATGGTGTATTATTTTCCTGGGCAAATTAAATGATATGCTTTCCCCTGCAGAAAATATTTATATTCTGCACCTTTTGCTTAATCCCACACAATTTGAGAGACTGCTGATTTATAGATTTTGGAGGCTCTCTTCTTCCCCACTACTGCCAGAAATGAAATGGATCATGTTTAGAACTTTCACTGGCTGAGGTTTCTCAGCTGCAGACTGTCTGCATGTAGCGCTTGTTGCGTGTTTGCTGAGCACTCCCTTGTTCACCATGCACAGGGCACGTAGGGACAATAGTGGAAGAAGCTTTTAAACAGCTGCTCCCGTGCACACATGGGAAAGCTGTGGCAGAGGAGCATCCCTGGCTTCACAGGCCAACAGAAATGACTCTGTTCTGTGAAGAGGCTCTTGAACTCGACACACCCCCAAAAAAACACGGTGTACCTGTGAGGTCAGGTTTTTGGTAGTCAAGCTGAACTTCCTGAAGGCAAGCTGGCACCAGTCAGTGGAGGGACTTCACTCAGCATCTGTCCCAGCTTAAGAGGTGGACTTCTCACACAGCTCCTGGCTTCTGGAAAGGTTTCCTGCTGCCTGTGGGTTAAACTGGGGATGCCAAGGACAAGCATCCCCTAGCAGAGAGGACCAGTCTGCTGCAAGGACGCGGGCAGGGTTACATGGGAAGAACTGCAAGCCACCCTCTGCATGTGGGGAGAAAGAGCATCCCTGGAAGCACCCCTTCGTCCGATCCACCTGGGATCAGTAACAGCACCCGATGCTGAAACCGTGTAAAGGAGAGGCTTTGGTGTCAGGGAAGATTCAAAGCTTCTCAGGCTCTAGAAGAGAAGCATCTCCTCTTTCCTCACTTCATGCACCCAACCAACAGCCTTTAGCAACTGTCTCCAGCCATCGGAGCTGACATATGTATCTGTGCTGCTGCTTTACATGGATTTTTTTGGATCACAGGACACAGCGAGCGGCATCGGAGATCACAAGGGATTAGAAGAATTATTATTCCCCCATCCTTTTTCTTTACACATGACAAGGTAGGAGGAAGATATGGAGGAGGCATATCTTGACCACGGAAAGGGGCACTTGATCCAAATTCCAGGGAGGAGAAAGAAAAATGTCAAGCAAGATAGATAGTTGGTACACAGGAGGATGAAAGACAAAGCAGAGCAAGCATAAAGATTGCTTTCCAGAGGTAGGTGGCTTCAGAGTGTCTTTTTAACGCAGCCCAAGTAGGGTCCCTCTCTCAGTTGTGCTTATTACCATTAATAATTACCTCTACATAATGCTTTCCTCTTCCAAGCCCTTTACAGGCACTTGTGTGCCGCAGATGGAGCCAACAAAGATGCAAAGAGCACTAGAGGTAGGATCTGGCAAGAATGAGCCCTTTGGAAAACACAGAGAGAGGGAGAGGGGGAGGCACACTGTCATCGCATCCATGCCAAACCCCCCTCCCTGCAGGGGCAGGCCTGCATTGTGGCATTCATTTGGAAAAAAAAAAAAAAAAAAAATTCAAACAAATCACAACCTACCAAAAAACAAAAACCCCAAGAAGCCTCAAACAACAAGCCGACAGGTTTTGTTTTGAACATGGAAAGCGTTTTCTGTGGGGAACGGAGATGCTGTTATTCATGTAAAACACCATTTAGCTAACCTTCCTGACAAGCTATCCTGGGGTGCCATCTACCCTTTGGCAAATTCTTTTGTGTGTCCAACGCACCCTGGTTTTATTGCCTGTTTCAGTCCAGCTTCCTCCAGCTCTCTCCGTGACGGCTAGCTCAGGAGCTGAAAAATCCCATGTGGCCACTTTTCTGGGACATCTTGTCCTTCCCAAAGCGTGAAAGTCTCCAGGATTTGCACGTGTTTGTGGCCCCTGCCCTGTGATGGTGTAACAGCCCCACACAGGAGGATTTCACTGGCAAAGACACTGCTCTGGGATCCTGTTCAACAGGGAGATGAAATAATCCTAATGGCATCATCTCATTTTGGCCTTTCTTTTGCTCCAGCTGTTCTTGCTTCTTCTCCAGAGATGCAGCTGCCTTTGAAAATCGCTGAATTGGAGGAGGAGAGGTTTTGGCATCTGTCTCCCCAGTGCCCCCGTACTTTCTGAGGTGGCAGGGCTGTTTTCCTGAGGAGACCTGTAACACAAGCAAGACAAACATTGGCTGTCTTGTGTGGTCACGTCTGGGTTTCAGGGAAGGCTTTCCTGTTTGGGCAAATGCAAGGCTCAGGGCGAAATTCAAGAAGGTGAAAATCCGTACGCTGCACATCCAAGAATAAATGAAAGAGAATTGCTCCAGCAGCAATTTCCACACAGCTCTGATGCAGCCACAGGCTCATTGGAGGATTCGCACCTTCACCTCATCTGTTCTGGCCTCCCATTTCTTGCAAGAGGGGCAGAGACCCTATGGCTCCCAAGGGGGCAGCCAAACCTGCAGGTGAGGGGCTCGGGCTCAAGGAGATCACTGCAAAGGGCAAAAGATAGTTTTCTGGAATTTCTTCCTAAGAAGGACTGAACTAAGAGAGTTCGGAGAGGCTAAAACTAAAAAAGAAAAAAAAAAAAGGACACAAACAAACAAAACCTTTAAAAAAATAAATAAGCTAGAGGCACCAGCACAACTGGTGACAGTGTCTCCATGTATGCCTAGGTTTTAGGTTGTATTAAAAGCAAAAAGGGTTACAAGCTTGCAGCAAAGTCAGCCTACTGCTTTCCTCACCTCCTGGCACAGCTTTGGTTCAGGCGTAAGTGCTAGTCAAACAGCTCACGTTCCTGTGGGGAGAGTGGAAACCTCAGCTGCTTTATAGTTTGTGGGCAAATCTGATCGTAACTCATGCCTTGTCCTGCTCTTCGGGGAGGTCTTCTCCATGGGCTTTCTCGCAAATTGTGAAGAGGAATGAAGCCAGTGATAAATAGAGGTCCTAAAGCAGCCAGGAGTCTCCTGGTCTCACTCCTGGGCCGTGAGGCTTGTTTCTCTGAATCTCTTCCCTCGAAAGCTTCTTGCCTTTACTAAGGACTAACTGGAATTCGTATAGTGCAAGTGAGGAGTTTAGCCTGAGCTCACCTGAGGTTCTATAGACTACAGACACTTGTCCATGCCAGAGCAAGTGAAGATACTCTTGCTTGCTGGCAGTAAGTCAGGAGGCAGCCTGGCAGGTAGCCTACAAGGGTCTTGCTGAGCCCATCATCTTGCTGAAGCCAAGTTTTGGCAACAGGCTCAGCATTTGCTGGGCCTGGGATTTCCAAGCAGCTTGGCACTCAGCAGCCACCTTAGACCTTGTACGGCATTTACGTGTCCCAGGGAGCCAGGTCATCGCCACTTTGGTCCTCAGCCACCCCTCCAGGCAGTGTGAGCCACTGCAGGTGCTCAGCCTGGAACAAGTGTAGAAGAAACCTAAAGGACCTGGTGACAAGCTGGTCTGCCATCCTTACCCCAAGTCCACACACCACATGCCAGCAGACACAGAGCCACGGGAATAATCAGTACGGGGCAGGAGTGGAGAAGGAATTATGTACAGGGGAGGTTTGTGAGAGGCAGAAAGCCTGGAAATTATTTTAAGAACCAGAACAAGAGACTAAACCATTTTCTCCCATCTATGCCCTCATCCCGAAGACTTGCTCTCTGTTTTCTTGGTGCCTAGAAACTCTCATTCACACAGCAGGCATAGACCTTCTCCCTTCATCAGCACTACCACTGAGACTCCTCTCGGAGAGAATTTCCCCAAATGGCACAAAAATATGCTACTGCTGGAGAGGCTGCTGAGGCTGGCCTGGCAAATCCATTGAGTATTGATACAGCACCGAGCTTGGAAAGGAGAGAGAACTGTCTGCTTTCAGGAGGAAAACAAACAAACAAAAATTCCTCTGATATTCACATGTTCCCCAGAAAAAAACACCCAACACTCACGCTTTCAGTACAACCCTGCCCTTCCAGTGGCTCTTGTTTACTAAAGGATACCCACCTGATGTTGTACAAGCCAAGAGAGTCTTTCCAGGCCAGCAGGACAGTGACAAGAAGTCCCACAGAGCTGGTACACAATGTCCATCCCAGCAGGGACCTCGCATCCAGCAGAGATGCCAGGTGGGAATGTCAGCCTCCCTGCATGCTCAGAAGGTCCTTCTCTATTACCTACAGGCCTGATGACATGGGAATTCAGGCCACATTTCTACAAGTTTTGAGGTAGCTCTGTCCTCTTACCTCTGTGTTTGTGGGAGGATAACTCTCAGCACTCCTTCCTTCTCCCTGAGCTCAAAGCAGGTGCTTGGGTATCTCCTCAGTGCACTGGGTGCTCAGAGCTCCCCTCTTCAGTCCCAGGGATGAGCTTTATGGTCGGCTGCAGTCTTCAGTGAGGGGTAGAGCACAGTGTTTCAGGACTGGATGGAGCTGCAGCTACCTCAGGACCGGGGTGCAAAGACATCTCCACTGGCAGAAGGGAGAAAATGCAGGAGAACCACTGCACAAAGCTGTGGGAAACAGCAGGTGAGAAAAACAGCCCATGAAAAGGGGTTTGCAGATTGCTGCTGAAGCAGACACTCACCTGTCTTTCCTAGCAGGGACTCATAAACTCCTAGTAGCTGCACCCTCTCACCAGAGCTTCAGGCACAACATCCACCTTGGCGCAAACCCGACAGCTCAAACGTGAGAAACCAAGGAGATGCAGTAACTCCTTCCTATCTTAAGAAACCAAATATACAAGACTTGCAAGTGGCTTTGACAAAAGGCTGCAAACAGGTCCCTAATCCCCTATTTCAGAGGCACAGCTGAGAGACCCACCCACCTCCTTAGCAGGTGAAAAGCATTTCATCCTTCACAGCAGACCCTATCACTGCTGGGGAAATTTCCTTGCCTTCAAGAGCGTCCTCACTGGGGAAAAAAAAAGCACAGCTTCATCAATATTTGATACTGTGGGCAATGGACTGCAGCTGAAGTGTGCCACTGCCACAGTCCTTCCTTCCTCACACAAATTGCTGCAAATGGCTGAGGGATGGACCAGCCAACATCCCAAGCAAAAGGAAAAAAAAAAATGCTCAGGATTGCTGCCTGCTCCACACTGCCTGGAGAGGGGAAATGACACAATGGAAAGATTACAATAAGCCCATAAATCAATGGGGGGAAAGCAGGGCGCGTAAACATTGAAATGATCACTGAATACACAGGGAAGTGGACACGTAAGCAGAGGCAGAAGTTTTAATAAATACGCATTCCTGGGTAAACTGCCTCGGGCACCAGCGAAAGGATTATTCAGAGTGGAGCCAGGTAGATGAGTGGTGGCCCGTGGGCTGGACCAGCAGGGTATGTCCAGCCACTGAGGAGAAAGGATGTAAGGTGCAAGCTGTACCCCGTCACCCCAACCCCACAGCCCTGCCTGTCGGTGGGTACAGCCAAAGTGAAATGCTGGCTGACATGGGCAGGGAACATTTGTCCCTTCCTGGACAACCTAGTAGAATTAGCTGCTGGCACACAGCATGATATCTAACCCTGTGGGAAGTGCCATGATGGGGAAGTGGCTCCAAGGACAAAACATCCTGCATCGTCTGGTGACAGCTTTGCCAGTGTTGCCATCCTGTTGCACGACATTGGCATTATTTTTCCCCTGCAGCACCCGTGTCCACTCTTTCCACAACCCTGGGCTTGTCCTGCACCCTGGCAGCGGCTCTTTACCTCAGGGGCATCATTGCTTCAGGTGAGGAATGAGAGGTACCATCCCCACTAGATCAGGGACGAGTCACAAGCCAAGGGCACCCCCTACACGGAGCTCATGAAAGTGCAACGGGAAGATGGGTCCTGAGGCACTGACCTTGAGGGAAACATGGTGAAAGGCCACAAAGCAGCTTTGTGCACAGCCCTCGGGTGCTCTTTTGCCTGGCTGTCAGACAAGGCCACTTTTCAGGGCACCCTGAGGGACATGGCTTTTGCTTGAAGTCCTTTATATCCAACTGCTTGCGACTGCGATTCACCAAAATTGCCCAGTGTTACTGGGGGTTTGACACCACCTTTAAAGATGTGCACGTGCTGGGATGCAACTAAGCATAGCCAGGGTGTGGAGAGGAAACATCAAAGTACCAGGTCCTGCCAGCCGTGGCTGCTAAAGCAGAAAGGCTGCAAGGTGAGCACTGCAGCTGGAGGAGCCTGAAAAGACAGAAGCATGTGAAAATCACCTCTCTTTGTAACTGTGCCCACTCCATGGTCCTGCCTTCACCTCATGCTGCATTAAAACCAAAGCAGCATCTAAAGCGATTGCCCTAAACTTCCCTTGCAGCTGCAAGCTACCTTTTCCAGTCCAGAAACGTTTGACAACGTATTCCCTGAAGGATGCAAGGAAGTCTTCAAATTTGATGTGGAAACCTTTCCTTCCTTCATTACAGGGAGCGCTTCCTCAGGGATGACCCCTATATTTGTGCCTTCAGCTAGAGGAAGACACTTGAGCACATGTCAAAACAGGGATCAGGACAGATTCTAGCAGGCATTTGGGAGCATCTGACCTACTGCCTCCCAAATCCCTGACTTTTCAAAATCCCCCCACCTCTCAAAATCCCCTTGCACAGCTGGTTGAAGGGCAGGGCTACACATGGGGTGAAGTGCACGGTGGGCACAGGGAGCAGGCAGCAGGGCAAACTCAAGCCCTCCCATGTCTGCAGAGGCAGCTCTGCAGTGTGAGAGAGGAGATCCCTTCGCCTGCAGCGTTCTGCTTGCATAAGCAACGTTTATGCTATTAAATTCAGTAAAGCAATAACATTCCCAGCAATAGATGCCGCTCACGATAGCTCAGGGAACAGATAAGAATCCCAGAGATATGTTATTCCTGTTTAAAGTCTTGGTCACAGTGACCTCCATGGATATTTTAAAATCAAGATGGTTTAGCTCTGGTTTTTTATTTGTTTGTTGTTGCATCCGCTTTTTAAAGAAACTTTCCAAGACCCCAAGCCCTGCTGTGTATCTACTGTTCACTAGGTTTCCTTTTTCATTTAATGAGGCAAAGACCAGTTAATTAAAAAAAAAGATCTCCATCTCCCAGCTGACATATTGCCCTTGGCCCAAGCGACAGGGCTCCCCACCCTGTGCACGGAGCTGTTGCTGCAGGCGCCGGGGCACAACGTGAGCTGAAACAGAAAAGCAAAGCAGAGGCTGTGCTGACAGAGGCTCACAAGTGCCCCTTGGAGCTCGCTGAATTTGGAAGCTCCCACCGAAATGGGAGGGCAAAGTGCCAACCACGAAACGAACCTGGCAGAATGAGAACTCTCTCTTCTCTCTCCTCCCAGGAGATAGAATCATAGAATCATAGAATCACAGAATGTTAGGGATTGGAAGGGACCTCGAAAGATCATCAAGTCCAATCCCCCTGCCAGAGCAGGAATGCCTAGACTATGCCACACAGCAACGTGTCCAGGCAGGTCTTGAATGTCTCCAGAGAAGGAGACTCCACAACCTCTCTGGGCAGCCTGTTCCAGTGTTCCGTCACCCTCACTGAGAAGAAGTTTCTTCTCGAGTTTAAGCAGAACCTCTTATGTTCCAGTTTCAGCCCATTGCCCCTTGTCCTATCAGTGGTTGTCACCGAGAAGAGCCTGGCTCCATCCTCGTGACACTCACCCTTGATATATTTGTAAACATTAATGAGGTCACCCCTCAGCCTCCTCTTCTCCAAACTAAAGAGCCCCAGCTCCCTCAGTCTTTTCTCATAAGGGAGATGCTCCACTCCCTTAATCATCCTAGTTGCCCTGTGCTGGACTGTCTCCAGCAGTTCCCTCTCTTTCTTGAACTGAGGGGCCCAGAACTGGACACAGTATTCCAGATGGGGTCTCACCAGGGCAGAGTAGAGGGGAAGGAGAACCTCTCTCGACCTACTAACCACCCCCCTTCTAATACACCCCAGGATGCCATTGGCCTTCCTGGCCACAAGGGCACAGTGCTGGCTCATGGCCATCCTGCTGTCCACCAAGACTCCCAGGTCCCTTTCCCCTGTGCTGCTCTCTAATAAGTCATTCCCCAACTTATACTGGAACCTGGGGTTGTTCCTACCCAGATGCAAGACCCTACATTTACCCTTGTTGTATTTCATTAAATTTTTCCCCGCCCAACGCTCCAGCCTGTCCAGGTCTCGCTGGATGGCAGCACAGCCTTCTGGTGTGTCAGCCACTCCTCCCAGCTTGGTGTCATCAGCAAACTTGCTGACAGTACTCTCTAGTCCCTCATCCAAGTCATCGATGAATATAGTGATGAAAAACAGTCTTTTGAGGGGATGCGTTTCCACCATACAAGCACCCAGTAAAGAAGTGACAAAGCCAAACAAAACCAAAAAAAAGAGTCGGTTTATTTCCTATCAAGCACCAAAGCTTGGGCACGTTACTGTTTTGGGGTGTGGCACGGTTCTGCAGCGCTCTCATGCTGCACCTCCAGGCCAGCCCCAGAGATAGGACCTGTGCCTGTGTATGGGCTCTTCTTCCAGTGAGGTCTCCGTCACCCAACAGGAGAGGCAGTGCCAGACCCTAACCCTGCAACAACAGCCCTCTTCTTCAAGCTCCTCAAGTAGGGGTAGGAGGTAAAATTTGCTTTTCCCAGAAGAGGCTCCTTCCTTCCCACAGAGATTCTCTGATGGCACGACCTATTTTGTACCCCCACGTCTCCTTCCAGACAGGTTAAGTCCTGGCAAGCGCAGCCAGGACCAGTCTGTCTTCTGGAAAGGGCAGAGACCAGAACGAGCAGACTGGGCTGCCAGCAAGTGAGCATCCCTGCTGGAGAGAGAGGAGATGGATGGTCTCATGAAGCCACAGAGCACACACTGAAAAGCTCCACGTCCATATCCCCACACCATTTCTATATGCAGAAGTGCTGCTTCTGAAGCAGCAGACACACTCAGCTTCATTCAAAACCTCTCTGTGTAATTACAGATCCATGGTTTCTTCTGAGCTTCAACTTATTTAATCATCCTTTCTCATCTGCATTTAATACCCTGAGCTCTGTCAGAGGGCAAAAACATAGCCTTTACATCCAGAAGGACAAGAGTTCCCTGCAACAGCTGCTATATTTAACAAAAAATACACAGGGTTGTCATGGCAACCCTGTTTCTAAAAATAGAAATGCCATATACAGCACAGTCGAGAGCACAGGCAGCGCTAACGGAAGCTGCTTTCATAGAGCGCTGGGAGATGGAAGTAAACTTTTATTTTTAAAGGGAATTAGTATCAATGCAAAATCACATGATCCTTTACTAATTAAAACCTTGACCCAGTGCAAAGGATCCCCATTTCCCTCAGATACTAATCCACGCTTTCTAGTGCCTCGGCTCCAACCTGTGCTTCAGTGCCGGAGGCTGACGCAAGCCGGACCGGCCGAGCAGCGATGAAACTGGTGCTGGATGTGGTTGCTTTTCCCCTGGCACTGACATGCTGAGGCCCAGCGTGGCCAAGCCACCAATGGCTCCAGCATCAGGGCACGTTCCAGCTGCCCGGGAAGTTGGGCAGCTTGTCAGCTCACCCCCAGTCAGCAGATCTGTTCGGGTATGGTTTTGATAACCTCAGTGCTCACAGCTGGTGCTCAGAGGAGCATCTGGTCCTGCCTTGCTTGCTTTAAACGACCTACAGAGTGGGTATCAGAGCCATGCCTGAGATGTCCAGGTTTCCAAATGGCCTTTTCCCCCTCTACTGACAAAACCAGGTCTCCGGGTGTTAAATCAGGCTCCCCCTAGGGGAGTCTTCTCTTTCCTCACCAAAATATAGACACCCCCCCAGCACACCATTGTTAGCAAAACATGCAACGAGCACCCTACAGCATGAGCCAGATGAGCATCTTCTGAAATCTGATTAGCAAGGCTGAGTAGTCACAGCCCGCTTACGAACAGCAGTTGCTTCCCATTGCAATCTCAGTCTCCAGTCATCTCACTAATTCTCCTTGACATTTCTTGCTCCAAGTGGAAGGAGCACACTGCCAGGCTGCAAACCCCCAGCGTTGTTTCCAAGCTCCGCTTCCCCGGATGGGAGGATCAGCTGCACGCTTGCTGCAGAAAACCCCCTGGTTTAGCTCTCCCCACGCAGCGCTGGCTTCTAGGAATCCTTGAACATTGTGGTTGAGTGCCGCGAGCTTTCTGGATGATGCACAGCTCTGCTTGACTTCTGCACCATTCTTTAAAGGAAGGCATTGGATAGCGAGGATGGGCTCTCAAAGAGGAAAATACTTCACATTGTTGTAGTTGTGTGTGTGAGTGTTCATTTTTTTCCTCCTTAGGAAAAAAAACACCAGACTGCCAGACCTGATTGGAACCTAAGTCAACCCAGTGCAGTATTTTTCCTCTTTCATAGCTGATACCAGCAGCCTCAGAGGAAACCAAGAAATCCTGCATTGTGTATTTGTGGGACTACCTGCAGTGGTTTGCAGCAGTGCCAGCATTTCCCCAACGCTTAGTATGTGCTCTGCCTCAGTTTTCTGCTACTCTTGTGTTTCATAGGTTCTTCCTGTTTACTGTAATATTTGGAGTTTTCCCAGTACCTTTCAAAGCAGGATCTTGACATGGGCATGCTTAGGTGTCTATATAGAAAAAGCAGGCTCAGGGTACCTTGTGATCTCCACGGACAAATTTGCCTGTTTAGGGTTCAGAGGACTCATGTTTTCTGAAACCAACAAATGATTTCACTGCACGTTGAAATAGCATTGAAGACCCGTGTTACTCTATAGCCTGAACTTTGGCTTCAGGCAGCCAAGGCAGCTCATGGTGCCTAGCAAGTGCACATCCACCAATTTCATACTTTTACAAGTGCAGATGTGGCTGTTCTTTCTGCAAGTGGAGCTTGTCATGCAAGGTTTAGGTGACTGGAGCACATCATATGCACAGATGAAGCCTGAAGCTGAACTCCAGGGACAGCTAGCCCTTGCTGAGACCTGGTAGAACAATCTTGATGGACTTTCTGAGTCTGCTCTTCAGATCGTGTGGTTGAAGATGACTGCTTCTCCTGAGAAGATGCAGCGTGATTAAATCCATCTTTCCCACTGGGCATGCAGGGAGACTGAGGGGGTGAATACTAGCAGAGCAGAAGGGCTCTCTTGAACTCATCGCATCTCCCACCCGTGGCAGACACTTCAACGCTGCCTCCCCTTCAGCTCATGGTGAGGGAACGTTGCTCCATCAGCTGTGTCTCTGCCTCTGGGTTCACTAAATACACCAGCAATCCAACAACCTATTCTGGACAAAATGAAAATATTTAAGTGAGTCATTAAAATTATAAGTGCTCAGAGTGTGTTACTGTGCAATAAATACCACTCTCCCCATACATACTCTCCAAGCTGGGGTCACAGGCATATCCAGCTCGCCCGGGCTGCCCCTGCCACAGTGCTGCAGCTGCCAAGAACCTGGCTGGAGGGTGCTGCAGCGGGAGAGAGTGCGACAGCATCAGCGTGGGCTTGCCGGGGGGGCTCGCTCAAGGACTTCAGGTTTTGTTTGCTTCACTCAGCTTCATCCTGACCCAGTTCCTGACCAATCCCAACTCGCTGTGAGCTCACTGCAGAGGGTATATAAATAATGGATGTTTCCCCAACTCCCTTCGCCGCCTCTGCTGTCCCGCTACAATTTCTGCTCAGCATCTTTCTGCATGGGTGTCCGGAAGCGAGCACACGTGCCATCCTGAATTTTATCTCAGGTCTGATCCACACTGACACCTGCCCTGCATCCTTTCCCCTTGCAATGCCCAGTATTCAGACAGATGGTGTTTCTTTAGCTTACAGCCACTGAAGGCCCCATGCTGATGGTTGTATCAGCATCACAGCAGCACCTCCTTGTTATCGACAAGGGCGGGAAATTTGTGGCACTTACAGTGCATGAGTAAATCCATACCTTTGTGATGTGCAAAAGGAAGCGCTTGAACAGTGAATATTCTCCAGAACTGGCAAAATGGAAAAGGGTATGGATGAGGTTTAAGTTAAATGCCTCTGTGATGGCAGGTGGTCCAGCTCCTTGGGCTGGGCTTGGCTGCTAAGCACCAAGCTGGACCGAGAGGATAGAGGATGCATGCTGCTGTGGGCTGAAGCTTTTAGAGCAGAGCAGGGAGTTAAGTGCATAGATCCTGTTATTGCTAATGGTGTTTGTGTTTAGAGCTCCCCAGGCGTTGCTTTAGAAACTGCCATGCCCAGGCTGTTAACCCAGTCTCACCTGCTGTTCAGCTTTTGGTACTCAGATGCAAAATTGTATCGTGTTTGGATGTGCAGGGCATGTTGTGAAGTGCTTGCTGCAAGAGCCACAATTTGTCTCGTGTGCTCCTGCCTTTTGGCTGCTTGAAATGAAAAGATGGTTGAGCGACAGCATCTGCAGGAGAGTGGGCAAGCAGGCAATGGCCCAGCCTGCCCTCCTCACCCACATTTCACATGTTATGGGGAAGGGAAACTGATGGTGATGCTGAGAGGTCGTGGGTGGAAATGAGAGCCCTTGAAGGGTCTTCAGCTTGACCTCCTACACTTCATCCCCAATCCTATGGCCCAAACAACTGGTCACAGTCAGTTCTCAGTGCTGGGTACACATGGCACCCAGAGGGCAGCAGTGGCAGAAGTTATCAAGCATGGGAACAGGCTCCCCAGGGAAGTGGTTGAGTCACCATCCCTGGAAGTATTTAAAAGATATGTAGATGTGGCATGTAGATGGGACATGGTTTAGTGGTGAACTTGACATTGTTAGGTTTACAGTTGGACTAGATGGTCTTAAATGTCTTTCCCAACACAAATGATTCTGTGATTCTATGAAGAATCACAGACAAAGCTTAGTTACTCAAGCTCCTTCAGTGTCCCACCTTATCAGTGGCCAATGCACAGATGAAACATGCCTTCATGCTGGAAGCAGGCACAGTTTCTTATGTTGACTTTTGTTAAAGAGGAAAGCCCTGGTTCCCCTGCTGCTGGGCACTGCAGCATCCCCTTCTGGGGCCTTTCTCTCCTGGTGTCTTTCTCAAAATAGATGAACTGAAGATAGTAAAAGATTTCATGAGGGCATCCTTTCCTCTCCAGGAGGATTTCCATCACTCAGTGAAGCCAGACTGCATATGTACACAACTGCAACCTTCTGGATGCTGCATGTACAGACTCACCCGAGTAATGCTCCCAGTCAGGTGGGTGCTTTCTCAAGACAACGTGGCTTCCAACAGCACTGTCCCAGCCTCAACCTGCTGACATCAACCACAGGTACACAATAATAATCCCGCACAAACCCAGAAGGTTTCATCTACACGGATTGATAAAGCATTTGGCCAGCACATGAGCTGTGTGGCAGTTGTGCTCTGAGAGCCAAATGCAAGATGGATCATGAAAAGTGCTCAAGTTTTACAGGCGTGAGGCAGAATAAACACAATCAGCTTAATTTTAATGTGGATCTGGCCAGATTTACCTCATATGCTCAGCTGGGTCCCCTGAAAGAAACTCTGTGGGCAGCACACTCCCAGCCAGGTTTATGCCTCATCCTTGCAGACCTCCCTGATCTTCTAGCATGTGTCCCTCCACTCCCATGGGCTGGAAGCAATGGGAACAGCCATCCCTGCTCTCAGTCCCATGGTGAGGAACCAAAACAATGTCTCAGCCTCGGTCCAGGATTTCTCTCCGAGCAATGAGTTATGGCTACTCACCAGCACTGGCTTACCAGGAGGCTGTATGACACTGCCTGAGCCACCACGGGTCTCTCATCCTGCTGCTGCCTACCCAAAAGCAGCTGGATTCTGCCTGGCCCCGCCTCCATCACGTCTCACTAATTCCCTCCCAGTGCAGCTGTGTATGCCAAAAGTAGGAAGCAAATTTTCACTGCTCTCCTGGGGATCTGTGCAGCGTGGGTGTCGAAGGAGAAGAACAACTGTAAATCAGAGCCATCTCCCACTGCTTTGGACTCGCTCACTCTCTTCTTTTCAGCTCTTAGTCTCCAGTTGGTGGACACTGAGCACGCCCATATCCCACACACGCATCAGCTTCACAAAGACCCTGTAGGAGACCCAGGGATGGTCACAGGCTGCACTGACCTGCTCGTTACTTGCCAACATACCCTGTGTAATGAACATGCCTACTTCTGGCAGGCAAAAATGGAGAAAAAAAATCACAGCAGGACCTGCATTTCATCAGAAGTCTATAGGGAACCCACATTACAAGCCAAAGGACACTCGGGTACATCCAGCCTGATGGAAATTACATGACCCCTTCAGTGACAAGTGTATCTACAGAGATCCCCAGGATGCTCAACAGAGCAGCTCTCCTCTTAAAGTAAGTGTCCAGTCAGAGATGCAGTACTTTCCGGTACAAATTTGGCCAGGAGTTACAGGAGTTACAGCTCAAGAAAGGAAGAACATGATTCATTACCAAGCCTTCTCATTGGCAGGCATGCCCTCCACAATAAGAGCAGATGTTTGCTTCTCCTTGTCCCAGTCAGTGTTGTGGGCATTGTTATTTACTACAATGATTTTTCTTCGAAGACTTTAACACTTCCTGTGTCAGAAGCAAGCAAGAAACACCATGAGCCAAAATTCACTATGTCAGGGGCTTCCTAAGCTTCTCCACGCACAGCTCCAGCATGTAAGTAACATGAGAGAATTTCATGTGCTACCGGACATCAATGAAACAATGACCAGCTATGGCAAATCCTCTACCAGAACACACAGCAAACAGAGATCACAGCTCATCCCACAAAAGGGGCATCACAGCTTCACTGTTACATATGGCAACCACACGTCGGTTCAGTCACCACCAACAAAAAACCCCACACATCAGCCCTTATACTCAGGTTTTGGAGCCTGGCAGGCTGCAAGGTAGGACTTGCGAAGCTGTAGCATGATTTCCCCATCTTCTGTGCCTGAGCTCCTGTGTCAGTTATTTCCCACATAGATCTGCAGGCATACACCTGCCAGGTGGCTCCACTGCTGTCCCAAGTGCAATCACAGGACACAGCATCCTGCCTGGAAATCTCGAGAGGGGTCCAGTGGGATGGAAAGCACAAGTTACGAATCCACCACCGTGGTATTGTATGGCACAAAACCCGCACTTCATCCAAACAGGGATTTTGATAAAATCCTTTTTCAAAATGCCTTCTACAGAGCAGGGCATTTTTGCACGTGCAGTTTTTCCACTGAGGAATCTGCTGGTTTACCCACATTTTTGTAGGAGAGGAATAAAAACGGATAGTTTTCCAGCCCATTCAGGTAGAAGGACAGACCTGGTCGAAATAGTGAAGCCAAACAAGCACAGAGCTGGGATAGTGTATCTCAGTGTGACCTTTCCCTTCAGCCTTTTCTTGAACAAAACCTGCTATAACCACCCTGAATTTAGCCTCTGGTTTCAGTTCTTTTCATCGAATTCAGCTGAGTCTATCTCCAGGAGTGAGGAATTAAGTAGCATAGCTATGCCAAGGTAAATCGCTCTACAATTGCTTTTCCATAACAAGAGGGTTGTTTTCTTAGGGTAAACCACTTTTATGCTTGAGGACAGTGTCAGCAGAAGAAATAGCCAGAGAAAACCTAGCTGTGCTGCTATTCTGGAGCTATCATCATCAGGTAAAAAAGCCAGTGAGTTTCCTCTCAACCGTGCTTGTGACCAGGCCAAGCTGGCAAACAGGAATGACCCACTCTTTAACTTTCCCTCAGCTCAGTTGAGGATGTCAGAGTTGGGATTCCCTACAGATACACACAGCTTGGGCTGGGGGTGTGGGGAGAATGCTCCATCTCTGAATCAAGAGGGCAGAGAAAACATGGAGCTGCTCCAATGAGGTAGAAATGTCTATAATTAATGTAGTGGGAAAATTACACGTTTATATAGCCCCCCCCCAACACAACGGCAGACATCCATTTCCTGCAGGGCTGTGGACGATTGCCAGGCCACAAATAAATCACAAAAACACAAAGCCAACAAGGAGGAAAAGAAAGGGGAATTATCACATATCATGCAGCAGCCTTTTGTACCAGCAAAATAATCAGTGTCTCCACCAGACATCTATTGTTATCAATAATATTCTCTGACACTCCCACCATTTGAGTCTCAACTGGGGAGTGATGTTCAATCTGAGTGATGAAGGTGCCCTTGGATTTTGCAAGCTCCAAAGGCACTACAGAGTGGTAGCCTGGGAGATGTACTGACCTGCTACAGAGGTATTTGTGGAACCAAACTCAAAAAAGTACAGCAAGCCTGATATTAAATAGACTTGGCATGGGTAGAAAATGGAATAAAACCACAGTTCCCCACTTTCCTCCAGGAAGAGGGTGTCTGGTGTGCAGGGATGGAGGCTCTCAAAGGTCTGGCAGCACCTCCAGGAGAAGCATGCCCAGCGATGCTGGAGACTTAAAATAAGGGAACAAACAAGTTTTAGTGAGGACTTGCAGTCCTACTCCCACAGATTTTCCTTCCCCTCATCTTAGAGGTTTAATGGCACAAGCTCCAACTTCGCAGCACATTCAAGTCAATGAGAGCCTCACCACTGACTTTCAGCTGCCTTTGGCTCAAACACTGCGATCATGACACCAGTTTTATGACTTCCCCTGTGACTTATGAAGTTGGGCTTTATCAGCAACAGGAGACTGGAGGAGAAGGTCTATTAGTGGGTTTCAGAAGGGCAGTTCCTGTTTTCTTCTTAGCCTGAGGCTGTGTTAAATGAGTTACAGGCATGCACCATATTTTCCAGAATGTATTTTGGCTACAGCAACACTGCAAATGTGTGAGCACTCCCAAGTGGGTCTTTTCCTGCCTCTGTCCCGTGCACTGCAGGGTGAATGCTGCTGGCCAGATTCCTGGTGGAAACTGTGTTGGGGCATCTTGAGGCTCTGGCACGAGGTTCTCTGTGCCTAGCCCTGGTACCTGATCTCAAGGGACCTTCACAGGACAGTGGAAGTCATGAGTTAACACAGTTTCCTCTGAGACCAGCTGCAGCAGCTGAGCATGCTTTTTTGCAAGATCCAGGAAAGGGTCCCTGAAATGTTTCACTGAAGCTAGCTTTAAGCTAAAGTTCTTTAGGTAGCACCCAAGACTATCATCTGCTTCTCACATAGAAGCTTCTCCACCATCTCTACATGCTAGAGGAATATACAAGTGCAATCTCTCAGCGTGAGCTTGGTTTGTCTCAGTGAACACTTCTATTTCACTGCCTTGCCACCAGGCCTCCAGAAGTCCCATGACCTGAAACAGCTGAGATGAATTTCATCCCCCAGTCCAGGTTTGAGGATCTCAATTCCTCTCACTTCCTGCTCTTTGTTTCCCCAGATCTGGCACATAGAAATGCAAAAGGATAGAGCTGCTTCACCACACCTCAGGTACTTAAGCTTTTCCTTTCCTTCTATGGCCTGCTTAAAAATAAATAAATAAATAAAAGTGTATATTGACACACACACAAAAGTGAAACATTTGTTTAGGAGAAAATTGTGTTTCTCTTGCTGATAATTGGCTGCCATTCAGGAGGTAGGTAAAACAGCAGCCGTGTTCCTCAGTGATTTGTGCCTTTGTGTTTTGAACAACATACATAATTCTGATAAAGGTATTAGTGTATTTCTTGGACTGAGTAATAAATTATTAAATGCAAAGCCCTCTATTCATGCACTTTAATGTTGAGAATTTAAACATGGAATTCAGATTCTCAAGGCCCCCACAGCAGCTCTCTCCACACCGCACAGATGCAGTACCCAAATTGATTTGACTGCATCTACAGGGTGTGCATTTCAGGGATAAGGCCAGGGCCTAGGGCAGGAATGGATGTTTCCTGCATGTTTGTGCAGCACTTTGCTCAAAGCTGTCTCGAGCCCATCCTGCAGCGGCGAGCAGTATCTGAGAGCAGTGGCTCCTGCAGTAATATCCTCTGAACTTGGTACATAGCAAGCTCCCTCTTGAGCTCATTATGACTAAGTGGCACACAGGAACCGATAAGCACATTCAGGATAAACACATCTGGAAGCAGCTTGCTAGCTACAAAGAAATGCTTATTAACACATTTTTAGGGTAAAAATGGAGCAAAACTAAAATGTGGCAAGCACAGTTTAGAGTTTTCATTTAGAGGGGAAGGAAAGCTGTCCTCACACCAGGGCACTCAAAGCTGCCTTGACTTTTTGCAAATGGCAGACTATATTTTTTTTTAAATATGTGTTTCCATTTTCTTTTAACCAACACTACTCCTGTTCTCTCTTTGGCTTATTGAAAACTGCCAGCCCATGGCTGCATCCCTCACTGGGCTGTGCAGTTGCCTGCAGCAGGCACAGCATGGCTGATGGCTAGCACTGGGGCTCTCCAGGCAGCTATGATGGCACATACCAGATGGCACATACCTCACCAGCTTTCCCTCCTCCTCCAGCAACAAGTGGGGTGGTTTTCTTTTCCCCTCCTCCTTGAATATTCTCTTTTGCGTTTTGCCTCAGGCTCATTCTCCTTTCTAGTGCTGCTCTCATTTCCTTGCCCCTTCCCTCACCCAAGGGGCCTCTGTGAATTCACCCTTTCCTCAAGCTGTGAATCCCTGTGGATTCATCCTTCCTCCATGTGAGAAGAGATATTTTCTTTAAAAAAAAACAAACACAACACCCCCAAACCAAACCCCATCCCATGTGTATAAGTCTCCAGACAAGTAACACGCTGCAGCCCACATAACTGAATAGACTCAGCTTAAAGGCTGTGTTTAAAGAAGTAGTAGGATGATCCGGAGTCAGCAAGTGCTTGGTAATTCAGGCAACAGTTGTCAGAGCCTTGTGCCTCTGTTTAGTGTTGCTATACTGAAGAGGAGGTTTTTAACAGGCTAACAGCTCCAGCGAGAGGCAGCACCCTCATATTAACTTCTTCTCAGTGAGGGTGACGGAACACTGGAACAGGCTGCCCAGAGAGGTTGTGGAGTCTCCTTCTCTGGAGACATTCAAGACCTGCCTGGACACATTCCTATGTAGCATTATCTAGGCATTCCTGCTCTGGCAGGGGGATTGGACTTGATGATCTTTCGAGGTCCCTTCCAATCCCTAACATTCTATGATTCTATGATTAGCTCAAAGTGATGTGATCCTGGAGAAGGGCAGATGGCAATTGTAGCATCCAGGGCATGAAACTATGAAAACAGTACTCAAGGTGGGCCCTGAGCTGGGCAAGTGGCAAGAAGTAGAGGATGTGCACAGAGGAGAAAGCTAAATCTGTCTGGAGGGAAGGTGGAATGAAGGGTTTCAAGAATGATGAGGTCTACGAAAGCCAAGGGTTGGCAGAATCCAGCAGAAGAGGGTACTGAAAGCAGAAGCGCTTTGCTTGCAAGTGCCAGGCCAAAGAGAAGGCAGTAGAAAAACCAATGCAGCTGGAAAAATCATCAAATGCTGTGCTCTTAAACAGGTTGGTTACCAGAGGCTCTGGTCCACACACACAGCTGGGCAGGGGATGTGTGATGCTGCTTCTGCCTGAGGTGTGGGCACAGATCAAACTCCGTGACCCAGCAGAGCCAAGGGACACAGGGAGACTATCTGGGGCCTGAGCCAAGTCAGTTGAGCTCTAATGGATTTCCACTGCGACACCTAGCACCCCTTCATGAAAAGCTTGACTGAGAAGCATGATTGAGTCTTGAATGAGTAACAAACAAGTCAGCTCAATAAAATGCCAGTGTGAAGCTGTTCACAAGGGTAAGTTACACCAGGTCTGGAGTGGAGTCTGCTATAAGACCAGCAAAGGCACTACGAACCGCCTCTCTCCCCCCTCTCAGTCACACCTAGTTGTGGATCCCAAACATCCCACATACGTCCCGAGTCAAACACTTCTCCGAGAGCTGCACTACCCCAGGGACAGGGTGGTCTGGGAGGTTCAAAGTCCTGTGAGGATTTCACCCCTCCACCCCAGGCTGAGCCTGCCGAGTTCACAGCAGAGCTGAGCTGCAGCTTAGAGATCTGCAGCCTGGCACGCACACCTAGAGAGTCAAACAAAAACAAACGTCTTTTCCCCTTCACTTCTATAAACAGGAAGAAAAAAAAACATACAAAAGATGGTTTAGGCTAATGCTAAAACGAAAGTTCATATTCTTTAGCTAGATTTCAAAAACAAAGTCTCTGTTCGACCTGAAATGTTTAATTTGATCTGAAATCTTCTGCTTTGTTTTTAGTTTCTTGGATACTTTGACAAAATGTGCGAGTTTTAAAACCAAACAATAGTTTAGCTTCTGGATTTATTTATTTTTTTTTACAACCTCCTGTAATTTATTTTATTTTTTATTTTTTTTCCTCCAACTAACTCTGTAAGCAGGCAGATCATGAACACCCTGACACAGTAAGTCTAGCTAACAAAAGCCATAGAATGTTGTCCAGGCCATGTCTGCATCAGTTCATGTAGTGAGAGGACCAGACCTGGGAGACGAAGGCCCACGCCACAGTGCAAGGTGGAAGGATGCAAGGATGTGCAAGGAAGTGCAAGGATGACCTTTGGCGGTCATCCCAAACTAACATCACAGCTCGGCCTGGAGGCTGCTCCATCCATAGCTACGCTCCCTGTGGGGCATCGCCTGGGGATGCTGGGGCAAAGATCATCTTCCAAATGTACTCACTTGCTGAGAAGAGCCTGAGGGTCCCAGCCTGGGAACCTGTGATAGGATCTTGTCTCCTTTGGCCATGCCCATGTGGCCCGTCTGCTCCACATGGTTCACGTTTTCAGATGTCCCAGTCCTCCAAGGAACTGGCTTGCTACTGGATATAATAGTTGGCTGAAACCAGCTCTAAACTTGCTCCTCAGCAGCTCTCCCACATCAAGAAGGTTTAGATGATTCCCTAGAGTAAGAGTCTGACACTGCCCCAGTGACAACCCAGGAGTGTTAGCTGACTGTGAAGAAGAGGATCAAAGTCCCGCAGCAGCAAAGTGGCACTAAGACAAATCCCACTGAACCACTGGCTTGAGCAGGGGTTCAAGAAGACTTGAAGAAGGAAAACCCCTGAAGAAGTTCATAACGTCCCAAAATTGCACATTCTGGGATGATGTGAAGAAGAAAGTAAGTCTGCTGCACTTTAAAGTTTTCAGCTGTATATGTCTATTGGGGAGAAAGCCCCACTTCCCAATTAAGCCAGTTCAGAAAGTGCGGTGTTTACTCAGCCAGACGGCTGTTTTTAACAGAGCAGGTTTCTTAGTCTTAAAATCAGCCAGCATAGAAACAACCATTTCCCTTCTTACCAAGGGCCCTTCAGATGTAAAACAACTGCCCTTAACCTCATTTAAGAACAGTAATACCAACTGCACTGTGTTTCCTTTGCTTTTCTATTTATCCACTTGGGAGTCTGATTATGGCCTCGTAAAAGAGCATAAGGCTACTACTAACCTTTAATTGATACAGTAAAATATACATATGGGGTATGTACAGAAAATAACTACTCTGTATAAGGCACTGAGTATTTATAAACCTGAATAACTCTGCTTTACCAGGCAAGTGTCTTTGATTTTGGCACCTCAGAAAGCCAGGATCAAATCAGCTGAAAACAAGGTACACAAGATTCTCTCCTAGGAGAAACTGCCTTTTGATTTTCATTGAGATATTAAAATCATCACTGAGTAGCAGGATTCAAAGGACAAGAAGGGAGCAGGCTACTTCTTCCACACGTTTTGGAAGGGAGCGAACTGAAAACACAGATGTTGTCTGTAAGGGTTTGGACTAAATGAAGTCCTTTGCAGATATATATCAAATTGATTTTGCCTCAAAGAAAAGCACTTTGGACAAATTAAAAGAGTCACAACATTATGCTGTTTTCTAGATAAGAAAAAGTATTTTTATCCTGTTCTTCCAGCAGTTTCTGTATCATTGCATTTATCTGCCCACTTTGAATTTTCAGCCAGTTTCAAAAGCAACCCAAGTCTCAGGATGGGTTTGCAAGGCTGGTACCAGGCTTGCCTTCTCCTTTGAGCACATCATTAAGAAGCGAGTGATCTTGTGTCGGGCTATGCTGCTGGGAAGGCCATTTTCAGCTGATAGCCCTGTTGAGAATCCACATTTTCGTGGTGGGTGGAGGAAGTGTTGGCAGAAGCCACTTAGAAATCAGGGGACTGTACAGCTCATCTGAAGTCAGCACTCCCACATCTGGGTTTGAGGCAGGTGACAATAATAAGCCTTGATAAATGAACATCAGTCTGTGTTCACATCAAATGTCTCATCTTGGCTGTGTTCCAGGTGCACTGCCAACAAGGATGGATTCATCCCTGTTGTCAAAACTGCTCTATTTAAAAAAAAAAAAAAATTTTAAAAAAAAAAATCCCTCAGCCAAATAGAAAGAGTGGGTGATGCCTGAGTACGAAATAGAGGCAGCCTGGACCACTGAAAGTGCCTCCAGTTTTCTAGATGTAAGAAGGTTATTGTCCATGTCTTGCTGTTCCCTACACCACCAAGTGATTGCCTGTGCTCAGATGGGCTGTGGTTCCTACCAGACACTCAGAGACCTAACATTTAGCACCAAAAGCAATTCTAATACAGCAGGAGTCTCTAAGAGACCTGAACTGTGCAGTCACAACAATCCTGACCCAGAGAGTAGAGGCAAGACTATATTTTCAGGTTTGCTTAACTCACAGCAATCTTGCTGGCACGACCCGTCCTTGCCCACAGAGCAGGAGGTGGCAGCTCTACGGTCATGCACACCAAAATTAGGATAGCATAGCAGAGTCTCTAATAAGACTGCTGGGCAGTAATGGCCTTTCCTAAGGGACAAGGCTGGTGGTAGGCATGTGGGACATTACTGGTACGTGGTCACTCATCAGACACAGAGCAGAAATGCTCTCTTCAGCTGCTGCTTGCAGAAGTA
The DNA here is from genome assembly GCA_020746105.1 of Trogon surrucura. Taxonomy (NCBI): domain Eukaryota; kingdom Metazoa; phylum Chordata; class Aves; order Trogoniformes; family Trogonidae; genus Trogon; species Trogon surrucura. Next base: position 46,400,976 of record CM036621.1, on the reverse strand, counting down.
AAATCAAATGAGCCCTGATGGCAGGACTCAGTGAGACACAGATGTAAATAGAAGATTCCCACAATATCTAAAGGACAAGGGCTTGACTTCAGCAGTTGCCGCTTGATCTGGAACAGCCTGGCATCCACCAGGACTTATGTTTTCACTTGCTAGAGGAGGCTTCCTGGAGAAGCCTGTGCATTAGCGGCTCTACTACATCTCCCACGCTCCATTTTCCTTTTAGCCCCTTCCAGCATCCCAGCCATCAGCTCATCACTTTCCCACCATTACTTGCCCATCGTTATTACTAAGAAATAGCACATGACTGCATACATCTGGCTGTAGCTCCAACTGACATGAGGAGTTTATTTTGTGATTGGGTTTAAGGACAGTTTAAAAGGGCTTATAGACCACCATCCATCCATTTTCCTGAAGACTGCATTTGAGAGTTCTCTAATTATCCTTAATAGAACAAAAAATACACATTTGGCCCCCTTAGCTTGCTCATGTATTTTGCAGGCCTCCTTGTTCTTGCCAATGCTTAGTGACAATGACTCAACATGAAAGCTTTAGCATGTTACAAGAGCAGACTTTGGTCACTGGAATTTTTAGCCTGTGTCTGACACGTGGCTTTTGGGGGCAGAGGATTTAATCTGTTGTGACTGAGACCATTGCCCTAAATACTTCCTACTCCTCTTAATTTTCCCAGACATTATATGATCCCGGAGGGCATTCCACACTCCCTCCAACCTAACTGCAGTAGAGCCTGAAACTTGCATTGAATCTTCAGCGCCTAATAAAATCTCATGAGAACAACAGCTTTTTGTGTGCAGTTTCTCTCTATATCTGAACGATACTTCTGAACTTTAGCCTGACTTTTACTTTTGGCTCCTCTCCTAGGACTTTGATCCAAGAAACCCTCTAAACATGTTCCACTTGCTCAGCTGGGGAATTCAGCACTGCAGTATTTCGCATTACAGATTATTTTTAGGGATGATCAAATCAAGACAGATAAAATAAGAAACAAGCTGAATCTTTGCTAGAGCTGACTGCAAATTGCTGTGACTTACCAGCACTTGGTCTCATAGCCAGAGTGGAATTCCTGATCCAAGAAAGAGGAAAGCATGTTCCTGATGGACCTGATTCAGAGAGAAGCCTTGCACTTGGCAGCCTGCAGATCACACTATCAAATTACTCTCTCTCTCCCTGGTATCTTGCATCCTGGGTATCAGCTATCTCCTGCTTCTGAGCTAAAGAATTCTGATGGAGAAGCAGCCTGTGGCTTCTCAAGGGGACGTGCAACAACAAGTAGAGATGCCCTGCAGCACAGCAGCTCTGAATTTAAAGCTGAATTGAAAAACAGTGGCCAGGTGATGTGCATGTTGGTTGAACAAGGGCCTAACTTGGTATGATACCACAGAATCATAGAACAGTTGTGGTTGGAAGAGACCTTCAAGATCATCGAGTCCAACCTTTGCCCCTTAATCTAATCCAAACATTCTCAACCCCATTGTTACTATACTTAAGTTCTGAGCATTCAGGGCCACTCCACCAGCTTTCCTTCCCTGTCTACCCCTCCTGAAGAGTTTGTAGCCATTGACTGTGGCACTCCACTAGCATGAGGCATCCCACCACATTTCTGTGATAGCCCCTATAATCATAGTTTTCCTGCTGCATCATGGCTTCAAGCTCCGTTTGTTGCTCATACTGTGTGCACTGATATAAATGCACTTCAGATGAGCTAATGATCCCAACACCTTTTTGAGAGCATGGGCCCCATTTCCTACCACAGCCTTCTCAGGTGTTTCCGTGATTTCTAAACCATCAACAACCCTTACCATTATACATCTATCCCTCATCTCCATTGAGATGGCAAATCAAGAGTCCTCACCAGCACACCAACCTACGAGCCCTGGCATGCTTCTCCTGGGCTTATTCCTAGCAGGTCTAGCTATATCTCCTTCCCCCTTCGAATCTAGTTTGAAACTCTGTCACTGAGCCCTGATAACTCCTGACCCAAAATCCTTTCACCCCTCTGGGTCAGGTGCATCCCATTTGTTGCCATCAGGCCAGGTGTCTTGTATAGCAGCCCATGATCAAAACACCCAAAGCCCTACCTATAACACCAGTCCCGGAGCCATGAATTGATCTGATGGCTCTTTCTGTTAATTCCCTCATCCATGACTGACACTGGAGGGATAGAGGAGAACGCCACTTGTGCTCCTGATCCCTTAAGCGGCTGTGCCAAGACCCTAAAAATTCTCTTAATTGATTTTGGGCTTCTTGTAACCACTTCATCCCTACCCACCTGAAATACCAAAAGTGGGTAATAATCAGAAGCATTCACCAGGGTGGGAAGTTTGCCCAACACGTCCTTAACTCATGCCCCAGGGAGGCAGCAGACTTCCTTCTGAAGTGGGTCCGGACGGCATATCGGGCCCTCTGCCCCCCTCAGGAAAGAGTCACCCACAACAACAACCCATCTGTTTTTCTTTTTGGGAGCCAGTTGTGATGTTTGGTGTAGGACAACATGGTCTCGGTGACACTTCTGGCCTGGGTGAGCGATCCACCCCTCCAACAGTCAGTTCCTCCTGCAGGGCACCGGTTCTGCAAGGGCAGCCTGGAAGGTGAAGAAGGCCAGAAGGGGATTTGCCTGCCTCCCCAAGCAGCAACTTCCTTCCATTCCCCTCCTTTCTGAGGTCCCCTCTTCCTGCTCAGTGGCAAGAAGGGAAGAGATCCTCTGCTTTTTGTGGAGCCTTCACCTGCTCCCTTTGCCCCGGGGAGCGGCTCCACCAATCTATCTCCCTCTTACACTCCCTGATACTCCTCAATCTCTCCACTTCATCCTTCAGCTCTGCCACCAGGCCAAGCACATCACTCACCTGGTCACATCACTCACCTGGTCACACCACACACAGGCGCGGTCTCTGCCGGACGAGGGGCAGGCAGGGGCACTCCCTGCAGCTGGAGGTCTGCACAGCTGCGTGCTGGCATGGGAGCACTGTTTCATAGAATCATAGAACAGTTCAGCCTGGAAAAGACCCTTGGGATCATCAAGTCCAACCATTAACCCTACACTACAAGTTCACTCCTAAGCCGTATCACCCAACAGCACATCTAAGTGACACTTAAACACATCCAGGGATGGCGGCTCAACCACCTCCCTAAGCAGTCTGTTCCAGTGACCACTCTTTCCGTGAAGAATTTCTTCCTAATGTCCAGTCTAAACTTGCCCTGTTGCAACTTGAACCCGTTCCCCCTGGTTCTGTCCCTAATGACCTCTAAGAAGAGACCAGCACCAACCTCTCTACAACGTCCTTTCAAGTAACTGTAGAGCATGATGAGGTCCCCCCTCAGCCTCCTCTTCCTTAAACTGAACAGTCCCAGCTCCCTCAATCGCTCCTCATAAGATCTATTCTCCAGGCCCTTCACCAGCTTTGTTGCCCTTTTCTGCGCTCGCTCCAACACCTCCAGATCTCTCTTATACTGAGGTGCCCAAAACTGAACACAATACTCAAGGGTCCCCACATTTCTTCTGGCGGTGGTTTCTGAGCTAGTGGTAACCATGACTAGGCCAGCTGGGAGGGTGCTGACCGGGCTTTGTGCGCAGGGCCAGGAGGCCTTTTGTAACACAGGGGGCAGCTGCCATGGCAGCGCCCACTCTCGGTGGGGCCTGCCCTGTGCAGGCAGCGGGTGCACCAGACCAAGTCTTCCGTTCAAAAAAGCCCTTGAAGGGAAGCACGCTTAACTGGGGTCACATTCCAGGCCAGCAGTGTTGGACTGAGCCACAGTTTCTCCCTGATGTAGAGAAACAATACCACCTACTGCACCAACAAGCTTTCCCATGGGCAAGGCTCCTCTCGTCATTTTGCTCTCCATACGTTTTCAAGACCACGCTTTCCTGTAGAAGCAGCTGAACAGGCCAAGGATGCATCAACGGACCCTGACGGCTCAGTTCTGCTGCCTGCCAGCACCCAGTGAGCAACACGGTTTTAGAACGAAAAGATCACCCTAGGTCAACACAGTCACCTGCATGCTGAAATACCCAAATTTCATTTCAAAGTCAAGGAAACATCACTTTTAGCTGTGAAGGACTGCCTAAAGAGCAATGGCTAGTGAGACTGGTGATGTGCTGCTGAACGTCACTTAAGCCCTTTAATATATAATTATCAGATTTTTAATAAGCTCAGATGTGTCTAGCTACAGCACTCATCATCTAGCACTTTATTGGAAAGAAAAAAGAAGCTGAAAACAGTGAGGCATGCCTCTCTGTTTCATATGTCCCCGTTTGAGAGAAATTCCAGAGCACAGAGCAGCAGAAATGCGAAGGATGAAAACTGATTTTTTTTCACTGATGTGAGAAAACAGGCTTTGCTCTCTACTGGTCAGCAATGCCTGGGGAAAGAAAATAATAATTAAAAAAAAACCCCCACCACTAAGGGATGAAGCAGCTAGTCTAAACTAGTCCCTGGAAGATATTTATTTTTAAGAAGGGAATTTTCCTTTTTTTTTTTTTTTGTTTCTTGTCAGGTTGATTATTGTAAACGGTATTTTAGCTTAGGCTGTGCCTGCTGACCTATCACATTTAGCCTACTTACACTAATTAAACATTAATTAAGTTTATTACATGTTCAGCTAACATCAAAAGTAAGTCAAAGGCTTTGCAAAATGTTGGTTGAGGTCTTAGCATGACTGGGCAGTTTTGGTTTACATAATTTTGTTTATATATTTAGGTGACTTCTAACCTACTCATCTTAACCTTTACTTAAGCCACAGCAAGCACTTGGTCTACAGTTTCATTTAGAACCAGCATGGCAAGGAATGGAGCTTCTTGGTTTTTTGTTATTTTTGGTGTAACAGAGACTTCAATACACCGACTAGGATGCTCCCATGAGTGCAGGCCCATCAGGTACCTCAGGTCTCTCCTCCCAGGCTACCACTTATATCTTGTTGCGTTTACACTTCTTTAACAAATTAGAGAATTCCACCCCACCAGCGCAAAATGAAGTCTCTGCTTTGCACATGAACAGTTGTTTTCTAGTAAGCCTTTAACTTTGCTCAAATAACTCAAGAAAATTTTCATGACAAGTAAGTCTTTTTCCCCATTTCCTCTCCTCTCTGGTCCCCAAAATAAATTCCCTCATGTCCCAGGAAACGTGCTGCCACCACAGATTTCAGAACTGAAGGAGACATTATCAGAAGTTTCACATGACACCAGGAAAAAGTGTAGCGCATCCACCCTTCACAAGTCACTGAAGAAAGTCTGAAAGATCCCATGTGAAAAAGATCCTGGTGCTATCCTGAGTTGAAAAACATTGCTTTAATTTCTGTAAGATTAGCCAGGAAAGTGAAAGCAAGCTGTGTGTACATACCTCAAGGACCAGCAATCCATTTGTTGGCATCCGTTATTGTCCTCCTGTATAGTTCACTCCATTCTCACCTTTAGCAAAATTGGTCAGCCTTTTATCCTGGGAAAGCCACTGATTTTAGAGCTATTGCTCTAAAACGACTTGGGCAAAACTCCCATGGGAACTGGCCCAGCAACCCAGCAAACTGAGGGAACACAGGCTGAGCCCAGCACAACCCATCTTCAAGTCCCAATTCCCTGCAGCATCCTCAGAGCAGGGCACAGGGCACTAGCACAGCACATGCCCCCAGCAGGTTTTACACCAAAGGTCCTTCTGCAAGTCCTTCTTGCAAGTCTTGCCACCCGAGTCACGCAACGGCATCGCCGCTGCGTGTGCTGAGACTGCAATTCAGTTTGTGTGAGCCTTGGGTCTACTCGCTCCTCCAGGTTATGGGCATGCCACCAGGCAGCCAGGCCCCCTGGGACACAGTCCGTGAGATCACCCAGAAAATAGTTAGCACAACCCACAGTTTATTTTGCTATTGGCTGTACCCACACCTGCTGTTTGTTCTTTAGATTTTATGCCTGCTCCTTGGTTGACTGTTCATTGTTAAAGCTCATTATTTGATGGGGATGTTCAGGTTGGTGAGTCCCTCTCTGGCACGGGGCAGCACAGAGAAGTCTCAAGGCCAGTGTGGGCATCCTGCAAGGGATCTCGGCAGCGGCTCAGGCATGGCTTTGGGTGATGTGTCTTCCTCTGCGAGACTGCAGAGAGGGCTCCCAAGCATCCCCAGAGATGAATAATAAACCAAAATGCTCCAAAAGCAGCCAATGGGCAGGATGGGGCGAAAGTCTGTCCCGTCATCCTGCTATCAAATAGTGAATCACTTGTCCTATTATCAAAGTGCACCAATCTTTGCCACAAGATAGGGGAAAACTTCACCAAAAAAATCCATGCCTTGAATATGGAAAAAAAATAGTATCTTCAAAAAGAAGGACATAGCTTTTAAAACAAGACACATTTTCATTTTGGATAAAGCTTTCCAGACATGCTGTGATAAGCATAGCATAAGAAATTATGCAGATAATTTTCTGCATAAAAATGCAGGAGGAAAAAAACGCCTAAATTTTTTTTTTTTTTTAAACAAACACCAACTTAAAACAGGAGGTTTTGGAAAAGAATGTTTTGGCAACAAACCTTGCAGCTTAGTGCTTAGCAGCCACCAAATATTTAGCTGTGAAAAATAAAAATTTGTTCAGAGCTTTGGATTTTGCATTTTTTCCTTTTCAAATGAGAGAAACTGCGCATTGGCCCTGTGAATGAGGAGGTTCTGACCGAAAAAAACACCCACCTCACCACCAGCGATATTTCAGTGACTTCTAGGTAAAAAGACACATAAATCTGAGACTAAACCCAAATTCCCAGGAGGACTACACATATCTACATGGGCTTATTTACCTCTTAGTGACAGATACCTCCCAGCTAGTATCAGAGGACATTCGCATGGGTGTTAGGGACCCACAAAAGGAACAACCTCATGGGTTTCCTCTTTCCTGAAAGGCCACTTGCCTGGCTGCAGTTCCTTCTCCTCTTTCATGCCACAGCGCTTCTCCTGAAACACTCCACAACTCCCTGGAACGCCGTCGCCTTTGCAGCAGAGACGGGTGAGTCAGGGCCTCTTTTGGCTGCCTGCAGCTGGATGATTTGACAGAGAGAGAGACACCAACCTCAAAGTAAAAAGACAACTTTCTAAACAAAGCTGAGATGAGATTTATTACAAAACAGGAACAGGGAAGTCAATGTTCCAAACGGTAATCACCTATTTATTTTATTTTCCAGTCTATCAGAAGGAAAACGCTCATGGTGAATGTTCTGTGCACAAACACAGTTTCCTAATGAGACTTTCTGTTCGTCAGCTAAGCCAAGCAATGGAAACTCTGTGCAGGAATGAAATAGGTGCGTATGCCTCCTCCAGCAGAAATAAAGGTCTGGGAAAAAAGATGCCCCTTGTACATGTGTTGGAGTTAATCCTCTTGGTATTCTTTGGTCTGCAATGTACAGAACAGGATAACAATCTCTTTGGGCCTTTAAAAAAACAAACCCAAAAAGCTATGGCCTGTCCTGAGATAAATTTACTCCCAGATTCAAGAAGTGCTCTACAAATGGCTGCTGCTAAACCTCAGATGTCATCACATGCAACTATCCAACTCAGAAGCATCAGCTCACCACAAGCATCCCAGCAGGGTAGGACCCAAGTCACGGAGGTCTGTTTTTAGCCCTGGATGGGCCCCAGGCAGGAGCAACAAGCCAGCAGTGCAAGTTCATGCAGCAAGTGAGGCAGCTCTGCCCCGGCGTGATTTCTTCCCGGTGGATCCACCGGCATGTGTGTACTGCAGGTCCTTATGGAGCGGGAGGAGAAATCTCAGTCTCTACCTGCACCACTTTGTGAGGTAAGCACTCCCCCTTGCTTGTTTTGTTCATACTGACATTGATTCGCAGCCTTTCGTGGAATATACGCTATAAATACATCTGCCAGTTTCCAAAATAGCCTTGCAGGGTTACACTGCAAACAGTGCTGCTCCCTGATGTTTCCTGCAGCTATTTTAGTAGTTCTGCAGAACCCGCAGCAAGCCCCGTTTTCTGGGATCCTCTCTCTCAGTGCCCCCCACTCTCAGCTCACGGAGGGCGGAAGGGCTTTGGTTCCAAACCCAGTTGTTCTGCGGCATGGGAAAAAGCAGAGAGGTAACTAGAGAAACAGAACATTTGGCAAATGTGTATTGAACTTCTCACAACAAACCCAGGAGTTCAGGCGGCCCATCTCTATGGCAACCAAACAGCACAAAACCAAGACATTAACACCTAAATTTATTAGTGTGCAAGCGCTTAGCTGTTATCATTCCAGGGGTATATTCCCCTCCCTACCCCCTCACCTCGTTTTGGTTCATAATGAAGACAACAGGATTCTAGTTCAAATGCCAGCGTAAACATAGGCACACAATTTACAGACAGCAGAGCAGAAGCTTTCATATTTTTAATCACAGTTTGAAAAACAAAACAAAACCAAAACAAAAAAGGCCACGTGTAAGGAGTTGCCCAATTTCCATTTTATTTTGCAAAATTTTTAAAGATATGCAAGTCACAGGCACAGGGAAGAACCATAGAATCATAGAACGGCCTAGGCTGGAAGGGACCTTAGAGATCATTTAATCCAACCTCCCTGTCATGGGCAGGGATGCCTCTCAACTAGATCAGGAAGAGATACATCTTACTTCTAACAGAACTATGGAGACCTTCCTTAGATGGAGGAATTGGGAGGCTATTCTGCTTCTCCCAAAATAATCTCAAAGCACCTTGCCTTTAAATTATGTGGACGTTACTGTCAGCTCCCTGAGGAAAATGCAACACGATCTCCATTGCTTCAGGTGATGTCACAGGCACTGGGGTAAGCGTGCTTCTGTTTAGGTATGTTTATTCCAAATATAAGCGAGAGGGGGATAAAGATGCTGGGAAGCAGAGACAGCACATAGCATCACGGGTTTTGGCAGCCAAGCTAATGAGTTCAGAAATTTTTGGAGATCCAAGTGTGCCAGAGGGTCACAAGTGAATTCCGGTGGTCTCAAGAGCAAAGACCATACTGGGACAGCTTGTAGAAGATAACAAGTTGTTAGGTCTGTACCTTTGCAAGTCAAAGTGAAGCAGGAAAACAAAGGACGTGTCTCAGCTCAAGGCACATTTGAAGTTGTGTTGGCCATTCACAGGGATAGCGAGACTCTTTGCATTTAATTAAGTGTTCACTGAACTTCCCTTTTTCACCTTTGCTTCAATATTTAGAATAATTTCCATTAGTAATAAGGATCTGGCTTTCCTGAGGTGGGTAGTCTTAAAGAGTCTAGTCCTGGTCACTGTCAGAGGTGGGAAATGGGCAGCCTGATCCTGTCCAGCAGTCTCCATGATGTCCAGATGGGCAACAGGCCTCCTTGCTGGGACAGAACTGCCCTCCCAACCGCAGCGATGCATGCAAGTGAAATAAGGAAAAGTCCTCAGTGGCATGTGGCAGTGAGCCTTGCCTCAGGATCAGACTTCATAAATAAGTGGTTGCCATTTCTGGAGTCAGAGGACAGTAAATATGTGGTTAGCTGTAAGACTTAAACACAAATGGATCTTGTAGGTTGGTAAGGTCTGCAGGTGATGGATCAGGCTCATCAGTGCTCCATGTGTGCTAATAATAAAGATTGATAGCATTAAACCCTCAATTACTGCAGAGGGAAGGGTAGAGAGGAGAATAACTCTGAAGGCCACCAGAACCATCCTGACACAGGCAGGTTGAAGACATCAAGCAACAATTGCCCTGAACTCAAACATAACACCTCAAGTCATGTGTGTGTGTGGGCAGTGTTAGATCACTCCATCCCTAAAGAACCACCTGGCTCCATATATCAGACTCAACAGGTTTGAAAGTCCTTTTCTAGACAGTTTGGCATTTTCCCCCTTCCATCATGCACTGTAGTTTCCAGATGAAAGGCACCTTGCCTTGGGGCTACTTGAGATATAATCACTGTAGGGTTAATTCAGATGTAATCATTAAGCATTCCATGTCTTTGCACAACGACAGTAAAGAAAATCCAAGTTAAACACTCTGGAAAAATCTTTAGTGTCAAGAATAACACCACACTGGGAGATGATGCTTTGGTGCAGATACCAAACACTGGATCTGCCTGATCAAAGCCAGAGTAGATGGGCCATGAATTTTCACAAGTTTTTTCACCTCTTTAAGGGTAGGTATTAGCAAGAAAAGGGACTGACTTCCCTTCAGAGGATCACGTGTGGGCCATATAAGACAACGCTGACAGCAAATAGATTACAAGAGATGGATAAAAAAAGTGTCAAACGAACCTTCTCCTTCAGCGTCCCTCAGTTAGAGTCAATAGAGCATTTCTGAACTTACACCAGTGAAACCAAGAGATAGATTTAGCCCGTCACTGTACAGAAGGTCTAATGGCAAATTGCTTGTCATCTAATTTCAGACATGTGATCAGAAATTGTTTAACATAAGGGTTGCAATATATTAACCACACTCCCATTAGCAGTGGAACAATCCATTACTAATATCCCTCCATCCTCAGGCAGCAACTCCTCCTGAAAGCACACTGCCAAGATTTAAGCTGACCATGGCCCCAGTTTCCAGGCCCTTCAGGCAGGTTACAAGAAAGCAAATTAACAGGTTGAAACCCTGACAATTTGCTTCTGAAATAAGGTCACTGAGGATCCTGCAAGTCCCTAACTAGCTGGCTTGCTATCAGCTGAAAGACATTTCAAGAACATTAGCGTTGGTGCCAAAAATATCCGGCCTTGTCCCTGCGGCAAAACAGCAGCAGGAGAAGGAGGCTGAGGATAAAATGTCAGTGTCTGAATAAGCAGAGTGATGGGTGGAGCTGAGCTGGTGAGACCTTGTTTGTTGGGGTACCTCCACTGCCAGGAAGAGTAAAATAGCACCAGCTAGGAGGGGATGTGCCTCCAAGGCAGAGCAAGGGTGAATGCACCCTCGGGAAATCACTGCTTTGCAAATCCCGGTAGACCTCCAAAAAGAGTTCAAAAAGGTCCAACAAAATTGCTGTAGAGTGGTTTTCCAGCTGCAGACAGGAAAATGTGGACAGCCACACTCACCTCATACCACTTTAGCAAGTCTCTTGCTTTCTGTTAGCCGGAGCTAATACTCTCTGTAACCGTGACACTCCATCAGCTGAAGATCTCTGCCAAAATATCTAAGCACACAGCAGCAAGGTCAGTTTGAAATAAACCTTCATCATGTCCACTCTCCTGCATAAGATGCAATTCCACCAAAACAAAACGCTTGGCAACATCATGCCCACTTCACCAATATTTTTTCCTCTACAGGAAAAGCTTTCCCATCTTTAGTCTCCCCTTAGAGCCTTTTCACAAGAAAAGACTTCTGGTTTTCTCCAGTGAAATAACTGCTGTGTGACAAAATTCAGCAATTATAAAAAAACTCATACCCCACAATCTTCAGTATAAACACAACCCAAGAAGAGCTTCAGACTGACCTGTAATAAGATATCTTAGAACATTCTTTCGTGGCTTTCACAATTTATTTATTTATTTTCATTTGTTTTCTAAATTAAGCATCTAGAAGCCTCCATGCCGAGTCTTGGTGGTTTTCCCCCTCCCTGCCCGAGACCTCCATGGCTGGAACATCCCTGGGTCGGCTGGGTACTCTGCTCCCCGTCCATGTGAACACAGATCAGTTCTGATTGCTCTTTTCAAACACAGCAACATTTCTGACTTCTAAAAATCTATGTTCGCCATGCCACTGTCCTATGGAGAGGGGGGAAGACACATGGGAATATCTGCAGATCCTGGCTTGTAGCTTCTGGTTATTAATACCCTCACTCCACATATGCATGCACATAGATGCAGATTGTGTAATAGCTTTGAAAACTCATCCAGGCCCTGCGGAGACAGTGCCATCTTGAATCCATTAGCTGGTGTTATGAATAAATGAATGAACAAAAGCCAATTTTTATTTTTTTTTTTCCTATGTGGCGAAGGCAGAGGAGAGAGACACGTAACAGCAGAGAGGTGGAGCACGACTCTGCAGATGACACTGGCATCCCGAGTGTACTCCATGATGCTGATTAGTCCTGGTGGAGCTACACACGACCAAGAGGTGCCCAAATCCAGACCTGGAGGCTGCCGTTGCCGGAGCGTGTTTGTTTTAGTCCGGTTTGCATGCATGCGTGTTCCCAGCAGGAGGGGATGTAAACGGGCCCAGCCATCCCTGCCCAGCCCTCCATCCTCCGGCGCGTGCCAAAACTGTTCGGCTCGCACTAGCGCGAGGTCACATTTCTTGGCGGAGAGCTCAGCTCCTTCTCCCCTCTCCCTTCCCCCATGCTCCTGGTAAAATATGAAAACAGCCTGCCACCTGCCATTTGCCTGGCCTGTTTCTCTCTCACTGCCAAAAATTAGCAACATGCCCCAAAATATAATTGGAAACACTGCACTGCACTGCAGGGGTCCCATTTCTGTTGCATAGAAGAGGCTTGAAAAAAAGCCAATTTAATTTCTAGATTCCCCGGGCTGCATATAGCTGCTAAGTGGGGAGGTAAAAAAAGTCACTTTTATCAGGCCAATTCCTATTAGTAGATTCAGATCTTTTAACAAGCCATGCCGTAGGAATCAGCAAGCTGTCTTTTCAAGCAGATTTAGGGCATTGTTTCTTGGAATTAGAGTTGTGTGGGAGGTCAAAAGTTAGAGGCCAGCGTTCCCAAACTTCAGAGCCGAGAGCCTGTGTGCACACAGCGGAGCTGGGGGTGGCAGAGGATCCGTGAAGGTTGACATTAACCCCGGGAAACAAACTGCCTCGTTCCCCGCCCTTCCCCAGCAGATCTTGTGCATATCTCTGGAGGACCCTTACAGGAGGCATTTGGAGATGAGCCTGGGGCTTCTTCAGGCCTTCGCTGCTGTTGCAGCAGCCATGGCTTCAACACCCGTTCAATCTCCTTATCAAAACAGCTTTGAGAAGTGGTGGGTGGCTGAGGGAGGGCTCCAACATCTCTGGTGCTTGGGGCACCTCTGCCTGCAGAGCCCACTGACCACTAAGGCTCTCAGGTCCCCAGACCATGGGATGGCCCTGCAGAGCTAGCAGTTATCTCCCTTTTGCAGAAGAGGGATGGAGAATGAAATCAAGAAAATGTAGGGCACCTCGTTCATGCCACGCTTTGGCAGAGAGCTCGGCCAGCAGATTTCTGAAACTGAAAAGCAACATTTCACCCCAAAGAGCTGTTTGCGTTGCCAGAGTTGACTTGCCAGGCTTAAGAAAGAACAGTGCCAGACTGGCTTATTATCTTCCCCCCTCAAAATATTCAGGGTCTGATCCCTTGTTACAGGGTGTCTGCATCTGTGCAATGCAGCTGTGCTAAAGAACAGGTCTCCCTGAGGAGGCCAGCACATGCAGGCACAGGGAACACCGCCACACTTCAAGCAATAAAAAGCCCCACTGCAGGGTGTCAGCCCTCAGTAAGGGTCAACAGTTTAGAATATAAAACTAGGCAGTGAGCCCGTCACCCACCCCTAGGAGTTACCATAGACCATCACAGTGCTTGCCCGGCATTGGTAAGCAATCAGTACTCCACTTTTTGCAGAACTAATTGAGAAAACTCTCATAAATTAATTTCCAGGGCATCTTCGGCCTCACAGGGCACTAGCAACCCCTTTGCCAACTAGGTGCTATAAAATTTATATTCCCTGCCATCAATCCCAAGCAGCGATAATACCTCCTACTTGACAAATGCCTCCAGTAAAGCCAGGCAAAAAACCTCCTTGCCAGCCACCCTCCAAAGAGCTGGAGCCCTACCTGCCTCGTATGACCTCTCGAATTCTGCGCTCTCCTTGACCTTGTATGAAAGCTGTAGAGTACACTCACTTATGGCCCAAAGAGGAAGAATCCTAGGGAGAAGAGTGCATAAACCTGAATCACAGCACTACTATACAACTCCTCAAATCCTCTCTGGCCAGGTTCCTCAGAGAAGATACCCAGAAGGATACCCAGATCAGACATCCTGGGGACACTCAAGTGTAGTTAAGAGCCTTGTTGTACAGTGCACGAGACACTGGGAAAATTGAGTGTCTTTGCAGATAGGCTGGGAGACTGTATTTAGAGCTGGGGCTTGGATACCTAAAACCCTTTATGGATCTGATGCGTGGAACCGTGGTCTGCATTAATTTCAGTCTCAGAAGGGAAGGACAAGAGGGAGTCCTGAGGAAATACCAGATTCCTTCTCATCAGGCTTGTTACCAAATAGACTTAAATAGATCAGGGAGTGAAAAATAAGGTTAAGTCTAACTACTCTGAAATTCTTCAACGTGAGCATTTTTTGTATAGTAAGCATACTGTGAAATAATGGGAAGATGACCCCATGTTTCCAAAAAAATGAAAAAAAGTCGTCACAAAATCCACAGCTGCTCCACATTTGCAATAAGCTGTTTAAAACAAAATAGACCAATGCATTTGCTCCAAGAAATACACATTAGGCACTGGCAGCTTGCTTCTCTCATTCCTCTATCCCCAAGTACTTAAGCTGGAAGGAGGGGAAAACCTTGAAGTAATATATGCGTGAAAAAACCCTGAGAACAATAGCTGCTCTCCAGTTGACTCCAAAGCTGTTATTAAACTTGAGGTTCCCGTGCTAGCAGAGCACAGCTTGAGCTGCATATTCTGTATTCACCACCACCATCACCAGGCTCTGATAATGCAAGCAAGTGAGATTTCCACCTACAAATTCCTGGAAGTTTATAGCCTAAAGAGCAACATGCCAATATCTCGGTATGAGCAGGCTCAGCTGGATAGCCTTATGGAAACCTCCCCTGCTAGAGCAAAATATCAACGGGCTAATCCTCAGATCAGTATGAGCAGTCTCTTACTTGGAGCCAAACATCACCATTGTGTTTTAAATTGAACTTTTCTCAGTGGTCTTTAGAGTGAGGTTCAGTCAATATGAAGCAGCTAGAGTGTGTATGTTACACAAACCCTGTCCAAACCCTCAACTCTAGACGAGAAAAAGTTTGCATCAGAAAAGCAAGCATCCAAAAGCTGAACAATGGTCATCTTAGCCCATTATAATCATTCCCCCAAAACCCTTTCCACATTGTGGCAGCGGCATACATACCTTCTGAACATGCCATCCAGAGCTGTTTCACTGAATCTCCCACATAGAAAAGGGGAAGACACCTCTGTATAGGCTGGAAGAAGGAGATAGATGATTCAACATTCCACCAGCACCACAGGAAGCAGCAGACTCATTTAATGAGTTATGAGAAGATGCAGCATAGTGCGAAAGATAAACACAGACCAGTGACTGCGCCATCGTTCAAGACAGAGCATGGAAACAACTAACTGAGACCAGTTTGCAGGCATTAGAAGTCTCCAGGGAGGAAGGAATGGAACTGTGAGAAAGAAATCTAAAAGAAAGCCCACTTAAAAGCAGCAGCTCATCACTGTAAATATATCTGTGCAGTTTATGTTGTTGATTTTCAATAAACCAAACCACCTATCGTTTCAGCTGGTGCTGTCATGACTATTCATTATTCAAGAAGTTTTGCCTGAAGAAGCACAAACCCGTGCCACTGAACTGCCGTCGCCAGAAGAGCACCAGAGCATCTCTGGGAGGGCAGGAAGGGACGCAGGCTTCTGTGTGTGTTCATCGAGTACAGCGAGCACAAAGTTTGCTGGCTTCTTCACCAGAGCAAATGTCCTCCCTTCCTGATGGAGGGGCTAATAAACAATCTCTGACAGAAGTATTGTGTTTCTGGGAAAACTGGGAAGCACGCGCGAGGGACACAGAAAGTCTTGTAGTTGTGCTGCTGGGCTACACAGAGCTCTGACATGCTCCCTGTCTGTGGAGTCCTGGCTGCAACAGCGTTTGTATTTCATTGTTTTTTGGGGGTTGTTTGTTTGTTTTTTTCTTGGGATGTGCTGTCTGTCAGTGGATGGGGATGGGAGAACCAGTTGATAAGCTATGAAGTAAACCACGCTGAAGGCTGAGGAACTGGGGTGGGAAGGAGGAGCTGGAGTGGAGAACAAATGCTGCAGAAACCAGTGCTCTTGAATTAGCAGCACAGTCCCTGGGTGTGTTAAACTGGGTAGCGGAAGGTGAGTGTAGCTGTTTGCAACCAGCTTACAGCTTTTGTCCCTCCTGAAAATGGAGAGAAGAATTAAAGGGTATGCCCTGCACTGGGGATGGCTCCGAGGGTCCCTTTATCTAGGGGCTGGTTTAGGAAAATTAAACATCTCTTGACACCCATAACTGCAATGTGCAGCTGTTTCTTTTAGTCCCCTGGACACTGAGCTGACCCATGGGAAATAAAGCCATGAAAATTTTCTTTAACTGAGTTTAAAAGCTGGAGAAGCCTATGAAGCACTATCTTCAAATCAAACCTTCATCAAGAGACACAGCCAGGAAGAAGGAATAGCCCAGTCCATTGCCCAACAGAAACTAGCACCAGGCAAAACCACAGAAATAAAGAAAGATCTAAGGTAGGACTAAAGTACTGTGTTTAAAAACAGATTTGGGGCATGAAGAACTCTGATAGAAAAGCAGGTGAAGTAAGGCTTCAGGGACTGCAGGTAGCTAGAGACACACTTACCCCCTCAGCACGTTCCACTTCTGTGCCCATTTTAGTCTCCTTTCTGCTGAGGATGAATAAAAGAGAAGTTTCACTGGCATTCTCAGGAGACCTTAACCAGCTTAAGCACCAAACACCTCTCTGTCGCCACTGGGTCCGAGTTCCTGATTCCCACAGGCCCTTTACAAACACACAGCCTTGTATTAATGAGAGCAGGATCTCTCCACCACAGCAATACCTGCACCCAAATATTTCCCTGAATGCGTGCACCAGAGGCAGTACTCAAGCTAGATTGCTCTGAGGCTGTCCCAACAGCTCGCCAAGGTGGTACACGGACTGCAGGTGGCCTGGATAACTTCAGTGATGTGCTCCTGGAAAGTTCCAGCAAAAACTTTGCACCGGATCAGTTTGTAAAATGTCTCTTTGTGGCTATAGGGGAGCACAGGAGATTTCCCAGAACATTTCAGGTATGAGGAAGCATCCAGGTGCATCACTGACCACAGCAAAAATTACGCTAATGCAGGTACACAGGAAACGTTCAGCTCAGCTGTTCTGTATTGTCAAGGTTGGACTCAGAAGGGTGTTTGTACCAGTACAGTCTCCACTGTCAAACCGAGAAATGCATGCTTGGTATCTGCAACTAATCCATTGTCCGTGCAACAGATCTGTTGTCTGTGTTGATGCAGGCAAGTGGAAGTATTTTAAATTTCTAATAAGAATAAAATTATCCATCAGCATTCCTGCACAATGACAAAGGGGAGGTCTCCCCTCCTCCCACTCTGTGGGTTCTCTCAGAGTGAGGGATGCAGCCAGCTGTTTGGAAACAGGCTGTTGACAATACTGCAGAGTAAGATACCGAGTATTATGAGTCAATTAAAAATTTATTAAGAGAGAGTGAGCAGGAGGTACTGATCTTCTGTATCCAGCTGTTTCGCCCTTCTTGCGGGACAAGTAAACTGAGACTTTCAGATCTTCCACAGGGAGAGCAGAAACAAACAATCTAAACAAACACAAGGAGTCACTGCTTAAGAAAAACACTTCTTTTTTTTTGCTAGCTCTGCTCCAACACCCCACTCACATCACATACTTGCACACAATACACATTATTGCTAAACACACCCAGGAAAGTAAGACCAGCACAGAAAAGCTGATTGAAATCTGTGTTCACTATAAAGAGGTCACAAGAGACAAGAACTGTCTGAAGCCAAGGCGCGGATAATAAAAATCAGCTGCCAGGACCAGGGTGTAATTCACATAAGAGCTCTGCTAGAGCTCAAACATGGAAAGTAGAAGTGCTGCTCAGGTTGGATAAAAAAAAAATATAAAAAGTGGCAAATGCAACATCTGAAGGGAGCTTCAGGAGGATTCCTGGGTGCTACAAGTAGTTTATACCAAGATAAACAGAAGGAATTGCAAGAGAGCAGAGTGGAAGAAGCAAGGCGAAATGTGATGTATCGCGCTATCTTTTCAACATAATTTTTGACAATATCCATCAACGGCTTTTAAAAGAACTAAATTACAGTCCTCACAAAAGGGAGGAGGTGGCAGAAAACAAAGTGTGAAAAAAAAAAAGAAGTGCTCTTTGCATCGGTGATCAACCAAGTACTACCAGGATGCTGTTCTTCAATATGGACGGGAGAAGTCTGGAGAAGGTATGAACAGAAAAGGGTTGAAGAGAGAAAATGTACAGGACAGTCACAAACCAAAAGCAGTTACAAAAGGACACAAAAGCTGGCCGTTGCTGCATACAGTCCAAGGCCTAAGGGACCTGCAGTAGCAGGATGAGGCAATGGGTTTAACACTGCAAAAGGAAACATTTTTTTTTTCTCTCAGCACACCGTTCAACAGCAGAACTCACTGCCACAGGGCTTTGTGGGAGTCAAGAATAATAAGAGGGCTCAAAAAGAATTAGACCCACTTGCAGACAATAGATCTAACAATGCCTTTTGAAAACTGGGGTCTGATGCAAACTTCCAAGCCTGGACATCTCCCAGAATCTTGGTGCTGGAAGCTGGAAGCTGAGCTGGAAGCTCAGGGATGCAGCAGTCTTAGGTATGTCTCTGTTCCTAGTATATAAGGCTTTAGATGCTGGCTTGGATGGCCTTGATATGGCCACATGGGATAATTACGTATCAACAGGCTGATTTGCTCTGCAGAAAGCAAGTCCATCTCTTCAGTTATCCCTTTTAAAACCATTTCTGAATGTGCCGTTATTATTGAGGGAAACTGGGAAAAGCACAAGACAAGAAAAAGCAAATTTCACCAGGGCCACTCTTCCTAGGGCATATTTACTAATACCGTGGAATGGTAATGTCAGTCTCCCTATTGAGACCAGAAGCGGGGACTGAGTTTATTCTCACCTAAAAAGCTCACAGACTTTCCTTGCTAGATTGCAGAAGCAGTAGCTGGCTGCTACATCACTCCCGTCCAGCCTTCATTGGAGAGGGGAAGAGCTGTGGGTGGTGGGGGCAGCAGGACAAGACCAGGTACTATTGATTTAGGTGTTTGTTTTGATTTAGAGTCAGGGCAAGCATGCAGTGAGTTTACATGCATCCTCCTCATGTTACCACTGCTGTCACTTTACACCAACTGTGCTCACTACCCCTTGGCTCCAGCTGAGCTCTAACCATCAGGAGATGACTCTGTAGGTCTTCCCTGACCACTGTGCAGCACCTAGTGCAGCAAAGTCCTAAGCAGGAGACCCTCCAGCTTGCAGGTAGTCGTATCTATTCAGGAGACTCTAGAGCAGGTTTATACTTCTCCTAGTGGAGAAGATGATGTGAAGAGGCTCAGAGCTGACTTTAGGCACCTCAGAGAGCCATTTCCCTTCACCTAGCTAGGCAGGCAGCAGCTCCAAGTGTCCGTCCACTTTCACCCTAACTCCAGTTTGAAGGTGAAAATCCTGAGAGCTCTATGTGCAATGAGAGAAAGCAGAGCAATCTTTTCATCCAGCATCTCACGAAACCTTGTTTCGTAGGAAGCTCTGCCAGGCTTTCTGCAATATTTCCTACAGCCAGGCCTGTCCCTTGCTTTCCTCACCAAGGAACATTTTGTTCAAAGACAGCTAATGACCCGTTTGCCTTTGCCTATAAAATGATAGTAGGCCATTTCTCCCCTCCTCTTCCACCACTTAGCTGCCTCTGGTTTGCAGAGCTTGTCAGGGCTAATTACACTGATTTTTTCATTGAGGGAGTTTTTCCTCTTTGCATGTGTTTTCTGTTCTGAGCATAGCGCAGTTTCAACAGGTTTTTGATGCTGTCGTTGTTGTTGTTCTTGACAAGAGCTGCTGTTATGAAACACATCCTCATGGTCCTGCCAAGGCCCCAGCCAACTAAGAACCAGCTTTATTTGACGCAGGAGCAAATTGAGACCATTTGGTACTTGGGGCACTGGACATCTTATTCAATCTTCAAGGGAGCTGGGAAAAAGGCTGAGTTTCTCCTCCCTCCCCTTCCCTTTCAATACACTCATTTGTTCCTGCAGAAACTCTCTGTTTCTTTTCCAGTCTTCCCTTTTCCCTAATTTTATCCATATGCAGTCCAAGATGGACATGAAAGATTACCTGCCCATTACTCTCAGCAGATGTCTGCCATCATTTAGGTCAATAAATTAGCCTTGGGGACACAAGCTGTCCCTTGCACCCTTTTGCCAGTTGAAAAGCTACTCGGATGGCAGTGAAACCAGAGCAGCCCAAGGCCAAGTCTCAGAGCCAACACAGGGTAAAGACCCGCAACTAATCATGGAGCCAAACTCTGCAGGAGAGCACCCTCTCTTCCAACGCGCTAGGGGATCTGAGGTCTAGGGGAGGAGACTGCAGATCCCCTACTGAGCGAGACCTTCTCCCCCACAGAGGGAGAGTGCCTCAGCCTTGAGGGGGCCCATGTCAAGATCACAGCTGTTGTGTGCGGTCTGGGCAATGGTTTCTCTTCCCCACTCTGCTCCCCAACGTAGCAGCTCATTTGTCAGGGAAACACGCCAGCAAGCCAAGGTGGTGGGAGAGCTGGACTGCAGCTGTGTTCCCAGCAGCCCTCTGTGCAGAAAGGACTTACCATGCACCATCCCAACATCAGCTTGGCTGGATCAAGGCTACGTGGGACCATCCACTCTTGCATCCAGCACACGCCAGAGAGACAAGCCCAGAGATTTTTCACTCAGGTCAATGTTTCCATCCCGGAAAAGACAAAAGGGATCCCCTGGGTCGAGAACAGTGCCAGCTCAAGGGCAGTGGGAGGGAGGTGACCATACAAGCCACCCCACTAGCTGCAGAACGTGACAGATCATGCAACGTAGCTTCCTTCCTACTCCAGCACAACAGATGGGAGCAAAGCCTTTTCTCCATGACCTGCCCAGGAGAAGCATTTCAGAGCATTGGTGACCCCAGAAGAGATGTTGTTCCCTGTTGGACTCCCTCACAGTCAGTTTGGATCACAATGACTTCATCCAGGCTTCAAAGGTGTGGAGCTCTGGGCTGGTTCTTGAGGCTTGGAAACTGCAGATTGACCCCAGGGAGCCCTCATAGCCCACCAAGAGTCCAAGCACTGTTTAATTAATGACGACAACCTGTTTTACCACATGCCCAGTCCCAAGAAAGGAAAAACCAAAATATTTCAGTGGGAGGTTGAACTGTTTAAACCAAGATTTGGCTTGGTCAAAATGTCAAGCTGAAGACCCCACATTCAGGCCTGTGCAGGCTGCAGGGAGTGGGCGTGAGAGCATGTCTCAGCAGCACCTCCATCACCCCACCACGGGACCCCCCTGCAGAGGTAGAGCCCTTATAGGAGAGATCAGTAATTATATTTTAAAACCTCAAGTTCTAATAAAACCCATGCACAAACATTCAGAAATCTTACATACAACTAACAGTTCTTCCCAAGCACTTATAGTATTTCCATGAGCTACAAAATTGTTAGATAATTGCAATAAATGTTCATGCTGAGGTTGTTTCGGTTTGGGTTTTTTTCTTTACGGTCCCACAATTAATTATTTTTTTTTTAAATTGCAGTGGTGGCAGCCACAGTGAGGGGTTGTGGAGATGTGGCTCCTTGCCACTCTAGGAATGGCAGCATCTTCGCTATGCTGGAGGTGGTGGCCATCTAGAGCAAGAGAAGGCTGCTGGCCCTGAGGTGGCTACGGGTATGTCCCGGTCCCACTGCTCCTGCATATCCCACCATCACTAGGCTCAACACTCCTCTTCAGCAGTGACCATGAGAACCCAGACAAACACCTCCCTGCATCCTGTGAGGACAACTGGGAAGCAGGATCACCAGGGAGGGATCCCCACCATCATCTTCTCCCTCCCTTCCTGAAGGCAGCAGGCCTTGGACTCAAGAAGCAAAGGGCAGAGCCCCAGCCCTCGTATTGATTTTTCCCTAGTTGTTTTTCAGGTCAGCATCCCAGGGGAGAGGCAGCTGGGCTGAGGTTACCTCACATGCCCACGTGTGGGTGAGGAAACGCCACCACAGTCCCTTGTCCCCTCAGACAGGCCAATGTGCCAAGTCCACAGCAGCAGCCCATGCAGCACCTTCCTCCTGCCTCTTTGCTAAATAATCCTTTAAAACACCTCTCTAATTTCCCCCTGTGATGAATTAGAGGCTCTTCAGCAATTTGGCAAGAGGGAGGGGATAATTGCATCCCCCCTTGTGCTGCCTCACCTTGCCTGGAGAAAACCCAGGTGTAAAGGCCAGGTTGTAAATAATTTTCACACATTACCATGACTGTTCTTGCCAGGTATGCTGGGGAGGTAAGGAAGTACATGTATATTGTCCCCATCTTTTTTTACCGTAAAGAAAACCCCTCCTCCCTCTTCCCAAAACATACAGAAGCAGAAGGGCACAGGGTCACCCCTGTGTCTTATGCAGCTTGCTCTAAAAGACATAAAACCCACATTAGATCCCCTGTACAAAAATATCCCCTGGCTGGGACAGGATATCCTTCTCATTACATTTGAAATGAGACCTTTGTCCCAAAAAACATGACAAACTCCTTCACCACACTCTTACCCTGAACTGATCTCTGTTAACCAATTCAAAACCACGTCTGAGCTTCATCATGCTGCAGAAACTATGTCCCAAGGGGACGAACATCTCTGAGCTCCGGGCCCATCCTCCACTGAGCTGTGCAAACAAAACTACAGAAAAGATGTACAAACCATCACTCCTCTCCTCACAGCAGCCCAGATCTAAACCATTTCTTGTGTATCAGCAAAGGCTGTACAACCAAAGAGAAAAAAAACCACATTAGATTCCTCTAGAATGCAGCCTACAAGTGTCCCTACTGGTCTATCTGTTACTGATGTGTCATCTGAAAAGAGAAAACTATGTCATTTTTTGGACTATTGGCTGAATTTACCTAGTCTATCCAAAACTCATTTTAAAAACTCCAGCAGCAAAATCAGAGGAACTGAACAGAGGATTTTTGGTGTGAGAAACAAAAAGAAGAAACTCAAGTCAGCTTATATGAAGACTGATAGCAAAAGCTGATATGTTTTGAGAGTGTGATAGGTGACATGAAAAGAGGAGATGAAACTGTAGAAGGGAAAATTCAAAAGGAAACCAGCAACAAACAGGTGTATTATTGCACACTAAGCATTGATAAATTGCACTCGTCCTTCCTCTTCTGACCTGGGCTAGGCAAGGGGCATGGGTGACTGTTAGACATGCACCAACCAACCCTGTCTCTGGCTCCAGCCCAAGGGAGGATTTCAGTCCCTGAGTAGTGGTGGTGTACAAGGCGGTCACCACCAAGCCTCACCCCTTGGGTTTGGGGCCAGGGATGAATAGTATCTCGTCCTTGCACTTGGAAGTGCCTCAGAGGTACAGGCACAGGGTACAGCAAGTGAGTCAGAGCAGCCTGCATTCCCGCAAGCTTCTGAGCTCCAGCAGGCCTTTCTTTTCAGGCAGGGTCTGAATCTGCCTGTCCCTGCCTCCCGTCATGGATGGGAGCAGCTCTCCCTGGACTAACTTCCCAGAGGACGTCAACTAGTGCAGCTGCCCTGCTCTCCTGCAGCCGGGAACCCAGCCCAGCTCATTTCAGTGGAAATCTCATTAAGTAGGAGGTAGAGTTAAGGGATGAAGAAATCACAATCTTATCAAGGTCCAGCTAGGGATAGCCAAAGGAAATGCAGCAGCCAGAGCACATGCCAATATTGTTAATGCCTTTTTGGTCTGTATCTTAGAGAGGGTTTATTCTGGCAGCTGCAAAGTGTGTTAAAAAAACATGTCCTTGCTGTATAGATTGCATAGGCCGTTGGAGAGAGCCAAAGTTACTAGAACAAGGCAGCACAGGGATGCTCTGGCAGCAGAGCCAAATCCTCACCTGGCAGAAGTCCACCCAGCTCCAGCGAATCCAACGCCACTGCACACCACTTTACACCAACGAAGCATCTGGCTAAATTCGTTGTTTGGTCTCTTTGTTGTTTGTTCCTCTGACATCTCCTTTGGGCTTCTCATGCTCATTCTACAAGACGGTGGCTCTTCAGATGTCGCACTCTTATGCGGTTATCATCAAACTCAGCCGCATTCCACAGGGGTTCAGCAAGTCCTGATGGGCTCTTCAGAAGCCAAGCTCTTCCTTTTAGTGTCAGTATGGCTTTCCCCGCACCAGTATCCCCAAGACTCAGAAGGCACCAGGCAGTTCAAGCAGTTCTGAGAGCAAGCTTGGAAGTGGAAGGTCTCTGTCTGCCAGTGACCACGTGAGCAAATTTTTCCTGCTTCCTCAGCAATTCTTCCACAAAAAGCATTGCTGTAGAGGGCTAAAAACCCCAAACAAAGCAGGACTGTCTTCTGATTCATGGTCAATGGATGCTGACGACTTACTGATTAACCAAAAACAATGCCAGATTTGAGTAGCGAATCAAATCTTCCACCACACATGCATCTCTTGCATGCTAGACAAAGATTGCTCTGGATGCATGGTGCCTTCCCCAGTGCCCACATAGAGCAGACTGGAGTCCATGAGCCATCAGTGATGGTTTTCTACAGATACTATCCTCAGCAAATCTGTCCCTGCAGGAGAGTCCAAGGTGGTGGCCATCATACAGATAGGAAACATGTGCTATGGATGTTACCCTGTCCCTCACTGATCTGTTAGAAAACTTGGTTCTTAGCTACTTTTTATCCGGGAAGCAACCAGTTTATTTCCCGGTGAGCTAACCAAAGGGACAACTATTGCAGCAGCACAGACAGACGGGCACCTTTGTGAGCCCATGGGAAGGCGGTTACAGGAACCTTTCCGCCACGTGAGCTGGAGACATCATGATTTTGGGGCTGAAGTGACATTGTCATGCTGTGGTTCATCAGTCCTACTGCAGGTGGGAATCTCAGCCCACAAAACTCTTCCCTGGCAGGGCTGGCTCTTTGGCTGCAAAAGGAAACACCGGGAGTGACAAAAAGCACATCCTTTCGAGACGCAAATAAACCCCTAAAGAGAGCAAACTGTTGAGAAAATGAAAAGAAACACCTAGGTCAGCAGGAATTCAGGCATCCTTGGTGCACATCTCAAGCCACATACAGCTAGGACCATCTGTGGCAGTGGGCAGGCTAATATATCCAGAAGAAGGTTGCTCTGGCCAGTGGCATGTGACAAAAGCTCTTACATCCCTGTAAGAAAGAGCTCTGCAGGTGACACTGATGAGGGTAAGCAGTACTGAAGATATCCTTCACAAGCTGCTGTCAGAGCTCTCGCTGCAGAATCCTCTCTCTCACACCTTAACATAACCAGGGATCCAGATCCAACTCAGCCAACTGCAAGACCCACCTTGTGTCTTCAGATTTCCTGCTGCCTGGTCCTCCTAATTCTCCTCACACCCTCTGACCAGCCTAATGCAGCCACTGCCTTGTGTGTCCACTCCTTTGACCTCATGGCAGGTGGCTGCAGCTACACCTTGACTGTACAAACCAGCACAAAGGTGGCTTTGGTGACATGGTACCTTTTGCATTTTAGCCTTAGCATGGTATTTTTCAGCTCTGCTGAAAAATCGCAAGGATCCCACCTAGAGCAATTCTCACGAGGAGCTGGGGACCAGGGATTCACTTCACTGCATTTTCAGCACACACATCCTAGGCTTCAGCACGCAACTTGGGCTTTCTTATTTCAGCTGCAGAAGCAGAAAAAGAGCTGAAATTGTACCCATCGAGTTGCTATTGGTCTCTCGATCTTCTCTCCCCTCACTCTTCTTCCTACCACCTCCACTTCATTCCACATTTTTCACATTTCTGGGGATTGTTTTTCACCTCCCAATGCTTTCTGGAGCTTGCCCAATAGAAATAAATGCAGCCTGACCATCACTGGTGGGGCGAGGGGTGGGAGGTTACGCTCTCGGTAAATTTAGCCTCGCACTGACAGATTTATCTTCCTTAATCAGAACCAAGTGTAGTTAGTGAGGTTTGTTTTTGTAGACTGAACTTCCCCAAAGTGAGTCCACACACACTTCCCCCTCCCTCCCAATTACATAAATGCTTTTCGTTAAGAGCTAATTTCCTGGAGTGCGTGCCAGAGCTCTCTCCAAGCACACAAAACAAAGATGACACATTAAAAACTGCATTTTGCGTTATGAAGGAAGCTTGTCCTAATAAAAGCCCAGGAATGAGAAGGTGTCAAAGGGTCTTTCCCCATTTCTCCTCCTTCATTTGCACGCCCAAGATAAAGCAGAGATGAGGAGCACCTTTCCAGTCTGAAAACACAGGTTTTCCTGATAGACCTCAAAAGGCCTTATATAACAGCATAGAGAGGACAATGTGCTGTGGGACGTTGCTTAACTGGCTCTAGATGAACTCATCTGGACTTCACCAGACCTCGCCTCCATCCAGCATGACCCAGAAAGTCCTTTTTAGCAAACACAACCTCAGGATCTCACAACACCTGGACACGTGTTGTCTAACGCAGGCACCGAACCTTCTCAGATGCTGTGATTTGTCTTTCCTCCTGTTGCAAAATGCCATTTCACTCAAAGAGAACTAAAGTTTTAGTCAGAAACTAGAACACAGCTTTCATTAGGTAGGCGAGCCAGGCGGATTCAGCAGGAGAATCACACAACTTTTGCATTTAAATCAGGACTGTCTGCTCCTGTCCTTTCCTCATTGTACACTCACATGTTGGCACCACCAAAGTATCCCATCCTACCACAGCTTGGATCAGCGGGAGGGCTCATCTAGCCAGGCCTTGGCTCCACAGTCCTCTCCTGAGAACAATTTGGAGGCTGTGTGGTAGGACAGACTTGTGGACATCTTCCTTCATGGGGCTCCTCCTCTACATCTGTCCACGATCTTGCCTTAACATTTCCATTTCATTTTTCTTCCCATCATGGCATTAATTAAAAATATTCCTAACATGTGCCAGCCTGGAAAGGAATGTGTTGTAATGACCATTTTTCTTCTGTTTCAGTTTAAACAACTGTTTGTATTGAGCTCCTAAAATGCAACGAAGCCCAGAAAGAACAGATCTGGAGAGAAAAACTTGAATTCAGACTCCAGTAAGATTAAATAAACTTCCATTAGGTCTCAGACAGGTGGACCACGTGAAGGGCAACCAGCCCTCATGACCTCAGCCTCTCTTCACTTCTGTTTGTCATGCATGAGAAGTCTGACTATTGTAACTGAGTAATGTTTCTTCCCAGCTTTCTATAGACCATGCTGGTTGCCAGTTAGAAGAAAAAAGCAAGATACAGGGAGGGAAGCCCAGGATATCTCTTGGTCTCATTATGATATCCCTGTAGTCATCAAACACTCCTATCAGCTATGCCAGCACAGGACCCATAACAAGATGAGATTCTGCAGGCTGTAGCACCCAAAAAGATCAGATCTAATCATGGATCCTTTTGGTTTGCACAATAACTTGTCTGGGATCTGTTTGAACAGGGGCCATAGTTGGAAAAGTAGTTTACTTAGACTTACCCCATAGAAGCCATCAGAAAGGGTCGCTTTGCTGCTGTGCACTGTCAATGCGTTCCCCTTGGTTTGGTTTCGTTTCTCTCTGGACACAGGAAATGAAGAGGATCTGGGAGGACAAGATAAGGCATGTAACAAGTTGACTTCTTAAAAATCAGCCCATCTCTTGGTCTTGCCACTGCTGCCTTGGTTTCTGCTGCAACAGGGTGCAGATAAGCTTCAATAGTTTGGTTTCTGCCATTCATCAGCTCCAATGTCTCTGGCAAAGCCCAAGCAGATTCCTTGTTCCTTATGCTTACCTGGGGAGGCTCATCCTTTGAATGGCACAGCGGTGGATAGCTGCCTACTGGAAGACCCAATGTCTCCCATTGGATCTGATCTGCCTCCTGCAATACAGCTTGGCATGGCCAGCTGCACCACCTCCCACTGTCACAGCACCGGCACGGCATGGCACGACTGCAGCAAGCCAAAATCAGCTTTCCCAAGACCAATATGCAGTCTACAGCTGTGACCCAGGCCTGATCCTGCCCCACCAGATTGCAGAATTAAATACAAACACAACTGAATGTTATCAGGCCTTTGAAAGAGCAAGAGTCAAACAGATGGATGAGTCTCAGCCAATCTTTCAGCCCTGTTCCGTGTGACCAAATGGATAATTTTCCAGGGTAGCCTCAAAGGTGCAGATTTAAGTCTCAGTCCCTTCCCTCTGCAGAGCAAGGAGGTGGCAGAGTAAAGTCCATTTCACTTGATACCCAGACAACAAAAAGAGGCTGTTGTCTTTCCCAGGAGTGAACTTTCCCCACGTGCAAAGCCAGGAGGATCCTTTGCACTCACCTGCGCTCAGCTACTCCTCCTTCCCACCTCTGATCAACAGGAGCACTGTCCTTGCACGCATTTGCCTTTGAAGGGCTCACCATGGGTGTCTGGCCATCTCCATCACCAGCTGGAATTGATTTCTCAAGCCCACACAACAGCACACCAAAACGCTGCCCAAGGGTCGTTCTGCCCTAAAGTCAGCCAGCTGGTCCTGTGGCATCTGGTCCTGTGGGAATCAGCATATCAAAAGGGTCTTAAAAATCACAACTAGAGGAGCTCGTGTTAAACTTGAGCAACATGACACCTGGCCCTTGCTCTATAATCCACGATTTTGCAGGAAGGAGGAAAAGGGGGTTCCTGGGCACTTGGGGGCTTGTTTTGTAGCAAGGTGTCACTCATTTTTTACACCTTCTTTGGGGGGTGCTGGCCCCAAGGGGCTGCTGCCACCCAGCATGTGGCAAAGGTCTGATCAAGAGCTACTGGGGTAAATAGGAGAATGATTTTTCTCCCGTCAGCCAAAGCCAGTGCCATGTGTGAGGCTCCTTCCGTGGTCGCACAGTGGGGGACAAGGTACAGCTGCTGTACTTCTGATTTTGGGTCTGTTCTCACTGTGTTTAATCAGCCAAATCCACACCCACTCAGTGAATCCCTTTTTCCATGGCATGTCCCCACCCTGGTGCCTGAGAGCTGTACCCAACCACCTACGGTTGCAGTCCGCAGATTGAAGCACTGCTTCCTCATAGTGTCTTTGCATTCTACATTTGAAATCCATTATCACCTTAAAATGCACAGCATGGTGAGGCCAACGCTGCTCCATCACCTTCAGTACATCTGATTAATTTCCACCGAAAGGGCTTGCGATGGGACCCAAGTACCTATGAAGAAGTCAGAGGCACCTGCATTGTACCCGGGGCAAGGGGACCTCCTCCACAGCCATCGCTGGGAAAACCTGTGATTTAGGATGCCCACAGCTCACCGCCCAGCCCATCTGGGCCTGGGAGGGTTGCTGCATAATAAAAATACCTAGAAAACAACACAGCTCCTATAGCCAGGAGAAGCCCAGCCTCTGATACACAGGACTCCTGATGCACTGGGGCTGTATACAGGTCTGGGTGGCGTTTGGTTGCTATTATAATACCATTAACATTTTCTTTTCCCACTGGTACAATTAAGGATGTATCCTCCGTTTCCTTTCACGTACAAAAAAGTTAGGTCAGCCTAGAAGCATTGCCTAAGCACAAGACAGCTTAGCTAGACAGAAAGGACGGTTACAGCAGCTAAGAGAAATTACAAAAGAGGGAAGAGGCAACGCAGAGGGGAGAGGTGCATTTACATATTTTGTGAATTAACACAGGCTGAGATCGAGTCCCAACCCTGTGACAGCTTTAATCTGGACTAGGCATCTTCCTACATGAAACTCACAAGAAACCACCCTAGCTGTTTAGCTTAATAGCAGTTTTTTCCACCTTGCTCTATTCGGGTGAGCAATAACTCCCTCTGTATTCAGGACAGAGCAGCATTTGCTCCATTCCAAAGCTCAGTCTGCAGCTGTCTGGAGGTACAACAGGACTTCGGCAAACTGCCCCTAAGGTCGGGCCCATGAGCTGCCTTTCATGGCGGCTGCAGCGGTGGGGATGTCCTTGGGTACACCAGGGACCCAGAGAACTGCAGGGAAGGGCCTGATGCAGCTCTCACTGGACCTTCTCTTTTTGCCCCTTAAAAAGAAGCAGTTACCTGGGGATGCAGCAGATGTCAGGACTTGCCAGCCCGGGCTCCAGCTGTGGGGCTGCTCTGCAGACACGGCTCTCTGCAGCAGTGGAGATGTCTGTGCAGCCCAGCTCTGTGCTGCGAACATCAGCCCAGATGTGCTGTCCGGAGCACGTGGGTGCAGCTGGAGCTGCTCCCCAGGCACAGCGACGGTCGCTCTCGGCAGCTGACGTTGCCTGCCTTTGTCCAGCTTCCAGAGGCTGTAGGGAGCCAAAGAGTTTCTCCTCTGCCCAGAGACAGGCCCTGGTTTCCAGAGGGTGAATTTCTCTCTTTTTTTTTGCTTCATATCAAAAATTCCCCTCATTTCCCATAGAAAGCAAGCACGCGTGGGACTATTTTTACCCCGGTTTATTTTTACTTAAGTCTTTCCTACAATGCCTCTCACATGGCTGCAAAGAGAGCACCCCCACCCTACAGGCAAGTGAGCTGGAAGGGCGCTTTCTCCCTCTACAGCTTGGCAGAGCTGGGGGCAAATGCACTGCCAGTAACTACAGCGCAGCATCGTTAAGTCATTTGCTGCTTGCAGCCTTGCTCCCTGGCCCACTGGATGCAGCTCTGGGGCAGCAAGGCTGTTCCTAGCCAACACCGCTGCCCACAACACCTCATCGCTAAAGATACCTCCAGCCAAACAGGCTCCCATCCCGAAAACACTGCCCTAAGGGACACACCCTTAAGGCAACAGGGTGCTGGAGCAAGCTGAAGAGCCCCAGAGCTGCCTTCAGGCACGGGCATCAGCAGGGCAAGAACCAGAGCGCTGCGTGGGAGTATGGAACAGGGTCCCCTGGCTTCAAGAAAAGCCCGTCAAGCAGGTGACTGGGGAAGGGGATTGGGATGACCAGGAGCTCTTTCGGCCACGGATGCAAACACCTTTGGCCAGGGCCAATGTTGCAGCCCAGCGGAAATTTTTGGTTTGAATGAGTGATGCGTGAAAGTCTAGGTTTCACTCCTTGGGGGAATTAAAACGTAGCCCAAGCCTCGGTGTGTTTTGGTTTTTTTTTCACAAAGGGGAATCACTGCTTCCCACCAGCATGACTAACCTCGCTTCGTGGCCTCTGCGGTCAAGCAGCAGCTGGGTAGGAAGGCGGCCGTGCCACGAGGCTGGTCTGGGAGCGGCGCTGGGGCTGCAGCCGAGGCTTTGGCTCCTTGCGAGGGCAGGAGCAGACAGGAGAGGAGGCAGAGAAGGCCAGACTCTGCCCACGAGGCTGTCGTTTCTCAAAGCTGCCTCTCAGGTCCCTCATCAACTCCCAGAGCATCTTCCCAAGGCTCCTGCAGGCTTTTCCAGGGGAAATCGTAGCCTCTCCATCCCATCAGCTGGGATAACAGTGTGCTGCACTGCCCACAGTGCCAGCCTGCAGCATGTGCTGGCAGGTCCCCCGTTACCATGGCAATGCTTTCAAGGTTCAGATAACATTTTCCTCCATCCCGGATTTCTGCTCTCACTTGAATTTTCCCCCACTCTGTACTTCGCTGGCCACGCTGGTCCACCCTGCCCAGGAAAGGGTTAGGATGCTGCTCTGCCATCAGGGCTGTGGTCACATTGCATGAAGTCCTTCCTCAGAAATAACAGCATTAGATTTTCTGTCACAACAGAAGCAAAGCTGAAATCAGCAAGCAGATACTAATAAATCCTTTGCTGTCTCTTCTCATTAGACTTAATCACATAGAAAAACCCAAAAGGCCCGAAACATTTTTGTTAAGTGACAGAGATATTTTTTTTAAAAAAAAATGTCCTCGTAAGAAAAGCTCACCATGCAGAGGGGACAGCCATGGGTACAGCCCCCTGTCAGCACTGGTCTCCCTATGTGCACAATTGTCATGCTGAGGTCCCTTGGCAGCTCCTCTGCCTCCCTGTCCTCTCTGCTCACTCCCTCCCCATCCACAACCCTCCTCTCCAGAAGGGCAGCAGGGTAAGTGACACCCACCTGTGCCATACCTGTGTAGACAGCCCTGTGCTGGAGGTCCAGTCCTGGGCCACCTGAGCAAGCAGGAAGCTCCACAGGAACATCTACCCTGGACCACGATCCCTTTTCACCCAAGTGCTATTTCCTAGTGGCCTCCATCCAGCTTCTCCATAGCAACATCTAGACATTAAACACAGATGCATCCCCAAAATGCCTTTGCAAAAATGCCCCCTCTCCCTACCACAGACAGGCATTTTCAGGGAATATCACATTTCCCCCTTACCCGTCTCCAAACGAAGAAGATGGGAAAGCAGCTAAGTAGGAGTGGTCCTGCATCGGTTGCATCCCAAGCTGTCAGCTAGCTGATGAGCTGCTACATTTTCTCCCTGATGAAAGAGATTAATTTATAGCTTCAGGTGCAGAGGGACAACATCTGCTCTCCAGGACAGCCAGGCATTCCCAGAGACTGCTCACACCCAGGGAGGGAGGCAGGGCTGGGGGCAGCCAGGACCTCCAGAGGCGAGGGGCTGCCAGCACAGGCAGTGGGCAGAAGTGGTGCCCGCCTCACCACTCTCAGAAGATGGACAAGGCAGCCTCTTTAGCAGGCACGTGGGAACATCTGTCGTAACCTGAACGCATCCCAGGCTACAGTAAACCTCAGCACGGAGGATGCTGCTGAAATACCTTCCTAGGGAAGGTATATTGCTCACCCAAGCAGTTAACACAAAGATGTTCCACAAGGAGAGGAGGACAGCTGGGACCATCGAGGAGGGACAAGGAGAGCACGGCACCCAGCTCTTATTGGCAGGCAGCAGAGTAAATGAGGCCAGAAAATAAAGAGCCACGGAGGCAGGTTGCAGCTGCTGCACTGGGTGGGGTGCTAACAGAGCATGGCTTGGCACTGTACAAAAAAAGGCTGAGCATTAACCTTCTGTAGCTACAGCACCCACCGTGTCCTGTGACTTTCACAGAAAAATACTGGAGCTCTTCACTCACCTTTTCTGCTCCAGCCTGGGTGTTTCTGCAAAGGCACAGTACACAGCCATGCTCTGCTTGCCTTGTGACTCCCCATGCCATCCTCGGTGATGCCTCTCCAGCAAGGTCAGCAGCTCCCGATTCCTGCCAGTTTTGTGAAAAGCAGACTGCAGGGGGGAAGAGGGGAGATGCAGTTGACTCCCTGGCTGAGGAAAAAGATGAATCTGTATCAGACACTCCTTGTGCACCTCAGCCTCTTAAGCCCAGGGTGTGACAGGACAGAGGTGAAGGACCTTTCTGCAGTGAGTGTGGGCAAGAGCTGGTATGGAAAGGACAGTGGGGGTGTTTGCCCTCAGTGCACGGGGTGTGCAAGTGTGGGCACAGAGCAGCAGCTGGACTGCAGAGTCCTGTAAGGGAAGGCTGAATGCACCAGGTGTGCAAGGAAGCTCAGTGGGCACCTGGGCATCACCTGGGCTTCAGCTGCAGCAAAGCCTCTTTCAGAAATCCCAGACCTGCTCACTGGCAGCACAGAGTGAGAAACCCTCCAAACCAGTAACACGTTTCCCTCCTGCAACTCTCTTTGTAGCTGAGCAGAGCCTGCACTCCAGTTTCTCACAGCCTCTGCGAGATTTTCCTACTATGCATCAGTCAACTCATTTTTTGAAGCTGTGTAGCTGGTTTAGTGCCCACGACGTCCTATAGAAAGCAGGTCTGCTGCTTAGTGGCACTTTTTCTGTTACCAAAGACAGGGAGCTCTCTTTTCTGCATGCAACCAGGTATTGATATTCAGCTGCGTGAAGCATGGCCTGATTCCTCCAGTAGGTCTCTGTGCTACTGCTCAGTACTAATCAAGGGGAGTGGTAGAGCGGCCCTGTCTGCAATTGCAGCTGAGGCAGCCTTGAATTAAACAGAGAGCTCAGACAACCAGAGTGACCCCGTATCCAAACACTGAACCTCCTGGAGATGGGGAGATCAGTGCTTGGGTTGCCATCCTGCCTCCTGCACTGCTGGCACTTGGGGTTTTTCTCCTTGCCATCCTTGATTTACAAGAGTGGTACTTTGGCAATCACGTTGAGGATACTGATTAGCTGATGTTTGGGACGTCGTTCCAGGAAAGGCAATCCATTTATCAAAGTGCTTGCAGCTCCCAGTTCAAGGCAGGTGAAGTACTAATAAATATCGAGAAAAGCAAGTGAATCAGACTCCAAAGTAGCTTCATAAATAAAAGGCTATTAAAAAATACATATATCTATGCAGATGCTTATGCCAACCTTTCTTTTCCAGCAGCAGCTCTGGGTGCTGGTACTTTGCATTCCCATTTCATAGGGACAGCTCACTGGAAGGAACTCCTTGTCTTTGCATCGTGAAATCCAATCTGTGGAAATCTCCAACTGAAATGAAACTGCAGATCATTGTTTTACTGGGCAAAAACCTGTGCGGAGTCTCATCCGGGTCTGAATCACCACTAAGCAAAGACATGAGCTGCTAATTTATTGAAACACTCTGTAAAATAATTGCATTTGGGAGCCCCCAGCTGTCCTGGGTTTGTGCCTTCATGCAGCAGTGCAACTTCAAGAGATGGGACATAAAAGAGAGCAGAAAACTAAAGAGATCTTTGAAGCCAGGGCAAAAGAGCACATGACCAAACGGAGCAGAACTCCCAGCTCCCTCCCCACACAGACGAAGCTTCACAGCTCCTGTGGACAAGCAATTAAGAAACAAATCAGCCCTGTTTGTTTTCAGGGAGGTGAGAAACACCTCCAAACCTGGCAGAAAGTTCTGTTCCTTCAGACAACTTGCTCACAGCACGCAAGGATGGGACACAGGGAGGGAAGAGCGACCACTGCCCACTCTTCTCCTGGCACGTGGGACGGATCACTTGCCATGGCAAGGTCCTGCCCCAGGTTTCTTTTGTTTCAGGGCTGACCAGTTCTCACTGAGACACTCCCCAGTAGGTGCCTGCTGTCCTCCACCCCACGTGGGAATACGGGGCTGGTTTGGGGAGGGCTGTGGAGGTGCTGAGGTCAATTACAACAGAGCTCTGGTCTCTGAAGTAAATTGGTCAGACCTGTTTTGGAAGGATCCTTGTGGCACAAACTACGGAGGAACAGGTTCCTCTCAGCTTTTCTCTACAGCTGTGACAAGGAAGATGTGATTCCTACTGCGAAGGCATAAGTGTTAGGGAACTGCAGGATAAAAAAGGAAAAAATCAAGCAAACGAATCACCAAAGATCAAAAATATTGAAGAGTTTTACCTGGATGCTTCTAAGGAAAAAAAAGACCAAAACCCCCTTATGAGTAAGTAACTACATAAGCCCAAAACCCACCTTTCTGAGTAAACTGAGACCCATGCAGGCTCCCAACTTGGAGCACACAACCAGTTTATGCAGAAAGATGGACCAGAGCCTGCCTTCTTCCCAACCCTCGCTTTTAGGAGAATATTTGGCTGTTTCTTTGCCCCAGCTCCTTCAGTAAGAAGGGAAGACTGGCTGTGTGACAGCCACCAAATCACTTGCTTTTGATGGTGATAGAGGAGCAGTGCAGTGTGTTGTCTGCTCCCTGCCCTCCATGCTCCTTCTGTTCAGAGCCGTGAGTTTTGACAGGTTTGGGTCCTGGAGCTCCAGCAAGAAGAGTGCAGGGCTGAGACACCTTCCAAAGGCAACAAAGGTCCAGCAGTATCACCTCCCTGCTCAGCATCCCCAGTGTCTGGGTCCTCTTCCACGCTACATCACTCTGCCAGCATCTGCTCCAGCAAAAGCTGGAGCCAGACCATGCAGCATGGCCGCAGCTCCTTGGGGCTCTTTGCCTTTTCTCCTCCTCAGCTTGGCTGCAGCTCCAGGTGAAGTGCTGCCTCCGGAGCCCAGCCAGTGCGGCAGTGACCTCTAGTGACATTTAGGGGACATTTTTCAGTCCCCACATCTTGGGTGGTGACACAGAGGCAGCCACGTAGGCCCATAAAGGATATTGCCCTTGTGAAGCAAGTCCCAGCTGAATCAGAGGGGACATCGCTGCTCCTGGGTGGCACTGCAGGTCCTGCCTGGGGAAGGGGATCTCATGACAGTGCTCTGGCTTGTCCCCCAGCCTCCCTACCACTAACCCGTTCCTCACAGCTGGGCTGGGGAACTTCTCCCAATGCTCAGGTGCCTGCTAAAGTCCAAGGATGGAAAATTCTCTGATTAATCACCCTTTGCTCCTGTTTTACTGGAAGGCAGGTTTCCTTTTCCTCTCAGGTGAGTCAGCAATGGCTCTGGAAAGGATTTTCTCCTGGAAACCCTCGACTGAGCAGCCACTGACACCACAGCACATCCTGACCTATGCAGGCATCCTCCAGCCAGGAGCACAGTGAGACGCAGAGCCCAAGGATGCACAGCTCCTTGGGCAATTGCTGCAGCTTTTGCTAAGCACCCGGGGACAGTGTCAGGGGACACGGCATGCTTTAAGCTGTGGGAAATGAACACATGCAAGAGCTGCGCTTGAGCAAGACGGAGCATGTCAGCCCATCCTCATCTTACTATGCCCAGTGAGCACAGCCAGACCTTGGGGTCAGGAGTGTAAGCAGAGAGCGCTCAGGCTCAGCTACAGCACGATGGAAAGCAAAGGGGAGAGAGCAGCTTGGACTGTGGAGGAAGAAAGGGCTGAGGAAGGAATGAGCTTAATACCAGCCCTGTTATCCCCAGCCCCTGCTCTGCCACTGGTTCTCAGGCGCTTTCGCAGAGCTTGCACTCACGTGAGGGCAGAGGAAGGGCAGGGTCGCTGCTGCACAAGTCCAGCAACACAAAGAAGGGTCCAGAGCCCTTCCCACAAGAGCTGTCTGGTTTCCCTCCCCCGTCCAAGGGGGTCTTCTCTGTGCCTCTGTCTCCATCTTCCTCTTGGGCCATCTCCCAGATCAAGGTTGTTGCACAAAGCCAGAATAATTGCTCTGCCTTGGAGGGCTCTTCTGAAAACCAGCACTTTCAGGAAAATGCGTCTTTGAGGTCCTCTGGTGCCCAGTGGTTGGGGCCATCCCCGTCCCAGGGACAGAGCTTGTATTCACGCTCTGCGAACAACAGGGCATTCAGCAGAAATGGAGAGACAGTAAATTCAGAAGTGATGAAAAAAAAAGCATCTTTTCACACAACTCGCCTTGGGGAACTCAATGTCATATGATGTGGCCAAGGGCAGGGACTTGTGAGATCAAACAACTGCTGAGCCGACCCTGGGTATTTCTATTATTCGTACACAAAAAATAAACTTCATGCAAATAGGGAAAGCCTGCTGAGTGAACGAAAAAACACCGAAAAACCCAGCAAAAACCACCAAGAAACACCCAGGTTGTTTTGCCCATGAAGCATCACACTGGAGAAGACTTCCCAAGCACAGGTCACCTTTTCTGGGGACAGCCTGGATGTGGGCTGCAGGACTTCTTGTGAGCTTTTCCAGGTTCCTGGTACCATCCGATACCACCCTGGTTGAGTCAGAAGAATCTTCTACTAGTGATAGATGGCAACCAGCACTCCTACCGCAAGGATGGGTATCAGGACTCGCTCCTTCCAGCCACTCCTGAAAGATTTTCCCTGTACCCAGCTTGACCCCAGAAATCCCCATACCGTTGCTGGGAAGATCGTGGCTCCTCATCTCCGCATCTGCCCTGCAAGGAGCTGCAGCCAGCGTTCAATCCAAGTGCTGCTTGGGCTCGGGTGTAAGGGCACCTGCAGCTCCAGCCCACATCCCAGCCTCTCTGGATGGCACCATCAGGTGTGGCTTGAGGTCGTGGCCTGGTTCAGTCCTTCCCTTTACTGCAGTCAACACTGCTGTAGACCTATAATGACCTGTATTGTAATTTCATTATC
This sequence comes from Trogon surrucura, assembly GCA_020746105.1. NCBI lineage: Eukaryota > Metazoa > Chordata > Aves > Trogoniformes > Trogonidae > Trogon > Trogon surrucura. The sequence continues at coordinate 46,363,339 of CM036621.1, read as the reverse complement.
AAAACCAGCACTAGAAGAGCTGTGAAAACGTGCAAAGATATGAATACACAGCAATGGTCAGGATAAAACTAAGGCTTAGAAAGGCCAGCCCTTCTTACCAGCCCTATTTTATACCACAGGTTTGATCTTTTGCTTGATGTGCAATGTTTTCCAAGATCCAGAGACCTGCCCTGCTCTTTTAATAAAAATATAATTGGCAAGAGGAACAGAGACTTGCACTGAGAACTTGTGAAAAAACACGTTTCCCTTTTAAACTGCAGAGGGAGAACACAGGGAAAGGTTTAGAGCAGGGGCTGGGCCCTAGAAGAGCTGGTGCAGTAAAGAAACAATATCCCAATAAAAGTTTCCAAATACTTTCAAAATATTGAAGGTTCCCAATTATCTAACGCTTCCCTCAGGTGTCAGTGCTGCAGACTCCGGGTACCCAAGAGCACACGCTGCAGAGGACTAGGGGTGCTGCCGGAGGTTTCCTCGCCAGGTCGAGCCATCCCGCAGTGAGCGCTGCTGCACAGTCCCAGGCGGAGGGACAGGCAGAGGCTTTTTAAGCTTTATTACCTTGGCTCCGCCGAACTGCGGAGGAGCAGGGGAAGCAAGTGCGAGGGGAGGTCACGTAAACCTGAATCACTGCAGGTTTGTTGTGGGGTTTTTTTGTTGATTTTTTTTTTTTTTAAAGCTGGTCAGATAAATATTTTGAGAAGACATATTAGAGCCGTGGCAGCTTTCTCCAGGGAACTATCAAGATGATTTTATTTGGCCAGAGCACGGTAACGGGGTCAGGCTGTCAGCTTCTATTAAGATTTGGATGTGCGTCACTGAATGGAAAGTGCTTGGCTATATTGCTGCTCATTAGATTGCTTTATGATAAATCTAATCATTAACTTACTACACTTGGCCCATCTGAAGGTTATAAGCCTGGCTCTGCAGCTGCCCCCTGGGCTGCAAACCAAACACCTTTCCTGGGAAGGGCAGCTTCACCACTGCAGTGCCTGGTGGGTATCTCAGCAGAGCTGCCACCAGCTCATGGCACTGACACCATCCTCCCTGTTGCCTTGCCCCATCCACTCCGTGCTTTCACCCAGCTGGATGTTCTTGGGTAGCTAAGGGGTACTCACGTGCTTGACAGCTCAGCTACATGTTGCCGCTTCACATCTCCTTCCGCAGCCCCTCATACATAGGGCACAAGCCTTGACTTGGCTCCTGCACCACTTCAAGGGCATCGCTGAAATTAGAGGTGAAAGCCTCCCCCTTCGTTTAAGTCAGGCTGGGCAGGTTGCTCTTGCCCAGGCTTAAAACGAAGAGCTGGCTTTGGAGGAAGCACAAGGTATGAGGTCAGTCTCATTAGGTAGACCTGGTTATTCAGCATGTCCAAGCACAAACCAGTTATCTCGTGTCCCCACCACCAGGCAGACCGTGGTGCGTGCCGAGCTCCTTTGTGGCTGGAGAGGCAGCTCAGCAAAACACAGCCCTGGAAACGCAACGGCAGAGTTGCCAGCCTGAATTCTCCCAGTTTGCGGATCTGACTTCTCCCCTCCGGTTCCACAACTCGAGCTCCTCCTGTATTGCATCCAGGCACTGAAACCCCACTCCAGCTGGTACCCACGGGTGTAAACAGGGCTGCTGGGGACCCACGCTGGGACTGACCCATCCCAGAACCCCAAGCACTTGCTGCTGCATGAGAAAAAGGAGGCGAGACCAGGGTGCCATGATTGGATCTGGGCTGGCAGCTTTCTCCCTGGGAACTGGGGCAAAAGGTCTGTCTCTCACACTTTTAACACATCCAGCTCAGGGAGTCGCACCCCCCACCTTCATCTAAAGTAACAGAGCAACTCTTAAAACTCCTTTACCTCTGCAGTAGGTATGTGGATGGGCAGAGAGGTCCAGACTGGCCACAATTCTCTGGGGGCACCCAAGAGGTCAGTCAGCCTTTCCCCAAGGACAGGGGAGCATGCTGCAAGCCTCCGCTTGGAGACAAGGGTGACACCTCCCCCAGGGGTGCAGGAGGGACCAAGCCATGAGATCACACCAATGTCTGGTGGCAAAGGTGTGGGACCCACACAGCAGCTCCCCAGCCCTCAGCAAGCTTGGAGGGGTACAACTCCCCCCCAGACAGTGCTGTAGAGTGGGGAGGCTTGCTCTCCACCTCTTTTGAGTGAATGGTTTTTTGGCCAAGGTGCGGGCCCTCCCTGCATCTGCAGTTCCTCTGGATGCTGAGCTTAATCCGCTTCAGGGCAGATCCAAGCGTGTCTGCCTTGCATCCCATCAGCAATGAGGGCTTAGCATGAGCACTTCCCATCTTCATTTGTTTCTATGAACTCATGAATTTATCAAAGGCAATTAAGCCACCCCTGGTTGAGGCATCCCAGACAAGCTGCTGTGGCCCTCCTGCTCTTTCAGAGCAGCTTCTCCAGGATAGGGAGGGCTCTTCCACACAGGGCTTGGCCCCATCAGCCCAGACAGGCTCCTCTGCCTGGAAATCTGGCAGCAGCTTGGCTGCAAGCCGTCGGGTGAGCCGCAGGAGTCTATGCCACATTCCGCAGTCTGGGCTGCAAGGACACCAGGCTGTACCATCACCACAGTCCCCGCTGGCAAGAGATAAAAGATGAAAACACAAAGTAAACGCAAACAAGTGCCAAGTGTACCCTGCAAGGGAGCTGCAGCAGGAAGGGTCCTGCTGGGGATGCAGAGGTGTGTTTTGAGCCATTCGTTATCCTTGTCTCAAAAGGGCATCAGTGGCTCCTGCAACACGATCAGATCACCCGGTCGCACAATTGCCCGATAAAGCAGCTTAGCTGAATCTTCTCTGCCAACAAGCTGGGCAAAGTTTCACAGCCTTGGATTAACTTGTGCACAGCAACTCGGGAAAGACCTGGGGACGGCAGCATGCACCCAAAGGCTGCAAGGAGGCCGCAGGGGCCCGGAGGTGACAGACACCTTGGGGCACACACCCCTGTGGCTGCAGCAAAAGTCCTTCCCACCTGCAAGCCCAACATCTCAAGTCCTTCCCACCCACAAGCCCAACATCTCAAATCCTTCCCACCCACAAGCCCAACATCTTGGGGGCGCATCAGGATATATCTGAGCAGAGAAGACGCCCAGGGTGGAGCTGAAGGCTCCCCTGGGATGCTGTGGTAGTTTCCCATGCCTCAGGCTCTCCCTTTTAGGGGTTAATTACAGTCACAGCTAACAACCTCTGTCTTTGTTTACACTGGAGGCTGGCACACCCGCAGTCATTGGGAATGGAGCTGGCTTGGGCCACACTATCACATCTAAAACCACACACAGAGCTGCAGCCACAGACAGAAGGAGCAGCTTCCCTGCTCCAGCTGGGCTGCTCCCCTCCCAGACAACAAAAGGGCTGGTAATGAGGTTCAAAGTTCTCCCCGGTACAAAAACGGTCTTTGAGGGTAATTTGTTTCAGCTCGAAAGCAGCTGAAGTTAATTACACAGCAATGAAATATCACGCTTTAATATTACTTAACTCCCCTGGGCCAGGCTGCCATGAAATGCTGCTCTGTTTGAGATCTGGACTCAAGTGCTTTCTGATCTCCAGATAACATCCTAGTTAAACATGGGAGAGGCAGGTAATGGGGATGCATGACCCACCAGAGCCCGGGAGAAGGGGTGACGGAGTACAGGGCTGCATATAGGGGCACCCATCATGCACAGCCTTGAGCTGGGTGGTGCCTGGGGCATCCAGTGCATTCCCAACCCGCTGGGTCTTCCAGTCCCTCACACTTTTCCCCGGGGGACCCAGGCAGCCTCTAGCCCCACGCTTTGATCCCAACTCCCGTTTGAAGTTCAGGCATCTCCTTGCCATCAAGGCATTTGCACAGGTGATGCTCTACATGGTCTGTGAGTAATGCTGCTGTCTGGCCCAGCAGTCATCCTGGGAAGTCCCCTGGCCACAGCCCGGCATGCCTGTCAGCACTTGGCCAGATGAGCTTTATACTCACAAGTTTCTTGAGCAAGAGCTTGGGCGTCCTGGCCGAAGGCACTGCAGGTGTCTTCCTCCATCCTCTGCAGGCCCAGGAAAGCCTGCTGAGAAGGACGGAGAGCAGAATCCACATCCCATCTGAAGCTCAAGCTGGAGCAGGGTCTGTAAGGCAGGCAAGTGCGTGCAGGCTGGCAGCCAGATGAGCAAGACTTGCCCTGCTCATTGGTCACACCAAGGAAGATGCTCTGTGCCCCTCTCGCCCTCATCCCACTTGGATGCCTTCTCCTGTTGCACACAAGATATAAGGCAACAGGGAACACCAGGCTTGTGGACCCAGAGTCCAAAGCTCTTGCAATGGGAACCTGTATAGCCCATGCAAGGGGCGGGGCTGCCCCAAGGACCACCACAGCCATCACTTGATACAGGGCACCTCAAACCCAGGAGGATGCAAAATCTCAGGTTGTTTTTAGCATCAGTAGCCAAAGCAAGAGTTAAGTGCCCTTCCTACACGCTCAGAGCCTTGGCTGCCCCAGCCTACCGCACAGCAGTCTGCAGGCCCTGGTCCGAAGCTCAACTCCCCCCAGGCGGGCTGAAGCTCCTTGTTCACTGCCATCATCTCCCAGTACTGCACGCAGGAACAGGCTGCATTGCCATCTAATGGGATGTGCTGGGAAAGCCCCATGCAGCCTGCTGGAAGCCAGCAAGACTGGTATACTGGAGGCTCTGCAAGAGGTAGAGATGTTTACCCAGCTCCCCTGCACCAGCAGAGACCTCCTGGTCGGTATGTCCCCCGCACTGTAATACAAAACAGTGCAGGGGGCACAAATCAAAGAGGATGGGGAGGATGTGAGCAGGTTCGTGTACTCAGAGCTGTGCCAGCAAACACCAGCATGGGACAACCACTTGTGACCCGGGGATATCGCAACCCAGATCGGAGCACACAGGCAAAAGGTTTATTGGGTATCAAAGTCATTTTCCCTTCACTGCCTCCACGGCTCGTAAAAGTTCCTGCCAACAGCGTATGTTTAATATTAAGTTCTTTGAGGAAGTGAATACGTTGTCCAGTTAAACATGCTTCCTTGCCAAAATACTGTACGCAAACAGACACCAAGGGGAAAACCCGACCTGCAGGGACTCCAGTAACAGATGTTGATTCCATGGGGTGGCACTCAGCATGGCGAGGAGAAAGAGACACTTGTGCCATGAAAGCACAGGAGCAGTAAGGCAGTGACTGATGCACTGCACCTGCTGCAACCCCCTATTTGCTGCACGGGTCCGGGCAGCAGTCCTGCAGGAGGCAGGAAAGCAGCCTTCCTGCTGCGCTCTTCGGTGGGAGATGCCTCAAAGCAAAGAGCCACCAAAACGTTTCTGGTAAGAGCCCACACCACGTGCCTTCAACAGCCTGGCTGCATGAGCGCCTCGTGAGAGGGAGCCTGGAGGTGCAGAGTCAGCAGGCTCCCTTCCTGCAAACCACTGCCTCCCACTAGAGACCTGCCCTGGCAATGGCAGGGCTGTGCTTCACCCATCCTACCTGCCTGAAGAGAACCAGAAATTTAGGTGGGAGCAGCTCTAGGACTTTGCTTTGCATGGGGAAAACCCCAGGGATATCCACAGGACTGGCAGTGGGGTCAGAAGCCACCAACAGGATTTGGGAACTACTCTTCTCAAAAGATGCACAGTGGTATGTGCAGACCGTCCGAGAGCTGTCAGACACGCTGGCATGTGTAAGGAAGCCATACCCATAAAACCAAACACAGTCTTCCATGACACTGCTTGCCATTACCACCTGGAGAGCAACATGGCACCAACCTATCCCAACACAGCAATGACCTTTCATGGTCCTTCACATGGTACTCCTGCAAGCAGCGAGGAATGTGTCTCTTGAATTAATATACTGGACAAAGTCACCTGAAAGTGATGCTTGAGCTGAATGCTCTGTCAGAAGGGTCTGCTCATCACCCCTGCTTGAGGACTGGCAGCGGGTCTGTATCACCAACTCAGAGGTCATACGGACCTGCCATTGTCTCTGGGGGATTAGGAAGCAGCTAGAGCATTGGCTATGATGCCTCACTCCAGTTTGTCCCTCGCCTCCCTTCTGCTCTGTCAAGCTGCAATATCTCTTTCTCACTCATGCTCAGAGTAAGCACCCTAGATAGAAGTTAGCAGGGATTTGTGAGACCTCTCAGACTCAATGTCTTTGGTTCCCCATTCTCACGGAAGGTACAGCCCCTGCCCACACCAGCCTGACTTCCAAACTGTTTCAATTACCAGGACAAACATGGCTCAACCACCTCACCTCCCAGAGAGCACGGCACAACAAAGGGAACAGGGAGAGTGAATCAAGGCTTGAGCAAAGATTAAGCCTGTGCCATGGATTTGGCTGTGGTCCTACCACATATAACACAGGTCAGAAGTCCAAAGCCCAGGTAAACGCTGCACTAACACCACAACTGACTTCCACCCTGTCCTGCTGTAAGCTGGTTCACCTCAGCCAACTCCCAAAAAGATGCCGTAACTGCCAATGAACTGCCAAGCCCAGTTCCAGCTATGACCCCAGCAGCAGGCAGCTCTTTCAGAACAGAAGATCAGAACCATGTCTAGATATCAACATTAATCCTCAGAGGAAAACAGACCAATTGAATAGTTCCAGCTTTAAGTCTTGCAACCAGGACTTTATTCTGGGAGCAGGAAACGGCTTCTGCAGCAGCCAGGAAGGCAAAGCCAGGACAGGTAAGACTCCACATTCCTGCCTCAGCCACTGAGGACAAGAGTAGCCTGAGTTTTACCTGCACACAAAGATAAAAGCAGCAAATGATTTTGTCAAGTTCCTTTCTTCTTACTTCAGATGCTCAGGTCTCCTCTGCAAGCAGAAACCAGAACCCAAAAAGCAGCAAATTCAGTCTCTGTCACAAAAGCAAATCCCACCCGGCTCAGCGACAGGTCTCACCAGCTTCTGAACACCCTGACCTCTTTACAGGATGATAAAAATCAATCTTGTCTCCCAAAACACCCAGAAATGACAGCAGGCACGTGGGCACAGCCTGGGGGCCAACGCAGGTCATGCCAAGGCTGGACAGGTAATGCCCACTTTACCTTAGCACCGTTTGTTCATTTTTATTTTTTTTTTGGTTTTTGCACACATCAACTTCCTTCCCAACAGAAACACTACTGTGAACTTTACACGTAAAAATTTAATTCCCACAAAGGAAACAGGCTTCCACATAAAGTAGCAGTCTGTTTGGATCGGCCTTCTTGTATGCAGGAAGGGGAACCAAAAAAGAGCAAACATGTACATCAGTGGCTGGATAAATCGTGCTTACATTCCATTTCTTGAAAGGCGGCGTGGCAATGCTCTGCTATTCTGGCACCATAATGCAGCACAACCCCACCTACCCCAAGAGCTGGTTCCCCACTTTCTGCCAGGGCCCCCCAAGCGCTGAAAGAAGGACGCCCGCAGCAGCAACATAAAAGAACCTGGAGAAACCAAAACCCTTGCTCTGCCACAACATTTAGCCCACGGCTGGGAGAAGCACGCTCCCGTTTGGCATGCCTGTGACCCCATGCTCAGACAGATCCACCAGCGATCCTTCCTTGGCCACACGCTCGCATTTCTCCGCCTCACACCTCTGCGTGGAGACACAGTTGAGGGCTGGGAACGCTCTCCCGTAGGTGCCGCAGCCCGCGTGCCAGCCAGAAAAGGCAGCACCACTGTCTGGGATTGTGTCTCCAGGCCATGCTCCGTGAACTGCTGATCCACGAGCAGGTGGAGGAATGAGGCGTGGTGTCTGCCTCTCCCAGAGGGAATCACAGCAGCTGCCATGAGTTTCAAAGCCTGGCTATCTTTGAAGATGCTCAGTACCCACTAAGCTAATCGAGACAAAGTTTTCTCAGACGTGTAAAGTTTAGGTATCATTTGTACCTGCAGTTCTCCACCGGAGGGTGGAGAACACTGGTGGGAAGCAAATAGTCAGCAGTGGTCCCATCAGATAGAAGGAGCTAGGCTGGGCTCCAGCACCTGCAGAGGAATTAACACAGCACCAGCAGGCAACACGCTTGTTTTGATCCCACTGTGAGTATGTATTTGGCAAATAAAGACTTAAAGCTGGGAACAGGAGCAGAACCTGTGTTTCATACCATCCTGCAGCCTGCAATGCTCACACCATGACACCACCTGAGCAGCAGCTATGTAAAGAACGCTGCCTTCTTATCAGGGTTAAAAGGGTTAATCAGTAGCAAACTGCTGCAAGGGGAAATAACTTGCCTTTCTCAGGAAAGCTCTCCAGCATGAGCTCCTTTCTCTAGTGTGATGGATTACCTCCAACCCACAACACCAAAACTGGAGCAAAGCAGTCTCCTGGGTGGCCAAGGCTTTGCTCATCACCACAGCAAGGCTGAGACGTGGCGCCTTCTCGGCAGTGCGGCAGAAAGACAAGCTGGGATCGCTGCACCTTTCTATCAGGGAAACCTAGATGCTACTTCCCTTCAGCCCCAAGAAAACATCAGAGAATACAATTTTGAATGCCTATCCCATCTTCCAAGCAGTGTTTCATAAAACACCCATTTCACGTACGAGCCAAGTGGGGTCATGGGAAGCAACACGGTCAGATGGGCTCAGTTTTGACTGACACAGATGAGAGCTCCCAGGCCATGCACCTCTGAGAAGCTTGCCTGGTATCACGTGCAATTGAACAGAAGGCCATGAACATACAGAGGAGAGTCAATCTTTTTCGTTGATCTTTTGACCTCCTTTTCCTCCAAGACCTCCTTGAATGCAGACAGCTTTTGAGGTTCTCCACAAATGCTCAGCTTGCACTAAACCTGAGCAGGCACATTACTGGAGAGCAGCCTGTCAGGTTACAGTGTGCCATCCCACCTCCCCTCTGATCTGGCCGCTTCCATTAACTTTTGCACAAATGATTCATTTTGCCCAGTCTTTTGTAAACAGCATTTGAAGCCAGCTGGGATTTGTTGTGCACCTAAATTACACTTGCTCAGCGAGCTCTTCCACAGAAGGGATTCATTTCAATCTGGAGGCACAGCAATGTGCATCCTCTCTCTCACTGCAGCAGCAGAGGCTCTTTCCTTTCACAGCACGGTTAATATCCAAACCTCGCTGCTATTAAAACATGAAAGTTACACCTTGAAGGACGAAAGGGAAAAAGAAACTCACTGGATCTCTTAATTGTAGCCCTGGGTCAAATGTCACTGCTGAAGAGCACAAGCTGGGGAGGGGAAGGTGAGGAGTCAATGCCTCAAGCTGAAGTACAAAGCACGAGGAGGCTCAGACATATGCAGGTATCTTCTGCCGAAAGGCTGACCTTGTCACAGCCTGGCCAGTTTCAGCTGACGAGGAAGCTGTTAACAGGCATACTGGGAAAGCAAAAACATGCACCAGTCAACCACAGCAAAGGCAAAAGGGGGATGGTTAAGAGACCAAATCTGAAATGCGGTAAGCCAAGTTTTTTAAGTGGGACAGGTGTTGGCATGAAATCACAGGCTCCTGAGGCTGAGAAGGCAATCTTCACAACCTCACCTGAGCCTGCAGTGTGTCAAGCCTTTGTTTTAGTGGCAGGACCCCTTCCCACCCACCTCCTCTTTCCTTTCACACCCCCATGCAACCGAAAAGTGAACCCAAGGGGGAGGCTGTCAGTGGGCTGCCAGACCGACCAACTGCAGCCGTTGGGAAAGCCAGTGGCTCTGCCCATAAAACGTGGCCGATGGCTGCAAGTGAAACACCACGGTTCCCAGAGAACCTGCTTTTCTAAAGCAGACAGAATCAAGCACAGGACGGGACAGGCTACAGGCAAACTTCCCCGTGCATTAACATAGGTAAACAGGAACTCAGGATGATCTCACATGCACACCTATACAGAAGCACGGAGACGACTCAAGCCATTTTATCTTTGCCAGTCTAAGATAAAGAACTGCAAATAAATTCATCCAACTGGCACAGCACAGTCTTCAAAAGCCAAAAACTTTACAGCTGGTTTGCTATGAGATGTTTTTTTGAGGTGTTGAAGTGGGAAGGAAGGAAGAGAAAAATACAGCTAACGCTCCTTCCTACAGCAAGGGGAGAGAAAGTTATTTCCTTCACAGATTTAGTTTATAAACAGTTTTACTTTTGAAGCAGAGTTAAAACCAGGATAAAAAAGTATGCTCAACATGCATTTTGTCATACCACACTGCTTGCCATGCAAGCCAACGCTGCTTTTTCTGACTGGAATTAAACTCCTTTACATCTAAAGCTCAGCTCAGCTCACAGTGCACTGCAGGGAAAGCTCTTAAAGATGTTCTGCACTGCCCCACTATGCCAACAGCCTCACCCGCACCACACACAGCACAAAAGGCCTTTCTAGGAGAACCAACATCAGGTTGCGTGCACATCACCAGGCGAATTACAGCAATATTGAGATGGAGGACTAGTGTAAAAAGATCTGGACTCCTCCAAAGGGAACTTAAAGCTACAGAGACGTTCTTTTCATTTCTACACACCTGAGGGACTGCTGCAAGACAGCACTCTGCACAGGTAAAAAGAAGCTAATGCTAATTGCTCGGGATCTCACTGCCGAGGAGAAGACCACGGTGGCTCAGGCTGGCAGGTCCTCAGGCGTGAAACCACTAAGACACACCGTCCTGGGGGAGACACGGGATAAGGAATCACAGGGTTGAGCTGCAACACACATAGGTCCAGCGTCCCAATAACCAGCCTCCGGAAAGTGAAAATGCAAAAAGATCTTGCAACGGTTATTAAAAAAAAAGTACACACAGCCTCCCAGGATGGACTACACCAGTTCTGCTGCGTTTCCACACCGGCCCAAGGCACAGCGCTGGCCTTGCACCCCAGCGCTTGCTCGTCACTGTGAGGCCACCAGGTGCATTAGGACAGGGTGACACAGTGGCACCAAAGCAGAGCCAGTCCTTTTGCAACCAGAAGTAAAACTCTACAGAGCCATAAAACATGAAGGGAAAAAAAGAGCCAAGAGATCAGTGAGAAGAGCCCCACTTTTATCCCACTGCTCTGTCATTTCAGTATCTAAGCAGGGCCCCTAGGCTCTTGTTAAGGGAGTCTTTTTGTACTAATTTTGATACAGGAAGGGGCATGGGCAAGACTTAGCTGCTTAATTCCAAGGCATTGCCCTGAACACTGGAATGACCTGGCAGCACTTCTACTCGGTGACTGAAGTAGTTAGCCCCTTGCTGGAAATGCAGAATTACTGCAGACTAAATCTGGACAGCATTGCTTGAACCAATGCCAAGGTGCTTCATTTCTGTGACTAACTAATACCAGATGAATCATTTCTTTAAAAAGAACTCCATCTTGGGACTTTCGGGGACTTGCAAAACTAATAATTATGTTTGTCTTTCACACTCAACCAACATTTTCATCTATAGCGCCCATCCGAAGGAAGAAGCTATGAGTACAACTGCTGGCAGTTATTTTTGAATATTTTTTATACTTTTAAGCACAAATATTTTTCTGTTTCAAATAAGATCAACACTTAATACCCTTTCCCAATGAACATCTTCATATTTGCCTGCTTTGATGCTGATGTCCAGTAAGAGGCTTTCAGAATACGATGCAAGCACAGTTTTTTAACTTGTGCACTCTTCTAATGAAACTAATAAAACACCATGCGTGACAGAGCAAAAAATTAACTTTATGAGAGCCACAAGGATACAGGTTTAATTTCTCTTGATTCAGCAAAACAACAATAATCCTGTGTAATAATATGCCACAGTCTTGATGAAGAGAAAGTTCAGCATTGATCTTAAGTCTGCCCCTGTAATATCAGATCACTTTGTTATCAAGCACTGACCATCCGACATCCAAAGACAAAGCACCCTGAATTCTTCAGGGAAGAACAAACCAGAACTAACTGATTTCCCTTCTAGGAGTCTATTCTCTTCTGCTGTAAGATGGAAGATGATTTAACCAACACTGATGTGGAGCAGGCACACTGAACTTGGCTTCTTCTTCACTCAAGTTCTGTGGTCCATCGCAGTTAGGGCTCCGAAGGGAGCAGGTTTCATTTCAGCCAGATCCACTTGTCACCAACATCAGCGTTGTAGCCTTTAGTAAAACGGTGACCAGGAAGCTAGAGAAAGCAGAAAGTTCAGTCAGAAACATTTCACTTGTCACTCTTGGCAGAAATTTTTAGATTCTTTATGAAGTGCCTAGTGGTATCTGCAGAAGGGCAACATGAAATATGATTTTACAACATAAGGATAAAAACTTACGGAAAAGTCAGGCCCTCTGGAAAAAAAAAAAAACTAAGCTGAAGGGGTACCCACAAAAAACACAATGCCGTGATAGAAAATCTACACCAATAATCTCAACAGCCCAACAGCATATTCCACCTGGATTCATTCATCTCCCCTATGCTCCCTTGTTCCCCCTTCTAGTAAGAGATGACTCCCCCTCTAACTGTAGCATGTAGTAGAGGAATTGAATCAGTCAGTAGAACCTCATGCCAAAATAGGCACACATTATTAAATACATGAAATACTTCATGCATGAAATACTGAGTTAATTACTACATTAAATTAAACCATTCAAATGAAATTGCATATTTAGCCTCCAAGAGCTGAACTTAACTTCATTAAAGCACAAGTAATATCTGCCTGTCTTCATAAGCAAAGCTAGAAAGCACTACTTGCTGGAGAAGAAATGAAGCTTCTTGAATCCCCTATCCAAATTTCACTGGTACCCTAGGACCTAAGCCGCCAGCGCCTCTGAATCTTGCTGATTTTTCGTCTGCAGCTCTTCTGCACCGGCCCTTAACACGGCCGGGAGCAGGCTGTGCCCAGGCAGCTCAGACAGGCGGGTGAGCCTCATCGACCTTTCCGCACCCACAGTTCCCAAACCAGGGCTTAAGCAACCACGGTGCTGTGGCACAAAGTCACCTCTCAGGGTGCAGTTCTTTGCTCCCCACCATGAGGAAAACAGCAGAGGGCTGGGGAAGGCAGCAGGGAGCCTTTCGGAAGCATCTCAAGAGCTTGGGTCGATTGTACAGGTTACGAGAGGGTCCGGCAAGGAGCGGTTTGAGCCTAGTGAACCAAAAAATGCACTGAAGAGAGAAAGGCTGGATAGACTGGGGTGCTGGGATCTAGGAAAGCTGGAGGGTCCCTGCACCCTCAAAAGCAAGGGAAAGCAAATGATCACTGACGTGCAAATGGAGATGAACAGGAGCCTCAACGGTCTTGGCATTCGGGAGTTCAAGGAGCTGTGTCTAGACCTCGAAACGAGGATCTGTTACCTCCAAGTCTGTGAAAGGACATGAGACACTGAAGCACATGATCCCCTTCCTGGTAGTCCATCTAGCCAGCCAAAGCCTCCCACAAGGGCTCAGGAGGAAGAGGGCAGGCACAGATCGTGCACCAGGGCAGAAAGCCAAGCCTGGCCCTCTCAGCCTGCTGCTGCACGCAGCCACACTGCAAAAGCACTCAGGCAGCATTGACAGACACAAAAACTCAGCAGCCAAGCCGCTCTTCCTTCAGCTTTAAAGATTTGGGAAAAAGAGGCTTTTTAAGGAGCAGCCATTTTAAGGGATTACAGACACAGGACTATGACAGAAAGTCTGTCAGTACAGGTAAAATAGCAAACTCCCTGCGCAGTGTGTCCGTGCTCTCTCTGCAGGCGAGCAGAGCGCTCCTCCGGGCTGAGCAGGCTGCAGCAGGCCAGCAAAAGCACGCTCAGGTGACAGAAGACTCACCACAAGCGTGCCAACAACGCCGTCATCAAAATCAGCCCCCAACAACCTGCTTTGCAAAAGCGACACCGATTTTCTGAGCCATTTCAGCCTGAATAAACATAAACCAGGCTCTGCACCCGCCAGATAACTAAGCCACAGCAACAGGATCAGTGCACAGAGCAGCTACTTTGGCAATTACTCTGAATCAAGCGATCCTACAGAGGAAACGAAGATACATTTCAGCCTCTGAGTCTGGGATGTTGAAACAGTCCCCTTCAGAAAGTACTGACCACAACCTGAAATGCCAGAGACAGTCAGGTCCTAGCTCCAAAAGCAGAGTCTACCTCCAGAACCTCTCTTCCCATCTCCAGGAATGAAAAAAGAGACAGAACACAGTGTTCATCTTGGGCGCGTTATACCGGAATCGAGAAGCAAACCACCATGAGAAAGCAAATGAGTTTTGTGAGAAAGTCTGATGCAAGCAAAGACGCTGTAATAAAATTCTTCCTTTAAAAATAAGCTATCTGCTGGCAGCCTTTACAAATAATTAAGCACAAATCAGCTGTTCATCTCCACACAAATACTAGTTTCACACAGGACGCCTGACTTGTCGTGATGATTTTTCCCTTCAAAAAACTGTAAGAGTATCCTGTTTGAGAGCGCTGCCCCTCAGAGAGAAGCAAGCCCCAGTTCTGATGAAATCTATACTCAGGCCACAAAAACAGCTATTTAATCCAGGATGAAGCCTGTTGTTTTGAGGAAGGGAGGGGGTGTTCTTTTTTGTTTTATTTGAAGGTCAGGAGATAAGACACTTCTTTCCCTAAATCATCAAGCTAACAGAAGATTTCTACCTCCTTTGTGAGACACTCCCCACCCTGCCTTGTCATAAGCCATTAGAGGCCACTCACGATTGGTTTTTCTAAGTTTTTTTTTCATCTAAAGTTGTCTTTAATGTCTTGTCTAAATATCAGAAGAAACCATGCAGTCCTGTTAAGAATCACTCCTGCTGAGCAAAGAAGAGATGTGAGATGAAAATAAATGATTACTATCTCTGCCCTGCAAATTTACAGTGGTGAGCTAGGGAGGACATCAGACCTGCTGTGACCAGCCTGAATCTATTAATTCCAGCACAAAAACAGCTCTCCCTGGTCCTCTCCAGGCAGCACATAATTGGCCCTTTGATACTTCAAGAGATTCCCAGATAACTAGATTATTAAAGCAACAGGAGCTCTCTGGGAAAATACAGGAGTTTACAGTTCTGTTTCTGGGTAAATCTGCCCTCTTTAAAAGATACAATATCAATCCCAACAGAATTCAGATTCATTGTCCAAAACAAATTCACCATGTGCCTTTGGTTAAAGACTTGCAATATATCAAAGTGAATTTTATAATAAGTATTCATCCATACTCCATCGTTCACAGTGGGCCTTGGCAAAAGCAGCTGAGTGTTGGGATATGTTACAGCCAAGTTTTCAAAATAGCAGGAAAAAAAAATGGGAAGAGAAAAGACACAGTAAACAAATCCAGTATTACTTATCAAGCAGAATGATCTGAATTTATGTCTTGTGCAGGTACAAGGAGCACAGACAACTTCTGAGAACCGGCTCTTCAAAGCTCACTTTTTACAGGTGTATCCGTAGTAAAAAAGCTGCACAACCAGGAACAAGGTCAGTCCATCGCAGAGGGGAGGAAGCTGACGATCTTCTAGCGCTTATTGAGCATTTGGAAAAATACTGCAAAGCAAATCATTCCTGTGCTTGTGGTCTTCAGCCTCCCCTCTAGCTCTTTGCAATGTCCGCTTTCTGCCAGAGCAAGTGTTTGCTCAATGTCACGAGGAGCCTGGACCAAAACAGCCACATGAGAAGTATCGCAGCGCTGCTGCACAGCACAGTCGAGGGGAACTGGATATCCACCATATCCTCCAGTACAAGATACAGGTGCCATCAGACGAAGCTGATGGCTTGAAGGACTCCTTGCTGAAGGATAGTGCTGACATAAAATGTAGAGGGTCTTGATGGGAAAGAAGGCGAGTACTTGGAAGAGACTTGCACTTTCCACAAGACTTGTGGACTTGTGTACAGCATCAAATAAACCCCTTCAAATCCTCTTAGGTCCTTTGCTGACATCAACTCAAAGGGACTTAAGGGAGCCACCAACATGTTTGTCCAGCACCGACTGGCAGAGAAAGCAGTTGACCACCACACCAAAGCTGAACCACCTTTCCCAGGAAACATGAGAAAAGCCGTGTTGTTATCACAGCATCCATCTAGACACACTTCGCAACACAAGAATTAAGTCTCTGCCCTCAAGAGTTTACGACCGAAGCAGCACTGAACAAGCAAACGGGAACAGAGATCCCACTAGACAAGCCCAACAGCACACACGCCTCCCTGCAGCAGGAGGTAAGAGTGAGCTCCTGCAAGGTCGCTGCCAAGTAACAGATTTTTTTTTCCATGCCATGGAAATGGATGAGACAGAGAATCGAGCCCTGGTCCGCTGCATAACACTGTGCAGAACTTCAAGCTGGCAGCAAGGATTACCTCAAGAAGTATGTGATAAAATCCACCACTTGGAGCACGAAACTAATGAAATGAGCTGTACCCAAAGGTAGGGCCAGCTCAACGGAACGAAACTGCTCAACTTTAAAAGAGCATCAGTAAAAAGACGAAAACAAGATCATCTCATCAGTTAAATTAAGAACTCTGCCACAGAAGTGTCTGTCAAAACTATAAACATGATGAAAAGCCCTATAAAGTGGTATAGGCTGCAGAGTAGCAACAAACAGCTTCAGACAGCTGTTTGCTATATGCTGCGGCTGCATTTCATAGCTCCTCAAAACAATTTCAAACCAGACGTGTACAGGTAGAGCTCTGGAGAGTTTTAAAAATCTGAAAAGGTCTACATCCATCAGTTTAGACTCTGTCTTGTTTTCCAACATTTCAGGAACAAAAAGAATTACCATTTCCCCCCTCTATTCCTGTGCTGCTTTCTACTAATGGCTGGGTTTCACAGCTAAAATAGATCTATAAATAGCATGTTTCAAGCAGCGCTGATCAAAGAGCACTTAAAAACAGAGTCATTACTCCGCAAGCACGGGCTCATTCATCAATATCCAAACCTTTTCATTTAGGGGCTGTTTATAACAAGCATAATAATAGCACCTTCCATCATTGCTGCTAGCAAAGACTACTGCTTTTTCCAGTAGAAATCCTGACTTGCAGAAGTTTATTGTCAGTGTTTGTTGGTGGCACACAGCTAAAATCTGAGAGAATCTAGAAATGTGTAGTTTCATATATTGGCTGTATTCTGGAAGGATTTACTTCCTGTGTTTCGAAGCAAAAAGGGGAGGGTGGTGTAATACCCCCCTCAAAGACATATCCGAAGTGCAGATAGTCTGGTTCCCAAAGTATTGGCATAGGTAGACATTAATTTAGAGCTCGAATCCTGCCATTCTTTATTCAAAATGCATAATGCTGTTAACATTCATTATAGCCCAAGTAATAAGAGTACGCAAAAGCTTTACTGAATTGAGGTTAAAACAATTCCAACTTGCTGAAATTGTTTAATTAATGTTGCCCTACCCCTCATTCATTCATTAAGACAGACAAGACAGCAGAAATCTTTTGGAAAAAGAACTGTCCATAAGGAGGACACAGCATATTTCTTTAAAGTTGAAGTACATATTTTTTTTTAATTTCAAACAACACAAGCAAGCTTAAGCAGGAATCTGATTTATAGAAATTTATGACTTACAATCTGAACAATTATAAACATCACAGCCTAATGTGTATCACTAGCTCTGATTTTGCAGGACAGACAAGAATAAGCAGGCAACAAGGCAGAACTCAGTATTTTGTTGCAGCTTTCTTCCACAGTGCCTACTTGACCAAAGGGCTATTCTCCAGAGTGGCAGAATAATACCTTAGTGGCAAATTTGTTAGAAATGCTAGTTATGTACTACAGAGTGCAATCCTACTGCAGGAATAAAATAACTGTATCCAAGCCAGATAAAGCGTTATACGAACTGTAGGCCTGTTTTTCATAGAACAGATTCACAGAATCATAGAGTAATTAAGGTGAGCAAAGACCTCCAAGATCATCAAGTCCAACCACCAGGGCAACACCACCACGACCAGTAAACCATGTCCTGAAGTGCCATATCTTTAAGGTCCCTTCCAACCTCTAACATTCTGTGATTCTGTGGTTCTGTGATCTACACATTTTTTTGGACACCTCCAGCAATGGTGACTCGACCACTTCCCTGGGCAGCCTGTTCCAATGCCTCATCACTCTTTCAGAAAGGAAAGTTTTCCTAACACCCCTCCTGGCACAACTTGAGTCCATTTCCTCTCGTCTTATTGCTAGTAACTTGGGAAGAGAGACCAGCATCCACTCCACTACAACCTCCTTTTGGGTAGTTGCGGAGAGCAGTAAGGTCTCCCTGAGCCTCCTCTTCTCCAGACTAAACAATCCCAGTTGCCTGAGCCACTCCTCCCAAGACTTGTTCTCCAGAACCCTCATCAGCTTTGTTGCCCTTCTCTGGACCTGCTCAAGCACCTCAATGTCTTTCTTGTACTGCTGTGCTCCAAATTCAATGGAGTCCTCAAGCTGTGGCCTCCCCAGTGCCGAGGACAGGGGCACAATCACCTCCCTGCTCCTGCTGGCCACACCATTCCCGATACAGGCCAGGATGCCGCTGGCCTTCTCGGCCACCCAGGCACACCGCTGGCTCACGCTCAGCCGGCTGTCGACCAGCACCCCCAGATCCTTCCCTGCTGGGCAGTTTCCAGCCACTCCTCCCCAAGCCTGTAGCGCTGCCGGGGGCTGCTGTGACCCAAGGGCAGGACTCAGCACTTGGCCTTGTTAAACTTCACACAACTGGCCCCAGTCCGTTGATCCAACCTGTCCAGATTCCTCTGCAGAGCCCTCCTGTCCTCAAGCAGATCAATACTCCCACCTAACTCGGTGTCATCTGCAAACGTACTGAGGGTGCACTTGATCCTGTCATCCAGATCATTCACAAAGCTATTTAAAAAGACTGACCCCAAGACTGAGCCCTCAGGAACACCACTTGTGACCGGCTGCCAACTGGATTTAACCCCCTTCACCACCACTCTCTGGGCTCGGCCACCCAGCTAGTTTTTAACTCAGCGAAGAGTACACCTGTCTAAGTCAGGAGCCGTCAGCTCCTCTAGCAGAATGCTGTGGGAGACGGTGCCAAAGGGTTTACTAAAGTCCAGGCAGATAACAACAGCCCTCCCCTAATCCACTGAGCAGGCCACCTGGTCATAGAAGGAGATCAGATTGGTCAAGCAGGATCTGCTTTCATGAACCCGTGCCCCTGGTTGTCCTGCACGTGAGCACACTCAGGATGAATCTCTCCATAACCTTCCCAGTACCGAGGTCAGGCTGACAGGCCTGTAGTTCCCTCCAGTCCTCCTTGTGGCCCTTCTTGTAGATGCGTGTCCCCCGTGCAAGCCTCCAGTCGTCTGGGACCTCTCCTGTTCTAACTGGACAGGTAAAATGCAAAAAGCCTCTTACAATAGCTTTCCTTATGTTACATTGCTCAAGGTAGCAGCAGGTCTTAGCAACACGATTTCTCCATTAAAAAGCCCAAAAGCAGTTCTCAGCATAAAAATACTAATAGAAAACAAGAGAGATCATACACTAATGCCATCCCAACCAAATCTGTACCACCACACCAGCACAGTTAAACATCTCAACGTGACATTATTTCACAGTTTAAGACCCATGGAAATGCTACCCTGAGAAGCTGGAGCAACGCAGGAAGAGCAAGGAAAAAACACAAGTATCCTTCTTATAGATTTGCTGAAACCTTTTCCTGATCTAGAGCATGACTTTCAATATAGGATACAACAAAACTGTATCCGAGGGTTGGCTTTTTACTTTTTTAATGAAGTTTCCTAGGAGATACAGAAAAGCAGAATGGGAGCAGCTCACCTACAACTTTTCTCAGCTTTGTTTGATCAGTAACAAACAATAGTTAGAGCTATTTTCCTCACGGTTTCATTTTTTAATTTTTTTATTTAATAGAGGTCTACCCTGGGGATCACATTCCTACATGGGTACGGGATTGAGAGAGGTGCTCCCACGTAAAAAAAATGTCTTTTCTTCACAGGGCTCAGTGGCAGACTGTCAAGTTTTAAACGGATTATTTTAATGCCCGTGGGATTTTACTGTCTTTTTGATTTACATAGGTACCCAGTGCCTGGGACAGCATCATCTGTCATCTAAAACAAAACAGACACACCAAGACCAATACTTGAGATAGTCTTAAGGTCTCTCAGGTTCCCTCCCCACCATATCTGGAACAGATCGCCCTGTCAGCTGTCCATGACAATTTTCAAGGGAAGGTAGATAATTTTCAAGGTATAGAAGCTAGACATTTCTAAAGCAGAAGGGCTGCTCCTACACTCTCTCTGTACTACAACATTGGTGAGAGGGGAGATGGATTGGGAAGGTGAGAAGAGCAGGAGATCACATGCCTATTCCTATCCCCTTCCAGGTACTCTTCATGAACAACTAAGTCATTCTCAAGGCCTAGTTATTCTTCAGGTTCTTCTGGTCTTATTTAGCCAGGCAGCATCGTGTTACTTTAGAAAGGGATAAAAATATTTTTGCAGAGATAAAACAGCAAAAAAAACCCCCAAACTTAAATTAAGCCTTTCCTAATTTATTGTGTGTCTGTTTTCATTCCTTCCTGGATTCAAGAGCAGACAGGGCTGGGCATTACAGCTGTCAAACATCTCCATTAAAACAAGAATTAGGAAGAGAGACCTTGATCCTAAAAAAATGAAAATTTCATCAAGCCAAGAAAAAATGGCAGGAAAGAGAGAAAACAGAAGATTGTATCAAAGACAGCCGCTATGGTAACAATCACAAACACGGAGAACAAAGATATCCTAACATCCCTACTTCTGCAAGGCAAGAGTACCGTGGAAGACAACTCCCAGCTTAGATAAGGTTTATTGCAGCAGTTGTAATTTATATGTATGCATGGGTAATGTCCTCTGTGCATACAAGGAGAATTAGTCAAGGGGTTTATTTTTTAGAAGCTGTAGCTTTTCCTGTAACCCAAAATCTGCAGCCAAAGGCCAAGATGCCGAGGACACCACCGTGCAGTGTGACCACATTAAACCTCAATGCGTCACTTTGACAAGAACACTCAGTTGTTGATCCAGACTCCGACTTCCTCAAAGTTCAAGTATCTCTTTTGTAGGTCAGCGTATTTTAAATAAAGGATTTGCGTGTAAGCCAGGAACACTCGGCACTCTCAGAGGAGATGGAAAAGCTAAAGGTCTTCCTACCCCCACTCCATTTGCCAGCAGCCATCTTCAGCCCCTTGCAACCACAGCTGCCAAGAAGCGTCAGGGCTGCACTTCACATGCAACCTGCGCCACGTCAAACCTGGAGAAAAACTTCCCTTAACGTCCTCCCTTTTGGGCTAGTTACGGTCTTCCTATCCTAAATATATGCTCTTACAATACTCTTATCCCTGGGTTGTGAGGCTGAGAGTTGGCTAATGTTGCGGGCTCACCTTCCATGACTCAAAAGCTCAGTGTTACAGCTATTTCCCTGGAGGCATGGCAGACACTGCACACTTGAGGATTCCCCCTCCTAAGGCTGCATCCTTATGAAAAAGAGGGTAAGAAAAAGCTGGAGGAAACAGTGTAGGGCTCTCCTCCTCTCCACCCCGGTTGCGTCTTCTCCACTCGCTGCTATGCAAGACAGCAGGGAACTGCCAACCACACCCTCTGAGGTCCTGGGGCAGAAGGGAGGAGAATGAGGAGCAGAATATGAAGATGCAGCATGACAAGGCAGCCGACCTGGTGCAGCTGCTGTGGAAAGGCAGCCATCCCACTCCAGCCACGTGCTGCTGCTGCTTCCCCTCCCACAGCTCCAGCATTCACTGAAATCCAGCAAGCCATTCAGTTTGGCAACCTAGCATAAGACTAGTCCAGGAAGAATGAAAAAAAATAAATAAATCCCTGCTCAGCTAGCAAGCTGAAGTAACTTGCCAAAGACACAACACCTCACAGCAGTAGCTAGCTCTTCGACTAGCTCAAGCTTTCCTTGCCTCATGATCAGGATTCTGTATTCCAAAGGCAGTCCTCCACCAAGGGAAAAAGGTAAGGAAAATAAAATTAGCACCCTTCTCTTACCTTTCAACGGCATACTTACTCACTTTCTTGATGAGTTAAATGTTAGCAGAGAAATCTGAGCCACTCTTTTTGTCTCTGCTTAATACGGAGCCACACTGGCAAGGACAGACAAAGCAGAATCGTTACTACTGCCAGACAAGCCTCTGCTTTCCTCTCGTGGTGAATATGGCACATGTGCAAAGTCCATCTCACCACAGCAAAAGGACATGGCACAACTAGATGGTTTGAAGAAGGACAATGAGAACCATCAAGGAAAAAAGCCAAGGGATGGAGGTCAAAGTGTGCCAGGATCGGCAAACAGCTGGTGCGTACTGGGGAAAAGCAGTAAGAGGGTAAAGAAAGAAAGAAAGTGAACCATTTCAATGCAAGAGCAAAAGGACGCTTCAGATTAAAAGCTGACAACTAAAACTGATCTAAGAAAGCCTTGCACACAGGCACATGAACTCACTGGAGCTGGAACTCATATTGGGAGAGGAAGTGTCTTTGAAGGTAGTTCAAGAGTGTGGAATAAATTCTTCAAAGAATTCATCACACATTGTCTGCTTCAAGGGTAAGGCAGGCATCCCTGACTCCTTTTTTCTAATTGTGTAAGTTAGGCTAACAAAAGATACAACATTTTGATTTGCCTTAGTACAAAGGGAACTTCTAGGTGCCCAGGCCTGTCTTGTCTGAAGAAGAATCCATGTGCCCAAGCATTTGGTCATTTTCTTTAATATACACACCAGCACATACACTTAGAGAATTCCAGCAAACTATAAAGAGGATATGATACTCCACTGACTGCACAACGCCAGACCTCTGGAAAAGAGATGGGAAAAAAAATACTCAAACAAATCCTAGAGCATGAGACGCAAGGTACAGTTTTTAGCCCCACACTAGTGAAACTAGTCCTTTTCTCCTTCATTATTTCTTAGATTTGTGTTTAAAGACATTGGGGTAATCCACTGGACAGAGGTGCTGGGTTACATGACCCATGGCTGGGGTAAGAGGACTAGTACAAAAGCTCCCTGCTAGGGCTGGTGACATGAGAAGGGAAACTAGGTTTTAATCATTTTGCTTTCACCTGCTCCAGCGAAGGAATTCTCCACTGCAGTGCCCAAGCAAACATCAGCAAGCACTGGATTCCTGGCTCTGGTATGTCTTTCGATAAGCAAGTCCACCTTTTTTTTTTTTAATTATTTTTAAGCACAAAACTTGTCTAAATTAAATGCTGATAATTTCCTCATGATCTGTAGTGAAGAGAGAGGTGGCAAAGACTATTTTAAAGTTCTCCAGCTTTGTTTTCAGAGGTAAAGATGTCGGTGATGACTTGAATATGAATCTTAGACAGCTGCACTTTTATGTATACAGAAAAGAGCATGCACATAAAAGAAGCCTTTTTTCACCACCCCTAGGAGATTCAGCAGGACTTGCCAACAGCATTCGGGAGTGTGAAGTACATAAGTACATTATTTAAGTACACTGATTCCATTAAACAGAACCATTTGTTTTCGTCTTCTCTGCAAACACATCTGCCTAAGTGCTCCAGCTTTGCAGGGCGCACATGGAGTTTGGAGCATTATCCGTGGGGATCGTGCACGGTTGGAAGAAAGCAGAGAGATACAGCAGTTGTTAAGAGAAAAAAAAAAAAAAAGAAAAAAGAGTAGTCAAGTCTTCACTAGTCTGACAGTTCCTAAAATAATGTTGCTTCACATAAGAATGAACACGCTTATCTCTCTGATCTACAGAACCTAAAAGGTTACTTATCCCTTGCCAGAAAAGCATCTTTAGAAGTTTATGAATGCCTGAACAGAATGGCTGAACCCTGTCAGATGACTTTATGGTGAGAGAAGGAGGCAGAAAGCCACCTCCTCATATGTGGAAAGAACGCTTACGGAAGAAATTTAGAGGATATACATAAAAAAGTGAGTTTCTAGTATTCAGAGCTGCACGTCGCCAGCTCGTTATTTTGCAGAAAGGCACACATACTAAAATCTTGGACTCCGGAGAGCGTTTCCTCCTCCTCCTTCTCAGTTGCTTCTGACTAATGAATATTTTGAACAAAAAACAGCTTCTGCCTGGAATTTGTGAATCCCTGAAAACCACCATTATTAGGCAGCATGAACTGTGTGCATGCAACTCTTGAAAAGCACAGCAGTGAGCTGCCTATTGGTACAATCAAGGATTTATGAGTAGTTACAGGACTGCCGAGGAAAAAATCCCCTACGCAAATCATTGCATTTATGTGGTAAACATCATTACGCTAACTTTAAAAGCACGTATTTCCCACAAGGAAAAGCTAAAGTTCTGTAATTATACCATAATTAAGATTTTACTTACAAGTCATGTGAGACTAAAAATTTTTATGTCTTCAAATGCGAAAGTGGTAACACAGCTGTGACCATCCCCGCATAAACACGGGCAAAGCAAGGGCTTACAACTCCCTCTCCTTAAACCTTGTAGCTGAGATTTGTGTGCCCAGAAGTCCATCTGCTTCTTCTGCCTGCACTGACTGATCTCGTGCTGTATGACCTCTGAATATAAGCCTTGTCTTACAAAGAAACTCACACCTTCATTTGCTAAACAAAGCTGGAAGGAAAAACATAGATCTTCAAAGTTTCAACAAAAAGAATTTACTTCTTAGAACATACACGAGCAGGTGAGACCGGCTTCATGCTTTCCCTTCCAGTAGCTCATGGGAAGTTGGAAAACAGCATCTTTTGCATCCTGCACAACCCCTATAGTCCATCCCATCATCGCTGAAGAACTACAAGTGTCTAACCATTCAGAAGAGAGAACCCGAGTAGCTAGCACTGACTGAATTTAACAGAATCCTTCAAGAAGTGTACAACCCCTTCTTATTCCAAAGGATATTATCACTTTCCACAGTACTTTCCTGAATCAAGGCCTAGAAGAATGCCTGCAGAAGGGAGATTACATGTTGGTAGTGTTTTGGTTTTTTTTTGCACTGATGGTGCTTAGCTTCTGTTGTCAACTAACTGGCATCAAGCAGAGCCATCCAAGAGCCCATCTTTCCTTCCCAGGTATATTCATATTCCTCCTCCTAAGCATCCCTTTGCTACATCTGCAAGGCAAGTCACATTTTTTCCTGGAAGCCAGCTATTTGATGAGCCAGGGCATTCTCAGTTCCTTGCCAGCACAAAGAATGTGCTCTTGTATAGCCAGAGAAAAAAAGGCTTTCAGAAGTATTACCCCTGGTTCTCAGCATGCAGCACTGAGGTCACATCTAGCTGTGTGTCAGGCAGCCTCAGTAATTCCCAGCTCCACTGTAAAGTGACATTTCAGCCAAAAAAACCTATCATCTTTGGGAAGAAAGGCACCCTCAGTACAGATGGATGTTGCACGCTGGCGACAAGTCATGCAGCAGATCCTTCTGAAATATGTGCTGCACACGCACAGACGTCTCCGAGTGAAGGACTCCAAAAATCCTGAGTCTGAGCGTTAAGTTTTGGTCTTAAAACTGTGATATCAAGAAGCTTGAAATTCTGATAGGAATTTCTCAGACGGACTAGCAAATTTTCAAACCCACTAGGCAGTCTCAAGGAGTACAGAGATGCTTTCTGCTGCTTCAACCTTCAGCCCTTTACAAGTTGGAAAGTCTACATCTCAAATGAGGCAGAACAGGGCCAATCAAGAAGCCTCAGCTGAGGAGGACTAAATTATGTTGAATATTCAGAGACTTCTGAATATTCAGAGATTTCTGACCAGAAGAAAACACTGGTAGTTCGGAGTTTCCAAGCAAGCCCACTAACGCAAATCTTACATTTTAATTTCAGTAAGAGACTGTATACTAACAAGCCCAGAAAAATCATAGTATTTTGACTACAAAAACCATGGTTTGCAACAATTTATACAGATCTTCCTTTGTCTCCAGTGATCACTTGAAAATAATCATAGAACTGCATAGGTTGGAAAAGACCTTTAAGATCATCGAGTTCAACCAAAACTTGAGCTGGTTCGCTAGCTCCGAAGATTTCAAGCCCACTTGAAAACACACCACCGTCACCTGTTTGTGTAATCAGCGTTAATCGTCATCAGTTCCACAATTTCTCTAATGAGAATTTACAATACCTGAGCCTTAGGAAAATGCCACACGGTGCACGAGGACCCCGTGCCAGCTAAATAACAATAAATGAGAGGGCAAAGCGCTAAGTCAATTGGAAGCTGTTGCCTCCAGAACCAGAAAGGCAAGCAGCTAATTAAAACATTGTGTGGGAGCCTGCATGAGGTGTAAGAGAGCGCTGGGCCACAACAGGGTTTGGATACGTGCCCACATACAGAAACACACTATTTAAAGCACCAAGAGTTTTGAGAAGCAATGCAACATTCATACCTCCTCAGCCTACTCCAGAAAATACACCCCCTCCCTCAGCGTTTTACCAGTGGTCGTCTTTACAGAAGTCGCCACGGGTTTCTGATTTTCTTGTTTGACTCAGAGGATTATTTTAGATTTCAGAGGTCAGAGACTAATCAGGGCAGGTGAAATAAAAGTGAAGGAAAACCACTTATCCTTTAGTCCACATCTAAAGGTCAAAAAAGAAAATCAGATTACGAAACAAACCATTTGCTTCGTTATTTCTCTTGCGGGGACGCTAGACTTCCAAAAAGGTGGAGATCTGGGCAAAATCCAGAACTTACTCCTAGAAATGTGTATCCCTGTGCACGAGATTGACACCCAGGCTGTGCACAGGACAGTTAAGAACACGCTTACACCTTGGCAGGGACGTTGCCAGGCTATCATACAACTGCTCCCCTTCCAGTGTTACTTACCGATCGATACTCGTTATAGATTTTATCATATTCACTGCCTCCAATTGTGATTTCTGGAATGAAGCGAGGGATGGCTACAGGATCCAGCACTCTATCTTTATTCTGAACACTGAGGGGAAAGAAAGAAAAGAAAAAGAAGCAGTCAGTCCACATCCTGCCCCAAAGACAGGAACATCAATCCTGAGTTTGACCAAATATTAAAGAATTACTCTTCTCTTAAATAATACTTCCATGGGTTTTGGCTGTTTTCCAATTACGATGAATATATTGTCCTTTTCCTCACACAGTTACTGTGTTTGTCCCTGCTTCTCCATTCCCACCCTCAGGTTTTTCCTCCCTGGAGATGTCCTGTGTTTCCATAAGGCACCTCCAGCTTTTTGCATTCTTATACGAGCAAGATAAAACCAGTGGTTTTATTGAATCCCCCACACTATCTTGCTACGTCAACCTCATTTAATTGCCTCCTGTTCAATTAGTTTTCACAAACGAACCCTTAAGAAGGATTAAAGTAAGGTGGTGCTCTTCCCCAAATTCCCATCCTAAATGGATCGACACTGGGGCAATCCCAGGGTTTGGAAGCAGGCAGTGCCTCTAGCACCCTGCCTGGGAGGAACCGGGGGAAGCTGGCTGCAGCAGCTGTAAAGATAGAGATGAACATCCACCAAAAATCCATGCTGCACACCACCGGCACTTTCAAACATCCCAAATTTAAAACCTCTGAGAAACTGCTAGAAAGCTACCGCCTGCATACTGGTATTATGCACAGACCAACAGTGCCACCTATGCGTATTTGGGGAAAAACACATCCATTTGCAGTCAACAGCGGCCAAAATGTAAATTCAACCCTTGGAATTTGTCAAATCCTGCTTTCTCTGAATTGTGTTTCTTTAGAAATATTTACAGACACATAAAGCATATGCCTTGAGCAAAGCAAAGTTAATAATCTTTAAGGAATTAATTTTTTTCCCCCCTAAATCACAAATTTTGGGCCCTTACCTCGCAGCACTGAACAGTTTCAACAAGTAAACTAGTCTGCTAACGTATCCTGACGTGAGCACCACAAATGATGCTACTACAGACAAATTAGTAAGGAAACACAACAATCTAGTAAAAGCTGAGATGGGCGAAGGTAAGGATAAATGCTCCTTTACAAGACCAGGTGAACAACAAAGATGCTTCCTACAAATTACTACATTATCTCACCTCACATACATTAAATGTGTATTGCACACACTAGAAGCCAGGGAAACGAGACCTCCTTTGCTTCCTCACCCACACAGCAAGAGCTCTTTCTGGGACATGCTGGCACTGGCTCTCCTGTGGGCCACTCCCAGCCTTCTGACACAACAACAGGTTGGAATAACCAAGTGGGGATGGGAGAGCTTGCCCAAAATGGTGATCTGATGATGCAGCTGGTTTTATTTCTGAATCCCAGCATAGTTCAGGAAGAGCACCTTTGCACCTGCTAAGTACTTTTGGGTTCTGCTGAGAAAGAAACAGCTCTAATACCCAACTGCTAATTAACCTCGAATAAAACAAACAGCTTCCAGCAAAAAAGCAGCCCCTCAGGTACCAGCTCTTCATTCCTTAAGTGCAGTCCATGCTCCAACCACAGCTGTAACCAGAACCCACGCTGTGAGCTTTATCTGTATTTTCGTTGTGCAGAGAGCAGAGACAAGCGGTGGTCAAGAGAGCAAGCTAAGAGTTTTCACCTGAACAAGATCACACACAGGCAAAGTTTAAAGATCTTGCTCAAGCTCAGACTTAACAGCACAGGCTGTGAAAGAGCCACTTGTCTATCAGCCACTATCTCTGTCCTTTCTTCCTACTCTTTGCCAAGTAGCAATGAAAGTTCTGGACCTTGCAGGTCTGTAGGAGAAAGTAGATAAAATTTGGCTGAGCATATAAGGAGTATAACCTGACATACACAAATAGTCTGGTAGTCAACGAGTCTACAGTTAACCCATTCCTGCACAGATCTCAGCCAAATGGCAATTGCAGATGGTAGTTCACAGGCACAATTTCTTTCAGCTAATGGCTAAGGTGAAAAGCCTGCTGCTCTTCACATTTCTTTGCTCTCACAACCACTGCCTCCGAAGAAACTACTGCACACAAACCCCCACAGACCTAAAGTTACCAAAGATGAACCTGGTTCAACTCGGCTCTGTACCTTAAGAAATAGCTTTGAATACTAAGCTTTGAATACTAAAGCACCACCCAGAGACACCTGCCACAACAACGTCTGTAACCACAAAACCACATTCGCTTGCCAGAACTAATTCACTGCTCAGCAGGAAGCATTTAAAAGCATCTTTTATGTTTCCTTAGTTTTTTTCTCTCTCCCCCAGCAAAAAATTATCACTATTTACTACTTTCCAGCACTTAACCATCTTGAAGCAGCTTCCACCATGCAGCAGCAGAGCTTCCCAGAGCATGCTTTACCTACCCGTAAGATTACATAACATTTCAAACCTAACTGAGACCCTGTAAGTGACTGTATGGACCTAATACCGTAGGAACATTGTCACTGCAAATGCCTCTAATCTTATTAGCCAGGGTTCTCCCCGTTGCTGCACAGAAATCGCAGCTGTAAATACACTACAGCAATGGAAAGTTCATTTCTTCTCCAAAAGCACCCATTACACACCCATTTCACAAACTGTGTCCAGCACGACGTGCACAAGCAGGTACGGAGGACTGACACATTCCTGCCTCTCTGCAGAGGAGGAAACCTTGTTACAGGCAACTTATAGCAAAGATACATCAAATTTTCAGAGAACCTGCAGAAATCTGATGACACTGAAGTAACTAAGCTATTTTTTTCCACCTATGTATAAGACGAGTCCCAAGACTGCCCACCACACAATGGATATTAGAAAGTCTTATGAATGTATTTGCTAAAGGTGCAAGATAGGTAAAAGGAAGTAGATTCTTTGTAAAACATAAATATAAGCCAATCAACCAAACAAAAAAATGAAGTTGCACAGCCTGAGCTGCGATTTCTCAACAACTGATGTTGGCATAGCCACAAAAACTGAAGTGACAATACAGAGTATTAGAAGCCCACACTTCCCACCTAAAGGCATTCACAGGCCCAGAGCCAGAAACACAAAAGCGTATCAAGTTAAATTCTGAGCTTAATCATGAAAATAACTTGAGAAACAGCAGGTGGGTGCTACTGGAAAAGAGAAGATTTTCTGGCATACCTTGAAACCAGTTTCTCACCGACTGGTTATTAGTGTTTCAGGTTTGAATCTGAGCGAGTGGGTGGCATTCATTCCTCTGCTCCTCACAGCCTCATTACCTTGGCCAGGGCTCCTCAAGCCCTGATGAGGTTGGGCTTCCCTGCTTCCCCTGGGTACAACACATCACATGCAGGTGAGCCAGCGAGCATGTGATATGCTCGCAGTTTTGCCCATGGCTTGCGAGAGCAGGGGAAAGGAGAAACACTCCTGACTCACGTCACAGGCACCAAGAGCCGGGTGGGAGAGACAGTTCCTGCATCCAGCGCTTGCCACGCTGACCTTCCCTGCCCCTGAGCTCCTTCAGCAGGACGCTCATGGGCTCTGTGACTCTCATGTGTCTTTCCTTTTCCTGTCATTTCCTCCTTCCCCATTTTCTCCAGAGCTTCGTAAAGGCAGGGCAAGGCCATACCGAGCTCCTTCTGCCCAAGGGACTCAGACCCCATCATTTGGTTCAGCAGAATAAGTACGTCGTGCCTGAGGCGAACCACGAGCCACTCCCTGGGTGAACAACCAACACTCACCAGGAGCACGAAGAAAGAAAAAAGAGCTTTCCAAGAAAAGCCAGGCTGCAAGAGAAGGCACAACAGCAGCTCTGCAAATCTATCAAAAGACACTGCAAAGAGGAAACTGCTGAGAGCTGTTCCAGTTGAAGCAAGAGAGAAGTAAGGCGCTGAAGGAAGCGGTTTTTAACAGTGCCAGAAGTTTTACAATTAATGGTTTATGAGATTTTGGAGTCTCCATTAGAAAAAGTTTCAAAACCAAGCCCAATACACTTCTTGCAAGCACTTCTAGTCCTGCTACTTGAAATCAGACAAGGCAGACATTCAAGCACAGACACTTCCCAGTACTAAGCATCTTCGACTACACTGCAAACCAGAGCTGAAGGATCACTCCCTCACTCACTTCTGTGCTTCCTTGTTGCAACATTTCATTTCACCAGAGCAAAACGGACAGAAAGAGGAGCCAAGCCCTGGGGTTAGCAATAGTTCTAAGTTCTCTTAACATCAATTTAGATTTGTGGAAATTACTTGTTACTGCACACACAAAGTCCTTCAGTATCAACCTCAAACTTATGTGTGATGTCCCACCAGTTCCAATACTGGAGGATTTACTTCACAGGGTTTGTGGCACACTAATAGTTATTAACGAACAAAATCGAACAGATGAGAGTGGCAAACCATTTCATGGCTAGTTTGTTTCCAAATGCAAATAGATCCCCTTTTCATCAAGACAAAACAAATGTCAATACCTATAATTTTTAAATAAAATTAGTGGCCACTTAAAAACGCCAAAAATTTGCCCATTTAAATATGTTCTGCTTTAACAAATTCTGAAGGAGCTGTGGGGATATAAGAGAACCAGCTGTGGATTTGTCTGATGAAACAAGTCAAACACAGTAAGGTCCCCTACCAGCTGGCAAAGTAACACAGGCAACATTACACAAACTACAGCTCTACACTCCAAAACATTCTTTATTTTGCAATGCATGTAGACAGTCATACAATTTTACTGGGAAGGGCAGGAAGAAAAACATGCCTGAGACAGTGCAGTGGCAACCAAGGAACATCTTGAGACACTTCAAAAAGCCAGCAGAATAGT
Source organism: Trogon surrucura (assembly GCA_020746105.1). NCBI lineage: Eukaryota > Metazoa > Chordata > Aves > Trogoniformes > Trogonidae > Trogon > Trogon surrucura. The sequence goes on along the minus strand of CM036621.1, from coordinate 46,331,916 downwards.
TTCTGTTGGACTCAGCACTTGGAGAGGAAGGAAAGATGTGAAAAGCATCCTCTGGGAAATCCCTCCAGCTTCCATACACAAATATATACATTTTTAACCTTTTACAAAGACATGCTTCAGTCCCACAACTGCACTACTCTATTAGGGCAAAGGAGAGGGTACTCAAGGGCAAGGAGGGAGATAAAAGGTTTCACTATGCAACTGATTTTACATGGGTGCGGCTCACTGATTTGATTAGCTCACTTATTTGCATTACTTAATTAGTCGGAGGCCCTGCTGGGGTTTCTGTGCATTAGACCTTATAACGTGCAATGAAAAAGTTCTCCTCACCGTTGCCCTGGCAGGTCAGGGAAGGAAGTAACCGCAGATGGAAAACCAAATACTTTCTGCAGCCTTCTGGAAACACCCACGAGAGGGCAGCACGTACCAGCATACGGAACATGCAGCCCACCAGGAACATGCTAAAAAAAAACCAACCCTCTTTTTCCAAAAAGAAAAATGAATGTAGGCATGCCTAACTGTGGAAGGTAGGGTACCACAAGCTCTCTTCTACTTGAGCACTGGAAAAAAAAGTGAGAAAAGCAGCAGCTTTAACGTTCATGAACTAGCCTCCGAGTTTGGCATGTGATGCTCCGGGATGCAATTCCAACAGTGAAAACACACAGCAGACTCCCTGCAGTGTTTGTTTGGTCCTTACACATCTGCCCTCTGTCTGGCACTGGGCCTGACATGTTTTCATGAGTAGAGTCTGTTCAAGCTGTGACAGGAGATTTGTGTCTGTCTTGCACTTGTGGAGTTAATGTGAAAAAAATCATGCCCAAACTCATACATCGTTGTGAAAAGATATAAAGGTGCTCTTCCCAAGCTGCCCAACATATCACCCACAATTTCCTCATCCATTTGAGAAAAGCATGAGCACAAAGCTGGCACAGGAGCTGTTGTGACACGTTTGATCAGTGCCCTAATACCCCAGCACCAAATGAAGATTCAGAACAAACACCAGGCACATTCATCATCAGATGTCCAAATACAAATGCTAACTTGACAAGGGTATTCCCAAGGCATGGGGAAACAAAGCTCAACCACAAGAACAATTAAATTGCCAGTTTGTTGCGTTGCAAGATCTTAAAACAGCCACACGCTGCCAAGAGAAGAAATTATTTCATCTATGATGACAAGAGCCTTGTACAGGAGTCGCTCTCAGCCTCCGCCAGGGTTCAATGAAAATTTGAGTCCTTAACACAAGGCAATTTACTCCCTTCTACAGCTGCAAAGTAGAATTTTCATACAATATCTTAATACACTGCTCTTTAATTATATGCTTTCCTTTAACTCCCTCCTACACTCTGCAATTAATAATCCTTTCTTAATACTTGTACTAGTACAAAGCCATAAGGAAAACAAGCAACTTAACTGTATTTCCTCTTTCAAAGAAAATCTGATTTTGTTAGTTTTGCGGGGTCTAAGTCACCAGATGCTGTCCTTCACTTGCTACACAAAGAAACCTCTAAGATACTTAGAGGGCATGTGAATCATGACTCGCTTCTTTCAGATATCACTCAACACTGCTCTTCTGTGATCTGTCTTCACCCTTTGAGAGAAAGGCCATAGAAAAGGAACTTTACCTCTAATTTTAGGAGGTATTTGAAGCAACAGCACAGAAAAGTAAAAGGCAAAGAGTATCAGAAGCCTGCAAAAATAATTAACTCACTACTCCAATGCATGTCACAGCAATGACAGAAATTCAGAGGTAGATATTCAATTTTTAAAATTCCCACATTTCTATTAACCTGTGAGATACAAATTATATTCTTTCCACATTTCTGCTTAGATTTAGTTTTTAAAGTGTAGTAACTATACTACACTTGCTATCTGCACATTCAGGCAAAAGATGAAGTACGAGCGAAATGGGAAGCCCGTCTCACTACAGCATGAGGTTCTCTCTATCAACAGTCTCACAAGTGTAGATAAACTTCATATGGAGTTATCCAGAGAACATTTTGTTTATTCACATGATTTCAGAGTGGCAATCCTGATACTTCTTCCGTAACGTAAGGGTAAAAGTGTAGGTCTGGCCTCATTTCTACATACATGTCAGTGGTTTGGTTCAATATATTTTGGAGTTTGAAGAGCTACCTCTCTTTTCAGCGTTGCTCTGGGGACATTCGCAGCCCCACCAGTAGCACTGCACAGCTGAACGGGAGGATGGATAATCATGGAGTATTTGCAAAGAATCTTTATAATCAAATTTGATTCTATTCCAGCAAGGCACTTTCCACTATCTGAGTTTGATCTCTTCACATCCAGCTAGACAGACAAGGATCTTTAATAAAAACAAAAATGAAACAAGCAAAACAAACAAACAAACCAACAACAACAAAAAAAAATCACCCTTCACCTGCTACACTTGATATGTTATTATGGAGAAAAAACAACAGAACTTCAATACTTCATTCCATGAAGTAGGATTAAAGCTTCTATTTAGGATTATTTACTGGGAGCCAGGGGAAAGGAGGCAAAAAGAGCTTACTGAGCAGTTACTCAAGTTTGCTTGATTCCTTTCCCCCCTATACTCTGTTCAGCCAGCTTCTTGATTGCTGGAAAAACATTTAAAAGTAGTCAGCCTACGAAATTAGTCTCAATTTTAGGAAAAAAACCCCACAAAACAAACAAAAACCTCTAACCACAGATAATTTAAACAGTGCCACATATAAAACTTGTTACAAGGTTGCTCTGTCAATAAGCTTTGTTGAAGGATGTCACGCTGCCAGGTCAGCAGAGAAACCACCATGCCAACTGCACAAATACTCTGTTCTAAAACAAAATGCTTTTTCCTGTGATCACCCAAGAATATGAGTGCTCACAAAAATACTTTCCTAAGGGCCACAGATCACAGCACTTAAGAAATGGCTTGTGCTTCATTAATGGGATGGGATCTAGTCATCTGGAGTCTCTTGCCTTATCAATTACCAGCAACTGCAAAATGCTACACCACATCACAGTGCCAAGCATCAGTATAAAAGTCTGCTGCCATTGTTGATTTCTGATTAAAAAGACAAGTCAGAGAGCAAATATAAACACACCTTCAAAAACTCAAAGCTTTAACAATTCTCCCTGAGATGTGATGCTAAGTAACATTCAGTTACTGGAAGACATCATACTTACTAAATTCTTAAATGATGGAAAGAAACATCATCCTGCTCCAGCCACGGCCCCTTGTCAAACTTCAGGTACTCGATGTCTTCAATCACCTGGAATCAGAAGATCAAAAGTCACAAAAAGAGGTGGTCTGATCAGAACATCCAAAAATCAATGAACAGCTACCCCCAAATCAACAAAATAATCAAAATATACTATTAAACAAGACACCCAGCAAAAAGGCTTCACTGCTAAAGCTGTGTTAACAATGCAAACATTTAGAGCTAACATATCTCCCAGCTGTAATTCTGGAGGTTGTGGCCCTGCCATAAGCACTGGGCAGACACCTGGGGGCCAGCTCCAAAATTCCTGATGCTGTCAGCCTTGTAAGTAGAGGATGGCAGGAAATAAATCAGTTGAGACGTGCCTTATTTCCAAATCCGTACCTGAACCAAGGCACTCTTCCTCCACCTGCCGTTGGGGCCGAAAGGAAGCAAAGAAGGTACAATCCCACCTCTAAGGTAGAACGAGAAGGGAAGTCGAAATTTAACCCCCTTTTGTTGCAAACAAAATCCGTCATGCTACATCAGGAGCTTCTTGTTTCTATCTCTTTTTTTTTATTTTGGTCTTTTATTGGGGGTTTTGTTTTGTTTTTGTGAAGTCTTTTTGTTTTATTTTGTTTTGGTTTTTTTCAAAAAGGCTCAGTGGCATATTAACTGAGACACGTTGAGGAGCAACTGTGGCAATTGCCTCCCGGTGGTGTTGTGTGTGATTCCCATCACAGAAACCGAGGCGTGTTTCAGGCTGGAAAACTGAACCACACTTGAAGTAGCTGTAATGACAGAAGTCTAAAGGCTCACGATTTCGTCGGTCATCAGGACCTACCCATGCATGTGTGCACCCCAAGCAGAAAGGGAAAATTCACAGCTCAGCACCCAGAACCATTCAAACAAGTAACACCAGCTCAGCAAATCATTCCTTCAGCATCCCCAAGCTTACCAGTCACACATTTGAGCTTCATTTACAGCCCGGCTCCACCACAGAACAGACCTTTGCTGGTCCACTGGGTAATTGCTTAACACGAGTCTGAGGTTGTCACACACAACTGACTAGATTTGAAGGAAACCTGAACTAGTGTCGGAAGGATGCCCTCAAGGTGTATGATGAGGTGGAGATGCTAGTATTTTTGAAGCAACTTGGGAAGGAGTGGATTGTTAGAGCTCCAAACACCACTTTTCAGAGGCCTTTTCCAGAAGGAAAGCATAAAGCTCTGAGGTCAGGACCAAAATCCTGATGACATGTTGTTGACCCATAGACAAGTAAACAGATGCCAGGAATAAAATGGTAGAACAATAAACGAAAAATGTTACTATTATTTACTGTACATTAAATCCTCTATAATTATTCCCTGCAATCACAGCAAACACTAAATCCCATCTATTACCACTTAAAAGGCAATAACAAAGTGCTGTTACAAAGTAGTTTCCACTATAAAGGTCCACTCTACTACTAGTACTATGCCTTTACAGCAAGAAATAATGGCTTAGAGATACGACTGCATGATCATTTTCCTCACAGAATGTTCAGGGTTGGAAGGGACCTCTGGAGACCATCTAGTCCAGCCCCCCTGCCAGAGCAGGACCACCTACAGTAGGTCACACGGGAACACGTCCAGGCGGGTTTTGAATGTCTCCAGAAAAGGAGACTCCACAACCTCCCTGGGCAGCCTGTGCCAGGGCTCTGCCACCCTCACAGTGAAAAAGTTTTTCCTCATATTCTTGTGGAACCTCCTATGTTGCAGCTTGTACCCATTGCCCCTTGTCCTGTCATTGGACATCGCTGAAAAGAGCCTCAAGGCATCTGTATTTCTTAAAGACTAATTTAGCTGATAAAGATTTAAAAATAGGTTGATGTGACATCACCAAAGCGTATTTAAAACTTCAAGCAAGTTTAGATGCTCTTGCATCATTCTTGATCTTACAAAAAGGCAAACTTGGAAAGTCAGATACTGTAGCTGAGAGCACAGGAAACCTACTTTTCACATAAAGAAAAAGCCAACAAAATATCCACCTGCAGATGGAAAAAGCATTTCAGTCCTCAAAAACAGTACAGAAACTACACCATATATATTTAGAAGTTTTCAATAATGTATTTAGAAACTGCTTCTTCCTGCCAAGCCTCTGTAACGTAATTCCCCAACATAAGCATTGAAAGATGTAAAGAGAAAGGATGTGTACGGTAAGTCAGTTCAAACATCCATTATATATTTTAATTATTTAATTTAAAAGCTGAACTTCCACCATACTTCCCATGAGGTATGCAAAAGCTATTACTTCTCTACTTCACAGCAAAGCTTTGGAAACTCACCGCTATGGTTGATGACAGGACTAATAACAGAGTTGCTAACAACAGGGCTCAGAATATGCTGCAGGGAAAAAGAAATCTGTATCCAAGTTAGTTTTGCACACTCTTATTACTATATCAGCAGATAGCTCTCCCAGCAGCTCGTTAACAACGGCATCAGTCTCCCAACCAGGTCAGAGGAACAGTTTCCTCATTTATAAGGAATGCTCCGGCACCCCTGGGGAACTAACAGCAAATTAATGATTTAAACCTGATCGCAGCACTACTGATCCTAACGTCCAGGAGAGATCAGGTCTTAACATATCACAGAGCATGGTAGGACTCATAAAAACTGTCTTCAATAACAAAACCCTTTTCTGTAATCTTTGCAAGTAAGGCAATACAAACAGCTTCCAACTTCTAAGCTCGTTTCACAGTGATCTGGCAAGTGCAGTTGCTGGAAAAGCTGGGGAGTGTCTGGCAGGAGAAGGTGACACTACTCTTATTAACATCATTTCTGGGGACAAAGACACCAAACCCCAACAGGCTGTTCTGTCAGCTGACTTCTCCCCAAACTCCTTCCTCACAGGTTGTTTCTTTAAGCAAGAGATGGACACAAGAAGCAATCCGGGCTACATCTTACAGAGTCCAGGCCACGGTTTGCAGGAAGGAGCTCAATCCACATAGAGCACCTACAACTGAAAAAATCAGGCGGTTTAGCTCTGGGGATTTCAATTCTGTGCTGGTCTGTCAGCAGCCTCCCATTTTCATCATCTTCTCCAGCTCAGGCAAGCTGGTGACACTGAATAAAATCGACACATAAATACAAACCACAATCCACAAGGCATGGAGGAGCTGAAACAACTTTGGTTAAGTTTTTAAGTTATTTCTTTCCTAGCACCACCCTTTTTAATACCCAGGGCTCTAAATACTTTTAAACTTAGCTTACTTTCTATTCCCGTTTTATCCTCATGTAAAAGCAGCCTGAAACATCCTAACGAATCTCATTTCAGCACTTATTACACCTTTAGCCACTGTAACCAATGTTAATTACAATATGAAACCTCAAACGATTTTTTTAAAAACACACTTTAGACACAGAAGCAATTTCTAAGTTGCGTATGTCTGCTGTGCAAATCCAAAGCCATTAAACCATAAGGTCATCAACAAAGAATTAGGCTCCCGAATCACATGGCAAATAAAACGTACACTGAAGCTAACAGTTAAACATTGCTATCTATCAACAGGATACACCTGTGTAAACAAACACCCTACAAGCCAAAACCAAATCCCTCCTGTCAACCCCAATTTCCAAATTTCATCCCAAAAGTAAACCAAATTTGAACAGAAGGCCAGGCGGGGGTGGGGGGAAGCAACTTTATTCTCTGAAGTGGAAAGAGTACCAATTGCTATAGCTAATATCTAGCAATGAAAATCATACCATCTTGTACTTCAGAATAATAACCCTACCTCTAGTTCAGTTTTGTCCAAATTAAGAACTACATCAGCGCATACTGATGGCCCTGTGTATAGTGACGACACAAGATTGTTAAGCTCGACAGACCCTCTACTTGAGCAACGAAAGCTTCAGACTGGCTTCACACCCTGATTAAAATATCATCTCTAGCAATGCAGTTTACTAAAAAAAAAAAAAAAATCTATGGAGGAAATAAACTGCTGTATTCTAACCAGTTCAAGACTTGCTCAGAGAAAAGGAAGGGGAGAAAACAAGAAAATAATGCCCACATCCTAACTTTCTCTTATTTCTTCTAGCAAACATCCTTTCTGAAACACCATGGTTCTCAAATCTTATCCTTTCTTCTATGTTATCTAGGAAAAAAATAACTATAATTGCTCAATATTCTCATCTATACCTTGACCTCACGTGTTTGTGCATTTCGTCTTCTCATTTCATTATTTTGCTCCCACCACCCCAAAAAAAACCCCATAACCTAGAAACACGACAGAGAACGTATTATTCAGAGGATGCTGATCCTTCCTGACACCGAGGATGCTTCTCACTGCAAAGCTGAATCTTCCCTGTTGCTGCAAGTGTGTGAACTTCAACAAGGAGTGCTTTCCTGCTGCTCTATGCCTTACCTATCACAGAACCAAGGGCACCTCTACTCTGCTAGCACTAAAGGATTACTTTATTTTCTTTCTATGCCCATGAGAACAATGAGGCTATGTTCTCAATTTTTCACAAGGGGTACTCACAAGATTGAAACCTCAGAGATTCAAAAGCTTTTTGGCAACAGTAGTTTCAGGATTACGACAAAATGTGAAGGTTTACCTTCTTCAGTCATTTTTTTTTCCCCTTCCTGAAAAAGACACCCAAGGACTCATGTCAGAACTGTCAGTTGGTAAAGGCTGCCAGATAGCTATGTGCATAAATATAGTTGATCTCAGAACAAAGGGTTTCTTTGAAGTTTGAAAATGAGGTGTGTTGGAACATATTGCAGTCCTCCAAATGCAAGCAGTTATCTTCTTGAAGCGTGGTTTCACAGTGAACTTCTATTTACCTACTATCACACTGAAGCCACCAGCCCTTTTTGGGTATAAAACAGCCTCACAAGTTACTGGTTAATGATGACAACCGAGTGTCCAGAAATCCAGCCATAATAAGGTAGGACTCAAAATGTGGGGCACAACCATATTCTTGTAAAGGGAACTAAAAGGCTGCAAAGCAATGCAGCTAACAGGGGTTAACTTTTTAGGACGAGGAAAGTCTTTATCAATATTTTCTGCTTCATAAAGCTCTTGCATGGGAACACGAGGACATGTAATGTCCAAGGCTCGCTAAAAACCACGCTTTGCTCCTCCAAACAAAGTCAAACTTAAGAGAATTTACTTGCAGACTTGAACTGAAACAGATTTGTCACCAACTCCTGTAGAGGAAACCAAGCTCAAAGATCCAGATCTTTCAGCCTCTTGCTCACAGGGCTGCTCTCAGCAACCACCACCTTGGAAAAAAAAACTCCCCACGGTTTTACAGGTTCCCATGACATTACGTGGTGTGGAATAATCTCTTTGGTCAGTCCGGGTCAGGTCCCCTGGGTGTGTCACCTCCCAAACTTCTGCACGCCCCCAACCTAATCGCAGGGGCAGAGACAACAGTCTTGGTGAGCAACAGAGACAGTGTCGATGCTGTGCAAGCACTGCTCAGCAGTAGCTAAAATACTGGCACGGTATCAACACAGGGTTGGTCAGATCTAAAGCACAGAACCATATGGCTCCTAGCAGAGAAAATTAACTTGATCCCAGTCAAACCCAGCCCATCAGAGAGTGAGCACAGCAGTAAGAGGCTGCATCTGCAACACTTAGAAATGTTCAAATAGGCTTTTTTTTTTAATAACTCTCACAAAAGCAGTAAGCAGTCAGAAGCCTCCCTCACTATGCATGCCAAGCTTAGGTTAAGGGTCTTTAGCTTAAGCACCGAGTTGAAGGTTTAGCTAGGAAATGCTCTAAGACATGTCCCATGGCAAGACAGAAGTGCTGCCACAAAACTACACCCAAATCGCTGCAATAAAGCAGTCTGCTACCTGCTGAATGTCATACATCATGCAGGTGGGTGGAGAGGTGCTGGAATAAATAAATATTGTTTTCCTTTTGCACCTGATTTGAGAAAGCCTGTTACACTTACCCAAAATTCTCCCCTTCACCAAACTAGTAAGTTTTCCATTGCAAGGTAATCACTCTGCCACTTTTCTCTTCCCAGATGATTTGGGAACTAATTGCATACTGCTGTGTAAAGGTCTGGACCTATTTCCTAAAGAAAAAAGCAATATAACCGGCCTCATACTCCTTTTCCCCTCCAACAGAGGAAAGGAGGGCATTAATTGGACTCTGGATGGATTATCAGAGCTTTCAAACAAGAAGCAGAGGATGAAAATACTAAAATTCAGCAAGATATATGTGAAAATATAGTTTTAGTGCAGCTGACATCCTTACTGTTAGTACAGAATTCAGGTGAACTTTGAGGGATTCACCATGTAGCCTCCAACCCTAAGACTGAAACGGCCCACTACAAACCGGTCCAAAACTGCAAAAACCTTGTCACTCTTCTCAGAAGGGAACAGCAGCTACAGAGAAAAAGTTAACAAAGCAAAAGGCTTCTGTTATCCCACTACTAACCTTTCACAAGCAAGAATATTTGCTGAAATAAGGCAAATATATTACACCTACTTCAAAAAACAACACAGCTGAGTAGGAGAAAACTGATCTCGCACTAATCCTGTCACATAAGAGATGGTTTATTTCTAGCAATGAGAATGCAATTTATCTGGCTTGCTCCAGGGGGAACGCGTCTGGTAAAACTCTTTGGAGAAAAAATTGCAGTTTAGACACCACATGCTAGCTCATACAGATGAGTAACCCAAGGTTACACAATTTCTAACAGCTCTGATTATCCAGCTCTTCGCGAGAAACAAATAATAACTAGCTTTTAGAAAACAACAGCTATTTTATCATATATGAACCTGGAAACAACCTGCATCGTGGGAAGATGCACAATGGCAAAAGCCCACAGAGACACACTTGGTAGACAAAATTTCAGCCGAATGCTGGGGGTGATTTACCTCTTGATTCATGCCACTAGTTCCCAAACTGAGCTACGCAGAGCCTTGCCCATCCCACCAGCCACTTCAAGCAAGGCTGCTGACTGAACAGCCAAACACTGCACAGCCCAGCAGGGACTTGGGCAAATGTTGTTTCAACCTCCCCCACAAGATTTGCTTGGAAAAATTTGGGAACAATCACGTTACACCAGAAAAAGACACTAAAAATAAAAATTATTAGTGATAATCAGGTGGTCTACAGGAGGCTTTCCTTGCCCAATCAGCCAGGTATCTTGGCAAAAGGGATAGGGGGGGTGAGACATTTCCACTCTCCTGACAAAATGACACTCGCTCATTGAAATTTTCTAGCACAGACCCAGCCCAGATCTTTGCCACAGCAACAAACACCAAATGCATTAAGTAGTTTGGTAAGTTTGCTATCTAGGACAACATGTTCTCTTTACATTTCAGTCTTGGTAGTTTAAAAAAATAATTAAATCAATATACACATCAACTCTTACCTTCTCCACATCCTCTATCTCAGCTGCTGTGTACTGCAGCACTTCACTGGTCTCACTGCAAAGAGGAAAAAAATTTAACTCTACTGATACAACTGCTCTACCCACCATCTTCCCCCTGCTATATATTGAAGCAGAAATGAAGTTAAACAGCACAAACACAGAACCACAATCATCACAATTTTTTAGAATTCTTACAGAGTTCCTGCAATAGGATTCCTATGAAGTCTGTAAGTTGCTTCCTTCCTTGTGGAAAATTGTTTAAGGGTAAATGGCCTGTGGTATCTACATAGTTTCAGATCAAAAGAACTGGAAAAAAAAGAGATCCCACCCGTGAATTTGTTTCCATTTCACTAACGGAGATACTTGCCCTAATTACAATTGCCCAATCTATTTGAAGCTGAGTGAAGTTTTCAACCAGTCTAATCCAAAACTTGAGCAAATCTTCCTTTTCACAAGTAGATTAATACCTGTGGTTAATTTTTAAGAGAAGAATACATTCATTCGTCAATATTTACCAAGACTGAGCCAATAGGGTGCAGGCAGCAGAGTCTGCTAAGTATAAAAACATTTAAAACAGGTAGTAGCTTCCTGGTTACAAGACTCTTACCCATACGGCAGCCTTCATAGAAAAGTCACTTGCAGGACAGGGCCACAATAGGAGTTCCTATATGAACACGTTTCACTACTACACATGCACAGCCACCCTCAGTAACTGTTCCAAAAATCTCCTCCTGTTGCCCTGGAAGACTCTTCTTCAGCTAACAAAAACTTCAGATGAAGTAAAACGGATGGCAAATGTTCACACTATACCAAACAACACACAGAGCAAAGCTGAAGAGCATCGAGAAGAATTTGCAGGCTTTTTGCTTAGCACAATCACTTCCAAGTTTAGTCAGGATTAAGGACGGCAATCTAAGTTTCACTAAATAGTCACATTATCAAAATAACTTGTAATTGCAGCAGTCCAAACTAGTTCCTGGGCTGCATTATCACAGGCCAGTCAAAACAGCTCTGGTAAGTAAGTTTACAAAATGCCTTTTACACCTATGAAACCCCAAGCTCCTGAGGTCAGCCATTCAACTGGTGCTCTGTTCTGGTTTGAGAATACCAGGATAAAAGTTTGCTGGGGCTGCCTGGAACATGTGACATGCTCCTAGGAGCGAAACTGCTTAAAGAGTTTGTTCTCAACTTGAGAACAAAGCAGAGAGCCTCACATGACTCTTCAGTCACAGAAAGAAAATAAATGGCCCCTTTTCACAAGGAGCTGCTGTGACAGTGTAGCTCCACCTCACATCTTCAGTATCAACTGTGAGTAACGAAACGGAGAGGTCAGGCTTCACCACAGGCTTATATTGGCAACTGCACTAACAACGCAGGTCAAATCACTCGATACTCTGAAGCTTATTGGGGCTTTCATTAAGAGAAGACAGCTGCTCAGTGGAAGCAGTACTGGATATGAAAGAGAACATTAGCAATCTTAGGGCTTTGGTCCAGGAAAAGAAAAAAAAAGAAAAATCAAGGAAAAAAACAAAAGCTGCCTGTTCAAAATCATAAGGTAGTACCTCCACAGCACCAGGGTCACAAACCACTATCAAAAGAAAATTTGAAATACATTCATAAACACATCAGATTAGAGAGGAAGCACCAATTTTAAGACAGCCAAATGTCCGCTATGAAGCATATCACTTCAAGCAGCACTGAGTTGATCCAATCAAATGGAATAAGGTAAAAGGAATTTTGCTAGGTAAAGAACAAGACTATTTTCCTGCTGCCTTTCAAGAAGAGCAAGAGAACAAGCAAACATAAGCTCGAGCACAGAAAATATGCAGGACTTTGTTCAACAAAGCCTGTTTGAACCAGGCTTTGGTCGTTCTGAAGCACCAGGAAATCAAATAATTCTTAGTCTGCCAAGAGGCTACTAGCCAGGTATGAATATTGTTCACTGCAACACTGCAAGCCAGCAGGCAAACAGTTAAAGACAGGTGAGATTTCTGTACATTTATCAAATATACAAAGCTGTCAGTGAGATCCAGAGATGCACAAAGCTGACATCTGACACATTCACAACTCCCCCACATCAAGGGGACAGAGACATCCTTCTTCAGACCCAAGCACACAGATTGATGTGACAAGCTACTGTAAGCCCCTCCGCTGACGAGGGTGCCTACCAGAGGGTGTTTGCTTAACAAGTGTATTGACCATGGACAGAAAGAGTTGAAATCACAGCAGGACCAGCTAGCTCTAGTGTTTAGCCTCACTAAACACCGCAATGTATTTCTGGGCCTCGATCAGAAGAGCAAGCAGTATTTTTCTCCTCGCCCGTAAATTCAAAACGGTTTTGCCCTCGGGGGAATGACAGTCCTAAGACTTCCCATCCTCCCCTCTTCCTCCTTAGACCCCGTTTCCTTCTGAGAGCTGTGTGCTGGCCGCAGACTTGTGGGGAACACACTGGGAGGCAGCTGACCATACATCACACCAACAACTTCTGCCCTGCGTGAATGACAAGCTCAGCGTGAAGTTATTCAGTTCAAGTGCTGACAGCGCAATTACACTGATTTACCTTGGGAGCTGGAGCAAGCAAGGGGAAACAAGGGGGCTACAATATACCTGAAGATCTTGTTTGACTGAGCTTCATGCACACACCAAACCTTGCATGGTTAGAGATTGTCATGACGCAAAGCAGGCCTGGCTCTGTGACCTTTAAGAGTTTGCTTTCCAGGAAGCTATTTGTCTGAGGGACCAAGACTGCTTAGCTGCACACGGTTTTAGATTTTTAAGACAGTTTTATTTTTGACAGACCTCTTCTCTAGGAATTGCTACAATGGGCAGACTGCAATAGTCTCCTCAGTCTCCTCATCTCAAGTTTGCAGTGCACATAATTCTTGTTTCCCAGCTAGAGAAAGCCAGGGGAGCCCAGAGAAGAGCATCTTTAGTGTCTCAGAGCAGGTAGCAGCACAGTCTTCATTTAACAGCACCGACAAGTGCATCAAAGGCTTTTGACATGTAAAAGCTGCCAGGAAAAGCCTCATGAGGTGGAGAAACAGAGGCAGAAGAGGAAAAAGCCCATACCTGGAAATCTCTTTCTCCTCTCATTCTGTATTACTATCAAGAAACTAGCCAAAGCTATGACAACTGAAATGTGGTTTTAGGACAGAAAAACCCCAAACTTTCCAGAAAAGCCTCAAGTCATGCAAACACAAACACACTGCCATAGCTACAGCATTCTGGACATCACAGCAAGAAAGCACTCCAACCACTGCTGCAAGCTAACAAGAAGAAGCAAAGGTGTCGACACTAACCACGTACCAAACACTGCCAGAAAGGGAGAGAGAACTTGTTTTCACAGAGCAAACAGACCCAATTCCTGGCTTTCCTCCTGAAGTACTCTTTTAACTATGAAAAAGTTTATGCTTCCCTGTATATGACTCCATGACCACAGAATGAAAAAACCATACTGCAGATCAGGGCTCATCAGCTTTGCAACATACTAGGCAGGTCAGTTAACGAAACCAAATGAATTATTGTACAACACCTCATCCATTCTGAATCTGTCGAGAATCAAAGAACATTGCTCTATAAAGCTCACATCTAAAGAGACTTAATTTTTAACCTTCCAATATCCTAATGCTGGCATCAGGCTTCTCAGATGGCAGAGATAACTACAAGCACCTGTACAAGTACACACAGTTATTCCACCATGCACGCAATACCCCATCATTAGGGCACAATATTGTTGCCCTGAGCACAAAGAGGATTTCTCACATGACAGGGTTTTATTTGCTTATATTGCCAGAGACTCTAGGATTTGCTCACATTTTTACTCAAAAGATTCAGACAAAATAGTTTGGTTTGCTAACCTGATCTCCGGTAAGAAGACTTTCTTGTAAGCATCCTCAATATTCTGGAGATACGAAGGAGACACCTTTTTCTCATATGGCTAAAAAGAAATAGAAAACAATGCTGTGAAATGTGTTTTCTTTCTTTTACCACTAGCACAGACTCCAGTCTAAGCAGAAGGCACTGGTACATCATCTGTCAAGATCTCACTCCTGTATTAGCTGCCCAGCAAACCACATGTGCATTAATGACAATTTTAAGAATGAAAATTCAGAGTAAGACATTTGGAATGTTTAGAATTTCTCATATGGTACCAAATATCTAGAGTACCCTGAGGAACAAGTCAGTCTGCACTAACAGCTGCTTTACAATGTACTACTATGTCCATTGTTTTAATAATTAGCTGTATGAGTTTTCTGATACGCTAGTGAATCTAGACAGGGAAAAGCAAGTTCAACAGCAAAATATAAAAGATGAACAAACTTTCTTGTAATTTATTTCCGTTTGTTACAGTAATCACCTCACTTTCCTTGAGCTCCCATAAACTAGAAATCCCATACATCAGTCTCAGAAAGTTTAACTTTACAAGGATTGATTAATCCTAGCTACTTGCATATTCAAGTTATACATAAGCATCCAGGAAAAAATGGAGAATCATATAACATTGTCCAAGTCTGCCTCTTCAGTGACAGGGCCAATGTCTGAAACTGGAGAAGTGGATGCATAAATCCATGTGCAACAACCATTCCAAAAAATCTTAATCCTTGAGATTTCATGGCTATTATAGCTGCTGTTACACAGCTCACCACCAGCTGCATCTGCCACACAGGGTACCTTAATGCCACACCTGCAAAATGTCACAAATTTATCTGCATGTTCCTTCAGCTCAATGATACAATTAAATTACACTTTCTGCTCAAAATATCCATTCAAGATGCCCATTATGCTGGAAGGATTTATATTTCTGCTAGTTAGGCCCACTGGAGGGCTTTTCTTCTTCCAGTGTCCTGCAACAGCAGCATGCTGAATTCCAACCAAACACTTCATCTGCCACTTTCCAAAAATACCATCCCCAAACAAGCTCTACTGTTCAGCACTGCCACTGCCCCAAGGAAGTTACAAGTTACAGCAGCAATTTCGGCCAGGTCTCAAAAATGCCACTGACCATTACGCTCAGAAGGGCAAAGAACTCTCAGGTTCCCACGATACATTAAGACACTTCTAATTCCATCACTGAAGTTGCTAAAACAAGAAAGCCGTGGTTTTACTACACAGAAGTATCTTGTTCATGAAAGCACAGAGGCATGGCCTGAACTGCTGGAGGGCAGAAGGGGAAAGTCACTCGACCAACAGACTAAGCAATTCAGGCCACACAGACCACAAAGCAGCAAGGGCAGCCTTCCATTTACGGCTCTGAAGTCACTTCCCTTTGGCAATCATCAGTCTCCCTCTTAAATGAGCAGGAAACTGCAAAACAAAACACTGCTAGGTCACCCAGGCACACTAACATACACATGCATGCTTCAAGAAGCAGGCATCATCAAGCATTTAAGAGACCTGAGAATTTTTTCATAATAAATCAAAGTTTTCTTTGAATCTGTCAGGCTTTCCACAGTTAAATATTTCACTTGACTACAATTTCCCTCAGCCTTTGAACAAGGTACACGGTAAACACCATTTAATCCTCATAACACATCTGGGAACAGTTACAAGCACATGCCCAAATATCACAGGCGAGAAAAAAAAAACACCAACAAACCAAACACCTTACTTAGATTAGTCATTATACAAAAACTCTCTACAGCTTTTCTGATCCAAGACTATTTCGATAACCCGGTAATTCAATATGCTACAGAACTAAGCTTTTTTTAAACAATAACCTCCACCCAATAGCAAAAAATGTCAGAAAATACTTTTCCAAGAGAGAAACAACGTCCCCTTCAAAGAAAGGGTGCTGAGAGCAAAAGTGAGAAGGTCAAAGACCAACAATAGGTAGGAGTCACACAGCACGACCTCAGACTAGACTGAAGTTGCCCTATGCCAAGAAGCAACTGTACTTTTTACCAACTTGGTGAGATTAGCCAGAAAGCTCCCCGGATTTTGTATCTCACGGACTACCTATATAAAATCAATTTTAAGTTGACACTTTTGCTGTGTTAATACAAAAGCACCAAGTCATAATTTTCTTAATTTCAGAAAGTTACTTGAACTTTCTGATTGCAAGTGACCCACATGAACACTGACACAAGTCTGTAAAAGCAGCCAACTGGAGAAGCTGGTGACAGGGACCTCAGCTGGGACTTCTTGCACTCAGGAAGTACAGATAACCTTAGAGTATACTGCAAGGAGCATATTACCTGGACATGACTCCTGAAACATGAGCTACAATGTCTGGTTTTCAAGAGTGCTTCTCATTACAGAAATGACAGCATGCTGATGCAGTCAAAGAAGCTGATTTTTTTTTTTTAAGGGCAATCACACCAGAATATTCACAGAGTTCTTAGGCCTAAGAGGGCAAGAAAGCTTTTCTGAAGCAGAATATGGGAATCATACACAAGGGCATGATTACAACAGACATAAACATTGGCAATAGAGAAAATCACCTTTCCTTTTTCTTGAATCCTCTTCTGCACATCTGGCACCGGTACATCTACGTAAATGACCAGGTGAGGCGGAAGGAATTCACAAATGCTGATCTCTTTGATCTCCTTGTAGTGATCAAGGCCTGTAGAGAAACAAAACCAAGCACAGTTGGGAGCTGAAGGCAGCCCAGCTGAACACACACATGTTCCAAATGAGTACAAGCACAACAGGAACAGTGTTAAACTTATAACCTCCTGGGTAATGAATCTGCAACCACATTTGATTTTCCTGCATTTGCTATTTGTAAATAAATATTTGTAATCTCCTCTTCTACCCTGGTATTAACAAGTTTAGGGTAGGCTTTTCCTCAAACAGGATTGGGGAATTTTTTAGAACAAACAGTCTTCCAGAAAGTAAGACGCAATTAAACTGACAAAGTTACAAGCACTGAGATATAAGAATCTAAGATCAATTATATCAAAGTGGGGGGGTTATTTCTGACTTCAGTTTGGAGAAACCTATTTTTTTCCCTCCATTGTTCAGCCTCTCAAAACATCATGGAGAGACCGCAGCACTCAGGTCACCTGAAGCGACCACTGCCTGGGGCTGCCTCCTGCCACAGCCTCACACACCAAATAAATGGCCTTGTCCTGCCACAGAGATGATAGTATGGCAAAAGCAGCAATGGAAAACAGTCATGTGCTTCAAGATGACTTTGCAGGAAAGTACTTCCAACCACAGGAGGAAGCCCAAGGATCAGGCAGGCATTTGCTTGCCCTCCAATGCATACACAACATCATACTGGGGTGAGGCAAATATTTCAAGAGGTCACCAATCCAGCAGCATCCTCCCCTCACCTGTTTCAGAGGCAGCCTCTCTACTACTGTTACTCAAGCACTCTGTGCTCTATACAAAAAACAGCAGACCTCTTCAAACCCTCGACAACCAGACTTGTAACTGAGAGGACAGGACTGGAGGACTTTGCTTTTGCATACAGAAAAATATATCTGAGAGGAGTGGGTCAGTTCTGTGCAACTGTGTTCTTCTACTACATCAACCAACAGCCTAAAGCTTTTTTCAGGTAATAGTCGGTCATTCGGAAGCCACACAGGCTCAGGGTAAGCATTCATTCAGTATTTCAGTAGCATGAATAGCACTTGTCTTTAAAAAGCTAAACTATCAGACTTCTGACAGATTACAGCAAAATTACTTCCTTTTGCGTACAAGTAACTTACATCGTTTGTGGATGTAGCCTTCTTTAAACATGGCATCCAGAAACACGAAGTCACTGTAGGGCGAGCGCTCCATCACCACGCCTTGGCCTGCAATTGAAGGTAGGTTCCAGTCAGCAAGGCTCAAAGAGAGTGCTGGCAGCAACATTTAAAATAATGGTTTTCTGAACGCTTTTCTAGAAATCTTAGATAAAACAGAAAAGCAAGGTTTTGGCTCACACAGACATACTGAATGTATATGCCAAACACGCCTGTCTCCCCCATATATTCTTCTCCTGTGCCTCTCCCTACAGTAGCTAAGTACTACTGGATTTAAGGAGTACATTTACATGTCTCCAAAACTTTCTGGCATTCACGTCTTTTCTGGAAAACACTTACTAAAGCATAAGCAACAGGTAAATCAGTGTCAGTGCAGGAAATTTTTTTCTCGCCAGAAGACACGTTAGAACAATACCACCACAAAATATTCTTGATGAAATCACAAAAGAGTGAAAAAGAGAGACCATCAGGAATTAGGTCTAGGGAGAGCTCTAAAAAGGCTCTACAACCACAGCTATCTTGGTACTTTTCAAATGTCTTTCCGAAAACAATCATCAGGGATTGCACAACTAAAACTAATGAAACTGGTAACTGGTACATATTTCCTCTGCTAAAAACTATACAAGATACTGTTTCAACAGAAAACGTGCAAGGTAGTTTTCTAAACGGGCTGTTAACCTGTACTTATTAAACGGGAAAAAAATTAGAGCTTAGCAATATCAGAGCCTTTCATTTTAAAATGCAGATACTAGCAAAGGACTTTGTAACAGCTTACTCTCAACTTACACTTGGAAGTTAATTTTGAAATTGAATTACTGTGAAATCTCACCTGTGGCCAGCAGATGCTCCAACGCATCAGCGTACTGTATAACACGGTTACCAAACAGCCAAGCTTGTAGTCGATACGAGTGTCCATCAGGGCATTTTGGATCGTTGTAAAACCTCTCTAGGTTACAGTAACCATTAAATTTCTCATGCAACGGTGTTCCGTCTCCCGTGATTCTGTCTAGGTAATGGATGTCTGCCTCTGGGAAATATTTCATTCCTGACAAAAAAGAAGGCCGCAAGAGAGCACCAATCAAAAAGGGTAAGTTTGGTCATCTGCAGTAAACGCCTCTTCAGCTCATTTAAATATATACCTGTACTCGTACACTATTCTTGAAAACAGCACAAAATCCTTTGCTCAATCACATCACAGTGGGGAGACAAACCCTAATTTGAAGTATTGCCACTTTGCACCTCCCCACTGCAACGTGAGCTACCATTTCAAGCAGAATTTTTTTTGCCATGCATCTTCTAATCACTTTGATGCTCCGCATACACCCACACATAAAATCCTACCTCTGAGGGTGCTCAGTGACTCTAACAGAGCTAAGAGCTCAGTGAGAAAACTTCACTACATTAGGACTGAAACTGCATTCACAAGAAATCATACCTACACAAGTATCCCATAGATCTGACAAACATCCTGGTCTCATCTCAAAGCCTCACCAGCATTCTCCCCTTATCTACAAGCCCCCCACACTAACTATGGCATTGCCTAACTAATAATTTACTAGCCAAGAATTGCTGGTTTGGTGAACTTGCTTTACACGAGAAGCAAAATTACACAGTTAAATTCCATTAACTAGTAAAGAAATAGGTAAAATAAGATGTACCTAGCTTTTCCGCTATTTGTTGTGCAAGCTTGCCCTTCCCAGAAGACAAGTTTCCCTCCACCGTAAATACTTTGCTGTACTCCGTGAACTTTTTCATAGTTCTCTCTCCCAACATATAGGCCAGCCAGCCATACTGCAAATTCTGCTCCAGGCTGGTATGAATTCTTGCCTGGAAGAAAACACAACAAAACTAGCATATTTTTCTTTGCTGAACTAGGTACACTCAGAGAGCAGCTTTTTCAGACCTTCCCCACACACTGGAGGACATACACTCACACATCTAATACAAGGAGTTTTCACAGTGAAGTTAGCACTGCCACTTCAGCTTAGTAACTGAATCGGTTTCAGGCTGAGAAGCTGTTTATAAAATGCAAGACCGAAACCAGGAAACAACTGTGAGCGCGTTTAAAGCACGGAGCAGTACTGCTCTGCCAGAACTTTTTTCTGAACCTACACACCGAAACTTCCCAGACGTGCTGAAGGTCACAGACACATGATGTGCACTGTGTTCCAAGGGAGATTCTACAGTAGGCTTTTCCTTGTTTGTTTATTGTTGGGTAGATACTAACATCAAGCTCTCTCCCAGTCTAAGGAGAGTTACAGCTTCATTTCTGCACAGTGCAGCTCCTGGACAAAGACGGGAAGAAATACCCACCTGGGCTGTAAAGCTGAAGGCAGTGCCCTACCGAGCCCTCCTCAGCGAAGCCAGGCATCCTCGCAAACACTGAATAAGCCTCATTTTGAGCAACCCAGTGACCCCACACCCGTGAGACTTTATTTACTGTTCTTCTGACTGCACCGCCACAGACCACACTCACAAGCCGAAGGTCACTGGGTCATCCCACCCTAGTCTCAGCTATTTACTTGTGCTTCTCCCTTAACTCTCGCCTCCTCTCCAACACCCCAGCGCGGGGAATGCCCCCGTCTAAGGGGCAGCCCGGCCTCGCACCCCCCCCTCCCCTCAACGCTTCCACACCGGGCACAGCACCGCTGCTGGGGGCGAGCAGAGGTCGGCTCGGCGGCCCAGCCCGCTCCTAAGGGGCGCAGAGAGGGCGTCCCCAGCACGGTGTCCCGTCCCCCCCCCCCGCTCCCCCCGCGGGGAGGCCGCGGCGGCCCGCACGCCCCAAGGTGAGCCCGCTGGGCCGCCCTCAGGGGCGCCGGCCGCAGCCAGCGGAAGGGCGGCCGGGCGCAGGGACCTCCCTCTCCCCCGGCCCCGCTCACCGCCGGCACGACGGCTCTGCCCAGGCGGCACCGAGCGGCGGCGGCCGCCGCAGCTGGGCCGAGCTTGGCCAGCGACAAGGACATGGCGGCGCCGAGGAGACGCGGCCGGGCCCGCCGCGACGGAAGGCGGCGGGCGCGCGGAGATGACGTCACGGGGTGAGGGTGGTGGCCCCGCCTCCTGTCACCTCCCCTCACAGGGCAGGGGTAAGGTCTCGGAGTGGAACCGGCGACTGAGCCGTCCCCGAACCGTGTCCCTGGGCACCTCATCTGCGCGTCTTCCGAATACCTCCACCTGTTCGCTGGGCAGTCTGTTCCAGGGCTTGACAGCCCTTTCTGTCAAGAAATTTGCCCTAATACCCAACCTACACCTCCCAACCTGAGCCCATTTCCTCTCGTCCTGTCACTGGTTACATGGGAGGCCAAGCCCCACCTCTCTACAACCTCCTTCCAAATAGCTGTAGAGAGCCATAAGGTCTCAGCCTCATTTTCTCCAGGCTAAACCATCCCAGTTCCCTCAGCTGCTCCTCGTAATTTGTTATCTACACCCTTCACCAGCTCTTCAGGCACCCTCCATCACCTCAGGGGCTTTCCTGCAGTGAGCACACCATGGAGTGGGGGCTCCAGGGGCGAGAGGGGGAGCCTCGCTCCTTCTCTGGCTTCAGGGTTGCTCTGGGGAGCCCAGTACGGGCAGAGCTGGCAGGGGGGGCAGGCAGCAGTGGAAGACATCAGCCTCTCCCACGCACTGTGCGCGGCAAACCTGGGCTTCCTCGTGCCTAGAAAGCCATCTCCTTGGCAAATGTTCCCTCACCAAGTCCCAAGGCGCTGGGAGGAGAACTGGTGGTGAGACAATGACGCAGCTCTGCCAATGTCACCAGTGGCTCCTCAGGCCTTGACCTTGTAGGGAAAATCCCGTTGCCAGAGGTCAGTGTTCACAAAGAAGACAGAGGAGTCTTAACTTTGTTCAAGTAAAGGGAGAGTTCACTGAGGTTGCCAAGTCCCTGTGAGGTCTCTCAAATTGCCAGAGCCTCCTTTTATCCTAATTTCCCGGCCACATGAATCCCTTTCCCCACTGGGGGCGGTACTTGGGAGATACAGACTTCCCAATCACAGAATCACAGAATGTCAGGGATTGCAAGGGACCTCGAAAGATCATCAAGTCCAATCCCCCTGCCAGAGCAGGAACGCCTAGACTATGCTACATAGGAACGTGTCCAGGCAGGTCTGGAATGTCTCCAGAGAAGGAGACTCCACAACCTATCCCATGTGCCTCCTTAACGTGCACCCTTCTTAACAACATACATTGCATGTATATATGTTGTATATTAACTCCAGCTGTATATATGTTGTATATTAACTCCAATATGTTGTATATTAACTCCAACTTTATGCCGCCCAGGGCAGAGAAGTTAATATTCATAGGCCTATTAAGCCTGCGCACCATTTCTCAAAGTTCAAAAGTTTAGAGCGTCCTTGCTATTGACTTAATTAATGGCCCTACTGGTCAACGTGTCTCGTTATCGTTTCCTTACAGACTGCATCCTGGGGCTCCTTCACTTATGAAGGCCACTATCCTCTTTGTTCGATCACTAATACAAAAAAACCCAACACTCTGCTTGGTTTATCACTCATTTGTAAAGACACTCTACTCTCTTGTTCTCTCAACCTCTTGGCTGAAATGGGCACGAGATCTCCTGTCAAAGCGCCTCACGTTCCCCCTGCCCACTTGGTCTGTGAGTCCAGAGGAGTGGGATGTCCAGGGCTTGAGCTCTGGGGAAGCAAGCTGTGTCTCACTGCAGGTTAACTGTGTATTCACAGTTCTGCTGCTGCGGTAGGATATAAGGGAGCACCAGCCGTGCTATTGTCATTGTGTCACTTTCCGTCGACCACCATGTAATCAGACGTGAAGGATGCAGCCTGTGAGCCACCTCCATCTCTGCAAGACCACCACTCTCCCTTCCAGAATGGTGGGTACTCAGCATGAGCAGGATCTTAGAATGAAGGCCTCAGTGCCTGGCTAACCATGACACTCAAGATTTGCGAAGGCAAAGAGGTGGAAATCAAGATCTACCTCCTTGTCCAGCTGTATGGGAGCCTGTGATCTGGAGCAACTTCCAGTTCCCCATCTAAAACGCTTTCTGCCATATGCTTTGGGCCTTTGGTTTGGGTGGTGTTGCTAGCCATTGCTACCTGGGGACAGCAAAACACCTTCCAAACTGGCATCTCTGAGTGATCTCATCCTTGTCTGCATCCTTACATGTCTCACTGCTCTCTTTGAAGAAGAGGACAGCGAAGATCCACCAACCCCTATCCGCATCTGTCACTCTTCATGAGGCCACCATCATCTCCCAGCCTGGGATTGCTTGGCCACCAAGAATCCCCGTCCTTGTCTGCAGAGAGAAAGGAGTCTGCCTAGTGCTTCTCGTTGTTGCTCTCTGCTTATGGCAGAGCTCCCTGGGCCTCCTTCAGCAGGGTTGGGGGTGAATCACATTGATGGCCTCCAGAAAGGAAAGGTGGATGAGGAATGGAGGCCACAATGTGTTGGCAGAGAGAGGACATGTGGGATAACTCACCAACATGTGCTTCTGCAGTCAAAAGGTGCCTAGTCTGTTTGCACAAACTCCACGGTAGCCTCCGGGCTCGGGTGGCAGCAGCTGAGGACGTGCTCCTCATGCACACACCAGAGCTGGCTGGCTGCAGCTCAGGCCAACCCTACCACTCCTGCCTGTGGCTGGGACTAGGGGTGCTGGAGAAGAGGGGACAGGAGAAAGACATATCCTGGAAAGCCCCCTGATGCCCACACAGCAGGAGGACCTGGCAATGGTGAACCTCGCTGCTGCTTTTGGAGGTTTTGCTGATCTTTGCCACAAGATGGGGCTGGGTAGTGCTGAAGGGAAGCTACTTTCTCCCTGCCTGCCACCGTGACCTGTTCCACGGAGCGGTGTTAGGAGCACTGACAAGTCCCATCTCGGACAGGGCTCACTGGAGACTCTGGGAAAGGCTGCCGATGCTGCTGACGGTGGGGTGTATCGTGTTCAAAGCATCTTCTCTGTATAAGCTGCTCCTGTCTCCACACCGCTGCAATGCACGGTTGCTAGAAACCATGTGGGCTGCTTTGGAAAGGTGCTGGGGTTTGTAGGAGCTGGGGAGGAGAAGTCCAGGAGGAGAATGTTGAGGGCAAAGACGAGCTGGAGGGCCTCAACCAAACAAGAGACCATGTGGGCGCTTCCCAAATCTGAGTGCCCCATGGGCTCTGGAAACTGCCTTCTCAGAGCCCTTCCCTGAGAAAGGGGAAGGCTGGGCAGCCCATGGTGCTGGTGGGTGGGATACCTTCCCCCTGCAGCTTCTCTTCTCCACTTGATGGAGACAGGATTGTGCAGTTTTCAGGGCTGAGCTGGATCTTTGCCTGCCTTATTAAAAAGCATGGGTAAATTGCTGGATCTCTACATACTGTCTAGGAAGGTCATAAACAAATGTATTAACACGTTTCCCGTCAAACTGACATCAGCTCTGCTGACCTGGGACATTTTTTATACCATTAGCTGCTTCTGTTTTGCCCTTTGGCAAGAAGTGGTCATGTTTATTTTCAAGAATTTACCCCTGTAATTTGCAAAGAGCTTAAGAAAAAAAAAAAAACGACAAACAACAACCTACATACAATGCTTCTGAGTCGGGCTTTCTATCCTTAGCAGCTCTGTCTGCAATGCGCTAGCACATCAGGCAAGTCTTTCCAGTGAGAGGGTGGGGAAAACTCAGTGGTGGAGGCTGTAGGGCTGTCAAGATGCTGAAGGAGTGACCAGAGCAAAGGATGAGCTGACTCTCGAGAACCATCGTTCTGTATTCATCAGTGCCTCTGTGGGAATAAAAGAGCTGTTCCAACAGTACCAAGAGATCAAACTCTGCCTGATCAATGATGGAAACTTGGCTGCTGGACAGCAGTGTCTGAAACAGGGTATGAACAATGAGGAGGCTCTGTTTGGTGATGGTTATTCGTCCTAGAGAGGATGTCGAAGGGGTCTTACAGAGCAATAAATCAGAAGGTCCTGCTTAATGTAGGTAATTGTGAAAATCATACAGGTGGGAATATGCACTCCCACACAGACACACACGTAACACACGAAGCTCTGAGCTGAGCCTTTCTGCTCAAGAGTGGCATCTTGCCTCTGAAGATGTCGGCTCAGCAAGGATCAAAAAAGGAAAGCAGCGAGGAAATGTGGAGAGAAGAAAATAAAGGACATCATCTGGTGCCAGTATGAAACCACAGTTTTCTCATTGTCCTTCTCATCTTGGAAAGGACGCGGTGGAAGAGAAGGGTGAATGAGGACAATCAAAGATCCAAATGTCCGTGTGAGTGGTGGAAGCAAGGCTTTAAAACCAGATCAGAGGAGGCGGGCTTCTGTGTAGTGTTGGCTGGGCTGTGCAACTCATTGCCAAACGGTGCTGCACATTTACACAGATTCAAGGGGAACCTGGAAGAGCATTACTATGTAAAAAACCATGTCTGGCTGAGGAAACCTCCTGGACTGAAAGGAGCTGGAGGCCAGGAAAGTCTTCAAGGGAAATAGCAGACTTGCTTGTCCCATTCATAGTCTTCCTGTGGCCACTTCTGAATGCAGGACAGGCTCACCTCCCACTGCAGCACCTCTCTGTGCCACGGCACATAGCTGCTGCCTATACTGCCAGTGCAGCCATGAAAACACATCGATGTCCACCATGCTTTCCTCACACTGGGATGTGAACAGGCTTGATTTCTAAGACAAATTATTTATGGTAGAAGACAAACCATGGCTAAATCTGATGTCTGTGCGTGGGTTTTAACAGTCCGTCCTTTGTGTTCATGGCTGCCTGCCACTGTCACCCCTGTTTTCACAACAGCAGCTGAAGGTGGCTCCTGGGTGGAAGAGGAGAAGCTTTGGGCAGCATTAACTCAGGGAAATACAAAGTGAGAGGCAAACGGGCTGGATGTTCTTGGATGGGGATCAGCTGGGATATCAGGCTCTGGGATGTGGGGAGGCTTATCTTGCAAAGCATTCGAGGGATGGCACACAGGGATACCTGCAGGGTTAGGAAAAAGAAAAGGTTCATTCCATAGAGTGGGACAACAAAGGACTTCATCACATTTTTCTCTTCAGTTTTTCATTTCTCACTGGTGACTGCGTGACAAAACATTTTGATGTTGAAACAGAGCAATAATTCGTCTGCCTCCAGTTCCTTATTGTCTCTGTGGCTGTGGCTGTCAGGCGGGAGTACATAGAGTCATAGAGTTATAAAGTCATAGAATCATAGAATGGTTTGGGTTGGAAGGGATCTTAAAGACCATCTAGTTCCAACCCCTCTGCCATGGGCAGGGACACCTTACAGCAGAGCACATTGCTCAAAACCCCATCCAGCCTGGCCTTGAACACCTCCAGGGAGGAGGCACATACAGCTTCTCTGAGCACTTGTTCCACTACCTCATCACTCTCATGAAAAATAATTTCTTCCTAATATCTAATCTAAATCTACCCACTCTGAGTTTGAAACCGTTATGCCTCGTCCTATCACTGCATTTGCTTACAAAGGGTCCCTCCCCTTCTTTCCCGTAGGTCCCCTTTAAGTCCTGGAAGGCCACGACAAGGTCTCCCTCCCTTCTCCCAGCTGAACAGCCCCAGCTCTCCTGGGCTACACCAGCCTGGCCACTCTGGAAGGGACTGGGGCTGGCAAACATGCCACAGGAGGGACAACACAGCCACCAAGCATGATGCATGGAGACCAGCAACCTGAGCCTGTGGGTGAACGTTATCCTGCAGGCATTGCAGCAGGAGAGGAGCATGGAACCTGGTCGAAGTGGTCATCTTGTGAAGGAAAAACAGGTGACCCATAAGTGTGGTTGGCTCCCAGGATTTGAGGGCCCCTGCGCGCAGTGGCTAAGGGGCACAGTGGCCCATAGGCACAGTAAGCTGTGAGCATGGTGGTTTTTGGGGCACAGTGGCTCCCTGGGCATGGTGACCCTCTGGGAATGGTGGCCCGTGGGCCTAGGAGCTCGCTGGGCAGGGTGTCGCATGGGCACGGTGTTTCCCAGGATTCGGTGTCCCCTTGGGGATGGTGGCCCATGGGCACGGTGTTTCCCAGGATTCAGTGTCCCCTTGGGGGTGGTGGCTCATGGGCATGGTGTTTCCTAGGATTCGGCATCCCCTTGGGGACGGTGGGCCATGGGCACGGTGTTTCCCAAGATTTGGTGGCTCCCCTGGGGATGCGCACAGCGGCTCCCGGTGACCTGAAGACCAGGTACCTTCACGTCCCCCCCCTCCCCGTCGTCTGTGTCGCTCCGAGGTGCCGGGAGGGGGGGGGTTCCGGGGCGGGGCAGGGATCGGGGTTTCCCCGCCGCCAACCTCCTCAATCCCCGCCCCCGGGCGCGGCCACCGGGTCCCCCGCTCCCCGCTGCGGTGCTCGGCGCTACCGGCGGGATGTACGCGGGGAGGAAGAGGAAGAAGCCGGTGCCGAAGAGGTGGGTTGCAGCCAGAAGCGGGTGTGTGTGGTGTTGTCGCCAGTGAAGGTGGAGAAAGCTGGGGCAGGTGTGAGGGACCAGGCAGGGTGGTGGAAAACGGGTCTGGGAGAGCTGGACCTGTGGTGGGGAGCTGCGATTAAGCTGCTCTGATGTGAGCACTGAAGCAGCAAAAGAGGCAGGGAGACAGCATGCTTTGGGCTGTTCTGTTTTAGTTAGGGCTGATTGAAGCTAATGGTTTGTAGGCCTCTGGCATGCTGGTGAAAAAATAATAAAAATCCCAACGATGACTGTCCTGCAAACCCCGGTTTTCCTGGTGAGAAGGCTGTTTGGAGAGTTGAGCTGCTCAGCTGTCCTCTTGGTTTGGGTTGCAGGCTGCCTGATGCTTCAGTGCCTGCGTAAATCCAATATACAGCAACTATTTACCAGAAGTTCCCTGTTCCTAACTGTAATTATCATACTGTTCAATAGCTGCTGCATAATGCCCCCCGGTCATGGTACTGGAGTTTCCTGGCTTTGGGATGGACCCCACACCAGCTCCTAAGTCACAGCAGCCTGCTTACCTCAGATTGACCAGGTTCTTATAGGAGATAAAGGTGTATATATATATTTCCAGTAAGCACTGAAGGGAGGCAGATGAGCTGATAAAGGAGGGAGCATTGACGTTACAAACGTACGTTGAGATGGTTAAACTGAGCCCAAGCCTGGGATGAAGGAGGGAGCATCAATGTTGTAAATCTATGGAGAAGTGAGCCAGAGCCTCTATTGGGCTTTATGTGGAGTCTCCTTCTCTGGAGACATTCAAGACCTGCCTGGACACGTTCCTATGTAGCATTAAATAGGCGTTCCTGCTATGGCAGGGGGATTGGACTTGATGATCTCTCGAGGTCCCTTCCAATCCCTAACATTCTGTGATTCTGTGATTATTAGAGAGTCGTCAAGAAGTGTGAAAATAGCTGCTTTGCCTCCAACCTTTCTCCTGCCCATCTCAGAGCAGTGATTCCTGCACCATGGTGGGGCTGGTATGGCCAGGCTGAGGGTTTGGACTGGGTTTGTGTGGCTCTGGGTGCCGGAGGAGTTCTCTCTTTGGAGCAGAAGGGACCTTCATCCCTGGTACTACAGGACCAACCTTGGGAACTGGAAGAGATTGTCTTCCCCTGCGACTGGTCAGATCTGGCAGCAGAGTCCTGCTGGGAGGGGCCAGGCAGAGCAGGGCTGGGGGGTGGTGGGATGTGTGGGGAGGGAAGAGTAGGGTTAGGGAGTTCTCTGGTCCCTTTGCAGTTTGCTCAGGGCTTGTCACTTATTAAAAAAATTAATAAAAATGAGGAGATGCTGTATCAGCTCAGGCAGCCTCAGCTGTTGTTACTAGTTAATATCACTTGATCCTTGTCAGCTTGCAAAACTGATAAACTTCCTGCTGCGTTCCCTGTTCAAAGGGCAGCTGGGGAAAAACAACACTGCAGCAGTGGCAAAGCCTTTGCCCTGCTGGGAGCAGAGCTTTCCCTGCAGCTTTGCCCTGGCCCATCTACACGGGGGTCAGCAGCTTTTCTCAGCAACTTCACTGTGAACTTTGTGGCACAGCCACGCTGAGCTTTGCACCGTATCTGTTTCATAAGGCTGTGCCGCATTAGGCTCCTGCAAACAGAATGGGAGGGGTCAGACCTCTTTAAAATGCCTTTTCCTTGCTTGTTAAGCGTTGAGCTGCCTCGCTGAACACAAGGGTTATGCTTGGGTAGCAGCAATCCCTGGGACAGCCTTGCACGGTGCCCAGGGCTGGCAGAGACTGCCAGTTCTTTGCCACCCCCGTAGTGTGGATGGATACAATCCCTAAGTGCATGGAATTTAAACAGATCTCAAACATTTAGACCAGGCTTCACTCTTTCCATGAGTGGCCAGACATTTCATTTCCTGTGGTGCTTACCCATGCAGATTTTCTGGTGGCTAGTAAACGTGGTTGTGCTCAAGCTCAATGTGTTTCCCACGGTAAGTATGTCTTATGGGGGCTGGCAGTTCTCCTGGCCTGCCTGCTGGCTTACATGGAGCTCTTTGGAGCTTCATAACTGCCTGGCAGAGAGCAAACAGATTTGTCAGACATGAGCAACTGAAAGCTGTTTTGCTGTGGCATCCATAAGGATGGAGAACTGCGAAGCCTCTGGCCCTGGAAGTTCCTGGCTGCAGCACTTGCCCATGGAAATGTGCTGCCTGGTGTGACAAGAGGTGTTTCCTCTTCTTTATCCCTCCTCTCAAGGGTGGCTGTGAAGCACCTTGTGTGCTGTAGCCGGGGACCTGCAGGAACAGATACACTGGGATGAATGAGGGCAGAGGACTTTTTCTTTAAAGAGTATCTGAGGAAACTCAGACTAATTTTCTTCACCCACCTTTCTTTTTTTCTTTTTCTTATTTTTTTTTTCTCTGAGAGAGAGTCAAAGGAATAACTATTTTTTTTTTTTTCTTTCCTGATGAGTGACTAATTTCAAAAGTGTTTTAAGTCACTGGCTGATGGGGTACAGGAGAGCACTTGTGCCAAAGTGTTTTACTCAGCTTGTACGGACAAATTTGGTGATGAGTTGTACCCAGCCTCTCTGAGAAGCGTAGATGTATCCTTCCTGATGTTTATGCTACAAAAGAGCATGACTGAGCTTTTCTGGAGAAGTTGTGCAATTTTCCATTCCTGCTTAGAAGCCCTCTTGGTAGCTCTCTGCAATGAAAATTAAACAGACACCTCACTGCATTTCATTTAGTGCTCATTTCCTCTCTTGTCACACATGTGAGCAGTCCTGCAGATGAGATTTGAGAGAGGTAGTAGAAGGGAGAACTTAAAATTGCTGCTAAATACTCCAGATCCTGTTCTCTGAAGCTGCTTTACAAAGCAAGGATGCCTGCAGAAAAGGAGTTTGTGATTAGAGAAATTACATCAAAACAATGAGAGTCGCATGTTAGGGGAGATCTGAAGGGTTTTTCTTCAAACTAGAAAATTCAAATCAGCGTTAAAAAACAAAGGAGACAAGGTGGCATCCAAGACTCGTTAAAGTTATTAACTAACCTCTTGCTGCTGTGTCTGGGACTTCAGTTGCAGCATGTGGAATAACAGGGCAGGTCTCCATGTCTGTGTGAGAAAAATGAGAGCTGCTCTTGCAGACCCTTTTCCCACTGCAGACTGTGGGTTGGTCCCAGTGCCTAAGTTTGGCATCAGATATTGTTTTAGGCTGGAAATACCCATGCAAAAAGATCAGAAATCAAAATATTAGGAGAGATTTTTTTTTTAAATCTACTCTTTAAAAAAAAAAAAAAAAAGAGTAGATTTAAAAAGAAAAGAGGCTGTTTTCTACATGCTGTGCCCTAAACTACCCTACATAGCATCTCTTTGTTTAGGTCTTGTCATTAATTTTCATGTGTGCTCCTCTTTGTAATATTCGTGATTAAAGTGATAGATTCAGGCTCTGAGCAGTCACAGGAAATTTAAAAGCAGCAAATTGAAGTAAATTAAAAAAAAAAAATCTTTTTGAATTTTTCTGCTTTTCATTCTTGGTATTTGTTAGCATGCTTGTTGCCAAGGCCTGGCTGAGAGCTGGTTTGGTCCTGGGCAGGCAAAACAGCTGATGTGAATCTTCTCAACAACTCAAGGTAGTGCTTTCCATGGTGAGGACCTGGTGTGAGCATGTGGAGCATGGGCAGGGATGGAGAGTATGGGATGAGGAAGAAGACGAGCAAGGGTGGACAGAGATGAGTGTGGGTGGAAGAGGTCTAACCAGACCTCCAAGAGTTGCTCTGATGGCTTGCAGGGTCTCTGCTCTCAGTGTTCCTTTCCCTGCCAGAGCTCGGCAATAGAAACGAAGATGGGAGCAAGGCTTTAATATCCAGCTGAGCTGTCTCAGCCAGGCTGTACATGAAGGTGCCCAAATGAGGATCACCCCACACTCCAGCTGGAGAACATCATGCCTTGGGGTGCACAACGTGACCGTAAGGGGTGGCCATGTCTTCTCCAGCCACTGCTGTGTGAGCTTGCTGAAGCTTGTGCTTGCTACTTCATGGCCTTACCTTGGCCACCTGGTGTTTTACTGTTGTGGTTGAACTGAAGTCAACACTAACTTTGGAAAAGCCTGATCACAGAATCACAGAATGTTAGGGATTGGAAAGGACCTCGAAAGATCATCAAGTCCAATCCCCCTGCCATAGTGGGAACGCCTAGATTATGCTACGTAGGAACGTGTCCAGGCAGGTCTTGAATGTCTCCAGAGAAGGAGACTCCACAACCTCTCTGGGCAACCTGTTCCATCACACTCACTGAGAAGAAGTTTCCTCTCGAGTTTAAGTGGAACTTCTTATGTTCCAGTTTCAGCCCATTACCCCTTGGACAGGCCCAGTTTGACTGAACTCTCCTTTGCCCCTTCCAGACCCAAACCACCACCTCCTGAGGGCGTGAAGTCCAACCCCTCCAAACGACATCGAGACCGCCTCAACCAGGAGCTGAACAAGCTGACTGGATTGCTGCCCTTCCCTGAAGATGTGCGCACCGGGCTTGATAAACTCTCCATCCTACGGCTGGCTGTTGGATACCTGAAGGTGAAGAGCTCTTTGATGGGTGAGTGTCCATGCCATGAAGGGTGAAAAAGCCCCTGGGGTCAATCTCCATTGTGCAGCTTTCATCCCACCCCAAGCCATGTTTGTTTTTCAGCAGTCATTGATGTACGTGAGATAGTTACTGCTGGTGAAAACACTTGTGCTGGGGCTCCAGGGTTCTTCTGCAGACCTTGGATTTGATGAGCAGGAGTCCCCTTGTACACATTAAACATTCCATGAAGTGGTACTGCTTTGAGCAAGAAAAATACTTTGAAGAGGAGGCCAGCTGAGCTATCCTGGGTGCACAAACCTGCTGGCTGCCCTCTCGCCCCAGCCGTAGCTCATGGAAGTTTTGTGCTGATGTGCTCATATTCCATGCCCTGCTGAGGAGCCTCTCCCAAGCTGAGGAATTGTGGATGAGAGTGAGCCTAGCTGAGTGTCCCTTCCTTCATTGTCTGCTTTTTGGGGGAGCAAACCCAGAATTCACTACCTGGCCATCTGTGAGATGCAGGGCAGGTAGCTGGGAAGGGAGGCAGCCTGAGGCAGTGATGGCAAGATGTGATGTTTTGGGGATGCAACTAGTCTTTCTTTCCAAGGTGGTGCTGGCATAGCATTAACCTGCATTGCTTTCTCCACTGACATTTGCAAAACAAGCATCGATCAGCCCCCCTCCTTACTGATGGGGCTGGACCCTGTGGCTCCCAGCACATGTCTGGGCTAAGAGGGAGGACGGGGATGCAGAGCCTGGTGGGGGGTGAGTCACGGCTGTGAGTCACCACACTCCTGTGCCTAACAGTGGGACAGGAACCACAGGCTGCAGCGCAAATAAAGCCTGAAAGGCTGCCAGGGATTGCTTTCAAAACCTGCTCCCAAAAGCAATTGCTTAAACGCCACAGAGCAGTGCTTGAGGCCTGGGGTGACTCCTGCAGCTGGGGGAAGCATGGGCTGCTATCTGGGCGTGTGGAGGGGGGTCAGGATGAATGTATGGGGACACGTTTCATCTCTAGTGCCTTGGGCTCAAAGGGACAGGTGATGGACCCTGATGAAAGCAGAGCATGTGGAGGGTAGGAAGCCATCAGCATCTGTCTATACTTAAAGGCTCCTGATCATGCCTTCTCCCCTTCAGACTGAATAAACTGGCTTCCTTAGCTTTTGCCCCATGACAGGTTTGTAACCTGTCCCTCGGGCGCTCTCTCAGGACCCTCTCCAGCTGGGGATGCTGCTGCGCAGGAGGAGGCCCCTATGCCAAGCTCTCCAGCTGCGACCCGTGCCTCTGAGCAGGAGCAGTTCCCACTGGATGTGCTCACCATGTGCTTCCCAGCCTGAGAGCTGCTTTGGAAAAGCAGTCATCATTGCATGGATTCATGTTCAGCGTCGGCCTTGTCCCCTCCTTGGAGACCTGTTCTCTCAGGCCAATTACTTCCATTTGGCCACTGTGCCTTTGATTTGCACTCCCACGCCGCCTCGCTCTGCCCATGTCTGCCCTGATGTTCATCTTGTTTGACTTCAGATCATCCCACCGATTCATCAAGGTCGACCTCAGTTCAAGCCCTACCTGATGAAGACCCTTGTCACGTGCAAGTCACGGCAGCCTGCTCGTGGGTGTTTTTGGGGGAGATGGTGAAAGCCCTCGTGCTGTGCTTTCTGGATCAGTTTTGCTGTCGTCTGCTTTCTGCTTCGTGCGGGTTTCTCTCCTGCAGCAGGAGAACATGGCATTGCCTGGCAAGCATCTCTGGCCTCTGCTGCCTCAGCCTTTCTCCATCAGCAGCCCAAACCTGTTGCCTCATCTCCGAGCAGCATTAATTGATGCCATATGGGGGGCTGGTTAGCTCACTTGGTTAGAGCGTGGTGCTGATAACACCAAGGTCACGGGTTCGATCCCCGTTCGGTCCCCATGTGTTGCCTGATCTAGTTGAGAGGTGTCCCTGCCCAGGACAGGGAGGTTGGATTAAATGATCTCTAAGGTCCCTTCCAGCCTAGGCCATTCTATGAGTCTATGATATTGATAAAGAGTTCCTCTTTTCAGGCATTTTTATTAAGTCTATTCTATTAAGGCACTTGCCCTTTCTCCCAGGCAAAGGGTTAATAGAGTCTACGTGGAGCCAAAGTATGTGGTTATAACCAGTCTGGCAGGGAGGCAGATGCTGGTGGGTGACCCTGGACCTATGCCTGCTTGGGCTGTGCCATGGGCAAGCAGCAACTGGTGGAGGAGGACCTGTTTTAGAAATGTTTTATAAGACCTTCTCTGAACAGGACAGAAATGGCATCAACTTCTGTGGATGGACTGAAAGCTCAGCAAGGATGGTTAGTGTTTTCTGACAAGCTCTTCAGGGGAAAAAATGACCGATTTCTGGTGTTTCCACCAGTTTGCGTCTCAGACTGAGCATGGCTTTCACTTTGAGGGAACGAGCCCAGCTCTTATCTTGGATGTTTGATTTCAAGCTCAGCTTGCACGTATTTTTGTGTAAATGTTTACACACACGGTGACTTTTGTAAGACTGCTTTATCGGAGGGACAAAGCAAATGGAATTCATGATGAGTTCATGTTCAAAGCTCGGTGACCTAGAGGTGAGTTTTGCAGCACCACGCAGCTGAATCTGTTGTCCCTCAGGAAGCCGTGCTCAGAGCTGGCTCTGTTGTGGTCTCTAAATCTGTCTTTCTGCAAGTTTGGATTTGTACCCAGTGTCCAAACTCTCAGAAACTAAATTGCAAGGGGGCTCAGGGTGATGTTCTGAGGCTTCTCATTTTCTTCTATTGCATTCCTTGTGTTCTCCAGCCATAGGACTGAGCTTGCCTGTGTTGTCTGCAACTTCCCTGGCTGCTTACACAAGGAGTGATGTGAGGAAGAGGTTTCTCCATATTTTCTGAAATTTCTGATGTGTGGGTACTGTGTGCCTCTGGCCTGGAACAGACCTATGTAATGGGGTTTAGGAAGTCAGGCGTCAGGGTCTGGGGCAGTGTCCTGGGTGGGACAGAGTGAAGGGGTTCATAGTGAGTTTGGATGCTGCCATCAGTGCCTGTTTACATGGTGGATACTAGGGAAAGGGACTTGTCTCGTATCATCTGGATGGGGTCAGACCCAGGTGGGTCCGATGTTGGAGTTCTGTCTGTCTCGCCACCCGGCTTAGTGGGTTGGTGCTGAGCAGGGTGTGCGTTGGCCGGGATACCCCTGCCTGATGCGTTTGCCCAGCCCTATCAACAGACTCAAAGCAGAAAATAAATTGATGACCAAACTCTCTGGAGAATTGGCTCCCAAAGCTCAGGCTTTCTTGCACTTGTCTGATGTGTTCCTCTATTAAAAATTTAAAAATTGGCATCCAAAAAAACCCACAACACCCAAGCCAAAATCCAACAACCACCAACCCTGAAGTTCGTGGAACAGGTTGCCTAGGGAGGTGGCTGAGTTGCCATCCCCTGGAGGTGTTCAAGAGTTGGGGAGATGTTGTGCTGAGGGACATGGTTTAGTGGTGTTGCTAGGGCTGGGACAAAGGTTGGACTCGATGACCTTGAAGGTGTCTTCCAACTGAAACTGTTGATTCTATCATTCTATGATGTGAAACTCCAGTGTCCCCTCCTGCGTATCCGTGCGTTACTCCTCTGTAATGCTACTTTTAGCTCATCAGTCACCTTTCTCAGGGTGGTGAGGGAGAGCTGTTTGATGGGCACAGCAAGGGGGATGGGTCAAGGTGAGGGCTGGCCAGGAGAGCTGTGAGTCAGCAGCAGGTGCACAGAAGCTTTTGCATCCTCCCCTCTCCCATCTGGGGAGGATCATGGTTGTCATGATTTATGCTTTGGGTCTGCAGCTGGATAAATAGGCAGCAGGATCACAGCTGGAAACTCACAAGGATTTAGTTTTTGGAAGTTGAAGCAAAGTGCTGTTGGGATTTGGACTTGTTTCTGGAGCTCGGGGCTGTTTGGAAACCAGGAGATGATATTGCTGGGTAATGACTCACTGGATCTGCTTTGGTTTTAAATGTTTTCTGTCTGTGCTTTAACGAGAAACCAGAAAAACTTGTAGCTTGCTGGAAGGATCAAGCTTCAGGTATTGTGAGGAAATCTCTCGAAGCTCCAGGCCTCTATAGACTCATTTGGGGCATATACACCTCTGCTGTAACTTGTCTGTCCCCTGATGCAAGAGCTTCAGACCTTGCACAACTCTCTTCTTCCTGGTATCACAGTCTTCCCTGTGCAAATTAATAAAAACAAACTAAACGAAAAATGAATGGAAATTTGGCATGCAAGTTTGGAGTTGGGTGTTCAGGGAAATCATCTGGATTGACCATGATTGTCAGCTCCTGAAATGCTCCTTCTCCTGGGGTTGGGTGGGGCTGGACTTTGAGATCGGTTGCTAAAATCTCAGCATATTTTAGCCAAGCTCTTCCACGGTACAAAAGTCAAGCAGGATTAATCTCCTCGCTCTCCTAGGAGTAGCATGGTGGTTGCGCAAAACCAGTGCTGGTGGGCTAAAGAAAGCACAGTCTTGGGCTTGGGCACATGGCAAATGTGTGTCGCAGGCTGTGGTGGCCCTCAGGTGATGTGTGCCAAGTGCCAACAGGTGGTGGCTCTGTCCCTGGGCTTGAGTCATCCCCATAATCAGGAGAAGGAACAGACCCAGAAGTCCAATTTCCATCTTTCTTTGCTTTGCAGCATGCACTTGTCACCAGGTTGTGGCTGGTACACATCAAGAGGAAGAGCTTGCCCTGTGCAGTTGGCTGTACCTCACATGGGGACCTGCAGTACTTGAGCAGTCTCATGTTTGCTCTTCTCCTGAAGCAGATGAAACACCTCCTTGCTCCAGGGCAGAGCCTGCTTTTGAGCATCAGGGCACTTTCAGTCTTGCCCAGGGTTACATGGGTAAAGCACGACAAGGTGGAGGTTCAGGGCTTGGTCCTCTCCAGTCTTTGCTCATCACATCCAGCCTTTTGAGTGCTGGTAGATAGCAATGACAATTCTGGTGCTATCGAAACCTGCCTTAAAGGCACTGAAATGTTTTGTCACTTGTGTCAAGAATGGCTGATTTCACCACCAGATCTGTGCTGACCTTCTGTCTGCAAACCAGTCTGCAGTGGTTGCTACTTGGACCCTGTGTCTAATGATCTCCCAGATATATCTGGATTGCTTTGCTGATTCCTCTCTCCTTGAGAGTAAGTGCCCAAGGAGAAAAGCAGCCACGTATGTTCGCAGTTCTGCTGGCTGCCGTGATGCCCTGGGCTTAGTATAGTGTGATGGGAGTTCCACTTGCTGCAAACAATGAGATCTCATGAAAGCTTGGGTGGATTTGTTTAGGGCAGAGGGCTTGGAAATCTCTAGCTAGCTGGAGATCTGTGCTGGAGTTCATTTACTGGGGTTCATGTAACAAAAGAAGACGATGATAGCCTCTTATCTCCACAGCAAGATCTAGACCTGCCATTTGCAGGCAAGCATTTGAGCACCAGCAGATACTGATGCAGAGATGGATCCCACGAGGACGTGCTGGGTGACTGGTCCCTACCACCAGGGGAGCTGGAGTCCTGGTGGGTCTCTGTTCTCTTGCCTGTGGAGGAGGGCAGGGTGAGTCCTCCCATATGCTGCGCTTCCCACCAGCAGTCTCAGACATTCGCCATCCCTGCACTGGTGCAGGTAGGAAGGTCAGATCCAAGAATCTCATCTGTGCAAGGGGCTGGCTCATGGTGCTGGGAAACGTGTTCCAGCTGAACCTGCTCAGGCAGAGGGTTGGCCTGGGAGACTTTGCCACATCCCTTCGCACCGCTGTTGTGCAGCTCCGCAATAGTCTGCTATGGGGCAGCTGGCAGCGGGTTTCACTGGATAATCACGCTATAGACAGCATTAAATTAGCTTTTTTATTCATCTCCTTGTTTGCTGTCACCATGGGCCTGGAGCAACAGGGGTCTGGACCTGAAGTTAACTCATGTAGTGAAAGAGTCAAACTTAAAATCCTTGCCTGGGCAAGATCCTGCAGGACTGTGCAGGAGCATTTGCAGCAGCAGCGGGTTGGAGAGGTTGGCGTGGGCTTTGGGGCTGTCAGCACTCCCTGGGCATTTCTGTGCTCCCTGGAAAAGTGCTGAGTGACGACTTCTAATAGGTTTATGATCTGTGGGTTTGGCATTTGCCTTTTTTACTTGGATGGCGTGATCCTGCTCTGCTTGGTATGGTGCCTTTATTAAACAGCTGAGGCAAAGGTTGGTGCTAATCTGACAGGGTCTGGGATTAGGTCCAAGGGGAAAATGGTTTGCGCACAACTTGGTGTTGCTGGAAGGTCTGGGCGCTCCTGGTTTCTAGATGCCAGGCGTCTCTGCAATTTTTGCCTCATGCACTGGCCTCAGCATCTCCTCGGCCTCTTCCCATGGAATAGTGGAGAGTGGGCTGGGTGTGAAGACCAGCTGCTCTACACCAACAGTGCTTAGAAGCACCAGTTACAGTCCATACCCTGCAATTGAGACAATGAAATCCCAGTGTAGTGATGCTGACTGGCAAAGCAGCTGGCAGATACCATCTCTTTGGGTTTTCTACCCTCTTTTTGTGCTCTAAACCTTCTCCCCGAGCCAGAACTTCATAGTGTGTCCAATGGGGGAGAGATTCTGCAGAACTTTGGAGCTCAGCTGTGCAGAAAATGAACCACACTGAGAGAAGGGGAAGTGAACATCTCTGATGGGAGGGTAAAAACCTTTTGCCAAGATAGAAAGAAGAAATAATTTTGCTGGAAAACACAAAATGAGCAAATAGATGTTTCATGTTGGATTCTGTAAGCCCACTGCAGCTCTCCCCAGCTCGTTGCAGTTCTCCCTACAGATGCTGCTGTTGGACACTGGGAGAGAGCTGGAAACCATGTGCTCTCAGGATGTGCATCCTCACAAAATGCTTTCTGCCCTTTTGGAGCTTTGTTTTGGAAGAGCTTGATTTCTCTTTGAATTTCCCTGCCAGCTTGCCTCATTGCAATGCTTTAGAGACAACCCAGCCTTTAAAAAAATTTCAAACTTTAAAGAACAATCAATGTTTCATTTTGAAGCTATTCTGCTCCATTATGTGCAAATTGAAGCTGTACCCATAGTCCAGATGGGCTTTGGATGTTTTTCCTTGAGGATCACTTGGCAATGGTGCGAGGGCACTTTTTGCTTGGCGACTGCCTCAACCCTGCCTTTTGAAACTCCTGGGGACATACCTTTCCTTGAAATTGAGCACAGGGACTGCTTTCCTGGAGTTAAGTTTCATTTTTCCAAACCTATCCCAGAGATTTCGGGACCCCTGGCCCAGCTGATCCACCTCCTGCGATT
Organism: Trogon surrucura; assembly: GCA_020746105.1. Classification (NCBI taxonomy): domain Eukaryota; kingdom Metazoa; phylum Chordata; class Aves; order Trogoniformes; family Trogonidae; genus Trogon; species Trogon surrucura. The sequence continues at coordinate 46,292,476 of CM036621.1, read as the reverse complement.
TGGGTTGTCCCCTGCAGAAGATGGGAGTGTGAACGTACATGGGGGGTGATGGAGGTTTGTGACGCAGGCTAGACTGGCTCAGAGGGGAGCTGTTGAGAAGCGAAAAGGCATGTCCTGTGGGATTTGCCCACAAGCCAGGCTTTTCCTCCAGCAATTGAAGGCACAGGATGGAAAAGGCAGAAGATGTGGAGTACTCGAGGTTTGGGGAGGCTGAAGTAGTTCTATCCGCAATGGAGCTCAAGGCTAATTCTCCCTAATGGGCTTAGAGCATCCCTCTCGGCTTTGCTTTAAATCTGTGTGACTGCAACAGTGTGATTCCTCTCTGTCACCTTATGCAAGACCTTCACCTAATTGTCTTTAACCATGTGCCTTGTTGCTGAAAGCCTGCATGGGCGAGTGCTTGTTGTCACTCAGGCTCCAAATGTAAATAGATCTGAGCAATGTTTTAGCATCCCATCTGGTTCTTAGTGCAAAAAGTGCAACTCTCTCTGGGAAATGATTTTGCTTATTGATGGTTTGTTGAAAAACAGAAGACTCACATCAGAAGTTTCAGATTAGAATTCTAACTTTGAACTTGGTGCTACTGGGAAAAAACACAACCAGCCAAGACTTTTAAAACCTTTCAATGGTGAATTGAGAGAGAGCTTCTGCCATGGAGAAAATGAAATATGTGGTCAGACTTGGGATGGTTTGGCGTTTTTACTCATTTCCTACCACTCCCCAAAATTCAGAAGATCTTTTCCCTTTGGATTCAGTCATGGTCATTGCAGGGACCATCAGAAACCCTGGGGCTCAGATGGGGCAGGCAGTGATGCTCTGGCAGGATGTGGCTCTGCACGGGGGTGTGCAGCTCTGTCCGACCTTTGGGCTCTGCAGGAGGCTCACATAGTGGCAGGGTTGGGGTGATTCCCCTACACAGGGGCCGCTCTGAGGTTTTCCTGTGGGTTTTTGTCAAGTTGACACAAAAACATACCTTTAAAATTCTCCTTTTGTTGGAAGTTGAGTTTGGATTCAGTTTTTCAATGATAATTCCCCAGCAGATGAAGTACCACACTGGGGATGTCCCCAGAAGTCACTGGTCTCATTCTGATCCCTGATCAACCAGTTTTCTGTGTCTCATGATGCTCAAGGTCCTGTGACCAGGGCAAGAGATTCATATTGGCTGCACCCATGGGTGTTGCCTTGAGGTATCTAGCGAGGAGGCATGAGGCAGCACATGAGTCAACCTGGAGAGGTCATGGCAACAAGTCTCGGGAGCTGAGAGCTCCCCCGTGTCTCGGTGGTAGTGCAGTGGTCATCGACCCTCTGATCTGCTTTGAGCAGCCAAAGGCAAAAGCGGGGGCAAAAATAGGGCATCTCAGATAGTTTGGGAAGGTTTGCCGCTGTCTTTGATCAGTTATGAAGTAACAGGGAAGCAGATGTTGGGGCCCTGGGGTGTCATGAAAGCCAACTCAACTCTAGCTCTACTGGGCCCTAGCCTGAAGAATTCTTATTGTGTTGGGTGGTGTTTCCTGGCCTGGGCAGCCCAGATGCACTCTCCTTCCCTCTATCCTTTGCATCTCTGCCTCAGACCTTGGCAGAAGCACCACATTGACTGCAGCCCTGCGTGAGCAGCACTGGGGTGGGAAGGAGGGAGGGAGGGAGGGGCTCCTGGCTTGCCTCTTCCTTGCTGATTTCTTGCCCTCTCACTTGCAGCCACAGCTACGAATGATGTTAACTACAAGTTGGATCAGCCCAGAGCCCCAGGAGCGAATGGACAGACGGATTCACAGCTCAACAAGGAGCTGTTTCCTGAGGGGGAACTGCTGCTCCAGGTATTGTGCCATAGCTTGGTCCTTTGGCTCTTGTTATCTGCCAGGCATGATGGCTGGTCCCTGTCTGCTGAGCTGTACAGCAGCTGTGTAACATGCAGTTCCATCTGTGGCACAAAAGGAGACACTGCCTTGCCAGGAGCTGCTTTGTTGCCATTTCTTCAGGCACTGAGGCGTTGCCTCACAGGGACAGATCCCTGTCCCCACCATTCCCTCTCATCCCGCACTGCAGTTGCGGTTATGCTGCAGCAGCTCTGTAGGGGCTGTGCTGTAAACTTCAGGGCTTGCGGTGGTGAGTTGTGTCCTTGCAAAGGTGGTGTTGGGTGCTGTAACTATAGGCATTAGCTGAGGCCAAAGCTGGCATTTTTGACTTGGGACAAGCTACAGCTCATGGACCCAATGTGCACAAGCTCATCCATCCCAACCAAGAGGTGCGGGGGTACCCTACAGCAGTGTAGGGATTCATCCCTGATTAGTCTCTTAGGTGGTGGGTTCCTTGTGCTCTAGTAAATGACAAGAGGAGAACAGTGATAGCTGCAGGATGAAACATCCACCAAGAACTGTTCACCCTTCCTGGGGCATTGCTTGAAGTCCCTAGGATGTGTTCATATTCTGCCTGGGATGGAAAAAGCCCAGGTTCAGTTTGTAGGTTGGGGACTGGGGTAGAACAGGAGGTGGGAGCTTTGCTTTGTAGAAAGGCCAGTGTGTGTCTAATGAAAATAGCTCTCACTGAGTTTCAGAGACCAAGGAGCTGGTGAATCAGCTGGCCAGAATACTGTTTGTTTGGACTGCAATTTATAAACATAAGCTGGAAGGAAGTGAGATAGACAGGTCCTGTGGAAAGACTAGTTGCTGCATAAACATCTGGGCATGTCAACTTAAAATATACTGCTCCTTGGGGCTGAAGGGCATGTCTGTGCAAGACCTTTAGTCATTCTATGGCTGTATTCCTGACACCACATAGGTCTGTGCTTTCTGGGCCTTCAGTCCTCTTCTCCCTTCTTCCACCTCTCCAAACACTAGCAGACCGATGCTTGGCTCACCTTAAAGTCTGACTCTGGTGCCTTCAACCCTGCTCCTGCACAGCTTTACACAAATGCCCACTGTTACAGGCAGACAGTCAGGTGTGATCAGAGCCCTCACAGGAGCCCCTGTGGGTGATTTTGCTGAGGTGGTAGCTCCTGTGAGCCCAGCCTGACTTCTGGTGACGAAGCTTGGCCCACATGAAGTCTCCCATGTGCGCTTCACTCCCAGGAGTGCTCTCAGCTGTCTGCAAGTGTGGTAGCCACAAAGGAACAGCTGGAATAGTGGGATAGCCAGGAGGGAGCCTGTGGTTGCCCCAGTCCCACAATGGAGCTGGACCATATGTGAGCTGGACCATATGATGACAATTTGTTGAGTCACCAGAGCGTTAGCAATCTTGAGTGATTTAAGGCATCTCTGTAGATCTTATGAGGTGTTAATGTGACAGAAATTCCCCAGCTGGGCTGCCTGATGTTTGGTGTGTTGTGTTTTACCCCCGAAGAGCATTTTAATCAGATACTGTAATTTGCAAAACACTGACTGAGGGTCCCTCAGGCAGCTGCAACGCACAAAATAAAGGGACCAGTCCCGCTGCAAGCTGGATCTATATGGTATCAAACAATATGCTCAAGCCAGGGGCCTCTCAAATAATCCAAGTGACTAAAAAAAGCTATCCCAGGCAAGCCTGAGTGTCACTGTAAATGGGCAAATGCATGAGCTGTCTGAGCTGATGGCTTCTGCCTCCTTTTGTGTGGGAGGAGGTTGTGAGCAGAGCCAAAGGAGCAGCATGGGTGACTGGACCCTTCTCTCCAGCTGGTTGCAAGCAAACAGTGTGTCCTCATGGGCATCCCCCCGCAGGAACAGCTCGGCATGGCTGAGTTGGGCAGTGAGGGCAGATTCCATATTTGTGGCAGAACCTGGCCTGATGCTTATGGGAGCTGCTGAGACTTCTGCCCTCATCTTGATTAAACACAGACTTACACTTAGGGTTTTCTTTTCCTAATTTCTCTCCTTTTGTTCACTAATATATCTACTACAGACACGATCAGGGTCAGGAATTACTATCTAGTGCAGTACTTTCCTTTTGGAGGAAATCAGCCTGAAACAGTCACCAGATAGCTCTGGATCTTCCTTTTGCCTCTTTTTCTGGGTATTCACTAGATGTGTGAGCTCCCCTCATTCCACCCCACCCATGACTTCCCATAGCTGTGGAATAGTTTCTCTAATTTGGTGTAGGCTTAGTCTTTTTCAAGCAAGGTGCTACCAGTTGGGTGTAGATTTAGCTGTAGGCCATCTGCAGTTAATTAAAGAATGCAAGGCGAGAAGTGAAGTTGGCAACTGGTATGAATGCAAAGATAGTTTTTAATAGAAGTTTGAGGGTTTTATGTTTAAACCTGTATTTTCTGTCATTTAGAGTATCAACAAGAGGAGAGTAATTTTCACAATATAGTGATTTACGGCGACTGTTCAGTGCCAGGACATATTTGAGGGGCAATGGGGTTTGTTCCTGACAAGCATTTCAAGAGCAGTGGGGCCTCTCGAGATGTTTGTCAGGAACAAGAACAAAATGAAATGAGAAGAGGCTGTGGTCCTGTGTAGTGGGAGATGGATGAGAGCAGAAAGTCGTCACCTCCTTGAAGATGTGTCAGACAGTCTGCACGCTTATAAGGACCAGAGTGCCACGTCAGGTATCAGAGGTGCAATGTCAGGGCCTTCACAAATCTAGGATCTGAGTTTCCAGATTTTTCCGCCTCCTTTGCTTTCAAGGTGGGTTTTGTTTTTAACTGCGTTGGCATCTTTGTATGATAGCAATAGCCAGATTTGGTCTTACTTTGTGTACTTTGTGATGAGTTGTTCATGTACCTGTCCTGCATTTAGCTAAAAACGCAGTCCGGTTTAGTGATTTTTACTTTTCAGTTTAATGTCTTCTAAAAGGCTGCTGAGAGCAGGAGTCTGAGGGATGATGATGTCCTCAGGTGCTAGGGATTAAAAGGCAGGTTTTGTAGGGCAATTGGAGAAAGTGTGGGCAGAAGACATACAGAAATGCGGAAATAAGCTTGTAAAACCTCCTGACTAAAATTTAGGGTGAGGAGCAAGGCCCAAAGTGTCTTTGGAGGTCATCCTTAAAATGAACGTGTGGATAAATAGGTCAGGTCAGTTAACTGACTCCAGTTTGGTTACTATTCCTGAAGGCTTCATTATGCTTGAACTGACGCTGGGGTCCTCCTGGAATCACCAGGCTCCTGTGTACCTCGAGACAGTCCTTCTCCGCACACCGCCTCTTGCTGCTTCATATTGAAGTTGTAGGCAGGTTTGTTAGAGAAAATCAGAACTCCAGAAAAGTAAAGCTATATCCAGCTGGTACAGCTAGAGAGAGCTAACTAAGTTCTCCATAAAACCTCCTTAGCTGGTCCTTCCTGGTGCAGGAGCTGCCCTGCGGTGAGAAGACTTTGACAACGGGTCTAGAAAAAGTGGTCAGTCTGTGTTGGATCATTGCTCACGCTAACACTGGGTGAGGGCGAACCCGCCCTGACTAAGCAGGATTAAAAATCTTGCATGGTCGCGAGGTGCTTTCCTTTTTCTGTGGTGTTCCTTGATGATTGTCCTGGTTTCAGCTGAGCAGAACCAATTCTGGACAATGATTTTACGTTTCAGTTCAGTCTCTTCTAAGAGGCTGCACTTTCTGAAGTTAGCGGCATGTTTTTGCAGACAGTGTCTGCTATCAGAAGTGACAATGCCTGACTTTTATAATTACTGCCTGAGATTGATATGCAGAAAGGCTCTTGCTTATATTTGTTCTTGTAGTGACCAAGGTCACTGCTGGCTCTTGTGTGCCACGCTGGGGGTGCTGGGAAGTGAAAGGGTCACAAGGAAGTAAAAGGTGGCACCTCTGGTAAGTAACAGACAGAACAAAAGTATTCCATTACGTGCACATCATACTCAGTATAAACTAAGGGATCACGGGGGTTAAACTCTCTTCTTCAATGGCCGGCACCTGAGGAGGACTCTGTCTGACCTTCTGCCTTTGATCTCAGTCCTGAGTTTCTGAATCCAGCTTCTGTATCCAACTCCCCTGAGCCTGAACCTTCCCCGGTGCCGCCTTCTCTGCAGCGTCGATGGGCATTGCTGTCGGGTGGGGGGGAGTCGGGTTCAATATCGCTTTTGTATAATATGTGTATAGCTTGTTATTTTTATTACTAGTTTATTAAAGCTGTTTAATTTTCTTTTTCCAATCTGTAAGTCACTCTGCCTCATTCCCTTTCTCTTCCTGTTTGAAGAGGGAAACGGGTTAGGGAGCATCTGTCAGCATTCAGTGGCCAGCCCAGCCCTAACCCTCAACAATGATGAAGGCCCCTTCCTGTCCCTGAACGCTGAAGCAACACCTGGAGAACTTCATCTTTCAGTAGCTGGACTGAAGCTGGGGAGACTAAGTCTGGGCTCAACTTCTGCTTTCAGGCACTCAATGGATTTGTCATTGCTGTAAGTGGAGATGGCTACATCTTCTACATCTCCCCTACGGTGCAGGACTACCTGGGCTTTCGTCAGGTGGGTACCATTTTTTCCTGACTGTAAACAGATGGATGCAGCCCACTTCTGGAAGGAAGATGGTTTGCACTGAGATAGAGATTTCCCTGGGTTTGGAGTGAAAAAAAAAAAGCGTACAAAAACCTTTTTTAAAACAGCAGATACACCTGTGTAAGTCCTAAGAAAAAAAAGAATTAGTTTGGTCAGGTCAAAATGTTTTGATCAACCTTGAATTATTTTTTACATTGATCCTGTGGAAGAAATAAAACTGTTTGTTTGCAGAGGACGAGGGATGGCAACGCAAGAGAGATCTTGAGTGCTGTTGCAGACAGGAAAATTCCCTTGTGACAACCCACAACCTTTCTGGTTCTGTGTCTGAACTTGGTCCGGAGAAGATACAGGAAGTTAAGACACACCAGGCAAATGCCGCTGCTGCAGGTTGACCCCACAGATGGGGAGCAAAGCTTCCCAAAGTGCAGGGACGCACACGGCAGGGAAAGGACCTGAGATTACAGCATTTCCCATAACTGCAGTTAAGGATCAGGAGCCAGCTTCAGTGTTAAACATTCTTGGAAGGGCTGAGCGATGCCAGGAGAACCCCAGCCTTGCTGTTGTGGGGAGCAGACTGGAAAGGCCTGCTTAGCTATGACCAGAGGACGCTGGGGAAACAGGCAGTGTGACAGTCCTCACCAGACAGGGTTACTTGGATGTCGTCTTTTCTATTGCTCCGAGAAACCTCCAAGCTATTCCCATGATTTCCCCAGGCAGACCCCCTCTCTGTTCCCTTTTTCTTCCTTCCTGAGCTACCCTCTCAAAAAAATCAGCCTGTTTGTGGAACTTGCTCTCCACACAGCACACAAAGCTGGTTGTATTTGCCTGCTTCTTTACACTCAGTCGCTGCACTTTTGACACCTGTGAAGGAAAGCCTTCTGCCGTGTCCTCTTCCAGACACCTCTGCCAGGCTGGTCAGGAGTTGAGGCTCTTCTCCTGTTGTATCATTCCAGTCAGATCTCATCTACCAGAGCGTGTATGAGTTGATCCATGCGGATGACAGAGCTGCCTTCCGCTGCCAGCTGCGCAGGGTGCCGGCATCCGCTGCTGAGGGTGAGTGCTGGGCTGATCCCTGTGAACCAGCCAGACACCTCTGCACGACCACCCCATGCTGCAAAATCCTTCTGGTGGCATTTATAGGCACAAAGCACAGCCCTGTGCTGAGGAGCATCCCACAGCCTCCCTCTGGGTCTTGCAACCACGGCCACCTGTCACCAAAAGCAGCCAACAGCAATGATGTGCTGTCTTTCGCTGTGCTTCCCCAAAACGCTTTTGCTTTTCAGTGTTTGAAATCCTGTTTATTTCAGTGGAAGTAGCTTGTTGTTTTGCTCCTGTCTGAGAGTCAAGGGGACCCGAAACTATCGAGAACAGGCAGGGTCTTACCCGTCTTGTGAAGGTTGTGGGTTTATTTGAGCAGCAAGGTCTTCACCAGAGCAGGTCTGCAAGGCCATGAGCTCCAGGTGCACAGCTTGGAAAGCTTATCATAGAATCAGAGAGTTGTTTGGGTTGGAAGGGACCTGAAAGATTGTCTAGTTCCAACCCCCCTGACATGGGCAGGGACATCTCCCACTAGAACAGGTTGCTCAAAGCCACATCGAACCTGGCCTTGAATGCTTCAGGGAGGGGGTATGCACAGCTTCTCTGGGCAACGTGTTCCAGTGTCTCACTGCCCTTTGGCTTCATGTTCCCTTTGGTTTCCCAGCCTTTCCCATGGACCAGTCACTGCTGGCTGAATGCAGCGTCATGTCCAGCCCACAGCACCTCTGTCCCGAGAAGCCCTCCTTTTTGGAGAGGAGCTTCACCTGCCGCTTCCGCTGCTTGCTGGAGAACTCCTCGGGATTTCTGGTAATGCAGCCCCGTGTGGGGACAGCCCTCTGCCCCGGTGTGTTCCCTGGGGGCCACTCGTGTCCTGTGGGGGTGGGACCAGTTCCGTGGGGCCAGTTCCCGTCACCCTGTTTGCTTCACGCCCACATTTTCTAATCCCCTCTAAGGCCTTGAATTTCCACGGGCGCTTGAAATTCCTTCATGGTCAGCAGCTGAAGGCATCGGGTGGATCCCCACTTGCTCTCTTTGCCATCGCAACTCTCCTCCAGCCGCTCTCCATCCTGGAGCTTCGGACAAAGATGCTGATCTTCCAGACAAAGCACAAGCTGGACTTCACTACCGTGGCTTGTGATTCTTGGTAGGGCATCTCTCGCCTTCTCTGTGGTAAAATCCCCGGTGCCGGACAGAAAACCAGAGCCTGTGGGATTAGGGCACTTCTGACCAGCTCCCATGGCAAGATGTCTGATGCTTTTATCCATCTGCTGTAGCCCCCCAGTAATACGAGGAGCAGATTAACTGGGTGCCAGCACTTCTTGGCTGCTGTGGTTTTGCCCAGCAAACTCAGCATGGAGTGGGTTTATGGAAGAGGGAAAGCAGCTCAGCCCGGGATGGAGAGTTGCACCACCCACAGTGGGAGGCTTTGGCTAGTTGTCTGGGTGTTGGGCCAAGGGATCATGTCCAGCTGTTGGGGTGCAGTTGGAGGATCTATCCCTGGTGGCATGGGGTTTCTGCACTGTTTGCAGGGGGAAGGTTGTCCTGGGGTACACGGAAACGGAGCTGTCCCAGAGAGGGTCCGGGTACCAGTTTGTGCACTTGGCCGACGTGATGCACTGCGCAGAGAAGCACGTGAAGAGTGAGTGCTGGGCAGGCAGCAATGGCTCTGACTGGTAGGGGGCCATCTGGTTGTGTTTGTAGAGACCCTCATGGCTCCTTGGCACTGAGGCAGCTCTGGCCATGTCAGTACCGTTGCTCCTTGATGGACCATCTGTCCTGGGTCTGGAGCAGCTCTGATAAAGGCTCTGTCCTCCTGTATGATACCTGCTGGTGGGGTGGCAGAGGGGGAGCACCGCACGTGGCATCGTGTGCTAGTTGCATCCTGCGTCTTCTGCCCCCGTAGCACCAGGTGTGAGGTGATGCTCAACCTTGTGGCATCTTGCATGTGCTGTTTGTCTGCCCTCGTGGGGTAACCATGTCCCTGCTGCCTCTCTTATCTTCTTGCCCCAGTAATGAAGACGGGGGAGAGCGGGCTGACAGTTTTCCGACTGCTGACCAAGAAGGGTGACTGGGTGTGGTTGCAGGCCAGCGCCTGGCTGGTGTACAAAGGGGGCAAGCCTGACTTCATCATTTCCCGGCAGCGAGTCCTGTCGTGAGTATCGCTGGGTCTCTGTCTGCCTTCACCTGCTCTTGGCATGGATGGCTGTGGGGCTGCTTGAGGCACACAGAGGCCATGAGGGTGGAGGGAGAGGGTGGTTGAGTTGCACATTCAGCACCTTGCAGCTCCTGCCCTCCTGTAGCAGGGAGGCACCAGCAAAACAGCTCCAAGTAGGTGGTTGTGGACCTACTCGCTCCTGCCTGGGGTGAGCTGAGGATACACAGCCCTTCCCTGAGCCATGCAGACCTCCTTGTGGGCTCCCCAGATCCCCAGTCCTTCACCAGCAGCATTATAGCCAGCCCACTCCAGCACCCTCTTCTTTAGAGAAGCCAGGGCAGGGCAGTGGGCTCCTGTCTTGATGTTTTGCCTGGCCCAGGGGAATTGCTCATGCCACTTCCATCTCTTTTTCCCTCCACCCTGAAGGAATGAAGAAGGGGAGGAACATCTGCGGAAAAGAAACCTGCAACTGCCTTTTAGCTTTGCCACCGGTGAAGCAATCTTATATGGAATGACCTTCCTGAGTTCATGGATTCCTTCCAGACTAAGGAGGAATTGCAAACACAAGCAAACTCCCACTCGAAGCAGCGCTCGGTAGACCCGAACTCTCTTCTTGGGGCCATGATGAAGCAGGATGCATCCATGTACATTTCCCACACTGATAATGTGCCTCAGTTCTCCCTGCCAGATCTCAGTGCTGAGCCCGATGGACTGAGAGAGAGTGAGAAAGTCAGTGATGCCAAGAAGGACAGTGACTCCCTGCTGGTCGTTATCGAAACCCTCTTTGAGAAGAGCGAGGTGAATGGAAGCATCTCTCAGACTTTCCAGAGTCTCAACAGGGACGACACAGAGCTGCAGCGGTGGGAGGAAGCTCTGCTCAGTTTGAGTGCAGAGGAGGAGCGGCCAGCTCGGGAGGCTGGTGAGAGGCTGGGCACTGAGATGACATCTGATGTGGAGCAGATGCTCCTCAGGAGGGTGCTGGGAAGAGCATGGACTTCCCACACTGCAGTGCATCACCCTGCAACAAGGAAAACAGTGCTGCAGCTCGTTTCCAGCACTGCTGGGCAACTCATTCACCCTTTCAACCCCTACCACAGTCTCAGACACCTGGTGCACAAGGCCAAGGTGCTGTGGTCTCTCTGCTCTTTGTTACTCCTGAGGTCAGCGCTGCTCAACCAGAACAGCAGGTCCCGTTTAACGCAGATGGGCTGGTAGTGGATACTGTTCTGGATGTCCAAGTCTCCAGCAGCAAGTCCTCTGTAGCACCTCAGATGACAAACCCAGGACAAGCCCTGCAAGCAGAAGTTACCACCTCTGCTCCTGTAGATAACACTATTCCTGATGATCAGAGTCAGCCCAGGTGCAAGCTGGTGGGCACAAGCTGCCCACCTCCATTGTGCTCAAATGCACCAGTGACTCGGTGGCACAACGTCTTGGTCCAGGCAAACCCAGCCAATGCTTTGGATCAGAGTGCTTCTGCTGGAGGTTTCCCATCAGAGTCTTGGATGACCATAGCTCCAAAACAGTTGGAAGCAGCAGCAGTGCACCAGGAGTCACAAACTCCCCTGGCTGGCAGCCCCAAAAGCCTCCCAGATGCCGGGCTCTGGTTGCTGCCCTCGCAATCTGCTCCTTGTCCTGCACGGGTCTTGCATGAGTCCTTGTTCTGTGAGACTGGGGGCCTCCGTGAGGAGGAAGCTGCTTTCCCTGCACAAACAGCAGCACCCTTAGGAGTCAGCCAGCTGCCAGGGGATGGTAGCTTCTCCAAACAAGACCTGATACCCCACCTAGAGTCCAGCTTTTCCTGGGAAGGGGAGCAGGCAGTGCTCCAAGAGGACAAGTGGTTCGTGCAGCACCAACCGTGGCTCCTGCAGGCTGAGGCACCTCCTTGGAGATGGGGTGAGACAGGTCCAGTGCAACACAGCGGACTCCTGCTGGGGCCCAGCACGGATCCCAGCACCCACCAGACAGACCATGTTGTGCTGCCTGCGTGCCAGTATGGACACAGCCTTTTTGGACACGAGAGCAGCTTTCTTAGGGATGCATCTAAAATACCCCTTCCCCAGCAGCTGGGTGCTTCACCTTGCCCCAGCCAGAGCCAACATGGAGCATCTCATTCCTCACCAGACTCGGTTTTGAGGCACTCAGCAGCTCTCCCTGAGAAGGTGGGTGCAGGAGCACCACCCTCCTCCGAGCAGAGTCCTAACTTCCCATCGGCATCCGTTGTGGGCGGGCAGCCACCTTGTGCCTGCGAGGTCCAGCTCAAAGTGAGGTGTGAGGGCTGCAGGACCTGTGAGGTGCCACAGCTCACACAGATGGAGCAGGAGGTGGTGCCGGGGGGACGCAGGAACAGCATCATTTGTGGGCAGCCTATTTTGAACCCTCATTGTGGACTAGGAGCCACATTTTCAAAAGCCACCACGCATGATGAGTTCTTGTGGCCATGCACAGCTGCAAGTGGTGCCCCATGCTTCCTGGTTGCTCAGGATTCTGTCTTCCAGTGCCTGAATTGAGATGCCCTAGCAGGCCTTTCCTGCAGTCTAGGATGAAGTGTGTTATGTTTGGGTTTTTTCCATGAGAAGTCTTTCAGGGAGGTGCAACCATGCCAGTAGGGAGGTTTCTCAGAATCACACAGTGCTTGCTGGCCCATGTGCTTATGGTAGCCACTTGCAGATGGACCTACTGCCTTACAGTCACGTAGCACTGAATTGCTGTTTCTTGATGCAATGTAGTCTCCTCGTCACGTGTGTGTGGACCACCCTTGTCATGTTGCAGTTCCGTCCCCTGCATCATCTGAGTCTGCCTGAGTCCCTCTGCTCCACTCCTTACTCCCTCCCTCCCTGTGCTCTCCACCTTCTCTCCTCCCTGCAAGCCCCTGGTGACCCAGATGCTTGAGAAAAGGGGTTATTACCAAGCACTTTGAGAAACTCAGCAGCATCTAAAGGGTCTCTGTAGGAGGTGGAGTTGGTGAGAGCAGAGGCAGTCTGGGATTTTGGGCTCTTTAGCAGCCTTCCAAGGGACTTTGGAAGAAGGGGGTACCAGGCTGTGACCTTCCCCAGCAGGATGAGGAAGATCCAACCAAGCTCCCTTTGAGTTTATCACTGGCTTGTGCTTGTCTTCCTCTCCTGTGCTCAGCAGTGCCATCAGATGGAGGAACGATGGCATTTGCTCCTGCGGTTGCTCAGGGTGGTGTGGTTTTGCCAAAACGGTGAGAAAGGCAGGAAGAGATGCAAGCGACTGCCGTCCGCATCTCTATGTCAAACCACCTTTGTGCCCTTCAAACTGTTGTCCTGGAGACCCACACAACCACTTTGCTGAATTCCCTTTATTTTGTATTTTTTAACCTAAGATGTGAATTTTTAAATGTATTTCTTTTTGCCAACACAGGGCAAATTCTCCCAGATCTGATGGGGTGAGGGGGGTGGGGGTTTGATTTGAGGCCAAACATGGTAAGCCAACTTGGTCAGAGTGGTCAGGGACCTTCATATTTTCCCTCCTTACACTTATAACCCTGAGCATCACGTCTCTCACACCAGTATTAAGCATGTGCTGTTTGCTAAACAAGTAAAGTCAGGTAATTAGTGCAGGGCTAGCCCAGCAGCAAGCATGTATGCGTGCTGGTGTGGAGTGGCCTCAACTCCCTGGGCATCTTCCTTCATGCCCTGTTTTGCCTCACTTGTGCCAAGGCTCCCAGGGTACTTGCAGGGTGAGATGGTGCTCAGGAAAAGTCGAGATCCTGGCAGCAGGCTGGGAATAAAGTGATGCTGGAAACCTGCTGGACCCCCCCCCCCCCAAGTGACCTGGAGGAGCACCTTGGATGGGGCAAGGAGCTTATGGCCATGATACAGAGCCTCAAAAATCAGTGGACCCAAAAATCAGCAAAATGGATGCTGCTCAGCAGCCTTTAATATCCTGGCACCCATAATATGATGTGGAAAAGCATGTGGAGGATGCTGAGAGCTCCCTGCTCGGCAAGGGGTGCCCTTGAGGAGGGGGCACCCCGCCAGGCTCTGCTGGTTGGGGCCAAGACAGACCCCTGGTGCTCTATTACTTGTGTCTTATCTCTGTATATGTTGTGTATATGTGTATAACGTCTATTTTCATGGCAGCATCTCATTTTACACTTTGTGATTTCTTTGTATTGCTGTTGGCAGATGCTGAGGAGAAAAAGATGTCCTGAAACTCACCCCCTGTATTTGGTTACGTATTAAAAAGTGATTTGCTTTCTATAGTGGTGATGGTTTGTTTTGACCTGAAACAGTGTGTCTCCATTTCCCTCTTGACTGAGCAAGTATTTGAAAAAGCCTCCTTTGAGCTTGGCCCCAAGTCTGATTTCTCTGGGCTTTGGCTGAAGGAGGACGGTCCTGGCTCCTTCTGCACCCAGGGAGATGTGGGGCTCATGGGTGGCTGAGAAATGGGGAAGGGCTGTTACAGCGTTCCCCAGCTGCACCCTCTGACTGCCCCGGGGGACTCATGGACATGGTGGACACTGACCTTCGCACCCAGACTGGGGCGTCACTGCCGGGCACTTGGGCACAGACACACGAGCTCAGGGACACACACGCTGATGCAGACACATGCTTTTGCGGTGGCACACGGGCTGACAGGCACAGCCCTGCTGAGCGCGGGCACACGGGCTGACAGGCACAGCCCTGCTGAGCGGGGGCACACGGGCTGACAGGCACAGCCCTGCTGAGCGGGGGCACACGGGCTGACAGGCACACAGTCATGCTGACGGTCGTCCTGGCGTGCCAACACGGCTGCAGTGACACGAGTGCTCACAGGGGCGGTGGGGCTCGCTTCTGGATTCCCTCCCCTAATCCCCAGCCAGCTCTCACCACCCCCGCAGCCCCTCTCACCTCCCGATCCCCCTTCAGCCCCTCGCTCACCCCACCCAGCTGCCATCGCCCCCACAACCCCACCTCCCTCCCATCCACCCATCGTAGTCCCCACCCCCCCATCTCCGCTTCCATCCGGCTGTCGTTGCCCTCACACCCCTCCTTACCTCCCGATCCTCAGCTCCCCGCATCCGCACCTTGTCCCCGTTCACCCACCGACCCCCTCACCCCCCCCTTAACCCTACCCACCCATCGCCCCTCGCTCTCCCCCCGTTATCCCCATCAGCCACTCATTTCCCCTGCTTCCCCCACCCCCCCCTTCAGATCTCCAACCCCCTCCCACCTCTCAGCAACCCCCCTCCCTCCCCAGCCCCTCCTCTCCCGGGGCGGAGGCGGGGCCGCCCCCGCTCCATCTACCCCCCGGGGAGGCTGCGGGTCGGGCGGTGGCGGCGGAGCCCGTTTGGGGCTCTCTGGCAGCGACTCCTGCCGCGGGATGCGTTGAGCTCTGTGCCCCCGGCCCGGCCATGTACGCGGGGCGCAAGCGGAGGAAGCCGGTGCCCCGGGCGTGAGTGGGGGGCGAAGGGTCCCGGGGAGGGGGGGAAGGTGGGAGGGAGTGGAGGGGGGACGCAGGACGGGACCGGCGCCCGGTAACGCGGCTCTGCCCGGCAGGGTGAGGCCGGGGCCGGCCGAAGGCGGCACCTCTAACCCCTCCAAGCGGCACCGGGAGCGGCTGAACCGGGAACTGGAGCGGCTGGCGGGGCTGCTGCCCTTCCCGGAGGAGGTGGTGGCCGGGCTGGACAAGCTGTCGGTCCTGCGCCTCAGCGCCGGCTACCTCCGCGCCAAGAGCTTCTTCAGCGGTAAGGGGCACCGCCGGCGGGAGCACCCCGTTCTTTCTCACTCTCCCCGCTTAGAAATCCTTTTTTTCTTTTTTTTTTTTTTTTTTTTTTTTCCCTCCCTTCTTCCCTAACGCCGAATTTTCTTGCTTTGCAATCTCAAGCCGCCAAGGCTGTAGGATGCACCGAAAGCGGAGCTCGCCCTCGGTTGGAATTAGAGGGATCTGGGCAGATGAAGTTGATTTTGTTTGTGGGTTCCGCTGAAGTAGAAAATTGAGGTTTAGGCTGGAGGGTTTTCGGCGTGATCCCAGACTGAGGTTTTGGCAGGCAGAGCTGCGAGGGGAGCGGTGCATTGTGCAGCCCAGTTGGAAAGTTTCACGATGCAAGTGACTTATTTTTCCTTTCCCCTCTCCCCCGTTATAGCAGACCGATGAAATGCTCGGTGTGCTGACGATGAATAATAATTTTCTGTGATGTAGTTACAGCTTATTTGGGAACCTTTTAAAACAGACTGTGTTAAAGGCACGGCTGCATTCCACTGGGCTATAATTGTTGTAATTAATAGGAGCCCACAGGAGGGGACTTGGGTTGCCCTGGATTTTCCTGGTGAAATAGCAGTGGCTTGAGAATGCTGCTTGTGACCTCAGAAACACCGTAATTTCTCTTTTTAACTGCAAAACATCGAATGTATTGAATGCCTTTTTTTTTTTTTTTTTTTTTTTTTTGTTTGCTTGCCTTTTTCTGTTCTCTTTTAAACCCGGCTCGTAGGATTGGAAAGCAGGTGAAATGAAAAACGAATGGCCTCAGAAAGGAGTTGTTTGCCTGCAGCATCAGGTCAATTTGCTTGACTGTATTGGCTGTTTTGCCCTGTAAAGGAGCTTTGCTGTGAGAGCCTTTGCAACCCCGAATGTGTTGCCCGAAACCCGTCGCCTGTGACGATGCTCTGAAGCAGAGGAGGACTGGTGTGGTGCTGGTGTTTCCAGAGCGCCCTGGTTCTTGCATGGGGTGGGAGTTCGTGGCGCAGTGCGGGCCTTGCTCTTCCACTGAAACATTAATAATTTAAAGTTCTCTGCTTCAAGAATGTATAAAACAGAGGCGCGGTAGCGTTTCCTTAAAACGGCTGGTCTTGTTGCAAAGCGTCGCACCAGGAGCTGCTCTGGAGCTTGTTGTCCTTTCCAGGGTGACTGTGCCGTGGTGCTGTGCAAGCTTGGCTGGAGAAGAGCAAGCTCAGGATGACTCTGGTGAGGATGGATCTTCCCGCGAGCATCCTGCTAGGGCTGCGAGTCCTGGGGTTTGACATTCCTGCACCCCTGGCACAGTGGGTTACTTTGGCTTTTGCATTTTGAGAAACTGGGAAATCCAATTCTGAGACTGCCTCTTTTTTTTCTTTCTTTTTTTTTTTTTTTCTCTCATCCGTTTTGGTTGATTTCAGTGTGTCTGAAGCTACCAGACCGTACCTGCCTCTGGCTCAAGGCAGGTCACAGTAATTCAGGTGTGGGAGGAAAGCCTCATTTGAATGCAAATAGTGATTACAGACCTAGCTGAGTGTCTGCTGCAGTTTTTTTTGTTTCGTTTAAAATCCTTAAAAGGAACCATCTACAAAATCAATTTATTTTAAGTGACTTTATTCCTTTCAGTGTGAATGCTGGAGCAATGTTGTTCTCTGACAAGCTTGCTGGAGCTGAGATAAAGTTCAGCTTGGGAAGGCTGCTGTTGAAAGTGTTCTGCTTATTCCTTCCTCAACACCTTCTCTTTGGTCATCTGCCTGTTTAGAGTTCTGGGTTTTTTTCCCTTTGGTCTGTCAAAGAACAGGGTTAGGAGTGGCTGCTGGGTTCTGCCTACCTGCTTGCTGCTGAGCTGGGTGAGCTCGTGTGCTCTGATTCCAGCTCAGCATCCTTGGAAATAGGAAATGGGATCCCGAGGAGGCTGTTTGAGCTGCTGAGTACTGAGAAGTCCCAGGTGAGATCGGATCAGAAAACGTAAGGGATTGGGAGTCTTTCTGTGTTTATTAAGAGCAGCCAGCCCATCCCAGAGCTTTCAGAAGGCAGCTCAGAAATGGGCAGTGCAAACCTTCGAACTGACCAGGGAGGAAAGAGGAGCTGGCATCTGCCTTGCTCACGTCTGCCCCTGCTTGAGTGCTCACTGAAAGAAGACCAAGGAAAAGCAAGGGCAGAAACTGGGGTGTGCTGCCATCCCTTCTGAGGAAAAACATCTTTCCAGCATGTCTTCCTGGTGTAGGTCTCAGATGGTGCTCGTTGGTCCCTGATGGAAGCTCAACCAGCAGGTTTATGCTCGCTGCCGTTTCTCCAGCCTCTGTCTTAAATAATTCGTTGTATGTCTCCTTCTCTTGGCTATTTGAAAATGGATTATTTTCTAATTTTATTTTGGTGTCTTGCTTCATGTGTAGCTGATATATGGGGAAATTTGTGCAAGCTTAAGTGACTAAAAAGCAAGTGGGTTCTAAATTTTAGTCACAGGTAAAATCTTTGTGAGCTTCTTTTGGGTTTTTTTTGGGTTCCCAATCACCTTCTGGCCACACAATAAATTCCTCAAAACGCAGAGCAGGCTTCCTAGCTCTCCTTAAACATGTACCTATGTTTACATTGCAGTGGTCCAGCTGGATTGAGTTGTGTGATGGAAGCAAACTTGCTGTTGGAGACAGCAGAGATACTGCATGCAAGAAGCATCTGCCTGTGCTCTTACCTGAATGGTGGAGTTTTGAAAATTGTTTTGGGGAGGTATTGCCAGGAGGTTTTTGATTTTTAAAAAGATGTGATTTTCTTTCATGCATGAGGATTTTTATATTTTATACGGCCTCAAGTGAAACTGTCCCTGCTCCCTTTCTGCCTGTCCAGGGCACAACTGAAGGCTTCCAGTTAGGTGGTAGAGGATTTAAGGCTACTCAGTGTTTTGTCATTTAGGCTTTGAAGTAGTTTACAGATCCTCAAAAACTGCCTTTGTTAAGCAGGCTGATGTCACAAGTACTGCATTGGGTGTCTTCGCTGTGAAACCCCTGATGCCAGGTCGTGGTCTTCTGCACATCTTTGGAAGTCCAAAGGACAAGAGCATCTGTGGGTGTATTTTGTCTAATTCTGTTCTGGTTTTGTGGTCTGGCAAATCTTTCCAGTTTCACAAAGTGAGAAGCAGTTTGGTGTCGGTTGTTTGCCACATGCATTTGGCATCTTTGGAAAAGGAGGGTTCTGGGCTGTGGTAGCTGTTGGCCATGGTCTCCTGGATGGAGCACTGCTTTCACCTGGTACAGCAATAACCATAGAAGACTGTTTAGACAAGCTGCAAGTTGTGTGCACAGGTGTTGTGATGTCAGACAGGTGGTTCTCTCTGATTTTGACCATCTAAAGGATGCTCTGGCCCCTAAGACATAAAGCAGAGAAGTGCCTGGGGTTACAGAATACCCACCCCAGACCAGCAGATTTTCCTGTGGCACAGTGCAGGGCCGATGAGGATGGTGGGGAGCCAGCCATGCCACTAGCAAGCACACTTCAGCAAGCCAGGTTTGATCCGTGGTGGGCTGAAAAAGGCTGCTCTTGGGATGGAGCGGCACCGCTGTCCTCTGTGAGATGCCCAGGTGACTTTTTTTTGCCCTGTTGCCTTGCTTTGCGGCTTTTAAAGCATATACAAATGCTTTCTGTACATGGATACACCTCTTGCTGTGACAGACGTGAACTTAGATGGGGGAGGAGGGCTATGGGAGAGCTTGAAACGTTGGCAGCGATGTCCCAGCAGCAAGACAGACTCCAGTGAGCAGCCCAGCCCATCCTGTCCTGCTAGGTAAAGCAGCCCTGACCCAAACCCAACACTGTTAGCTGGGTCTGCGAGGACTGAAGGGAACTCAAGCTGGCTTCCAAACTGACAGTCCTACCCGAAGGTCAGTGCAAGCTGATTTGAGGGCTTCTACCTTATCCTTTCCTATTCTGTATTCTGGTCTCTTTTTCTCTACAACAGTCCCCCCAAACGTCTCGTTTCTTTAATCCCCCTTGGTAAAACAAATACATTTAATTCTCGTGCACCTTCTTAACCTTCCTCCCTGCTCTGCAGGAAGCTCTTTCAGCACATGTGGCTTGGTAGAGGTGGGAATGTGCTGCAGGGTTGCCACTGGCAGAGCTGAACCAGGCGCGGTGGTCTGCATCTTCCCCAAAACCCAGGAACTCCCTTTTCTCTACCTGCTGATGCTGAGGACCATCCTCTGAGCTGTGCAGTGGTTAAGCCACCAAGCAGCATCACTCCCCTCTGTCTGCCCTATCCCATGTCCCGTTGGGCAACCGATGCCATCTCTGCATGGTCTACATGGCACATCGTACTGAATGAGCACCAGCAGCTTAGCCTGGCGGTGCCTGGCAGGCTGCTCCCTTCTAATCCCTCCCTGTTCCTCCCCTTGATGCTAGGGCCCAGCAAACGCTTCTGGCTAATGGGGGGGTCCCCATTTATGCTGCTTTCCTTGCCCTCTGGAAGTGGGGAGAGAAAGGAAGGTGCTCTAGGGAAAGGCTTGTTGCTGGATCTCTCCCTGGATGATTTGTTAGCAAAAAAAGGAAGATGCCTCAAAAGCTCCTTGTGTGGCTGTCAGATAACATCTGTGGTGCTTGGTCCACCTAAACACAGGGTGTGAAATCAATTGGCAGACCTCAAAATAGGCAAGGGCTCGGTTTGGAGAAGTATCTCTCGCAGTTTGCTCCTGCAGCATGCTAGTGAGGTTGTCCGGGCTGTGCTTCTCATCGCACAAGGAGCCTGGCCCTTCTGGAGTGTGAGATCTAGCCCTCCCTGAGTGCTTTGCTTGCCCTTGGGGGCCAGCTTGGTATCCCCAGGGAACCCTGTGCCTGTGTGGCTCTGTTCCAAGGTGCCTGCACACTGGGGCTTTGCCAGGAATCTGTAGTCGCCTGAACTGATGGACTTCCACAGGCTCTTGCTGTTTCGGAGGGCTACAGTACAGCACAGCTTTTCCAGCTGTTCCCCAAACTGAAGGCAGGGAGGAGGCGCAGCTCAGAGTCGCTACTGGGAACACAGATGTTTACTTTCTTGGGTTAAGTCAAAACATTCTTGAGGTGGGCCAGGTTGCCTTGTGGCACCAACATTCAGTGATTGACACACAATTCTGTGGTTCTGTGACCTTCAGCCTTCATTTCACATGAAGCTCTGAATAGAATCTGGGGTTTATAAACTACAGGAAGAGGCATAAGAAAAGCTCAGTCTGTGGTGCCAAGTTTGAACCCCACTGCTGAGCCTTGCTGTAAGCCGGTCATGGCTAACTCTGCTTTGAAACAGGGCTCCTTGGAGATACAGATGCACCTGTGCCTGTGATGCAGCATCCTACCCAGAGAACGGGGCTGTCAGTACAGCCTCTGAGCAGCTCACATACATTGCTTGGTGGGAGAAGAGGAGGAAAATACCCTGGCATGTGTTGTGGTGTTACAAATTTTTGGCTCAAGAGAGATTATCAGCTGCAGAGTCTGCCATTGTGGATCAGAGGTTGGATGTAGCCTTCATTTGGGGACTGAATGTGGTTTTGAACTATGTGTGGTGTGTTTTATACAGAAGGCTAGTGTCACATATCCAAAACCTAAGCAATTTGCCTCCCCCATGTTTTAAAAAAAACAACACTTCTGTGGGTGTTGAAGGTTTTCGGGTTTTCACAGAGTTCTAAAAATCTTAAGGTGGCACCTGTAAGACTGATATACAGCCCCTGGCTGAGCCTAACGCCTATGGCACGAACCTGGACAGTTATTGCTAGAGCTATAATGACCCAAAAAGTGCCGAAGCTGCTCCCTGACAATCGGGTCAGACTGGAAAAAATGCTTTAAAATTTATCAGGATGTGCGTTTATTGATTGTGTGGTGGTTTAGATGGACTACAGTGCTCGTTGTTCACTGGCATCTACTCTCCACCTTCTGAGAGCTCGGCCATGTGCAGCAGATAACTCCAGCTATAAAGCCTAAGGGACGGTTTAAGAAAATAAAGCCTAGTCCTGTGATCACCCTGCTCTCTTAATTGCCTAGGTATAGAGCTGCCATGGAGGAGCAATTTAAGCTGGGAAAGTCTTGTGACTTCCCTTAGGTAGGCAGTTTTCCTGCTGCATGCTTTCCTTGCCAAATATTTCTCCTAGGCTTTCATGAGAGTAGCTGGCGGGAGCTGTCGGAGGTGCCTGGGGTTTACACCGGGCTCTCGGTGGCTGCCTGCTCTGCTGCCTGACAAGTCCCTGGGGGCTTCCAAGGCTCCTTCAAACACAAGGCATGGGAGCAGAGCTGGCAAGAAACTCCAGGGTAAGGTTTTGGGCTGGGGTGATGCTCTCCTGAAGGTCCGGGGTAGTAAGAAGGGTTCAAACAGCTTTCGAGTGCTTGCAAGAAGAGGGAAAGCTGGCAGGTCCTTGTTATCTTTGTCCTTGTTTAAACCTCTGCGCGTGTCTCTCCCTTTGAGACCCAAGTGCCTTCACTGACGCAACAGAAAGCTACGTGTAGTCAAGGGCTTCTTGCTCTTAAAAGTGCAATTAGATCTTTTAACTGAACATCATTTTTCACCACGTGTGTTCGTGGAAGGTGGTGTATCCACACTGTTCAGGCAAGGGGATAAATAATTCATCTATTTAATGATATTTGTGTCAACAGGGAATCTGTGACAGGTATTATGAAATGGTGAGTAAAACTGTGGTATCCTTATGAATAAGCAAAGGAAAACTCAAAAAGTATTTACAGGTTTCTCTGTTACAGCTCAAAGGTGAGAAACAAACTGATGGTTTGTCAAGCTGGGGAGGAGAGGGCTCTGCTGCCCAGTTTCAGCAAATCGCTGCCCTCTTCTCACCCTTTCCATAGTGCTCTTTCCTTCTAATGCATTTTAAATGCTTCTGTATCAGAGTAGCTGCTCACTACATCACTGAGTCTTCTCGTATGTGGAAGTGGAGTAAACTTTGCGATTGGCCAGGAAGAATTCAATTCATACTCAACAAGGAAAAAAAAATATCGCAGAATGGGATATACTTTACTAAATGCATGTTCCAGTTCGTTGCTTTCTCCAAATAGTTGGAAAATGTGTAAGCTTGCTGTTAAACGGGGATTAAAATGACAGAGCAGCGATCAGATTTGGCATGCTGACAAGCATTAAGTGCCATCAGAGTTCCCAGAGAGGAGGTTGTGGTTCTACACCTGCCTTCACAATTTGCTTTCCACCGTTTGAGTATATCAATCAAGAAGGCATTTGGGCCAAATCTTGCTCCTTAGCATCACGTTCTCTGCATTGCATGGTCCTGCTGAGCCATGGCTGCATCACAACCCTTTAGTGCTCTTCAAAGAGCCATGAAGCAGTTGGGTTTCCTTCTGCTGCTTCTCCTGCATCAACACCTGGAATGGGTTTGGGACCAAGTCATCTCGTTTTTCTCCTTTGCAGTCAGCAGCCCATGCGAAACTCTGCTCCCACTTGGAGATTTTGCTGTTTGGAGGGAAGGGGGCTGGAGATATCCTCTCAAAAATGTTAATACCCGCTTGTTGGTGCAGCGATTTCTCAGGTCTGCAAAGCCTGGCAGGTTCAGGAGTTCACTGGCAAACCTGGAGGGCGGGCGAGGTGTCCCTTCTGCATCACGTGAAAACAGTTTCCCAGGCTGGGCTCTGGGGGAAGCGCCATCCTGGAAATGGAGGAAGGAATCCAACCCCGTTGGCCCCCCCAGCCCTCCTGCTTCTGGGATGTGGCAGCACAGGACCAGGCAGCAGAGACCTGTTCAGCAACATGGGCACCTGTGAGGAGCAGAAAGCTCCTCCAGTGTGGAGGCAGATGTGGGCAGGGAGCTTGTTCCCTGGAGATGGGGCCAGGTGGGGAGAGATTTTTCTCCCTCTCCACTAAAGGCTTTTTGTGGCAAAATAGCCTGCAGGTCCTAGCAGAAGCTCTGTTTGTTTGGTTTTTTTCTTTGAAAAATAGCAGGAAAAAATATGCAAGCCTTGCTGCTTTCAGGTGACCTACTTCCCTCTCCTCACCTTCCTCCTCCCACAGCTTCCAAGATGACACTGGTGGCCAGAGCGAGGGAGCCCAGGAAAAGCCACTTCTTTCTTTCTTGGTGGCGTTTGGTTTTTTGTTGTGGGTTTGTTTTTTTTTTTCCTGCAAATACCTGTTCCCAGTTACAGAGAGAGGGTGAAGACTGCACCTTCCCTCCCTGCCCAACAGAAAGGCAAGTGCTGTGCTGGGAAGGCCACCTTCCCCTGGTGCTGTGCTCTTCCCGGGGTACCCGGGCAAGAGGGGAGGAGGGATGACGAGGTGGGAGGATGCCGCAGCGGCTCTCCAACGTGTCTCCGCTCCGTCAACCTGATGGCGCTGTGACAGTTCTGCTGAATTGCTGACCCGAGGGGCTGCGTTGGGGCTATTTATGGAGAAGACAAAGCCGGGGAACACCAGGCAGGAGGCCAGCCGGAGCTATCTGCAGCCAAAAGAGCGGGTCATCTTTGGGCTTTCTTGGTGGCTCAGGTGGAAAATGTGCTGTTTGGTGAAGGTCACGGGGGAAAACCCCCGTAGGGCTTCTGGTTTATATGAGATGCAGCCCCTTGGCCTCTGTGGTTCGATCCTGTTATAGGTGCAGGCTGGATTTGGTGTCGGGCACCTCCATGGAGGATGGAGGATAATGGGCCATCTTGGATTTTAACTTGGGCTTCCTCTGGCCCTGCAGCTTAGGAGCAGCTCAAATGCTGCTAGCAATGTTTATTTTTAGGCAGCGGTTGTGATCAACTTTTCCTTTTGCAGGGAAATACCAAACCATTAAACCAGATCTCTGAGTAGAGGGCAGCACCCTTTAGCTGCTCTTCTATCATCCAGGTTTATTTTTGTCTTGCACCTCTAGCGCAGCAGTCTGGGAGCTAGCAGAGGAAGACTGAAGACCTTTAATAATTCATAGCTCCTGTGTTTTGCTCCCAGAGATCAGAAAAGCGAGTTGCTGGAAGGGCATTGCCAGAAACCTGCTCTATCCACACCACAGGACCCGGCCTCGGTGTTGTGGCCACCGTGCTTGCACCCTGCTCTGCCCGATGGGCTGTCCATGCCTGGTTCTTTGTGCAGGCTAGTTGGTCTCTGACCCAGACAGGGGAGCTGGGCAGTCCCTGGACATCCGTGTTCACAGCAGGATGATGTTCAGGGTGGGGGAGCGGTGGGGATGTGGCAGCGTGTCTGCCTTGGCATGCTTGGGACCAACCTTCTGTTGTCCAAGCATGTGCTGTAACCTTAATCCCAGGCTGTCGGCCCCTTGGTGTTCAAATAGCTTCTGAAATAATCTGTGCAGGCTGAGCCCAGGGGGAATTTCCTGGACCTCCCAGAAGCAGGGTTTTTCCTGCCATATCAGGATGGGGATTATTTTATTTTAATTAAAAGCAATAATAGGACTGGGACATGCTTTGCATTTTGGCTATAGAGCAGAGTTATCTTTGGGATGGTCCTGTGTCTGGTGGAAGACCACGTTGTCCCAAAAGCCTCACGTGCATACGAGTGAGGCTCTGCAGACCACAACATCCTTCCTTGTTCCCACCCATCTGCAAGCCAGTGCTTGGCAAATGCCTGCTGAGGATGTGGAAGACTTTGGGATGGGAGGTGAGCCCTGGCAGTGGAAGAGGGGGTGGTGTACCTTTGCTGTATGCTTGCCTTCCCGACAGGCAAATGCTTCTGTAGATGGGGGTGGGTTCAGCTTCAGACCTTGTGGTCCTAGAAGGCTCAAAGATGCATCTGGATGCACCTTTTGCAGCGGCTGGGAAGCTGCTCACCCATGAGCTTCCACGTGCAGACACTGGAGGTCCCTCAGGATGTGCTCCACATGGATGGAAGAGATGAGTTTCAGCAGCTGCTTTGGCAAAGCAAAAAGGTGAGCTGAGCGTTACAGAGCCTGCTGTGTTAACAGGCTGGTGGCTGGTGCCTTGTGACTTGCTGCTCTGTCTCAGCTCGTGGCTTTGCTCCTGCTGACAGCTTTATGGGCTGTTAAATTACTTCCAGGGTCCACTCGATGCTCTCGTCGCATCTGAGCGTGGCAGCTCCTTGGCATGTGTAGCACAGGAGCTGGGAAGGCAAATTCAAAAGAGTTTTTGCTCTCTCTGAGCAGCTGCACGAGTAGCTCCTGCTGGGCCTCACACTTTTCCTCCCAGGTACCAAATGCCAGCAGCCAAATGCTGTCCTCCGGCCTCACTGTGCTTGCAAGAACCTTCCAGCTTTGCTGCATCTTCACTGTCTCCTGGACAGGCCTGTCGTGCACAGTCTTGTCATCTTACTCTTTAAATATTTTTCCACCCCGAAATGTCCCCCAGGATTGGTTCTCTTGGGGAGTACAGTACAAAAATTTACAGACACATCTTTTTAGTTAAACAGAGTGATGAATTCATCTGTATTTATTGTGCATTGAACGCTGTTCGGATTGCCTGTATTCTTGAGTGTCTTGTATCCATGTGTGTTGTTTTTTTCTGTGTTGTTTTTTCTCCCACTGTGAGCTCTGGCTTGGCCTTAATTTGATTGAATAACCCTCTGTGTTGCTGACTGTAATGAGGACATGATTGATTTGGGTTATCTGGATTGTACCCTTCAAATGGCACGTTCCTATCCTGAAAGAGTGGGGTTTGCTGCGATGCCTTTTGCATAGGCTGTTGGTCCCCCCTTGTTCTTTGCGAGTCAGGGCATGCTATGTAGTAATTGCTGGAGGGACTAGAAATTAAACTTGTAATAAGGTACAGCATTGTTCACAGTCGACATGGAGGATGCTCTCAGGGCGCAGAAGGTGCAAGGAACCCCCCTTCTCAGAAGTTCCCTAGGCAACCTTAGATGTTGGTGACATCAGGAGAGCGTGATGTACTGACTTTAAGAGCAACCACACAGAGGGTAGAGCAGAGTGAAGTTACCACAGCCAGGCTCCGTGACCATGCACAGAATTTGAAGTTACCATAGAACTGATAAGTTGCGTGTTTGCTACCCTGAGCCAACAACCTGTCATTTTTTTTTTTGACAAAATACTGTCCTTTGGGTGAACTGTACTCATTATAATATCAAAACACACCTCCATCTCCCACAACTACCCATCTATGTGGTGCGGCCGCCCCTTGCTGAGCTTGCACACTGAATTTTTCCTAGTCTGTATCTTTAAAAGTGAAGAGAGAGAAATTTACACCAATTATAACAAAGGTGTGTATGACTAGAGTCACTCAAGCTCTACCTGAAAAGTAAAAAAAATAGTATAAAAATGGATTAAGAAAGGGGGGTGGCAGGGAAGATATCATCATGGTCAGGGACAAATGTTGTCACAGGCCACCTCTGACTTCTGGGATCAGTTGGTGGGCTGAACCTCTCTTATCCCCCTCAAAGGGATGTCGTTGGGTAAGATTTGACCCCTCGGTTATACTGACTGTTTGGCTGGGGAACTTATAAAACAGCTGTATAGAGTTGTTTTATAACTTAATGCATTTGTAGCCAGGCTGTATTATTCATATTCTTGCACGTGTGTTGCAGACCGTCTCTATCGCTGGCAACCTAAAGCGTTCATGTACCTGTTAATAAACTATACTATTCTTTAGTCTAACAGTGGAAATTCTTATTGAACGCTACTAGGCTGCATCAGTTTGGCCACAAGAGTTCTCTGTGAACCTCAGCAGCCTTCTTGAATCTGGTCGTGGGAGTTCAGGGAACGCTGCTAGGCTGGAAGTGTGTTGCATTATTAGTCCAGACTCTAAATGCCGATTTGAGCATCACTCAGAATCTATGTCCAGCTGCCCCCAGCCCCTCTGATATCTGAGGACAAGCTGGAACGCAGCAGGGTTTGTTTTCTGCCAAATTGCTTTGCTCTTTTAGCACAACACATGCATGAGTTGATCCGTTCTAGTTCGGTGTCACCAGGAGCAGAGCTGCTGCCATGCCCCGAGAGCTGGCGGGGCGTGCGTGGTGTGGCAACCTTTGGAAGTAGCGATGTGAAGCTTTGATGCTGTGTCCATATCGGGACTGGAGACCTCCACGGTTCCTACTGCTAAATGATAAGAGAGATTTCCAGCTTGTGAACTCACCAAACTTGTGCTTTTGTGCTGCCGGTTGCAGGTAACTGCTGGTAAAGCAAGACCTCCTGCTGATGCTTATCTGCTTTAATGATCCCTGGCTTTAACTGCTCTTTATTTGCTGGTTGTTAAAGGCCTGGGGGTGGAGGGGTGAAATGTCCTGTTAAAATCAACTCTTTGGAGGGCTGACTGCATCACAGCTTCCCCTGGCTGTACAGCATTGTCCAGCTTTGCAGCCAGGTCCACATCTTGGACATTTGTGGTGGTGGCTTGCATGTGTTACTGCAGCACTGAAGCCCCTTCCCTTTTCTTCTGTGCAGTTGCTCTAAAGAATCAGCACGGTGCCAAAGAAGCAGAGGGGGATGGAGACTGCAGCAACGGACCAACCCCTGGCTCGGCAACGATACCAGAGGGTGAGCTGCTCCTACAGGTTAGTGCTCCTCGCTGGCCACCTCTGCCTGGCAGGTGCCTTCAGGGGATTTTCCTCTTGTCCACTTTCCATCTCCTTTGAATTTTACCCAAAGAGCAGGCTGTTCTCTTACTGATGGCAGGATGTTTTGGTGAAGCAGTGATTTCACATGCTGTAGCTCATCGTGTTTCAAACTGAGCACAAGTTTAAGACATTTTCAGGTCCCTGGCACACAAACTGTGTTGCTTCTTCCCTCCTTTTCCATCTTTCCTGGAAAAAAAAAAAAAAGGCATCTGGAAATTGCCTGTGTATAAGAAACTCTCTATCTTCATGGAAGCAGTGCTGAATTTTTGAGATTCAGCCCTCTGCTTCTCTGACCTGGTCTGTAAACGGGCCATAGATGTGACACAGGAGCCAAGCAGAGCAAGACGTTTTGAGTGTGGTTTTCAGTTTGGGCACACTGGTCTTGACCCAGGGCGTTATACAAACACTGGTGCAAACAGGAAAGAAAAAGACATGGAAAACCCTGATTCTCAGGCATTGATGTGTGACACAGTACACGGATAGTACGTGGGAGCTCTGCAAGAGACGTTGAGGTGGCTCCTTTGGCGATGCTGGAGGCAGTGCTGGTGATGGTGCAGCATGGTTGGGCTGAGCCTGCTGCTTCCACGTTTTATTCAGAGACGCCACGAGATGACCTTCTGTCTGCAAACTGTGCACGGTGAATAGGAGGAGGTCAGGCTCCAGCAGCAGGAGGTCCTGCAAGGACGCAGGTCTCCTGTCCCCGCCTGGCACCCAGGCACAGGCTGCAGCGCTGTTCCCTGCCTGGCTGTCGTCCAGAGTGGGGTGAGCGTGCTGGTCAGCCCCAGCTCCCATCCAAAAGTTCACTCAGCAGTAAGTGTAATTACTGTCCTACTTGAGAGCTGTGGAGTCAGGATCTCGGTGTGTAGTGAGAGAAATGCTAAAGCCAGGCTGGTTAATAACCAAAGACCTGAGAGGTTTCTGCTATGGATGTAATAAAACTGTGTTTTGTTATTGCTGGGGATTGATGTCCTGCTCACTGACTCCTACCAGAGTTCGATGCCATCCTTTCAGAGGTACTAAGCTGGGTGTCAAAAGCTCTGACTTAGGCTTGGCTCTCCCAGGGGTCTCATAGTGATGCTGGACATGGCAAGGGCTCAGGACCTACCTCTGTGCCCCAAGGAAATGCTCCTACATGTTTATAAAACTACTTCTACCTGGTCTGTCACCTTTGATGACCAAAACTCCTCTCTATCATCTCTTGGTCCACTTCCTCTCCTCTAATTTTCCAGCCTTACTTTTTTGGTCTGTTTCTTTTCCACCAAGACTCTCTCCAGCAGCAATCTCAGTGGAGGAAGATAGCTTAAACTGAGGTTAAGCATGAAAATCTCTCTGAAAGGACCAAGGCCTTAGCGAGGCTGAGAATTAGGTGGACCACCTCTGCCCAGGTGATGCAGGTACACATCTCTGCCTGCAGCATATTAAATCTTGCTACTGTTAGTGCAGTTATGGAGAGAGAATGCTGCAAGATGTTCCTTGCTCCTGCAGAGCAAAGCCTCCGAAGCTGCTCAAAGGGTTAAAGTGCATTTGGCCGCACTAATTAACCTCTGCAGCAGATTCCCACACACTGAGATCAACCCCACCAAATAGAGAGAGTGTTTGTACCCAGAATAAAGGGAAGGAGAGGGGGGAGAAACACCGACCTGGACAATGAAACAGGAGTTGGCAGCAACAATAGCCGGACTTGGCTGAGACTACAGCTAGACCCTAATTAATTCTGATGTCTATACATTACAAAGTGGGGGAAGCAGGCCAGGGCTGGCTACTGTGGCTTCCCTGCCTGCAGACAGGTTAGTGGTACAGGATGTTTTTGGCTCTGGACAGCCACAGGGCTTCTGGGTTCCACAGTGCAGGAGGACCACTGCCTTCTAGAGTGCTCCTCCTTCAAGCTGGCAGGATTGTCCCCACGGGATGTGGTGCCCTTAGGGAAGAGTGGCTGGATGGTGCTGTCACGGTAGTAGAAGCTGTTTGTCTTCTAGGGAGCTAAACTAGTGATTTACTTGGGGTTTCATGGCCTTGCTCTTAGGCAGCACCATGGGCAGAGGTGAAAAGCCAAGGCTTGTGGACAGCAGCTGCACTTCCAGACTGGTAGGGGTGCTGCTCTGCACCTTCCAGTCTTCATGGATCTCCAGATGCAAAGGACATGGTCAGCCAGCACCCTGGTGCCTTCTCCTGTGTCCCGTCCTGCCAGCCCTGGGGCTGCTGGCTCAGAGAAAAACACACAATTTGCTTCCCAGTTTGTTATGCTGGTAGCAGTGAGCCCCTCTTGAGGAAGACAGACTGTGAGCAGCTCAGCCCGTTCCTGCTGGGAAACGCAATGTTCCTTTGGATATTGACTTCGCAGTCCTAGAGCTCGAGGAGAGGATGGAAGGGCCAGTGAACCATAAAATATAAGTTGTGTAACATTAAAAATGCATCACGAACTTCAGATTGATGGCTGCATTCGCTCATCATTTCTGGGAGGAGGGCCTTAGTGCTTCACACCTATGTGGGCAAAGCAGCTCAAGTATTCGTTTTGTGGAAAGAGAGCACAGCGTTCAGCCTGCTTGGTTAGAGGGCACGCGTGCTCCAGGATGGGGTGTTAGCCTTGGGTCAATCTGCACATTGTGCAGGGGTAGCTCCAGAGTAAGGGGAGCATGGGTGGGAGAGTTCTGTGGCTACCACAGGCATCCCAGGCCCAGGTGGCTGCAGACATCTGTTTTCTCCACAAACACTGATGCTCGGTCCGTTCGCTGCCCTGTGGTGCTCTGGAGGGACGGCGCCGTGCGGGTTGGCTGAATGCCTCGCAGCAGGTTGTCGCTGGGTGTGAGTTTGGGGTGAATCATTTGAGCAACCTGATCAAGTGGCAGGTGTCCCTAGCCATGGCAGGGGGTTGAAACTAACTGATCTTTAAGGTCTTCTCCATCCCAAACCATTCTATGATTCCATGATTTATTTGCCAAAAGGAAGAGGTACTCTGAGCTCAACCAGCGATTCTGTGGTTGTTTCCCGCATCCAAGGGTCAGACTTAGCCTGTGCTCCCTTCCACTTTGGAAGAAAGTGACTTTTCAGAAATCAGATGTTTTTACTGTGATTTCAAAGAAAAAACACGTGTGGTTTAGCTTTCACCTTTTCTGTTTTTAATGGCTCAGGCTCTTTGCAGTATTGGGTTTGCCACCTCGACCACAGGATGAGCAATGCGGGAGCAGGGAGCAGGCAGTGGAGACCACACCTTTCTAGGTCTAGTTCCTTGTCCATGGGACAGCCCAGGCAGGCACACCACGGTCCTTCTCCAGGCCTCTCCTCTGGCACCTGGAGACGACCAGAGGGATGCAAACGAGGCCAGAAACTGGGCAGGTTTCTCCCAGACCAGCATGAGTATCTCCATCCACATGTGTCAAGCAGCAGCAGGGAATGCTGTCAGCCAATGCTGGCAATACGCCGTGACCTGTGGTGGGTTTGGTCTCTACTGAACATCCCCCAGCTTTTCCAGCCTTATGCTGTCCTAAGCCACACGCAGCTGCCAAGACCCTCCTGGGCTGTGGGGAGGATGGGAGCTACACAAGTGAAGCTGCCCAGGTAGATGTGGGTCAACATTAAATGTAGCCGACGTGAAATGCTGTTCTGATTCAAGGTTGTCAGAAAGGCTTGCTTCCGCCAGAATACCAGAATGGACCAGTTCCTGATGGTGTCCGGTTTTGTTCTGTGAGCATTTCTGAGATTTTTATTTGCTCTTCACGTAGGATGAGTATAAATGTCCAAATCTCAGTCTGAGTGAATGCTCCTGGGATGGAAACAAAGTTTTCCATCAATTTGGATTAGGACATGCTTGGGCAGCTGTACGGAATTGCTGCATGACCTCGGAGAAACCCAGCAGAAGGTACCATGTGTTTTCTCAGTGAGCACAGCTCTGCCAGAGTTGATTTCCGTTTTTCTCCAGCCAGCTTTCAGTTGGTGGAGTTTACTCAAGTAAGGCGGAGCAGAAGAAAATCTGAGAATGGGCTACAGGCCTTGACCTCAGCTAGGTAAAGCAGACTCATCAGGTCTCCAAAAAAACTGTGGTTTAGGTGTTTGTGCTCTGGCACCCTGGTGAGGTGCGTGCATAGAGGCAATTGGAAGGATGGAGGTCTCTGGTGCTGTTCCCATCCTGAAGGAAGCGGATGAAACCAAAAAGCTGCTTGAGCACTGCATAGGAGGATTTGGTGAGAGCCAGGGCTACAGAAATGACAAGCCATTGGGAAGGACTTCCTTTCCTTCTAGGGCTTCTTGTACTCTACACCTTTCTTTTGGTGGGGCAGTGTATGAGCTGCCTGCTAGCTGAGACCAGCCAGCACTTGAGTGATGAGTGTTTGGGCAGAATATCCTGCTAGAAAAGGGTAACGTAAGCATGGCATGTACCTGCTCATCTCTCCCCTAGGCGCTCAACGGCTTTGTGCTGGTGGTGACATCGGAAGGACTGATATTTTACTCGTCACATACAATTCAAGACTATCTAGGATTTCATCAGGTTAGTGGGACACTTGTGACTCACGGTAAGTGGCTCCGCAGAGTGTTTTTGCCCTTGGTGGTGGAGAATAGCCCCAAGTTGCCTGCAGGGAGGAAGCTCTGCAGTGATCACAGGGCCTCAGTGCTTTTCCTTGGTCTTGTGAATTTGGACCCTATATTGCTAGATATGGTTACTGGGAGGTGTCAAAGCACCGTTGCTAGCCCAAATGCTTTCCACCAACCAAATTGACAGGCTATGAGGTTCATGACCCTGTTGTGTAATGTCATGGTGAGATGTCTAGGGATTCCTGCCCAGTTTGCCTTTGGGCACCCACTCCTGTCAGTGACCTCTTGGTTAATGCCATGAAGCTCCAATGCTTTGTGGGTATCTGGGCACCCAGGTAACTGGGAAGGCACTAGGTCAGATTTACATGGAAGTGAGACTTACCTACAGTCCTTTAGTTGCTGTGGTATGGTCTTGCTACCACACAGCTGGCTTTCTCCGATATCTTGAGTTGATGAGGACTGTCTACCTGGGCAGAGGAGCAAGTCCTGGAGCAGGGTCCTTGTTCTGTTGGGAACAGTGTAGGAATGGGGCGGCTTTGCTGCTGTTAAGTTCACAAACCCGTGTTTTCATCTCATCTCGTAATTCAGCCCTAGGATTTTGAAGGACGCCATATTACAGGGGCCAGCATGTCAGAAGGGATCTGTATTGCTGATGTTGGTGGTTCTTTAGAATGGGAGTGGGAGGTCTGGCCCCAACATGGACAAGGGGTCCTTGGAGCCAGATGTGCTGTCTGTTCCCACCAGCATCAGCTCTGGTGGAGGTGTCAAACCCCATTCAGCCAGGGACCTAGTTGAGCATCAGAGAAACTGGGTGTGATATGGCCAACTGGAGCTGTGACAAGCTGTTTCCAAGCAGGATGTGAGAACTAGCGCGTGGGGGCAGGACGCAGAGCTCATGTGTTGCTTTTCTCCCCTAGACAGATGTCATGCACCAGAGTGTCTTGAGCTGATCCACACCGAGGACCAGCAGGAATCAGACGCAATCTCCACTGGCCCTCAACCCCCCCCACGCTCCCGAGGGTGAGCCGTCTCCAGAAGGTAAATGCAGGTGGGGAGCCAGGCATCCTGACTGGCTCGAGGTGTGTAGCTGCTCCCATACGCCGGGGAGCCAAGTCCCTGCCATCGCTTGCATGGGGCTTGCATCCTTGTGGCTCAAGCCATGGGTTCATCCAAAACGCTGCTGCTTTCTGTGGGTTTCTGTTGCTTGTGCTCTGCAAACTGCCACAGTCCCCTATGCTGGGGACCTCCAGCCCTTTCTGGGGACTTCAACCCTTGCTGGGGACCCCTGCTTGCCAGTGCCTCTCTTCCACAGAGGGGAAGAGTCTTAGCTCTTCTGCTGTTGCCTACAAGCCGGATCAGCTGCCCCCCGAAAACTCCTCCTTTCTGGAAAGGAGCTTCGTGTGTCGCTTTCGCTGCCTCCTGGATAATTCCTCCGGATTCCTGGTGAGTTCCTGTGCTGCAACCTGTGCAGCAGGAGGAGAGTCATTCCAAGGCATCCCTGCCACTGCTGGAAACATAAAAGTTAGCTTTGAAAGACTCAGTGCTCCTTTCTGCTACGTGCAGCACCTGCCTGTCTCAACAGACAGATACTTCTGCTGTTTTCAATAGGTTTGGTCTGTACCTAACAACCTCCTGGTGTGGATTTTGTCCCTCTCCTCTCAGAGATGCTGAATCTTGAACAGAAGTGGTTTTCCTCCATGTTTTGCTAGGTTTTGGTGTTAAAGACATGTCTTATGACCAAGTAGGTGGTGTCAACCCTTTCTCCTCTCTCCTGCAAGTTCATGGGATTTTTTCTTTCTTAACCACGGGTGTAACAGTTCTGTCTCTCCCTCTCCTCCTTCTTTAGTCTGGGAACTCAGCATGAAGAGTCCTTACTGTCCCTTGTTTAGGAGCAATACTGCGAGCTCTGATGGGGCTGTGATATAGCTCAGTTAAAATGCAAAGCAGGTCGTGCACTGCATGATGCCCAGGTGCAACTGCAGCATGTGCTTGGTCCTGCAGCCGCTGCGAGTCTGAGCCTGGGGATGGCAGTGAGAGGCTGCTGGGGAGAAAGCAGTGGGCTGCTGCTGCAGAGAGCTCAGCGTAGCATCCTTTTGATCCTCTGTCTTATTTTAGCAGGGAGCACTGGAGTCGCAAGAGACAAGCCATAAGGGATTATTTGTATCAGCTCCACAGAGAGATGGCTTGCTTTCCGTGCAGCTCTCCTCGCTCTGCATCCACTTTTCTGTGTGACACTGAACTTTTCTTCTCTTCGCAGGCCTTAAACCTTCAAGGCAGGCTAAAATTCCTTCATGGGCAGAACAAAAGGTCTGAAGACGGGTCCACACTGCCACCCCAGCTTGCCCTCTTCGCTATATCCACGCCCTTGCAGCCCCCGTCCATCCTGCAGATCCGAACCAAGAACATGATCTTCAGGTCAAAGCACAAGCTGGACTTCACCCCGTTGGCGTGTGATGCCAAGTAAGCAGCAGACCTTACCTGAAGGGTGAATCTGCAGGCTTCCAGCATGCCATTCCATAACCTGCCTGGGTGATGTTCCACAACAGCTCTGCCTCTCATCTGGGTGCATTCTTGGTCTCCCACAGGGGGAAGATTGTTTTGGGCTATACCGAGGCAGAACTGCGGATGCGTGGCACCGGCTACCAGTTCGTCCATGCTGCCGACATGCTGTACTGCGCTGAGAACCACGTCAGGAGTAAGAGTCCCTTCGCTGGTCGCTTGTGCCTGCCTCTGAGGCTGATGAGTGGGCTGGGACTACAGGCAGCTCCCGTGGGTGCTGTGTTGCGCCTGGGCAGCTCTTTCCCCATGGGATACTTTGCTTTATGCTTTACTCAGATGCTTTTGTCACTGCAGGGAGCTTGGGCTGGAGCTTAGTGAGAGGTATTTAGCTGAGATGGTGTCCCTTGCACGCACCAACCATGCTACTGCTGTGATCCCACCTGCTTATCCCAGCTGGAAACAGCAGTGTTGCTGGAGGCAGCCGTGCCTTTGGTGATGTGCCGGTAGCCCTTGGCTCACGCTCTTCCTCCTGGCAGTGATGAAGACAGGCGAGAGCGGCCTGACGGTTTTCCGCCTGCTGACAAAGGAGAATCGCTGGAAGTGGGTGCAGGCCAACGCGCGGCTCGTCTACAAGAACGGCAAACCCGAGTACATCATTGTCACACAGAGACCCCTTGTGTAAGTGCCATCTGGGTCAGCGCGGGCTAGGATGGGGACAGGCTGTTTTTTTCCATTGGTGCAGGCTCTGAGATGCCCCGAGCAGGGCAGGATGTTTGATTCATCGTTGCTTCTTGTGCCTTTTAAAGGAGCAGCCATAGAATACAGTGTTTTCATGCTGTACAGCCACATCCCCCTCTGCAAGGCCACCCTGCAAGTATGGGGGAGTGCTGAGCAGTGCCCCGTACCTCACATCCCCGCTCCAGTATCCTGGGTACCGCTCCAGACTTACCCGCAGGAGGCTAGTGGCTGCTCTCCAGCAGCTATAGGGACAGCAAGGACCTCAAATGTGGCTGCCACATGGCAGCAGCCTGACATCCCCATCTGAAGGAGTGGGTGCAGCATAGATAAGAAGGGCAAAGGTGTGACAGAGCTCTTATGTTTTAAGTATCCTCTTGGTTAAGCTAAAGATGTGTGGGTTTACTTGAGTGTATGTATAGAGGTGTGTGTATTTGTATATAAATATATACGTGTGTAGTTCTGCCCGGTACCTGCATGCTGCTTGTGGCAAAGGGGTTTTGGTTTGCAGGAACCACAGTTATCCATTGCAGAAGTACTTTGTGGGGTGTGTTTGTGCACATGTAAGCCCCGGTCTCCTCTTCCTGCCCTGCAGAGATGAAGAAGGAGGAGAGCACCTTCGGAAGCGGTCCATGCATCTTCCCTTTACCTTTGCTACAGGAGAGGCACTCTTATACCAAAGTGCTTACCCTCTCCCGGGCTTCCCTGACCCTTTTCAGAGCAAAGGGAAAACTGGCAAGTCCAAGAAGACCTCCCACACCCATGGAGGGCGCTCACAGAAGAATGGTGTTGCCCCCAGTTCTCTGCTGGGAGCCGTGATGCGACAGGACAAGGCAGTGTACGCCTCCCACCCAGCTCCCACGCCTAACCCCTCCTTCAGCACCAGTTTTGTCGGCAACCTTGAGGCCGTGTCTTTGCTGATGCAGGAAGAGATGCCTGGAGTATGGATACTGCTCCAGTTTCTTCAAGGGGAGACAGCCTCAAGAGGCAACCGGTGGATTTGCAGAGGAGGACCCTCTGTTGGCCACCCTGGACTCACTCTCAATTAAGAGTGATGAGAACTGTTCCAACAACGAGCTCTTCAGTGCACTGGAGGGTCTGGGGCTGAATGCTGAGGACCTGGAGCTCCTGCTGTTGGATGAGAAAATGGTGATGGTCAATATGGACCCCGACCACACCCCATCCCTGAACGACTGCTTCACCAGCAACGAGATTCTATCCTACATCCACGCCACTCTGGTGAACAAGAATGAGGGAGGACAACAGATCTGTCCCCTGCCAGGCACATCCCTGGGCCCGCCTGGAGGCACCACCACGTACCAGCCCCACGCGGAGAACGAGGACTCGCAGTATACCTGCCCCAGCACGTGTGCAGCCCGGCAGTGCCCTGGGCCAGCCCCCTGCTATGCTCTGGGAGCAGCCCCTCCACGCTGCACCAGGACAGCTGCCCCTGCTGCTGCCAGAGCCCGCTGGGCAGGAGGAGATGGCCGATGGCTCCCAGTGGAGGCCAGCTGGGGAGCAGGGGCTGCTCTGCTTCCTCCCGCCGGGACGGGGCACCCTATGGGACAAAGCACCCGACTTGCCCTCAGGAGCCCCCTGCCCACAGGAGCCACCCAGAGCTCAGCAGCTGGAGGGTGACTTCCCAGCCCTGCATCCCACCCAAGAGGATGCTCGCCGGTCCTTCTCCCTGCCCACCCTGTGCCAGGGCTGCGTGGGACCACCTGGCCAGCCAAAACACCACCACTTGCTGATGAATGGGTTGTGCAGCCACAGCCCCAACGCTGCTCCACACCTCCTTCCCAGCAGCAGCCCCAGCCCGTGGCAGGACTATGTTTCCCCACTCCTGGGGTCCCCACCTCAGTCTGGTTTTTATGGCATCAGCCAAGACTTAATCTCCCAGCACCAGAGCTGCTTGGGTCCAGGAGCTGGCATGCCATCAGTACACTTTAACCTGAATGGATTATGCAGCATGGAAACAGCAGGCAGCAGCGAGTCCCAAGAAGAGATGGCTCCATACTCCATTTTTTCCCCTCCTCCTCATGCCATCTTGTTTCTGAGAAGCAGCTGAGCCCTGTTCCCTCTGTGCCCCAACACCCTTTTCCAACCTTAGCTGTGGGGTGCTTCGGGAGCATCGGCAGCCCAATGGAGACTCCAGTTGCCTCCTGTGGGACGTACGCCTCTGCGCTGAGCCAGGAGAGCAGGCACAGGGTAAGGGCCTTTCTCTGCTCTTGTGCTCAGTGTTTTCTGTTCTGGTATTTCCTGCGAGTCTTAGCACAGGGAGACACGCACTGCCTGCTCGGTAGACAGGAATCACCTTGCTCTGGCTGGTGCATAACCGGACAGGAGGATTTTAGGAGCTTTTTGGGAGTTGAAAAGCAGAAGACCAGAGTGGGGGTTCTTCTGTTTAGAGGCTGTCTCTGGGTCTGATTTACTTATTGTTTCTTCAGTTGTTATTTCTGGCAATCTGCAGCTATGCACTGGTAAGCTTTGATGGGTGATACAAAGCACTATGAGATGATTTGTGCTGTGAGGTCTTTTCTTTGTGGAAGTGTCCCCTGGACTGTGCAAAAGCAGTATTGAGAGCCCATCTATCTGCTGCTAGCCCTCCAGCATCACAAGGCGAGGTGTGCAGCATTGGATCTGAGTGTTGTGGTACCCTTCAGGGTTGTCCTCCAAGGAACTCCCCTGGGACTGGGGCCAACAGCCTCAAGTGGGGCTGCTTGGGAAATATTCTAGGGAGTGAAAGCTGCCTGTCCCTTTCCCTTCTCCCTGTTGCAGATGCCATGCATGTCTGTAAGGACCATCACCATTCTGGGCTGGGGCTGGTAGCATGGAGAGCTGGTCCCGGGTCCTAGAGGAGCCTGTCTCTGCTGTGAGAGACAGCCAGGCAGGGCAAGATGTCTAGGGTGGGTCTTCCCATCTCCCAGCTTACCCAGCCCTGCCCTTGTCATTACTGTCCTCAGTGCGGCTTCCTTTTCCTTGGTGCCAGACACCTTCTGCTACTGAAAGGGTGCTTTGCTGTCTCACAGGGATCTCTGTGTTAACCTCTGGGTGAATCTGATGATGCTGTCAAAACATTTTTTGTTTTTTCCCAGAAAACATACCCTACAACTCAGATCCTCCCATTTTCAATATCCTCGAACTCAGTACACCAGGCACCTTCTAGGTCTGTTGAAGAGCTTCACTCTGGGCCTGCCTAAGAGTTTGGGAGCTTGTGAAGGACAAGTGAAGGACAGCCCCAACACCTCTCTAGAGCTTGGTGACCCTCTCCTGTGGCTGGTGTGTTTTTAGCTGGTCAGGAGGAGTGCAACAAGGGTGCAAGACCCAGGTGCTGCTTCAGATGCAGTCCAGGGTCTGTGATTTACAGATGGGCTTCATGAGTGAGCTGCAGAGCTGCAATACCTGGTCAGGCTCTGCAGAGATCAATTGGCAGTTCAACAGAGAAAAATTATTGCCAGCTCAGGTGGTTGGATGCACTGGCCCTCTGTGTGCTTTTTGGCCTCTTGTCAATGAAGCGATGGGTTGGCATTTGCAAGAGAGGACCTGGGGGAAGGTGTGGGGATGTGTAGGGGGCCACTGCTATGCCCCTGTACCCCTGGGGATGGTAGGGCAGGAACAGACCTGCTCCCCCTCCTGCCAGCTGCCTCTGGGCATCAGCCCAACCAGTACAAGTAAAACACTGCAAAATGCCTCAGCGCTCTGTTTTCTCTCTCTTCTCCTAGCCTGAAAGCGGCCGTGTTTTGCCCAGCTCTCCCATGGGACTCTCTGGAGACTGCCCAGTGCTGGGGGAGAGCCTGGCTCCCCCCTGTCAGTCGCACCCCCGGGCAGAAGCGCTGCCAGATCACCCACATGCCTCCAGTGGTGACTTCTGTCTCTAGGAGAGAAAGACTGGAATGGACAAAGCAGAACTATTCCCTGGGGAAGGAGCTGCCTTCAAGCTGCAGATGACAACCCCCCCCGCCACACGTGTCCTACTGTTGCTCTTGATGTTGGTTGCTTTGGCTCAGCTGTTTTTTTATTTTTATTTTTATTTTCCTTTTCTTTTTTTCTTTTTAATTATTTTTTTAACAACTTCCCACCATCCTGCCCCTGCCGAGGCTTCATGTGCTGGTCCCATGGAGGTGTCCTTGGCCTGGGAAGGGCAGCAGGGTTGGAAGGCAGATTTCTCCATTCTGCCTGGACACATGTTACTGAGAGTCAGCTTTCAAATGTTTGAGCCTTTTATGGTTGCTGCTGTCTTTTAAATGGTATTTGGAGATTAACTATTGCTCTGGAAAGAAAAAAAAAAAAAAAAAAACAACCCACAAGGATTGTTCTCTATTGCCAGCCAAGCTGCTGTGTTGAAGGTGTGATGTTCGTATGCTGAATCCCAGACTTGGCCGTGCAACCAGGGAGCAAGCTCACCATCACACCAGTTTTTGCAGTTCTGCTGTTAACTGTGAGTGCGTTTTTTGGTGCTTTTTGCCAGGCTTTTGGAAACCCAGGCTGCTTCCATGGCTGTCTCTTGGCTCCTACTGTTTGGTAGTTGTCTGTGCAAGGCAGCCCTCGCCCTGAAGGACAGGCAGGTTTCTGGTGACTAATATCCTCCAGCTTCACCAAAGCTTTGCGGTTACATGCGTGTTCCAACACAGATACAAGACTCGTGTGTCCGAAAAAAAAAAGAGGCAGGAAATGTTTTCACCTTTGGTATTAAATTTCCTTCCATCCCAGCCAGGCATCTGTGCCTGTGGCCATGTTGTACAGATATTGCCCTTTTTATAACAAAAGTGAACCCTGACTTGTGTTCTTGTGTTGCACTGGTCCCCCATCCCAGGTTTTCCTGTGTCCCAGGTGTTTCCATTTGTTAGGATCCAGATTAGAGCTGCTGTAGCAAACACCCTGGGTTTTGCTCTACTCTGTGATGTGCCCAGGTTGGCTGATAAGCAGGTTTTTTCCTGGGTGATGGGGTCTGAAGTACCTGAACAGGCAGCGGAGATCTTCTCAAACAGCAGGAACAGGCTGGCATATAAGCCATACCTTGCATCTGTGCCTAAAAAAGATTGCAGGCAAGTAGTGAAGCTGTCTAGCCTAAGGAGAAGATTTCAGATTTACTGTGAAAAAAAAAAAAGTTTTCAGTAAGATAAAGAAAATAAGTATAATGATACTTAATTTTAAGTACCAATAGAGTAATATTTTCCCACAGAAAATAAACACAACCCATATGTATGTATATAATATGTGTTGACAGATTTATTTTTATGCTACTCCAGCAGAAGAAGAAAAAACCTCTTACATTCCCAAAGTAGCATCCTATGGAATGGGACAAAGAGGCTGTTCAAAGGATCAGAAATACAGCAACTCTAAGAAACCTGGCAAAGCATCATCCTTCCTCTTGCGTGTCCGGCTTCAGTTTCATGTGAACTTTCTATCCTTTTTGTTTCAATAAATGGTTTGGAATCTCAGCCCCTGACATCTCCCTTGGTGGTTGTGTGTCTCTTCCCTGTCGCAGGCATGTCAGGGTTTGGCTGCAGCGTTGGAGCCCTGGGTCCAGGAGAGCAGCTGCATGTGAAGGAGTCGGGCAGGGCTCACCCCTGCACTGTGGAGGCAGTCGCAAACTTGGCAGTCAAAGTGGCTAAAAGACCTTCTGTGTGTTTTCCCCCACCAGAGGAAGGCAGAGCCCCTCAAAGGCTCCTGCAAAGGGTCAGCCACTCTCAGCCCTGCAGAACCCACACCAGAGCATCCTTGCAGGTCACCGACTTCCAATGGTCCGTTGGATCCCATGTGCTGAGAACAACCTGATCACTAGCAAACTTACTCCTTGAGCCAGGTCTTGGATGTGCAGACAATCATGCCATCGCCACATATCCTGACTGGTTTCTCCTCTTTCTTGCCACTTGTCTCCACAGCCTCAAGAACTTTCCAGCAGCCAAAGTGACCTATGGAGGACCTCTTGGCTTTGTCACCAGGGTGCTGTGCTTTACTTGACCATGGCATCAGCTTGTCAGGTGCTGTGTTTCTGTTGAGGTCTGTGGAGCAAACGCCATCATCTCTGCAGCGGGAAGCTCCCTCTGCTCTCCAGGGAGGCTGGCACGTCCATAATTCATGCCCATCCTCACACCAGCTGCTGCTTGTCCTCCCGTGGGCCTTATGCCAATGACTTGCAATGCACCAGGCCAGCCCAGCAAGCCTGGCTGGAGCAAAACCTGCCACGTGAGCTGCAGCAAAGGAGAAGCCACCATTGGGCACCACAGCATCTGCAGCTCTACCTGAGCCATGGTGGTAGAAAACGAGGGTCAGACAGATGGTCTGCTGTGCTCTTGTTTGCACGCCTGGTTTAAGCTCTCTCTCTTCACCCCTGAAGAGCTGGATGATTCCAAGGAAGGTGTGAGAAGAAGCTATGGAGATATTTGGGGATGCTTGTGTAGCTCTGAGCTTGGCGTCGTCCAGGGAAGGGCAGGAAGAACTGTGGTGCCTCCTCGCAGCACTCTCCTCTGCCTCCCTGCCCCAGGCCTGCTGTCAGCTCTGCTGTGTGGTTGTGGGCAGTCAAAAATACATGACCTGTGGATACAAGAGAACTTATCGTTAGTCAAGTTAATGTTTGAGCAGCCCAAGCAAAGATTTTTTAAAGTCTAGTTGTGATCCAGTTGGGTGTCTTGCTGGCACTGATGAGATGTAGCCTCCTTGCAGGGAGAGGTGGAGGCTGGTGGCACGGAGAGGCTGAGCTTGGCTGATCCGCGTGCACTCTCAAGGAACAGCACCTGGTGTCCCCTCACCCGCAGCAGGAGAGGTGGCTGACCTAGGAGTAATGGTGAGAGTGTTGGGGCTCTGTTCATGCCCTGCTGGATTATAAGTGGGTAGGGAGCAGATTTAGCACTTCTAATGGCATGGACGCAGGGGAGGAGGAGGGAAAAGGGAATTTATTTTTTTTCCCTCTGCATCTTTGTCTTCTATCTTCATGCCCACCATTTTCCCAAGCCACAGCAAACGCCAGCTAGGGCAGGGGTCTGTGAGTCGCAGCCTGCAGCAGAAGGAGGCTCCTGGCTTGAGGCAGCTGGGAGAGGTGATGCTGATGCTGTCTGCATCCATGAGGCTGAAAGCACCAGTCCCCAGACGGCATCACAGAGGCTGGGAGCAGATGTCTCCCAGGGCCCCAAGGCAGTGGAGAGCAAGGTAAATATTTCTGTAAGAGCTCAGCCTGGTGTTTGCCCACACCACCTATGTGCACCATCCATTATACATGGGGGCTGAGCAGGGGCAGTAGAGCAGAACGCTTTCTGATGGTTCATGCATTAAATAGAGATGAAGGAGGGTGTGGGGAGGTGGTGTTTGTTCGCGCCTGGCCCATCTCCTCTTCACTGGCTGCCGCTCAGTGCCAGAGCCTTGCTGAGCTCCTGTGGCAGACCAGTGCTGCAGCCGGACTCGGGACACCTGGGACAGAAGGTGTGAAGTTGACTAGTGTGTTCCTGAGACACCTTCCACTTTGGTTTAAATAATTAAAAAGGCAACTTAGATGCAGTGTAAACTCTCCTCTGATACATGGGCCCTTCAGAACGTTTGGAATGTGCAAGGCTTTGTGCCCAATACGGAAGTGAGTGGCCAGCCATGTGCACCACCTCTGCACCCACGATTTTCATGCACAACGGGCTTTAGATACCAGTCATCTGCCCAAAACCATGTATCTGTGTATCCTTTTGATAGGTCCAAAGACGTTTCAAGCCTAGCTGGTGATGTAAAAAACGATGGAGTACATCAGCAGTTGTCCTGGAAGGAATGACGAGCTAGGAGGTACTTTTGAATAACGGGACTGTTATTATTATTATTGTTATGATTTTCTGGACCTAAGAAGGTTGGATTTGGATGAGCTGAAACTTTTTGTGTTGTTTGATAAATACACAAAAAAAATAATCTCAACTCTAATGTAAAATCTTTCTAAAGAAAATATTTTCAGCTCCCCTCTGAAATGATTTCGTACTGAAACTTCCTTTGGTTTTCTTGATGTATGTTGGAGTCAAAACTCATCACTCTGTTTAACCTCCAGTGAAAGATTTATTTTAAACTAGGAGCACGTTAGCTTTCATTTTATTGTTTTTACATTCTGTAAAGTTTGGGGAGACTTTAATTTTAGGTGGGCGGGGAGTGATCTAAATCGCCAGAGGTGCCTGGGGACCAGCAATAGTGTGTCAGACAGGCAAGGACCCAAGCTGCCGGCATATCTGTAA
The DNA here is from genome assembly GCA_020746105.1 of Trogon surrucura. Taxonomy (NCBI): domain Eukaryota; kingdom Metazoa; phylum Chordata; class Aves; order Trogoniformes; family Trogonidae; genus Trogon; species Trogon surrucura. The sequence continues at coordinate 46,248,760 of CM036621.1, read as the reverse complement.
CCAAAGATGGCAAGAGAGTGAATTCAGCCTCTCTTACGCCAGTCTTGCAGGATGCCAGCGCTGTGCTAGTAGACTGAGGAGGCCAGGAAGGAGTATCCGTCCTTCTCTCGCATTGATCTGTGGGTGTGCACTGTCAATTGGTCTTGCTTAGCTAACATGTGGCTGTGATGGGGCAGTTCCTCAGACTTGACTTCTGCAGAGTCAAGCCTTTTTCTCAGGGAGCTGAGGGGGTGCTGCATTATTTTTATGCTTCGTACCCTCACAGCATTGCTGAGGTCGTGTCTGTTGGAGCCCTTCTGAGACACTGCTGTTTCAGGACACAACAGAATTAGTTTTATGCTAAAATCCAACTAGCACCTGCTGGTGTTGGAGTCACCCATGCCTAGCTACTTTAATGCTGTTTGTTGGCTATAATTGCTGTCCTTGCCCCTTCTGATATGTGAGCAGCCTGTTGTTGTTCTGCAACTGTGAGAAGATTCTGGCTTCTCTAACAGAAGTACTGTTGTTATGTTGCTGATGTCTCCCAGACGTCTTTCCGCTGAGCAGAGAGGTGTTCCAGGGTTGTCTGGTGTCAGGCTGTCCCATGTCTGCTTTGAATTCCCACACACCCCCTCTGCATCATTAATTCCTGGCCAGCTGTCTCTTGTGGTTGCTAAACCCTCAAACACATCTGAGAGCATTTCCAAGAAGAACAGGTGGACCAAGCATCATATCTACCTTGCACAGCGCTCCGCATTTGTGCTGGGTTCCAGCCCCAGCTGTTCCAGTGATCTTTAGTGGTTTTGGCTCCTGCAGGGGAGGAAATAGCTCTTGCAAGCTTGCCCAAAAACAGTTTGCATCTCTGTGCTTGCTGCCTTTTCGCAGGATGGTTCACTCCAGGAAAAAACCTTGGCTTGAGTGTGAAATAGCATCAGCGTTAAAAATCTCAGCCCAAGCTGATGGTGGCCTGGCCACACAAGGGAAAGGGAACCGTAGCTCTAAAGGGAGACGAAAATTCATTTGCACTTTGGCACACAGCAAAATCAATAGCTGGAATTACTTTGCAGAAAGCAGCAAAGGGTGTAGCTAGCAAGCAAGCATCAGTGCAACTTCTGCACACCGAGTGAAGGAGCTCAGAGGTGGATTGAACTCTATGTCAATCCTAGGAACAGAAGTGACACTGAACTTGTCATCCTTGCTGCTGCTGAGACCAGCACAGTGTTTAGTGTCTTTGGAAGATCTTTGCTTTTCCTCAGATCTTGTTGCCTTCCTGTGGGATCAGTGGGTAGAGCTTTTGTGGAGCATAACAGACACGTTGGGCTGGACTCTTCTGAGGTGCTCTCTGGGTTACAGTGATCCCAAGTGGTTCAAGTCATCCCCAGGGGGACATAAGCTCTGTTTTGCCAGATCACCTTTACCTCTGAACAAGAACATCTGCAGAAACAGGCTTCTCGTCCCCCACCTCTGGAGAAGGAGGAGGGTTTATAGGTTTGATTCTGGGGTTTCCGGATTCGATCCTGCCTTTCAGGTATTTGCCTGCAGTTAATTTCGGAGTTGCTTTGCCAAGGTGTCCATATTCCTGCCAACAGTTGACTCGGGGGTCTTTTTCCCAGTGCAGTCAGGAAAGGAGCAGTCCTGGGAGTGTGGTGGAATACAGGTGGTGCAGAGGCACTGGACAGCCTATGACAGGCAGGCATGGAGAGGGGCACTCCAGAGGCTGCCTGGAAAGCACCCTGTGTGGGACACGGCACCTGTGTTGTGGAAAGCAGGAGGAGGATGGCAAGAGGGAATCTCAGCACTCTCTTTACCCTTGGCAGGAATAAAGTTCCTGCAGTGAAGGAGGCTTTGAAGAAAGGTGGAAGGGAAGCCAGGCAAGACTGTGGCAAGCTGGGAGAGGAACAGACCAAGCATTATACGTGCTGGCTGTGCCCCTGTGGAGGTAATCTCGTAGTTATTTTAGACTCCAGCTGGGAAGCAGCTCTGATCCCAGCTTTTGCAATATCCTGCCAAGCCCATGCTCTAAATCTGCTCTCGTTGGCTCTGAGCAAGGCAGACCGCGCAGTGAGGAACTGCCAGCATCAATCGAGGTGAAAGACTTTTGCACTGCTGGGTGTGCATTTCTTAGAGCTCCTGGGAAGAGCCTGTAGGATCTTGGTGTTGGTCTTTTTTCTAAATTTTTTTTTAATATGATATGCAGATTCAAAGACAAAAAATGGAGCAGTTGGATCCATGCCTCCTAATGCTGAGGAGTTCCTTGTTCCTCGAGCCATCCTGCAAAACACGGGAGCTCCCTCTTATGGGAGATGCTTCTTACCAGGATTGACAGCAAAAACAATAAAGCGTGGAGGAGCTAATTCACTTTCTAAAAATGTGTGAACACAAGCAAAATCCAATCCCCTGTCGCTGTGTTTCACTGAGTTCCTTCATACACGAGCCCTTCAGAGGAGTCTAGCATCACTACAGAAATGCAGACCGGTGGCATTTGGGCACCTTCTGTTTGCTTTTGGTTATTTTCCTGGGAATATATGAGAAGGGTGCAAAGAAGCTTAAATCTGAGATCCTCCCTGTTCATCAGCAGTAATGGCTGCTCCTTCAGCAGTTATTTCTGCACCATCACTAGGTCTGGAGTAAACGACAAACTTGTGGGGGGATTTCACAGTTGTGGTTCATATTTCCTAGACACACTGGCTACTTGCTCAAAGCACGTTTTGGGGAGCCTTCAAGCTCTCAGTGATGCTCCTTGAGCCGTAAGACCAGGTTGAACCGACTGCAACAGCTGCTGGTTGTCAGATCCTACAAGGATTTGAATCCTTGCCCAGTTTCAATTGTGTCATGCTTTGATTTGGTGAGTTCTCAGCTCTGGATCAAGAAAAACTTTTTGGAGTTTGGTTTTTGTCTTAGTTTTCAGGACAAAAAAAAAGCAAAATTTGGCTTGTTTTGAGGAAAAGAGAAGATGGAAAGAACTTGGTTTAAATAAAGCTTTGCCTTCCCAGCAAAGTTGTTTAAGCAAGTCTCCACATCCTTGAAATACATTAAGTGTGGCTCCAGGGGCTATTGTGGAGACCCAGCACTGTAAAAATGCAGATTTCAGGGAAAGCCTTATGCACTGTGACAATTTAAAGTACCCCCGAAGGGCGTTCACTCAGGCAGAAGCACACTTTATTTGAAGCATATTATGAATGAGACAGGAGAACAATTTGTTTGCTGGCAATGGGCAGTGGATCAATTAAGCGGAGCAGAGGGCGCAGAGCAAGTCAATTTGCAAAAGGGCAAAACACAGAGGAGGTGGTGGCTACAGCCTGTTTGGCTCCCAGGATGTCTTCTCTCTGCTGAGATGGGGTTGAGGAGCTGGGCTACAGGATCCCAAGTGTCTGTGACTTGTGGCATCCCTGGATGCACATAGGGACTTGCCTGCCCCAAAGAAGAGGCTCACCGTTGTGGGGTGAGGTCACCGAGCAGCAGGCACCTTTCCAGGGGTGTTGGGGCATCCCCTCCGCTCTGCTTTTCCTCGTGGTTATCCTGATCATTGGGGCTGGAGGGCATTTCTCAGTGTGTTTCAACAGTTGCTGTGCTTCGAGTCAACTGCTGGGGTCCAGGACCTGCTCTCCAGGTGGTAACAGCTCACTTAGGGCATGCTGTTATCTGCATTTAAATGCTGGAAACCCAAACCCTATTCATCTATGGAGAAGGAATAAGGAGTGATGCAAGTCCATTTATGGTTTGGGGGCTGAGGGGGCAGGCTGACTGCATCAGGTTTTAGTTTATCTTCTTTTTGAGGGGATGGGATTCTCTAAGGTAGAAAGCAAAATGCTCAGAACGACAAAATCTTATTGAATGCAAAACTCAATTTATTTATTTTTTTTAATATGAAAAGGAAATATCTGAAATCCTCCATCTGAAAAATAAATGTTGGTTGGTTGGTTGTTTTTTGCCCGGAGCCTATGAAAGTGGCTAGGGAAAAAAGCAAGATGATGGTCTTTCAGTCCAGCTGCTTAAAACCAATTGAGTGTGCATGTTTTTCTGCTGACTCTCGGCATGGAAGAAATGGGATCTGCGTGTCTTTACAACATCATGTCCTCAAGTATGACCTCAAGGACCAAATGCATCCTTCTGAATTTTGAGAAACAATGAATCCAGCCAAGTGCTTATAAGTTAATTGGAATATAAAAATGTATGGAGAGCCATTTTGCTGTCCAGTGGATAGTGTGCAAGCTATAATGGCCTAGGAGCCCGTCATGTATGGGCAACATGAACACCAATGCTCTGTCAGGGACAGATGACCCAAACTGGCCAAAGGGATATTCCACACCATAAGATGTGCTCAGCAACAAAATCTCAGGGAAAGGAGGAGTAAGGGAGGTTATTCACGGTTAATTTCTTCCTATGCTGCGAAACGGTGAGTAAAAGGCTTAGCGGTTGTTTGGCTGCTGGCAGGGGTCAGCCCGCCTCACCCAGGTTCACCACTTGGTTGAATGCCTTGGCGTTGTCTCCCATGGAGGGAATGCATGACTAAGTCTCCCTAGAAATCCAGTATCTGCTGCTCAGCCTGTTGTTTTTGCACAAATGAGAGGCATGCTGGCTTGAGAGATGCTTTGTGTGTGCTGAGGAAGTCATGTCATTAGGAAGTATAGCGTTACCATTGTGAACCAAGAAAAATGAACGTCCTACTCTGTGTTACTGAGTCTGTGAGACAGAGAAGCTGCCTTAGCTCTTCAGAGCCACTCGCTTCAAGGATCTGCTTTGTGGGATTTGAGCTGACAATCTGCTTGGAGGAATCCAGCCTCTAAGGGATCTGCCTGGGCCACTAAAGGTTTGCTCTTTGTTTCATCTAGATGTTATTCCTCCTCTCCTCAAGGGCAGGACTTGCTTTGGTGCTAACGATTCTTCTAGGACAGAGCTGCATGGAATAGGCTGGTGAAGGTATCTTTTCCCATTCTTAATGATTACAGCTGGGGTCTTCTGCTGTCGGATTAAATGCAGCGTGTTGCAAGGCCTGGCGCAGTTGCTTGCAGAGTGCCTTGTGCAGTTGCTAAAACTGTCAGCTTGCTAACTGCTGTGCCCTGGTCTTTGTGCTTGTCGCACTGAGGCAAGATCGGCCCTCTGGTGAGCTCCGAGCGGTACGAATGCTGGGTACTGCCATCCCATGTCATTTGGTGCAGTTCCAATAATAAGTACAGGCATTCTTCTGCTCCTTATTGCTAAGCACCCATCCGGGGGAACTGAGGGCTTCATTCCACACAAGAAGGACCCTCAGTTTCCTCCGGTGGCATCAGCCTGTAGCAAGAAACTGCACAGGATTTTGGGAAAGCTGATGGGGCTTTCTTAAAAGGACAGCTATTCCCACTCTGTGGTAGTGCAGCTCATGCTTTTATTGGTGTGAAAACAGAGCCATCATGTTACACTTTAATCTGTATTTGGTTTGGCTATGCTGAGATTTCAGCCCCTAAAACTCCTGCTGTTGCCCCCAGTGGCTGAGCATCCCCAGATCATAGAATCATAGAACGTTAAGAGTTGGAAGGGACCTCTAGAGATCATCTAGTCCAGCCCCGCTGACAGAGCAGGATCCCCCAGGGCAGCCACACAGGAACACGTCCAGGCGGGTTTTGAATGTCCCCAGAGAAGGAGACTCCACAACCTCTCTGGGCAGCCTGTGCCAGGGCTCCGGCACCCTCAACAGTAAAGAAATTTCTCCTCATGTTGAGGTGGAACTTCCTACATTGTAACTTAAATGTGACCTTTGGGCTCCTGATGTGTACCAGAATCTTGGTGGTTAGCACTTGCAAATTTTTCAGCTGTCTATTTTCTATATACTCTCAAAAGGCCTCTGCTGAGCTGAGCCAAAACCTCCTTCCTAAGTAGTAAGAGAGAGACCTGCTGATAACCTGAAGAGGGTCCCTTCGGAGAGCCGGCCAAGTTAACGATCATCACACCAATATGGCTACAGATCGTCCTCCCTTTATTGCTCCGGACAGCTCAATATATACAGTTCAGCAGTGTCCCCGCGCCTGCCCCTTAACAGAGTTGGTCAGTCACAGGTTTACACACGCCAGCGTTTTATTGGGTAGTGCCATTCACTATGCAAGCGGCTCTCGCCCCCCCTTCTCCCCCAGGGCCCAGCACCTCCAGCCAAGCATCTCGCAAAGCTCTCACAAAACAGATAAAACCTCCTCCTCCCTGTGTTCCAAGGCAGCTTCAAGGACAGAGCCTCTGTTTAGGCCTAAGCTGGGTTGTCCACGTTTTTAAAGTTATACCGCACCTCTGCTCCACAAGAAATTCCTCTACATATCCCCCTTTTTCTTTTTGGACAACCCAGGCTTCATCCGCTAGCTTGCTTATAATTTTCTTGATTATACTTATCAAAAAACTAAACATAAGTAAGCCTATAACAATTAAAACTGCAATAACCAAAAATGCCTTAACTAAACTCTTAATTCATCCTGTCAAAGTTCTCACACCCATCACCCTAAATCATACTTGGATCCTTAATCACACACTTCTAACAAAGCAAAAGGCAGCTGGTTTCCCTGCCTTGCTTTTAGCTAAAGAAAGATCACTCTGCTGGTTAGTACATAAACCTTAACACCTACTATGTGGCTTTGGTTACACAACCAATATAAGCTTCATTGTTAGTCACACAAAGAGGATACATATTAATACAACAGGTAACATTGAGAACAGTCACATTTTCCCACAATTGCTCTACCATCAGCTGTAAGCATCTTCTGCCAGTCCAGTCCATATCATCGTTGGTAATCGGTACCTCAGGGTCCCATCACGTCACTGGGCGAAACAAAGGGATTCAACAGGCAGGCCCAGTGCACGGTCGTGTTGCTGCTGCGCTGTTGAAGTGACAGGATGCTGCACAGCCACATCATGCAGGATCATGCGGTTCTCAAGTCCCTTGTCCTGTTATTATTAATAACGGACACTCAATCGAACTGGCTGCTTCCCAATCTCCCTCTATTATAACGTCTCTGATGACACCGCTCCATCGCTGTTGCAAAGGATCCTTTATGGTTCAAGCTTGAAAATCAGGCTTGAGTGAGGGAGCTGATGGTAGTGGGGGAGCTGAACTGGTTTAAGGGTTTCTTCTATTTCTCGCTGTCCAGTTGATAATTCAGCGAGTTTGTTCAGGATCTCTTTCAGGGGTTCATCCTGATCTTCCTTCTTCCCCCCCTCTTTTTTTTTTTTTTCCTTTTTTTTTTTTTCCTTTTTTTTTTTTTTTCTTATTAGCTCAAGTATTACTTCAATCACGCTGTTATCACACAGGGAGAGCAGAATTTCCCAGGTCTGTTTTGATCATACTCTCCCGTTCACTCCCATGCACATCTGGTGTACAAGAAGCGTCTTATCTTCATTCTCACGGACAAGCTCTCAACATGAGCTGTACCTGGCTGGTCAGGGTCTCTTTTCGTAATTAACAAGCAAGAGTTATGCACTTGTTTAGAAAAGAGCTCAGCTCAAGGACGAAAGTCTTAATTCTGCAACGCAGTGCAGTTTCTCCTTTTTCTTTTTTTTTTTTTTTTCTTCCACCCAGTCGGGACGAGCAGGGAGTTTCTTCCTTTGCCTTTTTCCTTTCCTGCCCTCCCCCCAACGCTTCGATCGCTGCCGCAGCAACTTTCTTTTCTGCTTGCATGTTTTCTAGAGTGCGTATTACGGTTTTCCAAACTGTTCCTAGTTCTTTCGCTTCTTTTCCTTCTTTTCCTCCCTCTAGAGTACAGTCCCACAAAAACTCTCCTACTTCACGCCATTCCGTGGAACTAAAGATTAATGGCGGGTCGTTCATTTTCTCCCGTTTCCGAGCCCATGGGGCTAATACGTCTCGCTCCTTTACTTTTCCTCCTCTCTCAGAGAGTATACTAAGGAGGCGAGTTGCCGCGTCCGTTTCCATCGCGGTCTTACCTTGGCAGGGGCTTGATCGGCCGCTCAAGCTCTGGTCTCCGGTGCCCTTTTGGTCACACTCGGAACTCTCCTGCCTCCAGCTCTCCGGCTCCCAAATCGGCTCACGTCCGATGCTTCGGAGTCTTCCCGCATTTAAGCAATCCGCATTTAAGCGTCCATAGAGGGTCCCTGTTCAGGCGCCAGATGAAGAGGGTCCCTTCGGAGAGCCGGCCAAGTTAACGATCATCACACCAATATGGCTACAGATCGTCCTCCCTTTATTGCTCCGGACAGCTCAATATATACAGTTCAGCAGTGTCCCCGCGCCTGCCCCTTAACAGAGTTGGTCAGTCACAGGTTTACACACGCCAGCGTTTTATTGGGTAGTGCCATTCACTATGCAAGCGGCTCTCGCCCCCCCTTCTCCCCCAGGGCCCAGCACCTCCAGCCAAGCATCTCGCAAAGCTCTCACAAAACAGATAAAACCTCCTCCTCCCTGTGTTCCAAGGCAGCTTCAAGGACAGAGCCTCTGTTTAGGCCTAAGCTGGGTTGTCCACGTTTTTAAAGTTATACCGCACCTCTGCTCCACAAGAAATTCCTCTACAATAACCTTCTGGGGTCCTTCACTTTTCCACAAGCTTTCCCTTGGTACTGGTCCCTGGGTTGTGGAAAACAGCAATCCACAGGCTTCAGCTCAGTCCTGAAATACAAAAAGCACAGCAACTCTAGCAACAGCTTTTCCTCTGTGTAAGTAAACCGGCTATCACTTAACGAGCCACAGCACTTAATGAACTGTGACACGGGCAAGTCTCTCTGTCTATATAGTAAACCCTGGGCAAACAACTGCCAGAGGCAATTACAAACTCTGTTTTTTATGAATAACCTTGTCAGCAGTCTGGTTGTTCTGCTTGTTTGGGTTTTGCTCCAGTCTGTCCTGACACACGGTGACGTTGACGGCAGCGATGCCAGACGTTGCCCTCCGAGACGGGGGGAGATGGAAAGGGAGCCCTGCCGAGCAGGCAGGCCAGCACAGGGTGCCTGGGTCCCATACCTGGCCAGGCACATGGGGACACCCTGCGGAGTCTCCGCTTTGTGCCGCGAACTGCTCTGGCCTCGCACTTCTCTGCGCAGTGCCGCTGGCTCAGTTCTGCCTGGGCACCACAACAGGCCATACAACAGCCATGAACCACCTCGTCGCCAGCTTCTCTCTGGTCTGAGACCCTCTTAGGGAGCTGTGGGTGCTGCAGGACCCTCGTGGGATTCAGCCTCTGCCTGCTGGCAGCAGAGCCACACTCCCAGCAGAGCACGGAGAGAAGGGAGAGAAACCACATAGAGTAGGAAAGGGAGGGGAGGCTGCGGCAGGAGGAAGCTGTGGCCCATCAGTAAAATGCAGGCAGCAAATACTCGTCCTAATGAGGCAGATGATTTCATAGCAGAAGATAGAGCTGGAAGAAGAAAGGCGGATGCACCCAGCGCAGAACCAAACAGAATTGACCTTCTCATAGCTTTTCAACAGGCTAGGTGGGATTGTGAATGCTATCAAGCATTTATTTTCTTTCTTCCCGTTGTCTAACGCCTGGGGAAAAAGCCCTGAGATGAGCAGTTCTGTCAGAGAATTAAGGCCTTGCTAACTGTCTTTACTTGCCTCCGGGCAGCACAGTGATAAGTTAAACTGAACAGCTCTCCAAATACAAGCAATTTGATGACAAAGGTATGAATAGAGAGGATGATTTGCCCTACAGACTGCATCCCTTGGAGATCCCAGCAAGCATTGACAAGACAGTTATCTTCTCAGAAACCAGCCAGTGCACACATGAGAACCAGGGTGAGCTGCTCACATTTTGCACACCAAAGACATGCGTGCGGGATCTGCCCGCAGGCAGGTCCCTGGATGAGTCAAACAGGCCACGAAGGGCTATTCCGGTGTTAGCTGGTGTGAAGAACAAGACAGTCTGACAAAGCTTATCCATGCAGTCCAAAGGCCAAGGCTGCATCTTGGTGACCTGCTTGCAAGAACATGGTGAAGAGGTCCCAGGTGCCGACATGACCACACGTTTGCTCTCAGAAGGTCATTGAAGTGTGCCCTTCAGTGCACTGATGCCAACTCATGTATTTAACAAACAAGCGCTGAATCAAGCACTTCTAATTTTCTTCATTTCCTTAAACCTAATCGAAAGTTTGGCTTTACCACAGCTATAAGTGTTTTCTTGTGATTTCTGGATCTTTTACTTCCACGTGACCAGAAAGTGATGTGATTGTGTGACCGTGGTACTTGAAGATCTGCTTGGATTTTATGGGAATGAAGCATTTTGGTGCTTTTGAACTCTAGTCTGGGGAAAAGCTTGTTCTGGGGACAGCAGATGCATTCTCTCCCTCTCTTTGCCTTATCGGATTAGCAGGGAAAAATCTACATGCAACTAAAACTTTGCTGTTTGGAAGAGATTTGCACAGAGGACTGGCAGTGCTAGCCAACATTTCCTTTAAAAAAAAATCAGAGAGGAAAGTGGATTTCAAATGCAATAAATGTTCAGTGAAGAGTTTTATGCTTCCAGGGAAAGTGATGATATTTTTGCTAAAATCAACATTTAAAACATGTTTTGTTTTTCAAAGGAAGCTGTTTTGGTTTTCTGTCCAGAATTTGAAATTTATTAGTAACTCCTTCTAGATCCTGTGTTCTACACATCATATTTTTGCAAGCTTTTGTGAAGCTCTTTGTGTGTTCTTATCCTTTGTTTCTGCAGAAGTGTTATTTCCCATCTCTAGGAAATGTCTCAGTGCTCTTTCTATGTTTCTCCTAAACTGTTTCCTAAAGTCCTTTCTTAATAGATGCCTCTGAAATCCTGAGCAGTGCATCTTCCCATCTTAAGTGTTAGAACTGGGTCCAAGTGACTGGACAAAGATTGCGAGACCTCTTTGCCTTTCTGGAGCTGGGATGTCAGAAGGGTTGCTCACTGCTGGAAGGCTGTTTTCACCGAGTTCTTCCTATCTTCCAGTGGAGGTATGAGGCACGGTGCACTCACAGTGTACCCATGCCCATGAAATCTCTCATAGTCTGCGAAATTTGGACGAGGGTCTAAGAGAGCAGCACAAGAGTTTGTTGTCAGTTGTTTGCTTTTTTCCTCCGTGAGTTTTTGCCCCGAGGCAAAGATTTTTCAGGCTCAAGCCTTTCCATCTCCTTGTGACTGTAGTCAAATCTCCAGGGTTAGATGCCAGACATATGGCTTGGCCTGAAAATCTCACCAAAGGCATCACCTTTACTGCGTGGGGTTGTTAATTGATTCAGTAGCACCTACCCCTCTGGGGCCGTCTCTTTGGAAGTAGCCACATTCTCCCTAATGTTGCTCTGAAAGAGCCTTGAATCTTTCATCAGACTTATGAATAAAACATGGTGCTCCATGAAGCATAGGAGCTAACCTTTGAAGGCCTCGTATGGAGAAATCGGATGCATATGGCTTTGCTGGATCTTTAAGATCACAACCAGAAGGGGCACCTCTAAGCATCGCCAGCGTGAACACTGGATCCTGGTGCTGGTTGTGAGGATGCTGGATATGGGACTTAGGAGGAATGAAACTGTATGGATCAGCTTGTGTCGGCCAGCACGTGGCATTGCAGGTTGAACATAGCCACTGGCTCCAGTGCAGCTGAGCGTGACAAGGTTCCACCCCATGCAGGAAGAGGCTGTAGCCAAAATACAGGCAGAGCTGAACTCCAGATCCAGTGGAAGAGAGAAAGAGAGCGACAAGGGGCTGACAAAGGTTTTTCCTATGCTTCTTAGAGCAATATCGGGGAGAGGAAAAGCAATGAGGGAAAGCCTAGATATCTAAATAACTTGCTCCAACCACATTCCCTTCACTGAGCTTGAGATCAGCACTCTTACCACATAGCTTAGCCACTGAAGGTCTTGGGCTGAGTTCCAGTAGCCAGGTCTGTGGGTGGAGGCCCCAGTGGAGGAGCTGGTCAGGGCCACCAAGGCCTATCAGTGCCCTCAGGGCCCTGAGAGTGATGATGAGAGTTTCCTCAGCAGCACTCCTGGTGTTAGCTGCGCCCTGACTCTGGTAGCTTTAGGAGGGAGGATTGTGAGTGTGAGAGGAGATATGGACTGATCTTGTTCAAAGGCAACAGGGAGGAGGCCCTGAGTTTTAGATGTTCAATCTGAGTCACTCCATTAGAGAAATTGTTTCTGCTTTTCCAAAACTGGTCCCTTTAAAAGCTTTCCAAGTTGGGCAGCAAAGACCAGAGCGAACCAGAACCATCGGTTGCTTTGGGAAGCTGGCACCATAGTGCCTTGGAAAACACTGCATTCGTCTGGCTGTGTGCAGGTCATAGCAAGAACAGGGCTTTGAGTCACACTGGACAGTAAATGCAGCAAAAGGTGTTCCCTTGTACTGCTGTTAATGCATGGTCTTGTGCTCATGCAGGTTTCCTCAGTTGTTCATGCATTGCCCTTATTACCGCTGCTATTAATTATTGAAAAAAAAGGAAGAGCCTGATTACGTCAGGGCAAAGAGGTGAAGGAGAGCTCCAAGATGCACACAGTCATTCTTCCTTCTGTTTAAGGCTGACTTTAAAGAGTAGGTAGCCTTTCTTCAGCTCCTTACAGCCATGGCTGAGGAGCACCTTAAGAAGTGAACATGAGAGAAGACAGCACGTCACCCTCTTGGAAAAGGGGAATGGCGCGAACTGTTCATGGCATCTTCCTCTGATTTGATGTGACAGGAGAGTGCTCTAAACACTGTCTCAGGAAGCCAAGTATAGGCAAAATGTCTGCTTCCATCTCCCCCAACCCATCCCCTCCAGCTACAGCTGAGATACGTCTGCAATTCACCGACTGCATTGTGTCTGGGAGAAGGATCTGTTCTCAAAACTAAGACAGCTGGAAATGAAGTCTAGTAACAGCTCAAAAAATAAGTAAAAACTCACCTCAGTGATGGGCCTCTCTTCTTCCTGCTCATTTCAGCAGAAGGGAGCACCCATGGCTGCCTAAGCAGCGTCAGCAGGAAGGGCTTGGCGCCTTCCACAGAGGCTGGCACGGCCTCCTTGAAAGTAGTCATGGCTTGTGGTAATCTTAAACATATTTGTAATGTGGACAAGGAACGTGTGTCCAAATGGACAAGTGCCCGAATGGTCACCTGTTAGCTCTTGCCTCGGATGTACTGAAATCGGTAGGTGTGGAAGGAGACCTGCCACCCTGCTGATTCTTGAGAACAGTGGTACCCGTCATCTGCCTCAAAGACCTGCACTCCTGAGTGACTTCTCTGTAAGTGGGCAGCCAAAGTCAAAGTGCATTGAAGTCTGGGTGCTTGCAGGTGGCCGTTGTGAGGAGGAACTGGAGGAAACAGTGGCAATAGTTGGCATCTGTCAGAATACAGAAACTGTTGTCCCTTCCTGGAATGATGTTTCATGGAAGTGATAAACTGCAGCACAAAAATATCATGAGCTGCTGAGTTTCACAAGTCAATTAGACTTGTACAGAGATACTTTCAAGTTTCCTGTGTTCTTTTGGCTTTTTTCTTGCATTGTGGAAATGAAGAAGCCCAGTCTGAAGACACACATGCACCAGAGCCTGCTGTCACTGTTCTTAAACTTGCATGATAATAAGCAGCACGTGTCAGAGGTGAGGATTTCTGACCTGCTGGTGTCCCCATGGGAGGTGGTTTGGCTGCCTGCTGCCCTGGTGCCTTGCAAGCCACTTCCTTCCTGACCTTGGCTACAGAGCAGGAGTTCTGGGGGACCTCTGTCTGATCCACTCCTCTGCCCAGCCACAGAACCTGCTGTTGAACACCTGTGACGAACACATCTTCCCATCAGGGGCCAGGAAAGGCCCTGAGCCTCACCCAGGTGCAGGGCCACGGATCCTGTGCCTGGGCAGCGGTGCCATCTCCCAGTCTCTGCCTCTCTGCAAGCCCCTCAGGTAACCCTGCCTCAAGCTACCAAGCTCCTGAAGAAGAGGAAGCTCAGGCAGCTGCTGGAGAGGGAGCAGACACGGGGTTGGTGGGTGAGTGCCTGGTAAGGATGGCTGCAAAGCTCCAGACCCAGCCTGCACAAGCCCCCTGACCCAATGCCAGTGCATGGGGCTGGCAGCTGTGCCTATCGCCACCAGCCTGCACCCCACACATGCTCCCTTCCTCAGTACGCTGCCCTGCAGGCTCTGCTCCAGCCTCTTCTCCCTCTCTGAGCCTGGAGGTGCCTGTGGAGCCCCTGCACAGCCGGGCTGTGGCAGCAGGGTGGCACCGCAGCTCTGCAGGGGCACCCAGCCCTCCGCTCCCTCCAGACCCTGGCTGATCTAGATTTGGGCTGCTGGTGCTGCAAAAGCCGGCCCCACAGGGCATGGAGGAGGTAGCTGCTGCCTGTGCTGCTGGAGCTCTGTGAAGAGCTGATCCCAAAAGCTCGGTGTGCTGGGGCCAACTGAACCTACAGGGAAGGCTGGGTGGTTCCTGGCGTCTCCCTACTCATGGGACAGTTCTTCTGTAAGAGTTCTTTCACCCCAATATGGGGAATATGAAATCCACGTTGTTATACACAGAGACCCAGGAGCATGAAGAGAACAATTAACGACTTTTAGACCTGCCTAACTTTGTACTTTCTAAGGCAAGCTGAACCTAACCGCTGTAGCTGCCAACACTGTGTACACATGCAGAAACAAACCTCTGGAGGAAAAAAAAGGAGAATAAAATTTAAAAAATAACAAGGAAGTGATCAGATTTCTAGGCTGTTTGATAGGCTTTGTTTCTGTAGCTTGTCGCACGTATTACATGCTTTCCCAGTGCAGAACTTGGCCATCCTCTGGTGGTGACAAGCAGCACATGAATGGCTGTACCTGCAAATCTTGTCTCTTCTGGCTGTGTTTCTCCAACCAGGGGGCACTGATGTGCCACTTCTAGGTTTGTCTTCATTGAGCCTGTTTTTTCTCTTTTTCACCTTCGGATCTAGTATAGAGCTCTTCCTATGAGCCCTACCAACTCCTTTGCAAAAATTCTTCTCCCCTTTTGAGACACGTTATCCCATCTGTTGCCAGCAGGCCTGGCATCATGTAAACCAACCCATGACCATAAAACCCAAAGTCCTGTTGCTGGCACCAGACTTGGAGTCAGGAATTGACCTGATGGTTCCTTCTTATTCTTTCTGTATTAGTCCCTGCAACTCTAAGGATAGAAGAGAACACTACCCTTGCTCCTGATCTCTTGACCAGTTGACCTGAAGTCCCTCTTGATCGCCCACAGGCTTCTTGTTTCCAGTTCATCATTACCCACCTGGAAAGTCAAGAGGTTGGTTCCTGTTCTGAAGGTCTCATTGCTTTTGGCAACCCAAGAGGATCTTTTTTCATTTGGCCTAGGTCTCAACACTGCAGAGGAAAAGCTGGCAGCAGATTTTAGGAGAACGACCCTCTGGTCAGCTCCGTTCTCTTTTGAGAAACCTCACTGCAGCTCTTTTCCCACCTTACAGGATGGGAGCAGCTCTGGGCCCCACCATGAGAACGTTTATGCCCCCGCTTCCCTCCTTGTGTGCTCAAGCTCCTTCCATGCCACTCCACCACCATGCCTGCGTGACTCCCACAAGCTGGTGGGATGGATGGCACCCATGAGCACCAGCAGGATCAAACTTCTCTCAGCTCCTCAGGCTACCACTTGCCTTGTCCGTCCATGGCTGATGCACTCCTCATGGGACCGCTTTCTCCAAAGAAGGGGCAGCGTGTGCCTCTCCCACACAGGTATCTGGAGCTGGCAGTGCTGGAAGGAGAAGGTGATGCCAGACAGGGCAGCAGAGCTCCTTGTCCATCCTTCCTGGGATCCTGGGCCAGATGGGGGAGCTTAACTCTCACCAGGTAGGTGCCATGTCAGGGATGTTACACACATGGCCTCAGGTGCTTGTGTTTGTGTGGCACAGTGGGGTGGGGATGTTGGCTCTTGGACCACAGCTCTCCCAGCTGACCTTTCCTCTCCAAAGTGACTCCCAAAGCACTGCAGGAGCCCATAGCCTCACTGCCTACCCACCAGGTAACTGCCCTCTTGAACTACTTTGTCCCAGGAGCTCTTGAGGAAAATCCCTTGCCATCCACAGAAGCTGGCAGGACCTGGCCTTGCTGCTCTGGAGCCTGCGTGGTGCTACTGGGAAAGGTAACATCTCCCATCCAGGCCATCCCCAAAACCTCCTGCACCTCCTGAGAGGCAGGGTGAACCCCCAGGTAGCCATTCCCAGCCCAGCTACAACAGCTGCAACCTATCTTGTTGGAGTAGCAGGATAAGCACCTCTGTTACTGGTTAAGGTCTACTCCAGTTTGCCTCCCGGAGATCAAACTCTTCTGATCTTCCAGCAAGGCAGCAAGCACCCAGAGAATAGGAGTCCCTGCCTGTAGAGGCTTGCTTCTACACAGGACAGCCCTGCAGAATGTGTGCAAGCCAGGTGAGCTTGCTTTCTTCCAGGGTATTTAACCCCCCCCAGGCATCTGTAGAGGTTTCCTCCCCCGCATTCCTTGCCTGGGAGCCCAGCTAGGCTGCTGGCTGCCAGCCTGTTCCTCAGCTCCAGGCTTGCTGCTGCAAAGATCGGCAGAGGGCAGGGCAGCCCCGCCAAAGGGTGACCGAGAACAATTGTCAGGAGCCAGAGCATCCCATTGCAGAGTCGCTGCGATGAAGAGGAGGGCAGGGTGCCCAGCCAGGCTCCTCCCCGAGCAAGGCACAGCCGGCAGGGCAGGGTCCCTGCTGGAAAATAGGCAGTGTGCCACAGACCTTGCTCTCAGCTTAAAACGTGCACCCTTTGTGGAATAGGGAACAAGCCCACTCTGAGTAAGTGGCAGTCAGCTCAGTCCTGCTCTGGCAGCTGGCCCAGCCCATGTGGAGGCTCCCCAGAGTGAGAACAGGAGAGCCGATGCCTCTCATGCTCCAGCCCTGAGCTGCTTCACAGGAGCTTGCTCCCAGCTGTGCTGTGTGCAGGTACCGGGGTCTGTCAGCAGCCACAGTAAAAATCATAAAATCATAGTGCTCCATCACCCTCACAGTAAAGAAATTTCTCCTCATGTCGAGGTGGAACTTCCTGTGTTCTAACTTAAACCCGTTATTTCTTGTTCTATTGCTGGGCACCACTGAAAAGAGATTGTCCCCTTCCCCATGACACCCACCCTATATTGTATATTTATATACATTATAGGATTTATATACATTAATAGGATCCCCTCTGAGGCCATCTCCTTTCAAGGCTAAACAGCCCCAGTTCTCTCAGTCAAGAAGGTGGACTGGGGTGGAGGTTCAGACCAGAGGAGCAGGAGAAGGAGCTGGAGGCAACACTGGGAGCAAAGCTGCAGAGTGGATCTGAGGGCTCCATCCAGGAGATGGGGCCAGACACAAAGACCAGCTACCTGCAGTAGCTGCCAAGGGCTGTCCAGCAGATGGGCTGAGCATAAGTTGTCTACCACACAAGTAAGTGGAAACAGCACCTGAGATGAGTTACCTGTTACACAGGTCCAAGGTCCACCTGGAGTCAGAGGCATCAATAGGCACACCCTCACAGAGCTCAAGCCAGGACTAGATGCTTGGGGCTGAGCTCACGGCTGGAGGACATGTGGGTGGGGGTCCAAGGTGAGGCTGTTTGCGATCATCAAGACACTCTAGTGCCATCAGGGCCCCAACACTTAGAGCAACTCAAGGTTTGGGCATGGCCGCCCAGTGCCTAAAGGGTTCAGCTCTGGTTGTGGCTGCTCCTCAAGGTGGGAGTTGAGGGGATCTGCATAGTGATGGTGCCCATCCTCATGTGTGATCATGACCAACTACCTTCAACCTGTTTTCCTGCACCTCTCTCCCAAAAGTGGAGTTTGTGGATGTTTTCTGGGGGTGATCTGCTAGTTCAGGAAAGGAGGAAAAGCTGGGTACCATGTTTGTAGAGATGCTCTGTCAGAGGCCAGAGCAGCTCTGACACTTCAAATCTTTGCTTCCATGAAATCCCAGCATCTGGATCACTACGCTTTGGAAAATGTCTTTGGGTGGCCAAAGCGGACTTGCTCATATCTTCTTCTAGGTGCTTGACTTCCAAGGGTCCTTGACACTCTTTTAGTAAATGCACAGAGAGGTCACATCCCCTGGAGATGCTCTTTTGCCTTCCCAGCAGACAGGCAGGGTCAATAAAGCCAACTTTCCTACACATGCATTATAGCCAGAGAAATGAAGCAGATGAGTGTCCAGCTGTGCCCCAGGGGTGATGTGCCAAAACAACAGGTTCAGGGCCGGGTGGCCAGGCAGGGAGGGCTGCACCTTCTCCAGGGGCCTTGGATAGGCTAAGGGGTGAGTGGAGGTCAGCAAAATTGTGAACCCACAGCACAGATAAGCAGCCTCCTTTCTGCAACCGGCAGCAATGATCATAAATAGCAGGAAGTTTCAGATACCTGGATAAGCAATTTGAACTGCAGTTGGTTTTGCCACACGCAGCGAGGTGGTTTGGTATCCATGCCTGGAGGGTGTGCTTCTTCTCCAACTTGCCAAGCATGTCTGTTCTTCCACCGGGCTAGGTCACTCGTTATGTTCCACAGGGCTCTGTGCCTTGTCAGCAAAAACTCTGCAGGACCTGCCGAGCAGGAGCAGGTAGAAAACATGCCTGTGGGGACACATCTGCAAGTGTCTCTCCATGCTGGGATCGCTGGGGATGGGCTTCTATGGGAAAGCCTGGTGTCTCACCTGAGCACATAAACTCAGCAGCTGGAGCTCTGAGAAACAACTTGAGATTAAAAAAAAAAATAGAAAAATAAAAAAAGATCACAGGAGAAATCACAGGAGGCAGTGATACTGAAAAGTGCCTCAGGATCCCCCAGCCCCACACAGTCTGCACATCAGGAGCCTACCCTTGCCTGCTACCCACCGCCCAGCAGTGCCAGGAACTGCTTGAGAGCAGAGAGGGGAGCACAGAGAGCTGCAAACCCACACCTGTGTCTTCTAGTAGCTGCATTTGGGGAGAGCAGTGACACCTAAAGGTCTCTCTGGGAGAGAAGGGGCAGGACCAGCCCTTTCCCTGGGGCATGTCAACTCAGGTATGAGAGGGGAGTGGAGAAGTCCTCTTCTTCCCCAGCTCCAGTGGGCACAAGGGCAGAAGTGGAAGCACAGAGCAAGCCTTCAGGCTCCAAGTTTGCACCTTGTTTCTCTGCTGGGGGGCTGGAGGGGGTGGGAATTTGGCAGCTTGCCTTCTTTGGAAAGGGTCCAGCTGCCTTAGGAGAAATTCCTCACATAGCTTTACTGTGAAGAAAGTGCTGACCTGTTCCGGGCATTTGCTGAGCAAGTGAAGACGAGCCAAAGTGAGCTCATTAAGTGTGGGGAGAAAATGGCCCGTTTTCTCATCACAGGGGTTAGGCAGCAGGTCAGGCTCTTTGTGAAGGTGGTACCTGGTTGCAGTCACTTTGCCATAACCAAGCTGACCAGGATACCCTGACACGTGCTGCCTTCACACACTGCCGGTGGGATGCTCCAACCACAGCAGAGAAGCTGATGGTGCCGTGCTGTGTGGTAGGTGAGTGTCAAACAGTGACCTGACAGCTACGTCCAGGCTGCTTGGCCAGACACTGGTGCCCAAGACCTGCTTGTGGTCCTCTCTGAAACCCTGCCAGTCCCAGGGGTGACGCCCAGGGAACATGCGGAGAGCTGGAGTCTCAGGGTGGGGATGAGACCGTGGATCAGAGAGTGGGCGTTCAGCGACGGCAGGACTTGGAGCATCTCTTGGGATGCAAGGGGCATACAAACGACAGAGATGCTGTTCCTTCACCGTAACAGTAGCAGAGTGCTGGCACTGATAAATAAAGTGCAGAGATTATTTAAACTGGAAGCAGGTGGTTGGGGGAAAGCACCTGATGTGGCCTGATGGGACCAGCCAATGTTCAGTACAGTTCTGAAAATGCCAGCAGGAAAATGAACAGAGTAACTGCGATAAATAAGGAAGGCATATCAGGTCCCTGCAGTGCCAAGAGAGCAGCCAGCACGTTTGGGCAACAGAGCAAGGACAAACCTACAAGTGCTTCCGCACCAACACCAGACACCTAAAGCCAACTACTTACGGATTTTAGGGAAGGCTGTAATAAGGGGTCATTTCAACTACCCCCTTGCGGACTGAATCAAAGTGTCAGTAGACAGGACATAAGGATATAACCTCTGAATGAGGTACAGGGTGCCATCCCCCCAAAAGCAGTCTGAGAACCACCATGAGAAAACGCTTTTCTGGATCTGCTCTTGCACAACACATAGGGCTTAGCTTGTGAGGGTCTGGGCGAGCTGTGATACCACCTGGTTTTAATTTTATGGTAAGGAAGAGCAGGCTGGATAAATCCAGCACATGGTCATTCAATTTCAAGACCAGAGACTGTGTGAAAATGAAAAAATGTGTCAAAAAATAATAATAAAAGAGACCAATACCAAACCTCTCAGTGGTGTGGTCCAGAAAGCCAGGCCTCCAAGCTACCTGGAGGCAATAGAAAAATGCCTTATTAAGAGCCTCAGTAAAATGGATCAAAGAGCAAATAGGGCAATGCCATAAAGCACAGCTAATGGGAAAGAATGGGGAGCACAGGAAAAAAGATGATGCTGAAGAGCAGACGGTCTGCTGAAAGTGCAGAAAAGCTGACAAAATGCAGCAAGTTGGATACAAACGGAGAAGCAAGAGGACTAGGAGTAGGCTTGAGGACTGTCCTGCCAGATGTGTTCAAACCAGTGGTGAATAGCTCAGCAAATCTAATACAGGGACCAGGAGATGTGCAGGGTGCATGTGGATGGCATGGCCACAGCAGACAGATCTTTGCCTTGGGGACACTCCTACCCTCACTCATCCCAGCTCATTTTTTTTTTCCCAGACAGGTGAGAAGTGCTCATAAATTGGAATAGTATTCCTGGTGGGGTTATCCTGGAGACACAAGCTAAATGTTGGTCAGTCCTGGCCAGCTCAGAGGTGGCCAGGAAGAGATGGGTCACAGTGGCTGTCAGCAGGCGTGTGGACAGGTCCTAGCACTACCCTATGCAAGGTGGGTATGAGGATCCTCAAGCATGGGGATTCTCAGAGAAGCAGTCCTTCCCGGGGGCCAGAGCCCTTCCCAGGCTGACAGCCTGGTGCATCATGGCACAGGGAAACGAGGTAGAACCTCAGAGCATCCAGCCACTGAGCAGCCAGCCAGCACAAGCTCCTCTGTGGAGACCTGGGAATTTCCTCTTCCCAGGGAGGAAGTAGCTCCTATTTTGAGTCTTGCTGGAGCAAAGGACTTTGATTTTTTTTTTCTGGTTGTTTTTTATTCTGATTTGGTTTTTTTTTTTTTTTTTTCCCAACTGAGTCAAAGTTGACTGTTTCTCTCCAGGGGAGACGCTGAGTGCAGTCTGCGAGAGAACACTGAGAGAACCTCAGTGTTGCTGGGAGGCTCCCGAAGGAAGAAGCACTGCCAGGACCTTCAGGTTTGGGGCTGTTTGCTCTCAGCATTACCTCTGCACAGAGAAAACACAGGAATGCTTCACCACCAACATAGCATCCTCAGTGCCGCGCTGGTCCCTCCTCCAGTCACTGCGCCCCACTGCTAGAGACAACCATGACTTACAGCCCATCAAGCTGACCGGAAACCTGACTTTGATGCTTTCAGGGCTCTCCCCCAAATGACAACCTGTGCTCAGCCCCATCACTCTGCCAGCTCTGGCTCTCTCCCAGAGACTTTGTCTTGCCTGACCCAGTCTCAAGGCTCTCCCTTGAGCCAGCACCTTGCCTGTCAATGCAGGAAGGAGGAGAAACACACTCTTTTTCTCATGTTAAAAATGCACTGCTTTTCAAGAGATCTCTCTGAAAGGGCTGTGGAAGGAAACCAGGAATCTGGATGAATTTTCTCGCTCTGTGGCTGCTGGTCCCAGCAGGGTGGGCGGACGTTGATTTGAATTGAACTTTCTGAGGAAGAAGAGGGAGGAGGGTGTGTGAGCAGAGCTTGCTAGGGCACCGTGCCTATGGGCAGGCCATGTAAGGGGAAGGGGAACCCTGGGGATCCATCCCAGCCAGGCACTCACCAGCTGCAGGAGGAACATGAAGGGGTTGGAGCTGGCAGCCAGGGTGTCCCAGTGTGGGAGGACTCCTCCCTTGTATGAGCAATTCAGGCATCACAGCAGACTGGGGCATTTGGGGGAAGGCTTCAGGAGCTCTCCCAGATGTACTGGGTTTGGCAGAGCTGGGGATGGCCGGTACTCCCAATGAGTCCCAGCCTTGCAGAGGAATCGAGGCTTCAGACAGGGTGTGCAGTGGGAAGGAGCAGAGAGGGACCTGGTGTCCTCCCCTGGATGGGTGGTGGGGGCACAGACTGGTGGCACATCTCCATAGCCGGCAACCAGAGATGCTGCCGGGGAATGCTGTGAGCCTGGCCACTCTCTGTGGGCTGGTCTCCTCATACTCTCGTCACATCAGGGATATTGCTGGGGACATGCCTGTCCAGGCTCTTTAGGACCTATTCATGACCATGAATTTCTCTCCTCCATTTCTAGCTGATCCTATTCACCTCCTCATCCTACCTTGGCAGCAAGTATTGTGGCCGGGGACAGAAACGCCTGCTGGAATCTGCTCTCAACCTCTCCTCGCTGAGCCGCAGCAGGTGCCTCCGATGCTGGTGTTGCAGGCTGTGGTGAGTACCAGCTTTGCGTCCACCTTGCCCACCAACACTTTGAGTGTGTAGCCCTCCATTGTCCCCCCCTTCCACCTCCTCCTTCCCTCCCAGAGCCCCCTCAGACAACTGCTCCGTGCCCTCCATCATTGCAGCTGCTCCTCACCCCGGCTCCAATGGGTCCCTGTGAAGCTATGGGGGAGCAGACCAGCACCTCATACTTGGGATGCAGATGTACCAAGGCTTCATGCAGCTCCAGACCTCTGCCCTTCTTATTTTCTACCGGCAGTGTACAAGCATGACTGCACAGCAGGAAGGGAAACAAGTGCCATTTCCCACAGTCAGCCGAGAGGCAGAGACCCAAGGGCGAGCCGCTGGGATGAGGCATGCAAGAAGCATCTGCCTTGTCCTCTTTCCCATGAAAAGCTTCTCTTCGTGCTTCGTCTGATGTGTGCTGAAGTATTGATTTTTCCTGTGGAGTGGATGAGTCATGGAGAAGCTGGGATGGAGCAGGGGCTGATGGGACACACCGGGTGCCCACGCCCTGTGGAGAGGCTGTGCAAGAGTGAGTAGGCACAGCCCAAGGGTGCAGGCAGAGAGCAGGAAGGTTGCATGTGGTCTGGGGGTCTGGAGCTGGCTCTCTCCCTGCCAACACTGCACAGGACTCCCCAGCCCTGAGATATGAAGGGCGATCCCTCCTCTAATCCCTCTCCTCCTTTCCCCGGGGAGGAGATTACTCTGTGTGGGGTGGGAGCTCCCAGATGTGCCTCTGCTGAATTAGCGGCTGTGTATCTGCTGGCTCCAGAGCAAATGCTCCTCTTGCCCTCCTCTCTCATGTGTTGCTCAGCTCTTTTATTGCTGATATTCAGCTTGGGAATGGGCCAGGCCATCTCCATCCTATCACAACTCTGCCAGAGGAGAGCTCTGCACAGCACGCATGCCAGGGAAAGAGGCAGCAGCTCTGGGACACGGCAGAGGCTGGAGTTCTCTGCCTGTCCAGCTCTATGTGCAGGGCTCCGGGCTCTGCAATGGTGGGGGAGCTGCGCCAAGTGATGTGGGGAGCTGCAGACAGGAGTCTGTCCTGTTCCTGCTGAGGTAGGAGGTGACAGCACATTGTTTCCTCCTTACCCCTGCTCACCTCCCTGCTGAGCCACAGCAATCTGCGCTGCCCTGCCCTTTCCACATTCACAGGAGGGATGCGGGTGGGCTCCAGAACCTGGAGCATTTCTGCTGCCAGCCAGGCCTCCAGCCGCCCCCATAACACCTCCTTCCATACTGTGCAGCCCCTTGCTAATGTTTCTGCCAGGTCTGGCTGCTGGGGCCAGGCACGGGTGCTACTACTCTCCCAGCCTCGCAGTACCCAAACCTAGCTTAGCTCATCCCCCGCCTACATGGGCGGGTAATGTGTTCTCCGTTCAGCCAAGGTCTTGTGCTTGCCAGTTTTACTCATTAGAAGAATATATGGATTTCCAATTATTCCCACTCCCTGCCTGAGCTTCTTGTGTTCTTCCCAAACGCCCACCTTTGTGGCTGTGCATGCTTCACCTCCGGAAAGGAGGGATGCCTTTCACAGCTAAGATGCTGTCGTGTCATCTCTTCCCAGATCTGGGCTGAAGGTGTCAGCTGAAGGGAGGGCATGGTGAGCACCAGACATCCCTTCTAGACCAGCTCCTCCACCACTGTCCTGGGACATCAGTGGACATGGGCTGCTGAGCCAGAGCAGCAGATGTGCTGAGCAGAGCAGCAGAGAGATGCGAAACTGGATGGTGCCAGTGATCCTGAGTGCTCACACCCAGTGGCTGCAGCTGGGAGAAGGTGACTTGAACTGGACAAATGGCACATCAAAGTGGCAGGACTGGCCATAGCAACTGCTTGGGAATTGGTGCAGACGGGACAGGCCTGCCCGTTAGTGGTTTTCTGTTCTCTCAGCTTGCGGCAGCCTTTGTTTCTCTGCACAGGCATTTGCCAGAAATCATCCTTTGCCTTCTTTGTCCCTTATTGCCTCCCTGGCTCCTGCTGTTCCCCAGCCTCCTCACTAAGCCCCCCACCAAAGAGACTAAGCTCCCCACCCGCATCCCAGCCGCAAGTCACAGGAGCATCTCAAGGCAACCATGCACAAGCAATGTTTTTTCAGAAGTAGAGATGGTTCACAGTGTCTACTGGCACTCCCACCGCTCCCACGGCACACAGGTCACAGCTCCTCGGGATGCCCGGTGGCTTGGGGACACATTGCCCTTCACAGCACAGGGGCAGCCGCTGCGCTGAAACCACTTTGGGAGGGGGCCATGGATGCACGCCATGCGTGCCAGCCCTGGACCTGCTGCCAGGGACACTCCTGGGTGACAGGGGCCGAAGTTTCCAGTCCCTCCTCTCTGCCCAAAGGAGGGAAAACCAGGCCAGTCCTCCCACAGGGTTGCCAGGGTGACATTTTTTTGGCTGCCATGCTGTCCCAGCCTCTGAGCTGTCAGGGCGTGTGTGCTGGGAGCTGAGGCAGACCCTCTGTCCCTGCACTGGGGTGCCCCTGCCCAAGGCCACCCAGCAGCTTGGGACCACCAGCTGCAAAATGCAGCAGGAGAGAGCGGGTGGGAGCCAGGCGCAGGGGTGCAGGGACAGTGGGACCCTGGAGGAGCCACACAGAGATGAAAAATGCCAAAGCTTTTCTGGAGCTTGAAGCCTGAGGGGCAGGAGGGCCTTTTTGGCTGGGGTTTGGGAAGTCGCGTCTGCAAGTGACAGAGCCACCATCGGAGCACTGCTGGTTTCCATTTGGTCGGGTTTCGAAAGAGCTGCCTCCCTGGCAGCACGTCCCCCCCCCGCGGCGGGCAGCGTTTGTTTGCTTGGGAAAAGATGAGCCTCATTATCTGTCCTTAGTGGCTCTCAAACTTTAAAGCACAGTGGGAGGAACTTTTACGATGGGAAACTGCCCTCGTGTCAGCCAGGCGATTTGCACGGAGGTCTGCGGGGAGGGAGGAGAGGGCCCCGCAGCGGTGGGGCCAGCACTAGGGCAGAGACACGTGGGGAAAGCGGGAGGGCTGGCGAAAAACGATGCACTTGAACCTGCCTCCACGTCTCTCCCTGGTGACTGGGAGTTGGGGGAGCACGGCCGGGCCAGGCAGAGCACCGGGAGTGGAGCAAGGCCGGGCCTGGCAGTGAGGAGGAAGTCTGGGCTGTAAAGCAGCTCCGTATTCACCTGCACCTCGGCGCTCGCAGCACCCGGCGATAACATCTCTGCTCTCGGTTAGGCACCGGCTGCATCAGCGCGTGGGAAGGTCCAGGCAGGTGGTCAGGGCAGCCTCAACCAGATTTACACCCCCTGGCCCTTGTGGCCAGAGCAAGGGCCAGCGCCGTGTTTCCCCGCTGAGCCAGAGCGAGGCCCGGAGCAGCCGGGCCAGAGCTGCCGGCAGCCTCTCCCACTCCACAGGAGCGTTTACCTGCCCGCTCCCAGGAAGCCCTTTATAAGCCGGCTCGCTTTGAAGGGACCGACACTATCAGGGTGGACCACTTTCTGTTTTCAAGGAGTTTTTTCCAAGCACCATCCTTGCCCCAGGACTCTCCTCCCACTTGCTCCACTCTCTCCAGGCCCAGCACCATCGTGACTCCTCCCACGGCCCATCCACCCCTCCGAAAACCCTGTGGGACATGGCAGTCCGGGGACTCGGGACTGCCACGTGTTGCCTTTTGTGCAGCTCAGGTACCGGGGCAAGGCACATCAACATCTACCTGGAGGAAAGGAATCCAGCTGTGGGAGAAGAAAGGGGCGGTAAATCACTCAGCACCCAGCAGGCAAAGTGTAAATTTAACAGTCCCAACCGTGTGAAATCATTCTGCACCCAAACAAAAGGCTGCTTCGGTGTCTATTCATCGCCCTCAGACTGGGGTCAGGCTGAGGGGCTGCCTGCCTTTGGCTCCGTGGTGCAAGGCACGGTTAAAAGATTTATAGCCAAAAGACAGATAGCGACAGCGTGCACCTCTGTGAGCACAGAGACAAGCAGCTGGATGTCGTGGTTTATTCTGCTGGATCCAAACTGTGGCTCAGACTAAACATCGCCTCTGCCATTAGTGAATCACTTCTAGATCCCCTGGAAGTTTCCAGGGCTTGGATTTCAGAAGCTCGCTGCCGCGGGGCACTAAAATGCTGCAAGAAGACAAAGCAAGGTGTGGCATGTTTTGGTGTGGATTATCCTGCCCTCCCTCCATGAAGTTGGGGCTGGAGGGAGATGAAAGCTGGGGTGAGGGGAGGAGGTGAGAGTGGGCAGCAGTGTCAGCCCCGACTCCTTTCCCTGCACGGCAAAGGTGAGATGAACGTGTGCTGCCACCTGGGCGCCAGCACCCCAGCCCCTGGCACGGGCTGTTCCAGGAGGGTGCCCGGGGACCCCCAGAACCCCCATCCTGCCGGGCTGGGCTAGACCGATCGCAGGAACAGCCACAGCAGCAGGACAGGCTCACGGGGTTCCCAAGCCACACACACACAGGTTCAAAGGGGAAGGTCTGGGTGAGGAGGGCATGGGGTGCCCGGACGGGAGCCCCCTTCCCTGCTTGGTGCCTCCTGGGACTCGGGTAGCAGAGAGGAGAGCGAGTGAGCTCAGCTCGCTGATTCTCTCCCTCCTTCAAGACCAGGCCTGGCCAGTGAGTTGAAACTGTGGGCTGGGTCGAGCAGGAGAAGCCAGAGCAGGTCCTCGCTCCCGGTGCCCTTTTTGGGGTGAGGGTGCTCCCCGCGGGCAGAGGATGCTCCTCGGCGAGCCCCGCACACCGGCTGCACCGGGGCTGCCACAGAGCCCCGAGGGGGTGTCCTCGACCCCCCCGCCCTGTTGCAAGCCCCGGTGACCTGGGGCTGGGGGCGGGCTGAGCTGCCAGCCCGGGGCGGGCCGCCCCTCCCTCCCTCCCCGTCCCTCCTCTCCCCGCCCCCCCGGGCCGAGCCGAGCCGAGTCGCGCCGAGCCGAGCCGCGCTGCCGGCACCGAGCGGGCACCATGCGCCCAGGGTGAGCTGCGGGGCAGGGGGACGCCGGGCGCCGGGGCTGGGGGGCACCGGGACCCCAGGCTCGCCGGGGGGGGGGGGGGGGGGGGGCACCGGCATGTCGTGGGTACCCTGGGGGCACCGGCACCGCGGGACGACGGAGCCGCCGGGGCTGGGGTTTACTGAGACTCTGGTGCCGCCGAGCCTGGGGGACACCGGTGTAACGTGGGGACCCCATGAAAGCCGGCACCGTGGGAACCCCTGAGCTGCTGGGGCGCCCTGGGGGCTGTGGAACTGGGGGCTCCCCGGTTCGGCCGGGGACAGCCCGGAGCCGGCGGGAGGGTGGGTAACCTCTTGCTCTTTCCTTCCCCTCCCGCAGGTGCCCCCAGCCGCGGCTGCTGCTCGGGCTCTTTGTCCTGCTGCTCCCCGCCGCGTCCCAGGAGCCCGGTAACGTGCGCGGGATGCCGGGGAGGGGGGTGTCCCTGCCGCCGTGCCCGGGGTCCCGCAGCCCCCACCTGTCTCGAAGCCCCCTGTCCTCTGGGATGCACTATGAGCGCAGCCCCGCTCCCCAGCAGGCACGGGGTTGCTTCTCCCCCCAGGCTAAATGCAGCACTGGGTCCGTGGTCCCCAAAGAGAAGGGTGATGGGGGGCTTCTCCCACCACGCACCCCGTCAACAGCCATCTCCCCTGTGGCTGCTGGGGGTGGCAGGGTTGGGGTCCCGTGTGCCCCATCTCGTCGGAAGGATGCTGGGGAAGCACCATATCAGTCAGCCCTTGGCTGCAGTGCGCTCAGACGCTTTGCTGGGATGAGAGTGGTTTGTCTGGCCCATTCTGGTTGTGGGATGGAGACAGCATGGTGTTGCCCCGAAGCATTGCTCTAAAGTGTTGCCCCAAACGCTCCATGCCTTAGCGGTTTTTGCCACGCCTGCAGGAGTCCTCCCCGTGACTGTGTGTCCTTGGAAGTGTTTCTGGCACTAGGAAGCCTCGAGCATGGGCTCTGGGGATGCAACACTTCCCACGCCACTGCCGGCTTTCCCCTGTTTTCGGGGCTCGGTGAAGCAACTGGAGCTGCTCATCTCAAGCTGCTTGTTCCCCGGGAGAGGGGAATTCGGTGCTGACTCAGCTTCCCAGCCCTTCTTTCCCCACGTGAGCTGGTTCTCCCACTGCTTGAGTGCACCAACTGCCTATTTTCCTGGTGAACTTTACCTCCCTGCCGGGGAAGCTTCCTCCCGGCTGCCGGGCGGGTTGAAAGCCCTCCTCCCCTTTGTAGCCAGTTTCTGGATGCGTGCCCAGAGTGAGGTTGCAGGGAGAGCCGTGGCTGACACAGGGAGACCTGACCCCGTTCATGGCCCACAAACCCCATTTTCAAAAGCAGCTGAGCTGCAAAACAACGATCCAAAACCAGGCGAGGGTGACTTTTCTCTGGGGTGATGTTCTGTTGTTTTCTGCTTCCGCTGAGCATTGTCAGCTTGCCGACATGTTACGAGGCTCGGCTCGTGTCCCTCTCTGTCATCGCAGGCTGGGACAGTTGTGTTGGTTAAGTGGCTGCCCCAGGTACAGGTGAGCTGGAAGTCAGACGGGCGCTGGGCCATGAAATTGGTGGATTATTTACTGGAGCAAGGATTCAAGTCATCTAGGAATAGCTTGGGCATGGCTGCCAGAGACTGGCTCTGCTGGCAGCTGGGTCCAGTCGCAGAGGGGAAGGGGGTAGCGGGGGTGCTCAGCACTCCCAGAGCGTGTCTGGGAACACTTGGAAAAGGTCTCCAAGTGCCCCGGGGCTGGGTTTGTGACCATGTTGT
Organism: Trogon surrucura; assembly: GCA_020746105.1. NCBI lineage: Eukaryota > Metazoa > Chordata > Aves > Trogoniformes > Trogonidae > Trogon > Trogon surrucura. The sequence continues at coordinate 46,219,572 of CM036621.1, read as the reverse complement.
GGCGTGGGTCCCTCCCTAGGGACCGCGGGAACAAAGCTCCCCTTGGAGGTCTTCAGAGATGGGAGCATCATTCCCATGTGAAATCCTGAATTGACTATTTTAGGTCCCTGGAGACCATCCAGCACAGCCCAACTGAGCTGCAGGGCCAGGAGCTGGTTTAACAGCAGTCACTCAGAGCTATTCATGCCCTTCCCAGCCCTGTCTCCACTGGTGTCCTGGCTCCTGGCACAGCGTTGGGCAGGCAGGGCTGGCCGAGACCCTTCTCTGAGCTGAAGCTGTATCCCCCTGACTTTGATCAGCACCACTGGGGCACACCAGCGAGGTTTCCCATGGCATGCAGAGGGGTTAAACGTCGGGGGAGCACTGCCGGCACTGGTCACTGCTGGCAGGGAGGTGCCCGTTTCACCCAGCTGACTTGGCCATCTCCCAAAGGCAAGGCTGCAAATCGAGTTTTAAAAGAATTTGCAGAAGGGTTGGTGTGGCTGACTTGCTTTTTTTTTTTTTTTTTCCCTTTCTTTTTTTTCCCCCTTCTCTTGGTTCAATGTCCAAGGACTGCAAGGCCTGTTCTACCAGCACTTCTTTGTGATGGCTCCTGGGGAGTGTTTGCTCTGAAGGCTGTCCTGGCATGGAGATAACCTTTCTGTTTATCTGCCTGCCTTGCAAATTTGGGGGCTTAGCTGCCCGGAGCTGGTCTTTCCTGGTCTTTCCTCTTATCACCAAATCTCTGGGATTCCTCAGGGAGGGCACGTAGCCTTGCTAGGGATGGGGATGCTGCCATGGGTCCAGTCTTGTGAGCATTGGGGCACGTATAATGGCTATTATTATCCTCCATGCATGGGGCAGGGTTGGACACTGGGGAAATCCCCGCTTCCAGGAAGAACAGCCTTGAGACAGGTTCCCAGAAATGGAGCATCTGCACTCTTAAGGGTTTGCAAAGCTGGCCAGGGTCACCCCTGCCTGCTAGTGGAGACGGCTGTGTGAGACAGGCTGACTTCACCTTCTCTTACATTGAGTTTCTCTGCATCGATTTGGGGCTGGGATGATCTGGTACATCCAAGTCTTGGCTGGTGATGATAAGGAGGATGCAGAGAGCACCTGGGAAGCTGAGCTGCTTCCTCCCACTGTTAAATAGAGGAGCAGGTGCTAGAGCTGCTTGCTGCTGACGTAGAGGTTCGTGTTTGATTTTGCTTCCATCTTCAATGGCTCGTCGATCTCAGTGGCTGGGATTCCTTGTAAGCACGTGCCTTTGGAGATGAAACGGGTGCCGTGCAAAGCGATTTCCAGCCTGTGACATAACTGCTTTGGCATCAGCGCCTGGGGATTTTTGACAAGTGGATCAGAGCTTTCGCAAACATTATTTTAAGAATTTCTTCTGAAGTCTAGAAGTGCTGTGGGGAATTGGCCCTGGGCAGCGCCCACCAGTGTGTGTTCAGCTTGGGGAGTGTTGGCACCTCTCAGCTCTGGCAGCATTTGTTTGGCTGCTGAGGGCCCCTGGCTTGGGCTGGAGCAACTGGGGAGGATCCTGTGTTCAGGAGGCCCTGTGGGCTCTTCATCTCCATATCAGCTGGCGGGACTTCTGTTTGCAAAACCATATCTGGGCTGCTGCTCTCTGATGTGGGAGCTGGTGGGGAGGGAGACCTGCCCTGGACTGCTGGCAGCTGGAAGGAGCCAAGCCTGTAGATATCTCCCTACAGCTCCTGGGGCTCCTGGTCCATCTCTGGGCAGATGGATCCCATCCCTCCTGTTTGTCCTGAGAACACAGCAGAGATGAAGTTGCCCTCCTTGAATGGCACTTGGCAGCTGGAACCTTGCTTTAAAAAGAGACCAAATAGTTTTGCTGAGTGACTGTGATCCCAGACAGAAGTTTTCTTCTTGTTCTTGAGGCAAGCAAGCTTTTCGAGCCCCAATCCTAATTTTCTCAGTGCTTTTGCAGCTCTGTAACCTGGACTCAGTCCATCCACAGCATCCTTCTCCCAGGGCTCTGATTTGATTCTAGGTTTTCATGTGTGTTCCAGGGAGCTCCCTCCCTGCTGGTGCATGTCCCCAAGAGGATGGAGAGACAGCCTGCTTTTCCCTGTGGCTGATGGAAGATCCTGCACACTCGCTAATAGAAGTGGGATTTCTGCTCTGAATAGTACCCTCTTTGTGACATTGCTCCATGTTTCTTTTGGCCTGAAGCTGGAATAACCTTTTCTTACAGTGCTTATGTCGATACAATTTGGGTGCTGTTAAGTGGAAAACCTGAGCACTCGGAGAAGACAGAGGAGCACGTTTTGAAATCTCATTTCAAGTGTTATTGCAAGACCTAAAAATGACTCGAGCAGATAACTGTGCTGCTGGGAAAGAGTCTTTTCTCTACTGGGGGGATGTTGTTCTTTTTAAGGAGGCAGGACTGTGTGCATTAGGGAGCCAGCAAGGTGGTGAGGACTGATCCAAAGCTGCATCCTCCGGTGACCTCAGAGCCTGCAGAGGATGCCGAGGACCTGAGTGCACAGCTGACATGGCTACCACAGGTTGTAAACCAACCTCCTGGACAGCCTCGGGGGATGTCTAATGGAGCTGAGGTCTGTCCTTGGTCCATCAGGATAGTGAGGGAGGGCTGTTTTCACACCAGCTTGCACTGTCAGATGCCACTGTTGTGTCCTCCACCACACCTGGGGCTTGTCGCAGCAGCTCTGGGTGGAAGCTCCCAGGCATGTCAGGTAACCTTCTTCTCTATGCAAGCTCAAGGTATCTCATCCTCATGTGTCTGCAGACTTACTAATTTACCCACTCTTGATTGTAGAATAACAGAATGGTTTAGTTTGAAAGGGAGCTTTGAAGATCACCTAGTCCAACACCCCTGCGTGGGCAGGGACATCTTTCGCTGGGTCAGGTTGCTCAAAGCCCCATCCAACCTGACCTTGAGCGCTTTCAGTGCTGAGGCATCCACAGCTTTTCTGGGCAACCTGTTCCTGTGTCTCGCCACACTCATCCTAAACAAAATTGCTTTTTGATGTCCATTTTAAACCCACCATCTTTCTTTAAAGCCATTACCCCTTGTCTTGTCACTACAGACCCTGGTAAAAAGTCTCTCTCTGTCTTTCTTATAAACTCCCTTTATATATCAAAAGGCTGCTGTAAGGTTTCCCTGGAGCCTTCTCTTCTCTAGGCTGAACAACCCCAACTCTCTCAGCCTCTTTCAGTGGGAGAGGTGTTCCAGCCCTCTGACCATTTCTGTGGCCCTCCTCTGGATCTGCTTCAACAGGTCTTGTCTTGTGCTGGGGACCGTGGAGCTGGACTCAGTGCTTCAGGTGAGGTCTCATGAGAGCTGACTAGAGGCAGAAAATTACCTCCCTTGACTGCTGGTCACACTTTCTACCAGTCCCACTCTGGTTTATGGTCTTGGTTTAGGTTACCCTGCTATGGGCATACCCCGTTCCTTCTGAGCACTGCCTAGAGGGTGGGGATCTGGGGTTCCCATTTTCCAGGCACGTGGGAAGCCCCATGGTCCATGGTGGTGTGCAACTCGGCAGCACATCCGTCCCACACTGGAGTCCTCGTATTTCTCACCTGGCCTCCCTCCTGCTGCCTGGAGGCTTCCTCGTCTGCCCTGGCCATGACAGATGTAACCTGCTCAGTAAGAGCCAAAGTAACTCTCTAGTAAGGTCCACGCAGAGCCCTGTTCAGCCAGGAGAGGTGTACCAGAGAGGTAGGTTCAAGGCCCATGTCTGGAGAGCAGGGGGAGAAGATGCTCCATCCAAAGGTGACCTTCCCATTTTATTCCAGCTAATGCTTCCCTGTCTTGAGAGATGCTCTCAGCTTGGGGCTGCTTTGCAGAGGGCAATGTCTCTGGGAGGATGCGTGGAGAGGGAGAACTGGAGGAGGGACAGAGCCATGGGAGCCCCTTACATGGGCTGGCAGGGGCTGCTGCACAGTTTTGCTGGTGAGGGCTTGCTTACACCTTGCTGCTTTTGCAGTTGTTGGATGTCTGCAGTGCTGCTTTTTCTCCTGCACCGGTCTGGTCTGTGGCAACTGTTAGGGATGGTGCTCTAAGCTCTGAAATAACAATCCCAACGAGAACGCTGTGTCTCTTCCAAACGCTGATAGTTTACCAAGAAAAGAATTAATTCTGGCAGTTCAGTAGAGAGTTCAAAGCACTGAAAGAGACATCTGGGATTAAGTATCGGATGTATATCAGCAGCCCAGAGGTATGGGATTAATAAAGCATTTTAACGATCTTCTAGCATATCTGATGACATTTGGGAAAGTGCTGGAGATGAATTCTTTCCAAGAGCATCCTGCGCATCTCCCTGGCTGTGTATGCAGCCTGGAGGCAGCATCTTCTGCGATGAATGGGGAGACTAATGCTCGCCTCCACCTCACCCCATCGCTCCATCTCTTCTCTGCCCATGGCAGCAGGGTTAGAACTAGATGATCCTTAAGCCCCCTTCCAACCCAAACCATTCTACAGCTCGATGACTCTAAGATCTCTGGAGTGATGTCACCACCTCTCCTGTCCTCCAGCCGTGTTCCTCATCCCTTGGGCACCAGTGTGAGTGGAGCCGCAGTGCTACTGCTCTCAGGGAAGATGTGCCCCATCCTGCTGAAAGCTGGTGCTTAGAGGAGGCACCGATGGGTTGGAAGTGGTGGAGAACAAATGCTAAAACCCTTTTAATATTGGTGAGTGGGAGAAAGTCCCTGACTTTGTGGATGGAGGAAGGTATGCAGTAGCAGCACACGTGTGGTTATTGGCTTTCAGTGTGGGACTTGATTAGCCTAAGGAGCTTGTTGCCAAATATATAATTGAAGCAAGAAGCTGGATGGGATTAGAAAATGGTTTGGACATTCATACGGCTAATGGGGGCTTCCGGTGTTGCCTTCGTGTGGGTTTGGAGCCACTGGGAGAAATGCAAGAATGGAGGCTGAGGGTGTGGGGAGAGCTGGAGCAAGCTCAAGGGCAAAAATGGGTCGTATTGGGTTGGAGTAAGCAAAGAGCAGAGAGGGAATGCTGCGGTGCAGTGGAAGCAGCAGAAGCTGGGAAACTCATGACTGATACGCTCTGTGTGCTGTTCATTCAGGTTTGGGTTGATGCAGAGTTGCTCAGAACTTGTGAGGCACTCTCCTGTGCTTGAAGGCTTGGCTCTGCCATTAATGAATGAGAAGCCTTCGTTAAAGAGAAGGCCACTGGGTATCTTGTTGTGATGCTGCAGCCTGATGCCCTGCATCGCTCCTGGTCGCTCGGAGCAGGTATGCCTGTGAGGTGGGTGACAGTTCGGTGGCACAGCCGATGAGTTGCCTTGACAGTGCCGGGTGTGTTTGCCAGCCCTGCCCGCGTTAATTGCAAGTCTTGGCGTCGTTCAGTGTGTTTTCTGTTTCTTGTCTCTTATTTCTTTCCCCGCTGGCATGTGTGAGAGTGGACTGTGGGCCAAAAAGCCTCAATGGTCTTGAGGCATAAGTGCAGTTAAAAACGCCTTTGGGGGGGTGAAGGGATGGTTCCTACAAGCCAAAGGTGGGGTGGCTTTTGGCTCCCAGCAAGAGCTAGGAGCTGGGAGGGGAGCAGGAACCCTCCTCTGGGGCTGTAGGATGGGGCTGCTCTGGAGACAAGGCTCCAGAGACTTGCTGTGCTCCCGGCTCTGACCAGCAGTGCCGTTTGGCAGGAGCATCCCCGGCACCAGGGCCCTTCTCAGCAAGCAACATCTGGTCCGGAACATCCCACGTCTGCTGGTTCTCAGTTGAAAAGGTTACTTTTGTGGAATTTTTATTGCTTTTTTTGGCATCGCCTCCCGACCCTTTTCTAAGATGGAAATTGGTCATTAGTGGATTTTATTGTATTTTTATTTTATTCCCAAGCTCAATCCTCATCCCAGGGGACTGGAAGATCTGGCTGTTCCTCTGACCCTGCCCCCAGGTTGTGGGAGGCTGCTCGAACAGCCTGGGGTGGGAGTAGCAGCCAGGGCACCTGGAATCTGCAACTCACCAGACCTCATCATCACCCTCCTCATGCTCTTCCCACCATCACCGCTGGCATAAATCCTCATCGCTCGATGGCCTTTGAAGCTACCTCTGATTTTGTAATTCAGAAGCAAGCCACCTGCCTTCCCTTCAGTAAGCGCCGTAGTCAAATTTATTCTTTCCCACCCTCCTCGTTAGTCTGTAACTTAATTGAGTCGGAGATTGTTGACTTTTGGATAAGTGGCACCTTTTTGATAACCCCAGATAAGCTGGCGCTGCTCCCTGGCTGCGCCTATGCCGTGGATGGTGGCCTGGGTCCTGTCCTCTTTCCCTCCAGCCCAGCAGCATTCCCAGCCGAGGAAGCACTTCGCTGGGGTGCATCTTCAGGGCAGGCAGGTCAAGGAGATGCATGTCTGGGGATGCACGAGGCTTTGGCCATGCTGCTGCTGGTGGGTCCCTGGCCACCACTGCAGCTGGTGGTACTAGATCAGGGGCTTCATGTTTGCTCTGGCTTACAATAGGCTGTAATTTATTAAACAGGCAGCGTTGCAGGATGGGAGGAAGGCAAGGGGTTGTTGAAAGCCAGGGGCTTCCCCTCCCCAATGTTGGTGGGACCGGTGCCTCCGGTGAGATGGGTGGTGCTGGGGTGTTGCATGTTCTGCTGTGCCTGCCAGCAGCAGGACTAGCAGGGCCCCCAGGGTAGGGAAAACGTGGACCCCTTTCCTAAGCACCTGTGGTCACCTTCTTGGCTTGGTCCTTCCCCTCTGGCCCCAAAATGCTCTCCAGAGGAACCAGGACCTTCATCTTGGAGAAATCTCAGCCCCTGATGGGTGTGGATGGAGGCCCTGGGCTCAGTCTCGGTCATGAGCACTCGTCATCCTGTTCTGGGGGTGGCAGTCAGTCCCAAAGCTCCTCACCAAACCCCAGCCTGGAGTCATTTCCTTGCTCCCTCCTGGGGACCACCCCCTAGGACCTCTGCCCCACTCCCAGCATTCTTCCCAGGGATGGGGTGCCCATAGCTGCTGTCCCTTCCTCCTTTTGAGCAGGGGGCATGCCCAGAGCCAGGATCTGTGGATAACACAGAGCCCTGGGGCACTTCATGTAACCCTCTTGCGGATGCCAGCGGTCTCCCCAGCTGGGTTCTGAAACAGAAGGGCTTGTAGTGCCCACGTGCCAGGACCGTAAGCCTTCAACCCAGCATTTGTTGGCACGTGCTCACAATTAATAACCTCTTGCCTCATGAGACGTATTTGCGCTCTGCTATTGAGCACCAGGTCGTTCCCCCTGGGAGGACACGGGCACTCCCGGAGCCAGGAGGCCCTGTGTTTTCCAAGGAGATTATGTCCCACTGCCTTATGAGTGGGGTTTCCCTCACCAGAGCCCCAGCATGGAGTGCAAGGCACAGCATTGGACCCAAAAGCTCAGCTCCCCACAGCCTTATCGAGGGAGATGGACCTTTTCCAACACCCGTCCTGTGCATCTCTCTGTGCGCAGCCTGGAGGCAGCATCTTCTGCAGTGAGTGGGGGAGTGGTGCTGGACTCCAGGATGTGTGTTTTTTGGTTTTCATGCAGGTCTTGATTAACCAGTTATTTCTGCAGCTGCTTCGGGGACATCTGTGCCTGGGGCTCACTGTTAAATCTCTGTGCAAGTGTGCTTGCGGTGCAGGAAAGCGGGGCCTGGCTCCTCAGAAGTGAGTACCAGAGTCTTGTGCTTCACCTAGAAGCATGGAAAGTGGTGCTTACTGGGCCTTTCCCAGCAGATAGGCCAGCTGTCCCCACATATCTCCATCCTGTGACCACGCTTAGGCTGGTGTCTTGTATGCCAAAGTTGCTGGAGGGCTGGAGGTAAGGTTGAGGATTTGCTCTCTGGATGAGGAGGGGACAACTTGCCTTGAGCAGTGCCCCTGCGATAGGGGACAGCACCATCATCGAGGTGAGCTGCTCTCCTCTGGGTGACCCATCCCAGATTTCCTTGGGGTGAGTGGCAAAAAGGAAAGCTGTGGGGGATTTTGGTATCGGGAAGTGAAAAAGAGACTGGAGAGAGGTTTCTTTTTTTTTTTTATTTTAACAAGCTGTTACATCTTTTTTGATGAGGAGATGGAGACGTTTGGCATTGAAGGTGAAAGATGTGTGGGAGTCCCAAAATCCCCTTGTGCACATGGTACTCATGGGGCTGGGCTTTCTGTCGCGTTACTCAGCAAGGCAGGAAGGGAAAGAGGTTCAGTGCATGGCCTACCCTGCGGTCGCTCAATGGCTTGAGCAAGGATGCCACTCGCCAAGGTCAGCACGTGATCTCGCAGGGACTCCCCAGGGCTGTGGTAGCTGTAGTGTGGTCCTGTCCGAGCTGGGATGCAGAAGGTTCGGGTCCCCTCTGGGTCCAATCCTGAGCTGGAGCTGAGGGGAGGAGGTATCCGTCACTGCCCGTGCCCAAGGGGAGGGGTGTTTTCATGGCATCCTGCGAGGCTGGGATGTCACCCTGGGTCCAGCTGGCTGCTGGCTGCTGCCGATGTTGGTTGGTCCTTCTCCACCTTCTCCTTCTTGGGCTCAACCGAAAGAGTTAACGAAACCATCTCAGAGGGGCCCCCAGAGGCAACTGCTGGAGGTAATAATCTTCTTTCGTCTCTTTTTTCTTTTCCCCTGCTAATTGCGGAGTTGACATCGTCCCCTCTCATGAAAGGCTCTTTTGTCGGCTGGGTTGCTGGGCAAAGCCTGGGCTTGGCAGCAGGTTGCAAGACCCGGGTCTGTCTCCAGCACATCCCTCTCCGGCAGCAGGTAGTGAAATGGCTCTTTCAGTGACAGCGATGTCCCTCCCTTCCTGGCTCCCATTTATGGAAAAAAAACAACAGAAAAAACAAACTACAAACCCCCCTTCTTTTAGCCAATGGCGCCCAATTTTTGCCTCGGTTCCACCTTGCGAGCGGAGGGAAAGGTCAGCCAGTCTAGACGCTAATCCGTCAAGTGTTGTATTTCTTCGCTCGCGGGTGTCCTAGCAACAGGATTACTGCAGCGGTGTGGGGCGGGCATTGGCTGGGTCCCGCTCCGTCGCGGGCCGGTGGTCCGGATGCGGCCGCTCCGCATGGCCAGGCAGGGGGGAGAGGTGGGCTGGGCTCCCTGCGCCTGCCCCAGGCTCTGCTGGCAGCTCCCCTTGGTTTGCTTCAGTGCAGTGGCGGCGAAATTCGGGAGAGAGGTGATAAAACAGCCTCCTTATGGATGTTTTCTCTGGCCCACATCCATCCAGAGATGGATCTCGGCATCTCTGACCCCAGACAGACGCCAAGCCTGGCTTGGGGAGCACGCTGGGGTGGGATGCTCCATGGCCATAGCCCAACTGCACCAGCAACACCACAACTGCACCGGGATCTTGGGGTAGGCTGTGTCGCCGTAAATCTGACTCTCATGGTGGAAATGGGTATCCCAGTACATCCCCTGCATCCCAGTGCTCAGGTCTCCCGTACATCCCCAACGCTCCAGCTGTGCGAACAGTCACTGTGCAGGGGTTGCTGTTAAGCTGCCAGTGTCCCTCTGGCCTTGGGGTGTTGCTGATGTGGTTTAGACTCACGAACTACAGTTGTGTGAGTAGGAGTAAAAATCAGTTTGCTTGGGGTAAGGAGTAAAAACATTTTCCATTTCTTTAGTTTTGCTGTTTAATCTTTTTTTATCGTGCTATTGCTGTTCATCTCGTGATGACTCCAGTTTGCTTCTGAGCGTTGCTGGCGATGCTTCACTACTCGTTCCTGGGTTCAAGGGTGCAGCCAGTGCCAGTGTTTTGCACGCTGATGGGTGTTCGCCCAGCAGGTACCTCAGGGTGTTGGCGGGCACCGTGCAGGCAGAACTGGCAGTCGGAGCCCCTCGCATACATGGCGCAGGGACGCGGGGCTGCCCACTGATAGCATTGTCCCATTTCAATATTTTTAAGCCCTTCCTCTGCTTCCCCTGCGGCCCCTTCCGGGCTTTCTCCTGCCTTCCTTTCCTTTCAGAGGAGCCAGTGAGCATTTCCCCCTCAAACCGTGCAAGCCTTCATCCCTTCCTTGCTGTTCTTCCATCCCATTGTGCTCTGATATCCCTGAAAACGAGGATGCAAAGCAACCTCCTCTGGCCAAAAGGGGTTTAAAGAACAAAATCTGGGTTTAGTGTTTGCCCTGCATCCATGCCACTGCTCTGGCCAAGCAAGGGATGGAGCCAGGGTCAGCCAGGTACCAACACAACCCTGGGACCTCCTCTAGGCTTCCGCATCCTTAAAGTGGGGTGCCGGTCCAGTGGCGGGACTCACCCTCGGAGGCGCTGGAGCCTCCACGCTCCAGCTGCTGACTTTCCGCCCTGCAAGCGGCCGCATGTTTTAATTAGGTGAGGGGCTGGCAGGGCTCCAAGGCTTGGGAGAAGGGGGGGTTCGTTCCCGACGAAGCGCGACTGGGCGCTGTGGGGACAGGCTGGAGCTTGCCTGGAGTCCCGTAGCGTAGTTCCTCCTCCCTGTGTGGGGTTTTTATCTGCAGCTGGGATGGGTTAAGTAGGGCTTTAGGAGCGTTTTCTTTTCTCTTGGGTGCTTAAAACAGCAACAAATTAAAAAAACCCGTCCCAGCAAAACAGGCCAATGACACTGCAAGGAAGGAAAGATGTTACTCTGCTGATTTATGGGGCTTTTTTTATCTTTACAGGTCACTGCTAGCATTTGTGGAATTGGCCTTGCTGCAGGAAAAACTGGTTTCCAGCTTTCCCATTAGGAAAAAAACTTCTGCGACCATGTAATTAAAACACGGGAGGAAAAAAATAAATCCCAGAGCAGCTGGTTATGGTGCTCATAGCTGGGTCCTTTGGTGGGTGCATGTGTCCTCTGTCTTACTCTGTCCTTGGCTGTGCTGCCTGCAGCCCATGGCAGAAAAAAATAACTCACATTTTTTCCCTTTTCCTGCTCTTTCTGGCTAATGCACTAGCCTGCGAAAGAAAGAAAAACCCAGCAAAAAACTACATTTTGACCATGGGAGTGTTTTAATCCATCTTGAGGCACTTTCCGGTATTTTTTATCACCTTCTGTGTCACCTGGTGCCAGCACCAGGCTGGACTACTGGTGAGCTGGAGAGGATGGGTTCATGATTTCCCCCATCCCATAAATGAGAAGTGATGGGTCCAACTCATCACTGTTACATCCCCTTTACAACGGGCAGCAGGGCAGCTCATCCTGGGGGCCCAGGGTGCCCAGGGATACCTGAGTTTTTTATGAGGTAAGGGAAATGTGCCTCCTTGGGTTTATTGTTTCGTTATGGGTTTTTTTGCAGTTTCTTCCTTGCTGCCAGGCTGAGAAAGGATGCGCCGCCTAAACTTGGATATTTGGGGGAAGAATATTTTTTCATCTGGGGTGGCAATGGGTACTGCTCACCCGGGATGAGGGGAAAAGACCCCCCCGCTCTTTGGTGTGCCTTGAACCCCAAGCGTGGCCATCAGGAGCAAAACCATCCCCAATAGCTTTGGTTTTTTGGAATGACTAAAAGGAGGTCCCCGAATGACGTACTGCGTGCAGCTCACCCAGTCTTTTCAGCCCGCCTCCCCTTTGAACCCTGTGGTATGTGAATTTTTGCTGGTGTCAGAGGGTCGGAGGCAGCAAAATCCCTCCCAGTTAAAGGGTGGGAATACCAGTGTGTGCAGCTTGGGATAATTACTAGTTGTCAGCAAAACAATAGTGGCATTGTGGAGCAGGAGCAAAGGGAAAGGGCCCCCGTCTTGATCGTAATGTTACTTTTCTATTTACGTTGCCATAGTCTTTGCTGAGAAATGGCCCTATTCTCTCTAATCCTCCTCTTCAGGCATGCCTGCTGGTTTTTTTGTGGGGGGTTTTTTTTTTTTTTTAACCCTTATCATCCCGGAAAACAGCTCCATGGCGCTGTGCTGCGTGGATGTCCTCAGTTGGTGGAGGCATTCCTGTGGCATCGTCCCTGTGCTCTAGGTGGGGCAAACCTGCTCCTGAATCCCCATTTGCATGCAAACAGGAACAAAATTTACACCCATCCTTGCTCTTGACATCTGTCACGTTATAGGTGGTAAACTCCAGTGCATTAAAGCTATTTATTGACTTCACGTTTTGCTTTAAAACCAAATGATTTGTTGAAAAAACAAATGATTTTTTGAATAATTAGTCAACTGATGGCTTTTGATCTGCACCTCCTACCTGTGCTGAGAACAAAATCTCTTGCCAGGCATGTTTGGTTGTTGGTTGGAGAGGGGTGATGTGTTTTCTGGCCTCATCCAGGTCCTGCTGGCTTTCTCCAGCACTGAAGGAAGCCGAGATATGTTCTCTCCACTTGCATGGAGCAGCAAAGTAGCCACTGACAGCATTGACGTGTTTGACCCCTTTAATGTCTGTCTCCAGTGGTTCTTCGGCTCTCAAAAAATCTGCATTTTGCTGCTTAAATACTTTCTGTGCCAGAGGAGACACAGACTGTCGTTCTGATAGGGAGCAGGGGATTTCAGCCTTGGATGACATCAAGCTGTCATTGCTCAACTTAATTTCAAGGCACTCAACTGATTTGTTTTTTCCTTTAGCATTGGGGTGTGTACAGATGGGTAGGTTCAAGGGCCGGATGATGCTTTCCCTCTTTAAGTGGCCCCTCATCCAGGCTACAAATGAAAGCATTAAGTAATTTTGATCCCACCATCTGCTCCCAAAGGACCTGCTGGGCGTCTCGCCCACTTTTATTCCCCCCACCACCTTGGGGGATTGAAAGCCCTGGTCTGGCGTGAAGCACAGTGCCCAGCAGACAAGCCTGGGGTGGGCTGTGATGCCAAAGCGGGATGGCCAAGCTCAGCTGCCTCGTGCAGAGGGAACTATGGAAAGAGCAGGGAAATGATGCCAAAGTCAGCAGCACAGGCGAACTATTGTCTGAGGAGTGCAGAGAGGTGGAAGGATGACGAAGAGGACAAGGAGTCTTATTACGAGCACAGCCGGGGACTTCGAGAGACTCCAAGCTAAACAAAGTCCCCTGCGCTGCAGGAGGGCAGTGCTGACAAGACTGAAGCTGGTTGGATGAGCTGGAGACTGCAGCTGAAATTCAAAAACAAAACCCCCTTCCGGACCCCTCTTTTCCTTTCCATTCCCTAGCAAAATAGTGTTTCTCAGCACCTGGCCCTGCAGCAGCTGCATGAGCTTGGATTTTATTTGCTGCAAGCCACGCTGAGGATGAGGTTATTGAACTGCTGGGTGGGTTTCCCTCACTGTAAAGCTGCAGAGAGGCTCCATAAAGTATCCACAAGCTGTGGCAGTTACCTCTTGGAGCAGCACGGACCAGCTAGCACTCGGCATCCCTGGCTTGCAGCGGATGCAGGATGGATGCTGTACCACAGGATGGGTGCTGTACTGCTCCCTCATAGCTTCAGGTACTACTTTGGCAGCTCTTCTGAGTTTTGTACGGTGAATTGTGTTTTGTTTTTTTCTTCTTTTTAGCTGTGCTAGTGTTTTCCTCTGTGCTCAAGTCCTGAAAAACAGCTGGGAATGGGCAACTCCCGGCTTTTGCTGTGCAACCTTAGGGGTGATGCAGGGTTACCCTCTGGCAGCGCTCCTTGACGTCAGTAGTTTCACGTCCTGGCATGGTGCAGAGCAGAGGCATGGTTGAGGAGTGGGAAAGGTATCCCAACGGGCCCTTTCCAAGTCCCTTTTGGTGCCCAGCCCGCTCTGTGACTGGGAATGTGCTCCTGGGAGTCATGTCCCGATATTCTGGGCTTTGTTGGCTTCTCTGCTGTGTAACGCTGGAAGAATTCATTTGAGCTCTGGGAAATCATACCTCGCCTGGTAGATTGTCCTCCTCTTCTCCGCTTTGCTTTGTGCAAATGAGCAGGTTGTGATGGCATCGGGTCAGCTCGTAAACCCTCCAGCCCAGCCTTGATCTCCCCTTGTCCCATGGCAGAGCATCTCTCCGCAAGCTGGGATGCCGGGAGCATTGCTCTCTCTGTATTTCTAGATAAACAGGTGCCTGTGAATAGGGATGCACTTTCCAGCCATGGACTCACTCAGTCCCTGGCAGAGATGGGAACCAACTTCCCTCTTCCCTAACCGGGATAGCCTGTGCCTGCCTGGGTGGTGGTCGCGGGTGCTGCTGGAGCCCCCTCGGCTGCCTGCCGGGGCAGGAATGCCAGGAACGTGATTGAAATTCGGGGCTTCCCAGCAGCATGGCTCCCAGGCTGAGCCAAGACCTTGGTGGGGGGTGAGAGGGGGGTGAGTCTTCCCTATCCAAGGAGCAATTAGTCTTGCAAGGTGATTTATTAACGCAGCAGAGAGTGAGGGGGTTGCATTCCTTCCCTTGCCTCCCGTCGCCTTATCTCTGGGCTGTCGGTCAGCCCTGGAGGGAGGCGAGTGATGGGAAGCAGAGACAGTGACCCCTGCGGAGGTGTGGAGGGGGGACCGGTGATGGGGCTGGGGGCTACAGGTTACGGCAAGCTCACCTGGCATTTTAAACACTTCCTTGCACTTTTAAAGACCTCTCTTGTGTTCAGTGGTGCCCAGAGGCTCAGATGGCCCCTCTCCACCACCCATTCCCTGGGAGTGGGGCAGGGTACCTCATAGGGTGGCCAAAGTTGCTCCAGCCCCAATTCCCTGCCCCCAGCTGCCTTGTCCTCCTGCCCGTGTGGGTGGGGAAAAGGGGAACACCAACATCTCTTGGCTGTGCGTTCTCCAGCTTGGTGCTCCCAGTCTCTGCTGGCAGGAAACGAGTTACTGGACAGGCTCAAGATGCCTTCAGTGAGACCTGCCCTTTGACGCGCCATTCCCTGGGGGCTCGACCCTCGTGGGTATTTTTAGCCACGTTTGGAAGGAAAGCTGTTTGCTTTGCACTTTGCTGTCCCTGCCTGCTGCTGTTGCCTGCATAATTTCCCATGAGGGCTGACAAAAATACTCTTTAGATGAGTAGGATGGATGCCCCGGTGCAGCGGGTTCCTCCATCTCTGCTCGGTTCAGGAGCAGGAGGAGGATGCAAGTAATGGTGGAGGTTTGGGCATGGCTGCCCTTCTTCCCCCCTGGGGTTATTTGATGGCTTCCTGAGGCAGTCGTGACATTTTCACAGTTTATCTTATCGAGGAATTTGCTGGGAGGATGTTTCTGGTTCTTCATGAGTAAATGTTTAGGAACGCTGCGGTCCGGGGGCTTGGCGGTGTTGCACAGGCACAGGCAGGGGGAGATGCTGGCCCAGAGGCAGGTCCAAGCAAACTGGTACCTGCATCATTTTTAGGGCCGTGATGGGTGCCGTCGCTCATCCTCATCCCTTGCCTTCCCATCTCCCTGGCTGAGCACCCATCCGCGGGCTGGGTGCCACCATCTCTTCCCAGGGACCGTCTCTGCATGGGAGGTCAGTGGCTCGGGATGTGGCAATATCCTCGGCGTTTGTCTCCACAAGGGCCTTTTAACTGTTGTTTGGGCTTTGAGATGAAGTACGGATTAAAAACCCAAACATCAATAGGATTTATAGATACCATCTGCCACTGACAGTCACCGAGTTTTTCTGCTCAGTTGCATGAGTGCTCCTGCCTCCAACATTTTGACTGTGTCAGTGTCAAGGTTTCCTTCCTTCCTTCCCCAGCAGCATCCGTGGATGGCGACATGTACAGATAGGGCATCAGAGGTGGTCCCAAGGGTTTGCTCTGCTGTGATTTTGTGCCCTTTGGAGGTGGGTGCTTTCCCAGGCACCCTACGGCAGTGTTACCATCGCTGGTAGTAACCCAGCAAGCTTTCAGCGAACTGCTGAAGGGCTGGTGGGCTCTGGAAAGGCTGTGGGGCTGTAGTGGTGTGTTTGCATCCTGGGGCTGACTCCAGGCATCCTTCATGCTGGTCCCGGGGGTCCGTTTCATGGAGCACAACACAACGCTGCGGGGGGGGTTTAAGTGGCTGCTCTGGGGACGTTTTTTAGTGATGGCTAAAAAGCAAGATTTGCACCTGTCCTGCCTGTGGGCTGGGGAAAATCAGGGCTGGACTTGACAGGCAGAAAAAGGGTAAAATCAGCCTGAAAATGGGTGAATTTGTTAATTGAAGCCCCCAATTGCTAAGTGAGGCTCCTTGGCTGCTGTGCCGTGCAGATGCTGTGAGCTGCATCCCTTCCTGGCTTCAGGGGTGTGTGGCTGAGCAGGGAGTGTTCCCAAGGGGGAATCTTTCCCTCTGTGGCTCAGTCTTCTGGCCGCAGGATCTGCTGTCAGCGTTAAAGCCCTTTCTGCAGCTGCACTTTATCTTTTGGGCTTCAAGGCTTCTTACTTGGGACGTCTTGGACTTGGGACCCCCCCCAACAGTTTGCAGAGACCTTCTCTCAAAGTGCAAACAGGGATAGGAAGGAAGCCACAGGTCACAACTCCCTGTCTGCACCCTGCAAAAACCTGCTGTTGAACCACGGTGACCCCTCCGTGGTAGGAGGGGGTGTCTGGGAGGGGCTATCACCCTGACAGGGTTCAGCAAATGAGGATCCTGAGGATGTTTCCACACTCTGCTCGGGCTGAGGCTCCCTCTGCTGTCAGTCTGCCCGTCCGACCATCCGTGTGCCTGTCCAGCTGTCCACCTCCGCTTGCCTGGCTCTTGCTGGGGGTCTGGCCTTGGGCTGTGGAAAGGGAGGGGGAGTTGCTGAGCGAGGCTGGGGCAGAGTCCCCATCACCTCCAAAACTCTGTGTGGAGAGCAGCTCAGAGCTGACCCCGACGAGTGCTCAGGACATGGGTTGGGGACACAGAGCTTGCTGCATAGCCTGCTCCATCCAGGGCCAGGTTTGCTGTCCTCTGGCCAGTCTGCTCCCCTGGAACGGGGACACGTGAGGCTGCATCACTTGAAACCCGCTCGCCCTTCACCACTTTGGTCCCTGAAGAATAACATCTTATTCTTTAACTACCAATGCCATGTTGCAGGTGTGAAACCTGGGTGATGGGCTTTTTTTTCCCTTTTCCCCTTTTCTTTACTCCCTTTTTTCCCCCTTTTCCTCACTCCCACTTTTTTCCTCCTCCTTTTTTCCCCCCCTCTTCTCCATCCCCCCCCTCCTCCGTTTTTCCTTTTTTTTTCCCTTTTATTTTTTCAAATCTAAGCCTGCAGTGAGCAGAGCAGTCTCACCCCCCCCCCTCCCCCCCCCTTTTCCAGGGGGACCAGGACAGCAGTGGGAAAACAGAGGAAGACCTTCAGGAGGGAATTGGGACCGGATTGAGGGTCCAACTTTGCTTTTAAAGGAGTACAATGTCACAATGAGCTTCATGCAGCATTCCCTGGAGCACGGAAAGTGCATTTTGGGAGCCTTTAAGCCTAGAGGAAGCTAAGCCAAGGGTTTTCCTCTGCTCTGTCAGCCAGCCAGCTGCCACAGCTTCTCTTTGGGAAGTACTTCTCCAAAATATTTTACTGGCTGGTACCTTTGCTGTCCCTGCCTGGCCACATGGTTGCTGGCAGAGCTGGGCATGCTGGGCCAGGATGCTCTAATGCCACCTATGCCACCTATGCCACCATGCCACGCCCCAAGCCTGTATTTTTGAAATCCTGGGACCCTTATTTTGGGATGCCCCAGCCCTGGCTCCTTGCCTTGGAGCTGCCGATGCAGAGGTGCAGTGAGATGAAGATCATTGACTTAACGAGGGGCTGGCAGCGGCAGCCCCGCTCACGGGGAGGTCCTGCAGGATTGCTGCTTTGCTCTGCTCTGCTATCCTGAGCTGCCTAATCCCAGCAGAAGGGAGAAATGAGATTTTTTCCGGCTTGGACATCGTGTCTGCACATGCTTGGGGCACCCCAGCATGGTGCCGCCGCCAAAAGCTTCCTGGCTGAGACGAGGCAGCTCACTGGGGCTCGTGATGCTCCCTCCTCGGCTCCAGGAGCTGCCCTGGGGATGCTGCATGACTCTGAGGGGGGGGGCTTGGATCACATCCCCTCTGCATGCTGTCCCCCCAGTTATCTCCTCCAAGTTTAGGGGAGAGGCTGTGGGAAATTTGAGCGTTTCCATCTATCCTCCTCACCAGTGAGAGAGGAGTAGCAGTCACCAGCATCCCTCTGGGGCATACTGAGGACGCAGTGGGGTGGGTGGGGGTTCCACACCCTCCTGGGATGCTGCACCCTCGCCTCAGGGGAGCAGAACTGGGTGCAGTGGGGTCCCGTCCAAACACGCCGGGGCGGGTTGGCAGGCTGGCTCCTTTCCTCAGGTTTGATGGTTCATTGGTTTCATGAGCTTCGTCGGGGGGTGGCGGGGGGGGAAACTGTATGGAAATTCTGACATATGGACAAAAATGCATCTTATATTCGATTAGTCCTGGGCTGTTCCACAGCGCACGTCCCTAACAGCATCAGTCATGGGGCAAGCCTATTAGCAACAGCATCCTTGCTGTGCCAAATGCCATTTTAAGGGGAAAACTCACCCGTTTCGCTTAAAATGTAGTGTGGGAAATGTTGCATGAAGCGAAATAGACATCTGAGCATTCGTTTCAGTGCTTTTAAAGTGGGGTGACAGGAGAGTCGCATCTGTCCAACTCTGTACTGAGGGACCATGTTACCACGGGCTGTAGTTTTCCTGGTCATGCAGCATCTGGGATAGGGGGTTCTGAAATTGTCGCTTCCCTGTCAATGTCCTTTCTCAGTGACCCTTTCTGAGCTACAAAGGTGACTTACCTGGTGTCACAGCAACAGCGGTGTGTCATTGCTGGGTGCGCTCCATCCCCGCAGGGGACTGGGGACTCAGTGGTCTCCAGGAACAGGGTCTGCAGAGCAGTGCTGATGTGGGGAAACAGGCCAAATAAGTGGATTTGAGGGAATTTTTTTTTAAGCTGAGGCAAAGAGCAACTGAATTTTGGGGGGGCATGGAAGCCTGTCGGGGCGAGATTTGCATCCTGGGCTCCAGCAAAAATTGAGTTTTTGAGGCTGTGATTGCTCAAACCTCCTGGCTTCAGGATGTCTCTGGCGTGTGATGCTCGTGGCAGCAGGGATCACAAGTGCTGCCCTAACTGTCCTGCTGCAGCACCTGGGGGGTCCTGGCTCTCTAACCGAGCTGGGAAAGCAGCTTAATAGCGCTTGACTTTTGGGACTTGTTGTATTTCTGGCCAGTGGAAATCTTGGAAATATTTTCTGTTTGGTTTTTTTTTTTTTTCCTTCCTTGCTCTGAGGTTGTAACTTTTCTCCGAGACTGGGAGCTGGGGGACCTGTGTGTCCCATCAAAGCTGGGTACCTGTGGGGACCGTGTCCTTTTGTGACAACCCCCTCCTCCCCATTTATGTCTCTCAACACCGTTAATTTACCCAGAGCTGCTGAGCAGGGAAAGAGGATTTAGGATTTTCTGGGCAGGAAGGGGTTAAAAAGCTGGCAGCAGCAGTTGGGACAGGGAGGGGGTGCCTCTAAACGCTGGCTTGGCTCCCAGAGGTTTTGGGGGGCTCAGGGGGGTTGCCAGCCAGGCGACAGGTTCCCCGAGCGACTGCGCCGGGTGCGAGGGAGGCTGGCGCTGGGGAGAGGAGGGCTTGGCGGGTTTGGTGGTGTGGCCACTCCCCTGCTTTGCTCCACTCTAGTTTGAAGGGTTGTGTGCCGGAGCAGGGGAGGAGAAAGCGATGCGAGTGCTCCGGGAGCGTGGCCGGAGCAAAACTTCTGCCTCTTCCCTCTTTTCCTTCCTCCGGCTTCTCCGTTTCGCTCTCCGAAGAAACAAAGCTCGTTTTTCCCTTCCTAATGGCCCCACCTCACTTGGGGTTTCTGCTTCTTCTTGCTTGCTGCTTCTCCTCCTCTGAAACGCAACTCCTGGACTGGATTTGGGGCAACATGAAGACCACGGGAAGCCCAGCAGCACCCGACGAGGGAACCACACCACTGGAGCCGCTCACGGCCACGGCAGCTCCCCCACCAAGTGCCCCACTAGGGGTGTGGGGTGGCCAGGTAGTGGGGGATGTCACCACCCCACAGCGCCAGGGGCTGGATCCCAGCACGGCAGCACCTGCCGACGAGGAGACCGTGTCTGAAAACACTGAGCAGTGGGACAGGAATGTCACAGGGCTGGTGGTGAGCACAGCACAGCCAAACATTGCTCTTTCCCCCAGCGTTTCACTTACCCCTGGCCAGGATGTGGCCAGCAGCTCTACTGAGGACCCACAGCTCCTGGGAACAGGAACCACCGAGGACCCACAGCTCCTGGGGACAGGAACCACCGAGGACCCACAGTTCCTGGTGCCAGAGACCACCGAGGACCCACAGCTCCTGGTGCCAGGGACCACCGAGAACCCACAGCTCTTGGTGCTGGGGACCACCGAGGACCCACAGCTCCTGGTGTCAGGGACCACCGAGAACCCACAGCTCCTGGTGTCAGGGACCACTGAGGACCCGCAGCTCCTGGTGCCAGGGACCACTGAGGACCCGCAGCTCCTGGGGACAGGGACTACTGAGGACCCACAGCTCCTGGGCAGGGCAACCACTGACAGCCCACAGCTCCTGGGACCAGGGAACACCAAGGACCCACAGCTCCTAGGGATGGAGACCACGGAGGACCTACAGCTCCTGGGGACAGTGACCACCGAGGACTCGCAGCTCCTAGGGATGAGGGTCCCCACAGCGACAGGGACATGGGTGTCCTTGCAGAGACCGGCGGGTCCCCGGCCAGGTAGTGCCCCTTTTGCTTTCTCACCAGGTGACAGTACCCGTGAGCAGGCAGTGCCACCCCAGGACCCCACGGCGCAGCCCTCCCAGCCCCGCCGCAGAGCATCGGCTGCCCCACAGAACCTGCACCGCGGCACTGCCCACCAGGGTTTGGTGCTGGCTGGCACGAACGGGAGCCAGAGCCCTCCTTTGCCTGACAGGAGGGCAGCTAGTGGTGTGGATCCTCCTCTTGCCGATAACTCCAGTCCTCTCAAGTTTGATTTACTAACCGCCGCTACGCGACTCTACGGTAGCAGCGACGCGGTGCTCCCGCCTTCCTTACCCAGACTGCTGCTGCCAGCTGGGCATTGCCTGCCCGTCCCGACCCGCCTGTCCTTCTGCAGCGTGCTGGGCACCGACCATTTCAGATTACCGAATTACCTCCGCCACAGCAGCGAGGCAGAAATTCGGGCGGCTTTGCATGAGTGGGAGGGGCTGCTTGAATCGCGGTGCCATCGCTACGTGGAGTGGTTTCTCTGCTTGCTCGTGCTCCCTGGGTGTAGTGCCTTGATCCCCATAACCCCCCCGCCGTGCCAGGGCTTCTGCGAGGCCGTGAGAGACCTGTGTTGGATGCACTTGGCCGGTGGGCGCCTGCCTCTGCCTTGCGATGCTCTCCCCAAGGAGGATGAAGGGTATTCTTGTGTCTTTATTAATGCTTCTGCAGGTAATGTGGCTGGGTGATGTCCATGTGTCTGTGCGTGTGTCTCCCCTCTCCAAACCCCCCAGGTTTTTAGGCACTGAGGAATGCTTCTGCCTAGTGCCCGTGGAATGCTGCTGAGTCCAAAATCGCTTTCTATCCAGCCTTGGCTTCTTCACACAGGGACGACCAGTGGGTTTTGGATCTCTCTGCAAGGCTGTTCTTCACACCGTCTTCTTCTTGGGCTGTTTCACCTCTAGTGAAGGGCAGGGGTCAGGTTAAAAGACAGAGTTGCAGTGGCCAGGACAAGAGGTGCTCTCTGAGCACCCGTTGCTGAGTTTTGGGGCTGGTTTGTAGGTAGCACAGCGCACAGCAAAGGGCTTTGGGATGTCCATCCCAAGAGCAGGGTGCTTGCAGAGCTGGCAGGTCCCTGTGGGGATGAGGGCAGGACCAGGACCCCGTGACAGCCCAACCGTAGCAGCATCTGGGGCCATGGCCGTGAGAGGGCTTCAAGGTGACCTGCAGCCATGCCTGCACAGTCCCCTCTCCCAGAGCAGCCCTTTGCTTTGGGGTTAATGATTTACCCAACGGCTAATGTTTGATTCCCCCCTTGCTTGGCAGGTGGGAGAGGTTACTTCACCTCCAGCTTTGTCATTAGGTGGTTGTGACCCTCCTGTATGTCAGCCAGAGACCAAGACGTGCTGCTTCAGCAAGGGGGTGAAAGGAAGGGAGCAAGGAGGGACGCTGGCACTTGGAGAAATGCACATCGGGGTGCAAGACCAAGAACACAGTTTGGGATGAAAGCAGGAACAGCAGCTTGCTGCTCCCCCCAGCCAAGCACTCTGAATGAGGCTGTGTTCCCCTGCTGGCCCTCCATGCCCTCGGGTGATGGCCTAGGGCTGCTGATCATGAGCGGCGAGACGTCTGCTGCCGTCAGAGGAGCCATCTAGCCGGGGTTTGGCAGACAAGGGTCGTATACATGGTCCCCTCTGAGTCAAAGCGGCTCTGTTTGCCAGCTGACCCCAGAGGGGTGCAGTAGAATCATGGGGATGCTTGGCAGGAGGCACACACGCTCCCAGATGGGCAGCATTGAGAATGGGTGGGGGATGTCCAACCTCAGTCGAGTCCAACCTCACAAAGGTTGGACTTGATGATCTTGAAGGTCTCTTCCAACCGAAACTGTTCTATGTGGGAACTGCGGTGCCCCTCATGGAGTGACTCGAGGTGCTCCTGCATGCCGGGGTTCCCCTGCATCCCAGCTGGCATGGGATGCACAGGGACACGCTGGCAGCACTGACTCTGTCCAGCCAGGAAGGTCACGGCAGGGCGGGAGGGTGTCTTGGAGCATCCCTGGTGCCTTTCCAATGGCAAACCTGAAAGGTTTGGAGTTGGGGAGGGGCACTTGGCTTTTGCAGGAAAGCAGCTTTTGAAGCACTCCCTCCTTACCCTCACTTCTCCCCTGGCCCCGTCCAGCCTCACAGCTCTGTCCTGCTCCTGCTTCGCACACAACACAGTGGAAAGACACATCTCTCTTTGCTTGGGGAAACACCAGCACCCAGCTCCCACCCCGGGCTCGGGGGCGAGTGGCGTGTTTGGAGAGAAGGGAAGATCTCAGAGCCGGCTGAAACGCCAACGGGAGCGTGGCTGAAAATTGCATCGCTAACAATGGCATCTTTCAGCCCGTGCTCCCTCATCCCCAGCCCCAGGGGCAGAGGATGCCTTGTCCGGCTGCAGAAATTGCAGCGCCGGCTCTTACACCCATGCAGACCCCTGGGAGGAAACTCTGATTTCCTTTTCCCTTAAAGCTGTTGTGAATTTGGCTTCCTTCAGCCTGAGATAAGCTCCATCTCTGCATCCTGGTGTTTGCAGTTGGCTTGGTCACAGCTGCCTGCCGCAGGGTGGCTGGCAGGGCTGGGGACGAGTCAGTGAGAGCGAGCTTGTGGAGAGCTTGAGCGTTGGCTGTCTCAAGGGTGGTGGGTGCCAGGCTGGGGCTCACTGTGAGTCCAGGAGAGCGCTGCTCGCTCAAACCATCATTTTTGCTGTAGGGCAGATGAGGGGGTTAGGGCTGGCGCAAGACAGTGATGGAGGTTGCCTCCCAGCTGGGTCCTCAGTTTTGGGTTGCCAAGCTTGGGAGGGACTCGGAGCTTGGGGGAGCAGAGTGGGCACAGAGTACTTTCAGAGCAGCAGGCTCAGGAGAGAATCAGTGAGTCTGAGGCCTGGCACAGAGAAAATTTGCCCTCACCTCTAATCCGTAGCATTTCTAATGTCTCTGCTGCCTGAGTCCCTGTCACGAGGCTGACACTGGTATTGGGACTTGGCAGTGGGGAGAGGCTGGGGATGTTCCAGGTGCTCAGGTACCCCCAGGCTTTGGAAGAGGCACCCAGGTTTTCATCTCCTCCCACAATCCCAAAAGATATGTTTTTCTTCCAGGCTGGGCTGATATCTTCTTTTTTTCTTTTTTTTTTTTTCTTCTTCCTCTCTGCTCTCCCTCTCCTCTCCACAATGCCCGACTTCAGGGCAGGGCGGAGGTTCCTGACTGGTCCTCCTGGACTCATCACACCTCTGATACCCTCCCATGTCTCACCTGAAATGCCAGGGGTGGGCTTGGGGACACTGAATTGTCTCAATTCCTGCTCCTGAGTCAGGGCAGGCCTGAAATCAGCATGAAGCATCTGTTCCCAGTACGGAGCCCTTGGCTGTTGCAGAACCAGGGTGGTTGTGTTTCCTTGCTCCTGGGAAACGGGGAGTTAAAAAGCACCCAGCGTGCTCGCTCCTGTCGAGTTGGCACCCGCCCGAGCAGTTGACATAGGAGAGGAGGAATCCTGCGATGAGGATGTTCCTGCTGCCAAAACAACGGGAGCTGGCGTACAGAGGCCTGGCTCGCCCCGGCCAGATGTTCAGCTGCGTTGGGTAGGAGAGACTGTCCTGAGCAGAACTTCCCAAAGCGCCTTGAGAAAAAGGAGTCAGGAAAATGAGGCGAGCTCCAAATTGAGATCATCTGGGAAGCTGACGGGTCGTGCCGGCTCGAGCCTTGTTCCCAGGGTGTTATAAGGGAATGGCTCTAATTTATTCCCAGCTGGAGTGACCCCTGAGCTTGTCCCAGGGTGGCGTGGGGGGTCACCATGACCCCAGAGCAAATATGGATGCAACACACTTCCTTGTGGCTCTGTGGTTGTTCAGCATCCTGGTGCTTCAGCAGCATCCTCTGCTGTGTGCATGGGCATGTTGCTACCATGGGCAAGATCCCTTTGGTTTTATCCCATCTCAGGGATGTCCCAACAGTGGTTAGAGGGCCAGCAGCAGGGAATCAGTGGCATTTTGGGAGTCACATCTGAATGGTGTAGTGGAAGAGCAGCTAGGGGAGTGTTGCTGCGTTGGCTAACCCACAGCCTGGAGGAAAATCCCAGGGCCTGGGGAGGTCAAGCAGAGTGAGGAGGGGGAGCGTCTGGGGGAGACATACCACCTTGCTGAGAGTGACCATCCTCTTTCCCTTCCTCTTGCAGAGAAATTGAGCACTGAAGTCAGCCTCCTGGAGCTCATCGGAGACCCTCCACCAGAGGAGATTCTCAAAATTTATGGCCCCGACAACAACCCCGGCTATGTCTTTGGCCCCAACGCCAACACGGGCCAGGTGGCCCGGTACCACCTGCCAAGCCCTTTCTACCGGGACTTTTCCCTCTTATTTCACATCCAAGCCACCACCCCCAGGGCCGGCGTGCTCTTTGCTGTCACGGACTCCTCACAGAGCATCATCTATGTGGGTGTGAAGCTCTCGGAGTTGCGGGCAGGCAAGCAGCAAATCATCTTCTACTACACAGAACCAGGCTCACCAAGCTCATATGCAGCAGCCACCTTCACTGTGCCCACTTTGCTCAACCAGTGGACGCGCTTTGCCATCAGTGTGGAGGAGGATGTAGTTGTCCTCTACTTGGACTGTGAGGAGCACGAGCGGGTCCGCTTTGAGCGCTCCCCGGATGAGATGGAGCTGGAAGAAGGCTCTGGGCTCTTTGTTGCTCAGGCTGGAGGAGCTGACCCAGATAAATACCAGGTAAGGCCTTGGGTCACCCTGAGGAGCATCTCCAGGAAGGCCATGTGAGGCTGGAGGGACATGACACCAGCCTGTGCCTGTTGAACCAACCTCTTTGCGCAGAAGACAAACCAGTGGCCGTGCTCCTGTGTGTGTGTGTCCCTGGGAAAGGAGACACTTGAGATGCGGGGGCGAGGTGGCTTGAGATGCCACCAAATTTATTGTCTTGAGCCTCACTGAAGAAAGCTCTTAAGGTGGGCTGGCTGCAGGAGATGGTGTTGTGCTACAGCAGCCACCATTGCCCGTACCTTTTCCAGCAAATGCACAGAGTCTCTTCAGATTTCCCTATTGCTAAAAATACCCACCTCCTTTGGTGGAGGAGCTGCTTTGGCTGGTAAAATGTCTCTGTTAGCTGGAAAAAATGCTTGGGCTGAAGCATATCTTCGTTGGCTGACGCCGGGCGTTATCTGCAGGAAGACTTTGGAAAGCAAGGAGAGAAGGTGATAGCTCAGCCCATGATTTGAACATGACTTATGTTCTTAGATAAGGTTTATGGAAAGTGTGGGGAAAAAGCCCAGCTGACACGGAAATCCCCTTCAGTACTTGAGGAGAGGAAAGCTCAGGGTTGTACCACCGGGTTTCTCCTGGGTTTGCCCAGCAACAGAAGCTCTGCTGATTGGAGCGGTGCTTTTCCTGGGGAGTTTAAGCATCATCTTGATTAACGAGTGGCACTGCTGCAGTCCCAGTTAAATGGCTTCAGGCAGAGAAATCTCCCCCCAGGAAGGGATTAATGATTGACAGGCTAGAGACTGGTTTGTGCTGGGATGCGGGTTGGTCCCTTGAAGTCTCAAGAGCAACTTTTTGCTCTTGAACATGCTGGGAGGGCCAGGTCATGGCCACGGAGAAACTCCTCTCCCCAGCTGTAGAGGGTTTGGCACCATTTGGAAGGCAAAGCAACAGCCCAGAGCAGAGCAAAGCAAAGCAAAGCGCCCCTGCCTTTGTAGCAGGTGATGTTCCTGAGCTTGCCAAACACCCGATCCCACTGCCCACCCCCGGTTTTCCCGCGGGGAATAGCAGCCGTCGAGGGAAGGAGGCTGGCTGCCTCGGCTGGCCGAGAGGGGAGCGTGGGCTTGGACGTCTGCTTGGCATCTGACTGCCTCGTGGTATTTCCATCGCTGACCAGCCCTGACTCATGTTATTTGGAACTAACGGGGCATCAAGCTGATTAAAACCTGGCCCTCGATCAAGCCTCAAGATGAACTGCTCACAGGCAGCTGGAGGGCTGCTGGTGGGGTCTCAGCTGGCAACTGTGCCTCTTACTGGGTTGCCTCTGTGTTAGTGGCATGAAACCTGGAGGGGCAAAGCCTGCAGGTAGCAGAGAAGCCCCTGGGACAGCAGGTATCAAAGGGGTTACTGTAAATGAGGGTCTCAGCTGGGGTCTGGCAGGCGAGTTTCTTTGCAGCTGAGTACATGACAAGACCTACGGTACTGCTGCCCTCTCTACTGGGGCAAATGGGCTGCAAAGGTCCCTTATAACCATCCCTCATGGGGCTGCCTTGGTTGAGGGCTGGGACCAGGTTATTTCCAATGCCTCCAGCAAGCCCCAGGAGCAGGAAGACCAGGCTGGAGTTGCATTTATCAAAGCTTGGGCTTTCTGCTGGTGCTCAGTGGGATTGAGAGGGATGGATTAGAGCTGGCTGTCACCAGGGCAAGCAGCTGGAGGAGGTCACAACCCACCTGGGAGGCATTTGCCTGTGGGTGGGATTTTTTTACATGTATGTATTTGTTATATATAAATATAATATATTTAAATATAATGTATTTATAATATATTTATAATATATTATATTTATTATATATCTATAATAAACACATATATAATATATTCATATTATAATGTCATAGCCAGCCTGGCTGAACTGCAGATGCCCCTGATTCTTGTTTTCTTAAATCCATGATGTTTCCTGAGCACAGCTCTCTTTTCCGGACATGGTGCGCTGTGCTTTCAAGCGAGCCCAAATATTATTTTAGGTGTCTTGCCCAGAGAAGAGACACTGAGCAGGAGGTATCTGCTCTCTCCGAGCTCTCTTCCCAGCATGGTCCCCAGTACATCCCCACCAGCATCAGAGGGATGGGCAGCATCCTGTCCCAGCAGCATCTCATCCTGGAAGCATCCTCATGTCCCATCCTGGCTGTGAGGACCTGGACTGAGCTCTGGGATGTCCTAGGTGACCCCACTCACTGTGGGAGCCTTGAAGTTCAGGCTCTTACCCACACACCCTCCCTAGCCCAAATGCGGATGCTGCCTTCCTAGGCAGCACAGATTACCCAGCTACAAGGGTTTGTCTGGAGGCAGCATCCTTAGAAAGGAATTTGTGGCGGTTTCTTGTGTAAACAAGCGGTTTGGATGTGCACAGTGCTTGCAAAACCCAAATAAATGGTAAGGAAATGCGGATTATCCTAAGAAATACAAATCCAGGGCTGCAGTGGATTGGGACCTGCCAGTGGCCTTTGCTTGAAGCGCTCCAGAGAGGGGAAACGAGGAGCACAGCCAAAAAAGTCCCTGTAAAAGCATTACTGTCTGGCTGGCCAAATCCTGGGCGCTGCCTCTGCTCAGCCTGCCTGATTCCAGAGCTGGAGTGTGGCTTTTTCCCATGGCTTGTCAAGCCATGCTGGGGGTACAAGGTTGAAACCTCTCTGTGCTGGATTATGGATGGATGTTCAGGTGGAAAACACTCTCTGCACCAGGCAAAAGAGCCTGGTGTACGTGGGGCACTCGAGGATGTGATGGCCGAGCAGCACGGCATGTCATGCCGCAGGGATGGCTTGTGGCCATCTGTCCATGGCATCCATCCATCCGTGGCACCTCTTGTGTGGTTTCCTTCCAGGGTGTGATTGCTGATTTGAGGCTGCAAGGGGACCCGCGGGCGGCTGAACGCCAGTGTGAGGAAGAGGAGGATGACGCTGAGGAGGTGAGCGCTGGCAGCCCAGCCAGGGCAGGCTGCTGGGCTTCCATCCCGTGCTCTCAGCTCACCCCTTCTTCCCGGGCAAATGCAGGTCTCGGGCGATTTTGGCAGCGGAGCAGAAGGCGGACACCAATCCTCAGGGAAAGTCGGGGTGAGTTAGTGCCCCGTGGGTGTTGCACTCCGTGGCGGGACCCCAAGATTTTAGGGACAAGGAGGGCTGAGTGCCCTCCACGGTCAGGGTGCTGATGGTGTCCTGGCATCTGTCCCTTCTGGGAGAGCACTGGGAGGTGAATGACTCTGCAGTGTCCCCTTGTTGGCACAGGCTGTGCCAGGGCTGGTGGATGCTGTCCCCGTCACCTCTCCTCCCGTGGCGGCAGGCAGTGGGCCAAGGAGCAGCGGGGTCTCCCCGCAGCAAGCTGAGAGGACCAGGGCCAAGGAGACGCTGCAGGTCTCCGCGGGAGGTAATGCCACCAGCTTGCCCCTTCCCTGCTCTGTTGGCCAACCCTGGGGCCCACCAGCAGGACATGGTGGGGTGGCTGTCCCCAAGCACAACCAGGTCCCTTTCCCCTTTCTGCAGGTGCTGGACCCAAAGGCGAAAAGGGGGAGAAGGGTGAACGCGGCCTGAAAGGGGACTCTGGGACCAGCAGCTTTGCAGGGATGGGCAGCGTCAAGGGCGAGAAGGTGAGTGAGAGAATGGACCCCAAAGGCTTGACGTGTCTGCGTTTGACACCCACTCTTTTTTGTTTCTGTCCCACAGGGGGAGAAAGGAGAGCTGGGCGTTAAGGTGAGCATCGCTGGGGGAGCAGAGGCAAAGTTGCTGGGCTGCCACCCCTGGGGACATGCTACCCATCCCCATTTACCTCCCCAGGGCAGTGCTGGGTTTGGCTACCCCGGCTCCAAGGGCCAGAAAGGGGAACCAGGTGACCCTGGCCCTCCTGGGACCGCCTCACGTCATGCTGATGGCTCGGTGGTGGAGCAAGTCACCGGTCCCCCAGGGCCACCAGGGAAGGACGGAGCCCCTGGCAGGGACGGCGAGCCCGTGAGTTGACCCCTCCAGCCCTCTAGTATTCCCTCTCCCCCCACCCCTGCCTGCCTGACTGCCTGCACACTGACCTTTTCTGCCGTCCCTAGGGCGATCCCGGCGAGGACGGCAAACCTGTAAGTGGGGTGGGGAGGTGGCAGGGTGATGAGTGCCAGCCACCCCTGTGCCTTGCCATCTGCTGACCCCTCACTGCTCCCCTTCACAGGGCGATATGGGGCCACAGGGATTCCCCGGGATGCCTGGGGAGCCCGGTCTGAAGGGGGAGAAGGTGAGTGCTGGTGCTGGTGTGGGAGGACAGCACACACCATGGCTCCTCCTTCCTCTTGCCATCAGCTTGGCTGCACTCTCAAACTGCTCGCTTCTCTGTGCCAGGGTGACCCAGGTGTGGGGCCAAGGGGACCTCCTGGACCACCTGGCCCCCCAGGACCACCAGGACCTTCCTTCAAGCATGACAAGCTGGTGAGTGCCCCCAGGATGCAGGGATTTGGGGAGGTGCTGTCCATCAGGCTACATAGATGCAGGATGCTGCTGCCAGCCCTTGGGCAGCATCCCTGTGCCGCTGGGTACCCTGACCCTGGCCGTTGATCCCTGGCATTGCCCTTGTCCTTCTCCCTCAGACCTTCATCGACATGGAGGGCTCTGGATTTGCCGGCGACTTGGACACCCTGCGGGTGAGTGCTGTCTGTCCAGCCTGTGGGCTGCCTGTCCTGCCAGCAGGGAGCCAGGGGACATGCTCAGCTATCATCCCCCTCCTTCTCTTCTAGGGTCCACGAGGGCCACCTGGTCCCCCAGGGCCACCTGGTGTGCCTGGTTTGCCAGGGGAACCAGGACGGTTTGGGATGAACCACACGGACCTGCCAGGACCACCAGGGCTGCCAGGCAGGGATGGGATCCCTGGACCACCAGGGCCAGTGGTAGGTGAATGAGGTGGCCCTATCCCAGGGCCACCCCATAGCAGTGGGGCTCTGAGTGCTCCATGGGGTGGTAGGGAGCTCAGTGCCCACCAGCCCCATGGGATTTCCTTGTTCTGGGCATCTTGCAGGGTCCTCAGGGTCCTCCCGGAAGAGATGGGGCAGCTGGGCATCCAGGGCCCAAAGGAGAGCGGGTGAGTGTCCCCTGTTCCCTGAGAGCATGTCACGGTTCCCCCACAGGGCAGCCGGCACCACTGGCACGTCTCTGGGAGGTTCCAGTTCCCTCCATCCCCAGGCTGGGGAGCAGCAGCTTGCTCCTGCCTGGAGCTGGGGAGCTTCTTCACACCCTCTTCTCCCTCCTCCTCCTCCCCAGGGTGACATGGGTGACCTCGGCCTCCCCGGTGCACCAGGACCCAAGGTACTGTGCCTGGCATGGGTTTCTTCTGGGGGTCCCACATGCACTGCAGACTGGGGGCAGGGATGCTGCTTGGCAGGGGGCACCTCACTCCGGAGTGGGGAGGAGGATGCTGGTATTTGGGTTCTTCCCAGAGTGGCAGCTCAAGGGTGCATGGAGCCGCTGACCACCCCCAGGATGCCGCCACCACCCTCACTTAGCTTTGCTCCAGGTGCTGCTACCTTGGGAAGCGGGCAAGAAAACCAAGTGGGGTGTTTTGAGGCACAGAAGAGGGTTTGCTTGGGGGGGTTTGGGTGCCCACATCCCACTGGAAGGCACCCCATTTTCAGTGCATCCCTCTCCTGCCTTCCTGCTCAAGATTTTTTCTGAAGGATGGAGATAAAGCCTTGCTGGGATGTGCACACTTGCCCTCCCCTGCCCTGGGGGCCAGAATGCCCCTTGGGATGACTCATCCACTGCAGCCTGAGCTGGGGGCAAGAGCCTCAAAAATTAAGGTTTCTTAATGCTGCCAGTACCAGGAGGGTAGACGGGGTGGCAGTGAGCATAAGGACCGATGCTGCCACTTGGAGACCTGTAACACTGTGCAAGGGTGCCTGCGAGCATCCTGCCTCAGCGCTGAGAGCATGGAAGCCAGCGACATGTGCAAAAAAATTCTCATTTATGATTTTAGACGAGCCTCTGGTGGCCACCTTGCACATTGCATGGGAAGCCCGGGCCGACCAAGGACAGCTGAGCTGAAGCATGCCTGAGCTGGGCAATGGCCCTTCCTGCAAAGCCACTCTGCCCCAGAGACAGGGGAGCACCCGTGTCCTGTCCCAGGGGGCTGTTTGGGGATGCGGGATGGGATGCGCTGCCTCCCACTTACAGGGTCCAGGTGGGGACTGTTGTCACCTTGTCTCATCTCTTGTTTTTCTTGTCCCCTTTTCAGGGCAGCAAGGGAGAAATGGGACCAGCAGGAGCCCCGGGAGAAACGGGCTTAGCTGGCCTACCAGGGCCCATTGGTCCCCGTGGGCAGCCAGGGCCCCCCGGCCCCCCAGGACCACCAGGGCCAGGCTATGAGGCTGGATTTGTAAGTGAACACCCCTGTGATTGCAGGGTGGGGTGAACTGGAGTGGGGGCAGAAGCAGCTGAGCCCATTCTCCCTCACCACCTAGGGTGACATGGAGGGCTCGGGGCTGTCGTTTGCTGCCGGCTCCCCTGGACCACCTGGACCCGAAGGACCACAGGTAGCTCCACTCTGGCCCCTTCCCTCCCCTCCACCCTGAGACCACCAGGGCATCCCCCACTGTCATGTCCCCTGCCATCACACAACAGTTATGGCCCCCTTCTTGTTGCTTGCAGGGTGTGCCAGGACTGCCAGGAGTGAAGGTAGGGAACCCTTCAGACACCTTCCTTGCCCCTTGCTGGAGCCAGCCACAGGAGCCTGGCTCCATCCCTGGAGGATGCCCACAGGCAGTTTGTGGGGATGTTTCTGCTCTGACACCTGTTTTCTCGCAGGGGGAGGTTGGCAGCCCAGGGCAGCCCGGCTTGCCAGGCCTGAAGGTAGGAGAGATTGGGACGGGCTGTGTGTGAGCACCTGGGTTTGCAGGGCGCCTGGCAGGACCCCTGTGCTCCCCAGCCTGGGGATGTCAGGAGGGTGCTCCGTACTACATTTTGCCCTATCCCACACCTCATTGCAGGGAGATGCTGGCATGCCTGGTGTGGATGGACAGCCTGGCCTGGAGGGCTTCCCTGGACCACAGGTAGGAGCAGCACTTCCCCCTTTCTAGAAGTCCCCTCGCTCCAGGCAGGGCAACCCCGATTGCTGCAGGGCCACTTGCAGCAGCTCCATCCCCGGCAGCTGAAATTCGTGCCAGTCCCTGGTGCCTTTGGCTGCACCCCTCCTCTGGGACCAGGCTCACTGTGGCCACAGGTGCCCATGGCGCTTGGGACCCCGTCCCCATCAGGTTGCCACCCTGCTCACCACCACCTCCACACAGAAGCATCCCAACCTGGCTTGCTGCCTGGGCCTTGGAGGTGGGGTGGACTGAAAGATTTTACTAAGCTGCAGGCAGGAGGGGGTCTCTGCTTGTGAGTTAGGGTCTGGCCACACATGGTGCCAAGTGGGAAGCTCACCCCTGCCTGCTCCTCTTTCCAGGGACCCAAAGGTGACAGAGGCAGCCCTGGTGAGAAGGTAGGTGCCACCGGGCTGGTGCTGGGGACTGGCTGGTGGTGGCTCTGGATCTGATGGCTTGTGTCTTCCAGGGTGAGCGAGGCCAAGATGGTGTGGGGCTACCCGGCCCCCCTGGTCCACCTGGTCCCCCTGGACAGGTCATCACTGTCTCAAGCGAAGATGTAAGTAATGGCACCTGGCTTCACCACACAGCTGGGGAAGCTAAAACTGAGAGGGGGGGAAAGGGGTCTTCCCATTGTGTGTGGGGACCAAGAAAGATCTCTCCAGGAACTCTGACCCCTTCAGAGCAAAGATCAGGGTGAAAAATGTAATGTTGTCTCTTTTTCCAGAAGTCTTTGATGGCTTTGCCTGGTCCAGAGGTAGGTATCCCCGTGCCACCTATGCCCACCCCTCAACAGTGCTGGGAGGGCACCCAGTTTCTTGGAAAAAGGGGGATTGCTCTTACAAGCATCTTTGTTTCTCTCCACAGGGCAGACCAGGTCATGCTGGCTTCCCGGTGAGTTGGTGGCAGGGCTGGGCACTGCAGGGGTGGCCCTGGTGAAACCTCTGGTTGCCAGTCCTGCCGCACTTTGCCGCAGCGGTGTCGGGATGGTGGTGGTGGAGAAGGGGGTTGGGGGTCTGCCTTTGGCGGGTCAGGGCTGATGCGGGCTCTGTGCTCCTTCCTGCAGGGCCCAGTGGGACCAAAAGGAGACCGGGGGTCATCTGGTCCCCCGGGCTTGCCAGGGTTGAAGGTAACTGCCCCATGCGGTGGTCACGCTCCTGGTCCCCCATCCTCCCTGGCCACCAGGTCGTGGTGATGATGCCAGCCCCATCACGGGAGAGAGCCTGGTCTCTCCATCTCCCCTGATGCCTCCTCCTCTCTTGCAGGGGGACAAGGGGGAGCCTGGTGTCATCATCAGCCCTGATGGGAACGTGGTCACTGCGAAAGTGAAAGGAGAAAAGGTGGGTATGCTGAGGGAATGCAGGGCACATCCGCGTGTGATGGGTGCCAAGTGGTCCTGGTAGTGAAGCTCTTTCCACTGTCTGCAGGGGGAACCGGGGCTGCGAGGACCGACAGGACCCTCGGTAAGTCACCATCACCATCTTCATATCCCATGGAGAGAGAAGGAGTCGATCCAGGCTGCCTCCACTCTGAGCACCCTCATCTTTGTCTTCTCTTCCACCCAGGGTCCCCAGGGACGAGCAGGGATGAAAGGAGAGATCGGCTTCCCGGGCAGACCTGTAAGACCTCCTCCCGGTTTGTTAGTCCCCTTGGCCTCCTCCACTGCTTCCTCCCTACCCCATTTGCATGTCTTGCACCCTTTGAACCCCAAACCCTATCATGTCCCTAAGGACCAGAGTGATGCCAGGGTGTTGGAGGCGATGCTGGGGTGCCAGAGGTGACTCCAGGGCATCAGAGGTGACACTGGCGTGTCACCCTGGGGTTGGCAGGGGGACAGAAACAAGGCTCATCTGTGCTGCTCATTCACAGGGACGTCCTGGCATGAACGGACTGAAGGGTGAGAAGGGTGACCCCGCTGATGTCAGCAGCATGCTGGGCTTGCGGGTGAGCACTGCTATGCCCCACCCCGGGCTGCTGGCCCAGCAGAGCAGGGGGGACACGCTGAGCATCTCCCTGGGGACCCAAATCCCTTTGGCAAAGGGCACTTGCCTCCCTCTTTTGGGGACTGGTTGCCCCTCTGGGGCAGGGCAGGGGCTCGATGTCCCCTGCCGTGGGGACTATCCACTTCGCAGGACCCTGACACCTCTTCTCCGCCGCAGGGTCCCCCGGGACCCCCAGGGCCCCCAGGGCCCCCTGGGCCACCTGGCAACATGGTCTACGACAGCAACAATGTGAGTAACAACACGTTCACTGTGATGGGGGTGCTGAGGGCTGGTGAATGGGTCCCCCCAGTACCTGCTGCCTGGCTGGAGAGGATGGAGGCTGCTCCAGTGGCATCCTGGCCATGTGGGGCTGTGGTCAGCATCATGTTGCGGGGGGGTCCTCAAAGATGCTGATTTCTCTGCAGCCACTTCCTTTGCATTCTTGCAGGCTTTCGGTGACTCTGCCCATCCCGCACTGCCAGACTTCCCTGGTAAGGAGGTGTCCCTCTCCCAGCCCCCTCAGGGCAGTTTGGGGACCCCCAGCAAGGCAGGGAGGGTGGGGAGACCCCCTCTGTTAGGGCTGGGGTGCTGCAGTGCTGAGACGACATCTCTCTGCTGCTTCCCACAGGTTTTCACCAGTTTCCAGGACAGAAGGGAGAGAAAGGGGATGCTGGAGCCCCGGGACCCCCAGGTAGGTGACCAGTCCCCACAAGCAGAGGTGAGCAGAGGGTGACTGGTGCTCATCCTGGCTCTTCTTTCCCCTTCTCTCTCTCTCTGCAGGCCATTTCCCCTACGACCTGAGCCAGTTTGGTGCCAACCTGCGGGTAAGCCCTTTGCCCTTTGCTGTTGCTTGTGGAGCTGGCACTTGGTACTATTTGGGGTACCGGGGTGTGCCCACCCTAAGAGTGTGCCATCCCGCAGGGTGACAAGGGGGATGCAGGTCCCAAGGGTGAAAAGGGCGAGCCAGGCAGCACTCCACTCTATGGTCCTGGTGTCTCTGGGCTACCGGGGCCTCCGGGGCCCCAGGGCTACCCTGGGCTGCCGGTAAGTACCCCACGGTACAGGGGGCGAGGCGGGAACAGAGGGGACGGCATCCCTGGATGCTTTGCTCCAGGGCTGCTCTCTCGCATTGCATAGGGCCCCAAGGGGGACAGTATTGTTGGGCCACCAGGGCCTCCTGGACCTCAGGGACCCCCTGGTATCGGATACGAGGGACGGCAGGGCCCCCCTGGCCCTCCCGGCCCCCCTGGTCCACCCTCCTTCCCAGGTCCCCACAGACAACGTGAGTAGCTGCCGTGTTGCATCCCTCCTTGCACACCCCACATCCCTCCCTGTACTGCAGCCTTCTCCATCGAACTCTTCTTCCCCAAACCAGCTATCAGCATCCCTGGGCCCCCCGGACCACCAGGACCGCCCGGACCGCCTGGCACCAGTGGGATGTCCTTGGGGGTGAGTCAGGGCTCTGGGTTGAGGGTTGCCTGTGGGCTGGCTGGCCAAGCCTTAACTCCCCTGCCCCGGGCTGTGCCCGTAGCTGCGTGCCCTGCCGACATACCAGGCGATGCTGAGCGCCGCGCACGAGCTGCCCGAGGGCAACCTTGTGTTTCTGACCGACCGGCAAGAGCTCTACGTCCGCCTGCGCGGCGGGTTCCGACGGGTTCTGGTGAGTTGGGGGGGATGGAGGGGCACCCCAACTTGGGTTGCCACCACCTGGCTCTAGGGAAGTGCAGATGGCATCACCTCGGGGGTTTCGGTGGTGTCTTTTGGCGATGCTTGGGGGCTCCCCCACCCATGCGCGAGGAAGAGGAGAGGGGGGCAGCTGGAATCTGATGTGCCATGCCCTTACAGCTGGAGGAGCACAACCTGATCCCCAGTTCGGCTCTGGTGAGTCTCCTAGCCCCTATGCCCCTTCTCATCCCCTATCCCCATTTTTATCCTCCATCCCCATCCCACAGCCTCATACATCCTCACCCCATCCCCAGCCATCTCCATCCCCTTCCCCAACCATCTCCATTCCCATGTTCATCCTCATCCCCCATCCCCAACCAGGGCAGCGCCAACTCACAGCTTGTCTCGCCCTCCCTCCCCAGGACAACGAGGTGTATGACAAGCTGCCCAGCGTCCACTATGCCGGCCCTCAGCACCCACTCCAGCCCCGTGGGCCCCTGCAGCCCCTCCGCAACCACGTCCCCCAGCCCACTGCCCGACCCTGGCGTGGGGATGAGGTGGTGGCCAACCAGCACCGCCTGCCCGAGCAGCCCCTGCTCCACCACGAGCACGAGCTCCTCAACAGCTACTACATCCACCGCCGGCCAGATCCAGCCCCCGTGGCCACTCATGTGCACCAGGACTTCCAGCCCGCTGTGAGTGCCACTTGCCAGCCAACGGGAGGCAGTGATGGTGGCCAAAGCCGTGTCCCTCAAGCCCTGTTGTCCCCTCTTGGCAGCTTCACCTGGTGGCCCTGAACACCCCGCTGAGCGGTGGCATGCGTGGTATCCGGGGCGCTGATTTCCAGTGCTTCCAGCAAGCCCGGCAGGTTGGGCTGGCCGGCACCTTCCGTGCCTTCCTCTCCTCCCGCCTGCAGGACCTCTACAGCATCGTGCGCAGGGCCGACCGTGCTGCCGTGCCCATCGTCAACCTCCGGGTACGTGCCAGTCCCCTTCCCTGCACCCTGTGAGCACTCAGGGACGCAGAACATCCCAAAGCCCCCATCCATGCACGTGGCGGTGATGGTGAAGCATACCCTACCTGGAGGCTGCTGAGGCTCAGAGGAGCTCCTGTGATGTTCTCAGGGTGCAGGGGTGCAGGCAGGGCTGACACCTTCCCCCAACTCCTTTTTTCCACTCCCCTCACCAGGACGAAGTGCTTTTCAGTAACTGGGAAGCCCTTTTCACGGGCAGCGGGGCTCCCTTGCGAGCTGGTGCCCGCATCCTCTCCTTCGATGGCCGGGATGTCCTGCGGGACGCAGGATGGTGAGTGCAGGAGAGATGAGGAAGGGAGACGGGGTCTGAAGCGTGAAAGAGCAGTGGCAGCCCCCCCCACCCCTTTCTCCTTTCCAGGCCACAGAAGAGTGTCTGGCACGGCTCGGATGCCAAGGGCCGTCGCTTGCCCGAGAGCTACTGCGAGACGTGGCGGACGGAGGAGCGTGCCGCCACCGGCCAGGCATCCTCACTGAGCTCTGGGAAGCTGCTGGAGCAGGTGGCCAGCAGCTGCCAGCACGCCTTCATTGTCCTCTGCATTGAGAACAGCTTCATGACTTCTGCCAAAAAATGACACTCTCCCATCCCCCGGGTACCCCACATCTCCCCAGGAAGGGTCGGGCCAGCCTGCACCCCGGCACCCCTGTGGTCTTCAGCCCCGCTCCACACGCGTGCCCTTGCCCCGCAGGGTTTTCTTCTCCCACAGACCTGAAGCCAAAGAGTATCGCCATCACCCCTGCCCTGGGTTGGCAGGGGCTTGCGTCCCACCCGGGGCAGGGCAGCCATGGGATAGCTGCCTTCCCTCTCCTCCTCCTCTTGCTCCACTTGTCTTCTCACTCCTAATATTTAACCACTTTTCAGCTTGCATCCCCCACCTGCTCGGATGCTCTTTTCAGGGCAGCTGGGCAGGAAGACGCTCGGCAGGGACATTTTGGCGCTGCCATGCGCTGTGCCCTCCTAGAAAGCCTCTGGGGGCTTCTCTGACACAACCCCCCCTCCCCGCCTTGCACTGTCTTCACTAGGAGCTTGGGGTCAGACTCAAATCCCTGCTGCTGGGGCCACGGGGGGTCTCCTACAGTTGAAACCCCGGCATCCCACCCAAGCCAGGGACCATCCCATGGTGGTGCTGGGGCTCCCCTGAGATGGTCTTCGTCCTCCCCAGGTAAGGACCATCCCACCCAGTCTCCCATCATCATCCTCACACCCACCTCCCAGCCAGCAGCTCGCGAGCCCTGGGGGAGGCTGGTCCCTCTCACCCTCACTGCACACCCTCGGGACCCCCAGCTGTGCCCCCACACCCCTGGGCACAGCTACACCCAGCCCAGCCCGGAGGTCAGGGAGACAGGGTGGCCCCGACACGGGGCCAGGCGTGCCCTTGGCACGTGTTTACATGCATGTGCATGTTGAGTATGCGTGGTACTGAGGGCAGGCACTGCCATCACCTCCCCTCCCCGTGCCACCTTTGCTGCACCCTTAAGGGCCGAGGCACAGCAAAGCTGGTTTGAATTGGTGTGGGCAAATCCAAGGTGCTAAAAAACAACAAAAAAAAAAAGAAAGAAAAAAAAGATAAACCTGTAACTAGCTTTTTATTATTGTATGGAAATTATTACCATAAAAGCTGTGCGAGTCACACGGTCTCAATTTCTTACAGTCTACTGTATTTTGTGTAATTAATGCAATTTAAAGCCTGTGGATCTTTTTTTTTTTTTTTTTTTTGGTCAATCGTGTCCTATAAACCATTTTCTAAAGGCACTGAATAAAGAAATGTTATCCTCTTACAGCCTGGCTCTGCACGCTGATGGGGAGCTGGTGGCCGGGAGACCCCACCGGACCCCATCCGTATCCCTGCGTGGTATCTGGTGGTGGCCGCGGTGAGCATCCTGCCTCTGCTCTGGTTGTGTTTGTGGCTGGGGGAACGAGGCACAGCCCTGCCCCCACGGAGCAGAAAACGGGTCCACAGCGGTTTTATGTCCTCAACGGGCCAGCACCGAGGACCAATGGCAGCACGGGAGACTAAGCACATGGTGACGCTCACTTACAGAGCAGAGACCTGGCCATGGCGGTCACGGTGCTGGCGCTCAGGCTCGCACGGTGCCTGCCTCCAGGCTCTTCTCCTGCGCTGGCAGCTCGGCGGGGAGCTGGCACGGCTCTTTGGCCAAGGCCAACTCCACCGCCTGCTTGCGGCGGCTGTGCTGGATGCCCATGCCGACAGCTGACAGCAGGTAGGCCACTGCCAGCAGCGTGAAGTATCCAAAATACACGTAAAACTGCAAGAGAGGGTGGGAGGAGAGAACAACTCACAGCCCCTCCCTTCATCCCACACCATTAGGGGACCACCTCCATCCTCGGTGTCCCCCCCATCCCTACCTGGGGATGCACAGACAAGCCCAAGCCCCTCTTGTCAGCCACGATGATAGTGATGATGCTCTTCAGCACGGTGGCGAAGAAGGTGTTGACCCCAAAAACCAGCGCACAGAGCTCTTTGGAGAGGGACGTAGCAATCTGGAAACTGGAAAAGAGTGGGGTACCAGTGAACGCCTGGTACCAGCCTAGCCGCTGGGGTGGGAGCGGGTCTTCACAGGTACCACGCACATGGCGATGGGGACCAGGAACTGGTAGGAGCCACGGAAGAGTACGTAGGCAGCGTAGCACAGCCAGATGTTGCTGGTGGTGTTCATGAGTAGGAGCAGCCCTGCCTGGAAAGCCGTCACCACCCCGATCACCAGCTCCGACCACAGCGTCCAGCGGATCTTCACGTAGCCGGCGGAGAAGGAGGCAACAGCCCCTGGGGAGGGGATGAAGGATGCTATGAACTCCTTACCAGTGTGGCACCAGCTTGTGTCCCCCAGCCTAGTGATGCTCATCACCACTGCCAAACCACCCCGTGCATTCCCAAAAATGCCGTAAGGCTCGCCATTCCCAGGAGACGCAGCAAGATGGGGTGCCCCCCGCATCCTAAGCATCCCCAGCCCAGGCAAGCGTACCCAGCAACGTGGAGGCAGCGTCCACCCCTCCGTTGTACACCCGTCGCTTGTCATTGGTGGGGTAGATCTCGTTCCAGAGGATCTGCACGTAGTACAGCATCAAGTAGTAACCGGCCGAGTTGAAGATCCACCACAAGGACCAGAGACGCAGCTGGGGTTGCCTGGACAATGCTGCGACCTCCCGCAGCATGCGGCACAGCACCGCCTCACGCCAGCCCTGCGTCCCCCCACCCTCGTCCCCCCCAGCCATCTTGTCCAGCTCGGCGGGTATAGCCCCATCACCAGTCCCCTCGGGCCGGTTGAAGAAGAGGCTGCGCCGGGGCCGCTCGAGGAAGAGGGTGAGGATGAGGCCGAAGCTGACAAAACCCAAGGAGACGTAGTTGAGGGTGAGGAAGCGGACGCCACCTAAGGTGACGCAGAGCTGGCCCAGCACCGAGCTGGTGAAGACACCCAGGAGGACGGCGGAGCGGGAGTAGCTGGCCATACGCTGGTAGCGGGACGGGGCAACGAGGGAGAAGATGTAGGAGGAGTAGGCAATGCGGGCAGCCATGGTGATGCCGTAGAAGAACTCCATCAGCTGCATGGCCAGGATGGAAGTGCCCAACACCAGCAGCAGCCAGATGGAGATGTGGCTCAGGCTCTGCAGCACCAGCACCGGCTTGTAGCACAAGTAGTCCGTCAGCAGGAAGACAGGCACCAGCACAGCCATGTAGGAGTAGGTCAGCACCGGCGTGATCACGTTGGTCACCTGCCATGCATGCAAGGAGGGGCTGAGCACAGCACACGTCCCTGGGGGATTTCCCCCAGCCTGGAGGAGCTCAGTTTGGGTGGGCACCAGCTGCTGATCCCCATCACGGTCACATCCTCGGGGAGGAATGTGACCCCCTGTGCGCTCGGCTTGGGGCCTGGCTGAGCCTCGGCCCCCTCCTGAGCCAGGAATGCTACGTTCCCACGGACACAGCAGCCTGCTGGGACTGGGGCCAGCATCCCTTGGTCAGGGGACAATGACATGCAGCCCCTCCTCATCTAACCCCATCACTGCCAGCAGCCCAGCGATACCCAGCCCTGTGCCATCACACTAGCACGGGAGGGTCTCCCCAGTGGGATGGGACAGGGTTTCTCCCTGCCTGGCACCCCCCTGCCATCCCACCGGCTGCCCAGGTGGGCGGGGGACAGGCATCACTCCCCAAGATTAGTTGTCAGCCTGGGCACAAGGTCTTATGCCAGGAAAAGTTGAGCCTGGGACTTACAGGGCAAGGTGACTTCACAGCCCAGTGAGACAGAGACGTGCTGCCAGCTGGACCCATACCACATCAGCCAAAAAGCTACCAAAAAGCACTCTACCCCCAAAAAAGCACCACCATGTATCACCACACGCTGCCTTGCCCAAGATGTGGCATGCCTGCACCCCTCCCCACCCCATGACCACAGGAGGATGCTCCAGCCAGCCCCAAGGTGGTGATGGTGTCCCAAAAGCAGGACACCTGGGGAACAGGCTGTCCACAGCTCACCTCTGCCTGCGTGAAGTTCTTGTCAGCTCCCAGGAGATACGGGGTGATGAAGCTCTCCCCAGGCCGGATCTGCGTCATGAAGCCGTAGAAGCAGAGGTAGAACACTTGCATTTTCCAGCGCTGGTCCGGCACCGTCTCTGATGCCGGCTTTTTGGCATCATCATCCTTCTTGGGCATGGCTCTGCCAGCTCTGCTGTGGGACAGCAGCGTTATCCTGGGGACTGTCAGCTAGATGGGCTTTGCCGGGCCAGACAGCCCCTCTGTGGCCGCAGGCGCTCTCCAACACATGGAAAGCCACGTCGCTGCA
Source organism: Trogon surrucura (assembly GCA_020746105.1). Classification (NCBI taxonomy): domain Eukaryota; kingdom Metazoa; phylum Chordata; class Aves; order Trogoniformes; family Trogonidae; genus Trogon; species Trogon surrucura. The sequence goes on along the minus strand of CM036621.1, from coordinate 46,177,803 downwards.
GTTTCTGGGGAGAAAGCAGCATTTGGCACGGGCTCAAATTCCTCCATAATCACAAGGCAAATAAATACAACTACCTTCCCCCCAGGAGACGTTCTTGCAAGAAGAAAAGCAGCCGCGCGTCTTGCTGTGCAAAAGCCAGAGGGGGGGCCCTTTCGTCCAGCATTTGTAAATCCCACATAAAAGAGCCTGGATGCACGAAGCACCCGGCTCTGTGGCAGGCAACCTCAGCTCCCATCGCCTCATTTTTTTCCTTTTTAAGAGTCAGTGGGGTTTTACCCTCTCCCCGAAATGATGTGTCCCGAGTTGCTCTGCTCCAGAACCGGAGGCAGAGGGATGCAGATGCCCTGTGCTGCTCCAGAGGGAGATGGCAGCAGCCACGGGGACCGTGCCAGTTGTGAAATCGAGTTAATGTGCACACTGGGAGCGGGGCGGCCCGTGTTACACATTAGCTGGGTGGTTGGTGAGCCACAAGCAAGCACCTGCCCCTTGGCTCACTTCTGGTGCGATGTGATGCTTGGGCAGCATTGCCCAGCCTGACGAGAATGCAAAGCGCCATTGAGGTTCACAGTCTGGAGAGGGATTAAATGCTCAGATGCTGAAGTCTGACCACACGAAAGCTGGCAGCACTGTGGAGGCCTGATTAGCGGTCACGGGATGAAGGCCTGGCCCGGGCGTCCTCCCAGTTCTCCCCGTTCCCGAGACAAGTCACCGACAGTGCTTTTTGAGCCATAAAAATCCACGTGTGCCAATGCACGGCACAGGAGCAAGGTCTAGAAAACTCGATTACCCGCACTAATTCCAGAACGGCTAGTCATGATCATTAAAAAGTAAGTCCATGGTTCCAGCCCATGCCCCAGCCCTGTGGGCTGTGAGACTCACCTCTGAAAAGCCCCTCCACACCGATAAGGGGCAAGGAGCCAGGGCTAAACTCCCCCCGAACAGCTGCTCCAGCACCACACCGTGCTGTGCCTGCCTGGGGCCCCTTCCAGCTGTAACTGCCTGGACTGTGCCCCGCTGCCCGCTGATCCCTGAGCCGCGCCGGGGATGTGAGCCGCTGTCACCTCTGCAGGGCAGCTCCCACCACGTGCATCGGGACTCGATCAGGCTGTTTGCCACCTTCCACTTCAAACCTGTTTTGGAAGTAGATACTCCCCATTTCCTTTCGTGTCCATCCAGGATGGATACACCTGCTTGTACCTGGCCCAAAGGAAACCACATGCACTAAACCTGGGATGCAGGTCTGTGAACTACATCAGTGGCACCATCCCCAGGAGCACCAGGCTCCTAATTCCTGGCATGTGCCTCCCCACACATGCAGTGCCCCCAACCCTGAAACCATCTGGCTGGACTCAGCTCCACCTCTCCAGACCATCCACAGAGCTGCTGCCGCTGAAGTGAGTGGGCACGAGTCCCAAGGGATGCTCCCAGGTGGGTGCTGTCATCCTTCCGTCCTGGCGCAAGCCAGGCAGAGGAGAGGAAGCAGAGCACGGCCGGGTATCATCGTGTGAACCTGGTTATCGCCACGTTATCCTGGCGTGACCTTGACAGGGGGATCACTGTCATGTGGCGTGAGTGTCAACCCCGGGGCCACGGGCGGTGCAGGTGGCCGAACTCTGACACAGATCCTTGGGGCCCTCCGACCACCGTAGTCCGTAGGGGACAGCCCAGCCACGAGGAGAACTGGTGAGAGGGGACACTGCCCGCAGCCGCATGTGGGTGGCACAGAAGTGACGCCGCTGGCTCACGGTGCGTTTTGCAGGGTAGGGTATGCGGGAGTGAGAGTCCCTGGGGCACCCTTCCCCCCCAAAAAGGCAGGGGAAACTCTCCAAAATACACCCTCGCCCACCGTGAGGGCACTTGTCTGCCTCCCCCTCCCCAGCACCCAAAGCATGGGTGGCTCCTGCAGGTGCTGCGGGGTGGTTTGGGGTGGGAGAAAAGGGTGTCGGGCGAGGTGCGCGGCACTAGCTCACCCTGACAGGGCACCCCACATCCCCAGCATCCCGGGGGACACCCCACATCTCCGGCACGCCGGGTAGCCCAGCACCAGGAGCACCCCGCACCCCCGCAGCCAGGGCCGTACCTGGGGGGCGGCGGGCATGGGGGCGGCGGGCGGTACCCACCCGGGCGCAGGGCAGGGGTCCCGAGGCTCCCCGCGGCCCCGCAGCCGTCGGAGCCGGATCCGCAGCTAGCCCAGGAGGCGGAGGAGGAGGAGGAGGAGGATGTGGGGGGCCCTCGGGAAATGTAGTCGTGCCCCACGTGCGAGGCGGCGGCGGGACTACAAGCCCCACAGTGCAGCGGGCAAGAGGAAGAGGAGGAGGAGGCAGAGGAAGAGGGGGAGCGAGCTTCGTCACCCCCTGGGGAAGAGCCGCGCCAGGACGGCGGGGTTGTCCGTGTTCGGGACGGATCCCCCACCCGCGAAAGCCTCGCCTCGGCTTCCCGCTCTTCCAGCCCCCCCCCGGCCGTGGCAGGGGGACACGGCACACGGGACACACATTTCTCCGGCTCCTCCCCGCCGGGGTCAGCTCCCCCCGCTCTCTACCGCGGCCTCTAGGCTGCGGGACCCGGCATCCCGCCGGGCTGGCTCGGCAGAATCCCCCGGGGAGATGCTGCCCAGCGCCTTGGCTCCGCCCCGCAGTGATGTAACGCCTCCCCTGCCCGCTCCCGTCGCTGCTTCGATTTATTTCTGTCCCCTGTTTTTTGCAGGGAAGGGGATTTGTTGCGGCCACGTCCCAGAGCGTGCCGGACGTACCTCTGCCCGTCAGGCTCAAAGCAAAATTGCCGAAGCGTCTCTCCACCTGGCACGGACCGGCAGCAGCCCCCAAGATGTATTTACGGGGTGGTACCCAGACATCAGGACAAGGGGGGCTGCAACGGTTCCGGAGGCAAAAGCGTCCTTAGGGGTGTTGTAAGTGGAGGTGGAGACCCTGGAGGGTCGGGCCCCAGGGCTGGTGCTTCCATCTTCCGGAAGATGACGCATCTTCTGAAAGCATCTCCTCTCCCCTCGCTTCCTCCCCCTCTCCCAGCACTTACCCTGCCAGAAGCAAATGCAACCTGACAGGGCTCAGCTACTCTGCTGAAATATTTATATGTTCCTGCCTAGAAGTGCGGCAGCGGGATCCCAGATGTCCAAGGATCGTCGCATCCCCCCTCCCGGGGCCCTGAGGGGCCCAGGAAGCCACACCCTAGCCTGGGCTTGTCCCACCAGGGCCCCCCCATCCCGTTGAGCCCCCCAATACCCATGTGAAGATGCTTAACCGCCAAGCCACAGTGGTGAGGGCTGACCCAGCATTAATTTAACTTGGGTTCGTCTTCTTATCTCAGCTAAATGGATAGAGCCAGGGTGTGTTATTTAGGCAGGAAACATTCCTGGCCCTTTCTTTAATGATGGCATGTTTGTTCCCTGAAGCAGATTCCTCCCTGTGGATGAAACCAGGACGGCTTTGTGGAACAAGAAGGCTCATGTCCCCTCCAAGACAGGTGCTAGTCCTGGGTAGGATGGTAAGACCACAGCAAACGTGTCCACAGGCTCCCTGTGCCCACCATGTACCTCCTGCAGGCAGAGGCACAGCCCTCGGTGGGACCTGTCTCTCTGTCCCTTGGCAATGGCAGAGTTGGGGTCCTTCCTTATTTGCAGCAGAACTGGGTGCAGATCTGAGGTGATGCTGTGCACCTGGGCAGACAACACTCTAGGTGCACTGGTGAGCCTTAATGACCTGGAGCAGTCATTAATGACCTGGAGCAGTGTCACCTGGAATCTGCACCCACCCACCGCATTCTGCATCCCTTGGCCAAGGCATGCTGCACAGAGCAACCCCAGTGACTGACTGGGTTCCCCCAAACCTAGGATAGCACCCAGGGGTGCAAGGGCTGGGCTGGCAGATGCATTTGTGTGAAGAGGGCTGGATGCTGGCAGCACAGGGCACCCCAGCCTGCCATGGGATGGCTCACATCGCGGGGGCAACCCCTCCAGGCCCAAGGACTGGCATTCCCCTGTGCCCGGGTGCTGGGGCTGGGCTTTAGCACAAACGATGGGGCTGGGGCAGGGGCTGGGTAGGGGCAGAGCAGGTTTAGGGGCAGGAACAGGAGCAGAGGCTGGAGCAGGGCCAGTACCAAGGTCTGGTGCTGGCGCTGGGGAAGGGGCAGGGGCTTGGGCAGGGTCTGGGACACGGACATGGGCTTGAGCAGGGTCAGGGGCAAGCGCAGTGCCAGCAGCAGAGGCTGGGGTAGGGATGGGGCAAGAACTAGGGCCGGGGCAGGGCAGGAGCTGGGCGGGGCAGAGGCTGGGGCTGGCAAAAGGTCAGGGTCTGGGACAGAGAAAGAGGGACAAGAGAAGGTCAGGGGCTGGGAAAGGGACCAGGGCAGGAGTTTCAGTAGGGGCAGAGGCAGGATTTGGGGCAGGGGTATGGGCGGGGGCTGGGGCAGGAGCTGGGACTTGGCGGGGACAATGGCCGGGGTAGGAGTGGGGCTGGGGTAGGGTTAAGGTCAGGGGCTTGGGCAGGGGAAGGGTGGGCCAGGCAGGGGGAGCCGAGCAGGGCTGGGGCGGGGGCCGGGCGGGGCGCACCCGCTCGGCTCCGGCTGCCGCCTCCCTCGGAGCGATCCCCGCCGCGTCCTCCCGGCCCCAACTCCGTCGCTCCCCTCCTCCTGCCCAGCCCTGCCTGCCCCTGCCCGATCCCGCCCCGCTCTGCACAGCCCGTCCCTCAGTCGCTCCGTCCGTCCGTCCGTCCGTCCGGGGGCAGGTAGGGATTTGCCGTCCTGGGGCGTTGTTTTGTGAGCGGGGGCGGGCTCGGGACGCGGGGGACCCGGGACGGAGCTCCCGGTGCCGGAGGGGCTGCCCTCGCCCCGCTCCGGCCGGGTCCGTCCCTGGAGCGGGGGTGGCGGGTCCCCTCCGCGGGGATGTGGGAGTGGTGGCGGGGGGACACACACAGCCGACGGGACGAGGAGGCGGCTCCTGGTGCGGCATCACTCGGGGAACCCTCTCGGGAGCAGGAGGTGAGCGCTCTCCCAAACCAGGGTGTCCCCCGTGGCCAGGTCCCAAGGGGCTCCCCCGCACGCCTGTCACTTTCCCTGGTGTGCTCGTCTCTGTGAGGCTGCTGAGAGTTTGTCGTCCCTGACTCCCAGTCCGGGATGCTGCTTGGCTTGGCGGAGGCTGACCTTTGCCGAAACAAGCCCCAAAGCATTGTTCCAGTGGAGTGGTCTGCAAACGGGGGTCCCCAAGGGGGGCAGCTTGCCAATTCCCTGCCTGCCACTGCAGGAAGACACGTGTGTGGGGACAGGTGATGGCAGCGGTGCTGTTCGGGCAAGCCCTGGCCGCTAGCTTTTGGGTGGTGGCTTTTGGGTGTGAGCATCCCATGGGGTCCCACTGGTGTCGATCTGGTGGTCGTTTCTGAGCTCAGGCTCCGGGCACCCACCGAGCAGCTCATCGGTGCACCACATCACAGCGGATGCAGCCCCGGCATCAGTGCCAGGGGTGGGGTGGGGGGATCCCAGGCCTTTTTCTGGAGCACACACCTCCAAGCTTTTCCTGCAGTTAAGCAAATTGTCTTCTGGGAGCCCATTTCCCCAGCCAGGACCTTTCCGTCCTTCCTCTGAAATTGAGCTGGTTCATCAGCACATGCTTCAAGGGAGCACAGAGTGCCCTTCATTGGGGTTGCTCCCCCCTGCCTGCTGGAGCCATCACCCCTCTTCATATGGAGCCAGGTCGAGATTTATTTGTGTATCTTCCCTGGGGCAGCAGGCGGCATATTGCCCAGCTCCTCCTGGTGAGTCCCCCAGGGGTCTGGGTGACACCTTGCTTACCCATCCTGGGTAGGAGAGGTCCATGCCACCCTCCTCACAGCATCCCGACCCTGTGTAGCATCCTCCGGCAGCCGCTGTGCTGCAGAATGTCCCCACCCTGGTGCAGATGCTGCGTGACCCCCTGGGGATGGCGCAGAGCCCCGTGCCACAGGGCAGCCTCCCCTAGTTTGCCACACAGCGAGCCCAGGGGTAGGTGGGGCAGCTCAGGGCTATGATACCCCAGCAGCTCCCGTGGGCAGCTGGGGGCGTGGGGTGAATGTGAGTGCTGCGGCGCTTGGAGGCATCCCAGGCTTTCCCAGCCTGCAGCTGTGGATGGTGCACGCTCTCCATCCTTGTGAGGGAGGAGAGAGCATCTGCACTTCCCGAGAGATGCAGTAGCAAGGGAAGATGCACTGGTGGGAGATGCACTGGACACTACTCTCTACCAATGTCCTTGGGGTCTGCGAGGTGGACACAGGTCCCGAGGGTGAAGATTGGGCAGCAGCACCTAGTGCAGACGGGCTTCAGCTGTGAGCAAGCAGTCTGAGGATGGATGGAGAGCCCTGTGGGAGGTGAAAAAGGCACCCAAAATCTCTGTGACCTATTCCGTGCTTTCTAGTAGCATTTCCACAGTGGCCTCTGGGAGGATGTGAGAGGGAAGTCCCTGTCTGAGCTTGCATTAAATGATGGTTGAGGAGGTGTAGCTCTGCTGTGAAATTCAGGACAGGCCCACACAGGTGCCGAAACTGCTGGCAGACACCTCTGGGGTGAGTTGAGGGATGCTTAGCCCCTGTGCTGCCTGAGACCCAGCTCCACGGGGCTGTGGTGAGAGGCTCCAGCCCAGGTTAGTGGGTACAGATATAACCCCTGGCTTCTTTCCCTTCTCTTTGCACCGCTGGAAGAGCTGCCTCTCTCCAGCCGCAGGAGAGTGTGGGTTTGTTTCGGGGCTGGAGCTGGCTCCCACCCACACGGTCGGCATGCCTGCACGGGGAGGCTGGAGTGCTGCAGCCACCCTTGCATGCATGGTGTCCCTCACATGGGGCAGAGCCTGGAAAGGGGGAAGAAATGTCCCAAGGCATTTCTTCTAATAGAAGCACTGCTTCTTCACCCTGCTAACAGCGCTAAGAAGTGGCTGGCATCCCGCACAATACCTGCAGTCTGTCCTTCCCTGTGCACAGGCTGTGGGGACACGGGAGACACATGCCGGAGTGGGGAACAGTATTCGTGTCCCCAGGGTGGACCCTTCAGTCCCAGCCCTGGGGCAGTGATACCTGTGGCAGGAAGAGGGCCATCCTTCACCTTCCCACCCCAACCCAGCGCATCAATGCCCATGCAGGGCATGGCTGTGGGTTCCACGCTGCAGAAATAGGTCCACTTTTCATCAGGTCAGCAGGCTCGCCAGTAGTGGCAACTCTCTGACTGTCAGTGAAGAAACCAGAAAGAAGAAAAACTCATTTTAGTGCAGTAAGTTCCGCCTCGTGATTGTCCCTAAGGTGCTGTTTCAGGGAGCGAATACAGGATTTTTCAGCATGCAAGTTTCCCCCACTTTGGGGAAAGCCCACTGAGACTCAGCACTCCAATTGATGGGGAGTCCTTTACAGGAGCTACAGACAGTTGGTGAATTCCTAAATGAAGCAAGTAGTCAGGAGTGCAAAAAAAACCAAATGCTTTCCTCCAAAAAAGGCTAAACGAATCGCCTTGAATTAACCACACTATTTTTTTGTTTGCTTCTTCCCTTTGCTGAACCCCAAACTCTGTCCTGTTTGGGCAGATTTTGTGATGAGACACGCAGAAGAGAAATATTCTCCAGGTAGGGGAAATGTGTTTCCAGCCCACTTTGATCCAGCAGCAGCCCATCACCAGGGTCCTGTGTCATGTTTCCTCCTGGTCTTGCCAGGGGATGGTTGGCGTTGTGTCCACCAGCCTGGTGGGTGGATGTGATGGAGAAACCCTGCATGAACTGGCAGAGAAGGATCTGCATGCAAGGGCAACTAGCCAGCCTCTCCTAAGAACGGGTTAATTCTGGAGCTGCAGATCTGGTATCCTATTGCTAGCTGCTTTGGGTAAAAGCTTTTTTGGCTCTGTTTCAAGGGCAGTGGCTGGAGGATGACTCATGCCTCCCTGCCACCAAGAAGCAAACCCTCTTACCCAGACTTTCCTAGCCCAAGGTGATGGTTTCTTGAAAAACCCAGTGCCCTGCAGGGCCCTGGCCTGCTGGCTCCAGGGTCTGGCAAGAGCTGCTTCCCAGCTCTTGGACCTGCTTGTCCTCAGGGAATTTGGAGAGCAGCATCTCCAGTATGGGTAATGCTGAAGTGCCTGCACAGGTGTCTCTGGGCTGGGGACCTGCTGTGCTGGGCATGGGGTGAGCGACCAACACAGCCTGTCCACGCTCAGCTCAGGGTTGGAAGGGAGCAGGGTCTTGTCTTCAAAGCCACTGAATGATAGTAAGTTAAGCAACGCATTTGGGAATGTAAGGGATGTGTTGCTGCAAGTGGAGGTGGCGAATACTCTGCTTATTCCCGAGTCAGGGGCTGAGGTGCTGCTTGTGGAAGGATTTCTCATCTGTGATTTACAGCTTTGCTAGTGCGTGGCTTGGAGCTCCCCCCAACGTGTTTGTAGTGAACATTGCACGAACACAGGACTCGTGGAAACACCAAACTACAGTCAGAGTGGGGCTGGGAGTGCTGCTGGGGGGTCTCCGCCTTGAAACCTCAAAACCTTCCCCCTTGTGCAAACACACCATAACATGGGCTCTGCCTCCCAGGTCCCCCCATGCCATGGTTGCACGTGTCTGGTTGCGACATCTTTGCTCCATCACCTGTGTGAGAATTTTGGGAGGTTTGCCGCTGGGCAGGTGAGTGCTTTGTGTTGCGTAGGGGCGTGTTGTTTGGAGGATGCCTTCGCCCTGGCACAGCCTGACTCTCGTCCCTTTTATCCGCAGGGCAAGAGCTGCCCGGCTGGCTGCACCGTCCCCTTCCCAACACCATCGGATGTGCCTCCGAATCGCGTTGCGCAGGCGACCGGCCCGGGGGGTAAGGAAGCTGGAACTGCCCTGCTGCAGGTCCAGGGCTGCTCAGGGGACTCCAGGCATGATGGTGGATAGTCCCTTCCTGGCACAGGTCATTCTAGCTGGTGGCAAGGCCAGACCAGACTGGCTCGTGCTGCTCAGGGGTGGTGTGTGGCTACTCTGTCCCTTCTTACCAAGGTGATGTTAGGAAGCTGGATGATCTGTGGTGATGTCCTTGCTGCCCATTGTGCTCCAGAAATTATAAAAAAATAGGAATTTCAGCAATGGCAGAGGGCATCCAGGTTTCAGTGCCTAAAGCGTGTTCGCTTTTGTGTCTCGTCCCTTTTATGTCTCCTCCCTTCTGTGTGTTTTGGGAAAGCCTACAGGATAGACCCTCCTAGTGTACATGAGAAAAAATGGAGGGCGTGGGAAAAGTTTTGAGGTTTCAGGGTGAAATTATTTCATGCCGAGCAGCCTAATCTGTCTCCAGACTGACCCTGCTCAGTAGACGAGCTGGACCAGAAGACCTTCAGGGATGCTTATAGCCTGGTTTGCTCTGTGCCTCTGTCCTTCCTTCAAATGTGGAAACGATTCACTATTTAGAGGGTTTTATTTGGCTGATAACATGAAGGCAACGTCTTGGGGAGCTGTAGCAAGGAGACCCCAGGGTGTCTATAAAAGGAAGCCCTTTCTCGCGACGGTGTGGCTCCATGAAGCAGGCAAGCTTCTCTGCTGTGGTTGCCCATGGCCACTCCATGAAACACACCCCAGGAATCTTGGAAAGTTGCAAAACCCAAAGCCAGCACGCAAAATCTGCATGTTTCTGACGTCTCTTATCTTTGAGGGGTTTTATCCTGATCTGGTGATGCTGGATGCTTTGTGTCAGGGGAGAAGGATGCTCAGGGACACCCGGGGTTGATTCCTGAGCTTGAGCAGGGCAAGGCATCGTCCAGGAGCATTACCATGCCTGTCATCAACCACTGTCCCTGTTGTGGTTAGAAAACACTCCAGAGTTTTGCAAACAGAGCTGACAATATCTGGTGAGACGTTTCTCCCTTGCAAGCACGCAGGAGTAGTTTTCCCAGCCTTTAAGCAAGGGAAGAGAGGCAATGATAAAGAAAGGATGGAAGGGAAAAAAAACAACCCAGAAGAACAGAAGATGGCACCAAATTTGCTGACCTCCTCACTCTTGGTTGCCTTTGAAGCAGAAAAAAAAATGAATTGGAGAGGGTTGACTGTTTGCAAATGGCCCCAGGAGCAGGACTAGGCTATGCAGACCCTGAGGTCTCCTTGTGCTCACCTCTGCTCTGGTTTCTTTTGGGCGGAAAAACGCTTCTGAAAGGCATGGGGTGGGCTTGGCTGCGAGTGATGTCCCAGGGAGCTGCTGACGGCATCTGCTGCTGGGGCTCAGCCCTGTCTCAAGTGCTTTGACATCAGCATGTTACATCACTCCTAATCCTTTTAGTGATGCCTAGGTTTTGGAGAGAGCATATTTGGCTCTCCAAATCCCATCCTGAGCACCTAAACTAGCCCAGTCCAATGGACCTAATTTGCGACCTACCCCAAAGGCGAGAAAGGTCCAGGGTTTCCACAGCAGATGGTCCCTCTCATCCTGGTGGCTGCTCCTAAGGCTTCCTAAGCCCACTGAGGACTTCTCATGTGCAGCAAAGCCTCAGCCCTTACTGGCCAGGGAGTGCTCTTGAAGTTTTAAAAACTCATCAGATGTAGTTTTCCCCAAGGAGACACCAGCTGCTGTGTATCCCTGGATAGGGCACTTATGGCTTAGCTTGCTGTGACCTAAATGAAATGTCTGCTTGTCCCAAAACCAGGTCTCCTCCGGGTACCCAAGCCCCTAGCACAGCCTGCTCTGCCCTCAGAGATGCTGGCGTCTCTCTGGGCATGCTGGATACTGATGGCATTTGCTGGAAGAGGGACGAAAAGATGTAATGCTGAGCTTCCCCCCCTCGCCAACCGATTTGTCCTTTAGGAGATTAGTCCCCTTCGCTGGCTTACAGGGGGATTTGCGGCTGCTCCATCTGCTCGAGCCCAGCAGGTCAGCGGGTGCTGGGGAGGAGCGGCCGGAGCCCAGCTGCTGTCTCCGCTCCCGGGCATCCCAGGCAAAGCCACCCCTGGGTTTGCACCTCAGGTTGGGCATTTCTGGCTATATCTGTCAGAAAGGAGCAAAAAACTCTGGAGCTACACAGGTGAAAGTCCCGCTTGCGATGTGGTTTAGACCCAAGGTCATTTGTTGATGAAAACTGTGCAGAGCAATGGCAGGTTTTTTAAGCTGTTGTTGGCTGGTAGAAAACCTTGAGAATGCTCAAGGACCTCCCCTTCTACCCAGGATGCTCTCAAGGAGGTGATTCCCCTGTAAAACTCAATTGGCCTTTGGGAAAGTAGACAGGCAGGTGGGGAGGAAAGCATCTCAGCGTGGGCTTTCCAAGGTGGACCAGTGATGTGCCTGCTGGGGCTTTGGGGGCGAGTAGGGGGAGTTTGCAGGCTTGTGAGCACTTTTAGAGACAGGTTTTCTGGAGGGGAAAACTAGGAGGTGATAGGGGCGATACGGGGCTCTCCCTTCTCCTGCTCTGTCACTCCCGTCTTGTCACCAGGCACTGTTTGAAGGTGGTGGGTAGCAAAGAGGCTGGAGGTAAGTTAGAGAAGAGCTGATGACAAGTGGGTTTACAGAAGCTGGATTTATACGGACTGACTGAACTAGGTTTGTGGAAGCAACGGGAGGGGAAGGCTGCTGGGTGATGCCAGGGACTGAGGCTTTGCTGAGTACCATCCTGATCCCAGGCTGTGGGGACAGTGGGACACAGAAGCCTTTAACTGTGCCCAGATCCTGGCTGAGAATGTGTCTGGCATACTGTGACATGCAGGAACGTGCTCCCCCCATGCTGCTGCCTTTTTGACAGGCATGGAGCCCCGTGGGGCCCTTGCCAGACCTACTCCCAGAAAAGGGGCAGCTCTCAGAAAGCACTAGTTTCTCTTCTAACATAGCAGAAAATCACAAAAAGGGGGACTCCAGGCACCGGAGACAAGATGCTGAGACACCAACACCATCCCCTTCCCACTCGTCCATCACTGTGGAGCCCAGGGGAGAACGGGTTTCAGGCCCCCCATCTCCACTCTCCTTCTCTTGCCATTTTGCCAGGAATACCAATGGAGGCTGCCAGGTGTCAGCTCGGAAATCTTTTAACTTTACCTCGTCTCCCCAAATGGACAATGTCTCCGCTCATTAGGTACCCGCCCAGGGGGCAGATGTCAGCTCCGCTCATGGCTTTTCTCAGCTCATCTCTGCTGAGACTCTTGACGGCTTCAGAGCGCTCAGGTCCCATCACGTCACGCTGGCTCCTGCCCGTGGGGCTGCCCGCTCTGCTTGCCCAGCAGCGATGCCATCCTGGCAGCAGATAATGTACAGGACCCCCCCATCTTGGGCTCACCACCTCCCCCTCTTGAGGAGCAGGATTTTGAAGGATGTTTTGTTAAAAGGCTGGAAAATAACAGGCACCAGTGGCGCACGCGTGGTGTGCGTGTGTGGGGGGGGTGTGTGTTGTGTGTGCAGAGCTTGAATTGGTTTTCCTTGCCCAGGCAGCGCCTGGGAGGAGAAGCCATCTCTGAAGTCTGTCCTTTGAGGCTGATGCGTCCCGACAGCTTGTTCACTGGGACATTAAAATCATTGCCTCTGCCTGCGTAAAACACCCAGTAAGGCGGATGATGGGAACACAGGTCAGGGGAGGATCGTTCTCTCCCCTGCACGACGAGTGGCGGCACTGAAAACCCCAAGCAGCAGAACAAAGCGGATCCCAGGGGCTGCTGCACCCCGGCTGGTTGGGAGCAGGGTCCTCTCCAAAATGAAGAGGGGCCACAGCCTGGGGGCACAATGCAGATGAAGCCATCTTGCTGAAGTTCCCGTCTATAAGGTGTACTGTAACTCAGGGGTTTGGTGATACAGTGGGAGAACACCTCCATCTCCATCCCATTCCATCTGGTGCCTCCCTCACCGGCTGCACAGCATGTTTTCCCAAAGAGCTTGAGTTTTCCCTGAGGGGGTTGCAAGCAAAGCAAGAGGACATCTGCAAGCTCTCCATGCTCTCTGCAGGCCTTGGACCCCACACTGGTGCCCCGTGGTCCCAAATACTGAGCCAAGCAAGGTGCCCTATGGGCACAAACAGCCAAGGACTGAGGGGAAGCTGAAGTTCAGCTTGGCTGGTTGAGTTTGCAGGAAAGGCAGGCTGGGTGTTGGAGCAAACTTTTCGTTTTTGGTGTGGGGAATTGCTAAGTAGTAGGGGATATGAGAGGACGTGCTGGTATTTGGGTGGTTGGATAGGGCAGTGTGTCAGCATGCTGAGGCAGCTGCTTCTGCATCTCCAGCCCAGAGTAGACACAGAGATGGGGAGATTCTGGTCAGGGCTACTGGATATCTGGTTTTGCCTGAGCAAACTTAGCTTTGAGGAGCCCTCAGAAATTACTCCTGGTGTAACCTGCTGATTTGGGCTGGGCAGCAGGGCGATGTGTGAGCTAGGATGCTCTGGACACTCACCAAGGCAGTGCCAGGGGCAGCCCCCTTGCCTAGGTGCTGCTTTGGATGCCCACAGATCTCAAGAGCAGCACTCACAGCTCACTTTGCCTGTGCAAAAGTGAGGGAGTTGTCACAGCTCCATGGGACCAGGCACAGGACCTGCTCATGTGTGGAAGCACCTGCCAGCTCACCTCCAAGGCTGGCTATGAGTGGGAAGCCACACACAGTTTGTTCATCTTTGCATCCTGTTGATGTGATGTGGTCAAATACTCTTCACAGAACATTTGTTCACATCTCTGTGATTCTTCCTTACCCACTCAAGGCTAAAGCCTCTGAAGTTTTGAGCCCCCTGGAATGAGGTGGCTGAGCCCTCCAGTACATGTGGGTGATGTCAAGCTGAGGGTGCTGCTGAGCCCCTGGGGAATGCTGTCCTACACGAGGTCCCTGCTGTTCAGGGTACTTGGTGCCTCTCTGGGATGAGTTAAGGATGTCAGCCTACAAAGGCTTGACTTTTCGGGGGACCGTCCACGTCAACATGTTGGAATTCATTGTATCCTCGGGTGCTTTTATCTGGGAACAATAGCTGTGATCTTGATGGGATCTGGACACCTCTGCTGCTCTGCTGTTCACAAGTGACTCCTTCAGCATCCTGGGTAACGCCTCATGAACCCAGCTGACCAAATTTGCTAATGGAACCTAGTCTGTGCGAGCTAGTGGGCGAGCTGGCCATGAAGGGATGGAGCCGTGCTCTCCATGACCATGGATCAGGAGATAGAAATCTTTTGACATTATAAGCTTGCTGTTGTCTTTCTCATGGCACCAACGCATGTTTTGCCGGAGGGAAATAACCAGGAAAAAAAGTAATCGACTCCTCTACTTGTACTGCCAGAGCAGACACAAGCTGCAGGGGCTTTAGCTGTGCTGGAGGGAGGATTTGGGAGGTAATGGAGAGGATGAAAGTCTACCAGCAGACTGAAAAGTTGCTTGTCCATGAACTTGTGATGCTGCCTTCTAAGACAACATCTGACTGCCTTGCATTGGTCACTGATGAGCAAGATATGGCTGTTGTGTGATGTGGGGACACAGAGAGCTGCTGTAGACATGGCCATGGTGGTGCTGCTGGAAACAGCCCCAGAGGAGGTGTCAGAGGTTTCTTAAAGCAGCTGTGGTCAAGATGTGCTTTGCAATGCTGAGGTTTCTGCTTGGAGGCAGCTTTTGGATCACTCAAAGTACACTCATACTCATGGTGGAGCTGAGGTTGCCCCGAGCATGGCACCAGTCCTCTGGGAAATGCAGGCCTGTCCGTACCTGGAGGTAACCTACACCTTCATCACAGAGAACAGGAGTTTCGTGGCTAGACAAATGTGCAGCTCCTCTGCATGTTTTGACTGGGCTGCGCTGCTGTGGGTCACTGCTCAGCACCTGTGTGGGCAGCGGGGAGGCAGGATGTGTCCATGGGGCTGGGGCAGAGGGGCTTGCACCTGCACTGGTGCTGGGGATAAGGAGAGAGGGTTCCAAGCAAGCCCTTGTCCTTCCAGCATCCTGAATCCTTGTCTGAACCTCCTTGTTCCTGTGCGTTTTGACGAAGCTGATGCTTTGATTGCTTTTTTTCCTTCTTTTTCTCAATACTGGCATCAGTGACCAGAACTTTGTGCTGCTTGGTTTAAAAAAATTACCAGGGATTCCTCTGCTCAGGACTGTTCTGGTCATGTGCTTCCCTGTTCCCTAGGTTGCTGTCGGCCATGGCAGCAGTGCCGGGAGGGTGCTCCTGTGGGTCCCCAAGTTGGGGGGCCCTCAGGGCACCCCGGGGTGCTGAGACGTCGTGCTGTCTTCCAGGTCCTCCCCTGCCACCTCTGCTGCTGACCCCCGGCCCTCCGCCCCACGGGATCCCTGAGCTGCCCCCACCACTCTCCCAACGGTGAGGCACTGTTTGTGTTTTCCATGCTCTCCAGGTTTTATTATTTTTTTTTTTTGCCTATTTGGATTTGGTTGGGGTTTTTTTTGTTCCATCTCTGTCTTTTGAGAGTCCGTGGGGAAGAATGTTACAATTGTCGTAGTGGGATTTAAGATTTATTTTGCTTGTGTAGGCTCAAGCGGAGAGTAGCGAACGCCTTCAGGGTCTGTTCGGGGACCTGTCCCGCTTGCAGGTGACACCGGCTTGGGGGGCAATGACCATGGAGGGGGGCAGCTGTGCCAGTGGGGGCCCATCACAGGGTGGGTCAGGTGACCGCAGGGGACCAATCACAGCGCTCCTGCCCGTGGGGCTCAGTATAAAAGGGCCCTGAGCAGAGCCCTGGGGCCTGTGGTGCTGTTGGGCTGGGAGCAGTGGTGGTGGCTGCACCTCTGCTTGCCCCTGAGGTTCCTGCCTCCTGCGTGCGACTGCAGAGGAGCAACGTTTGCCAGGACAGGTCACCTTCCCTGGGTGGGAACGGTACAAAAGGTACAGCTGTTTCTCTGGTTTTTTGGACTATCGTTGGGGCTCTGGGCCTGAGCGTTCCCATCTGCTGCCGAGTCCAGTCTGGGACTTCTCTGCTCAGGGCCCAGTCGCCATCTGCGAGATGTGGGTTCTGTTTTAACGTATTCTCTTGTATGTAGTTCAGCATCTTCATTATTACAGTTAGTTTTATTTTCTTTTTCATGAAACTCCTTTGTTTTTTTCCAGCCTCGCAGCCTCTCTCCCTGGTTCCCCTGTTCTCCTCCCCTGGGGGGGTGCAAAGGGGGGATCACAGAGAGCGTCTGTCAGAGCTTAGTGGCCGTCCCAGCCTTAAACTTGGCCACAAACACACAAGCTGCCCTGGTGTTGTCAAGAGCGGTGCCAACTCTAAGCAATGAGTGGGGCCTGCAGCTCAGCCACCCCGCTGCCCAAAGAGTATTTTGGGCAATGGGGAGGTTTTTCTGCCCTCTGGCATTCATCTTATTAATGGCTCAGGCTGCTCGATTGATTTTATTGACGAGTGATGCATGCCCCAGTTAACTTATTGGGAGCAGCAGCCAAAATAAAGCAATAAAAATAACCCGGCGCCCATGTCACTGAAACGTGCTGGATTATTTCCATTGCGGTTTGATTTCTGGATGCAGCAGACCCCTGGCTCATGATCTCTGCATGGAGTCAGTTCCTGCAGCCAGACTCTTGGGCTGTGATCACCTGGGGGTCTTGTTAGAGTTGCGTCCCAGAGACCCCCTCCTCCACAACCCAGCTCTTTGAATGACTTCCCTTGGTTGATGAACACTGGGGCAGAACCTATCCAAACCTTCTCTGAATGTAGAGAAAAAATATAGATAAGGCTTTGCTGCCCAACCTGGAGATGATGCTCCCAATCATTTTGTGTGTCCTCCCTCAACCCAAGCTGTGTTTTACTTCTCTCTGAAATTCACTTTTCCTGGATGGTAAACAGCTGCTGTGTGTCCTTCCTCTGTGCTGTGCCTAACCTCTGCTATGTCCTGGTCTGCAGGCTCGTGCCACCAACCACTGGTTTCCACCCCATGCTCAGCATGCCCTTTTCTGGTGCAACCAGACCCTCTGAGGAATCACTCTGGAGCTTGACGTCAACCTGCAGGGTAAGGTAAGGCGAGCTCAGTCACTTTCCAAACCCTGAGGAAATCTTTGCAGCTGCACCGGGGTCTCTCTTAGGCTATAAAATGCCTGCAGAGAGGATGTGCTTGGGCTTTGCAGAGAGAGGTACTGCTGCACCACAGGAACTCATCTCTGCGTTGAAGGGCAGTACTGCAGAAAGGGGCAAAAAAGGGAAAGGGGGTTTTGCTCCCTGTGTGGTACAGCCCTGTTAACAGGGCTCCTATGAGAGGTGTGTTTTCCTGCTGGGGACTCTTTGCAAAGGGCCTGGTGTGATTCTGCATCTGTGCAGGTCTCCCACCCTCCTGCCTCTGTCCTCATTGTACTCAGCTGCCTGCTTTCTGCCTCATTGGTCACAGGGGTGCATTAAAACCAGTTAAAGAGCTAAGCTGGGAAGTACATAGATGGGGTCATTTTCATCAGCCGTTCTGCTTTTGTTACTAAAATAGATCTGCTTTGACCTGGGGCCATCATGTTGTCCCAGCCATTGACTATCACAAATGGATGGCGGGGCAACATTTTCCATTAGCGGAGCGGGGCACACGCATCTCCAAGTGAGAAGACAGCTCCATAAAGCAGAAATGTTATAGCAGCAGACAAATCCACCTCTCTTCTCTCCCTTTGCTTTTAAAAGTGTCACTAATCCCTGTTTTCTGCACATAAATGCTGGGTGAGACTGGTCTGAGCAACACCCTATGCTGCAACAGGATGGTGTGTTTTGGGTAAGGGGTGGGGGTTTCTCAGAGGAGCTGCAGGTGACCCAGTGAAGTGCAGCAAGGATAGGGAACTTGCCCAGAAAAACACAAAGAGGCTTACTCCTGGTCACTGGTGACATGGTGGGTACTGGTTATACCTGGTCTTGAGCATACATTATCTGAGGTCTTGCTGTCACTCTCTGTGGCTCCTGTGGGCTATGGACAGCCTCTTACAGACACTGTAGAGGGCTTTTTGGTGGGGTGGAGGGTGGCTTTGACTTTCCTGCTGGTAGCCTGGGAGCCATGAGCTGATGGAAGGATGCACTTGAGAGTGCGTTCTTGGAGACCCCTGCTTCTTCCTGGCTTGCTGGCATCTCCCTGAGCAGGTCTTGGGGAAGGGATCCCCATTGCCAACCCCAGGAAAACTGGCACATGTCCTTGCTGGGGAAGCCAAGTGTCCAGCCTAAGACAAAGTTTCCAAACTGTCCTTCCATGAGTGCTTATAAACCAAATCTGCCCAAGAAGCGTGTTTTACTCTCTGGCTTTAATGAAGACACTTTTCTGCAATAAATGGTTGTTAAAGCATCGTTTGGATGAACAACATAACATCCCACCTCCCTCTAGGAAGGTCTCTGACCTCATTTTTCTGCCTTCTCACACTCTGTCCAACATCCCATCCCTTCTCCCCAGCCTTTCCTGGCCTCTTTCCCACATCCACAGGCAGCAGAGAGCCTGGTGCCCAGCTCTGTGCAAGCCAGCAGCTTCTGACTTGGCACAAAGCAAGGTGTGGTTTTCTTTTTTTCCTATGTGAAATTCTCTTCAGGGCTGTGTCTTGGACCTTTTGCCCCATGGGGTTTCATCCTCTGAACTCAGCTGATCCTGTGCTTGTGGTAGAAATACTACAGGTGTGAGATGCACCTGGAAGAGGACTCAAGTTTTGAAGAGCACTTGGCACTGGAAAACTGCTGCTGCTCCATCTTGCTTCCAGGCAATGTGACGGAGGGGTGCTCACTGCTGATGCTGTGGGGTTAGCAAGGTGCTTGGGTGCTGGCTTCCATGCCAGCAAGGGGAAAAGGCTGTGACATGAGGCTGCATGGTGGTGGCGGGGATGTGCCTGCCAGTGGCAAACAATTTCCCAGTTTGACCCTTCTGCTTAATCTGAACTTGAAGGTGAATGAGCAAAGCTAGCAGCATCGATCCGGGCTGTGACTGATGAGCGCCGTGCCCTGCGGAGAGCTCGGCCTCCAGCATCGGGTCCCTTTCTCACCGTTTTTTGTTTTTTTTTTTTGCCTGCCTCCCCTTCACGCCTTTCCAAAGTGATCAGTCAGAGCATGGCACCCCACGCCACCGACCTTGCTGGGGGCCAGGGGGATGCCATGTAGGTGCCTGCAGAGAGCTGCCCCCTGTCTGATGGGCTTCTCCCACCCGCGGTTGCCTCTCTGCTGCTAGTAAGCCTGGCATCTGCCGGCTTGGGGATGCAGGGAGGCACATGCTAAAGGCACAGGCATCGGTACCCCTAAAGCCCATGCTGTGTGCCAGAAGGTGCGTTTCTTGTAGGTAAGTTGTCTGCCAAGCTGCACGCTGATTCCCCTGACTTAGGGGGTCTGATATCTTAACAAACCGTGTTGGTGGCGTTTAATTTGGAATCGGCTCGCAGGGAAAAATGTAACTTGAAGCATCTCCACACCACTCTTAAGAATTTATCTAAAATACTCTACGAACTGGCAAATTGTGTTTCTTTGACTCATGGGGAAACAAAACCTGAGCGTAGGTTGGAAATCTAGAACACGCCTTGGCTAATATACAGAAAGCTTGGTTTTGGGGAAAGAAAGATGATGCGCCTTCCCTCAACATCTTCCGTGCTTTAGCCACAGATTTTCCACAGCTGAAAATAACAAACCATTTTAATCTAAGTATTGCTTGTTCTGATCTTTTAATCCAGCTTGCTTTCTATCGACAGAGTGGCCTAAAATTATTTCTCTGCCTGCCTCTCTATTATATAATTATTCAGAAGATTACTTGGGAGCCAGATTTAGCTGGGCGTCGCTGGGGAAGGGTGAGGGGGCTGCGAGCAGGGAGCTGTGGGGCTGAAATGTGGTGCAATTTTCTGTCCTCCTGCATATTGGCCGGTGAAAAACATGGGAGGGAAAAGCAGCGAGCCGAGCACTTTTGGCTGTGTCCATAGTTTGCATCTGAGTATGGTGAGTTTCTCCCTCAGCCTGTACTTGTTGCACTGAAGTGTCCCATCGTGTGGCTGGAGAAGATTTCAGGTGAAACCTTGTGATTATCTACACTGCTTGGGGCGTTTTGTGGCTGTACTTCTGTCTTTGATAGCAGCATGGTGAGGCAGTCTGGCCTCAGGAAGCACCTGGAAGTAGAGACTGTGCTCCTGTCCCCATGCAGAGCCGTGTGCCATGGCAGAACAGAGCGAGGAAGGACCAGCAGACAGACCGAGTGCTGGGCCAGGACGTGGTGGTGATGCCAAGAGGTGCTTTCTCACCAAAGCCCAGGCTCAGGTGGTTCTTCAAGGAGACTTTGGTGTTACCGTTAGATAAGAAGGGCTTGAACACTTGGGTGGTAGGGTGCCTGGGGACAGCTGCTCTGCAGAAATAACATCCCTGAAACTTAAGGGCAGGTGCCAGAGGTAGATACAGTTGGGGTTTCCATTGGCAGAGGTGAAGAACAGGGACATCGCTGGCACGACAAGATGGGACAGCTGAGGGATTTACCGAGTGGAGACTCGGGTTGCCAGAAAAATACGGCTTCTGACTGGTGCTACCCATGGGCTTGAGCTTTGATGGGAAGAACAAGAGAGTGCCTTGGACTCCAAAAATTCTTTTTCCCTTTCTCAAGCTGAGTGTCCTGACACTGATGGGTTTGTACCTGTGGTTACCAGAGGAAGGCCAGGAGCTGTTTGGCTTGTGAACCATGGCTGGCCGGGATGTGGTAGCTCAGAGCTGCTGTCCCTTGGGAAATGCAGACCTGGGGCAAGGGAGGACCCCCAGCACTAGTGAGTCAGATGCTGGGAGGCCTGTCTTGCCTTGCTTCGTGGGGCTTTGGGGACGCTTCTGGGGCAGAACATCTCCAGATTGGTGCTGTGTTTTAGATTTGGTGAGTGCCTGTAGGGGAATGCTTATAAATGCTCTTTGAGCCTGGTGTGGCCACCCAGAGCACGCGCTTGGTCCTTCTTCCACAAAAGTTGTTCCAGCAGACCCTCCGACTCCAAAGCAGGAGACTTGCCGTCTCTTGGAGCAGTTTGTTGGTGCAACTACCATGCATGAGCCAGGAGGGCAGCCGAGTATGAGATCAGCTCAGGAAGGGTCAGGAGTAATATGGGGGCACAAGATAAATGTGTGTTTTGGTGGTTGTTGATGGAGCAGTTGTTACACATCCTCTTCCTCTGGGGCTCAGGGAGCCAGCTGAGCTCTGGGGTCTGCGGTTGGGGCTTCACTTTGGTCCTTGCCTCTGAAATGATGGATTCAGCACAGCCCATCACCAGCCAAATGTGCGTTGCTGTGCACCCTCCTCTCCCTCCCAGAGGCTCTGTCCCCCAGAGCGGGTGGGCAGGCACCGTTCGGCTGTTGCCCTGGTAAAACACCTCCAAATTTCTCCCCGCGCAGACAGCGCTCGGGCGCGTATCTCGTACCCGCGCTCCTTTCTCCTTCATGATGAAAGCGTTGGCTGGTTCGCCCTCGTTGCCTCAAGGCAACCCGATTTGCTCAGTGGCCTTTAAAAAAATAACACACACACACACACAAAAAAAAAAAAATCAAAGCCCACTGAAATGACAAGAAGATCAGCAGTGGGTGCATCCCCCTTTCCAGCAAACCGAGGGATTTGGGAGAAAATAGGTCACGTGGTCTTCATCCTGTGCCACGTGGTGGACCTCCCAGGGCCAATGAGGTTGGGAGCCCTCTGCGCCGTACAGCGAAAAAAATCACTGGGATATTTTTTTTTTTCCCCCCCGTAGCATTTTTCATCCTTTCCAAACGTGAAAAGACTGGCCATCTGTCCGGATCCCCCTCACACCAAATCGGCACTAAAGCGGCTCTTTGGGGAAGGTAAGAAGATTTAAAAGATTGTGTTGGTGGAAGACCACCTGCCGCGTGCAACTTTTCCTACCGATGAAAATCAAGGAGGAATCACGATATGAGTCGAGTCTGGGGCTTCAGGATGGGTTAGAAGAGCTTCAGACGCTTAAGAGCTGTCTTAAGTGAATCTCTGGTTGAGGAATTTTAACTCTGTTGTCGGAGGGAGGTGGGATTATGGGAGAAATAGGTGCGCGAGCAAGGAGGTTAGTTTGAGTTAACGGCTGCTCCTCGGGTCTCTCCTATAAGATATTTGCAAAATATTTTTGCAAATGTGGTTTGCAAAGTTGTTGTTCTCTGTTACAGTGTGTGCTTTATTTTGATAAAATTCGGCTTTACCTGTGTCTTGCGGCTAATTCGAAATATCGTATCCCTGGGTAGAGAAGCGTTGGTCTCTGCGTTAACCAGAATATTCAGCCATTCCTAATTTGTGTGATTTACAGCGCAGGTTTTGGACAGTGGTGTTTATGTATGTGCTTGCATTTTTCCATAAAGAAATAGATACTAAAATGACATAGATGTTAATTATGTCTTAGTCTGGCAATGCAATAAAACCCCCAACCCTGTTTGATTTAATTTTTACCTTTTGGGGTTTTGGGTGTATTTTTTTTTCTCACTTGCACTGGGGAAACTGGGTTCAGGGCGAGTACTATCTTTTATTATGAGGGTCGCTTTGTTTTCTAGTCAGTTTGCTTTCAGACACCCATTTTACTTGGGGTGGCTAAACACTGTCTGATACCATCATGTTTTTGTTGCATTTGCTTTGGTTAAACCTTTACTTTATAAGTAGAAAAGTGAAATATTAGTTGCAAAGGTTATAGAGGGCTTAATGTTGTTGAAATCAATCCCAAAATATCATCTCCGTATTATAAAGGGAAAAGGTTCTCAGATGTGTTTTCCTTGTAATCTGAGTTTTCTGGGATAATGTAATTTTAATGTGAGCCACATTAGAAAATCTTATTTTATTAGTCGGAAGTCACGTCTAGCTTAAAAATAAATCAGAAACAGTGAATCAAGGGCGTTGTGTTTAAGTTTCCATAAAATGATTGACCTTTGTTTTGACAGATGCAAAGACAGATGCTAGCCTGCATTTGGATACAGAAACCAAACCCTGAAAAATAGCAGTTTTTCCTAATATCTGGGGTTTTGCTTTTAATACCAAATTCCGAAATGATTCAGTCAAATTTCTGAAGCTCTTAATCTCAGACTTTCCCCCCTCTTTTCTTGATTTAATTTACATAAATATTTTTTGGTATTCTCAGATACAAAAGCAAATTTGAAATTCTTTCCTCCTGAAAAAAAAAAAACAGTAAAAAATGTACCTCTAATCTTAACTGAACTAAGAGGACATTTCTTTCTGAAGAAAACCAATCAGTCTGGTGTGAGGAAAAAAGGCTACTACCAAGTGTGGAAAAAAAATAAATCTTTATGCGGTTTAATCTTTATTTTGATGCTCATATTGCAATAGGTGCAAGTTCAGTCTCCAAAAAGCATTGGAGAAGCTGTGGGATTTTAGTAGACGGGAACAGAAAATGTGAATGTGATCAGGATCGGAGCCACGGGTTGTGCAGAGATTTGAGGAGGAAGCAAAGGGGACCCGGGCGCCTTCAAGGGGAGATGCTCGCCGCCTTGCAGGGTGCTCCTCTGGGTAACTACACATGATGCTTTTACCCTCCCTGGTTTGGTGGTCCCGGGACCGCTTTTCTCAGGTGATTAATTATTTCCTCCAAGAGCAGTATGCCCGCTTGGAAAACGGGCATTTGTCGTGCAGCGAGCAGAGCGGGCACCTTGCCGGTGGCGTGCTGCTGGCACGCGTGGCTCCCCGCAGCAGGGGTCTGATGCCCGGCATAGGGGGACGAGCTCGATCCCACCGGCAGCAGAGGGTTTGCAGCTCTGACTCCGATCTGCAGCAGACATGTCTGCAGAGGATGCTTTCCCGGCCCCGGGACATGCTGTGCAGGGTGGCACCCCTGGCATGGAGCACTCCTTCATTCTTGCAGTGTGAGGGTGGGTGGTAGGTTAGGTTGCGTGGCCTCCTAGAGTGGAGAGCGAATTTAAACGCTTCCCCGATGGGTGAGAGCAGCCCCCATCCCTGTAGTGAGCTTTTTTTCCAGCTTCTCGCTGCATGCATCCATCCTGGTGTTGCAACTGCACGTGCACACACACGTATCTGGTCCGATTTCTGTGTTTTACTTGGGCTTTGCTAAATGAGCTTGTAGTGGGCGGTGGGTGCCAGGGCAGGGCACCCTGCTCACACCAGACCTGCTCCACCCCACGGATGCACCATCCACCAGAGCTGCCAGGGTACCATCCGTGGCACAGGCGGGTCAGGGTGTCGGTGCCGCATCCAGCCCTGATTTTCAGTGGAGACCCACAGCCCCACAGGGATGGGAGCACTGCAGCAGCCGTATCCTCGCAGCCAGGGCCCAGTTTGGGGACAGGGATGGTCGTGGCCCCTTCCCCAGCAGCCTCAATTTTTATCCAAGCAAGTTCACGGATTCTCTTGCCGGTGCATTTTGCTCAGTGTTTAGACCTGAGGTTACAGAGGACCTACTACGGGGAGAAGGAGAGAGGAGAAGGCGGCTCTCCTTGATTTTAATCGGGGCTGAGGTTTAGCTGAAGTGAAAACAGATCAGGAGTGACAGTTTTGGAGCCTGCTGTCAGGGTCTGAGCGCGGCGTGGCGGCAATCCACCCCCAGCCGCCGAGGGCCCCCGTCCTCCTCCTCGCCAGCCGAATCTGGGAAGAGCTGCCACCACCGAGCACGGGATGGGGACCGTGCAGCCTGGCTCCACTGCCGGCACAGCCACCGGACTGCTTTGTCACACGCCGCCCCTGCATCCTCCTTCCTCACGGTGCTTTTTTGGCTGGGGGCAACGTCAGACAGGACGTGACCTTGTGGTGGCCGATGGGTGCAGACTCACCTCCTGCCTTCTCCAGCCCTGTGCAAACGGATGCTTTGAAAAATAAAGGCTGGGGGTTAGTGCTGCATCCTGACAGCTCTGCTCGGTCCAATGCTGGGTTGCTTCTCCAGGGCAGGGTCTCCTTTCCCTTATCTCCCGTCAGTCTTCCATTCCCCAAGAGCCGAGGTGAAAGTCACAGGTTTAGGTTTGTGGAGAAACGGTGTGGACTGGATTCAGCCCTGAGCCCAGAGGAGCTGGGATTTATGGGGTCCCGTCGGTCTTGCTTGATCCTCATGCATTTTGTGTGAAGGGAATGAGCTAAATGATGCTGTACCCTGTCTGTCCTTTCTGTCTCCAGCATGGTGGGGGGGGGGGGGGGTAAATGGAAAGACCTGCCTGTTCCCCATCCCTGGATCAGGAGGGTCTAGGACCTACTCCAGGGAATTTGAGAAATTCGATGGCATTCATGAGAGCAGCCCCAACTCCACGTCTTTCATTCTGCATGGCGTAACATTGGGCTGCCATCTACCTAAAAAAAAAAAAAAAGATAAATCATCAACTAGCTCAGTCTCTACAGAAAACAACTGATTATGATCAAAATATCAGGCTCCTTGCTCTCCTTGACCTGGCTCGTCCTGTCTGCCCCCGCGTGCTCTAGGTTGGTTGGTCTGTCTGTCCTCCAGCGCCTGGACAGACCCCTCCAGGGCAGCCCATGCACTGCAAGCCTCGTTCCTGTTTCCAGGGATTAGAGAGAGAGAAATGGAGATGGGATGAGATGAGGCCGTAGATTGCTTTGCTCTCAGGATGAAGGGATTTGTGGACTTCCCCCAGATCAGTAGATTGAAAACGGAGGGAAATTATTGGGATGATGCTGCCTGTGGGATTAAAGCCAAGGCAAGCAGCAGGCTCTAGAGGAGGAGAATGAGGGGGGTCTTGGTTGCGGGGGGCAGGTCACAGCATATCTGCTGCGCTGAGCTGTGGGGAGAGGCTCCTGGTTGCATCCTCATCTGTTTCACAGGATGCACTGGAAGCGAATGCCCCCCCCCCCGCCCCAGCTCTCCAGGATGCCTGAAAGGGTGTGCAGCAGGATGTGCCAAGGTGGAGAGAGGGATGAGGGTACAGGAGGCCATGTCCCTGTTGGCTGGATCAAGAAAAATAGTGATGGGGGGTTTAGTGCCTGTTCTGCAGGTGTCGCGGCTGCGCGTGAATCCGTGGCATTGAAACAGCACAGGCTGATGAAGTCCATTCAGTTCTTCTAGATGACAACTAAGTTACCCCCTGAAGGTTATGGTTAAAGAGGTACAGTCTGTGGCATGGCAGTGGGAAAATCATGCCCATAGCTTTCTGCTTTCCTGAGGCTCTGGAAAGAGAAGTGCTCTCCTCTCAACTGCCCCCCATCCTGTTCAAAGAATGCCAGGAGCACGCCTGGAGCTCTTTGCAGAGCTGTGCCCTCTTGTTTCCAGGACAAGCTGCTTGTCCTATGAGGTCCACACAGCTTCTCTTCTTTATGAGCAGCTGGCGTGAACCTATGGCCATGAACATCCTTTTTTGGGTGTCCATTTGCCTTCTCCTGAAAATGTAAGAACTGGTACCTAGGGGACTGCTATCTCACTGATCTCTGGAAGGATGTGTTTCCAGTGCTGGCTGTGCCGGCATCCTCTGGGCAAGACATGGGTTCTTCAGAGCTGATGTAGGGCCCCAGCAGAGCATCCCTGGGGCATCTGTCAAGGCATCTCTGGGTGTGAGGCAGCATCTCCTGGCTCCTGTTGCTTAGCCTCTAGCTAGGAGGAAAATAGGCTAAATTGGGCGCATCCCTGAAGCATGAGCAATGCTCGGCATAGCTCAGTGTCAAGGTTATAAGTGCAGTTGACCAAAAGAGATGAGCTTTATTTGCCAATAAGCTAATGTTTGTAAAATTTAAACAACGATGACTGGCAGAATGACACTGTCAGCAGCAGCACATGGCTGCAGAGAAACTCTTTTCCAGTGCCTGACCTGGATCTTCTTCACTGCAGTTTAAGCCCCTCACTCAAGACCATTGCCCTGTCTCCCACCCCCTGCCCTCCTTGTCGTGCAGAGCCTTGATTCCTCCGGCCCTTCCCCGTGGACCAAGTTTGCTGGTCCCAGGGATCTGCGGTTGCTTTTTGCTGCCTGGATCTCCCTTGAAGACCCACCTCATCATTCTTGGTTTCATTCTGCAGATCCTGTAAATTGAGTTGTCACTCCTGGCCATTTTCAGATGGATGGGGAAGGCTATTCTTTGGCTTCTAACCACTGAATTGCACACAGCCAAGCTCGGTACTTTGCCTTGCTGAGCTGCATCTTATTTTCTCCCCTCTGCCAAGCTCCCTTTGTCTTACTGCTCTGCTCTCCAACAGCTTCCCCCACCTGGGTTGTCACCTGGCAGTTTCACAGAAGTGCCACTGACAAATGGTTTGGATGGGTTTAGAGCATTTCCCAGCTGTCTTCAAATGGTTTCATCTGCCCCAGCTTCCCTGGCTCTTTCAGGACACATAGGACAGTATTAACAGCCCCATTACAGCCACCTCTGTACTACCAGTTAGGCCATTTCCCCTCTTGGTGAGGGCTCATCACAGGGGCTGTTTGTTGCTGGGGCTTGCGGAAAAGCTGGATGAGCTGCTCCAGCTCCCTTCACACCACTTGAGTTTCTCCCTTCCCCAGGGGCTCAGTCCAGCCACACTCTGCAGCACTGCCAGCGGTGGTTCCCGTGTCCCACGGCACGTTCTGGGGTGCAGATGTGGAGCGCGGCACCGAAGCAGTCATCTTCCTCGTCTCTGCAGTGCAAGGCGGTGCTGTTTCCTCTAATTCATGACAGCTTTGGGATTTTTTTCCTGCTGCTGCAGCAGAATCCGCCCTGCTCTGCAGTGCTGAGCCCCGCGGCAGGGTCCAGGCTGAGGGTGCAGTGCGGTGCTGCTGGCCCTGCCTTCCTGAGACAACCTGGGCTGAGTGGAGACCAAGCCAATGCTTGGTCCTTGCTGGTCCATCAGCAGCTCCTCAGGAGCCTTCACTCCCAGCCTTTTCAAAACATTGGCTTGGGCGTGGAGGGACAGCCAGTGTTTCAGGAAAAAAAATTTGTGATGGATGATTTTTGTCTGTTCTTTAATCTGCTGGCAGACCAAAGAAGACGGAGTGACCTTCCTTGTCACAGGAAATGTTATTTTCTCGGCACACGGGCTCTTGAGTCTGCCCAACACTTGCTAAAGGCTCACAGACTTCTGAGGGTGCTCTTTGTCATGGAATTGCAATGGACCCAGTGGAATAGTGTAGAGAGCATTGGCTTGCATCACACCGTGGGGTGAAATTTCTGATGTACTTCAGCTGTTTGCCATTCACTGAAAATACTACTTTTGTTGGCAAATTACTCCAAAACTAAATAACAGGGTGAACTAGAAGTAGCTGAATTAACGTTTGTTACCACCTACCCGCTCACCCCAGCCTTCCAAAAGCAGTTTTATTTAACTATACAATTAAACAAATACAATGAAGACTTGTTATTATTCCGAGCAGGGTTATTTCATCTTGTCGAGGTGGTGATTTAGCAAGTTCAAGCCACTGATTTGACTCAAGGTCCCACAATCATAGAGCCCTGAAACCGGCCCGGGCAGGGTTTTCTGGTTTGCGTAAGGGCACCGAATAGCTGATTCCTACTATATTGAATTTTCCTCAGCGTTCTGTACTGATGCATATCTCAGGTACATCTGCCCAGATTTCCTCTAAACCTTTTAATTAGTATAAGCTCCCACGTTTTATCTTCTGCAGATGTATCGGGACAAGAGATAGGTGCTGTCATCCTTCTGTCCTTTTGCACGGGACCAAAAACTATCCAAGACCTTCATCCTGGGGAGACTGGTAGGGGAAAGCTACAGCTTTGTTTGCTAGCCTTCACACAGAACATCGTGGTAACAGCGCTGCCGTTGTAACAAAACCGGTCGGTCTGCTTGGACTGGGCTTGCCTTAGAGACCACGGAGACTAACACCATCTGACAATACAGGGCCTGATTCCGATTTCGTGCGTGGTTGCACATCCATGCACCAATCGTGCCAGAGTTGCAGTTCTGTGGGGAGCTGCTGCTGGTGTTGGTGAAGTGTTGAGGTGTGGTAGCCTGGCTGTGATGAGCCTGTGGTGCTCAAAGGATGAGCAGGGACTCTGGCTGGACATCCCTCCCTGGGTTTCCAGTTTTATGCTACTCTTTGTGTTAGAGACTTGCCAGCTTTCCTGGGCTGTGCTGGAGGTATGCGATGCTGCATTTCTGTTCCTTTCGGTTCTCCATCAGGTCAGAAATCACTCTGAAACGTGTGAAACCACACTGAAAACCTACAAATGTAAGGTGGGTTCAGCAGAGGTGAATGAGACTGGTATGGCCAACATCCAAAGCAGGACATACAGCCTGAAACAGGCTTGTGGATGCACCAGATGAAAGAGAAATGCAGGAAACCACCTGGGAATTTCTTGGAGGGGAGAGCGAGCTTTAGCACAGCTTTGGGCTGGTTTGGGAGCAGAGGTGTGCATTTGGCTGGGATGTAGCTTCAGACCACTGCCGTGTGACAGCACGACAGCTATGGGTCATTGCAGTAGTTAATCCCAAACTCTAATACCAGTATCTAGAGCCAATATTTCTTTCTTGAGGTCCCTGGAAAGCCAGCCCTACTCTCAACGGGGCAAAGGATCTGGAGAGAAATCCATACTGACATGAAGCGTGGTAGGAAATGATTGTTTAGGAAATCACTCCCAAAAGATGCAGCCAGTAAAGAGGTTGGTGGGAGAAGCAGGAGGTACAAAATGACCTGAGACATGGAGGTAGCAGATGAGACAGCAAGAGAGGTTGCTCTGCTGGCCCTGGCACTGAGATGGTGGGCAGAGGAGCCAGAGAGCAGAGGGTCCAGAGGAAGGCACGTTTGCATCCCTACAATAGTAACTGGGGTAATTGGCATAGAGGTGAGTGAGACTGGAAGAGCCCTGTGGTGCTCACAAGCAAGGAGAGGAAGGTTGTAATTGCTTATCAGGAGCCAATGAGTGACATCCTGGGCCATGAGTGGAGACATCTCACCCAGAGGAGAGCAGGGAAATGGGAGAGGCTGAGAATGAGGCTTCCAGAGATGCCTGCTGTGAGGGAAAGAGGAGGGACATTTGTCTCTCGTGATGCTTGAAAAGATCAAGGCCAGGTGAGAAGCAGGGATATACTGCTGGCTGATGTACCAAGGTAGCATGGGGTCCCTTTTTATCCACTTCTGAATAGAGATATCTAAAATACTTCCACTGGAGCTGGAGAGTAAACAGAGGAAAGATCAAACAAAATGACTATGGGCTGTGGAAAATGGCAGCAGCTGGAAATGCAGCTTTATTGCAAACTGGCATTTGGTGTCACTCGTGTAGATGGTGCTACTGTCCTCTCATGGCTTCATCTTCTGGCAGTCAAAGCCTGCTGATGGCTGACGTGTTTTCGTTTGGAGCCTGAGTTTAAGGCAATGCTTGACTTTGGTTTTCTGCCATAGTGTTTTTTCCTCCTTCCACCCTTGTCCTGACCTGGCCAGACTGTGTTGTCGTCATAATCCTGAGCTGGCTGCATCGCGGTGCTTCCCAGCCGCTAAAACGCAACGCTGAAAATCACCGGATTAGGTCTTAATGGCAGGATCAAGGCTCCAGGAGATGAGTGGGGAGAAAGCTCCTGCTTACGCAGGCGGACAGGCAATACTCCTTGGGAAAGCAAGCTAGAAAGCGTAAAATGTAAAAGCAGCTTCTTCCTGACTTCCCTTACTTTTTCTCTTTTTTCTCTTTTTCCCTTTCATTTTCCAAGGGTCAGAAAATGCTGGTCTGAGTTTGTAATGGGGACACTGAGAGGTCAGAGGTGTTTAAACATTTCCTTCCTCACAGTGGAAGATGTTCTCTTGAGTGATGGACTTTCTGGCAAAGATGTTAATCTGCAGCATGAAAGTCGGCCGACCGCATTAGAAATCTGTGCCGCAGCGTGTTGTGGTGTGGCTGAAAAACACTGAAGCTTTGTGGTTGTCCTTAACACCTGGCTTTCTGCTAGTGGGGCTTCTGAAACGCCAAAGAGCCTGGGAAGCCTGCTGGGTGTTTCTCAGGGTGACATTGCTGTTGAGCAACGGCCAAGAGGCTCCAGGGTAGGTTTTCAGGTGCGTTCCTTTGGGCAGACAGCACAGCATCCCCGTGCAGAGCGATGTCCCATCCACCTCGTTCTTTACCTGCACAGGCCAGCAAGGGCTCTTGGTCAGAAGGGCTCCAAGGTGTTGGAGTTTATCAGCCTGACCAAACCCATCAAGAACATGTGATTTTGGGGAGGCCGTGCAATGAGAGAGGGGCGTGACGGAGACTTTCTTCTCTGAGTTTGCTTGGCAATACCTGCGAACTTGCCATCCAAACCTGTCAGGGAGGTGGCAGGTTGTGACTGTGGGACATTTTTGCACCAAGTTGTCATCTCTTTGGTTTTGGACAGCTTGGACAAAACAGTGCTGTCCTCCAAAATGAGCACCTAGATGAAGCAACGATATTTGCTCTTTAACACTGATGAGAATATTCCGTGACAAGATCCACCAATTAAGCTCTGTCTGTCTTCTGCCAGGACTGTCTTTCCCAGAGGCACCACGGTGAATTTAGTGCAGATAAAAGAGACCCTCCCTCTGGAGCTGGGGTCTGCGGGCAGCAGCAATGCTGTGCCAAAGCAAGAGGAACAATTTTGGGATGGAGCTTGTTTATGAGAGCCTCAGCCGCCTTCTCTGAAAGCCGGGCTGCTGCCACCGCATCTCGGGGCGGAGGGGGCTGTCTCGGGGGAGCCACCCCCAGCACCAGATGCCTTGGCTCTCCAACAGGCATTTGCAGAGGAGGCACAGGCAGCGTTTGCTGGAGCTGCGCCGCAGGACTCGCTCACGCGTGGCTGATGTGCCCAGGAAGCCCAAGTGGATGTGTGAGAGGAGGAAGAGGAGGAGGGCTGGCTTCAGCAAGCGCTGAGCCAGTGATGTCTCCTGGCCCTGGCAGGGGAACCGGCTCTGCCCGGGCTCAGCCGAGCCCCTGCTATGGCCCAGCCAGAGGGGGCCGCGAGGATCCCAACATCTGCTTTTCCAGCTCCTGTTTTGAAACCAGGCTGGAGAACAAACTCCAGCACCGAGCTTGGTCTCTCTCTCCCTGTTCTGTTTCATGTGCTGTCTTCTGTCTGGGAGATGATCGTGGTATTAAATTAATTTAATATGCAGTGTTTAGATTTCCCCTAATTAGAAGGGCTTGCTCAAATTTTAGGAGACTGTTGGTATTTGTGAGGTTATCAGCAAGCAAAAATGCATGAGTGCTGGTTTAGGCAATTGTTCCAACCTCTAAAATAGTGGAAAGGATTAAAAATTGGAGTGTGTATGTTTGCATGTGCTGAAGAGGAGTCTTCCTGCTGTTCTGGGTTTCCATTTTCCTTCCTCTTAACCTTCTTCTCCTTTACATCATCTGAGTAGCTTCTTCAGACATAGGGAATTTCTGATAGATCAAGGAGATTTCCCAGAATTGAATATATTTAATCTCAAAATCAAGGGAGAAGCAAGAACCAGATTGCTCAGAGTACTGATGATACCTCCTCCGAGCACTCTCCCAAAAAGCAGCTGCGTTTAAAAGACCTATTTATTCTACAATGGGATCATCCTTTGGGAAGACATTATCCAGCTGTTTGGGAGTGTATTAGCACTGGGCACCGTGCTCCTTGTGCTTCAGAGTTCCTTTTGCTGTGGTACAAAGATGTTTGGCTGCTCCCCATGATGGCTGTGCATGGGTGCGGGTAGGGGAGAATTGGTCGGATCCTCTGCCTGCAATCTCCCAGGCATGATGCTTGGCAGATCCTCACTTGGCTCACGGTGCAAATTCCATTTTGGGACCAAACTTGACACTTCTGTCTCCTAATGCTCCTTCTTTGACCTCTGTGGGTCTGCAGTTGCTTTGCACAGGGTTGGAGTTGGGCTCTGGATCTACTCTTATCCATTGGACTGCACGTAATGGTATCCTTAGGGCTTTTGAGTAGTTGGACAAAGAAGCCATTTCAAAACTGCTGTGACCTAGGCAGAACGCGGCGGTGAAGAGGAAGGATCTGAGATGGGTGGCTCTCTGGGCAGGGAATGCTCTGAGATGCTCAAAATGGCGTTTGCGGGATAATTTTTTCCCAGCCCTTTGTCTGTGAAGAATGGGGGCTGTGGAGGGAGGCACGCGCCCAGGGTAAATGCCTCCGCTCTATTGTTCCCATCGTTCCCATTGAGCTTATGAACCCCCATATAGAAGACTTACCTTTCACTAGTATGATTAAGAAAAGGCCAATGTAGCTTTCCCGCTCGCTGGAGCGTGAAGCGTGTTTAATTTAATAATGCTGATAAATCTTAAAGCCAGGAGCATTTGGCTAACACATGACCCACTTTTTCAATCAATTGGAAACATTTACATAACGGCCTGATGCAGGGTTCCTCCTGTGAGCAATGTGGAGCAGGGGATGGCAGGCACCCCCCACCCCGAGCACTGCCCCTGTGGGGCATGTGGTGAAAGCAAAACGGCAAATTTTACCGTCCTTTAGCGGGCACGTCGTGACCCACCTCGTTGGGACTGCCAGCTCTGCCCCTGCTGCAAGGATGTGCCTGGCTTCGGAGCACCTTGGCCACCCAGCTGGGCTTTGGGGCCCATCACCCCAGGGACAAAGCCCAGATGGCTCCAGGGTCCCACCTTTGCCTGCCAGCAACCAACCTTGGGGCTGGCACCCTGGCCTGTAGCTGCCCGGGCCACTGCAGCAAGGCAGCTTGCAAAAGAAAGCCCTTGGGGTGGTGCATGGTGCAGGATGGCTTCGTGAATCCTGCCTCTCTAAGTCACAAATGCCCCTGCCCGTGGATACGCCTTGGCCGCCAGCTGCGAGCAGCCTCTGCCTTGCTCTGGCTCTGCAGTGGTGTCACAGCTTTGTTTTTTTCCCTGTGGCAGGGCTAGATGGCTCCTGGGACAGGACATCCCTGGCAGTGGCAGTGGGGACACCTCTTCGGTGCAGACCTTTCATCTCCTGGCACATCAGGAGCACTAGCAATGCTGACCTCCACAGATCAGCCCGTTGTCATTGCCTTGGGTGCGTGGGAGTCAGCCTGGGGTTAACCAACACAACCAAGTACTTGTTTTCCTTTTGTTCGCCTGCAATGGGCTCAGTCTTGAAAGTTCCTGATCTCGCACATTGTGCTATTGCCTCTCAGCCCGTTCCCATTACTCTGGTCTCCAACGTTGTCACCTTCTTCCTCGGAAGTACTCTCCTCCTCCCCACCCTTAACAGTACCTTTTGGCTTGGCCTTTTCAACACATTTTGTTTATTATTGTTCTTGTGAGGATTTCACTTTTTTTTCATTTGTTACCTCCAGCAGCCTCAAGATCAGTGTTTGCAAATAGACGATCAGATGATAAGAAACTTCATTCCCAATGAGCTGGTCTCCTATTAGCTCTGTGGGAACACCATCTCCTTGCCAATCACGTGGATTTTATCCATTTTGGGTTTCATAATAACCTCTTGGAAGAGGTTTTATGTCCAACCCATCTCCCAGCCATATTTTGTGCATTGCTGCATGTTTATTCATCCTGACTGCCTCTTTGTGTTAAAAT
Organism: Trogon surrucura; assembly: GCA_020746105.1. Lineage (NCBI taxonomy): Eukaryota > Metazoa > Chordata > Aves > Trogoniformes > Trogonidae > Trogon > Trogon surrucura. Next base: position 46,143,616 of record CM036621.1, on the reverse strand, counting down.
ATTTGAGAATTGGTTTACCTCCCTTTTTCTGGTCACATTAAGTCTCTCTCTGAGCAAAGGAAAATACCAGATGCTCGTGACCAGGATGAAAAATCTCCTATCCTATATGTACTGAGGGATTAAACAACATGGGGGAGAATTGCTACAAATCTCTCGGCATTGCACGTAGAAGGATGCTGGCACCTCCCTCTGAGGCAGGACCTGTCTCCCCATGCAATATGCTGCAGAGACATTGCATATGCCAGGTCCTTGCACAAAGATGCTGCTAAGAAGGTGTCGGGAAAGAAAGAGTTTTTTTCCTGGTCTGTGATTTATTTTTTTTACCCCCTGACTTCAAAACATCGGTGGCGTTTTTCCCTCTAGAGGGCGGAGGAGGAAAGAGAAAGAATGGGAAGAGAAGGGAACACGGGCAAAACTTGGAGAGGTTTCATTAGATACGTGCAAAGCATGAATGGCTGGAAATGACATGGTCTTGAGATGCGGTGCTCAGCCAGGGTGCTCACAGTTCGGGGTGGAAACACAGACATGTAGCACTTGGGACACTACCCTCCCCCTTCTGTGCTCCTGGGGTTAGACAGGTATTTCCTTGTCACTGAAGAACTGGCTTTTGATTTTCTGAGTGCCCATTCACACTTGAAATGGTGAATTTTGGTTTGCTAGATAGGTACCCTGGGTCTTTTCAAGCCCCAGGTCAGCCATCGGTCTTTGGTCAGGCTGCTCCTGCATCACGTGGTTAGCTGGGCACAACTGCTTTTTGGCTCAGGCGGGTGTGGGCCAGCTCTCTGCCTATGCTACCTTGGACACTTGAGTCTTTGGTCCCACGATGGCTTTTGCATCAAGCTGGTGCAAAGCCACGGTAGAGCTACGGGCTGTTCTGTCTTGCACCCAGTGCGGTCCTTTCAGCAAGCAGCCAGCCTGACCTGCACCCACAAAGGTGCTCGGCCCACGATATCTCCCCAGAGCTCCTCCAGCCGTAGCTTTCCCACACCCTGCTGCTCCGCAGGGTCCATCCCACATTGAGGAACCTACCTATTTTGAGAGCAAACCTTTCCCCCCTCTCTGTCCCCAGGTGATACGGCCGTGGTGCTGTCTCCTTCTGCGCCGGGGCTGCTCTCCCAGCTAACACACGTCTCTCGTCCCCTGGTAGGAAATGGACTCCAAGGTCTCCGAAGGCGGACTGAACGTCACCCTCACCATCCGACTGCTGATGCATGGCAAGGTAAGGGGATTCTCATGAGGGGTTTCCTCACAGCTCCCTCTCCCACATCAGCTTTGACTGTGCCTGGCTCTGGCCAGCCCCATGTGCCACCTCCCCAGGCTGTTTGAAGCAGGTGTCCTCCTGCTGATGGGGAGGGTTGCATGGTGCTCCTGCCCCCCCCCCCCACCATGTCCTTCTGCTGGGGACAGCACGCACCAGGTCTTTTCTTCGTTATGGGGTTGGGCTGGATTGTCTTCATGTTTTCTAATGTTGATTCCTTTGTGTTTGGCTTTTTTTTTTTTTTTTAGGAAGTTGGAAGCATCATTGGAAAGGTAAGGATACCTTTTAAATGTGTGTCTAATGCTATTGCCTGCTCAGTTTGCTGCCTGTGGTGTGGTAGATGCCAATCACCTCTTCACTGTAGTGTCCCTTAAATGTTGGGTGTGCACGAGCTTGCCACTGGGTTAGTGAGACAGAAATGATGGGAGACCCACAGAAGCATCTAAGACCATTCCCTTAAAAAGAGCCCAAACCACTAAAATTTTCTAGTGCTATTTCTAGCTTCTTCATTGTGGTCACAAATGGGTATTTAAGATTATGTTACCTTGATTTATTAATTAGTCATTAGCAGAGATTAAGAAACGTCGTACAAACCCATTTAAATTCTGCAGCACTTCCCTCTGAGGCCACAGAATGCCATTTGGCTTGTGCAGAAAACCTTCGCAAGGTGCTCTGCTCCCTGACGCTTGCTGTGGTGGTTTGAAAAGTCATGACTATATAGGATTGGATTTTCAGCGTTTTTGAAATGCAGGTTTGTGGTAGCAAAGATTTGCAGTAAGAGCACCTTCTGTATGCACCAGCTTGTCCAGCCCCAGATAGATTCACAGTTGTACCTGCTTTATATCTGGAAATAAAGATACTAGATCTCTCTGTAGGTACTGGGTAACTGCCTTTCAAAGTCACGCTGAAGTGCCAGCTTTTCTGAACATCTGATGAGTTTCTGAGCTTTTTCCATGCCTTTTTCCTCCTAACAAGAAATGTAGAAAGGAAGGTGGAGGCTGCAGTTGTGCATTAGTAGCTGTTTCATCTGTCGTGTCATACAGACATGGTGAGCAGAGCTACCATGGCTTACACCATCAACTCTTCATGTAGGGCTGAAGGGCCGGGCATCGCAGAGCCACCTGAATGTTTGGCAATGTGTTGCCATGTATTAGAGAGATGTGCGTTTATAAGGGTTGTTTTGAAGTGCAAGTCTTGAATTTTTAGTAATAAACCGTGTTTCTGCTTCGTATTTCAGAAAGGAGAGACTGTGAAGAAGATGCGTGAGGAGGTGAGCAACCCTTCTCTGTCAAAGGGTTTGTAGGAGGAGGGGAGAGGAGCGGGAAGGGCTGTTGTGCTGTCCTGCCTGGCAGTGTGCAGCACAAAGGCCAGAACTGCGCATCCCCCTGTGCAATACCTGCAACAACTCCCAGGGTCAGGACACACGAGCCAGCTGTCCCCAGAGCTCTTTGGTCTGTTTTCCTCACTCTGTAATCAAGTCCAATATAATGGGAATTTTCCAGAGCCAAGAATTTGCTTTCAATGAAACGTTGAAATTAAGTCACTCGTAAGATACTTGAGTTTGTCCAAAGTCTTTGTGCCTGCAGCCACCAAGGAGTTAGAAGATCAGTAAGCAATACTTTTTTTTGCAAGCAATGATCCCACAAGCTGGTCTTACTCTGATCGCATGGGTTTGCATTCCAGCAAAAGGTACAAAGCTTGGAAATCCTTCCTGAGGGTTGGGGTGAGGCATTGCTGGAAGTAGGGGTGGCAATTTTTAAGTTTAGATGGGATGTCAAGAGACTGGCAGAGAGGGTGGTGAGGGACTATGCTGGGACAGGACCTGACCCAGAGGAAGGGCTGTGTTTCTGGAGCATCCACAGCAGTTGCTTAGCTGTGGGTATTCCAGGCTTGCTTTTCTCTTTCCAGAGCGGGGCCAGGATCAACATCTCAGAGGGAAACTGCCCTGAGCGAATTGTGACCATCACCGGCCCCACCGATGCCATCTTCAAGGCTTTTGCGATGATTGCCTACAAATTTGAGGAGGTGAGAAACGTGAGTCATTTGCCCTAGGAGGGAAGAGTAAAAGGCTTTGCATCCAGATGTTTGGGTGGCCCACTGGCCAAGCACAGCTCTGCCGTGTCCACTGCTGTGTCCAGCAGTGCAGATGGGCCTGGGTACCAACCTGTGCACGGCCGGCTGGACTTGCTTAAGTGGTACACGACCTTGGCACAGAACCTTCCAGATAATTCTAACTAGGCAACAACTGAGCTTCAGTGAGCTGTCCCAGAGGTCTTGCAGTAAATTAACTGCAGGGATGCACAGTGGTGCAGCTGCAGACAGAGACCAGCCACAGTCTGGGGGACATGACCCTGTTTTTCTGGCCCAGGGCATTTGGGTTGGCCTGGATGTGGGGCATCTGTTCAGGTCCCCAAGGCTGATGCACTGCACTCTTCCTTCCCAAGGACATAACCAACTCAATGAGCAACAGCACTGCTACCAGTAAACCTCCAGTGACACTGAGACTGGTTGTGCCGGCTAGTCAGTGCGGCTCGCTGATTGGCAAAGGAGGCTCCAAGATCAAGGAAATCAGGGAGGTAAGCCAGTTTTGAGTTCGTTATAGCACGTAATCACAGCTCCTTGGAGCTGATCTGCAGCCAAGGGAGAGCTGCAATGGAAAAGGGGATCATGCATCACGTTGCTTCCCAGGATGGTCCTGCTGATGTAGGAGAAGCATCCCATGGGGCCCTTGTTCTCCTGCGAGTGCAGGTAGTGCAGCTCTTGGGAGGCATGTGGCATCAGAGCTGCTGCTGGCTGCAAAAAAAAGGCATTCAACTGTGGGATTTCTTCTCCTCTCTCTTTGTCTCTCTCCAGTCAACAGGTGCTCAGGTTCAAGTGGCGGGGGACATGCTGCCCAACTCCACGGAGCGGGCGGTGACAATCTCGGGGACACCCGACGCAATTATCCAGTGTGTCAAACAGATCTGTGTGGTGATGCTGGAGGTACAGTCTGTAACAAAGGGGGTAAAGTACATAGGAAAAAACGCAACAGGCACCACAACAGCACTGGGAGCTGTGGAGCGTGTCTCTTGTACCCTTCACCACGTGTTGTCGGACCACTCTCATTTCCTGATACCTCCGTTTGAAACCTACCCAGTGTGTTTTCCCCACCATTGTCCGTTGTTTCTAGAGTCCCACACTGGAAACCTGCCTGGTTGGGTTCCCCAAAGGAGGTGGTTTGTGTTGTAACACAGGGTGAGGGGGTGCCAGAGGAGGCCAAATGGGCTGGATGGGCTGATACAGCTGTCGCTTGATGTCTCAGCAGCACCAAGGATGCTGTGGGAAGGGGACAAGGGCTGCAGCCCCTCCCCTGCACATGGCTTGCAGTGCTTCGTGAGGACCATGGCTGGGAGGAGGAGGCCAGTGCCTTCCCTGCACTGGGCTAACCGGGGCTGGGAGTGCGAAGTTGGGCTACAGTGAGGCACAGCAGGAAATATGGTGAAGAAGTCTGGCAGAGAGCAGGACCCATGGTGCTGTTTTTTGGAGAAATGCTGATGAGAAGAGCTTGAAGATCTCTGCTGTAGAGATGTGCTGCTATACCAACGGCTTATTGCCAGAGGTGACTGCAGCCACATGCCCCACATCCACACTTGCCACCTCAGATGAAAGAAGCTCCAGAAGGAAACCCTTCAGGACACACGACAGTGACACTCTCCACTCCTGGTGCCTCCCAGAGGCAGACAAGCACAAGCTTGTGTTAGGCCCCTTTCCCTTGCTGCCCAGCCTGCGCACCACTGCCCGTTCACAGGAGAGAGGAGCGCATTTGCCACAGCAAGAGCTTCAGATGAGGACAGCAAGGCTTCGCGGAGCTGAAGCAAAACCAAATGTAAGCAGCTTGGGTTTGGCAGCAGCACAGCTAAGGAGGAATTGCCACAAGCCACAGCTGCTGGTAGTGATGCTCAGGAGGGTGCACTGTGCTACCAGAGGAGTGCGATTTTAGCCACGTGGTGACTCCAGGTTATGCTTTGGACTACAGCAGAGGTGGGCACCAGGTGATGCTTGCCAGGTGTGTTATAAAGTCTTTGGTGGCTGCTGATCTCGCCAACCAAAGCAAGAGATGCTTCTCCTCTGTATGGCTCAGCAATGGGAAAAATTCATGAGTTTTCTTACAGTCCAAAATCTGGAAATTCCCCTGACTTAAACAGTTCTCAGAGATGCTCCTTATAACCTTTCAGTCTTAAATTGTCTTAGCACGGAAATCCTCACTCGTTCCCTCCAAGGTTTGTAAAGCAATAAAAGAAAAAGCAGGTTTGTGATTATAGAGGCTGTGCTTTGATCGTATAGCTTTCCTGTAGACCCATCCTTAGCAGGAAGATTTGGATATGCCACTTGACTACAACTAGACATCTAGAAGAATGTACAGAAAAAAATGAAGGATTTTCCATGAGATAATGTAATTTATATTGCCTACCCTTACATATCAGTAACTGGATGGTTTCACTTCATGTAGAACCAGAAGGCTTTTATCTGAAATCTCTTCTGATACCTGGAAACTCCTGTAATGTCTGCTATGGCCTCTTGGCTGTGTTGAAGAGAAAAGAAACAGAGATAATGTGTGCAAGATGATCCTGTGCATCGCGTGGTGGGAGGCATCACTACATCTTGATGTGCATCGCTTCAGCTTCTGCTTGGACCTACCCAGGCCACAGCAATGAGGAGCGAGATGTCCTGCCCAGTTGGGCAGGGCTGCCGCAGGTCATGCTACTGCAGGAGAAGGGCTGAGAGCACACACACATCGGAGCCGCTGCTGCTGCTGTTGGTCTGGCTGCTCACACGGACTGCTACCATCATGTCAGCTCTAGGATAAGATCTGTGGAAACACTGATGTTGCCATCTGAGAGGGGTTTCCAGCCTCTCTCTCCTCCGTAGCTCAGCACCTTGGCCGAAGTGATCACTGCCCCTTGTCCCACCGGGGAATGGGAGGTCTTGACCACGATGATGGTGCCTTGCACCCACGTCCCAGCTTGGATGGCTATCCACGGAGACAGCGGAGATCTGGGAAGCGATTTAGGGGCCCATGCCTTGGTTGGGTATCTCCTGTACTCCATGTTGTCCTCGTTGTCCATGAAACACCAATTTCCCCCGTGTCCTCCTGTCCAGAAACACGGTTTGTCTGGTGTGGGTGTTACTGGCGGCGGCCCCGGGGGCCGTGCTCCGTCGGGTGCTTTCTAACGCTCTTTTTGCCGCCGTTTCAGGAAAGCTGTTCTAATGTTCTCTCTCCCTCTCCTTGTCCCTTTTCCTAGTCCCCACCAAAAGGTGCCACCATTCCCTACCGCCCAAAGCCCGCCTCCACCCCTGTCATTTTTGCAGGTGGTCAGGTAAGAGCCGACCCGCTTGCAGCCTCCACTGCCAACCTCAGCCTTTTACTGCAGCACCAGCCGCTGCCCGTTAGTGCACTCAGGTTTCTTGCCTTCTGACTTGCATGGTGTCATCCCATCCGTTGCGTGCCACAGCAGGTGGACTGAAAGCTCTTTGCAGAACCGCTGGCAGTTTGCAAGCCTGGGCAGATGGCTTAGCTCCTGTGACGGCTGCTGGAGGATCAGGAAAGGGCTGACCTGGGGAAATGGGATGTTAGCTCTGCCAGGCACTCATGCACCAAGAAAAGGCTAGAGTTTGTGTCATTAGACTCAAATTTGGTCTTTGCCAAGAGTTAGGAGTGTGAAGGAGAAAATGAAAAAAGATCAAGAGGCCGTGACTGTGCTCTCGCAGTGACTGCAAGTGTTTATTTTCTGGCTTTTCTAGTCCAAATAAAAATAACTTTGTGTAGCTGTAATTGATCCGAGATAGGAAGGGCTTGTCCCAGTCACTCCAGGACTGTGCTGAGCCTCTGTTCAGGGCAATCTCCAGGAAAGGGTTATCTCCATCACTTGGCTGTTTTGGGGTGCTGTTTCCCCCCAAAATGCCATAACCTCTGCTGCAAAAGCGGTGTGTCAGCCCTGCCCGCAGAAGCGCCTTCAGTGACGTTGTGCTGTACTCAGTCTGCAGGTTTGCAGTCACGATGTGGTATTTCTAGTGACCCTTGGGAAGCGATAGCAGATCTTTCCTTTGCAGAATAACCGCGTGTGCCACGGGAGCTGGTGGTTGTTCTGCAAACAGAAATCAGCTCCCATGGCACATGATCTATGAAACAAGAGCAGTTGAGCAGGCAGCTGCTTTTAAGGAGAGGACTTGAACCCTTGCTTTTTTTCCCACCTCATTTTCACACCTCACCAGCCGACTGAGGACCTGCTTGTAGATGCTGCTGTGCTTTGGTGCACCGGTGTCTAGCAGGAGAGTTACTTTTCCAGCAGTCAAGTAGAGCCACCACAACTAAGCTATAAGCTAATGGCATCCAGAGCGGCTCCACACAAGTTATTTAATTTCTCCCCAACCATGGTAGATAGCAGAAGGACCAAGTAAGGATGGGAGCAAAGCCCAAAGCACAGGCTATTTCAGGCAGTGTGCTGAATTAGCATCTCTTAGTTATCGCCAGCATCGGGAGGAGTGTGTCATTTGGTGCGAGTGGCCATCCTGGAAAAGAGCTTTGAGTCCAGCTGCTTGGTGAACTTATCTTCTCAAAAGGGAGAGTAAGATAGAAGTAGCATTTCTCCTGCTGGCAAAGGGTTGGTGTCTTGCACAGAAGTGATGTTGTGGGAAGAAGCAACCGTCTCTGAAATGAGAGCTCTTCCCTGCCACCCCTGAGGGAGCACTGGCAAGCCCCTTGGCTCTGCCAGGGGGGTGGCACAGGGTATGTGGGTGGGCAGAGGACAGAAGGTGACAGTCAGTGGTGCTGAGGGGTCCTTGGGGTGAGCTGAGCCTGCAGGATCTCAGCAGGCTGAGGGACACAGTGGCCGATGGCAACTGCCAAAGGGATTAGCCCCATCTCTGCAGAAAGCCAGGGGTCGTAGAGGTGGGTGCTGTCAGGTTGCATCTGTCCAAAGCACCTTCCTGCCTTCATTTAGCTTTTTCTAATCAATTGTTCTAATCAAAAATCCAAATTAAACTGTCCAGGAAAGAGAGCTTTTTAGAGCAGCCTCTGCCACGTCCACACAGGCATCCTGGGCGCCGTTGTGCCAGGATGCTGGCAGGCGCTGGGATTGCCTGCGCAGGGCTTTGCCTCCTTCTTCTGGGATTTTGGGGGTTTTCCTCACACAAAACACTTTGCTGTTTATAAATGATGCAGCAAATTTGCAGGAGGTTCAGAGGTGAATTTTTTATTTTTCTTGGCTATCTTTACTCTCCCTTTTTAAAGTGTTATCCATCTCTTTTGCCATTTCTTTCAGAATCATCTGAATAATGTGTCAAACAGTGAGATACGTTTTGCTAGCTGGTTAACTCCTAATTATTGGGCTCTCTAGTGTCTGGCTCTTTACCCACAGTGGTGCTTATTTTCAGCTTATTTACAAAAGAGAAAGGATTACTAAAAACGATGGGAAAAACACTAAACAATTTGCCTGGCAGACATCTGCATGGATTTGTCAGTTATAGCTGGTGAAAGGCATTGCAGGGCAGGCAGACTGTTGAGTGAGACATCAGCACCAGCTGGCTTTGTGCACAGCAATGCCTTTCCCCCCAGCAGAGCACTGGAATATGCCCAATAGATGTAAAGTGTTTTGAGTTGTGCACCCAAAAACGTGGAGAGACTCACTGCACTGGCTTGCTTTCTAGGATCACGTTAATGTGCAAAGTGCAGCGGTGATGTTACCGTGCATCTTCTACACAGATAATTCTGGTTTGATGCATATATTTTGTACGGCAAAGCCCAATCACAACCTGCTCCATGCAGTTCTGGCACCTTTAAAAAGAGCTGTTTCCTTCCTTCTGGAAAAGCCAAACTGAGCCCAAACCCTTCAAGTTAGATAGCTCAGCATGCCTCAGGTTTGATGGGAGGAGTACATCTCCCTCCCACCCCGAGGACTCGCTGCCCCAAGGAATTTAATGCAGCGCAGAGGGGCTCTTCCCCTGGGTGAGCCAAGGGGTTGACTGCACAGAATGTGCTTCCCTCATCTCCTTCAGCCTCAAAATTAAGATGGTTAAGTCAAAATTCAAGATCACCAGCAGCAAGAGCGAGGGGAGAGGTGTGCTGATTGTGTTAGCGCTCAACTCCCCACACTCCGTTATTTGGGGGTAGGGTGGGGTCCCAGGCAGAGCAGGGTGGGGGATGAGCTCCTCTTTGGTCTTTGCATTCACAGCATTTACCCTATGTCAGGCAGAAAGGAGCAAATCCCGAGGACAGAGGTCCCTGCGGAGGCACGGGGCTTTGTCACCGTCTCCTGCCAGGCCTAATAACATCTCTTTTTTCTTTTGCAGGCCTATACAATTCAGGGACAATACGCTATTCCACACCCGGATGTGAGTTTTACCCTAATTTTTCTTATACCCTTTCATGTCACCTGCATGCTACTGTTAATTCACATAATATTAATATTAGAAAATAATATTAATAGCATATTTTCAAAGTAACCGGCTGTGTGTAGTATCTGTAATACCTCGAATAGCCTTTAACCTGTTAGCACTAAACGTTATTAATTCTGAGGACTTGGCCTGATGCTAAATTGTTTGCATTGTTCAGTGCTATCCCTTTGTTCTGAGACAAACCATACTCTATGCATTTTGTGCCTCAAAATGATCAAAACATGCAAAGAAAGGGAAAAAAACCTGCTTTCCTCTGTATTTCCCCCTCGTCCTTTAAATGTTGGTAAGCCAAGGGCTTATTTAGGTGCTGAGTGCCCTGGTGGGATGGGGAGAAGCCAGAGCTGCAGCAGCGTTTGGTTTCTTGCGTGAAGCCTGGGCAGAGGACGATCCTTTTTGAGGGAGGGTTTTGCTGATGCTCGAATCCCTCTGCTCGCGCCGAGCTTCTGTGCCTGGGGTGGGTCAGGGAGCCACAGCACATTTGCGGGGGGGACGCGTAGGGAATATCTACTGCCATGTCTGCGCATAAAAGTGCCAACAGAAACAGAGAACAAGTCTGGTTTAAAGGATTTCTCTATGAAAAAGCAGCAGTGAAGCACTGCAATGCCAGCAGCCCCTTGCTGCCGCGGAACTCTTGGGAAAAGCTGGGCTTTTCCAAATGTGTTTCAGAGGGGATAAAATACCCATCGAGTCCCATTGCAGAGTCCTCTTCTTGCTGGCGTGATCTGGGGGGGGCTGAGCACAAGGTGCCACTCTGGGGATGTGACTTAACTGTAAGCGGCGATGTCTGGATGGAAAGCCTTCTCCTGCTGTCCCACACACGGGAAGAGTATGGTGTCGCTCAGTGTTCCCCTTTCTGATGGGTGTGTTGGGTATGAAATCATGGGATCGCTTTTTGCTTGGTTGAGAATAGGTCAAGGCTGTCCGATACTGCGAAGGCACGCTCCCCGTGGGAACGGTTAGGAGCTGTAAGCTAGACTTTGATCTTAGGAGCAGTAAATCCTTCCAGCTTAGTGGAGGCCAGGCTTTGGCTTTCCGTGTGACACCAGTACGCGTGTGCTTTGAATAGCCTGCTGTGATGGTTGCTCAGAAATACTGTGTGCGTTTCCCTTTTGCTCCCCAAGCAGAGTATAGATAAGGACACCTGCGTATTTGGCGAGGGCAGATCAATCTATTCTTTGTCCCAGTTTTCCTTTGCAAGCAGTGGTAGAGCTTAGCGTTTTCGTTGTTATTACATTCCTCTGACTGACAGGAATAAAATACGTTTAATACATTTCTTGGCTGTGCTCTATCCTACTCCCAGCAGATTTTCTGAGACCTGGAAGAAGTTGTTCATGCAAGGGTCATGCACTCTGTCCCTGCTCTCACAGCTCACTCACAAGGATGGGTCATTTTAAATGCTGCTCAGTGAGGAAACCAGTCTTGGACATGATTTTAGGACATTGCCCTTGCTCTTCCAGGTGTCTGTGTTTAGCAGATACCTTTCGCAGACCCACAGCTGCAGACTGGGCAAAACTTCAAATACCAAAATGAGAGCTCCTGCTTTGATCTTCTCCCCTGGGAAAAGCTCCTGGGTCAGCAGGAGTTTTGATTCATGAGGAGCTTCCACATCACCCAGGTACTTGTAAGCCGTTCGGGATGTGCTGCCTAGCTACCTCTTTCACAGAATTTGCAGTGGGAGGTGAAAGGATGGCTGTGGCAGCCAGGAATCAGGGATTCTTGGGAGTGAAATAAATGTTGAGCTCAAGAAAGCTCCCAGACAAAGCTGTCACTCCTGGGTAAGGCTGGAAGCTGGTGAGATGTAACCAGGCATGGCTGGGGCTACCCCGTGATGCTTGGCATAGCTGTACATTGGTCCCAGCACTGCTGTCCTGTCCGGTCCCTCCCAGCAGTGCATTGAAGAGCTTTGAACAAATACGCTCAGGTCTTTACTTTCAGCTTTTTCCAGGAAATGGGAGAGGAGTTTTTTCGTGCACTGCAAGCATTCACCTAGTGGCTTTCACTTTAACACCCAGGCATAGCAATCTTCTCTTGTTGGCATTTTCATTGCAATTATTACGGGTGTTTGCTACATATCAGTATCCAAACTATGTCTTAAAAATATGCTAGACCAGTATTAGAAAGGATTTTGGTATTTCTTTTATCAGGCAAAGTGGGACCCCTGCTCCAGGGCACAGTTGAAGCCTGGGGCACTCTGCCTCCCCGGTGCTCCTTGTTGATGCTGGGGAAGAGGAGGTTTCATCTAGAGTCCTTCTAGTAAGACTGGTTGTAATGAGAAGCTCCACAAACAGGACACACTCAGGTTTAGTTTAGTAGAAAAGAGGATAGTTCATGAATTAAGAAGTGGCTGATGGCCCCGCTACCTGCAGGAGCGGTGATGTACCCGGTCCTATCCGGAGCTGTGTTTCGACAAGAACCCGCCGTGGCACACCTTCACCTTATCTTCTGTGCTGCACAGGAAGACGTATGCAAGCGCCTCTTCTTGTGGGGCGCAAGGCCTCTCCTCCGAGCCGGTGGAGGCTGGAAATCCTCACACCTCTGCCAGACTGGGCTCCCATGGGTACCTCTCTGGGGACATGCAGGCGTTTTCCCTCCCCACCGCCTCCCTCCGTTCTCTCCCCCGGTGTGCTCAGCCACCCGGGTCCACTCTCTCCAGCGCTTCCCCCTCACTGCTGCCAGCCAGACCTCCCCGTGCTCCCTCCCCAGCCATGCTGCAGGAGCAAGGAGGCTTTTGAGTATTGTTTCCCACCAAAATGTGCCTTTCCCTCGCCAGGGAGGGGATGGGTGCCACAGTGGTTTGCATTTAGGGGATGATACGATCCTGTCAACCTGCTGAGCACCTGTGAAATTGCCGAGTGGAAGGTGATGAAGACCCTCCCTCCTGTTCACTGCTAGACTTCAGCCCAGTTTGTTTTCTTTTCTTTTGTTTTATTGTTGTTGTTTTGGTTTTGGTTTTTTTTTTAATTTGGAGCAGAGCACAAAATGTATTCCAAACAAATGCAACTGCTTCCTGACAGGGCACGAAAAGCTACCCAGCAAAACAAGGGATGCAAGGATCTGAAATACTTACTGGTCATAACCGAAGCCTGTTATTTCCCCACGCTGCTACGGGGCTTGTGCTCATAAGGACCCGACGTTAAGAGCTGCAGTTTGTCCGTCTCCCAGAGGCATTTGCCCTTGGAGGTGCGGCACGAGAGCGCTTGCTGCGGGGGCAAGCGGTCAGGATGCGGCTCCAGCAACACAAAGAGGGTCTTCTGGCTCCTGGCACGTGGTGGCCACCAGCCTGGCAGCGCCTTTGAGGCAGCTCACCTGCTTTAAAGCTACCGTGAAGTGAGCAGCAGCCTCTGGTCGCAGGTTGTGAAGCCCGGGAGGGGAAGGCAGCGGCTGGAAGCGCCATGGGCAGAGGCCCTGCCACAGAAGCCGGCCACGCGCCGAGGCATCCGTTCGCTCACGGTGAGGGAGCTGAACAGTCTGACGAGGGGCGGAAACTAAGAATGGGCTTCTTGCTGGTATTGTACTTCAGACCTTGACCAAGCACTTCTGCAAAAATTTGGGCTTTATTGCATTTTACCCAGGCCAAGTCCTTCTGCTAATGTTTTTGCCATGTCTCACCATGGCTTCCTGGTTTGGTTTTTTTTTTGGTTTGTTTTATTTTTTTTCTTCCGTTATAATTTTGTTCTTGATTTTCGGTGTGACTTGTTGTACTCTATGACAATAACCTTCTTAGCTCTAATGTCCCTCCTACCCCTCAGCAGTTGACCAAGCTCCACCAGTTGGCTATGCAGCAAACCCCCTTTACTCCCCTTGGACAGACCACCCCCGCTTTCCCTGGTACGTACCCACACGCCCTTTCTAGATATCCTTCTCTTCTTACCTGTAGAGTTTCTCTCTCTTTCTAAACTTGTGCTTTTTAATGGAGACAAGCAGGGCAAGTAAAAACTGAAGTTACAGTGTCCATGGGGAAAAGTTAAAAGGGAGACAGGACAAATATTTGGGGGTTACAATCCTCAATGGGCAAGCTCTCAGCCATTAACCGTGAACACCTGGACTGCTCCTGTGGAGCCACGCTCTCCTCGCTCCCAGCTTTGCTGGCTTTCCCAGCAGCAGAAGTGACGAGCACCAGTCTCCCACCCGGAGGAGGTAGCATCCCCTGCCGCGCGCTGATCCGGACCCCGGTGGGACATCCCCGCATTCCCGGGGGGGAACGGCTCGGCACTGGCCGGGGGTGCTGCCCCGGGCAGGGGGTGTGCAGGGAGTGGTGCTGAGCCAGGCAGGATGGCAGCCCCATGCTGGGGAGCGCGATGGGAAGGATGCGTGGCCGTAGGGAGCCATGTGGATGGCAAGACAGCCAGACCTGGCATGGCTCAGCAGCCTTGTCCCCAAGGCTGGCACAGCAGTTGACACATTTCACGGTGACCTGGGAAGCAGCTAGAGTGCAGGGGATGGAGATAAAGTACCTTTGCTTACTCGGTGGTCGAAGTGCCGGTTGGAAATGCCTTTTCTGACAGTATGTTCATCATATTTTGAGCTTCCTAGATGAAGTGACATTGCTTATCTCCTCGAAGGCAAAAGCATTAAACCTGTTTCTTCTTTGCTCTTCAGGAGAAAAGCTGCCCTTACATTCCTCCGAAGAAGCTCAAAATCTGATGGGCCAATCATCAGGTAAAACACAAAGCTACAGGGAAATAAGCAGGCTTCTGTTGAAATATATTTCTTGAGTAGGACTGTGACGTTGTTGTGCTGCTAGATAAATTGTGGTATTTGCAGAGAAGGCAGCAGGTTTTCTTGGTGGGCAGGGGGAGACGGGCAGCACTGTGGCTGCCATTCTCCTTTGTACAGTGCGTCAAAGCAAAGTGCCTGGATTTTTGCTGTTTGCATGTAACTGCCATCCGTGCAACAGAAAGACATCAGAGTCATTCTTGTATTTAATTTTGCATAAACTTTGCTCAGAAACAGTAGGAAAAATGCCTGTGGGAGCAGAAACAAGACACGGTTTTAGCCATCTCTAAGCCATTCAGGGTGAGCTGCATTTTTAGTGGGACAGGACCCTGAGGAGCCAAAGCATGGCTGTAATCTTGGAAAAACACTGATGTCAAATGTCACGCACGTTCATCCAGATGTGCCACACATGCTTATCTTTTATAACCTACCATTGCTTAGAGGAGTTATCTGGATGCCTGGAAAATCATAGGCGGTGTGAGCCAGACCTCCCCTGGGCACACCTGGGGCACATGTGTGCTCCGCGGCCAGCCAGGGTGCATCACGCACGTGACTTGAAAGAGTCTGGGGATATTGCCTAAATACAAAAGCAAACCTAACCCAAGTAAATAGGCCTCACAAGACTACAGAAAATACAGATTTCATGATGCCAGCCTGCACAGCCATGTTTTCTGCATGCCCTGCTTTGCCCTTTCCAATCTAATCCTGCCCTGTCCCCTCCTCTGCCCGACATGTTACGGCTGTGGGGACTGCATGTATCAGAGCGGGAGGATCAGGTGTGCTAAAATAAGCAATCTCCAGATAATGGAGAAGGACGTGGCCATTCCTCAATGGCTGATGTGATGCAGGGGTGGTGCAGCACCACAGCACCGTGTGCCCCAAGGGCTTTCAGGAGCACCCATGCCATCTGAGTGTGGCGTGAAGGACCCTATCTATGAGTCTGAGGAGTCTAGCTTGCATTTCCAAAGACTCCTGGGTGCCTCAGTGCTGCTCTGAGCCCATCCCCACTGCTCTGCCCTGTTCAGAAGATGTTTTCTGCCATACCCAGGTTGCTGCTGCACAGAGCCCTGTGATGCATGGCCCAGAGATCGAGACACTTGCATCCTGAGGGACATGTCTTTGTGTTAGGTGCAATTTGACCTGCCTTGGACTGTGAGGAGGCTCGGTCTGAAAGATGGCCTAGGGCTGATGAAATGTCTTTTCCAGTGCAGTGTGCTATGAAGTCAGCATTAAGCATTGCCGGCTGTGTAAAACCTAGGCACGAGCTGTTTTGTGCAAGCTTTGGTGTTTGTGCACCCAGAAGGGGTGAAGGAGGGCTTAGGGCTGCCAAGTGGAGGATTTGCATCCTCATCGCCTGCATTCCCCCTCCTCTGTGTGCTCCCAAGTGAAAAATGTGGTAAAGGGACCCTCCTGCAAGGGGGTGCCTGCGTGCTGTAGCCGGGTGTTGCATCCCTGTAAGGGAGGTGCAGCTGCAAAGCTGCCTTCAGGAGAGCACAGGAATCATGCCTGAGCGCTTCGAAGATACCTGGTATTCTTCCTGCTGGTGATGGTCGAGGAGGATTGCAACCTAAGGCTTCTTTTTAGTATTTTAGAAATTTTGCTTTCATAGTGCCGGTACCCAGATAGGCATCAGTTCAGACCTGCTAGGTTTTAAAACCTGTGAGGCTGTTGCTGGCAAAAATGAATGGGAGCTCCTCTTCTGCAGTGCGGAGGGCGTCGGTGGAAGTGCAGACCAGCAAACCCTGGCTGTTGCTTGTAGCAGCTGCTCAGCACAGTTAAGGCAGTGGCATGTTGCTGTGTGGCATGAGGAATTTGGTGCTGATGATGTTTTGCGTTGTAGCAGCCCAGCACTTCCAGCCTCCTTGTGCTTCTTTACTCTGCACCTTCTTACTCCCCTTGGAAACACACCTTGCAGTTTCTTGTTCTCTCATGCACACTGCTCTTAAAAGCCTTCATGAGTAGCTTGTATCATACAGATAAGGGCCAATTCCTGTTAGCCACCAGACAGCTTTTCTCTTGCAGATTTGACATTGGCCATCCCAGCTTCAGCACTGAGATGATTTGATATGGAAAACTGTGGGAGAGGCAGGCTTCGACCTGGCCTAGGAGCATGATGGCATGCTATCCTCTTACTTCTGGAGCTGCATGCACAGGGTAGCTTTCTGACTCCAGCCTTTTCTGCCATGGAGGAGAGTTTCCTCCTTGGCCCTGGAGAGACCGGGACGAAGCATATTGCTGCCTTCCCTCCCTGCCATGTAATTTTGTAGGGAAGAGGCTCTAAACGTCCGTACTGCTTGCCATGCTTTCCCTTGGGAGTAAGAAGGACCATCAGTCTTGGGTCCAGATAGTGTGCTTGTCTTAGCGTGTCTTAGTCTGGCTTCAATTCAGTGTGCTAGGCCATGGGGTTGTAACTTGCAAAGTGCTTTGCAGGCTGCCCTGTGCTAGCCCTGCCAGATCCCCTGGGGGAACTGGTTTTGGAGCACGGAGCTGCTGTCGTAACCAAGCAGCTCTGCGCTGCTGTGTCCAGAGAGGGCTGGAGGGTTCATGGGCAGCCCTCCCACTGGCAGGCTGTCTGCGTGTCGGGCTGGGTTTCCCAGCCAGCAGGCTGTCTGCTGCTGGGTGGAGGAAGGCTTTGCAGGAAGGTGCTTTTCCCACCTCTCTCCAGTGATGCTGCGACCTTGCACTACAGCACACCCTCCTCTGGAGCCACTCGCAGTGGGAGGACGGAGGGTGGGGAGCGAGGCACTCATGGGGCAGCACCTGCGAGGACAGCTCGAGGGACGCAGGGTAAGGTGGCACCCAGCGCCAGCAGAGTCAGGTAGCAACCGTCTTCCTCCTCTTTGTACCAGAGTGTGTGATCCCCTTCCCCTCCCCGCCCTGGAGCAGGACGCAGCCTTTGCAGTGTTGACTGTTGTGGGAAAGCAGCGGAGCTCCACCGCGCTGCCTCTGCAAGCTATAACCATTTTCCCTTGCATATGCCCAGGTTTGGATGCCAGTCCCCCGGCCAGTACTCATGAACTCACCATTCCCAATGATGTAAGTAAATCCAAGTGCTTCCTCAGCATGTGTGTGTGTGTATACACATATATATATGTGTGTGTGTATATATATATATATGTATAAGCTGCAGGCATATGACTTTCTTAGATATGTTTAGAGATGCCCCTTCGCCAGGTTCACCCGTTCCATGTGCAGTCTGTTGGGGGTCAGCCTGCCACATAAAGAACCCCTTGGACTTTACCCTGTTGGTAGCTTTCCTAGGTACAATCCTTCTTAATGCTTCTTTTCCCTTTCCAAGTGAACTCAGTGCTCATGAAACATGCCCAGTTGACAGCACTGGGAAGGGGAGAGAGCTCCAGAGCCAGTCCTGATTGAACCATAATTGCTTAATCTAGCACTGGCTCAAGCATAGTTACTGGGGGGTTGGGGAGGAGGTAAGTAGTGTTTCTAATGCCACAAAGGGTCACACAAGTGTCTGAAGGGTGGCGTGTCTTGTCTTAGAACGGGTGGCAGTCAGCTTTTAGGCGTTATAGATGGAGGCGTTGTGGTAAAGTGGATGTTGGACGGGGATATTCGCTGGGAGGAGGCTGGAGTCACACTGAGTACTGAGTGGTGCAAGGAGGGTGCTTGGGGATGCTGAGGTGAGATGGAGAGCCCAGCACAGCTGGCACCTGGATCCAAAGGTCTCACTCGCTTCCAGACTGGTCGGTCTCCTGGTTTCCATGGACTGATAACCAGTGGATGCCAAATCAGGATCAGGGCAGGTCGGGGGATGACTTCCAGTCTCCGTCTCTGTCTCCAACACCTTCAAGAATCTTCAGCCCCATCCTCATCAGGAGTATCTGGGGGTTTGGGTCTGGCAGCTGTTGCCACTTCTTCCTGCTGTTCACCTATGCATGACAGCGCGAGGGAAGGGCAGCAAGCCTGGCTGTAGCTGCCCAGCACGTCCACTCCTCTGGAACACTTATAAGACCTCCTTCCACCTGAGAGATGTGGCCGTGAAACAGCTTCTGAGGATCTGCCGGATGAAACCCTTGGAGACACTTCACCCTGGGGCCAACTGCTGTGGGAGGGCTCTGCAGAGGAGCCCATGGGAGATGTCAGCAGGGCTGACCCCGGATTTACTTCTGTCTGTCCAACGAGGACCCCTCTCTGGGAGGCTGCAGCGAGCTCTGCAAGCACTTGTGAGGTTGCAACAGCCGTGTCTGTCAGGTGTGGGGGACTCTGGCCCTGGCAGCAATGAGGACATCTTCAGGAATATTAAGCAATCCTTTGCAAAGGAGCCTTTTGTTGCCTTTAATGCGCCAAGGGATCTGCTGCGGGACTTAGGAGCACTCAGAGCATTCACTTACTGAACACCTGGCTCTCATTTGATCTGCACAGCATTAAATGTCATCACCTGCATCTTTCTGCCTGCTGAAAATGCCTCCTTAGCTCTGCCTCATGTTGCTTTGAAGGCTCTTAAATTCCCACTGCCACTGTCCTGGGAAGCTGAGGGCAGATTTGGATTTCTTAAAGCCACAGGTCTGCAGGCGTGTTTTAGTGGTGTAGATCAGCTAATGGTTACACAGCAGAGAGAGTTGAAGAAAAGCTGCTGATGAAATCCATCTTGTCACTCCTCTGACTTTCATGAAAAGCTTGAACGTTCTGCAGAGATGCTTGGATGTTGGTGAACATCTGTCAAAATAGATTTGAGTCCTCAGGCCTCCCCAACAGGTTCCCAGCTGCAAGGGATATTCATTTGCTTCTCTGGGTTGTTTCTGCTCCACGAAGACCAGGATGGGAAGCTGCTGGGCTGAACATCACAGTGCAAGCCCTGAGGTAGTTGGTACCCTTCCACTGCTACAGTGGGGTCTATATTAAGGTCTGTAGGGAACACTAAGGCAGCCACATGGTCTGACAACAGGACCAGTGAACATTTGGAGAAATAGTTGTCTCCGCTTCTACAGACAGCAAGAAAAGTCCAGCAACTGTTGACATCAATGTCCCATGTACGAAATTCCCAAGTGCAAACGAAATAGGAGCTCAAATACTGATGGCTAGGTGGGGCTTGCAGAAACACCTCAAGCCTGCATTGGAAAAGATGGACATCTGGATATGCATTGACAGCTTGTGGAAGTGCTTGAAGAAACCATAGTTCAATGCACCAATAAGTGCAATAAGAGTAAAGATACAGACCGTGGAGGAAATTCAAGACATTGAGGACCACTGAGGAAATTCAAGTCCCTGGCTGGCTCTGTTTTTTTCACAGGAGGGTAAAAGATATGTTTTTGAGTAGAATTCTCCTCTTCTGCTGGCACCACAGCCATGTGGTGCTCTCCTGACAATGGTGTGCACACTGGCGAGCCCTTGCATTGCACCAGAAGAGCTGAAGGGGGTGACAGAGGCAGCAAGGGTAGATAAAGTGTGGAATGGGGTGAGTAATGTGAAGCTATCGATGATGTGTGGCTGCTCCAGCTGATGAGGGGGCACTTGGGGTTGGGCTGTCCCCAGGGAAGGCGGCGGGCTTGTTTTCCTCTGGTCCTGTATTACCACCTTCAGGTTCACTGTGGTTGGCAAGGGGATAAGTGAGGAGCACACTCTGAAACATGACCTATTCCTGTCCTTGCAAAACATTGACCAGTTATTAGACCATGAAAATTATTACTACTAAAATGAGCACAGTATAACGCCTCTTCTTTCTCGAAGCTCTCTGAGATGCTGGGCATTGTGTGTGAATAACTGAAATTTGCTCCCCGAGGAGCAGAGCTGGGCAGGCTGCTGGACATATCCTGGGAGGACCGGGCTTGCGTGCAGGTGGGATTCACCCCCAGGCTGTGCCTCTCCTATTTTCATGAGCATTAAGGTCACTAGCATCCCAGGGCAGAATGAGGAAAGATCCTGGCCGGTGCTGTGCAGTTGTGCTCGCGTCCCAGCGGTGACTGCCAGAGCTGCTGCTTCTCAGACGTTCCCTCCGTGCTTTTTTTCTAGCTAATAGGCTGCATAATCGGACGCCAAGGGACCAAAATCAATGAAATTCGGCAGATGTCGGGAGCGCAGATCAAAATCGCCAACGCCACGGAAGGGTCATCGGAGCGCCAAATTACCATCACAGGAACCCCTGCAAACATCAGCCTCGCGCAGTACCTCATCAACGCCAGGTGAGACCCCCCCGCCGACCTCCACCACCTCCTGCTACGGCTGAACCCACCCTGCTGGTGCGGTGGGAGCAGCACTCGCTCCTGGCACTGCAGGCCAGGAGGGGCTTCCTGAGGCCAGCTGGGACAGATGGTAGCTTGCTGAGACCTCTGAGCGGGGACCAGATGTCACCAGTGGGACCTCTCCCCTCAGCTGGCTCTTTGTCTGGGGACTGGGAGCTGCTTCGCTGCCAGTGGAGCAGCCGCGGGTCGCGCCGGTCGCCTGCTCACCTGCCACCCTCACTGAAGAATTTTGCTTGTGGGTGGGCAAAATCGCCGCCGTCTTTCCCTGCAGACAAGGCAGGGCGCAGGGACAGGGATGGAGCTGAGCCGGTGGTGGGGAGGCATCACTTGGGACCTGCTCGCTGGGATCCCAGCATCGCTTGCAGCCAGCTCAGAGCCTTTTCTGCGTGCTTCCAGGCCTCCAAAAGGCTTTCCTCTGTCCAATGAAAATAATCAGTCCAATAAACACAAGACACGGGAATGGCCTGATCGCTTCACTTTCACGCTAAAAAGCTTGGCATCACAGGACTTTGTAGGGGCTGGGGGTTCCCAGCGCTGCCTCCAGGCAGGGGCAGCGCTGCCTGTGCCGTGGGGGACCGGGGGTCGAGCAAAGGACTGTGAGGGGAGCGCATAGAGGAGGCACACCTGGAAAGGGATTTGTGGACCAGCTCCGTGCCGGCGGTGAGCAGTATCCGCGGTGCTCACGCAGACCTGTTTGCCTGCATCTGTGGACTCGTGGATGAGGAGCTTGAGGAGAGACAGGGCCTTTCACTGGCTTCGCACCTGCCTGGCACAGCCTTGCAAGCTGAGGCTGTCTGTCTGTCCGTGCCTTCTGCCGCGGGCAGAGTTGGTGCTGTGTCAACCCGTCGCCAGCCCAGGACGTGCGTAGCTGCGGTAGGCTGCTGGTAGGGTCCCGAGGACGGGGGGCCGTTGTCGGTGACTCTGACCTTCATGGGGATGTGGGCTGGGAGCACCGGTGAGGTCTGTACATCCTTTCTCCTCCTTGCACCCAACCCACCTCAGCCCCGACCTGCAACAGACCTCCACCATCCCCTCCTGCCCTGCTGTCCCGCTGTCCACGCCAATGGCACCTCTCCAGCCACTCAGGAGAGGGACAGGGCCAGCCCCATGCCCGTGGGCATGGCCAAGTGGCTTTCCCTGCAGTTCCTTAACAATCCCCCCAACCTCTTGAGACAAGAGTAAGAAAAGAAAAACGAGCAGCTATTCATTACCAGGAAGGGCTGGCTGAGCTGCAGCCTGTGCTGTGGCAGTGACAGAAATGACCTGATCGAGGGCAGGATGGGGCACAGCTCAGCCTGTCCCGTATTTTCCAAAACCAGAGCAAAATGAAAACGCAGGGAATGCTGGGAGAGCTGCCTGTCCTCTGTGGGATGGATGCCCTAGAAGTGAAGCTGTGTGATGGGATGTCTCCTGCCAGCACCCCTGGTGGGTGGCACCTCTGCGACGCTGCACTGCCGGGGATGGGCATTGCCTGGCAGCTGTGAGGAGGGGAAGGCAGCCGGCCACGCAGCTGGCTCTGTGCTCCAGCCCCCTGTGCCTTCCACGGGGACCCCTGTGCGCTGAAGCCACCCGGTGATGCTCCGACCCCTGTCTGAGCAGAGCGTAGGCAAAGAGGAGGAGCGCTGCCCCTCAGGGTCTTCGTTTTCTTTTCTGCTCCGGTTATTAAGTGCTTGTTTTTGTCTCCCCCCTACCCCTCTCTCTGCCCCTGTCTATTCTAGGCTGACGTCTGAGGTCACTGGAATGGGCGCACTCTAATTTCCACCCACCATCCTCCACTCCGCACCACCCGACCCTCTCCAGCCACCGGCACTCCACCCAGCCTGTACTGCCTGTACATTTACCGTCTTCCCTTTGCCTCCACAGATACTCTTTTCTTTACTAACGAATATATATATATATATATAAATACACACACATATGCACACACTGGAACGTTTCTTTAAGAGCTCCTTACTGTGCTCCTGAGGCTGCTCCCGAACTCTTTGGTTATGGTCCTTGTTTTCAGCGTACGGTGTTATTACTTCATCTGCTTTTCGGGGGGTGGGGAGGGGGGTTGTGGGTTGTTTTTTTTTCTGCTTGCGAGACTTCAGAAGCCGACGGGGTCTCTAGTGTCAGTCTAGTGTAGCTACTTACACGTTTTGAGTTGACGTTGGCGGTACTTGCTGTAGCCTATGGACATGTGATGCCACTCAGAGCTGTGTGTGCTTCAGAGCACTTACTTTTCTCACTCTTCTTCCTCTGATGCTCCCTCTTCATTCGCTTTGCTTGTCCTGGCTCACCTTTGCGACCTCGCATCCCTGCCTTCAGGGTAAGGCATAGTTTTTACCCTGTGCTATCCGGGAAGCAGAATGTGCGGGAGCCAAGCCCACGTGCACGCGTGGGTTCATCCGCAGATTTCTCTCTTTGCAACATGGCAGGGTCCAGACAAGCCATTTTTCATACTGAACGAAGGGAATCACACACACACACACACACACGTACACACAAACAGTCCTCTTTTTTAACTAACGAGTGACTGAAAGTGGGAAGAATTCAGCTGTATGGGATTCACACCCCCGGGGGCCTTTGAAAGCGCTCTTTTGACAGTCCCCACGAGCAAAACCTTTGGACGATAGCTCAGGAAGCTCTGTGAGCCGGCTGTGTTTGTCGTTGTTTGTGTTCAATAAATGTCTGTGCAGCTCTGCTACCGATGGGCTCCGACTGTTCTTCTCCTGGGTTGCCCCGCCATCTCCAGCCCCATCCTTCCCTCTGCATCCTTCTGCACCTTTTTAGCTGCTTGGAGGGAAGGTGGAGGTTGTCTACAAACCCTCTGTTATTATTATTATTACTATTACCATTACTGTTATAACATCATATTTTATTTTATTAAGAGAAGGTCCCCCTAAGAGATGCACTTCCTGAGTGATTCCATGGGGTTTTTTTTGTTTGTTGTTGTTATAAATGGAGGGTACTTGGCTTGCATAATGCTTTGGTTTTCCCCAAGATTAATTTACAAGTTACAGTATGACAACAAACATCTCTCACTGCCCCCTTGTCTGGATGGATCTGCCATGTCTGTGCCTCACACCCTTCCCCAAGACCCTCTGTGCCCAGCTCTGCCTTCTGCTTTCAGGCTTTACTTCTCTCTCCTACCTCTCAAACAGGGAAACAAATATATTTCCCATCTGTTAATTTCCTACTGTACAAAACATTTCTCCCATATTGCAAATGAGAAGATCACGACAACACCATGCCCCCAGGCAGCTAAAGCAGCCACACAATACCTTTTTGCACTGTACTCCGTGGGAAATATATTGTTTCTCCAGGTGAACCCCAAGACTTCATGGCTTTTCCCTCTCTTCCTCCTCCGGTGCTGCCAGGCACCACTGGCAACTCTTCTCCCTTCTCCTGCTGCGATGCTGGACCCCTTCTCCTCCTGTGGCCAGTGCTGACTGCTCAGCACTCACCCAGGGCTGCGGTGGGGGCCCCAGGTGATGCCACTGCATCGGTGGAGCCAGGGATGAGCAGGGGTTATGGGCTGCAGCCCCAGCACAGGGGCTTGTGCAGCTGCTTGGCAACTGGCAGGGATGATGGTACAGCTCAGAGAGGCTGAAGGGAGTGAGTTTGAGTGTTTGCATCTATCTAGACACTATTTGTCCAGACAGCTGTCTGCATCTACCAGGCAGCATTGTTACCTCTCCTCAGAGGTCCATTCCCCAGCCTAGGAGCCCGCTGCTGGCAAAGCTCCAGAGAGGTGGAAGTGGCCCCCAGCATCAGTGATTCACTCAGCCGAGGTGTCATAAACCCACGTGTGCTCAGCTCTCTGGAGCATTTCAGGCATCTGCCTTTAAAGGTGCTTCCAGCTCCTTCGTAAGGTGCTTTGCTGCCTATTCCCAACCCCTTGCTCTGCTCTCCCTGGCAGTTTGGATTCAGTTTTCAAGTGATCCAGCAGCCAAACGTGCTCAAGAGCATCCCCTTATTCCCCATCCAAGGGAACACAGGTGCTTTGGGTGTTGCTACAGGGGGTCAGGTGGAGCCAGTAACCTCCCCTGGCAGCAGCCCCACCCTGTATTTGTGCTGATGCTGGAGGAGGGAGGGAGCCCAGGCACCAAATGTTGCCTCCTCCAAGTTGCCGACTGGCCAGAGCAAGCACAGAGCCACATGCCAAGGTGGTAAGTGAGCCATGGGCAACCAGCCCTCCTCGTCCTCTCCTCTTCCTCGGTCTGGTTTAGCCCAAGTATTTTTCTTGTTGAAAGAACCAAGTATCTGTGTGTGAGACCCAGCATGAAAATAACCATCCATCAGCATGTCAGAGCCTTATCATGAGCCAGGGCACTTGCCAGCCAGCAAAAGCTCCTCAGCCTACTGCCACCACCCTCCAAGCAAAGTGATGGCAGCCTGGGGTGATGCCCCCCTCGGAGATGGGTGGTGCACAGAGGGAGCCAGCCCATCCCTCTGTGGCTCGACTCTCCCGTGGGGCTGTAGGACTAGCCAGAGCAGGAGCAGATCTTGCAGGTGATGGAGGCAACTAAAGCTCATGGCAGGAGCAGCCTGTCTCTTCTTGTGCTGCTTGCTTGACATGCAAGAGCACTTTAAAGCTCTGGCACATAGCAGGTAGCCAGAAATCAGCAGCAGCATCATGCTGACCAAGCCTGAGAAATCCATCACAAGCCAAACTGCTTGTGGGGTTCATATATCTGTCAGGTGCTTATTCCCTGAGGAAGGCAGGGGACCCTAATAGCGTGCTAACTGCAGGGAATGCGGCCATGGCTTTGCACGGGGGCCTGCGGTGTCCGCACGTTGTGTCTGCTCTGACTTTCTGTGCCGAGTGCGTGCCGTGTTCCCTGCGCTATTCCCCACCTCCACTGAGACAGCGCTGCCTGAACTAGCAGATGCCAGATTGGGTCTGCCAGATGAAGCTGAGCTCACAGGCTGCTAGAGAGGAGGAGCGGACTACAGCAATACCTCTACACCTATCCCCATGTCAGTGAGCCCGCAGATAACATTCCCTTTGGGGTGCCATCCCCATTCCAGCCTGCTAAGATATGTCACAGTAAAGCCACCACGGGAATTGATAGTGAAGGAGGGGAGGTCAGATACAAGCATCGCTCTGGTATCAGGATGGGTATCTGAGCTCTCGTGTCAAGCTGCAGCAAGGGCCCGGGCTTGTGGGAGCGCTCTGGAATGGCGCACGGGGCTGTGGGGGCAAGGGATGGTCCCAGTGGTAGTGGTCACCCTGTAGAAGCACCTTGTCCTTGCAGCCTTGGCTCTGTGTGGAGCCGCGGCAGCGTCTCGTAAATCTTCCAGTGCCTGGATAAAAAGCAACACTGCTCAGGATGTGGTTTTTAAAGACTATTGCTGAGACGTGCCGTCCCGGAGGTCAGAGAACTACTGAGCTGGGTTTTGCCTTCTCGCTGTAGCGTTTCAGCTCGCTTTGTCGGAATGTTGTCTGCTTGCGTGATTGCTAAATCTCGAGGTATTGCCAGGGGACTTGAGGAGGCTCGGGAATCCCCTTCTTGGTGGAGGGAGAGATACAGCCCACCTGCTGCTTCTCCCTGCTGTGTATTTGGGTTTTAGAGGATGCAGGAAGGAGCTGAGTGCTTTGCTGGAGAGAGGGGAGCAAGCAGAAAGCGTTAGGTGGGATTCTGCAGGAGGCATCCCTCCTTCTGATGTTACCCAGGCCTTTGACTCTGTGACTTCTTTAGCATTACATGGGAATCTGGCAGCTTATCCACTATCATCTGGACTTGGAGAAAGAGGTGTTTAAACAATTGCGGTATCTCCTGGGAATGTGTCAATGATAATGATAACAACAAACTCACAAGGAATGTGTCAAACTTGGCTTTGATTTCCTTGGTACAGCCCAAAAGGAGATTTGCTGTTTTCTTTGGAAGGACCCTCAATATTTTTGCTTTTGCAAGTGACACGTCTTGGTTTTATATGAAATTATTTATATGAAGTTAAAATGTTCCAGTGATGCATCCACAGCCATGCCACTGGGAAAAATGCTGCACATCTCTAATATTGGAGTAAATATTCCATACAAGGTGAATGTCCCAGTTAATCAACAGAACAGCTTTAGTGCATTGCTTTTCTCTCTCAAAGCAAAGCATGTTATGCAGACAGAATGGTTCAACATTTCTGGAAACAAACAACTTTGTATTACTCCGTCAAACTCTTTCAGAATGTGTTATTTTGTGGGAAATTATTACTCTGGCAGGGAAGCATTGGTCTGATCCCTCCCCCTGCCCCCAGAGTGTGGTGGCTTTCCATCAGAGAGGGGCTGGCTGAGGACCGTGCTTGGCCCCTCACTCCTCAGCTGAAGATCTCCACTCCCCCTCCTATCCTTCCGAGGTCACGCTCCCAAAATGAAGTGTTTGGAGTATTATTATGTGCATTTTTTTTCCCTAGGCTGTATTTGCAAATCTAGTCCGTGATGGGGTTGAAAAATATAGATGGTTTCCCCTAAGGGAAAGTGACTTTTACCAGGGACGCTCTTTAAATTTAATTCTCTCTTTTAGTTGTAATTCAAGGGGTTTATTTTATTCAAGCTAAGCACTTTTAATTATGCTAATTTCTATCTTGTGGACCATTAGCAAGGGTAATTTCCCCCTCTGCAGTGCCGGCAAAGGTAGAGCTTTCTGGGGGATCCTGTGTGCTGTGGGAGGGATGAATCCTTAATCTCATTTTCTCCTTGGCCACAGGGGTGAAAGAATGGCGTAGGCTCGTTGGACACACTTTCTGACACATTTCTCATGCCGTTTGCAGAGGATGAGAGCCCAGGAACTTACTTCCCTTGAGGCTGCCTGGCTACAGCCTCCAGCCCCGCAGGGGATGCCCCAATCCCGGGCCCTAGTTCCCCCCAGGCTGGTCACTAGGTGTCCCTATTGACCAGCTTTTTGCATGTGTCTTGCTCCAGCCGGGCGTGGGCAGCATTTGGATGTTGGATGCTCCCAGTCTCAGCTCCGTCTGCTTGCAGAAGACACTCCACGCTACTGGACGTGAGAAGGGAGTGGGTATTTGTGTGTGTGTGTCCCCCACCAGTGGGCAGCAGTGATTTGCACTTAGCAGGCAGCTGGCACTGTGGCAAGGGTCCCGTCAGTGCTGGGACCTTCATGGGGACACTCTAGCCCACCTGGGTGAGCACGTGTGACTAGCAGCTCCCTTGGCCATGGGTGTCCCCACGCTCTTCGTTCATACTGGTTGCACCAGGTGACAAAGTTGGCAGCACAAGCCCCCACCTTACGCTGGCCCAAGCCTGCTTGGTCTCCCTGGCTCAGCATTTCGCAACGGAAGGATAAGGTTTTGCTGGAGAGGTCCCAAGGGTCTCGAGCCGCCGTTGTCCCCGGGGAGGTCGGCGTGTGCAAGCAGGGAGTGACGTGCCTTGGCTCACGGCAGGAGCGTCTGCAGCTGGCGCTGGGGTGGAACAACTTGCAGAAAGGTCACGGTCTCAGTGCAATTGCCCTGCTCCCATGTTGGATATCACAGGGAGCTTGAGGCTCTGCTGAGAGGGTTATTTTTGCTTTCCCTTCCGAAAAATGCAGCTGTGGATCTTAATCCGCTGTGCTATGCATTGAGCCCCAGGCCTCCATCCAAACAGTAACGTGGCAGTGACTTTTAGGAAGTACTGAATGTACCAGATGTGCGACTCCTTTGACTCCAGATGTGCTGCCTCCCTCCTCCTGCTCTGCCGCAGCAGGGCAAGGACGAGTCTCAGCAAAGAGGAACAAGAGACACCAGATCGTTCAGAAAGCATCCCGCAGACTAAATCTAGCCCAGTGCGAAACCAGATTGGCTTTGGATTCCCACACTCATGTTTAGGCAGTTTAACCACGGGGATGTCTCTTCCCAGAAATGATGCTCGAGCTGGCTCCGCACGTGGGGAACAAAAGCAGCTAGGAAATGAGTGAAATAAAAATGGAGTGGCAGGAGGAGGCTTCGTTTCTGAGCCCCATGCTGAACCACGGCCTGTTGCTGATATAAAACACGTGGGCTGTTTCTAGAAGGAACTGCTTTGAACCTGAAAGGGAAAGCTGGGGTGTGCATGAGGACTCTAGTATTTGAAGCACTCCTGGAAGCGCTGTGTTCTGGTTCCCTGCAGGCAGCATTATTTATTCCTGGAGGAAAGCCTGTGTCTAAGAACATTTGCATCTGGACCAAAAAGGGGATGAGCTTCTCTGGGTTTTGACTCTTCAGCTGAGACTCTGTGGCGCGGGATGCTCCGAGGAACTATGGGCACAGCGGCGGGCCGCCAGCCAGCTGGCAGCACGGCCAGGCACGGAGAGCTCGGGGAGAGCAGGCTGGAGGGATGGAGCAGCGTCGCTCCTGAATTCAGGGTTGCGGGCATGGCTTCGGGTCAAACCGCAACGGAAATCCAGCAGGATTTCCCCAGTGCAAAGGAGACCAAGATAGCTTCATGATGTGCTTACCAAAAAGCTCTCATTTAGTGGTGTGGGAGTTTTTTTTGTGGGGTCCTTCAGGGAAGAGCTCTCACCCAGACATTGCAGTGATGTAACCTGCGGCTACTGCTGCAGCCAGTGCTGTGGTTTTCCCCAAGGGATGTTGCTGAGTGCTGCTCAGCACGCAGGCGTGCTCCCTAATCTCTTACAGGAGAGCTGCAGAGGAACCCTGTGCGGCTTCTCACTGCCTATAAAAAGCCAGTTAAAGATGCAGACCTGACACCCCAGAGAAACTGTTTAAAACAGATTTTCAGTTGCATACTAATATTTCTTTTCTTGCCTCAAATAGACTTCCCCTCCAAGCACTTCAGGTTGAAAGGCGATGATTTAAAGATGCACAGGACAGCAGCACAGTGCATCTTTAAATGCAGCAGTGCTCGGGGTGGGAGTTGGACTGAAAAAATATTTGCTTATGTGCATGTGCTTATGTACCTGATCTGCAAGATTCAGCCTGTGATGCTTGTCCTCTCTGCACTGGGGCAGCGTGGGGCTGTGTGACTGCAGCTCCTTGCCGACTGGAACATAGGCAGGGTGTGCTTTCTTCCTTTTAGCACCACACCAGGCACAAAGCCTACTCACAGGCTTTCTGCTGTTCACAGGCAGAGGTTGGGCAGGGGTGTGCACTGTTCCTTGGTGCTCCTCTCCCACCCACTGGCTCCTGCCCAGCAACCCCAGCCTCTCGATGCATTTGCCCTTGCCCGTCGCCACCAAACCTCTCTGCCTGGGCTGACAGGAGTCAGCAGCACCAGCTCTCCTCAGTCACCATCATCGCAGCCATGTTTGCAGGGCAGAGAGAGGCAGACAGGGGTGATGCTCAGCCCAGGGACAGCCCACAGCACGCAGCAGCACAGGGTTGAGGTGTTTTCTCTGCACAAAGCCTGTGGCCTCAATATGTTCGGACAGCACATCTGTAGCACACCAGGTGACCTCCTTGGTTTGCCCAGCAGCCCAGGGTGCTTGTGCAGGGTGTTTTCGGGCGTGAGCTTGAGCAGCAAAGCGAGTCTTGTGTTGGTGTGGGAGAGCTCAGCCTGGATATGGCTCACCCTGGCTTGGGTTTTGGCTTTTTTTCAGCATCACCCTGTAGAGTTGCTCAGGGCTTTATGTGGAGACACGCGTCCACCGAGCCCGAGGCATGGCTGGGGCTGGGAGGGGGAGGTATTGGAGCATCAGCTAAGCCCTGATCAATGTCCCTTCATTGACCCTCCAGCTCTCCAGACCCTGAGCCCCACGGGAGGAACACCTTCACCGCCTGACCGGAGCACTGAAGCCAACATGGGGCCAACGGCTGATGCTTGAGTCCTACCTGAAGACACCACCACCTTCCCATGAGCTTCTCCCTCTCCTCCGTGGCACCCTTTGGGCCAGCTGCCCGAAGTCCCCTGCCTGTGGCTGCACAGACCCCGCTCCCTCGGCTGTAGTGTGGGGCAGCGGCGGGACCGGGGGACTCAAGCAGCGGCTTGCAGGAGGACAGCAGCTTGCAGCCAGCGTGCAGCAATACCTGCTTCTGCAAGCAAGCATTTCCCCACCGCCCCTTTCTGCGCTTCTCGATCGCCCTTCACTCCCTTGCTGCTTTGCAATGTATTTCGTGGCTTATTTGTGTAAATGCAATAAAGCTTTTGTTGCTTGAGGTGCCCTCCAAGGTTAGCACGAGGAGGTTCACAAAAGGAGGTCGCCAGAGGATGCATGTACTGGTCAGACGGCACAGCCGTGGCTTGGGCAGTGGGGCATCTGACGGGTGGTGGGATGCTGTGGGGTGGCCTTGCAACACATAAGCCTCTGTCCCCCTGGAAGTGTTAATGGTGAAACTCAGCCCACGCAGCCCGTAAAACAGACCACAACCGGGAAAAAAGGGCCTCAGAGTTCTGGCTCCACTCGGCATCAGGAAACGATCCCGTGTGGGAGCGGGGCTGCCAGGAGGGGAGGGGGAGTGGTACGGGGGGGGGAGCGCTGTGAAGAAAATCCAGAGCTTTCCCCGAAGGCAGCAGCGGCCGGGATTCATTATCTGTTGGGAGAAATGTTTATAGCAAGCATGAGTCACTGCCGGCCCCCAGATGGGGGCAGCCCATGGCAGGAGCTGCCAGCAATTTGGATGGGCCATGGGGTGCCCATCCAGCCCCACACAACGGCGGCTCTCAAGCTGCCCCTCCCAGGCCGCCACACGCCAGCCCTGGACCTGGAGCAGACCCAGCACTATTTTGGGCTGCATCGGGGCATATGTTTTCTCTGGGATGCTTCATTTCTCACTTGAGACGAGATGCCAGAGCACTACCCCACCCTGCCAGGCAATGAGCCCTGGCAGTGCCCCTCCGTGCCCACCTGAGCACGTGGGTAAAGCCAGCCTCCAGCGAGGGGTGTCTCCCCGTGTTGATCAGAAGCCGGCTTTGCCTCCAGCTCTAGAGGTTGCCCCAAGGCAGCAGGGGCCTCCATCCCCAGCTGGTCCAATTCCAGGACTGAAATGCAGGAGCAGAACCAGACAAAGCCTGCGCAGAACCAGGCAAAGCCCACCCAGACCTCTGCCCCATAGGGAAAGAAGGCCAAAATGCCCATCTCGACCTTTTTCTCCATTTGGACTTGAATTTTCCACAGTGCATGCCACCCCTCCTCCTCTTAGACCCTGCGGAGGGGCTGCAGACAGGCAGGCAGCCCCTCTGGGTTTTGGCAGCTGGCCAAAACCAAGCATAGCTACCAGAGCCTGCTTTTCACCTCTGCTAAACCTGCTGCTGGGAGAGCACTACACCCAGATCTGTATGGGCACTGGTGCGTGCTTCAAGTGCCTCCAAGCACAAAGTCGTCCACCCCCTGACCTGTGCCATCCCTGGCACCACTCTGGCTGGGGTCTCAGCCCCATGGCCAATCATTCTGGCCCTATATAAAGGTGTCAGCCTGTGGCACCATCTGGGGAGGTCTCAGTCAGCTTGTGGTAAGCATTTGGGGCCCATGGGCAAAAAAGGTGCTCATTCCTATGTGCCCAGCACTTAGAGATGCATCCCCAGGAGGACAAGCTTCCTTTGCCAGCTTGCAGATGGCCAGGTAACTTCTATGGTAAAAAGCCAGCTGTCATCACCCTTAAAAATTCACCATTATTTTGCCCGAGACAGGAATTTGCCTAGAAAAAATCATTTTGCTCCTGCTTTCCTTCACAAATCTCTTTATTTTGAATGAGGTGATGCAGCAAAGGCAACGCTTGCCGGGACTGAAGATGCACACTGCTACCCATGCTGGCTCCTGCAGCGTGTCAGTGTCCGGGGTGCCAAGAGCCAGCCTGACTCAGGCAAGACACAGAAACACTCATGACATGTAGCTCCAGGCCTGGCATCCACTTCTTACTAAAACCCAGGTTTTCTGGGCTTCTCCTGCCTCAGCTGGTCATATGCTGAGAGAAAACCACGTCTATGCTCCTGTCCCGTTCATCAGAGCAGCAGCACCATGCAGACCTGCACAAAGTGAGCTGTCACCAGTTGAGACTGATGTTCTGGGAAACATGGGAGACCCCGTCTCAGGGCTCCTTTCGCACCTTCCCACAAGCCATCCCTGAGCACCTTGCATGGTCACGCAGCCTGACACGAAGCTGAGAGACACTGCCAGCGACAGAGGCGGCCCTGGGTGGGAACAGCCCTAGGGAAGGACTTGGTGGAACTGTGAGTGTAAACACCTGGAGCTCAGCTCCAAACACTGCTGCCCATCCACAAGGCTTGAGACTCTGCCTAGGCTGGAGAGGTGGAGGAACGTGAATTGCCCACGTCCTTCACCTGCACACACTGTCTTTTCCTCTGCGGGATGCATCAGCTGAAACACAAAGCATCTGTGCCCCGTAAAGGTATTTAAAGGGATCCAGACGCCCCACGCCCCTCTCCATTGCCTCCAGCCCCTCTGCTGCAGGGCAGCTGGCTGCAGCCTTTGGTGGAAACAACCTGTTTATCTTTGGTTGTTTCTCTTGAAAAAATAAAGCAATGAAGGAGAGATGCTTATCTTTATGACCTGCTGGAACTTTCCTTGCTGCAGCTTGTGCTGGGGGGCCTCTCGTCTGCTGTCTCCTCTGTAACTGCTGCTTCTGCTCCAGAATGGGGTAGCCCGGGCTCTCCTCGTGTGCTCTGTGCCCCAACCCCATTGCCAGCTTGGTAGCCTGGCGTCTTTTAAAAGGTGGGTGCTCCTGTCTCTTTGCAAGGGGGTTGTGCTAGAACTCTTCCAGGCAAGGTGCATGTCTGCAGGACCAAGGTCTGCCCAGTCCCCTGCTCCTCCTCAGTGGTGCCCCTGGGGGACAGCTGTCCTCCCTGCTTCTCTCCTCCAGCTCAGCATCCCTGCTGTTGTCTCAACCACAGATAAGCGCAGAGTAGGGAAAATACGCTTGAGGACAGCAAAATGGCTGGATGGTTTGCATTTGCTTTTCATTGTCTGCAAAATATCCAAGGAGGATGCTTGGCACCGCTTGGAGCAGGCTGGGAAGGCATCCTTGCTGGGAAGGGTAGTTGACTTTTTTGTACTTCTAGGAAAAGACTGCAGGCTGGAGCTGTCTCTGGTGTAGGGAGAGCCCAGCTGCGAGCCTTGCTGCATCCCAGGGCTGCTCTCAAAGGGCCCAAGTCACCCCAGAAGCTGTGATAGCTGCTGGAGTGGCATAAATAATGAGTATAAACAATGCATGGTGAAAAAACTAGCAGCAGGAGAGAGACTACCAGGGACCTCGAGGAGTTTGCCAGACATGTGCAAGCTCCTAGATTGGCATGGGTCAACCCCCTGGAAAAGCATAGATGGGGTCAGCCTGGCTCTAACCTTCACTGTGCCGTGAAGCCAGCCAAGGTATGTTATCTGGAGGGTATCCAACAAGCAAGACAGACCTCTGTGCTGCTTTGGGGTTTGCTGCCTACACAGAGGGAAATTGAAAGCATGTTCAGGGGAAAGGAGGGCACTTGAGAGCAGGAGGAAATTAAATGAAAGCAATTAGGGATGGTCTTTTGGCTCTGCGGAAGACAGGAGCTGCAGCACTGCTGCAGCTCGAAAGACCAGACAAGCTGGTGGAAAACAAGGCGAAGGATGAAAGAAGTGTGGCACCATGTGGGCACCTGGGGTTTGCTTTCCCGGCCTTGGGAGAGGATGGGGAGCGCTGCCAGCCTCATGCACTCCCTCCACCTGTACGAAAATTTGCATTGCCAGAGGTCAGTGTTCACAAAGGAGACTGTGGAGTCCTACAAAAATTAACTTTATTTGAATAAAGGGAGAGTCCACCAGGCATATTCTGGTGGGGTCTCTCAAATTGCTGGAGGACACAGTCTCTTTTTATCCTAATTTCCCAGACATATGTGACACTTTCCCCATTGGCTGAGGTACTCAGGAGAAACAGATTTCCTGATCCACCTACTACATGTTCCCCCTTAACATGTACCCCCTTAATAACACATATTGTGTGTCTCATTAACTTTATGCTGCCCAGAGTGGAGAAAATAGTATACATGAGCTTATTAAGCTGGTGCACTTAACCTAGAAGTTCAGAAGTTTAGAGTGTCCTTGTTTTTGCTGCTTAATGAGTAACATCACTTGCAAAGCCATCCACTTATAGAATCATCGAATGGCCTAGGCTGGAAGGGACCTTAGAGATCATTTTAATCCAACCTCCCTGTTGTGGGCAGGGACGCCACCTCTCGACTAGGTCCGGCAACATGTGAGAACCGAACGAGATCTCTTCTTTATGGTTACAGGCTGCATACTGCAACTCCCTCATTCGTAAAGACACCCCCATCTTCATCCTGTCACACCCAAAGCTTGCTGGGACCAGGGCTGGGAGCTGTTGTGCACCAACAATTTTCTGAGCATCTGCATGGATGTGGAGAATGGGGCTTAGAAGTGGTGCTGTCATCCACGGCAGCAGAAAATCACGTTTTCTACCTGGGTAGCTCATCTTTTTTGCCCTCCGGTGATGCAGGCTGGCCTGGCTTCTGCAAACTATAGGGGAGGGTCGAGCCCTGTGCTGCCACTGGGTGTGGGGTTGAGCGGGAGCCAGTGCTTCCAGTCTCCCCAGCTGGAGCCAGGGCTGTGTCTGGCTGCTACTCCGCTGTTCCTCGAGCGCCTGGTGCCTCCCTCCCACAAGAAGATGTGCCCAGCCTGACGAGCATGCTCCGCTCCTTGGGAATCACCCAGGCGACACGTTTTATTGCAGAAGAATGGAAAATACTCTCCGTCCGATTGCCGGAGGGGTTAGCATGTGTTTTTTCCACCCATTTTTCATGCCGTGCCTGCTGGATGTGCTCCGTGAGAAGCTGCATGGAAGAAGTGGGTGCTCTGTCCCCTGAGGTGTCCCTGGGGCTGGGGGTGGCATGTCCCAGGATGCTGGCACCTCACGGGCTGGCTGGGACAAGCACGGTTGCCTGCCAAGAGCTCATCCAGCAACTAGCAAGCAATGATTCTTGGGCATCAACACCTCTCATCGTTTCTTCTGTAGCTTTTTCAGAAAACCAGACACACACTCCTCTGAGTTTTGTTTCCTCCAAGAACAGGAGGACGCTGCAGATGTTTCTGATCTTTCTGGTCTGGGACAGTTTTATCCCCAAACCATGATGCTTCCAACCCCAAAAAGCCTACGCTTTCAGCTAAGTCCATTTTGTGAGTGAAAACTGTGCAGTTTTCCTAAAGAAAAGGTAAAAAAGAGCTCTGAAAGTAACTTTTGCTTTGTTCACCTCCAAGAATTCTGTGGTGGGGCTCTTGCCCCCAGAAGATCACGGGGATGCCCTTCCCCATGTTCTGAATATGTGACGTCCCAGCATTCTCTGGCACACCCTTGAGGAAAGTGAGAGCTGGTGGGGGGAGCAAGAGGGGAGGAAGCAGAAGAAGGAGTCCAAAGGCATTATCTCCTCTCCTCCAGCTCCCACGCTGCATCTGCAACCTCCCCTCTCACTCGACCCGCTCATCTTTCCTAAGAAGCCGAGCCAAGCTTTCCCACAGACCCAGACAGTTATTAGAGAAATATTATTACCAGATGGTTTATTTTTTTCCATAGGGCCAGAGGCCAGCGTGAGGTAACGGGGAAATTGTTAACTCACTCCACACCAAGCCTGCTTCTGTGGTTGTGGCTTTGCTGATGGAGCTGTGCCATGTCCTGGTCTACAGGGGGGGTGGCGGTGGGACACTCACAAACCGTGCACGCTATACTGATGAGGTGGCTGGAAACCCCCTCCTTGGACTGGCAGTGGCCCCGTGAGATGGCTTGAGAAGGCTTTGAAGGGCATAAGGGAAGAGCACGTCCCCAAACGGTGCTGGAAGGGAAGGGTTCCTCAAACTGGTAGGAGCAAAGCCCAGCTGGCAAATTGCACAGCGGGGAAGTTCGCCCCAGGTCAGATGAGCCAGCGATTCAAGTGGAGGAGAAGCGTCACGTCCTGGCTGTTCTGCCTCTTGCAGGGTGGATACAAGAGCTAGGGGAAAAAAAGGTGCTGCTCTGAGTAGGGATGTCAAAGGATTTGGAAGATGCTGCATGGCGTGGGTTGGCTCTTCCACTGTTGTTTTCTTCAGATGGGTGGATGGGTGTGAGACCTTCCTCTGGTGCTGCTGAGCCTGCTCTGTGCCCGTGGCAGGATGCTCACCAAGCGCAGCCTGCCTGAGCTGGGACAAATGGTGCTTTCCTGCTTAGAGGGGTTTCTCTGCTGTGGGAAGCTAGATTATGTCTTGTGCACTCAAGGAGTGGGGAGAAGGTGATGCAGCCAGCTGTCAGGACACTGGTGTGCTTCTTGTGGTTGCTACCAGGGAAATGTCAGTGCTCATCAGTTGTGGCATCTCCCGTGACCACATGAGAGGACAAAGTAGCCCCAGCTGCAGAAGATGGAGCTGGAAACCTCATACTTAGTCCTTTCCTGATTTCCAAAGCACCCTTTGGTTATGAAGGTGGTGGTGGGTTCATTCCTGGCTTTTCCCAGGGGAATCTATTCCAGATAATTTCCATATTTCCTATGGAAGGAGTATTTTTGATTTCTAAGTGGACTTGATTAAAGGGGAGGAATGGTTGCACAAAAGAGTTAATAGCAGAAAAATGGAGCAAACTCATTGTTTTCTTATTCTCTGGGAGGAGAAAAAGCCTAAATCCTGTCCCAAGTGCACTTTTTTTTTCTGCATCCCTGGAACGGGACTAGAAGTTCACTACTTGCTGTGCAACACGGTGCTTTGGGATGGGGAGCACTTGTCCCATGGGGCATTCAGGCACCATGGAGAGCCTCCCCTTGCCCATCTGCATTGTCCTCTGCCAGCAGAAGGACCCCCTGCTCCTGAGGGACCTGGTGTGGCAGAGCCATAGGGCTCAGCTTCACTGGTCTTGTCTGAAGAAGGAAAAGGCATGTCCTGCCCAGGTGTGAGTCCTTAGATTTTGGGACACAATGGCATGCTGCTAGAACCAGTGACAGCAGTGACTGTGGGCTCAGCCTGTAAACTGCTGCCCAGCTATTTCTGCAAAATTAGCCCACGCTTTTCCAAGGAAATGACCATTCAATGCCTTTGGGACGCTGCCGGCTCTGGTTTAGCGCCCCAGCTCTGGGAAAAGGCGTTTTAAAATGCTGTTGAAGCCAGACATGGATCCAAGCCCACAGTCCAGCTGGACAGCAAAGAGGACATAGTGCTAGATCAAGGCCCGTGGGGCTGGTGTCAGGGTGTCGGGCAGGAGTCAGGGTCCCCAGCGGGGTGGGGGGAGCCCTGCCTTGCTGGGTCCACAGAGCAATGTGCACAGAGTCTGGCAGGCTGCAGTTGCACGGAGCCATATACAGTCAGCAGGAACCTTGCACAAGCCATACCACTGCCGTGAAGTCTTCGCTGGCATGGCTAACTGGCCTCCAGCTTGCAAGGCTCTGACGGAGCAGGGGGTGGGATCAGCTCTTCTGCTGCTCGAGGTGATTCCCCGGGAGAGAAGGGGAGTGAGGAAGAGATGGAACAAAGAGGAAATGGTGTGCTCTGGTTCACAGCGTGCCTCTGCTGAGCTGTTGCATGCCGACAGGTCTCTTCCCAGCACCCCGGTTCCTGGGAGCCTCTGGCTGATTTTCAGAATCCCAGGTGAGCTCTCTAGTGTTGGAGAGCCAAATCGGATCAGATCCCCTGTGAACTGTCAGGCAGCAAGGTTTGTCCCTGGACACACTTGCTTTCTTGGAAAGCATCTTCAACAGGTTTGAGACGCCTTGAAAATTTGCCTTACGGTGTCCTCATCTCCTGGTGCCACCTGCACAGTGCTGCAAAGCCCAGCCACCTCTATGGTGCCTGGTTACCAGCCAGGCCCATGCTGGTACTTCAGCTTTTCGGCTGGGGGAAAAGACGCTTTCTTCAGCACAACAAACATCATGAGCTTGGCTGTAGGAAGTTGTTTCATGTTGAAACAACTGAAAAAAAACCCCACTCTAGCTCCACCAGTTACAAAGTACATCAGTGGAGGAGCCTGTCCACACCATAGAGGTCTGCCTAACAGCACTTGTTTCAACTTGAGACAACTTCCTACAGCCAAGCCTAGGATGTTTTCTCCTGATCATTCACACAGAGGTGCTGTCAGAGTAGTTGTGCATGAAAGGCGGGGTGATGGAGATGGCAGCCAGCCCTGCATGACCTCACAAAGCAGCACAGTGGGTCTCCTGTTGCCCTTGTGCAACCACCTTGTGTGCAAACTATTGCTACTGGTTGGGTTTGTGCTCTTGACTCTTTGCCCTTTGGAGCCATCCTGGACAACCCACCAATCTGCAGTTTAATGACAACTTTTGGTCCCCTCCTGTACTTTTGGGAGGAAGTTACAGTGGCAGCTGTAGCAGGCTCATCCCCCAGGCAATTCACCTCTCTCCCTGGCTGATGCTCCTGCTGTGATGAGGGGTTTGGCAGTACTCACTTCTGGGTCTGAGCTCAGCAGCATGGGACTTATCTCCGGTGCTGGCCGTAGAGACCAGAGTCTACAACACCTTGGGTGGCCTCGCTGTGGGGATCTGGCTCCCCACTGCTGTAGATCCTCAGGCTCTCCTGCCATCCTACAGGGTGGGAAGTTGCTCATCTCCAGGCATTCCGAAGGACTTGGGCTCTTGCTTCTACCTTCTGGGCTTGACAGCTTCAATCTCATCCCCACTCTCTGCCCTAAGCATGGCCCAGGGGTGTCATTCCCACCCTGTGGGGATTTTCTCAGTTTGTCTCTCAGTTTCAGGACTGAGTTGAGTAGAAAGACCAGAAAGTCAGGAAGAAAGGTGCTTCTCCAGGAATGGGGTTACCCCATTCCTGAGTAGCCTCGGGACAGGTCCAGCTCTGCCCTGCGGTGGGGACTCCTCCAGTTAGCAGGCCAACTCTCGCTGAGGTGGGGGTGGGATGGGAATGCCTGTTCCCCTGCACCAGCTTTCTTGGCCCAGGAGCCGAGAAGAGGAGTGTTCTGGAAGGTGCCCTGAACCCCTCTGCCCCACAGAGGGGGAGAGCTGACCCCCAGCGGGGATGCTGATGCCAGACACTGACTTTGCCAGGGCTCCCTGTGTGAGGCTTAAGGAGGTCTCACGCACTGACATCCAGGGTTCCATCGCAGGTACAGCTACATCAGAAAAAGGGTAAGGAGAAATGCCTCATTTGTTTCTGACTCACAGCTGACAGCCCCTGATCCCTCCCTCTGTCCTTGGGCTGGAGAAGTCTCCTCCTCACCCTCCTGCCTGCTCTTCCTCCCACGGAAACTAAGGCGAAAGCGGTAAAAAAATAACTTCAGCGACTCCTGCCTCCGGACCGTGGCCTCTCTTGGCTGCCGGGTTCTCCTTCCCTGCTTTTTTTTTTTTCCTTCGATCCAGCTCGATGGTAATCTGAACCAAGCGAAATGAGGCTGCGAGACTTTATATTCACTTTGCTGCTCCAGGCTGGCTTCCTGGGGGGAGGCTTGTACGCTCAGCGCCCAGAAAGCATCACCACAAATGCAGAAGGTAAGCCCGGGCTTCTTCCTCGGGGTATTTTTCCTCCCTGGGATCAGCAAGAGAGGTTTTGCTGCTGTTACTTTCCTGAGTGGACGCCTCTGCTGCCGCACACAGCAGCAGCTTTGTCGGGACGTTTGGGGGAAGAGTTGTATTTGCCGAGGAGAATGATGTAGGGTTAGACAAGATCTGCAAAACGTACCCACTTTTAATGTTTTTTGGGTCTTTCTCCTCGGCTCTGTCTTGTCAGGTGTTAGCAGTAGCACAGGAGAGGGGAATAACAGCTGATAACAGCATTCTGAAATGTTTTGATACTAGCTCTTAAGGG
This sequence comes from Trogon surrucura, assembly GCA_020746105.1. Lineage (NCBI taxonomy): Eukaryota > Metazoa > Chordata > Aves > Trogoniformes > Trogonidae > Trogon > Trogon surrucura. The sequence goes on along the minus strand of CM036621.1, from coordinate 46,103,372 downwards.
GCATTTTCATTTTTGCTCTCCTCTGCAATGAAATTTTTGCCAGAACGTGCCAGTAAATCATCAGTTTCTTATTGCGTTAATTGTTATCATGTCTCGGCTTTATTTTTTTAAGTGTTTTTCTGCAGCTGCCTATTAGTTTATATAATAACTGGCATTGGTGTTGCAAAGATATCCTTTTGGATAAAAAAACGCACAGGAAACCATTAAATGCCACAAAGTGATTTTTTTTCTGAATGCGTGCTTGATCTGGCTTATCCTTGACTCCAGAAGAGAAACGGGCAACCTCCCCCGTGCGTGTTTGTGTGTTTCATGTGGGGTTAGGATGTGAAAGCAGTGCCCTTGGCACCGGCTCTGGGAGCCTCCTGGGGGTGGAGCTGGGCTGCGGGCGGGCGGCGCGGGGAGCCCAGGCTGGGGGAGCGATGGAGCAGGGGCCGCCGCCAACTCCCACCTCACTGCTTCTCCCCAGACTGCCCCGTGGACCTGTTCTTCGTCCTGGACACCTCAGAGAGCGTTGCCCTGAGGGTGAAGCCCTTTGGGGACCTGGTTGCCCAAGTGAAAGATTTCACCAACCGGTTCATTGACAAGTTGACAAACAGGTATATCTCCTGTTTTGATTTTTTTTTGTTTTTTTTTTTGTCCGGGCTGCTTTAGACATGGAGACTGGTGCTGGGTGGGATGCTGAGACCGTGCTGTGTGCCCGTCTGCAGAGAGAGAGGAAGGAAGCAGAGACGCCAGGAAGGGGGTGGGAGCATCTCCTCCCTCTCGCAGTCCCGTGGCTGCCCCATTTTTGTTCTGTCCACACCGAGAGCAGCAGCATGCTTTAGCAGGGCTGCCTGCACTCGCCCTCAGAAAAGCAAGGGCTTGCTGGAGCAACAGATGTGGTACCCTGCCTCTGGCTGGAGGGCTGGTTATTCTGTAATAATACCAAAGTAATGCTGATCCCCATGCCACCAGCTGCTCAGGCTCAGGGCAACCTTGGTGACTGCTGGGTGACAGCAGGGCACCTCTGATGTTAAAGCCAGAACTTATGGGCACCCCACAGAGAAAACCCTCCTGGCATACCCCAGGACACCCTGCAGCATTGAACCTTGCTTTGAGTGCCCCTTATCCACCCCACTGCCCAGCAATTTATCTGCCTCTTCACCTACCCTTGCCACCTCCAGCCCAGGTCTGATCCCAGATTTTCGAGGGTGAGGGCACTCTGGGACACCAAAGCTCCCAGATCCCAGAGCAGGGTGATGCTGGAAAGTAGGAAGGCAAAGGCCATGGCTTGCCTGCTGGCAGGAGATCCTGCGATGCACAGGAATACCATGAGTCCTGGTGGTAACGCAAGATGCGTGCTGGTGCCCAGAGGGGCACTGTGAGGATGTCCCAGTCCTGCATGAGTTAGAGGGGCATCTCAAGAAGGTGGGAGGTGGTTAGCAGCTCACCAACCCATTGCCCAGGCAGGAGAGCTACCTTACAAGGCATTGAGTGACCAGGAGCCTCATGGTCGGGAGCAACCTGTCAGGCCTCCACCAATGCAGAGCAACTCTCTCATAACCAAGGCGCTGGACTTTGCCCAGATCCTTTGCTGGGTGCAGACGGATGGACTTCCTGAGCACGTCCCTGCTCTGGAGACATCTCCCTGCAAGCCAGAACTATGCATGACAAGCTGCTAGGCACCCACAGCATGCACAGAGTTGTTGACACGGGTGATGATGAGGCAGCTAACAGCAGTGGGGTGAAGGCCAGAGCAGTAGGCAATGCTCGGGTAGCTTTGGGAATAATCCTGTCGGGCAGAGAGAAGATGAACTTGGGTAAGTGAGAGAGCTGTGCAACTCCATCCCTTTGGGATTGGCCTCAGCATCCTGAAAAGATGGGGCATTGGCCAAAGCACAGGGAGCCATGATGCCCATGACCCAGGGAGTCACAGGTGCAGGCTGTGTCAGTGCATGGAATGGGGCTTCAACACAAATTCATTCTTCTCCAAGTCAGAGCATCCTTCAGAGGGAGACATCCCTCTTTGTTTTTAACACAGCCTGCAGTGGAAAACTTACTACAGTCCTGGGTGAGGTGTTTCAGCAGTCACCTGTCTTGCTCACACGCCCCTGTCTGCCTGGCTTGGCATCTCCTGCTCAGCTCCAGCCACTGCAGGCTGGTACCTCTTCGAGAAGCCAAACTGCCTGATCCCTGTGGACACCCGCCAGCTGCACCGCTTTGCCCTTCCACCTGCTGAACAAACTGCCCAGCTCTCGTGGCTGCACTTAGCACGCCCCAGCCTTGCAGGAGAGCAGGGAGCCCTTACAAAACCCTGCCGCATTTGGCAGAGGATTTGCGTTTCGCATGGCAGACCAGCGTAAGTGACGTGGAGGTGATGCCAGGATGCGGGCAAAGGTGCTGAAATCACGTGTCCCGATGTGTCCGCGCAGGTACTACCGCTGCGACCGCAACCTGGTGTGGAATGCGGGGGCGCTGCACTACAGCGACGAGGTCGTGCTCATCAAGAGCCTCACCTCGATGCCCAGTGGCCGGAACGAGCTGAAGAACCGTGTCTCATCTGTGAACTATATTGGGAAGGGCACCTACACCGACTGTGCCATAAAGAGAGGCATTGAGGAGCTGCTCATCGGGTAAGGCAGCGGGGCCGGGGCGGGTGAGGGGGGATGCTGGTGGTGTGACTGTAGTGGATGGTGGATGGGAGCTTCTGGGTTAGGACATCCCTGTGCATTGCACCGACCAGGACGGGCGAGAAGGTCACCTAGGCACGAAACAGGCACAGGGGAGACAGGTTGCTAGTGCTCTGGCTTTGTTGGGGTGGGACATGCTCCAATCACAGGCTGGGGCGCTGCCTGGGGTAAGTGTTCAGAGGTGCCCAAGCCAGCTAAATCTGTTGAATCCTTGAAACATCAAACACTTTGCCCTTCCAGTGGCTCCCATCACAAGGAGAATAAATACCTCATCGTAGTGACGGATGGACACCCCCTGGAAGGGTACAAGGAGCCCTGCGGAGGCCTGGATGATGCTGCCAATGAAGCCAAACATTTGGGGATCAAAGTGTTCTCTGTTGCCATCTCCCCCAACCACCTGGTAGGGACCATGCAGCAGGGGTGTGCCCTGCAAGGGTGCAAAGTGGCACCACGGGACTCCCAGCATGGTGAAGGAGTCTCTGAGGGGCACTCCCTGGAGGGAGGATGCAGGTCCCCAGAGTGGTCTCTGGGGATGAGTCCTGCACAGGTTCCCACAGGACATCCTCTTCCCTCCCCACCCTCCCAACTCTAGGACCAGCGACTCAACATCATTGCCACAGACCACGCCTACCGCCGCAACTTCACCGCCACCAGCCTGAAGCCAACCCGGGAGCTTGATGTGGAGGAAACCATTAATACCATCATTGACATGATTGTGAGCACTGCCTCCCCCTTCCCAGCCTGCTCCCATCACCTGCCTGGCTCACCCATCCCTCTCAACCTTCTCTCTTTGCTTTCTTGTCTTGCAGAAACTCAACACAGAGCAATCGGTGAGTGTCCCCAGGAGCCTCACTCCCCCACCCTGATCCTGTGCCTCAGTCCATCCCCTGAGGGTCACCCACAGCCAAGTGGGGCAGCCCCTGCCTGGTTCCTGCCAGCCTGGGGTGCTCCCCTGGTGCTGCCCACTGCCTCTAATGTTGTTTTCTCCTTCTCTCTGGGCAGTGCTGCTCCTTCGAGTGCCAGGTGAGTCAAGATTTTAAGACCGCCCGTCCCCTTCCCTCGCATCACCATGGCCCCAGGTTGTGCTTTGGTGGCTCGTCTAACTCATGCCTCTTTCCTGCAGCCTCCCCGAGGGCCTCCTGGACCTCCTGGAGACCCAGGCAATGAGGTGAGGGACCGACTGCAACTGTGCTTTTGGGACCGGAATGTGGGATGGATTCACTGGTGATGCTCAGAAGCAAGTAGGGTGCAGGTCCTAGGCACCCCACCGCTGCCCTGTGGAGAAGTGGGTGAAGACCCACACCGTGCTCCCATGTGGTCGTCATCATCTGCTCCCCGGTCTAGGGAGCATTGCTGCTACCATCCTCCCTGCTTAAACAGGTCATCGTTCAACTCCTGGGGATGATGTGCTAACTTTATTTCTGTCCTGTGTTGCAGGGAGAAAGAGGCAAGCCAGGTCTTCCTGGCCAGAAAGGAGAAGCTGGAGAGCCAGTAAGTAAAGAACTGGCCCTGGTGAATGTGGAAATGCTATTTTTTGGCCACTTATGGCCAGACCTCTTGGGGGCATCCTCACCAGCATCACCCTGTTTCCATGGGGTAGTCAGTGGTGTCACGGCCAGCTGTCTCCCTCCACAGCCATCCTGCCAAGCATTGGCTCCTGGCCCCCTTCTCTGTTGCTACAAGGCTTCCTTGTTCCTCACCCAAAATAGCTGTTCCTCCTGGAGGATACATCTCTGACTCATGTATGCCAGCCCAAGGGTGGACTCTGGGCTCCCTCCCGCGTCCTCTGACATAACAAGCACATCAGTGTTACAGGGAAAGCTTTGGTTAATAATAAGCTAACTGCATGAGGAAAGTGTTTCCCTCCTCCTCCCATTTTTTTTTTTTTACTAGGTACACTTATTTTTGGGAGGTGCATTTCTCCCACACACGTGAGTGTGCACTTACTCAGCTTGTACTCTCCCAATTTGGAAACTTGATGTCATACACACACAGAGTTTTCCTTCACGGGGATTTTCTGCCTTTCCCTTTCATCCCAGATGATGTGTCCCCAAGCGCCCCGTTTCCTTCACCCAAAGAAAGGGCTGGAGATCACGGGTCTAAAGGCATGTCTCCTGTGCCTTCCCCAATGATCCTGTGCTCCCAGACTGGAGAAACAAGAAGGGTGTTTAGGGAAGAGCCTCCTGTGGGAGAATATGGATGCTGGGGCTCAAGCCCCATGTCAAAAGCCTGGGGGGAAACCACCCCATGATGATGGTGGTGACAGTGTCTGCCTCCATAACACCATGTTTTTGTCCTCTAGGGCAGACCAGGAGACATGGGACCTGTTGGCTACCAAGGAATGAAGGTATGTGAGGCTGCAGTGCCACAGGTATGCTTCCTAGATGCTTTGTGCTGCCGGTGTTTTCATGCTCCCCTTTTTCTCTCTCCTTTCATGTCTAGGGCGACAAAGGAAGTCGAGGAGAAAAGGTGAGCACAGCAAGGATGTTGTGGGGAGATCTCTGTGTCTCGCTGCTTGGTTACCCTGGGCTGCCCCTGCAGCTGCATGGTGTTGGGGTCTGGTACGTGCCCACACATCCATCCCTCCCATCAGCACTGCCCGTGCCAGGAGCAGGGATCCGATGGAATCAGCCAGTTTCGAGCTGACACAGCCTTGGGGATCAGACAAGCACCATGCAGGGGGCACAGCCGGGCAGAACAGGGGGAATTGGTGCTGTGCAGGGGCACAGTGAATGCCTGGACCCTTGAATTGAGCTGGTATGGGGACTGCAGCACAGTGGAGGGGTGGATCTGCTCTGCATGGGGGTCTAACATCTCTCTCCTTCCCTTTGCAGGGCTCGAGAGGAGCCAAAGGAGCCAAGGTCAGCCTCTGCTTTTGCACCTTTTATTCCTTCTGCCTGATGGATGGGGGGAGAAGGGTCTTTGGAAATCATATCTTCATGGTCCCTGTTTTCTGTTTCAGGGTGAGAAGGGCAGGCGTGGAATCGATGGCATTGATGGCATGAAGGTAAATCCTGGCTTTGGAGCACATGGCTTAGACTGAGGATGCTGGCTTTTGCCCAGACACCTCTTCAAAGCTACTGTGGGATCTGGGAACAAAGCCAGTGTCACACGTGGCGCAGTCCCTTCAGAGGCGACAGGGCTGAGATGTCCTTCTCAGGGGCACTGGGATGATGGATGGGGTCTTCCACTGGGGCCACTCATGGAGAACTCTGCTTTGTCTGTCTAACAGGGTGAAGCTGGATACCCCGGGTTACCTGGCTGCAAAGGCTCACCTGGATTCGATGTACGTACCCCGTTGGTGCCCCTTGCACACGAATGATTTGGCAGAGCAGGTCTGCCGTGATGGTGCATGGAAATCGAGAGCTCCTCAAGAAGGGGAGCTGTGGGAGGGAGTGGTCCCACTTGGAAATATACCTGTAGACATGCAATGCTCATCCCAGGCATGGCACCTCACAGGCATCCCTAGGGTAGTCACTCCTGAGAACATGTCCACCCTGCTGGGGAGCTGTGGACCGGGCTGCCACGGCACACAGTCCATGCCCGATTTCTCACAGATAATGATATCAGCTTGATTTTCAGTGATTTTTGCCTTTATTTCCAACAGGGAGCTCAAGGCCCACCTGGACCAAAGGGAGATCCTGGTGCTTACGGACCCAAGGGAGGAAAGGTGAGCCTCTCTGTCCGGCCCCACACGGAAGGAGGGGTGACCCCCTTGCACTACTTGGTGACAAGCCTATGCTTGAGGGTGCTCCTTGTCACCGACAGTAAGATCTGGCTGGTGTGACTCACAGGGTGCCCAAAATTGACGCATGCCCGCAAGCCTGGCATGAGCATCCTTGAGATACTGGGGGGCTGCTGCAAAAGGGTGGCTCACGCTGGGCAGGGTGTTGTGGGGAGGAGTCGGCTGGAGGTGGGGAGCTTCCAGAAACCAACATGGGGGGCGCTGGGGCTTCTGATGGCCTCTGCGCCATGACGGAATCCACTGCTGGGCACTGGAAGCAATCTTGACGATGCCTTGTGCCCTTGTGAAGGGAGAGCCTGGGGATGATGGAAAACCTGGCCGGCAGGGGATTCCTGGCAGCCCTGGAGAGAAGGTGAGTGATGCAGCCCTGTGTGAGCATCCTCTGCCCTCTGTGAGAGGAAGAGGTCTCCTACGCCAAACTTGGCTTTGAAGTGGAGCTTACCCAAAGCTCTACAAGCATGCAGGGCTTTGCTCCAAAACTTGATGACTTGTCTTGTTTGCACCCCTGTGGCTTGTTCATGCAGGGTGCACCTGGAAACAGAGGTGAGCCTGGACCAGTAGGAGAGACAGGCGACGAGGTGAGTCCTCTGCCCTTTGCCCATGATGTCCCCTGTGCATGTTTGCTGGCCATCCCCACCATCTGACCAACTCCATCATTGCTCTGCAGGGTGCTCCAGGTGCCGATGGTCCTCCCGGAGAACGGGTAAGCGAGAGCAGTGCTCCAGGAGGGCACAGACAAGGGCTGGTACCAGGGGGAGGAGGAGGGCTGGGGGTGAGCCTGCTCAGAGGTGGGCAGTGAGGGATGGATTTACTGCTGCTCAGAGCAGGTCTTGATTCTGTGTTCCCACCGTCTTGCAGGGCAACAATGGAGAAAGAGGTCCCCCAGGCTCACCTGGCGACCGCGGGCCAAGAGGAGAGCCGGTAACTGCATCTGTGGGGCAGCTTTCGGTGTCTGCTTGCAAATGGGCTGTGCTTGGCAGCCAGGGACTAGAAATAGTTGCCCGGTGGCTAACTCCACCAGCCTGCAGGCCAGCAGGAAAGCTCAGCGTCTTTATCTGCCAGCCCAGGGAGGACTGTTGACAACCAGCAATCACCCCTTTATGCTGGCAGCTAACAACCAAGCAGCCAAAACCCAGAGGAGAGCACATCCAGAAAGCCAAGAGCGGGCAGAAGGGGGTCAGCAAAATCAGCTGATGGAGAGCAAAAGGGAAAGGTGTCCTCCTCCAGGTGCTCAAGGGCTGCACAGTGGCTCAGGAAGGAGGGCACAGGTGCCATTAGTGGAAGGGCAACACGCATGGGTGCAGATGGGAGCGGGAACAAACTTCCCTCCACTTTTGGGTGAGAGTCACTAGGAAAGTATTTTTCCCTCCTGCTGGGGGTGAGTCAGCGAGTGTGAGCGTGGGAGGGACAGGCAGGAGCCCTCATCAGGCCAGGACAAACATGTGGTAAGCGGCGGAGTCGCCACGCACACCGAGAAGGGACGAGGGGTGCTGCTGAGCAGGCTGGAGGTGGTGGGAGCCAAAGTGTCCAGCAGCAGCAGCCCGGCGAGTGGCCAGCCACCTCCTGGCACCGCTGAGTGGCCACCACCTCACCGCTCTTCCCCTGTGCCTGCGGGGAGGACAGCCAGTACCCACCACCAGCTCAGAGAGCGGGAGGTAGGGGTCTTTCCTGGGGAGGGGGCAGCTCTGGCAGCCTCCCCCTTCCTGTTGACCGCTTGGGGAGACGCACCGCAGATGCTTGTGGTGTGTGGGGCAGATGTGCGAGGGAGATGAAAGCACGCCAGTGTCCTGGAGTTAAATTGTTCAGCAGACCATGGGTTGCTTCCTTCCAAGTTTTAGTCCAAGCACGAGGCTGCGTAACCTTGCCAGAAATGTCTCCACTGGTGCTCAGGGCCCTTTGGTAGTTGCATTTTGTATTTACTGTTTGTCTTAGGTGTCTGGAGGGTTCTAGTTTGCAAGCAACAGCTTTAGGTTCCCAAGCTTTCAACCGCTTTCCTCAAGATTTTAGGTCAGGTGTGACTGTCACGGGAAGATTCTAAACACCTCCCCTCCCCACGGGCTGCGGGCTGCACACCCCAGGGTGCAGGCAGAACAGCACCTCACATAAAGACATTTGGTGCTGGCTGATCTCTGGGCGGCTTGACTGCAAGGTGCAAAGCTCTGCACTTAACTCATGCGGCCCTGGGAGGGGTAACGCTCTACTTTGCAGAGGGGAAAGCTTTTCTCTAAATTGCCAGAAACTTACAGCAAGCCCTTGGGCTGTAGGGATGGAGACCATGCCTCTTGGCTCTCTTTTTGCCTCCCTGACTTGCTCACTTCTGCCATGGGTCTAGATAGGGAAGGTGCCCCAGAGCCAGCCCAGGTCTGGCAGACACGCTGCCCTGCTGGGGCACAGCTCTGCTGGGCTGGTGGAGGGCTGTCCCTCTCCACCTTGGTTAAGTGAAAGTGGAACTGGGCTGTGTCCAGCCCTTGAGCATTTCCTTCTGTTGGAGCTGTTGGCGTGTAGAAACACCCAGACTCAGGTTTTCCAGGCTCTCCTGGGCTGTCACTTCTTTGCAAACAGCTCTAGCATGGCTCAGGGTGCTGATTGTTAGCAAAGGAGATGGAACATCAGCAGTGAGAGCCCTCCCCATCTCCCTTGCAAATCCCCTTGGCTCCAGAGGGATGGCATGCTGGAGGAAGAGAGGGTTGAGGAAGAAGACTGCTAGCCCAGAGTCTCTGCCCGTACATGGGGACAGCAGGTCCTTGGCACATAGACTGCCCAGGGCAGCAGCTGCTCTGGAAAAGCAGCCATGGTTGCAGATTGTGGCTGGGAAAAGCCACCACATGGTTTTGGGGGCAGGGCTAAGTCTGCAGAGCATTGCAAGATATATCTCTCCAGGTATTTACTTTTCTGGCACAAAATGAGCTGAAACATACTACCCAGAAGCAAGCACTCTCACCATTCAGAAGGTCTTCCTCTTAGGTCTTTTGGCTTCAAGGTGGCCACACCAGTGCCTCTTTCTCTCTTCACACCTTTGATAGTTTCCTATCCAGCTCCTGAATCTGCCTCGAAAACCTCACTGTTTGGATGATTGCATTTCTACCCAGCACGTGCTATCAGTGCTACATCCCTGCTCCCCATTGCACGCGGAACCCTCTGCACCCTACATCTGTCCATCTTTGAGTTTCTCATGCCCTCTGTGTGTGTTTTCAGGGAGAACCCGGACCACCTGGTGACCAAGGGCGGGAAGGACCCCTCGGACCACCTGGCGACCCGGTAAGAGCTTGGATTTACTTTCTGGATCCCAGGTCGTAGTGGTTGGGGCAGTGGCAACAGTGGGCATGGGGGCTTAACTGATGCCACAGCATCTTGGGGCAAGTTCTCAGCAGCTTCCAGACCAGGTAGCAAGGCTGGTGAAGAGGGGCAGGGATTTCTAGGAGAACCCAGAATATGAACAGGGCTAAAAAGCCAGAGGCTTGGCTGTTGGGCTGAGGACAGAGCAACCTCCACGCCATTTCCCAATCCCATGGAAACAGATGTCAACACATCTGACAGATTTGGAAACTGGCAAGTGCAAGCTGCAGCAACGCACAAAATGTTCAGGCCTGGGGCCAGACACGGCTCACCTCAGTCAAGGGAGTCAATGAAACATCTTGTGTCCATGAGGATAGCCTGATGGGGCCCCAGCAGTGTCCCTGACACCCTTGGCATCTGCAGAGACAGTCTGTCACAAAGCCAGGGTTCCTCAAATGTGCTTGCTGCAAGGTCTGGCCCTCCTGCTCTGTGGTCTGACTGTCCTTGTGTGCCTTAAGCAACAGATCTCAGACCCCACAGACTTTCAGGAGAGCAGAGCTGGCTACCTCCAGCCTAAGGAAGGCTTCTGTCCCCTGCACAACTAAATACTCTTTCTTCCCAAAGACTTACCCAGCTCCCAGCTAGTAACTCTGAGTCTAAAGGTGTTGCTGGGTTAATTCTTTGTGGCAATAGCACTGATTGCAATGGCCAGCAGGGTCTTTGCACCTGTGCAATCATCCTTTGACATCGCCCTTGGATGAGGCTCTGTGGAACAACTCCTCTCCTACTCATACCGTCAGAGTTTTGACAAAGCCCAGCATACAGGGGAGTATTGAGACAAACGCTCCCACACTGATGGAGCAGAACTTCGGTAAGGGATGAAGCGTGGAGACCAGCATGCAGTCAAAGAAGATACGGCTTTTGAACTCCTTTGTGCCCAACCAAGTGTTGCTAGTGAAGACCATGAAATTGAGAATTGTCGAAAACATGCTGTCTGTAGCTGAGCTCAGCTCCTGCCATAACCAAAGACCATCTGGCAGCATCCAGCTTGTTGGGCACTGCCACGGTGAGAGGTGTCATTTTGGGAGGTGGCCCTGGTGGAAAGGCAACTCTTTGTATGTGTGTATGCAATGGACTGGTTCCTCAGTCTGACACCAGTGAAGGACTGGAGCTGCTCTCTGTGGTAGAGGCTCATTCTAGGTTCTTCAAGGAAGGAGGACTGCACAGAAGAAGACAGAGTTAAGGTGGAGATGTGATGTGAACCTGGGAGCTGAAGCTGTGCAAGCATGGTGTATAACCAGGCTGGGACAGATACTGCCTCCAGCCAGCCTTCAGTAGTAGGGACAATAAGGAGAAAGGAGATAAAACAGTTACCCTGCTGTCACTGAGCCCGTGGGACAAGAGTTTTCCCTCCCCAGCACTGAACTTCAGTCAAACCCCTGTCAGAGAGGGAAGCATTACAGAAGCAGCTTCAATGCCTCCTCAGAGCAGAGACTGTCCCAGTGCCTCCATCACTCCAGGGAAATTTCAAGAGCAGTTGCAAAGCAAGGACATTTTTCCATGAGCTGAGGAAGAATGCTTTTTGTTGGCCAAATTAAAAATAAATGCATAACTGGGCTTGGGTAAGAGTAGCGCTTTGGCAAACACAAGTGTTTTTCAAGCCATGTTATCTGCAAACTCTGGCTCTTCAGTTGTGTTTCTCTTGGCAAGGAGAAAGGACTCCTGCTAACCTGTGACTCTCTTTCATCCTCTTTCTATCCCAGAGAAGCTAAAGGTCAGCATGCTCTTCCCTTGATCCTTGTGACCAGGTTTGGTGGTCCCTCTCTCTTCCCGGATATGGTGCCCATTCGTCCTGTGGTTCTTGTGGCTCTCAGAAAGGCAGTGGGCAGGGAACTGCTAAAGATTTCCTAACCCAAAATCCTGCATCTTCATAAACTCCTTCAGGGCCATGAGGGATTTGTGCTCTGTGCTACAGTGAGAACATGTATGGTCAGCATGAGCCAAGGGTACTGTGGATCCAACTTGGGCTGACGTTAATGATCATGAGTTCTTGTCTCTCCTTCCCAACTTTCTCTCTTTTGGGCTTTTGTGCAGAAATAAGGTCACATGCCTTTGAGTAGTTTACTGCTCCGCACTTCACCGAGTAGTTTTAAGTCCTCTGCACCCACACGTACACACTTACTTGGAAGAAGGGTGCATGCAGCATGCATGGATGTTTTGCATCAGCTTCTTACAGCTGCTGTCGTGAAAAGGAGCAGAGATGACAGCTGGAGAGAATTTCAGTTCTCTTAGCTTTCAGGTAGTGAGAAAGCAGCTGCAAAGCTGGGCTAGGCTGAGCCACTGCACTAAGCCAGCTCCCAAAAAGTTCAGAGGTGCTGCTGATGCACTGAAAATATGAAGGAAGCTCTTGGGCATGCACTGCTGCGAGCATTTCAGGGGTCAGGAGTCTTGAACTGGCATGCCTGCTGCAGTGGTGCCGGAGGGGCCAGCTGCCAAGCCATCATTCTCTCCCACTGTCTGCCTGCCTTTGCCATCTCCATCGCATGGGTACTGGTTGCACACCCAGCTCCACGTCAGATGCTGCCTTACTCAAGCATTTGGACCAATGGGCGAGAGCATCATTACCCAGTCATTGCCCTCCATCATTACTAACCTCCTGGCAAGTAAACCCTAAGAAGAGCTGCTGGCACTGAGCAGAAGGTGGAAGTGCTCCCTTGGATGTCTGTTGGAGCTCTAGGAGAAAACAAATCTCCTTCCACCTTCTTTCTTGTCTCTGGCCAGCCTCGCAGCTGACGGAGCAAGCGGCAGCTGCCCAGATGGAATGTGGCAGAGTGACAGCTTTGGTCTGTTCCAGCACATGCTGCCAGGGCTCTGCAGCCTCCTGAGGACAAAAACTCCCTGGAACCATGGAAGGGCCTCTGCCAGCCTGGCTGTGACCCAGACCTGTCTGAGACTCCAGGCGTGGGGAGGGTCTCTGTGGAGCAAGGTCTGTGTTATCCGGGGTCATATGCTCCACCAAGGACTGTTCTCTGACCCAAGGGCACCTCTGTCACAGTTGATGAGATGCCACTGTGCAATCCAGCTGTGCTTCACTGCTAGAAAGCACCATCCCTGCCTCCCTGGTCCTCTTCTCCACCAGGTCCCCTCTTAGTGGACTGAGGTGTGGAGGTGAGGGATGGCTTTAAGGGCCTTGGAGGCTCTGCTCAGAGGCTGCTCCCTCCCGCAGCCAGGCTGCCAGTGAGAGCACATGGTGTTCGATCCATGCCTGCAGCGTCACACCTTGGCCCAGAAAGCTTCTTGGTTTGGCTCATGCTCAGCAGGGATCTGGCCAGGACTGCCTCTGGTGGGGTCTTGAAGAGAAAGCAGGGCATAAGGATGTGTGGGGACCTGCAGCCTGTACAGGCAGGGGAGCACAGGGTGAGAGCCATGAACAGCTCCTGAAGCATCTCCTCACCTGCATCAAGTCCCATCAATAGGTCCTTTCTTGCAAGGTGACTCACTAACGGGTGCAAGGCATGAGGTGGATGCCCCCACCCATCCCATCACAAAATGAAGGGACTAGCCCTTCAGGGCAGGAGCAGGACCAGGAGAAAATCCCTGTTGCGAGAGCTCTTTGTGTTTCCCTAGGGTGAGGTTGGACCCCCAGGACTCAAGGGCTACAGGGGAGACGACGGTCCTCGTGGCAATGAGGTCAGTGCTGCTTCATCATCAAGTATTCTAGGGGCAGGGAATGAAGGGAAGACCAGGAGCTGCTGCCTGTTAAGGCTCTTCCTAAATCCCTCGGGTCTTTGAAACATGTTGTATGTTAAAACTCAGGTGCTAACATCCTGAGAGACACATCAAGGCATTTTTTCACGGGTCTTTAAGGCTGTGGCTACCTTTTTCACCACTACCCAGAGGCCATTTCATGGGGAGCGTGTAGCTACACCACAAGTCATGTGGCTTCCCATCACAGAAGCTGGAGGAGCTGCTCTCCAAGGGCAGACACCTGAATCTGCCAGCAGGTTTGATCCCCAGGGCAGGGGTCAAGCTGAATCCTAAGCCCAGATGTGGGCTTTGCATTTCTCTTGTATAAGTAAAATGCCTCCCTGATGAGCTTGTGTTGGTACCTGGTTGCCTCAGAAGGTATAGTTTTCCCAGCATGAAGGATGGTGCGCAACGCTCGACAGCTTCTTCTGCTCCTTCCAGGGCCCAAAAGGATTGCCTGGAGCACCTGGGCTGCCTGGAGACCCTGGCTTGATGGGAGAAAGGGTGAGTGGCATTTGTTTGGAGGAGTTGCATGCGGCATGGAAAGGCTGTACAACAGGCTAGTTCCAGACGTCATGATCCAACTTAAGGAGAAAATAAATTACATTTGCATACAGCAGAGATACAGGGAAAATTTGCAAGCAGCTTGCTTTTGAATATGCATCGTATCTACAGGCTCAAAGAGCCATATGCTGGGATATACTTCCCAGTCTGTTCTCAGCCTGCAACCATATGCCCAGACTTTGAAAGGGACAGTGTCACTCTCAGTGGCTGTGCAGGTCACACACAAGTAAGATGGTCTTTTTACCTGCCTGCACCAGTGTCCAACCCACCGGTCACATATTTTTTGCACAGACATTTTGCTGTGGAGATAAACTGTCCAAGGAGGACTGGATCCTGCTGCTGTGCTATCTAAGGAGTCTGCTTTTCATTACCTTACATGTTTCTCTCTCCCTTCCTAGGGGGAGGATGGTCCTCCTGGCAACGGCACAACTGGATTCACAGGCGCCCCGGTAAGTATTTTGTGCTTCTTTGAAACTTTGAGGCCGATATTTCTGCTTGTCTGCCCTAACATGCTTTTTTTTCCTTCATCCTCAGGGACGGCCAGGAGACAGAGGTGACCCTGGCATTAATGTGAGTGTGCTGCTGCTTCACACACGCAACAGAAATTGCCGTGGCCAGTGGTCTGGCTCCAAGAGCCTCTACACCAGCTGCATGGTGAAGCTGTCCATTCCGTACTATTTTTCAGGGAACAAAAGGCTACGTCGGTCCAAAAGGTGACGAAGGAGAAGCTGGAGACCCTGGCAATGATGTGAGTGATACGTATTAAGCTAAATCATCTTTTTCTGTGAACACGGTGCAGAAGCTTTGGGTTCGGTCTCTAATACTACCTTGCCTGTGGGTCAGAACCCATCAGACTTTGTAAGTCTGCAAGTGCCCTTTGCTGCTGAGCAGTGTCTGATGGCAAGGGGAGCTCTTTCCAGATGTTCTTGTCTGTGTCCAGCAGCTTATGGCTGGCAAACCTCCAGATCTGTTAGGTTGAGGTGGCTATCACCTCTGCAAGCTTTTGCATGCTTCCAAATAACACCAATGGTTGCACCCGTGCTGCACCGCTGTCTTGTGGAGGGAGATTTTCCTGGTGTCCATCTTGACCCTCTCAAGTCCTAACTTGTTGGGTACAACAAGCAATCTCAGATAACAGTGTTAAGCAGGGCTCGGCAGACATCCGGAGGGGAAGGTGCTGCACCCTGACACACACAGATTTGTGGATTTTGTTTCTTTTTTCATTCCAGAACCCAACCCCTGGCCCCAGGGGCATCAAAGGAGCTAAAGGCCGCAGGGGACCTGAGGGCCGCCCGGTAAGTAAAGACCCTGGCAAGGTTTGCACCGGTGAGCACAATGTGCTGGTCAGACGGAGCTACCAACAGCAGGGCTGGATGCAGACTTGCTGTGCCTGGCCCTGCTCACAGCAGGAGCAAGGTAGTTTGAAAATTCACTGCTGCAGCCTCATACACAGGTCTCTGAAATCCTGTTCATCACAAACAGGGCAGAAAATACAGGTACTTTTGCTTTATCATGAATGAAGCATTCTGATGTGGTCAGATTCGGTAGGGGCAAGCAGCCTTTTGGAGTGGACATCCTGAACCTGAAAGTGTTTCTGTTTTTGTTGAGTAGCCACTTACTTGTGTTGCCTCACATTGGCCAGGAGGCTACAGGAGAGGCATCTTCTGAGCAAACAATAGCCATCCATCCATCCATCCGCTCTGTGGGTGCTGTGGAGGCAATGCTAAGCTGTGTCACACATGGGGGGTGTGTGTGTGCTCGCTGCCTGTGGCATGAACTTGCCTTCCCACCTCGGTCAGCAAGGCACACATGGAAGTGGATCTTCTCCCCCCCCACCCCTATGCAGCCCCAGGACATTTGTGCAAGCAAGCACATGTAACCTGCTCAAAGCCCAGTGCAGGGGCCAGCAACTGGGAAGCCAGGAGACTTTTCTAGACTCTGCATTGCTTAGCGAGGTATCGGCAGAGTATGTCGTGTATGGGACTGGCTGCTCTTGTAACTACTCTACCCGTGCTTCTGTTTGACAGGGACCACCAGGACCTGTGGGGCCTCCAGGACCAGATGTGAGTGGGATGGGATCGAGGCACTGCTTGCTTGCCTGGTCTGTGCTTCTTCTGCCCAGCATGATGGCTCCTGGGGGAGGGTCACTGCTGGGAGAGCCTTGTGCTCCCAGGCTGGGTGGTGGCTGCCCCCCCCATTACTGTCTCACCAAGCCTTACTGGTCAGATTGCCTTCATGCCAGTCCATCACCAGCCAGCCCACTCTGTAGTGTGCCCCATTTGCACATCACTCATTTCCAGATCAGGACCTGCTTTGAGGGCACAAAGCAGCCGCAGAGGTGGTGGGCAGCACCTAGAAAGCCTTCACTGTTATTCAAACATTTTTCTACCTCTTGTTTTCAGGAATGTGAAATCTTGGATATCATCATGAAAATGTGCTGTGAGTATCCCTGTACCTCTCCTGCCTTGCTCAGTTCCTTGATGAGCAGGAGGTAGCAGCTTTTTCCATCAGGCAGGGCCATCCCCAGGCAGAGAGATGCATGGGCATCACTCCCCTTCCACAAATCATGACTAAGTCAATGAGCTGGGGGAAAAGTCATCCCTGCAGCTGGGACAACAAATCTTTTGTGTGTTGCTGTCCCTTGTCTTGACACAGGGACTTTCAGCTTGATCTCTAGAATAGGTCACCCAACTCCGTTTCACTTGTGCATGCTGCAGACTGGTTTGCTCTGTCTGTGACTCTACATGCACATCTACCTCTCAGGCAAATTGCAAGCAAAATTGTGTAAAATCTTTGTGTGGACCATTTCACAATTTTTTAATTTTTTTTTTAACTTGAATAGCAGGACCTGACTTATTCCCTTGGTTCTGGGGTGTCCTGCCATGGGGAGCAGCTGCAAAGGGTTTCTGGCCCACAGTCAGTAAAGAAGTGCTGGAAGGATGTAGGGTATATAAGGAACTGAGTTTGAGCTCCATACTCTGCTGATTTGCTTAATCCCTCCAGGATTAGCTTTTATTTTTATTTAAATAAGAATGCATAGCTGTGTGCAGACAAAAGAGCTCTGCTGCATCCAGTGTTCCAAGTCAGGGCATCAAACTCTGAAACAGGAGAGAGATCTGCATGGAGGGAAACCTCCATAGGCTTGAAATTGTCCAGACCAGGTGTCTTTGGGTTTGCAGAAACACAAACCTGCAGTTTGCATTATTGTGTGGAAAAAAACCCTCGTGTCAAGCATTTTAACATTCTTTCTTTCCCTCCTTTCTCCTCTAGCTTGCTGTGGTGAGTGTTATTTGGCAAAATCGCTCTGCAAACATTTCCTAGCCCTTCTCCTCGCTTGCACCCCTCTCTTTCCCTGCGCCTTGCCTTTGACTGTGGAGACAGGGTGAGAGCCTGGGAGGGAGGACTGAGCCATGAGAAAGGCAGGGGAGAGCAGCGAGATCTCTGTGAGGGTGCTGTGCAGATTCAGAGGCTACAGTGGCTGGATCCCCCAAGAAAATGTTGCTGAGGTGTCTTGTGCAGGCAAACTGCAGGCAGATTTTCTCCACCCTTTTTGTGGTTGAAAGGGATGTCTGTGGATCCAGCTAGGTCCTCCTTCCAAATCCTGTGCTTCTCTGCAGAGAAATGTGCTGGGTTTGAGGTTTTGGGTTTTTTTCTCTGATATTTAATGGGCTGGGTTTGCAGTCCAAAAGCTTGAAGGAAGAGCTAAAGGGCACATGATGTCTTTAAGCCATGGGAAAAGAGAGCAACAAGCTGAGTCAGCCTCCTTCAGCCCACCAGTGTCACCTCTGTCCTCCTGGGCTGGGTGAATGGAAGGAGTGAGAAGGCGTATGAGGAAATGGATTTTTTGGAATAATTACTGGGTGGTTTAAAGGTGCTCACAGCTTGGAAATGCTACAAGTCTTATAAGGGGTGCTGAGCAAAATGCAAATGGCAAAATTGGTGAACTGACTTTCAAGTCTTCCTATGCAGCTCTTTTGCCACTTTATTTTAGCACAGTGCTTTGCTGGTAGATAGAGCATAGGCACTCATGCGGCCAGGATTAACAGCAGATGTCAGCTGCTTGCTTTGGTACCGTCCCCACAAAACACGCTGCTCTGAGCGAGCTGCTCGGATACAAAACACGAGCCCCTCCACCCCTGTGCCTTGCTGCAGAGTGCACCTGCGGTCCCGTCGACCTTCTCTTCGTATTGGACAGCTCAGAAAGCATTGGCCTGCAGAACTTCCAGATTGCCAAGGACTTCATCATCAAAGTCATCGACCGTCTGAGCAAGGACGAGCGTGTGAAGGTGAGATTTTCAGGTGCTGGGACACACTTGTGTGCACTCATTTGTTTTTCACTGCAAGTTGAAAAGCTAGGAGATGCCTCCACATCACAGAGCCTCCACGAGGCTTAGCTTCAAGGGTGCCAGTGGGTTTAGTCTTGATTCCTCCCAGCTTCATAAAGTGACAGAGAAGAGACAGCAGTTTGTTGTCCCAAAATATAGACATTTCATTCTTCCTGGGCAAAGGGACTCTGCTGTGGCTGTGAACTTCTTCCGTGTTCCAGAGCAGATGTCTCACAAAGCATTCATATTATTAGTCCATTTCTCAGTCTTTTCCATGTCCTGATGAGCATTTCAGGTGACTGGAGTAGATAAGACATGAGGTGTGTTGCAACTTCCCCAAGCTCCCTGCTGGTCAGGGCACTTCCCGGGCACTGTTGTCTGCCCCCAAGCTTGAGTTCAGTTCACCATTTAAGCACACTACTAGAAAGGACCTTTGCAGCCCAAAACAGCAATATTGTCCCAGGAGTGAATCTTCCAGTAGGAAGAGGAACACAAATGCTTGCTCTTCTAACTCTTCCCTGGTAACACACTGTGAGTGAAAAATTTCATTTGTCTCGGTGATTTTGGAAGGGATGTTTGAGATCCAGTCTTTCTTTAAGGTATACCAAACACCTCTGTAGTTCACAGGCTGTAAAGCCACAACAACCTGCCACTGGACACATGTGGGCATGCATGGGTCTCTTTGTCTAGAAAAGAGCTATTGACAAGCAGAAAGGCTAGAGCTGGGCAGCAAAACCACTGGGTTGGGTGAAAAACACAAGTTTTGGAAAAAGCGCTATTCCTAGCCACCCACTGTGGCCAACAGCTTGTGTTGAGACCACTGAGCCAGGAAACCTGGTTCTGGGTTTTGTTTCACGGGCTGGCACTGACACTCCTGATGGGGCTCCTTCTGCCTCGATTAGGGTGGAGGAGAGGCAGCAGAGCCTGCCGTGAAGGCATTCAGTAGAAACCACCAGCTGGATTTCTGAGCTCTCCCCAGAGGTATCTGACCCTAACTGGCTTCTGCTTCTTCCAACAGTTTGAATCTGGGGAGTCCCGTGTGGGTGTTGTCCAGTACAGCCACGGCAACACGCAGGAGCTGGTGGCCATGGGGGATGCCAACATAGACAACATCGGGGCACTCAAACAGTGAGTCTGGGGGGGTCTCGTCTCATCATGCAGAGACCTGACCCAGGGATACCTCCTCCCACCCTCCATCTCCAGGCCAGCAGCGCCTGCAACTGCAAGGGTGCTAAATGTTCTTTAGTGGAAAGTAGCAGTTGGTGGCGTTGTAGGTGGTGCTGAGGCCAAGGAGTTTGCCAATTTTCCACTCAAAGCCCCATGCAGAGATGTTTCCCTGTCTTGTGTCAGAGACACATGTTCGCAGGGACCCCTTCAGCATCCATGGGGCAGAGCTTCCAGGCTCACTGGTGCCTGTTCTTGCAGGGCAGTCAAGAACCTGAAGTGGATAGCTGGGGGCACCTTCACTGGAGAAGCCCTGCAGTTCACCAAGGAAAATCTGCTGCAGAGATTCACCTCTGACAAGCGCGTCGCCATCGTCATCACCGACGGACGTTCCGACACGCTACGGGACCCCACCCCGCTCAATTCTCTGTGCGATGTCACCCCGGTAAGGGCACAGGGGAAGAAGAATCATACTGCAGGCAACTGGCACACAGGAGCTGTGCATCAGAGTAGTGCCGGTTCTCATGTGTTTGCTATCCAACAATAGGTCAGGGGTGGACACATGCCACTAGAAACACTCACAGAGTGACAGGCATTCAAGTTTATGAATGCATTAGATGATGAATGCATCTGGTGATAGACTTTAACTTCCCTGCAGGTGGTTTCCCTTGGGATAGGTGACATTTTCCGGAACCCTCCAAATCCGGATCACCTGAATGACATTGCTTGTTTAAGCAGACCAACCAGGCCAGGACTATCTATTCAAAGGGACAACTACGCTGAGCTCCTGGATGACACCTTCTTGCAGAACATCACCTCATACGTCTGCCAAGGTGGGTGAATGGTTGTGGCTGGAGATAGTAAGGTAGTGAGGATTGCTTCAATCAAAGGGTGATTGGATGCAGGCTGTCCTACCTTGCTTTCCCCCAGTTATGCTCTTAAGCAGGTATTGAGGGATGATAACAGTGTTCAAGGTTTAGTTAAATAAGGGATAAGGACATCTCATGTCTCAGAACAGTTTGCAGCAAGGTCCAAGTCACAGAATGAAAGAATCGTAGAATCATTTGAGTTGGAAAAGACCTATAAGATCATCGAGTCCAACCATTAAGTCCTCTCCTGATGCAAGGACATCATTTTTCAAGCACGCGCCTCTGTAGCACCTTGCACAATGCAGCTGTGGCTGTGGTGAGCGTTTGTTCCTTCTGTGGCTCCGTGGCAAGCTATAGGAGGAGTGGTTTTCCTGGGTGAGCTGGTGACCTTATTCTTTCTAATTTTCTTAACAGAGAAGAAATGTCCGGACTACACCTGCCCAAGTGAGTATTGGCTCCTTGTGCCGCACAAACGGGTTGTGGGTGCTGTGGTGGGAAAAGAGGGAGTTTGTGTTTGTGAGGATGCATAGCCTGGAGACCTCTTGCAACAGGGAAGCTCCTGGACTGGAAAAGCGAACAAGCCTTGTCAGACACTCACAGGGCTGCTCACACACATGCCAGCCCAGACTACCTGGAGTAAAAGCATAGAGAGTTGTTTTTCTGGCACCTCAAACCTTGAGAGGAGGCTGTGCCAATTTTTAGCCTTCACAAGCTTTAGCTGAGGCAGATGATGAGATCAATTGTTATATGATAGTGGGAGCATGAGGAAAAATCACCACTGTGGCAGTGATGTTTGACAAAGGTGCTTGAAAAGTGAGTACAGGGAGGAGTTCTGTGGGGTACACCTCCAAGTCCAGAGGTGTATACAATCCTCAGACTCATCATATAAAGAAGTCAGCCTTGGCAGATGCACTGGTTCCCCAGACATGCAAGGAAGCGCTGTATGTAAGGACCAAAAGTCACTAAATTATCTAAACTAGGTAAACACCTGGTAAGCATATCTTAAACCAAACGAAAGAAGGAATTAAAGCGTAAAAGGACAAGTGTAGACAGTGCTGGGGTAGAGAAAACCAAGCTAGCAAATACCCAGAGAGCGGCTATTTCCTAAGTGTGACAAGGCAGGAAGCCTTCAAGAGGGCGGCTTTCTATGGAAGTGGAAGAGGCAGGAGGAGAAACAGAGCATAACAAGCCCTGGGCCTTTCCCCTTGCAGTCACCTTCGACAGGCTGGCAGACATCACGCTGCTGGTGGACAGCTCCACCAGCGTGGGGAGCAAGAACTTCGAGACCACCAAGAAGTTTGTGAAGCGGCTGGCGGAGCGGTTCCTGGAAGCTGGCAAGCCTGCCGACGACTCCGTGCGCATCTCGGTGGTCCAGTACAGTGGCAGGAACCAACAGAAAGTGGAAGCGCAGTTCCAGCACAACTACACAGTCATCGCCAAGGCCATCGACAACATGGAATTCATTAACGACGCCACAGACATCAACGCTGCTCTGCGGTTTGTCACGGCACTGTACCAGCGGTCCTCCCGTGCCGGGGCGAAGAAGAGGGTGCTGGTGTTTTCTGATGGCAACTCCCAAGGGGTCACGCCGAGGGCCATTGAGAGGGCTGTGCAGGAAGCTCAGCAGGCTGACATTGAGATCTATGTGCTGGCAGTGGGCAGCCAGGCCAACGAGCCCAACATCCGTGTCCTGGTCACGGGGAAGAGCGCAGATTACGACGTGGTCTACGGGGAACGCCACCTCTTCCGTGTGCCTGACTACACGTCTCTGCTGCGCGGCGTCTTCTACCAAACTGTCTCCAGGAAGATCGCTGTTGACTGAGTGTCTGGGTGGGTTTCTGCAAAGGCCCTGCCTGCTTCTGTCTCGCCTAAAAATGAAAACCAACAAAACAAAATTAACAGTGTTCTTGACCAACCCGAGGAATTTGTGTTTATGCAGATAGCCGTATCGCCACAGCCCCACTGTGTGCAATCCTTTTCCTTCTCCCCCTGCTTCATCATCTGCCTCTCTACTCCGCTAGCCTCGAACTTCCCTTCCTGCCCATGACTGCCTGTCCCTCTCCACAGCAGGCAAACACACCTAGCAATAAGCTGCCAGAACACCAATAGCAACCTCATCCCACTGTTTTTTGCCAAGAAAGAATCCGGATGAGGAATTTTGTACCACTAAGGACTAGCCTAGTCTTATAAGGCTGATTATGCTCTTTTCAGACACAGGGTTTTTTGTTCGTTTGCTTCTGTCTTCCACACATCATCTGAGCACTTGTCCAGCTCACAATGGTCCTAACCCAATGCTGTGCTTCACATGAAACATTCAGTGCTTCAGCAAGCTTTGAGACAGGATCGTTGTCATGACTGGCAAGTTTGGTTTGTATGTCTCATGCTTGTGGCAGGAGGGCTGGACTGCATTATCCAAGCCAGGTGGAAGCATCTCTGACCTCCAGTGCCATGAGATGAGGCACTGACTTCCCAGGGCTGGGGTGGAGATGGGTGGTGGACACTCAGTGCTGACACTCCCATTCAGCGCAGGGAAGCTGGGCACCGACCAAACGAAAGATGGAGAGCAGCCATTGGGGAGGGGAGAAGTCCTAGAAGAAGCTACATAACTGCACTTCTTCACTAACTGATCTCATGGTCCTACAGTGAAACCAGGAACCTCATGAATAACGTGATGACTTGTGTTATAGTCCACGCCCCATTCTGGAAAATCTCTCTGAGCCCAGTTAGTGGGATTTTTTTAATATTTTTTTTCCAAAAGTGTCAAGCTGTCTAATTCCCAGTGAGCTCTCTGGGAGTACTGTTTCTATAGGGCCATCTAGGAATTAGGCACCTGGGCCATATGGAAACCCACTAACTGTACTATATATTGAATTAGGGCCTCATCCACAGCCCAGCAAAGTCAAGGAAAAGGCTGCCATTATCTGCCAGGGTCTTTGATTCACGCCCTACAGATATACTGACAAAGGTGCTATCGCTACGTGGGTGATGTGGCCCTTGGTGTTTACACAGTTGTTTCCAGGACCACTCTGAAGATGTGGTTTGGCTGGGTGAGATTTTGTTTCAGCGCTTCCATTGGTGCTCTTGCTACGAATTCATGCGCTTCTGAGAAAGCAACAGTGATTGCCAGGTATTGGCATCCCAAACTCTTTACTCTGTACCCAAAAAAAAAATCCATTTTATGTGTTAGTTTTATTTTATGCCTGTGTTTTACTAAAATTGTCAACTTTGGAAATTTGCCAAATAAATTGTTTTCCACAGTCTCGCTGGAAGTTTGTCTGACTTGAATTTCAAGGGATTTGTTCAAAAAGTCACTTGGTAAAATTGAGGTTGCTGGGACCTGGCAGGATTCCAGCAGAACTTCTCACATAAAACTGTAAGGAATAGAGAAGAAGAGATCTATTGCATTTGTATCACAAATGTGACTATTATTGAATACCTCAGATTTGAGAAATACTATGAATTCTCTTCGTCTATTAAATAGTGCATAAAAATGTGAGGAGAGCACGAAGCCCTCAAAGGATGGGAAGTGCTTATGCAACTTCAGTTTCTCTTCTGATCGCAAAAAAAATCCCCAACACCCTGCACAGGTAGGTACTGTTGTTTCCAGAAGACCTGGTGTAGAGGTATGGTGGTCATCAGGTGAAGAGGTAAGCTGCACTTGCTTTCTGCTTATGTTCATCATCTCTCCATAGTGCCTGCTTCCCTGGGTATGCGGGGATTTTGTTCTGAAGACAGGGCTACTGGTGGAGGTGTCAAACATCTCATCCAGCTTTGCCAGACTCGTTTCTCCCCAAATGTTTGATTTCCTTCCTAAAGCAGCTCTAAAGGATGCGTGTCTTTGGGGAAGCTCCCATGCTATACCTGTACATCCGAGGAGCTTGTTTCAACCTTTCCAGGTGGATGTCTGCACAGTCACTTCTTCTGTCCACTTGTGGACGGTGGGCCACATTCATGTCCTCTTTCTGTGACAGAGAGGCACTGCCTTGCTTCCCCCCTTGTCTCACGTCCTCTTAGTCATGCTCTCTCCTGGCCAAAAGTGTCGGCTGAGATGCTTGTTGGGCTCTCTGGCTGCCCCGCAGTGCCGGAGACACCTCGCTCACAGCTGGAAGGTCTGAGGAGCACCTCTGGGAAGGCTCTGCGGGTGACTGCAGTTTGTGTCAGATATCCCACTCTTCCCCTCCACAGAAAGTCAGGAAAAAAACGCTTTTGCGTCTGCCCTAATAAAGGCAGTTATTGTTACAGCTAAAGAAATATTTCTCAAAGGTTCACTCCAGTCTTTGGCGTGAATCATCCAGGAAGGAAAGGAGAAATGTCTGGAGAGCTTGAGGATGGAGAAATCTCTCTCCGACTTTGGTCTGGTTTGCAGCTTCTTTGCTAAAAAAGCAGGTGGCAGAAGGAATTTTTCCTGCTTCTGCACATTTTCCCTTCCTCCTCCCTCCGCTGCAACCATGCCCTTGTTTTTTTTTCTTTTGACTGAAAGGGGAAGAAAATTCCAAGCCAGCAAAAATTATCACTTCGCAAGGCTCTGTTCTGAAGTATTTGTCAGTTTTACCCCCGAGAAAAATCTAAACATTTCCGTTAAAAGTCCAGTTTGTCCAGAAGAAACACAGTTTTAAACAGGGCCTGGTGAAGAGCTGTCTTTCCCAGAAGAAAAGCACCAGCAGGGATTTTTCAGTAGTGCTCAATGTCATGTGTTTGGGCATGTTGCCTTGTCTGTCCTCACTCTTGTGCACTGTCCAGGTAGAATCACGGGATCCCTTGTTAGGTGTTTGGACCAGAGTAGGTCCTGATATGCTGAACTCATTTTATCTTCCATTTCTGGTTATATTTACTTCCCTTTTTTTTCTGTCTCAATTTTTATGCTTTCATTACAGGGAAGGTCAAAAATGCCTCTGCCTGCGGGGCTGCTTTGTTAAACTTCAGATGTTCTCCAGATGTTTAGCAAGGGGGTTTATGTAACGACGACAGAATTTGGGCCACATTTCTGTTTTCCTCTAACTAAATTCTCTTCATTTGAGGCAATGCTGATTCACAGCCCTTCATGGGAAGGTGATGGCTGGGGATGGAGGGGATTGCTGAGGCCACTTGATCAATGTGGTAGGACTCCTAGAACACATACTCCAGAAGCAATGCAAAAAAATAACAACTTGACAGGCTGGAACAGCACTGTGGGACTGCAATCCTAAAGGATAGAGAAAAAAGAGAGGTAAACTGGTAAGTGAGAAATGAATATCCTATCTCAAATTGTATAACTGTAAATAGCTGCTCTGGGATGGTTTTGAATCACTTTTTCAAAATTATTTAAGACCTTTTCCAGTGCCTACGATTTTCCCAAGGAGCAGAGGGTCCATTGTCTAGCCTCTGCTAGCTGTAGCAGCAGAATAACTGAATGTTCAAACGTCTCTCGCTATCCTGGAATCTGGGGCTTGTTTTAGCTCTATTATTCACAAATGTGTTTTAGTTTAAGCTTTGCATTGTTTTGTCCAATTGCATGGATCACCCCATTAAAAGAAATCATATTGTATAAGGATAAAGAATCATAGAATCATGGAATGATAGAATGGCCTAGGCTGGAAGAGACCTTAGAGATCATCTAACCCAACCTCCCTGCCATGGGCAGGGAGGCCTCTCCACTAGATCAGGCTACTCAAGGCTCTGTCCAACCTGGCCTTGAACACCTCCAGGGAGGGAGCAGCCACAACATCTCTGGGTAATTTATTCCAAAATCTTGCCACCCTCGTGCTGAAGAATTTCTTCCTAAGATCTAACCTAAATCTATTCTCCTTCAACTTAAACCCATTTCCCCTTGTCCTATCAGTGGACGCTCTTGTAAAAAGTCCCTCCCCAGCCTTCCTGTAGGTTCCCTTTAGGTGTTGGAAGGCAGCTCTTAGGTCCCTCTGAAGTCTTCTCTTTTCAAAACCGAACAATCCCAGCTCCCTCAGTCTGTCCTCGTAGCAGAGGTGCTCCAGCCCCTGGATCATCTGTGTGCCCCTCCTCTGAACACACTCTAACAGTTCTATGTCCCTCTTATGGTGGGGACACCAGAACTGGACGCAGTATTCGAGGTGGGGTCTCAGAAGAGCAGAATAAAGGGAGAAGAATCGTGATGTACGTAAGCTTGTGGGCAAACAGCAGAGGAGAGACTGTAATCCATTAAGAAATACAAGGTTAGCACACAGAAGTAGTTCTGAGCAAACTCAAGACTGTAGAAGAAGCCCACTCCCTCCCCAGCATACGGTGACATCATCATACTTCTCCAGGTAAAGGATTTGGGAAGCTGATGGCCTTCCATAATGTTGCATAGGGTGGGGGAGCATCATGATGGCATGGGGCAGCTCTGGGACATGTGTTTAACAGGTTTAGGTTTTGCTAGTTCCTATGAATAATTAAGTAATTCAGATTATAGATATCTAAATAATACATGGACTAAATATGTTGTTATGTTGTGGCTAGGCTAAGATGTTAGTTAGACAAACAATGAATTTCTAGATCCGCACTTGACAGCGTCTTCTTCAGTTGCCTGTAGCAGGAGAGATGCTGCAGTCAAGTAGCCCAGCAGCTGCCTTGCCAAGAAGCTGAGACAACTATTGACATATTCTGAATTGAGCAATCAACGCCATTTATTTTCTTTTTCTTTGTTTTTCTTGTTTCTTTTAAACAGTTTCTTACAGAAGTGGTCAGCCCTGTTAGACACAGAAACTGCAGATGTGTTAATGGGAGGACCCTGAGACAATGACACGGCCTTCCCAGTGAGAACTGGGAACTTGTGGAGTGACCCTCCTGAAATATCCCTGCAGCCCTTCCACCTGCGCACTGTCTCAGCAGAGCAGCGCTCTTGGTCCCATCCATTGCTACAGACACCTGCAGGAAACACTTCTCAGCTTTGTCATCCCTATGAAAATGTTAGAGTTTAACGTCCAAGCCATGAACCAAACAAAAATGCAGCTGGGGTAATATATTTTCTCGGTGGTAATATATTAAAAAAGGAAAATGAAATGAAAAAGCAGAAGCTGGAGGCAATGCAGATGCATCCTACCCCATACATCATACTCCTGGAGAAATATTTTTGTTCTTTTTTCTTCACTTTTGGTTATGGCACCTTGTTCTGGGTGACTCCAAAGGTCTTGAGAGACAAACCGTTTCTTGAAATAAGTTTTCTAGTGGTGAAAAATTATGCAAGAAACTTTGGGGGGCCATCTGTTTTTGCAACATTATCTGATTTGACTGAACAAAGCATATGTTGTAGCAGTCCTGGTATAGCCACAGACTTAAGGCTCTGTTCAAAAACAATCTGTTGGCCAAATAAAAGATGCTCCCTCATCAAACTTCGGTTTGTTTAGTCACCGAAACACCAAGAAACAAGGCATGAAGAGGTCGTTAAACTCATTTT
This sequence comes from Trogon surrucura, assembly GCA_020746105.1. Lineage (NCBI taxonomy): Eukaryota > Metazoa > Chordata > Aves > Trogoniformes > Trogonidae > Trogon > Trogon surrucura. The sequence continues at coordinate 46,075,623 of CM036621.1, read as the reverse complement.
TCCACCTTGAAGATATGTTTAACCCCACAGTTTGTGTATCTGTTCTCTGGTCAGCTGGATATTTGCCTGGGCTTGAAGAGCTCTGAGCACAGAGGTTTTACCATGCCTGTGGATGGTCTCTTTTAGAGCAAATAACTGGTGTTATTCACAGTGCTGCAAATCATGGAGCTGGTGCTACATCTGGAGAACATGTCCTAGTATCCAGCCTAAGTTACCTATTGCTGCCCTTAAGCCTGTTACTTCTTGCCATCTCCACTGTGGACACAGAGATCATGTTCCTCCTTCCCTTACAGTGTCATTTATCAGCTGAGGGCTCTTATTCTTGCTTTCTGTTTTCTCTCATGACCTGAATACCCATCTTTTGTTCACAGTGCCAGAAGCCTGCAGGAGCACTTGAGGGTAAGGCTACAGCAAAAAGTCCAAAGCCCTGTTCCCAGCCACGCCACCAATGGAGAAGCTCCTTGTAGTAGACATGTTCATCACAGCAGCAATCTGGAAAAAACTTCTTCAAACTGGTAAGGGGTCTGATGGCAGTGGGGATGTCCCCTTACTCCTCGGTCCTGGGTCTGCGTGAGGGTGTTTTCATGTTATCAACAGTCTGTGTGGCCAACCTTTCTCCTTCCGTTGGCCCACAGGTTAGTTACACAATGATTATTTAATTTTGAGACCTCTACCCATCATAAAGGTATTGCAGGGACAGAGCAAAGCCTTTCTGATACCCTGTGGGGCAAGTTAATAACCTAGACTAGGCTTCTGGCAAGAGAACCCTGAGACATTTGATTTTCACAGTTGCCCTAGAAACAAGGAAGGGATTAAGGCACAAACTGTCTGTAGCCAGGCAGCACTGAAACAAAGTTTGTGGAAGACAATTTCTGGTTTACATGTGGATCAGTATAACATGCTCAGAGTTAGCCATCTTCAGTAACAGGCATATTCCAACCAGAAGAAAATAAATTTTGAAGCTGAAATTTGAAATCTGACCTGTTATCATGGAAAATACGGGAGCTCAGAGAGCTCCCAGTCACAGAGGAGAGGCCAGGAGATGCTTGACAAAAGGAAATAAATAGCATTCTTCTGCAGAACCAAACGAGGAGGAGAGACAGCCTGTCAGACCTTGTGGTACCCACTTCCCTCAGATGTGTGCCCTGACATGCAGGAGAGTCTGCCTGCTGCAGCACCATCCAGAGATGGCAGAGCCCTGAAGCCAAGGATCAAAAAATCCATCGGTGGGCTTTGTGCTTCCTGAATCACTTAGTTTTAAAACAGCCAGCTTTGCAATGACCCATGTCTCTCAATGCTCCTTCTCCTGCCCATCGGGACAGGGTCACCTGCTGGGGCTGTGTCCCATGGGGAAAAGACCTCAGGCTGCTACGGCATTGAGAATCACTGCCAATGGCCCCAAAAGCCTCTGTAAAGAAGACCAACTGTACATGAAATGGAACAAAACATACACGTCTACAACAGTTTTTTACATCAGCATGTGAGAGGCTGCAAAGCCTTACAGTAATTTCAGGCACCTACCGAGACTTGTCCTTTCTAAGCATACCAGTTTTTATTCTGACCTCTCCAGGAGACGTGAGATGAAATACCAAAGCACATTTACGTGTTTCATAGACAGCCCGGAACGGGCAGCTACCAGCAGCTACCTACCTGGGCCTCATCCAGCATCTCTGGTGGGAAGGCAAAGCTCCCCGTCTTACCAAACCTTGTCTTTCAAGCTCCCTCCCTGGAAAATCCTGTCCTTTCCTGGAATGATCTCAGGATCATCCTTGTTACCGCTTCATTTTTTACTTTTCTCTGAGGATGCTCCCTGTTGGCTTCTGGGCTAAAAATTGCTAGAAGTAGGTAGTTTTGTTGTTAATCCCTTCTTATCCTCTGCATGAGGGGTAATGGCTTTTTGATGTTCTTCCAGCTTTCCAGAAACAAGCTTTTCTTGTGTTAGGACTGGAGGATTAACTCCTACCGGTGTATTAAACCTCAGATGTTGGTGTAAGCCAGAACAGGATTTCTGCAGTGTTACGAATGCATCTCTTGAAGTCAGACTGAACAAAATCAGACATCAGATGCCCAGCCCCACATTGCGTGACCTCGTACCGCATTCAAGGCATATCCAGCAGACGTTGGCTAGCCCTGGCAGCACGAGCTCCTTGCCCATGGAGGTCAGCCAGCAGTTTCAAGACACGTCTTGCAATAGACATGGCAGGCAAGCAAGGAGCCTGCAGCACCCTTTGCCTTTGTTGCTACTGCCCCAGTCCTGGCCTCACACAGCTGATGGGAAGAGGCTGTGAGTTTGCAGCATCCCACTTTGAAAGAAGTTTTTTCTGCATAGCTTAACTCTAGCATCCTAAACATGATCCTGAGGTTGCCCCTAAAGCTTTACTCTGTCTTTTTTTTTTTCTTCTGCCCAAAAACCCCATTCTTCAACTAGCATTTTTCATGGCTAAAGAGAAAGCAAACAGGGCAGGAATAAGTGTGCAAGGTTGGCACCTAGATCCCACATTTTTTCACTGCTCCAAAAGCACAGCGAATCTGTCAGACTGCAACTGGTGTTTCCTGGCTCAGCTCTAGAAAGCAGTTCAGACCTTCATAAACATGGATATTAGCTCGAATCATTTGTCCATAACTTCTGAAGTCCCTGTAAATCCCTCTCTTGCTCTAAAAAAAATCCAAACCCTCAGAAGCTACAAAGTGTTTGCTCCTTTGTCTGAGTCATGCTTCTTTCTACATAAATGGGAAATTTAGTCCAAATTGTTTCTGAGACCTCTGGATTTCTGATTGTACCTCTGGTGACAAAATTATCTCTGTACACGAAATTATGTATTGGGTAACATGAGAGCTAAACACGGTTACGTACAGTATTTTCCACAGGACCTGAAGTACTTGAGATTTTACAAAGGTAGCTTGTAAAACCAGTGTGTTTGCTTTTCTAGGGCAAGCCTGTCCTGGATAAAGCTCAGGCCACAAGCAGAATGCTGCAGTTTTTTCTGGCGCCGAGAGCCTAGCATGGAAGCGCAGGGCTCATAGTTAACAAGATGCAGCTGAGGGCAGCTGGATGAGTCCCATCTGGATCTCCACAGCTCCTTTGAAAAGTGTGTCAAAAGGGGTCTGGCGCGCAGGGGAAATGAGAACATGTGGCAGATTGCTGTGCTTTTGAAACCAGCCATCCCAACAACAGCCTGGGATACAACCCTAACGTCACAGCCAGCGCACCGCAAGGTCCTGACGAAAAAGTTGTTATTTACTACCTCTTGTGTTGGGGCTTAGGGTTGGGCTGACAGATGCTTTCTAGCCCCTCTCCCTCCCCAAAACAGGAAGGGAAACAGAATAAGGCAGAGAGGCTTATGAATTGGAAAAGAAAACAAAACCAGCTTTAATAAGACAATAATAGTACTAAGAAGGAAATAATAAAAATAATGAACTACATATAAGAATATATAAGTCTGATATCAAACCCAGCTCCCCCCCGATAGCCATTGCCGCTGGTGCTGCAGAGCAGGCAGCCCTGGGGAAGTCCCAGGCTCAGTGGCAGAGGGGAGGGAGCTGGATTTTTGTGAAATCAGGTTCAAGGGCAGAAGACCAGATGGATTCTTCCTCAGGTGTCGGCCATTGAAGAAGAGGCCTTAACTCCCATGATCGCTCAGTTTTATACTGGATATAATATTCATGGAATGGAACACTCTCGTTGGTCACCTGTCCCCTCTGTTCCTTCCTGGAGGTGCCACCTTTTACTTCCTTGTGACTCTTCTACTTCTTCCCAGCATGCCCAGCATGGCACACAAGATCCTGCAGTGACCTTGGTCGTTACAGGAGCAAGCATAAGCAAGACCCTTTCTGCGTACCAGCCCCTGATAATAACTGTGAATGTCAGGTGTTATCCCTTCTAGTAGCAGACACTGGTGGCCAAACCACACTGCTAACTTCAGAAAGTGCAGCCTCTTAGAAGAGACTGAGCTGAAAAGTAAAAATTACTGAGCAGAATCAGTTCTGTTTATCTCAAACCAGGACATCTTGCAAGTCAGGAGCAGACTAGCTTTGCATAAATTTCCCTCTGCAACATCCCTGGGCCTCACTGGTCCCATCCCATTGGAAGACCCGTGCTGGCTGCTGGAAGACCATGTGCTCCCCATGGTGCAGGAGGAGGGCTGCATGCAAAAATGGCAAAATGTGCTTCCAGCTTGTGTGATCTGGCCAAAGGTCTCAGGGTCCCTGCAGTTTCCAGTTTCAGCTGATGTCTCATCATCTAGCCCACGCTGTTCCCTTTGCTATGCAAGACGGCGGTCTTGCTGGCTCATTTGCAAGCAGGTGGGTGTTGAGAATTTAAACCCAAAGTGAGTGGTTCTACTCTTCATAGCCACAAGGGAATTTGGGATTTCCTGCCAATCCAGAGTCCCTTTGGTTGACATTGTTGCATGTTTAATGCAGGGCCTGGGAAGCCCTTCATCCATGTGGCAAGACATGGCCAAGAAGTGCTCTGCTGGTAGATGCTGTACCACTGAATGGTGAGTCAACTGTGGCATTCCTTATGCAGAATATAGGTATTGCCACAACCCAGGAACTGCCTCATCCAGTTCACGACAGGCTGCAGAGCGGGCATTCTGGTAGGCTCAGTCTGGCTGCTAGACAGGTACCAGTGAAGCATGGAAGGCAGAAAATATGCTATCTGGGAAGATTTTCTGTATCCTCGTTGGTGTAGGGGAGGGAATTAGCAAGAGAAGGCAATTTGGTATGAGAAACTATAAGACAGCAGTTTCTGGGCTGCATAGCAAAGACAGATATGACCTTGCCGTATCTGCATGGGATCATGGAGGAGTGCTGTGTCGAGTGTTGAGGTCTGCAGGATGAGAGAGATGGACATACTGAATAAGGTCTGTTGAAGGGCTATCAAGATGAGGAAGGGATTGGAACATCTCTCATACAGGGAGTGGCTGTGAGAGTTGGAACTGGTCGGGCTGGAGAAATCTCAGGAGATCTTATCCATGTGTATCAATACTTGATGGGAAGTAATGAAGTGATGTCCAGTGACAGGACAAGAGGTAACGGACCAAACCGAAACACATGGAATTCCACCTGAACACAAGGAAACACACTTTTTTACACTGAGGGTGGTCAGACACTGGAACTGGTTGCCCAGAGACGATGTGTGATCTCTGTCTGTGGAGATACTCAAAACCCAGCTGGACGTTGTTCTGGGAAGCCTCTCTGGCTGACCCTGCTTGAGCCAGGGGGCTGGACTGGATGATGTGCAGAGGTGCCTGCCAGCTTCAACCATTCAGCCATGATTCTATTGGTCCTCATTTCACCAGAGGCAACAGAAAGTCATCTGCTCTGCCTGCCTGCAGAGTCCTGGGCTAATCAGGGTTTCAGAGGAAAGCATTCTGCAGTCCCAAGGCATTACATGAAGCAGAGTGAAATTAAAGAGGGATCTTCTCCCCTCTTTAGTGCATTACTTTGGCTCATAAGCGTCTCAGAAAGTGCAGGATAAAGTTTATAAACTCTGAAATGGTTCCTGGCTTCTTATTTCATGATAATCCTGCTGGGTTTGGGACCTCTGCTTCTCCAGAGCACTTGGAACCAGCTTTCAGGATCTGGACACCCCACTGCTTACTAGCTCCCACTGTCTTTGTGTTTCTGGTGACCAGTTTCTACCTGGGGATGGTGGGGGAGTGAAGGCGGGAAGAAAGCCGTGGGGTTTTTGTCTATGTGAAAGAGCAGCAGCTTACAGAAAGTACAGGGTCGTGTGCTGATTCTGCTGCTTAGTCATACTGCAGTAACTGTAATTTGGCAGCTGCTCTTACCCCATTCCTTGCAAATGTTTCCATTTATGGCTGGGATTTTTATTTCCTTTTGCCACTTACATGGAAAGCCTCCAAAAGGGGAGGCTATAGGTTTATGTTCAGAGAAGCCATCAGTGTGTATTTATACCTTGCATTTCATCCTGGAGCATGACACCCAGGATGCTCAAGGGATTCATTAGGGATGACTTTGTCCGGAAGTGGGTGCAGTGCCTATCTGGTGGCAGGAGCACATGTGTCATCACGGTTGTCAATATTTTCCTTGCCCGGAGCTCAGACACACTGTGAAGGAGAAAGCCGCGATGATTTGGCCTGGTTGTCCCTGCTCGAAGCTGGGTGCTTTGCTTTGCCCTGCCAGGGACACCAGAGACAGCTGCGTGAGCAGGCAGTGATGGAGACCCTCGGGGCTGTGCCCATCCTCTTCCCAGAGCTGTACGTCCTCAATGCTCCTTGCTGGCCTCCAGGAAGAGAGGCTCCAGTTACACAGAGACACAGCATGTGGAATCCAGGTTCCCTCCATGGGTTACAGATGTGCAGGTTTATTGATGCACTGTGCTCCAGCAAGCCTATAGGAAAAAAAAAAAAGCAGCATTCCTGGCTTATGAAGAGTTTCAGGGCAGATAAAATAGTCGTGATCCGAGCTGGAAAAGGATTGTGTCTGTTGTGAGCTTATTGCCGTGCTAGAGATGAAGTCGCTGCGGGAATGACCCTAGGATGCAGCACCCCCATCTTGCTCTTGCACCTTATCTGGCATGCTGCTTCCCTGCGCCCTGTTCTCATGGATAACATTGAGCAGTAGGCTGAGAGTAATTGAGAAAAAATACAATATCCTCACCCAGGGCACCGAATTGGAAAAATAACTGATCTTTCATTTGAGGCCAGATTTCAGCAAGGCACTGAAAACCCTATGCTTTTTTCTCCCCCTCTACATACTTTCATGATAATTCAGTGTGTGCCTCAGGGAAACCTGGACTGTCCAGCCAGAGGTGGCTGCAAGTGGAGCGGGACTTCCCTCCCCTCCCACCCTCCAGCAAGGCAGAAAGGGTGCAAAGACTGGAACACTGACCTGGCAGACTCCTCTTCATCAGGTTATGGATAATCTCTCCACGTTTGAATTGTTTCCTTTCAAACGTTTGGCTCGGTTCTGAGTACTCTGTAGAAACATGTGATTTCTGGAGAAACCTTTTGAAAACAGAGCATCGGGTTTTTTTTCCCAGCCAAAAATGCCTAATCTTCACCAGAGTCGATTCCTCTACAATCAGAAAATTCAGCTCCTAAGAACATGGAGCCACCGTGGGAAGAACGAATGCATTGTTATTGCTGGGCCCTGCTGATGAGGTCCAGTCTACAGCTCTTGGCTTTCTGGCCTCTGTTGTGACAAGGCTTCAAGAGCAGAACGGGAGCCATTTAAAACCATCATGTCATGGCGCAGCATACCCCACCCCATGTTTCAGGTTGCAGAAAGTATGTGTGTTATTTCTTTCTCGAGAGCTTGAGTCCTAGCCCAGGTAGGGAGACAAACAGGAGAAAAGCCCAGATGTGTGACACTCCATGGCTCTCTTCCCAAATGAGGATCCAGACCTGAGATGGGTCCTGCTCTAAGCCCCTGCCCTGGTGGCCTGAATCTGGGACCTTCACCACATGCAAGATCCAGAAGCACCAGCCCAGGAGCCACAGCAGAGCTATGCTGTGTGCCAGACCAGGGGAAAAAAGTGCCGCTCCACCTTAGGGGGTGCCTGAGGCTCACCTCAAGGGTTGGACTCAATGATCTTGAAAGTCTCTTCCAACAGAAGCTGTTCTATGATTCTAAAGACAGAGTTTGTAGCACATCCATGTTCAGGTTGTGATGATGTTAAAAGACTTTGTAATGAATGTGTATTCAAATGCCAGCCCTTAGATACGTGTTCCCCTGAAATGTGGACTTTGGGCTGCGCAAAAGCAGCTGCTGGTTCTGGAAACATGTTTTCACTGAAAGCGGGACTCAAGCCGTCATGATGCTATTGAAACTGGGGCTGGTACTGCTCATGGATACAACAGCTCGGAGGTAGCAAACCCAGGCTTTAATTCCCCCTGGCATTTCTGGCTCCGGTTCTCTCCAGTGTGCTCTCTAATGGCCAGTGCCAGTCTCTGCTCTTGCTGCTGGCCGGCAGGGACCCCGCAGGGGTTTTTCTGGCAGCTGCAGCATCTGCAACCCAGGCTACAGAGGAGCACATGTAGACCTGGCACCTCCCGTGCTCCCCTGTCTCTTCCCAAATGTTTCGAGAGCAAAATCCCAGACCAGAGGAGAGCTTGCTGTAAGCACGACGAAACAGGACAGAGGTTTTGCCAAAACCAACTGCTGCCTGCTGTCTCCTGCTGCCAGACACTGCCAGCCCCCAGCCCTCACCCGAGGAGAAGTCTGTTCACTGCCGGCCAAGCCGTGGTCTCTCAATGGGATCCATGTGTTCTTAATGAGAGGTCTGGAGAACTTAATTGTCCCTGGTCTGGGGTTCTCTATCAAGCACTCCTACAGCCTTCAATTATCTGGATTCTCCAGAAGGGATGTGAGAGGCTGATTTCCCCTCAGGGCTTCCAGCAGCTCCTGCAATCCTTTCCTTCCCCATTTCCTTTTTCCAGCACCCTTCACCCTCTTTCACTGTGCTTGCCCTTGCAGCTCCCTAAGGGTGGGCTGTGCTAGATCACATCTCGATCACAGGTGCACCTTTCATTTTTTCTTGCCTGACAGAGGTGTGCTAAGCAGACAGGATGTCAATTCTGCCTTCTCTAGGCAGCGAAGTGTGCAAACATGAACAGGCTTCTTCTCAGAATGCTCAGGTTTGCCTGATCTCGAACATGGTTCAGCTGTTAAGCCTTGAAGCTTCTCCTGTGAGCAGACTGGTGAGCCTGCCACAATCACTACCACGATTTTAGGACAGGCACAAATAATGTAATTCGTGACTTCTTGGCAGGGCACATTTTTTATGCAGTCATACTAGTTACACTGGTGTGTGAAGAGACATTCGGGTAGGTAATGTCAACCATTTCAGGACCCTTCAGACCGCCAGAGTGGTGCAAGGGAATCTCGATGTAAAATGAAAATCAGGTTTTTGTGCCCAAGAAGATAATTCTCTGTCTTCATATTTCAGTCTTTGTGGATGGAGGCTGTCAAGAGTCTGAATGGATGAAGGACAGAAGGGAGGGTGAAGAGCTGTGTAAAGGACAGTGAGCGCATGCCTGTATTTTCACAACTCCGCTGTTAATTTTGTTTATCACACACTGAGGCTGGAAAATCTCAGGCCTCTTTAGACTGGAGATAAGCATTCGAGTTCCACTGGCAGTCTTAGTATAAACATAAGCTGTTATTTATTGTGCACATGTAATCAAAATTATTTTATTTGATGTTGGAGGTTGGGCTCACATTAATGCTCAGATGAAGCGCACAGATGTTCAGTTACCCAGGTAAAATGGTGTGTCATATCCCTGGCAAAAATATTTTAACTTCCTTGTGAACCTGATCTCTTGGGCTGATTTAAGGTACCGTCAAAAAAAGAATACAAGGAAGGACAAACTATTGCTCTCCTCCTGTACCTCTGCGTTGCTGACCTGCTCTTCAGGGTATTTGCTTGTTTTGTCTCAGAGGAATACAAGTTAATAATGCAGCATATATTTTGGTTCTGGTTTTTTTGTTTTGTTTTATTTTGTAGAAGGACCTTTGAACTCAACTCAGAGAAGAATCTTTTTCTTTACACTGATTATGTATCTAATTATGTTATGTTCTTTACATGCATAAAACTCCTGTTCACATTTTTATTACGTTCAGCACAAAAAAAAGTTGTTTTTGTCAATAGTAGCAGATTAGCCTGATGGCAGAGGAGAATTTTATTGCAATGTTGTATTTGGCCAGGAGGACACTTCATTGCAGAATTACACATTTCTTGAGCATCATTCTATAGCTACAAATGAAACGAGGGCCTCTAAAGTTTTGTGTTAGAGCAAAAATTGGAGCACATGCGTAAGGGAAGAGGAGTTGTTAAGCATCGTGCCAAAAAACAGACGAGCAATGCTCTGCTGTACGTGACCTGGGAAGCTGGGCTGAGAGCTGCACAGGGTTCCCTGGATTCACATCAAATATGTGCAAAGCAGCAGCCGTTGAACAGTGGAAAAGCTCTGCAATCCAAGGAACAGCAGCTGGGTTGCTGCCCACCACGCTCCTCAGGACAGGGATGTCTGGAGAGCAGGGCAGATCCCTGCAGCCTCTACCCCAGTGGAGAAAAGCAAATCCCAGGAGGGCTCGGCATCTAAAGTCTGTTCAAGGAAGGCTAGAGACATGCTGGGCTTTTGCTTTGTGATTTGATGGGTGCGGATTTCATAGGTCTCTGTCGCACCGGTTCGGAGACACGTCTGTATGTCTGTGGCATACACTGTTAGCAAGACCTGAATTAGATGCAAAATTTTGGGGTTTATTTTGCAAATTATTATGATTGCAAATTGACTCTTTTTTTCTTTTTTTTTTCTTTTTTTGTCAAATTAACCTGTGACAAATTTGGCCCCATATTCAGGTCACAGAAGGAATCATGCTGGTATCTCTTTCTCCAGGACTGGACTTGTCTGACAGAGAGTTTGGGGGCAATGTCATTAGTAAGTAGCTAGACACAGCTTCTTAGCACTGCAGAAACTCCAGAAGATATTACTGTTCAGTCTTACTTGTTGCTGTTGTTTACCTGCACATCGTCTTAACCTGTCAGTCCCCAGATTCGTGCAAGCATTGATCAGATCCTCTTCTAGACCCTTGTTGGCCCCCTTGTTGCCTGCATCCAAAAGATCCTGTGGTTCGGGAAGGGAGGGATTCGGTTTTCCTTTAACATCTATAATAAAAATCAAAAGCTTACGCTGTGGTTAGGGAGAGAATCAGCTGGCAGAACTTACCTGCTGCCTTCAGTATTGACCTGAGCTCACGTTTGACTGCTCCACTATTGCACCTGTGTGCTAAAGCATCCAAAGTGAGTACAGTCAAGCTCAATTCTCAGCAACTCCCACCCACCTTCTGGACGTTTGTGAGGGTTACGGCTTTTCAAGAAGCTAAACTCGGTGTTTTTTCTTGGTGAGTGTCTTTGGCTACAAGTTGCAAACTTGAAGTCAAAGTTTTTCACTTAGGACCTGAATCACAGGTCCCTAAAGCCAGGGGAAAGTCTCTCATTGTCTTCAAGGTGTGATTTCCTTTTTCACATTTCCTCCCTAATTCCTTTTACTGGTCCTGTGGAAATGGGAATTACATACAATCTGTCCCAAGGATTCAGCTCCATAAAAGGGCTGATGTTGGAACCATTGTTTAAGCCTTCAGGACAGGAGAACAGTGCAGTTGCAGAGGGACAAAACTGGGATTAAAGACAGGATTAGCATTTCAAACAAATCAGCTCCAATTGCTGAGCCCTCGTGTGTCCTTGCCAGGCCACCAGACTCCTGGGGGAAGCCACTCCAACCAGGGCCAGTCTCCTCCCAGCCCAGCAGCCCACACTGCTGTACCCCCACATTCAGAGAAAAGGGTTTCTTTTCCTATCTGATCCCTTTCAGCCCCCTCTTTTCCCAGGATAACGCACTAATTGATTCCTTTCCTTTCTATTTATACCCATTAGTCATTGCAAAAGTGTCCCCCAGTAGATTTATGGTTCAACATAATGAGTATGTCTTGAGGGAATATTATTCATACAGTTAGCTGAAATCTAACAGAGAAAGTCTATATTTTATTTGTAACTTTAGCCAGAGCAGTCATTTCATGGGGAGACAGTACCTCCAGGCTCCAGCAGTGAAAAAAAGCAAATGTTTAGATAGAAGTTCATCAGCAGAAGAAGGAAACTGAGATCTTTTTCTTGGGTCTGTCTGTACATAGTGTTAAGGACCGTGGGTGGGGTGGGATGTGACTAAGTTCAAAAACGTACGTCTTTTTGAACCATCACTGGTAAAAGACTGGGGAGGGGAATGAGGTTTCCTCTATAAACTATGTGGTTTTTTTTCTCTTAATTTCATGGAAACACCACTGTAAATTTTTCCTTCTCGTTTCTCTGGTGACAAAAAAAATAAAACAAATGCAGCTGGGTCATTCTGCTCTCCCTGTATTTCACCATGAAGCCCCAAAGACACAAGCTGTGTGTTTTAACTCTTTCATTACCCTGGCTTATGAAACCAAAGGTAGTTTAACATCTCCACAAAGATAGCTCAGGATTATCCAGCTTGACAGTGCAGACCACAGAGGCATCAGCTGCCTCGTGGAGGTCCTGCTTTGCCAGGGAGCTGGAATGCAACTGCTTCACTACGCAAAAGCTCTTCCCAATGAGTCAACGAGTTTTGGAACTCGACCGTCTTGACTGGCTGCATGGAAAAAAATGTGCTGCAAGACATGAAAGCATCAAAAAAGCACGAATTGTGAAACTAGTAAAAGGGGATATTTTCTGGGAGAAAGGGTTTCAGTCTGTCCTTCCTCCACTCTCTCTGCCCTCTGTCCACCTATTTTTTGCTTGCTGGGTTGATGTATGATCTCGTGTCTCTTCTACCTGCCACCTCTGGGATCGCCCTGGGCACACTCACTTCCTCTGGTATTGAAATGGCTGAGCTGGCTCTTCCACCCACCGCACAGTGGTGAGCAGACGCAGGGATGGTCAGCGAGAAGCCCTGGGCTTTCGCCCTGTTGGGAGGGAGCAGCTCCAGAAGCGGTGAGCAGTCAGGACACTGTAGAAAAGCTGACCCTAAACAGTAAGCCTGGATGGAGCAACCAAAGGTAAAATATTAACCAGTTCACAGTGTGGCCTCAACTTCAAAAACCCAAAGAAATTGCGCAGCAAGAGGAGCTTAGCCCAGGAACCCCAGAGTATCCCTGCTGTTTCTTCAGGTCAGTTTACTCAAACCAGTCCTGGGAAGGGAGGTCTTGACCAGAGGGGAAATACAACTTGGAACAAGGGCCTCCACACTAGTGAAGTCTCAACTTGAGGAGGAGTGTTAGAAATGGTGGGAAAGCAGGCTCACTACTGGCTCTGGAAGCAAAGCCTTGGTGAGGAGTAACTTGCAGCTGGGACAGAGAGCCATGAGCACACATGGTCCTCTCGTGATGAAACCTCTTCTCTGCAGAGCAGAAGAGAACGGGGCCCTCAGGCCACCAGCAAAAGCAAGCGGCATCACGCTAATGCCCTGTTGGTGGTATTAAGGGTGGCTCCTCTAACCTTCTTTGGAGTCTGTGCAGTGTGGGACCAGCAGGAAGATGGGGGACTGCCACCTCCATTTCTGGCTGCTCTTTTTCCCACAGCTGTATCTAAACAGTTTAGAGTCTCTGGGATGTCATCAGCCTCTAATGATCTTGAGCTCTAGTGAAAAAACAAAAGGTCACAGATACAGGTCTGCGTGTGGCAAGGCTTCAGTCATGGTGTAGGTTAGGAAATTCTTCCTTATTTGATAGCAAACACCAGTTTAGGGGCGCACAAATGCTGCATCTAAAAACAGGGTGCTAATAAGAACTGAAATAATAGAGATGACTTCAAAGATAGCACCAGAATATTGAAATAGGAAACAGTATGCAAAGCCTCAGATGGTGCTTGTGTGTTCCTGATGGCTCTATAAACATCCTGAAGCAGTTGGCTTTAATGGCCCAATTTCCAAAAAATGCTGCTAAGATAGAGTATCTATGAACATCTGCATTTTTTCTTCAGGAAGATTCCCCTTTATGCCGCACTTTACCACAATTCAGGGATATCAAACTGCTCTGGTCTGAGAGCCGCCGGGCAGCAGCTGTGTGGGGCTCCAGCTGTGTGGGGCTCCTGGCTGGGAGGCAGAGGGGGGGGGGGGGGGGGGGAGCAATCACCATGGTGGGGACAGCTGTGCCTGTGGGGAGGAGAAGGTGGGTTAGGTGACCCCAGGGGACCAATCACAGGGTGGGTCAGGTGACCCCAGGGGACCCAATCACAGCGCTTCTGCTCATGAGACTCAGTATAAAAGGGCCCTGAGGAGGGCCCTGGGGTCTGTGGTGCTGCTTGGCTGGGAGCATTGTCAGTGGCTGCACTTCAGCTTGTCTCACACCCCTGGGCTTCCTACCTCTGTTTGTTGGGACAGGTTATCTTCCCCGGCCTCCCCACATGGGAACTCCAAGGCTTCATTTTCTATGTGAGGTTGGTTGGGATTTTTTGACTGTTATTGGGACTCCGGGGACTCTTGCTCATGTACAAGACCTGGGTTATAATAAATAAATGGCTTTTATTTCTTTAATAGAAGTCTTCTTCTGGGCACCGGTGAGGATGAACAAGTCCTGCCAGGGATACCTCAGAGTCAGTCAAGCCTGCATCCAGCGTCCACCCAAAGGTTGGTGATGATCAGAGGGCGGACCAGTCCAGGTGATATCTGCTGCAGACTGCCTGACGGCAACAAGGTCCCTAACTTTTCATTAGGGACTTTGACTAATCCTTTCTGCCACAGGTCTAGGTACTCATGAGTGGATTTATCTATCTTGCTATCTGCTAGGAGAGCAGCGTGGTTGGGAATGATCACCACAAGAGCTTTCTGGAGTGGTTTGAAGGTAATTTCATGATGGAGGAATTTCGTGAATGAACCAACTGGGGGAGATGCTCTTTTGGACCCGTTACTCAAACACAGAGAAGAGCAGGCTGAAAATGAGAAGGCTGGAGGCAGTTCTGTGTGAAGAGACTCCAAGACTGTAGCACTTAAGATGCTGAGAGAATTCAGCAAGGTGAGCAGTAGAATTACAACCCTAAACTTCAGAGGAGCAGGGGCTTGCCTGTTGGGGGGGGAAGGAATGTAAATGTGTTGTGCGAGTGGAGTTAGGAAGCAAGAATTTCAGAAAGTGGAAACTACAAGAGGCATAAAATCCATCCTTCTGTTTGTCTCCAGTGGCAATGTTGAGATTATCAACCACATACTTACAAATATTTGAAAACTAGCATTTTTCACTAAGCACTTAATCTTGGCCTCGTTTTTGGTTCTCTTCACATATTTAGAAGACAGGACCCTTGGAGACCACTGTATAATCTCAGAATCACATGAAGGGTGGATGCAGTTGCAGAGAGATGCAAAGAAACTACAGTAGCTCTTTTCCAGAGAACCACAGCAGTCCCATAAAGCTATTTCAGAGGTATGTATGGCATTTAGAACTAAGAGGTTGAGTTTTATTGGAGGTTGTAAGTCAGAAGTTAAAAAAAAAAGCAGTTATACATTTAGCTTTACTTTGTAAACTGTATTATAAATCACATTTAAGTCTACAAGGGGATGTAAATGGAAGAGTAGCCATCCATGCCTGACTCCCTTACTTCAAAATCCATGCAGAGTCATAAAGGAGAGCAAAAAAATCAAGCAGTTCTTAATCTTTTATTCACGTTCCTGTTTCTTCTCTCTCCATTTAAAATGTAATTGAATACTACATATCTGTTCAGTATATAGGGTGTTCTGTGAGTAGCAATAATAGTATGTGGGTCACACAGGGGAAGAGCAGCTAATCCAGGTCCATACATATTTTCTGCAAGAATCTTTCCATGAGATTTTCAGTTCCACTGAAAGGTGGGAAATAAAGCAATCAATTTGAGGGTTAGGGGGAAGGATATGGACAGACTTTCATATATAAATATAGGTATATAGCAAGCACTGTGTATGAAAGAGGATCATTGCACACAGGAAAAAAATCTTTGTCTTGGTTCTCCTTATACAGAAGAAAGAAGATGCTGGATAAAACTTTGGTACTGTCTCAAAAAGTTTCTGCCTTCTTGTGTTCTCATCACATTCACAAGAACAAAAACTCAATCACAGAGAATAGGGTCAGGCCTCTAATGTTGCCAGTTGTAAAAGATGATTAAAAAAAAAATCCAGAAAACCCAAGCATCTTATTTTGAGGTGATTTTTGTCTGAATTTCTACATAAACAAGACATTCTACCACTTTCAGTGTCCCTGCATGTCAGACCACCCCAATGTAAGAAATGAACTAGCCAGATGTGGCTGTCTATGACAGATGTGAAAATAATATTCCTACAAATGTCATGAAAATGGATGCTGAGGTAGGTGAGAAAGACAAAGTTAGCCTTTTTTATTGAAGGAAAGGATCCAGTAGGAGACTGTTTCGTAAAATATACAAGAATCTTCATGGTGACAAGGCATCATATGATTACTGCAAGTAAAGGTTTTGATTTGACATGAGAGAATTCAAGAAACACACCGAGAAAGTTAAAAATCTGTAGGGCCTTGATCAAAAAACTGCAGATAAAAGACAACATTCACAAGACTGTGAGGAAGAAGAGGGAGGTATGAAGGTGTGTACTTGTGTCCTTGTATGAAGGTGTGTGCTTTCTGTATTTTGGGCACTCACCAGCAGTATCAGAGATGGATGTGCCGTCCAACAACAACAGCAGAAGAGCAAACCCCAGAAGTGAATCAAAAGGAAGAGGTAATACTCAGACTTGGATGACTCTGAGCAAAACTTGGCTATTTGCTATTGGCTATTTGCTTGGCTATTTTTTAATGTTCTTGTTTTATTTGTTCCGCTCCAGGACACGTTACTAGGATGGGAAGAGGAGGAGGATAGCGGGGGAAAGAAAGAGGAATGCTATTTGCGGATTTAAATATGTGGGGTAGCAATGCCAACCACCAAAAAAAAAAAAAAAAAAGAGGGAAAAAAACCCCACACCATCATGGAAGACTGAGACTGCTTTCAGCTTGTTTAAAAAACAAAAACGCCTTCAGCTCCGAAGACCTCGCCCCAGCCCAGCATCCGTCCTGGGAGGGGGGCGGGTGGGAGGAGGCCGTCCCGGGGTGTCAGTAGACCCACAGTGACTCTCCGTGGATGTCTGGAGCTACTACAAACGAGATATTGCCTGGTTTTGTAGGAGGAGGAATAGAGAGGGGCAGTTCCACCCGGCGAGGGACTAGAGGGACAGGGCTGGAGACGCTTCTGCTGCTCCTCCCCGAGCACCCGCAGCCCGGGAGCTCACCCTTCGGCCGGGCATGCAGGAGCCTTCCTGATACACTCCACAAAGTCTCTTTTCCTGACATTTCAGAGGCTTTTTTTTTTTTGTGGAAGGAATTTGGATGACCTCGTTTTCCAGGTAAGGCAGAGCTTTCCTCTCCTGGTACAGTACAGCGGTCGTGCGGGCTGTTTACTGATGGTTCTTCAGCTGGGAATAAAGCAGGCAGGCTCCGAAATCCCAGCCGGTGTCCCCGGGGGCTGCCCAGCTGCTGCTCCTGCTCACGGACTCTCCAGCAAGCTACTCCTTTCGGGCACATTGCGTTTAGAGAGTACCAGCTATAAGGGAATATATATTTTTTTTTTTCGCATTGCTTTGAGCTTTTGGATAATTCAGGCCTTTTTCCAAGAATCTTTGTCTAGGTACGGGTACTGTGAGCTGCACGCTGTCATCTGCCAGCCGCAGAGAAAGTCCCTCAGAAGGGAGGGACCTGTTGAACCAAGTTTTTCCCGAGGACAGCAGAGTTGAGTTTACCAGTTATGCTGAAGGGATGGCAGCAGCAGCAGCCTCGTCCTCCACTTCTGCTGGGCAGCAGAGCGACAGATCTCCTGCGTGATTCCTCTTTGATTTTTGGAAGCTCAGAAGATACAGTTTAGACAAACCTGTGATTCACGTCTCCTAGTTACGCTGAGTTTCACTAGCACAAGCTCCTCTATTTTTGGGGAGGTAGCAACCTATTAGGAAATGCCTGTGAGCTTGCTGTGCTTGCCTCATCAGGTCAGCTATTTATTTCTTTTTGTTGGTGGCCTGCACGAGCGCTGTAAACGGAGGTTTCTGGGTGCTGGAACCAAAGCTCTGCGGGTCTACAGCATCCACCCGAAAGGCACGCACTGCTCCCCCCAGCTTTTCTCCATCTTGGGCTTTCCCTGGCTGAAGTCCCAGGGTGGTTGCAATAGGAGAGCTGGAGACGCGCTGGGCTCCCAGCAGCTCTCAGGAAACCTTCTCCCAGGGTGATGTGTCTGGGGACTTAATCTACAGGGCATGTTTGGGTAGCGACTGTGGCAAATGCTGAAATTCCCTCCGCCTGCAACGTGGAGGGACTTTTCTGGTTTTGAGCGGAGCAAAATGCTGCCTGCCCTAGTGGGTGGCACCCCAGGCACAGCCAGCTGGGTATGGCTGTGGAAAAAGTTGGGATTGGGTCTATGTGAGAGCAGCAGTGCAGTTTCAAACTTCGTTCTGCATATGACAGCTATCAGCTAGTGTAATTCTCCTCTCCTGAGAGTAATGCAATTTGTGTGGCTTTAAGCAGACCACATGAATTTTTGTGAATTTGGCAGCAGTTTGCTCAGCTATAATAGGTGTTGTGCTGTTGAAGAAGTGCACCGGGAGGAACGTCAGAATATCAGTGTGTGGGCTAAGTCAGACCTGGTCATGCACGGGGTGACCTTTCTAGCGCATCTGATAATTGGATGTGAGAGTACAAATGCGCTGATTATAATTTGCACATTTGAGGCGTTGCAAGTCATTTGTTTGCCATAATCCTGCATTTGGTTCGGTTGCTCAGAGTGGGAATAGGTAGCTACAAGCAGAGAACTCGGGTCTTCCTGCAAGACCACTAGTTTTGCAGGGCTCTGTGTAGATAACTCCATATACTTTTGCAATTGTGTGTGGGTAGCAGCCAGGTCACCTGGGATCTGAGTGCAAGAGCGGCAGAGAAGACCATATGTTTTTCTACTGAGCACCTGAGGCATTAGGTAGGAGCAGAGACCCTAGTGCAGGAGGATGGTGTCAAGGAATTGCCCTCAAAATCTGTTCACGGCTCGAGATTTGAAGATAAATCCTTGCAAGGCCTTGCTCTTACAGTATCATGGTCCTTCTCTTGCAGAGAGAGCAAGGTCAAGGAAGAGCAGGATGGGCAGACGCAAGTATTTAAGCATAATATGTCAGCTCCCAATTTGCTCTTTCCATTAGTTTTCTGGACTCTCAGCGTTCAAGAATTGTTTTCAACATCCAGCCTCAAACACACCCTGAGATTTCCATTTCAGTGTTTTGCAGCAGGAGGTGGAGCTTTAGGGAAAATATCAAATGCTATGAGATCTGTGAGAGAATCACAACAGCTGATAGCGCTTTGAGGGTGACGAAATAGGCATTATTGCCCACCTTAGTCTTGAAGACTCCTTAGATGGGTGGAGGAGGCTCCAGCAGCCTCCCCACCATGTGTACACTCAACACCAGGTGGGATGCTGATGTAGCAGAAGGCTGACATAGCTCATGGCACAGATGGCCCCTCTGAAGGAGATGGAGTGCATGTGACAGAGTGAAAAAGGGGACTGTGTGCAGCAGGACCACTAAGAAATGAAATGTGTCTAGTGTTTTCAGCTGCCTTGCCTTTCTGCACGTGTAGAGGCAAAGGCCACGGTGCCTCATTGACACAGTCCAAATCTTTGAGGGCTGTAGGCAGGGGCAGTCCTGGTTGTCTGTGCTCCTCACAGCTCTGCCTGGAAATCAGCTCTTCTGCTCAGTGCCTTTCCCACCCACACACATGGCGGGAGGGAGGGAGGTAGTTAAACTCAGGACGTGGTGATCTGTGAGTCAGACACTTGGCCAAAGCCTCCAGTGCTCTCAGCCTCTCCAAAAGCTGATGTATCCAGCTTCCGCAGCCATCATGGAAAAGTCTCTCTAAAATGGTGCTCTCTGACAGCACGAAGCTGTTGTGTCTCTGAGCTGGAGGGGAAAAAAGGACCCATGAACTACTTTGTAGGGGCATTTGGGTGCTGAGCTGGAGGCACGTGAGACCCTCGATGTCAGAGGGCTTTGCTGAGCCGTGTCTGTGAAACACCTCAAGCTGGTGTTCCTGAAGCTGTTAGATCTCTTGCCCCATCCACCTAGAAGATCTCTAAAGAGCATGAGGATTTCTCCTTCCCCTGTCTAAACTCCAACCTGATCACTGTCTCTCCTTTGTTAGCATGTGCACAAGCTTTAGTAACGAGGAAGGCTGTCACTGTCGTAAATATATCAGCAGCACTGATATGAACTGGCCTTTCCAGCATAAAAGAGTTTACAGAACCCTGTGGTGCACTGCAGCTTGTAAACTGGAAAAGGACGTGTCCCACCAGGGAATAGCTGGTCACCGTGTGGAGAGAGATCTCTAAAGAGATGAGGAGGGAGCTGAGCTGCCTGTGTTCTTCACATACTACCATTTCTCATGCAACTGAGGCAGCAGCTCAGCTGCGTTGTTAACTTGCCCACCCCTTGCACTGCCAAACAACCGAACATTCTCAGTGGCCGTTCAAGCCTTGAACTCTTCCAAGAGCTCTACCCAGAAAGGAAGAAACACCAACAAAGAAAATATTTTAATTGCTTAGCTTTCAAGTTGATATAAAAATCTACATTAGCGGCCCAGTGATGCATCATGATGATGCAGAGGTCATGTTTTTCACACACAGGGTTTACAAGGGGCATTGGCTGGCTTTGGATCTTCCCTGCAGAGCTAGGAGGTTGTATATCGTGCTTCACATGTAACTTGTGTTTTCCCACAGGCATCTAAATATCCAGTGGAACTGCTGAGATGTTCCGAGAAGCCTTTTTTTCCACTCTCCTTTGTGTGACCCTAGTTCCTCTCCACGCTCAGTTTGATGGGGATCGTGGAGATGTCAGTTCTACCTCCTGTGCAGGTATTAACCAGATAATTTGTGTGTCTCTCTCATTTGTAGGCAACAATTTCACCAAAAGCAGTGGCCATGCTCGGTTCTAGAGCTCACTTACAAGGAGCTGTCAGTGGTGTGTTACACCTCTGCTGCTCCTTTGCACTCCTGAACAGTGCCCTGTCTGTAGGGAACACTGTCCTCCACTGAAACTCCCATTTCTGGGTTTGCACTGGAGTGCAGAGAGGTAGAGATTGAAGAGCTGGGGTCTCCCAGTGGTGGTTTCTCCCAGATGATTCCGTAATAAATAACAGGAAGTCTCCAGAGCTCAGCTCTATATCTGATGTCAGAAACCAGTCCACTTCGAATTGGACAATTTCAGTGGTTTTCAGTTGCAATGCAGAGGATATGATTTATGTGCCCAGTCTGACACTTACACAAAAAATGGCAAGATTTTCAAGATTGATTCAGTAGCGAGCAAATCTTAGAATTTTGAAGTCCTGGGCACTGAAGAGTCTCTTGACCTGAACACCGATGTTACTGCTAGAGATAGGAGGGACTTGTTCTTTTTCCAGCATCACACTTGAGTACAATCTTTTTGAAAGTGTTTCTAAATCAGAGAGCAAGAGCATCCTGGCAGGCAGGGCATCCATTTAGTGCAGGTGAGCAAGAGTCATATTCTTGCTCTTCTTCGTTTGAACCTGGCACTTAGTCCTCAGTTTCCTTATTTCCTCCAACCCAGGTGGAACTAACTTCTGAGTAGTAAGAGCTGCAACACCCACGCAGGAAGCTGAACCTTGAGCCTCATGCTCTGGTCTTCTCATTTCACAACTCTTATGCGTTGTGCTCTATGTGCTGTCTATAAATGCTTCTGGGTCCTCTTGAAGGGGGTGCTGTAGTGCCTGAAGTGCTCTGACATGATCTGAATAATTGTCTCCTTGTAGAAAAGAGGAACTGCCCCATCAATGTGTACTTCATCATTGACACCTCGGAAAGTGTTGCTCTGCAGACTGTGCCTATCCAGAGCCTCGTGGATCAAATAAAGCGCTTCATCCCCATGTTCATCGATAAACTGGAAAGTGAGCTCTACCAGAACCAAGTCTACATCACTTGGCAGTTTGGTGGACTCCATTACTCAGATGTGGTGGAAGTTTACAGCCCTTTAACAAGCAGCAAAGACATCTACCTGCCCAGGCTGTCTGCTATTAACTACCTTGGCCGGGGCACCTTCACAGACTGTGCTATCTCCAACATGACGGAGCAGATCCAGACCCAGATGGCCTCGGGCGTGAACTTTGCAGTAGTCATCACTGATGGCCATGTCACTGGCAGCCCCTGTGGGGGAATGAAGGTGCAGGCTGAGAGAGCACGGGACATGGGGATCAAGCTTTTCGCAGTGGCCCCCAGTGAGAACGTCTATGAGCAGGGGCTCCGGGAAATCGCCAACCTGCCGCACGAGCTGTACCGCAACAACTACGCCATCACGCAGAAAGACACCCTGGACATCGATGTGAACACCATTGACAGGATAATCCAGGCTATGGTACGGAGCGCCGTAGAGCAGAGTGAACAAGAGAAGCAGCTCGTGGATGGGAGGGTGGCTTTCTGAGCGTCCCCACAGTAGTTTTTGGCAAGGCTCTAGAGAGCACCCCTAGCAGCGAAAATCCTCTGGTTTGTTTCTCTTCCTTTTTTATGTCCTTTCAGCACTGATGGGCCAAACGGTGTCTGCAGCATCTCTGATTTCTCTGGTTAGGTGCTTAACTAGGACTCCTTGGTTTGCACCTCTGTTCCCCAGCATGTCTGGCTAGGCTGCCACACTAGTGCTGGTTCTTGCTGAAGGCCAGACCCATACTAGAGCCTGCTCATCACCCAGGGGCATGTGGAAGAGTGCTCAGCGCTGAGGTGTGCTCACCATCATGGGGTCTTTGAGGCCCCACCTGTGAGGCACTGTTGATTGGGGACTTTGCTGAGAATGCCTTTAAAGCCATGGCACCTTTACCACCTCTTCTCTCTCTGTCACACACACCTCCAAGGGTATGTTGCCGTTTTTCTTTTGGGGCTGACCACCTTAACTGATTCTCTTCATCTTGTTTTCTCCTTTGCAGAAACATGAAGCCTACGGAGAGGTGAGTGAGCAGTGTCTCTATGCCATTGCCACCTGACACAGGTGTAAGTTGCCTCAGTTAGAGAAGACCAGCTTGTACTCTGAAGTAGCAAACCAGATTTTGCAGTGAGTTGTGCAGGATGGGTCCCTGCCCACCTGTGGATCAGTGCAGAGCCTGGGGATCCATCCCCTTACCCAGTGGTTAAAATGGCATACTGGACTCTTCACTTTCTGCCTCCTTCTCACCTGCAATGATGTCAGATCTAGCGAATATACTCATTTCATCCCTTTGGAGGCATGTTTTATAGGTCCTCTGCAAGCTGGAGCTCCTGTCCTCCTGGTATCAGGTGGCCAGGGTCTGGCACACACAGCAGGGAGCGATGCTCCAAAGGGCATGCACATCCCCTGATAGCTCCAGAAGGATAAGCCCACACCACCTCATCAGATGCTTCACAGTCTTGTTCTTTCAGCTTGGGCCAAGAGCCAAGCCATAATGAATGTGCTTGTGGTGTATTTCTGCTTTTAATTTACGGGCAGCATTGTTCTACATGCTTGTTGCTGCCTTGACTCTGACCCAGCTGGAGCCATAGTAGTTTTTAGCACTGTGGTCTTGGGGAGAGGTACGTGGAGAGCTGTGGTGCAGAGCCGAGCTCTGGGAGCGTGCTTGCTCAGCACATGAAGCAGCCGGGACACTGCAGCGCAGTGGTTACACCTTTTGATTAATTTGTTGTGTTTCAGTGCTACAAGATGAGCTGCTTGGAGATTGCAGGTCCGCCTGGTCCCAAGGGATACCGAGGGCAGAAGGTAAGTCCCCCTGACCTGTGGGAAGAGAATAATGCCAGTGCCTGCCCCAGAGACTGTGGGGTGCCCCAGATCCCACCTTGGCTGCAGCAGCCTTTGCAGGTGTAGCACCCAGGTGGGAAATAATTCTCCAGTGTCTGTTTTGGCCCTGGGGCACCACCACGCTGCAGTGAATGGAGGCACAGAGCCAGCACCAGTGTTTCCTCATGTCTGTGCTGAGGCTGATGCACTGGCACCAGTGCAGACAGGCATCTGATCACCAGCTGTGACAGCCACAGCAAATGCCTTCAGCACATGAGGACAATGGGAGTGATGCAGCAGTTGTCCCTGATTCTCCCACCCTTGAGACCAGAGCTCTTACATGTGCAGAGTGTCCCACTCTCCTGCCCCCAGATCTGTGTACCCTCCTCCCCACACAGCCTTTCCCCAGCTTCTCTGAAATAAAGCAGGTCCTGCTCTGCCAGCATGCTGCCCCACGCTCTGTTGGAGCAGCCACAGTGAGCAGAAATGGCCATTTTCTTACAGTCAGCACCAAGCCCTGGCTTACGTTGGGTTTTTTCTTTCTTTAGGGAGCAAAGGGGAACATGGGTGAGCCAGGCTCCCCTGGGCTGAAAGGACGACAGGTGAGTTGTGGGAAGTCCCCATCCCCTCCGCTGCAGCCAGCAGTGCTGCCCCTGCATCAGCTGGGGTGGCGTCTCTGCCACACTCAAGCTAACTCTCTGTGTCTTCTTCCCTTAAGGGTGACCCAGGTATTGAAGGTCCGATTGGATACCCCGGTCCCAAGGTAAGAATCCCATAGCTGGTGGCTGAGCTGTTTGCATTCATTGAATTTTGGTAAAGCAGGGGGAAATGCTGCTTCTCCCTTCCACCTGCCCCTTTCCCACCCGAGACCTCTGCCATGCCCTGCCTCCACTCCTGATGATCCTCAGGCACTAACACAGGGTTTTTCTTTTCTTTTTCTCTAGGGTGTCCCAGGGCTGAAAGGAGAGAAGGTGAGAAAGAAGAGACCGAATGACATGTGTGGGTACTTGGGAGGGTATGAAGGGTGTCTTTTTGTCGCCAAGAGGGAGAGTTAAACTGTAATGGGAAGGATAATGGGGAGGTTTGAGCAATCTGGTTTAATGGGAGGTATCCCTGCCTGCGGCAGGGGGGTTGGAACTAGATGACCTTTAAGATCCCTTCCAACTCAAGCCGTTCTAGTACTCTGTGGTAACAACCTTATTAATATGTAATTGCTGACATGGTCAGGGACTCCCAGAGGCATCCCAAAGCCTGTCTCCTCCTTCAGCCATTGCTCACAGTCTTGTGAAGTGTTGATGATTTCACAGAACTAAATGTGTGGTAGGTGATGTAGGCAGACTGGCTTACTCCTGTCCTCTTCTTTCCCCAGGGCGAGATTGGATCCGATGGACGGAGGGTAAGAAAAGACATTTTCTAACTTGCATGTTGTTCCATCTAACAACACCTGAGACCATGCTAACAGATCAATGATCCCTCTTTTTTTTCCCCTTGATCCCAGGGTGCTCCTGGTTTGGCTGGCAGGAATGGCACCGATGGACAGAAGGTAACGCCACTTGGGAGCACCCCGTAATTTTGCTCCTGATGTTTCATTTTTTTTACCCTACCTTGTCTCCACGGGCTTTTTTTTTTTGTTTCTTCCATCCCACCTGCTAGCTCTTTTTTTCTGACTGAGGTTTCTGTTAACTTATTTGCACATTATTCTGCATGCCCTGTAGAAATATGTGAGCTAGCTGAAGATGAAGGAATTCAGATCACAATAATGCTATCCCTCTGTGAGCAAGCTCTCTGCAGGAACCTGGGCTGTGCTGCTGCTGCAGGAGGTGACACCACTGGATCATCTGGGTGTAGATATCTCATCTTGAGTGTTAGTGACCCCTACAGGGCATGTACACAAAGTTTTGCAGATGTTTGGTTTTCAAGGCAGCTGTGTTACATATCTGAAGTTTCATCTAGGCTTGTTCTTAATATTAAAACCCTAAAGCCAGGTTCAAGTGCCTTGTAACAAAGTCCCTGAAATCCTGTCTCCTCTATGGTGAGTTTAGAGCGCCAAGACCTCCCTTAGATCTTCATGCTGTCATGCAGTGGGATAGTCTGACCTGAGATTCAGCTGGCTGTGTCCGCTGGCAGGCACACTGATTTTGTGCTCCACTGTCTCATATACCCCACCAAGTACATCTGTGATATAATACCAGTTCTTTCCATTCCTCAAATACCTGTTGAAGCTCTAAAACACTTAAGTCCTTCAGTCACCACTGGTCTCTAGCAAGGGCAAGCTGTCCAGGCGCTGCTGACAAAGGATTTTTGGAGCGCAGAGCCAGGCGCTCACTGCTCTCAGCATCCATCAGGCAGAGTGGTTCCTGTGAACCTGAGCCTCTCTAATGTGAGATGCACAACAGAGGACGAGCACAACATGAGTGACCACCAAATACAGCCTCAAGGGACGTGTCCATCAACCAGGGCACGTGTGCGGGGTGGTTGTGTTTGAATTCGCACCAACACCCGTGCTACCACTTGGGACATTTTGCCTACTTTCTCCTCCTCCATTTGTCTCTGCACACCACACTCCTGTTTAAGGATTACATTTGCTTTTTAGTCTCCAGCTGATGACAGGTATGGTTAGCAGATGATGTTAAAAACTAGTAACTGTTAACCAGAAAAGCTGTATTTTCCCTTCAGTCACCTACAGTTTCTCTGTCTTTTTCTTTTCAATGCTATGTGTGCAGGGCAAGCTGGGGAGAATTGGACCACCGGGCTGCAAGGGAGACCCTGGTGACAAGGTAGGAACGCTTTACTCTTTCGTTCGGCACATCGGTTGTGTAGCTGCTGGATGGGTTACACATGTGGAAGGATGGCCAACAAGAGGTTACTGGCCCATTCTAATACTGATTGCATGATCTGATCCCAGGCCTGGGATCTCCAGAAAGGGGAGTACAGTCTCATATTTTTGTGCCTCCTCTCCATGAGCAAGTAAGCTCCCAGTGTTTCTCCCCTCCATGCAGAGAGAAGGAATGGCTCCTTTCATTCAACAAGCAAAAACTATTTCAGTCTCTAGAGTAATTTTCGAAGGCAGTTGATTTATTCTGCAGTGGAAAGGTGTACTGTTGCCACTGAAAAACGTGTTGTTCTCTGTCCTTTCCCTCCCTAGGGCCCTGATGGGTACCCAGGAGATGCAGGAGACCAAGGTGAAAGAGGAGATGAAGGCATAAAGGTACAAGTACAGAGATTCAGCAAACAGAACATGACCAGAGGCCACTAGTAGGGACAGCTAAACACTTACCTGTTTTTACTCTTAAATCCCTTGCTACTCATGGAGGCTCTGGGATCTGGAGCCTGTAGGCTCTGGGAATGTCCTAAGGGAAGAGCCTTGCTGACCCTGCTCCTTTGGCTTCTCATGGTGCACGTCAGTGCGTGGTGTGCAAAAATATGCTGCTGCTGATGATGATGCAGGCAATGACTTTTGCTCTCTGGCTGTTTCAGGGAGATCCTGGCCGACCTGGTCGCAGTGGACCCCCAGGAGCTCCAGGAGAAAAAGGAAGCCCGGTAGGTTCATGCAGCGTTCAGATGTCTCCAGTATCCTTACTAGGGTCTGCTCCATGTGGTATGGAGCTGGAGTGGTATCAACTGCTGGTCTCGGGGAAGCTGCAGCATGAAGAGCACTGTTTGCCAAGGCATCCTGGTGATTCTGCAAATTAGCTCACCAGCAAGGAGAAACCACAAGCCCCTGGATGATTAGCTGAGCTGTGCTGGCATCCACTTCCCCACCAGTACAGTGGGAAATATCATGTGGACCACAGGAGAAGGGACTGCGCAACGTCCCTGCAGCTACCCAGAGTAAAATGAGAATGGATCTCGAGCGTTCGTCCAGAGCAGAGAAAAGCAGGCAAAACAGACTTAGGAGGATTTATCTTTCCCACTGACCCACTGCACTGCATCTTTCCTTCTCTTCCCATCTTCTCCTGGGTAGAAAGGCCCTGTTTGGCCGTGACTGTCACAGTCTCATGACTTCCTCAGTGTTTGTGGCAGTGCCAGGGTTGGCAGGCTGTTATTGTTCATGTGAGTAAACTTTAACGATGAGGTGCTCAGAGATCTAACACAGGCTTTACCCACGGCACTTGACCTTATAGCCAAAGGGGTTGCCATGCTGATAACCAGTTACTTCAGACATAGTGGAGGCTGAAATAGTCCTCTGGCTCTAGGCAGGGATGGGAAGATTGCTGCAAGGAAGAGCTGACAAGCCCTTGCACTGGTTGATGGAGAAAAGGTGACACAGCATTGCACTGCTCCAAGGTTGGAGGCTGTGAACGGAGCTTTGACATGATGGGTGTGTGGAAGCATAAGTTGTGTGTTCATACACACATCTGCTGAAGAGTGGGCTGCTTGACACAGGACAAGACAGGGGGCAAGGGGGTGCTGTGTGCACCTTGACCTCTCTTCTGACAGATTGTGTTTCTTCTTCTCCAAGGGACTTCCAGGCAACCCCGGAGCTCAAGGGCCTGCTGGAAGTAAGGGAAGAAAAGGTGAAGCAGGAGCTTCTGGACCCAAAGGAGAGCCTGTAAGTGTCTGAATAGCTTTCTGGACAGGACACACCATGGGAGCCTGATGCAGTTTCAGGGATGAGTTCTGAGAAAGTGCCACATTTAGCCTGCCTGTCCTGCCCTCTGCAACCCAAAAGATATGCAGATGCTGATCTCCTTGTCTCCCCATCTTTGTAGAGCAGTGCTTCCATAATCCTAAACCTGGTGTTAACTGTTTAATCTTGGAGAAGCATCCCGTATTCCCACATAAGCACAAATACCCCTGTGGATGCCCGGAGACCCTTTGGCTCTACTCTAACAAGTTCTCCAAACCTCTGGCTTCTCACGGGAGCTCACACAGTCAAGGTTTGGTGGCTGTTACAGTAAAGCTCTCTGAAGAGGTCAGCGTCAACTTACAGCCGTGTCACAACATCAGTGGTGCCATGCAGACCTGAGCTAATGTGACAGGACATTGTGAAATCTGGGGAGTGGGTCAGAGGTGCTGTTCCCTGGCAGAATACAGCAGCACGGCTCCGTTAGTACCAAGAGACCAGAGCGCAGCCAACTTGTGTACCTGTGTGAGATCATGTAGGGGAAGAAATGTGAGATGAGCTGGAAGTAAAGCAGAATGTTTAACCCTTGGGGAATAAACCACAAGTGTTTGTGGTCACTGTGGTGACCGCCATTCTGAAAGAATGGCTGTGACTTCCCAAAAGCCAAATGCAAGATCCTCCAAGCAGTGCCAGCGTGGGCATCCCTGCTCCCTTGCTGCTCGGCACGTGCTCACTGAGGGGGCAAGGAGACATTTCTTTGGCCAGGAGGGAGAAGGCAGGGCAGCCAGGTGTCACTGCTCAGGTGACATCTATCTTTGCATCCCACCTATGTGACTTTCTCTGTCTGCCAAGGGTCGACGTGGGGATCCAGGGACAAAAGGCAGCAAAGGCACTCCTGGGGCCAAAGGAGAGAGGGTGAGTAGAGCAGCTGCCCAGACTTTTGCAAATGAGCCCAGATGCACAGGACTGGTGTGTGAGATGTGCTACTGCCCAGCCATGAAGTGTCCCAACACCAGAACTGGGAATTGCAGAACCCAGTGGGCTCCATATGTGTGCTCTGCTTCCAGTGTGCCCACTGCCTGCCCTAGTGGCAGCAGGTCTAGCCTCTTCCAGGGCTTGATCCAGACAGGGGATGAAGGGCAGAAAAGCTCAGGAGACATATTCAGAGGACATACTGCCCTGACACTGTGTTTCAAGCCAAGAAACATCAGATTTGTGAAGAGCATCATGCTTCCTCGCTCCAAGGAGTGCTGCCATGCACACAAACAGCATTGGAGACATCCCTGACCACGAATATTTTTTTCCCCTTCTCACAGGGAGATCCTGGTCCGGAGGGTCGTCGTGGCCTGCCCGGTGAGGTTGGAAGCAAAGGAGCAAGGGTAAGCACGGAGCACGGATTGGTGGCAACCAGGAGGGGAGGGAGAGCGCTGCTACCTTCTGGGATGGCTCACCCAGCTTTCCTTCTTATGAACACCTACCTGTATGTGCTTCTGTACCTTCTTGCATCTTGCTTTGCTTTGCAGGGAGACCAAGGACTACCAGGACCCCGAGGCCCTTCAGGTGTTGTAGGAGAACCAGGGAATATAGTAAGTCATCCTTGTGCATCTGCGTGACTGTGTCCTCCCTCTGTGCTAAGAGCTTGCCCTACTGATGGAAGCTGGCTGCGCTGTCCCTCCTGAGCGGAGCCTGCCTGACCTTTTCTCAGGGAGGCTCAAAAAATTAGCCCAGTGGTTTCTGGCTAGCCTTTCCCAGGGCACGGAGAAATTGCAGGACCCAAGATTCCTTGCTTCTCCATCACTTCTAGTCTCAGGTGTTCCCCTGACAGTGTGGAAGAGACTATGTCACAGTAGGTCACAGGGAGAGGAAATGGGGCCCGCATTTGTCCTGGATCAGTGGTTAGTTCAGCACCCCACTGTGGCTCCACCGAAGCCCAAGTGCTGAATCAGCCAGTGTCACAGTAACCTCATTGGGAGGGAAGATGGCCTCACAGCATCATCTCAAGAGCTGGTTTCTCCAGCACAGTCCTCTGTGCAGCCAAGGAGGCGCAGGGAACATCTTTTAGTGGCAGGCCCAGCCCTAACTTGTGACGCTCACCCACTTCCTCCACTCTCCCCAACACTGTTCTGCAGGGATCACGTGGGGACCCTGGTGACTTGGGCCCAAGAGGTGATGCCGGACCACCAGGACCAAAGGTAAAGGACCTGAATGCAACTCTGCATTTGAAAGGGTATTTTAGTTGGCTTTTTTTTTAATTATTACTAAAAGAAAGGCAGTTTTCACTGCAGAAACTTGTCTGCCTCAAAAACAAAATAGCTCAAACCGGAGCCTACCTATGGGGCAGAGATGTGGATCTTGCTCTGGCCAAGGCAGTTCTGATTACATCTCTCACCTTGCACAGATTCAGGAGTGCGACATCCCCAAGACCCTGCAAAGCCTTGCTTTGCACAGCTATTCCAAATGATTCAGGGCCAGCTGCAGGAGTCACAGATGCTGGTGGTGTCTCACCCCAAGAGGGGATGAAAATGGCTCTGGCTGTCACTGGCATTGTCAGGTCAGAAAGGCTCTGTTTGGTTTCTGATGGATTTTTTTTTTTTTCTACCAAAGGGTGACAGAGGCAGACCTGGCTTTAGCTACCCTGGACCCAGAGGACCACAGGTATGTATGACTTGGCCAGTGCAGACAGACGTACCACAAGGAGGTCTATTTCAGTGGAAGTTGCTGTTGGAGCTGCGCAGCCTGGGAGAAGAGGGAAGAAGAACCATCAGGATCACAAAAATGTGGAGCCTGCAAAGCAGATGGTGGGGGTTGAGCACCACCATTGAGCCTGTATGCGGCTCCATCAACCTGATGACAGAGGTGCTGGGGACACCAGCCGCAATGGTGGTGATGGGATGTGGCTCCACCCACCACCCCAACCATCAGTATGAGGCTACACCAGCTGTCCAGCTTTGTGCCTCTCACTGCAAACTTCAGATATATGCATGCATGGTGTGGGGCTGGTACTGGTTGGATGTTGACCTCTCCCTTCTCTCCCTTCACAGGGTGACAAGGGTGAGAAGGGGCTGCCAGGACCCAGGGTGAGTGTGTTTGTTGCCTGTCTTTTTTTACTGACTGAAATGCCAAGCAGCTGTTGCCCAACCCTCTGGGTGTGTGGCCAAGAAGCCTGTCCTGCTCACAGCCTGGATGTTCCCTGCAGCTGTGGAGCCTCCTAAGCCCACCTCCTTTTGAAACTATCTGAAATAGGCTTTGCAAAATTTCTCTTTATTCTTGGTTAATGCCTATGTAAACAACGGTTATTTTCTCTGCGCTGAGCTGCTGGTTTAGAGGATGCTCTCCTGGCCCAGGCAGGCATGTGTTTTTGACAGGCTTAGAGCAGTGTTGCCTCTGCCTGAGCATGTCCATATGTACTCCATGCCGGATCTGTCTCTCCTTCCTTTGAGCAGGGAGTGAGAGGTGAGCTTGGACCAAAAGGAGCACAGGGGACCAAAGGAGAGAAGGGAGAACCGGTAAGCAGATTTCCCACGCTGCCCATGACATGAGCATCCCCCTCCCAGATCTCTGCCAGGCGCGCTAGGGACAGCACTGCTGCTCTCCTACCTGCCCTGTGTCCCCAGGCTCAGCAGTGACAGGCTGGTGACCACACTCAGCAGGGCTGTGCCTGATGAGGGCATCAGAAGGAGCCCCGAACACCAGCGGCTGCATCGCCAGACTAGTCAGGGAAATACTTGACCCTTCCTTGTTTCTTCCCCAGGGTGATCCTGGCCCAGGAGGGGAGCCTGGACCCCGTGGTCCAACTGGTGAACCAGGCTCTGAGGTACAGTACCATGACATTGTGTCTGAGCAGATGCTCCAGCTCCTCTCCTCCCCACTTCTCAATTCTCAAAATCTCAGCAGACCCTGGCAGGTCTCCCCATGGCAGGGCTTGCTGGAGGAGATGCCAGCTGCCTGATGTGCCTGATGGCTTCCTGTGAGGCCTCCCTACCATTCTCGTGGCAGATCTCTCCATAAAAGCATGTTTTTGATGCTGTGACATCTCGTTCCCAAATAAGGAACTCATGGGAAAGCTGTGCCTGAAATTCCTCTTCTTTACTTGCAGGGGAGCCCTGGTCCACCAGGAGATCCTGGCCTGACTGTAAGTAGCACTGCTCTGCAGCCCTCGATGCTTTTCCTCTTTGGGAAACCATGGCTTTGCTGTGCACAGCCTGAGAACAAAACAGGGTGTCAGGTCCTGCCACTGACTGGCAGAGATGGCCTGTGGCTTCCCACAGGAGGGGTAAAGAGGGGAGGGGATGCCTGGGTGGGAAGGGAAAAGGGAGCCTTTCCCTTAGAGGGGACAGGTGCTGCACAAAGGGAGAGGGCGAGGCATTTACCCTGCACCCCTTTGCTGGCAGGACTGCGATGTGATGACCTACGTGCGAGAGACGTGCGGATGCTGTGGTGAGCAAACCATCGCCTCTTTCCGGGGCAAGG
Source organism: Trogon surrucura (assembly GCA_020746105.1). Taxonomy (NCBI): domain Eukaryota; kingdom Metazoa; phylum Chordata; class Aves; order Trogoniformes; family Trogonidae; genus Trogon; species Trogon surrucura. Next base: position 46,043,301 of record CM036621.1, on the reverse strand, counting down.
GAACAGCCACTCAAAGGATGAGGAAGCGGGATCACCAGATGCTGCCTCCTTCAGGAGCTCCCTTGAGGGACCTCTACCCCATGAGCTGTCCTTCACACTGAGTCAATGGCACGGTGGGCTCTTGGCCGCTCTACACAGCACAACACCCTGTAGGAGAGACACTATGGGAAATCCTTCCCTGCTCACCCCAGTCCCTGCCCACCACTGAGGGTGGTGGCACTGCAGGGGCAGCTTGTCTTGTCTCCCAAAATTTAGCTCTGCACGAGTCATAGTATAGAGTTGCATAGTCCAGATGAGAGGATAGAGTGTATTACACAGCAAGATTAGAAAGGTTTCTTTTGATATATGTCAATGGAAGGATGCATGTAAAATCCTCCTGTGCTGTCAGCTGCATGCAGCACCACAAATCCTGTGGATGCTTGATGTGGTGCTAACTTTATCCATCTTTCCATAGACGATCTCTTCTGCCTTGGTGATTCTTGTTTCTGCCATTGCTGACCTTTGTGTTTTCCTTCTTCCGTCCCTCTCCACAGACTGTGAGAAGCGCTGCGGTGCCCTGGACATCATGTTCGTCATAGACAGCTCAGAGAGTATTGGCTACACCAACTTCACCCTGGAGAAGAATTTTGTTGTCAATGTGGTTAGCCGGCTGGGCTCTATTGCCAAGGACCCCAAGTCACAGACAGGTCTGTGTGAGGACAGAGAAGGGCATGGGGAAAAGAAAGAGTCTTGGATCTCTCCAGCTTCTGCATCTGTCTGTAGTTGCCCTGAGCTGGAATCCATCCAGCATTTTTGCAGCAGTTCTGCTTCTCTGTAGGTCAGCTCTTTGCTGATGTGAAGGTTTGCTGACTTTCTCCACTTTTCACTAAGGATGTGAAGCCAAGTAATGTGACGCTTTGTTGGCAGGTGCCCGTGTTGGGGTGGTGCAGTACAGTCACGAGGGGACTTTTGAAGCCATCAAACTTGATGATGAGCGCATTGATTCACTGTCGAGCTTCAAGGAAGCAGTGAAGCGCCTGGAGTGGATCGCGGGAGGCACGTGGACACCGTCCGCCCTTCAGTTTGCCTACAACAAGCTCATCAAGGAAAGCAGGCGAAAGAAAGCCCAAGTGTTTGCTGTGGTGATCACAGATGGACGCTATGACCCTCGGGATGATGACAAGAACCTAGGGGCTCTTTGCGGTAGAGATGTGGTCGTCAATACCATTGGCATTGGAGACATGTTTGATCAGCCAGAACAGAGCGAGACCCTGGTCTCCATCGCCTGCAATGAACCCCAGCGAGTCCAAAAGATGAGGCTCTTCTCAGACCTGGTGGCAGAGGAATTCATTGACAAGATGGAGGACGTGCTCTGCCCAGGTCTGTACCTGTCCTTGCACTGCTTGTGGAAGCTGAGTTTTCTGGCCCCAGGGTTTGTGGTGGAGGGAGTATAAGGTGCATCGCAGTGACTGCAGAGGCACTGTGTCCCAGCAGGTTGGCCGATATCTCATGAGTGGGGTCATTCATGGTGGGAGCTGACCTTTATGTAGTCCTGGATAAATAATCCTTCCTCAAATATGGGTCAGCCCTTTGGGGCAGTCCTTCAGAGTCCTTTCCCTTTGGAGGACACCTCTCCTTGCCACCCTGACTGTGCAAGCTGTGAAGGGAGGTGGCAGCACATCACTCAGTTTTCCTGGTTTCTTTCCCTTCCAGATCCACAGATCGTCTGTCCTGAGCTGCCCTGTCAGACAGGTAAACATTACAAGTACCTTCATGTCAACTGCACAGAGTGGTAGGTCTGGGGGGAGAGTGCCTAAGACTCAGGAGTGGGAGTAGGGTGTGAAACCCTGCTCTTTCACTTTGGATGGCAGGGGTTTGGGAAATAGTGTTCTTCCGTATGAGGAAAGACTCCAGGTTTTCATCTCCTGCTCTTTTCCTGCCTCTCTTGAGTTCTCTGCACAGGTAGGTATGAGTGTGCCGTGTTAGCGCACCAGCATGGCTCAGTCCTGATACTTCTTCCTGTCCCAATTCTTGAGAGCCACCAGGTTTTGACCTCCAAACTCAGCAACTAATTTCTCATTTGTTCAATATCTTTATTATACATCAAGTCAAAGCCCCCTGGCTAAACTCTCCCACTTTTGAAACACTGAGCCCAACCTGCAGCACTGGGCAGGATGCTCCTTGGGAGTGACAAGGGCAGAGCAGGGGATAGGAACTGTTTGGAAAATGACACCGTAGTGGACCCAAGGCTTTGGCTTCTCTAACGCTGGCTGTATTTAATTAACAATTAACTCAGGGTGTTGGATTAAGGAAGAAAGGCTGTAAGGATCCTCTGGTATACATGAGACAGCTGCTGTTTGCTTTAGGTGGCTTCACTTAATCACATTTTGCTTGTTAAGGGGCAGATCTGCAACCTGAATTCCTAGAGATCCTGTCTGTCTGAGTCTCTGTGCCTGTTTAAATACAATAGATGCACTGTTTGCTGATATACACAAATCTTATAGGGGGCAAAGTTTTGCCAGTTCTTGCAATTTTTATTTCTACTCTTGCCATGAATGTTGTTGTGAAAGTCCCCAGCCTCAACTCGGTATTATGCAGAATATCAAATTTTACTTTCAAACAAGTATTCAAAGAATATTTTCAAGGAAGTATTCCCATACAAAGCAAAGGAAAACTGGTGGCAGGGTGCTCTGAAATTTGAAGACAGAAAAGCTATAATTATTCCCGTCTAAAATTTCTCGCTAATATTTTGAGTATCTGCACGTGGCCATGCAGAGAGCACAATGTCCAACCATGATGCTGAGCTATCGACACGGGCTCCTCTGCAGTGTCCTCTTGAGGAGCTGTGTCCCGTGGATCCATGTACAAGGAGGTGACTTCCTCATGCCATGCTGGTGACTGGTCTTCAAAGGTTTTGGTCTTTCCAGCCTCTGTTTCTGAGGAGCGCTGCAGGAGAGAGGCTGACCCAAGCAGTGGCATACTCATGTTTTCCTAGGCTTGGGCCATCACCGCCCTCCAAAGCAAGACGAAGTTGGCCATCCCTTACTTGTAATGTACTTGGGGGTTTCTGTCCTGATGCAAGGTGAGAACAGTTCACTGGTACCTGACAGTCCTGGGGACCAGAACATGATGAGGAGACATCTGAGGGTCTTCTCTCTTGAGTAAATCCCTCAAGGGATGCTGTAGGCAGGCCAGGTCAAATGCAAGCCCCACACCTGTGCCCCGGAGGCTACGGGAGGTGGAGTGACGCAACTGGGCAGGCGGGGGCCTTTTGTGAAAGTGCCAATACACCCATATTGGCATTGGAAAAAGTTGTCTTGGTGTGCAAAGATCTGCCTGGTAGACCAAGTTTTAAGTGATGCCCAGGAATTCAGGGGCCTTTGGACAAAGCACTTTGCACCTATCACACTGGATGCGTTGCTGTCATCGTTTAGAAGGAGTTGCCATGATCACACTGCTGAGTGGTAAGGGAATATGTTGGATTGGATGGGATGTGAGCCTGGGGCTTCTCTACTCAGTGCTCAGCTTCCTCTGGTTCTACAAGAATATCTCAAGAGTTGGTGCCTATTCACATGCAAACCCTTTGGCTGGAGACAGTGCCCTTCAAAGGGTGTGTGAGTGAGCTTCCTGCACATCTGATGCGTGTGTCCGGTCACAGACAGGTCAGACAGATTCAGGACAGGGAGACAGCTACACTCAGCCCTGTTCTTGGCCCTGTGGCTGTCAGAGTTTCAGTCCTGGCACTCGAGGAGCAAATCAATTGCTCATGCCAGGTACCCCAGCCTGGGTATTGCCAGCAGAGCACAGAGAGGGACAGGTTATTACATACAGCTCAGCTTCCTCCCTGCTGCCTTGCAGAGCCAGGCACATCACCACTTTGCATTCACGTCTGCAGCTGAAAGCGTGCTGCCCCAGAGCTTGGCCTGAAGAAATCCAGGTTCTGTTTCCAGGGCAGACCCTTGTCTTTCTGTTACCGCCCATCAATTTCTGCAGTGCTAACAGGGTGCTGGAGTGTTAAGTGGGTTAAACGCTGAGCAGATGTGAACTGACCACTTGCTTCAATAGAAACTGCATGATGCTCTCTGAGGCTCTTCCTAACCCATGCAAAAGGCTTTGCTTCAAGCTTTGGGATGTTACTTGATGTCACAGCCAGGTGAAGATGGAGGCTTTTGGGGTCCTGACTAGCCTGGACATGGCACAGGAACATTGCACAGGAGCACTGCACTCCGCAGGGCAGTGACTGTAGCCAAAGCTCTGTGGGCTGAGTGCCAGGCAAAGAGATCACATAATTACATCCCTTAGATGTCTTTCTGGCTGTACAGCATCGTGTATACAGTTTGAACATCACAGAGTTCAAAGCTATGTGATGGCTGAATGCCATATGCAGAAAGAGGTTGCACCCTGTGGCCCTCTTCCCGAGCACTCCTTTTCCTCCGCTGTGCCTGTGCTGGGTGACTAGAAAGGAGCTGGGCAGTTAAGGTTTCATGTAATTTTCTGAGTTCTCTCGGCTGATGTGTGATTTTAGTAGAAATCCCACAGGTCCTCAGACATAAACATGGCAGAAAGATTTAAAATCTGGCTTTGATCTTTACTTCTCTGTCCTCGTTAGCTCTGTTCTTCTCTGGTGCAGTGCATGTAGGAAAGCCAGGTAGCTCTCAGAGACATAGCCATTGCTAGCAAGCCCTGAAAATATTCTTTTGACGCTCACTTGCAGATGACAGGAACCCTGGGGACGTAAACCCACTTATTTTCCGCCCCATGGAAGAGGGAGTCAACATAGATTTCCCCAGCACCATACATTCGATCGCCCAGTTCCTAAACTCCACGCGGGAAACCCAAGACCCCAGCATGTACACCCAGCTGGTGGCCACTTTGGCCTTTACCGCCGAAAAAGCCAAGTTTGCCACTGGAAATGAGCGGCAAGAGTGGATGGACTTGTTCATTGACACCTTCAAAATGGTGCACAGTGAGATTGTGGGCGACCCAGAAACTGTGCTAGGGCTTTGCTGACATCTCTGTCAGAGATTGCACGAAGTGGCTGAAGGCAGAGGTTGAGTGGAGGTGGTAACCATTTCTTGCTGAGTGTCTGCTCGGTAGAGGGGACAGGTGCATTGGTAGATGCTTTTAGTTTAGGAGAAACACAGGCAGTGAAATGCCTTGGTGGCTGCTCCGCTGGGGGTGTGACACAAGGGGCAGTCCTCTCTGTTTTGCCTGGCTGATGAGCATGGCGGCTTTCTCCAGCGACGTCAAGATGCTCCTGCTTTGCCCACTGCCTCTCTGCAGACGAGCTGCGTTGCCTCGGTCTCTGCGCCGGCCACACTTCTCCCCTCCCACTCTCCCACCCTGCTCTGGCAGGTTTGTGTGCCCCAGCCCTCAGCCATGTACCAGCAGCAGGCTCAACCAAGGAAGCTGCCAGCACGAGTGTGGCTGAGGGCCAGAGCAAGCTCCTAGTTTGCAGAGAGCCTAACGATGCACTTTTCCCACACTTTCCTATGCTTGTATTTGCTGATCACTCCCGAAGCATCTTCTGCATCCTCTTGCTGGGTTACCTTGGAGGGTCCCTTCAGGTTCTGCAAACCATTTGTGTGGCAAGGTTGATGAAGCAACTGCATCGAGTGTCCCTCAACCACGCAGTGGGCAGTTGGGGATACTGAAGGGAAGGAGCAAAAAGTTCTGCAGAGGGGCCATGCCTGCCTTTCCATCAGGAGCAGCAGTAACCCAGGGAGGGCTTCTCTCAAAAGCTGTATGAACTCTCTGTGCCTTTTCCTCTGCTTATACATTTGTGTTTCTTCTATCTTAATTAGCAACATTTACCTGTTCATATCTAAGAGGTAGAGGCTATATAGAGCCAGGCAGTCCAAGGCAAAAATCCATGACTGTGCAGTCAAACCTCTGTGATGTGTTACGTGAGCTATTTAAATGCAGCTGTTTAAATGTGATATAGTATAGCCCATTCAATCCATACCCAGTGCTAGTTTGGTTCAGAGAGACTACAGACCCACCTCTTGCAGTGCAGCTATGTGCGTTTAGACAAGGAGTGATATTTCCATGAGCTCAGCTGCCCCTGGTTTTCTCAAAAAGTCAGGCAGGTGATTACCTGCAGAATAGCTACAGTCCTCTCAAGCCGTAAGACGAGAAAATAGCATTTTGTGTGCAGAATCAAGAGTGAAGTGTTTGCTGCCAGCAAGTGAATTTTGCAGCGTCTCTGACATGGCATTATTGCAATAAAGTGTACTGAGCAAATGTCATATTTAATGGACAGGAAGGAGATGTACTGTCTTCAGAAATGTGGTTGGGCTGTAACGTTTCCAGGTGTGCAAAGTGGAGCCACTTGCCAAGCTCAGGCGTGGGAATTGGGATGAGGAACTTGTTGACTGTCATGTTTTCTTCCAGCTCTGCTTCAACATCTGGGGCTTACCTGTCTAGGCTAGAAGCTGTCTGGCAACAGGCTCACAGGGGAGGTGTTTATGTTCTCAGTGCGTGAGCACATCAGATGTGCTGCACAAAAATAGTCTTTCTCCAAAGGTTGCAGCAGTTTTTAGTCCCAGTCTTTGGGAACAGGGAGCTCAGAGAACCCTGCTGTGGGCGTATAATAGAGGGAAAAGAGTTCAAAGGGCTTTACAAGGTGTGCTCCACATTTTAGGTGAAGGCAAAAGGGATCAGTCTGTGTCTGAGTCCGTATGTTAGCATCTGGTCATAACCCATATATTGCAGGTCATCTGTGCAAAGCCAAGCTCCCTACTCTGTTTTGATTTTTACCCCCAAGTTAGCACGTGAGTTAGCCTGCTGGGAGGCAAGAAGATTGAACTCAGAGTAGTGGAGCTCCTCCAGCCATGATACTAGAGGGAAAGCCCCCAAAAACTACTGATTTGAAGAGAACATCTGGCTGGGACATCTCACTGAACAAGATGAGGATTCAGCAGGGCTTCAGCAAAGGGGGTGTTTGTTTAATTTCATCACACAGTGGCTGTTTATTTCGTTTCCATTGTAAATATTTCCTAGCAAAGGAGTGCAATGTTTCAAACAGTTTTTTGCCTCTCAAAAATCTTCAGCTCATTATGGAGAGAATAAAACCCAAAACGCTGTCTCTGTACTGGAGCAGTATTTGTGTTGGCCCTTGTTAGACAGAGGAAAGTCCGCATAGTGTTGTTTTGCGAACATAATCCTGGCTAATCCCTCTCATAAAACCAAGTAGATTTCATCACAGAAGCAGTTCCTTCAGTGAAGCTCTTGGGCAAAGGAAGGACAGAGATAAGGGGCTGGGGAAAGGACAATCCACACCTCCCAAAGATACAGGAGGGGTTGTGAAAGGGCAAAGCCCCAGAAAGGGCTGGGAGGTCAGTCCACCCCCACTGTCAACACTGTAAAACGATAGAGGAAATACAAGTTGCCCAGGTTGTAGAAGAAGCAAGAACATCGTGTGGATGGGTGGGGTTACTCTGCACATGCATGTGACCAGTTGGGCTGCTACGGGCAGGAAAAGGGGTGGTATTTCTGCTTTTTGCGCTGCCTTCATTAAGATATCCTCACCTGTCCCCTAGCACACAGTACGCAGTACAGTGAGCTACAGGTGTTCATGCCTTGCTGTGAGCTGCAGGACCAGTGACCAGTGCAGCAATTTAAAGCATGAAATGAAGATTTTAGTTGGCCTAATTTCTGGTGGTACCTCTGAGAACTTACTTCGCAGTTAAGGATGAGAATCTTGTTCCTTGCTGCAGGAAAGGGCTCTTGGGTCCTCAGCCTCTCAGAAATGGGAACAAGCTGCAATCAAAGCACCACGCTGAACAGGACAAACCTGAGGTTTTCCTGCACTGCTCACATCTGTGCCATGTTCCCATGGGAAAACTCATAAGACACCTTATCACCCAGCTCAGAGACAGCCCTCTCTGCCCGTGAGGGCTGAGCAGTGAGAGTAGTCTCGGAAGAGTGCTCCTGCAGCAGAGGCTGCCTGGGGAGCTAGAACGTGTGTTACACTCTCACTGAAGCTCCATGGATTGATGCTGCTCTCAGCGGCAGTCAGCTAGCTCTTAAGTTTTCCTTTGGGTCATGTGGGAGGGCGGGTGTATCTTGCCTGTCATCTGAAGAAACTTGACTGCCTGTAGACAAGCACTGAAGGAAGCAGACTGGTAAAACTTCTCCAACACAATATGCAGCCCTCACTCCCACCCACCTGCTTTGTCCTGCTTTTGCAAACCCCTGCCTAGATTTTGGACTGTGCTCGCAAAGGGCAACCTGCCCAGGCCTTCCTGCCTTTCCCCCTCCACAACCGGCCCAGAGCAGGTGAGGTCCAGGAGTGCAGGCACTGTCAAAGCAAAGTCAAAGTATCCTGGTGGTAGCAGCGCCTGTGTGCTGGGAACTGCAGCATCAGTGTACCTTTAGACAACATTTCTGAAGGAAGGCTGGGCGGAGGTGAGTAAATACCTTTATTGCTTTAAAGGAGTGGAGTGTCACAACTGAATTTCAAATGCAATGTTCTAAAAGTTCATGGGAGAAAAAGCATCACTTGGAGATTGATTTCTACCGCAGTCAGAACTGGCATTGCAAAAGTCTGTTGTTTGCAGTAAGATGATGTACAGTAAGCACCATTCAGGGCATGCCATTGTTGTAGATGGGTTTTACAGTGTGAACTAAGGAGAAATGCCAGTCTACAAAGCCAGAGAACACAATACTGAAACAACTACAGACTTCTGCTATGTCCAACAAGTTAGATTAAACCACGAGTACCAGCAGAAGTTCCTGCATCGGGTTTGACTGTTTGATCAGGGATGGTACTGGTGCCAAATAGCCTGTGAGCTTTATGATATGCACAATGAGGGCTTCTGATACAATATATTGTGCTGTTGGGTTCATATGGGACGCTGTCTATGTAGTCTCAAGAGGGCATGTATTTACTTTGTTTAAAATGTAACTTCACTGTTTGCCAAGTGTTGACTACACGCATAGTACCCATGTACTGAACAATGATCCGTTTGTTGCTTAGCTCATGCAAGGAGTTACAACAGTTCAGCATTCCACCATGCTAAATCCAGGTATAGCAGCGTTTAGCACTGAGGAAGCACAAGTTGGGTTTGCTTATAGTGTGTAAATTCAACCTAATGAGATAATCCTACCCCAACAGTTAACCCTGGTTGCCAAAAATCGATGCTTAAGCTGGGGCTGCTCCAGAATCTCATATTCCTTTGCCAGTCATGCAGCACAACATGGCATCGGCTCCAGGACTTCACCCTTTTGAGATTCAGTCTTAGAGCCACGGAAGTGCTTGACAGTGATGTGGCCGTTGCCCTGCTGCCAGCTAAAGCGGGTACATCACAGATCAGTACTGCCATTGCAATGGTATTCCTGCCTAGTGCTCTCAGCAGAGAAGGAAACTCAAAAGAAGAAAATTCAACAGCGCCAAAGCAGCAGTTTTTCTCAGAGAAGCGGTGCGCATGGAGGTATACCAAATATAATACATATAACTACTGCAAAGGGACAAAATAATGGTCCCTAACTAACAGCTGTCTCCAAAGATTGCTGTTTTTTTCTCCCTTTTTTTTCTGAGCTCATTCACTGGGTATACACTTGCTCACTATGGACAAGGGCTGCTCTGTGTGACTGAAGAACAATTTTCCACTGTGTTTCACTGAAATATCAGTCTGTTATATATTATAAAAGCTGCTTTACTGCATACAGGTGAGTCAACAAGGATAGTCTTGTTTTCCAACCATATGACCCAACCTTTATAAGCTCTTCAGGAATTAGTCATTGCTGATTAGACTAATCTGGGTGAAAAGTATGAAAATCGCTTTCTTCCTACAAATCTCTGTGTGAAGAACAACTCTGAAAGTAAACCACTCTGTTGGTGTCTGAAAATCTCTCAGTTACTTCATCTGCCATTAATTTCTGGATATTCCTCTTACAGATAAGGGCTGGGAACTGCAGTGAGAAGGTGGATATAATTCTGGGACTGAAAGGCACAGACGTGTCTAATCTCATGGTCTGTCATAGGTCCCAAAAGTAACATTTGTTAAGACCTAGTGCCCAGGACCCGAGGGAATCAGAACCAACTGCAAAGACAGGCTTTGGCAACACAGTGGGGCTTGTCTTTGGATAAAGATACGCAGAGACAACTGCAGCCCAAGGCGAGCCCCAGCCTTATCCTGCAAATGTTCTTGTGCTGCCAACACTTGTCTTCTTTCTCCCACAGAGCTTGCAGTGGCCCAGTGCACACAGCGCCCCGTTGACATCGTCTTCTTGCTCGACGGCTCTGAAAGGATCGGGGAGCAGAATTTCCACAGTGCCCACCGCTTTGTGGAGGAGGTGGCCCGCCAGCTCACGCTGGCCAGGAGTGACAGCGACAACATGAACGCCCGGATTGCGCTGCTGCAGTACGGCAGCGAGAGGGAACAGGAGGTGGTCTTCCCGCTGACCTACAACCTGACAGAAATCTCCAATGCCCTGGCACAGATCAAGTACCTGGACTCATCCTCCAACATAGGGTCAGCCATCATACATGCCATCAACAACGTCGTGCTCAGCCCGGGGAACGGGCAGCGACTCGCTCGGCGCAATGCCGAGCTCTCCTTCGTCTTCATCACTGATGGCATCACAGGAAGCAAGAACCTCGAGGAGGCGGTCAACTCCATGAAGAAACAAGACGTTATGCCCACAGTAGTGGCTCTTGGGAGTGACGTAGACATGGACGTCCTGCTCAAGCTTGGCCTCGGGGACCGGGCAGCCATCTTCCGGGAGAAGGACTATGACAGCCTTTCCCAACCCAGTTTCTTTGACAGGTTCGTTAGGTGGATTTGTTAAATGAAGGGAGTGCACATGTCCTCCTCTGCACTAGTATACACACTCTGATATTACCTGTTTAATTTTCTTCCTTCTGTATGGTTGCTAACAACTCTGAGCTGGCCCAGAACTCTGAGCTGCCCTCTGGGTCCTCCTTTCTAGCCAAAATCCAGAGCTCTTTTTCTGATTTTCGTGATGAAAAGTCATGTATCTTACATTCATGGTGCTAATTAAAACCAAGATCGAAGCAGGATGCAGAGCCATACGACGTAGTTCTGTAAAGCTTTACACACACTACGCCATGCCTTGCGTACGTACTGTAATCCTGGGAAGGCTTGTCAGAGAAGCGAGTAACATTTTCGACGTAGTAGGACAAATGATCATCTCTAGTTTTCTAAAACTCTCAATATCCCTCAGCGTCCTGTGAGGACCTTTATGGTTGTGATGTCCCTCAGTTTTTAGCAAACTTTTTTCCAGACAATGTCACCTTTTTTGTTCTCAGAACTTCTGCCCTGAGAGAAGCGGGTGAGTTTATGACATATCACATGCTGCTTCAAATGGTCGGTAACTTGCTTTCCCTTTGCGTGGCCCTTGGTGGCTCGCTCCTCTTTCCCAGGAGCAATGGGATAGTAAGAAGATTTGTGGCCTTTTACAGTTCTTTGCAAATGCTCCTTCCAGGGCTCTCTCTATCTACCTTAAATTTCACAGATCATGTTTAAGACCTTCATTTTCCTGTGGGCCATATTTCCCTTGCTGCTTTCTGCTGTCCTGACCTTCATCAAAACCTGTTCATTTATCACTGCACCCAAATTCCTCGCAGAGAGGGGCAGCATGCCTCCCAGCACCCTGCAAAATACTGGGCTGTTGGTGGAGCTGCCTCCCTGCCATCCCAATGTGCTCAAAGCCGCCACGGTGCCTTCTTCCCACCAAGCAATGCCCAGTTTTCAACTTGAATTGTGCCATCTACAAAAATAAACAAATAAACTCTTTTCACCCTATCCTGAAAAAACCTCTTTATTCTATAGCTTGTCTCTTTAAAAATAAATAAATAAAATTAATGACCAGCTGGTGATAAGCTGCTAAGTCCAGAGAAGTTTGTCCTCTGCCTCTCCCCGCAAAGGCAGGAGCACAAAGCCAGGGGTCCCTGCAGCACAGGGGCCGTGGGGCACTGCTGAGGAGCTGAAGGACCACAGGAGGCTGATGGGCCCCCTCCAGCCCCCCCACTGTCTCCAGCAGCCCCCTTGCACACCTGTTCCTCTGGCCCCTGCCTCTGCACCCCCTCAGTGCCCATCAAACTGTGATCTCTCAGCACAACAAAGACCACGTCTTCATTCCTCACCTGCTTCATCTTCCTCACCTGTTCATGGGTGAGGAGAGCAGGGGTCTTTCAGGGGCCCCTCTTCGAAGAGGGCTGTGCCTTTGCCCACCGTGAAGGTGGCACCGCACCTGACTCAGGCTTTCCCCGTGATTTCTCCAGCCCCTCTTGCATCTGACACGTGTACGTCTCAGGCCAGGACAGTGGGCCAGGGGAACGCTCCGAGGCCAGGGGCGTTTCTGTGAGGTGGCACTCACAGCGGAGAAGGTGGGATGGGGAGGAAGGGCTGGGCAAGGCTTGGGTTGTCTGTCGGAGACCCCGAGCACAGAGTGCAGAGTTCTCAGCCAGCATCATTGCACAGGAAAAACCACACAGACACCAGCAGACTGTAAATCAGCACATGTTGCTCCCCACGCTGCTACCTGCAGCCTCAGGGATGACTTTCAGCGGGCTCTCGCAAAAGACACAAGGCAGAGCCGCTGCCCCACGTCTCACAGCAATTCCAGGTCAAAGGATTTACAAGCCAAAAACAAGAAAATCACTGAGCAGGCAAAATGCTGCCCTCAGAGGAAGAGGAAAGGAGCAGAGCAACAAGCACGTGATTCCCATGGAGCGTTCATCTCCGCGTTTCATCGCTTCGCTGTCGTGTGGGTGGGATATGGCCTCTTCAGTCAGAGTCAGAGCTGCTGCTTGAGCTGCTTGAGTGCTGGGGGAAATAAAATGGACTTTAGGGCAGCACAGACACAACCCGCCTTCGCACCACTTCTGGCAGGCGATGGCAATCCCGTGGCTGGGTGCCCCTTCCCCGTGCCCAGGCTGAGCGTGCAACAGTGGTGGCCGCAGACCCACCTCTCCCGAGGTGACTGCACCTCAGCAAAGGGTGTGCCCTCGGGTGTGCCTGCTGGCTGGATTGCAAGCTGGAATTAGTTAATGTCAAAGCCTCAGGGGCCATGCAGAGGGTGAGCCTGTGTGGGTGTCAGCACCACGCCCTGGCCTCAGAGAGCAAACCACATAGAGCACCCTGAGCTGCGCACGGTTGTGAATGACTTCAAGGAATTTCACTGATTGTGTTTCAAAAGAATCACTTGAAATTACTCATGTTTGCCTATTTATTAATAAAATGGGAGTCTCTACAGCTGAAAAAAAAAGCTGCTGAGGTGTTAACAGCCCATTCCAGCTGCCAGAGTTTGAAAGAGAGGAGACCCAGCTGCCAAAGCTAGATCCATGGTGTCCAAAGGACCACAGCAGAGACTTGGAAGGACCCTCTGCTGCCTTGCTCTTACCTTACCTCCATGGTGCTTGCAGTGCTCCTTATGGTCCTATTAATGGTGCTTATGAGGTGGGCACCCTGGCCCTCCTGGGTGTCCGTGATGGGGAGGGTGCCCATGTGGTGGATGCCCAGGGGGATGGTGCCCTGGCGCGCAGGGGCCAGGTGGCCCTGGAGGGCAGCCAGGCTTGGGACCTGGTGGACTGTGGGGACCAGGGTGTCCGGGAGGGTGTGTGTGCGGGGGTGGCACCCCACCTGGGAAGAAGAGAGGTATTATTAGCGATAATAATTAGCTCTCTCCAGACAGACAGCGCAGGGAGTTGGTGCACCCATAGGACCCCTCATGGTCTATGCCCTCCTCACAAGTGATGCCCCTGTCCCCTGTGATACATATAGGTAATCGCCCTGGGTGCCCCTGGAAATCTCCCTGAGCCCCTCTCTGAGCCCCACAGTCCTGCCGGGTCCCACGGCCCCTCACCTGGGTTAGGATGCGACATCCTCTGCGGTCCTCAAGCTGCAAGGGAAGGACAGGCACTGTCAGTGTGGCACATCCTGTCATAGGAATGTCATCACCCTGCCTGTAGCTGCTTCCCCAGGAGTGCTGTCCCCCACCAGCAGACCCCAGCAGCCATCCCATACCTTTGGGTGACAGCACTGACCCCAAAATCAACTGTTCCCACCTCTGTGCACCCTGGAAGCCCGACCATGATGTTTCCATCCTTAAGAGAAATAATGAACCGACTCCAGATGAGACTGGGTGCTCAGCCCACATCTTCATGGCTCCCCATGAGGGACTGGGGGCACCATGTCTCGGTGCAGTGCCAGCCATGGGGATGGTGCAGCCTGACCCACAGGACCCCACGCCCCCACAGCCTCCTGCTCCCCCAGGTGCCCTGCGCCCTGCCAGGAGCTGCCTTTCACTCACCGAACCTGCAGGAAATCTCCCAGCAGAGGCGACGCTGGCAGTGCTCTCTGAAAGCCCCACCACCAGCAGCACCCCTGACTGCCACCCTCGGTTCGGCTCTCCTTGGGCGACAGGTACCTGTTAAATACCAGAGCCCTACCAGGGTGAGGAGGGGTGTGGCTGGCAGCGGTGACACTGTTGAGAGGTCAAACAGCCTCATCCCTCCCTGCTCCATGGCTGTAACCATGGACACGCGGGAAATGTCAACATGTCACACCCAGCTGGCACAAAGGTCCCACAGGGCTGATAGAAACAGGGGACAGAAGGTGGTGGCTTCAACTCCTGGCATCAGATGATGGGGTGAGTCAGGCGACCCCACCCTGAATCCCAGGTTGGTGCTCATAACTCTTCTGTGCTGTCCTCTATGTGCTGTCTGTAAATGCTTCTCTGTCCTCTTGAAGGGGATGCATGGCATGCTCTGATACGACCTGAATAATTGTCTCCATGCAGACAAGAGGAACTGCCCCATCAATGTGTACTTCATCATTGACACCTCGGAAAGTGTTGCTCTGCAGACTCTGCCTATCCAGAGCCTCGTGGATCAAATAAAACGGTTCATCCCTGTGTTCATCGATAAACTGGAAAGTGAGCTCTACCAGAACCAAGTCTACATCACTTGGCAGTTTGGTGGACTCCATTACTCAGATGTGGTGGAAGTTTGCAGCCCTTTAACAAGCAGCCAAGACATCTACCTGCCCAGGCTGTCTGCTATTAATTACCTTGGCCAGGGTGTGGCAGACTGAAAGGCACAGACTCAGCTCTTGAGAGAAGCTAAGACAAAGTTTATGAGCAAGAAGAGCTTTTTATGAGTTACAAGCAGGAAACAGGACTATGCAGCCAGGGTTCTTATCAGCTCATATACTCCCTTAATTACTCTCTTATCACAGAGGAAGATCAGGCACTCCTAGGTCTGTTTGGTCACACTCTCCCATTCACTCCCATGCACATCTTGTGTCCAAGATGCATTTTATCTGTCCATTCTCGTGTACAAATTCCCAACATGAGCTATACTCAGCTGGTCATGGTCCCTTTTCATTATAAGCAAGCAAAAGTTATGTACTTGTTTAGAAAAGAACTCAAGGACAACTATTGTGGCACTGCTGGCACAGCTAGCTGTGAAATGTCAGGAATCCACACTGGGGCACCTTCACAGACTGTGCTATCTCCAACATGACAGAGCAGATCCAGACCCAGACAGCTTCGGGCGTGAACTGCCTGAAGATTGCAGAGAGGGGCAGCCTGCCTCCTAGCACCCCGCAAAATACCAGGCTGCCAGCAGAGCTGTCTCCCTGCCACCCCAATGTGCTCAGAGCCACCCCAGTGCCTTCTTCCCACCAAGGAATTTGAACTTAAATTGTGCCATCTACAAAAATAAACAAAAAAAACCCCTCTTTTCATCCAATCCTGGAAAAGCCTCTTTATGCTGTAGCTTGTCTCTTTAAAAAAAAAAAAAAAAAAAAAAAAAAGACCAGCTGGTTCTCCTGGTGATAAGTTGCTAAGTTCAAAGAAGTTTGTCCTCTGCCTCTCCCCGCAAAGGCAGGAGCACAAAGCCAGGGGTCCCTGCAGCACAGGGGCCATGGGGCACTGCTGAGGAGCTGAAGGACCACAGGAGGCTGATGGGCCCCCTCCAGCCCCCCCACTGTCTCCAGCAGCCCCCTTGCACACCTGTTCCTCTGGCCCCTGCCTCTGCACCCCCTCAGTGCCCATCAAACTGTGGTCTCTCAGCACAACAAAGACCACGTCTTCATTCCTCACCTGCTTCATCTTCCTCACCTGTTCATGGGTGAGGAGAGCAGGGGTCTTTCAAGAGGGCTGTGCCTTTGCCCACCGTGAAGGTGGCACCACACCTGACTCAGGCTTTCCCCGTGATTTCTCCAGCCCCTCTTGCATCTGACACGTGTACGTCTCAGGCCAGGACAGTGGGGCAGAGGAACGCTCCGAGGCCAGGGGCGTTTCTGTGAGGTCGCACTCACAGCGGTGATGGTGGGATGGGGAGAAGAGGCTGGGCAAGGCTTGGGTTGTCTGTCAGGGACCCCGGGCACAGGGCGCAGAGGACCCAGCGGTGCAGTGCAGGGAAGAGCATCGCTGTGGGGAGCTGTGGCCATGCGTGCTGCAGTGTCGCTGCTGTGTTTTCCCTCTGTCCTGGTTTGAGCTAAACAGAACCAGTTCTATTCTGTGATTTTAATTTACAGCTCAGTCTCGTCTAAGGGGCTGTACTTTCTGAAGTGAGCATGTTTTTGCAGACAGTATTTGCTAGTAGAAGTGATAACACCTGCTGTTTACAGTTACTGCCTGGGATTGGTATGTAGAAAGGCTTTTGCTTATATTTGCTTTTAGAGTGATCAAGGTCATTGCTGGATCTTATGTAACACCTAGGCAGTGGCAGGAACTATAAGGGTTGCAAGAAAGTAAAAGTTTGCACCTCCAGGAAGGAACGGACAGGACAGGTGACCAACAAAATTATTCCATACATTTCATACTCAGAATAAAACTGAGGTATCACAGGGGTTAAACTTTCTACTTCAATGGGCAGGGTCTGAGAAGGACTCCATCTGGTCTGCTGCCTTCAATCCTGATCCTGATTTTCCCAAGTCCAGCTCCTGTGTTCAGCTCCCCTCTGCTGCTGAGCCTGGGATCTCCCAGGTGCCCCCTGCTCTGCAGCATCAGCCTTGATTGCTCCAGGGTGGGAGGGAGGAAGTTGGGTTTGATATCAGATTTGCATTTATTTGTACATATCTCATTATTTTCATCATTTCCTTATCAGTACTATTACTCTTGTATTAAAGTTGGTTTAGTTTCCTTTTCCAATCTGTAAGTCTCTCTGCCTTATCACAGAATCACAGAATGTTAGAGGTTGGAAGGGACCTCAAAGATCTAGTCCAACCCCCCCGCCAGAGCAGGACCACCTACAGCAGAGCGCACAGGAACGTGTCCAGGCGGCTTTTGAATATCTTCAAAGAAGGAGATTCCACAACCTCCCTGGGCAGCCTGTGCCAGTGCTCTGTCACCCTCACTGTGAAAAAGTTTTTCCTCATATTTTTATGGAACTTCCTATGTTCCAGCTTCCACCCATTGCATCTGCCAGTATTTAGGGGTGAGCCCAGCTGTTACCCTCGACACCCTCCTTCACAAAAAGAGCTGTAGGGGAAGCTCTACAGGACTGCTCTGTAGAGTTGCAGGACAAAACACAACTGAATCCAGAGAGGAGCCACAGGAGTGAAATCCCACTGCCGTGGCAGCACTGCAACAAGGACATCAAAGCTCCACTGGCAGTAACTATGGGTGAGACGGGCTGTGCCACCTCTTTTGGAGATTTTGCCACAATGAGCTGCTCCAGTTTGTGCCACTGGGTCCAGTAGCCAGTCACAGCAGCTGGCAGCAGAGCCTTCTTGAGAACAGGGCTGTGATGGCTCCTCTTGGGCCATGACAACAGACAAAACAAAACAAAGAGAGCAGCAAAAGCAGCTCTGTGTTTAAATTGTTGTGACAGCACTGCCAGGCTTTTCACCTTTCCTACCACCTGTGCCAAACATCCAAGGTCATAGCTCAGGGGCTTCAGAGCAATCACGACTTTTTCCTATTCATTATGCCCCTAGCATGGAGGGTGGCAACGCATGCAGCTCAGCAAGGGGAAAGTTACAGCATCCCCCATCCAGCTCTTCTGCTGCAGCTGGAAAAGCTCACACAGAATGTAAGGACTTCTACAGGCAGCGAGAAGCATGTTCTTAGCCCGCATCATTGCACAGGAAAAACCACACAGACACCAGCAGACTGTAAATCAGCACATGTTGCCCCCCACGCTGCTACCTGCAGCCTCAGGGATGACTTTCAGCGGGCTCTCGCAAAAGACACAAGGCAGAGCCGCTGCCCCACGTCTCACAGCAATTCCAGGTCAAAGGATTTACAAGCCAAAAACAAGAAAATCACTGAGCAGGCAAAACGCTACCCTCAGAGGAAGAGGAAAGGAGCAGAGCAACAAGCATGTGATTCCCATGGAGCGTTCATCTCCGCGTTTCATCGCTTCGCCGTCGTGTGGGTGAGAGATGGCCTCTTCAGTCAGAGTCAGAGCTGCTGCTTGAGCTGCTGCTTGAGCTGCTTGAGTGCTGGGGGAAATAAAATGGACTTTAGGGCAGCACAGACACAACCCGCCTTCACACCACTTCTGGCAGGCAATGGCAATCCCG
Organism: Trogon surrucura; assembly: GCA_020746105.1. Taxonomy (NCBI): domain Eukaryota; kingdom Metazoa; phylum Chordata; class Aves; order Trogoniformes; family Trogonidae; genus Trogon; species Trogon surrucura. The sequence continues at coordinate 46,024,819 of CM036621.1, read as the reverse complement.
TGGCTGGGTGCCCCTTCCCCGTGCCCAGGCTGAGCGTGCAGCAGTGGTGGCCGCAGACCCACCTCTCCCGAGGTGACTGCACCTCAGCAAAGGGTGTGCCCTCGGGTGTGCCTGCTGGCTGGATTGCAAGCTGGAATTAGTTAATGTCAAAGCCTCAGGGCCATGCAGAGGGTGAGCCTGTGTGGGTGTCAGCACTGCGCCGTGGCCTCAGAGAGCAAACTCCAGCTGGGACATCCCGACTTAAAAGAGCTACTAACAGCATCACTGCAACATCTGTTGAAATGCTCTTACAAACCGCTTTTTAGAGCTTGGAGCCATTACTTATCTGCTTGGAGAATATAATTACAGGCATATCATGGGAGGGCCACTTTTTTATTATGATTTTACAAGGCCGTTCAGGCAGATTAAGGAAATTCCATAAGGCTCCTCCTTTCTGTCAGTGAGGCCAAATGTCCGGGGCAGATCAGTTTCTCAGTCATTAAACAGCAAGAGGAGCTGATGGTTTGCTTTGTTTTGAAAATGCTCCTACCTCTAATGGTGGAATCGGAGTCTGCTTTAGCAGTCCCTCACCTTGACCTACTCTGGATGGTGCCCTCAAGAGCATTTCCTGCAATCTCCTTCATTGCTTTTTTTTTTTTCCTTGTGTGCGTGTATTGTTTTTGGTTGGTTTTTTGCTACTTTTTAAGAGGGAAATAAACTGCTCCTCTGCTGCAGGACACTGAGCAAATGTTCCTTATGGAAACATGACCTGATCTCAAGTGAGCAGGACAAAGTCCTGGGATTTAATGCACCACATAGTGCACCCTGAGCTGTGCACTGTTGTGAATGACTTCAGGGAATTTCATGGATCATGCTTCAAAAGAATCTCCTGAAATGACTCATGCTTGTCTATTTATTAACCAAATAGGAGTCTCCACAGCTGAAAAAAAAAAGCCAATGAGGTGTTAGCAGCCCATTCCAGCTGCCACAGGATGGAAGAGGGGAGACCCAGCTGCCAAGGCTGGACCCACAGTGTCCAAAGGACCACAGCAGAGACTTGGAAGGACCCTCTGCTGCCTCACTCTTACCTTGCCTCCGTGGTGTTTGCAGTGCTCCTTATGGTGCTTCTTATGGTGCTCCTTGTGGTGCTTCTTATGATGCTTCTTATGATGCTTATCAGGTGGGCACCCTGGCCCCCCTGGGTGTCCGTGATGGGGGTGGTGCCCATGGTGGTGGTGCCCATGTGGAGGGTGCCCAGGGGGAGGGTGCCCTGGTGCACAGGATCCAGGTGGAAAGGGGCCTGGTGGCCCTGGAGGGCAGCCAGGATTGGGACCTGGGTGTCCTGGAGGGGCAGCAGGGCAAATTTGCACTTGCGGGGGTGGCACCCCTCCAGGTGTGCCTGGGAAGAAGAGGGGTGCTGTTAGCAAGCAGAGCCGAGCTCTCCCCAGACAGACACCACAGGGAGCTGGTGCACCCGTAGGACCCCTCATGGTCTATTCCCTCCTCACAAGTGATACCCCTGTCCCCTGTGATACATATGGGTAATCCCCCTGGGTATCCCTGGAAATCACCCTGAGCCCCTCTACGAGCCCCAGTGGCTGTGTGGTACCACAGTCCTGCCCGGTCCCATGGCCCCTCACCTGGGTTGGGGTTCCACATCCTCCACGGCCCTCGATCTGCAAGGGAAGGACAGGCACTGTCAGTGTGGCACGTCCTGTCGTGGGAATGTCATCACCCTGCCAGCAGCTGCCCTGACACACAGAGAAGGTGCTTGCTTCCCCAGGAGTGCTGTCCCCCACCGGCAGACCCCAGCAGCCATCCCATACCTTTGGGTGACAGCACTGACCCCAAAATCAACTGTTCCCACCTCTGTGCACCCTGAAAGCCCGACCACGGGGTTTCCATCATTAAGAGAAATTATAAACCGACTCCAGACGAGACTGGGTGCTGAACTTCATGGCTCCCCATGAGGGGCAGGCGACACCATGTCTTGGTGCCAGCCATGGGGATGGTGCAGCCTGACCCACAGGTCCCCATGTCCCCACAGCCTCCTGCTCCCCAGGTGCCCTGCGCCCTGCCAGGAGCTCCCTTTCACTCACCAAACCAGCAGGAAATCTCCCAGCAGAGGCGACGCTGGCAGCGCTCTCTGAAAGCCCCACCACCAGCAGCACCCCTGTCACCCTCGGCTTGGCTCTCCTTGGGCGACAGGCACCTATTAAATACCAGGGCCCTGCCAGGGTGAGGAGGGGTGTGGCTGGCAGGGGTGGCACTGCTGAGAGGTGAAATGTAGTGCACGCTCCCTGCACAGTGGCTGTCACCATGGACACGTGGGAAATGTCAACATGACGCACCCAGCTAGCACAAAGGTCCCACAGGGCTGACAAAAACAGGGGACAGAGGGTGGTGGTTTTACCTCCTGGCATCAGATGATGGGGTGAGTCAGGTGACCCCACCCTGAATCCCAGGTCGGTGCTCCCAGCATAGGCTTTGGTGACGTAGGTGGGAGGGCACAGGTGGTCACCCTCCCATAAGCACTGCTGTGGGACAGTGGGGCTCAGGGTCCAGTTAATGGCTCCCTGTGGCACTGCTCAGAGTGCTGCCAGGGTGTGTGGGTGGACAAGATGGTATCTGCCATCAGACCCCGTCAAAAGAGACAGGAGGAAGGGCTGGATGCCCCAATCCTCAGGTCTTCCTCAGGAGATCTATAAGGAGTGGGCAGAGCTCCTCCCATCCCATCCATCCCCCTCTCCCTGCTGACACCTCCAATGCTGTCCTACTTCTGGCAGTGCTCCCTTCGCAGGCCAGCGAGCCATGCAGTGACCTGGTGTCATCACACGCCATCAAAAAGTCACCTTGTAGAAAGGGCCTGGGCCAGCTCTTGTCCCAGCCCTGCAGGAACGGGGGTTATCTCAGGCAGGGTTCTGGGCACAGAAACACACAGGTGATGTGTGCACTCAGTCAGTCCCAGGGATTGGGGGCTGGAAACCAGTGTCCAAGCTCCAGACGGTAAAAATCACCCTTGACCATGGGAAGGCCAGCAAGTGACATGATGGTGGGATCTGCCTGAGTAGAGCAACTCTCCTGAGGCGGATACTGAAGGAGCCCAGGCAGGGACAAGTGTGTTTCCCAGCTGTATTTACTACTGCAGAGTCGCCAGCCTAGCCCCAAGTCCCTCTCAGGCTGCCCGCTTCTCCAGCACCGCCAGCACAAGCGCCGAGCCTTGCTTCGCCTCCTCCAGTAGCCCAGAGACTTTCTGCGACATCTGTGCAGGGACGGATAAGATGCATCATTTGTCACTTGTCAGGAAAGAAGACCGGTCCACCATCCACCCCACATACCCTGCTGATGGCAAAGGGAGCGGCTGCTGCTCAGTCAAGAGGCATCCAAGGGGCTTCCAGCTCTGTCCCACCCCATCCTTGCCACCAGGGCCAGGGCACACACATTGCCCCTGCTTACCGCAAGCTTGAACTTCTCATCCATTACGTCTCTGAGGTTGATCATGACATTGAAGTAAGCTCCGAACACAGCTGCTTCCAGCATTTTGGCTCCCACCTAGGAAAAGAGGCATGCGAGAAGCTCTCCTGGTGAACCAGAGCACCACCACATGGTCCTGCAGCAGGGCAAAACCTTATGCTGCAGGACTCCCACCATCCACAATCCAGTGGCCCACAATGCTTTCCAACCCAGTGTTTTCAGGATGGGACTCTGGCAGTGGGAACCATTCGCAGCATTGACACAGAGGTAGGAAAATTCAGGCAAAGGCTGGTGGAGCTGAGCTCTCCTAAAAAGGTTGTAAGCTACCAAAAACTTAGAGGGCAGAAACCGCTATCCAGTATGGGAAGCATGGCTAAAGACATGCATCTCAGAGGTCAGGATGTGATGGGAAACCTTGCAAGGAAAAGCAGTGAGCATGGCAACCTCCAAAGTCCCAGCTGGGGCAGCGTGTGAGCCAGTGGACGCACCTGGATGTCAGATTTGCAGGCCAGGTTGCAGTGGCGTGCCAGCTCCTTCAGAGCAGGCCAGAGCCCGCTCACCTTCTCTGCCAGGGCACAGGGCACCCTCACGGCTGTCTTCAGCCCTTCTTGCATTGCAGCCGTGCGTCTGGGAAGGGGGACAACCCTGGGGTGAGTGCTGGGTGGCTGTGCTCCCCTAGACTGAAAGTTCTCACCAGCCCAGCTCACCTCTCCCGCTCTTCAGGGGTGTTTTTTGGCAGCTTCATAGCTTCCTGCAAGCAAAGAAAACCACATTTGCTGCCTTTTGCTCCAAGACCACCTTACACTGGGGGCCAGGGCAGACACAACAGCTCTCACACTCCTGCAAACCTCCTTTAGGTGATGATGTCCCTTGCCTTGGCTTGGGCCAAGGTCACATGCCAGCCCCTCTCCCAGCTAGAAATCCCCCCGCTTCCCCACAGGACATCTGCTGCTGGTGGGACCTCACCATGTAGCTGCTGAAGGCGCGTGAGTCGGCGTCCACCATCGCCACCAGCTCGTCTGTGGCCTGGTGGAAGGGGGGGATCAGCTTCCTCATGATGGGGTCCAGCTCCTCAAACTGCCGCTTCCCGTAGCTCATCAGCCCCACCATGCAGCCCAGTGCTGCTCCCTGTGAGGGCATGGGGGTAAATCCTCCAGCAGGACACAGCTACCACCATGCCAGCTTCCCTTGTGGGCTCAGCACACCCAGAGGACCCTCCAGGCAGATGGCGACCCCATCTCAATGTTCAGCACGTACCAGGGCACCCGCAGCTGCCGACACAGAGCCTCCTCCTGGTGCTGCCGACCTCCCACCAACTGCTCGCACGAAGGCGCCCAGCGGCTTGGCCACCAGCCCCTTGTCCACCTCTCCTGCCTGCACCAGGTACCTGCAGCATAGCAGCCCTGTGGGCCAGAGCCCCCCCAGGTGTGGGGACATCCGCCGCCCAGTGCATTCTCACCCAACACTGCCCGCTCCAACAGCTTTTCACCTACTACTTGGCTCTGCAGGCGGCTGAGAAGGGGACCAGCCCAAAAAACCCAGTGGGAGGGTTGGGGAGAGGACAAGGAACCCAGTGGGGACAGACGGACAGCTAGGGAGCTCAGGTCGTGGTGGTATGCGGGGTGGGCTCACACAAACAGCATTTGGTGGGACAGGAACACACTTTGTAGCATGGCATCTCTCCCATGAGCATAGCGTGTGAGCCACAGGCAGTGAAATTGGGGATGGGGGTGGAGGATTTAACACATACGTGCTCAAGTTTGGCCACAAAACCTGCTCCTGTTACCTGCCTGAGTGACCTGGAGTGCCCCCACCCCATATTCACAACCATCTGTGTTTGGGAGCAAGGACCACCCCACGCCTCCACAACACCCAGAGGAGAAGTAGCCCGTGGTGAAGAGGAGTTGGGTGCAGGTGCCACTCCCGAAACCCAAGCTGAGCACAAGATGCAGAGAGCAGGATCCCCCCCATCTGGGTAGAGATGGGCACCATGATGGGAAGCATGATGGGGTTCTTTACTCAATGATGCGCTCTCGGGGGTGAAATGGAGACAGAGAGTCCAGGCCCAGCCGGTTGACCACCTGCAAGGAGCAGCAGCACCACCAGTCAGCACTATCAAAACTGCTGTTGCATCCTCATTCCGTGCTGTTAACTCACCATGGGCGATGCAGCCCTAGGGCAGAGTTGCTTGGGTCACCACCCAGGGACAGGACAGCTGGCGTCACCAGCCTGTCCCATCCTAGGCCTGGTGGCGGTGTGCAGCCACCTACAAGTGACTGGAAACTGCACCAATAAATAATTAGCTTGTTCTTATCTAGCACGTTCCTCATAGGATAGAAAAGTCACTCCCTCCTGCAGCTGAAAAGCAGAGCCCGTCTCATCTTGTTTCCAGCTTATGCCAGTCCTGGGGCAGTTTCCCCTAACGCCACACAATGTCCTTGAGCTCTGGGGAGGTGTCCTTCCCCTCTTGGCCTCCCACACAGGCAAGCTGGGCAGTTGCTGCCTGCGCTCTGTCCTCCCTGATCATCTCAGCATCCTCAGGATAATAAAGCAACTTGTCCCACTTGCTGTGTCCTCACAGCTTGCCAGGCATCAACACTAGAGACAAGTGTCATGCCTGGGGGCTGCCATGGTCCCAAATGACTGCTCAGTGCCGCTTTGGGAGTTGAGCAGGGAGGGACAGGGCTGTGTTTTTAATCATGATCCCACCCTCGTCTTGGTACCAAGAGGAGCCACGTTACCAGCCTGATCTTCTGTTCCTCCTCCAGGATGAAGAGTTTTTCCTTCTTGATGTAAAACTCAGCTGCGTCCAGCATGGCCTTCTTGGGGACAAGACCCACCAACTGGGACCCCACCACAGGGAGGTTCAGTGCCTGCAAAGGACATCAGAAATGCAACTGTTCCCAGAGCCACTTGCCCTGCTGCCACTCCCACCCCAGTCTGGTGGTCCTCATCCCTTCCCAGGACCTGGGGACCTAATGAAAAAGCCTTCAGTGGAGTTTCTGGGGGCTAAGCAGCAAGTTGCTGAGCTTTAGGGGTCTCATGCCATTCAACACTCTACCCAGCTTGGCTAAGCATGAGATAAAGCAGACTCTGACCAGGGGATGGGGAGAAAAACTTGGAGGGAGACAACTTCTGCGAAGCTGCCACTGAACCAAGCACAGTGTGCCATCCTGCACCACCCACCTCCGCATCTCGGCAGACTTCCTCGTAGACAGCATGGAGCGGCGTGGTCTCAAAGTCCAGCAGGTTCGTCGAAACCTGGGCCATGTTCTCTTCCTCCAAATACCAGCCGATGCCCTGCACCTTCTTCAAGCGCCCAGGCTGCCAAGAACTGACGTGGTCAAGGCATGGCCCAGGAGGCACAGGGGCAAGGAGGTCTCCTCCCTGCGTGCTGCCAGCACAAGGCTACCTGGTCGGCGCCGCGACCCTGCTCGCGGAGGTTGAGGGCAATGCGGTGAGCCAGCTCCTTGGTGCACAGCAGGTTGACATTGTACGCAATTAGGAAGGTCCGGGCGCCCGTCACTGTGGCCCCCCACCGGGGGACAAATGTTGGAGGCCCAAAATCAGGAGCCCACTCTGGTTTTGCAAGCTGGGGAGGAAGGAGGAGAGCGCACGGGCTGGCACTGTGGAGTGGCACAAGCCACCCTCCTGAAGATGGCATCTACCATGACCACCACGAGCACTCAAAACATTTAACCAGCTCCTCTCAGCACAAAGGGACTGTGCTGGCCCCCAGGATCCTTCCTGAAGCTGGTGAGATGTGGCTTGGCTCTGCCCGGTCCATGCCACCCATCCAGGTGCTGCTAGGCTCACCTTCTCAGGAAGTGCCTCGTACTCCCCAGCACGGATGGCAGGCAGGGCTTTCCTTCTCTCGTCCTGTGCTGCTTCTCCGTACAGGTAAACTGGAAGATAGAGCTGCAGATGAGCAGTGCTGAGGAGGGGCTGGCAGCACATCGTCTAGCAGGATCCGGTTTTGCCCATGTGGCAGCAAACCCCATTTGCTTGAGCTTTTGCCAAAGGTGTCCAGTTTCTGCACAGATGGAAGCATGCGGGGTTGGACAGGAGGGGCAGATGTTCCTACTCACCAGGCACCCCCAGCTCCGCTGCCAGGTGCTGCCCAAAGATGCGGGCGCAGGTGACACACTCGTCCATGCTGACATTCCTCACTGGCACGAAAGGGCAGACGTCCAGGGCCCCCATGCGAGGGTGTTCGCCTGGTGACAGGGCAGACATGAGGATTAGAGCTGGGAAGAGCAATTAGACAAGGAGGGGGACAGCCCTTTCCAGCCTCTTTTGCAGACAGGGCATTGAGGAAATTTGAGTTTGCGGTAGTGATGTCTACTCCAGCCCAAACACAGGAGGGATTCAACCTCTCTGGATCCTGAGTACGAGCAAGAGCTTTGCACAATCCTACCGCCATCCATCCCAGCAGTGCTGCTTGCTGCATGCCCAGTAACATGCCATGTTTGGTCACTGGCAGCTGATTTTAGCTCCAGCCACGCAAGGTGCACCTGGAAACAACCACGCACCACCCCCAAGCTCACCTTTGTGCCGGCTCATGTCAATGAGCTGCCTGGCCACGTGGGCTGCATTCAGTGCCCCTTTGACCACGGCCTCAGGGGACCCCACGAAGGTGTAGACAGTGCGGTTGGTGGAGGCACCAGCATCAACGTCCAGCAGCGTGCAGCCCGGTGTCTGAGAGATGGCCTGTGCTAGTGCGTCGATCACCTGCCAGACAGAGGATTCAGGCAAGGTGGCTGAGCCATCTGGACCCCCATCACAGCTCAGCTTCACAGGATAGAGGACATCTTTTCTCCACTCTCCCCCTTCCCACCAGCATTGGGGTTGGAGATGACCCCATGATCAGTGGGGATGCAGCCCTGCTCAGTAGAGGATGAAGGATCCATAGACACAAGCACCCCATTCCTACTCAGGGGGCCTGGGACACCCCTGGCTCCCAGTGAGCCCCAAACCCACCATGGTGGGGGAGAGACACTTAGCTGCTGCTGCACATCAGAGAGCAGCACGACAAATTGCTGTTTCTGAGCATACTCTCCCGCTAGCTTCAAAAAGGATTTGGCTCTGCAAAGCCTATTCCCTGGGGCAAGTGGTTTTTTTGCAATTTTTGGCTTGCTGAACACTCCTACTCCTGGCAGGGCCAAAGTTCAGTCTAGGGCTGATGTCCAGTACAGATTCCATTAACCTGAATAGCATGTTTTGGCACAACTGCAAGCGATATTTCTCTAAGGGAATATGCCAGACCACCCCGAGCCCTGGTGCTACAGCAACCTGCAGGCAGTGAGGAGGGGGAGGATCTGAGCCCCCACTTCTCACTGAGGTACCGAAAGAGAGCAGAGAGTGCTGCCTTTGTGTATTTTCAGTATTAGTCAGGCAGTGAAAGCTGCACAGCACTTCAGAGGAGGCAGGGCAGAGTCTGGCAGCAGGTGTTGCCTGCATGACCCTTCCACCATCCGCATTCTGGCATTGCCCACCCATCAGCCCCTCAATATTCTCCCTCACCTCCTTGTTATTCCCTTCCGAGAAGTTGGGGACACACTCCACCAGCTTGGCCATGGTCTCAGGGTCTGCCTGCACCCTGTGGTCCTGTGCTCAGCTTCTTGCACCCTGTGGGTTCGCCTGCCCTTTACTGTCCCTCTGCAGAGCAAAAGCTGCCCAGCACCCAACCTGTTGTCTCTTCACTGAGCCAGGGTTTCTCATTAACTGCATCGATCTGTGGCCAGGAGACAGAAAGGGTCTTGGATAAACAATGTGGTACTGCACTTTCTGTGCCTGGATCAGCTCTGGGCAGAAGGGCACCACCTGCTTGCCAGGGCCAGTGTTCAACTCTGATTACCAACCAGCACCAATTAATTGCTAGAAGAAGTCAAGGTCACATGAAGGAAATCAGTTGCTGCTCCCAGCAGAGCTGTGTATGCTGCTCCTTCCCAAGGCACAGCAGCAGGGCCACCAGCACTGCTCCCCCGTGGTGGTGAACAGCTGAGCATCAGGGATGGTGGGCAAAATGTCTCGCTGTGAGCAGGATTCGAACCTGCGCAGGGAAACCCTATTGGATTTCGAATCCAACGCCTTCACCCCTCGGCCATCACAGCCCCAGCCCTGAGCACGTGAGGGGGGACACTTGCCCCCTGCCCTGGGCATCCCTGAATGCTCCTTTTCACTGGGGAACAGGGCACAGATCTTTGGGGTGTGCGGTGCATCCCCACACCCAGGCCCCTCCCTGCTCTGCTCCCCAGGGGCTGGGGCAGGGCTCAGCCCTCACCAGCAGCTGCCAGGGCCAGGTCCCACGGCCACCACTGCCCCCCAGCACCCCAGCGCCCCGCACAGCCTGGAGGTGCCCAGGCAGCTGCGCACCCCGGCTCGTTGGTCTAGGGGTATGATTCTCGCTTAGGGTGCGAGAGGTCCCGGGTTCAACTCCCGGACGAGCCCTTCTTTTTGGACACCCAGCACCAGGCACAGCCCTTGTGGGGACACCCCACAGACTGGATGACATCCCTGATGTCCAGCTCTGCCCAGGGGGCAGGCATGGTGACCGCGCTGCAGCCGGGGCTTCCACACCAGCTCAGATGCTGCCCTGGCACAGCTACACACAGTCCTGACCCAGGGGCCATGTCCACAAAACATGCACCTGCTCAGCCCCACGGCCGTCCTGCTTGTCCTAATCCCACTGGCAGCCTGGGGCACCTCACGGACACCCTGTGCCTAAAATCCTCAAAAGCCCACAGTCAGCAGCTGCAAGGGGGCTGGCAAAGGAAGCAGCAACAGGAATTTCCTGGGAGCAACGGGAAAGCCAGCTCAAAGGGGACGTTGCCTTTGGGAAATGCCCCATGGAGGAAGAACAGTGCGGGGTGTTGCTTGCAAAGCACTGGCCATTCCAACCTCTGCAAGAGCAGGGAGGTGGTCACAAAGAGGAGAACTCCCAGCAATGGTGGCAGTTGGCAATGTTGGGCACTAGTTCCCCACAGGCACCACCAGCTGCAGGCTCCAAGGAGCAGGGACAGCAAGAGGGACCTCCCTGCTTTAGAGTGTGTGACGGGGCACACACAGCCTCAGCTGCGCCCCCAGAGCCCTCACAGTGTGTGGGGCACACAGGCTGGGGGTGCAAGGGGGTGCAGCACCCTGGCTCGTTGGTCTAGGGGTATGATTCTCGCTTAGGGTGCGAGAGGTCCCGGGTTCAACTCCCGGACGAGCCCCTCTTTTAGGCAACCACCTTCCACAACCCTCTGGGAGACCCTGGCATGACCAGGGCAGTGGTGCCCAGCACAGTGGGGTTGTTGCCACGCTCCTGTGGGCAGGATCGACACTCCAGATCTTGCAGTGAGGTGCTGCTGGCTGCGTGGGCAGGAAGCAAGTGGAGGAAGGTTGGAGGTGGAAGTGGGGTTGGAGGTGGAGATGGAGGTGGTGGTTTGGAAGGTGGAGGAGGGCAGTGGAGGCAAAGCAGAGCAGGTGCTGTCATCATTGAGTTCACTGATGGTCTGTTTTGGGGGCCAGGGTCCTTGGGGCAGAGCAGGCTGTGCATTGGGGGAGTGAGGGGATTTGTCCCTGCCCCCAGTGTCCCCATGGGCAGGGGGATGTAGCTCAGCGGGAGAGCGCTTGCTTTGCATGTAAGAGGCCCTGGGTTCAACCCCCAGCATCTCCACCTCTTTTGCACCAACAGAACCCTTCCCTGTCAGCTGCAGGTCTGCCAGGGCCCTCAAAAACCTGTTAAGATGTCCCTGGGGATGCTTGGGGTACAATTGTACTGGGGATGGCTCCCAGTACCTGCAGCCCATTGGGAACGGCTTTGTCCCATTCCCTGCTGTGCCTGGGCACTGAAGGGCACGGGAGCACTTTGTTTCCCTTCCCACAGGTCTCAGGGTATCTCTCGGGGTAAATGTTTGTCCCAGGGAGCAGCAGCTGGGCAGGGTGGTGCAGGGTGACGGGTGCCCAAAAGGAGGGCTTGTCCAGGAGTTGAACCCAGGACCTCTCACACCCAAAGCAAGAATCACACCGCTAGACCAACAAGGCAAAGAATGCAGCTGGGAATCAGCCCAGATCCTGTCCCCTCAGCACCATGGCCCAGGGCATTGCCCAGGGAAAATGTCACTTCCTCACCTACCCTGGGCTGCAAAACATGTTTAATACTAGTTTCTGTGTCCCAGTCCATCCTTGCTGCCCCCTTGCAGGGAGGTGTTTGGGGTGTGCAGTGCACCCCAACCTGGCACAGCCTGGGCTTGCCCAGCCAGCTGCACACCCCGGCTCGTTGGTCTAGGGGTATGATTCTCGCTTAGGGTGCGAGAGGTCCCGGGTTCAACTCCCGGACGAGCCCTTCTTTTTGGACACCCAGCACATCCCCAGTGACCCATGTGCAGAGACACAGCTCAGCCATGGCCGGTCCTGTCCTGAGCGGGGAAGGGACTGTCAGGGGTGGAAGAAGGGGCCCTGCTGCCATCACATTCCCAGTGGGCAGCTCTGCTCAGGTGTGGAGGCAAATAACTGGGAAAGGAAACCGCCACCAGGATTCCAGGGAGCAAGGACATTCCCCTTTGGGACTGATCAGCTTTGGCACTGTTCCATGCAGCAAGAAAGAGGATGTTTCCATAGAGAAAAAGCTAGAGATGCTAAGGGTCAAACCCAGGGGCTCCTACATGCAAAGCACATGCTCTCCCACTGAGCTGCATTCCCCTGCCCATGGCGATGTCCAGGGAGGGCATACTGTCCCTGGCACTGCAGCAGCATCCAATCTTGCCAAAACCAGCTGAAAGAGAAACTCTATGGCCACACCATGGGTGTGCCGTTCGCAGACATCTGGGGGATACCTGAGCTGACCTTCTTTTTAACCAGGTCTGTAGCAAGCAGCAGGGATACAGCCCCCAAAGGAGGGCTTGTCCAGGAGTTGAACCCAAGACCTCTCATGCCTTAAGTGAGAATCATACCCCTAGACCAACAAGGCAGGGTGCTGCCACCCTTTTTCACTCCCAGAGCCTCCGACACCCACATTTTGTGATTAGGGGTACATCTGAGACTGCAGTTTTTCCCAAGCACAACCACAGTCTGCGAGGGCTGAGCAGCACCTCCAGGACAGGTGTGCCCAAAGGCAACCCCAGGGCTTTTCTACGGGGAGTTCTAGGGCTCTGCCAGCCTCACGGCCAGCAGAGAGGGGGCTCTTTTGATGCAAAAGGAGGTGGAGATGCTGGGGGTTGAACCCAGGGCCTCTTACATGCAAAGCAAGCGCTCTTCCGCTGAGCTACATCCCCCTGCATGAGCAGCGCCTCACTGCCAGCTCTCGGGGGCTTCATCCTACCCACAAATACATAAGCAGGACGCAAGACCAACATCGATGTGCCAGGCACTGCTTCCCTAATCTGTACCCTGGTTATGTCACAACGCCGTGCACCTCTAGGAGAGGGAGCAGGTGCCCAAAAGAAGGGCTCGTCCGGGAGTTGAACCCGGGACCTCTCGCACCCGAAGCGAGAATCATACCCCTAGACCAACGAGCCGGGGCAGAGACCTTGCCCCTGCCCTCAGCCCCTGTGCTCCATCCACTCGCAGTGCTGGGCATGGGGTAACAGCTCCTGGGTGCCCCCAATTCCCACCGCTGCTTCTCAGAGACACATTTCACATGGTCCCAGAGCTAATGATCTTCCTCTCTCCCATCCCACAGGTGACGGTGTGGCACTGGAACAAGGGACAGGAGTTGCAACTGTCAGGTTATCAGCAAATTCACCCAGTTTTGGGGGTTTTTTTCCCCCTACAGGACCAGGTCTGTAGCTCTACCAGGGTGGGAGGCTGAGCTGCTACAGGAGCCCCAGCTGGTGGGGACCCCAATCCACACAGGACAGCCACAGGAGGAACAGGGCAAAGAACAGATTTTTAGACAATCCGCCCACAGCAAGCCTCCTACACTGATTATATCGTGTTGCAGGCTGTGCCAGGGCAAGGGTTCCCTCCCTGGGGCACTTTCAAGCCTTGTGAACTGACCTGGGAAAACTGGGAAGATAAATCAGACTTTGGCAGCATGGACAAGAATCAGTCCTCTCCCCAGCCCTGCAAGTCTCAGAGAAGTGGGGAGAAGTGGGCAGGGGGAGTGCTGCACCCCTGTGATTTCCCGGTCACACAACTCCCACAGCTGCTCAGCTCCTTCAGCCCCACGAATCCAGTGCCAGCACCCAGCACCTTATACAGAAATAACCAGATCACTCTTCAGGAAGCATGCAGACACCTATTTCTCAGCAAACATCAATTAACAGCCTTGGAATATTTAATTGAACAATTCTTGGGTTCGAAACACAGACCCACAAGTATTTCACTCCTAGGACCTCGTAAATCGTTGAGATTTGGGCTCTGCTTTCACTGCGCACATCCCTGTCTCTTCCTGAGGGCTGCCCTCCCCAGGGGGAGAAACTCAGAAGATAAGGGGATGTAGGACAGCCAGGAGCAGTGTCTGGCAATGATTTGGGCTGAGGGTGAGGCAAGGTGCTGGCAGAGACAACAGGGCTGCAGGCTCACTGGTTTGCAAGCCTTCGGAGCCCTGCTCCCCCTCTGGTAGCACCAGGAGGGCTAGACCTGGATGCCAGTGCCTTTTAATTTGTATGCTGCTTCCCCCATGACTCGCAAGTATGAGTGTCCTGTCATCTTCTTGCTTTATGGGATTTCAGGCCCCAGGGAAGAACCAGAGCCCTCGCCTGTCTGAGACCCCAGGCTGGTGCAGGGTTCTTGCACGGCAGAGAGGGCTTCCTGAGAAATGGTAGCGAGCCCCTACCCTGCAGTCAGCCCATGAATGCCTGAGGTGGGATGTTGTCTTGGTGGTGTCTTCTCCTCCCTCTTATCCTGGCCAGGCAGCTACTTTCTTTGCCCTTTTTAAATCCTAAGAGCAAATGTTCTCTCTGATTTGTTGGGAAATTGTGTTGTAAGGCTCTAGTGAACAAGGAAAGAGGTTTTTAATAGCAAACGATTTCCTTCTCAGTCTCTCATGCCTGCAGGTTCCCAGCTCCAGGGGCTCTGTCTCTCCACCTGGCTGGCTCCAGGATGCCCGTTCCCAGGTTCTCTGGCCAGGAGCCTTTGCCCCAGTGGGGAGAATGAAGGACATTGCCTGTTGAGGCCAGATCACTCTCCTGACTTTGCCTTCAGCTTGGCTCCCAGGTGCTGAGGTGGGATGCACCTTTTGCAATCCAGCAAAGGCACAGACAGTGCATCTGTCTCCATCCTGTCCCACTGCTGTGAGTCACCAGGATTTTTGTCTTCTCATCTGGATGTGCAGAAAAGCCACAAATAGATGTGCTGGGATTGTCCAGATCTAGCAATCATCCAGCCACCATCAATCCCTCCATCCCTATCACCAGCCCCATGTCGCCCAGGGCTTCCACTTCTGATGGTCCCACTTGCCTGCTACTCACATCAGTCTTCCCTTCCTCTCACTTGTTCCAACTCAAACCATGACTTCATCCCTTCTCCTTATCCAGCCCTGGGGTGGCAAGGTACCCACCACCACAAGAGATGCTCTGTTGGCTTCCCCATGTCCATAAATGCAGAGAAAACCAAGTGAGCTCATTTGCCATATGCAGCAGTGCAGGTTGGGCTGCCCCCATGGCTGTGCACAACCAAAAGAAGGTCGACAACCCCATGGATGTGATCTTGCAAGGGGCAGCTGCCACCATCACCCTCCCAGGCCAGTGTGTTTCAGCTGCTCCCTGCTGAGCTGGCATACCTCACTGTAATTAATGCATTGAAGACTTCACCAAAGCAAAGGACAGAAGGAAGAAAATGAAGGGAACTAGGGCTCTCCAGGAAGCAATGACTGTTGAGTGACAGCAGGGGAAAGGGTTCCCCCAAGGACACAAGCAGGTGAGGGAAGATGGAAGGTGAGTAGAAAACATGAAAATTCAACAGATGCAGGCATGGCAGAAGGTTTGTACATGGGCTACTATCCAGGGTTTTCTGAAAAATGCTTCTGATGCTGCTTTTTAAAGCCATTAAGTAGACAATGCTGGGATCAAACCCCAGGACTCAGGTATTTCCTTCCATGTGCATCCTTCCACCCGCTAAGCATTATTTTTCCTCTTGGTCCATAGTTCCCCATTCCTCACCAGGGCCTTTGGCTGCACTGTCTTCGCAGGAACCTGTATTTTAGGGCCTGATCAGCAGGATCTGCAGGGTCCTGCCACAGGCAAGTGCTAGCTGGGGGGAATACATGAAGTGAATTCAGGACAGCTCTTGAGCTGGAAGCCAAGACAGCATGGCTGGGAGTCACAGCATCCATGGGAGATGGGGTGCCAGGTCCCTTAGGGCAGGGAGCGCTGCAGGGCACTGAGGTCCTCACTTCCCCAACTCTGCCTGTACTAAAGCATCACAATTTTCAAGTCAAATCAAGGACCTGCATGGATTTTAGTCTCCTCTGAGACACTAGATCTTCAGAAAAAGAGTCTCTGTAAGCTCAGCAGTGGAGTCATTCAGTAAAAAGCCACATAAAAACATCATTATTCTTTCCCCCTGCCCCTTCTTGGGCTGACCTGTGCAGCAGACTAGTAAAAGACAGTTGCACAAGTCCCAGGTCACTACAGCTTTCCAACAAAACTTTGGTGGAAATCCAATGCTTTTCCTGATTGCAGTGTCCAGAAGAATTTTGCATCCCATTTCTGCAGTTTCTGCAGCTGGGATAAAAATATCTGAGCAGTCCTTGGCAGAGGGATGTGCAACACCACCTGTCCTCTCCTGGTGCTCTGACTGCTGAGCAATTACCACATAAATTTTCTCCAAATTAGGAGCTGCTCTGCAAAGATCTCCAGTGCAATAAAACCAGTTTAGCTTGGTCAAAGGCTTTTGAAGACAAACACGCGTTCAAGCTCAGTGTAATCCCTCATTATAAACACTCATAAGCTTTATGCAAATTGCCACACTACCAAAATGCTTAAGGTATGAAAGGAGATTGAAACAATACTCATAGAGGACACTTATTCCTCCTTTCATCAGCTGAAAAGATTCTTCTCGATGATACACGGCATCTTACAAAGAGGCTTTACTCAATGCCTGACATTTTTCTAGAGACACCCACATCCCCTCCCTGTAAAACAATTGTTCTCCAATGTGTTTGACTCAAGCCTTGGGGCCAGGCTTTGGGAAGAGCTCAGGATGGAGCCCTCTGTGCTGTGACCGGGGATGAGGCTGCTATTAACCTCCTCTAACTGATCAGTTCACAAGCACAGGACCCGCAGGTCTCTCCGCTCAGCTCCCTGCCAAGTGCTGGTTTAGCTGTTGCTCTTACATCTGGTACCTGGTGCACTCAGCAAAATGACAGTGTCTTCATGTCCTTATTATTATATCTATGTAACTTTCCTGATGACATTACCACAAGTCTGAGTGTCTGTCAAGCTTGGTGTCTCAGAAACGTCAGGATACCTCTCCTCAAACACACCTTTGATCAATCAGTGCTCAGTCTCAGCAAATTTGAGCTCCCAAATGTCTGTGTGCTCAGAGGAAACCTGGGCAACACTGCACTGTATTTCATATCACAGGTACCCCACTTTCGCTGATGGGGCACAGACCACAGGACAAGGTGCACCTGTGTCATTGCTTCTGAGCAGCAAGATAAAACTTTTCTGGGGCTGCCTGGATCATGTGGCAAACAGAATAGGGGACAGGCTCTTGCACCTGGAGCCTCTGGCAAAAAGCACCAGGGGAGACCAGATATTGCCCTCTAGGATTCATGAGCTGTGGTTATAGAGGCTCAGAAGCCAAATACACTCCCACAGAAAAACAAGTATTAGGAGCCTATGAAGGAGTTCAAGATGTTTCAGAATTAATCAGCATTGAGGCACAGCTCGTCCTGGCACTCCAGCTGCCAGTCCTGACCTGGATGTACAGGTGGAGGGTAACACCTACCCACCACACCACTGGTGGTACCTGGAGAAAGGGCACTGCCCTAATAACTCAGCAAGCACAGTTAGGGTGCCTTGATCACCCAGGTATCACAGACACAATCACAAATTGGCCAGAAGACACAGCATTCAGAATGCCACCAGATGTGGTGGTGACCCATATTAAGGAAGCCTCCTACCAACAATCACAGAATTGTTGAGGCTGGAAAAGAGCTCCGAGATCAAGTCCAGCCTATGACTCAACAGCATCACAACAGCCAGACCATGGCACTAAGTGCCTCATCCAGCCTCTCCTTAAACACCTCCAGGGTCGGTGACTCCACCACTTCCCTGGGCAGCGCATTCCAATGTCTGATGTTGAACTACATACAGATATACACAAGCACGCACATATATTAAAAGATACAAAAAGAATATGTTAATACAGAATCAACACCTACCAGATGGCAAGAAGGTCCCAGGCAGAAGACCCCCCCCTCCAGCCACACCACAGGCCCCAGGGCTCTCCTCAGGGCCCTTTTATACCGAGCATCCTCTCCTCCCCACAGGCACAGCTGCCCCCATCATGGTGATTGCCCCCCCCCACCCCCGCCCCGTGCCAGGAGCCCCACACAGCCGGTGCCCAGGGGCACTTAAACCAGGACAGCCCAGCCCACATGTAGGGTGGGTGCCATTCACTGAGCTAGCGTGGGGATGCAGGTGTATTCAGCTCATGTTACTCACAGAGCTCACTCAAGGCAAAATATTGCACCTGTGCATACGTATGTCTGTGTGTGCATGCAGCAGCACAGAAAAATAAAACATTTCTGCTGCTTTGTGAAGAGGTATAACCAGATGCAGACATATCACATGCTTCACTGGCACCTGGGCTATCTCGATTTGAGTCAGCACAGACTTATTTGTTTAAGGCCCCTTTTGCCACAGGCTGTTGTGAAGAGTAAGAATAAAGAGCCTAATGCTTGAGGTCTCACTTTGCCCTGATATATCTTCGGAATGTTTCCCTCTTTGTTGTCACTTGTAAAATATTGTGTGAGTTCAGCGTAGAATGACATCCAAAGGAACTCAAGAAGCCTGCTTCTGCCTCTTTTCTCTGACCCCATATCCATCCTCCTTAGCTCACCCAAAAAAATTGCTGCAAAATGCAGGGTAAATGCCATTTGGAAATGCCAACCCTTCATGTTCCCACCTGCTCAAGCGAACAGGTAACAAGTCTGCTCCTGTGGGAAGTTGTCGCAAAGCAGGCAGTTTCTAGGTGGTGGCAGGAGAGGTTTCCAGGCTGAGAAAATTGCCTTCAGGCTGGTGTAGCTGAGCAGCAGAAACCCCTGTTTCAGTCCAAAAAGAAGCCTTACCCATTCCCCCCAAAAGAAACCTCACCCACCATATGTTGCCTCCAGAGCATGTAACCCCCCTAGACCACAGGCATAAAAGAACCAGAAGACTCAGGCTATGATGGAACATGACTTTAATGAGAAGGAGAATAAACCAGTTCAGAATACGAGAAGTGCATTTCCAGCGCTCAGGAAAGAAATGGATAAACCCTACTCCGGGACAAGCTGATCCCTACAAGGCGTTCCTCTGCCCCATCGCCCCATGACTATCATCTTCCATCTACAGCCTGCTATAAGCAGTTTCACCCAGCCAGTAGCAAACGCTGTGTAGCGCCACAGGGTGTGACACCTACATGGAAATATAAAGGCTTAGTGAGAGAAAGGTATACAGAGGCCTGCGGTCTCGAGTAACACGCTCACGCAGTTCCCTTCTGGCTGCGGGTGTGCCCCCCCAGCCTGGAAACTCACAGGCATTTCCTTAGTCCTCTTGCCCAGTCTTGGTCCTGTGCTTCGTTTGTCCCTCCTGGGGCAGCCGCTCTGCTGGCACCAGTTGGAGGAGGTGACCGCTGGGGACACCCCTACAGCCCGCTGCCCAGGCACAGCAGTCCCGCCTTCCCCAGCCCCCGGGTACCACAAGAGGCCACGGGGACCCCACAGCACCGGAGGTAGCTCCCGACCGCCGCTGACGCCGTGGACCCCACTGTGGTGTTTTGCGGGTAGGAGCTGAGGATGGGCCCGGGCAAGGTGACCACAACGGTGGGTGGCTGGATGATGGCGGTGGAGTCCCCGCAGCGGCGGAAGCAGGGCTGGTTGCAGCTGGTGGCCAGAGGCCGGGGACCACAGGAGGAGGGCAGGCACAGGTCATAGCAGGACATTGCTCGGCGAGGACGTACACCTGAAAGCAAAAGCCAGGGCATAAAGGCAGGGAAGAGGCTGGGCCAGCCCTGCTGAGCCCTCATTCAGTGTCTCCCATAATAAGAGGTGTGGGAGAGCTAGCTAGAGGGAGAGTTCGGATGGTTTACAAACCCCAAAGGGAGGTTTTCCAGGAGCTGGCTTCCCCCTTCCCTCACCTCATAACCCACTCAGGAGAAACCAAGAAGTTTGGGTTGAGCTGCATGTCTGGGGAAGCTGGAGACACCAGATGCTGAGAGCAGACCCACTCCTGCCCGCCGCCCGCCCTCCAGCTGACAGCAAGCCTTCACTGAGAGAAATGCTCACTGAGACACATCAAGCTGTAGCAAAACTCATTTAAATCAATAAACCATGAGCTGAGCTAACCCATCCCAAACTACAAGGAACCTCTGATGCTCTTCTGTAAAGAGGGACACGTTGATTCCCGCAACCTGGGCACGCACTAACCTCTTTTGTTGTTGTTTCAGCAAGGAAAACCATGCAGGATGCACCCAGATAACGTGGTTATGGATCCTGCAAGCCCTGCATCCAGCAACCCCCTGGACTCCTCATTTTACAGCAGAAAGAAACCCTTCCCCAACAGCCTCCGCAGGCGGGAGGGAGGCAGGTGACAAACCTTGAACTCTCGCAGAGGACCGGGCACAAGGCATCGGTGAAAGGAACAGCTCAGTGAGGAGGAGACAGAGCCCGTCTCAACTTACCCAGATGGAGGCAGCGGAGGCAGCTGGAGCAGGTGGTGGGGCCAGGCACCACGCAGGGTTTTATAGAGTGCCCTGGCCCCCGGGGGAGCGAGCACATACCTTCTGCCTGAAACTCCCCAACAACCAGCAGTTTTCTCCTGGAAAGTTCCCCTGGCTGATTAAACAGTTCCCTCTTTCATCTATCATGTTTTGATTCCATTTAATACTAAGATTGAAATGATTTGGGCTACAGGCACTAATTACCTTGCCGAAGTACATTTACCTAAGGCCAAAGTACATTTTAGGTCTCATGCCACCAGGCAGGAGAACATTTCAGCAGAATTTAGGGCAGGTGCATCTCCAGCACATCTCTCCCCAGCTTCCTTCAAGTGCAACCCATTCAGCTCCCCAGTGCACCTGAGGTGAGCTTGGGGGTGCAGGCTGAGCACAAGAAATTCACGTTTGTCGATAAAACCAGCAGTCTCATTGACGGCAGGAAAACCAGGGGGGCTGCGGGTGTGAGGGTGGTGGAGGACCACACACGGCCAGGAGAAAAATGCTGGAGGGCATTTCTCCTGCCCCAGATGCCCAGGTACTACAGACACTGACGTGGGGACTCAAGCTAGCCCAGCACGAGAAAATTGTTAGCGCTTTTGGATCCACTTGGAGGATTTTGCCTTTTTTTCTTTTATTATTCCTCATGGCTGGGATATGAATTCTGCTTGGAATCAAATTTTCAAAGAAAAATAATCATGGGCTCTGAATTCCACTCCTGAAGGTGACACACACCAAAACTGGCTGATTTTGCACAGTGAGTTGATTTCTGAGGCCAAGAACCTTTCCATCCTGCTCTTCGGATACGCTAACAGCAGCAAGCCAGAAGTTCACAGCGACGCTTCCTTGTGATGGAGCGACATCCTCAAGACACTTTTAATTACAGGTTGTGGCATGACATCGGATTGCTCTGCTGAAAGCCTGTTAGCTGCTAAACTTGGCTAAGGAGTCGCAAAAATGCCAACCTGCACTTAAACGTGAATCACCTGCATGTTGAGGAGAGGGAGTAGCTGACGTGGTCCCAAGCGGGGGAATGAACCATCAGGCTCTAGGGGCAAGAAAAGTTTGAGGAAGGCCTTTCATTTCATACCAGCAGGGCCCACATGAAGACACAAACATCTTCTGTCCCGGAATAAACCGTGGCAGTACCAGGACACATGTCCTACGCGTGTGGAGCCGGGGGTTGTCAGCATTGCTGTTAAAGACATGCCTTGTAGGGTTTGGGGAATTATTTTAATTCACACAGAATCACAGAATCACAGAATGTTAAAGGTTGGAAGGGACCTCAAAGATCATCTAGTCCAACCCCCCTGCCAGAGCAGGATCACCTACACTAGAGCGCACAGGAACGCGTCCAGGCGGGTTTTGAATGTCTCAAGAGATGGAGATTCCACAACCTCCCTAGGCAGCCTGTTCCAGTGATCAGTCACCCTCACAGTGAAAAAGTTTTTCCTCATATTTTTCTGGAACCTCCTGTGTTCCAGCTTCCACCCATTGCCCCTTGTCCTGTCAGTGGACGCCGCTGAAAAGAGCCTGGCTCCATCCTCCTGACATTCCCCCTTGACATATTTATAAACATTGATGAGGTCACCCCTCAGCCCCCTCTTCTCCAAGCTAAAGAGATCCAGCTCCTTCAGCCTTTCCTCATAAGGGAGATGCTCCACTCCCTTCACCATCTTTGTGGCTCTACGCTGGACTTTCTCAAGCAGCTCCCTGTCCTTCTTGAACTGAGGGGCCCAGAACTGGACACAATATTCCAGATGCGGCCTCACCAGGGCAGAGTAGAGGGGCAGGAGGACCTCTCTTGACCTACTTGCTACTCCCCTTCTAATACACCCCAGGATGCCATTGGCCTTCTTGCCCACGAGGGCACACTGCTGGCTCATGGTCATCCTGCTGTCCACTAGAACCCCCAGGTCCCTTTCCCCTGCACTGCTCTCCAGCAGGGCAGTCCCCAACCTATATTGGCACATGGGGTTATTTTTTCCCAAGTGCAAAACTCTACACTTGCCCTTATTAAACTTCATAAGATTTCTCCCCGCCCAGCCCTCCAGCCTGTCCAGGTCTCTCTGAATGGCTGCACAGCCTTCTGGTGTGTCAACCACTCCCCCCAACTTCGTATCATCAGCAAACTTGCTGACAACATTCTCTAATCCCTCATCCAGATCATTGATGAATATATTAAACAGCACCGGCCCAAGCACTGACCCCTGAGGGACCCCACTAGACACAGGCATCCAGCCAGACTCGGCCCCATTGACCACAACCCTCTGGCTTCTTCCCTTCAACCAGTTCTCGACCCACCTCACTACTTGGTCATCCAGACCACACTTCCTCAGTTTACCTATGAGGATGCTGTGGGAGACGGTGCCAAAGGCCTTGCTGATGTCCAGGTAGACCACGTCCACTGCATGGCCACCATCCATCCACCTGGTTATGTCTTCGTAAAAGGCTATCAGGTTGGTCAAACATGACTTCCCCTTGGCAAAGCCATGCTGACTGCCCCTAATAACCTTCTTATCCTTGATATGCCTAGAGACAGTGTCAAGGATAAGATGTTCCATCACCTTTCCAGGGATGGAGGTGAGGCTGACCGGTCTGTAGTTACTCGGGTCATCCTTCCTGCCCTTCTTATAGACTGGAGTGACATTCGCTTTCCTCCAGTCTTCAGGCACCTCACCTGTTACCCACGACTTACCAAAGATGATGGAGAGTGGCCTAGCAATGACTCCCGCCAGCTCCCTCAGCACCCGTGGGTGCATCCCATCAGGGCCCATGGATTTATGAATGTCCAAGTGTTCAAACTGATCCTTAACCCACTCCTCATCAATCAGGGCAGACTCCTCCTTTGTCATGACTTCCTCTGGGGCCTTAGGGGACTGAGGCTCCTGAGGACGGTCTCCAACAGTGTAGACAGAGGCAAAGAAGGCATTCAGCAACTCTGCCTTCTTTCTGTCCTCTGTCTCCAGGGCACCCACCTCATTCAACAGAGGGCCTACATTGCCTCTAGTGTTAGTTTTGTCGGCAATGTATTTGAAGAAGCCCTTTCTGTTGTCTTTGACCTCCCTTGCAAGTTTTAACTCCAAGGAGGCCTTAGCTTTTCTGATTGCCTCCCTGCACTCCCTGACAGCTGCCCTGTACTCCACCCAAGTGGTCAGCCCTTCCTTCCACAATTTAAACACCCTCCCCTTCCACCTGAGTCTGTCCAGCAGATCCCTGGTTAACCAAGCAGGTCTCCTGGATCTCTTTCTTGATTTCCTACCTGATGGGATGCACTGATCCTGAGCCTCGAAGAAGTGGTCTTTGAATGCCAACCAACTGTCTTGGGCCCCTTTACCTTTCAGCTCCCTGTCCCAAGGGGTATCCCCCAGTAATTGCTTGAAGAGGCCGAAGTTGGCCCTTCTGAAGTCCAGAGTTGCGATCCTGCTTGCTATTCTGTTTTTACCGCACAGGATCCTGAACTCCACCATCTCATGGTCGCTGCAGCCAAGGTTGCCCTCAACCTTCACTGCTTCAACCAGTCCTTCCTTGTTGGTGAACACAAGGTCCAGCAGCGCTCCTCTCCTGGTAGGCTCATCTACCATTTGCATCAAAAAGTTATCATCGATGCACTGGAGGAACCTCCTGGACTGAGGATGGCTGGCTGTGTGGGACTTCCAGCAAACGTCTGGGTAGTTGAAATCCCCCATGAGAACCAGGGCCTGGGACTGAGAGGCTGCTGTCATCTGCCTGTAAAAGGCCTCATCAACTTCCACCTCCTGATCAGGTGGTCTATAGTAGACACCCACCACAGTGTCACCTAAGCTAGCCTGCCCCTTAATTCTCACCCATAAACTCTCTACTTGCTCCTCATCTGCTGCTCGATGGATCTGAATACACTCCAGTTGCTCTCTCACGTACAGAGCAACTCCCCCACCTCGCCTCATCAACCTGTCTTTCCTAAAGAGAACATAACCATCAAGGCCCACATTCCAGTTATGTGAGCTGTCCCACCACGTCTCTGTAATTGCAATAAGATCATAGTTCTCCAGCCGAACATAGACTTCTAATTCTCCCTGCTTATTCCCCATGCTTCTTGCATTGGTGTACAGACACTTCAGAGATTTAATGGAGCATCTGTTACCGTTGCTTGTGCATTTTTTGCCTAACCCTGGGATACTTCCCCTTGGCTCATGTGTAGAGACTCGGGTTTTATCCCCTTCCCCCTTCCAACTTAGTTTAAAGCCCTATCTATTAATCCTGCCAACTCTCCAGCAAGAATTCTCCTCCCTCTCTTAGACAGGTCTACACCATCTATATCTCTCATGCCCAGTACTGCATAAACTTCCCCGTGATCATAATACCCAAAACGTTGTTGGAGGCACCAGTCTTTGAGCCATGCATTAACTGCATCTACTTTTCTTTTCCTTTCACTATTCCTGTCACCTACTAAAGGGATAGATGAGAAAACTACCTGTGCCCCCGATCCTTTGATCACCTGGCCCAACAACTTAAAGTCCTTTTTAATTCTCTGAGTACTTCTATGATTGATCTCGTCACTGCCAGCCTGGACAATCAACAATGGGTAATAATCAGTGGGACTCACCAGCCTGGGAAGTTTTTTAGTAATGTCCCTAATCCGAGCTCCAGGGAGGCAACAGACTTCCCTGTGGACTGGGTCTGGACGGCAAATGGGACCCTCTGTTCCCCTCAGGATGGAGTCACCAATGACAACTACCCTCCTTTTCTTTTTAATTGAACTAGTCCTGATGCATAGGTCTGATTTGGTCAGCGAAGTCAACCTTACGTCTCCACATTCATTCACCTCTTCTTTTCCATGGCTCTCCTCTTCCAGAGCACTGTACCTGTTCTGTAGAGGCAACTGAGCAGGTGAGGGAGGCTGGGCATGGACCCGCCTTCCTCTCCGAGCCAGGACTCGTTTCCATTCCCCCTCATCACCTTGGTCCCCTCCTTTGACCTCATGGCCAGAGGGGAGAGGATCCCCTGTTGCATGTGGAGAGTGCTGTGTGTGCATCAGGGACTGGCTCCACCAATCTATCTCTCTTTCACACTCCCTAATGCTCCTCAGCCTCTCCACTTCTTCTTTTAGCTCTACCACAAGATGGAGGAGATCATCCAACTGACCGCACCTCACACAGGCACTGTCAGATGCAGCCTCTGGGAGGCACAGGCTCAGGCACTCCCTGCAGCCGGCAGCCTGCACAGCTGCGTCCTTGTGCTGGAGCACTGTTTGGGTCCCCACACTCCTCCTCGCGGTGGCTTTCTGTCTGGTGGCAACCATAATGGGGAAGAAGAAAAAAAAAAGAAAGAAAAATGATCAAAAAACAAAAAAAAACAAACAACAACAACAGAAAAAAATATAGAAAAGAATTAACCAATAACCACCCTTCACCTCTTATGCCCAGGGTCTGCGATCCTCGCCCTCCCTGAGCCACCAGTAACACCCCGCTGTGCCCGCGGATCACCAGAGTCCAGCAGGTCCTCCCCTCCCCCACGCTCGCGCCGCTCTCAAGAGTCAGATGGCTAGCCGCTTTTGAGTTTCGCGGGCTGCCGGCTTCCTCCTCGCCTACGTCACTCTCTCCCGCGTGGTCTCTCTGACGTGGTCTCTCTGACGTGGTCCCAAGCGGGGGAATGAACCATCAGGCTCTAGGGGCAAGAAAAGTTTGAGGAAGGCCTTTCATTTCATACCAGCAGGGCCCACATGAAGACACAAACATCTTCTGTCCCGGAATAAACCGTGGCAGTACCAGGACACATGTCCTACGCGTGTGGAGCCGGGGGTTGTCAGCATTGCTGTTAAAGACATGCCTTGTAGGGTTTGGGGAATTATTTTAATTCCTAGGGTGACTTGGCCTTGCAGAGCCATAGCACTAAATTGTCCCTGGTGACTTCTCCCTGCCCTGCCTGCCAGGGTGAAAAAGCCTTTCAAAAGTGCTGAGGTCAAGCCCAGCTATTTTTAACATCATTCTGGAAGAGGAAAGAGGAAATCAGCTTTTCTGAGGTGCGGTAGAGGACACGTGCTTCAGACAGAAGCAACCTTGCAGCCTGCTGGAGCAAGGCAGAAGGCTGTGGGTTTGTGACAAACTCCTAAATGGCGATTTGTGAGCAGGAAATGATGAAGCTTTATTTTAAGCTTTACCTTCCTGTATTTTCAACCACTCTTGAATCACAAAGTGATGCCACACATGCACCTTGAACCCACAGCCTAAGAATGAAACTCTTCTTTCACCAGTCAGTGTTCCTTCCTCTTCACTAATCATCTTCCATCTCTTTTCTTTTTCTTTTTCTTTTTCTTTTTCTTTTTCTTTTTCTTTTTCTTTTTCTTTTTCTTTTTCTTTTTCGTTTTCTTTTTCTTTTTCGTTTTCTTTCTCTTTTTCTTTTTTGTTTTCTTTCTCTTTTTCCTTCTCTTTCTCTTTTTCCTTCTCTTTTTCTCTTTCTTTTTCACCTCTGTTCAATCCTGTGATCCCTTCCTGGGGCACTCTTTTCCAGGTTTCCAGACACAGGACAAGCGGGGACCACTCCCAAGTGGCTGGCAGGTGAGCAGGACACTCCAGTGCCAGGAGGCAGCATCCTGACACAGACACACACACCCAAGTGGCTGCCCCTCCACCGCAGCCATGGAGCATCCTTGCCTGTCCATGTCCTTGCCTGGGCAGACTCGGGGTGCTTCAGGGCCATGATGTGCAGCCGGGGGAGCAGAGACCAGCCAGTGCCTCTGGGCAGAGCCACGCTGTGGCTGTTTTGTGCTGCCCCGGGGCTGCACATGATCCAGTTTCATGCTGCCACGTCTCCTATAATTGCTGGGTCCTCGGGTGAGCTGATGCTCCGCAGCGTCACAGAGGCTGGCACATTCCCCCCCTGCAGGAGGCCTCGTCACCACACACCAGGGCAGGGACAAGTGTGTGCTGGGGCAGACACAGCCCAGCAGGGTTGAAGGGTGTCCCAAGGGAGTCAGTTTGTCTCCTCTCCTGACTGCTTCTGCCCTGCAAACCCCCAGGTCCCATTCTGCTACAGCAACCCACATACTAAAAAGGAGCCTGCACTCACCACTTCCTCCCATTTCTCCGTCTCCAGCTGCAAGCTGATATTTCTCTGGGGCTGTAATCCCCATGCACCAAACCCCATGCCTTTTCACCAGGAAATCTCCTGCATCGCTCTTGCAGGCTTCCTCGCTGTGCAGGCACGGACATCTCCCTTTCCCAGGGCAGCAGAGCTGGTCAAGCACCCTGGTGTTTCATGGCAGCAGGATGGGACAGGGACAGTGTTTCGCTGCAGCTTGATCACTCTTTCTGTCTCAGGACATGCTGACAGAAGGAAGCAGCAACCAGCTGGTCCCCAGGAACACATCCCCAAGGCATGGGAAGGAAATGTGGCCCCAGGGAAGGTCAAAAAGCCAGTGCAGGGCTTGCAGTGTGGACAACTAAGCCTAAGCATCCTCACCTTGCCTCCAAGCCTCAGCATTGCTTGGACATGTCTTCATCTGTGAAAAGAACTGATGGGAGTCGGGGAGGCACCTGCAAGACTGGCACAACACGTTTCCTCAGTTGCATCGAAACCACAGATGCACTCTGAAAAATGCAAAGCTTCCCTCTCTGCAAAACCAACAGGATTTCAGCAGTTTAAAACCTCCCAGTAGGCAGGTTCTTTTACCTTTTTCCCCTTCATCTCACCCTCTCCTCTCCCCAGGAACCTCCACTGTGAGCACTGCTGCAGGCACAGGAGGAAGCTGCTGATATGCAGCAGCTGTGCCGTCCTCAGAGAAAGCACCTCTAGGATGTGGCGATGGCTCAGCAAAACACAGCTTTGTCCAGGGATGACTTTTGGCTCCCACTGGCATGATGGGGATACCCAGGGCTTGTGTATGAGATGCAGAAAGGAATAAATTAGCTGACAGAGAGCAGAAAGGAAAAAAAGCAGAGCTCAGGCTCAGGATGCACTCACATCGCTGCCTGGCCAGCACGGCTAGCCTGTTGCTGACCTTCCCTGCCCACAGTTTGGTGACTTGCCTCCTGGAGAAGAGGTAGCTGGCTGGCAGGAAGGTGGCTGGCAGGTAGGCTCAGGGAGTGCAGTGGGAAGGTACCCTGCACCTCCACGGGAGCGTGGGGTTCAGCACGTTGCATTGAAGGGCAACAAAGGTCCCTGAGCAACCAGGAGCAGGTTTGGCAAGTGGGAACAGCAATCTAAAGACAGACGTGTATTTAACACAGCAAAGCAAAACAGAGAGGAAGCTGGTCACCCTGGGGGTGCACCAAAATCCTCTGCCTGGGTACGGGTCTCCAGGAACCCAGCAGGGGTGGGATTCAAACCCACACATGCAGACCACAATGAATCATTTGGCCACCTTATCCCCTGCTCCAGCTCCTTTTCTGAGGATTTTTTTTCCCTTTTCTTGACCAAAGGCTGCAAATCTATAGCTGATTCTTCAGTGTCCTCTGGAGTCCTCCGGCTGGGCAGGCAGAGCCCTGGCAGCCCATCTGCCCAGCCATTGCAGCTATCTGCCCACCTGACTGTTGCAGAGCAGCAAGCAAGCATTTGCAATTCATTTCCCCTTCTCCATGTTTCCTTTTGTCCCTGTGCTCAGAGGACGGCAAAGGGTAAGGTGGCGTTCATTTTTGCCATAAAAGTGTGTGACTCAGTCTTTGTTACTTGTTGTGGGTCTCTAACCTGTCTCCAGAGGGGTTTCCTTCATGATTCTGCACCAGTTTCACAAATTAATGGGAAAGATGGTGGGCATCCAGCCAGCAGTACCTCTTTATTTTCCAAATCTTCCGGGGTCTGTAGATAGTTCAGGTCATCTCCTCACTGTGAGCTCCCCAGGGAGAGGGAGCAGAAAGAATCTCCTATCTACAGATTGGGGGAGATTCCACTGCTGAGGGCAGGGTAGAGACCCCCAGCAGTGCCCCCAGCTTGGGGCAGGGAGGAAAAAAAGCCCCCAGGCCCAGGTACCACTGAGAGTCAAACCCAAGATCTCCTGTTGCTTTAACCAGCTGATCCATGGCACCCATGTGCCCCACAACCATGTGGTGCCCCCCAAATGCACCTGACCCTCTGCATGTCCTGTATCCCCGTGCCCCGCACTTCTGCCCCAGGTCTGGGGTACCTCAGCCCCCAAACGCTTCTCTATCTGGGAGCACCCACAGTGCTGACTCAGGCCCCTGGTACAGGGAGCACAACACATCCACTGTCAGCACCAGCTGAGTTTTGAGGTCCCAGCCCCTGCAGGGACTTGTTGCCCCCACCCCTCTCCCCAGCAGAGCCCTGCCAGCTGCCCCCAGCCCCAGCAATGCTCCAAGGCAACTGCCTCACCCTCGGCTCCCTCTCCGACTGCTCCATCCCAGTGTCCCAGGTGTCCCCAGGGCATCACCTGCCTGCTGGGGACAACCAAAACAATTTCAGTGCAGTGTCTGAGGCTGAATCACAGCCCTGCAGTACCCTACAGCCACAACAGCTGTTGGGAACAGCTGTTGGGAACAGCCCCCAACCCTGGCATCAGCAGCTTCGGGCTGCCTGTTCACAGGCAGCTCTGTGCTCCCCCTCGCACTTGTGCAGGCTGGGGCAGGATCCCTGTGGGGCACAGGATCTGAGCTGGGTCCCAGCTGTGCATCCCTGCGTATTGGTCTAGGACTATGATTCTTCCTTAGGGTGCAAGAGGTCCTGGGTTGGGCTGCCAGATGAGTTCACCTTTTTTGGCACCCACTGCATCGCTCTAATTGTTTGGAAGGCAAAAGGAGGTGGAGATGCTGGGGGTTGAACCCAGGGCCTCTTACATGCAAAGCAAGCGCTCTCCCGCTGAGCTACATCCCCCTGCCCATGGGGACACTGGGGGCAGGGGCAAGTCCCCTCACTCTCCCATCACTTTGCTCACCGTGCTCTGCCCCAAGGGCCCTGCCCCCCAAAACAGACCCTTGGGGAATACACTGATGGCAGCACCTGCTCCGCTCTGCTCAGCCTCCAACTGCCCTTTCCCAACTCTTCCTCCACCTGCCTCCTGCCCACAAAGCCAGCAGCACCTCACTGCAAGATCTGGAGTGTCCATCTTGCCCACAAGAGCGTGGAAACAACCCCACTGTGCTGGGCACCACTGCCCTGGTCATGCCCGGGTCCCCCAGATGGTTGTGGAAGGTGGGTGCCTAAAAGAGGGGCTCGTCCGGGAGTTGAACCCGGGACCTCTCGCACCCTAAGCGAGAATCATACCCCTAGACCAACGAGCCAGGGTGCTGCACCCCCTTGCACCCCCAGCCTGTGTGCCCCACACACTGTGAGGGCTCTGGGGGTGCAGCTGAGGCTGTGTGTGCCCCATCACACACTCTAAAGCAGGGAGGTCCCTGCAGCTGGAGCCTGCAGCTGGAGGTGCCTGTGGGGAACTAGTGCCCAACATTGCCAACTGCCACCATTGCTGGGAGTTCTCCTCTTTGTGACCACCTCCCTGCTCTTGCAGAGGTTGGAATGGCCAGTGCTTTGCAAGCAACACCCCGCACTGTTCTTCCTCCATGGGGCATTCCTCAAAGGCAATGTCCCCTCTGAGCTGTTGCTCCCAGAAAATCCCTGTTGCTGCTTCCTTTGCCAGCCCCCTGCAGCTGCTGACTGTGGGCTTTTGAGGATTTTAGGCACAGGGTGTCCGTGAGGTGCCCCAGGCTGCCAGTGGGATTAGGACAAGCAGGACGGCCGTGGGGCTGAGCAGGTGCATGTTTTGTGGACATGGCCCCTGGGTCAGGACTGTGTGTAGCTGTGCCAGGGCAGCATCTGAGCTGGTGTGGAAGCCCCGGCTGCAGCGCGGTCACCATGCCTGCCCCCTGGGCAGAGCTGGCCATCAGGGATGTCATCCGGGCAGAGGTGGCCATCAGGGATGTCATCCAGTCCATGGGGTGTCCCCACAAGGGCTGTGCCTGGTGCTGGGTGTCCAAAAAGAAGGGCTCGTCCGGGAGTTGAACCCGGGACCTCTCGCACCCTAAGCGAGAATCATACCCCTAGACCAACGAGCCGGGCGCGCAGCTGCCTGGGCACCTCCAGGCTGTGTGGGGCGCTGGGGTGCTGGGGGGCAGTGGTGGCCGTGGGACCTGGCCCTGGCAGCTGCTGGTGAGGGCTGAGCCCTGCCCCAGCCCCTGGGGAGCAGAGCAGGGAGGGGCCTGGGTGTGGGGATGCACCGCACACCCCAAAGATCTGTGCCCTGTCCCCAGGAAAAGTGTGAGAGCCCAAGGCTGGAGATCAGAGGGGAGCAGGATGGCAGTGCTCAGGGGGCTGCCACCTTGGCTGTCACAAGTTGGCCTGTTTAGTGCCCAGGGCTGTGGGGTCATGAGGGGAGGACCTGGGCTGGTTCTCAGCTGCACACCTTGGCTTGTTGGTCTAGGGGTGTGATTCTCACACAGAGTGTTACAGGTCCTGAGTTCAGGTCCCAGACAAATCCCCTTTTTGGGCACCCATGGCCAGGCACAGACGGTATGATTGGGCACAGACAGCATGACGCTGCCTGGCAAAAGAGAAGCCCAGCAGCCTCCCCAGCTCGGCAGGTCCTGCCAACATTTGCCCCAGGATCTTTGGGGAAGGAAGGCACAGTGCCCCCACACCCTGCAGTGCCCAGGCAGGGGCATTTCTCCACAGGCTGTAGGTGCTGGGTACAGGCCCCAGGACAGCCATGCCTGCAGGCAGCCCCAGGGCTTTTCTGCAGGGCCTGTGTGCTCTGCCAGGCTCACAACCAGCAGGCAGGGGACCCAGGGAGGCAAAATGACATGGAGGTGCTGGGAGCCAAATCCAAGACCTCTTATGTGCAAAGCAAACACTCCTGCTGAGCTACACCCCCACTGCACGGGCAGGGCTGGGAGCCTGGCCAAGTCCCTTCACTCTCCATCGCTGCCCTACTGCCCACCGTTCACCCTGCGCTACCCCAAGGTAGGGGTTAGCACATGAAGTGAGAATCGTACCTCTAGAACAATGAGCAGGGTGCTCTAGAAGGGCAGGAATCCCCAGCTTGGGCTCTAGCACTCATGGATCTGGCTGGGGTGGGATGGGAGCTGGGGAAGCTCTTTCTGATCCTGATGTATGTCTGCAGCTGGGAGGTGCCCCCTGCACTGCCCTGGCTGTGGAGCTGGCACCTGGACACGGCCACGGGCTGTAACTGCCCCGACTACAAAAGCCAGGAGCAGCAAGGTGGGCAGCAGGACCCCCAGATGCAAGAAGCCCCCAGGCAGGGGGATGTAGCTCAGTGGAAGAGCGCTTGCTTCGCATGTAAGAGGTCCTGGGTTCAATCCCCAGCATCTCCAGCTTTTGCCTCCTCAAACCCACCTCCTCCCACAGGGCACTGGTGGTAAACTCCCCTTGAAGACATCCCCAAAGGACACCACCCATGCCACGGCCTCTGGGCAGAGCTTCCCACTGGGAAGGTGGTGGCCCTGCTCTGCCACCCCTGACCAGCCCCTTCCCCACCCAGGACAGGACCAGCTGAGCCGTGTCTCTGCCCATGGGTCACTGGGCACTGCTTTGCTCCTGGCAATGGTGGGACTGTCCCTGCAGGGGGGATGTGGCAGAGCTGAGGAGGTCCCCTGTGCTGGGCAGAGTTGCCCTGTCTGTGCCCCATCCCACGAGGGCTGTGCCTGGCCGTGGGCAACCAAAAAGAAGGTTTGTCCAAGGAATCAAAGCACAGGGTCCCTCCACCAATACCCAGCAGAGCAGAAGGGGAAGGAGCCTCCTAGAGCACAGCTTCCCACCTCTCTTTTACAGGATGGGGCTGACGTGGGCCCCAACCCCATCCAGCCATGGGTAAAATCTCTCGCTGTGAGCAGGATTCGAACCTGCGCAGGGAAACCCTATTGGATTTCAAGTCCAACGCCTTCACCCCTCGGCCATCACAGCCCCTGACATGTCCCCTCCCTTTGCCCTGGGGTCTGCCTCCAGGAAGAAAATGCCCCCAGCTTGGTTTAGGGTCATCTGCACAGTTCCAGTACCCCTTGGCAGCCCCACTACCTGCATGTGGCAGGATGGTGAGAAAGGAGTATCTGAGATATTTACTGATGGCTGGGAAAAAATCTGGGTGCAGCAGAGAGCCTCACCGCAGGCAGGCACCAAAGGGAAATATCTTCTACTGATGCCCGGGGAGAAAATGATTTTTGGGGAGGCAAAAGGGAGGTGGAGATGCTGGGGGTTGAACCCAGGGCCTCTTACATGCAAAGCAAGCGCTCTCCCGCTGAGCTACATCCCCCTGCCCATGAGGGCCCTGGGGCCATGGACAAGTCCCCTCACTCTCCCACCACTGCCCCACTGCTCACCGTGCTCTACCCCAAGGGCCCTGACCCCAAAACCAGACCCTTGGGGCACACACTGCCATGTCTTTAGGGGTTCATCCAGCCCACAGGGAGGTGCACATCCAGGACGTGGCAATGGCCTCACTACGCCAGGCACCACTGCCCTGGTGATGCCATGGTCCCAGGCACCAACTAAGGAAGGTGACTGCCCAAAAGAAGGGCTCGTCCGGGAGTTGAACCCGGGACCTCTCGCACCCTAAGCGAGAATCATACCCCTAGACCAACGAGCCGGGGTGCTGTACCTCCTTGTGACCCCTGCCTCTGTGCCCCACACTTTTTGTGGTTGGTAAGGTTGGCTGATGCTGCTTTTTGCCCCTGGCACAGCCTGGGGCAGGGAAGCCCATCTTACTGTGTCCAGGGTGTGGGGCCAGCACTTGGAAGTGGCCGCAACACATACCTGTCCTGTCTCCAGTGTTTGTGGGGCCAGCTGGACCATGGGGGTCAGTGGGGACCTGTGGGCACAGACCTACCCATGGGCAGGGGGATGTAGCTCAGTGGGAGAGCGCTTGCTTTGCATGTAAGAGGTCCTGGGTTCAAGCCCCAGCATCTCCACCTCCTTTTTGCCTCCACAGAGACCATTCCCAGCCAGCTGCAGGGTTGGCAGAGACAACCAGGACCCACAGGAAAGCCCGGGGGCTGCCTGTGGGCACACGAAGCCTAGGACCAGTGGTGCATGGTGGGTGCACTGGGTGCCTGCACCCCACACCGGGACATCAGAGAGAGCCCCAGTCGCCCTGCCTAGC
The DNA here is from genome assembly GCA_020746105.1 of Trogon surrucura. Taxonomy (NCBI): domain Eukaryota; kingdom Metazoa; phylum Chordata; class Aves; order Trogoniformes; family Trogonidae; genus Trogon; species Trogon surrucura. Next base: position 45,990,480 of record CM036621.1, on the reverse strand, counting down.
CCAAAGCTAGGGGACTGTTCGGGGGATCAAAGCCACCAGCTGACCCTAAATGAGCTTTGTACTCCCCAGACAAAAGCACAGTTTTCCCTATGGGAGGATTCTTCTGGGAGCTGAACCCAGATCCTCTTGCACATGATGGGGGAGCCCAAGCCCTTCCCCTTGGTCCCATGGCCCTGGGCCCATGTAGGTTCCAACTGGGCCACTGGTAAACCGCTCTGCACATAAATTTATGACTGACAAGCCACGGCTGTAGGTGCCCAGCCTGTCCGAGTGGTCCCTCCACAGAGGAGAGGACTTCACCTGGCCCCAGGGCAAGTGGTCCATGGCTCCCCGCCCGTTGTTCCTCACTCTCTTGGGCTGTACACAGCCCCCTCCTGCTCTCACTCCCCCAGGAAAAATCTCTCACTGTGATCAGGATTCAAACCTGCACAGGGAAACCCTATTGGATTATCAAGTCCAATGCCTTCACCCCTTGGCTATCATAGCCCCAGCCCCAAGTGTGCAGGGGACACATCCGTCCCCACCCCAGGCACCCCCTAATCCCACACAGTTGCCCCTTTACTTGGGGAACCGGGAGGTCTTTGGGGTGTGCGGTGCATCCCCACACCCAGTCCATCTCTGCTGTGCTCCCCAGGGGCTGGGGCAGGGCTCGGCCCTCACCAGCAGCTGCCAGTGCCGGGCACCCGTGGGCACCACTGCCCCCAGCGCCCGGCACAGCCTGGGGGTGCCCAGGCAGCTGCGCACCCCGGCTCGTTGGTCTAGGGGTATGATTCTCGCTTAGGGTGCGAGAGGTCCCGGGTTCAACTCCCGGACGAGCCCTTAGTTTTTGGGCACTCAGCACTCCACTCCTGCTCAGGCAATGCAGAATTCATCTGGGGCCTGTTCATCAACTTCTGTCTCCCAGGGACACCCCACAGTCGCCAGGGCTTCGAGTGTGGCATGACTCACAGGACTGTCCCCCATTCCTGGCGTCTCAACGCTGTGCCCAGGCCCACAGGTCCTGTAGGGTGACCACAGTGTTGGTGTGGTGGCAGGACGGAGAGAGGGCCTGGACAGGGTCATGGCTGTGGTACGCTCCAAGACTGTGGGGAACCCCAGGGCTGTGGTACACCCCAGGGTTGTGGGGCACATGGGTGCCACAGCTCAGCCAGTTAAAGCACCAATCTAGTTAGCAGGAGATGCTGGGTTCAGCTCCCAGTGGTGCCTGGAGGCTGTTTTTCCTCCCTGTCCCAAGCTGCAAGCACTGCTGGGGGGCTCTGCTGTGTATAAGTGTCCCTGGTGGCCCCACTACTTTCTGCTCCATCGTGTTTTCTGCCAGAGCCCACAGCCCTCCATCTTTACGCCCTTTGAGGAAGGTCCAGTTACAACTTCTCAGTTACCCTCTTTGGTGGGGGATGCATCCCCATGTCCTTTCAGTGCCGGCCACAGCTCCCCACTTCTCTGTCCTGGTTTGACCCCTCCCAACAAAGAGCCTGGCACGGCACAGTCTGGGTGCATGCTTGTACCAAAAGCTTATTTCAGGGTACGAAAGGGACAATCCTGGAGATGCTGAGGAATATCTGGAAGCCTGGGTGAGGATAGAAAGGATTTGGGAATATCTCTGGGAAGCAGGGTAGGTGTTGGGGGGGCAGCAGCAGCACTTGTGCAATAATGGAACCCGTGGGGATGAGGGGAAGGTGTTCCCTGAGGGTAACAATGCTAAGGCATTTCCCAGTGGATGTGGGGTCCTGGGAGAGGGGACTCTGGGCACAGGCTCTGCTGTGGGGCTGGGTCACAGGATTGGGTGCCCTGCAGTGAGTTTCCAGAGCTCATTATGGGCAGCAGAAGAGACGAAGATCATTCAGGGCTGTGTCATCCCTCTTCAGTCCCTGGGCAGGCTCCTGCTGTGTCTGGATGCCACACACTGCCCCAGGGCACCGGGGGCTCCAGCTGCCCCACTGGCCCCAGGCAGACGCTGGCCCCTCCAGGACGTGCCCATCGGAGCAGGCGAAGCGGGCGCTGGTGGCAGCCACTTCATCACTCAGGAGCCTGTGCTGGGGCACCTGGACCCGCAGCATGAAGCCCACCAGACGCCCTTGGTGAGGGCACCAGTGGGTCTCTGACCAGCGGCCCCACCTACACAAGGGAGAGAGAGGATGGTGGGTGCTGAGATCAAGGGGGGTGCGGGAGAAGGCAAAAGTGCAAGCCCTTCAGAGCTGGGGGCAATCATGAAGGAGGATTTCCAGCCACAGGGAGTGCACAGGGACCACTGGGGGCTCACCTGCTGCTCTGGGACTCGGCTGTGTAGCTGCCACTCGGATCTCCATCGCGGGAGCAGTGCAGCCGAATCCCGTTGAGCGCAGTGTCGTCCTCCATCGCTCCCTGGGGAGGCTCTACCTGCAAGGGAACGGTGGTCGAGGGTTAACTCACCATGGTAGAGGGATCCCTGCACCTGTTGTGGAGGCCGCACCTTGAAGCACAGGAGCCCTTTGGGCACATCTCCGGCCAGGCCCAGTCTCCCCAGGGTCCCCCGTTGGACACAGCGATGACCGAAGCATCTCTCCCACTCACATTCTGCTCCTGCCCCTGCCCCACAGCACTTGCAAGCCCCGCGAACAGCAGCAGGACCCGTCCCCCCGGCATGGCTGCCCTGCCTGCAGCTGCCCGTCGGTCTTTTATACCTTAGCAGGGCTGGCAGGAGTGACCCGGCAGCATCACATTTACCTTCCCAAGGTGGCCAGGCCTGTTGGGCAGCCAGGATTAGCTGCAGGAGATGGCTAATCCCCTCACCGGGTGGAATGTGAGAAGCTGACCCACTAGCTCTTTGTTCTGGTGCCTCTCTGGGCAGCTCATCCAGCGCCGCTGGGCAACCTGGGTCAGCTGGGGCTCGGGACAATGTGGGACCAGGGCACCTTCCTCGCCCCCTCCACGCTCCCACTGTGTGCAAAACAGGGATTTTTCTTTTTTCTTTTCTTTTTTTAGTCAGAAAGAGCAGTCACACTCAGCAGCAGCTCTCTGCCCTCACTCCCCAAGGCACCCATTTCACTGCACTTCATTTGTCCCAGTTTGCTGCCCGGTTGCCTTTCGGAGGGTTATCTCCTCTTTCGGAGGGTTATCGTCTCACTGCTCAGCAGCCACTTACTGCACTAATAGCTCTTTGAAGGATTTCTGAGCAGGCTTTTGTTCCCCACAAGTCTCGGATAAGAGACCTCCAGCCACCTCCACGCCAGGACCCGGCTCTTCAATCTCTTGTGCCTGGGCTCCTCACCTTCCTCTCGCTGCCCCTTTTCCAAAATCAAAACGCTCTTGCGGCGACCTCTTCCCCTCGGGAGGATGCAGCTGCCACGGCGGATGGGCCACTTGCTGCCAGATCCCTCCCCGGGGCTCAGACACCGCTGGGAGGGGAGCCCGGCCTTCCCGTGCCTCAAGCCGGGGCTTCAGCCAGCCCAGGCCGCAACAAAAGACCCGACGAGGGTGGGATTCGAACCCACGCGTGCAGAGCACAATGGATTAGCAGTCCATCGCCTTCACCACTCGGCCACCTCGTCCTGCCCGGCGCCGCGCCCGGCCCCGCCCCTCGCTAAGCGGCGCATGCCCCCGCCGCCCGCCGCCGGCCTCTGCGGGGCTATCGCCACCCCGCCGGGCCCGGTGCGCTGCGCTGAGACACGGCACCGGGCCGGCCCGTCGGGAGCTGCCCGCCGCGCTGAGGGACTGGCCCGGCCCGGCCCGGCCGCCCGCCTCCTCGCTGGATGCCCGGCGCAGCGCCGCCCGGCCATCGCCCTCTTAGCGCAGTAGGCAGCGCGTCAGTCTCATAATCTGAAGGTCCTGAGTTCGAGCCTCAGAGAGGGCAGCGCTTTTGCCGCCCCCGCCTGGCTGGGAATGGGGGCGGGCCGCCATTTTGCTGCGTCGCCAAGCCCCGCGGCCGCGTGAGGGCACTCTGCGGTGCGCCCAGCCCCGTCCACGCCCGGGGCCTCCTCCCCACGCCCCGCAGCCCTGCCAAAAGACCGGCGTGGCGCCGCCGTCTCACGGTGGGCGGCTCCCCGCGAGAGGCGGGGGCGGCAAAAGGTGTGCCCTCTCTGAGGCTCGAACTCAGGACCTTCAGATTATGAGACTGACGCGCTGCCGGCTGCGCTAAGAGGGCGACGGGCGGGGTCGGCCGGGCCGGGCCCTCAGCGGCCGCAGGGCGGCGCGCGCAGAGGCGAGGCGAGCTGGCGGCGGGGAGGGGCGGGGCAGGGCGGCGCGCGGCAGGACGAGGTGGCCGAGTGGTGAAGGCGATGGACTGCTAATCCATTGTGCTCTGCACGCGTGGGTTCGAATCCCACCCTCGTCGGGTCTTTTGCTGCCCACCCCGTGCGCCCGGACCCGCAGCAAAAGCGCCAGGTCCTGGGACGAGAAGACCCAGGGGAGCGACAGCAGCTTCTGCAGCACCGCCACAGCCTCACACTGGGTATTTCTCTCTGCACCTCCCTGAAAGCAGGTTGCAGCGAGGTGGGGGGGGTGGTCTCTCCCGAGTAACAAATGCTAGGACAAGAGGAAAGAGACTCAAGTTGTGCCAGGAGATGTTTAGATTGGGCTCCAGGAACAAAAGAGGAAGAGTTTCCTCGCTTAAAGGGTTGTCAAGCCCTGGAACAGGCTGCTCTGCCATGTGGTGGAGTCTCCATCCCTGGAGGTGTTTAGAAGATGTGTAGATGAGGTGCTCTGGACGGGGCAGTGCTAGGTTCCAGCTTTTCCAACTGAAGCAACCCTAACAATTCTATTTTTCACTAGACAAGGCAGCGGTTGAACAAAGCAGCACCCTTGGAGGGCATCTGGCAGTTGGGAGTTTTTTTGAACCAGGCAACAGCACCGTTCAAGCCACTAAACATTTATTAGAAAACACCTTTACATCGTACGGTGTGAACCACATCCCAAAACTCTTTGGGGATTTTACAGCTGAATTCCAGGTAAACTGAGATGATGAGCAGGCACATAGGGGTAAAGTGTGAGTAGCACACAGGGCTCACCTCCACTGACTGCATGCAAACTGAACACCATTCAGCCCAACGAAAGCACAGCTAGTATGAACATAGTTTCTTCAATTCATATTTCATATTCCAACAATATTAAGCTACTATTACTACTCTAAGTTTACAAGAAATAATACAAATGCTTATAAAAAAACCCTATAAAATTACTTTTTTTGGGGGAAGGTAGCTGACAGCTGAGAATTTCAATTGAAATTACAAGTCAGACAACACATCACTGGCAGGCAAGATCATCAGTGTTTACTGCCAAAGCTGCAGGAATCTGTATTTCACCAGGCAGAAGTTTCTGTCTGAGAAAAATCTGCTGATATTGCAAGGTGAAGAAAAAAGAAACAAAATTACTTGTACAGCAATACTGCTGACATGAAGTACATCTTCCTACTAGTTAGCGGGAATCAATATTAAACTAATGCCAAAGGCCTTTGACTTGCAAAGGCAGAGCTTTTTAAATACTGAAGGATGCAGGTAATCTGCTCTTGCAAAGAAGGAAAATCATTTCTCCATAGGTGCATGGCAATCTGAAGAACAAGCAACTCATCTAGTTTTAATGCTGTAAATATTCAGTACAACAAAACTTGGGCCCAGCAGCACAAAAAAATCCTTCTGGATTTGCATTGAGTGTGATTAAATACAAAGCGCAGCTGATTGTACCAACTTGAGAATGACCGTATTGACATTCCTGGGCAGCAAAACAGCAACTTCAAACCAGTGCTGCTGCAAGGTAGCTTCTGCACAAAGCAAGCACAGAGCGGGGACAGCATCTCAGGCACTGTGTGTATGGAGAGGAATTGCTCTGATGGTCCCAGGGGCCCCTGCTACTTCACAGTTCACTCCTTGTGAAGTTAATGTTTGCCCATGATGAGAGCTCGCAGAAAGAAAAAACAGCACTAAGTGTCAAATTAAGGCCTTTCAAGAAAAACATCTGATTCGTTTCAATGCCTGTAAAGGCATTATCTGGAATATTGTGTCCAGTTCTGGGCCCCTCAGTTCAAGAAGGACAGGGAGCTGCTTGAGAGAGTCCAGCGTAGAGCCACAAAGATGGTGAAGGGAGTGGAGCATCTCCCTTATGAGGAAAGGCTGAAGGAGCTGGATCTCTTTAGCTTGGAGAAGAGGAGGCTGAGGGGTGACCTCATCAATGTTTATAAATATGTCAAGGGGGAATGTCAGGAGGATGGAGCCAGGCTCTTTTCAGCGGCGTCCACTGACAGGACAAGGGGCAATGGGTGGAAGCTGGAACACAGGAGGTTCCAGAAAAATATGAGGAAAAACTTTTTCACTGTGAGGGTGACTGAGCACTGGAACAGGCTGCCTAGGGAGGTTGTGGAATCTCCATCTCTTGAGACATTCAAAACCCGCCTGGACGCGTTCCTGTGCGCTCTAGTGTAGGTGATCCTGCTCTGGCAGGGGGGTTGGACTAGATGATCTTTGAGGTCCCTTCCAACCTTTAACATTCTGTGATTCTGTGATTCTGTAAAGCAGAAAAGGAGGGAGCCCCACATCAGCCCAAGTTGAGCAATGAGCCAAGGGGACACAGTAAACCAGGGCACGCTGTCTCTGTGCACGGCAGCCACTCAAGAAGGGCCCAGGCCCCACATCTGCTCCATGTTCTTCTCCAGGACGACACCTGCTTCTTCTGGAAGGTGTCATCCTGGGACTCCTCTGTCCAGTCACCCAGATCTGGATTTCTTTACCACATCTCTTGGTCTGCACACGTTGAGCTCTGCTCAAATATCCACCATGTCCACCAGAGCAGACAGGTGGAGCTCGGAGGCAACTTCACCCTCCTTGTTCGCTCTGAGGAGCCGTTGCAAGTGTTTCAGTCTGTCCGACAGCGTGGGGCTTCGCTCCTCCACCAAAAGCTTGCACCCCTCTTGACTCTCAGCCTGGGCAAAAGGAAGAGACATGAGACTGAAAAAGAAGTGTCACCCAGTATCAACAAGGAATTTCTCACACCTCGCTTTTGAGGACAACCATGGAGGTCAACACCCCCAAACCCTGAGAAGGTAAGGCAAAAACACCATGTTCTTCTACTTCTGTCCCCAGCCTGCCTTTAACAGGGGGAAGCTGACCCAAAACAGGTGTTCCCTAAGTTGAAGTGCAACACTCCAAGGGATGTTGTTTGACTGTCAGCAGCAGAAAGCATCAACAACTGTGACGCACTCTTGTTCCAGATCTGCAGCAAGTATTCCCCTCCCTGGAAAGAACCCTTTATCTCCCCAAGTCTATCCAACACCGCACGCCAAGGTAACTGCCACTACAGGTTCTGTCACCACAGCAGGTTTGGCACCTGCACTCCTCAGAGCTACAGTTAATTCTCAGAACCATCCTTTTTTACCTCTTGAGCAGATGAGGCAGGACTCTTCATCAACGGGCAGGTGATAGTTGGGTGGGAGACCAGAGACTGGGGGAGGTAGAGAGGAAGGCCTACAAAATCACCAAGGGGCTCAATGCCCTCCGCTAGACATTGGTGCAACTGTTCTTCGAACCTGGACAGAAAGATTAAGAGCACCAGTGAGACTGCAGCCTGGCAGTGTTCTTGTCACCAAGAGTTTTGGGTTCAGAAGTGTCTGCAAGAAGGATCTGGTGTTCACAGTCATTGGTCTGAAATATCCCAGTGCTATGATGAAAATCTGTCGTAGACGGTTGCAGCATGGAAAGGAGCCACAGACTGAGGATGTCCAACTGATGGGAGAGGCAGAAAAGCAAGAAACCCTGGGTTCAACCTCAAAAGTTCTAATTCTTCCGCTTTGTCATCTGTATTGCTACAGGCACCAAAATGACATTCCAATGTGGACTTTATAGATATCTGTGACACTGCAGGACACAGACTATTGTACACATCGTACTGCTTTAATTGACCACAGATAGTTTCTAGGCGTTCCTCAAAGCTGTTTGGACTGTTTGTGTGATGTAAGCAGGAGCTAGCAGGGCAGTGCACTGCACTGACATGCTTGATGAAATTAAATGAAACTGGAGAGTCTAGGCTGTTTTGTAGCACTATTGGATTGCAGCTTCCCTTTACATACAAGTCAGAAATTTTTTAAAACTTTGGGCCAGAGTTGCAAGGAAAGGATGTTGATCCTGGAACCTACCGTCTGCTTTCTATTTTCTCCAGTTGCAACTGTGCCAACAGACGCTCCGGGAGAAGCTCCTGGGCCGAGGCTGTGAATTCTTCTGCTTTGGGAATGCTCTTTTCTTGACCTGACAACACACTCATGCCAGAACCATACTGACCTGGCATCACGGAGATGTTATAGGGTTTCTTAAAAGAGTTGGGAGATTTTACCCTTGACCTGAAGGAAGAAACAAAACAACCAAAAAGCACAGAAATTAGTATGAGGTGTTGATTATTCCCTGCTGGCTTCAAGTTCAGAAATAGCAGGGAGTAAGAACTGATCATCTGGAGACTTAATTCCTTTGTACCAGGGTCCAGAAGAACAGCACCTATGCATGGGATTTGAGAGGAACTCATCTCACAACGGGCTAGGATTCACCGCAAGGAAAGGTACCTAGCCAACACCTACATAGCGAAGCAGAAACTAAGTTTCCAAGAGCAAAGAAAGACTGGCTTCACTCTGAAAAAGGCTAGGGAAGTGAGCTGGCCAGACTCTTGAGGTCTCAAATACTTTAATGCCACATACCTCTAAGGCACTCTTCCACATTTTCTCTTAGCAGTGAGACTTTCCTAATGCCTTCCCACAAGTTGGGGACAAAGCCTCCTATTGAACTCAAAACACTGCAATATTAGCAAGTAATCAGAGTAACTCTGCGAATCATCTAACACGTAACTTCACCTGTTGGTTCCAGGCCACAACTGGTGAATGTAAGGGAGGGGAACTGTTAAATAAAGGGGGGACACAAGATTTACCCCTATGCTTTTCCCCAACCTCAGACTGTTTTTCCTCCATGTTTTATGTATCTTGAGCACAAGTCTAACTCCAAAGTCTCAGCAATGTTTAGTTCAGCAGAAGTTAATGTCTCCATTGAGAATGCTTTAAACATCCCACAAGCAATCCGTTTCTCTGAGAGCTGAGTAACCCTGCAGAAATAGAAACTACTTACTACCTGGTTTCAGCACACCCTTGTGCATCACTTCAAGGAGGTGGTACACAGGCACATTGTGGGAGGATGCCATATACTGCTCCTCAGCACCATGATGGCACTCTGTGTTCACTCTATCTTCACTCTATGGCCCTGAGCAACCTCACTGGAGTCCACCAAGGAGCAACAATGACCCAGCGGAGAGCTGGATGCTACTCCCACAGCCAGTGCCAGCAGCTGCCTCACCTCTTGTGGCCTTGCTGGATCTCCTCCTGTGTGCGCAGTCTGGCTTGTTCCCACGAAAAAGGGAGAGTGAAGCTCTTTAAATGCTCCTTGAAGAAGTACACACGAATCTGACCATCTTCACTTACTGCCTCTGTGAATAAACCCAAAGCTCAAATTTAACATCAGGCAAGATTTTCCCCTTCAGAAGGGCTCAGTATTGAAAAGCCAATTTAAAGAAAAAAATGCATATTCACTTTCAAGGATCTTTAAGATGTAATCTGCATTTAAAAAGGAGCCTTCTTGAAATGATTTATCGTTCAACAGGTTGCCAGATTACTGAGAAAGACCATAAAATGCTGCTTTATCCTAATTTTAAAAAATCTAATGCATCCAAGTTCAGCATTCAAGAGGGTTAAGCAGTCATTTCATTGAGAAAGGCTCCCTATAGCTAAGCCAAACAGGGCACCAAAAAACCCACACGTACTTGAAAGCAAACAGAATCCAAGACAAACTTAATTAATCCATGGAAGTGCTCATTAACAGTGGCAGCCTGTCATCTCAGCTGACCTGAGCTTACATGAATTCTGACTGACCAATTCCTGGCCTTTGGTTGAATGTAAACCCTCTCCTACTGGGAGAGGAGCGCTAAAGAGGACTCTGACCATATTCCTCCACACAGAGAGGAAATTTTTCAGTCACAAGCTCAACTCATAATCAACACTAAACACACACTCCCAAGATAGATGTGCAGTAAGCACAGCCAGATCCTGCCTCCCTCTCTGCTACCTACCACTTACTGCCACGCATTAAGGCGCCACCATCAAGTTATTAAACACAGCTCTGCAAGAAGTATCATCCATGTTGTAAGAAGGACACGTGATACCTGGAGCAATAGGCAGTTTGGGTGGTTTCCAGTCTCTCAGTTTATGATCAATGCATACTGCCAAGATATCATCCCAAGGGATCTCATCAACAGAAGGCCCATCTTTGTCAAAGTTCCCCGATGTCCTGTTTTTCCACTTCTGGTAAGTTTTGCTCAGTAGATTCTCCACTTGAGACTGGATCAGCGGTTGAGTATGGGAGGAACTAGCAATCTGAGACACGTACTGAAAAATCATGCAGCAAACAGGATGCCAAGGAGCTATGGAAAAAAAAAAAAACCAAACAACAAAGTAAATTGCAAGAATTTGTGACAGAGCCGAACTGCCCACCTTTCAGGCTGGCAGTTCAACCCAGCACAAGCACATCAGAGAGGAGGACGTGCCACCAAGAGGATACTGCAATGTGAAGTACACACCACCTAATGGAGGCAGATCCAGGTACGGGATCTGGAAGGACAGCACAGCCTTCTTCAGCCAGGCCAGGTGGTCAGGCATGTTCCACTGCAGGTGGGGCAACAGCTTGTTGCCTCCAGGCTCTGAAAACTCGGTAACAGGCCAAGACAAGTCACAAAGGTGCTCCGAGGATGCCACATCTGACAGAAACTGCAGCACGCTGTTGTACAGGTCTATGATGGCCCCGGGCTCCTGAGACGGCAGGCCAGCTAAACGCCTCTCCTTCCAGTCATGGTAGAAGCGCTTCCCAAATTCACCATCAATCCCATCCTCAATGTACTCCCGGAGGGTCTGACTGGAGAGCTCAAGGGACTCAGGGCACTGGGAAATCAGCCAGCCCACAGCTGCAGAGATCTATAACAAAACACGTGGGGTCAGAAACCGCCCTGTGGCAAGCAGGACACAAAGGATTCCATCCTGCAACCCTAAGTTTGACATAACAGTATTCAAGATAATGCAGCAAAACAGACAAATCGACTGTCGTCATCCCAGTATTTGCAATAACAATTCTCCAACGAGGTGAGCACAGGCTAAATTCATACGCAGCAGGCTCAGGAACAGAAGAAGGCTCCTCCCACCAGGTTCAGTTGTGCAGTGGAACTCCCTGCTGCAGGACACTGGGGATGCTCAAAACTTATCTGGCAGAAATTGGACAGATTCACAGCAATTAGCTCAGGATGACCATACCCAGAAGCCATGTCTCATCCTGGCAATCTTTGAACTGCAAAGACATGCCAGCTGTGAGGGTTTGTGGGGCACATCATTCTGAGCTTGGTCTTTTTCTCACCTTCTTTATTAGGCACTTTATTCAGATAACTTCGAGAAGGGAGTACAGGGCTGGAGCTGCTTCTGCTCTGAGTCATCCTGGCTGCTCTTGGCCATTACTCTCTCTCACCTCTCCAAATCACCCCACTAACTCACACACACAAAAAAACTATTTTAGACTTAAAAGCATCATTTTCTATTGTGAGTTTTTGATTAGCCTCCAGGCTACTACTGCCAAAACACACAGCAAACTGAAGGACAAGGGGAGAAGCTGGTGTCTGGAGGCTGTCAGGGAGAGATCTGTACAATCCTCCTTCACATGTGAGACAACAGAGGCATCCCTCAGCCTCAGCCACCAAGATGCCATAATACTGGGTGATCTCACAGCAGCCAGAAGCACTGCAATAAGACCATGAGCTTAAGGATACAAAGGCTGACCCATCACTAGCACTCATCTGTTAGGCAGCAACTGCACCCCAGCTAGGCAATGCAGGCAGGACAAAGAATGGATCTATGTAATTCACATATTTCATCTCTGAAGGTTTCTGTATTACACAGAACAAACTACCTTGTATGTAGCAAACACCACTGATTCTAGTCAGTTAAAACAGAAGAGTCACAAATAATGGAAAAGTAGCAGAATATTCATTTCAGAATAGTTCTCGCTGATGTTGGAATCACTATTAGCAAGCGAGTACTCGACTCCACCAAAATGGTGTGAAAAAATTGGTAAGATGATTTTCCAACAAAAATTATGTTACAGAACCTTCAACAGAGAAAATTTCCCATTGCACCAGACTCAGTTGCAACATCATAATTCCTTCTAAGGAATTAGCAATTGAGAGGTTAATAATAAACCAGTCTACTATCTCTTCACGTGAGCTGCTGTTCTTACCCTTTCGGTGCATTGTAAGTCATTGATAGAACCTGGGAGCTCAACAACGGTGTAGTCTGAAATAAGCTGGGCTGAAATCAAGTCCTGCAGCATCAAACCTTAAAAAAAACCAAAACCCAAAACAGAAAACCCATCATATACACAGAGAAAGAACAAACAGGTATCTCCTACTCTAACTAGTCTCACATTCTGCATACATTCACAGCATCACTTCTCCATCCTTTTCCTGACAACTCTCAGGATCAAATGCCGTGTGCAAAAGAAAACTGATCAGTTCTTACGGCCTCTGGATTTCTAGGAGAGTTTTGAAAAGTATTGTACTTCAAAGTCTCTCCCCTTTACTAGATTCTGTATTTGAGAGACTGCACTAGCCACAACAGTTCTACTTGGGGCAGCCCTAAACATCTGTATTGTGTTTTCAAGGCACAGAAGCAATTACATACCTTCCTCTACTTCTTTCTCTGTGGCCTCCTCTTCCTGGCCAGGGACTAGAACCACCAGGGGAACTATTGGGTGGAAAGGTTTGACCTGAAGCAACTGTTTCAACTGCAGCAAAGCTGAAAGCCAATAAACATCATCTTCTGCAACATCTTCACTCCGAACTCGAGTGGGCAGGAGAAGAATGAGACCGCTGGTTCCAAGCAAGTCCTTTTGCATCTCAGCTGTGTCAAGCTCAGAGGAGGACAGCGCACCATGTGCCACCTATACAAAGATGACAACAGTAATGTAGCTAAATCTAAACAAAACTGTCTGCCTACTGAAATACACAGTTCACTGTCATTAGCATTCAGCTTTGACATTTGTTACCAGAAGCTCTACAAATCCTAAGATAGCGAGTTATAAGACAGTTATATTGGACACGGATGTGTCCAATAGATGCAGGTAAGCACAAAAGCGCGCTTCAGCACAATCAGGTGTGAGATCACAGAATGTTCGGGGTTGGAAGGGACCTCAAAAGACCATCTAGTCCAACCCCCCTGCCAGAGCAGGATCACCTACAGCAGGTCACACAGGAACGCGTCCAGGCGGGTTTTGAATGTCTGCAGAGAAGGAGATTCCACAACCTCCCTGGGCAGCCTGTGCCAGGGCTCTGTCACCCTCACAGTGAAAAAGTTTTTCCTGATATTTCTGTGGAACCTCCTATGTTACAGCTTCCACCCACTGCCCCTTGTCCTGTCATTGGACATCACTGAAAAGAGCCTGGCTCCGTCCTCCTGACACTCCCCCCTGACATATTTATAAACATTAATGAGGTCACCCCTCAGCCTCCTCTTCTCCAAGCTAAAGAGACCCAGCTCCTTCAGCCTTTCCTCATCAGGGAGATGCTCCACTCCCTTCACCATCTGTGTGGCTCTACGCTGGACTCTCTCAAGCAGCTCCCTGTCTCTCTTGAGCTGAGGGGCCCAGAACTGGACACATATTCCAGATGTGGCCTCCCCAGGGCAGAGCAGAGGGGGAGGAAGACCTCTCCTGACCTACTTGCTACTCCCCTTCTAATACACCCCAGGATGCCATTGGCCTTCTTGCCCACGAGGGCACATTGCTGGCTCATGGTCATCCTGCTGTCCACCAGAACCCCCAGGTCCCTTTCCCTTGCGCTGCTCTCCAGCAGGGCAGTCCCCAACCTATATTGGCACATGGGGTTATTCTTTCCCAAGTGCAAAACTCTACACTTGCCCTTGTTGAACTTCATAAGATTTCTCCCTGCCCAGCCCTCCAGCCTGTCCAGGTCTCTCTGAATGGCAGCACAGCCTGCTGGTGTGTCAGTCACTCCTCCCAGTTTTGTGTCGTCAGCAAACTTGCTGCCAGTGCTCTCTCTAACCCTTCATCCAGGTCTAACTATTGTGCTGTATTTAGGCAGGTATTTACTCAGTTGACTGGAAACAAGTTTAAAAAAAAAAAACAAAAACCACCACAAAACCCAAACATCTTTCTTCAGACCTTTCCAACAACTCCAACCGTCCCAGTATCACCCAGCTCTATCTGACAGGACACAGTGTGAAAAGCCTTGACACAACAGCCACTGAGAAAGAGCCCTGCTTTTATGGTTTTTATGGCCTGCTTAGCATCATGAAATGGTTCTCACCTACCTTTACACACACACTGACTTTGATGCTTCTGTTCCCTTGCATCCCAGGAGAATTAAACAGTGTCAGTGTTTGAATTCTGCTTTCTGTACGTGAAGCGTTTTTCTTCCAGCTTTTCTCTCCCACAAACTTTGCTTTCAGCCAATCCCCCAGCACCCTAGCAAACAAAGTTTTAGGGGGGCTTATTTAAAAAAAATTTAAAATAACAGCATTTTAGGGTTTTAGCACCGACATCCCTTAGACACCACAACCTATCATAACCCCAGCTTTCATATTGCTTGGATTTTGCAACATAATTACTAAGCGCCCTGAAATTATCCACACTGCTACATATCTCAAGGTTTTCTGTTTTCAGTATAAGCCAAAGAAATTCCATGAATAATGTCAGGAGAAGATACAGACCAGTAAGTTACAGCTATATTCTTTAGAGTGCTCTGGAGTCAAAAAACCAAACACAAACAGGAAATCTGACATGGTACAGGGAAGAAAAAATACATTAAGGACTGTGTACTACCACTTTTCTTCTACTTGATTGTACTGTTTGAGAAATCAACTTTTTTACTCACTTGTTGGGATCATCCTCTGCAAATTCATCATCATTCGGCAAAACCAACAGCACCTTCCAAAAAACCTGTTCTTGTTGAACTGGAATATGTTCAGTGATTAATGAGACAAGATCCAGGGGAGTCCAAGATAAATCACTTAAAGAGAAATAGAAGCCAGTGAAAAGACCCCTCTTAGTGCTTATTCCCACCTGGGAAATGTCTGGGGGTTTTTTGCTTTCAACAAGCTACAGTATTATAAGCAGCAATCGTCCAGTTCACACAGTCCAAAATTAGAGCTAATTCTTTAGATCTGCTGCCCATCTATTTCACCACAAACCAGTCTTTAAGAACTGCAGCTGCTAATTCTGTTACACCAGCCTTACTTCGGGGACTGGGGGGACCATATGTGTTTTGATTCACTCCACACTGCCTCAATACCCTTCCCTCCAACAAGCACAGGGACCACTGGCATGCACGAGGAGCCATGAGAAGGCAGAGTTCCTGCTGCACTTACAACATCTAGTTCAATCCCTTTGTGCCAAACATCCATTTACTCCTCTCCCCCTATAATCCTGCTCAGGTTCCAACCCACACAGGTACAAAACAACCTCATAAAATCCATCAGGTCCTTAAAGTTACATTCACAGCAACAGATGGCCTAACACAGATTAATTTATCTTTCAGTTTCCCTTATTTAGAAAATACTCCCAGAAGCAAGGTTGCAAGTGGAAACTTAAGTATGACTTGTCATTCGTTACTGACATTTTTGAGATCGCTGGCATTTCTGTTACAATTTGCTTAGAAAGAAAACAAGGATCAAAAGCCAATGTACCTTAACAACTGCTGGTAGAAGTGCTGAACTTTAATTTCATGCACTGTCTTGTTTCTCAGCCAATTCAATCTGGGAAAAAAAAAAAAAAAGATTCTTGGATGTAATTTTTGTTATAAAACAGGTACTTTAACCAAATTTAAGGAACAGTTACTAAGACCTGAGAAGTACTGCAGACAATTTAGAAAGCTGCTGTTACCAGAAGAGCAGTTTCCTGAGGTTTGCAGCCTTTGCCATGGCATTGTGCAGAAAAGGTCTTCTGGGGGGGGTATTACAGAAGAGTTTTGCAAAATCATTAACACTGACAACGAAGGTTCAAAGTGGGCTGCTTTGTAACTCACGTTCCAAAAATCAAACAGATTGCCAGCTGCTGTCACTGTAAGCATCCTTACCTCGTGCACGACGTGCCCAGCTTTCCTCCGTGCCCCAGGTTCACAATTCTCTTGCACAAGTTCTCCATGGTTATAGGCCACTCGGCACTGGGGCACAGTGCCTTCAGTTTGTTTTTCGGATCTGTGCAACAAGGAGCAGCTGGAAACGCCCTCATCTGACGTTTCAATTTTCTTCGAGCTGCCACTGCCTCCCTCCACCTTTGAAAGAGGACAGATGAACAGGTCACATTAATAAACTGCTCTACAGACAAAGAGGTTTTCTCATCTTTGCTCTTCTGACTGGATCGGGCTCTCGGTCGCCCCACAAGTCACAGTCTGCCCGCGGTGAGGGCCAGGTGGTGCACGTGGGTGGCGCAGCAGGCTCGGGCTGTATTTCTGCACGTGGGTGCGAAGTCAGAGCTCGCATAAAGTGTGCGCAGGACGAGACCTGCCAGTTGCACACAGCTGACGTGTTCAAAAAGGGCAGTGCTGTTGTGCCCCATCCAAAAAGCCAACGCAGACAAAAGGGAGCAGCCTTCTGCTTAGTAAGCTGCACTTGCTCTCAGTGGCCGGAGAGATGGCAGGAGGGAAAGCAGAATTGCTGCTTTTCCATCTCATCCCTCTCTCAGCTGTCCTAGCTGTGTTCTCCAGGCAAAACATTCAAGTATAGTTTTCCTTCCCCATTTTCAGCATGTTTATTCCAAGTATATAGAACATTTCAGTGATCCGCTACAAAGCTTCTCTGATATCTCAAGCATTTCCTGAAAATACTTCTGCAACATCTACTGCATTAAGATACACTTAGTTTTTCTTGTTCTGTTTCTAAGGAATATTTAAACTAACCAACGAGAAGAGAACATATAATAAAGCCTTTATCATTAGATGTCAGTCCACTTCTCTGTAAGTGATTCAAAACATGTATGACCCAACAGCTTTATAGCACAAAAAAAATAAAATCTTTAACTGTGTTTCCTCACGTATTTCCAGGGCTTATAAAAACAAGTTCCTGCATCATCCACTTTTCTTGACTGCTAAAAGTATGTTTGTTTTGCACATCTTTAGGCTCCTCCTTAACCTTCCCTATTGCACCAAAGGTGATTCACCCATGCCCTGAAGAGATCTCATTGTTAGGAGAAAGAACTCTTCAAAGGAAGGTGCTCCAAAGTAAAGAAACTAGCCTGCTGCTTCCTCTTCAGCAGGGAGAAATGCCACCTGACGCACACCTCAGCCTGAGTGCTCTGGGGCAACACAGCAAAGGGGGAAATGAATCACTGCCCTGGAACGCTCACTGCAACAGCCACTGAACACTTAGCACAGAAAAACAAGTGGCCAACAGAATGAATACAAGGAGAAATTATTACAAATTTCTAGATAGAATGAAGCTGAAATCTCCTACCAAGCTAATTACCTGACTGATGAGATGGCTGAGTAACTTATCAGAGGCTGGTAGTAAGACTGTAAGTCTACCCTTAAAGACAAGATGACAGCAAAAAGAACACAACCAGACAGTTGTAGCTCAAAGTCCATTAACCACTCTGTGCCAACACTCCCAAGAAAAGCAGTTGTGTCACTGGGTGACCACTCACCGTTTCAAGTACTTGCAGAAACACTGGAGCTCCTGAAGGGTTTCCTTAGCAATCTGGAAAATCTCATCTTCCAGAAACAGGTCCATGACGTGACCAGAGACTTCTTCTGAACAGCGGGCAATACGGGCTTGCCGGTCTTTTTCTAAGGCACATCTAGTTCATAATGAAACAAACCAAGATGGAGACTACAGCAAATGTCAACACAAGTAGTTGAGGTACAAACAGGGAAAATCATCACATTTAGCAAAGGGGAGGGATTTTCTACGCTTCTACTCTATGGCCCTTCTAAATAAGACCTGTGACCAATTAGAAGTCGTTCTAGTTTTACACCAGTAACAGGCTTCCAAAGAGGGTTCTACAAGATTGTCCAAAGCTCAGCTATAAGGGAGTCAGATTGGACCTGTTGAGGAACCTGGTTGTCAAAGTCCCTTGGGACAGAGGGCAAAGGAGTCCAGGAAGGCTGGACATTGTTCAAGAAGGAAACTTAAAGGCACAGGATCAAACTGTCCCTACGTGCAACAAAAGATGAGCTGTCAGGGGAGAAGACCAGCCTGGCTGGACAGTGACCTTATGTTGGAGCTCAGGAAAAATACAGTTTATAACCTTCAGAAGAAAGGGCAGGCAACTCTCCAGGACTACAGGGATGTTGTGAGGTTATGCAGAGAGAAAATGAGGAAGGCTAAGGGACAGTTAGAACTTAAAACTGGCTATAAAGACAACAGAAATTGTTCCTATAAATAGATTAGCAACAAAGAGGGCTAAGGAGAATCTCCATCCTTTACTGGATGCAGGGGGAAATGTAGTGACAAAGGGTGAGGAAAAGGCTGAGGTACTCGATGCCTTCTTTGCCTCAGTCTTTAAACAGTGAGACCAGTTATTCTGCAGGTACCCAGCCCTCTGAGTTGGAAGACAGGGAAAAGAATGAAGCCTCCACAATCCAAGGGGAAATGTTTAGTGACCTGCTGCTCTGCTCAGATGGAGACAAGTCTGTGGGGACAACGGGATCTACCCAAGTGTACCTAAGGGAGCTGGCAAAAGTGCTCACCCAAGCTACTTTAAAAGCTGTGTAGATGAGGAGCTCAGGGACACTGTTTAGTGGTGGGCTTGTCAGTGTTAGGTTAATGGCTGGGATCGATCTTGAATGTCCAACTGAAATGATTCTACAATTCTACTCCCTCCATCCTGCAGGACCATTACAGCCCAACACAATGTGACTGCAAACTGGCAGCCTGCAGTACAATAAAGTACACCCTCCCTCTCTTAGAGAGATCCTCAGAGAAGTCCAAGCAAGAAAGCACACCTCCCCCTGACAAATTCTCACCCTTAGGAAATCATTCTATAGTACAGAAAGTATACGCAAAGTATAGCATGCAGTATGCTGTACGTACTTTAACTCATTGGCTGAATCTTCTTTAACACTCTCCTTTATTACTTCTTCCATTAACTCCATACCCACCAACTGGCTCAGCCGCTTTATCAACCGTTCTCTTTCCTGCTTTTGCCTGGAAGGGCAGAAAAAAAGATTTACACAAGTGACAAGACAAGAGTGGCAAGATTTACACAAGTGAGAAGATTTAGACTGGCAAACTTGCCACTTGGTTACACAAGTGCTACACACAGTGTCAGACAATCAATTCCCTAAAACCGAGTTCCCAGTTTCTCTCTCCAAAGATTAACAGCTTTACATGGAGCCAGGCTTCCTTCAAAAATAGAAACAAGGGGGTTATTTTATTCTTCTCTATCCTGGCTTGAGCTAAACCAGACCCAGTTCTGTTCAAGGATTTTACTTTTCACCTAAGCGTAAGAGAATGCGCTTTCTGAAGTTAACAGTAGATTTCTGCAGACAGTGTCTGCTATGAGGAGGACAGTGCTTGATGTTCACAGTTACTACCAGGGACTGGGTTGCAGAAAGGCTCTTGCCTATACTTGCCCCTACAGAAACCAAGGCCATTGCTAAATCTTGTGGCCCATGTTTGTGGCCCAGATTTTGCTGCGGAGACCAGCTTCAGGGCAGGTAAGACTGCGCTGGGGAAGGGATCTAAAGTGAAAAAGGTCGACAAAAAGCTCTTTTGGGGGCTTTTTTTAAGCCGGGAAAAGCAGCTTGCCTGTGCCAGGGGCAACTGGAGAGCGAGCAGCCGAGCGAGCGTGGGCGGAGCCGCCATCAGCCGCGGGGTTAACTGTCCCCTCGGGGTGTAAGAAGCCTTGGGGAGGGCAGCGGGGGGGCCTCTGTCTGGGTGCCCACAGTTTTTCTAATGGCCTTCGATTGGGTTACAAACATAATTGGTTCAGCAATCAAAAGACCTCTCAAAACTATACATGGGTTTATTTATGGCACGTTTAGATATTGCACTATTAACACCAATTTACCATTTACTGCCTTGTGTTCGATGTCCACTGATAGGACAAGGGTAAATGGGTTTAAATTGAGGGAGAATAGATTTAGATTGGATCTTAGGAAGAAATTCTTCAGTACGAGGGTGGCAAGACTCTGGAATAAATTGCCCAGAGATGTTGTGGCTGCCCCCTCCCTGGAAGTGTTCAAGGCCAAGTTGGACAGAGCCTTGAGTAGCCTGATCTAGTTGAGAAGTGTCCCTGCCCGTGACAGGGAGGTTGGATTAAATGATCTCTAAGGTCCCTTCCAGTCTAGGCCATTCTATGATTCTGTGGTTCTATGTTGGGGTGCCATAAGGTCACACATACTGGGAGAAGCAAATAGGACAGGTGACCCAAAACTGATCAAAGTATTCCATTCCATATCTGTCATACTCAGTATCAAGCTGAGGGATCACAAGGGTTAATTATCTTCTTCAATGACTGGCATCTGAGGAAGACACTGTCCATTCTTCTGCGTTCAGTCCCAATCTGTGGGTTCCTGAATCCAGTTCCCATCTGCCACTGAGTCAGTCAGGGACCTCCCTAGCGCCTGTCATGCAGCATCAGTGGTGATGTGATTGCCATCAGGGGATTAGGTTTGATATTAACTTTGTATATGTTTAATTATTTTAATTTTCTTATTAGTACTACTATGTTTTCTTGTTATTGTTTCATTACAGTTGGTTTAGATTTCTTTTCCAGTCTCTAAGTCTCACTGCCTTTTTCCTTTTTAGCCCTTCTCCTTTAAGAGGAGAGAAGTGTTAATAGAGAGCATCTGTCACTCATCTAGTGGCCACCTCAGCCCTTGGCATTATCCCAGCAAGAAAAGTTTCTGCATGCAGCAGGGCCAGGATGCATCTCTCTCTCTGGAAGCTCTGGGTGAACAGAAGTTCCCAAAATTCCCACCCACCATTTTCATAGGTGCTCTGTGAGGTCACCAAAATACTAACTAGCAGATCACATGAGAATGCAGAAGGGACAGCTTGTCTGCAAAATCAGTTCAAGCCAAGACAAAATGAGTGCTCTCGGTGTAGCAGAAAGACAGAGGACCTGAGCACATGTGGAAGAACTCAGGTTGGCACCAGCTGTCCTTAATGTTGCCCCCACAGCAAGAGCAGCAACTCACCTTTCTTCCTCCACTCTGCGCCTTTCTTCTTTGACGCGCTCCCTTTCCGCACTAAGCACGCCTCCAGCCACTTGTCTGAGGACCTCCTCCATCACTTCAGTCACAAGTTCCTCCACTGTGGCCTCTGAGGTGCTGTGCAGAAACAGCAATTTTTCTTTTTAGAGTCAAAGTTTTCATTCAAAGCCCTGTATCCATGCTTTTCTCAAGCACACGCTTGCTCCATTGTGGTGGGCTGACTCTGGCCATCAGCCAAGCACTCACACTGCTACTGGCTCACTCCCCTCCCCACAGCAGGACAGCGGAGAAAAGAGGAAGAACAAAAGCAAGAATCCTCTGTGGATAAAGAACCCATACCAAGCAAAACAATGGCAGTCAGCCACCACCTCCCACAGGCAGACAAATGCCCAGACAGTCTCCAATCCACAGCCACCTTAGAAGCCAGAAAACCCCACCTTCTTCTTCTTCTGACCCAGTTTTATTGTTGACCATGACACCACATGGTATGAACTTTGGTCAATCTGGGTCAGCTGTCCTGGCTGTGTCCTCTCCCAGCCTTTGGCACACCCTCAGCCTACTCACAGGGGTGCAGAGTGGGAATCAAGAAAGGCCTTGACCCTGTGCTGTTCAGCAGTAACCAAAACACTGGTGCACTACTAATGCTGCTTTGATCACAAACCCAGCTGCCTTGGAGAGGAAGCATTATCTTAATTAAAGCAGCAGCCAGATCTGGACTTACTCCTCTTGTTCCCCTTCAGGCACCTTCCCTTCCACAACACACATTTCCTGTGTCAGTTGTGCAAATGTCATGCAACGCAAGGTTTACAGAGGTTTGCAGTTAGTCTTCCAGTAGACTAGCTGGTGTGTAACAGATGTGGCAGGCATCAGGACAAAGGTCTGCTCTTCCCTCAACTGTATCAGTGTGGAGAATATTGTGGAAACATGGTTAAAGGAGAAAGGCCATGAAGAAAGGCATCAGGGGGATAAGATTAGATTAATGGACGTGTAGTACGTGCGGGACGTGGACGTGTAATACGTGCGGTACGTGGACAGGACACCATGCTTGCCCTTGTGCTAAAAAATGTACAATAGCAGGTTGTTAAAGAAGGAACTAAGAACTGGGTAAAGAAACAAGAAAAAGCTACAAAAACTGCAGATACTGATATGACGCTAATAACATGATAGCCAATAAGGAGCTTAGCTTTTGCAATATGTATGTACCTAATTATGAGTACTATAAATGTATGAATTGCTGAACAATAAATTTGAGACTTGTTGATCACTATAGAGTGTGCTTGTCTCCCGCTGAAATCTCCCACATATCAGTAAGGACATCTCCACTGCAGACCTTGCCTTGCTTAGCTTTACCATCCTCACAACAGTGCTGCTGTAACAAATGGCAGCTTTGCTGACAAACTCCAGCAATAAAAGCTCTTTACCAGATGGCAGCGGTCATGTAAGCCACTCCTGCTCTGCCAACTTCTTTGCACTCCCCTTCGAGGACGTCGTGCACAAGCCCATCCACCACTTCGGAGATGTCCTAAAAAACAGCAGAGGAAGCAGCTGAAGCAAGATGCAGTCCTGCTCAGGATGGCCTGGGTGTACATGTGAATTGCGAGTAAGACTTTTCAGCCCGACTGAAGCGTAATCAGCAATACCACCTGTATTTCTACTTACAAACTAAACAGCCTGGAAATTTTAGACTATCTAAAAGGTTAACAACAGCCCAGCAAAAAAAGCAGTTTTCTGTATTACATATGGGCAAATCAAGCTGGGAAATATAGCTAAGAGAAGTGAATTTTGAGAGGGATTGCCATTTTCTTACTTGCCAGTTTCTCCCCTTCTAGCTGATTTAATTCCAAATGACCAGGACTAATCTTCACTAAAAGGTAGCTACATTCAGGTAGAATATGGCAGCTGTACTTGACAAAACAATGAGACACTCCAAGATGGACCCAGTGTTAGTACACATCTAAAGGGCCTCAGCATTAGTACATCTAAACATGTGTCGGAGGCAGAAAAAGGCACAGATACACGGGGTACACATTCGAGACCTGACAACAGTCATCTACCCACAAGGAGAAACTTTGTCATGTCTCATTCGAAATGCATGCCATTAAGAAACAGCTCGATACTATTCACTAAAGCAAAGTTTACCTACTAAGTCAAAGATAATCACTTCCTACTATCACCTCAACTTCTTAAGTATCCAAAGCACTGAAGCACCATCTCCTTTTGACTCTACACAACACATGCAGATTCTAGAAAACTGAAACAACCTAAGAACTCGGTTACCTTTTATTATATTTCACAGATCTTTCCCAAATACTTCATGATGGTTTTAAAGTTCCTTACTGTGTCTGTGTAGACAGGCTGAGGCTTTGAAGAGAGAGGCTCGGGTTGTCCGGCAGGTTGGGAGGCTGCCTGCACAGGAGCCAGCGCTGGCACAAGCTGACGAGGTAACAGTGAGGGCAGAAGATGAGCTGAGGGCTGGGCTCTTACTGCCGCGGCATCTAAATCCACACCTTTGCTTTCCACTCTTCCTTCTGGGGAGGGGCGGAAGAGAAAAATGAAGGAAACTAGGTCAGCCACAAATAGAAGCAAAACCATTCTTATCTTCAAAAGCTTGCTTACGTGATAAGTCTCATAGAAACTTATCACAGAAACTAAGCTTTGTTTATTAATATTTTATACAAAACATTGAAAAACTTCATTGCACCTTACCTCCAATACCAAGTATGCGTACTTCCAATAGAACAACTGTTTTAAGTTGGTACACCTAGCACCTCACACAGCTCTTGAGCAAAACCTTTCAAAGACTCCAAAAAGCACCCATTCAACTAACTTGAAAAACGACACTGTTGTACACACAGTAGGAACAAACAGTTGCAATACAAAATCTGCAACGTGGAAAGGGAAGCTGGCTGTGTGAAGTAGCCAAACTTCTAGCTATTTCAACTATGTTGGCAAAATTGTCCTCACTTCCCTTAGTGGATTTCTTGTATTGGGAATTACATTTCAGTAAGCAGGTTGCTGCTTCCTTTTCACAGATACATTCAAATCAATACATACTTCCATTACATTCACATTTCCATGCAACTTCAACGCACGTGAGCCAAGAACAGTTTTTGCTTTGTAAATTAAAACTACTCACAGAACTGACCCAGCAGTATGGTCCTCAGTAGTAGCTAAAAATGCATGTTTGCTCTTACCTGTTGCTTCCACACTGGATTTTTGGCTACTGTTAGCTTGATCCACAGAGGTGCTTCCACCAGTATACTTGTTCTGTCCGTTGAAGCTGGACACAGGCACGTGGTGAGGCACTGAGGGCAGCGGGCCACCATTTACAACTTCCCCAACCAAGACAGTTAGCTTCTGGCTGACAAATATCGATTTACGTGGTTTGGGTAACCCATCTGGTTCCAAGAAAGCCGAGCGATTCAGCTCCACATAAGCACTGGGGGAAATAAAAAATAACAGGAGTACATCCTCGAAACTCTAATAACCTACAGGTTTTCAGCTGGACAGCTTAGCGGTACAAAGCAAGAGAGGTGCTGGGTGTTCACGACTGCTCCCTGTAGTGTAGTTCTCGATTTTTGGCTGGAACCAGAACAGGGAAGGCAGAGAGCACAGTCCCCACAGCCATCCTCCCAGGACAGAGGACAAGCTGTGCCAACATTTCTGGGCACCCTTGTGGACTGTTCTCTCCCTTTCTCCTTTAAACCTTTATCCACTGTGGATATTATCCATGCTTTCCTGGTCTGAGCAAAACCAATACCAAATCTGTTCTGTTCAGAGCTAAGTCTCTTGTAAGAGGCTGCACTTTCTGAAATTACAGCATATTTTTGCAGACAGTGTCTGCTATGAGAGGTGATAGTGCTTGATGTTCATAGGTACTACCAAGGACTGGTCTGCACAAAGGCTCTCGCTTAAACTTGCTCCTACAGTGACCAAGGTCACCACTAAATCCACTTCTCGAGGGAAAGATGCAAGATTAAAGAACTTTTTGTAACTACAGCAATAAAAATAGAACAGTTTATTAAAATTTGCACCCATCACTACCCTAGTGTCTTGCTTACAGAGCCCAGCCCCTGCCCATCACCTGTTCTTTTTCTTTTCTGGTTGCAAATTGCAGGAGCAACCCACATCCACATTAAAACTTCACCTAACATCAGTCTAACCCCACTAGGCAGCTTAAGGCATTGACACCCTTTTCTTACGCTTACCCATCAGATACGCTCAGCCCATAATAACTTATAAAATCAGTTGCTTCCTCGCAATCTTTGAAAAGCAGCATGCGGACCAGGTGATCCAAGGGAAATGCTGTACATCTTTGGGTGCTCACAGTGTATGCAATATTCAGAGATTTGAGGGCATCTTTACGAATCTGGGGAAAAATAAACAAACAAACAAACAAACAATCCAGGGAAATAGCAAGTTAAAGACCCCAAAACATACTATAAAGTATACTCTAAACATGAAAATCACGTTTAAAAGACATCATTACTTTGTTATCCAATATTCACACAAACAACCATTCAGGTTAAATTTTCATTCTTAAATTCCATGCACTTGCTTTCTAGTTTCTCTCCTCTCCTATGCTACTCATTTTGAGCATATCTCTTTCGCAGTTCTTGCGTGGGATAAAAAGCTTGCAAGGGTGTCGCGGGTTAGGGATGGGCCGGCCACTAACGCGGACAGACGCTCTCTAACCCCCTCTTCCCCCCCCCCCCCCAAACGGGAAGAGAAAAGGGAATGAGGCAGAGAGACTTACGAGTTAGAGAAGAAAAAAAAAACTAGAACAGCTTTAATGAAAGTAATAGAAATAATGGTAAAAAGATGAAAGTAAAGAACTATATACAACTATAGATAGTAGCCTGATATCAAACCCGACTCCCTCCCCCGACAGCAATCACCACGGGTGCTGCAGAGCAGGAGGCACTGGGGAAGCCCCAGGCCCAGCGGCGGCAGGAGCTGGATACAGGGAGCTGGATTCGGGAACTCAGGATCCGGATCAAAAGCAGGAGGTCAGATGGAGTCCTCTCTGGACACCGGCCATTGCAGGAAAAGGGCGAACAAAAGGGCAAAAAGGGCCGAACAAAAGGGCCGAAACTCCCGTGATCACTCAATTTATACTAAATATGACGCATACGGGATGGAATACTCTCATTGGTCACCTGTCCTGTCTATTACCCCCCGGAGGTGCCACCTTTTACTTCCTTGTGACCCCTCTTACTACCCAGCACCCCCAGCGTGGCACACAAGAGCCAGCAGTGGCCTTGGTCACTACAGGAATAAGTATAAGCAAGAGCCTTTCTACATACCAGTCCCAGGCAGTGACTGTAAACATCAGGTGTTATCACTGCCAGTAGCACACACTGTCTGCAAAAACATGCTGCTGACTTCAGAAAGTGCAGCCTTTGAGAAGACACTAAACTGAAAAGTAAAAATCACTAAACAGGACTGGGTTTTTAGCTAAACCCAGGACACAAGGGCTTCTAAAAGCGCACGCTGATAACTCCTTCACAAAAGTTTCAGGCCCTCCCAGTTATTTTCTCGGGAGACAATACATATTTGCACACAGTTATCAGGGAAAAAAGTGCCAAGAAGAGCATTTTAGTATTTGCCTTTTATATCATGGCAGAAAGCTCTTGATAGATTTCTAAGCACTTCTGAAGAAGCAAGACTTAGATTTTAAAGACTTAACATTTGCCAAGTTTTCTAGTAAAATTTCCTCCCAAAAGTCCTAAATTGTTTTAAGGATTACCAATTTAAATACCTGTCTTTTTCCTCACCTGGTTGAAGTAACAGTGTAAGAGACAGGCATTCAGGTAGGAAGCTGCTTGCACTAACTTGAAAAACCTCACAAAGTTGTTGCTGTTCAATGCTGCAAAAGCTTGAACTGCAAATCTAACTTGAGGAGAATTTCTAACCTCTGGATGGAACTGCTGTACTTCTCTGGGGAGACAAAAGAAAGAGACAAATATTTTGCTTCAATATCAACAAATCACAATTCAACAGCAACCTGTAACAAAACAGAATTACAAATAGGAGTTTTAAGCAAGACATGGAACTCCAGTCCAAAATAAATAGCTGTGAACTAAATCTGCAGCATTATTTACTGATCATCAACCTTCTAATGATGCCTGCACAAACAGCGCAGTATTTAGGTACCACCCCAACATCTAGGGAGGAAGGCAGTTAAGAGATTGGCAGAAAAGTATGACTCTGCCCACAAAATGATTTTTGCTTGGTCCTGCTGCAGATAAAGCCCTGAAGCTTGGATACCACTCTAGCAAGGCCAAAAAAACCCAAAAACTCCACACCCAAAAAACCTTCCCTGACTAAGCAAAGTGAAGATTTAACTTTTTGTTTGGTTGATTTGGTTTCTTATTACCTGCAGATGCTCTAGCAAGTTAACCAGCAAGATAAAACAAAGCTCTTATTTTTTCTTTTTTTTTAATTACTTATTGAAAAATCCAAACAAAACATTACCACAGTACACTTTCTTTGGCAAAGCAAATTTCACCACTAAGATCTTCACTTCCATCACAACCTGTCTGGACTTAATCCTAATCTCAATTCTTCCCAGAGGCAAAGAAAAAACAAGTAATATCTATTGTTCCCACCTGAGAATATCACCCTTGTTGAGATTCAGCAAGACATTGTAACCCCTGAACTCTGCTTCACTCTTGCAGTAAATCCCCTTGTTAGCCAGGTCCTGATACATCTCCTTCAAGCTCTGCAGGCATTTAGTCATGTTCTCATTGTTGATTTTGGCATCAAAGGAGGACATGGGCTCTTCACACAGGTGGTGAGCACAATGGATATGAAAGCGAGTGCACTTCTCAATCAGAGACACCATCAGTGGGTTGCAGAGATGTTGCTGGGTTATATCCTAACCAGACAGATAAAGAAAGCATTGCACGTGTTTTTAAACTACAGCTGAAGAGCACAGTCATCACCACCTTTGGAAAACTCCTTTCAGCTGTACTCTGAGTCGCTTTGCAGCTTAAGATGTTTGAATTACTATTGCCTTTTTGCTTCACTTTTTACAGCATTATGTGATCTTTTGCTTTCTACCATCAAACATCTCCATCTGACAACGCTTACCTTTCTTATGCCACGAGTTCTGTTCCAGACAAAGTCATACCACTCTCGGTAGTTTCCTTCTCCTTGATCCATAATGTTTGTCACTAAATAGTCCATGGTCATGCTCAACACCTCAGAGGGTCTCAACTCATGCGGCAAAGGTTCCTCCTGATCTGCTGAAGACCTGCTATACTCCTTGATTGCTGCCGCATGATCTACCTGCAAAGTGTGGAGAAAAGAATCAAAGCCCAAGGATTACGTTCAGGTTTCCATGGGTATAGAGGATTTTATCTCATCCATGCCTTTAATGAAGAGCAGACTACTAAGGGACTTTCTTCACTGTTCACAGTAACAGCTATGTCCATTCTGCTATGATAGCAAATAAATTTAGTGCTGACAGTCTTAAACTCATAACCTTCAAGACAATGCATACCGCTGCACTATGGGTTTAAGAGCCTTTCTGTCACTAAATAAAAAGACATGACTTGGAGTCAACAAGCAATTCTCTAGCCTTCTCGTTTTACAATGGAGAATTGAAAGATGTTAATGAAATGACCTCCAGAATTTTCTCACAGGAATTAACCCTTTAATCAACTAAACAACACTGAAAGTTTTATATAACTTAGCAAGCAAACAGATGCCCTGGGAACAACATACAGAGGGCTCATACCTTGTCAGATCCTAGAAGCAATTCAAAGACACTGAGCTGGTTTCTCGTCTCCCTCATGTAGCGCTCCTTTTCAGGACACATGTCTGGGCAAGTGCCAACAACAGTTTTTGCTTTGCCCAGATCAGTCCTTTTTATTCGAGCTAAAAAAAATAAATAATACAATTGAACAAACGCTGAGTATGTCTCATCTTTGTTACCATGACAAGTTATTACCCTGATGTGCCAACGCAAGCCTCAGCTGGAGTCTGTACGTCGGGCAACGGACTGATGGCAAGAAGTACATTGCTAGTACAATGGTCCACAAAAAAAGCTGGTGGAAAAAGGTCTCTACTCAGAGCAAGGCTGCACCCATCTTGGCATGGTCAGAAAAGCACAGGGATGGGCTTGCCCTGCTCTGGGCCCTGTCCCAGGTTTGCACTGCTCCTTTGGGGAAGTTTCTCCTATCGTCCCACCTGCGTATCAAGAGGTCTGCTGAAAAGATTGATGCCTCCAAGATACCAAATGCTGTGTGATCTGACTAATAAGCACTGTCAATTTCACAACTCCACGTCAAGTGGACAAGAAATCTGTTTGTTGATATTAAAAGCAACAAATTAGAAGTAAGGTCAGCTTTGAAAAGGCAAGAACAGGATGTAAGCATTTACAACCTAGCACCGTGAAACAATTTCCTGAAACAATTACCAGCTCTGTAGTAGTCTGATTTAGAGAAACATGGTTAGGCTTTGGGTACCTTTCTTTCAAGAGCCCTCAGGGATGCAAATCTCCTCACATGGCCTTTTTCACAGAAGATTAACAGTCAGCTATTCACTTGCCACAAGAACTATGCATGTGCAATAAGTAAACCAGACTTTTCCATGTTCTACAAGAAATAAATGTATGTACGTACGACAGAAGAGTACTTTACAGACTGCTCCATGTTCAACTCTCTCTTTAAAGCCATTTCCACAATATGCCAAAAGCTTTGCAATGGAGACCAAACACCTTTACTTCTTTCCAGCAGAGAAGTAGACGTTACACTTATTAACGTGTGAAATTACCTTGCCGCATGATTTTGTCCCTCTGGTCCAAAAGACGGTATCTTTCTTCTGACGTCTCAGCCACTAATCCTACCAGGTTACCAAGAGATGACAACGAAGCTCCCAAGGCCTCTGAGCTCTGCCCTTCAGAACTAGAATCAAACGGATCTGCTTCAAACTGCAGCGCCTTTCGAAGACCAGGCTTCTTTGCTGGAGAACTAAAAAAAAGAAGAAATACTTTTTTTATCAGTAATACACTAGTACATGCCCTGGCCTTAATTCACCGCTCTTTAAGACATCAACCTCTCCCTTTAGAAGACTATTTTGTTCACAAGGCAACGTATCCAACAAACAAAGTATGTGTCGACACACTAAGGCTGTTATGAGCTAACCCTGGTACCGAGAGTGAATCTGGTTAAATCCTCGCCAATGCCTTGACAACACTGTCAAGTATTCTTGATTGTGGTGAAAGCCTCTATCTTTGTAGAACAGAAACGGTATTACTGAGTCTGCCTGAGAGCAGACAGAATCGGATGGCTGTTGCAACATTTTTGCATCACGGTGGTACAGCAGCTTGCACTTTTAAGCCAGGAACTAGCTTGGTTTTTGGCGGGGAAAAAAAAGACAAATGCTTTCTACAGCAACAGAGATTATTAAAAAATTTTACAGGGCCAAGACACAAACATTCTACTTAAACAAAGGAAAATTAATTCCTTCACAACATATCACTGATTTTATAATTATTTGACTACACATACCAAATTACTTTGGTCAAACTAGACACACCATTAAGGCACCACAGAAAAAAGACAACCTTGCCACTGCAGCAACTGACATGAAACGGGATTCTAATACAAAGACCATTCTCTTGAAGACAGACAACAATCCAAACTCATCAACTACTTTGAAAAGGGGATACTCATTCCATGGGACTGTAGCTGCCTACAAATGAAACTCCTCACTTCAGAATCTCATTTAATCATGATCACAGAACAGTGTCATTATTGCTCAGTCCCTGTTTGGCTCCGCACTGTTTCATTCAATTCCCTCACGGCTCGCTATTGCAGGTGATGTTACTCATGTTACGAACAAAATACTCAAAAGAAATACACAGAGCAAAGCAAAAGGCCTTAATAAGTAGTTAAAAATACCTTTCTGACAAAGCATGAGATCTGTGAGCTCTTAATTAAAAGCAGACGAGACAAGAGAAGCACAATCCCCAGTAAGAACGTGACTTTTGCCACACGCTGATCAACTATTTTACCCATGGACCCTGCTTCCTGCCAGATGGATTCCCAGAGGAGCAGAAGTACCTTTTACCAGGCATGACACTGCTGGCTGAGGACCTTATTAAAGGTTTTCGAAGAGGGGAATGCTGATAGTTTTGCTCTTTGCTGCTTTGCCTTCCTTCATCTTCACCCGCTTTCTTCTTCTTCGAAGAAAATTCTCTTTTTGCTGGACCTGAAGAGACATTTAAACATGAAGCTGGGTGCTTGCCAAATAGTTTAAGCAACAACTCTTTTTTCTTCATGAGGGTGGTGATGAGTGCTTTGTTTAAAAAAAAAACAAAAACAAAAAACTATTAGAAAATAAAGAGTTATGGTTTCATATATGTGCGCAGAACTTCCAGGACAACTTGCAAGAAGTCTTCTAGAAGCTGTACCAAGGAAGTGTACCAATTGCTAATCAGCTTCAGTGTTCTATAAAGAATTTTTCAATAAAACAGCATTTAGCTATATATTTATAACTATAATTGGTCAGCAGACGGTCAGAAAATGAAGTCAAATCATCGTCCAAATTTAAGTTCTCTCAAGTTTTGGATATCATCCAAAAGTTGTAACTCTGTACATTTCACCTCTGTAAACCACCATTCCTAGTGCAACTACTGAAGCACTGTAATTATTTATTTCACAAAGCCAAGCTTCAAGTGGGGTTGACAAGCCTTCTCAAGGGCTACATCTACACCTTGTAGGAAGGATTTCTTCTCTCAGGAAGAAATTTTCCACCAGTTGGATTTCTTAAATTCTCTCAGATTGGTCATTTTCGAATA
The DNA here is from genome assembly GCA_020746105.1 of Trogon surrucura. NCBI lineage: Eukaryota > Metazoa > Chordata > Aves > Trogoniformes > Trogonidae > Trogon > Trogon surrucura. The sequence goes on along the minus strand of CM036621.1, from coordinate 45,958,475 downwards.
CTGCCATTCAAGTTTCTATAAACTTAACACCACAACAAAATCCCCAAGAGAGCAGGCACCCCTATAGCTGCTGCTTCAAGATGTTAATGCTCAGGAAGACAACTCTGCAGCTGTTCATGTTCTGGAAGGCAAGTCTGTGGTTGGTCAAAGCTGTGGTGAACCATTAATTTGCTGACAGCTGAAGTGTATCCCCAGGCTAGAATCTCAGAGGTACACTCAGAAGTGCTCATAAAGCTAAAGAAAGGGAAGTACTTGACAGTTCAAGTATTCGCCTAGGGGGTGAACGCACACGGTTCACATCTCTTGCCCTAATCCCAAACACAGTCCGTGTTAGATGCACAAAGCAGTGGGGGAAAAAAAAAAAACCACAAAGCTCAACGTTACTAACAAGCCACCATATAGCATCTGGTGCCCAGAATAACACAGGGGCCAAGTGGAGATCTGAGCAAGAACATGACACGAGGCGAAAGTCTCGCGGCAGCTCCTAGTAACAAAAACTGGCTTGACTGTGTGGAGTGAGGTGGAGGCCACCTGGTCCTGCTCCTCCACAGTGCTCAGAAGTTAATCCTCGGAGCTAAGGGGTGATTTTGTGCTCCAAGCTAACAGATATCTATCAAAAGGAGAGTTTGTGCACTATCAGGAGAAGGCAGCTCCAAGCTATGGAATTTTTTCTGCACTATCAGTAGCAACAACAGTTTGACTAAAATCTCACCCATTCCCTTAATGCAATAGCAGGTAAGGGGATATATAAAGATTCCCCCAATTTCAGGCCTGTTTTGAGGACTGAGATTCTGACACCAATACGCAGGCACAGATTGATGGGTCTGTCCTTCTCACCTCCCCCCAGAAAGAATGCCTTTTGGTAAGACTTATGACTGCAGCTACACCAAGTGCTATACTGAGAATTCCAGCTCGTAACTGCAAATATATATACATGCACTAAGATCTATAGGCAATCTGCAGTACTATTAGTAGTTTTTTATTGCCAGCAATCTAAAAGAACCTGTAACAGTTGCATATAAATAAAAAGTGCCTTCATGCATCCAACTACTTGACTTAAAAAAGCTGACCAGACTGTCACGGTAGCACAGAATCACAGAATGTTCGGAGTTGGAAGGGACCTCAAAAGATCATCTAGTCCAGCCCCCCTTCCAGAGCAGGATCACCTACAGTAGGTCACACAGGAACACGTCCAGGCAGGTTTTGAATGTCTCCAGAGAAGGAGACTCCACAACCTCCCTGGGCAGCCTGTGCCAGGGCTCTGGCACTCTCACAGTGAAAAAGTTTTTTCTGATATTTCTGTGGAACCTCCTATGTTTCAGCTTGTACCCATTGCCCCTTGTCCTGTCATTGGACGTCACTGAAAAGAGCCTGGCTCCGTCCTCCTGACACTCCCCCTTGACATATTTATAAATATTTATGAGGTCGCCCCTCAGCCTCCTCTTCTCCAAGCTAAAGAGACCCAGCCCCTTCAGCCTTTCCTCATCAGGGAGATGTTCCACTCCCTCCATCATCTTTGTGGCTCTGCACTGGACTCTCTCAAGCAGAGTTCCCTGTCTCTCTTTAGCTGAGGGGCCCAGAACATCCATGTATAAGGAGCTTCAAGATACGAACCAGGCAGGGCATTTCAGACCTTATAGAGTGCCTGAACCTCACTTGACCAGCTCTACTCCAGTACCAGGCCTTTAAGAGTGAAAGAAAAAGTATTTTTTCTAAAGCAAATTGGAGCCACGGCGCACATGGGAGATAATAGTCATGGTAATAATTGACTTCCCCTCCCCATACCATAAATGCAACAGTCTGGAATCCAGGTTTCCCATTTCTAAGCTTGGTTCTCTGGAGGCCAGTCACACACAGAGTTCTCTGTTTTGTTCAAGCAGTGCATAATTGTTGATATGCAGAACAGTAACCTCAGCCACACCAACACTCACTCCAGGGTACTCCTTAACTAAGTTCCTGAAAGCTGGAAGCTCACACTCCAGCCCCTGCTCTGAAGCAGGCAGCAAGGCATTTTGAACTGGGTTTTCTCACACCTCCAAAGAAAATCCTACTTCTAAGAGAGGAGCACAAAGTCAACATCATTGTACTCCTCTTGCGAGGCTGCATGAATAGCTTCTAAATTCTCTTGTAGAATTACAATGTCATTTCAAGCATCTTCAGCTCTTTCGTATGGCTGGAACAGTATTCTGGCTCACAACAAGAAAAAGTTTTAGACAACAAGAATTTAAGAAAGAAACGGCACAATTTCCAACTGCAACTAGCAGTCACTCATTTAAAACCTCCTCAATACCAGAGGAAGCACTGCGATGCTGGAAGTTTACGCATAGCTTTGAAAAGCAACTGGATAACTTCACAAGAGAAATATTCTCCAGGAGCCAAGATATCCCTTCTGGCACCCAAGGTTACCAAGCCACAGGCTGCTGAAAGCTGAGAAATTATTCCGGAGGCAATTACATGCTTTATCCTGTTCTTTTTCCCCTTCCCTGCATATTCACTGCCACCCTTTGCAAGAGACAGAGCTAGCTGGGGTGTCACATAAAACATAGAACTATTCTTATGCTTCTGTAAAGAATAATGTTCAATGCTCCAAGAAGTTCTGCACACCAAACAGTCTGACCAGCAAAAGTCCAAGAGAACCATCATACTTCTGGAACTCTAACGCTGCTACTGAGGACATGAACCTTCTATGGATCTCAGCACATCAGGCAACAAAAACGGAGGAGGGACCACACCACTTACATATCACTCAGTAATCACACCTGGAAACAGACTTACTTGTTTTCTTCTTTTGCCAAAATGTCACTATGTCTTTGTGCAACTCTTTTGCTTTTTTCCTGGCAAGAGCTGCAGAGGCCTGAAAGAGAACAACAGCAGAGTATGAAAACCTGTTAGCATCACAGCACCAAAACACCCAGTGCAGACTGTGCCTGAGAAACATTTACCAATTTCCATAAAATTCCAGGTACTGCACTTTAACCCCTCACTTAAGACCTACACACAACCAACAAAGACCAGGTGGGTTTCCACAGAAATTGCTTTTTGCTACAGCCGCTAAAAGCCTTGAGACCAAAGGTGCGTTTTAAAGCACAAAGCAGAAACAGAACGTGCAGTCTCCGAGCTTGTTCCTCAACACACCTCAGCACTGATGTAACAGTGCTATTTCCAGCCAGCAGGTCAAGCTGCAAATACGGCATGAGCTCACCTCACCCTTGGTGCTGCCAAGCCTATGCACGAATGTGGCAGCGCATGCAGCTGGGTGATGAGACGCAACGAACAAGGAAGATCTGTCTGAGCTGAATGCTAAAGTCAGGCAGAATCCTGGCAGCCCCCAGGCCTTAGGTGCCACTCGGTGCACTGTCTGTAACATAGCGCTACCAATACGAAGCATTCCCTTGGGTGAAAAAAGCCACCGCGTTATCGCACACGGCTGCAATTCTCACCCATCCCACGCACCGAGATTTGAGCCCGTTTTGGTGCCGACCGCTTCCGACACTCACGTGATCGAAGAAGTGGAGAATTGCCATCTTCTTATTGCGCCTGGTCATGACGCGCCGGACTTTCACGAACTGGCCAAAGTGCTTCTCCAGCACCGTCCTGTCGTTGAGGTAATCGGGGACGTTCTTGCACTGGATGGCCGTCAGCTCGCCGGGCGCCAGGCCCCCCCAGCCCCTCGGCGCTCTCGCTCTCCCGAGCTCGGTGGGCAGGGGTCGCGGGGGCAGCATCTGTGAAGCAGAGGAGGCGGCCACCTCAGAAAGCAAGGCGACCCCCGGGGTGCCCAGGGGCTCCCCCCCGCCCGGCCCCGGCTCTACCTTCCCGGGCGGGCTCCCGGGCCTCGGCCGGCGGCGGCTCCTCGGCGGGTCCCCGCTCGGCCTCGGCGGCGTCCCCGCGGTCGCGGTGCCCGTGGCTCTGGCTGCGCAGCACGTCCCGCACCACCCGGCTGAAGAGCGCTCCGCCGCGGGGGCGGCTCGGCAGCACCGCCCGCTTCTCCGGCGGCGCCACCGCCGCCCGCCCGCCCGCCGCCGCTCGCCGCGGCGACCGCTCCCGCTCCTCCTTGCGCTTCAGGCCCTTGGGCGCCGGCTCGCCCGGCTCCTCGAAGAGCGGCCGCGGGCCCTTCTCCTCCGGCCGGCCCAGGGCGGCGGCGGGACGCGAGAAGGAGAAGGGCCCTCCCGCCGCCGCCTCCGGGCCCGCCTCGGGCGCGAAGCCGAAGGGCGGCGAAAAGGTGAAGCCGGCGGGGTTGGCGGGGCCCTTCTCCGCCTCGCCTCCCGCCAGCGGCTTGAAGGCGGCGGCGCTATCGGGCGCCTTGAAGCGGAACTCAGGCGCCGCGAAGGCCCCGCCGGCGCCCGGCGCCTCGCCCGGCCCCGGGAAGCCGCCCAGGTTAGTGGGCGGCTTGAAGCTGAACCCCGCGTTCCCCACCGGGGCCCCGCCGCCGCCCGCCGCGAAGGCCTGCGCCTGGCCTAGCCCGTAGGGCGGCCCGGCGGCGGAGGCGGCGGGCCCGGGGGCGAAGGGGAGCCCGGCGGCGGCACCGCCCTGCCCGAAGACAGCGGCCTGCCCGAAGCGCAGCGGCGGCGGGAAGGCGGGCGGCCCGCGGAACGGACCCCCGGCGTTCATGGCGGCGGCCGCCGGCTCTCCGCGGTAGGCGGGGGGCGTGGAGCCGGCGGCCGGGAGGGGCGCGCAGGCGCAGGCCCGGTCAGGGTGAGCCCGCTCCCGCCGCCGCCATCATGAGCGTGGCGCTGCGGAACGCGCAGCGGGCCGTGCCGGTGCGGCGGGCCCCGCTCCGCCGCGCCGTGTGCGCCCTGCGGGCCGCCCTGGGCGCCTCCCGCTTCGACGTGGGGCTGGTGTGTGCTGGCAACGGGCTGATGCAGCGTCTCAACGGCTCGTACCGACAGCGCCCGGAGCCCACCGACGTGCTCTCCTTCCCCTTCCACCGGGTGGCGGCGGGGGAGCTGCCGCGGCCGCGCTGCCGCGACGACTACAACCTGGGGGACATCTTCCTGGGGGTGGAGTACATCCACCAGCAGTGCCGCCACACCGGCGAGGACTTCGACGGCATCCTGGTGGTGAGCGCCGCCGCGGGCAGGGCAGGACGGTTGAGCGGCCGCTGTACTGACCCGGCCGGGCTGAACACGGGCGGGTGATGTTGCAGCTCGGCCCGACGGGTTAACGCTGTGTTTTAGAACAAATTTTAGCCGGCGAGTCGGGACGCTGCCTGGCCTTTGCCGTTTTGCGTGCGGGTGCCGGTTTTTCCCCGCTGCTTCTGGCGAAAGGGGACACGGCGGGGACAGCCCCGGTCACCGCGCACGGTGACGCTCTTAACTCGTGTCGCTTGTCCTTGGCTCTTCGCACAGGTGACGGCAGCTCACGGGTTGTGCCATTTGCTTGGCTACCAGCACAGCACGAAGGCCGAGTGGCAGCAGGTACGGCGGTGCCCGGTGCCCGGCCCCCGGGAGGGGGCAAGAAAGAATCCGCCCGGCCCTGCCCGAGGCTGGGGGCGCGGCTCCGTGTCTGTGCCGCGCTGGCGCCGGGGCACGGGAGGCCGCTATCCCCTGCCCGGCGGTGCTGAGCGCGGCTTCTCCCCCGCGCAGATGTACCGGAAGGAGGTGGAGATCCTGGAGGAGCTGAACCGCCTCACGGGCGCCAGCCTGCGGCCCCTCACCGCCGGCCTCTTCTGAGCGGGCCGGGCCGCCCCCGGGGCCGCCCGGGACGTGGCGCGGGGATGGCGGCGAGAGGCCGCGGCCGGCACCTCCGGCCACCGCCTCTGCTGCTGCTGGGCCTGGCCGCGCTCGCCCTCGTCCCGCCGCCGCCCGCGGCCGCGCAGCCGCCGCCCGCCGCCCTCCGCGCCGGACACGCCGCCTCCTCGCTGCCCAGCGCCGCCGCCGCGCCGCGCACCAGGTGAGGAGCGGGAGCACCTAAAGGTCGCCCTTCGCCTGCTTGGGTCGTTTCTGGCAGATGCGGCCGTGTCAGCTGTCCAGGGGCTTTCCTGCTCCGAGCGAGGCCTCGGATCCCCCCCCCCCCGCACCCTGTTCCCTTCCCTCAGCTCGATCGTTTCACCATTGTCACCACGTTGGGCTCGGGAGGAGCAAGACACCCGAGGGGTTCTCATCTGGGCTCCCTGCATCCCGCTCTGCCACAAGGGAAGGCTCCTGGCATGCACCACCTTGGTGATGTCCCGTGAGGAGACCCCAGTGACCCCCCCCTCGGCCCCTGCAGCATGCGCGGCTCTGCCTTCCCCTGCTTTGGCCTCTTCCATCTTCTGCATACCACAGACTCATGGAGGAGGAGGTTTCCATCCACCACAGATTCACGAAAGAGGAGGTTTCCATCCCAATAGAGTTGTGTCACATGATCGTGGGGTAAAATAAAAGTGTAGAAGTTTTAAACCCCTTGAAATAATCATATCGCTCTGTTTTCCTCAGATACCTTTTGTATGATGTAAACCCTCCTGAAGGGTTCAACCTTCGCAGGGATGTCTACATTCGCGTTGCTTCACTTCTAAAGACCTTGCTGAAAAGTGAAAACTGGGTGTTAGTTCTACCCCCCTGGGGACGTCTTTATCACTGGCAGAGCCCTGATATCCTTCAGGTCCGGATTCCTTGGTCCGAGTTCTTCGATATCCCAAGCCTCAACAAGAACATCCCTGTCATTGAGTATGAGCAGTTCCTTGCAGGTAGAGAATGGAATCGTGCAATCTACAATTGACTAAATCTATCATAGAATGGCCTAGGCTGGAAGGGACCTTAGAGATCATCTAATCCAACCTCCCTGTCATGGGCAGGGACTCTCAACTAGATCAGGCAACACATGAGGACTGAACGGGAATATGAGTTGGTTTCTTCACAGGTTTGTCCTCATATGTGAAATAAAAAAATGTTCAAAGCGGTGAGAGGAGGGATGGGAAGGATCATGTTGGGTAACAAACCACTAGGATGAAACAGCTCAATTATTTGGCAGCTCGTTTGATGTAGCCATGTCATCCCCTTGACTTCCTAGTGACACCGGAGAACGACAGCTAATGCCTCTGGTTAAAGTCAGATACTTCTGCCTAATTTTGGCCATGGTGGCAATCCTGTAAGGAGGGAGAGGCAGCCTGTGGAAGTACTGACAGGCCATCTTTTTTCTAGAGTAAAAGCTGTATGGCGGGTTCTTCGGGGAGATTACTTTTTCATTGTTGATGCTGCACATGCTCAAAATAATTGTCCCTGCTTTTTCTGTACAACATAGCGTATAAGAGAAAGGCTTTCCCTAGGAATGTGAAAACCATGAAGTTGGTCCCTTTAGGATCTAATGCCATGTTGAGCTAGTCGGCAAATACTAAAATGCAGCAGTGTCACTGACTCTTTCAGCAAAGGAAATAAAGGCCACCAGATGTCACACCTCTGCGAAGAGCTTTGAAGGGATAGTGGTCCACTACCTTTCAGGAAAAAGCGTTTAGAAACCCTGAAATTTAGGAGAAGAAGGGCTTGTATTTGTCATTTTCGTGGAGGCACTCTTCCTGTAGCAGCTACCTACAGTATTGAAAACCTCTGTGCTTCCTGATGTGTTTTATCCAACTTCTATGTTGCCATGGTGATTCAGTTCTATTTGGCACTTTTAATCATCATTTAATCCCTTGACCCATTAAGCTCTTCTGGCTCACACAGAACTGCCTTTCGTTTTTATAGGGAAGACAAGGAAGAGAGAAAGTAGTGTAATATCAGCATTTCTAGATCTTTAACTGCAAGTAATGCTAGTTCATACCTTTATTGTGTGGTTTTTTCATGCTCACAAATGCTCTTCCTTGCCTTCTGCTCAGAGTCAGGTGGGCCCTTTATTGAACAGATTTATGTCCTACAAGGCTATGCAGAAGGATGGAAAGAAGGAGCATGGGAAGAAAAAATAGATGAAAGACCGTGCATTGATCAGCTTATGTACTCCAGAGACAAACATGCGTACTACAGGTAACATCTAGCCTTCCTTTCAGTCTTCTTTTTACTTGTATTCAGTGAGATTTTTGCCTACCCTAATGGAGCAGACTTGTGTGGTTGTTGTAGTGTTGTCTGTGAATCTCTGGATGCTTGGGGTTCCCTTTTTTTTTTTTTTAAAACCCCATCAGTAATAAAATGTTATGTTGGTACCAGAAGATGTAAGAAGGTGCTGTTTCACACAGAAACAATATAAAGGAGCTGGCTGGTTTATTTACATTGTATATCATCTTTCTAGGGTGTACCACTTATTTGTTTCATTATATATAACATTTTTTTAAAATACAAGCCTGTGAACCAATACTTTGTGTTCCCTTTCAGGGGATGGTTCTGGGGTTATGAGGAAACGCGGGGCCTAAATGTCTCCTGCTTGTCTGTCCAAGGATCTGCGTCTATTGTGGCTCCCATCCTTTTGAAAAACACTTCAGCACAGTGAGTTGCCTTGTGTTACTATTTATTGCTGTACCGTGTGCTCACAAACCCATTGCCAGGTGGGAAGAGCTGGGGGAGCTTACGGGCTGTGTCCCGATGGTGTGGTACTTATCCCTGAGGTACTGCAATCCATGAAAAGTATTACAGAAGGAATTTGTACTGTAAGAAACATCTAACTGTTAGATTAAATGCTGCAGTGCTAAAACCTAAGAAGGAAATAGCCTTGAGCTCTTTCATATTCTGTCTCAGGTAGCTAAATGTCCTTGCCAGCGTGTGTTTACCTTTCTGTCCTTTACCCTTCTGATGCTGGGCCACGAGGGAATGAACAGAGCAGAATCAGCGTGTCCCAAGCCCCTGTCTGGGATCACGGGGTGCAGCGTCTGGCCTCCTGTGATATCCATCCTCAGTAGGGTGACCTCCGTTTAAAGAAAGCAAGCAGCATGTTTTGTGTTTTTGCTCTGAGATGGCACTGGCACGACCAGAGGAAAGGATAGCTCTTACGTGAGAGATGGAGCACACTTCCATTAGCCCAGCAGCAAAGTACTTGCAGTCAGCTGTGATCTGGTAACAAACACATCATAGCAAAGCAGAAGCTACTGGGCTACAGGGGAGAACAGGAAGAGGAGATAATCGCTGTCTGTAATACATCAGGGGAGTAAATCCGTAGGAGGGACAAACTGTGAACTGAAGTGCAGTTTTGCCATGAGAGCAAATATCCAAAAGTTTTGCATCGATACAGTTTAATCGGAAATGAGATGAAAGTTCCCGTGAGCAGGGCTGTGGGGATCTGTAGTAACTCCTGCTGTGAGCGGAGGAAGTAAAGTCCTCTTTTTAAAAGGGTTGTTGTTCTGTTTGTAGGAGCTATACCATAATCCTTGCTAGTGACTACAGTTTGCAGAAAACTGGATTCAACAAGCCATAGAAGTCTCCATGTTTAAATCTGTGGTTAACTCTTCCATGGCAACTGTCAAAGGTCTGGTGGTGAGGAAGGTCAGTCAGGAGTGGTGCCCAAGTATTCCTAACTCACAGACAAGACACTTTATCCACAAGATCACATTTCTCAGTCAGACATGAGTAGGAAGAAGTACCAGCCTAACAGATGTAAGGACAGTTACAGTGGTTCATACTAAAATTAGTGGTTCATGTTAGAGTTGATCTAGTTTTAGTGTGTGAAATCCAAGAGTGGCTAAAATCAAATGTCTGGGAAAAAGTGGAAGAACGGGGCAGATGTGTGTAATGCCTTCCCTGGGTCCTGTCATGCCCGACAGATTTGTGTTTTAGGGACTCTGAGCCAAAAGTGATTTTCCCGTCTTTTATATCGTGGAAGAACGGGGCAGATGTGTGTAATGCCTTCCCTGGGTCCTGTCATGCCCGACAGATTTGTGTTTTAGGGACTCTGAGCCAAAAGTGATTTTCCCGTCTTTTATATCGTCCAGTGAGTCCATGGATCTGTGCAGGCTTCCCTTTGAACCCCCATGTTAGCATCTGCAAAATCTTGAAATATGATCTAAACTTTTCACACCGTAATTGTGTCTCCTCTGAAAATACACCTCCTTCTGTAACCCCTCCCTGCAAGTTTCATCTAATGTCCCCTAGTTCATGCAGTGGAAGAAACAGTGAACTAACAGTCCTCCATATTCACCCTCGTGCCATGCATGATTTTAGATCTCTGTATCATGTTCTTCCTCAGTTGTCCTGCAGTGTGAAGAGTCCTGGCTTCACCAGTTGTTTTTCGTTTGAAAGCCATTCCATTGCGTTTGGTCCTTCTCACTGCCATTCTCTGAACCTTTACAGTTCAGTCAGATCCTGCACACCGTGGGCAAGCCCATTACCTAGTGGTGTCATGACATGTTCAGTTTAGTGCTCTCTTCTTTTCCTGGCAATTCCTAATACACAAGCTCATATTTTGACCACTGGTGAGCGTTGCCTTGACATTTTCATCAAAGTGTCCTCATTCCTGAGCATCGATGGTTAGCATAGAGCCTTTTAGTTATCAGATGAAGCCAGTATTTTATTTTTCTCCTACGTGCACTCCTATGTTAGATTTTATCTGCCAGTTTATTGGCCAGTCATCAAACTCACAGAATGGTTTGGGTTGGAGAGGACCTTAAAGATCATCTAGTTCCAGCCACTCTGCCATGGGCAGGGACACCTCCCACCAGACCAGGTTTCTCAAAGCCCCGTCCAGCCTGGCCTTGAACACTTCCAGAGAGGGGGCTGCCACAACTACCCTCTTTCAGTTTGAAACCATTACCCCTTGTCCTCTGTCACTGCACTGCCTGATCAAGTGTCCCTGCTCAGCTTTTCTGTAGCCCCCTCGAAGCACTGGAAGGCTGTGATAAGGTCTTCCCAGAGCCTTCTCTTCTCCAGGCTGAACAAGCCCAACTCTCTCAGCCTGTCCTCACAGAGGAGGTGCTCTGCCCCCTTCGAGCAGGTCCACAGTCCTGTAGGTCCAGTGATAATACATTTAGATTATTAATCTGATTCACCTCCAAACTTCTGTTAAATGTAGTGATGCTTCTCCACCAGCACAGTCTAGTCTATTGTCTAGATTACTTACAGCCTTTATGTGCGAATGTCCTGCTGATTATGAGCAGTGATTGGTCATTTGCTTCCTCTCATTTTAGTCAAAGGTCCAGGTATAATGACTTTGGCTGCCTTTAGCAGAAGCATTTCTCTGTGTGTTCGATCCTATTCAGTGTGCTCAGAGCACAGACTAAGCCTAAGCCCCCTGTGCTAATGGACACTCACAACTCCCAGAATCTCTTCTGTTCCTGGCAGTCTATCCCTCATTCCCCTCGCTCTCTTTGCAAACAGATTGTAGTCTGCTTTATCCTGGTAATTGTATAAAGAAGCACTGTAATGTAAATTCTATTCCTAAGGGAACTGCACTCAGTTTTACAATTTTTAATAGGTCAGTGATGTTAGACAGAGCTGAAAACCTTCTTCATGACCACTACGGAGGGAAAGATTATTGGAATGTGAGTATTTTCCAGTTAGCTTCTCTAGACTTTCCACTTGGTTCTGCTAAAAATAACCAGTATGTACTTCAGCCAAAATACCTCTTCCCCTGATACAAACGTTTTGCTGGAGGATTTGGGATGGGATTAGAAAGCCAAAGCTACTCTCTTTAAAGATGCTAGAAGAGCAGGCTTTGTACTTACATTAAACATTTAGAGGGGCGTGGATCTCCGCGTACCAGTGCGGTGGATCTTACAGAAGAATAAATCGTTCTGGGTCTTGTTGAATGATACGAAGGAGGAGTCAGTTCAACCACAGTGAGTTTCGCGTATGGAGAAAGAGCTGCTCTGGGGAAAGGTGAGATTCTAGTTCCTGTCTCTTGGCTAGAGCAAGACACGATTGATGTGACCGTGTTGGGGTACCAGTAATGCTCTGTTCAGCTTCTCCACCGTGGGCTTCACCGTGCTGAGAAAAGAGAGGCTGTTGGAAATTGAAGTTGCATCTTCTTTGGTGCCCATCGCACAGCAGACCACAAACATATAAAATTAAGATTTAGACCAAATTTCCAAGTGTCCTTTTTAAGTCACGTGGGATTTCCTTAGCTCTGTTGCACGTACCTGTTAATGAGAAGGTGGCGCATGACTGCGTGTAGTGGTAACCACATCACATAATTTTTTCCACTGAATTTCATAGAAGTGTCTGGCTAAATGCGTGATTTTTTTAAAGCAGATTTTATTCTTATAGGTGTTTTGCAGGCTAAAATCTTTGCCCAGCCTTTGTTTCCAAAAAGGAGATATATTGCTACAGTCTTTAATTTGGCATATTATGTATTTTGTTGTGTAAATAACTACATTCTACTCTGTACACCTATGTATTGCAGGATCAGATTACTCTGTTGGTTATAATTAGGATTAATCAGTTAAAGCTCAGATGAAAGGTTAGAAATTGTTACCTGAAGTGCTGCTGCATGGATTTATCAAAAGTAACTGCATCCTGGAAGCTCTGTGTGTGTGAAACTATCTGGAATTAGTCATTTTTAGCTTTCTCTTTTTCTGACTTGGCATCTGCTCTTACTCCAACAGACCCGTCGGAGCATGGTGTTTGCTAAACACCTCCGTGTGGTGGGAGACGAGTTTAGAAACAAGTATCTTCAATCCACAGATGAGGCAGACAAGACTTATTACAAGGAAGACTGGACGCAGATGAAGGTAAAATCCTAACAGTCTATTTCCCAGAACAAATGTAGAATTTTTTTTTGGGTGTGTGTTCCTGGGTGTATGCTGTAAGGAATATTGGAAGATACATGTGAATCTAGCTTTTCCTGCTCAGATCGAGGTGGATGTGCATGTTCCTACTGTACCCTCTTCTCACATGTGATGTGAGTTAATGGAGTGGAGATGTGGCTGACTTGTTCCGGGTGCCGGGTTTCTGTTACCCTCACTTCGCTAAAGGAAACTTGTATTTCTTGTATTCAGCATTGTCTGTGGCTGTAAAGCTCAGCTGCAAATTGCCAGTTGGGGATTTGATCCAAGCAAGCAATTTTTGCTTATAAAGATTTCGCACTCTAGTTTCTCTTGTGTGATGCAGGCCACCCAAGATTAAAATACTGCAATAAATGTCCCAAAATACTGCAAATCCATACCTTAACAGTACCTTCTGCAGCTATTGTACTCTGTTGACTTAGCCAGAGGTTATGCATCCATGCCTTTTCAGCATGAATGAGTAGTGGTGCTTTCAAGTTTTAAAATTTACTCATCTTTCTCTCTTAGGTTAAGATGGGCACAGCTCTAGGTGGTCCATACCTTGGGGTTCACCTCAGAAGGAAAGACTTCATTTGGGGTCACAGAGAAGACGTGCCTTCCCTGCAAGGAGCAGTAAAGAAAATCCGCAGCCTCTTGGAGACACACAAACTCGAAAAAGTTTTTGTAGCCACTGATGCTGTTGAGGAGGGTAGGCAGAGTATAGTCAGTTGAGGACTGATAACTTCTGACAACGAGCGCACAGCACTTACCACTTTGTTTTTATAAATGACTGATAGATCACATGCCTCCATCATTGAACAGGGAATTGAACAGGACTGGGCAGCTATTTCCTTCCAGCTTGAATAGTTGGTATCAGATAAGTCATGTGGTATTTCCTGTAGGAGAACTGACAGTCTCTGCAATGGGAGATGGTGAATTTGACTGTTCCTCCTCCTCTTTCTTCCGTCCCACCTTTTTTTCTTAGCATTTCAGACTCCTCACCTTGGCTGCCCCCAACACCCGACAGTTTGGGCATGACTGTGTGTGGCCAAGACTTAGAAGCCCCCAAGGGTGGGGTTTCCCCCTCCCAGGCCTTATCCCAGGGTTGGGATATTTGTTCCAGTGCGTGATCTTAGAATAACCCTGCAGGGCTTGGCGTCTGTGATATCTGATCTAAGTCTGCCACCAAGAAAGGGCTCTTGGTACACTTGCCCTGTAGGATTAGACAGCAAGGCTAGTGGTAGCATCCCTTCTACCCCTCGTGGGCTTCCCCACCCCCTGAAAACTGTCCCCCCCAGCACCACACCTCTGCCCCACTGGCTCCCCCGCCACCTACAGTAGCTTTGGCAAACGCGTCGTAAAATTTGTCGGTAGATTTTGGTTTCGCTTGCTTCATAACTGTTCACCCAGGGTTTCCTTACACATTTTATGACAGCAGTGAGTTCGCCTTTATAACGTAAAAACAAATTTGCATCTTTGCCTTTTCAGAGATTGATCTGCTCAAGAAACTGCTGCCTGAGATGGTGAGGTTTGACCCCTCTTGGGAGGAGCTGGAACTCTACAAAGACGGGGGATTGGCCGTGATTGACCAGTGGATCTGTGCACATGCAAGGTAGTGAATTTTGACTTTTCTTTCAGGAGCCAGAATATTGGTTTTGACACAGATTTAGTTGTTTAAAAATCATAATGACATTATATTATGAAATTAATATGTATAAGTCATATATATATTATATATGGTAATTTCATCATCATATCGTTTCAGTGAACATTGAAGTTCATTGGACTGAAATCAATTACCTGCATTTTAAAAACTGGCCCACTTCACAAACCAATTCTGATTATTTTTTTTCACAGGTATTTTATAGGCACCTCAGTTTCGACATTTTCCTTCCGGATCCATGAGGAAAGAGAGATCTTGGGATTTGATCCAAAAACAACTTACAACCGATTTTGTGGTGAAAAAGAGAAAAACTGTGAGCAGCCAACCCACTGGAAAATTGTATACTAAAACACAGAGAAATTCCAAGGACTTCAATATTGGTGAGCTCAAAAGAGTAAGGAAGAACTATGGGGAAATACCTCCCTTTGACCAAACTACAACTCAGTCCTCTATCCTCTTCCAGGCATTTACTTGACATTTGGGGTTTGAAGTACAAGCAATATTCATCTTAGTTGGGCATTGATGGGAGTGAGAAAAAAGAAGTCATCCTGGGATCCAGTTCTTAGCATAGGATTAGAGGACAGTACCAGACACTGCAGTTGAGACTTGAAAGGGGAAACTTTCTCCTGAAACTGAGTAACAAACTCAGTCACGGCTTTTTCTGGAGTTCTGTGGGAGAACAACAACAGTATTAACGTTTATAAATGTAACACAGATGTGGTCTGTCTTTATTTTTTGTTCTGTTCAATGTTTGCCTCTCTGATCGCAAAAAATACGTCTTGGTTTTGTAACCCATGTGAGCTGCAGGTACTGGATAAATTCCGCTGTTCCTTGGGGAAAACTTCCTTTTTCAGACAGTGATTTGTGGACATTCAAATTGTCTGATGCAATCAGTGCTCAGCAAAAGAAGAGAAGGTGGTATTTCTACGTGGACCACGAACTGCTTCTAATAGCAGTCTCAGCGGGTCTGTTGCTGAGAGAGGCACAAAGATGGGGCTTGTGGGGTGGTAAAAGAAAGGTTATGTTTCTTCTTAGGTTTTACCTTCGCAAAGGAAACTTTCTTTTTTTCCCCATCGTCCTCCCAAAGGCCTGTTCAGCTGGACTATCGCAGAAGGCAGCACCCTGTTGGCATCACCCAGTCGCTAAGTTCAGCGATGGTGATGCTTTGCCAGGGAGCACGCTGAAAGGCCTTTCAGGTTTCCACAGCAGTTAAATGGATTGTCTTGGTAATTCAGCAATCTTCTGCATTTCTGCTTTCTCTTTATGCAAGGGAGCAAGCTGAGGACGATCACGGACAGGGACCTTGCAGGTGGTGTTGTGCTCTGATGGAGACGTCTGGCTGGTGGTACGGGGCAGCAGTGCTGTGCTACGCCACCAGCCTGAGGGAAAGCGCAGCTCCCGCTTGCTGAGGGGTTTGTACGAGTCCCAATTCTAGCTCTCACCTTCTCGTGCTGTGTAGAATTGGCTGCTGGGAGGTATTCTGCTCCGTTCTGGCCTTCAGGTGGGTCTTTTGTCCTGCAGGTCTACATGGCTCTGTTAAGCAGGAGAAACCTTTTTCAGAAGTGGACTAGGAGACAGATTTCAAAAAGCGAAGCAGACGTTTTTCCTTAAAGTCAGTTTGACCAGATTACCTCACTGTTAGCAGACCCCTTACTTGCTCTTTCCCTTGGCTTGAGGAGGAGTATATGTAAGCCTCCTGTGCTGTGCAGGGCTCATTTCGGACATGCTCCCAGACAATGAGGTTGTTCCCTCTTGTGCAACCATGGGGGAAGCTGTGAAGACTTCTCAGACAGTAGCAGCAGCCGCTCTCCTGTTCTTACCAGCTGTTTATTGTATCTCTGTGCAGCAGCTGAGCCTCTCTGGCAACAACGGGGAGCATTTCAAAGCAGTGCCTTTTTCCCACCAAGTCAAACGTTCTTTGCGCACCGCGTAAAGTGATGGTGGCATTTTACGTGTGATGTATACCTCATTAAGAACAATAAAAAGCTTTGCAGCATTTTATGTGACTGGTCCACACTTCTTGCTTCTTTCTAGCTGTGCATTTGGCTGCCTCCTGGCTCCCTGGCATCGGACTCCCGTATAGGACAAAACTGGATACACAGTGTGTGCCCTGGGAAGGTTATTTTCATCGTGTGTCCCGTAAGGTGCTGCATTAGCAAGTGCAGCTGGAATTACCCATTTTGGCACAGGGAGACTGCATCTGGTAAATCTCAGTGCCCTCTGCTGCAAGAGGGATGTAGGCAAACAGGAGAGAGTCTGAACAAAGGCTGCTAAAACCTGGAGCTGGAGTACACAGCATATGAGGAGAGAGCTGGGCTTTTTCAGCCTGGAGAAGGTGAAAAAGGGATCTAACAGAAAAAGCACGGGAAGCTGCAGGCACAACCTGCCTCAAGAGACCTGCTTGGGCTTAAGGTGCAGCCTCTCAGCCCCAGGAGCTGCACAGCCCTGGAATACGGCCTGGAGAAGGAGGAGCAGTGAGTCTTTTGGCTGTGCTGCTTCAGCCTTGCTGAAGGAGTCAAAAGGCAGCAGAGGACCAGCTGACACGCAAGCAAATTGTAGAAAAATGACACACACTTTTCCGGCTCAGGTAGAAAACAGGGATTAGAGAAACGAGCAGGGTGATGGCTCCCGTGGTTAAGGGTTTCCAACAGCATCCCCTCTCCCTTGAACCTCTGTCATGATAAAAAGCTGGAAAGGCAACAGCAGTGGATGAAAGTGTGGGGATTTTTTCTTTTTTCTTAAGTTCATAAGATCCTGAGACATGACTAGCCTTTATCTTTGCAATGACAACGCATGTATTTACAAACCTACACAATAATGCATGTAGGTATACATGACCACAGCACCTTTCAGCTGGCAAGCCGTGCCTAAAGAGCTATTGCCCTCTAATTCTCGATTTGCTGGTGCTGTACCAATGTCTGCTGCTTTCTGGGTTGTAGAGCAAGGAGTTGAACAGAGCAGACAGAGCTCCTTATCCCACTGCACAGGAAAGCTCAGATTTGTGGCCTTGGCAGTAATGCTGTTAAGTTCCATTTTTAGAGGAGATGGACTCGCGAGATCAGTTCTCTCAGTCTCAGTGTACAGTAGAAGATCCATCAATCGGCAAGAATACCCATAGAGTATTGCCGTGGCTTTTCTCTCCACCTTCAAGGACAAGCATCGTGTGGTCTGTGTCTGTTCCCACTTCTTTCTGCAGAGGAAGTTTTAAAGAGGGAATGAAACCCAAAGCACTTTGCACAGCCATCATCAGAGACTGCTGTGTTGGGTTTTTTTAATTCTGTATGTCCTTTCTTGGCCATTGAGCTCCCTGGCTGCCAGCACAGTCTTTCTGTCACAAGGTGGAGACAACAGACCAGTCTGTGATTAGTCCCAGACCCAGATCTCCACTGGACTAGAGCAGCTGTCTCCTGCAACAGGATTTGTGGGTACATGTAAAACCAACCAAAGCACCTGTGGTTGCCTTTAAATGATGATAATGTGTATGGATTGCCGTAACCAGCTGGGTGGCGAGGCAGGGGTTACTTTCCCTCTTTTGGAGAACAATTTCCTTTGAGGAAGGAAAAGAATAAAGATTAATGGCTGCCCAGGCATGGCCAGGGGTCTGCTGTGTGGTCTTGTAAAACCTGGTGATTCTTTTTAGATGCGATTAGAAGAAAGCCCCCATGCGTTTCCTTTCTCTCCTCTATGAAGTCAAACCCACAATGTTGCTCCACTTGCTGCCTCCTAACCAGGAGCTGGGCTGATAAGTGAGGTGAGAACAAACACCAGCCTGAAGGCCACCATCCGCATCAGTCCCACACAAAGTTAGTTGCGGAGCTGAACTGACATCGATCTGTCTCCTTTTTAAGACGAATTTCCTCCACGCAGGGTCAAATGAACACTGCCCAGATGGCAGTTGTCTGTGTCGTTATATCTCACGTCACATGCACAGTATTTTCTGATGTTTCACCTTTTTTCTTTCTTTTTTTTTTTTGCTGCTGCTAGCACTAGCACTATACAAAAAACAATGATGAAACTTAGCAACGATACAGCTCTTTGTATTTTCAAATCTCTGTACAAACATTAATTAAACACAGCAAGATAGTACGCAAAACAGTCATTGCTTAGAATAACTGACCGATGGGTTGTGCTGCAGCGGTGACACTGACCAAATGTGCTCTAAGCAAAGTGACAAACCAGAGGTAAAATGATGTCTCATCTTCAAAGTTGGGGTATGAATGGAGAAAGTAACTGCTGAGGACAGTATCTGAGAGTGTTCTTTAATATCCTTACATCAGGTAGGTAAAGCTAATGAATTTGCACTGTCACACAGGAAGATGGGGGAGAAAATAACCGCTTAATGCAAATAACATACAGCAACAGATATATGTATAAATATATATTCACACACATTTTATCTTAAACTTGTTAAAGACGTCTCAGTGAAACTACAGTGAAAGTTATATTGGTATGAGAATGATGAAGTTAATTAAAATCATAAAAAATACCGCAGTCACCTCAACTGTGGATCTTCCCCTCGAGAGAATAGAAAATCTTTACATCGTTACACCTGCCAAGGATGGCTGCCCTCAGCACTGACAGCAAACATGGCTCTTAACTCCTCTTTTTCCTGGAATGACTGAAGAAACAAAACACAGCTACCCACAAACCTCATTCCTGCAAATGCAAATCATCATAGAATCACAGAATGGCCTAGGCTGGAAGGGACCTTAGAGATCATTTAATCCAACCTCCCTGTCATGGCCAGGGACGCCTCTCAACTAGATCAGGCAACACATGGGGACTGAACGGGGATCGAACCCGTGACCTTGGTGTCACCAGCACCACGCTCTAACCGAGTGAGCAAATGCTGTGGCACAATTAACTGCCGGTTTATCAAAGGGCAATGGGACAGACCTTTGGCTGCAAAGGTTCTGAAAAATACTGGATGTTGATATGAACCAAAAAGAAACTTAGGTCCTATCTGCTCTCCACCAGCTCTGACAGGTTCAGGATTTCAGCCACTGTTCATTTTTTGTAGCCCCCATTGTTTCGCATTGGTCCTACCCCAACCAGCTCAACAGAAACAACAAAAAGTTTTATCAGAAGGACCGTAACAGCTTAGGCAAGTGATGCTCGTGGATGTCCTTGGAGGCCTTAAGTTTTATCCACAAACACCTGCCTTGTGATGAACCACCATGCACCCCGTGGCTGTAAATACCCACCCTGCCCACCACAGAGACCCACGTAACCTTCTTCCTTGGGGGGGTCAACCCAAACTTGTTGCCAATGCTCCAGACCAGCTGTTTCCATAAAGGAACAGCAGCAAGCCTGAGACACCCTAAAAGCCTCAAATTTAGTGGTACCTTGAGCCCGTCCATGCCGAGATGTCTCTGGGAAAGGCTGCGGCTTGGAAGCACCCGCTGCCGAGCAGATAATCCGTCTGGGTCAAGCTCCCCAGCTCCTGCTCGAGGGCCTCTCCAGCAGGAGGGAGCAAAAATCCCATCTCACACTATCATTCCTGGTTTAGGAACTAGAGAAAGCAGCAATTTGAATCTCTCTCCCCTCCTTCTGCTTCAGTCAGATGCAGACTCGCAGCACATCAGGCTGAGCCGACGGTGGTCTCCACCGAGCCACCAGCAGGACACGGACCAAGCCCAGGCCACCGCACCAGGGACCTCCCTCTGCACCAGCCCCCTCCCGGCCTCACAGCACCAAGACCAGTGTCCCTTCCAAAACCCACCTCACGTGCCTTTCAAAACCTGTGCCTCTGTCAGCTCTAGGTAACCCGGGGAGAAACGCCAACTCCTCTCCAAACGGGAGCGCGCTGAGCAAAGATGCAATCTTTTACACTCGACTGCAATCACTTGGTATTAGCAAAAAAACCACAAAAATAAAAACCACACAGCAATTCTGAGACAGGATAATTACAGTTTATACATTTTATTTCTGTGGGTTCTTAGGTTTTAAATAACAATAGACATTTTTGTTCTGATTGTATACCTGAATTGCAGCTCTTCTTTTTTTTTTTTTCAGTGAACTTTGGGATAATTTTCACAGTGGACATTTTATGATTATAAAAATGCAAGTAATTCAAAGCGTAGCTTCTCTGCAAAGTGTGAGCCTCCCAACCATTAAAACCTAATTCGAGGAATAATAACCTCCGCTATTTAGAAAACCATGGATATTTTAAAAAAAAAAAATCTCAATTATGTGGTGACCACGACCGAGCAATTCTTAGAACGGATTTCTCAGTCCCTGGTTGGCTATTTTTTAAAAAGAGCTTGCTTTCAAAAGGCAGCACTACTCTTCCATGAGCTGTACGCTCCGCTTGGTGCTACCAAGCACTCTGAACCAACAGCTTCACTTCATGCACGTTTTCACCGAGACAACAGGATGAGATTTATTTTTTCCTTTTGGGTCAACGGCACTCTTAGGCACCAGAGAGCTGGACTGATGCAACACAGCACCAGCTCCGACATCCTTAGACTTTCAGCTGCAAGTTATTTCAGATTTAGAGGACATACAGAGCAATAGCACACAAAAATCTTCTACTCCTGAGTTTCCTATGCAGTAACCAGCCACGAAAAGATTTCGCTATGATGAGGACAAGATTGAAATCGCCAGCTGTACAGAAACCCTGATGCTGTACATTCCTAAGTATGCAGAGTCACAATTACCATCACTAGCTACACGGGGGCGAGCGGGGAGCGCGAACGCGAGAGCTACGTGGACATCCAACGCTGCTGGGGAGGACAGCTGCTAACGAGCTCCTACACACGACACGCTTCACACACAAGCAGTTAGAAATATTCTATCATCATTACCAGGTCCTGAGTACAGCCAAAACTGACATTTCAAGTATTTAACCTTTAAGCCCAAATTTTTTCTTAAAATGATCCTGCAGAACATGTGTATTTCAAACACCTATATTTAAAATTATCTACCTTATTACAAACTCTATTATAGCTAGACTGTCAACTGGAGAAAAACAACTTAAATTAGAGTTCAAGTATTCTCAACATTAAAAGCTGTTACTCTTTAAGTCCTTTGAAGATCCTGAGACAAGCACTCCAATCAAAAACAATAAGAGAAAAGAATTTAAAAGAACCAAAGCAGGTCGTCCCAGAGCAGCACTGCAAGTCCCTGTGCTCCCATCCACCCAGCCCAGGCTTTTCGGACAGGACCGCTCAGCCTCCCAACTCACCGGAGAGACTCACAGCTCCGAACTCTAAGGTCAGCCACAACGTTTGGCAGCTGCCAGAAGCTGAGGTGTCTTATCTCTTGCAGTTGCTCGAAATTATATACCTTGCAATCCGTTCTTGCTCGGTGACGGTGATTTGTGAGGAATACGGGAGCACCAGTAATCGTAACTCTGCCTCCCAACTTCTTTCTGTGTATTAACTGTACAAAAATGAACAAGCAAGTGAAGGAAGCCAAGCGGTATTTTATTGACTCCCAGAAGACAGATATGGATTGCATACAACCCTGGAAAACGTATTATTTTTTTAAAATCCCAGAATTATAAACAAGAGAACTCATTCCTCATAAATAACCTGACACCATTCCTTTGTCAAAAGGTTTTGGCATGGAACATACTTCCTTTACAGTTTAATTGTTCATTCGAACAGCTTAAAAAACTATGTCTATAATAATACTTAAATATATTGCTCATATCTGTGACTTCATAAAAAAAAATAGTTTATGCTAATACTTTCCTAATCATAAAAAAAAATTCCAGAGAGACACCAACTTTTGAATGAGCACTTCAGAAAGATGGGTAAAAATAATTCGCTGGAAATTAGCAACAGACTTCATTTATCAATAGACTGAGCCCCTTAAAAATGTGTGTATCATCTAATAGCAGTAACGATCTCAACAAAACGCATCTGGTGCAACCAGCTTTCCCTCAACCCCGCAAAAACACACGCACGTACTCAACTGCAGCCACAAACAGAATTTCTGCAGTGTGAACGAGACAAGGTTGATCTCAAAGGCGGATGCCTGAGTGCTTGCGAAATCTGACCACACACAGTTAAATTCCTTTTAGTTTTAGAACAGGTCAGTCTAAGCCTGTCAGATGACGACTGCAAAAGCCTTGCCGGGCTGGCAGAGGCCACATGAGCACTCTTGGGTTTAATGAGAAGGTGACAGAATGGGTTTTCGCAAACAAAGCTGAATTAACACCACCTGCCTGTTGCAGCTTGCAACGTTTGTTCCTCGGGTGTCTGGAAAAGGTGGTCACCTCTGGAGGCTTCAGACTTTTCCAAAGGGATACTAGGCCACAGACTTGCTCACCTTCCTCCAGCAGTGCTTGCTCTTCCCCATAATACTGCCAAAAATGCGCCGTTTGCACCTCACTGCATTACTTCCAAGACACCAACCCAGAGGCTTCAACTAACACACAAGTGATTTGCAGGCTTGATCACTTTCTGAAGTTGAAAATGGGTTCCTGTAACAAAGCAGCACATTTCCTTGGTATTCATGATTGGCCAGAAGTGCTTTTACATCGGAGTCTCCAACATCAAGTTGGAACAACCCCAAGTATTTGCTAACCTCCCGGAGATGCTGGGGCTGAGGTGGGGTAACTCCAGATACAGCTTCATGATACAGAGGCTCTGGCCATGAAGTCGGCTGATGAGACCCACGCTCCACTCCACTGCCTCCGCGGATGCGCTGCCACAACTCTAAACTGGATCTCTTGACCCAATGTGGGTCTAAAAGTAACCCCTGACTTGACTTCAAAGCACGGACCAGCCTGCTGATCTGACGCCCCGTGTGGCACAGGCAAGGTGTGGTGGAGTGGAGAGACAGGAACCAACAGCTGGAGTGGTGGGGCACCCATTTGGTTTCATCAGGTGAACACCCATGTTATGAAACATCACCTTCATCGTCTGCAAAAAGGAACATGAAGGATCTCTGAGATGCTCTTCAGAAAGTGCAGGTGATACCTGGATGGGCACGAGCCAAGGGATGTGGTTGGACACACGCCACGTGAGCAGGACACTGGACATCGTCTCATCTGCTCCTAAACATCATGTACTAAAAAGTGCCTTCTATACACTAGTTAATAAAACTGATCTCACAATATTTCCCTTCTATCTTACATTTTTACATAAAGCATAAGTCTCTACACCTTTAGGAAAAAACACTTTCTAAATAATTGTCAGAACAATCACTTTCGAGCGTAACTTACCTAATTAGCGTCATGAAGGTCATCACACAGGTAAAAAGCCAAAAAGGCAACGAAATCTCAGAGACACAACTTGGGTTGTGTGTATAACTTACAGCAAAGAAGTTTCAACAACTTTTTTGTCCATACAAGAGCTTTTTGTTTTCGAGAGGAGAGCTATTAATACCCAGCAAGCGACTGTTTTTGGCAATTCAGGATTAGTGCCCTTAAAATGAGTAAATTTGGGGGTTTTTAAGTTGTCATATCACTGTTACATTTAGGACTGTGTTCTGGTGAGTTCCTGGGATATACAAATCATCTACTTCTACACAGGTTTCTGCACGTCATAGACTAAACTTCTTAACTTACAAATAATTATTTTGCTGTTTCCAGTTTACAATGGTAAAAAAAATGAAGACTTCACAATATGTGTAAATGTGAGGTAAATGTATTTTTAAAAACAGAATAAAAAGCTGCATGTTAAAAACTGGGTCACAGACTAATAAATACATACATCAAAGACATGAAATTTTCAGCAGCTGGTTTTAAAGAGCAAGGAAGTGGGGAAAAACTAGCTGTCCAGACTACATTCTGGCTCTATGATCTATATGCTAGAAACATCTGCGGTTCAAAACCAAGTTAACAGAATCAGCTTTGTCACCTATTTTCTTTTTAAAAAATTGAGCTACTTCCTAAAAGTGTGGTTTAAAACCTAGAGAAACTTTGATTTCTTCATGCACTCGATGACACTGAATTTAAAAAAAAAAGAAATTACTTTAACCCAGAAAAAATGAGTCATTGTATACTGTAAGGACAGCCTTACTGCAAGTTTTCTACAGTAAAAGTATTTCTAGAAATACACCAGAAATTACTTTCCCATAACAAAATATACAATTATGTGTCAGACCGTCATTTGATTTTCAATACTTAGGCAAAATAGAAAGAGTTACTATGAAGTTTCGAAAAAAAAAAACAAAGGAAAAAAACTCAAAACCAACTCCAAACAGTAGAAAGACGTTTTGAAGGCTGTGGAGACGCCAGAAAGCAATGCTGGACACTAGGAATTTCCAGAACAACCCCCTTTCCAAAGTGATGTGCAGTCTGTGAATTAGACCGTGAGAGAAAACTGATCCTGTTCTATGGGCTTCTCCACCCAAGCTCCAAGTCCTGCCTTCAGGAATGCTTTAAACAAACACTCTTTGGCAGTTTGATACTCGGTGGCTCCTTGCTTGGTGTCGTGGTACAAGTTAGGCTTGAGGATCTTTGAACGCAAGCTGGAGGAAAGCTGCGGGGATTAAAGACAGGAAAAGAAGAGAGACAAGAAACCATTAAGCCAAACAGCTCAAGCATGGCTGAGCTATTAAACCAACTGTTTGTAAAGCAAGGTAACATGGAGCACCAGCTAACGTCAGGCTCAGTTTAAAACGGGCCCAGAAAGTGACTTCTGAACACAGAAAGCAGCACACACAGGTATTTCACTAAGAAGAAGTGGAAAATCTAGCACTCTGGAGGATATACCTTTGCATGAATACGCATCCAGCGGCTGTAAAAAGCATGCTTACAAAGGCGAGATGCACGACCCATTTCATCTTTGCCGGTCGTAGCGTTAATAACTTCGAGGCTAGTGTCTCCTACTGTCCAGTTCACGCTGAAGTTTGGTGCTTTCCCTGGCTGACGGGCTTCTGCATTGCTAATACCTGAAAAAAAAGAGGTGATGTTTAATGACAATAGTATTTACTAACTATTTTTTTTTTTTTTAACTTTTTTTACCAGGGAGTAAGCGATAGAGCAGAGCTACTGAAACCGCATCACTAAGCAGTCTTACAAGCGTATCTTTTACTCCACGAACATTCCCCTGCAGATTTCAATGACTCACAGAGATGTCGCCATGCACATCTCTTTCTCATCCTGCCTAAAATCCTCCCTAGGAGGGCACGTGTGCAGCGCTGGAGCCAGGAGAAACCAGCCTCCTCGGTGGAGGGGAGCATGAAGAGGTCCGTGGCAAGGGTCCACGGGGACAGCAGTATGAACGCCTTGCCACATTCATCTCGGAAGGATCTGGGCTTGCTTAGAGGGCAAACCAATGAACTAATTATTAACCTGCAAATAATTGTGAAGCAGAAAAAAACATTTGCTCTGCTCCTGCACAAGAAACCATTGCTCTCAGAGCCAGCTCGCTAGTGGGATGAGCTGAGTGTAGGAAAGAGCAGATACTGGGAGGTTTTGACAATTGTGACCCTCCCATCAATTCTCTTTCATTCTGACGTTGTAAGAAAGTAGGTATATGTGGCTTATTTCAAAATGTGTGTGAAACTATGAAC
Source organism: Trogon surrucura (assembly GCA_020746105.1). Taxonomy (NCBI): domain Eukaryota; kingdom Metazoa; phylum Chordata; class Aves; order Trogoniformes; family Trogonidae; genus Trogon; species Trogon surrucura. The sequence goes on along the minus strand of CM036621.1, from coordinate 45,932,748 downwards.
CCTGGTCATGTTTCAACCCACAGTTACAATTCAGCTAACAACTCTGGACTCCAGTCTTACTTGGGGAGGTCGCGCTTATTTAGAAGTGCCTAGGAAGTCCTTTTTCTCTTTCCCTCATACAGAGTCAGGTCAGAGCAGCGGTACAAGACTGCTGGGTGCCTTGCAAACCAAGGCAGGAAGTTACCTACACCTCAGCAGCTGTTGAGTGTACTTCATTAAAAGCCACCAATCTATTTCTTCTTACGGACTGTGGGTGCACGGCACAACTGGCACAGAGAGCAGCACTGATGCCGCAGGCATCCAAGTTGGACAACGTAAGCTCCATCCTCAGCATCCTCTGCAGAAGGCCAGGACTGGCAGGCATCCGAGTCTTTCAGCACAAATCTGGCTGTGCTTCAGCTCTCACTCCGCTTCACATGCCCATGGCTAGTTGCAGTGCTCAGAAATAGCGAAACGTGGGACTCGCCAGGGCAGGGATCATTCTGCTCAGACGTTAAGTCGTGCAACACCTCTCAAGTATCGTTTCACCTGAAGCAAAGCCTCCGGCAGTCTAAACCAAGTATGGAGCGAGGGCAACTGCCTGTCCAGCCTGCCTAGGGCAGGATTTATTCTCACACCGCACCCCAGCACCGTGCACAGCGACCGCAGCAGATCACGGCAGCCGCTGCCACCCACGTGCAACCTCTCTCCTGCTCGTGCGGTGGGTCGGTGCTCACAAGCAGCAGCCAAGGGCACAAGTTTGGGCTGTGCATGCTATGGAAAAGCTGAGGAGCACGTTGGTTTTGATCCTAGGGATGCTACAGAGGTGGCAGAACCCTATCTTTAAGATGTCTCAGTTGTCTCACCAAGAGACAACAAAGGAACAGGACAATTTTTTTCTTTCTGATATGTAAAGATCTCAATCTTATTTTAATGCAACTCTCATTCAGAACCTATTTCAAAGATGCTCCAAGGTTACGCTGGGTCCTGCGCTTTACTGAACTCTAGCAAATTTGTACAAATTGGACGTGAGCATTACAGCAGGATGCATTCCTTGCTGATATCTGAAACACAATCTAACAAAAATTAAGCGAACCTCAGGCACCCAAGCACAGGACTGACTAACTTGGCCCAGGTCTCATGGTACCTCTGGGCCCGCAACGGAGAGTGGGCGAGACCTACGAGGTGTGAACAATGCACTGAAATTCAGTTTGCCTACTATAATCAATGCCAATAAATAAACAAGCAATTTGAAATATCAATCATACTGAACTTCCCAAAGCTGTTGTATTCCTACGCTTGGTTTATGACAACCGGGTCTCTATGACTGATAAACAGCAAGTAAGTGAATAAGTAAATAATAGATAAAGTAACCCTACCATTCCCCATTTTCTTAAAATATAAGCTGAAAAAAAGCACATGTGCATAATGTCTCCTGAAAACTGAAGCTGATCGTGCACAATGCAACCTGTCCTGTGCCACTGAAGGGCCAACACTGCTGCTCCATCAGTCACACACAACGAGGCTTGCACCTAAACACTAATAAATCGTAAATTTTGGGTGCACACAAAACTAACCTCGATTCTGAGTCTCCAACAGCATATAAATTCAGGCTGGTTTTCTGATGCTTAGGTGAAATGGGTCCATGCTGACAGATGTCTTAATCAAAAATTGGTTCTACCAAAACCAGTGAAGCAAGAGGGTTAAGAAATCACCATCACGTGACAAGCAGGTCAGTCATATTCATTCCACACATCACTGAACAAGTACAGGGACCAGATACAGTTCATCGAGTACTGCAAAACACCATTTGCTCCTTGAGCCTGCTCCTCATTCAGTATGAACTCTATTTTCACAGCAATTATACAGTTGCATTCCTTAGGCTGTTTTGATGAATTAAACAAATTTTAAAAAAAACAGACTCAGAATTTCAAATAGACTTAAATAACAACACCCTGTTCAGCTGCTTAATTATGTGCAGCACGAACCCTGGAAAAATGGCAAAGGAGTCCCTGAAGGTGGATCACGGGTAGAATGGACAGGAAATAAAGGTCATCTCAAAAGCAAAGTCTTTGATAACACTTCAGGTGGATCATATTTTCCCCCTCAAAATCTAAACATGAATGTAGCACAATCAGCTGAAACTAGTAATGAGAGAGAAAACTAGGACAGAAAGTAAAATATTCTGTTTTCAGAGGAGAATAAACCAAAGCTATTTAGAGACCATCACTCAGAACTTATCACTGAGTATTTTTATAACAGGGTATAATAAGCAAAGGTCACAGCTCTTTAAGCCAGTGCTTATATTAATAATAAAGCCTGACAGTTCTTTGAGGACAGAGCTCAAAAAAGCTTTATTAACATGGAGATAGAGAGCTGAACACCATCAATGTGAACGGGAGGATAAGGTACCAAGGAAACAGTTGAAAAATCACCAAAGGTTCTGCTGAAGGATTTATTTTTGTTAAAAAATAAAAATAAAATATGCAAATGGAGACAGCAGACAGAGGAGTGCTGAGGCACGAACACTTATAATAACGACACTTGCTGTGGTGGTTGAAGTCTTCTTGTGTACAAAAAATGAAGAAATGTTTTGTTAAAAGGGTGGGTGGGGTCCCAGACCCGAGCCCCTCTCCACAGGCAACGTGCAAGAGAAGTCATCTCAAACCCAAGTGCCAGCAAAAATAATTCTAACACAATTCAACCACATTTGAGGAAACTAAAGAGTCTCATCACAAACCACACAGGCTCTCCAGGATGAAAGGTGGCCAGGGTGAGTCCTATTTTTAAGGAGTTTAGAGGTGTACCAGGGAACTGCCAGTCAATAAACATGACTTCTGCACTAAGAAGGCTGCAGGAACGATGAGACCGCACTACTGGGTATAGATGTAAATAGAGCAATATTGGCAACGACTCAACAGAAGAACGCCTGTAGTAACCAAGGACCAGAGGTGGCATTCTCATTGACACTAATTCTCAGGGAGCCCAGGGAGCAGAAGGACTCTCTGTTCCGTATTTACCTTAAAAACGGACTTAATGGACATCTGGATGAAGATTGCCTCCTAGAGAAGAGCCCACACAGCTGGTTGTGCAGACCTGGGAAGTGTGTGTGTGAAAAACATAACGTGAATAATATTGTCGATGATACAAAATTATTTAAGAAGATAAAAAAGAGAAGCAGTTCCAAAAAGTAGCAGAAAAAAAGCTGACCATGCTGGGTAACCGGGCAACAAAAAGGCAGATGAAACTCCTCCCAGATATTAGATAATACATATGAGGGGAAAACAAAGCAATTTGACATTAGGAATGGTCAGCTTGGAGCTGGATATTAGCATTCAGGAATGAGATTTTAGTTTCTAATATTAGATTCTACCAAACCGTCAGGTCAATAATCAACAGTAATCAAAGAAAGCAAAGTGAATGTTATGAGTTTTTACTGAAGGATCACAGAACTGAACAAGAGTATCATGATCCCACCATATAAATGAGTAGTGCTGCCTTATCTTGAGTATCGGGTGCTGCTCTGGTCTCACTAGCTCAAAACTGTGATTGTAAAATGGGTAAGATGATCCTTATACTGAAGGGCCTCCACGCAAGGAAAAACAAAGCAAACTAAGACTTCTCAGATTGCAAAAAAAAAAAAAAAATAGGACTTCTGTAGGAATATCACAGAGGTATAGAAAACAAAAGCGCCATGACAATTGCTTATATCATACAGAGCTCTGGGGAGCAATCTGCTTGAATTAGCAGAAAGGAAATGCCACTGCACAAATCTTTACCCGTCCTACAGCCTTCCTTACTAAAGAAGGACACAGATGGTAAAAAGTTTAAACGAGTTCAAAAAACAAAACCAGGAGTTCATGAATGAAAGGTCTGTTGACGATTTTTAAACTCAAAGATTCTCAGTCCCTGACTTGGGATATCTCTGACCCACAGATTGATGCTGCAATTCTCAGGAGGTATCTACAGAGGCTATTTCCTTTCGCCCTAACTATCTGTGGGAAACAGAACTGGGCTAGACAGTTTACCTAAGAGAATTCTTACACTGGTGACAAGATAACAATCAGATGTGACACTGCTCCAGGATGTTTCAGCCAAGAACCAAAGTAGGAAGTAGCTGTCAGACAATTTCTGACAATTCCCCGGTAAAAGAGAGGAAGCTCTATGCAAACTAAAGCATAAGAAACTACCAACTGCTTGGATGTCAAAACTGGGAAAACTTTGTCTGTGTTTGCTGTCTTGTATTTAATGATCCCTGCTCTCAAGAATTTCCAAGGGCTGAGCTCTGACACCCTGGGTGAACTCCTTCACACCCCACAATGGCCCCAAAAAGAGTCTGTGCAGATCACTCTGCAGACCAGCATTTTGTTATTGGCTGACCTACACGATCATCCTCATTCTATTTGATTGAGAAATCGTTCCCTTTTCAGATTTTTCTAGAATTTCACAAGATTCAAACCTGTCTTCTGTTCAACTGAGCTGGCCGACTCTCCTGGAGAGCTCACATGTCCTCAATGCTGCAGTGCTAAAGGCATCCCAAAAGGTTGGGTCCTGAAACCAAAATGTTTCCAAGCGTCAGCACAGAGAGGGAGTTTTCTTCTAACACATGAGTTTCCCACATCCCCTAGCTGAAAACGAGCTACTCTGATACGCAGGCTCACATTTAACTTGCTGGGAAAAAGAGGAGGAAAGAAAGATGATGAAAAGACAGTTTTTAGCAGCAGATAACAGTGACTCAGTTTGACTTTGACTTAATGCAGCTGTCTCTGCAGACATAAAACTTTGTTTTATGAGAGGAAAAAATCCAGGTTTTAGAGTATTTTCTCAGCTAAACAGGTGGGACATTGGGGAAAGACAGATATTGCTCTTTTAGTTCAGCTCTGGGAGAAAGGAGTCACCATCACACAGGTGTGTGTGTGGTACCAGCAGGAACATTGGGGACAGGTATTTCTGTGGTGCTTACTCCAGGTAAGAATACATGGTAAAATGTGCGAATCAAAGACCCGATGACAAGTGACCCAGCAGAATCCAAGCGCATGGCTCAGAAGGCTCGCTCTGAAGACTGAATCAGCAGAAGAAAATCCATCGACACAATTCTCCTCCCAAAGCAGCTTTCTGTACATTTTTGGGACGTGTGTTTTCATGAAAACTCTACAGCTGAGAACATTTCCGAACTCTTTCTACTGCTCAGTGAGTCCCAGCTGAACTGTTTAAACAGATGGTGCTATTTCACGGCAAATAGATGATATCAATATTGCAGAAAGATGATTTTTAAGAAGACAGGGTACTATTATGTGTTGCAAAAAGGATAACAAAACCTCCTCCCACTCCACCCCAAACCTGCTCTCTTGAAGAATTGATAAAAAATTCCCCAAAACAGGCAGAAACAGTCCACACATCAGTTACTATGGCCATACGACAATTTAATATTTGGTACTGTGAGTGCTGTAACTATTACCTATTTGCTAATATAAGGATGAATACATTACTTAACATTTTAACATGTCCCTAGTTCAGGGAATTCTTATTAATTATCTTTCTTACCTAAAGAAACATTGGTTGTTCAATATGCTCTCTTCTACACTCCCTACCTAAATCTATTTTAAAAATACATGTCAAACTCAAAACATGCTTTAAAATACTGAGCTTTTTTTTTTTTCCCCTTGAAAATAAGCCGACAACATGCCAGAAGCCAAGCTCTACAGACCAAAGCAATGCACACAACACGAGGGAGGATAAGAGGTTTTAGTTTTAAAGCTTTCACAGCATTACTGTAACTTGCAGTTTTAGAATTTGAGACACTTCAGAACTTTCCTTCCAGAGTCATGGCTCTATTAGAAGTTACAACCTGGTTTATTCAAATACCAACATTACTCTTAGCCCCACTAGAGCCTAGGATCAGCACAAAGAAAAAGAACAGTACTTAAATGTTCCAACAGCAGCTGCAAAAGACAGTCAGTCACTAACTACACCAGATGGGACTTGCCATATTGCTGTCTGTCAGATATAGTTAATACTCTATTAAAAATATTCCCAAAGAATGTGCCACCGGGCTCTGAATGTAGCATTTGTGCATTAATCTACAAAGTGGAAATTAAAATATTATGATTATCGGGTCATGCAAACAAGTTGGGTGCCGCGCTAATTAAAGCTAATGCCGCATCCAACAGATTGATGACAAAAAGAAAATACAACCAATGGCAGCTGGGATGTTCTCTCTCCATCCATTTTTAGTTATTGATCTAGAAATTGTGAACCAAATGTGTCTACCTTGGTATACTGACTAATGACGTGGCCGTTCAACCAACATCTGCAATGGCAAGAGAAGTGACAGTGAGAGCTAACGCACTATTTCAAGGGGGGGAAGAGGTTTCATTAAGCCAGGGCCTTCAACTTGCCTCACGTATTGCTACGGCACGCTCCAGGAAGCAGTTACCTGAAACCACATCCAGAGGTTCATACCCCAGGGTTTTTTCCAACTTTTAACTTGCAAAGAGTCCTTGCTATGGCATTTCTGACCAAGTATCTATATTAGGTTTAGACCATAACTTCTCTGTTGTAACCAGAAAGCAGTTTACTCACAGTACATAATTGGCAAGGTTTTGAGAACTGCAAAATCACTGGAACGGACTTAGTTACCGGCACGGCCTTCTCCATTAGATACTTGCCACTAAGTAAAGGTCTGTTGAGTGTATAAAGAGGTGGTAGATCTTCTATCTCTGCTATCCTCTGGTATACGGCTCTGGATAGATGATCCCCATGATATAAACTCCCCAAGATGATGCTAGAGAAGTAAATTGGCTCCACAAAGAGGCTAAGTAAGGCTCCTTGAATACCCAATACGTTCCACCTAAGAGGGAGGGAAAAACAAAACAAAAAAACAAAAAAAACACTTTCTTTTTAATGGAACAAGTAACATCTGCCAGACATAACAGCAGTCAATCACAATGGACCAGACGTTCAACCCTTCCTCTTGACCAGCACATGACTATGGTAGCACAGCTGTGACACCTGCCAGAATTTCAGAGATCAGCTTATGGGATGCTCAACAACATCCTGAGTAAGATGACCTATGACAACAGGTTCAGTGTCAGCATCTACTTCAGCAGCAGACTCCGTGACTTTACTTCCCTGCTAACATGTCTGGTGATGCGTTTTCCAGCACCCTAATGCCAGAGGTGGGCAGGATCATTCAATCGGAGAAAGCCAAACCGTGACATCCTCTCTCAGAAACAGTAGCTGATGCCTCCGAAAGACACCTGGCAGTGGGCAAACCATCCTTCCCAGAACACAAGAAAGATTGTGTCTGCAAGACCTCAGCACCTCATCACTATAAGGGAAAGCTTGTCCTTGACGCCCTGGCCAAAGTGTCTGCATCCTGCTGCCAGAAAACGTAATAGCTTGCAATATCCATGAGAAAACTGAACACCAGGTGCATTATACTTTTTGCTCATTACAGCTGCTTCATAGACTCCAACCATAAATTCCTGTCTGCACCACTGCGACCTGTACTGGATCGGGTCCAGTGGCAGTGATACAGCATGCAGAGGAGCAAAATACTGAATGTTTTTTGTAGCTGTGCTCATTTCATCAAGTTCTGGCTCTCAATCCGTACGTAACAGTCATACAAACTACTTTTTAAAACCTCAAAGTCTCCTGCAGAGTATTTGCGCTGTCCTTGTCCCTGAAGTACCCCTGCAAACAGGTCGGCACTATTAAAATAGCACACCTGCGTACAATGGCAACATCCAGGCACAAGCAGCAGGAAAGTTTTTTTCAGTGCTCGAATAAAACAGATGAGCACAATAAAGCTATCATGCTCATACAGAATGGCTGTCCTTATTAAAAGGCCCATCCTAAACTGGGCTGCAAGGTTCTCCTAGGAAAACATGGAACTCCGACATTGCTAAAAGCGTTTCTTGCAGTTTGTGCTGGGATGGTGTGGCTACACATCATCACCAGTTCAGGCTAGAAAGTAGACAGCACAACTGCTTCGTTACTGCAAAAACTGAACTACATATGTTGACTATAAGAACTGCAAAGTTGTGGTTCTTTTTTTTTTGACAAAGCTTAAAACAAAAATTGCGACCCCAGGAAACGACTTATTTGCGTAATTTTATGAGGATGAGAATGGAGGCAATGTGCATCAGCTTACTCACCTGTCATTAAAGGCTGGCCTTAATGGATGAGCAAAAATACTGCGCTAATAAAAAATAAGGCATATTCTGTGTAACACTGAAAATGCAATCAGCAAGCAAACATCTAAGGAAAGATACCGAGTGAAAATTGCTTCCCAGCATCAAGGTGCCCTTCTAAGGGCCTTACCATGACTAGAATTTTATAAGCACAGACGTATTTCAAGTGCCAAATGAATCACGGAAGTATTTTCTTGTTATGTGCAGTATTACCTCCATCAAGCATAGAGAAGCATACGGACTGCTACAGAGAGAACATTATGGAAGAAACACATGGAAAGAATGCAAGACTAAGCATCGCAAACTGGGGTCTTACAGTTCTAGCTGAAACTTGCCGACACACAAATGAAGCTTCCTCAAGTGAGGCACAGCGCGTTTTATTTTCATGAACAGTACTTGAGTGACAGATGGACATTTTAAAAAAGGCCAGAGAATTCCTCTGGCAAGCGCCATCTCCCTAAATAAAACCTTTGCCAGACACCTTTCCTGCCTTCAGTATTTCCAGGGTTCATGTTTTGCTGCGTCTTCCCACACCGCGTGACTCTCTGGCACAGAAAATGCAAGCTGCCTTGCTAATTTTTTTTTGATTAGAAGAGGAGGAGGAGCACGGACACCTGAACAAGCTTCTGCAAGGTGAACTGTACCGAGTGGTTCTTACAAGAACTACTCTGGGACTGCCCACGTGCCCGCTGCTCTGCTGGGCTGTGCTGCGTCACACCCACCACGGTGGCACATGCTGAGGAGCGCTGGATTTGGACAAGCTGGCTTGCTGCAAGGTTTGTAGAAACCATTCACACAACCAAAGCCTGAAGCTTTTAACATTGATTAGGCAGGGTTGGGTGGTAGTGAGGTTTATAAAACCAGCTTTAAATTTCAACTGTTACAATGAAAGAACATGTACTTATCTATGGAAACACCTATTTGTATCAGAAACTGGCAGAGATAAATGCAAAACCCAAATGAAGTTTGCAGATTGTAATGAAAGACTGCACAGAAACTTTCTTCTTGTTCCTTTTTTATACTGTACTTCTTTCTGTCAAACAGTAATTTCTCACCTGCATTAGCATATACACTAAAAAACACCTTTACAGATACAAACTGACTGGATACACCAATTTTTTTGAAGGCTACAGGCGCTGCCTCCCAAAATGGTAAAACTCCCTCGTCTTTCCAGTTTACAAGCACAAATCATTAGAAGGCGTGTCAACAAATGCTGTCAGACTAGTACAAAAGTTTACTGAAACCACAACTCCTTTTGAAGTTAGCGGGCCAAAATCTGTATTTCACTACAAACTGTGACCTGCAGAGTATGAAGAGCAAAATTTATTACAGAAAACTTTATTAAAGTCACTGTTGCTTTTCCAGTATAACTGTTAAGCATAGGATATTCACATTAAAAATAGTATCAGAAAAGCGTTATGTAACTGAAGAGACTTAAATCTAGCTTACAAACTCAAGCCTTCCAAGGCTCAGATGTTTGTAACACAGAAACTAATCTTTCCAGTGCAATGCCCCACTGCAATAGAGTGGACACAGACCCTGGCCATGGCAAATTACTCATTTAGCGTTTAGTGGCTCAAGGAAGCAAAAATGGAAGGCAACACTTAACATCACTAAACACCAGCAGTTTAGGTTTCTCCATGCGTCTTGTTTTACAGGTACAAAAATGCAGGGCTCCCATAAAAAATAACCTGATCTTGGGTCCAGCTGTACTGAGCAGATCACAGAGCAGGCTGGCCCCCTGCGGTACCTTTCCTCACTGTTAAAGCAGAAAATGGCACCACGTTTGCAACCAAGAAAAGCACAATACTGGGATGCTGCATCAGGTCAATGGTGACGCTGAAAGGCCTTAAGAAAGGTGCCCAGACAGATCTGCCAAAGGGGCAGAACACCTCAGCAGGCAGGGGGACACCCCCCAACATAAAACTTCTCCCTGGAAAAACCTGAGACACTTGTCCTAGCTGAGCATAAAAGCAACGCCTCTTACGACACATTGGTTTTTATGTGCTTTACACATTCTGAGCGTTCTGGATTTAAGTTACTACAAGAATTTTCTTTCACAGCCTTTTAAAAAAACAACCTTCAAAGTAAGCCTGACATTTAAAATACAAGTTTTTATATTATATAAATCATGAGACACGGGATTTAGGTCCAGCACTTACATAGAGGTGCCTTGATTTGAGGCAACAAAATTTCTCAAGCTCTTCTAGCAACGGTTAGAAAAGTACTTCAGCATGAGGAGGGAAACAAAAGCTGCAAATTAAAGCCACAGCTCTTCTTTTTCCTCAGACAGATCAGCCGACACACTGCAATGGCCCTTACGAGCACCTGGATTAGGAAGTTTACTGTTCCCAGAATTAGATGTATGAGCTACTGCTGCTTTTCTGGGAAAAGGAAAAAGAAATTATAACTTTATCCAGCTATCTGCCCACCAAGCAGCTCCAAAAAGCTGCAAAATGTGAGAAAGACGACAGTCAAAGGATGCTGTAACCTGCTGCTGCTATGAAGTGTGAAGTTGCACCCCATCTCCAGCACCAAGCCTGACTGAAGAGGACTCTGCCTGTCACCACCTCAATCCTCCTCGGTGTGCTAATCTTGCTGCTTGCACAGCTTTCTCCATAAAGTCAGATCATCAGTGACATGATTCAAGATTTTTAAAACAAAAAAAAGCAAACCCCCTGGTCTGTATGAGGAGCAACTAGTTACATCTGGCGTGACCAACATATATATCTTTTTAGTAACTTTTTACTATTCCTCTCTAAACTCCTCATTATTTCAAATATCCATATATTTACTGTTTGCTATGAGGAAGAAATAATGCCTGATTACACACAACTCTGTCATTTGGTATCAGGTTTATTTATTCGTTGAGAAATTTCAATCCAAGTTGTACCAGCAGATCATTTTTTTCTCATGTAGTCTTTTTCTTCTATAAAAACTCTGCTTTTCACTGAGTATTTTTGTTTAGCATGAAAAATTCAGCTATCTGAAAAGATTTCGGGCGTGAACCAAAAGCTACTTCAATTCAGAAATGCTGCTGAGATGTCTCCCCGGGAGTATAGCATGGGGTGCTTTGTATCCCCACTTTCCTCGAACAGCCCACAGTTCCCCACACACACTTAGCTACAGTGAGAGCAAAAAACCAAATTTTCCCTGTCACCAAGACTTTGCCATGTCCTCTGCCTTGCGTGTGAAGTAATCTTGTGCCCAAATGCCCAGAGAAATGATCTTTCAAACCACTGCATCTCGTCACCTTTACACACCAGATCCCAGCATATGAATTGTGTTCAGCTCCTGACTATTTACACAGAGGATACTCTCTGCGTCGTGTGCTCACCCGAGGTTTTGTAGAAGAGCACCATATCGGAGAAATTTGGATTTTACAAATTTGTCATACTCACTGGTTTTCTTATTCTGTATTCACCACTTAGATGCTATTGATAACAACCTGGAGGATGGGCACACTTTCTCAACCTTTTTGCTCCTCTCAATTACACTAACACTACAACCACACTCAACTGAAAAAAGAGGGAAGAGAAACCAGAGACTGATCCCAAATCAAGAGGAGTCTTCTCTTCCTTGCTGTGTTGTGACATTTCTGCTTTAGTCTACCATGTGCTCTGAGGCAACGGTATCTACAGCGGATTCCTCAAAGATCTACTGATTTCTTCCTGACATACACCTGATTTCACAACTCGGGACGAAGTCATAAAAATCCTGCTAAATTAACCTCTTTTATCTAACTCATGTCATTAACAAATTTTGAATAGGTGTTAATCACAACCTTTGCCAAACCATCCTTTCTGCGACAACACCAAAAGGTGCATGGCAAAAACAGGCATTGTGGAACAAGGTTAGGATACGTTCAAAACAAATGCATGTATATTAGTGACCCAAAACCAATTACTCTGGATACAGAAACCACTCTGACACCATCCTGCAGTGCCACCAGGAACTAACATTAGGATAATCCTATTCTAATGTTTCTGACCCAAATGGGATTACATTCACTGCCTTTCCATGTTTGTCACAACTTTTCTTGGATGTTCCTACCAGGCTCAGGAGGGTGCCTGGCAGCAGACTGAAACAAAGTGCTCAGAGGCTAGAAATAACAGCTTGGATTATACATATAATCCACACAGATGAGGCTGTTCAGATACAAGGAGTTCTCCGGCTTGTACAATCCTGTACCCTGAATTCACCCATGCCTTTTCTAGGCTGGGACTGTGAAGCTTTTGGGAAATCTCAGTGGAAATTCACAGGGCTCAGGCATACTAGAGAACTGCTGGACACTACTGAGCAATGCATTCTTTCAAATGTAAATGGACAAAAGACGGTCATAAGTGTCAGGGAAATGTAAAAAAGAAAAAGAAAAGAAAAAAAAGAATATGAAAATTTGGGCCTCCTTACCCGTCATACAGTCTTTGTTCTGTGTCAAGGGGTTCTATTTGCTTCCTTCACTGGCACAAACAAAATTATTCCCATTAGCCCCAAGGAGAGGTGACAGCTAGCTACGCAAGCGAGAGATGGATTCTGTTCTGCATCACACAAAATCAACAAAATAGTCAAATGTGTTCTAGCTCAACAACTGTCTTCATCATTTCTTTTATTTGCACTGATAACAATGATGATGTGATAAAAGAAGTCAAACGAACACAGCACAACTACCATGTCAGGTGGTTGAGAGAAGTCCCTGGCATGAAGCTGGGAAATTTATTTGGTTTATGTTGCTGACAATACTATAAAAGAAACTGAAAAGTAATTTTTGTAGAATTACTTATCAACAACACTGTCCTAGCTTCTGACAGGCCCTATCCATCTAGGTTAGGGAGATTTAAATTGAAGTAAAACATCTTCCTTCAGTAGAGATGCTGATTACTTGAGACAAGACTAGAGAAACTAAGCCATTACATAACTTTCCTCCTGTATTTTTGATGTGGCATATGCGGTTCACAAGAATAGTTTCAACTTAATGCACTTGATAAATTTTGAATCAGGCTAACTCTGATTTAACGAAACAGCAGAGCATTTTAACAAAAAAAATTAAGTATCATCAGCCGAAAGACTTGGCATTTCTCATTTATTTTGCAAGAACAAAGAGGCTGCTGCAAACATTCATTTCAAAAAATTATGTTGCAACTCTCCCATACTTCTGATACTTGTTGAAGGATATTGCTGCTAAACTTTTTTTGGGGGTAATCATTTGTCCATTTATGATTTTTTTAAAAAAAAATCTTTCAATCTTTGTCAAAAAGGACAATAAAGAAGGAACTGGATAAAATACAGATAAATGCATTAGTATGAGTTAAAAATTAAAAGTGTCCATCAAGTATGATTTTTTTTAATGGAAAAACCTTTTCCCCGTGCAAAATAAAACAAATCTAAATCTATCCATGGAAAACGCATGTATCTGTGATATCATTGACTCACAGATAGGTTTGGGTTGGAAGGGACCTTTAAAGACCATCTAATTCCAACCCTCCCGCCACGGGAAGGGAAACCTTCCACTAGAGCAGGTTGCTCAAAGCCCCATCCAACCTGGCCTTGAACTTTTCCAATGATGGGGCAAGGTTGTATATCAGAGGAAACTATCCAAATATAACTAATGTAATATATTTACTGTACCATTATTGCTAATGCTATACTACTTTATATAATAATAATTCTAAAAAAAAAAAAAATCAGAAAAAGCATTCCTCTTCTATTTCCCAGTGATATAAATACAAAACAAAACTGTCATGACTTGAACTGGCTGGAATTATAAGAATTCACCTTGCCTCTGAAGCCAGCAGAAGGTCTGACACCAGTTGCAGGTGAAGGATCAGAGCTTTATCACAGGAGTTACAGCCACCCCCACGCTATGCTTAAGCAATGAAACAAGCCAATCCATAACCCAGATGGTTCACGGCAGGTATCATGCAACCCTCCTTTTTCTGTTCAGCAATAAAAAGCAATGGCAAAGAAACAATCATGCGGCATCTCACCTCGCTATCTTGTCACTGCAGGACATGGTAAGTAGCCTTTCTCCTTGCAACACGCCATCCCATGTCTGGATAGTGGTAGTAGAGCGCACGGGGATGGTCCCTTCCCCAGATTCTATTTTTGTCCGTAGCTGTCCTCTTGCTTTGCGGTTTGGATGCCTGTCCCCTTGATCTAAACGACAAATATCACTTACAATCAGATGAGGAACATTCTTAAAGTGTTTTACAGACAGCATTACAATAAGAAGAGTCGATTAAAGGTGTTTGCCTGCATAACTGCTGGCTCACGTAATAATTTCTATTGCTCCTTGCAAATTAGCTACAGCATCAACATCTCCCACAAGTACAGTCTTCTAAAACACACTTGCAAGTAAACCAAGCTTTCCACGAAGAAGCAGTATGCAGCAGGTAACTCCTTCAACTCTGTTCGGCGTGTTACGGCGTTAGAATGAAGTTAATGGACAGAACAGGAAAGGGGCAGGCAGGCAACCACCATTAAAAGATGAAAACAGTGAAACGGTTCAGTTAGTTCTGTACAAATACTTGCTGACTCACTGGCTTATCTCGGCTACCATTCAGCCTCTTCAAGACCACATGGTGGATCAGTCTATACTTAACTTCTACCACACAGGAAGAACAGCTCAGATTTTTATTGAAGAGATCTTTGTCTAACACACATCTACACTAAAAGGAAAGAAGACACCTAAATTTTAACTGTGCTGCTTGTACATGCTCAAAGAATACTTTAAACTCCCTTGCTTGAGTAGGACTGCTGTCATACCCTCCTGTGCTGCTTCGTGGGGTGAGAAAATCCTAGCGTCGCCACAAGGAGATGTGCTGATATAGAGATGAAACTGCACATTCTCCTTCAGCTTAAACCCGCCTCGTTCCGACTTGATAAAAATGGATTTTTGTTGATCTTCTTTATTGCTGAAACAGAGAATAAAGCTAGAGTCAAAACTGACATTAACACATAAATAACCATAAGCTGGGCAGTCTTAATAGGTATGAAAAACAAACACAGGACCTCTGGAAATTTTAGAGGGTAAATCTAACAGTTATTAAAATTAGCAAAATTAAAAGACCGAGACAAGAAATAGAGAGCCCTTGACACCCTCAGACGTCAAGAGCTTTCAGGCACTTACAAGCAAATGAAACATCACCACCTCTCAGCCCACTTGAGACTACTTTGATTTACATGTTTACAGTTTACAAAATGATTCCCAATTATTTTTTCTGTCCTCCCCTCTCATGATTGACACTAACCGAATACACGTTTTGTTAAAGTCAAATTTTAGGGCAAAGGGCCCGAGTTCTAAAGTAAACACCCTAATGCAACAGGACAAGTGTTTCATACTGAAATAATTAAGACAGATGTTTTAGACAGACAGCTTCTCAGCTCTGTGCGATTAGCTCATCTTCGTTTTCCCTCCAGCTTACCTTAAATAAAGCTCAAGTTGTGTATACAGGAATTTAAGCAGGCACCGGCGAGATACAATTTCCGCATGGCAATCATTTAATGCAAGACCACGATCACTCATGTATTCACCATTGATGCATTTTGTTCCTGTAGAAACACTTATTACCAGGGCATCTTTCACATCTGTACCTGCAAAACAAAATTTCGGGAAGAAGACACAATTAAAATCACAAATAATCTAGCAAGTGATCTTCTTGCAGAACCCCAACAAGGCTTCTTTTTTCGTTTGTTTGCTTCTATTCATTTTTTTTTTCCTTCTGATACTTTCTTCAAAGCAAAAGTTTCACTCAGCCATACCCAACCTGTACAAACACGGACTACGGTTCTTATGATTTCTTCCTGTTGGAGTTCAGACAAGTTAGAAACTGAAAACCTGCAGGGAAAAATTGCTGCTTCAGGAAGAGTTATTTAAGCCTGAGCTCCAAAGACGGTGCTTTCTTCCTGAGCCCCAGGCAGCCAGCTAGCTTCCAGCATGTACCTTCTGGCCACCTATGCAGATATTCACAGCGACTTTAGATATCAGCATGTTATGGAAGGGTATTAAGCCAGCAACTGGAAAGGTAAGGTTAGGGAATGAAGAAGTTTAAATGCTTAAACCACTGTAAAGCTTATCAGCAGTATAATGCTTCTAAAAGTGTAGCTCCTGGCATTAAACCATTTTGTACAATAGAATTAAAAAAATATTTGTGGTGTTTTCTATACAGAGAACTATTTTTATCAAAGAAAAAAACCCAAAGGTCAGCTGCATGATGAATTCAGAGAGACAGGTCAAAATATTATAACCCTCTAGCAAAACTGTCATCAAAAAAAGCCCCACCAAGCCACACTAATTTCTCTGAAGCTCTCCAGGTCTCGCCAGAAGAGACAAATAGCAGTCAAGCCCTGCCAAATGCCTTCCGCTGCCTTCCTCCCACAGAATAGTTTCTGCAATGTAGAAAAGCAGAAAACTCTCTTTCACTGCACCCCAAGCACTTGAGCTGAGGATCCTCCCATAGAACCACCTGGCTGCGGGATGGCAGTGCTGATACAAAGAGTGTAACCAGCAATTAGCAAGGGAATTGGTAACGGAATAACTGAAAAGGTAAGTGACACATGGGTTGTTCAAGCTCTCACTCCTGATGAAAAATACAGCCTAAAAAAAAAAAGAAGAACCTTTGCCTGGCTGCACCCTCCTGCCCGCAAGGTTGGAGAAGACCATCATGGACAAGGAAGGAGCCACTTCACTCTACAAACACAAGGCTGTGCAATGGGGTCATCTAATTCAAGGGGTTCCTCAGACACATATCCATGCAAAGATGGGTTTCTAATTCTATGTAAAGCCAATTCTTCAGTTAATCACAACGTATTCACATGCTACTTATGTCTTAACTGTAGTCACGCGGCTTTTCTGGGAATTGTGGACACAGGACTGTAATTAATATAAAATCTTGCTAAATATCATAAATACCTTAAATAAAACTATAGCATGCTCCTCACAGTGCTTTGCATTTGGGGCTAAAATGGTGTTTGTACCACATAAATGTTTTGGCTGTCACTGAGTAGCACTTGAGGAATGTCAAAGCTCTCTCTCCAAACCTACTAAAGGCCAGTGTGCTGGGAATGGGCACCAGACTGGGAGGGGACACAGCCAGCCCAGCTGAATGACAGTGACTGAGGGATGCCCCACGCCGTAAGCGCTGTGCTCAGCAGTAAGAGCTGAGGGAAAGGCACAGAGGATGTTTGAGATTACACCACTGGTCTACCCACAAATCTTCGCCGCTCTCTGCTTCTGTCTTCTCCCCCCGCCCCAAGAGTGAGGGCAGCAAGCTTTTTTTTTTGGCTACAAGTAGTTGAATTTCTTGTTCTGAATACTGTATTTATATAGAAGTACAAAATGAATAAAAGATGGCCTTAGAGTGTAAGGACTATACAAGGTGGAGGAAAATGGCAGGAAAATGCCTAGTGTATTGCAGCAAGTATATATTGGCTGGGCTCCAACCAAGTAAGATTTGTGTGGAGTAGATCTAAAGATCAAAACCCTGCTAATAATTATAAAAACGCGGAGTTGTGATTGACATATGCTGAAACTACAGTTAATAATGTTTGCGGTGACTCAGTATATTTGCCACTTTTTCTGCTTTAATTTTGCAAAGCAGTCATGAGTGAGAGGCAAAGCTGATCTGTAACAATACTGCAGATAACAAAAACGTGCCTTAAGAGACGGGAGTTTCTGGTTGCTTTTTTGCTCTTTTCTTCTTGCTGTCCTTTACTAGTTGCCTGTCCAGGAAGTGAGGATGACAGAGGCAATTTTAACAAGAGACCTGTGGTCTGGCAGACACTTTTCTCATTAGTGCAAGTAGAAATTCTTGCCCTCAAAGACTAGTGAGCTGATGCTGCAGTATTGCAAATGATTAAAAAGAATAAAATCAAGCCCCAGTGGTAAATAGGAGGGATAACCAAGCAGAATCACAGAATCACAGAATAAATCACAGAATGTCAGGGGTTGGAAGGAACCTCAAAAGATCACCCAGTCCGGCCCCCCTGCCAGAGCAGGATCACCTACAGTAGGTCACACAGGAACACGTCCAGGCGGGTTTCGAATGTCTCCAGAGAAGGAGACTCCACACCTTCCCTGGGCAGCCTGTGCCAGGGCTCTGTCACCCTCACTGTGAAAAAGTTTTTCCTGATATTTTTGTGGAACCTCCTATGTTACAGCTTGTACCCATTGCCCCTTGTCCTCTCATTGGACATCCCTGAAAAGAGCCTGGCTCCATCCTCCTGACACTCCCCCTTGACATGTTTATAAACATTTATGAGGTCACCCCTCAGCCTCCTCTTCTCCAAGCTAAAGAGACCCAGCTCCTTCAGCCTTTCCTCATAAGGGAGATGTCCCACTCCCTTAATCATCTTTGGGGCTCTGTGCTGGACTCTCTCCAGCAGTTCCCTGTCTCTCTTGAGCTGAGGGGCCCAGAACTGGACACAATATTCCACATGTGGCCTCACCAGGGCAGAGCAGAGGGGCAGAAGGACCTCTCTCGGCCTTGCTACTCCCCTTCTAATACACCCCAGGATGCCATTGGCCTTCTTGGCCACAAGGGCACATTGCTGGCTCATGGCCATCCTGCTGGCCACCAGCACCCCCAGGTCCCTTTCCCCTGCACTGCTCTCCAGCAGGGCAGTCTCCAACCTGTACTGGCACATGGGGTTATTCTTTCCCAAGTGCAAGACTCTACACTTGCTCTTGTTGAACTTCATCAGATGAAATGTTTCAGTGAGGAGATGGCATGGGAAGCTAAGGAGGAAAAAAGAGCATGGCTTTTCGGGCTGGGACAAAGGCTGGAAATTGTTGAAAATGTTCTATGATTCTAAGCGACAGGCTGGCTGGGTGTTTGACTGCTGGCCAGGGTCAGCCCACCACGGATGTCTTGCAACAGAGTTTGTGCCACACTGCCCCCCTGTCACGCTCCCCTGTCCATGGATGGTGACATGGCAGAGCACGGATCTCGTGCCAGCAGAGAGCCACGACGTCGCTGCTGCTTGTACTTGCACGCCAGTGTCAGCTGCCAAAACACCAGTTGCGTTCTTCAGGTATTTTTACTAGAATGACTGAAACGCAAAAGACTAAGAATAAAACACAGTAAGAACAACAAAGTACAAAACCTCGAAAACTTGGAAAGCAAGTGTAATTTCTTACATAATATGCTAAAAACCCAAGAAAAGCCATCTGTGTGACCAATGCGGTAAAATTTAGATTTACTTTCAAAAAGTTGCAGGGTTAATTTTAAAAGGTACATGTATTTTGTAGACCATGAGTTATCTCAGATGTCTCAGTCAGTCAGAAGACAGGAACTCTGTGAAAACACAAGTATTGTAGGTCTAATTTTCCTGTAATTACCTTTAGTCAAGATTTAATTGTGCGCCTTAAGAGATTAACCAGTAAAAATATATTTCAACACTGGTTGACTGAAAAAAGATAGTTTCCTAGAATGCAAACAGAACTTCTGTATTTAAGGAGTTAAAATAATATATTTTGTTTTTTATTTACCTGTTGTCATGACAATTCCAGCAAGGACTTTTCTACGTGCATGTGGAGATGTGAAATTTTCTGTCAAATCACTGAATTTATCTACAACCAAGCGTGCAACAGCATCAGCTAAAACCTGTAGGATCACACAGAAGCGCACATTAGAAAAATAAACAGGTAATTTCAAAATTACAGCAGCATTAGGTTATAAAGATTTGCACTTTTAAATGATCTGACATAATAAATGGAACGAGTTTTTGTTGTTCCCATTAAAAATGGACATTGAGGCATCAGCAGGATGTCGAGGAGGCGGCTGGGTCCGATTTTCAGGTATACTGAGCATTCGCAGCTCTTTACAAGTGGAAGCAGAGCTCTGCTGTATGCTCCACGTCTATTAAAACAGGGTCAGTCAGCCCTAAGCCAAGTATCAAAGCACCCAATGCTCATGATCGTTATGAACATTTGAGGCTTAGGAGAACAACTGGATAGACAGATAAGTCTGTACGTTCGTGCTCAAAACTCAAAACACATCATTTCAGTATCCTCAACATTGGACCTGACAAGAAGATTGAAGCGCAAAAAAACAGACTCCTCAAACCAACATGTAAACTTTTTATAACAAACAAATTCATTATTTAGCTATTACATAAGTAAGAACGAATCTGTTTTCAACCCTGGTTAAACACTGTCTGTATCTTATTTTTACAAGACATATTCAAATTTCGGAATAGAAATGTCAACGTATAACCCAGAATAAGCTCTCTCTCAAAATCAGGAAGGACTTAGCTCTTTCACCTTCAGGAAAACTTGAACAATAACAGTCATAGCCTTGTATCTTGCCAGCAGGGTTAAGGAGCAACATCGGTCCGGAGGGCTAACTTCTAATGTTAAGAAGAACTTCAAAATACCAGCCCTGCTCTTGTTGATCGATGCTGCAGGTAATCTCACCTGCCGTTTTTAAGGCAGTTGGAATTCTAACAACTAGGAGAGATGAGTAAAGATTAAATCCTTGGATTTTCACCTGGAAAAAACCTGACATCTGGGGCAATCTACACAAACACAGATGGTGTGACCAGCAGTCCTAAGGCTGGCAGGAGAGACAGGGCAGCCCTTCCCCACCCTTCTGCCACCAGCACCGGGACCAGCAGCTGGAGAGGAGCGGACAGCCCTTGCCTACCCTGGAGTATCGTTTTCTTCATGACACTCACAAGAATCAAAAGCCTAGATATAACGTGGAGGTGCTCTCAGTGTTAACTTCCTTCTGGAAAAGCTTTAGCAGCCAAGGAAGCAGTAATTAAAGCTCACATGTTGTGATTTTGGAGCTTGACATCGTTTTCCAAGAATCTGTCTGGAAACAGCCACCAGCAGCCAGTGGTAACTGAGGTCACATCTGCACCAGGTGTTGGTCAACGTTCTGCAATTACACAACTTGTAGAGTCCAAAGATTCTTGACATTGCAAATAGAAATTTTCTTGATGCATTTGAAGGGACTGCAACTCAGAAAATTCTTACCAACAGATGGAGAAATTTTTCAGGAACGCAATTTTGCTCAAAGGCTATGAAGGTGTCTGGTCAGGCACTGATTTTCAAAAAAGGTCTTTTTGTTGCTGGACCCAAAATTGTGTTACAGTCCGTGCTCTGACAGCACCATGACCACGCAGCGCAAAAATCTGCGTTTAACTCTGCTAGTACTTACCTAACACAGAAAGCTTTTGTAAATATACAAAAGAAAAACAACGAGCAACAGTTTTATTACCACCCTGGGTTTGGAAATGGAAAACCAATAGGCAAAAGGCTTAAATTATTTACTCTCCCACAGCCACACAGGCAGGGCCAAGAAGGAAGAGTCCCCATTCCAGTGTTTTATCCATAGTCCCACTGCATGATCATGGATACTGCCTCCCAGCTCCAAGTTTTATGCTCTCATTTCTGGAATATATGTATTTTTCTGCTCTACCTTACATCATGATGTGCTGCACAGAAGAACATGTCTGACAGCTGACAAACTACCAGGCAATGTAAAATTGTGCTGAATGACATTATGACAGAATAATATACTAGTGAAACACACATTTCCAAACAGGGATGGACCTGATCCACAAAGAGAATATATGCTTCAGAGAGGCTTCAAAGCCTGCCAGAAAGGCTTGACATAGATGTAATAAACATGTAATAAAACACCTCTTCTCCAAAAAAAAAGAAGAAAGAAAAAAAAAAGAGCATTAAGGCTGATAACTGGAGGAGTATTCTCCAATGATGAGCTTTTTCAAAAAAAAATCCTACTTTTTTCACATAATAAGCAAAGTGGAGGAGACTGTGGTGTAGGTATACAACTGAAAGCACAGTGAGTCCCTCTGGGAAGATGTAAGCTGGCACAGAAGGATGGGATGGGGCTGCATCTCCAACAGTGTGGAACTAAGCTGCTGGGAAGAAAACCTGAAAACGCTTGAATGAATATGAAGCCAGGCACTGGGCAGGGTTGATAAGAAGGACTAAGCAGAACTCAAGAGAGAAAATGACTGCTGGAGATGCAAACAATATGGGAGGAATGCTAGGGTGGGGGGGGAAATATCCACCAGAAAACAGGCAGATTTATTAACGATTTATATATACTTGAAACTCAAGTTGCATGATAACAGGTGGGTGGTGAGGAATAAACACTATTAACACTATTACTAAGGTTTTGGTCTTTTATAACAATACTCACATGATACATCAGAAGAATTATCCTTTTCTTCCAGGTGGTCTACTACATTAACATAGTTAAGAGTTACGAAGAACATGGAAGAAATGGGAATAAGGCAGGCTAGGAACAGATCACTGTAGGGGACTTACTGGCCTTGCTGTCCTCCTCTCAAAACCAAGGACTTGAAACTGTCTCCACATGAAGCCCAGGCCAGTGATCCGCCTAAGTAAGGATCTTTCACTTCTCATTCTGACTCTACACGCTTTCATACATATAAATATTAATTGGAACAGAAATTGAACTCCAGTCTCACCTTCCCACTGACTGCCCTAACATCTGACACACTGTTCCTCTACGCCCGCTCCTGCAGTTAATCACTATTCAGAGCTGGGTAATTCAAAAAAGGAAAGACCTAAAATAGCTGACAGTTTGCTCATTAAGGCGTGTGAGCTCAAAGCTATTTTTGGGTGCATTGTTCCTTTCTCTGATGAAGTTACAGAGAACCCACTTCTTTTCCACACATACGGACTGATTTTGGTTAACATGCGCCTTGTAGCGATGTTGGATCTCCAGCGATCCTTCTCAAGCACAAACGTTCTCCCTCGGCTTTATTTCTTCTTACCTTCATAGTTCAAATCTTACGTGAACCTGCACAAGCTGATGAGCAGTGGCAGTGCTCACAGTAAGTAAAAACAAATTCAGCCAGGTCCAATACCTCTCCTCTGACAGTAATCAGCACATACAACTCAGAGAGGGCAGAAACGTATCTACATTAATAAAATTAGTTTCTATTGCTCCAAAGTTTCCTGTATTTATTTAAAGAAAGTCCTGCCTGGCAGGAGAGTCGCTCGCTGCTTATGCAGATGTATCTTTTACATTTCTTCCAATTCCACACCAATTACTCCAACATATAATTCATTTATTCCAACAAATATATTCAGCAATATACTTTTGCTAGCTTCAAATCTGCTACATTCTTGCTCTGCACATACTAAGCAGTCTGCTGCTATAAACTGCCTTAAGCTCTACAGTGCCTCTGCGGAAGCAGCTTTCCCAGATCTCCAACCATTTTCATCATTAATTTGTACATCTTTTCTATATTTGAATAATTCTTCTACATTTTTTTTTTATAAAGACATGAAAAATAATGAAGAAATAGGGAAGTCCAACAGAGCACCTGCCGGTCCTGAGACGTCCAGGGATGCCTTCGTCCCATCTCCTGAGATGTCCAAGGTGATGCTCAGCAGTGGGACCAGCTCTGCGGGTGGAGATGGCCTCAGCCAGCACCAGCATCCCCCGTAAACATCCCCCTTCCCAGCGCTGAGGCTGCTGCCAGGGACATGGCACCAGGCACGGGCCAACGTGTGCGAAGGAGCTTTTGCCTGGCCTGGTGCGGCTCTTGCTGTGGCTGAGTGCTCAACACTACTCTTTGTCCCAGAAATCAGACTGGTACTTGGCACTAACTCTTCTCAAAAACCTGCCCGCATCAACTTCCATGCTTCATCTATGAACATGAGACCCCTTTGTTTTCAGAAGTGATTTTATAAGACTGTTCACACCTCAGCATTTTCTCCAGTTCTCATCACCTACCAACTCTGCAGACTTATGACAAGCCACACATTTAAATTTTTTAATTATATTAATGTAAGTATGCTGAAACACGCATTTTCTGTCTGTGGAAAATAGTAAAACTTTAAGGACACCCATTTTTTGGGCCCTTGATATGTCCTGTGGCTTAGTGCAGAACACAAGACACGTCCTTGCATCAAGTGGTCAGAGGATGGCTACTAATTTACTAACCATAAAAATGTTTGTTCTGGAGAGGCACATCTCTACAATGCAAGACTGACAACCTCTTTCATTTTAACATGCTTGCTGCCAAGGTGATAACAGTACAAGGGTTGATTTTTCTCAGCAGAACATTTTCCTCCGCTCCAAAGCACATGTTGAGTCACTTACTGGCTTTAACTCACTTGCCCAGCAAAGAAAGACTTTCCTCACCGCAGGCAACGTTGCTTCATCCCTCAGAAAAGGTCACGCTGTAAGCAAGCAGACAAGCTTGCTTTGCCACTGGTTTTACATGTATTAAACCACGGGATCAGCGCCTTGATAACCCACTCTGCAGACCATAAGATTATACCCATGCCCATTTTGTAAGCTCACCTGCCCTTCTGTGCCATCTGAAAGCTTGCACGTGTATTTCCACATTTAATTTTCCTCGAAGTGTCTGCAGCTATCGGGAGTCGTTGGATCAGAGATACCCATTTCAGCCAATACTCACAACCACCACTGGAGCGGGGATCATCTCTACCTCTCAACTCTTTCTGCTCTACCTTTTTTTTTTTTCATGAGGCACCATGAATCAACACACCAGCTACAGGCAGGTTTTGAACCTGTCGCCCAGGAACACAATTCTGACGTCTTCATTGGCACAACTACCCCGTACTTTTGCAATTTTCACTAAGCGTTTGGTGTTTGGATATTTCCTCCCCTTCTGTGCTTCCAGCTTCTAACGCAATCAGCATTTTATATGATGTATGGGTTATAACAAATCCCACCCTCATTTATATCATTCCTGTACTCTACAATGTTTGTGACTTCACCCACTTTAGGATTATCTCCAAACTTAACATCTTTACACGTTCTGTGTAAACACTCTATGAAAAAATAAAACAACTCACAGAGTTAAAAAAAAAAAAGGAAGATAAATAAAGCAGGGCCTGAAAACATCACAAATGCTTAAATTCGTTATTAATCATTAATACCTACCAGATGAAATCACTAATATGTGACAGACCTGATATAATTCCATTAACCTGCCACCTAATTATAATTAAGAGTAATACAATACAGCAAAGTGCAGAAAGGATGACGACATCCTGATGACAAGTTGTTCAAAAGCCTCTGAATAAGTAAGTAACTTCGGACTGGGTCTACACGAGGCAGCACCAGCAACCTCCTCCTTCCCACCCAGCACGTCCCAAAGCCCACTGGGCTCTTCCCCACACCAGAGTAGCCTTTTTTGGTGCACACCTGTAAGACAGGTGAAACGCATGCTAGCCCTGGGGCATGCTTTGTTGTACACAATACAGGTATGGTAGGAGCACTGGAAAAAACTAAAAATAGTGTTTGCATGGGCTCCTTTTTTGTTATTTAATACTGTACTGTAGGTCCAAATGCCTTGGTCACCCCATAAGCTGTGGGACAGGACTTGGTCAACACCTGACAAAGGCAAGGAGCTCAGAAAAACTCATCACTGCCCAGAGATCCATCAAAGTCCCTTAAAAAAAAAGAGGCTGTGCAAGCTCTTTCATGTTGGGCTGCTGAGCGGAGAAACGACTTAACCTTCTTAGAACGACACCTCTTTCATGTCTCACCTCCTGCTGTTTCCCACTTGCCTATTTCAGTTCAAATTTTCACCATTTTACTGACTCAGGAATTAATAACACATAAATTACCAACAGGGAATTTTTTTTGGTGTCTGAGGCCAAAATCACAGCCAAGAATGAAGTCTGAAATTACTGAATCTATGGAAGAAAATACAACTACCTGAAACAGCATGAAACTAGATTTGAAAGTTAAGGAAATAATCATTAGTAATGCAATAATTGTGCAACATTAAAAGAGAAAGTATATAGGAATTTCTAAATGATGAACATTGTCCATCTATTTTGAGAAAACAACACACTTAAAAGTCACATCTCCTTACACTCTTTAACCCTGTTTTATCAAATCGGACCAGTCTCTTGCATTTTTAATGAAATCTGAAACAATGTTTTTGAGATAAAAAAGGTCAAACCCTTGAAATTCTCAGATAGAAAGTTGCAAAAAAGTCACAAGCAGGTATTTGAATTTAGACAGCCATATAATAGCATTAAAAAAGACTCAAGAGAGGCAGGAATAAGGGGACAGTCAAACAATCATTACTGTACTCTGATTAGAGAGGAACATAAGCAAGCAAACAAGGGAGAATTTTTCTTCATTAAAAAAAACCTACTCCCTTCTAGCTACTTTAAGTTTCTTTGCTGGTATGTTTGCCACTTTCCCTAGTTCATTAGTTATTTAATTTAAACTATTTCTTATCCAGATGTACTTGCCTAAGTAACTAACACATACTTATTAACTCATTTGATCAGAACACAATCCTCTAGGTGACAGCACGTATCTTGGATGCGTGTACTGCAAGTGCGTCAATTATTTAGACCCTGGAAATACACAGCGACTGCATCAGCCTCACTTAATCTGTCCTTGACTTCCACTACTCAGCTCCATTAATGTCAACAATTTCAGTTTGCAGAAGAGAACTATTATCTTCTCCACTAAAAACTGTTGTATCAAATAATAATCTTATAGCAGTAATTCTGACCTGAACTCCATCGAAGTCTTGCTGCCTATGAGAGGCAGCAGTTCAACCTTTCCTCAGCACAAACCATAATCCAAGCTGGCACTGCACTGGGCTTGGTGCTCTCTTACGTGATATGATCAAGCCTGAAAGCATCAGCACCAAAGCTTTCTCTCAGTCCAACAGAACACAAAGAGTTCGTGCAATTGTCAGAATAAGTGGATAAATCACATAATGCATCTATATATAAATGCGTACACACTCGCAGAAGCGAAACAAAGAGCAAAAGCGCTGTTCAAGATGACTTGATGCACACGAATTGACTTGGTCACTACCCAAAGACACCAACAAAACCCCAAGGGCTTCTCACCTGTGGTAAGTGTAACTGGAGCCCCTCGCTGGGAATGGGCTGTCGAGATGGGGTCTGGTCCAGCTGCATGTTAAACAAGGACGCCAAGGCCGACTGAGCGGCCCGAGCTTTTGCCAGCTTCTTATTCCTTCCCGAGCCTTCAAAAGTCTGACCGTCCACTGCCACGGCCATGACAAAGTTTTTGGCGTGGCTCTCCCCGCTCTCCGAGAGAAACTCGTACTTCAGCCCTGGCCGCAGCTCATTGAGGATCATGACGGGGTTCTTCCCGCTGGCGGAAGGGTAGGGCGACGGTGCGGGGAGAGGCGACTGGGAAAGGCCGGTGGCTACGGCTGACGACGGCAAACCATAGTCCCCGCTAGAGCTAAAGGACCCGTCCCCATTGGACCCAAGGTAAAAGGAAGCATCGGAAGGGACCGGCGTTTCAAACCCATTGAAAAGGGTGTCGGGGAAGTCCGCTTGGTCGGAGGTGAAGTCCGTGTTGACTGACAGAGTCCTCCCCATCGCCAGGTGGGCTTCCGAGGCGTTTGGGAACTGGACGAAAGAGCGCAGAGCCTTCTCGGCAGCATGAAGCTTGGCTTTCTTTTTCGTCGGGCCAGACCCCTCGAATACCTGCCCGTTGACTTCAACTGCCATCACAAACATGGGGGCGTGGACCGGCCCTGTCTGGGAGAGGAGTTTGTACTGTAAACCGGGTTTAATCTCATTGAGTTGCATCAGGGCGTTCTTTGGCAGAACAGGGCCGGGTGTTTTCTTCCTCTTCTTGGGGCGAAATTTGGAGTGGCCATTGTTGCCCTCCTCCAAAGGACGCTTTCGGCTGCTGCTGCCACCGCCGTTGGAGAGCTGCGTCCCCTCCCCGGCGCCTTGCCCGCCACCGTCCTTGGGGGGAACGTTGTCAACGTTGCGGTTTTCTTTAACATCGGTGCTGCTCGAACCTGCGGTGCCCAGAAAGAGTAACTTACAATGCCTTCGTTGCAGGATCTTGTAAATGCAAAATTTATAGATTCCTTTATCTCTCTTTGCAACTGGTTAAGTGATGTGTGCTCACAGGTTAAACGTTTTGCAATACCATCAGGGATGATGATAATAATGCAGTACAACCTCTCAGTAGTTCCAGAAGTAACACATTCAAGAACAGTTTTCAAACTATGCATTTGATACAGTCATATAGAGTAAAAAAACACTGCAGCTTATTTTATAATTTTTTTGCATTTAAATCATGCTGGAACAAAATTTCTACTTGTAAGTTACATTTGGCCTGAAAAATGCTTTAAACAAGAAATGTGAGACATAGTAGCATATGCCTACAAAAGAAAGAATCAGTATTAGCAAAAATTATTTGTTAGTAAAATAAGACCAGTACTAGGAGATGGGTATTTAATTCTATCTTATACTTATTTTATTCATGCTGATTTTTTTTTATCAGTGATTTTAGTTGCTGAAATTGAGAAATTCCATAAATAAAATCTCAGCCACAAAAAATTCGGTAGCTTTTTAGTAGACACCTTGAATGAAGAGTGCTTGAATGCTTTTGTTTCTCTTTACCTATTTTGTATTTTCTGAATTCAAACCTTTTTTTACGCTTTTCCTAGACTTTTATCTCATTTCACCTCAGTTTGCTCAGGAAATACAGCTGCCCACTGTGTCAGCATGACCACAAAACTATTTTAAGCATTTCCACAAAGCCTTCTACTAAGAAACTTTATATTTGTTGTTCACAAGCTATTCTGTAACTCTTTGCAAAGCAAGAAAACTGCTGTCACAGCATCACAAACAGAAAAAGCATGAAAAAGGTTCTCCCTGAAGACTATGTAGGATACAAGTGTGACAAATCTGTGCAATCCCAAAAATGATACTGTCATGGGGACGAAAGGCACTGTAATATTAATTTAACGATTTATTTTCTGAACTAGAAAGTTGAGGTAGTGATATGTCAGAGGCATATTTAAGGAATTACATCTGCTGCAACTTGAAAAAATAACTGCTGATTTTTACCCCCAAAAAGAAACTAAGGAAATGAATTATTTGAGCTTTATATTGGCAGTTGTGAAAGAAAAGGCAAATTTAGTAGGTCAAGTGTTTCTAACTCTTGCAAAATTTTAAAATTTCTACATTACACCTACACCAATACTAGGTGATCAATATTAATGGAAATGAGAGCAAACCGAGTGGAAGCTCTCTTTACAGTGACAAATTTCAGTCACGCTTTCAGTCTTCCCTAAGAATCCCCTACCACGCACACATCACTTCGCCCAGGTTGCAAAGCTGACGGAATGGTTACTAAATTTTCATTTATAACATCCTCCAGCAAAAGCTCGATAGGTTACTCCTTTCGGTGCTCAAAGAGAAACAAAGAAGAAAAAGAAAAGATCAAAAGAAAAAGCCAAAGTATGAACACATTTTGTTAAAGCACAGTAGCACAACAAAGAATTGTATAGTACTGAACATTAAATTCCAGTCAATGAAATACACTAAAGAATGAAACACTAAATATTCTGAAGCACTTCATTGCTAGAAATATGAATTTAACATTTGTCTTGTAACATTCAGTCACAAACCATATTGTCTGCAGAACCTGTGTTATAGGACCCCAACTGTCAGTACAGAGTGTTCATGCACATATATTCTTATATATATGTATATACATATATATAAAAGAATATATATATACACACTCATACATATACAGAGAAGGAATCTCAGTACAACAGTGTGAATTTTTAAATCTTTCCTTACACCGAGTTTCTTACCTGAAGCTATAATGTCCAAAAATTACATCTCATCTAAAACACCATTTCTGGAACACTGCTCCTGCTAGTGGCACCACGAATTTGCTATTAACCAACATGACTTTTAGGCTAAACAGAAATAATTTAGTTAACACTAATTACGGCCTCTGTTTTTATCTTACGTCTTTATATGAAGACTACTACCAGTGTCTGTATAAATCACAGAAAGAAAATATGAGTCGCACAGACTCCAGCTGAAAATAAAAAAAGAACTTTTGCATGTAAGTCTGGCAGCCAGGGGAAGTCCTTAATCCATCTCACGACACAGGGAGGGGAAAGGATGTCCTGACAGAGAGCAGGGGACTTGTAGGAAGCAGGAAAGAAACTTGCGTGCTTACCTTGTCTCAATAACAAAGAAGGGCAGAAAAACATGCCTTGCCTGATAACTACTAGGCTTGTTAGATTTGGAGGACCTGCAGGGCGGAAGAAACTAGGAGAGAAAGCGAGCAGGGAGCTACCAGTCGGAGTCAAACCCGGAGACGACGAAGGCAGACAAGTTTCTAAATCGTGGAGGTGATCCAAATCCAAGCCTGGCACGTGATGGAAAGAAAACGACTTTTCGTGCAAACCAGAAGGACCTGGGTTTGTTTCAACCCACAGAGTCACTAGACTGCAAGAAAGAGCAACAGCTGCTCAGGCTGAGGGTGAAGACATGCTTTTGGTGCTTTTCTTTAGCCTGTCCTGCCCGCAGCAATGAGGTCCTGTAATTACCTTAGGACTGGAGAAGAGCTCACAGATTAGTCAAAAAGTGAGGTTAGCTACCACCACCTGTTAAAAGTCAGAGAAGTCATCTCGTTTAATCTTTTCCATATTGATATCGGGGGCAACCCCTCCAGCCCAGCCTCTCCGTGCTGTTCAGAAACAGCTCTCCCTTTCCCAGGCACCTCACCTTGTAAGTTAACAACAGCCTGACAAGCTCATCCTCACCTCACTCAGCTCCCCATCTGTGACAGGGCCACCAGCAGACCCCAGGAAGGGGTATCAAACCAGAGCAAGGATACAGCAGCCCTTCCCAGGGCAGCCTCTCAGCCTGCAGGGAGCCACAGCTCTGGGTTGTCCCAAGGGGCCTGGCAGGGAGACACCGATGGGGCTTTTGCCCCCAGAAACTTTTCAAATTGCTGTTCAAGACCCCATAAATCCTTGGCATCCACAATGTCCTGGGCAAATGTCTTTCACGGTTTCATTACGCTCTGCACGAAAACATCTCTTATTGCTTGGTTTGAACATCCATCCGCAAGCGTCGCTTAATGCATCTATTGTTTTTTATTTGCTATTTTTAAATTTGATGATTCTAACAGCGAACACCCTGTGCTACGCATGATTTTACCAAGATCTCTAATACAACAGGTCTCTCTATACCGCAGGGCTCTAGCATGTCCTGAGGTCATCCTCTTCTCAGAGCAGCCCCTGCATGCTTTCTGACATAGGAGGAGCAAACCCACAGCTGGGTGCATTGGGTATTTGATCTTCTTGCTCTATTTTTCAAACGTTTTCATTCTGATAATATGCTAGTTTAGAGATTGTAAGACTTTGGGGAGTCTCTCACTCCAAAGGAAAGCTCTGGTTGATTCAGGATGTCGTTGCAGTGCAAGCTGGGAGCATCAGTACACAAGAAGAGCAAAATTTTCATAGAATCATAGAATGCATTGGGTTGGAAAGGACCTTTAAAGGTCATCCAGTCCAATCCCCCTGCAGTGAGCAGGGACAGCTTGAACTAGATCAGGTTGCTCAGAGCGCCATCAAGCCTGACCTTGAACGTCTCCAGGGATGGAGCCTCCACCACCTCTCTGGGCAACTTGTGCCTCATTGTAGAGAACTTTTTTCTAACATCTAGTCTAAATCTGCTATGCTCTAGTTTAAAACCACTGCCCCTCATCCTGGTCGCTACACACCCTTGTAAATGTCGCTTTAAAGCAGTGGTTGCGGCAGATGTGCCACACGCCACTCCATGCATGTTGTGAAAACCAGTTTAGACCATCCCAAAGCCTATCAGTGTGATTCGGAGACTGGTAGTAAGCTCTGTGCTGCCAGCATCACGGCCACAATAAGACAGGAAAACAATAACTGTGAATGTTAGAACACTCTAACAAAGTACAAAACATAGAGGAGAGCAGGCAGGAGAAAAGAAATTCTATCTGAACTATAAAAAAAATTTTTTTAAAAAAAAAATCTGTGTTCAGTAACGGATGCTCTTCATTATCCTTTTTTCTTTTCTATTAAACTGTTATTGGAGCTGACAAGTGGCTGTATGTTCATGTTGCAAGTCTTGCTTCAGAAAGGTTACACCGTCTTGGTAGATCTCCTAAACATACTCAAAAATCAAGAGGTTTAAAAACAGCCTAATCCTGGATTTTAAACACATTTAAAGACTGGAAAACGCATAGACTTTAAAGTAAGTTCTCAAGGAATGAATGCTTTAGAAAGCCCTTTGAGGTCCCTGACAGCTGCTTTGTATTCAACACTATAGAGCAGCATTAATACAGATATAAACCCTTGATAATAGGATCCTCTTTTCTTAAACATTAATACTACTCATGATTTAAGAATAAGATATTATTTCGTATGACTAGTTTATTTTCTCGTCACTAAAACTAGTTGGCAGCTTTTGACTAGAGATTTCCCTGATGTCTGTAGAACCTGGCTTGGTACATATCAGAGCTGACAGCATCACATGCCAAAAACCTCAGGGCAAGAAAACTCCTGCCCCTGAAATTGTATTTGAGAGGCTTACAAACTGAAGAGCACTCAAAGAAGGAGCGAGGCACAGGGAATGTTTATGCCAGTAAAGAAAGACTTCTTCCATTTAAGTGCGTTGGTTTTTTTTTTGTTTTATTCCCTGTAATTAAGGTGCTTTATCCATTGGGTAACTTCCAGTACCTGCTTGCTGAGAGACAACACTCCTCCTGCCCCGTCTGATCTGGAGCACTCTTCATTAAATTTAGATGATTCTCAACTGAACCAAAAGGTGTTTCAAGCTACCCTTTATACTATTGTTCTCATTTACTGGCCTAGGGAAAGCCTAAATAAGTAAATTTTTTTATAAAAAAAAAACAGGCAGAAAAAAAAAGAAGTGTGATCTCTTCTGAGCATTTTTTTTTTAAAAGGGAGGAAAAAAAAATCATAGAGGAAGGTCAGGACAGTCACATGGTAGTTTCCGAAGTGTTCTGCAAAACGCCCCCACTCCTCCCTTGCCCATAAAACAATAAGGATAGGCAACAGGGCGTATTTACACCTAGCAAATTATTTAGTTGTGTTGCACTGAGACTTCTGCAGGGTCCTCTGCCTTGACACTGAGGTAATGTGCAGATGGGCTTTGGAACAAATTCCTGGGGCATTCAGAGTGCTGCAGGCGTAACCTCCCCAGAAAGCAACAGAAAATGAAATAAACACGTTCAAAAAAAAAAAAAAACCTAAACAAAAAACAACCCCAACAGATCTCTCCCCAAACCTCTTGCAACATCTTCTCTATGTTCAATGGATAAAGGAAGGAGACCTTAAAGCATGTAGACTGAAATGCTGTATTTTTGCAGAGATATTAACGGAACCTCGGCACTACAATTTTAATTTCGGTTTCTGCACTAGAGAAATTCCAGTGCACCTGCAAGCTGCAAATATTGTATACGCTCACCTTCCTTCTCTGTCAGTACCTCCCCAAAAAGGAGTCAGATAAAATAATACTTCCGATATTGCACTTCATAATTTTAAGAGACATAAAAGTACAGAAAGATCATATTTTTTAAAGAAAGTCTTTGCACGGTCAAGGTGAAGAACTGAAGAATTTTCATTTCTCCCCCCAAAATCTGATGATTCAACCTTACAAATTCGTGATGTTTGTGTGAGCATACAGATGCAGCAAGGTTTTCTTGCACCTTGTATTAACTATGTTCATCCAAGTAGACATGGCTATTTGTAGGTTTTTTTTCCAAAAATACAGTGCAGATGACATCTCAAAACATACTTCTGGGAGCCAACTGTGGTTATACAAATGCAGGCCTCAAACTTATAGCAACTCCATGGAGCCAGTCTCCTGACGAGTCCAAAGTTCAGGGAATAGTTTCCCATTTTGATGCACTAACACACACAAAAAAAACCAAAAAGCAGGCAGAAAAATAAGGATTTCACTTAAGGATCCATAAAATGATGTTTTCTCCAGCTTGGGAAGACATTTTTTACTCATGCTCAGATATCCTCCTTACTGAGATAAGGGCATGTTTTATCCAAAAAATTATCCTAAATGAATTATCCAATTACAGCTCTTACTTTTTTGAAGTCCTCCTTAGGAAGGCCACTTTTAGAAAGAGCTTAAGCATCCGTCTGAAGTAATTTCTTTTATGCCAAGTAAAAAAAAGAGTTAGCAAGCATATTTGAGTTGAGTTCACTGTTTCAGTTGAAGAAGAAGATGCATTCTAGTCCAGATAACACTTATAGATTTTTTTTTGGAGGAGAAAGGGGTGTCATTTGGTTGAGTTTGTTGTCGATTTTTTGTTGTCTTTTTTTTAAACACAATGATTTAACTTTTTTATCTCTCAATTAAAACGCTCTGCAACTCATTCAGATTGAACTACAAGTCTTCTGCTCCTAAGCCTCCTCCACTGCTGGGCTTTGTCAGCTTTGCCAGAGATGCACCATTTAGCCATTGTCACTTAAGGGAAAAACAATTATCTCACATATATATGATTATTTATAATCAGGCACTGCACATCATCATAGCAGCAAGAGAACATTTCTCTCATTCACAAAAGAAGATAGTTGAAAGACCAGTAATAGAAAAATATCTTATAATGTTCTAATGAGAATGCTTTTCTCCACAGGTTATCAGATCTTAATCGTATCATGGAGTTATCAACCTCGCAGCACTTCACCAGCGTATTCATCAAGATGATCACTATATTTTACTATTTTTGTGCTTAAACACACTTCAATAATTCAGTAGCTCAGGGCTGGAACAATCTAGCGAGAGTAATCAGCCATCCAAGACTTGTGTGAGCTCTTCTAGCTCCTCCTCTTGCTTTTTCTTCCTCCATTTCTGCTTCCCCCCATTTATTTTATACATTTCAACCCCATCTGCTTTGTCTCTCCCTTCCTTCTGACTGGTCCCTAACCACTGGCACTGACACTGCTGGTATTCTCTCTGTTCATCATTGCTGGTTTAAAACGGGAAAATATTTTGTTTGATTAGTCAGTTGTTGGAAGCAAAATGTGGGACACAAGGTATAACTAGACCAGCATATAACCACGTGCGTTTAAAACACTTTCAATGCAAAAGCTCCCATTCACTCTTCACTACCATATTTTAAAACAGACAAAGAAATTATTTTAATTTGTGCTTCTGAAGTTTCTTCACAGTCATCCCTGTGCTGGTGAGAAAAAGCAATCTTCAGAAATGATTACACCATTATTACTGTGTAAATAAACTCATCTTACTCATGTTTTCTTCATCATCTACATCCATTGTGAAATATTTTTTCTGGTTTCTTGGTTGGCGGAGACTGCTTCTGCCTGGAAAAGAGAGAGTGGGATATTTAAGATTTAAGGTACCAACATACAAGGTAAAGCATTAAACCTCCTCTAAGAGCAGCAGCCTGGGCACTGGCTTTGCTTAGGGCTGTCCACAGTTTTTGCTCAATTTTCACATATTTTTTCCCCAAAGCGCGTATTTCTGTAGCTGAGGTGCACTCTGCAGAACTGCAAATTTGACAAGGTTTGCAAGAATTTGGGGTTTTGTATGACAAACTACAATATTTTTTTATCTGAAAGCATGTAAACTACTTAATCTCACCACTATTCAGTTTCTTTTTTTTTTTTTAAACTCCATAATAATGTCAAATCCACTCTGCAGGCTGCCACACAGACAGTTTGAGCAGTCCTAATACTGAAGATGCTGGGTTTTTTACCCAACATCAAACTGACCAATGCCTGTTTGGTTAAATCCTCAACGAAGATCCCTCCTAAGGGATGATCACTGACAATCAAAAGATGTAGCCCCATATCAAAGGGCAGAGTGGGTAAGGCAACTCTCTCTCCTGCATGTGGATTCTATTAACCAAAATGTCCAAATATGACATGTAGGTTACCCGACTGAGCAGAAACAGATTCTGTTAACCACAGGACTTTCATTTCATCAAGAAAGACTGATCTAAAGGTGAATGTAAGCATCTGGCATGAAAAACACATAAAACACCTAGCACTTGGTTTGCAAGAACACAACGCTCTCACTCAAATCAAAAGCACTCATTTAAAGGTGATGGGGTTTGTGCTTTGGTTTGAGTTTAATTTTTTTTAATTCCCATTTCAAGGTTTTTTTTCTTGAAAACTAATCAAGTACATAGTATCTGTTGCTTTCTAGGTAATTTCTCCAACCTCATAATGCCACACGCGTTCCAATACTTACCACTGAACCCCCAAACCACATTGGGACTTCTAACAAAAGATCCGTTATTACAGTGAGGAAAAAATATTGGAGTATTAATGGGCTTCATGTTCTTACACTGGAAAGGATCAACCCATGGAA
The DNA here is from genome assembly GCA_020746105.1 of Trogon surrucura. Classification (NCBI taxonomy): domain Eukaryota; kingdom Metazoa; phylum Chordata; class Aves; order Trogoniformes; family Trogonidae; genus Trogon; species Trogon surrucura. The sequence goes on along the minus strand of CM036621.1, from coordinate 45,896,415 downwards.
ATTTTCTTGTTGAATTCTGTGCCTCTGTCTCTTAGCTTTTCTGAAGCACTAACAACTAAGCATTGCTCTTTCTACATTCTGCATTGCAATTTTCTTTTTAAATATAATTTATTGTCTGTTGATTTTTTCCACAATTACATGTTTGGAAGAAGAGAGTAAAGTCCAGTACAAATGCAAAATCATTCTGTGAAAATCTAGTCTTGTGTAACATCTGTAAACTTTGCCTCCTTGTGCTGACAATGAGATTAAATTAAGAATGAGGTTCTACTTTCAAGTGCATCTTTGATCGTACCCCAAAACTATTCTGAATAGCCCACAGAAATCACATGGCAAAACTTCAACCTTTTGTGATTTCAAAAGCACGGGAACCCTGGAAGGCAGGTGACAAAAGTGCTGCTGCTTGGTTTCATGCTGCTGCTCCACGGGCTGGCACAACTTACGGCGCTCAAGTATCTGCTCTACTACGTTTTGCCCTTCCTCCAGTGAGGACACACCATTGTGCCTCTCATCCAGCTGCCAACAGAAAATAACGAGGAACTTCAATGCTCGGAGACTTCTTTAAGTGTCAAGTCAGCACTGATGGAAATCAGACAACAGAGTCCACAGCTACCAAGAAGAGCAACCATATAAACCAACATGGTCATTTGATAAGGTTGACACAAGAAAATTAATGCTCATTTTAACACAGCCACATGCCTGTTCCAGAACGATGAGTATGTTCCATCTCTCTTCCCACCTCTGTGGAAGAATTTAGCTTTAAATCACTCTAGGTTAAAACTGTAGTCAGCTTTAACAAGTAAACAAAAAGCCGAACATTCCACTGATGTTCTTAATGCCCAGATTGCATATTATAGCAATCCCAAGGCGTAATACGCAGTTACCAAGTTTTGCAAAACAGAAATTAGCCATTCCACACTTATTGACTATTTTAGTAGACACTTTGTCCTACGCATGCAAAAGCACTGTGCAAATCCAGGATCTAGGCTTAAACACCACGCATAAAAAAGAAGAAAACAGAAGAATGCCGTTCATTAAGCAAATTTGGTTTTATATTTGCTAACATAAAAGAAAAAAAAAAATCCCACAAAAAACTTCCATCCAAGAATGAAAGACAGGTACAGATACAAAAACGTCGAATGGCTCGACATAACTTGCTCAGTCAAACACTTCAAAACCAGATTTTTGTAAAACTGCAGCTGCTAGCACACAGGTGATTAAAATGTAAATGTTAAACGTAAGTATCAGAAACATCAAGAAACCTGCAGTCCAAAAATAAGTATCGGATACTGAATAACGAAGAAGGATGTCAGGATATACGTGTAGATGTGTAAGTCTGCAACTTTAACACCTGTGCTAAATAATTGCTATTAAGTAATTTAAAACAATTAAATCTGTTTATCCTCAACTAAACAAATCCTCAGCACACTACTATTTGCAACCTTTACAGCTTACCTTTTACAGCAAGAGCTAAGTAGTCCTTACTGAAAATGTAAAATGTGCCTTTAGCAATCATTACACTAATTAATGCTATGCCGCTAACAATAGACAGAGAAAGCAATGTACGTCTATGTTTGTCACCACTACACATGGTTTCAAAAACAAAGCCCAGATGTTTGCGTTCTGAATCTTCCACCACCACCACAACACGTTTATAATCATCCCAGTTTGTGGCCTGAACAAGTGTCTTTGCTCAGGCGAGATGATTCCTTTTCACTCTCCAGCCCCATCTGCAGAAGACACTGATTTAAGTAGCCAAGAGGATTCTGCACAGACCAGGAGGCAGTGATGCAAAAACACACTTCTGGACACCACGAAGCCGTTCAGATTACCCACTTGCCAGAGAGCATAAACTCAGGCAGATTGTAAAAATATGACAAATAAGCAGTAAAACCCCTCGCTGACTGTCACCTGCACTGCAGAATTTCAAGGCACACAGAGCTAAAATACTCGACTTAGAAACACACCACTTTTCCCGAGACTCCCAGAAGCACTTAAACCAAATCACAGAATTTTATTTTACTTTTTAATCCAAAGACTATGCAGAAAATGACTATGCAAACTCCTTTTTACATGCATCATAGCTTTAGGTAAACTGTGGGTTTCAGATTGGCAATGTCTTTTCCACACTCTTGTCATCATTCACCTTGTATACTACAACCTCTTCGCTGGTCCGTAACAAATCCTGTTTTCCATGTAATGTACATATTCAAAGAGCTTCCTGGCCCCTTGCTTCCAGCCTGGGTACAATGCACTCACCCTCTGTGTAGTGAGTCGCTCTCCTTCCTCCATCCCTATCGCTTTACGGAAAACTTGGGCAGCTCTTCACACCCAGCCCAGCTCCATCACCCCTCCCTCATGGCTGTGAGGCCGATTTGAACTTCATGTCACAAAGACGTCGGCCATGACGCTCCTACCAGGCTTTCAAGTGAGCTCCACCACACCAGGAATAAGGTCCCTGTAAGCACCCAGAAAGCTATAATATCATCCTCTCAAATCCTACCCCAAAAGCTCTCTGCTGCTGCAATGATCAGACACTGGGATGCACTGCCCAGGGAAGTGGTGGAGTCACCATCCCTGGCGGTGTTTAAGGAGAGGCTGGATGTGACACTTAGTGCCGTGGTCTGGCCGATGTGATGGTGTTGAGTCATAGGCTGGACTTGATGCTCTCAGAGGTCTTTTCCAGCCTCAATGATTCTGTAATATCCAACAGTCCTAGGAACTGCTACCCAGGAGCAGGTCTGTGAGCCTACACTTCATTGCAAGACCACCTAACACACCATTTATGTTTCCCACCACACCACTAAAACAAATAGGCTTCATCTCCCAAGATGTTCCTGCCTTGTTTGACGCAGCAGGAGACAGCTCCAACCACAGCATCAGAAGACCGCTGACACACGTTGGGTAGACTCAGAGAAAAAATACTCACTATGACCCAGGAGGGATGCAGAGCTTCCCATCACGTTTTACCTCAGCTGCAGGCTACAGCAGCCACAATCCTGGCCCCTTCAGGCCGGCTAGCAGGGTCCCCATCTCATGACAGCCTCTGTCCCAGTACAATAATGAGAGAACAAGCAGACCAGGAACTGAAGTTAGCAGTGTGTTTTACTAAGCAGAGTAAAACAAACAAGTCACCTCAATCACTTGTCACTCGGGTAGAGTTTAGAAGTCAGAAAAAGCCTTTTAAACATACAAGTGGGAGCTAATCAGAGTTTCATTTCTTTATGACTTCAACGGCTTCCGGATTTCATCCACACACCAAAATACACGCCACTGTACTGAACGGGGCAGCAGAGCCACCTCTACCACTTAATACTGAAAAAATTACCAGCCTTTTCACTGCAGGTGACTATATTGCTATGCTAGCGTTTTATGCTGAAAAAGAAATTACAAATGTGTGTTATTTAATGTTGGCAAGTAAGTGATTTAGTGCCTTTCTTGCAGTACCACCCGTCCCTAGGCGCACTGTCACTGGAGGCTGGAGCAGCACAATGCCAAGTACACAAGTGCCAGGAATAACCAACGAATGACAGAAATCTCTACTGAAGGAAGAAGGCACGAGTGAGAGAACTAGGAAGGGAAAACAGTCTTCCAGAGAAAGTCACAGAAATGCCTAGAATTTGGAGGATGCGCATGCCTGAGGGTGCAGGGGGAGGAAAGAAGGACAAGATGCCCCACCTTTCTTTGCTTTTTTGTTGGATTGCTACATAAGTGAAGAGCCAGAGACACCAAGCTCTTGAGATTTCCCCAATCCCAGCTGGGAATCACCATGCTTGGGAAAGACAACAGCCCTTCAGAAAACCTGAGACACTATCCTAGTGTGTACTCCGACCAGAACACAACACGTTCTGGAGGACTCCTGCCAGCAGCCAGGCTCCATGCAATGTAACAGGTCAAGGCGGGCTACCGTGAGATGGGCAAGATCACACCTGTCTGATTCAGGTCTCTGTAAGACCTGGAAACACCCGGCTTACCAATTTCTAACAAAGAAGCGTGTCATGCTTCCACTGCGGCAGCGCCAGCGTGGGCATCTCTCTTGCTCCTGGTCACCGTCATGGCTAAAGCAGATGGACGGAGGGAGGGGAGAGGATCATGCAAATCACATAAGCCTTTTTCCCTTAAAGAGATTAGAAATTCAAGCAGAACTTTTGCTAAACAGGCTACTTCTATTTGCTCTCCAAAAGCTGCTTAAATTTGCTTTCCTGTTACCATAGAGAAACCCAGATTCCAATCCTAATTAACTTTGCACTATCAACAAGGCTATAACACTTGGCATACTAATGTTACCATCAACCAGGTTATCTGGTATGTATATTATGCAGAGTTATGTATAGCAGTTAAGAGGAAACATTTCTCTACAGTAAGTGAAGCAGCAACACTCATTCTGCGTAGATATACAGCTCAGACACCATGGTCAACACACTTGTGAGCGTCAGTCCAGGATAAGTTTTCCTTGTAAATAAATAAGCTACTAGAAAAAGGACCTGGAAGGTTGTTGAAAATTTAATTTTCCTTTTGAGTAAAGATTCTTTTCAGAATTACGTATTTCATTGTGAAACATGAAACAGTAAAACAAAATACTCCCAAGACAGTAAAACGTTTTAAAGGCTTTAGGCAGCTGAGGTATTCCTAAAGACCACAAGCAGCTCCACATCAATTTTAAGAAGCCCAGACTCACCATCACATAACTGAATAAAAATTAAAAGCATGAGCAGGTAGCTGGGAAATTCTTATCTGTGCCCAGAGTCAAGTGTAATTATCACTGTGCCAGGCAAGAGAGATTTTGGGAGTGGGAGCCGATATGAGTATCAGGTCCAGGCCAGAATTGGAAAAAAATAAGCAGAGGTTAGGCTGTCCTTTTGATTTATGGCCCTCAGAAGCGTGATGTCCAGCAACGTCCATCCCTCACAGCCCAGACAGAATGTCACCGCTGCCCTAACGAATATGGTTTTCAAAATTCACACTTGCTGCTGCCCAAATTTGGAGAGAGGGTAGGAAAACGAGCCAGACCTGGGGCACAAGTCAGGCAGCTGGCACAGCAGCAGCCTTGGTCTGTGCCGTTACTCAGATGTTGCTTAAAGCTTAAGTATTTGTTAAGATAAGCTTTTATATGGCTGTTGACTCTAAACACAAGTCTTGGTGCTTTGCTAGGTAGGTTCAGACTTGGTTTAATTTTTCCATTAGTTTTAGCCTTGGTGACTATTTTTGAAGCACAGTGTGGACTTTTTTTTTCCTCCCTCCCAGAAAAAAATAAAAACAAACAAAAAACAACCCACAAAAAAACCCTGCCCAACCCAACAGATAACCAACATTCTTACCAAAGTATTACAGCACCTAATGAAACGTTTTACCGTACTGCTACCTAGATTTGCATTCTATAGCATCAGCACAACTCCAGTGTTACAAGAGAAAATTAGCTGACTGTAATCAACAGGACTTGTAAATAATTGTCACCTTATTTTAGCACATCAAACTGACTCTGGTTACTCCTGCAGCACCACAGCGTGCTCAAGAACAAAAGACTCGGACAACTCCCATCTGAAGTACGAGGAGGTGATGAGCAAGCCTAAGCTGAGCCAGAAGAAAGAAGTGCTGCACAGGTGCCTCACGCTGCCAGACCAGCGACGAACCCTCCCGAGGAGCCGGGTTGTCAGTCTGGGCTCGGCACCACGGCCCCGGAGCTGAACATCCTGCTCCTCCAGCCTGAAGGACAAGCAAGCTCCCATCTGCCAAAGCATAGGTAAACAGGAAATCCAGTTGCACAAATATTTATACAATGTAAACTGTTGATGGCATCACTGAAGTTTCTATGAGACAGGATTTACATAAATATTTATTTTACTTTTTTTCTTTTTGGTAATTTACAAAAGTGTGCTAAACAGATTTTGGAAGTATCAATAAAGAAAACCAGCTAGAAGGACTGACAGTTGAAAGAAGAACTGTAAGGCACTAAGAGATGCGATGCTAGAGTAAAAAAGAATGCAGCCAAACGACACTAAGCCGTCTGTACACGTTTTCTAATGAAGCTTTTTTGTCCTTTTACAGTTTGACCATATGTGTTTAAGAGTTAGACTAAATATATTCTTGGCATATAACGAATTACCATATATTTTCCCAATCCTTTCCTTACAAAAATAATACACTTCAGAAAAGTTAGCAGCATTCAGCACTTTCCTCCAGCACCCAGGACTACAAGAGCAGATGAATTCCTGTGTTGCTCTCCTCACCGTATTTTTGCAGAAGTCACGTAGCACAGACCCCAGGCTAGTCAGCCCCTGCCTTCCCACGCCTTGCTTCCCGAGATGTTGTGCTGCAGGTGCTGAAATTCATCCTGCATGGAGCAAAAAGGGCTCAGAAGAGCATCTCAGGCTGGATTGTGCCACCTCTGCGATCCCACTGCTACATTTCAACTCAACAACGTGTTTTCCCCCTCCGCACAAAGCTATGTGCACACCATCTGCCCAGGCAGGGCACAGTTATAAAAGAACTACTAACATATATATATGTCATATTTTAGCAGACGAGCAGATACAGCTTCTTGGTTCACAGATTCCACAAGCATCCACAGACTCCACTTGCTTGGCAAACAACTGCTCAGCTCATCTAGACTGATCCTACTTGAGCTTACCCTAAAACTGCCCTACCAAGGCTACGATCTTGCAAGCCTTGATGCCTCAAGCAAGAAGCAAAGTACACGTGAAGTATCTCTTAGAGCACTTGAACAGGTCTGCATTTCCCACTATAACTCCCCTCTCCCAAGCACATCGCCAAGGAAAGAGGACTGTGTGTTTTACCAAGTAACACATCACCGATTTCCACTGCGAGTAACTTCTAACAACCACAAGCTGAGAGTCAAAACTACTTTGAAGAGAATTAATTAGATATTAATGAAGTCCAAATAACACCTACTTTTCCTAGCAAACAACATTCAAACAGTACCTATAATATACAGAAGACAGAACTTAGCTGAAGCAGAGAGAATTAACTTCTCAGCACTTTTTGTACACATGTTAAGAGACTAATCTTCCAAACTCGCTCCCACTCATACTTCACAGATTTATTTATTTATTGTATTTTATTTTTCACTTGGCTTCCAGTGGTACAGGACTAGGTAATAAAAAGATTTTTAAAAGCTCTTCCATATAAAATAGAACCCACCTATGCTTTCAAAAATCAGGTGTAGGTGCTTTTCAGAGAAAGGGCTCTGAAGCCAGACTGCTCACTACAGAAAAGAGCTTCCTCTCCTGCCAAGGCATGCTTGGCTGCCTTTGAAATCATTAATAATTCAGTTGTCAGTTCACTTTGAAGAACGAACAGCATTTTTGACTTCTTTGACCTCCCAATCTTTCATTCAAGCGGCTTTCGTAATTCAGCAAAACCGCAATAATAAACTCATTCACTGCCTGTAAATAATCCATTTAGCAACAAACAACCGAAGTCTCCGCGTTGCTCCAGCGTCGAGGCTGGGTAATTGTCGGTGGCATCTGAGCAAGGACAGATTCCAAAAGGACTCCACTGAAGCTGGGCATTTGCCTCCAACAGCAGGTAAGAGGAAACTCTCAAGTTTTGTTCCTAAAAACCTGTTCCGGGCTAACTGACACAACTAGAGTAACAATCTTTGAGAATATTGGAAAGGCTTTTATTTTGGAAATTAAACAAAAATGTAAGAATAAAGGAAGAAGGGAAGTGCTGCTCAGAGATTTACAGAGCTTTCAAAAACAGCAACAAAGAATAATTGACATAAATATTAGTTAACTGATTCGGGTCGGTGCATATACAGCATGTTATATGTGGAAATACGACCGTGGAGAAAGCCTGCTCCTTGGCTGCATGAACTGTTTTCTCTCAGGTATCCTGATAAAATAAATTCAGGTTTCAACTGTACTATGCTGGTGTTAGCAGACAGGATTTGTGCTTTGAACACGGATTGACAAACCAGAGTCCAGCTGTTGGCTAAATACACTCACAAAGGCAGCACACCCTGCAATATTTAGATTACAAGCAGCATTGCAAAACGTTTTCCTTTTCTAAATGCATTACCTGCACTACCAGCCTCCTCAAACAGGAAAACGACATCTAAACGTACACTAATTTAGGTGGAGTCACGAAACAGTACAATATCTTCACATTTGCTGACCCTCTCCTCTTTTTGAAGTCTCTATTTCCTACAGAGCATTTCTAAAGATAGGAGGAACACCAGATGTACTTAAAAATGTACTAGCCAGCACAATAGTATTTGCTTTTATTTCAAGAGACTAGTTGAAAGATTTTTAACTAAATGTTGGTTATAGCAGTAAGCACTATGTAAGTACAGACATAACTGGTGTTTCTTTTGTTTGAATATTCTGTGCCTTCACTGCCCACAAAACAAAGCTGTGGAAGACTCTTGACAGCTATCTTGGTTTATCCTCATAATCGAGGACAAACTAGATATATATTGAAATATACATTGAAACGACAAATTAGAGGCTAATCAATGTTTTATATTAACAGAGAATGGCATAAATTCAAAAAAAGTAACAGTGTTAGAAGAGTAAAAGTCAGAAAGCTGCAGCTTTAAAAAAGTTCAGTATTTGTTAAGACGTACCCTTCCTCAGAACTGTGACAGCTAAGTGAAATGTTGGGAGATGTTGGAGGATCCTGTTCAAATAATTCTTTTAATAAATTTGATTTCTGATAAACCCAAACTGAAAACACTGAAGCTGCACTCAGCAATGAAAAGCTCACCCAAAAACTTGTACATCTGCAATCCCCCAGCAGTCCGTTCGGACCGCGCGGCAATTAAAACACTACCTTTCCGCTCCGATCGCTTCTTCCTCCTCCGTTTACAGCGCTGCCGGACCGTGCAGAAGAGGGTCCCCACGCCCAGAGCTGCGGCTTGAGGAGATGCCATGCAGGATCCTAGAGCCCCCCACCACCAGCCCGCCGGCCAGCCAGCTGCACTCCCGTGCCCCCTCCTCACAAGGTGGCGACGCAGTCCCGAAAGAGGGTTACCCCAGCGTTGCCGTGTGCTCCCTTCCACCCGGGCGAGTCCCTTCCTCAAAGCCCTGCACAGTCCGATGAACCAAGATGAACAAACTGAACAAACGCTGCAGCTCATCCCTACCCGCTGCAGGAGGCACATGTGACAATTAACCCTTCCGTAAGTGAAAGGGGCTGGGAAGGGCAGTATCAAAGACATCCTCGCTACCGGGTGCGGAAAGGCAAATTCATTTTTATTTTGTTATTAAAGAAGGAGGGCAATGCTGTGGTATGGCTTCAGCTTTATACATATCTCAGAAACAAGGAGAAACTAAAGCAAGGAGATGTTTTTACATTCTAGTGCATGAAACCAAGATGCCGTCAGCATCCTTTATAACTGTTTCTCAAGTTCTCAGCTGTGTATTTCACACACTGCCTGGAAATGCACTAAATACATTTGTGAAGAGCAGGAAAACACAGATATTCAAATCTCAGAGAGCAACGTTCTAGTCACACATTTTCCACACGGGGGTTTGCATGCCAGGTCTGAAAGACTTCCCAGCATCAACATGAACTGTAGCATTTATCAGCCTTCTTATAAACAAAAAAGCAACATGTGACATTAGGAACATGTTGCAACATGTGATATTAGGAATAATTTCTTTACCGAGAGGGTTGTCAGGCACTGGAACAGGCTGCCCAGGGAGGCGGTTGAGCCGCCATCCCTGGAGATGTTTAACAGAAGGGTAGAAGTTGCGTGGAAGGACATGGTTTAGTGATGTTGATAGGGCTGGGACAAAAGTTGGACTCGATCTTGAAGGTTTCTTCCAGTTGAAACTGTTCTATGATTCTATGATTATGGGATAAAATGATATTACCACCCTCTTTTCCCAATTTAAGGGTCCTGTGGATCAGCAGCAGAGCCTGAAGGCTGCACCTACCCTTGAATTCTGCTCACAGATCATGGGACAAAAACCATCTTCCAAGAGGGGATGTTTACAGGTGCAAGCTCCTCAGGTTTTCCCCTTTTGTTGTTAAGAGTTAGGAGACTTATCTGACAAGTCACCTCTACCTGCTCTCAGACCTTTGTTTCTCAGTGTATCAGCCCTCGGCAGACGACGAAATCTGGATAAACTCTGGCAGGTGACTTACAGGGACCATCATATTTTGACAAGTAGGCAGGCTGGCACTTTTGGATAAACACTGCCACTGGCATCTTCACTGAGCAGTACTTCACCAACCAAAACCAACGCTCTCAAGTTCACCCCTGGAATCGGGTTAATCTGCTAACAAGGGGCTCCAACTCTCCATCTCCTGCTCCCTCTACCTTCACCTGTTCTTCCGATCCCAGGTACCAGCTTTTTCATCTCCAGTGTGACCGAAAGCTTCTGAGATTGAGTTAACTCACTGGCTGAAATGATTTCTGCAGAAAGCCTAACTGCTAAGGGCTGCAAACTTCCCCACTTCTGAGGAGCCAGACACAGCACTTGTCAAGCGTCCACTTTACCTGGCACTCCTCATAGAACTCATAAGAATAATTTCTCATACATTTAAGTACCCACTAGACCCACTTCAAATCAGGTAAGTTGGAAAACTGCTGGGGGACACAAAGAGTTTGATCACAGAACACAAAAGAAATTTACCACCTTTTTTTTAAAAAAAAAAAGTATATATATTAATTAAAATTCCTATGTACCAAAAATATCCTTGCAAATCTCATTTACTCACAGATTTGGCCACTATTACTAGCTTTATACACTCTTTGAAGAAATACTTGCACACTGTACTTTGCAAGCACTTTTCTCCCACATGCATTTCATGGCTTTTTCAAGCACAAGGATGGCATTACAAGCCAACAGCAGTTTTCCTTCAAGTTTTGTGTACTGCAGCAAGAATGAATATAAATGAGCAGCGCCTGCTAGAATTTGTATAGGCTAATTACAGCCTGAGCATTTGCTCAGCACAGCAAATCTCAAATCACCAAGCTGCTGGCTGCACACCACGAACCTCAAGAGTTCCAAGACCACTTGCCTCAGCTTCCAGTTCAGCTCCTCAGGTGATTAAATCCACTCCAACAGCACCATCTACCGTTACACTGCATAAATAATTGAGTTTACATCTATTGCTCCCTCAATCAAGGAAGTGTCTGCAGAGTTATTCTATGGTAAACTAGTTTGGAACGTATATTTATTATGAAGCTTTGTATCCTTTGTCTGTATCCTGGCTTACTTTGAGGACTGCACATCTCACTTTTAACTTATGTTATTTCTGAAGGAGTCTTTAAATACTCACGACTGCCAGAAATGTACTGAAGATGTGCTTTCAAGGAAAAAGTGGTAATCATCCAGAAAAGAAAACTCAGCAGCCTAAATCTCCTGGTAAGTACCATAATTTAAAAGACAATAGATACAGGTACCCCCAGTGGTGCTTAGGAAAATAACAGCTAATTGGAAGAAAACTCTAAAATTGTTTTAAAGGAGATTTAAAAGGTCTCAAAGATCTTGAAGTTATTTTATATATAAAAAAATAAAATTAAGAAAAGTCATGCAGGCAGAACAATGTTTAGTGATAGGACACAGACATAAATTGAACATATTTCTGACCTTCTGACCACAATCACTTATCAAGCTCAGCTCACTCAGCAAATTCTCAAGGCCTATATGCCAGTTTAGCATATTTATTTTACTAATATGGGCTGGATACAAATTTGCAGTACAACAACTTGATACAGTTAGATATTACCAATATTTTCTGTTTTCAAACTGTGCAGATACAATATATTTGAAGGGATTTAGTGTACGAAGATAAATGTGATGTATAAACCAATAATGTTTTAAATAACACTTTAAATACATTAAGATGAATCCTCCAAGTTATGATCTGAATCTATCGATCAGAAAACAGCGATTCTTGCTATATCTTTGTAAACATGGTGTCCTTACCTTTTTAACTATTAGAGACACATGCTGATTCTGCAACCTGCAAGAAGAGGACACACAGTTAGTATTTTTATTTTTTAGAAATTTAAGTGCATTACAGATGGCAATTCCTGACCTTAAAAGGGACAAATTTTCAATTCCATAAGAATAAATAGTACATACTGCATATAGAGTGTCACAGAGCCAATCCCAGCAAAGGGATGGGAAGAAACACTTCTGGACATTCCTGGCTGGGAGAAGAAAAAAAAAAAAAAAAAAGAAAAAAAAAAAAGTCAAGACTGAAGACGCTCAGTACTGGGGCTGGGAGAAACATCCCAGGGCCACAAGCACCTCTTCAGCAGAACCCCATCTGCAGCAGAAAGGGTCAGCAAAAAATCTGGCCAATAATAGTTTAAAACTAAAAATCAACTTCTGTGTTATCAGAGCCAACATATCCCGCAAGCAAATTTAAAGCTGACTTGTTAGAATTTTTTTTAAAATTTAGATCTTATTTTTAGTCGTTGACTTTAATCCATATGAACAACACATCACACCACCATCCCATTTTCAAACACCAGTTTCTTAATACTCCTGGCATCAGCTGGCATCCTCCTGAAGTGCCTGCAAAACTGGAAAAATCCCTCAACTACCAGCAGTGAGGTGGGAAAGAAATGGCAGATGTAGGGTAAGAAAAATACGGAATAAAGGGAAGAACGCCACAAGAAATTTTCTTTTATTGCCATCAATACCCATAAACTGCACAGCTGTTCAGTCAGGAACAGATGGCTTTATTTTCACAGATAATCTCTTGGCTGTAACAAAATATTTATGTGACTTCATCAGTGTGAAGATGCACTATTCTACAACAGTTCAGCAAATCGCAGAAGCTATTATCAAAGCAAGAGCATTTCCAGGCTGCAAACACGCACCCGCACAGTCCAGCAGCTGACAGGAGAGCAGACACCACCTGCACCTGTAAAGGATTTGAAGATTTGCACCTTCCAAAGACAGAAATTCTCTGTTGTTAACTGCCCACAAGAGGGTGCTGGCACCCTACAAAAGCTTCCATTAAATTCAAGTTGTATGGACAATACAAACCGATGGATCTTAAACTGTTTTGGTCAAGTTAGACAAGAAAGGATTTAACATAATATTTAAAGTCCACACACTAGAAGATTGCACTAATTCAACCTCGGTGTTTTTTTTCCCAAAGACATTTCGATTTCTCAACACTTCATGGCGGCATTTTCCAATAACACAGAAAAAATACGCGAATAATACATTGGGTTCCTAATACCTAGAAAGCTGAACACAGTTTCACCTCAAGTCAGCTTCCCACGCTGCAATGGACTATACTCAAGCCCACCAAATGGGGATACAGCATTTACAGCATGTTTTTCTATTTCAATATTTTCCCAACCTAGTAGCACCATATCCACAAGAAAAATTCTTCCAATTCCTTGGAATATGAGCTATAAACTATGTGTCACATGAAATTCCAGTATTTGTGTCAATATCCACCAAAAAGAGGATTTTTTTTTTAGATCTCAAGTCTTTGATAATTCTCTTTCTACCTGAGCATTGCTTTAAATAAAGTCATAGTTAATCCTGAGACAGCATAATGCTAGTAGTTTTTTCCACTAGCATAACTTGAATTTGCTTTAGAAATTGTACTCTTTAATATACGATATTACCCCAGTCTGTCACTTCATGAGTTTCAAACAAACTAAACAAAGACAATCCGTAAGACTTGGAACTTCACATAAGTTTACCAGCAAAGTGCAAAAAAAACCCGTATACGTTATCAGCTGCAGACAGTTTTACGTGGTAGGAACCAGCGCACAGGCACGACATGCAAGGAACAGTTCTGCAGTACTACTTAAAAACATATCTAGAGTGAAAATCCGAGCGTTTATTTTTATAATTCTTAGTTTTCCAGCTAAGTCCAAGCCTGTGCTGATGGAGGCGAGCAGCAGCTGGCAGGGCAGGCAGGCAGAACGGGCACTGCCAGCTTGCCCAGACAGGGCTGGGTGCTTTTGCACGCCCCAAGACACTATATTCGTCTACTCAGCACCAGGAAAATATGCTGATTTAAGTTGGTGGTTTGGGGTTTTTTTTCTTTAAAAACAATTTATATTTTAATCTCAATCAAACTAGGCACACCGTGCCCATTTGGGTTTTTGCAGTGGGCAGAGCCACACGCACAGAACACCTGCTCGGGGCTCTGAAGGTGTTTGCTCAGCAGAGGATTGCTCTGCCCTGAGGTTTTGTGGCTCCCACACCTACAGAAAACACAAAAGAAGAAGTAAGGGCCCCTGCAAGCCATCCCCCAGCTTGTGGCCCAGCACCAGTACCTTCCACCAGCAAGCAGGGACAGCTTCACTGGTGGAGGGCTGTGAGCAGTAAAGATGGGTGGAGGAAAAAAATCATACTTGTAACACCTTAAACCAGTAAAGATATGAAATGGGAAAGAAAGGGAAATGCCACTATATTAGGAAAACCAGCAACAAACCTCCATCTTTTACGTGTCCTACCTGGCTCTGCCTGGTGGCAGATGGATCCTTTAGGGCTTGCTCAAGTCATAACGTGCTTTCCCACCACCTTTTGCAGGGAGTCAGGTGTCTGCCTGCCAGAAGGGGCTCCTCTAGGAGCTCATCACCTCCCCACAGCATCTCCAGACACCTACTTGCCAAAAAACTAGTAAACCAGTTTTTAGTTCCTTACGAATATTGGGAAACAGGGCTCAAAGTCAGGCGCGTGTGTTGCTCCATTGGCATTTGCTCCCCTTGTGAAACTACAATTGTCATTTTAATACAGGTTTTTCCTCCCACCACAGACAGGAGTAAAACAAACACTTCAAAAGCAAGTCTAAGAAGCGTTCTTCTTTTTTGCCACATGGCTGAAATTACAACTAAAAAGCAAAACAAACGGATATCAAGCGCCTTCAGAACAGTTTCATCTCTAAAAATGACTAGTGAGTTTATTTACCCAAAAAAAGTTTGGAAAGGCACCCAGTCTGATTTTTCCCTGGGCAGTAAAGATACTGGAAACTGGTAACTAACTTCATTACATAGCCTGCATCTCACACCTCTGAAATGTTCCCCTCCAGCAACTTACTGTGATTTTTTCAGTTCTGTAATATGTTGAAGGAAAAAGGATGGCCAATCCCAAACACCCACCACAGGGGACAGGGGGTCCCACCTCAAAGGACAAATGTGGAAGAACCACCCGAACGCAAGGCAATTCCGCGCTTAACCACCAGCCGTGTGGACAGAACAAAAAAACACTGCTTCCAGTCTCTACGTATTTACTTTCCTATTTACTTTACTTTTCCAGTGCTGAAGAACACAAGGAAGCTGCTGAGGCATCTCAACTGCACGTATCCACATGACAAAAACCACAGGTATGTTAAATCCAGAATCCTCTGCCCTCCCAGTTTTACCACCGGCTCAGGAAATAGAGCTGCTTAAATGTGGAAAGCCAAGCGCGTTCCCCACCTCATCTTTGCCCAGTTCACATCCTCACACAGGCTGCATCAAGACATTTTACAGAGAGGTCAAACAAGAAACTCAAAAGCCGGTGAATTTTTCATGCAGACGCAGCCACAGTTTTTGCTAACTGATTTACTCTCTCCCTTGGCACCAGAGGAGGTAGAATTTTTGACTAATTAAAAATAGACTTGCTCCAGCCTCTCAACCCCAGATTAACAGGAGGAGCTGGAAGAAACATTTACTCCAGCCTGAACTATCCCCACATTCCTCTGCTGGGACACAGAAGTAGCAACACATTCCAGTTGCAAAGCCAATGCAGCTGGTTGGAGTTTTTTGGTTGGTTGTATTTAATTTCCAAAATTTGTCCCTTCAAGAATTTTTCCACTTTGTCATCTTCTCCAACTTGGAATCTCTTCTGCTTTCAACCACCACCACCAGTTTCCAAAGAGAAGGGGGCCTCCAGTTTGAGACCAACCGCCATCAGCTCGCAGGGCCTTGGTCCCACTTTTCGTCCTGTCCCAAGAACGTGGGGAAGAGATGCCTTCAGAGCAGATTTTGCTCCTAATCATAGAAAACTACAGCTTCAGCCTGCAAAGGAAGATATGACACCTTCTCCTACACAAAGGTGATGAGTCTCTGCAGTCAACTAAAAGCTCAGTTCAACAGCACCAACTACAGAACTGGGTTTTCCTCTGGAAATAGTTTTCCATCTAAATAGGAAGAAACAATTTGACGTCTATGATTACAGTACCTGCCTTAATTTACAGACCAATTTAATAAAATAACTGCCCGAATCCAAACCACAATCCCTATTAACCCCTTTGAATTGCTCATTTCAAATTCTAAAATAAATTAGGGAAGACTAGCAAATGATCAACATAATAGAAAATAATAATTTAGGATAAAAGAACATACTGCAATTGGAAAAACCAGTAAGTGTGTCTATATACACAATGCAAAGCCATCAAATTTGTCTCCTTCACTTGGCATAAAACAAACTCTTTTTGGAACTTACGTACAGAAAGTATCTCCAAGACACTGAAACCAAGTTCACTGACACTTCAAAAGCTATGAAAATTCAGCAGCTATTAAGCAACAGGAATCAGCTTAGCATTCATGGGGAAAAAAAAGGTTTGTTACTTTATGAGGTAATATCCAAGCTATTACTGCTTTTCCTGTAGATACCAAATAAGATTATGTTTATTTGGAACACTCAGATTCAAACCTGTTTAGGAACAAATACAGATATAAATTTATTTTTCAAACATTCTCTCACCAGAAATGGTTTCACATATTCACATCATATCAGCAAAGAACTTTTCATTTCTGATTTTTAATTTTGTGATCCCTTCACTTTTGAAAAACTATATTAACAATGTGTTGATGCACTAGCTATTTATGACAGCCTGAAACCTCAATATAAAATTTCAATAATGAAACAACATTATTTCTAAATTGAAGATCTTAATGTCACTCCTCCTTTCTACAGCATAACAACATCCCATGTATAAGAGCAGTGACCTTCGAAGAGAATGCAACTGAAGACAAAGGGATCACATGAGCAAAATTACCACGAATGTCTTCAAGGGAATCTAGGCTTGAATCTTGTTGTTCACAATTTCACTATGCCCAGTGTTTAAACATGGACATTATTCATTCAGCCGTTTTAAACATCAGTCAAACTGAAAGAGCAAAACAGTGCGATCTCAAGACTAGGCAGCAACCTTCTGAAAGAAAGAGGAATTTAAGAAATGAATTGCAAGTAGTTTCTCTGTTCTGTATTAGTACTTTTTAGAGAAAATCTACAAGAAAAAGGTAAGTCTGGACTAGAGACTGACTGTGGACAAGAATCCAGAGTAGAGAACTGGGGGGAATGGGACAACCCACCCATCCCAGCCACATGAATCAATTCTGGCACTGGGAGATGATCTATTAAGTTGAGGACATTCCTGCACCAGGAGAGAAAGCTGCTGAAAGCTGCTGCCTCTGCTACAGTGAGCGGCCGGGATTTCAGCTTAGCACATCCTGAAAAAAATGCCCGTGACACCTCCTGCATGCCTGTTCTACATATGGTCAGCATATACTGGAGAAAAGTAAATTTTCTATTTATTTTTTTTTCATTTGAACAACACTAGTATTTTTAAGGCTTAAGCAACCTGCCTTGTTCTGATTTCCATTCTTAATTCCTCTCTAGGGCAAAGACAAAATGCACGTGAGCATTTTGTACCTTAACATTAGACTTCAGAAAACTGCCACAGCATCTAATAAAAAGATGCAAAACCCTTATCACTCAGTTTAACAATGTTTAAAACCATGAGATTATGTCCTGCATGAAGGACACAGGAATATTTTTTCTAACTTTTACCATGGGAAGTCAACCCCCACGGCATTTAAATAAAGTTTACTGCTTCACGACTGCCAAAACAACGCACCTTAATCACAGTCTTCTGCTTTTAAACACAGGATGCGATGGCCGAGCTACTGCCAGGCAGAAAAGCAAACCCCTGCCATCAGCTGCCTTCAGCCCCTCCGTGTAACGAGAGGCTGCTGACAAAACTAGGAGACAGAGCAGCGATTAGCAAAGTTGGGATGAAGTGTGCCCATGCCAAACAGCGCCTGGTACTGAGTTACACCTCACCAGGAGCTCCCAGATGCCTTCTGCAGCCTGAAGAACGATTTATTGCCGGATTTAAAAGTAGAGCACTGAGTGAGACCAGGGTGATCTTTATCTGTACCTGACAGAGCACAAGTGACGTGAAAGAGGTTAAAACCCTCCTCCTGTCAACATGATCCAAGGGGCAGGGAATACAAGCAGAGATGACTGCAGGTAAAAACATATTATGCAGCCCAGCCAAGTAATTCCATTAATTTTATCAGTAAGAAGATTAAGAGGCAACTTGATTGCAGTTTATAGTACCTCTAAGAAGATAAAACACAAAAAGAAGGTGCTGCAACTTCAGTAAAAAGATTTTATCAAGGTAAAATGTACAGGCTGGAAACAGGGCTGAACACAGATACTGCTCGTGCGCGTTTCGGGTTTAGCCTTTGATTCGAATCACAATGCCAAGAGTCCTCCATCAGCTCTGCAGCGTGCCAACAGCTTCCCTCACCGGGAGAAACAGCATGAAACTGCATCCACTGTGCACAAAAAGCCAGGAAGCACAAATAACATCGGAGAAACAAAAAAACACAGATCACACACATGTACCAAAAGCCAGGGCACCCAACAACTGCAGTGAGTACTCTGCCATCCCAGCAACTGCCCTACTCCAGCAGAGAGGTAGCGGTCACTGCAGGTGCACGCCTTATTTTTATTTATTTTTTAAAATAAATGTTATGAATTTAACTCGGGAGGATTTGAGACCTGTTTAGTCTTTTGGCTTTAATTTGCACATTACAGGAACTCCACGCACAGGGAAGTTAAAAGACCACGGAAGAAACCCGAATCATGCCGTTTTCCTGAACAAAGGACCAGGGTGCAATTAGCTGGAAATCATGTTTCCGGGTCAGTTCTTTCTCACTGTCTCCCTGTTTATGCACATACATCCATTTTGTGCTCTGCCTGCAGCTGAGACCTGTAGAAGAGCGATGGATGCAGGGACCGGAGAGGGGCTAAGCTCCAAGGGAGCTGGGAAGAGTTACCAAAGCAAGTTGCCAAAGGCTGCACAGAGTTGTACCTTTTGCCCTTCTCTGGCACAAGGGATCGCTTACATACCCGTGCACACCTCCCTCCCTCCCTGTCCCCGTGCAGCTGCAGCTATTTTCACCAGCTTCAGGGCTGGACCACGAGCAAGGACTCTGACCTGCCTGTGGGCGTGGGGTAGCCTTTGCCCTGTTGCAAAAGGTGAGGACAGGGGGATCACGTGAATTGCGTCGATGCAGCGGGGAGCCAAAGAAACAGCATCTGCACCTTAAATTGGGTTTTCTTCCCCACAGAGGTCTGCCCTCAGGTTGCCACGGTCCACAAGGACAGAGCACGGCAGCAGCCTGGGCAAGTTGAACTCGAAGCACCCCATGTTTGTAACTCGAGTTTCGCCAACAGTCGGCATTTCCATGGTGGTGGCTTCCAGAATTTTTGCCTGTGTGTGTGTCTCATTGTTGCAATGTTTCTGGAAGAACCAGCTGCTGCACTTCTAAAAATATGAAAGTGTTACCTTTGACTTCTAAAACCGTGTTTCTGCTTTTCCTCCGGTACAAATATGTGCAGATTTGAAGAACTTCAAGCTAACTTTCAAGAGGGCTCAACTCCCAGTCAGTCTTCTGAGTTTCTGGAAGCCTTCCTTGGGACCTGGCAGTTGCAGCTGGCTATTAGGGATCTCTCTACCACAAGACTGACTCAAACAGTCCCTTCCACAGTATTTCCTTGAGTTATTCAACATGAAGTATCTGTATGTTAAAAAAGAAAAAAAAAAACAACACCAACCACACTTATGGTGTAAAATTTGACTTTCATCACCACTCTGGTGCGTGGGTAGAGTGTTTGCCATCACAGAACATTAGACATTTTACAGCCACGTTGTGCAGAAATGGGACTTGCCACCTTCTTACTCAAGAAATTGTAATACATCCCTGAGTTTGACAACACTGGCAAGGGAAATGCCTGCAGAGTTTTGATAGGGCAGGAGAGCGAGAGAAAGCGAGGATGCTGGCATGACCCAGGCACAGGTCAGGATGGCATGAACAGACCCTTGGCTTGCATAACTTGCATACAGAAAAAAAGTTTTGAAGAAGTCTTGTATTTTGTGATTCTTGAGCAAAAAACCACAGCTGATGGCAACTGGCCCAAAACTTGTGAGCGTATCAAGACAGTGACTTGACACTAGAGAAGACAATTTTGATGGATTAGCCCCATAGGCTGAGTTGTCAGTAGGTAACTCATACATTCATTTTCATTAGTCTTTTTGAGTTCAGATAAAATTTGATAAATACCTTTTTCAGTAATATAGTATCTCTTCCTGAGTCTTCAAAGTTGCTCCTGATAGCCAAACCAAATGAGGCTAATGAGAGCAGGAACACTTTTGTCTACCTTATCTACTAACTAAATTATTCGAAGTGGTCCCAAAGAATCATTTCGCAAGACAAATCTGAAACTACGTATATTTAAGAGGAGGAGATGATGAAAGTGATGA
The DNA here is from genome assembly GCA_020746105.1 of Trogon surrucura. NCBI lineage: Eukaryota > Metazoa > Chordata > Aves > Trogoniformes > Trogonidae > Trogon > Trogon surrucura. Next base: position 45,875,919 of record CM036621.1, on the reverse strand, counting down.
AAGTTCCAGATAGGGAGCAAATCTTTAATTTGTTTCTGTGTGTTTGAAAAATTCCATTTTTTAGAAAAATAATTAAATACTAGGGCTGAAAATACTTGGTTACATGACTGTAACCTTGAATAGAAACACAGATGTTCAAAATGCAGCCAGTTGAAATAATTCACTTCACTGGTCAAATGAAATGAAATACAAAAATGCTTTTCCCAACGTACACCCAAAACCCCACCCTGCCCTGTGTCTGGGAGCAACGTATGGTGTGCCACGTGGCTTCCCGCAGTGTGAGGGTTCCCAGACTGCTTGCGATTTTTTTCCAGAAGCATCCCAACAGACTCAGCTTTACCCAGTTGCAACATCTGCTGTAGCCACACACCAGCAGCCTCCTCATATCTTGAGCTGCTGGAGCTCTCGGCACAGCCACGGTGGGGCTGATGCTCCCTGAGCTGGCAGATGTGGCAATGCAGTGCCCTTAACCATCAGGTTGGGCTTCTCCCTTCCCGGTGGGGTGAGAGCAAAGGTCGGCTTACGTTTCAAACTCCCAGTATTGAGGTCAATCCAACAAAAACAGAGGGGAACATAAAATATGGCATTTTAGACTGAACGCTGAGCTTAGCACATGCTGAAGTTGAGGTTACGATTCATGGCTTGAAGATTTTGTGTCTACAGCACTCGGTAAAAACCCCGAAGACAGGATCCAGATGATCCCAAAAACCAAACAAATGAAACAGCAGGGCATGAAATTAAGTATTTCTCCACAAAAGCTCACTGATTTGCTTCTCTAAAGTCCCAGTCTCTTAGAACCTCATGGGAACTTTGGGGCTGACCCTCCATTTAAGTAACAGAAAAAACAGCCCTTCTCTGACTTAACTACCACAGGTCACAGCAAATGCCATTTTCCACTGTAAATCTGTTCCTAGTTAGTTAATCTCTCGGTTCATATGCCAAAAGCTGGCCCCTTCCCTTTATTTTTTGAGAAGTGGTTTCTCCACCCTTTGGACATTTATAGATAAGAGCCCTTTCCAAATTCTTAATTTTCCTTGAAAGCAGGTGATTAGAATTACTAAAACGGTGGCTGCAAAACTATGCTACGGTAGGAACAGCTACTAGCAGTCACGCTAGAAAAGAGAGTTGAAGAAATTTCAAGTCTTAAAAAAAGGGACAAAAACATAAGCCACACAGTTTTTTAGTCACACGAGTTAATCAAAACTAAGTCTTAAGAATGGGTGACAGAAACAGTATTTCAGCTACACATACTGAGCTTCAAATACTGTTTTTAATATAATTTAGTGTCATTACAACATCTTGGTGGGGATTTTTTGTTGTTCATACATCGGTTCCTCAAGTTCAGTACTTCCATGCTTACCTTCAATGCCTGTACTCCCTACATAAAGTCTACACTGCTGCTACCGCCGTTTGCTGGGATCAGACTTAATTTTTGAGCCCACAAAAGTGTTTTGCTGATTCATAAGCAACAGAGCCTTACAACTGTGGTAACTGGGAAAGCTGGAGAAATACCTACGGTGGAAGATACGAAAATTATTTTTAGAAGCAAGAAAACCCACTTTGAATGGGAATTAATTCCTCTATATATTAGTTAAGCTAACTATTAAGACTGGCCAAAAAGAAAGTCTTGCTGAGCAGCAGCAGGAGAAGCTTCAGAGATGACCACAAATCCTGTGCAACCCCAGCAGCCAAACTGTGCATTATCACTTCTTAGAATGCATCAGTGAAGTAGTGGTTAAAAAGCAGGTGTACTGACCTCACCTAGACTTTCAAAAGGCTTTCGCTAGTGTCTCCCTCTACAGAAACTGCACATCTTTCCTAATAGTCACCATCGTCTGCCTGACCGGGAAGGTAGGGTTGGAGTTAATATCACATGCACCAATAAAAATAAATCAATAAGGTATCTGATAGAACATCATAACAATTAACTTCTTCTGCAGAGATCGTGGAGGCTTCCAGAACGAGAGACCTGAAAAAGAGTGAGGACAGAGTCCTACCAGAGGGGACATTTTGTTGAGGAAAATTTACTGGCACCGCAGAATTATTTACACCAGGAATTTGTCACCGCATGAGGCACGGCAAAATTGCAGGATCCCGCCCATCTTCACCATCCCTCGCAAATCGGTATCATTGCAAAGCAGAAGGCAAACAGGAAGGACTACAGGGTGATCCGTGGCTCAGGGAGTTTGAGGGAAGCCTCCCAAGAGCTGCTCAGTCGAACAGAACAAATCGGGGTATGACGGTGCCAAACACAGAGGGGAGAGGAAACAAGAGAAGCAATTCTCTCTCCTGGGAAAGAGCACTGTACAGAACCAAACAAGGCTTTTTGTATGACGGCAAGAAACAATCAATGCTTTTTAGGCAGAACCGATACACGCTGCTGACGATGGCAGAGCAAGGACTCCACCGGATTAGCCAGGAGTGCCTTTATTTTTCTAGTCTTTCCGAAAGCATTTTCAAGTGGCCCCAGGAGGAGGAGAAGAGAGCTGCCAGCCTCCAACGCGTGCTGCGGGAGGGCAGCAGCTGAGCGGCAGCCAGCCGCCAGCCAGCCCCGAGCCCTTATGAGAGGAAGGATGGAAAAGCTGAGGGAAGGCAACCTCCACCCAGGGATAAGGGGCACCTTGCCGTGATTTTTCTGGAATCCAGAGAGACAGATCTCTTCTTCTCCTGGCTTGGCTGCCAAAGCCACAGCACTGCAGTGCCAGCCCGGCTGCCTGCTGCGGTAGGGGATGCTGCTGCCACCCTCCCCACCTTGCGGGGCACCCATAATGCCACCACATCCCTCCTCCATCTCTGCCAGTTCCCACACATATGCCAAAACACACAAGAGGTCTAAAGATCGTCACATCATAGGTCTCCAAGAATCTTAAAACAGCAAGAGATTAACAGAAGGACAAGCATTGCTTCTGTATAGACAGTGCTGCACCTGGTCCTGGAACGGGGTGGAATTTCCCATTCCCCTGGCATACCAACACAGGGGAGCAAATAAGTCAGAACGTGAAATTTTCTTCAGGTTTACTACAGCAGAGTCATTTAATGCAATCGAGACTACCTAAGTGATCTTAGCCACCAAAGCGAGGAGTATATCAGCTCGTATGTAAAGAAACCATGTTAATGAGTGGAATTTAGATTATGCACCTACTTTAGTAACATTCATCTAAACTGATTTTAGATGGAAACTTTTACTCTGGACAAAGTAGTGAACATAAAAAATTATACATACGCGTGTATTTCATATACATGCATATACACTACACATCTTCTGAGAAGAGGAAGTTATTCTTTCAGAAATATAGGAAGTTAGCTGTTTTCTAAACAATGCACCAAACAAGAAACCAAAACTTCAGCACTGTGAGATGAAAGCCTTCAACAAGAATGCCAGCAGCCTCCTAACACAAATCCCAAAGTCATTTATTCAAAACTATCCCACCGAACACGCATTAAAGTAGTACTCCCTGCCAGTGTTGGCAGAGTGATGTACACCTGAAGTACAGCAAACTGTTGGAGCAAGAGGAGTTTCTATGCATTTTAAGTCCCAGGGGATGCAAAGATACACATTTATACTCACTTTCCCAGAGTTCTGGATATCTGGGCGTTCCTGCTGTAAGCAGACCGTTCAGAGGGCTGTGCTGTTGCCACATTTCACGGGACAACCACCATACCTCCATATCCGAGGAACCTACAGAGGTCTCAGAACCATCATCATCATCCTGTCCCAATGTCTGGCAGGCAAAGAGTGAGTTATGGGTAGAGTTAAGACCTAAACAAGATGACAGCTACAGCTCAACAGCAAGAGCAGCAAAAGCTTTACAGTGGCAGTGCAGTATTCCATTTTAAAAAATTCACTTGCATTTTGTCAGGACTTTCCCTGCTTTCTATCACTGCACTATAAAAGATATGACCTTCAAAATAACGGCCTTTTTTTTTCTTTAGGATTCAAAGCAGCCTGTTTCATCCAAGCAGTCCTATAGATCAGGTGATACTCTGGCAAGAGAATAACAGTCAACAGCCATATGCCTCAACAGAGCTTTTACTGCAAGAATCCAACATTGTATTTCTAGTTTCTTCCACATTCATTTAGAGCAATCAAGAGCAGCTGTTTAGAAAATGTTCTCAGAGCTATCAGGGAAGTCTGTTAACAAAGACCAGAAAGTCAACATTCTTTTAAAGTATATCTCTTAAATGAGTTACCACGGAAAGAAGAGATTGAAAGCAGAACAAAGGACAACTCTGGACTTGAATTTAGCTTATGCTGAAGGAGCCAGCGACGACACCACTGATGCTGAGAGAAGCCGCATACGTTTCTAACAGGGCTGGCAAAACTGACCTCGGAGGTACCATGGTTCAGCTTCGGCTGAGATCTCGTCTGCTGGCCATTAAACCACACTGAAAACCGACCAAAAAGCATACAGTTTTCACTCAGGAAAAAATATACTAGGAGGCCAAAGGAAAAGGAAAATGGACAGCAGAGTGGGGAATACCGTCTAATATCGCTCAGTATTCTGCATCACAGAAAGAAAAAACTAGCCATCAGCATCCAGAACGCAGCAATGGGAGAAGCAGGGTGGCCGAGAGAAATGTATGCAGTTGTACGAACACGAGCTATATTTATTAAAGCTATATTTACTCTGTTTCCAGGAAACGTGACCATGGCGTAACATTCAAAGTTTCTCTCTCTCGCATGCTGAAGCTCCCGGCAGAGCGAGGAGCAGATCCGCTGGAGGCACCCGGTACCTTCGGCAAACCGGGGCTGAGGAACAAGACACCAGACCCGCTCCTGTGCGACAGGTCCGGCCGCGGAACACGCCGAAACCGGCGAGAGGGCTCCTCAGGGACCGCCCTTCGCACCTCGGCCGGGGATCGAGGCAGCTCCGGTGCAGCTCGGCTGCGCTGGACTCCGCTCGGCACCACGGAGAGCTCCCTCCCTCCCTCCCTCCTCGCTTCTCTCCCGGGGACCCCCTCCCTCCTTCCCTCTCGGGGACCACCCCTTCCTCCCGGGGATCCCCCCTCCCCGTCTCGGCGGGGCTCCAGCTCCGAAGGGAGGGATGAGAAGCTCCCGCAGGTGACTGACAGATGTCAATCACCACCTCGGCCTTATGTCGATCAAACCTCCCAAAAACGGGGAAAAACATCCGAGTTTTGCCACCAGATAGTTGTTTCACTTTCAAAGCTGTGCCTAAGGAACCCGCACACAACAAAAATTTACTCTTGACAGCGTCAAAGAAAACAAAGAGCAAGGAGCTATACACGTGAACAATGCTATTCTCCCAAAAATATAAATAAATTACCATCTTGGCAACAAATACGAGCCAAAGCCCGAAAGAACTGGTATATTTCCAGGCAAGTTCATTCATAGATCTTATTAATAGTGAACCTGGCTCCTTTATGAACTCAGGGAGCAGCAGGAGGAAAAGCATATAAGAAGATTATGTTAATACTATATTTAAGCATATGTAAGGACAGTGAATGAAATACTGATTATTCACTCACTCAATTCAAAAAAAAAAACCCAACCACTTACTAAGAATAGCTTTCAGGGGATAGGAGAAGAGAAACTATGCTGCACCAGAAAAAAAAAACCAAGAAAAAACCAAACCCACCAGACACAGTAGTACTTGCTATCCCTCATTATCCGCATTCATCAGCACTGAGGTCCACAGAAATCAACTTTGATATAAAAGCATCAACGTGGATAAACTACCCAAAGGCTTTCAGACTAATGCGGATGTGAAGCACTTCCAACTCATTATCGTCATCATGGAAAACTGGAGAACCGGGTTTAACGTAGCTTCCCAGATTTTTGCAAAGAGGTTCAAAGATGCAGGAAAAGAAATCGGACTTGGTAGACTTTACTATGATATAAGGACCCGACAGACCTCACGACACAGAGGAGAGGCCACCAAACTCAAGCCTCCCCATGGGTCTGAGCATGGAAACAGGTTACAGAGTTAAGAGAGGATTTTCTACACTTTCTTGAAAGCTCTTTAGTCTGGGAGACTTTGCCCCTTTGTCTGCGCTTTGTCAAAAGCACGAGTGCTCCTAACCAGACCTCCACGCGTCCGTTCGAGTCAGCCGTACTTTTCCGTTTCCCATTCTTAAGGGCTGCTAACTCAGCCAAGGGGTCCCAGTTGAGCTTCTGATTAATCAAAGGCTGAACACTCATTAACAACTGAGGCACAATCCAATCTTGGTGCCTGCCGTCCTCCGAAGGGAGCCAGGGCCCAGGCTCCCACCTCGCTCCTATACACGAGCTGGAGCACAGAGGTGGAGACGAGCGGGAAACCATCAAAAACATGTTCCCCACGCAAATTAAAATCCTAGCGTACACACCCAACACAGGACTGCCAGGATCACTGGTTCCAGCCAAGCATTAATTTCCAGCTCCACTTTGTTATCAAAACACAGCATCACATGACATCAAACTGCAGAATACTGCTTGGCGCTGGTAAAGCAGCAAGAGATAAAAAGCATCTGTAAAAATACAGCTAATAAGAACGTCTATATAACAACACATTAAATCCCAGGCAAGCACATCTGCTCTCAGCACTTGAATGATGACTTCACCAGCTGTAAGAGTACTTCTCTAACCAAGAGAGGGGCTGCAGCTCCAGAGAAGATGTCAAGGCCAATGCTGCTGAGAAAATGGAAGTGGTGTGCCACGCAGCTGCTCTCAAATGCTTAAGAGAAAAAAAAAAAAAAAAAGGCAACATGTTTTAGCCTAGCTGAGAAAGATATGTCCAGTTTAATGTGGAATATGACCGTAATTCAGTTGCCTGTGGCTCCACACCCTTGAAACAGCACCCAGACCTTGTGCAAACTCCATTCGCACAAGGCGCAGAAAAGAGAAGTGATGTTCTCCTCCTTTGGTCTCCCAATGTGAGCTACCTGTGTGTGTCAAGAGCAAGCTTTAAAACTTGGGCACTAGGGGAAGGCTATAAACTCAGCTGCCCCGTGCAGCCAGCTTTATTGCAAGTTTCTCACAAACGCAGCACAGTTCAGCCATCGGCTTACATTCATTCTTCTCATTTTTCGGAGACTTAAATATACCAGCACTGACCCTCTACCTTTAGCTGCGAAAAACATGGCAAGGCTAAGGACAAAAGCAGCGTCCACATGTGCTACCCTGGTCTAGTTTTGATCAGCATTCCTTTTTTCCCTACTATCCTCCTAATAGCATCCAGGGTGGACCACACCAAGGCTCCATCATCTTGAGGGCTATACTCTTCCACCAGCAGCTGCTGCAAGAACAGAGCAAGCCCGCAGAGAGATTTTCCTCCAATACTCTCCCAAGTCTCCAGTAATTTCTGCTGCACAAATGTTCTGATTTGCAGTCTGTACCTTGGTGGTTTTATTATCCCTAGCTGGAGACTTCTGCTAGGGCTATCCGCATTTATTTTCCAGCTAATCTGCACGCATGTGCAAACTTTATTAGTGAAAACATAGGGCTGATCATGCTTTTGAATTAAAGATACTGCTATGCTCTTACTGGGAGTCATTTTATTTTTTTCTTATTAAGTATTCAGTATTTGTGCTCAACATTAAGGTGAAAAATAAAAATTCATTTTGATTCAGAACGAGCTTTGCAAATGAAGTTTTAGAAAATCTGCAGCTAAAGAAAGAAGTCAAAGATTTTTTTTTCCCCCTCTAATAGTTTCCCAGCAGACAATGCCCAAATATTACAGGGTAATTAAGCAAGGGAAAAATGCACTGAAAGTTTAAACTCAACTCATTTGCTAATAAAGAGGAAAAGCAAAGTAAAACAACCTCATTTTAGATGCACTGAATGCTTTCAGCAGAAGCCCTTCCGAATGCAAAAGGCAGGTACTAATTATCTCTGCAAACCTCAAAACTTAAGCAGATTAAACAGGAAAAGTACTTCTTGTTGAGGATGTCTCACAATCCCTATGTAAAAACTTCATTTTCACACGCTACATCTGACAAATGAAAGAAACTAATGTTTTCCATACTTGCTTGTTCTCTTTTTGATCAAATTTTAAACAGTTCATCTCTTCCCAGACCTGATATGACAAAACTAATAGCAGAATGGAGGAGGGGGAGCCACTGAGAAATTAAGAGTGCTAAAATACGCAGAGTTTGGAACAAGAATAAACTGGTATCAGTATAGTCCTCAAGCCTAACATTACCAAAGGCCCATCACAAAATTATTTATACAACTTTAAGTATTATAATAACAAAGGAACAGACAGCAAGGTAATCCGAAAATGCACCCTGACACACAGCCCTAAACTCATCACCAAATGAGGAAGATTTCTACTTTTCTTTAAATTCAAAATACAGTATATTCCTCCCATGTTTTCTCTGAATGAGAATACTCAGGATACTTGGCATCTTACCCACAAGATGCAAGATACAGGTCCAAGAGCTCCATTCTGCTAGAATCTTTTTAACAAAATACATTAAAAAAAAAATAAATAAATCCTGTTTCATTACACCTCCCAAAGGAAAGGCCTCAGAAACTAGAACGGCAAAGAACATCGGTATAAATATCTTAAATTCATATTGGTGCAAAAGGGGAAAAAAGACAACACTCTTCAATCCCCTTTTGCATCTCTGCCAAAAGCAGTCTGGCTGGAGTTGTTACGTGGCACCTATAAAAGGACATTTTCCTCTTACATCTGCAAAAGCCTTTACAGTGAAATTTAACAACTTCACTCATCTTCCTCCCTCTTCAGCCCCAAGGGGCAGGGTGAAGGGCGGTACTCAAAACCTTTTATTTTCTTCTATCACCTATGACAATGCAAGATTGCTCATCAGATCGCTCCTCACAAAGGAAAATAAGGCTACTCAGCTTCTGCTTGAATTACTTGGGAAACTTGATTTCCTGTTTGCCTCCTACCATGAAGATCCTCTGATGTCTAATAACATATTTGCACTCAGCCATCAGCTTTCCTTCTAGCAGAGCACTAACTCAAAAATTTTCCCTCTGCAGATTCCTGTCCTCGTACAAATTCTCAGCACTTACCTGTGACATCTTCACCCTCTTGTCAAATTTGATGGACTTTTCAATGCCTCAACCAATTTTATTCACTGTGACACTCCTACAATGGGAAGTGGAGCTCAGAGAGGTACCAGGAGTTCCTGACAATTTTGTTTAAGAGGCAATCTTAAATTTAAAAGCACATTAAGAGACAGAAGCGCAGAGACCCAACTTACAGCACCAGGAAAGAAATTTCACCCCACGGAAAACAGCACTCATTCTCTCGAAGTATGCAAGTAAAAATAAAATTAAATTAGAAAACCACAACACATCCCACAAAAATACAAAACCATAACACCACACTGTCAAATACAAAGGAAAGAAGCTTCTGGCCTCTGAGCTCCCCTGAGCTTCCACGGATGCTCAGTACGGCATGTGAAAAAATGTAAAAGCTCAGTAATGACCAACTTCCACCACCGCACACGTAACTACTGAAAGCAGACCAACACTTGCCAACCCCTCGAATCAGCAGATACTCGAAGAGGACACTTCCTTAATCAGGTTATTCCCTGGCGCTGCTGGCGGCAGGCTGGATGTGCATCTGAGGGGACAGCACTGAGTCACAGCCCTCGGCAGCCAGCCCTGACTCAGCCTCACGCTCCCCACCGACACGGGAGGCTCAAGGCGACCAGCGCGGCGGCCTCTGCAGAGGCCACCAAGTCCCTCTGCGTGGCTACGGACAAGCGCCACGGCTGATCCGGAGGCAGAGAACATGGAGAGTTTCCAATTCCCTTTGCAACCAGATATCCTTGAGAGGACGGCTGCCTGGAGCATCACTCAGAGACAAGCTCGGTTCCCAGAGTAACATCGGTTACGCTGGTTTCTTACCTTTTGCTGTTCTTGGGGTTTTTTGGTTTAGTTTTGGTTCTTGTTTTTAATATTTTTTAAATGCACCGATTTGGTCGGCCACAGACCCCAACACTCACTGCTGGCTCCTGCCAGCTCCCAGAGTCTGCTGATGGCCTCTCTAAGGATTCAGATTGCGAAAACAAGTATTTCTCATACCTACCACACAAAAAACATTCACCGAAAGGATTGAAAAAATGCACCCTGTTGTTAAATGGTAGGAAAGAGCAAAAAACAGCCACGTTGTGTGCAAACAGGAAAGGAACTTGCTTTAAAATGTCATTTCGTTTGCTTATATAATCAATTTGCCAAGACTTTTTTTTTTTTGGTCACGCAACATTTATCCTATGAAAGTACTTCCTTTAAAACCAAAGTACATAAATAACAGCTTCTACTGATAAATACACTCCAAAACCACATTTTTAATCTATTGTACTTAAACTGAAATCCATAGTACAGCAGCTGGATGGCCTGAGTTTCAAAGGTGCCAAGCACTTATTGGCTTCAGAAGTTGCAGAAACAGCAAGTGCTACGTGTCTGTCTTCATCAGACCACGTCCTTAAAAGGTTCAAGCAAATATCCTCTCCCAAAGTGTCAGGGTCCTGCGTTCGCTGAACTGACTACAAATGCCAGAGGCATCAACCTGACAAGCCACGCTCGCTGCCAGCGTCTGAAGACAGATTATTTCAGCCTTTCCTAAAATCATCCCAGCACAGAGAAGCATTAACACACTCGCCCAGCCCCTGCAGCCAGGAAAATGCTCTTCGCTGGGGGCACCACAAAACATCCTCAAGTCACAGATGACACCCCAACCCCACCGACGCTGTGTTGCTCAGGGGGCACGTTCTCTTCTGGTCTGTCCCACGGCTCTCCCGCAAAACCGTTTGCCATCGCCCTGTTTAACAGGGGCCCCTTGCTCCCACGCAAGATCTCCGACCCAGTGACCGAGAACAACCGAACGCACCGGTGCGGGCCGTGCTGAGGGCACACAGACGGGTTTGCTGGAGAGCAGCAGAGCCTGACCTGGTTGCAGACCCAAACTGCAATGACGTCCTGTCTGAGCCCACCCATTTAGAAGACTTTCCTCACTTTAGTCAACACACAGATGACTTTTAAAAGAGAAAATAAAGTTCCATTTGCTTATAATTAACAATAGGAAAGTACTCTAGAAGACTTACGTGCTCCTAGCGAGCAAGAGGCCCGCTGCCAAAGGCTTACGCACTTCCATTCCTGAACCACATACAGTCCACAAAAGGGCACTAAACTTCCATCAGAGCAGATAAATCTGCTTTATGAAGTCTTGAGCAAAGCTATGAGACACCTCCCGCTTCAAACACGAAGCACAACGTCCGCTATGACACCTTCTCACAAAACAAGCCTTCGTATAGCAAATTCTCCTCCTGCTGCGCTGAGGAGTCAGTGCTTTTGCACCAGAACGCCAGAAACGCTTTGGCCTGCACACCGACTGCTGAAAAGAAACTTCACACAGCATGTGCACACGAGGGGCTAGGGCCACAGCTCGGCTGTTCCACTCCCATAAACCATACAGCGAATCAGAAGAGAATTTCCCACGCAACGCTTTTCCTTTATTACTGAAGCAACCACAATCACGCCTGAGCGGGTCTCTCCTTGTCCCATGTGGACTCGCCAGCACAGACAAGAGCCAGTTGACAGAGTTCTGCACGGAATCAACTGAGGACAGCACCTCAAAGCAGCAGTGATGCACAGTCACCAGTCAAAGCTAACCGCTGGTCACATTTCTGTTAACGCGGCATCAGGCAGAGCACAAATTCTGTGGAAAAGACAGGCCTGCTCGACCTTGGGCTGCCAGAGGAGTGGCAGGAAGCTTTCTGCCCTGCTGTGCCAGCCCCAAACAGCAAGGGTTACTGAGCTTTTCCTCTGGTCATCACACAGCTACACACCGTGCAGGCCAAGAACCACATTATTAGTCGCAAAAAAAAAAAAAAAAAAAAAGTTAGACAGAGGATTTTGGCAAAACCCCCAAAAGCATCTATCTTGGAGGACATCCTACAAGTAACAACAGTCATTCAAGACGTGACTGTTTATACTATGGGATTCATTACACAAGAGGCCTGCCTATTTTTAGAGGTAGATATCACTACAATTGAGTGCTAGATAAACCCAAACAATTATTTTAAAAGGGTATTCCATCACTAATTATTCTAAACATCTTCTGCGCTCTGTAGGCTGGCCTGGTGCCGCTCTCCAGCCTAACGGCTCAGAGAACGACGCTACGACTTCACTTGCACAATGGCCCAACAGCACCGACGGAAAACTCACAGAGCAAGCGGCGTGTCCGTATGAATCCAACGGCCAGGGTGAGCTCTTCACTGCTTCTGCACATTAAAAAAAAATTTAAAATGCTACAAAATCCAGGAAGCTTCAATGCACCTCCAAAAAAAAAGATGCCCCGAGGAACCAACGTGCCACAAACAGCTTCAAAAGCCCTCGAGCAGCAGCACCACGTTCAGAGCCTAGGACTCAAATCTGAAACGGCACAACGTAGAAACAACAACTGCGGTCTGCTGCTGCTTGGGAGGACCTACTGGAGATGGGAAAAAAAAATAATAAATAGAAGAGGTGAGGTTCTTGCCCGTAGATATATCTGCCCAAAGAATTAAATAAAAGCCCAGGCCAAGCGTGTTCCTAAGGACCAGCCTGGCTGCTGTTGGCGAGGCTGCTTGTCCATGTTCGTTGTGGTTTCACTAGCCTGAGCAGGGAGCTCCGGCCGCTTCGCTGCCTCCTCTCCAGCCAACGCCACCAGCGCTCCCTCGCCCCGAGTTTTGGGAGACACAAGACAAAGACGCGGGCGGGCAGCAGGGCTGGACCAGGGCAGCGGCCGCCCCTCAGGCACAGGCCAGCCGGGCACCCATCGGGGGAGCCCAACACGCCGCAATTTCCACAAACGCACAAACGCTTTCTAAGCAAACCGGAGTTTCTGCACAATAACACACACGCCGCGACCGGTTTTCGGTCGGGCGCAGCCCAAATCCAGCCAAACGCAGGAGGAACCACGAAACCCAAACCAACCGGCCGGGGCGGGGGCAAATCAAGAGCCGGCAGTCTCAAAAAAAAAAAAAAAGGGACTTCCAGTGTATTTAAACCAGCCAGAACGAGAGGCTGCGAGGCGAACCCGCATTTCACGCCCGAGCTCCTCTCGCAAGGACGTGCCCGCCTTCCCCGCCGCAGAGGGCGGGCAGCGGGTGCCGGGGAGGGGGGGGCGGCCGGTCCCGGCTCCCCCGGAGGGAGCACGGCGGCCCCGGGTGGCCAAGCGGGAGCGGGGGAAAGGCGAGGGGAGGGCGGTCAGGCCACCGCGACCGCCGCGCTCACCTTCCCCGCCGGCAGCGGGCTCCCGGGCGGCGGAGAACGGGGCAGAGCAGGTAGCCCGCGCCGCCCGGGGCTCCGGGAGGCCAGAGGAGACGGCTCCCCCGGGGCCAAACTTCCCGCCGAGCCACCACCCCCACAAAATGGCTTCGCCGCTGCGGCCCCTGGCCGGGCGAGGCCGCCCGGCAGCCTGCCCCTGCCCCCGCCCCGCCGCCGGGCACGGCCGGGCCCCGCGCCGCACTGCGCCCCGCCGCGCCTGCGGCCGGCACCCCCCCCGCCCCGCCGGGATCAACAGGTGCGGGGGGCGGCCGGGCCCGCCGCCACCGGCACCTGCCGCCGCGTCAGGACCTGGACAGGTCCCGTGGGGCGCTCCCGCCGCCGCACCCGAGCCTCACCTCGGCCGGCGCCGCGCCTCGCCGCTGCCCGGGCCTCGCCGCCGGCCGCCGCCGCCGCTCCGCCATCAGCAGCCCCGGCCGAGCCGAGCGGCGGCCCCCGCTGCGCCGCCGCCGACACCGGCTCCCGTGCGCGCCTGCGCGCGACCGGGGCGACCGGCCGCGCGCGCCCCCGCCGACGTGCGAGCCGCCGCCTTGGCCGCCAGCGGCGCGAGCTCCGCGCGCGGGGCGGGGCCGCGCCGTCGCTCCCATTGGCGGCGCCCGGGCGAGGGCGGGGGCGCGGGCGGTGAGGCGGCGCGCGCGCGCGACCGCACCGGCGACGCCGACGGGAGCGAGGCGGGGGCCGGGCCGCGCGGGGAGCTGGAGCCCGATTGGGCGAGCGCGGCGCGGCGGGGCGGGCGGCGGCGCGAGGGCGCTGCGGCGCGGCGGGGTCGGGCCCGGGGAGGGGTTGGGTGCTGCCACCGCAGCCCCGCGGACACCCCGGTGCCGGTCAGAGAGCCGCTAGTGTTCGTTGTTGGCAGGAACACGAGGAGCTTCCTTCCCTTGGGCTCCGTCTGCCTTTTAGACCCAAACGTCTTCGTTTGGTTTTTCAACACAGTCACTTTTTGCCGAGAGATGCGGCAACGCCAGTACTGGCTCCAGAAACGCCAGTCCTGGCTCAAAAGAGGAAAGATAAAAAGACCAAAACAGTGTAAAAACCGAGTCACCGCGTCTTCCGTGCTTAACCCGGGGGACTTGCAACTGGCCCTGGGGCCAGCAGGGCCCAAAGACCGAGCCTCTGCAGGTCTAAAATCGTCCCGGGTGCGATGTTCGTGACCAAGCGCATCCTGCCGAGATGCAAACAGTCAGTGAATCCCACCCAAACAGCAGCAGCAAAGTTCGTCAGTGCTTCTGCCATGTGCATCTCGTGGCTTCTCATGTAAATTATGTCTTCAGCCTACTGCAGAACAGAGGATCCTGACAGATTTAAATACTTCCTTTAAAACCTGGCTCTCGGGTGCTCTGCCTCTGAGAGCAGGCTCAGAGTGAAAGCACGCAGTCGCTTGGGGAGCAGGATTCTGAGCAGTAACTTGTGTTTTGCTCTTGACATATGCAGGTCTCAAACCAAGCTCAGCCCACGGGATGCAACAGGACACAGCGGGATGTAGTGCTGGCCTTGTTTTTTTCCTGCTTTCGTGTTTTTTCAGGCCTGCAGCCTGCTATCATTCCTCTCCTCTGTTCTTCCGAGCACTTCATCATGTCCTAAAATCTCATTTCTAGCCACAGCTGACCACAGACGTTGACTGGCCAAGCAGAAATCTTACTTTCCCAGCTTTCTGTCCCTCTGAGGTTGCCAAATGAACACAAAAAAAAGTTATTAAATAAGCCATCAGCTTATTTAATTTGCTGTCGGGTATTATTTTTCCACCTAAGAAGCCATTAGGTACCGCAGCCTTTTGCCTGGACTGCAGCTTCCAGAGCCAAGTGATGGAGTAATCATCCATCACACGTAGAGGGGTGACAGTGCACATCCCTAGTCCCAGCTGCACATGGTGGGAGATCTCAGGACAGAGGTGGACCTGTCTACAAAAGCATCAGCTCCATGCCCAAAAGCTGCCGAGAAGCAAAGGACAAGCTGGCAGATTCAGCTGCAGCACCATGAATACCCATGTCAGCCCTGCAACTCATGTCCTGGGGCAGTTCTAGGATGTCCAGAGAGCAAAGCTGTCCCCCTCATGCTAAAAAAAGTAATGGCTGTTCTGCACTTGGGTATTTCTGGTGGGAAGAGAAAGGTCCTGAGCATGAAATGCAGAATGTATGTTGGAAACATCTTCAGAAAAAGCTTCCTGCTCCAGGGGAGCAATGGGGACATGTGACCACAGGATGCACCAGCCCCAGGACACTGCAATAGGTCAAAGCAGAGCAAAGATAGAGAGGGTACCAGAGGTACCGAGGGAAGCGGGAGCGCTTCGCCCAGCCTGCCTCCCTGCCAAAGCAGAGCCAGATTTCCCCACCCAACACAAGGTTTGACCGCAGGTGGAGCTCAAAGCCCCCAGCTGCTGATGACACCAAGACACAAGTAGAACCCAGGAACCACCAACCTTTTTATGGAGGAGAGGAATATTCAGAACTCCAGCAGCCAATGCTGAAACCTAGGTGCCATGAAGTGAGGTTTGGCTTTGCCTGCAGCACCCTGTCCTGGAAGACCACTCCTGGTGCCCATCCTCTTGCAGCTGCCCACAGACCCATGGGTGAAAATACTATTTTTCCCCTTAGGATCAACAGTGAAGCCAGCAAGAACGAAACCGCATTTTTTAATTTCACCTCTGTGTGACAGGCCAAAGTGGTTACATCCCACCAGGATGTTGGGGAAACCACTACCAGGACAGGACTGGGGGAATGAGACTGAAAATTAATTATCTTGACTGATACGGCTGACAATGATGAAGATCACAGCACTCAGCAGAGTGAGGGCTCCCACCAGTGGGCTGGAAGAGGCTGGGGAGGTGCTGGCCCCTGGGATGGCTGTTATGTCCAGGACATGTGGATATAACCCCCAGGACAGCCAGAAATGCAGGGGCAGGGTGAGGTGGGAGGCACAGCACATCTCTAGGCTCCTCATCCTGCTCGATGGCCCAAACCACAGATCAGCTTAGTCCCCTGGTACTGCAGGATGAAAGGGGCTCCTTCTGTGAGTGCTGCTGGCCTTGCTGAGCTGCGTCACTGTAACACAATTGCTGGTGCTTTTGAAACATCCCATTTCCCCAAATTATTTGCTCTTTTTTTCCCTAATTTTCATCCAAATCTTGATCTGTTTTTTTCTTTGTTTCAACAGGGTTACGCACCGGCAGGTCTAAAGGATGCCAAGGTGCAGCCGGATAAGGGGGAAGGTCTTTTCCTACTAAAGAGGTGGTTACAAAGGTAGCAAATAGAGGGAATGAGCAACAGGCAGTTTTCATCAGGGAAGCCCACAAGAATCTGTGATGGCAACTGCAGTCTTCAATCCAGTCATACATGGCCTGGAGAAGGAAAGTGCAACAGGTTGGCACAGTTTGTACCCGATAGTCACATCAAGGAAGCAAAGACGAGGCTGAACGTAAAGAATTGTAGAAAGGTTTTCCTGAGGCTGACTGAGGGGTCCCAAAAAGGTTTTCGAGGCAGATAAAATGCAGCATGGGCAATCAGAGTGATGGACCAGGAGAACCCAGTCCTGCAGCCCTGGGTTGGCTGTTACCACTCAGCCAGCCACGAGGCCTTGGCACTGTGACAGTCTGAGCTAACCTTTTGCGGAGCTATGCCAAGGAGAGGTCAAAAAAAAATAATAATCAAAGTTAGTGTCAGGAATTAGGAGGAGAAAAAGTAGGAAGCAAGATCCAGCAAAGGTTATTAGGTGCAAGAACATTTCTTGCTCAGAAATCCCAAGACACAGACTGTGGGAAGTTGGCAAAATGCTTGAAAAAGCATTGCTTGAACTGATTTTTCCAATTCTGCTGGGCTGGTCATCATCAGTCACAGCATCAGGGCTCTTCCCAGGTACCTCTGGTATCCCCCACGTGGCTGAAACAGCCTGCATCGCACACTGAGCAACGCAGAGCATCCCAAGTGTTCACTTGGCGTCCACCACCACCATCAGGCATCGTGGGCAGGGGACTCCTTAAAGCAGCACCAGCTCCACCTTTACAGAGGACCAAAAGGCAGGAGGAGCAAGACTAAGGGCTCTTCCCATAGTAACACCTCCCCATTCCCAAATCACCAGTAAATGGGTTCATGAGGCAGGCGGCAGTTGTTGTACCCAGCGGAAGGTGTTTACATTAACCTCCACATTGGTGAGCAGTTACTAAATGTATCCAGGACGGCTGGAACTGCATTCAGATTAAACGTATCCAAAATAGCTGTAAACACAGTCGCGTTCCCTTGGCCTGGAGAACCAACACAGCTTCCAGTGTGGAGCTGCCAGTCGCGTCTCTGGGCCGTGGTGCCGCTGATGCACTCATAAACCCATCAAACAGCATCTGGGCTCGGAGCCTTCGCAAGGTGTGGGAAGCGCTGATCCCCCCACGGCCCCATCCCGGCACAGGGCTCTGAGCAGCGGTCCCCTCCCTGCCGAGCCAACAGGGCCTGTGGAGACTGGAGGGACGGGAACA
The DNA here is from genome assembly GCA_020746105.1 of Trogon surrucura. Lineage (NCBI taxonomy): Eukaryota > Metazoa > Chordata > Aves > Trogoniformes > Trogonidae > Trogon > Trogon surrucura. Next base: position 45,858,214 of record CM036621.1, on the reverse strand, counting down.
GCAGCAATCCCCAAGGAGAAAGCTCTTCTTCTTGCCTGCCCCCCTGCAGGTGCCTGCTGAAGCTGGACAAACCGTATGTTTAAATACGGATCAAGTTTTCAGCCATGAGAACAGCCTGTCCTCATGGCCCCTTCTGCTGTCTGTCCGTCCATCCTCCCTGACTGGACAAGTGTGGGACAAAGGGGTGCGTGCGCTGCGGCGGTTATCTTTTCCTCTATCTCCTTCCCCTGAGAGGATATCCTGACATCATTTGCCTTCACCTACTCGGGCCCTGACATTTGTTCCCTTCCCTTCCTGTTTGGAATATTTCCTTGTCTCAGCTTCCTCTCCTACTTGTGCCACTGAAATCAAGGCGACCGTCGCAGAAGCAACAAGCAAGCAAGGTGTTGCACGCCACTTTTTATGCCTTCCACATCTTCCACAGCAAACCACATCCCACCTGCTCATCGAGCCGCCCTGCCAGCTTGCCACACCAGGCAGCAAACCCACTACGGCAGCCTCAGTGCCACCAGAGATCCCACCACGTGGCTGTGGTTGCCACCCCCTTGGTACCACTGGGGATAACTGCAGCTCCCCGCATGCGCAGGGATGATGAGCCACACCAAGCAGATACAGGCAGACCTGTGTGGCAATGGAAGCAGCTCATGTAGAAATCAAACCAAGTTCAAACAGGGTCACCAACACATGCCGTCTGGCACGAAACACTGATCGTTAAAGCAGAGAGAAACCCTTAGATTATATTTTATGTATCTTACTCAAAACCAAGTCATCTGGAAAATCCCAGGGAATTCAGATGCAAAGGTCTAAATCTCAACAATGCTCCTGGCAAGGGTCTGTGTTTTGTTTGCACTATTTAACAGCGTCTTCATAAAGAAACAATTGCCTTGGTTAAAGAAAACAGCCACTACAAAAATCCTCACCTTGGTGTTCAGCTGATAAGAGTTCCATCAGTGACATCGCTCTTGACACTGGTCCCAGTTGGGTTGCTGGGGCTCCTGCACACGGTAAGGGGTCTGGACCAGGCAGAGAGAAGCCACAGAGCTGCACGCTGCAACTTTGGCTGCTCGGGCACCAGGAAGCGTCCGGCCTCAAGGAACTGAAGGTAACCATTCATTTTTGCATGGGTTTGGAAACACTTCCTTTAGCATATAATGCATTTTTCTCCCATTTGTGTATCTTATTGCCCTCAAATATTTAGTTTTTTTACCACAAGTCTAACTTTGTTATGTACATTTATGCTTAGGAACTGTAACCTATTTCAACATGTGGGGCTTTTTTGTTGGTTGGGGTTTTTTTTTGTGGATGAAGGCAGTGCTTTTTCATAAACTCTGAGAAGCCCAGTCCTGACAACTGATATATGGCAAAACCAGTGGCTGCCCAGCGTTGTTCACATGCCCTCTCTTCACTGCCACACGTGAGGCAGGGAAGACATCCCAGCAGGTTCAAGAAACCTGAGGAGTTCGGATTTGCAGGTCAGGCACCTGCTTCTGCCCTATGGCCAAGACACAAGTGTGCCAGGCCAGGTCTCCAGGTGCCATCCCTCTCCTTGCTGCTTCCAACCTGTATCACAGCTCTGCAGCACCCTGGGGGCAACGCTTTTGCAGAGAAAATGGTTGAATGGGATTATATTGCTCATCAAAAGGAGCCTCACACTGGAGCAAGCCATGGTTTAGAGCAGAATCAGCAGATGCCCAGATAATTATCACGTTGGGAAGAGTTAGCATTGCAGGGCACGATTTTTCCCTTGCAAGGAAATGGTAAGTATGGAGATGAGGGTTATCCAATTAACCAGGCTTTATGTAGATTTACAAATGGCATGTGGCAATGCTCTTAAGCGCTTAAAGAATGCCCAAAAGCTTTTAAAGAGACTGAGCTGCTATGGGATAAGAAACTTCCTGGGATTAGTAACTGGTGAAAGGTCAGGAAGTGAAGAACAAGAGCAGGACTGCATCATTCAAGGGAGGGTACTGGTAGAGCCCCTGAGGGTCTGCTCCACCCTACACCTCCCTGAGCACTCTGAAAAAGACCAGGACACAGCAATGTAACCTATGTCCTGCCTGTGTCCTGGCAGGACTGCCACCAAGGGCAGTGAAAACAACAGACAAAGGCTGCCAAAAAACGTCTGTGGTGAAATCCATGCTTCAGGGCAGGGACATATATGGCCTAGTGCTCAGGCACAAAGGTGAATCACCTCACCCCTCTCTTGTGCAATACATGGATGAAAGGAGAGTGGCTGGTGCCAATCTCATCTGCTTCCAAAACCATCAAGCAGCTCAAATTTGTGTGCAGTTTCATTTCCTGATTCCCTGCGTCTACTCCTGCTGCATCTGCAGGAAACAGTCTCGGGTTGGTTTTAGATGTACCCGTGCTGGAGATAAAGGGCAAAAGAAACAGATACAAGTGTGCAAGCAGCTCTGTAAATTGCGGGAAATGTAAGGACCAGCCAGGGGAGAGGACATCCTGAGGGGAGAAACAACCCCAAACAGGGAAAGGGCTCATTGCATTTGTTGGAAAATGCAAGAGGGAGAAGTGACAGAAAGTCACAAGTGCTGTGTCTCTGCTCAGCCAGCCATGTTCAGCTCTGCCTCTGTCCTTTTGGGCTGGAAGGAGCAAGAGTCTCTTGAACCCTCTGGAGTTTCCTGAGTGCTGGGCCAGCCATGCTCCCTGCAGTGGGATGGTTTAGGACTGTCTTCACAGCTGGAGGGAGCCTGTTGTCCAGACCAGGCCCCAAGCTGAGCACCCTGGTAAGCTGCCTCAGGCAGAGCACACAGGGGCAGAGATGGAGAAAGGAAGCTCAGCACTACTTGCTATTCATAGGGAAAATCTGGCTTCCTCATGCCACAGGATCTCCATTTCCATGAGTCATTGTGCTCCCCAGGAAGCTGACCTGTACATGGTGGAGCCAGACGGACGGGAGCTCCAGGTCACAGAGAGGTGACTGGGACTGGGGCTGCAGCAAGGACAGCGACAGTCAGGCTTAGTCATAGAAACATCATCGAATGGCCTAGGCTGGAAGGGACCTCAGAGATCATTTAATCCAACCTCCCTGTTATGGGCAGGGACGCCACCTCTCGACTAGGTCAGGCAACACGTGAGAACCGAGCTCATGGCCAGCTGGGTCCCAGATTGATGCTCCTGTGGGCTGGGGTGGGACTCAGTGTACGGAGCAGCTGCCCCTGCTCACAGCCTGTTCTGGTGACACATGAGGTTAGGGAGGGTGAGGAGTTCAGGTTGGTTTTGTGAGCTGATAGACACCTCTTCATCCCCAGATAGCAAACCTACAGAGGCACCCCCAAATGACTCTGCAGAGGTTCAAGGCTTGGAACAGACTGACCAGCAGGTGAAGGTATAGAATCATAGAATGGTTTGGGTTGGAAGGGACCTTGAAGATCACCTAGTTCCAACCCCCCTGCCATAGGCAGGGACACTTCCCAATGGAGCATGTTGTTCAAAGCCCCATCTGACCTGGCCTTGAATACCTCCACGGAGGGGGCTTCCACAACATCTCTGGGCAACCTGTCTCAGTGTCTCACCACCCTCACAGGGAAGAACTTCTTCCGTGTATCTCATCTAAATTTATCCTCTTTCAGTTTAAAGCCATTACACTTTGTCCCATAGGACTACATGCCCTTGTAAAAAGTCCATCTCTAGTGTTCCTGTAGGTCCCATTTAAACACTGGAAGGCTGCTAAAGGTCTTCTTGGAGTCTTCCCTTCTCCAGATTGAACAACTCTATGCGTGGAAAGGGTAACAACTCCCAGGTGCAAAACTTCCTGGGTGCAGAACTCCCACAGATCCGGGAGCTTTGCTGGGCTCACCTGCCTGCCCCCAGCTGCCACAAGCTTTCCCTGGCAGCCTCAGAGGCAGCCAGCTCCACCCCGTTGGTACTCACAGCATCAGCATGTGCAGGAGCTGGCAGGGGTTAAGCTGGCAAAAGCCATCAGAGATGCTTAGCTCTAGGAAAAAAAAGAAAGCCATAGGCCCAGCATGGCTCATAGCTTCAACCAGTGTAAGCAAAAGTACTCATTAGCTGGCGTAAGTCATTTTCGATACACAAAAGGGACAGGGGGACTTGCTTGCACAAGGTCTGTAAAGAAAACTTTGCAGGGCAGACAAGCCAGAAAGCAGAAGGAAGGAGGAGGGAGCCTACATACACTTTTCGGAGACATGCCACTGGCCTGATGTAACCCCTGCTCCAAGCATAATGGGCCACCACCAATGCTGGGGAGAAACACAGGAGTTGCAAGATCTGCTATAAAAAAATATCCCTTTACAACCTGCAAACCAAAGGCACTACCAATGAGCTGCTGGTAAAGGAGAATCCCCTTCCACCCACCACTTCGGGTGCTTTGTGTGTAGCAGAAAATATCTGCTGGTACAACCAGATGGACAGGATACCCAGGCTTCTGCTTTCAGACACAGTTCTGTGAACAGCCTTCAAAGGCAAAATCACCAACAAGAAAGAAAACAGTTGGGAAAAGTAGCCCCAAAATTTTCCAGTCCTGAGCTTACAGTGCATTCGCTGCTTACTCACTTCTTGCTAAGTCTAGAGCTCCCGGGTCGGGCCCCCACCCTCTCCTCCGGCACAACTACTCCTTACAGTTTTGGAAGCTATTTTTTCCCACGCCGCTATCTAAAAAAAACCAAACAAAAAACCAAACCCAAAAAACTGGCGTGAAAGCTTTTATCATCCTGAAAACATGCCAACTGCGAAGGCAACTCTGTGTCTCAGACGCCTGTTTCCTGGCAGATTTTAAGTCCTTTGCTCAACTGTTAGGATGGCGGGGGCAGGAGATGCCTGCAGCAGCAGGCTGTGAACTGTAGTTTCAAACAGTCACATGTTTAACTGCTGCTAAATACTCAGGAGACCAACATTTTCAAACAGCGGGCTAAGAGCTAGACACACAGTCAAGTGACGGCGTTGGCCCATCCAAGGTAAAGAAAAGGTGTGAGTGTGGTGGCCGGTGATGCTGTGCAGGGAGATGAAGGGCCACCAGCACGGGCACAGCTGCCAGGCAGCACTGAGTGGGGTCACCCCTTCCCCTCCCAGATAATGAGGCTTCAGCTCAGTTGGCTCCCAGTGGTTTGAAGGGAAAAGATGGGACCAAGCAAGCAGGCTGAGGAGGGGCAAAGTGCCAGATGACTGTGCTGTGGGTGTCTCAATTTCCAGTGATCAGCTCCGGCCATAATCCCCGCAGCTGGCTACCTAAGGGCGCTGGCACATCCACATGCAAGCCAGACATGGGGACAGCCCCACACAGACAGTGTGCCACCCTGGAAGAGCTACAGAAATCATAGAGCCCCTCACCTCAGTGATGCTTTTTGGGGCTCCAAAGTGCTCGGAGCTGGTTTTGCACACAGAAATCCATTTTCCACTCCAGCCCCAAACTGCCTCATAATAAAAATAGCACAGGATGAGAAAAGGATGCAGTCCTGTCAGGCTTTACTCTTTCAGAGCCAGAAGGCAGTGATCTCTTGGTACACGACCCACAGCAACATCTACCCCAGTACCTACCTATAACTAGCCCTTCTGCCAGCTAAGGATTCTTCCTAACATTACAATTCAGGTCATCCAAGCATTGCTCAAACTCTTAAGTTACTTGGAATTGTCTGTGAAAAGACAACTAAGTAGTTTGGGATGACAGGAATTGATAGCCTTTCAGATTTGTTTTCACCCTAGGGTAAAGTTACTAAGAAGAAACTGGTCTGGAACAATCCAACTAACTCTCTAGAGGCTTTAAAGGATGGCCTCACTCTGTGCAAGGATGGCCAGAAAATTAGAGCTTGTCATACGAAATCACCACTCTCGCTGGATCTCTGTAAAGCACCGTCATCATGCACTGCGTGCATCTCTGAGGGCAGGGACACGATCCCACCTGTAGTGCACAACCCCGGGTGGCATTTTATAAACTTGCCTGTGGCTTCTCTCCAGTTATCACACTCATTTGTGATGGGGCAGAGCAGCGCATTGCTGCTGCTGTAAAAGGAAGCATGAGCGCACAGCTTGGCTACGCCATGACCCAGCCATACAAGGAGGCCAAGGGCTCCTCCTGAGTCATGTGTTATCTAAAAAACACAAGACAAAAGGAGACCTGCAAAGCTCCTGCCAAGTATAGAAGACAAGCAACAGAAGTCCTCCAATGTCCCGTGCAGGCTGCATTCTGTCCCTCCTGCCCTCCAGATACACTTTTCCATCTCCCTGAGTGCCCTGTTGACTAACAAGAGGAGCAACCTTCATCCTCCCTCGTAGTTGGATGTTTTCACCTTCATCTCTCATCTTCCCTCCATTTAAGCACAAGGATGGCATCTTTCTCAGGAGGCAGCTACTTATGAGACAGAGTAAAGGGATAAACAGCAGGCTTACGGATAGAACCACCCCAGAATCCTTAGCTTGGTCCAAGTCTCAAGTCACATCTTGGGCTGTTGGGAGCCATGAGCAGCAAGAGAAGCTGCAGGTCACGGGCAGGAGGTGCCATTAGTACACAGCCTCCATGTCCAAGGCCCAGCTCTCCAACTTAGTGCCCAGCCTGCATAACATGAGCAGGGGAAGCATGGCTGCAGCTGGGACTGGCATTTAGAGCTCAAAATCCAACATGGCCTAAAAGAAATACAATGAGAAACCATTAAGAGAGCAAGCAGGAACCAACCAGGAGGTGGGGAGACATTTCAAGCTGCTTGACCTCACCACAGCCCTCTGCTTTCCAGACCCTGGGTCCTGCAGGGCATTACAGCATGCTGACCAGCAGTGCAGTAGCATTCACCTCCCAGCACTGGCACAGGAGCTGTCAGTGAAAAGGAGGGCGCTGCCAGCCTTCTGCCAGTCTGAGAGCAACAGAGTGGAGGATGGGACATAACCAGCATCTCCCTGTGGTATCCGCCAGTAGGGCTCTCCTGCCAGGCCTTGGGGAAGGAGGGGTGGCATGGTGACATCGTTCTAACAGCAAGTAGCAGCAGTGACAGCATCTGCACTGCCAGGGCTAAGAGCAGGCTTTAGAAAAACTCCTTTTGTTCAACAGTGCCAGCCTAGAGAGAGAAAAAAAGCGGCATTACTAATGATGCAAGACACAGGTATGATCAAGGTGCCTGCGACTCCCATTGCAGGTGGTTTTAGGCACAAACTTGGGCAAGAGTCAGCAGCAGCTTCTATGCATTGTCTGGGCATCAGAGTGAATTTCTTCCTTAAAGGTTGCACATATTTCTCACAGCTGACCTGAAATAGTCAGGCTGCTTTTCCAAAACAGCACTGATTTGTTGGGGTATCAAATTGGGACCATGTCAAAAGGAAACAGCCCTCATTTCGGTTGAACCCACGAAAATTCACTGAAGTTCTGTGAAAATTGGTCTTTGGTAGAAGGAAAGGCCTCACACCACTGCAGCAGTTCCCAAACACAAACATGGAAATTACTGGCCGAGTTCACGGCCTGCAGCCAGGACATGTTTTGGGATGCTTCTTATAGGGCAGGTCAAGCAGGGAACATGACACAGGCTGAAAGGGACCAGCATCATCCGTGGAAAACACAGGCTTCCAGGGTAGGAGGAAGGCAAGTCTGAGTTAGACGTGCTCTGCAATGATTTCCTGTGACTTCTGTTGCACAGTGCAGCAGCACTCTAGCAGCTCACTGTACACATGGAAAAAACCTATTCTTTCAAGTCATTTTTCCAGTGACGGGAATAAGCTCCTATTTCAATTCGTATTTACGAAAACAAGAGCCAGGCAAACTCAGTACTGTGTGCAAGTGTGTTTATTTCAAAGCTAAATTTCTCACATAAAACAATTTCTCTGAACAGCAGCATCAGTCCTTTACACAGCTGTACAACAGCCTCCCTGGCTCCAGGGCTTGGGGTCTTGAACAATCTCAACAGAGCAACAGGGAATATCTTTCCAGAGTTGTCAGAAAGGGAGAGGGAAATGACAAAAACCAGATACATTGCCACTGGCACAATTTAAGAAATTGTGCCTGCTCATGAGAAGAGGTGCCAAGACACTTTGCAGGTACCTTAACGTCTGCAAAAAGATCTTGCAGAACACCCTGCTCTCTGCAGGCTGTTCGCCAAGGAGCAGCTGCCACTGTCAGGAGAGAACTGCGTTATTCCTGCAGACAGAAAACAGGACTGTTGGATTTAATCATCTGCTGAACTGCTTCCAAGGACTGAAGTGGCTGAGAGGTCACGTTAGTGATGTGCTCCTTTGCAGCCTGGGGGCTTCGCACCAGCTCCAGCAGGCACGTTTGGTCCCAGCTGACACCCTAGAGGGGTTTACCTTCTTCCTCCTGCCTCAGCCTCTTGGAGAGATGCTCGCTGATGGCCATGAGCGGGTTGGCTCTGTACCTGGGATCAGTGATGACCTCATGAAACCGAGCCACTTCCTCCTCTCTGAGGAAAGAAAAACAACACACAAAAGCTAAGTGCCTCATGCAAAAGGAACTGAGCAGATAAGAACAGAGCTCATAAAGCAGTGACTCTCTGTACAGACATAATGATCCCGGGTGTAAACCTCATAAAGAAACAGTGCAAGAAATAAACCTAATTTACCCAAGGGCATAGCTCAAATTGCTGGCAACTTCATGCGAGCCAGAAACTTGATCTCGTGCCACAGACAGAAACAATCACGTTAGTGTCCAGCATCACTTGGAAATGTTTTCTTTAGATCTTTTCCCTCCTAAATCAGGAACAAGAGACTGTGGGTTATCTGGCAAAACACTAAGAATGAAAACTACTTCAGATTGCACTAGCACAAAAGCAGATTCTGCTTTCAAGAGTTCCTGATGTACTGACTACTGCCCAGAACAGAGGCTTGGTAATCCTATGTGCAACACTAGTCAGACACCATGGGAGCAGCATGACAATATTACCTCTGCATGCCTGGTCACAACTGGTTGCTGTGGAAATGGTCTTGTCCTAAAAAGCAAGCAAGCAGGGAGGAACAAGAACAGAGAAGGAGTATAAAAAGACCTGAGTTTTGACATGTTTCATCCATTGCAGCCTCCTCATCTTCCTTGGACAGACTGCCAGGCTCTCCACAGCCCAGCCAGACACACACCTCCATGTTCTCTGTAGTTGCTGTGGATTAGCAGAGTGCTCTTCAGCTTGGAGCATGCAGCTACCCTCCTCCCTAGTATGGACATCCCCTTCAATGCCAGCCCTGCCCTTCCCTGCCAGAGGAACAGTGAGAGAAGCCAAACCTGAAGCTTGGATTATGGCAGTTGGGGCAATGAGGTGAGGCTTAGGGAACCTCCAGTCCTAACTAACATCCTGGAAAATGAACCTCAAGACCTTTCCCCAAAATCTTTCTGTCCAAAGAAGCACAGGCTTCCCAGACCACCATGGTAGGGTACGTGCCACTACTCAGTGCATCTGTTCAGTCTTGTGCAGAGAAGACAAGGGCACACAGGGGATCACTGGTTTGCTAAACCGTAAGACTGTGGTAGAATTGCCTATTTGGACTTAACTCTGTACAAAAATCCTTCCTCAAGCAGTGTTCCTCTCCCATGAGTTCCAGTACAACGAGACACTCGCTGGTGGCACTCAGGGCCGTGACCCTGGGGCTTCTGCAAAAAACCAAGGAGGGATTCATCCAGAGAGGCAGAACTGAGCAAGAAAGGCATCCCAGCATCAACACTGGCCAGTTTCAGACAGAGAAGGTATTCACAGAGTGTGCTGAAGAGCACTGCTGGGATATATAGACTGACTGTTCTCCTCATCCTCAGTTTGAATGGCTCAGAACTGACAGAAATCCCAGAAAAAGGATCACCGAAAGCAAACATACCAGAACAGAGCGCCCAGCCCCAGGACAGCTGTGCTGAGGAGAAATGAAATTCTTGATGCTGGGTGGCAGTATAAAATATCCAACAGATTATATAGAAGAATAAGGAATTGCCAGACCAAGTCCAGGAAAAGCATTTAGTGTTTCATTTTACAAGAAAAGTTTTGGCAGATGCCAATGGACAGCTGTCCTCATGAGGGATGTATGGTGTGTAAGTTAGCATCCCAGAAGGTTTCTAACAGAGCAACTGTAGCTCCTCATGCTACACAGAGTTCCAGGAGCTCCTAATCTACATAACTGCAGGGAGCTTTCCTGAAGGGCATCACCTAGAGCTACATGGGCCACAACTGGACGCTGCAGCTTTAACTCAGCAAGCCAAGATAAGGGACACACCAGTTGGTTGCTAACCACATAGTCCATGCTGTACAGAGGGACACAGAACAGACATACGCACCTGGTACAGCCAGAAATAACAACTGTGGCCAGGAGGAACAAGATGACAATTGATGTGGGTATGGTCCCTGAAACCACACGGACCATACTCAGGAGGCCCAAGCCATCACTTTCTTTTCAATGAGACAGGAAAAGTGAACTCTTAAAGGAGCAAGTGCAGTTTCTCTCTTCGCTTAGATTTACATGAGACAGAAGTGGAAGCAAACCGAATCCATTTAGAATTGACTGACTCTGATAGGGGCTGAGGCAGAGGGACACCTACAAACATCCTGCACTACATAAAGGTGAAAACTGAAGCTGCCACCTCCTCTAGGGCCTTCAGATGTGCAAGACTGAAACACTGGAACTGGTAACGTAGAGAAGCTGTGTGATCTCCATCCTTGGAGATATTCTAAAACCATGTGGATGTGGTCCTGGGCAAGATGAGAAGTTCTAGGTGCTTGAGTAGGGTGGTTGGACCAGATGATGTCCAGAGGTTCCTTCCAGTCTCTCTCAACCATTCTGTAACATTCAGCAGCGACTGGACACTCTGATAACCGGTTACTTACAAGAGACGGTGCTTCTGAGCTTGTTTCATCAGACAGAAGTATGCTGGTTCTGCCTTTGCTTTTACATGGCTGTGGAGAGAAGAAACAAAGTAAGTGAGTTATAGGGGAGCAGTAATTTAGCAATTGCTGTAGAGATGGAAAGAGTCTAGAGATTCTGCATCTGCGTTCCCAGAAAGTATAGGTAATTGTCTTGTACTGAAATTATCCTGAAAGACAATTATTTCCATAGTCAGGCAGTAATGGAGATGCCAGCTTCTGTCATAGACTGACAAAAGCTTAGGTGTCAGGACTGAATGGGCATTAGGTAAATGAGCTAAATAAAAATCATATCACTTAGTTCTAGATCAGGTCATTAGGTGTTCATGCCCAGATCACTTTCTCCTTATCACTAACCTCCAGGTCAAGCTGATACTGTTGCTTAGAGAAAAGATCCCATCAAACTTTCCCTCACCACCAGCCACGTGTCACTTTTGCACATCTCGTGTTCCTTGCTAACACTACGGAGCTCCAGCATCAGCAAACATAAGATAAATAATGGCAATATCCATCAGCAAACATAGTCAGTACATCAGGAGCTCTTGAAAGCAGAATCTGCTTTTGTGCTAGTGCAATCTGAAGTAGTTTTCATTCTTAGTGTTTTGCCACGGTTACTCAGCAAGAAGAGGGAACTGCCAGCCCTGCTTCGGATCCTGCAGCGGGATCGCTGGGCTATAAGGTGTCCCTTACATTTTAAGATAAATAATGGCAATATTCATTTCTCCCCATCAATACATTTCCCCACCAAAGGTTTGCCAGTTTAAGTCAGCTGCAGATTAGCTAGAGTGAAAGCACAACAACAGAGCTTCAGCTTTTGCCACTAAACCCAGGTCCTAAGAATCTCATGGAATTTACAAGGTGATGGACTCACAGGAGCACAGGATGGTGCACTATGTGCACCTGAGGCACAGCGGCAAGCATAGATCTGCACTCTCTGCACACATTTCTTACTTCTGGGTAAAGTCCAAGGAGACCAGAGGTGTAATCCCATGCTGCACAGGATGCTGGAAGCACATGGTGCCCGACGCCAAGCAACAGCCGAGATTTACCACAAAGCCAAGTGCTGAGTCCAAGCAAGAGACACACACGAAGGGCAGCAACTGCTTTTGGGACTTGAAGTGCATATGGGGAGTTGCTGGTAGAACTGGACATTAGGGAAAGGAGAAGAAACTTTCATTCTTCAGGATTACACAGAGGTAAACAGGTGAAGCAAGTGGGAAAGAAGGTCTGCCTCCCACTCTGATTCTCCCTGGGGCTGAGCACCAGCACATAACCCAAGGGGGAAAGAGGGTCTGCCTCTCACTCCTCTGTTCGGGTAGGGCTCAAAAAGGAATCTTACCCTAAAGGTGGGTGCTGGGGGCCAGGGTCTCCTCCACCTGAACTGCCCCAGAGCCCTTCAGTTTTCTCAAGGTTAAGAAACATGACAGCCCCTCCCCTTCTCTTCAAGACAGCAGGATCAGGTCTCTTGTTGGCAGTGTTACAGTGACTTCCTCTTATTATTTCCCTCTCTAATCTACTACCCTCCACCCTTTCATTTTGCGTTTTTTTTCCCCCATTCCTCCCTTGCCCCATATTTCTTCAATCACTTCCATCATGTGTCTCTACTTGATTGGCTCCTGCTCCTTTTCCTCGTCCCTCCCTCTCCCCATCATGGCCAATTTTTTTTCTCCTCAAGGGGGGATCCTGGTGGACCCAAGCTGCTGAGGGCTGCTCCCATCACATCTGAATCACCCTCAGCCCAGCACAGTGTGCCCCAGTGTCCAAGCTGCCTGTTAACCCACACAAATCCAAATAGGGTGGATGTATGTGAGCCAGCCTTCCCAGCACAGAGCCTGTGCAGCACAGGGCAGCCAGGCAGATCAATGCCTGTATGCTGCTCCTCTACCCTTCAGTCCCTCTCAAGGTCACCCTGGCACCACCGGCATTATACAACAGGCCTGAGAGCTTGTAAGGAGCAGTGACCAGCAAGAGCAGACAAACGGCTACAAGGGTTCGAGCAGTTCCTGTCACTCTGCTGCATCCACTGGTACTGCAAGACACAGTCTGAGCAGGAAGCATCTCTGCTCTCTCTGTGTCTGCACAGGAACAGTGTAATGTCCCAGATTGCCTGGATTGATCACAGAAGCACAGAGAAACCCCTTCCTAGGTTGGACAGTGTTACAGCTTTGTGCCTGGAGGAGTTTTTTGTACCCAGGGCAGGGAGGCACATGGAGGGTGGCTCCATGTGAAACTTTCAGAGCCTCCCCCAGCCCCAGGTAAAAGTCAGAGGCCATCTCTGGCCAAGGCCAGGCCAGTCAATGCCTCTGCGATCAAGGTATTTAAGAGGGGAGACCTGCTGGGCCAGCCTCTGTCTCTTTTTGTCCCTTTAGTCTCTGTGTCCCATCTTTTGTGTTGGGGAGTTTTTCTGTCTGGAGGAGGGGGAGATGAGAGAGATGCATTAGGTCTGTGAAGAAGGCAGGCAGAAGGGCACTGGCCAGAGCAGAGCATTTCCCCTGAGCCCCGTGGTGAGTGAGAAGCCTGCAAGCTGAGGGTGCAGCGGTACGTGCAGGACTCCATGCCAGGGCAGAGAGAGAGAGACCCTGCAGGAGTGGAGGATGTGCCCAAAGCTACCCGTGACCCCGAGGAGGATCCCACGCTGGGGGGAAGGACTCACGTGGAGGGAGAGGATTGCCTCCCATGAGACGAACACCACATGGCATCAGGGGAAGACTGCAAGGAGTCTTCTTTCCCGAGAAGGAAGGATTGCCTTGGACAATGAGTAATGGCCAGATAGACTGCATCCCCCACCCTCTGCCTCACCTCGCACTGATGGAGGGGAAGAGGTAGCTGGGAAGAAAGGGGCTGGGGGAGAAGTGTATTTAAGATCATACTGTATTTATTTTCTCTCACTATCCTACTCTCATCTCATTGATAACTGGTGGTGCTAATTAAATTGATGTTTTCTCCCCAAGTTTACTCTGTTTTTTGTCCATGACCGTAAGTGGTGAATGAATCCTCCCTGTCCTAATCTCAGTCCTTGAGCCTTTTTAGCTGAATTTTTCTCCCTCCCCATCCTCAAAAGGATGCGGGTGGCAGGAGGCAGGCGTGAGAGCTGCATGGTTTTTTGGTGTCAGCCCAGGCAGATGGCTCAAACCACGAGAGACGGCAACCCAGTCACCAGATCAAGTGTGCCACCAAGTTGGCATGGCAGTCCCTTCAAAGACGAGGGCGATAACGCTTAAAGGGAAGCCTTTCTAGAGTATATGCCAGGCCACAGAAGACCACATGTGGCCTGGCATATACTCCTCAACAAAGGCATAGGGGTGCTTCAGGACATACAAGCTCAATTTTGCTCTCAGCCACTCCACTATTTCAAAGAGCTCGGTGCTTCTGAAGGCTTCTCCGTTCCACTCAACAGCTCTGCCCCTCCAGCCTGGCAGGTTCTAAAGGCTGATGCCTGAATTTCCCCCATCAACCCACTAGCATGCTGCCTGCTCACTTGGACCGTATTAGTAGCCCTGTTTCATTACACTTCATTGCCTTCATTCATTATAAAACAGAATAAAAAACTCACTGTAATGCTCTCTTACCCAGCAGGAGATCAAATTCCTGGAGAATCTAATCTTTTATTAATAATGCTGACAAATCACCAGAGTATTACCCTTCATTTATGTAATGATTCAAATCCTATAAAAGCCTCCTCCGATTATTTCAAACACTTATGCACACACATCCTCACGCAGTCCAGGAAGCCACAAGCCGGCAAAAGAAAGAAGAGCACTGCAGGTCCTCCATGCCATTACCAAGGGGGACTGCTTTTGGTTTGGCATGTCACTGGCAACCTGGGTGACACCAGTCAATGCCAATCTCCCACCTCCGCTGTGCTGACTGCAGATGGTGCTGGCCAATCCTGAAATTCTCAGCCAGGGCTGGACTTCTCTACTCTGCCGTGCCACAGCCCCACTGGCTTTCTAGACAACAGAGCCTTGCAGCCAAAGTGAAAACAGAGCCAGAGTATGAGCTCAGGCTTCCAAAAGGAGACAAGGGCTGCCATGCTCCCACAAGACGTCTGGGTCTGAAGAGAGAGGGAGCTGACAGAGCTTCTCTGAGGATGTCAGGCTAGAAATCTGTGCAAGATCTCTGAAAACTTCCACGTGCGCCACCCTCTACCATGAAGTATACTACAGAAGACAAAAGCAAATGTAGTAGCTGGAAGGACCGTTTTGCCCAGTTCTGCCTTGAAGCAGCCCGCAGCAGACAGCCCGAGAGGGATAAGGCCAAGGCCAAGTGTACAGCCACATCCTCTCCAGTGTTCGCAGCTCACAGACTCTGTGCCAGCCCCAGTTCACACACATGCAGTAACTCTCGAAGGAGCTTCCTCATTGCTAGAGGCTTCCCTCAGCCATGATGTCCTGCAGCAAGGAGCTGTGCTGAGCAATGAGCCTTCTGCATCCACTAGCTATGTTTGATGTCCTTTATTTCTCATACTGGAAAAGATGCACTACTTCCTAACCACATCACACTTGATTTTATAGACTACTGCATTCCCAAGCCTCTTTGCCTCTATCTCCTGTCCAGGCTGAGGACTCCCCAGCTCACATAGTGACTCCTTGTGCAGAAACCATGCCAAACCCTTCACCATCACCACTGTCAGACATCTCTGAGCCTTCTTCAGTTCTACTCTATATTTTGAGCTCGTCCAGAATTGCCAGCTACAGCTACACCAGATATTTGTACTAGATTTCGCAGCCACCTTGGAAGTAATCCCCAAAGGAAGCACCCTGCCTTGTCCTCCCTGCCCTGTATGAAATTTCTGTGAGCCACTCTCCTGGATAGCAAGGGCTCAGCCACCAAGGGAGTTAGGAGAAAATGATGAATGAGGGAGAATGACTCCTGAACACAACCTGTAGTCAGATGTCACATGTGGTTGTGGCACCATCATTACAGAAAGAGGGCAAAGCCACCTATTCAGGCTCAGGCTAAGCCCTCATCTAGAACTCCATCCAACCAACCCTCAGAGCTCTGCAAGACTTGAAACTCTGCATGTACATTTGCATTTTATTCCCACTGAAAGAGGGGGCAGGCTGACTGAATGGCTGCATAAAGGAAAAAAAAAAGAAAAGAAATGCTGTTGAAATAATTAGAAGCTAAGTTAAGGAAGGAAATATTTTTCTATGCTTATATGCATGCAAATAGCTCTGTTCGTCTGAGGAGTGGCTTTCCAGAAGCACAGGGAAGTGCCAACTCAGCCACGCTCTGTAGGTGGGTGTCTTGTGCAGCACGCAGAGCACTTGTATTCTACACTGGGGGATGCAAAAGCAGCTGCAACGCTGACCAGATGGTCAGGCAGAGCACTGCATTGAAAAGAAGAAATCATAAGGCCAACCAGAACCCTCCCTGCGGCTGGCTGGGCTGGTTGACATGTGGGTGTCAGAGGATCAGAAATAGCCCTTCTCTTTCATTACAAGGAAGGGAATGAAAACACCGTCTTTCTGCTCTTGTTCAAAGTCACATTCCAAGCCAAGAGGGTGAACAAAGAGTCTGGCCAGAGCATAAAGTTATGCTCAGGGGGCTTGAACTGCCTCAGAAGAAAGCCTGGAGGTCTGGAAGGACAGAACAGCAGGTTGCAACACTTCAAGCCCAGATTTTCAGGTGAGTTCAGTAGCATTACATTCCGGACACCTATGTGTCAACTCCCAGGACATTTGGCTGCTCCCAGCCTATTCCATGCCAAGCCCTGTTCGAGCAGTACAGTTTCCCCTCTTAGCTGTGGGTTCAGAAGACACATTTAAGCTTTCTTCTTGCAGTGAGTAAAGCATGGAAAGGGGTGAAATGGAGCTGAGAATGAGGCCCTGTTCTCCTGACCACTGGTACCAAGCTTGTATTGCCTGTAGCTACACGCTGAACAGAAGGGCACTTCATCCTGTGGGAAGGAGGGAAATGCACAGCCCATCCCTAAACAGCACATACCTCCTGGATGGCTTCCTGCTCCTGCAACCTGTGGTCAGGTCGGAGAGCTCAGGTAGTGCCTCCATCAACGGCTGCATGTCTCCCACCACAGGTGTTGCTTTCCGCTTTGCTTCGGCTTTTTCCTTCTGCTTGGCGAGCTTCACGTTTTCTATTTCTGAATCAGAAACAAGACATTACTGAAGGACGGGGAAGCGTTTCCAAGAGATAACCCTTAAGTTAAGAAATTCGAAGGCTGTTTGACCATCTACAAGACCAATAGGCTAGGCTTTCCCAGGTTTAAACCAGGGAAAGACTGAAAATAATGCAGTTGGGTAGTTCCCTCCCTTGCTGTGTTTGCTTATAACTATATGCATCTCTACTGATATTTGCAATGGGAAGTGAAATCCCCAGACTGATTTCGTCTGAACTGATTCCATCCCTTGTGCTGTTCATTGCTCACAGCAACGCAGCGCAGGAGTCCTGGGGTGGAAAAACTCATGCTGACCTTGCATGGAATTAGGAGAGAAAAACAAGAAGGGAAGGGATGTACCAAACACAGTCAGCTGTGGCATTAAACAGTCACAGCCCCATCTTGGCTTTGCTGTCAGGACAAAATAGCACAGGCAGAAAAGATGGATTTAATTTCAGTTGTTTGCTTAGTTTGGAGCAAGTCAAAGTCTCACCTTCATGAGTCATGGTGGAACTCAAGCGGTCAGATGCTGGACAAACTGGGCCCTTAGAAAAGCACTGCACCAAGTGGCAGACACAAGAGGCAGCTGGCTTTTCCTCAAGACCAAGTTTACCAGTCTCCCTGCAGCAGCTCTTAGCAAGGCTCTGGACACATAAGGCTCTAGAAATGTTACAGCAATCTCCCTTCTCAGCCACGGGAGGTGTGCGTTGAGAGCCGCAGGCTTCTGCCTCAGTCCTCGAGGCTCCCTGGTGCAGAAATATGTCCTGCAGCTGTCCAAGCCTTACAGAGCCAACAACCTCCAAAGCAAGTCCCAGGAGAACATGTTCTCCTCCAAGACAGCCCACAAAAGCCCAGCACTGCTACAAGCCTCCAACTGAGCTCCACCCTGTCCCAGAAGTCCCTTGACAACACCACAAGAAACAGCCAGAGCAAAGCAGGATCCATGAGCTCCTTTTCCTTCTGCCAGGCAATCACTGGGCCTGGAAACTCACTGCACTGACTTGACATTCAGTGTCAAGGGGTACCCATGCTGCAGGGTGCCTGGTGGAGGACTCCATCTCCTCTATGTGCCCGGCGGAGGAGAAGGCTTCTGCTTACTGCCTTGGACATCGAGTGTATTGCAAGGATGAGCCTCAGCACTGAAGCCTCTTGTCTGGACATGATGGAGAGCAGCGCCAGTAGCTGTGGGGCCGAGCTGGCAATACAAGGGAGGCCAATGGCTTCCAACACAGCATGGCCACAGAAGCAGGACTAAATCAGCACGTGTTGTTGGTGGGAACAGAAAAGCAGCCGGTCCCACTCTACAGACCGCAGGCAAGATGCCACGAGAAATTCTGGGTCTAATCCTGCTGCCCACATTCAAGACAGCAGAGCTCAAATTCACCAAGTAGCCACTAGCTCCTTTAAGATTGTTGTCTTCTTTGCTCCCCAATTCAGCCGAGTTGAAGAGCAACAGTTTTTTGTGAACTGCAATTTTGCTGTACATGGATGTCTGTGACAAATCTGGATTGTAAACGCTTCTCCTCACAGCAATCCCTGCCAAGAACACAGCTTTCTGTTCTGCATAATTTCTTTTTTTGGTCTGGCTTTATGAAGCTGACTACTTCAGTGCTTTCATAAACAGTATGAGCTCAAAATTTTCAGACACCTGATTCTGCGCAAACATCCCAAATTCTTTTCCTATGAAGTCCTGTTCGTCTGCGGAGCCATGCGATGTATGTATTTTTAAACGTGCATACTTCTAATGTCTGAAGCATTACATAACCTTTTTTCCCTCTCTAGTCTCTCCTGAGATGACTTACTGGAATGGAAGAAATCTCCAAGTTCTGCATTTGCACTACTGGGCTGAGCTTTAGTTCCCAGGGTCTTGGCATCCAGTGTCACGAAAGCAGCCTTCAGACAAGAAGAAACAACAATCTCTTGGGAAGATTTAGGAAAACAGAGATGTAACGATAACAACTCCTGCAGTCCAAGTTGGGTTCTCTTTTGGGGGGCAAAGACTGCAAAACTCCCAACGAATTGGCAGAGCTATCCGCATCAAATAAAAATCAATGTGTTTCAGTTGACTGCAGCTCTATAAGGTTACAATGTTAGGCCAGGTTTCATCAAAAAACATCCGTCTCTGGAAATACCAGTTCATTTCACTCCACCAGATAATGATGATGATGCCAATAAGTTTCTTTACCGATATTTATACAGGCTCCTTCCAGCTATTCCACATTTCTCAGTAACAAGATGCACACCCAATATTAACACTTGCTGACTTTTCTTACAGAAACCCCAGGTACTTGCTACCCTTAGCAAAACACAAGCTAGGGAATGCTGGTATTTGCCAACTGGCCACAAGTTTAGTAGGGGAGTCAAAAGAATCAGCAATTTAGGTACTTTTGTATCGGTAAAGCAGTTCTAATACCTAGTATCTTCTAAGACAGAGATAATTTGGTCTGAAGTTTTCTATCTTGGTGTTCTCCTCAAAGCAAAGCCTCTGCATTTCATTTATATTCCCTCAGCTTAGTAACTAGAGCCAAGAGAGGAGGAAAGAGGCCATGACAGGGCCAAAGTAACGTACGTGATCTTGAGAAAGCCTGCTGCTACACAGGCATATATGCAGGAGGGCAGAATTAAGAGTGTAGGGATCCTGTTCCTGGGCTTTTCCACAGTGCGTGTCCATGACTATGGGAGCAGTGCTGTCACCCACCTGCAGGAGTGTGCCCGCTGTTTCTTGCTGAAATACGAGTCCCGTGTATCCCTTTTACTGTGGATTCTGTTATAAAATGCTGCTGCGGACATGCCTTCCTCTACGGCACCCGTGCCAGCGCTGGTATCAGGGCAAGGAAAGCTCAGTTACGCTCCAGCAGTCCCCTCCTTTGTTCCCACAATGGTATCGGACCAGGAGATACCTTTAGGAGCACTGGAACTGCAGCCCGCAGGCCAGATGTTAGTTCTAGCACAGCCACCTATGTTTTGTGTCCAGTGGGGACACCAAGGGTTGCAGATGTCAAAGGCACTTGGAAGGTGTTGGTCGGTGATATGGAGGAGGTTTCCCTCACACTCACAGTGTTAAATTATCAGCTCTTTATGTAAGAGGAGCAACAGAAAGCCAGATCCCTCAGCCCCAAACACAGTCTGTCAGCAACTCTGTAGGACAAGAAGGTGTTAAGGAAAAAAACCTTTCTCAAGAACAATTCCAGGTGGCAAGAGGAATCCCTCTGCTCGAGCCTGGGTAGCACAGCATTGTCTCTTACTCTGCTGAGATACTCGAAGCAAAACCACAGACACTTCCCACAGGAAACAGAAGCATTTCTGCCATGGGATGGGTTTATTTAGCTCATATTTCACAGTCTCGAGAAAGGCCAGACTGTTTGGTAAGTGGGTTCACTGACCTGCGGCACGTGGGAAAGAGCAGAAACACTATCAGCAGCAGCCAGAGACCTCCCTTACTGAAAGGCAGGAGGGGCCACTGCAGGCTTTCACCACAGAGGCTTGGGATTAGCTGGTGGCTGTGTGGGGCTCAGCTCCAGGCTGTCCCACTGTCCCCACAGCTCCCCAGGGAGAAGGACCTCTGCTATACAGCTAGTCATACCTGCACCGGAGCTTTAAAAGATAAACACGCTAAACCTCCATAGGCACAGTGTCCTATCTGAATAAATAAAGGGTTTATGTTGTCACTTTTATTATACATGGAAGAAGATCAAAAGTAGGTTTGGGGCAATGAACCAATGGCAGTGCTAAACACTGAGAAACAACACCTAGGACTTAGACCCCACATGTTAAGGAGCAGATATGAAAGTTTCTGAGAAGCATTCAGCCTCCCCCGGCTCTGCCCAACACTGCCACACACTCCCGCGTCTGCAGAGACCCAGCAGAGCCACGCTCTGCGATGCCCACAGTACCACCGTACTTCGGAGAAGTACTTACTCTGTAGCCATCTTTCTTTCCTCAGCTTCATTTTTTCTTTCTTGGAAAGAACCGTTTTTTCTTCTAAACCTGGAAGAGAAGAGAGCTATGAGATGGGGCCTGGCTCCTGCACACAGAACCAGCGCTGGACATTTCCCAAAGACAGCAGAGTCTGTAATATTTTGTTCAACCCTTGATGCTTTTGAACTTGCTGGCAGATCAGGAAGGCTGCAGGCAGACCAGGGGCTACACCGTACCTCAACTTTTAGCCAAGCAAATCAAACCCGGCTCGTTCTCAGTGAAGAAATAAGAAACAGGTATCTAGATCAGCACAGGTCCTTTTTTCTCAGGCCGGGTAGCTCTATAAGAAAAGCTTTTGAGAGATCCTTGCTCCATGTCCTGCACTCCTGCATGAACCTGTCCCGGGAGCATTTTCTTCTGAAGACTAGCCACAAGTGATGGGAGGACCTATAGGTTCCAGGACTAGCAGTGAAAAGCAAGTTTTCACCTGAAAATATGAAGGCTGACAAAGCTACAAAGAAGGAAAACACGGGCTGCAGACACGGGTGAGGGTAGGAGGGGGAATGGTAACCCAACACGGCTATCGGCATCCGACTGCCCTTGCAAAAGCCTTCACACCTGCCCAGACAGCATGTGACAGGCAGGGGAGGGACTGGAAAGGGTCTGAAATATCCAGATCTGTGGCAGCCCTAAGGAGCAGCCAATTACTAAATGCTTAGTAAAAAAGGTTAGTACCTACTATATGCCAAATTCAGTATTTGGAAACCAGCTGTTGATCACTGATAGCCAATACCAAGTAAAATAACGTCGCAAATATTTTTACTGCAGATCCGTTGCAGACGCTATAAAATTTTATCTTATCTCTGGTGTTTAAAACAAAATTGTCTCCAGTCAACTTTTCTCCTGAAATGTGCTGGGAATCCTGCTATAGGAACGCCAATGGAGGAACAAGCTGCCCAAAGATGACTCCTCTCACCTCAAGTTATTCTGAAAAAATACCTGTTTTTCTCCCCAAGAGAAACAGAAGAAAGGAATTTGATGCAACTCTAAAAATAACTCACTGAGGACAACTTCTCTGAAGCTGTGAATCTTTCAGTATAATTTAAACAAAAGCAGAATCACAATTTAGTAATTTCAATGCCTTAAGATGAATACGAGCCTGCTGGGGCCAGAGGGACTTTTCCACAAAGCCAACAACCACCACCATGTTTTGAGTTTCCAGAGGACATAGAGAACGAAGATGTAGCTTTCACTGCCTCCTGCCCCAGAAAAATATGTTACTGTAGCAAATCCACCCAAGGAGCAAGAAATGAAACGCACACCTAGAAGATATCAGTTATTTACAAAGCTCAGGGATGTCTCTAAGGGTTTATATGCGATTTATGCTGCCATTCGTTTTTCTGTCTCCTGCATTAAGCATCAATTCACGGGCACCCTGCTAGGCTCAGGCCAGCCCTGCTGGGATGTGGGGTCAGGCAAAATCAGAGTCAAACATCTAATCATGTTGAGGGCAAACCTCTCCAATCTGTTTGCTGCGGTAGCCAAGCAGATGCTAAAACAACTAATTGCATGATCCAGTAACCATTTCCCAGCTAACCTCATGCCCAATCATCCCATTTTTCTGCAGTGTCAAGGTAAAACCACGAGAAGCCAAAAGGCTGAGAGAGTTGGGGCTGTTCAGTCCGCAGAAAAGAAGGCTCCGAGGAGACCTTATTGTGGCCTTCCAGTATCTCAAGGGGGCTACAAGAAAGCTGGTGAGAGGCTTTTTAGGATGTCGGGTAGTGATAGGACTAGAGGGAATGGATTGAAGCTGGAGATGGGTCGGTTCAGATTGGACGTTAGGAAGAAGTTCTTCCCCATGAGGGTGGTGAGACCCTGGCACAGGTTGCCCAGAGAGGGGGTGGAAGCCCCATCCCTGGAAGTTTTTAAGGCCAGGCTGGATGGGGCTCTGGGCAGCCTATTCTAGTGGGGGATGTCCCTGCCCATGGCAGGGGGGTTGGAACTAGATGATCTTTAAGGTCCCTTCCACTCCTGACAATTCTACGATTCTATGCCCTGATGATCTCTGCAGGGTTGCCCACAACAGACACCTCCACATCCTGCTCTCTGGCTGCTGGAGCCTGCCCAGACAGCAGTGGCAGTGGTACTGGGGAGATCTGCCCCCTCATCTGAAAAACACTCATTACTTCATCAGGAAAACAGCACCCATGGGATTTGTTAATGAAAATAATAAAAAAATAAAAATTCAGCCAGCTGGCCAATTCTAGTAATAATATCAATTCATTTTTTTGTTGGGGTTTGGTTTTTTGGTGGGGGTTTTTTTTCCCTTTTCCCCAAACGGCAGCGGAATATTTAAGGAAACACAAAAGCTGTTTTCTTGGCAGGAGCCCAACCTCACTGCAGGCTGGGGACGGTGGCCTGCGCCTGGGCCAGCAGCCACAGATCACCAGAGGGGAGGGGAGCTGCATCCCTCCTCCGCCCGACGCCAGCGAAGCGGTCGGATTCGGCCCTTTTTCACCGCCTGCTCCCCAGACACCTCCATTTCACGTATCCCTCCCACCCCTCGGGAGGTTGTTTTGCTGCTGGAAGGTGCCAAGTTGTGTTTGGCAACTTCCAGTTGCCAACACCGAGTGCCAAAACCGCTGGAACCTCGCTGGAGAACAATGGAGGCAGAATTCAGCTAGTTAATGAACGGACTGTCCCCAAGGCAGTTTTTTATTTTTATTTTGCTTGCAAGCACCTCTGAGATCAAAGCCAGAGCACGGCTCCAGTTAAATTATTTTTCTGCAAAATCAGAAGGGTTTTGGTACCTCCCGCCGGCCCACCGCACGTGCAATTTAACAACAATTGCCTTTGAAATCTTGTGCATGGAGGAAAGTTGAGCAAAATCCACCTACACCAGCTCAGTGTAAATTACATACTGTAAACTTGACAATTATTCCTTTTAGTAAGGACTTTTTTTTTTTCTTCCCTCTGATCTCCTTGGTACAAAACATCTCAAATATAAACAGATTAAAAAACCCAACACAATAGCTTTTTGCCACCTACACCAAGCGTTTGATACTAATTCTGGCAATTCTTAGGATCCTGCCTTCACAGGAGACAAGCAGATTTTTTGTGAGTACAGCTTCCTTCATTTCAAAAAGGTTGAGTTTTTTTGAGAAAGGACTCTTTAGACCAAAAATAAGCTTATATATATATATAAAACTGCTGAAAATATGTGTCCTACCTTAAAAGTTCCCATTTTCCCCTTTCTAGGCACTCGGAAATGAGCTGGACTGGGTTAAAGCCACAACACTCCAGGCTTCCCCGAGCCCTGAGATCCCATTAAGTTTGACTCCACAACGGAGAAGGTGAAAAAAGGCTTCACAGTTCCAGGAAACCACATTATTTCGAGGACTTGGCCATGAGCAGAAATATCAAATATGAGCAGAAACATCAAATAAACTTGTGCCTGTGCAATGAACAGCGGAGGGTCTTTCAGCACCGGGCTGAAGCCACAGTGAAGCCCCAAGTCCCACCGTTGGTATGAGCTATTAAGAAACAGCACATAGTATTATTCCCAGAACTCCGATGATACATAACAGTAAAGCTGTTGCTGCTCGAAACATAATATTTTGGCAAAACAGGGTACTGTAAAAATTGAAGTTAAACAACAACAGATGTGTTAATTTTAGCCTCGGTTGTATAACAGCAGCAAAAATGAGCATATGCCTACAGCTGTGGGATGAGTTCACCAAAAAAATTTGAAGAGTACATCCAAAAGCACAAAATTCGGTGATTTTTTTGGTGAGGGGTTTTGTTTGGTTTGTTTAAAAAAACCCCAAACCTATATAATGTCACTTCTAAATTGTCTGAAACCCTTTTACACTGAAAGGGCCTGGGAAATGGTAAACCACAGATTCTTGGAGCAAACAGAACAGCGGTGTGACCTGACATATGGCAGTGCAGAACCACTTGGAGGTATTCTTTTTCCTCTAGGAAGTAAGTTGAGGTACAAGGGGGGCCAGGCAGAAAGTCAGCCAAGATGTCCTCCAGGCTCTTTGCCCCCTTGCTCTTAGAGAAGCCCCTGGTGGCCCGTACGCAACGCACAGAGACCACGGTGGAGGAGAGTTTGGCTTTGCCCCAGTCCAAGACCTGTGATCGTGAGCAGGCTCAGGAACTAGTGTTGGAAAAGAAGACGACAGCCCCTGCTGGGACAGGGCACGTTTCACCATGGATACCGCATTTGCTTTTTATATTCCAAAACAAGACACGTTATTTTTGTTCACACTTAATCATTACACCAGCACGAAGGCTTTCCTCCTGCCTCCGATGAAGAACGCATCCTATTTAAAGTGGCATCTGCATTCTGAACCCTTCCAGAGCCTTTGGTTATTTAAAGCGGAGCCTACTTCCAAGTGCTGCTTCCCATCCGAGACCCGGAGGAGCCGCGCGACTCACGTCCTCGCACCGAGGTCACGCCTCCGTGAGGCCTGGTAAACATCCCCAGGCTCTGGCCAGCTACAGCGAGGGCATGAAACCTCCCTCTGCGGAATAGACGAGACTCAGCTCGAGTCAGCTGCACAAGCGCACAAGTGACGTGCCTTCTGAAGCGGGAGCAGCTCCCCTCGGGAGGTGACTGAGAAGGCACAATCTGCACAGTGGTCTGCGAAAGGCAACTCCAGAGACAAGGTCTGTCCTCTCAAGAGATGCCTTAAGTGCTGCAGGCAAACTCAGCCCCTGCCACGAGGTAAAAGTACTCCCTCCTCCTCCTCCTCTTCCGCTGAAGGCCTTCTTCACTCTTCAGAAGTCATGAATCTTTCCCCCTGCACTCTCTCAGCAGCCCTCCCTGGCACAGAGGTTGACACTTAAAGGGTCAGTCTCAGATAGGCACAGAGATGATGCTCAAGTTAGCCCAGTGTGTGACTGTCCTTAAAGTCCCTAAGCATCTGGAAGCTCATTTTCATAACCAAGGCAGAAAGAGAACACAGATTTCTGAACCAAGCATGGTTCAGGACTGCAAAATGCCTTGTCTGAGCCAGGTGCTTGGCGTTGCCAGCTCATGGCACAAGGAGATCCCAGTAACCACTGTGAGCCTCCCGACGGAGAAGCTTTGGTTGCCACAAGGAGCTCATCTGATCTGCCAGGTTGCAGGCTCCTCCCTGGGAACAGTTATCTTTAGCTCTTGGGAAAAAGCTTATTTCAGGAGCCGTCCTCCCCATAAAACATGTACAGGATACAAACGTGGTGAGGTCAAAGGGAGAAACAACCCATCATGATTTCTGTAGCATGTAGCCTTCTTAGGGGATTAACGTCCACAGAAGTAGTGCTGGAGTACAGCACAACAACCATGTGGCCTCTGCTTTATTCATGAATTTCCATTAGTGCCTTTCCTGTATTACCTCCATCCTGCTGTGAACACCCTGGAGGGTAGCAAATTAGGTCAGACCCATCATTAGTTCCAGGGCACTGAAATGCTTTTTTTTTTTTTTTTTTTTTTGCCCTCCCCCCTACACATTTCACATTTTGCTGGGTTGGGAAAGTTTCTTGTAAATGAATTCAAAGAAATCATTTACTTACTATCAGCATGTCCTGCTGAGTCACTGGGCAGGCCATGAGACCGAAGAGGGAGAATGAAACACAGGATACCAGCCAGACAGTACCACTGTCTGGTATCAGACAGCTCAGGTTGCTTCTCCCCTTCCTGACCAGCAAAGTGTTATAAGCTGCAGCCAGGACCCACAGGAGACAGAGCAGCTGTAGGAGGGTTTGCTGTCACCTACAGGAAGAGGAGGACTTGGCTACAGCAGGCAAATTGAACCAAGTATTGAGCTCATCTTTCAGAAAGCCTGGCTTCAAGCAAACCCAAAGGGAGGAATGGTAACTGTTTGACATCTACTAGAGCTTTTGAAACCCTGCATGCAGAAAGTGCCCTTTTTAAACAGCTTTTTCTTTAAACTAATTTGTCCTTATTGCATCGCAGACACACAGTTTTGCCTGAATAAGGTAGGTGCTACCACTCAGCATCCTTTTTTACTGCTGCTTGCAGATCTGGCTGTCCTTTTTCTGGGGTTCTTGCATGACCACAGTGAGCAACAGCCAAACCAGCCTCTTTGCTCAGCAGACTTGGAGGTACCCTCTTGCTGTTCTTCTACTAAGCAAAGGAGCAGTGAATGAGACAGATCCTCACTTCTTTCTGAGATGCCTCTCTGGTCAGAGAAATATGCCATTTGGCAAGAAGAGCAACTGTTGAGGATGTTGTTGCACCAGTACAGGAGCTCCACATCACCTGCTAGAAAAGTCTTCCAAAAGTACCCTGGAGTTCACAGCTCAGATAAGATATTCTTATTTGTCAAGAAATTACATGTCCAAAAAAGTCGACTTTTTCTTTGCTTCCTCTGGCACGTATTTGCTTTCTACGCAGCCCCATTAGTTTAAAAACCTGTGATCACAGTAAATTTTACACCCAGGAGCTACCAGCAAGTGCTGCTGCAGCTTCTAGCATTACAAAAGGTCAGCGAGTCCAAAGAGAAGAGAAGCAAGTGGCTGGCATGTCAGTGGATATTTGAGACACTCCCAACAGATCAGTTCATGAGATTTCTTTCAAGTTTCATGACGAGCCATCTTTTTCTTCCTGCACACCCTTCTCTGATCACAGGAAATTACACAGGGAACAGCCACAGAAGATAATAATTGGGTGTTTTCCACATTCTTGCAGTCAAGCTGATCCAAAGAGTTGTAGGTCTGCAGCAGAGCCTTGGTTCTCCCACACTTAGCCGAGAAACCTGACCGCTTCCAACCTCTTTCCTTGCTACTGCTAGCAGAGAAACCCCACCGGCCAGCTTCTGAGGGCAACTTCATGGTCCCAGCCATCTCAGAGGAAAGAACCAATCAGGCTTTCTTTGATTTCATTATCCACATAGAAGCCTAAGTCAAGTCTCCAAGAAGTGCAAGATGGTGCTGCTGAGGCCAAATGCTGCTTCAGGCAGTGCCAGGGGAGCCTGGACCTGCAATGCCACCATGCATTTCCCTCCCTCACCTAAGGGAAGCAAGTCTGATCTGTTCATCTCCTTAAGAAACACGTACAAGTGCATTTCTGCCAGCTCTCAGGTTAGAAAGCTTATGAGCTTGTACATTAGCAGTAAGCACTACCATAGAGGTAAAGCAGCTTCCTCTGTTGTAATTGAGATACAGCAGACAACAGGGCTCCGCCAAGCCTTGAAGACCCGACTCTCAGGCAGAGGGCTCCCGTGGGAGCACGTGCAGCCCTCACCTCCCAAAGACATCAGCCTTCCCAAAGCTGTGGCACCCAGCCCTAGCAGAAGTTTTGCAAATAAGCAGCACATAATCCCCCTTGGGAGTGTACCTGCTTCCCTGCTCCTGCTGGGAAAGAGACCTGCTCCGACAGGATTTGCAACGTCTCTGTTCCACTTCCTTCACTGGCCAATTCCTTCCCTTGTCTGTAGAAGCCTAGCAAGCCAACTCTTCCTCTTCCTCGTTTCTGGAAAGCAGCACATAAGCTTGGGGTACAAAGCACTCCACAGCAGCCCATGCATTCACAGCCCAGGTGTAAGACAGGACCGAAAGCAGCCTCATTACTATCCTCTTCTCATCTCTTAACACAGACACTTCTGACCTATTTCTATCATCAGTTTTGAACAATTTGACATTTCTTCCAATGCAACAGAAAAATAAAATTCTGCTCCCTTCAGCAAGAAGGCTGGCACTTGCTCTCTGCTGAGATGGTTAAAAAAAAAAAAAAAAAAGATAAATCCCTAGATATCTGAGTTCAGACTCTCAACTGTCACTAGAATACAGCCTCAAATGCCATGCGTAAAGTCAAATAAGCCCCAAATTAAATAACTACATCACTTTCCAGGTTGTGTGTTGGAAATCCTTTCCTTGTGCAAGTGTGACTGACACATGTAGTCATACCTTTCACATGAAAAGACTACAGAGACAAGAAGGTCATCCATAGGAAAAAGTAGTAAAGAATGCCTTGAGCACTATATCGCATGTAAACGGGCTACAGAAAAGATAAATGGGAACACAACCTCTCTTATAAGCACTGACCTTTGGGAAAGACTTTACAGCAAGGAACTCGGAATCTCTCCATGGAGCTGGATGTGAAGTCATAACAATGTTAAAAGACACCTCCACAACTGGCGAGAAACATCAAAACCAAACCAAGTGGGTTAGAGCCAACCACCCCCTGAATGACTGTGAAGGGTGTGTCTCACCAATGGAGCTTTCCACCAGCTATAGCTCCCCTCCCTCACTGTCTTCCTCTTCTCCACCTACCTCCTCTCCTCTGTGTCAGACATTTCCAGAGAGCAGCTGACCAGCTGGAGAGTATCTTGGCAGAAAAGGGCCTGGTGGTCACCAAGATGAACATGAGCCAGGGAAGTGCTCTTGCAGCAAAGACAGTCAACAGTGTCCTGGGATGTTTTAGGAGGAGCATTGCCAGGAGGTCAAGGGAGGTGATCCTCCCCCTCTGCTCAGCACTGCAGAGGCCACACTTGGAGTGATGGGTCTCCCCAGTGCAAGATAGATATGGACTTACTGGAGTGAATCCAGCTAAGGGCCACTAACACGATTAAGGGAGCATTTTTCACTCAAGGAGTGGCCGAGAGAGCTGGAAAAGACGTGGTTCAGGGCAAATCTTAATAACATGCATAATAACCTGACAGGGAGAGGGAGCAGGACTGTTTGCAGTGCTGCCCAGTGACAGGACAAGAGGTAACGGGCACACACTGAAACACTTGGTTGCGGGATATTTTTAATGTTTTTTAACTGTGAGAGTAGTTAAACACTGGAACAGGTTGCCCAAAGAGGTTATGGTCTCCAACCACAGAGATATTCAAAGTCTGACTAGACACAGTCCTGGGCAACCTGATGTATCTGACCCCTCCTGAGAAGTTCCTTCCAAGCTTAACAATTTTGTGATTATGTGCCAAATCCAAACAAAAAAATCCAGTTTTCATATGTGCATCTACTTTCAATGCCCCTATAGGGGCACTATCTTTTGGGAAAAATACTTGCCATAAAAACATAACACTCGCAGCGCATGACACGGGGAAGCATTGCAGAAGATTTTTGCATCCCTACCTTTGCCCGCTGTCAATTTCAAAAAAGATCAGTGCCACCAGCAGAGCACACGAGCTTACTGCAGATCAGCCCTTGACTCCAGCCTCAACACACGCTGATCTTGCAGGGTAGCAGGGTTTTGTTTTGTGGTTTGTTTTCTGTAAGGCAAGAGCACTAGAAGTACAGAGAGCTTCCAGCATGGCCAGCATGATGTGGACAGACAGGCTTCCTTTTTGAGCACATCCTTGGTTTCCATGCAGCAAGGAAAGCACATAAATCTGCAACTCCCTTGCCAGGAAAGACCTGCCCTTGCAAAAACAGTATTTGAAAAGTCACCTTGGCAACAGAGTCCCTTCAAGTAGGCATCTGTAAGGCAGTGACTCAGGTTTGCCATCACAACCTGAAAACGAGGTACTGGGGCACACGCGGAGGTGTAGTTCTGCGTCGTCTGCACCTCCTGCAGCAAGGATTTGGAAGGTTTGTACAGAACCATGGACACCGCGCCAAGGCAGAGCACCAAAATAAACTCCAGGGAGTCCACAGCATGGCACAATCTGGACAGTCAGCGCGTCCCCTTCCACAGAGGATAAAAATATAAAATTTAACAACCAAGACAGATACACGCACAAGAGATATTTGTGTGGATATTGCAGTTTTGATAGGGAGCAGTGTGAAGAATGAAATATGATTTCTACAAAAGCTTAGACAGCAACAAATATCTGGAATGAGATTTATTCTGAGACCAAAAGTAATTCATATTTGCCAATGGGTAAATTCTCTCCTTAGGGCTTACTAAGGGAGACAGAATACTGTAACATCCCTATGCTTTTTGACAATATCTTGAAGGCTTGTATTTTAAAGATATTTTCCAAAAAATATCCTTTCCTTTCCTGCTAATAAGACTACCTTTGACTATACTGTCCTTTGAAAAGTTTGAAAAATGAGTAGTTCAATATCTTCTGCAGTATTACATAGTGAAAGATTTAGATCTGAAAGTGTTACACTCTTTGATTTTACCTGGTGCTTGTAATTTATGCAAAATGTAAGGAAACATTCATTTACCTTAATTTCCTTGTCTTTTAACTGTATATTACCTAATAGACAATTAAATGGGCGCTCCCTAGGAAAGTTTTCCATTTCCAGCCACTGGTTCCTATAACCTCTCTTGCATTTGTTTTGGTACCTGGCATTTCCTTTATGGGTGTAGTCTTACCTATCACTTCATATACGCTTTTTCAGCTCCTTAGAGGAGCCACCTCCGCTCAGTTGTACTTGCAGAGCTGTATGATCTCAATGCACAGCTGTACGATCTCAATGCATGGAATCAGGGGTGATCCTGCAAACTGGTCTTCAATGTCCCTCCTAGGTTTGACAACTGACAGATTTCTTCTGACCTGAATTTCTCCACTATAGCCCTTAGTTTCTGAAGAGCTCCTTTAACACGACTGCAGACCGAAGATTTCTGTTTTATCCAAAATACTGATTTTACTGTTTAACAGTTTTATGCAAGTGAGGCCACCCTACATCTCAGACAATTTTGTAGCTCCCGCAATTTGTGCGCAGGAGACATTTAGACATAGCTGATGTTTATCCATATTTATGAACATGCTCATATGTTCACCATAGCTGCATTGTAACTAGGTATTTTTCTTCAAAATATGCAGCAGAAAACCTCTTTTCCTATTGCATTTCCCTCGATGCCAAAGCAGTGGCCTGATGAGGCACTGGGGGGAAAGAGAGAGAGAGAGGGGAAAAAACGATTTAACAATGCTCAGAACTGCAAAAGCACAGAGAGCGAGACTTCCAAGGCAGATGGGCAAATATGTCCCTGTCAGGTGCACTGCCACGCTGGTAGCAGACCAGCCACGCACAGAAGGATGTGCAAGGTGATACCCAGGACGAGTTACAGAGGCGTTTTCCTCGGGGATTACAGCAGACACTACAATGTGTTATGTGTGGAGCCCCACCTCCTCTTCCCCTCCACTTCTCCAGCTAACACCTTTCGTGGGTTTATTGGTTTGCTGTTAGAAACACCAAGTTTTCCTCATTTTCTCGATCCAGGTTTAGCATTTAAAACCATTTTTCCTCCCTCTGCTGGGAAAAATAGGACATGGGAGAGATGCGGATAGACAGTATCATCTGAAATTACTTCTTCCAACTGAAATGCAGTCTGGTCGCCCATCCTTCCTCACTCACTGTGCAACTCGGCGAAACAAGCACCTGCAGGAACCTCTGCCTTAACCAGCTGAGAAGGCAAGGATGCAGCCAGCACAAAGAGTTGTAGCTGGACCTCTCCTTTGGTGGAGATGGAGAAAAAGAGGCAGAAGGAATCCCAGGGCTCAGCCCTTCTAGTACTGGAGAGCAAAAGCAACGTACACTTTACCTGACAGTAAGAGTTGGGGAAGGGACACTAACAAAACAGCCACACAGCTGAATATTATCTAAAACTGAAGACAAGGCTGCACCTTCAACCCTCTCTTTACATCTATTTCGATGCAAATACACACGAAGGTGGAGAAAGAGACGACGTTTCACGAGTGACATGCAGCTAAAGCTGCACAGGCCAAAAGTGCTACTCTGCCCCTTCTCCACTACAGAATCACAGAATGTTCGGGGTTGGAAGGGACCTCTAGAGATCACCTAAGTCCAACCTCCCTGCCAGAGCAGGATCCCCTAGGGCAGCCACACAGTAATGTGTCCAGAGAAGGAGACTCCACAACCTCTCTGGGCAGCCTGTGCCAGGGCTCCATCACCCTCACAGTAAACAAGTTTCTCCTCATGATCAGATGGAACTCCCTATGTTCTAACTTAAACCCGTTATTTCTTGTTCTATTGCTGGACACCACTGAGAAGAGATTGACCCCTTCCTCTTGACACCCACCCCTCAGATATTCATATACATTAATAAGATCCTCTTCCAGCCGTCTCCTTTCAAGGCTAAGCAGCCCCAGTTCTCTCAGTCTCTCTTCACAGGAGAGAGGTTCAAGTCCCTTAATCATCCTCGTAGCTCTGTGTTGGACTCTCCAGTAGGTCCCTGTCTCTCTTGCATTGGGGAGCCCAAAACTGGACACAGTGTTCCAGGTGTGGTCTCACCAGGGCAGAGTAGAGGGTTCTCCTTCCTGGAGAAGTGCACAGCAAACCCAGGCTCTCAGAACAAGCTCTGCACGGAAAGGTGGCACAACGCAGCAGCCGCAGCGCTGGCATCCCTGGGACACGCGAGTCTGTAGCCAGCCTGAACAGTTTTCCATAAAGCAGACTGTCCTTCGGCCGGCCTCCGCCGTGCAGAAGCACACCACACCTCGCTGCAATTTTTGCTAAAACACTAACGGTTGGTGGCAAATGCTCCCTCCATCCTGGGAAAGGCTGCAGATTCCAAATTCAAACTACTACTTCAGCATTTAAGGGTGCACTAAACAGAGAGTACAAAACTATCAAAACAATTCTGTTTCAATGCTTTTCACTTTGTTTTTAAAATATGCAACATTGAGAAATGAAATTATGGCAACGTTTTTTCCCAGTTTTCTTTGGCTCTTCCTCACAAACAGTTCAGGGATACAAATGGATTTTTAGGCAGTTTTTAACTAGTAAATGCAAATTAGGAATGACTCTATAAAGAAAAGAGAGCCCTAAGACTGTTCCACAGTAACCAGACATCCTGTAGGACTATTCCATCAAATGATTAAAACATAGAGAAAAGTTGTTTTATCTACAATATTAGGGTTAAGAAAGTTTTACAAAGTTGTGTGCTTTACAAAGAGTGCAGGATGTAACTGGAAAGCATGTGCAAAACCAGAGGCAGCGCGATGCAGGCAAACCTCCCTCTGACATCACCTGAGTCAAAGGGGAAAATTACAAAGTAAAACATTTTGTAAATGGTATTTCTACAGACACCCTTCTCTAAGCAGTGCACAAGCTTGATTTTCATTTATGGCTATTTCCAAGCTTTGAATCTAAATGTTCTCCCTACATTTATGTCGCCTGGGTCAAGTCATAGCTCCAGCCATTTACCACAAGTACCACGGTCTTCAACATCACAGTCCACCCACTCTATTTTAGGGTAATTTGACTTGCATATTTGAAAATACATCTTACAAGTTTGTTCAGGCCCTCTAGTTTGGCTGAGACCGGGTACTCGGGGCCCAAACTGAGATCAGTAACAAGTGGCACCCCTCAGGGGTCCCTCCTGGGACCAGTACTGCTCAGGATCATTATTAATGGCATCACAGACAGCTCAGCAAGTTTGTGGATGACATCAAGTTGACCGGTGCAGTTCTTTCACTTGAGGAAAGGGATGTCACCCAGAGGGACCCTGACAGGCTGGAGGAGTGGGCCCATGTGAACTTCATGAACTCCAGCAAGGCCAAGTGCAAGGTCCTGCTACACTGCAACTGTGCTAATCTGAACAGCCACGTAATTGGCCAGTCCTGTATTTAAATCCCTAAACATCTTAAAACCTGCATAATAAAATGGAGTTTAGCTCTTAGTAACACTGCAGTAACTAAACAGGAGGGACACGAAGCAGAAAAGTTCTGTATCTCCCACCACATTCACTGCCGTCAGGCTAACGGGTATTTTTATTCTAGCTGTAGCACTGGGGAAGCGAACAGAGATACAGCTTCAGCACGCAGCTTACATTAAAGTCTGGCTCTGACCAGAGGTTTTCAAAGATTTTTTGATGGGCAGAATCTAACATGAACTGGTAGCAAGACTTCACAGCAGAGAAACATATTTTTCCCATTTGTGCTTCTCAGGCCACATGTGCACAATGGCTCTCTGCAGGTCTAAGGGAGTCAGAGCAATGGAGACCACCAGGGAGCAAAGAGGACAAGTTGCATTTACTCGCACTCCCTGGGATGTGGAGACCTGGCAGAGGAAGGCAGCTTCCAACCAGCAGCTCCTCAGCAAACTGAATGAGGTCAAGCACTGATAGACACTCATTTTATCTGAGTAAGAGAGATGATGGCATTTTCCAGGAAGACCCTGGGAGGTGAGACATGAACTGGAAGTACTCCAGCCTGGCTTCCAGCAGATGAGAGGATTTAGCAGTAACCACTGAGGCGGTATAATGCTTCTCCTGGAAATGTATGACCAGCAGAAAACAACGAGCAGGAACAGACAAGAAACAAGAGTGCCAGCGAAACAGCAACGTCACGACCACCGTCGGTCAAGGGACTTGCAACTATTAAAAGGCAAAAATGAGAGCAAACACAGCACACCGCTCCAAGGTCTCCCTACACCTTTTCTCTCAACACATGCACACAACGCTGCTTGAGCTGGTAGGTAACGAAACATTACTGGAATGACATTCTGTTACACATAATTAATATATGAACTAATTGGACTGCTGAGCGCACTGTGATCAATACTTAATTATATTTCCAGGCAATACAACAATGTCAGCCAGAAATGGAACTGAGTAGACGATGCAGATACATAACTTCAGCACAGAAACAAAACCACCAGAAGAACAGCAATAAGTGGGACTTGTACAGGAGTTCAAGCAGTGCGTGCAGAGCAGAGAACAGATCATATCACAGATGTCTTCACAGCGAAGGAGGAAGAACTAAGCCGTGAAGGTCAAAAGAAGAATGTCAAAAATATCTGAAATGATAGGTTCAAATGACAGGAAATTAAGGACGAAGCTATTGCACAGAGAGAGGAGGGGGAGGAAGCAGGAACAGCTAGGGAAGAGGCAGGAACAAGGCCACTAAGGGAAGCTGGACATCCACAAGACACCATTAAGCATACGGTGAGGTCTGTCTTCCAGCAGACAGGTATGGGGCTGCCAGGCAACCGATACACACAGAAGGCTCACCTGGGCAGACAGGGACAAGAGATACTTTCAGGAAGGCAGGAGGACCACTTCAGTTGCCAGCCTGGCAACCTGAAGAGGCTATTCACTCAGCCTTGTCCTCTCCACAGGGCACTTGAGGAACAGATCAGGCAGTTTTATCCTCTCCTTTCATCAGTAGAAAAGGAATAAGCATTCGGAGGCACAGCACAAGTAAAAGAAGAGCTGGGAGAAAGGAGGATTCCCCCCCACCATTACTTTCTCAGTCTCTAGCTTGCTAGAGGAGCATCAAATACTTCACCCTGACATCTGCCCTTTCAGAAGTAATTGTGTTCATGCCAAACTGTGCTTTGCAGAAAAATCTGAACCTATTATTTTTAAAACAAGGCAGCTGATCCAAAAGTAACATCCAAGCCTGATCTCTGCATCCCACCATCCCCTGTAGCAGCCACTATTCCAACAGCAACAAGGACTTGAACTTGCCCAAATGAAGAAAAGACTGTCTAAAATTTACTTCTGGAGCCTTTCCTGCTTCACAAGTGTCCAGAAATACAAGGACAGAAAGGAAGCACATGGCTGAAACTGGGAGAAATTTGAGGAAAACTCCTGAAGATCCACACAAGTATTCTTCTCAGCTAGACCACTCTCCATCATCTTTGCCAAGTCTTGGGAGACGGGAGAGGTGCCTGAGGACTGGAGGGAAGCAAATGTCACTCCAGTCTTCAAAAAGGGCAAGAAGGAGGACCCGGGTAACTATAGACCGGTCAGCCTCACCTCCATCCCTGGGAAAGTGATGGAACGACTTATCCTTGGTGCCATCTCAAGGCATATCAGGGATAAGAGGGTCATTAGAGACAGTCAACATGGCTTCACCAAAGGGAAGTCGTGCTTGACTAACCTCATAGCCTTTTATGAGGATATAACAAGGTGGATAGATGATGGCCGAGCGGTGGATGTGGTCTACCTTGACTTCAGTAAAGCATTTGACACAGTCTCCCACAGCATCCTTGCTGCTAAACTGCAGAAGTGTGGTCTAGACTCTCGGGTAGTGAGGTGGACTGTGAACTGGCTGAGGGGAAGAAGCCAAAGAGTTGTGGTCAATGGGGCGGAGTCTGGTTGGAGGCCTGTATCCAGTGGAGTCCCTCAAGGGTCGGTACTGGGACCAGTATTATTCAATATATTCATCGATGACTTGGATGAGGGACTAGAGAGTACTATCAGCAAGTTTGCTGATGACACCAAGCTGGGAGGAGTGGCTGACACACCAGAAGGCTGTGCTGCCATTCAGCGAGACCTGGACAGGCTGGAGTGTTGGGCGGGGAAAAATTTAATGAAATATAACAAGGGTAAATGTAGGGTCTTGCATCTGGGTAGGAACAACCCCAGGTTCCAGTATAAGTTGGGGAATGACTTATTAGAGAGTAGTGTAGGGGAAGGGGACCTGGGAGTCTTGGTGGACAGCAGGATGACCATGAGCCAGCACTGTGCCCTTGTGGCCAGGAAGGCCAATGGCATCCTGGGGTGTATTAGAAGGGGGGTGGTTAGTAGGTCGAGAGAGGTTCTCCTTCCCCTCTACTCTGCCCTGGTGAGACCCCATCTGGAATACTGTGTCCAGTTCTGGGCCCCTCAGTTCAAGAAAGACAGGGAAGTGCTGGAGAGAGTCCAGCACAGGGCAACTAGGATGATTAAGGGAGTGGAGCATCTCCCTTATGAGAAAAGACTGAAGGAGCTGGGGCTCTTTAGTTTGGAGAAGAGGAGGCTGAGGGGTGACCTCATTAATGTTTACAAATATATCAAGGGTGAGTGTCACGAGGATGGAGCCAGGCTCTTCTCGGTGACAACCACTGATAGGACAAGGGGTAATGGGCTGAAACTGGAACATAAGAGGTTCCGCTTAAACTCGAGAAGAAATTTCTTCTCAGTGAGGGTGACGGAGCCCTGGCACAGGCTGCCCAGAGAGGTTGTGGAGTCTCCTTCTCTGGAGACATTCAAGACCTGCCTGGACACGTTCCTGTGTGGCATAGTCTAGGCATTCCTGCTCTGGCAGGGGGATTGGACTTGATGATCTTTCGAGGTCCCTTCCAATCCCTAACATTCTATGATTCTATGATTCTAAGGTCTCCTTGTCTCTCCTTAAGAGATTTGCTAAATTAGCATCTGAAGTGTTCATTGTCTTCTCCTTGTGCAGAACCCTGAGCCCATGAGCCAATTTAGCCCAGAGGAAAGGGATTTGCTGGATGGTCCTGACCAAATACATTCCTTTAACACCACCCTGGCAAGTAGTTATCTCAGGATGCCTTTTCAGCAAGGTTGCATTCTCAGGAAGGGCCACCACGGTCAAGGGAGCTACATGGTCTCAGGGCTCAACCTGCTTTTAAGCTCAGAACACCATGGCAAAGGTGTGACAAAGAAGCTAAAACATCCCTCCTCTGTTTTCCTACCCCGAAAGACCTTCCACTAAGCAGAAATAATGCTTCAACATCTGTAATCAAGCTGGGGTTCCACCAAAATACATATTCCAGAAACATAGGTCACGCAACAGACAAAAAGCCTGAAGTGTAGCCGGCCACACCCAAGGTATGCGCTCCTCTGCCTCTGCTGAACTATGAAGGAGTCTTGACTTAAATTAATAAACTCGCTGTTCAGTAGATCTGTTTTCTTGGCACACAAGCAACCCCTTCCACTACATGCTTGTACAAGCACCGCTTCAAGCCTCACTCCAAGGTCCCTATATGCCAACACCCCACCTACTGTTAAAGAGATTGCTCTTGTCCACCGGTAAGTATCTATCAATGCACCAAGAGCGGTTACTTCTGCCCAAGGGCCCTCACATTCACATTTAAAACAGAGTAACTTCCCTCTAATGCAAATATAAACAAGAGCTAATTTAAGTCTCTAGCACAGTTTTCTGCCCAGGTCCATGCCTATGACGAAGAGCATGCCTGCCTATGCAGACGCACTCCTCGAACTCTGCTGCGATGCTGGCAGGGTGCTCAGGGGTGGCTTGAGGAGCAGGGAAGAGATCTGGAAGATGTTGACCTGCTCCATGGAATACTGAATGCAATACCGGATTGCTCGTCTCTAATGGAACTAGAGAAAAAAAAAATAAAAATCTATTGTAATCGACTTCTCTGTTAATGCCACAGAGACAGGGCTATTTCCTCTGGAAAGATCGACACGCAATAAGCAGCAGTACCAATACCAATGGCATTATCAACACATGACATCTGGAAACTTGGCACAGAGACAACAGCAAACAGATTCCAGTGGAGAGCAGCTCCGGGTGCAGACAAACAAGAGCTCAACTTAGGTTACCCAAAAGCTTGTTATTGCAACAGCAGCCGTCTTCCATCATGCCTCCACAGCCTCCTACCCCAGCTCTGGTGTGCAGCTCCAACAGGAAAACTAACTTCCAGCCAGGTTAGTTTTCTGCTAGTTTAGCAAGCTGAACCAAATCAAGTCAGCATCAGGCCAGGAAGGCACGTGGTCAGCAGTGACAAGTTGCTTGAGACAGCTGAACTGATCTTCCAGACTTCAGCCCTGAGGTCCAAAATGCCCATAATCTACTTTAGACAGAAGTCAGAATTTACCAGTAGCAACATATCTCTAGGCCAATTGTTGTCTTTATTCCAGCCTGCTATGTGTGAGTGTACAAGCACTCCAAGTCCCTCAGACAGGCTCACAAGCAAGGGCAGAGGGAATGTCTTGCAGAACCTCTTGGGGCTGAAGGAACAGTGGGGCTCAAAGGATTTGGCACTGGTGGTGCCTACAGCCTTCTACTTCTTCAGCTCAGTAGTTTGTGTTAATTATTAGGCACTGGAAGTTTCAAGAGCGCAGCTAAGCATTTTGAGGAAAACACTGCTACATTGCCCAGCTTTTCCCTGCTGGCTGCTGTCAAAAGATGGGATTGCCCAGCTTGACTCCCCTTTTGTCCTGATGTGCTACATTAACTCATGTCAAACTACAGAGGAAGGTGGAGAAGATCTTGTCATAGTGAGAGGTTCATCAGTGACAGCAGTGACCACACCCTGAAAAACAAGAGAGACCTGAAAACAATTGCTTCGTGCCTCTGGCCTAAGGATTAACTCCGTAATTCCAGCAGTGAGCAAGATGTTGGCAAGTAAATGCAGTTTCTGAGTTTGATTAACAAAGATTTTTTTTTTTATTTGGTCTAAAACTTCCTTTACAGACCCCAGACCAGAAAACCCTCAATGGTCTACTAAACTAACGCCAGAAGAAGTAACAAAGGTATGAAGGACCATACTCTTGGAGTACTATTGCCTTGTATTACACTAAGAAGCTTAGCTGAACACGAAATAAATCTGTTCTAAGGCAGAGTGAAGTCCTCCGCTCCGCTCTCTGCCAGGAGGTCAGGTGTGAAAGTCCTGTGGATAGTTGGGACAGAGGAAGCACCAAGACTAAGCCGGATCCTAAACCTGACTTCAAGATTCTTCTAGGTTTCCTCAAACCAAGTGACAAAAATGGCGCTGCTTCAAAGGGCCAAGAGCCCTGTGTCCAGCCTCCGCGCCTCCGACGGCAGGTGACCCAGCCCACTTCCACACCCCATCCCTCACCTGGCAGGCACGGCTCCCCCACCCACAGGAACCACAGAAATGCAGACAAGGAGGGTGAAAAACAGATCTTCCTTGATCAAACATCCTGGCACCAATTCCCACCCTGATAGCAGCCTGGAAGTACAAAACGGAGGGGGCTTCAGAAACAGCTCAGGTATCGACATCAAACTGGCAGGTTTTGACCTGTTTTAACACCAGCTCATCAACAGCCTGAAAAAATCTTCCTTCCTCCCCAGTTTCACCTTCTACTTTAATGTTTCTAGCCACGTATTTCTCACCTGGGTTGTGCCTCTTCCTGAGGATCTAACTAGAAGAACAAACAGCCAAAAGGTAGCCACCAGAGGTCCACCAGGAATTATGGCAACACGTGGTATGAGAGAAGGAAGGTGATCAGAGGCAGGACCTGGTATGACACCACAGCTTGATTTGCCATCCAGACTCAGACACAACCTCAGGTTTGACCCCAGAACAGCCATGCAGTTAGACAGGAGGAGGTAAGGTCAAAGAATTCCTAACAGGAAAACCTGAATGCACGCTCTGAATAAAGAGTTTTTGGGGTGAACCTTGGACCACATCTGTCTGCTGAACAGTTGCGATGAACACTGCTACAGGATCTCCTCCCTCTCTTCTTCCCAACAGATTACTTGAATAAAAGCTGAATAGTTTAGTCTCCCAGGGCACAAGTGTCTTTCATCTGCTCCTATGGTCCCATGACTGCCCCACGAATGAGCTTTCCACCAGCTTCACAGTATTGTCTTACTTTCCTACTCACTCTCTCGGGGCACTAGGAGGTCAACACTTCCATCTCAATACCCAGAAGGGTGATCTTGGTAAGAGATCAGGCCAAGATTACAAAACACAAGACTATCAGCTCAAAGCTGTGCCAAGAAGCTTGTGTTAAGAGGCTGCACAGGCACACCAAGGATGTAGTAGCTTTTTCAGTACAGATGACATGGAAGAAAGCGCCTGCACTGGCTCTTGGAGAGCAGTTGACATGAAGAAAGGCAGCCAGAGATGTTCTCCTGCACAAGCTAAAGCCTCCTCGATGCAGCCTTACCCCATGCTAGCTACGCATCTTGTGGGCAAAGGTTTCAGAGCCACACGGGATCCCAGCACCCGCTGATATACTGACGGGCTACTTCCTTACGGCACTTCAACACCTCAGCCCTCTAACAGGACATCCAGCCTCCTCGTCTCTTGCTGACCTCTGGACATTAAGCGTTCTGCCACAAGGATCACACGAAAGAGAAAAGCAGGAAATAAATTGTCGATGAGGCAAGAAGAAAAATAGAGCAGACAGGTGTAACATTTGGTGACACACACAGGCCAACCTCTGCAGTCTGACTTACATGGTCTTTCCAGTTATATGTTGTGTGCAAGCAGAAAATTCATAACAGGCATATACAGAGCACAGGATGCACATAAAGTCAGTGGTACTGCATCAGCCACCCCACTGCCCGATTTGGCACAGAGCACATACCCACAGAGGATTATGTAGATACTAAATCAAAGACGCAAGGATGACAAAACTTTCCTTTGGATGTGCATGTGGGAATTTTACATGGAATACACAGACACAGATTGAATTTTGGAAAAAGACAATGAACAAAAGAAAACAGAATAGGAAGAGAAACACAGGAGAGGACTACAAATCCTAATCTGCTTTAGGAACGGGTGTGAAGTGAGAAGGAAGGTTCGGGCAGAAGACCACGTGATCCA
The DNA here is from genome assembly GCA_020746105.1 of Trogon surrucura. NCBI lineage: Eukaryota > Metazoa > Chordata > Aves > Trogoniformes > Trogonidae > Trogon > Trogon surrucura. The sequence goes on along the minus strand of CM036621.1, from coordinate 45,816,226 downwards.
AGACTTTGCAGAAGGCAGAGACTGAGCATCAGAATTGCATTTAACAGATTGCCCATGGGCATCGCTGCTCTGTTAACTAGTTCATGCAGCCTCCTACTCCTTCCAGCCCTCTGTGGGATGGGCTAAAATCCAGTCCTGTGTAACCTCATGTAACACTGGGAGCTTGTGATTAATTAAGCTAGCGGAGAGCAGGAGCACAGACACAGTGAAACAGAAGGGCATTCCCTGCCTCCAGCTTGGTGGTGTAGAGACTGAGCTAGAGAGCACATCACACACCACCAACCCGACAAGCTTGCCATAGTGTTTAAGCAGAATTTAACTGCTGCAAAAATCCTACCACACACCGTAGGGTAGAAATCTATCACCACGGCAGCTTGCACAACTGGTATGGCACATCATGGCAGGGCAGGGGAAGAAAGGGGAACGTGGCAGGAGGCTTCTCTTCCCTAGGTCACAGCTTGCTATGGGACAACTCGTCTCTCTATGCTTGGCTCCCCCTGAAGTGCTGGACAAGTCGCTCTGGTTTCCCAAGATCACATACCCAAGCCCAGGAGAGCAGAGCTCTACACTCCAGAGAAGGCCACGCTGGGACATTAATCAGACACATCTTTTGCTGGTACAAAGGGGCAGGAGAAGGTTCTAAGGAACACCCAGTGCCTGATCCTGAGTGAACTAAACAACAAAGAACTCCCTTCAGGTAGTGTATGAATAACTGGAGATGAATTTTGCATTTCAGTGTTGCCACTAGTTAATCCAATCAGTCCCTGCCCTTTCCAACTCTCTGCTTTCCACCAGCCTCCCAACAGTTGTTTCCCAGCCACGTGAGCTCAGGTTATCCTTTTCCAGGTCAGACTCAGAATTTCTATTGTCTGCTGTATTTTAGCCCTGTTTGCTTGTTTAGCCATGATCTCTCCTCTCCTCCCCAGTGCTACAGTAGCCCCAGCCTTGGCCATAGGCCTTATGTTCCAGACAAAACCTGTCTTGAAGCAAGAAATATGGAGCAGATGCTTGTATCTTACAGAAAGCTTATGTGTTACGTTTCTGTGCTTCACCTGAGATAGCACTGCCAGCAAACTCCTGCCACATGCAGTAGACAAATTTATTTATTTTTTTCTCCTCACCTATTAATTTCATAATAGACCTGAAGGCCAGTGGGAAGGGCAGGAAAGAAGAAAGTGCGTGCAGACTAATGACTGCAAAACAGACTGGGAAGATTTAGCAATTTTCAGCCAGTTACAGGAATGCTACAGACAGAAGGGACAGAAAAGCCCACAGCCTAACTTGTACCCCTGAAATATTTTAATCAGCTCCTCTTGATTCTAGCAGGTCTGCCACAGAATTATATTAAAAACAACTGATCAAGGTCAGATTCCTACCATTTTCGTTTCAGTTTTTAAATTGCACTAAAAAAACAGTGACATCTTCACACTAAAATAGCCAAATGGCAGAATTACTGCATGAATGCGTTCAGGACTGGGATCAGGACAAAACCAAAACAATTCCCCTTGGATGGTGCCTAGCTGTGCCCCTGGCATCCCCCTTGGCATCATCCCCACTTGTAGGTGTCTAGAACTTCAGGAGACAAAGAGTTGCTGGAACTGTGGGCTGGAGGGAACTCCCAGCATCTCTGAGGCTCTTTGAAGCACACAGAGGGTGACAGGAGATCAGTGCTGGGAAGCGCGTGGCTACATACCTCTCACTGCTGCAAGGACAGACGTTACTGCCACGTGCAAAGCCTAACCAGCAAAACAGATGAATACAGGAAAAGTCTCCAGCATACCTCTTGCACATTTCCAGGAAGCCCACTGCTTCCATCCTTATGGTGGTTTTCATCTGAACACCGCCTCTTCACAAGGCTCCCCAGAGACTGACAGGCACTACTGGTTGGCATTCAAATAATTCAAGATTAGCAGCCCATGTGCTTCGATTAAAAAGGCCTCCTCCATAGCATTACAAACCCAGCTGCCCAGTTACGCAGCAGAGGTGACTAAAGCGTGTACACAAACGAGGAGACATGAAAGCCCCTTCAATTGCCAGCCAGGGTTGCAAACACAACAGAACCCCCAAGATGTGAGGTGCACACGAGATGCAGCCAGCCCAACCTAATGCACACTGGGAGCAGCCATGGCCAGCCCCTCCTTGCCTTTCACTCTGACCAGTGAGCAAGCGCTGCTCCTCCCAACCACCAGCAGAAGCTACACACAAAAAAATCATACAACTTTAACAGGAGGCACTTTGAGGACTTGAGTTTGAGCCTTGATGTCCAGCTTTACCACTAGTAAATAGCACCATTGGCCTAAGAACATACCAGTCCTGACCAAAGCTTTATGCAAACCAATACCACATGTCCCAGCAGGGCCAGTGACGAATGCTGGAGTACAGAGCGGGTGTATTTAGTACCCGCAATGCACTGAAGCACGTCCCATATGAGGACAGGCTGAGAGAGTTGGGGCTGTTCAGCCTGGAGAAGGTTCCAAAGGAAGACCTTATAACAGCCTTCCAGTACCTTAAGTGGGCTACAGGAAAGAAGAGGAGGGAATCTTTATCATAGAGTGTAGTGATAGGACAAGGGGCAACAGTTTCAAACTGAGCGTAGGTTTAGGTTAGATATTAGGAGGAAATTCTTCACTGTGAGGGTGGTGAGACACCGGGACAGGTTGCCCCGAGAAGCTGCGGATACCCCTCCCTGGAAGTGTTCACGGCCAGGTCAGATGGGGCTTTGAGCAACCTGCTGTAATGGGAGGTGTCCCTGTCCATGGCAGGGGGGTTGGAACTAGATGATCTTTAAGGTCCCTTCCAATTCAAACCATTCCATGACTCTATGATTTTTATTTTGGGGGATCTGACCATCATTCGAAGCCCGCATGGGTAACAGAAATTCAGAACATCTACGTGCAAGAAGTCCTGCAACTTACTGCCATATTCCTGAAGGATCTTTGCCCTTCCTGAACCCAGCATCTTCTAGTTTAATTTGATTTATTGCACTCATCTCACTGGAAGAGACTGGGAACAAGTCTAATCTCTCTTCGCCTCTACGGCAATCATATTTTACTAAATTTCATCAGCTCCTCTTTTCTCAGACAGTCATCTATTCCAGGCAAAAGAGCTCTGAACCATTAAATCATTGCTCATGTTCCAGGCTTTTAGCACTGATGCTGTAAAACTGATCTACAGACAAACACAAATGCTCTGAAAGGGCTGCATTTGACTGCAGACACTGTTACAAGATCATATAACCAGGATGGCTAATGCCTTTTTCCTCTGAGGTGAGACATGTGTGCTGTTTCTGATCCTGTGCTAAAGCTCAAGGAACCCTGGCATCACCTTCTACACGCTCATGGCCACAGGAACTTGAGCAATATCTAAGCACCAGCAGAAAGAAAAGCAGAAGCAGTTTCAAGAGACACCTCCTTACCGCTCTGATCAGAGTTTTCATGAAGTAAATTACCCTGAACCTTACTCAGAGCTCATTATGACCACAACAAAATTCCCACTAGGTTATTTTAACTGTTGATTAATTCTCCTTTCCTGGCAGATTTCCTTGGATTCTTTAACATGTCTGGGCTCAGGCTCTTCGTGGCGTGGCTTCATTTCCCTACTCCCAACCCTCCACGCATTGACAGAGAAACAAAAAAAGTAATCACATGTCAGAGCTTGCCCTTGATTTTTAAGTCTTTGTGGCAGATTAATGCAGTGTGCTCCTCCTCCCCAGGCTGTCCTATCTGTTGCACAACCGTACGTCAAGGAGTTAATCCCACCATCTGCAGCTGTCAGAACTCCAGCACACCAAGAAACCCAAACATCTAATAGTCTGGGAGCACCAAGGGAACAGAAAGCCCAATCACATCTTTTACCACTGAACAGCCGTATCTTCAATGTAATCATATTCATTTCTGTTACCTGAAAGCCTGCTTAGTCAACATATACAAGATAATTATAGATTTAGAGAAAAGAGCTCAGCAACACAGTCTTTCAGTATTTACATAATCTAAGAACTACTAGCTCGATCCTGGTCACATTTCGATCAGTCAGTTCCAACACCACTTGTATTACAAGTAGCTTTATAAACTGCAGAAAGCTGCAACATTAACATAAAGTAGTAAGGAGGGTGAGAATACCCAGGAAAGCTCCCCAAGTTGGCTGTGACAGGCATGTATTTGACTTCCAGCCTCCTTTTACCTTTGCCTACATGCAAGTCAGCAACAACTGACACGCAGGATCAGCAACACATAACACTGCTGGAGCCTCATTGCCCATTCTTCCCCTCTCCTTTTTTTTGGAGCACATATAGCAGATTTAAAAACTGGAAAGCATTTGAAGAATGGAACTAGACGAATAAATGCCTCGAGAAGCACAAGGCTTGAAATCCATTCTACTCTGGTCTGTGATGGGGTGGAGAGAACTCAATTCCAATCTCAAGTACCTACTGCAGATTAGCACTTGCTGCACCCAAGTACCCGCTCTTGCCTGACATAAGCACACAGCCCTCCTACAGCTCAAAGGGCTGACAAGTTATATCCAGACCAGAAACAAGCTGATTCTTCTCTTTGCAGCACTGTAAAACCACCACTGATAAGTCAACACTTCACCACAAGATCAAGACTGGAGGTGACAAGCAAAAGTCCCTAAAGAACAAAGATGATTCGGTGCCTGCATGAAGGCTGTATGATCATAATGGCCCTTTAACCTTTCGTGTGTGTGTGTTGGTGATGTTGATTACAAAGTCCACAGAGCCTAAGCCATGAAAACACTCATTCCAGGAGGTACCCATGCATCTCAAGTCTCCTTCTCTCCTCATGGGTGCACAGACTGCCCCAAGAGTGGAACTGGTCCAAAAACCGCTTCACCGCCTTTTCCAGCCTCTCATGTTTCTGGTGGCTGCCACTGTTGTGCTGTCTCAACTGCCCTTCTGCTTCAGCAAACAATTTAGAGCTCCCAAAAGCCCTGAGGCACTAATACAATCACCAGCTCTGCCATCTTATGCAATACAGACACTCCCACAGCAGCATCTTCCCCCCAGACAGCCCTACATCCAACCCCTGCGCCTCTCTAGCCTCGTTCTAGGGGATACAGAGGCACCACCCTACAGCTTTACCAAGCCTCTCAGCAGCCCACCGTGATCATTACCTCCCTATGGACCTCCTATGGCATTCTTCATCTCCTGCCAAAGCAGGACTTGACCACTCTCTTGGGGCCCCCTTGTCTTTCCCACAATGATGCTCACACAAGACAATTTTCTTTCTTTCAAACAAGTCTTAAATTTGAGCAAGCCACTCAACTTCAATACACCCATCTGGCTTGCTTAAACAAAGATGAAATCTTTTAAAAAGAAAAAGCATCAAGATCTGGAGCCCTCTAGAAGAGGCAGAAGCTATTTTTTTTTCTCCATCCCATCACTTCTTCCCCTTTTCTTTATTTGAAACTTGCAGGGCAGGATAAATCACTCATCTTGGAGTGGCATTCTCTTGGAAGAATTTATTTTAAAGCAAGGAAAATTTATGAGAAGAGCTCCGCCACTTTGTACTTTATGCTCTCTGCACCCCGCCAGCAGCACACACAGACAATAACAAGCCTCAGTAAACAGCATGCACTGCTGCACAGCACTTATTACTGCGCCTGCATTAGCACAAAAGGGTGCTCTCACCACAGTTCCCATTTATCCCATGCAGTGATGGGATCATAGCTGCCAGAAGAGAGCTTTGCAAGAACATACATGTGATTAAAACAAGTAACAGGAAAAAGGAAGGAGCAAAGATAGTGTTTCTCTGACACTCCCTGCTGTCAGTTCTCAGAGCTGCCAGACATTTGGCATTGCCCTGATCTTCTCAGGTCTAGGACTAGAGCACCGAATCAGAGGCATGAGACCCATCTGTCCCCTCACCTTTCTAAGCCTCAGTACCTCAGGCTCATAGGGGATCACAGTCCGGCATTGTTCTCGTAAAGAAAGAGTTCCTCAAACAAAAAAAACCTACATACCCTTTCCCAGTCAGTAGTCTTGCAATACTCAGGCTCACCTTGCTCAAAATACACCTACCAAGAACACCCACATCCCCAACAAAATATCGTAACAGTCTGTAGAAGAGAGAGACTCTCATTGTAAAAGAAGGGCCAGCAGATGACCTTCCCATATTGCATGGAAGATGCTGGTGAGAAAGGTATTTCTCTAAGGTGAAGAAGGCTGCTGGCATGAGCACTGTGCCTGCTAACTGCCTAACATGGACCAACAGCCAAATGGCTTTAGATCCACGTATCACGTGCCTACAGACTCAGCACTGGTATCTCACTTGGTGTACGATGAAGTTTAATCTTTTCCTGCTGACAGAATATTAGTTTTTACCTAATGGACCAAGAACTGCCAAGTGCTATGAGACATTTTTCACATTTTTCTGGCCTTGTTCAGTTTTCCTTTCCCGATGAGGACCTTCCCATTAGTCCTGCATTCACTGAGGTGTCGCAACAAAGAGATGAAGAAACGCCAGCTTCACAGAAGATCCCAAACAACGAGCGCAAAGCGCAATCTGGACTTCTCCAGGAGGTGGGACTGATCCCGACCACTGTGCCAGGAACAATGTTCGCCAGTAACAAGAAGGTTGTTCCACTTCAGCAGTTTGCAGGCTTGGATATAGCCACCCTGAAAAATGATGTCAGACAGAAAGCAGCAGCCAAGCAGACCCTGCTGTGCTACAGATCCCACTCATACAAGGAAGACATGGAACCTGCCAAGTCTTGAGGAACCTGCAGCTACGTGCCCCTTTGGGTGGGCATGTGCCCTTTCACAGCATGGGACAGGAAGATACAGAAATCCGCAGGATGTAATGTGAAAACACACAACACATTTTGGGCAAGAGAGAACGGTGTCACGTGTCACCTTGCCAATAATCCTCGCACGTGCTCAAATCAAGGAGCTTCAGGAAGAGGAAGATTAAGCCAAGGTTCTCAAGACACAAAACCTATTTGCACATCTCTTGAAAGATTCATTACCATTTAGTTAACCAAGTTTTGCTTCCAACAAGGACCTTGCAAAATCAGAGCCATCTGTTGGAAAGCAACGGCTGATGCTGCTAACACTGAAAAATCCATTTTTCCTGCTAGTCCTGCTAGCTACCTTGAATCAGCTCATGTGCCTCAGAGAAGTCAACAGTGTGCAAACAAATGTGTACTAGAGATGTTTGCTCCTAGCCAGGATTTCTAGCCAGTTCTTTCTGCAGCCAGAAACACACTAGCTGCAAAGTGAAACGGCGCTACAGCCTTTTTCTATGAATGTTACATAATAAATAATGTATTTAAGTCTTGTGATGTTCGGCTCCAAATCCCAGCCTCATTTAGCCTTTAAAGACCGTGCCATAATTATTTATAGTTTTTATATTACAGAGGATGGAGGGGACATACTATCAGATCTCATTTAAAGATTACTTTCAGATAAAGCAATTCTGGTTCTTTTAATGTCTTCTGCAAGCAGAAGAAGGTGGCAGCAGCAGCTTGGGTACAGCAAACAAATCAATAGATGCATATGGACATATAGGTCAAATAAGAATTAGGCTGCGTGAAAAACAAGTTAGCTGTGAAACATTCCTTTGGCTGCTTTTCCACATACAGCACTAGCCATTTGTGGTTTAATCTTAAAGAAACTCCATCTCATCTGAGCCTGCAAACACTTAGAAGCTCCCAAGACTATAATTGCCCTATGTTTCTTTATATTGGCTAACGTTTTCATATGAGCATCGCTGTTTAATATACTTATTGCACTATGAAATACTGAAGGAGGAACTGGAAAATGTTGTTCTGTGTCCTGCAGGGCAGAATAATATCATTAAAAAGTATAGAGCTGACCTAGAAAAAGAGTTATGCTGCTGCCCTCTAATGAGCACATCTAACATGTGAAAAAGAGCATTCTATGTTCTGTTCTGCCACAGGCACGTCCTCTGCTGCTACAGAGCTGTCAGCAATGCAGTTGCAGCTGGAGCAAGGCAGGACCTCCTACAAAGCAAAGCCATGCAGAAGAAACATCTGGATAGACCCAAGACCTAACACGTACTTCCCTGAGCTTAGATCAGTGTAAATGGCTGAGTCCTGTTCTGTTCCCTTTCACTCCCTGAATACAGAGAGGAGCAAAGATACTCCTAATTCCAACCTTCAGGACACAAGCAAATATATCAGCTCACCTCCACAGCTTCCACAAGGACCATCTTCCCTCTAAAATTACCTCTGAAGCACATCTGCTGCATTAGCCTTCTGTGCCCCTTCCTTGGGTCCATCTGGATGCTATTCATACCTCAGATCTCTTCACTCAGCCTAGCAAAGAAAATACTGTATCCTCATGATAACAAGTTAAACCATAGGCTTCCTTGCCACAGAGGGCCACGATGTTGTTACAGGTATAAAGGTACAACACAAACATGGAGGAATGACTTAGACATCTCCGAGTGTCAATGAAAACCAAAGGAATTCAGTTCTCATGCAAGGGTGTCTCTGGATCTGCGCAACGCTCAAGGACATTCAGTTGAGAAAGGCAGCAAGTTAGGCAGAGGAACAGCCACAGAGCAACAGTTCTACCTGGTACCAAATTTAATCTTGTACCAAATTGTAGCGATGTGGTAGGACGACCTTGGCCAACTGCCAGACAGCCACCCAACCTCTCCCTCACTCTCCCTCCTCAAGAGGACACAAGAAGAAAGATGGAAAGTTTGTGGGCCCGAGGTAAATAGCAGGGAGATCACTTGCCTGTTACCATCACAGGCAAAACACATTCAACCTGAGGAAAATTCATTTAATGTATTACCTACTGGTATAGAATCAAGCGGTGAAAAACAAAGACAGGTGTTAAAACACATTCCCCCCACCGACTGCCTTTCACACCATGCTCAGCTTCACCCCTTCACTCCCACCTCCTCTACCTCCCCCACTGAGCAACGCAGGAGGACTGGGAACAGGGTTCCAGTCAGTCCATCGCAGCTCCTGTCTGACGCTCCTTCGTCCTCGCACTTACCCACCATGGTCCTCTCCATAGGCTGCTTCAGTGACTGGAGCACGTTCTCTACTCCTTCCCCAATGCTGGTGTTTCCAGGGCTGTTTCTCACTTTTTTTTTTTCCCCTACTCCTCTGCTCAGCAGTTTTAGCCCTATGTTTTCCCAGAGGTTCCACCATCACAGGTGATAGCCTCAGCTGTGGCTGCAGTGGGTGCAGCCTCTGCCTCTTGCCCTGATACCACAGTCTTTGCACCTGCGCTCGATACAGGTAATTGGGCCAATATCCTCTACTTTGGGGGAACAAAAAACATGAACAGGTTATAATAACCCCATATAAACAGTATCTACATGTTTGTATGCTAAAAAACATACGCTAAAGCAAGAAGTATGCCTGCAGCTGCAGAGCAGTACACACAAGCCCAGCCCTGGGGTCACAGATTGCTGGCATCAATCAAAAGCAATAGCCAGAAGCTTCAGAGAAAAAAATATGAAAGTGCCACTGAAGGAGGCAACTTAAACTCAAAAATTGTGATTTCTGTCAGCAGAATTCCTGCAGGCTGGAACAACAGCCCCCCACCTCCCTGTCTCTAGGCACACCAGATTATTTCAACTCAGCACACTGTAAAATAATACTGCATGTACAGACCCAGCCTGTACCCGTCATAGCTGAAAATGTCCTACCCGTGCTAAAGAAGCCCATTCCCAGTTACATAACAACACTCGGTGACCTGAATTTACAAATGATCTTTATTTTGAAAGGAAGGAGAGAGGAAAATAGACGTAAGGAAACACAAATTTTAGAAGTCGTGTGGCTAGGAAATGCAACAGAAGCAAATCAGCTCAGACCATGCACAGGCACAGCCGCATTAGGCAGGAACGCCCACAACAGTCACAGAAGCCAAAATTCTCTAAACACATCTGTTGATTTTCTGCATGTCCTCCACACAGAGTCGAGAACATAGCAGGTCAGGGACCCCTTTTCCCTCAGATATCCTGCCAGGGACCCTCTGAAACACTATGTTCCATTAAAGTTGGTTAACAATATCAATAAATACAATGATTTCAAGAGCAACTTCCAGCTGACAATCACTCCTTGCTCCAACATCTGCTTGGACAGATTATTGTTCTCCTGCAGGATCCATTTTCTGTGGTTAGTTTCACAGCATATTCACAACACTGCCAGCTCGATCCAAACATGTCTAAATTACCATTTCAAATAACCCAGAATATTTCAGTACCCGCTCCATTTAATCCTTGCATAGTCTTGTTTCCTACATTTAGCTTAGACAACGTCCATCGAGATTTGCAGTGTTTAAAGGCGCATTGAAAAATAACAAAAAACTTACTTCCTTTCTATAAAGCACTTAAGTAAAAGGCTAAACCCAAATTACATGTCGTTACCAGTTATGCACATATGAGCGCCAGTAACGCCACTTTTGAAGCACTGAGGTGGGCAAACAGACCTCCAGCTGGTGCACACACTTTTACCCAAGCGTAAAGAAAACCTTTGTCCATAAATCGCTCACAAAGACTTTTGAACACCTCTGTATCCCAAGGATCCTCTGAGCAGAACTGATCTTGGCGCAGGAGCCAGGACTATTTCTGAAGTGTGCATTGCAATTGGTGGTGGCCTGAGAGTAAGAGACAGCTCCATGAGAGTATCATGTTTTCCCATAATTCTAACCTACGGGCCATTAGTGCTGTAACTGAGGGATTACGGATTATCTATGGCCCTATATAACAGACTGTATAATTTAAAAAAACAAAAAACAAACCCAAAACCTCAAGTCAGACCTACTACTATTCCAATAAAGGATAACTTACATAGAATAATACTATAGGTACCACTTAGCCTGAATTATAGACACCAACTCAAGAGATCTACTGCTAAACACACGGTCTCTGATTCAGGCAAGACCCACATGAGCAGGGCAGAGATTTCTCTCCTGGTAAATCAGAAATCTGATTTATGTCGATGACAATCTTAGTGTAGAAGTCTTTTGAAAAAATACTCAAGCAAAATAACCTTCCCCGTATGGGCATATCCAAGGGGTATTAGCAGAAGAAAGAGGTGACTGACTTACTCCTGCACCTCAAAAGCATGTCAAGGCAAGACAGAAGGGGCAACCCAGAAGGAGACCTCTAATCTCATCCACCCTTTAACAGCTTCTACCAATTTTCTGAAAAGGGCATCTATTAAATATTAAACTCCCAGGATGCATATTTCAGAAATGCATTTGACAGTTTGACATAACTCCATACCACTGCTGGTGACAAGGGACGGGCTCTGACTTCAGAGCTGTCAATCTGCCCTCTCAACAAGCGCTTCTCGGGATTCAGTTTCCCAATTCAGGCAGTGTTAAACTCTTCCTCTCATGCCCCACAACAGGTTTCCATTACCCAGACTTGTGCTGGGTGGTATCTCTGACACCAGTGCAGAACTGTGCCTCCTCTCCCTGCGTAGCATTTATAATTTTGTAGCTCAATTATGTCAAAAACATAACATTAGAACAGCAAAGGCATGGATTTCAGTTCATAACCCTCTTTTGTAACACTGCAGCTCCTAAGCAGGGCTGATCTATTTTTGTGTAAGTAAGGATGTCTGACCATTTTAAACTGATTTAGCAAGAGAACACCAGGCTAGATTAGTATCCTTTTAAAGCTTTGGGAATCATGATCACACAGAGCAAGACACAGCATGACATGCAAACTGCCAACGCGCCACCGTGTCTGACCAGGAAGGCAAGAAGGTACCCTGGCCCCAAATTCAGCAAGCCTTTCGGTGGCACAAGGGAGTGACAGATTTGACCTAAAACCCACATGCCTGAGCACCCAGCCTTTACAAAGGCTTTGCAAAAGCACAGAGCAGCACCCTAGAAGCCTCACCAAAGGAGTCCTCGATCCCTTACCGAGCCCCAGCCCCCTGTTTCAGCCACCCAGCTTCAAGGCAGCCCACAAAGCAGCATGAGAAGGCTGCTCCAGGTCAGGCACGTCCCTTCTACCATCGCAAGTGGGAAATGTCACGCAGCAGGCACAGCCATGGGAACCAACCGTAATAAGAAATTAGGGGGATCTGAAACATCATTCAGATTCCTAAGACTCATTTCAGGCTCTTCCCACTACCGAGAGCCTCCTCTCCCCAGAGCAGACTGCAAATATCTTGGCAGCTCCGGGCACCCTGGAAAGCGTTACCGTGTTTGTGTAGTGCTCAGTATCCATGACCACTAGCTAATTGGAGGAATTTTTTAAAAAAAAAAATAAAAAATAAAATGTTAATTTTAAGAACAAGGACTTAGTCACAGCTAGAGGGAGGGGAAGAAAAAAAAAAGTTAATTACTTCCATAAATATTGACACAACTGATTCCCATGATCTGGCAGAAGCCACTCACAACATGGAAATAATCTATCTCCAGATAGGCAGAAAGGAAGTCAAAGCACTTGAAGCAGTGTGAGTTTCAGACACTCATTTAGCTCTTTTCATTTAATTGCACTGACTGTAATTAAAGTAGAGTTTCATGCAGCTATTCTCACAGCCAGGATCCCACTGCACAGACAATAAATACTTATTAAGCAGTGTGGATTTTTTTACTGTTCAAACAATTATTACCATTTTTATTTAAGGCACCAGCATCTTTATCTTTCAGTAGGATTCCCACTCCCAAATTCTACCAGAAGCTACCCACAGCAGGTCACTGGCCTCCAAATAGAATCCACAGTTCTTCATCTCCCCTAGAAAACTTGGTCAACTTGACTCTTGAAGCAAGGTCCCACCGATTTTTATCCTTTGAAAGGAAGCAAGAGCCCTCTGGCTTCGAGGTGAGTTGGTGCAACCTACAGTTCTCTGAGGTCATCACTGTAGAGGCCTCCCACACCACAAACTGTTACTGGGACTCCTCTCAAACACCATACATTTTTATAAAGGTCTGTTATAAAACACTCAGACACCAAAACTGACCTTACAAAGTGACCTGATATTGTCACAGTAAGAGCAGCTCCTAATGACAGAGTCAAAAAAACCCAAATAAATTTCAGCCAGAAAGTAAGGAAGAAGGAATGTATGGTAAACTACTACCTATAGCAATTTAGCCAGGTATGGTAAATTGCCACCCATCACTTGATCAAACAGCCAGGGTGACTACCCTGGACGCAGCCTTGCTCTGCCAGTCAGGCCAGCACGTACCCCTCACAGCTCTCTCCTTCCTACTTCAAGCCATGGTACGGTCTCCTTAAAGGAACTCCCATCCACAGTAAAAAACAGCATGCCAGTAGACCTGAGCCTGAAATAAAAGGGGTTTTAGCTACTGTCGAGTCTGTAAATCTATTAATAAATGGTATTCTGGGTTATCAAAAGTTAACTACACTCCTTCTTCAGGTGGTTCAGGTTTTCTGGTTGCTTCTGTGCAAGATAGGAGCAGGGCTTCCCCCTGCTCCATGCTCAGTTGAGACCAAGTGCCTCCTGGCAGGGTCAGCCTCCCCCAGCTAATAGAATAGACACATGCAGTATCCTTCATGGCCATTTCTGGATGCCAAGTCATGAACCTTGGAGTAGGGAAGAAGTAGATTACCACTTTTTCTGTTTAATCCCTGCCCAGCATTTCCCCTTTCCTTGGAAAATTTCCCTTCTTGCAAGTTCTTTTACTGGAGGTTCCAAGCACTTTCATACCCAATGTCAGCGAAAACCTCCCTGCCTTATGGAAGGAAGTTTACAGTTTGACATGAGACCTGCACGTTCCAGTCCTGGGACACATCGCTGACCTGTGCAGGTTACACAAAGGACACGGACACCTTGCAGAAGGTACATGGGTGGGGAGGAGAGAGGCACACAAAGGAGAGGTGTGCAGCCCACACCTGCCCTGGGAGAGAGTCCTCAGGGCTTTGGCTATTCATGTCTGCTGGGTGGTTTAAGATACAGTAGAGATAAGAACATGGAAGAGAAGCAAGGAATTGCTCGCTTTCTCGAGCTCTTCTCCCCACATCCCTCAAGCCTACGTGAGGAAGGTGAGCTGGTCTTAACCCAAGGCTGGATGCCCACTGGCATGCATCATTCTGAGCCTGTTGGGGCAAGGGATACTGCAGAGCTTCTCTGCCTGCCCCGAGACCACAGAAAGCAGCCGCCACTGCCACCCGCATCAGGGGCGGCAGGTAAGGGGGACAGGCTGGGAGCACAACTTCAAGTGATCAAGAATGAGCTTTATTCAAGCTGCAATAGCTGAAGGCTTCTTTAAGGGAGCTTGGGTGACCCGTTTTAAAGCCGTGTTGATCTTCAGTCCCCACCCATGAAAGTGAAAAATCAAATGCCGCTCGAACAGCCGCTCCTCCTAGGGCAGTGTCCACAGGACAAGCAGAGGTTTTCAAAGGTGTTAAAATCGTTTCAGTGCAACGCCGCCACGGGCATCACCAACAGGTTACCTCAGACAACAGCTTAAGCGGGAGCATTTCAACGCTCCCAACATTCACACAGGCCAAAGCCTTTGCAGCTAACAACAAAGACAGATGGAGCAGGAACATCTTGTCATTTTGGACTAGCGCAGCACGTTGCATTTTACACACACATTGGAGATGCTACAGCCGCTCCTCCGTTTGCAGAGCGAACCGTTTTCACTCCTCTCCATCTGAAGAGTGTTACGGTGGGGAACAGCTTGGGAAAGGCATTCTGCACAAAACAAACACAAGACAGGCCTAACAACTGCCAGCAGAGAATTAAAGGCTGAAGAAAAGCAACAGCAGCAGAATCATGAAGATCCAGCAGCTTCCCACACCACGGGCATGGCAGATGACCAACACAAGCAGAACACTTAAAAATAACCAAACTGCCATTAAGAAGTAGCAGCAAAGGCTTAAAACTGGTATTGAGAAAGGATGTGTTCATTAAAACAAGCAGGATTATTTTTTTAAAATCCTTCAATTGCTAAACACTCCAACATGCCAGAAAAGGGAAGGGAAAAAAAAAAAAAAAAAAAGAAAGAAGCTCAAAACAAACAGAAATCCTCCAGCTTCATGAGGTCAGGCATTGCACAATACCCAGGAAGGCACAGCTGAAGGGGACTACGCAAGGCAGCAGGCAGCACGCTGTACAGGAGGTGAAAGAAAGATTCAAAATGTATGCAATGGGAAGGCTACTTATGCCTCCAGCCTGTTCTTACAGATTCACATCACCAAAAACCTGCCTGAAGAAGGTGCACAGTGCTAGGCTTAGACACAGCAGGAGGGCAGACTTGGACCATGCTCTGCAGAGCACGGCAAACATCTTTGCAGCAGAAACAATTTGCTCCTACCAACAGCACAACTCTAGGATTTGCACAGAAGCATTTCACAGAGAAATGCGATCAGCAGTGAGGACAGAAGAGGAATAGCCATAATATTTAAAAGCCACAAACAGGCAGGAATCCAGTGACGAGACAGGAATAAACTACAGGACACAAAGATTTGCAACCCGTCAGGGCCCCTGAAGAGTAAAGGAGGACGGGCCACTGCTTCAATTCTTCAAGCAACACAACGGTGGATCTACTGCAGTGGTAACCATGAGTCCAGATAGTGGGTTCAAGCACATCACCCGTTAAAAAGAACCAACCAAACAAAAAAAAACAGGAAAGCAAATCATGTCATATTGAGTCAGTGCGTAGTCCCGTGGCAGGACCATAACGCCAGACAGCCACAGCTTTTTGTTGCTTCTCATTTGAGGCTACAAAAGGAGAACAGAATTGGACAAGTGGCTGCAGAGTCCAAGGAGAAGGAAGCAGGTATGTGACAGCCACAGGAAACCTGGAACACCAGAGCAGAAGCCAAGGTGCAAACCAGTGACTCTGCAGAGGGAGACTTGGTAGCAAAAGGAACTTACAGGGTATCTGAGAAAGGGGAAAAGCAAGACGCTTGCACAGTGTGCAAACTCCAGCAATTCCAAGCTGTCAGGCTCCTGTTTAACCTGATTTTATTCTCTCCTGCCTCCACATTTCTCCAGGAGGAAAAGGGTCTTGCTTCTTTGTCCGATGCTCAGTAATTTCACTCCTCTGTGTCACTGACAGAGGAACCCAAGCTGCAAGACAATCTTGGTCATCAGAGGACAAAAGCTCTCAAGGTACAAAAGGAAAGTCAGAGATAATACAGCATGCATGCCTGGAACTCCCCTGTAGCTTTGAATCACATTGTTCACATCCAGACTTCAGCAACAGCAAGGCCCAGTACCTCTGTTCAGGCTAATGTCCCATGTCACCCTGTGTCCCCCACCTCAGTACAGAATCATAGACTCACTGAGTGGTTTCACTAGATCACGTTGCTCAAAGCCCTGTCTAAACTGACTTTAAACACTTCCAGTGATGGGACATCCACAGCTTCTCTGGGCAACCTGTTCCAGTGTCTAAACACCCTCATCATAAAAAAAAACCCATCTTCTTCATGTCCAATTTAAACCTATCCCCTGGCAGACCTTATGGTCTCCTTAAGGACCCTTAGCCAGCCCAGGACCAGAGGCAGCGCATGGTTTTAATCTATGTTGCACACTTTGCTTGCTCACCAGGGTCACAGAAGGAGCTGCAGCAATTCACAGGAACAGCTACTCTTGTCACAACCTCAGAAATCAATGTGACAAAGGTTTTGCAAGCGATTCTGAAATGGTAGCACTTGTTGTTGCATTTTTGCTTTCTCAACAACACACCTTGTCATAGATCCCTTCTGGAGCTGAAAATAAAGCAGGAAGCTGCCAGTCCAGTTGTTCATATCATTCCACAACTGGTTCATAATCCACTCAAAAAAAAGAGACATTCCCAGGCCATTTTTTTGCCAGAACCATGGCTGAGGAGGTCCTTGCTTCAAGGAGCAAACACTGAGAATGGAAAGCTAAAGAAAGAAAAAAAAAAAAAAAAAGCAGCAACCCCCCCTCCATACGACAGGCCATTATTTCTAACTTAGTTGGAAACATTTAATCCCCACACTACAGAGGCTCACTCAGATGAGATTTATTCACTCACACTAGTAACAAAAGTCCTTGCACCGACTGGATCATGGCAAAGCATTTGATTTATATGATGTCAGGGGCTAAGTAAACTAACCTGGTAGGAAGCAATCATTCAGCAAGCAAGTTCATGGACTTAACTCCTGTGCTCCCAGTGGTGTTGCTGGCTTTTGTTACCTAGGAGCATGTGGAAATCATCTGGAATCTGGTGTTGATGCGTTAGATCAGCTACTGATTAAAGACAAGAAGCAGAGCAGGAGAAAGAAGCTGCAGCAGGTCTGCCTCACAGAACAACACAGCTCAGAGCGCCCCATATTAAAACACTTTCCATTTTAGACCACTGGCTTTCTCCTGTCACACATGCAAGACTCACCTAAAAGGAATTGCATTTTGGTGACATTTTTTATTCTGGTTCCACCCTTTCCTTCTCATGCCACAAGAACTACTAATGCCAAAACAGCCTAAGCTGACAGCTCGCACCGTTCACAACAAGCACACTCAATCAACCTTGTATCTAACGGCAGCAATGTGATCACTGCCATGAGACAGCCCATACTTTGGCAGAGCACCCTGCCTCCCCTAGACCCACCAGCAATCCTCAGAAAAACAGGGCCTTCAGTTGGCAAGAAGAAACACCACCAGTTTATCCTCGCCAAAAAAGGGGCCTCTTACCATCTCCTTTCAGCCCCAGCACACACCTGCATGGGCACACACAACCACTCATGTGAGCCAAGATGCTAACGGTGCTATAGAGGCTGAACTTGCTAACTTGCATATCATTCTTTTCCCTGTTCCCTCAGAATAACCACAACCAAAAAGCTGGCAAAAGCTGGTCACTTAAATTGAGCTAAACTGGGTGGGGGGAGGAAAGAGAGAGAAGTCTCCTCTCTTGGTGGTGGCTACAGGCAACAGCCACTGAGCCCCAGCACAACAATGGCTTGGTTTCCTATAGGACTGCATCCCTCGGGCTCCAGCACAGCAAAGTTGATCTTTAAGAGGAAATTTTTCATCACATGGAACTAGCCGTGCTCTGCTGCCATTTCATTAGCACTTAGCACAGCACACAGCGCCACACCTGCAGTCCAGGCCCTCCTCTTGCCCCAGTTGTCCTGCACTGCTCTGGTGGCAGCCCACGTGCCCTCCCTGCACAATCTGGTAGCCTGAGCCACCACACAGCCCCCCAGCCGCCTCTCTGTGCTGCTCTCAGGCACCTCATTGGACTTAGGGCCACTACCCAGGGGCACGGGAAGCCTGTCTCCAGTGCTGTCGCACCACTGCAAGCCACTACCAGGCCTCGATATCCCTCCCTTTTACTACCTATACCCAGGAAAAGCAGAACCACCACACTCCACCTGCACATCCCAAACCACACGAGTCCTCGCAATAAGAAACCTTCATAACCCCCTCCATCAATCTGTGCAGCCCCTTTCTAAACCCACAGAAGTCTCCAGCATTCACATCATACACAGATGTCCTGGTTTGAGCCAAACAGAACCAATTCTGTTTAGTAATTTTACTCTTCAGCTCAGCCTCCTCTGACAGACTGCACTTTCTGAAGTTAGCAGCGTGTTTTTCAGACAGTATCTGCTACTGGCAGTGATTACACTTGATGTTTACAGTTACTGCCTGGGACTGGTATGCAGAAAGGCTCCTGCTTATACTGGCTCCTGTAGTGACCAAGGCCACTGCTGGATTTTGTGTGCCACGCTGGGGGTGTTGGGAAGAAGTAAAAGGGTCACAAGGAAGTAAAATGTTGCACCTCCAGGAAGGAGCAGACAGGACAGGTGACCAACAGGAGTGTTCCATCCACATATATCATTTCCAGTATAAAGCTGAGGGATCACAGAGGTCAGGCCCTCTTCTTGAACAGCCGGCATCCAAGGAGGACTCTGCCTGATCTTCTGCCCTTGATCCCAAATCCAGTTCCCTTCTGCCACTGAGCCTGGGGCTTCCCTGGTACCTGCTCTGCAGCATCAGTGGTGATTGCTATCAGGGAGGGAGCTGGTTTTGATATTGGGTTTGTATATATGTGTATAGTTTTTTATTAGTAGTAGTAAAGCTGTTTCCTTTTCTTTTGCAATCCGTAAGTCACTCTGCCTCATTCCTTTCCCTTGCTATTAGGGAGGGAGAGGGGTTAGAGAGCATCTATTGGCATTCAGTGGTCAGCCCAGCCCTAACCCTCAACAACAGACACAGAGCCCAGAGCTGAATTCGCCATGTGAGACACAAAACGTCTTGTTTGGGTGCATATACACCACCTCCTATTGCTGCTGCTTCTTCCAGGTTTGTAGTGAAAGAGCCAGCAGAGAGCTGCATCCATCCTCCCTCACCACGCCAGTTCCATCACATGCATCCCTGCCTTTCCCCAGCTGAAGAGCCTGAGGAATAACTACATGGGCATCCGAGGCCTCTGAGCAGCCTTGCTGCCCTTCTCTGAATCTTTGCTGGTCTGCTACATCTTTTGTGAGATGAGAGGATCAAGGCCACACATAACATCAAATGGCCGTATGTATCATAGATTTATTTATGGAGCATAACAATGCTCTCCAGGTCATTCTCTTTTCCTCCTAAGAGCAAATTTGCTTTCTTTACCACTGCTGAGTTCCAGGTTGACATCTTCTAAAATCCAACCCAATTCCAATCTCTTCCTAAGGCTAGATTTTAATGGGCAGGGACCAGACCTATAGAACGAAGCACAGTATGAAATTTCAGTGCACAAAGAGATTTTACATTTGCCACTACCAGCTGATTCTACAGATACTCCAAATAATTCAGTGGAATCAAAATGTCATCTCTCTGCCTCCTGTCCAAGCTGTCCTGACTCTCTTTGTTAGAGCCCCACAGTTCAGGCAGTCTTTTTTCTCACTGCACCCAAGGCCTACACTTGCACATCTCTCCACACACCCATCCTCCTGCAGGCTGCTTGGAATGAAGACAGAAACGTGAAACCTGCCTTAGGAATGAGGAATGTGAGGAGGAGGCAGCCGTCCTCTTGGACAACAAAACCGAACACAAATCCTGAGAAAAAAAAGTCTGTCCAGGCAGGACAGCCTGGGTGAGAATCCTTACTGCAGATGTTAGCCCCAACCATTAACAGCATCTGAGGCTTTCAAAGTAGCACTTGCCTTTCTCTGCAGCTTCTCCTTCAGCTCTCCATCACCTCTAAGGCATTCAGAAGAACGGGGATATGGTAGGGCACAGTGAGCTCATGGCAGACACAGGAATGTAACAGAGGAGTGAAAACACATCTCCTCCAGCTGCTGGACTAACAGTCCTCATTTACCTCTCAACTCCTGGTGTTAGACGAAAAAGATGACAGGAACCAAGAGTCACCTCACCTTCTCTAGAGAAAATGAAGCAGAATATTTTGTCCTGAGCACATACACCTTCACAGTGGAACAAAACAAAGAACTTCAGCAAAAGCTGTCCTGAGTGCCCAGGCCATCTGAGTGAGAGGAAGGAACTACACAAACATGTCAAATATGCAGAGGACAGAGAGAGGAAGTGGGGAGCCAGGAAGTACATCCTAGGCACAGAAGGCAGAGAGGCAGGCCAAGGAACCCCAGAGAAGTACACAGCTGAAGATGCACCATCATAGTCACCTACTTATCGCAGCTAGAGAAGGACAAAGAGACAAGACAGAGAGGGAACTCCACAACCTCCCAAGTCTTCCAGGAGCAGGCCTGGGTGGCTGTTCCCCGACACCACCACCTCAAACTGGTCTGGGAGCAACTGCTGTCCCTATACCACGCTCTGAGGAGAGCAGGCTTTCCAGGTCTCTTCTGCTGATCCAGCCAGACAACTTTCCTCTTAAACACCGAAGCGGTGTGCTGACAGATGGAGCCACAAGCCAACATCATCACCAATTCTTCCTTACTTTTCCAGCAACAAGCAACCTCTCAACCTCGCACACTCTTCTGGGCCAGCTCCACATCTGAAAGCTTTAGAATTAGCAGAGAGCACTCTAGCTCACACAGCTATGGTGTTTGGGCTCTGTCAAGATAAAAGTTGGATCCTTCAGTTCAAGCAAAGTGTGAAAGCTCAGGTGAAGAAAGGAACAGAGGCAGAATAGTAGTAGGAAGGTCAAATGTTTTACCCAGAAACTTCTTACGCAGGTACCTTCCACCAAGCTGCAGTGCCATGGAAGCGCAGCCATGGAGCGAGATGCGGGCTTTCTGAAAGCTACACCTCTCAAAGCAGAGGGATGTAGGGTTTAAGGAAGAGAGAACAGAGCAAAAACAGTAGCTCCCAGATGAGCCTGGTAACCCAGCAGAGTGTTTCCTGCTAAATCCAAACCCTGTAACCACTCCCTTGTTTCACTCATGCTCTGCAGCCCTCTAAGCCCACACTGAAGTCTTCATGGCTGTCCCTAAGGTGTCATAGCACAAGGTCAGATCCTAACACAAAACACAAAGATACCAGCAATCTTAAATAACGTGGAGCAATCTTAGGCAATGGCATGTGTGCATGAACACACAGAGGGAGGACAAATGTACCATCTTTCTCAACTGCCAAACAGCATCCTTGACAGAAAAAAAAAAATCTTCTTCAGCTGTGAAATGCGCAGGAGAGAGAGAGTAAGCCTACCTACAGTCTGCCAACTTGACCTTCTCAGAGCTTGAAAGCAAGTGGGAGAGAAACACTTTTTTGTCTTGCTATTAAGTCTTAAAATAACAATGTGTAGGAGAATCCTACCCTCCTGCCCTGTGCACTGAGCTAAGGGGGGAAGGGAAGAAAGGGAGGGGGGGAGGGTTGGAGTCAAGTTGAATTTCCTGATGAACAGGCTCTCAGCTGACCAGACACCCCAGGAGACAAAGCATGTCTGCCTAGAATCCCTTTTCAAACTCCAGGGTGTCTGCCATTGTATGCACAGCCTAGTTACAGTTCACTGAATTAACACAAAAAAATGAATTGATTCCCATAATGAAAAAGCTTCCACAGAGCTCCAGTGGTACAAGAAGAAAGGGCACAGCAGCTCGGGAAGATTTTTTTTTTAAAAAAATCAAACCACTTTTTGCCTCGATGAATTGCAGTTTTGAGTCCCCAAATGAGCAACTATTTTTAGCTAGCAGCATCTGGAAAGTGCGAGGAAGCACAAAGCATTGGGGTCAGCATCACCGTCTGCAGGAAGCCTGCACGCAGCCTCGAGAGAGGGTTAAACATAGTCAGGCAGCGCACATCTGCATCATCAGCACGGCACGGGAACCAGCAGCACAGTCTATTTATATACCAGACATGTACAGCTGTAGCCTGCAATGAAAGACTGGGCTGTCAGCCTTCAACGACATGCTGTCTAATTTAATTAAGGAGATTGCTACGTTCACATGCACACACACATGCACATACGTCCTTTTCCCAGGAGAGTTAGGAACAATGAGCTTAGTGTTTTGAAAACAACACATTTCACAAAGGTTTCTGTGCAGAGAGCAAGCATCTCCAGCAAACGTGACTTCTTCGCACAACCTTCCAATTCCCTCACTCCGTGACCAAATAACGTGACCAGTGGGCTATGGCTGCTGCAGCTCACCACTGCTCGGGTAACCAGTAGCCCCTGGCTGCTTACTGGGTTTGTTTGTAGTCCTGGACATGAAAACAAAGTCACTGTAGCAGTATTAATCTGCACAGAGAGGAGAAATTAATTTTGTTTGCACCAGGGCAGATTGCTGTGCCATCAGTTTCCATTTAGAGAGACGAAATCTAATCTCAGACACAAAGCTCTGTCTGGTACTAAGCAATTAAAAGAGCATTTCCTTGTTGTGGGACTAGAAAACAAATACCTCTATCATCTCCTCCTTCCCACTCTCACCCCCCACACTCCCTGGTGAGCTGGACTCTCCTGCCCACGAGTCCTTGAACGAAGGAGCTAGCAATCACACAGAAGGACAGAACTAGCTGCAACCAGGCTGCCATGGGTAAAGCACTCTTGAGCACAACGAGCAACTTGCTGATAAAATATCTGGATACGAATGGCAGCTGCTCAAGAGGCAGAAGCAGCTGCAGAAGCAGCCTGGAGATCAGGTCACAGCTCTGCCGTGCCCTGAGCCCCCAGGGGACAGGAGCCCTTGGTCACGTGAGGACATCCCACATCCATGAGGACACCCCGCAGGTGGAGGGCCCAAGTGCAAGGCATGGCCCAGCAGCCTGAAATTAATTCCTCACTGAGGGAGGACTAAGCACCTACACGTCTACCTCCTCCAACCCCAAAGAGAAACCACTTTCAAAAGCCCTCGCTACCTCCTCCAACCCCAAACAGAAACCACTTTCAAAACACCTCGCAGGACCACAGGAAGCTGTGTTTAGGTTCAATTCTCCTGGGCTTGCTCTGCTAGCCACTGCAAATACAGTCCCCAGTGTCTTTGCTTACAACCTAACATGACCTTTGTGCAAAATACAACAACAAACCTGTTCTGGAGGAAACGATGCTTCTGGAGTCCAAGTCGAGCTTCTTCACTAGAGTATCAGGGTCAATCTTCAGCCCAGAAAAGACACCAGAAGATGAGAAGTCCCAGTCCTTACCCAAAAGAAGCATTAGGCAGGAGTCAGTACAAACATCACCAGGCAACATTCATCTAAAAAAACCCACCAAAAACAAAATGAAAAAAAAAAAAAACAAACAAAGAAACCCCCCCACCAAACTCAGCACCAGCCAGTCGGGAGCAGGGTGCATGCTGCAAGGACAGCATGCAGGGCTAGGCCAGCCATCCCACCAGCCTGCCTCCCCACAGGCTCTTCCACACAGAAGTTTCACAAAGTCACATTTTGGACTGTTGTATTCCTAACAGTTTTATACCACAACCCAACCCTCACTTCACTCAAGTGAATTCAGGTATTACTCCTAGGAGAACTGTGAATGGCATCCTTAGGAAAAGTCAGACTTATTACAGGTATAAAACAATACAGATAAGCAACAAATAAGCATATTATTGGGCTCAATCCTAAACCAATGGACATTAAGTAGATTCAAGGACTACTAGCAATTTAACAAATCTTCAGCATCTAGTTCCTTTAAGCATGCAATACCTCCCTAAGTCCTAAGCTTTGCAGTAGCTTCTCTGGTTGGCTTAGAAGAATTTATTATTGCAGCCAGCAATATCTCCCAGCACCAACACACAACTTCCTAGGGGCATAATACCAGCTGTATTCTTCCCTCCTCACAAGGAGAGCTGTAGAAGCATAAAAACCACTCACTGTTGTTCTGTGTCCTTGTTGTGAGGGGGCTGAGGCAGGCACTCAGCTTTAATCTGAACTGTTTGTTGATAACACAGCTGGTGAAACCAGACATGGTGCAAATCTCCTAAATTAACTGCACATAAGCTGACAGCTCATATCCACCTGCCCTAACCTGAAATCAAAGAGAATCAGTGTAGTTGCCAGCTCTCATTCCTCCACTCCCAGTACTTGCTGCATCCAAATTACCCCACCGAGACACAGCAGGGACACCCTCTCCTGCAGCAGCACGAGCAGTGCTGGCACACTTCTGCCACCATCACCTCCCTGGACA
Organism: Trogon surrucura; assembly: GCA_020746105.1. Lineage (NCBI taxonomy): Eukaryota > Metazoa > Chordata > Aves > Trogoniformes > Trogonidae > Trogon > Trogon surrucura. The sequence goes on along the minus strand of CM036621.1, from coordinate 45,791,811 downwards.
GGCTCTTCTCTCTGCGTGCTGAAGGCCTGCAGATGGCAGCTGCCATAGCGTAGCTGCCATAGCAGTGGTGGCTCCCACATGGTGGCCACTACAGCTGCTCCTACATGCAAGTTCCATCACCACGGCGGCTGGTGGTGTGGTGCGGCGGCTGGTGGTGTGGTGCGGCCGTGAGTGAAGCAGCCTGCTGGGACTCCTGTGGTGCACAGGCAGGACGCGGCACCGCAGTCCTGAAGCTCCACGCTCCCTTCGCCTCCCTGCCCGCTCTGAGGCACCCTGCCCTTGGGGGTCCCACAGGTGGTAAGCGGCACAACAGACAAGCAGCCGCCCAGCTCAGTGCCTTCGGGGCTGTGAGAACACAGCCTCGGCTTTCCTGACCAGGAAAAGGAGAGCGGCCTATCAGGAAACCGTTACACTCCATCTCCTGCCCTTCCGAGACCCTGTCAGCTGCCACCAGCGCCCCTTCCCCGGGCCCAGGCCCAGGCAGTGCCCCCACGCCCGCCGCGGCGCCTCGCCTGATGGGGCACTCACACCCCGCGGGGGTCCTGCGCCCCTGACACACACCGTGCGGGGCTGTGTCCCCGGGGCCCGAGGGGGTGCGGGATTGTCCCCGGGCTGGCGGGGGCCACTACCCGCAGCAGCCGCCCCCCCTCCCCCCGCAGCAGCGCCCGGGCCCCGCCCCGCACGCGCCGCTTCCCGCCTCCCCGTGACCGCCGCCGCGTGCGCGCGCGGAGGGGCGGAGCCCCGCCCGCCCCACGTGGCCCCGGCCCGCTGCCCGCCCGCCCCCGCTACCTTGCCGGCAGCCGCGCTCCCGCCGGCTGCGCCGCCGCCCGGGACGAGACCGACACCGGGGCCGGGGAGCGGCGGCGGATCCCGAGCGGGCCAGGGCCGGGGAGCGGCGTGGTGGAGCCGCGGGCGCTTGGCCTTTCCCACCATGGCGGGCAGCGCGGCGGAAGGGGGCGGGTCAGGCTTGGCCGCGCCTCTCCCGGCCCGGGGCCGCCCCCGCCCGGGCGGGCCCAGGCGGCTGGCAGCGGCGGCGCCTGAGGTTTGTGGGTAGAGCTGGCTGCCGCCGGTCGTTGGGTGCTTTGGGCCGGTGTGCTAAGAGCACGTTTCCGCAGATGGGGTATTTATTTCGTACAGGCTGTGTTGTGGGAATGGTTTCCCTAAAGCGTTTTCCTTAGTTGCCAGCTCTGGCACACAGTTCCGGCTGGCCTGCGGTTCCTTCCAGCCCTAGTTAAAGCCTCAATGCCCCTCATGCCTGGGGGGGGGGGAAGTAGATTGGGGGTTGCTGGGCTTGGGCGTGTGTTACTCGCTGTGCTGATAAGAATAGTTCAAGCTAAAGGTCAACAATCATGCGCCTTCCCTCCTTATCTTGAGCGAAACGGTGCTTTCCTCCTTATCTTGAGCAAAACTGTCTTGGTTTGGCTTTACACAGCGCCCATCATTGTTACTTCAGAGTGGTGTCTGCAGTTTGCACCTTAGCTTCTTTGTTTCGAGGTTAGTCTTACAATTTCAGATGGTTTTACTTCAGTAGGGCAGAAAACTGAACTCAGAAACAACCTGCCAGAAATCATTTCTGTAGTTAAAACAGCAGAAAATATCTCACGAGCCTCTGTGGAGCCTTGACCATGCAATCACGGACCCAGCTGGAGATCCACGACCAAACAGCCTCAGCCATAGCTGCACCTTTCCACACTTGCAAGGAAGTGAAATGAAGAGTCACTTAGCACAGAATCACAGAACTGCTGGAGTTGGATGGGACATCCAGAGATCATCTAGTCCAACCCCACTGCTAAAGCAGAATTGCCTAGAGCACATCACGCAGGACTGCCTGGCCCAGATGAATAAAAAACTCCACTCTTTGGAATCACTTTGTTTTGCTCTTAAAAACCGCTGCCTGTGCTCCATGGTTAATGTGTCTTCATTTTCCAGCTGGCCTTTCTCTGCCCTCCCCATTCCCCTCTGAGCTGTGTTTCCCAGGGCCTGCCATTAGGAAGCAGCCCCAGGGACCCACATGGCCACCGTCACTTTGGGGCTACCCTGGGTAGCATTTTTCCACTGCTCTTTTGAAACCTCATTAAAAAATACAAAAAAAATACAGTGACAAATGTCATGTTCACCAGTAACTGATTTCTTAAAGCAAACTTCTTGCCATGTACTTCTCTACACTCACGGAAGTACCTTTTTCCTTTTCCCTTGCAGGCAGATGAGTGAAACCATGTGAGAGCAGAATTGAGCAGAGAAAAGCAAGGCTGGGGAAAGCCAAGCATCCGTGAGTCCATCTTCTAGGTGGCAGCCACTCCCACCTGGCTGCCCCCATCACCCCGCAGGTGAAAACCCCACATCAACAGCACAGGTGTGCAAGATAAGCCATGCCATGTACATGCACACCTGGTGGCCCTCCTTATGGGTACCAAGGGCATGGGGAAAAGTGGGCAGACATCCCTGGGAAGGTGATGGTGCTTGGAAAGATGCCACATCCAGTTTAGGCACCTGCTCACAACTAAGTGTACCCCTATATACAAATACTAAAAGGTTGAAAATAATATCTCTGAGGACGGGGATCCCACAGCCACCCCAAATCCCTGCTCTCTTTGTGCTGCTTATTCAGCCAGAGTGTGGCAGGGACTGGAAGACGTAGTGTTTGTCAGGATATACAATAACACCAGGAAAACTTCCATTATTACTCTGCTGTAGGCTGAGTGAGAATCATTTAGTAGCAAAGCACCAGATGACATCTCTGATCACCAAAATCAATGACTCTGAGTAGCAAAATGCTTGCCAGCTGGATGCACAGCTGGATGCCCTGCTCCCCACCCCGGCTGCTCAAGAGCATCCTGCAAAAACCACAACACTCCCACAGTCTGTGTCAGGGGGAAACACAAGCCAGTCTAGTAAAAATAAAAAGAGGAACTAATAAAAATAAAGACAGTTAACAGAAAATAGAAAAAGCAATGTTTAATAGCTTAAAATGCTTACAGTCGGGTTGGGGAGCATACATGCTGGGATTGAGCCTGTACTTGTCTCCAAAGGATGACCACCACCTTCACCAGCTTAAAGAGTAGCAAGGAGAAAAAATGTAGAAACAAAAAGGCATCTTCTAAGTTGTTGCCAAACTGGGAAGCATCAAAGATTAAAATCTCAAGCAGGTGAAGGCCATACCAAAGGAGCACAGGTTTTGCTGGCTGCAGAGGGTAGCAAGCAGGAGAGGTTGGACACCAGCATCATCTTGCCCCTTGCGCGGTTGTGAAATCATGGGGTGGAGGCTGTAAGGGTCCCGTGGGAATTGCCGGGGACAGCGCTTTGTGGTGGATGCCCATTCAAAGCCAGAACTGCAAGAGAGCATGAGGAACAGCTTGAGTGGAACTAGGAGTACACTGGTGAGCTTCATCTTTGAGCTTCAAGGACCAGTGGTATGACAGCCTAGCTCCTGCGGCTCAAGAGCCTCCCAGCTCTCCCACCCCACTTCCCTTTACTGTTAGCCACGGGGAGCAGAGTGGTTCGACAAACGCAGTGAAAAAAAAGCAGCCCGATAGGGGCTTATGCAATACAAAAGGAAAAATTACGACAGCTCATCTCACTGGAGCACACTTCCTTTCCCCAGGTCTGCAAACCACAGCGCTGGCGGGAAGCCACACTAGCTTTCCCAACTTCATCCACCCTGTCCTACCTGCTCCAGGGCTGGGGGCTGCTCTGCAGCATCCAGCTGCAGCCACCCAGGCTTTCCAACAAGTTGGGCTGGACACCCCAGCTCCCAGCAGGCTCATTGTCAGGCTCTGTCCTCACCGTATCTCACACTAACCCATAAGTAGCTGTTCCGACGATTCCATCCCACTGCAAACATTGCTGCTAGGCTTTGTCGCTACACCCACTGCCTTGCTGTGAAGAAAAAAGCCCAGAGCTCTGTTGTCTTCTTTAATAAAAACAATAACAAGTGCAGCATTCATCGGGGCTCAGAAATTTGCTGCTAGCGCTGTGATTTTCTTTGCTTGCTGCAAAAATAAACCCAGCTCTGTAACTGTAAGACAACAGCGGGCGAACTGCATCAGCATCTTAAAATGCATCACAATCTCTCAATGTTAGCTTGCAGAAAGGGGAACCTACAAAGCAATTAACAAAAGCTGCCCATGAATTATTCTTTAAAAGAATCTACAGTCCTGCATGTTTTCTACATGATGTGCTTGGGGGTTTTTTTCATCTTACTGCCCTGAAGACGTTAAGACATGGTTCTTCTCTGCTCTGGGAAATACTGTTGCAGGTGCTTTGGAGGAGTTACTGCAACCTGCACAACAAAATTTGAAGGCAGTTTCCAAAAAAGCAAACAGCCCTGAGATATGCCACAGGAAGAATGGCACTGGAATCCTCTGCCAAGTGAGGTGGCCTCACTACACCACAAGTGAAACCTGACGCAAAAATTTCTAAACCCAACTCAGAGTCCGAGAGGAACCAGCTCCCCGTCTTCTCTGCACTCAGGGGCTACTGATAGCTCCCAAAGAAAACAGTCTCCCCCGCTATCAGCTTTATTTGCCCACAGGGGGATGGGCCTGGCCCCCAGCGGTGCTGTGAACTGTTAAAAGTGGGGCATAAAGGACAGGTTTGGGGTAGGGTCCCTTCCCTGGGTGGGCTGCAGGACTCCAGGGAGGACATCACCCCAGCCCTGCAAGATGCACCAATACGTAGCCCAGCCCCTGCAGGGCTGAATGCTTTCCCCAGCACGAGTGGGGCTGGTTGAGTTTTGGGAGGGGAACACGCCCTCCCACAGCCACAGCTCTGACTTCCTCCTTTCTGCTCTAGTCGACTCTAAGACAGAAATAGGAAGGAAGGATTGGGGTGTAATGCAGAGTTCCCAGTGCTTGCCTGCCTTTCCCAGCCAAGCTTGAGAAGCTGAGACCATCTTCATCCCAGTCCAACAACGGGACAGAGGAGAGGGCTTGATGCGAGGCGAGTACAGCATCTCCATTTTCTTTGCTTCTGTTCCTGTTTTCTGGGGGAGGGGAGAGGCAGCCGGGCAACAAGGTGGTTTCATAGCTCTGGTGTTTCTAGTGGATTTGGTTTATAATTCCTGATCTAACCTCCAGCAACTTGGGTCCTTAGATGGGCTTCAGGGAGCTCAGCATGGTGTCTCTCTCGCGTGCGGCGTGGCGCAGTGATCGGTCTACGCACCCTTTGCAAAGGCATTCTGCCTGGTCTGTAATGTTTTTGCTTTTGGATGTAGGAGTAACCACCTGGAACTGCAGGTGGTTTTGGAGGGGAGGGTGTCAGACCCCACACAACCCTTTCCTTACCACCCCACGGGCCTGGAAAGAAGAGCAGAGCAGAGGGGGTGCAGCGTGCTCCCCCTGTACCCTCATGCAGGGCGCTGGGGAGAGCAGCGCAGGCTGCGTGCCCGCAGGCAGCACCAGGTGAACACCACGGCTGGGGGCTGCGCCGGCTTCCCGCCCAGGATCCCCGCTTCCCTCTGGGATCCCGTACAAACACCCGCTTGGGGCTGCAGGGTGCGACAGCTCAGAGGGGAAGAAGGAACTGACGCGGCAGCATGGGGTGAGGGTGGTGGGGATGATTCTTCTCCTGTATCCCTCTGTGTGCTGTGCACATCAAATATTCTGCTGATGGCCACTGAAAATGCCTGGCTGTGGCAGGGAAGGGAGCAGAGGCTGCAGCCAAGGTAACCCTTGGGAGAGCAGGTCCTTCCCAAAATCTTCACGGCTCGTGGATGCATACAGAATGTGGGGCACTCCCCAGGTGTCGGGGGAAGCAGCCTGGCATCTGTTTTTGATGCTTTTTCTAACGCCACATCCCCAGCTTGCTGTCTTCCAGGCAGGTGACAAGTGAACATGTGAGCACTCGTGAAGGCGTCGCGCTCCGTGGCTGGCACGGATGCCAGTACACAGCTTCTGCAAGGCGTGGGAAGGCTTTAAGTGGCGCGTTTTGCTATCACGGCTGTCACATCCTGCTTCACATGGTGGTTTTGCACTTTTTCTGTTCTCATCCCGGTGCTGTTTCAATTGCAAGCGATCTCAGCGGGTGACTTTTTTTCTTTTTATTTGAGTCACCACAGGGCTGGGGGTAATGGGAGACCCCTCCCTTGCTCCCATGAAGCATGAGCTCTGCTAACTGCAGGGGATGGCTGTATGCTCAGACGTATCTCTGAGTCCCTGCTCAGCTCCAAGACTATCTTGTGTCTCTGCTAACCCAGCAGCCCCAGTGGGATCAGCCGAGGGCTAATGCCCACTGCAGATGAGACACGAGATGTCTTTTCTGCTCTTAAAAATCTCAGTCAACAGCCAGCAAGGCAGCCCCTTCCCACCCAAACAGGGCTCTGAACCAGGGAGATCCAACAGCACAAGCCAGGGCAGGGCAAGTGTTCCACGACCACCTGGGGACTTCGATGCTCAGAGCCAGGGGATGACACAGGCCAGGGGCTTGGTGCACTTGAGAGAGTGTTCGTCCTACACGTCTGTCCTCCTCAGGCACTGGAGGCTACTGAAAGGAAATATATATAAAACATATACGTATTTTCTATAATAGAATGTAAGAATATGTACATATTCTTTATTTATATGTATATACATACTTTTATATATTTAGTATCTTCAGTAGTTTTCATATATCTATAAATGTATATAGAAAAACACACACTGAGTGCGACAGTCTGCACGGAGGGGAATCTTAACAAGTGGGCAGCCCTGCATATGGCCATTTGCCTTGGTGGGAACTATCCACACCACACAACCAAATGATGGAAGAAATGACCACAAGCCAAGTGACATCCAGTCTGCTGTCCTTGCTGTACCCCACACTGCTTATTTACTACCCGTGCATGCGGCTGCACAGAGCATTGGGAAGAAGCAGAACTGCTGGGTGCAATACCCAGCGAGTCAGTCGGAGAGGGATGTTGACAGCATCAGGGAAACTTGGGAGCATGGAGAAAGCGCCCAAGGGCACCAGGCCACAAGCACTGACACTAGTAGCACCTCAACGTTGCAGGTGGATTGTGCAAACACCCCAGGAGTCCTCCTGGGATGCTGGGCACAAGAGCACATCATCCCATTTTGCAAGAAAATGGTTGTTTAGCAAAGCACTGAAGGGGAGTCGTGGCTCACAGACTGTAAGATCAGTCCCGGCTGCTGAACACTTGTCTTATTTATAGCAACGAGATCACCGCTAGCATCAACACTTCCCCTTCAGCCCTATTTATAAATCCCAACTCACTCCTCCATGCTGTGCAGCAGCCTGCTCCATCCCACCAACACCGCGCAGAGCGCTCAGTGCCCTGAGATGCTGACATGCTCCAGCTTTGCTCCGTGCCTGCACGCCGGGCAGCACCTACCACTTTCCTCTTGCACTTTCACATTTTCTGGCTTACAGATCCTTCAGGAGCATCTTGCCCTGCCTGATCGATGCCAGCTAAGTAACATACAGCAAGAGATGCTCCGTAGATAGAATACCTTGGTGGCTTCCGCAAAGGACTCCTGGTGAAGCCAAGCCCTGGTCCTGAGCTACCCAAGGTGTGTGTCAAGGAGGTCAGGGCCAAGGAAGACCCTGGTCCTGGGATGCAGCGCACTCCCCACGGTGCCACCACGCAGCCCTGGCCAGGGAGCAGAGCCTGGTGGCAAAGTGCCCTGTCCCCAGCCAGCACGCTCAATCTTGGCACTGTGCTCCCCACCCCGGGATGAAGGTGGTTGTAAATCTCTGCGGTTCTGCTCCTGTACACCAGAGCAGGAAGATGGACTATGTGCATCTCTCTGCTTGCCTTAATTTATGAAAAAGAGGGAAAAAAAAACCAAAACAAACCAATATCCCAGGCAGAGCACACCCAGAAGAAGAGCACTCAAGACTGGTGGTGGCAGTGCAAATTTGGGAACAAGACAAAGGGATCATCAAGGGGGTTGAAGAAAACATTGGTGAGTCCCATGTCTGGTTCCTGGAGTCTCCTTCTCTGGAGACATTCAAGACCTGCCTGGACACGTTCCTGTGTAGCATTTTCGAGGCGTTCCTGCTCTGGCAGGGGGATTGGACTTGATGATCTTTTGAGGTCCCTTCCAATCCCTAACATTCTGTGATTCTGTGATTCTGTAATGCAGAGAGTCAGACAGAAAATGTGTTTTCCCCTCCTCTGAATGCTGCAAGGAGGCAGACAAAAGCAGAAGCCCCATTTTTTTCTCTTTGAAAGTCACCCTACGTCACATATACACTCACCCACCCACATACCAGTGAAAAGTTTCCCTCCACGGCAAAAGAAAAGAAGTGGTAAGCTTTCTTCTGCTGCACAACCCTAGTATCAGGATGTGCTTTATATTCTTGTGACAAGGGAAAGAAATTACTTCAGGGATTAGGCAACCAAATTCAGCCCACAAAATGAATCCTAAATTGCTAAATCCAGTAGCAGTCAGAGCTAGACATGTGTTGAGGTTCCCACTTTATTTCTGGGGTTTGGGAGCTTTTTTAAAAAAAAAAATCCAGTTTTAAATGGAAATTTGCTTTATGTTATGAGATTGAGCCTGTAAGCAGGAACCTCTAACCTCCAACAAGGATGAGGAGCTTGCAGAGCCTTGATCCACCTCATCACCGCCACATGCCTTGACATGGCAGCAGGAATTAAGCATTTGGAAACATTGGGCAGGTGGGTGGCTGGAGGGTGGCAGGACCTCATCCAGCCCATAGGTTGGTCCCCAGAGCCTGAGTGGGAACTTCTAGCCTGTAGAAGAGCTGGAGCCTAGTTAGGTACACTTGGGGTGTTAATCAGCTGAGTGCTACAGGAAACAAAGGCAGGTGCGACTCTTCCTTGTCTCCAGGAGCAGCAGCTCTTGCTGGGCAAGATCCTCTTTCCTTGGCCCTGGTTTTGGATGGGATTGCAGAAATATAAGCTCACACTATTTTCAGCATCCCCAGGGCACTACTTATTAACCAGGCGTGTGGCAAAGCAGATGCAAGCAGCAATCAATAACAAATGAGGAGCGTGAATACAGCTAAGAATAGGGCAAATGTGGTCGTGAAGGAGCCAGCTGTGCCTTGGAGTGTGGTGTTGCTCTTGGAGGACCTCTCACGTTGGTCTCGCACAGGTCACTGGGCACATCCTGGGCGCGGTGTGCTGCAGCCAAAATGAGTGATCAAAGTGATTTCTCAGCAAGGTGCACTCAGGAGGTTCCAACAGGGATCTGGTGTCCACCCTGCCTTGATAAGAGCTTCTACCGTTAAGACCTTTTGGGGTTTTTTAACTTTAAAAGGTTTTACCTGTTGTCTGCAAGCTGAGACAGTGCTGGCAGAATTTGGAGGTGACAAAAATGCGTTGGGCTGGCTGAGCAAGCGTGTATCATGCAGGTGGGGGTGTTGCAGCTGTGACAATAAATAATACCCTTAAAAACTTCTCAGAGTGGACTGTGGTGGTGGAGAGGAACTTACAGAGGATGTTTTTGTGAAGAAAGGCTCTGTCCACCCACCACAGCATGGTCTTGGGACATACATGGCAGTGCAAGCTCCTGGGCCACGTCACTGCAGGGGTTTGACTGGGTGACCGCAGAGCTGACTCTTGTTGCCAGTGCAGCTGTGTGGTGGCTGCTGGAGCTCTGCTGGGGAGGCTGGCTCTGGGGCAGGGTGGATTTTCCAAGGCTGCAAACCCTCACATTCAGTTGGCCCTGCTATAAATAATGGTGGCAACCAGCCTTAGTGGTCCTGCCACATCTCTGAGTCCATACTAGAGCTGGGTCCCAAAACCTCACTGTGCAAATGCCACTGAAGTGACACCCATTGACATACCTAGACCTTCTTTCTACCCTTGGGAGGAGAACAGACCTTTTTTTTTGAGGCTGACCTGTGGCCTTCATTGCTTATCTTGTATCTTACAGAGGCTGATGAGCAAGAAAGGACATGCTGATGATCCAGAAGGGGATCTGAGCACTCCTACCTACTAACCTGGCCTCAGTACCTTTCAAAGGTTTCCCTTGTTTTCTCATTTTCATTTCACTCTGAGCTGCTAATTCAGAAGGTTCACAGGGGGGAGTGATGGCACTTTGCAAAGTTGGCAGGAGCCAGGGAGTGGTTGTTTTCTTGCTCAGGGCAGCGTCAGAGCTATTTCAAAATCAATGACCTGGCTTTCAGACACTGTGTCTAATATTGCTAAAAAGGGCAGTATTTGTTCTTTCTTCATGCTTTCGTCTTCCTTTTTCCTCTTTCAGTGAATTTCTGTACTCATTTCCCCATGTGTGCCCATGTTGTAAGGCCGTGGCCTTGAGTTTTGCTCCAGGGCTGCACTGAGGCAGAAGGCATTATGAGAAGTGATGGTGTCAATAAACATGGTGCCATCGATGCCATGGACAGAACCCTGAGAACCACTCCCTGAAAGCAGTGTAGCCAACTTTGTGGATGGAATAAATTTGTGGGATCGAGAGATGTGTTTTGGGGTGAGAAGTGAGTAGTGTGAACAGCTAGAAACAGGCGCTATGAGAACGTGCTTGTGAAGAACAAGGTCTCTGTGATGCTCTGAAATGCTGGTGTAACTGGGGATAGCAAGTAATGGACTTTTTTTTCCATGTATCTAGCACACAAAGCTAGCTGATTAATAGGAATAGTCCTCTTGTTAATTTTAATTCCAATCTCCATCCAAATATAGCTCAACACAGAAGCTGAAAAAACTCACATCTAGTAAAAACTAAATGCAGTGCTTGAGATTTTCCAATGTTACATAGATATAATCATGGAGGTCAAAGAGTCTGGCTAAATGCCACATCAAGCTTTGCAGCAGTTCATTTGGATGCATACTGATACAGTTCCCACTCTGCTGACTTCCACATTTAGTCCAAAAACTATGCTTATTGGAAAGTGACTTATTTTTGTAAGAGCACGTGAGCAGCCCTGACTCAATCCACACACCCGGGGTGCCCTACCCTGGCCTCGGCTGCCCAACTTTGAGGGCTGTGTCTGGGTTATACTCTCAGGCAGTGGGATGGCTGTGGGAAGGGCATGTCCTGCTGGGGCCACTGTCCTCCGCAACCACTTTTCTGTAGAATTTGAGGGCTCCCTTCCCTGTGGCTGCCAGGCACCAGGTGGTCACAGGGATGCTTTTCGTCTTGCAGGAAATGTCGTGTGGCTGCCGCCTCTGGCTGCTAGCAGTGACCTGGGTGCTGCTGCTGGTGATGACAGGTGAGCCTGACCTGCCCCTCCCTGCTGCCTTTCTCCTGGCACCTTCTATGGACAGGGAAATAGGGGGAACCCAAATGCTGCCCGATGACAAGGGGAACATGGCATTGGAAGTATGCAAGGGCCAGATCGTGCATTTCCCGGGATCTGGACTTAACTCAAACCACTCCAGCAAGGGACAGCAAAGCACATGGGGACCCTGCCAGGACCCCCAGCATGGGATTTATAGGCTCAGGACAGCACAGGTGCTAGGTGCTGAGTATCAGAGCATCCCATTACTGCCACTGCTGCAGACCAGCCTCCCCTGAGTGTCCCCCCCAACTCTTTTTCTCTCCATTTCAGCCTTTGCCACGGAGTGTCCCAAGATCAAGGTGGGGACGTGCAAGGACTGCATCCAGTCAGGTCCTGACTGTGCCTGGTGCAAGAAGCCGGTAGGTCTATGTAACATCTCATGCTGTCAGCCCTCAGCAGTCAGCTGCAGCAGGTTGGTCATCCTGCCTGCTCGGCTCTGCTTGCGGTGGAGGAGAGAGACTGCATCCCAGGAGTGTTACGTGTCCTAAATGGTGGACGGAGCCAGGAGAGATCTGACAGACAGGACCCTTTAACCTTCCTTTCTTCGTCAAGGCCCTGGAGACCTGGTCTGGGAGCTGGGTCCTCTTGCAATGAGCCCATTCACCTTTTACTCCTCTGATTTTTTTCCCTCTGATGTTGCAACACTCAGAATTTCACCAAAGCCGGCGAGCCAGACTCCGTCCGCTGTGACACCATTGAGCAGCTGCAGCAGAGGGGATGCCCACATAACGAGATTGAGTTTCCAGTCAATGAAATTACAAAAACGCAGGACATACCCTTAAGCAACAACATACAGCTGACTCCCCAGGAGGTGCACCTGAAACTGAGGATAGGTATGGTCTGCCTGGCATTCCCAATACCCTTCTGCTTTCCCCCAGGCACAGCAGCTCATCCTGGCATCCCTGTCCCACAGGTCAGCCTGCTGAATTCGAGGTGAAGTTTCGCCGTGCCCTGGGGTACCCCATTGATCTCTACTACCTCATGGACCTCTCCTACTCCATGCTGGATGACCTAGAGAAGGTGAAGAAGCTGGGAGGGGAGCTGCTCAGGGCACTGGAGAGTACCACCTCTTCTCGGCGCATAGGTGAGCCTGCCTCCGGCATGCGATCCCAGCACAGCTCTTTGCTGCTGGAAACAGCTGTGAGGCTGGAATGGGATTCGGGCAATGGGCAGCAGTGACCCATCCTCTTCCATGCTGGAAGTCTCTGCCCTGTGCTGCAGGGATGCCTGCTGGTCCCTTCTGCACTTGCCCCTGACACTGCAGTCTTGGATACCCTAGGTTTTGGCTCCTTTGTGGACAAGACGGTGCTTCCCTTTGTGAACACACACCCTGAGAAGCTGAAAAACCCCTGTCCCAACAAGAACAAGCAATGCCAGCCTCCCTTTGCCTTCAAGCACATCCTTTCACTGACTGACAATGCCAAGAAGTTTGAGAGTGAAGTGGGGAAGCAGTTCATCTCAGGGAACCTGGATGCCCCAGAGGGAGGGCTGGATGCGATGATGCAGGCAGCAGTGTGTGGGGTGAGTCCCTGCATCCACCCTGTTGCCAGCACCTACACACAGGTGTGAGGGCTGTGACCCACACTCACAGAGTGTCCCTCAAGGGCTTTGCCCTTCTCCAGGTGGGCTCTGGAAGCCCATCATGTGTAAGTCCTGATTTTGCAGTGGGGCAGGTTTACTCTGGGGCAGGGCATGCAATAGAACATCTTACCCCAGAGCCTCCTGACCCTGATCTCCTGTAATCCACCTCCCCCGTGCCCCCTGGCCACACTGTGGCTGACACAAGACTTTGGCAAGGGCCGTACCATGCCTGCTGCCTCTGTGCTCCCAGCCCCGCTCAGGAACAGGTCTCTGTGCCACTTGCAGGACTTGATTGGCTGGCGCAACGTGACCCGCTTGCTGGTGTACGCTACGGATGACGGCTTCCACTTCGCTGGTGACGGCAAGCTTGGGGCAATCCTGACCCCCAATGATGGCCAGTGCCACTTGGAGGACAACATGTACAAAAAGAGCAATGAGTTTGTAAGTACCCAAGGGGTGCCCGGTGGCTCCACACCCTCAGTCTTGCTCCCCCAGGCAGGAGAAAAGTGTGGCATAAAAAGCGACACTTTGGTGAGACATTGGAACAGATTGCCCAGAGAGGTGGTGGAAGCCCCATCCCTGGAAGTTTTTAAGGCCAAGCTGGATGGCTCTGAGCAACCTCATCTAGTGGGAGATGTTCCTACCTATGGCAGGGGGATTGGAACCAGATGATCCAGCCCTGACATTCTATGATTCTAAGCCTGTTGCTGAGACCACAAGGTCACCATGACTTGGGCTGTGAAACCGAAGGTGTCCACCCTTATGGTCTTGGGAGAGACAGCACTGAGTACAGCATCCTTCTTCTCACCTAGGACTACCCATCTGTCGGCCAACTGGTCCAGAAACTTGCCGAAAACAACATTCAGCCCATTTTTGCTGTCACCAGTAAGGTGGTGGATGTTTATAAGGTAAGGAGACTTCAGATGCTCCAGAAGGACAGAAACAGCTGTACGTGTCCTCCTGCCACTGCCTGCTTCTCCAACGTCACACAGCAGGGACTCCTCACCTCTTTGCTCTCTGTTGGCAGAAACTCAGTGAGATGATCCCAAAATCGGCGGTGGGAGAGCTCAAGGAGGACTCCAGCAACATCATTGAACTCATCCAGGTTGCCTACAATGTACGTGCTGGAGGAGGCTGTGTTTCACCGTTCTGGCAGGGCTCAGAGCAGGGAAAGGCTTCCACCATGTGTCCTCACTGTCAGCAGTTGTTGGGAGCAGAGCTTTGAGTACAGGATATGTTGAGTCTCTCCACCGACAGCAAGCAAGAAGTTCCCTCCTCTCCAATCCTATCACCTGCCTTTCCAGAACCACCCAGGCAGCTAAGGCTCCAGCCTGTGGTGCTTGCTGTCCCTACCCCCTGGGCTGGAGGGAAGCCCTGAACTGCAATTCTGCACCACCATGCTTTGGTCTCCTCTTGGGCTGATGGCCCTTTCTCCACCATTTCCCCACAGAACCTCTCCTCGCGGATCATCCTGGACCACTCCACCTTGCCAGATGTCCTGGATGTCAAATATGACTCCAAATGCGGTAAGGACAAGGTCAAGTTGGATGAAGCGAAAGGTCAGTGCGACAACGTCAAGATCAACGATGAGGTATGTTCCTCCATACCTGGAACAACCCCCAGCTGGGTGGGGTTCCTGATGCCCATCCTATTTAATGGCAGGAACCAAGCCTGTTCCAGGCTTTCTATTTACACGAATTTAATGCCAAGAGTGTCCAAAATGCTGTGAGACTGCGGGATTTTCTGTTGCACTGGATGTGTGTATGCTTAGCCCAGGGCAAATACCACCCTCCAACTGCTGAAGCTACCTGATAGCCTTTGGCCCTTTCCCTTCTCCCCCTGCATTTTCTAGGTCATCTTCAAAGTGAAGGTCACAGCCAAGGAGTGCATCAAAAGCCAGTCCTTCACCATCCGGCCGCTGGGCTTCACAGACACCCTCACCGTCCACTTGGACAGCAGCTGCAACTGCAGCTGCAATGAGAAGCCCAACCCAACTGACTGCAGTGGGAAAGGCAGCATTGTCTGTGGGATCTGCAGGTATGTGCTAGTCCCTCCAAAACACTATTTCAAATGCTGCCAGAGCTGGGGAGCTACTGGGAGAGGGCCATTGGGCCAAGCCAAGGCCTTGGCTCTGCAGCTTTGCACTAATTTTCTTACTCAAAGAGGTGGATTATATTCGCAGGGGCAGGGGACAGAATAAGATCTCTCTTCTGTTGGTGGAGTCTCTGCTGCTTTCCCAAGGGCATCCACCCACCAACACATTCACCTGTTGAACCATCCACAAAACCACCTGTGGAGCAGACACAGATTTCTGCAGAAATCTCTCAAAATTCCACTTCTGAGCTGTGGTTCACACAGATCTTTGAGTGCAATTATTGCTTCATGGCTCCTCAGTGACATGAAAGGGAAGACTGGGTTTCCTCAGGAAACACTCAGATCTCCTTGGCAAGGGTTTGGAAAATATAAATATAGCAATAATTTCCGTGCAACCATTTGGTGGTGTAAATACAGCTGGGGAAGAAAAAAGCAGCATTTCTGAGGTTTCCTCCCAATTAGCTGCCAAAAACCAACACTCCATGCTTGGTTTTTGGCAAGGCTGTCTCAGATTTGCTCTGCTTTGGCTGAAGTCTGGGCGCCACACATGCCCCGTGGCATTTCACATGGCTGCTGACCTGGGCTTACTCCTCTCCTTTGATGGCAGCTGCAATTCGGGCTACACGGGGAAGAACTGTGAGTGTGAAACCAAAGGCAAGACCAGCAAGGAGCTGGAGGGCAGCTGTCGAAAGGACAACAGCTCGGTCATCTGCTCAGGGCTGGGGGACTGTGTGTGCGGGCAGTGCATGTGCCACGCCAGCAATGCGCCTGGCAAGGAGATCTTCGGCACCTTCTGCGAGTGTGACAACATGAACTGTGAATTTCACAACGGCTTCCCCTGTGGTGGCAAAGGTGATGTATCTGGATGGTGCGTTCTTCACTGTTTAGAAGGATTAAATCCCCAGAGAGATGCTGCCTTTTCCTGCCAAAACCCCAGTGGGTGGGTGTGTTGGTTCTGGGTCCCACTGCACCAGCCTACAGGATCTCCTTGACCATCCCTTGGAGGGTGGCATGTAAAGTCCAGGGTGGGTGATGCTCTCCAAGTGCTTGCAGAGGGATAGTGACCTGGGTCTGTAGGATCCCGGTCTAAAAAGATTTTCTCTGCAGGCCGTGGGACATGTTTCTGTGGGGAGTGCCAGTGCAAGCCCGAGTACGAGGGCAGTGCCTGCCAGTGCAAGAAGTCAACAGATGACTGCTTGAACAGCCTCGGCAATGTGTGCAGCCACCGTGGGACCTGCCACTGCAACCGCTGCCAGTGCCTGGAGGGATACCAGCCTCCCTTCTGTAAGGAATGCCCCGGCTGCCCCTCGCCCTGCGGCAAATACGTGTGAGTGATGGGTGCAAAGATGGCGTGGGGGGCGGTGGGGATCCCCCACCTCCCAGGTAGGAGCAGGCAAGCCCTGCCCATGCTTGGGCACAGCCCAGCCACGGCCAAAATGCTGAGCTGTGCCCACCTGTTTTGCAGCTCCTGTGTGGAGTGCAAGGCCTTCCAGAGTGGCCCGTTTGAGAAGAACTGCTCCCAGGCCTGCCCCAACATCCATCAGGTTAAGGAGTTGACAGAGGAGGGCAGGCAGTGCAGGGAGAAGGACTCCCAGAACTGCTGGATCTCCTTCCGCATGGTCCAGGAGGATGGCAATGAGATATACTCTGTCACCGTTGATCCTACAAAAGGTATCCCAGCCCTGCTCATCCTACTCCTCTGCAGGCAGGCTGTCAGCTCTGCCGTGGTGGCTTCACCGCCTTGCCAAGAGCTGCAGCCAGACGCCATCTGTCTGCCCTACAGAGTGCCCGGAGCCTCCCAACATCGCACTGATCGTGGGTGGCACCATTGCTGGCGTGGTCCTCATTGGCCTCGTGCTCCTGCTGATCTGGCGGCTCTTGATGGAGCTGTTTGACCGCCGAGAATACCGTCGGTTTGAGAAGGAGAAGTCCAAGGCCAGGTGGAACGATGTAAGACAGCCTGTCTACAATGAGGGGGTGTTCTGGGACGCTCATGTACATGTGTTGGGGACACCTGGGATGTCCTCTTCAGAGACGGCCATGGCATACCTGAGCTCTCCCCACTGGCTGGTTTCACAGCCCAGCTGGACTTTGCAGGGGTCTAAAGTGGGCACTTCTGGCAATGCTGTCTGCACCATTGATGTTCAGAGGGGTAGGGTGGGTAATGCTTCCTTGAAAATCTGGTATAGCACAACAGCATGGTGCTCTCCCTTCTCTCTGTCTCTCCAGGCTGATAACCCCCTGTTCAAGAGTGCCACCACCACAGTCGTGAACCCCAGATTCAATGGGCAATGAAGAGGAGCGATGCCCAGCAACGCTAGGAACCACCAGTAAAGAAACGCCAAGCTAAGGAATTATTGAACTAAGACTCCCACCTCTTCATTTTTATGCTGTTGGGTTTGTTCCCTTCATCCCAGAAGTCAGCAGTAAGTCAGGTGCTGGCTGAGGGGTTGCACCATGCCTGTCTCCTGGTGCAGCACTTGATGGTTGGATTAGCGGACCTGGGAGAAGGGAACAGACACAGCTTTGCCATGGATGGGACTGTGGAAAAGCTCTCACCAGCAGGCACACACAGCGGCTCCTGTACTGGCCACTGACTGTCTCAGCTCTTGATGCTAACTGTGCCTTCTGGCAGGAGTCTTGGACACCAAGCCCCCAAACCCGCTTAAGTGCACACAGTGCTTCCAGCGTTAGTTTGGATGTGGGATTTCAAAATTGCCATTTCCTTTCTGCTCAAGCAGAGTCTGCTCCCAGGCTGCTTCATACCTTCCTGTGCTGCACTGGTCTTCACCACTGGTTTTGCATTATTTTTTAAAGCACTCACTGCTGAGGTGAATATGAAGGGTCCTCCAGGCTGGTATTCTGCTCTGGAGGTCACACTGAATCTTGTTTCCAAATCATCAGCTGCTTCCTGCTGTCGCTCCCCTCTCAGACCTACCTCGGGCAAGGTTCTACTTCAGCTCCTGCAAGCTTGGCTTACCTCCAGCAAGCCTTGAGCCCTCTGCATGACAAGGAGGGGAACGAGGCGACAAACAGTTATGAAACATCACACCAAAGATGTGAAACATTGCCTGCAGCTCAGAGCTTGGCCACAGCTTCTTCCAGCATCCCCAGGGCAAGATCTCTTTTCTGCTCTGTGAGCACATCAGATGTGCCAAGGGCCAGGCATGCAAAACACCCAGCAGACCGGGAGCATCTCCAGCTCTTCCAAACCATGCACAGCATCTAATTGCTCTTAGGTTGTGGGGCCACTCCTATGAAATTGTGCACAATTCCATATTTGCTTTAAGTTTGGGAATAATTTGCATATAGCTACATTATGTCACATGTTCATTTGCTCTCTAAAGAGGTTTAACATTAATAAAAAGTAATACATAAAGTAAATACTCACTAAAAGATGCAAACTAGTTCTTGTCCCTGCCCATCTGCTGGCAGCTGTATGTAAACCACCTTAAACAAGAGCGGCTGTACTGTGTCAGAGCTTGGTCTTGGATGCGATGCCCCTTGCCAGCAACCCAGGCAGAGGCTGGTGTTACTTGAATGTGAAAAGACATCATTTCCCCCATCAGCAGCTGCAGGTCTTACCTAAGATGTCGTGTGTGCAGTACAAGTACAATCACATACATGCTTTGGAGGGCAGAGAAAATCAGTGAGGGATCCAGACTTTTTTGAAAAGAAACACGATCGCTAATTGCATTAGACAGAAGTGTGTGCTAGGGCACACATGAAAGCCCAGAGGAAGAAAAGTGAGTTAGGAGGGTCCTTCAGGCCCCTGGTCTTGCTTTAGACCGAAGCTTGGTGGTCCCTCTGTGGACATCTGCTTGCAGAAGTCAGAAGTATTTCTCAGCCAGGTGTGGAGCAGCCTTTTCTCCAGGCTTCAAGCACTGCCCCAGGACATCCTTTCTTAAAGTTATTTTATTTCCAGCAAGAATAACTGAACCATGTTTTCTTTCCCTTGGGGTGAGGAGGGAGCCAGCCTATTTTTCAAGTGAAGATGTTGACTTGATTTTGGTGAGATCAAAAATCAGTAGTATGGGCTGGGACCTCCCTGACCAATTCAAGTGTCTGTGCTGTTGGCTGGGAGGGCACATGCTCCTCCCATTACTGCGCACAAAAGCTGCACCCAGCCGACACACTACGTCACTCAAAACCAGGCTGCTAAGGTGACGCAGAGATAAATCTGAGCCCCTGCACTGGCTTTCTGGTCACTCTGTTCTCCAATGGGCTTCTTTTGCCCAGGGAGAGAGACCACCACAGCTCCTGAGGGGCTGCAGGAGCTGCCAGGCCACATCCCAAGAGAAACAATTTCATCCAGCTGAGCCGACAGCCTATACCTTGACTTTTATTGCAACTGGGGCTCCCCTTATATTTAAGCCATTTGTGTGCCAAAGTGAAAATTTCCAATATTCTTCAGACAACGGGACAAGCCCCAGAAGTTTTCCATGCAGAAGTCCAAGTCCCGTGCCAGACGCTTTATGAGCAGGTAGGTGCCACCCAGTCCTGCTGCCCCCATCACAAATAGCCCTCGATTAATAATCTGCAAATGCAAAGAGAAACTCTGGCATTATCAGAGGTTTGTTCCTACCTTGCAGCACCAAGCAAAGTCTTCACACTTGCACCCACCTGGTGATACCCCACTATTAAAGCTCCCCCCGCCAAAGCTAAGCCGTGCTGGCATGCAGAATGTGGAGTTCAAGATGCTCATGGTATGGGGAGGATGGGCACCACCACTGACCAACCTTTTTCTGCCATTTCCAGCGCTGAAGTGCCTCGTGGTAACGAATTCTGGTGAAGGTCACCTAGGACGGTTGTAGGAGGAAGTCATTGCCTCAAAGCCAGCCAGGAGGAGTTTGTGGTGGCTCAGGCAGTGGGGACTGAGGTGCTGGCCTTACCATGGTGTACAGCGGGACGATAGTGGAAGGCATGAGGGCGTGGAGGAAATTGTCTACATGTTTCCGGAAAATGAACCATGTTGAATTCACGTGTTCACGCATCTGCAGCAGAGCGACCATCACCCTTTTGCAGGGCGTCTTGGCAGAGCACCCTGCAGTTTGCTAGCTCTCCTACTGCCTGTCCTTGCCAAAGCCCCTGCCCACTGTGTTGCAGCCTGTGCACCGTGTTGCTGTGTGCGCAGCCCATGGGACCACAAGTCTGCGTGCAGCCCACCTACCTCCACGTAGTTGTACATGGCTAAATCTGAGATCGCGTGGTCATCTGGCACCCTCAATGTGGAGAACTCAGGGAGGCAGGCACCTGGGAGAAGAAAGGGGCAGCTCACACACAGCAGCCCAGCAAGGGATCCAGCTGCCTTCAGCTGCAAAGGGATCCTTCTCTGCTCTCACTCCTCCCCGGCCACCTCGCTCACCAAAGTCATTGTGGAACTGGTCCATTAATTCGTCAAAGACGAGACAATCCTCAAAGCCCTGGGAGGAAAATTAGAGGGTAAACAGGCAGAAGGAACCAGGCATTCATGAGAAGTGTTCTCACAGATGCTTGGCTAGCAGTGTAGCTGCTCGCATGCACAGACTCCCACCGACCATAGGTTTAGAGCACAAATCTTGTTCCAGATGCGCTGGCAGAGAAATCTAGGGGATTGCCTTTCCCAGCAGCCTGGCTCTGCCCTCCTGCTCAGTCTTCTCTCCCATGATAAGGCAGCACTACTGCCATATCCTCCCTCCTCCCAAAGAACAGCCAGGTCCTAGTGAGCAGCCAGGTGCCCCAGGGGAGCTCAACACCTGCCAAGGCAGAGGACATCCAAATGCAGGACAGGCCAGCCTGTGCACTCTGTGAAGCTACGCTCTCAACCCAGGTATTTCTGGGTGAAAAGAGTGGGTGAAGAGAGCGGGGACCCAACTGACAGCCCAGGGCCAGCCATGAACTTACTGCATTCATGCCCTGTCCATAGAAGGGCACAACAGCATGAGCGGCGTCTCCCATCAGCACACACCGGGAGGCAAGGTGGTAGGAGGAGCACTTCACAGATATCATGGCCTGGGCTGGCAGCAAAAAGTAATCGTGCTTCAGCTCTCGCCTTCAGGCAAAACAACAGATATTTCACTTGTGGGACCACAAGAGACAAGAAGAGCAAGTCATACCATGTCCAAGCTCAGGAAGCCAGGGCCATGAGCACTGTCAGTGTTAGGATGCAAAAAACAAGCCTACTCACTAGGGTATTTGTGCTGGGAAAATTGTACACATCTACAAAACCTGTTTCATTAATTTCCCCCTACTGATCAAATATTTTGTCTGCAGGTTTTAAGCTCTGCACACAACCTGACTGTGAGTAAAAGAGTCATCAACATCTCAGCCCTTTTACCATGAGCCATGGTGGATCGCAATCTTTGTAGAAAGAACATGCTAGAGGTTATCTGAGCTTCTAAGTTTTTGTGAAGTTCTGTGATACAGTCTGCTTAAGAGGAAACTGCCCAACACAGCTGAGAGCCTTCCTATAAGCCAAAAAAACCTCTGACAGATAACTATTGCAAAGCAGAAGCGTTAATAGCATGGGCCAGAGGTCCCAGCAGCTGAGGAGACTTCCCTCTTTGCAGGATAATGAGGACACGCTGAACAGAGCCATGGCCATGCTGGAAAGGCTGGTCCCAGTCCCCACTGCCCCCGAAGAACCAGCATACTCCAGCTCTGTGCCACTGTCCTTGTGCTGTTTGCCCAGTAGCACGAGGGTCCCCTCTTCTACGGGAGCAGCGTCCGCTGGGAACTGCCTGCACTCGTGTCTCACAGCCCTGACATTTGTTTTAGCCATACAATCAGTAAGTGTTAGTCTTTGTTTGGTCAGCACAGTAATTCTGGCTTTTTTTTTTTTTTTGCCAAGCCCAGCTTTTCTCAGTCTTAGCTAAAATCTCAGCACTTGCGCAACTCAACTATCTCAACGGTGAGACTGTCTTTGCGCTGTTGGTTCCAGCACGCAACCCTTACCTCGCTTTCCAGCAGAGTCACTTTGCTCACACTCATCTAACGTCAAAACCCTGCAGCTTATGGACAGCTAATACGAGAGCAGCAAAAGTGTTTTGCTCTTTGCTCCTGCTCCTTTGCTCCTGGGCTGTGCCTCCAAGGGACAGAGCAGAGCTGCAGTGCCACTCCATGAGGAGCTGCGGTGTGACGGGGCTACATCCCACTGCTGAGACTGCTGTTGCAGTGCAGGCACCATGAGCACCTCGAGCTGTTCGGTTCCTTCTCCTTCAGACCTACAGGTCTACAAGGAGATACAACCCAAGAGCATTCACAACCCCTTGGCCTGCCAGCTTCAGCAGAGTTTCTGCCACCAGAACCACAAGATTGGGTGGGGATATGTCCCCTGGCTCCACAGCACTTGCATGATGGGTGAGAAGGGGAGAAGGGAACACTTACTCGCCGATGAGGGGGATGGCATCTGGAAAGTAGGTCTGGAAAAAACCCAGCACTTGCTCGCCTGTTGTGAGCTTCTCGAATTCCTCGAAGGGCATGAAGAGCGTGCAGGTGAAGGACTTGTCCTGCCAGCCAGGGAGGAAGGTCAGAAAGAAGCCTAGAGGCCATAGAAAGCATCTGGCACCCAGAGCAGGAGCTTGAGAGCCTTCACCAGCGATCACACCAGCCTGTCACCCAGAAATCACAGTGGGACAAGTGCCCAGCCACCCCCTTTCCCTTGGTGGGCTTGCACATGCTGGAGGCAAGCAGGAGGGAGGCAGAAACAGGCAATGTTTGATCTGCCAGCATGGGCCTGGCATGCTGCCCTGGTACTCCTCTATTTTATAACATCTGTCTCCAGAGAGTTGGTTTTCAGGGTGTTGGTTGGGCTTGGATGTGTGGACAGACAGAGGTGACACAGGCACCTGCTCAGCACTGTGAGGCAGGGCTAGATCTGAGGATCCTGCCCTGCATGCCCCTTCCCCTCCCTGAGAGGCTGTGGGACACCTGCACCCCAGTACAGGCTGGGGGTCCCTACTGGCACCTTGTTAGCCCTTCCAGCCCCTCCCATGTGCCTGCCACTGTGGCCAGTTCACCCCCACAAGCTCCATCCCATGCCCTAGAGGAGCACGGCTGTGGGTTATCACCATGTTGGGCAGTGCGATCATCATGAAGGTGTTTCTCGGCCAGATATGGAGGTAGTTTGGTTCCATGGCAAACTGAAAGAGAAGGAAAATCACTTTGTGTGCCTGCCCTGCCCTGCTCAGCTTCCCCAGCCCAGCCTCTGGTTTCTCTCCACACCAGCACACCAGTTCCCATCCTTTGCACCATGAGAAGACACAGTGATGACAGAGCCCCTTTCTGGTACCTGATGCTTAAGGGAGACACAGAGCAAGGGCAAGAGGAAAGGGTAGGAAAGATGAGCAAGCATCTGCTGGTTTGCGGTCACTGACATCCTCATAGACATATTCCTGTACCCATAGAACCTCTTAGATCTAGAATTAACACTTACATCTCCATCCTTGGGAGGAATGGTCAGCTCCATATAGCCATGAGGAATGTACTCATGACTGTAGTTAAAGCGGGTTTGCCTCATGAATTGCTTTCTGACTGTTGAGAAGGCTCCATCACATCCCACGATGAGATCATAGGTGACTTCCAAGTGCTGCTGGTCATATCTGAAAGAAAGAGAGTCCCTTGGATGAATCCTGCTGTAACTCCAGGCCAGCTCAGCGCCACTGGTCACAGTGGATCTGCCTTTTGCAAAATGCTGGGGTCTCACCTCCAGTGTTATTGATTTTCTAGGGTGAAGGAAGATTGGCTTTCACTGACTGGAAAGCTTGGCATTAGGATAAATAATCATCCTGTATGTTATCAAATGTATAACCCTGCTGGATCTGCCCAAGAAGGCAACAGGCGCTGTTGGGATAACACCGCTATTTTGTAGAGCCTGCATCCCCCGGTGGACAGGGGGCTTGACCACAACTTAATACAACTATGCAACAAGGTCGTTAGCTGCTCTCCATGATGAGAAATCTGTCCTTCAAAACCAGTGCTATGGACACTGGCAAGTTTATTCCCTGCACAGGTCAGCAGAATCCGCCTAGCGTACTGCCAGGCTGATGAGGGGTTAGTGAGTTGCTTAAACATATTCCAGCCTTCCCATAAACCCTGCTTGTATGTCTCTCCAGAGCTTGACATCGAGATTTGCCCTCTCAGTAATAACATGGTAGTTTCATGCTGAGATTGCTCAATTATTTGAGGTTTTATGAATGATTAAGCTGGAACTAACTGAGTACAGCGCTTGATCCCAGGCTTGCATAGGAACTACCTTTTTATG
This sequence comes from Trogon surrucura, assembly GCA_020746105.1. Taxonomy (NCBI): domain Eukaryota; kingdom Metazoa; phylum Chordata; class Aves; order Trogoniformes; family Trogonidae; genus Trogon; species Trogon surrucura. The sequence goes on along the minus strand of CM036621.1, from coordinate 45,767,690 downwards.
GTTAATGTCCCCGACTCTGCGTTGCACTTCAGGAGCTTGTGTCCAAAGTACAGTTTGGTGTTGGAGTACTTCTCCGCAGCTGCGAAAATAAATGAAAACTAAATGTAGAGACTTGTACTATGATCCAGAAAATATTTCCGAAGGATCCCTAAACTATAGGGACTTTCGGCATTACAGCAAATAACCTTGCTGTGTTGAGTAATGGATGGTGGGCCAGGCACACTAGGTTGAAAATTACTTTAAAAGTGTGAGGAATCCTGCAACGATTTCTTTTTTCCCTGCAATGACATAAGTTATCGATCACTTTCCACCATCACTACGTTGTGCTTCAGGATAGGATGAGGTTCCTTTACCCAATGGGAAATTTGGGGAAATTTGGCCTTGCCTGATGACAAGCTTTTCCACAGTGCTCTAATTTCTGTTTGTCTCTGTACAATCGGGGCTGTGGAAAATGCCATGAACCATGGCAAGGCTGAGGAGGTATCTCCTGCTTTGGCTGGTGAAGTTCTGGGAGCAGGTCCTGGTGCCAGGGGCCAACGAGCAGAGGCAGCTTCCACTTGAGGGCAAACGCAGAAGAGCTGCAGATACAGAAGGACCTTGGGGGAACTTGGAGTGTTTGAATATCCCTTTGTGTCAGACAAGGAGCAGGAAAACAACAGATTTTCTTCTTAAAACACAACCAGTTCACATTTGCACTTTCTGAGAGCCGGCTTATGCAGAACTCAACGGGCAAAGAACTTGGGGCCCAAAGTCTCCTGTTCATGGAGCAAACCCTAAATCCTCAGCGAACAGGTTGTAAAAATGTTGGCAAATAGACCAGGCAACTTACCTGTAAGCAGCTCCTTGTTTAAGTTTGCTCTGTCCACAGAAAGAATGTACTGCAAGGCAGACGAACACGGAGTTCAGGAGGCATTGCTGAGGGATGCTCTGCATGGCCAGACGAGAAACACCACCCTCTCCAAACAGCCCTACTGAACCCATGGGGTCATGCAACCCCCACTCCGTGTCCTTTCTAAGAGCATGAGCCCCAGGCTGTCCATCACCCAGAGTTATAAACACTATCCAAGACCCCCTTGTGCTCCACAAAGCATCTCCAGAGTGTCAGCACACAACTAGTACCTGGTTCTTCTTCCCGTAGGGGATAGAGTACTTCTTCCCTGAAGGCGTATGTATCCTCCTTGCTCGCATGGGAATGCCTTTGGACACAATCTGAAATGGAAGGAAACACAACCCAGCCTTCTGGCCAAAACTGAGTTGCCAAGGGGAGGGCGCAAGTTACTGAGAACCATCACCCCCATGCACCACAATCCAGGCAAAATGGGATGCTCTCTGCCATGTGTTTTTCTGTGGTTGTCCAATTTACTGCAGAGTATTTTACAGGGCTGTCAATGCCAAGTCACTGAATTTTACTGATTACTTACAAACTCATTCCCATAAAATTCAGGGGGAAATTATTTCTGGACAGAAAGGGATGTGAAAAGTCCCAGGGTGTTGGACAGAACAGGGGATGACAGCCAAGTTACATCCTGGTGCTGGAATACAAGCTGTCAAAGCCTGGGGTGCTTGGCCAGGAGATCCCACCACTGCCAACGGCTGAATGTTAAATGGTAGCAAGCGCCCTGAAGAGGAGTGCTGAACTCTGAGCCAAGCAAGCTGTGCAGAAGTCAGCGTAGAAGCAGAGATTTCAGGGGTGAGCCCAAAGTTCAAGGTTCTGTGGGAAAATACAAACCTGGGCATGTCAGTGGGGAAGCCAGCACCCTTTACTGCATCTTGCTAATATTTCAGCTCTTTTGGGAGTCCACCTACTCCTGCCTCATTTGCCCTCATCCTCCAGGAGGGAGGAGAGCATGGTAGGGAGGTAAACACTGGACAGTGTTGTCTGGATGTTAGTCTACCAGGGAAGCACCCACTGCCATGAGCAGAGCCTAGATGCCCAGGGTTGGGTGCTCCTTCCAGGCTGTGGGAGATCCCCATTGGCAGCTGTGCTGTGAAGCAGTGGAGTGCCAGACTACGGGCATGCAGTGGGAAAAATTTGCCTCCACTCTCCCAAAGGAGGGCTACCTCTGCGATGGACCCCCATGTGCTTGGGAAGGAGAAGAGAGTCTGGCTGAACTCAACAGTTTTTTTAACCACAGAGACCTCACTGCCAACAGAAGCTGTCAGGGTACCTGCTCTTCCATCCCCACAGCTCGGAGGGCTTGACGTCCTCTGTGGGACAGGGCCAAGTTAATGCTTCTACCGCGGGTAAAGGTGGCCACCCGGATATCTGCGTGGAAAGAGTGGTTGGTTATGGAGGTACTGATTCCACAGGCTGGCGCGGGCGGCACCTCCCGAAATCCCTGCAGCAACAGCAGGCGGGGCAGTAGGGAAGTCCCCCCATTCTGTGTGCAGGGAGGGCAGGTATCAAAGGAAAGCAGCTGAGCAGCCGTGATGGCCACTTCATGCCACATCCAGCCTGGAAGAAGTAGCTGCAGGCAAGTGCTGCAAGGGGGATCCTGACAGCTCCCCACAGTGCTGGAGGGCATGTTATCGCTGAGCAGTAATGCTGGGCAGCTTCTGCTGAGATCCACGGACTGATGCTTTTTGGAATGCTGGCAGATCACCCTCTCCACTGGTGTTCAGAGGGAATTGTCTCCGCACTGGACTGCTTCTCCTCCAAATGGCCTCACTCAGGCTTCCCGGGTTGTCCAGCCAGTGCGCGGGGCAAAGCCTCATCCCAATAGCTCTCAGGGTTGCATCCCAGCACAAACAATGGACCAACAACTGGAGTAGAGTGGTAAAATCCAGCAAACTCAGAAGGCAGGTAAGAGCAACCAGAGGCTTTCTGAACCTGTGAAACTTCTGGCATATACAGCATCCAGTAAGCAGTTTAACAGTTAAACCACAGTGAAAAGTTGTTTACTCTTGCTCTGAGCCTGCAGCCTCCTGGCATTGCTTGGGGTTGGCTGCTGTTCGAGTTGAGTTTCATGTTCCATGGCATCATTCTTATCTGCTGCTTGGCTTGCCTTATCTGCCCAGGTTTTGTTCGTCAGCTGATAGACACCGAAGGCAAACGATTTCTCTTCCTTTCAGCCAGCACCTGGGCTCCAAATCACCTTTTCTCTGTTGTGGTGTCCTGTGGAGCTGAAGGCTTCCTGAAAGCACTCCATCTCTCCCTCTGCCTCTCTCACCTCTAGCCCTTCTCACCATCAATGGCAGTGGTCACGAGTCAAGCCGACGCTTTTAACCCAACAGAGATCCTGCGGCATTAACAGCAGCCATTGCTTTCCAAACTTCTGACCCAGCTTGATTCAGCAGCACTATGCTATAAACCTTCATGTAGAGGCTGATTTTCAAAGGTTTTGAATCAATATTTCCAAGGATTTGAAACAATATTTAAGCCAAGAACACAGAAAAGAGCATCATTTTAGCACCCTGAGGGTAGATTCCCTCCACACAAGATAACCTATTGCAAATAAATGCTCCCCTCCAGGAGCTAAAGGGAAGAATGAAGGGCCATGCTTTCAGTTGTCATTTCCTTCTGCAGTTTCAGTGAGTTTACACAGATCCTCTTTTGCTTTTTGAAAAACTGTTATCAGCTGTTATCAGTAAAGGGACAGAAACATTAACAAAGCAGTAACGGTCAGGCTGAACTTACCTTCTCTGGCTTCGTAAACATCAACATGGAAACCTCGTCTAGCAAAGAAACAGGCATTTAATGCACCCACCTACAAGAAAAGGATCAGGAATGGTGGATCAATGTTTCACTTGTAGCTATGTCACAGATCACTGCTGAGATGCAGTGGTCAGGGGATGCAACTCAGCATGTACAGAAGGACCCTTCTTCAAGAACTTTAGAGGACTTCTTCCTGGAGAGAAGTCCTCTGGCACCCCTGATGAACTTGCAGAACCTCCAAGACAAAAGTCACCCATCAAAACCCATGGTATAAATTTATGCCAAGTTCAGGACTTGTTTACATGCAATGATTAATTGCAGCAGGACTAACCCCTTCAGCCAGAGACAAGAGAAGCTGGTACAGGTAAGCTCTTTGCTCCTCTCTGTACTGTATTTTCCTTAACAGAGTTTGGGATGCTTCAGCATTCCCTCCGGAACATGGAGGGGGAAGCTTGAATTGTGCAAAAGTAAGATGTTACCTTAAAAACAACAGCACATGTACATCCTGCTTGTTTTTTGCATGGATGTCTGCCTTTTTCTATTTTATTTTCCATTATTAATCACTGTCAGAACTACAAACTCTCATGTCATCACTCTTCTCTAGCACCAGAGGGACCAAGAAACTAATGGCAAAAAAGCCAAAAGAGTGATTTAGACCACTCTGCAAGTAGCAACAGAGGAAAACCATTCCCAAAGTGGGCAGAGGAAGGCATCTCCTCTTAGCCTACTGTTTACCAAGGCTTAGCCCTCACAAAGCATTTTACATTAGTGACTTGTTAGAGCCAGAAACAACCAAGGAGCAGGAGAATCTGACAGCCCAAATGAAGCCTGTTTTTCAGTGTACCTGGGCACCAGTGCTCCACCTCCCAAAACCCTTTGAGAAAAGGGCTCTTGGTGGTGGGATGTATTTGCACACACTGTTCCAGGCAAGTGCCAACCCCAGACACATATTGCTTCTCTGGGATATCTCAGCAGCAAAGCTCTCCCTCGAGGGAAAGAGACATTCTCCTCCTACGAAGTGCTAGCTGCTCAAACGAACCTCGCTGCCTCCCGCAGCGGGAACTCAGCCAACTCCCACATAACGCCCTGCCATCTGAAGGAGGAATGACTTTAAGTAAAACATTCACCTCACATCCGAGCAATGCTTTTACAGCCCCAGCTCCCTGGCAAATGCAATCACACGGCAGCTAAATTGTGTTTTTCCTACCAGACCACCGCCAACAATAGCGACTCTTTTTCCCTGTGGGTCCCGAGGCTCCATCGCTGGGGCAGCCCCTGGTCACAGGTCCTGCTGCATCCGTGCTCCCTGTCCTGCTGCGCTGCCCCCGCCAGTGGGGAGGAGAAGGGGAAGGACGTGGTCAGCTGAGTCATGCCTGGGATCTTCTCCCCTGGTTCATATTAAAGTTTAACTCCCAGCCCAGATACTGTCAGTGAATCAGCCCAGCCGCATAACCAGCCACACGGAGCTTTAGGTGAAGATACGTGAATGTTGCATTATTCAGCCAGGCCTTAATAAAAACCCTCTTTGGAAAATCGTAAAGCAATTCTTCAGCCTTCAAGGACATCCTAATGAAAAGCGCACAGAGAAGGAGGAGAGCTTGCATCTGCCAGGCTTTTGCTGGTTCTTTGCTGGGTTGCAACTGCAGAGGGAATGTAGAATGAGTGAAGTAACTCCTGGACCCTCAGGAGCCCTCTCCTGAGGGTGGGATGTGAACTACGGCTTGCTCAGGGGCCTGATTCCATCTGCAAGGACATCTTTTACCCAAGGAAGCCGTGTGTGGCTCTAGCGTTTTGGGGTGTGATGCCGAGAAAAGGGTCAATGCCTAATCTACCAGGTTTTGCAGGACTTAAATGAGGCTGTGAGGAGATATCTCTGTGTGCACCATCTCACACGCCCACCCTTGGGAGGAAGTGCTCTGCTAAGTTGATGCTGCACACAGTGAGCTTTTAAAAAGGAGGAGCCAATTACAGCCTAAACACAATAATTAAACAGCAAACAGTGAAAACATGTACACTAACATACATTAGCTACCATTTATTGCTAGATCTGCAATTGCACAGCCCAAACCAGCAGATTTGTCTCAAAGGAGCAAGATCAAATCCTTGCACAGGCACAGGGCCATTCTCCTGGTGCAGCAAGGGGCAGCTGCTCCCCAGGGCACGGGGAGCAAATGCCACACCACAGTTCCAACCTGCAGCACCACACAAGAAGAGGAGGTGCAAGACAGTCAATAAGGACCCACAAACAGCCCCAGGCCCAAGCTTAAATGGAACTGCTGGCCTTGGGGAGGTCAGGGGTCCCAGGTGGGTCTGGTTGGGGTTGATAAAGGCTGTTAGTGGCCATGGGCCCCAGCACTGCATCCAAATAAGTTGCCTATGAGGGTTCTCCTCTGATCTAGACAGCAGTGAATTGATTCACGCTGGCTCACGCACACAGAGCAGAGAGGGCAAAGAGTAAGGAAAGTTTTACATAGTAAATAAATTATTCATTAATTGTTTTCAGAGCATGAACAGCACACCATTAGCTTCCAGCAGTGATAGTTATTATTTGGAAATATCGCTCATGGCACCCTTTGCGTGCTTGCGTGTTAGGCTTTAGATTACTCCACCACTCTGGCTTACCTAGTTGTTAATAGCACCTTAAGGTGCACCAATTAATTCATGGATTCTTGTGGATAACAGGGTTTAGAGTCAGGTAACTAAAGCTGGTCTCGTAGTACTACTTTCACCACAAGCAGCCTCAGCCACAGTCTGGGGACCTCCTCTGGAGGCAGGAGGCACAGAGAGATGGGGAAGCACAGTGAATGGGACACCGTTTGAAAGTTTTTTTATTCCAAGATGATACACTTCAGCTTTTTGCTGACAAACCTATCTTTCTAGCTACTGGCAATAGTTCTCGGCAAACCAGATGCCCAGCACAATATCTTTTCTTCTGGGTAACCCTTCCAAACAAAATTTAGGTCCCTGGGCTATCTTCAACAGATTCACTCACAAACTGCACTGGGCAGAGGTGATGTCCTCAATTTAAAAACAGGAGAAGGTGGGAAGACATTGAAGGAAGTGCTACTAATTAATTGTTTATCTTTCTGTATTAGACATAACCAGGCTGCTGAGAGCACAAAAAAAAGTATTCCTTGATTGAAACTCTGAGTCAGCTTTCTAATGAGTCCTAAATGAAAACAAAAAGAACAGGAAAGAAGGGGCTTGGATTAAAGCCTGCCCTCTGAAAATTAGTGGTAAGTGTAAAGAAGGCAAAAGTGTTTGTTTTATGTTATTGAAGAAAAAGACATGCCGATATCCAAACAAGTACCTCAGGTTTTTATCATCTAAAAAAAAAAAAAATCAAGTCTAAATTTGGATTATATGAAGGAAAGGTTGAGATACAGTAGAACAAATATACACAATTCCAGGCTTCTTAAATCACACTCCAATAGCTCTTTGAGAAGAAAACCTTAGATAGCTTTGTAAATGTGAGATTCAGGAGAGACTGAGAATCGGAGCCTTCCTGGGGCAGAAAACATGGACTGCAGTTAGCTGGGGGTAGCCATTGCACTTCAGTGTTCAAACCCAGTGACTGCAGGAGAAGATTTCTTTCTATTGTTCTTCTCCACTAAGAATTATTGATCCAAATAGTATGTAAAGCCAGTTCCTACAGGTAGGGCAGAATGTTGGTCTTCAGGATAATCCAATGTCAGGATTTTTCTCCTCTGTGCATGTAACTTGGATTTGGATCGTCCCTGCTCATCTTTAGTTCCATAGACGCGTAGTTACTGTAGGACAAGTACATCTGTGAGAGTAAAACCAAAACCGCTGAGGAACACTTCAGGCTGATGAGGTTTGGCAATTAAGCCTTCATTCAGGGTTAGTCTGCATTGTCCTCCCCAGGAGGGCACCAGGCCCCTTTGCAAGGGGCATTTCCTCAGTTTGCACATAAAGGGGACTCCTGGAGCTGGGAGTTATTTGCAAGCGCCCAAATAACACTGACATTAAGACTGCCTCGTGCTCAGGGGCTGCTGTGGGCTGCCAGGCCTGCAAGACACTTTGGGATGAGTTTTCTTGATTCTGTGAATAGACAGCAAAAAGAAGAAGAAAAAAAAAGTGGTCATTACTTGTAGTTAGTCTGGGCTTGGAAGATGTGAGAAAACAACTGAACTAGCAGAAATGGGTGAGTAGATGACAGGTGCATGGCACATTTTTTTCTGAATATCTGAAGTTTTTCGCCTGCTCACTTCTTGTACCAACAACGTGCAGTCTTACAGACAGGCTGTCAATCAGACTGGCGATGTAGGAACTGTTCAGATACAGGTTGAACTCAGCAATGCTATGGTCCACTTGCAGGAGGAACATGTACTGTCAGTATGTGGGCCACCTGCAACAAGAAAAATGATTTTGTGTTCATTAATAGGCGATAGTACATGCTTGCTGCAGCTGCAGAAGGACAGTGTAGATGTGTTGGATCTCAGCTCCTGGTGGAAGGTGGCTGAAGAGGAAGAAGACAGCTTAAAATCCATTACAAAATCTTCCTTTGATGATTTCTGCAAACAGCTGGTTGCACCGATTTTGGGCAGAGCTGAGAGACCTTTACTGGTAGAGATTACAAACCCATATAAAAATGAAAGTGGAAGAAATGTTCATCCATTGTAATCTCATTAGGTAGAAAATCTGTTCAGAAATTCAAATCCCGTGCTAAAGAGGGCCATACAGATAGATGCCCCTACCAGCAGCTCACTGCAGGGGGGTTGAACTAGATGACCTTTAAAGGTTCCTTCCAGCCCAACACATTCTATGACTATAAATCCTACTGGGAACCTTATCCTGAATGTAAAACATTCTCAGCTCTTATTTAGCAGATGTTTGCTGGGTCCACAGGGGGACCCAAACCCCAGGGTAACAGCCACTGCCGAGCGGAGCCATGCAGCGTTGCTGGGTGGTGGCTTTGTGTGCCAGGGACACAGCTTGCTCATTCATAGACCTTGCCTGATCCTCATGTTTATTCTACAGTAGGCAAGGGTTAATTACACAAGTTACAGGATCAAGTGTATCAGATCATCACCTAACCTGCTTCAATCCCATTGTTGTGTTAAGGACAATATCCAGGACTGGCCTTAGTGAAGAACCATGAAGACATGGGATTGCCCGGTCTACCTTGCTGCCCCACTTGTGCAGGAAAGAAAGACTAAAATTTGACATCATAGCTGCCTGTTTACTTACGTAGGCATGGCAGGGAGCGTGCGGCCAGTCCAGTGATGTGCCATCGATGTGGACGGGAACCCTCCCTGGGGCACTGGGAGCACCCCTGCAGGAGGGTAGTGGTGGTGGTGGTGCACCGCAGATGGCCTGGGCTTGTTCGCTTTCACACCCAGGGGAGCAGCAAACTGCAGGTCCTTGTTGAAGAGAGACAAAAGGTGATTTGTGAAATCTCTGTTTCCTGACTGAGGAGCCAGGTTCCTACTCAGCCACCCCTCGGTAAAGGAAGTCCTTTAGCATGTCTGGAGATGGGTGTTGCAAAGCTTCAACACAGAAGGTCCAGCAAACACTTGCAGATTTCTGATTAATTCTGATAATGAGAGGTGCTCAGACCCCACTCCTCCCAATTTATTCCACCTGTCTACGTCACGGAGATGCATGGCAACAGGACGGTCTGAGGAGAAAGGTGAGGACCCAGGGGAAGCATGTTCTTCCTCTGCCATCTTCCCTTAGAAGTGAGGTTCTCCACGGAGAGCTGCAGATAGGTCTTGCAGCACCACAGCAAGGGGTAAGGAGTATTCAGAACCAGAAACTGCGAAGTTAAAGGGAAGTAGAGAGGCATTTCTGTCCAAAGCAAAGGAAGAAGTTGGCATGGCCTGTCATTTCCACAGGAAGTCCACCCTGGGACTACAACTGACGAAGTGGCCTCCTGGGATGTCAGTGCCCTGAAACACGAGAGCCAGCAGCTGCTGCTGGAGGCTTTCTGTCCAGGGCAGTCATTTGGTCCCAACAGGTGCAACACCCGGCCAGGTCCCTCCAGACCATGGGATGACCTATGGAGGAGGATTGCATTTCCTACCCCTCCATTAAACCTGGGGCTCGGAGGCTTTTAAGCCATCTGTTGCTTTTGCAAAAAGCATGTACAAAAGGTGCAAGTGAGCTGGGCAAGGACTGCAGAAGCGTGGGAGTTACTTTCTCAGCACCTGACAACCTTAACATCTGAGAAAAAGAAACCAAACCTTTCTTACAACACAGGGAAAAGACACACCCTGAAAATGGATGGATATGAAAAGTACAGAGAAGTTTTTGTGACACTGGGACATCCCCTCCTGCCCAAAAATCAACTGTTCTTGCTTCCTGGGTAATAAATTTTACAACGTAGAGCCCAGAAATATTTTTTTCAAAAGTGCTTAAGGATTCTAGGGAGCTATATCACCTTGTTAAAAATAGCTTAGGAATTAGGCATCTAAGCATATGTTCAAAATTACCTACCTCTTGTCAGGCACTGGTCGTTTTTTGGAAGAATCCCCACGGGGATATATACACACCAAAATACCTTTAAGGTCTGTCCTTTCTGAGCTCAGTAGCCATTGATTTTCAGCGAGACTAGAGTGGTGAGGCTTTAAGCATGATGACAAAATCTGTGCTTCAGTTCTAGGCCATTTGAAACTGCCACGTCAAATTTTACCAGTTACAGGATTTGTAACGTAACCATTGCCCTGCGGTTTGCAGGGAGTGGACCTGCAGCAGCAGATGCTCAGTGTATAAGTCTTCCATGTGTAGTTTGTTAGTGGTTCAACTACTCAGGCCAGATAATTTTCAGAGCTGGGCTGAATTCAATTTGCACTTGTGGAAGAGACATTCTCCTATCGGGTCCCGTGACCGTGTCCATCGTGCGAAGAGGCAGTCTGTGCTCTGCTCAGTAACAGTCTTCTGGTGCGGTGGGCTTAAAGATGTGCACGGCTGTTAAATAGCCTAGACTTTCTGCATGTTTTGTACCAGCCCTGCACCCTCCCCAGGAGATCAACCATTGCCTCAGGTGGGCATGGATGCCCTTCAGACCCTGTGCTGTTACCTGCTGTGCGTACTGTGACAGGGGAGAGATGGCTCCAGCAGGTTGTGTGAACGCCATCGGCGGCAGAGCCTTCAGTATCATGTTCTGCATGATGATCTGGTGCATCTGAGCATTCTGCATCAGCATCATCTCTACCATATCTGGGGAGAGGTCACGCCAAGGAAGAAAGTAAGAACTGCATGAACAACTGATAAACAGCAGAGGTACCTCAGTAAGAAGTACCCTCCAGCACACAGACTGGTCACTGCAACCAAGAAAAAGAGACGTGTAAAGAATATTATTTCCTCAGGCAGTGCAAGATTAGTGTCAGTGAATAAGACTGTTCACACTAGCTTTCCCATTTCTCCTCCCTCCTACAAGAAAACTGCTGTTAAGCATCCTCTGTTTATTAGTTTCCCTGTGAGCCCACACCTCTGGCTCTTCTGCTGCAGGCTGGAGAAGGGCTGAGCGCTAGAGCTCTCTCTCTTACTCCAGCACAAACCATCTCCCTACAGTGCTTTCCATTGCTTCAGCTCAAGACCATTGGTTTCCATGCGAGAGGTTGCCTCAACTTTATGTGATATTGCAGTGCCACCTTGAGAGTCTACTGCATGCGCATCAAATCTACTTACCATAAGCTCTTGGTCCTAATCACAAAGGAGCTGTGCAGTGGAACTCATTTATTGAGGGGAGAAGGAATGAGGGAGAAAGGCAAAAAAAAAAATAAAATCAAGGCACCTCTATTTTTCTTTTCAGCTAGTCACCCCTGAAATAATTTACATGTATCAGCTTCAGAAATGTAATGCATGAACTGGAACTATTTTTTAAATGAAAATAAACTCTGAATCAAAAATCCAGACACTTAGATGAAGAAAAAGCTGAGGAAAAAAATACAGTTTCATATCTGAGGATTTCTCTGTGGGATGAAGAAACTTTTGGCTGAAGGTTGAGCCAGGGAAGTCATCTCAGGATTTTGTTCATATATTATTTCACAGTAGCATCCACCTATGTTTAGAAACAAGCTCTTTTTATTGGTGTTGCGCTATATTTGGAACAGCACTTTCAATAGTTCCATCTTGTTTCTAAACATGGGGCATAACAGAAGTCTATAATGTTCTGAGGAGATTGAACAGCAGGTTAAGGACAAAAGAATAAAACCAGATTTTATACATCTGTTTATTGGTTTTGGAAGCATCCCTGTACGTTGGTTTGACCTCATTAATATTACTCAGTGCCTTGCATTGAGTTGGTTTGCTTTCACCTGGTGGCTTAAACTGGCTTTGCTGAGTTTGTAGTCCCTTTTTCTTTAGTTTTAGCCGTAAGTTTTTTCTGAAAGCCTCTCAGAAATGGTATCTAGTCCATTTTTGGAGTGCAATTCCCACAGTTCCAGCAGCAGCCCAGGCATGAAACAGCACATCACTAACTAGCTTCACCACCGCCCCACGCCCTCTTCCACTCGCCGTGGCACCTCGCCTGCCCTTCTCCGAGCCTGGTGATGGAAGCTGGCTGCTAGATGGAGGGTACGTTACCTTCTTTAATGCTTCCGGAGTGGGGGGTTGTAAAAGGCTGGGCAGAGGGGATCTGCATGATCAGGGGATGCGGCTGAGGTAACTGCTGGATGATGGTGGCAGGCTGAGGCGGCATCTGAGAAAGAAAGGAAAACAGAGAAGTCAGGCTTGGGTTTGGCCAGCTCCCTCACCTTCAGGAGGGCAGAGCAGTGCGTATCGTCTGCCTGGACTTCAGGAAGGCTTTGGGCATTGGCTGCCGTGAGATCCTGTTGAGGCTGTGGGCTGCACGAGCAGTGATGTGTGTTGGAAAATGGCTGAATGGCCAGGCCAGACCGCAGGCAGTCCTCCTGCTCCTCTTGTTACTTCATTCCTATAGTAAACCACGCACACTGTTAATTCTGTGCCTTACTTGTAAGATGATTTCCCTTAGAATTTGCCTATGGCAGCAAGGGTCCCCTACAGCATTAAGAGGTGTATCTTCCCTTTCAGTGGGGTAAGTGTTTCTGTACAGCTCTGAAGTTCTTCCACCTGTGGTTCTTGTCTCAGACTGGCAGGGCAATAGCGGTATTTCCTAGAGGATCCTTACTGTCTGCTGGATAATCCTTGGTGGCTCCACCTGGGGAGCTGGAAAAGGCACCTGGTAGACCTGGAGGGGGGCAGCTCTCTGGTTATGATAGTGTCCTCCAGATGGTGCAGGGGGCTGTGAAAGCTCTTCCAGAAGGTGCTGCTCCTGCAAAATCAAATTTCTTCTTAAAGCAAACCTGGTCAAAGAAAGGCAGACAGTATTGTTACGCTGTCTGGGCTAAATGGGATTAGTCCCTGGGAGCCCACAGCAGAGCACAGCCTCGCTCACCAAAATACTGCTGCAGAAACGTTCAGCACTGCTGTGTCTGACAGGCAGAGCACAAGGGACTGCTGCGTGAAGGGAAACACTTAACCAGTGCCTGCACAAATATAAAGGTTTTTCTTCCCATATATCTCAAAGCCGTACAGTTTTCAGTGCAAGCAAAAGGAATAGAAAAAAAAAAAAAAAGAACAGACCACCAAAAGTCTGAGAAAATGTTTCATTAGTGGTGGGTACTCTTCGTAAACTAGAAATAAGTAACAATTACTATTGTCCCTATGTTGGCAGCATTAAGAATCTCTTCATTGCATTTTGGTGTTACCCTAGAGAGCTTACGTTGCAGGAGTTCAGGACAAACAGAATCAATCCACCAACTAACTGAAGTGGGTGCAAGTGTCTTTAGCGGCAGTGAAGGAAAACCCCTCTCACGGATTAGCCAGCCCAGACGCCGTGCTGTGTACCAGCAGAGGCCTGACTACTGCCCTGCTGAAGAACTGAAGGACAGGGAAAAACTGTATCCACGTCAGCAGTGGACCTGGCCCTTTCTGTCCACAGAGAGGGCTCTTACCCTAAGCTCCTGCAGTAGGTTCTTCCTTCGCCTTAGGGCACTTTGGAGCATGTCCTCGTGTCTGTTCCCTGAAGGAGGAAAAGTCCATTACTTTCTCAAAGGATCACAAAGACAGGACTATTACAACATGTACATTATGAAATTAATTCTGTAAAATGTGTTATAAGACAGCTTGACTTCTTCCACAAAAGGCTTTAGGCTACTTTTCTTGTCAAATCCAGAAAGGTCTAAGACTTAGGCCACATGAAGACACCACTGTTCAGCAGCTCTACAAAGGCAATGCACCTTCTCTGAAAATAAACTTTTCAGATTGTTCTCTAAAGCCCCCCTTTAACCTTCTGCCTTAGAAAATAATTTCAGCCTGAAATATTCTAGACAGACTCCATATATGCAGAGGATGATGGTGCAAAGTATAAAAAAGTTTTGTTGCGACATGTCAAAACAAACTCTGTTTTGAATGCAAACTTTTCCTTTCTAGCGTCCTTTTCAGTTCTTCCCACATACAGCTGATTTTGAACTTGTTTGAAATGATAACAAGGAAGAACATTTCCAGATACTTTGGAGGCATGACTGACATCTGCTCTGAAAAGCATCACTTCATATTTTGAAACTCTAAGTTGTTAAAGGGTTTTTTAATTTTTGGCCACAGCACTGGAAGTTTCCAACTATTTGTGCATCAGCTCAACTAATAAGAGCCCAGAGTACAACCTAGAAATATACTGATCTTCTACTGCTAGTCTTTAATCCGCGGATAAAATAATTATAAACACTGTTCATAATTAGAACAAATGCTTCTCTTTTACTTGCAGTTGGGAGAGGTGACTCCATCTTCTCTAGGTTCTCTTGTTCATTTTCTAGTTTCTGTTGACAGAACAAGAACTGGTTATTAATCAAGCAGCAAAGTTCACAACAATTTCCAACCCTATCTTACAGGCATAAGATTCAGATGGAGGAAAATAAATTAGCAGTGGGGACAAGCAGTGCTTCTTAATGGCTAAATCACAGCTAGTAAGGACTAGAAGAAGTATTCACAGAAGATGAAATATCTCAGTACAAATCTAGTTATAGTAAAAGGACAGCCATGCTTCCAACTGGCTAGGCTATCCCAGACCTGAAAGCAGGGGACTTATATATCTTTTATATTGTAGGGCAGAGACTTGGATCATATGAAGAACTTGATGTCAGACAGTCTGAGTATCTGATGCCTAAATGACCCTGACCAGTCTCACCTGGGTCTTCCATCCACATCTGCCACTCATACCCAGGAGCTCCTTTAACCTGAGCCCAGGTCTTCTGTTCTTACCCGAGCTGGAGTGGAGCATCTCCCTTATGAGGAAAGGCTGAGGGAGCTGGGGCTCTTTAGTTTGGAGAAGAGGAGGCTGAGGGGTGACCTCATTAATATTTACAAATATATAAAGGGTGAGTGTCACAAGGATGGAGCCAGGCTCTTCTCGGTGAGAACCAATGATAGGACAAGGTAACGGGCTGAAACTGGAACATAAGAGGTTCTGCTTAAACTCGAGAAGAAACTTCTTCTCAGTGAGGGTGACGGAGCACTGGAACAGGCTGCCCAGGGAGGTTGTGGAGTCTCCTTCTCTGGAGACATTCAAGACCTGCCTGGACACATTCCTATGTAGCATAATCTAGGCGTTCCTGCTCTGGCAGGGGGATTGGACTTGATGATCTTCCGAGGTCCCTTCCAATCCCTGACATTCTGTGATTCTGTGAAAAGACTAAAAATATCAGTACTGGTTCAGTAATTGATCTGCAGTTCAACCACAGCCATACTTGTGACTTTTAACCCTGATTCCAACCTGCAGTCACTTCCCAGGTTGGCCTTGGACCTGCTTCACGGTGAGCTTGCCTAATAGATCTGGACTCTTGGCTGAACCTGGCTGTCATCTCTGGCTCTGCCCTGCTTGCCCTGCTTTAGGGCTGGCCAGCCAGGCCCATACCCTGCTGGCTGAGTTATTGTGCTCAACTCCTTGCTCCTTAGGGAGCAGCTGCTTCCTGATACTCAGAAATTAGAGACCTTTTTCTCACTAACAGGCTCTTTTCTTGGATGTGCCTGGCTCCAAGCTGGTGAAAGCTTTGTCCTCAAATGGCATCTAAGACAAAAGACTCCACCGTGGAGACAGGTTAGATGCCACTTTAAGCATTTACGTCTCCAGGCAAATTGTTTTTCCTTCCAGAAAACTCTTTAAGTGGCCTCTGGAGGACACTGAAGCAGAAGATCCACACTAGTGGACACCAGATTTGCTGAGGGTGGAGGAACAGGGCTGAGTGGAGAACGCTGGACGTGTTAGTGTGTGGAGTCACAACAAAGAGCTACTGGGAATCTGTGTGGCATCTTAAGCACTTCCAGTGAAGGTCTGCCCATGCTTCACCAGGTGACATATCTTATGTGAAAGCAGACCAAAAAAAAGGCCTAAAATTGCCCTAAGGCAATTCGAGGTCCTCTTTACCCCAAATTTTCTCCTAAACTTAGCCTGTTGCAACTAAAACTAGTTTTGAGCCAACTGGTGATGTCTCCTATAAGATCAAAGTCACTTTAACTCTATTTTTAGTTTACTGTAGATCAATGTTATTTCAGAATGACTGTAGCACCACTGTACATTTGTCTCTCCTCTTTGTATATCAGTGGAAATATAATTACTTAAAATACAGTGTTAATGCTTAAACACGCAAGAGCAGAAAGCAGAGCAAAGGTGACCACTGAAGAGTTATTCCTTTACCTTTTCTAGGAGTTTGAGTTTCAGCTGTGTCAGGCGATCCACTACTGAAGGATCTGTCATTGTAGTAGTTTCCTGGAAGAATAGGCAGGCAAAAACAGATTCAAAAGCTAAGCAAAGGCAGATGGGTTTTCAGCTGTCGTTTTTTTCCCCTCTGTGATCTTCATAAGAATCCATTAGACAAAAAGTACCCAACAAGATTGTGAGCAGTTGAGGGAAGAAGACAGAAGCTTCAGTTTCACTCCCAGGTAAAAAATGAGTGCAGATGTTCACCATGATGTCAGAGACACAGATTTTCTGCCATTTCTCTCAATGCGTTTTCGTGCTGCAGGTTGCAATGGTCACAGAAGGGTAACTCAGGGAACATTTGTCTGCTCTTAATGGTTGCTAGCCTTGCCCTTACAGAGTCGCTAAGCCTAGCCCTCTCTGTTGCCAGTATTTTCTAAGTAGCTCAGAGTTTTGTGCCTGTAACTTGGTTGCTAAGTCTGTAGTGTCAATCCGCAATGCAAACAATTTAATCTCCAGGTGTGGAAGCTTATGTATCTTTCGTAAAGCAAATAAATAGCAGACTACTGGACAAGGGAAAAAAAAAAAGAAAGAAAGAAAAGCCAATGGTTCTTTAAGAAAAGCTCAGTTTTAGGGGTCAGATGATGATCTCACTGACTGACACCTTATAGCAATGTTTATCCTGGTATAATGAACCCATACACTTTTGAAGTAGCCCTTCATATGAGTTTTCATCACCATATAGTAACTAAAAACTTGAAAAACCAAGAAGCATAGCTGGAACTCGTCCCCGGGTGAGTGAAAAAGTAAAGAGGTTATGGTATAATATGCTTTTGTTTATCATCTCCCAAGCAACCTGTAGGGTGTCTCCATATCCCAGCAAAAGCCTACCAGCATCAAAAACAGGCAACACTTGTCAGTGACATCCATAAATCAACACCAAGACATGAGAAGAAAGCCAGGTAATAGGTACCCATTCTCAGTATTGTATTTTAAACCCAGTTCTGCTTCTAAGAGGGCAAAGTTACAACCACTTCCTTACTCTATGCCCAGAGCAAAACCACAGCTGAGACACTGCTGGCAGCTGGAGCAGCTGATAAATGCTTGTAGGGAGCTGTGTGGGAGCAGCACAGACCACCTCTTCCAGCTATGACCCACATAGCATGTGTGTGCAATCTGTCCTTAAAAATACACAGGTTGGCAGTCACTGGAGAGGTTATACAAACTACGTCGCGAGGATCCCAAAAATAGCTGTGCTGTGTCAGGGCTGGGGCTGAGCTTTCTTTGGCAGGGCTCATTTGTGAATGCTCTGGGGGACACGGCAGAACAGAAAACCCTCTCACCTGCCAGCAGTTTTCCTAAGAGGCAGCTCTGTGTACATTTTTGTACTTTAAAACCCCAGCAGATTTTTCTCCCGTTCTCTCTGACTATTTAATCCCTTCATCTCTGGGCAATAACCTTTAACACCGAGTTTACTAGTTGTCTTCAGCGTAAGCCTAGATATGAAATGGAACTGCATGAGTATAGTTGATGTAAGTATTAGGCAAAAAAAAAACCCCAAAACAATTACATTTAGACTGTTTTAAATCTAGATTCCTGAAATGTTTATTGGAAATCTTTGCATCTTTAGTGTGAAATATATACTAGTGTTCTCCATGCATTTTTTCCATACTGTTTACAACTTAAAATCATAGAATCATGCAGGTATCATATTCCCATTCAAGTGTCTCTTTTCCAAGCAAGAGAATCTGTTTAGTTTGTCCTCAAATAGCAGATTTTCCATATTCATTGATCTCATGACTTGTCTGACAAGATATAATGCAAGAGCCCACGTGGACTGCTCTCATATCCACCTCTTGACCTCTGAATCCTTTTGTGGTGTGGCAACTGGGGTTGTGGGCAGCAACAGGGCAGTGACGTAGCAAGGCAAGTTGCGTTGGTGTCTCCAGACAACCACAACAGCAACAAGCTGACTAGTGGTCATTGCTGATGCTGTCACAGACTTTTGACTGTCGATGAATATTGAGCCGATGTTTTAATTTCAACTGGTTGACTCAAGTGAGTTAAATTTCTACAGCCTTCATTGCAATATAAATGGAGGATTATAAGAAAGGCTAACAAAAAGAACCATATAAAAGTATCCCATTAAAATTATAGCGCCAGCATTAAGCCGTTGAGTTGACCATGTAGGAAAGGAGGAGAAACTTCTGCTTGATGTGACAAGCATCCCAAAGAAAATTCAATACCAGGTTAAAAATGCTTTCCAGCAAATCTGCTAAGGGATCTTTTTTCTCCCGTACTTATGGAGGAAAGTCACATTTCTCCCTGGTCACATTGGGATCCCTACTCAAGAAACATCTCACAACCTGCTAATCAATTCCTTGCCAGGAATGTGCTAGCTGTACACAAGAGGACCTTGCTGAAAGGGATCTATAGTCACATTGAATCACAAACTAGGGATCACACGTGAACATGGCGATGCAAAAGAGCAAAACCGGACAAATTTAATTCTGCAAAGGATTAACAGAAGTATTATGTGCACCTCACAGGAGATAATTATTCTGCTCTATTTAGCAGCACTGAAGTCATAGTTTGAATACTGTGCCTAATTTTAGACATGGTGGTTTAAGAGGGAAAGAAAGGCCAGCAAATGCCAGGAGGCCTTCATGGATGAGCAAGGAGCTCCTGGACAAACTGAAGAACAAAAAGGAAGCCTTTAGAGGGTGGAAGCAAGGACAGGTATCCTTGGAGGAATACAGAGAAATTGTCTGAACAATCAGGGATCAGGTTAGGAAAGCTGAAGCCCTGATAGAATGAAATCTGTCCAGGGATGTCAAGAACAACACGAAAAGCTTCTACAGGTATGTTGGTGATCAAAGGAAGACTAAGGATAATGGAAGTCTTCTCCAGAGAGAAATGGGTGGCCCAAGATATGGAAAAGACAGAGGTACTCAATGAGTAATTTGCCTCAGTCTTCACCAGAAAATGCTCCAGTCACACTGCCCTGCCCTGGTTGCAGAAAGCAAAGGCAGGGACTGGGAGCATGAAGGACTGTCCACTGTAGGAGGAGATCAGCTTTGAGACCATCTCAGGAACCTGAAGATGCACACATTCATGGGACCCAAGGGAACCGGTAGATGAAGTCGTTAAGCCAATATCATTACATGTTTGAGAAGTCATGACACTCTGGTGAAGTTCCCATTGACTGGAAAAGGGGAGCCATAACCCCCATTTTCAAAAAGGGAGAAAAGGAAGACCCAGGGAACTACAGGCCAGACTCACCTCTGTGCCCAGCAAAGTAATGGAGCAGATACTCCTAAAAGCTCTGCTATGGCACACGGAAAACAAGGAGGTGGTTGATGGCAACGAGCATGGCTTCACTAAGGGCAAATCCTGCTTGACTAATTTGGTGGGTCTTTGACAGGGTTACAGAATCGGTGGATAAGGGAGGAGGAACTGCTGTTGTCTTCTTGGACTCACACAAAGTGTTTGACACTGTCCCGCATGACGTCCTTGTCTCTACATTGGAAGGACACGGATTTGATGGATGGACCTCTCAGTGGATAAGTAACTGGCTAGATGGCCGCTCTCAAAGAGTTGCAACCAACGGCTCAGGGTCCAGATGGAGACTCGTGATGAGCGGCATTCCCCAGGGATCCGTACTGGGACTGGTGCTGGTTAATGTCTTCATCAGTGCCAAGGACAGTGGCACCGAGTGCATCCTCAGCAAGTTTGCTGGTGACACCACGCTGTGTGGTGCAGGTGACACGCTGGAGGGAAGGGATGTCATCCAGAGGGGCCTTGACAGGCTGGAGAGGTGGGCCCAGGCCAACCTCTTGAGGTTCAACAAGGCCAAGTGCAAGGTCCTGGCCCTGGGTTGGGGCAGTCCCAACCACAAATACAGGCTGGGCGATGAGTGGATCGAGAGCAGCCCTGCAGAGAAGGACTTCGGGGTGCTGATGGATGAAAAAATGAATATGAGCCAGCAATGTGTGCTCACAGTCCAGAAAGCAAAACACAGCCTGGGTTGTAACAAAAGCAGCGTGGCCAGCAGGTAGAGGGAGGCGATTCTGTCCTTCTGCGCTGGTGAGACCCCACCTGCAGTGCTGCACCCAGCTCTGGGGCCCTCAACATAAAAAGGATATGGACCTGTTGGAGAGAGTCTGGAGAAGGGCCACAAAGATGATTAAAGAGGCTTGCAGCACCTGCCCTGGGAGGACATGCTGAGAGACTTTGGGCTGTTAAGCCTGGAGAAGGCTCCAGAGAGACCCTAGAGCAGCCTTCCAGTATTTAAAGAGGAGGGACTCTTGATCAGGGAGTGTAGTGATAGGACAAGGGGTAATGGTTTCAAACTGAGACAGCATAGATTTAGATTAGATATAAGGAAGAAATAAACTCTTTTCTGTGAGGGTGTTTAGACACTGAAACAGGTTGCCAAGAGAAGCTGTGGATGCACCTGGAACCTCTGCAGATGTTTAAAACCTAACCTCTCCCTCAGCTCTGGATGCAGACGGGCTTTCTGATGCATAGTGGGAGCCTTGCCAACCCTGACTGGCTCCTGGTGTCCTCAGCTTTCTCTTTGGGGTGTTTCGCACACGCTGTGCCAGTCTTTTTGCTGTCTGAGCTGAAATATTTCAGTAGAGATAACATGGGAGATCAGATGATTGGTACGAAATGGTTTATTCTGAGAACGCAAACATGCTGATGTTTCTTTCCACACACTTTTTGGACAGTGGTTGGTGTTGGCGTAGGAAACCCAGATAGCACAGACACGGTCCCCAGGAGCAGCTAGGTCCAGCTCATGACCTGTGGAATGCAATGTCCAAATTTGGGGCAAACGCCCATAGAGAGAAGAGCCCAATTTAAGGACTAAATGCAGAGAAAAGCCCGGGGATAGGAAAAGGGTTGTTAGATCATAAAGGTGCTTGCCTTTCTGTGCTTCTTAGAAAGGAAAAGCCAGTTAATTCCAAGAGATTGCCTCTGAACTGAGCTGAGTAACAGATTTGATTAAAGCAGGTGTTTCCCAGTATGTTTTAATGACTTCAGGAGACAAAGAAGCCACTAATTTTGCAGATGACTGCCAGGTTAATCATTCCCAATATTAAGAAAAGGGCACATTATTTCTCCCTTGTTATCTACTGCTATTTCTAGACGTTAGCCTCTACTTCCAGTGTGAGGGGTTCTGCAGGCGAACTCCTCACGGCTCACTTACTACAAGGGAAACAAAGCAGTGAGATGCTCTACAACCAAGACGCAAAATCTACGCAAAAGGCGGACGGGGTGTGCTGTAACTGATAATATTCCTGAACAGTTTGTAATGCAGCTGGGTGGCCACTCGCCTCCCTCTGCCTGCAGCGGGGCTAAGGGTCAGGCTGCCAGCGCCGGGGGGGGGCAGAAGGGCACGGCTCCCGCAGGCAGCCCCTCTTCGCGGAGAGGCGGCCGCGACCCCAGGCAGCAGCGGCGGCGGGGGCTCCGGGGCGGGCGGAGGGAGCCGAAGCCTCACCCCGACGCCACAGCGCGCCCAGAGCGGACCCCAGCAACAACGCTCGTCAGCTTTCCCGCGGCAGCCGCCTCCCTCTCCCCATTGGCTGCCTGCCGCCCCTGGGCGGGGCCGTGGCCGGCGGCCCGTTTGAAACCGACCATCCGGCGCAGCCCGCGCGGCCGGCGGCCGGCTCTCCCATTGGTGGCCGCCGGGGAGGGGCGGGCACAAGGCGGCAGCGGGGGCGGAGGCAGCGGGCGCGCTCCCGCTTGCGCGGTGCGTCCCGGGAGTCAATTAGCGGGAGTGGGCGGAGCTAGGCTAACGGTTGCTCTCGGGATTGGCTGGCGAGCCCCCTGCGTGCGACGGTCGTCGCCAATTGCCGGAGAGCTTCCTCCCTTCCCCGGGAGGGTGGGCCAGCCCCTCCTCCGTCATTGGCCGGCGCTGGCTGCCGTTGCCTCGCGGTTGGCGGTGCAGCCGAGGCGGGTGGGGAGAAGGCGCTGGGGCGGCCATGACCGAAAGTTGTGTGTCCGCTCCGCCGTGACAGTTGGGGCGGCCGAGGAGCGCGGGCTGGGCCGCCGCCTCCGCGCCATGGACGCGGAGGAGGAGGTGAGGAGGCGAAAGCTGGAGGCCGGCAGGGCCAAGGTGAGTGGCGCCCCGCCTTGAGGGGGGGCCGCGCCCGCCCCGGCCTGGCGTGCGGTGCCCCCGGCCGGGCACCGAGCGGAGGGACCCTTCGGGAGCCGCCCGCGGCGTCGCCTCTGCCCGCACCGGGTGTCTCCCCCGCGGCGGGTTTTCCCCTCGCTGCGGGGTGACGTGGGTCCGGGCGGCGGTGGCGCCGAGGCGTTGCTGCCGGTTCCGAGGGGTGTGAGGGAGGAGAGGTGCTGCCCGGGCGGCCAGAAATAAACGTACCGGCCGGTGCTCCCTGAGGGAGGTTTAGCGAGTTACTGCTGAGGTCCGTAAACGTTATTTTCAGTGAGCAAGGAGCAGATTAAAGCAGCACCTGTGTACTCCCCCAGGTTCTGGTTTTGCTTAGAGTTTGTTTGGTTGTTTTTCCCGCTGATTCTCCCATTTTTAACCTAGGATTCCACTCAGTTATTTGTGAAAATCTCCAAGAATTGTGTGGCTTTTTGTTTGTGGGTTTTTTTCCCTTCCTTTTTAGAACTGGTCGCTGTTAGGTTAATGACTGGACTCGGTGCTCTTAAAGGTCTTTTCCAATCTCAGCGATTCTGTGGTTACTTCGGTGACCGGTCTGCTTCCCCTTGCGTCTGCAGGGGTGTTATGGGAGGACTGGGTCTGGCTGGCTTGTTTCCAGTCACGCTGTTAGTGAACCCTTCACTTGCTTTCAGTAGTTACATGTCTTCAGTTTGGTGGGACTGTGAAGAGAGCTTATGTGATGCAACTGATGTATAAAGGTAACATCTGCCTCGTGGTTATTGTCTGCACCTGTCTGATTAACACTTGATCTGTATTAACCCTCTTTGGTAAAAACTGCTTTGTTTTGTTAGTCGTGTTCAAGAAGCTGGTTAGAAATGCCTGATTGCTTTTCTTGTAATTCAGCATTTCTGCTGGTTTTTGAGCTCTTACTGTTATGTTTCCATTCCAGGTATCTACTGCTGAATAAGGTTTATCGGTCTGCAGCTACAGCTTTTCCCAGTTCTCACCATCTCAGTGGGACTGGAATAGGGAACTGTAGCTAGAAGGGGGTAGCTGAGGCTGTACAGTGTGGTGGGAGGTCTGGACAGATCAGATCTTTCCACAATGTGCTGCAGCCTTTTCACCCCTGGTATCCCTCCTACTGTTTCTCCCACGGGCACAGGGCCGTGGCCCTTTCTGCAGGGGGCCTGTCTGGAAATCTAGCTGGAGGGGTCAGAGGTGGCTTGGAACTGTGCTGTCTGCCGGGGATCTTTTCAGCCGTCTTCTGTGTTTCTATTTCAGCTCCCTCCTCCCAGCGTTGTGCAGAAGGCATTTAAAGAGTGTGTCACTGGGAAGGGAGTGGGGTTGTGACTGGAGCTGTGCTGAAGGAGCTTGTTGGGGGGCAGTACATCTCCTCTGTCCCTGCTTGTCCCACTCCCTCTCAGCAGCTCCTTATCTGCTGCCCTTGCAGCCCTGAGTGCTGTGTGGACACGCTGCCCTGCTGAGGAAGGATTGCACGATTAGTTGTATCAAGAGAGGAAACTTTGAGAACAGCAGTTATTCAGGTTGAAAAGTTACATTACTGTGGCAAGAGTTTTGTTAACGTTTCTTTTGTAATCCTTGTCCAAGTGCAGTATCTGTTTATAGTTAGAAAAAAGTGATAGACTTGCCTTGAATAAGTTTTTAGTTTCCACCTGTTGCACAGCTGTTGTTTGCAGTAAAAAAAAAAAAGTAGGGACTTGCATTACGTTTCAAGTTATGTGTTCAGAGCCAATATTATTTATTTTTTTTTTAAATATGTGCTAGATATCTGTCATCCTAACTGTTTAAAAGAAAAAACAAATGTTAGCAGCCCCATCAATGTTGCTGTTGCATGGTATCTCACACATGTGGTATACTGCTAGCAGAGGAAAGGGTTTAGAAAGACAGAGCTAGATGCAATGCTTCCTCTGCTTATTAAGATGTCCCAGAGATCCATTACTTAGCCAGCAGGTTGTGGGCACGCAGACAATTTTCAAAAACCACTTGCACAGATGAGTGGAAGCACTGTCCATTGGGGCTGACTAAACACAAAGACAGCATGCCAGATTTTGGAAGGCAAGCACATGAGCTGCACATTCCTTGGTGTTCTCACACCTGATTTCTGCCTTGTATAGCTGTGTGCTTGCCCTGGTTTTGTATCTTTACATGTGTACCTGAGATCATAGAGCTAACTTACGGAACAAATACATATTGGGCCAATTACTGGAATAAATGCACTTTGGGGCTCAGTGTAGTCCTTTGCATGTTCTTGAGCCCATAGGAGGATGGGGTCGTGCTGCTGAGTAGGAGGGTGCAGGGCTGTAACTTGCTTCAGAAACTTCCTTTGGATAGGTTGTGTTTTCAAATACTGCCCTATTGCAGTAGGGAAATGTCCCTCCTTTTTCTTCTTATGTTTTCTTTGTGCTGCTCTCTTCCTGAATACAAATACCATTTTGAAAGGCAGAAACGACCATGAGCAGGTACAGGATTTCCTTGCTGTGGTGCAAGCCTACGGCAGCTTAAGGGGATCCTATTTCTGGACCAATACAGAAGTGTTCAGTGTTAATTCAGATCAGCTTCTTGAATCGTCTCACCACACCGTCGTGAGGGTGCTCACGATGGCAGGGCACAGGAGCGTGAGGCTAGTTGTGTCTTGCAGACCTCTGTTGTAGCAACCTGACTTGTAGCAACCTATGCAGTCGTGCTAACTCAAGTCTGGTACTGCTTGAATCTGGAGTTGTCAACTGCTGTGGGGTTTCTTGCCTCCCCTTCTATTTTTCTTTTTTTGGCATCCGTAGGTTTTAGTCTACTAAATAACTACTTGAGAAAGGAATATAATGTGAAAGTTTTCCTCTTTAAACCAGTACTTGCATTATGTTTTGTCATATAGAAATAAAATCTCCATTATTGAAATACATTTAAGTTATCGCCAAATAATAATAATAGTTCCAACTGTTGTATTAATTGGAAACTGTCATGATGTGACATCTAAGTATTGGCTATATCAGGTACTTCAGATTTCCATTTTGAATAAAAGCAATACTGATAGCTGAGGTAGTACTTGCAAAACAGAACAAACCCTAAGTATTCAGTGCTGTTTTTTCCTCCTGTTTTTCCACCTCATGTTAGCTAGTGTGTGTATTGGCCAGCTGTGCCTCTAGTTGTAGATCCATACATGCCATTTTCTACGGGTATTCTTTTGGTACTAATTTCTGAAGGATGTAAAGCAGTAAGTAAAGGAGTAAATTATCATAGAATAATAGAACCATAGAATGGTTTGGGTTGGAAGGGACTTTGAAGATCATCTAGTTCCAACCCACCCTGCCATCAGCAGGGACACCTCCCACTAGACTGAGTTGCTCAGAGCCTCCTCCACCCTGGCCTTGAAACTTTCAGAGGTGAGGCATCCACAGCTTCTCTGGGCAACCTGTTCCAGTGTCTCTTCATCCTCACAGTAAAGAACTTCTTTATAATGTCTTAATTTAGATCTACCCTTCCCTACTTTGAAACCGTTGCCCCTTGTCCTACCACTATGTGCCCATGTAAAAAGTCCCTCCCAGATTTCCTGTAGCCCCCTTCATGTACTGGAAAGCTGCTATAAGGTCCCCCAGAGCCTTCTCTTCTCCAGGCTGAACAGTCCCAACTCTCTCAGCCTGTCCTTGTAGGAGACGTGCTCCAGACCCCTCATCATCTTCGTGGCCTCCTCTGGACTTCAACAGGTCCATGTCCTTCTTTTGTTGAGGGCCCCAGAGCTGGATGCAGCACTGCAGGTGGGGTATCACAAGAGAAGAGTAGAGGGACAGAATCGCTTCCCTTGGCCTGCTGGCCACACTGCTTTTGATGCAGGACACTGTTGGCTTGTTGGACTGCCTGTGGACGTTGCTGGTTCATGTGGGGCATATCATCGGCCAGCACCCCAAAGTCCTTCTCTGCTGGGCTGCTCTCAATCGACTCACCGCCCAGCCTATATCTGTGGTTGGGATTGCCCCAACCCAGGGCCAGAACCTTGCACTTGGCCTTGCTGAACTTCATGAGGTTGGCCTGGGCCCACCTCTCCAGCCTGTCAAGGCCCCTCTGGATGACATCCCTTCCCTCCAGCGTGTCACCTGCCCCACACAGCGTGGTGTCATCAGCAAACCTGCTGAGGATGCACTCGGTGCCACTGTCCCTGGCACTGATGAAGACATTAACCAGCACCAGTCCCAGTACGGATCCCTGGGGAATGCCACTCATCACGGGTCTCCACCTGGACATTGAGACATTGGTTGCAACTCTTTGAGAGCGGCCATCTAACCAGTTACTTATCCACTGAGAGGTCCATCCATCAAATCTGTGTCCTTCCAATGTAGAGACAAGGGTGTCATGTGGGACAGCGTCAAACGCTTTGTGGAAGTCTGGGAAGACAACAGCAGTTCCTCCTTCCCCACTGATATTGCAACCCTGTCATAAAGAGCCACCAAATTCATCAGGCAGAATTTGCCCTTAATGAAGCCATGTTGGTTGCCACCTCATTTTTCACGTGCCATAGTAGAGACTTCAGAAGGATCCGCTCCATTATCTTGCTGGGCACTGAGGTGAGACTGACTGGCCTGTAGTTCCCTGGGTCTTCTTTTTTTCTCTTCGAAAATGGGAGTTATCTTTCCCCTTTTCTAGTTAATGGGAACTTCACCAGACTACCATGACTTTTCAAATATGATGGCAAGTGGCTTTGCAACTTCATCCACTAGTGCCCTTGGGACCTGTGGATGTATCTTGTCAGATCTCATGGACTTGTGCATCCTCAGATTCATTAGTGGGTCTTGAACCTGGTCTTCTCTACAAGGCAAGTACTACGCTGTACTTGCACTCCCAATACACTACACTTATGGCCTCAAGTTGCACCAGGGGAGGTTTAGATTGGATATTAGGAAAAATCTCTTTACTGAAAGAGTGGTGAGACATTGAACCAGGCTGCCCAGGGAGGTGGTGGAGTCACAGTCTCTGAAGCTATTTAACAAGTGTTTAGACACGGCACTTCAGGATATGGTTTAGCGGTCATAGTAGCGTTGAGTTGACGGTTGGACTAGATGGTCTTGGAGGTCTTTTCCAACCTTAATGGTTCAATGGTTCTATGACTTACCTCCACTACAGTGGCAGGGTATTGTACTTAGGGAGGAGTAGCCCCATGTATCAGCACAGGTTAGGGGCTGACCGGATGGAAAGCAGCTCTAAGGAAAAAGACCTGGGAGTCCTGGTGGACAACAGGATGACTGTGAGCCAGCAGTGTGACCTTGTGACTGGGAGGGCCAATGGCATCCTGGGGTGCTTCAAGAAGAGTGTGCCCAGCAGGTCGAGGGAGGTCGTCCTCCCCCTGTTTTCTGTCCCGGTGAAGCCACATCTGGAGTGCTCTGTCCAGTTCTGGGCTCCTGAGTTCAAGAAGAACAATGAGCTGTTGGAGAGGATACAGGATGATCAGGGGACTAGAACTCATGAAGAAAGGCTGAGGGACTTGGGGCTTTTTAGTATGGGGAAGAGAAGACTGAGGGGGGATCTTATCAGTGCTTATAATACTTAAAGGGTGGGTGTCAGAAGGAGAGGGCCGGTCTCTTTTTCTGTAGTGCCCAGTGACAGGACAAGATGTAACAGGCATAAACTTGAACATAGGAAGCTCTGTCTGAACATGAGGGGGACCTTCTTTATGCACTGGAACAGCTTGCCCAGAGAGGTGGTGGAGTCTCTGTCTCTGGAGACATTCAAAACCTGGCTAGTCACCACCCTGTGCAGCCTGCTCTGGCAGGGGGTTGGACTAGATGGTCTCCAGCGGTCCCTTCCAATCTCTGACATTCTGTGATTCTGAGATTCTCTTAACAGTGGGCAGATCTTCATTGCCCCAGTCCTTGCCTCTACCTTCTGTAACTTGGTCGGTGTTGTTAAAGCCCTTGCCAGTGAAGACTGAGACTAAAAAGTCATTGAAAAGCTGTTTTCCCTCTTTTCTCACTTCAGTGTTGTCCTCTACATTTTTCTGCAGGTTTACTGCTGTCCCTTTTTGCCATGTTATTCTGGTTAATTAGTGCAACAGCTATTTGTGATAGATGTTGCCATCAGTAAGTGCTAGAGTTAACACCTGGTTTCAGAGAACAGCATTTGTGTACAGATTTACTGAACTGGTACGTTCATTTTGTTTATTAAAGGTAACAATGGCACCTGACAGTCTTTGTTTAATCTGCATTCAGTATTAACAACTAGAAACTACAGAATTTAACCTTAAAAATTAAGCTATTTGTACATCAACTTCTTAACTTCTGGTAACAAACTGATGTCTTTCTGCAAATACACCTTTTAAGCAGGCTGCTCAGTGTAGTAGGTGTGTAACCATTTATCTGTTGAGTAGCGAAGCTGTCAGGTAGAAGTTGTTCTAATGGTTAGGGTTTAAGGAGAAGGGACTACTGAACTAAATGCATTTCACAAGTTGAATGAAATGGTCAGGATTTTTTGTGAGGTGGCTGTTTTACAGGGAAACGAAGCTGTCAAGCAGTTGATTTTTGTATACATTGTAGGTAGAACTTGGCAATTACATTTACATCCCGTCGTTGTTTGACTACATTTTATCCTATCACAAGGATGTATTCAGAGTGCACTTGATAACCTGTGGTTGTAACCTTGGAGAAGGCTTTTTCCTTATGAGAAGGATGTCTGGATTTATGCCGTGAGGGAGATGTTACTTGGAAATGCTGTCTAAACACAGCACTAGAGTTGAAAATACGATAATCCTTTTTAAGCTGTTTAAGGTGCTAAGGAAAGGTGGGTAATCGATTCTACCAGTGACATTCTTTACAAGTCCCTGGTGCTTTGTGGAGCTGTGATACTCTGATAAAGTAGAGCATCTGATTCTTCAGCAGAAGAAATTAAAATGACCTGGCTTAATTGATTTTCTATTTATGTACTGTAGACTGCTTTCTGGCTAGGAAGTTTTGCCGTATTCTCTTACGGGGGGGTCGCAAGGAAAGAGCGTGACGATTCACTTCCGTTAATTTTAATCGTAAAGCTTACGCTGGCAAAGATCTGTTTAGATATATTTGTAGGGAGTTATTGGTTTTACTTGTCTTGTAGAGAGACTGCTCAATTAATTATTTTCTCCTAATGATTCTAGTATATTAACAACTCGTTCCTTTACTGAAATCTGTCTCGCTGTAATTCCGGATTGTCATTGACACACAAAGTTTCACTGAGTAAAATTTGATTCTTATATTGAAATGAGTCTTTAGCACTGGTGTGAGATTTCTTGCGTAATTGCACAATTATCCAATATGTTCTAAATGTATAGAAAGTAGGAAGATAAAGCAGTTTTTCTTCAGATGTATATATTTTATCAGGACAGCATCTTCATCACCCATGAGTGTGCTAATCTTGTGGTCCTGCTACCTTTTCCTCACTTACCTCTCCCTCTACCTCTTCCAATCTTTTATGCACAGTTTGCTTACTTCAGACAACGAAAAGCAAAAGCCGACGTCACGCAGTCGCAGAAAAAGACGGCGAAGAGGAAGGGCTCGTCTGTCCACGCAAATGACGTTCCGAAGGAAGAGTGCGCACTAGCAGCCCAGGATGTGGGTAAGGGTATAGAAAGTAAGGCTGAAGACTCCAGCCTGTTAGAGAGTAAGGCTGAAGACTCCAACCTACTAGAGACAACAACAGAGACAGAGGTAAATCTTAGTATTTCTTGCATTTCACTTTACTACATCTGCAGATAACAAGTATTCCAGGTGATGGTTTTACTTAACTGGGTATTGGCTCTCTGGCACTGTTAACTGCTGCCATTGAGAAGTAAGCAAGCTGATGTATTTTCACTTGTGATAATTAACTATCTTACGAAGTGATGTAAATAACTGAAAAAAATATATTTCTTCTATGGACTGAATAGCTGTTATTGTCAAGGAGCTGTCTGCTGTTAGGCTGCTAAATTGATGTCTTTTGCCTTTCACTGCCACGACCTTCTCTTTGGCAGGCTTCTGGCTGTGTGTCTGTGACTCCATGAAATGCAAATCCAGGTTGAGAGGCACAGTTGATGTGCAGAACTTCCAGCACCTTACAATGCACTACATTAATTTGATTTTGTATCGCTTTGGCAGCTCAAACGCGCTTAATGATTTTTGAAAAAATATAATTTTTCTAATGTACTTTTGGTGGCCATTGTAAAGTGTTGTAAGCAAATGTAACATAGATGTTACTGTCTCTGACAAATGTGTTTAAAACCTGATTCTGTGCCTGACGGATTTCAGTATGTTGGTGCTAGTGACTCTCTAAAGGTAGCCGTGCCAGTAAAAGTAGAAGCATGGCTCGTGATGTAGCTTGAGGTTGATAGACATCTGCTAATAGAAGAGCTGGTCTGCCTCAGTGACGCAGTTTCAGCTCACAAGCAAGAATTTTAGTTCGTATTGGCTGTGGGTTAGAGAGTCATATAACGCTTTCTCTCTTTCTGTCTTGTGATAAAAATAAGCAAACTGTAGTTTTGAACAGTTTTTTTTAATAGGAGTCTAACTTGCTTCAGAACTGGTTGATTAACACTTGCAAGCCTCAGAAGCTACAAGGCAGCTCTCTGGCTACAGCAAACCGTATCTCTCTTTGATTAGGAAGTAGTTTCCCTGTGCATTTCAGCACGCTGTCTGTGCAAGGATTTGTGAGCTCTGAGAAGGCGGTGCCTTCTCCATAAATAGCACCTCTCCAGCTACGGGTGTGTTTTCCCACCATACAACAGTGCTAAACTAGTGTATTTGCAGAGCTTCAATAACGGAGGATACCATTTGCACGGAGTATCCTACTTGGTGTTGCGAGAGTATCCCCAGTGCTTACAGGACGCCCTGAGCATAATGTGAGCGTTGCAAAGGCTTTTATGAAGTGACGTGCCAAGCGACCTGCACTGAGTTGTTCCGTGCAGGATCCTTATTACATTCATGTGAACTTAAATTTAAAAAAAAACAACCAAACAGCAATCACATACTGATTCTGAACAGCTTCTGTCCAAGTAGGTGGTTTGTAAAGCAAATGGTGCTGCTTTCTAGGTTATGTGGAGAGGGCACCTCTAGGGAAACAGTCACGGGGAACTACTTTGTGCAGATTCAGAGTGCAGGGAGGGCTGTGGGCTTTTCTAAGTAGTGCTGTGGTCATCTTTGTCATGTGAATTTAGTGGAAGGTAAGTGTCTTTCAAGATATCAAGCTACATTAAGTGTATGTGTCAGAAAACAGTACTGCTTTCATAGCTGTCTGAATGGTTTTAGCATGTTAGTTGCCTGGCAGGAGACAATTTAACAAATATTTAGCTGTAAAGAGTGCTCGAGTGTAGTTGCAAGCCCTAAAAACAGAAGATGAAATGTTAAATCTCAATGGTGAGAATTAGCCCTAAATTTTTCAGTAGACACGCATAATAACTTTTTTTTTTTGCATTTATTTCATTCATTTAACCATGAATGATCAGCTGAGTTTAGCAGTAGTCAGTCTCTCTCTCTCTCACTGGTATATTGTCTTACAATGTAGACCTTTCTGGCTCATGTGCTTAGGGGGTTGCCAGAGTAGTTCTACTTTTCGTTATGTGTCTTTAAAATGCCTGTGATTTAGTGTTTGTTTTATTTTTTTACTTACCAGGGGAGTGCTGACGTGTCCAACTGGGATGTACTGAATGATCATGTGGCTGAAGTAAGTGAAAGAATGCATCCTTAGTAAAAGATGCTCGATACATGTATGAAAGAAGAGTATAATTGGTTGCTAAAATGATTAGTTATTGAACTTTGTTAGCAAATGTGGTAAAAGTGATGCAATTTCACTATCCTATCTAAATTAATTTATCTAAATTAAATTATCTAAATAAAAAAGTGATGCAATTTCACTATTTAAACTACTAGCACTTATCTGTATGTACATGTAGCAGCTGGAAAACTGGTTGCTAAGAGAACTGGTTTTAGAAAAATCATGGACCTTGTCCAGAGAAATTTGAACGGTATTTTTTTTTAATCGAAAAGTAAATTTATTCTTGAATTGCTCATGCATTAAAACAGAAAAAATATTTAAAATAAAATACAAGATACAGTCTCCTCCGTGATAATTGTAATTATGTTGCTTCTAGGAGACCACAGGATTGATTGGAGCAGATTCTGTCTTTGTACTTTTTTTTTTGCCATTTGCTTTGCTGTTAAAGTCCATAGAAACTTAAGAGTATGTTGAATATTTACTTGCAATAGCTGCTAACACTTAAAATTAAAGTCAAGAACTCTTATTATTTCTCCTGTGTTTGAACTGTTCTCCAGTTAGTACAGATGGATGTAAAAACTTTGGTACTATTCCTGTCCTGTCTCCCCTGCCCACCTTGTAAGTTGGAATGTATTTTAAATCCTATCATGTATCAAAATAGCACTTTGCCACAATTCAGTGCTACAGAATGTCTTGCACATTAAAGTGTCACAAGAAAATATACTATCTATGAATTTCTTAATTTGAATTTTTTAAGCATTGACTTTATGATGTTTCCATTAAATACCAAGTCTTGATGTTGAATTCATTTTAATCTAGGATTTGACCAGTATTTAACCTAGAAGTGGAATTTATAGTCAGAGTAATTGCAAAACAGAAATGGCAAGTTGGTTTGGTGAATAAATACATTTTTGTTTCTTTTGTGAAGAAAGCTAAGATACATTCTGCCGCGGAATACACTGAGCCTGATGCCAAGACATGTCAGATGAGAATAGCTGAGTTAGAGAGCAGACTCCTGGAGAAGCAGGAAGCGGTCGAAAGCCTCACTGCACAGATGGATGAGCTACAGGAACAACTCACCCAGCACGGCGACTCTATACAGCTTCAGGTACATTTCATAGAATTGGATAATGGGGATTATACTGCTTTAATCCTAAACATATTCAGGAGGCAAAACTCAAAATAAGTATTGTCTGTTTGTTGATTATTTTCTTTATTTTTATTTTTTATTGAAAATCACTTCACCTTGCTAACATGTGCTGTGAAAGCAGTACTTCAGGTTTGCCCAGGACTTTATGTTGCTTGAATCAAGAGAGAATAAAATTAATTTGAAATGCTTCTATTTTCGGAGAAGATTTATGAAATGCGTAGTTAAATTGTGCTGAGAAAGGGTTGGACACTTGCTGTTGAGTTTTTATTGATAACTTTTTTCACTATACTGAGGAGTGGGCCTTTACAGATAAAATTTGCAAGAGCTACTAGGTGTAGTTAATCATACATTGAGTTAGGGGCTCAGTGTAAAAGCATGTGGCTTATTTTTTACAAATAGTGACTTTAAAAATAATATATATTATGTGCCAAGGTCATGCTGAGAAATGGTGGACACCTCCCCACCCCTGAAGTATTGTTTAAACTATTGTAAAGCAAGTACTTGCTGAAATGTAAGTATTTCTGTGGATATCACAGAATCACAGAATCACAGAATGTTAAAGGTTGGAAGGGACCTCAAAGATCATCTAGTCCAACCCCCCTGCCAGAGCAGGATCACCTACACTAGAGCGCACAGGAACGCGTCCAGGCGGGTTTTGAATGTCTCAAGAGATGGAGATTCCACAACCTCCCTAGGCAGCCTGTTCCAGTGCTCAGTCACCCTCACAGTGAAAAAGTTTTTCCTCATATTTTTCTGGAACCTCCTGTGTTCCAGCTTCCACCCATTGCCCCTTGTCCTGTCAAAATATGCCTGAAAACTGCTTTATGGATGCAGACAGGCTCCTTTGCAAGTGTTCACATGGGATGGCAGACACCTCTGCCATCCCCACCTCCTCGATGACTTTATTTCTGCCAGAGATCACACTTTTTGAATATTTGAAAATAATTGTGGGGGTTCGGGATTTTGGTGGCTGGTTTTTTTTTTTTTTTGTATAGGCAGATGATTAAGTAGGATGAGTTAATAAAGTGACGTGTACCTTTCACTCTCTGAAAATATTAAAAAAATCCCAATAACTTCTGAATTCTCCTCTAGCATTTCCATGTAAAGCTAAATTATCAGGTGCTTCTGAAGAAGCATGTCTCCTTTTACATGTTGTCTTTCTCCTTCTAGGACTGGGGAAACAGACACCTCGTATTGGTGAGAAATAAATTGAGAAGATTAATATGATTAACATAAAATAGGATTCACGTATCCCACCTCATCAGCTTTCTCTCTCGTGGCTGAAAAGGAAACAGTTTAGGGCATTTAAGTATTCATTATATTCTGTAGAAAAGTTGATTGCTCTTACATCAGTAAGAGCTACAAAAATAAGTGAAAATATTTAATTGCTATTGGTATCCTCTCACTTTTAAAAAAGTCACTTTTGATTAGCTTTGTCACCTCTTTGAGATCAGCGTAAGATTCCTCTTTCATTACCCCTGCCATCGTGTTTGAACCCAAACATTTTGGGTCTTCGGGTATAAGTTTGTTAAAACTTCAGTGTAACTATAGATTCTAACGACTTTGTTCTTAATATTTTAAATTTAAAAGTGTATTTTTTTGTGATCCATGTAGGAAACTACTGTTCAAGAGCAGAACGAGGTCATCGGGAAACTAACAAGCTGCCTTCAACAGATGAAGAAGGATCGGGATGACCTGCAGGAGGAGGCTTCACACATAACTGATCAGATCCACGATTTACAACTTCAGTTACACCAGGTGTGCTTCTCCTCCTGTATGTGTTTCCTTACAAAGAGAATAAGAACAGGTTTGAAATATGGATGTAAAAACGTATTGAGCTTATCCCATAGCTCCTTGTAGTTGAGTTTGCAATCCAGCAGTGAAAATGTTTTCAGGGCCAGGCAGAGTTTTCTTCAGCCCTTGATGTTTTCCACTTACTTGCTTGTGAAATGTTTGGTGAAGTCTTTGTTTAGCCCTTGTTAGGGACTTCTACACAATATTAGTGGTTTGGGATCTGCACACGATGATTGCTGTAGTGATATGGGCTTCCCTGTGTTCAATTTTCCTTGCCTTTGCTGAAGCACGGGTAACTTTAACAGCTCAGCTTTATTTAGAAACTTCCTATGTTGAGGTGAGGTGACTTGGCTCAAAGAAGGTAATTTAAAATAACCTGAAGATAGTTGATACAGCCCCTATGACACATAAGATCTTGCTTCAGTGTACTAGGTTCATCATTGATCTAATCCCTGGATAATGAGATACTACATTTACTTTTTTTAAAAAAAATCTTTAAAAAACCCACTTTGCTCAGTGTTCTAGTGGCCATTTTCTCAGAACATCTCTGTATTTGTTGTCTTGGGAGCCTTGTAGTATATGCCAAAGGGTAATATTTTTGTTTATTTACCATTTCAGGTTTGCAAGATACGAATTTTGATATGAGGGACTACGTGTCTTAAATGTCTGGATAAGAAGGGAGTTTAAAAAGAGTAAAAAGTGAGCCTCATTGAAGTGTAGGGATTACTGTGAAGGAGTCTTTCATGCCCTGGAAAATAGAATTTCATTTAGCAGAGGATTTAACTTTGGAGAAGAACAACAAATAGTGCTCTTTATGTACAGTTCTAACTGCTGTTGACAAAATACATAGTAATAGTGAAAATTGCTCTACAGATCATAGTTGGCATTTGCTCCATAAGCCGTTGAAAAACAATGATAAAGCCTCTAAATAGCACTTCAGACATATTCTAAATAAGGCTAGTAATGTGATGCAAGTTGTTTGTGGAAGCGTGTCAACTTGGATAATAGATGAAAATACTAATACAGTCTTAAATATTATCTTCTTGGTTTTACCAAAGTCTTTGGAAAAAGGTTTTAAAAAAGAATAAAACATATTTAACCCCACAGAGGAAAATAAAATATTTTCTCTTTATTCAGAAGGAAGTAGAGAGAAAGGAACAACCTTCACTGTTGAGCTGTAAATCCTTTGCAGAGAAGACTGGTTTTGTTCATTGTCCTCTTACCAGTATGCCCAGTCATAGAATCATAGAATCACTTAGGATCATTGCGTCCAACTGTTAACCTGGCAATGTCAGGTCCACCACTAAACCATGTCCCTGAGCACCTCCTCGACATGTCTTTTAAATACCTCCAGGGATGGTGACTCCACCTCTCCCCTGGGCAGCCTGTTCCAGGGCTTGACAGCTCTTTCAGTGAGGAAATACTTCCTAATAGCCAATCTAAACCTCCCCTGGAGCAACCTGAGGCCATTTCCTCTGGTCCTGTCACTTGTTACTTGGGAGAAGAGACTCACCCCCACCTTGCTCCAACCTCCTGTCAGGTAGTGCTGCAGAGAGTGATAAGGTCTCCCCTCAGCCTCCTTTTCTGCAGGCTGAACAACCCTGGTTCCTTCAGCTGCTCCTTGTAAAACTTGTTCTCTACACCCTTCACCAGCTTTGCTACCCTTCTTTGGACACGCTCCAGCTCCTCAGGGTATTTTGTGACCCAGGCCAGGATGCCGCCGGCCTTCTCGGCCACCCGGGCACACCGCTGGCTCACGCTCAGCCGGCTGTCGACCAGCACCCCCAGGTCCTTTTTAGCCGGGCAGCTCTTCAGCCACTCTGCCCCAAGCCTGTAGCGCTGCCAGGGGCTGCTGTGACCCAAGGGCAGGACCCAACACTGGTCCCTGTTCAACCTCACACAACTGGCCCCAGCCCAGCGATCCAGCCTGTCCACATCCCTCTGTAGACCCTTCCTACCCTCACGCAGATCGACACTCCCACCCAACCTGGTGTCATCTGCAAACTTACTGAGGCTCCCCTCATCCAGATTGTTGCTAAAGATATCAGTAGTATATAAAAATATACAGTGAGGTTTGTATAGGAGTTGTTGTGGTATAAATTTTCTTCTCACTGTGAGTACCTTTATGTGTTCAGGTTAATGACATGCTGAAGAGTAAAAGCCCTGGGAAAAATGAAGTATTAGAAGCCCAGCAGCAGATGTCCTTGTTTCAGAACCATCTCAGAGAACAAAATGCTCATTTGGAGATGCTGCGTCAGAAAGCACATGACCTGGAAGCACAGCTTGAGTCTTCCCAAAAGGTAAAAACTGTTCCAAGTACTTTTATAGTTACAAGTTCTAGGTAGTTACATATTTTATATTTTTTTTGTGATTATGCAAAGCAAGGAAGCACTTCTTGGAGAAAGAACCTGCAATAGATATTTCATTAGTGCATGAGGTGTAATTGATGCTTCAGGACTGAAACTAATATTCAGCATAGGATTAAAAATGTATTATTCTGAAGGTAATGATATTCAGCTACGGCAAATAGCTGCTCACAATTTAGATTTTTATTTATTATATTTTTTCATAAAATAAAAATTTGATTCTGACTCTTTAAAAATTATTTATTTATTGAAGTTACTCCATTGATTGTGACATAGAAGGATTGGTCTTTAACTCTGCTACTAAATTGTTGCATCATTAAGAAGTTTCCATCAGAAGCAGGTTCATGTGGTGTTTGTGGGAACCTGACTGACAGAGGCTTGCAGTGGGGTCAAGGTTGTTGGATATGCTCTGTAAGCATATAATAATATGGTTGTGCGTGAACTTCAAACATTTAGCTGAGCATAGAAGTTAACTTTATCTATGATTGTGTTTAGTTTCAGATACAAAACAGAGTGAAAAGCTTAGGAGGGAATATTCTAATGTAATCAATCCAGAAACAAGCGCTACGAATAAAGAAACTCAAAGTTAAACATAACACCTTGGGGGCTTTTAAATATATATTTTTTTTAATAGTATGAGTTTCAAATTTAGTGGTAATCCTTGTGATTTACTATCGTATACTAGAATATGGGGCAGAGTCTGGCTGGATGCCTGTGTCTAGTGGGGTCCCTCAAGGGTCAGTGCTCAGACCGGTGCTGTTTAATACATTTATCAATGACCTGGATGAGGGATTAGAGAATGTTGTCAGCAAGTTTGATGATACAAAACTGGGAGGAGTGGTTGACACACCAGAAGGCTGTGCAGCCGTTCAGAGAGACCTGGACAGGCTGGAGGGCTGGGCGGGGAGAAATCTTATGCGGTTCAACAAGGGCAAGTGTAGAGTTTTGCACTTGGGAAAGAATAACTCCATGTGCCAGTATAGGTTGGGGACTGCCCTGCTGGAGAGCAGCGCAGGGCAAAGGGACCTGGGGGTTCTGGTGGACAGCAGGATGGCCATGAGCCAGCAGTGTGCCCTCGTGGGCAAGAAGGCCAATGGCATCCTGGGGTGTGTTAGAAGGGGAGTAACAAGTAGGTCAAGAGAGGTCCTCCTGCCGTTCTACTCTGCCCTGGTGAGGCCGCATCTGGAATATTGTGTCCAGTTCTGGGCCCCTCAGCTCAAGAGAGACAGGGAGCTGCTTGAGAGAGTCCAGCGCAGAGCCACAAAGATGGTGAAGGGAGTGGAGCATCTCCCTGATGAGGAAAGGCTGAAGGAGCTGGGTCTCTTTAGCTTGGAGAAGAGGAGGCTGAGGGGTGACCTCATTAATGTTTATAAATATGTCAGGGGGGAGTGTCAGGAGGACGGAGCCAGGCTCTTCTCAGTGATGCCCAATGACAGGACAAGGGGCAATGGGTGGAAGCTGTAACACAGGAGGTTCCATAAAAATATGAGGAAAAACTTTTTCACGGTGAGGGTGACCGAGCCCTGGCACAGGCTGCCCAGGGAGGTTGTGGAATCTCCTTCTCTGGAGACATTCAAAACCTGCCTGGACGCGTTCCTGTGCGCTCTACTGTAGGTGATCCTGCTCTGACAGGGGGTTTGGACTAGATGATCTTTGAGGTCCCTTCCAACCTCTAACATTCTGTGATTCTGTAATAATAACTTAAAAGATCCGATTTCCTTGAAGAGAATAACCAGCAATGCCATACACAGAAGCTTTAAACTTTTGAGTGAGTCAGATGACTCAGACATTGATGTGGCTGTTCTCTTGGCCTGCTCCTGTTGCAGGAGGTGTTTTCTCTGTACAGAGGGATGTGAGATAGAGAGGTGCCTATAGCTCTATTTATTACTTTATTTAATTAAAATACCTGAAGTTTGAGACAGATGCTATTCTCTTTCACTCTGGAGTCAGTAGTATACCATTTGTTATTGCTTGGACAATTTTATATTTGTTACTATATTTGAAGAGTCTTTCAGCAGTCCTTTCCACTTTTTTACGAATGTGCTTAAAAATCCTGTTGCCTAGGCCAATGGTATACCTTGCACTTAACAGTAAATACTACTTGTGAAGATACATTAAATGCATGAGGCTTAGGGAAATTAAAACATGTCGTATTTCAATGGCATACTTCATATGTAATATTTTATTTTGAAGAATACCAAAGATAAAGAAAATCTACTTGCCCAAATGGAAGAGGATATGAAGGATACAATACAACAACTATACAAAAGCCTAGGAGAAAAAGAACAGCATATTAAAAGTCTTCAGGATGTCCTGACATCGGAAAGATTTAACTTGTCTATGCTACAGCATACCCTTTCTCTCCGGGACTCAGAAATAGCAGAACTAAAAAATGAAGTAGCTTTATCCAAAATGAATGATCTGCAACGTGTGGAAGAACTGAAAATCAGCCATGAAAAGGATATTTGCAGACAGTTGGAGAACTTGAGGGCTGAGCTGGAGAAGTGCTGCAGAAGAGAAATTGCAGAAGCCAAGCAGGTATACGAAGAAGAAATTGCTTTGAAATATAAAAATGAACTTGAACAGTTAAAAAAGGAGCTCTGTGCTCTGAATTCTGAAGAACATGTGCAGAATTTGAATGGCATAATAGTTGACTTAAATAATAAACTTAATGAGGCAGAAATTAATAAAGAACGTTTGAGAAGGAAACTTGAAAACCAACAGGAAGACTTCCAGAGAGAGAAGTCTGAAATGGAGACTAAATACAAAGATTTAATTGATGGCCTTAAATATCAACTTTCTGATGTGGAGGAGCATCAGGTCAAAGAAGCTCAGCGATATAAGCAAGAAAAGCAGTCCCTGAATGAAGAGGTTCAGAAGCTGAACTCTTTCATCCAGGAATTAAATGAAAAGCGAATTTATGAGGCTGAAAAAAGTATAAATGTAAGGCGAAAGCGTGATGAAGTTGTCTCCGATAAAAAGCTAACGGAATTGAGTGAAATAACATTTTTACCAGATGTGTTGCAGAGAGCAGAGCTTGAGGAGATGTGGAATAAACTGCACCAGCTGAAAGGTGAAGATGCGCTAGTTCACAAAGAGCTGGAGTTCCAGTGTGCTTTGGGAGCAGACTCCTCAAGGGATCAATCAGAAGAAATTGGTGATTCAAAGATCGCAGAGCATAATGAAAGTAGGGAAGGAGATAACCTGTCTGAAGGACGCTTCTCCCAACTGGGGCTTTTTGGTGGCGATGAAGGCATATTGGCCAAATACCTCGTTTCCACTGAGAGACCGGAAGAGTCGTATGTGTCCAGCACGTCTGAAGGTTATGCCATTGAAGAAGGTAGGTGTGGGTTAGACAGTAGTGTGCTTCTAGAATCCAGCAGAGATTTCATACATACTCCATTAAACTTTGGCCTTGATGAAGAAACATGTTCTGGCAGTTTGTCTCAAGAGACTTTTGGAGGGACTGAGGGACTAAAGGCATGTGTTTCATTTTTGTCGGATAACTTGCTAGAGCAAAACAAAATAAGTGAGCACAGTGGTGTAAAGGATGATGAGACAGCTTTAGTAGATAGATGTGTGAACTTAACTAAGCAGCTCCATGAGAAGGAGTCAGCCTTGAAGAAATCTTACCTGGAGACCCAAGAAGCTGTTGGAAGGTGGGAAAAAGTAATGGCCGAGCTCTCTCGTATGCGTGTGGAACTGAATGAGGAACGCGAAGCACGGATCTGTTGTGAAAAAGAACTTCTTCAAAAAATAGAGAAGGAGAAAGAGCTTGAAAATAAAATAACATTTCTAGTAAAGCAGCAAAGTGAGGATGGAGGCCAGATGTCCTGTGCTGCAGAGCCTCGAACACAAGTGTGGGAATCCTCTACCTGGCAAGAAATGGTAAAAGATCTCCAGGAGGAAAGAGAGATGTTGATGGTGCAGCTGCGAGCTCAGGAGCAGTTTGTGAAAGATGTTCAAGAGCAGAAAACAGCTGCTGATTCTGTAACATGTGAAGTACAGTCTCTTTTTGGACGTCAGTTAGCTGCTTTGCAAAGGCAAAGGGATCAAATGCAAAGTCAGCTTGATGCTCAGAAGGCTAAAAACCGGACAATGGCAGAGCTGCTTGGTCAGAAGACAATATCTGAAGAGACACTGCTGAAAGAACAGGAGTTGCTCAAAGCCGAAGTCGATAATAAAGAAGAAAATTTAGCACTCTTATTGAAGGAAAAAACAACCTTAGGAGAAAGATTATCTGACGTGGAGGAAGATCTAAGAAAAGCAGAAAAAACACTAGCAGAGAATGCTACTGTCATTGAGGATCTAGAGAAAAACATACAGGAGCTTAACGCTGAAGTGAAAAACCTCAAAGAAATACAAGAGTGGGAAAGACTGGCACACGAGGATAGGTTAAACTTCAGCAATCTAGAAATTCATAAACTTAATGCTGAAATAAAGGCAAGAAGTATGGAATACAGTGAGAAAGAAAGTCAATTGACTGAAGAAATTGCCCATTGGAAGAAGAATCATTTGGAGCTTGAGGCTCGCTTAGAGGAGACCTTTCAGTCTGCCCAAGCTGCACAGGAGGCACAATCCAAGGTGGTGCAACATTACAAAGAGGAAATTGCTAAAATGGAGATGCAGCACCTTGCCAAATTAACTCAAGTGAGTTTGACACACAAGAACGAGGTAGGAAACCCTGATAATGGCAGGAGTCTTGAGATTTCAGAATGCTTAAGGTAGTCATTGTAAATGTTTGCATGCCTGTTTTCAGATAGAAGAACTAAATGCTGAAATAAAAGATAAAGTGGAAAACCAGCAGAAGTTGGAAGAAGAAAGAAAGGAGCAGATTGCTTTAATAAAAAAGGTTAGTGCTGTAATTTGGTTTATCTCGGAAAAGTAAACTCAACATGTATTTTTGCCATTTAAGCAGTATTAATGTTTTAGGGATGAAAAAAATCTATTAATAGTTTTTTTTCCATGGTCCCTTTGTTTTGGGGTCAGGAGGAGGGAGGAATTCTGGCTCAATAATTGATTAAGGGGCTAACTAACCATATATTGAAGACAGCTCTTTATCTGAGTGTTCTCTGCAGGTACATGAACGAGAACATGATCGTGAAATCTCTGAACTCATTGCTAAACACAAAGAAGAGATGGAGAAGCTCCGTGTGGAACTAAATCAAGAGAAGCAGCACCTCTTGGATGAACTTCGGCAGCAAATGGCAGCCACACACAAAGCAGAGATTGAGCAAGCTCAGCTCCAATCACAGGTGAAATAAAGAAACACAGCAATTCCTGTAGTGGTTACCTGGCTCTTTCTCCTTGATTTTTATGCATTCTATATGTGTACTCTTTTATGTAGTGCTGCAGTTGAAGAATTAGGAGTGTTCTCTTGGTAGGTGGCAGTAGATGCTTTCCACAGAAGTTCTCCAGGATCTGTAACTGCAATTATATTTAAATGTGAAAACTGGATGCTTAAATTGATGGGGTTAAAAAAAAAAAAGGGAGGGGAAAGAAAAATAAACTTTTGTCATTTTTCATGTTTTGGTAAGTTTAACAAGTAATTTTATCATGGAAAAATGGAAGGAATTTAGTCGTTTTTTCTCACTAATGTAATTAGGAATGCTTTCATGCTAAACTTAGTGTATAAACCTGACTTTTTCCTCTAAATATTTACTGGGGTTTTGAATCATAGAGAATCACAGAATGGCCTAGGCTGGAAGGGATCTTGGAAATCATCCAATCCAACCTCCCTGTCACGGGCAGGGATGCCTGTTTCACCTAAATGCACAGTGGAACTATGTCTAGTGTTAGGTCTAATTACAAGAGGCTGAGGTACTGTTTAGTTCATTTGAGAATTGAAAAGTTTTGTTGGTCTATTTTAGCTGCCATTTCTAACTGTTGGATATTCCTCACTCTGTTTTTAATGAAGCATGGCGAATTTTACTTCTGCTTTTCCAGTATTGTCTCAGAAATCTGCTTTTTAA
Organism: Trogon surrucura; assembly: GCA_020746105.1. Classification (NCBI taxonomy): domain Eukaryota; kingdom Metazoa; phylum Chordata; class Aves; order Trogoniformes; family Trogonidae; genus Trogon; species Trogon surrucura. The sequence goes on along the minus strand of CM036621.1, from coordinate 45,724,227 downwards.
CAAATTATAACCAATAGCAAATATGAGGAATTTCTTTCTAATAGGCAGTGAAGGGTTGGAGCTAGCTTGTGTTCTGCTTTGATGATATTGTGAGAAAATGGACAGATACAAACTATTTAGTAAGAGATGGAGTTAAGATGTGGGTACTTAGTGCTGGAAATGTTACGCAAATCTCGTTGTAACAAAAGTCAGATTATTTTCAGGGTTCTGTGCTTGCAAGAAACTGTCTCCAAGTACAGAAAGATTAAACTTAGATGTGTTTAACAGCTGAAAGCAGTCAAAACTCAAACTGGTCATGAAAGAAAGTGAACGCATTTCATTAGAGAGAAGGGGAAACCCCTTTTTTTTCTTCTCCGTTACAGATGCTGCACAGCCTTGAACTGGAAGCTTTACGCCTAAGCTTAAACAATATGCATACCTCTCAGCTTGAGCTTACACAGTCTAACTTGAGAAAAGAAAAGGAGACTGCCCTTGTGGAATTACGGGAGATGCTCAATGATAAGCGTGCTCAAGAGGTAGCAATTCTGCAAAGCCGCCATCAGCTTGAGTGGGAAAAGATTAAAGAACAGTGTCTGAAGGAAAAAGAAGACCTTGAGTCAAAATATCAGCAAGACCTAGGTATTAAAATCTGAGAGTAATGGACCAGAAATTGCAAGTCCCTTGGTATTTTTCTTCTTCCACAGGTTCCTGTGTTGGTGCAGAGCTGGTCTTTTGAGTGATAGCTGGTGTTGCCTTGAACAGGGAGAGTGCAGTGGCCAGACTGCCGTGTGCAACAATGCGTGTTTTATGTACAAAAATCAAGTTGTCCAGACCTAAGTTTAATTTTTCTTCAACTATATGGGTGTTTTGCTGCTACCTCTGTAAAATAGCACTATATACTGAACTAGTTGCTTTCAGGAGGCATTCAGCAGAGCTCTCATAAGGAATGTAATTGATACAAAGAGTAGAGCTCTTACCCTTTTGTGGTTCTTAAGGGTTTTTATTGCCCTAAGTCAGCACTGACTACTCTTGTGTTTCTGACAAGATATGGAAATGCTTCTCCTGCCCTCTCAGTGGTTTCAAAAGGAGGGTAAAGGAGTTAAGCAGATTTTCCTGTGCTAATTTGGGTGAACTTAACCTTCAGGATTCTTTTTGCAGTTGTAACTGCTAGATGCTGATTTTTCTAAGATGAAAGTGGATTACTGGGGTACAGCATAACAGGAGGTTTGGGTAGAACTTGGTATCTTATGCTGCTCCATGTCTACCTATTTAAGCTCTGAGTTTGATGCTGAAAATGGTAATCATGTGCATATTTCTACTTATTTTATCATAACATTTTATGTAAATCTATTAATAAATATTTTATTTCACAGTTGATCAGAGGAAGAGAATAGAGTTGGAGATGGAGGAGACACATATCCAGGCATTAGAGGTAGAAATTCTGTTCTTCCTACAAGAAAAAGTCAAACTCCTTTCAGTAGACTCAAGCTTGTACAAGTCTCATGTCTACTACACATTCATTGTATAGGACAAATAAACGGAGGAGAAAAAAAAGTTAATTTAGTAAATATGTTTGCTTTAATAACGCATGTCTTGCTCTCTTAGACTCTCAAAAAAGACTGGGAATTGGAGTCTGATGCGCGTTTAAAAAATACATGTGAAGAGCTATATGAAAAACATCAGAATGAAATGGTGGAGCTGCAGAAAACTCTGGAAACGGAAGTAGAAAAAGTCAGAGCAGAACTGGGGCTTCTTGCTCTTGAGAATGAGCAGTCTAAACGTAAGTGCTGTGGTCTGGAAAGAAGTTGTCTTTATTGAGCAGTGGCAAAGCTAACTAAGTGTTTTTACAACCTGCGCAAAAAGCAAATATAGGATATATCTGTAGTCATTTAAAAACTGGGTCAGTGGCATGAGACTGTCTAGAAAATGGGGTGTAAATGAAAAATTGTTTAAGCCTAGTTACCTGTTGCATTTTTACTTCTGCAAAATATGAGATGGACTATGTTTTTCCTTCAAGTGTATTAAAGGGAGATGCTGTTTTGCTTGCAACTGAAAACTGCATTTGGCAGCTACCAAATTAAAATTCCAGTCGGTATCAACAGAAGCTTTTTCAAACAAAAAAAAAAAAATCAGGCTTGGATTGTGAATGGTTAAAGCTTAATGGAACAGTAGCTTTTTTAAATACTATGCTGGAAGTGATGTTTTTGAGATGGCTATAACTGGAATTTTCCTAAGCTTGAAAAATGAAATTTGGATGAGTACCCAGCCAGGTACATCTGTTTGACTTTTGCTTAGTTGCACGTAGGAGACAGAACCATGAAAAGGTTGTGTAGGTCTCAGAAATATGACACATCTGTCAAGACAGTGTTTGACCAGCACAGTGGTGCCAGATGTGCTGGCAGGGATGACATTCAAAGGAGCCATGAGATGTGGTGGGATGTCAAGTGGAGAGAGAGAGCTGGGTGAGTTGCCTAGCCTCTGAGGCACCATGAAGGGGAGGGATGGGAAATGATACCCTCTCCACGTGAGCGGAAATGCCGTGGTGAGGTTATTGGGTGAGGCTGGCAGGCAGGCACCAAGACCGGGTTTGAGAAGTGAAGAGAAGACTTTTTGCCCTGTCACGGACCGAATGCTTTTAAGATGTTGGGCTCACCTTTGGCTGCTGCAAGGACATGTCTGTAGTGATGACTTGTTCCTCCTGACCTGCGCTGTCTTTACTGGGTTTCCCTGAACCTGTATCATTCAAGTGTATTCTGTGAGGATAATGTGTATCTCTTGCAGCTGTGTTGTGGATTCATTCTGGCAGATCAAGATCTGTTGACCAGATGAGGTAGTAGCAAGTTTACGGGGCTCGGAGAGTGCTCCAGGCTGAGGCAGAGTGCACTTGGCACGAGCTTTCCTAGTCCTCCCTGTTCATCTCTTGTACTGCCTGCTGCCCAGTGTGGTCGTAGGAGAAATTCTGTGTTTGTAAGCCGTGAAGAAACACTTGATTCCCTGCTCCGAGTGTGTGTGCTTCTAGGACGCTTGTAGATGTATGCAGAGAGCAGGTGCTCATCCCTCCAGCTCTACTGTTGGTTTTCTCTTTACTAGCAGCTTGGGATGTAGAGAACTATGAAGCATAGTGTAGAAACCTCTGACTTTTTCAAATACGTTATTATTCAAGTATTTTTGTGATTCCCTGTAAGCTGACATTGTAGTCTGGAGACATGCATTTCCATTTGGGTTGCGCAAAAGTTGTACAGGTTATTCAGTATCCAGGACAATGACATAATGGAACTGATTTTTCATTTTAGTGAAGTGTGTAGAATTGAAGGAGCAGCACCAGTTAGCCATCACAAAATTACGAGAACAGCTGGAGACTGAGCATCACCAGCTCCTGGAAGGTATGAAGATAAAAAGCCAAGAAAAAGAACAGAATCTTCAGAAGGAGGTAAATAAGATTTCTGCACTGATTTGAAGTAGTTGCTCTCTGTATAACAAAAGTAGACCATACACATGTCATTTGGATGACTTGGTTGTAGTGAGGGATTTTATTGAAAAACTAAAATGCATCTCCCAAAGCAGGTAAACACTCTGGGATTTTCTATAATGGTTCAAAATCTTTTGAATGCAATTGCCTTTTTGCCATTTGGTGCCATTTCCTTCTCTGTATTGCTATGCTTCATTTTCTGCTTCTTGTGTTTAGTTTTTATCTAGGTAATACTCTTTTTTTAATTGTTATTTGCCAGTCATGTAAGTATGACATCAGGAACAGAAGTTCCTCTCTGAGGGGCGGGTTTAACAGTTAAGTGCTACTCAGTATGTCTGAAAGCCTGGGTCAGGAGCTGAGAGTCTAGTTGTCACTAAGTGTATCTACCTATTTCTGACAGAACTCTGTTGCATATAAAAGAAGCAATTAGAATAAAATCGATTTTAAAAATGGCTGTTTTGCTTTTTAACATGTCTTCCATAGCTGGAGAATCTTCAGGTCATGCATGAAGAATTCAAGACACGGTCCCAAGAAGAAATCAGGCAGCTTTGGTCTCAGCTCAACAGTACCCGAGCAAATCGACAAGAGCTAAGTGGTATGTTCCAAACTGACACCTTTTAATTTTTGCCTCTTCTTCATGTAGAAGTGTGCGTTATTGACACAAAATGCTTTTAATTGTGATCCAGACACACACCCATAGCTCACGGAAGTGTCAGTGCGTTGTACTGTGGTTTTCTGTTTGTGAAGTGTGAGATGGGTCAGTGCCAGATGACTACTTGGTTCCACAATGTAGAAAAGCATGATATTGCTGTTGGGGAAAAGCTCCCTCCTCTTTGTTTTCCTTTCCCTTCCCACTCCATTCCTGCACACTATAGAAGTCTTCAGTGAAAACTAAACATTTCTCATTGCAATGTTGAATTAAGTATAAGGTAGTTAAAAATGAAGAAAATGCTGATCAATGCAATAACGCGCTCCTGTTTGTAGTCAGTATGGAAGTGGGTATGAATTCAAATGAGAAAACTGTTAATTGTAGGTAGACAGTAAAGCTCGTTGCTTAGTTTATGAGTTCGAGTGGCTTACTTTAGCCATTTTTTTTATTTGTAGATAACTAAGGGATCAGTCTGCTTAAAAAAAAAAAAAGCAGAAATATTTTAAAATTGTGATTAGGTTAAATAATATATATATATATTTTTCCCTTTTCAGTTTTGAGGTGAATTAAGTAAAATGCTTTTTAATTGACACTCAGAGAGTCATTATTTACTGAAATACTTTTATTTCTTAAATATAGAAAAGCCGCAAGTTAAAGATATATCTAGTTAAAAAAACCAAAACACGTTGGGTGATATTTCTGAAATCAGAATGAATGATGTTGTTTTCCTTCAAGTTTAAAAATGACCTCCTTTTTCTATAGTGGTGCTTCTATTTTAAAAAAATAAATCTAAACCCAAAAGAAAAATACTGTACTCAGCAGTTAAACACAAACAGTTTTGGTGGCGTTATTGTTTTGATTTTTTTATTATTAGTTTTACGTGTATCTGCTTCCAAGATTTAGGTGCGTTAACTAGTCAGCTTTACACTGTAGTGATCAGAGATGACCTGTTTGGGGTTGAAATGAAGTAGAATGTGTGTCAGATGTGTCTGTGCCAACAGATGTATAATACACGAGAGAAGAAATTTTGGACAAAAGAGAGCTAGAGACCATAATGTTGACCTCGTCTGTGTGTGTGCTTACCTTGCATTGTGACGGTAACGTTAGTTGGCGTTCCTTACTTTGTCTGAGGTAGTTCAAATGTAATATGCTTCAAATACAGTTTCAGATTTTTTTAATAATATAACTGTAAATAACTTTTGAAGTATAATAGGGTTTTGTGAGGGTAGTTTTTGGTGGTCTTTTGGTCATAAACTGAATATATAATATTTCTGTCTAGTCAGACTTTACCTTGACTTTCTTAGATCTCTGTTTTGATATTAAAAAGTTCTAGCAGACAATCCTTTATAGTTTTTGCTGGAATTTTGATATTTTCTTTCTGTAACCTTAATCTTAATTAACTTTTCAAATGTCTTTCCATGTTTCTAATCACTCACATTCCTATTCTTTGGACCCTTTCTGTTTCTTCATCTTGCTTGAGATGGTGAGACCAGAATGGAAGCCCATGGTCCAGGTGAGGACATCTCTTTTGGTGTGTGAGGTCTTTAAAGGCATTCTGTTTTACTCTGCTTTTCTTTGCTTGAATCATCATTTGATGATGCATTTGGATTGGTTTGAAGACTTGTGGTGGCAGATTCAAAACATTGCTGCTGGATGGTGGGGTCACTACCTTGACTCAAAAATGGCACGCTAGTTCAAAACACTTTACTAGTTTTTGTGTCAGTAGACTTGAACTGGTTAGGCAAAAAACCTACTTGTGCCAGACTGGACTTCTCTTGCCTATCCCAGTGGTGGTGTTACTAGTCCCTGCTTGTCACTTGATTCCTCTCTCTGGTCCCCGTGCCTGGCAACTGCCCCCTTTGGAAGCAAGCTTGAGCCTCTGATTCCTTCCGTTTGCGTGTTTATTTCGAGAATTTTTCGTGACAAGTGTGTGTTTTCTGGTTTGCCACAGAAAAACACACTGTGACAAGCAGCTGTGTTGCTCCCTGGGTGGCATCCTCTGTTTCCATAGATGTTTCTTTTTCTTTTATACCATAAATAGCTGCTTTTCTCCAAGTTCTTCTTGAAAAGCAATTCCATCTTCCTTTGATTCTGTGAGGATCCAGCTAACTTAAGGCATCTGGGAAGCTGAGCCATGTGGGAAACTTTTCATTTCTAATTCCCTCTCATGATTTTTGTCCTCTTTTCCTACCTTTTAAATTCTGGTAAGTTGTTGCTTCTTCAACACAGAATGTGGGGAAGAGAGCTCCCAAAGAGTTCATTCATACACTGCGGTGCTGGCCATTGCCCTCACTGCCTGAAAGGAGCTTGCTGAACCAGCCTTCATCGCTGTTTTCTCCTGCATTCTTTTTTGTTTTGTTATTTTCAGGTTGGTTTCGGTTTTGTTTGTTTTTTTGTTGGACAGTAATGATGTTGGAGCTAATGACGGGTAGCTCAACCATCACTAAACAAATGGAGAATTGATTTTATTTTTTTATTCCCTATGGTTTTGTTTTTCCTGTGTAGTTTGTGCTAAAGTTGTTTTTGTTTTGTTGGGTGGTTTTCCCTGGAGCGAATTAAATATTCTTGACTAAATTATTGATTCTGGCTGCTACAACAAGCAGATGTGAAGATTAAGTAATATTGCGGGACTCTGTGTGTTATTAATCCAGACTTGAAGCACAAAGAGATGAGGAGGGCTAACAGCAGTTTTAATTCCTGTCATGAGGATGTTTTCTCTGAATGGAGTGTAAATGGAGAACGTGTTTTTACTGTCTTCTAAGGAAGGAATGTTTCATCTTCCAGGAGTTTGTTTTCTTGTGTAACTCGTGGTATAATATTTTACTGCTATCTTAACAACTAAAATATGGCTTCTGACTGCTTGGGTTGGTTTTGCCTACATTCTAGAGCTAAAAGAGCAACTCCTGGCTCGTGCATCACAAGTGGAAGAAATAGAGCATTTGAAACAAGAATTTGAGCAGCAGCGTCAGCAAAGAAAAAGTGAGCATGAAACTGAACTGGAACAATTGAGACTTTATTTTGAAAAGAAGTTAAGAGTTGCTGAAGAAAACTACAGAGAAGAGTTGACTATGCTGCATCAGAGACTGCAAGAACTGAAGGAATATTCACTGTCAGAGCTAGAAGTGAGTCAGGATCAAGCAGGGGACATCAGGTGATCTTTCATCTTGTGTTGACAGCATGCTTCCATTTTATTTTTTTACTAGATAAAAGATGTTAGCTGGTAAATATATTGGGGTTGAGCATTACGTGATCTCTAGTTAGAAACCTGGCGATGGAAGTTGAGTGTGCAGTCCCAAGCTGCTGTTGTAGTTGTTCTGTGTCTATTTTCAGTACTACACTGTAAGTCAGCAAGTTCAAATTTTTGACATGTATTACAGTCTTTAACTTTAAAACCCTTTTGGTAGTTCTTCTGTGGCAGTTTTTGAAGAGACTGCTGAGAAAAAGAGAAGGGATGCACTTGGTCAGCTAAATCAACAGCTGGAACAACATCAGGTAGGATTTTTGGTACATTAAAGTTCTGTTGTTCATGGTAAGACCTTTATGAAACTTAATGTTTGATTCCTAGCTCTTAGCAAGGAGTTAGTTAATTTGAGACATTTATTAAGGCTTAATTATTTTTGACAAGTATATTGTCAATTATCAACTTTAAATTGTTCTCAGAACAGATGAAAATTTTCTGTAATATTTTGTTTGGGTTATCCTGTGCCAAATAAGGAGCTTATTGAAGCTCTTCCACACAAGCATAGAATGGTCTTTCTCTTCTCTTTAGCTTCTGTAGTAATTGTGCCTTTTGTTGCTCTCTGTTCTTTTCAAGTGGAGATTCTAATTTGGTCCCTCTTTTGTTTATGCACCTGTTTTCATGTACCTTGTTGTACTATAAGGTCTCGACCTTCTTGCTCAACCTGAAGTTGACTAAGCGTTTCAAAAATGAATTTTTCATTACTAAATGACACAAAACATGATTTTAAAACGAGAAATGTATACATCATGCCTTTTTTTCTTGCTCCTCTTTATTATCTAGCTGAGTGAAACTGCAGTCATAGATCTTTAAGGGCTGGTTTAGCTCACTTGATTGAGCGAGGTGCTGATACACCGAAGGTTGAGGTTTCGATTCCCATTTGGTCCTCATGTGTTGCCTGATCTAGTTAAGAAGCGTGCCTGCCCATGACAGGGAGGTTGGATTAAATGATCTCTAAGATCTCTTCCAGCCTAGGCCATTCTATGATTCTTTGATTAATTTTAAATTCTGTGATGTGTGTAGAAGGGGGCCTCTTCATTGTTTCTCTACCCAGATGCGTGTGGGACTTTGTCCCTGAGTATATTTTCAAACAGCTCCTGAAACTCAGACCTACCTTGGGGCATGGTTCCAAAGCGTGTCGATTTTGTGGGGCTCTGCCGCTCTAGTAGCAGATGGAGTGGCAGGAAAAAGCAAAACTGGCAGGGCTTTTGGAAACCAGCGTCCAGCAGGTGCCTTATAGTGCTTCATGTATTTCTGTCATTGAAAGATTCTTGGCATGGTTCCATCAGAGCTGAAGATGTCTTTCTAACCCATTTGTTATGTAGGAAGAACTTGCCTGTTTGCAGCTACAACTTAAAGAACAACACAGGTGTGAATTGGATTCCTTAAGGTCTTGCCTTGCACTTCAATATAAGGAGGACCTGATGAAAATGAAGATGGATCTGTCAGACAAATATATTACAGAAATCGAGGAAATGAAAAGGAGGCATTGTTTAGAACTTGAGCAGCTCCGTGCCAGACTTTCAGAAGAACATATTAAAGGTAAGATGATCTGACAGACTGAGGAGTAAAATGTTAAGGTGCTTGTGTGGCTTATATTTTACATTAAGCGAGTTTATCTGAAGAAGTCTTTGATTTATTAGTTTCCCCAAAACTATAGTGAACACTTAACATATAGTGATCGCTGGCATCGAGCACTTTGTTTTTGTCTTTTCTGAGTCTGTTGAATTGCACTTCCAAAGATGTAGTGACCTGAAGTTGTTAATTCTGTGGTAAAACCTACTACAGCTGTGGAGCAGGCACTAAAAGGAATTGAACAGGTTTCCATTCTTGATGCCTAGGAAGGCATTGTCAATTCCTAAATTAATATTTATCTGAAAATTTCTTAATGTTGTACTTCAGCTATGTTAGATGTCTCTTGTATTTGCTTGTGTTCTTTTTGTGGGTTTGAGAGAGCTCTGCTCATTTAACATTAATATCTCTTTTTTCCTCCTGTGTTTTCCACTAGTTGGCATACGTATTGGGATGGGGTTTTTTTTGAACAAAGAGGAAAGAATTTATGGGTAACAGAATCTGTAATAGTTATCTTTTACTGCATAGTTAAAGTTCCTCTTGAGTCTAAATTTAGTGAGACTTCTTACGTGATTGTGGTTTTCTGTAATTTCTTAACAGTTGCTGCTTTTATTGAAATTACAAGTTATAGAAATATACTGCCTTGTACTGGTTCCATATGAAATGCATATATTTTTGAGGGTGCAGGTGAGGGATTATGGCAGTCCTTGAACCTGCAACTCGTTTCGGGGAGCACAATATGACATTTGAATTTATAATCTCCAACTTAAAGTTAGTGATATAACACACATGGCTGTAACTCATAGAATCCTAGAATGTTTGAGTTGGAAGGGACCTTTAAAGGTCCCTTAGTTCAACCCCCACCCTGCAGTGAGCAGGGACAGCTTCAACTAGATCAGGTTTCTCACAGGCTGTCCAAACTGACCCTGAATGTTTCCAGGAATGGCCCTTCTACCACCTGTCTAGGCAACCTGTTTCTGTGTTTCACCACCCCAACTGTAAAATTTTAAAAAATAAATTAAAAATTCATTATATGTAGTCTAAATCTACTCTCTTTTGGTGTAAAAACATTATCCCTTATCCTATCTCAACAGACCCTGCTAAAAATATTGTCCCCATCTATCTGACAGGCCCCTTTTAAGTACTGGAAGGCTGCAATGAGGTCTTCCTGGAGCCTTGTCTTCTCCAGGCTGAACAATACCACAACTATATTCCTCTGTGTGTAGGTTAAAAGGATTAGTATGACTTTTTGTTTAGTTTGCAGGTATATTTGTTTAAATGCTGGACAGTACATCAAAACTGCTTCAGTTAAAATGTTGAGATTTGTCCCATCTGCTTTAGGGAGAAATGCCTAACAAAACTTCATAAATCTCACACAAATTGCACAAAAAAAAACCAGCTGCTTTGGCTGTTGCTGATAGGAAAGAGATCCTGCCATAGGTTTCATGGTCTGTCCTTATTATTCTTTGTGTGTGGATACTGAGAAATTTCTAAGGTGGTGATAAAGCAGAACAGAGTATAAAATCCATCCTGATACAGGATTCTTATCGGTCTGTAGTTAGTATGGCTACTTACAACCTGATCTGCACAGCTGGCAACATTCAGCTTTATTTCTGTGCATTACTAGGACTTGTTAAAAAATTCCATATTAATGTTTGTGTGTTTGGTGTGGGTTTTTTTTTATATTTATTTTCAGAAATTACCAAACTGCGTCTACAGAGCGCTCAAGATGCAGCACGTCAAGTTGAAATAGAGGTGGCTGAGCGAGTGTCTGTGCTGGAGGAAGAGCACGAAGCTAAACTCTCTCTGCTCCATTCTGAGAAACAACAAATTACGGAGCTTTCAGAAGAAATAAAGCACTTAAAGGAGGAGATTGCTAAACAAAAAGACTTTTCCATGCGGAATGAAAAGCATCTGAAAGAAGAAATGGAAAAGGTAATTCGTATTAAGGTGCTACTTTGTGTAGAGTTGAGTGAGCTCAGATTTGTTGGGAAGGCCAAGGGAGATAGAAGCAGCACTTCTCTTTTTAAATGTACCTTAGTTCAGCAATAGCAGCTTCAGCTTTAAGTGGACTTGTGTGGATACACACACAAATACTTTAATGTTAAATGCTTAGTTTCTCTGCAGGTGAGCTTTCCTTTAAGAGCACAGATGGTGTAGGAAAGCAGTTGCTTCAAGGGTTGTCTAGTCCAGCTTTTTATTTTGATATAAGTATTGTGGTTAGAGACCCGGAGCCGAGCTGGAGGGCTGTAACAAGCGGTGTTCCCTGGGGCCCTACTGGGTCCAGTACTAATCATCAGTGACCTGGGTGAGAGGACAGAGTGTGCCCACAGCAAGTTTGCTGATGATACAAAACTGGGAGAAGTGTCTGACACACCAGAAGGCTGCACTGCTATCCAGTGTGACCTGGACAGGCTGCAGAGCTGGGGAAAGTCAACAAGGGCAAGTGTAAGGTACTGCACCTGGGGAGGAGTAGCCCCATGTATCAGCACAGGTTTGGGGCTGACCGGATGGGAAGCAGCTCTGTGGAAAAAGACCTGGGAGTCCTGGTGGACAACAGGATGACTGTGAGCCAGCAGTGTGACCTTGTGACTGGGAGGGCCAATGGCATCCTGGGGTGCTTCAAGAAGAGTGTGCCCAGCAGGTTGAGGGAGGTCGTCCTCCCCCTCTTTTCTGTCCTGGTGAGGCCACATCTGGAGTGCTCTGTCCAGTTCTGGGCTCCTGAGTTCAAGAAGAACAATGAGCTGTTGGAGAGGATGCAGAAAAGGGCTTTGAGGATGATCGGGGACTAGAACTCATGAAGAAAGGCTGAGGGACTTGGGGCTTTTTTGTTTGGAGGAGACTGAGGGGGGATCTTATCGACACCTTAGAAATACTTCAAGGGTTGGGTGTCAGGAGGATGGGACCAGTCTTTTTTCAGTGGTGACCAGTGTCAGAACTTGGCATAAACTTGAACATAGGAAGCTCTGTCTGAACATGAGGAGGACCTTCTTTGCTTGTCCCCAAAAGAAAAGAGCATAGAATACTATATTAATTCTAGATTTTTGCCTTAATTTTTTTTCATATCTTCTTTACCTCAATTAAGTCTTAATGATACATTGAATCCAAGTACCTATAAATAGGCATTTCAGCCTTACTTTTATTTGGAAGTGTGACTTTACTGCAAGAATTGAATTTTTCTGAGAATATAAATGTCTGAGAACGTTCCCTTCACACACTTCAGTTCAGTTGTGGTATTTTATGATTTTTTATTATTTTTTAAAAAACTATTCGCAGGAAAAATGTAAATTTGCTCAGGACCACAAGAAAAAGTTAAAGGAAGCCAGAGAAGAAGTCCAGAAAATAGAGATTATGTTCAGAGAAAAAGAGAAGAAATGGAAATGTGAAAGCGAGGAGCAGAGAATCCAAGCAGAAGAAAAGTTATCGTCGTTGCGTATAGAACTGCAAAACAGGGTGGAACATGAGAAGCAGAATTTACGAAAAGAGTTTGAACTTCGTGAAGCTGAAATGAGTCAACTTCAGGATCACCAAGCTGCCAGGATACTAGAACTGGAGAAGCTGGTAAAAGAGCAGCAAAACAACTTGCAGCAACTAGAGGACAGCCTTGCAAGCGCACAGGCTATGCAGAAATCTCAGGAGCAATATGATGCTGACCTGCAGGCAGCCAAAGCCCTCATGGAAAAAGAAATGGAAAAGGCCACACTTAGTCTGCGGGAAGAATGTGCACTGAAACTTATGGAAGCACAAACCAAGTAAGATCTGAGTATTCATGCACTTTCATTTACCCATTCAGTCATTTCTACTGTTGCTTTTTCCTATTTTAAACTTAATAACTGGTGGTGCTGTAGTTTTCTTAGCTTGGTGGCAGGAGCTCACTTAGGTGTGTAAAGCTTACTCTTCCAAGGAATAAGAATACTGGCCGTTACAATTTACTGTAGAATTTTGCTTCATATAAATGCATATCTAGCAAATCAAATGTAGTCAAATTCTGCCTGTTATAGTTAAGAATACAACACAGCTGGAAATTGTATGCTAGCCTTGGAGGAGGGGAGCTGTTACAGGACATACTAAGTGGAAAAATTCTCTAAACGAAGTGTTTTCAAACAATTCAAAGGAATTTAAGCAAGTTTATCCTTGTTGAATGAAGCTTGCATTAACCACTGGATGCTGAGGTTGAGAGCTGCCTGTGGTATTCTTGAGTTCTGGTTAGATACAAAGGTTGTAACTGCTCAGTTTTTCCTCTCCTTCCTATCTCTGTTGTTTTAAGTGTATTTAAATAACTACATGTTTGTATTGGCATGCATTGCTTCACTTTTATCCCTTCTTTCCTCCTGGAACATATGGTCACAGAAGAAAGAATACACCAAAAGCAGGAACTTTAGCCTTTAAATAACCATTCACTTTTTAAGTATTGGTGTCTGTACCCAGAAATACCATTGTTAGTGATTACAGTAAACAGCAGCACTTAGATACTAAATCTTCTGCATGAAGCTTTAAGCAGACCTTGGAGAGCTGAGATGAAGTTGGAGGAGCCTCCAGGTATCCCACAAACACGTTCTCTGTGGTTTTATGTCTCAGTCTCAGAACTTTTAGAGATGTTTGTTAGGACAATTTGTTTACTTATGGGCAATACATTTGAGATGTAGACAATGTGTATAGTACATCCTACGATGCTCTCATACAGCAGCGTTTTCTGTGAATGATGCCTGTATGTTACTCTGTATTAGCGAGTAATTTAATAGGGGTGCCAATCTATCTAGTAATAACCAAATACTACCAAGTGACATTGCATAAGCCATTAATTATGTGGCTATGAAATAATTGTTGTGGCTTGCTTTGAGTTAGTTCTGCATTTGAAAGATCAAGTAAAATTTGTGGAGGGTAAGGCCAGCCTACTTATTTTTCCTCGACTTTTACTGTTTCAGTTACTTAGGGAAAAAAACCAAACAGTGCCTCTTTGACAATGGTCTGTTAACTTTCTTGGAAATTATGTAGGTTTATGGAGGAACACAAAGCTATGACTCAGAAATTCACAACTGAACAAGAGATACTTCTCCAAGAGCTGCAAAAGAAACACGTCAATGAGCTGGAACTGCAAAGTCAGCAGTTACAGGAGGAGCACAAGAAGCAAATTGTTTCTCTTACAAGTGAGTTTCAGAAAAAGCACCAAGCTGAAATTGAGACACTTAAATCTACGCTCATAAGTGAACAGCAGGTTCAGCTTGAAGCTCGTGTTGTTGAACTACAGGCAAAGCATCAGGCACAAATTGATGAGCTGGAGGCTAAACACTTATCTGTTCTGGATTCCTTGGAGTCATCCTACCTATCTGAAATTCAGAATATAAGAGATGAGCACAGTCAGGCTCTTGAGAAGCTACAACTGCAGCACATGGAACAGCTCCGTGAAAAGGATAAAATGCATCAAGCACACTTGCTTCAGGAGATACAGATGATGAAACTGAAGCATGCGGAAGAACTTGAGCTTTCCCAAAATAATTTGAAAATTGAGCTGGCTACTGTTCATATGGAAAAACTTAAAGCCATGGCTATTGGAGCAGAAGCAGCTCATAAGGTGAGTCAGAAATAAAACTTGACATAGATCCCACACCATTTCACGGTACATTGTGTGGGATCATGTTTTCCCTTGTTCTTGGGGTGTATTTCTCCAGCCTGCTTTATGCCAGCGCTAGCACTTGTGTGTGGTCATAGCGTGAGCTGAAATAGGAGACTGAAGCTGAAAATTAAGTCCATCTGTTACTTCCCACCCCTCAAATGCTTAGGAGTTTTCTATCTCAGTGGGTGGAAAAGGTACAAATGAGGTAAATATTTTTAACATCATTCAGATTGGAGGGTCTCCATTTTGTAGTTCAGGGCTTAATTGTTACCATGTAATTCTTCAGAAGTGATTATGACAAAATAAAGACATTTCTGTAGGATGAGCTACATCCCTAGGAATCTAAAGATCCTTCCTAGATGCCACAGTCTCAAGGGAAAGAATACAAGAAAATTATCTCTAAAGGTCCCAGTTGATTTTAGGAGCAGGTTGTGGGTGAGAGGATCTTGTCTTAGGGCTTTTAACTTTAACTGGAGGCCATAGCTTTACTCTTAGTGGAGCAGAAGTTTGAGCTCTTCTGGAGTTCAGATGGATAAGAAACCATCACAAGACTTTTCCAAGTTAAAAAGGTAAGAAGACTTAGCTCGCTGCTGAAATTTCAGAGCCTCCTGGAGAGACATGTCCTGCGTTTCAGACTTGTCAGTCACCGTGCCAGCTTCCCAAGTTTATGATTATATGTTGTTTCTGTGCCCACAAAGTTTAAGAGGAGGGTCTTGTTGGAAGCAAGGTGGGTATTTTTCTTCTGTCTTTTTTTTTTTGCTAGCTGATCTTAAATATGTATTTTGAGTGTGAAGAGCTTCAAAAAGAAAAAGTCGAAGCTTGTGCAGATAGAGTTGCTGTCATGGATAGAGGAATAAGTATGAGATTTATAAGACTTCTACTAGATAGGAAAAATAAACCCATTTCTATGACAAAGAGAGTGTGTGTATGTATGTATGTGTGCTCATCATTCATGAGGCAATATTGTTCCTTACTGGCAATGCTTTGATACAGCAGGACAGGTGCTTTAGAAATGGGTTACAAAATTATTCATACTTACTTTTTTTCCCCCTCCTGTCTTTTAATTAATGCTTACACAGGAGGATTTAAACACAGCTCTCGAAAATCAGAGGAGGTTGCTGGAAGAAGAAAAACGTCTGGCTCTGGATGCATTACGTGAGGAAGTATTGCATATGGAGGAAAAGCATAGAAAAGCACTCCAAGAACTTCAGAATCTTCACAAGGCAGAAATTAAGAAACATAAGGAAGAGTTCTCCAGGGAGCTGGAAAAAGAATTGGAGCAACTAAAAGCACAGCATGAACATGAGCAGGAGGTCAGAATGTTGCAAATACTGTAACCCAAAATAATATCTATATTTTATCCTAAAGTAAATTCAGATTTATTAACCTTAGAAGTAAGGCTGTATGTCTGGATGCTTTTTGAATTTTTTAACAGTTTCAGTAAATGAAGAGAAAGTTAACATTTTTAGGCCTTTCTTTATCTAAAAGGACTTAAGAGAATTTTTACATGTGTATTAGCATGAATTTTAAAAATATAAGTCCATGTTTGCTGTGCTCTCTTTATTGGATTGGGGGATTGGCTTATTTTCTTTTGAATTCCTGATAGATTTTGATTCAAAACTCTGAAGCTTTCATTGTGGTAGAAATCTAACAGGTCATAGTTGAGGTCATTAACCACTTGTTGAAAGTAACTGCTCGCTTCAAGCTTTTATAAGTGAAAAACATTTGATAACATTGATTCCTGCTTTTCTTAGAGAAATTGTAGTAGGTAATACTTTTCCAAATAGATTTTCTTGGTGCACTTTGGAAATCTTTCTAATTGCCCTTAAAAACTACCATTTCCTCTTGGTGAGAATGTTTATGTGCAAGCTTGATGATGTTTATTTTCATACTGAAGGCTAAAAATCATAGCATCTACACTAAGTTCTCTTTAAACATTGAAATGGAATAAGATCTGTTTGTTTAGTGTTTTATACAATCTGACATCTGTTGATGCAAGTGGCCACAAGTGATCAAGATATTTCACTTAAGTATATGTTTCATTCATATATTAGGAGAGGTCGCAGACAACATGAGCTTTATTCAGCTATAACCAAACAACAGATGTTATGTTAAAATATAACTTACTGTGGCTTTTTCACTTACCAGTTTGAAAACTGGGTAGTGTCAAATAACTCCATAATCCCTGGTGCACCTTTGTATTACCTGGTATACATCTTCCGTGTTCTTTTGCACTGTTTAGACCTTAGAGCTGGTAGTGGTTTCCAGCTGTCTGGAGTGCAAACTCAAGAATAGCTTGTCTGGGAAGGTACCTTTGTTAGTTTTCTGGAAAGTGCTCATAATTATTAGTATTTCTGGATTGGAGAGAACTGTTGTGAAAATACTCTTAAGAATTTGATTGAGTTTGATATTTCTGGTTTTGTTTTTGTTTTATTTTCTCCTTAGTTCAAACACTATGGCTAAAATATTTTGTATTACTTGTCTGCAGATGTATGCTTCTGCATCCGCCTCTGAAGTTGAAACTGTGCGAACAGCTCTTCTGGCTCAATTTGAGGAGGTAAAAATGAAGCAACAACTTCAATTCCAGGAAGAGATTGAGCTGCTGAAGTGTCAGTCAGAGGTACTGCTTGAACAGCAGATTGCACAGCTGAAGGTACGGTCTGATTCCAATAAACTTCAGAGTATGCACTGGTAGCATGCTTTGCTGAGAGAAATATGTGTGTTCTTTTTTGTTCTTTACCCCTATGATCTAGAAATGACATTCTGGGTTAGATCATTACTTGCTTCACAATGTTAGAACTTGAAGAGCAGTATTGGAAATGATGTAGTGCTCTATAAGCAGTTACAGTATCTGCTACAGGGTTGCCTTAAAATCCTGAATTAGTCATGCTGTCCTTCAGAAAGAACCAAAAAATCAGTGGAAAGTATTTGCTCTAAGCAACATTTATATTCAGTTTGTCACCTGAAACTTTTTCGTCTTGGTATCTGCAGAGACTGTGCCCTTGGCCCATCGTACCTTGCGTACTGTGCTTGTGTGTATATGGCAAGAAGACATTTAGTGTTATCTAAGGTTTTACCAAGTATGTGATGGCAGTAAGCACTTGGTGCATGAGGCTTCTTTGGAGTTGTTCTTAATTTATGATTTCTTGGGTTCATCTCTTGAGTTCCAAACTTTTCTCTTGAAAAGCATCTTCATTATGCTTATCCCTGAAAACTGTATTTGTTTGGCCTTGTGTAAGATACGGTAATTGCCTGTCATTTGAGCCTTCTGCAAAATGCCTTCATTGGTTAGGTGACAAGTATGTGTTGAGCTATTAAATGAATGGAGAAGACACATCCTGTGTTGGAAGAGAGGGAAACGTGCCAACACATTGAGAGCAGTGCTTATATTCATCTCAGTGTTATTACTGTACTGAGCATGTGTTGAGCTCAACTTGTTGAGAACAAATAACCTAAATGAAGTATCATCTCCTTATTTACTTCTCTGTGGGAGATTTCAACAGATCTTTGCTTACCGTTCCTGTCAGTGCTCCAACCTGAGGTGGGACTCCTCCTCGTACTGTCACAAAGCTCTAGAACTGGATGCTGCAGATGTGCAGAAAACTTCTCCTCTGCTGCTGTGAAGTCCTGGCCATTCTGTGGCCTCTTTGTGTCTGATGCATCTGTCTTTTGAAATGGAGGACGTGAGTGTATCCTGAAAAGGTGCTGGTGGTATATTTGACATTGCGGCCTTCAGCTGAACCCCAGCCTTGAGTCCCCAGAAGCTGGGACTGGAGTGACTATTATGCATATACCCCAGAACTGATTCCTGCTTTTTTCTCTCTTGTGCTGCCTAGTTGCAGTAGTTAGCATTTGGGACACCAGGAACCTTTCATTTCATTGAAACTTTGCCAGGCATAATTCTGAGATTAGTATAGCTCTGTGTTTTGGGTTTTGTGGCGGTTTTTTTTCCCTCTCATTAACTTGATGACTGGTATTTTGTCCCAGAAGAAACTGACTGGATCTGTTTGCAGTGTCAGGCTGAGCTGCATCATGGTCTGATACAGGATTTTACAATGAGTCTTCCCCTGCCCACTGTAGGAGAAGACCAGGTTCAAGACCATCTAATGAACCTGAAAGTGCACATGTCCATTCCACCTAATGAGATCGATCCATGGGAACTAGCGGATGAAGTTGCAAAGCCACTTGCCATCATATTTGAAAAGTCATGGCAGTCTGAAGTTCCCACTAACTGGAAAAAGGGGAAACATAACCCCCATTATCAAAAAGAGAGAAAAGGAAGACCCAGGGAACTACAGGCCAGTCAGTCTCACCTTGGTGCCCAGCAAGATAATGGAGCGGATCCTTCTGAAGACTCTGCTATGGCACGTGGAAAATGAGGTGACAACCAACATGGCTTCACTGAGGGAAAGTTCTGCCTGACTAATTTGGTGGGTCTTTATGAGAGGGTGTCGTGGGTTGACCCTGGCCGGCCGCCAGGTACCCACACAGCCGCTCACTCACTCCCCCCTTCACTGCTGAACAGGGGGAGAAAATATCTCCAAGGGCTCAGGGTTTGAGATAAGGACAGGGAGATCACCCTCATTTACCGTCCCGGGCAAAACAGACTCAGTTTTGGGGAAATTAGGTACATTTATTAAAAGAACTAATCAGAGAGGAGTAGTGAGAAGTAAGAAAGAGCAAACAAATCTTAAACAGAACACCTTCCCCCCATCCCTCCCTTCTTCCCGGGCTTAACATCAATCCCGGTTTCTCCACCTCCTCCCCCGAGCGGCGCAGGGGGACAGGGAATAGGGGCTGTGGTCAGTTCATCCGACGTTGGTTTCACCGCTTCTTCACTCCGGGGTAGGACTCTTCACTCTTCCCCAGGGCCACTGTGGGGTCCCTCTCACGGGAGACAAGCTTCACACTCTCTTCTCCGCGTGAGTCGTCCCACGAAGGGCAATTCATCACAAACTGCCCGATGTGAGACACCTCACGAGGGGCAGCCCACCCCTCGTGAGTCTGAGGCGCAGTCCTTTGGGGGAAACTGCTCCAGCGTGGGCCACCCGCAGCGTCCCAAAAGTCCCACCAGCCAACCTGCTCCAGCGTGGGCATTCCTCTCTTCCACAGGCTACAGGTTCCGGCAGCAACTTGCTCTGATGTGGGCTTCCCACGGGCTACAGTCCCCTTTCAGGCATCCACCCACACGGCGTGGAGTCCTCGGTGGACATCTACGCGGTGATCCTCACGGTGGACATCTGCACCTCGCCCATGGGCTGCAGGGGGACAACCCGCTTCACCATGGTCTTCACCACGGACCCGGGGGACTCCTTCTGCTCCGGCGCCTGAAGCTCATCCTCCCCCCCTCTCCTTCTTCACTGACCTTGGTGTCTGTACAGATTCTCACTCCTCCATCTCTGTGCCAGCTGTTATGGCGCAGTTCTTTTTCCCGTTCTTAAATATGTTTTTTCACAGAGGCGTTCCTCTCCTATCACCTTACTGATAGGCTCAGCCTTGGCCAGCGGCGGGTCCCTCTTTGGAGCCGGCTGGCATTGGCTCTATCAATCTTGGGGAGCTTCTAGCAGCTTCTTACAGAAGCCACCCTGCAGCTCCCCCCCCGCTGCTGAAATCTGGCCAGGCCAAACCAAAACACAGGGTTACAGTATCAGTGGGGGAGGAGGAACTGCTGTTAGCTTGCTGGACTCACACAAAGCGTTTGACACTGTGCCACATGACATCCTTGTCTCTACATTGGAAGGACACAGATTTGATGGATGGACCTCTCAGTGGATAAGTAACTGGCTAGATGGCCGCTCTCAAAGAGTTGCAACCAATGGCTCAATGTCCAGATGGAGACCCGTGATGAGTGGCATTCCCCAGGGATCTGTGCTGGGACTGGTGCTGGTTAATGCCTTCGTCAGTGCCAAGGACAGTGGCACCGAGTGCACTTTCAGCAGGTTTGCTGATGACACCAAGCTGTGTGGGGCAGGTGACAGGCTGGAGGGAAGGGATGTCATCCAGAGGGGCCTTGACAGGCTGGAGAGGTGGGCCCAGGCCAACCTCGTGAGGTTCAACAAGGCCAAGTGCAAGGTCCTGGCCCTGGGTTGGGGCAATCCCAACCCCAAATACAGACTGGGCGATGAGTGGATTGAGAGCAGCCCAGCAGAGAAGGACTTTGGGGTGCTGGCCGATGATATGCCCCACATGAACCAGCAATGTGCACGGGCAGTCCAACAAGCCAACAGTGTCCTGGGTTGTAACAAAAGCAGTGTGGCCAGCAGGCCAAGGGAAGTGATTCTGTCCCTTTACTCTTCTCATGTGAGACCCCACCTGCAGTGCTGCATCCAGCTCTGGGGCCTCCAGCATAAGAAGAATGTGGACCTGTTGGAGCGGGTCCAGAGGGGGCCACGAAGATGATGAGGGGTCTGAAGCACCTCTCCTACAAGGAGATGCTGAGAGAGTTGAGGCTGTTCAGCCTGGAGAAGAGAAGGCTCCAGAGAGACCTTACAGTGGCCTTCCAAAACTTGGAGGGGCCTGTAGGAGAGCTGGGGAGGGACTTTTTACAAGGACATGTGGTGACAGGACAAGGGGCAACAATTTTAAACTAGAGTAGGGTAGATTTAGATTAGACATTACAAAGAAGCTCTGTTTTATGAGAGTGGTGAGAAACTGGAGAAGTTGTGGATGTCTCATTGCTGCAAGCGTTCAAGACCAGGCTGGATGAAGCTTTGAGCAGCCTTGTCTAGTGGGAAGCGTCCCCGCCTGTGGCACGGGGAGGTTGGAACTAGATGATCTTTGAAGTCCCTTCCAATTCCAGCCATTCTGTCATTCCCCCATGGTCATGTTGGGGTTGTCTTCATGCCAGCCAGTTTCTTTGCTTTCTTCCTCGCTTCCTCCCTGAACACATTTTAGGTATTTGGAGTTCCTTTCTATAGTCTGACATGTTCTTTTAGTGGATGTACTGCTGCTGAGAAGAGGGGGCACTCTGCTATTTGAGGCTCCTCAGTGCAAGGTCTGACTGAGTCTTCCACAAGGGATCCAGGCCAACTCTAGTGACTATGTATGTTCTGCTTTGAAGTCTTATTTCATGCTCCAGGGAAAAACTGTTTTCTTGACTCACCAATAATAATTTAGAAAAAGGTAGCTATCACCTTTGACTGTATTGGTGTTAATAGATCAAATTGCATGATTTGTAGGGGTTTTTTTTTGTACTCCGAGCAGTAATTCAAACACCAGAATTGGAAAATGAGTGTTCTTGATCAGAGTTCCTTCTAGACTCTTTGGGGGAAGGGATCACAGGACCTTGTTATACCTTCTTTTTTTGCTGATGCGGGAGTGGAGATGTCTAAAGGAGATGTCTTCCTTTAGCATGCTTTAGAGCACTCTGTGCTAAGTGAGATCCAATTTAATAACTTCTAGATCATTTAGCCCTGTAAACCTGCAAAGTATATTTTCAATTTGTTTTCATAAATCACTCCTCCTATGTGCAACTCAGTACTATGTGTGTTGTACTACGGCAGTTGCTTGAAGTGGCTTCTGCTCATCTTGTGTCCCTCTCACCCATCTGTTTTCTGCTCCTCTTCGCTATCTCAGCAGTCTGACATGACCCAGGTGTCAGTGAGCACATTGAGATAGTTCATTTACCTCCCTACGTATTTTTAAATCATAGTTTTGGCATGATTTTGTTAATTGTGGGGGTGTTAAGTCTGCAACTTACTGCTAGTTAATCTGAGAGTTAAGGGGTGCATATATAAAGAAGGAAAAAACCAAACCAGGGTGAGGGGTTTGGTCGTGGTGTTTTGTTTTGGTGGTGTATTTTGGGTTTTCTTTTCCTCTGTCTCTAAACAAAAGTATGTGTGACTTATGCAGGATGAGTTTGAAGCTGAAAAAAAGGCATCGCTATGCGACAAGGAGCAGATGTTGCTTCAAGAGAGGGAGAATGCCCAGGCAGCTCACCAGCAGGAGCAGTTACTGGCCCAGCTGCAGGGAAAAGCAGCAATAATTATCCAGGTGTGTGGTAAACACTTTAAACCTAGATTCTAAATGTGCTTTTGTGGTTGTATTTTAGCACAGTACTCGCGCCCTTCTCAGGACAGATGGACTGTATGGCTAATGCTTGTGATAGCTAGTTTTCAAGATGTAATCTGTGATGGACTCCTGTCTCTTAGTTGGAGTGCTAGAGCAGTAACATGGAAATTGAATCTGGATATCGGCTTGAAAACTGATCTTCAGCCATGTCTCAGGGAGATTAACACTGCCTTATAAGATAGGGCTGGCTGTTTGCCTTTATGTTGTTTGTGTACTGATGCCATCTCTATCCCATTTTTTTGTCAGAAATAAAATTTGCTCTAGTAGCTTTTGTTGCGTCACCTTAGCTATAGCTTCGAGAAAGTAAGACAGGCAAACTAGTTTGGATCTGAAAATGGCAAAGATAATATTCATCTGTATGTGTCCTGTAAAATAAATCTCTGAGTTATCCAGAAAGCTTTAGAGAGAAAAGAACAGCTTGAAAAAGGTGCCTGTTTTGATTAGAAAGTCATGTGAAGGTTTTTTCAGTGACCAAAATTATAGCTTTGAGTTTTCAAAATAAAAGATAAAATGAAACACAATTCAGAAAGCTCTGACCAAAATGTAAATTCGATATTTATATTGTGTTTTTATATATATTCTCTCTTGCATATATATACACACACATATATAATGTGAGTAAATAATTTTTTATGTATATATATATATAAATTTAAAAAAAAAGGGGTGGGGGTGGCATCAGCTTAGATTTAGATTGGTTATAAGGAAACCTTCCAACCCAAAACATTTTCTGATTCTATGACCTGGGCATATAAATATGAGGAGAGAAGGCATTTTTCTTGAAACCTTGGGTTTTTAGGCAAAGCTTATAAACAAAGAAGAAAGTTAGTTGGCACTGATGATACTGGATCAGGTTGCTGTTCAGGTTTGTGTGCTGCGGTGTCAGTATTTGTTCTAGGACATTGTTTTGTGTCTTAGTTTGCTTTCGTTGTTATGCCTCAAAGAGCAAACTGAAGTGTGACACAAAGTTTTTACAAGCATTGCTTGTATGCACTGAGTCTGTGAGGCAGCTCCCTGAAGCCAAATCGACATCAGAAAGGGAGAACTGGAAAAAAAAAACCATTCAATTTTAGTCTTTCTGCTGGGAGTTTCTCCAGGTACTCATTTCCAGTACCTGTAAAAACAAATTTGCATAACAGTAGGCAACGATTATGTGAATATATACAAAGTGATGAAGGGTAAGCGTATTGTGTGGGGTTCATGGTTTAGGTAAGATGATCAACTTTGTTCACAGAATGAATCCTACAGTGTCTTAGGTTGGAAGAGACCTTAGAGATCATCTAATCCAACCCCCCTGTCATGGCAGGGCTGCCCTTAACTAGCCCAGGTTGCTCAAGGCCTCATCCAACCTGGCCTTGAACACCTCCAGGGAGGGGGCAGCCACAGCATCTCTGGGCAATTTATTCCAAAGTCTTGCCACCCTCGGACTGAAGAATTTTTTCCTCAGATCCAATCTGAATCTATTCTCCTTCAAGTTAAACCCACTTCCCCTTGTCCTTTCAGTGGATGCTCTTGTAAAAAGACCCTCCCCAGCCTTCCTGTAGGTCCCCTTCAGGTAGTGGAAGGCAGTGATACGGTTCCCCCAGAGTCTTCTCTTCTCCAGGCTGAACAATCCCTGCTCCCTCAGCCTGTCCTCGTAGCAGAGGTGCTTCAGCCCCTGGATCATCTCTGTGGCCCTCCTGACCTCATTCCAACAGATCCATATCCCTCTTATGGTGGGGACACCAGAAGTGGACACAGTTGCACTGTTACTGTATTTTTCCACAGCTGGAAGAGAAAGTGGAATCTTTAAATCGTAAAATAGAGGAGACAAACTCTGAACTGGAGACACTTCTTCAGCGGCGGGATAGAGAAAACCAAGAAGGAGGGAATTTGGTAGCTTTGTTGAGATCTGATATTGAGCAGTCCAAGGATGAAAGGTTTGTACGTCTTGGGCTACGTAATGCTTAGTGCTTGCATTTTTGTTTGCTAGGTTTTTCACTTTTCATGAAGAAATCACTAAACAGGCAAAATTAAACCAGCTCAAATTAATAGTGTAGGTTGGTGATGTATTTGTTTTATTTGCAATTTGAGTTTGTTGTGGGTTTGTTTTTTTTTAAATTTGTTTAATTACCAACCTGTCTTTACGCAGAGCAAGATTTTTAGGTTTTTCTTTTTTTTTTCTTTTTTTTTTTTTAATTGAGATCTGATAGACTTTGTTATTTTGGGGTTTCCACTGTCTGTAATCTTGGAAAAAGATAGGAAATGGACAAAGCCTCTTGGTCACAGCACAGTGTGGATTGCTTTGACGTGTCAGTGGAATGTGTAGATGCTTGTGACTGTAGTATGATCTTTCCAACTACTGAGAAGACAGGTGTGTTTGCTGAGCTTGCTTTGTGCAAATGCCTTTGGTTTTATTTTGGGGGATGGGGGGGGTGGGTTTTGTGTGATTTTTCTGAATCCTCTTCACTGATAAACATCAAACTGTGGCAAGATATCTGGTTTAGACTGTCAGTTCTACAGTATGTTCAAAGTGTCTTTTAAATCAAGTGCATACAATTTTTGGGGTGTTCAACGTGCTTTTGTTTTAGAAAAAAACTGCAAGAATCTTACCAGCACGTATTGAAATTGCTTATGGAGTTAGTGAAGGCCACAATAGCTGTTGAGGACCTTATCCACAGCAAGATTGGTCTTTGCCTTGATGACAGTTTGGCTTCTGGAGATTCTAGGGAAAGTCACATTGTTATGCAAGAAACGACATTCATGCAGTGTTTCAAAGCCAAAGAAAAGCATCACCTGGAAAAAGGTGAGTAGAAATCTGTGTAACCGAGTGTGGTCAATTCACGTTCCTGTAAAACACCTTTGCTTTAGCTTTCTTGCTTGTTTTCAGTAGATGAACTGCTTGACGAAACTCTCACAGAACACAACCAGCTGTCTCTAGTGACTGACGAGGGGTCTGAGTTGAGCCAATACTTATGTGAAAGTGTTTTTGCAAAGCCAGAACTGGCGTGTGAAAATGAAGAAATGGTACTGAAAATGTGTCATCGGTTGCGCTCTGCAGTGGAGAGAATTCTGGAACTGGTTGCAGAATCAACTAAACAAGTAAAACTTTTTCGCCTCTATAGAAGTATAATTATATTGAAAATGTGAAATCTGTTTTAAGGCTTGTGTATTTAGCACCCTGTAGGACTGGCTAATAAAAAGAAACAGATTTTGATTGAATACATGAGGAGTTATCAGTATAAGAAGGCATGTGTATCCACTGCTTCTTACAGGGAAGGTTTTGCCTTTGATAATTTCTTATCAATGGAACTTTAATGACTTTTTTCCTCCTGGTAGATCCTGTAGGAAGCCTGTAAGTTGGTTGCCTTAAGTAGATTTAAACTAGGATTTTAGATGAATTTGGTGATGTTGGGAGATCAAGAGTAAAGTGTGTTTAAGGATTGGATTCTAGGATTTTATGAAATACGTCTTCTTGTCGGGTATTTTGTGCAGCCTAGAAGAGAAGTGTGTTTGAACGGTATATTTGCCATATAAAAAATTCCCTCCTGGAGTGAGGTCCTTAAATTTGTACTTTTGGGTGGTGATGCGGCTTCCACTAGTATGAACGTAACTTGTGATTAAAACATTTGCCCCAGCTGTGGGGCAGATTTCACATCTGTGAAATGTTCTATCCTCCAGGATAAGCTAAATATAAGCTAAATGGGAAGGGGGTTGCTGTATTCCTTTGAACTTGAGACATTGCACGTACAAATGGAAGACATATAATAGCAGAGGACTTGTGCTATACCGTGGAAACATGACGATGAATTGACTTCAATTCTTAAAGAGATTCAGGCATGTCTAATAGACAGTGAAGCGTAAGGATGCTTTGAATTTCGAGTGGCTCAGGAAGAACAGGTGGGGAGGTATCTCTTTTTATGCACAGTAAAGAAACTTACGTGCGTAAGGAAGATTTGTGGCAAAATAATGAATACGTGAGTGCAGGGAGTCACCAAGGTGTCCAGGAGTTTTGAGCAAAGTCAACCTAGTACTAAATGAAACTTTGAGACTTGGACCTTAATACATAAATATTATTTAAAAAATTAGGAAGGTCTGTGGTATTATTACATTGCGTGTGCATCCAAGACTTGATGCTAGGGGAATCTTATTGTGTTGTGGTTTGTTTTTTTGTTCTAGCTAGAGAAAATGCATGAAAACCATGCGCAATTTGAAGAAGAATTCAGCCGCCGAAATCAGGAGACTGCCCAAGTGGTTAGTCAGCACCAGGAACTAATGGAGTGCCTCAGTGAGGAAAGTGAGGCCAAGAACCAGCTGGCGCTAGAGCTTCATAAAGCAGAGGGTAAGAAAATGAAACTAGTGTAAAGAGATTTCAGTGTCATTTACTTGTAGTTTATTCTTCCAAATATCTATTAAGTGTCTCTTGTTGTTGATTAGCCTGTCTATAAGATGCTTTCTGCATTTCAGATTGCTAAATTACTTTTGAAGAATGGGTCTTCTCTTGCAAATCTACTACTTAATTCTCTTCATGCATTTCTCTGAGGCATATGTGATATAATACGTAGTCCTGTACTTTTACCATTGACTGCATGTGAAAAATTCCGTCGGTTTTAGGACAGTGGTTGGAATGTCTGCATGTCTAAACATGGAAGCATGGATTATTGAAAAGAAAGTGTACTCCCAGTGTAAATCAGCCCTTCTGTCTGACCTTGAGAAGGGTTCAGCATGAACTAGAGCAATGTTTGGTGCTAGTGCAGGCATTAAGATGTTGTGTAAGAAGAGACGAAAACGGCTGAAACCATTGATCCGAAACTATCACAAACTGCATCCTACTGGGAGAACCTTTGAGGGTTTCAATGTCCTTCAAGTTGGGCTTTTCTCTCTAATCCTGTCATCTTCTTTCCATTCTTCTTCTCAGTCTCTCCTTTAGGCTTATTTAGTCTTTTCAAAATCCTGATTTCTTCCTTTCTGTGAATGATTTATGGATTTTTCAGGCTCCAAATCTACGGTTTAATGTTACTTTCTGGAGGTTCTGTTTCATCAAACCTCAGTCCCCAGCAAAGTATGTGTCAGACTGTCCTATGTTGTGAGGTGGTCCTAGGCTATCACGGCTTAACCATCCCCATATACATTTGGCATGTTTGGAGACATTTTGTGACATGGTGTCCTCAAAATCTGTTAGAATACGTTAACTTCTACATTTTACTCCTCAAGATATTTCAAAAAGCCTAGCTGCAGTGTAAATTTACATCATCTTGCACTTCTTCCTCTCTGTGTCATCTTCCATTGTTTACAAAATTGTTTACTTGTATTTTCAAGCTACTTTTTTCCAACAGATGAGATTTTTCTATTGCTTTATTTGCACTCTGACTTGGGATTTTAGGCATTATTGAAGGCTACGTTGCAGAAAAAGCTGCATTGGAGGAGGCCTTGAATCTGAAAGAGGAATCCGAGCGTCGCCTTGTTGTGGAGCTGGAGAACATGCGTGAACGCTTCCAGGAGCTAACCCAGGAACAAGCAATTCTTGGTGAGGGCTGGTTGTGGTACTATTACTGGAAAAGAAAATTGTCTCCAGTTGGGGCACACGGCAGTGGCTTTCAGTCAGTCTTTGGTTTGGTGATCTAATGAGTGGCTCAGTCTGTTACAGGGGTTAGAAGGGTCTTCCTATAAAAAAGCAGAAAATAAAACAATTGATTCTTGGCTTATAAGGTAATAGTACTGTTAATGAAGAGTACTGCTGTAGTCTTACCCTTAGTTAGAAGTGGAAAGTGTCTGAGAAAACAAGAGGCATGTGTTAACTACAGGTAGTTAGTTGCAGCAGATAATTAGCACCTAGTTAGTAACTGCAGTTAAAAAGAGGAGTTGGAAGCAATCAAAAACCTTGAAGCTCCAGGACTAGGGAGATAACTTAACAATGACAGAAGAAATAAGATACTCCTGGAAGGTTGTTTGAATTATAAAACGATTGTAGTGATATCTACTTGGTTTAGTACACGAGCCTTTCCTCTGCTCACCAGCCTCGTCCTGTCGAAACACACACGATCCCTGACATTCTGTGATTCTGGACACGTTCCTATGTAGCATTATTGAGGCGTTCCTGCTCTGGCAGGGGGATTGGACTTGATGATCTTTCGAGGTCCCTTCCAATCTTTGACATTCTGTGATTCTGTACATATGGTCAGTAAGGGTGACTGTGGGAAGATTTTAATGAAGAAGGTCAAAGTTTATCCATTTTTTTAAACGCAAATATATGGGTTAAAAAAGCTGGATGAAATAGCATTGTTGGAGATGACAAGGTGAAGCAAGTATCTTAAATTTTATATGAAATGTGGCTTACTGTAAGCCACAGACAGCCGTTGAAATACCAAATCGAGCCCCGGTATGTAGGTGCAAGTAAGTGATTTGAGTAGCTCCTCCCATTCTTTCACTCCCTCAGCCCCACAGGGTATGTGATATGATGTTAGCTAACTACAGGGAGCTTGTGTAGCGAAGTGAGGAGTAGGATGGGGGGAACTCTTCAACACACTAGATGGAGTCTAGTAACACTCAATGAGCGGAAGTTGGTGCTGTGAGGCAAATGAAGAAGCACGTTTTAACAGTGACAGCAGTGATTTAATAAAGACAGTGCAGAACCTCAGTGTAGCCTAGCTGGCTTATGTAAGATATTTTTTGATTCACAGAAGAAAATTCAGAGATCCTGTCCAACTTGTAGTATGCAGGAACTCAAGACTAGGTTATGCTGGTTATTAATGATGGATCTGTGAATCATTTAAATAGCATTAAATGATTTTGACTTCTTGAATTTGCAGCCTTATTGTCATTTTAGTGCTTCTATAAGTGATTTGTTGCAAAGATCTTTACTGCCTGAGCAGACTACATAACAGGTAGTTGTACATAGTGCATGCTTAGGTCAGAAATAAAGACAGCAAGAAAGAGTTTTCTACTGAGTTTCTCCATTGTCAGTAGTAGAGGAATGTGAAGACTCTAGGTTTCAGGGTATGGACCTAAATTCTATAGGAGGGGTGTGTTGACTGGACACAATGTGTGTGTTGAAATTATCTGCCTGCTTCTCGAGAACTTGTTATAGACTCCTTGACTTCCAGCCTTACTGTATCATTCCTCTGCAACTCTTGTCTGCCTTGTGCCTCTCCTCCACCTTGTCTACTCTTCACCTCTCTTCTGACTCTTGACTTACTGTTGTCCTACTCTCCTGGGCCACCATCCTTCCATGTTCTTTATTTTGACTCTGCACTCAACCTTTCAAATACAATACAATTCAAATACTCATGTTCCCATTTCTGTATGGGAAAAGTTGTGAAAAGAGAGCATTGATTGTCTTAGAAAATGCAGAAGTGACAGCAGAGAACCTTGCAACAAACTTGCATAGTTATAATGTAAATCCATTTCTGTAGCAGCTCTAGTCCAATTACAGACATGGATCAATGTACGTCATCAGGAGCTTTGTGTCATAATAAAGATAAAATGCATTTTTGTCGAAAGAAAGGTAGGTACTGTTTGTATTACAGATGAATTCTTAGTGAGTTAAAGGTGAAATGGACCACAGTGTTCTATTCTTGTCTTGTACATGTCTGTGTGTTTTGATTTCTAGGAACACCTGTTGCTAACATAGCACAAAAAGAAGGTTCAGGTTTGTAATGATCAGTGTGGTTTTCTTCTGATTTATGTTGCTATAACACTGGGTGAATGAATTGATATTTTTGATTTTATTTTAACAAAGAGGAATAGTACTTCTTAAGTAGGCCCAACAAATTACTGGGGTTATGAATATCGTGGCAAAAATAAATCGTGCCTTCTATGATGCATCAGAAAACAACTAAAACTAAGAATATTCAATCCACTAATCAATATTTATAAAGAAAAGTTTTGCTACTACTAGACTTGATGTGCACTGTGCCATTGTCTTCGTGTTTGCCAGCTTCTTTTTTCTTTTGAGGGGATGGAATGGGTTGTAAGCTTGCTGCGAGCTTCTAATGATACACAGTGGGCTGTCAAAATGATTAAATATATTTAAAGGGGGAGAGGAAAAAAGTATTTGAGGTGATGGAGAGTGGAAAAAAAAAGAAGTGTGGCAAGAACTGAAGTAAGTCTAAGGGAGATTAGAGAATAATAATGGAATGGATAGGTAGATCAGAAAGAAAGGGGAGAGCAGAATGGTAAAGGCTAGTTATGGGGGGAAAGATGAAACTAAAAACAAGCAAGAAGGATCTGTGAAGTTTTACGCAGACTTTGAAAGTCTGTTGCGAAAGTAAAAATTTGTAGGTGCAATGTTCATTTTCAGATTAATTTTATTTATATGCACAAATATATTCATAGACATTTTCTCTTGTATATTCACTTTTTCTTATTTCTAGAGGGTTTTTTTTTCCTCCCAAGGGGTAAACTAAGCCCCTCAGGTGAAAAAAAAATTATTACCTAGCTGAATTCCAGTTAGAGTTAAAAAGCTGCACTGGTTATGTAGTAGTTATTATAGTTGTTATATAGTAATGGTTACTATATCTTTTTCTTCTGTCCATTCAGATCTCCCTCAAACACTATTTTTATTTGTTGGTGACCACCTCACTGTCCTGAAATTTGCCCCTGCCTGCTCAATGAGAGGGAAAGTCTAACTTAGCTGGTTAGACTGCACTTGAGGATTGACATTCTCCCTGTAGCTGCAGTTCAGCTTTCGCCAGCAACTCATTAGAACTTGAACAGCTGCATTTGCTGCAAGTGCTGAGGCCTAAAATTCATTCCCTTTCTCCTACACCAGCCATCTGTAGTACTCTTCCTCTGGTTTGGAGTTGTTTGTAGAATGTGGAAAATATGATAAATAAAAATCATGTTGTTTGGGGTTGACTGACATGACTTATTCTTTGGAGAGCTGACGCCTCCTCCCTTTTTTGATGTGGAGTACTAACGTGAATAGAACGGCCTCTCTAATCAAATGCCCTTAGAATGGAGCTTGGCGTTTGCTAATGGTGATACGAAGAGTGTGCCAGGGCATTACCAAAGTGGAATTGCATGCTTTGAATTAGCATTAATAAAACAGTGGGTTTGTCCCTGAAACGAAACGAATCTGTGATGTGATGAGCTATTCATGTTGCTTGAAATGATATTGATACATTTAGAGAATGTGCTTAAAAAAAAAAAAGAAATTAAAAAGTTACTTGGAAAGATTACACTTAATGAGATTGCCAAAATTTGATACCTGCTTTCCATGAAACATGTTCAGTTCTGTGTAAAATGTTAGCCTAATTACTTTTCTTCATTAACTTGCATTCCTGTCTGAGGAGGTGACTGTGACTGTTTACTTCAGTTTTACCTAATCAATATTTTTTTTCTCCGAAAGCAATAGTGTTCCTTTTGAAGCTAAAAACGAAACCATCAGCTTGTTAATGACTGTGCTGCTCAGGATACAGAAGTTAAAAAAAAAAATCTTGTGCTGACTTCATCATAGAATCATAGAATGGCCTGGGCTGGAACCAAACCCATCAGTTCCTTTCTCAGGGGGCCAGTCTGCATACGTGCCCTTGCTGTATTTGCTTGCATGCGGTGTACGGACACACGTGCACCCACAGTAAGAGTGCTGGTTTGTTCCCATCTCCTGCCTGGCAAAACACAGCACTTGGTGGAAGATATTTTCTGTTGTGCAGCTATTGCTGAGGTCCAGTCTCCTAATGGAATTCAGACTGTCGTCGACTTTTTTGTGGACTGTGTGTTTCAGCTCATGGATAACTTGCTCATGGTGGTAGGAGGCTGTTACAGCACTAGGGTGCATTGGGAGAGAAATTGCTCTGGGGGAGATTCTTCGTTTACCTGCACGCATTCTGCCAGAGCCTGAGTTACATCCACAACTCATTGAATATTTGATTAGGAAGCCTGGAACATGGTTAATATGAATTTTTAGTGCTGTGCTGGAAAAAGTAGGGAGCGTGCCACAGTGATTGTTGTTATTCTGTTGGCATCTGAGATACCGCTCTTGATAGTTGTGAGTTTGCAAAATTAGTGCTTGGAGTGAAACGTAGGTGGAATGTAGTTGTGGGTTGTCACTGGAAGACGGAAAGTACCTACTGGGACTAGAGCTTTTTGAAAGGTGTAGTCTGTGTGGATATCTCCAGCAGTTCCTCAAAGTCCTTTGTTAATCCTGTGATTTGTATTTATCAACCAATAGCAAAATTAAAATGGCAGGAGAAGCCCAGTGCCAGTGTACCCATGTAAGGGAAGGCAGGGCTCTTAAAATACCGTCTAGAGTGACTGCAAAAAAATATTATTTTTTTCCTTCAGCTGGTATGTGCCATGCTCTCACATTGACAATGTACAAGTGTGCTTAAGTCCTTGCGCTCTGTTCCTTTATTGTTACTGTGGTGATATTTTCTCCAATGTTTAATCTAAATGCTGTTGCATCATTCTAAGCTTGTGGGGCATGAGCATGGAAGTGTTCAGTGTTTTTTGGCTTATTTTAAATTGTCTAGGAATTTAATTAAATACCTGTGGATAGTAAAGCACATAAAAAGATATTGTAAGGAGGTTTCGGTCTCATTTTTGTTTTCAAAGGTTTGGTTTCAAAGGTTTGGTTTTCGTGCTTGGAAAAGGGAACTCTCTTGTTCTGAGAACCAGACTGGATGACCAGTTAAAATCCTTCTTGGAATCGTAGACTTACCTTTTTCTCTATGACTGAAAACATTTAAAATGAATAATGGAACATTTGAAAGTAACACCATGAGCTCTTGCAGAACCTTGTTTTCAATACTAAATAGCTGGACTTGTATTTTAATGTTCAGGTTCCTTAGCTGTATTCACTTTGAAATAGCTTTGTTTCAAGTGCATTCACAGTAGAGTATCCGTTTGGATCTCCTAAAGAGTGTATTCAGTGTATCCAAGTCATTAAAAATACAATCTGTAGGTATAAATTAGCTCTTGATAACTTAAATAATCTTGAGCTATGCACATCTTCGTATTTGTGGTATTTTGCAGTCCCTATAGGGCAAATAACGTGCTGTTTTTTTCCTTTTGTAACCTCACAACTAGATTTAATTTTCTATTCAGAGAAAAAGATTAACTTTGCTTTTTCATGGCAGCTAGCTTCAGGGTACGGCTGGACACCAGTGGGCACTGAAAAGATGGACCCGGTGCTCACTCACCAGTGTAGATGTCAGCAGCAGTATCCATCCTGGCACAAGGCTGTCCTGAGACTGGGTGTTGGAGGTTTAAGGAGGATCTTGGTATGATAGTTTGGAGAAATTGAGAATTCTATACTGGATAGCTTGTTGGGAAGGGATTTGAAGTAGGATGGGAAGTTGGGATGGAAGGAGTGGCAAAGGTTTAGGATAAAACATGCAAGGGTGGGCACAGTTGGAAGAATGGGTATGAGAGACCAAGTGACTGACGGTGGGATGTGAGGCTTAGACTTGGTGATGGAGCACATCTGGAACGGAGTGAATTTGTAGACTGAGGGTTTGGTGCGGTTTGTAAAGAGCCTCTGGAGCAGGAAGAGTGTGGAACTGGAGTTGGGAGGTCTCCTGTGGAGGAAATTTGAAGGACTGCTGGTCAGGTGAAATAGGGCTCTCTGGAATTGAGAAGTCTCCGGGATGAAGGTGAAAGCTTTCTCTGTGTCCAGAGTATCTCCACGCAGGGTTCACTTGAGGATTGAGAACCGATGCTTATGTCCTCCTTTACTACATCGTGCTGTGGTCTTATCAGAGATGGCTTTGAGACACAGTGGGCAGTCAAGCAGCAAACTTCCTCTTGTGTCTCTTACAGACCTTCTCATAAGCCTTATGAGAATCAAATTTTGGTGTTTTCCCATAGTACCTGAATTTAGTGTCACCTTAAACTCAGTTAGATTTTTCTACTGTGCACTGACTTGTTATTTTTGCGTTCTTACTCAGGTCTACTCAAGGAAGTAGAATTTTTAGCAAAGGAGAAATTAGACCTTCAGTGTCAGGCAGAGAAGGACCATTCCAACTTACGCTCTCAAATGAAAGTTTTGGAGGTGGAACTGGAAGAACAGCTGCATAGTAATCAAGACCTGGCTACACAGTTATTGGAGGTTGCCGACTTAAAACAGCAAATTCAAGTTCTTGAAAAACACCTTAAAAACCAGCGGCAATTTATGGATGTAAGCAAGCATGGTACCACATTTCCATGGGTTTAGAAGTGACAAATAGTCCTCCGAGTTTGTGACTGAGATTTGGGAGATGGTTCCCGAAATGGGTTACTTTCCTTTTTTTTTTTTTTCAAATTAAGATGTTAGTATTCTAGTATTGTAAAAGAAAAAAACAAAACATTTTTTTAATTCCTTTTCTATAGTATTACAGGATAATTTTTTTCCTTCTTATTAATTGCTAATTGTAGTTTTTATGTACATCAGAGTAAATATTTTTTTCTTTCTATGTAATTTTAGTTATACTTTCAGGGCTATTAAAGGTGTTAATTATTTTGAAGTAAGCATAATTTCTTCACCACAAAAACAAACCCCAAATTTTTCTTCTACTCAATATTTGAATGAAACACAAAGTTCCTTAAAAATATTTTCATTATCTTTGGCTTGGTTTACAGGAACAAGCTATAGAGAGGGAACACGAACGTGATGATTTTCAGCAGGAAATTCAGAAACTGGAAGAACAGTTAAAACTTTCAGCAAAATTGCAGCCTTCAGGAGAGACCAGAGAGCACAGAGTAAGTGACATCACACTTAGTGGCCAAAAGAATTTATTTACTACAATTAAATACCAAAACCTGTATTGTCTTGAGGGAATGGCTCCTGAGCGTCTTTTTTTTTTTTTTTCCTCCTCCCCTCTTTTCCCCTCGTTGTCACCCAGAGCACATTTTCCCCCAGGTGTCTGGACTTCATTTACACAGGGAGAGTGTACTTAGATTATTTCGTATGGCGATGGAAAGCAGTATTACATGTGCGTTACAGTAAAGCTTCCCATCCTATGAGTCTGGTTTAAATTAAGTGAGGACAACACTGGTCTGCTCTACAGAGCACACCTGAGGCCTGACTTCTGGGTTCTAAACTATAGCTTTTCCAGCTATAACAGTTGTAATAAGAGATGTTCTTTGCACGCCTTGTCCTATATTTGTTTATAAACGAGCCCTTTTTTTCACATGTTCATTTGTTTGATGCTTTGTTTCAAAGATTAACTTTTCCTCTTTTTTTTGTTGCTTGCATTTTCCACGTAAATGAACGTTATACAGAACTATGAATTGATTCTACAGGTATGGAAAAACCAGCATGAACATCTCTAAGTTTGCTTTCTTTTTCCTTTCAATCCTTTCCTACTGATTAGATCTGCTTTGTCTTTTTTTTCCTGTTCTTGATGATCAAGGCTGCTTCAGCTTGACGTGGAGATAAACATATATGTTTTAGGGTGGCAGATTTTTTTTTTTCAGGGAATAAGGAACCACTTTCAGTTTAACTTCCTGTACATAAACACTTCATTCTCTTGGTTTATTGCTCAGATGTATTACAGGCAGTTTGTCAAAAAGCATATTGTCAAAGAGCTTTTTTTGGCATGAAAAGAGAAGTTGAGGTTTGGACTATGAAACAAAGATAATGGATTTGCAATTATACACTGTGCCTTAGCCTTCAGCTTTTGTTTGTGGCCTTCCTCTTAAAATCTCATTGTGCGTGCTACTTAATTTGATTTCCTTCTATTCATTTATGTGCAGTTTATGAAATTGTATTCATCAGTGTCGGAGAAACAAACGTTGCAGCAACAACTGAGAGTGCATTTCTCCACGCTGGAGGGCACCTGGTTGTCACTTGCTTTCTGTACCCTCTAATGGGACTTGATTAGCCTCCTTAGGAAGTGACTGTGTATCATTCTGTGTCAGCCTCAGTGTCTCATTTGCACGAGTGCCATTTTCTGAGTACATCACACACACAACCTACGTGTTACGTACGCTGTGGTAAAGATCAGAGGAATTGAAAAGATTCTTGTTTTGAAGAGCACATGACATGTTGAAGATCTGAAAGTATACTTCTATGGCAGCCTTGGACCTACAGAATTATAAAGGATATATATCAAGTTATTTGAAAAAAATGAAAATGTTGAGACCACAGCTTGCTTTATCTCCAAGAAGTTAGGTTGGTGACAGTTTACTAGTGTGCTTGTGGCTTAGCAGAGAGGAATCTCTGAAAGAGTTAGGTCTAGCTGCTGTAACTTTGCAGCCTCTTGCAGAACGGATTAAAACTTAATTGGAGAAAGGCACACAAGGAAGCTAACTAAGAGGTGACAGTTTTGGGTAAGGTGAGGTATGCACTCGATCTGTACCAAAATAAAATGTCACGATTTGCACAGTTCTTGTATAGTCATTTAATGCAGCTGTAACATCGGTAATTGCTTAACTTGCTCTGAAATAAATCAGTTCAAGTCAACCTCTTTTGCTAGAGGGTTCTTTTCTGCTTTACTGATACCTGTAAGATACTTGGAAGATGTAAAGTTCTGTATTAATACAAGTAACTTTCACTTCATAGTGTTGATGTGGAATTTGGATAAATTCAGACGCTTACTGCTGAACAAAGCATTTATTTTGTAAAATCTCATCTTCCGCGCTCATTGGTATTGACTAAACTCTTTCTCCTTTAGAAGGTTTCCTATTGCTTTCCTATGCACACTTGCTGTCGGTGTGCTTAGTGACTCTCTCGCTTCCAGCACAGTCTGTCGCACTCGGTTCTCTCCTGCCTCTGTTACCTGCCAAAGCTCCTGGCCTTGCCTTCACATCAATTTCTGGGATGAATGAGTGACTGTTTTCCTGCAGCTCTGTGCATGGTTGAATCTCAGTGAGCTCACATGCGAAATTGTTGTGCTCTTTGTATTTGAAGAATTTTTGGGAAAAGAATACCTGGTTTACGCTGATTACTGTGAAAATCTGGTTTGCAGGCATTGGGTATGCTCCGTTGCGTATTAATTTTCCAATGCTTGCTATCTTCCTTTAAACTGGAATTCCTTGAAGCAATGCAAGAGGGTTCTAAGGTTACAGAAATTCATCTAATGCTATTGGTACTAATTCGTGTAACTTGGGGAGCTTTTAATCTTAGACAAAATAACCCACCACACACCGCAAGGTCCCTTTTGAGGACCACTGGCCTTTGAGAGTGTGCCTTCATCCAGCCCTTTGTGAGAATACTGCAAATATTGAGAGACTGATCAAATGTGTGTTTAAGAGCTGCTGAATTTGGAAAACAAGATTTCAGAAAGTTACTTTTTCATCCTTTCTGTCCACATCTAACTTTACTTTCAGCTGGGATTTTAGCAGTAGTTAAACTAGTTAAAGTCTGTGTTAGAACTCCACCTGTTTTGCCATGTAATTACTCTTGCTTCCAATTGGTAGTTTGTTGTATTGCCTGAATATCTGTATAATGTGATTTCTATGTAGGTAGAATCTTTGCAAGCAGAAATAAAAGAGAGGATGGATGATTACAATAAGCTGTTATTAGAAAAGGAGCAGACCCACCAAGAAATTACAGCTCGTGATAAAGAGATAGAAAACCTGGTGGCACAGATACGAGAACTGAAGCACAGTGGTACTGAAGTCTCAAAGACCGTTCGCTACTTGGAACAGCAACTGCAGAAAATGAAGAAAGTGGAAACAGAATTAAAACAGGTAATTTAAAAATATTTCTTTAAATGAGTGGTATTATGCAAACAGCATCTTCATGGGGGGTACCAGTGACTGTGTTAGTGTCGTTTGAGACTTTTCCTGACACCTAGTGGTGAGTTAAATTGTTGTATTAACGTCAGATATCACAGCCACAGATTTAAACGGCCCCTGTTTTTACGAATCATAAGCCTACATTCTACATAGACAGTTTTTTGACAGTTATCATGTTTGTATGGATCAGAGCTGCTCTTTTACTTGTCTGGAAGTTCCCAAGAAGATGGCGTTACTGAGCATTAAACATCGTGGGTCTTCTATAAGTAACTATATTTAAAATCATTATCTTAGTTGGTAGCTCTTCTTGCTATATGTCTTGAAGCCAGATCTGTTTGCTCTACTCTCAGGTTTTTAGTGCTTTGTTACTACTGCAGATTTAATCCCAGTTTAGAGCTAAGAATTACATTCCATTTAGCCAAAGTGTTTGTCTTTTACCAAACATCTGAGTAACCTCTTCTACCTTCTTAAACATTTCGATTTCCTCCCAGCAGTTCTCCTTGGTTAAGTATTGTTGGTGTGTCTGTCAAGTTTGAAGATTTGAAATTGGCATGATCTAAACTAAATTTATTAGCTTAATCGCTAATTCTGTAAATATTTGCTTCCATTATTTTTCATTTTTAAAATGTTGAACAAAATATTTTTTTGTTAACTTCAGCTAACATGGTATAGAACAGCCAGTTGTGATTTAGGTACTATTATTCCTATCAATTGCATCTGGAGAACTGCTTGATTTTAGACTTCCCTGCACAAGAAAGACATTGATGTACTGGAGCATGTCTAGCAAAAGACCATCAGGATGGTCAGAGGGCTTGAACGAGTGGTTTTTGAGGAGAGTCTGAGAGAACAGACTTTGTTCAGCTTTTCAGAGATGTTATTGTTGCCTACAACAGCATAATACGAGGTTATAGAGAAGATGAAGTCAGGCTTGGAAATGCACCTCGAGGGGATAGTAGCGTAAACTGCAACAAACTCCAATTAAATGATAGGACGTACTGCAGCAGCCCAATGTGGGAAAGGGGATCAGAGTGGCAGTGGTGCCTCTTGTGGCTTGGAGATGTTCAGAATTTGTCTGCCCAAGGCCCTGAGCAGGGCCATGATGGTTCTGCTTTGAGTTAGAGGTTGGACCAGAGAGCTCTAGAGACCCTTCCCTGCTTAAGCTATTATGTGATTTTATGCAAACGTACCAAAACTTGTGCCCATTAGATTTCTGCCTGGCTTGCCTTAGAGCAGAAGGAGACTTTAGTACTGCTGTTGGCAAGCTGCGCTTGTCTCTGAAATCTTAGCTTTCTGATAAACAGGCTTTTTTTATCCATACAAATTGAAAATATTTTTAGCTGTCTGAATGTCCTGGTAAACTGGTCTTAAAAAGTCCTGAGTCAGTCAAATTCAGACTCTTTGTTTTGTTTTCTTTTTTCCAGAAAACTAATTCATCAGCTTTAAACAAGGTTATACTATTCGATTTGCCGGCTGTAGGCACTGTGATAACTTGTCTTTAAGTGCGTGCCACCGGACCTCTAAATGATTGCATGTCACGAAACCTTCCTGTAAAAATACAGTTGATGTGAATGGTGATTATAGATTTTTATTGCCCCCTAAATTCCAACATATGAAAAACGTAGTATTGCAGATAATGGAGACAAGTGCTAACACTGCAGGTGTTACAGATGATGGAGACAAGTGCTAGTAAGAAATAGGTCTGAAAATAGTAATTTTGAATATGGAACTCTATTTTTTTTTTTTTTTTTGAAGCACAGTGACTAAACCCACAGATAGCAGATCATTTTATCATGTTGCCCTGTGGATGGAGCAGATCTCTGAGTGTTTTTCTGGTCCGGTTCCTCTCAGTTGTTCAGGTTGTTGATACCCAGCATTGAACTTCTGGTCAGGGTTGTGCTGGGAGGGTTGCTCAGCCTTTTGGTTGAGGTCTTGGAAGAGAGCCTCATTTAGGGAGTCTGGTGTCCTATGGATTTTGGTATAAGTGAAAGAAAATGCTGTGTTAGACCGTGTTTAAGTGAACATCCAGAAGAATGTTTGACAGGCAAGATGCCTTACACAGAGCTCTGATTTTTGCCTGGGTTGCCACTTGTTTATGCTGGGTTACTGTAGCAACCTCAGGACATAACAACTGGGGAGTGCCAGGAGAAACTTAACTCTAGTTTGAGCCATGGTGACACCGTGAGCTGTGGCCCACTGCTGCCCAGTAAATGCAGGATCATCTGAGGTAAGACAGCCCAGTTCTACAGAAATCTGGGTTTGCACATCATTACTGGAGGGTTTTTGTCAGTGACCAGATGGTGTGGGCCATGTCTTATTTTCAGCTGATGAAAACCAAAAAAAAAAGCACTGTTGTTCCTTGGGTTTTGTTGTTACGTGTATCCTTTCATGTCCTGCAGCAGGATGCTTGAGGGACTGGTTAATATCATAGGTAAACAAGAGTTTTAGTTTTTCTCTTCAGGAAAAACGAAAATACTTCTGTGATGGGTGCTTTCCTGCCTAAAAAAGTGCAGGTGATGCTTTCATAATTATTACGTTTGGTTTGTAGGGATTTTTTTATCCTGCCAGTGATATTTAGGTAGGAGTAAAATAACTTTATACCCTAACTGTGTGCCTCTCCTATAATCTTTTCTTTGCTCCTGCGTGCTGTGTGTGCATGGGCTGCTGCCAGAGCTGGCCAGAATGCCAGTGGGTGGAAATCAGGTGGCCTATTCAGTGTGGATGTGGAGGTTTAGGCAACTGTTTTAAATACCTATTCTTAGGCATGCTCTTTTGATACTGCGATAAAACATTAACTTTGTAATTTTATTTTTTTTAATTGATGCTTCTTTCCTTTTAAGATTACGAGATGCTCTCTCTGTACACGGGGTCTTAATCCTCTTTGATTAAAGATAAGATGGTCAAATTTTACATCATATTTTGGCTACAAGAACAAGATGATTAGGTTCTTAAATGTATAAAACATTGTGTAATTGAGAAAGTATAATATGTCACTGAATGCTAAATTTTCAGAAGTTGTTAAACTTGGGTTAGAAAAAATCAAGTGGTAAAAACGTTCAGTTGGTTTGAATTACTATTTACAGGTCACTGGGATTATGTGGGTTGCTTCTTGTGCTGGGGATGGTGGAGTATTTTGACAGGATTGTTCTGGTTAGGTGAGTTATGTATATTGACAGCAATTAATTCTAACATAGTAAAAAAATATATTTTTCAGGATAAAGAGGCATTGCAACAGCAACAGTACAATAACCTGATTCAGATCTCTGCCCTACAGTCTAAGTTGGATGAAGCGAGGCACAGAGTACCAGCAGACGGAGGTTCTGCCCCAGTGCTGAAGGAGCAGTTACAGGCAGAGCAGGAGGCGGTTGAGAGAAAAGAGAGAGAGGTGAGAGTTTAGAGTTTTGGTAAGGTCCCGTAGATTTCTAAGTCACTCATGTGGTTGTGCCACTTGTGAATTTAAGCCATTCAAAAACCCTAGTGGCTTATGTTTCAGTAAATATGCTTTCTTACGCAGTATTCTTTATGCTTTGGTGTTAACTAACCTTCCATTTTCTTGCTTTGTTCTGTTTTTTGGTCCCTCTGTCCATCCATCTCCACTCCCACTAGAAACTGTCTTGTGATGATTCACATCAACTTTGAGACTGATAAATCAATACCCGTTCTAAACTGATTCTTCCTTTCCTTCCAGACTTGAAGTGGAGTGGAAGGGAAGGTAGATATATTTTTGTTTGGCCTTGAGAATGAGTGATAAAGCCTTTAAGAACAGAAAGGACAATTACCCATAATGGTATCGTCTGACCTTCTTTATTTGGTGAGCCAGAGAATGTTAACCATGAGCTTGATGTCCAGATGGAGATGGGTGTCAAGTGGTGTCCCTCAGGGGTCTGTGCTGGGACCAGTGCTCTTTAATGTCTTCATCAACGATATAGACAGTGGGATCGAGTGCACCTTCAGCAAGTTTGCAGATGACACCAAGCTCAGTGGTGCAGTTGACATGCCAGAGGGACAGGATGTCCTCCAGAGGGACCTGGACAAGCTGGAGAAGTGCACCTGTGTGAACCTCATGAGGTTCAACAAGGCCAAGTGCAAGGTCCTGCACCTGAGTGAGGTCAATCTTTGTTATCAGTACAGGCTGGAAATATGCCTTAGAGCAGCCCTGCAGAGAAGGACTTGGTGGTACTGGCGGGCAAAAAGCTGAATGAGAGCCAGCGGTGTGCATTTGTAGCCCAGAAGGCCAGTCACAGCCTGGGCTGCATCAAAAGCAGCGTGGCCAGCAGGTCCCTGCTGCTCCTCTGCTCTGCTGAGAACTCACCTGGAGTTCTGTGTCCAGCTCTGGAGCCCTCAACACAAGAAGGACATGGAGTTGTTGGAGCAAGTCTAGAGGAGGCCACAAAGATGATCAAAGGGCTGGAGCATCTCTCCTATGATGACAGGCTGAGAGAGTTGGAGTTTCTCAGCCTGGAGAAGAGAAGGTTCCAGGGAGACCTTATGGCAGCCTTCCAGTACCTGAAGGGGCCTACAATAAAGCTAGAGAGGGCATGTAACAATAGGACAAGGGGCAATGGTTTAAACTAGAGCAGGGTAGATTTAGATTAAATGTTTGGAAGAAGTTCTTTACAAAGAGGGTGGTGAAACACTGGCACAGGTTGCCCAGAGAGGTGGTGGAGCTCCATCCCTGGAGACATTCAAGGTCAGGCTTGATGGGTCTCAGAGCAACCGGATCTAGTTCAAGCTGTCCCTGCTCCCTGCAGGGGGGTTGGACTGGATGACGTTTTGTCAGCTAAACCCAGGACACTAAAGGTCCTTTCCGACCCAATGCATTCTATGAATCTTGTGACAAGCTAAACTGAAACACAGTGTAATCGGTCACATTTTTTAGAACTTCTATGGAGCACATACTGCTGTATGATTATGTAATACTACATAATCATTGTAGGATCTCTAATGGACAAACGCACAGTCCAGTTTAGGATGTTCAAAGAAGAAAAACGCGGGTGATTCTCTAGTTAATTGTACACCATTGTTTCACAAGCAGTAGGATAATAAAAACTCATTTCCTACAGATGTAAGTTCCATGCTTCTTAGAAAGTCTAACTTCAGGAGCCTTTAAGCCTTTTTCATTCTCAAAGCCCCTGTACCTCACTACCTGTTGAGGCAGGAGAGGATAAAATCAAGATCGCAGTGTTTCCAAATAGCTCTTTGCTCTCAGACAACCACCAGCAGAGAAATGCGTAGTTCTTGAGTCTGACAGGTTGGAGGAGTCAATGGTCAGAACTTTTTTTGATTGCTTTGTCAGTGGGATTAGCACTGCAGCACTAATTTCTGTCTTCTAAGAGGAGGAGAATGGTGGTTATTTTAGCAGCTTGTGATTATGTTAGACATCAAACGCTAACATGTCTTCTGTTATGTCGAGTTACATCAGTGGCCAGGCCTTGCTTGCTCAGAATGTTATTAACATATCTTTTATGCGCAGTTAGTTTTTGGGGTTTTCTTAAAGCAAATGGAAAAACACCTTTGCAGCACTTTGGTTTCACAGCTGAGAATTTGGAACATTGGCTTCTTCCTCTCTTTTTACATCTTATTTTATTGATGCAAATTTGCTAGAGTCTAAGTCACAAAATTTGCTACTTGCTCTCGGTAAATAAGGCAACAAATGAAGTTTTAGCATTTCTGCTTAAGTAAGAGGACTTAATTGAAACAACTGTGCCTTTTTTCTTTTAGATTGCGAGCTTGTCAGACCAACTAGAACAATATAAAGACAATTTGATCAGTAAAAACGAGGAGATATTGCAGCTGAACTTGCAGTTGGAGATGCAAAAAAACCTTAGCACTTCCAGTATCAGCCAGCTTCAGTTAGAGAATGCACAACTGAAGGTGGGTTTCCTTAGTTTGTGTGCACCAACCTAAACTTCAGTGACCTCGTTTCTTGAGCGTTGTGATCTTCAACTCATGATGTGATAAAGAGATACTCGGTTTCTTTCTCTGGTCAAGGGAATATTACGTTACTGTTACAAAGCTAATGCTGATTATTGTAGAATAAACCCCCCTGATATTCTAGATTCATGCTTATGACATTACCTTCTACAGTCATTTGATTTAAATAAAAAACTTAATTGTGGGGGTTTTTTTCCCTATCCATGACAG
Source organism: Trogon surrucura (assembly GCA_020746105.1). NCBI lineage: Eukaryota > Metazoa > Chordata > Aves > Trogoniformes > Trogonidae > Trogon > Trogon surrucura. Next base: position 45,679,856 of record CM036621.1, on the reverse strand, counting down.
ATTATGAACTAGAGTGTTGTCATTTAGTAAACACTCTACAGATTTGTGTGCACTCCTGACTTCTACAGCCATAGCAAATGTTAAAAGTTAAAAAACTGGTTGATTGTCAGCCTGGCAACTAGAGTGTGCATCTCTTACCTTGAAAGCTGAGGAATGTTGTAGCAATCTAATCCAGTGGTACAAATCTAAATAAAGTAGGTGTGGTCATGTTCTTGAGTTCTCTCACATTATATTAAGGAGGACAATGTTTTAAGTAAAGTCTTTGGTTTTGTTCTGCTATATGGGTAGGAGAGAAAGTAAGCCCTTTCTAACGATACTGCTCTTTTTCCTGTTCAGGAGAATCTAACAAAACTTAATGTGAAGCAAAATCAGGATGTGGGTATTAGTGATTCCTCAACTTTGTCTTTCCCACAAGCACTACTTGAAGAAAAGAATCAAGAAATCGATCACTTGAATGAGCAGATGAAAAGGCTCCAGTCTGAGCTAGAGAACACTCTGGAGAATAAAGTAAGAGTACTTAGTATATATTCATTCCTTGATTTTGAGGGAAGCAAGGTACACAGAATCTTACTGTAAATAACATCTGATTGATAATTCTCTTAGGAACGTAGGGAGTATTCTGAGTAGCTACCAGGTGATGTGTGCAATTCTTCCTGCTGTTAAATGTGTGAATTTGTGCCTGTGTGATTCAGAAGCAAAATGTAATTTAAACTCTATGTGCCGTAGTAATTCTGCCTACATACAGTAATATTCAGACCTTATCCTTTTGCTCAGGTGGTGGAAGAGCAAAAATCTGAAATTGAAGAACTCAGATCACTTGTCGAGCACCTTCGTGGTGACCAGGAAAGGCTACATAAGGACAAAGACGAAGAGGTAGAGCAACTCCATGGAGTAATTGAGAAGCTTCAGAAAGAGCTGGCACAGTTTGGACCAGTATGTCATGAAGTTAGTGACAACCAAAATGATACCTATCACGTTCAGTTGGGAAAGCCAGTGGAAAACCTTCAGAATGAGTTGAGGAAAGGACTGGTAGATTGTCAGGATGAGATTGATCCAAACAGAAGACATGCATTGCTGCTCTCCAAAGTGAGAGAACTTGAGGAGGAAGTAGAGCTTGTCTCGACTGCTAGAGAAGCTCTGCAGCAGCAGCTGGAAGAGAAGGAGTCACAGTTCAAGACTGAAGTGGAAACTTTGGAGCAAAATTGCCAAAAATTACGAGAGTCATCAGAGCAGCACATTGCAGAGCTAACCTCTCTGAGAATACAGTATGATGCACTTGAGGAGGAGTACAGCCTTTTCCAAACACATTTTTCTCAGAGAGAGGTTGAAGCAAGGGTGACAGCCTCTCGCATTCAAGAGCTTGAGGATACTGTGAGAGAAAGGGAAGCAAATATCCTAGAGAAAGATATGCGGATGAAGACAATGGCAGATCAAAGAGAAGCTGACACAATTGAGTTGCAATACTTGACAAAAAAGACAGCAGAGCTTCAAGCCGAGTTGGAAAAGAAAGATGCAAGTCAGGCTCAGAATGTTTGTAGTCTTCAGTTAGAAGTTTCTAGACTCAATTTCCAGGTGCAAGCGCTGAATCAGAAAGAAGTGGCTTATCAGGGAGAAATTAATGAACTGCAAGGTCGCACTGCAGACCTGCGAGATGAAATCGAGACGTATGTGAAAGAGCTTAAAGCCTTAAGATTGGAAAGAGATAAACTTCTTTCACAGTTAGAGTTGTACAAGCCAAAGGAGCCACATGATCCTGAAGAGGCTAACCTTCCCAGGCTGTTCTGCCAGAGAAAGGGCAAAGCACTTAAAAAAGCAATGGAGGAGTTGGAAGAACTGGAAGCAAATATTGATCCGTCAATTGCAGTACTGGCTTACCCTGCTGATAAACTGGTATGTGATTTTTATTTTTTTTAATAGTAGTATTTGGGGTTTTTAAAGTAATTCAATTTTATGTCGTACGAAGTCTTTTTCCTTGCTGTAAGAAAGGGTTAAGATGTGTACTGTGGCATCAAAATGGCCATGGTGAGCCAGTTGGAGAGTGTCTCTGTCTTTGTCTGCTTTCTCCAGCAGTGGCTAGAGGTAGATGCCTGCAAGGCTTAAGAACAGGGCGAAGATGCATGGAAACCTAAACCAGTCAGATTTTTCTGAGCTGGATATTGTTATGAACATGGATTCTAAAGAATGTATTGGGTGTAGGTGTCGAGGTGTTGGCAGTAGGGGGATGGTAGGGAGGCCTCTGAGAAAAGTTTGGGGCTACTCCAAGCTGGGCACTGCTGGTTGCACTGCAGGACCCAGCTCTGTATGTGTGGCACTGCTGTGAAAACATATTTAAGAAAGGGTAAAACTGCACAGCCAGTGAAGAGTTGGAGGGTGAGGGATGTGAGAAACAGCCCATGGAAGAGACCATCCTAGAGCAGGTACTCGGTCTTGAAAAGAGAAGACTTCGAGAGGACCTAATAACTGCCTTCCAATACCTGAAGGGATCCTACAGGAAGGCTGAGGAGGGACTTTTTACAAGAGCGTCCACTGATAGGACAAGGGGAAATGGGTTTAAGTTGAAGGAGAATAGATTTAGATTGGAGCTTAGGAAGAAATTCTTCAGTACAAGGGTGGCAAGACTTTGGAATAAATTGCCCAGAGATGTTGTGGCTGCCCCCTCCCTGGAGGTGTTCAAGGCCAAGTTGGACAGAGCCTTGAGTAGCCTGATCTAGTGGAGAGGCGTCCCTGCCTGTGGCAGGGAGGTTGGATTAGATGATCTCTAAGGTCCCTTCCAGCCTAGGCCATTCTATGACTCACACTGCAAGGGAGGAAGTGGAGGATCTGGGAATGAAGGAGCAAAACTGAGCCTGGAGAGGAAAGGTGGGGAGGAATCTGTTTCAGTGTTGGTCTTTGTTTCTTGCCATCCAACTCCGTTTTCCTGCCAATAAATTAAATAAATTTTCCTTAAATGAAGTAATTTTTTTTTCTGTGAGAGCAATCAGTAGGTGATATCTCTGTCTTAATCTACACTCATGAGCTCTTTCCATCTTATTTTCTCCTCCTGATCTGTTGAGAATGAGAGGGCAGCTGGCAGCTAGCCAGGGCCAAACAGCCACAAGTTAGTAGGACTACGTTTGCTAAAGTTTGCGGCTGTCTTGGAGAACTACTTCAAAATACTTTGTCATGTGTCATATTGTTTTAGAAATCTGTTTCCTGTGACGGATCCTCCCATATTCACTAGAACCGTTTGCTCCAGCTATACTCTAAAGAGAACTTTTGGAAAGTGGTAGGACCCAGATAACGTATTTTTCAGAGAGCTGTAGTTGTCCAACATATACCACCTTAGTATCTTTTAAGGCTTTGTTACAGTGGTGATATGCTGTTAGTAAGAGGGCTTATACGAGAGGAGTTTCTGTATCCATAAGAGAGGAAAAAGTTAGGTGTTGAACTTTTGTGGATTTAGGGGTCCTGACTAGCAATAGGATATCGGTATAAAAACCCAAGGTGATTAACTTGTACTACTTGTCCCTTCGCAGTGGGAAGGCAAGATGGCTTTTCAGCACCAGGTAGAAATGATGGCTTGTAGGTAGTTATCCGATTTCCTTGCTAGGCAAAATAACTCCTCTTTGATGTTGGTATCAATAATGGTAAAAACCTACTTGCAAAGTTACTGTGATGTTACTGAATGTTTCGTATTACTTTGTCAGTTTGCTTCATAGCCCAGCAATCACAGCAGAATTCAGTTCTTCATTTAAAAATGTACTCAATAATAACAGTGAGGTTTGATATGGCTTTAGCTGCACTATTGTATTTAGGATGTATCTTGTTTAAATTATATTTGAAAGCCATCTCTCCTTATTTAAAGAAATTATACCATAATTGCTATGTAAAATCACACTTTATTTCTGCTTAAGAAATACACGTAACTATGCAAAACATGATCATTACTGGTGTATGTATTTTTATTTGCTTAGACATTCTAGTCTGGATCAGTGCTAGTTGCCGATGTAATACTGTACATTCAGTGTCTGTCTCAGAAATCCCGCAGAAAAAAACATCAGTGGGGAATAGCATTGAATGACCTCTACAGAATGAAATATATCAGAGCATTAAATGTATGTACACAGGGCAGCATCAGAGCTTAGCCACCCGACTTCCAGTCTAGGGGTCTACTAGACCGTGTTGCTTATACAGGTAGTGATTGTTAGATCCCTGTTTAAAGTACATAAATAACTACCATAACTACCATAACTACCATAATAATAAACTACCATAAGAAATCTTATGAAGTTTAATAAGGGCAAGTGTAGAGTTTTGCACTTGGGAAAAAATAACCCCATGTACCAATATAGGTTGGGGACTGCCCTGCTGGAGAGCAGTGCAGGGGAAAGGGACCTGGGGGTTCTAGTGGAAGCAGGATGACCATGAGCCAGCAATGTGCCCTCGTGGCCAAGAAGGCCAATGGCATCCTGGGGTGTATTAGAAGGGGAGTAGCAAGTAGGTCAAGAGAGGTCCTCCTGCCCCTCTACTCTGCCCTGGTGAGGCCACATCTGGAATATTGTGTCCAGTTCTGGGCCCCTCAGTTCAAGAAGGACAGGGAGCTGCTTGAGAGAGTCCAGCGTAGAGCCACAAAGATGGTGAAGGGAGTGGAGCATCTCCCTTATGAGGAAAGGCTGAAGGAGCTGGATCTCTTTAGCTTGGAGAAGAGGAGGCTGAGGGGTGACCTCATCAATGTTTATAAATATGTCAAGGGGGAATGTCAGGAGGATGGAGCCAGGCTCTTTTCAGTGGCCTCCACTGACAGGACAAGGGGCAATGGGTGGAAACTGGAACACAGGAGGTTCCAGAAAAATATGAGGAAAAACTTTTTCACTGTGAGGGTGACTGAGCACTGGAACAGGCTGCCCAGGGAGGTTGTGGAATCTCCTTCTCTTGAGACATTCAAAACCTGCCTGGATGCGTTCCTGTGCGCTCTAGTGTAGGTGGTCCTGCTCTGGCAGGGGGGTTGGACTAGATGATCTTTAAGGTCCCTTCCAACCTCTAACATTCTGTGATTCTGTGATTCTGTGAACCAAATAAACCACGGACCAGATTTGCTGGCTGTGTTTTCTATCTGTCTGTGTAGGTCTCTTGAGTTGTAATAGCCCCTCAGTAGTGGCAGTCACTTGTGAAGGTCAGCGTTCAGCCTGCTGGTAGAAATCATGTGCAGCAACACCGTCTTTCTCTTGTCCGGATTAAGAGTACAGCTGCTTCATCTCAGTTCAGTAATGGTTGTTACAAGCTTACATTACCAGAATATGCTGTGTGAGTTCCAGCCAGCTGCATTATTTATGCTGTTTGACGTGTGAGAGAGATCTACAGTTTGAGGTGCATGTACAGCCTCAAAATCATAGTTACTCTTGATACAGTTTGAGAATATATAGAAAATACACAATCTGTATGAATATGGAAACAGCTTATGTATTTTTCCTTTGAGTGCAATGCATGAGGAGTTAAGGGCTACAAACACTTGAGAGGGTGAAACGAATGTAAGTGACTGCTGCTTGTAGTACTGAGATGGAAAACCCACGTGAGTTTAGGCAGCTCTTTACTTAGCCAGAACAGTGAATGAGAGTTGGTTCAAATTGTTAACATTGAAGAGCTTTTGTGTAACAGTGAGCATAGCACAAACAAATGCAGCCTTCAAGGTAATCGAGTCCAACCTTTGTCCCAGCCCTATCAGCACCACTAAACCATGTCTCTCAGCACAACATCTACCCATCTCTTAAATATGTTTTATTTCATTATAGGAAAAAGATGAAGTTACGTTTGAATCGACGATACACAATATAAATGCAAAAACTAAGCAATCGCAAGAAAATATCTTGACTCAAGAATTGGATGTAATCAACAGCTCTGAAGAGGAGCAAGATTTGAACAAGTATTGCCAGCAAATGCTGGAAATTCGTCACACTGCTGATTCTTCAAAACACAATTTGAACATACACAAAGACACTTTGCAAGACTTCCAGAATTTTGTTGCAGATTTGGCTTCATGGGAATCACCTGAGATTGTGAGAAAGCAAGATATAAGCATTGACCTTCAACCGGTGCTTCATCTGACGCCCTTTTCAGAGGTTGAAAGTGCAGATCTCGAAATGATGCACACAAGGTCATCCATGCAGGAAGATAATTCCATATTGTTGGGACGCTCTAACCTGCATGAGGAAGCAGCAGTGGGAATAGATAGAAAATCTCCAGCTTTCTCTGAAAGCACCTACTCCGTTGATGATGACCAAGACATGGAGAAGATTTTGGTAAGTGATATTTTGTGTCCGATTTCATTCTAATTAAACAAGACTGCTCAGCTCTGTCCCGCTTGGGTGGTTGTCAGGCCATTGGCTCTAAGTAATAGAAACTTCTACCCTGTGAGGTGTAGATCCAGGAATGTTCTGGACCTATGAGGATTTGTTCCCTCTCACTGTCAGATAGTGAAGCAAATTCTAGCCTGTATTAAAATGCTACTTCCCACTGTTTCCAGTCATTGAGAACAATCTTCTCAAACGTAAAGTAGAGCAATAAATTGCTTACAGGAGGCTTTTTGACCTGCACATCTATATGCAGTTGATGTGGTGACAGTAAAAATATTGGTATTGCTCTTGTGCTCTCAGATTTGAGAGGACTCTTTGTTGCAGTAGCACTGCACAAAGTAACTGATAAATTTGTGGTAGTACTTCCTGTGCAAGTAATTGAGCTAAAACCTGTAAAACTCTTTGCTGCTACTACATGCTTAGTTTACTGTGCCAGTTCTCCACTTAGGAATATCTGTGTTAAGTGTTAGAAGAGCCTGTTTCAAAATTGAAGAATAGGGTTTTTTCTTCTTAATGGAAATATTTTATATATTTGTGTCTGTATCATTTCACAGAAAGTTAAAGTCTGTAGTTCAGAAAATTAATCTTCAGTTGTATATTTTTGTGCCTTGCTCTTGAAGGACAATTTAATTATAAATACGTATCTGTTTCCTGAAACTGGTGAAAGGGAGAAAAAAATAGAGATGGAAGGAGTTTGAAAGAGCACCAATGTTGCATTCATCATGGTATTTGCCATCTCTAACACTGATCAAGCAGGCATTTGCTAGAATATGCACTAGTAACAAAAGTTGTTATAAATGCAGAAAGCTCTACAGATGGATTCAGAAAATAAATTAATGTGGAAAAATTATTTCCAAGCAGATGAGAGAAGCTGATAATCTAACTTTAAGCCCTTCTGATTTACAAGATGATGTAAGATCAAGAGCATCTGCCATAGATGCAATGAGCGATGGATATGGCAGCAGTAAGTTTAACTTTGTGGATTCCTTTCACCTTCTGTTACCTTCAGTGTAAAACTATTATGTTTTATCTTTCAACCATTTTCTTTTACTGTAAATCTTTTATTTGAAAGATCTGCCTTTCTCAGGTGGTTCTTAATTTAGAAATATTTATGCATTTGTGCTAGTGGAAGCGTGCTTTTACCTTTTCACTTTTATATACTGAAAAGGACCCGTGGGGTTTTATTGAGTCCTTACTCAACTACAAGGTTTCCTCTTGTGCTAAACCAACCTTTTTGCTGGTTTAAATTAGCTGAGATCTCAACTAACTTTAGCTGACCCTGCATTCATACTAGCAGAAGAAATCGTGCTTATTTTCCAAGTAGTTATGCTGGTTTCATCTCTGTAACACTTGTGGGGATGGGGGGCCCCTCTCTCTTTTTTCAGATACCAGCTCAACCTTGGCAGCTAAACTAAAGCAGGAGCTGCAGATGTCTGACCACCTAGATGCTAGTTTCGTAGCTTATCTGCGGCACCGTGGAATATTTCCAGATCTTACGGAATCGGTGCGAGAAAAGGAAATACTTTCACCACAGCTGAAGGTAATGTGATTATATATAAGCATATCAGCGAATTAAAACTGAAACACCGAAAATGTGATGCTAATATAAAATAGAGTTAACCACTACCTTTATATTGTAAACTTTTCTCTTCAAATTGGTTATGGGGTTTGTGTCATTTTTGCATTTCTCGTGTGACAAATTTACTGACATTTGTCTTACTTGTACTTGCGCAAATTGAAGAAGTTTTGCTAGGATCGCACTGGTGATGTTCCAGAATGTGGTGGTACGAGGAGCCATTGATCTGATCTGTGGGTTTGTCTTGGAGGCTTTACAGAAAACTGTTTTGTAAGTAAGCGTAGGTAGCTGACATCATGTTCCCCTGCCTGTTGTTAGCATTCTGATGTGCTGGAGAACTGTGGAAACACCACTGCAAAGTGTGGAGGGATCTTTCAGAGAAAGTTCAAGGAGCATGAAGAATATGCAGAAGACTGAGCAGTGGTTCTCTATGCTGGTCAGTAAGGCAAATTTAAGGAAGTATATACCTGGGACTCTTTGGTGGGACACACAAGTAACTCACAAGATGGAGACTGGACCTTCGTCTCTCCTTGAGGTAGAAGGAAGAACCTTCACCCATCCTCTGAAGTGCCCCTTCGTAACAGACGTATGGTGTTGGAGATTTCTTACCGAGAGGCACTGAAGCACCCATTTGCCATCCAGATAATTTCTCTAGACACGTGTGCTGGCTGCCAGGATCTTGTGTATTTCTGACAACACTGACAGACTTCTGAGCCTGGTGAACCCTACAGATTATCTACTGCTCCATGTAGGGTCTAACAGTACTGTAACAAAGCAACTTGGAACCATCAGAAGAGATTGTATTACCCTGGTATCAATGTTACAAGGATTGGCAGCACAGGTGGTGTCCTCCTCTATCCTCTCAGTCAGGGGAAGAGGTCCAGGATGGAGGACAGCAACAGGTGAACGCCTGGCTGTGTTGATGTTGCTATACTCAAAATTTTTGTTTCTGTGATCATGGATATACCTTTGAGAAGCTGTGTCTGTTGGGAGTTGATGGGAACAAGTGTCTCTTTACCAATAAGCTGGCCAAACCTATAAGGCTGGCTTTAAATTTTGCTTAGTAGAAGTTTTGACTTAGCAGGGATGGAGTTTTGAGCAAAAGAGAAGAGCCAGGGGCTGCTGACATATTAGGAACCAATAGGGAACACCTATGAAATGCCTCAAAGAAATGTGGTTTGCTCCTCCAAAAAGGTGACACAGGCTGCAGCCCGAGTGAAGTGTCTCTGTACCAACGCACATAACATGGGTAACAAACAGGAGGAACTGGAAGTCACTGGCTATGAAATGTTCAGAAGAGAAAGGCAAGGAAGTAGAGGCAGCAGGGTTTTCCCTATATAAAAAAAAAAAAAGTATTGATAGTGCAGAGCTGTCATTGAAAAAAAATGAAAAAACGGAGTAGAGTCAGAATGCTGAATTTTGGGAGAGTAAGCTTTTAGTCCTTTAAGGAATTTGTGGATGGGACTCACTGGGAAACTGCCCTCAAGGATAAAGGAGCAGAACAAAGCTATTTAAGGACATCTTTCTTAGAGCATCAGAGGTTTTGATTCCCATGTGTAAGAAAACGGGCAAGGAAGGCAGGAAAACAAGCACGGCTGAGTAAGGACCCCCTGCTTGAACTAAAATGTGAGAAGGAAATGCACAGGCTGTGGAACCAGGTTTATGTAGCTTGGGAAGAATATGGAAATGCTGCCTGGACATGTAGGGGTGGTATCAGGAAAGCTAAGGTACAGCTGGAGGGGAATTTGGCAAGAAATTCGTTACAATGAGGGTGGTGAGACAAGTTGCCCAGAGAAGCTGTGGGCGCGCTGTTCATGGAAGTGTTCAAAGTTAGGTTGGACAAGGCTTGAGCAACCTGATCTAACAATATATGTCCCTGTGCTGTGTCAGGAATGATCTTTAAAGGTACTTTCCAGCCTGAGCTGTTCTATTGATTCTCTATCTAATAATTCTCAAAAAGCATAGTTTCATAGCTTTCATGGAAGTATTAAATTGTATTTTATCTTAACAAACAGAACTTTTAATTGTTTCTTACATGGGTCATCAATCTAGACTTTACTGACTGTAAGATCTGAGTGCGTATTACAGCACTGAATGCTTAGTTTGAACATCTTAGTGTCTTGTTAGTGTTTACTAAAGGTTTTCATTGTTTAGCATTGCCTCTTGAAATATTCAGTCTTTTGATTCTAGTGATAGAAAAGTAACTCAAGTTGGTTCAAAAATGAAGTAATTCAAAAAACCGCCAAGGAAAAATATCAAGAGTTGAAGGAAAGTATTATTGTTAGCATGAGTAGCAATGAGGAACAGTTCTGCATTGAGGCTGGGATATTTCTGATGAGATCGATGTAGAAAAGGACTTTAGTCCCCGGTGACCATCCTTGAAAAGAGACAGGAAACATCTGTGCATGACGCAATAGTTTGTGAACACGGAATTTATTTAAAGGAGATTATTTTGCCTGACAGTGTCGAAGGAAACAATTTCCACTGTGTAAATTATTAAGACTGATTACTTTGAGAGCTGTTATTTGTACGTAATCTGCTAAATTAAGCCAAGGTTGTCTAAATATGTATTTCAGTTTTCTGGCATCACTTGGGTTTTGTAACATGGCTTCAGACTTGATAGAATTTAATTTATTCCTAGGAAAGTTAACAAAATAGCTCAGAAACAGCAAAGATACAGTTCTTTTGGCTGTATTGCGTATTAGCGTGTTGATATACACAGCAATAAGATGCGCTGGCCGAGGCTACCATTTGTACTTTAGCATTGCGAATGCAGTATTTAAGAATACAGTGGCCACTGTAATCTTAAATATTTACCTCAGTGGTTAGGAGATAAAAATTCTCTGGTAACTGTTGGCTTACTCTGTGTGTGTGTGTGTGTGTATGTCTGTGTGTATTCTTAGTTTATTAAGCACACCCAGTAGCAGAGCAGACCTGCATGCCTTTGTTTGTACCACAGCCTTCTTATTTTTGTTGTGTAGTGCTTATCCCATCCTGCTTTTACGCTGTCAGGATGTTGATGCCCGTTTCCTAATATTAAGCATTATCGTTTTTCTTCTTCTCAGACTGTGCTGAAGATGGTATATGAGGAGAGCCGCAAAATATTGGCTTTATCAGAACATCCCTTTGGTTTGAGGGAGCTGAAAAATGTTCTTCAGACCAGAGCAGTGGTGGAGGGATGGCAGAAGGAGGGCTTAGCTCTGCTGGATGCTATACAGTCACTGAAGGATTACCTTAGCAATGTGGCAGATAGAGGAGACAAGGTATGAGAATAAAAATATCATTTAAAGCAAGGTAACCAGTTTTTTAGATATACAGAAATGTATATTATCTATACATAACATGTGTGTTGTGTGTATGTATGAGGAGAAAGGATTTCTTTCTCAGATTTGAACAAGCCTCTTTAAACACCTTTGATCTGCTTAAGTTAACAGATAAGTATTACACAGTAATGACATAGAAGATAGTAGGTTAGAAATTGAGATGCCATTTAAAAAACATATTTTTAACAGGAATTTTCAGGTATTGCTACTGACTGGAGAGGAGAGCTTCTGCAAGCAGTACAGAGCGTGTTTGAGAAGGAGAGAAATGTGTTGCAAATTGACTTGAAGTCTCATTTCTCCAATTGTGGGTCTGGTGATGAAGGTTCAGTAGTGGAAAAACTGGAGTTTATCATGAAGCAACAAGTAAGAAAACCTCTTTAAGTGTTACGCTTGTAAAACACTCCTTTTATTCCCTCTTTTAAAGATTTTTACGGTTTCATTATTTCCTTCATTAAATCATGGCTTGTGCATTAATTCAGATTGGGATCAGTAGACTTTTACAGCCTGTGTTTTGGGTACCATTTTTCTCAAACTTTGTATATTGTGTTACAAAGCTTATTGAGTATTTTAGCTAGCAGCTAGAAAGACTGTGATATTGAGAAGGAAATATTTGAGAAAAAAAAAAAAGACAAAAGGAAGAGTGCAGTATAGACCTTCAGACTTCTCAAGCAAAGGGAAGCTAACCGTTGAGCTAACTCTGAATCTCACTGGGATTTTTTTTTGCTGATTAGTATATAGTTTTTAGGCTCAGACCAGATGGTTTGTAGCACCTACTACGTGTAAACTGTTCTTAACAACTACTATTGTATCTGGAAGATAATGAAGTAGGGTTTTCCTTATTACTTAATGTTAACGTTTTGCATTAATGTGAAGCACAAAATTAGTAATTTTAAGTGCCTCTGTATAAAACTTGTACTGCAAGGGTTTTTCTAAGGTTCGTCCTTACAGAAAATGTGGGAATAACCTTGTGGATTTAATAGTACTTGCTTTGTTTTCAGGAGGAACAGAGGCAGATGTTTGTAGAGCACCTTTTCTCCTCGGACCGGAACAGCTTGCTTTCTGAAGTCCAGGACCTCCGGGCTCAGCTACGTATGGCACATCTTCAGAACCAGGAGAAGCTACAGCAGTTACAGGAAACCCTCACCAATGTGGAAGATCATGGGAGCAAACAAGAACACCTCCTTCGGAGGAAAGGTAGTTATCGCTAGGCTCTTGTTATCTGCTTTTCCAGGTCATTTCTTCCTTTTTTTTTTTTTTTGGCCTGTAAGACAAAAGACAAAAAAGACCGTTTTGTAAAGAAGCAGATACTGTACAATTATTCAGCTTTACTAATGCACTCAGGTTCCCTTTGATTTTTAGCGGAGGAAGGAATTCTTCTTTCTGATATTGGTAGTTAAGTAAAATCTGTGAAAAGTAAAGAGAAAGATAAAGAGTCAGTTCTACTGCTTTGGGTTACTTTGTTAAATAGTGTATACGTGTAGAAAACCTGTCAAGGATAATAAAATACCATTGTTGGTTTTCAGGAAATTCTTATATATATGTTTGCTAGTAAATGGATGGGTTTGCTCAGCAAGGTTTAAAAGCTGTTAGTAACAGGTTACTTGACAATTTATTGCAGTAGCTCTCGTAGTCTCACCTGGCTTTCCTGTTCTCATTTCCTGCTCTCAGCAGAGCTGTAGCATGGGTGTGCATCTCTGAATCCTCCAGACAAGAACACTTTAATACAGCTCATCTTTTTTTTTTTTTTTTTCCCCTCCCAGTTTGAGCTGATAGCATTGTCGAGTTCTCTGTAATACAAATAACTTCACATTTTCGTATCCTAGTTGAATTATTAGAGTATAAGCTTCAGGAAGAAAAATCTGTCGTAAGTGATTTGCACAACACCCTGTCTGAGGAGCAGAAGAGAGCGTCTGAAACATGTGATCTCCTGCATCAAGAAAAAGCAGCCCTGAAATCGGAGCTTTTTGAAAGTAAGCAAGAGAACGAAAGGCTGCAGAAATCCCTAGAAGAGCTTCAGAAGGAAATAAGCCAGTTACGGTGAGAAGTAGATTTATTGATTTATTCTACTTATCAACATGTCTGAAAGAGCTTTATACTCATTGCATCCGCAAATGACTTAGCACTTGGAAAGGCAAGGAGGAGAACAAACCTCTCACTTTACTGTGGATATGTTCATTTTTCTTTACGAGCTGCTTACATTTATTTACTCTTCGATTCAAATTTGCATACCTTTTCTGTAGCCTTGACCAGAAGGTTGTGGAAATAAGTGCACATTGTGTGCGTGTACTGAAAGTGAAATGACTAGATCCCTGTATCCCTGATGTACCCCACTTTGGCAGCTTTTGTCTTAGTCTTTGGGTTGGTACTTGGGTTTACCTGTCATCTTGTGCATGGTTCCCTCCCCCTGCTCCCACCTACTTCCTAGAGTATGCCAATTTTTTTTTCTTTCCTCTCACAGGGCAACAGTTTTGCTCTGCCAGGATAGATAACTTCTCCCTATCTCTTAATTGTTACTAAATAGAGCAATTCTGGCTTTGCTTGCAGGGAGATAATTTTCTATGCACATGCTAAATAGCTGTGACTTGAAAACTGTTCCTCTTTAGAAAGAGCAGAGGCCATCTTAAACAAATGAATAGACCAATTTACAAAATATCCCAAAATGTCTTGTTTGTGTTGCTGCTGAAGGATGTTCTGTTCTGCAGTAGACAGAAGTGTCATTTTGAACTTTGCAGTTCTGAATTGGAAAAAAAAGAAAAGGATTTGACAGCTGCTCTTGAAGACTTGCAGACTGAACGTTTGAAGGAGGCTGAGCTACAAGGTTTGTTTGAGGAACAACAGCTTCAGCATAAGAAAGCAGAAGGTGAAAAGACAAAGGCCTTGGAGGTAATGCCCTACATCTCAGTGCTTCAGTTCACCTGTTGGTTCATTAAATTAATTAACAGGTTATTTTTTTCAGTCTTTTTCATGTTTTGTTTAATTGTTTAAAAAAAACACCTCAAGCTTGAACCGAATGTGCATAGCATTTATTTTGTTTTCACAAAACTAAAGCTTTCGGTTACCCTCTTTAGTTGCACACGCAAAAATAAGCAAGTTCTATGCTTTTTTTTCTTCTTCTAAGTGTTTTTGGAGCCTTACACTTTGATATTCTTGGGATTGATTTTGTACTGCCCCTTACTCTGTAGGTAGAGCCAGATTCTACAGTTGTGTGACTGCAACCTTTGTTCCAGAGCAAATGTGCTGTGAGGATGTAATGTGTATCATCAACTGAGACTGTAAAGGAAACCACCCAATGATACATATGCCTGGCAGAGAGTAACTGGAGCCTTTCCTGTATAACATGTATTTTGCGGGGTTAACCAAATTCTTTTTGTTCCCTTTCTTCTAAATGGAACAGAAAAGAAATTAACAGCTTGCTTTTTGTTACTGTGATAGCGATGATTCAGTTCATGTAAAAGGCCAACAGTGACTGGAAAAGGATGAAGATTTAGCATGAGCCTTTTTTAAACCTAAAAACCAAAACCAGCCTAGAATCATAGAGTGTTTGGGGTTGGAAGGGACCTCTAGGGATCATCTAGTCCAACTCCCCTGCCAGAGCAGGATCCCCCAGGGCGGCCACACAGGAACACATCCAGGCAGGTTTTGAAAGTCTCCAGAGGAGGAGACTCTACAATCTCTCAAGACTAAACAGCCCCAGTTCTCGGTCTGCCTTTATAGGAGAGATGTTCAAGTCCCTTAATCATCCTCGCAGCTCTCCGCTGGACTCTCTCCAGTAGGTCCCCGTCTCTCTAATTCAAGAGCCCAAACCTGGGCACAGCATTCCAGGTGTGGTGTCACCAGGGCAGAGCAGAGGGAGAGGAGAAGCTCCTAGACCTGCTGGACACACTTTTGTTAATGCACCCCAGGATCCTATTGGCCCTCTTGGCCACAAGGGCACATTGGCCCATGAACAACTTACTGTCCACTAGGACTCCAATCAGATTACTCCAAACCAATTGTAGTTAAATACCCTATGTGAGAAAGCACGATTCTGACACTATTTTCCTGTAGTCAGGCCTCTCACTTCGTGTTTAAGTTTGTGGGTGATTTTTGTTACTATTTGCATGGTAGGACATGGTGCTAACATCCTCTAGCTTGTAAAAAGACTGCTTCTGCAGATTTAGGCAAGACAAAGAGAGAAGTGCATTGCCCCAGGTGTAACTGTGCGTCAAATTAAACCATTTACAGTTCACGTTGCAGCAGTCTTTCATTCCCAAATCGTCCCTTGAAGCCCTACTATGGGAAACTGATGTCACTCAGCATCTGACCTGCTTTCTTATGAGATCAGGGGAGAGGTGGTGCTGGCTGGGAGGACAGGGCAGAACCTCCTGCTGGGAGAACAGCAATGCTGGCTCTGACGGCAAGTGCCCTGGGTTGGTCCCTTCAGTCACTCTCTTTCCTTCTGAAGAGAGGCTGGCTCCCAAAAAGGACCTAAGATGGATTATTTTTACCAGCCTATGCTGTGTGCATTAAACACACTCTAAAAGCCAGAGGTTTTACATCTACTTTTATTGCTTAGATTTTTGGTTTGTTTTAAATCAACGTTGGCTATTTCTGCTTCAGATCATGGAATCACAGAATGGCCTAAGTTGGAAAGGACCTTAGAGACCATCTAATCCAACCCCCCTGCCGTGAGCAGGGACGCCTCTCAACTAGATGAAGGCTACTCGAGGCCTTGAACACCTCCAGGGAGGGGGCATCCACAGCTTCTCTGGACAATTTATTCCAAAGTCTTACCACCCTTGTACTGAAGAATTTCTTCTTAAGATCTAATCTAAATCTATTCTCCTTCAACTTAAACCCATTTCCCCTTGTCCTGTCAGTGGACACTCTTGTAAAAAAGTGATTGAGTGATGAAAGGGTAGTGATTTCCTAATGAGGGTCTTACTAATTGAAAAAATAACAGACTAAGAAATATTTTAACATTGCAATCTTTAGTTTTATTTGGTGTTATGTTGCTAAAAAGCACGCTTCTGACACTTGTAATTAAAAAAAACAAACCTTGTAATTTTAAGTTAGACTTTTTAGTACTTGAACTGCTCCAGTTCAGTCTTTAATTTCTTCCTGGGTAAAACAGGTGGTTGAAAATTGCCAAATGCCAGCCTGCACACAAAGGAGTTTGTACTGGGCTATTAATATGTGCTTTCCGGTTTTGAACAGGAGCTGCAGGCTGCCTTGGAGTTGCAGTCAGTGCAGAACAGCCAGCTGTCCGTATCTCTAGAGCATGAGCAAACGGTAAATCATAATCTCCGCAAGGAACTTCAGATTGAGCACTCCCGCTGTGAAGCGTTGCTGTCCCAGGAACACAGCAAACTGTTGGAGCTACAGAGAAATTTGGATGCTGAGAAAAACCGTTCGTTTGAGCTCCTGAACTCCTTGAATCGTGAGCGCGTTTTGACAGAACAGCTGAGCATGAGGGTGAAAGAAGGTGCTTCTGGTCAGCACAGGGAGTCACTGCTGGAACAAGCTGTTGTTCGAGAGCTGCAAGCTCAGCTGGAAGAAGAGAGGTCCCGAACTATCGAGCTGGCTGCTGTTATTGAGAAAATGCACCAGAAGGCCATTCGTTCCAAAAGGCAGCTAGAGCCTGTCGTACAGTTGTGCTATGAAGAAACCCAGAAGGAGAGAGAGGTCAGTGACAAACTGCGAGCTATGCTGGAATCTCTTCAGGATCAGAAGCAAGAGGTAATCCGTTCCTTAGAGGCCCAGAAGGAAAGAGAGGCGAAGCTGAAAGCTGACTGGGAACAACTGCAGTCACTCTTCAAGATAATGAAAGAGCAAGATAAAAACAAGAAAGAGGAGAGAGAAAGAGAGCGGAGACAGCAGCAACAACTAGAGCTAGGGAAACTGAAGGACTGGCAGAGAGATCAAGAGAGACTGGTGAGAATGCCACTGCAAGCCTTGCCTTACATTGAAATAGCCACAAAGTGGGATTGAACCCTGTGGGAGGTGTTCTTTAATTGAATTGTTTCCTTCTCTTAAAGCATTCTGAAGAACACATTCGATGAGCTTTTCTCCTGCATTTCTAAAATGCAGCTGGTTTTAAGTGTTTGGGTCTGGGTTTGTTTCCAGAAGTTGACCTTTGCATCTTTGCCTATGCTGGGAATTGCCAGTTGTTAACAGATGGAGAAGAATATGGCTTAAATGCAGAATAGAACCAAACTACGTTTCATGTCATTGCCCTTATTTTGAGCTGAGCTCCTGGTAATGGCTTGCAACAGTATCAGTTTCACCCTTCTTGTTTCTCAGCTCCTTCACTTTCATTAGAGGAGGAGGGAGGCTTTGCAGGCTCTCTGGAGACTTGTCAGTCACTGTGTCTGGAAATGGATAGAGAAAATGCCCACTCCAGGGTTATTAAAAGGCTTCCTGCTGGCCCTGGAAGGCAGGATTGTAAGTCTTCCCCTGTAAGAGCTCTGTGTTAAGGAACACTGAGATGGATATGCTACTTAGGTCTGATGCTGTGTGTATAAAAAACAAAACAAAACATTTATGTATGTAAATGTGTGTGTGTGTATACGTGTAAGATGCAATTAACTACTAT
Source organism: Trogon surrucura (assembly GCA_020746105.1). Classification (NCBI taxonomy): domain Eukaryota; kingdom Metazoa; phylum Chordata; class Aves; order Trogoniformes; family Trogonidae; genus Trogon; species Trogon surrucura. The sequence continues at coordinate 45,662,054 of CM036621.1, read as the reverse complement.
TTGTTGTTTAAATAGCAAAACTTGGAACAACAACATAAGAGGGATGAACAAAGAATTAAAGAGCTGCAGGAAATACTGGCAACATTAGAAGAAAGAGAAAGAAATCTCACATCTCCAAACTGTCAGCAAGAACCGTTGTGTACCTTAAACAAAGATCGAAATGCCAGACAGGCTGTGATAAAAGAAGCTGAAAAACTGCGTTTGCAGCAGCAGCAACAGCTAGAGAACATGAGGCAGCAGTTGCTGTTTGTAGCTGGGCACCTGAATGAGTTCATACATAAAACTGTAGATAAGTGAGTAGCTGTTCATGAAATTCCATTCTGCTTCTGAACATGTGTGGGTCATGGCTGAGAGCCCTGTGCTCAAGGGAGTGAGTGGTACATCTGCTTACAAGACCTTTTGTGAAACCGTGGTTTCATGGTGGCAGCAGACTCTGGTTATTGTCATCTCACTGCAGCCTTTCCCATTAGAAGTTTGTGTGCCTGTGTTTGAACTAGGTTTGTGAAGTGACCCCGCTTAAAAAGAACAACTAAAAAAACCCACTTGCCAAACAAACAAAAAAAAGAAACCTTACGGGAAAGAATAATTTGATAGTTTGGCACCAGGAGCATTCTGATTAGACACCAATTAAAAAAAAAAAGTTAATCAACCCATCAGTGTGTTTAGAATGGGAAACTCCATTGAGCATGGCAGGGAAAAACTAGGCATTGGGAAGGAGTGCCCAAGTAGCAGTAATTTCTTACTACTTTGGCCACAGAGTAAAATACTAGAGATGTTTTGCTGCAGCCTGAATTTGCATGATAGAATTTCAAACTCATACGAAATACTTCTGAATAAATCCTATGCAGCACTATTCTGCTCTTAAAAATAATAAAAAAACAACTTGCTAACTTCTGTGTGTATCCGTAGCATTTTGTGTAATAAATAGTGCATAAGTAGAGTCTCAAAACCTAAAGGTTATCCAGTGGGGAGAAGGAATCAAATGTATGTTAGCATTACTACAAATCAACCTGATACTGAAAAAGTATTTGTGTTTAACAGAACAGTTAACACTTGGTCTGCATCGAATGACGAAGCTGTAGCCTCTTTGCTTCAGACATTAAAGGAACTAAAATCAGATTTATTGTCTCCTCCTGCATCTCAGGTAAGGAAAACAGAATATATTTGTTGATTATCAGTAAATTGTTCTATATTCTTAAGGTTGCAGTACACATGAAGTTGATATTTTTTTTCCCTCCCCTTTTTTTTAGTAAAACAATCTGAGGAAAATTGTGGTTTGTATTCTTATATTCATACTGTCATTAACATATTCTAGGGTCAGACTCTTAATTTTTTGCTGTATTGCAATCTGCTTCTGATGCCTTTTTTTTTTTTTTAGATATGTAATATGTCGAAGGATGTAAAATCCTGCAGTGTGTTGCTGCCGCTTCTGTAGGTGTCCAGAGACAGTTGCTTTTCAGCAAATTGTCAAGTAATTTTCAAAAAGTGCAACAGTAGTTTGTCATCTCAGGAGAGGTGTTTTGACTGATGTTTGCAGTATTGCAGATATTTTGTACAAGCCTAGGGATTATCAAACACTGAGCTCTGGTGTCTTGATACAAAATACATCCTAAAAACACAGCTATTAGGTTCCACGTTATTCACCAGATAACTTTGCCCTGCCATTTATGTCTTTCTCTTGTAATAGAGAAAGAAATCTTCAACCACATCCCAGCCAAAATTTGAGGATTTAGGGCTAGCAGAGCTGGCTCTTGTTGGATTCAGCCTCTCTTGTTCCCTGACCTGCTTGATAGCAGATGCCCAGAAAACACACCTTGGGTTCTAACTGTCTAGTACATGAAGAGGCTTTTGTAACTTGTGTTGTTCTGCTGCGCGCTGTGATACAAGCCTGACGTATGCCAGGCGGGCTTGACATAGCGCAAACTCTCCCTGTGCCCAGCTCTCACCTGTGCACGCACGGAGGCGGTTGCCAAATGGCTCATCCCCAGCCTTGAGGACGGGCATGGAACCTCTTCTCAAGCAGGTGTTGGTGGAGTTAAGCCTTCCCCTCACAAAGCTTCAGAGCCCTCTGCTGTGCACAGAACGCTCAGAGAGCCTGTGGGGAGAACCAGACAACCTTATGGCTTCAATTAAAGCCGGCTTAGCAGAACTCCCGCCAGAGCTGAGCTGTTTTTCTGGATCAGCTCCCTCCAAGGTGTTACTTTACAGGAAAAGAAAAAATAATTTAGGCTGGTTTGTTTGGCTTCTCATGCCGTTAGGTCTTCTGCGTTAGAAACTCTCTTGCAAATGCCTTTTACAGCTTCTAGGTTTTCCAGGCTCTCATCACCATCAGCTAGCAGGCTTCTTAACATTAAACCAGAGAATGCCCTGCCGAGTAGTATTCCTTTCTCTTGTTTGACTAGACTCTGCAATTGCCTTCTCCAGGGACTGTGACTACACTAAAATGATGCGACTCAAGTTTTCTGACTGAAGTTTGTTTGGTTTGTTTTGCTTTTTACAAAAAAGAATTTAGTGGAGCACTCAAGATGTATGCCTTTCTATAGCTTAGAGAGCAAAAACTCTGCCTTGATATCCTTTCTTCTGTACGTGCAAACATTCTCCCCCCTCTGCTTTCTTTTCAGGCTTTGATTTTTTTTTTTTTTTTTTTCCAAAATCACCTTGTGTTTCAGTCTCCTCCCTGAATTTCTTCTTCCTTTAAGGTACTAAATCACATGCTCCGGAGACCAAAGGAATTTATTGGTGTTACCTTCTTGAGTTCCTCTAAATCGGGGACTATTAGACAGGAAAACTGTCAAAATGCTAAAATAAAAAAAAAAAAAATCTGTTCCAAAATTAATATAGAGTCAACTGGTCAAGCAAATGCCAACTGGTGCGGTAGAAATCAAGTGGGTAGATGAATCATGTAGAACTACTTCAGATATCACTAATATCTCTTACTGCCTTCAGATTGAGTGCTTGTAGGTCTGTAAGGTGATGGTATCATAGTCATTACTGGGATGCTTGCTGAGAAGGCCAATGAAAAGCATTTTTGGTCCATTTCACTCTGGTATAGACGGCTTTTGTTTCCCACGTTTAAATATTCTTAATGATACTTATCTGAAGCGTGATTTGTGTCGAAAGTCCTTATCTCTGACCTTGTTCTGCAAATGTTCTGAGCAATCTCAGTGTGTGCACAACTGCCGTTTGTTGCTGTGTGTATCGCAGGAGGTAAAAATACGTGGATGGCTGTCGTTTATTGAACTTTATTATAAAATATTTCTTTTACTTGAGAAATCACGCTTGATAAATGTAAATGACGCTTGTTCATATGTCAAGGTTTTCCCAAGAAAGAAGTTCTGAAAAAATTCAAACTGTCCCTTCCAATCCCTAACATTCTATGATTCTATGATTCTATGATTCTATGATAAGCTGCCCGCAGAAATTGGGGTCAGTTGTGTGTACTGGCTTCTCTAATGCATAGGTTTTATTTCAAGGGATAAAACATTATTAATTGCCTCAAAGTATCTTTTTATTTCTCTTGTGATCTGCTGCATCACGCGCTGACGTAACTGTTGACCTTTAATTGGTAGTTGATATGAAGAGGGTTATTAAAGCAGAACTTCCGCAAAGAATTGGACCTGGAGTTGTGAGTCTCATTCCTATAAGAGCTGACTTACCACAAAACTGAATTTCTCAGAATTGAACGTGGTTTTTCAGAATTGACTTCTGTAGATGCTTCACAACATCTTTTTATACACAGACATCTTTTTTTTTCGCAGATTCTATGCTGCTTGTGGATGTGGAAGAAAGCCAGATGATTAGTTTCCATTTCCAAATGTTTGAGAGAGTCTTTGTTGTTAGAGGGAATAGGATTCCTGTAAAGCTGATCAGGCAGACCTGTAGAGAAGGGGTAGCTTGGTTAACAATTAATTGGATGCTTCTTAAGAAGGGTTGCTTTTGTGTTTCAGTTTCCCATTCAGCTGAATGTCATTGTTGGTTTTCAGGCTTACTATTTTTATGGTTTAGCTTGTCTGTAAAATTAGGTTATTACTTGGTTTGGGATGTTTGGTTGTGGAAGTAATGTGAAAGACCATCATGGTTCACTTCCTTTGGGTTTCGTTTTTAGGTCAGATCTACAGGTGATACTGACCCTTTTCAAGAACTGGAAAGAGACTCTTGGCAGAGAGAGAGAAACATTTTGCAGAATGCACCAAAACAGGCTGAATCCAAACTGACTAAAGCGGCTGTTGAAATTGAAAAGAAACCGGTGGCAGAAACTTCCAGTCCTAAGGTAAAACGATTGCGATGGCCCGTCTGGAGCTTGGTGAGCCAGCCGTGGTATAGCCGTGAGCATGGCGTTTAAACCTCCGGCGTTTGGTTTGCTTTTGCTGTCTTGCCCATTGTACAGATTCGCTGTGTGAGAACTGTTACTAACTCAAGACCAAAAAAAACCTCTGGAGAGTTCAGTCCTTGGCAGTATTGTTCTTGGGTATTGCCTAAGGCATTAATGTCACATGTAGAACAGGTAATTTAGTAATTCTGGTGGGCGTTTGGGGGGGGGTTGTTTGTTTTGGTTTGTTTTTTTTTTATTATTTTTAAGAAATATGATAAAAGTTGCGGTTACACAGAAAGCAGGAAGTGTACAGCTCAAATTTCTCAGGATATATGTAGGACTGTGGCATTTAGCTTAAATTTATTTGTAATCTTTTTCATTTGCTATTTTAAAAGGTCATTCTATAGATGAACAGTTTTATAAACTGCATGTGTCCCTCACTGGAAAAGTTACAAAGGAGCTTTCTTCATGTTAGACAGGAACTTGCACCAAAAGTAAAATAGCTCTTTAGAATCCCTTCCTACTCTTAAATGAGACGGAGATACAGATTTCTTGTTTAAGCATGAAAATATCAAGCATCCATTATTTTTACCTTTTTCCCCCCTAATCTTATTCCTCTGACACATTTAATTGTAATCAAGTCTAATGGGCATTTATCCTAACGTGCTTTCTAGTTCATATTTTTTTAAAGCAGATGTTCTTTTCTTTGTTAAAGAGTTAAACTCTTAAAGTTTTCTATGAGACATTCGGGATATTTAGGTCAGTCTGACACTCCAAACTCAGGTGCTTTTTTGCAGTGTATAGAATTGTTACGATTGCCCCTGTGTCTGCAGTAGGGATGTTTCATGTGAAGATAGGTTGTTTGTGGCTGCATTTTTGCACACTAACCAATAACTACACCAAAATTCTCTAGCCCAGCCATGACTTGATAAACATACAGAAATTGAGTAGACTTGGTACAAGCCTTCATGTACAGTTTCCAAACTGCCAGAGTATAAGCCTGCTACTTTGCACCAAAACTGGCCGAGTCACAGAGTCTCTTATAAAAATACTTGCTCAAAATTTCATTTTATTAGGGACCAGTTAAGCAATCTGGACATCCATAAATCCAGGGGTCCAGACGGGATGCATCCACGGGTGCTGAGGGAGCTGGCTGATGTCATTGCTAGACCACTCTCCATCATCTTTGCCAAGTCTTGGGAGACGGGAGAGGTGCCTGAGGACTGGAGGGAAGCAAATGTCACTCCAGTCTTCAAAAAGGGCAAGAAGGAGGACCCGGGTAACTATAGACCGGTCAGCCTCACCTCCATCCCTGGGAAAGTGATGGAACGACTTATCCTTGGTGCCATCTCAAGGCATATCAGGGATAAGAGGGTCATTAGAGACAGTCAACATGGCTTCACCAAAGGGAAGTCGTGCTTGACTAACCTCATAGCCTTTTATGAGGATATAACAAGGTGGATAGATGATGGCAGAGCGGTGGATGTGGTCTACCTTGACTTCAGTAAAGCATTTGATACAGTCTCCCACAGCATCCTTGCTGCTAAACTGAGGAAGTGTGGTCTAGACTCTCGGGTAGTGAGGTGGACTGTGAACTGGCTGAGGGGAAGAAGCCAAAGAGTTTTGGTCAATGGGGCGGAGTCTGGTTGGAGACCTGTATCCAGTGGAGTGCCTCAAGGGTCGGTACTGGGACCAGTATTATTCAATATATTCATCGATGACTTGGATGAGGGACTAGAGAGTACTATCAGCAAATTTGCTGATGACACCAAGCTGGGAGGAGTGGCTGACACACCAGAAGGCTGTGCTGCCATCCAGCGAGACCTGGACAGGCTGGAGAGTTGGGCGGGGAAAAATTTAATGAAATATAACAAGGGTAAATGTAGGGTCTTGCATCTGGGTAGGAACAACCCCAGGTTCCAGTATAAGTTGGGGAATGACTTATTAGAGAGTAGTGTAGGGGAAAGGGACCTGGGAGTCTTGGTGGACAGCAGGATGGCCATGAGCCAGCACTGTGCCCTTGTGGCCAGGAAGGCCAATGGCATCCTGGGTATTAGAAGGGGGGTGGTTAGTAGGTCGAGAGAGGTTCTCCTTCCCCTCTACTGCCCTGGTGAGACCCCATCTGGAATACTGTGTCCAGTTCTGGGCCCCTCAGTTCAAGAAAGACAGGGAACTGCTGGAGAGAGTCCAGCACAGGGCAACTAGGATGATTAAGGGAGTGGAGCATCTCCCTTATGAGAAAAGACTGAAGGAGCTGGGGCTCTTTAGTTTGGAGAAGAGGAGGCTGAGGGGTGACCTCATTAATGTTTACAAATATATCAAGGGTGAGTGTCACGAGGATGGAGCCAGGCTCTTCTCGGTGACAACCACTGATAGGACAAGGGGTAATGGGCTGAAACTGGAACATAAGAGGTTCCGCTTAAACTCGAGAAGAAACTTCTTCTCAGTGAGGGTGACGGAGCCCTGGAACAGGCTGCCCAGAGAGGTTGTGGAGTCTCCTTCTCTGGAGACATTCAAGACCTGCCTGGACACGTTCCTGTGTGGCATAGTCTAGGCATTCCTGCTCTGGCAGGGGGATTGGACTTGATGATCTTTCGAGGTCCCTTCCAATCTCTAACATTCTATGATTCTATGATTCTATGAAATGTACATGCCTATACTTAAAAATTATTACCAACTATCTCCAATTTTGTAAAGTAAAATATGTTTTAGCTACCCATACCCAACCAAGCTATGGGAGATACTTCTAGAAAAACTAACTTTTTTTGAGCTTTGTGCAGCTAAATTGTAACAGATTGATTTTATTTTTTAGAAAATTTATTTTCTTTTGCCTTTTTTACTTTCTCCAGTGGCAGAGATTATATAAGAAGTACCTCAGAGCGGAGAGCTTTAGAAAGGCTCTAGTTTATCAGAAGAAATACCTCTTGCTGCTTCTTGGTGGCTTCCAGGACTGTGAGCAAGCAACCCTCTCACTAATAGCGCGAATGGGAATCTACCCCTCACCTGCAGACCTGCCGCTTTCTGGATCACGTTCCCGTCCTTTTACCAAGTTCAGATGTGCCGTCAGGGCAGTCATCGCTATATCGAGGTAAAGCCAGAACATCCGCTGTCTCTCATACATAGGGTTTTCTTGGAAATTCTAAGAATTGATGGTTCCCATGGTTTATCCTACATAATTATTACGCAAAAGCTATCTCCCAAACTAGCTCGAACATCGCTTCTTAGCTGTAACTGAGCTGTAACTTGCAGAATCGGCACTAAGTCAGATGCGTAATAAACTAAGGATTTACAAAAAGCTGCATCTGTCTTGAGAGAGATCCAGTGCAACCTACTTGAGAATCAATGCACAACCATTACAACCTGGTATCTTTTCAGGTTTGATCCTTTTCAGGCTCGCTGGATAGTCTGTCTTGTGTCAGAATGTGATCACCTCACCAGTGGTGGTTTTGCTCTCTTGAATCCAGTAGCCTGGTTCATTGGGTATGATTCTGTCATACTCTGTCACTTACTATCAGATGGATTTTGTTAGCTGTGCTTGGGACAGTATGCCACCTCATAATGGCTTTCGAGTCTGTTTAATGAAAAGAATATTTTTAAATGTGATAGGTGGTCACTTCTAAGCAATTTCCTCATGTAGTTAAAGTGATTACATGCAAGGTTAAGAATTTCAAGAGATGGCACAGGATGTCTTTAGACTATCTTTAACATGGATGCTAGAGTGATAGCAATATCAAAGGACAGAGGGACAGTGGCCTCCAAACTAGTGCTCTGAGGCAGCAAGGGCAGCCGAAGAACTCTTTGTCAATTAGAGGTGGAGTGGAGGAGCAGTGCCAAAACAAGCAAACCTTTCCAGCAGATTATTGCAGAGTGAAATGGGATAAGCCAGCATTCCAAAGACTGAAGTGGAAGAATTCTTCCTCCACTCCTGCAAGGATTGTTACTTCTGTTGTTTAATATGTTTCATGCCAACAAAGAGTTTAATATTAAAATTCAGTGTATTTTTGCTTATTTTTTAAAATATTGTACGAATTTATTTGATACTAAGGTTAAAGTTTTTGGTGAAAAAATGGAACAGATTTAACAAGAAGAGCGCACAGGATGAAACCATTTCTCACACCATAGGAGGTAATGCAGGTAAGCAATTTGGATAAGTACATTTTTTTGATCATAATTTTTTAGTGATGCATTTCATTTGAAAACAAAACTGAAAAAAACACCTACAGAAGTGGCAAAATCTATTCGTTAATGCAAATGTCTTTATCCATTTCCTGAACACAATTATTAGGAGTTTACAAGGATGCTGTATGAAATTGCAATTGAAAACTTTCAGTATTTATAATTTACAACAACGGTGAGCTCCTCTTCTCCTTTTATTGCAGCTGTTCAAGCTGCAAAACTGAGCCCTGTGTTTATAAAACTCATCAGAGAATTATATTTTGTACAGTTTGAGGCTACCTGTAATGGAAATCAGTGCCATGAGATATTAATAAGACAAGGATGAATACTGTTTTAGTAGTACTAAAATGGGTACATGCAACATCAAAATAAGTCTTCGGAGTGGTGTACTTGCTAGTGTTACCAGAGGTGAAAAAGGGGTTTAAGTCGTTTCAGAGAGTTTCACGAGAGACTTAATCCAAAGGCAGATTCCCCATAATATGTGCTCTGGAGTTTAAGTGCTGCCAGACTGAAGCAGAGGGATAGATGGTCTGATGCAATGCAGTGAGGACTTATGGATGAGTTAGTAAGAATTCAAACATCTTAGTGCAGTACCCAATATTGTGCTACTGTCCTTTTCTGTGTAATATTCTACTACTTGTGGCTTCTCAACACTAAACAGAATTGAGATGAAGTAGTGTGCTTTCCATTACCTGGTACTATGTAATTTTCACTGTTCTGGGATGCTGGAGATACTTTAAAGAAAAACACAGCTTCCTGCAGAAAACTATTGTGATGTGGTTCCTATGAAACTTGAATTGTGAAATGCTTGCTGGACTTTCTACCTCACTACCAAATAGCATCTTGGCAGTCTCATTAAAACCTACTTGATTTTTTTTTGTGTGATTTAAAGGACTTATCTGATGGGATTTTTCTTTTTTTTTAATGAAAACAAACCAACACACGCTCCCATCCCACCAAACCTTCACCAAACCAATAAAAAAAGATGTCTCCGTGACTCTGCTGTCTCTAAAGTTGGAGAGTGTAAGTCAACAGGAACATATAGTTAGAGCAAACAAGAAGTATTAAAATTTCTTGAAAAAATATTTTGCACAGAACGTCCCCTGTGTGGATATAGAAACAGCTACTGAAAAGGCAAGTCTGGAGAAGGAAAACAGTGCAAGTTCTCCATTTGCAGGAGCAAGTTATTCAATATTAAAATGTCAAAATTCTGTTATATCTGGTTTTAAAAAGAAAAAAAAAATAGCTAAAAAAGTAATTAGCTGTTAAAAAGCTGTTAAAAACCACACACAGTTGTACTCTGCTGTAATTCTTGTAGGATTTATTGGTTATGTTTATGATAGCCTGTTGTGAATGGTTCACAGTGCATGGGTTTTAGCTCTCTCATGTTTAACACAGCCTCTGGTGCTAGAACAGAATTTCTGGAAGAGCAGCAGCCCCCAGCTGTTCACATCAGCTCTCCCCCAACCCGAGATACAGGACTGTGCAACAGGACCAGCTCTGCAAGATTTGCGAACCACTCCCTCAGATCCTCTTACTGCTTAAACCACAGGTCAGTCTGCAAGCTCTGCTTATGTTTAATCACCCTGCTGGACAGTCTTTCATAAAAATGTAACGGCTTATTGGAGGAGGCAGTTGGACAAGAAAGGGAATTTGTTTTCTTAGATCTGGTAAATGTTTTCTTTCTTTCAGCACGCTACAGGAGAAGAAAGCTGCTCGTTTAAGTGTGTCTGATGTTCTTGGACTGAGAGCATTCCTAGTGGTGTTTCCCAGTTTAATTTGCACGAGCTTACAGGATTTAGAATGCTATGTCTCTTAGCCTTCTTTGAGGGATAATTCTTGTTGCCTTTGCTGTCCGAGTTAGACATTCATTTCTGAGCATCCTATGGAAGCGGCTCCCGTACCATATGACGGCACTGCCTTAGTGTTGGCTGCCTTTAGACTCCGCACAGGCACACAGAATTGGAGGTGGAGAACTTGTGGGGTGTGTGCTCCTGCGGTTTTCCATGAGTTATGGCCAGTTCTACACAGAAATACAACCCCAGTGACTTGGCGCTGGGTTGAATGTCACAGGTGATGTTCTGCACGGTGCTGCTGAGACAATGCCTGAGCTGCAACCTCTGTGTTTGAGTTGGAGGAAGGTGACCTTCAGTCATTACTGGCCTTGCCACTCCCAGGCTCTCCTGGGCCCCACAGTAACCTCGGGCATCACACCGTGATCCTGCACTATTACTAGTTGTAGTATCATCTCTCCCGAGCTGCTCCTTGCAGGTGGCTTTCTCCTTAAAGCAAGTATTTGCAGGAGTTCTTATGGAAAGTAACTCAGTCCCATCAGCTTGGGATGTGTTGATTTATTTTTTTTTCTTTTTCTTAACCTCCTTGCTGCATTAGAAACTTCAACCAGCAGGCAAGAATTGTCTTCCTAAAGAATAAAAGGGTAGCAAGGAATTCTGCAAAACTTTTGGAGAGTTAGAGAACTGCAAGCGGTTCCCAAAAGACTTAATTTTATGCCACCCTGTTCCTCTGTCGTGTGACTGGTTCCGACGGCCAGAAACAGTAGCTGTCAGCTTACGCATCACCAAAAGTCACCTGTGTTGTGTGGAACACGGGTATTAATAATAGTAGGCCCTGACTGGTCACTCGATGTGGCTGGGTCAGTGGTAGCTCAAACCTAATGTGGACATGAGAGAGGTTAAACAAATTCTGTTGTCACTTTTGTTTCCTGACAAAGCTATACAGAAGGAAAGGGTGAACAGGAACTGCCTTCCACTAAACAAAAGGTGTAGGGGGAAGGAATAAATCTTAACTCCAAACAGGAGTGTTTGCATGGACTGTCCCCTGCAGTGTGCATTTCTGCTGATATTTGAAATTTGTTGTTAACGTCCAGAAAGGAAATGCTGTGTACCATCTAAAGGGTCCTCTTTTTCAACCTTGTCCTTCAAGATAGCATTTTACGTGCTGAACAGGGAAGTACACACCTGGATGCACAACGACCCTCTGTGGCCAAGTGGGTCTTTTCACACTTCACCATTTAGACTTGCCTCTGCAGCTTTCTTACCTCAGGGACTTTGAGTTGTGTATCAGCAGAGACAGATTCATAGATACTCCAGCTTTTATCAAAACATACTTTCTTTTGACTCCCCTGTATAAAAAGCTCTCTAGTCTATATTATTTGATATGTATTTTTTGACAGTTGTAGTTTTTACTGTTGTTCTAGTTTGCTTTTGCACTGAATTACTGTTAAGTGAATGTAACTATTATATTTGAGAGTATGGCATGAGAAGAAGAAAATAATTTGTTTTCCTTTCAAGATTGCATCCACCCGCAAGTTCAGCTTCAGACAAGTCACTCGAGCCTATTCAGGATCCTGAACGATCACTAACAGAATACATCCATCGCTTGGAGGTTATCCAGCAAAGACTAGGGGGTGCACGACCAGGTACGAACCAACTTGTTAGCCCTCACGGCTGCCAGCACTCTGGGCTGCTTTTTGCAAGGTTTTTCAATATAGGTATCTTGCCTGTAACACTTAAAGCAAGTAACAGTCATTAATTTAATGAATAATTAGAATCGTTGGGGAGGGGGAGGAAAAAAAATTAGGTCTCTGAAATGAAACCATTTTGAGAATCTTATCTAAAATTAGTCCAAGTGTGGAATTTCTCAAAATAAGGCTGAATAATTTCATGTGGTTTCTCCCTCCTTCCCATGCCTTCTGTTATGAAGTCTAAATAAGCAAATGTTGCAGTTTAAATAAAGTTATGTTTAGAGTTAATTTGCTTTGAAGTCCAAGAGAACTATTGTAATAGCTGAACAAGGCCTTCTCTGCAGCACAAACTATAATACTTCCCTAATTTATTGGGTCTTTATGTTCCACAGCAGATTAAAAAAAAAAAATTTGGAGGCTGGTAAACACAGCGATCTAGTTCTAAGATTGATCAAAGAGCACACAAAGGACTGTAGTGGTACTTATCTCTGCTATTTAAAAAAAAACTTCCACATAATTTCTAGAATAAATTTACTTTAATGTTCTAGTTACTCATTCTTGTTACATCTTAGTTATATCACAGAAAAATCCTTGTCCCAAGGAAGAACTTACAAACTGTCATCATATCATCCCGAGATCATCTCCTATCAAGATATGATTAGATGTGTTTTCCAATGTTTTGTTATTTTTGAGACTCATGTCTAAGCCTTAACCAGTGTTCTAGTATCTCTGGATTGTGAAAAAAAAGCTGAACCTCTGGCTGCCATTTAATTTGTGCTGGACCAAATACAAAGATAACTTGTTTATACATGTAACCATCGTGTTGCAGGGGTTGCCTCCTGCTGCCTGCCTTCCCCACCACAGAGGGGAACAACAGCATAAATTAAACAGCAGCATATATTTATAATCATAGAATGGTTAAAGTTGGAAGGAACCTTGAAGATCTTCTAGTTCCAGGCCCCCTGCTGTGGGCAGGGACACCTCTCTCCCACTAGCCCAGGTTGCTCAAAGCCCCACCCAGCCTGGCCTCCAACATTTCCAGGGATGGGGCATCCACAGCCTCCTTGAGCAACGTGTTCCAGTGCTTCACCACTCTCATGGCAAAGAATTTTTGTCCTTATATCTAATCTAAATCTACAGTGCGTAATATCTATAATATCCATGCACATACAGCCCACGCTGTGGCTACGCCAGGCAAAGTTGTGCTTCTCCACATCAGTCTCAGCGGGTGACTGGGGACAACTCAAGTTGCTGACAGGGCTGGGATCGTGATGACCATGGTCCACATGGTGGTATGACACAGAGCTTCATCCCAGGCCTGCTTCCTGTGTGGAGACTCGTGAAGAGTCTGCTGAGAGCTATTCTTCCAGGTTCTTTGGAGCATGTTCCCCAAAGCTTGCGTCACCTATCCAGGTTTATGTTGCTAGTTTCCTAGTCTGAGCTAATATGGGCCACCAGGTCAGATAATGCCGTGAGTCTTTTCATCCAACCTTTATCCCTTCCATCTTCTGTTGCTGGTTCCCTCCCCGTGTTACATCTGGCTGCTCGTCCTTCACAATCAGTTTACTGTGTCATGCTGCTTTTAGTTCACTGTGGTCCTTAATCTCTAGGCAACTGAAGAGGGTCCCTTCGGAGAGCCGGCCAAGTTAACGATCATCACACCAATATGGCTACAGATCGTCCTTCCTTTATTGCTCCGGACAGCTCAATATATACAGTTCAGCAGTGTCCCCGCGCCTGCCCCTTAACAGAGTTGGTCGGTTACAGGTTTACACGCGCCAGCGTTTTATTGGGTAGTGCCATTCCACTATGCAAGCGGCTCTCGCCCCCCCTTCTCCCCCTGGGCCCAGCACCTCCAGCCAAGCATCTCGCAAAGCTCTCACAAAACAGATAAAACCTCCTCCTCCCCGTGTTCCAAGGCAGCTTCAAGGACAGAGCCTTTGTTTAGGCCTAAGCTGGGTTGTCCACGTTTTTAAAGTTATACCGCGCCTCTGCTCCACAAGAAATTCCTCTACAGGCAACCACTTGTTATCTCCTTCCACCAACCACCACCCTTGGCTCCCCATAATTTCAGCAAAAGCTGGAGAGAGGACCAGGCAGATACTTGGCTGTGGCACTATGGGAGGGCCATGTGGATTCCTTCACACATTGCCCATACACATATTATATATTTCTTTCATTAAAGCATAACCAATGTCAACTGCTGTTGCCTGGGCAGACTTGGGTCCTGTAATTGCCCTTCAGCCTTTGCCCAAACATGTGTGCCTTTATGTCAGTTGTGCCAAGATGAGGAAAATATTTGACTGTATCCAGAAAATCTCTGCCAGTCACCCGTATTCTTACTACTGGCCACTCCTCTGGTCTTTATTGTCAGCAGATCATGTCTGCAGTGTGTTTTGCAAGGCGGGAGTGGGGATTCGATCACTGATCACAGAATTAGTGACTCTTGACCCAGCAGTCAGTGTAGATGCTCACTCAAATCGCATCTGCTGCACTGGATCCTCAGCAGCGCCAGGTCTGAGTATTTAATTTATGTTGTAGGGGTGCTGTATGGTTCTTCAGTTTCACCACAATTTGTAAAAGGCATTATTAGTTGTGACTACTGACTTTACTGCTTTTGGAACAATAATGATTCTTAGGTTAACTTCTGAGGCTTTTTTTTTTTTTTTTTTTTTTTGATGATGACCTGTTGCTTTCCTAACACATTTTTACCATTAACTCTTTGAAAAATAAAACTTTCAAATCATGCGTGTCTCTAGAGAGAGGAATCTTGGCCTTGTCAACATTCATGGGAGCCTGGTGTAGCCGGACAACAAACAAGGCTAGTTTTTCCTAAAAATCCTAATCTTGCTTATTTCACTAAAGTCAATAGCTACAGTGACACTTCCATATGGAAACTTTGACATCATTCCTATCAGGATATTAATTGGAAACCTTAATACTGTGACTTTGTAGGGTTTGGGGTTCCCTCCCGCAAAATACTGCAGTTGTTTCTGGCAGATATAGACAGAATTGAAATATAGAATTGCAACCTGACAGCATTTCTTAGAAATAAGGTATTTTGCTTTATGCTAAGCGTGGATCAAGTATTCCACAACTGGGACACCGTTAGTAGCAATTTTGTGGAAAGTACGTAATATCTTTGTAGTTTGCATGTTTTACAGAATGTCGGGAATTGCAGAATGATGTCGCAACCTTTAGAACAGTGCCCTGAGCCAAATGATATCTCGATTTCTAATGAACTGAGCAGCCCTGTTGCTGTGTGAAAGCAGGCCTGCGATGGAGCACTGGTCTCAGCACATGAAGGTTCGCTGTGGCAGACGTGTGAGCTTTCAAATCATGTTTTGTATCGTTCCTAGGTGGCTCATGAAAATGGTAATTGCTTTCAGCGTAGCCCATATGAAGCACATCGAGGAAATTACATGCCGGTAATTGTACCCTGTTGCTTCATAACGCAAGCAGCTTTCTAATATTCATTTGTTTTATTTAAATTTAGGACAAGTTCCAGGCTCACCTCGCCAGAGAAACATGAAAAAGTGATGAGAATGCTTCTGAAATCTGTACTGCGAATGCCGACGAGTTACTGCTTCTCTCTGAGCTGGTCCATGTTGAGTGGAGGCTCTTGCGATCTCTTGTGCAACTGAATAATGGGCAGTGCTTTTGCACCAGATTTTTATATGATTCTTTTTACTATATTTTAGTACTTTAAAAGGAAATTGCTTTTCACTAATGATGTTTTACATTCTCATGTGAAATAACTATTAAGTTAATAGCTACAGTATGCCTGCATCACTGTATGTAAGTTGCAAAGAGTCTCTTTTGGTGTTTATTTTTCTATAGTGTATAGCTGGATTCCTTGTAAAAAAAAAAGTTATTAAAATGGCATTTTATTAGTGAATTCTTACATTGTATTTGTTTCCACTTCACCTATTTACTTTTTTTGCTGTTCCTAAAATTGCTTGGGTTTTAATATTTCTGTCAGACCAACAGAACATCTAAAGTACTCTCCCAAATATCAAAGATACATGTAGCCTTCTGTGAATTTGGGCTTTGCTCCTCTGGTTTTACAATAAAGTCCTCCCTCCCTCAATCTTTCTCATCACATTTCAATTCACTGTCAAGCCACCACCTCTTGACCACTTCGGTGACAACTCTGCGTGCATGGTATATTTGGTCTGACTGAATCAATGTAATATAATTATTTCTGTCAAATGCATGTTAGATTTTTCCTCCAGTGTGACCTTGACCTATCAGACTGATCCTTTCAGCCACAAACTTGACTTGGGATCAGAGCTGTCCTTCCAGTTTCCTTTAGTGTTCCCTCTAGGGCGAGGGAAGAATAGAGCTTTAGGGAGAAATTGCTTTGGTGTTCAGCATACTGGAACCAGTGAGGTAGAAGGGTACTGGTCATCTGGAAGGCTCTGTTGCAAGTAGTTTGGAAACAGCTGAACTCAGCTGGCTGTACCCTTGCCTCTCCCTCAGCTTACCAGAGACTCTGAGAGCGTAGTCTGAAAAGGAGCTTCTCCTGACAGTTGGCAAACTGGAGCATCTGTGTTACAGAAATGGTTACATGTTTAGGAACTTTAAAAACAATAAATTGGTTTCCAAAGTAGGTTTGGATTAGACTAATGTTTATAAATGGGAAAATAAACATAGTCAATGCAGGAAAGTAGAAATCAAGTTCTGTCTAAAATGTAAATAGATGGAAGATAAATAACAAGCTTATAGATGCACTGAATTAGAAGGTTTTAACACAGTTCTTGGATGGCTGGTACTGATCTGTCCTATTTAGTCTAGATCTTCTTAGCTTAATTTTCCTAACCCAAAAGGCTTTTAACTTTTATTTCAATGTATGCAGTTTTGGCACACATGCACCTCCCTACCCCCTCCCACCAACTCTGTCTGCCTCTAATGTAAGTGAAACTCTTGATTGCAAATCCTAGCACTGCCCCATACTGTGTGCTGTAGGTGTGCGCTAAGTTGCTGGTCAGAGAAAAGAGATGGCGTTCTGGCAGTACACCTGTTTCCAGTCATAATGTATCACAAGGCAAAAATATCCCAAGTATCATGCTGACTGAGACTTCTTTCCCTAATATTTACCTGTGGTATTTATTGTCATGGTATTTCACAGAAGTCAAGTGCTTCTTGGAATAACCTAAGATTCATTATTTTATTTTTTTTTTAGGAAAAGTATACACAGATTGTAATACCAGAAGTATCTTAAGATTCGCATAGTACGAGCAGAGAAATCAGAGGCTGAAGCACTTTGGGGCTCAGCAGGTAAAGAAGAGAGCAAGAGCAGAAGGAAAGGGAAGTAGAAGCAAGGACTGATTGTAGGTAACAGGAACAGGAAGTGAGTGATCCTGTAACTACCCTTTTTTGGTAATCTTCCCTGAATGGAGCGTGAGTAGAGATTCTCCCACTGTTGCAGTGACTTGGAATATCTGCTAATGCAAATGTCTGCCTGTCTGACACTGAGCTATGTTACAGCATGCCCTTGATCCACGTTTCACAGAATGCAAACGTGAATGCCATCCTATCTCTTGCTACTTGGAGACTTGCAGCCCCTTCTTCAGAATAAACAAACTCCTCAGCCTCTGCTGTTCTCCTGCCAGCTCAGGAGCAGGGTCCACAGGGATAGTGGAAGGTGCAGGACCACAGCCATGTTATTCTGCAGCACTGCACTCAGTAAGATACAGAGGATACGCTTACTTCAGAGGCCTGAGAGGGCTGCAGTGCCCCTGCCCCACATGTCATAGCACCACAAACCCAGTCACCCCAAAAGTAAGAGCTGTTTCTGACAGAAGTAGTTTTTAGCAGAAAACTCCCCAGATTTCTTCCCTACTTTCTGGCTCCAGGAAAGTTATTCAGTGGCGCAACAGTCCTTGTGGTCAGCAGCACTGGCAGGGGCCTGGACCTGCCTTTGCGTGGGGCTCTGCGAGCACTGCAGGAAGGGCCAGGACGATCACACAGGGGTGTCCTGCCACACACTCACCCTGGAACCTGGGGTTAAACACGAGCCACTGCATCAGTGCTGACCCCAAACCAAACATTTCCTGGTGGTCACAACAGTGCCTTTCAAAGGTGGTTGTCTTTAGCAGGTTTTTTAACTTCACATGGACCCAAACACCACTCGATATCCCAGTGCTCATGTTTTCAGGTAGTCACAGGGTAACTCTGCTCCACGAAATGCTGGGAGAAGGATGGGCAACGGGGCCTCGGGATCTGTCACGGTTCCTATATTCTGTGGGGAGGAAGAAGCAAGGAGGGAATGTGCAGCTTCGGTGTTCTCAGCTCAAGACAGACAGGGAACTGCTTGAGAGAGTCCAGTGCAGAGCCATGAAGATGATGAAGGGAGTGGAGCATCTCCCTGGTGAGGAAAGGCTGAAGGAGCTGGGTCTCTTTAGCTTGGAGAAGAGGACCCTGAGGGGTGACCTCATTAATGTTTATAAATATGTCAAGGGGGAGTGTCAGGAGGACGGAGCCAGGCTCTTTTCAGGGACATCCAATGACAGGACAAGGGGCAATGGGCACAAGCTGGAACATAGGAGCTTCCACAGAAATATGAGGAAAAACTTTTTCACTGTGAGGGTGCCAGAGCCCTGGCACAGGCTGCCCAGGGAAGGTGTGGAGTCTCCTTCTCTGGAGACATTGAAAACCTGCCTGGATGCGTTCCTGTGTGACCTACTGTAGGTGATCCTGCTCTGGCAGGACTAGATGATCTCCAACCCCTGACATTCTGGGATTCTGCGCTCTCAGAAGCGGACACGGCACCAGCCCGCAGGGAAGGGAGGAAGCGCAGCAGCTGCACGCGGAAGACGGCGGCTCGCGCTGAGCTCGTGCACCCTCCCCAAGACGTGGGACACACGCCGGCGGGCGGGGCCCTCCGGCAAGCCCGGGGCCCCCTGCCCTCCCCACCGGAGGGCGCAGGCTCCCGAGGCAGCCCTGGCCGAGGTCCCGGCTGCGGCGGCCGGCCGGGCCCCCGGCGGCGGGCAGGGCGCTCCCCCGGCAGCGGCACCGCCCGGCGCTGACTGAGCCGCCGACGGCCGCTTCCCGCCGCCAGGGGGCGCGCGCACCCTCCTCTGAGGGGCGGCTCGCGCGGGGCGGCCTGGGAGCGCCCCGCCCCTGGCGCGGGGCACGCGTCCCTGGCTGCGGCAGCGAGAGGCGGCAGGGGCGGCGCGGCGCCTCCTCCCGGCCCGGGGCCCGTCGCCGTCTCCCTCCTCCTGCCCGCCCGCCCCCGGCCCCACCTGCGGCAGCGCGGGGTGGTGGCTCTGGCGGGGCCCGCTCGCTCCTCGCCCGCACCATGGCGGCGGAGCGCGGGGGCTGCTCGCTGGAGGCGGTGCCGCTGCCGCCCGAGGTGCGCGAGAGCCTGGCGGAGCTGGAGCTGGAGCTGTCGGAGGGTGAGGGCGGCCGGGGGAACCGGGGGCTGCGGCCGGGGTTGGCGATCCGTGGTGCTGGCCCTGCCCGCGGCGCTGCAGGAAGCCTGCGAGTCGCTTCCGCCGTCCGCCCGCGACGGGGGTGGGGTCGGAGGGGTCCCGGTCCCGCTGAGGGGTCTGAGGGGCGGCGGGAGCCTCGTCCCCCGGCTCCCTCCGGGCCTCCGGCGTAGCGGCGGGGCCTGCGGGCCCAGCGCTCCCCTCCCGCCGCCACCTTTCGGAGCGGGAGCCGGGATGGGGGTGGCGCGTTTAGCAGAGATCCGAGGCTGCGCCCTTCTCCCCGGGAGCCCTGGGGGTTCACCCGGCGGGGGACGAGCCGCGCTGGGGAGGCGGCCTCTGCCGCCGGCGCCTGCCTGGAAGCGGTGGTAGAGGCCCCTTCAGAGGCGTTTTGAAACGGCCGTGAGTTTTTCCGTTCAGTTTGAGCTGGTGCCGAAATGGTCACTTAGTATGCACCTGGATACTCTGAAAATACCAGCTGTTTCTTTTAGCGTCTATGCTTAATTATAGCTAAAATCTTAAATTTCTTGCCTCAGATCTCTGTATAATTCCCAACACTTTCATGTTTTCCCGTGTGTCACATTTCCAGGCAGAAATACGGTGACATTCCCGCCACTCCTGTAATTAACAAGCCCTTCACCAGAGGGCTTGTTAACAGATGTAATGCCAGGCTAAGGTTTTGATAATATACTTAAGCCCACATATTGGTTTGCTGCCCCCAAAAGGTACGGTTCCTTTCCTTCCACATCCAGGCTTCTGTTTGGTAGGAACAGTGCTTCTGTGCCCCCTGTGGGAATTACACTTGTTTTCTTGATAGGATTGGGGTGAGGGGTGTTTTGGTTTTGTGTGTTGGTTCCCCAGTGTGGACCATCCTGCAGACAGGCAGGTGTAGGTACTTGCTGCAGGGGAGCACACAAGGGATGGAGGAGATGGAGGCAGTGTTTTCTGGGAGCAGTTAGTCAGTGCGTTTTCCATAGCTCATGTTGTCAAGCTGCACCGTGAAATAACAGAGCATAAAAGCTGTTAGTGCCGCAGTCCTGGGATAGGAGCGTTCGAGCAGCTCTTCACATGTTGCAGTTTTCAGATCAGTATGTTCAGGTGGGCAAAACTGGGGTTACTTCACCTTAGTATGCTGTCTGACTTAGGTCACAGTTTAGGAAATGATTCACGGATTGACTCTCCTTGCCTTCAGTGTGGAACCTTTGGCGCAGAGGCAGGGAAAAGTATAGGATTAGTAACTTTGTTGTCCAAGTTTAACCTGTCACTGCATGTCTGCCAGAGCAGGAGGAAGCAGTACCTGACGTGTACTGTGCTCGTGCAAGAGGAGTTCCTGCGACTTGCGAGTTGCAGTAGAGTGCAGCTGGTACCTGCATGCTCTCTGCGGCCATGCCTGGTACAGCAGCTCTTGAGTGTGTGGTGTGCCTGCTGGCACTTGCTGATCGGCCAGGATATCCTGGGGTTGGCTCCTCTTTTGTGTACGTCCTGACGGTGTCTTTGTTTAACCACTGAAATAATTTTTTAATGTACGCATCTGTGATGTGTTAAAGCTGTGAAAGGCCTAAAGTGATTGCAAACTATCTTAGTGCAGTGTATTTGATATTGAAATTTTCATTGCCGTCTTACTGGATTAATTGATTGGATAAAGTGATAACGTAAAATCAAACTTCTTGACCACTGTCAAGACTTAGTCTATGATCTTAATATGGTTCATTTTCTGCCTTTCCTGAATAACTTGAAAGTGTTTACAGGCAGTTCATCAACATAGAATCATAGAGTAGTTTAGAACTTACCTACATGAAGAGGGATGAATAGTGATCTAGGATTAGATACTTCCATTTTAATCTGTGTAAATTGGAATTAAACTGATACCTGTAGAGATTATCAGGTATTTCCCCATTTTCGTTTGAGCAGCATTCAGCCCGTATGGAAAGTTGCTGCTGACAACAGCTTCCTCAAGTGTTCAGCAGCCCTTTTACTGGATGTACAACACTCTTCTGCACTTTGTGTATGAGTGTTGTAGCTGACCTCTGCCTTAACAAAGGCGTGCGTGCGTGTTTGAAAATGGATAGACTGCAGGGAGGCTTAATGAGGGATTTCTTTTGCTGAATACGGTGTAAATTAGAGAAGGTCATACTGAGGAGGATGTTACCGTTATCTGAGAGGAAGTGTGAAGGGAGGAAAAGAAAGAAAAAACTTGAGAGCAACTTCCTTTCTACTTTGTATGTGTACTTTGTTAATTGAAATGTCGTATATTCCAAGCTGGGGCAAGAGTAACATATGTACTCTTTGATTACGTTATTTTAACCTATAAAAATAACAGGAAGATGATAAAAAACTTTCTTTGGTTTTGTCCTGGGTTGTTATAGTGAAAGTTGGGAAGATTTTTTGTATTTGCGTGTAGAGAAAAATTAAGACAGTCAGTTGCTACTTTTTAAAGATAACTCAAAATTCCAAATAAAATGTTTTGGATGGGGAGGGAACTCCAACTCTTGCTGTGATTCTGGTTGTGGGCTGTTACGGATCCTTCCACTTTTACAAGATCCTAATCTCTAGATTGACAATTGTTTGATTCTTCAGGTACTAGAAAAATAAAAGTTGGAGGTAAAAAAGAAACCCTAGAACAACTGTTGTGTTGCTTTGTTGTATCAGCACAACATTTTTGGGAGGTAAGGGCAGTCCTGAGACAATGATTGGCAGCTAAGCTGAACTATAGCTCATTTATCTGTAGATTAAGCTTTCTTACCTTAAGCCTCTAAAATGCTGCAACTTTCTGATGTCATGGAAAGATGTGGAGTTCCCTAATTAGCCTGGCAAGATATTTGTAAAAGCATGAAATTGATGCTGTGGAAGTCCAGTACTTCAGTTTTTCAGTAGTCACTGTAAAATGTTTTTTTCTTCTGTCCTCTGAAAGAGAACTAAAGTTACGAACCCCCTAGGTTTCTATAAGGTTATAAACCCTCTAGGTGTTCTGTAAGGAGATTTTGTAGGAAAGACGTCACGGTGCTTTTTAAAAGCCTGTATGTGATAGTGTATCATTTATTTGTGTTGATTTTTATGTACCTACATGTACTTGTACACTGCTTTTCATTAAAGTGTGATAATTTGGAAGAGCAGGTCTCATTTCAACACAAATGTTAACTGTATAATTTGTGCATTCATGTAAACCACGTTTTATTTGGAAGCTGTGCCTCAAAACAACTTTTGACTGTTCTCTTGTGCAAAAGGCTCCTAATTTTTATCTTTTTCAGAGCTTTCCCAATTTTTCTGGTACAGTTTTTCCATCACACACAGCTATAATTTGCTGACTTATGCAACGAGATGCATGTTTTGGGTAAGAAAGGTCATGAAATCCTTCCTCTGGCAGAAATAAATCTTGATGTTTAAAGATCTCTCTCTGAAGAGTTGCTAGGCACTGTGCCTTCACCATTTGAACAGCTTCACTTAGACTCTCCTAAGCGTAGGTGGTGTGGAATTGGGTCAGTTTTTGCTTCTTCCAGGTCATTTGTGCAGGAAGATGCCTCAATTGTTCCTTTATAATCCAAGGACAATAGTAGACATAGTCAAAGATAAAAACGGATTTTGTGTCCATGTAGCAATGCGGACCATCCCGCTGGTGATAGCTTTTGTAACTTTGTGTTCTGGAGTTGTTAATTGTGGTAGTCCCGTCAGCTAACAGTTCAGGTTCTTACAGGAACATACAGCTGCAGTTGTTTCTTTTCTTGGAAATTTGTTGTACTTGTTGCTATGCAGTTCTGATTAGAGTGGGCAGTTGGGATGCATAACATCTGATTGGCATTCAGTAAATTTTACATTGAAGCTGAGGAAAGAAACGTGGGTTTACAGACTTGTAAACTTGTGAATGTTACAACTCCTTTATAATTTTGTCTGTATTTCTGATCAGCTTTAAATGTTAAATATATGGGTTTGGTTTTTATTCTCTTTCCTAGGAATTTGTAGGTCAGTCTTCTTTTGGAACTGAGCTGAAGTTCTTAACAGAATTATTCCTGAGATAGAAATGTATTGTCATGTAGTTTACCATCCTAATTACAACTCGATTTCACTGTTTATTTGGAGTGTTGTGTTTTCTATCTCTTAACGCATTGCTCCAAATTTTCTTCTGAGCCTGGTTAAGTTTTAGTGGAAAGCACGATGGTTTAGTTGGAGCGTTCGATGTACAGGTTGCTCTGGTTCCTAATGAAATGTTTGCCTGGACAGAAGCTTCATTCTCGCATAGTTTTGATCCCAGTTATTTGTTTCCCATTTAGGAAAGGAAAAATTGGTGCATGTCCATGTGGCAAGGAAGCTTTGGGTAGGGTCCTTTTTCTTCTTTGTTTTTTTATCTTTCTCTTTTTTTTTTTTGTTTTTATTTTTTTCTGTTTGTTTTTTGGTTTGTTTTCATTTTCATTTTCTGTTTTCTTTTCCTTAAACCCCTCCCCATATGTTTAGAGGTACTGCAGGTAGTGTAGTACAACTGAGTGTTAAGAAGGTGTCAGCTAAGACGGGTGTCTTGAAAACTGTTAAAGGTATTTAGTGTCCAACATTTTTGGCTACTGCAAATATTCCAGCAGTACTCCAGCAAATATGCTTCGTAGTAACTACTGGCCAGTATTAACACAGACTAACAGTCTGGTTAGGGTTTTAAAAAAACCCAGATTGATAACAGAATACTTTTTTTGGGCAGAACACTTTTCTTATAAAACTAAAGGTAGCAGTCAAAACTGGAAAGTTCAACTTAATTGCTTTTTTGCATAATTGTTTTGATTAATTGTTTAATTGTTGTTTAATTGTTGATTAATTGTTTAATTAGCAGTATTTGTATGTTATTAAAATACTGTCTTAAATCAGGTGAGGAGATGCATGTACACACCCTTTAACCTGTTTGTATGATAAAACACGGTATTTGGGTGTTAAGTTTTCCCTGCTCTTAAAAGCTGTAGTTTTCTGTTACGAAAGTCTTCAAAAAGCGTATCTGCAAATTGTTTGCCACTTCTGCTGCCATTTTAATACATGGAAATAAATATAATCTGAGGCTGTTGCTGAGAACTGTTGGAACAGGGTAGACGGATGCTGGGTGAGTGCATGGTAGTCTGTGGAACTTGACCTGCAGCATTAATTTCTGTGCCTCTCCAAGGGGAGCTGTTAGTCGTGTGACAGAGTGTGGGGCTTGCTGAATGCCCGTGGGCACTGACTTCTCTCCTTAATCCCAGTGCAGGTCTCTCTGACTGGCTGACATCCTTCAGGCTAGCTCATGTCCTTAGATCTCGTCTGTGACTGAAATGGCCATGCGATGTTCGAAGTGAAGCAGCTTTCTGATATTATTTATTTAGTTATTATAAAACAGTCTCCTGGCAATGAGTGATTGTTGTCGTGAGCTTCATGGTTGCCGTACGTGAGGGATCCTTTAATTCTGGTCATGTCAAGTTTCTGTAGGAGTGCTTGAGGGCTCGTTGTGGGTGCCTATCAATTGATGGCACAAGGCTAGCTCTTTCTGCCGGCCCTGTCTGGAAGTCACATGCTATTGTAGTCTTTATGAAGTCTGTTGCTGATGGTGGCTGAGGTTGAGCTGTCCTGTCAAGAATGTGCAGGCGGTGTTTTTCTAAACTGAGTTAGATGTCATAACGGGGATCATGCCCAATGTTACAGCGTTATCCCATCACTTTAGAATAATTGTAACAGTGAGAACTGAGAGACTTGGAGCTATGTTTTTTTGATTACAGTGAAAACCAGTTTTACACATTTTTGCTGCTGTGTTTTTTTATATACACACGCTTTAACTTTTTTCAACTGAAAAGCCTCTTCCTCAAAAAGGGGCAGACTCTCCCTTCTCATTCATGTATGGGAATGCACTATAGCTGAATTTATTATCCAAACCTTACTATGTCCTCAGTGGAATTAATTCATAAACTAGGGATATGAGATGGCAGATAACATAGATGATGTGAAGAGTTCAAAGTCCTGTGTACCCTTCTGCATGGTGAGAAAAAAAATATTTTTGCATTACGCCTGATGTGCTAGATCATCAGAGGAGTATTTTATTATTTTTGCCCTCTGTTTTGGAAAGTCATGAGAAGGTGTTTTAGGGGTTCTTGTTGGGATCGCCTTAAAGTTCAGCAACTGTGCTGGAAAGTTCTGTCGTAACAGTCAAATAATGATTGACCATGGTGTTCATCTGTAACATACCTTTCCTTTCACTTTGATTCCTACTCCCACATCATATTAATTTACCATCAGTGTTATTCTTCTCTGCTTCACTCTTCTCTTCCCCCGCCCCCTCCCCATTAATTTTACCTCCTGGAACATGGGAGAGTGAGCAAGGTGTCTTGTCCTAGCTGAAAGCATCCTTATACTTTTTATCTCCTTCTAATGAAAATATTTCCGTGAGCAGTGAGAATCTCTGCAGAAGATGTAATGGTATCCAGTCTTGTTTTGAAGTCTGTGATTTCCAGCTTGGGAGCGATGGTGATGCACTGAAGGGCTTACAAAAAAAGAACTGAATCTGCTGTGCTGGGGAAACAAAAAATACATCACCAGGAGGACTGGGACTGCTATATCATCAGCTTTCCTTAAATTATGCTATTTCCTGTGTTTGAGTAGAAGAACATAAAATACTCTGCGTCTCTCTTGGAACCAGTTCTGCATTGAATGGTTGACTGTCAGGGTTGGAGGTTGAGGTTGAAGACTTAAGTGTCAGCTTCCAGTGTTTCTGGGAGATACCTTAATTCATTGATGGCTTGAATGGTGACAGTAATAATAAGTGTAAAATGCTAGGTTTTACCTAAGCTAAGACATGAGTAACATTTATTGGAAATTCCTTTGGGATTTCTTTAGATGTGATCCTGGGCAGCCTTATCTAGCTGACCCTGCAGGAGCAGGGTAGAACTTGGTTGAACTTGCGATCTTTTGACTGTAGCTATCTGCAAATTCAGAGGCAAAATATGTCAGTCTCTCTGATTATATGACAGTCATTTGGACATAAAAATTCTGTGTATTTACCTTGGAATAAGTATCCCAAGTATTTGGCAGTTTCTTGACACAAGATTTGTAGCTCTCAAGGAAGCATAAACTTGTTACATTCTTCTACACAAATTTGGAGATCTGCAGTGAGATGTGAGTGTATGGTTTTCCTGCACTAAGGTTCAAGAATGCAGTTCTGCAATGCAGAATTCAAGGCACCCGAGTTGAAATGTGTGGCTGAATCATTAGAGCCTCCAAATAATCATCTCTCTCTACCTTCTTATTGTTGTATTGCCACCTTTGTTCGTTCTCAGCTGTTGTTTTCCCCAGTAACTGAATGCAAACCTAGCTCCTCCCTTGACATGTTAAAAAATGCAGCGTTTTTTGGCTTGCTTCCTAACAAGTGTGTTTTATTCACTCCTCCTTTTTAATAAACTATTTTCTTTTAAACCTCCTTGGTTTTTTTTTTCTTGTTTGCCTGTGTTGAAATTTGTGTCTTGTAGTGGGTGTCTATGATTAGCTTACTGAGAAGATAGTGAAGAAAGAAGCTGCTCTCAATCTTCCATGTCATCTTGTTACCTTTTAAAGGTCAAGATGTTTCTGTTTTATTATCACTGTGTATGTCCCTTTAAGAATTTGGATAAACCTCTTTACAGCTGGTGGCTGCTGGGCATCATCCTTCACTAGCAGGTGTTCCTCCTGGATGCCACTAAGAAAGGTCTGCCTCTTCTAGTCTTTGCTATTTGTGGACACTGAAAATACACTAATAGCTGATATTGCAAGATTATGAAGATAGAAGCAAATCATCTTTTATTCAGTTATTTATTGATTGATTGATTGATTGTAATTAAACATGGCTCAAATTTCTGATTTTTTTCTTCTTGTAAGTTTTCTTGTTTCTTTTACTTCTGGTTATATCTTTGTCTTTCCTGGAATACCTTTCAAAGTAAACAGCTACTTCAGAAGAAAGTTATGAGAGTAACGTTTTCTTATTTATCCTTAAAACAGTATTCCACACTATTGCAGAAACTGCTGCTTACATATAAGTGGCTACTGCTGAAGCTTAAAGGATGTATGTGTGCATATTTATATATGGGCCATATTAGGTCAACTAGCTCCTTTCTTCCCCCTGGGAAGGAATATAATACTGGGATTTTGCTACTTCCTTTTCTGCCCTATTATCCTTTGTGTAGTAGTTTTCTGATGAAGTTTGGAGGCACCCTTCTGCTGCTGTGGGAGCTCATTCTTTCCATTTCTCATCTTGCACACAAGAGAGTCTCAGTTTTTACAATGATGATCTTGTGCTTGCCTTCCTTCTCTGCCTTCTGACTGCGTCTGTGAAGGGAGCTGAAAGGGGCATCCAGCAATCTCTGGGTAGGCTCTGGGTAGGGTGCTGTTTCACCAGGCAGCTGAACTAAAGAAACGGGGGAATTCATGTCCCTAGGCTTTTGTCTTGAGCTGCTTCAGCTGTCCATCTGCGGCTGTAGCATCGAGTTAGAATCATTTAAGTTGGGAAAGAACATTAAGATCATCAAGTCCAACCATTAACATAGCACTGACAAGGCCACCGCTAAACCATGTCCCTAAGCACCTCATCTACATGTCTTTTAAATACCTCTAGGGATGGTGACTCCACCACTTCCCTGGGCAGCCTGTTCCAGGGCTTGACAGCTCTTTCAGTGAGGAAATATTTCCTAATATCCAATCTAAACCTCCCCTGGAGCAACCTGAGGCCATTTCCTCTGGTCCTGTTGCTTATTACATGGGAGACCAACCCCCACCTCTCTACAACGTCCTTTCAGGTAGCGCTGCCGGGGGCTGCTGTGACCCAAGGGCAGGACCCGACACTGGTCCCTGTTCAACCTCACACAACTGGCCCCAGCCCAGCGATCCAGCCTGTCCACATCCCTCTGTAGACCCTTCCTACCCTCACGCAGATCGACACTCCCACCCAACCTGGTGTCATCTGCAAACTTACTGAGGGTGCCCTTGTCCCCTCACACAGATTGCTGATAATGTTATCAACAGCACTGGCCCCAGCACTGAGCCCTGGGGAGCACCAGTTGTGACCAGACACCAACTGGTTTGAACTCCATTCACCACCTGCACTTTTAAACTTTTCAATATGTCCAAACTGCAAAGCTTGTCTGATTTTTACATGTGTTTTCTTAGCATGTGCTTTGGTCCGTGTGACAACAACTGAATCCCCAAAATCCTATATTCTCCACAGTTTTGTGGCTAAATTCTCCTGCACTGTTAGAAATCAGATGTTCCTTTTTTTAGCTTTTCTGTGGAACAAAGCCATCGTATTTTTTCATAATTATCTCGGTTGCTAACTTTTCCAGTGTACATGACTTAGCCCCATAAACCATGGGTTTAAACCACTCGAAAACTGACACAAGTGGGTAATTTCAAATCCTCATTCACCACCACTCTTTGCGCTTGGCCTTCCAGCTAGTTTTTCACTCGATGAAGGCTATACTGTGAGCAGCCAGTTTCTCCAGGAGAATGCTGTGAGATGGTGTCTAAGGCTTTACTAAAGTTCATGTAGAGAACATCCACAGCCCTTCTTCATTTGGTAAGTGGGTCATAGAAGGAGATCAAGTTAGTCAGGACCTGCTTTTTGTCAACTGAAAGGCTGACTAGGCCTGATCACCTGCTTGTCCTGTACACCTGGTTGTCCTGTACATGCCGTGTGATGGCACTCAGGATGATCTGCTCCATAACCTTCCCTAAGGTCAGACTGACAGGCCTGTAGTGTTCTGGATCCTCCTTCTGGCCCTTCTTGTAGATGGCTGTCACTTCTGCTAACCTCTAACCCACTGGGACCTCTCCATTTAGCCAGGACTCCTGATAAATGATGGAAATTGGTTTGGTGAACACTTCTCCCAGAAGAAACATTTTTTATTGTCTTTTATAATAGTGGTCAATTTAAGTTCTAGTTGTACTTCCGCGCAGCACACACTAAATTAGAAGAAACTTGCATAGTTTTCCAGCAGGAAGAGAAAGGCAACAGGAACCACATGAAGTACATCTAACTCTGTCAATAATGTGCCTCTGAGACATGCTTGTCTAACAGGCTGCACATCTTAGCAGGTCCTGAATGGCATAGAGGGAATTTGACTTGTTCTCCTCTTTCAGGATAGGTGAAAAAACATAAAACAACTTACAGACTACCTGTGTGAGTCCTTACCTGGAAAATGGAATCATCAGCCACAGTCTGACACCATTGTAGTAGAGGCATCAGCCCAATTCCCAGTGTCTGAGAGTTTCTGTTACTCGTAAGTTTGTAGAGGTCCCTCATATTCTATATTCACTTGTAGCTATGGCTTGATATTCTGATCTTATGCTACTGTTAAGTTTACAAATAACATTTTAAATAATAAAGTGGCTGTGTTTAAATCCCGATATATATTACTTTTGCCCCAGCAAGTTGTATGCGTCTTAAACTTTGAGATAAGTCTATGTGTTGCAATATCATAGCAGGATAGTTATGATAATGAAGGTAGCTTACAGACTGGTTTGAGACAACAGAGGAAGAAGAGAAGAATGCCTAGTGAAAACCACTAATTGGTAGATAGTAGTATGAATTACATAAAGTCTTGTCTTTTTAAATGGAAACTATATACGTAAGGTTTGACCAATTCAGCGGCTGAATAGATACTCACATAACTGCTATATTGCTGAACCTTCTCTCCTGGCATTTTTATGTCTCTTCCGTGCCCTGCTGCACTCATTCCGTCTTCTACTTGGCAAGATCTGGCATCGTGGTTGGTTTTACTGTTTATTTTGGTTGTTTCCTGTTGTGACTAAGCCATTTTTATCACTGTTGTGCTACAAACAGGTAGATTTTTCTTGACTGTGGAAAGAACTTGTTCTTGGTTTTATCCAGCTCTGTCCAAAATCTTCAGAACTAGTGATAACCCACGAGTTTTTGGCAGCTTTACGTTTCCTAATTGGATATTTGTAAGTAGTGAAATGAAGCAATATATTATTTATGCTTAACTTTGAGCTATGCTCAATCGTGCTTGCTGTGTTGATGCAGTTTGAGAAGCCCAGTAAGCTGTATTGTGGCATTTGTGTGCATGTTTGATGTTATTTTATGTTAAGTGTACATGGGTATTTTTTGATTGTAAATAAGGTAGGTGGTATCTCTTGTAGCATAATTGAATGCATGAAGCTCTATAGCCATTTCTCTGTCGTATTTGCAGTATGGTTATGTGCTGCAGTGAAAAATGTGATAGGATAAGCTCTCTGCTTAGTGGAGGGCATTAACAGCACTCTTAAATTTGGACAGATGCGTTCCTTAAGAAGAGACTTATCTGCCCAGTGTTCTGTGAGCCGTTTGGTCTTTCCTTGCCATCCCCTGATGTTCTTTTCATTATGGCTATTATTTACAGAGCCCATAGCTAGTGATTGTGATAAAATAGCAGTTACATTGGCTAAATCATAACAAAAGGTAACCTTGCTGTGTTAAAACAAGCGATGTTTTGACAACGTAAAATAAAGAGAAGCTGAAGGGTACTGTTGGATTGACTGAGGACTCGTGCAGTATTGATGTTATCAGAATAGTGTTCATCACGTGAAATAGGTTCTCAATGCCCTTTTATAAAGGAAATTCTGAGCTTCAAACCTCGAGAACTTATTTTGCAGTTGTTGTCACTATATATCATATTTAGCACAATGCCTGCAGTAAGATAGTTGACTGATGCTGATTTAAGACCGTCGCCTGGTTTTGTGCTAGGAGGACAATAGAACTGTTCATCGGAAAATAAAGTAGTTGTGCATAGTTTTGTGACAAGAGGGGAGAAAATCCTCCAAAACCTGATCATTAAACCAGATGAGAAAATAGTAACTTCTGTACGTTTATTGAATTACTAATTTGTGCAATCTATGCTTAACTGACATTGAGCATCTAAAAAAAATAAATCTATTGTTATGTTTGCTTGTGGAGACGTTTGAAGAAACCAAAGTGGGTTTTCTGACAAAGCCAGGAGGCATCATTATTCCAGTTATTTCTTGAATTGCATCATAGAATAGAATCGCCAAATGGTTTGGCTTGAAAGGGACCTTTAAAAGTCTGCTAGTCCAGCCCTCCTGCAATGAGCAGGAGCGTGTTCAACTAGGTCAGGTTGCTCAGAGCCCCATTTAACTTGACCTTCAGTGTTTCTAGGAAAGTTGGAGGTTTTTGCCAAATGCAGTCATCTGCTCCCCGAGAAAAATCTTCGCACTGGGTGGCTACCGCTTTACAAACAGCCGGGAGAACAGCATGCTTTAAGGCCTTGGGTCGTTTTTTTTACACATTCAGGTGGAAAAACAGTGGTGCTTCTACCAGGAGAACATCTACATATGATGAGAAAGGATGCCAGAGCAAGCCCTCCTTAGTTCTTAACCTTTCTTAGGTTAACAAATATTGGCTCATCTCAGTTTTTCTAGGTTCTTTGAAGGAAGTTTCTGATGTCAGGGCTTTCACATGACACTTCTTGGAGAGTCTTGGATACACGTGAGTTTATTAGAGGAAGTTCTGAGCAGCAGGTACTTTAATGACTGAGGGCTGTTCAAAATGAGACCTAAAAACAAATGTAAAATCTGTCACTTGGCAGAAGAATGTCATGATGATGTCTTTACCCTTTTTTTTGGTGTTACCAGTAGATTTTACTGGATCTTAATGCCATGTTAATAACATTACTGATTACTAGCTTCTGCAGAAAGGTACTTCGCTGGTAGCTTTTTATTCTTATTTTATTCTTGCTTACAACAAAGAAAATAACAGCAGGAACTTAAGGAAAATGTGCATGCAAAATATGAGCTTTGAAATTAATTTGTATTTATTTATTTATTTCCTAGCTGCAGTGACTTTTAGAGCTTTGCAGGGATGTTGCTGGTGGCTGACATAAGTAATCAGAATTTCTTGATTTCAGTCTTTCTTCTGTGAGAAAGGTTAAAATAATGTTGCTTTCTAGAATATTGTGAGGGAACCTTAGCAACTCTAAAAGTTTTAGCATTTTAAACGCTGTAATTATCTTTCGTAATTTGGGAACTAAAATTACTTTCTAAATTTATGAGTAAATCAGTCTAGCTGTAGAGAGAACACTTGGGTATGTAATAGAAATATAATGAGGATTTGAAATTACCCACTTGTGTCAGTTTTCGAGTGGTTTAAACCCATGGTTTATGGGGCTAAGTCATGTTCACTGAAAAAGTTGTCAACTGAGATAATTATGGAAAACTACAATGAGTTTTTTCCACAGAAAAGCTAAAAAAAGGAACATCTGATTGCTAACAGTGCAGGAGAATTTAGCCACAAAACTGTGGAGAATATAAGATTTTTGGGATTCAGTTGTTGTCACTCGGACCAAAGCACATGCTAAGAAAACACATGTAAAAATCAGACAAGCTTTGCAGTTTGGACATATTGAAAAGTTTAAAAGTGCAGGTGGTGAATGGAGTTCAAACCAGTTGGTGTCTGGTCACAACTGGTGCTCCCCAGGGCTCAGTACTGGGGCCAGTGCTGTTGATAACGTTATCAGCAATCTGTGTGAGGGGACAAGGGCACCCTCAGTAAGTTCGCAGATGACACCAGGTTGGGTGGGAGTGTCGATCTGCGTGAGGGTAGGAAGGATCTACAGAGGGATGTGGATGGGCTGGATCGCTGGGCTGGGGCCAGTTGTGTGAGGTTGAACAGGGACCAGTGTCGGGTCCTGCCCTTGGGTCACAGCAGCCCCCGGCAGCGCTACAGGCTTGGGGCAGAGTGGCTGGAAACTGCCCAGCTAAAAAGGACCTGGGGGTGCTGGTCGACAACCGGCTGAGCGTGGGCCAGCGGTGTGCCCGGGTGGCCCAGAAGGCCAGCGGCATCCTGGCCTGGGTCAGAACCAGTGCCTCCAGCAGGAGCAGGGAAGTGACCGTCCTCCTGTACTCGGCACTGGGGAGGCCGCACCTCAAACACCCTGTTCAGGTTTGGTCCCCTCACTACACGAAAGACCCTGAGGAGCTGGAGCGTGTCCAGAGAAGGGCAGCAAAGCTGGTGAAGGGTGTAGAGAACAAGTCTCATGGGGAGTGGCCGAGGGAACTGGGGTTGCCTGGCTTGGGGAAAAGGAGGCTGAGGGGAGACCTTATGCTCTCTGCAGCGCTACCTGAAAGGACATTGTAGAGAGCATGTAGTGAGCAACAGGACCAGAGGAAATAGCCTCAGGTTGCTCCAGGGGAGGTTTAGATTGGATATTAGGAAATATTTCCTCACTGAAAGAGCTGTCAAGCCCTGGAACAGGCTGCCCAGGGAAGAGGTGGAGTCACCATCCCTGGAGGTACTTAGAAGACATGTTGATGAGGTGCTTAGGGACATGGTTTAGTGGTGGCCTTGTCAGTGCTGTGTTAATGGTTGGACTTGATGTTCTTAAAGGTCATTTGCAACTTAACCAATTCTATGAATTACAACTGAAAAATGGTGCAGGTAAGGCAATTTCCTTGGAAAGGAGTTTCATTTTCAAAAGAGAAATCTTCTAAAAGTGTAGGTATGTCGTAGTATAAAGATTGCGCTAACCATTTTTCAGGTGTAAAAAAAAATAAATTACAGGAGGAGGTGTCTGAGCGAGTTGCAGATCAGGCTCTGAGAGCCTGGAGCTGGAATTGAAGAGTTGAGTTCTTGCAAACCCGACTATCTCACAGTAATGTCAATATATTCAAAGGTGGCATATTAACCATTTACTATTTGTTACAGTTCTGTCACTTAAAAATTTAAGGAGAATACTATTAGATAAAATGGGAAGTTATTAGCATATAAATTTTGCAGGTTTTTTGAGCACTGAGAAGTTAGCTACCTGTCACTTTCTATTAGAAGCTTCTTATCTAGCATTTCCAGATGCTGTCTCAGAGGATATAGTAACAGCTACCTAGAAATTTGGTGAAATTACAGTTAAGATTAAAACAGGCTGTGATAATGCTGCTGACCTTCTCTACCAGAAAATTGTGTCAGGCTCATTCACAGATTTACTTAAATTTGTCAAGCTGATGGAAATGGGAAAGTTGATGGGAACTCAGGACATAGGTTTTTTTACAGCTCTCTTACCAGACCTCTGGAGGGTCTGATTTTTTCCAGCGGTGAAATGAACTCTCATGAATTAATAAAAGTCATGACAGATAAATGGATAGTAGCTCTGGTGGATTTTTTTTCCATGTGCAAACTGTAGAGAGAACACTGGGAAACTTGAGCAACTTAACTAAATGGGTTGAATGGGTAAGGCAAGTGAAACTTAGCATTTGTGCAGGTCTCGTCAGCAACTTTTACATATTAGATTAACAGAAATTTAATTGATTTAAAATTCCACAGCTGGCTGTAAAATGCAGTAAGGCCATTTAAGTGTCTTCTGATCATCAGTCAAAATGAAGGAATAATTACAGCTATTTTTGTGTTGGCAAAGTGGGGACTTCTT
Organism: Trogon surrucura; assembly: GCA_020746105.1. Classification (NCBI taxonomy): domain Eukaryota; kingdom Metazoa; phylum Chordata; class Aves; order Trogoniformes; family Trogonidae; genus Trogon; species Trogon surrucura. The sequence continues at coordinate 45,627,269 of CM036621.1, read as the reverse complement.
CATTGCAGTCTTAAATAATGCGGATCCCTGAAGCATTTTTCTGTTGTGAACAGGAATGGCTTTGTCTCATGAATGATTAAACAACTTATTCAAACAATTTAAACATGATTTGGGGGGTCAATTTAAAAATGCTAGTGCATTTCATTTATCTGAAAAATCTATGAAGTCTCGGTAATTGAAACAGCTTCATAAGACGTGGTATTGAATCATGACTATTTAGTACGTAGTGACTGTTATGTTGGGAAAAAATAACTACAGATTCATAACTTGCAGGCAGAAGAGTCCATTTTTGGCATTTGTATGGGTATATGGCTATGCCCCGGTCCTTTCTGGTGACAATAAAGTAAATCTTGATTGCTTAGCTTTGTAGTGTTTTCCTGAAAATGCAGTAGTCAGACTACATTGGTTGCTTAAGAAAGAAATAAATAAATAAAACCTTGATTTTTGTATATGTTATATAATGTATTGAATATTAAACTTCTGTGCTGGAAATCATAGAATCATAGAATCATAGAATGTTAGGGATTGGAAGGGACCTCGAAAGATCATCAAGTCCAATCCCCCTGCCAGAGCAGGAATGCCTAGATTATGCTACATAGGAACGTGTCCAGGCAGGTCTTGAATGTCTCCAGAGAAGGAGACTCCACAACCTCTCTGGGCAGCCTGTTCCAGGGCTCCGTCACCCTCACTGAGAAGAAGTTTCTTCTCGAGTTTAAGCGGAACCTCTTATGTTCCAGTTTCAGCCCATTACCCCTTGTCCTATCAGTGGTTGTCACCGAGAAGAGCCTGGCTCCATCCTCGTGACACTCACCCTTGATATATTTGTAAACATTAATGAGGTCACCCCTCAGCCTCCTCTTCTCCAAACTAAAGAGCCCCAGCTCCCTCAGCCTTTTCTCATAAGGGAGATGCTCCACTCCCTTAATCATCCTAGTTGCCCTGTGCTGGACTCTCTGAAGCAGTTCTCTGTCTTTCTTGAACTGAGGGGCCCAGAACTGGACACAGTATTCCAGATGGGGTCTCACCAGGGCAGAGTAGAGGGGAAGGAGAACCTCTCTCGACTTACTAACCACCCCCCTTCTAATACACCCCAGGATGCCATTGGCCTTCCTGGCCACAAGGGCACAGTGCTGGCTCATGGTCATCCTGCTGTCCACCAAGACTCCCAGGTCCCTTTCCCCTACACTACTCTCTAATAAGTCATTCCCCAACTTATACTGGAACCTGGGGTTGTTCCTACCCAGATGCAAGACTCTACATTTACCCTTGTTATATTTCATTAAATTTTTCCCCGCCCAACCCTCCAGCCTGTCCAGGTCTCTCTGAATGGCAGCACAGCCTTCTGGTGTGTCAGCCACTCCTCCCAGCTTGGTGTCATCAGCAAACTTGCTGATAGTACTCTCTAGTCCCTCATCCAAGTCATCGATGAATATATTGAATAATACTGGTCCCAGTACCGACCCTTGAGGGACTCCACTGGATACAGGTCTCCAACCAGACTCTGCCCCATTTACCACGACTCTTTGGCTTCTTCCCCGTAGCCAGTTCACAGTCCACCTCACTACCCGAGAGTCTAGACCACACTTCCTCAGTTTAGCAGCAAGGATGCTGTGGGAGACTGTGTCAAATGCTTTACTGAAGTCAAGGTAGACCACATCCACCGCTCTGCCATCATCTATCCACCTTGTTATATCCTCATAAAAGGCTATGAGGTTAGTCAAGCACGACTTCCCTTTGGTGAAGCCATGTTGACTGTCTCTAATGACCCTCTTATCCTTGATCTGCCTTGAGATGGCACCAAGGATAAGTCGTTCCATCACTCAGGTAGCCTACTGAGCAAGCTTAGATGGAGCAAGTATTGTGACGTGGAGTGGATGTCATCTACTTTACATTACCCCCCTCTCCCTCCTCCTGCCGTTCATTTGCCCCTCTTCCGTGAGCTCTTTATACCGCAGCATTTGAAATGGTAATGTCAGCAGTGCCTTAAGTTTGCCAAGGCTTTTGGAGGCAAATGTCAAAATCTATTGCTTTGAACTAGGCCAGTTTCACTGCTGATGAGTTTCCCCTGTGGAAACTTTTATGTTCCAATTTCTTAAGTACAAGAGAATGAGTAAAAAACAACAGCTTTATTCTGCAGAGATCTGGAAACTATTTTAATACAGGTTATACAAGATGAAGCCAGATCCAGGCATTATCTCTGAATACATCAACTTTTGAGCAAGCAGTGCCTGTGCCATCTTTCTCCTAATTTATTTTTAAATTCTTGTGAGGTTGTGCTTTCTGTACTGCATCTGGTCCCAAGCATTCAAGATTGTTGCTGCTTTACTGGCTTCTGAACACCAGCAGGAGGCACTGCTGGGTGTCTTGGTGAGACTTTTTTAAAATAAATCCACACTCAGACTTGATCTGAATTTAGGTTCAGCTGACTTTTCATAACATAACATAACATACCTGAATTGTACCATTTTGTGTCTAAACAAATACAGATTTTCTCTTTTAAGCTGAAGTGCTTTGAACACGTGGTGACAGCCCTTCACAACTACTTCCAATCTCTACCCCCAATCATGACCTTCCTATTCACGTGCTCTTGCATTCTGCAACCTCTTCTATCTTGGCCAAAGAATTAAAAAACAAGATACAAACCTATTCAATATTCTGTTCATTGAACAATGTCTCTTTAGTGCACTGGAGGAGTCAGAGGTCTTGTTGAAAAATAAATGTACTCATGTAGAGTTTCTCAGTACTTGCACACAAGGGACTACATCGGTTTGAGTGGACAGCATAACTGATGTTTTTGAACTCCCATGTTTGTCTTGTTAACTTCTGTGTTTGTCTAAACTTGTATTTCAGGCCGTCAGGCTTTGTATGTTAGAACTGGATAGCGTTGCATGTGGTGGGTTTTTGTACTAGGCTTCACTGTTATGGCGTCAAACGTGAATTTTCTGAAGTTTATAGATGAGTACTGATTTAAAGGACTTGCTTTCAATCTCTTTATTTTAATAAAGAGATTCCAAGTGATTAAGTGATTAGTAATCACTTAATTGTAATCACTGCTAAGGAGCTGTGGGGGAAAGCTGGTAGTAGTGGAAGAGCTTGAGGAAAACATAACTGCTGTGAAGCAGAATAATTTTGGTATTTCCCCAGTGTCTGAGGACAGCAGAATCCCTGGCTGCTTGGTATTTCCTCAGGTGCTCTGGTCTGTGGGATGCTCTGCTGTGTGTTAACTGTGGGACTCAGCAGGCCTTCCTACGAACCCAGTTCAGATCATTCACTTAAAAGAAAACTAATTCTCCTCACTCATCCCATTCTGTTTCCTTCAAATTTTGTATCCTTAAAAAAAAATATTGTTTCCTGGGTTAATCTCACTCAGGTTTTGGAGGAGTCCGAGTGCCACGGATGGTGCAAAGTTGTGGCAGCAGCAGTTGTTTGGGGCTCACTGAAGGGGAGCAGGTCTGTCTCTTAGCTGCAATCCTGCCTTGTACAGCTGCACCCTTTGTGTATGTGCTAGGGTGAAAAACAGGTAGGCTGCCGCACCATTCCTCAGCCACCCTCTTAATGAACCGCAATATTTTTCAGCACATGTAAATGTACTTTCAGCATTAATAACAGCACTGTGTTAATAACAGCACCGCATTAATAATAGTACCAAACAACACGCCCCATATTTGACATGAGCTCTAGATATAGCCGTATGGTATGGACATGGGCAAAATGTAAAGAAAGGTGAAGCAAGCACATGTGTAAGAGAAGAAAAAGGTAAACCTCTTGAATAGGTTGCCTGGCTTTGACAGTCATGGTTGTTCTAGTACAGTTACATTTCTGTGTAGATTATTGATATTTCCTTGCACAGAGATGACAAGAGTGAAAATGAGGATCGACTTACCCAGCAGGAACTAAGGAGATGTAACAGCTTTCTGATGTCAAAAGGCAGCTGTTTTGGTTTGTTAACTGGATAGGAAACTAACCTGGTACGAAGTGAATGGGTCCGTCTGTTTGTTAGCTTGCCTCACCACCTTGTTTGTTAGTGCCTCACCACTCTCACAGTACAGAACTTCTTAATATCTAATCTAAATCTACCCTCTTTCAGTTTGAAGCCATTATTATCCTGTCACTACACTCCCTGAAAAAGAGTCCCTCCTCCTCTTTCCTTTAGTCCCCATTAGGTACTGGAAGGCCACTGTAAGGTCTCCCTGGAGCCTTCTTTTCTCCAGGCTGAACAAGCCCAACTCTCTCAGCCTGTCCTCACAGGGGAGGTGCTCCAGCCCCCTGGTCATCTCTGTGGCCTCATCTGGACTTGCTCCAACAAGTTCATTTGTTTCTCACCCTAGAGCTGTCACTTAGTACTGCAGGTAAGATCTCAAAAAGGGAAAGTAGAGGGGAAAAAGAACAGAGCAGAGGGGGATCATAGATTCAGCTTTGTTTTTTCTCCTACCTAGTTGATGCTGACATTTGTCAGAAAGGAGATTTATTGCTGTAGCAGTGCTTCTAGATTCCCATCTAAAGTCTTTTCCAACTTCTTTTACATCCTCATTACATTAGTAACTAAGGGTATTTTACTGCAAAAGAGTTATTTTTTTCATGCATATTGCAGACTTTGATTATGGATATCACTGCATGTGGAATTCTGGAGATGTATTTTTTTGTCTTTTTCTGTTACTGGACTTGTTTCACTTTTTCTCCCTAACATACTTTATCCTTTTTCTAGGAGCCAGTTAAGAAAGGTTTATTGCGTTCAATACTTAATGTAATACCATGACGCATTTCATTACTTTGGTTTTAACAAACGTTACTTCATAGCAAATACTGTGGCTTGGCCAGTGCCTCGGCAGTAGTGTGGTAGCAGTGCACTGTGTTCAGCCTCCGACAGGGTGCTACTTGTGGGCTTGGCTGTCTAAGACTACAGACACTGGACTTGACTTTCCTGTGGTTCATTCTGACAAGGTAAATGAGGAAAAAGTGCAGTTGGGAGAGATGGCAGCTTTTTGTCCTTGCTGTTCGAGCAGAGCTCCAGTTTGTCAGAAAATAGATGTTTGTGTGTTTTTCTAAGGCTGATTTGTCAAGGTTATGAAAATATTTAGAAAAAAAATCAGCATCTTCCTTCTGAGGAACTAATTTTCCTAGTATTGGTAGCAAACTGATGGCTCCTGTCTTGTCAGTAGGTAGGAATGGCTGAGCTGGGCAGGCAGGGAAGCGTACAGGAGCGAAGCAGCCCACTTGATCGTAACCAGCACCGATGGGAAGCTGGGTTGGGGTGGGATGGTCTTGGTCCTTGGTAATGGCTTTCTGTGCAAAAAGCTGGTGTGAGGTGATGGGTTTGATTTTTGTGAGCCCTCACAGTTGCTGGCTGCGAACAGATACATGGCGTATCCTCTGATAAGCTCGACTGTAAAGCACACACTGGTGTGTGAGTAATCAAGAAAAGCCTTTACAAGCTGTGTTCTGCTTTTCAAGTCGTGGATTCAGGAAAATACTTTGCTTTGTTGGCTCCTAACCTCAGCTGGACACTTAGTAGTGTTGCAAATAGAAATAAATGTAAATAAGTTTAGCCAACACAGGACCTGTGCTGGGGCTTCCCAAGTTTGTGAGCAAACTCATTACTGGTTGTAATAGGGATTTATGGGGTTTTTTTTCTCCTGCCATGAGAGGTGGTTTGTGTGCATCAGCTGGCTTGCTTTTCTGTATGCTTCCATGAGTAATTCAGCTTTCGATTTTTCAGTGTAGTTTTTCATTTTGTAGTTCAGCCAGGAATTCTGAATCACTTCATCTCTTTCTTCATGATCACATCGGATGATTTATGTGGATCCAATATAAAGTCTTTTTGTGAACTCTGATTTCCTGGTAAAATTGTATTGTATTATGTTGTTTTGTAGCTTTACCATGGATACTGATGAAGGTGTTTTTTTTAACAAATACTACCTTTTTATTTAAAAATCTCAAGTGTCTGCATTCATGGTGAAATTTGGCCCAGTGGCCATCCCTGCTCCAGTTATTTCAAGATCGATTTTAAATCCCTTTTGCCTTTTCCTCTATAAGTATGGTTTGACAATGCATATGAGGGTGTGATAATAATGTGTCAGGAAACTAATCAGGCCTGAATTAGAAATCCATCGAAAAAGTTTCATAGTTTACATACTGAAATAACTTGTGTATGGTCTAGGTATTGCAGGCTACCTGACATGTCTGTGTATGTTTTGAATGTACTCTGTGAATTTTGAATACTGTACTGTGGTTTGTGTGTTTCGGGATTTTCTGGTGGGTTTTAAAATCATTTTCGTGGTCTAATTAAATCTAGTTGGATAAGTCAAGTTGGATCTTCCTGTAGTCACGGATTTCTGAATAAGGCTGTTTCCATCTTCAGTATTGTTCATCGTGCCTAAATGACATCTTTGCTCTGGTCTTCTGGGGCTTTGTGCTTGCTAGCAAAGTATGAATACGAGTTTTTTTGCAACTGGTAGATGTGAAATGGTCAGTTGTTTGCAAAACATCTGCAGCTGATGGGCTAACTTCTTAGGTGTTGGTGGAGAGAACAAAGAAGTCAATGTCACTGACACCAAAAAAGCACACAGTAGAAATAAATCTTTGTCCAAAATGTGGAAATGTAATAGTCTGAAATATCATCTTGCTCATTAATCAATGTGCCGTACATAATGAGTGTGTGAAGGATCTGAAAGGGAAAAAAAATAGTCTCCTTGGGTCAGAAGGAGAGTTACAACAACTTAACAGCTTCAAACATTGTTAAGTGGTGCATATATCCTCTTTTTTTTTTTTTTACGCACAGATTTCTCAAGGCAAGGGATTTATTACCAAGTTAACCATTAATTTTGTTTTGTAATCAATTTTCTTAACAGAATTATACTGAGAAAATTCTATCTAGCCAATAATTTTCTTCTCTCTCCAGCATTATTGGAGAGGACTGTGTATTAGTACTGTTGAAAGTTATTTTCTTTATGGTCTCCCATTCCTATTTGTGTCTTTGGGGGTAATTTTCAGGGAATCTTGTGTAGTAACCATAGAATAGTTTGCTCTGAGACTGCTCCTGGACATTATGGCAGTAGAAATTGTTGGTGCAACTACATGAAGGGAAGTGTCTTTGTACTTAGCAGCAAAGCATCTTGCCCCTCCCTGAGCAATATGTGCTTTTGGTTAGAATTACTTGGTTCAGACAGTTATTTCTGGCTTAATTCATTATAATAATTGACTGCTACATACCAGGTGTAAATATTCTACTTTGATATTTTATCCTTAATGTATCTGGGAAGTGTCAGGCAAAAGGTGTGAATATTTTCATCTCTGCAGTGCACTGAGATTTTGGTTATTCTGAAATTTTCTTAATAGTGTTTAAAAGGCAGACTCATTGCATGCATACGACATCCTTTCAAAATCTTTTCATTTCTTTATCTTAGCAAAATAATTTTAAGCTGCGTCAGAAAATACTCTTAGCTCAAATTTTGAAAGATACTGCTCATTAATCTGCCTGACCATTCGTAGTTTGTTTCTTTCAGCTCCTTTTGTTGGCTTTTGTGGGAAGCAGCCAGTATATTCCCTATGTACCAGATGATTTCCACCACTCCCCCCCGTGCACATAGCTTTCCTCAGCTTGTTAAAGGGGATGGCCGCATTCATGATTTACATAATAATGAGATATGAAAACTGCATCTAGTTTGATAAATTTTCTTCAGAACGTCTGGGCAAAGATTCTAATCAACTTTACAGAACATATCAACTGTTTCAAAAGCAGTTTTCCTACTTAAAAATGCCTGATGTTACGAAGCTGCAGGGGGTATTATATTTTGAAGCTTGTATCTGTTGTGGAAATGCAAACCGTAATTTAACATGAGCTTAGTGAAGATGTTCTTCATTTATCATTCTGGGGCAATAGTGGGAGAGAGTATGTTTCATTGAACGGAAGCATCTCAACTTACATAAAACAGGGCTATTTTTTAAATAATAAGAGCGGGAGCCCGGGTCAGACTGGTACACCTACAGATGTATGTATAGCTGGCATCTGTCAGTCTGTTTATTCTACAGAGAGCCCTAATGAGATAGAAGGGAAGTGGTAGAATTTGGGCTTTTCCTATCTCCTCGTGGAGGGAACTTAAGGATTTACTGGAGCAGTATAAGAAGAATTCATTAACTGGGCTAACTGAGCCTGGAAACTTGCCAGATTGGATTATGATCCAATTATTTAACCTTTTTTTACCCTGTCAAATGCCAGCTCCTGGCAGACAAAGCAAATACCAGCTTAAAGCCGGGTGTCTCAATATTTAAAAAGAAGCAGCTCTATCATCTTTCAATGTACATTCATAGTTTATAGGTGTGGATTTGTGCAGAACAGAATAACCTGGAACACCTACGCTTTCCTCATCCTTGCTGTATTGCCTACTTTGTTCACTTTGACTCCTTTTTTAGTTTGTAAAATATAAGTGATACCTCTGTCTAGCAACTGATTTAAAACTTTGAGATGAAAAGGTGGTATATAAATGTTTTAGAGCAGAATTTTCTAATTCTGACATTTAGCATTGCTTTGCCAGTAGTAGAACTTCTAATGACTTGATCTGACTAAATTTAGGCCAAGGTAAAGCACACTAGGCAATTAACGGCATTGTAAAATAGATGGTATTGGTGCACAAAGTGGAAAGCTTAGTCTTCTGCTGCTAACTAGTAAAATCACTTCCCTTTCTGTCCTTAAGATTTACCTAGTCAGTATTTGTCCAGTTTCTAGAACTTGATGCTTCAGTGATTTCATGGTATGTGCGAAGGTTTAATTGAAACTGTGTACGTTTAAGTAGTTGTGTATGTCCACATTAATACTGTTACATGCAGACAAGTTTTGTACTTTGATAACACGTCTAAGAGGTAGAATTAGGAATGGTGGCTGCTGAATTGCTTCTTCCAACTCCACCAACCCTTAAATTTTTTCACAGGGGACTTGAGGGCCGGTTTAGCTCAGTGGGTTGAGTGTGGTGCATGAAACACCAAAGGTCGCCGGTTCGATTCCCCTTCGGTTCTCACGTGTTGCCTGATCTAGTTGAGAGGTGTGGCGTCCCTGCCCACAGCAGGCAGGTTGGATTAAAATGATCTCTAAGATCCCTTCCAGCCCAGGCCATTCTATGATTCTGTTTTAGACCATTTGAGAACCATCTCTTCAGGCAGGAGCCAGTGTCCCCACCCTTGGCTTTCACTTTCTACTGCAGGAACTGGCAAAAATTTCTGCAGTGCTTTGTCAGTAGATGTTACATCTGAGAGTGTCGCTGTGCTCACCAGTGGCCAAACAGTGGAATCCTTAAAGGTTTCATCTGGCAGATCTGTTACATCTTAGTCTTCTTAGACCACGTTTGATGCACAGTCATCGCATTTAAAATTGTCTCCGTTCTTGACCTCTGCAAATCGATGACCTGGAGCCATTTGCTTATCTTTAGCAGTAGAGCCAGGTAAGGTGTGCACGGTCGTCTTGCAGAGGGTGTTCACCTGACGGACTCGTGAGACCTATTGCCAGTACAGTGTGGCACGTAGTTTCTTATAGCTGCTCTCAGAGAGAATTTAAATGCAAACTTCTGGTTGAGGAGTGGAGAAGTCGCTCACATCATGACAGTCTCACCTTTCCATGAGCTACTTGATGTCTGTTTGCATCTTGCTCCTCTTCTTTATCAGAAGCCTTCAAAGGACTCTTCAGTGCAGAAGTAGAAAGCTACAGAGGAGCTGGACCAGCACTGGATGTTCTCTGCCCTGGGTATTGCTGCACTTGAAGAGGAGAGGCTGCTGTGGGTGTCCTTTTCAGGTGGTGATCGAGGAAATAATGTTCTCTGTTAGAGACGCTGGTAATGAACTACATATTGCAAGCATTGTCGTTCAATGGGTAGAGCTACCATAAAATATTTGAGATTACAAAGCCGGGATTTTGCAGTGTGAGGGTTTTGTGGTGCAGTGAGGCATGGCAGTTGTTTCCAGGCAGTAAAGCATGTGCTGGTTTCTTGTGTTTTCTGAAGAACATTGAAGCATTTACAGTGTTCACCACTTTTCAGAGTTGAAAATAGCTGACGTTTTGGAACCCAGCAAGCGAATAGCCAATGCAAAAATAATTCATAAAAACCCAGTAAAATGCAGGTACTTCTTATTTGGCATTAATTTGGCATTAAGATTCTATTCTGTGGTGTTAACATTGTGAAATAAAACCATGCCTGGTTAGATTTGGGATAACTGCATGACAAATTCCATGTGCACTAATTAAGAAGGTAATTCTTATAGATAATTTTAAGGAATGCAAACAGTTTCATCTCTCACTAGATGAGTTTTGTTGAAGCCTCTTATATACTTTGCACTATGTCAGATATTTCAGGCAGAGAACTAACAGCTTGACACGGTGTCTCGCTTTATCCAGGCTTCCCAGCTGGTTTGCTGAGACTGAGGAACCTCATATTGCTTTTGTGTAATCTAATAACTAAGGAGAAAGTGAGGCTAAATGACAGCAGCTGTGGCCCCAATGTACCAGATGTGGCTAAGCAGCTCGTTTTGGAAGAGGTGAGGGATCACAAAGAACCCCAAATGATGGGTTAATCCCACTGAGGCTGTGAGGGCGAGGGGGTGGGAAACAATTGTTAGGAGGAATCCACCCCCAAGCTTTTGAGAAAGGAACAAAGAAAAGCTTTCCTGGGCAGCAAAGTCTGACTTGCCAGTGGGGCTGCGAAAAATCAACAGAGATGCTTTTGACTTTGGACTTTTGTTAACCCGATTCAAGGAAAATTCAAGTCAGCATACCAGCAAAATCAAAGGATTTCCAAATGCAGCGTGATGCCAAAGTTTGAGATGTGGTTTAAATGAGACTCCCTTTTCAACCGTGTCCTTTGATCTGCTGCTTCCATGGCATACCTCTTCAGCTGGGTGATACCTGGCAAGGTAGCTGCTCTGCCTAGAGATTTCATTTGAGGATTACCTGAATCAGTTACGGAGCTGTGAAGATTGCCGTCCTCACTGAAGTTACGGTATGGCAAATTCGTGTTATATACAGCATTTGTTACTCCATGAATTTGCTGCGATTGCTCTTAAGATAAACTGTTCTTCCTGTTGGTGCTTCTTGACTGATTGGGGTTTTTCTTTCATAACTGGAAACGTTGTAATGTCCTTTTTCATTCCTTGTAAAAATGACTTACTGAGTGTCATTTGTCATTTTGATCAGCTCTTCCCGGGCACACAAATTTTCTTGGGCATTTGTGAGTTTTGTTTTGATTTCATTCTTGTTTTGCAATAATTATATAACATAGATAGATAGATATTGTATTTCTATATATTTCTTCTGCTAAAATATTGTCTGCTCAAGGAAGACAGTAACTAAAGCGTTTCTGTCTTAAGTCGAAATTTGATAGGAGGTATTTTCACAGTATAAACTGACAAATTCTGTTTGATTGTAGTTTGAAATACCCGCAATGATTGAAGCATTCCAAGATTTGCATATTTTTTTCCTTAGCTGTTTTGAGCAGTGTCTTCAAGCTCTCATTGCTTGTTTTGGCATGCTGTCAGTAACCTTAAATGATGCGTATTCATTTAACTGCAGGGGTGGTAGAGTGAAGTGACTTTTTTTCTCTTAGCAGCGTCCTCTGCTGTAGAGGGAGGTGGATGTTTGAGGAAATGTGTGTGGACAATATTAAATAAAAAAAACCAAAACACCAACCCAACCCTTATTTACTACGGCAGTTACCCAAGAAACATTTTAAAATACAGAGTAAGAACTTTTCTATGTAAAATCTGACTGAGACAAAGGGATTCTTGCTTCTGCATACCCAAGTCATGCCGCTTGTCTGGATGAGTTAAAAATTACTAATAACATATAATCTTATAGCCTCATCTCCATGAATCTCATGTAAATCATGTTCTGTCTTTCTCTGAATTGCCCTCATAACCCTTGATTCTGCTCTGCGCCTGCAGAAGACTTTGGTAAGGATAAAAACAGATACCCAGCAAAGTCCCAGCTCTGGTGTCAGCTCTTTCCTGCACACCTGACAACCGTGTCAGAGAGGCCTTAGAAATAGCACAGGGTAGTGTTCTTGGAGTTCTGTCAAATGTAAAACCTAAATCCGTTCAAGCACCAGGTATGTTAAAACTCACAGATTTTATTTTTTTTTTTCTCCTCTTGTGGTTTTCCTTCCTTGTGTGAATAGAATTGAGAAAAACTTTCAGGTTTGGCATAAAGCAGATGACCAGAGGCGTAGGCTGCTTTACTCAATCCATATAGAGATATATATATGTAATTCATGCTTTTTTTTTTTTTTTTTCTTTTATTCCCCCCATATAGTTTGCTTTGGTATGCTCTTCACCAATATGTTGCTGAAAGAGTAAGCTTGAAGCAGAGGTTTAAATGTATGATTTTATTTTTGTGTCCTAAATAAAGTCAATATAATTATATGCCTATGTTTCTTAATTTCAACTTCTACTTGAGTACGTTTTTAAATACATCCAGATATTTTTTAGTATCTTGGTTATATTTCATGCTGTTGTAATGCCTTTGCCAAGTATGGAGGAGTAGAAGTCCACTTTGTTAGTGGAACTGCGTAGTATCTCAGTTTTTAAGCAAGTGTGGATTTTGGAGTTGGGAATGATTTTAAGTTGTTTGAGATCACTGCTTTCATGTCTATGCTGAGATCTAGAAAAGGGACAAAGCCCGTAAAAATTCGGTGGGGTTTGGGTGTTTTTATACTAAGCTTGCTGTTATTTTTGCATGAAATCACTTTGTTCTTTTGGTAGAATCATGGAAGTACAGATTCTGAAATGTCTCAGAAACTTATTTTGGGTTTCTACAGAAGCCTTCCTTTTGTTCTAGTCTACCTGAGTACACGTCCCCTTTTACCAGCGGAGTCTGCAATACAGGCGTAAAACAGGATGTCACATTACTACTGTGAATAAAAACTAGTGATAGATGGAGATTATCACCTCCTAGAATTTGAAAGTGGAGACTGATGTGCTGCATTTTGCAGAGTTTACACCATGGCCTAGAGTTTGGAAGGTGCTGCAAAGGTGTTCTCTCAGGCCTGGTATATTGAGGATTTCTGATGCTCCAGAACAGTGCAGAGCCAGGTTTGTCAGCTTGGTTGGCTTCCGCTACACTGCAAATCTTTTGTACTGTGTTCTGAGTTATGGTAAGTATCTCCAGAACCAGATTCAACACAGGTGCTGCAGACAAAAGCACTATTCTTCTGTATACCTCCAAGACACTCATTTTCTTATGCGTGCAGGGAGCTCTCCATGGGTGGGATGTGTATGGCCATGAATTTCTCTGACGTGCCTACGTCTTTGTGGCTAATGTGACCGATTCAGAGTTAGTGAGTTTAATAGTTAGGTATCACGAAAATGAGAAGCCTTTTTTAAAAACTAGTCAAAACAATATGAATTTATTTCTTCATTTCTTTAGGAGACATCACTCAGAAAGGATATGAGAAGAAAAGAGCAAAACTGTTAGCACGGTACATACCATTAATTCAAGGTAAGAGACTGCATATAAGTTACACCTTTTGCGCTAAACCTGTGAAAATATGTAATGGAAAAGTTGTCACTAAATAGATTAGATTAGGAGCATTTGACATGGCATCTAACGAGTAGTAGAAAATGGCTATTACAGAGAAGCGAAAAGGCTGAAATATTTTTTTTTAACACTTTATGTGAAATGTTTAATGGTAACATCTTTGTCAGCAAACTTCAGTTTGAGATCTGCATCCAAGGATTGAAGATGACTTTCAAAATGAGTAGAGTTATTCCTGAAAGTAAGGTGGCCGTTTTCATTAAATGAACACACTCATGATTTGTCACTCGTGTTCTTTAGTGTATTTTTTTGCACGTGCCCTCTGCTGTGATTTTGGTCCTGTTTTGGTTCTTCTATTCACAGAACTATTGGAGAAGTAATGGACATCTCTAGCCAGTTTTGTGTGAATGGTTGAACTAGATGATAGTCTCTCTTGCTTTTGAAATCTTGTTGCAGTGACCCCTTTGGCTCTTAATAGCAGGATAGACAAAAGTTTTTATTCTCAGGATGCCTGCTGACTGCTGAGTTGTGATATTTTAGAGTTTTACAGTGTGTACTTGACATTGAACAGTTAGAATGTGATCTGGGGTTTCATCATGGGGTTTCTTAGCACAAGTTGTGGGTTTTTTTTGGTTTTGTTTGTTTGGGTTTTTTGTTGAAAAACAGCTGTAGCTTTTCCCTTAGCAAATTTATAAAAGCTGTAGACCACACTGGACCTAACCCATCTCTCTAAAATGACTCGTTCCTTGAATCAAAGCAGTTTGGGGATTTTTTTTTTTTAAAGAGTTTGAGACCAGATGAAGTATGGTTTTTGACTGAGGATTAACAGTTATGAGAAATGTTCTGTCAGTAAACTCTTTTTGTATAGAAAGTTACGTCTTTGGATTTCTGTCTCTTGTTTTAATCTCCCGTAACCACTGATTTACTCTTGCCTTCTCTCCTTTCTATTGATAGTAATTTTTTAATTTTTTTTTTTCATCTCCTCTCAGCCCTTAAAGTGAAAGGCTGTTTGCACAAGTTGCTTGAGATCTGAGCCCTCGAGTGTAACTTGGAAAAGTACAGCACTTTGTCTTGGAGAAGTACAGCACTTTGTCTTCTATCCTTATAAAAGCAAGTTTTAAAGCTAGGGTGCAGTGTAAAGCACCTTCGTTGCCCTTTTCTGCATGCATACCACTGGCCCTGTGTCATGTCCTAACTCTTGGGGTTTTAGAACCAACACTGACTCCCACACATGGTTTCTAGGGATGGTAGACTGATTAAATTCAATTGTCTGCTCTAGAAGCCTGCTGCGTTACCTGTACAATTTCCAAAGGTGTTTTGTAATATCCTATTTCAGTAGCTTGCTCATTCAGGAGCACACAGCTGAAGCGGTGTACGCGGCTGTCAGCGGTTCAGGCTGGGCTGGACCCTGAACGCTGACAGATACTCTCTAACCCCTCTTCCTTCCCAAAGGGAAAGGGAATGAGGCAGAGAGTCTTAAGAATTGGAAAAGGAAACTAAAGCAGCTTTTATGAAACAATAATAATACTGCTAAGGGAATAATAAATATATACAAATACATACAAACCTGATGTCAAGCATGACTCCCCCCCCCCCAATAGCCGTTGCCAAGGATGCTGCAGAGCAGGCGGCACTGGGGAAGCCCCAGGCTCAGCAGCAGTGGGGAGCTGGACACGGGAACTGGATTTTCGTGAACTCAGGATTGAGATCAAAGGCAGATGATCAGATGGAGTCCTTCTCAGGCTTCAGCCATTGAAGAAGAGGGCTTAACCTCTGTGATCCCTCAGGTTTATACTGAATATAATGTATATGGAATGGAACACTCTTGTTGGTCACCTGTCCTGTCTGTTCCTTCCTGGAGGTGCAACCTTTTACTTCCTTGTGAGCCTTTTACCCCCAGCATGGCACGCAAGATCCAGCAGTGGCCTTGGTCACTACAGGGACCGGTGTAAGCAAGACCCTTTCTGCATACCAGCCCGTGGTAGTAACTGTGAACATCAGGTGTTATCCCTTCTAGTAGCAGACACTGTTGGCCAAACCACGCTGCTAACTTCAGAAAGTGCAGCCTCTTAGAAGAGACTGAGCTGAGAAGTAAGATCGCTCACCAGAATTGGTTGTTTAGCTCAAACCAGGACAGCAACTACAGAACTAACTTGTTAGACAGATTTGGAATGAAGAAAAAGTTAGTAGCAACAATATATTAATGGCACCACTTTAACATTCTGGACAATAACTGTAAGTAAATGTGTCCTAGTGGGGTGGCAGTGCAATTCAGCAGTCTCCTGGTTTGTATGCAATCTGATTAGGCTCCACTAAGAATCCAAGGTCCCATTAGACTTTCGGTTGCTTGAAATTTTGTCCTTGTTCAGCCACAGTTTTCCCTAATCATCTTAAGGAGTGGTTGAAAACTAACTGATTCTGTGGTTTGTCCTAATTGCTCGATACCACAATTTCTAAGACATGCGGGATTTGTCTACTGCTTCTGCCCGACCTTGCATTAAGGTGACAGGAGTCTAGCTTTAATATGCTAAAAAGAGAGGGAGCAGGCTGTCTGCCTCTAAGTACAAAGAATGATACTCTGGCAAAGAAGACAAATTTTATTTAAAACCCTGAGCTAACTGCTTATTTCAGTATAGTGACATATGGTCCATTAACCCAGTTCTAGCTTGGGATGTTGTTAACTGACACAGCTTCAGTGTGGCTCGGATTAGTGTGTGGGAGTCCCAGTGGCTTTGAGCCTGCAGCAATTTTTTTACTGTTATTTGATTGCAACTGTAGAGTGGTAAGTTTATTTAATTTTTATTTACCTGTGTCTTACTTGTTTTCTTTCTAGCTCTTGAATGCTTCAGGAGCCTGATTTTCCCAGTCTAAATATGCTTTCAGTTTAGAAAGCTCAATGCTAGCATTTGAGGCCAGCTGTTACTGTGTAGATTAGTTGTCAAAGACCAGTGGGATTAGACCAGTGCCTTGAGAACCTGTATTTCATTGAGGCACGACTTCCAGATTGATACTGGATTTGCAGATTGACCACTGTGCTCATTCATAGGCTCAGGGGACCTCTTCCTGGCTGAGGCTTGAATGCCCTTTATTTCTGGAGAACAAAAGATACGTGTAAGCTCTCCTTTCCTGGTTTTTGTCATTCATGAGAGCAACAAGAATAAGCTCCAAGAGTATTCTTTAAGAATGGCCAAGACAGATCTTGGTGTGGTAACTGGCACCAACTTGGGAGAGCTCTGCTGGAAAAAGAAAAACAAAATTTCACAGATTCCATCTTGAGCAACCTAAGTGGGTTTTTTTAAGCGCTTAAATGTAGTTCAGATGTATTTAAGTACTTAAGTAGTTGTGAGAAGAACTTGCTAGGATCTGGTGATCTTATAGGTTCAAGAACACTTCCAAGACAAAGCGGAAGAAATGAGATAAAACATGAAATACATTGGTTGATTTCTGTCTGCTCCTGAGATGATGGAGAACTCTATTGACTTCAAGGCAATTGCTTCGGCTAGAAGTTGTACTTCTGCAGTCAGTAGTGGATCTGCTTTGAATCATTCAATATAAACTTGTCCTGTATCAGCTACATGATTGGAATTAGCCACAGCACTTAATAGTCTGTTCCTGTTAGCTTCCTTATGTTTTGATAGATCTTAGTGCCAACTTAAAACCTAACCTTTTCAGCCCTGCTGCCTCTGGTCTTCTCTTCAGCTGTCAGGTTTCACATAAAAGCTCAAAATGTCTATCTTCATCTTGGGCAAATAAATTTGCTTTTATGGCTTTATTGTGAAAGAAGATATGAATGGTACCTTAGCTAACCACAGTGCAGCTGCTACTGCTGCTTATCTGTTAGTGACAATATAACAAATATAAAGGGAACAAAAATGGAGAGAGATGTAAATACCAAACCAGACATGCTTCTGCTTTATAAACTTGAAAAAACAGACATTCTTTGTTTTCCTCTGAGAGCTGTTATTTACAGGACATGGTGTGTTAGTCAGCCATAAGTACTAGTCCAGACTAATGGTGATTTTGAGAAAGCTTACCTGAGTGAAATCTGGCATAAAGTATGACCTAGAAAACCCAAGGTGTTTAGGTCAAGCTCCTTGTATTACTGTCAAAGAAGATTTTAAAAAAAAAAAGCTGTTTACCATGTGAAGCTTTGCATCTCTCTGCTTGAGAGCTAACATCAGCTTGCTGTCCTGCACTTCTGAGGTGGATTAAATTTAGAGACTTGCATGTCTCCAGCATACTTTTTCATAATATTGTTAACTAGCGAGGACACAAATCCCTGAATTGGTTGTCATTAACACGATATTATTTCTAATATTCAGGATTTAAAAAAAAAAAAAAAAAGCAAAAAAACCCCCAAACCCCCATATGGCAGAAAACCACAGGTTATTTTCCTGAGTTTAAAGCGGTGCTAAATGTTGTGTTTTAGAAATACCAAATAATCTGGCTTCTTTTTAATACAGTAAAACTATGCCTCTGAGTATCATGAGTTCCAATTGTACAGAGATTCAGTGGTATCAGTTAAGCCATTTTTTTTTGCTTTAATCTGAGGCAAATTAACACATATGGAAACGTCTTGCACTTCAATTACTAATGCTGTCTTAAGTTGGAAGATAATTAAGATGAGATAGTCTTCAAGGAAACAAGCTGATCGTGATTTTTTCTATTAAAACGCATGGTTCTTCAGATTCTTTTAAAATAAGAACAAGTGAATTCAGCTTGTTCTTTCATAGATGTCTAAGGACCTTTTTGAGGCCCAAAACACAAATTCTATTCAGTCAGTGTCCTTCACTCATTTGGATGTTCCCAACAGCTAGTATTTTCTACTGCATCATTTTTCCCGGTGAGAGCTTCATAAAAGCAGTTTGAAATTTTACAGCACCAAGGGTGTTATTTGTGGTAGTATTGCTTGCAAGCCATATAAAACAAGGAGATTTTGCTATCGGGGGTCTTGTAAGCAAAGAAATGTTCTACTAGCTAGCATGTCTGGTAAAAGCAAAGTACCTACAGATGCACAGGAGTTGTATGATAAAGGAATTATATTTGAAGTCAAGTTGGGTTGGGTTTTCCCCCCCTCTGCTTTGTCCCAGGTATTACTGATTCTAATAGAAGATATTGTATTTCTGCATAAACTTTGATATGTTTTGGTTTGCAGTTTCCTCTGCTTCAGTTTTATCACTTACCCAAAAAAACATTGAAAAAGCATGTAAGGTATTACTCCTTTTTCTCGTGTTGTTTTCCTTGAAAACAAATTCATTTACTTTGGCTTCAAGGCACAGTCAAAAGGAAGGAGGTTTTATTCTTCAATGTAAACAGAGTTATATAAGCTGGATGGCTGCCCCAAAGAATGATATTGCAAAACTCCTCAAAATAGTTGGAGAAGGGTGTGGTAATGGCAAATATGAATTAGTTGAACAGCTAAGAGGTTTGACGAAGTGCTTGTCATAAACAAGCCTGCAGACAGGAGTACCAGTCAGCTTTTCTGAATTAGAACTCCTACTTTATATTAGCTATGATCAAAGTATGTCCACATTTTAATTGGCTAATTTGGTTGGACCTTAGTGTAGTTAATTTAAAGGAAATACAGGGAAATGGCCTCAAGTTGCACCAGAGGAGGTTTAGATTGGATATTAGGAAAAATTCCTTCACTGAAAGGGTTGTTGAGCCCTGGAACAGGCTGCCCGGGGAAGGTGTGCAGTCACCATCCCTGGAGGTATTTAAAAGACGTGCAGATGAGGTGCTCAGGGACGTGGTTTAGGGGTGGCTTGGCAGTGCTTGCTTAATGGTTGAAATAGATGAGCCTAAACGTCTTTTCCAACAGAAATGATTCTATGTGAAAATGTAATTTGGTCTTAGGGGCTAGTTGAAAAAGCTGTTTATAGCTTTGCTGCTCACAGCTTCTAATAATGAGAGGTTGTTGTTCATGTGCCTTTTAAATGAAATTATTATTTTTTTTAGTATTGTACCTTTATGTCCAGATTTCGTAGTACCTTTTTGGGAGCTTAAACCTGGAGATTGGGCTGTTAGATGGACTGGGTTTTGTTGGGGTTTTCTGTCATATATTAATTTTTCATGAAAAGTAAGAGTCTCGTCTGGCACCCAGTCTAACTATATCTGTTTGGGTGCAACGTATTTTTGAGCTTGCTTCCAAGGGAAGAAACAAAATATTGGTGATTTCACTCTGTGTATTTTTATTTTATTTTATTTTTATTTCAAAGAAATCATTTCTGTGGCAAGTGTGTCCAAAGTAATCTGAATTTACGTAGTCAGGTCTAAGCCATTCAGCTTTTCCCCGTGGTTCACTTGGTAATGGGTGGTGATTACCACCAAAGTAGTGGTAAAGACCTCCTAGATAATATAGAGCTTAATAATCATATTGTTCTAGGGATAGTGCAGTCTGTATGGATCTTTATGCTGTAGCGTATTTTGGTTGAGGGTTTAGAACCTGCGCAAAGTGTACAGTTGTTCTCAGCCTTCTGACACAGTCAAGAGCAAGTGATCAAGGAGCGTACTAAATTCAAAGGATACCATGCTGTAGGAAACATTGAGGTAAATAGTTTTAAAAATTATTATGAAATTAAAAGCTGTATTTCTGTGTTCTCGGGGTTTTATCTAGAAATAATGAATTTCCTAGAAATAAAGTGGACTTGGTTTCCTCGGACGTGTTTTGTAGGCAGTAACCCTTCCTGTTCCCTTCTGCGTATGAAGTGCTGCTGGTTTAGAAGCGTGTCTTTTTTTGATAGACAGTGCTCTGTACTTGTCTCAAACTAACAATGCAAGACCTCTGTTCCTGTTAGGAAGCAAAATCTGGTTATATCCATCATCCTTGACGGCTTGCTTCTTTTCTAATTAGTGTGCTTCAGTAGACATTGCCTCTGCTGGCTCAGCAAATATAACCACATTTACGTAAGTGCTTTGGCCAGCATCACCTTGCAAGTTGATAACTATGCAAAGAGTATTCTAACAGGGATCTTCCAAGATCCAGAGACTGAAATATTCTATTGCTGTGCTTCTCCTGCTCTTCCCTACTCCTAGTGTCGATGTTGCTGACTGCCGTGGAGGCTGTTCGTATCTGGCTTCTGCTTCTTTCGCTGCCTGCTTTTATTAGACCTGTGCTGCTTGGCATTTGGGTAATTTATGTTAATTTGAGCTGTGTCTGACAGGCAGAACCCTCTTACAGTAGGAAAGCTGGGCTGCTTGTGAAGCATCTGCTAAACTGTTTAGAATTGACTGTTACTTTGCTAAATACAAGTTCTGGCTAATGACACAGAGGTGTTCCGCTTACCAGCCTTGTCATAATGTCTAAATAAGCACACCTCTTGCTGCTGGTGTTTTCATTAAGACCATGTAGTTTCCTGTCTAATATTTAGGTTCCTTGAATTTTTAACAAACATGGTCTCTTCTTTTGTATTTTTTTTCTGCTCTTAAGGGTATAACACCCTTAAAATTGTTTCATTTTCTCCAAGTGGAAACTTACGAGGTGCAGTTTACTTCCTTGAGTAGAGGAGAATGTTACGGAACAGGGGAAGGTTGTCAAGCATAATGTGTGTGTCTGATGCCTGTATTTTTAAATTATTCTTTTTAAACTCATGGTTTTCTAATATCTTATTCTGGGTAGTAAATTACATTGGGTAGAACCTTGTTCAATTTCACTGACTGGGAAAGTACGAACACTGAGATAATTTCAGATCTTGAAGACGAAAACTTATACATCAGGTAATATGTTCTGGGATTGAACTATGACCTGAGTAAGGACTTGATGCTTTATAACCGAGGTGAGGTTTATCAGATAAAAGAGAGGTCCTCAATCCTGAGATTTCAGTCTCTTGAGGAATAATTTCCCTTTAATCTCCCGACTTAAATTTTCTGTGGAAAGATCTGGAACTTGAAAACTTTAGCAGCCCATGATAGGGAGGTTGGATAAAATGATCTCTAAGGTCCCTTCCAGCCTAGGCCATTCTATGAGTCTATGATCTCAGATAGTTTTTATCAGAAGAATTTGGCTTTTTCCTTTACAGTGCAGTGGGATATAAATGTATCTAAAATTCTATTTAAAGAAATCTGAAATAAATGTGAATGTTACTGGGGAGCTGTTCTTAAGGTAGGTATGCATTAACACACCTATGCATCTTTGCTTGTGAAGACTGAGGAGTACAAGGTACCCTAGTGATGGCGATCTCGAAAAAAAAAGAGAAAAATTATGTGAAGGCGCTACACAGTGATGCACCTCTTTTGCCGTGAGGTATGAAGCAGTACTAATGGGAGAGGAGTCGTTATGTCCAGCACACCTGCTCCTTGCATACATTAATAAATGACTGAAAAACCCTCCAGGAAGAGCCTTATGTCTTCTTGCAGATTACCTGTCTCTAACTAGGAAACTCCTGAAGCTCCCTCTCACTTTATGGCAAGCGGTGGCAAAGGCAACTAAGAAATTCTTCAGTCCTCAGCAAAAACTTCTCTCGTTTTGATAGGGGCCTGTGTGAGCGTGGGTGGTAAACAGATGAGAAACATGAACCGGAAGTCTTCAGGGCTTGAATCCGTGGAGAAGGGGTGGAAACCAGAGGCAGGGTTGGAGGAGATTTGCTGAAGAGCCTGGGGGCGGAGGAGTGTGCTGCCGGCTGACTGTGGTCTTGGGGCAGAGCATGATGCCAGGTGCAGGAGACAGCAGAGAGGGCCTAGACCAGGGCTGGCTGGATGGAAAGGTTGGCTTAGAGCCAGACTGGGAGTCTCCCCACACTTGCTTTATTTTCTGCCTTTTCATACCTCTTTTCTTTTAGTGTTTTGAACCTGGTTGTTATCCTTCATTCCTTTCTTGTTTCTAGGTCCAGTTCAACAGCTGCCAAAAAGTTTAATAGTGTGCAGATAACCTGATGTTTCCTTTTCGGCCTCCCTCTTCCCCTTTCCTCTCTGCAAAGCTCTTTAATGTAATACACTGTCTTCTGCAGACCGTGGATGTTTGGAGGCATGTTTGGGTAGGCATGCAAGTGAAACTGAGATGAAGAAGAGTTTTTTAGCATTTCAGGTCATTTTTTCAACTCATCGGTTTTACTTTTCGATTTACGACTAAACTTTTGAAGAGAGTATTTCTGAAAGGTTCAGCTAGTAAGCAGGTAAAACTTCTCGTATGGATTAACCTAGTTCAGAACCAAAATTACTTTCTCTGAATTTCTCGTTCGGGGGATGAATTTCTGTTTGTGAAGGTAATTAGATTTGAATGTCTAATAGCTCTTTCAAGTAAGAGTTTGCTGAGACATTAGTGAGTCTTTAAAATCCACTGAGTTGTGTTCTCTAAGAGTTAGATGCAGTATCTTTCATTTTTACCAAAAAGTTTGGTTAGTTTTCAGAGTCATCCATCACATTTCTGCACTATGATGTTAAACCATCTTGTTTGTGAAAGTGAAAAGGGAAACTTAACCTGAAGAAACACAGTTGTGGTTTCCAGCAATGCCACTGATTTTGTGCCTTATCCTAATTTAAAGGGAACTTCTGAGGTTCATTGATATATTTTTATCACAGTACTGCTGCCCTAACTCTGACTTGACAAAAAACTGTTCTATTAAGTGTCAAAGGAGGAGAGAGTTCTGATTTTGGAGTTGGTAAGCTTTCATGTACTCTTATGTTTATTTTGGGTCCCTTCTCTTTGCTGTTTCTCCTGGCCCCAATACTGTGTGGCCAGATAGTAATGCTCAAGTTGCCCGTGGCTGGGGAGCACCACAAATGCAACTTGTCATCTGCTGATTGATGGTACCAGTTAGCTCATTTTCCATCTTATTTCCCCTGTTCATTCAAGGGCTAAACTCCTTGTGCTGGATGCAGCAGTGTCATTAATTACAAATGGTGCTGGGCACCTGGGATCACAGAGTAGGAAAGGGGCCTGGTTGTGGTCTTAGGAGTCCTGATTCCCAGTTTCTAGTTACTTTACGTACCAACTGCAGGAGTTCAAAATTGGGATTCATGGGCTGTGCCATGCCCAGAGAGACAGACGGGTTTGGAAAGCTGCGTACGGAACTAGAACTGGAAAAGATAAGAGTAAGGGGTTGTGGGTAGATCATTAATCTCTTCTTCTCCTTGCAACTAAAAAAGAGGGGGGGGGAAAGACACAAATAAACAATTTCCTGCACTTTTATTGCCTTCTTCACCCACGATCGCTTGTGACAAGATTGTACGAAATTTACCTGATGTTTGGCACGTTGACCTTCGTAATATAGGCAATGTACTTGAAAATTTAATAAATAGTATATTTTAGGGAGACTTCCAGGTGAGCTGCTTGTCCTGTTCTTTTCTTCACCACCTTAGTTACCACCTTACCTATTTACATCTGCCCTCTTTTTGGCTCAGATTTTGAGATTGTCTCGATCTTTTTAATAAAATCTGAAGTTGTTGTTTACTGTTTCTAGATAAGTAAATCTCACTGGACTCTCAACTTGTGATTATGTAGAACTTCTGTTCACATGAAACATAAAACACAATTCTCAAGTGTTTTCACCACTCTAATGTCATATATTGAATCACTTCAGTTGGTAGGCTAAATTTACTTTTCTTCTAGAAACAGAACTCTGCTCAAGTGTTGCAGGGAATTTTACCTCATTATATTATGTAGTGTTGAAACATCAAGTCATCATGTGCTTACTCAGCTCTACATTCAACTGCTCTCTGTTGTGTACAATTCAGTTTCTTTACTGGCTCGTCTCATTTCCCTTCCTGGATAATGCATTTGATGTTACTTAGCCTGTTGACTACTTGAAAAGCTTTAATTTTGAAGAGTTGGAAAACTCCAGCAGGTGAGAGTGTGTTTGTTCTTTCTGTGTAGCAAACGGTGAAAAATAGGACCATATCTCTGAAGTTGGATTAATTTATAAAAGCTTAGATCTGTGTGATTTATTAAATGTCTCTTCCTTTTGTTTAGGGTCATTTTTTGCCACCGCACACCCTCCCCTAACCCGTGACTAACTCAAGGTTGCCTTTCAACATCCACAACTCTCAGCTGCAAATGGAGATGGGAATTATGGAGCTTTAACAGTGTTAACACATACCTAAGAAAGCTGATGTATAGCCACTGATCCAGTCAGGACAGACTATTCTTCTAATTGCTAAATTTATTAAAAATCAATTAGCAATTTCTTTTCTGGTACAGGCTTGAGGAGAGGGGGAAGAAGCAGAAGCCCCATGAGAGAAAGTGGAATCCTTTCTTGTTAAAATAAGAGCTTTGCTTGGAAAGTAACTGCCGCAGATTCCTCTTGAGTGATGTCTTTATTTCAGTGAAAGCTTTCTGTAAATATTTGCATTTTGAAAGTACTGTTTCTAGTTCTAGGAAGACTTTAGGGCAGGCAGGAAAGCAGAAGGTCATCAAGGGAAGGAAAAAGTAAAATGATCTACTCAGCCTTGTATGATACAAGGGCTAGAAAGACAGTAAACTTGGTGCAGCAGATCTTACATGGCTAAACGAAGTTTACTGTTAAACACAATCCTAAGCCAAATAGCCACGTAAGATCATAAATTTATGATAGGTTTGTCCAAAAGAAACCTCTTCCTTTTTTTTTGAAGCCATAAACTTAGGGCTCCAGTTGAACTTGTGAGTAGGTTTCAAGGCTGGTAAAAGAACGTAGACATGGGAAGCAGATGTTTTATTTACAAACCTGAATTTGTGCTGAAATAAAACTGTATTTCAGGTGTGGATCCATCCCTGCAAGCAGAGAACAGAGTCCCAGGCTCTTCGCAAGCTACTGCTGCAGTATCTAAACAGCAGAAATCCCGTTCTACCAACTCGAGGGATGAGCGCTTCCGATCTGGTAAGGAAATGTAGTTAAAACATCAGGTGTCTTAAGAGGAAAAGTGTGCCAGTAAAGCAAAGCCTACACTGTAGGAAAAAGTTGGAAGTGTTTTGGAAGAAGAGAAGAGCTAATGGATATTTTTCAGTTGGCTTTTTTGTATTTTTATACACGAGTAATTTTTGTTCAAATCCAGAATGGAGGAGATGCTAGGAGGGAAAGAAATTGCAGACAGCCCTTGTGATGTTTTTATTATTGTGAATTTTACGCCATGTGTAGAAGTTTTCTTTTGTTTACTGACTCATTTTCTGGTCTCTGCAATGGTTATTTAAACATTTAGAAGACCACAGTGTGTGTGTGTGTGTTGTGGCAGGTTTTTTTGCTTGGTTGGTTAGGCTATTTTGTTAAAGGAAGGTTATAGGATTGTCATATTTACTGCAGCTCACTTTCAAATATTTCCTGCTTTAAAGCAAGTGAAAAAAAAAGGAAATGTCACAATGGATATTCTGCTTAATTTTAAATGGACACCACTGTGAGTAACCTGTTTTGGAAACTTCTGTGAGAATATCAATATCCCCATCACATCCTGTTTCCATTGTTACTTTTCAGGTGGTTGAAGTACACTGTTTCCATGTGAAATTCCTGGTCACAATAGTGAGAAAAGGCAGGTGTTTGGATGCTTTTCTCTCCTTACTACCCTTGGACTTTTAACTGAAATTTTTTTCTGTTTGTTTTCCGGGGTAATGATTTATCCTGGGTTTGGGGATGAGAAGTGCGAGTGATGACGTGCACTGCGCATCCTTAATGTGTCGTCGGTCTTGCGTCACCTTGCTTTGCAACTGCTTGGGCACAGTGATTGTTGCGTCATTTGAAACTGCTGATATGGCCTGTGTGGGTTTCTTATGAATTATTGAAGGACGAATGACACTGCTTAACTATTCCGAAGGTTTTATGTGTATATATATCCATATATGTGGACATCTGGAAAAGATGCATATATTCAGCTACACAAAGAAGAAGCTTCTGAATGTCAGGGAAGATAACAGTATCCAACTAAATGATGTGTTTAAGAGTATGTACAAATTGGTCATTTAAATCTGCTTTTGCATTTCAAATGTATCATCAATATAATTCTAGTGGAGGATAATTTCCGAGCCATGATTTCCGAGTTACTTTGTGATCAAGCAGATACAAAATAAATTACAAGTAGACTCATGGATCTGATAGATATTAATTCATTTAAAGTAACATGTGATATTGTTAAACTTACAAATAAAATCTGCCAAAAGAACACAACTACAACAGGGAGTACTTGGGAACCATTAACTGAGAGAGCTAGGAGGCCCTAGAGCAATATGCTGTATACACTGACAATTTTCCAGTCTCAGAGCCTCCTCATATGTCCGATTTAATTTGCACCAGGGATACTTTGAAAAGCAAACAAACAAAACAAGAAGTAAACAGCCCTTCCATGTTACTGGTATTGTTTGGGGGAAGTTTGGCATAAGACTCGTTAGTCTAACTGTGCAAGACACGTAGAAGTGGGTGGATATTAGCAAGTTCAGCTAGCGTACTTGTTTAAATGTTAGTCTAACTATCAGTGCTTCCTCTTTTCCTAGAGTTAACATTTCTATTATTCTATGTTGCATTAGTGGTTCTCTATTGCAGTGTAGAGACAGACTGAAAGAAAAATGTGAGGTGGTTGTTGCATGTGTTTTTACTCCTGACCTACTCTGGTGCTAATAGATCTTGAACCACCTCGTTCATCTGAGTTTGAAAAGGCTTCATATTGATGTTGATGCTCTTTCATGGCTGTGAGGTTCCTGCGAGCGTGAGTGGAAATGTTGGTGTCTCAGAAAACACTGGTTACTGCAGAATAGCTTCATTGTGTTCCTGCTAATACTTTGGCATAATAAGTTAAAGTTTTACTTCGCGAACCAGTCCCAGTTTATTGGAGAAATTGTAGCTGTGCTGTAAAAGCATTTTCTACCTAGAGATGTCCACCACCACCAGCTTGAAATGTTGTTACCTTTTTAAATTTCCCTGTGTGTTGACATGTTACATGTTGTGAAGGATAAACAGCTTTATCCTTCCTTTCTTTTGCTGCTTTTATCAATTACATGCCTTGTTTATTCTTTAGACTTTTGGGGGAAGTGAGGGCTGTGTTTCTTCTATTTTTATTTCCTTCCAGCTTTTTTTCTTTTTTTTTTTTTTCCTTTCTTTGCATCTCATCAGTTCTTCTATGTCCCTTTCAAGAGTAGCTGATGAGGGTGGAATGCAACTTGTCATAGAACAGAATCTTCTTCTGGAGCGATTATAGTTATTTTAGAACTATCAACAGAAATTACTTAAAATAAGCAAGTGAAACAATTTTGCCTTTTTGTGCATTAATCTGCCAGTTTCTAGCTGTAAGCACATTTTTTTAATAGTTTCCCAGAGTTGTTGTCCATTTAAATTAGCTCCAACTTTTATCATCCACAGATTTTTGTCTTCAAGCAGTAATTATTACCAAAAAAATTCCAGCAGTGAATACCATCAATAAATACCGTAGGCTACTAAATTACCTAAAAGTTCCCAGAGCAGCAGTTGGCATTATAGCGCTGTAACTAGGTCTTCATTCTTTTCTTTTTTCTTTTTTTTTCTTTCTCCTGGCAATCCTCATCACAGAGATGCAATCTCTAGTTTGCAGCAGCAGTTTGTAGAAGCAGACAGTGCTGGCTGCTGTAGCTGCTCGTACATGGAGATCTGTGAGCAGAAGGAAGACTGATCAAGCTGTAAATGCCATTTTTTCTTCAGCAACTGTAGAAATTCTTCCTCCTCTGCTTAAAGCAGGAACGAGAGGCTGATAAACAAGCAGAGGCTACAAACAGAAAAATGCTCTTCTAATAGCTGGAGGGGTTTAGGATCTAAGAGTTTGGGTGATTTATAATCCACAAACTATTTTTTCGTTTTCCTCTGCCATCCTCTTTTAAGGACATGTAGAAGGAAAGAAAATGAGAATAGGTACACAAAATGGAATATATGATTATGTGGTTTACTACAACAGAGGAAGGAAGAAATGTTCTGAATCAATAATAAATGGTTGATGGTTGTTTGCAGTTCAGTAAAGTGCAGAAACTTAGAACTATTTTTTCAAGACTTTTTCTTCTGCTTCTGGATGGCAACACATGTGGGGGTTTTTCTCACTGGTATGTGTAATCTTCATGTTAAGATACTGGGCTTTCATTCATCTCTTTCAGGGTTTCCTGTGTTTGTGTTCACTCTTCTCAGAAATATTATGTAATAAGGATCATATTTTATCTGATTTTAATGACCGTTTAGTCTGCTGAAGAAAACTGAATTCCCCAGTTCTTGCATGTTAAATCAGTTTCACAGTAAACTTTTAAGAATTTAATAACAGGCAGTGATAGAGAGTGTTTTCTGCAATTTCCATATTCAACTAAATTTTAATCTATAGTGTAATATGAATTTTTGTATCCTAAATGCTCTGGTTCTTAAAAATTATTTCATTCCTTTTACTTTTTTTTAGTGAAGTGTGTTTCATCATGTATATGATGTAGAAAAGCTCTTAAAGGAAATGTGGAATAGGAACAAAGCGTTCCAGGGAAGTTAAACTGATTACTTAATTTATTTGGCAGAGAAAGGATGGTCCTAATCAGTTGTTATCTAAGGACAAGATATTAAAAGAAAAAATTCAAGCTGGAAATAGATCTTAATGAGTACAGAAGGAACTGATGAGTTAAATCAGTGTTATAAAAATAAAACATGAAACAGGATAAAAACTAATCCTGACTGTCTTCTGGTTGCATTTTAATCTAATATTTTCCAGGTTGTGGGGTAGGAGGGCTAGAGGTGAGGGTGGTGCTGATTTTGCCCTCTGGAAATGGAATAAAAAGTAGTTCCCATGGTTGCTACCACAAATCTGTGTGATGTTACGATCTCTTCCACTCTACTTTGTTAAAATGTCTCAACACACCTTTGCCTCAAGCTAGTCCTTTCCATTCCTTAATTACACAAACAGCGAAGAGTCCTTTCTTTTTTTTTAAATCTACAATGTTATTTAATGAATTTATATACAGACTGTAAATATTGTGTGTTATTTTTCACTTTTGCAAGACTCTTTCTGGAGGAAAAAACCCATTTGTTATGTTCCCCTTCTTCCTACCAGATGTTAATTTAACATTAAAATATCTTCTAAATTATATGTAAATATATGCATGGTTGAAGTGAATGCATCTAATGAATCATAGAATCATAGAAACATTCAGGTTGGAAAAGACCCTTGGGATCATCAAGTCCGACCTATAACCCTACTCTTCAGAGTCCATTTTTAAACCATGTCCCCCAACACTACATCTAAACGAGCTAATGGTCACCATCTTTTTTAAAAAATGCGCACCTTGGCTTTGACTTCAGATTCTGCTCTGGAAATGTGTACTGCAAAGTAGGCATTTTGCCCCTAACTTTTAAGGCTGCAAAAATAACCTGTAAGTAATAATCTCGAGTCCATGGATAACGGCAATGTTCTTGGTGCATCCAGGTAGCCAAGCAAAACAAGAAGTGTGTTGAGTTCTGCTTAAACTTCCTAGAGTTTTCTATAAGAGGTTTTGGATAGCCAGGAGAAAAAAGCTTCAGTGGTGGATATTTAGAAAGAGAGGGGGGAAAAGTGCAAAACTAAAGATCAGGAGAAACCAAGATTTGACAAAAAGCAGTGTCTGGGATGTGGGGAAGGGAGACCGGGAGACACAGGGAGAGGTACTGAATTCGTAATTCGTAGGACATGTGTGAACATCTCTCCTTGGTGTGAAGGACAGCAGCAAAAATCTGGTATGGTTCCCAGTATTAAAAAAAAAAAAAAAATAGCCTCAAAAGCTAGAGATTTAAGAAGTGATTTGATTTTTCCTCCTCATAATAGTATTGTCCTTGAACCACACAGGTTAGTTGCACAAAAATTTCTTATTTGAGACAAGCATCTGCCTAATAAATTCCTAAGTCTTGTAAGAACACACAGGTGGTATAATGTATTTGCATATATATGTATTTTAAAGACAACACTGAACAGATTATCTGGGGGAGCTGCAGACTTGAAAAGTGACATTGTTACTGCAAAGAACTAGGTGGTCTCGGGAACTGTATGCTCAGGGCTTATTTTGGTTTTTCTGATCCATTTGGCCAGGCTGAAGGAGACAGTTTCGTGTTTGGATCTGTCACTAAAAATGCAGCTTCCTGCCTTTTGGTTAAGAGTGGGTTTTTTAATTATTTTTTTTTTCTGGTGTTTGTCTTAAAGGTGCTGTGCTCCTCCAGTACTGGGGTTATAACTCACTTCTTTTACAGCATCTCTTTGAGCTCATGTCTTGCAGTAAATTGTGCTCTAGTCAGGGACCAAAAGTTAGATGCCTGGAGTACATGTGTGCTTGTGCTTTGGAACAGTGCGGGGGTTTGTGTGGAAATAGGAAAAGATGTCAAGACTAAGCTACGGTGATTTTTGTCTGATTTATCCAAGAACAGAAATTCTGAAGAAAAGTCTTCTGCTAGTATCTGTTATTAGATTTGGTTGGAAACACGCTGCATGAAGCTTCTGAGTTTATGTGAAGAATTCGTTAGCTGGTTTTGAAATGCGGAACTGGATAGTTGTCCCCCAAGTGTCAGGTGTTTATTCACTACATCGGGGCACAGTTGCCTTTGGAAAGTGTTTTGTGCCTAGGCTTCCTACAGGTTCACATCAGTGTACCGTGCTTTGCTGTTTCATAGCCTTTCGTTCTCTGGGGTGCTCAAAAATCTCCTGATTTTAGTTAAAATATATACTGACTAGCTTTCCCTTGAGCTATCTCTTGCTTTGTCAAAATTAACTGGGATTGATCAACATATTTAAAATAAGAAGAAACTTGTGCTGAGCATGACCAAAGCAGGTTCAGGACTACTACCAGAAATGATACCTTTATTTTTTGAAAAAGATGCCATAAAATATGGAGCTTTATTTGTAGTTATCAAGGTTAATACCTATAGGTATGGGGCAGAGAAATTACTTTTTTTTTTTCCCCCAATATGCAAGTTGTATAAGTGTATGTATGTCACATGTCTGAGTATTATAGCTACAAGTCTATCAACCTGTTGTAGATTTGTAGCCTTAGATGGATACTTCATGAAATAATGTGACTTTTGGTTGTTTTTTTTTTAATTGAATGATTTCATTATGTAATTCTTCTTTAGCAGCTTTCACGTAAAAGAAGTGTGGTAGATAAGGAATTGGTTGAATGGTCGCATCCAGAGGGTAGCGGTCAATGGCTTGATGTCCAGATGGAGATCAGTGTCAAGTGGTGTCCCTCAAGGGGGACCACTGCTGGTTAATATCTTCATCAGCGATATAGACAGTGGGATCGAGGGCACCCTCAGCAAGTTTGCAGATGACACCAAGCTGAGTGGTGCAGTCGACGTCCTCCAGAGAGACCTGGAAAAGCTGGAGAAGTGCACCTGTGTGAACCTCATGAGGTTCAACAAGGCCAAGTGCAAGGTCCTGCACCTGGGTTGGGGCAAATGGGGGATGATGTGATAGAGAGCAGCCCTGAGGCAAAGCACTTGGTGGTACTGGTAGACAGAAAGCTGAACATGAGCCACCGATTCACACTGGCAGCTCAGAAGGGCAGCTGCATCCTGGCTGCATCAAAAGCAGCGTGGCCAGCAGGTCGAGAGAGATGATTCTGCCCCTCTGCTCTGCTCTGGTGAGACCCCACGTGCAGTGCTGCATCCAGCTCTGGGGCCCCCAACATGAGAAGGACATGGACCTGTTGGAACAGCTCCAGAGGAGGCCACAAAGATGATCAAAGGGCTGGAGCACCTCTCCAGCGAGGAAAGTCTGAGAGAGTTGGGGGTGTTCAGCCTGGAGAAGAGAAAGCTTCTTAGTACAGTACTTAAAAAGAACCTATAAGAAAGCTGAGGGCAAACCTTTTAGTGAGGCCTGTTGCAACAGGGTGAGGGGCAGTGGTTTTAAACTAGAGCAGGGTGGGTTTAAACTAGATATCAGGAAATTCTTTACAATGAGGATGGTGAAACACTGGCACAGGTTGCCCAGAGAGGTGGTGGAGCTCCATCACTGGAGACATTCAAGGTCAGGCTTGATGGGGCTCTGAGCAACCTGATCTAGTTCAAGCTGTCCCTGCTCACTGCAGGGGAGTTGGATTAGATGACCTTTAGAGGTCCCTTCCAACCCAACACATTCTGTGATTCTGTTCTCTGGTAGGATGAAGGCATAATCATAATACTTGCTTTTGGGCCCTTTAGCTGTATGTAAGTGTGTACACGTTGTACTTGTTTTTCATGAGCTTGAATGTTAGGTCATAAGTGAAGTATATTTTTGGTCTGCTTGTTTCTCCCTCTTCACTTCTGAATTTTCTTTCTACACAAACTGGCTTTGGGAACCATTGAAATATATAGGTTGAAGAGAAAAATCTGCTGAAAGCAATTAAGAATTACTTGAATACAATAAATTTTATCTGCAGTATGGTCTTAATTGAAGACTAAATTCCTCTTTAATTTTAGTTTTGGCTTGAAAAATATACCCGGTGAGTACATTTATGGTCATTTTTGCTTTCAGGAAAGTGAAAACACTTTGTGTCTCTTCCCTAATTCTTCATATACATTTAACCTCTTCTTTCTGTTTTTTGCTTGCATTGTTTTGTGAGAGCTTCAAGTGTCCCCATGTGTTGCCTGATCTAGTTGAGAGGCGTCCCAGCCCATGGCAGGGTTAAAATGATCTCTAAGGTCCCTTCCAGCCTAGGCCATTCTATGATTCTATACATTTTTCATTTCTTTTCCCATTTTGGATTTTGAACATGAAGAGTGCAATGCTGTTGCCAATTTATAGTATCTGCTTTGAAATTTCTCCCCCAAAATGAAAATAAATCATAGCTCCCATAACTAATGCTCTACGTATTTTGTAACTTCAGTATTGATTTTCAGGGTGGTTTTCCTAGAAGGTATTCACAAGGACGTTTCAAGCTGATTTCATGAGGAGAATATGTCGACCCTGCTTATATCCTCACTTATCTTTTGAAACTGTTGCCTCTGAGCTGAATTTGGGAGGCAGGAGTATTTATTCAGTCCTTCTAAACACTTGAAGAAGAAACAATGGATGTGAGTTGTCTCAGCTTCAGAATTGAAAACCGTATTACTGTAGTTTAGGTTTGGACCTTTCTGTGCTCCAGAAGTGCTGTTTTCTCTGCAGCTGAGAACTTGCTTGTTTCTGCAAGCTTAGCAATTGGGCTGAGCGGGACTAAAGCCATAAGGGCCATCGTGTGTGATTCAGCCTTTGGATTTGAGCTCTAAAAGAAATAATTTCTAAAAGAAATAATGATTAAACTTAATCACTTAATCTCTTAACCTTTTTTTTTTTTCTGTCTTCTATATAGATGTCCACACTGAAGCAGTACAAGCAGCACTCGCAAAGTACAAAGAGAGAAAAATGCCCATGCCTTCGAAAAGGCGGTCTGTTCTTGTGCACTCTTCAGTAGAAACGTACACGCCTCCAGGTATGTATCAAGTTAACGTATGTAAATCTTGCCACGTGAACGTGATAGCAAAATATAAAGAACAAATGCTTTGTTCTACTAAATTGTAAGTATGTTGCTTTAAACTTCTGTATTTGTGGCTATATTTCCTGATAGTCAGATGTTGGTTGGATTTGTTCTTTCATATCTTTTCTTGAGATTTTTAGTGTCTCATCTAGAGATAGTGTAGCAGCTAAAGGTCCACTTGAAAGCAATAAGAGAACAAGCAGTTGCCTTTTGTGCATTAAGTATGTTCTCCTACATAATGTCTCGCTTGAAAGGAGATAATCTTGGCAAGCGTGCCAGAGCTGTAAATACCATATTTCACGTTGCATAAGATTCTTTTTTTAAGAACTGAAGAAAATTCCAGAGCATTAAGTTGCTGCATTAGCTGGCAGAACACTCATCAGATGGTGTAAACTGTGAGCAATTTAAAACATTCAGAAAATCATGTTGTAGTTGTTCAGAGTGTTTAGGTCTGAATGTTCTCTTTATTTTTTTTTAGCGGGGTAAAAAAAGAAATCTTCCTGTTGTCTCACAATGAAATCTCTAGAGGTTGTGAAAATCTTTCTCCAGATAACAAGTTGTGCTAGCAAGCCAAGTGTTTTGGAGCCGGTATCTTGTATAAAAGGAAAAGGAATTTCCCTAAGCTCTTAAGTTTTGAATGATGTGCCCTTGTCTTTTCCCATGAGGCCCGGGAGTAGAGCTACACTGACCTCTAGTGCCCTTCTCCAACAATTCTTTTTCTTATCCTGTAAAAGAGCAGGTCTCTGTGCTACTCTCTTGCTTCCTGGACTGTATTTTTTCTTTTTGTTTTTCCCATTTAAAGGACATTCCACTTTTCTTTGCTAGTCACACCATTTATTTTTGTGGGTCCTCTGGTTATTTCATTAGTTAATAAATAAGAAGCTTCTATAATCTTATGTATGGTCTTTCTTCACCCTTATGTTTTTGCCTATGAGATAAGATACGCATTTTGATTAGCTTATTCTTCTAGTACGCGTATACTCAGAAGTTCATGAGGGCAAGCTGTTGCAGCAGGGTGGTTATCATGCTATTGAGTTTTCTTGCATATGTGTTATTTTTTGTATATGAAAATTGTGAACTGCATAAAGTGAAATCCTGAAGAAAATTAATATGTAACAACCATCTGTATACTGAGGCTTTGGGAGAGAGCCCCTGAAGTTTCTGCCGGTAGGTCTTCAAAGCAATGTTCCTTCTCACTCTCCAAAATAAACTCTGATAGAACAGTGAGTGATGCATTGCGTGTAGCATCAGTCTCTCCTTTTTTTATTCGCCTAGTGTGACAAATGACTATGTGCTTGGCATGATGTATATCACACCAAGAAAAGAATATGTCACTGCTCTGGCTTAGTGTACAAAAACCAGCTGGTATCCACCAACTCTGCTGAGAGCAGAGGACAGCTAGGCTTTCCTGTCTCCCTTAGCATTTAAAACTGGAAGGAATCTCCTTGCAGGTTTTTTTGAGAGAACCAAAATACCATTCTCTGTTAAATACCTTTGGGGCAGACTTGAAGCAGTGTCCCTGCAGTTACTGCCGTGCCCACTCTGCCTGAGGTCAGGGCTCTGCGTGCTGCTTTGAAGAAGCAAAGTCCAGGGGGGTTTGAGAGACTATTCAAAAAATAATAAAAAAAAGGTGCTGTGGGTAATATGTCAAGTTAAGTGATCAAAGCTGATCTGTACACCTTCTCACGAGCAGGTGTGCAAATTATACCCTGCCCCAGGTCCTCAGAGGCACATCCCAGGAGCCATCAGCCTGTCACAGACCCATCCGCACAAACACAGAGGAGCACAGGGCAGGCAGGAACCCAAGTGAGGGACTTGGGAGAAGGATCAGCCTATCCAGGTCTCTCTCAGTGCTGTTCGTGGAGAGCCTCAGCCCTCCTGTCGAAGCCCGAATACCCCTCAAGACCAGTCAACACTAGAGCGCCTTCTGGACTGAAGGGAGATGCCGTGGAGGGGTATGGGACACATTATGGAATGCAGGGCAAAAGTATTTGGGGATTGCACGAGACTCTGTGTGAGGAACCACAGATACAGAAAGGGTTTAGGTGATTTGAGGAGGAACAAGTGTGGGGGAAGTAGCAGGGCAGGGGAATAAAAAGGGCTGGTCATGTATAAATGGTTGACTTTCTGTACCTGATCCTCTTCTCCTGTTACACTCCATTTCTAAGACCTGTGCTGGCTTAGGGTCTCTATATTCTGTGTATGTGGAGTGGCTTGGCCAGTCAGTATTTGCAGACACACAAAGTGGGACTGCAACCTCAGGCTCATATGTCCAGGTGCCAGCAACTGGAGAGACTGGGATCCAGGGGCAGCTACTCAGCAGGTAGAGTGTCCAAGCCCAGCTGCTGGAACGTTCCCGTTTTTATGTTTGTGCGTGTATGGCCTCCGTCCTGCACACCCGGAGAGGGGAGCGAGGTGAGGCCCTGGGATCTGCCCGTGTTTGTGTGTTTTTGTGTGTTTGTGCTGCTGGAGAGTTGTCATCTTCCAGCCGCCTGCCCAAGGGGCTAACAGAGACGACAAGTTACTGGGGCTGGGTTTATCAGGATAGATAAACCTAACAAACACATTCTGAAAAAAAAAGAGTTAAGTGTCTCTGGATTCTGTCACACAGTTTCTAAGAGAAAGCGACTTGTTATGCAATACATTTATAAGAGAATGGGCCACTGAATGAATTATGTATCATAGGAGATCAGGGCATTCAAAAAGATTCTGATAACTTGCTTCAGCAGTATCACTTCACAAAAATAATTGTCTTTTTACGAGCCTGCCTTTTGTTTGCAGAGTTAACTCAGCAGGAAGGATCTGACATTGCGAAGAATCTGAGTAGTGCTGAAGCATCTACTTTTGCTGTCTTGAGCTATTAAATCTCTGCCTGAAAATCCTTGTATTGGCAGAAGTTAGTGCACTTAAAACCAGGCTTTCCTGATGACTAAAACTTTGTTACAAACAGTTACCCTAAATCACCAGGAAAACATTGGGTTCTAGTCACAATATTAAGTTCAAAACCAATTCCAGCAGTAATGCAGCTGCTTTCATCACTCATCCTTTCAAAAATCTTTATATTACCTTTGTTTTTGTCTCATCGAGTCTCTCATCCTTCCTGTATGGAGAGGTCCTCCTGCCCCTCTACTCTGCCCTGGTGAGGCCACATCTGAAATATTGTGTCCAGTTCTCGGCCCCTCAGCTCAAGAGAGACAGGGAACTGCTGGAGAGAGTCCAGCACAGAGCCACAAAGATGATGGAGGGAGTGGAGCATCTCCCTGATGAGGAAAGGCTGAAGGAGCTGGGTCTCTGTAGCTTGGAGAAGAGGAGGCTGAGGGGTGACCTCATAAATGTTTATAAACATGTCAAGGGGGAGTGTCAGGAGGACGGAGCCAGGCTCTTTTCAGGGATGTCCAATGACAGGACAAGGGGCAATGGGCACAAGCTGGAACATAGGAGGTTCCACAAAAATATTAGGAAAAACTTTTTCCCTGTGAGGGTGCCAGAGCCCTGGCACAGGCTGCCCAGGCAGGTTGTGGAGTCTCCTTCTCTGGAGACATTCAGAACCGACCTGGACGCGTTCCTGTGTGACCTACTGTAGGTGATCGTGCTCTGGCAGGGGGGCTGGACTGGGTGATCTTTTGAGGTCCCTTCCAACCCCGAATATTCTGTGATTCTGTGTGATTTCATGTGGTCAGACTTGAGCTGTAGTCTTGCTGCAAGTTTGATCCAAAAGGTGGTGATTTCTGTGGCTGTCTTGGGTCAGCTCCCATCCAGGAAGAACTGCAAGCCAAGTACACAACATTCTGCTCACAGCACACCCAGAACCACTAATTAACTCTTGCCGCTGCCACAGAGCTACTTACTGATGTTACCTTGCTACTTTTCTATCGGAATAATGTTTTGATATTAGAATGTTTTTACTAGGAATTTTTCATTTTTATACACAGTTAATATTTCACATTTGAAGTGGGTTGTGGTTGGTTTCCCCCCCCCCCCCCCGCTCTGCTTATGTAAGACATCTGAAAGCTTAGAAATTTTTGAGACATCATTGGACTTGTATCTGGATAAGGAGATACCATCAGAGTATGTATTCTTTGAGAAA
The DNA here is from genome assembly GCA_020746105.1 of Trogon surrucura. Taxonomy (NCBI): domain Eukaryota; kingdom Metazoa; phylum Chordata; class Aves; order Trogoniformes; family Trogonidae; genus Trogon; species Trogon surrucura. Next base: position 45,589,337 of record CM036621.1, on the reverse strand, counting down.
CCTGGTTTTTATCTAGTAGTATTTCTGTAGTTTTATTTCTTATTTTGAAGTGATAGTAAGGTTGCAAATTCGTGTTTTGTTGTTGTGGTCGTTTTAATGAGTTTGGGGTTTCTTTTATTTTTTTTTTTAAACCTGACTGTTTATATTCCTGTCTTGTTCCATATTCCTGGAATTGTGTATTTTTGCTTTCTGCCTAAAAGAAAGGGAAGGTTGCAAGGACTGAGGAGCAGGTTCAGCTCCACTCCAGGAACAGGTGGAGTCAGCAGCCAAAAACTGCCAACTGTCACAGCAGACCAGAAATGTCATACAAGGCACAGGCCTGGGAATGGTGATCCACCACAGTTGTAACATCTCAGAGATCAATTGCTGGTGTATTTTCATTCATAATTGTCATGTTTTGACTAGGGATGGTCAAGTAATGAGATATCTACGATTTTAACTGGAAATGCCATTGAGTTAAACAGACTTCTTATGAAATTATTTCAGATTCTTGTGGTTTTAAACTACTTAAGAGCAATTATTCTGAAGCTATTGGAAATGCACGTGGTCTTGAAAAGCAGAAGATTAAACATCTAGCAGTTGAAATTTGTTGTCCAAGAAGAAACAACATTAAAAAAATCTTTTCAACAAATTTTATATGGAATTGTATATAGCTGAACAGTTACATATTCAGAGGATTTTTTAAAAAAGCAGCTAAAATTAAGGTTGCAGAATTTCTAATGTAATTCACCCCACTATCACCCAGGATTTCCATGTCTAGAAGAGGCTCTAGAGGAGCTCCTGCTGACTTGTTAATTGTTCTGGCCATTATGTTTGACTTAGAACTACTCTTCACGAACTAACTTGATGTGAACTTCATCAGTATATGGGCAATGCATTGTTTTAGGAGCTTTCCTTTAATTAAATGAGGGAGAGCAGGGGAGGGTATATAAGGGATTGAGTTCTTGAACTGCAGAAGTCTCTATAGGAGAGCAAGATTTTTTTTCTGTAACAAAAAAAAACAAATCTATTTTTCACTCAAAATCGACAGGGATGTATTTTCTTGATATTTAGAAATACCTTTTTATTTCTTATTGAGTGGGTAATAAATGTGGAAAGATTGAGTGTCAAAGGGAAATTTCTGGAAAGTTGTAAATAACTGAATATTAATTTAAGTTGGAGCCCTTTGTCAGACTTCTAACAGCAACAAATATACATCTAGAATGAAATGATGCCTTATTAAGCATTTTTATTTAGCGTTGGTGTCAGTTTATGTTGTTTAAATATATGCTTTTAAATTCCTTTTAGTTATTCTTAGATTACTGAAATTACTGTTTCATTGAACTTTTTAGCACTGTACTTTTTTAGTAATTAGTTCTCAAAAAAGAGTTGTCGGAAGAATTGAAAAGTGAAGAATTTCCCCCACAAAAATAAAAGGAAAGTAATCCCCAAAAAATGTAATGGCATTTTTTCAGATGGGAGGAGATTCAGTTTGCCTGTTCAGAAAAGAAGTATTTGTCCAGTGGAATAGGTTCGCTCACTGAAATGGTTAGTGAATGTACTAGGTACCTTAAGTAGAAGCCTCTTTGGAGTCTTGTATCATTCCCAGTAGAGGAGGTAAATGAAACTTTGCTTCAAACGTATAGCGTGTAGAAGTTGTTGTTGCATTAACCTGAAAAATGGCAATGAACAGAATTTGTGCATGTGAAGATACCATTTGCTTAATACATGCATCTCATGTGTAGCACATGAGAACACCGCGTGAAGAACATGGAAAAACTTCATGTTCCCGTCTGTTGGGTCATTTCCCCATGACATGCCTGTCATCGTTATTTTAATCACAGACACATCGTCCGCATCAGAAGATGAGGGCTCGTTACGTCGGCAAGGGCGGATCACCTCCACTCCGTTCCAGAGCCATTCCAACGTAGAGCCCTGGCTTAACCGGGTTATTCAGGGCTCCTCCACCTCATCCTCTGCATCCTCCACCTCATCTCATCCAGGAGGGAAACCTGCTGCTGCTTCCAATACTGCTACTGCCACTGCTGCTGCCACGGTGCTTGCAGATCTCATGGCACACACCCAGCTAGGTCAGTAAAGAACTGCCTGTGTGGTTGGAATAAAGTCACATTAAAAATCCCAAAGCAGAGCTAAACACAGAAGTCTTCACCAGAAGGCATCTCTAAATAGCCTAAAAAGTAAAATCCACGGACCAGGTATGTATGAAGTGTATGTATTTGATTGAAACCAAAGCAGTTGGTCATGAGATCTGAACATGCTTGATTTATCAAGAAACTAAGGTTCAACTTTACTGGATTCAAAAGCAGAATATCAAAGGGATCGTATTTTGGTGCATGCTTTCTGATCTGCATGTATTTGCTGTAGATAGTATGAAGTTACCGATTTCAAAGGTGACTCAATTGATAAACACCCAGAAGACTAGAAAAACATCCAGAATCTTTGGAAAGTTACGAGATCAGAGGTACTGACAAAGCTAGATTTCAAGTTCAAATGTTTGGGGATTTTTTTCACTCTTAAATTAAAATTTGCCATGAATAGTCCTCTATTGTGAAACTAGAATGAAAATATAGAAGTACTGTCAAGCTAAAACGTAAATGTGAGTTTCGTCTCTGTAATGCTCAAGGTGCAGAACTTCACATTACTTTTTTTTGTCCTAAAATGCAGAGCACTAATCATATGCTTTTGGAAGATTTGGTAGGGAGCGAGGAAGGCAGTCTCTTCCCCCATTGATGTAACTTTTACAGTGTTTTTGTACACTACACTGAAAACTGACAGTGCATTTATGTGTGTGAAACAGGTGCACACTAATGTTAAATGGTGAGAAAGGACCTAGAGAGATGCAGTAACTTTGTATTACAAATAGACTTTTTCCCCAAAAAAATGTGGGCTACAGCACGAAGGTCTTGTGCTTCTAACAAAGTGCAATAGGCATCTGTATATTGTTCCTGGACATTTCAGGTTTTGACAGTTTTAGTGGCTGTGTGCCCATATACGCTATACAGACAGTTTTTTCAACTTTGTTACAGAGAACAGGTCAGGTCAGGTAAGGAAAACACGTTAAAATGCTTTAGAATTAATCTGAGTATAGAGGCTTCTGTATATATAGAGATGGCAATTAACATGCTAATTTACGGCGCAAATATATTTTGCAAATACCCGTTTATCAGCTGGTCTAGCCATTACCTTCAAATTTTGTTGAAAGCTCTATTGTATATCATTTAGACTTCTCTGTTTGGGTGACTCAAAAAATAAACTTGGAAGGTTAGCCATGATTGTAAGTGTGATCGAAATCCTGTTATGTTAATACCTCAGGCCATATAAATATGTATCAGATGTCACAAGTGGCTTTTTAAGACCTGGCCATCAGGACTATTTAGTCATTGAAAGCTTATGCAAAATCGAGGCCTTATTATGAGTTCAAAGTCCAGGATTTAAGCAGCTAAATGTTGGACTACTTGCAGTGGAGTGGTTTGAAATAGCATTAATGGGTAATAAATATGCAATTATACTGTCTATCAGGAAAGACGTTCAGGGATTGTTAAGATCTGATCTGCTAAAAAGTATTTAGAAAGGTAAAATTTTCAATGCCTTTGACAAGAAATAAAATTGCCTTTTGCATAAGTATGATCTTCCTCATTTCTGAAGTGCTTGCCATGTTCCATCGATTTTCATTTCTAGCTTGGTAACATTCATGCATGTCCAATAACAATTCGTTTTTCATGTTTGTCTGCAGTCTTCCTTGCCCTCAAGAATAGGAAAATTCCCTAAGTTCTTACATTGCAAATTTTTTTAATTGTCAATAAATACTAGTATACTCTTTTAAATTAAAAAATACCCCTTGGCCTTGTACAAGAGCATGAAAGAAAAGGTTATTTTCACAGTCCATGTGATATAAAAGATATAGATATAAAAGCAAAGACAACAAATAGATATAAAAGCAAAGACAACATCTACATGTTGTTCTGGGGACTTTTTTTCCTTTCAGTGTAATACTTTCTTTAAAATGAGTTAAGGCGGGCACTGTGTCTAGGTTTTTTTCAAGGTCACCGTCTCAACTGTAAAGCATTTCCCAACTTAGCTCTTGTTCGAGTAACTGGAGAAATGGCTTGTCATGATGTTTGAGCTATTATTTCTTGAAAGATTTAAAAGTATAATTCCTTTTCTTAAGGCGAAGCAGGGTTGTAAGAGTAGGTGTACTCAGCTGCTGTGGTTCTGTAAGCAGTTTTACAGGACTTGTAAGTGAAGTGTGTTAGAAACAGTTTCAAAGAGTTTGTTGAAGAGGATTATGGATTCTATTTTGTGTTCTGGCTGGTTAGTGTGTGCTTTTTTTTTGTTTTATTGTTCCAGTACAGCTTAGCAGACTTCTTGTAAATGTCCATTTTGGTTGGATGGTTTCCTAGAGACAAAACAAGCATACGCAACCATCTCTAGGTCTAACCCAGCTTCCTGATGGGGAGGGACTTTTCTAAAATGTTTTGAGTCTTCACCGTGAGATTCCTCCTTAGGAACTGCTTTATCCCTGATGCCTAGCTGTTCGTTTTCTGTATGGTATCCCACATGTTCTTTCTTGAGCCACTGCTCTCTTTTGCATTTATCTCTGTCTTCTAATCAATAATGGAAAGGTACTTCAGTCTAAATCCAATTAACTTTCTTCCTCAAGTCACAAGTCTGTGCAGACTTTTTTTGACTACTCTTTCTCTGCTTTGCCGCAGTCTCTCTAGATGATACAGACTAATTTAATGGATTCTCATGGGCATATATTAATAAAATTACTAAATAATTACTGAAGCTAATGTGATTTTTATGAGCATAAATCCTTTAAAATTGAACTTACTCATTCTACACGTGTAGAAAGCATTTTTCCTTCTCCAGGCAGAAATGAGAGAGAAAGTAAGTTCTCTGCTCGATGTAAGATGAAGTATCTGTGGACAGCAGAGAGATTGTTCCTAAGGCCCTCTGCCGTTTCCCTGCTATGATGACAGACATTGGTTTGCGAGAAACGTGGCTCTGAGATGCTTGTAAGATACATGAACGCTGTGAGTTGGCACCTCCATTTTTTGTGCTTGTTAGGAATGATTATTAATGCTTTTTTGTTTCTTTTCTGAGCATTCTCATTGATTTCTTTGAGTTGTTCCCAAGTACACAGCTCTTCTGTAAATGTTCTCAAATAGCTTCTTCCTTGTGGTATTTTCTGAGCATCTAATTACAGAGCTTTTGTGATCTGCAGGAGGCAGACTTCAAAGATCTGCCTCATTCATGTGTGTGGAACATGGCTTTTTCCAAACAGGACTATGCATGGTAAAACCTGCATCTGTTCAGCATTTCAGCCTCTGTACTTTATGCAGAGCTTCTGACCTATATACGCAAGAAGAGCGTTTTAATTTACTCTGAATACATGACTTTCTGTACATCCTTGTATGGGTAGGTTTTACACATAGTTGTCACCTTTTTTTGTTTCTGATTCTAACTCAGACATTTGTAAGGGCTATTAATTGATACTTTATCCTTCTTGTACCTTACCCTCATGAAGGGAATTTGTGGTCCTTGCTTACTACCCAGCAAGACAGGTCTCTGCAATACAAGAACTGATATTGCAGTGATGACCATTGGAAAGTATGGGGATGAATTTAATTTTTTTTTCTGGAGATCACTCTAACACCACTTAAAGCTGTACTGGAGGCTTACATGTGAGTTCTGGAAATCTGTGAACAGAGCTATGAACACTGTTTATCTTAGTGCTAATGGGTTTCTCTAAATGGGTGTATTTCACAGCACTGCCTAGACCTCCCTATGCTCCGAGTTCTCTCTGCAGGTTTTGTGGCGTGCTGAGGTCCTTCAAGAGGTACCGCTGCAGAGCTGCGTGACCCCAAGCTGTTTCTCCAGCACGGGGCAGCAGCATCGTCTTAAGCTGTTTCCCATTCCACTCGTATTTTTACTTACTATGATTCTGAATATTTCAGACCTCCAATTCTTTTTAGTTTTTTCCTGTATTTGAACACTTCTACAGATACTGCCATTTCCTAACCTGTCGTTCCATTCAAAACCGTTTCGTAATCTGAGTCACAATTTTGGAATGACGATCTTCCATACGCATGGGTCTCCCAAGAAAAGCAGCCTTTTGCCTCAACGTTGTTAGAAAGTAGTTCTATAAATATGTGAGGATTTGAGAAATACCCTGCTTTCTCTGTGTAAATATATGTTATAAAAAAAATTAGTATTTATCACTCATAGCCCACGCCATTAGAATGAAACAGCATGTCATGCCCACCCACAGATGACTGCCTCATGCCTCAGAAAACCCTGTGCTAAATGTATCTGGAGTGAACAGTGTGTGTATAATGCTGTCATCTACACCACAGGGGTTTTGAGTGTTACAGGCGTTTCAGCTGTTCTCACAGATGCCCCAGTGAAGAGTGTACTGTGCTTGCATTTCTTCTGATGCATGTGAGACAGGCTTTCTTTGTAAGGCTTGTGCTGTTTGCTCATAATGAATCTCCTCGCTTTCACCTTGAAATGATAGAGTGACCCACAGCTCTATTTGTCCAAATTTGTTTGGATCCCTTTGTAAGTTGAAATAGTCTCTCTCCACCCTGGAGAGAGTATCCCGTGTATCTAGAAGATTTTGGTTACAGTTTGGTTAGAGAAATCGGAGTCCTGTTAAAAACACATGAGAAAAACAGCAAGAATGTTGTAAGAAACCACTTTGGATTCTTAAGGTGACTCATGAGATCCCACGTGTGTCTTCTGTTGCTACAGATAACCACTCTGCACCTCCAGATGTAACCACTGGCCTGGTGGAACACGTACATCATGAGCGTCCACAGGTAGCGTCAGTACGAGGACTTCCCAGAGGCTACAGCAGCAGCATTTTGGAAACCGCAGACGGTGATTGTATTATAAACCTCCTACCTTTCAGTCTGTGTCCCTTTTTCTGAATAAGTAGCAGAGCTTGGTACCTTTCACCTGCGATCTGCCTGCCCCCTCCAAAGCTTTGCAGTAGTACAGTGTGTCTGTCAATCTACCACAGAAGAGGAAACTGTACTGCCTTTCTCCTGTTCTGCTGGTGGGAATCGTGACCTGATTTCTGTATATTTCTCTAGTGAAAGGCACAGTGTAAGCCCTTTAGTGTCACATCTTAATTTCATATTACCTCAGATATAAATATAAATAAATGTACACATTTATATTTAGTTTTAAATAGGCGTATCACGTATACAAATGAAAATCATCATTTGACGTGGCTTTGTGTTTTGCTAGCCCTGTAAGATACTCAAAAAATCACTTTTTTTCCCGAGCATTCTTATACTTTCACAACTGAATGAAGGTTGTAATGTAGCGAATACCTGGAGTCCTGAAGAAGAAAAAAATAAATTTCTGCAGGTTTGTATTGGAATCTCATGAAGGAGTTAAGAGTCTGAGAAGCTAAATTAAAGTGTGGGAAGGTCTATGCATCAGTCGGATAGCTAGGGAACAGCATTGATTTAAAACAAATAAATCCATTGTTGGAACTGTTACTGATTAAAAGCTGTTTTCCAAACAAGCTGCTCATCTTGAATGACTCTTCCACCTGAAAGCTGTGCTGAGTTTAGCATGATGTCATCAGCGTGGCAGTGTGTGTTTTAGTGTATGCTTATTAATATATGGCAAGGAATAAATCTTCTCTGTTTGGCAGGTGTCCCAGTGAATAGCAGAGTGTCCTCGAAAATCCAGCAACTTCTAAATACCTTGAAAAGACCAAAGCGCCCACCTTTGAAGGAGTTTTTTGTTGATGATTTCGAAGAACTGCTAGAAGGTTAATTTTCTTTCAGATACGTTTCTCACTCTTTGTGTAAGCAGTTCACGAAAGAACTGACAGTTCTTAGCAAATGTTGTTTACTTTTCCTCTTCCCGGTAGAAGACAAATCATGGTGGAGTTCTGTTGAAGAGGGAAAGGTTACATGCTACCACAAGTGAAACATAACCTCCTTCTCAGCATACTTGTTCTCCCCTCCTCCCTCACTTTGCAAACTCTTCTGATTCAGCCCAGTTTGGACCATTCTGTTCACATCTTTGTCGAGAAATTCAGTGGTGCATCCAGAAATTGTCGTGATTGGTGATAGCCCCACCATCGCTTTTTGCCTCAGAGATTCTGAAGTCTACTCTGTTTTAATCAGCGAATTTATTGAGGGTACTCTTTGGAGTAAGTCAGGGCATAGCCTGGGTGTAACTGGTGACACAGTGGACCCCTGGAAGCCTCTGACCACCCTCCTGTTCAAAGCAGGTCTGACTAGATGAGGCTGCTCTATCCAATCTAGTGCTGAGCATCTCTAAGCATGGAGATTCCACGGCCTCTCTGTCTGCTCACATTCAGCTGCTTGTCTACCAGCACCCCTGCATCCTGCTCTGAAAAGCTGCTCTGTAGCTGGTCAGTGCCCAGATACAGTTAGATGAAAAAACTTACTTGCTAGTCTCTGGAATTTATTTTTTATAAAGCCAACAAATGATTAGCATAGCATTTTCATAAAGCAGGTAAGAAGTAATGACAGCTGTGAGGAACAGGAAGGTGAGAACGGTTTGTAGAATAGTTATTAAGTGTAACTTCCACATTTTCTGAGGATTGACATTTGCCATTTTACTGTGCTCTGGTTTTAGTGCAACAGCCTGACCCGAATCAACCAAAGCCTGAAGGAAATCAAATGAATGTACTTAAAGGTGAACCCTTAGGCGTGGTAACCAACTGGCCACCTTCTCTGCTGGCTGCCCTGCAACGCTGGGGAACCACCCAGCCGAAAGCCCCTTGCCTGACAGCCTTGGATACGACTGGGAAAGCTATTTATACGCTTACCTATGGTAGGTAATGGTGATGACTGTAAGGAAAATTACGCATTCGTTGTGGACTGAGAATTGGAGATTGCTATTCGAATGCAAATTCCAAATTTATGGTATATGAAGAACATTTTAAAGGAAGTTAATGAAGGGGAAATGTATATTGTATTGCTTCTTTACAAGTGCCTATTTGTAAATTTCAAACAATTGTGAGGTTTTTTTTCTTAAAAGAAGACTGAAAATAGCCTAGTGTAAAACAGGAGGAAGAAGCAGATAACTAAGAATGCACTCTTCAGATTCCCAGAGTAGATATTAAATTTTAGCATGATCTTGCATATCCTCATAGAGAAGACTTATACTTCAGAAGCATATTAAGGATGTTATTGTGGGAAGTGAAACTTAACTGTGTCAGTGAACTAGAAGTGTTGTAGTAATTCTTTTTTTTTGAAGATAATTGTGTTCCTTGGGACAGCTAACTGCACAGCGTGTTAAAGTGTTACATTTCTTGTTTGCATTCTTACAGATGAAGTATGCTTACAGGACATGTAATTGAGCAGCTGCATTAGTTTTATTGCTTTACAGTGGAGCTTTGAGAATTGTTTAGAACAGTGTTTAGTTTTATGGGTTTTTTAAAAAAAAAAAGGAAGAGAATTTAAAAAGCAGCCAAGCTCTGAATTGCGTTTGGACTCTGCCAACTGCACAAAACGGCCAGTTCTGTAAAGAATGGACCATTTGATGTATTTGAATCCTGTGTGGCTTTTTTAAATATGTATATAACTGAAAAATACAGAGAAAACAACCTGTTTACAACAAGTATAGAAATTTGAGACTGACAAACACAAAATAACCGGTGGTTGCTACATTGTCTGTAGAGGTTGAGTGCACACTTCATTTTATGATAGAGTCTGTGCTAGAAAACCGAGTTCTTGATGCCTACTGTTTGCACCAGCTTACTGCTTTGGGGAATTCTTGCTTTGATGTACCTTTAGAGTGAAAGCCTTTTGCTGATGCTCTCTTTTTTAGGAACCTTTTCTTTTAGCAAAGGTTTCTTTTAGCAAAGCCTTTTTTGGAGGCTTCAAATTAAAAAATGTTTTTTATATAGTGTCAGATAAGCAGTTAGATTGTTGTCTTGGTCTTTAATAGCTTGGAATGTTTTTTCGATCTGAGTTGAGAGTTGAGTAGATCACTGCTGAGCACTGAACTGGCATTTCCAAGAGCAAAATATTGTGGCATTTGTTCCAGTCCTTTGTTTGTTAAATTTCAGTTAATTTTTTGTCCAATTTAGGACAGTTTGCGTTCTGTAAGAGCCCTTAGAAAGGAGTCTTGTTAAGTGCCTTTTGGAAATGCAGTCAGGTTGTATCGATGAGACCATATATGTATGTATGTATGTGTGTGTGCGTGCACACATGCGCTGAAACGGGAAAAACGCCGTGATTCGTGATGCTTTATGGCATTCACAATGGCAAAGTTTGCTTTTTCCCAGTTACTTGCTCCTGCTCCTGTTGATCCTGTTCTCATACAACCAACTTGCCTACTGCGTATATGAGTCACTGAAATTTGCCAGTGAAATGTTAAAGAAAGTTTTTTGTCTTTTTCATTTCTGTATTATCTTTTTGTCTTTAGGCAAACTGTGGAGTCGAAGCTTGAAGTTAGCATATACCCTGCTAAATAAGCTAACCACTAAGAATGAACCACTTCTGAAGCCTGGAGACCGGGTAGGCTTCTGTCTGAAATGGTCTCTGTGGGTAAAATAGACATTGAGGAATGGCTTTAGCAGAAGAAAGCCTAGTAACACTGTGACTTGTAATAGTATATTATCACAACATCTGGTATTTCTTTTCCTAGTTTAAATATGAACTTAAGCATTGTCGTGAAGGTTTTTTTTCCCACAAATTAAAAAACGGCCCTCCCTCCCCAAAAGACGACAAAAATATTTCTTGTTGTTTTGATGTATTTTTGTGACAACAAAAATATTTCTTGTTGTGTTGATGTATTTTTGTAGGTAGCTCTCGTGTTTCCTAATAGTGATCCAGTTATGTTTATGGTGGCATTTTATGGATGTCTCCTGGCAGAACTTATTCCTGTCCCAATAGAAGTTCCACTAACAAGAAAGGTAGGCAATTGTTTTTATGGTTTCGTAAATAAATAAAGTTTGTAGGGGATTGCATCTAAATCCTGTACTTCTTATCACAGAATCATAGACTGACCTAGGCTGGAAGGGACCTTAGAGGTCATCTAATCCAACCTCCCTGTCACGGGCAGGGACGCCTCTCAACTAGATCAGGCTATTCAAGGCTCTGTCCAACTTGGCCTTGAACACCTCCAGGGAGGAGGCAGCCACAACGTCTCTGGGCAATTTATTCCAAAGTCTTGCCACCCTTGTACTGAAGAATTTCTTCCTAAGCTCCAATTTAAATCTATTCTTCTTCAACTTAAACCCATTTCCCCTTGTCCTGTCAGTGGATGCTCTTGTAAAAAGTCCCTTCCCAGCCTTCCTGTAGGATCCCTTCAGGTATTGGAAGGCAGCTCTTAGGTCCCCCCAAAGTCTTCTCTTTTCAAGACTGAACAATCTCAGCTCTCGCAGCCTGTCCTCATAGCAGAGGTGCTCCAGCCCCTGGATCATCTTTGTGCCCATCCTCTGAACATGCTCCGACAGATCTATGTCCCTCTTATGGTGGGGACACCAGAACTGGACGCAGTATTCGAGGTGGGGTCTCACAGAGCGGAGTAAAGGTGGAGAATCACCTCTCTTGACCTGCTGGCTACGCTTCTCCTGATACATCCCAGGATGCGGTTGGCCTTCTGGGCTGCAGGAGCGCCCTGCCGGCTCATGTTGAGCTTCTCGTCTATCAACACCCCCAAATCCTTCTCTTCAGGGCTACTCTCAACCCACTCTGAGCTCAGTTTGTATTTGTGCCTGGGATTGGCCCGACCCAGGTGAAGGACCTTGCATATATGGGACCCCTCAAAGCCTGCAGTTTTGAAAGCAGTATGTTGCGTCAGCTGAACTGCTCAGTGCATGTTGTATGCTTGGAAAGTGTTTAATATTTAGTTAGGGAAAGCAGAAAATAGTATAAAGCTACTATTTTAGGATACGTAACTTTAGAAATTATTTTAATTCATTATGCTTGAAAATACGTATTTCTCAAAATACATTTTCTAAAGAAAGTATTTCTCAGAAGTATTTCTCAAAGTACAACACAGAAGTGCTGTCTTCTTAGCTCTTATGCTAAGCAGTGAGAGGACAGGCAGGTAGAGACACCGTAGTTACTGGAAATACCAGTACAATCCCCCACACATTGAGATTGTTAGGGAAGGTGTGAAGTAAGAGCTGGAAAGCTACAGGCTCTGTTCTTCATTGTCCAAGGACTGAGAAATAGCATCAGACCAGCTCTTTGTTTTACCAGAGCTTATAAACATTCCTGTTGGGTTGGAAAGGGATGCACAACCATTGCTTTTGACACTACTTTGCTGCCATTACTTGCCAGATCCACTGTCAAGTCTCACATAAATGGCACTGAGCAAAACTAAACCTTTTGAGTGTACGCTTCAGCCTTTTGTCTGCCCTGAAAGGTCTTAGGGGCTAGAAGTTTGGTTCCTCCTGTGATAGGGATTGGCTTAATATTTTGTAGACATGGAAGAGTTACAGTAAACTGTGCAAAAGCTTCATTATTTCTAAGTTTGCCATGATGTGGTTTCTCTGTAGGATGCTGGCAGCCAGCAGATTGGATTTCTTCTGGGCAGCTGTGGAGTAACACTGGCTTTAACCACTGATGCCTGTCAAAAAGGCCTTCCTAAAGCTCAGACTGGCGAGGTGGTTACATTCAAAGGTATGTTTTCAGGCTATTCAAATTTGTCTGTAGGATAAGGAGTGAATATATCCATTGTTGCTATTAAACAACAATCCTGGAGTTTGCGTGCTTGCAGCTTACATGTAAGGAAGGACTGCCTTTGTTGTGAAAACAGTACTTAGTGCTTCTTCTTCCTGTCAAGGGGGTGATGTTGCAGCTTTCACTTGCCTACTGTTGTTAACCCTGAACACTGGGAAGGAAAAATGGGGTTTGGAACTGTAATGACAGCAACTTTTCTTTTCTTTCGAAGGCTGGCCTCGTCTCATATGGTTTGTGATTGATGGGAAGCATCTGGCAAAACCAACTAAGGACTGGCATCCACAAGTGCGGGATGCCAGTGCTGAGATTGCTTATATTGAGGTGATTCAGTATAATATGCATAACTTATCATTACTCTGTTGTAGATTGTCATGTTTTCTTCTGATAATCTCTTGATGAAATAAAAGAGGATGACTATAGTGTTTTTAACTATAGTACAAAAATATTTCCTCAAGGTTGCTAGGCAAGCTGTCGTTTGAGTGGTTGTATTGAATCAGGTTGAAGATGGAGAGTAATTGGCATTTTTGGATCCCTGGGTCACTTTGTTTAATTGGAGTAGAAAAACAGATTTTATATGATATCAGTGTATTCTCTGAACATAAACCTATCGTTTACACTAGCTTTTTTGATTTTTAAAACCTCGTTCCATTTTTGTAATAAAATATTTGCCGTAGTAAATTTTCTAGATTTTATTATTAATATAATACTTCTGTAACCTTTCTCTTTTCAGTACAAAACAAGTAAAGAGGGCAGCACAGTGGGCATTACTGTATCTCATGCTTCCATGCTGGCACATTGTCATGCATTGACTCAGGCATGTGGTTATTCTGAAGGTAAGTTAGGTGAAACTTTCAAGTGATACTCATAGCTTTGAATATTCAGACAATTTATGTTGCAAAATTATGTTTGCTGTCTTAAAAAAAAAATGTGGCAATGTATCTTGGTACATGCAGAATCACAGAAGGTTCCTGTCAGACCGTTTCCTCAGCCTGGTGAGGTCTCTCTGGATGGCAGCACAACCCACTGGTGTATCAGCCACTTCTTCCAGCTTTGTGTCATCCGCAAATTTGCTGAGGATATGCTCTGCCCCATCAGCCAGATCATTAATGAAGCCGCTGAGTAGAACTGGAGCCAGGATCGAGCCCTGGGCTCTGAGCTAGTTACTGGCCTCCAACCAGACTTTGTGCCACCAACCAGCACCCTCTGGGCCTGGCCATTCGGCCAGTTTTCAGTCCACTTCCCTGCCTGCTTCGTCAATGTCTCTGTGAAGATCATACAGATTCTGTCATAAGACGCTGTGAAACTGGTGGCTGCTTTTTCCATCAAATCCAGTTCTATGCAGTTAACATTTAACGTAGAATTGAAAAGAACTGAGGTCATGGAAGATTTGCGTTTCCTTATGTACAGGCTCATGGCTGGGACTACGCATCTGTCTCGGAGTGATTGGAGCTCTTAGTCACCCATAGAGTCAATGGATATGTGTCTGACTTATTGGAAAATAACTGTGTACATTCTGAAAAATGAAAAAGAATAATAAATACTCGATGAATATTTTCATGTGCATGCAGCCATCCTATATCAGTGATAAGCTTCACCTGATAAATACAAGATACCCCTGTAAAATCAGGTTGAATCTTTAATTTAAAATCTTTATTTATATCTTCTTAAGTCACATAAGGTGTTCAGATTTCTCGGAGAAAACACAGAAGAAAACTTGATGCAGCCATGGCACTATTCCTCACTAAATTTAATTGTTTCTAATATAGCTAATTTTTTTCAGTTCAGCTGAAAAAGTTTGCGTCAAAACCAAAGCTTTAGTCTGCATAGCTCATTGGCAAATGTAATAAACATATGGAGATGGTGTTATAGTGAAAAGAGTCTTAAATACGTTATAACAATCTAATTATAATTTAAAGATGATTGGTGTAAGTAAAATAAGCTGCTTAAGCAGCCTGTTTCTTATAGGCAAAAAGGCATGGCAACATAACTTTGATTTTCTTAGCAATGTTGGAATTTTTGTAGTCGCTTTAACAAATGTTTTGAGTTCTTGAATATTCTTATAAATACGCATCTTAAATCTGATGGTTTTTCTTTTGCTTTCAGCTGAGACACTGACAAATGTCTTGGATTTCAAAAGGGATGCTGGCCTTTGGCATGGAGTATTAACAGTGAGTATTTAAATGAATAACAAAAACTGCAGCAAGTTGCTTCTGAGGGGTAGAGTATTGGTCTCAGAAGGAGGTCATAAACTCCCTGAAACTATATTTCAGTATTTATATTTTTCAGAATAAAATGTTACTTTTTCAGTAATGGACTACACAGATCTACCTTATGTTTTTACTGCCTATACACATAGGTTTCACTAGCAGTTAAATGTAAGAGACACACAGTAGCCGAGATGATTTTTACATTTTTTTAAGTATTGGTACATGTTGTGTATTCTTCAACCCACTTGAAAGTTTATTTTTTTTATATTTTACTCAGAGTGTTATGAACAGGATGCATGTTATCAGTATTCCCTATGCATTAATGAAGGTTAATCCACTTTCCTGGATACAGAAAGTCTGCTCATACAAAGGTAACCTTCAAGTACTTCATTTACCCATCTCTTTCCGGATGATTTGAAGTTGTGTTTTTTAAAAAAATTGGCTTGTATGTAATGTCTGCTCTATCTGAGGCTACTGCTGTTCTATCCAGCTGACTTCCTTTGCCACAGCTTTAGCAATTGGTTGCTCCATTTCAGTATTATATGTCCTGATAGATTTGTTAATGGGTGACATTGATGGCTTCTTCTGATAGACCCCTAAAGAAACTGTTTGAATTTATAGTAAACATGTAAATTCTATAATCAAGTCCATTTGGAGACCTTGAGTATATAGGTATCATAAATATTTGGCATTTGTGTTTGTTTTCTAAGTTTGTAATTTGTTTCATAAATATGAACATACGAAATATTTGTATAATTTTATAATTGGTCTTTATTTTGTTCTGCACAAGCATCATAATTATTTTATTTTTTTTTCAGCCCGTGTGGCAGTAGTAAAATCACGTGATATGCACTGGTCACTTTTGGCTCAGAGGGATCAGAGAGATGTCAGTCTGAGCTCTTTACGAATGTTAATAGTGGCAGATGGAGCTAATCCATGTGAGTATGGATGCATTTTCGGAGCGTCAGTCCAAGGGGAGCTAAAGCACACTAAGTCATGGAACTCTGGGTCTGCACTGTGGGGACTCAACAGCACTGGCTCTCGATCATCTAGAAACAGAGACGGCAGGATTATTGTTTTGCCAAGGACACTGGAGTGAAGCTTCTGCAGAAAGTGAAGAATCTATTCTTTAGATAAGGGAAAGTTGGCAATGTAATTTGGAAGGGGCTTTTAGAATTTCAAGTAAATCGTAATGCCAGTTTCAAAGTAGTTGCTTATGTATTGCATGTAGACATAATATCTTTGATTTGCCATGTGTCTGATTCTGTACATGTACCTGGGGCTTGTGTCAATCGTGTGCAAGGACGTAAAAATTGGTACAGTCACAGCCTTAACTCAAAACCATGATAACTATTGCTAGAGTGTGTGGCAGGTTGCCTTTTTCTGTCAGTCATATGGTGGTGGTCTATAGCAATTTGAAAAAGCAGCTGGGAGGAATTTTTTTGCAACAGACAAGAATGTACCTTAGTTGTGTAATTTTGCTATTCTTAGAGCAGAAAATCGATAATATTTCAGATTGCTTGGAGTTGCGTGATGAGAGGTCAGCAAGTTGCAGTGGCAGAAGGTGAAAGCCTGAAATAGTCTTGCTAAGATTATATTTGTTGTAAGCACTGTTTCAGAGCTGGTGCTTAGGAAGTTAGGCAGTTCATTTTATAGTAAAAATACTATTTGTGTGCTAGTGATGCCAGTGCCTTGTCATTGTTGTTTGCGCTTACTAGCTATGTTTAGCTGTGTGAATTCATTTTAACTTCAGCTTTTTATGAGTGCTGTACTCTTACGTGAATTGTCATAAAATTGCACCTAGGATGTAGTATAGTCAATGAATTTTGCTGGTTTGCATCACGTGCTGCAATTCCACACCTGTTCAATGCAAAACTGAAGATGATGAGGTATCCCCTTGCATTTTGGGCTGAGTGCTAAAGACCAGGTACAGTTCTGTATTGAAGTGAAGATACGTCAGAAGCGTTTGATGTTCATTTATAAATGCTTTGGTTCTGTGACCTCTATGAGAAACACTCATATAGGAGCTATATAGGAAGCTGACAGTTACCCTTAGTGACGAAATACACTGATTGCTGGAGGACTTTACGTGGTGTTAAGTGTTACGGAGTGCTGCCGGAGAAAAGAGAGTATGCAGTTCTGAATTTCGTCCAGTGAATTAGTTGTTAACCACTATTGAGTTGTTTTTTTTTTCTCCGAATCTAACATCTAATAATAGGCAGGATGTCTTTTAAGCATTTTGAAAGGTTTATTTGTTTGGGGTTTTTTTTGTGTACAGGTGCAATTATGTTTGTATAGTTGAGCTGAGAGGAAGCATAGACTTTAAATCCTACAGGTCATGCTTTTCTACCCTTGGCAAGACGTTTCCAATTTTGTGACTGTTCTTTTTAGGGTCAATATCTTCCTGTGATGCATTCCTGAATGTATTTCAATCCAGAGGTTTGAGACCAGAAGTAATTTGTCCGTGTGCTAGTTCTTCAGAGGCACTAACTGTTGCTATTCGCAGGTAATTCTCTTTTCTAAGAAGTCAACTGAAGCATTTCTTGGCTATTGAAATGTATCCAGTGTTAAAATCATAGTCAAAAAAGACTGCTACCTACAGAAAGATGGCCAAAGACCTAGGCAGAGGAAGTGTGAGGCTTGCAGGTATCTCTTTCACTGAAGGATGACTGATTCTTGTTTTTTTTTCTTTAAAAATATTACTATTTTCTAAAAGTAGTCAGCCATAAAGTTTGTCTGGTTGCGGGTGGGTTTTTTTTTACTACCTGGGACAGCGAGGTCTCATCCGCACTGATGTTGCTGGAGGACCTTTATAAAATGCCCTCAAAATCAATACTTATTTTTTTGGGAGGAAGAAGATGCTGACTCTTCAAGTAGTTGCTTATATACAGTGTCTTGTAAAAAGAAAAAAAATTGTAACTGATCTGAAAAATACCATCGGCTTTTTGGAGGTAGCAAGGGATGCTCTGAAAAAGGAAATACTTTGGTTATTAATAGACATATGGATGGAATATGCTGGAATTTTTTTACAGGGGGTTTTAATCAAAATGTGCTTTTTCAGAAAATCAATTTCAAGAAAACTTGAAACAAAGTTATGAATTTTGGAGAGTACTTTCTCTGGTGGGAGAGGTGACATTTCCCATTTTTAAAAAATGTACTTGAAGAACTGCTTTTTACAACAGCACCTGGAATCCTTTGCTCTGTTCCACCCTGAAAGTGTAACCACAAAATGGAATTGTTGGTCCTCAATCAACTCTGCTCAGAGTAAGAAGTGTCAAGCCCTCCAAATGCTTCCTAATTTTTCTAGTGTTGAGAAAATTTCGTCTTTGAATGCTCATTTTTGACACTTCTTTGCCCATAGTAGAACTAAGTTCTCTCTGTAATGTTTTGGAGTGAAAGCTATGTGATGTTTTGTTCTAGCTTGTTTTTCATCTAGTTAAAACATATTACCAGTCTCGAACTCTTGTTTGTTTAAAATGAGAAACAACTATTTCTTTTAACCTTAACAAGCCTGAGAGACCTTACACAGTGTTTTTGATCACCATATTGCCATTGATCGGTTGACTCATATCTGATTTGACTTCCTGTTTTTCAGACCTCCAGAACTGGGTGGACCTCCTCCAGGAAAAGCAGTGTTATCTATGAATTGTCTGAGCTTTGGTGTGATAAGAGTGGATACTGAAGAGAAGTTGTCAGTGCTAACTGTACAAGATGTTGGTCAGATTATGCCTGGAGGTAGGAAAATATTTCATGTAGTTTTAAGCATACTCTATGTAAGTTATCTTTACTAATTATGCTTGTGCTGATGAAATAACTACATCAAACGAAAAATACCTTTAAGGTGACTTATGTCACTTAGTTCCCTATACTCCAGAAGTAAAGTTTGCAGCGTTTAGGTCAGCAGCGTAACCTTCCCTGGCGTTACCTGTCTGAGGGTACCACTAGCTTCAGACCTTGTCCTGACCTGGTCTGGGTGTGCTTGGAGAGGATGAGATGAAGATTTCTTTCATTCTCCGTACCTCTTCAGGTTTACTATATAATGACCAGAGAACCTGATTTGTTCTGGTCATGCCTTTAGTGCCTGTGGCTTTGCTATTGTTGTTTCCATTACAGCAGCATAGGGGAAAGGAACCTGGGGGTCCTGGTGG
Source organism: Trogon surrucura (assembly GCA_020746105.1). Classification (NCBI taxonomy): domain Eukaryota; kingdom Metazoa; phylum Chordata; class Aves; order Trogoniformes; family Trogonidae; genus Trogon; species Trogon surrucura. The sequence continues at coordinate 45,570,287 of CM036621.1, read as the reverse complement.
ACAGCAGGATGATCTAGACGAGGGAACAGAATGTATCCTCAGCAAGTTTGCTAAGGACAGAGAACTGAGAGGTGTGACTGACACACGAGAGGGCTGTGCTGCTCTCCAGCGTGATCTGGACAGGCTGGAGTGCCGGGCAGAGAGGAACCTAATGAGGTTCAACAAAGGCAAATGTAGGGTCTTGCACCTGGGGAGGAACAACCCATGCACCAATATAGGTTAGCAGTAGACATTCTAGAAAGCAGCCCTGAGGAGAAGGATCTTGGAATCCTGGTAGACGGTAAGTTAACCAGGAGCCAGCGCTGTGCCCTCATTGCCAGGAAGGCTGATGGTATCCTCGGGTGCATAAAGAGTGTGGCCTGCAGGTCGAGGGAAGTCGTCCTCACCCTCTATTCTGCCCTGGTTGAGGCCACAGCTGGAATACTGTGTCCAGTCTGGGCGCCCCAGTTCAAGAAAGACAGGGAGCTACTGGAGGGAGTCCAGCAGAGGGCAACATAGATGATTGGGTGACTGGAGCATCTTTCTTACAAGGAAAGGTTGAGAGAACTGGGGCTATTTAGCCTGGAGAAGAGAAGGCTGAGAGGAGACCTTATCAATGTCTATAAATATCTAAAGGGCGAGTGCAGGGAGGATGGAGCCAGACTCTTTTCAGTAGCGCCCAATGATAGGACAAAGGGCAGTGGGCACAAGCTGGAACACAGTGAATTTTTTAATATGAGGAAGAACTTCTTCACTGGGAGCGTGACAGAGCACTGACACAGGCTGCCAGAGAGGTTGTGGATGCATTCAAAACCCACCTGGATGCGTTCTTGTGCGATCTACTGTAGCTGATCCTGCTCAGGCAGGGGGGCTGGACTAGATGATCTTTCGAGGTCTCTTCCAACCCCGAACATTCTGTGATTCTGTGATTACAAATCTCATACATTGCTGAGCTGTGCTTCCAAAGCCCTCCTCTCTGTAGAGCATTTACTCAAGGTAAAGATGAAGCAGAGAGCCATCTAGTGCTATTTCACCACTTCTCTGTACATCAAGGCACTCATTATGAGTAAGAGAAGGAGACACCTTTCCAGTCTACTGATAAAAAAATCAGCCATCATGTAGCAAGTGGCACACTGGTCTTGTTTCATTTTCCTCACTTCTCCCAGAAGCACTATGCAACCAAAAAAGGTTGGTGGTTCAGTTATTCTTGCTGAACCTAAATTCACATTCAGAGCTTTCTCCTGCTACCAATAAAAAACTGAGCAGAAGCTCTGCACTTCATACCAAATTAAGGAGAAAGGGGCCCTATCTGTGGGGATTCATCTCTGACCTGCTTATTTTAACTGCAGAAAATTGTACGTCTCTATTCTGACCTTCTAGATAGATAAGCAAGATATTCAAAATTTTCTTCTGGAAACAAGGGCTTTGTGGTCAGCAGGAAGGCTGTAATATATTCCTAGATGTGTTCATAGAACTGTGTGCATTCTGCAGATCCTATTAGAGTTCAGTGTGCCAGGCACCTTCAGGCAGGTAATATCAGGGTAGGTCTGTGAAAAATCCTCTCATTTTCTTTGCTCTGGCAGTTAGCATTGTATCCTTGACCATATTATAGCATCATGGATCTGAGTCGAGACAGGTGGGCCATTGCAGCAAAATGACTTCAACTTAGCTCTTTATGAAGTGAGGTGGTAAAGGCAGTGTGAGTACATCCCTGAAGGAAAGTGACTACGGATTGTTGTATGGCCTCAATGTGAAATCATGAGTGCAGGAAAAAAAAAGAGTGTGGTGACCTGATCTGACTTAATGGCTTCTGAAATGCTTCATATGAATGTTCAAATTTGGGTTGTTAAACTTGCCTGCAAAGACACAGAAGACGGTCAGCTGCGACTAGCATCTGTGTCTCAACAGAATCTTTATTTTTCCACTTCAGCTAGAATATAGATGACAGGGACTACTATTACTGTCTGAATTAGCTGTTAAGACTATTGATGTCCCCTCCCTATCTTCCACTTGCACTATGGGCTGGTCACAGGGAAGTGGAAGGAACAAGTTTGCGTGCCTTTCAGGTGGTCATGGATCCTTTGGTGAACTGACTGTGGTTGAACTTGATGTAAATCTGTTTATGAGAGTTCAGAGAAGTGGTATTTGATGCAGGAACAATTAAAATGTTTTTCTGGATCAGTTTAGCACGTGTAGTCTTGCTCTCCGGGCAGGGTGTGTTTGACCACACTAAGGCACAAAGCAACCTACAGTGTGTTGGCACCTTAAGCTGCTCTTCATATTCAGCCATTACAGCTGGTTAATCTGTAGTGCATTTGCTAAGTGACAGGTTCAAGTCTCCCTTATGACATTGGTAGACTTACCTGTATGTTTGTGGGTAAGTAATTTCATTTTCCTCTTCTAAGCTATTAATGAAAAACATGCCCCTGACATTGTGAAACGCTTAGTTGAGTAGTGAGAGCAATCTTTTGACAAAACTCCTCCTTTGTCAAATGTCTTGGGGCATTTTCTGGAGAAGCTAATGGACCCTTCTTGTTTTGGGTGCCGTTGACAGGCAGTAGACAACACTGCTGTGACCTCCTACTTCAGTAAGAAACATCCAAGTAACTTGTCTGAGTGTGTGAGGGGAGAACAGTTAGGTGTATGTCCGTTTAGTGCCTCAGAGTAGTGTGATTTGTAATTGGTGGCTATTGCTGTTTTCAAATGTGGTAGTAAGTGACAAAACTACTTGTAGGGTAAGTAGAAACCAGGCAGCCTAATGACTTAACCCTTTCAAAACTCTGATCAGCATTATACTATTAGTATCTGAGGCAGATTAGCTTCAATTTGACCAAATGATAAAAATTCCAAGTCTGAAGGTATATTTTTAGCAAAAATTCCTCTATATGTTTGTTAAGTCAGAACATGTGTTTGACTAGTTTCTAGAAAATAATTTGATTACTTTGTTCACTGTGACTGTCTCTTAAAAAATAAACTGCTAAGAGTTTCCAGAATAGAAAGAAAATAAAAAGGCTAGCAGTTATTTATAGATGTGTGCCAAGTGAAAAGAAATCAATAACTTAAGGAGATAATTAATTTCAAATGAATTTGCATATACATTCTAACAGTGGATATATTTGTGCCTTGCCTTGTAAAATTGATGCTTTTTTTCCTATGCAGTACTCATGGAGGATGTGCTTTGTGCATTCTTGCTTGGTGTTTGGCATACAGGAGAGAATACACCACCATTTCCTTTCCTGTTGGTTGCCCTCTTGATCTGCTGTGCTGACTGAGGAGTCTTGCTCTTTATCTGATTTTGGCTTTGTATTTTTTTCGCTTCCTTAGATTGCTGTGCTTTCACCAAAGGCTTAATTTGAGTCAGATGCCATCTCTGAAGGCTGTGTACAATCTTCTGATCCCCATTAAATACACAGTCTTGGAAATGACTACCTGCCCTAGTCTTTCAAGCATCTTGTGGTATAGGAGCTCACATGATCAAACACGCTGTGAAAGTAGTCTCCTACCCAAAAAACCGCAGTCGTGCAGAGGCTTGATCAGTCAAGCCAAATAGTTTTGATTCCATTACCCTTGAAGATCCCTGGCATACTTTATTCAGGAACCAGCTGGTTACAAAGTCATTGATGAAGTGTCCGTTTTCATCCTTCTTTTCTTCAGATCTTGCTATTTGTTCTGGGACACTGGGCCCACCTGCTATGGAGATCTTGCTCAGCAGTCCCCTCGGCAGTGTCTTACATCGCTGCTGTCCTACCGATAGGCCATTCTTGATGCCACATTCTCTTCAGTTGCCTTGGCTGTTCACTTTAATTATCTACTGTGAATGCCAATTAGAAGAGCCCCTAGGGGAGTGCGCACATCTACAAAGAAATCTTCCCATCCAAGATAGTGGGGGAATTCTTAAGAGAGAACCTGGTATGCACTCCTGGAATCTTCTCTGTAGCTCCTGGAGGGATGATGTTTTGCCATACCTGTTGACCACCTTGGGCTATTTTGCATGGTTTCTGTCTGGGACTGATGTTGCTAAGAAGCAATATTTGGCTCATAACAATCTCCAGTTTATTTTTTCAAACTGAACTGATAAAGATGACAGCGAGAGTGCCAAACCTCTCTTCTGCCTGTTTTGTGTTTGTGCTTCCAACATTCACATCAACTGGGATATGATTGCTGTGTCGTCTGTCCTCTTAGAAGCTGATTGTACCTTATGCCTGAACCTGGATATGGATGCTCAGGGTATTTGACTTAAGTTTGCCTCCCTACTGGTTGCCAACTAAATGTTTACATTCTTCTACAGGGATCCTTCTCACATTCATTCTTTGTCAGGAGAGTAACCTTCTCTAATCCAGAAGATCTATGTCCATGTGGCTCCTAATCAGACAAAACCTGGTACCTAGGAGTGTGGCAGCAGTTAGTTTCTTATACTCAAGCAGAAAAATTTGGGTTGATGCCAAATCTTAGGCTTCTACAAGATGAACTTACGCATATACGGTTTCAAGATATGAGTGAACTTTTCCCAGAAGTTCAAGGAAAATGGTTCAAATATCTTAAATAGCAGGATGTTTACTTTGTGTTGAGTCTATGGATGTCTTGGATGTTTCCTCTGTCTGTGTCTTAGCAAACGTTTGCCCAGGTTCTGGTAGAAATCATGATGCATCTCCTCAGACGATTCTGATTCCTTTGTCTTGGTGCCTGATTTATGGAAGGAGTTTTTACAGAACAACTTCGTAAAGCTTTCAGTCTTTTTCCTGTGGTTGTGAATATAAGATTCTCACTCTGTCCTTAGAGTTTATTGTAGTAATCGGTTCTGTGTGGTCCACTTGGCTTCAGTCTGTCACATGGCACAGCAGCCTGCCATTGCAGAACTTCTTCCCTTGGAGATCTGTGGCAATGTTGCCCTTCCCAGAAGAGCAGAAAGAGATTCAGGTCCTTGCATTGGAGAGACACCCATATGCTGTTTTCTTCAAAGATTAGGTTTCTCTGGAAACCCTGCAAATCCTTCCACGGTGGTAGTAGAGGCGTTTTATCCTAGCCTTTTAGCATTTTTTCTAAGACTTCACGCTTCTAGAGCAGAACTTATAACTAAAGGCTGTAGTGCAAGGAAGACCCTCTTGTTTTTTTATTCTCACAAACCCAGGCCTTTTAGGAAGACTCGCTTGCTACAAGAAGACCCTGGATTTCCAGTTTTGGCAAACAGTAACAATCTAAGGGGATATTGGTTGCATCTACGGGTCCACTATGAAGCTGTGAAAGTAGAGACACTCTGACACTCATCAGGCACCTTTGGTAGTAGCCTTCTGCTCTACAGGCCTCTGACATTCTTCTTGCATTCCTGTTGTGCTGGTCTTGAAACATCCAAAGCTGAATCCAGTCTTTGGTGGGGCATCAGTGCAGCCATTTGTTTGCACAGTAGGATTCTTATGTTCTGCCAGAAATCTCCTGGCAGGGCTAATTCCTGAGAGTCACCATCTATAAGAATGTACATGTGGACTCAGTTGAAGAAGGAAAGCTTTCTCACCAGTAGTCAGTATTCTTCATGATGCCTAGTCCACATGTACATTCCAATCCCATCTGCTTTTCCCTTCTCTCTAATTCTTTTTCAGATGCAATGCTGTTGAGAGAGACTGAAATGGTGGTAGATGCACTCTCTTGTATGTCACACATGAAGCAGGAAAAGAAGGAGAAGCAAGAGTTACAGGCTCTGCAGATACTGCACAAGGAAAACCTTGCAGTATCACATGGCAGGGCAGAACTATGCCTGCTGTTAGAATGTACGTGTAAACTACCTGTATCATACATTGGTTACTGGTAAGTAGTTTTTTTTACTTGATCAGAGTGATAGGCTTGTCCTTGGGCTTCACGGATGGAGCATCATTTGGGAACTGGAGGCTAATGTGTTGGGTTTTCCGTGTTTGTGAGTGAGTTGAGGGCTGTAGCATTTGTGTATGCCTACAAATTGTTGCACTTTCTCCAGTTGTTAACACTTCTGTCCGTGTTATTGCTTAAGCGTTACATACGAAGTTCTGAGGTTAACTGAAACTATTTCCTGTGATAATAAACTATTTATTTTGTTTCAGTTTACCATTAAGTTTTACATGGCCTTTTGTCCAGTTTCTACTCCCAAATTTGAAAATGCTTTTTTTTGCATAACTGATAGTTCATACTGTATAATTTAATACCAATATTCTAATTCATACATAAAATTTTCAGCAACCAAAACTGTTGTTCTAATTTGGACTTGGACCTATACCAGAATTTGAGTGATATCTCCTTATTTGGTCACCAAAGGTTATCATTGCATGGTTCCTGACATTCTATTAATAAATGCTGGTGGTTCTGATACATAATCTTTATGAAATCAAGATTATTTAGAGGTTTATCTATTGGTAGGGTGAATTATTGCCTCGGTGGTTCACACCTAAATTGTTGAGAACTGAAGAATTCTGAGATTTGAAAATGTACTTAGGAACCTGTTCTGCCAGCAGAGTTCTTGGTCCATGCTTGCACCAGAGCTTTATCATGTATTAGTATTAAAAGAAATGTACCACTTTCCATTTATGATTTCTCTTCATGCTAGTCGAACAATGATAAAAATAAGGGCTATTTGTATATCACTTAAGATAGGCTGAATTAGAAAACAGTAATAGCATCCTTCATAATGGCTGTTGTAAACCTTCACTGGGCTACCCATCTGACGTGTTCGATAGCCAAAGCATTCAAAAGATTCTGATAGAAATCAACCTACTAAATAAATTTCTGATACCTCTAGGATCTCACGGTTATACTATTAATGATCACCAAGTACTGTTATAATCAGTGTTGGAAGCAGACGCAGTGGGAAAGGGTGGAACATTAATGTATGACATAATCTGTGTTACTTTTCAAAGTCTCTGTTTATTTTGTGTTGACCCAGGTAGCCTTTTTGATTTCTTTGGTAACCTTAAGCTCTAAGCTAAACTTCTGTGCTCCGTCGTGCCTTCTACCTTCACATCTTTTTTCCTTTCCTTTTCAGTCTAGTAAAGAACAAATTCAGACTGCTTAAGTTTCTACTTAGCCAGAGAAACCTCTGAGAAAACAGTGGCTTCAAAAGTAAAATATAATGAGTAGCTAGAGCAAAGCTAAGTGTAATTCTTGGTTCACAGGTGTGTATATCCTTCATTAAAAATAACATTTCAGTGTAGGAAGACTTCTGAGATTTCAGAGGAAAATTGGTAAGGATAGCAGTGACAGGACCTTTATGAAACCCAGTCCTTTTAATGAATTGAAGAAGGTCATCAAACTGAGGATAGGGAAGAGATAATACGTGGTCACAGGAGTAAGTTCAGTAATGGACGACTCTGTGAGATAAGTGGAAATCTGTGGTCTCCAAATAATAATTGGCAGACTGGCCTACTTGGAAGAAGGTGGGACATAATGTGGAAGAATCACTGACCTGACAGTGAGAGAATAAATTAGCTTAGTTTTATTTCTACTTCTAGTGTGTTTCTCACATAACTTCAGGGATGATGCTATGAACCCCAGGGTATGCAATAGATAAAATGAATGGTATGTCTGTAATTGATATCTTATTTTTCATCTTCACTCTCATCTTTGCTTGTGCTTGATCAAACCAACTGCCTTCACGCTGAAAAGCAGTTGCTACGGTTTTGGATTCAGTTGCAGCTGATATGTAGGTTCTGAAGAACTGTAAGAAAAAAAAAATCCATTTGTGTCTTTAATCTTGGAGAACACATTACACAAGCTGTGAAAAAGATAGAACTCTCTTTCATGCTATGCTTTTGCTGTAGCTGATAGATAATTGACACTAAAATCTTTATCTGCCAGTAACAAAGCAACTTCTGTGTCAGATGCTGAAGCATACCAGTGCCGTGATTCTGTGTTCTTCCTGTGCCTTTAGCAAACGTGTGTGTTGTGAAGGTGGATGGGACTCCTTATCTGTGTAAAGCCGATGAGGTTGGAGAAATATGTGTGAATTCAGGCGCAACTGGGATGGCGTATTTTGGACTCCTCGGAATCACCAAGAATGTGTTTGAGGTTTGTATTTCTCTTCCTAATGTAAAGTTTCATTGTTACATTTCTAGTATTTCTTCTTGTAAATAAACTTAATTGTTCCTTAAACTTCCTGGTTTATTTTATTAGAAAAAGCCATGGCTAAATACGCTTTGCTTCATTCTCCATCAGAGCTCAAAATTCTGTCCCTTATAACCAAAAATACAAAGTACCATCAGCAGTCAGTAAGCTGCCTCTGTATTCTGCAACACAATGTTGTGCCTGTGTTAGCATTTAAATTCGTCTTAGTTCTGTATTAACGCAGCAGTCTTTATGTAAAGTTACCTGAAGACATTTCTTAATTATTGGTGCACGGCTTGGGACATGGAATTGGAAGCTGTTCTGATATTTGCAAGCTTCTTCGTGCAGTCAAAATGCAATTGTTAAGATATAATGAATTCGTTGGAAAAGCTTCATTTGTGTATTGTAAACATTATGTGCTTTTCAAAATGATCTTCAGTGTTGATTGGCTTAGAACACTAAACGGTTTACTGTTGGATATATGAAAACATGTTCCTAAGTATATGGAAGAAGAGATAGTAAGGATGATAGCATAACAATCGTAAGCTTTGTAGTTTGACTGTCAAAGTAAAAGCAAAAGCAAAAGCGATCTTTCTGCTCAGATTTTTCCTCGCAGTGATACCCCAGTTTCGTGTTCTCCCTTTTCTGGCAAGAAAGGAGTGAAAGTCCTTTAGGAGTCACACACACTGTAGTGTTACACTGGGCAGTAGTTGGAAGACTCGGCGAAGCATGGAGTTCTACCAGGGTGATGAAAGAAATCCTGAGCATAGTACTATCTTTACAAAAAAGCTCTTTCTGATAGCCTGACAAGCCTCAACGCTTTAAAGAACTTAGCTTTCAGCACTGTCCTTAGCTAGTGAGGGAGCCAGGGAAAATTAAAGGGTTGCGGGGTGAGGGAAGGCAAGGCAACCACCTGATCAGATGAGACGAACTTGCTGATGAACTTAATCCTTCTGCTCTGGTTCTCCGTCTTAGGCAGTCCCATAATTGCAGCAGACTAAACTTCCTTAAAGTTCTGATAGTGTAGCATTTGTCGAAGTTGAAGCGGTGTGCCTGGGTATGTGTTTCATTGGGGATCTTAATAGTAGCAACAGAAAGACTCTCTGATTAAGTGCTATCTGAGCACGTACTATAAAACCTTATTTAAAAAGTGGTGTGGACTCTTACTATGAAGGCTAAGTAGCTGAGAAAAATGTAGGAAAAAAGGCTACCACGGAGTTAAGAATTGGTCTGTTCTTCATTGTTCAAAAAGCTGTTGTTTATATTTGATAGTAACTGTTGTCGCCTATTTGAAAAACTGAGCATAGAGCTACAATGAAACAGAGGCAGAAAGCACTTTTCTTGTAAGGAATGCGAATGTCTAAATATTTGTGTGTTCTTTCAGGCCATTCCAGTGACAGCAGCCGGCGTGCCTGTTTCAGACCAGCCCTTTACAAGAACGGGATTGCTTGGCTTTGTGGGTCCTGTAAGTGTGAACAAGCCACCTGGGGCCCTGCTTTGTCCTGACTTCCAACTCTTAAGTGATGCCCCTCGAATTCAGCAGAGTTCTCTGTTAAGGCAGTGACCTCCTACAGGTCTTGAGAATATTGTTGGCTTTATCCAGGCATGTATTGCCATGAGTCTGAAGGCTTTTCCCCTCTAGTTCTAATCCTGTCTTCTTTTCAGGACTATTTGGTGTTTGTGGTAGGAAAGTTGGATGGCTTAATGACAGTTAGTGGCCGCAGGCACAATGCAGATGATGTGGTAGCCACTGCATTGGCAGTCGAACCCATGAAGTTTGTCTATCGGGGAAGGTGAGTATACTAAAAGCTTCACCAGTGTTAATTGGACTTTGTTGTTCCTCCTTTAACCTTAAACAGTCAACAAGTAGCATAGTGTACACAGGAGCTCTGCATGTGAGCTTTTACATGTGCAATTTGTGGGGAAGGTTGTGATATGCCAGATAAGAACTTGGCTGTCCCTGCTAACTTTGAAGGCAAATATTGACACCCTGCTTCATGCATAATAGATTTAAATTTCTTTCAGATAGTATAAACATAGATCTTCAAGTGTCTGTTTAAAACTTCTTTCAAAGCTTCTCTTAAGCTTGTGTGCCAAGTGTAAAACACAACTCCCCTTTGTCCACTAGAGCCTTTCATGCAGAGTGGCCTGTGGAAGAATTTTGCAGCATGTTCTAAAGAACAAGCTAAGAGTGTTGAGGCTACTGAAGGGCCTTCAAAGATACTGTGTGTTGTGTCACCATCCTTATTGCTCTTCAGAGGTCAGTGGCTCTGGATGGATAGAGGTCAGTGATGAGTGATGTCCCCTGGGGTTCTGTTTTGTGACCAGCACTGTTTAGTGTCTTCATCAGTGACATAAACAGTGGGCTCCTGCACGTCCCCAGGAAGCTGATAGATGACACAAAGCTGAGTGGTGTGGTTGACATGGCTGAGGGGCAGGATGCCATTCAGAGGGACCAGGAGAAGATTGAGCAGTGGGCCTATGTGAACATGAAGAGGTTCAACGAGGCCAAGTGCAAGGTCCTTCATCTAGGTTGGGGCACCCTCCAAATCCAGTACAAGCTAGGGGATGAAGGGATTGAGAGCGACCCTACAGAGGAAGACTTGGGAGCACTGGTGGAGGAAAAGGTGGACATTAGCTGGCAACGTGCAATCGCAGCCCAGAAAAACAACTGTATTCCAGGGCTGCATCCAAAGCAGCATGGCCAGCAGGCCAAGGGAAGGGATTCTGCGCCCTACTCCCTTCTGGTGAGACCCCACCTGGAGTACTGTGTCCAGCTCTGGAGTCCTCAGCACAGAAAAGACATGGACCTGTTGGAGTGGGTCCAGAGGAGGCCACAAAAATGATGAGAGATATGGAACACCTCTCTTATGAAGAAAGACTGCGAGTTGGATTGTTCAGTGTAGAGAAGAGAGAGCTCCAAGGAGACCTTATTGCGGCCTTTCAATACTGAAAAGCAGTATATAAGAAAGATGGGGCAGACATTTAAGTAGTACCCATAGCAGTAGGACTAGGAGTAAAAGGGTAGTTTCAGTCTTAGATATAAGGACGAAATTTTTTATTATGAGGGTGGTGAAACACTGGAACAGGTTTAGCCCCAGAGAGGTTGTAGACACCCCATCCCTGGAAGCATTCAGGGTCAGGCTGGATGAGGCTCTGAGCAATCTGATCTAGTTGAAGATGTGGCTGCTCACTGCAGAGGAGTTGGACTAGATACCTTTAAAGGTCTCTTCCAACCCAAACCATTCTATGGAAGTTAAGCTTTCCTCATTTTTGCATCACTTGTGTAAGTCACACATCATAAAACTAATGCCACGTAACTGGTTGGGGCATTATTAATATTTTATCTTGGGAGATGTGAGCCTAAAACTAATTTAATTCACAAATGGAAGTAAGTATTTTTCAGTGCAAGCATTGATAGGCATGTTGGTCAGTAATTTGGCATAGCTGTCTTTTCAGAAGGGACATCCTATGTGCGTGCAGCAAGTTTAGCATGCATGATGGAGTTATATAGACAAGGTTTGCACAGCCCCTGCACGTATGGAACCTGCCTGTGTTAAACACATGCTACATTGGTGACTGCTAATTCACTTGACCCCCAAAAGAAATAAATTGCAGTAATGAACCTACATTTGTTTTAAATTTGTCCGTGATTTTGTGATGATCTGGCATGAATAACGCTTGCGTGTTGAAACAGTACCATAAAAGGTTTCGGTCATTTCCACGTTATAATAAACCATGCTATGTTCATCATATGTTGCATCCTATCATTCTTCTGTCCTTTGCGTTTTAGGATAGCAGTGTTTTCTGTGACCGTTTTGCATGATGATCGAATAGTGCTTGTGGCAGAGCAGCGCCCTGATGCATCAGAGGAGGATAGTTTTCAGTGGATGAGCAGGGTTCTACAGGTAGTCAGTCTGTCCTTTCTCTCTTTCCAGGTGAATAAGGCTGGTGTGTGAAATGAGAATATTAGAGCATCTTTTTCTCCCATGAGAAAAACCTATCAGTGTAACAGAGAGTGTAATAAGCTGACTTCGGAATGTGTTTCAGGGTTGATAGTTAAAAGAATTTTGTAAAATGTAAAGCTTTCTTTCACAAGGCTTTTTAACTTCATACCACTAGGATTCTTAAAAGTCCTCATGATGATAATTCTTTTTAATTCTGTGTGTCACTGCTGATTTCAATTAAGTCTGAAAATATTTAAGGGTATGCTTAGTGTCAAGTATCAAAACAGATCCTGAAATCTTTTTATGTCACTAATATCCTTATCCTACATCTCCAACAGTAAGCATTAAAAACTTTTTGCTTCATTACTTTATTGTATTTCTGTGGAGGGCCAGGAGGGAGGGGATTTCTGATAGATTTGTGTTTGAGGATTTTGGAATGAATCAGTTCTAGGGAAGCAAAAAGTGAGAGACCAATTACAGAAGACGACTCTGGGGAAGGGGTAACTGAAGGGAAAGCTAGAGAGAAAAACTTACGGGAGGATTCCTCTTAAGTAAGGCAGTTGTGTAATAAGGGTTACTGTCTAACTTCAGCCTTGTAATCTTTTCGGATGGAATAGAAAGGCTGTTTTTCACGGGAGAAAGTATTCTTATTTTTCTATTTTTAGAAGTGTCATAGCTAAAATAGACACTTAAAGTTTAGGCAGCAAGATGTTTCCTTGCCTATTTTTGTGATTTTATGTTCTACTGCGCTTTTGTGATTGTGCCATACATGCGAAATTTGCTGTGGTCTAATTTTGGCTTTTTAAAATCTCTACGCTTCTTGCCCACTTTTAAGAGGCTTTCCTAATCCCTGATGTGCAGGTGGCATCCCCTTGATAGAGTGCACAAGCAAAGTCCTGGGTCTGCTCCTGCTCCCATTGAAGTCATGGCACAACTTCTATGAGTTCAGTGAGTGCAGAATTGGACCCTTTATTTGCAAATTGTGGTGCAAGTAAAAACTTTAATGTTATTAAATGACTTGAATTCATATTCTTGCTCTAGCTACATCCCAACTGATAATGTTGAATGTATTCTTTTTCTTTCTATCAAGGCAATTGATAGCATTCACCAAGTGGGCGTCTACTGTCTTGCCTTGGTGCCAGCCAACACTTTGCCAAAGGCTCCACTCGGAGGAATTCATATTTCAGAAACCAAGCAGCGCTTTTTAGAGGGTGCTCTCCACCCCTGTAATGTCTTGATGTGTCCACATACCTGTGTTACTAACCTACCTAAGCCTCGACAGAAACAGCCAGGTGAGGAAACCAGAGCATGTTCCTTAGTTCTGTGTTTCTGTCTCTGAGGGTGTGCGTGGAGTGTGACCTGGAGGCAATGAGACAGCTCAGAATTTTGAATGTTGGGTGACTCTAAGCTGCGTAGCTTGGCAGAGCTAGTGGTGTTGTCAGAGCAGCCCAGAGCTCAGTGAGGGCTTTATGGTCTGCCTTGAGTCCCAGGTGAATGCAAGGACGTACAGCACGTACCAATTTCATGTTTCTGTAGCTGGGGTATAAATTGTTCCTGAACTGACCATCTTGCAAAGGCCGGTCCTCAGACATGCTGTGACTCATGTAATAAAACATGAGATGTAGTAAAAAAAAGTACATACAAGCCCCAATTTGCTGAATTACTACTAATAATAATAATCAGTAATAGACTGATTTTAAAAATATTGTACTGATAATGGACTGATCTCTAGTGTATCATACTATCCTCTTTTCTCTTTTTCTATGCAATGTGAACCTTGGCATTTATGGTAATTTACAGGCTGAGTTATAGATTATTGCATGTTTCTTATGTTATTTTGTTCCTCATTTTGCACTGGTTTTCAAAATGCAGATGTTGGTCCTGCTTCAATGATAGTAGGAAACCTTGTTGCTGGAAAGAGAATTGCACAAGCCTCAGGGAGAGATGTTACCCAGTTGGAGGATAATGACCAGGCAAGAAAGGTAACACTGCGTCCTGGTATTGTTAAATAATTGAGTTGGCTTATTCAAAATGAGGGGACACCAGTTATGGTATTCTGCTGAAGCTAAGCATGGTGCATTTAAAGTGAGTCTGAGTGTCTCCTTTTCGCTTGTTTCAGTTCCTGTATTTAGCAGACGTTCTTCAGTGGCGAGCTCAGACAACTCCAGATCATCCCCTCTTCCTTTTGCTGAATTCCAAGGTGAGATGCGCTTTAGGTCATACTTGGAGACTGAGATCAGTAAAAGTCTGTTTGGATTCTAAGAAAATTCCAGCCCAGAACTCTTTGCCAAAAATACTTCAGGTTATTTTAATCAAGCAGACAAAAATTGCTAGTTAGCAAGCAGCATAATTTTTTCCACATCTGGAATTTTATTCCACATCTTTTTATTCCACATCTGGAATTTCAGTATGCATTCTGCCTAGCTTAAAACATTCCAGTAATTACATTTCCTGCTGGAACACAACTTTTGTCCACGGAAGCCATGATTCTGTCTTTGTCCCCGAGCACAAGGTGAAGTGGACCCTTGAAACAGAGGATTTTTTAATGAGAAGATCTAAAGCTTAAGTAGGAATACCTGGGACAGCTTGGAGTCATATTTTCCGGGAGCACTGCACACTGATACTCATGCCTTGTCTTTGGCTGGGCTTTGCCCCCAAAAAAGATGACACAGTCACTCAAGCATGAACAAGTGAATGCTTCAGTTTTGGAGTGCGTGCTGTATGTACTTACAGGCTCTATATGCTTACTTAGTTCAAGAGCTGTCTGAGACCTTATGACATATGATAAGGCAGCATATTATAATGTTTCTAAGTAAATACATCATTTTTGCTTAGAGCCACTCTGCTCTGCATGTGACTGTAAGTAATTTTGGAGCATTCATGTGCCTTGTGCATCCAACACTTCACAAAGGGGTGTGAAGAAACGTGCACTTTTTTGTGTTCCTCAGTATTTCAGCCTCCCTGGGCTTGAGGAGCACTACTGCTGTGGGTATTTCAGAAAACTCAAGTATTTTAGATTCTTCTGATGCTATTCTGGCACTTTTTTATTCCTCTCCTTTCCTTTTCTCCCAAGTCCTTGGGCTGCTGCTGTTCTCTATCAACCGTACACCATGTTAGCCGGTGGAAGCAGAAGGGCCAGGGAAGCCTCCATCCTCTCTTAGATGCGGGAGGAAACATGGTGACCAGGGATGAGGAAAGGCTGAGGTTTTTAATGCTGCCTTTGCCTCAGTCTTTATAGTAGGACCAGCTGTATTCTGGGTACCCAGCCCCCTGAGCTAGAAGACAGAGAACCGGGACCAGAACGATCCCCCCCCAATAACAGGAAGACAGTCAGCGACCTGCTGCACCAGATAGATGTACACAAGTCTATGGGACTGGATGGAATCCACCAAGGAGCTCTCCAGAGAGCTCGCAGAGATTTTTGCCAAGCCACTTTCCTTCATTTTTCAGCAATCCTGGCTGGCTGGAGAGGTCCCAGCAGATTGGAAGTCAGCCGATGTGAAACCAATCTCTAAGAAGGGCCAGGAGGAGGATCTGGGAAACAACAGGCCTGTTGCTTTTACTGTAGGAATGAAGAGGGAGGAAATTCAGCTAAAAAGACTCAGGGATTGAGATTAGGGTTTGGGCTAAGGATTACAGCTCACATTGGACTCAAGACCTAATACTTGTACAGCAGGCGTTTGCTGTGGTAATCCTTATCTGTATTGTAGGAGGCTTGTGGTTCAGTCTCTCACTGTTACCCTCCGAGGTGGGTGTCCTACCAGTTTTTCTTGAATCAAACTGCAGTCTTGGAAAAACACATACATCTCAACCTCACAGTCCTAAGGCTAAGGCAGCGCTTCCCAGGCTGGATAGCAAGGAATGTCTTCACATCAAAAACCATGCTAAGCTTTTTTGGAATCTGCATGACTTTGCGACTGCCTAAGCACTCCAGAGATGCAGCTGCTTCCATGTGAAGACTCTACAGATGCATAGTTGTGGGAAATATACTTTGAGTAGATGCACTGCAGCAGAAGTGACAGTGCGCTCCAAGCACGGCTCAGGTCACTTCTCTGACCCTTTAAAACAGCATCTCTACCAAAGACCCTTTGCACTTTTAAGACTACTCATGGCAAAAGCATCTAGAGGTTTGGTTTCTGAAACATTGAGGCTTTAGAAGTGTTTGCTGTATTGTTAAAATAAGGACAAAGAAATATTGCATTTGCAGCTCATCATTTGTGGAAAACAGTTTGAAACCGAGTAAAATTTTCTGATGTTGCTTCTGTTTTGTGCAGGGCACTGTAGCTAGCACCGCATCGTGCATACAGTTGCACAAGCGAGCAGAGAGAGTGGCAGTCGCACTGATGGAGAAAGGACGACTGAATGCTGGTGACCATGTGGCCCTGGTTTATCCTCCAGGTAAGACAATACAGACAGCAGAACTCAGTCAGACATCAACTCTTGCCAAGACAGAGCATTCAAACATCTATGTAATTTAGTGATGTATGGCAGTGACATAACATTTCAAGGAGGAGACTTCCTTTTCATTTAAGTTGCTCCTCCTAAATGATGAACTATATCTACCAAGTTTTTCATCTAACTGCTCCAGATATCTGGACAGTTATGCAAGAGTAGTTTGGTTTAAAGCACATGAAAGGTTCTCGATTTTCAGCCTCGGAGAATGGAATAAAATTGCATGTATATCCATTGAAAGCTAGATTAGTGATGCCAGTGTATGAACACCCTTTCTTTCCTGAATGGCTGTCTCTAGAAGTGAAATCTGGACTTCAGACTTGCGTTACTAGTGTATATTAACAAGTGTACCTCAGGAAAAAAATTATTACTTCATAGAAGTAGGATGACTGTGTATTTCAGCATGATAATTTTGAAAAACAAACATATGCGTGTTTAGAAGAATCTGAGTTGTCATCTTCATAATCTGCATTACCTTGTTTTGTTACTTTTGTTATTTTATACTATCTGTGAATGAAAATGGATCCCTGCAAATTTAAAGTGTGTAGAATTTGAATAATTTTTGCTAACTCTCTCACGCAAAATATTTTAACCTTCTAGAATTGTGCGTGGCCTGGAACCGCCTGTTGATTTGAGCAGATCTTTTTGTCAAACCCTTACATCTTAACAAAGTAAATTACTCTGTATTTTGATTATGGTGAGAGAATTTAGCCTTTTGTTCTCAGAATTCTGTATTTGGCAAATATCTATTACAGGAGTAGACTTGATAGCAACTTTCTACGGCTGCTTATATGCTGGCTGTATACCTATCACCGTTCGGCCACCTCATCCACAGAACCTTGCCACCACTCTGCCCACGGTCAAAATGATTGTAGAGGTATGTATAAGACATTCCTCTCCTTGTGCTTTTCTTAAGTGTAGGATGGTCAATGCCGTCTGATAAATTGCTTTGCCACAGCCATTGTAAAATAAACGAGGGAAAAAAAGATCAGTGTACTGTGACTGAGTCAATAAATACTTTTTCAAAAAATCACTTAAAATGTTCTTTCTGCTGTTGTGATGTATATTGTTTTGTTTCCAGTGTTTTCTTCATCTGTCCAGCTTACTGTTTCTCTCATCTGGATGGGTGTGAAATCACTTGGGCATCCATTCACTAGTTTTGTAAATGTTTTTAATGCTGTGTCTTTTACAGGTCAGTAAATCTGCGTGTATACTGACCACGCAAGCAATAATGAAACTGCTGAAGTCCAAGGAAGCTGCAACAGCTGTAGATATTAAAACATGGCCCACTATTTTGGATACAGGTACAGAATGCTTGCCCACTAGCCAAAATGTAAATAGTCTGAGGATTGCTGTAGTTATTTTGTTATACCATAACTGCTTAAATGAATGTATCTTGCATTGTGTCCACATAGCTGTCCAGAAGCTATAGAAAGCATCAGGTGTTGATGCTGTAAAGGTACATTTTTGTCCTGTGCTCTTTTTCTAAAATAATAATATAGTACTCTTCTCTTTTTATATATTTTAAATAGATGATATGCCTAAAAAGAAGCTGGCTAGTATTTTCAGACCGGCATCTCCAGATATGTTGGCATACTTGGACTTCAGTGTGTCTACTACTGGTATATTAGCAGGAGTAAAGGTAGAGTAACAAGAGAGAGGAGGTTGTATTTTGTTTCCTTACAAACAGGCATATTCCACATTCATTCCTTCTGTCAGGGAAGAAAAGCAAAAATGTAAGTAGACCATCTTGCTGTTCAGAAAGCTTATTTTTAAATTTGCGTGACATCAAAAATTTCTTGATGCACTTTTTGGAAGCATTCAGTCTTAATGGCTCTGTGCGAGGAGACTCCAAGGGGACTAAATGGAGAGTGCTTGTTGTAAAGTTCATGAAGGTTTTCTCTTTTGCAATGTACCCTAGAGATGTCTGACATCATCTGACATCATTTTATGTCACGACAGATGTCGTTTGCCACTAGCATGAAAAGTACCTGTGAAATTTGGGGCTCGTATCCCTTTCCTGTTTTAAAGGTGCTTAAAAAAAAACCCAAACTGCTACGTGTTTCCATGTCTTCCACAATAGTCATTTCTGTTAGTTATTACATGTGATACCTTGTTTTTTAAGTCCCTGAGAGTGCCTTTTTTCCTCTGCCAGATGTCCCATGCAGCTACAAGTGCCTTATGTCGCTCTATAAAGCTGCAGTGTGAGCTGTACCCTTCGCGTCAGATTGCCATCTGCCTTGACCCTTACTGTGGCTTGGGATTTGCGCTGTGGTGCTTGTGCAGGTATGTCGTTTGAGTTGTAGGCTTTCTCGCATGTTCCCAGCCTCCTCTGGAATCCAAGGGAATAGTCGTGGGTGAAAGAAACCCAAATTCACCTTGTTACAAGTATTTCCTAAAATACCTTTTGTGGTAACAAACTTCATTTAAGTTAGTTACTTGAATAACTTGGGTTTTATAAATAGAATTAGTTAGATACCAAATCCAAGTAAGAAAGAACTTCACTATTTTATATTGATTAAGTAAATTCTTTTAAAATCTATTGAGATCAAACCATATCTTTTTACAAGACCCTTAAGGTGTTGACGGGAAGATTGGTATGCAGTAAGAAATAAGGAGACAATTAAAGGAAGTGTACTGAAGGAAAACAAAGGTTTAACTTTGGTAACGTGTAATGATTTATATTATCAATAAAGTGAGTCAGAGTGGAGAGAGAGAAGAAACCTCAGTGATGGAAGAATTAAAATATAAATGAATTTAAAGTATATTTCTACAGAGGGAACTACTTGTCATGCTTTCTATACAGGAGTTGGTGTAAGGTCTTCTGTGTTTCACCTGAGTTATAGCTCTGTTTTAGTGTGAAAGACTGTTTTATTATATAACTTCTTTTTTCTGTTTTAGAATGTTTAAAAAAAATACCAAAAAAAATCCTTATCATGTTGTCCACTACAAAAAGACGTAAACCCTAGTCAGGAGAAATGACAAGCATGTCAAGCTGCCTGTTGAAAGCAATTACAGATGCTGTTATTTTTTTCAAGACGCATTCATTCGTCTAGGCCTGATTTTACAGAGGGGTGTGGCACTGATTTTGTTGGTAGTAACCAATCTAAAAAACATTTGGTAGTTTAAGACTATATGTTCATGATATTTACTGTCATGAAATGAGTATATAATATTTTCTATTAAAAAAATAATTGAAAGGTGGTGTGATTCTGAATTTGACTTTCTGTCTACTCCTGTAACTGGTATCCAGGTTAAATATTTCACATAAACACTGTTTAAAAACTGAGACACCTACAACAAAGGCTAGAAGATTGCACCAAAAACTTGAATGGTACAATATAGCTGTCAAAGACCTATTTCACTCAAAGTGAAAGGTGCATTTTCCCTAGAATGACTCAGAAAAATAAGCTTAATTACCAATTGTATTCTGTAACTGGCATGATGTCTCAAATATTAATGGCTTAGTGTCAGAAGTTCTGCCTACTCAAGGCATTGAATATTTGCCTGTAGTTCAACACAACTCACTGCAGTACAAATACGCTCACCTTAAAATTTGTGACTTAACTCAAACCTGGAGTTTTCAGGTAACTAAGAGATACTCGCTCTCTATGGAGAAGGTAACCTGAAGTTCAAGTAGATACCGAGCTCTTGGTTTTCCAGTATTTGCTTCATTCTGACTTTATGTAACTTCTGACTCCTTTATGCTGGCCTGAAGTCTTCATGCTTCTTCTTTTCTCTCCTCCTAGTGTATATTCAGGTCATCAGTCTATTCTCGTCCCTCCTCTGGAACTGGAGAGCAACGTGTCTCTGTGGTTGTCTGCTGTAAGTCAGTATAAAGTGCGCATCACGTTCTGCTCTTATTCCGTGATGGAGATGTGCACCAAAGGGCTTGGAACACAGACTGATATACTCCGGGTGAGTGGACTTAATTTTTCAACATACTGACATATAAATACATGTCTCTTGTTAAAAATACTTCACTTTGGCTTTAAGAAGATGTGTTCCTGTGAAAGCCTTTCATTATGACTTGCTTTTTGGGAAATGCTGAGATTGCTGGAAGTTTCAGCTCTCAGATTTCTGGTGGGGAAAAAAGTCTTATGTGTTTTCAACTTTACTTTTTTGTGCCATCTCTGTGCTGCTGGGTATTTCTGAGATTTGGGGCAAAGTACATAGCCAGCCTGTCAACTTTTTCTTGTCCGAGATGAAAACAAACAGACAAAACCCACACCAAAAAAAAGAAAAAAAAATCCAAAGCCCCACTAAACACACAAATCCAAAAAAAAACAGAACAAAAAGCCTCTCCGAAATCTGGCAAGTGTCACATACTTTCAGATTGCTTGACACCAAAATATCGAGTTCTAAAATGGATGTAATCTTCCTAACAGCAGCAATTACATACTAAAACATCTGGTTATTTTTGAAGGAAATCTCTAAACTGAATCTTAATTTCCTTGAAGAGATGTCTGTGTCTCGGTGGTAGGAGCGTTCCCAGGGCTGGAGTGTCAGTTTGTTGTGTGCAAGAAAGCAGCTACATTGTGCTTATTTTCAATATAGACAAAAAAACTCTGTCCCTCGGTTCTCATGGACCTCCCTGAAGGGAATCCTGTCCCACAGCCACTTGCTACGGGTTCACATTCACACTGATCAGAGCTAGTGGTGTCTCAAACGCTCTGCCTGCCTCTGAGTGAGCAAGTCTCTTCTGAGCCCTGCGACACAATGACATTTGGGGTTTTGTAGCGCAAAACAATGAGTAGCTGTGTTGCAGCTACACAGTGTGAGTAGTTGGCATCTTGTGCATCAAACCCTGCCACAAAGCTTCTTGGCACAATTTTAGAGGGTTGTCCTGGGTGGATAGAGCCAAGCTGAGTGCAGTCCGTGTCTATGTTATTTCACCAGTTCATGTCAATTATTCTAGTGTTTTTTAAGCCCGTCTGTTCTGCAAATTAAAGTAGCTTATTTCTAGAACTGTCAACTTGGAAGTCAAAATGTTGTTGTTTTCTTTACCCAACCTGTCAGATGAAAGGCGTTAACCTGTCCTGCGTGCGTACGTGCATGGTGGTTGCAGAGGAGAGACCAAGGATTACGTTAACACAGTCTTTCTCTAAGTTATTCAAAGACCTGGGCCTCTCTGCCCGTGCAGTGAGCACTACGTTTGGATGCAGGGTCAACGTCGCAATTTGCTTACAGGTGAGATTAAACTGTGTATTCCTTATACAGAATCTCTGTGGACTTTATAGGAAATCATGTTCAGCTCTATGTCTTTTTTTTTTCCCCTAATGAATTAGAGCTCCATTGCTAGCTTGCTTCGTCACCAACTTAAATAAGCCTGGAACACGTGGATTATAGTTTTGCTTTTCTGTATTCATTGATCAATTGATTTCACTTTCTAATTCAGAGGATCAGTATTAAGAAACTTGTTTTCTTCCTACGCAGGAGCAGTATTAAATTAAATATACAGCTTATAGTTCTTAAACAGGTTAAATATTTCAGGCAGTGCAATGAGATGCTTCTTCTTGAGTTAGGAGAGGAAAGAAAATGTGTTCCACAACTTAACTGAAAACCAGGTATTAAGTATGGTCTAGAAAATAGCAAAGCACCCTGGGTTTTGGATGATACTTGAGATAGTAGGTGTACCGCTCAATTTTCAAATGCGGCGATATGTAGCTTTGCATGTGGGGAATTTAATAGATGATGCATGCATCAAGTAGGGGTGTAATTGTGAATTTTATTTTCAATTTTATTGGTATGAATTGCACTTAATAAAAAAAAACATGTTCCTATGAAGATTGCTACTGTGCTTCTGCAAAATTTTTTTTTTTTCTTTCTGGTACCCACTGGATGAAGTGGGCATATACTTTAATGTTCAAGATTTCCTATAAGAGGCGTTTGGAGCTGTATACTTCTTAAATAGGTTGCTATTCAAAATTGTTTGTTTCATAAGTTCTTTCACACATATTAAAGGAAGTAATATTACAACACCCAGATAAATGGTCATAAAGAAGTGTGACCAGAGCAATTTTGTGAATCAGTAGATGGAAAAAGGTACGAAGGATATAGATGAAATTAAGAGGACTGTAAATTGAGATTTTAAATTCATCAAATAAAACATTTCAGATGCCAAGTGTGAAAGAATAGCCTTCTGAATTGCCTAAGTAAGAATTTGAAAAGCCAGGTTTTGAGTATGTGCAGTTCAGGCTACACGGTGGGGAAAAAAACCACAGTTTTTCTGCACATGGCAATGTGAAAAGTACTCCCAAGAAAAATGTGAAAAGTGTAGGGCTGCTGGGCTGCTAAGCTGCCTCTTCATTTTATACTTTTTTCATGTTTGTTCTCCACTCCTGAACCCCTTTTTCGGTGCTTTTTTTCTTTTTTTCTTTTTTTATTTTAATCTGTCTCCCGTTCTTCCAAAGTGGTATCTCTATTTCACCTCTTAAAATCATAGATGAATAGCCAAACTGAGTGGGGTTTTGATACAAATTAGTGTGCAAGTAAATACATAATGTGTTCCAACCTTATTGGACTGGCTTACTGAGAAGGTGCTTCTGATGCTGCAAGCAGCCTTGAGATACTTAACCGAGGAGGGATTTATGATAATATGATAATGCAACTGGAATTGTTTATGATCAACTTTAAACCTCTTCTTGTTTATTAACTGGGATTTGCATGTTACCCAATGAACCACTTAAAAGTGCCAAGCTCTTAAGTAATCTGAAATGGAAATTTTGTTTTCACTTTAAAACAGTATGAGTTTTGTCTTCTGTCTTACTGTGTGTATCTTATGTTTCCAGTGCCTCTTTGTTTGTATTTTCTTTTTTCCCCTTTCTCTCTGTTTCACACACTTTGATGGCCTCTGTTACTTCTGTTTGTGGTCCTGCTGTCAGCCAAACAGGCTGGGCAAGCTGGCTGAACAGGTATAGTGATGCATGTGTACTTGTAATGTCCTAAAGTTTGTCTGGTCCAGCAGTATTACTCTGTAACAAATTTTTACCATTTGAGAGAGTTTTTATTTGAAACAGATCAAGCAAGATTTTTTTTTTTTCCCTAAAGTTCAGTGTTACTCACAAAGAACACTGAAATACAAAACCTCTTTCACAAACAAGCCAGAAAGGAGGTTATGACAATGATTAAAATGACTGAATAGTATATTACTAAAGATAAAAATCATACTGTTAATCTGGTGTGGCCATCAGTGTCACCGGTCCTCAGTGGTGCTACAAAAGTACAAGGGAATGTCATTATAAAAACATTATTGTTGTTGCTCTCCAGCACAGTGATCTTGAACTGGTGACAAAGTGGCCTCATTTTAAGTATTTCTAAAACAAGGAACTGTGCTGGAGGAGAATAGTCATCAAAACTTTGCCTGTCTCTTTAATATGTATTTCACGGTAGTTTCGAGCTGGTTTGAGATGAAATTCTTCTGGGGAGGGAGGGAGATCCCCTATTGCCACTGGGAAATGGAAGGCCTCTCACCAGAGTTGGTCAGAAGGTTTATCCTCTGGCTGCAACAGAGCTCTGCCTAAGCTCTTGCCAGCAGGAACCTTAAAGAGATAAGGGTTGGTTAGAGTTGTTTTAGTTAGATGTTGTTTGAGGGGGTTTTGACAAAACTGTTATAAAATAGAACAGTTGAGCTTCGGGAAAGGGATTAGGCCCACATAGGTCTATGGTTACATGCTTTGCACTTCATAATGTAGTTTTTAGAGGAGGTGCTAAAAATTTAAGTTTTAAATGTAAAAATTGTAAAACCTTTCATTTACCTGTATAAATACGTACTTCACTTGTGCATTCATTTACTGATTCCATAAAATATCAAAACTTCATGACAATTGCTCTAGAAAGGGGGACTTATTATATATCTCATAGATTGGGACAGTTACTTTATAAATTACTGAAAAAGGAAGAGAAATTTCTGAAATTTATGTGGCTGTGAGAATGAAAGCAGGATTTGCTGGCTTCTGTTGAGTTTGTTTCTTCCTTCTTACTTTTAGGGAACAGCAGGACCAGATCCAACAACAGTCTACATAGATATGAGAGCACTTCGACATGACAGGTACAGATTATGTTAAAACATTAACTATTTAATGACTGTAGAGGAGAAAGTTCAGCCTTGTTGCATTGCATTGGTTTGTTGAAATACACTTGGAAGCAACTAATCTTTCATCAGTGTATACAAGGGAACCCTGCCCTAGAGAATGATGGCTCTGTGTTGGAAGTGGTCCGGAATCTCCTCCTGATTCTCCTGTTCACCTAACTTGCTGTCTTTTCATCACTCCTGTATAATCTAGGCTCATTAGATGTTTCTTACCTGTCCATACCGCTACCAGAAGGTGACTTTGCCAGCTGACTGGTTAGTCACAGAAACAGTTAGGGTGGACAGGGTCTCTGAATGTCCCTTATGCAACCTCATGCTCAAAGCAGGACCAGCTTCAAGGCTTCATCAGGTTACTGAGGGACAGGAGCGATTTAGTATGGAAAATAACCAAGAATGGAGACTGACACCCTGCTGTGGTGAAGTTTTCTTTACTAGCATTGCCCATCTTGCAGATTATGAACCCTGACCCTTTCTCCCCATGTTGTGCAACTACAAGTAGTCTGGCTCCATCTTCTTTGGAACAATCATTTAGGTAGTGAGAAAAGAGCAGTTAGAGTTCCCCTTAGGTTTTTCAGTTTATTTTTTTTTTCTTCAGACCAAACCAACTCGATTCCCTCAGCTCTTTCGGATCCAATGAATTTATGTCAGGCCTGTATTACAGCATATCAAAACACACACGGTAACATGTGTACACACATCACCTGGAAAATTTGCTAAGGATTCATCATTCTATCAGACTGAATTCTGTACTCATAATTTTCATATTAACTTGTTTCTCAGTTAACTTAGTTAATAGAAGTGCTGGCAGCACCCAGTTCATACTGCAAGTTTGATAGAGTACATGCCTATATGTATTTGTTTCGACTTAGTGCATTTGCTTTTTTTTTTTTTTATTTATAATGTTAAATTAGGGGTTTATGTTAACTGGCAGCTTTTGTGACTATTCATCTCTATTTTTTGCAAGCTTAAATCGTAACTGTTAGAAGACAAGCTACTCATCACCATATGCACGATCCTGATCTGGTATCTGAACTGATCAGTGTAAACCACAGTCATCTCCTCCTTATTTAATATATCACTATGACTTGCATGTGTATATTCCTGTTAAAAAAACAAGTTCAGCAATAGCCTCAAAGCTGCTGCTATCAGTTCTAGCCTATGAGTGTAGGGATAGGGTAATATAACATAGCATATAGGAGCTTCTTCTGCAGTGTGCCTCTCCTACTGCACTCTTGTTCCTTCTGCAGATGTGCTCTCTTCGTAAGTCATGCCACTAATGGGCTGCATAGTAACAATTCTATTTAGGCTGCTTGCTCTACTGATGCTCTGCCAGGGTTCAGTGTGGTGAGCAGAGATCCAGGAAAGTCCAGCAAAGAAGGTGAATTTATACTGGTGGAACTGCAACCTTGGAGCTCTGTTGGAAAAAGTTACTCATCTCTCTAGAGAACTGAATTTCTGATTCTTAAAAGAAACATGGTCTGTGGGAATGCTAATATGAAGTCTGGAAGACAGCTGAAAACTCTTCACTCTTACTGCGTTGTGAATAACGGAACATAGTGTCTGGCGTCGTCACAGTTTGCTCAGCGCAGCTCAGGATAGGATAGCACTGGATCTGTTGGAACACGTCTATTTAACTCCTGTGTAAGTTCATCAATCCTGATACGAATGCATCCTTTTGTTTTCTCAGGGTGCGCTTGGTAGAGAGAGGTTCTCCACACAGTCTGCCGCTCATGGAGTCTGGGAAGGTGAGAGACTGAGAGCAATCCTTCCTCCTCATGCCCCTTTCCTGGGTGGTGAGCTGCTTCAGCTGGATCTGGGTACAGCATCTGTGCAACAAGCTTCACTAATCACAGTATATCTAGGAGAGGCACTAGAGGGAGAGCGCAGAATGAACAGCTAGTTCAAATGAAGCCAGGTGCATAAACTGAGGCAATAGGATGTTACTACACACTACAACTGGAAAAAATCAGAGGCTTTCATGCAGAAGGCAGTTTTCAGGTGTGAAACAAACTTCAACTCTGAAGCTGCAAAATAGTTTCTTAGATTTTAAGTAGTTTCTTAGATTTTAAATGTCTATGGTGCAGAGAGGAGTAGAAAGGGAACAGACTGTTGCACACACTGTTGACTTCTGGGTCTCCACATTATTAACTTTTGTTTTGATTAATTCAGTTTCTCTCAACTTCTATTTTAAACATTTGCTGCTTCTTCAAGATTCTTCCAGGGGTAAAGGTCATCATAGCACACACAGAAACCAAGGGACCTCTGGGAGACTCACATTTAGGAGAGGTAAAGCTTTGATGCTGTTTCACTTTGCTTATCAGTAGTGTTTTAATATATAGATAAATCATGCCCAAGAAGTGCCTGTCTCTTAGTGGAATGGCCACAGTCACCCTGGTGTGGCAAGTGAATGACCTCTGCAGAGAGCTGCAACTGTTCACGTACTTGTGTGTCTGTCTGCATGGTTTCCTCCCTCCTCTTCCAAACTACTGAATGCCAGTTTGAGTGATGTCAGTTGACTGGTCTGTGTCTGACTGGCAGCTAGATGAGACAGTGAATATCCTCTGTACTCTCATCAGTGGACAGTAGTAATGAGGTAATTTGCTGTTTGGTTTAATCTTTGTTTTATGTACATCTGGATTTGTGCATACTAAGATGCCCAGCTAACAGGTGTTCCTTTCCAGTAAGCCAAACACCTAGTTCATTTTTCCTCTTTACCATCCTGTGTATCTAAAACTCCATTTTACTCTTTTTTTCTTGGTCATTTTCTGCGAGGCAGAAGTTAGTGAATTATTTTAATAAAATTACTGACATTTTAGAAACAACAAAATTGTCAGTGGAACAGATCTTTTAAACCAATAAATTATGCTGCCTGCGTCTCCAAAATAACCCGTTTATACAGAAACGGTTCCCTTTCATTATTTTATTTTCCTTTATAAATCCTTTAGATATGGGTGAGTAGTCCGCACAACGCTACTGGTTACTACACAGTGTATGGAGAAGAAGCACTGCACGCTGATCACTTTACTGCTCGCTTGAGTTTTGGAGACACTCAGACCATATGGGCTCGGACTGGGTACCTTGGCTTTCTGCGCAGAACAGAGCTTACTGATGCTAGTGGAGGTGAGAGAAAACGAATGTACTTAGAGAAGCATGTGTTTGAAACTCCATGGGGTGATTGAGCTAGCAAGTCCTCCAAGTTTATCCTGACTTGCATCAGACAAAAGTGCTAAATGTAACAGGAATGATAATGATACTGGGTAATCATGCAAAATAAGAAATTCATAATGCCCTTTTGACAGATCCAGCAATCATGTTCATCTTCCTTTATTTCTACTTAGACAAAATAATATGAGCCCATGTGGCAGAAACACTAGAGCCTTTTTACTCACTTTTCCTCTGAACCTCTTTCCTTACAGACAGGATGCAGTATTTCAGTGCTGATCTAGAGAATATGAATAGTGTTGCCATTCAGCAGTTTTGAGACGTACATACCAGGAATTTTCCACCCTTTCAGAAGCTAAAGGTCTAGAGGAGTAACTTCTCCATTATTTTTCCAGTATAGAAAGTAAATAGTTTTTCTCATTTTTTTCAATCTAAGCCAAGATGTCTAAACTTGAGAAATATAAGCAGATGGAAGAAAAGCTGCTCCTTTTTCTGTTGAGACAAATAGGAGTAGGTATAACTCCTGATTATCACACATTTTTTTTTAAAAAAAAAGTTACGTCTAACCATCCTGAGAAAAGGAATTGGAATGCTTATAACTTAATAGCAAATGTATATTGCTAATAGTCTGTAATTGGACTTAATTGAAGGGATAGTGTCAGTGTCCCCTCACTGCTGTCACTAGATACTGAACTGTGGAGGGTTTGCAGGCACCTTTTATATTTCCTGTAGTCACTTGTGGTACCAGATAGAAAAGCAGCATTGCCACTTCGGGAACATAAGCGTCTGTTTGGGTGACACCATGCATGTCCATCCTACTTTTAATCCTCCACTGTGTGAAAGAAGGAGAGTGAGCAAGGAGAGCAAGGGGCTGAAGGTACAGACTTCTGTTGAGGAGCTATCCCATCTGTTGGAGTGGATACCAGTCCAAGGTTCAGAAATGGTCTGTGATGTAACTGTTGGATGTAGTTGCTAAGAGAGGGTAGTCCTCCAGTCTGCTGTGCTCGTACGCTATTCAGTCTACCTGGGGTTCTTGAGAACAAGAAAGCTGAATGCTATTTCTCCAGCTGGAGAAATCCCTGCAGCCTGCTCAATTCCGTCTGCTGAGTAGTGTCATGCATGCTTCCCTCTTCCACAGCCAGAGTGCATCAGAGAGCAAAAGGTGAATTCTGGTAAAGAAAGTCTTCATCAGAGATGTGTGGTATCCTTAGCCCACAACTACCACCATTAAAAGGGTCTGTCCTCTCTTGGCACTAGGCCTCTCCACCCATTCACCCTACGCAGTACATTGAGCAGCTGTGTTGGCCAGCTGCTCCTGAGTCTCTGCCCCTGAAGGAATGTGGTATCAGGCTACTGGTGGTAGCTGATGTAATGTAGGTCCAGCTCCCTGAAAAGTGTTTTACTTCCTGTCATCTTCCTGTTCAGAGCTGGTCTAAAGCAGAACTGGTAAAGAACAGTCAGCCAAGGTGCTCAAAGCTTTCCTCGCTTTCCTCCTCTCTGATTTTCTAGGGTAGCTACCTGACCTCCAGGGCACACTGCTGCTCGGTGGAAGGTTCTGCACAGGATGCTTTGATGGAATTGTCCTTCTGTCACTTCAAAGTGAAACAGCTTCCCTGTTCTTGAGAAAGCTGGTAGTTGACAGAAATTGGAATCTGTGAGCAGACGTTCACAAAGAAAGAGAAGTTGCAGGTGGCAAGGCACTAGGTTACTATAGCAAGGTTTTGTGCCTTGTAGCTTTCTGAAAAATTACGTATCGTAGAGATTTTAATCACTGTGGACCAATGTCAGTTGTCTTTTGGTTTGTCAGTGTTTGAAAGGCTGGTGAATTAATGTAGCAAGTATGCATGAAATAATACAGAGCAGCTTCCCAGCATGCTTTTGGTCCTCCAAGTTACACGATTAAGGAAAATTATAAAATAAGCACACAAAAAAGCTAAGTTCAACTAACAGAGTTGCTGGATGAATGTGGCAATGTGGAGAGCATATCCTCCAAGAAGGGTCTAAGAGAGCTTTGCTTATTTAACCTAGTAAAGCTGAGGCTGAGGAGGTGATAGAGTTATTCTTGCTGCATTAACTATGGGGAACTAAAGCTGAGAAGAATATTGCTAGCATGAGGACAAGTAGGTATAAACTGGTTTTAAAAAGAAAAAAAATTACATTTGGAAACTGACAAGTGTTCCTATTGATCAGAGTTTTCTGGTAAGAATGGTGGGACAAAGAGATGCTTAAAAATGAATTTTGATTTGATTTATGAACTGGGATTACATTACATGAGAGAAGAGACAGAATCAGATGACTCAGGAATTCTTTTTAGGCTGGTTTCATTTGCTTGGAGTCAACAGGCAGAAGTGCTACATGACCCCTTCATTCTCTTGTCTCCAGATGGTGCAGCTTGATGTGTATTATAGACTCTCTTAGGAAGCACTGGGAGCATTTTAGAAGATCAGGAATGAGCACATACAAATGACCATGTTTTTTCTGTAGATCTGATAATGTTTTAAATGTCTGTGCTATGTTGCAGAGAGACATGATGCCCTGTATGTGGTAGGTTCTTTGGATGAAACACTGGAGCTCAGAGGAATGAGGTACCATCCCATTGATATAGAGACCTCTGTAATAAGAGCACATAAGAGCATTGCAGAATGGTAAGACCCTCAGTATTACTTCTCTGTACTTTTATTTCTTCTAAAGCAGCAGAAGTTAAGCTCTGTGGAGCAGCATGCTAGACTGAGAGCTTGTTGTAGAGTGAACTCACCAAAACTTTGCTTAGAAACTACTGCAGTAACTGAAATATAATGCCGCTCTTTCCCCTGACTCTGCTGCTCAAAAAAAAATTGAAAAAGCCTACACCTTTATCAGAGTTTGATCTTCATAGTCTGAAAGACAGGGAGGGCAGGGTGTGAACAGTGCAGCAGAGCGTTTGCGAGTTGTGTTGTGGACTTCCCTGGCTGTGTCAGAATGTACACACTTGGAAGTGGTAAACACATCTCAAGGATTTCTTGGATGATCCCTTCTAACATATATTACTCTCGTTTGGTCCCAACGGATAGTGTATGCCATTTGGCTGTTGGCGCTCTGCGTTCTCAAAGTGGTAGCATTTACTTGTAAGCTTTGGGAGGTTTTGTCTTCCCTTTAATAATGAGGAATCTTCGTGGTTCCCATTTTAATACATAAGTGCAAAGGACTTGTAAATACAAGATTGTATACATGTAAGAGAAAAAGACCTACTGGTATTTTGTACATGGACAATTAAAAAACAAGTGGCAAAGACTATCCCAAGTTACAGCTTTAATGCCTCTTGATTTATGAATATTTTCACATTACTGTTATATCATTTGTTCTCATTTATTATATCGTTCAAGTCCTTACAAAATTCATTTGCAGTGAGTCTTTCTTTGATAACTAGCTTCCTTTGACTATGTATTTTTTTTTCTCACCACTAATATTTGTATCACGCCAACAGTGCTGTGTTTACGTGGACCAACTTGCTGGTGGTGGTTGTGGAGCTGGAAGGCTTGGAGCAAGAAGCGTTGGACCTGGTTGCACTGGTAACAAATGTGGTTCTGGAAGAGCATTATCTCATAGTGGGTGTTGTAGTCATCGTGGACCCCGGTGTTATTCCGATCAATTCCCGTGGTGAGAAACAACGAATGCACTTGAGAGACGGATTTTTAGCTGACCAGCTGGATCCTATTTATGTTGCCTACAACATGTGAAACCATAAAATCACGTTAAGGCAAAATCCAAATAATAACGTTGGAATCCATTTTTCTGTCTTTCTAAATGCTGTTGAAGACATTAGGAAAGTGGAGATAGTAATCTTCACAGGCCTTCATCTCTCAGATTGCATTTGCTATCATAAATCTGTTGTAACAGTTTCAACTGTCTTAGGAGGGAAAGTTTACTGGAATTCCTGAAGGAAGCTTATGAGAGCTGTCATGGACCAATGTTTTTTTTTACAATAATTATGAATGTCAGTACTTGATACACTGCATAAAAGGACATAAAGTGGGGTGGGGAGAGAACACCAGCTGTGAGGAGGACTCTTGGAAATCATACTGAAAGTCATAACTGACTGCTCAGAGTTCACCTTCCATGTGATTGTTTGCAATACATTGGCAGTATCTGGGTTGGGATGTAACTTTCAAGATTGGACACATCTCTGCCATATTCTCTACTGTACTGAAAGACTTTTGCACATACTTGAGATTTGAAAATGCAGCCTTTTTATTTTAAAACCACTGAGTCATCCCTATTCAGAAGAAAGAAATTCATTCCAATCCTGGATTCAGTATAACAACAATTATGCTGCTGTTCAGCTTTTTTGTATCAAACAAATACTGCAACTGTAACAAGGTGACCTACCGTGCCATGCTGGACTCTGTAATGCTAAACTTTATAATAAAATATAAATTAATATCCTGTTTTAATTTGCTTAATTCGATGCAGGAGCCTTCACTGCTCTTGCTGTTGTAACGTAATGTTAAAATTGTTTGTTTTCATAGCATTAGCTGTTAATTACTATCCTGCATAACGCCAAGTATTTGAAAATTTATTCCAAAGCCAGTAGTCTCTGAATGATTCATAGAGATGTTTACAAAGCATGGTCTTACAATATGTTTTCCCTGAATATCCTGTGCTAAAATTTACAATAGTGATTTTTTTTTTTCCACCATGGAAAAGATATTCAGTGTTAGTTAGCTTGATCTATTGTGGTATAAACTTTTTTTTTTTTTAGAGTTATATTTAGACAGACTTTTTTGTTCAAGCTAAAATATCCAGTTGGTTGAGTCACACTTGACCAAAGAGGGTCTTGAAGTTTCTGCCTGATCTAATACTGCAGTGAACCTAATTCAGAAGGAGAATGTGAAGTTATTCAAATATTTCATGTATTTGAAGGTAGGCACAAGACTAGCAAATAATTATTTTTATAGAGTTTTTAAAGACTGAGCTACATAAAAGAACTTTAATAATGGGTGAGTTTGGCAAAACAGCTGGTTTTTTCTGCAAGGCAGTTCTGCCTGGATCAGTGCCTAAGAAAGATGGATGTCAGTCTCTCCTGGTATGAGGATATCAGATTGACTTTTGGTCAAACAAAAGTATGAAATCTTCAACAAAAAGCTTACATATATAATAGTTCTTTGCCCTTATGGTGTTTGACTGTGGTGTATTATACAACTGCTTACTCTGACTGTAATTATGTACAGAACTCGTGTAACTTATTAAGTAGAGCAACCTCTAGCAGTGGACTCCTCGTAACAAAGCAGCTGGCAAACGGAAAGAACTACCTAACCCCAATTTTAATGTCGTAGTTTTTTAGCAAATAAAGCATTGTAAGATTTTTGTATTGAGGTTACTGATGACGGTGAAACAAGTTGCCTTGTAAAGTAAATCTTAAAACAAAAAGCACATTAAACATTTCAAAACAGCTCTTGAAAAATATGACTTGCTGAGTGTTGAAAAAAACCTGTATCTGCAGTACAGAGCACGGAGTGTTTTGTACAGTTTAATACCTGAAACGCCTTTTTTCGCAAAATTTCGTTGCAGTGACTGCAGTTAAAGCAGCTGCATATCCTCCCAGCCTGAAGCTTCCCGAATTTCCTACGTTTTCAGTACTGTACCCAAACCGAAATGCTCTCTGGGGTGTATGGCTCACCTAGCCGGCCTCACTTGGCCCCGGGGCCTGACCTCCCCGCCCCAACCGCCACGTGCCCGCTGCCACCGCCCACCTCCCTTCTGGACACCATCACCCTGCGCCGGAGGGGCAGCAACCACGGTGGCGGCAGGGCAGCCATGGTGGCGGCAGGGCGGGCGGTAGGGCCAGGTCCGGCACTGAGCGCGGTGGCGGAGCGGCCCCGCGTGTGCGAGCAGTGCGGGAAGGGCTCCGCGCAGGCCGGCGCCCTGAGCAAGCACCACCGGGTTCCCAGGCTGCGCCAAGGCCTTTGCCCTCTCCTCTGGGCTGGTCCTCCACGAGCGCACCCACACCGGGGAGCGGCCCCACGCCTGCCCGCTCTGTGGCAAGGCCTTCGTCTCCTCGCCACACCTTGCTCTACACCTCCGCTTCCACACGGGCGAGCACAAGTCCCAGTGCGTGGTCTGCAGGAAGCTTCTGCTCCAGTCCTCCCACCCGGTGCGGCACGAGGCCCTTCAAGCGCGAGGGCTGCAGCAAGCTCTGCTCTCGCCGCCCACTGCCACCTGCACACGGGCGAGAGGCCCTTCAAGTGCCCACAGTGCGAGAAGGCCCTCACCCAGGAGGCCGGGCTGGTCCTCTATGTGCGCCTGCGCTACCCTACGAGGGTGATGAGTGTGGGAAGAACTTCCACTCCTCTGCCCACCTGATGTTGCACCGGCTTCTCGAGAAGGGCAAGAGGAATTTCAAGTGCTCCACCCGTGGGAAGGCCTTCAAGCAGGCGTCATCCCTCAAGCAGCACCTAAAGATCCATGAGGCACGCGGGCCTCACCGCTGCTCGGTCTGCAGCCGAGCCTTTTCCAGGTCCTCTTACCTTCAGCTTCACATGAGAATACACAGTGGGGAGCAGCTGTACCTCTGCTTGGTTTGCAACCAGACGTACGCCAAGATTTCTACCTTTGAAAAGTGTTGTACAAAGCACCAGCATGATGAAGAGAGGCCTGATGCTAGGCCAAGGGCTACCGGAGCAAACGCACTGGCTGAAAAGAAAAAGCGGGAGCAGAAAGAGCAGCACCAAGATGACAGCCTTGAGCAGCTTTACCAGGCTGATCCAAAGCAGTAGCAGCAGCTGGAAAGGCTGTAAAAGTCGCTGAAACGAGAACTGTTCCTGGCCCCTCTACAGTATGATTCATGGGAGGTAGAGGGCCTGATTTAATTTTTATGAAGAGAAAATGACATGCTGCACCAGCGTGCTTCCAAATGGAATTGTCTGACACAAGGTTCAATGCAAACACTTGCCTGGGGCACAGCAGATACATACAAGTCTGCTGAGGCTCCCTGCAGTCTGTGTGACATGCGGAACGCTCTATGGTTAGAGGAGGATTCCACCCCATTTGCAGACCCCAGTGGTTTCATTTCATGTTTCAGCAGCACTTTCTGACACAGACTTGCAGAGGTTCCTGATCAAAGCACCTGCTTTTAGCCAAATTGAAAGAGGAATGCTTCTTTGTACATGGAAATGGGTTGAAGCTTCTTAAACAAAGACAAAGTTTTTGTTTGAAGAGGCAAGACAGGTGGCAAATTGACAGAAAACAGATTTGTACCAATAATGGGTTTAGGAAATGGGCAGGTATTTATCCTTCAAAACATGGTTTGTCTTTAAAAACATTATACATAGCGAGAAGGCAGCATTTTTGAGACTTTTCTGTTTTTCTCACTGTTACAACAAGCCATTGCATTTAGCATCCAGCTAATGCTCTGTACAAAGTGTGTTTAAAGCATGGCAGCTATTGCCAAAGCAGCATAACTCATCTGTCTCAAAACTAATGAAGACAGATGTCAAAAATCTGTAATTCTCCTTGAATTTAATGAGTTTGACGTTTGAAATACAGACTTGTAGTAAAGGTACAAGAATTGTTTAATTCTTTTTTTACGGGATCTTTTGAAAATGTAAAATGTAGCAACAAGGGAATCTGAACCCCTGTCTCTGAATTAACAAATTGCTGTAGCTGGTTTGCTGGCCAGTCACCACACTGAGGGGATGAGGCAAGATGCCACAAAAGGGTTGCTGTCGAAGCACGATGTTTCACATCTGTTCTGGGATGTGAGAGCAGACTCCAGTGAGTACTGAGTAACTCTGTAAACATTAATAAAACTGCCTTTATTGCAGCAGTGTTCTTTGGGAGCCAGCACTTTGTACTGACTTCTTACACGGTTTATGTGATTCTAACAACGGTGCTATGAGGCTACTTTACGCCTTTATTTTTTTATTGTTACCCAGGAATTTATTACAGCAGGAAAAAAGGAAGCAGTGAGTTCATTTTTAGTGCATGTTCCTGATTTTTGGTACCAAATCCATAGTTTTTCCAATGCTGTTTCCCTGCCATTTTTTGAAAACACATATTATGCACTTTAAGGATCTTTTTGGATAGGGTTTTGGTTTCTATAGCATATTCACAACTCTGTTTTATAGGCCAAAAAAAGGAATTTTACTGAAAGCCTATGTATTTGAAATATTGCAGTGTATCAGGCCAGAAATCATGATAGTAGATGATAGCGCTGAATTACATCTAAGAACTAGTTTACAGCTGACAAATCTACCTTAAATAATTCTTCAACTTTTTGCATTTCATTCTTTACTTGATGGTGGATACACTAAGGTATGACTCTTATTGTTGACATGATGTTTATATTCAGCTGGTTAATACACTTTAAATATTTCTGTGTTCAGATATTACAAATGAGATGTTTCTAGGCCAGAGTTTCTTGTCATGACAACTTGTAATGTAAATTTCTGCTATAGTCTTTAGATTTTGTTTTGTGACCAGTGGTGGTGTTTAGGAGGACACACTGGGTTTTATTTCCAGTGCAGTTATGCCACTGCCATGTAAGCAGAGTTCCATCTATATTTTTTTTGTATTTCAGTATATGTTATTAAAATAATATACACCAATATCTTTTTCTCCAGCCACTCTTTTTTTTTTTTTTAAATCCTCTTCTCACCTAAACATAGAAGTTTGCTTATGGAAATGAAAAACATGTGCTGATTTTATAGCACTCCTTAAAACTCAGCTTTCGAAGGTAACTGCAAAATAACAATTTGTCTTTTTTTTCTGATATTT
Source organism: Trogon surrucura (assembly GCA_020746105.1). NCBI lineage: Eukaryota > Metazoa > Chordata > Aves > Trogoniformes > Trogonidae > Trogon > Trogon surrucura. The sequence goes on along the minus strand of CM036621.1, from coordinate 45,533,843 downwards.
TTCTCTGCCAAATATTGACGACAGTGTCATGGTGGTTGTGTCTGTACTTGTAACATGACATTCGTACATGCAGAATCAAAATTTCAGTAGCAAGAAAATGTAAAAGTGGCCTTTTAAAGATTAGTTTTGTGCTGCTCCTTATAGTTCTCTAAGTGTTTTGTGGTTTTGTTTAAAAAGCTTCACATTTTGCTTTTCTAACTTCCTGCTCTCTCAGCTGCCTTGCCCCTGCAATCAGAGGTCTACGCTGTTCAGGATGCTGGATGAACACAGACTTTGTACAGCAAAATCCAGTGTCAAGAGTATTTCAGAATGGAAAAACTGAAAATATCCTCAAATGCCCTGACTGTTGCAGTACGGTAAGGCCAGGCAGATCCTTTAGATTTAGTATCAGGTAGGGGGAACCAGCTCAGTGCGTGGATCACTCACAGAGCTACTGCTACTTTCTTTTGAAATTTATTTTTCAGCTTAACATACAGAGGAAGCAACAATATCCTACCAGGATGGAGAAGCACCTCTCAGTGCCATCACAGCTTGCAAGGCAGAGTTCTGAGCGTGTGGGAGACATGGCCCAGCGGTGAAGTGCTTTACTCCATCTAACAAGGTCAGGAACGCTCCTTCTCTGAGGTCTGTAAAAGTCCATGTGATGTGAGGATGATTTGTGTTCTTCATAGCATGCTCGGGGAAAAAAAGCCAGTATATTTCTTTGTCCCGGGCTCAAAGGTGTGATGCCTGTGGAACTGAGCCCAGGCTGGTGGCTCACAGCCAGCTGTGCCGAGGGTAGGTCTTCAGGAGGAACCACCACTGCTAGGCAGTGAAATGCCATCAACACCCCCTCCATCAGGTGCATGTCCATCCTCATCAACTACCTGCTTTCCTGGCACCACCACGAGCTGCTGCTTTTGCTGCTTGTCGCCTGCTCCTCTCCAGATCCCCCTTCCCTGGCAGGCTGCCCTACAGTCCCTACAGAACATCACCTCCAGCGGGTCTGTGTACCAGCCTGCGAGGGATTCACTGGTGGAAAGGGAAGCTTACAGCTCTTGGGTTTAAATAAAAGTTCGTTTAATGCCCGTGGTTGATGCTGAACCTAGCAGAGGACTTCTGAGCAACACCACCTGCACAGCCGTGACATGGACAGCAGGTACACACAGGCAGGAGGTTCCTGCCATCCCTCCAGACAAAAGGGTGGTGCCACAGTTGCTGGCTGGGTGACAGCCTTGTGAGAGCACCCTTATAACCTTGATGCAGCATTTTGTGAGGGTAGGGCAAGGCACATCCAAGAACCTGGCACAGCTTCCCCAGTAGGTGTCAGGGAGGAGTTGCTGCTGCTGACAGCTCTGTCCTCCAACCACTGGCAGCGCGATACAATTGCAGTTCCCCTGCAAAAGACTCACCTATTCTTCGGACTGACAGGGTGGCAGAGAAGACACAGCCAGACCCGTCAAAGAGGTGCACAGGGAGAGGAACAAGAGGCCGCAGGCGCAAGATGCCGTGATGGACATTCCCATCACATGCAAAGGAAAACCTGTGCCCCAGAGGGTAGTGCAGCCCTGGGACAAGGCCCACAGCGACAGGTTAGGTCTGTTGTTCCCACGACCATGGCCCTGGCTGTGGGGCATCTTGGGGCACCCAGCCCGGCTCTGACCATGCCTGTCCAGCCTTGTCTTGTGATTCGTTGCCTTTACTGTGGACAAGAGCAGCAGCACAAGCAATACCGCCAGGCTGGCTCTCTCCCATTGACGAGCTACTTTTTTTTTTGACTCACAATGGTGGCTTTCTCCACAACAGCTCCCACGGCCTGGCAGCGAGTTAGTGTGTCCCTGTGCACGTGGCTGCGCAGGGCAGGCCCGGCACCTGCCTCCAGATGCCACCGTCTCTGGCTTCCATTGGCACTGTGGGCACCGTGGCAGGACCTGGAGCTTTCAGCCCCTGGGCATAAAAAGCCAGCAAATTGCAGGGGTGCTCAGCTGCATCGCATTGCCGAATTGGAGAGAGTCTTGCAGTTTGGACCCTGACTGCTGCAGAGGAAGGGCATCAACTTGAAAGTCAGGCGATAGGATGAGATTCGGTGCCTTCAGCGTCAGGCCTTGTGATGGTGAGACAGGAACCAGGCCACAGGGCAGGAGACATCTATCTGTGGGGCATTAATTAATCAAGTGCCAGGCAATAAAGCTTTTTTTTTTTTTTCCTCCAGCATCGTTCAGTGGCTTTTGGGAAGATGGTTTTGCATCTCTCTGTGTCGGATCAGAGCAATTTTGCAGTCCCAGGGTAGTGCTCGTTTGTTGAGAATTTGTTCAGTGTTGGAGTTACTTCCACTTTCCATTTTTAACATCCTCATCAGTTCTCGGTTCAGCTGTTTCCAGCACTTGTACAGACCTGAGGCAGTGTGTGGGGACAATGAATGGGGACACTCTCTGTCCCAGTGTCCCCAAGGTTAGCCAGGGCAGACAGGATTCTCCTGACCCTCTCTCAAGCCTGAACCCGAGTTCAGTAGAGGGATCCCATGGTCCAGCACACACGTCTGCTGGTGAGGCTGCCTGGCAGATCCCACCCACCTTCTGCCACGCTGCACCAGCATTCCTCATCACATGGATGAATAAACCTTCTCCAGCACTGCTGCTGGGAATTCACAGACTTTATCGGGCACAGGAGAAGGCAGAGCAGAGCTGGTGTGTCTTGTCAGGGAGGACAAGTGTGTGTCTTCCTTTGAGGTGAGCACCCTGACTACCAGCGGTGCAGCCAGCCACCCGCAGCACCTCTGCTAGCATCCTGCGTCCCCACAGGCCACATGAGCACCCTGTGCCCAGCCTAGAAAAAGTATGCTGCCATGGCAGTAGGGGGTTTGAGTAGTGCTGTGAGGGGCTCAGAAGTGCAGCAAGGCTTTCTGGAAAAAAAAGGAAAACACCCAGGGCTTGGGGCTGACCAAGGAGCAGGTGTCAGAGGCAAGGCAGCCACCACAGCTGCCTCTGAAGGAGGCTCAAAAGGCTTAAGCAACTCACTAACTCACAGCAACGACAGGCTGGATACTTAGAAGCATCAGTCCCGACACCACTGGTTTTGAGGTTCTGGCAGGGAAAAGAAGGTGATAGGCTTGTCATTACAATGTTAAATAATTTTTAGTTATGTCCCCATCCCAGCGGGTAGAATCAGCCTGCTCGAAACAGGAGTGAATGCATTTACAACACCTCTCTGACACTGGTTAGGTTGGTCTGACATTGTATCAATCCCAGGAGAGCTCAGAAAAGCCACGTTTTCTGTCACTAGTGTAGACTGGTGTGTGACAACCTGCAGAAAGACTGGCTTGGTAACGTGGAGCTCTGGGATCCTCGGGACCCTGGGGGGCTCCTCAAGGATGAAGCAGCAGCATTACACTGTCAGCACCTCTCTGACATTTGGACGCATTTGTCAGTTACGCTTTTGCCTCCCTGCAGAGGAGGATGCAATTTCCCACCAGGAAGGGCACCAGCAGAGAGTTTCTTACATTAAATGTCCTGTGAAGGCAAGAGCTGCTTATTGACGTTACTAGAAGTGAATGAGGAGAAAGTACGGCCCGAGGCGATTAACAGCCTCAAATTAACCTCACAGACTAGAAGAGTGGCAGACGAGGGGCAGGTTTAGCGCACGCACGCGGTGTGGTGGCCCTGCTGACCGGGGGAGCCTTCCCCGGCACCGCCGACGGGCGCTCGCCGGCGCTGCCGCACCTGCCCGGGACACCGCGGGGCGGGGCGTCCCGCCCGGCTCCGCATCCCATTGGCCGCGGCCCGTGAGGCGATATCAGCCCAGGGCGGCGCGGGCGCGGTCGCGGCGGCAGCGGGGCCGGGCACGGCGGTGGCGATGGCGGCGGATAGCGGGTGGGTGCTGGCGCGGCGCGGCGGAGGGGTCCGGCGGGGCGGCGGTGGCGGTTAACGATGCCGGTGTCCAGCAGGGCGGTGCGGCGGCGCGGCGGCCCGTGGCGCTCGGCGGCGGCTACGGCGCTGCCCGCCTGGCGCTTGCGCTGCGAAGGCGGCCGGCAGCGCTGGTGCTACTTGGGCGACGGGGTCGGCGACGGCGAGGCGGGCGGCGAGCGGCGGGCGCAGACGGCGCTGGAGGAGCACAGCCTCGGCCTGGACACGGTGCGGGGCGGGGGGGTGCCGGGCGGCGGGTTCGGGCCGGCGGGCACCCACCCCGGGCTGAGGCGCCGCTGTCTCCCCGCAGGACGAGGTGTTGCGGCCCTCGCCGGCGGCCGGCACGGCTCGGGAGGCTGCTCGCAAGGGCATGCGGTTCTACGCCGCCCTGCAGGCCGAGGACGGGCACTGGGCGGGCGACTACGGCGGCCCCCTCTTCCTCCTGCCAGGTAGGTCTCGCCTTCCCTGAGGAGGGGTGAGTGGGTGGCGTTTGGCTTCGTGTGAGAGCCGGGTGTCTGGTCTTCCAGGTCTGCTCATCACGTGCCACACCGCCAAGATCCAGCTACCGGAGGGGTTTCGAAAAGAGATGGTGCGCTACCTGCGCTCCGTGCAGCTCCCGGACGGCGGCTGGGGCTTGTGAGTAGCCCGACACAACAGTGCCTCAGACTGTGTTGATAATATCCTAGAGCGTCGTGTCTGACAGAGTATTGGAGAGCAGTGTTTCTCCCCGGGTTAGTTGGGTCTCCCCTTTGTAACAGTCACCCCTGGCATCCCGCTTCACCCCAACAAAGGCAGCGCTGTGTGGTAGGTTGTGTCTGGCTGGTGCTAAGAGCTGGCTAAAGCCTGTGCTGTCTCTGTGTATGCACATGATAGGCACGTGGAAGACAAGTCGACGGTGTTTGGCACAGCGCTCAACTACGTAACCTTGAGGATCCTGGGGCTTGGACCAGATGACCCTGATATTGTGCGGGCCCGTGTCAACCTGCACAGCAAAGGTCAGCTCTGTTGTGTCCAGCACAGCAGCCGTAGGGCTAGTGTGCTCCTAAGAGAGGTCTGGCCAGACCTGAGGGCTCCATGGAACATGGGAGGCTGCCAGGTAGTGGAAGAACTGTTGCTCTTGCTTGATGGCACCTACCTTTGCAATTACTGATGGTAGAGTGTGCTGTGCTTTTGCACCATTTTCAGGACATGTGTCCTTGCCCTTTTTCAGGAGTGTGACACTCTTCCAGACGTGGGCAGAAGTAGACCCTGCAATGGGGAAGAAAGCAGGGAGCTGGCATGGCTGTGTTAACCCTGAAAGCTAATATTGCTCTCTGCAGGAGGTGCTGTGGGAATCCCTTCCTGGGGGAAGTTTTGGCTGGCTGTCTTGAACGTTTACAGCTGGGAGGGAATGAACACGCTCCTTCCAGAGATGTGGTACGTGCCACTCTGTATGTGGAGGTGTTGTCAGTGCTGCCCCCAGCCTCAACCCAGAGCTGTCCTGGGCACTGGTGTTTGCTGGGATAACTCTGGCTGTGGCCTAGAACTAGAGGTGATTGGGCTGCTTGTCAGCGGAGAGACCAGCAGTAAGGCCAGCCAGTGGGTGCATAGCACTGAACACTGCGCCAAAGGGAGATGCCAGAGCTCAGCCCTGTTGGCTTTAGCCACAGGGTCCCTGTGCTCCGTGCCTGCCACAGTAACTTCTCTCTTGGGGGCACCATAACTGAGCCCTAGCAGGACAGGACAGCCACATGTAAGGCTGCCAGTTCTAACCCTCACTCGTAACCTCTCTAATTACTCAGAGGATTCCTGGGTGTCAGAGAGGGAAAGTGTGTGACATATTCCCTGGGGGAAATCAGGGGCTGCACAGTACCAAGAGCCACTGGATCTTTGGCATCAAATGTACTTAACCATTAGTCTGGGCCTCTGCCTCCAAAGTCACATGGGGAAGGAAAGTGCCTTGTAACGGACCTCTCCTCTCCTCTCTTTCCTCTCTGAATTTGGGATCCTCCCTGTCTTTGGTCAGCTGGGCCAAGAGCAGTGTCTGCTGGCCCTGGTGGGGAGGATCTGAGCAGGACCAGACTGTGTGGATATTCCCTTCTTTTCTCCTGCAGCTGTACCAGCAGCATCAGATCTGGTATAGGCAGGGAGTAGGGAAAGGCACACCCTGCTCCAGGCATCACTCTTGCAGCCCATCGTCTGTCTCTCCATGCTGCCTCTGGCCCTACTTGTTCCTCACAGTAGCACCTTCTCTGTTGCAAACAGGCTGCTTCCTACGTGGTTCCCAGCCCACCCGTCCCGGCTTTGGTGTCACTGCCGGCAGGTTTACCTCCCCATGAGCTACTGTTATGCCAAGCGTCTGTCAGCAGAAGAGGATGAGCTCATACGGAGCTTGCGGCAGGTAAGGAGCAGACCCTGGTGGGGCTCCCTAACGAGGACACATGGCTCCCTGACCAGCTGCTGTGCCAGCCACGGTCATGTGGGCCAGCCTCATCACTGCAAAGTGACAGCTCTTGTACCTGCGCAGTCTCTTTGTCCAGGCAGTGGACCAACTTCTAGCAGTAATCTGCCTCTGGGTGCTTGCTCCCAGCTTGCCAGGCTGATGCCCTTTTTTGTCTTGTGCCAGGAGCTGTATGTGCAAGACTATGCCAGCATCGACTGGCCAGCCCAGAGGAACAATGTGGCTGCCTGTGACGTGTACACCCCGCACAGCTGGCTGCTGGGGGTTGCCTATGGTGAGTGCTGTGTTAGCCGGGGAGGGAGGGCCCCTGCCCTGTGAGCCTGTGGTGGTGGAACTGAATCTGCCTTGTACCACAGGGGCTCTTTGGGGTCTACTGACAGCTACCGGTGCATGCCCTGGAGCTGGAAGGGAGACACGGATTGTGTGATCCTTGGGCTTCTCCCTCCTTGCGAGCAGCCAGGCCTTGTGCCCTGGTCCTCAGGCCACTCTGGGGCAGAGTAGTTCCCACGCTTTCCTCGACTGGTCATCCTGTGAGCAGCAGTACAGGCTGCCTCAGCAAGTGAATCTGTGGGATGGGATTTTCATTGCATGACCCTTTCTTCCATAGCCATCATGAATATGTATGAAGCCCACCACAGCACTGGCCTGCGGCAGCGAGCCGTCACAGAGCTGTATGACCACATCAAAGCTGACGACAGATTCACCAAGTGCATCAGCATTGGCCCGGTAGGACATTTACTGTCGATCCTTTAAAAATCTTGCCCTTTGTTCTTCAGGCACCGGTTTGTGGTGCCCCAGTCCTTTGCAACTGTGGCGTGTAACCATAATCACCAAATCTTGCTCGGGCACAACTGCCGTTCTTAATGCTCAAGAGCTTAATGCTAACAAGGCACAGAAGATGCAGAGGGCATGGGGACTGCTGTGGCCCTGGTAAGGGGTATCTCTCCTTGTGGTCCAGGGAAATTATCTGAGGGGGAAGCTCTGGAATGATCTCATGACACCTGCCCCACTAATTCAGCTCTGCTGAGTGGTGCCATAGATGGAGCTGTCGGGATCAAGCCCATGACCACCTCTAGATGACTTTGTACTGAGTGGGAGGGATATATGTCTTTGGGACTAGAAGAAGCTGTATCCAGATCAGTGACACTGCTGCTCCTGACAGATTTCCAAGACGATCAACATGCTGGTTCGCTGGTTTGTGGAAGGAAAGAACTCCCCGGCTTTTCAGGAGCATGTTTCCAGGATCCCTGACTATCTGTGGTAAGGGCTGAGCATGGCCTGCCTGGCACAGCACAGGGCTCTGATCTCTGTGGAGTGAGCACACTGTGGCTCCTGCTGTGCCTGTGCCGCAGCACTGTGCTCTCTCCTCCCACAGGCTGGGCCTCGACGGCATGAAGATGCAGGTGACGTGCTGTAGGAGTTCAGCTGTGACTGAGAGGGACTGTGGTGTGCTGGGGCACGTAATGGATAGCTTGTTCACCCCAAGCCTGAGCTCCTGGCATCTCACCTTTGGTGCCTGGTCGCTCTTTCTGCCTCACTGCCACTTCCCCTGGCTCTGCCAGGAGTGAGTAGTGTCCATCTTGCTCTGTTTGTGCCCAGTTTGCCTCTCTGTGGCTGTGAGCTGAGGGAGCAGCTCTAGGCCTCCATCCCCTTCATCCCCATGGGTCCTGGGAGAAGGGAAGGAGAAAGACAGGCCCCTGATACTGTGTGTGGACTGAGCTGTGCTGCTCTTATAGCTTTTGTATCCCTCTGCTCCTTATCACTAGCCACCTCTCCTGTCTTGACTGTGCACAGAGCAGGCTGAAACAGCCTCCTCATTTCCTATTACCTCGCTGTCCCTGGGTTGCTGCATCTGTCTCTTCTATGCCAGCTCATCAGCCATGATGTTGGGTGACATAAAACTGAGATGCAGAGTGGAGGGAGCTAGTGGGGCAGCGATATGGTTTCCCATAGACCCTGTAATTGGGTCAGGCTGCTGCCAGCGCCTGCCCCTCACTATCTTCTCTCTTCCAGGGCACAAATGGATCCCAGCTCTGGGATACTGCCTTTGCCATCCAAGCCTTCTTGGAGGTAATACACCCGTCAGTGTCACGTGCTGCCTTGGGAATGGTCTCTCCCGGAGCATCCCCAGATACCAGCAGCTCCTACTGTGCATCTCCTCAGACCTCTGCTCTGCCAATTCTGCCATTGCATTGTATGACTGAGCAGGGCAAACACGTCTTCTCAGAGCCCTCCTCAGCTGTAGTAGGCAGCGTGCCCAGCACAGCTGGTACAGCCCATCTTTACCAGCTGCTTTTGAAGCAGGAGGTTACAGCACCAGCTGAGTGGGTCAGGTTAGACTTCTCAGATGCTGCAGTCTTGTGATAAAGCCCTGGCCCTTCCTCCTTGCTCTGCCGATCCCCGGAGCATTGCCATGTGGCAGGACCAGTGTGCATGTCTCCTGCTTTTCTGCACTGGGGCAGAGACAGCTATGGTGGACTTGCCTTTTGGAGGGTGGTGTGGTTGCCTTGGTAAGCCCCTAACCTGGTCATGCAAATGTCTCGGTGATGCCAGCAAAAGTTGTTGGTTCAGTTCTCACTGTAGGGGTTTGTAATGGGAACAGTAAACAAAGTATGAATGCAAACCTACAGAAAGGGCTATATGAAGGTCCAGGCATTAATGGCACCTGAGTAGGTCAGCAAAGTCCCAGCACATCCTCTTCTTTCTGAGGGGCGTGTTTGGTGGCCACAACTCCTTGCTGACTGTGCACCTCTCTTTCTAGGCAGAAGCCCAGAAGATGCCTGAATTCACGTCCTGTCTACAAAGTGCTTATGAGTTCCTCCAGTTTAGTCAGGTGAGTGGAGCCAGTTGATGGTGTCTCTCACATGCTGGCTATGCAGACTTGGCTGTTTCTTGGAGCCCTGTTGGCTGCATCTGTTGCCTTCTGAAGAGCTCTTCTGAAGGGCTGGACTAGCAAAGTCCTAGGAACAGCCTCCTGTTTTCTGCTTCCTGTTGCTGGGTGTCATCTTTGCATCTTGGAGAGGACCTCAGCCAGCCCCAGGAATGTTTGGGTTGGCTACCTGGCCTAAGAGAGGCTGGAAAAGGGAGAATTTAGGCACCTGTCTGGTACCTGCATGTTCGGGGCACCCTTCTGGGAAACACAGACTCCTTGCCTAGTGACTTAGCTTCTGCTGGCCAGGCCAGTGGCTTAAAGTGGGGGGGTCACTGTCACCAGCAGCTTGGTGTAGATGCAATCATAGGTCTTACTTATGGTGCTGCCAATGGGAGCACTGAATGCAGATGGCTCTCTGGCAGGAAGACACCCAAAGAGGGGAATTCAGCAACACTTGCTGAAACTGCAATTTCTCTTTAGCTCTCCCTGCTCCAAAGCTGATCTCTTTCCCTGTTTGCCTCCTTCAGCAGAAGACAGGTGGTACATGGTCCCACAGGGTTCTACATCTGCCATGGTTTCAGCTCATGATCCTGCAGCCAGGCATCTCCAGCCTGCCCTCATTTGCTTCTTGTCTTCTGCAGATCCCAGAGAACCCACCTGACTACCAGAAGTATTATCGCCATATGAACAAGGTACAATGGCTGGAACTGGTCCCCGAAGGATGCACAAATGGGGCAGGGATTTGGACAGAGGAGATGGGAGCGTGGAGCATCAACTTTCCCCCTTACAAGACCAGAACAAGTCAGAGGAAGGTGCTGAGCCCTTTTGACCTCTTTGCAGGGTGGCTTCCCTTTCAGCACCCGAGACTGTGGCTGGATCGTGGCAGACTGCACAGCAGAGGGGCTGAAGTCAATTATGCTGCTGCAGGAGAAATGCCCTTTCATAGCCAAGCACGTCCCCCCTGAGCGCCTCTTTGATGCTGTGAATGTGGTAAGTGCTGTAAAGGCTAGAGCCAAGGGAAATGCAGGCAGCTGAACTGAGCTAAAATAAGTCAAGGCCTGATGAGTCATTAAATCTGGCATTATTAAACTAGTACAAGGCCAGTGGCCTGGTATGGCAATGTCAGATTTACTGTGATACACAGCTACATCCGCGACATAATGTGATGCGACGGTCCAGTCTGGGCCTTCCTGTCAATGTGACCTGGGTTGTCTGCCGGCCCCTTCTGACTTTGTCCTCATACCTGACTTGGGGCTGGACATGCCCAGTCCCAACCCCTCTCTCTGCTTGTCTGGGCAGTTGCTGAGCATGAGGAACTCGGATGGAGGCTTTGCCACGTATGAAACCAAGCGAGGAGGCTACTTACTGGAGCTGCTGAACCCCTCAGAGGTGTTTGGTAAGGGGAGGTGTGTGGGCCTGGTCCGCTGTGAAGGGAAACAGTGGACTGGCCTCACCAGGTCCAGTGGGCCTCTAGCTTTGCCCCAGGTCCCTCTGTGGGATACGTGTGCCCTGGGTCCAAGGGGGAGGATGGCAGCATGTGGCTCAGGGGCTTCCCAGCAGAGGGGCTGTTGCACTGATATCCTTCACCTGCTGCAGGTGACATCATGATTGACTACACATATGTGGAGTGCACGTCGGCCGTCATGCAGGCACTGAAACACTTCCACGAGGAGTTCCCTGAGCACAGAGCCCCAGAGATCAGGTGAGGCACTGAGATGAGAAGCAGGTAGGGGAGCAGGCTGCAAATGTCCCGTGCTGCCTGCCGTGGCCTCTGTTGGCACAGTCCCTGCTAAGCCATGACAAAGTCTTGCCTGGACTTCTGCACTGGCATGGAGCAGTCCCTGTGGTGGCCCTTGCTGGGATGCTGGTGACTTCTCCAAACCAAGGAGCAGGGCTTAGAGTGTTTGGGATCAACCTGGGAGAAATTGGTAGAGATCTCCGTACCTCTTGACTTGACAGTTACTTGATCTTGTATCAGGTTATAGGGCTGGTCCCCTGTTGTGTGCTGGCATGAGGCAGAAAAGCGCCCGGCTGGTAGATCATTTGACTTGGATGCTGAGCAATGTGGCTCCATGTCTGCATGCTCCTGCCTTCTGAGCCCTCTGATAATGGAACCCATCAGAGCCTCAGAGCGACTGAGGGATGCCCCTGATGAAGCAGCCACTGAGCTGCTTCTGAAGCAGGTGTCTTTTTCCTTACCAGGGAGACTCTGCAGGAGGGCCTGGATTTCTGTCGCAAGAAGCAGCGAGCTGATGGGTCCTGGGAAGGGTAAGTGATGTTCCCAGTGCCCACTTTTCCCCTGGCAGCCCCAGTGGGAGAGGGACCACGATGGCAAATGTTGCTGGCTGGCAGGGTCTGTGGGAGGGGCAAGTAGGTGCTGATCCTCTTCTAGCTCCTGCGCTTTGCTCTGCTTTCCTCTCTCTCCAGTCCAGGTGGAGTGGGCACCTCATGCATTGTACAAGACATGGACAACCCCTGGGGGTTAGGGTGGCCTCAGCCTCTATGGTCCCAGAGTGTCTGCTGATGCTTGAGTGAACTGGGAGTAGGTGCTGGTGGGACTGGGCATGGTTGCGCTGTAGGGGAAGGCAAGATGCAGCTGTGGGCCTGGCTCTGCTCTTGCTGTGAACATGTCTGTATGGCAGCCTGCCTCTACCTGCAGCCTAGCACCTCTGACAGTACTCTCCCCTTCCTTCTAGGAGCTGGGGGGTTTGCTTCACCTATGGCACCTGGTTTGGTCTGGAGGCGTTCGCCAGTATGCAGCACACATACCACAACGGGTGAGAAGGGGCTCTCTGTTCTCCTGCCCCTAGGCAGGGCAAGACTCAGTGGGTAGATGGTTTGGCTGCACATGGGCCTCCCTGCCCCAGGTACTGCTTCTCCAAATCCTGTGCTTGTGATATGGCCACGGCACTTGCTGCCCGAGCCTCAAAACTCTCAGGACAGTCCCAGCCACGGGCAGGGCAGAGCACAGCTCTTTTGTGCAGCTGGGGAATGGGTGTGCAAACGCTCCCCGTCCACAGCCCTGTCTGATTCTCTGTCCCATCCTTTCAGGTCAGCATGCCGAGAGGTGGCCCAGGCCTGCCAGTTCCTTCTCTCCAAGCAGATGGCAGATGGCGGGTGGGGAGAGGACTTTGAGTCGTGCGAGCAGCGCACGTATGTGCAGAGCGCCGCATCACAAATCCACAACACGTGCTGGGCCCTGCTGGGTCTCATGGCTGTCAGGTAGGAGCAACCCTCACCTCTTCAGGCACCACCTGGCCCCGAGTGCTCAGTGAGGTGGGAAATGCAGCCTGAATGGTGTGGCAGGGCTGGCACAGGTCCTGGGCCTGTCTGATGGGGTCCATGCATCCAGCCATGTGGTGTCATTGGTCACAAGCCTCTTGCAATGAGAGACTTGCCCACGGGGTGCTCCACAGGCCAGTGAGGTTCATAATGCCAGGCGATGGGGAACCAGTGCAAAGCAAAGATCTGGGTCACAACCGCATGGCTACCATGTTCATAGTGTCTGGTGTCCCGGGGTTGCGAGGGGCCTGCCCAAAGCACTCAGCGTGCCTGAGACAAGCTCAGGGCATTCTGGAGGTGGTCGAGTTCTGTAAGAGCATGGATGGGGATTTGCTGACAGCTTGGATAAGAGTGGTCACATCTCTCCTGTGTTTGCAGGTACCCTGACATTGACGTGCTGGAAAAGGGCATCAAAGTGTTGATTGATAAACAGCTTCCCAATGGAGACTGGCCTCAGGTACATCTTTCCTCTGGTCTTTCTAAGGGGTTCCCTGATGTTGCAGATGTCCTGGGTGTTGTGCAGCCATTGCCGGGGTGTGCCTCCCCTCACCCAGAAGGGAAGCCACATGTGGCTTTGGCGGGGCATTTCAGGAAGGCAATGAGCTCAGCATCACATCCTGGTCCCGTCACTCGTACCACCTTGCTCTCTTGTCTCTCTCTCAGGAGAACATTGCTGGGGTGTTCAACAAGTCGTGTGCCATCAGTTACACCGCGTACCGCAACGTCTTCCCCATCTGGACACTAGGGCGTTTCTGCCGGCTGCATCCCAACAGCCCTCTTGCTGGGCAACTGCAATCCAGCTTCTCGGCTGCGGTGGAGAAGACCTTGCAGGACACCTTGTCTTTCTGAACCCTGGCCATTGCAGATGCCAGGGCCCCTGACTCGTCCTAGATATCGGCTGCTTCATGGAGCCATGAAGGTGTTTGCTGCATAGGCTATATCTCAGTGCCGATAACACACAGACCATTGCCTCTGCCAGGGAGGAGTGCTGCTGTGGTGCTGAGAGGCTCTGCTTTCTCTTGATCCTCTTCTAACATTCCACTTTAAAAAGTTTTTTTTTCCCAGTTATAGCCTCTCTCCCAGAACAGGGAATGAAGTGCCTTTTCAGACCAGTTTGGTGATCTGCGAGAGCTGCCAACCTATGTTGTACTACACATCTAGACAGGCTTTTTCATCCTGGGTAGAGCAAGGCTGCCTTTATCTTCCCTTCACGCTGTCCAGGTTGGCTGTCTGCAGCAAGAGTGGGATGTGGGGCCTCCCCTGTGCCCAGCATTGTGATGGGGCACACCGCACAATCCCTGCTGAGTTGGCCTCTGTGTTGTGGGTGCCAGCGACTGCCTTTGAAGTGCTCTTTGCTCTGGAGCATGTGCTGGGAGGGGAGGATGGACAGATGGGAAAGGAGGGCTTGGCTCGGTTTTCTTACGGTTCTGTCTCCCAGATGGTGACACTTGGCTTCCCAAAGCCTCACAGGTGAAGTTGCACCAGCATCATTTCCGCTTGGAAAGAGAGGAAACTGAAGCAGAAATCAATGAGGTGGTGAATGTCAGAGCACAGCCTGGGTCCCTGGGCTCCCTCCTTCCCCCAGCACAGCAGGTGCCTCTGTTCAGGCTGTGCTGGAATTGGGCATTCACATTTCTTTGCCAGAGCTGAAAGTTGTGTTGACTGACAGGTTAATAAATGGGTAATGGTGTTCCAAGTGAAACTCAGCTGTGCGTTGGTCTCCTTAGGATCTCCCCAGTGTGTCCCAAGCGGAGGGAAGCTGGCACAGCAGTGTCCTGTCTCCAGGGGTAAGGGCACCATCTCCACCAAGAGGTTTTTTTTTAAGAGGAAGACAGGAATCTCTCCTAAACACACAAACAGCACCAAACACTTGGATCTTCATGGACACACACGGACACACACACAGAGACACAGACACACAGACAGACACACACACCCACACACACACAGAGCTCATCCAAAAGAGAAAGGCACCACAAACACAGGTTATGTGAAAACCAAGAGTATTTATTATAACAGAAACAAAAGTCCACAAGAGGTGAAGTCAGCTGTTGGGAGGAGAAAGCGTCTCAGAGCAGTGGCTCTAATGGAGCAGGACCTTCCCTCCAGCACACCTGCCCCCTAAGAGCTCTGAGGGAAAAAACCAAACCCACAATTGGAACCCTTGCTATTGAAAAAGCCTAACCAGCAGTGCTGTTTAGCCAAGTAAATTAATAATACAAAGCAAAACAAACATTTGGAGGAAAAGATCCAAACTTGTATTATCACAGTCATCTTTTTTTTGGTCCTTCTGGACAGGGAGATTATTTTCCTTGAAAAATTGCATAGCTTCCAGAGACAGCCAATGATTCACCTCTGGCTAAATCAGTTACAATCTTACATGTGCTCCCTGGGAAGGGATCTAGCATCTGAATCTATCTGTTCTCCAGATTTCAAGGACTTAAAACAACTAGGACAGAAACGGGACTTCCACCGGCATTACCAACAACTCTTAAAAATCACACTACTTGGAAGTGCTTCTTAACTTGAAACCCAAACTAAACAGACTCCATTGCTTCTGCAGGACAGAAAGCCAGATCTGTACTTCTCCACAGCCTTACCAGAGTACTGGTAAGATCCAGGTGCCAGGAGACTGATTAAACATAGGAATTTGAAAAAAAATTAGGTCCTGTGGCTCCCGAAGGACTGGGGCTAACTACACAGATCCAGATACTTTCTCTTGCAGATTTCCCTGTGGAAGTCCGTTCCAGGAGCGGCCTGTAGTGTGTTCTTATCTCCCTCCTTTTTTATCCAGCTGACGCTGTGGAACTTGGAAGATCAGCTGTGGAAATGTGGAACTTGGAAGATCAGTTGCTTCCGTAGGGTTGATGTTATCTTCGGCATCTGCTTACATCCCTTTAATACTTTTCTTCCCACTTCCTTGTTCACTTCTGTCAGGATGGTTAAGAGATCTTTGCGGCTTGAATAAAAATGAGGAAAAGTTACACTGACTTACATGGAAGCTGCAGTTAGGCCAAGAAGCTGATCTATGCTTGCTCCAACAAAGTGGGATCTCAGGGAAGGGTAGTGTCTTCCCCTCATCCTGCCTGTCACTGGAATCGCACACTCCATTGTGTAACCACAGAAGTCTGTGTGTTTGGGGGAATAAAAGCAACCCCTGTGTAGCATCACTTTACCAGCAAAGGCAGTCCCCTGCTTTGGTTACTGTCAGAAGAGTTCATTAACAGAACCAAACCATTCTCCGTGCCCTCTTCTGGACACCATGAGCAAGTGAGTGATGTCAGAGAAGAAATTCTATTTTCTACATCAAGTTTATGATGGGGATGGAAGGGAGGCAACAATGAAAATGATGACCAAATAAAACTCTTTTTTTTTCTGTGTAATCACCCAATAAATTCACCTCTCATCAGGTGTCACTGGAAGTCGAGACATGCTAAAAAACATGCACACACATATGCACACTCATTCGTATGTAATGTTCCAGGATTACAATCCTGGTTCTGCCACAGGCAAACCAGGAGAAGTCATTTGTGCTTTGGTTCATCTGTAGAAGAATAACAATGCCCACCTTCAGAATAATTACTTTTCTCCGCTTGTCTTGGAGGTGAAAAGTTATATAGCACAAACGTAAAGCACTGATGTTTCAGCGTAGCATGTGTAAGCATGTACGTCTGCAACACCCCAGATACACACGGATCAAACCAATGTACAATCAAACCAATTGTACAATCAAATCAATGTACTTACAGTGGGCAAAGCGACTCCAACTTCTCACAGAGGCATTGAATGTAAATACTGCCGGTCTCTGTGTCGCGGTAGCACTCGTAGTCTTCCACTGTAGCCATGCCAACCAGAATATCAGCCAGGTCAGGAATGGAAGTCAGAGGGGTAGCGTCCATCTCCAGGGAGCCAGAAAAGTCTTCTTTTACTGTGACAGCTGGGTGACCGACAGAACCTTGGCAAGCCTGGATGAAAAACAGCTTGGGTTTGCCAGCAAGAGAAGGACAATTGGATCCACTGAAGCAGGACACTAAATCTTTAATATTTACATGCTTGCGATCAACTCCTGTTATTTTATCTTTTTCACCATGTGACAAAATGAAGCAAACAAAACAGTCCATGTGGCTATGATCTCTTTTGCTGTATTCTTTAACTGTCTCATACATTTGCTCTGCTTCTAGATCCTCATGCTCATCTGTCTCAAACTGAAGCCAGCTGAAGACCCTCTTCACGGTCTCTGGGAAAACAAGTCAGAAGGCACTTGTTAAACACAAACAGTGACAAGGAAGATGCTGAAACATCAGTGTCAGAAGTGTTCAGATCCCACCAATAAAATCACCTGACTGACCCTTATCTTGCCAAAACTAGTTAGAGAAACACAAATGTCTAATTCATTTTTTTTTTTAAACACAGCTGGTTTAAACATCGTATCTAAAACCAAAGCAGGTTTCAGATTATCGGAACAATTGGTACAAACTGGTGAAGCTTACTGTCTTCAAGCAAGCTTTAACTGTGCACTGTGAAGTGACCTCAGAGGCTTAAGAACAACAAGCAAGTTAAACACGTGGTACCTCTTCAGAATGACAAATTCTGCCACACTTCAATGAAGGAGGTCCCTCATTCTGTGAGAATGATCACTTCAGCAAGAAGGAAGGCAGGGTGACCCGGTGACAAATGCCAGCGAATGCTGATTTAGGTGTGTGGGCAGTGTGAGCCAGTAGCTGGGAAGCAAGCAGTCTGTAGGCAGGCTGGATGCAGTTAAAGTGTCAGTGACGTGTGCCTTCACGGAACAGATTTTACTTTATTTTAAAAGTGACTCTTGCAAGAAGACAGGCTTTAAGGAAAATTATAAAGCAGGAGCATTTATTTGAGAGTTTAAGGACTTACTTACAAATACTACACCATGATAGCTAAGAATTATCAGCAATCAAAAAGTGAAGAGGTGGAATAGTAATCCCTCCTTCACTATTTGGTACATACGACCAATTAAGATGATGCTTTTTACCTAGAACAGAATCACAGAATCACAGAATCACAGAATGTTAAAGGTTGGAAGGGACCTCAAGGATCATCTAGTCCAACCCCCAACAGTTCCTTCTTTAAGCCTTCAGCTCAACAGCTCGAAGTGGCATATTTCACGTTTCTACACTGTCATTCCAGTTACTCTGGAGGCAAAGGAGCTCAGTGGACAGGATTCTTCTTCACAGGAAAGATTAGGTAATTCTTTCAGAGAATTATCAGATTAAAAAACAAATGAGTAATTTGCTTTTAAAAGTACTTACCTCCATCTTCCTCTGTTCCTTGTCTGACTTCATATGGATTTTTAAACCTATAGTTGTTAAGAATCACACAGTAACCATGGGGGTTATTCTTCATCTTATATGTTTCCTCAGGCTGTAAAAACAAAGAAAGCAGATAAGAAAGCAGTGCCAAGTGCAAAAAAAATATAATGAGGGCCAAGACAGAAGAAAGGAAAAGCCTAAGAATACAAGCTAGCTACAGCAGAGAGGGATCTGCTTTGTCTCCCCCAATCCCTCCTCCTCCCTCTCTGTGGCTAGGATACGATTTTGGCACGGGAGAAAGTGAGTACCCAGAAACACAAATTTGTGTGTGCGGAGGAAAAGTTCCTGCACCCTACCATTCCCTCTGTGAGTTCTTGTGAGTCTTTGTGATTTCTAGTGCTGTTCCCTTCCCATCTGTCCAGGAGTATCCCAGACAGGACTTTAATGTCGCCGTCCCCGTTATTGTTAAGACTGGTTTTCTGCACACAACAGCTATTCCTTCATTTCTTGCTTAAAAGGTTGCTGACAGACAGATCCTCACATAAGAACAAGGCTTTGTCTGGTTTTGAAAATAGGAATCGCTCCAAAGCTGCATAAAAACCAAAACCCTTCCCCTTCAGCTCTTCTGCCTGCTTAGTCTTAAGAATTTATGATCGCTCCCAGGAATTTATAAATACTCTGAAGGTAATCTTGAGGTATTTCTCACCTGGTGCGGTGTCTCCCCCTCTGCCCCTTGTCCTGGTAGATGCACAGACCCAGACACTGGATAGCGGAGCTCGCTCTTAGAATCATTTTCTGAGAGGGAGAAGATAAACAGGACACTTTAATAAGATAATCTTCCACTGTGCATATTTCAACACCAAAAAAAAACCCCAAACAGTACAAGGAGTGAGGTGGAGACGATATCATTTTGTAGAGCTGGGCCAAGCAGGGTTCCAGTTTCAGAGGCTGCTGGTTACTGAAGCTGTGGGGAGCTCTGCTCCATTTCTTCTCTCCTCTTTTACTGGCAGCAAGATGCAATCAATAAAAGGCTGAAGGCGAGCAGTCACCATAGGCAAGCCATTCACTAACATTTCCACTGTAGGATACGTAAGCAAAAGAAGCGACCCATTTTTGCACAGAGGAGCACACTACAGCCAGTTCATTTACTTCTGAGGCCATTGCCTCTTCTCTGGAGAACTTTACTGTTTGGGTGGACACACCAGTGACGCAGAACACCAGCGTATGGGAAGATCTCCTCAAAGAAACAAAACACTTCCTTGAATGCAACTGCCTGAACTAAGAAATCATCAAACCCATGACGCTGCCCAAGGAAGTCCATCACAGCAGCCCTTTTACACGTTACACGGATGGATCGAAGCGGAAGCTAATTGTCAGGGGAACAAGATGCGTGAGACGTGCTCTTTTTTCTACTTATCAAGGGGGACAAAATGACAACTATACTACTAAAAATCAATTCCCCTGCCACGGGGCTTGTTTTGACTAGCCACCCTTGGCAATTTGCTTCTGCTCTTTTAGAGACACGAGCACAGGTCAGCGTCACAAAGACGTGCTGGGAAAACCAGTTAGTATCTCCACAGGGAACTGAATGGGCTGTGTAGATGTGTCTAAGAAAACACATGTCCTGAGTCATCCAAAAGGAGGTTCTGGGGAAAAAATTTAAAAGGTGTCAGTCGATGTTGGTTGACACATCCTGTTTCCCAAAGAGTAAGGCTCAGCCGTGATGTCAGAATCCGCTACCTGAGCTACAACAGCCCAGATACGTGGAAGTCCTTGAAATTTCACATCTGGTGCAGGTGGTGCAGAAAGCTAACAGTTACGCTTTAGCCAAGTACCTGGTCTTCAGGGACTTCTCCTCTGACTAAGAGCAAACAGCCTGGCCAACCAAAAATAATTCTGGCAATCTGCCTCTTTCAGTGGCTGAAAAGCTCTGCTGGTCCAAAACCAGAATTGGAACTGGTTCCTGAAATAAAAAATTGCCTTTAAGGCAAAGGGGAGGGAGAAGCAGACCATTTACAAGGCAAAGAACATACTTCAAGGAGATACACAAAAAGGTCTGATGGAAAAACGAGGTACAAGAAAACTTCAGAAATCACGGGTACCAAAAGCTGCTCTGCCTATCCTAAGATACCGTAAGGCCTCTCTCTTAACTCTGGACTCCTAAGCTGCCACAAAAATCACAAAAATCTCTAAGTTTTTTCTCTGAAACAGCACATTAAATAATTTACCTTTTTTTCTTTCTTCATAGGTATCAATTTTTTTCTTTATGTCAACTCTAAATTCCTTAAATATCTCTTTCAGCACTGTGAGGTTATCTTCTTTAATTATCACAAGTCTTTCCATTTCCAGGAAGACCTGCAACATTGACTGGTAAAACAAAAACACATAACCCAAGCTCAGAGTGACCTTCAATAACTGTAGTACCAGCACTTCTGAAAACAGCAGAAGATACCACCCTCATTCCCAGAGACGGGTCAGCTACGGACCAATTTCTTTTTCCTCCCAACTCAAACTCAAGAAACACAACAATGAGGTTAAGACTTTGTTCTGACAGCGCAAAGCACTGACGTGGGTAACAACACGGCATCCTGGTAGGCCCCTGTGTTCAGAGGAAGTGCTCTTAAGCCATTTAGCTTTTCTGTGACGTTTTACATTTTCTACTACAGAAAAGGTGTTCAGGGCTAATTTTGTTTTTTAAAGCTCAATAGTCCACCAAGTTGGAGGTAAGGCTGCTAATTTTCATGCAGGCATCGCAATACAAATAGTACTTTTAAGGATGCTTCTTAATAATACCAAGTTTTATAACACTGTTCACTATTTACAACACAAGTATTAAACTAGCTCATGAAACCTCTTAATACTTTCGCGGGGGAGTTAAGAAAATGCTGTTACCCCAAATTACAGCAAAGAAGAAAATACACCCAATGACACAAAAAAAATTGTGGTTGAACTCACATTAGAACTTCATTTTCTGTCTCCAAAATACTGTTTTTTCTCCAGCAAACATGACTCTTCCCAGATACAGCACACGTACAAATGGCTTATAAAAGTCAAGAAAAGACAAAAGGAAGACCATGATGGACTTTGCAAGAAAAGATTAGGTGACAGGCAGTGGAGAGAAAATAGAAACAGGAGAGCAAAAAAGCACAGAGAAAAGATAAAATGTGAAAAAAGAGGGTCCATTCTTTCACAGAGCAGCTATCAGCAAACATCACAATCCTTTCAACAACTGCCTTTAGTGAGAGCAGACTGCTTCTCTTTCCCCTCTTCTCACAAGAACTAGCAGACTCTGAACTTGCAAGAAACTTATCAAAATCACTTTGCATACAGCATTATCCTGGAGCTTGTTCTTTGGTATTTTTTTTTGGAGCAGTAACTTCACGCTCTTCACATCGTCTGAAGCCAAGTCCTCTGCAATTTCATACAGCAGTTGTCTGGCAATAAAGAGCAGAAAAAGGCCAACTAAGAAATCCATGAGAAGTAAACACCACAATTACACATTTAAACCGCAAAATTTAAAACTCACAGTGGCAGGTATTCACGCTGAAGTAAGTACAGTTGTGCTGGGATATTCATAAGGCCATAGTGCAGACAGAAAACAAGACAGCACAGGACAGAACTGCCGTGCTTTTTGCACGCAAAGGTTTACAACTTCTGTGCTCACCTGTAGGCTGACACCTTTGCCCTGCCTGGGATCTGAAGCTCTCTCTCCACCTTCGCTCCGCTGCAGTCCAGGTGGGCAGCCAGGATGTCCCTCCGATTGATCCGGTAGAGCAGCTCCCGCAGGAAGGACAGGTTCCCCTCACTGATCATGTCTTTCTCCTGCAGCGCTTCTAAGAAGGCCTTGGGCTCATGGATGGCTTCCAGCCTCCTCATGGGGATGTGGTCCACGCTCAGGAACTTCAGAGCTGCCAGGTTGTCTGTGACCAAAGCCTCAGAAATGTGAAAAAGGAGTTTCTGGAAGTCTGTACTCATTTCACATCAAGATTCGGATCTAAACACAAACAGAAGTTGATTTCATTTGTCAGTGACAGTAGTGCAACAACGTGATAGAAAAGGTATCACACCAGGTAGAGCAGACCAAAATAAATCCAGGCAATCAAAAGTACTTCAGCAGACAGAGGCTGTAATGCAATCACAGCTTTGATGTTTAGCTCTTCTGGTTCTCAAGACTTCACAAGGAATATAAAAAACTCTGTAGTAAGTGAAATTGTCCGAGAAAGTCACAGACCATTCATGCTTCCTATGGTGTGTCTAGACAGCAGGAAGTATGGATATACAGGACGTACAATCCCGGGAGGCTGCTGCCGTTTCGGTTTCATTTTGGGTTTGTTCTTCGGCGTGGGGGTTGATGCCATTTGGGAGCAAGAACTATCTGCAGTTCTGAAACACAGACTATGCGGTAAATGAGACTGCCAGGTTTTACACCACAACAAAGATAAAGGTTTTAGATCATGACAAAGATATGGGTCCACGTGGGTAGAACTCTTCTAAACTATCTGGCTTCTCCTTTCTTTATACACTGCTTCTGACCCTGGTCAGCATAGCCAGGGCACCTCTTCCTGTTTTGGATTATCTGCATCAATTAAAGCTCGGTTCCCAGCTCTCAATCATTTCGTAATACTCAAATAAAATACAGATCATGTCAACCCCTTTTAAAAACGTCAGGACAATTCTTGTCAAACTAGCTCTGTTTTACTGAGCATCAAACACCATCTCCCTTCTCCACCACCACCTCCATCAACTTTAGAAATATTAAACTTTGCTTACCGGTTCAACTTTTGAGCACAAGAGAAAATAAGAAAATACCCAGCGCAAGCTTTCCAACTGTCTCACCCTAACACTTAAAAGTCTTGCCTCTGCTGTTTCTCCAGTAAGAGAACCATTTGCCACTTCATTCCATCTACCTTAAGTCTAAGACACTCAGGAATCTCTGAAGAGAAAGTCTATAGAAACGCAGCCAGTCAAGTTCTCTTGCCCTGTTAACCTCACTGGACACAGGAAAAGTTGACAATAGCAAATCAAAACTCCCTACTCTTACACTACTGGAATATTAGGAAACCTATTTTAATGTTACTGCTTCTTGAGGGTTTGGCCTGGGCCTGCCACGGAACGCTGAGAGATGCCCTTTAACCGCTCTCCCTCCTCAAACGGGAAGGAAAAGAAAATGAGGCACAGAAAGCTACGGACTGGAAAACAAAACTAAACAGCTTTAGTAAAAAAACAGTAAAAAACCCCTATATACATACATACATACATACATACGTACATATATAAAACAATATCAAAGTTGACTCCCTCCCCGAGAGCAACCCCCACTCACACTGGAGAGCAGACGGCACCGGGGCAGCCCCAGGCTCAGCAGCAGAGCGGAACCAGGCACAGGGGCTGGATTCAGGAACTCGGGATCGGGATCAGAGGCACATGGTGGGACAGAGCCCTCCTCAGATGGCGGCCATTGAAGAAGAACCTTAACTCCCGTGACTCCTCAGTTTTATACTGAACATGACGTATCAGAATATGGCGTAATATGGAATGGAATGCTCTTGTTGGCCAGCTGTCCTGTCTGTTACTCACTGGAGGCACCACCTTTTTACTTCCTTATGACCCTTTTACTTCTTCCCGGCATGCCCAGCATGGCACACAACGTGCAGCAGTGACCTCGGCCATTACAGGAATAAGTACAAGCAAAAGCCTCTCTGCATTTCTGTCCTAGGCAGTAACTACAAATCAGGTGGTATCACTTCTAGTAGCAGACACTGTCTGCAAAACCACGCTGCCAACTCCAGAAAGTGTAGCCTTGCAAGTGGAGACTGAGCTGAAAAGTAACATCACTACACAGAATTGGTTCTATTTTGCTCAATCCAGGACACTGCTACTGTAAATCTGTTAATGTTCCAATCGCAGGGCTAGTAACTCCAGAGTAGTCCAGCTGACTAACTCAATCAGTCCTACTGGAAATATATTTAAAATAAAAATAGCAGACAATTGCACTTCTCTCTCCTCAAAGGACTGTGCTACAGCAAAGCTGTACCTTGTTGTGGCGTGCCCTTGCCCATGGTCAGCGTTCTGTTAGTTAGCAAGAATGAACATACGATTGAATCTTAAACCTTTATCTACCAAAACCCCCTGATACAACAGCAAAACATGCACGGCGGTGCAGCACATACAACTCATGCTCCGCTCCTAAATACTGTTTTCTTTAAATTCATTCGAACTGCACTTTTCAGCAGACTAGAACCCATACCGTTCAGCAGGTATCACCACAAATCATATGTGATTGAATCATATGTGCTTAACCTCACGACTCGGTGATCTCAGATCAATTTTATATTTTTATACCTGCATAGGAAAGAGAAGAATACTTTCTTGGTAGCTAGTTATGAAGTTACCTTCTTTCTCACATAAATCTAGCCTTTTAAGATACAAGGCATGCGCTTAGAAAAGTGAATCTTTGTGGAAAGGGGAATTTTCATTGTAATATCTTAAAGCTCTAAGTTTCAAACCCACAAAATTATTGCAGTTAGAACAGATATGCCAGCTATGCACTACATTCAAGTTTGTTTGTAAATACAGGCAGCACACTAAAATAATGTTTAACTGCTTCTGTCTTTTTCTTCCACTTTAATAAAGACACAACTAATACAGCAAGTAAGAAAAAAAAAAACCGAAACAACTTTTACATCACTTACATGGGAGGACAGGCTGGAGGACTGCTATAACAAAGAAAACGAGAGAGCCATGGCCTTTAATTTCCAGGAAAAGTACTGTCTTTTGTACTATGACCTGTGTAGTCACATGATTTATAAAAAGTGCAACAGTTTCCTACTCCACCTATCATGGTATTGGTTTCAGGAAATCAATTATTACAGTGCTTGCTTGGAAGAAAGTTGGTAAACGAGCCCCAAAAGCAATCAGATTCTGCTTTTTTTTCAAGGTGACACACAATGCAGCACCACCGGCACTTTCTAGCACACAGCACAGCTCCCTACATTTGCTCCCACATATAAATCCTAACAAAAACAGAGTGAGGGAAGGGTGAATGAATTACACCCTCCCATTTTAAAACATCTCAGCCCCACTGTCCTGCTGTGTCACCAGATTTCCACGACTTACTCCCTTCTCTTAATTCCCTCTCCAATTCACGCTAGCTTGTTTTTAACATGCACTTTAATGGAAGATTATTTCCTAAATTAAAAAAAGTCAGCTATCAGCGTCAAACTCAGTAGCAGTACAGACTGAATATCAGGAACTGAAAGGCTAAACATTAATTTTAAACAATACATGTAAAATACTTCCACATTTACAAGATAATTTAAGCAATAATTAGCTTCTGGCATTTTCACCCTCTTGGAAGAATGAAATTCTGCTTTCAACGATAAGGCTCCCAGCATGATCTGCTGGTCACCAGCATTTTCCTTGCGGCAGGAAATACATGATCAGCAATCAGTACAGCTACCAGACTCTCTGAAGCTTGTGAAACCAGCTGTATGAAGAAAGGCAGGCATAAGAGCTGAAATTTGTTAAAATTGTGCAAAGAAAACAATCGTTCATTGATTTCAACCTACCTACCTTTATAAAGTCAAAATTTCAGCACACCATTTGATAGACAGAACGAGGTATACAGATTTCTTCCAAAAGGCACATGGTAGGAACAGTTCGGCAACACAACTGACTGACTTCACCGGCACGAGTTCATCCAGAGGCGAGGAGCAGCACAGCGGGACGCCACCAGCACGATCTGATCTTCAGGTCCGAGGTGGTTGTGCCTCCATGTCATCCCACGCCTCAGCGCCTCTCTTCCTGCAGCAGTTCCTGTGTTTCAACTGAATCAAGTCTCCTTAAGGCAACACAGCTGCAGTTTGAAAGAGGAAGCACGCTGTGATCAGCTATTTGCGGGTAAGACCAAGCCCAGGCTGGCTCTTTCCAGACAGATGCCTCTCCTGTTGTGCACCAGTTTCAAGCACAGCCCTCCTTGGCGCTGTTCTTCCTCTATCTTTACTGTTTCACTTCTTACTTCTTCCTCTCCCACCCTCCCCAAAATGTTCCCATCCTTTTGTTAACTTACAGTCCCTCCATTTCCCCTCAGCTCCCCCGCACCCTGGTTTTGTCCCGCTGGTTTCCTCTAGAACTGCCTCAGTGACCCCGTCTCCTCCTTGTACAGCAGCCTGCCCAAATTCCTTCTCTCCCAGAAAGGCTGGGGCTACACCTGCTCAGCAACTGTGGTGGCTGTGGCCTCTACTGGCACGAGGTAGGACACAAAAACTGACTGTCAGGAAGGACAGGATACCAGAGACCTGGGGATGTTACCAATTCCACTTTAAGATCACGATCTTCCCAAGACAGCGACTTCCCCAAGAGAAAGTCTTTTTACACCGGTTCCACTTAAATCTGCCTAAACAAGGGTTAAACAAACCCTTCTTTAATTCTGTAGGTGGAGAGCACATGCATACGTGCGTATGCTTCTGCACACTGTCGGTAAGCCTCAACAGAAACCAACCACACCTTTGTTTGGTTCAGGCCATTTCTTTCTGGCACAGCTCTCTATCACTAGTCACACTGAAGGTGTACGGTGCAGACAGCAAGGAGCAACAAATACCTTGGTTGTAAAAAACCCACCCACACTTCCCCAAGGACATGTTGCAACACACCACAGGAGATGACACACAAACCTCCAACAGCCTCGCTGCCCGTAGCTGCAGCTCCAGGGCTAACCCTGCCCTGCCCTGCTCTGCCCTGCCCTGGGGCTCCGGCTGGCAGTGCCCCGGCACAGCGTGGAGCGAGCGTGACAGCAGCAGCCCTGTGAACACAGCCTCAACAGACACAGCAACATGCTCACACTGAGTGGAATAAACCACAGCAGTGTAAACTGTATTTGAACAAACCTTATTATGAGCAAGGGAGATTTCATCAGTCTTTTATACTCCACAAGCATGGATCCCTCTCACCAGGGAATCAAAGCAGCCACCAGCTTATTTTCTTCCGACTGCCTTTACCTACCTATGATTTAGCTGGAGATTACCTACGCAGAAGTCTACAGAGAAAGCAACACAGTGTGATGATGTTCTCTGCCTACCAAACTCAAAAAAAAACCCCCAAGATCTCCCAAAACACGGTCAAAACTGTTGTCAGTGTTCACTCCACATGAGAATCCAATTGTTACCTAAACATGTAGGAGTGCACCAAGTCTGAACAGTAATTGCCAGCCAGAAACTTCATGATTCTATCACAATATGTTATATATTCTGCCAACAGACAGAACATTTTCTATGGGTGGCACAAAAGTGACTTCACGTGTGGCAGCCGTGCTAACTCAGAATGTGATGGGCCAACGTAACTATCAATTTATTGTGATAAAAAGCGATGATCATGTTTTGGCAAACTGGCTGCATTTGAATGCTGTGTAGGATGCAAAACGTCCCTCCCAAAAATCCTGGGTAATGTAAGCTGAAAATCGTGACCAACAGCACCAGACAGCCCTCTTCAAAAATCTTCACCCTAATTTACAGCTAGTAACCATAATTAACAACCAGTGTTTTGCTGAAATACACGAGGCTTCACTTCAGCTTGAACAGCCATGCAGTTCAAACCCCACCGCATCATATGGCCCAACAAAGTGCAGGGGCCAGTCAGAAACAAAGACAAGCCTTACCCCAGTACGTAATTTTTATCTCACCAAGCTCTTAAAAAGAAGAACGAATTTAATGCAGTAACAAACAAGGAGGATACAGACAAACACAGGAAGGGCTCAAACAAAACATCATCTCAACTCACAAAATACTCTGTGAGAAGCTTAACTAACAAGGACCCTCATTTCTCATACGGCTGCATTTCAGATCTTAAAATGAGAAACGATAACTAGAAAATTTAATGCCTAACAAAATTAATCAATCTGATAAACTGATACAGATACCCTGCCATATGCTGTATTTTACAGTGTGCAAATCTTCTACGTTTTCTTCAAAGAAGTGACTGGGAAATGACAATTCACAAAGTTTCACAGAAGGAATACTACACAGCATTTTGGCTTCACTCAGTTTTGGAACGATCTCATTGTACACGAGGTTTGTGTTAGCCATTAGACGGTATCACTGTGTATCGTGGAACAAATCACTAATTTCCATAGCTAACTTGTTCTCCATCAAGTTAAACAGAAATCAGATATAGAAGAAATCCTCTTACTACTTTTTCTCCTCTTCATTCCCACTTTTGTCTTTCTCTATGAACATAGCCAGTGAATTTATAGACAGGATCTAAAATTGTTAGCCTACGAAAATAGCACATTGACCAGATCATTAACAATCACGATTTAAACACCAAAGACTACACGCAACCCTTGTGCTGTCAGAAAAACACTTTTTCTATCTGCAATCTGTGCAGGTACAAAAACATTTAACGTGATAGAAGCATGCTTCTCCCAACCCTGATAACTCTGAACATAGAGCTGATGTAAATAGCTAGCAAAGGGATGGTTTTAATTGTGTCCTCTCCATTTGCACAGCTTCTTTGGCACACAATTGATAAGGCCGTGCCCTGAAGCTAACAGTTCCCTCAAGGTTCTGGGTAACTGCCTTAAAACAGGTAGTGTGGTCAATCGCATTTAAATCAAATGTGCTGAGAAATGTATCTTAAAAGCCTCGACGCTGCTGTGAAGGAGGAGGGTCTCTAGGTATTGGGAATATCAATTTTCTTCTCAAGGTGTAGGCTGGTTGGGGCATCTGCTTCTTGGTCCCCAAGCGGTCAACACGTCTGCCTACATCTTCATTAACTTCTGTAAGGATTGACAAAATATCCTCACCCCTACAGCCGGAAGGAAAAAAAAAAAAAAACCAGAAAAAAAAAAAAGAAGGAAAAAAAAGGACTTATTAATGAGCAGATGGCACTCCTTTCAACACCTCCCAGATATTTTTACCTAAATCCACTCAAGAAACAGATGACTCTGCCTTAAAGAATACAGACGAGAGGTTTTGAGGTTTTTTTATAATAAACTTCACATTCTCCAGATTCTCTCCATGGTACTAGCCAGTGTGCCAAGCAAACAAATCATCAGTTCAACTGATTTTGTCCATCTCAGAACATGGGTTAGTGTTCCTATGTGAATTTGCCTTTGGAGAAAAGGAAAAGAGGCAAGTTCCTCCTATTTTTTCATGGAAGAGCTTAGCAAAGTATTTACCTTGGTACCAGCAACTGTAGCTTGCTGCACAGGGCCTGAATATACCAAGCACCCTGTTCAATGTGTCGGAAAGAGACGTATCCATCAATTGTGGCCATGCCTAGGAGGAAATCAGCCTCTTCGGGAATACTTTCAGAAGGAGAAACACTGTGCTGCGTGGAAGGCAAGCCGGGGTTTTGTGCATCAGCTTCGACATAGACGGGACGCTGGATCTCTTTACCCTGGCATGCTTGGATAAAGAAGAGTTTGGGTTTTTCAGCCAGCTGTGGACATTCCTTGGCAGTGAAATGGGACATGATTCTACGGATTGATATAAGTTTCTCATCTTTCCCATAGATTGCTCCCGACTCTCCATGAGATAGGATACAACATACGAAACAGTCCCTGTCTTTGTGAGCTTGCAAATTCTGCCAAGCTCGCATGAGCTCTTCAATCTCCTGCGATGTCCGATCTGTGTACGTCGTCACATCCAGACCAAGCCATGTGAATACTCGCTCCAGTTCCTCTGGAATCAAAAGAAAGAAAAGGAAAAAATGAGGCAGTAGAAAACCATTTGATGAAGCCACTATGCAAGCTAATCTGGACCAGGAAAGACCTGACACTTCTGCAGATTCACCCTCACACTAGTATTAACTAAAGGTTAATTGGAATAAAAAAAATTGCTTCAGGTGAAACACAGAGTTCCTGGGCTTTACTAGAAGTTTTCAGAAAATACAACGGTACTTTATAATGTATAATGACACACTAAGTGAGGTCACAAATGACACTTGAAAATACCAGGAATTCCACCCCGAGTTTCAGAGCAGGTATTTCAAAACCTTCCTCATATCATTATTTTCCAGTTGCAGTTTTGACCAGTAGAGCTTCATACCCAAGAGACAAACAGAATTAACAGAATAAAGTAAGAAGTACACACAGAGTTGCTTCATTATGAAATTTTGCATTATATTAAGTAGAATGATGGTTTGGTTAATTTTAGTTCCTTACTACAGATACAGATAAAGGCAAAGTAAAATGAGATTCTTAAAATGATTCAAGAATGATCCAACTGCATCAGAGACTCAGTGGTTATTCATCCTTTAACCCTTTCTCCCCTAGGATACACAAAGGACATAATTTAACATAAATCAAACATTTTACTCTTCATCAGCTAACTAAAATAGAGACAATAAAATACAGAGCAATACTAGACAATCAACTCACGGGGAAATAGAGAGAGTAATCCTCCAAAAACCTCACTTCAGTAACTTACCAGCATCTTTGCAAGAACCCTTCCTCTCCAGAAGAGATCCACCAAAGTGAACATTATTAAAAATGAGACAAAATCCTCTGTGTGGTCCATCCATTTTGTAGATTGTCATCTTCTGTAGAAAGGAGAGGGAAAAACCTTCCAGCCTCAAGGAATTCATTCATCTCTCCTTAACACGTCTCAAAACTGGCATCCAAAAATGAGAGGGACCTAAGGCTGCGGATTACTTTTGAAAAGCTGGAACTCAGTGGTGCCTCCTTATGTGCAAAGAGAGGGGTGAAGCCTCAAGCACGCTCTGTCACCACACTATCAAGCTGCAGAGGAAAGGTTTAGCAGCTGGGCTGCCAAAGGGAGGATTGACCAGACCAACTCTGCAATCTGAACTGGTGACGAGGATAGAAGTCTCCAACTGTTTCCAATGTCACAACAATATTTTAACTTCAGATGGCAGAGAGTTCAGTCAAACTACAGGATGTTAGACATCTGAGTTGTTTTTTTGGGTTGGTTTTTTTTTGAGAGTAGTGATGAATACCTGGAGCAAGTAGTTCAAATTGATCTACTGGAAAGGGGAGGAAGCAGAACAGAGATCTCAAGTGTATAAACTTGCCACACTACCAGTTTTGCTAAGACTTAGAAGTTACCTCCCACTCTTAAGCCTTAAGACTTCTTAAAGTTGTCACAAAAACCTCAAGCACCATTTCTTCAAGGTCAACCTTGGGTTGAAATCAAGAACTCCCACCTCTCCAGTTCCTTTCTGCTCACAAGAGAGAGCAACAAACATCTGCTTTCGTGCATTTTAGTAGAACAAAATGAAGGCAGCAGTCCAAGCTTCTCCAACAGCATCAAAAAGTACTTTTCCTACAGCAGTCTGAATATCAGGTGATGGAAGATGTTATAGCACAGACCTTCAAGATATCAAATAGCTCTAAACAAATGCGGCAACTTGCTCCCTCAATATCCATGCTCATCCGACGGAGGGAGATGGAGGGAGAATTCTGCAGTTACACTGCTGTACAAGGTTAAAAAGTGCACAAAAGGCTTCTAAGGGAATCTCACAAAAAGGGATCTTTTCTCCCGTACCAAGAACACTGGTTTATTGAGGAAGATTGTTGCATGCCTGCAACAGCTTACTAGAAACTCTTGCCTTCTTTTATCCTTCTCACAAGGTCTTTGCAGGCTATCCCTTCCCACTTTTAATTTCAAGATGCCTTAAGCTTTTTCTAAGCCATATGCAGAAAGAGACAACTGTGAAACCATGTCTGTCTCCATGTCTTGCACGTTCTGAGGTCCCTTCCAACCCCTACCACTCTGCAATTCTGTGATTCTGCTGCCATCTCCAAAGCACAAAACTTAGGAAAATGCCCAATGTTTTGCCTGTATCAGGAATATAAGCAGATGCATTGATGTGTGGATAACTTCAAAGGTACTATATGCCTGTTCTGCCTCCACCACACCTTTCAATATCGGTAAGTTTTCGGGCTCCAAGGTTAAAATATTCTCTGAACTGTTCCAGTTGATCAGGCAACTCAAAAAAGGTCACAGGATACAAGACATCTCATATGTCCTTGCATGGTAAACGTCATTACAGGGATGAAGACCTCACACACCAAGTTATTCAAAAAGAAGGATTTAAGAAATTGTCTCAAACCTTGCTCTCATTTTCTATACTGCTGAATTCTCCAGGCAGCTTTGGGTTAATTTCGGAGAAGCCTTGTGTAAGACTAGCTGCTTTATTACCTAGAGAAAAAAAAACATATAGATATATTCATGAAAGGAAATCCAGTGTGGGCGGATGTAGTGAAAAGTAGTTTAGCTGAAATATAACACTCTTTGTATTTGAAATACTGTTTCATTGAAAGGAACAATTTCTCCATGACATAGCACCGTCACATTTGAAGGATTATTTTCTGGATATGTCTCCAGTTACTTTTGTTATACAGATATTTGTGATGAAGGCAAGGTTTCTCTTCGTATTTGTATTGTGGAACAGAGATATTCATGGTACAAGGATAGATTCTACCCAAGATATACAAATGAATTTTTCATTCAGAAATCAGCTTCGAAATAAACTGTATTGTAAGAAGGACCTGTGACATTACTGGTGAAGTTCCCATTACAGACCTCTGTTTTTTTGTTCCCTAATTACTGACAGTAGCCAACTACCAGAGCAAGACACCGCTGACAGAGCTTGAAAGTGTAAAAATACTCACAGATGTTGTACCGGTGTATTTTGCAGCTGGTCAATTTGATGTGGAGTCACAAAGATGTATGCAAGCTACCCACCATTATTTGTACAGTATCTTTTCAGAGATCTGATCCAAAATGTAACTTTATTTGTTGCTGCTTTATTTACTACTTCTGCCCTAAAATGCTTGTTTCCTTTTGTAAAAATCATACACTATTTATTGCATTCAAAACACCCATCTCTGCCATGCAACACTCCTAAGCTCTTCAACATAACAATCTACACAGGAAAAGAAGTCACAGGTAAAATCCTGCACCCAGAAAATTAACGTATCACTTTTATAAACAGTCATGGTGTTGCATTCTCGTGTCCTCTCAGGGATATTTAAACTGAAAACCTGCTTTTTGTATTTTCAGGAAAGAAATCACCTTTTTGCTTCTAATTCGACCAGTTGCTATTTCACTTCCCAAAAAGCGCATTAGTTAGTTTCTAGTAAGTGACCGACAAAGTACACAGAATTTGCCAATTTTCTCTTGTGTCTTATATATAAGAACAGAAATCCTTCAAATCTATCTGTGAAGAACGCGAAAGATCCTTCCAAGAAGACAGCAAGGTGTATGTGTTGCACTAAACCACACACTAGAAACTTCCCAGAGAAAGTGAAGGAATGCAGCATTAAACATACAGGGAATAAAAACCAAACATATTTTCAGAAATTCTTACCATTGTTATTAGAACCGACAGATTTGATTGAGATCTCCTATTTTTTGAGTGGGGGAAATACCACGTTAACAATCATTATTATATATGGTACGTTTTCATCATGATTTTAGCAAAATAGGCTTAATGCAAAGCTCTTAAAGTAGTGAGTACAAAAGATACTGAATTCCTGACAGCAGCAAAGCATTTAATCATGAAATTATGAAAGACTTCCCCACTTACAGAAAATCTCACAGAGCTGGAAACAACTATGTTTTCTCTTAGGGATAAAGGGAAACAGAAAAGAATTTCCTTTCACTTCCAAATTATCTGAGTGAAAATCGTTATAACTAGTGATTCTAGTACTGCCTAAGAGACACCTTCTAGCAGTAATTGTCAATGAATTATTATGCAGCATGGAAAAAGCATATAAGCTCTCACCACTTCATCATCCTCATGAAAAGTGTCTTAATCTTCTTTTAAAATTCTTCTACATCTATGGTTTCTTAATAAAATGGCACTGATTTTCTTATTGTGCCAAGTGCCATTCAAAAAAGCTTTCCCGAACCCGCTGCACATGTAGAGCAAATACAGCTCCAAGTCCAGTACCGCAAACCCTTCTGATAGTAACCAGCTCATTTTCCTCAGCTCTTGTCTACCAGAACTTCACTCGCAGGAAGTATCCTTAGAAAGATCGTTGTTTTACTTAACTCAGAACTGGGTTAAAACTTCCTCCCTTCCTGTCCTCTTTCCCAAAAAAGATATCAGTTTCAGCCCTGATAAGTTTCCCAGTCAGGGTCCCCATGCAGCTGCAGGAGGGGTTTAACTGATCCAGAACTAGTGCACTGAGAACTACTTCTTTTAGCAGCAACAGTTTGGACTGATCATCCAAGTACTGTGTTAACCTTTAGAGAGAATTTAGTGATCAGCCAACACTTTAAAAATCAGCATCAACTGACCGACCCATTCTCTAGAAAGCACTTTTCTAGCCTCTTCTCTCACTCACCTCTCTTTCTAAGATTATTTTTTCCCAACTGCACATGACCAATAGCAGTATGTTTGACTTCCACTGTTCAATACTACATGCAGCTGCATTTCTTACAAACCGGAAAAAATATGCTTGTTCCCTTCCTAAACCAAGTAAGAAGATGTAACAAAAATTTTCACAGCCAATATGGTTTCAAAATAAAGGCAAGGAAAAAAATCAACCCCCTCAACCACTAAAACCCAAGCGATCAGTGTACCTGTGGGGAAGCGAATATTCTGTCTCCAATGTGAGACAGTGAAGATTCCTTGACTGGCAGAGTGTTCTCCTGCTGAGGCAGAGACACTAAGAGCAGAAAGAGATTAAATGAGAAAAGCTAAGTGCATTTTAGTTAAACCAGTCTGAATCTGCACACTAGGCAAATACAGATCTTATACTTTACTGACAGATGTATTAAGATAGAAAGCAACTTTGAAACACACTCAGAAAGCACAGGGAAATGGAACCCTTGACACACTGGGTAACCTCACACCCACCAGGCAGACGGCTTTGTATTTCCCAGAATTTGTTTCCCAGTGCTTAAATAAATGGAAATAGAACTTCTTTCCCAGTACAAACTTTCTGTTTCCCAGCCTGTTCTGTGTGTGCTGGACTGCTCTGTGCGGCCACAGATATTCCGGCGTGTCCCTAAGAGAGTTCAGGTCGGAAGTAACACAAGCTGGGGGCTATTATGCCAAATTAGTGTGTGAAGATGAGAGATCCCACTCTGGCTCCTGTTCCAGCAACGCACACAAAGGACCTTGAGACTGAGTTGCCCAGACCCTTCTAGTGTTTCCTGCATTTTAGCGAACCCACTCCCTTACTCTGGTGTTCTCACCTTTTGTCCTTTTGTAGTGGTTTACTGTTTCCAGGAGATCAGGTGAAACCTTCATACAGATTTCCTCCAGCACCTGTACATTGTCTTCAGCTAAAAGGCCCTGCTTTTCCAATAAAATCAGCAATTCCAGAGCGGACTGATGGCCAAAATGACAGAACAAAATATAGTTACTGTTCCTTAGAACTCAACAACTACCTCAGCCCTGTCTGCCTCAATCACTCACATCCTGCCATCAAGGTCCAGCCAATTCTACATCACTGTGGGAGATGGAAATGTTGCTCCATGAAAAACTACTGGTAGCACTATTATTTGCTTTAGTCTTGGTTAAATAGATTCACCCAAAACATATCAATGACGCTTGGCTTCGAGAAGGCCTTGTTGCCGTGAAATGGTGCTAACAGCATATGGACAGGAATCTCCTTTGTGCATGGTTCAAGCAAGGCAAATATTTGATTTGTCACCCGTTTATGATCTAATCCAAGACTGTGGACTGTCACGCCTTGTGGACCTTGGCACAAAGCACCAAATTCCACACCTACCTGTCAACGGCTTCTTCCTTGCTAACCCTATAAATACTGATTAGTCTAGCTGCAGATTCTGTCCTACTCAGACAAATACTTTTCCTCCTACTTCTCCTCCTCCTCCTCCCCTTCCCACCATATACACATTTGGCTGTATCCTCACATACAAGAGTTATCCATCGCTTTGGAAGATAGTTTTGCAGGAGGAATATGATTTCCGTCAACATCTCATTGGTAATGTTCTCTGACAATTCATATAGCATCTGCCTGCAACAGAGATCCAGTGAGATAAAAGCAGAACACTGAAAAAACTAAAAGCAATCTCAGAATTTAAAAATGGAAAGGGAAACAGTATGGCATAGATAGCAGTAATGGAGAGAACTGAATCCCACGACAAGCTTACCTGTAGAGAGACACTCTTCCTCTCACATGCAGACATTCTTGCACCTTCTCCTTGGTATAACCAAGTTTCCTGAGCAAGGAGTGACATTTAATTCTGTATAAGAGTTCAGCTAGTAGGAAAGTATCTTCTTCATTCAGATATTCCTCAGCCATGAGAAGCTGAAAGATGTCCACTGCTGACTTCACATGTTCTAGCTTTTTGAAAGGGAGCAAGTCAGCACAGAGAAATTTTAGTGCTGCTACATCTTCAGACACCAGATCTTCATCAATAAGCAGAAGCTGCTGATGGAACTTCAAGCTGAAATCACACTCCATGTTGCTGGAACCAACAGTCTCTCTGCCTGAAAATCGAAAGCAAACACTAGTCACACTTGAATCTCCTGTAAAAACAATCTTTGTAATAAAATTTCATCTGACAGTTTTTTGGAAGCCCTGAATTCTCTGTACAAGAAAGGTTTCCCTTTAAATAAATTTGAAACTTCCTTCCTTTGCCAAACACAAGACTACAACAAAGACTAGATTGGGCAGAAGCTGTGAACAACCCAGCCTAAATCTGAAGTTAGCCCTGCTCTGAGCAGAAAACTGTGCTAGATTACCTCAAGGGGTCTCTAAGTTCTTCTACTTCTTTCAAACACCTTCCACATTGACATCTTTGCTTCTCTACAGCATTTGTAGGTGGGAAGAATCCCTGCAGTAACTTATTACAACTCCCAGTGGAGAGAGTGCAGTGGTTCACACGTGTTCCTTGATCTGCAGTCTGAGGGCTCATTCTTCTCTGGCTGCAACAGGGACATGTTCCTCTGCTACAAGCCTGACAACTAAGCAGAAACTGTGGAATACCCATCCACTCCCAGTCGTATCTTGCTACCAAGCTGTGTTTCACACTTGGCATAGGAAAACTCTAAAGCCTCCCTTATAAGTAAATAAGAACTAAAACATAATAGTGCTTAGCACTCAGTCTAAATAGGCTCTGCAGAAGCAACTGAATCTTACTTATGCACAGTAGAGACAAATCACCCTTCCACTATACCAGCTTCTTTTATGCAGCCCAGGCAGTTCTTTTCTACCTGTGAAAGGTTATATATGTGAAAAGGCCATTCTATGATTTAAAAGGTGCTTCAATGCCTTCTGCCCAAATGGACAGGCAGGTCTTCACTCTTTTGTTTAGAGCATCTCAAAGGAGCAAAGCTTTCTACATGAGGGCACACAAGTAAAAATCACAGAAGCAGAGTAGAGACAGAACTTCTGAATCCAAAGCCTTTGAAGCGTATGGGAGGACAGCTCAGAAGATAAACCACAGACGATATCATAGCACGTGGGGGACACAGAGAAAAAACTGTTTCATTTTTGTGTTTGGTGGCAGACAGAAATCAATCCCCAAGTCCAGATGCCCAGTGAGGAAACAAGGTTTGACAGAACCCAGCAACCCTCAATCATATCCTGTCCCTAAGTCACAAGTCAGAGCCTGTTAAAAAAAAAAAAAAAAGGCCAGACTGGTCTTTCCTGTATTCAAACTTACTCTTCCAAAGCTCCATAACTGTTCTTCACATTTCTTCTCTCCTCCTATGAAATCCCAAGTGTTTCAACACAATCTTCCCGTAAGCTGCTATCCAAAGATACCCTGTTTAAGTCTGGAACGCCCTCAGGACCTCTCAACGGATGCTGCACTTCTGTGCCATTTGGAACGTCTTTCCTGCCCCTGTACTGAGCGCAGGCTGGGCTGCCCCTCTCACCCAGCACTACAATGGAAGGAAATAGTGCTGGCTCACCGCCTGCTCCCCCAGTGCTCGGCTGACTGCTGCGCGGTTTGTAGAACCCCTTACCGTTTCACGCATTTTACAGGCCATTTCTAAAATAGCACAAAAAAACCCCAGAGCCCTAAAGCAAAGACGGAAAATGAGCAAACAATCCTTCTTCCAGTAAGGCAAGATGATGCTAAACACCCGGCACTGACACACACGGAGCCCAGGACCTACCACCTCCCCAGGAGCGCCGCAGCTCACCCTGATGTTCACAGCCAGACCCGGCAGGGCATCACCAGGCAGCACATGGACACGCAGAGAAGCGATGGACCCGCGTCTCCAATTTCCTTCAGAGAAGGAAAATCACATAAAACGAAGATTAGCAAGTAACTTTTTCTTTTCCCCAAGTTTTATTGACTGGGCCAATGCCAGACTGAAATACTTGAGAACAATGCAAGCCCCAGCAGGGCAGGCTCCGCCCACAGCCACCAAGCGAGGGGAACTCTAGTCCCCGGCCTGCGGGCAGCCCGGCGGCAGCTGCACCGGAAGGAGGGAGCGGGATTTTGGCGGCGGACTCGGGAGTTGGAGCCTACCCGAGTTGTTTCTCCAGCTCGGCCTCCCCTTTCTCACCTCTTACGTGAACACCGCTCCCTCTCCCGGCAGCTGCTCCGCCGGCGGCCCTCGACGCGGCGCGGGCTGCGCCCTCCCGCTCGCCCGGTGCTGAGTCACGGCGGCGGGCGCGCTTCCCTGCTGCGGGCCGGGAGCCCTGCGCTGGGCCGGCGGCCCGATCCCGGGCGGGAAGGAGGCGCTTTCCGCCGCAGCCGCTCGCCGGGGAGGGGCTGGGGCGGCTGCGAGCGGGGCGGGGACCGGCAGAGCGCGGGGAAGCGGCGCCGCCGGGCCGGGACTACCGGCCCTCGGCCTTGTGCGCTGCCTACCTGTGCCCCGGCCGAGGAGCTTCGCGTCTGGGACGAGATGCGAGCAGCAGCCAGTGATTATTTTCGGTTTCTTCTGTCAAGCCAGAAGGAGGCGACATCGCAAAAACGCTCCACGCGCTTTCGGCAGAAGTCGGAGAGTACTTGCAGGAGAGGGCTTCGACGAGGTTCTCATGCCGGGCTGTCCTCTCCACATCCCGGTCTCGAAAGAGGTGTCGCGGCAACAAAGAGTGCTGGGCTGAACGATTCCAGGAGCACCGCTGTGGGTTAAGAACCTGCTGGGGGGCTGACACCTCAGTGCAGAAAATCAGCCCTGGACATCCATGAATGCGGCACAGCCGCACAGCTCTGCAGGCACTGGGGGGCTGGGACCGCTTCTGACCCAAGCAGCCAGACACAAAGAGACTCCCTTCCCTTGTCACTGCAAGGGCTGCTTACAGCAGACTCCACGGTTTTCAAACCAGAGTTTCTTTGTCATTTCTTCAGGGGACGGGGATTTTATTTACTGTGTCATGCAAGGTGAAAAATGCGCACGCTTCGTAATCCCCAAGCCAAATCTACAGTCACAAAATGATCAGAAACAGACTATATTCTACTGCTAATATTTTAAGTAAACAGTTGCACTTAGCATCACTCAAAATAACCCAAAACAACCAACCCGCAAAACCCCATCACAGTCTTAGATCCAGTAAGGACAGACACTATTATTCTCACTTCCTTTCTCTCCTTTCTCCTGTTTTCTTCTTTCTCCTTCCAACATTGACACTGTACTTCTACTCCAAATCTTCTTTTCCTTACTTGTCCTTCTCTTGGCTCTCCCCACCATTCCCCTTCTTGTTCACTATTTCTTTCCCTCATCATTTTGCCTCCTCTTGGTTCCATTCTCCCTGCTTTTGGTTGTCTGTAAGGCAGCAGATGGGCTCATCACACGCAAAAGCTAGTAATGGAAATGGCAAAAAGTGAAGTTGATTTGTGAAATAAATCTTCTTTATCTACATCACATAGATATACATGGTAACTAGGAATCGCATCTTTTTTCTACAACCACAAAACCAGTATCTGTTTCACCACTTGCTTCAGTTACCACCCACTACAGGAACTAAGATTCCAAACCTGTCGTTTTATAATGCTTCTCTTAACCCATGCAACATGAGCAAGGTAGAGTTACAAACTTACACTTCATTGAAAGATAGTCGATTATTAAGTTTTTGGGGTTAGAAATGAAAGCTCTTTTTATTATCTATCACAAATAATACAGACCTCTCTGTTGATGCAGTGCAGTTAAGTTCGCTACTTGGGCCTGTGGAATACATATGAACACATAATTTTAAGACATAAAGCATTTTTAAAGCTAGAAGCACTATGGCACTGGGTTAAGGAAAGGACCAGCTCAATAGGCACCTTCTTAGAGAAGAGTAATCTCAAAGGAAGACCTGTCCCCTCTCCCTACCCTGCTAGGATGTGCTTATTTTCACACCTTTTTACTTTAACACTCATTGAGAACGTGCTTTTAGAGAATGTCTGAATTTTGCAACAAAATATCTTCTATTTTTCCTCTTATGGCTGTGCCTACATAAAATTACAGTAACACAAATAACACATGTACCCATAATTTAACAATTTTTGTGTTGCGTTTCCCAATTCAAAGGCATTAAAGCCTCAATATACTTTTATTAAAGAGGACACTATAGCTTACAAAGTGGAAAGAGAAAAGTAAGAAATGCATAGGCTTGCAATACAGGTGAATTATTTTTCTAAATTGTGCAAAAATTTCATTACAATTATGTATGTAACTTTCTAGAGTTAACATGCAAATAAAATCTGAATACAAAATTTAAAAGATAACAAGTGAAGATTTAATAATAATGATACAAAATGTGCTTTATATATTACACAAAATAGTACATGAACATAAATAAATATTTCAATCTTAACATTTTGTAGGGATAAAGACTGTAAGGTAAAACTTGGTCAGTGGGTTTCTCCTCTCCATATAGTCTTAACAATCCTCAACCAGCAGTTTAGGAACCTCTTAAGCCAAGAAGAAACTGGGTTTTCAATCACATAACAAGCAAGGACTACTGAGTGCTTTTTAGACTTTGATATTTACTCTTTGCCAAATAAAAATGGGTTTTAGTTTCACTTATAGAAGCTACCCAAAAACTCATTTTTTCTTCCTGAATAAAACCTAAGAAGCCTGTTTATATTTTTTAAAAAGTTAATAAAAATCGTAACAATTATGTCAACCCAACACCTAAGAAGTACAACACAGTATCAAGGAATGAAAAAGTCATTGCTACCAGAGTAAGTTTATTGGTCAAGCTCTCCTAATTAGTATCAATATACTCACGTATACTGATAGTATACTATATATATATATATATAGTACCAACAGGCTAGCTGCCTGTTAGCCTTGGTCTATAACAAAAAGTATTTTTTGTGAAGTTATATGTGTAAGCACACCTGCTTTTTTTCTCAAATCAAATGCAGCTACACTAGCAAAAAAATCTTTTTTCCACTCTATTTGATCAAAGAACTAGCACACCCTGTATTAGCAAAAAACCCTTTCCTTTCTGTGAAACACATGCCAGAAGGATGTGAAGTAACTATGCTGGAAACCAAGCTAGGCATGTCAAGGCCTACATTTTTTTCCCTGCACAGGAGACTGCATTAGGAGTATTAAAAATTCGTAAGTGGCCTACTTTAGGAGGGAAGAGAATACCGTAAATTCAGTGACAACAGATTTCAATACAACTCATACAGGTTGTAGTGTTAAATAACAAGCAGGGTAACTCAACTCTGTCAGGTATCTGCTCCACTGGAGAAAAAAATTCTGTATTTAGGACAATTTTCACTCATATCTTTTTCAGACGAACAAAGGAAACTTGAAAAAAATACGCAATTAGTAAAGACATCCTTTTTCATAAGCAGAAGCAGTGAAGGTGAGATGTTTAATTTAATTCCATCTTAAGTGTCAGTGGCTGCTACAAAACATGAATGTTCAAATACGATAAAGTGTATTTTTACACCTATGCCTGGTGCAACACCTGTGATTATGTATATAACATAAACATGATTATGTTTATAAATAATAATAATTAAAAACATTATTATGTTTCAGCTTCCACAAAACATCCACCAAAATCTCACATTTGAACTGTGTGGCAGATTACTGTAAAGCCCTGCCACATACAGACTCAGTTTTGTGTCAGGGGAAAACACAGCCCACAACACGTCAGACTCTCATTTATTATCATATAACCCCTTGTGTGCTGTGGACAGGGCTGACAACACAGGGTTCCGCGTGAATCACCACCTCTGGTGCAGCAAGCAGATGGAATCCAAATTACTTAAAAGATCATCTCTCTCCCCTTCCTGTTTTGCTAGTCTATTGAGGCATGGAAGCCAGAACTTGTTAATGAAGAAATGGCATTGCTGGGGGAAATTCTTTCCTGACACGTTTTCCATTATTAGGTGCCGAGCAAAACACCCAGTGAATTTCAGTGGTTTGCACTGGCTTGTGTTTGTTTTAAGGATCAACAGAAGAACCTTCTTCAAGCCATTGCTAATAGGTATGCTAAAAAACCACCAGTGAAACAATAAAAACACAAAACCCTGGAAAACCCAACAGCTGCACAGGTCAGAGCTCTGTCCACCCCGTTTACCTCTTGTACGTGGTTGTAACACCTGTAACAGTATTATAATACTGCAGTACTATACGATAGCTGCCACTCTCATCCAAGCTTTCAGAGCCTTCTGTATTACAGTATAAAATCTGGTGCCTTAACACACCAAAAGGATTCCAAATCCCTTGGCCTGGAAACAATAGGCACTTTAGAAATACGTGCAGGGACAATGCATAAAGTGAAAGGATCTGGATCATAGTACATGCTTCTCATGAGGCACTTCAGAAATGTCCTTTCCAACAGCAGTTAAGCAGGAGAAAGGAAGAGTTTCTTCCTCAGTGTATGCTGGAGCAGAAGTGAGTATTGTTGGTTTGGATCAGTGGTCTTATTCCATTCATAGACTTTTCTGTTCAGTTCCGTATGGATATCTAATATAGAGAGTTTCCTGCAGCAACGGAAGTAAAAACTTTGTTAGAGAATGAAGCAAGACACCATTTAAGAATTCACAGAGAGCAGACAACTTCAGACTCCGCAGGGAGATAGTTTCAAATTTCAGCCTGTTATTGCAGATGTTATGCCTCTAAAACCCAAGGCTGAATATACCATCTGTTATAACTCAAATCACTGTCATGATTCTGGTTATGCTGACAGGATGATCTGTGATTTCATTACAAGGTTTTAGGGTTTCTAAAAAAGTACTAAATGTTAACTGTGCAACTACCCTGAAAAACAGTTGCTAGCTCCCTGGTAGATTGGTGGTACAAATAAAATATTCGTTAGTAGTAAGTTATATATCCAAACACGTCTGAATTTTGCTCACATTCCCTTTGATAATTTCTTTAGACAGACTAAATTTTTCTGACAGTTTCAATTCTCAATTACAAATTGGCAATCTAGTGGCTCTGTGAGTGGAGGGTTAATTAGATAAAAGAAGGGACAAAATTCTTTCCTCTCAACTAACTGCCTTTCCCCCAAACTTAGACACTGACTTTTTATGTTTGCAAGCAAAGCCCTTCTTAACGATAAAAGGCAATTCTCAATCCAACAGAAGCCCGGTGTGTGCCTTGTTATATCTTGGAGACGGAAGATTTCCAATCCCGTCTAACGCACTGACATACCTTACCCAGGACAAGTTCTCCCCTGCTCACTCTGCGAGCCCCAGTGCTGTAACACACTTTAATTTTACCCTCTAGAATGAGAAACGTCATTCCTACTTTAGACTACCTTCCTGTGCCATCATTCAAGGATCAGGTATACTTGTCTTTTAACCTATGACACAGCTAGAAGATACTCCTCAGGACCAGATGGGATGAAACTTCAGGCTTCTCTTTCTCTAGGAGAGCAGACTATGATAGGAAAAGGGTTGTTTCTTCCTCTTTTTTGAATTTACCTTTTATAAGGATTGCGGAGTAGCTCAGACAGACAACACAAATAATACGAGGATGAACTTGAAGATTTTTCTAATGCAGACACATCCACCTTGCACTGACTCCAGAAGATGTCTGCTACTTGGGGGATGGTGACTTTCCCAGAGATTTTTGCATTAGAAACGATTTTATCATCATTCCCATCTACTTCCAACAGACTAGTACATTCTCGTTCATTTTCTGGCACGATGTAGCTCTGAATAAAAAAAAGCTTCGGCTTTCCTAGGAGTTCAGGACATGAGTCTGCTGTAAAGTATTTCTTCACTTCTTCCAAAGGAAATCCAGGAAAAGTATCGTCAGTACAGAAGATGCTCTGAGGACTTCCACGGCTGACCAATATGCAAGCAAAGCTGTCATAATTTCTGTGCTCCTGTAACCTTCCAGTTTCAAGCAATGTTTGATGTAGAGCGTCCATTTTTAAATATCTGTGGCAACGAACATCATAGCCTAAGCCTCTGAAAGTCTCTTCCAACACATCTGAAAAAAAGCAAGATGTAATTAAATCATAGCATATCAAGGCTCAGTCTCAACTATTTTGC
This sequence comes from Trogon surrucura, assembly GCA_020746105.1. Lineage (NCBI taxonomy): Eukaryota > Metazoa > Chordata > Aves > Trogoniformes > Trogonidae > Trogon > Trogon surrucura. The sequence continues at coordinate 45,489,729 of CM036621.1, read as the reverse complement.
ATCATAGTCTTTTGCTACTGGAAACAAGACATTTATTTCATCACAATAATGGAAAAATTGGGAGTACTTGATGCTGATCACAGTACCTTACATACTTATAGTGCTATATGCGTGTTGTCTTTAATATGAGTTATGTACTTCATGATAGCAAAGACACTATCATTTGTCACGTGATCTGTTCCAAATTCCACAGACACTTGAATGTTTTCATTTACAGCCAGTATCCCAAGTTCCTAGGACTTAAAATATCAGGCAAGAGAAAACATTAGAAAATGCTTCAGATAGAATATTCTTGAAATGGTACGGTGCTCTGTATAGCATGGTAAGTCTATTTTCACCTGTAACCTGTCAAAATTATTCTGAATGATTACTACAGGCATAGAGAACTGCAGAGGGAACAGAGAGGTTCCCTTTCATCAATTCAAAAGGAACCTGCTGCAGTCATTTATGCTTCCTATACATAAAAAGGACTTCAAGTGATGAGTTGCAGATGGAGAATGGACACTGGAGTCTTAACTCTGAAGGAATGGCATTTTCAGGGGGAAAAAAAAAAAGCTGAACAAGGAACCCTTTCAGATGTGTTAGAAATTAAAATTGCAGATAGCCAAAAATCAAGATTTAATTCTATTGTATTTGTGTTAACTTGTGCTGCAGGAAAAAGTGCTATGCTCTGAATAGCTGATTTGGATGTTTATTAATAGGGGAGTGAAAACAGATACATGATTGTGAAAAGCATGGGTATTTTTAAGCATACAGAGAGCCACGAGATTCTATAACTCACATCTGTAGCATAGTATCTTTAGTGTAAACCACATATACATTGCCCATGCACAGTTTCTGACATAACAAGAAATAAAAAGTGCTGTTTATGTGAAATGTCTTACAGACACAGGAATCCAGACTGCTCCTTGACTTCAAAAGTTTAACAATCCCCAACCTAACTAGCAGAGGCTATTTCAGAGGTAACTGGCAGAAAAGCAGTTGTACTACCACACTGCTCTCCTTACAAAGCCCACAGTGTAAACAGGGAACAGAACTCGTAAATTCCCTCAGCAAAACAGTGGGTAGATACAAACTCTATGCTATAGCAAGGTGATAAACAGGAACTACAGACTTTCATTCATGTTCTGTTATGTTTAAACTTCCCAGACTTTTTTTTTTTTCCCTCCTCGGTTTGGAAATAGAAATGAAAATGCACTCTATTTTGAGCAATAAAACATGCTCTCAAAATTCAGGTGGAAGATTCAGTACCAATACGGTTTAGCACTTCGATACTGGACGAAACACTTGATCCACAAGAGGGCAGTGGTATGTAAACAAAGTGAGAGTTGCAGCAACCAGCGCCCTTTTCCTACAATTAATTAATTCCTATCATTAACTCCCTTTTCTCATTCGCGTGTACAGGCACACACAAAGACACGTAATTCGGCGTCACCTGAAACCATACATGGACTCTAAGCATCCCAGTTAAAGAAATTAAACCCAACAAACTTGGAGCTGATTCTTAGTTTAACAATGCACCGGAAGTTATGCATGGTGGTAAGCTTTGGATACAGCAATTTTACTTAAGGACAAGACAAAAGAGAGCATTACATGCTGCAACCTGAGATCAGAAAATATCTGTTTCTTCAACAGTAATCATCTCCCAAAAAACTTCCACTGATTTTTGAGCATTTCCACTCTAGAGAAAATGTTACTGTTTTCTCCCCTTGACTGTTTACAACATAAGGATAAAAATTAGCTTCCAAATGGAAAAGTCAAAACCAACTACTTCCAAAACAGCAAGGGGCGTTTCAGTTCGAATTTTATCAACATCTGATGAATTCACATTGTTTAGACTGGGCATTTTCAATTGGTGTAATCCTTCGTCCTGCAGTATCTACTATTGGTCCAGCCTCCTTGGATTAAGTCTTGGGATAGCTACAGACTCTAACGAATACCACGGACACAATTCTTAATGTTCTCCCTGACCTCTTTTGCTGTGGTATTTTCAGGAGCAACACAGGACAACTCTACAGAGTAGTGAGTGCCTTCCTAACAGACTCCTTTAAGCAATGCCGTATGTCTTCTCCTGAATCTCATCGAAAAAGTAACGTATTTCAGTGAAAGTCTTGCTTTGTATCATGTTAAAATGCTGATGACACACTGGTGGCACTAAACATCTGAGACATACACACAGTTTAATTGCTAATGGAGACTGAGGCACACTAAGACTTTCCTTGGGTGGACCTGGCACAACAGGAGCAGAGCCATGATTTGCAGGGGTATCTGACATGCCAGATGCTAAACATGTAACCCATTTTTGTCCTCTCCAGTCAGCAGACTTCCTCTATCACATTTACACTCTCTGCTCTTGTATAAGTAAGAAGAATTTTTTTACAATGAGTGGTGACACCGGCACAGGTGGCCCAAAGAGAAGCCTCATCTCTGGAAACATTCAAAGTCAGGTGAGACAGGGCTCTGAGCAACCTGATTTAATTAAAGATAGTTTAACTAAGTTTTGTATCATTTACTTAAAATACTATTGTCGAGCAAACATAAAAAATTTTACTTTCTGTGTCTGTGCTCTGTATCCACTGCTCTTCAACAACTACATCAATAATTCTAAGATGGCCCATCTGCTGGACCATTAGTTAAGAGAAAAGATATGCCCACAAACCCTCTTCTTCCCCTGTATTTCCTAGCCTGTTACAGAACTGACTGCAAGTGCTATTTTAGGCTTGTGTTACAAGTATTCCAGAGTCAAGGGGTTTTTTGCTTATGTAAGAATCTCATTTCTGGATTCTACAAAGGCAATCAGAAAAGAGAACACATTTTAACCATGACAGTGACCACCCTGAATTCCACATGAAAATTCATTTTTGTGTGTGCTTTTATGGTTGTTGTTGTAGTTGTTTTTAACTAAACCAGGAGGGAAGAAAGAAAATGGTGACAGTTTCAGTTAAATGGTGCAAGATATAACAGAAGCCTAGTTTCATAATTAATGGTGGATCATGTGCCTTCAGCTATTCGAAATCTGTGGTCCCGCTATGATTACACTTCAAATCTCCAGCCGCTTTAGTTTTGGTTTTGCTAACTGGTGGGAAACACTATCTTTGCCATCTCTGCCAATACTCATCTGTATGACAGTAGTTAACTGTTCTGTCAGTCTCCAAACATCCTTCTTCTCCCTCCCAAAATTCAGTCTACCCCCTTACAAGTTCTTTCACTCAGAGATTCTCCACGAAAAAACCCAAACATTGTTTGCAATAGTTAGGACAGCTGGCTTTAACCTCAGGTTGGGCCTTCAAACTCTGCTTCAGATGACTTATTAGCATTGACAGACTGGCTGACCAGGACAACATTACCTTAGTCTGATTGGTAAACGTGCATCATATTCTTTATCCCAAATTGTTCTAAAAATCCGAGATTAACATGGTAAGAAACTTCAAATTCCAGACCCTTACCTGTGTCATTACCAATGCAGTCTATTATCAGGCATATTCCTAAAGGCTGACTTTGCATTCTGTACTGATCATCAGAAACCTGAGGAATGCGAAGGACAAATAATAAGTTAGTATGTCACTCTTTCAACTTACAGACTTGATTCTTTTCTCAAATTTAACCACTTCAGATCTTTCCAATTACATTCTGTTATTCTTCCACAGAGTAGCAAGCAAGGCTGGCTACTGAGCTGTAGTATGTCTTATCTACCTGACAAAACAAAAAAAAACCAGGAGACATCAACTAACGATTTCTTCCCCTATTTCTAGTACAGGCTTAATTTTTGCATCCTTGTGTTACACAATCTTATCACCACAATGATCCTTAAACAAGGACTGCACCACAAATGAGAGAAGCAAGTTTTAGACTGAACCTTAAATCGGGACAGATCTTCAGATCTTTTTAATTTAAAAAACCAAAAAAATCCAAACAAAAAAACCCACCCCAACAAACAAACACTTTATGGGATGGAGGGGCTTTAAAGATGTGTACTATAACAGCAGTGATCCTTCTGGAGCACTTCCAAATTAATATCCTTAAGTGCAGCTGCTATTGAGCTGTTGGGAGCTGCAAGTTCTATATTGACAACACAGTAAGTGCAGAAAGCTTTTCTGTTGCAAACAAGCACTGTGTGCAAACAAGGTGCACAAGGGGTGCAAACAAGCACTGCTCATCAGAACGTTTATTTCCTTATTTGGTGGAATAATCTCCTTGTTCCTGAATAATCTCTAATGACTCCCATCACAATTTCTCTTCCTGTTAAAAAACTTGCAATCAATTCGCTGTAGGTAACTCCCTGATTCCTGCCCTCTAGAAATTCTTTCTACAGGATCCCCTCCTATAGGAATCCTCCTCTCGTATAGGAGAGACAGTGAAAATAGCAGTAGTCCACTCTTACCATTAATACCCAAAGCACATCTGTCTCCTACCTGGAAAGCTAGGGGCAGGGAGAGAATAAAGAACAAAATTTACTTCATGCAAAGAAGCCCGGCAATTTCTAATGCAGATGGCAAGAGGTCTGACTTCCAAAAGGTTTTGACTTAGCCTCCACTAATAAATATAAAAGTTCTGTGCACACACTATATCTACATGCATTTTGCACACTGTTGCTTCCAGCGTAGCAGCAAATATCTTCTATTTAAAATATATTCTGCAAAAACAATTCACAGAAATGGTTTATGGTTGAAGAAGATATGGATGTACACATTGTTCTGTTTGCAGGCAGTTAAAGGAAATGTCAAAATGAAACACAAAGAAAACTAAGGTAAACACCTGTAGAGGTTTTTATTATATTTACACGCGTATATATGTGCAAGCACATACCTTATGTGACACTGCTCCTGATTCCTGAATAGACATGTGGACTGGTTCTGCTGCAGCTAAAATATACAGAAATAATCATGGTATGTAGGCACCAATGACACTTCTTTGACACCAAATCAGTTAAAGAGGAACCTATCTAGTTCAGCCAAGTTCTCACTCATCTGGACCTCTTAGTTTCCATGTATGTTACTGCAGTTAAACAAAAAACAACCAAAAATCTTCCCCTCTAAAATGTTATGTAGAGTTCATTCTACATTGCCTGTGACTAGAATAAAAAAATAATCTCTCCCACAGCAAGAGAATTCAGCCAACTACTCTTTAAAAATAATCATATTTGAGAGGTATTTTGGGTTTCCCAAAAGAACACAACACGCGCAGTGAGAATCTGGTCCTCACTGGACAACTTCCTGGCATGGGCCTCTGGAGCCAGCTAGTCAACCTCTTCCACAATTTTATTAATAAACTATTTATTCTGTTAAAAAGTTGTGACAGTGGGAACACACAACAACTTCAATCAAGTTTTAAGATCTGGCAGCACAAACAAAACAAATGCAAGAGCAAACAAGAAGGCAAGGCTTAGTTTACAGACACACCAAAAACTCCCTGCTCCTGATGCTGTCAGCTACCTGCTGATTTAGCCACAAACACAACAGTCCTTCTGATACAATGAAACTTGTCATTTGGCTCTTTTAGATTATCAAAACTCAGATAAAATGCTCTTACCCAGAATAAGACTTTGTCCATTTTGTGATTTCTCTTTGTTCACATTCTGGATTTAAAATGAAGAAAAAGGTATATTTTCCCTCTCTACTTCAAGAATAATCATGTGTTCCAAAATATAACACAATAACATTTTTCTTCCTCAATAAAAGGATTACGTATTCTAGATTTCCATCTATCAGCTAATTAGAATTACATAGTAACAAGCAAAAAAAAAGCTACCAAAACCACAAACAAAAAACCAAAACCATTTCTCCTACAAAAAGATTACCAACTTGCCATGAACAGCAAAGAAAAGCTTATTTTCTAGCATAGAAAAACAAACAAAAAACCCTCTGAAGATGTGAATCTTATTTCCCAAGGAGCAGCAGGAAGGAAATTCCACTGAATTAGAAACAAAATTATAACAATATTATCACAATATGGAAAGTCAACGCAAACTCTTTGCCATCAGTAGTCTGGAAAAGAAAGCTACTGCGGTTTTGTGAGTAAAGACAAATTGCATCACTGCTGTCCCCTATGTACGCTTCACGCACACCTGTTTGCTCAGCACATGACAATTTCATCAAACTCATTTAGCAAGGCTAAAGACTTAAATGAGGTCATACTATTACAATATCAGATCTAACCCAAGTATAAAGAATCCTGCACGAATTAGGATTTGACAACATTTTACATACTGGGATACCTTCGTTAAAATGAGATCAAAACAAAACACACAAAAACAAAATCTGAAAAGCTCTCCTTAAAAAGCTGTAACCTTCAGCTTTCAGAGGTAAGAAAAATACCTTCCCTGCAAAATACAAAGAAGAATAATGTGTTTTGCAAAGAACACTCAAAGCAAAAACATAGCAGAAAAAAAATTTAAAGATATGGATTTTATATGTCCAACTAATAGGAAAAAATTCACTGAAGTTCTTTAAATTGAATCTTTCTCAGAAGATTTAAATCAGACACTAAACTCAGTAAGTAACAGGAATAAGAGAAATAAACCATGTAATATTTTAGTTACTAGCCATCTCTTACTCTTTAGGCTCTGCAGAGATCAATCCCCTTTCATTGTCTGGCAATGTTTAGAAATAAAGGATCTGTCTGATTTATCGTATACTTACCCCTGAATTATAAGGAGGATCAATCAGACTGAGATTAGGGAGAGATGCTTGAAGTGCATTTACATATACTGGCTGAGAATGAATGGAGGACATTACAGCTGAAAATTTAACAGAAACACATAGAGAAATACACCATGACATATCAGCTGCTTCAAAAGCCTAAATCCACGAAGCATGCAAATAGTCTCGACTTGTAAATCGTAATTTTATCTTCAGTAAGAGCACAGCTGATCCTTGCTAGCAAGAGTAACCAGTGCAAAAACAGCATCTTACCTTCATGTTTGTACTTCTGAATCTTCCTAATCAGGTCTATCCTGTGAATGCTTCGAAAACAATTTTCTATCAAATCCAGCTGATTAGGAGCGACCAAATTTAGTTTCTCCAGGTCAATCACAAGAGCTAGAAAACTCTAAAATAGCAAGAGGAAAACAAACTATCGTGTCAGTAATTTGTTCTCTATCAGTACGTAACAAAACAACCCAGAAAATAACACGGAGAGGTCATAAGGGTTGTGTATTCAAGAACTAGGGACGCATCTTCTTGAAAGTTAAGAAACTTATCTGGAAGACAAGAATTCTTGGTATTATTACAGGGTTAATGGAAGCTAGAAAGTGATCTTCTTAAACTAAGTTTTTGAGGAAACAGTTTTGCTTGTTGCTGCAAAGCCAGTCACTTGGAACGTCACCTTACATGTTACAAAGCAAGAAGTAAGAAAAGCTTTGGGGAATTTGCAGGGCCTCTCTCCTTTGGTTAAAGAGAGAAAGAGAAAAAACCTCAAAGTAAAAAGACAGAAATCTTCATTCTTCTATGCACTATGGTCAAGTTCTCTGAACCTTTTCCACTGAATCTCTACCTTCTCAGAGCACTTTAAACAAATATTCAGAATGCAAATGTACACAGAAAGACACAATTAAAATAAAACTGTTCTTCTGTAAGCGAAGCAGAGCACAAACATAAAAAGTGACCTTATAATTCAAGGTACATTTCATATGATTACTGGTTTGAGATCCTTCATGTATCAACTTTCAGATCACTAATACTGAAGGAACATTTTTTTTTTATGTCTTCTGCCTGTAAGGTTTGTGCTAACACCATCCACTACAGCAAGTCTTCATTTTTCCCTCTTATTGTTTCTCATGCTTCTTTTCCTTGAATTAAAAAAGTGAAACAGATGCCACTCTTCCTTCTCCACCTCGTGACTTGTGTGCAGTTCTGCTTCACTACCCCTCGCAGTACTGTCTCCCCTCCTTTACTGTCTAGCTACTTTCCTTTTTTATTTTAACCTCTCATTACTTCAGAGAAGACTTGCAGAAAAACATACCTTATCTTTCATCATTTTCATACGAGGTGCATAATCTCTGAGCAGAAAACGAAGAGAACTCACTTCTTCTCTTTCCAGATTCTCATAAATCTCCACCATTAGTACCCTGAAATAAGTTGAGACATTTCTGAAGGATTAGCTCTCAGCAAGATCCCACCCTTGCACAACTACCCAATTTCCCCCATGTTCCAGTCTTAACGTACCATTCCCAATTAAACAACGGGAAAGAAGCCTACCCTGCTCCAAGACCCAATTCCAAAACATCCACTCTAACCAGCACCTGTATTAGACTGACTGTGGAACAGCCACTGCCAGGAAAACAGAAGTCTCTTTATGTATTTTTTTTATTTGCATGTCTTTGCACCTGGGTTTGCGTCGCCAGGTTTTGGTAGCTGGGGGGGCTACGGGGACGGCTTCTGTGAGAAACTGCTCAAAGCCTTCCCCCAGGGTCGACAGAGCCCGTCGCAGCCAGCACCACGGACAGACCCACCGCCGGCCAAGACGAAATCTATCAGCAATGGTGACGCTACGCGCCCAAAGTGAACTAGGACAGAAAATATCTCTAAAACTGTTCCTGTAAAGCATAATGTCTATCTGCTAATCTAGAACTGTACAAACATCACTGGTTTTATTAATACATACGTACTCTTTAACGATAGATGCTTCTAATGCCATGACTTCTAAGGAGCTGCTAAGGCTTATTTTAAGAACTAAACCTGACGTATTCGTTTCACTGTAACTCTAGATATGATGTCCTTTTCTGCTTTTCTTTTACCTTCAAGACCCATTTAGAAAAAAAAAAAAAAAATCTCCCCCCCCAAAAATCCCAAACAATCCACATACATTTTGAACAAAACCGAGTACCCTTGAAATCTGAGATAAATATATTACCTGTAATCAGGGACAAGTCTGTTCTTGGCAAGGTTAGCTTCCACTGTTGCTTTCTCAGTCTTCAAGATTCTCTTCAACAAATCAAACCTCTTAATTCTGTACAACAGCTCAGACAAGCCAAGAAAGGACAATTTCTCCCTCTCACTCAAAGTCACCAAGAGCTCCCTAAGGTCAGCAGTGGCCAAGTCAGGAGCAAGGTCTCGGCACAGGAAAACCATTATCTCTCCTTCTTCTTTATCTAGTTCTTCTTCAATCCGGTGAATAAGGGCAGCTGGCACTTGGCAACTGGTCATCACTTTGTTGCTGTTCCTTGAAAACTGCCAGCCTACTGTTTTTTAAACAGGAAGCCAACATGACATGAATCCCATGTCTACCACAGCATTTTCTGGTATTCATGCTTAACTAGATGCATTTTTACATACGCAGTTCTGTGGGAGAGAATTAAAAGGCGCTAGATCAGTTATCTGCTACACAAGCTCACGGTCAGCCCTCCTATCCGCCGTATTTCACTTACAACTAGAACACCAATGTACTGTGCACAGACCTCCTGTTCTCAAGGGGTTCTCCCAGCTGTTCATTACAGAATAAAAAGTACTTGGCAGGTCATACTAACTGGAAATAAAAATGGAAGTTCTTTTTAAAGCAAAATTACCTTAACTCAAGTCTGTGAATTCCATAGGAAGTGAAACAAAAGTCATCATCTTGTAGATGAGTGATATTTCAAGTGTTTCTGGAAACATAAGTTTAAGTTCCACAGCAATCTAAGTCTAAATTGCTCAACTCTTCCCCTCTACTTACTGCCATCTTTTCTCCCCTAAAAGTTTTAAGGCAAGAATTAAGAGGTACCACAACCACACACTGTAGACAAAAGAATTAAAAAAAAAACTCGAAAAAATCAAAGAACCACAAAAAAGAACTCGAAGAACTACAAAAAAAATTTCTCACCTTAAAGCATGCAAATTGGTTAATTCTGAAGGCAGAGATAAGCCATAACTGCCCTTTTCTTCATGTGACAATCATGTTTCACTATATGAAAAACGCAACCGAAAATTCAAATCTAGAGAAAACTCCACCCTCAGAATCATAGACCGTGTGGGACTGGAAAGGAAGTTTAAAGGTCATCCAGTCCACCATTGCCACAAGAAAATATTCAACATTTTCCTCTTTAGCTCAATGTGTAAGGCAGGGCTACACACAGAACAATAAATCTCTTTTCCTCTTGTATTCAAAGAACCAGGAAAATCCCTGGCACACTGAGGGAGAATGACTGCTGAGGGGAGAGTTTTCTGGAAGTCTGGCTGGCTTACTTCCCTGTCCCCCTAAATCTTCCAGGAGGAAGGGTTCTTCTGGGAAATAGTCTTAGGGTCTCCGGTAAGAAAATCACTGGTTCTAGGGTGACTCATCTGTCATCTTGTCCTCAAAATAGGTCTGAGAGAAAACACGTCTCATTGAGATAGTACTAAAATGCACCTAAATACAAAGTCACGGGTTTAGTTAAGTTTCAGACTTTCCTGAGCAAAGTGTAAGATTTGAAGCTGATTAATTTCTCACATACTGCACAGGAAACCACCTCTGTCACACGCATATTTGTCTAAGTCTGCACTGACTTTTGACCCTGGGTATTACACTGGAAACAAGGTTCACAAGAAGTAATTTTTTTAAGGTAAACATGTGAGAATATGGGCACGCGTATTTACTCCTCAGAGCACAAATCATTCCCATTCCACAGTATAACAGGCAGAAAAACATCTGTGTGTTCATTAGCTTCTATGAAGCTCATAAAGTTAATTTTACTCCTATTTTTTAACTATTTCACAATGCCTCTAGACATACAGGCTATCAGGGACAGATTCCTCCTACCCCTCCCCCCCCACCCCAGGAGCAGAAAATAACAACAGGCTAAACCTTCACACCAAAGACACACAAAGCTCCAGTAACTCCCTGCTGGCGTTAACAAGTGGAGGCTGCCATGCATTAAGACTTAGCAATTTTACTCTTTGCTGCTTCCTCATTGTCTCTACAGCAGCAAAAGCAGGACGCAGCGTCAGTGAGTGTAGTTCTGACTTGAAAAATGATCTTTGTTTCACAGGATGAGCTAATGCGGAAGGCACTACGCTAGAGGGAGGAGGTTGTTTTGCTAGAGGTAGCGCTGGCTGTATTTTGTGCCTCCAGCACCCTGCTCTGCTTGGACAGGTGGTGAACCCCCCGCCTCCATCCGGCATTGTTCAAAGCACTGAACTGTTCGGTGCATTCTCCACAACTTTTACATCTCCCTACAGAAACAAGAGGATTTGGTACAAGGTACTTAGGGAAAACAGGGAAATCCCGCAGTAAATTTCACATTTCTCATTTCACAGTTCCTATTTCTCTATTAGGCTTAATTGATCTGTTTTCGGTGTAAACCAGCAGTGACCACACCAATTTAATTTAGAGATACAGCAGTTCAACACCCGGTCCTCCTAATAAAACCAAACCAAACCAAACTGTTTGTATCACAGGGAGTTTACGCCGATTTCCATGCAACTTTCTGACTACGTCATCTTAAATCACACGTGGAAAGTGAAGCGAGGGGAAACTCCGCTCTGCAAGATTAAAAAGTTTCAGGCCGACAAGAGTTCCGTCTCTCCTGCCGGACAGGGCCGGGCTCTGGGGCTCCGGCTCCGGCTCCGCACCCGGCTGAGGCCGCCCCTCGGCCCGGGCCGAGGGGAGGCCCCGGCGCGCCGACCGTGCTGCGGGCCGGCACTGAAGGCGCAGGCTGCGGAGAGAGGAGTGAGGGGAAGAAGAAAAGGCAAAACGCACCCAAACGTGCCGCGAATGGCTCATCTGCGCGAGAGGGGGCCCGGTCCGCCGCCAGGAGCAGGGAGAAGGAGGGGGCGGTGCCGGCCTGGCGGCAGGCTGGCTGCCCGGCGCCGGGCGTGGTTTCCAGTATCGCTTCTCTTTCACATCGGCCAGGAGAAGAGAGGGCTTTTCCCTCGTACGGCTGCTGCTCAGGAGGGACCTGAGCCTCCTCTGCGCAACGCTGCTCAAGGCAGAGCTCTCCCCTCGCTGAGGGAGAAGGCTCCAGCCGCGAACCATCATTATACACCTGCCGGCTCGCGTTCGCTAACTCTTACGGTTTTATCGTGAGTTCAGCCGTTAGGTACTTTGGGGCGAGGCAAGGATTATGCTTTTCGATTTGCTTTAAGTGTGCTGCTGCGGGAGGCGAACGCGGGGTTGCACCAGCCGCCCTGCCCGCCCAGCCGCCACAAGATGGCGACCGAAGGGCTGCGCCGGGGACGCCTCGCTCCGGGCCCGCAGGTGCGGGTTCCGCACAAAATGGCGCCCGAGCGGTCCCGGTGCCGCCGAGGAGCGGGTGGCGGTGGTGCGGGCTGGAGCTCAGGGCGGGCATAGGGTTTGCGGGACTGTGATTTTTATACTCCTGTTGGTGAGAGGGCAGGCAAAACGGCTTTGTATGGGTGCCAGCAGCCATTCAGTAGCAAGAGGCCGCTTTTCAGTGGGCAATGACAGACTTGGGGCAAGCGTGGGCGTGTGGCGGGAGTTTATACAGAAACAAGCCCCTTCGTGGTTCGCGTCTTGCTCTGTCAGTCTGAGTTCGTTTATATGAGGGTAACATTGTACAGGTGTGTGAAAGTTGCGATGCTGTGAAAAGCCCTAAATCAAGACTCAATAGTCATGGTGACTGTTAAGCAGGTATTCCTTATTGCAGCACTGGACACACAGGGGATTCCTCTGCCTAATGGGCATGTAGTTATAGATACATATTCACGGTATTTCTAAGAAATGATTAACATATTCATTGTTTTCCAAGAACTCATTATCATAGGTAGTCAGGGGTCTCTGGTGGTCGTTTACTTCATCATGACAGTCCTCATCGCAGTGTCTTTTTGGTGAATTTTAGTCAATTAACTCCTCATCCTTGTTAAGGGGCCCCAAGGCTGGGCTAGGCCGGTTCTGCATTACCTCAGTGGCATTGGGAGTCCTGGGGCATCCTGCCCTCAGAGATGAGCTCCCCTTATAGAATTCCTTTGTTTAACACAAATCTGTTAAACCTCCTACATGTCAGCTAAGAACTACAGTCGCAGCTGGAATTATGGACCCACCTAAAACCACAGCTTAAATTGTATAATTGTAGAATCACAGAATGGCCTGGGCTGGAAGGGACCTTAGAGATCATCTAATCCAACCTCCCTGTTGTGGGCAGGGACGCCTCTCAACTAGATCAGGCACCACACGGGGACTGAACGGGGATCTTCAGTAAATTTTAAGTAATGCCTTGTCCCTGTAAACTGTGTGTTGTGATTCTCTTGGTATAAACCAGCGACTTCCATGAAGCAGTCAATTTAGTCTGATGTTCTAGTATTGTAGCTGGAGCTGCTCTTCAAAGGCCTAAAATTTAAAGTTCTCGGCTATTTTTTATGTGGTGAAATAGACAAAAGCCACCTCCATACATGGTGAAATTAGACACATATGTAACTCCCAGCTCGGTGGATTTCAAAGCATTTACAAAAGAGTGAGTCATTTTTTGTGCCGCCAAAAATACAGCAGTGGAAGCGCAGTACGCTGGGAGAGCATGCTGCTGTGCAGGGAGTCGCGCTGTTGGAGCTGCAGGGAAAATGGAGGCAGAAAGTCATCACCTGCATTGGAATTTGGTCAGGTACCAAGCGACTGCTCTGTGATCTGAAAAAATACCTGGATTCTTACTGAAATTGTATGGTCAGGCTCTCCGTTTAATATTGGTTAAGGGTATCATAGCATCCCTGCTATTAGGACATAGCATTGTATCAGTTCTGGTTCAGGAGGAAACCAGCTGCCTGCTGTGAGTCCATACGAACACTTTCTCCTTTGATCTCTTCCATGCAAACACGTAAAGACTTGTACAGGCTGAATATTTTGAATGCCCATGATTAAGTCGGTAAACTTAATTGGAAAGACAAGCATGGGTCTTGAGCATGCTTCTTGTAAAAGCCCTTGCAGCAAATGCTCCTAGCTTCAATTAGCTGCATGTAGAAAATGCACTTGCATTGGTATAAAAAGTTTCTCTCATAAATGCTCATCTGGCAAAGATCTAATTGCAGGAGAGAAGCTTGTAGTTTGAGAGCTCAACACAGAAGATTTTTGTAGGAAGGTTTTCAGGAGCGATTTCAAGGCAGGTTAACAACACAAACACATAGTTACAGTCTGCTGTTTAAATTGTAGCTGCCTCACATGAGAAGTTACTCTGTTATGCTCTGAAACAGGAATTTCAGAGATACCCAACCTGTACTGCCATGTGGTGACTCTTGTATTGGAACGATTAGCTGCTTTAACTTCTCTGTAATGTACAAATTTGGAAGATTATAATGATGATGTAAATATTAAAGGTAGCATTAGCAAAAGCAATAGACGGAATCACAAGTATGTTTCCAGGTGAGCAGAAATAGCTCTTTGACTACTGATGGAGATGGGATTTTCACCTGCATTTCAGAAAATGGAGCATCATCAGTTCTATTTTTCAGGACTTCAGATAAGGAGCTTCCTGACTGTGGCATTACATCACATATATTCCTTACCTGCAGGTGCCGCTGGCGTTTGTGATCCTGTTCTTTGCACGGTAAAAGATCCGTGCTGGTAGAAAGACCATTTTAATGTGAGGACAGCTATTGCTATACTTACAGTGAAGACAGATTTGGTACTTTTTGATACACAGGAAACACTCCATTGCCAGGCAAGATTAGCATTATAGTACATGTGAAATAAAAATCTGTATGAGTATTATAAACATGTCTCATCATTGTATATATTCCACAATATTGGCAAAATATGTTCATCATAAATTAAGGCAGTAGTTTAGGGCAGTGGCTGCCATCTGGCTCTTAAACCATTGAATGATACCACCTTAACTCATAAATTCATTCATTTTACCTAAAGTAGTCTGGTCTTACAGTGAATATGCCCAATACATTGCTTATGTAGAATGTTTTTAAGGCTGATTCTTATGATCTTCCCTATACAAGACAGCATTTAATGCATGAATTTAATTTTTAAATCTTTAAAGTACCACATCTGTGGAAATGAAATTGAGATTATCTGCTTGCATAAGCTTTCTGTAAACTCTAGCTGAAAGCAGAAGACATAAGATTTTGATTGTCTTAACCTTCTTCATACACATTAAAGTCTTGATAAACAAAATCATCTGTCTTTAATAAAAAAATCAAGTAATGTATTTGTTTATACAGCAGCCAAAGGACATTTGCATGTATTTTACATCTTTTGGTCTGAATAACCTAAGCAATGTGCCAAAGTTACGTAGCTGAAAATATTACAGTAGCTTTGAAATCAGTGTTCATGTGCTAGAAAATAATGTATGACTATCTCTTTAGTGTAAATAAAGCTCTTGATTTTTAACTGTCTACGTCAGTGAAGTGGCAGGTTTATACCATTTTAAAATACTAATTTTACAGGAACTTGCAGCAACTTTACCTCAGACTCTGAAGCATTTCATGTAGAACAAACAAAAAACCCCACTGAAAATCGTACATACAGAAGAACATGATGGGGCAGCAACTGTTGCTTTAAGGTTTTTTTAGGGCTTGTGATTCTGGTTTATCTGCAGAAGAGTTGGGGGGTTGGGGGAGCAGCCCGTCAGCACACAAGGTACTGCACACCAAATTAACATTATAAGGAGCAGCTGAAGTGAGAAACACATTATCTTACGTGCAGGATTCACCCAGGACTGCATGTAATGCTAGCTCTGTTGTTTTTCTGAAAAAACCCATCTAATATTCAGTTATCTTAAGAAGTTCAGTTTTGGACCCAGATAGAAAACAAGCTGTGAATACTGGCCTTTGAAAATGTGTATTCTGAGCGTGACTGCCTAAGGGACAACATGGCAATATACTCTGCAGAGGACTTTACGCTGTAGGTTCTTGATTTGTTTTTCAGAGCAGGATGCAACTGGATAGGGATGCTTGAGAAAGAATTAGGTGAGAAAACTTGAGTAAAACAAGTATTTGCTCTATGAACAGTTCCTTGGGCAATGCCATAGAGAGGTGTCAAACTCCACTGAACAATACAGCTGTACCCTCACAGTAGCAGATGTTTACTGGCTCTACAAATAAATCTGTCATGATCTCGCTCAGAAACCATGTGTGTGAGTATATACATAAATCAAGATTTTAGCCATGTTTTGGTAGGACCTTCAAGTTTTTTGTAAACCTGCAATTTGCGACACGATTACGTAAGCTTCCCAGTTTCTTCACCATGGAAGTACACTTGTGGCATCTTAAGTTTCTCACCTGTTTGTCTAATTTTGCTGTTCTGTTCAGTGACATAGATATCCTGTTGTCTGCGTTGAAAAGTAAGATAGTACACCTTCCTTACCTTGTGTTACTAATAGCATAACAAAATTTACAACGGGATACTCAGCCAGTTCTAATTCTAGTACTGCAGAGGATGTGTACGGCCAAACAGGCCCTTTTCTCCTATAGTTCTCTGGGCATTCTTAAGCATTCCAGAAGCTGTTACATAATTTAAGGAAAAAATAGGAAATTTAAACCAAATTACTACAAACTTAGAACTCAACACAGCAGGACAAAGAAAAGAAATTCTCTTTCTCTTTTTTTTCACATTACACCCCAGTATCTTGAAAGTCATATTAGGATAAGGTACAGTTATTACTGAGTGAAACACTCTACTTTGCTTAGTAAATGCAGCTGCAATGTAATTTTTAACTTCCGGATATTACACAGCAGATTATTCTGGTGCATAGGGTCTGCCAAATTAATTAACTCTTCAACAGGATTATGTATAAGCTTTGGTATTTTCATATATTTTGAGGCAGTTTTTAAAGCTTCAAGGCAATATTTATTTAGAGACATAATAGTGAATATTAAGAAATTATACATTTAAGGAATGGCAAATCATTCATTACCACTGACCAGTGAATAATTATTACTAAACCTGTAATTAATACAGTACAATTCTTGTTTTAAAAGCAAAACATTTCCTCAATTTCATTTAAAAGAAATTGGCAGGGCTTGAAAGAGCTGGGATGATAGTTTTCCCTGTACAGCAAACCCAAGAGCATATGTACAACTCAAGTTGGGTAAATCACTCTGGCTAGATTTTTTGATCCTTCCACGAAAGTATGATAAAAACCAAAGAACCATGTTTTTCCATGTGATAGACTTTAATATGCATATTGTAAGTACAGAGTGAGCAGCAGGCTTATGTATGTTTCAGCTTAGTAATAATTAAGTATTAAGCTGCTGTATTTGATCTTCAGTGATGGCCTCCGTTCTTCTTTGGAGGAAACAGCGTGTATTCAATGCCGAGAGCTATAACAAAAGCTGCAAATCCCCACTTGAGTCCCCTAGTAAAGACTTCTGTTAAGGTGACGGGTTTTGCAAAGCCACCCATATATCTCCAGGCTTCATTACTAGAAGAAAAATCAAACCAAAAGAATAAAACAAGATCAGTGGAGCCACCGTGATAAATAATAATAGGAATATCTTTGTTCAGAAAAAAAAAGATGAAGGCATTTCAACTAGGCTGTACCTAGTTGTACCATCTCTAGGTACATTTAGGCTGTACCATCTCTATCATTTAAGTAACAAGAGTTGCCACAAGTTCATGATATTGACTCTAAGGATAAATTGAGATAGAGGTAACACCAGCAAACTACATAATTCTAGTAACAGAATCACCTCCCCAAACTTACGTAATTGTGCTTCTACCGAGTTTGAAACAAAATCAGAACCCACTAGCACATCTGCAGGATGGAGTAACTACAAAAGCTAGGCAGTTATGCAGCTTTAATAAATCTTAAAAGGGAAAGTTCTCCATATATAGAAAACTTATCCTAGCACTTTAAACTATATGAGAGTCAGAAAAGCCTACTAAAACTGATTGAAAATAAATAAATAAATAAATAGCCAGCTGGGAAAACAAAATGTATTTAGCTAAAAACCTACAGAATATTTACGAACTTCACACTTTTGCCTTACTGTTTTCAATCTACATTGTGGCAACTGACTACAAATATTTATGTGTAGAGCAACTAGCGTCATACGTACAAGAGACAAACTGTGTCCATCTCTTAAGGACTCAGAAGTTCTTAAGGAAAGGAAAACACATTTGCACAGAAAGAAGCAATCAGATCAGAACTATCATTTCTAACATGTGTTTGCTACAGAGGTGGAAAACTGCTCCCCGGTTACAGGGAACTTAGTAACAGAGGAGCCCTCCAGAGGGTTACTTTTTCGAGACTTCTAGTACAAGTTATTAATAATGCAATATTCCAGATTACTGAAGCAAATAACTTGAGACTTTTTGAAGGAAGATTGGCATGATACTCGTCCTATGGAACTGAAATAATATCTTACATAATATTTGCAAAGTTCAGGACAAATCATCTCATGCTTTAAGTTTAACTTTGTTCCTTATTTCAACTCTTCACATAATTGGCTCAATCCCATTCTTTTATCTGTATTTTTATTTATCTAGGAGGGGCAACAAATATTACACAAGCTCTTTTCCAGTTTGCTGTTTTCATGCACTTCCTGAACAATGTGCTTGGAAGTATATGCACTGAAAATCAGATTCATTTATACTCAGTTTAAGATATTAAACTGTGTCCATATTTTAATGGGAATAAGCCTATTGCTTGCTGAAAACAATTCTGTCTGAAGCAAAGGGGAAAAAAAAAAGCTAACACTGCTTGCACTCCACAGAAATAGAGGCAACATAAATCTGACACAGACCTGGAAAGTTTATTGGTAATTGATGGTCCTAAGGACTCAGATCTCATATGATTCTTCTAATCATCAAAACTGTTTTACTCTGTGCTTACAGCTTTGAACTGTTTCAAAGGAAGTAAAACAGAGCTGTCAATCCCAACCTCCTCCAGAGGTTACAGCATGTAACAATTTAACAGATTACCTCTTTGCTCTTAAATTTTTCTTGCAGTGATTACTACTACACAGTACAAGACATTTAGCATTTTTATTCCTCAAGATTAAAGAGCATTTGAACAAAGTATTGCATAATTTAGGAGGTAGAAGAAATATATTAGGCTCTGTTTTAACAGCTGCCGAAACGATCCAGAATTGCTCTAGCTAAAAAAGAAGAGGTATTAATTGTAGATTAGGACAACTTCAGAGATAAAAATCTGATCTTCGGTTACGTCATTCATGATATGTTACACTATGTCATTCACTGCTTAGCAAAATAAAATGCAAATAAGTCACATTCCACACTGTTCACTAGTATATTTATTCTTTTCAGATAAAGGCCTCCTGTTGTGTATGAAAAATACTATTCCTACTCAGAATGTAGATGTAAATTCCATCAACTTCAGTAAGATCTGATTTTGCTGAGATAGGCTTACTCATGTGTGCAAGACCTAATATTACTTAAGGGTTCTGATGGACAAGGTATTGGTTGTTGTACCTGATCTGTATCATCGTGAAACACCACAAAGTGCAAAGGTGCCTTGCAAAACGCAGAGACTGGTCAAGGTGATGCAAGACATGATCTCCACGCAAGAAAAAAGTAAAGACTTCACTGAAATTCTGAGTAACATATTCCATATGCATTTTCACTATTTTTACTAAAGAAAGAATAATCTGCAACGACAAGGTCCAGCTGATGCTACAAGATGGCACATCAAGGTTATTTTTGAGGCTCTCGCACTTACCGGGCCCACGGATCCCTAAGACCCCGTTTAGCTAGCCTTTCCTGGACCTTCTCTAGGGGAGTACCCTCGATCTTCCATTGCCTGTAGTCAGGGAGTTCCATTTTGCCATGGCCATGTTCACTTCCATGCCCCATAGCTACAAGAAAAGACATGAATTTTTTTATTTCTCTGAGACTTTCACGCCCTTGCAAAGAACAATACCCCGTACGGAAAACCAAGGTTACAGGAAGTATTCCAAAGCGCAAAACAGTGCACATGAAGCATCTTCTGCACTATACACAGTACAGTGTAGAACAAAGAGCTAAGAGACTTTATGCTTCATTTGAGAAGCTGGTGATTAAGCACAATAAGGCAAAAAAAAAGAGTTAAGTGTTACTGTGTTGTAAGTCAGCACCACCGTAACATTAATGAGGCAGCTATGTAAATCTTCTGTGCCAGAAAATAGGGTCAGAAAAAACAACTCTTTCCAATATCTTTAAATGCCCTTTAGCAACACCAGGGCACATCAACTTGCAGGCTTTCTGGAGTACATCAAAAAGGTCAGAGTTCAGTTTGGAAATTTCTAATTTAGGTATGGCAGAGCTGTGATCACCAAGTTCTGAAGAAAAACATAAGAAAACCAAAGACTGCTCCTTAACCCCTTTTAAGTTGCCTCTGTGGTGTTAAACATGCACGAGATACATGAATGGAGGAGATGTACCTTACTAGTTATTACACAAGTCTGGGAAATACATGCTTTATTTTGATACACCTTTGAGATAACTATGAAAATATCAAGGTTCTCATTAAAAACAGTGATCAACAAAGATGGAAAGGTGAACATTTTCAGTGAGATCACAAAGGACTGTAAGAAAATGACAACGGCTTTGAAGTCTATTTTTACATAATACCCAAGACTTTTTTTGAGTCACAATTTCCCATTTTAACACATATCTAGCAGCAAAGACCAGATTATTTAAAGGCCTTAAATTTTAGACTTGACTGGAACGCTGCAGTGCCAGAATACAGCTTCTAAGGCTAACTCTTGAAGACTCCAAGCCACGGTGGCAAGCAACGAGCAGTCTCTTGCCGAAAGAAACCTGCGGAAGAGCTCTAATGCTGTCATTGCCCGAAAAACTCCCACCAGATTAAATGCCAGTCTACATCCTTGCCACATAAACTCAAGACCTCCCTCCTACGAGCCAGGGGCTGACGCGCACGCTGGCGCCCACACGCCGCGGCCCGCACTGCAGCACCAGCCGGGCACTCTCCGCCAGCAGACCCGGCAAAAGCAGGGCCGAACAGGCGCCCGGGCGGGAGGGCCCGCACAGCGCGACCGCCGAGGCCCGCCGGCCCGGGCATCCCTCTAACGGCGCGGGGAGAAAGGCCACTGCGGCTGCGCGAGGCCGCTCCGGCTCGGGGGCACAACCCGACATCTCTGCCGCCCCCTCCCCTCCCAAGCCCACACACAGGCGCTCCTAGAGCGGGCAACATCGCGGGCGACTCCCAGAGGGCGCCCGGCCCGGCCCCCGCGACTCCGCCAACGGCCCCTCGGTACCTGCCCGCTCCGTGACCCTCCTCCAGGACGCGGCCGCCACCCGGAAGCGGAATTCGGCGCGCTGACCGGCCCCCACAGGAAGCGCAGGCAGCCACGAGGGTTCCGGGCAGCTTGTACTCCAGTTGTTCCCACTGTCTTAGCGAAGGCAGCAAGGCCGCTGCCCAGCCCTTAGCCGCTCGCAACACTCCCACCGTGGCTTAACGAGGCAGGTCCCACACACGGAGCAGCACCGGCGATTCTGGCGGAGAAGCCAGAGGAGGTGCGGGGGGCGGGAGACGCTGAGGAGAAAGCGGCCAATCAGTGCGGGGCTTGTTCGGGGCAGGAGCGGCCCAATGGGCGGGTGTGTTGTTGAGCTGCGGGGTTGGCAGTGGCTGGAGGTGGCAGTGGAGGAGAAGAGGGTGAGGGGGCGGCGGTAACAGTAGTCGGTACCGGGTGGCGGCGGCGGTGGGGATCCTTCCCTTTCCCCTCTTCGCCGCTTGGCCGTTGCCGGGCGCGCGAGCAGGGACGGAAGCCCGCAGGGTGTGCGCGTGCGGGGGCGCGAGCTGCTGTTCCCGCCCTCGCCTCTCGCTCCCTGTGCCCGCAGGCGGCGGCTCCGCGCGCTCCGCAGAGGGGCGGGCGGGGGGGCAGCGGCCCCGCGCGCGGCGGTTATGTAAGCCCCGGGCCCGCGCGCCCCGGGCCCTGAGGGCGGAGAGCGGCGAAACGGCCGCGGGGCAGTGCCCGGCCCGGTCCGGCCTGGTCGTGCCGCCGGCCCTCGGGGGTCGTCCTCGTCAGGGGAAGAAGCCGCGGGGAAAGGCGGAGGTGCTGTCAGGGCCGGCTGGCGCCGGGAGCAGGCTTCTGGTGTTCAGTGGATGTGTTTTAAAGGAGCGTCGCTGTTTGTTTCCGTAGGAGAAACGGGGAGACGTCCTCAGGTCGTGGAACTGCGCTGAGAGGTGAGTGGACGTTGGGAGTTCTCCTGACGGCTGCTCCCCGAGAGAGGTGGTCGCTCGCTTCCCTCGAGTGCCAGTCTCTGGGGAGCCCGGCCTTTCGACCGCCTTGGCTGCGAAATTGTAAAATGTCAGTTGTGTTAGCATCTGCCTATTTGTTTTTGTGTTCCTCAAGGTTGAATACATAGTCGCCTTCATCTGTAAAAACTGATAAAAGTTAACTGTCCAGTCAGTGACTTGTAAAGCCTTAAACGATTGGTCGTTTGTAGATGACAGGATAATGCTCTTTCTTTATAGCAGAATACGAACTCCTGTATTAATTTCTAGTACTCCTACAAGAATGCGAATAAACACTATTTTGTAGCATGATGCTGCCAGAATTTTAGGAGAGATTGTGGTGCCTTTTTAATACCCTGCTGTAAAGCTGCTTCTGTATTTCATGGTGTTTTTGTAAGGCTTTTGGGAGCACCTGAGAAGAGCTTCAGGAGAAATGCCATTATCATGTTATTAACCGTGAAACTGTTCTAAATAGAGTGCCATCTGTTTAATCCAGACTGCCTGTGTCTGGTGTCAGCATTGAATGTTTTTCACTGTAAAGTCTGCAAGATTCAGAGCAGTCTCTTTTCTGCAGATGCACTGCCAGGGTGAGAGGTGAGGTGGAATTAATTGCAGGAGGGTTCTCTATTTGCGAGTTGCCTAAACCTCTGTCCTCTAGAGAATGAAATTCTGTCAGGTACCTGCCAAGTATTTCTTATTGTGGCTGAAAGTTGATTAGTGTGTGTTCAAAGTCCAGTGTTGCTGAGGAATGTTGGTGTTTTCCTCAGAAAAAAATTTCAGTGACCTGTAGATGTGTTAGATACCGGACACGTTGGTTTTATTCTTCGAAGGAAAAAAAAAAAAGTCCTGGGTTTATTTGTTTGTTGGGTCGTTGTTGTTGTTGTTGTTATTTATTATTTATTTTGTTTTGTTTTCTTTATGGTGCTTGGAAGCATGACTTGATTATTTATGCATGAAGCCATACTTCAGTAGTATAACAAGTCTTTCAGGATCAATGTTCGGTTCTGATCGTAGAAGATTGGCTTTGTGTGACCTATTGCGGTCAAATAGAATTGTAGCAGAGGAATAGACTTGGAAAAATTTGTCCTCAAGTACACTATTGCATTCAAGGTTTAACAAGGTTTTGGGTCCCCCCTCACCCGATTATAGATTCTTGATAAGAAAAACTGTGTGTAGTTGACAGATTTATCATGAGGTTGCTTAGTGTTTTGTTTCCCAAATTTCCTTCTCTTTGAGCATGGACCATACTCTTTCTTTTAAAAATAAATCTGCAAATATGAGGGGGGTGATGTTTTAGGAATATAGATAGATTTTTGAAGCGGTATCTTCACCAAATAAGTGAGTCTGCATAATTTCAAGGGGACTTATGTGCTTACTGCAGCTGGCTTTTAAGGAGGGAACTTCACCATAATTACAGCATCAGACTGAAGAAATAAATAGTACACACAAGGCACTAATGTAAAGAAAAGAAATTTTTATCTTGTGCAGAAGAAAGTGCTGGATGTCCTTTATGAAGGGAAGGTCACTGGGACTCCATGTGCAAATATTCAGTGCTTTTTGTGGTTTAGTCAGATGTGCTTTTTGTACTATTCATGGTGGTGATAATTACTGAAGAGATTAAGTGTTCTACAATATAGTTAGGTTAGCGTGTATCCAGCCATGATGGTTATGATTTGCTGGAATTCCTGCTTATGTTACTGAATTAAAGAAGGGTGGTAGAGTTTTCCTGAGTAGCTTTCAAAAGCCTGTGTTTCCAGAAATTTATGTTATGTGTTCTTTGTGAGATACATTATGGATACTGCTTTTCGTTGCCTGTGCACGTAATTCTCTAGCACTGAACTGTATTTAGTGGTATGTGCTTCCTGATTGACTTCTGGAATAAAGAGCTGTGTGACTGACAGTGACTTGAAGTATTTTTGGTTTTGAGATGACAGAAAAGGGCTGTGCAATTGTTTTGGTTGGTTTAGTTTTTTTTGGCTTAATATCTTAGTCCATATATGAACTGCTTAAATACTGCGTCTTTTTTCCTCAACTTGCAAGTTATTTTGTCCATCTTTGTGTTAGTAGTCATTTATAAGTCACTGGAAACGTTTTGTCATTTGAATAAAATGGTCAATCCTCTAATTACAAAAATGATGGGAATATATTGCTCGTTAGTCCACCTAGTTTTCTTTGGGTGTTTAAAAAAAAAAGACTATGGAAGATGGGGAAGCAAATTATCTTCTTGGACAGCATTAGAGAGCTAAATATTTTATGGATAGTATCACAATCTCAAACAACTGCTTCACCTCTCTTTTGGAGCTACAGTCTTAGTTTCTTTCTGCCTTTTCTGTGGTCACCCAAAGACCAGTCTTCACAGGAACAGCCATACTGAGCTAATCTGCTGTTCTCTTCTGAAGCCTAAAGCTCTGGGATCCTGGTGTGTGACGGGGCAATTCTTTCAAGTCCTTGTCTCCCACAGCTAAGCAGTATTTGACAGCAGCTGCTTTATTTATTTTTTTTAATCATCATTTCTAGGCAAACATATGGGGTTGGTTACTCCTTAGGTCAGCTTTCCCAGTCTCTCAGTGGGGATGATGTTTTGTATGGATTTATTTTTATTCCATGGATAGGCTTAATTTTTAAAAAACTTAAAAATCTTTTGGGGCATTTATTGCTTTGCATCTACCGTGTTTTCTGGCAGTGAGGACCATACTTCTTGTGTTCTATGAATAAGTCATTACTGTGTTCTGCTTTCAACCTGTTATCTGAGAACTTCATGTGATACACCCTGTTTTCTGCATGAGGAGCTGCAGAACTGTTTGGCTCTTTCCCAAGCAGTTTGATGCGAGTTCAGAATCTTTAAAAGATCAGGGTAATATGTTCACTCAAACACTTGTCTGGGCAGGAAAATAACTTTAGATTCCATTCATTTTCTTTATGCCTATTCCTTTATTTTAAGATAGGAATTTCTATCAGGAAATGAAGCTGGAGGCTTCCCCAGCTGACTCCTGGTGAAGGACATCCTGCTGTAGGAATAATCATTTAAGAAGGTCCTGTGACTCTTCTCAGGAGAAGTTCATCTGGGCAGAGACAATCATCAGTAATGTAGTTTCACTTGCTAATTCAGCCAGTTATTTTCATTTCCAAATAGTTGATGAAATAATAAGCAATTCTTCTCTTATTTAATGCTGTTTTCCACAATGTTTGCAGTTACTGGTTTGTAGTAGATAAAATTTCATGCAGAGTTGTGTTCAAGGAAGCATTAACTTCTGAGTTGTATAAATTGATCGGGCATTTCGTTTGGGCTGTAAAGGTAATTATAAAATAGGGATGATGACTTTTGAGAAGGATGTGTAGGTGCCAGATGTTATCTGAATGATCTGTTGTTTTTTTCTGAATCTTTCTTTGTCTTCTGTGACAGAAGTGGAAATTATTAAAAAACAGAATTGCAGGATGCCAGAGGTTGAAAGGGGCCTCTGATGGTCACGTAGTTCAACCCTTTTGCTCAAAGCAGGACCAGCTAGGGTAGGTTCTGCAGGTCACTGTCCAGCTGGATTTTGAATATCTTCCAAGACAGAGACTCTGCAATCTCACTGGGTAACTTCTGTTTAAACACCCTCATGTAAAGAAGTTTTTTCTTAGGTTTAAGTGAAATGTCTTGTATTTCAATATATGTCCAAGGTAGGTGCAGAGCTTTTTTTCAGACTAAAAGCATTCTCAGTTTGTTCTTGCATAACTACCTGTAGATAAAGTAATAAGGTTGATTTTTTTTTTTTTTTTCCCCCCCCCTCTCTGCACCTTTACTTGGATAATCCATGCTTCTACTAACTAAACAATGTTAAATACCTTTTTTTTTTAACTTTAGTCACAGGACAGATTTATAGAGGCACTCAGTCTCTTTTTTTTGTGTAGAATTCTGACTGCGAGCTCTAATCTTGAAATAAAAGGTCAAGAGGTAGAAGGACACTTCTGATAAAATAAAATTATTTAGTAAAACCCTACTGTAAACCAAAATTCTCTATTGCCAGCAATACCACAGAGGAGAGAACATACAGACCTTGATTATGGTCTGGGTAAAATAATACAGAGTTTTGCAAACTGTTGCAACACATGCTAAAGGTTATCAATACTCCATGGCCATTCATCATTCTTCTGTGAAATATAATGAATTTGGGCACAGACATTTTTTTATAATCTGCTTTCCTTAGAGCCAAAGAAGGTAGAAATGGTGTGCTACCAATGCTTATTGTGTGACATTTATGTTCCTGTATAGTGTTCTAAGAATAATAAATGATGTGGTGATGAAACATGTTTGTCTGACAAACTGTTTCAATTTGTCTGCATCTTTTAATTTAATGCCACCGTAGAGTGATTTGCATCTCATGTACCCTGATGGAGAATTAGGTGGAACCCCTCAACAAGGTTACTCTGTCACCATGAGAGATTATTTTTCCTCTGAAATCCTGTGTTTCTCGTACTATGGACTCTATTTGAAAATGTTCACGGGAATAAAAATCACTTATGGTTATCTACTTCACTAGATATTTCATTATTAACCACAATTCAGATGATTTGTTAAAGACAACTGTCCTTGGCACGTCACCTTTTCAGTCTCTCCTTGGTAGTTTCCTGTTCTGCAGGCTGTCCAGCATGCCTCTGCTGCCCACTGTCTGTGTCAGATCTGCTGCCTTGACCTCCTGGTGTGGTTCTGTAGAGCAGTGTGGATTTTTTGGTTTATTAGTTACTTTTCACATGAATATAGACTCCAAGAGACATTTGGAAGAAGATCTCATTAGGGTAGTGGAATAAAATGTCTATAGGTATTGCAAAGTGGTAAACTAGTAATTTGTGTGTGTATTTATTTACTTTTGTCTCAGTACTGAATATCATTGCTTGGAAACTGCCAAGTTCCTTATCTGCATAATATTGTTCAACACATGACCTAATGGAGGTAGCTGGAGCAGTTCCAATCTGTTAAAACATTCTTCCAGGAATTCCCTCTTTTATGCATATTCTGCATTTTTTCCCCTCTCAGGAAAGAGTAGTTACTGACATCTCATTTTATATTGGATAAGAGATACAGGTGTTTGACTAACTGAATTTTGCAGTCCAGAAATGCTAAGTCTATATTCTTGTGTTTAAACTCTACAATTTAGCTAATCTTAACTACAGTTTTATTTTACTTACTGTGATTCTGGATAGGTCTTCTGTATTGGTGTCTGCATTACGTATAGTTCATGAGTTCTTTAAATAGTTACACAGTACTGTTCCTCTGAATTATATTTAAGTGAAACGTGTGACATGGACATTTGTGCAGCTGCATGACTGTAGTTTAATGATTCATACAGGGCAATGTTGATACTTCGGGGGTTTTTTTCTATTTCATTTCCTTATATTTACTAGTTTATGAACTTTAAAATGTGGTTGTATTTAGGGTTTTCCTCCCTTCTTTGGCCCTGCCTTGACCCATACTTGGGCTAGGGAAATTATACTACATCTGTCTGGAAAGACTGAAAAAGTTTAAAAGAAAGATCTTATTTTTCATGGCTGTTCAGCTGAGGAGGTAATTGGGTTGAAAAATAATGAGGTGAAGTGTGTGTAAAACTTGCCCTTTTTTTGTCTTTCCTGGCTTCATTTATTTTCTTTTTATTCAAATAGGTTGGTTATTTCTGAGCGTTCTGGTGTCTGTTTCTTCTTTCCATCTCCACATCTTATTTCCAGCTTTGTCCTTTCAGTCATCTTTAGGTTTGAGAATATCTTGAGCCTTAGGAGAGGCTGGAGAGCTCATAGTAATTTTTCAGGCAACTTTCCTAAATATCCTAAGCACGAGATTTTGGAGACACACAGGCATAAGTGTAGCAGATTTTGTTTTAGAAATAAATTAAGTTAGCTTGTCTTTGTAAATTTAAATATGATATTCCCTGAATGTAAAAGCCAATTAACTAAGAATTATTATTCTTTTAGAATTTTTTTTTTAAGCAGGAACTTTGTGAAGCTCTACTGTCTTATGACTAGCGTGTCTCGTGTAGGCTACACTGGTAGTTCCACCATCTGCTGTAGACAATGTGATAGCAACATCACGATGGCTGAACACGGGAGGGTCGGTAACCTTTTAGCTGAGACATGTTTCAGAAAGTAGGAGGCTTTTTTATGGCAGCATAGTTATGGAGCGTGTGGAGTGAGCAATTTATCAAGCATCCTAGTGCATGCCATCAGAGTAGGGCAAAGAAGAAAAATCCAAATGTTCAACTTGGAGTTTTCCTATTTCTTTATTACGTAAGATTAGGTCTATAGTTTAACAAAAAAATATTTGATGCTTCTGCCTATGATTGTTGTTCCTCATGCTTTATGGTTGGAAACACACATGCAGTTAAGAATAGTAATTAAAGAAAAGCTCCTTACTTAGAATGATTGTTGTGCTGTTTTACAGTGTCCCCATGTAACTTAATGGAAGATGTCAGATCACTTGATAAGCGTAGATACCTGATATCCAGATTTTGCAGATGAAAATTCTCTGTGCTTTTGGCATGGTAGAAGTCAATGCCGAGATTTGTGTTTACTTCTGCAGAATTGATTTTACGGTGTGAATTTCCATGCTTCTGTTGTAACCATGTTGCTTTGCTAAAATATGTAAAACTGAACTCAAGTAGCCAAAACTAAGGCATATATTTGTAGTTAGAACCCAGTCTTGATAGTACAAGTCTGCCTTTGTACAATAGTGACAGTATAAGAGTACGAGGGTGTTAATATTGTATCAAGCTTTTAATATTTTAATAACAGCAGTGGGATAGACAGATAATTAGTTACAAAGTCTGTTTACTGTAGTAAAATAATACAAGAAATGATTGAGGAATTTGTGAAGTAATAATGTGCCCTTTTACACAGAAATATGAGACGTGCTGACGAAGGCTTTGTCCTAGCAAAAGCTCATATTCCTCTGTGTGTATAACAGTGGAGAGCTTTCCATTGTGTGTGTGTGGTTTTTTGTGTTGTTTTTTTTTTAAGGTGTTTGGCTGGTTCGGAACAGCATAGAGGCATGAGCTAAATATGGGAACGGAGAGTGAGGGGGGTTTAGGTATGAAATGGAAAAATGACTTGTTCCTTATGTGCATGGATTGGTTTTTAAGCTGCTTGTTTCTTATTCTTAGTGTAGAATAGGCCTTAGACAAAATTGCTGAGCTTTCAAATCTGCTTCTAGATTGTTAATTGTGTGTCAGTTCTGTTCGATAATTATGTAACTGATGAAGCATGATACCTGATGGTCGTTCTTCAATGCTGTATCTGCCCAGTAGCTTCGAACAGTAACATCCTTAAATTTCCAGAAGTTTAATTAAAGTACATTTGTGGTAGTTTCTTGGGAAGGTTGCAGAATGAGGTGCCATTTTTGTCATGCTTCCTGTGAGACATTCTAATAGCTTAATTCATGTTAAAGAACTGCAGCAGATTGCAACGCAAATCTTGCTGTGTCAGAGTAGCAAGAGCTTTGTGAACATCTCTTCAGCAGTTAAGTGGTACCTATGGAAATACAAAGTGATGGGAATCCTGAATGAAAGTAGAGAAGAAATACATACAATACTGAACTAATTTAAGGGTTCATAAATGGTATTTCTGTGCTGTTTATTTTCATAGACATTCTGTGACAGCAACCCTTCCCTCAAATCCTAGCTGTCATGTGCAGTTTATGATTCTGCAGTGAGCAGGACGGCCAGTAGCAGGTTACTGCCTTGTCTGTTTGCTTAGACCTGGGCACCTGCCGAGGCTTGTTGCATGTGCTGGGACTTCAACTTTGCCTTCAGCTGGGTTATTGTAGACACCGGGTGAGTTTGAGAAGCCTCCGTTTATCTGTGGAATAAGAGAACTTCTTAGCTTTCTTTTTGTTTAGGGAGAAGAAAAGAAAGAGATTTTCTTTCTCCTCTATGAGCATAATCAATATTGGAACTTGAGACAGCAAATAATTTTTTTTCCCCTTACACATTTGCCCAGTCTGTCCAGCTGATAGCTGGAGTGGGAACAGTTTAGGCATGTGAGTCTCCAAAGGACCAACTGCAGAAATAACTCAGATTCCCTTTTGCTTGTGTCAGGCTTGAGTGGACCTGAAACATGGTGAAAATATAATTGATGAAAATACGTATGCAGTCGTTGCTTGTATATGCAGAAATGAAACTTTGTTGGATTGTTGGAGTCACTGCAACCATAGAAGTTTTTCAGGCATCTGGGTGTTTAAATCTTTCAAATGATAGCTGCTTTATACACAGGTATCTTCTGTTTCAGGAACCAGTGCACTAAACTCTGAGAGAGTGCATGCTTTGCTTTTTTCATCTCTATAGGTTAAAACCTTTCAGTTAGCTACAGGTCTGCTATGGCTTTTAGCAGTTCATTTTTACAGTTTACGTAGCAAAACTAAAACTACTACACTAATTTCCCTTTTTAGTTGAAATTAAAGTGTAAGCATTTTATGTCTAGTGTTTAACTTGCTGAGTTATCCCAAACTTAAACTCTGGAATTTTTACGAAGATGTTTGGAAATGCTCTCATGAATTTCAGAATAATGCTTATACATGAATGTTGTTTTTAATTTTACCCTTTTTTTTCCTAGCTACTTCCAATATTTAAATTGAGTGAAACTCATGATGCTAAGGCAGAAAAATGAATGTGCAACAGTGGGTTTTCACGTTTGTTGTGCACAAAGTCCTAATCCAGTTCAGGTCTGTGGATAGATTGCAGATAGAGTTTAGAGGTCACTGGCCAATACTAATTGGCATCAATGCTGCTGAAATTGTGCAATCAAATCTTGTGCTCATTGTCACAGGGTACTTTTGTACAGCCTTCCTCCCCCCTTACTTTATTTGGCAACATATAAGTATCTAAACGTTCAAAAGCTGTTTCTTTTTCTCAGGCTTTCAGGTATAGGCCTGTGCTAAAGACAGACCACTGGGCTCAAGGTAAGAAAAGTAGAAGGAAGTTCAAGGAAACTTAAAGAGGAGGGGCCTCTACATGTTAGCTTCATTTAATAAATTGAGACTTGATGTGTGCCGCAAAAAGCTTAAAAATGACCTGCTGGTTGGTGCCAGCTGCTACAAAAGAGCTTCTTCAGCACTGCTAATCATCATTTTATGGAAACGTTTTGCAGGAACTGTACCACGTTTACCTGGTGGAGATGTGTGTGGGTGTGACAGTGAACTGCTCCTCTTTTCTGATGATACTCCCATGACTGTAACCTGCTAGAGACTGTATCTGATAGCTTACTTTGATAATAAATTTTTGATCTTATGAGAGGGAGGAGGGAACAGATCTTAAATGGACATTATCACACTAATTGGGAAACCTTAATCACCGTGTTAAAGAGTTTTCGGTTTTATCAAGTTTTGAAGTATTTTTATATTCCAATGGATAGCTTTTGATAGACAAAGTATTTTTCCTGCATGTACCAGCTTTATGCAAAATTCCAGTTATATTGCTATTTCAGTGAACTGTTGGGGCATTCTGCTTTAGTAATGTGGTTGGCTTTGAATAGATTGTCATGGTTATCTCTTTGTCTCTGAGAATGCAGACTTTATAGCTTTCTGAAACGTGTAATGTTGCTGTAATTAATTCTGCATGTTTATGCATACGTTGCATCTATGGAAAATGGAAAAGATTTTTATTAGCATTCACTTTTTTATTGCAGGAGAGCGCTTGAGATTACAGTCTTATTTCTTGGTTTTAATTATTCAGATGAAACAGAGCTGCTTAGCAAACAACACTGGTGAAATAGGGTTACAAAACTCTTTTCAATGTGCCAGTCAGATACCTGGCAGCTAAGGCAAAAAGCATGAGGATTTCTCTCTGTATTGGCTTTGCCTGGCCACATTTCAGTAGCTGGGGGCCTGTGGGGGTGGCTTCTTCAAGAACCTGCTAGAAGCTTCCCCCTAGATAGACCCAATGCCAGCTGGCTCCAAAGACAGACCCACCACTGGCCAAGGCTGAACCCGCCGGTAATGATAGGAATGCCTCTGTGAAAACATATTTAAAAGTGGGGACAAAGAACTGCACAAAAATAACTGTCAGAGACGGAGATAGAGGAATGAGAATGTGAAGACACCAAGGTCAGTGAAGAATGGGAGGAGGATGTGCTCCAGGTGCTGGAGCGGAGATTCCCCTAAGCCGTGGTGAAGCCCACAATGAGTGAGGCAGGCTGTCCCCTTGCAGCCCATGGAGGTGATTTCTACCTGTAGTCAATGGAGGACCCTGCACCGGAGCGGGTAGATGCCTGAAGGGGGCTGTAATTCTGTGGGAATCCCACACTGGAGCAGGTTCCTGCTGGAACCTGTAGTCCATGGAGAGAGAGGAGCCCATGCCAGAACAGGTTGGCTGACAGGACTTCTGTGACCTCACAGGGGACTCGCGCTGGAGCAGCATCCCCCTGAAGGACTGCACCCCATGGAGGGGACTCAGGTTGGGACAGTTTGTCAAGAACTCTCTTGTGAGAGGACTCGTGTTGGAGAATGTGTGTAAAGAACCTCTCCTGTGAGAGGGACCCTGCATTGCTACAGGGGAAGAGTGAGGAGTCCTCACCCAGAGGAAGAATGAGCAGTGGAGACATATGATGAACTGATCATAACCCCCATTCCCCATCGCCCTGTGCTGCTTGAGGGGAGGAGGTGGATAAATTGGAAATG
Source organism: Trogon surrucura (assembly GCA_020746105.1). NCBI lineage: Eukaryota > Metazoa > Chordata > Aves > Trogoniformes > Trogonidae > Trogon > Trogon surrucura. The sequence continues at coordinate 45,457,048 of CM036621.1, read as the reverse complement.
ATGTTAAGCTCAGAAGGAAGGGAGGAGGGTGGGGAAGGTGGTTGTTTTTTTTTTTTTTTAAGATATGCTTTTATTTCTCATTACTCTTCTCTGACTTAATTGTTAATAAATTTAATTAATTTCCCAAATTGAGTCTGTTTTGCCCAGGCCAGTAACTGTGAGTGATCTCCCTGTCCTTACCTCAAACCATGGGCCCTTTGTTTTCTCCCCTGCCTAGGTGAGAAGGGGAAGTGATAGATTGGCTGTGGTGGGAATCTGGCTGCCAGCCAGGATCAAACCACTGCATTCCCCTAGCATGAAACTTGGGCCGTTCACTGATAATAATTATTGCATAATCATCTTAACTTGCAAGTCTGACATAATTGCAAGTATGAGGGTGTTAGGTCTGGATTTATATTTTGTTCAGAACAATTTTCTCACATATCAAAGTAGTCACATGTGGACTGTGTAGGCTGGTTTTTGTTGCTTGGGTTTTTAGTGTCCTGGTGGTTTGGTGATTTTTTTTTTTTTGTCTGTTTTCGCTTTACATCTGATCAATCCAACTCAATGCTCTCTCTGCAGATCCATTGTCTCCCTTCCAATATTCTTAATATTTCTAAACCTTCTGTCCAAGTTGCCCTTGAAGGACTGTATGTGTTTTATGAAGTATGATGTATGAAGGGCCTTAGAAGACTCTTTTCCTTACACAAAAAAAATGTATAATCTAATAATTTCACATGTCTGATGCTTGAACTTTGGTAAATGCTCCTGATTCCTATCAGCACAGTTCCATAGGGAAATGAAGTGACGTTTATAACTTGCTGTTTAGTTAGACTGGAGTTTTGATTAAAAAAAAATTTGACAATGTGTTTGAGGAGAATGAACTGAATTTGCTCAGTTGCCAATACAATTGATAAAGTATAAGATCATAACCCTTACCAAGATGGACAGTGTGACTTACCTGAGAGGGAATAAGGAAACTATTTATGTTTAGTATAGTTCATGTGGATAGATTTCTGTTTCAAGTTGACATAATACATAGAATTTGCTGAAGAAGATTGATGTTGCAAAAAAGGAGTAGTGTAACTCTTTGACATGTTTGCGTACAGGGTCGTCTCTGCTCTTTTTCCGAAAGTAAATTTACTCAGGAGACTTAAGGGAGGAAAACCCCTTCTTGTACCAGCAGCATTTGAAGTTTGTTTTTAGCAGGAAAACTATTTAGTTTTACAAACAAAACCTGGGAGTTTCTCTGTGTATGGGTGAGGTTATATAAAAATGGCTGGGCTTTAGAACATTGAGTCCTCAATGACAATTTCTGCTGTTACTTTTTGAATGTAAGAAAATGCGTCTGAAAACCTATAACATTATATAATTGATCGTGTAGAAATAAATTCTGTTCCTGTCTCCAGACCAAAGCAGCTGGAGGAAGATTACCTGTGAAGCTAGCTGCATAGATTTTTCAATGCTGCCAGTTAAATCTGTATTTAAATTATTTTTTTTTTGTTATCTTGAAAGATTTCTGCTTTCTGAGTATACATTAGGGCAGTATTTTACAAAAACTTTTGATTTTGGTCAGGTTATGAGTAGAAAATACACACGAAAATATTAGGATGCATTTCATAGAATCATGGAGTGTGTTGGGCTGGAAGGGGCCTCTGAAGATCATCCAGTCCAACCCTGTTCTCATTTCTTCAGTGTTGGCAGGAGGGAATTAGGCTTTTCTTTTAAGGTTTTTTTTTATACTGATCTATAGCTTAGATAAATTAGAAGTGTTGTAGAAAGTTTTGCCTAGCAGGATACGTAAAAGGTCTGGTTGATTTAAGTTATTTGTGCTGGGTTTATGTTATGTTCCTAAACAGATTGTATGCAAAATTTCGCCTCAGAAGAAGTCTTTACATTTCAAATTTAAAAAACTACAAACCACAAAACCCAACCAAGTGGCCTCCCAAGAAACACACCCACGTATATTAGTAACTTGGTGCTCATCACTTTTTAAGAATATATATTAAAAATGAACCACTAGATACTGTAATATTAACTAGTCCTTCCTTACAACTGGTCCATCTCTGTTCTAATATTGGTTTAACAGTGGAAGAGTAACGACTGTGTAAACAAGATGCATTGTGTTTAACTATTCAGCAGTGGAGATTAATTATTAAACTCATACCAAGATAAAAGGGGAAGAAACTAGTGTAGTTGCACTAGTTTACCTTTACTAATGTTTTAATTCTCATAGTTATTTCACAGGGAAGTTAGCATATACTTTCATGTGATATGCTACACAAAGACCCAGTAAGCTGAGTTTCAGAATTTCATGACCTTTTACTAAGGTGACTGAAAAGGGTTGCACTTTCTTTAGAGATGCTGTATCTTTGCCTGTTTTTGTGAAGGAGAGAGTTCAAAGGCCGTATACTTTCTTGCCTTGGAGGACTCTTAGTGAAGTTACTAGGGTTGGTCCTGAGCATCAATTTTTGTAGCACAGTCACCTCTTAATTGGTTGGGTCAACCATGTGGATACTTGATGTTAGGTAGCTCTAATGGGTTGTGCTTTACAGAATTAAGGTGGTCAGGAATATGTTTTACTTCTTATATGTGGAAATTCTGATTTGTACAGTCTGTCTAATCTCAATATAAAATAACAGTGTTTTCCTTCCTGTTGTGAGATTGTCTTCTGCAGTCCTTAAAATCCCTTTCTGATTTTCAGAAAGCAAGAGTGAGATTGCAATGACTGACACTGAAATAATGCTGTGATACAGGACATGGGAGAAGACAAGTTCCCTGTAAAGTAGCAGCTGGAAGTAGTAAAGGCAGCTGTGGTCTGAGCAGTTTTGACTATGAAAGTTGCAGCAGATTTTGTGTTTCTGGATTCTTGATGCGACTGCTTTACCTGTGAATAGCAAACAACCTCTGCGTGTGGCTTACGTTCTCATCAGGTTTTGTGTGCAGGGCTCAACTGCGTCATGCGTTCTGTTAGATCAAGTGGAAGAGTTGTGTGCTGTTCTGAAGTTGTGTCGTCTTGAAGAGCAGTGGTGAGGTGAGATCAGTGATGTTTCGTGTAACTATATTTGTTCAGTTTGCTTTTTAGAGTCTGGGCACTTATACTGGGAAAGCAAGAACAGAATATCAATCAGAATTAATTTTATCCTTGAAAATCATACATCTTAAATGTGAATGATGCATCTGAGTCACACGTGTGAAATCTGATGTCATGAAATACAGGAATATATCTGAATGCTTATGGACTTTAACTCTGGCATTTTGGAAGTTTATGTTGGAATTTTGTATTCTTACTGTATTGCTTAAAAAGTCAGCAACATGGCATAATTTCAGCTCTAATTGAGGTAAATTCAGATAAATTTGAAGAGTCTGCTCATTTAAGAGTTTGTGGATGTGTAAGTAAGTGTGTGGATGGGGGGGAAATCTGTCACCTCAGTTTCATTTTCGTAGACTCAGTTTCTGCTGAAGGCTTTACCATCTGGAAGTTGGAAAGATTAAAATGAGAAACGTTACTTTCAGCAGAGGATTCTTGAGGTTAGATATCTCTGGGAATATGTAAAGTAGAAGGAAGGTTAGGTAAATTGATTAATGTATGTGTAACCTAATGCTAGTTTGTGTGAATTACAGTTGGTAGCAGATACTGCAACGAGAAACACGAATTGGTATTTTATTGGTCTGAAATTGATAGAGGTGATCGTCTTTATGGGTATTTTCATAATATAACAGACATTCACTTCTATCAAGTGACAATTCTACAGTTCAAAAATGGGAAGCTGCATAGAATCTACAGTTTGTATTTCTGGAACTGTTTGTGCATGCGTCTCTTTCATTTACAGGCAAGAAAGTGATTTTACTCAGCAAAACTTCTGGAGTTCTATTTCAAAATTGAGGGGGTTTTGGGTGCTATGTGGCTTTTGTTAATTTTTTTTGCTTTGGTTTTGTTTTGGTTCCCACAGAAATTGTTTCAAGATTTCTCCTAGCTTGTGCATGTTCATTTTTAGTACTTAAAATGGCGTGTCCCTTAACTGTGGTTTTATGTTAGTTTGCCGTTGCAATGTACTTTTTCTTTACTATGCATTTTCTATCTTCAGTTAAGTCTTTCTAGATTTAATTTACTTGATCAACCAAAAATGTGACCCAAGTAGGTGTTTGGAAGAGGTAGGGTTACACGGAAAGTAATTTGCATCGAAATGTTTTCGTAGATAAGTTAGCAAGTTGCACACAAACTAGCATAGGAAGTTACTGCACATAAACTGATGTGAAGTGAGGGCGAGCCTGTATTGCACAGGATGGGTTATCACACAGCATCCTGATGAGAGAATGTTTTAGATTTAATGTAGGATGAAGTTGTTTCTAAGGAAGGTGGTGCTGAGAGAATAAGGTAATGTATGTGCGTATATATTTTTAAGTGTGTTGAGTCTTGATAATAGAATAGTTAACAAGTGTTTTGCTGTATTTAAGGCTGTAGGAGAACTTCTTGATTATATTACTGTTCCTCAAATCCTGTAAGTAAAGTAGGGGAATATTTTCTTCATATACAGAAGATAAATGTCTTCTGTATTCTTGATCATCTTAACTCCTCTCTTTTCTGCTTCATTCATTGAATGAACTACTAAGAGAGGGATTTAGCTACAAGTGTACAGTTACGGTTTTTTTCAGGTTTTTAGCTGCTGTGAGGCAAACAGGGCTTAAATTTTTCGCTAGTCACCTGACTTCCATGCCTTTCTGCAACTATTCTGTGCGATACAATGAAACCATCAGCTTTACCCCTCCTGGCAGCAGCCAAAACTGGTGTGAATTGGTAAGAAACAGAGATCGCTGTGCAAGTATGGTACAATGAAAATTTACACAAGTATTGTCAATCATCTTTGACTTCACTGTGGTAAGGCTTTCTCCCATCATGTTCACTGGCATCCAAAAAGAAAATTTTATAGTCTGGTTATTACTAGTGAGTCAGAATGGGCTGGGAAGAGATGTCTTATCCAAGTTGTTTTGCATGACTAAGGCTTGTCTAATAAGGCTGGCAACCTAAATCCCACGTACAGAATACATCAGCATTTATATTTAAAAGTTGCAATGTGTGTCTGTCTGCTTAAGCTTGCAATTAAATTACCTAAGAACTGGAATTGGAAGAAGGCTCTCTTTTTTATTAAATAGAATGTTTGTGCTGATGATGTAAATTAATAACTCTCCAGATAACGTTTTGTTTCTTTCTGCCTTTGTCAGTTTTGTGCCTAGTAGAAGTTTCTGTTTGCGTGCTGTGGAGCTGTATGGCCAAGAGAGTTCTGGCAGAATGCTTGTACCTGTTTCTAATGCCAAGTTGCAATTGTCGTTCTGAATTCTTGAGGACAAGAAGTTTTTAATTTAATTTTTATGTCCTTATGAAATTACAGCTTAAGTGTTTACTAAATATTATTATTGTGATAGAATAACATATTTATGTAGAAGGGAGTCACAATGGTATTTATGATATGTCTGTTGTAAGGAACATACATTATAATACATGTACTTTTTTAAAAAGTACAAAAAGTAATCTACCAAAACTGAACATTATCAAGGCTGGTCTTAATTTTGTACTGATGAGCCTGAGAGTTGATCCCTTTTCCAGTGTGGAAATTTCACCATACCCTGGATGTTTAATACAGAGTAGCATGTAACTTTACGGTAGCTGGATGAAGCTGGATATGCCTATTTACTGAGCAGTTAAGGAAGGAGATGCTCCTTAGAGAAGTATTTGTAAAGCATATCAATTAAATGTGAGCTTACACCATTAAGCTTTCTCCTTTTGCTTTTCTTGTTCTACAAAAGAAGTAATTATGTAAAACAGGTGTTATAATGTTTATATAAAATATCTTCTTATTGACCTAATGATATTTTGTGATAAAGCCCTACTCTTGCAGTATGAGAAACATATTGTTAGCAGTCTGACATTTTTCTACCTGGTTACATTTTAATGTTTTATTTTGTATTACTCCGTTACAAAAAAAAAAAAAAAATCATTCTACCTTTTCTACCACTTAATTCCATGTATTTCCAAGACATAGTATTCTTTTTTTTCTTAGAATTTTTAAAATTATTTCCATATCCAGGTTAGAAGCTATTTTTCATGATCCTTGTCATTAACTGCCCCTTAACCACTTTTCTGCCTTATGTGTACTTTTTCGTTTGCTTGAATCAAATGTAGGGCAGTATTTCAAATAAGAGTATACTATCAATTTTGTATGCTCTGCTTCCATGTTTCCAGATTTCCTCTGTGCCACTCAGGTGTGATCAAACATCTTGATTTCTTTTCTGGCTGCTGATACATCCCTGAGCAGATATTTTCATTAGGTTGTTGAATGTATTACTCAGTCTTTTTCCAGCTGGGTTTTTTTTTTTTTTTTAAACCTCTGCATTCAGGAACAACTCATCATGAGAAGATCAAACAGGTGTTTCATGGTGGGTTTTTTGTTTTTATTGTCTGTGTTTCTCAGCACTTGTCCGGTTTCCTTACTCTGGTGTTCACCAGTCTTGTTAAAGTGTGTATGTGGGGGGGAAAGGATGTCATCTTTTACCTTTTCTGCTTCCCAGACTGTTAATTGTATTAAATGAAGGTGTTCTTGTTACAGAGCTACAAATGTTTTGGATCAAAGGAACTGAATGTAGATTTAATTCAGAGGAAGGCTGCGTTCTTGATGCTTTGCGTGCCGTTTGTTTACAGAAGTAGCATGGAAAAATCTTTCTTTAAATAAACTTATTCCCATGTTCAGTAATGAATTATAGCTATCAGAGCAGTGTATATGTAGCTTGGAAGAACAAGATATATTGATAATTGAATTTTCTGTTCTTTTAGATCTACTGTCAGCCAGCAATGTTCTCTTGCATGAGTGACACCAGAAGATCACGCAACTTGAGGCTGTGTTCTTTTTGTTGAGGCAGTCCAGATTTTAATTGCAAAATATTCTTGCCATAGCCTTTGAGATAAAAATATATGATTTTGTTATTCATCATGCAGCTAGGACTAAATGATATTATACATATCTTGAGGTCTGGCATATAGTGGCAAAACCCATCAGACTCATTCTTGAAGTGTATATCCCACTTATGTAACCTCACACATGTATTTTGAAGCCAGTGTGAAATCCTGACTTCTTTAAACAAACCAACCAACCTCCTAAATAAAATACAAACCAATAACAAAGGGCCTCTGCATACTTGAATAGTCATATCTTCTTAAATGTCAGCAATTATTAATATCTAATTGGTAGCACTTTTCTTTTTAATTACTACTGCAGTAAAAAGTTCTTGAGCAGTTATTTCAGTATTTCATTTCTTCGATAGTATGCTACTGCAATGTTTTATTTAAGATTTTTATATTTTCAAAGACAGTAATAGAGAATGGTGAATTATATGAAAATTATCTTTAAAATGGGAGTCTATTTCTAGGTAAGCAAATAAAAGGATTGTAATTTAAACATAATCTCATGGTATTTCAGTCTGCTGGTAACTTCATTTCCATTGTCTCTTGGTTTGTACATATTTTACAGCTAGTCTGATCCTCCCCAAACTGTTGTCCTAAGTGCACCTGGAAAGTCAAAAGCGTGAAGTGCTATCTCATATATCCCAATGAAAGTTAAGTTCTTAAATGTCTGGGCAGCTCACATGTTAACATAGGAGTTGAGCCGTGGTTTTGTACTTGTGTGTGTGTGTGTGTGTGCGCATAGCATGATGCAGGAAAGTGCTTTGGTCGGGTAAAATTCCGTTTAGATCTCAGGTGTAACTGGCAGACGCACAATGCGAGGTGCCGACTTCCTTTGGGAACAGTATCGTAGCTTTAAGTGTAAAGATTCCAGGTCTAATGATTTAACAGGCTTGTGTCTCATATTCTGCCACTTTATGCCAAATGAATAAGTTTAGGAGAAAAATTTTCTTAAGTGCTTTTGGGGGGAGAAGCTTTCCAGCAATTGATTGTTATATTTCATTTTAAAATTGAGCGACTGTGTTCCCAACTATAACTTTCATGTTCCATGCTTTAGTGTGAACTGTTCTGTATTTAAGAGATCTTAACAATCAGTCTACATAATGAAATATGCTAAAATATTTTTATATTACTGTTACTAATAACTAAATTTCTGTTTAGTTATTGTAGTTCCTACATATTATAAGAGCCTTTAAGCCGTAGTAGGAAGAAAAAAAAATCTAGTCTTTAAAATAGAGGAATCTCATATTCCCTGTAGTTTGTTCGCTTTGCGAGAGACATGAACACTCTGGAAATGAAATTCAATACTCTTATTTAAGGCTGCTTCAACTTTCAGTAAGTATGCACAGGATTTAATACAGCTGAACCAGTTTATTTTGGAGACACACCCCCATGGTTATTGATAAATTTATCATAGAATCATGGAATGGCCTGGGTTGGAAGGGACCTTAGAGATCATTTTAATCCAGCCTCCCTGTTGTGGGCAGGGACGCCACCTCTCGATTGTCTGTTTTGTTTTTTTTTTTCCTCAAGGTTACAGCAAACCAGGCAGCGAGTGTAAGCACAAGGTGTGCTTTACAGATGCTCATGTGAAAATCTCAGAGTCCAGTCTGTGTGTCTGGCTGAGACAGTCACACACAACTCTTGTGACCTGACTGTCTCATCTGTTTGTGCAAGTCCTTAAAAATGTTTAAATATCCAGGCAGGTAATTTCAAAGGGAGAGATGATTTGTCCTAAAGCCAAACTAGTAGAGTAAACCTAGGTGAAATTAGGTGTGGGCTACTTCTGTATTGATCCGGCAGAGTTATATGTCTCTGTCCTTTTTCAGCCACATGAGCAAAGCAGGCTTTAATATCTGGAAAAGTCTTGCAGGAAGGATGCAGACGTAGCACTGGAGAAATTGTTAGTTTGCGTTATGTGAGTTAACTTGTTTGACAAACAGCTGTATATGGGCTGTCTCTAAGGCTCAGTAGACTGCATTCTATAAGAGGAATTGATTTCTTACGTAGTTTAGGTTTTAGGCGTTATGATACTTGGCATTTTTGACTTAACATAGTAGGAACATTGAGATGTCTGTAGCATTTGCACTAAGGCCTTTGAATCATTCTTGTGACTCTTGGTGGTTTTGTAGTTTATTTAGGTATGCCAGGCTAAATCCTGGCTTGGGAGAATGGCTAATTCTTCAATTTGTTGATTCCACTTATTTGTAGTATTCTTCTCTTACTCCAGACTTCTGCATTTTGATGTTTCTGCATTATGTGTTTCTCTAGTAGCCTTGTGTGTTTCCTTATTTGTGCAACCTTTAGCTTGCCTGGTGTTCTTGCGCTCCTGCTCGGAATTATGGTGCTACAGGGCAAAGAACATTTGTGGCTACTTAAAATGTACAACATTTGGTGCTCAGTTTGGTTTTATTGAATAAGCATTTTGTTTTCCTGTTGGAGTTGTGCTGTAATTTTATATATACTGCGGTTCACTGGAGTGTAAAGAAAAGAGAGATTTCTGTTTAAGCACTGGGGTTTTGTTTGGGTTTTTTGCCTTTTTTTTTTTTTTTTAATTTAAGTGTAATCTGAATTCCCCCTTGCGAGGTTTCTCCAAGGAAATAGTCAACTTTGTACAGAGTTGATGTAACCTCTCAAACTGATACAGTGCTGGAGAAGGGCAGCTACTTGCCTCCAGATTTTAACAGCATTTTCCAAGCTGAAGCAATCATTTGGCTGAAAGGCGAATTTTTGGTCATGGGTTACAGCTAGGGTTTGCCTCTGATTTAAGGATGGTTATGTACTGTTTTCTATGTGTAAAAAGAGTACACAGCCCATTTTTGATGCTACATAATTTTTTCATTATTACCTTCTACTTTAAACTTATTTCTAGAAAACCTGCAATTTGGTTTGTAAGCAGACTGACAAGTGAATGAAAAATTTTGAACTGTTACAGCCTGATTCTCCAACAGGGTGTGTGCAGGTCTGCTTGTGCTTAGTCCTTTTGTGGGGAAAACTGTGAAGAAATAGAAATTTCTTTGTCTGATTTACTGGCGTATAACTGTGGTTCTTGCTTTGAGGCTAAAGTAGCTCGAGTTCCTATTCAGGAAAAAATGATGTCTTCACTTCGTGCAGCTCTGGAAAGGCCCACCTGGTCAGCCTCCAGGATCTGTATCTTTTGGTTTTGACACGGGGGTAACAGATTATGTAGAACTGAGCCTCTGGGTAGCAAGTGTAATAACTTAGGGTTGGGAGGGGGCTCTGTGGCATTTCTGGAGAGTGGTATATATCAGATGCCACGTCTGGATGTAAAGTATTTTCTAGCATGTTGTCCTGAATCAACTCTTATAGACCTGATACTCTGTCATGAAGATGTGTGCCTGACAATTACAAGAAACAACTGATATTAAGTTAAATACATACGTATAATTGTCTTTCAGGTCTCCTGTGTATGTGTAAAAATCTGTGTGTAATCAGCTACAGTGTGGCTATAGGGTAAAAATTTGTTTATTTTTGTCAAACCCCCTCAGAAATATTGTCAGGGAATGAAGAGGAGGATTTGAATACCAGTCATTCTGAAGTAGAATATTTAAGATTTCTGCAAGGAATTGCTTTTTTTAAAAAAAAAAAAAAAACAAACACACAATTGATTTTAGAAAATTCATAGAGACGTTGGTTTGTATATACTGTCTTGTGATAAAAGATTTCACTTGCAGTGTAGCCTGAAAAGGATGGTACCTCCTGTTAGCCTGTTGTTGTGGTTCAAGCTGACTGGGCCACAGATCGCATCAGGAACATCTCCCGCTGATGCTCGGTCTCTCTCCCCTCTCGCATGGGGCTCTGCGTGTACCACCGCATCCTGGACGTTCTTACCGCTGTCGATTCCCTTAACTGGCTGGCAGTCACCTTCCTGCCATCTCAACCACCGTGGGCTTCAGGGAAGGGTCCTGCTCCGGCAGCCTTCTCCCTCTCCTTCTCCTCTGGGACTCTTCTCCCCGTGTTTCTTCTCAGGGGGGCGGTCCTTTGTTCTCCTCTCACATGCCCCTCCTCCAGCAGAAAAGCTCCCCAGCATTAAAGACAGGACAGCTCAAATCAAGACAAAACCGAAAGAGAGCAAAAAAAGAACACTGGAGTCGCCTCTTAAATAAATATATTGATGGCAGAGGTGCTGCTTGGCCTGGCGCTGACCAGAGGCAGGTTGAGCTCCTGCCTGGGGGTGGGGGAGGCTCTCAAAGCTTCACACGAGTCTACTCCCACTTTTACAAAAAACACCACCAGACTCAAACCCACGCCAACTATGTCTAGTTGGCATGAAGGATGAAAAAAAAACTAAAACAAAAAGGACCTTCTAGTGATTCAGTAGTTTGAAAATGTAATTATTTGAGTAAGCAGTATGGAGTGGAATCCATTGATCATGTACCTCAATTTTCTATTAGAGCTCTTTGGATACTGAAATCCTCTAATTTATTTGGAGTGGGCTCATTTATGTGTTTGCCTCATGCTCAGCCTGAAGGAATCTTGAAGTAGAAGGTGAACCTTAGTGTAATTACACTATTTTTGCAGTATTTCAGTTTTGGATCTGTAAAGCAAATGTATTTTAAAAAGTGGTAGTAGGAAAGAGTCTTTAATATATTGCGTTTAAAAAGGTATGTGTTCTCTAAAGTCAAGGTATTGACTTGTTCACAATTTATGAAAGTACTACTCTTTTTCTTACGAAAAATAGTGCAAGAATGATGCAAGATAAAAGAAATAGTGCTTCATTTTTCCTTTCTAGTGTGTTCGTAGTACTGTGCATCACTAATACATGAGGGTTTTCCACAGAGGTGACAAAGCTTTCTTTTGGGGTAACGGCAATTCTTTCTCTCTTCCTCCTGCTAAAATGCCAAGCTTTTTTTTTTTAATGGCAAATTGCTTCCTTACAGAAGGACTCAGATATGCTTGAGTGCATTTGGTAAACTTTGATTTGTAAGGTCTAAACATATGTAAATTACTGTTTGTTTTACTATATTTCTCCTTATTTTGTGATGACCAGAGTTTCTTTCCACCTTTCAGAAAACAGGGCAGTACTTGAAGGCTTGACAAATGCGTCCCAGGTTGAAAAACTGCTACGTTCCTCCTCTTCCTCCTTTAGAAAATTGACTGATTTAAAGAGGTAAAGTTGAATGTTTCACTTTCTGTAGCATGCCCTGTGGTTTCTAAAATTAACTCATATGCCTCTCTCATTCTTATCACCTATGTCTGTTTCCCTAACTGTTGAAAAGGATGTCTTTGGAAATCTTTGTTTGTAGAGATCTATTGAGTTTTGTTATTTTGTAGAATTATTTGTCAGTACTTCTGCTGAAGTCACCCAATTGTTATTTGAATTTAAATTAATCTAATGTTCTTTCTGAATTGGATAAATTTTAGGATATTTAACATGCTTTGGAAATCGGAGGCAATTCCTTACCGGCAGGAGTCAGTATTCTCTGAATGACTTACTGCCAAGGGCCACACCAAGGGCTGTGTAGCCCTATTCATACAAGTTGCTAACACTGAACTTAGATCTTCCCAACATAGTTTTTATATCTTATTTCACTTCATTTTCCATTTAACAAATACTTATCTCTTTTTAAATACAAATCTTCTTTTAGAAATCAAACCAGGTATGTTCAGAGACTAGTATAGGTGATTCCATTCAGGTAGTGTGGCTATTTAGAGGCCAGTTATCCTGGGAGTTCCAGGATGTAACTTGTGTATCAAACTGGTAATTTTCAGTTGATCCTAAATAACATTAAAAATACATCTGAAAGAAAATTGCAAAAAGTAAATATTTCACTTCATGTTTACCTGCATTTTCCTTATAAATTTTATAATAAATTCTGCAAATAGCGTCACTTATATATTCCTGACAGTACTTGTATGAAGTTGATGAGCATAAGTGTTTATGGGTTTAAAGAGGATGGTAGCAATCTTCCTTGTTATCATCTGGTTATAGAAGTTGTTCCCATCATGGACTAAAAGAACATCAGAAAAAGTTGAGTGTATTGAAGGAAGATATATTAATAAAAAAAGGGCTTTGAAACTGGTGAATATTTGTATGACAGTGTGTGACGGCTTTGTTGCCTATAATTATTATATAGCAATACTGACTTCTTTAAAAAAAAAAAAAAGTGAAAAAAGACCACCACCAAAAAAGTGACCACAGTATCTCTTAAAATCATAGAATCACAGAACGGCCTGGGCTGGAAGGGACCTTAGAGATCATTTAATCCAACCTCCCTGCCATGGGCAGGGACGCCTCTCAACTAGATCAGGCAGCACATGATATACTGTCCCTTCATAAATTTTCTGTTTCTTTTCTGTTCAGGCAGATGTTAACCTGCAGGTCCTGTCAGAAATTAACTGTTTATGAAACCTTAACTAAGAATCACTATCTCCATATATCTAGTTTAACTTCAAACAGCTCTTATACTTTACTGTTTCCTAAATTTATACCTTTTCAGGACATTGTTCCTGAGTTTTAGTCTCTGGTATTTGGCTACAGCTTCATTTCACTTGATCAGATTAAAATGTACTGGGATGTTAATATATTCCTGGTATTGCCAAGAGATCACACAGAAAGACAAAATGACCCTTGTTGCCTAATTAGACCAATTCAAACACCAGGCAAAGGTGTCTGATGATGCCTTGTGATTTAAACATTATTGCTGCTGCTTTGGGAATTAAATTTACGAGAATTCAAAAGAACGTTAGGGTGTGACTGTGTATAAAATTGAAAATAACAACAATTGTCCTTGCAAGTTTTCTTTTTCTGTTTCTGAGAATTCCAACATGCTTTTAGAAAAGATAAATCTTCCTATTTGAGTGAGAAGCCACAAAATTCTTGAAGAACAAGGCTTAAGGAGTAAAGTTCTGCTATTAGGGGTTCTCATAACTGGTTTTATGAATCTCCTTTAGTTTGAGCTTTATGTGGTTGCTCTTCACTTTGTTCCACTTGTCTTTTCTTTGTACTATATTTGGTAAGGGAGGAAGAATGTGATGATGTGTATGTCTTAAATAATGTACATTTTGGCCTGAAGCACTGACTTCATTTTCCTCCTTCCCCATTAACCTGCAGTGTTTTCATCCAAAAGTTGGAAGAGAACAGTTCAATCATTGTTAGAAATGGAGACCAATTGTTCAAAATGCAGCTTTTCCTATTGTTTGATATTATATAATTCTCTTGGAAATATGTTAAAGCCTTTCATTGGGGTAGAATTTTACCAAACCAAATTTTGTTACCATAAGTCCTGTTTAATTTCTTTTTTTCCTTTCTCTTCTAAAGGTAAGAGAAGCAAAAGAAGTAAGAAAATGCTGGGATCAGAACGAGGTGTCGTGGAAGAATGGCTGTCAGAATTCAAGGTGAGCTGAGCAGATGAATGATAGCTGTATCATTGGCTTTATGCCACAGAACATTGGTTTATATTTTTTATCCAGTTTTAGATATTTTTTTAATCCAGTGATGAACATTTTAAATATCTATTGATTAATCTTTCAGCTTCTGTTTCCTAAAGCATTCAAAGGTGTATGTAAATGAGTCAGCTGGTACATAATATACAATGCATAGTTCTAATTGCTTATTACTGTAGAGCAGAATTGCTAGGGAACATTGCTATAGCAACGTGTTTATATTAAAGCATATATTTCTGTGTAGATCAAGTTGATAGACCTTAATTAATAGCTGGATAATGCTGCCCAAATTTCTAATTGAGCACCTTTTTTTATTTTTAAGAAAAACAGTAGGAATGTTTGAGATTTAGAAAAAAATAAGGAAAAATAGTTGACTGCATTTTTTCCTGTAGTCTGTATGAAATTTTGTCATGAAGAATGTGAAGTATTTTTAAGATTTTTTTTTTTTCATGTTGATGGTTATGCTGGTTGAAATACAGGATAATGCATAAACAAGAAAACTGGATTTCATGACTGTTATGAGTTTGTTATTTAATTTGAGAATTAGTAATTCTTCACATCACTGGTGATACGTGATATCAGCAAGTGCTTGGCTGGGAGATGTGCCTCTCACAGCCACATACCTTTCACGTGACACACGGTAAGTCATTATGTGCTGGTTTTGGAAATTTGTCGAGAAGCCAAGGATGCAAAATCCACAGATGTGGTTGCTTGGTGGGATTTGAGGCTGCCCATGCCCTTTCTAGATTATCCACATCTCTTAGAGAATTTGAGTTGATTTATTGGAGACTTTGAAAAGTGCCCATTAAAAACAGAATATCAAGGAAGAGTCCTCCTATCAAGCTGGAGCAAATGATTTTATGAAAGATCATAAAATGAAATTGCTTTTGGATTTAACCCTGAGAGTTGGTATGTGCCTTCAAATGCTCTTCATATGGAGAACTTGCTCTGAATGAACTAGGTTGCAAGTCTGGAAATTTCCTGAACCTTGGGATTTTTTTCTTGATATTGGGATGAGGCTGAATCCTTTTGCAGAGATCTTTTAATACTTGAAGTATTGATTAAACAGCGGTTTTTTTCTTTTTCTTTAGGCATTACCTGAAACACAAATTTCCAGCTACGCAGCTACATTGCACCGAAAAAAACCACTGGTACCAGCTCTTTATAAGGTCATTCAAGACCCAAATAATGAGGTAGGAGGCTTTTTTGTTCACATTCTCCTATCTTCCACCTCCACAAGTAAAGCTAGAGTAATGGAGAAGTCTACTGGATTCTACTTGCCCCAGCTGACTGTTAGACTTGACTTGGCATGAATTTGGGGTTTTTATTCCCCAGAAACCACCTTACAGTACTAACAGAGACAAAGGAGGCATTGCAGTGAAACTCAGTAAGACCAACGTGCTTATTACAGTGAAAAATGGAATTGCTTTATTAAATCCTATTCAAATAACTGATCATCTTTTGCTTATAGTAGTATCATGTTTGTGTAGTTTGGTTTACACTGCTGTAAACGAGAGCAGAACAAGAGCCTCAAAGTAGCAGTGTACACAATGAAAACTTATCTTACCCTTGTACATAATTTATTTTGCAGATGACTTTAACTGAGCTTCTTATTCCATTGGCTTCTGCTATGAGCATTTCTGGGAAAGTGTGTAAAATGTAACTTCTGAATAAATTGTGGAAACATACCATTCTCTGCTGTATAAACTACTTTAGATAAAATGCTTCAAAATACTTCATTTGTCATCTGTGATCATTTGTATATTTATAAATTAAATGGCAAGTGTACACAACAAGGAAGTACTTTATAATCCTAAGCACAGCTCAGCTGCTTTTGGAAGCAGAATGTTTGATTGAGGTTAAAGGAGATTGCGTAATGCTCGTGTAATAGAAAATAAAAAAGCTTTGTTGCTGTCAACGTTGTTTCAGTGGTACAATAACTTGCACAGTGACCTTTTTCTTTGTTCTGAAGCTACAATTACTCTCTCTCCAACCTGAAGCCACCAGTGCTGTTGTCTTTTGGTGTATATGTGTTTGTGTGTGTGTATAGTTCTGAAAATGTAAAAGCTTCCCTTTGCTTTGAGAATAAGCATTTGATTTTTTTTTTAATATGCAAAGAACCAGTTTTGTACAAAAAATACCCTCTTAACGGTGTGACAATAATCTTGTTATTGCACACTGATGCTTGTCAGATGTTACCCTTTGGAACTACTATTGCTCTTTGGGCCTGATTCTGGTACCAGGTGTAAGAAAAGCAATCGCAGACTCGGAGGTGGCTAACTTCAGGTTCTGCTGGTTAAGGCACTATGTATTTCCGTGTGGAACTTGTTCCAAACTTATTTGCTTGCGAGGAGTATAACCATAGTCAATTCATTACTTTGCATATTTCTGTGGTAATATTTGTCTCTAAGTGAGGTCTTTTAAAAATATGCTTTATAGGGCAGTATTTGTTAGAAGGATAACTGGTTGTTTATGAAGATAAAGCTTATGTGGTAGACTATTAGAAAAATGTACGTGCTGGATTCGTAAACGTGAGGGACAAGTAACTCTTTTTAGTACAACTTAATCATCAAGTTGATGTATTTCTAACAAAATTCCTGCAAGGGGCAAACTCTTTAGGGTAAACGTAATTTTTTCTAGAATCATATAATTCTATCTTGGTAAGACCGGGATTATGAATTTGACATGGAACCAGCATGTTTAGGAACCAAACCAAACAACTGAGGTATTCCTCTTTTTTGAGAGCTGTCTGCCAATATGAGAGCTATTGAATGAAGGCAGGCATACTGTCAAGTTAAATACGGTTGTTACTGTTTACCTCTTATGAAATTTTCTGGCTTTTTTTAAATATGGAAGAGATAATGACTGGAACAGGAAGTTACATAAAGAGTAGAGAGTAGTCTTACTCATAAACAACTTATTTAACTGACTAATATATTGATTTTTGCATAATATTTGAATTTTTGAGTGAAGTGTTACTGAAGTACTGGGTTTTTTAGACTTAATTTTTGGAGTTGGTTTACAGCTGTAGACCTAAATGCTGTATGGATTTCACATTAATGTAGTACTGAAATTTAAACGTTGAATATTCCTGTGGGGCTATTTAGGTTTAACTTGCAAAGCTCAGCTTTGAAGTAAAATGAAATCACCTTTGCAATGCCAAGGACTTCCCAGACCTAGTACTTTTCAAATAGTAACTAGTTTCACCCGTTACATCATAGTTAAGCCTAAAACAAGCAAGTTATTTGCTACCACAATTGAATTCTTCAAAAAGGCAAGCATTTCCAGTCTTTGTCCTGTTTTTTTCTAATGCCTTGTAACTTCAAGGTGTGGCCCTTAAGGCAAAGCTATAAATTAAGCCAAACTGAAGGTATTCATCAGCTTCCTTAAAACGTGACTAGTCTGCATCTCTGTGAGGTAGAAGAACAAAGTCTGCAAATTGTATCATTGTCACTTACCCTATGCTAATTGCTGTTTATGCTAATAGGAAAGTTTTTAGTTTGCCAGGGAAGAAATATGGTTATAAGACTTTTAACTTTGTTTTGTTTGGCTGACTGCTGTGTTACTCCGTTTCCTTTGAGTTTGGACTCAAAGTTCTTTGGAATTAAAAAAGTACGTAGCAGTTCATGTACACATTCACTACTGGTGACAAAAGCTCCATTTCCTCTGTTTATCCAGTGTCTTCTCAATATTTATAT
This sequence comes from Trogon surrucura, assembly GCA_020746105.1. Classification (NCBI taxonomy): domain Eukaryota; kingdom Metazoa; phylum Chordata; class Aves; order Trogoniformes; family Trogonidae; genus Trogon; species Trogon surrucura. Next base: position 45,439,009 of record CM036621.1, on the reverse strand, counting down.
TCGGAGAATTAATTGGAAGAGACTGATTTTCTGAAAAAACAGATAACTAAGATGCAAGGAAAACATTTGCTCTGTGTTACAGTGTCAAGTTTTGTGTTGCCAGATGGGAGACAATCATAGTATACTTCAGCAGGAAAAATACGGATGTTCCTGCATTTGGAAATCTTTGTTATGGCAGCTTTTTCTCCTGGACTTGGAGCTCTGAACACACCAAAAGCACTATAGTAGTTGCTACAAGCAACTTCCAGGTTTTCACCTAAGTAATTTGCTGTTGTTGACCCTTTTTCACAACTAATATGACAACTACTAGAAATGAGGAATATTTACGTGCTTGTGGCACTACTTAATTGGTATTGCTTGTATCTTTCTAGGGAGAGTGGTTTCACTTGACAGACTAATTATTTTATAAAGTTTTAATTTGAAAGAAATAATAAAGTGCTCTGATTGGCTCTCATCTGACTTTAGCTAAAGTACATTATTCTTTTCCACTGTTTTTAATGGAACTTAGATTAAAGTGGCGCCTTTTAAATAGGAAACAGCTTTGGGCTGTTGTCATCTCTAATCAAATAGGAGCACTATTTATAGCTATGCTGCTGTATATATCTCATATCTGTTACTGTTTGTTTAGTTTTTTGTGTACCTGTTATCTTCTTGCAGATATGCTTGTATTGTTTGCAGAAATTTATCTTTTTCTTCTTTCGGCAAGCGTCTTGCTCATACCTTCTTTTAAAGACTTACAGATGTATTCAGTGAAGTCTGAATTATTTATTAACCACTTGATTTGAACATCTAAAAAGTGCAAGGCCTTTCATCAAACAGGGATGCAGTTCTGGCTCTGTGGATTTGCACATTTACTGTAACAGATGGTTTTAATAATTAGTGTCACTTTTAGACAGGAGAATTAATAAGAATATACTTAGTAATCTTTTGAACATAAAGTGCTATATATTTATGAAATACTGGAATAAACATACTAGATAAAATAATAAATGCTCAACTCGAGAGAGAAAGCCCTAGCGTTGTTTTATTGAAGTGGCTGCAATATTAGCTCTGTGGGCCTCTACTTTGACTAAAATACCAAACGAAAACTTAAGCGGTGAGGTATTTCACATATATTGCTTGTAAAAGTCTGTGTGCTGCAAATGACTGGACTTCTCTCATTCCATAATAACATTGTCAGTGTCAACTTCCTTCCCTCGCTTTCTTGCAGAGTCTTTGCTTCTGTTGTAGAAACAGGCTTTTAGCTTGGAGTAACTAGGCTGTCAGTTAGAAGCCTTGTTAATTAATCAAGGTACTTATACCAGAGCGTTGTATAAGAAGAGATTTGTCTGAGAGCGACGTTTTATTTTACATAAATGTCATGTTATGGCTTATGTAATCAGTGGTTTAAAAATAGTGTGTTTCATTGACCAGGATGTCGTCTCTTAGAAATTAAACTAACGTGTTCACGCTTTCTTGGGTGATGCTGTCTTAAGACAGATATCTTGATAGAAAATTCTGTCATATATTTGGTTTGTGTTTGTGCTATACTAGAGTAAAATGTCAAAGTCTAAATATGCACATTTATGGCATTGCAGATTGATTGAATATTCAAACTAATGAATTGTAGAAATGTCTGTCCTCCTAATAGCAAGGGACTTCTTCAAGTTTTTTAAGAGAATGAATTGTTCATGTCAAACCACAGAAGTATGTCTTCCTACAGCATAGCAGAAGAGTGCCAGTGAGTTCTACAGGAAATTCTGGGTACCAAGATTTTGACAAATAGACAAATGAATAAAATAAGAATGCATCAAGGTCTGTGAAATATACTGCTAATGCTCCAGAAGTCCTAAGCTGCATATCTCTGGGAGTGGAAGTGTGTGCTGAAAGAGAGATCATATATGCCTTATCCAATCTTCTGCTCTGCACTGGATATTTCCTATTTATGCCATATCAAAATTCCTCTTGGAATAATTTTTTTTTGTAGCTTTTGGCTTTGGTATGAAAAACTTGATTAGTCATAGGAAAGAGGGAGACAGTTTGATATGGTTCATTTCTTCCACTGTGAGGGTGGTGAGAAAGGTTGCCCAAAGAAACTGTGGATGCCCCTCCCTGGAAGTGTTGAAGGCCAGGTTGGACAGGGCTTGAGCAACCTGGACCAGATGATTTTTAAGATCTTTTCCAGCCCAAACCATTCTATGATTCCTGTTCATTAACAGTTCTGTGGATGCATCTGAACTATTGATTTGGCAGTGTAGACTCTTAAAATGGCAGGGTTTTTTTGTTCTTGTATCACACTGACTTGGCAAGGATGTTTTCTGATTCTTGTACTGAAACCTGAAGGGCAGCTCAAGATAGAAAAATCAGTTTGCATTGTAACGAACAAATGCACATTTATTGCATTGGAGACTAAAAAAATGTAAGAAATTAATTCATATTTCTGTCAACAGACTCTTATTAGCAACTGTCATTAGCAGCTAATCTTTAAACTTTGTACTTTTATAAACCTTAGAACTGTTTTATGGTGCACATAGTTCAAGCCGCATGTCTGTCACATGCCTTGAATTCGTACCTGTATACAAAATAAATCTCATACTGACAGGCCTAGAGAATACAAGATGGTGGTGGCTATAGTAAGGCCACATTTCCCAGTACTGCATACTGGTGCCCCTCAGGTCTGTCCTTATATATCTCCTTAAAAGGAATGCAGGTATCATTTTTCCATCAAGGAATGTAATTTTTACTGGCTGCAGTGACTATAAGGCCCCTGTATTTGCTGTTTTGTTCTCCCGTGTTCAAGAAGGGTGATGGCAATTCATTAGCCTTTTTGTCTTTCCGCAGCTCCTGGAGCCTGTTTGCCACCAACTCTTTGAACTTTATCGTGGTTCTGAAGTTCGGCTCAAAAGATTCACACTGCAGTTTTTGCCAGAGTTGATCTGGGTGTATCTGCGTCTTACTGCCAGCAGGGATAGGCAGAGCAATGGTTGCATTGAAGCGTTGCTGCTTGGCATTTACAACTTGGTAAGTGAGATGAGTGGGAATGGCTATGGAAAGCTTTGATCTGAGGTTTTGTGTCACTGACCGCTAGCAATAAAGCAAATTATTGGAACAACATATTTAAATTTATAATAGGCTTGCATGAAAACCTATTTAATCTGGAGAAGAGCGTAATGTAACGAAGGTTTAGTAAGAATGTGTTTGCAAAAATATTTTTTACAGTAATCTTTTTGGGACAAACCTTTTAACTGAAAAGGATCATCTCCTGGGTTTTCTTGAACTGTTGTATACTTGTGTTTGTGAGGAAGTTAAGTAGCCCTCCTTCATGTTGAAAACAGGATTTTACCTGTATTTGGCACTCATGAGACTGCACCTCAAACCCCGTGTTTGGTTTTGGGTCCTGCACTGGAGCAGGCTGTCGAGGGAAGTGGTGGAATCACCTAAAAGCCGTATAGATGAGGGGCTCAGGGACATGGGTTAGTGGTGGACCTGACATTGCTGGGCTAATGGTTGGACTCAATGATCTTAAAGATCTTTTCCAACTGACATGATCCTGTGATTGGCAGCCCAGTATGCTTCATGTATCACTTCCACCTGCTCTCCCATTTACTCTGAATATGTGTTTTAAAGGATAATGTGAAGCTGAAACCACTCTGCGTGCTAGTGCTCAGATACATGCATTTGTACTTTTGAGGCAGATAGTTGTCTTGAGTAGAACTGTCATTTTATGCACAAGTAAAAGTAGCCGTAGATTATTATATTTGGCTGTTGGGTGTAAGAGTAGTTTTTATATCCTTGCCTTAGCCTGGAAATGTTTACTCTTGTAATGTTGTGAGGCTGTTGGATAAGTTTAGCAATACTGTAAAAGCTAAGCATTCTCTAATGGGAATTTGTGTGTTACGGTACTTTAAAACACATGCTGAAACATCACCCTTCTTTCTACTGATAAACTCCTCCCTTAAATTGGGTGTTATGTTTCTACACATAATAAGACACAGAACAGACAAACTGTGATTCTTAAAAAAAATAACAAAATGTTACATGTATATAGATCAGCTCTAACAACTGGAAGATCCAGTTATTTTAGACTTATTCTGATAGAAAAAACACTGGAAACTGCTTGTTGATTTTTGGTACCAGTGGCTGGATGTTTATCCTTGTCAACTGTTCTCTTGTAAAGGTCCTTTTGCAGTTCCTTGGAAAGTTATGGTCATGATTCATGTTTTTTAAGGCCTTGAAATAGACAGTCGCTCCCACTATTTTTTCTCTTTCAAGTCAAAATTTTTCTGCACATATAATGGGACTGAAGGAGGAAAGTTATTCTCTCAGTACTTCGAGAGTGAAAGAAAGGGATCAATCTTTCACATGTTCCTAAGTTCTACCAGCTGTCCTCCCATTGTGATTTTTAGAGCATACTGCAAGTACTGTGCTACCTTGGAGTAAGCTTTCACATAAGCTGGAATGACTAGAGCTCATTGTTTGGAAATTTGTTGTACAGAGTGATAAGGCAGAATTTTGCACTCCTTTTTGGGATACACTTACGTAATTGCTCGTAGTGTATTTGCTTTAAAAACTGCCGGGTTTGCTTATGTGGTAGCCTAGCAACTACAAAATCTGACCAGTTTGAAAATCTTTTGAAAAAACATTCTGTGTATTTCTTACTGATAGAATGCCTGACGAAACTTTGCCAGTCCCCTTGATTTCACCTTTTCTCGGTGATGCATTTATTCTGAAGTACTCCCCATTGTCAGCAAGTGACTCACCAGCCCTCGTGTGTTAACATCTTCTGGGCTTAAAGTTTAGCTCTGTTCCAGCGTGCAGTTCTATTCTAATTACATGTTATAACGTAACAGTGGGCTAGAAAAGCTTTTTATTCTTTTTTGGTTTTGACAAAGTAACACTGATCAAAGAGCTAATGCTGTTTTTTTAATTGTTGCAGACTGATTCTGCAAAGACAGAGGTCTTTCCCACAAGTGTGTGTGTAAACTTGCTGGTATTCTGCAAGTGCACAGAGACCCTGGGGTGTTAATAGTCTTGTCGGATAAGGACATCTAGCTTCTTATTCGTTAAATGTCTTCTGAGAGTTGAAAAGTGTTCCAAGTCCTATCTCCTTACTTCCTTTTGGGTTTTGGTTATTTTTTTTAATGCAGGAAATTGCTGACAAAGATGGAAACAACAAAGTTTTATCTTTCACCATCCCTTCGTTATCTAAGCCCTCAATATATCATGAGGTAAGAGAACTGCTGTGTTAAATTAGAACTGGATCTATTACAGGAATGAAAGCTGGATCCATTTGATGCAACAGACCGTTTTAGATGCATCTTGTTGCAGTAAGTTTTCAGTGTTAGTAGCTTACAATTATTATAATCAAATTCAATAGCATTAGTAGAAGAAAAGGAATGTAAAGGTTGAAAAATCTCTTCTGACAGTGCCCATTTTGGACAGAGGTTGGTTGTGTTGTAGTTGCAACTGCGTTTTTTTGCCTCTTATGTGTTAGTATAAGAGTAGTCTTCCTTCGAACTCCCTTAGTGCAGTCTGAACTTGGAGTTGTGTTTTTCTTTCTCTACTCTTGCTGTACAAAATGTCTATGCAATTAAGACAAACTTAATATAAATAGATATGTAACAATCAAAGTTGAAAGTTACTCTCACCTGTTCTATTACTTGTAAGTGTGGAAGCTTACCCACTTAATGAAATTACGTGATGTTTTTAGATTTACTACATTCTGAAATAATCTTCATTTTTATAGACCATAAGACAAGGATGTCTTTTGGCTTGGGTGGTTAGGAGTTTTAATGTTTTTGGGGACCATTCACTTATGATTCGATTTCTGCTTCCTCCCGCCACCTACTTCTAGCCCTCTACTATTGGATCCATGGCTTTAACTGAAGGAGCTCTATGTCAACATGATCTCATCAGGGTAGTTTACAGTGATCTTCATCCTCAAAGAGAAACCTTCACAGCACAGAACCGGTATGTGGTATTCTAACATTAGACATGCTTGACTAGGCAGTCAACAGGTCCTTAAACTTTAAAACCAAATATATTGTCTGTCCAATCCTTCCTCAGCCTTAAGTGCTTGGAAATAAATGTAGAGAACAGTCCTGGTAATCTTGAGGCGTGGTATTTTTGTTGTTTGTTTCAATTTTGTATGTTGTTCTACTACTTGAGAAGTGAATGACTTTTCTGTTATTTTTGTGTCTGTCGAGTATCTTTGTGTTTTATGTCTGTCAACTCAAATTTTTGCAGAAATGTAAAAAAATTGGGCTTTGGCTCTCAGGCTGTGATTTGCCCTTTCCCAGGAAAAGGGGAATAGAGCTAAATGGAGAGACAGAATAAGGGATGAGAGAAATTGCCTTTGCCATTCTCGTGTCTATCAGCTTTACCTGTGACTGAAGCCAGCTTTGGGAAACTGATAAAAAAATTCCAAATGCGTTGCAGACTTGTCCAGTTCTATTAACTTTGTCCATATATTATGCCATACAGCATTTTCCTCATAGTTTTTGTATATGCTAACAGCTTTCAGTACTAATAACAACTTTAAGTGTTTATTAATGAACCTTTATTAATCTGTTTCAAGTTAGTGAATTATAATGAAAGAGAATTCCAGGATTTGTGTGTTTACTTCTGACACTTTTTTTTCTGCGGGGTATTTTTTGAGACCGAGTTGTGGAATTTGTGTGTTAAATTCTGACCAAATATTTAGAATTTAAACCATGCAAGGTTTTACTCTTGTCTCTGTTCAGGTTTGAGGTGCTGAGCTTTCTTATGCTGTGCTACAATTCTGCTATTGTCTACATGCCTGCCTCTTCTTATCAGTCACTTTGTAGGATGGGCTCCAGGTGAGACACTTGCCTTTGACATAATCTTGCAGGGTGCACCTAGACTTCTAAATATTCATCCAGGGAAAAAGAGATTTAATGTACTTGTTGCGTTCAATACCTTTAAATATTTTACTCTTGGTCAGTCTTACAGCTTAATTGGAAGTTTGAAGTTGTGCTTGCATACAGATAAAACACGTGGATTATGTTACTAGTGCATGGGCTTTTGTTGTAGTTATATAACTTTCTGTTATTCGGAAAGGCAAGTTAAAAAGCAGTTTGAGGGGAAAATGAATTGAAGCTATTTGAACTGATTTGCATTTTTTTGGTTTTACATATCTTTCAGGCATTTTTCAGCATGATAAGCTTAAAAATCCTGTGAGGAATACCACCAGTTTCCTCTAGTTCCAAATATTAATGTCTCACTTCTGAGGATGGTTTATATGAAGTGCTTACACAATGTTCTAGGTTTTAGGGGTTTGTTTAGGTTTTTCCTTGGGTTTTTCTTTGGTTTTTTGTTTGTGGTTTTTTTTCCTCGCTGGTAACATCCCACTGGGAAATTTAGTACTGTGATTTTTCAAAATCTTTTGCTTGCCCTTTATATAACCTTTTACGTGAATAGTCTTACAAGCATCTATTTGGCAAATATCCCTGCTTTTTCTTCTAAAAAATCTCAAGTATATCTGATACTCCCATATGCCTGTTTTTACCAACATTTTTGTCTAAAATTAGATAAATTCTCCTTTTACCCCCAGAGGAACCTCTTAAAATGTTTTTTGATTTAGCATGTTTGCTTCAGCACAATACTGGCTTGACAGAAAAGCATTACATGCAATTCAGTTACACAGCACAGAGAGATCAGACTGACCTCTAACAGCGTATACTCTGTAGTAACACACACACACTCACACGGAATTATAGCCTGTTTGCTTTCCTGTGATTTCTGATGAGAATGGGTTGATTCTTGGTATGCTTCCATCATCTTCACTTGAGTTGTGGGTATTGCCAAGTATGTTGAATTTTGTGCATCTGAAAATTAGATCTGGATAGAAAAGAAAGACTACATTATGTAGGTTAGGGATTTTTTTGGTTGTTTAGGAAGCAGTGCAGCAGGTATTATGTATTAGTGGCCATGCGTTGCTTCCATGATGAAGGTTCAGATATTAAAGTTAAAAATAAATTATTCTGGTTTTTTTATGGCTACTTAGTGCTGCGCAGTATATGGGAAGGCAGGCCCCTTTTCAAGGGCCAGAAGTATTTTTTTAGGAGGCAGCTGAGAGCAAGTCTCAAGAATACAGTATCTGTGTTATCCAACTTTAGGCGAAAGGTGATTGCATGCAGTCATCATACATCAGATGGGAGATGATATATTTTCCTTCTATACCACTGAAGTGTTTCCTTTAAAGAAAGTTGGGTTTGGCTACAGAATTCTGGGGAGAGTCTCCAACTTGGTGGCTGGCAGTAGAGAACACCTTGCCACCCTCATTCTTTAGAAGGTGGTTAGGATTTGAAGAAAACAGATGGAGTTAATAGTTACATGGGGATGAGACTGGATTATCAGCAAGTCACATCTCAAGGCACTATTATAAAACTGCTTTAATGGTTGCGAGAGCAACATTAAGAGTGTTCTGTATGTACTTGTATTTCAAAAAATAAATTTTTGAAAATGAACTAAAATCCCTGTGACGTAAAGACATTTGTAATCTTTGTGTGATTAACATTTTATTACAATGGTTGTTCTTTTCAGGCTATGTGTGAGTGGATTTCCACGGCAGCATGAGAAACGCTGGAAAGAACACTGTGGCAGAGTGGTGTTAGACCCTGACTTCATGGTGCAGCTGCTTACAGGTGTCTATTACACCATGTAAGTGGATGGGGGGTTTGTATAAAGAGAAAAGTCTAGTTTTACATGAATTAAAATATAAATGCTAAGAAGTTTTTATGATTAAAAAAAAACTAGTTAAACTTGTAAACACAAGTTTATAACTCTTTTAGTGTATTTCTTGTTACTTGCTTACTTAGCCAACTGATGATTTGAAAATATCTTTGTCAGCATTGCATTAGGTGATGAAGGGCCAGCGGTAAGTGCTGAGGAGAGTTAGGCTTCTGGCTTCATCTTTTCCCAAGTTTCTGTTGCCACCAGATACTTTCTGCTCATAAGTGTAATGAGCTTGGATGCCAAGGTAAGCTGATGAAATGCAGACCTCTTGAATGTCAGTAGCTTCTGAGGTAGTAAAAAATCAATTTCTCATGGAAATTCAGCACTGCTAAGTAGTGTTACCTGTAGATCTTTGACCCCATTTTTTTATTATTTAAGTTTGTCCTGATGGTGGCATCAGCTTTGTCTTGCTTGGAGGTGACAGGGAGCAGCTTTTTTTGTTATACCAACAAGATTAATTAAAAAGTGCTTTGTCTATACTTTTAAAAGTGAAGGGGCTGAGGTGTACATACAGTTGATGAATTTTCTACAAAAGCAAAAAAGTGAAGAGATGATTTGGGCAGAAAAAAAGACGAGTTTGAGTTCATAAGATATGAAAGATAAATATCTTCCTTTACTTTTTAGATATAATGGGCAGTGGGATCTTGGCCAGGAGGTATTGGAGGACATAATTTACAGAGCACAGCTTGAACTCTACTCACAGCCTCTGCTGGTAAGAAACACTCCATTGCAATTTATGGGCTTAGTTAAGAGGAGTATGGATGTGTTTCTGAAGTGGACTGATAATGAAAGCGTTTGTGACCACTTACGCACTCCCAAATGCAAATGGTTGTTAACCGATGATGTTTTCAGCACAGCTATTTATACGATGCTTTTTCTGCTCGAGAAGCCAGGATGTTGGGACCTCCTAGGACTCATTGAGGCTGAAGGGTAGGATTTCCTAGTGTGTCAGGTTGGATCAAAATGTTCACGTTGTTCTGATATAAGCTGCTGATGACTGATTCAAAGATGCTTAACTGAATGGCTATATGTGATAGGCCGTTGGTTGTAAAAAAGTGTTTGGTTTAGACTTTTAAGTGGGGCTGAGAATAGCTGTGTGGTTTAACTGATAACACAGAAGAAAGTGAAAAGGAGGTGAAGCTTCATCTCCAGACTCAATGTCAGATTTTGATTGGTTGAAGTCAAACAGGTCTTTACCCTTAGGTTCTTTGGAGAAGCAGCAATAGAATGGAGTTCTGACTGTTTGGATTTTACTCAGTTTCCACTATGGTTGATGCTCGTAAAAAGAGAAAAATGAAATGGGGAAAGTGGTAAAACGGATCTGGATGTAGGTGGATGTCATTGGGAAAGATGAGGAAGTTGACATAGAGGAAGGAGGAATGGGGGGGGGGATTTTATTTTTTGTCAGATATAGGAATGCAGATCAAAGTAAGAGGGAAAATTAAGGAGAATCAAGTAAAGTAGACTATTGTCTCAGTTTCTGCATGAAAATTGTGGCTAGAATCCTTTAATGCTCCTCAGAACTAACAGCAGTAAAATTTCACTGTTTTTTACATAACTGAGAAAGGAGCAGATTGGGAAAAAGCTTTTTATGTGGCAATCTGAGATCCCTCTCTTCTGCAATACTTTAGGTAAATTTATTACCTTGATGAATTAATATTGGCTGTAAGATTTATCTATAGGCTTTTTAACACTGCTGCATTTTAAATGCTTGGTATCCATTGAATTATAATGGTTGGTTCCTTTGGAAATGACTCATCACTCCATCAGATTGAAAGTTTGAAATTAAATATTGAACCTCCTGAATGGGGCCACCCTATCAAAATACTGCGTTTAAAAGGTGTGTGGGAGGACCTGGAACTTGATGATACGACAATTTTCAGTCCTCATTGTTCATTTTTAATCAGTTTGTCCTTAGAGATCACTTTCAATTGTAAGAATCTTCTAGAATGTATTTGTTTTTTCCAGAGCTGCTATTGCCTCTACATCCTGTTGTCTGCCGTTGGTGACATCATGACATCACCAATTTTCCCCTCTTCCCCAGCTGCCAGGTTTTTTGTGCATATGCCTGCAGGCCTATCTGTGGGGTTTTCTTAATATGCTGGTCACTGCCTTGCTTCCTGTCTTATTTTACTGCAATTTTTTGAAAGCACCTTTAAGAAATTCTCAGCTTTATAAAAATATATGTCCTTGGCCTCATGCTACATATTCAAGATTTTACTTTTTTGAAGGTTGGAGTCCTTTCACCTCATTGCATTCTCCAGGAGATGTGTATAATCTAGCAGCATTACAAAATTTTGTATTTTAATCTTAAAACTATTGGCACCGAATAAAATACTGTCTGTGCAGCATCCCAGAAAAGTTTTGAATTCAGCCTCTGCTTAGGATTTCCTAAGAGCAGCAAATTCTTTGAAGGCCATTTAATATTCAGGCAGCCCCCTCACTGGGATTATTTTTAGCTATCTGTACCAAGCTATTTGTATAATTATGGGAATACCATCAATCATCATTACAATGAGAAACGGTCCCTGTGTTTGGGTGTGTGTCTTGGAGAAATATTTTTCACAATATAGTAGATTCAAGCTGAAATAGCAGTATCAGAAATCTATAGACTATCTATAACCTAGAAGCAGTAGTCTTCACTGTTCTTCACTGTTACCTAGAGACTGCATGTAAAGCGCAGGAAGAAGTCAAGGGAAAGGCTTTTCCAGAGAAGAGTATGTCTGTTGACAAACACTGGGTATTGGTTTCACAGTCATGAAAACTGGGTCTTTCTACAGAGGGAAACTAATGACCAAGAGTCAGTGTTACTACCAGGCTCACAGGGTCCTGGGAAGTAGCTCGGTTCCAGTCAGTCTCTTGCTCTGAACACAAGAGTTCTGCACTTGTTTCAGACAGAAGTCCTGGTCTTCGTTGTAGAGGCACCCAGCCTTTCTTAGCCTGCTACACATGAAGCATGGATCAGCAAATCCCTAATGTGACAGCACCTTTATCCAGTGTATTTTTATGGATGTACTTTCCGCTATTGTTGGATGTTCATTTCATTAGAGCTCCTTTCTGCTAGACAAGAGTGGATGTCTGGCCTGAACCCAGCCCTCCCTTGTCATTGATAGCTGCGGACTTGGCTTGCCAGCCCTGAATTGTGCTGCTTATTTGTTTTCCTGCCTTTCAGTGCTGGATTTAGACACAGTGAGCAAGTTTTTTTTGCATCCTGAAGGACTGCAGTTACAATTTTTTCTGTCAGAGAAGAACTGTGACTCATTCAAGCTGATTATTTAGATTGTTTCAAAGTTCTACTGTTGTGCTGATTTCTCTCTCCATATGGTTCTCCTCAGTCCCCAGAAGTACAATTTGTGCTGTTAGAAAGGGCCACCTGTTAAAAGGTTCAGCAAGCAGAAGTACTCTGTTGCTTCTCTGGTCCTGTTGCAGAAGCTTTTTGCTACTGATTTTTAGACTGGAATCTTGCATACTGAGAAGAGTACCTGTTCAAAATAGGATGCATCTCTAGTGAGGAGAAGATGGGAAAACAAACCATTTTATGCTATTGAACTCAATCTGCTTTGGTTCAGTGCAGCAGAAATGAGTTTCTGAAGTCTTTAGCATGATCAAGGATAGAGTGAATGCAGTTTGTACCATTTGCAGAGGATGGAGTGGAAAAAGGCCTGCCTGTGTGAGAGAGCTGTTCAGGAACAAGTGCTGAGGTTTAGAGAATTGGCTAGCAAAGAGCAAGCTAATCTTGGACTAGTGGAAGGCAGAATTATAAGGAACATTTTTGTGGTGATGCCAAGAATCTTTTGTGCTGCTTAGGAAGGCAGTGGAGATGATGTTTAGTGGGGAGTTACAGGATCACAACGACAGCTGGAGATCGGGATCGGAGGTATGGCAGCCACTCCAGGCCCTTAGGAAGTAAAAAGTCTGTGATTTAGTTAATATCTACGGTCTGTGGCTTTACTGTTAGTTTCATTTCTTCTCATGGTTGCTGGGGGGTTTGGTTGTTACAACTTCTGGGAAAGTAACTTTTATTGTAATGCGAAGAAAACCTTTCAATTTTATGCTTTTATGGCATGCCATACACATTGATACAGTCTTTTTATCAAACATTATCTGAGATTCTCACAAGGCAAATAATACAAAGATCTGCCAATAGAGTCTGTTCCAGTAGTTTAATATATTTCTTGTTTGTGCTTTTGCAAATGCTAACAAGGGACGACTTAATTAGCTAAACCTAAGTGGTGTATGTGGGCTTTGGGGGATGTTAAGCAATTTTTGGATGTCACTTACACTTCCAAGGCCTCTGGCAACCTCAGAATATCGAGACAACATTGATGAAATTTAAAAGCACATTAATTCTGGCACTAGGTTGGGAGGAACATAGGAAAATTTTCCTTACAGCATCAAATTTGGAAATGCTTGATTGTAGTAATGTGCTAAACAGTTGGTACTACTCCATTGGCTAGCTGCAAGTCTTTTATACAGTAAACGAAATGCCAGTTCTTGGAAAAAGAACATAGTCTAAAAGAAAGAAAAATGTATGTATGCATTGTCAAAAAAGCAGCGTCTTGCAAAGATGCCTATTCTAAAGCAGATCTATATTTCATTTGAGTGCATAGAACAGTCACCTTCATAGGTTTATCTTTGTCTTAAAATAGGGCTCACATGCCTTTGCCTTGAGCTAACAAGTAGACTACATGAATTTAAGACATGCAGACCACATGTATTTAAATAAATGTGTTTCTCTTGCTGTGTTGTGAACTCTGTTCTCTCAACTTGCGAAATCAAATCTTTTGTGGTGCATGAGAAAATCCATTAGGAGGCCACGTAAAGTTGCTTTCCATAATCTTTGTGAACTATAGTGCAGGGAATAGTCTACCCAAATTATGGTGGGAACTGTTGCTCGGTAGGATTTTTGTAGATACTAGCAAGTTCCATTTCCCATAGCTGTTTTATTTTAAGTCCAGGTGTCTCTGACCCTCTTACTTTATCTACTGTCTTCACTAGAGGGAGAATAAAGAACATGTAAGAAGTCAAATACCTGTGAAACATGAGAGATCTGTGAACAAAGTTGTGACGTTTATTTTTATTTTATTGCTGATTGTATGAACTCAATATGACTTTGGAAAAATCAAGGTGTTTTGTTGTTTTTTAGTTTTAAATCACATTTTGTGTGGAGCAGTTTAGCTATTGAATAATGCATGTGCCGTACAGACCCAACTTGCTTTTCAAGAGCTGGTACACAAGTTCACTCTTTGAGCAATGTACTTGTAAACTAGGAAACATAAACAGAAAGTTGCTGTTTTAAAAGTTTTGAAAGTAAACCTGTAATTCCACAGAGGCATTTAATGAGAAATTGAAAGAAGCAGTTAAACATCAAAGCCAAAAGAGGTCACTTGTTCTCCTCAAAGCTGCAAAATAAAACTTCTGACTTGATAATAGGCCATTATAATTAAAAATTCCATCTAATCAAGGTGAATACATTTTAATGATTTGATGTTCATTGCTAAGGTTGCTTTTCCTCCTCCCCCCTCAAAATCTTGCAAGTATTTGCAGTCTGATCCCCTTGGTTAGTTTGGGTTTGGTAGCTGCTTTTTTGTTGGGTTTTTTTGGGGTGGAGGTTGGGGGTATGAAGTGGGCCTGGGTGGAAACTGTCCCTATTTCTCCCCCATACAAGGCCATGTGCTATTTGCATTGGCTTGGCCGGTGACTTTGTTTCATGACATTCTTGTCATAAAACATAAAAGGTATTTCCCTTGTCATTTTGCAGTCTCTTTTGGGTAGAGTCCTTGCTGTGTAGGTTATCTCTGTCAGTACAGATTGCAGACGTGGAACAAAAATTACTGTTAAAAAGAAAAATGGACAAAATCTAGCTATATTTTGGGGAATAGGTCTGTGATGAGCTTTTCAACGTAGTTATTAACTGTGAATCTTGGGGATGGGGCCATCCATCTGGATGAGATCTGGCTGTTCCCTTTCTGTATCCAGCAAGAGATCTGATTTTGCTATTAGTGCAATCAAGGACGATAGTAGCACAGCGTACTACTTTTATCTTAGGTTGCAAACGCCATGAAGAACTCGCTGCCCTTTGATGCTCCTGATTCATCGCAGGAAGGCCAGAAGGTACTGAAGGTAGAAGTTACTCCAACAGTGCCGAGGATTTCTCGGACTGCTATTACAACAGCTTCTATCCGCCGTCATCGCTGGAGGAGAGAAGGTGAGCTTTCTCTGCCAAGAGCAAGTGCTGTAGTGTACTGTATTCATCATCATCACTGTAATCTGGCTTCTGAGTTTGAACGTTTGCAGAACAGTTGGTTTGGGTTTTGTTTGTTTGTTTTTGAGAAGTGATACTCCATAACAATGTATGGTATCTTACATCTTCAGAGCACTGCATGAACATGAACATTTGGGGTGTTCGTTTTGTTTTGATTTGGTGATAAACCATGAGGTAGATGAGAAAATGGAGAAGCTGGAAAATGTACTAACAGCCTTTTTTTTCTCCATGTAACACAGGATAAAATTGTAGTAGAGTATGTCTAGAATTTGAGTTCTTGCACTAAAACTCAACTGCCTCCCATCATAAATAGCTCAGGGAAAGAATGGTATTACCCAGGTCTTGACAGAGTCCCAGCTACCTAAAGCTACTGAAGGCAGTGGGAGAGGGAGGAGCTGAACATCACAATCCCACCATCCTATGGCCCAATTTAGAGAGGGGCTATGTCATAAAATAGCTTTGATTAGCTTAGAACTAGTCATAATTTTTTTCTCAGTGAGTACTTTTGCATGGAAGTGTGCTTGACTGTACAAAGAAAAAAGAATAAAGTAGTAAGGTATATTACCTTGATACAATGACATCTTCAGTGTAGGTGTAGCAAAAAGATTGCTTTGAAATCACCTTGTCATACTTACAAAGCTTTGTTGTTGCATGTATAAAACATAGATTAAAAACGCTGCATAAATGGCTGAAGGTAAAAGAGTCTGAAAACATGGATTGTGTATTTTCCTCTGGTACTCTTTTTCTGGGATTTTTTTTTGTGGTTTTATTTGGGGAGGGTTTTATTTGTGTGGTTTTGCTGTGGGATTTTTTTATATATCATGTGCAAAAGGATTTCATGGCCTCTGGTCTTCAGCTGAATCAGGATGTCCAGGACAACAAGTAGCTGTCTTCTGTTTTCAGGACTCTGGGTCATTTTTGTCTTTGCTGTAGTTGCCATTATATTCATTTGCTAGTCTCTGGTCTACAGGATAGCCCACCTGTCCCTTCCTGTGGATGTTCTCACAACTTTTACCAAAGCATGGGTAGTGTTTTGTGTTTGTTCCGTGTCCGCGTAAGTCTTCTCTTTTCCCTGCCTGGGTTGGAATGCCAAGAAAGGAATAGAAAAGCACTAAAATGTTATATGTTGAATCCCAGATGGCTTTGACTTCTCAAGCGAGGCTGACTCAAGCATACCTGGCTCACCGATCCAACACGGCTCCACAGACCTAGGGATCAAACGTGAGCAAGAGGGGGAGGTGCCGATGCGCAGGACCCCTGAGCATGGCTTCCCGGAGCCCACCTTGGCAGCAGCCACAACAGAGGGTAGGACAGAGATGAGGAGGCAGAAGTCAGTGAGGCAGTTGCTGGAGGAGGATCCTGGCTCCCTATCCCCAAGCAGAACTTCTTTCCATTCTAGTGTGTGTTTCCGCTATCCCAGGGTGTATTAGCTTCTCTTTGCAATACACGCATCCCCTATATACCTAACATCAGGTCAGGTACTACCTTTTGTTATCATGTGGGCTGGCCTGGGGCTTGCATCTGTGTGGTGAAAGACTGCTTGGCATGGCAAAAAAAAAAGCAAACAAAAAAAAACCAACCCCAAACAAACAGGGGTAATAGCCGAGAGCTTTGGGATTGCTTGGAAACTTTCTATTACTGAGCATGTTTAATCATGTTTAATTCAGAAGGAAAAAATGCACCAGGTGAACATGGATCTAGTCTGAAAAGTAGACAGAGTAGATTATAAATGGATTTGGTGACAACTGAGTTACAGTAGCGTCTTGTTAGTCTGCAGTTTTTAAATTTTGCCCAAGACAGATACACAGCTGCTGATGTTTTTATTCATTAGTCATTCTTTAATTGAAAATTCGTACATGTACAACTCATTTACCTGAATGAACTGGCTGCTCTGAAGAAAGGTTGTGTTTTCAAGATGAAATCAGGTTATGGTACTTCTAAAAACTTCAAAAAACAATTATTGCCTTCTTTCTCAGTCGTGCTGTCCACACAAATGCTGTAGGACTTCATATGCCTGTTCTGCAGCCAAGAATAGCGGGTAGAATAGCTAGCTGAAATTTATTTTGCTTAGCTTAATCTATTAATTTTCCTATCTCTGCTCCCTAAAATACATGGATTTGAGTACTGAATTTGAATCACGGTTTCTTCTCAAAGATGAGAAGTAATTCTTTGTAAGTTCAGCTAAACATTTTCAGGTGTTCTCCTACCCTAAGTCATCTTTTGCATCTGAACGTTCCTTTGGTATTTCCAGCCTCTATAAGTGTATCAGTTCACTGTAAATGAAATTTATTTGCGCTCTTGGATGCGAACTACATAGGTTTCAGATTTGTTCTTCTGGAAACAGTAATTGGAAAAATTTGGAGATTTAATGTAGTGTTATCACATAATCCTTACCCTTAATCAGAATTGCTGTCAAACGATAATTAAGACATCATGCTTCTGTGGAAGACAGGTGCATAAAAATGTTTAGTGCAGGTTTATAATCTGCTCTTTGGTGCATAACGAATTTGAGCATGCTCAGTAAATGAGTCCTGTCTTCTAGGTTCACTTGTCCCATTGGTCTTACTCCATTTTACTAAACTTTGCATGTGCATGATCTGAAGGATACGGAGAAGTCCTCAACTGCAGAGAACGTTCTGGGAGAGACAGGAAGTGGGAAAGAAGTTGGAAAAGATGTGGCCTTCTGGTCTTCATCCGTTCTGTAATTTGGCATGTTCTTGGATAAGGCATCATTCCACATGCTTTACTTCAACAGGAACGGGTTGGGTAGCCTTTACCTCTCTAGCATTAGCAAGGTATAATTACTTGTTTGGATGAACTGAGTTCTGCCAGTTGATAGTGTCTGGGAGAAGGCCAACAAATGGAATTTGGCTTGATTATCAGTATGGAATTATGTGTGTATGTATAAAGGTCTATTATTTTACTGATGCTGGTTTCACAGAAAAGTTTTGGCTAGCATATTCCCTCTTATAAATATCATTTTATTATCAAACAGTATAGTGAGAGACTGATAATTTCTAATGACTTTGCAACCTTCAGTTATGAGAAGGATAAGCAGAATTAAAGTCACTAAAAAGTTGTATATAACCCCTTCTTCAGATCAGTGTTTTGACCCCGTAAGTAGAGGAAGGCAGAAGATTTCAAACAAGTCTCAGTGATGCCTTACAAGGTATTCTGCTTCCTGGTTGTAGCAGCTATGGTTATGTGCACTATTTCGGGTCAGGGGAACTGCTGTGTAAAGACCTACAGGATTAATTATGTACAGGCCTAAGTACTGAATTCTTCGGGGACGGATTTATTGTGGTAAGGAACAGTGAGGGTCCTGAATACACACTGTAGTGCAGTTGATAGGATTTCTGTCAGGTTGCTCTGTCTCTTTCTCCCTCTGGCCTTAGAGTCGAAGAGTGCTTGGGAGGAGTAGATTTGTTAGTTCTTGTTTTCTTTTTTAATTGTCTTGTTGGTCTATTGGGAAAAATAAAAAAACCTTTATGACTTCATCCTGATTTTTCCCCTAAACAGTGTGTGTAAGGACTCAAACATTTTTGATTGTTTCTGAGGGCAGTTTTTAGAGGAGAAATACCATGTATTGGGAAAAGAATGTGCGTTTGCTGGAATTGCTTCAGTTCCACTGAGAACTTCTGTAGGTATCTGGATCTGACTAGACAGAAATTCTCTTGCATGTTGTCTTCTCTATCTTCTTCATTTTTGAGCACTGCTGAGCTGCTTGGGCCTCTCTGTAGTTGCAGCATCCAAAAGCTTGCAACAGCCCCTCTCAGTCTTGTCTTTAAAGTCTGCAGGTAAAATGTCAGTTTTTAAGTGTGACTCTTCTGCTTCACTGTTCCTGAATAGGAATATCTGGTTTAGCATTCTGTTGCTCAGTGGTGTTTTAATGCAAACTCTGAAGACCACTAATGTGCTTGTAATAATAAAAAGCTTATCAGTATTGTCTAGAGATACCTTCTTGTGAGTTACACATCTTCCATTTGAGTAAGAAGGGCTTGAGAGAGGACTTGAGCTGCTGCTACTATTGCTGCTTGATAACCAAACACGCTTTCATCCAGCTTTGCATGATTATATAAAGAAACATAAATGTTGGTGTACTGAAAAAGTGCTCTTGCTTTCAGTATGTTCCAGTTACGTCATATTTTTATTAGCATCTTGGATTATGTGTGGGAAGGAGGTGGGGGGGAAATGTGGTGAATTGTGAATAAAATAGATCACTGTCTATTGTAAGAAAACGTCTCAGTGAGAAGATGAAGGTCTAGTTTGACCAAACAGGGTGGGCAAGAGGATGGGAAAGTATATATGTACTTTAAATATGGTTACAGGAAGTTAAAGCAAGTAACGCACCCTTAATATTACAATAGCCCTTGAAAACTAAGAAGCTTCTTTTTCTAAGGCTAAAGGTGCTAACAAGGAAGGAAGACTGCAGTAGCATGAACTATATTATCTTTCTGCTTCTGGGACACTAATGAGTCAAATCAAACTGTATAAAACTACAGAATAATCTCACATTGCATTGTTCTGAGAGAGGCCCGAGAATGGTTTGATTTGGAGATGGCCAAAGATTTTTTTGTCAGCTGATACACAGCTAATTCCAAGGCAGAGTTTCCTAAATATAAGTAATAAGTTTAAAATAGAATAATAAAACCTCCCTATGAAATTTTCTCTTTGTTTTTCACTTCAGAAATGTGAATTTGGATCAACCTCTGTTGCTGCTACTTGGAGGCAGCAACAACACTGAAAGCTTTGTGTCTGTTCTGCTTGCCATAACGCAAAGTGTTACTCAGTGTTCTGCTAACAATCGGCATGAAAGGATGAGCTTCCACCCAAATGTTAAAATGTCGTAGGTCCTTGCCACCACTTTTTCCCGGTTCTGCAAAAGAGGTTTAAACATGTTTGCGTGGCAGCAAGCTCGGTTGAACCAACTGCCAGTAGAGCATTACAGTGGCTTTAGCTGGGACAGAGCTGCAGGCTTTGCGATTTCTCGCAAATAACCAGGCTCCACAGCTTTTATAAAGAAAAGCAGTATTCTTACAGCCTGAATGTCTCCTTTTTTTTCTAATGTAGTTAAATTTTATGACTTTCCTATTGAAACAGTATGTGGAGCAACAACTCAAGCTTCATTTTCAGTTTTGAAATTTGAATGCATTTCAGTTTTCTGCTGAAACAATAACTCTTAAGTACTTGGAGCTTAGAAAAAGGACTGGTATAAGATTTTAAAAAAAAAGACTTTTTGTGTGCAGCCCTAATCATATTATAGATTTGAAAATAAGGATTTAAGAAAGAAATCTGTCAGGCGGTTTTTTCCTCTTTGAGATTCCACAGTGCCTCTTGGACAGCACAAAGTGTTTCACAAGTTAAATTTCTCTTCATATAAGGCTTGGCTTTTTTTCCTCTAAAAAATCTAGATGCCGAGATAAAAGCAAATGCAGTGGAAGCACCTGGACAGGATTGCTGGAAATGCAGGGAGAGTTGAGCTCTGGAGAAAGCTAGGAATTAGGTTAATCTCCAGCAGGAAGTACAGTTACGTAGTTTGAAGTACCAGCTATGCATAACAGAAGCCTTCTGCCTCCATGGGGGCATTGTGAGTGCTGGCCTAGGAAGTAGCCTAATTTTGAAGCTTACAGAGCAGAACTTATTCTGACTGGAAGAGATCCTGAACATGCTTAGATCTTGCCTCACAATAGGAGAGAAATAGTCCGAAAAGCTTTTTCTTTTAATTTTATTTTTTTTAACCATATGCAGGAGGAGAATGGTCACCAGTATCTCCAGACAGAACTAAAACAAATTAACCAAATGAGGCCTAATTCCTCTTGTTTATTGACAAAGTTTGGGGGATAATCTGACTGATAAAAACGATGTAGGGGAAAAGCAAATCAAGCTCAGGGAGTACTTAGTGTTAGATTCCGATACTCTGCTAAATGTGACAGGAAGATTATTGGCTGAGAATCAAATTTTTAATCAAGTGGAAACCAGGTAGATTAGCAGATGAGGTTTGTTTCGGCATTCCGTGTGCATCTTTGTCTTCATGTACTTTGAATGCTTACTGCATGTTCTGATTGGTTTGGGGTTGTTGTTTGTTTTTTTTTTTGGTTGTTTCTTTTCTTAATAGATACTGAAGGTGTAAATGGAAGAGAAGAATCTGTGAACCTTAATGATGCTGATGAAGGATTTTCATCAGGAGCTTCCCTCAGCAGCCAGCCAATTGGGACCAAACCTCTATCATCTGTATCCCAGAAGGGCAGCTTCAGGAAAACAGCAAGTGGGCGTTCTGCTAAGGATAAAGAAACCTCTTCTGCAGCAAAATCCAACGAGAGCCCTCGAGATTCAGTAGCTCGGAAGCAGTACGTGCACCAATCCACTGACCTTGGTGCAGATACAATCGAGATGACACCTACTAAGAAACACCTCAGCCTGCCTGCTGGGCCGGTGGTGCCAAAAGCCAACAGTTTGGGCCTGATCAGGACCGCCAGTGCTTCCTCCAGTAAATCATTTGACTATGTGAATGGCAGTCAAGCAGGCTCCAGTGTTGGAGCTGGTACAGAGGGTGTTACCAATCTAGCAGCTGGCAACACCAATCGGTTTTCAACTATCAGCCTACAGGACGACCGACTAGGCCAAGCTGGGGAAGGTAAAGATCTCCTTCCCCCAGTAGCTCCCCTAACCAAGCAGTCTCGATCTCCAAGTTTCAATATGCAGCTGATATCCCAGGTGTAACTCTGGCTCCCTTCCTTAGGACTCCCTTTTTCCCCTTAATCCCCCAGCAAGTTCATCCTTAGGCAAAACAGGAACCATCATCCCACAGTGTGAAAAATACTGACTGTTGTGATCTTGTTTGATTTGGTTTAGCTATCATACTGTATTACTGATACAGCAATAATTCTTACCTCACCTTCATCCTCCCCCCCACCTTGTAAACATGGTTGTGGAGCAGTATATAACGTACTGTATGCCTTTTTCCATGCCTTCCTTCCTCCTTGGGTGATGTGCAATCCATCGTAGGCTGATCAGTCCCATTTCAACACTGTGAGACTGAAGACACCGGCGGAAATGGTGAATGTGATCCCTATGAGATGATGCTTTGGCTTTGCTAAGAAATAGAAACGGGTTTGTTTTCTCGGTCTACAGTACTGCAAAGACTACTGGATCATGACTTTTCTTTCTCAGAACCAGGAGTGCCTCAGAGATTCTAGTGTGACTTTGGACCTCTCTGAGTCTGTGCAATCAGTTCTGGGGAGGAGATTGTCATTGCTGCTCCTGGCTGCCTACAGCACTTTTTTCATTGAAATGAGGGTAGTTTTTTCTTGCCTGCCCCCAGTCTCTCATCCCAGAAGCTTTCAATGTTCAGCAACGGAGACATGCATATTAACAGGTTGTTTTCCCTCAGAGAGAGGATTCGAAGTAGATAATGTAGGTTACAATGCACTTCTAATGGTGTTGTAGCCATCTGTAATGTTACATGTCTTCCCCTCCAGGACACAGGGTCATTCTGCATACAGATTTAAATTTAGACGATGCCATGCTGTTAAAGCAATTTGGTTGGTAAGTGGGAAGGAAGCACTACTTTCCCAAGAACTGATGTCTAGCTCTGCTCCATTTTTTTGTTGTTGTCGTTGTTCTTGTGAGGTGCTGATCACTGAATCGAAAGGTGTATTTGAGTAAAGAGTGTTTCTCAGGCTGCTCTCTGTGGTATCATGGCTGTTGGACGCTCCTGCCCCTGTCAGCTGCTTTCTCGGTGTCTCTGAATTCAATCACGGAGTCATTTGAAGAATCCTGCAGTCCAGATAGACCATACTCTTAAGGGGCTGTCTCAGGGATAGAGACAATAGTTTGCTAGAAACACTGAAGCTTCAATGTGAAATGCTTTTCTAGAAACACTGTTTATGCAAAGGGGTACTGACAGTCTTTTTTTTCTTTCCCAGAAGGATCACACTTCATTGCCTTGGTATATATTATCCTTTGAGTTTTTTAAAGTTTTATTTTAGTGGATTGACCCTGCTCTAGGAAATTCAGAACTCATGCCATTGAGCCAAGCCTTGAATGTATGTGACTCGTGTATGGGCACTGGCTGGTACTTACGCTAGAAAACACTGCTTAGAAGCACATTTCTGATTACACGGGAGAACATTCGTTATTCTCTTTTCATCTCTCTCTCTTTGGATTGCTAAAGAAAAAAGGGGAGAGTTCATCGTCTATGCTTAGGTCATGTATGATGTCCTGGGAGTTTACAAATTGTAAACCCACAGGAAAGAGTTAGGATCTTTATGTGGGCGCTTTGGTTTCACTGTTGCTGTGGAGGATAAACATAAGCAGTTACAAATAGCAGGATGACTTTGAATGATGGTCTTGAAGAAATTCATGGTGTTGCATTGCTGGTAATTGGTTTGGATTTTGGTTTTGGTTTTTTTTTTTTGCTTTTGCATTTCTTTATTTCAACTTTTTTCAAATTTACATTGAAATTTATTTAAATATTTGAAGATTTTTTTTCTGTGGTTTGATGAGTGACTTTGATAGTATAGTCTTCATATCTTACATTCATAAAGTGAATTAAAAGACATCTTGACTGATGCAGAGATTCAGTTAGAGAGTAAATGGAATCATCAGAAAGTTATAAAACCATATAGGTTCTAAATTTAAGTTATTTTTAAAGGACCACCAGTCACACACAGATGGAACTAAGGCAGAGTTGAGATTAAGCTACAGGGCATTTTGTGTAAAAATCTCCAAAGCTGTATACAGTTAAACTCTATAAATGTTTTGCTAGTGGAGACAATAGGTAAGTCCTATGAAAATATGAAGTTTGTATTTTGTACAGACCATCACAAAGAAAATTCTGTTAAAGGGCCGAACAATTTGCTTAAATCTTTGGGAAAGAAGTGGAGTGTCAGCTTATTTTTTAAGAATTACTTTATTTTAGTATCTTAAAAAGTAGAGTTGTTCATTAGTAAGGTTCTCTATTTTCTACATTTGCCATTTACAAGCACTCTTCCAGAAGTTTCAGGACACTTAAATTGGCATTATTTAACATATATTTGGCCAAATTTTACAACCCTGTTCTGTTTTTTTTATATTCTTGTGTGGGATCCCACACTATTAAGCTATTTCAGGACAGTAAGACAGCTCAGTGACTTCTGATAAGTAAGTCAAATGTCCGTGCATAAATTTGTGTCGGTTTGAAACTTTAGTCAAACTACCTTTTAAGATGTTTTTACAGTTCTCATGTGCCTTTTTTGTCATTTCATCTGTTGTGTTTTGGTTTGTTCTTGTGTATATATACCTACCCCACATAAGGCTTTTTAAAGAGTTAGAAATATCCCTGTAAAAAAATTGGGGTTTTGCTATGTGCTGATGTGGTACATCTGTAATTTCTCAAAACTACTCTTTTAGTGCAATGTTTTGGTTGTGGGAGCTTGATTTGTCGTTTTTCAGACAAGTAGTGTTCAATATCTATCTTACAAAAAGCGTCATCGCTACTATCTACAAACCAGCTGTAATAACAGGCTTTGCCAGCGCTGTGTATCGTGGTTAGCATTAATGCTTCTAGATGTGTCTCAAACTACGTCAAGGTGCGTTAAAATCGTAGCAAAACTCCGTGCGCTCAAGTTCAGCGCACTTCAAAGTGCTGTGGCAGAAGTCAAATGAGAAGCGTATGGGATAGGGGTCAAAGGAATAATCTGCTGCCTTTGCAATTACATATGCCAAGTACTAAACAAAGGACAAAACACGCTTAAATTTTCTGACACCTATGGCAAATATTTAGACTTAAATCTCTCTATTCGGAATCCATTCTGCTGTGTCTTGTTTGAGAACATTTGGTACTTGACGTAAGACACTAGATTTCTAGTGCTTCAGTGCAGCTGCAGCATCGTAAATAAGGTCAAAAAGCAGAATGAATACTGATTTTCTTTTTTTCCCCGTGTATGTGCACACACATGCACATACGTGTAATTTGAGGTGACAAAGTGTGGGTACTGTATTTTGAGATATATATACACACGTTTAAGGAGGGATAAATTAATTATTCCTCTGTACAATTTTTACCCTATCACAATATGCTGCCATTTTGCAACTCATTTTTGATGGGCTTTATATATATATATATAAAAATATATATATATATAATTCTAAGAAAATGTGAAGTGTTGGGAATACTAACTCCAGTTCGATTATCCTTTTCAGGGGCTTATTTTGAGCAGATTTGGGGTTGAATAATGGGCCATGTCTTCATCCTGCAGGCAGCAAAATGATGAAGTAAAGATACTTAACCTATTAAAATGAATGTTGCAAGATGACAGTTTAAACTGCTGTATTATCCTTTCACTTTTCATTTGGAGACTTTGTATGTCACCATCCATTTTAAATGCGGATTTCTCTGAACAGCCTTTCTGGTGTGAATTTGGAAAAGTCTTTTAACAGCATATTTCGTTCTGTAACGCCTAGTGTCATGTTGCAGCCAGTAAGCATTCGATCTAGTATTTGTAGTTCGCAAGCGTGTCGGTCTTAAATGCATTTCCAACATACTCCTGCTAGCTTTAACATAATTAAAATTACCTGGTTTAACATCCAAACAGTGAGGAAAAAAAATTGTGTTCTGACAAAGTATTTATTTGCACTACTTATGAATACTGGAGTTTACTGGGACAGGGTTTTTTCTCACCATGTGAGGTTTACTTGTGTGTGGGTAGGTACATATGTTTGTCACGTGTTGACAATCAATTGCCTCAACTGTGTGTATACTGTATGTAAATATGAACCTATTTTTCAAGATTAAGGGGGAAGCCTGCATCTTAATGGTGGTGAAGCTACTCTGTAGTAGGGTGACCCCCAGCTCTAACCCCTTTTTGTCTTCAGATATCCTATGTGGTTTAGTTTACTACTTTAATGAAAATTATTAGTGTTCTTGGAAAATTTTACCTCCAGGGAAATTTTCCTCAATATTTAATGTATAACATGTTCAGAGAACTATATTTTGAAAAATTAATTTTGAAATAGATAATTCTATGCTATGGCTGTATTTTAACCTAAGAGTTTAAACTTGTCCTATTTTATCATGAACCAATGGCGATCAATCTTTTAAGTGTTCGTCATTTTAACTTTGGTTACAAACCAGAATTTTTTGTTTATCTTGGTGTACAAGTTTAAATTAATTTGAAGTCTGAAGTGAGAACCAAGAATAACTTCTTGAGTAAAATCAAGAAAATGTAGCAGTACAGACTAAGTACTGTACTCCTAATCCTGGAGGAGGTGTGGAAAATGTAAGGGAACATGTTTGAATGAAGTGTATGTACAGCACATGAAACAAAAATATGTTTCTGATGTTAGTAAATCCAATAACGTCATCCTTAAATTCTGCAATTCTCTCATTGCCAAAGATACTGCTACCTTGGCATGTTTCATACAGCATTAAAGCCATTAGCTTGGTCTCACTTGTGACAACCGTTTACACCGTAGGAATAGTTTGCATCAGAAGAGTAAACACGCCCCTTTCTTATTTATTTAAATTGTTTGTTTAGGATAATTGCAGGATGAAAGTTGCAAAATATGACTCCTTTCTAAGCACGGTAAGCAAAGAAGCCAGATCCTCTATACTTGCATTGCATTCTTGGTTTATATCAAATTGTTCAATACTTTGTTTTCGTCAGTATTTCAAATGCTGTTTGTTTCTCGCATATGGGCCTTAGTCTCTCTTAATTTTTTTTTTTAGTTTCTTTTCTCACTGGTGCTCAAATAAACTTTGCTGTGGAAAGCTTTTCTGTAGGTGACTCAGAAACAGATCATGATTGTGAGTTGTGTTATCAGTCTGTCAAAATTTGCATGTCACGGCCAGCTGAAGAGCCAGAATACTCACTGGCTCCTTCTTACACAGCGGTGAAAGACGATAGAGAACTGTGAGCAACTTGGTTTGTCCATAGTTCCTAAAAACAAGCAGTAAGTGAATTGTGCAAGACTGGTATGTATGAGGAATTCCACATAGTCGTTATGATTTTTTTTTAATAATAAAACAAATCTTGGAACAAGATTGCAGAACACAACAAAAACGTAACAGCTGGCCATTTCAGATAAACTTGCCTACGAATTTTGGCAGGTGTTGAGGCCTGTGACATCAAAAGTTCAGAAGCAAGTGTAAGGGTACCTTACAGCTTCCAGAAATGGATTTAGTAAAAATCTGTCCCGTGTTATTTAATGAAAAAAATACAGTTTTTTGCTTCCGTTCTATCTTTCCAGGTTACCACCTTCTTCTGACATTTTTGTTTACTGCATTCATCAGATTTTACCAAAGGTAGTATCAGAGGGACCAAATGAATTTAAAATGGGTCCACAGAATATCCCTCCTATCATAAAGGATTACTAGGCTATTCCTGTGAGGAACTGTTGATGGGAACAGATGTAAAATAAAACTTTTGTGTCTGTACAGTAAAACCTTGCCCTACGTTTTAGCTTGTGCATGATGAGCAAAGTGATGAGATCAAGTTTTATTAACCAGTTACTTGGTCGTGATCTCCCAGTGTTCTGCAGTTGGTGAGATGTAAGCAGTTTAGGGTGGAGAGTCTTTGCGTTCTGACAGAACTCTGTAAAGCAGTTTAGATTTCAATTCTTGAAAAGATGATTAATCACTCATTAAAGTGTGGTACAGAATTCACACGGGTTTATGGTTTTAGAGGGTAAAATGGTCAGGGGAGGTTTCTGTTTAGGAGAACCTCCTAGTAAAGTGGCTCTATGGTGCTTTGTCATGGAAGCTTCTTACAAATTCATAGTGGATCCTGTGTGTTTTGAGTCCTCATCCTCCCTGGAACTGACTGCAACAGAGAAAAAATAGTATGAAAAAAGCAACTGTCTGTTCTAAAATAAAGAGGACTTGGGAGTGACAGAAATACTGGCTATTGACACTGTTCTTTCTGTTCAGGCAGTTATTATTGTTGTGCTAGACTTTCATGTTATTAGTTTATGAAAAATGCAAGTAGTAAAAATTTTGTGGCTTCAAGTATACAGTAGATGTGAGATAACAATCACTCAGGATAAAACAACCTGTAAAAGTATTAATAGATTCCTAGTACTGGGGTGTGTCCGTGCGTTTGTGTGCCAGTGTTCAGTGATTACTTTGGAACAAGACTTATTACTGTTTTCTTGCAGATAGTGAATACTTTTGGGATGGATGTTAATAGCTGGCTATTTATGGAAAAATACCATAAGAATAAATAAAATTGAGTCATTTAACTTTTTTCCATGTCGAAGATTCCAGGAAAAAGCTAATAAAGATTTCTAATAATTAAATCACTCTTAATACGCTTTAGATTTACTATGGTAGCTTTTATTTGCTATTAAAAAAAAAAAGACTAAATTGAGGTACCCCATGCTGCATTTTTTAAATTTGTAATTCGTGTACTTTACAGTGAATCTTTTGATCTGTTTTCATCCTTGTAAGAATATGGGATATGCTGTCAATTTTACTAGAAAAAAAAAAAAAGAAACATTCTGCAAAGGTTAAAAGATTATTTTCTTACTTTTTTCTGTCATACCAGGTTTGTTTCTCTGAACTAAGGTTTCTGAGAATTTTTACTACTTTAGCATTATGTAACCTTATCTCTGTCATAGAAGGAGCAGAAACAGCAAGTAGCCCATGCGTGGACAGACAGGTTTAGGGGAAGGGACGTGGATGGGCGGCGAGAGCCCCTCTTCACCAGGGTAGTAGCCCTGCGTGCTGGTATGAACCCCAGACGTTCAAGATTCGGTACCGGTGAAAGACTAAACCAAACGGGTATTTAATAACCGCGTCCTCTGCTGTAGGATGTCCTTTAACCTGGGACCAGGGAAAATCTTGGTTCTGAGACCTGAAGGTGGCACGTGTTGAAGATCATGTTATTGGTGCATGTAAGCCATTATCTTAACTGTCTTACTGAGCTGGTTAATGCTGTTGACTGTTGTTGAAATGTGAAATGTAGTTACTATTGACTTTGTAAATACCTGCCAGAGATGAAATATAATTATTTTAAATCATTGTAAATAGAGATGTATAAAACTCGCCACAATCTGCAATGCAGAAAAAAAAAAAGTTATATATATATATATATAAAATATATAAAGATGTTAAATAAATATTGTGCTGTTTCTGAACAGAAATTACTACTTTGTGGATTTGGTGGGTTTTTTTAAAACTTGTGTAATGCGGCCTGCGGCTGCGGCCCTTCCTACCTCGGACACCCCCGGGCTGGGCGGGGGCGGCTGCCGGGGGCTGCGGCTGCCCGAGCTTTGCCTCCGAGCCTTCAGCGTCGCTGCCACCACCTGACGGTTTCTCTGCGGCGGCGCAGGCAGCGCGGGGCCGGGCCGTGGGGAGGCCGGTGGCGGAGCCGGGGTGGGTGCCGGGGCCGGGCGGTCGGAGCCCGGCGCCCACAGAGGCTCCGCGTTGCCGTGGCAACGCCGCGCTCCCGCCCGCCGCGCGCGCGCTTCCCTGGCAGGGGAAGTCCCGCCCCTTCGCCGCTCCCGCCGGCGGGAGGCGAGGCAGGAAGGGCAGTCGCGGATTGGCCAACGCGTGGGTCACTTAAGGGGCGGCGGCGTTTGGCGCCCGCCGTGCCGGCCCTCGGGGAGGCCGGCGGAGTCGCCCGGTGTTGACACGTGAGCCGGCTGCCGCCGCAGGGAGGAGACCGAGGTCCGGGCCTCGGCACGGGGAGGCGGAAGGAGGGTCCCGACGGCTCCTGCCACCGTCTGCGCGTCGCGGCAGCGCCCCCTGTCGGCGGGGAGGGCGGCGGGGGTGCCGCGGCGTGCCCGCCATGAGCCGGGCGGCGGGACAGCGCGGCGGCGCCCGGGAGGTGAAGTTCGTGCCCGACGAGGAGGTGCTGAGGCACATCGCCGACGACGCAGGTACGGCCGGCCCGGGGCAGCGCCCGCCCAGCACCGCCCGCTGCTCCCGGGGCGCTGGGAGAGGGCTCCGCCGTGGCCCCGGGGAGGGGGGCGGGTGAGCACCCCGGCCGCGCTGCAGCGGGACGAGGCCTCCGGCGCCTTCTCCTCCCTCTGCCTCGCCCGCGGTTCCCTTCCGACCCTCCCGGGTCCGAGGGAGGGGGCGGCTGCGGCGCTGAGGCAGGTGCCCGCGGGCGGGGGCGGTGGGGCCGGTCGGGGATGCCGGGGTGCCTTTGCCTGAGATTTGGTACCTGCGTGTGAGGCGCTGCCGTGTGTCCCAAACCCTGGAACCTGTGCGTGCTTGAGTGGGTACCCGTCTTGTCCTCCTGGACTGCAGGGGTCAGCTTTTTCTGTGGTGTCTGTAGGGTCGGCTGGCCAGGAGTGCACAGACCAGCTGCCCTTTTAGCGGGACACCTTCGCAGCATTGTGTTTGTTTAGTGTTTTGCACAGAGGGAGCTTGGTCTGTAAACCACTACAGACTGCTGCAATAGAAATAATGACATAGCTGGAGGTTAACGCTCTGATTGCGATCCTAGGTGTTAAAGTACAGAGGGACAAGACTCAGGTGATGGGCCACGTGAACAAATTTGTGAAGACGCTTGAGGATATTTCAGACGACGAAGCTCACGAGGTCCTGGAAGAGAAGAACTATGTTGCTGCTCTTGGAGTATGTGCTCAAGGTACTAACGGGGGAAAAACCTAACACAGCTGTGACTTCAGGAGATTCTTGCAGTGTCAAGGTTGTGCAGTGTTGATGAAATTGCTTTTGAGGGCTGACCAGCTCTGGCTGTGCTTGTAGTAAAAGGTAGAGGAGAGGATAAGGTTTCTAGGATTTTGTTATGATATTCGTTTCATAGCACCTGCAATATAAGAGTCCTTTGAGCCAAATAGTAAAGTATTGCATTCCATCTTCCTTGGACTGGGAATATACCAGTGCTTTTTAAAAAGCTGCAAGTAACATTTCTTTTCACAGATGAGCTGGGAAATGGCTCAAGTGTGAGTGGTGATGAAGTTTACTCATTCCAGACTCCCAAACGCTCCAGCAGAATGACAGAGCTGGGTATGTTTTCCTCTTTCTTCTTTCATTTTTTGCTCTAGCTATGATCTTTTCTTGAATACTCTGTTAATGTGTTTTGTTACTTTTGTTTATTCTAAAGATGTGTTTGTAGTATTTCAGTAGCTTTTGTCTGGCTTTGAATAATGCTTCCTCAGGAATAAAAGCATAGGGCTAGGACAGAGCAAGGGGGTGGTGGGGTTAAGAAATACGGGTAATAAACATGTAAGAAAAAGTAGAAGTTTCTTAATGCTGGGAGAAAGTGTGTGTAAGTGCCAAAGGATAGCAGGGGTTTAAATTGTGTAACTTAGAAGGATAGGATAACTCATTATGTAGCAAAGAGTCAAAAATAAAAGCAGTATTAGCTTTGTGTGTCAGAGGATTTCGCTTAACTCCCTGGTGAGGCTGCATCTTGAGTGCTGTATCCAGTTCTGGGCTCTCCAGTTCAAGAAGAACAATCTGCTGCTGGAGTGGGTACAGAAAAGGGCTTTGAGGATGATCAGGGGACTAGAACATCTCTCTTAA
Organism: Trogon surrucura; assembly: GCA_020746105.1. Classification (NCBI taxonomy): domain Eukaryota; kingdom Metazoa; phylum Chordata; class Aves; order Trogoniformes; family Trogonidae; genus Trogon; species Trogon surrucura. Next base: position 45,407,534 of record CM036621.1, on the reverse strand, counting down.
GAAAGACTGAGGGCCCTTGGGCTTTTTAGTCTGGGGTAGAGAAGACTGAGGGGGGATCTTATCAACACTTAGAAATACATAAAGGGTGGGTGTCAGGAGGATGGGGTCAGTCTTTTTTCAGTGGTGCCCAGTGACAGAACAAGAGGTAACAGGCACAAACTTGAACATAAGAAGTTCCATCTGAACATAAGGAGGACCTTCTTTACTTTGAGGGTGACAGAGCACTGGAACAGGCTGCCCAGAGAGGTGGTGGAGTCTCCTTCTCTGGAGATATTTGAAACCTGTGTGGATGCTACCCTGTGCAACCTGCTCTGGGTGCACCTGCTCTGGCAGGGGAGTTGGATTAGGTGATCTCCGGAGGTCCCTTCCAACCTTGACCATCCTGTGATTTTGTGACTCAAAAATGTCTGAGCATGCTTGGTAGGGTAACTGTGGACTTAGGAGAAGCAAAGAAAAAGTGGCAGTTCTGGCAAGGGTGGGCTGCTCCGGTTCAGCTAAGATGCTTGAGCCCTGCTACCACTGCTTCTTCTCACTTAAGGGTCTTCATGTGCCCAGCATCATCTGAACTTTATTAGTGTTTAGCTGCCACAGCTGCTGATACACCCTACAGAGGACGATCCAAGGGAGAGGGGCCATCCTTCTGTACCACTACACAGAAACTAGGTTTCTGTACCGCTTTACTTCTCCTTTGGATTTCTGCTGTGTCTTGGGAAGTTGTGTGTTTCTTACATCTTGGTCTGTTGCAGGGTAGGTTTTACGGGTTCTCCCCCCTGGAGCCATGACTCAGTTTTTCAAACTGAGGCAAGTCATACAATGGAAGGTTCTCTCGATGGACTGTTAGCAGGATAAGGGGGCCTCGCATATTCAGATCAGTGATTGAGAATCGGTTTGTGCCAATAAGTAGCGGAAAGAGGTAAACAGAATGCAGGAACCCACCTTCTGGGGAACCAATGTGCTTGCTGTACCTGATGATTTACTATGTCCAGTTGAGCAGTTTTAAAGGACCAAGTGAGCACAACCAAACGTTGCTCTGAAGATACGTGGTCTCCCCAGGAGCAAAGTGTGCTCTGCCATTGCCTCAGCTATACTTGTAAAATGAATTAACTGAGGAGTCTTTGAAAATCTGTGTTAAGGTTAATATTCACTGTTCGGGTTAGGGAAAAAAATGGAAGTTTCTGGTGCACTTCCTGAAATAGCTGGGAAATTAATATTTAGAGCGTTTGGGGTGTATGGCTCTGTGGCTGACTAGGCAGAGCTGGGAGTTTTGTACCTGATGTGTGAAAATTCTTCCCTTACCTCTCTTTCCTACAGCCTCTGAATTAGCCCAGATGCCAGGACGGAGCATTGCCCCTGATCGCTCCGAGTGCCCTGAGAAGACAGCCCAAACCCCTCAAAGCAGCAGTAAGTTCTGTGATGCTTTGCGGAACCAGAGCTGAGTGATTGGGGGTTACGTTTCTGTTTGGTTGGAGGAGTGAGTGCTTGAGTGCCAATTTCTGTCATGATTTGAGTGTTCTGGTCGGCTTAACATTGCAGACTGAACTGCTTGGTATGCATGGCCTCTGGTTCAGCTGGGTGTCAGAGCTCCTATCCTGCCCTGCTGGTGTAGAGAAATCGGGAACTTCTCTCATCTGTTGCTGTGACACTTGATGATTTCCTCTGTGTCCAACAGATGCTTGCACTTGAGAGAGCTCTGAGCTGGGCTGATGTGTTAAGCAACAAATGGAAAGGGTCATGTGGGTGTTCCTGTGTAAATTAACTCTTTATGTAATATTCAAGCACCCAGTGCTCTAGGGTGGAATACAGGTGGGAGAAGTCAGTGCAGCTCAGAGTTGGCAAGAGCATGTTCCTTTGTGCTCAGAAGTGGAGTCCGATGTGCTCAGGGAGAGACATCAGCTTGGTTTTCAGCCTCTTCCCTCCTGCTGACGGCCTCCCAAAACTGTGACCAGAATTAAAAGCTGCCTTCTGTGGTAACGACGTTGTTTGTCTTTGTTCTCTCCTTGCCTGCCTGTGAGGAACTAGAGGCTTCCCTCATGGAATTAACTACACAGGGAGCTGATACTCTGGTTCGGTGTACTTCTGAATTGTGAACGCCTGTTTTTTCTGATGGACTGTCTTGTGCCATTGAAAATACGCAGTGCTCTGAACAATGCTCTTTCTTGCTTTGCAGGACGATCGAGTTCAAACAAAGTGCAGCAGGGGGTAAGTGGTGACTACATTGCTTGGGAGGGGAGGGGTTTTTTTTCACTTCTAAAACTAGAACTGGTCAATTGCTACAATTCTGAAAAGGAAGGACCTAGAAGAGCCTCATCCACAGTACAAATGTCTCTCCTAATCCAGCTGGTCAGGAGTAACTCAACTGAGAACCAGAGCTACCATTAATCAGGACTATGGGATTCTGAGTCAGTGGGCAAATACTGAGTCTCACAGCTTTATTAGCATGGGTGGAGACTGTTTCCTTTTGTTGCACAAATGAGGATGTTAGACAATACCTTAATGTGCAGTTAAGCTTACAGGACATTAGTTGAAAGAATTAAGCCCCGTTTTGGAACCTGATCCTATCCCTCCCTAGCTCTGAAAGGCAAACAAAACCACTCCGTACTTATTGCTTCTGCTTTCCCAGTTTCTCGTGGGCTGAAACAACTTGGAAATGTACCCGAGTCTAGTTCTTGCTTGGTAGAGGGCTGTTTTGAGGAGATACGTGTTTCTTCTTCTAATGCATGTTTTTTGCTTGCTGTGACAGAGTAAAAAGAAGGAATTTGTGTCTACAACACCTTACAGACTCAGAAAGAGGCTAGCAGGTAAAGATCAACCTTTTCAGTAAGTTCCCACAGTGAGTGAGGCACTATGTGCAGAGGAGAGTGTTTCTCCTGGTGGGTTTCTGTCTGTGGTAGCAGCCTGCCTGAAGCAATCTGATTCACCCTGCAGAGAGTGTAGAAATGTCCTTCAGGAATGAAGTCTGTGGACACCTTTTCCCTACAACAGACTGCCGTTTGGGTAACGGGGTGGAAGGGTTAGAAGCATAAAGTTGCGGAACTTCAGTAACCTCGTCAAAAGAGACAAAACTCACTGATCTGGCCTATGCCGACACTTAAGTCTGGTGCAATTGCTTGAACCAAGTCATGAAAGTTTTCCGTGATGGCTGGGGCATTCCTGCTAAAGTATTTCCAGGAACTGGTTGGCTATATGTACGCAGAGTGAATCCAGAGGAGAGTTCAGTGTGTGGCATCCCATGTTCGGTTCCTTGAGAGACCAAGATGGAACCAGATTCCGTCTGTGCTCTTCAGTCAACATTGCTAACAAAATGTTTTTTGAAGAGTGTGGCACAGAAGACACTCATTTTGCATGACTGACATTTGGGAAAACTGATCTGGAGACCCTAAGAGAAAGGGAATTCCGTTGTCCGTTTTTAGTCACTTTTAATGATGGGATTATGTTTCTTAGCTTGTATCAAGTTATCGAGGAGCAAGCTTTACTAAACAGAAATTTATGAGCCTTCAAGTGGGCAAGATGTAGCAACGTGTGCTTGCAGTCCTCTTAAGCTTTGATTTAACTTTTTTGCGAACTGTATTTAAGAATCATATGCTTAAAAAACATCTAGAGAATGTATATGAGAGAGATATGGTGCAAAATGTATTCTGCGTAAGAAGTCATTCCTAGCTTTTAACCTTAAATTTGTGCTCTAGCTCCAGATCAGTATTTAGAAAGCGAGAGTGAATATTCTGCTTCCTGCTCGGAGGAGGAGGAGGAGGAGGAGGAAGACCAGAAAGAAGTCAGCACTGCTTTACCAGGTCAAAAGACGCCTGCAGAAACTAAGGCTGCATCCACACCTCCTCCCAGAAACAACCTAACCAGAAAGCATAAAAAGGACAAGATGGTGAGTGTGCAGAAAACACATCCCTGAGGTAGCAGGCACGAGGGAGTGTTCAGTGACAACAAGGGGTGTCAGTGACCACACTCCACCCTGGGGAAGAGCTGCTAGACCCATTTCAGATCAAACCAGCTGTACTGGGACTTCTGAGCCATCCCTGTTGGACAGGCATGATGTGAGCCTGTGGGTAATCCAGTCTCTATCCTCTGCAGCTCCAGAAGTTCGAAGATGTTCGTGGAGCAAGAGACCTTGTACTGTGAAAGGATGAATAAGTTGACTCTTTAGCACCAGAAGAAGCACATGTTACTTTCTGTCATGGTGTTCAGCATTGTTGTCTGCTTTCTTCCCAGCCCCAGGGATTCCCGTACCCCCATAGAATTATTGCTGAGTTCTGCTCTCTCAGAATCTCTTCTCTGTCTCTCTCCCCAGGAAAGAACCATCTGACTAGGTTAGCTTTGGCAGAATGCTACTGTGGAAGCTGTTTTTGCAAATATCTTCTGGCTTTCTACTCTTCCTGTATCTCCTTTTGGCCGTCTTTGTGGGTGCAAAGGGAGAGAGGTAACTTGTTAGCAGGAGGAGTGTGGCTAAGCTTGCTGTCTCTTTTTAGAGCAACCTGGTGGAGGAATATTTTGAAGCTCACAGTAGTTCCAAAGTGCTCACTTCGGACCGAACGCTGCAGAAGTTGCGGAAGAGGAGGTTAAATCAGGTACACTTCACAGCAAGTCACGCAACTCGCGGAGCTTTTGATTTCTTTGATGAAGATTTTGCTCACTGAAATTTACTGACATTGCTGTTTTGACTTTATTTCTGCTGATGACATTCTTGGTAGTAAGGCTGGTTTAGGTACTGTTTTAAGGATTACGTCTCCCACTGCTGCTCTGAGCAGGGCAGTGCCCAGCTGTTTGAACCTGAGACAGTAGTGGAAATGCAGGAAGAAGGCACTGTCAGGTGAGCAGGTAGTTGAAAGCTGCAGTTGCCAGAACAGGTTAAACTTTGCTTTTGGGGCAGGAGAAGAGAGGCAAGCAGAGTTGTAGAGACCTACCTTAAAAAAATTGTCACCAAAACAGCATTTTTGTCAATGAAATGCTTAGGTGAATTACAAGGTCTTGACTATTTATGTGTAGGGAAAGTTGAGAGAGTCCTTTTCATCTGGCCATTACCAGGTCAAGCCACATGCAGCACTGGGAGAACTCTTAAATGTTGTCACCTGGTTTGTGAAATGCATTTTGTCCAAGTTCCTAGGAGACAAGAACAGTCTGATTGTGATGACTGAACTACTGGTGGCTTTGTTTTCTATGTGCCACTCGTAAAAGACAGATCAAAGCAGGCAGTTGCAGCCTACAGGAACCAGAGCCAGGGAAGTATGAAAAACACGTGGAGCTCATGTGTCTATGACTGATTTTTGCATCCATCTGTGTGTTAAAAGATGGCCTTTATGCTGACAACACTTCTGATGCCGGCTCCTGTCTGGAATTGCTACCCAGGGTAACACCTGGATTTTTAACAAGCTCTTGCATAACACCTCTGGAAGGAAACCAAAGCTTTCAGTATTAATCAATTGCTGGCTCCAGAGAAACTGAAAGCTTTGCAGTTCTGTCTCTCAATGCTTTACGTTTGTCTTGACACATTGCAGCTGTCTCTTCATTCTTTCCAGAGTAAACTGTCTTCCACTGCAAGGGAGTGGAAAACAAAGCTGTTAAAATTGAAGAAAAAGGGAGGCTGGTGTAGATGTGATGGCATTTATTATGCTACTGCATTGTTTCAACATCAGTATTCCAGCATATCTTTACAGCTGGATTAATCCTTTGATTGTTGATGCTTTTGAAATAATAATTTTTTCTACATTTAGCTGTCAGCTGCAAATTATTTCATTTCTGCTGTATTTCTTCAAGGTGGTGTTTGTAAGCATTCACCTTTAGAGGCAAACACCTGAACCATTTCTAAGCGTGTCGGCTGGAGCCCTTGCCCCTGTGAGTGGGGTTGTGGTGTCGGTGTCCTCCTGACACAGTGCCCGGTGCTGTGTAAGCGCCGATTCCAGTCGTGCTTTTCCCAAACTCAGCAGGAAGAGAGAAAACACCGAGCGATATCAGTTCTAGTCCTAGTCTGGCTGCCATCGCCCACAATTACTTCATCTCTGCTTTGTTTCTCCAGTAGCAAAACTGTGCTTAGCAGGATCTTCGTGGGGGGAAAAAAAAAACCCAACCCACAAATGGAGTGTACCGTCAGTGAAAACTATTTTGCTCCCTAGCGAGAGAGCGTACTAGAAGGATATTTGTAAGGACTGTAGATTTCTGTCTTATTTTTCCTCGGCTTTGAATGACTGTTGTCTTACCTCTTTCTCAACACAGGAAACACTGCATGACCTTTTGAGGAAAGCTCCCCTTGCCTATGCTGCAGAAATTAAAGAGCTAAACCAGCAGCACGAATCCCTGTTTTCCAAGTGGGTGCTGCAATTACAGTAAGTAGCCAGTGAGAATGACTGAAGAAGCCTAGGAAACAGGCACTACCCTCATGTCAGCAACATCCTGTGGATGAGTTAAGGAGCCACTTTCTTTCTTTGATTGCTTAGATTTAAAACTAGGTGACTTTAATTTAGTTACCGTGTTTCCTGTAGACCAAATTGTGCCTCATTAATTCCATGAACTGAATGCCTGAAGTGAAACGAGGTTGCATTCTGCCTGGCTGTTTTGTCTGTGCTTTTGTTAACCAAGCTAGAGGGTATTCACAAAGAGGGGGACATGAATAGTGAGAAAACAAGGAACACGTATGATGAGAAAAGTGTCCTTTATGGACAATCAGTTTTGCTTACAGCAACGTAATTGGCAGTGAGTAGCCCACAGTAAGTGGCCATCACCAGTGGTGTAGCAGTTGACTTAGAATGCCTGAAGTACCTGGTGATCTAGGCACAAAGAAACCCGAATGCTTTTGGAGATGCTAGCAGTATAAATGTTATCTGTGTTTGTGTGTATCTTTATGGGAAGGAGAAAAGATTAAGCATCCAGGGAAGCAGATGGGGAAGTACAAAGAACTGTGAGATCCTGAAGCGCCTCGCAGAAGGCAGGCAGCCAGCTCTGAAGTGCTGAGGCAGGAGCAGATGTTGGTGAGGAGAAAGCCCCTTGGAAGCTCTGCAAGGGAGCAGACTATAAAGAAATTTGTGATCTGTGGGAACTGACAGAGCATATGAAAAAGGCATCAGTCTTAAAGTTGGAGAGTTGCAAGAGGAGGAATTCTCTGTGACTTGGTGATGTGGGCAGATAGTTGGAGATATATGTGGCCTGGGCAAATGTTTGGAAATAGATGTGGCAGGGTAGAAGGAGCAAATCTGTAGGTGACACTGAAGTGAATGGCAGTTGTTGAACGGCTTAGCTTTGCCCCGTGTTATTTGAGTGACCTGATACTCTTCTTTCTGGTCAAGGTGAGGCTTTTCCAGCTTGTCAAAAATAAACAAAGCTTTGTGATTTGCTGCCATGTTCTCATTTTGCTCCCCTGCCTCTTTCTCTGTGCAACAATTGGGATAAGAAAAAGGGATGAGAATAGTTTAATGTTGCTTTGAAATTCTGCCTGTGGATCAGAGTACAAAACTGCTATCCAGGTTTGCTTTTTTTCTTGTAATTACTGTGACCTGTAATAAACATTTAATGTAATCACTGGTGAGAGGGTGAATATGAATAGTGGTTTCTCTTCATTATCTGAAGTTGCAGATCTGGTCTCATGTTCTTGGACAATACTGTTTTCTTCCATAGATGTTTTGCTAAATTTGTGGGCCTTCAGGCTGCTAAAACACTTCTTTTACTAGGATGCATGTGTCACGTATCGGATTCTGTGCAGCTAATCTCTTTTTGTCAGCTGTGAGCCAAAGATAAGCCTGGAGTTGATGAAACATGAAATTTTTGGAGGCAAGATTGCAATGGATCATTTTGCTTAAGGAATGTATGAACCTAAAAAGGAACTTGTACTTTTTTTGCTTCAGTGCCTTTGCTCAATTTTCTGCAGCTTGGGTTTCAATATCGTGCTTTATGGACTGGGCTCAAAGCGTGATTTGTTAGAGAAGTTCCGTACCTCTGTGCTCCAGGATTCTGTTCACCTTGTGGTTAATGGATACTTCCCCAGCATCACTGTGAGATCTGTAAGTGTGGGAAAAGCTAATGGCTTTGTCTAATTATCCTGTGTTACAAATACCTCTGAAGTCGTTCAACACAAAATATTAAGGACATTTGCTGCATCCTATCGCAGCAGACTCTTGAATGAAGAGCAATTCCTGTTTTTTAAGAGTTTAAAGAAATTAACCCATGCATTTTCCAAGGAAGGAATTGCCATGATTCCCATCATGAATAGATACTCATCAGTCTAAAATCTTACATTATGTCACTGTTGGAGGATTTGATGGTAAAAATCAGATTACCTCCCTCATGGCAGTCAAGGGCTCAGTTTCAGATTTTCTGCACTAGGTCCTTCAGTGCCAGAGCCCTTCAGAAGGGGTGGCTGCTTTCTTTTTCAGATTCTCAGCTCTATCACAGAGGAGGTACTGGACCACGCAGGGACCTTCCGCAGCCCCCTTGACCAACTCGAATTCATCAATAAAAGGTTTAAAGAAGGTAAAATTACTAACTTCGTATGTGAAAACATTGGAGTCCACTTATTATTAGGAGAGCCCGGGCATTTTCTTTCCTCATAGTTTTCACATGTGCAGTTAGTTTCTTAATTTGTTGTAGCTAGTATGTGTTCTTGCTTGTAATTTATGCCACGTATTTGAAACATTTATGTACCCGGAGTATATGTGTGCGTGATTCCCAGGCGGTTACCTCAGTCAGTGTTTCACGCTCCGAGGTTCTCTGGAAAGGGCAGGAGGAAAGCACAAGTGTTCTAACAAGACAGGAGCTCCTCAGCCCTTTGGCAAACTGAAATGCTGACCTCTCTTGCGCTTAGCACAGTGCCTTTGTGCTTTATTTACACAGTGTTTCTGTAGCCACACGTTTCCTCGTGGAAGATGAGATAGGTAAACTCCAGCTGCATGAGGGAACCTTGTTCTCAGTGGCTGCTTGAGGACCTGATATAAACCTCGTTAAAATCAACAGAATGAAGAACTCGCCAACAATTTGGAATGACAGTTGCTGACAGATACCAAGTCCTTTGAGCTCCTCTGGAAAATCATGGTCTAAATTTCAGTATAGCCTGGGTTGAGCTTTAAATGTGCGTCATTTAGTGGAATGGTCGTTTAAATGTAATACATGCAAATACTGACATAAAGATGAAATAAAGGAAAACAATGTCAAACAAGTGGGTTAGAATTAGGTTCAAAAGCAAGATCAAACAGGTATTGTCACACAACGCTTGCTGAATTATTTTTGAACGTCTGTTTTACTGCTGCTGTGTACATACACAAATTGCCACGAGTCTTAGTTCTGCATGGCGTAGGTGTTTAGTGTTTACGTTCTGTTTTCCATGGTTACCTCGTGAATATTTCTGGTGGGACTGAGTGAAAAAGATTGATGAACAGTGGTACCCACCTGAATCTGCATAAATTGGTCTTGTGTAGTACACTATAGCTGGTCTGACTGCGAGTCTGAGGAACCTTTGGTTTCCGTTGGCAGCAAAGTATGTATATCCATTTGCACATAAACGGGCTGCTGTTCAGATACTGTTTCTGGATGCAGGAAATAGCTGTTCCCAGGGGTAAGTATGGTAGCAACAAGCAAGCTGGAAATTCTAACATCTACAATTTGCATTATCTGAGATAAGTCCTTGTAACTTCCTTTGAGGACTTGGGAAAGATCTTGAATGAAGTTAGTACGTTCTAGATCCAGGCCTCAATAGAAAATGCATTTTCATTGCACGAGGAGGAGTTTAAGGATCCTAGTCATGCAACTCAAAAGCAGCTGAACAAACTGGGCTTAGACTTGCATCTTAAAATACTTTTGAATGACCTTGAATCGCAGGATTGAGTCATAGCTGAAGGGGCAATTCCTGGTAATGCCACAAGCAAGTGGAAAGTGGATTTTAAGAGAAAAGCTTAAACTGCAAAGAGAACTGCAGCTGTGACAAGAACTGCGATGGAGGGGATTGAGAAAAAGCCTTTCAGGTGCTCAGAAGCACCAAGTGCGTGGTAGAGATCTAAGTAAGCCGCACAAGGAAGGCGGTTTGATACCGGAGTGATCAATATGGAGCCTGATGGGATAAACTTGTCCTGGGCTGCCCTGGGAATGGGAAACCACTTTGTGTGCAGTTCATTTGATTGGTTCTCTGCTGTTTTTTCTGATCTTGCAGATTCATCTTTAGAGCTCTATGTCCTCATTCATAACCTGGACAGCCAGATGTTGAGAGGAGAGAGAAGCCAGCAGATCCTCGCACAGTTATCCTCTCTGCCTAGCGTTTACCTCATTGCCTCTATCGATCACATCAATGCTCCTCTCAGTGAGTCTCCTTGGGCCTGATGTAGCAAAGAGACAAGACTCTGCATTCTGCCTTGGGGCTGCTGAGTGTGTTTCGTAAGCTTATGTATTACTGTTGAAGTGCAAAATAGACCTGGTGATGTAGGTGTGGTGGTCACAGCTAGAAGGCCTGATGGGGACTGTGGCTATGTTGAACCAAAATTTTATAGAGATAGTGAGAACTACCAGTCACTGATCGTAGCATACAGGTAGACACAAAGCTTCTGACACCGTTTGATTTAAGGCCTTAGGGAAACGGAGATTGGATGTTATGTCTGTCCTTGCATCTAAACAGTTTTGTTTATCAGCACACTGTTGACTCTGGAAGGCTTTTCAGTGTATCTGTGAAGCTGGTATGAAAAAGGCATGTGTGCAAATGTTTTGTTGCAGAGAATTTGTTTTGCATGAATTTGCAAGTATGTGGCTGTACATATTGTGAATCTCACAAGGATATATTGTTTCCTCAAATCCTATTGTAGCAAATTTTACTGTTGCTTATTTAAAACCTTTAAAAGCTACATGTACCAATTCTGTCTGCTCTTTCTTTTCTCTCTGTCTAGTGTGGGACCAGGCAAAGCTAAGTCTCTACAACTGGCTTTGGTATGAAACAACAACATTCAGTCCTTATGTGGAAGAAACATCTTATGAGAACTCACTTTTAGTACAACAATCCGGGTCTTTGGCTTTGAGCTCCCTAACACATGTCCTGCGCAGCCTCACTCTCAATGCCAGGTGAGACACAGCCACACTTCGTAGTGGCACCTGCTGAAGACCTAGTCCTTACTAGGTTACTTTGGCCTAAACCTGGCAGGAGGCAATCCCTGCTTCCTGACAACAGTGTTCAAGATGAAGATGGTAGGACCTGGGTTCCAGCTGATTGGTTCCTTTAAATGAACAATGTTTGGATAGCAAGCCTTGTCCTGTGACGAGATTTATCCACAAAGTCCTGGTCAGGAGGGAAAAAGCAGTAAATATTTTCTAATGATGAGTTTTGGGGTTTGTTAGGTTTGGGTTTTTTCCTTTTGACTTTTGCCCCCTCATCCTTTCACACAGGGGGATATTCAGACTGCTTGCTCAGTACCAGCTGGAGAACAAGGACAACCCGTCCTATCCAGGTACGTACCCACCTTTTCTCATCTGTTTGGGGTGTTGCCCTTGCCAGCTCAGTCAGCAGCTCTGGCTTTCGGCATGCAGGTTGCATCACCAACAGCGCAGGTGCTGTGACTGTTGGCTCAGTGAGACGTGGTGGCGTGAGCTGTCTTTCTAGCAGTGCTGTGTCTGACTGGCAGGAAATCAATAGACTGTCTGATTCTGCAGGACCTCCTTTTACTGTCGTCTGCTTTGATGTTTAGACATGACTGAGACCATTCATGAGGGACTGTGGAGGTCAAAAATTAAAGAAAGAATATGAACTTGCATAACTAACACTTAAAGGACCAGTGAAAGATGAGATTCTGTTCCGATGCTGCTCCTATCCATGTGACTTCTGATGTATCCCTGCTTTCGAGGGTACATGTGGAATACTCTGTCACTGTTTCTGACAGGTGCTGTAGGGGACAGGCATAACATGCTAATGGTAAAGAAAGTTGGAAGTAAGGTGGAGGAGCTAGAAATTAAGAGAGATTAACCATGCTGAGAAGTGCCTTTGAAGTGCTATTAAAATTCCACTAGCCAAACAGGGTGACCAGAATTTTAATTCATCTGTTTAGTTGCTGAAATACTAGCTTGGCTGCATACTTGAAGGAAGTGATGATGTTAATGTAGCCACTCTGGTCTAACCAAAGCAAGATTTGTAGGTGGAGGTAATATGCAGTGTTAGATCTGGAAAAAACTGACAATCTTACCCCTTCAGTTTCTTGTTCTTGCCTTTTTTTTTATTTTTTATTTTTTTTAATCTCCAGGGCTGTCTTTCCAAGACTTCTACCAGCAGTGTCGGGAGGCTTTCCTTGTGAACAGTGACCTGACACTCAGGGCACAGCTGACAGAATTCAGGGACCACAAGCTTATCCGGACCAAGCGGGTGAGTTGGGGGAAGAAGATAACTTTGGGTGTTCAGCCACTTCATACAGAAAAGATGCTTACTGGGTGCTAAGTATCCCTAAGACACCACTCTGCAGCTCACAGTGAGGCTGTACTCTCTGAAGCACCTAGGGACTGGCAAAGGGCTGAAATTCTCTAACTGTGGCTTTCTCTATGCCTCGAATCTGTTGATTACACAGATAAGGAGCTGTAAAAGTGCAGCGTGCTTTGGTTACTCAGCATCTACAGGTCTCTTCTTCCTGAGGACCTTGAGAAGTCCGGAGCCTGCCAGTCTGCTTCCAGTAGTTACCTGTATTTACGAGTGAAGAATAGTCCTAATAATGAGCCAGCACAGTAATACTAGATGGGGAACACGGCTTGAGCTATGTAGTGTTACATTAGCATAGCCCACCAGAAGATCTCATATACTGACTTCTCTCAGTATTTGTGGATTTCTAGCATTGCTTTAGTGAAATATTCCTGGGTTTGAGCAATGTAGTCCTTCTGAATGCAGGCCAGCTCTTGCCCAGACCGCAAATAACCGTTAGTGTTGCAGTGCTATCTGGTGGCTTACATTGCACTGCCCACGGGTGTTAACAGAATGTGTGTGCATGTCTGTTCTCAGGGAGCTGATGGTGTGGAATACTTATTAATTCCTGTAGATGACACTACCCTGACCGACTTCTTAGAGAAAGAGGATGAAGATGTATAACGTCTGTGTTCTCAAAGCGTCTGCGGCAGTTGCTCTCAAGGGCTGCTGGAGAGGGGGCCTAATACTCAGATCTCACTCCCTCCAACCCCAAGGCTGCTGAGCTACTCACTGAAACGTAATTGTAATGAACGATTCTCGTTGTTCAACTACTTCGGGTAGTTTGGAATGATGACTTCCGTAAGCAAGGCATCTCCCGCTCTGTCGTTAGGTTTGTCTCTTAGCTTGAGTGATGCCTTCTTCATATCTACGCAGCCAGCCTTAGAGCCAGAACAACAAATTTGGTAAGATTGTGCCTTCTGCTCTCTGCCTCGCCAGACGTGAGGGTTCGATTGGAGCGGCTCACCTGGGAAGTGGAAGTGACTAGACGGTCAGAGCTTTCGTTTGTACTAGTGGTGCAACTTCTCTCAGTTGAGTGCATTCCAGAACTCTTGTTACCGGTGAGACAAGACTAGCTTCCAGTGTGTGAAGAAGCTGAGATTTGTAATGCCAAGAGCCCTGCCTTGACTGCCTGAGGAAAGGAGAATACTAGTGGGTTTGCAACACTGTGGGTAACTTACCAAATTCTGGCAATAGAACTGCAGGACTTGCCCCAAACCCAAATTCTTTTTCTATACAAAGATAATCAAAACTGTGATGGCCTTCAGTCATTGCTTGTTGGTGTGGGTGAGAGGATCAAGCTTCTTTCATCCATTTTCCAAGTTGCAGAGGCTGTGAAGTTTGTTTATTTTTTAAATGCTTGAATATATATATTTTTTTACATCAGGAGTGTCCTGGAGGAGGCCTTAAATGCTGCTTATAAGCTCTCCCCTGTTTTTGAGCTGTTAGAGGTTGTGACATTGCTGAAGTTTGACAGCTTTTCTTCACTTTTTATCTCAGGTATGTTGTGGGAGTAAGTCCTACAGTTCCATCAGTTAGTCTGCCAGCCAGACTTCAGGGACTCTGCGTGTCTAATATTTGGTAGCTGTGTTACAGCTTGATGTTGTAATAATACAAATCAATCAAATAAAGTACTTTATTAATAAACTTTGCACAATGTGTCAGATCCTGCCTATTGCTACTTAAGCTACCATTGGAATCCCTAAAACTGGGATCAAGGCCTTGTGTCTCACCCAAGTTCTGTAAGTTAGGTGTAGAGCTCAGTAACAAGAACTCTGCCAGCAGGAGATATGTTCTTGGAAAAACTTGAAGGTACTGCAGCTAAGCAGCAACTACATCCTATTTTACACTCTCCACAGTTCCTCTGAAACCCAAGATTTAATTTATATTCTGTCTATGGAAGACACCACCTGTTGTGTTTACAGGTAGTGATATTGTGGTGCCTTTTCCGTGCAATTATATCTGGTTTTCTAGATGCGAAATTTACTTCAGTGACGTGCTATAATCATCCTGAGCTGGCCACTTACGGTTTTGATAGGACTCCCAGATGGCCATGCAGGCCCAGAGGAGGGCTGCAGGAGCTGCCACCCATTTGCTAAGAGAAGGTTAATTTTAAACCAGATTTTGGCTGCTGCTGATTCTGTGATGCAACATAAAGAAAAATACCATGAATTAATACCTGTGGGTTTCATGTTAAAAGTACTTTATCCTGATTTCATGCTGTTTCTGAACAGTTACCCCATCTATGCATTATTTTTTCTGTCTCTTGAATTCTGTGTATGTAGTAAAGTAGCATTTTAATGTCTCCTATAGCAACATCGAACTGTTGCAGCTGGAGGGATCACTTCTGTAATCTTTGCCTTTACTTGGGAAAGAAGAAATTTCTTCCTGCTTCCTGTTCTTCAGCTTACTGAGAGGTCATTGTGGTCCTAGAATAACAGCCTTTATATAGCCTCAGTAGCTTCAGGTAATACTGGAGCCACCTCTTTCCATTTACATTAAAGTGGAAGAAGAAATACACAGTTTTGCAGTAAAGACATTACTTTATGAGGCAGTTTTATTAACTTAAAAGGATGGTGTCAAGATCTTTACAGATTTGCAATGGAACTATTTCCATTTTTTAAAAATATTCTCCTTGTGTGCACATAATCCTGAGATGGTAAGGTATGTGACTGGAAGAATTGAATTTCTATTTAAAAAAAAAAACCACAACAAACCCCCTCAGTTAAAAATAAGCATTATTGGTGGTGAAAATGCTTATTCAGTTTCAGTAATCCTGTAATTAAGAGCCATAGTTACAGAAACTGTTTTAAAAAGGAAGTAACAAAGGCACATTAATTTACAGCTGTGTTAAGGAAGTGAGTTTTAACCTTCCAAATCTTTTTTTAAAAAGCCTTAAATCTGCACTAATAGTAGACTGTGCAACAGAATACTAGTACCAAATACCTGAACTGTGTTCCTGTATTTGCATATGTGTGGTGTCTTAACAGAAAAGTTAATGCAAACAGGCAATCCACTCTCTTTCATTAACTATGATCGGGAGATTTGGTAGCTGAAATATCAGTGACTTGTACTGGCATGATTCAACATAACTACAGTAGGGTCAAGCTGCTGTATAAGCTTAAAACTGGAGATAAGGCAAGCTTTCATATTTTACCCAAACCAATCTTTGAGTACCATGGTTATCAAATCTATCTAATTAGACTATCCACTAGAAGTAAATTTCTTGAAGTGCAGCCCAGTAATTGAGTTAAATCAGCCTTTGGTAGTCCAAAACAAGCATTTATATGACAGAATATATCACGCACTTTTGAGGGAGCATGTAATACAATCGTTCTTTACTGAATCAGTTCAGAGCACCTTGATTACCCTTACAGGTCTGTGCAAGGTACCATGAAATTCTTGCCTGATTTCTCTCACTCCTATTTTCTTTTTTTTCCTATGCCACCTGGAGAGGATCTCTGTCTTTCTCAGACACAATTATGTTGATTTTGTTCTGTAGGTGGATAGCTAGCGTGTCCCGCAGCTCTGCCAAGAAGCCTCGTTCGGTGTTACTGTGCTCGCACAGAATAACACTTATCCCATTGGCAACCGCATCCAGAACGTCGTGGTGGGACATCTCTCCTGCCGTTTTGAGAAAGAAATGCCACACAGATCACTAGCAGTACAGTTTAGGTAACCAGTTCTTTGCAATGTACACAGAATCTTCGCTAGAAGCTGAGAAGACATAACGGGGGGATATAACCCATAACAGGCAACGCAGCACTGTCTGCCCTGTCTGAGAATGCCGAACGCTCCTGCTCTAGTGTCCCTTGATTTCAGGCGATATCCCCTGTAGACAGCTGAGACAAACCCACAGAAATTCCATGCTGCCTTGGAACAGCGGCAGATCCTGCCTCTTCAGGCAGGAAATAATGTGTGGAGTTGTTTGGGTGTGGGCTGCCTGGATGTCATGTGGGTTGCTGTGATGGAGAACGGCAACGGGGAAGCCTGGCATAGCAGTTGTCCGAGGGTCGGCTCTGCAGGGCTGACCCTCTCACCAGGTGGAGATGGGGCGCACCTTGCTGAAGAGCTTGCTCGAATTAAGCACTGCAGGAGCAAGCTGGAGGGAGTAGCTGTCCCGCTGCTGGGCAAGAAGATAATGGACCAGGTGTCCCTTTGGTGTCACTGTCCACAGTGTATCTGTGGGGTTCCTTTGAAAGATCATACAATCATCATAGAATGGCCTAGGCTGGAAGGGACCTTACAGATCATTTAATCCAACCTCCCTGCCATGGGCAGGGACCCCTCTCAACTAGATCAGGCAACAAAGATGCTGTAGACTATGTTACATTCCATTTTCCAGCAGGGAATTCTGTGGGGAACTGAGGAAATACTTTGTATCTTGCCAAAGGAGAAACACACTGAAGGTTGCAATAATCAACACTGATTTTCTGTGTTGAAATCATGCACCTCTAGCAACGCTTTAATTCAAATAACCTTCACTGTGCCGCACCGCTGCCTGATCCATGTTATTTCTACTTCAGTGTTATTCTTCTGTCATTCCAATAACTAACTGATTGTTTCTCAGTTATAATGGGTAATTCTTAAAAGGTTGGGCTAGATGATCCTTGAGTTCCCTTCCAACCCGATAATCTACGATTCCATGAATCTTTCTAGCCAAAGCTTTCAACAGCCAGTCAACTCTTTTTTTTTCCATTTTTTTTTCCCTAGTGACTATTTTTATAAAGATAACAGAACAGCAACATAGTCTTTTACCTGTGAGATAGAGGTCAGCTTCTGTCCCCTTCAGGACGCTGCTCCCAGAACCAGCACACAGAGCAGCTTTCTTCACCGGCGATTCTGCAGGATACAAGGTGCCACAGTAAAACTCCATTCCCTCTGCTCAGCCCTCATGTCTGCATTGCTATTATTTGTTTCACAGTACTACTACCTTGATTTTAGGGTCAATGTATATTTGTTGGAGCAAGAGACCCATCTGTCAGTTTGAAAAGAGTCATGGGCCTGTAGTATCTCTGATAATACAGCAAAATCCTCTCTGTACTAAATATATGTGTAGACTTTTTTTTTTCCAAGGGGTAGGAAAGTTCACAGAAAAGTACAGCACAGAGGCTGGCTGCTGGCTAGTTCTTTCCTAGTGAGATGTTACTGATTTAGGTTTCTGAAACCTTTGATAGGCTGCTGCTCTTTCCAGGACTCTTGTGTTCCACCATCATTAAATTTTCCAACCGATGATGCCTATCATCGTAGCGTTTTGCCTCCGAGATAGGCTGGTTCCTAACTTCCATCTCACAGACTGCCAGTCTCAGTCCAGCCTGAGAGCTGCTCCATGCCATTCGAAATGCTCTGATTGCTGATTCCAAGCTATCACATGTGTGATAGTGACAGGAAATTTAATTCTCCACATGTATTACATTCACTAGGGAGAGGGACATATGACAGAGAGGGAGGGAGTTTTCCAAGTCCATTAAGGTTTTACAGTATGTTGCCATGTAATTACTGTTCATTTCAGAGGAGTCACACCACTACAATCCCACACCATAGCGAGAGGCTTCAAAATAGTTTGGGGTTTTTTGTAGTGCAACTGATAGAATAAGAGGCTCCTAGTAAGACTTCTGTCTCGCACGTTACCAAGAGCTCTCAACAAATGTGGTCTCACAAATTCTAACAGTTGTGCTCCTTGGAGATTAGGATAGGTAACTGGGGTAAGAGGATGCAAAGAGGATGTTTTACTAGTGACCCACTGTTTGAGCTAGGATAGTTCATCTTATTTCTCTTTCATCAAAACATGGATGGTCACATGTTCACAAGGATACCATAAAGTGTCTTACTCTTTTAAGGTGGTTCAAAATTTAACATTCAGTCACAAAAGAGGGTATGCAATGAAATGGTACGCATTTGTGTGTGATATCCCAGGGGGGTAGGAAATCTTAGTCATTACACAAATTACAAAAAAAAAAGACGTCTTGTATTCAACTTATGCTGTCTCTTCCTCACAGTGACAGCCAGCGTAATACAGAATTTCCAATTAAAAATGCAGATAAAATCGTATCGTAAATTCTAAGATGGTGGTCCTTAACCATGCTTCATACTACTTGAAAGTAAACCTATTGCACACACTCATGCACATGCTCACGCTCCCTGTTTTCCTGGAATACTCGTTCTAACAGTCAGTCTTACTTGCAGGCCTGTTTACCTAGTGTCTTGCCCGTTCCTAGAGCTAAGCGGACGTGGGGTAGCTTTAGGTGGCTTTTGATACGCTCAATTATGTCTGACAAGGAGACCGGCTCGCTCAGTGTGCACAGACGTCCCATTCCAGTATGGGGAAGAGGAGGCTGAAAAGAAATTAAAATCACCATGAAAAAGCTGAGTGTGTTGGGCATCCAGGAATGCCTCTGAACTTCATGAAAAAAAGGTATGTGGCATTCTCGAATGTAACATACTAACTACACTAGCTATTGGAACCGATTTAAGAATTAGTACAGGCCACACAGCTATTTTTGTTGTTTTGGAAAACACGTGTGGCTGCAGCTCCCCACAGGTCGGTATTTCAGAGCACTGACAGGGCAGCACAGGAAACCTGTGATGCTACTGGGCACTAGATTTCAGTGGTTAGGGCACTCAGCTCACACAAGTAATAAGTTCACTGGAAGCAATATGTGATCATGTTACCTTTTGTAGTAAGAGAATCTCAGTCTTGTGATAAAGAAGGCTCTCCTGGGCCAGTAACGCCACCACCTCCAACAGTGCTTTCTGAGAACAGTTTAAACTCACTCGTGTTTGCTCCTCACCTTCAACCCTGAGGAAAGACATGCCTGGTGCTTGCTAAGAAAGTAGACAAAATTTTGGCAGCATATTAATATAAACCAAAGCTATTCTATCCCAGTGGCTATTCTACCACTGAAAGGAAAAAAAGAATGCATTGTAATAGCCTAGCCTAGTCTAGTCCACGCTTTTGGAAGAAACAGACAGGAATAAGCTTCCTCATCAAATCTCTTATTTACCACCTCTAATCGATGTGATGCAGAGTTGCTGTTACCATTTAGTATAATATAGATTCATCAGAAAGGGGTGATTATTCTTTAAGTTTCTAGATCTGTTGCAGAACAAAACAGAAGCAAAGCAGAGAGGAACAACAGTAAAATACAATTTCAGCAACTTACTGTTTGAAACAACAGAAAGAGTACAACACTAGAGAGTGAAGCAAATACCTGGCAGGGAGAGTAGTTAGACAGGAGACACCCTGGATGTCTTTGATTTTGGACAGCATCACATCCAGGTCTTCAGTGTTGTCTGCACAGAATTCTACCCGGTGAGTACCCTCAGCTGGATAGCTGGGCGCAGTTGATGGGTGCAGTGGGACAGAAGTACAGGCACCTAAGAAAACAGAAAAGATTGCTGTTTTATAAAGTAGGGCAAGTATCCTAATACTGATTTAGCACATATTCTAGAGAGATGCTACAAAAAGATGCAAAGTTTGCACAAAACCAACAAAGTTTCTGGTTTGTAAATCAGGCTGGACAAGACAATAGCTGTTTTCATTTAGGAGCTACGATACAGGATGAGAGAATTTCAGATACTTTAAGTCCTTTGCAAACAACAGACAGAGAGCTGGGGCTGTGCAGCCCAGAGAAGAGAAGGCTCCTGGCAGAGCTTACAGTGGCCTTGCGGTATCCGAAGCGGCTACAGGAAAGCTGAGCAGGGACTCCTGATCAGGGAGTGTAGGGATAACGGTTTCAGATGGAAGGAGGGTAGATTTAGGTTAGATATTAGGAAGAAATTCTTTTCTGTGAGGGCACTGAGACCCTGGCACAGGTTGCCTGGAGAAGCTGTGGCCACCCTCTCCCAGGAGGTGGCTTTGAGCAACCTGCTCTGGTGGGAGGTGTCCCTGTCCGTGACAGGGGGAATCTTTAAGGTCTCTTCCAACCCAAACCATGAATACTTTTAATCTTTTTGTTTGTTTGTTTCTAACAGGATCTCACCAAGCCCCTTTGTCAGCCAGTGATTGACGCCATGAGGAAGGGCATCGTACGCTGTATGTGGCGAATAAATGCCGATCCTGTGCTCCAGGGCCCGCACCACCAGCCGCTCCTTCCAGGTCCTGCACGTCACCCGCTTGAGCGGCGCGAAGATGGGCGGGTGGTAAGAAAGGATCAGGTCTGCCTTCTTCTGCACCGCCTCCTCCATCACCTCCTCGGTCAGGTCGTTGGTGAGGAGCAGCGTGTTCACGGCGTGGGGCGGGCTCGGCTCCACCAGCAGCCCCACGTTGTCCCAGCTCTCGGCCAGGGAGGGCGGCGCGAAGCCGTTCAGGGCAGAGACGAGCTCCCCGAGCTCCATGAGGCAGCGGGCGGGCGGGCGGCCCGGGGCGCGGAAGCGGCAGAGGGGCCGGCCGAGCAGCGGCAGCATGCGGGGACGGGCCGAGCAGGGCAGGGCTCCGCCGGCGCCGGGCCCGGGCTGCGGGGAGGGGCCTGGCGCGGCCCCGCCGCTTCCGCCGCCACAGCGGCCCCGGGCCGGCCTCTTCCTGCCCGAGTCGGGGCGCCGCTTCCCGCCGGGGCACCGGGCACGGCGGCGGCAGGTGGGTGCCCGGCGGGCGGGTGGCGATGCCGGTTCCCGGCCAGGGGGAGGGCCGGCGCCGCGGGCCCTGTGACATCCCTCGGCACGGCCGCGGCGAGCCCGGGGAAGGGGGGAGCAGCGTGGCGAGAAGCAGCCGCGGTTTCATTGTCATTGGATTTTTGCCGCCACCCACTTTTTTCTAAGCTATTTCGTTCCACACCTTCGTAGTTCTTTATATGCTGCGTAGTTGCATAATGCAAGTCAAGCGTCTGTCCCCAGAGCCACTTGCCTGGCGCTGTGAACGGTGTAAAAGCACATAACCACACAACACTGGAATCAGAACGAGTTGGGGATTGATGGGGAAAAAGTAAACCAACAAATTTCATTTCTTTGCAGGGAACTGCGGCTACCTCAGCTCTTTGATAAGCAGACATGGTGAGAACAATAGCACTTTTTGTATGTTTTCGTACTTCCTGAAAGGGTCATCTCTTGGAAAGCGAGTAGCTGCTCTGGTGCCCAAAGGAGCTTGGAAGCTGTGAAGAATTTGTAGTGAAAAGTTTAGGCTTTCATTTCAGACTTAGAGATATCTTCTAACAAGAATATCTTAGAATATCTTCTAACAAGATATTCTGAAAAAGAAAATAGGTCCATTTACATCAGTCTAAAATATAATAAGACTTTGAGTTCTAAGACCCTAAATTTTAATCCTACTTAGGTTATGTCTTGCTAATCTACTTCGGTTTCTTTTACCACAGAAGCGTTACTCAAGTTGCATGCACACAGCCCTGCCTGAGTGTATGTAACCTTCTACATTCATGGGTTTTTAAAAGTTTAGCAGGTCAGGAAATAGCACTGAGTGTCTTGAGCTCTGCTTATACCTGTTATAGCATCTTCATGGGCACTGCAGGCAACTGTCATGTCTTTACTTGTATACTTGTGATGCTGGTTCATACCAGTTTCCCTGTACGCTTGTCCCCAGTATAAGCCCACAGTGTTTTTGCACAGTTTAGCACTTTCCATCAGAGCACTGCACTATATTGGTCCTATAGAGATTCTGTAGAGACGAATTTGCTTAGCTGCCTGGCTAACTGCCATTTTAAATTTTATGAAGATTATTTATAAATTCTCAAGTGTGTAATTTTGTGGGTTTGCTTCTTTGTGGAGGAGGATTATGTGCAGTGCCATTCAGAACTAACCTTGTCACTCAGAAGGCTGCAGGCAAGTAACACACATCAGTTTTTCCTCTGGTGGCAAACCAGCGAGGTGTGCGCACCGCGCTGTCAGCTGAAATACGCGTAACCTTGACTCTTCAGCTGTGCAGTGAAGTGACCGAGTAGGGCCGGTTTGCAAATGAATAACGGATCTCTGGAGCGTAACAACGTGCAACAGAGCTTCTGCATTACCACAGCAAACTTGATTTGTCCTGAAACTAAATGAATCCAAGTGATTTCACTGGACATATGAAAGGTTTGTGACAGTAGCCTTGCCTGTGAACAAATAATGAAAAAATGGTTACGTGCAGTGGGAGTTTGGTTATGTTCTTGGTAGAACTGGGAAGTAGAACTGAGTCTGTTAGTATTTCATTGCTGATTTAATTACTCTTTTCTGCTTCTTGCTCAGGCTGTCACACTGCATACCGATGTAGGAGATATTAAAATTGAACTATTCTGTGAGCGTACACCAAAGACCTGTGAAGTAAGTCAAGTAACAGGAGCGGGATTTCCTAGTGTTGAAACAAAGCGGTAGAAATAGTGAAGGCTGTCGAGGGGGAGAAGCGGCTTTTGCAGTTCATCTTCACATAATGGAGCACTGACATTTTACCTGGTACGGTGCTTATTCCGCTCATATCATACTGCCTGGAGTTTTGCTGCCTGTTTCTCACTGGATTTAGCTAAGGGCGGCTTCTCTCCAGGTTCCAGCATCTCCCAAAGCATCCTTAGCCCTTAAGGAGATGACCTGGGATTCCCAGATTTCCCTGGGTGTGCTCACATTCACACAGATTTGATTTTAGTTTAAAAGAGTGGGAATCACACCCAGTTTGTCAGAGGCCCCAGGTTTTTCTGCAATAAACCTAACCTTAAACTGAAATAATTTTACTTTTTAGCTAACAAAGCTGAGGCATGAAGTTACTAATTACATTTATGACATAAAAATGTTGGGTGGAGGCGATACTTCTGAGCATGTCTCAGACCTCTTGTTCCTCAAGTCAGCCAACCTTGTTCTGTAAGCTGTATTTAAAATTATTTGTATCTGGGACAGTGTCAAAGGAGCGTATTAATTACAATTTGTTTGTGGTTATTCTGTGGCAGTAGTCTGTGGAATTCACGTGGGCATGATGCAAAGCGGAGGCGAAAGTTAAGTCTTGCCAATGCTTCCATTTTAGTAAGAGGATACTATTTCAGAATTGTTTGTTAATATGGTTTGTTTCATTTCCATAGAATTTCCTGGCTCTTTGTGCTAGTAACTACTACAATGGATGTGTATTTCACCGGAATATAAAGGGCTTCATGGTTCAGACAGGGGATCCATTAGGTAAACTCTTCTGTCTGGGTTTCTCTATAGAAGAATGTACATAAAATATAAAGAAAATTTAAAGAAATAAAAAGAAATTGTAAACATTAGAACCAAAATATAAATAAATAACTATTGTGGTGTTTATAGAGTTTTTTATTACGAGATTAGTTTTCTGTGGTGAGCTTAGAGGAGCAGCTCTTACCCTAGTTCTATATAGTTCATGCAGCAGTAAAGCATTCTACAAACTTTTTAGTTTTTCCAGCCATTCCTACTAAACAGGATAGTTCTGCTGACCTACCAACTGTTGGAACAGGTAGCTGTTGCTACTGTGGTTTCTCTTTTTGCTTGAAAGGTGACACTGCCTCAAAAGCATTTAGTGTCAGCTGTTTGGGAGAAAATCAGATTCAGCTGTAGGTTGTTCTCATAGTGACTTTGAGGATGTGTCCATGTTTTGCTGTGCTACGTGATAGATGTTCCTTATATAGAGTTACCTTCTCGCTCAAAATGTGAGAACCTGATCCCTGCCTCAAACGAATTATGGGCTATCTAGGGTCTTTGTAGTAAAATGTTATAAGAGTACGTAATTTCTGGATTTTTCACCTGAAAATCCAGTGTTTTATTGTTGTGCTTCTTTGTCAGGCACTGGGAAAGGAGGTACCAGCATCTGGGGCAAAAAGTTTGAAGATGAATTCAGTGAATACTTGAAGGTATTTCTGTGCTCTCGATACGCAGTTGATGTTTTCATAGGAATTTTCTTTCCAGGTTGGCGGACAACCAGCACTGTGTTGTGCTGTATCCAGTGCAGTTCTTTTGTAATGGTGAAGCAAAGCATAATCCCACAATAAAGGGATAGGAAGCTTATGATTGAAATAGGAACAGGCGTTTCTGTACTTGGCAAGTTGGATTTGAGGGTTTTCATCACTGAGAAGTGGAAAGAATTTGCAACAGAGTACGTTTCATGCACCGAAGGCAAAGAATTTTTTATTCTAAGAGCAATTCTAGGAGCTAATTGTGGGCTGTGACGGAATACGTTAGCAAAGCAGATCTGCTCGTTAGAATGGTATTGAGGCAGAGCGGTAAGTCGTGCAGGTTAACGTCCTGCTTTCACAGGTGCCTATTCACAGTGAGGTTTTCCCCCTCTTTCAGCACAGTGTCCGTGGGGTGGTGTCGATGGCAAACAACGGCCCGAACACCAACGGATCGCAGTTCTTCATCACTTACGGCAAGCAACCGCACCTAGACATGAAGTACACTGTGTTTGGAAAGTAAGCGATCCGACTGCATGCCTGCTTCCCCTAGAGTGTGGACGATCTGACGGTTTGAGATACTGCTTTTTCTGTCTCAGAATTGTGGCAGTGTCTTTTCTTTTACTTGTTCTTAAAAAGTCTCTGGTGTACGAGTGAGTCTGCTGAGAAAAAGCTGCCTTTATTGTGAAATGGAGTTAAATATCCAAAGGAGACTATTGAAATGTGAAAATACTGTTTTCTACCACTTCTGTTGTTTGTAGACATCTAAGCATAGGTGTTCATTTCTGAGTTTGTCTAGAACTGTGATTGGAAGTAGATTTTTTTAGACATCTTTCTTAGAGTAGAAGAGAGTAGAGAGGCTCTGACAGATGAACTTTGCTGTGTTTTCTGTGGCTGTTTACTCCTGCCCTCGTTGCAGGATCAGCAGAACAGCGTATGCGGTCCCTGCTGGCCCACAGTCCACATCCTAGGTTCAAAGAGTTGATGGATGTGACTGAACTGTGAAGAGCACGGTGTGTTTTCTGCCAGGCCTGTTACTGAGGAATAAACTGACAAGGTTTATCAGAGCTAGTTATTTAAACAAAAAAGAGGTTTATTAGAACAATCTCTCTTGGCACTTCTTCAGCCTGAACAGGAAGTCTGAAAGCCTAACCGTATTTGTACCATTAGATTTACTCAGTTATTAGTGATTCTGCCAGTCTGGTGTTTGAGTCAGAAGGTTAGAAATTCTAGCCTTGCGTTTGGAAATTGATTTTCCAGCCATAGGATTTCAGTAATTCACAGTGAAGTCGGGTACGGCCATCTCGCTGCTACTTAAACCTATCCTGTGACTGACTGGTCAGTCCTACCAGCCAGGAGGTGCAGCCAGAGTCTGTATATAGCGATGGTTAGTGTAAAATACGATACTGTCAGGTCAGTGGGAATTATTTGTGCTTTTTTCCAGAGTCTGTCGTGGGTACTTGGTATGTCCGTTCAGACGTTACATGCCATGTGTAATGTTTTGGCTGCTATATGTGTATCATTTGCTTGCAGAGTCCTTGCTCTGTGACACTTAACTGTAAAGTGCTTTGAGATACCTCAACTGTGAAATTTAAATCGGTGTTAGAAGGAGATTCCTAGAACTTCTGCATTTCTTCCAGAGTTATTGATGGCTTGGAGACCCTGGATGAGCTGGAGAAGCTGCCTGTGAATGAGAAAACCTACCGACCTCTTAACGATGTTCGCATTAAAGATATTACGATTCATGCCAACCCCTTTGCTCTGTAGCCACGGAGTTCCTCGGCATATTCTTTAGTGACTGGTCAGATTGACCGCTGGATTATGGGGTTTAAAAGCATCATTAAAAAGGGTTACTGGAGCTGGATCCTACCTTTGCTCATTGAGTGCAGGGTTTTCAGGAGTTGTAGTGTTGTTTGGGAGTTGTCACAGAGGATTCTTGTGCTTTAGAAGCCTGTTTTCCCAGTGTATGTTCCAGGATTTTGATTTTTAACCATTGCCTTTTGTACGTGTAAAATAAGAAAATACTGTTTAAAAATACATTTTTTTTTTTTGCAAATCTTTGCTTTCTTAGTGATACTCTATTGAAACGATACCCTTCGCTGCAATTTCATACTACCATTTTCTGAAAATTTCTCATGTAAATGCTAACGCTTACGTTACTGGTGGTTAGAAAACTGAGTAAGATGCATCTTTTCCCCTTGGTGAGAGCAGCGTCACAGACGGATGAAACCTTTCTCTCCTAGAGGATTAAAGACTGGGCTCAGAGAAGTGCTTGCTCTTGCATTGCTGCATTGGAAGAGTAACCTCTTCAGCCTCCTCCAAAGGTAGATTTGGAAAGAATCACTTCTGCCTCTGGCACAAGGCTTGTGTGATGAAATTTTAAGTGTTTGTGTTGATGGAAACGAGGTAACCATGGATATTTTTCCTGTCTCTTTATTGCACAAACAATAGGGGATATATGCAACAAAGAGTAGTGACAGAAGACTGTGGTCAGACTTCTCATCAAGAATATCCTGATACACACAAAATAATGAAAGATACTGTGGCCAAGATGATGTTGAACAAGGAAGAGAGACCTGTTGTTTGGTCTGATTTGAGACCAAGTAATGTTGGACTCAAGTAAGAAAGTCTCCAGGATGGTACAGAGATACCTGAATATTGACACATGCACACATATGTGAGCGTGTGTGTGCATATATCTGTATGTAGAGACGATCCCGTGCTGAAGTCACTTACAGAAGGTATAAAACAGACTTAAGCAGGGAAAAGAGAGTGACTTGCACACCTCAGAACGCAGATCACCTTGGGCACGCTGGGAGCAGCAGAGTGTTCTGCTCCTCCTCGATTTTAACAAACACAGTTTGGCATCAGCTTCTCACACAGTGGGAAAAATCAACTCAGTTCCACAGAGGTTCAGCTTCTGACTCCGTAACACGGAAAGTTATTTGGAAACGTTTTTAATTGGGGCGATTGAGGAAGGTCTCTTCACTTTGTCAGGCACACGGGGAGCTCTGGGCCGCTGCCGATGTGGGGCGGAGCGGGGACACGCTGTGGGAGCCTCAGGGAGTGTGTCTGGGGAACGGAGCAGGCTCTGCGGGAAGCAACGACTTAGAAATTCGGTGTCTGACCGAAAAAAAAAAAGAAAGGAAAAACGGGGAAGGGGGCAAAAAAAGGCGATTTTCCGGCCGCCTCGGCTCCGGGTCACGGCCCGGCCCGGCCCGGCCCGGCCCCTCCCACGTGACGCCGCGCGGCGCCTCCGTGACGCGCCTCCGCGCTCCAGAAGGTTCCTGCGGGCGCCATTTTGTGGCGGGCGAGGGGCGCTGGCGGCTGCCTAAGGGGCGTCTGGGTGGGGTTACGCCGCGGCTGGTCGAGAGAGCGGCGGCGGCGGCGGCGGCGTTGTTACTCGCAGGGCGCGGAGGTGGGTGGCTGCGGGTCGGCCCGAGGCGGCGCGGGGCAAGGTGCGCTGCCCGAGGGCAGGGCGGCCGGCGGCTCGGCTCGGGAGGCCGGGGCTCTGGGCGCGGCCGCCATGTTGTGCGCCCGCGGCGCGCGGGCAGAAGATGGCCGCGGTGGCTGCAGCGCGGGAGGCCGCGGCCCTTTCCCGCCGCCCGGCGGAGGTCAGGGGGACGCGGAGCCCCCTCGGCCGGGGCAGCCCCGGCAGCGCCCGGCGAGAGGGCTGGAAGGATGGATGTGCGGGGGGGGGAGAGGGAAGCAAAGGACGAGTCGCGAGTGACTGGTCGTTCCCTCTGGAGCCGCACAGGTAGGGGGGGGGTCACCGGAGTGGGATTGTCGCTGCGACTCGGCCTGAGGAATCCTCCCTGGATCTGTAGAAACGCTCCTGGTGGAAGCTGACGGCAGGTTCCCTGGAGTGCCGAGGAGCACACGCTGGGCGGGGCCCGTGTGCCCTTCCCAAGGCCACGGAGGGCGGCTTTTTCCTTTGCACACCTGGGCAGTTCTGCAGAAATAAATGCCCTGTCGGTGCCCAGCGTCTGAGCCGCAGTACTTCTTCCTAAAATACTTTGTAAGGTGTAGCCGTTGGTTTGTATTCCCCTATCAAAAATGGTTAATTGGGAAAGCCCTTAAATCAAAACAGCGTGGAAGAAAGAGCAGACAGAAAAATGAAAATGAGGTAGTCGAGGAAAACTTCAATCTCTGTTTTAGTGTTGACAGTTTATGGCTTTGAGTTGGTTGTCTGCAGGATGTAATTGAGAGACCAAAATACCTTTGTTCCAGATGCGGCATTCCAGACGAACAAATTATCCTGACTGGGACGAAAGAGACAGTCCGAGTCACAGAAGGTGCGACAGCGCTAGTAAAAGAAAGAAGAGGTCATTAAGCAGTGCGCAGGAGAAAAAGCACTTCAAACATGATCTTTCCAAACTCCCGGACAGGTAAATAGCTCTTAGACTTATGACATCAGCAAGTGTTCAAAAATTTTGTTGTAGTGTGATACTGTGTTTGTTTCCGAGTTGGAGATAGTTCAAGAGAGATGTCTTGCAGCTCGCAACAAAAAGCTGCCTTGGTAGGGGTATTAGAATCGTTTTAATTAAGTGTATTTGATCCTTTGTTTGTAGTACGTGTTCAGAATCCAAATCTGTAATCGAACGAGACCCTCAGGACCGGCGCTATGTTGAAGAGTACAGGAACGAGCACAATCCAGGATGTGATACTGGGCATCACAGTAGCAAATCCTCAGGTCGTAGCGGGACAAGTAGTTACAAAAGGAAATACAAGGCACATCACGCTGCCTGTCATCATCGGCGCTCACAGGTGGTGTGACCAGTTTTAATTTAGGCGTTTTTATTATTATTATTTTAAGAAGAAAGATTCTCATGTGGGCAATAGTAATTGAGTGTGGGGGTTTGAGGAGTTCTGTCAGCAATGTTAATAGCTCGTTCCTTTAGCTGATACTAGCAGATTACTCTTTTTGCCAGGGTGTTACTTCCGTCAGTTAAAATGCATAGTTTGTAGGAATGCTTGTGTGACCAGAGAACACAGTCTTGCTGTTTGTTCATTGGGTATATTTGAGCAGATTGACGAGTAGCAGCCACTGATTGGAGTTTTGGAAATTCAGGCATCGCTTCTGTGCCTGCAAAATTTTTATTGTGACGGGGATCTGTTTCAGCCCTACTCAGAAATCCAGGCACAGGCTTTTAAGCTTGGTCTTGACTAAGAGTCACTGGAATAGCAAAGAGATAATGTCAGGTTTTTGCTTTTTCTGAAATTATTTAGTAAGATGTTTTAAGTGTCACTGAAAAATCTGTAGAAAAGGTACATATTATGTCTGTCCACTACCGGGATGGGTTTTCTTACCTTTGTCGTATATGTAACTCTTAGAAAAGCTGAAGAAGGGATTTATAATTTAAGATCTTCAGCTGGAACAACCTAGAGTAAATGTATGTGCTATTTATTATTTAAAAAAAAAATCTTAGTAAATATTCAGACCAGTGATTTAATCTCGGATTACTTAAAATGGGTGTTTTAATTTGGCCACAAGGCTTATTTTTTATATATATATATATTTATATGAGATAATTATTTAATCATTTTGCTTTGGGAAAAAAAGTACAGGCACTGAAATCCTAAGGTAAACTTCAGTGAACCTGTCTTTTAAAAGAAAAACAATTGTGTTGTAATTTTTTGTTGCCTTGCCACTTTGAGTATCTCATCTGAAAATCTGTTCCTTGCCATGTTTTTCTCCTGTAACATAAACTATGTGCCCTGTGAATTTCCGGGGACTGAATTTGAAATTGCTCCTGCCAACTGTTTGTGGCCTGGCGTGTATCTGAATGCCCGAATCTCTCCCCGCTGAATGAATTTCGTATTCTGACCTGAATTCACTCGGGTTTATTGATTGGCTGGACCATCTTGGTGCCGTTCCAGAAGAGTCATCGAAGGAAAAGATCCAGGAGTGTAGAGGATGATGAGGAGGGTCACCTGGTCTGTCAGAGTGGAGACGTACTAAGTGCAAGATGTATAGAATATTTTTCAAAATTTATTAACTTTTCAGCTAGAATAAGTTCTTTTAGTGTAAGATGTGAGGGGGCTTTGGAAGTCTTTTCTTTCTGTCCTGACTTTTTTTTTTGTTCGGGGGTGGGAATTGTTACTCTGTTTCCGTAGAACTTAAGTATATTTCTTTCTTCTTTTTTCCTTTCCCCCCCCCCCCCCCCAAAAAAAATAGTAAATGAAGTTAATGAACCTACTAGAATGAGATCCCTGTAAATGTGCCTTGATGAGAGTTGTCCAGTAACATCTCTCAAACTAGATCTTTACAATTTAAAGAAGCACAGTCTAGAATAGCTGCAGTGATAGTACTTAGTATTTCCGTTTGTTTTTGTTTGTTTCCGTGATTGTTTTAATGGCCAAGTAACTTGACAACTTCTGTGACTGAGAGTTCTCTTCTTTATAGATGAAATTGTTGCTACTTTGGGCGAAGGCGCTTTTGGAAAAGTAGTGGAGTGCATCGATCGCAAAGCGTAAGTCTGCAGTGAAACGTGTCCTTTTTCCTACTGAGGGTATCGGGGTCTGGTTCATGCAGCGCGTTGTGGTTGTATCGGGTTGTATCTTTACTCCCTCAAATGCTGCTTGCTTATTTCTTTAAGGCTGCCACAGGTCCCAGGCACAAGTTCCTGTCGTACTTTGTTCTGAAATGAGCACTTAGGCATGGTTGTGCGGGACCCGTGGCTGAGACGCTGGGTGCGTCTGCTGCTGGAGAGGCCGGGGCTGGGCAGGGGATGTGGCTGAACCGGTGTGGGCTGAAGCCCCACGTGCCGCGCGGGCAGTCCTGGGGCCTTCCCTGGCCCAGCGCCGCGCGGTGAGCGCAGTCCCCGGCACAGCGCGGCTTTAGGCTCCGGCTGCGAGGCTGCAGTGCCGTTGGGGTTCTAGCAGCAAGTGTGCTGTAGATCAGCAGTGTGTTTTGTGTTTGCTGGCAGTTCTGCTGCGTGCAGAACAGCGTGAAACTCGGTGGTTGTGCAGCCACCGTGGAAGGCGTTGACAGCTCTTGACTGACAGTCGTGAGAGGCTGCGTCCTGGGGAAGTTTCTCCAGTATTACCCCAGTGTGCGCGCACATGCCCACAGACATACATGCATATAGTCACAAAGGGAAGGTAAATGGGGCTTTTGACTTTTAAGAATAATAGTGATGTGTAAGCTGTCGAGCATATTTTCAAAATGTAAAGATTAGATTTTGGTTGTGTTTGTGCGTAGATGAGCCTTGGTTACACAAAGTCAGTAGGCACTTAAACCTACCGGTGAGGTTGCCACGGTTGGAAGCAATGCACGTGGCAATAATCACTGAATATTCTGGGTTAAAACTACTCGTTGTTCTAATGACTGCTAAAACTTGTCTTTTCAGGGATGACAGACATGTAGCTGTGAAGATAGTAAAAAATGTTGATAGGTACTCGGAAGCAGCTCGTGCAGAGATACAGGTGCTGGAACATTTAAATGCCTCGGATCCCACCAGTACCTAGTAAGTACACGGAACCGGTCGTTCTGCTTTCTGGCTTTCTGTCACACAGGGCATCTCTGTCTCAGTGTTGACAACTTCCTGCTGCAACTCCTGTGTTTTCCTGCTTTTGCAGTCGCTGTGTCCAAATGTTGGAGTGGTTTGAGTACTACGGACACGTCTGCATTGTCTTTGAGCTGCTGGGGCTGAGCACCTATGACTTCATTAAAGAGAACGGCTTTCTGCCGTTCAGGCTGGACCACATCAGACAGATGGCGTATCAGATCTGCAAATCTGTGAACTGTAAGCATGGGTGTTTTGTTTGTTTGGTTTATTTCTTAAATTTTCTTTGTGCTAACCGTATTTGTTATCTTGCAGTTTTGCATTTGAACAAGTTGACACACACGGATCTGAAACCAGAAAATATTTTATTTGTGAAGTCTGACTATGTGGAGGAGTATAACCCCAAACTGGTGAGTTGGTGTCCTCATCCCCGCCTGCCCCCATGCTGCTCTCCGGGCTTACCTGATCACTTCATCCCGCCGTGTTTCATTGCAGAGATGCGATGAGCGCACACTGAAGAACCCAGACATCAAAGTTGTGGACTTTGGGAGTGCCACGTATGATGACGAGTATCACAGCACTTTGGTGTCCACGAGACATTACAGAGCTCCTGAGGTGATCCTGGGTCAGTAGAAGGCTGTTGAGCTGAGCTTTCCTTTGACGTTTTTTTCTGTCTGCTGTTGGGCTGTGCCACAAGCGGTGGCGCGTGGCTTGTTTGAGCTCCTGAACTGTTCTTTGTCTGATACAAACATGAACCTTGTGAATCTTTTCACAGCACTAGGATGGTCACAGCCGTGTGATGTTTGGAGCATAGGATGTATTCTCATTGAATACTACCTGGGCTTCACAGTATTCCCGGTAGGTGACTACGGATCTCGGGTGCAGTGTGTGTGATGCTCCTCAGCTTGGTGAAAATGCACTGCAGAGAGGCAGGAACTGAGGGGAATGGTGTGTGCAAATAATTAAGCTGAACTTCTGTGTTACTGCCATGTTGAAGAGAACATGATGTAGCACAGAGGAGCTTTCTTAGAGATTGCTACAAATAAAGAAGTAGCTGTTCTTGCTGTGAACACGGGTGATTTTCAAGCCACACTAACAACAGCTGTAGCTGCACGTGTCACCATTGGCTGCTCGGTACTACTCAAATGTCTGATTTGTCATCTTGACAGTATTGATGAAACGTGGGGGAAGGTTGGAGACCAAAGGCATAGTCAAGGGGGGAAAAACGTCCAGTACACTGTAGCTTATTTCAGTAAACTACAGCCTCTTGACTGTTCCTTAATCTGAAACTGGTTATTGGTTACAGTAGCAAATGAGGTAAGAGTTGTGTGCGGGTCTCGGTAACTTCCTCTAAAAGTCTGTCTTTGATTTCCCTCCAGACGCACGACAGCAAGGAACACCTGGCAATGATGGAGCGAATCCTGGGCCCTTTGCCAAATCACATGATAAAGAAAACCAGGTAATTACATTTTCCTGTATGTGGGTTGCTACAGTTTAATTTAAATATTTTCAGATTTGGTTTGTAGCCAATTTTTAAAAAAAGTTTAATAAACTCGGAGTCATCCTGTTTAACAAGCTAGCCCCTCTGTGTCCAAGTTGTGAACAAAAGTGCTATTAAACTTCTAGTGAAGGGACAAAGCAAAATCTCCGAGTAACAAAACTTGTCTGTTTGCTTCAGGAAACGCAAGTATTTCCGTCACGACCGGCTGGATTGGGATGAGCACAGCTCAGCGGGTAGATATGTCTCAAGGCGCTGTAAGCCACTGAAGGTAAGAGGCCAGAGGGAAAACACTTTTGAGGAGAGGAGGTTTAAGTGCAATTGTAACATTAAAAATAAAAAAAATTGTCTTCCTCATGCAGGAATTCATGACCTGCCACGATTCTGACCACGAGAACCTCTTTGACCTCATTGGAAAGATGCTGGAGTACGACCCAGCCAAGCGCATTACTCTTGAAGAAGCGCTCAAACATCCTTTCTTCTTCCCACTGGAGCAGGAAGAAAAGGTGCCATCTCCTCTAGCTGAACAGGCTGACACAGGTGTCAGTCCCCCAAAGAAACATAAAAAATGTTAAATATTTATTGTGTACAGCTATTTTGTAAATGCCCTGTTTTATATTAGAACTTTTTGGATACTGATGTTTACTCCAGCTGCTGACATAAAACTTACTTAAGAAAAAAAAGATCCTGATGAACCTGGTTGCATTTTCTCAGTAAATAATAATCGTGGGACATTTGTGCTTTTGACACGTGGAAAAGAGCACTTTGTACTGTCAGTTTGCCTTCCCCTGAGCAAGCAGCTGCGGTTCTCCTTGCTCTGGTCACCTGATGTTTGAAGAGCAAAAGAGCCAAGAAGTGATTTTTACTGTTTAGTGTCACTGATGGCTTCCTTCTGGGTAAGAGAACAGAGACAGCCCTTGCTATTAAGTGTAAGGATGGCATTTATTTGTTTTAAAAAAAAAAAAGCGCCACAAAGTAAGGAAGATCACTGGAGTATTGAACAGATCGCACTGTGATCACCAAGTTCCTTTTATTTATTTTAGTAGGTGTACTCTGGTTACCAGTATTTCAGTTAATGCTCATTATTAGCTTACAAGAGTATAGACTTCAATTTTGCCAGATTTTTCTTGAATTATGAGTAGTCCTGAGAATTTCCATTACAAATTCAGAGTTTTGGGTGGGGCAGAGAAGCTGTTTGGTTTAACCTGTCACCTGCCAGCATAAACTAACCCCTCAACTCCAGGGGAGGGGGCACAGTTCACTCTCCCTCCAGGAGGGAGGAGACTTGTCCTCCGAGAGGGCTCCCCTGGAGCTGATGCCTGATCGTCCCGTCAGACCAGGGTGAGGCAGGAGGACAGTGGCAGGAAAGGCAGGGGCTGCTTGGCCATGGCAGCTGCCAAGCTTTTCAACTCCATGTTACCACTCCCTGCCCGGCAGCTGCTGGCACAGGGGGTTGCTTTATGCTGGAAGTAAAGAGCTGGACACAGGCCTGTGACGAGTTATTGGGAGCAAGTGGTATGGACTGACGTGTCACACCATGAGCCATGGCCCCTTCACATCAGAGGCTTTTTACACTTTAATTTGCAAACAGAACTGCCTCAAATCTCATTCACCGTATCATGTCTACTCAAATATTGATAGAAAACCCAAGGGGTAAAATGGATTTCATTGTGGAAGGCCTTACATTATTACAGTAGAAAATACAGGAGGTAGAATATAACTGAAAGGACAAATGCAGGTTAGAGTCAAATCTATAACAGCTCCTGTAAGCTACTTGAAACATGGTTTTAAAAACTAAACCCAGTATTTCAGTAACTATAGAAAAAACAGTTAAAAGAAATTGCCATGAGAGCCCTTATATCATGCTTGATACAGGGAGGTAGGATGTAAGAATCAGAAGGACGCATGAGACATGACACTTTTATCTACAGCTCCTGTTTGCTTTACTGAAGACAGTTTCACAGGTCAGTCGCCCTCTTCGGCTTCAGACTCCGACTCTGGAACAGAGAGAGTTTGTCACCGGGCTGCCAGCAGGCCAGGCCCTGTCCCCAGCCCCAAGTTCCACAGCTGCCCCACATCCCACCTCGCAGCCGCTGCTGGCTGCCCGTGGCTCTCCGTGGCCAGCTGCCCCAGCCTGTACCAGCACACACCTAGTCTCAGAGGAGCCATTAACACCACCACCCCCCCAAGAAAAGCCCCAAACAACAGCACTGCACTGAGGGTCCCAAAACAACTAAGGTCAGCTCATGAGCTGAGCTGCTGGTTACCTTCTTCAGCGTTCTTGAGCCATTCAACAAACTTTTTCATTTGCTCCAGAAAAACACTCTTTCCTTTTGCAAGATGAGCGTCTTTGTACCACTTCAGGATGGGTTCTTCACTCAGAACTTCAGCTGCAAGATGCGCAAGAGCAGCATTAGCACAGCAAACCGCCAAACCCCAGCTGCCGAGAAGCTGAGGGCAGTCCCTGCTCCCTCCCCTAAGAGTGGCGCAATGAACTCTCCTTCCCTGGCCTGAGCAGCATCTCCTGGTTAAAATTCCCTGAACCACGCATTTCAGAGCAGCTGCAGCTGCCGGGTGTTTCTGCAATGCCCACACAGAACCTTCCCTAACTTAAAAGGGCTCAAGAGCCTTAAAACCCAACTTCAGCTTAGTTCTACCACAATTGTTTAAATCCTGCGAACAGGCAGCCCCCTTGTCTGGAGGAGCACGTCCCCATATGCCAAGGACAGCTGCATCCACCTTTCCATGGGACTCTCCATCTTTGAAAATGGAAGGCAGAAAATTCAGTTCATGGAGTGCGGTGTTCCAGCACTGATCTCCCCTGAAGTTCTCATCGGACTGAAGCATTCTGCAAACACGGGCTTTAAAAAAAACAACCACCCCCCCCAAAACTACCACCCCACAGAAGTTACCTTTATAGAAGAGCACCACTATTTTCTGGAA
The DNA here is from genome assembly GCA_020746105.1 of Trogon surrucura. Taxonomy (NCBI): domain Eukaryota; kingdom Metazoa; phylum Chordata; class Aves; order Trogoniformes; family Trogonidae; genus Trogon; species Trogon surrucura. Next base: position 45,371,369 of record CM036621.1, on the reverse strand, counting down.
GGCCTTCATGAAGTGAATGTTGTCATAACAATACTCCTGGATCTTCAACAGCAGAGTCAGCTCAGACTGACCTTGGGTAGTAAAGGCAGCGAGGAGAGGGCTGTATTGCTGTAACGGGAACGACACATGAGCGCACACCGAGCACTTCACTCCTACGACCCCACCGAGCGGGCTTCAACGCAGTTTCCATCAGCCACTGCTTAGAAATGTGCAACCCAACTCCCACCCCAGGTGCCTCTGCAGAAGCTGGGCTGCTTTTGCCTCGGTGACTGGGATGGTAACACCACAGTTACAGGGGGGTTTGTAGGCTCTAACTCATTTAAAACATTTAAAAGGGGGCTGGAGACAAGAGGGAAGCCCAAGCCCTACCCCATGGGTGGAGAAATCTGCAATTACATTAAGTTACAATACCTTCAAGTGCTTAATGGCTTGCTCTGCTACCAGCTCCTCCTTTTTGTTCCATTCCACCGTGCTCATGACACTTGACCAGATTATGGCTACCACAGTCTGTTCTGAGATGTTGTTTTTCTTCATCTCCTCCTTCACATACAGGATTATCTGCCCGGCAGAAGAAGAGTCAGCATGTGGGCCACACAGACACTAAGCTAAACACAAACTTCTGATCTAAACATAACCCAGAAAACATCCGAAGCACAACAGGCCACCCTCATCACGTCGCAGGACTGAGCACATCAAAGGAAGGCTACAAAGCTAGTACCAAAACACCCTGGCTGTAATTTTAATTCTTCGCGAGAGCTACGTGTTTTAAGTTCAGCATTTCATTAGGCATGTATCTTCTTCAGATTAGTATTGAGCGCTGTTGTATTTTAGATAATTTGAGCTAAGTTTCTGCAGAAAAGGTACCTCTATCTACAAACAAAAACTTACATCCTTGAATGGATCTCCCCGTGACATCTGCTCCTGCAGTTCTTTCTGCAGCTCCTTCCGAGCTCCTATGCTTTGCTGGTTCCGAACATACTCGGACAGTTCTTTTAGTCCTGCTTCAGTGAAGTACTTGGAGAAGTGTTCGACGCTTTGTTTGTTGGCTGGGAAGAGTTCCTGAAGACAAAGTTTACAACAACTCACTAAAGAAATGTGTGGAGCACTTTGCTGGTAAATGCCATCTACTAAACTGGTGTAAGCAGCCAATGAGTAAGGCCAGCAGTACTCACCATCAGCCTGTTGTCCATGTTGACTTTACGAAGACTGACGGCCACTGCATTAATATCTTTCTCATTTATCCACGATTTGAACAGCTTGACTGCAAAAGCTGCAGAAACACCTGTGCAACCAGAATAGTACCGTTACTACTGAAATTCAAACCAAAGGGAATGCCGGGGCCTGCGAGCAGAGGGCACTGGTTGGTGATGCCCCGCCCAGGACAGCAGCAGCCCCGCTGCATCCAGCAGCACCTCGACTTCGGGGTACCGCAGCCTCCAGCACACCAGACTCTTCTTACCACTCGGCACCACAAAGGCCTCCCTGTACTCAACTCCCCTGGCTGCTAGGCAGGAAGGAGCCCGGCGACGTGACGCCCCTTCTGCACCCTGAGAGGTCCCTTTCCAAAATCCAATCCTTGCTGGGCAACACCGGTGACGGCCACCCCAGCACCGTGCAGGAGTCGTGCATGAGCTTTCTGAAAACAGTAGCTTTCTGAAACCTGAGGCAAGACCTTCCAGGCTGCACGTCTACATTTGCTGATCCTGCGGTGAATCTATCAGCAGATGAAGCTGGTGAGCTGCATGGGTGGGCTGTCATCACAACTTCCACCTACTTGCTGGTAGTTCTGCCCCGCACCGTCCTTCCCTAAAGGAAGACCTGGACAACACTCACCTTCTTTAACCAAGTTCTCGTTGTAAAGACTGTTGAGAATCGATGCATTAAGTGTCCCGTTGGCTAGCAGAATGCCCGTCAGCATGGCCAGCTTGTTCCGCTCAGACTCTGAGAACCCTTTCAGGAACAGCAGCAACTGCAAGAGGAAGTCAGAAGTTGCCATAAAACTCCCACCATCTCTCACCAGAGGCTGGCTGCGGCCTCGGTGTCAGATGCTTCTGTTTCAGTCGAGCTACTCAACTCGCAGAAGCACTCTTTCGCTGGTGGCCTTCCCTACTCGTCAAACAAACTGGCTGTTCTCCTATTAACAACTTCACAGTGTTCTATTTTAATAACCCACCGTATGATATAACTCTCCTGTAGAGAGCGACAAACTAGCACAATCTAAAGGTCTATTTGTCTGCTGATAAGGACACGCTACGTACCTTTTTGACTTCATCTTCAAAGCCTTTCTCCAGGTACTTGTAACGCCTGATTAGCTTGTTAAAAACCTAAAAAAGATACAGCGTATTATTTTTTGCTATGAACTATCACTTAATTAGAATTTTAAAAAATGCAGTTCAGTGAAGCTGGTCTGAACTCTTTAGAGCACTGTAGGCTTAGAACAGTGCTACTCTACCACCTCTAGCAAGCTTCTTCAAGCCATGCATTACTTGTATCTAAACTTTAAACTACACAAACACTTCAGTTTTGACCATTAAACACTTCAAGTTAAATTGTACCTGTATCAGAACTAACCTGAGCAAATGCTTGCATGGTTTCTAGGTCTTCCTGTGCTGCAAACACACAGACGTTTGTGCGTGTCATGTCATCTGCCAGGGTACCACCTGGGGCTGAAGAAGGGTTTCAGCATTAGTCACGTTGCTCTCCAGCGAGAGCACTTGGGAGTTTCCACAGTAAGAGTTCCAATACCCATAACATGCAACGTGGTGTCCTTTTAGCTGCTAATGAGAAGATGCTTCTTCACCCTTCCTCTTCAATTTAATACAGCCACTTGACTGGCAGCCAGGCTGCTTCACTGACTGCAGCGAATTCGAGTCACCAACCCCAGTGCCAGGATACCTCATCACCAATTCCATACCATCCCACCTATTTTGGGAGATCCTTTAGGTACGTATTAGTCGGAAACATGAGTTAAAAGATGGAGGTAAGTATTAATGGTAATACTACTAAAATCTGGTAAGGCAACAGCCTGAGAGTTTTTATTTTGGCTTGTCTGACTAAAAGACCAAAGCCAGTCTAATTAGCTTCTCATCACAGAGACACTTCTGAGTAAAGGACCACCGCTCACGCCATGATGGATTTTTCCCGCCCCTCTCAGCCTCGTTCCTAGAAGGAACGCTTCCTAACAGTCGGCACTGGTTATGATTCTTGGATGTAAACCTACAGATGGTAACAATTTGTACATTAACAATTTCAAGCAGAGATGCTCCAAGTGGCAGGTAAGTTTACTCAGTCATGCTACCAGCTCTTGTAACATCAGCAGAAGAGCCTCTGGCCAAAGGAACATCCCAGTAACTCCCGTCTACGTGACACTGCCCAGTCTGCAGCTTTAAGGTAAGTAGGCACATGAAGTTAAACCATTTTTAAAGACTTGCTTTTTGGCATTCGTTTGTGCAATTCACGCGACATTTCTACAGCATTGGTGCTAAGAGCTCCTCAACATGCAACAGATGCATCCTCCCAAACCAGCCAACCCCCTGCAGAACCACCACCCGCAGTCAGACTGCGGCCCAGAATCACGTATTTCCTCTCCTCCCCCTATGCATTTAGGTCATTTGAATTCTATTTCTGTTACACTACAGAAAACCTTCTGCAACTGCCAAATTTCTCATTTAAGTCCTCCCCCTCCCCAACTACTGCGTAACAAATGCTAAAATTTGAGAGAACTTCTCCAGTCTAGACAGACTGCATAACGGCAACATAAACAGCGTGTATTTTCAGTGGGTCTCTAACATCTGAACCCCTTCCCAATAAACAGTATTTATTCAAGCAGGAAAAGTAAAGTCTAAATCTAGAAGTACCACTTTTTTTTTTTTTTTAACTAGTTTTCAACCTCATTTAGCTTCATCTGCCTCTCTACCTGGTTGGTTGGTGAGCATCTGTTCTGCTCAGCTCTCTATACACAGCACACCCGTGAGTTTACAAGACCTTTGTCATCAGATTTCACTTCCTCAGTTCCCCGCGTTTTCTACTGACTCAACCACCCCTCTCATTTCTCGCTCCCCGACACCTGCCAGAGCCCATGACCTCACTATTGTCAACAATCTTGTTCCCCAGCCATAGGGAGGGACACGTCCCGCCAGACCAGGCTGCTCAAAGCCCCGTCCAGCCTGGCCTGGGACACTTCCTGCCACAGCTTCTCTGGGCAACCTGTGCCAGGGTCTCAGCACCCTCACAGAAAAGAATTTCACCTTGATATCTAATCTAAATCTACCCGCTTTCCATTTGAAACCGTCACCCCTTGTCCTATCCCTACACTGCCTGATCAGGACTCCCTCCCCAGCTTTCCTGTAGCCTCCTTCAAGTCCTGGACGGCTGCTGTAAGCTCTCCCCAGAGCCTTCTCTTCTCCAGCTCTCTCAGCCTGTCCTCACAGGGGAGGTGCTCCAGCCCTCTGGTCATCTTTGTGGCCTCTTCTGGACCCACTCAAGCATGTCCACATGTCTCTTACACTGGGAGGCCCAGAGCTGGACACAATAATAATAATGCAATACATTTTCCTTTAAGCCAGGTTTGTGCAGGCTACAGTTTGAAGAATGCAAACTGACTCAAACAAAACAGCAGGAGGGTACACTGAGTATTTGCACAGTAATCTGATTGCTCAGGCAGTCACCAAGATGGTCAGGCAGTTTACCACTTGTAACTTAAACCCCGTTCTACATACTCAGAGGGCTCCTTAGCTGAGTTTTTACTCTGAAAGAAAACAGAGTGCTTTTGTAAAGTCAAGTGAATAACGCCCGACAGCAGACCTATCAGAGGGACTTACCCAGCATTCCACCAGCCACCAGGATGTCAAAAAGCGTTTCTGCATAGCGGCGATAGTCAAGTTTTGCACCAGAAGCATCAAGAAACTTTGCTACTGCCTCCAAGTCAGTGCCAGTTTCAGTTAAACCTTGAATAATACAGTCTTGGAACTGAGTAGGGTCAAACCTCTCTTTTTCATCTGTAAAGACAAAGTGTTGAAACAAGGTTGCCACACACGGCTGTTTGTTTTTTCAAGTCTGTAATTTCAATCTCACTTTAAAACACAAACAAAATCAAACTTGCACAGGCAAGCCTGGCAACTGGTATTAACTAGCACCGTCACTTAACAGTACAGCCTACAAGGAATTTCTGTGGCCAACAGAGCACCAAGAGGTTTTACTGCTTTCACTCCCCTATTCAGTCAATGCTGGTGGAAAGGCTACCAAAACCTAAAAAACATTCCTTAGTTACCTCTAATTCAATTCTTACTGTACTTTCACTAAGAACACTTGTTTGTAATGGCCATTAGTTGGCTCTCACGAGCCTTATCCAACTTCTGAGTTTGATTCTTATACCCCCATTCATATGTTAGATCACTTTTTTCCTCCAAACAGCGGCTTAGCTATGTGCTGGAAGGGAATTCTTAAAATATGCCCCTACAATTTTGTACATTTGACTCCATTACTCATGTTCCATTTCAGCCTTTTAGGCCTCTCACTGTTTTGGACAAAGCATTCTGACTAAAAAGCTGCGTATCATTTTCACGTTAGAGCTGACAGCATTTGATTTTTGGTTACAAAGATCATTTCCTCTTAATATGGAGTTAAAAGAGTCTGAAGGAATTGCTTTTCCTTAAGGCCCAGGCGAAAACACAGAAATTTGAGCTAACTGCTTAATCTTAAATAAACACGAAATGATGGTTTATAATTGCAGATCTATTTAGCATCCTTCCTTGTTGTTACATTTGAGATCATAGCCTTGTTTTCATTGTAGGTAAGGCAGTTAATATGCAGCCAATCCACCCATATAATTAACAGAAGCTTTAAATGGAAAAGGTCTTCAATTTTATTCATCTCAATTTGTCCTTAGATTATGCAAACCATGAGAGGAAAAGCTTCCAAAGAAGCAGAACACAGCTGCAAACCTTGCTTTTAGTGCTGTCTAAAACAGCTCAGCCGGTTCTGTTAGCAACTCTACTGGAAGGGGCGTGCTAGTGTCCTCAAATTCAATGCAAGCATCAACATGCTGGTAACCACTGGGTGCAAGTCTAGAAACACTGGATCAGTCATTTTCCAGGAGAGATCCATGAAGCTCATTACCACAGAGTTGCCTGTAAGCCAAACTATGCTTAAATGCTTAATAAGAGACAAAACCCCAGGGTGCTAGCATTTCACCTGCTAGACAGCCTAAGTCCAACTCTCTCAATAGTTTCTCAAGGTGCTCTTCCTTTAACAATAAAATGGGTTCTGAAAGTTAACATGTTTGTCTGTACAACTTCATTACTAGCTCAGTATGCAGAACATCCTTACCGCTGTCAGCTGAAGCTGGAACAGTTCTAGCACATCACTAAAACAGTACAAAACAGAAACTCTAAGAGCTGTGCCCACTTCCTCTTTGGATTTAGACAAACACCATCAAAATACTAAATTACTCATCACACCTCTTCAGTCACTAACTCTTCACATGGGAGCAACTGTGCAAGAGCTTGGCACTTGCACATACGGCACTGGGTCTTTTTGACTCGGTGGGAGTGGGTTGGGGCGGCTAGGCTTTTGAGTTGTGTTTGTTCTGGGGTTGTTTTTTTTAAATTTAAATCAGGTATTCTTACAGCATTAAGGGGACAATACAACTGCAGTGGCCAACACTGAAAATCCCGCTGGGTTAGATGCTCCTTGAACATGCAACGAGCCTGTACTGGAGCGTCCCTGTAACTCCGGGGTACTAAATACTTTTGCTTTTGGCCTAAACACACTCACGCCACTTCTGGAACGACCGTACCTTAAGCCAAGGTTGTCATAATAAAGACTCTGCCACAATTCTTACTAGCAAATAATTTTTGTCAGTGCAGAGAACATTCTAGTCAGCCACAAGACTCTGTGCTCAGCACAGTCTCCTTTAAAAGACTGACGAGAGGAGCATAAAGGCTCTTAGTGACAGAAACCGACTTTTTGCCGGGGGCCACGCGCTGGCGGCGGGTACCGCGGACACTCACCTCTCTTCCTGGTTTTAAAACGCTGGCCTGATAGTGTCGGCTTCTGCGGCTTTTGATTATTCATAAAAGACACCCTGCAAGGAAGCGGGCACACGCTCAGGGCGCTGACGAGGCTGCCCGCCCGCCGGCCCCCCCGCTCCCCGCCCGGCCTCCCCGAGCCCCGCGGCACAGGGCGGCTGGCGGGGCGGCACCGCCCCCGCCCCGGCTACCCGGCACGCACCGGGCCTCCCCGGGCGGCGGCCGCAGGCCCTCGCCCAGGCTTGCGCGGTGCCCCTCGCCCCCACCGAGCGTTGCCGCCGCGCTCGGGTGCTCGTTGCAGGGGACGGCGGAGGCCGGGCCGCCACCACCCCCCACCCGCGGCCCGCCCCGCGCGCGGCCCCACCGTTACGGCGCGGCCCGGCCCGGCCTAGCGGCAGCCGGGCCCATCCGCCCGCGCCGCCGGCGCCCGGTGCGGTCCCCAACGCGGCCCGAGCGCTCACCGACTTTAAGGCAGAGAGAAAAGGGCCGGGCGGCGCGGGGCGGGCGGGCGCTGAGCGGCGGCGGGCAGCGGCGGCGGCGAGAGCTCTGGAGAGGAACCGCGCGACAGGAAGTAACGCGAGAGGAAGCGGGGAGGCCCCGCCCCGCGCGGGACGCACCATCCCGCTCCGCCAGAGAGGGGGGAGCGGCCTGTCCCCGGCCCGCCCCCCGGCCCTCCCTTGCCCGTCCTGCCCGTTCCCCTCCCCGCGCCCCCGGCATTTAGCGACACGCGCGAGAAGCGGGCCCGGTGCCCCCTGTGCCGGCGGGGCGCGCGGGCCAGCCCGTCGGGGGAGCGCCCGGCGCCCCCGGCCGTGCAGGCCGGGCCGGGCCGGGCGCGCCCGGGGAGCGGAGCGGGGCCGCGCTGTGCAAGAAGGGCCCGCAGCGGGCAGGCGCCATCGGGCCCCATCGCGGGCCGAGCCGCGCCGTCGTGGCCCCATTTCCAGTCCAAGCGCGTTCTTTTGACCGCACAGTGTGCGGAGGCTGAGGGCTGACGGCGCCATGACAATTGCGTTTCCTAAATTTGACTGCGGTAACACGCAGTCCCTTTCCCAAAGTGACGTAGTTTTTTTTGGTCTTGCCCGAGGTGGCAGCCTTCGAAGTGCCCGGGTTGAGAACTCGGCCCCCTCAACATCAAAGGCAGGTTTTGCAATTGACTTCAACATTTTAAGATTTCACTCCTGAAGAGCTCTTTGCTCAGCAGAAACACAGCCTTTGGAGGAGAAAATCCCAACCAATACGTTACATTCCTTCTGTTGATCGGATTATTTGCCAAGAGCTGTAAAGCTCTGATTTGAAGAATCAAGAACTCACACTCCATAGCCAATGAGACCATTAGGCAGGTATTCGCTATTGCAGCGCTGGGGGACACACAGGGGTATTTCCAGCGTGTGTTCACCTTGGCTTCGTCTCTGTTCTGGTTCTATGTGTTCACTACATGCGTATTTGCCAGCTCTGGCAAGCACCATCTTGCAATTCACTTCTGGGCCTGCCTGCACATGCTAGGAAATACCATCACCGTGAGGCAGCCCAGCAAACGCCTGTTTGCGGGTTGATTAAATAATGCAGAACACCTCTATTCGTTAAATCCAGGCAGAGCTGCTAGTGAGTCAGCTGCTCTTACCTTCAGGTTTTTGGATGACCAGAATCGCGGAGCTAGCGGCTGGCTTGGGGGTGGTTCGCGGCTGGGGTCTCTGTGTACATGGGAAACCAGTGTGGAGATAAAATGAGGTCTTGGCATTACACACCTGGCAGCAGCATTTGCTATCCATTCTGCACAAATCCAAAATAAAGAACAGTCTCATCAAGATTCCTTCCCCACCCCGAAAGTGGGGAAAAAAGTGGCTGAGCCATTTTCTTCTGTATCAAACTACTGAGATCAGCATAAAGAATTCACATCACCCCAGGACTTATTTCAGAAACAAAGAATTAAAGGAACCAGTGCCCTGGAAAGAGCCGTGTTTGTTCGGGAGGTGCCCTGCAGGAACACAGAAAGCCTGTGGGGCATTTGGTGTTGGAGAGGTTCGGGCAGCCCGAAGGAGCGCGGGGCCGGGTGCCATCCCTGCGCCACAGAGGCTGCTTACGCTTAAAATGTTAAAAAGGGGCACACTGGCTTTGTGCCATGTTAATAAACACATCCTTCAACCGCACCCTTTGGGGAATGGGCTCTAGTGAAACTGTTTGCTTGCTGAAAATCAAACTGCCGTTCTTCACCTTCTAACCCTTCAGCAAAGCCGCTTTTCTCCACTCCAGAACATAAAATCCACTCACTACATCTGCTGTGCAAGTGCTATTTAAAATTCACTCACGGGTCAATTTTATAGCTCTTTCATGCTCAGCTCAGAAGCTAGGAATGGCTCCGTAACAACATGTGCCAATTTTCAAACTGAAGCAGAATTATGCTAAAAACAACTGAATGAGGAGTCTATGAATATTGGCACAATTATATTTTACTGAAAAATACCTAACCCTGTGGGCAAAGAGCAAGACAGAAGAGATGAAGGTCTGTAACTACTAAAACCATTTTTAATGATTAGCAGAGACCTCTCAGCAGGCTGCAGAACCCCTCAAGAGCACTGACCCTTTTCTCCACACACTACTGACTTTCTCCCCTTTAATACACTGTACTTTTAGGAGGCCCGACAAGATTTATTAGCTGCAAGATATTGATTGTACTAAGTATTTTTTTCCTCCAGAAAACGTAGCGTGAGCATTCTGCTTGCCGGCACAAGCAGTACCAGGCAGCGCTTTCACTGCACTTGCCCCTACCATAGAGCCCGGTCCCAGGGCAGAGACAGAGTGGGCACAGAGTGGGCTCATTTAATTTTTCCCTTGAAACAATATTGATTCTGCATCACACTGTCACAAAATAGCAGGACAGTACCTTACAAGTCTGCTTTTATTGAAGACATATTAAAACAAATTCCAGTTAACAGCCCAATGAAATCCCCAAAATACCGCATTCAAAAATACCTTAAGGAAGACCCCATTCAGAGGAAGGATTTTCACCTTAATATTTGCAAATCTTTGTTCATTCATTCTAAACCCAAGGCTCTGACTGCTTTGGTAATCATTCTAAAATGAGAGCATTTGTCTAAATCACTATTAAATAAAAAGGCAAGAAGATAAGTCACAGATTATGAAAATCACGTTTTAAGGAAAGGAGCACAAAGATATGCTAGTTCCTGCCGTGACCTCCTTCAAGTCTTTGATATTATGAAACTACAAAGCCTATTGCCAGTTGAGCTTTTCCCTCTAGCTGTAGTCTCTCACAATTTACCACGAGAAACGAACAGGAAAACTTAACCAACATAAGCCAGCAATTTCCTCAATACTGGTAATATTAATGTATTTGTAAATTAATAAAACCTTCTTGTACTTCTACAGATTTAGACTGAATATGACTTATCTGAGTGTGGGCAGGTTACACTCTCTTCTATACTATGCTAATATAAGCCTGCGCCCTCAATCTTAAAATAAATTAAAATAGTCTGGATTTATATTTATGCAGAGCTCAGTTTCTGCACTAATGCCATACCTGTTGAGGATCTCCAGAGTTATTTCTTATCCTAGTGTTTTGGGTACACAATGATGTTGCTAAATGTGTTTTTACTGTTAATTTCATTGCTTTGACCTATCAAATGTGAAAGTTGAACATTGGTTTATATGTATACGTACGCTGGTCCAGCTCAGCCATTTCTTTCCTCCCTCTCAAACACCTTTGCGCTTGTTTTTCAGTCTCCTCATGGGGAAGTGCTCCATCAAGATCTATGCAGCTGCCACTGCATCCCTAATAAAACCTCTCAAACAATGTCTGTCACAGTGCCAGTAACGTAGTGCAGCACAGCTGAGTTAAATTGTGAGCTGGCACACTTATTTTTAACAATGAACTTCTGTTGTCATTGTTCCCTCTCAGCCCTGCTCCCCTCCACCTTTTCATCTCAGTCACCCACGGCACATCTGTTATGCATATCTGCTGATGGCTGCAAGAGGCAATCTCATTTCAGAACAAGTATTTTAGCTAAGAAGCGCGTGAGGGTTTGCAGATCTAGTGGTCTGTCCTATTCTGAAAATAAGAAAACATGTGTAGTGTGTATTAAGGCAGTAAATAGTTTTTCCATTCCATTCCCGTCTTGTGTGCTCCAGTTTGACATTCACACAGATAAGGCCCGAGGAGTAGACGAAGCAGATTCATTGTCTGTCATCTAAGTGAACAAGCAAGAAATAAAAAAAGGGATTTGTTAGTATTATTTGACTGGCAAGCTCCCAATATTGCTCTTATTAGGTGCCTCCAAGTCACTCAGCAGGGTGGTCTACAGGAGGTACCTACAGAAGATGGCTGGAAAGGTCAAAGATAGCTTGGGTCAGGGCCGAACGGGGACAGGGAAGCATGGCCTCTGCACTGGTGGACCTCATCTCCCACAGGCTCCTGTGATGAGAGGAAGCCCACCAACCTGTTGATTTGGGGGCCAATGATGCTCCACCATGACCACAGAAATACTAAGGGAGTGATCTGTGTGTAAGAGCTCAAGAGTTTCCATGATACGAGTCTCAGAGGTTCAGGGCACAGTATGGATTTATATGCTGGCAAGGACCTTGCTTCACGTGTATTCCAGGCTAAATAAAAACTTACACAGAAAAATAACTCTAATAGCAGTGGGAACATGACTACAGGGAGCAGTTGCAGGAAACACAGAATATAAAGGACCAGCATTGTACAAAATGTATTGCCTCATTTGTTTTCCTTCTGTATCCTTTTGTTAGCTCTGAAATCATTATTTTTCTCCCAAAGGGTACTGGGCATAGTAAGGATTACCAGAATGAGGTGACAGTGCCAGAGTGCAAGTCACTGGGGGAAGGCACCTGGAAGGTGAGTGAAGGTGCCCGAGGCTGTCCTGTTGCATGTCAGTAAAGGAGCTATTTAACCCTCTATGGGATGTGACATATAGAAGAAAGGAGGAGGCTTCAGGGAAAGAGGAGATTGTAAAAAGTATGTGAATTTCAAGAAAAAAAAAATTTATACAAAACCAGGGAAATTCTAATGCAATGCTTGAACGGCATTTGTTGGGATAACTTGTTTGAGTGAAACCTGTTACCAGACATTTCAATTACATGAAGCTGTGTGATACTACTGGATACAAAGCATGACCAAGCGGAGACATCACTAAGCACCCTGCCACTCAAGGTGCCAAAAGCAGTACGCGCTTCAACCCAGAGACACTTAAACAGACCCTTCCCCACCTTCCCATTACCATCTCAGTAAAGGCATCTGCGCAGCTTGCCCGGATCTGTTCAGCAGTCAGAGGGCTGTTCAGTGCAAAGGGTTTCTTCAGTCCTCTTTCATTCCGAACTCTAGTTACTGCATCTCTCAAAGCAAAGAAAACAGAGCATCCCAAGAAAAGTCCTGCCTCACCTATCCCCTGAAAAAGAAGAAAAAAAAGAAGTCAAATAGATGTAGGTTTTGAGCAAAAGAGGAGTACATACCATATCAATATAAACTAAAAAAGCTTAACAGTCAGACTTAAGTGTTTCATCCTTCAGTAAAGAAGTTTATTTTAGACTTGGTTGAAGCAAGCTTAGATCACAACAACTCTTCCAATGGTAGCTGCTTCCGGAGAGCTAAAAAAATTGATTTAAAATATTGGCTATTGACTTTTAGAATATTTTTAGCTCATTGCTGAACTGAAATTTCGAGTAACTGGCAGATAAAATTAAAACAATCCAAACCCAGGTACAGCTAAGAAACACAGCCTGAACTCATGGTAATTCCCAGCGGACAAACACTATTGACCTCAGTGGGCCTGACATCATCCTACTGGTTCTGACGTAAGATTCACATTTGTTCCTTATCTCAAAGACAGGCCACACCCACACTGATCCCACAGTCCTCTCAGTGCTGTGGTACTGAGCATTTTAATCTGAACAGGATGAGGATATTGCAATTGAATCTTAACTTATCCCCTGCTAAAATCTGAGAACCAAATGTCTTCCGTGAACGTGCTGCATGGAGACAGAATCACACCTTCTTACAGCCAATTTTAAGGGTAATTATAGGAGATGGGTTCACAGAAAAGGATAAAAGCTCTGTTTGAAGAGGAATATTAGTATCAGCTCTCTACATCAGCTTCCGATGAACTACGTAACTACTTCACCTAGTTTTCCAAACACATACTTTTCTAATTATATATTGAGACAGTTTTAAATACTTTTCTGTTCTTTTTTACCATAATCTAAAATCATATCTAATACTTAAAATAGCTGGAAATTTGCAGAATTAGCATCATCTTGATTTACCATTGCTACTACAACTGGCCAGAATATTTGCTGGTGTAAATTGAAGCAACAATTACACCAACTGAATACTTGAACAAACCTCTCATATAAATATAAACACAGAGTCCTGTTTTGTTTACCTTGGATGCATAGATGGCGTAAGGATTTTGGGAAGATGACAGCAGGGAAACACTAAACTGTTCTGGAATATCACAAACAGCAGGGATCTTGTACTGATCCGGACCTCGAGTATAGAGGACTCCTTCCGGGGAGTACTTTAATTCCTCCATCGTGTACAGTCCAATGCCTTGAACAAAGGCGCCTTCAATCTTTAAATAAGAAAAGAAATAGCATTTACGTCCTCATGTTTAGTAAAATGAATGAAACTTTGGCAAGAACTGACTTGTATCACTAGCTGTTAGAAGATCATTTTCTTTCCTGTTTGCCTTAGGAGATTCTTCAACATTTTGGTGCTACCATGATGGGAAGAGCTTTCACACTCCTCTCATACCAAGCAGACATGCTTTTGTGATGAAGCGATGAGCAGTGAAGTGGACCAGCCTGCCACAGATAAAGGTGTCTCCCTGCTATCAAGCGGGGAAGGCAGGTCAAACAACAGAAGACTTTTGAGACTGTAGATCACAAACAGGATTTAAGTCCAGCACAGAGCAGGCATATATACATAAAGGAAATACTACAGGTTGACCCAGGAGTCAAATTCAAGCTTCATTGATACTTATATAGCTCTGACACTGACTCAAATGAGGCAAGTCTGCAAGCAAAGGACCTTCTAATACAATCTATGACTTGTAACATTACTTAGTAAGAAATTAATGTTTTCTGAACTAATGAGGTAATCTCCACTTCAGATAAGGCTGCCAGAACAGAAATAAGAAGACAGGAAATTCTTGGCACATACCTGTCCTATATCCACAGCTGGATTTATGCTGCATCCAACATCCATAACAATGTCTGTTCTCAGGTTCTGTCAATAAAATTCAAATGCATGTTACTGAGAAAGATGCACGGAGTGGAGGCATTGGAACATAAATGTGGTATTCAGTGGAATAATACATCATAAGATAGAGGCCCCTCCATATGCACAATTTCAAAGTAAATTCCAATATCCTGTTAGAAGCAAAATGGGCTTGTTTCAACTTTAACAGATTAGCCAAAGACAGCCCTGCCAGATTCTTCCCATTGCACGAGCATATCCCCATGTAAGTCAGTACAGATAGAGGGCATGTGATCAGCAGTCTAAAACATTTAGCTGTCTTAGATGGTCAAAAACCTATAAATAGATTATTTGCTGGCATCAGGGAGAGAACAGGCAAAGAACATGTCAGGTGTCTACCATAACCCAGAAAGTGAACCCATATGACGTTCATACAGATGTGCCAAAAAGCTGGTTAACGCTGCGCAGCTTTCATTCTGCTCGATATATCTACTATCATGTGAAGATAGGTGACTTATTAATGCGAAACCTGAATGGTTGTTGGAGCATCCAGTGATACAAACAAACCTCAGTCACACTGTTTACAAAACTTCCACGACACTCAGTTATTACCTTGTGATCTCCTGTTAGACAGTTAATTTCAACCTCTGAACAAGCAGCTCCATAAAGAAAATACGTGAATGGCTGTCCTTCCCCCTTCTCCCAATCCATGTTTTCACTGTAACCTCTGACAAAGGTCCACAAGAAGAAAAATAATAAGTATTTGAATCATTACAAAGCAGATAAACACATGAAAGTTTGAAACTAGTTCAAGTGAAACCTTAAAATAGCAGGTCAGAACCCCAGCAGTTAAGTTCTGTGAAATCCTACAGTGCACTAGTAGTTAGGTTTGGTGGATCTGGTATTTACATAAAATTTAGCGGACAAACAACTCAAGGGCAACCGTACCCTGGGATGTATCAAGAGGAGTGTGGCCAGCAGGTCAAGAGAGGTGATTCTCCCTCTTCACTCTGCTCTTGTGAGACCCCACCTCGAATACTGCGTCCCCACCATAAGAGGGACATTGATCTGCTGGAACAAGTTCAGAGGAGGCCACAAAGATGATCCAGGGGCTGGAGCACCTCTGCTATGAGGACAGGCTGAGGGAGCAGGGATTGTTCAGTCTTGAAAAGAGAAGACTCTGGGGGGACCTTGTAACTGCCTTCCAATACCTGAAGGGAACCTACAGGAAGGCTGGGGAGGGACTTTTTACAAGAGCATCCACTGATAGGACAAGGGGAAATGGGTTTAAGTTAAAGGAAAACAAACTTAGATTAGATCTTGGGAAGAAAATTCTTCAGTACAAGGGTGGCAAGACTTTGGAATAAATTGTCCAGAGAAGCTGTGGATGCCCCCTCCCTTGAGGCGTTCAAGGCCAGGTTGGATGAGGCCTTGAGTAGCCTGGTCTAGTTAAGGGCAGCCCTGCCCAAAGTAGGGGGGTTGGATTAGATGATCTCTAAGGTCCCTTCCAACTTAGGCCATTCTATGATTCTATGATTTCAGTCCAGGAGGTTTTATAACTAGCATCATCTCAGAAATACACTGACAAAGACATGGTAATAGAGTACAGAATAGAAATTTAAGGGAATTCAGGAAAAGGGAGGAAAACTGATCAGGACTTATGAAAGAATAATTTACAAATGACAAATGAAAGTTAAAATTACAAAACTGCTTACAGAATGAGTGAAAGGGTTAAAACAGGAATATTGAAATAAAGGTGTAATTACTTAGAAGGGTGTGGGACTAACTGAAGAGACTATAGTAGTCAGGACTGATGAAGTAAATTCAACAGACACAAGAGAAAGGTAAAATGCAGTATCTCCCAACGATGTGAGCTATGTTCTATTTTCTAACTGAATGTGACTGAAATGTCTTTGTTGAGAATATTTAAAATTGTACCTCATAAAACAATTATAGAATAATTCAGAGCACTGAACCATACATTGAAAAAGGGATATGCAAAATCCACATTTTCGACTTCCCACATCCCATCTACCTCAGATGGCACTGAGATTCTTGGTTGTGAAGATTATAACTGGGTAAGAACTAGTTCAGTAGAGGTTTTGAGGCTCAGTGATCTGCAGATGTTTTTGGACATCATTAAATGTCAATAGCAAAGTATGACTGTTGCTCATTGCTTTGGAGATGTCAACATTCCTAAAGGGCTGCATAAGCAGAAAACATACTTGAACAGACTTAACAGCAGGAAGGGACATTTTGTTTGAACTTTTTAGACAAGTATGGGTTTGTGAAGTGCCTCTTCGACTTACTCCAGACCGCCTGAATACTCAAAAAGCTGCTATAGGTAAGTAGGTACATACAGGTGGAGGGAGAGAAGATACAAAGCACAGCAAGCTAAGAGAGCAGCTTTGCTTTGAATACCACCTGAGTTATAGGACAGGAATTTTTCCATTCTTGCTCTTTATAAACACTGAAAAAAAATCAGGAAAAAAGGGCCACGAGACTGCAATGAGAGCCAGCAGTAGGAATTATGTTTAAGATTACTTTGTCCTACAACAGCACGCTGTTGTGAGTCAATCCATACCTAAGGGTACATAATGGTAGAAATTTTCTGAGGCTCCAGAAGCAAAGAGGTCAAAACAGTGACCCCAAAACTAGGGTCAGTAAGTAACCCCCCGTCTCCTATGAGCAAAGTCCTCCCCGAGCTTTCAATTAGTGCTGAATCATGGCATCTGATTCCTGAATTAGTTTTAAAAAAACCAAAATATAAATTACCATGAGCTTTCTCAAACAGACATTTTAAATTCTCCTTCCTCTAAAGAGAAATAATCCTAAGGTTCAGTTCTATATTTAAATAGGCCTAATTTTTCAGAAGTGCACCACACTGCTAATTGCAGGTGTGCTCTAGATAAATATTCTAATGCTGCCACTCGTTCTTCCTGTCACACAACTCGGTGTGATAATGTTTCTGGGTAAAAGCGCAAATAAGCTGTAGTACAACAACATTTATGGCTTATAGCAATACGGCCTCCAGTAAATAAACTATATCCCACTTTGCACACCTACTGTTACAGGCAGAAGTCAGTTTCTTGATGCTTTCTGGTTTGCTAAGTGCCAAATCATAGAGCAAAAATGGGACAAAATATACTTTTGGTACTTTCTAGAGTTCACATAGGACTAGGCAGAAATTGGCACTTGAACTTTATACTCCAATGCCCCATATATCAAAGAATTACATAAAACATAAGCTGAGACATTAGAAAGAACTACTGGACAATATCTTCTAGGCACAGCATTGGCTATCTTCAGAAATCAGTCCTGGTCTAACCTATGCATTTTCAAGGAACAAAAATATATTACCTGAAGTAGCCAGTAGCTGAAAGACTCACACTCTGTTCAAAAGCTTCTTTAATCTGTAAAATAGAGCAGTGTTTGTGGTAAACCAAGACAAGAGTCAGGAAGGAATATGGCATAAATATATTTACTTAATTTACATATATTTATTTACTTATGATTACTTAAAAAGCAAACTGTAACAAATTGTAGAGAAAGTAAGACCAGCTCAGTTAAGTGCGTTTAGCTGCACATGCCTGATGCTGTAGAGTTAAATCCCCTGTGCATGAGCAATCTGAATTTTTTTGGCAATACAGTAAGACCCATCAAGAGTGGTGTTCTTGCAGAATCTTTATTTCTGCTAATGCCGTAATCAGAAAGGGCCCTACTCAATTTTTCTGCTCACATTCAATAGAAATGGGGCCCTCTTTGTCAATTGGAACAGATCTGGTTGATAAGCCACTGAGATAAAAGACCTGAATGACCTATTTGCACAAAAATGAGAAATGACAAGAGAAATGCTCTTTGCAGTGTTACGTCGGTAGCATAAATGACAGTATGAGGTCCCAAATCTATTCCTTTTCAGTGATTTTCATGTTAGACTTACTCAGTTTACAAGTCAAGAAGTTATTTTTTGTTGGTTTTTTTTTTTTTAATTAATAATTGTAATTTACTGACTTTGCAAGATGTAAAGTTACTCCTCAGCATATATTAACATTCTTTCTTAGGTCAGCCCTTTCTGCTGAATGTGTCTAAATTATGCAGGTTAATTTGGCACCTGTAAGAGGAGATTATCTTTGCACATGCAGCTGTCAGTTATCAAGCTACCACATGTACTCCAACATGTATTCTATTTCCTATTGCTAGGAATTACTACTGCCAAGAAAGTGTTTACACTTTCACAGTTGCTGTAGTATTCAATCACTTGAGAAGAAACACCCTGGCCTACTGGATCTGTAAATGGGCCAAGGCAGGGACTGTCCTTTCCATTAGGCCGTAGACAACAAGCAGTACTGGAGAAGAAGACATAACAAACAAGTTTTCTTTTAACATGTCAATATATAGGACTGGATTGTCAGCCACATCATCATAAAATAGTTGATATTGTAGCAGGAAGTTTTAGTTAAGAAAATTAATTTTCTGGCCCTAAAATTCCATTCCAGTTCCAAGTGGACACCAGATAGGGGCCAGCTCTATAAAAAGCTTTAGCACTACTTCTCTATTACTCTACTGCAAACATAGCTAACATTATAAAACTAATTACATATTAGAGCAAAGGGAGCAAGGATTCCTGCTGCCTTTTGTGCAGTTCTGTAATGGACTACATATGGGAGAGAGATAGAAGGAAGAAGCTGAGAAGACTTCTCTTAATTAATTTGATAAAAATAAAGAACAGACATGTAGGAAAACTGTCACTGTACACATACATCCTGACAATCTTTTGGCAACAGTTTGCCTGAGGGTAGGATGGGGTGGGTGATGTTATTGCACAAGCTGGTATTTTTTGTATATTAAAAACTTCTGGTTTAAGTCTCCAAATGGGACTGCACAGATCACCTCCTGTCCTTTCCAGCTAGAAGGATCTGGGGATTGTTTCCCACATACCTAAACCAAGCAGCTACACTCCATCTTCTTGTGTAATAACCTGTTTCTACAGTTTTTAACTTTAGGATTATTAGGCTGAACTGACCAATAGACCACACATAGATGAAGTTTCCACAAGCACACAAACACATTTAGTAGGATTCACATGTCTTACCCAGTCATTCCATGTCCCTTTTGGATTCTTGTCAATTATAGGCTGCAGGCGTTTCAGAAGAGTTTGACAAGCATCCTGGTGAGAAATCAGCAGAATATAACACAAAATTAACACAGATACATTTGCTACTATGCAAGATATGTTCTTGTTAGTATTTAATTAGTATGTGCTTTACTGTCATCTTGGTTTGAAAAAGTATGATAGGAGGCGTCATTTTAACTGCACAGACACGCAAACCTTACAAAGAATTAAATTACAAGGGCTGGAATCTGCATGAATTAGTAGATGCAGAACAGAAACAGGGTACAAGATTTGTATGGGACTAGTTAGTTTGTTAGATGAAACAAGGATTTTGTCAGTATTTTTCTATTCTGAAAAATCATAAGCACCACTACTGAGAAACTGCCAGTAAGTCACCTTTCTTCTGGGAAATTTCCAGTGGTATTACTGGTAATCTCACACTTGACTTCTGTGGGATCACTAATGCTTGAAGTTTGGCAGGCATTAAATACCACAAGGGACAGGGTGTTTTGTCCAACTAAATACTGCTCTTTACCTTCACAGCCATGCCATTGACGTCCGTCCCTGCAGATCCAACTGAGGCGCAGGCATTGGGAACAGTGGTTGTGCTTGTTTCACAGAAGTGAATACATGACATGGGGATGTTCAATTCCCGACTAGCAACCTGTTTCAGGGAAAAAACAATATATTCTTCTCGGGTTTAGAAACATTCTAAACATTCATGCAGCTACTCAGTATTTGCTAGAAGTCAGTGATACCAGGAAAGATGGAGTCTTAGCAACTCCTTTTCCAACCTCCAGCTGAAATCACTCTGTCCCATTTCTCAGTACAAGAAACAGAAAAAAGGGCAAGGTTTGAGCTGTGCTCAAACTCCGGACTGAGACTCTGGAGTCCAATACTCGGTTCTTGATTTTGCTACTTACATTCTGTATGACTTAGGGCAAATTATGCAGGCCCAGATCCTAAGCTTACCTTGATGTAATAAATACTTTCACAGATCTGTCTCTCAATTATTCATTAAACAAATATGATCATACTAATGCCTGCATGGTATACTAATCTGAATACTGACTGTCTTTTTTTTGCCAGGAGTTTTGTCAGATCACCCTCCCAAAATCTTATTTCTAATAAGCCTCTTCATATACCATTGGAAGAACAAAATCGAAACAATCCGTTTTTTCTTCCTGCTGTCTCTGGGACTCAATGAAGTTCTCTTTGCTGTCTAACTCTATTATCGCAGAGAAGCAGTGGCTGTGCTGGAAAGGAAAATATCCTACTGGTACACTGACTAACCAAGAAGAGAACCTTCAAACTGTTTATCTGGATAACAGATAAAGTCCATGGTAGTATTTGTTTGGATCATTTGTTACCTGGATCATTTTTGTATGAATACCCTGTCCCATTTCAATTCCACCATGTGTCAGAAGCACAGATCCATCGGTGTAAATATGAACCAGAGCAGCAGCCTAAAAAAGAAAAACAAAGTCAAGATTAGACTAGTGAGAAATGTGTTGCAGATGGTCACGAATTGATGAATCAAGAAACAGGCATAGTTTAGAAGTATATTTTAATTTACCTGCTTAATGCTTTTCAACAGGAAGCAAAATTTGGAATGCTAGTCCCTGCTATTTGTCTCTAACGAACTTCAAAAGAAAAAGACATAAATCCTTGGAGGTCTGCTTTTTCTGTTGATAGATCTTGAAATAAATCTACACCTGGCAATAGTATCTTAGTGGTTCCAAAAGAACTTGGAAGACAATTACTAGAGAAAATCCCATGGGCAAGGCTGTTTGAAGGTAAAGGGGCCCAAGACAGTTGGTTAGCGTTCAGGGACTGCTTCTACCGTGCTCAAGATCAGAGCATCCCGACACGTAGGAAGTCAAGGAAGGGAGCCAGGAGACCTGCGTGGCTAAACAGGGATCTGCTGGGTAAGCTCAAGGGCAAGAGGAGAATTTACAGATCTTGGAAGGCAGGGCTGGCCACTTGCGAAGAGTATAAGGCTGTTGTCCGAGGATGTAGGGAGGCAACTAGGAAAGCAAAGGCCTCCCTAGAATTGAACCTGGCGAGAGGGGTCAAGGACAACAGGAAGAGCTTTTTCAAATACGTGGCAGATAAAACTAACACCAGAGGCAATGTAGGCCCACTGATGAATGAGGTGGGTGCCTTGGTGACAGAAGATACAGAGAAGGCAGAGTTACTGAATGCCTTCTTTGTCTCTGTCTACTCTGCCGGAGGCTGTCCTGAGGAGCCCCGTTCCCCTGAGGCCCCAGAGGAAGTCAGGGCAGTGGAGGAGTTTGCTTTAGTCGATGAGGACGGGGTTAGGGACCAATTAAGCAATCTGGACACCCATAAATCCATGGGTCCAGACGGGATGCATCCACGGGTGCTGAGGGAGCTGGCTGATGTCATTGCTGGACCACTCTCCATCATCTTTGCCAAGTCTTGGGAGACGGGAGAGGTGCCTGAGGACTGGAGGGAAGCAAATGTCACTCCAGTCTTCAAAAAGGGCAAGAAGGAGGACCCGGGTAACTATAGACCGGTCAGCCTCACCTCCATCCCTGGGAAAGTGATGGAACGACTTATCCTTGGTGCCATCTCAAGGCAGATCAGGGATAAGAGGGTCATTAGAGATAGTCAACATGGCTTCACCAAGGGGAAGTCGTGCTTGACTAACCTCATAGCCTTTTATGAGGATATAACAAGGTGGATAGATGATGGCAGAGCGGTGGATGTGGTCTACCTTGACTTCAGTAAAAGCATTTGACACAGTCTCCCACAGCAATCCTTGCTGCTAAACTGAGGAAGTGTGGTCTAGACTCTCGGGTAGTGAGGTGGACTGTGACTGGCTAAGGGGAAGAAGCCAAAGAGTCGTGGTCAATGGGCGGAGTCTGGTTGGAGGCCTGTATCCAGTGGAGTCCCTCAAGGGTCGGTACTGGGACCAGTATTATTCAATATATTCATCGATGACTTGGATGAGGGACTAGAGAGTACTATCAGCAAGTTTGCTGATGACACCAAGCTGGGAGGAGTGGCTGACACGCCAGAAGGCTGTGCTGCCATCCAGCGAGACCTGGACAGGCTGGAGGGTTGGGCGGGGAAAAATTTAATGAAATATAACAAGGGTAAGTGTAGGGTCTTGCATCTGGGTAGGAACAACCTCGGGTTCCAGTATAAGTTGGGGAATGACTTATCAGAGAGTAGTGTAGGGGAAAGGGACCTGGGAGTCTTGGAGGACAGCAGGATGGCCATGAGCCAGCACTGTGCCCTTGTGGCCAGGAAGGCCAATGGCATCCTGGGGTGTATTAGAAGGGGGGTGGTTAGTAGGTCAAGAGAGGTTCTCCTTCCCCTCTACTCTGCCCTGGTGAGACCCCATCTGGAATACTGTGTCCAGTTCTGGGCCCCTCAGTTCAAGAAAGACAGGGAACTGCTGGAGAGAGTCCAGCACAGGGCAACTAGGATGATTAAGGGAGTGGAGTATCTCCCTTATGAGAAAAGACTGAGGGAGCTGGGGCTCTTTAGTGTGGAGAAGAGGAGACTGAGGGGTGACCTCATTAATGTTTACAAAATATATCAAGGGTGAGTGTCACGAGGATGGAGCCAGGCTCTTCTCGGTGACAACCACTGATAGGACAAGGGGTAATGGCTGAAACTGGAACAAAAGAGGTTCCGCTTAAACTCGAGAAGAAACTTCTTCTCAGTGAGGGTGACGGAACACTGGAACGGGCTGCCCAGAGAGGTTGTGGAGTCTCCTTCTCTGGAGACATTCAAGACCTGCCTGGACACGTTCCTGTGTAGCATAATCTAGGCATTCCTGCTCTGGTAGGGGGATTGGACTTGATGATCTTTCGAGGTCCCTTCCAATCCCTAACATTCTATGATTCTATGATTCTATGAAGACCTTCCTCATTAGTGGCTGCACATGCAAATTGCTGCAAGTTCCATTTTCTCTCTCCCTGATGTCTGAGAGCCTTTGGACACAGGTTTTCCAGCAATGTAGTTGGGCAGGTTGTCAGCATTAGACACAGAGGAAAGGTTTTGCATGAGGTTTTCCTCCTGGACTCAGTTGCAAGTAGCACCTCAGACTACAAAGACCCTCTGACTTAGTCTGGAAGAGAAACAGCCAGTTTGATATGATCCAGGCCAGCCAACTGTTTTGCAAGTGAAAAAATGCTGTCTATTCCAGAAGCATTGGACACCTACATAAAAAAAATACCACAACCAAAACCACTACTATCCTTCTTTTCCTCCTTAAACTTAGTCTTTGATGACAAAGGGTTAAGTCTTTAAGAGTAGCATTCCACAGCACCCCCATAGTTAGCAAGAGTAAGCGCAGAAGTATTTCTAAAATGGGCAACTTATCCATTGAACACTCCACCATTAGTCCTCAAAAGCCTTTCATGAAAGTTTTCAGCTCCTCCACACCAATATCACATCACAACAGATGGTACTGGCCTTTAAGTAGGCAGGGTCTCAGCTGCCTGCATCCTGAAAACCAAACAGCTTTGCTCTCAGCTTGAAGACCACTAGATGCTACTGTGGCCTTCAGGGAACAACCATCAGAAGGATCAGAGTTTTCCAGAAGTTGAAAGATTACATATTTGTTTTGTATCCAAAGGTAAATAACTGTAATCTTCTATGGATAAAAAGCTTAGCTCACTTATTCTTTAAAGAAACTAACCTGAGAAAGAAAACGTGTGCCTAGTCCAAATGGAAACTTCATTGGTAAAATGGCAATCCCTTTTTTCTTCCAGTAATTTTGTTTGTTAAATTCGTCAACAGCTCTTTTCCTACTGTAGTATGCAGATTTCTCCATACATTCATTCCAACACCGTATTAAGTTTTGGGGATCAAGCTTTTGTTTGAAGTGTGTCTGCTCATTCTCCTTATACATATTTATTTCTCTAATCTGAAACAATAAAAGTAACAGCCATCACACAATCCTGTTAAAGACAGACTGACCATTTAGGGGGACTAGTAGACAAGAAGATGATTACCCTATGTTTTTTGAAGAATCAGCAGTTTGGTTCAGTTTGTAAGAGCATGCTACTCATTCAACGACAAGACATTGATTTTAAAAAATACAAATTTTAGCACAGATTATGGTTGATTTAGGAAAGATTTTTTCAAACAGTTGAGCTAATCTAAAGGGGTTTAACTTTCCAACCGCATAGACTTCATTTCAAGAGAGAAGACGCCTTCATTTCATCACCTTTTCTGATGATAAACCTGTTTTGTCTGCAACTGCTGCTATCCAAGTTTCTGTCACCAGTGCTGACTGGGGAAAGCCAAACCCTCGGAACGCTGTGTTTGATGGCAAGTTTGTTTTGCAGGCAAAAGCCTGACATCTCAAGTTGGGAATCTTGTATGCATTGTCCATTTTTAACAAGGCTACTTCTGCTACCTGAGGGAGGGGACAAAAAGGTCTAGTTAAATGTCAGAACAGTGCTTCTTTCAAATTCACATTTAAATCTTTCTTATCTCATATAAAGACCTTAACCTGAGACAAGCAGCTTAAAACAGCCAGACACGTTTATAATGGGAAAATAAGCCTGCGAAACCCCTCACAAAGTCAACACGTAGAAAAATATCAAAAAGTGTTCCACTGAACTGAATAAAGAAAGGTTAAACTACCAGGTGTCCCACAACCCACAGTGCCTACATCAAAAGGCTGTATGATTAACAATGCATGTGCAAGGGAATTTGGCCTTCATCACTTTCCAGCTTATGATTCTTCCATGTTACAGTATTTTTCAGCTTACAAAATCCTTACCAGGACAGAGTCATCAGGGGTGCATCCTCCATTAATGTAGTATTTGGTATCCACAGCTTTGATTCTACCATCATTCATGAAGCCAACCTAGAAGGATTAACAATAATCTTCTTAGACTCGTTTCTTCAGTATTTATATTTTGAAAATGAATGTAACCCACACAACTAGGCTCACACTGTACTACAAATTTTGGGGCAGCACTCACTGAAACTCTAGAAGAGCAAGAGAGAAAGAAAGAATGTTCATAAGATATTGGCTTTCCCACCTGGCACCCGTGATGTGAGTAAGTACAGTGTGCAAGGAGCAACATCAGCCCATTGGGAAAGGAAGGAGCAGGGAAGCCCAGTGGCTTCCTGTGTATGGGCTGAGACAGCTGGTAAGTGTGGGAGTGCGTGTGCGCGATTCAAGAATGCTCACTGCAGGCAAAGGCAAATCCCACTGACTGTAAGAATAGTGTCTGGCAGATGGAGTGTGACATTTGTTTTTCCTAATGAAAAGTTATCTTTATGTCACATCTCTCTCTTCATCTACTGCCAGTAACAGCTCCTGACTTCTCAGCATGAGCTACAGCTCATTTTCAACTTACGGGAAGCATCTTATAAAACCTCTCTTACTTTACCTATGTTGTGGAGACAGAAAAGAAGGCACAAATTGTCTTAATGAATAGTTACGACCGATGACAGTGATTGAGCAGGGAAGGGATTCATTTCCTCCACAGGCTGAGTTTTCCTGTATGACACCGTTTCTGTGAAAAACTAACTGCTCCTTTGTGTGAACCCAACCATACGGATGGTTTAAAATAAACCTCTGCAGAAGTCTGAGCTTGTTTGGCTTCCCATTGCCACAAAGCAAGACAGATAGAGCTATAAAAGGAAAAAGACACAAAGGGACTAGCAAAAAACAAACTGAAATCCTGCAGAGATGGAGGCAGAGAAAAGGCTGTACAGTAACCTTCTCTCTTTGTTTCCCGGCTAGTAGTTTTGTTTTAAAAATTAATTCATTTATATTAGTATTAATTTTACATATATATATAAAATTTTAAATATTAAATTTACATGAATATTCATTTATATTAATAGAACAAATATTCACCAGCAACACTGAAATACTTATTCACAGAATACGGGCAGGTATTTTTTCACTGGATTCCTGTGGCACTCACTTTATATTTACCAGTAAAAGGATGTCGCCCACCAGTGATTAACATATCATCCCCTCGACTGAGGATAAGACGGACTGCTCTGCTGGTTCTAAATCAATGAAAGAAAAGTCAAATTTCATTCAAAATATGAGAGGTTTTTAACAAGATTGCTATTTATCATGTATCCAGACCCAGCCATGCATCTAAACGCTCATTTAGATTGAATTTAACCTTAACAGGCTTAAATACATGCACAAAGCTATGTCCAGAGTTCATATTTTTTACATTTACAATCATGTCAGAAATTTCATTTCAGCTATTTCAGCAATGGGACACCTCAGTGCAAATTTCTTCTGAAGAAATTGTTACTTCAGTGTTAAGAATGAACTGTGTGAAGTGAGCTAATGGCAGTTAGCATTCAATCTTTAGCAAGAATCAGTTGTCTCTTAGCTACTCAGAATTGTACTGAAATAAGGTGCCTTGTAATAAAAAAACCAAACATGGATAATAGAAAAAAAATACAAAAATTAGTCTGCGAATGTGTATATTTAAACAGTTACTTTGGAAAAAAATGGATGTAAGATGTAAAATAAAGTTCTAACACAAAAGCAGATTGTTTAAACTGTAAAAAAAGATTATTTGTAGAATGGCCCAGTTAATCCAAAGCACAGATAATGTAGGCAAAAATAACCAAGAGCTGTCTGTACAACAGGGACTGTACTGACGAGAGCAACACATGGAGCCAGCCACTCAGATTACAAGATCATATTGGCTAATTGTCACTATCGTCCTGCCAAAGATGGAGGGAGAGGGGTGGAGCTTTATGTGTTAAGGTTCCTAAACTAATTCAAGTAGTATTAACAAAACTATAATGTCTAACAGATTTCAGGTAAGTTTGTCTGAAAGATGTTGGGGACTGAAGTAGAACTACTTGTTCTGAAAAGCAGTTCCACTCGTGAACTCTTTGCGTCCTGCTGTGCCAGTCAAGTTCCCGTCTGGATAGTTAACGTTATGTTTTGAATGTGAGTATAATTAATTGGAAAAGGAGAAAGCATTTTAGCCAAAATACAAAACTTGTTCACCACACTTTCTCTTCATAGCCCAGCACACACATACTCCATCCACTTACTTGTTTGCTGCCACTGCAGCAAGTGATGCCAGTAAGCCAGCTTTCAGGATTTTCCCACCAAAAGCTCCGCCAACCCGTTTAACGTGGCACATGATCCTGTTGGCTGGAACACCTAAACTTGCAGCTACCATTTCCTGTAAAACCAGTTTTAATATTTTATGCCAATTCAAACTAAATCTAAAAGGTAGGTTCTGAAATAAAATCCTTTCCTAGAAAAGGGTTCCATAAATGTTTCTAGTTTTGTTGTGGGGTTTTTTGTTGTTTTTTTTTCCTTTTTAACAAGCCAAATTAAAATATTTTTTTCTTTAATCTAGGTTAAAAAGCAAGAAAAAGATAGCAACAAACACTCAGCAGTGTTCACGTTTAAAATCTCTCTGAAGACTCTGAAATGGCCATGGAAGAATAATACCCTTGGATTTCATCATCTAAACAGCAAGAAGCTTCAGGTGTAAGAAAAAGGGATTAGAATACAGGTTTTATTATTTTTATCAGTAAGATCAAAAAGCTGATTTTATTTTTCAATTTAAATAAAACCATTTGGTTTTTAATAATCTAAGATCTTGTTATTCTCTCTTGAAATCGTCTTCTCAGACACAAAGTTCTTTATGCTTCTTGGCTACTTGCAATACAAGAGAAATGATAAAAGATGCTGAACTGGGCTTTGAACACAAAACGCCCATGATGAGTCTGAAATGCTGCCAGTTTCATGTACCACAGCCATTGCTGTGTACACCACACACTATGTCAGCATTTGCTTTACCACTGAGCATCACGAAAATGATCAGAGGGCTGGAACACCTCTCCTGTGAAGAAAGACTAAGAGAAGAGAATGCTCCAGGGAGGCCTTACTGTGGCCTTCCAGTATATAAAGGGGTCTTGTAAGAAATGGACTTTTTACCAAGGCCTGTACTGACAGAACAAGGGGCAATAGTTGCAAACTGAAAGCGGCGAGGTTTAGATTGGACACAAGAAACTTTTTACAATGAGGGTGGTGAGGCACTGGAACGGGTTACTCAGAGAAGCTGAGGATGCCCCATCATTGGAAGGGTTCAAGGTCAGGCTAGACAGGGCTTTGAGAGCCTTATCTACTGAAAGATAATCTCATCCATGGCAGGGGGGTGGATTAAATGATCTTTGAAGGTTCCTTCAAACCCAAACCATTCTATGATCAGGATTTTGGCATGGAGCAGCAACCTCCCCTACAGCTATTAGAGTTGACTGAACCCTCAGCAGACTGACTCTGCAGGGTGCTGATTGCTCCTCACCTCAAAGGGAAGCTAACAGGGACCGACGAGTCTCAGCACTCCACAGGGAAGTTTTCATGCCTACAACAGCAGGGCACAAGGTGCTTTGTTCAAAGGGAAATAAGAGAGTTTTATTTCCTCCTTATCCTCACAGAGTAGTGGTCAGCGTTTATCAGGATGCAGCAATACAACAAGCAGCTGCTGTTGGATAATCCATATGTGTAATTTCCTGTACCTACTCCTTTTAATCTGTTAAAATGAATTTGTAAACCAAACTTAAAAAGCTTTATTGTCACAGGTTCAGCTAGTTTCTCTGCAAGTGCTCTGTATTACCTGAATAGTTGCTGGATGCTGTGTTGACACATACACATCCATTTCTTTATCCTCTCCTTTTGGAACAGCAAGCACACTCTGAGTCTCCATGTAAAAGTGTTCCTGCCCCCCAATGCGAATCTCCCCTGATCCAAGGAGAAAAACACATGTGTTACTGAGGGAAAAGGACAGAGGAAATAAATTGGGAAACAACTAACTGCCCAACATCATGTAAATTACAGTAATTGGTGTCCTATCTTCTTATGCTTCTTGTATGAAGGAGCAACATTTAAAAATAAAACCACCGATGAAACTCATTGCAGGATTAAATTGGTCTTGGTCCAGTGGCTTCAACAGAACTTAATTAATAGTGCAACACTATTACCTACAAGTGGCGACACTACTAAACGAAACGTAGATACATTAAACGAAGTATAGACATACTGGACCAGGACGCGAAGAAGGTCAGCAAGGGGGTTGGACCACAGGACGTACCACAAGAGGCTGAGAGAAGTGAATTTATTCATTCATAAGAAAAAAAGGTTAAGGGGAGATCTTACTGCTTTCTACAACTACCTAATGGGAGCGTGTGGAGAAGAACAAGCCAGATTGTTCTCAGAGACGCACAGTGGAAGGATAAGAGGCAATGAACACAAGAAATTCCAACACAATATAAGCAATTAAAAAAAAATCACCAGGAAAACGGTCAAACAGTGGAAGAGATGCCTATAGAGGTAGTGGAACCTCCATCTTTGGAGGTGTTCAAAACCTGACCAACATAGCCTTCAGTAACTTGCTCTAACTGTACCTGCTTTAAGCAGGAGGATGACCTGCTTCCAACCTAATTATTCTGTGATTCTGTTTCAAGTACAGAGGATGCAGGAAGCTTGAATGTAGGAGCAGGAGCACAAGACCGCTAGGTTTAATCACACTGTCTTGTATGTGACCAAGAGCTTTCTCAGGCCTAACGGCTACATGGGAAAAGGTAAAACCGGGACTCGAAGAACAGACAGACAAACCCAAATACTGACAATAACTTCTCACCAAATATATTCTGCAGTTTACCTTCAATTATATTATCAACAGTTTCAAATGACTGATCAACATTTCCTTGTTCTAATTTTCTTTTTGGTTCAAAGAATGAGTTGTGCTTTATAGCTTCCTGCAGTGGAGAAAAAGAGAAATAGGGTAGGGTTTTTTTAAGTATTTTATAGGTTCTCAGCTTGTTGTGGAATTTTAGTCTCAGGAGAAACACCATTATCTTCAGAGTTTTCAACTACCAGCTATCAAAGTCAATGAACAATTGTATTCCATCACTCTACTGTCACTGTTGGTGAGTTTGTGCACTCAGTTCCAGCAATTCTTTCCTGATGTATCTTGCGTTACTGATAAAGCAGTTTTTGAAGGAAATGCGTTCTGTTTATTCAACCTGCTCTTCCCTCATACATTAATAAGTGACAACGAGAGCACAGAGTAAGAATGAACCCCATCATGCAAACAGAGATGCCATTAAGACAGGAAGACATCACAAGGACTAAGTAAAAGTATAATCTATTTATTAAGTATGATTTGCTTTACTCGTAGTAAGACTTCAGTTGAATTTCAACCGTAAAGAAATATTAGTAAAATTAGCTAGTCATTAAAAAGAGACTACTCCTATTTTTACACCAGAGAGACTGTTCTGTTATACCCCATATATATTATAGATACAAGCTGTAAAGTGGCTACCAGAATTAATGCTGGTTCTCTGCAAATGTGTCCCTTGTTCCATTCATCTCTTAACACAGTGTTAGTCCATTTCCCCTATGACTCCCACATCACATTTCTGAAATATTCTAAATCCCTAACATGTCTCCCCTCACATTCCCACAAGACTTCCTACAGCTCCAGCCTAACTTTCTTAGGTTGCTAGCCTGACAACAGAAACAAAATGCCACAGATAATCAGGAGCTGATTGTTCAGGCAATATAAACACATTGATTACCAAAAGATTTATAAACATCCAGCATGCTCATTGCCTTTCCCCAATGGGAATATTAACTTATTTTCTGCTCTTATGTTTATTATTATGAAACTTGTGGTCCCTTAATAGCCTTGAGACTGTCACTTATCTATCACAAGTGGTCACAACCATCCAAAAGGTTGAAAAGTTATCGGTTAACTGGATGTTCATATTCTTCTTGTTTCCTTAGAAAATCATGTTAAAACAGCAAGTGTGTAAACTGCTTAATCCATTAATTATACAGACAAAACAATATAAAAAAGCAAGCAAAATTATGAGTACCTCAATTGTTAAGATGACTGGTTCCAGCTCTTCATACTCTATCTTCACTTTCGCAGCTGCTTGTTTGGCATGAACATCCGAATCCGCAACCACAGCACAGACAATCTGACCCACACAAACCACCTACAAAATACACATCGCTTAACAGAACAGTGGATTCAAGTTATTCCCATATGTGCTGCCGATACTCTTCTTTTTCCAAGAACCACTGTTCTTGTTTCCTTTTTCAGAATTTTGTTTTGGCTTAGGACCTTCATATTTTTTACATGAAGCTAAGAAATTATCAGAAATACCAGTATGACCGAGGAATCAAAGAAAACACAGTACTCAAAAATGGGTGATTTGGGAGTTTAGCTTTCATGGAAATATACTCTTCCCACAACTCAGATGGTTTTGTGAGGTCTAATCTGTGTTCTTCTGATTTATATATTTTTCTCTAGGCAGAATATAATGCACGTCAGCTATTTTGAAGTTGAAAAAGGAGTAGTGAAGAATTTACCTTGTTACATGCCTAAAGCAATTCCCTGATGTTCACACAATATAAAAATTCAAGTGTCAGCAACTAAAACTTCATCATAAAAATCTGAAGTAAAACAGTAAAAATTAAGAAAATTAGTTTTAAAAGACTCTAGTTATACCTTGTTTCTTGCAAATATCATCTCTGGATCACTGGAGTAGTAAAACTCATTTGTAGCTGGTACATCATTAGCTGTTATGACATCGAACACACCTGGTCCTTTTAGAGCCTCTGAGGTATCTAGAGATCTGATTCGGATATGGAAAATGTAATTACTTTTACAAAGCATTGCACAGAGGAAAGGAAAACACTACAGAGGTGTGTTTCTTGGACTGCCACATCTGCTTTTAGGTTCAGACACGTCTTTTCCTTCTATCTAGGGCATGTGAGTAAGTGCAGGTCAAAGGCAATTTAAAATTCCACTAACCCGCTTCATTTCTAGGAAATACTCTAGATGCAACAGGGAAATCACTGGCCCACTAGACTGCCCGAACTGCACTGACTTAATAAAAATCACTGCACAATTACGATGCTGTGACTGCAACTTTCTAAGCCCTCACAACCTACAGAGGTATAAAACTGATACAACTAAGCATTTACAAGCAGAGAGTTCATGTAGAGAACGACATTAAAAATGGCAAGACCCATATAAATGGAGAATGAATGGGTGTAGAAGGATCAGAAAGAATGGCAGAAGGTCTGTAAGAATGGCATCTTTTGATAGCACCTAGTTTAGCAGGTCATCAAGACACCAGCACATGTACAGGCATCTTGTCTGCACACCCAGATCAGAAAACAAAGGAGAGTGAATAAACCCTTCTGACTCGCAGAGATGAGGGTGATGTCAGCTCCTTGGCGGTACCAAAAAGGGGACATCCAAGCCCAGCATGTTATCACCAACATAAGAATAATCCCAGAAATATGACAAGGACTCTACAGGTAGCAATGCCAGTCCTTTCTGTCATCACAGTTAATCCTGACCAGACCACCTGGATACGTTTTGGTGCCTGGATGCTGGGCAGACAATTTGGATTGTGCATTGTGCTGCCTGAACATTGAATGAACTGCTAGAATATGTGCATCTTGGCTGTATAAAAACATACGTGAAACGTTTTCTTTCAAAATAAAATCCTCTTCCTACCTTCCTCTTCTACAAGGCCTTAGATGAGCTTTGCTACCTTGTCGCTGCAATACTGCAACACTTTCCTACGTTTTGAACAATTCTGTTTTTTCTTAATAGAGTTGGGATTTCAAAGCTTTGTTGCTGAAGCTGAATTTCGGAGCCTGCTTGCACTGCACAGTTCAGCACTTTGTGGAGGTATCTAGGCTAGCTCTAGGCTGGCTCATTGGCCAGAAACAGCCAGTAATACGGAGTGAGGTAAATCCAAAGCCTTCTACTGGAATATTGCTTCCAGAATTTGAGCCAGTGCGGGTACCAGGCATGCTGTTGTGTATACACATAGTTCATTAGTCTGTCCTAAAGATTTTTGACAACAATTCATAATAAGATTTTCTTCGAATACACTTTCAACACTTACACAATCTTAGCATGGGCTCTGGAACTAGTGACGACAACCAGGAAGAGCTCCCCATCGACCGAAGGAAGGTCGTCAATATAAACTGCTTCACCAGTGGCATGCTTAATTCCAGACAGGTGCATGACTGGCCGTCCTACAGGATCCTGTGGAGACTGACTTGGCTCTACGTCCTATACAAACAAAAATACACACCCCCACCCCAAACAGTTAAAAAACAAGTAGTCATGTTATTCTTATTGTACTCAGAAAATCAGATGAACGAACAACTGGCTTATCACCATCTGGTTCAATATTGAAAACGGATGTGGATGCAGGACCTGACTGCTGCTCCTCGCGATAGCTTCATTTTCTTTTCTTAAGGAGCCGTCTGAGAGCCTTGCACAAGTTTGTCTACTTGGACTTCTTTTTTCCTTAATCGTTCACATCAAGTGACGCAAAACACACTTCTTTTTCAGAAGAAGAGTCTCTCCCTTACTAATTGATGTCATGAAGCTTTGATAATTTTCCAAATGATTTTCACAAGACTCTGCTCTGTATTTTACCAGTGTCTGGTGATATACTTTGAGCTATTTACAGTCTTCCTCACTGAAAGATTGTAACTGATCAACGTAAATCAGGAAGAAAGTATTGTTTAAATATTTCCTTCCTAATTTTATTTCCTTGTACCTGCGTGTCAGTTAGTACCTTATTAACCTTATTTTGCTAAATCTTTCCTGAAAGCTAATTTGGCATTGCCAGTTAACTCTGCCACACCAACTAATTGTTTTCCAATTTCTGGGTCAGTGTTCGCGTTAACTTTTTCATCTTCTACATTTAGAACTAGTTAATTGATCGCAACTCGAAACCTTTTTTCTTTTATAGCTTCTAGCACACAAATGCTCTGGCTACACATTTCTACCTCCTACACTTTCTAGCACACTGTCTGCTATTAGCCCAAAGCCAAGAACAGATATTTTTCACTCAACTGCCTGAAGTTCCTCAGATGGCTGTCTCAGCCAAACCACCTCAACTTTTCCATTAGCAGAACAACCAAGTATTTATCTTTCAGGATATGCATTCTTTTTTCCTCTTAATTTCAAAAGCTTAACAACGTTCAGAAGAAAAACTCCAAACAAAAAGGACTTGCAAAAATTCGACAGAAATTTCAAGCGAAAAACTCTGAATTTTCTAGGTTTCTGAATAATTTCTGTTGCTCAGTACCAAATGATATGAGTAACAAATTGTTTTTTTCTGTTGTCTAGTCATTTTCTTGCAGCTGGGGAATAAACTGCTAAAAGTCATAAAAGAACCAGTTCCTTTGATCCTGGCCCCCTTTATAAGTCTGTAAGGTCTTTTTTTTTTTTTTTTTTGGATGACACCTCTGAAGGAAGCTGAAGGTGACTTGAACAGATTTAAAGCTAAAATGTTATTCTAAAAAATATCTGTCAATGAAAAAAGATGTTTTGTTATATTTTGTTTGAATTTTCTTTAGGTTTTCGAAAACTTGAGCTTTTTACTTGTATATTGAGGCTATCAAAATATCAAAAATCCTTGCAGGGTTTCCCACCATTTCCTCACAAGGGTGAGCTCCGGAAGACCAAAAGGTGCTCTTTGCTGCCCTCTACTGCTGACTTCTCTTTGAATACTCTTGTTAATTTTATCAGCTAAACATCACGAATTACATCTTGATTCTTAAATCTACAGCAAGACCTAAAAGCCCTCTGACATCTTGAGGAAAGTGTATCTTGAGACAAGAATACTACAGCGATCGCTACAGACTTTGGCTTTTCAATCTTTTTGATTTGCTTCTTACTTTTTCCCAGTTGGGTTGTACACTGCAACATGCTGTTGAAGCAGTCTGACAGCGGACTTTGTTCAACACATTTATCTTCCAAGAACTGTTCAGAACACAGGAGTATACCTTTATGAGTCTATTTTTGCAGACAAGGTTTTCCTAATTGAGATATAGTTAAAATCAACCACTAAGGTTGCCTTCAGTCCTTCAGGAACTTTGTGCCTGAGCTTCGAACAAAGGCTCATGCTTGAACTGTAACTTTCACCAAGAACAATCTTAGAACAAAATCACTTGCCTGGTATATTTGGATACTCTGGGGCATTTTGGTTTTGAAATC
This sequence comes from Trogon surrucura, assembly GCA_020746105.1. Classification (NCBI taxonomy): domain Eukaryota; kingdom Metazoa; phylum Chordata; class Aves; order Trogoniformes; family Trogonidae; genus Trogon; species Trogon surrucura. The sequence continues at coordinate 45,335,960 of CM036621.1, read as the reverse complement.
TTGCAGGACACTCCTACATTCCATAGGTATGGCGGGGTAGCGGCAAGGATCCTGAAAAGGAAGTGAATTACAACTAAAACTTAGATTTTGAACATTCCAACTAAAAAATAACAACTAAAATCATCAAATACAAACTCTTTATACAGGAAATTTCTTCAAGACTCACACAAGCTAGAAAGACTCTAAAATAACAATTTTAAAACAACGTAGAGTTTTGAGATTTCACTAAAAATACTGCAAAATATATTGGATTCAACAATTATACATGTTTAAAGTAAGCAACATAAAGCAGGGATAGTTGAAAGAGTTTTGTTCTGGGGTCTGGTCAAAACTGACTCAGAATCACTACGGGTAAGAGTAAATTACTTAGTAATGGTAATTAAGAGTGAAGAGCTCAAGGTAACATGGAAGAAAAAGGTGAAACGGGTATTTTTCCTCATAAGAACAGATTTAAGACAAAAAAAGAGTAAATGACATCTAGAACGTATTGGGAAGTGAAATTTTAGAGTCCTCCTCTCAGAGTCAGCAACTCATACAAGGAGGAGGGCTGGTCTAACACCTACAGTTGCTTTCCAAACCCTTTTTCTTGACTCCGCCTCTTCATGTTTTGAAGTACACACAGGTGGAATAAGTTTGTATATTTTTGATGTATGTTTTCTTTGGGCCCCAGAGCGCAATACTGACAAACTGTTGCATTAACATTATTCAATTTTTTTTTCAAGCCTATTGTCCAAGGTAAGGCTACCTGGGCACCTAGAAGCATCTCTCTATCAATCTCTTTGGGGGTTAAGCACTTACATTCTTCAGTAGATTTGAACCCCAAAGACAGTATTAGCACATTGTACAAATTGCAAGCATCACAGGTGGGAAAAAAACCCAACAACTTTCATTTGCTTGCACAAAAGCAGACAAGGAGAACTCATTTACCGTTGCATTTAGTGACTGCAACACTTCCAGGTAAAATCTGTAGAAGAAACTGACTATCAAAGTTTTCTTATAGTCTACGTTTTCACCACTGGCTAAGCCCAGAGGAGCCATTTCTTTAAGAACTAGTTTGCAAGCTTCATCCAACATTTCTTCATTCCAATGTCTGTCAGAAAGAATAACAGATGCCATCAGATCAAGACTCAAAAAAATATACAAATTGCAGTAATACATTTGTACCACAGACCACAAGTATAACCCTGCTCCTAATGAAGCCAAAATACCGATTTCAATAATGGCCTGTAATTTTGAAAACAGTGTAACAGAACTAAGGTCCCTTAAGTCAGTGGAACTGAGTGGTATGGTGGCCTTTTAAAAATAAATATATAAATAAAACCTGTTACAGCTTTAAAGCCAAATTAGCAGTCTTACAGATTATCGCTATTCTGCAGATACTTTCCTATATTTAAAGAAAAGTGGATAACGATATTGATGAAAATTGTAGATGCTTTCAAGGAATCTGATTAGTGCTGGATAGCTGTTACATTTTCTTGAAAGGATGTGTCCTTGAAGCATCTCAATACTGTCTATTCTTCATAGTTACACAACCCGAGATATCGAAATACAAATGTTACAACAAATTTAATAATGTAAAGCAGCAAAAAATGAGTACTTCAACTAGTGAAACAGTTGCATAATAAATGGTAAAGAGTTCAGCGGGACTCTGTTTAAATAAATGGTTTTATACTGCTTGAATTATTTACAAATTTTTTTCCTGCAGAACTTGGAAAGGTGCTGCAAAGTGGAAGAAAATGTCGGAGATTAACTTCAGAGATATCAGGTCTTGCAGATGAAGAGGTACTTAAAATGTCAAGGCTTGACTTGAGCTTCTAAGCTTATTGGAAACATCTGAGGTTCTCAAACTTTGTATCCATTGGAGCCAAACTGCAGGACTCATGAACACTGATACTAGGGGATTATCAAACCTATGGGATACAGCATCATTCACCAGTGCTCAGGTTCAGGTGCACAACTGACTGTGTGCACCTCATCCACCCATCTCACTGCTCTTATCTCTCTCTGCATACCTCACACCAGAACTGCACCCACATGCAGACTCCAAAATGTAACAATCCTGAAAAGTCCTCATTAAGGCTTGACGAGATATTTCATTTGAACACAGGTGGCATCAGCCGAGCAAGTCAAATCTTTCTCTACCTTCATGCTCCAAGAAAGTACACCCAAGCTATCAAAGTCCCTTTTTTCAGAGATAGAGAGAAGGTGGAGAAATTGTACCTTCCGATAAGTGTCCAACAGGTTTGTTTTGCACAGATTGTGGTTGAGACAGCACCTCCATAGAAAATGCTTAAATCCTTTATTATGTCTGTACCTTCTTCAAAAAGGACTCTCATCCCCGCATTAGTTATTGCGAGAGCATTTTCCCGTCTTGGTGCTTGTCGAAATGCAGAGACATACTCCCCCTGAGCAAGATCAGACAGAAGTGGGCAACCTGCAGATGTGTAAGTGTCTGGAGTAGAACTTGTTATTGCACTATGTGAAGCAAGAGAATAAGAAACAAAGTGAACAAAATAAACTTCCTGAGCATTCAAGACCATGTACTTCCTTCTCTTGACTTTTCAGTAGATGTACATCTTTGATTTTCTAGCAGCCCATGCGCAAGCTTCCACCATCTACACAGTTCAGACAACATACCAGTACTCAGGTAATGTGACCCATAATTCTCTCATAAAAACCCATTTCCACTCTTGCAAACACAGTACTAGTTCAGCAGTGTTTACAGAAGCACCATGCACATGTCCAATCTTACCTCATTTTAAGAAAAATCCTCAAGACATGACAATGCTTTACCTGCTTGATGCCAACCATAACACAGGCGAGCAGCCTGCTTTGGTAAGGATTACAGCACCTTGTCTGAGACCCCTTTCTGTCATGGGTCTAGGCAATTGCTACTGCCTCCATCAATTTAGGGTAAACTTTTGTCTGAATATCACTCCTTATATATCATCAGCTACCTGCCAAGTTGTGGGTTTTGGCTGAAACTGAGAGACAGCATGGCACTGACAGGATCAAACATCAGGACTTCAGAAAGTGAGCAGTAATGCTGTTACTCTAAAACATTGGAATTATGCCCCCTCCTGCTCTTTATTTCATAGTCTTTAACTCCGCATAAAGCAAATCTAAGCAAACTAGCAACTTACCTTTTTAGAATGGGGAATACAGACAGAGACTAAGACCTCTTCCGATGTAATAGTATTGTTATTGACTCCACCTGCAAAAACATCACTCAAAGGAATCTGTCGCTCTCTTCCTAAAACAAAAAAAATCCCAAATGCAGAAACTTCTGTATAATTGTACGATTAACATACATCATTCATCATTAAACAATAACATCGACAGGTATTTTTCCTTTCAATGCCAAGCTACACAGGAAGAAGTATCAGAAGTCACACAGTCTAAGTTTTTGTGTAACTGCTTCAAGAAATCTTGGCTCAGAAACATTCCTTAAAGAACATGTGTTTCAGGGTGTTAAGTGGAGTATTACATGGTCTGAAATGGCAACACGCACTCTGTCTGGATCGAGGGTGAGAAGGACAGAAGGCACCTAGAAGGGAGAGCATGCAATTCCAGGCCATCAGATAGCTCGTGTTTACCAGCAATTTCACCAACCTTTCAATGGTAAAAAAATGCAGAAGAAAAGGAGCAGGTAGAGAAGAGTATATATACAGTGATGGAAGGAAGCTGAGGAAATGGGCATAGAAAAAGGTGCTGGACCAGTGGCTCCTGTATCAGAAGTGATTACCAGTGAGGAATGAGAACCCAGAGTTCTTCTGACGGCCAGAGTGTGATTGAAAACCAGGACAAAGCACCAATTACAGAAAAAAAACTACTGGGAAAGTGGGGAGGTAGTATACAGCTACTCAGACTGTGAAGTTTTATGAGTGCTTGTAGTAATTCACTGCCCACAGAGGTACATGTGATCTGGTTGGTCTGAATGCTTACCCTTGGCATAAGAATCTTTGACATGTTCTCTGTTTGCTAATTGCTTCTCTTGCGATCTTGCGTGAGAGTGGGAAAAGGCTTCCTTAGTTACCTGCTTGTATTTCGTCTCTCCCCATACACTAGGGTCCTGTACCTCTACAGGTACAGACACCACTACAGACACAGGCGATCTCCTCTTACCTCTTGAAGCCAGGCGAAGCACACAGTTGCTGGCTGCCAGAATAGGATTCAAGTCAGAGGCTGGTTTCCTACTTACGATGTTTCCACCTAATGACTTGAAACAAAGAAATTGGTGTCACTTTTCTCCATCACCTTCACATTTTTACGTTAAATGACAGTACAACATGTATATAACATTTTTATGTATTGAAAGCAAAAAAAAAAAGTATTTATAGAAAATTCACTGCTAAGAACTGAATTAAAAATCAAGTTTTACATGTCAGGAGTAATTTCATGCTTATTACAATTTGTGACAGTTGTTATTGCAAGTAACAGACAACATACAGCAACGTTTCTTATCTGTTCTCCGCCCAGAGTTCTTAATTGCTGCAAGACAGCACAGAAAACCTTTGTCTTCTCTTCAGGGAACTCTGAGATTGCATTTGTCAAGATGTCTTGCACTAGAGAGAGGCTGCAGGCAGCTCCCAGAGTTAACCCTGTAACCGAAAGATTAGAAAGCATAATGTGTGCACTGCTTTACTGCCTGGGTCTTACACTATGTTCAGACTGTAGAGCTGGGACTGCTCACGTGGAATACGGGCTGATGTAAAGAGAGGGGCCTCTAAATATTAAAGGGACTGTGACCTTTCATTTCAGGAGACTGAGGGTGAAATTTCATGAAATGATGAAATTGAGCTAGCTCATCACTTCTACTAAAAGGGAAATTGCTTCTGTTTCCAGCTGTCCATTGCAGCCGCTTCCCTTGCAGCAACTTTGACTGAGTAAACGTTTAGGGAATGTTTCACCCGGAGGTGAGTCAGATTGAAAAGTTTTTCAGCAGGCTTTTCCTAGTTGAAACCACGATTTTCATCATAGCTGGATGTTGTTTTGCATATGTACATTCTAGTTATTTTCCTAAGGCATGGGTGGGTAGTATTTGTTAAAAAAAACAAAACCAAAACAAACAGTCCTAACACTGAATACAATATTCTTTTTCCCACTAGAAAAACAACCTGAAACTATATGCATTTCTTTGAGTAATTATGTTTTAAGATTACACTTTCATAAAAGGAGTATTTTAAAATGCTAAACAGTACCTTTTTATTCAAAATTATTAATAGACTTCATGCAATGTGTGAATGTTTTGAATAAACACTGGAATTCAATGAAAAATACGTATCAAAACATATATAATTTTAAATGCCTTTTAATGAATCAAGTAAAGCAATACTAAATTGTGTGTATACAAAACAAAAATTTAACCAAAATGTGTTTTGCATTTAAATCTGACTAAAGAGAGGAAATTCTATTTCTCAAATGTGTATCATTTTAGAACCAGCAGGTCTCACTTTCCCCTAGGTTTTATTTATAGCTTTTTTTAAAGCAGTAAACATTCTCCCTGTTTCTTTCCAATTCTCAATTACTTTTCAGCTAAGAACTAACTAGTCACTGACTAGAACTGCATGATTCATCTGAAATAGCAGAGATATTATAAATGCAATGACAGAACTGTTAAATACAATTTACTACTTCAAAGGAGTGGCTTCAGACATACAGAAAGTAATTGTCATCAGATATAAGGTTTGGCTTCTCTTGAAACTTTGGCAGTAAACTTGCACAACATAATTTATATTTAATTAATTTAGGCTATCATTGTAAGTTGAAATCTATTCCTTGCTATTTTTAATTTCAGTAGAATTGATTTAAAAACTAAAACCTAGTCTAACTAAAAAGACATCTACGCTTCTTTTGAATATATAAATTGAGGAACAAAATTTTTACCCCACTGTTATGATGGAGAGTAAGATTAGTTAATGCATATTAGCTTTGCCAGCTCAATCACAGTCTTTTTTCCTACACAGACTAGCATGTGATGTTGCTAACACTCTCTGTGGTTCCATATGGGCCTCTCTCTGCTCTACAGCATAGCACAGTACCAAGATCACAAAGCAAAAACCGCATGGCTTCGCACCACAACCATTAGTACCAGAACACAGAATGTCCGGGCTTGGAAGGAACCTCCTGCCAGAGTAGGATTGCCTAGAATAGGTCACACAGGAACGCATCCGGGCAGGTTTTCAAAGTCTCCAGAGAAGGAGTCCTCCCTGGGCAGCCTGTGCCAGGGCTCTGTCACCCTCACGGTGAAGATGATTTTCCTAATGCTTTTGGGGAACCTCCTATGTTCCAGCTTGAACCCACTGCCCCTTGTCCTGTCATTGGACATCCCTGAGAAGAGCCTGGCTCCATCCTCCTGACACTCCCCTTTGACATATTTATAAACATGAATGAGGTCACTCCTCAGCCTCCTCTTCTCCAGGCTAAAGAGACCCAGCTCCTTCAGCCTTTCTTCCCCATCATCTTTGTGGCTCTGCACTGGACTCTCTGAAGCAGTTCCCTGTCTCTCTTGAGCTGAGGGGCCCAGAACTGGACACAATATTCCAGGTGTGGCCTCACCAGGGCAGAGCAGGGGCGGAGGAGAACCTCTCTTGACCCACCAGCCCCACCCCTTCTAACACACCCCAGGATGCCATTGGCCTTCTTGGCCACGAGGGCACATTGCTGGCTCATGGTCATCCTGCTGACCACCAGGATTCCCACGTCCCTTTCGCCTATGCTGCTCTCCAGCAGGTCAGTCCCCAACCTGTACTGGTACCTGGAGTTGTTCTTTCCCAGGTGCAAGACTCTGCGCTTGCCCTTGTATTTCATAAAATTTCTCCCTGCCCAACTCTCCAGTCTGTCAGGTCTTGCTGAATGGCAGCACAGCCCTCTGGTGTGTCAACCACGCCTCCCAGTTTTGTGTCATCAGCAAACTTGCTGAGATTGCACTTTATCCCCTCATCCACATTGGTGATGAATATATTGAATAGTACCGGTCCCAGTACTGACCCTTGAGGCACTCCACTAGATACAGGACTCCAACTAGACTCTGTCCCATTGACCACAACGCTCGAACAACTAGAATAACTAACCTTACAATATTATGATTAATTGGGTCCAAGATAATATTGCACTGTGAAACAAAGACAAAATTGTGTCCTGCACTGGGACAGTCGCCACAGCCACCTTGACCTGGGAAAGAGCCACACACGCTTAGGAATGAGTTGCACAGCACTTGACACCTTCAGTGCTACAGAACAGAGCAGCACCTCTTGCTGCAGAGGGATCTCCTATGGCTGAACCAAGTAAAGTCTACTGACCGTCATCCGCGCATTTCACCACATTCAGATCTGGGATCCTTGCAGGAGCAATAACAATTGGATGGAAGATGCCTCTAAATTTCATCTCAGGTCCTACCAAACAGGAACAGACATAGACAAAAGACATTTTGCATAATGACAGCTCCAACATAATGGAGCGCAAGCTGAAGGATGAAAATGCAAAGAGAATGATAAAGATAGCTCCATGCCAACACACACTGGAACTATGGCAACAGGAGCCACTCTGCTTGCATACATACCCACACCTGTGTTCCCAACCACAAGAGGTGCTTCAGGGTGGGCAGCTTTCAGATCCAGTAATTCATCTAAGCTTACAGGAGAAATCCATGTCATTCGCTCCCCATGAAAAACCAGAGTTCTTTTTGGTTGATTTTCAGCCATTCTCTGATAGGGAATATGGCAGATTTAAATATTTAGACATACAGGACAGGCGCAAGGTCTAACAGATGCCAAACTGAAAGTCAAAAGAAGTTCTCAAAACACTGGCAGTTCTACTTAATCCTTCACATCTGGACAGAAATAGGACTGTTACAGTGGCTCATTGGATAGCGGTGAACTTCTAGACTGTGCGCGTGAAACATCTTCAATCAATACCAAGGGGGTAATAAACAAGAATGATAATGAGTAGCCCCCAAGCAAAAAATGTAGGAATGGAGCCTGCAGCTGCTGCAATTATTAGAAAAGTGATAAAAAAATACATAAGGAGGTGTCTGCCCACTCAGCTTGCTTGGAGGCCACCTCTGGCAGCAGCATCCCTTTCCAGATTGAGCACGCATGTGGGTGTCTCTGGTTGTTACAGCACTGTTCACTGATCATTTGGAAACAGCTTGTGAACTAGTGGTGGCACAAATACACAGTCAAGAACCCCTGGCCCACAGTTATCAACCTTTCCGTGCACCTAGCCAACCACTTACAGAGAATTTGGCTTTGAATCTCTAGCCAAGCAGTTACAGAGAATTTGGCTTTGAATCTCTAGCCAAGCAGTTACAGAGACTTTGGCTTTGACAATAATGCAAAGCAAACAGCTTTCAGTTTTTCTAGGGCAAATACCACTGTCAATAATTAAGAACGTCCAACACTTTCTATTCCAGCTGCTTATGTTTGTCAGACTTTAATCACTGGGGCTAAACACTCCCCAATCTGGGTAGCTGAGACTGACATTTTGACAGAAAAGAGCAACAAAACTATTCAGTCACAAATGGGGAAAATGCATTGTTTTGCCAATGTTAAGGTGTTTTTGCTGTTCAGTCTCTTGAGAAGCATTTGTATCTTCAGGTGCTTCACTGAAAACCCAGTTTAGGTTACTTCTTCATCTTCTCACCTAATACCTAACTCGGCAACCTCATTTTCCCAGTGTGTAGGTTTTTTTTGTATGCAGATATTCAATAAGCTCACTGGAAAAAAAAAAAGGAATATAATTTTGGATTTATATTAAAATGATATAACATTTCTTCTAATGAACTACTGTTAAGCAGGACTTCAGAAGGAGTTCTGAACTACGGAGTACTAAGGAAAAGACAGAGATAAAGAATAGCCTATAAGCAGCAAAAATTACCATTAGTTCTGGAGGAAATATAAGCTCCTGGGTGGGATCTAAGGGCTGGAATTCTTCCATTGAAAATAGTCTGGTGGAGACCTTAAAAACGAAGGAAACAGCAAAGAGCAAGAAATTTCTTTCATCATTAATTCCATCCCAGGAAAAAAAAAAAGCAAAACTAAAACCAAACTGTGAGGGTCCCACTGAAGCCAGTAGAAAATCAGTAATTCTATTACCATTTGGATTTGATGCTGAATTACCATTGCATCATTTGGAGCTGCTGAGGTGAAGAAGGTGTTCATAACAGTTTCTTAAAATGCCCTGCTAACACAAATGCCAGTGTAGAGGCAAGAAACTGAAAGACTAAGCACAGGCTTCCTGTAGTCCTACTGTAAGTAGCTGATTCCATGCCATCCCACTACTCAGAAACCAAACAAGTAGGTCAGATATTATTGAGAACAAAGTCCGTTGATTGCCTTGATAAGAGATTTCACGCACAATTACAATCACAACTGCTTTTTAAGAAGGTATCTGTTCTTCAGATTCAAGTCAGCAGTCAGAGTCCTAAGAGATCAGCGGTTACATTCAGACCATCACCGATCATTAATTTAAAACAATTTCGGATGTGCCCTGATTTCTTGCACAGTATGATGGTCACTGTATGAGTAGAGCTGAGACTGTTGGTATTTCTGGACTTGAAGAACTGCTCAAATCTCAGCTCAGAATATTCAAACCACCTTATACCAACTATTTGCCACATTTTCGTCTCCTCATACAAATATACACAAAGAATCCTTAGTTTTTATAAATATCTCCAAATTTCCTGTGAGGAATAATAAAATGTCTTATTTTATAAATAATACTAGGCAAGACGAATATAGTGGAGGATAAAAATGGCAGAGTATACTGCATTTATATTAATTACAAGAAAAAAGCCATACAATATTGTTTCTCTAAGTTTTATATCTCAATAGGACAGGTAAAATACTTAAAACCCTACCTTCTCTTCCTTGTCAAACAAATCATCTTCCTGATCCAAGCAACACTTTCCATTTGCTTTCCTTTGACAACAAACAGATTCCTGAAGTTGGAATATTACAGTAGTGAAATATTGTCCAGAATGGCAATGAGTTAAAGCCCGCTTCAGCTGATAAGAGCATCAATTCTATTTTGCTACAGTTCTAGATGGAGTTTAATAATAAGCTAAACTGGAAGGATTATTTGTTGAAGAAGTGATATTCAAAAATAACTTAGAATGATTGGATCTCAAAGTCCTTAACACAAAATAATTCACACTATGTGAAATTCAGTTGACCTTGTGAGAGCACACACAGATGGTGTGTATTACTTCTTTTACCCACTGTTCACTCTCCCATTTCTTTCACTGTAGGTTTCCAGCATGCTGCATTACATGATCAATTACTAAGAACACTGTTGCAGATCCTGCTTTTACTTATGTCAGTACCTTCGTAAATACATGGAGCTACTTCAGATTACTCTTCATAATCCAATCTAGACACCAATTTAATTTGAGTTAATTTTTGTAATGTGTTTGGCCACTATATACCTTACTTGGACGTACATCTTGTAACAGAGGAAAGAGATGATCTTAATGAAAATCTTGATTGTTTGCATACATACATGCACCAACGGGCACAAACTAGTGTTCCTACCATCACTACTTACCTTACAGAAGGTTTTACAGGCATCTAAGATTGGCCTGTATCCAGTACAGCGGCACAAGTTCCCTGGAAAAAAGAAATCAGTAAGAAAAAGCTTTGTTCTAAAACTTTAAAATGTTCATGGGCTTTGTGTTTTTGGAGCTTAAGAAGTATTAGCTCTTTGAAAGAGAAAGAAGACCAGTGTCACAAGACCTAGGACCCAGTAGCTCCTGAGGAAAAAGACTACTGTTCCAAGAGGAGTATGGAATACTTGAGAGCTACACTAAAGTGAATCCTGACTACAGGTTAGTATGCAGGTAATTTGCACAATATTCTTCACCTACTCAAAATTATTTTCTTCTTCCCCCTGACTTATTTTGAATAGTGAAGAAGGTTAGTATCACACCTCCACCTAAGTCTAGGACAAGTGGAAGTGGACTCAAGTTGTGCCAGGGGAGGTTTAGATTGCATATTAGAAAAAAATTTCTTTACAGTAAGAGTGGTCAAGCATTGGAGTAGGCTGCCCAGGGAAGTGGTGGAGTCACTACCACTGGAGGTGTTCAAAAAACATTTAGACGTGGGATTTTGGGTCATGGGAGTCTTGGTTTGAGGGCTGGACTTGATCTTAGAGGTCTTTTCCAACCTCAATGATTCTATGATTCTAAGTTCACCTCATAGTAACAGGAAACGCCTTTGGCACCGTGACTCTAGAGCACAAGAGATGACATCCACCTGCAATAAATGCTCACTCTTTCCCTTAGAGAAGATGGTCTGCATCTCTCTACCTTATCTGTCTTATTCCTACCACAAACAGGCTCTCCGGTGAGGCCTACGACATTCTCAACTCCCAATGTAAAGGGATCTCAGAGACATTCAGATGCGGCTACTTGTCCAATAAGACATTATTTTTGAACATCTGAAGCACTTCAAAAGACACATAAGGGGATGTTTTGAACATAGAATCATAGAATCATAGAATCATAGAATGGGCTGGGCTGGAAGGGACCTCAGAGAACATCTGCCCCTGAAACAATCCACAGCTCCATGCTTCACTTTCCAAGAGAAAAGAATGACAGGGAATACACGGCCTGTATCCAGCACCAACTCTGCTGGGAAGCACAATTTGTACAGCGTACACACATACATGCAGGCATGTGTACCCACAGACATGCATTCACATACACAAAGACATCAAGGAAATGGTTCAAGAACATACCTACAGATTAAAAATTGGTAATATTTACCAGCCAGAGCTGCAATCATTTGCTCTGAAGTTGGTTCTGGGTAGTTTCTTAACAAAGTGTATATGGACATCACTATTCCAGGGGTGCAGAAACCACACTGGGAGCCATGGCACTTGGCAAGCCTTTCCTGAAATGAAACACCACAAACAGCACTCCTTTCTGCACACATCACCATTCTAATGAACTCTCTCAAACAGCAGATGCCATACTAAATGTTGTCTTCATAATAAATCAGACTTTTTAAGTAAAAAAAATTAAGCAATCTTGAATATAGCCCAAAGAGAGCACAAGCCTGATCCACTTCAACAATTCTTACATACCGATTATTTCATCAGGCTGCCAGTATTAAAGCAAGATTCATTATGAGCCACATCTCATCAGCCTTGATCAGCCTACCCTCAGAAACCTGTGTTGTGTTCTGCCATCATTTGGCAGGGAGAATAATCACCACATGAAATCCCCACACCCTAAAAGCACTGCCACTTGAGCCAGCCCATAAAAATGAAGAAATCAGTAATCCTCTTACACAGTGATATGTCCTCTCACCTGAACCGGATGAACCCTGGTTTTTGTACTTCCAACACCTTCCACTGTGGTCACCGCTGCACCATACAAGGAGCAAATGGGAAGCAAACACGCATTTGCCGAATAATGTCTTTGGAACACAACAAAGAATAATGAACATGAATATTAATTGTATTACAAAGATGCATATTATTTTGCAGTCAATCAAGACATAATCGGTACTTAGAAAGCAGTCATTACCATAATTTGGAATGAGAAGAGAACAAGCTTTATAGAAGAGATCACTTACTAGCTGTGTCTCTTGTCCCCAGTATAAAACTTGTCTCTATGAGGCAGTTCTGGAGAATTTATATCTTCCTTAATACTTCAGAGTCTATTTTAATTACCCTCTTGTCTCTCCTGACAACAACCAACCTGTCAAGTGTGTTTTGGAGGACTAAGATGGTGAAAGGAAGGTTGGTGTAGTCATTTGAAGGAAGTAAAGAATTACTGCTGACCCAAAGGGAATTCTGATGTAGAATAAATATTTCCTAAATAGGAACAACATACCAAAATGAAAATTCTTCAAAGTTTTTCATCATTGGCAATAAAATGTTTTGGCTTACTACAGTTTAGATGTTTCAAGTGTCATTCCAACTGTTTTAATTTCGACTCTTATAATAACCTTAAACATTATCATTTGCAGTGCATTCCAGTGTGATGCCATTGTCAAAAGGAACAACTGAAACATCTTGATTTTTTCCTAACCTAAACAAATATTCAATTAACAATGACATGTTAGCACCATGTAACAATTTGACTGGAGTTTTCTCAATTTAAAAGTAATTTATTTCAGTTTTCAGCTTAATCAAACTCTGGGTTTGAGTTTCAAAGTCCTTCTGTTTGTGAGGGAGTTCAGGACTAAAGGGCTGGTAAGGCTCAAACTCCTGCCTGTCCTACAGCAACATCAGTCAAGTGACAGAGCTGCAGGTGGGAGTCACACTCCGGGGGTCAGTACAAACAGTGACAAATGTACGCCTCCCACAGAGAAAATTCCTTGCAGGAGCTGTCAGCACATATGAGCAAATGAATCATTTGAGCATGGTATTTCAGCAAATTTACAATATAACTGAATGAACAGTATTTTTTACAGCATTTTCTTTTGGATTAAAGCGACCCTTTGGATTCTTTTACTATGAAGTACAGATTTTACAACTTTGTTTTTATAATTTCATATCTGGAAGTGGTATCTACAGTGAGAAAATTTTGTGTGGCTTTCAAAATATTCTCTTAAGGATACCGTATCTTCTTCAAAGCTGGCTCGTATGTTGATATCATCACTGTGCAGGCACCACAGCCACCTCCTCCACAGCCATACTTAGTTCCTGTAAGACGGACTGAAAACGCTGTCATTAGGGAAAAAAAAAAATCAGGTTTCATTCTGGTCTTTACTCTGCCAAAAAGCTTGAGGCCACCTTTTTTCCTGAACTGCTAGGGAACATAAAATGGGTTTGGTATGATAGCATATGTATCAGACTCCTTTCTGTCTTTAATGAAAATTTTCAATGAAAATAAGATTGAAGCTAACAAACAGCATGATCAAAATCCTGCTCCCAAGAAAACAGAAAACTTGATTCTGACCTCTTTTTGAAGAGGAATAAGTTGGGACAGAAAGAGGAAGTAAAAATTAGTTTTCCAACTGAAAATATGAAAGGAAGAAATGTGTAATGGGCAGAATAGCTACATACTTGAAGTTCCAGTGGAACACCAAAACCAATATCCCATTTTTTCCCAGAAGGCCCCTTTATAGTCAGGATATTAACCTCGTATCCCATTTGAAAGATCATACTTATGAGAGAAGTGGTCATTTCTATGAATCTGGAACAGTGGCCAATCTGAAGCTTACATAATATTCTACAGCCAGCAAAGGAAGACATCTCATTTCCTCCTCCTCTTCTGTTCTCCCTCTTCCCAACATTATGTGCTCCAAAACCCAGGCCTCTTCCACCAAGGCTTTTCTTCAACAGTTCCTTCCACGAGCTGACTAATGACACACTGATTAGCAACCAAGTCCCCAGATCCACCTGAAAGCCTCTGTTTTTCCTGGGTTAGTTTTCTGCTGGCCTACTGAGGATAATCAGTACACAGAGAGGTCTGAGGAACTCCACAGTTGGCACAAGTGCTGAAAGGGAATAGTATACCAGGAGCTGGGAATAATGGAAGGGACACAGGCCTTGTTCTTTTCACACCACATCATCAAAAGAAAAAACTGTTTGTCAATGTGAGAGTTAGCATTCTTCAGTTGCACTAAAGCTTTGAGACACATCTATTGTTTAAGGTCTTACTAAGTTCTACCACTTTTTCCACTGTAAATCACTTTACTGAGCCCTTTTGCAGACATCCTAACCTGTCAGATAGAGCAAATATGTTTTAAGATACAGTTTCTTCCATTCTTGCACTTACATTTACTTGTTAATTTGCAACGAGCCTTTCACTTATTAACAGTGGTCTAACATGCCAATTCCGATGGCTCTTAATCTCAGAAAAAACCATGACAGGATGCTTAGGGAGGTATTATACCGTACCTTGCAATTATAAAACACGTGACTGGCAAATGCTAAAGTTCCTCATGTTCACTCAGGCAATCATTTCACCATGTAAAGGGTCTGACAACATAGTGTGAGATATTCCTGTCCTACGTTTTTGTTCCCTGACATTCATTCTTGTCTCTTTACTAAAGATCATAGCTGTCCCCCAGCTATGTTAACTCAACTCTGTGTGGAGGCTTGCTGCAAAAAGGGGCAGTTCCTCTACCTGGCTGACAAAGTAGTCTCAGACATGGCTGGGCAGGTGCACCTGGAGTTCCCTGCAGACATTCAACATCAGGCTGGACCGGGCTCTGAGCAATCGGATCCAGTTAAAGATGTCCCTGCTCACTGCATGGGGGTTGGACTACATGACTTTAAAGGTCCCTTCCAGCCCAACAGATTCTATGATTCCAAGATCTCAGGCAATTGCACACCACCATACAGATCTAAGCAACAGCGGGCAGGAATGCTACTAGCTGACATTTAAATTGTTTGGTGAAACCAGTTAGCTCCTGAAAAAAAGTTAATCTTATCCTCATTTTATAAGCAACGTACAATTATGCAGAAAAGTTAAGTGACTTGTCAAGATGTCAGAGAAGAATTACACTACCTCACTCACCAATGCACTTTAAACAATGAAACACAACTCCTGTGGTAGGGCTGGTACTGAGCTGCTTGTTGGGCGTAGGTCTCTTCTCCCAAGTAACAAGAAGTAGGACAAGAGAAAATGGCCTCAAGTTGCAGCAGGGGAGGTTTAGATTGGATATTAGGAAAGATTTCTCTACTAAAAGGGCTATGAAGCAGTGGAACAGGCATCCCAGGACAGTGGTAGAGTCACCACTCCTGGAGATAAATAAAAGACATGTAGATGTGGCACACAGGGACATGGTTTATCGGTGGACTTGGCCATGTTAGGTCAGCGGTTGGCCTCAATGATCTTAAGGGCCTTTTCCAAACCTAAATGATCCTATGACTCTAGTTTGTATAGTCTGATGGAATCTGAAGTTGTTCAAAGTACTGAAGAATAATTTCATAAGCATCACAACTACAACAACGTATCATCTCCAGACTCCTCCTCCTGACTGACCAGTAATAAACATGTTTTGTTGGAAGTTTTCCTTTGAAACAAATACAAAAACTCTCTTCCATGTGAATTCTGTAGTACACAGCACATTATTTACCCTGTGGGGTTAAGATTCATAAGACAGCCTACGAAGCTGCAAAAAGGAGAGATTCTGTGCTTTCCCACCTTTGGTCCTGGCTGTGAGTCTCTACACAGGCATTCAGAATATTACGCAACAGCTTCACCAACAGGAGGCATAAGTTTGTGGCGCAGCACATTTTGGACACCTCCCAAGGACAGCTGCGAGCAGACACAAGGTCAGGCCTCTGAAGTGGTGAAAAGAGGAAAACATCAGAGCAAGAACTGCACACTATGTATCAACCCAGAAAGACCGAGCTGTGGACTGAAAACAAGACAGGAGGAAAGAACCTTGTCTGCAAAGACAGCACTGGCAGGGTGAGAGCTCTAGCTCTTCCCAGCTTCTGTCTTGTCTAACTAATACATTTTTTTCTTCTGTTTAAAATCGTGCTTGTTCTTAAACTTCTTTTTTAAGAAAACATAGATTACCTCAAAATATCAGCAGACTCAGCGTCTCATCACAAAATTTTCCCTTTCTTGGGAGAAAGACACTCCTATTCCATCAAGCTTCACGTATACTGACCAAAAGATTCTTAGGTTTCTTTATGGGGGGGTAAAGGGGAGGAACACAGATACAGACATATACACCACGCCTTATGGCTTAATTTTGTTCAGGAAACCAGGCTAAAAATACAGCAGCTCACTGAGGAGTATTTGGCTAAAGAAAGACATTTCATTTAATGAAATGACATTTCATTTAATAGGCCCCTCAGTTCAAGAAGGACAGGGAGCTGCTTGAGAGAGTCCAGCGCAGAGCCACAAAGATGGTGAAGGGAGTGGAGCATCTCCCTGATGAGGAAAGGCTGAAGGAGCTGGGTCTCTTTAGCTTGGAGAAGAGGAGGCTGAGGGGTGACCTCATTAATGTTTATAAATATGTCAAGGGGGAGTGTCAGGAGGATGGAGCCAGGCTCTTTTCAGCGGCGTCCACTGACAAGACAAGGGGCAATGGGTGGAAGCTGGAACACAGAAGGTTCCATAAAAATATGAGGAAAAACTTTTTCACAGTGAGGGTGCCAGAGCCCTGGCACAGGCTGCCCAGGGAGGTTGCGGAATCTCCTTCCCCGCCTGGATATGTTCCTGTGCGCTCTACTGTAGGTGGTCCCGCTCTGGTGGGGGGGTTGGACTAGATGATCTTTGAGGTCCCTTCCAACCTCTAACATTCTGTGATTCTGTGATTTAATATGGCTGTTCTATCTTAAGGAAGTCACAACTTCCTTAATCTCGTAAATCATCTTTTAATTGCCATTTATAAGAATTTTGCTCAAATAAGGCTTTCAACTGAGCGGCTTAAGGCAACAGACAAGAAAAGGATACGTCTCTTTCGCAGATAAGACAAGAGCATTTGTTCAGGATCAGCATTTTTCTCTATTATCTGCAGTAAGAAATAAAAAACAAAGTTTAACTAAGAAACCAAGGCTTTTCAAAATTCAGGACACAGACTACACTCCCACAAAGCCAGAAGAGAATCCTTCTCTGGTTCCCTCTCACAGAACCAGATTAACTGCCAAAGACCACAGAATAATTTGAGGTCCTCTGAAAACTCCTTCTCAGAGGGGTATGTTTCCAGGAAAGAAGTGCCAAGAAGTACCACTTTGCAACTACTAAAAGTAACAGCTGCTCAGTGAAAGGTCATATTGAGGGAATACGCCTTCAACTACACTAAAAATAAAAATGCAAGAGAACTTTGCTACAATAGAGGCAGCATAGCATAAAGAATAATTACTTGCAGGCTTTAGAGCCTCCCTGGCACCTGAACCTACTGCAACAGGCATGAGAGGAAGCCTGTAAGGCTCAACAGCAGGAACCAGTTTTCCTCTATCTTTAGTTATATAAACTTTCACTTGCTGTGACAAACAACAGAGAGCAACAGAAATGTCTACATTCTTGATCAGTTACGGTATTTCTTATACCATTGCTTAGAATCAACTGGTTTGTTCCAGTTGCATTGAATCAACAATCAGTTACATTTTGTTCTTGAAATATTACATGTTGGCCAATAGTCTGTATTTTGGCACCTGAGTCTTGCTGACTTTCTGTCATGCTTCTGAAGATCTGGTATCATCTGATACCTCTTCTCTGATACCATCAAAGATAAGAAGCCAAGCACGTACAACTGCAGAACTGCTTTACTCACCAGACAAATTGCATGCCCGGCTGACAGCCTATTTTACTTCTGACACATTTTTCTGCCCGAACGCAGCAAAGCTCGCTAAATTGCTGTACAGAGAAGAGTGTTAAGCCAGCTCAAGTAATACTTGGAGGCTGGTTCGCTTCTTACGCAGCAGGAAAAGGATGGGAAGGAATACTTCGGAAGGCTCGTGTGAGGAAAAAGCCTGAGGAAATTAGATCTGTGCCCACAGCCTTCGGGGCTACTTCTGGAACGGCAGCCCCCCCTTCCCCATGCGCTCTCCGGGCAACACTTACCTTCCTCCCGTTCACATAAAACACGAGCCCCTCGGCCCCCGCCGGCCCCGCCGGAGCCATGGTCCCCGGCCCCGGAAGCAGGAGCGGCAGGAAGCCCCGGAGGAAGCCCCGGGCCGGCGGGCTTGGCCAGTGCCAGCGGCCGCCCGGGGCGGTTGCGGGAGGGCGTACGGTGCGTTGGGACACGAAGCCGTACCTATCTCACGCTTTCTCCAAGGACAGAGCAAAGCGGCGACATTGGCAGCGTGACCTGTTGTCACGTTCTGATAATAAAATCTCCAAACGTAATTACTGTGATAAAACGCAATGTGGTGATCAGGAGCCCAACGGGAATTTGCAATCACAAAATAATCGTAAGTAACTTCCAGGGACTGTAGGTATTTATAAGGGCTACTTGTGCAAGCAAGGGTTTATAGAATCATTAATATTTTCCTGCTTAAATATATAGAATTAATTTTCCTACAAATTCTGAGACAATCTTTCATTTGTAAGCTAAAATAGTAAATGAAAGGAAAAAAAAAAGGTGGAATAAACATGAGAAAAAGCAACTTTGAAGCTATAAAAAGAAGTTCAAATTACCTTATCACCAGCAAAATAATCTTAATCCCTGTGACAGCTACAGATTAATTTTTATCTCAAGTACTGTTACCTGTCTTTCCATCTCTTTCCTGACAAAAGCTTCTAATATATCAGCTGATCTGGTAAAAGAAGCACATTTAGTGAGGATTTGACAGCCAATATAACATTATTGATGCATTACCTAAACCAAGCAACTGTTTTGCAGAACAATTAAAAGAACTGCATCCCAGAAAACACCAAAGTAAATTTTCTCTGTGTCTAGAACATCTATGTGAGCAACAGTGAGGATGGAGAAAACCAGGAAAGAAGGGCAATAACAACATCATTTCAGAGTTACTTAAATTAACTTCTATGCATTTTCGGGTCCTCTTCTTTATCCCTTGTTCCTTTAAAATGTATCTATACAAAAAGAAATGAAAAGAACTAAGGCATGAAGCCTTAGGCCCTATACTTTTATTGAAAATGACATGCTTTTATTTGGAACACCATTAAGAGTCTTGCTGGTATCACCTGAAGCTGTATGGAACAGGACCTTCACTGAAAAAAATAATTAAGATCAGCTCCAAAAACTTGTTTGTTGTTTTTCCTAAGAAAATAAAGTATGTGATTATTTCTAGCTTTCAAACCAAAGGTAAAAGAGAGGAGTAACCATTTAAAAACCACGGTTTTGCTGCTGCAGTGCCAGTACAGGAAACAGACACACAAGTGTAACAGGTACTTCATTCAAATTTCTAATAACACAGCTGGTGATACTGATAAACAGTGAAAGCTAGCAAGAACATTTTGATTTAAAAAACAATTACAAACTTAGTAAAAATATACAAGAAAAATGTATAAAAATAATCAATGTGTAATTCTTTTTTAAATAACATCCAACCAGGATAGAATATATCTTCCCAACCACTTCCCAGCCTCTTCATAACGGTGTTGCTAATGTAGTGACATACACGCCAAGTTTCAGAATGAAAAAGTCTGTTTGCTGAAACTTCTCAGATAATAGTTTTAACAGCTGGTTTTGCAATGCAGATCGCTCTGCCTGGGTGATAAGGTAAATTTCATATTGGAAGACTTTTCATACTGATGGAATACTCTTTCCTATGAGGTTCTGTACAAGAACATCTTGCTGTCCTTATTGCCGTATATTTACAATCTTTTATGGTCTCTGGAACTGGTGACTACAGACAGACAAGTTCTACCTTGCTAGTGGTGTATTTAACTCCCAGTGTGTACGTGGAATGTTCTACAGCGTCTAGGGAAGGCTGCCTTGGAGCTACAAACTGTTATAAAAAACTCAACAGAAACAGTTGTGA
This sequence comes from Trogon surrucura, assembly GCA_020746105.1. NCBI lineage: Eukaryota > Metazoa > Chordata > Aves > Trogoniformes > Trogonidae > Trogon > Trogon surrucura. Next base: position 45,315,593 of record CM036621.1, on the reverse strand, counting down.
GATTACTTAATTATTTGTAAATAATGCTTTTGTGCCTCTTACTGTTTATGGTTATATTTCAAGACTTAAATGTAGAATGGACACATTCTGATATGTACAACTCATTTTTCTGTCAAAATATGCAGTTCAAATTCTGGCAACTCACGGGAGAAGGACATAGGTTCCCTTTCTTAAACTTTTGAGATTCCTCTGGACTCATTTCTCCAGCCTGTCCGGGTCCCTCTGAATGGCAGCATAACCATCCAGCGCTTCAGCTGCTTCTCCCAGTTTTGTATCAACTGCACATCTGTATAAGCTGCACTCTGCCTCGTTACACACATCGATAATGAAGATCCTTGGAAGTTTTTAAGGCCAGGCTGGATGGGGCTCTGGGCAACATGGTCTAGTGGGAAATGTCCCTACCCATGGTGAGGGGGTTGGAACTAGATGATCTTTAAGGTCCCTTCCAACCCTGACAATTCTGTGATTCTATGTTAAACAGTCCTGGCTCCAGTATCAAGCCCCAGCGAGCTCTAGCGCTTTGCCTCCAGCTGGACGGCATGCTGCTCACCACAACCCTCAGCTGGACAGCATGCTGCTCACCACAACCCTCTGGCACTGGCAGTTCAGCCAGTTTTTAACCCACCTCATTGTGCACTTAACCAGCACTTCGTCAGCTTGTCTGTGAGATGCTATCAGAGATAAGGTCAAAGGCCTTACTAAAGTTGAGAGAAACAATACGTACTTCACCCCCTCACCCACCAAACTAGTTGTCTCATTGCAGAAGGTTATCAGGTTAATAAAGCGTGATTTCTCCTTTGTAAATCAATGCTGTCTACTCCCAAACACTTTCTTGTCTTTAACATGTGTGGAAACAGTTTCCAGGACTATTTAAAGTAAATAAATCTGTCAAATGCGTAGTAAGGCTTCTCCAGAATACAATTCCAGCCTTCAACAATTTGGAATTCAGGAACATCCTGTGCCAGAAATCACATTTCTGGTAATTTCTCATAGATTTTTCTTCCATTAATTTTTACAATTGTTTTTTTAAGCTCATGTAAACTAATAACATCCACTCCCATAGTAAGGAGTTCCTCAGCTAACTGCATACTGTGTGAAGAAAACTTCTCTTTGTTATAGAAGGTGGAACTTATTTGTATCTCATTAGAAAACGAGCTATGGCTATGTTGGTTGCAAAAATGAACCTGAAGCTTACACCTGAAGTAATATGTAAACGTTGCAGCTGGCAGCATCTATGATTCGGATAATGCCAGAAAACTGTCACCTGACAGTGCGTTATGGAATGCAGAAGTCACTCATGAGAATCTTGAGAGGAAGTGGCACAAAAACCTGACAGATGAACGGTAAGACGCAGCTGCGTTAGTCATCACACTAGGACTCTCTTAACTGAAACTCAAGGTGTTGCTTTGGCTGGATCCTATTTACTATGGACTTTGTTCTGCAGTGCTGTTTTCTTTCAGGGTGCCTCTGGTACCCGAGACTTTCTACTGTTCCTCAAAGTGAGACTTCCTCATTTAAATTTCAGTAGGATTCTGTCAAATCCAAATGTCAAGTATCAAAAAAAAAAAAAAAAAAAAAAGGAAAAAGACTGTCTCCATATATTTCAGTAGATTGATCAACATTTGGGATGCTTGTGTCTGTTTTAAGCAGTACTGAGGGTCACTCATGGTAAATATGAAAACTCAAAATAAAATTCCCAAAGGTGATTTATTTTTAATTCTCAGTAAAACATACACTTTTCTTACGCATTAAGAAGTGTTGCAAGCCCTTTAATCAGATTTATAAACTACTAACCAGAAATGCAAAACACAAGAGTATTTGCCTTCCTCAGTAACGCATTCTGTGTCCCTTAAACAGGAGCTCCTTTCTTTCCAGGAAATTCCACTTTGGAAGACCTTTACTAATCAAAGAACAATAAGCACTCTATACTGCTAAACATAATATTATAAAAAAAAAAAACCAAACCAAACAAACACTAAACAAACCAAAACTATACCCATTTTGGAAGTTTTGTTTGCAAAGGCAATTCTCTTGTCTTCTTCAAATAAATTTGGATTTACTTTTAAAACTTCTTTTCTTTTTTACTTTGTAGATTGGGGAATCCAGAAATTGTGTATCTGTAAACCGATCCCCACGCCTTAATTTGCTGCAAGCAAAAGAAATAAAAAACATTGTATATGAATACCACTAAACACCTATGTTATTATAATGACAATTCCAAATGGTAAATATTTGCAATGAGAGCTTGATACACTAAAGAAATTAAATTTATGGAAAATGAATATGTCTGAAATAGCAAGGCATAGATAATTGCTGTTTCCCAAAACAATGCTAAAAATAATAATCTTTTTATGTGGCCTATATCATATTAACATGTGAGTAATCACAACATATTCTTATGACAAAACTCAAAAATTATTTAAATCAAACCCTTAACAGAATCCATTCAGGACAGTACACTTAAAGTATAAATAGGAGACTCATCTAAAATCTTGAGTGACATCCACATTTTTTTTCTGTTATTAGTTACTGTCTCCCTCCACAAATACAGAACGCTATCATTGTGGGGCAAAAAAGGAAAATGTGTCAATATCACGATATTACAGCATTTTAGAATCCAATTCAATTAGTAAAAGAAAAATGTAACTCTAATTCCTTTGCAGTTCTTACATCAGCTATCGTGCATAAGTATTTCTAAAAAGCCAGTGGTAAAAAGACACCTCCTACGTTACTTTTAGTTCCTATTTGTCTTCAGTCTCATTGCTTCAATTGTTTGATACTTAGAGAGATGAACAAAAATATTTTGAGGGTGTAAGAGAATATTATTCTAATTTTTTTCCGTTTGTGGATTTATTTTCTTCTCCTCTCACGGTTTTGCCAGAAAAGGATGACATACTCCTTTTACACTTTTGTCATAGAAGTTGTTATAACTCTTTCACTCTCAGCACTGTTACAGGGAAATCTCGATACTGTCTATACCTCATGAAAATGCATTCTAGTCACATACACACAACACAGCATAATTTTTCATGAAATTAATATGCTTTAAAAACCCAACAACAAACCAATCAAAAAACCCCAACCAACTTTGTGGTGAAAACCTCTCAGAATATTTTCAGAAGTAATCAACCTAAAGGTCCTTTGAGATTTAGATCTTTTCCTGTAAGTGCAAATATGTTAGTTTTCTTAATGGAAGCACAGCTTTACAATCCCCTTTTAAATTCTAATAGTTATTACACAATTCAACAATCTTGGAAATCCTCTGCCACTAAATTTGCTAAGAACACTGAGAAGTAAATAATCAAATAAATATATCTTAAACTCATATTTTTCCTTATATTAGATACAGCTAGTTAAAGTAAGACTAGTGAATTATATATTATTAATGCATAAATTATCTTGCCACTTGAGAATATCACAAGGACAGTATTATGGTATAAGTTCATATTTAAGTATAACAGCTATAATTATCTACCTCTAGAAGAGTTTATATCATGATAAATAAATAATTCACCATTATTTACTACTAGTATAAAATGGTATATGCTATATTTAAATTTTGAGACTTGAATGCTGTTGATGTCTTACTTTAGCACTTGGAAATCCTGTCACACTAACAGGGAATGTTTTATATCAACACAGAAGTATCTTTGCAGAACAGCTATGTGATAGTTCAACTGTTTATTTGGGGGTTTTAATATCAAATCTTGACTGGGGACAGTTGCATACTCCAAAAAACCAAACCACAGCACTAGCTCACATACACCTACCTGTGTGTACTGGGTTCTTTGTAGCAAATACTGGCTCTTTCTCGTCTAGGTCGTGCAGCTGAGTTTTCTTCTGAAGTTTCAGATGACATAGTTAAGCAAGTGCAAGATCCTGTTCTAGTATTTGTCAGATCTTGCAAAACCTTTCTCCCTGTGAATACAGTAGTTTATAGGCCTTATTTAAAGTATTTTCTGAACCATTTTGTAACTTTTGAATTAATAATAATTTTAAATCAGCATTTCTTAATTCAGGTACCTTGGTTACTGCTCCTATCTAAAGATGCTCAACAAAAAGTGAGATTGATGATCAAAAAAAAAAAAAAGAAAGCCACTACAGCAGCTTCCAACCTAGCCATATTTAAAGCTGTTTGAGGTCTGCTGTGGCTCTTGGCACATTTTAGGAAAGCCCCATTAAGCACTAATTTTCAGCGAGTGCTTAAGACTCCCAAGAGTTCTTGCATTTAAAAAAGTAAAACTGCACACAGTTCGTGGTCTGGAGGGGGAGAGCATACATCTATCACCTGGAGATTCAACCTGTGTAAGAGTTCTCTACTACCACATTTTCCAACTTGATGCCTGCTTTTTGGGCATATGTGCCCAGCAAGGTCATTAAGTGAGCCTCCTTGTCTTCAAAACTGTATACTACCAAATTATTTAAGTCTCATATTTTGAACTACTGAACATGTCCAAGAGCAATACTCCATAAAAAGAGTCAGCAGTCTTGGTAGAAGTAGTACTATTTGTGCCAGCTCTCTGTAATCCTTTAAGACCCATTCAGAATGCCAGACTAAAAGGTCGGTATCTAATTTGGAGACGGGTATTTTAATAACTTGGAAGAAATACTGAAATTATTACTTAGCCCTCATTAGTAGAATTCTGTGCTAAGATCAAGTAAAGTATCTCAGTGGCAAGACTGCTCATTTCATCAACAGTGTTTTGAAATGTGTTAAACGGAGACATAAAGGCAGAGATTCCTCATTGGATTTCTCCTAACTTTGCTCCTGAGAGGCATACTAAGGCAACTTTGGACTGTTTGCAGCAAGTCCCTCCTGATTTATGAAGGCAAAAGAAAATGCATTGTCTTTTGAAGGAGTTGATTAAGGAAGAACAATGCTCATTTAGTTTAAGCGAGGGGGCTCTCTGATCATGACCAGCCTCCCAAATCTGGCTTCCTCACAAATCAACCTTGACTTGTACTAGTTTTAAGGTGAAAGTAAACTGTTAATCCAAGCTTTTCCTGAAGCTTCAGGTTAGAGATCGGGTCAGATTCTTTTTAAGCAGTAAGAGTTTTGAGACATCTCTAACTCTGCATTATTTAGGAAAGCTGGATGCCTTTGAGTGCAAATATGTATCACATAGATTAACTACACAGAGACTTTCATTACAGGAGACTTTCAAGGTATATCTCTAAGTGCAGCTCCAGGTAGTGATTAGAAGAGCTGGCATCATCAGAAAGGATAAGAGATGGATTTGGGTATAGGCTGAAAAATGAAATGGTTTTTGATCTACGATTAAACAGACAAAGATCAAATTATTAGCTTGCCTTTTTATATCAGTAGTCCTTGATACTGCTGATCACAAGAGTTTACTAATTAAAGCTAGTTAAAGCTAATAAAGTTATGGGACCCCTTTTTCTACCTTCCAAAGTAGGAATCGAAAATGAGAAGATGCAGCTGCAAATTATTAGGACTAACACCTCACACGATGGTCTAATTCTGCCAGTACGCCTACTGTGTAGTCATGTAAAATAGTTTATTTTTTTTTTGGCATTGTGTCCTAGAATTCAAGTGAAACCAAGGCAGTATTTGCTTGATTGTTTGGGATTCAAACTACTAGTTTGAGCTGGGAAACTGTCCAGGTGTTGGGGCATTCTCAGAGACAATGAATTAAACAGGAACTTGTTGAGAATAAATATGTTTAACAAAATAGACCCCTCATGTTATGAAATTTCAAGTCTACACTTTGAAGAATATTTCAACTCTAGCAGTGTTATTCATACATTCCTTCAGCTCCTTTACAGTAATTTCATAGTATGACATAAGAATCTAAACCTATCTTCCAGACTAAAGTGTAATTATTTTCTTAACGTATCTTACTTAAAAAAAAGTCACATGAAAGTTTGCTCATTGGTAATTCTAGAGAAAAGCTGTATGAAGTAATTTTTTTTAGATCTCAGAATTCATGTTGAATTGCAGTTTCTAAGGAAATACAAATGAAATCTTTAAGTCGATCTATGTTCTCCATTTATGAAGGGAACAGTGTAGTTCACTCTTATTTCGCTTCTATAAAAGCTCAAGCTACTGCATCTTTTCTATCCCCAGCCTTCTGAAAACCATCACATTCTTTGAAAAACAAATACATGCTTTGATACAAATTGCTTCTGCCTAACTAAATGTCATCTTGGAATATATTGAAAAGTAACAAGGTTATTAGTTACCACAATTAGAAAAGATATTGGGATAGATATATAATACAGAATGTGAATAATGTTACCAATTTTCAGTCTTACCTTTCTCCACTCCGGTTTTATTCGCTCTAAGAAACCAGTAAGAGTGGGATAGCATTAAGAGAAGATACCACTGTTTCAGGCACTACCTAACTCAAAATGCCGTTGTTTTTTCCCTTACCCATACACTTACCATAACAAGGTGTCAGAGACTTTTTGAAAGCCTCTTCAGAAATATGATCCAGGTTTTGTTCTGCTTCTCCAGCAGCCAGTACTTCATTATGATCATTTTCACCACAGATTTCAGAGTTTTTCAGCACAGAGTTCATGGAAGCACTGTGGTCATCATGGGCTGGGAGCTCCACGTCAGAAAGACCTCCCTGGGAAAAGCTATCTACATTTAACAGCATGTTCTTAGAACACTTCCGTTCTGATTTTTGAACTGTAGGCTTTAGCTTGCTCATAAATGAATCCATCTCATGAGGAACTTCATGGTCATCCAAAATATTCTGCCCTCCATGATCAATATGTCGGAAGTAATTCTTTTCTGGTCTGGTCTCAGTACCAAAGCTCTGTTTGCTCTTTACCTGACTGTCAGGAGAATTACTGCAGTGAGGGGCTTTATGTACGACTGATGATGATAAATCTCCTTTTTTTAATGTATTAACATCATCATCAACTTGTTCTATAGCTACACCATTCTGTGTAACTAAAGCTACTTGGATTTGCTGAGTTTCAGTTATTTTATCTCCATGAACAGCCTCTGCGTGTGTTGCATCTTTATTTTTTAATTCTTCATTTTTACAAAGTGAGAACTTTGTAACATTTTTGGGGGGTATTATACATACCTTCCGGCTAGCCTTTGCCAATGTACGTTTTAATCTGCCTGGTGAAAAATGCTTACTCTTTTGGTCTGCTTTCTGAGTACTCTTAGGAACGCTGTCACTCTCAGTTTCTCCACTTTGTCTGTAATTACTTTTTTTCTTGCATGTTCTCTTTATAACATTCTTCTGGTCCTGTTCTCTCTTGCTGTCATGTTGATGTACCTCTGTTTGGGCCTTTCTTGAGATATATTCTCCATACTGTGCCTCCTCCTCTCTACAGTCCTTTGCTGTGTTCCCTTTACAAGAGTTTTGAAAAGCTTTCCTATTTATTTTTGGCCTGTTACGTTTCTCATTCATATGCAGAAAGTCCCCCCCATTAGAAGTGTTACCTTGGAATGGTAAATTTTCAGCAGAATAAACTTCTGGCAGGATCTTGTTAATATATGAGTTTGAGTCTGCTCTTTGTAGTTTGGTTACCATGTCTTCCAATGTTTCTGAGAAAGTGTCTTTATTTGTCTCCTGTTTTCTTGGACTCATTAAGTTACCCTGGTCTGCCCTCCTAGTATCTTTAGCTTCTCTTGGATGATTTTGTGCTTCATAACATTTGCTGGTATTTAGCAAATTCTGCTTCCCTACAGAATTCCCTGGAGGTAGCTGTTCTGTCTGACTTTGGCATAGTTGAGTTTGCAAGTCAGTAGTTTTTGAAACTGCATTACTGTCAGCCCTAGTGTACTTTTCTTCTGCACACAAATTTGAACTTACTTCAGTGTTGTTTTTAATTTTCTCTTTATCCTTCTTAGCATGTTTTGCTTTCCTGAAATTTGCTAATATTTTATCAGAATTGACATTACTGTTTTTATTTCGGTGTACTTTGTCTTTTGCTGTAACTGTGAGCAGCTCACCTGCATCACTGGCAGTCAACTCCATATCAGCGTCATAAACAGTTTCTTCAGGCTTCATCTTGTCAGTAAAAATCAGATTCTTAAAATCTACCTTACTTTCGTTGCTCAATTTAAGAGGTGAAGGAATAACGTGAGACAAGTCACTTGAACTTCCCTTCAAATTTGTGTCATTGGTGTTGCTGCTGCTGTTGATACCATGATGAGGAAGATCTGAGCTACCTTTTTCATCCAAATCCTTTGCATCAGGTTGAGTTTTTAACTTCAGAAGTACTGCATATTTCTTTCTTTCAGTCATATTTCCACAGAAGGGCAACGAGCTACCATTGTATTGTTTTGTAAGCTCCTCACACTGTCTTAAAGATGGTGTATTTTTGACATGAGTCAGGAAGGCGCTATCTGTGCTTAACTGATTTTCTGCAAAGAGAAAAATTTCAGCAGCTTGGGGACAGAATGAATAGTTATCACAATAAGACAGGTTATTGATGGTTGGATCCAAAGCATGGAAAGCCACACACCACACTTTTTTTTTTTTCTGAATACACACCATCTGTTGCTGGTCCTTAGAAAGCCAGTTAACTAGAACTAATTTCATATTTTACCAGAGTCGAACTTTTGAAATTGGGTATATAAAAAGAAAATAAATGTACTTTCATATAACTACTTCAGTTATTATTTGGTTGTTATCAAAGTTTTACTCTTTTCACATTAGTTTCATTACATTTCAGCTGTGTTATTTCACTGAACATTATTCTACAAGTGAATGTCAGGACACCTAGAGTTATGGATGAGCATTCTACTTTTTATTAGTTTATTATTTAGGAATCTTCAGTGTTGTACATCAAGTAATGAATTACTAAATACTAATTCTCAGATAGCTCTGAAAAGAAATCACCTGCACAGAAATACACCATACCTTTTGAAAACACACTTTTGTAAAAAGTTGTTTCCACTGGGTCTATTTCAATTAACTTGTGATTATTTGTACCAGAAGGCAATACTAATGCAGATTTGACTTGATCAGACTGCATTGCCTTTGACAAAACAATGGCAGACTTAGAAGAATTTGGTATTTCACAAACAGAAGGGCTTTCTTGTTGTTTTGTGTTATCTGATACAGTTAAAGGAAGCTTCACTGGCAGTTCTGCAGACCTGAAAAGAAGAAATTTTACTGTGAAGATTATTACATTTTATGCCATAACATTCAATTGTTTAAAACATTCTCTTAATAACATGTAAAGCAGAAAACAAGAACTCAAGTATGATATCTGGCTCTATCTTAGGGGCAAATGTATGATAGAGAGTACTGTTCTGTGCTGGTGAGATCCCAAGAAGACAGAAGCAAGTTACTCAAACACAAGTTTTGTCTCCTACTCTCTCTCTCTCTCTCTCTAAATCCTAAATTGCAAACTGGTACTTCCTGATTAGACAGGAGATTGTTTCTCATGATGTCACAAGTACCTAGGACAATACCCAAAAAATAGCTCCCATGTTTAATATCACCACTTACCTAGCAAGCTGACAGATACTCTCAAACCGGCCATCAGCAGGGCTACCTGGACCAGCCGACAGAAGAAGAGAGCTCTGAAGGTTCTTCCAAAAGAAGAGCAGTGGGGAAGTAGAAACAACTGAATATTCTCTCATGTTTAAATATCAGAAATATCCATGAGAAAAAAAAAAAGTAATGAATGGGCAAAAAATAGAAGTACTAATGAAATGCGCACGATATTCAAACACACACAATAATTTTAAAGAAAAATATTTTGTAGCAAAACATACCCAGAACTGTAACTTACTTGTATCCCAAAGCACAGACTTTTTGAACGTAGCTATAGAATCACAGAATGGCCTGGGCTGGAAGGGACCTCAGAGATCATTTTAATCCAACCTCCCTGTTGTGGGCAGGGACGCCACCTCTCGACTAGGTCAGGCAACATGTGAGAACCGAACGGGAATTGAACCCACGACCTTTGGTGTTTCAAGCATCACGCTCAACCCACTGAGCTAAACCAGCCCTCAACTGGTGCAAAGTGTATTATACATGTAGAAGTACAGAGTAACACTATGCAATTCTTTAGAGCAGATAATAAAATAGTATTTTTAAAAAATTATAACTTCGCTATGACACAAGGATTAACAGGGACTGGTTTTCTGGTAAGGTTTCCACATGCAAAATATTTATTGCAGTACTAAGCAAGGAAGGCAAGTAGCTCACGTGTTGGTGAAGAATACCACATACTGAAGTACTATGGTGTTTGGTTTTTGGGGGTTTTAACCATAACTTCACCAGGAATAACTGATATTTAACTTTTGGATACTTTCTAAACAAGATTAAATAAGTTTTACTGGAAGCAACAGCAAAATTTAATTGATTTCACTAGACTAGGATTTCATCCCAAGTTCTAAGGAACTGAGGTAAATATTTTTAAATGCGTTTATGATTTCAACATTGCACTCATTTAGAAGCTTTGAAAATATTATTCTGGAATATGAGTTCAATATGGTAATAGTTAAAAATCTTACCTCAGAAAGACTGCTTATTTCTATTGCAGTTAAGAGGTTATAATTCAAAAATGCTTCTATTTCTATAAGACTTTTATTCTGCAAGTAAAAGAATAAAGTAACTAAAAATATATTTTTTCAGCGGCTTCCAGCTTAAGAAAAGGACAAGATATAAAGGTGAATCTCAGTTTGAATTCAACTTTTTAACTCTCAGTTGAGCACACACTGCTGCTTAATACCACCTCAATACCTAGAAAGGTAAAGCTGAGACTAAAATACCTACTGATAGACATATACACTGATGGACAAAATAGTAAATAGAAAAAAAAAAACATGAAAGAATAATCACACATGAATACTATGCTATCAGATGCTATAACTTCACAAATTTACATTTTAAATCACTATTTTAAGAAGTAATATTAAGCTTCCAAGGAAGATAAAAGCTTGGTTTAGTTGATCTAAGTTTAAATTATACTATTATTTTCAGCATACCAAGTAGTTTAGTTTTTGACGGAGCAAGATATTATGAAGCTGCAACTTTTTTACTTCCTTCTGAAGAGAAATCTTCTCGTTCTTTAGCTTCCGAGAGTTTTCTTTCTCCACACTCAAAGCCACAGCTAATGCTTTATTATTTTGTTTTAAAGATACTTTAAACATAGATGAGTTATCTAAAGGAGACAAAATTATATTATTTGCAACAGCTTCAATTTCAACCCTCCCTGCACGAACTATCACTGTATAATAACACTTTGTAGATTTTGGTGGAATAACAGCAGATCCTAATAATTCCTAGTGTAAAACTGTTCCTGTTAATTGTCATTCTGATGACTACACTGTCACCTTTCAAATTTATTTCATGCATGGACTCCGCTCTCATCTGGATTTTTTTAACAAATAGGGTTATTTCAAGATGAAATCATTTAAAAATGGATAATTTCACAGCCATAAAGATGGTTCCAAATTTCTAAAAAGCAAATCGACATTTTAAAATTACAAAGTTCAAATATTTTGAGCATAGAAGTGAGTTTTGACAACAGAAGGTAAAAAAAGCTCTAAATTATAAATATACCTTCCACTGTCCTAATGAAAATCTGCCTACTTACAGCTGTTACAGAATGTTTTAGGAACTTAACTGTTTTGGTTTTTTTTGTGGCACTGCATATTACCAATATGATTTTTTCCACCCTCATATTTATAGCACTTGTTAACACAAAAAAAGAACAAGATTAGCTCGAAATCTGCTGCAACTACATCTCTTTATTGACATGTTATTACTTCTGTGATCTGTAATACAAAATTCACAAGGCCTTTTTCTTTGCTTTGGAAAACATGGAATAACAGTGGAATCTTGTTAATCCCCACGTTACACTTTGAAATTACTGTTCAGCTTAGTGAATTTTTGTATTGCTGCAGTGTGGAGATTTTTAAACTTAGTATTATTCATCCATACTGTTTATTTTTCTAGTGAAAATTAGTATTTTTGACATAAAGCCACAGTAAATTCAAATACATACATATTAACAAGCAACCTATACATACATATATAAAAACACCACAAAGGCTGCCGCACGAATCACAGAATGAGAAGCAGAAGTCAACATTCACTTAACCATGCTGCTTGAGTTAGAGAGCTCTGAAATGGTGGTATTTCACTGCATTTATAGTTTCCCCACATTTTGCAGCAGAGAATCCGAGTTGTTCCATAGTGTTATTTTTGTCAGAGCCAGAAACAAAACCCTACCATCCTACCATGGCAAACCTACGTGTGAATATAATCCCAACTTACTAGGAAAATGAACTACCTTCTGGCAAGTGATTAAATCAGCAGATGAATATTTGTAGTTTTCTTTGCTTTCAGAAATGACTCAGTGAATAATTTTATATAAACTCCATTTTGTAAATGGGAATACTAGGTATTTTGCTATGGCAACTACAATTTAAAGAGGTCATTGCTTTTACTCATTTTGGTACCTCAGTTTTCAGATGTCTCAAATGGACGTAGACATGGGTGTTAGAAATGCACTCGAGTACACTCTGAATAAAGACTGCCATGCCAAAGAGCAAGCACTGAAAATACTCAGAGAATTAGACTGCTTGAAAGAGTCCAGCGCAGAGCCACAAAAATGTTGAAGGAAGTGGAACACCTCTCCTATGAGGAAAGGCTGAAGAAGCTGGGTCTCTTTAGCTTGGAGGAGAGGAGGCTGAGGATGACCTTATTAATATTTATAAATATGTAAAGGGTGAGTGTCACAGAATCACAGAATCACAGAATGTCAGGGATTGGAAGGGACCTCGAAAGATCATCAAGTCCAATCCCCCTGCCAGAGCAGGAATGCCTAGATAATGCTACATAGGAACGTGTCCAGGCAGGTCTTGAATGTCTCCAGAGAAGGAGACTCCACAACCTCTCTGGGCAGCCCGTTCCAGTGTTCCGTCACCCTCACTGAGAAGAAGTTTCTTCTCGAGTTTAAGCGGAACCTCTTATGTTACAGTTTCAGCCCATTACCCCTTGTCCTATCATTGGTTGTCACTGAGAAGAGCCTGGCTCCATCCTCATGACACTCACCCTTGATATATTTGTAAACATTAATGAGGTCACCCCTCAGTCTCCTCTTCTCCAAACTAAAGAGCCCCAGCTCCCTCAGTCTTTTCTCATAAGGGAGATGCTCCACTCCCTTAATCATCCTAGTTGCTCTGTGCTGGACTCTCTCCAGCAGTTCCCTGTCTTTGTTGAACTGAGGGGCCCAGAACTGGACACAATATTCCAGATGGGGTCTCACCAGGGCAGAGTAGAGGGGAAGGAGAACCTCTCTTGACCTACTAACCACCCCCCTTCTAATACACCCCAGGATGCCATTGGCCTTCCTGGCCACAAGGGCACAGTGCTGGCTCATGGCCATCCTGCTGTGTCAGGAGGATGGAGCCAGGCTCTTCTCCAGGATCTCTAATGACAGGACCAGGGGCCACGGGTGCAAGCTGGAGCACAGGAGGTTCCCCAAAAGCATTAGGAAAAACTTCTTCACTGTGAGGGTGACAGAGCCCTGGCACAGGCTGCCCAGACTCACACGTGTTCCTGTGTGACCTACTCTGCTCAGGCAGGGGGTTGCACTAGGTCACCTTTAGAGGTCCCTTCCAACCCCGAACAGTCTGTGATTCTGTGACAATAAACAACTAGAATAATGTGTTTTAACTTTCAGACTCTCCTAAATGTCTCTGATTGTTACTAACAATCTAATGTAATTATTATTGTTAAATATTTTAACGTTTCACATTAAAATATTAACAGGCAGCAATGCAGTTAATCCTGTGAAATAATTATTATTCCTTTTGAAGTCATACATTCCAAGTAGATGGCTTCATTATTTTTAACAAGACTTACTTATTAATCTCGTTTTGATTTTAGACGCTAAGGAAGCGTTCCGTTTTGCAGCTTGTAATATTCCATCCCTCCTCTTATGTCCTTTTACAGCATCCAAAGTGAAAATGGTCGAGGATTTACCAGGTGCTTGTTTATCCATCATCGGAACAAACCTGTGCATTGTCAAGAGGAATGCCCAAACACATCACCTTTCTCACAGTTTTATACCTCTCGTTGTTATCTCTGAAGTTGAGAAAATTGCTTCAGTGTTTACCTTTGCTCAACTAATTTAAAAAGATTAATCAGTTGTTCCTTGAGATTTAAGTCACACGACCGCACAGGGGCAAAATACTTAACTAATAAACATGAAGACGAAAAGGGTCACAGATTTTTTTTTTTTTCACCTAGTTCACTCTCTCAAGTTAGCCATCCAAGCTTACGCTTAAAAGGGGAAAAAAACCTCAAGGTCCTATCACTTCGCAATGCGACCAGACCCGCTTCTGCTTTGTCAGAACGAATTTTAAATAGAAGCATTTAGATAAACCACGTTGGAAACGCCATAAATTGAGGTAAACGGCGTGAGAGAGCGGCGATCCAGCGCCGGGAGGGGCCGCCTCCCGCCCTCAGCTCCCTGCGCTCCCGGCCGGCCTGAGGGGCCGCGCGCGCGCCCGGGCCGTTAACGGCCACAGGAGCCCGCCCGCCGCGCGTGAGGCGGCCGCGAGCGCTCCGCGCGGTCCGAAGTCACGGAACCGGGCGGGGAGCGGGGCGGCGAGCGCCAAGAGCCGCTGGGAGTTAGATCCCGGAGGGCGTCCGGCTGCGTGAGGGGAGGGCAAAGCTGCCGCACGATCGGTAACCCTGCGCTTCGCAATCCACACGCGAAGCGCACAGCCAGCCTGTCACACCTGCTACAGACCCCTCCTGCATCTACCGCCAGGTTTTTTACGACAACAAACACCCATTTTTGTCACTTTGTTGATACAACAGGGGAAGTCCTGCAGCCGTTTTGTCACATCCCTGCAAATCACCCATGTTAAAAGGAGTTCAAACACACACTCTTATATAGGGTCACAGACATTTATTTTAAGAAATGGGACGCTCGCTACCTGTATTTAATCCATAGTTCCTGTTCTTTAGTGACAGTCCTGGGTGGTTTAAAAAGAACAGTGGGATCACAGAACGTCAGGGGTTGGAAGGGACCTCCAAAGATCACAGAATCACAGAATGGCCTCGGCTGGAAGGGACCTCAGAGATCATCTAATCCAACCTCCGTGTCATGGGCAGGGACGCCTCGCTACTAGATCATCTAGTCCAGCCCCGCTGCGTGTAACTTTCCAACTATGTGTCTTTGCAAAACCATTTTTAATACCAACTTTTAACTAAATTAATTTAAAAAGAAGTATTGTCTAAACACTTAGCATCAATCGCAGTACACTGTAAGGAATGGAGCGGGGAAATGCAGATATTCCGCTCACCTTGCAGAGATTTTTAGGAAGAGTTGAGGCATTTGGGTTTCAGTTCAAAGATTCCTTCACGTTAAAATGAGGCATCCCTGTAATTCCTTCTCAGCAGAAAGTTAAAATTCTTTCTGGCTGATCTAGTAATAAATGAAATGACAAATAATGAGTAGGCAGTCATGAAAACAACAATGATGAACTTAAAAACTAACAGGTGATGGCAAGTGTGCGTGCTGCCTGCATACGTACCAGCTTGTACGGGTGGGAGTCTCCCACGCCAGAATTTGCGCAAGCCCACTTTTAGTTCATTTCAGGTAACATCAGGATTGAGAACTGCAAGGAAGTATTTTGTGTAGAAAAATGCTTTCACCCAAAGTCTGTTCTGAGCCCCAAACACCCTCAGTTTTTCGTGCTCCCCTCACGTACATTATCTTTCAGTGGCTGTGTGTGCCCAGCCCTACCGTTAGTTCAGGGAGATATTAATTCTTAAATTTGATCCAGGAATCAGTAAGTTTACTATAAACAGTTTTGTGAAAATCTTAAAGAGAGCTGATGCTTTAATTTATTTGAAGGTTTACAGGTATGTGGAAGCCTGAAATAAAAAAACAGCTGTAGGTTCCATAATGCAATAATCATCATGAAAATCTGACCTTTCTGTGTGCTACCATTACAATATGTTATAAATTGTGAAACGGCTGTATGAGGGTGAAACACTTCACCTGCATTCATCCCTGCTATTTTTAAAGCATTAATAGTTTACTCTAAATAAATGCATACAAGTCTGAAGCAGAAAAAAACCCCACAGGGAAGCAACAGGAAAGCACATGGAAAACTCTGCTGCCTGCATTCATT
Organism: Trogon surrucura; assembly: GCA_020746105.1. Classification (NCBI taxonomy): domain Eukaryota; kingdom Metazoa; phylum Chordata; class Aves; order Trogoniformes; family Trogonidae; genus Trogon; species Trogon surrucura. Next base: position 45,299,488 of record CM036621.1, on the reverse strand, counting down.
CATATTAGCTAAACCTAAGCAGTAAGCGGCTGGCACCCAAGCCAGGGAGCTGGCCGGCTCGCAGGGACAAGCAGCTGTGCCAAAGCAGGCCAGAAAACACCGACCTGAGGCTACTATCTTCTGCCTTTGTCCCCCACTTTAACCACAGCACACCTGTCTGCCTTCAGACCCAGAGAACATATCAGCACCACATCATCCGGATAAAACTACCCGTCTTGGTGCTGCAGTTCAGGATGCAACACCACAGGATCACAGAATGTTCAGGGTTGGAAGGGACCTCTAGAGACCACCCAGTCCAACCCTCCTGCCAGAGCAGGGTCACCCAGGGCACCCACACAGGAACGCGTCCAGGCGGGTTTTGAATGTCCCCAGAGATGGAGGCTCCACAACCTCCCTGGGCAGCCTGTGCCAGGGCTCCGTCACCCTCACAGTGAACAAGTTCATGTTCAGGTGGAACTTCCCATGTTCTAACCTGAGAGAATAAGAAAGTAGAGTGTTTTTACAAATAAGTGATAAAACCAGAAGAGGAGTGTGTGGGGTTTTTCTCCTTGTTAGTGATGGAACAAAGAGGAGAGTGTCCTTCATGAATGAGGGAGTCACAGAATGCAGCCTGCAGGAGAAGATAACAAGACACCTTGACCATTAGGGCTATTAATTAAGTCAACAGCAAGGATGCTCTAAACTTTTGAACTTTGAGAAAGAGTGCGCAGGCTTAATAGGCCTATGAATATAAACTTCTCCGCCCTGGGCGGCATAAAGTTGGAGTTAATGCAACATGCGATGTATGTTGTTAAGGGGGGTACATGTTAAGGGGGAACATGGAATAGGCGGATTGGGAAGTCTGTACCTCCTGAGTACCTCAGCCAATGGGGAAAGGGAGAGGGTTTCATGTGGCCGTGAAATTAGGATAAAAGGGGGCTGCGTCCTCCGGCAATTTGAGAGACCTCACTGGGAATTGGCAACCCCGGTGAACTCTCCCTTTATTCGAATAAAGTTAAGACTCCTCTGTCTTCTTTGTGAACACTGACCTCTGGCAATGGGATTTTCCGTACAAACCTAAAGCCGTTATTTCTTGTTCTATTGCTGGGCACCGCTGAGAAGAGGTTGCGGGAGCCACTGCCCCCGGGGAAGCAGAACAGGGCATCGCAGGTTACACGAACAACTCCCGCAGCAGCAGCAGTTCTGAGCCTACAGAAAAAGCAACTGAACCAAAGCCACTCTGAGTAAACACTTACTTGTAATTAAACCAACAAGACTCTCAGGAAAGGTTTTGCCTTACAGGTGGCCGAGTTTACGTGGGCCCGCCTCAGTTCGGAGGAGACAGACCCCAAGACCGTGCCTGAGGGACTCTGCCCGGGCTGAGCCGCCGCACCCGGGGAGGCCCCGGCAGTGCCCGCGAGCGGGGAGGCGGCGCCGCCGGTGCCCCCGGGCCGGCTCGGCTGCCGCCCGGCCCCTCCTGCCGCCATTTTGCGGAGCGCAGGCGGGCGGGGGGCGGCCCCGGCGCGGGGGGGGCGGTGGCGGCGCAGGTAACGCGGGATGGCGGCCGGGGGCGGCTCGGGTGGGAGCCGAGCGGCCTCCCCCGCCCGAGTCCGCAGGTGCCGGGAGGGGAGGAAGCTCAGCCCCGGTTCTTGCGGAGCTGCGGCCCTGCCGCGGGGGCGGCTGCCCAGGTGGCTGCAGTCTTCGGGTAGTTTTGGTGAAATTCCAGCAGGTTCCCCGGTGAAAGGTGTGTCGTTGGAGTGAGGACTCCTCCCCGGGCGAAACAAAAAAACCAGCAAACAACGTTCTGGAGCCTTTTGTGGGCTGCTTGTCCCAATTCTTGTCTGCCCCCTCTTGCAAGGAGCTCAAAGTAGACAAGACTCTTGGCCATGGGGCAGCTTCAACAACTAGATGAAGCAGCTCTAATGAAATACTGGATTCTAGAAAAACCAAGGTGTTACCAGGGCAGAACTACTGCATTTTCAGCGTTGTGAACTCTCCTTAAAGCATGATTTCCCAGAACACCCTCCAGAGCTCTGCTCACACACAGCACCCGTCATTCGGCTTTACCCGGGCGTCTCACAAAAGCAGCCTTCGTGCTTCCCGGCCACCTCAAACCCGACACCTTTTTGCCATAAAGGTGTAGAAGGTTTGGCTACTGGCACTAATCTCACCCCAGCACTGTCCTCAAAGCTAATTTATAGTGTCACGTAACAAAACACGTGAGAGCTGACCTGGTGGTCAGGTCTTGTCTATCATACGATCAGTCTTAACTGGCATTCGATTTCCTTTTGTTTGTGTTATAAATTGACGAGACTCAAACTCCGGGTTGAGACAATAGTCAAAGTTTTTATTGCCAATTAAGATAATCAGCAAGCAGCGATACACAAAACAGCGCTGGGCGGCTGGGGAGCCTCAGCTCCTCCAACGGCTCACAGTCGTTAGCAACAAGACGGCGATTTTTATAGTCTATAGAGTCTATAAGCTCCGGGTGGTATTTCCGGACACCACGTCGTTACTGGTAGTCTGCGCATGCTTCTGTTGTTGCTAGGGGGTCTTCTTCCTCCTCCTGGTGGTCGTTGAAGAGGAAGGCTCATCATCTTCATCAGGTGGCCTGCTGATTAATTCTTGTAGTTGTAAAATTCCCCTTCCCTCCCCCTTATTTGGATAAGTTCTTTGGCCAGATACTGCGGTCTATCACTCCCTAGCATTCCACAAGATTTATCACTCCCTAGCATTCCACGAGATTTATCACTTCCTTCTCAGGTAGCTTTCATGAACAAACATTGTACAGCCTCTATTACAGTTTGTGTCCGCTTCAGGGTCAAATAGCTGGTAATCATCATCATCGTCATTTGCAAACGCAATGGAGGGCGAGACTGCAGATGACCAGGCTATTCTACGACTTAACGTGCGAGGATGTTTATACGCAGCCAGGCGCGAGTCTCTGTGCCGCTTTAAGAACTCAATGCTGGCTTCTATGTTTAGTGGACGCTTCCCTCTAAAAGTGGATGAATCAGGTAAGTATGTTCACGCTGGGAGCTCTGTGGCAAATACATGCTTTTATACATATTTATGCATTTTATAGTATATCTCTTTTCCTAATCTTCTGAGCATCAGTTGGTTTCTTTAATTCCAGGACGTAAAACAATTAACCATGTGTGCATACTCTCAAATAATTCATCTGAATTTCACGAGACTGCTCATCTTTGCAAGCACACGTTTGTATAGTGCTTAGCCCTGCCTTGACCGAATTCAAACTGCGGCTTTGGAATGGACTTCTTCAGTGTCAATATGACATTAGATAAAGTTGGCCAAGTATTTGGCTTTTAACCTGGATCCTGTTTATGAACCCCTGTATTCTCCAGAGGTATCTCACTCTGCCTGTTCATTATGTAAGGAGATTTGGGTCTAATCTTTGCTTCGGAATACTTCATTACCCAGTAAAGATTGCATTTATCACTATCATGGCTTGATATGAAAGCTTGAATAAAACTGGTCAAGGGTCAAATTTCACACTTGTTTGTGACCTGCAAATCCTGCCAAAATATGTCCAGTTTAAAGTTATGACGGCTGGGAAATAGTAATTCCTTGTTGTACACTTTTGACTGTTTAAAATATCTGAAAAGTTTAACATTTTTACGGTCAGGGCTTTGCTACCATCTCTGAGCAGACAAAGGAGAGAAAAAGAAACAAAAAAGTACTGTAAAACGTGAGCGATATTCACGGAAGGTTAGACTAGATATATACTGGAGCTGATGCCGCTTTTAACTCTTTTAAATTGCTTAGGTCCAAAACCGAAAGAAATCTCTGCAATGGTGAGAAAAGATGTGGCTGCAGTTAGAAATGCACCTAGAATTAGATTTTGGCATTTTAAGTGCAGTGCAGTACAGCTGAGGTTGTATGTTGGCATGGTCCTATGAAGATTAGTGGTTTCAGTGAAATTTTAAAAGAAATGTTTACTGCACTAAGAATTTTATCTTCAAATAAATATTGCAAGGAAACAAAATAGTTTTGAAAGAATAAAGAAGGTATACTTACTCCTCTAAGTAAAACTAATACAGAATTTTTATATGAAGGCTTCACCTGATGATTTGGTAGAATGTGCCAAGTCTGTCTTCCTTTGCCACAAGCAGTATTTTAAATATTTTTTTTTTGTTTTCAGGAGCGTGTCTCATTGATCGAGATGGAAGCCTGTTTAAGTATATTTTGGATTATCTTCATGGCGAAGTTCGGATTCCTGAAGATGAACAAATTCGAACTGCCCTGCAGGAAGAAGCAGATTATTTTGGCATCCCTTACCCGTACAGCCTGTCTGACCATTTGGCTAACGAAATGGAGACATATTCTCTAAGGTCAAACACGGAGCTTAAAAAGGTCTTGACATTTCTTACATTTTAAAAGATGTACTCTCTAATCCACACCATTCATTAGCATCAGATGCTAGAACTACTGTATATGCAAATTAGCCCTTTTTAATCACCACGTTAGAGCAGTAAATTTAGAGTTTTAGGTTAAGAAATCCTAGGGTCGATAATGCAGTAATAGCACGTAAGGCCGTGAGCTTTTCCCATCACTGCAATGCAGCAACAGTTTAGATTTGACTCTTTCACGTGCAAGTCTGCTGTAAAACTTGGATGATGGGAATGACATTTAGTTCCCTATTTGGTTTCAAATTTTCCTTCAGATTAGATTTCATCCCTTCAAGGTGTTTGGATTTATTTTTTTTTCCAGTTTTACAATTTCATCCTAAAACTCGAAAAAATAAAATGTACTTCGCCATTTTATAGAGTGAGAAAGGAGCAAAGAAAATTATTTAAAATCCCAAAGTTTGTCTATTTTAGAATATTGTAATTTAAAATTTAATTCAACTGATGGGAAATTGACTCCTCTTACCAAGTGTTGCTGTGTTAGTCCTGACAGTCATCCGTGCTCCTGTTGTTGCATGTATCTCACATTCCCCCCTACTGATTGCCTTTGGAAAAGCATAAAACATTCCCAGGCCTTGCAGTTTCTCTTCATATTGAAGATTTGCCATGTCTTTAAGTATTTCTGTTGCCTTTCTATTAATTTCTCCTAGTTTTACAATATTCTCTGTAAACATCGGGAAGAAATACTGCACACACTACATCCTTGATTTACTTAAAAGAGCTCATCAGCACAATTAAGAAAACTTATAAAAAAATTGTTCAACTAAAAATACAGTATTCTTATTAATACTCTCTATTTTGTGTTTTATGTGTTTTTTTTCTAGGCTTTGTTAGATTTCTGTGATTCTTATGATTTAGTTTGTACCAAGCCTACAGTTTGGGTCCTGCACTATCTCAGCACTTCTGGAGCACGCTGTGAAAGTAAAGTTATTGGTGTGTACGCCACGAGAGCTGATGGGACCGATGCAATTAATAAGGAGCTAGGAACGAAAATTCATAGAAAAAGTCTTTACAAAAGGTAAGATGACTGTCAGACACGGGAAAGCACTATGAAGGGAGAACGACCACTCACATAACATCACCCAAGTAGGTGCATAAGCAGTATAACACAGCGTTGTTGTACTCTAAATCTGTGGAAGGAATCAGATTCTTTTCAGCTTTGAAAAAACCTGGCTAATGCAAACAAAGAAAGATAAAAACTAAGCTTGGAGTACAAGAATTTGAGAGTCTGCAGAAGGCGGCTAGCACACAATTGCTCGAAGTTTTCATTATGTTTTACTTGCCATTTTAAAAATGCCTGAACCGTTTAAACTGAGTTCCTAGTTGAGGAGGGTGTGCACACAGTACAGTGGGTGAATCCCCATCCAGAAGAGGTTCCAGAAATATTCAGAGTTGGTCACAATAATGGAATTGTATTTTGCAGTCTTCTAAGAGAGCTGAAAGACGTATTTAACGGCGTAAACAACTGAAGATGAAAAGAAACGGTTTTAATTCTTTACATCTCTACTACACTGTTAATGTATTTTTATGACAGTAATTATCAGTTACTGGTAGACCCATACTTCTGAGTGTCTGGAAGCAATTTATCTTTCTCCTGGTCCCACAGTACAGTATCAGATGTGTGACACAGCTCACTGTGTGCCTTTTGAAACATGATTAAGATGGAGCTTTGGACGCTTCATCACCTCTGTAATTAAGATGCTTGTTTTCCTAAGTTTAGGCCAGGAACATTAATAGTTTTTCCAAGAGTATCTGGACACATAGTATCAGGTATCTGTCCTTCTACTGTGCTTTCCCTTTGAATAAATGGTTGAGATTTAGAAGAGCAGATTTTACACCATTAATTCTGTAATTATCCTTTTATGAACATCTATTCTTTCGTTAATACCCAGTTTTAGCAGTAGGTGTTCACAGGCAGATCACAGGAAGATGGCTATTTAGAACCTCTTACACCAATGAAAGTGAAATTAACGTTTTCCTTTCTGCTTTACAAAACATTTACTATTAATTCCTTACAGTTAGGATTTAGTAAAAAGAATATGTTTATTGAGTGTTACATTTTTAAGGACCTGGCCAGGTTAACCATATAACTGTTACCTTCAAAACAATATTTCTAGAGAAGCTGGAAATAACGTCCAATACATCTGGAGCTATTACTCAGCAGCTGAGTTGAGAAAGATGATAGATGTTTTCAATGCCTGGCAAGGGAGAGGTAGAGTATTCTTTTTTCCTTCATTTCAGCTGTGCTACCTTTTTACAGAAAAATAATAACTATAATAAAAACGCTGCAGACATTTTCACTCATTTAGTAACCACTATGTTGTGAAATAGCCCAGAGCAGCGGCTATTTAGAAAAAGAATGTCTGAAGGGCTGTTCCAGCAAGGTGACCGAGCTGACAGAACGGATGCAGCGAGAGCCACCACCACGGGCAGGTGCTGCAGCCTGCTGGCCCCGGGCACGCTGTGGTGGTCCCAGAGCCACGTTGGCTGTGAGCAGGGCTCACGTCAGCGTAGTTTCAGAGCCGATAACCTACGCAATAAGGTGCAAGCATTTGTTCAGTCGCGTGTGTGTGCTTATGACGTGGACGGTGTTCTCACCTGCTCAGTACAGCCTCCCTTTGGCGTGCAGGCGTCAGCTACTGGAGGGTGCCTCAGGAGCTGATCCAATGTTGGACTCTGGAAGAACATCCTTTGAAAGGCAGTTTGCATCATACTCCTCCAGTTCATAAGAGGTACGCTGGTTTGCTTAGGTGGCTGAAAATAAACCAGAAATACAGCATAATCTTTTTTTTAAAAAAATAATTTCAGGTTCTTCTACGAATGTTGAGTTTTCTTTCTTCTATTTACATTTTTATAAAATGCATTACAGTCAGAGAGCTCAACTGCAGGAATGACCTTGCTGGAAACAAATAAGCTTTTTTTAGGCTGCTGAAACTTTTTTCTGTTCTACTTCTGGAGCCTTAAAACATCACTTCAAAGTGTGAAGGAGTTATTTCAAAAAGTGGAGAGCACTATTAGTTAAATGGACTGCTAATAAAGAAATTTAACTGAAAGCTTTAAGAGGTTAACTGATTTGTGAGATTCCTTCCTTGACAGCTTTTGGTTTTGCTATTTTAACATGCATTGTTAATATTATTTGAGTTTTATTTGGTTTCCATGTTCTTTCCTCTCCTTTCCCGTATCTCCAAAGATTATTTTGATATAATATTTACTGATCAGCCCTTTGATCTGGCCTGGTCTAGCTTTTGTTTTGTTAGGTTTCAGGTTTTCTAATGTCCTGTTCAGCTATTTCAGTATGACCTGGATTTCTATGACATCACTTATTATTTCCTTGACAAATTAAAGTCTTCTAGGTGTCTGCCCATTTTTCTTTGTCAGCACTGAGAAACAACATTTGTATAATACCTTAAAAATGCTGTCTACTTGTACCAATCACAATTACCATTAGACTACATAGGCTTTCTTAGGTAGGTTTTGGGGATTTTTTTGAACATTTTCTTTTGGATGATTATCTGTAATAATTTGTATTAAAAAGAAACAGGTGAGGGAGAAAGCAGCAATATCTTCCTCCTTTTCTCACATTACATAGTGTGGAACTTCATGTTTTGTGTTTATGAGTCGTTGGGTGTTACATATTTGTAATACAATTGACAACACATGGAATTAGTATTTAGTGGATTTTGTATCTGATTGAATCTGTAGCATTTAATAATTCTTCCAACCTTCTTTCTGGATGTTCACGTAGCAGTTTGCACTGTGTCTCCGACCATTTTTCACGCGTAACCTAACTCACCCAGGTTGAAGAACCTGGCAGTACTATTAACATAAAGACAAGGCTGCTTGCAGTGCCCAACACTTGGGAACCATAAATGATACTGTAATAAGCAAAAAGAACTTCAGATTTGTGGATGGCTGTCGCAAATTGTCTTTTTTAATAACAGCGTTATTAAAAAGATTAATTTATGTACACAATTCGTTTCTTCAATTAAAATTCTTTGTTGTACAGACGATTAATCGACTTCACTGAAGAGAAAGACTATTTACCACGCAAAGCGGGTCCCAAGCCAATTAGATTCTCAGATCCCTCCACACGGACCCAGATCAAAGTGAAGAATTCAGCTGCACTAAAGCCACCTGCCTGCCGTGCCTGGCGCTCTGCGGCAACTCAGGAACAGCCCAGCAGTGACAGTCTGACGGTGCCCAAAGCAGCTTCTGACGGCGCAGTGGCAGCCTGCACCGCGGTGCCCAGCCCTTCCCAGGTGCCCTGCGCCAGGCCGAGCGCTGACACGGAGACGCTGTGCCACCCCGCGCTCCGCGTGGCCCTGCCTCGGCAGCCTGCGAGCCACCGTGTCGTAAAGCTGAAGCGAACTCCACTGTTCCGTGTGGCACCATCTCAGCCATCTTCTCCTGTATCCAGTAAAACAAGGGAGCAGGACGGTGCTGGTGCTGCTGCAATTCCTGCTGCTGCTGTGGTACCGAACAAGACCGAAGCAGCTGTATCAGCAGAGAAGATTAAGCTTAAGAATGATGAAATGGATGGCTGATGCCATGACTCATCGAGCTATCAAGCCCGAGAGACTGCAGAGTTTTGTCTCATCTTGTGGTCATTTTTTCAAACATTTCACAGAAAACTATGAAGAAAAAGTTCATGAAAAACAGAGGAACAAACTGTGTTAAGTCAGCACTGAAGTGTGTTTTCTGTTCTATTTCTCAATGATCTTAAAAGGGCTTTTCCAATCTACATGATTCTGTGATTTATTGAATTATTCCAGTAGCACAGTATTTTTTGAGCTACAGTCATGTCATTTGCATTACAGTGGCTTTAAGCAGTGTTTGTGTCCTAAACATACTGGTTTGTGGTTAAAAGGGGAAAAAAAAAAAAAGCTGTCTTGAATTTCAGTAGGATGAAGCAAGAAAGTGGTGGGGAAGTAAAGCAAGATTATTTATTTTTGAGGCACTTGATTTTCTTTATTTATATTTAATTGGATGAGGTGCAAACATGGCCTTTTAACTTAAGCAAGTAGGTACTTCCATCGTGTTTTTTTATACCTGTAAATCTTGCGAAGTTTCCCTTAACTGATGGGCTAATAAACAGTTTTATGATGGCCAAATAGCATTAACCTTCACGGTGACTTTGACTATAAAAATAGTTTTATCCTTATCTACCCAAAACCTTTTAAAATGTGGAAATAAAACAGAATTCCATCTTCTCTCTGAGAGGCCGATAGCTGAAAACAAATGAAGTTTGCCAGTCCAAGGACGAGTCACCCCTTAATCAGGCTAACAGGCTGTTTTTTGAGGCTTGAAATGAGCAGCAGAAATTCTGCAAGTCAGAGTTTCCTGCAGGCTGAAACTTTCTCAAAACTCTGTGTTCCTATTTCTGGAAAGTTTGCCGTTTTCTTAACATTTCACTTACCCGACTCGGATAACGAAGTCCCGGCTGGTGTAGTTTAACTGAGATACTGTTCAAGCCTGATGGTTTGACTGGGCAAACTGCTACAGGTGAGGTGTAGTTTTATAGCTGAGATTAGACGCCTTGTCAAGTGATGTGACAATGGTTTGCTTTGAATCTTTGTAAAATTACCATTTGTTATAGAAGAGACCATGTTCAGAAAGTTACTCCAATTTAGTAATTCAACAATTACTGGCATCTGCTAGTTGCCTTCTAAAGGCTGACTAAGTATCACCAGTGTAGTTTGATGGGGTATTTTTTCCCCTCACAAATGCTGTTGTTTAGTTCTAGCTTTCACACTACAGTCTTTCCAAATCATCAATGACATGGCATCATATGGGTTAAGGAGAGAAGAAAAGTATGATTGCAAGTTAAATTTCTAGAAATTTTCACTCATTCTAGTCTCTCATACAAAACATGTGAAAATTTTAGCAGTTTGCCATAATAAGTATCTGTACTGTCTCAAATTTCTAGCAAATTTCTATGACATCCTCAGGTGGGTAACTGGCAGTGGCACAGGAACTTGGGACCCCTGGATCCTGCGGTAGCCACAACTACATGAACAGGAAAGATGGAGCTGCTTTGTAAAATCTTGATGCAGCCCTGTCACTACATGAGGAAGCAAAGTCACGGTAAGAACTGCCACCCTACACCTCACACCAGGTGTTCCCCCACAGCAACATGGTCCAGGAACTGCTATGACATCAGTGTTTCTTCCAGAATTATCAATTTCTCTTTTAGGGTGCCATTTTCAAATACGTAGAGTGATTTGGGTTGGGTTTTTTTTTAACCCTTTTTTCCCAAATATGCGTATCATTCAAGTTTTCCAAATAGCTCAGCTACGCTGAGTTACCTTCTCTTTTGAGTTTTCCGTGTATTTGGTCCTTTATTTTGCCAAGTTCTGCCCTTACTCTGAGTTTAATCTTACACAGATAACCAGATCCAACTTGCTTTAAAATATTGCCCTTTAAGGTGTGTTTCCACTTTTGAAAGAGTGTACAAAGTGCAGTGGGAATTTCAGGTTTGTTTGTGGGATGCCAAACAGCTGTACTTGCTGTGCAAACTGAGGGCACTTTTTAAAAAGTGCTGGGCTGAAAGTCAAGCCTTGTCCTGCCTTTAGTTCCCTCACTGACCCCTGTACAGCTCCCTAACGTTAAAAATTTGAGTATCACATGTAGCTACCTCTGTAAATTAGAGGACAGAGTTCTGTTGCAGAGGGCTCCAAGAGCACCCAATTCCTTACAAGAACTGTGAATAGTAAAACACTCCTAGAAACTGGCAGATACAATTCCACGCATACAGAGACACAAGAAACAGAAGACAAAGATATCGTTCTAACACAGTTACGCTTCAGAGCAGGGCCACGTGCTGCAGTCAGAAGACGTACTGCAAAACTAAACCACACTCGGTGGGCAAAGACCGTGGCGTCCCCAGAGCCAGCTCAATTCCCAGCCCAGCCAACTCCACCCTTGCTTCTCTCACCAAAGATAAGGTGTTGGCATCACAGCCGGGAGAGAAATGCCGTCTCTCACCTGTTAAGTCCTGTGTCCATCACATACCGAACCCCCCGTACGACAACGGTCAGCTGGGACCGACAAGCACAAGGTGATCCTGTCGTGCTGAGTTCTGACTTACCGTGCAGATTTTAGTGATCTGTAGAATCCTGCTTGTGAGAGGCTGACTTATGGAATAAATAAGTTTCAATAATCCTGTCAGGTGGAGAAGCAATGAGGAAAGAGTAAAAATCATTATAGATAAGCTTTCTTTTTTTTTTCCCCTTCTTTTGTTTTAGGATGGATTACAAGAAGAGACATAAATACATCTAGCAAATTATGCAAGGACAATATAAAATGATTCCTATTACGTAATAGCTGCAGGGAAACTATAATTACATCTCTTAGAGGGAGGTTTTAGAGGTCAAACTGTAAGGCAGTAGATGAATTTTGGAAAGCTACTCATCTGATGAGTGTGCACAACACAATTTCAGTTGTGTTTACTCAAAACATTCAGCCTGGTAGGTAATCAACTAGGATAGAAGCAGTGCTTGCAATGCTAAGAAAGTCAGCGTTTACCTATGTGTGTTTATTTTTCTTTCAGCACTCTTCCAGCTGAAGATGAGTTATTTGCCTTTTATAATCAGGTTTGCCCAACACTCACATGTGGAAAACTGTATACAGATATGAAGAGAAATAAAGATAATCAAAATCACCCATAAGGAATGCCCCTCACTTGACACCTCGAGATTATTTTTCAAGGGCCACAGAGGAAAAGTAAACCAGTTCACACCCAGAAAGTGTGGGGTCAGCTAACAGAAATTAGGCAAAGGAAATTGGTAAAAAGCAACAGAAAACACTAACCTACAAATAAACTGCTAAAGATACACAAGTGTCCTGGTCTGGCTGGCCTTTGACACCTTTCCAATTCTGACAGGCCACTAGTTCACTTGATACCAGGTCTGGATTCTGATGCTTTACTTTGTTAAGTAACACCTTACGTTAAAAGTATGTCCGGGATGGAGGCAGCCCCTCGGGAAGGTTCTGTTCTGTGCACTCATGGCATTACAATCGAGCTAAAAGCAAAAGCCTCATCCACTCCAAACTGAGCTGAAAGCATCCCAGCGATACCAGCTGAGCTAAGCAAATACAACTGGAATAAGATCACAAAGGTTAGGCACCGTGAAGCAGCAAACACCAGAATATTTTATACAGAAGATTTTAATTTCTTGGAAGAAACAGGTTTTCTGAAATACAGATTCAGAACATTAAGACTAAGATTTTTATTTAATAGAAAACTCAGAAGGATGTAGTATCTGCTCAAATATGTACCTCCACATTCTGCTGCACGTTGCTGTAACAAATTTATTAGTCATAGCTCTCATTATGGACAGATGGTTCCTACAGCAAAAATATAGAAAAATAATTTGGATTCAAGTCTAGAACACCTGCAGCTTTTTGTGTGCAAAAAAAATAAATCCAACTGGTCATAGAAAAGTGGCTGATAAGGATGGAGAATAGGGCTGTGCGTCTGAGTAGCCATGACTATATACATTCCAAACTTAAGAAATGAGCATTTTTGCTCAGCCTCATAAAAATAGTTTGTCAATGAAAAATACCAATATGTAATACATTTCATACTATTTATACTTGACTTTAAAGATCTCAGATTATGGAATAATAAGCTAAAATCAAATGTACTGCTTTTTCAAATGTTCTTGTCTGTAACAATACTCTCCGTGTATACAGTGTGCATGCATGTACTTGTATACACACACAGAAAGAAAGAGGTGTAGAGAGATTTGCTGAAAAATTCTACAGGACTATCTGATTTCATTGCAGACCACAGCATACAGACTTCCTGGGACCCTCCTAACACAGGCTGCTCTAAAAAACAATAATGCTGACTGGCATAACCACATATCTACAACAGGTTTTTGCTATTATGAATTTAATTATCAATTTATTTTTCCAATCTAGATTTCATTTTCCTAAGAAGTAAATGCTGCTTCGGTTAGATTCTGTACTGTCATGACAAAATAACTGTGAACATACAGGGCAAAGCATTGAAAGTACAAATTAATTTTGATAATTAGTAATAAAGATACCAACAAGTTTTAAGCAGCACAGATTTAAAATTGCTATGTTCTGACTTATCTTCTTCACCAACAAGCATCTCGAGCAAGAAACTAAAAGGAACAGATTGAATTTCTCTGCCTGCCACCACCGTGACATTTTAAGCCACCAGAGTCACAGCTGGCACGGAAAGAACAGCGGCATCAGCCGAGCCCTCCATCCTTGCAGGACGCAGGTTGCATTGCGAGCCCCTGCCAGCGCTGCCCTGGAAAGGCCTGTGATCAGCAGTGTCTAGCGAGTGGTGCTTCCGTCGAGTCTTTTCGGAGTGAGGCAGGTTCTCCGTGGTCCTTGTAGCTGTGGACTGCTCTTGGTTTTTCATAGCTCCTTTGTTTTTTGATCTGAAGCTGTTATGCTGCTGTCTTCTGTGTTCAGATCTAGAACCGCTCTTGGTATTACTGTGATCTGCCTCATTATTGGCACCTTGTGACTTGAGAGATCCATTTAGCCGGACGTTTTGGTGCTGTGGGTTGAATCTTCGTCTCTGGCCAGAAGGCCCATTCTACTCAGAAAGAAATGAGAGAACTGTGAGGTTATCTTCATCCTTCCAACAGGACAAGAAATACAGCAATCAGAACTAACAAAAATTGCAGAATAAAACCTGGAGTGTAACTAGGAGAGAAAAAACACTGTACGGTTTTGATTGTTGCTGGAGTTCTCTATTCATAACACTTAAAAACTGAACTACGAGTAACACACTACATCCGAGTAGCCTGGAAATAGAGACAGCAGGGTCACCACTGATGCCAAGTTAAAATCTGCCGTGATGCCAGAGAATACAGAAAAGGGGATGAAATACTAGACACGTCAACAGCAGCAGTTAAGAAGCACTGAAGAACTTGATACTGACTGATTTCTTCCAAAATCACAAAAAATACCTTTCCCAGTAAAGCCCTATGTAAATACTACAGTAAGACTGCAGGAAGAACAGAAATTCACATGTAAATTAACGTCAAGTTAGGAATCCTCATGGAGGGAGAGATTCCCACTGAGAGTATCTTGCTCAGGAAGCTTTGTTCCCCAGCAAGAAGTGGGTGAATTACTTTATTTGCATGACTGCCAGGGCAGCTGGTTCCATACTGCACCACCATCATGTAACGCTCTCATGGTTCCCTTCAGGCACCTCCTTGAGCCCAAAACCCCTACTGGGACGAAATTCAGACCAACCTCAGTGATGGCTTTACCTAAGCACAACAATACAAGGACACTCTAAGGTGCTCTTATAATAAAATAGCTACCAATATAGCACGATAATATAAGCGGTATTACACAGCTTATGAAATAATATGCTGGTAGGATTCCACTTCCAAGACTATCTAATGCTTCAACAGCACATCAGCTGATCGTTTCCCAACGATCAGGAATAAATGTTTTTCCGTTGTAGCATGTAGGGCAATTGGCTGTTACAGAAGGTCTTTCAGTCTATTAACTGCCACTGAACACCAGGCAGCAGTCTTTGCTGGTATCACATTCTGTTATTTCCCTTTCTGTTCACACTGCCTTGAAAATAACGCTGGAAAATGTACGCTTGCATATTTTAAAAAAGTATTAAATAAAAATAGGGACTTCCAACCAATATTTGACTTTATAGTAACAACTTCCAATACTACATATTTTCCTGAAATCTTAAAAATAATTAGTTTATTTCATAACTGGTTTCTTACCTGCTTATTTGTTGGGGTTCCTTGGGAAGAAGATTCTGTAGGACTGCAAGAAAGATGACTTTGTACTTTAGTGCCCGTTGATTTATTATCAGAGTTCTTGGCATTACTAGAGGACTTTCGGCTGTGCGTATTTTGCTTGCCAGCTGTTGCATGCGAGGTCATTGAAGACAGCACTGAACTACACGGTGTTCTTGAGGAATAGTTGTTCTTTGGGTGAGAAACTACAAAAAAAGTATTCTGTGTTATCAGTTAAACTATCAACATCAGGCTGTATTCCTACCCTGCTTGCAGTTAATTTTGGTACCATCACTCCAGCCTTACTTTAAATAATGAAGTAAGTTTGATAACTAGGGTCAGAATAATTGTAGCAACTGAGGATCATCCATCAGGTTTTTTAAGGCTCTTATTCACTTACGCCAACATCACCTATTTCTCCCACTAGGTGTCCTCTTTAGAAAAAGAATGCAATGATGTGAACAATGAACTGAATTTTTTTTATCCTAAGTTCATTGAGGCTGGCTGTCACTGAATTCTACTGTTCTCTCTCGTCTTTACAAAACAGACTGCCTACATGGAAGCTCATATAAAAATCCAGGTGCCTGTCATAAAAATGTATTTTTAACAATACGTACAAGGAAGGGGTACAACTTACCACTGAGAATTCTGGATATATGTAAGTTCATTTATTTTTGTTTCTTCCTGACCTTCGTTGTGAGTGGATGCTGCCTACCCTCTGCTCATGCTAGGGCAAACCTTCCTTTGCTCAAGCTCTGTGGTTTTGTGAAAGCCCTCAAGAGTGGCTGTTCCTGGCTACAGGTGTGCAAGGGGTTTTTGCAGCTCCTAGTGGGGTACGGGCCTCATTGCAAGATGCTCCAAACAGAAACATCTTCTGCACTGAAGGGCTCTGATTATCAAAGACACACCAGTGGCACGAGTCGCTCATCTCAGGTCACTGAGGGCAGATGAGAGCAAAGTTCTTCAGCCAGCCAGTGCACCATCAGTCACTTGTAAGCTGGCACTGCTTCCCGGCTAATGGCTGTTCTGACTTCACTGACCCCTTTTCAACAGATCTGCATCAAACTATGCTTAAGTAATACTTTACTGAAATGTGGTAAAAGCAAGTAACTGCAGCAAAGAATTAACTGCAGCTGGAAGTCATCTACAAAAGTAGTTCAATGAGTTTCAAAAAAAAGTCTATGGTTGTATCAATAGCAGCTGTGGTTCTATTAAGATAGTCTTTACAGAATTTTCAATCTCTTCAGCTTTAGGGCATGAGATAGGGTCTAGGAGGTGACTACGAACAATTAGGTGCGTTGCTGTGAAGCTTACACTTTCCTTTGAGAAGTCCTGGGTTGATGCTGATCAACGAGAGACAGCATATGGGGTTAGATGGATCTTCAAGTGTTCTGCAAAAGCAATTCTTATGGTCTAATGAATTAAAGCGGTTACGCATCAAAGGAGTCAGCTCTTCAGCTGTGCAGTCAGCAGATCACATTGGCAGACTGTGTGATTTTTTTTTCCTATTTTTAGTAACTCCTTGAAAACATTAACTGTTTTCCTCATGAAACTGTTTTCTTTCCACCAGGATGCACTATTTCGGTATTGTGTTAACAGTTTTTCTCCTGAGTGATGGAACTGATGTGATATCATGGGACAGGGTAACGTTTAGGACAAAGCATTTTAGCATTTACCTTTTTTTTGGGGGGGGGGGGAAGCATGACAAAGATGAAAAACAAGCTATCTTGTATTTTGCAACAGGGACATGATACTTGGAGCAGAAAATGAACCTGAATTTCCCAGCAGAAGGGCAGATAATTTGGAAACAGGAACCTTTGGGACTACCTTTAGCTCCTGAAAAAAACCAGTGAGTACTGTTACAAATCTGAGGAGTTACTTCCTAGCAGGAGAGCAGAATTGGTCTTGTAACACTGTGCTCACACAGGGAAGCTTCTGGTTTACTAGTTATTCACAAATTACTGAATTTGAGTGTTCCCCAGAGCTGACTTTTATTTCCACTTAGAAATCCTGTTTTGATGGAAAACTCCAACTGATTTCAGTAATACCTGGAAACGTCTGACAAAGAGAGCACTGTGCACGTGCAGATGGACTGTGCAGCACATGTGCAGTCTAAGGTGTTGCCTACACTCAAGTTGACTTGTGGATGTTCAGCAAGGCTGCTGCGCCCCGATCTCCCATGCAGGTCAGGCTGGCTGGCACACATACTGTTACTTCTGTCGGCATTTCCTGCACAAGCACGTGGAATGCTGTGTTCTGAGAACAACTGCGTGGGAAATCATCAGCACTTACTTTCTCCACAGAGCTGAATTTGGGTCTTCAGCTGTTCTGTATCACAGGAAAATCGGGCAGACCTGCCCAGCTCTTCATCATATTTCCGCTCACTCACAAAGTGCTGCAAAAATACAGACAAGTTAACAGTGACCTGCATTCTGAGCAAACACTATGTGGCTAGTACAGAAAACAGTCAGCACTCAAGTTCACTTTAAGGCTCAGCAGACTCTTGACCCCACCCTGTACACAGGATCTCCGTGCAGAACCAAGTATTTTCCCATCCTTACCAAATTACATGTGTCTCTGCCCAGCGACGGGTGGGTCATTCCAGCACTCGGGAAGTGGATCATTTCGCTGGAGTACACACGTTTGATCACTAAACCTGAAGCTATCGGGTTTACTTGTTAACTGACTCTGATAAATGATACACAAACAGCAAAACTGCCCACTGCTACCCTTAGGAGGGTATAGCTTACACTTCTCCTACAGTGTCTATGCACAGCTCGGAGGTGCTGTGATGCTTTAAGAAGTTACACTTTCCCCATGGAAAGGCGGTGACCCTTTGGCCCAGAGCAGGAACGAACAGCCTGAGTATGTTAACGTGACAGCTCTTGGCTTTTACGTGAACAGCTAAAATACTCATGCAGAAGTGAATGCCTGACCTTAATTTCAGCCCTGAGTTCAGACAGTTGTGCTTCAGCCATCTGACTGGCTAGGTCTGTCAATCTCTTCAGCTCCTCAGCTTTCTTCTGCCGAGCAGTCAGGATTTCCACTGCCAAATACCAACAGTCAATAATTAATGCTAGGAAGGTAAATTTGCTGTGTAGCTCATTATACTCATTCACACTGTACATCACACGTGAGACAAACACACATCTCGGACCCCCGACTTCAACTGGACTTCCAACATGCTGCTTGAGCAGATTAAGTCAATCATTGTAATTAACTGAACTGCCTGGCCTTGAGAAAGATCTGGAAATGAGAGAGCTGTCAGAAAATCAAAGTTCAAACAATCCTTCAACATTTAGACCAACAGGGCAGAGACATGTTGGTTTGAGTTTTGTAGTGCCTTATTTTCAAGCACTAAATCAGGGAGCCTTCCATGGAGACATGGAAAGAAACATTACATGGAGTCAACAGCCTGTTTCTGAAGACATGGTATATTTTATTTACACAGGGGCATTTCAGTTCCTCTGAAAAAAACCTCTTCATATATAGTTTACATTAAACTGGCATTACAATTTTGCTTTCAAGTACAGAATATATACAGTTGCCATTTCTACAGCAAAGATGTATTACAAAGGCCTGTAGCTTTTATGAAAAATTGCTAAATATTCACTACTGCCCATCTTGTATATTTTCTTTAAGGAAAGGGTGAATAGTTACATTCGTATAGGAAAATATTAATCATGAACAACAAAGCAACAGTCCACTTACATGCAGGATAATATGACACAGTTTTGGTGGAAAATACAGGTAAACTCTCACATGGTGACTCAATGTAAAACCAACAACTGATTAATTGGCTGGTGGAATCAGCACTTACGGCAGAGAGGAAAGACAGCATCTAAAATCATAACAATCACAGTCTTTTGTCTAGAGCTTATGACTACAGCCAGGGTGAGCAGTAGTTGTTGTAAACTATCCTAAGGCCACAGAGCCTGTCACAGCTGTGGAGACTTTGGCTTCTTTGCCTTCTTTTGCCAAAAACTTCCAGAGCAGACTTGGCAAGTCACCTAACCAGCTCAGACTTTGTAATGCCATGGGTTTGGTTAGAACTAATGATATTTCACAGAGAGTTTGTCTCTCAACCCATTATTGTTTCTTTAATCATGTGGCACCTTTTTTTCAAACTACAATCATAGAATGTGCTGGGTTGGAAGGGACCTCTAAAGGTCATCTACTCCAACCCCCTGAGCAGAGACAGCCTGAACGAGATCAGGTTGCTCCGAGCCCCACCAAGCCTGACCTTGAATGTCTCCAGGGATGGAGCCGCCACCACCTCTCTGGGCAACCTGTGCCAGTGTCTCAGGAGGCCACGCAAGGCACAGAGCTGTGGCCGCACAGCTGTGTGTGAGCATCCAAACCGCACAGCAGAAGAGCGCATGTCTCACAGGCACGGAAGGCCAAGAGTGGCTGCAGTTCCCTGTTAGTAAATCTGTGCCTACATTATTACTTATGCTAAGAACAGGTGTGTATCTACCTCTATAGCCGATTTCCTAATTTAATTTTTTTTGTGGAATATGGTCTACAAGTCTAAGAAACTTTTATCAGATTAAAGTTACAATTTACTAGCTGTTTTTCTATGTCCAAAAGTTCTCCTTTATTGCTTTTTCTGGGTACAGCTAATATTGTTTCTCCCCAAGGCCAGCATCCCCTTTGCTGAAGTGACTGCCCAAACCATACGATCTCATGTCATACTGGCACTTACCTCTGCATGAGATGCCAGCCAAATTCCCATTTTTTTTAAAAAACCTGAAACTATCATATTCGGAAATTTTCCCAGGATTGACAGTAAGATTACCCACTGTAAAATAGTCCTCCAGTGCAGCAGAGAGATGTGAAAATAAATAATAATGTAAATCTTGGTTAGCATGTCACAGTCCCATAATAACTTTCTGCCTAAAATTGTGAGGGCACTTTAAAAGCCTACAAAGCCCTGAGAGGCTGCAGGGACTTGGCTGTTAGACACAGGTAGGAGGGCCATCCCAGTCAGGCATGGAGCCAGCGTGGAAGCAGGGAACTAGAACCTGCCCTGTGCAAAGGCAGCCCTTCGCCTGCTTTCAGGCAGGAATTAGGTTTACCTTTCACAAGAATGACTGCTACACCTGGCCAAGATTAACGAAGGGGCCCTATGATACCATCAGTCCTGGAGGATGGATTTCCAAAGTGTGTTTTTGTTTATGCTGTTAGGGCTTAGATCTGTGTCTGCTGTTATCAATGGGAACGTTACCCTTGGTTTTCCTATGGCTGATTATGGCTACCTGGTCCATGCAGGTAACCAAAAAGGTGCTCCCCAGACCAGCACAGAACTCCAAATCCACATCTATTTCACATTTGTACTACAAAAGTTAGCATACAAAATTCCAAACACAAACTACTGCCAGTCTTCGCTGTAACAATTCATACCTTTTAGTTTCCACACGTGTACCACTGCAACAGATTTAGCTAGCAAAGGAGGATTTAAATTACTTTTTAAACAACAATTTAGCCAGTATACACTTGGGAACTAAGTAAGAGTTCTAAATGCAAATGAAGCATTCAAGAACATTGTGTGTATTTGTCACCCTCCCTGGAAATACCTTAATTTCACAAATCAATAAAAGAAGTGTAGGCAGACCTAGCAGTGATATTTTCATCTGCCAGGTAAAGTATGATTCTAATAATATTTGGGTTACTCTTCAGTTTCTGGCTTAGTGCTCTCTGTTGAAACACATCCCCTTGATCACTGGGCCATGAATACTGTATCTCAGATGAGGCAGAGAGAAATACTGTGCTATCCTAAATCATAACTCAGATTGCTTTCCTCCCCTAAACCAGGGTATGTAAACCTTACCTATGCAAAAAACAGAGATGACATGAACGCCTTGAATCAGATCAACTCCCACAAATTATTAAGATATCAGATTCCAGTAAACATCTGTTTGTTATTTTTTAATTTCTGTAAGTTATAACCTTGATCACTATCTCTTAAAGCTATGCAAGGTCACACAATAACCTACACCCCATGAAATTTCCAGTATTGTAACTCATGTATGTAATATAAGCAAACAAACTGTGATTAAGAAATGGAAATGAAACAATCAACAAACTATAGAAATAAGAAAACAAAACAAAACGACCAAAAAAACAAGTGTTCAAAAAGCTCTGATGACTAAGCAGAAGGAACAAATAATTTAAATCTAACTTCATATGAACTTCTGGCTTACCTTAATTATATAATATTAAAATTTTGATGCACAATCTTTATAAATAGAAACTATACAGAAATTATCCAGAACATCAAAGACTTATTTGACTGTATACAAATACAATGAAAGATTATGGAAAGCCGCTAACCAAATTTATGTAATGTATGCTAACCAAACTCTATAATTTTCTGCCAAACAAAACATTTGTTTCTATGACTACTGCAAAAGTTCCCTGTGTATTTTTTTTTACTTACTGGCTTCTTCTTTAACTTTATCAATTTCTGCCATTAATGACACTTCTTTGTCTACGATGCTAAAAAAGGAAAAAAGAAAGGAAAAAACCACAATTTAATCCATGCTAGAACTCCATCAAAATCAAAAGCTATAACCACACAAACACTTCAGACCTCAGTTATGGGCGATTTTGAAATTAATAAGGCTTAAAAAACCAGAAGCTGAAAAAATATCTAGGCAAACTGACTACAAAAGATTAGTGATAATCAGCGTGTGTTGATTCGCACAAATATCTCACTGGCCTGCCACGGGTGTGCACAGGTGTGGAAGTCACTCAGAATTTACCTCTTCAGCACTGCCTGGGCACAGCTGTCCTCGAAGGACTCAACAGGCTGATTCCTAAGCAAGCTAAGTTATGCCATTGCTGCCACTCAGGTCAACGCAGCTCAGCTCTCAATGCAGTATTAAGAATACCACAGAAGGAAAGCCATGTGGAAAGAGGTCCTCTTCCTTAAATAGACATAATCTTGCAAAATATGTTAGGGTAAACAAAAAAAATGTTTTTTGATGCAGATAAGCATTAATGTATCTTGATAACAGCTTCCTCACCCCCATTCTCTCCAGGACTGGGAAGGTGTGGTTCCACTCTTACCTGGCCTCCCCTTTCACAGACCTCTGGCACGCAAACCCTGACAGTGCTTCTAAGCAGTGCAAACTGATCAGGTTGGTCTAAGTGTGAGTAGAGAGCAGCTCAGGTAAATTGTTCATATCATCAACCCAGCGACGCCGTTCAGTGAAATAACAGCACTGCAGAATGCTCTGCAGCAGACAGTGCTCTGCTGTGCCACCCCTCGTTTCCCTCACTAGATTATTCTTGGTCTCTTCACACTTAATAAACACCACCAATGCTTATGTTTGCACAAGCGAGCAAACTCCAGCAGCTGGAGGTAAATAGCAAAAAGCATATCACCAACCAGGAGTAAATCCAGGCACACACTTGAGGGATGACTGGAGCTCTCAGTCCCTTCAGTAAAGTCATCCCTAAATGTAAGCTTCTGTACACAAGTTACACGTGAGTGAACTAGCTGCCATTAGAGGGAAGACGTTACAGAAAAGAAGAAAAAACATTTGTCTAGAATGACCTTCGCAAGAAAAGAAAGATCCTACAGAGTTCAGTGGGCAGCAGTCCAAGGCAGAACACTTAAGAGGAGGGAAGGGCTGGCGGGTTGGTACCCGAACCCGGGAGCGGCTGGGGAGCACAGGGCAGGCAGGGAGCTGGCTCAGCCACAGCCTTGCCAGCCGGGACGTGTCTGGGAGCCGCGCACCCTCCGCTGAATCTTCCCCTAAGTTAACCAGGCTCATACAGGTGGTTTGCAAGAGAGGTTCTGCAGAGCCCTACCCCCGGGTTGTACCCATCAACCGTGGCACCTGCAGAGGAGAGGCTATGACTTCTGTGCTGCCTCCTGGCAGCCAACAAGAGTGACAGGAGCAGGGGCACTGACGGCAAAGGATGCACCGAAACAGTAAAAGTGCAGCGTAACACATTTTTTCTGTTTCATACATATAAACAAGACTAGAAATAGTTTTAGCCTGCCAGATCAATTTAGTGTGACCTACACATCAGAGGAAACAAAACAGCAATTTTTTTATGGTAGAGCAAATCAGTTAAGAGGCATACACTGACAATGAAAGGATGCACTTGTTCCAGTTGGCATAAGCGTTAAGCTTGGGCTCCAAATAGGCAGGTGATGATCCCAGCTTGCTAATCTAAATAGCTATAGCTTTTCAGAATTAATCTATTTTCAAATAGCTCTCGTAGCTACATGGTACAATAAACTTCCTCACTTTTCACAGCAGGTGGCTTGAAAAGAGTCTTGCAAATTCTCACCTGTTCCTATCCTCCACAAAAACCAGATTTTAATAGTCTTTAGTGTTTTCCCCTAAATTAAAAAAAAAAGTCTGCACATTTTCGCTTTTGCTGTCGCTACTACAAAAGTGCCTCTCCCTAGTGTACTACACAGGTTATATAAACATGAACTTTTGGCTGGAAAAAGTATTCACGGAACAAGGTCACAACAGCAGAGCTCATCAGAACTGTGTTTTGGTCCAGTTCATTCCATGACAGTCCTCTCCCCACTCCAACAACAGAGCCTTGCTAAACTGCTTGGCCCCTAACATTTTATTTTGATGCCAAATAAAACCATTTTTAATACTAGAATGAGTAAAAGGCCATAGGAGTCCTATATTTATATTTTATAGTCAAATCTCATCTGTTACTAGACAGTTTTCCACTCCTAACGTTTTAGTGTGGTCTCTGCTGAACATTTCAGCAAAGTGTTTGAATGTTGTAGCAAGAGAGGCCAGGACTGAATTTGATGGAGAACCACCACCAGAGTACTCCTCTTGTAGCTACAAACCAGCACTGGGAAAACTGAAGAATAAAACAAGAGCAAAAGGATTTGCTGCCTTTGTCAATATGAGACTAGTTACTGTAATAATCTCAGTGTCTTTAATGGACAGATCTCGGTGGGGTCGCTGTCCCTTGAAGCCAGTGCAGCTGTACCAACTTAGACCAGCTGAGGACACGGACTCTCTCTCGCTTGTCAGAAGGACAGGAACATACTAATTCTCACCTGGAAGCGTAGAGCCACATGTCTCAGCTCTGAAACCATGAACTACCTTATTTCATGGAATAATGGGAGAAGATAACATTTCTTTAGAAATGCCACGGGCCAACCAGTGCCAGGAAATGCTATGTTTCTTCTTAGTTTGCATAAGGGTCAATTATTAAGGAAACAAGAGTAGGAAACAATTTGATTCCTTTCTAGTCATACAGACCACTTCAGTGCAACACTCCATCAAGAACCAGACAAAATTATAAACATATTGAAAACTGGAAAACTAGATTGAGGAAAAAAAAAAAGAAGGACAAAATAAATACAAAAAGAAACAAAAAGCTAACAGATATAGAAAGGAAAAGAACACTATGGAAAAAAATCAACGCATCAAGTCTTCTCTCTTGTTCCTGCTAAGATCCTGCTGTCTTCACACACAGCTCAGAGAGCCCCTTAAGCTGAACAGCTTCTGAACTCGTGAGAAGTTTAACTGAGTTTAATGTATTTTCCGGAATAATGCCCTACTCTGCCTCAACAGGACAACCACGATCAGGCCACAGTGCTAAGAACTGCTCAAAGCTCAGCTCAGCCATACCTCCTAGGAATGCATTTCCTTTCAACGCTTCTTACTGTCCACTTGATGCCAAAACTTTTTATCAAGCTGGTATACTCCAGTGCACAGCCTGCAGCCACTGGTATGGATACAGGAACTTTTTGCACACTCCTGTAACAACAGGCTTAAGATCTAAGTTTCAGATCTAAAGACACTTCAGATAAAACATTCTAGTAATTCCTTCCATTCTCATTATGCTGTTTCTCTTGAGTCTTCTGCAGATGTTAGGAACCAGGGTTAAAATTTTAAACATACATCTTTAGCTGGTCATACCCTTGCTAGATGTCCTACCTCTTTCTTTTTGTCTCCCTTCACCTCTCTTCTGAAAGGACTGAGTCTATTCTTCTCTAACCCCCCATTTTTTCAGGATCAGGACCTAGGTACCAAACTCCAGCACAGGCGACTGTTTACCACAGGCGAGTATTTGGAGTTTGGAGCACAGGATTCAGCACTATTTGATTTTAATATCGAGATGAAACTTTGAGGTGGGGTTCAGGAAGGAGACAATTTTGTCGAAGGAACACAGCAGGCAGAGTCTAAATGTAGGGGAGCTAGTGCCCATGCTGTAGAGGTAAGACATACAGCAGGAGTGACAGCAGGTCTCTAGGGTTCATTTTGCTAGTGCGCTTCTGAAGGCAAGAGTATAAATGTCCTATTCCTGGTCAAATGGACAGTACTCGTTCCCTGGACTTACGCAGGCTGGCAGAATTCACACTGGTATAGAGTGGCAGAAGAGCTGCAAAAGCCAAACTGCAATAAGTTGCCAGCACAGCAATGATAGGGGCAAATTACGCTGACAGCTGCCTCATTTCAGTTTCATACTCGGAACAAATTCTGAATTCGTTCTGACATTAGTGGAAACAAATTAATCTTCCTCTAGTTTACTACATAAAATTCCGTGCTGGCACATGAAAAAGAAAAGATACTTTCAGCCAGCTGCGATAGTTCAAAATCCCACTGAAATTATTAAAAGTTATTGGTGCCTCTTCAGAAAATCTGCTTCAGATTGCCAGGCTGGCAATTTATATAGCTTTAGTGATGAGAATCACAAGGGTTCCAAATGACCAGAATCCTCTCCTTCCTTCTGCCTCTTCTAGGCATTCATGACAAACCTATTGTGCCTGAAGAGATGGGGAAATAAAAAGACCAAGCTGCCATGGAGGCTGACATGCTGACACAGCTCACAAAGGTAAGGCACAGCTGCATAGCACAGAGGTTGCTGCTAAGAGCATAATTCAAATGAGTCCTTTCAAAAGCCCGTTAAACCCCCCAAAATGCCAATTTTCTCCCTGAGGTGTTCAATAAACTTCACTCTCCACTGAACACTGAGTGTTGTTCTGCAGACTGAGGAAGACACAGTCAGCTGTGGCACTCTGAACCACTGCAGCAGGGCTCTTCAGCTGAAGGAGGGAAGAGCTACTCTTCCATAGGCATCCTCTGGGATCTGCTCCAGCAGGTAAGATGCTGGAACACCAAGGTACAATTTGAGTCCTTTTTTTTCTGGGGAAAGAAGTTAGTTGTGGAGATTTATTTGAAACCTCAGCTGTCAAATACAACACAGCATTCTCCGGTGACTTTGCTCTGTCAGCGGGCTTTGGAAGAAACCCCAGCAGCTCCTTAGAGTTACTCTGCTTAACAACCTAGTGACGAACTCGAGCGAGTTAGAGGGACATTAGTACTGTCACCGTCTCTGCTATATCTAAGCTAACACACATGGGACAGGCCTAAGAAGCTCAGTGGTGGTCTTTTAAGCATTATGCCTTACTTCCCGCACACATTTCCCTTTTAGCATGAACATACTGGACCCACAGGTGGGCTAAAAAGACAGCAGGAAAGAACCTGCCCCTCAATCCAAAAATCAGAACTATCCCTGTCAAACTTTCAGCACAAGGAACTAAAATGATGTGATGAGAATGTAAATATCTAAAACCCAATGAGTTATTACAAGCTTTACAGGATTACTGAATAGCCATGCTATTTGGTAAGCAGAAAAACAACACTTCAGGTTTTCTTTATATCAATAAAGCTGTAGAAAAAGCTGTTGTTACATTACATATTTTGCAGTGTCTCAGTTAGGGACACTCTTCCAGTATTACCTCAATAGTATTTAAATGGTCATGGTGCTTGAAGGTTACTTGATCGCTGTATTAGCACATGGACAGTGTTTATACAGCAAACCTGATTACATGGATTTTCATTCTGACCACAAATACAGCCTGGTAATAAGCAAATAAATTTCATTAAAATCCTTCCCTCTCATAAAAGTAAAAATGCCCAAAGGCTTTTAGTTATTCAAATATATTTTGTGTATTCTTTATCTACCTTCACTAATATTGTTCTCTTTAGCACCCAGCTGGCACTGCGGGGTATGGTAAAGCCATCAAAATTAAAAGAAAAATGCAAATAGACCTTTAAGCTCTATTTACAAACAATTTTAAATTAAAAATTCATCACCTGATCGTAAAAACTTGTATAAGCTGAAAACTGACACAGAAAACCTTTTCCTCAAAGAACATGTCTAAATTTTAATTATTTTCAAGTGGAGGCATCACCTCAGGATGTGGTTGTTGTACTACGGCTTGTTAGCATCCTGCACATTTTTACATAAATTTGTAAAGATTTCTTTCCTATTTGAGTCCCAGTTCTGACTACTGAGGTATGTGAGTATCTTTCTGGTTTTATGTATTTATTTTAGCCTAAATGGAGAAAATCATCAGCTTTACAGTTTGCCAAGTCAAGGTCACAGAAAGGGGATGACTGTTCACGTGCTGCTCTGCAGTTGCGAGCACGGGCAATGGTGCTCATCACCCAGCGCTGCGTTAGTATGGACACAACTATGGTTTTAAATGACTTCTTCCACCATTTGGCCACTCTTCTGCTTTGATCTTAACTCGGAAAACAACAGAAAACATGTTTCATCTTCCTCAAATGTAGAGTGCATGCTTTCTAGTTGCTCCCTGAATGTATTTTAATGTATTTTTAGATTGTTAGCATTGGCAAATTACATTTTCCCAGCAGTATGTCAGTCAATTTTTTATCCAGTCTATGTTAGAACTTTCACGTGCTTCTCGTTCACTCAAAAAATCATTGAATGTGTTGCGCTTCAGGCTCTTTATAAAACATTGGACATACCAGTGTGTTTGAGATGCAAAGAGCAGAGGAAGTTGGCTGTCTTTGGTCCATTTGTGCATGCAGTGTAACTAAGCCTGGCCCTTACTACTTTCTGCAGACCGTTTTCTGTTCGTGGCTGGAAGCAGACTGTATGGGCAAGTAGCAGATGTTTTCTTTTAGTTCTCCATATGGCTGTGGGGAAGCCCAATATGCAAAAATGACTTTCTGGCAAGAGGTATCATTGGGAACTACAGCTCCTTTTGTGCTCTGCTCATTTCACTCAGATTTCCTGGGGCTCTCTTTTTATCCCCGAGATCATTACTCAGTCTCTTGGTGGAAAAGCAAGAAGACAATTACAGAATACACATTTTAAGCTTGGCAAGAAAGGTCTTGGGTGCACTCCAGTGAGAGGGAAGGTCACCTAGCTTTTCTGACCTTTCCCTGCAACTCAAGCACTAGTCTTTTCCTTGCTCTAAACTGCTGTAAGGCACAGCTACGCTCTGACGTATTTCACATCCAAGCAATAAGTGCTGCAGCTCACGCTCTTGCTCACACAGAGCTATTCCTGAAAACCATACACCAAAGCTGGGTGCAACGAGAAGAAATACTGGCACACAGAGCGCTGTTGGGAGGATTTTCCTCTTTCTTTCAGATGCACACGTGAGTCTGAGAAGCAGTGCCCTTCAGTTGCTCTGCCCAGGACTCTCATAGTCTTGGGGAACGCCATGTCACAGAAAGCCCTGCAAGAGCAGGGGTGACAGGGCCACTAGATCAAGCAGAAGTGCAATCCACACGTGACTGCAAAAGACTCCTTGAAGTGGAGGGAAAAGTGCCCTGCCTGGTCCAGCCCATGGCCTCTAAAATGCTCTTGTGCCCTCTGGTGTAAAAAGCTGTGTGTTCCAGCAAGTCCTTATCACTTGTTCTGAGCATGCCGAGAATTACTCCAGTTGGCAGGAACTCCTGGGAAGCTCTTTAAGAGAGAAACAAGTGAGCCTTCTGCTGTGTTTTTAAATAAACATCTTTCTGGGATTATTTCTTGTTCCCATTTCATTGAAAACTTAAAACCAGAAGCAAGCATTACATTTTCTTTTCCAAGCATTTATAGGTGTTTATAGAGCACCTGCTCCAGACTACTCCTTTTTTAGACTGTGGGAGGCTACCAGGCACTGTTCTGCCAGATGGGTGACCCTTTAAACAGCAGCATAGTGCTGACTGAGCGCATTCAGGAGTAACTTCCCTTCACTGCTTAACTGAAGCTATAAAATACTGACCCAGAGACACAGAACTACACTGGCACCTATCACTCAACAGCTTCTGCTGCTAAAAAGACAATGTGAATCTTTCTGATGAAGCTTTCAGGACATCTCACACCTCACGTGCTATTCAGTTATCTCCATAATAATGGTTTCATACACTATCTGGTGGTAGGAGGAAGGTATATGATGTTATCTTTGCAACTTTTCATTCTTTCTGTGATCGGTAAAACCATGAAGAGAGTAAAAAATACCAACCCAACATTATTAGAAAGTCCAAAAGATTACTGAGTCTTGAAATGCAGTTTTGATTCTGACCTTGGTAGTAAATGCAAAAAGGACGTAAGAAGGGTCTTTTACCCTCTTGTCACAGAAAGAAGAAGAAAAGCCCAAGAGAGACAACAGAAAGTAGTATGTGTTTCAGCATGCAGCTGCAATGCAAGATTAAAGCTTCTGACTTCATCTAAGCTACACTAAAACCCCTCAGGTGGTGACAGCTGTGTGTAACAGGAACCGGTTAAGCTCCCCTCTGGCTTATGCTGCTGAGCCCATTCAAGTGCTCCTCCCTGCAGTTCTGACCACAGGTGGCACTTAGTGGCTGCCCCATGCTTGTCTATTTACTCCTCAACCAGTCCACCCTCCAGTGGCAACTGGGAGAAGAACCTGGAAAAAGCTTTGGAATCCTTACCACAAAGAACACCAAGTATCATCATCATGCTCTTGCTTTTGGTTATTCCACAGCATGTCAGAGAAACAGCTCAGCTGAATTGCTTCATTTTCCCTCGACAGGAAAGTTGACTGTGTCACAGTGAAATTTCCATGCACAAGGAGGATGATAAATATGCAAGAGGCTGATGAATTACCTTATCCCTCCCATTAGCGCTAGTGCTGTTTTCTTCAACTTTGAAGCAAGGAAACTGCCATGTAAATAACACAAACAAGAACATGATGTGTTGACTGCATGAGGTCTCAAGCTGTATCACTGGTTCTGGTGATTCCTACTCAAGTCCAGTCAATTTATAGCAGTTGGAAGAAAGTTTTTGTGAATGAGGTACTAAAGATAGAGCTTCCCTTTTTTTTTTTTCAGAGCTTAAGCCACAAGGTCACATGAAATCTCTCCGAACTGTTTTTAATTTTAGCAAAGGTGTTAAGTCATACGTTTTACTGTTTAAACTAAATTTGCTCTTCATTCCTTTGAAGGAAAACCTAAATATAAGGCTTATAAGCTGCCAAAAGCAAGGTGCTCCACATTAAGATTTCCACAGACATGTCCTGACATTAGGTTGATGAACTTTACTTAATATTTCTATACTAACAATATAATTACTGCATTTTAGTTCACAACCAAACATCACTATACGGGCTCCAGAGCACCCCCAACAACAATATGCAGTTTAGTGCAACTGGTGGCGACAGCCCACGTTCACTGGAGACAAGGACCTCCCGGCTCGACAGCGAGGCACGCCGGCAGCTCAGTGCAACAGCATCTTACACAAAACTGACTCAGCTGCACTTGGACTTCCCAGTCAAACAGATGCAGAGTCCCAGGGGCACTGAAGTCACTTCAGATGCACCAGTGAAGACAATGAATATATCACTGAAGTTCAGAGCTAACAAACTTCCACCAGTATTACAGCACTTCCGTAAGATGCACTCTTAAAAATACTGACAAATATTGTGGACAAATTAAAGGTGAAAGGTATTCACACTCTTCTGTGATTTATAACTGAGTCTTCTGCATTTTAATACAATTTTTTTCTGTTTACTGCAACACTGCATAATACACAGGTTTTATACGGCATCTATGGTTAACAAAAGGCCAAGTAAAAAAACTAGAAAATACTTTTCTATGACAAGTATATACAAAATATGCAACTTGCTACTACAATAATTATTTCTGCTACAAATTTTCAAAGGGCATAGATACATATGCCAAAGATCAGGAATAAGAAAAACAATAATGGAAAAAATTTAGAAAAAAGAAGATACAAAAGAACAAGAAAAGAGAGTGAACTACAGATCAGAACAGGAAATTAAGTGATGGTGGGATAAGAAGCAAAAATGATGGAAAATGACGAGACAGTAAAGGATTGGCTGCCAAAGAAGATAAGATCAAAGAAGCACAGAAAGAAGAGATTTAAAGAAGGTAAACGAGACTTCAGAAAACCCCATAGCTTTCATTTGCTCAGATGTGCTGCCACTGAATTTGATACAAAAGAACTAGGTCAAGAGGGATCACTTAGGAAAAAACCCCACAGTAAGATCTTTTTCAAAGAACTGTAGTCTTGTCCTCCCTTTGTCTTTATGCATGTGTGTGAACATACACTTATGCGTATATCGCTTCCTGGCTGGTGACGAGTTACTTAATGGCACCACCTATTTTTTTGACGAAACCAAATGCTGCAAACAAGGTGTAGGTGACCCCTCCCCATCAACGCCAGTGGCCTCATTAGCCTCTCTCCTCTCAGGAGGGGCTGAGGGATCTCAAGCTGATTTACCTACCAGCTGTGCAGCTCTGCAAAAGCAGCTTTGATCTTCTTCACCGAATTATCCACTTCCTCTTTGATCATCATACGATATCTGGTTAGAGAAACAGTGCAACGCTGCAAGTCTTTTACTGATTTTTCAATGTTCGGCCCTAAAACAGAAAATAAAAACTGCATGAAAGTCAGAAAAATCAGTTTGGCTTTTCTGAGTGAGGGAGCAGGAACAGTTCAATGTTATTGGCCCAAATTAGGATGAAGCAGTTATCCTACTGAAATCCATAAATCCAACTTTTGCATAGTCATTCAGTCTTCAGACTCTAACCATATTTGTTCAACTTCATTCCCCAAGTCAAATAAATGTAAACCGCACTATTAATTCAAATTATTTTAAATTCCATTTAATATAATGTTTAATAGACCATAAATTGTTCAACTCATTTTTGTTACGCTGAACATGGCTCTGCTCTCACTTTCAACACATATCTTCTTTATGTACATGCTTTTTCTTTCCCTGGAGGCCTCAGCTGTCTAATCACCTTGACACATATCAACTGGAGATCCAATTTACCTCTTTTTTTTACTGAATCATCTGTCTTTGTTTCAGGCTGGGTTGCAGCATTGGATGATTTAACTGAGGAAGATTTTGACTTTGGCCTGCCTAGGTTACACTGGAGTGGAACTGATGACTGAAGAGACTCGTGCTGTTCTACTCCATTCATAGTCTTTGGATTTAATTCCACAAATACTCTCTGGTGTTCTCGTTCTTTGTCTGCAAGAAAACATTCAGGTAGAAAACAGGGAGTTGTAAGATTAAGAAAGATATGAAGCCTTATTGCTGAATGTGAATGACTTTATGTTTCTACACTGGAAAAATCAAGTTGTTTTTTTCACCAGCACGCATTCGACAGAACCTCAGAAACCAACGACTGAAAATGGTTTTGGTTATTAAACACTAATCTGAATACATCTATTGTCAACAGTCTAAGAAGAAAAATCCATTTAAAAAAACCAATTAACTCTTTCATGCTGGTATGAACATAGAATGCATACTACTAATTATAACCTTTGCCAAATATGAGAGAGAAGAACTAGAGAGGAAGTCGGCTATGGAAACCCTGAGACTTTAATGCTGAGAGATATAAACACCTCTCACACACACAAAATGTTTGTCATTTCATCAGCATTTTCAAAGTACAAACTGAACATTTCTACCCAAAACACTCAGCCTGCCTGACTATAGATTTCTATCAAAAGCAGCTGCTAAGAGGCACCAAGCAGGAAATGATGTCAAAGATCAGGCTCCTGGGTTCAACAGCTTCAGAGGGATAAGATAACAATGCCTGAGCTGCTTTGGCTGCCACAAGATGACCCAGTTTACTCTTTCCAAGACTCCAAAGGGATTCAAGATATCAGCATCATGACAGAGGGACAAGCAGCCAAAGTAATGGCTATGAAAACTGGCAGATAAGGCCAGCTACTACTGCCACCATGAGTTTTAGTTAAGGAGATAAGCATAGAAAATGATTTGTTGTGTTAACTCATTTTCCAATCTTTGTACTCACTTTGATGAATGAATGATAGTTTGTTCTGAAGATGCTCTTTATGCACCACTTTATTCAGCTGATGTTGTGTAGTGTCTGGAGAAAAAGGCTTTGTCATTAACAACTGCATTACAGCCCGCCGAGTGGGGTTAACACTGCTGGAACTGAGGATACCGCCTGGACAGTGCCAGGATATCAACTAGTGACTTCTTTGTGCCCTGGCTGGGCACTCGGTGGGTGTAAAGTACATCTTGGGATGTTTCCATGGCAATTGCACAGCACCAGAGAATCAAGGAGGAACATCAGTGCCTACATTTCTAAAACAGCTTTTGTTTACAGCTTTTAAAAGGTGAGTCTGCAAGTGGAAATAAGTATCTTACATAAAACAGTGTGGAAGAAAATAGCTAAAGAAGTTAAAGAAACCTGCGTAAATGTGAAAGCAAGAAACACCAGGTATGCAGCACTGACCACAGCAAAGGCGCAATGCAGCTATCAGTGTCACAGAGCCAGGAGCTCTGTTCTAACTGTCACTAACCCCGTGCAACCCTGGCTGTACCTCACGCTAATGCAGACAGCTTTGAGTTATAAAAAACATGTTCTTTCTACTGTCAGTTGAGACTGGCCTTGCTCATACTGCTCAGATGACTTTGCTCCAGATAAGGGATTTTATTGCTTCTGTCACCATTTTACACTGAAACCATTTTCTAATCCTGCGTCCTTCTGTATTTGTATCTGTAATATTCTCTATCAGCTGGGTCTCTAATTATAGCTTGATCCTCTCGACTCTAGAAAAGAAGGACATTTTGCAAGGAAACATTGCAAGGCAAATTGTGGCCAGATACAGACCACCTGCATGACTTTAATAGCTATTTGCATTATTTTGCACACATACCTCTCTCTAACTTGTTTTTATTATATACTACTTCAGGATGATAAAAATACCATGATCTTTACATAAATGGGGGCTTGGCTACTGCCAGTTAAAAAGGTGTCTTGTGCCAGATGAACTGACCTGTGACTTCTGGACAGACCAGCGCTGACTCTATAAATCCTGAGCCTTTCTTCTCAGCAGAAGCAGCTTCCAGCTTCTGACTGGCCGAAGCATCACTAAAGTTGTCCTTAGGGCATTCATTCAGATGGCAGCCATATAGTCCCTGTGGCTCTTGAGATGCCTTCTCAGGTCCACCAGACTTGTTTTTAGAATCTTTACTGCCTTGGTGCTGTTTAGATTTGCTTCTTTTTTTCCTATTATTCTACATGGAGAAACATTGCAAGAATTGAGATATCACTTGTTGCAATTCATATAAACCCAAATATAATCAGTAAATTGTCCATTCTCCTAAAGTGCTATATAAATGACATCAGTATAATGCTATTTACAGCCTACGCTGTGCACATTACATCTGTTCTTAAACCCTTCCAGACAAAATCTGAAACCCCAAAGTGGCTTCCCCCTTCCTTCCACACAAAATACCTGCATTGTGAAATGGTAACAGAGTCTCTGCTAAGATGCTGCTCAAAATGTTTGCAGTCACTTGGTCAAGCAGTTCCTAACCATCCAGGGGACATCCATGCAGTAACAGAGACAAACCCTTAAGGCATCACTCAGATCGTGTAGAACTCACTGAACAGAACTGGTTCTGTTTAGCTCAAACCAGGACAAAGGTGATCAGAGTACACAGGTTGGCCACTGCTACTGCAGTTCTCCCACCACAACAAGGAGCCTCCACAAATACGCAAGCATGAACATTATATCCCAAACACATACTTGAAGTACCTGACTCGACAGCATCACTAACGCTGACTCCTATGCGTAAGTTTGTACACCTGGCAGCAAGAACTCTGGCACTGTGAGTGGCTGTGACTATCCAGGGTACAACTGCTTATTACTAGTATGTCTGCACGTGGGCTGTTCTGGGATTTGTTCTGTACTTGTCCAGGGTCTGGCTCCGACACACATGTACACACATGTGCTGTCCCAGGAATTCTTTCAGAACACTGGACTACAGAGGCAGCAACAGATGAACAGGATTAAAAACAATGCACGCACTTGCTTTCAAGTATTCAAACTACGGATGTGAATGAAGTCACCGATGTTAGCAAAGGCGGACAAAATACCGGCCAAAATCAAAGTACTACATCCAACCACACACACCTGGTACGTTGTCTAAATGCTTTCAAGAGGAAGTTCTTACCTTCTTTTTCCCTGTCATATTCCACTCCTTTAGAACCTGAGTTGCGCTGCCTAGAAGAAAGGAAAGAAAACATTTCAACAAAACTTCATTTCTGAAAAAGAACGAGACAGTTCAAGAACAGTTTCTGGCCTCCTAGCTCGACAGCACTGCCATTCGTTGCTGTTGTGAATTCTCTTATGTGGGAAAACCAAAATGGGTACTGCCATCTTTCTCCTGTTCAGTCACCTGTTCTACCTGATTACGCTACGTACAGGGGATGGGCTACTTGGCACCACTGCTTTTTATGACCTTCATTCCACAAAGCGATTAAGCGGGTGCCTAAGCCCCAGAAAAATCAACACTCAACTCTCTTGCCTGGAAAGAGAAGCATCTCAGCACCCTTGTATCAACACTGTGCAAAGGAGAGCGTCCACCCTGACTCTAGAGCTCCGAGAGTTTTAAAATCTTTTGCCATTTTTATCATATACTTTCTATGCGTTATCTGTCATATTTACAAGACATAAGAACATTAAAATGGAGACTTACTAGCAGGCAAAAGACTATTTTTGTGGACTTCTGCAGAAATTCAGCATCACACAAACACAGAAAAAAAATGTTTAAAATTTATATTGGAAAATGATACAATTTTGTATACTTGAAATTCTGTATGCCGGCCTTAATTAGTTGTTTAGATAAACTTATGGAACAAAATAAGGAGAGTCTTGGTCAGACCATTGCCAGCTGCCATGTTAGAAGAAAACGCTTCTGCATCTAATTAACATCATTATTTTGTTCTCCTGGACCCTAAAGTTGAAAACAAATTCTCATGGTAATCACGCAGTCTGAACTGCCGTCCAAACTACCAGTGCAGTATCTGCCACAATAGGCCTTTTAACTGCAACCACATTAAATGCCTTCTGCTTGAATTTAAAAATCATTTTACCATCTCTGCAGAATTTTAGTAAATATTCATTTATTACCCTTTCCAAATGGGTTCATACTCATTCATCCTACCCATTTCAGTGAAGTAATGCTGCTTTCAGACCACTGCAAGTCCTCAACTTGTATTCAGCCAAAGACGTGTGAGGTTTTCAAATGTACCAAAACTATTTTTCTATCACAATACTCCAGATTCACGATTATCTGGCGAGTCTATCACGTACATCAGAAGAGATAACGTGTCTTGATAAAAATTGAAAAAATGTATCTGAAGCCATATTTTGTTTCCTAGATGACATGACAATGCAGACAGAAGGCTAAGGAAACTTCTATTACTTTTATAGCTATACATATACCTACATTTAGTTATACACATATATACTTACTTACCTATAAATGCAATCCTCTCTCTGAAAAGATGCTATCTTTTAACAGACACCGTGTTTCAGTATAAAGAAATAAACCCAGACATTCGCTGCCCATTTTACTCCATGCTGCTGAAAACAGGCACTTTCACTCAACAGCTTTGTTAACTGTTTTCACAGTACTGTCCATCACTCTTTTTGTGTTGGCTGGTGTTATCTTAGCACTGCTTCCCTGTGAATACTATGTGTAGTTATTTTAGGGATTCACCCAGCTAACCCCAGCTTCCTCCTGTTGGAAACACACTTGCTGTGCAAGTCCCAAAGCCCTCATTTGAACCTGCCAGTGTATTTTCTTGAACACATCTACAAAGCAGCTGAACAGACCTTCTGATTATGCTTTATTAACCACCAACACAGCAAATGAAACATTTGAAACACTGTTTTACTCGACTCATATTTCACATATAGAAGTAAATTCCTACCAGAAACATTACCTATATGCCACTCCACATAGGAAGCAAAATTCAGGAAACTACATTTGAACACTTCTCTGAGAGAGAAGCAGTGAATGGAGGTGCCCAGCCTCTTCACTCAGCATGGCCATGCCCATGTTTTTCACTGCATGTGGCAAGGGATTCTTTGCGATTGGTGTATTCCAATCTCAGCATTTTTTGTCATTTACATGAGAAGATACTCAAAGTGCTAGATTCATTCTATCCACAGTGGTATCTGAATGGACATGTCTCTTCTCAGGCTGTTTACAGACAGCAACAAATACTGTCGGTTTGCAAACGCTCACTTGCAAAGCCCTCTGAACTCAAGGCACAACGATCTTAAACTGGTCAAGTTCAAACATAGATCATCTGAACTCAGGTTACAGCAGCTTGCTTTTCTTGCAGACTTTGTTGCTCCCTTGCAAGGCTTGCTTTTGCACTGTTTCTTCCCTGCAGATGATGACACATGGCTATGAAAGCACCTCCCCTTTTGAGGAGCCATTGGAAACAACTCCGACCACAAGCAAGCCAGAGTAATAAATCAAACGAAAGAAACTTACTGACTAGGCATGCAGCAACCCTCCACTACTTTCTCCTGGATATATTTCACAGGAAAACAAAGTAATTGTTAAGTTAGATGCATGACGTTTTCCTCTGTGTGCATGTGTGCACAAACCAACTCTGATTTCCATACATCTACCAGAATCTGACTGCCTGTGCAGATGCCTGAACTGTGAGGCACCATATTGATCCCACTGAAGAATCCTGACACGTTTATAAATAGCCCAGTTTGCTTGCATCTGCCTTCTGAATATTGGCAAGTAATTCCTTGTATATGCTTTTTGGCTAATACATTTTAGTGAATTAATCCAAACCAAATGCAAAACTATTCTGGAGTACAACAAGGTAAGAAACAAGCAACTTGGTGAGAGGGCAAATCAACACTATCACGGCTTTTGGGACCACGAAACTTCTACTATCTTTTAGGCAGCCTCAAGCGACAAAGATTTTGAAAGGATTTGCTCATGGAACGCTATTATTCCTGTGAAGAATTTCTTACAGACTTTGGTGAAAGTTCAAAATACCTGCCATTATACGTTTATCAGAAAAGTGCTATTTAAATACGGGTGACCTTTCATCAGAGTTGGTCTCATGATACAAAATGCAAAATCGGATCCAGATTTAGAATGGCTCAAACTTTCAGTGAAGTCTTGGTTCAGCCATTACAAATGTCAAGGCTATTTCCAAAATTCAGATTAAGGTTTGAATGTCAATGTATGCACCAAGTTCAGCAGTTTTGGGGCCTGGTTACCTGCTTCAGAGCTATCCCAAATTCTTTATAGTTACTCTGTCTTCAACAGCGAATCATGTTCTGACATATTTACTTTAAAGAGTATTAATACTTTCATGCAGAATAAATAAGGTCTTCAAGAACAGCACCAAAAAAAGGCAAAGTCAGGTAGAATAGATAAATAGCCATGTCAAACTCATATTGTAAAGAAGCAAAGACAGAGACAGGAGGATCAATTTTAAAAAAAAATGAACCTTCTAAGTAACACAACCATCTGAATTTCAGCAAAGCAACTGGATATATTTTGAGTTACTAGAGACAAAGAATACTTTAGCATGCAATTGAATCTTTCATGCCTGAGTGAAAAAGGTACACTGTACTCACCATCCATGAAAGCCTGAACAGCCTTGTCTACATTGTTATCAAACTGCTGCAACACCAGAACTATCTCATTATTGCTTTTGTTTGGAACGACTGATCGGATTGCATTGATCTGAAAGGAAAAAAAAAAAAAGGAAGACAATGATGTATGGGTTTACCATACTCCTTTAGACAACAAAGTAGCTCTGTGATAATGCTTATTTATATAAATACAAGTTATACACGCACACCGTACTACATCAAAGTTATGACTGGTGGCTTTTCAATGTCTAGAAAACAGTCATATGCATGAAAACAGTCACAGGCTAAAAGAAAACAGTATAATTTAAAAAAAAACTCTAGCAGTTGCTCAGCATAATTTGACTTTGACATATATATGTGTGTGACCAGGAAGCTTGTGTAACAAAATCCTGAACAAAGGGCATGAGAAGTCAAATGCTTCCTTCAGGAGACTCTGCTGATGGACAAGATGTTACACCCATAGATGATTCTGGCACGCCACGCTCCAGTTTTGCAGCATTTGCTATTGTTGTATTGTGTCGTCAGTATCCATTACATTGAATGGTAATTCAACCCACTATATTTTAAATAAAATATTCCTACTGAAATCATGTTGATGACTTACTTTTTCATGCCCATGTAATACAGCTGAAGGTAAATAGTTACCTGAAACTTAATTACAATATTGTTTCATTGCTAGACAATCTTTACTAAGTAGTACCAAAATACAAATACCTGGTTAAACATAATTAGCAAAACTACCAAAAGCCTACAGTAGTTCTCTGAAAAAAAGAGAATCAGTGCCAAACCCAGTCTGGTTGTTCCAAATGAGGGTTTTGAGCTTCTGTGTCAAGCTATCCAGCATGTATTTACTATTAGAGACTTGTTATTGCACTGCAAATGTTTATCTGCCATCTTTCTGTGGGAACGCATCCTTATTTATGTTGTACTTTATCTACTGCACCACAGTGTTGTTAAGCTAATTTCTGATTGTGAAGCATTGGTAGTCTTTTTACTGTACTGTGAAATATAATTGTGAAAATATAATGCACGAAGACAGATCTGTTGAAGGGAACTAGGCTGGCTGACATAGTGAGAGCATTCACACTACCTTGTCTCAGCTGTCCATTCAGATGCTGAAGAATGATCTTCCTAGAATCCCTTTATGGCATCTTTTATCAGTGGAGACAGCAGAAGGTGACGCAAAACACTTAAGTGCTCAGATTTATGACGAAAAATCTTATTTTGCGGTAGTATTCACCCCATTCCTCAACCACTGTGTTTCCTTGTCCCATATACTAACAGCAGGCACGGCTCATTTCAAGTTCTGCTGGGTCACAGTGCCCGAGGGCTCCGATTCAAGATGCCTGGCTGGACTTAGTTTCAGCACCGCACAAGATTGATACTTGCTTCAGCCTAATCCACCAGATTTGTAGAGGATGCTCTCTAAATGAGTTTCTAAATGAGTTTCTCCCTGTCACTGTGTAAGGAAGGCCACTGTCCTACTTCAGCACCCAACCTCGGTACATCTACTAGGTACGATTTACTCTGCTCCTGCCCATCATGCTATCATATATCTCTCTGCAGCTTCATGTTTGCCCACAAAACATTTCAAGTGGCAAGTCTAGCCTCAGACAGCTCAGAGGAAAATCACCATTTGGAGGGCAGGGGAGTTAAGTTGCTTGTCTACTTCCCAAGGACCCTTTACAAAGGCCTTCCTAATCATCTCTGTAACACTGCCACCCCTTGATGCGGTAAGGCTTGCCCAGGAGGCAGGTCCAGCCCCACAGCCAGCTGCGCGGGAGTCTCTAGGAGACACAGGTCACTTCACGCTGGAGGTTCAGACAGGCCAGGCTGATTTTCAGTACGAATACAGACCGTGAAAGCGGGACCTCACGATCCTTCTGGCTTTTTGGGTTTTAAGCAGGAGGTGTCAGAAAAGTTACCACAGGGATAACTGGCTTCTGGCGGCCAAGCGTTCATAGCGACGTCGCTTTTTGATCCTTCGATGTCGGCTCTTCCTATCATTGTGAAGCAGAATTCACCAAGCGTTGGATTGTTCACCCACTAATAGGGAACGTGAGCTGGGTTTAGACTGTTGTGAGACAGGTTAGTTTTACCCTACTGATGATGTGTTGCTGCAACCAGAGGCTGCTGTTGCCAGAAACTAACTAGGAAATCTCTGTCTGTCCTAGCTTCTCTCTTCACCTGATGTGTGTGCACGGGGAGGGAAGCGGCAAGTACAGCTCCCTACGCACCACAGGCATTCAGGTGACGGCCAAGTCAAATCACCTGAACAAGCAGGCAAAGCCCTGGAAAAAAGGAGTTTTATTCATCTTCTGATTGTGGGCGCAGGCATGCTATTTACCGATACAGCTGCAGCAAACACGAACCGAGCTGGCTCCGTAACAATAAAAATTGGCAAAGGCACTGGCGCAGAGCGGGCCACAGGCTGCAGTCCGTTTTCCATTCAGAGTGGTAGCTGACAAACATTTCCACCATGTGGATTACATCTTCGCATTCTCACAAAAACCTCTCCTCTTTCTTTCACCGTCATGTGGATCATCTCTCTGCCCACTCAAAATTGCATCATCTCCTTGTGGCAACAGCTTACAGGAAAAATAGTAAAAGGAAATAGCTAGTGTATTCTAACCATCTTTAAATATAAGCATGGGAATTTCATATGGCGTCTAGGTCCTTCTTTGCTATGAAAGGTCTGGAAGCCTCAAGAAGCATCTGGAAACAAAAAAGTGAGGCCAAGACCACGGGATGGATCAGGCAACTAGCCACACTCTGCAGTTTGGAAACTTCTTGAAGACATTAAAAACAACATCTGTGGGGTGGAGAACACTGACACACAAGAACGCCACCAGACAGACTACGGTTTAGACTACAGAATCTACGCAAGACTTACTGTTTGCATGGTAAAGTCTTTGTTAAGAAATTTTTCATTAATAGAAAAACCATAATTAAAAGCTAAACTGTGCTTCATCCAACTAGTACTATGATTAAATACAAAAAGGTTATGGAAACATTGTAATCGTAGAGATAACCTCAAAAAAGCAAGATAGTGATCTTAGGAAGATCACCAATACAGAGAAAAGAAATTAAGCATATGACCAACACTATGGACCCAGTCCCATTTTAGCTGGACTGTATAAAAATTCCATTTTGTGAACATGAGGGTATTGCAGAGCTCAACAGTTCTACTGCCAAACCCCACAAAAATCCATTGTTTTCTGCTGTACAAAACATACATTTGTTTTATCTTTCCATTTAGAAAACAGAAAAGGAGCTTAAAAAAAAAAAAAATCTTCAGAAAAAGAGCAACAGATTGCAAAGTAAAGCATTCAGGATTTAGGAAATTCCAAATCAGAAGTTGCTTACACTTTCTTAATCTGCTTCCCTTGGGTATGTATGCTATGATACCCAGGACACCCACAAGCTGTTAGTTTTTCTGCTTTCCATTTTTCTGCAGCAATGTCGTGGCCGACCACCCCAGCTGACAACAAAGAACCAGGAGGTTGCTCACTCTTCCACCCCCACCTTCATCTCCACGGCGATGCGGAGGGAGAAAATTCCACTAAAAAGGCTCAAGGATTGAGATTAAGGACAGGGAGGGTAATAGTCCAGCACTTCAATTGACAGATAAAGAAACAGAGTGGACTTGGGGAGAAAAAACTTACATAGAATTTACCACCACCATTTTTTTGGAGTAGAATAGCACCATGGTTCAAGCTGACTAGGACAAAAAACCCACACAGTCTCCAGCTCATTCCTCCCCTCCCCCCCATCTCCACAGTGATGCAGAGGGAGAAAAGGCTCAAGGGTTTGAGATTAAGGATAAAGAGGGTAATAATTACCATTTAAGATGGCGGGTAAAGAACCACAGCGATGGGAGGAGAAAAACGTACATTTAATTTGCCACCACCATTTATGAAGGATAACGAGAGGAACACATAAATAAATACAACCTGATCTTAAATACACTTCACCCCGTCCCCACCCCTCCCATCTTCCCAGATACCTCCTCCCTTCCATCAGCAGAAGGGGGGCATGGCGTGAGGGGTGCACTCCATCTGGCCATTACTCATGGTCCGTGACAGGTCATCCTTGAGAAGGCGGGCTCCTTGCAGCCTCTCCTTCCTGCTGTGTGGTGTCAGTCTCACAGGAGGCAATCCTCTGCCTCCGCCCGAGTCTCTCAGGGCCACAGATCGCTTCAGGTGTGTTCCCCACTGATGCTCAGTCTCTCTCCCCTCTCACGCGGGGCTCTGCACGTACTGATGTGTCCTGGATGTTCTCGTCTCCACCAATCCCCTCAGTTTGCAGTCAGTCACCTTCCTGCCATCTCAAGCACCGTGGGCTTCAGGGAAAGGTCCTGCTCTGGCAGCCTTCTCCCTCTCCTTTTCCTCTGTGACTCTTCTCCCCCTCTTTCTTCTCAGGGAGATGATCCTTTGTTCTCCTCTCATGTCCCCCTCCTCCAGCAGAAAAACTCCCCAGCATTAAAGACAGGACAGCTCAAAACAAGACAAAACCAAAAGAGAGCAAAAAAACCACTGGGGTCACCGCTTAAATAAATACCTTGATGGCAGAGGTGCTGCTTGGCTTGGCCCTGGCCAGATGTGGGTCCAACTCCTACCTGGGGGTGGGGGAGGCTCTCAAATCTTCCCACAAGTCTACCCTTGCTTTTACAAAAAAACCACACCAGACTCAAACCCATGAGAGACAGCGAGAGGAACGCATAAATAAATACAACCCTATCTTAAATACCTTCCTCCACTCACCCCCATCTTACTGCTTACCTCCTCCCCGCCATCGGTGCAAGGGGGGGCAGGGGGTGGGAGGTTTGGTCCATCTGGCCATTACTCATGGTCCATGGCATCTCCTTCCTCTTGAGAAAGAGGGCTCCTCGCAGTATCTCCTTCATGCTATGTGGTGTCTACTTCAGGGGAGGCAATCCTCATTCTCGTCCTGAGTCCAGCCCACTCAGGGTTACGGATCCCTTCGGGCACCTCCTCCAGTGATGTTCCATCTCTCTCCCCTCTCACATGGGGCTCTGCACATACTGCCCCATCCTGGATGTTCTCGCCACCGCCGATACCCTCAGTTCACAGGCAATCATCTTCCTGCCATCTCACTCACCATGAGGCTCTGGGGGGAAGGGTTCTGCTCCAGCACCCTTCTCACCCTCTTCCTGCTCTGGCACCCTTCCTCCTCCTCTTTATTATTAGGACCGCGTTCCTTTGTTTTCCTCTCACCTCTCTCTCCTCCAGCAGAAGAAGGCCCCAACATAAAAGACGGGCCAGATCAGGACAAGACGAAACCCAATAGAGAAACACAAACAATGGGGCTGC
This sequence comes from Trogon surrucura, assembly GCA_020746105.1. Taxonomy (NCBI): domain Eukaryota; kingdom Metazoa; phylum Chordata; class Aves; order Trogoniformes; family Trogonidae; genus Trogon; species Trogon surrucura. The sequence goes on along the minus strand of CM036621.1, from coordinate 45,255,289 downwards.
CTCTTAAATACCCTGATGGCAGAGGCACTGATTGGCCTGGCCCCGGCCAGAGGTGGGTCCCAATTTCTACCTGGGGGCAGCTCTCAAAGTTTCACAAGAGTCACCCCCCACAGCCCTCCCCCCGCTTCCATCTATCCCACCAGACTCAATTCCAAGACAAGTGACGTATGTGGGATAAAACTGATGAAAATTAAATTTGCAACCAATAGGATATGTCAATACTAAGCAAAAAACCCAAACATATATACCGCTCTGTTCAGAAACAACAAAAGCAGATGCAAAACCAGCAGAGGAAAAATCCCAAAAGAGTTTGTTCTAAAGTAAGATATTTTGTCTTAAAAATTTTTAGGAACAAAGTGGAATAATGTCACCATATTTTTTCTGCGACTTCAAAGACAGATCTGTGTGCCAGGCATTAGGTCTCCAATATACGCACTGTCTGACTGATATTTTAACCCAGAATACAACTGGAACTACTGCACACAGGCAAGGAAAATGTCTGTGATTTCTGGACATCCCAAAATTATTGACAAATGGCTCCAAGTCTCAGATGTGACCTGGCAGCGTATGTGGGAGGCGGACAAGGTGTGTCGAGGAAGACTAAGGCAGCCTTAGCCTAGAAATGCAAATTTCAAGGTCCCTGATATTCCACCTCTTAGTCCTTTCACCCAGGCTTCAATAATACATGTAAAACTTCTATGTCTGAAGCTCAGGTCTGTCCCCACATGCAAAACAGGTTCCAGTCCAGAAAACCACACAGAGTTCATTCGTATTAAAGGTGTGACAGGGTAATTCCAGGGCAGGAGATAATTCCCAATTTTATCTCTTTAAACTTACAGTCCTCAAACTTAACAAGACTGTCCATCTTCTCAACATGTAAGCAACAGATTTTGGAACTAGAAAAATATTATTATATGGCTTCTCATCAGCAAATTCCTTTTAAAAAATATTTAACATCCTAAAAGATGGAAAAAGTACAAGAGCCAATCTCCTAACATGCAATGATACTGCATTAGTACCTTACAGTCTGCTTTATTAGATTTATTTCCATGTATGTGGGAGAAAAGAGTTTTCTCCTAGGCACCGAAACCTGATCATAGCAAGAGCAACATTACCAGACAGACTACAGCAAAGTCAACTATTTTAACGATTTTGTGACTCATCCTGTCTTTATCCAGTGTAGATTCCCAGTGAACTTCTGTCATCAGCTGGATGCTAGACAAGCATTCCAGGACGCGAAGAGAATCCAGTAACGTACCTTCCGAACCACAGATAATCGTGCTGTTAATGTCAGCCTTAGTTGAGAAGCTGTCATGGACAGTAGTTGGAACTGCTGGGCTTTCCCTCCCGTGGCCTGACCAGAATGCACATTTCTTTGTTTACTACTAAGACAACTTGTTCAGAATTTCAGTTTACAAAAGCTACTTTAAAGCAATCACACATCTAAAATATTACACTGTGATCTTGAAAACAACTGTGTACGCTCGAGAACACACAAGGCAGAACCCAAGTCCACCTCCATTTAAATTCACGATCCAGAGAGCTACCCTGCAAGCAGGCATTTAATTCTGGTGGACCTGGCTACTCTTCTGGATGAGGCTGAAATAAGTTTGAAGTTCAGAAGACTCAATCACTTTCCTGAGCTTAAGTCTCAAGCACACACTTGGCTTTAAATGCTTCCTCAAGCCATGTTAAAATTGCTGCAATTTGAGCCAGGCTGCATCTCAGCAGGACCAAAATTCCACAGTCATGAGGTTGTTTTTATCAGTATCTTACACAAATTGTTGAGGACTGCCCAGAGGTGATATCAAAATTGGAAAAGGTTCCAAGTTCCCTCAGGCAAGCTGTTTCTACCCCAAAATAAAACCTCCAATGTCTAAGCAGATATACTTGACTTTTTCTGAGGATTACTGTTAAACTATGGGCAACCTCACCTGGGACAAATTTTTAGGTTGTCTAAGGAAAAAAAAAAATTCCGTAACAGGTTACTTCTGGGGAGCATGACACACAAGACAGGAAAGACACTGAACTTCTAACTTCTCATGGAGTCTTACTCAAAGCCACCTCACACGGCTTTCCTAGTAAGTCAGGCTCAAGAAATAAAGCCTGCCTGAAAGTTGTGACAGTAGATTACCTGCTCCCCACACAGAACCAAGCCGATGTTGCTGTGTATTCCTCCGAGTCCTTTATGTTCTCTGTCAAGTTTCAAATGGTTCCCAGGCAACTGTAACAATATGGAATCAATCGCTGCCTGTTTGCTGCTCTACTCCATCTGCTCCCCCTTGGCATGATCTCAAAGAGGATGTTTCTGGTGAGTAACATATCCGGGGTTCAGAGAATTTGTTTATATATTTCTGACATAGTGACAAATTAAACTTCTTTGCTGAAAGCTCACAGCTGTTCTGAAACCCCTGAACCCAGCTGCTCTAATCCCCTTGAAGTTACTATTATGGTCACTTACTCAGTTCGAAATACTCTTACTTCAGTTGGTTAGGAACAGTAACGCAGATTCACCTTCACTTTGGACTAAACATTAAGATCAACAGATTTTTCTCTAAGTCAGAAGCTAAATTCACTTAGAAGTATGGTTATCAACGACTACACAGACATTTTCTTACTTTAATTTTACTGCATGTCAGCAGTAAATCTTTTAATACACATCCACACCATATATAGCACTGCATCTGAGGACAGGTAGCAGTGGAGGCCACATTCAACTGGATGACACCTCCAGTTGAGATTGACCCAAATCCTGCAAGAGGAGTAGGGGAGGAGGTCTGTCTGCAGAACTCTGCTGGTTTCTATCATCTCGGAATTCAGCATTAGCAGATGTCCTGGCTACATTAAGCAAGAAAATGCAATTTTAAAACACTTCATGGCACATTTTTCTAAGGTTTTGAAAACCTCTATGTAAACATTTCATAAATACAATCCTAGCTTTGCTGTATTAAGAGCCTATTTCTGATATCGGAGACATTTTTCCATTTTGCCTTACTGAGTTCATCATGACCCACTGAACAAGTGTTAATCCCCTTTTAGCAAGCGGTCTGCACCTCTCTTTCCACTTAACACTTCTCACATCGATCCCTTTGGATTGTTTTTCCCCTGTAAGCACAAAACAAACTCTACTTGCTGCAATAAACTATTTTAGGCAATCGTCATGGATTTATGATGTCACCCCTGTTCCCCGAGTTCGTAAATTAATTAAATGGAAAACCACGACTTTTCAGGAATCCTGACAGAACATATTAAAAAAAGTTTGGCTCAGTAAGAACTGCTCTGCTTGAGTAATGACAGCACTATTTAGAGACCTAAATCTATAATATCCTTAATCCAAATTAAATGTCTTATCAAGTGACACAAATGTATTTTCATCAACTCTGCTGGTCTTCGGACTAAGTCCGTCTACTTCAACACACAGGCAAGGTAGCGCTGCAGAGGTCAGTTTTAAGAAGACTCGGTGAAATCACAGATTGGAAACTATCCGCTTTTGTAATGTATGATTTTCAATTTACATACTACTCCCATTCTTTCCAGATGCTGCCTTGCATACTGACTATCGCTTATGAAAACCAGCTACAGTGTAACATAAACAAAACTGTGAAATGCCCAGAACACATCTGAATAAAATTTCCTTCTTGCAATTTAGGGAACAAACCTGCCCATCTGCTCCTACAGCTCTGACACTCGAAATGACGAACAAAAAAGCTAGCCCTTCAGGAGAACTTCAGCAAAACTTCACTCTCAACAGAACCCCAAGTGGAAGATTTTCACCTGAATAGTTTGCTAATTCCATCTGACACCAGACCTCACTTGTTCAAACATATTTACACACATTATTATATATACTAAAAATAAATTTTAAAAAAAGCACAGCAGCAAGTCCTGAAGCTGAACAATTCCTGCTGTTTCTTTGGATCAAACCCAAAATCACACACCAGAGCTGAATGGCTATCCTGAGAAGTGCCTGATATTCACTCCTCTTCTTAAACTACGAGGGTCTAATTGTTGCAGGAGACAATACATCACTTGTGCTGCTCACTCCAGTTGCTTCTTCTTTGGAGCCCTTGTCACTCAGAATCTCAGCATCTCCTCTGGTGATGTACTACGCTACCTTCATTAATTTTATGGAATTATTTTGAATTTAAGGCAATGAGTTCGGCTCATTTTATCCCTCAATCTAGTGAACTTGTCTGCATACGATCTAAACTATGTAAAACTCTCAGTCTCTGAAAATCCCGATACTAGGAACCTAATCCTTACTTACACTGCATTTTCAGACACAGAGATGAGTATAATCAGAGGCAAGAGGGAGAGTGACACAGTGAGGGACGACTATAGAAAGGGTCAGGGCACAGGGAATTTTCCTGAGAGAGACCCTGATCATAAACTTCTTGTATGAGTTGTGCAGCCATGTAATGACCCTTGTGGCTTCTGAAATGCAGAACTTGTGTTCTTCCAGAAAACCTGTGGATTATATGCATGAAAACGTGGTAATTGGAAGAGGCCTGGCTCCCTGCAGGAGTATCACAGCTGCAGGAGCCGCTGCCAACTATGAAAACTCCCATTTGCCTTCCTGCCATCACAGGCCAACATTTACATAGATCTCTTGAAGGGTGGGGGGAAGTAGAATGTTTAATCTATTGACTTTATGAACTATTTCAGCTGAAATGCCAAGAGTTACGCAAGTACCAGTACTACAGTAGCATTCTCTTACGACTCAAATTAAGGGTAGGGTCTCACAGAGCCTGTGCATAAGCATAACGCCCAAAATGTCTGCCTCACCTTTGAAACAGTGGCAAAGGTCTTATTTCTTTGGAAAATTAGAAATTGATAATGGTGAGAACGTGGGGAAAGGCCATTTAAAAAAGCCAACCAAGCAAACAAAAAATCCCACAAGAATACACAAAAAAACTCTGCCCTCAAAACAAAACAAAAATCCCCCCAAACACAAATCAAACTAACAAATATTATGGCAATAGTTCATGGCTCTGTATGACAATTTTGTAACTGAGAAACAATGTCCAATTTAAGGAGAAACTTGCCCTCTACTTTTGCAGAAACTTACAAGAATAAGTATTTGTGCGCAGAAATACAGCTCCTGAGGCTTCATTCAAGTCCTAGCAGGATCAAAGTCTTGTATTACGGTCTGCAAGCAGTAAGGTAGAAGAAAGGGAGAAGTGGGAAGGAACTGTATTCTAGCCTGTTCCTTCTAACAAGGCCTGCTTATATTTGTGTTAATGGCAACGAATTTGTGGAGCTCCATAAAAGTAATTAAGATTTATAAATCTTGGCTTTGTTTCCCAGAAATACTCCCCCCAAAAAGGTGGATAACAGTAAACATTAAACTCCCTGCTCCAACGCTGTGTAGCATGGCCATGTCTAGCTCCAAGTTTTCTAAGTGAGAAAAGGACTCTTACCAGGACTCTGTAAACTTTTCCTTTTATTTCTAGTGCATTACTTCTATTTGTAGTGCAATACTCAGAAGTTTCTAAAGCTACAGTTGCTTTGAGTTACTCAGCTTGTTGCTGGCAGAAAGAGCCATCCTTGCTGTAAACCGAGCACGAGATGTCAAACGTAGGTCTTGTGTCATCACAGTTTCGTTTTAAAACAAGACAGACTTGTCCAGGCAAAACAGCAGGCTGAGCATGCTAGTTGGTGTGTGTAGAGTTCATGAGGCTTATAAGCTGCTTGGTCACTAAGCCTTTATTTAGTAGGTTGTCTATATTTTCCAGACTAAAAACCAGCAATTTTGCAATAAAGTATTAACTGCTGTTAAACTAAGTTTTTACTTTGGCATGGGGGTTTAGTGCCACTGAATACTGACGGAAGATACAGGGATAAAGAGAGGAACTATTTATAAGAGAATGTATTGATAAGAGAATGTATTGAGAGGTCAGTTACTGTGGAACATTGTGCAGATGAACGAGGAACAGAATAGGACCTACGTAAACCATGAGGAAATGGTTATGAACCTGCTGCAGAAGCTGAATCTTCATAAATCTATGGGGCCTGATGGGTTACACCCTAGAGTGCTGAGGGAGCTGGCGGATGTGGTTGCCAAGCCACTCTCCATCGTCTTTCAGCAGTCCTGGTTAACTGGCGATTTCCCAGTGGACTGGAGGCTGGCGAATGTAACGCCCATCTTCAAGAAGGGTAGGAAGGAGGATCCTGGTAGCTACAGACCTGTCAGTCTTACCTCAGTGCCGGGAAAGGTGATGGAACAAATAATCTCAAGAGCCATCACGGAACAATTAAAAGCCAACAGGGAAAACAGGCCCAGTCAGCATGGATTCATGAAGAGCAGATCCTGCTTGACAAACCTAATCTCATTCTATACCAAAGTGACCGGCTTAGTGGATGAGGGAAAGGCTGTCGATGTAGTGTATCTGGACTTCAGCAAGGCCTTTGACACCATCCCCCACAACATCCTTATGGCCAAGTTGGCTGCCCATGGCTTGGATGGGCACATACTCTGCTGGGTGAAACACTGGCTGGATGGCCGGGCCCAAAGGGTTGTGGTCAATGGAGTTAAATCCAGCTGGCGACAAGTCATGAGCGGTCCCTCAGGGCTCGGTGCTGGGGCCACTCCTGTTTAACATCTTCATCAATGATCTTGATGAGGGGATTGAGTGCACCCTCAGCAAGTTTGCAGATTACACCAAGCTGAGAGGGAGTGTTGATCTGCTGGAGGGTAGAAAGGCTCTACAGGGGGACCTGGACAGACTGGATCGATGGGCCCAGGCCAACTGCAGGCATTTCAACAGAGCCCAGTGTAGGGTCCTGCATTTTGGTCACGGCAACCCCATGCAACGCTGCAGGCTTGGGGAAGGGTGGCTGGAAGGCTGTCTGGCGGAAAAGGACCTGGGTGTTCTAATCAACAGCTGGCTGAATATGAGCCAGCAGTGTGCCCAGGTGGCCAAGAAGGCCAATGGCATCCTGGCTTGTATTAGAAATTGTGTGACCAGCAGAAGTAGGGAGGTGATTGTCCCCCTGTACTCAGCACTGGTGAGGCCGCGCCCTGAGTATTGTGTTCAGTTTTGGGCACCTCAGTATAAGAGGGATATTGAGGTGTTGGAGCAAGTGCAGAAAAGGGCAACAAAGCTGGTGAAGGGCCTGGAGAATAGACCTTAAGAGGAGCGATTGAGGGAGCTGGGACTGTTCAGTTTGAGGAAGAGGAGGCTGAGGGGGGGACCTCATCATGCTCTACAATTACTTGAAAGGACATTGTAGAGAGGTTGGTGCTGGTCTCTTCTCACAGGTCATTAGGGATAGAATCAGGGGGAATGGGTTCAAGTTGCAACAGGACAAGTTTAGACTGGACATTAGGAAGAAATTCTTCATGGAAAGAGTGGTCAGACACTGGAACAGACTGCCTGGGGAGGAGGTTGAGTCGCCATCCCTGGGTGTGTTTAAGTGTCGCTTAGATGTGCTGTTGGGTGATACGGTTTAGGAGTGAACTTGTAGTGTAGGGTTAATGGTTGGACTCGATGATCCCAAGGGTCTTTTCCAGCCTGAACTGTTCTATGATTCTATGAACTATTTTCCTGCCTTAAAATGTATACGCTTGTAAACACTTGATTTTAGATATCCCTGGTAGACATCAGACTTGGAATAGCAGAGATCTAATATGAACAGAAGTGTCATTGCAGTTCCTCATTCTTAAACTAGCAAAAGACAAACAGATTATTTGTAAAATCCTGCACTTGTAAAACTGACTAAATTAATATAAAAAATTCAAGCTACAGTAAATTCATTTACTGAGTTGCATGTTGAGAGTTAGTGTAATTTACCTTCCAGCATACTGGCATTAGAGGATAGGATTTGCTGACATTACTTTCTATCACAAAATCCGTCATGCTACTCAATAATTAAACCCTGTGCTGTTATTAAAGACCAGGGAAGATACTCATCACTGAAATACAGATTCATGCAAAAGCCTCAAGTACAATGAGCGATTCAGGAGTTAACAACAAATACAAGAAAAAAAACTACTCAAAAAGCAGGCACCTGGGCAGTTCAACAGGTGAGGAATTTGTTTCCCATCAAGGGATATAAACCAAGAAAGCTCTACATCCTTTTGAAAGCAGAGAAAGCAAGTAAGCAGTGAAAAACAGACACAAGCCTGAACAGGAACTCATTCCCACCTGAACTACTTAGTATAAATATCTTCTTTTTACTATTCCTTGACAGATGTCCTGGTTTCCTATTTAAGTTGGTGGGAAGTACCTGTGGGTTAGACTGTCTCTTCAAAAACCTGCCTGCTGGGATTCACAAAACATCTCCTGGCCTACCTCACAGTTGCATACTAACAAGCTTTAGGTCCTTCACTGCTCCTGAAAGGGTGGTGAAGCTCTACTGCTCACCAGGGTACGGAGGGGACATGCTCAAGCACACAGAATGCAGCTACAAGCAGAGGTACTTACATGCCAGGGAGGGCCTGGAAATCTACACTTCTGAGGCCCCTAAATTGTCTTTAAGTAATACAGGTATGTCATTTTTGACCAGAAAAATTATTTCCTAGAGGGTGTGTTTCTTCAAAGGTTCTATTTTGTACAGCAGCAATCATCATAAAGTGCTGCTATTCTCTGCAGCACCAGCATGCCCATGAATCACAAAGGAGTACGAGAAGTCTGTTTGACAAAACATTGTCTCTTTGCAGAAAAGCAAGAGTGTTTCTCATCAACCAAGATTCATAATATACTGATCCTATCAGTACCTGCCTGTGTGCTTAACTTCATGCACAGAGTCAATGCATATTAACGTCAAGCAGCAGAGATGAAATGTGTATGCAAATATCATTTTGGTTTGCACTGTAATGTTTACTTGAACCTACCTTTTCCTTGATATTTACAGGAGAATTGATTTCTGCCATCTCTCTTCAGGTGAGAATATTGTCTGTGAATGGAGAACAAAGAAAACAAAACAGAGATTCATTTGGAGGTTTTAATCCCAACCTGTCAAAGCTACATGTATAAACACTAATTGCATGTGCTTACCTATACGCATCACAGAAACATGAGAACACTTAATGTCCAGCACAGCAGTGCTCAAGCTTGCCAAAAAACCAAAGCTAGTCCAAATTTCATATGTTTCCCCAGACTAGTTCTGCCAGCACATTTTGAAAAATTCCTCATAGTTATGAATCTGGGTAGAAGGGGTATTATGCTTCTCTGAGCCACGACTCTTGGCCCCTATTCAGTATTACGTGATACCTGTAAGGCTTTAAAGAGGAGGAATACCTTAGCTGAACTCAACAGCTTCTGTTTTGTTTTTTTTTCCACCAGCAATCTCAATTTTTGCCAGAAAATTTGTCTGAAAAAGGAGCTAAATGTGCTCAAAGGTCAGGCTGACAAGGGCTGCACGGTTTTGTTCGGTTTTTTTTCCTCTTCAAAATTAATTCAAAGGATTTAGACACTCAGCACCTACTGAAACTATCAGGGTCTGTACAGTTAAATCTCCAAGTCTGCTCTGAAAACTTGGGCACATGAATGGAATTTGCATGTGATTAAGAAATGCTGCAACACACTATTTCCAGTGCTGCGACTGGGTAAGTGAGAGACACTGCACCACAGAGGGAAGAGTTAACATTGGGAAGTTGCCTAATCCTACTTGCTTCAAAACCAACTGCCTCAGACTTCAGCCAGAAACAGGCCTGAATCTTCACATTTTAAAATTAAATCATACACAAAGAATTACAGCAAAGACTACGTCAAACAGAATAAAAGCTTAGTTTGGTCACCAAATTTAAGGTTGTTGTACACTGATAAGAAGGTATAGATATACATACATGAGAATGAAATCTTTGTTCTTTCCAAGCTTTTAAGTTGAATCACTTCCTCCTTTTCCCCATTTGAGCCCTCTGCTAGATATAAGTTTCCATAATTCTTCTAAATCTCTTTTAATGCACTCAAACAATCCTCCCTTAACTCTTGCTTTGAAACACTGCATTTCAGTGGAGTTCAAAGTCCAGAAACTAAATGCTTCTATTGCAGTATCTATTGATAGCGTTTAAACCTTGTTATTAATTTTTGAACGCATCTGTCTTCTAATTAAAGAGATTCAAGGACGCACATTTTCAAAAGCAATGTGACTTTGTGGTAAGTGAGAAAGAGATGATATGAAGAAAAAAGAATCATAGAAAGGTTAAGGTTGGAAGGGACCTTGAAGATCCTCTAGTTCCAGCCCCCCTGCTGCGGGCAGGGACACCTCTCTCACTGGACCAAGTTGCTCAAAGCCCCATCCAAGTGGCCTCAAACACTTCCAGGGATGGGGCATCCACAGCCTCCTTGAGCAACCTGTTATAGTGCTTCACCACTCTCATGGTGAAGAATTTTCTCCTTATATCTAACCTAAATCTACCCTCTTGCAGTTTCAGACCATTGCCCTTTGTCCTATCACTGCAGTCACTTTTAAAAAGCCCTTCTCCAGCTTTCCTGCAGGCCTCTCATGTATTGGAAAAGGCTGCTATTAGGCTACCCCAGAGCCTTCTCTTCTCCAAGCTGAACAACCCCAGCTCTCTCAGCCTGTCCTCATAGCAGAGGTTCTCCAGCCCTCTGATCATCTTCATGGCCCTCCTCTGGATCCACTCCAGCAGATCCATGTCCTTTTTGAACTGTGGGCTCCAGAACTGGAGGCAGTACTGCATGAGAGGCTTCACCAGAGCAGAGTAGAGGAGAACTATCTCCCTCCACCTGTTGGTCACACTTCTTTTGATGCAGCCCAGGACTTCACTTTTTGTGTTGCAAGTGCACACTGCTGGCTCACGTTGAGCCTCTCATCAACACACCCAAGCCCTTCTACTCAGGGCTGCTCCCAATCCACTCTCCACCCAGTCCACATTTGTGCTTGGGATTGCCTTGACCCAGGTGCAGGACCTTACACTTGGCCTTGCTGAACTTCATGAGGTTGGCCTGGGCCCACCTCTCTGGCCTGTCAAGGCCCCTCTGGATGGCATCCCTTCCCTCCAGCCTGTCACCTGCACCACACGACTTTGTGTTGTCAGCAAACTTGCCGAGAGTGCACTTGATGCCACTGTCCATGTCACTGACAAAGATGCTAAACACTGGTCCCAGTACTGATCCTTGCAGGACACCACTCATCACTGGTCTCCACTTGGATATTGAGCCATTGATCGCAACTCTTTGAGTGCGACCATCTAGCCAATTCCTTGTCCATCAAGTGGTCCATCCATCAAACTCACATCCTTCCAATTTAGAAACCAAGATGTTGTGCAGGACAGTGTCCAATCCTTTGCTCAAGTCCAGGCAGATGACATCAGTTGCGCTTCCCTTACCCACTGATGCTGTAATACCACCGTAGAAGGCCACCAGGTTGCCAGACATGATTTGGCTTTGGTGAAGCCATGCTGGCTGCCACCAATCACCTCCTCTATATCCATGTGCCCTAGCAGCTTTTCCAGGAGGATCTGCTCCATTATCTTTCCAGGCACAGAGGCAAGACTGATGGGCCTACAGTTCCCCAGATCCTCCTTTTCCCCTTTTTGAAAACAAGGGTTATGTTTCCTCTTTTCCAGTCAGTGGGAGCCTCTGCAGACTGCCATGATTTCTTGAATATGACGGAAAGTGGATTAGTGACTTCATCTACCAGTTCTTTCAGGACCTGTAGATGGATCTTGTCAGGTCCCGTGGACTTGTGTACTTTCATGTCCTGTAGGTGGTTCCAAACCTGGTCTTCACTCACAGTGGGGGATTCTTCAGTACCCCAATCTCTGCCTATCCTCTCTGCAACTGGGGCAGCGCTGCTGGAGCCCTTGTCAGTGAAGACTGAGGCAAAAAAGTCATTGAGCATCTCAGCCTTCTCAATATCCTGTGTGACCAGCTCCCCTGTTTCCTTCCAGAGTGGTCTTATATTTTCCCTAGTCTTCCTTTTGTCACTGACATCTCTATAGAAGCCTTTCCTATCGTCCTTGCCATCCTTAGCCAGATTTAATTCCAGCAGGGCTTTAGCTTTCCTAACCTGGTCCCTGCCTACTCGGTCAGCTTCTCTGCAATCCTCCCAGGTTGTCTGTCTTCTCTTCCATGCCCTACAGGCTACTTCTTTTGCATTTGAGAGTGTCCAGGAGCTCCTTCTTTATCCATGCAGGCCACCTAGTGTTTTTACCAGCCTTCTTCTTTGTTGGAATGCACAGCTCTTGGGCTTGAAGGAAGTGATCCCTGAATATTAACCAGCTTTCCTGGGTCCCTCTTCCCTCCAGGACTTTATCCCATGGAATTCCACTGAGCAGATCCCTGAAGCCATCAAAGTCAGCTCTCCTGGATGAATCTTTAAGATGTGATCTGGCGATGAGCAGACACTGAATTATGGAAATTCTCAAATACAAGGTGCCGGAAGAAAAAAGTAACCCTTTTCCATCGCCACTTATTAAAAAAAAAAAAAAAGCTTGAAAGGAGTAAGGTTCCTCCTGCCTTCACTATTTTACTATAGCACGAACAGATACTCTCCATGAACACTCACATACATTATATCTGTCTTCAGTCAGTGGCTCAGCCACCTTACCAAGATGCTGAGCTGGAGCCTCCCCACATCCGATAAGACTTCTGCCTGGCAACCGGGCCACTCTGTCACTCTGAACGCTGTACTGTCTGCTGGTATCCCAGATCAGAAGGTTCCCCTCCCTGTGGCTCCTTAAATGATGTGTGAAAGAGCTCAAATTAGTTTCTTTGTCAAACCCAGCCAATAGATAAAAGCAGAGTTACAAATCTTCTGGACAGAGCAGGCAGGAAGTTTGCCAGAATACGAGCTTGGGACAGCTCCATTTCCAGTACCTAGTGTGTTCCAACAACTAAAGGGAAGTGTTGAGAAATGACTGTAGTCTGTAGTCCCTATATAACAGTTTTTTATGTACTACTTTAGTTGTCAGCTACTTCTCATGCCAAATGGACACATAATGTGAGATACAGGTCATCAAATTTCCTACGCAGACTGGAAAACGTAGCTCTAAAATTACTCTGGAAGTCTTCATCTCCCTTAGTGCTTTTCAGAAAAACAGCATTCTACATAGTGACATCAAACCCATGCTTGACTGATATTATTTCCTGTCACAATCATTTGTTAAGGAATAGTTAAGAAATTTGACTAGTTTGTATCTACCATCTAGCAGCTTTTGCAATGAATGGTGTAGACAACTGATGGAAGCCTGCCCTCTTGCATACGAATTTAAATATACTCAATGTGATCCAATACTTATAACAACATTAAAAAACTAGGAAAGAACTGTTCTTGAGGTACCAACACATGGCACAGAAACAAATACAATAAAGATTGTAGCTAACAAACCCTTCTGGTCCTAAATGTCTCTTAATCTGTAAAATCCAACAAAGAATGCGAAAACACCTTTGTCACCTGAAATATTCACATTCTGGGTTTGTGGGTTTTTTTTTCTGGCATGTTTCTTCCTAATTGTGTACCAGAACTGTACATTTTAAAACTGCATCTTGTACGAAGCAAATTAATACTGATAATCATATTTTGAGAAAGCCTTGCACCTCTCAATTCATGTTGTTTCAAATATACTAGCTAAATCATCTTCAAATTTAAATTCAATTTGGTGATTAAACTCTACTTATTCAAATTTACTCTTTGTAGCAATGCTCTGACTCAGTTTAAAACCAGACATAACATCTTCCTACAACACTCTGCCAGATTTCACTTGTCTCTGCTGCGCGCTCCAGGTATTACACAATTAAAGCCTTCCTCTGATGGACATGGTGCTGATTCAGCTCCCCTGCAACTCTACGCTGTTTCAAGAAGACTTGGCAGGCCACACAAAACATACCCTCGGCTCCTCTCTTTCTCCTCCCCCCCTCCCTTTTTTCCCTTTTTGAGATCAAGAGGTAAAAGGACACCAGCTTTTGCAAACAGACTCATTCCTCTACACTTCAGACTCTTCATTAATATGCATATTACAACCGTCAAATCAAAGATGCTAAAATTGAGTTGGAGCTATTTTTCATTCACCTTCCCCAAGGACAGATAAATTGAAAAAACCTTCATAAAGGACGTGCTCATTTGTATAACTCACTCCAGCACTGCTTGCCACACAAAATACAAGTGATACACTAAAAGGAAAATATCAGCGTAACACTAATTTTTAAAAACATCCTTTATGGCTATACTTAATAGCTAATCAATTTAATTTCCTCATTGCAGCACAAACTGATTTACTGAATTAACTGGTATTTTTTCTCTGATGATGTTTTAATCTCTGTACTAAACAATTACTTAATTTCTAATTCTGTGACAAAAAGATGGCACATGAATTACTTTATGAACAGAATAGTCCCGCTGAAGTTTAGAATCTTTAGCTCCAGGCTTGGACCTAAATTTGAGCTGCTACATTCTCATTCTGAACTCTTCAGAGAAGCTCCTTTCTGTGTAAGCTGTGCAACATCAGAATATGACCCTCAACTGTGCCATAAAGCCCCCTCAAACCAGAGGAGGGCCCTACTTTGCATGTCACCAACACCACGCACACAAAAAAAGTTTGGAGAAAGATCTTTTACAGGCGATTTTCTGCAGTGGCTCAGATCATGTTAACGCAAGCAGTATATTTACAATGCACAAAACACACTGTGTATATGAGAGGTTCTCAGCTTGAATGTCAGCTTACATGCTTTGTCTTTCTCTACAGATCTTGCTTGCATTTGCGCTCCTGCATGTATCGCCAACAGGACTTGTACAAAAAAGGAATGGAAGAAAAGAATACTAGAGAATCCTATATACGAACAGGTCATCAATTTCTGATATCAATTTCCAAATGCATTACCTGGATTAGGAGATCACTCTTGGTTGTTATATCCTGGCCTCGAATAATGGTGGAAGAGTGTTACTTCGATACCTATTGCACATGTCCAAACAAGACATCTCACTGGCCTTGTAAAACAAAGCATTTCAATAGCACCCAAGCAAATGCTGCAGAGAAGACTGGGTTAAGTTTGGCAGAGCCTTACTTCTTCTCGCTACCAAACAAAGCAATTCCTATTGCTCCGCATGGGATTAAGCAGACAAGAAT
Organism: Trogon surrucura; assembly: GCA_020746105.1. Classification (NCBI taxonomy): domain Eukaryota; kingdom Metazoa; phylum Chordata; class Aves; order Trogoniformes; family Trogonidae; genus Trogon; species Trogon surrucura. The sequence continues at coordinate 45,240,255 of CM036621.1, read as the reverse complement.
CTTTGCTCCTACAGCCAAGATTGCTTGCAAACCCTCTTGCTGTGCGTACAGCCTTTGATATACATACATATATTCCACGGCAATAGACATATGTTCTTACGCCAGCAGTCACCTTCTGTACTTAACAGAATAAACATTTATTTGCTTCCATGCAATATGAACACAGTACTCCTCCCTTTGATGGCTGCTTGGCTTCCATCCGTAAAAAGATCTTTGATTCATTACCTCACATTGTGCATTAAAAATGCACACAACACAAAAATATCCAAACAGACTAATTTTGTGTGGCCTACCCCCTCCAGATACTGAAGATCTACTGCCCGTTCCAAACCAGTCTCCTAATACATTAGAAGTCAGCTTTAATGCCTGGGCTATTCATAACAAGATAAGGGGAATTTTTAAAAATATTTTTCAACTTTTGCTTAAACCCATCTACTAGTTTCCTAGAACCAGTCACGAGCCAGCCAAGGCATTTCCCCACTCCAGAGGTCCAAAGGCAAGAATCCCAGCACCACTCCACCAATATCACAATTACCAGTGGCTGCTCAGGATAAACCAGTAACCTGCTTGGTTCCCAAGGCTCCACTCCAGGGACTGCTCCTGGGGGCTCCAGATATGCCCTCCCCGCTCTGCACCAGCGTCACTGCTGAGAGCCCAGCGCCTGTGTTAGGTTGCCCAGCACCCTAAAGGAATCTCTAAAGAGCACCACTCTGATTCAGCATCAGCTGAAGATGCCTAAAATTCCTGGGTTTACTACATATATCTCACTGGTAGAGCTGAGCTCAATTCAGAATAGCTGGATTCAGCTACGTGGCCAGTAAAACGGTTCAATCTGATAAGCAGGGAGGGATGGGGGATCTAGAAAGAAAACTTCAGACTAAGAAAACCCACTCTTCACAGCAATGCTTGCCAAAATAAACACTAATGTCTTGCTCTTTCTCAAGCGCCTGAAAGAGTCTTGCCAAACATAGTGATAAAAAGCAATAAAGTAATAAAATGTGATCTACTTGAATTTTATATTTGCATAAACCCTCTGCAAAACAAAAAACAAAATTACCTTTCAGTTTTACAAACTAGGCATTATGTCCCAAGTCACTCTTGCCAGGGGCTCGAGTCATTAAAAGTCATTTACATTGGCTCCTATTTCAGCTTAGAAGTGCATGCCAAGAGACAGTGTCAGTTAATTTGCTTCTGTGGTTGCCCAAATGCAGACTGCTTGAAGCATATGGCCTGGGAACACCAACAGCAAGGCATGCAATGTAGTAGCGTGCTTGCCTCAATCACAGTGATTTCTCTAAATAGTAAGAGCAGGGGGACAAAAGTGAAAGTCGCAAAGTGTTCAAATTCACACTTGTTTAGACATTAAGAAATAAAACTACCACAAGGAATCAAACTTCTACCAGCAGACTGGTACAGTGTAATTGTTATAGTAAATTCTCATAATCCTGGAACAAATCTCAAATTCAAAGGAAGTCCTGGAGCTATTCACATTCCAGCCTTCTTTCCACTAAGTGTTCTAAGTCCACACTGCCTTTCCTTCTTGCTCAGACACCTCTGAAGACTCAGTTTACCATTGCTGGATGTGTAGGGCTGTTTCTTGGCAAATACAGGTTGGAGAGACTCCTTTGCATTCAAGGATCTGCATGGACTCTGCCAGCTGCTTGCTGGTCCTGCAGGCCAGGCCGCCAGAGCACCCCCCGGCTGCGGACACAGAGCAGGAGCCTCTGGGCAGCGGCTTTTGAACGCAGTGGCCAGACCTGCCCGGTGCACACCCGGCAATGGGCTGGTATGTTTATGGTGAGCTTGGGGAAGGGAAGAATTTAGCAGAGCTCTGGCAGAGCTCCCTGAAGTGAAGCGCTTTTGATGAAAACTGATCAAGCCAGATACTCAAGTGGAGGCAAGGCAGACCTAAAGAAGCCTTAATGCAGCCAAGCCTCAGGTGACTAACGTGTGTTCAAAGCACATGTAAGCACACTTTGTGAGTCAGTGAGGCTATGCATATACTTGAAGGTAAGTACTTGATTTAAATGTGCCACAGCTGTCTGAACCTTCCAAAACTGAACACTGAAATTAAATGCAACCTTTTGTTTTCTAAGACCAAGTCAGCCCATAGAGGTTCTCTGAAGAAGACGCAAGTTTTTCCTTGAATAGTATTTTATTTTATATAAATACATACATACACAAAATGTACATACATAAAAACTCTAAAAAGTGCTTACAAGTTCCCCCATTAAATCGACCTGATGTACAGCCACAATAAGTAAGAGGCAGGCCCAGTGATATTCCCATGCTTACAGTATCCACAGAATCACATGCTACACTTGAAAGCACCACTGATGTTTTGGTATTCCCAGATTTACAACCAATGCTAGTCTTCTGCCTCTCCTCCACCTTCCTATCCCAAAGGAAAACACTGATTTTCTATGTTAACAAAAGCTATTCCTGGAAACAACCACTAAAGCATACAAATAAATTGAACTATAATTACTTATTGTACATACAGTCCTTCACCCTAATTCCTACTGCACATTAAAGTAAGTGGCTATCACAGTATTTACTGGGTTTTGAACGGCACTTTTTTTAAGAGGAAAAAAAATTCTAATAAAACAAAACCCACACTACCCAGGTACATCAAAATTAATTGTAAAAACACAGTCAATCAATAGAGAGACTGTCAAAAATACGCAAAGACACCTAAACCAGTCTCCCCCTCCACATCCACCCCAATAGTCAGGAGAAAACCAAGAAAACCCTTCCTGCTTCCAAAGGTCAATAGCATATGAAGTGTTGCCTGACATGCACAAACCAAGGCCCTTGCTTAGCCAGGCGTACAGGGGCTTTTAAAAAAAATTACAGATTTCTTAACTTGGCAAGGGCAATTCTGATAACACAAGCTGTTTGATTAGCCACAGAAATGAACATGATGTGAACAGCAGAAGAAGTAATTTTATCAGCTGAACAAAAAGAAGGTATTTTATTCATCTGTTGAGGAACATTTCAAAGAAAATATATGTATGTTCTATTTTGAAGTATTTTTGTTAACGACAGGTAAGATCTGTTACATCGTACAGCACAGATATATAATCTGGAGCATTTCTCGGATCATCTGGTTTTGCCCATTCACTGGAGGTAACCTCTGGTGTGCCACAACCCATGAACTGCTAAAATCTCTGGCACATTAGACAGACCTTTACTTCGCATCTGTCCAGAATTCTGCAAAGGAACTTTCAACACAGCTTTGTAGGGCAAAGTAACAGATTATTTTGTTCCACAGAATCTAGTGTTCAGAAGAACCAAATTAAGCTCTCATTTCCAGTTACCAGCAATGCTCTAAGTGTTGAAACCATTAGTGTGCTAAAGGATGCCACATCCGCTTTTCTTGGGCAAACACGGATACCAGCATGTTTCAGGTAAGCGCACAGAAAAGCATGTCTTGTATAGGAACTTCCAAACTGCCCCAACCACTAAATCTCTCCTCTCACTGCTGTTAATTAGGAATGTTACAAAAGCACTTACAAGCTCCTACATACTGTATGTAGTCACCATCAAAGAAACAGCGCCAGTCAGCAGAGTTCCCGCACTAAGCAACGTAAATACTCAGTATCTCCTCTGTCCCTCCTGTAAGCAGTAAGAACTGATGTACAATAAACTGGGCTGGCTAGGAATTTTCCAATCAAACAGAGGTTTTGTTGGGACAGGTGGAGTTACTTCACCATAACTATAACAGTTCTCGAACATCTGCTGAACAAGGTTTCTCCAAAAAACTAGCTGAATTCTCTATGAGACAGTTATCCTTCCCCAGAGAGCCTAAACCACAGAAAAAGTGGGATAAGTCAAGTTTGACTCATGAAAGCAGGATGTTAGGGTGCTTGTTCAGTCACAGAAGAGCTGACCACAGCATTTATTATCAAGTAAGGCGCTGTATCAATCAAGCCTTTCCTTTGCTCTTCTAGAGCAAGCCCAAGTAAAGGCAAAGGTGATTCCTTTTAAACTGTCTGACTATATTTTCATGAACGCATGCACAAAGCTATCATCTTCATTCACAAAGAGCAACTCTGGCAGTCTCTTGTAGAGATTTCTTACCCTGGATAAAACCAGGCTGTCAAAACTGCCACAAAGTCACCTCTCCAACTGAACCACACATCAAAATGCGCAGGGCTGGCTCTGTAGGCAGCAGATATGAGCTGCGACCAGATTCTGTGGTTAAGAGAGCTCTGTTGCTGCCATCCAGAGAACAAAGGATTTCGGCTGAAGAGAGCTGCCTCTATAAGTTGATCAATATTTGGACTCCTCCGTCCAGCAATGACCAAAACCAAAAAGACCCATGTATGAGAAGCAATTTACACAGGGTGAGATTCAGCTCCAAATATGCAGAGTTCCCAATAATATTGACACAGGTAGAGTTGTTCCAAGAGCTGAACTTTATCCCTTGCTATTCTGCCAGGGGTTCTGCTCATTAACCGAGACCAGACAGCCCAGCCACCTCGCTCACAACCAGAGCACAGTAAACAGGGAATGCTTTGGCTCTTTCTAAACTACCTCAACTGTGCAGTGGGAGGAAAAACATAAGACCTCTCTTTCACCACTTTACCCCACGTGCACCCTGCTTTTGGCCAGGGCACAAGTTACTGCCTTGGTTCTCCATTCTCGCAGAACACACACTCCCTCCTGTTGCCCTCAGAGACGGGCTTTATTCCTCTGCCGCTGCAGATAAAGATACTCACAGTTCTTCCAACCTACTCCGAGTGCATGTTCCATAGAGAGAACAAAAATGCAAGCTATTGCTGGCAAAGAAAAACTCCTTGGTCTGATCATGAATCTTTATGTCACAAACCATTTCAGAACATAATGGAGGGGGCAACTCCATCCTGCCTTCACTGTCAGCTCTCTTGACGAATATACACCCTCTTCTCCATCATTCACGGAAACCTTCATTCAAATCAGTGCTTCAGTATTGATAAGCCATGAGAAATTTCCTAACACCTTTTATGAAGACACTGAAGTTTCTGTGATGTGTGTAACCAACTGGAAATCCCACAGTTGTGTACCTCTCCTGGACTTGCGGAGCATCCACTGACAAACGCAGTAAGAGATTTGAAGATGGCCACTTCCAGCTTGAATTCAGACTGGTCACATTGCTACAGGTTTGCCAAAGCCCTTGCGATACTTTTCATTGCCAGGAAAAAATGCTTATTCATCTTAGTACTAAGAGAAGTGGAATAAAGAATGGCCACCAATACCAACAGCACAGTCCAAACATCCCCAAAACTAAGAATCTCTCCAAGAACTCAGTAGTCTCCTTTAATGTCAATGATTTGCCCTCAGAAAAGTCTGTGAAAGCTCAACCTGTTTTCAGTTTTAGATTTTGACATTGATCAGTGAAATCTAATCTGAATCACTTCTTGAGCTCTTCACATCACACAGCTGTCAGTTATTTTTCATTGACAGTGGCATAAGTGATTAAAAATTAAGTGTTGTAGGAAAGAAAAGGGACACTGACAGTAATTGACTAATTTTTTTTCAGAAGTGAACTCAGATTTCATTCATATTTAAGATATTTTTTCTTTATATATTTCAACTCCCTAGGATAATCACACAATGCTAATTGTCAACGTTTTAATTTTGAAGTGTTTTTATCTGTCCAGTCTATGACAAATGCAGACAACTCCACCTCAGATGACTTGTAGACTTGATTATGTTAAGGCACAAAATTACTTATCTATCCAGGCAGTAACAAGGTACATCTATAGGTAATTACAAAGCTACTCATTTCAGAGATAATTTTCCCAGTGTGAACACCAGAACTCTCTTTGGAACTGCTCTTGCAGGAGAGCAGGACAGAGTCAGCTTGAATATGCAGACTCTATTCAGAAAAGCACCAGCAATATTGAATTCCATAAAACTTAAATGTTCGTAGACATTTTCCAGAGAAAACTGAACTTCAGCACATACTTAGGGTCTTTTCAAACTGTTTCAAAAGTTCCCGTGATATTAATGAAACTGTCCATATCTGCAGAGGCAAGAAAACATTTTTAATCAAGCAAACTGCTTTTGAGATCTTACAACAGAACTCTGTTCTTCTGCTAATTTGTTTTTCTAGCACTACATTAAAAAGTAAGCATACCAACTCTGGCCGGGATGGCATTAGCTTTCTTTGCAGCAGCCCACAGGGCACTGTGTTCTGGGTCTGCGGCTACAGCCGTGCTGATAACCCGCACTGCTGTGGCTGCAGCCGAGCACAGCTCGCGCAGCACCACAGCCCCTCCCTGCTTCCCACCACACCCCCACAGCGAGCGGGCTGGGGTGGGCACAGCTGGCAGGGGACATGGCCAGGATGCCCAACCCAGGCTCTTCTCAGATTCCAATGTAAAACTTACTCCAATATTCAGTGTCTATCATATTCTATTATTTCTGTAAATATTTGTATGGCACTTTACATCCAAAGAGCTTAGCTCACTATGATCCTCAGCACAACTCTACAGTCTGAGAGAGCACTTATTGTCATTTTACTGAGGGGTAGAGAAGTGGAGAGAGGCTACAGAGAAGGATTTTCAGAGCTGATTAAAAACTTTGGCCTCATTTCCAGGAAGAACTTTTATACACACCAGTCATTTTTTACTAGCAGTCTGAAGACTTCTCAGAGCACAAAACCCACACCTTTACAAGCCTGAAGGCTTTACTGACCTCTGTAGTATTGATCCTTCAAGTAAACGATCTGGTTCACAAACATGGACCTTCACTAACAAAACAGCAACAACTTTTCAGAGACATAAGATATTATTCTGATGTGGAAGACCAAGTACAGCTGAAACACTACTATCTTTCCACCAAAATCACTGAACGCCAGCAGTACTCTTCTGAGAAATCCCTGTTCTGAGTAACGTTGCTGACAAGGGTGGAGATGCTTCCAAGGTATCTTGCTCTCTAGGCAGGCCATCTGCTTCTGACAGCTCAAGGTCTGGTCAGGAACTGACCCAATGATTCACTTAGCTGTAGTAAATAGAGCTCATTGCCAGACAAGTAATATTTCATCACATACTTGGCCACACTTGGGATCAGCATATGTCTAAGAACCACTTTGGACACTCATATCTTTTTTCCTTCTTTCCTTTGAGGAAGTCACACAGCTCACCACTATTGAGTTTGGCAGGCTAAACTATTAGCAGACTGATCCTGTTAAGCCACTCCTTATAAGCCTTCCACCACCAAAGCTTTGTAATTTTGCCATGTAGCAGCTCTATGAAAAGTTTCAATCAAAAAATGAACTGAAAGTGTAACTGCTTTCCACCAAAGAAACAGAGTGCCAGCAGCTAGTAACATGTCCAAAGGTGTCCTCCTTCTGTCCTTTTATTATAAAGTCCAAGCATTTCACAAACCTCTATTATAATATAATCTATATTATATAATCTATTTATCGTCCTGACACCCCTGCTAGAGTATTGTCATCTCACTTCACAGATGAAAAATTGAGGCATTAAGTGATTCACTGAAGATTTCTCAGGAAGCTATTCATACACAATCCAGACATCCTAAGCTGCAAGGAAACTGGAGAACCTTAAAGATATTTGAATAAATGGTCATTCCCATTAGAATTACACAGAATGCTGAGGTCATTAGTCTACCTGTTAGGTTCAGGCTTCAAACAGGTTCAGCTTTATGCTTTCATAACATGCTGGACAAACTGCCTACTTTCAGACATAATTGCAAAAGGAATTACTTGACAAATTTAAATAACTTTTTTTTTTTCAAAACAAGTGACACAAAGCATTGGGTTCAGATCACCTCCGAACTGTAGCAATTGCAGAGACCTCATTTCTCAGTTTCCTAGTCTGTAGGTTTATCCAATTAATTTTTTTTATTGCTATGAAGCTGCCCTTTCCCACCATCCTCTGACCACCACCTTGGACTATGCTTAGTGTGAAATAATTTCAAAATACCAGTTCAGCAGAACTTTCAGTTGCAAACCATGACATATCTTCACAGTTCAAACAACTAAAAGACGGATGAAGAGAAGCAGAAGGACAACATAGTATCAGTTGATCAACTTAATGACAGTAAAAAAGAAGATAAAGGAAAGAAATTTATCTAGAGCGGTGAAAGACAGACTCTGCAGACAAAACAGGAAAAAAGCAGTTTCTGAGATACTCAGACAGGCCATGCTGGCCTGGTGAAAGAAGCCCCCAAGGCTCCTGGTGGCTTCTTCCTGCACTGACAGACCTATAAATAAAATCTTTTCCTGTGCATTACCCATCAAATACATGAATGAAGTGAAAGCAGGCACACTTATCCACTAATCTGTGTCTTTGTAAGAAGTTAAAGCTACCTAGCAAGAAATTTAGAAAGCACTACTGAACTAACACACGTCTGCCTTTTTTTTCCCTGCGATCACTGTGGCGTGTGTCACTATGATCAGCTTTAGAAGGATAGCTCAAGAAATCTGAATTAACTTAGTTGTAAAATATAGGTTGAAAGTGTGATTAAACTTTCCAAACTTACCCAACCACATGCCAGTCTATTATTAATAGAGAGATATAAAAGGTATCTTACCACTGTGAATGTTCAGTTTCTGTTCTTAATTTTCTATCTTCTCCGACAGACTGTATCTCCTGCAAAAAAAGCTGGAAGTTAAAAAAAAAAAGTAGTTAATTTACTCTTTATTTACTTTACTGCTCTCTTCTTACAGGAGATATTTGTGAGGGGAAAAAAAAAAAATCCCTCATTCCCTTACTGCTCTGGTGAACACGTGGGGGTGCCAACAGATGCCCTTACCAGTTTTCACAGGGCTTACCTTCACTGCCACACAAGCTTGGGCAACCTAAGGGATGTGAAACCATACTATCCATGAATGCAAGAGGGACGTAGGTGCAAGTTACAGTAACTCACCAGTTACTAATCAAATCCCCCTGAGCAGCACCAGTGCAGTTTCAGTGTGGTCATTCTGCAAAAAGCATCATTATTATCTCAAGAATAGTAACTCCGCTGGAAAAAAAAAAAAGGAAGCCCAAAGACTGACACCAACATTTTGACAACAGTGCAAGGCCTTTGCCAACTTGCATACAATTTTCAGACAAATTCTTCCCAAAGTCAAATATATATAACCACATGGACACCTGAGTGCTTGTTTATGTGCATACACAGATGAATGAAAACTGATTTTCTGATTTTACTAGCAGGAAGGGGAAAAAGTAAGTAATAGGTAAGTTTTGTACTCTCTCCTGCAGTTGCAAGGTCTATGATTTAACCATGAATGCCAGGCAGGAATTACTCCTTCCTAGTTGCGGCTTGAGTTGCACACTGGTCCTTGTTTGCTTTGGAATAGGATTTGTTCAGCAGTCCCTCAGCTAACGGTATTAGTGTAACATGACATTTCTGAACATCCTGACTGCTGAAATCAGCCTCTACTAAGCCATTACAACTGGACTGTCTTTACGGACTTATTTTTCCTTCTATATTACAGAATAGTCACTCTAATAGTCTAGAAGTGAGTACTGTCCTATTCCATTAATTTTATTCTTATTCAAACTATATATTTTGCCAAAGCAAAGTTTGAGGGTGCAGAAGTCCTGTCGGAGTCACAGGTTTTATTTTAAAGCAAGGCAGAAAGCTCTCAACTGCTTCTGCGTTTGAAACAGCGAGGTGCTCCCCAAAGCACTTCACTAGCAAAGGTTCCCACAGCTTAGGTCCCAAAGCCCATCGCAATCTAAACTCACATTTCTGCACAGCTTGCTGAGTCACAGTTATGTTCAAATCCAAAGGAATGAACAGAGGAATTTAACATGTGATGCTCCGATGAAGAAACATAAGTACTCACACGTCACGGCGTTAAAGAGCACTTCTGGGTGTTGGAATCTACACAAACAGGTACAGATGCGCAAGATGAACAGAGGGGCGAGAGACGCATATCCTTGCTTTTGGGCAGAACATCCTAACCAAGAGTTCAGGAAGAGATGTGCTATGGCTCTGTCAGCACTTTATTCTTTGGTGCAAGCAAGGGCAAGGCTTGGCCATTTATTCCTTTCAAAGTGACACAAGGAAGAGCTGAGAATGAGGGAGATGCTGTGCACCCCTCTTGTCTAGTGAGCACCTGAACCGAGACTAAAAACGGTAGCAACATTCCTAACAGGATTTAGGACAGGCATTTCTCATGCCAATATATGGACATGTAACTCCTTCCAGTAATGTTTGTAGTTAGCAGTGGTATTTTTAGAGTTTAAACAGAGCAAATCAAATCACGCACAGTACTGTACCGAGGCACGCTAATGATTCCAATTTTCTCCTGCATAACCCACCACCTGCTAAACACCAGTTTTGATTCACTTCAAGACAACTAGTGGGAGAGATTCCTCTTCAACTTCAGTGTAAAGTTATATAAAAAAAATATATAATACTACATATATCAAGTTTGACTAAATGAGATGCAACACCTTCAAAAAAATATATGGATTCTTATGGGACATCTCTCCATAATTCAATTACCTTCCTAACTTACCATTTTGTCCTTACGCAATATTCCATGGCAGGAAACAATGACTCATGGGAGGAGAACGGAGATCAAGAGTAAAGGTACAATGCTTATAAGAAAACTTACTTCACTTCCGTATTATCAGAGAAAGTACTATTGCTTAATGTCTGCAAATGTTTAAGGTAACTTTCCATCACAATGGAAGGTCAATTCTTAAAGCAATTTTTATTTGCAAACAAAAAAGACTCTTAAATAGGAAAGCATGCTGCAACTCAGCAGGTAAGTACATAGACTTCAGAGAAGAGTGCCCTTTGTTACAGATCTATGTGCAGAGATGACACAAAACACCCTCTCAGAACATTCAACCCATTGTCCCCCACTTCAGGATAAGAAGAGAAAAGCAGCAGAGCTTCAGATGGCACATCACCAAACCTCACATCAAACAGAGCTCAGTGACGAACAACTGCATCAGAACCAACATAAGCCGAAAAAAAAGTAGCAGGACTCAGTGCCCATCACAGCTCTGGAGAACACACAGACAAACCAAGCTCTTAAATCTCTGCCCATCTTGAACTCTGACTTTTTTAACAGTTCCCTAATCCTAATACTGATGTGACACACGACATGTACAAGCACCAGAAACAGATACCAAGATTAAATCTGTATCACAACAGCTATTCATAGAGATATAGGCATTAATGAATCTAAAGAGCAGAATCAAGTCATATCATGAGCTGCATAACTCTCTGGACAGGAGTCCTCATCCTATATGAATCTCCTTTGTTCTTTGGAAGCGTAAAACAAGCTCTTTGATTACTTCTCTTCCGATATTTAGCCCTGACCCCAACCTTAACCTAAGGTTTCACAATACATCTGTCAAACAAGAGCTCAAAAAACACTGCACTCTGCTAACTGCACTGTAGACCTATGAGCCTGCTAGGTCCTAACAGTAAACATGACCTTCAATCCCTCCATTCTCAAGTATATATCCTAAAGACAGTCCAAAACAGTCTTAAGTATAGCCCAATGACAAAGATCAGCTCCAAAATTCACTGAAAACTATGTGTGTCTAAATCAGCTCCTACCTTTGCAGGAGCAAGTAGTAAAATAAAGTCCTCCAGTCCTAAAGCCTCAATTTAAAACACAGTTATCTTTCAACACAATTCCAAATTTAAGGAGAAGTCCAGAGATCCTGACGGCATACAAGCAGAGAAATATCGCAAGGCTGAACATTCACTGAACTCAATACTAAGTATTCACAAGGTAAACAAAAGACTACCAGAAGGAGAAGTGGAAGACTTCAGTAGTGCTAGCTTGCACAACTTGCTCACATTAATATTTTGACTTGTCACTTCTACATTTAATGTTAAGAAGACTTTATTTAGTTCAGTTGGGTTGTTGGTTTGGTTTTTTTCCTAGAATCAGAGGCATGCCGAGCTGGGATGAATGCTGGTAACACAAGAATACAATGGATTACGGCTAGGTTTTTGTTCTAGGGTATTTCTCTGGTGTGGCCGCTGATGGAACATCAACTGCGAGAAGCGAGCAGACAGGAGGCAGGGAATCTTCCATTGACTGCTGACATGACTGAGTGCAGAGGCTATTTGGAGTCTGCTGGTACACACACGCATGCGAGATTTTGTCGAGGGTTTTGGCGCTTGGGGTTTTTTGGACCTTTTTAAGTTTTTGATTTTGGCCTAGCTAGTGAGTTAATCACACTTCCCTAACTCTCAATGCAGTTCTTTAGCACATGGAAAGCACGTGTCCATGTCTTTGACACTTAATCAAACCTTAAGACATTTAGTTTCAACCCTACACTCCATGCAGACTGTAAGCTCTGATGTAAACAAAGTAAATACGGGGTATGTCCTCATCTGTCACTGCTACACTTCAACTCAGTTGCAAGATTCCTATTTTTTATCTTAGTGTTCAGCCAATTACTAACATCACCCTGCAAAGCTAAACTCTGTCTGCCTTTACAACTAAGCCATGACACTCCATTCTGTGCACTGCAGTTTCTAACTCCAGTCAGGGAATGCAGCGCTATAGGAACTCAACAAGATCTTCAGAAGACAATTCATATTGACATTTATAACACATACTTCGTATTACAATAAAAGATGCGTAAGATGATAAAACAGCATAAGCTCCCTGACTAAAACCATCCTCATCTGATATTTGCCAAAGATTTTACAGAAAAAAGAATCTGTTGACTTTAGAACTTGGAAACAACCAAATAAAAGCTTCAGGATTGGACCAGCTCTTATCCTATGCCAGATTTCTGTCCAGTGACACAAGTGGGAAAATAACACCACAGAAGGGCAAAGGAGAGGATCTGTGTTCAACAGCTGGTCCAGGAAGGAATTACAGTAAATGAAGAATAGCTGCAACAAGGAAGAAAACCTGTAAATGCAGTGTGGCCTTGACAAGGAGAAAAGCTGTTTGTGAAGGCTCTGGGAGCAGAGTGCCAGCAAAGCAATCAGACATACCAACCGGCACCACTTCAGATTCAGCCACCATGAAATAGCATGGTTAAAAACCAAACCAGCTCTGTGTTTACTAAGATCTACACAACCCAGAGGACTAGAATATCCAGTCCTTCTAGCCTATGAAGCTTTCTGGTTGTGTGGGAACTTCAGCAAGACCTAGAGCGCTAAGATGGGCCTCAGATGCTTTATACATACATTTTCTAAAACAAGCCTATGTGTGGAGTCTGTAAGCACGTTTACTCTCTTAACAGCGATCTGTCACCACACTTCAGTCTGTTACTCCTCCTAACTTAATGCCAGTCAACGTTTTCCTCCCAAAGCATTAAGGGCCTAATCCAACTCGTACTGACAGAACTGGAGCTGGAATGGACCTGTAACACAAACATACATCAGAATGACATCATGACATCATGAAATGACATCAGAAATTGTATCATCATGAAATGACATCAGAAATTCAACACCACGCAGTTAAGACCTAGTATCTCACTTGGATGAGAAGTCTCTCTTAGACATCCACTGTCAGAAGAACTGGACTCACTGGAAACCCCAAACGGTTAGAGGACTGACTTGTGGGCCCCACTAAAGCTCCAGCTCTCAGACAATGAGCACAAGGCAATGCTTACAAGTTTTACTTCCTACAGGGCTTGTTTTCTGCTTCCTATACCTCCCATACTTCTGATAAATAGGGAGAGATTTTTTCCACAGCTGGGAATGTTTTACTTGGCTGCATTTATTTTTCCTCAATCTCTAGCTGACTCACAGATACCTCCATTTATTGTAGTTTTTCCATTTTCAGAAACAGTAAGAGGGTTTCTGTAACCAATTCTAGGTATATTGTTAATCACCCTAGTAGAAGTATGGAAAGTTCTCTGTTCAACAAGAAACTCATCCGCATATTCCCACAGAAGCCTTACTTAGGGAATTAACGTCATACAAAAAAAAAAAAATCTTACACCCATTTGTAACGTATCAAGAGAATGTCTCTCTCGCTGTTGTTATCCATTCCAGCCTAAAGGTGATAAAATACTTTTCATTTTGCAAAGTTCTTCTGTGGAGCCAGGATGACAACAGAATAGCTATTCAGGCATCTATGCTATATTCAGTTCTCCGTGTCTGGATACTTTTCAAGATCAGCTAATTGGATTTAAGATGAGAATTTTCTCTGAAACACATGAGGCCACATGCCAAAACTATTCCCCTAAGGGCAGGAGAGAACTTCTGAAGTTACATTTGGAAATACTCATAAAATCACACGAGATCCTCAGCCAAATGGCTATGACAGTTTTTCATTATCATAATTACTAAAGAAAATATTCCTTAATACATTCCAAGCTAAGCTTTGCTCCCTTTCCCCGCCCCGAACTGAGGATGCTCATAAAGTATGCCTGAAAAGGCAGCATCCCAGCTGGAGTTCACAAGACTGCCTGATGACACAAGCCATTACTTGTTACTCCTTGCTTCTAGTCAGGATTCCAGCTTCTAAACTTAATGCATTTGTACAGAATCCTAAAGGCAGTCTAATATACTGAAAAAACATATTTTAAATAGAAAGCCTTTGTGAGTAGCCAAGTAGAATACTTGAGGAAAAAAATGGTCATTAAAGAAGCTGTGGAGGATTTACAATTCTGTTTTGTTTGGATCTACACAGTAGCCTAACCCATAAAGAGAAACCACTTTTTTTTTTTTACATTTGCTTTGCTTTATTTGAGAGTTGTGCGAACAACGGTAACCAAGCAACACCACAAAGCTGGAAAGCTCTGGTTAAGAGAACTGCTGATATCCTGATGAGCCAGGATATGTTCAGTGCTCAGAAGAGCTACGGGATCTCCATTTATGTACACTTCGGGGCCACAAGATCCCAAAATGAGTGAGAAAAAGGTTCTGTACAATCTGTGGACTCTCCATGCCTCTGTGTAAAAACTGCCTTGGCTGAACTGAATTCTGCTGCCACTTGGGAGCCCGCTGTGAGTTTTACTCACCATTTTTGCACACTGCAAGGCAAATCTGCCAGGAAAGCTTCCTCTTACTGAGGCTGGGGAACTCAAAAATACTGTGTCTCAGACAACTTTAAAATAACCTCCACAGATTTATCAGAAAATTTACTGTGGACCCATGTAAATTTGAATATGTTGTTCTACACAGAACATAAACTTGTAATTAATTCTAAAAAAGGATCATATCAAGTGCTACTACATTCCAAAAAATTATCCACAATGTCATTTTCTGGGCAAAAACTAACCTCCCATTCAAATCAGAACAATTAAGCATTTTACAGCTTCTATGATTAACGACAGCTGAAATACCTCATTTTCAATTCAAGTGCAATCACCACTATTTTCGTACTGGCACAAGCAATCTGTCTTCAACCTCCCAACAGAAGGACAGAAGCTTCTGAAGAAAGTAGTACTTCATATTTTGCATGCTCACGCAAAATCAGTTGTGCTCTCGCTCTGTCAAATGGTTTTTATTCAGCACTTTATAAAGTAATTTTTAAACTGCTCCAAAACCAAGCTAGACATTTTCTTAATAACAAACCCGATGTATATATTTTATAAATATTTCAAGACATAATCACATTCTAAGAAAGAAAAGTATGTAAATGATGCTTTTTAAAGGAGTAAAAATTATTTGCTTATCCAAATAAGCAGCAGGCAGAGAAAATATGTCTGAGTGCATATGCTTTTAACTGAATTAGAGATTATTTCAGGAGGCAAAGCATATCTACTGAACATAATCAAAGTGTGCTGGATAATGCGTTAAGGCTGCAGATGCTGAATTTATGCTGCAATTTAGTAGACAGTGTTGCAGTAGCTTAGTACCATGGGAAAGACAACAAGATGAGTATCAAAAGCAACACAGGGTAGCTACAGCAGAGGGAAGGTAGCTTAACACAAGGAACATGCAGACATTGTGAAATCTGCAGGGTTCCTGAGGAACAAGTTTACCACTTTTCCTGATAGTGATAGCCACTCGATACCAGGTTTCACTGTGGTATGAGAGACTACAATAAATAAGACTTAAAATCACCAAAACCCCCTAACTAGAGACCACACCTAAAGATGTCCCCTCTAAATTACAATGGCACACACAGATAAGGGGTCTTCAGAGGACCTGGTCTACTGCCACCCTTCCTGTGCTCATGGAAAAACACCACACCACAAATGTGAAAAGCAGAACTTTTCATCAACACTAAATCATGTTGTAACAGTGTTGAGTCTGCCTTTATGACAACTTAAGCACACGTGAAGTCCAAAGAAAACGCTGGCATCTCCTGGGAATTCTCACCTGCAAGCAACCCAGCAGAGGCACGTACCCCACCACGGGAGCAGGTACTGCATCCTGCTTGGAGAGCAGCCCCCCTGCCCGGTCCAGCCCTGCAGCAGCAATAGGGTCCTCAAGTCCTGTTCCACCTCGCTCCATCCTGCTTGGCCTGATCTCTGGAAAGGGGAAGGACTGAGAACTCCTCCCAGCCAGCTATCATTTAAGAAGTTTCACATTCTTATTCCCGGCACTTCTACAAGAGCTGAACACCACCATGAAGCATGTTTTATAGCACAGAACTCTTGGGATTAGATATATTGCTTCTTATATAAAAATCCAATCTTTATTTCTCTCAATTCAGAATGGCGAAATACCCTCTTCTCTTGCTGGACACAAAAATGTAAGAATGGGATCATAATGAACAAAAATGAACAATTAAACCAATTTACAAATGTAAATATAACTCTCACATCATCTAAGTTTTAATAGGAAGGAGAAGCAAAACTACCCAGGGGATCTTGGTCAGAATCAGCCCCGAGTGTAAATGAGATCTCACTCCCCTGTGGTATCTCACAAAGGAAAGCATGCAGAGCTCTCAACAGCCCTGAGACAGAAGATTCCCTGAAACACTAATTTGTACGTCAAAGCAGCCTTTTCATGGGAATGACATACAAATAACAAAACTCCTAAAGTTTTAAAGCAAACTTTTCATGCTGGAACTTCTTTGATGATTTAAAATACTTTGGCCCAGGCTTCAGCTGAAACACTTCTGTCAGTCTTTTACTTATGAAAGAATTTGTCTAAAATAAAGCAGAATTACAGCTTGGTTTTCTTTTCTGCTAATAAGCTTGGATAAAATTGAGTAACTGCTGGTGCAAACCCGAAATGCCTTCAGTAAACTGACATATATCCTGTGCTAAAGGAAATCAGAGTTTGCCTCAGTTTATTGCATAGCGCCTTCTGTATGGATCATTTATTCAGAATTTCTGTCTGTATTTACTCTCCTAGGAGCAAACATGTATTTACTGTTGACACTGCACCTCAGCAACTGAGTTAGGGCTTGGCACCTTTGCTTCAAGTGCCTTTGAGATACCAAGAGTAAAGTTTGTTCCAGTAATACCCACTCACCCACGAGACACAGTCTGCCTACTTTATGGTACATGAAAAAAAGTAACATGTTACATTCAATCACAGAAGGCTGTCTGGAAAACATTACATCCACACAACGGGGTCAAGTCACTATCTCTAACCCAACCTTTGTTCCGTGAACAATCCCACTTCTGAGATTTGCACACTCACAGTACGTTGATGTTATTTACTTTTCTAATTTAGTTCCTAAGATTTTTGCTGTTCAAGTAGAAGAGGGAAGGGACAGAATAAAAATAAATATGGCTACATCCTATCTTTCTTGTTTCCGAGGTCTCCTGACTTTCATAGATGGACCTGCATGGTGTAGGCTCTGTTCACATCATCCATGACATCAACTCAATACCACCCTTTTAACTCTAGGCCCTAGTATGAATGACTGAAACTTACACAGCAAATACCTTAACATCCATACATGCAGATTTCAAACATGCACGCTGCCTGACCACCTCACATTCACCTTGACCATCAATATGTTTAAAATTAAAATTTATCTCAGCTACTTTAATGCATTATCTGGTCCCTCTCACGTGCCCGGCGTTTAAGGAAGAGTTCTGGGAACAGCCTCTCCTTAGGGTACTACTCTGACCTAAATTTGACTATTCTGATACCATGACAGGGTAAAGGACAGAGCCACTGGGGAAAAAAGAAGCAAACAAAAGCCCCATCAGTGAATCAAATAATAATTCAAAACGTGACTAAGGTAAAGCTCCAGCCTGGGAGCCAGGATGAGGGAGGCAACGTAGCCAGAGCTGGGCAGAACATGCAATCCAGGTTGCTTAAGAACAGAGCACTGTTTAGTCAGGTATTTTTTTCACATTTTAGGGAAGAGACAAACTCAGAAAGTGGCAAATCAATTCCTGTACAACTAGAGTGGGAATTCCACTGAATGAATGCCACAAAAGAAATTAAGAAATTAACATTATCAGGACACAGACAAATTTTCAGAGATCGAGGTGTTGCTTTGGCCCTACTCTTTACACACATGTTGCACGTGAAATGAAACTGCAGAGCCATTTTTGCAACAGTTCCAAAAAATGACCTCTCTGTACGAGTGCTTTTCTTCCGACAGCCTGCCATTTTGGTGAAGAGACGTTCAATACACTCACAAGCTCTCCGTTTCTCACAGAGGAACGCTCATATCTGTCAGTAATCCCATGAATATTACCACATGGCTGTTAGCACGTAATGGTTAGGACCTTATTAGCAGTTCTCTTGGCTTCTCCTTTCAAGGAATTATGAGAACTCATTTACTTCATATGACTTCAGGTCAAATCTTTTATACAAATTATCAGCGTAGATTCATTAGCCACTTTGAGGCAAAAATTAACATAATATTTTTTTTTCATATTTTGCTTTAAGAAAACAAACAAAAAATTCCTAGATTCTCATCAAAATCAAAGAGACTCCTGGATGGCTCCAGGTTTCAGCCTATACTCTGAATATGGAAACAGCATTCCAAACAATCTGGGAAGACAACTAGGAACAGGCAAGGGGTGGGCTCCACTCCTCCTCCTAGGCTGATCCTGATGCAGGACCAAACTGTGGGAAGGTAAATCTGGTAGACTCTTCCAAGGAAGAAGCTACACGAAAATTGAGAACTGTAGTGTAAAAAAGCATACAGAGTCAGACCAGAGTAAATCATACTATGTTTATCTCTGTATGTATGACAAGACAAATCATACATACACTTCTTAGACTTCTTGTATCACGTGTGCTGAAAATCTTATGTAGCAGAGTTCAGACTGTCCTGAATAACGAATGGCTGATATAATCCCATGCCATCACTG
Source organism: Trogon surrucura (assembly GCA_020746105.1). Lineage (NCBI taxonomy): Eukaryota > Metazoa > Chordata > Aves > Trogoniformes > Trogonidae > Trogon > Trogon surrucura. The sequence continues at coordinate 45,221,104 of CM036621.1, read as the reverse complement.
CCCTCTGGCTGCTCTTTGGATGTTTCTTTTAACTCCACACAGTTTAATTGTATAATTTGTGCATGTCTTTGTTGGCGTTTTTTGGTGGTTGAGTTTTTTTTGGGGGGTTGTGGTTTTTTAGAACTTTAATCAGTGAACAAGTACTTTTCTACATTTGTATTAACACAGAGGGTTAATAATTTATAGAGTTCATGTGCTGTTCAAGAGCCTGTGTATCCCTCTATTTTCCATTTCAATTAACATCAGATTCCTTCCCAAAGGTTTTTTTCCTGTGGCCAGTGCTATAGTTTGAAAACGTCCAAAAATGTAATGCTTAACAGCCCCTGTGAGGTCCCTCCCAGAAAAATTCTAAACTAGCAAAAGGCCAAGCCTTTTATAGAGCCTGGTACCAACTTTGTTTGAAGACAAAGCCAGCAGGCTGAGGAGCAGCGGTGGCAGATCGCCCCAGTTGCCAGCCCGCGCTGGCTCCAGCGGGTCCCCAGGCCTGCCTTGAGGATGGCGGGAGACACACAGCTCCGCTAGGGCCCCGCTCCCATGCGCCCCTCTGAGCACCGAGCGCCTCCACCATGCTCCTACCTCACAGCCCAAGGCTTCAAACAGAGCTGTCCTTGCTGTCCTGCGGTTTGACCCTTTCCCTCTACTAACGCACTGCTGAAGAGCAGGGTTCTGACTTCATAGGCAGCTCGGTGAGGATGCAGAGCCTGGCAGGTCAACTTCGGCTCTGAAACAAGCACTATACCATGACACAAAATGTCTATTTTTTGTTGTAAGTAACAGCAATCTTGAGGTTTCTCTTTTTTAATTTACAGAAAATGCATCTCACATATCAGGCTGAGCAGCTCTCCAAAAGGAAGATGATATCATTCACTTAAAACAGTGAATGATAGCTTAAAGGTATGCTGTTCAGATTAATTAACGATTGCATTTAACATTGCTTCATTCCTTTAATATGATGCAACAATGGTAATGACTAATCTTTTTGCAGGTTAATAGACCCTGCAACTACAAGATGAATCCTCTTCTATTTAACAAGCCCCTTGTTATAGCATAATAAAACTGGTTTTGCTCTTTAGCAATTCTCATTAAAATGTTTTGGAAGGTGCGACCATTCACCCACGGCCTGACTTTCAGAGGACCTGACCGCACACAATTCCAACTAAAACTCTCTGCGCTCAACATCTCTGACAAGTTTCCAACCTTTGCTCATCTACAGGGTAATGTGCAAAATAATCAGGGTCACATGCAGTGTAACTTAAGGGAGTCACTTGTTAAAACACTAACATGGGAACCTCAGCTCATCCCGTTAGCAGAGAGAAATGCAACCCATCATTCTTTCTCAAGTGACGGTAACACAATGGATGAACTTACATACACAACCATCAGTTGCCAGATCAGGCAGGAGCAAAGCAACTTTTCAGACTGCTAAATGCCTGCCCTTGTTCAGAACCTCTCTGGTTTTGTAGACGTAAGTCTCTTTACTACGAAATAAAATACAACACCTCACCTTATGGAGTACTCTTTATCCCAAAATACTCTGTGGACTGTGAATCCTCTCGCAGAACTGCCACGAGTTTCAGGACTGAGCACTACATAAACACAGGACTAGTGGAGTGCAAGGCAGCACATTGCTGCAGCCTGCTCTGCAGGTCTCACACTGTATTCCTGGCTAAGGGCACAGAACCAAACTCCACACCAAAAGTGCTGCAAAACTTGCAATACATATAGAACTCTGACAGGAACTTAGTTTGAAATATCCCTTCCCCAGAAATTAAGATGCAGAGGACCTAGCCTGCATCTGTTTCAGAGATGTGAAGGGCTTGTGTCCCTCGTAACAGGAAAAAAATTACGAGGCTCTGCTGCACAGCCTATAGTACACCATTAGAATCACCTTGTATCAAAAAGCCCAGTAAACTTTGCATAAAAAATAACTATACTGCAAAAAAAGGAGAAATAACATAATTATTAAAAAGATCATAAGACAAGATACTGCAACTCCACCAATGTTGAGGATTTCCTGTCTTCTGCATGTGCCAGAAAAATTATGACATTTTCCATAGTCCCCTTTCACACAAAGATAAACACGAGAGAGTCAGAGTTCTTCCGATGTCTGCTCAATTGGTTTCCCCAATACATCAGTGTGGATATAAATTATATTTCTTTTAGGATAAAGTAATAATTATCACAGGAAAAAAAAAGGGCAGTGTAGCTATCACCATCCACTCAATGACAACCATGTTCTCTAGCCTTCTGCAAAACCTTCCAATCCAGCAGGAGTTTGCTAAAGCATCAGCCTATGAAGATCAACAAGGCACAAAAGCATGGATATTAAAGACAGGTGTGTGGTTCTAGTAAAGACAATTAAGGGAGAACTGTTTTTATTGAGTGACAAGGAAGCAATGACAATAGGTCAAACTCTGTACTTGTGAATTTCAGTGAGCATAAGTCCCAAGAGAATCTGTCTCTAAACCAATAACATATGAACTGGAAAGATATGTCCTGCAATTCCCCTCTCTCACCTTTACCTCATGAGCTCCCATTCCCACTTGACTATCTGAACAGACATGGTCAAACACCTGGTGCCTTTCAACTGCCAGAGCTCCTTCTAGCCCCTGGGATCTTCCCCGACCTTCCTCCCTCATCAGGGCTCCTTCCAAACACCATCTTGTGCTCTCTTCACTACTACAAGCCTCCAGGCACTTTACTTGCACAGCAGCTGCTCTAGCTCACCTGTGTTAACCTCACGCTGCAGAGCTCTTCAGGGCACTCCTGGCAGACACTCCTCTTGCCCTACCCACAGCACAGCTCTGTGCATCTGACAGCACACCCGATCTTTTGACTCCCTTCTGCTGCTCTTGCCTTATGATTCAGATCTGGCTGCCTCTCTGTTGCCCAGATGAACCATCCAACTCTTTTTGGCTTCCGCTGTGTTTGTACACAACATAATTTCGCTGTTGTGGAGGAAGAAGCTCTCAAGTTCTTTGAAGATTTTAATGAGAAGTAGGTTTCCTTCTTCCACTCTAGTAATAATGTCTGCAGTACATGGGAAAGCCCAGGAGCTGTAGGAACAGCTGGGGAAGCCTCTCTCCACCTGAGCGCTGTGCAAGCAGTCTTATCTCCATAACATCCCTCTCCTCATCTACTTCAGAGAAAGAAGCACAAGCTCTGATCCTGACGCCAAAGCACAACTTCATGCCAGCAGCTTAACAAACCAGCCAACTCAAAACAATTTCTAGCCAGCACCAAGTTATTACAGGAAAACACAATAACAAAAAAGGCAACATTTAATTCAGACCCAGTCCTAAAGATCTCTAAATCAAACTCTGCACAGGCTAGTATTACTGCACAGACTAGTTATTCCCTCCATCAGGACAGAAAGGAGAAGTCTCACACTGATGACATTTTGGGACTTACAGATTTTCCACCACTAGTGTAAACCACTGTCTCTGAACACATTCTCACTCAGCAGTACCACCACACCCAAGTGCATGTGCAAGGCTTTTATTGCGTTTCATTCTACACAGAGAACCATATACAGCAGTGTAATTTAAATACTAAAAGTGGATAGCTTAAGTGTAGTGCAGAAGTGGAAGCTACAAACTGGATGTGTGCAGGACAGTACATACCGAAAGCTGGTTTTATATAATACTAAGAAAGTAATTTAGTCTGAAATGACCATTTGAGTAGATGTCTGACCTTAGACTTACTCAGAGCCCAAATATTGTTTCTTGGTAGTTGCACCTAAACCAGTAAGAAAGCCTCAAGTCCTGATCCCCCACCTCATAGCTGTCAGCACTCATCAGTCTGCAGCAGCAATCAAAAGCCGTGTGCCATGGAGAGCACTCAGGTAGCCACTCCAGCGCTGAACCTCCAGGGCAAGATTCGCACAAGTTTTTAACAAAATGAACCAGGATCCTGTGGAGCTATCATCGTTCAGAAATGTCTCCTAGCACAAACACTATCTTCTGGTGCTGCTTCAAGACTCAGTCAAACATCATAAATGCCTGCATGGATTTTGCATAGGGTTGGGACAAAAACCACCAGCCTACCTGCCCTGAATGTGGGATGTTAATTCTGAAATGCTGCCAGGCAGGCTGGTCGTACCAGCACAGAAGGATAACAACTCAGTGAGACTGTGTTGTCAACACAATAGTGGCAGCAGCTTCTTTAATGCTAACTCAAAACACACCCACCACTTTTGAGGAGACTCACCTCCCAAGAAATCATACACACAGTCCCCTGAGCCATGCACAGCACAAACAGGCAACACTGGTCAATGCCACTCGGAACGTAAAACAGTATCAGCCCTCTTAGAGGCACAGGTGATGGAAAGAGCAGGTTTAAGTTACCACTTCTAAGAAAAAGAAATGGAACAGACCTTCAGTCAATGAACATCAAGCAAAAGTGTACCAGCTTACCCAGGCCACTATCTACCCCCAACTATGAGCAGCACCACGCTGATATTCACAAACAGGTAAAGCTTCTCTGCCATTTGAACTCTCACCTTTTCAACACTCGGGAGATTAGATTCATCAGTAATTTAAACACTATATGCAGTACGCAGCCATAGGCATTTTTTTAGTCAGCAAACCACTAGAGAGAGTATTGAAAGGCCTATTACGAAGGCCAATCACTACTACCCTTTTCTTGAATGACCACATGAAAATTGGTGACTGTTCCACAATGGACTGAAAGGGCCTTTTGTCTGCAGGAAAAGTACAAGAAGTCACAGAGTATTGCAGATTCATTTGTAACTCATGGTTTTTGGAGAAACTGTACAGCTTCTGTTAAGAGCGAACCAAGAAAAGAACAGGCTTTGAAAATGTTACACCACATCCCTTTCCTACTATGTATGTGCAGAGCATATTTTCAGATTAATCTCTCTTGTATTACAAAAAGATGGGCAAACATTTTATATTACTGTTGTTTTAAAAGAGAAGTTTAAAACACATGCAGAGTTTTGACTTTATTCCAAAACCCTAATTAGGATCTACAGCACTAGTTGCCTTGTCTAAACAGAAAATTATCAGAAGCTTTTTTGGTACAAGATCTGGTAAAACTGTAATTGCACGGCGCTAATAAGTAAAAGCATTGTCACTGTTGCTTAATAATCACTTCAGTAACTGAGCACATTTGCGATCACTCAAAGTATATGGTAGCCTATTCAACAAAAATATATTTTTATATTGAGAAAACAGCATTTGACTCTCCCATTTTGAAGTCTCTCACAAAAAAAAAAAAAAGAGTGAATTACATCTGCTGACAACTTCTCAGAAGTAAGAAATGTTTTACTTCTCCATCCGCTCCATTTTCAGTTCTCAAGTTTTACACGCAAATGCACACATACCCAAAATGGGATTTGCACACGATTTCATTACAGTTTCTAAACAAGCTTCACATGGACAAATTTTCAGCAGGAAATACAGTGAGGGCTAATGAGCAAAACCAGATTTCTGCAAACCCAGAACTAGGGAATTACTGCACTTGCATTCAGAAACTGAAACCACAGCTGTCAGACTTGCCCTCTTCACCCATCTGTTCCACCCATGCACCGTGAAACTAAACGGTCAAAAAACCCTAAACAGTCAAAAACTCCCTTCTGCAGTCAAGCAATACACTCTGCACACACCACTGGTCAAGGCGCCAGTTGGACTTAGCTCTTCTGACTGCCCTACCAAACTATATCAGGCAAAGAGACAGTCTGTGGCGTGTTACAAGACAGCACTCTCAGGACCCAAATCTTTGCTGTGGGAATCACCCACAATGCCACTCCCCCACGACACCACTTTCAGATATGTGTCGGAAGTGAAAGTCCTGCTGTCAAACGCATCCACAAGGTAACTATACACCCCACCATCTTGCACTCTGGTAAAACATGGCTTATAGTCCGCAGGAGAAGAGAACCTTGCACGGGCAAAGGAGAGGCAAAACAATGTTGCGCTGTGTTCTCAAAGCTCAAGGTGTTCAGAGACAAACAGGGTGAGATGTGAACTGCACAGCTCCCTGCTGATCTCAGTGAAGTTCAGGGCTAGATTCTTTGATACAGCAATGCTACAGAGCACTGCTACACAACTCTTAGTGGAGGAAGGTACCCAGTCTAAAATAAAAGCACATTGCTATCAAAGTTACCTATTTCACAGCTGTTTGCTTTTGTACACACAGGAGAAAACTGTGAGAGAGATGGTGAAGCACCTGAGGAAGGAAGAAAAGACAGGACGAAGAAAAGAGAAACTCAAGAATTGGGACAGTGAGGATGGGCGATGGAAGAGAGAGTAGTATCAGACACAGGTAGGAAGTCATATTTCCCTAGAGTAATGTGGACAATAAAGTCCTTAATATTAACTACAAGTTAACTACAAGTTACTTTTTGCAAAATCTCCTACCCTTGGGTTTACTGCTCCAAATTGTTTGGCAGCTTTACTTTTATCCTCTAGCGCACAGTTACAAGTGGAGTTTGACCTTTCCTTTAGATGTGTAAAGCAACACACCTGATTGAGGATTATTTTTTTTTGTATTCTGCATGACTAGCATTACTTAACATTGTCCAAGAGACCTCTAGGGCACAGGCCCTGAAAACATACTAGGAAGTGCAGTCCCTACAATGACAACAGAAGCAACACATGTGGCTGAAAGGGAACACAGATCTAATAAATTTGGAGGAATTAATACCAAGTACACGTTGCCTACAAATGTTGACAGGCACAGCTTTGGTACTTGCACCACTGCTAGATGAAAGCTCAAAATTAAAAAAAAACACATTGCAGGTCCTTAGAATCTTGTTGTGCTTTCTCTTAAAAATAGGCCTGAAGTGATTGCAGTTTGAGGTAGGTATTTCCTTAAAATTTGGGAAACAGCAGAAAGGTGTCCTGACATAGACTCATTTCCATTTCTTTAAACAAAAAAATTAGATAAGAAAAACTGATCTAGATTCAGAACCAAAGCCCCCTCAACACAGCAAGTATTTGGAGATATCTGTGTTCAGTTTTTAGGCTCATTACCATACTTAAGACAAACCAATAACTCTCAAGCATATGTTCCTTCTCAGGGCTTAAGGACTGTGGAAGAGGACCCTTCACTCAAGGATAACCCTGAGAACACTGTGAAGGGTACCTAAATTTACTTCATCTTAATCATAACACTTCTTACACAGCAAATTTCTGAGAGTTGTGACTTTAACTCCTTACCTGTTTATAGAGCACCTGAGGTAGTACAAGCCTCATCTTGATTGGTGGCTCATTACATTTAACAGATCCCGCTGTTCTCATAAAGGGCCAAACTCCTTCACATCACGTAACACAATTAGTGGAAGAGCACTCACAGCTTTGCAGCAGTGCTCAGCTCCAGCAGGCTGTGATGGCGCCTCACAGAATACATCAACCTGTTCTGACCTGGAAATCGTTCTTCGTTTATACGGTTTGACTACATTCACAGAAACAATTGTGGCAAGGGCACAATGTCCTGCTCACAGCTGCCTGAAGACTCTAGTCAGTGGCATTCAACAGGTTACCACCCAGAATTTCTTTCGTGGCCAGTGCAAATACGATCCTAGCTAACCACAACAGGCAGTCTTTTCCACTTTGTTTAGAAAGTTTTCAGTTTACCTTCCTCTAATCATCACATTTTAGAAAATACTTTATGACTGCATCAGAAGCTCAAAGAAACAGAAGATTCTTCACACATACATTGCTAATTCAAATTTAAAAGTTAACAGCAAAGAATTCCCACAGAAGATCATTAGCTGCCTCGAAGCACATTTTCAAGCTGCAATCAACCAAATCAGCCCAGGGGAACACGACCTAGAATTAAACAGGTGGGTTTTCTGTGGTGTCCCTTAACTCTCCTAAAGAAAACGAGTCTGGCAGTACAACCGATTCACATCCCAGGATGATAAGGCTGAGAGCGGGGAAGAAGCTTACGCTATTCACTTACAGCTCAACAAAGAAAGCATTCGATCGAGAATAAAAGAATATTACCAGCTGCGTACCAGCGAACTCCACAACTAATGCTTAAATTCCTCATTCACAGTAAAAGAGACGGCGAACGTAAAAAAATTCCCAAACAACAAACCAGGCCCCCTACCCGAATCGCTACCACCTCGGCGCTCTTTTACCTTGGTGTAGGTAAAACGGACGCTCAGAGGGGCGGGTTCGTGCCGGAGCGGTAGCCGGGGGGGGGCGCAGCCACCTCCAGCCCTGCCCGCGCTCGCAGCACCGCTTCGCGGGGCACGGCCGCGCCGCCAGCTCGGCCGCCTGCCCCGAGACCCCGCTCCCCGCTTCACGGTTATTCGCTGACGGCCACGGCTCTTACCGAGCGGCCCGGCCCAGCTCCCGAGGGGCTGGCGGAGAGGCTGCCGGGCGCCGGCAGAGTCGGAGGGGCCGGAGCCCGCTGATGGTCCCTCAGGGGCCCTCCCGCCTCCGCCCGCAGCCGGGCCTGGGCGCCGGGACCCGAGGCGTTAGAGCGGCGCGCGACACCGCGCGACACCGCACCGACCACCCGGCTCCTCCCTCCCCGACCCCCCTCGGCGGGAAACTCCCCACCTCCCCGCAACGGGCAGGGCAGGGAACGGCCTCACCTGGTGTCCGTCCGCCGGCGGGCAGCAGCGAGGCCGGCGGGGGCGCTGGGTGGCGTCTGTGGCACCGCCGGCCCCTCGCGGGGACACGCCCCTGCTGCCGCGCGCCCGCCCAGCCAACAGCCGCAACGGCCGCGCCGCGAGGAGCGCGCGCGGAGCCCCGCCCGCAGAGGGGGCGCGCGCGGGAGGGTCGGTCGGCGCCGAAGAGAAACCGCGCGAACGTCCCATAAGCGCGAGCGCTGGGCCCGGCGGCCCTACCGGGAGCAACGGGGAAACGGCCGCGAGTCCCCTCCAAACCGCCGCGCGCGCCTCTCCGCCGGCAGCGCGAGGCGCCGTCGTGCCGGGAGCGCGCCGGGCACGCGCGTCCGGGTTTTGCCTCCCGAGGTTGGCGAGAACATGCCGACGTTTGGGCAGCGGGGGAGCCGCGGGGCCTCCAGCGGGAGTCACGACCTGGGACTCACCTCAGGGAACCCCCTGGAGACGCAGGAGGGGTGGGGCTGAGGGCTGTAACAACGGGCATTGGGATGGGGGCAGCGGGGAGGAAGAAGAAGAAGAAAGGGTTCCACTGTTCAGCTCATGCATAAACTGTGCGTGCTCAGCCAAAGGTCACTGCTTTTGTTTTCTCATTAATTTTCAATGACGGTGGATGGTACGTGAAGACCAATCTAAAAATAAGAACCGCCAGAAATAACTTAGAGTTTTGTGCAACCGTTTAGTGGCAAGAAAAACCTGAGCAGCAACTTCATCCCTTTAGACTTTTTCAAAGGCAGCGACTTAAATCATTAAGACAAACTATAAGTTTGTTTAGAAAAGTTAAACAAAAAATAAGCAGTCTGCTCTCCAATAAAGTTTTTGTACGTTCTGTACACTGAAACGAACTCCTGTTTTGTTTGTTTTTTTTTTATCCACCACTGTTGGTGAGAAATGGTGTATTTCAGTTCTGAAGGTGAGTTGTCTGGGTGCTAGACACAAGTGAGGAAACCACTGAGTACTAGGCTGCGTTGTAAACGAATACAGAAGGAAAAACAGCTTTGGGAGAAGCCTGCAGGTGCGTGCAAAAGTTGCCAGGAGGGACCTGCTGTCCACAGCAACTGCAAGTAAAGGCCAGAATGGGAACATAGAAGGGATCATGAATATTCTGCAGCAAAGATCCTGAATGGCTGCCTCAAATCCCGAGGAAACAGGAGCCCTTCATACAGAGACTGATGCAATTTTGGCCAAATTTGTTCCAGAGAATAAAGGGCCAATACCTAGAAGCTGATCCTCAGGCAAAGTGCCACAGATTCTACATCAGTGTTGAAGAAGTTTTAGAATTATCCACCAGCTTTTTAATTTTTGCAACAAACATGCAAATCTGTATCAACTTGGAGCGTGTTTGGCTGTATGCTGAGCCTACATTTTCAAAAAGAGGACACCAGCTGCCCAGAGTTTAGTTCTCATCTTCTCCTTAAGCCAAATAGCAGTATGAACCTTATGGTCACCACATGTTGCAGCGTTCAGTTCCTCTGTAGAGGGTATTTGGTGATAAAAGTAAAATGATCATCCACAGCAATTAAACATCTGAGCTGGAACACCTTTTGGACTATATTAGAAGTGAGAAAGCATGGGCAAAGCACTGACTTTGGAATTTGCATTAGATGCTCAGTTCACAACATTTTCTATACAACCATGGTCATATTTCTAATGTGACCACAGACAATCCGTTTAATTTCTCTAGGCCCCAGTTTCCCATCTGCAAAAGAGGGAAGGAGTTCTCAAACCTCAGTGTAATGACAAAGATTATGAGATACCCCAGGTGTAACTGTACAATGTTGTACATTTTGCAGTAAAGGTGTCACTATGATTTCTTGCTCCCTTGCAACCTCCCCGTCTCCATCCTGGCACTGTAATCTGTTATTCTACTTAGTTTGTGAAACTTCCCTGCAGACCAGACCACTGAAATGACCTGGGCTAAAAATACCACCCCCATTTTCTTTAAAGATACTTTAACTGAGATCCAGTTGATACTGAAGCTGTGGCAGCTGATGACCTGCCATGAAAAAGACCTTGAAAACCAACACGTACTCTAACATCAGATAACAAGCTGCAGTAATCCAGAGGGATGTCACAACACAACCTTTGCAAATTCATTGTTTCTGAAGGGGAGAACACATCGCCACACACGATAGGGGCTTGTATTTTGTGCCACCTGATTACCATCGGGGCTAGAGATGGAACAGGAACCAGCTGAACACAAAGGTAATAAAACATACCCCTATGTATTTGCTCTCTCTCCTTGCTTCTTCAAACACACACTGCTCCCACAAGACCGGCAGGCTCCAAATCTTTAGTTAGGTCAGTAACACCGTGTCCCCTTGGACTGCTTCATGGCAACCCCTTTCGCAGCACTACCCAAAGCAGGTTGCTGCCGTTTTCCTGGCTTACAGATAAGAGACAGCAGCACAGAAAGAAACGGTGCAGAGAACTTCCCGGTGGCAGAAAGGAAACATGGGTCTTCCGAGTCCTGCCCTGGGCATGAGCTACAAAGCCTCACCTCCTGCTACCTGGTGCTACCTCACCAAAGGGACTGGGTGCCACGTGCAGGGACCGGACTGGAGCCCATGGAGCTGGGAGAGGAGGCCTCTGGAGATGAGCCGAGGAGTGTCTCTCCAGCTCTGGCTTTATTTGTCCCTTAGCGTGTGCTTGTTTGTTGGTTTCAATACCAGAATGACTGAATGGAAGTTTGTTAATTGGCAACAAATTAAATCAGTTGAAATTCCCCTGGCACAAAACTGCTCCTGGCTTGCAAAACGGGGAAATTGATTCAACACAGAAATTTGGAGATAAAGTGGTACAGTCACAGTGGTCTGGCAGCAGATCTGAGGGTGAAGATACGGAAAACGGCAAATTACGTAGCTCATGTTGTACAGCAGCTGCTAATCTGGGGCATAAATGTAACATGGCTGTTTTAAGCCAGGAGACGGGCTGATAATAACATTTTATCATGGCTTTTGTTTAACTGCAGTTAAAAACTGCAACGTTAACGGAAAGGAGTTCAAAGAGAGGCAGCAGAAGTGATTAACAGGGATATCTCTTCAGGAGAGAGATGTTTACATGCTCAGCTTGGAAGAAAGCTGCCAAGCAAAGAAGAGACAGAAGGTCCTTTCAAGGAACCTGTGTGGAGTCATAAAGAGCATTATATAGATTATCAACATGGACAGAAGAAAAAGAAGAGTCATGGTAACGATAAAAAATTCTGACAGTCAGTCACAATAGACCAAAAACCTAGAGGGGATGATTTTCTACATGCTATCAGCAGGAAGTTGTATTCAACATTCAGAATTTTTTTTGAAATATGAAAGCTCCTGCATTTGTATCTGTGATTCTGAGAAAAAAAAAAAAAAATCAAGGAAGACAGCTTTTTTGGCTCTCAAAGCTACAGGTCAAATTCAGAAAGGATAATTCACAACCCACACATAAGTTAATGGCCATTATGTTTGCTCAAACAAGGCCTGGATTTGATTAAATGGTTATAAGCATGCAGACTATATACTATATAAACAAAAATCTGTTTTGCAATGAGATTATTTATATCAAAGATATTTTCAAATGCTGCTCTGAAATCTCATATTTGGTTAGGAATGCAATGTCCTCAAATGACTGTGGCAGTCGAAGTACAACATTCTATGGAAGATTTTTATTTTTACTTCAAGATTGGCAAACAGACTGGTTCAAACCTTCGCAGAAACATGCAGTTTTTAAAAAAAAAATCTGAGCATTTTCTGATTCCAGAACCAATGCAGCACTATTTCGTGGTGTCTGTTGCAGAGCAAGGGGACTTGGGCAGGGTGGTAAACACTTAAGAATGACTGAAGTTCGAGAACAAACAAAAAGAAGCCTTGAGCTCACTTGTAGTAAATGGGAAAGAAGTGAGGGAAAGCTTGGCAAAAATCAGCATAATAGTAGGCTTATTGTTGAATCTGAAAGCTTCATTTTCAAACAGTGTCCCTTTTCTGGGAAGCTGCACAACCACTCTGAAAGCGCTTTCTATAGAGATGATAAATCTATGGTGGAGATTTATGCACATTCAGATTAAGTCAGGAAATCAGCAATGAAAAGGATAATTAAATGGAGAGACAAAAACCTGGAAGAAAAATTACCAAAAGCCCACAAAACAAACACAGCTAATAATACACCATGATACATCAGGTCCTGGGATTCTGACACTGACTTTGGCACCTAGTCTTGATCGAGCAACACACAGGGTGAGCAACCCCATCCTCTTCCTCACTGCGGTTCCCAGGACGCCAAAGAGGGGGACTCCACACAGCAGCAGATTCAGAGGGTGTGAAGAGATGCGGCTTGATATATCTTTGGTCCTCCCATCTTAGGCATTTCTTTTTGTACAAGCTCATCAATAGGTGGAAAGACATAGGAAGAAAAAATATTCTATACTTACAACATGGGATTGTTTGAGACTACAGCCTCCCCACTCCTGTGGGGACACCCAAAATGGGAGGGAAAGACACAGAGGCAGTTCTTGGTGACACCAACCAACTCCAGAAAAGGCTGTGGTTGACTGGAACTTGCAGTTCCAAGATGTTAAACCTATGTTAATTTAATGCCCCAAGATGTTGAAGCTGTGTTAATGCTCATCCTTTGATAGGTTCCACCGTGCCCTCAGGGTACTGGTATGGGCTTAGCACTGAGAAACAGCTGAAGAGGTAACTTCCTTTAGTTAGCAGCAGTGGTAGAACTTTGCTCTGAGGTTGGACTAGTCCCTGGGCTAAAGAGACTAGTCTCACTGTTTAGTTTTAGGCATCCAGTTTGGGTGTCTGGGTTGTCAGGGAAGCTACAGGTGTCCCTCTGGCTCTACAGGCACCATCAGTCCCTAAATCACCAGAGTGAGGTACCTGAGGTTACACTGAAGAACCCCAGCGCAGGGATGCCCAAGCAGTCACAGCGTTACCTGTGTTACTTTGCTGCAGCACTTGTTTGTCAGGAAAATGACCCTCAGTAACCCAGAGGCACTTTGCTGTATCTGACTCCAGCAACTTGCTGCTTTACCTTCCAAGAGGGCTTGGGCCACCCCCAAAACTAGCAACAAAAGGACAGGCAACATCCATTACCTGGTAGCACTAGTAGATCGCAATCCTCTGTCTGGACTTGATACTGTGAGCAGAAAATCTGAGAGTTCACCAGCTAAATGCAAGATTTTTTACATTACAGCCTCTGTTTTACAACCAACAGCCCAGTGTCCTTCCAGGCACAAATAAGTGAGGTGCTGCGAGAGCTGGTTTTTTTGACAGAGAGGTCACTTCTCCTCTCTCAGCTTTACAAGATGCGCAGCCGATTCAGAGTGTTGATGCTAAAGCAAACACACTGACCGAACAAAATTCAGTGAAAAAGCCCTTCCCTCTCGCATCACTGCAACTGTAAAACATGCAAACTCAGTACTGTGTCATAGTCCAGTGAACAAACTACTCCAGCTTTGAAGATACGATATACAAATGCTGCAGCTCTGTGAGAATCTTTAATTTGTGCTCCATGACTTAATTAATTAATTTACTAATCTTGTCCCACTTCTCTACAGTGGATTCAGTCCTAGTACCTGATTAATCTCATATGGGAGCTAAGGACAGATGCAGATGAAAAAAACTTCACATCTGTTAGATGTAGATCTGCTTCCAAGTTTTGCAGTGCAAGAAGATCTATAGCAGAAACTAATGACAATCCTTTCTGGTACACCACTGGACAAAAATAAAAGAAAAAAGTTCCACAAAAAGTATGGCAATTCCAGTTTCTACAGAAGAGTTCTGTCCTAGGCAGCACACAAAATAGTACTTTAGCTCTCACCCTCTCCTCCTTTCAGTTAACAAGAATAATTTACAACAGTTTGATATTTTTTCCACAGGGGCTAGATGAGTTCATAGAGGGCAACTAACTTTCTGCTACTAGGAAGCAAGGCTCAATTCAAACAGTAGTCTTGAGGCAAAAAGCACCATATCATTTACTAATCACACAAATCAAAACAATTTCCCTTAAATGCTGATTCTGAGAGCAAAATATTCCACTGCCATTTGGAGATGTATGGGACATAACATTAACTGATGCACTGCTGTAATGAACAAACGTGTGCAACAGGGAATGATGCAAAATGGGGATTACACACGAGGGCTGGCTTTGCATATGGACATTGGTCTCCTTCACATCAGAAGAAGTCACCTGCACAATAGAATCCTAGGCAGAAGGAAAAAGAGCAAAAACATTGAGTGCCTTGGAGTGCGGTTTCAAAATCTGGAATTCAGCATGAAACTTATTTGGGAAGTAACGTAAATAATGGAAGTGGCAAATTTAAATTACAATTTAAGTGCTGGATTCAGGACTTTGGCAGATGAGGTGGTTGTTTGTACAGTGAAATGTCTGACAGTATTTGGAAAAAGGGTTGGCTGACAGGCAGAAACATATAATCAAGTTGGAAACAACAATAAATGAAAGGATTACAGGTTTAATATTGTTGGCACATAGGGAATTATAGGAAAGAAGTAAAGACCAGATAATAATGAGAGAAAAAACTAAAAAATATTAAAAAAAAAAACCCCAAGGCATAACAAGGTTTGATTAATCAGCAGTGTGCTTTACAAGTACAATGATCATAACAGAAAACATGCCAGCAGTGTCATTCTTAAATTACCAAGGTAACTTAAGGTTTAATTTGGAATGATGCCAAGCACAGATTTAGTTTGTCTCTGAAAAGACTCAAATGAAGCTCAACATGGTAGAATCCAAATTCCTCAAAAGCAAAAGGAAAGTGGCCCCATGCCTGTGTGCATCAGGAAAGCAGTGCCTCTACTTAACAGGGAGAGTCCCAGCTCAGAAAGTGCCTCACCCACGGCTGCACAGGCAGGCTGTGCGAGAACTGAGGGCTGAACCCAGCCTTCCAGCAGGATTCTACCTTACAGCAGCTGCTGAAAGTCACCCTAAAATTAAATCTGCTTAAAACAGCATTCAGGCTAAAACAAGGACAAAATCCGTCTAAGGTGCAATTACTTGATTTAATGCGCAAACGCGGCTTGCTCCTTTCAAAGACCACACTGGACAGCCCATCAGCTGAGAGCAGAGGTGACACTGAAAGAAGAGAAGACAAAAATGAAAAAGAGACATATATATATACACACACCTATTTATAAACTATGAAAGAACCCCACCTTTGGTGTCTTCCTTTGTGCAAGTGCCCCACTGCGTGTAACAATTCAGATAGTTCTGTAGTCACAGTTCTCAAATCTGGAATATAACAAACGTGTTTCATTTGTGACCTGTTTTACTATACAAGAATATAATTCTTTATTAACTAAAATCCTTAGGCTGGCTTCAAAATTTTTCGAGAAAGATACCATTATTCTACACCAGAGCACTTCTCCCTGAAGGATACGTAAGGAGTTAACTCACACAGATGTATATTGTTACTTATCAGTACTTCACTGCCATTACCATGACAGCAAGGCAAAGACCATTTTGTTCTGCCCCATGCCTCCCTCAGCAGAACTGCCAGTTGATTTCCAAACTCAGAATCTTAACAGAAACTAATGTTTGAGGACAGATTTTGCATTGTGTCCTAAAAGCTAAATCTGATATGAAATTTAATGAAAGGTGGAACAACAGGCTGTCCTTTCCTAAAGCTAACTGAACATTAAGAGGCTGATTATGCTGTTTGCAGTAAAACATGCATAAAAAGAATCAAACAAAACTCAGAACAAGCATTTGCTGGGGTAAAATGTGCCAAAAAAACACCTGCATCTTCTTTTGTTGCTCACAGGCAAGTGCAGGGATCAGCACATTGCTGCTGTCTACAGGATATGCACGTGTGCCAAGAGTGAGGATGGAGCAGTGAAATAACAGTAGGTTCATCAGGAAAGCTCATCAGAAAGTGGAGTGCACCAAAGCAGTGGTTAGGAACACGTAATGTGCCAGCCATCATCACACTTCTGATCTGCATATCCAACAGACTAAAAATATTAGCATGTCAACTAATGCAGGAGGAGGCTGCTAGGGCATCAGAACAGCATCTTCTGATTTACTCTGACGCTGCACACAGTTGACATCTAAAGAATAAAGGGCAGAGGGAGAGAATGTTACAGACAAATGACATAAGAACTATGACCGCTTCCTAGCTGGTTCAGGCTCTTTATCTGGCTCCACATAGGTCAAACCATCAAGGAGTGCCTCTCACATTAAAAAATTCCTCCACCAATCCTGCTCACCAAAGTAAAACTACTAATACAAGTTGTCCCATCACTCCTGGGTAGAAACAATTAGGAGGAGGTAGAGGAGTCAGGAGAGCAAGGGTCAGTGAAACAGAACTCTGGCACAAACAGGCTGGAAAACAGCTGAAAGGGAAGGATGAGAAGAGAGAGAATAGGCAGGGGGGAAGGAGAACGCAGCAGGTCTTACTCTCCCGAAGAAGAGGTTCAGTGTGCGTGAACATCATGAAAGGTGTAGATGGTCTTCTCCACCCCACTTGCTCATGTAGGTCTTGGAGAACAGACTTACCTGGACAACCTGTTCCGTCTTGTAAAACTTGTCATGCCACCTGAATTTACCCTGCCCAGCTGACCACCAAATAACTCTTAGCTGCTCCCCCCAGTATGTCACAAACACTATATAAGCTCTACTTTGTCTACAGCAAAGTAAGAGTTAAGTTTCCCACAGGAATAGAGGCAGAGAAAGACAGAGAAAAAGAAAGGACATAGAGCAAAATTGCAGGCTGCAACAGTTACGCCTTTGATTCTTAGCTTTAAATAAATCCTTTGAAGTAGAACAGGGTTTTTTTATGTTAAAAAAGCTGCTTTTCAGTATGCATCATTGTTTTTGGCTGCAAAAATGACTCCACTTGAACTCTTAAACTTGATATTCAGTGATGAAAATAATAGCAGAAAATTTATGTGCCAACCCCCACCATTCCCACAGCGCCCACACGGCACCCAGCGCTTAGGAGCCGCAGCAGTAGTAAGTGTTACAGTAACAGCTGACATGGTTTTGCAGGCACAGTTCAAAAAACTTTACCTTGATCCCTACAAAACCACGAACTGAATGGTACAGCTCCTCCACTGAAAAGTCTGAATTAACTACAGAAAAAAAAATGTACCATCTTAGTGAACTTCACTTGTCAAAAAGATCTTCAAGAGGCACAAAAGAGAATGTACCATGGGAACAAATAAATGTTGTAGCTGCTGAGCTGGGTTTTCAAAGCACTCTCTTCTGTCTCCTACACCTCATGAAATTAGACTACAAATATCAAACACAAGTGCAAATAACTTTCTAAATGAAAAGCACGTTTGCACTTATGGAAGGAAGTCTGGCAACTTTGCCAATCAAATTCGTGTAATCTATAGTTCAGAACAGAAAGTTGACGAAGATGAGCATGCCTAACGGAACTCCGAAAATCATGAGTAATGTCCACAGAGAACAATGCAAATACTTAATCCTCCACTGTACAGATCTTGCCTCAGTATTTAAAGGGTTCACCCTTGTCGCTTATGAGATCTCTAGGACTTTGTTAGATTTGATAGCACTTAAGTCTATGTCAGAATTCCTAAAGTTTTATCTTCCCCATGACAAATAAAAGGTCTGTGTCTACTGTGTGTGTCAATGGATGGTGAAGAGGACCTCATCAGGTGCCTGCTGTGCATTTGTGTTTCTGTAAAAGCCATAAATTAGGATTGCAAACTCGACTATGTGCAATATCAAACTTGAAGTCCCAGAAGTATCGAGCTGTAACAAAACCGGCTAGGAGGCAGCTATTAATTTTAACTAAATTATGTAAAGGAACAGCTACATTTCCAAGACCAAAGGCCCAAACAGCAAAGGGGGATAAAGAAGAATCTATACATATTTCTTCTAAAATGGCTCTGTGAAGTAAGAAAACACCAGATTTAGAATAAAATCTATGGTAAGAGTTAAGGAGTAAAATACAGTACTGGTGCTCCTTGCAAGGAGACCAACAATTGGTTACAATCCCCTTATCAAAGTGCTGTGATTAACAAGACAGAAAACTACACAGCAGTCATGTAAGATGAAATGCTGGCAGTTAGCCAAATGTGGGTTCAGGAAGATATCATTTGTCATACTCAGCATCCATTGCTATGCAAAGCTGCTCTGAGATCAAAATCCTGATTGTAATCCATCAAACCAGTAACCGTAGCAAGTCGAATGGTTGAGCAATTGTGATGACACAGCTGGCTGGAGGGATGGAGCTAGGAATTAACATCTGAAGCTGCTATCGGCACATAGGAAGGTTTGGCCAAGAGGAAAAGCAGCACGAGAATTGCTGGTAACCACGATGAAGGAATGGTATCAAAAGGCTTAATAAAAATGAACATGATTTTGGAAGGAGATGTATTTAGGCCTGACAATCACTATTTAAACAAAAGATGTGTCTACACGTCTCTTCACCTGGTATGGACAGAACAACTCAGTCCTCTTCCCAGTCAACCTCAGTCTGCCTGAGCAGCGCAAGCGACGTCCCCAGGGCTGCCCCAGCCCCGGTGCTTTCAGCAGAACCTGCCCCAGCAGCCACTTCACAGGCTACGCCCAGGCTGGCAGCCCGGGGAGAAAGAATTGGCACGTTGGACGACTCAAACTCGCTGGAAAGGGCTGTTGCAGGTGGGTAGTAAGAACACTGCTGTCACTTTGGACCCTTCATCTCACAGCCACAGGATTCTTGGCTTTAGCATGTATTTTTTTCATCTAAATAAAGCAGTTCTTTAGCCTTTTTATCTCTCTACTACAACCCTGTCTGCCTTTAATGGATCCTGATATTAGGCCTAGTTTGCATTCTAATCAACTTTGCTGACTTAATCTTTAAATTAGTCCTTCATATTCCTCCAGTCTGCATGGATGGTGCATTATAAATAACCCTTTGCATGTCATTGTGGTTTCAAGTTGAGAGGAAGAAATATTTAATAAATTGTATCAATACAACAAATACATGCAATTTATCATAAACCATTATGTTCTTATTCTCTCCAGCTGGAGCAGAAGACATGTTAATGTGTTTTTCCAACTGAAAATGTACCATGTGATTTATAATTCCACAAGGAGCAGAGGTCTGACAAAGCCCCTACTTGGATATAACCTCTGTGGGATTCTCAGCGTATTGTAAATTGCTGCATCTGAGTAACGCCTCTCCAAAACCACGGCGGGCCTCTGATTGCCTTGCATGCAAAGATTTAACAGGTTAATTGACCAAATCATGCTCACTTCAATAGCCCCTTTGTGTTCACAACTTGACCCAGAGAAGAGCTCTGAAAGTTTAGAACACAACATAAGCAGTAAGTATTACTGGGTCACATTTTGAGGTTCACAATCAGTTGTTACTTAATGTTTATTCAGGCAAATTTCCATTAAAGCAGAGCACTGAATCAAAAACTTAGCAAGGGCCTCCAAGTTTCACCCATGATTAATCATTTGATGTATCAATTAAACATAATGTTCTGTGACATCACTTACTCTTGCCTGATTAAATATCATTCCAAATAAAAGATATTCAACTGTCACTTAAAAAGTGGGATTTATTGCTAGCCAACCTGCTCATCTGACAGCTGAATGAACTGAGAAGTTGCTATGAGGGTTCCTGAAACAATCTTTCATTACAGTTATATTTATTGCCAGTTTCTGGCTGTTTGCATTTAACAATAATTGGAAGGATCACTCCAGAAATGAGGTCTGTGTGTCTACTCATAAATCACCAACTTTTTTTAAGACATCAAGATCTTTTCCCATTATATCAGACACGTGGTGCTGACTTTAAATATACTCACAAGTGGTTCAGTGCAGAAGGAGATTTCTTCCCAACTGGGAAGAGTAGTTCTCTTTGTATTTCACATCGCCTGTACAATATGTTTTATTGAAGTATTTGTTTCCCACTTGTTATTTGGAATAGAAGAGTTAAGAGATAAGCAGGGCAGTAAAATTTTGAACCTATCATCTAAAACACTTGGTCCCGTGAAAAGCTAATGGGCTCACTGCCATTAGAGCCAACAGGATTTCACCTTCTGTGCGCTGGCAACCCAGCAGTTTGCAACACCGGGACTAAAGGCACTGTCGTCAGTCTCGTGGTTTTCAGATATTATTTGCTTGGTAAAGAAAAACATGCTCAGTTTTAGAATTTAAAGATTAAAAGACTCAGCTCCTGCCAGCTGAGGAGGTGACATTTCAGCCAGAAAAGAGCACTTGAAAGGAAGGAAGAGCATGACAAGAGAGAAAGTACACAGCGCGGCTTCTCCTCTAAACTCTCCCCGTTTCCAGAAATGTGCAGCATGGGCACCTTTCTTGTGGCTGGGTGGAAATGAACAGGATCAAGATGCTAATCTTTCAGGGTCTGAACAAAGGAAATGCTGAACAGCACTTGAGTATGTCACTTTGTATGGGGGACAACTCCCAAAATTCAAATAATGGCGTGGATCAGTGCCAGGCTCTTAAGGCCCTTGTAGAACTGAAACATTAACATTTGAGAGACACCGAGAGAAGGAGGACATTTTCTCAGTCTCACCTGATTTTGCTCTGAGGCTGTCAGAGTTTGAAAGAAGGCAAGCCTGAACTGCATTATGTTCTCAGTGTTTACAAAAGCTGTCTTTACTCAAAGGTGTATTCCAAAGAAACACTGGGCCAGGCTCTCGAGATCTTATTCAGTCTACCCCTGCAAACTTCAAAAGAACTTTAACAAGATTTTATGCAAGCATTATAATATTTTAGCCTAAGGTAAACAAAGCTCACAGGGAAAACTTTCTGTTCAAACCTAGCAAAAGAAAACAACCCAGCTTCTTAGATCCACTCTAACCCCTTTGAAGGTGCTTGATTTCAGTAAGGAAGAATTTTGTCCCCAATTCCTGAACACACTAGATATATAATAAGTATTGAATAATTATTTCTTGTGTTGTTTCTTAGGAAGCAGGTTTGAGAGACCAAAAGTAGTCTGGGAATCTGGCAAACAAGAAAATACATGTTTTTAAAGCCATCAGTAAAATGAATCAGAAAAGTATTGTCCTGAATGTGAGGTAAATGAAGAGGAGAAATACTTTTCTGTATTAACCTAGAATATGTAAGCACAGCATACTCAAATTCCAGGGAAAGAGACAAATATATCAGGTTGGGCTTTTCCACATATGCAGAGTAGAAATATTTCATAATAATTTGCAATACATACAAAAATATGCAACCTAAAAAGCAAAATTATGTAAACCGTCCATTTTTTGCTTTCAGCAAACTCATTGTTACCCAGAGATTTCAATGAAAGTGACTTACAGCAGCATGAAGTTCTCTCCATTTACAAAATCCTTGTCCCGACAATCTTTTCTTTTGCTTTAACAAAAACTGACATTTTTGCCATTTACACAGAGTAGACATTTCCTGTTTGCTGCACAGGAACTGAAGCAAGAAATCATGTAAGTGCCAGTCAGCTCTTCTAACTGAAACACTGGGAAAATACATTAAAATAACTTAGCACAGTCTAGACAGGCTGAGTATGGTCTACCTCAGAAACTGTGATCCAGGCATACCCAAAAGCATGAGACGGGCTTCGAACCTTTAAAAATAATTTGTTTACCTTTTAGGTTTTTTAAGTCTTTGCTGTCATTCAAACACTGCCATGATGAATCATTGGTTTTACTAGTTTAGAAAAATTAGAAGCAAAATTTCACCTGATTATATGCTGCCAAGGAGCTGGAACTTGAAGAAAAACAGAATGTGTTGCAAAAATCAACTCTCCCTTAAAAAAAGGGGTTCCCTAAGCTGAGCATCCAAAAAACCAGGAAAATTAGAAAAACAGTTTTATATGTTGTTAATTAACAATATTAAGAATCTGTGAGAGCAAAAATAGGAATAATCTTGCCTATACTATGAGAAAATTAATTTGTACATGAGAAGAGATGGGAGGCAGAAGGGACTCTCAAAAGAGACCTTGTCTATCCTGGCAGGTGTCTGTTCCACATTGCTGAGGGAAATTCCTCAGCCCCTTTGAATACTCCAGCATTTCAAAGCCTGCATAGTCACAAGAAGTCTTTCCTCATATCCAGCTCCTGTTTTCCGTGTTGTAAATTAAACTGCTTTCCCCATGTCTGGTGAAAGGACAACTTAGCATTGTACTTCTTCAAATAATTTTTATGATTTCATTATTACCTTCAATTAGCTTTTTCTTTTTTTTTTTTTTTAACTAAAACGTCCCTTTCCCTCACTTTATCTCACAAGCTGTATTTTCTCAGCTTTCATTATTATCCCACCTTCCCCAGTCTCGGGTTCTTTGCACAGTTCTCACAAAAGCTGGTGACCTACTTTATCTATACTCAAAAAACTACATGTATAAACAGCACCATAACATTAAAACAATCCAAAAAGAATACACCACAGTTTAATATATTAAGTTGTCAGTCAACAGTCTCGTCACTGTCAAAAGATTCATGATCCCTCTACAACGATCTTTGCCTTGTCCCGTGGTATTTTTTCCAATTACATCTGGCGCTTGATGTCTGTTCTTTGATGTACCTTCCACATTTAAGACTATATACAAAACCCTTGCATAATATCACAAGCAGTTTTGAATTTAAAACATTTTAAAGTTACTGGAATGTTTCATTTTCTTACAAAAGTGATCAAATTTGGAACAAATGTAAATGTCTTCTCCTCAGAGAGAAGTCCAGGAAGCAACTCAAAAGTTACTCACAGATGCTAGGAAAGGAAAAGAGACCAAAACACGTCCTTTTCCACAGATCCAGCATGTATTTGTAATATCTTTCAGCTAATGCAGGTGAAGGGAGCAAATAGCATGACCAATTTCCTTCCATGTGAAGTGTTTTTAACCTGAAGATATGAAAAGAAAGGCAGAAAAAGCTCCCATGGAGATTGTAACTGACCTGAGAAGAAAGAATCGGCCATCTATTCCAGGACCACCAGAAACCTCTGAAGCTGGGCAAGGAGAACTCAGCAGAGCTATAGGTAGGAGTGGGTCAGCTTAAGGCTGGCGTGGTTCCCACCAGCAAGTGAGGGTTACAAAGTCCCCTTAGCACTGTGAATTAGGGAGTGAAATTGGTATCCAGCTGCTCAAACCACTAACCTGAAAGAAGCGCTGTGCAAAGATAATGATGAACGTGAGCTGTCGATTTTAATAAAGACAGCGAGAAACTGAAGGAATTAAGTGGGTTCCAGTCATGGGGAAATATGACAGTAAAGGCAAAACTAATTTGCCTTCACATGACCCAAGAAAAATACAGAGGATATGCAAAACACACAGCAACACAAAGCCTAGAGCTAGACATCATACGTGGCAACTTGATTAAAAAACAGACACACCTTGTCTGGTAGCAAACTGTAATGGGGATGCAGTGTTGCCCCAGAATCCTGTATTCTGACAAGTGGCACAGAATGAGCATGTTCTCTGTGCCTGCGAGCCCACGATCTGCCAAGGCATGGGCCCATGTCTATCTTAACAGAGATCGTGTGGAGAGACTGCATGGATAAGCAATCATAAAAGAGAGAGATTTAAAAGACATTTGGAGACTGAATAAAACAAAGAGTGGAACATCTCCCTTATGAGGAAAGGCTGAAGGGGCTGGGTCGCTTTAGCTTGGAGAAGGCTGAGGGGTGACCTCATTCATGTTTATAAATATGTCAAGGGGGAGTGTCAGGAGGACGGAGCCAGGCTCTTTTCAGTGATGTCCAATGACAGGACAAGGGGCAATGGGCACAAGCTGGAACATAGGAGGTTCCACAGAAATATTAGAAAAAACTTTCACGGTGAGGGTGACACAGAGCCCTGGCACCGGCTGCCCAGGGAGGTTGTGGAATCTCCTTCTCTGGAGACATTCAAAACCCGCCTGGACGTGTTCCTGTGTGACCTACTGTAGGTGATCCTGCTCTGGCTGGGGGGCTGGACTAGATGATCTCCAGAGGTCCCTTCCAACCCCGAACATTCTGTGATTCTGTGACTAGTAACTTATTCTACTGGCCCAAAATTAATGTCTTTGAAGAACCTGCGAAGAGCTACCACATGCACCAAGAAGAAAGCCAGGCTAAGTGAAACAGATCGTGCTGGTAACATAAGAAACTATGAGCCCCAGTGTGCCAGCGGAAAACAATACAAAACCAGTAACATGACAAGTGGCAATTATCTGAGGAAACTGAGCATGTCTCTACAATGAGAAAATGATGCCAACATAAACGTGAAACTGGAATTTTTAACCTAGGATATACAAAGACAAACTAAAGTAGTGTGATCTGGAGCTGTGCTGGGTCTGGCCAGGATGGCATTAGCTTTCTTTGCAGCAGCCCACGGGGCGCCGTGTTTAGGGTCTGTAGCTACAGCCGTGCCGATAACCCGCACTGCTGTGGCTGCAGCCGAGCTGTGCTTGCACAGCACCACGGCCTCTCCCTGCTTCCCACCACACCCCCACAGCGAGAGGGCTGGGGTGGGCACAGCTGGCAGGGGACATGGCTCCAGGGATGTCCCACAGCTCGTGTCTACAAGAGCAGAAATAAAAACTTGGGGAAAGGAAGAAAAAGATGGGGCTTTTTGTTCTCAAGGTGGCTGGGGGACAGACTGGGTATTGGTCTGTCAGTGGGAGGTGGTGTGCCATCTCCTTTGCTTCCCTTGTTCCACCTCCAACCCCTCCCCACACTCCTTCTCGTCACCTATTAAGCTGCTTTTTATCAAAATTTGAGTTTTCTTGATTTTGTTCCTCCTGTTTTCTCCGCACTGTGAGAGGCTGCTACGGGAAGTGAGCAAGAAGCTGTGCAAGCTGCTGGCTGGGGTCAGATGCTGGGTAGAAGATGAGGCGCTTTAGTTCTGTGCTTTAATAGAGCTTACCTGGCATTAAAAACAACCAACCAACCAACTCCCCCAAAAAACAACCAAAAAAACCAACTCCCAAAACACCCAAATCTTACTGCAGTTTTTGCATTTACTCCTGCTACCCAGACTTGCAACCACTGCCAGAGGCAGAACAGAACCTGCTGGATTTTCTTCACCCATTTCAAGAATTGTTCAGCATCGCATATCGCACACTTTTAGGAGCTACTACTACATACATGCCTATTACAAAACCCAAAGACATAAATGAACAAACCAAATTAAGCTAGGCATTCCTGCTCTGGCAGGGGGATTGGACTTGATGATCTTTCGAGGTCCCTTCCAATCCCTAACATTCTACGATTCTATGATTCTATTCTCCAGTTATTATTTCATTGTGCATAAACGCAATGAACATATCACCCATGTAGAAGGAAACTGCAAATATAAAAAGGCTAATAAAGTATCTCATCGACTAAGCTCACGTCCTTGAATTGAAAACAATGAAGTTCTTTACCATTGCCCAACTGGAGGAATAACACTTACAGCATGACATGGTCCAGAGCCATCAAGGACACTTTATGTAGTGCTGAGAAGGAAGAAATACAGTGTTTATTCTATAAACAGATTAATATTTGCCAACAAAAAGAGGAAGAAAGTAAAGATTTAAAGAAGGGGGAAAAGGTATCACAAACCCTTTAAATGGCAGGAGGCTGAGAAGCAATGCAACTGTATCACCACTTTCCTGTATATAAAACTGTCAAAGAAATCCAACTGAAAAGATGCAACATCTTAGATTGCATCTCTGCAAATGCCTTCAGGCCACTGATGTAGGTCTCATCCGAGGGGCATGTGGGCCAGTCTCCAAGCTGGTTGCTGAAGGCAGCAAACGAAGGCTGCTGCACAGCTCTGCCCCACATTCCAGAGCCCACTGCACACCCAGGTTGGCTGTCCCCAAGTTCTCCCGCTTCTAGTCCAGTTAGTTGAGAAGCTGCTTTCACTGGAGAACAACTTTTAAGAGAATAGGTAAGTTCTAAAAATAGTAAGATCTAAAAATCCAGTATCACATAGAATTTCTTGGCACAGGAAAAAATCCCAAGTATTACACTAGGCTCTATCCAGAGAAACAGGAACGTGTTTGCATTTGCAACCCGTGCTCTCTTCTGGCACACGTGATCTCAATTTCATTTCCAAGAAAACTAAATTGCAGAGCTGACAGGCTGTGCATGCCTGGGTCTTACTCTGGTTTACCCTTGCTAAGCCATTCATTATTTCTGCAGAATGGCAAAGGCAAATATACAAGTGAAATCTCATCCATCTACTCCTCCAACACCAATGTGAATGCAACAGAAGTTCTAACTGAACCAGGGACTGCCTTCTAAGTAGCCTAATGGGAGCAAGCTGGAAATTATTCATACCTGTGCTAAATAGAGCTTCTGGCTCGATATCCATGTATTCTCCAGAGAAACAAGGTTTATTTGGTTGGTGATTTCTGACCTAGAGCAGGCATTATATCGTGCATTTTTGACACAATGGTGAACTTCTACTATTTCCCTTTCCTTTCAAAGGTTCCCCTCTCACCTGTCTTGTCTGGCAAGGTTATAGAGGTTTTCTCTTTCAGTCTTGTTGAATTACCAGCAACTACAGAAGCATTTCTAAAACAAAGCCCTACTAAAAGTTAGTTTCTCTAGCAAAACTATTTTGTCCTTCTATCATCTTTCCTTGCAGATCTCCATATAAATATTAGACAAAAACAATTATTGTCCATATGTTTACTGTGATTCAAGAACACAGTGAAGAATAGGACCTGGGAACCCTTGCTCAATGTTATAATTATGCATTTTTAGAGAAAGTCTCTCCTTTCACTAGAATGCATGTGTGATATATAGAAATCCAGGACATACGTACTTAACAGTGAGATTGTCTAAAAAAGAAAAGATTGGTTTTTTTTAAAAAAACACATGGAAGCGATAACAGATTTGATTAGGAGAGGATGCTGGAGATAACAGGTTCTTGGCTGCTGGGTCAACATACCACAGGAGTGTGTGCACTAATTTTTCCACCACGCCCAGTGAAAAGGTCACAGGCAAGAGATTTAACCACATCTTCTCCCAGAGATCCTCCATTAATCACGATTATCAATTCATGAGTTCACGATAAGCTTCTTTCTGTTCAATCTGATTTTTTTTTCTCACCCTTGTTTAGAAGTTGAATTAAAGCATAATTACTTGCGTTAAGCCACTTGTGGCTGTATGAGCTGATTAGCTTGTGAAGCGCTGATTGGTTTGGGGCTATCTTAGTAAAAAAGTATGAATTAAAATGGAATATGTAGATAAACTTGGAGAGGTACTTGTGATACAAACCAAATGAATTGTATATGTTACATACATGTAATTTATAGAATCATAGAATGGCCTAGGCTGGAAGGGACCTTGGAGATCATTCAAAATGAGAATACTTCAGAATTGCAATCTAATATAGATTGACAAGATGACACTATGTTAATGATTATGCTAACCTCATATCCAAACAACTTGCATCATTTCATAACCAGTACATCTTTCCATTTTCTGGCACAGCAACTTTGGGTCAGAAAGCGTTCCTCCCTCCTCTCGCGTGCTCCAGCTCCCAGTGACGGCCTCACTACAGCCCTGTCGGATGGGGGGGACACACCATAATGGGTGCAGACATTTTGGCGGAACTGCTTACCAGGGGGTTACTTTACGGCATGCACATTCTGCGCATCATCAAACTCAAACTGGAAAATCTTGCGTTTCACAGATGACTGCTCCGCTTACAGAACCACCGGTGCTCTCAGGCGAGGGCACAATGGGTGGGCTAACCCTGAGCTCAGCAGGATATTTTCTGCAAGTCCTATTGGATAATGAGATTTTGGAACAGAAAACAGTGACATATTTTCAGTGGCTTTTCAGCAGGCTTTTTACTGTATTGCAGTACTTTGGTTTGCATTTGTGGGATGTTGGTTTTCCCTTGCTGCCACATGGCACATAACATGCATTTGGAAAAAGAGAATCAGTTTACTTTCAGCCTGGCACCGTGAAGTCATTAGAGATTACTTTTAACTGATTAAGCAAAAATTAGTAGCTCAAAATATTCCTTGAGCATGAAACTAAATCCCAGTGAAATTTCTCCACAAACAATGGCAAGGAAGGAATCAGCTCTGGAAGAAGCCACAGGACTCTCTGCCTGGCTGAGGTCTACTGTTGTAAGGCCCGATACTGCTGCCTCTCCACTACAGCAAAGAGCGCAGAATCCCATTCGAGAGGATTTGGGACTCCTCATACAGACAAAGCTTCTTCCTTTGATGACAAAATCAGGAACGCTTTTCTTTGCCAAACAAACTGTTCATTGCTCACCGTCTCTCAAAGTCCCACTCTACTCATGCTTCAGATAACAGACTCGAGTTCACAGGCTGCAATTTACAGCAGCACAAGACACTTGGTTATTTCTTGTAGAATTAAATGTTATTCCACATGAATGTGAAGTAACTGCAACGTGACTCCTGTTGTTCAAGAGCCCACAATACCTGAAGGACTCACTGCTCCACGATTCCCACAGCAGAGACTGAAGCTGTTCACAGTGTAATGCCAGGACACTAAAACTGCCGAGAAGGAGAGGGTGATGAAGAACACACACACAAGGTAAAAGCAGGGTCTCTTCAATTCGCAAAATGTGTTTTCTTATTATTCTTGAAATGAGTAGAAGTTTGTGTCACATCGGAGTCCAAACGGCCACGCAAAACATCGCTGAACCGTAGCTCTGAAGCTACCGGCCAGATCCCACGCTGCACTGATGGGTTTCAGCAGTACGGAAAAGCAGGTAGGGAAGCACACAACCTGCCTACAGCATACACACCTGAGCAGTGCAAGAGCCCTGCTCAGCCAAAGGAGATGCCAGGAACCATCCCACTCACCCACACCCACAAATAGGGGCCAGCGAAGGGAGGGCTTGCTGATAAACACCATCGCTCCCAGCATCACACCCACTCTGGAAAACCCACCCCTGCCCCTGTGGACAGAATCCTACGCAGATTCTTTATTCCCGTCACCTCTTTTCCGCAAGCCTCAAGTCTGAGCAAGTGGAAACGTTGAGCAGTTGTCCTACGATGTGAGGAGAGTGAATTAAATTGAATTTAAGGAGTTACAGTAAGAGGGCTCACCTCTTGTTCTCTGGAAAGTTAAGCACTTGTTTTTTTGCATGGCATGGCAGATTAGTACTCTGAGTGTGTAGAAATCCCACTAATACAAGTAGGAGAGTTCAGTTCTCAGCATCTTTCTTGGCAGAGTTGCCCAAGTAGGAGTATCATAATCTATTGCTAAGTATCCGTTTTAGAAAACAATGATCTATTTTTTTCCCAGTTAAGCTGAAGTTAGTTTTACAGGATGTGATCCAACAGTTTTTTTCATGAGTCTACTCCCCCTAATAAATTGATTTGCGTGCTTTTGCTGTTAGCATTAGGATAAGAGAATACAATATCCTCGGAGAGAGCGTGTCAGCTTGTGCAAAAGAATGCAGATGCACAGACGGTTTTGGAATGTGGTAGATGTACAGCAGCTGAACAATCGACTGTCCTCCAGCAAAACGGCTGCAAAGGTCACAGACACACATATCCAAAACAGTATCAACCAACGCCTACACTTCTATTTTAAACTAGATTCTCTGTAGTTGCTAAACTCACAGTAATCCAGGTTGTATTATGTAGCATAGATTATGTGAATCTTGTGACTATGTACACACATATGGTGTAACCTTGGTTACATTGCTACTAAATCAGTCTTTTAACTGGGCCTAAGATTAGATTACAAACTGCAGTTTGAAAAACATGTCATGAGAAGGCTGGTTTACATTTACGAAAATCAGATTTTTGTTTTAACAGCCTTTTCCAACTATAGCTCACGATGTGGAATAGGAATGTTACACTTCTGAAGCGTTCTTCATCCACTGTTTATTTTTTTTCACTAACAACATTTGTGGGTTTCTTCTTTACATTTCACAGCAGATAAATTAGCTTTAAAATTGCCTTTCTGCCTAAGCATGTGAATTGCACTTGTCCTATGGAAAATGTTGAGTGATTTCAAATGACTATGCAGCGTTATGCGTGCAGAAATTAGTGTGTAATTTGAGGTTCTTCCTTCCCCCTTGTAAACCAATTAAGTCAGTTCTCAGCTTTACTGGAAAAATCTACTACTCCATTAGAAAGCCAGTAAGAAAATCAACATGTTGATCATCTATAAATTTAATTACTTTGGACCTGATACAAATCATGCTATTGAATGCAGTGGACTTTGGATGACACCCTAGGCTTTGTTTAGTTTTCCACTGACTTAAAGTTATTTTGTTTCACGCAAAATCTGTAGGTTTTAAGGCCATTAACTACCCTGCATACAAAAAGTAAAGAGGTGATTTTGCAGCATCATATTGCATACAGTTGTGAAGGAGATTTTATCGAGTAACGCAATCGCATGATAACTAGCTGGGTATAATAAGTCAGCCTCCGTCTGTCAGCACAATTACTCCCTTTTTCAAAGCAGAAATTCCTTCTATATTCCTATAAGCTCAAATGGATTCCTGCTAAATGGCTTCCTTTTTTACTTCCCTAAATGGACACATATTTATTGCTACACTCACTGTCATAATATTCACAGCAGAGTGAGGGAAGTGTTTTGTATGTGTGGGGTTTTGGGGTTTTAACAAGCATTTAGTTTGAAATCCCTTTAAAAACACTGAAGGAACACTTCTCCCAAGCACAGCATCCAGAGGAGAAGTGTTGAGGTCAGAGAAAGAATGGTGCAGGCTGATGGGTCTAATTTTTCAGTGAATTCCCTTATGGCCAGAGAGATAGCCAAGAGCTCTGAAGCAGCCTCAACCTATTTTACTTATTCACAAGGAATTCTGTGTGAAAGACAGCTTAAAATAAACACACCAGAGGAAAGCAGAGTGCATAAAACTGGAGAAGGACAAAATAACCAAGTATCTTAGAGCCACACAGCACAGATCTGAGGCGGCAGCTATGGCAGTGACTATTCTCCTTGGAATTCAATACTTCGGTATGTAAAAGGACCCTTTGTCCTTCAGCAAGTTTTGAGGGTTATCTGAAGGACACATTCTTCTCTGCTGTTTTTCAAAATCCTGTGCTAGTTACACATCCTGTTCCAAGGTCTTCAGAAGAAGCAAGGACAGCCTTGGTTCAGTCTGTTCACAGCTACCCCACAGAGGACAGCCAGCACACATGGGCTAGCAAACGTCTTCGCATAATTTCCAGTCCAACAACAGACTCCTCTGTGCTTATCGATAAATGACATTGTCAATCAAAACCAGCATTCTTACGCCGTTATCTGTTACTCCAATTGGATTTAACTGACCACCCTCTGTCCCTACGAATCATTTTACTACTAACAGTACACCCCTTCAATCCAGGGGAAGATGAGCACACAGAGGACAGCACTGTGCTAATTTCTTTTTTAGTGCATTTCATTAATGAGCTAGTTTGCCTGGCTGCCACATCATACTTGGTCAGGGACGCAATCACAAATACAGCCCTGTAGCTTCAAAGCCCACGTTAAGTCATCTAGAGTAAATACAGATAGGGCAAGATAAATATTTAGCAGGAAATGTACATTACTGCCAGGGTACATGGTCCTAGTGAAGCACATTCTCAACTGTGTGTGGCTAGTCATTGTATCACTTGCAACAACATCCATGTACTCAGTATATCTCATTACACGTATATCTTTTATAAGTCTTGGAAAAACAGAAGCAGCAAATTTATTACTGACCTATACTAGGTCTTCTATTTGTTCCTGTGACGCTCATTCCATATTCTTAAAGATGAAATCGTGTACTTTTAATAGCAAAACGAGTTCACATGACAATACTGTGATACACGCAACAAGGTCTGCATGAGCAGCCCATTTGTGAATTACCAGGAGCAGAACCAGGCATTTCACGAGCTTTTACAAAACCACGTGGATCCTGGAGTCGTGTGGTTTACGTTGCCCGAATGTTACATAATGCATGGAGTTAGCCATGGTCAGCCTCTGACAAATCAACACCAAATTTTTGCTGAATGTAGCAAAGATCATGATGGGCTATTTTCTTCCCAAGTTACTACCCCGTAGTAGTTACTACCCACATTACTCCTTTACAATGTTTTGTGGCTTATTTTCCTCCACATCTCTGCTCAGAGTCATATCCATAACCTGATGGGTTTTTGCACAGTCCCTCCCACATCCTGCAATTTAAACTAAAACCTGCAGCAGTCACTCCAGCAAATTTCTACAGAAAAAGAGCTTCTGCCAGGTCCCTGGAATTACACTAGTCAAATAACTTGACAGCTGTGGAGCAAGAGCTGGATAGCTGGAAGTGTCATGTGCTCCTCAGCCTTTGGAACCAAGCTGTTGTAACCGCACCTCAAGGCATCACCTCCCAGTGTGATACACTCTAATTTTGAAAGCCATGCCTCCTTTGGCAGCACGATGTACAGCCCGTTCAGCTAAGTATTGGAGTTATCTTAAGGCACGAAAGACTTCTTAATAAGGAGGTCATCAAGAATCTCTGACCTATTTTCTTAAAAAAATCACCAACTAAGCAGGATTCTACAGAGTCACTCCCACTCTGTTCAGAAGCACTGATGCTAGATATGCTTGAGTTACACTGTACTGGGGATCTCATGTCAGTATAACTGTCTTTCCAAATGTTTAAACAGGGTTTCAGTTTTATCAGTTAGCCATGTCTTGACTGGGCACAAACTTCAAAGAAGTTACCCATCTATTTGCTTTACAGTATGCACAATACTTGGTAAAAGACTGAAAAAAAAACCCCTCCAGAAACTCTCATCTTTTTTTCTTCCTTTTTCCGTGTACACTCAACTGGTTTCAGTTATTTAAAATAAAGCATTGCACACAGTGCAGTATCAGAGCAGTTACGGTTTATATATGTGAGCATATGTGACTACATTCTTTCTCTTTAAGTAAACAGCGAGCAGCAGTGTAGTTCGTGACCTCTTGGGGAGGGGGGGAAAATCACCATTGGAAAAATTTAGTTAGTACATGGCTTTATGCAATTGTGGCTACAATTCATTATGTCAAAGATGGAAAATAAAAGCGCACAGCAGTCAATCAGATCCTGCTGAGGCAAACACATGGGAATTATCATGCATACATATAGACTCCTAAAAACAACCTCAGAGCCTAGCTCCTGGGAGTGGAGCTGGTAAATTCAAATTCAGGCTGAATCCCCGGACAAAGTCCATCTCTGATGTAACTCACCAGAGGCCCCCGAAACGCAAGAGCCAACTAAGCAGAGCAGCCCGACAGCACAGGGGGCAGGTGCCATCTGTGGGCAGATGCAGCCGGTGCCCGGCAATGGGACCCCAGCCTGCGGCTGAAATAATGCCAGCGCTGAGATGCAGACGGGCTTTAGAGTACCTGCATGCTGAAACATATGTAACTGTCTTCCAGTTTCCGGAAGATATTAGAGCACCAAATAAACACCAGCAGCCAGTGGCTTGCAGACTCAACTCCAATTTTATTTTTTTTTTTTTCAAGATTTAAGTTGGAAGGTGAGCTCTTTTCTCAGTTAAACCTTTGATGGATCTGCTGCTGTCTTGCTTGGAGTTATGATTTCACCCATCAAGACAAAAAAAGATATTCAAAACATGTTAATTCCACCATTTTGTCTCAATGCCCACCAAAAGAAAGGAGTATCATGGATTACTTTTTCATGAAGAGGCTTCAGGAAGATTACAGGTCTTCTAGCAGAGCACTTGTTCTCCATATACTCCACAGTAGTGTCAAACACATGGCAGGACTTAGGGAAGTTACCCAGTCCCGCCTTTGTATTGGGGAGATTTCTGTCACATCTCTTATCCAGTAGAGAACTAGAATGTCAAAACCCACATGAATGACACATTAAGCCCGAGGACAGTTCAACCAGCATGGGAAGGCTAAACACAGTTATCTGAACCTAGGATGCTAGCCATAATATTTGCTGTTGTAGAACTTTCCGGATCACTCAAATTTACTTTTTGATCAGGTAACTATGTGTAAGAAAACCAAGCTGCCACAGCCAAATAGGAATGGGTAAAGAATGGCAGATGTAACAGAGCTGAAACATTGCAGAGACGCTGTCCTCATCACTACCAATACTGGCAGCCCCACCTGGACCTGCAGTTTCTCTCATGTTAGACACTGGAGTTTCAAAGGCTCAATAGGCAAGGCGAAAAAAGCATAAAACATAACAGACTTAAAATGATTTGCCTTCAGTTGGACACCAAATGACAGACACTGGGGTAGGATCTACGTCTCTAGCCTTTCCGAATACTGTCCTGTCCCATCCCATTCCATCTCTCCCCCGCTCAGCACAAAAAGTCTATGTCCTTTCAGGGAAGAAGCACATTGAAAATCTACCCTTCAGCATGTATTGCTCATTTCCCTGCATAGAAAAATTAGGAGATTCATATTAAGCTGACAGTCACAAAGAAAGCTGCTGGAAATTTTACTGGGAAGTGTAAGCCAGGTAATACCACATCCAAAGGTTCTCGTATTTTATTGGCAATAAAAGTGACACCCCCACCCCCACCATGGAAAGTCAAATGGTTGGAGACAGTTTCCAGCCAGCTGACACTCTCATCCAAGGAAAATACTTTGATAGGGAAAACAGCTGCTAACACGGATTTCTGCTGTGTTCATTGGACCAAGAACAGTGTCAACAGCCATGAGTGAAAGGACTATCTTGGAAGCAGAATTATACAGCAATTCCTTTTCCCTTCACGCTTTCCTTGCAAATGTGGAGAATTGTTGGAGGGATCCACAGTGCTGGCAGCTGTCTCGGGGAGGCCGGCTTGCGGGACAGCTCAGAACATCCTTCAGCCACAAGCCCTCGCTCTTCTCTTCCAGGGGAGGGAAACAGTTTTGCCATTGCCTTGCTAAGGCCCAGCTTTCGGAGGGATGTGAATTTTATCAGCAGGCTCTGCAAAGCAGCTAGGTGGGTGATAACAGTCAACACTAGTCCAGAGAATGCAGACTGGTTATTCTGTTTATCAACCAAGTTGTTTAATAACATTTCACTCTGTAAACAAACAAGATCTCCAGCAGCAATAAACAGACATAGAAAATTTACTTGTAATATACAATCTCAGCCAAATGCCTCAAAACTGCCATTTTAAAGAGCTAGTATACCAATTCTTTGCACTTACAAGGAAATTTGAAAGACTAACATGCAAAAAAAAAAAAAAAAAGATGAGAATGAAACCCATAAAGATTCCAAAAAACAAGGAAATAAATAGAAACCTGACATCTGCTAACAATTGTCACTTACAGCTGCTAGCTTTGCATTTGGCAGAAACTTCATTTCCCGCACTGTTTTTCTGTATTCGTACAGCCTTACTCATCTCTGAAGCCAAATAACTCTCTCGTTTCACTCAGCGGTGCTGCATGATGTGGGGCCCATTGGCTTTGCCCCATGTTTAAGTTTTCTATCCAGGTAACAGGCACCCCAGCCCTTCACTTCTTGCCCAGTGCCACGTGTAGGTTTATAAATCAGCAGCTCCTCTGCAACCAGCCCTTGTGACCTCGGTGCCATCCGTCAGGCCAGCCTTTACTTGAGAGGCAGCTCCTGCAGTCCATGTTCATCCTTGCAGTCTCTCACAGACACTTTGTACAATTCACCTTCAAGCCTGCTCCCACCAGCCTCTAAAACCCACTCGTACCCAGGCACTGCAGCTCAGCAATCCACTTGGGTCCAGACAGAAAGCCAGCAAAAGATGCCGTTCTTAATTACCACAGGTATCCCTGGCTTCTCAAAGGGATGAAGAGTCTGTTACGATGATTATTAGATTCCACCAAGAGCTTGCCACAAGGATAACACTGTTGGTTTAGGAAATGCCTGAGCTGCAAACTGCTGGAGGATGGGAGAATGTGTCCGGAAGCAGCATTTTCCCTGCCGTGTTCTCCTGCTGTATTCTGTGATGGCCACCGAGGGGTTTCAGTGCAGTGGGAAGACAGAGCAAGCCCACACAGCCCAGCTCCCCAGAGCTATTCCATCGCAAGTCCTCACGACAAAGGCTTACCAGATATTAAACAGACAGGAGGAGACATGACAATCTTAGCCAAAGACCAAGAAGAATAATAGGCTGGATGGACATGCAGGAAGACGCAGCCCAGACACACAACCTCTTCTGCTTTGCTCTAAGGCCTTTGCACCTTCCTTGTTAGAAAGAGATCAGGTGATGTCTTCCTCTCTATTTACAGTGTCTGGGACATTCTGGTTCCTATTGAAGCTTTGCTGTCTCACAGCAGCTCTGGAACTGCAGTAAACAAACGCTATCCAGAGGGCTCAAACCCTTCCAAGCTCTTTGGCCAAGCAGACAGTGTCACCTGCAGTTGTCCGTCCCGTCTTTGTTGCCTATCCTTGTAGAATATCATTGCAGCAAGACAAACTGCCACGCCTACTGCTTCTTGCCTGCATGCTGTCAACAAATTGCACTGTAATTTTCATAAATTACTCAAATCCGACTCAGTTTTGCTGGATGACTTTCATGATCCATCAGTTTCTTCACTACCAGCACTTCATAAGGTAAAATTCACCCTGCATTTATAGTTGTTTACTTGACCTGTATAAAAGAGAGTCTTTTCAGATGTGCAAGCTGGCTGATAACCATTTCTAGAAATCACTACCTGATACCTTCATTCATACAGATTTTCTATGAACAGCGAATAGGGGGTGAGGCATTTGACTCTGCTGCTTCTTCTTTTCAAGTGAGATTTGGATTGCTTTTGGGAGAATCCCTTAGTAATGTGTCAGACAATTAAAAGCTAAAGTACAAAAATCAGGGAAGCTTTTAAATAAATTACAATCACGTTAAATACAATGCTGTCAACTCTAAAGGTCAGGCTCTGGTTTTGTGAAAATTTGCTCAACGCAAAAGGAATCACATACGTAAACACTGTTTTCTGTTGGATGCCTTTAACTTCCAGGTACAGAAATCCTTTCTGTCCCACACAGCTGACACCTTAAAACACAGTGGAAGAAATAATTGTAAAATAAATAACAACCAGGCAACTGGCATTAGAGAGAAGGTAAACTTCACGCTAAACAAAACAGCAAGTTACACCCTATAGCCAGGACCACATTAGCAGTCACTGAAATCCAGGACAGGAACAAAAATCACCTCTTCAGTTTGCTAGCCATCAGGCAATACTTCCAAACCTGTCAACAGCCAGAATTTTAAGAAGATAAATATGCAAATAAGTACCCATGGGATTTTTCAAAAACACAATCTCAATTCCTATGGAAGACAACCAGGAGTAAGCACCAAATGTGATTTTCAAATGCAATGAGGGATCTACCTGCCATTTCTAAGTGCCTGTATAGCTTTCAAACTTAAACTCCCTTGTGAAAACAGTTTTTCAGAAGTGACTTCAGGTTAATTGCGAACTACACTTCAGTTACAAAGCACTGTGAAAATGGATGTTAGTTGCCATGGGAATACAGAAACTGATGATAGCTGCTTCAGAGTGGGATGTAAGTAAATAAACCACTACCATCACCTTATTACTATCTGTGACTTTTTATTTTTTTTTTAAAGAATGGTTTACCAAATACAGTATTTTAACACAAATATTTTCTCTCCAGTCCAGCTTCACCAGATGCTCCAAGTCCTCTTTGGTTATATATGCCACAGGGGTCTCCTCCTTCTCTCACAGACATCCCAGCTCCTAGTTTTGAACTGAGCCACAGGGGAGCTAAGTGTCCTGGACAAGCTGAAATCATAGAATCATAGAATGGCCTAGGCTGGAAGGGACCTTAGAGATCATCTAATCCAACCTCCCTGTCACGGGCAGGGATGCCTCTCAACTAGGTCAGGCTACTCGAGGCTCTGTCCAACCTGGCCTTGAACACCTCCAGGGAGGGGGCAGCCACAACCCCTCTGGGCAATTTATTCCAAAGTCTTGCCACCCTCGTACTGAAGAATTTCTTCCTAAGATCCAATCTAAATCTATTCTCCTTCAACTTAAACCCATTTCCCCTTGTCCTATCAGTGGATGCTCTTGTAAAAAGTCCCTCCCCAGCCTTCCTGTAGGATCCCTTCAGGTATTGGAAGGCAGCTCTTAGGTCCCCCCGAAGTCTTCTCTTTTCAAGACTGAACAATCCCTGCTCCCTCAGCCTGTTCTTGTAGCAGAGGTGCTCCAGCCCCTGGATCATCTTTGTGGCCTCCTCTGAACACGCTCTAACAGTGTTCAGTCACAAGGCAAAAAGGCAAAACGTTTTCTGGCAACTTTTGATCTTTAAGATTACAAAATAACTACAACTTTTTTTTCTTCTTTTTTTGTCTTTTTTGTAAGCATGCTACTATTACAAGATTTTGAGTCAGCAGGAACATATTTTTCAGAGAGTATTTTTTCCAGTGACTTAATGTCTAAAAGAATCCATCGCAAGACGTGAAAGTGTCATTAACACTCACTCCAAGCAAGAGAGAAGCTTTGAGAGTGTCCACACACATTTGCGTCACTCCAGCCACGGTTCACTACCTTGAATACTCATTCCACCAGACTGTTTGGTCCTGGTAAACACCGGACAAGTTTTCCTGGCTCCTGTACTTATTAAACCAAAGGAATGCTCTGCTGACAAGTGTGGAGCTGGAGTATTTCAGAACCCCAGAAAGCATTCAGAGTATCCTTGAAAAAGTCCCTTTCTTGCAAAATTACAAACCAGGTTGGCACTGTAAGGAACAGAACTTTGGACTCTGCAGAGCCCTTCAACAAACCAGAACAGTGTTTTGAAGATAGAAAAAGTGAATGTCCAAGAATTTCCCAAAGATGGGAGGTAGCTATGCAGCCCAGAAGGTGATTTGCAACGAAATTCTCCTTCAAACCAATATCTAATATCTACACCTTACCTGCATGGTACTGATGTACTTTTTCAAACAAGAATGTACAACTGAGTGACATTTTTGTGAAGCCGAGTCTAATTTGTCATATTTTCCCACAGACCAAGTTAGTTTTGTCCCCACCCAACTGCAGCCAGAGATCCGCTCTGTGTCGAGTGCAGATCCTCTCAGACACTTCGCAGCGCTCTCCCCTAAATGGCAAATGCATGCAAATGAATTCCACATGCAAATGAGCAGCTCAGTGAATGGTGACAAAAATGTCCTGTCATTCCAGTTCTGTGACTCAGGAAAACCAAGGCAGCCTCATTAATTTGTCATCTTTTACCTAAAACCCCTGTTAGGCATTTAGTGGCCAGAGAATAACACACACATCTTAGATTGTGTCCTAGGTCCATGTGCTGGTTTACTGGAAACCTGGGATTTATGACTCTGTTTGGTGGCAGGTAAAGGAGACAAAATCCAGCTCCTAAAGGCAATAAAATGTTGCTTTATGGGTACTGATGACTCAGTTTCTCCTGTGTAAAAACCTGAATAAGCTTTCTACAAGTTTATACCAGGCTATTACAATGAGGAATTCTCCTCTTCCCTACCTGCAAAGCAGTTGAGTGCTCTCGGTTTCGGAAATTTTCACAGCCCATCCCCACAGATCCACAGTCACGGGCCAGGAAAGGTCTGCCTCATTCCCCGTACCTTTTGCCACATCAGAGACTGGCACTATGGAAGATCAGTCACAGTCCACATATAAAGCTATTCAGGACAAAGCTCAAAATACTTTGTGAAGTTTCATGTTATAACCTAACGTGTTATTGCATAGTTGTACCAAAATCTCACTGTACATGAAGAGCAATACCAAATCCCTACCTCGCTTAATAGTTTTACTTCCACAAATGTGAGTGAAGAAGTTGTACCACAAGAGCACACAATTTTTTAAAGGAGGCTACTACTAAACCAAAATTATAAAAGTTTCCAAATACAAAACCACTTTGCGTTATAGTTAAAAAAGCCACTGGCAATTTGTAGCTAGATTCTATTCCAGAAACTTTACAGATCCTCCTTTACAACAAGTACACGTTGTATTTTAACATAGCAGTTTTACAGTGCTCAGCAGTTTAATTATGTAGGTTCTCAGAACTCATTTCACTAGCTGCTCTTTTCACAAAGTTGTACCACAGTACACTGCAAAAATTCAGATACCTTGTGTAAGCCCACCCAGCAAAAAATTTTCTCCTGTCATCAAGTCCTTGCAGGAAACAGCACCCTGTTCCTAACAATTCCCTGCTGCTTTCAGTGGGGCGTCAGATGCATCAAACATACCAACAGTTCTTACAACAGGAAAATAAACAGCACTTAAAACAGAATTGCTTTGGTCACAATAAAAATAAATAAATAAATAAATAAATCAACTCTAGTGTTACCAGCACCAGCCCTTCCTTTAACTACTTAATTAAGTCCCAGCAAGTAGCTGTTACAGCATTCATTTCAAAGAACAATTTGTGAGGGTAAAATTTTGCTTTTCCATATGAATCTACAATAATTGCTAAAACTGGAATAACTCTTAGATGTTAATATCACCCATTTAAAATAACCAACATTTGCTAGGTAACAGAGTTCGTTGTGCTGCTAAAGAAGAGAGGGCACAAATTTAGTATTCAGGTGATCTCAGGCAATTCCAGTTATCGTAAGGTTCAAGAACAACAGTTCCTGTATTTTAAGACACTTGTACGCAAAAGTCATGCTGAAGTTTCACAAACCACTGGATTTCAGCCCATCCTTTTTAAGAAAATTAATAAAAATCATACCACATACACCAATGCTATACTAAGAACTGGTAACACACAGATAAAAACTCTGGTTCAACAAACACCAGTCTGATTTAATTTTTGCATTACTAAGAAAGACGTCGTGGTCTCAGGATGCATCTATGTAAAAGAGCCTAACATGAAGACATTACAATACATTTCTTATTTACAGCTACCAGGAATCCACTTGTATTTCCAAAATCTCATGGGTCTGTTCTTCTGTCAGCCTTGCAGAACAGCGAGGAACACTTTCCTAAACTACTCAAAAACCAAGAGTGAGCCAAACTAAAAGAGGCTTTTGATACAGGCTGCTGATTTATCATTTGCCCATTAAACGAAACATGTAAACAAAGCTTCATAGCAGAGACATGTGTTAGGGAGCATTTATCAGCTTTTTAATGTTTGTCATCTAAAAAGTTATTTCGATTCTTCCAAATCATATATTGATGCTAATTTTATTACTTTCAGCTCCAGAATCGCACAGAATCACAAAATGTCAGGGGTTGGAAAGGACCTCTGGAGATCATCTAGTCCAGCCCCCCCTACCAGAGCAGGATCACCTCGAGTAAGTCACACAGGAACGCGTCCACGCGGAGTTTGAATGTCTCCAGAGGAGATTCCACAACCTCCCATGTGCCAGGGCTCTGTTAACATGTCCATGTAATATAAAGCAGCAGCAGTGGTTATGCAAGAAAAGGAAATTAAGAGTGGGCTCAGAGGCAGATATATGTCTGTTAGAAGCTTTGTCAAAACCATGCGTGTCCTGACAAATCACAGAATCATAGAATGTTAGAGGTTGGAAGGGACCTCTAGAGATCATCTAGGTACTGTGAGTTGAGCGGTAATTACAGACTGAGCTAATCTCTCAGTAAGCCTGTGTAAAGCGACCTGGTGATCCCACCTGCACATAGTCTTAACAAGCAAGTTCCTTTCTATTACTACCCCACAGAGTGGAACTGATGATGGGCTTGGACTCAGTGTGGTTCCTGTACTTGGATACATCTCTATGAATTCAGTGCCTGACTTCCAGCAGAAATTCTGGGTTTTCTGTCACTTAAAACAGACACACACATGCTGACTTTAGGAATACTGCATTTAAAAAGAGAAAAATGTTTAGATATAATGGTCATGACTACAGATGAATTATTGTTTCTCTTAATTCAGTGGCTGACTGCAAGCGCATGTAGGAGCAAGGAAGACATTTATTAGTGCTCGGTCAAGAGGATAATTTAAAAAATCCCACCAAATATTCAGGATCAAATAAATAAGTTCTAGTTCAAAGATGAGCTTAAAATAAAACATAGCTGTCCCTGATGCAAAAAGTTCGAATGTGCTCTCTAAAATGTTAATTGCATAGTCCAACTTAGAAGTTCTTCAGCCTGCCCCAACAAAGACTGCAAGGTAAGGTCCTTTCCAGTCACAACACTGGCTGTGTCAGTGTGAAAGATGTTTCCTCTCCTACTGGCTCTGTTAGTGCTTCACTCAAGTTCTAGGTTTCCAACAAGCATTGGGTAACTGACAGGTTTTAATCCTTCTCATTCATGCTATTGACTCTGTACCAAGCCAGCACAGAGAGCTCCAAATTAGCTCAAAGGATTAACGTTCCAGATTTTTCATCTTCTGCACAAAACCCATGCATCATATTTTCTTCTGTGAGTTTGCAGAAGGGTTTTGAAGAGTTTGATCTATTGTGTTTCTATCAAGACCTCCATACTTTAGCTGCACTACTTGCTTCAATTTTTCCTATTTTCCAGTTCCATTTTCCATATATGTTTTTGTAATTGTCACCAGGAGGGAGGATTGAGGGGAAAAAAACATAACTAAGTGCTGAGCTCACTTTGCCATATGTGAAATTGGAACTAGACGCCAAAGCGTTTTTTTGTATCATCCAACAATTGCAGAAGTTGCCAGAAAGTGGAGGGGCCAAGGATTTAAGCAGGTAGCAGGCCAACATGTGAGCACTGAAGACCTATTTCAGCTGTCAGCAAAAGCACCGGAAAGACTGGATCAGGGCCCAAGCTTTTTAAATCTGAAGCTGGAAGGGTCTCACCACACAAAAAAACTTGTTCATGCTACAACATAATCAACTCTATTTCAATGCTAACAGTAACCTTTTTTAATCACTCTCAATATAAACTGCCTCTTAAGATAACGTTCAATGCCCA
Organism: Trogon surrucura; assembly: GCA_020746105.1. Classification (NCBI taxonomy): domain Eukaryota; kingdom Metazoa; phylum Chordata; class Aves; order Trogoniformes; family Trogonidae; genus Trogon; species Trogon surrucura. The sequence continues at coordinate 45,177,849 of CM036621.1, read as the reverse complement.
TGGACAAAAGTGGTGGTAAACTGAGAATATTTAAAAGCACCGGAATACACAGCTCCATGGTGTGTGACTGATCACAGGCAGTTCTAGATGGCTGGGATGGTCCTTATAATTTGGAGGGAAATAGAGCTAGATACTACTTTCAACACAGATTTTTACAGCTCTTTATTTAGCAATATTTTTGTAATGTTATTTAGCTTGAATAAGGGGACAGACTCAGTATAGTGGCACCGACCAGCAAATAAAATTGTGCACACATACATGTTAGCAGGACAGTTATTTGCAGGACAAAATCCTATTGCCAACACAATGAAACAAAGAGCAAGAGCAGGATTTGTTACCTCTGGGCCGAGGTTATCCAGTCCAGCCTTCTCTGGTCTCTCTGAAGGTACTCGTCAGAAGCTGGTGCTAATGATCTACTTATTTGCTCAACAACTTGGATAGATTTTCACCTTAGCTTCTATTGTAAATGTACAGGTTTCAGGCAGCTGCTCCATCATTTGCACCACAGATACCTGGTATCACCCTCAACACTCCCATCACACCTACAGTCTACTCCCAACTGGCTACTAAGTTGCTGATAAGAAGGTGAGAGTCACAGAAAGGTAAATTAGGAGATGCATTTGCAGAGAGAACATTCCTAGAGGCTGCGCAGCCTCTACTGCACAGTATCAGGGATCCTCTCCTTCTCTTTTCCTACCCAGATTTTTTTTTCCTAATCAGTTGCCCAAAGAGCCCACCTCAGCCTTCACTCCAGATGTGTCCTGCTCTGTGTGCACTCTTTCAGCTCTGGACAGGTTCAGTAAGCTCTGGGCAGATGCTCAGGCAGTGTAGAACTTTGTGTCTCCTCAGGTCTCAGCACCTTGATGTCAGAAATCCCTTAACATGAACCAGCGGGTAGAAAAATCACGGGCAATGCAGATGTTCCATCTCAGACTGGCAAAGAGCATTTCAGCCCCAGCTCCGCCTGAAGGGCTTTCCAGATCCAGCCCTCTGGGAGGGCTCAGTAAAAGCCTGATGATCACAGAGCACATGAACAACTTTAATTTCTCATTGTAAAATGCCTCTGGTGTTTAACTCAAGTTAGGATATGCAGGGCCTGAAATCCTCTGGTATCACTGTATCTAACTGCCTTTACCTCAGATTTCACTGGGCCATAGATATGGACAATACCAAAGTGCCTTCTGTCTTCCAGAAACAGCTCAGTTACACTGAGTCGATGTCACAGCAACGGGCTCAGAGACAGTAAGTGTTCAGTCTCACATTTGTAGATAGAGATGTCCTGTGGGGACACATTCCCACTCACACGCGAAAAGTAGAAACTTGGCACTTCATCTCCGTGGGAACCAGCAGGCTGCCTTCAGATCCCTTCAACAACTTGTCCCCATGTCCTGCTCCCAGTCTAGTTTCCAGGGTTCCTTTTGCATTGCTCTAAATGCATGTGCTGGGCTGAAGCTTTAAATGTCTCAATGCCTTTTCTTTACCCAGCCCCACTTCAAATTTTCAGAGAACTCACCCACCTGCCTCACCACCTGGCTTTTTGCTTCTTGATATAGTAGCTGTGCATCTCAGTAACACAAGATCTGCAGACCTAACACAACTTGTACTTCATTTCAGCATTTGGTCACCTTTACCCTTGTCTATCTGTACTAGTGAGAATGGGTGAACTCTCAAGGCTGACACAGGGAGCTGAAGGCAGGCAGGAAAGCAGGACCCTCCACCCCTTTCCAGGGACTGCAGGGCCTGGAATAGCCCAGAAACAGCCAGAGCACCACATTACTTACCTGCTGTTATACAAAAAAAATATAAAAGGACAGAAGATTTCCACATGGAAAAATGAGAGCTGGGATTCACTTAATAGGAGAATGTAAATAGAAAATCCACATGCTGGCTGCTACTAACACCTGTCAGCACCACGGTGATAACATTTGTTTCACACGTGTCCTGGCTTGGCAGGCACCTGATTTACATTTTCACACTTCATATCAGCTTTCTACACACTTGCTCTCTAGCATATTGTTCGTACACCAGACTGTCATCTGACTCTTCAGTGCTAACTGACAGAACTAGGTTACTGCACAGGACAAAACTCCTTGCTCCAAAGTGCACCTGCATCAAAACACGATAACCTTGAGGTAACATATGAATTAATAACATGGTGATTTTATTTTAAAAAGCCATTAACCTATTAAGAACTATGAGCCTATTTAATTTCCAGGTTTCTCCCTACTGCACTGTAATAATGAACTCTGCCTGTTTAATTAAAAATGTTAACAAGTAACTATGACTCCCCTTGTCCCAACAGAACTGCACTCATTTCTAACAGTCCTACATTTGGTCCAGAAGCCACCAAACTCACTTGTCCCATTTTCTGATGTGCCAAGGTAGGACAGACCTGTATCAGAACCCTCTTTCTTTATTAAATGACCTTACAGTGAGCTGGACTCCAGTTACAACAAGTGGCCAAAACTGTTCTTCCAAAGCATGTGTTCACTCACCCTGAAGGATGCAGTGGTGGTAAAAATGCTTTATGTCATCTGCAGCTATGTAGGTAAGAATGATGGACTGCTGAGCAGGCAATGATACTTCTGGCTACTCTCTTAGATGTGACCACCTTAGATTTATCACTGGAGGAGTGCCTTTAAACACTCACAGACTTTGGCTTATTTGCAGATACTAAAAAGCATTGTTTAATTGCATTATGACAGAGGCATAAGTCAGAGAACAAATATGATACAGCCCCACACTCCTCATCAAAACGATGATCTAAACAGATAAAAGCTAAAGGGAAACAGAGCATCCAAGATGCTCCATCTATCCATGAGAAATCCATCGCAGAGTTTGTAACAGCACCTAGGTATTTTGGCTTTCGGTTCCCATTCTACTGTATGAGTTCATGGTTTTCTCCAGAACTCTAAGTTTTACACTACAGCCAGGCAGGGATGTTAAGATTTTGCAGAGACATCTGTCCAGGTTTAAAAAAGGGCACATTTTTTATGAGTCTAGATAACATTTGAGCCATATGCGAGATGTAACAGCTAAGTTACTAAGATTAATAACACAAGAAAATACTAGTAACTCATTGTTATGCAACAGTCCCTTTCTTAACAATCAGCTCTTAAAGTGGATTTCAAACACAGCTGAAAGAGGAAGAGGAAATTCAGAAATAATTAAGAGAAAACAGGCGGCTAGATAGAGAGCACTATCTTCCGCATCTGGCCGAGGAAACAGCTTTTGTTAGACATCAGAGAACAGCTGGAAGGCTACTCATAAATTTCACAACTGTAAAAAAGTCAAAGTTTGCATAAACCATGAAGCAGATGTCTATAGAAACCAGATTTGTTACTTCACTTGCTCATTCTGTCCTGAAGGAAGAGAGTTCAAAGCTTTTCTTGATGGAATACTATTCCCACATGGATTTATCAGTGGTACACAAACTCTATTACTGTATCACAGCACGTGTAAAACGTGGGACTGAATGGTTCCCTAAGTGACTGAATGGTAAGCAACAAATACAGTCTTTTGCTTAAGCTACAAGGTTACTTTGGTACAAACACTGGGGCAGATAAAGGTTATTTAAGCATTCTTGGCACCAGTTTCCTCTCTCCCTTGAATTCTTGTTTTAACTCAGTTTTTGCTTTAACCTTGGCCTTGACCTTTATGGAATTTCATTGAATTAATAAAGGAGAAAGTGTTTTCTTTGCCGCCCATGGCAATGAAACATGTTGGCTTTGCTAGCTCTGAGATGCGGGTGAGTCACTGACAGAAGAGCTGTCGCTATAACCAGAATCATGTTCCATTAAGTGTGTGACCCTGGAACCATACAAAAGCATCTAATTGTAGGAGGGCTGTGTGTTTTACAGAAATAAAGCTCTAGAAGCAAAAGGAAAATAGGAGCTTTTCATGAAGGGTTGGGTAAAGGTTATTTTGCTGATTTTCACCTCATACTGTGCATTTTTAGTGCTGAAAGTGCTGTGTTCCCTTCATGTGCACCTCAAGCTTGGCTGAAAACATGTCAGAGCCCTGCTGGCCTTCTGCCTGGCTGAGGTGCTCAGGGTGCTGGGGAGGAACAAGCAATTTGTCCCTTGAAGTACAAGGGGGAAGTTGTCATTCTACAGTTGTATTTATATATTTTCCATTTAATTTCAGGGTTACAAAAAGATCTTGGGGAAAGGCTTTCAGGTCTCAAACTGAGGTTTATGGATCTGATGCACACTTTACTGTCACTCTTGTAGTGTCAGAGGTAAAGCTTACAGATAATGGTGAAAAGCAAAACCATAATGCTTTCTCCTGGTATTCATACAGCTCCATTCCCCTCTGAGTCAGAAGATGCCAGTCACAACACTGGGACTGCAAAGTCATCCTGGAAAACTTCCTGTGAGGAAAGGGTTTCTGCCTTTGTGAGTTCTGACTGAGTGCAAAGACACTGCCTTTGCAGGATCTATGTTCTGTACTCAGTGAAGTGAAACTAGACATACAGTAATGCAGGTCACTAAAGAAAAAGATTTTTCCACTCAGGTTTATCCCAGCTTGAGAAAGGATGTGAGCTGTGATGTGTTTCGACTGGACAGATCTGAATCAAACATCCATTAGCTTTCCTTTTCCAAACACCTGACGGAGCCCCGAAATGGTAGTGTCACCACGTGGTACCACGTGGCTGCGTTGTTAACCCAACCGATAGCGCAGCCGTGAGAGACAGAGTCTGAGTGAAGACATTCAGTCTGACCAGGCAAAAAGAAGTGAAGGAGAGAAAAGCAAATGGATCCTTGAAAGCCTTGCAGCAAGTAGCAATCAAACCACAACTGAAGCCCACACGTGAGAGCTCCCTGCAGTGAGAAAGAATTGAAAAGAGGGACAATATATCACGAACATCTAACACCAGCAAAGCGCACTGCTAGGTCAGGAGCAAGCAACCTATCAATGCTGCACCAGCGACTCTGTGGTAGAACTTTTATTGTGGCAGACCAAGCGTCAGCACTGCAGAGAAACCCTGGACAACAACAGAGCCATTATTCTGTTTTTAACCAGAGACTCCAAGAAATACTTAATCTTCTTGTAATTTGCACAGAACAGATGTTTATTTAAGTTACAGCGGAGCAACAGTTAGAAGCTGGTTGGGGAAGAAAGTTTGATATTTCTAAGGATGAAAGAAAACCTACAAATTCTACAGCAGTTATGGTTCAATGACTGAACACCAGTATAACATATAATTTCCTGTCAAACGATTTCTATCTAGCATAAGTTTTTGAGCTGACATCACTAACTATAGTATTCTAGCCTCAGTGTAAGACAGTTTCTGTAGAACTAAAATTATCTTGCTATTAAAATATTTTTAAAATAAGAAGAAACCTTAAACCTAATTACCTTAACACCATACAAGCTCTCAAGTATTGACTTTTTTGCTTCCTTCAGCAATTAAAATCAACATCCATCCTAATTAATCCAGATTAGTCTCCTAAATTAATGTTCCCTTGTCAATGTGTCATGCTTTTTCATTTACAGTTTGTAGCAAAACTGAAATTCTTCCCAATCTGCTATACAGACAATTATCTAAAACAGACTTCACCATCAGAGTACACAGGCTCTCTCTGTTATATGGTAAACGTGCCATCAGGAGCTGTATCACCATACTGTTTAGATGTCCCAAATGATGCCCTGCTTTTCTTCTGCTAGGTCCTGTACAAACACACAGTTATCTTAGCACTTTGGTATCAATAAAGTCATGCTCACGTTTAAGTGTTCTGTTGGTTGGAACTAAGCGAGCGTGCACACACGTATGTACACACAAAGGACTGGATGAAAAGCAGAACAGTCAGTCCTTACTGTCTGGAGCAAGGAAGTTCCTGAAAAATCAAACCATTTTATCCAAGATCGCGTCAAATTTCAGGAAAAGGAGCAGAAACTGAACCTGGAATCTTCTCATCCGGGGCTGCAACTTCACACCTAGCTCACTTCCAAGCCTATTACATACATGCCACAATGCAGACTAAAAAACTCTTGAATTGAGTTGTGATAACACAGCTAGCATTTCTTAATTGCACAGTCAAAAAAAAGGAGAGAAAAATACAGTCCTAGTTTCCAGAATACACTTGCAATACTTTCTCTCTAAAAAGATGAAAAGACAGGGAAGACAGACAACCTGCAAATAACAATCTGCTGGCTTTATATATAGTTTTTTCATGTATGTGATTGTAGTCAAGAGAAACAAGGTAAGCGGCAAAATCATCCCTTTAACATCAGTGGCAGGCACAGCACAGTAAACCAAGATTCTGGAAGAATCTCCCATGGGTGTACTGAAGCAACTATGTGAAACAGCTATTTTTACATCTTCCTGAAGAAGCACAGAGGTGAATTACAAACTACAAAGAATAATATTCCTGAAGAACAAAGAAGCTTGAATTTTAAGGAGGTTAAGAATGAAAAAAGTATTTGAAAAAAAAAAAAATTACACAATCCCTTCAGGTACTAAGTCATTAAAAATCATCGAATCATAGAATGTTAGGCATTGGAAAGGACCTCTAGAGATGATCTAGTCCAACCCCCCTGCCAAAGCAGGATCACCTAGGGCAGGCCACACAGGAACACATCCAGGCGGGTTTTGAAAATCTCCAGAGAAGGAGACTTTTCAAATAGAAAAAATTCACCTGGTATAAATGTAACTGCTCCAGACACACAAAGCAGAACAAAAGCAGCAGGATTTGTTTCCACTGGAGAGGGATTCTGGCGGGAAGGGAAATTTAAACAAGAAAATATTAATCCGGTCTTTTGGGGGAGTTTAAAGTGATATGCACTGGAGACGGAAAGTGATCAGGACTGAAAGAGATGCCGATGAGTTAATGAAAGGAGCCAGATTCAACCACAGGTACTAAGCCAGGCCACATCTTTATCTCCACAAAGCAGTCCACATCAGCTGGCATGCAATTCATCACCACTTCTGGCTTCTTCAACGAGCTTAAGGATTTTTATCAACATTTCTCTGAATTTTCCACTACCCTCCAGTAATGCTACAGGTCCAACAGACGAGTCTGCCCAAGGAAACGAAATCTCTGCTTGCTCACTACGCCCATCACTGCAACTTGCCGCACACCTTCTCACGCCAGAGAGGGCTGTCGCCGTTACCGTCTGCCTTCTCTCCATCCTCATTCCTGGCTCCTGTACCCCTACCAGTCTGCAACTAGCATGATGCCAGCGCATAGAAAGTTAGTTTCTTATGACTTATAATCAAAGGCAATTTTGAAAATTGTTTGTTTGTTGATTGGCACAGCAAATGAGTGATTTTTATCAATAAAGTCTTAATTGGACTGTTGCAGTCAAACCACATCCTCATTTACTTGTGCCAGTTTATCTGTCAATAAATGACCAATAATGCACCTACTCCCCATTTGTTCAGAGTTAAATTGGCAACAGATATTTTAAGTGCTTCATGTTTAAGTATTGCTAGTATATGAAATAGCACTGTAAGATAAAAGCTACTGATACATACTTCCAAGACACAGCCAACATGAAGGACTTTTTGAGTGGAGATTTATAAAACTAGTAACACGCTGCTCTTGGATTTTTATTTCAGCAAGCCACAGCTTTGTTGCCAATTCATAAAATGGCTTCAAGGTCTGTTCATGCTGAAAGACATTAATACAAGAGGGCAAGAAAACATTCACTTAAGTTTAAGGTCAATGACATGCCATGTGAAATATATACTGAAATGTATGAACTGTAAATGTACCACATGAAACGTTCCAGGAAGCTTTACTGGTTATGCTTGTTTAACTTTTATATATATAAATGTGTGTGTATATATGAACATACCCACACAAATATATATATATATGTACACAGATAGATTTCCCAAAAATAAACTTCAGAATCCTGGCAGTATTATCATCAAACCATTCAGTTATTGCATGTGCCTCATCTTTGGCCTGATTGCTATCACATGAACTTTGAAAGACAAAGGCTTCTGTTTCTAATTAGTAAAGACATAAAAGTGTTTATGTAGCAGGAGAACTCAGAGAGCTCACCACGCCGAGCCCTATTCAGAGCCAATGCGGTTTTGTCATGTGTATGTTAAAACTGACACAGCCAAGTTCAGCTACAGCCCCGTAGAGCATCTGTAAGTCATTTACATGCTTTCAAACGCCACAGTGATAAACACAAACAGCTCTGTGACAACCTGAGTGTGACGACTGAAAATGCATGAGGAGAAAGCATTCAAAAAGGAGTAAGACTGTGTATGAAGAAAACCATCATGGAATTGACTGTCATGCGTTTGAGCCCGGTGGGTTTTTTGTAAAAGCAGGGCTAGACTCGTGTGAAGATTCGAGAGCCTCCCCCACCCCCAGGTAGGAGTTGGACCCACCTCTGCCATCAAGGTATTTAAGAGGCAATCCCAGTGTTCTATCTCTTTTAGTTTCATCTTGTTTTGAGCTGTCCTGTCTTTAACGTCAGGGAGTTTTTTTCTGTTGGAGGAGGGGGACATGAGAGGAGAACAAAGGACTGTCTCCCTGAGAAGAAAGACGGGGAGAAGGGTCCCAGAGGAGAAGGAGAGGGAGGTCCTGCCGGAGCAGGACCTTTCCCTGAAGCCCACAATGAGATTGCAGGAAGGTGACTGACTGCAAACTGAGGGGATTGACAGTGCGTCGGTACACGCAGAGCCCCATGCAAGAGGGGAGAGTCTGAGCATCAGCGGGGAACGCACCCGAAGCGATCTGTGGCCCTGAGAGACTCAGGAGGAGGCAGAGGATTGCCTCCTGTGAGATGGACACCACACAGCAGGAAGGAGAGGCTGCGAGGAGCCCGCCTTCTCAAGGATGAGCTGCCGCGGACCATGAGTAATGGCCAGATGGAGCGCACCCCTCACGCCATGCCCCTCTTGTGCTGACGGTGGGGAGGAGGTATCTGGGAAGATGGGAGGGGTGGGGATGGGGTGAAGTGTATTTAAGATCAGGTCATATTTATTGATGTATTCCTCTCACTTTCCAACTTTGTAAATGGTGGTGGTGAATTAAATGTATGTTTTTTCTCCCCCCCCCCCATTGCTCTGGTTCTTTACCCATCACCTTAAATGGTAGATTATTACCCTCCCTATTCTTAATCTCAAACCCTTGAGCCTTTTTAGTGTAATTTTCTCCCTCCACATCACTGTGGAAACAAGGGGAGCAGTGAGCTGTGGGGTTTTTTGTCCCAGTCATCTTGAACCACAACACTGACTTTGGGGAAGGGGAGGAATGGAGTGGAGAGGAAGAAGTCTAAAACAGACTTCTAAGGACTTGAGCAGAACTTGGTTTTCCTCTCCTTATTTTTCTAGGGAAAACTGCTCCTGATATATTTAATTTACATGGTACGGACATAGCTGTCTGCCCATGCAAATATATTCAGACAGATGTTAGGTGGAAATGAGTTTGCTGATCTGCCACCATTGTCTTAATAATAACTTCCCATGCTCATTCTGGGTAGAGATTCATCCCAGCACAGATCTTGTCTACTCACAACCAGACTTCTGGCTCAAGCCTGAGCTAAGGGCTTACTCCCTTTCACACACATGCCAGGACTTCTCTTAGATGTTGATTTTAATTACAAGAATTAACCTTACTTGCAATCCCAAATCAATTACTTCAGAGTAGATATTATGTAGACTTACCCAAGGGAGTTATTTTTGTCTGTTTTGCTTTGAAGTTAACGATCTCTTACTTTGGATCTCTAAGGAGTGAGAAGAATGTCCAGAGCTTGATTTGCATTTGCACTCTCACTATGGCCAACTCCAATGAATAGTCCTGGTGTTGAAATCTCAGTTGAAGGGTCTTCTTCCAAAAGCTTAGGGTGCCAGTGACCTCTAACCTGCTTTTTCCATTCATATAAGCTCTAGGAATGGACTAATGGGACAAAGTGGAAGTTAGGGGTAACATATTTGGATAAGCACTCTGTATTATGCACTTATGAGCTGAAAAACTGCTCCAAATATTCAGTGCATATAAAAAGCCAGTAACAGCGCCCTTTGAAACACAGAAAAAAGTGTATATTTGAAAGGAAAAGTTAGGCACCTGCTAAAGATCTGGAACAACCTCCTGTTAGCATTATTTAAAAAAAAAAAAACACAACTAGTTTAATAACAGAGTCTACAAAGTTAGTAGATGTAGCCTTAGGCAGTGCCCGGGACTACTGTGATTATTCAGATGACAACTTCCAGCTCAATATTCCAAGCCATCCCCTCAGCGTCCTTCCCGAATGTCTCTGGGACCAAGATGACCAATTCTGGACACACATCTGCCAAACCCCTTAGCACAGGCTGCACTGTAGCTGCTCCCTGCCCCATGTTCTGTCATCGATGCCGGGATCTGCCCACCGAGCGCTGCCCAATGCTCTGCAGTGTGGCTGGAGACAGCCGGGCTGCCCACAGTGGCCACGGCCACGCCAGCCAACCTGGAGGGCTTGCACCCACCACCCAAACCACCCCCAGCACACCCACACCATCCCCTTTCTTGCCCACCTCCTCCATGTGCTGCACCATCAGCCCTGAGCTTCTATTACTAATCTCTGTTTTGTTCAACAACTTATAACAGAGATCAGAAAGGAAAAAATTCCCTGTAGGAAGATTACTAATTTAGTGAAATCCAGCAGGGGCTCAAAAAAAAAAAACCCCAACCAAAAAACCAAACGCAAAACAAAAGCCATCTGCAATAAAATAAAGCATCCCCTGGAGTTTCCAGAAGACTAGCAGGGTTTGAGAGAAAACAGGTACTTCCAAGCTGTCACTGCTGCTCTTTGCAGGGTTCTGGCCCTGTGGAAAAATGCAGCATTCCAATTTGTGAATCTGATCCAATGTTTTTAACTAGTCTGCTGTCCAAAGTAATGTATTAAAAAACTTCCTTGATCCAAATTATTTTCCCATTTTAACTTTCTGGAAGTGGACTCTCTCCACTGACCAAATTTGTTATTTTGGTTATTCACCATTTCCAAAAGTAATGAAATGTTATTTGTTTAAAGGGTGGAGCGGCAGCTTTAAAGCACGATTCCATAATGGTGAACTTACTTCTTCATTTGCAACTGACCAATTTATGTGAGCAGAGTGTGGAACTTTGTTCAGTTCTCAGTTCTCTATTAGTAAGTCATGATTAAATCAATAATTGATGTGTACCTGAAAACCTCAGATATTTTCTTTGTAAATGCTGTTCCAACTGCAGTGGATTCAGTTTTTAGTGTGTTTTGGGACACTACACTGGAAGTGTGGCAGAATTCAACCCGACGCTTTAGTATGCTGTTTCAGAGAGAGCCCCTTGTCCTCTTTCAGAGAGAGTGTTCTCTCCCTCTTCTTGGATTAGGCACATTTCCTGGATGACCATTAAGCACATAGAACTAACCTCAGTCACTATCTATCAAGAACAAAAAAAAATTAAGATAGTCGATATGCATAGATCTCTCCGTAAACCACACCAGTCTCTAAATGCTTGCTGAGCAGTTATAGAAAATATATCCCGAGTGGACTTTTTACAAAAGTGTCCATCAATAGGACAAGGGGAAATGGATTTAAATTAAAGGAAAACAGATTTAGATTGGATCTCGGGGAAAAAATTCTTCAGTCTGAGGGTGACAAGACTCCGGAATAAATTTTCGAGAGAAGTTGTGGCTGCCCCCTGCCTTGAGGTGTTCAGGGCCAGGTTGGATGAGGCCTTGAGTAACCTGGTCTAGTTAAGGGCAGCCCTGTCCACGGCAGGGGGGTTGGATTAGATGATCTCTATGGTCCCTTCCAACTCGACATTCTGTGAATCACATGTGGCTTTTTAAAAACTAATACAGTATTTATGAAACTGAACTGATGAAATTAACACCTCCACTCAGTGTAGCAACCTAACACAACATCAAAGTGCTGACAATTTGCATATCAATTCCAATAACATAACCTTTTACAAAGAAAAAAAAATAATCACCAAAGTCACCAGCCGTTACCCACTTCACAGGAGCTACACAAAGAAGTCCCAGATAACACCATTTCAAGACCAAGCCCCAGATCCTTGAATAAAGAAGTACAAGTCCTACTGTCTCTATCCAAAGATCAGGGACTTCGACATACAAACCTGTTTAGGTACCTACTGAGATTTCCAAAAGCACCTAGACAGGTTTGGTACTTAAAGTTAGGTGAAAAGGAATGGATTTTAAGTACCTACCCTGTCTGAGCACATCTGAAAAATTCGGTAAACAAACACCAGCTTCATTCAGTGACCAAGTACTGTGCAAGATCCAATTTCAGGTCAGGTTCAGCTAAAAGCTGAACTGAGTGTTTACAGAAGCTTCTCTCCCAAGAAAGGCCAGAAAACCACACTGTATTTTCCAACATGGTCCCGCCCTGTAGAGTCTGAGGGTCTGAGCACACACTATTTGGTGCTGAGAAACTCTGTCTGTTGTTCTTTATTGATTTTCACAGTATGCAACATGGAGAGAGATCATTCCGAAGAATAAATACATGCCAGACAACCCACACTGTTGAGAAAAGGTTCTTAAAAGCCCTAGCAATCCTAGTGAAAGAAAGACAAGACAGACAGAAAGAAAAAATTTTTAAAAATATATCCGAATTCTAATATTTACCCTAGAAACGTAGTCCTGGAAACCTCAAAGACACAATCAGAGCACCCTTTTGGGAAACGGTCTTGCCAAACAGTCTGCTCCTGGCAATTTCAAAAGGTTTACCTCATGTGAGCTCTGCCCAGTTCTGGGACAGCAGATCATATCAGAACATGCAACATGTTTGTAGCACCAGAGCTTTAAAAGACACTAATGTATTGGGGATTTACGTACCTCCAAAAAACAACAGGATTAAAAGCAGAAAAAATGAATACCGGTCTGAAATGCTTGTTTTTTTCCTGAAGTCCAGACCTGCAACTCTGCTACCATTTCTTGACAATACTATGTTTGCTGAGTTTTGTCAAGAAGACATCAGTGATGGTTATGCAATACAGTGCAAGTGACTGTCCTAATCTAACTGATGCCTTTAAAATTACTCTCTGCAGCCAAGATAGAAATAAACACTGTTAGCACAACCATGAAGAGAAAAGGCAGCAGCGATACCTGTAGAGGCTTGAAGAGCCTTTTGAAGGTCCCTCGCTCCTCACGCTCCACCACCAGCTCTGCCCTGTGCCCAGGGCTGCTCTGCAGGCGCTGGATGGAGCACCCAGGAGGAACTGCCAACAGAGCCCAGCTTCTCTGTGCGGACAAGGGAATTAGAGCTTCCCAAACTGCTGTCGTACTGAACAGTCAAAGGAAAAGCTTGCTTTGCACTTAGAGAAACAGGAAAATGTTGGTGTTAAGTTACTAGAGTTAACTATGCCTTCAACAGTAAGCCACTGTCTAGCTTCTTATAAAACACAGCATAAAAATCACCAGAAGAGAGTCATCCTCTTCCAAATAAGATTGCATGATTTTATATTTTTAGGTTACAGAGGCACATTGATAGAGATATAAAATATATAAACACAATCGTAAGAAATTTGTTTCCTTGTGTGTACCTCTAAAATCTTCTCTGGGTTTAAAATGGAGGACTCCTTCCTTGTTTTGAGCACATTTCCTCTGCATTTCATGAGGTGGGGGTGCCCTGATGCTCAAGAAGGTTCCCTTTATAGAATACTGAACAATGAGTTTGGAAAAGTTCTGATTGATAATAGCTTACATATGGCATTACAGAAAAGGAGTCTATTTCAGTATCATTCTTCTCTAAGAAGGGATTTTTAAAGCAGCTCCATGTGCTCCAAACTTGCTGGCAACACGTTGAGCCTCCTCTCAAAGCCGGCCCCTGGAACCGCTCCCTGGCTCGTGACAGAAACGTACTAGTCCACCACAACCCTCACGAACATTTCTTACACTTGTGAGGTTTTAGGAATACGGCAGGACTGGTGTGTAACATGCAATACTGAAGAGGATTCCCAGAAAATATTTATGCACTGCTGTCAGGTATACAGATCCAGAGCAATAGATATTTCTTCCACATAAACCCAGAGAAAGGGAAAAGACACTTGGGCATCGTTCAAGGCTACTCTCCTCCCTTGTGTTTGGAGTTTTTAAAATTTTTAACACAGTATTACAAGGAAATATGAGCTTTAGTTAAGGAGACATTTTGAAGTTTATTTGATCAAATATCAAGGAGAAGAAGGTGCATGAAACCTTTTTACTGAGTTTTCAGGTCTTTCTCACTTGTCATCAAGACCTAATCCCAAAACATAACATTAAAGGTATCACACTGACACATGTTGGGTTTTCTGATAAGAAGTTCATGTTTCTGACCATAATCAAGGATTCCAGGAATTCTTCTTTCAGCAAATAATAGGTAGGAAGGACACAGTGACATTGCAACACGTCAACCTGCATTGAGAGCTGTCTGCCAACTTAAATTTTGCCTACAATTTCTATAATTACACTGTATTTTCTTTTCTAAACAGTTGCATGGCTTTATAAAACTGTTTCTAATATTATTCACAGAATAGTGAAAGAATCCCTATCAACCTTAGTGATTACAAGAGTTTCCAACAAAGTACAATTATCCTCATAAATTTTAAGAAAATAAATATTATAGTCAAGTATAAACACTTTTGTAAACATTTACAGCTATAATAAGTAACTTGGAATAAAACAAAAAAAATGCAGATTTTTTGTTGTTTGTGAATTCACTGTGAATTAAGTTTTCCCTAAGTATATTATCAACATTATTCATGTACAAAACCATTTGTTTACGGTAAGAATATCACGAATAACTATCTGTCATCTGTGTCAGGTCACTTGATAAAGAAGACAACAGTGTTTCTGTTTCCCGAGTATCTACAACTTTGCATAATGGAAGCAACACAAAGGACTTCAAGGCTCCTGGTGTGGGAAGAGAACAATGAAGCAACTTACCTCCCTTTAACCATAAACAAGGTTCATAATTTTCATGTGCTGATCAGCAGAGATATGTATACAAAGAGCTAAACTTGAAAACGTTATCAAAGTTACATTTTTCCTCCCTGTAAGTGTGTGCTGCTAAGTAAGAAAATACTACCAAAAAAAGTGAAGTCATCTGTTTTACTTACCCCACAAAGCTTTTGACGTTGTGATCATCAAACATAAGAGGTTCATAAGACAATTCTTCGCTGTGATGGAAAAAGATAGATGGCAGTTATCAAAACAGCAAACTATGTTACCAATTTTTGGTTCAACTACTTCAGTGCTTGCATACTTTCTCCTAGCACCAGCATGAATTAACTACAAGCTAATTCCATAAATACACAAGGCCAAAGTTATCTCTAAGGTACAGCAGAGATTATTTTGGTCTAAGTTAAAACCAGATGAATTTTAATGCAAAATAATGAAAAAGTCATGTGCACATCCATAGACCCAGAGTTCAATATTTGTGAGCTTGCAAATCAAAGACTATTGGTGCCTTCTTCCTGATTCAGAGAAACATTTCATTAAGGAAGTCAACTTTACTGAGCTCATACTACAAGTTAATTAACAAAACAACTTAGCATTGGACAGCTCAAAGTGTTAGCATCAATGCTGACATCTGTAACCAGAGACAGTCGTGCTTCTCAGTCTGTTAAGCGCTGGGTGACTGCACAGCACTCATAGCGATAGCTCGTACTGGGAACTTCAAAATTGCTAGTTCAGGCAAAAACCTCGGCAAAAGGATAGACTTGAGCTTTACATCATAATTCTGTGCAATTAATCACGTCATTACAAAGGGCAAATAACTCCGTGTCTCACCGCCAGGTCTTGTCATTTTAGAGGTATTTTATACTGTGATCTTGCCCTCACCCTTGTCTCTTAACAAAACTTTCCTTTTCCCTTTAAGGCAAGAATACAAGTTGAATCTCTTAGACATCTGGCACAAAGTTATTCTGCAGATTCAGAGAATATCAAAGCGCCCACCCACAAACTCTTTTCCCCTCATACTTCCAGCTCCAGGAACAATGTTTACTAGAAAGACAACTCATTTCCCTGAAAGAAAACAGGGAGTGGATAAATGCTACCACCATGGAGCATTTCCTATTCGTCATAAACAACCAATTCAAGTTACTGCATGCAGGCTCAAAGAATGTAACAGTGATGCTAAGGAAAAACACATGCTTTCCATACAGAAACAATAAAACCTTTCCAAAATTGTCTTTTAATATTGCTTTTTTTCTTCAGCCTGAGCCAACACAGTTGAATCACAGGGAGTTATTTTGAAGAATCATGCAAAAACGTCTGCCTCAGCTGATCCTGCATTGTTTCTTGCAGCTTTTTTAAGCAGTTTCCTTTTCAAGGACAGATGCTTGTTACATCCTGTGCTTCAATTAATATTTCAGGAAAGGTTTCCTAACCCAATCCAGTTTGTCTGAAACACTGTTGCTCCGTTCCCAGCTTCTAGGGCCTCACCATCTGAAATGCTATCCCTTCAGGAAGGGGAGATACACCCTGTCAGTTCTGACTCCCTTTATTACAAACTAGACAAGCTGGTGGCCTGGCTGGCAGAGATCAGGAGAGTTTGGGTCTTGCACAGCTTGAACGTTTGCATCTCAAAACCTTGACCTGTAGCTGACTGACAGCCTCAAACCAACACTTCCATCTGCTGTCTCTCTGCAATATCCTTTCCATAAGCATCTTATGGTTGCCTTTTAGAAAAAAGGAGAGTAGGTTTGGTGGGGTTATTGTGTTGGTTTTTTTTTTTTTTTGGCTTGTTTGTTTTAAAGGAATAAAGATAAGATGGTAAGACAGCTTTTGATGAGAGACACCAAGCAGATTTAGCAACTGGAAGTTCAATTTTAACTAAAACAGTGACACGTGGAACTCCATGTAGGCATGTTTACTTACACAGGCAGCCAGGATCACAGCTTCACACTCATCAAGATAACTGTATTCCAGACCTTCTACAGTCACATTAATCAATAACAACATTCTTGCAGTTACCTTAAGCTATCCCAGATAGCCATTTTTCAGTTTGGGGCCAGCCTCTTTCAGTCAAATCTCTAGAAGCAGTAACAAATTCCAGGTAACAGGCAGGCTAAGAGCTGGCAATTTACTCTTAAAAATTCTCTATGTTCTTTCAGAATCCTTGTTAAATTCCTGCAAACTTTCACAGATCTTAAGTTTAGTTTACAAATATTGAGCCCGAACCTGTCATTTTTGCCTGCTTGTGATCAGCAGTATTGGATCATAACAACAGAAAACTAAGGGGCAAGATCAGTGTGTAACAGCAGGACAGCAACAACTACACAGCTGATGGTCCGACACAAGATTTATTTGGTGCAGGGGCTGCCCAAGCACTGGTTCAGTGCAGAGACGGGGCTCCATGATGGAGAAATGATGCTGGAAGCAGGCATGACCTGCAACCCAGTACTACAGGGCTGATCACATGCAGAGGCGGAATATAAATGATTTCTGACACTTCTACAAAGCTCCTGACTGCTGGACCATGCTGATACCTGAGTCAAGAAACCAAAAACTTCTGAGCAGTCTGCATGCCTTTGGGAGCACAGTGCGGGACAGGGCTTTTAAAATTAAAAGCAGCAAGGAAGTCACAGAGGGAATAGTCAGCCAAGGTGGGGGAAGGAGAAGAGTAAGCCTCTCTTCACCCACAATTAAATTGCTCGCAGCGCAGAGCAAGCACCTAGGAGCAGTGTGCTGCCTGCTGCCACAAGAGGTTCCTGGGCAGAAGCAGCAGATGCCCCAGCAGCACTCATCACTCATGAGGGCGAGCGTGGTGCTTTTCTATCACCACTGGCTATTTTCTCTTTTCTCCAAGAGGCACAGCTGCTAACCAAAGAACTACATGAAGCAGGATATGCCTTCTCCAGTGTTTTGGGAACAACTAATGAGAAGTCTGGGTCAGAGCTTATAACTAAGACGAAGCGTTAAGGTAAGCAAACAAATACAAGAAGAGAACTTGCAAGAGATCAAGAGCTGCATTTCTTCTATTTTGCCCAGTAGTATAGTACACAGTTTGGTTGCTGAACCAAAATACTCTGTGCTGCACTGTAATTCAAGCTCTGCTCCTTTAGAGAGATGCCCTGCACATGCCTTTTGCTCCTTTCACACCGCAACCTGACTGCCAGAAAGGTCTGACTTTGGCCCTCTGCATATCCCAGAGGACTGTTAAATAGGGAAAAGAATTATAATAAGTAAAAAAATAAGCCACTGATACTTAAATCCTAAATCAGTATCAGAATAGGAAGCTTTAGTCTACTACATAGGTCAGGAAAGTATTTGAAGCACAAACACCAGGCAATTTAACTGATGGAGAGGGCTGGCTCAGAGAGCTCTGCTTCTCCTAAGGAAGCAGCGTACACCGGCTCTGGGCAGCCAGGCTGTCCCCCCCCCAGAGAGGCTGTTTTACCCATCCAAGACCATTCTAGGGTACAACAGGTCTGGTTTTGTGCAAAGCTGGGCTTTGGACTGCACTCAGTGAAGAGAAGAAAGTCATTGCTCCTGTTGTGTGACATAGCAACACACAGAGTAAGACTCAAGAACACGTTTTGAGTAGTTCTTACGAAATCTTATCAAGCTGGAAAACTGAGGCTCAGATTTATAAAAGGAATCTAAAACTGTAATTATAAAGTGTGTGATGTGACAGGCACTTTGGCCATAATTCTTATAAACAAAGAAACAATATCCTCCCAAACAACAAGCAAGCCAAAATTCCTATAAATTCACAAAACTTCAGAAGTGAGAGTAAAACTATGCAATGCATGGTACTTCTGTGGAATATTTGGTAGGACTGAGGCTAATACACTCAGCAGCATCTCATATTGTTGAGTACTCAGGCTCCTCAGCAAAGAGCAGCCTGTTCTGTAGCACGCTGAAATTAAATGGAGTCATCTGTGAGACTGAATGTTCTGATTCTTGCCAAACATCATTCACTAAGTCACTGAAAACCTCAAGGTACTCAGGCCTTTGGAAAAATAGACGCATCAGGCCTCAAACAAGCAAAATGCACGCTTGAAAAGCACAAATACTGGAGGCAAATTGTGACCTGACAGAAGCTGCAGGAGGCTAAGAACTGCATTCTCTAGTCAGCTCAGGAAGTGAACTGGGATATTTAAGACCTCTTCTACTGTCTCCCTCCCATTCTTGTCTCTAAATGAAAGTATTAAATAAGATGCTCTGAAAGCTGCATGTAAAAAAAGTTTTTCATTTCTCAGTCATTTAGAAAGACGAGTTACAATGGTTGTCTTATAGGGCACACATACATTAACATTTCTGCACACATGCAACACCTTTTTAGGAGTGATACATACCTTAGATTTCTGTACCTTATCCTTATTTACAAACACATGGAGGGGTTAGTATATGCACTGCTAAACCAGTGGCTGTTAGATGGTTAAAAGCATACCCAGGAGAATATGAAGCAGCGAACAAGCACAAAGGGCAGTTGTTCTTTAGGAATTTCATTACGCCCGAGAACTAAGCATGAGGATGGTGAGCGAAACAGAAACAATACTTGAAACACCAGGATTATTTTACTATCATGTCACATATTTAAACACACCTTCTGACCCCTCTGAAGTGTTTACGCCTTATGCCACATGGGGACTTCCTTTGTGCCTTTTATTTTAAAAGCTGCCTAAGGATGCCCGCACACAGTTCTGCCGTGTGTTGTTTAGGAATTTTGGCAGACTCATCCCAGTATAACATTAATCATGCAGTAGCTTGCACGCTATCTGCAGAAATTCCATGCAGCAGTCTACTCTCACCAGGGAAGACAAAACAAAATGGGAAGATTACAAATCCTGTCTCCTCTCAGTGCTCTCTTCCCAGGGACAACACTTCTGTACTCTCTAAGCAACTTTTCTTCCACATCTACTTGGTGACATTCTTGTCTGCATTGGTGAAAATCATCATTAAGAATACTAGTATGGAATAAAGCATTGAGAATAATGTGATGGAAATGATAAAAATCTATTTAAACAAATGATAATAACCATGCTACATCTAAATTCCCTGAACACAGTGTTTCCTAAACAGGATCTTTGAACTGCATTTAGAGCCAGACATTCAAATATCCACAGAAAATACAACCTCTCTAGACAATTTCTAGTAGAAGGGAAAAAAAACAAACCACCAGAAGAGAAAGCATGCAAAACATAGAAGCTAAAGGTCAAGATCAGAGCTATTTCACAAACATAAGGAGCATAAGAAGGAGCATAAGAAATTAACCTAAGTTAAGCTGTTACAGCAGACTGTAGGCCTGACATGCAAGTGTTTTATGCACACCAGAGAACCTTGAATAAGAAAAAGCAAGTGAATAAAACATGACTCAAAATAATTCATGCTGAAATGACAGGACTTTAATTATGTGCAACTTGAGCCCTGTGAATATGAAGCAGGAAGCACCTCAGGCATTTAGGGCCCTGATGACAGAAGTTACAAATTTATTTAGTGATTTACTTCACAAAATAATGTCAGACACATTTGGCAAACAAACTAACAACAACAAAAATAACCCAACAAACCCAAAAGAAAAAAAAAAGAAAACCAAACCAAATCCCGCGAAGACCACATATCTAAGATGTGATCTTCATCAACAATCAGGACTACCAGTTTAAGAACACCTTAAGTGGAACAATCAAAGTAATTTCCCTCAGATATCTGTATCTGCCCAATGGCTGTGGAGGCAGAAATAGTGTTGTGAAGGCTTCACAAAGAAATGTAACAGAAATGTAAGCAAGCAAGAGGGAAACACATGAAAGCGAGTGTGTGGATTTCAAACTAGGCTTGTTCAAGACTACCTTGGGAACATGGAGAGCTGACACATTTGGGAAAGGGATGTATATCTGGATAAAAGCTCCAAAATAGTTCCCAAATCATTCAGGAAGAAAGCAAGGATGGTAAAACAATTACATATGATGCTGTTCACAAAGAAAACAGGAAATATAGTCCACTAGGGAGAAATATAGAAGACTACTAAAACAGGCTGCCTGTTGTGAATGCAAACAAGAAATTAGAGATGAGAAAGTGATTTAAAACTCCCCCACAACAACTCTTACAAAGTTCCCAAAACCAGCTAAGAAGCAAGAAAGCAACACTATATACCTAATTTAATCCTTTTAAAATTCTCTTTGCTTTGCAGCTCATTCTACACCCAAATGGTTCAGAGAAGGTTCTTTAAGTAGATGTCTAGTGAAAGGTCAACAAAATTTTAGCAATAAGGAAAGATCACGTAAATGTAAGTTATAGAAGCATTGTCTTAGAAAAGCAGCACAGAAGCTAAAGCAAACATTCAGGTCTTTCCTGCTCAAACAGTTAGCTGGATTACTGCTTGAATGGACACAGGAGGTTTATCTATCATATGTCAGGATATTGATTTACATGAGAACATGACTAGAAACCTGTGCAGGAGAGACATGCACTGTGTGGCAGGACTCTGGGCAACTTCCAAAAATCACTCGTATCCAGACAGGCCTTGACTTCAAGTGACACAGCTATGCCTGCCCCAGCAGAGACATGCAGATAACCAGCGAGGTAAGAGCTCAAAAAAATCTGAGAGCAGGAAACTAATGCTGGCCTAGCTCTGGCATTTTTTCAATATCTGAACTGGCAAGCCTTTTTTTTTTTTGGGTTTAATCTTTGAAACACAGATTTTATTTCTTTCTGGGCACAGGATGAAAGAAGTCATCACATAACACACCATAAAGAAAGCAAAAGGAACAAGAAAGAGCATACTGAATACAGTAGAAAGACTAGGAACACACAGGGTTAAAAACAAAGTGAAAAAAGACTATGGTGGTAAAGTGCTATTGGACAAAAACACACAATGAAACAAGCAAAGAAACCCTTACTGATCTCACACAGGGTTAGAAATAATGCTAGGGAGAAATCTCAAGTATTCTATGTGTACCAGGAGAAATAAGACCCTGCAGAGCAAGCTTGAGAATATGCAAATAAAAGTATGAAATTACAGGAAATTATTCCAACACCAGATAAATACAGCAGGATCACCTGCAGCAGCATGGTCAGCTCTGGTTAGGCTATGAGAGACATTGAGACATTTGAGAAAAGATGATCAACTGCTTCAGAGACTCCAATGAGATTAACGCATCCGCGAACAAGTATCACCAGTGAACCGCCTGAATTAGACGCTGTATAAACGCTGATCTGCAGGAAGGTTAGGAAAGAGGGTTGTGTGAAAGTAAGTAATTAGAAATGCAAGGTCATCTGACTGCAGACTGAATATATCCAAGAGTCTCATGAGAGGGCACTGACTGCTGCTAAAAAGTGACACAGGGTCTTGCACATGAAGGTTTCAGCAGACATGTCTTCACATTCTAAAGTTTTCTGAAGATGTCCCTCACAACTTAGGTGAGTCATTGAAAATCCTCCAGGCACGGTTTCTTCCTGATAACACAGAGATTATCCTACTTTCTATCATACAGTCCTGACAAATTCTATTGCCTATTTAGGTTGCTAACGTGCTAGCAAAGAGGTGATTTTTTTCCAGGATTCTGAGGTGTGATCCTGACAAGATCAAGTACAACACTGTTATTTCTCAGAAAAGTTAATAGTCACCTACCTTTTAGCAGAGATGAGCTGCTAGAGAACAACATCCAGTCAGAACACTGACCTTGTCACAATGTTTTTATTTTGCTCAGTTTTTCTAAACTTACATCTCAGGGCTGTTACCAGCTTCTGCTCTAGAGTCAGAATATGCACAGCTTCCTCTTTATGCAAATCTTGTATTACCATCCACCTTTGATCCCCTTCCTCCCTCTACTTCTGCTATTACAATTTCATAGATTTTGCCAGAAGGAGCAATTAGACCACTTAAGCAGATCTCCAGCACAACACAGGCACTTTCACCCAGCTACCCTTGCCGAAATGCACACACACTAGTGAAATGAAAGTAAGAGATTAAATTGTACACTGCAGGAGATCCTGCAGCACAAGCTGTACCCAGGGACGCTGTACTAGCAGAAAACCAGGCAAAATACATGCAGAAGATTTCGTCAAGAAACAACCTTCACTGCAGAGAAAGGCAGTGAACCTTTCCAATCTGGCATTCAAAAAAACCAAACCAAATCATCTTTCCAACCCAGAATCTGAAAGTAGAATATGAAACATGCAGAAATGATGGACCAGATAAAGAACCTGCTTTTCCCTTAGACGTCTATACTGTCTCTCAGAAATGGAACACTTTGTTCAGCCCTAACTGCTGGTGTTTAGCAGAGAATAAAAAACAAAAACAAAAACGCAAAACACACCACAATAACATGAATGATAATGAAAAAAATCCTTTAACCACAGCAGACATCATGCTACATCAGATTTGATTGTAATTACTGTTTTAATGGAGATGAAGGTTGATTCAGACTCAATATATGATCTGGCATATTGCTTCAGAAACTTTTAAGTAGATCCAAAATTCTAGTTTATTATCCAAGCCACAACGACTCTACCATCTTTACAAGTATTCATGAAAGCATTTTACAACCCTCCTAGACAGAGAGCTGAAGCCTTACAGCAAGAGTGAAATCACAGTTTATTTCCCTCACCACTAGGCTGCACCGGGCTTTCGTAGGCAGAGACTGAACGACAACAGCAGGAATGACACCTCTGAAAGCACTTCACAGAAGGCCATGCAGAATTCTGTGTATTAACAATGGAAATCCTAACCTATACCAACAAGCAGCACACATGGCACTCAAAGGATCAGCAGTTTCTCTATTGTTCTATCTTACGAAAAATACCTTTTATCTGAGGAAAAAAATGGCACTAATGACAAAAACGTAGGGAACAGGCTAACAGCTCAGAAGGTTCTGCTTTTGGGGACTGAGTCTGAAGTAGATCTAAGGGACAGTCACCCTACTGGTAGTTAAAAAGGTCAAAGTGCCTGACTAAGCTCATTACAGATTTTAATGATGTACGTACTTTGAACATACAAGAAAGAACAGATTTCAGGTAGTTGCCAGTCTAAGGAAGATCTCTTCATGACTTAATTTTCACTTCAGTCAAGCCAGGATTGATTAGATGTTCACCTATTTAACGGTCAATGCCTTGCACGACATCAGTTAAGAACTACACAAATTCATTTTCATTAGTTTGCTGTTCATTTTATATTGCAGTCCCTCAACCCTGTTCCTTTTGAAAGTATCTTAAAAAAAATCCCCCAATCCATTATTTACATTCAAGTTCTCCATTTATAAAATGATACACACATAAAAAAAAAAAATCACAAGTAATGACCTTGTTTGGCTGTACTGCAGATAAGAAGCTTGGCCGCAGATAAGAAGCTTGAAGGTCCTGAATCAGCGTGCCACCACCAGCAAGCACAGAACCTGACGTTCCGACAGACCCGCAGGCTTTAACAAGGCCACCTCCTTAATCCAATTGCACCACCGAAACTTTAGTTTCAGGACTTGGCAGCTGGTACTTAAGTCACAGACACTGCACTTGCCAAGTGCTTCCAGAAAGTTCAGACAAGAGAGATTATCAAAGAATTTCCCCCCGCCTTTCTCATTCCTGATTTCTAGGGATGTGCCAGCTGCTTATTAGCATAAGGCAGAGGCAGTCTGTAGCTGCTCTGATCTACCACAGCTTTACCCAGGCAGCCTCTCCCATGCCTCCCTCATCTCTGAGATCTCTGCAAACTTAAGGTTAGACATCTGCTCTCATCTGGGAAACTCAGATCCATCCCTTGTACACAAACCAGAATAGAGCACAGCTTGTTACGTAAAAGGTTACTCTCAACTGCAAAACATAATTTAGAGGAACACTCAAGGCAATATTTGTTTCCCTGTAAGTGCCCTTAAGGTAAAGGGTCACACCTGTGGTGAAATACCCTCTCCTCTGGCAGGCACAACAGTAGCAAACTGGGGACAGACTTCCAATGCCAAAAAAGCACATTTGTCCAGGTGGACAATCCTGTCCTGACATGCTGACCTTGCTTACACATCCACCTTGCTTTGTTTGTCCTACTCCCTTTCCTTCATGGATCCCGAGCAGTACAGTACCCTGCTTGCTATCAGAAGTCTTATTCTGCAACAGCAAAGGGAGGAAATGGCACACAAGAGAAATGTCTATTTTGAGCTTGCCTCTATTTCTGGCAGAATAACTTCAAAGGCAGCAAAAAAAGTTGCAGCGTGCTCCCACTAAAATGCGTAACAGTTTGCCCACCAACTTCAGTTGGAGGACGTTCTATTAGGAAAAGCATATATCACTGAATTCAAACAAAATACACCTAAGAGACAAGACTGTGACAGGGATATTTCAACAATGCTGTAGACATACACAGTAACTTACTCAACTATCATCCTATTGGGCAGGACGGTAAAAATCCAAGAGAAGAGCACATCAGCAATAACAAAAAAAGTAAAAGACAAGGATGAAAACCCCGATGACTTATTGTGGTCAGTACTCACTGTGCAATGCCATTTGGCCACCTGCCTCTCCCTTAGATGAACAAAAGCACAGCCGCGTAGGCAACAGTTGCTCTCTGAACAGCTAAAAACTTCTTCCTGAGCCTGTGCATAGTCTAGTAGTTAAGAGATCAGCTACCACATACCAGGCAAGAATGAAGCTGGAAATGCTTATACCCCACCTCATATAAACTGGGAGCCAGCACGCGACCACCACCTGCGAGGAAACTCAGGCCCCCACACCTGCAGCCTGTGAGGCAGAAAACAAGTTCAACTGCTCACCTGAAAAGGAAAGCATGGAAGTCACGAAGTTTTGAAGGAGTATAATCGCTATTGTGGCAAAAAAAAATTACTTTTACTACTAAACAGCTTTCCAGACCTAAGGCCTGAAAATAATTAACTAAATATAACCTGAAGTGAAGGTGAGGTCAAGCTTGAACATGCCTTAAAAACTGGAGAATGCTGCATGTGGCCCCTGAATAAATCAGACAACACTGGGACAGGAGGTAAAAGCATCACAATTAACACACTTTAAAATATGAATATAAAAATCATGTTTAGTACTAAAAGATACTAAGCTGCCTGGGTGAATTCACATATGCATCTCATCTTTTCCATATTTAGAACATTGTTAAATTGCCACTTTAAAACGAGTAGGTACTGCAGAGAGAAGGCAAGACACTACTGTTGACTCGGGATGAAAGCCAGTAAGAATATCAATAAGACAAGCCTAAATTATTTAAATAGCACTTACACGAGAAACAGTGCCTCTACACTTTATTCTTTAACCCTCTTATACTCTCATTAACGTGCCACCTCGCAGCCACAATAGCTTTGTGACCACGGCCACCTACTGGTAAGCGGGGTATGTGCATTAACTAGGGGTTTGTCGGCCAGATTTAATCTGTGCTTGCCGCGATTTAGATGCACGCACTGAAATGGTGCCAAGCAGCTATCAATAGTGAGTAAACATGACCACAGTTTTGGATGAAAAAAAAAAAAAAATAAACGCAGGCTTCACAAACTCCACATGAGCCTAAAGAAACACGATTTCGCCTGGAGAAAAAGAATGTGGTACTTTGAATCTCCAGTTGAAGTGCAGTCCAGACATCTTTACGCTGTTCCGTGTAAAATGAATCAGAAACGTCAGTGCTGCTAATAGAGACATGAACTTTACCCTAAATATCACTACCAGGCCTGTTCAGATTGTTTTCAAGGATTACTGGGGTCTGTATGACAAAGTTTGAAAGCTAAAACTGCAAGTCATTTAGCTGGGTATGTACGGGGATTTACAGGTTTTACCCCATAACTACAACGGTACTTGTCACCCTGACTTAAAGCAATAGAAGTGGAAGTCAAGCAAGGAGATGGAAGGGATAAAGCGTGCCCAAACCCTTACACAGCGTGATTTCCAACGTGATGCCTGAGACAAATCAGCAAGTGGAAGCACTGACACTCTGTGACAGAGATCCCCACACTGTTCTGTTTCTTGTCATTATCCCCAAACTGCAAAGATGTTTGTAATACATTTCCTTTAGCTCTTTTAAAAATACTTGTTAGTATTATGATTTCGAGAGTCAGGTGTTTGGATGGCAGCACTGGAAATCCCTGCATTACAAGACAACATCCTCCTCAATCTTTATCTTAGATCAAGACAAAGTAAACATCACCATTTACTCATCCTTTTTGCCAGAATTTGGGACAACCTTGATAGTATGTAGACAGGCGTTCACTAGGAGCTAGCTTGAAGACACTACCACATTTCTTATCTTAGATTAACAGGAGGTTTGAGGAGATGCTTTTGGCCAGCAATGTAGAAGCCAGAAGTTCTTGGCTGGCCTGAAAAAGCCACATGAAAGAAAAGTATTTCCACAAGAGAAAATGTGGATGCCATAAGATGACAAATGCTCTTGACTGCCACTCATTTCAGTCTGATTAATTGCTATGATGATCAGATTTATGATGGAGGATTTATGGATGGCAGGCAAAAAGGAGTCAAAGCTTCCTGCAAACTTAAACATCCTCTTGTTTAAGATGTGCATTCGTCAATTCCTTCCAAGTTGGGTTTGGGATTGTTTTGTGGGGTTTTTATTTGGATGGGGAGGTGGTTTTTTCCTGAAGGCAATATTAGACTGTGAATCTGGTTTAATTACACCCATTTTATTCACCATGGAAGCAAACCGCTTCCCAGTACAGTAAGCTTTAGTGCAATGTATGTACCCTTCTGATTTATTTATGGTGCAATGGGTAGATCCACATCTGATGAAAATTTGTAGTCTCTAGGATCATTTTCAGAATGAAGGTTAGAGGGGGAAAAAAACCCCAGTGAAACTTTCAACTGCTGCCCCCCCAACCCACAACACAAACACAACTTTGAAAGAATCAAATAGTGCATGAAAATTTCCAATGACATCTTTTTTTTTCCATCAAGACTGTATTATCATCCATTTGGAGCATGTTCATATCAAGTCACAATTTTATAGTGAGAAAAACAAAAAAGTGTTTTCATTATGAGTCATGCAGAAGGGTCTCCTGCCTTTGTTTCCAAAAATGGAGCACTCACCAGTAAGAGTAATCCATCACCAGTCATGACAGAGACTCCTGCTTTACTATATCCAATCAAATAAAAAAGATACTAATGAAGTAACCCAAATTAAAAAATTAAGATACATCAGCATTTCTAGATAGATCTGTTACTTAAATGTGAAAGCAGGTATTTCTGAATATGAAGATGGCTCCACTGGCGTTTGTCTTCTTTTGCTCCATAATAATGAGTTGTAGAAGTGCATTCACACGCTTGGCTAGCGTCCTGCTTGTTTTCCCTCTCACCATGTCCAATACATCTGACTGCAGCTTCTGCAGCACATCACTCATTGGCCAAACTGGACGCGTTACTATTTAACATCATTCCATCAAATAAACGGCCCATGGAATAATAAACGTTTTTTCACTTTGCTTCAAGCTTTTCCAGATTGACTCATACAAAATGGTTAATACATTAAATACAGCATTTCACTTCTCCCCTGAAGTCAAGGCTCTTGATCATCACTGAACTTTGTCCAGAGGACAAATTCAAAATCTCCACTATAAGGCTGGGCCACTGCTGCAAAGGCAGAACAACTTGTTGATAAGCTTTAAACATTCTTCTCATTAAATCACTGCACCAAAAGAGCTGAAAATTTAATGTATACCTTTCAATTACAACTACTGTGATTCACAGTAACTACACCTTGCGCTTTCAAAACACTGCATGAATCTCTACACCGTGCTGGGTAGAAAGTTACCTTTCTCTTTAAAGCTGAGAGAGGGGACAAAAAAAAAAAAAAAGTTATGATGATCTCGTGCTGATCTGCATATAAAAATCTCAAGCTACTTATACCAGGACTCGCACATTCCAGAAAAGGAGATGATCTGAGAATTGGGAAATGTCCAGCTGCAACATCTAACTTTAAAGATCTGCTCACTTCCTCAACAAGCCTTTCAGAGGACTTCATTTAGCTTCAGTCAGGTCTTCTTTTAAATTCATGTTTTTGACTCATTTTTGTTTCATAAACCTCTAAATCTAGAATTGCCTGAACGTTATTGAAGTGAAAGGAATGTTGCTTTTACTTTTCAAAATATATATATTTTTTTATATATATATGTATCTTTGATCTATTTTCCCAGTGCAAAGCTAAAAGTTTTCTTACTCCAATCCTGTACCAAATATTGATAATGGGTGTAACTTTCTTAAATATATTCAAAAGCAAGATTACCTCAAAATGAACTGCTGAAGCTAGACAATCTAAGAAGTCCATCTACCTCTATTTCATCTTGCATATTATTCAGTTACATATTGTACAGTCCCTAGAGAAAAAAGAAACAGAGGAAAACAACTCAGAAAGGCCACCAATTGTTAAGAGTGTTTTATCCTCAAGAAGTACCATTTCTTCTCAGAATGTAAGAAGCCGACACTCCCGTAATACCGGCCTGTGTGAACTTGCACGGTGTAAATGCCTCGGAGGACCACTACGATCAACTAAACTTGCATTAGCCTGTTCCAGTGAGAAGGCTTTATTGTAATGCTGCAGCATAGTGCAAGGTTCAGAAACAGTTCCGGGAAATCAAACATACAAAATTCATCCCTCTTTCGGAGGAGAAGAAAAGAATGCCAAAAAAAAACCAATCCAAGACCAAAAAGAGTCTGATATTTGTTACATCAGAACATTTACAATGGTACGTAAAAAGACTGTAGAAGGCATTTATTCTAATAGCCTCGGATGTTCTATTCGTGTAATTGTCCACTCTGGTTTTGCTCCTTCTGTAAATTCCCTTTGGAACCTGGAAAAGGAAAGACAGTAAGGGAAGAAAATCAATTTTTACTTGATCCTTGAAGAGCTACTAATACCAACCAAAAAATCATGAAGAAATACATTACTTCAAAGTTATTCCTGTAAAAGCTCCTTCGACTCTGATGCTTATGCCCCAAAATGGAACATGAAATTTAATTCTGTAAGTAACAAATGAAGTGCACCGAGTTCAGAGTTTTTGGTTCAGATCTCACAGACAGGATCAAGTAGCAACAGTAAAGACCTTGATGTCAAGAAGGCATTCAGTGATCATAGCAGTGACTGTGAACACAGCTTTGTAGCAGATCTTCATCTCTAAATGAAGAGTTTCATTTAACTGGATGGCAACTGCATTGTAAAGGGAAATCAGGTGCTACCTGAAAATTTCACCTTCTACTGAACTATATTTTAAAAAGTAATGTATTTGCAGAAATACATCATAGATCAAGCTAACAGCAGGACTGAATCTCCCTGAAAGAATATTCTGCAGATGTTCACAGGAAAGTGAAAATGTCCACCCCTATTTTCAAAGTCTTCCTTTTGTAGTCACTACTGCCTTCGTCCCTGAGCATTTCAGTTTTGACTGCTTGTCATCTAAAGAGAAGCCTGAGCTTCAAGATGAATATTCACGCTCCCAAGCAGTCTGCGCCTTGTGGACAAGAGCAGTGTAACCTCAATTTTGTGCAATTCGCAATGTGCAATTCACAACTATGTGCAAATCCAAGCCTGCAAACCATCTTCTGCAGACACCCAAATACTTAACACCAGACTTCCAAAGCCTGTGGTATCTTTGCCCATTTGAGCTCAGGCTGGCATTGTAAATAGCAGAAGGAACTTGCAAAGATCTCTCTGCTGGGAATTAGGAAGGTACTCCGGGCTTTGAGGGGAGGCTCTTGAGGTTAACGGAGCCTCCAGCTCTAAGGGAGATGCTGGATTCAGCTACGGGATGGATCCACAAAAACTGGTCCAGGCAAAAAGCACTGGTGTCCTCAGTGCAGTTCCTTTGTTACAGAGCTCCTCAACTACGTCCCACAGCGTCCGCATTTCAAACATGGGTGTAGAAGTCATTGATTATATCGCATTTCTCACACAAAACTCCTCACTTTCTCCATCTTTCAAGAATGTTATTTTCCATACATTTTGCCAACTGTGGAGATATTTTTCTGACCTCAGTATGTTAGCAGACATTGTATACAAGCACTCCTGTGAAAATCCATCTACTTAATGTGGGCACTGGGGGCTTGGATCAGAGAGGAATGAATTATCTGGACACCAGGTGATGCTTGCTTTTCTCTGCCTTTCTGCAGAAAGCATTTGGGTAAATAATTTTCTCTTTCACGACCTACTTTTTCAGCTAATTCCAGTTCTGTGATTTTTATGTGGGAAGTGACAAGTCAACGGCACCACACTTGACTGTTTGGCTTGACTGCATTGCTGTTAGTTGGGCAACAAGAAGTAGGAAACAAGAACTGATATTGGCCTATTTCCTGAAAGCTGCAGGAGCTGTATTGGAAAAGTATCAGAAACCTCACTCAATGCTCCAACTATTCTTTTCCTGATAGACTTCCCATTAATGTCAAATGAGAAGCAAGGAAGTAACAGGATGACATTAAGGAGTATCTAAAAAATTTGGCCCCAGAATCAAAACTGGAAAGCTGGATGAGAACTAACTTAAGGTAAATTAAAACATACCAAGTTCTGCACTGGCACATGAGAATGACATGGGGGAAAAAAAGGGACAAGTAAACTTACTCATAGTTTGCTGTTAAAAGGTGCCTTTTTTCTTTCGTGCTTTCATCTCCAAACACAATCTGGAAAACCTTGGTTTCACCCGGTACTTCATCAGGTAGGTTAGCACCGTTCAGATACCAGAACCGCATCAGGATGCTAACAAACTTTCTTCCTGTTGGAAATAAATCAAAGCATAAGGTAGATCTCGCGTTTCTCATGGGTCAAATACTCCTATTTGCTACTTTGTCTATATTCTGGTGAGACTCTGGCAGGGCAGCTGACTTCAGCCATAAAGAACGCAGGACAGAATAATGAACAATAAAGCTGTGTAAACTCATATTCCTGCTGTTTAGCAACAATAAAAATACACTCTGTAGAAAGATACATGTTTTATCATGAGCATTGCGTGACACTGTACATAATTAAACAGTACAAAAAAAAGCTGCTTACCACAAAAGTCCAAAGCGAACTACTGATGCTACAAAAGTACGTAGAGTAGTTGAAACTCAGGAGCAATCCAAGAGGAAGAAAACCCCTTATCTCCCAAAATAGGAAAAAAGCTCACTAGGTCTGACAACTTGAAATACTTACTGGGATATAAACCATCTTAACTGCGTCTCATAGTGAACTGAGCACATAATACTGGTATTCAACCAAACAAAAAACTTTTTTGAACTCATCATTAGCTTAAGAAAAAAAAAATAATTCAAGAACTCCTAGAACAAAATATATTCCGTGAAAACAGAATAGAAGTGAAGACAGCAAAACTTATTTCATTATCCAGCCTTCACTATTGCTCTTGGAAGATGTATTTTCATTGCTGAAGCAAACAGCTTTCTGCATACCGTAGAATAACTGTGTTTGATTGGTTTGAGACTGCTAAGGGCTAATAATGTAAAAATCTGAAGTTACAAAAGAAGAGGAATGGGCAAAATCTAAATTGAAGTCAAAACAGTACCATGAATTATTAACAATAATCTCTCAGTTTCTGGTTTAAAAGGAAATCAAGGAATTATATGTAGGTTAGAACTCTAAATGAAAAAGAAACAAGGAATGAGAAACAGCATTCAAAAGCACATCTATAAGGAGAATGCCTGCTTAGTAGCAAAATCAGGAAATAAGGACTGCAGGTTGCTGAAATGTTTTAGGATTCTAAACATACCATCATCATCAAAGTAAATGCGAACATCTCCTTCTGTTGTGTACATGATTGCATCAATGTCAGCTGCTAAAGCATCCCTGTGGTTGTCAGGGAGCAAAGAAATCTTTTCCTTCAGCACCCGAAGTACCTAAATTCAGAAAAACTGTCACTTAGCTTTTCAGTAGGAAATCGAAGGAACACGTTTTTCTACTGCAGTTAATAAAAAGCATTTGTATAACATAATACAATAGTGAAAGTGAAAAAGCACGGGGAAGTTTGGGCACTCCCAAACCCTAATTCAGTGATATCAAAGATCCATTTACTGTTCAAACCAGGGAAAATCAAGTGTTTTTGTGGGAGGTGTCCCTGTCCATCGCAGGGGGGTTGGAACTAAGATGATCTTTAAGGTTCCTTCAAACTCAAACCATTTCACAATTCTCTGTTTCTATTTTTAAAAAGGAAGTTTAGAAAAGGCACTGTCAAAACAGCAAGGCACATAAGGCCAGAAAATACCAGCTAAGCTTGTACTTACACTCTGCCTTCTCATTGCTGTTTTCTCGCTAAGTATATATTAATCAGTTTGCAATTGAATTATTTCTTAGTTCTCCTTTCACAAATGTCTTTGAGTTCTATTACCACTATTAGCTTTGCAGGTTCGTGACCCACACTCCTATTATAAGTTTAAACACTTGTGAATCAGAAAAAAATGAAAAATAATCACTTTGAGACTGAAGTTCCATGCTGCATTCACCTCTGTAGTATCTAGTGTCCTAAGACCTATACAGTTGTGTTAAGAGGGAAAAGGGCGTGTAGACGAACGGAGCAGAGGCCTCACCTCAAAGACCACATGAGAAAGACATGTCACAAGGAAGGATGAAGCTGTGCAGCACTTATTTCTAACTTATACTAAGCTTTTAGCCTAACCGGAATTGCTATTTTTGAATAACAAACAAATCCGGAGGTCACATGGAAGCAAAAGGCAATCTCGACCAGAAGACATTGGTTTCTAGTCCATTTTGCAGGTATAAAATTCACTGGCCAAATCAACAACCGAGTGGCATAGCATCACAGCCTCACCACGCTCTGGTTCCATGAGTTCTCTGGATCAGTGCTAACTCAACTACCTGAAGAACTTAAGACGACCAGAGGAAGAGGAGATGCTCTTTCGAAACAACTATAAGAAACAAACTCACTTTTCATTGCTATCTCTGCTCAGAGAGAGGAGGCAAGATTGTCCAGTGGGGATTCACTAGAACAGCACCAAAACTTTTGCTGCAAAGGCATGGGCGGCACTAGGGCAGGCCAAGCTGACATCCAGTAACAAAGCAGACATAGACCTGAAGTGTCTCCTCCACTTGACTCTGATGCATCTGCTATGTCCGTCCCCTGGGAAGGCCAAGACAACTTCAGCAATTAAAAATTCTTAAAAACACAGAACACACAGCACCGACATTTAACTAGCCAAGTCAGCCACATCCCTGAGAGCGTAATGCAAGTCTGCGGCCTTTCAGCTGAAAGCAGTAAATTGGCTTTATGATGATCTGCTTGGGGGTGGGAACGTATGAGTGCAGCAGGGACAAGCACAAAACAGCTCCTTTCTTCATCTGAGTTCTGGCGCCCAGACCCAAAGTGTCTGACATCTCCCTACACCAACAGAGGAATGCAATTCCACCTGGCATCCTGAACCCACAGCCTTTTGATCCTCTCTGGTACACCAATAATGCTTTTGGCAATTGGTCCCTATGCTCAATTGCAAGAATTCTTATTACTTTCTTTTTTAAATACAGTAACTTTAAGTTTCACACTTCGAAATTAAACATAAAAAAGCTGCAGGACAAACAATTGCCCTGTTCTGCATTAAGCTGTTTTCCCAAATTAAACACAACTGGCAGTATTCGTAGATAATAACAAGCTGAATGCACATTACTTCATAATGGAAAATCAATTGCTAAAAGAAGAGATGGAAAACACTTACCTCTGCTGATACAAGTTCGTCCAGCAGGTCAAGTTTACGCTGAGACAGCAGCTTTGAAACAACAGAAAAAGCCTACCAAAGGAAAAACAAAAAAACCCCATCTCAACAAATAAATACATGAAAAAATAGCAATAGATTGGCTTATGTTACAGATTAATCCATC
The DNA here is from genome assembly GCA_020746105.1 of Trogon surrucura. Lineage (NCBI taxonomy): Eukaryota > Metazoa > Chordata > Aves > Trogoniformes > Trogonidae > Trogon > Trogon surrucura. Next base: position 45,143,168 of record CM036621.1, on the reverse strand, counting down.
ACTATGTGACAAACTACCTGGGTATTCCATGATCTAAAATTTCGATGTTTGTAGTGTATCGCCACTGAAATGGAAGCTCTCCAGCATCAAACAAGTAATTTTATGAACCAATAAAAATGTAAAGTTTCAATCTCTCATTACAGCATGAAACCTTTTGCTAACAGGCAAGGGAATGCATAGCTTACTAAAAAATACCGAAACCACACTACAGTGATCTATATAAGCAGGCTTTACCCTCTCTCTGACAATTTGAGTTGTCTATTTCGTATAAATTTCTTGTAAGTTTCCTACCGGCTTATCGTTTGATTTTTTCAAAACCGAATAAAGTAACTGACATTTCGCCGCAGGTAACCCGGCGAGTTTTACACGGTTGGCCTTGAGATCACCCAACTCTTCGACACGCTCCCCTGACAAAAAAAACCAAAACTGTTCAGGAGCAAACACGTCCCCGGGACGTCTCTAAAACACCTGAAGCCCCATCTTCCCGGGCCCAGCCCGGCGCTCACCTGCTTGGCCCCCCGGGTGAACTCCTCGATGCTGAACTCGCGGTCGAAGTAGAGACGGATGAGGAGGTAGTAGAAGCGGGTGCGGAGCCAGGCCACGGGGCTGGTGATCCTCACCACCACCACCCGCCGCTGCGGGCCCTCCGCCTCCGGGCCCGGCCCGCCCGCGCTGGCGAACCGCACTGGGGGCAGCAGCCGGGGCAGCGGCGGGGCCCGGTCGGCGGGAGGGGGCGGCGGCGGGAGGAGGAGGGCCCGGGCCGGCCCCTGCGCCGCCAGAGCGCGGGCGAGCCAGCGGCCGCGGCCCGCAGCCCCGCGCAGCGCCATGATGGAGGCCCAGCCCCGCCCGCCGCCACCGCCGCCGGCCGCCTCGGGGCGGGGCCTCCTCCGGGGCTGGCGGAGTGCGGGGGAGCGCCGCCTCGTGGCGTTGGCATGGTTGGAAAAGAGCTTTGGGATTGTCAGAGGCCGTTTCCTCTCGTCCTGTCGCTTGTTACAAGGGAGAAGCGACCGAGCCCAACTCGCCACGGCCTCCTGCCAGGGAGCTGAGGAGAGCGGGAGGGGCTCCCCGCTGCACAGCCCCCGTCCCCCCGCCGCGCCTCGCGAGGCTTCTTCTCCAGTCTGGGCTCCGTTGCCCTTCTCTGGACACGCTCCAGCACCAACGTGTCTTTCCTGTTGTGAGGGGCCCAAAACTCGCCACAGGCTTGGAGGTGCCGAGCGCGGGGGGACGGTCCCTGCCCCGCTCTCGCTGCCCGCGCTGGCGCGGCCGGGCCGGGGCGCTGAGGGGAGCGGAACGGCTCCGCGCGAGCCCTCGTTTCCGGGGGAGCGGCGCGCGCGCGGCCATGGCGCGGCCGGGGCCGGTGGCGGAGGCGGAGGCGGTGCCGGTGCTGGCCGGGGTGACGCGGGAGCGGTTCCTGCGGGACGTCTACCCCCAGGTAGGGCTCAGCCCGCAGCCGCCCCGCAGGGGGGTGGTGGCCGTGGCGGTCCCGGGCCCGCGGCGTTGTGAGCGGGGCCCCGCGGGAGCGGAGCGGGCCGGGAGGCGAGCGGAGAACATTCCCGCGCCGGGAGAGGCGGGAACAGCGCGGGGTTCGGCTCCGAGTCTCCGGGCTGATCAGTTGGGACTTTGTGTAGTGGGTCCCGGTATTCAGCTGACTGGTTTGCACGTACTGCATTGGAAAAGCTGTTCCTGATTCCCCGCCCCCCCCCCCCCCCCCCGCTGCTGGGTGCTACGATCATTTCACCGATTTTTTCTTTTGTTGTTCCTTAGAGAAAGCCAGCAGTGCTGAAAGGAGTGGAACTGGGCGCTTGCACAACCAAATGGACAGTAGATTACTTGAGCCAAGCCGAAGGATCTAAAGAAGTAAAGATTCACGTCTCTGCGGTGCCACGGATGGATTTCCTCAGTAAGAACTTTGTGTATAGGTACTTCATTCCATGGCCTCTTGTATTTTGAAGGTGTGTGCTTGTACCTTTCAGGTGCACGCTGCAGCTCTTGAAGTTGAGGGTGAGAATTTGAAGATAGTTTGTGAAAACTTCACCTGTCAAAGTGCTGTCCTTGATCTCCCCTTCTTCATTCTGCAAATATCTCAGCGCCCTAAATACAAGGGTGAAAGAAGGGGCTAAACAGGGCCTTAAATTTGTTATCAAGACGTTGACAGAGCACCCTTGCAGGAAATTTGAGCCTGACATTTGCTGGTGTTAATAAAAAAAGCAAACCAACCCCTCCTTGATAGTAGGTGATACACAATTTTGTTCTAATTATATGATGCATTTTCAGTCCTGCTGAATAGTGCTGGTTTCTGACTTGCTGTGCCTCTGAAGCTCTTTGAATGCAGTCATGTGGCAGATGTGCTATTCTCCTCTAGAGTGATGTTACTAATTAAGTCTAAGCTTCTTTAAAAGTTAGCAGTTCTCAGAATGTTCTAACTACTGGATATCACATTTTCACCACCTCTTTAAAGTTGATGTGGATCACATAAACTCCCGATCTCTCCTGAAGTTCCTCTCCTGGAGCTGCCAGAACCTTTCTTCAGAGTTTGTCTGATCTCAGTCATTGCATTGTTCTTCAAGGGTAAATGCCATTATTTTAGTTGTCATTTGTCTTCCTTAAGTGGGAACAAGATGTGTTAAGTCTGTTAAATTTTTACAGAAGCTGAAGTCTACTCACCAAGTGTGAACAAGCTACAGGTTTCTATGAGTGGAGCCCTTTGCTGAGGAGATAAGAACACCTTATAATCATGCCACATACTGCTCACTGCATAATGAAATTTTGAATCTCTGAACTGAGGGTGTACTTGAATGACTGCCTTATCTTCACGCTTCCTTTTTCCCTGCTGTTTTGTTTCTTAAATATCTCTGACCGTGAGTTCACATATAGCTGCTCGGTGAGCTCGTTTTAGGTTTGCACACAGCAATATGGAGGTGTTCTCATGTCTCTTCATTATAGCAGTGTTTTATAGCAGTTTATAGCAGACTTTCACCTTCTTCACTTGATATTCAGGAAGCTTTGGCCCTTTCCACAGCAACCCACCCATTCTAATACGAAGGTAAAATCAGTAGAACCAGAAATACAGAAACACGGAGGCCTTAACATGCCGTTCCAGGAGGTTAAACTGATGCACGTGCGTAGTGCTGCAGTCCTGGTGTACGTTGCACGACGCTACCCCTGTCTGTGTTGGTTCTGGAACTCATTCAGCCACGTTGTGACGTGCTGCAGAAATCTGAATGTTTTTCTGCTGGTTTAGCTTTGCAAGCAGGTTCACCATGAGGTCAGATGAGAGCCAGTGCCAGTGTAAGGGAGGGGATGGCGTGCTGGGCGTAGACAGCAAAGGTGGAACTGTGGCAGCACCAGTTCAAGTTGTCGTGGAGCTATGTGCTCGCTTTCCTGCCCAGCTCAACTGAAGTCAGAGGGCTTGTTTTTACATCCAGTGGCTGTATTTAACTGTTACAAGCAAGCCTAGGATGTTTAGAGAAGTGGTCTAAGTGCTGCCAGGTGCAGGTTACATGCTGGTAGAAGGGATAACAGGATCATGAAAAATTTGTCTGGAGGGTAGTTTCTTTTTAACCCTGAGTGGATAGTTTCTTTTTGACCCTGGGTACTTGATGGTTGGTCTGAAATTTGATGTTTACATCCAATATTTTATTATTCAGTGACACTTAATGTGAGATGGTAAGTGGCATGAACATAACATTAAATTCATAACATATTTGTAACAATAAGTAGATGTCCTGTTGTTACTTGTGCTTGGTTTGCCATTCAGCTATCAACTGATGCCAAAATCTACAATCTCTATGAAAAGCTCTCATTATTTAAATAAATATGTAACACTTTTAAGACTTTGGAGGGACAGGCTCTAGTGCCCACTGTTCTCTTTTGAATCTTCTGGATTTGTTTTTAATAAAGTCAAGGAAAACTGCAAAGAAACACTTGAAAATACGAAGATTCCTGTGTTTTACCCAGCTGAGGCAATACATATTCTAAAAAAAAAATCAACTGAAATAAATTTTATAGATCTATAAATGAGGATAGGTATCTGTGTTCATACAAGAATGCATAGCAGAAAATGCATAGATATAAACATGTGTTTATCACCTGTAGTAGTTTACTTGATGCTGAGCTTTTCTGCAAATTTATAAAAATGTAGAGTAAACGAGCCTGAAAATGACACACTTGGAGAAGTAGTCTAAGCTAATATTGTCAGACATTGGCCACAGTTTGAGCCTAATTTGACTGTGACGAAATTTCTCGCACTGCAGCTCAAACCACTCAGACCTCTGCAATTACGTGGTTCTGTGTGGATATAGGTTGGAACGATTTACTGAAGCAGAGAGGTTTGTAAGCGCAGGATTTCTCTCTCAGTAGAACTCTTCAAGCATCCGCTGCAAACACTGATTAGTCACCGTGTTAAATAAATGATAGAAAATAAAAAGCAGCATATTGCATCTTCAGTTACACCAAACACTTTAAGGGAGCTTGTGATTTTAAACCCAGCATTCAGACCATGTGTTGTTACGCTGATTAATTGTATACACTTAAATATTTATATTTCAGAACTCTGCCTTTTGATGTATTTGTACGAAGAGCAGCTGAAGTCAAACACGAGGAGTACTTTCTTTCTGAGGTAATTTCCTTATTGCCACAGTTTCTTTTGTTGGTTATTTTGCCAGTACATAGAGGGGAAAATGACAAATTGTAATTTAGCATCTTACTCAAGTAAAGCACATCCTGGATTTAACTGGTTTGTGTGGCTTGGAGCCAAGGGAAAAAATGCGGGGAAAAGCAATTATTCTCGGAAGTTATTTTGTATGTGTACAGGCGGTTAACTTCAGTCATCCTGTTTCTGTTAACAAAAGCGGCTTACGTGAGCAAAAACTGCAGCATGAAATTTGGAAATCAAGCCTTGCTTTAGAATGATAACTATAATTTATGTGTTTTGCAAGAAAATGCTATAAAGATATTTTAGAGTTTGATTCCATCTGCTATCAAAATACAGAGATTTATTGTAACCTAAGTTGCGGGTAGCACCTGTGTGGCTGTCTTTACGTATCAGTGTTCAAACTAGGGATTTTTCAGATCGCGGTGATTAGGAAGCAGACAGTTTTGAATGCAGATGGGCTTTTCATTTTTTATGCTACATGGGATGCTGGAAGTTTTGATGCCAGTTGAAGTAGCTTCCTCCATCGGTGTTCTGAAGAACTGAAATGATAAGCCGCATTTGCTTTGAATCCGTTCAGTAACAGCAAGGCTGAAGCATTTGCCATGGTCTCCCCTCAGTTCACTCCTCTAAACTTTTTTTTTTTCCGTTTCCTGAGATGAACAGCAGAGAGCAGTAGAGCAAAGGCAGTGCAACAGTAACCTGAATTTGTAAATGCCATTTATTTGTACCACATTTTAATGAAGTCCCACATGAGGTTAATAGGAAAATTCAGGCTCTTTGTTTACCTGTGTTTGCAATTCTTGTTAAGAAAACCAATTCTCCTCTTGTGTTCTCTTCAGGATGAAAAGTACTATTTGCGGTCCCTGGGTGAGGATGCCAGGAAGGTGAGTTACTTGAGATTGCAGTTCTAATATCTTGAACTTACAGTTGAGGAATTTTTCTTTTTCCAGCCTGTTGTCATCTGCTGGCTGTGTAGTGCAGGTATACAACTTGTTTAGGGTCACTTGGCCTGTGAATATGACTGGATTTAGGTCAGAATATTTAAACCTAAGTCTCTGAAATAGTTGCTGTTGTACGAGAACTTAGCTGATTACTGAAGAGTACCTCCCTTTCTTTAGCTTTTGCTGTAAACTAATATAAAAGGATTTCTGATGATGTCTTGTGTCTTCAGTGTGGTTTCTAGGAGCCGTGGTACAAAGCAGTTCTCTGGCTGTTCTTATTAATGTCATTGACCATGTCAACGCGAGAAGGGTGACCACCAAAAAACATTGCTGTTTTCAGGTGTTCACCAGTGCTGAAGTTCTAGCCCTGTCTTTCATGTGATGGGAAACAATAATGAAGTGCTTCCTTATTTTAGTGTGCTTACATATTTTTTTCTATGAGTTATGTCCTTTTTGTTTCAGGATATTGCAGATATCAGAAAACAGTTTCCTATTTTGGCAGAAGATATTCAGATTCCAGAGTATTTTGAGAAGGAACAGTTTTTCTCTAGCGTCTTCCGCATCAGCTCAGCGGGATTACAGTTGTGGACACATTATGATGTAGGTAATATGTCTGTTCAGCATAAAATGTTGCAGATGGTATTATGGAGTTGATAGATTAAGGTGGAAGTCTCTGACAAAGATCAATTAATAGAACAGTCGCATATTTTGAAATAGTGAAATGAATCACATTCAGCAGTGCAGTGAATTTTAAGTAGATGTATTGTATGGGCATAATATCTTCCTAGTTTTATGTCTAATACCATATGTGTAAGATTAAATAATGTTTGATTTTGTGCCCCCTCACTTTTTTTTTTTTTACTATTTTGAGTTTCAGTTAAAACTCTCTAACAGTAGCTTTCAACATTTTCATCTTCAAGATGTCTTCCACTTTTTTATTCTAATGGCCAGACTGTTGGTGATTGCACAATGATTGTGGTGGTCTGTTGCTGCAGTGCAGCAGACTCCAAATAACATTTTGCACTGTAATTCTGAATAAATTTATTATAAGAAAAAAGGTTTTTTGCATTATCATTAGGAAGAAAGACTCCTTTATCAACAGATAGTTGGCAAAATAAGGTAGGGGTAACAATGAAGAAGAAAAGGCATCCCAAATATATTTTCCATTATATTTTGCTGTTTCATATGTCTAAAGTATGGTAAATCTCTTTTTTTTAAGATGAAAGAATTTGATTAGTATTTAAGAAAAACACAAAGTTGCTGGAAAGCAACACCATGTTTCCAGATAGACTCTTTGTCAAGAATGTGCAGCTAAGGGGATAGAGTAACTCACATTCTGGAGTTTTTTAGATTAACTATATGTGGAAGCTCTTTTAGCTAATTTTTGACATGTGAAGATTTTAATAAGTCCCTCTTTTAAGCTGAGGATGTTTTAGATTAGTTGCAGGCTATGTGTTAGTTCTTAACTCTTGGCTGACATCTCTTTTACTATGCTTATTCCAGGTAATGGATAACTTCTTAATCCAAGTAACAGGGAAAAAACGAGTTGTTTTGTACAGTCCTCAAGATGCACCATATTTATATTTATCAGGTACGCACGTCATACGTATCCAGATCAGAGTTTGGTGATCGTAGTTGCCTTTCCAGCTCACAAGTGCTGCAGCGTAGAAGAAAAATCACTATCAGACAGCTTAATGTAGAAGAAGTCATTTGGTCCCTTAAGTCTGATCCTGTTTGGTTTAGTAAAAAGCAAGTAATTTTAGTGGGGCGGGTCAGGAAATCTGCCAAGGAGCATGGCAGCTTTGCCTGGTTCTGTTTTCAGCACCTAGCTGTGGAGGAGTACGGTATTCTGTGTGGACTCAGAATGGTGTTTTAAATGACAGGGGAAGTGTCTTTTGGTGTTAATAAGGCTGCAGTTACAGGAGATACATGGACAGCGGGAGAACACGCCTCTTCAGTAAATGAGGAGTGCCATCAGGTTTCAAGTTACAGAACAATAAACTGCTATTAAATTTGATTCAAGAACTGCTGTTTCCAGCAATGTAATAATGCTGTAGTACTGTTAGAAGAGTAGGAATGTGTTTTCATTACTACTGAAAACTTCCCCAGGTTCCAAGTCAGAAGTGCTGGATGTGGATAACCCAGACTTAGAGAAATACCCCCTATTTGTGAAAGCCAAGCGCTACCAGTGTTTTCTGGAAGCAGGAGATGTGTTATTTATTCCAGGTAAGTAACAAATAGTTCCTGGCCGTGTTGGTTTTTTAAACAGTTTTATTTGCAATTTCTTGTTTCTCGAGATGGTAAGAGGTTGCTAAAGCATTTCTAAGTAGGTGCGTCTAAAGACATTGGCAAAACTTTATCGGCTTTTTCCAACTGTACTAATTAGCCTAATAAAAAGTATTATTATATCTACCTACAAATCTTACAGTCCCTCAAGATTACACTGTATGTTTCTGGGTTTGTGTCTTAGTAGATTACCAAAATGAAATCAACTTGTGAAATCTGAAATCACTTCAGTGACCTGAGTTTTCTAGAGACAGAATTTGAGTAAAGTACAATTTCTGTTCTTCTGTAGCTCTGGCACTTAAGAACTGGGAGGCATGTGAATTGGTGGAAATTACAGATGGTAGAGTTATTGGACCTTCTAGAAATTCATAATCACCTTTGGGGAACGGAAAGACAAGTCCTAATCATTTTTTGGCATAAACAGAAAACATAAAGCTGCTTCCTGGGCTGTGATGACAAAGTTCTGGTGATCGGGGAAAGGCATTTGAACTACTCCTCTTGAAATACTCCTACTTGTTATGCATTTTTTTATTTTAACCCATCACAAGCTTGTGGCAGGTACTTATTCTGTTGCTTTTTGTATTAACTGCGCAGGAGAAACAGGACAGTAAACAAGAAAGCAGTAGGTTTTTCAGAAGTTTTAAAATAGATTCTTAGCTTTGGACTCGTTACTTGATTTTGAGCTTATCATTTGTACTTCTTTCTAAAGAAACTTTTGGTTACAGTTAGTGAAAGTCATGTCACACTCTTGCTAATGTCATGTTACACTCTTGCTAATGTCAACATACGTAATTTTTGTTCTGTTCTATGCAAAGATATTAGTTTGTCTTTGTTGATGGGTGTGCTGGTCCAAACTTAAGACACATTCAGCACTCTTGAGAATGACTGGGGAGTACAGGGATTTTTTGAATCCAGAGGATGGTGCTAGGTTTGTGATGCTCTTCGAGAAACATGTGTGGTTGTTACGGAGAAGGTTGAAGCAGCCCCTCTTCCTAACCTGACAGAAACTTCTTGTTCGTTTCTCAGAATAAGCTTTTCTAATGTCTTCCACACATACGAAGAACTAAGCTGAAATAAGCATGACATTCAGTCTTTTAGCTTACAATTGAAATAGGGTAAATATACCATATTAAACTTGTTTTTTGTATGTACTTGGTGAGGCAAAAATGTCTTTGCTTCCTTACCACAGCCATGATAATTCAACTGAAAAGCCTTATGACTTTACTATGAAAATAATAGCAACTTGCATGGGAGACCCAGCTGATGATGCTGGTGCTTTATGTGAATGCTGGGATGACCTGTGCAAGGTTAGGGACTAAATCTATGAAAATGGGTATCTGGAGTCACAGGAGAGATGAGCAAGATGAACAGGGAAGATGTCTTGTTTTCATCTTACAGCTTATTGTTTGCTTACATTTGATTACCTCTTTCTACATCAGCAATTGTTACTTTTGTGTGAAGTTATGAATCGATGTAAACGTTTTGAAGAACCTAGATTTGGTATAATGCGATATATTCAGGGATAAGTATTTTTAAATGAACAAAATACAGTCATTGAGGCTTTTCCTCCACTAGATTTACTTTGGGTGATTCCGGTGCTTGTGACAAGTCATGCGAAAGTTTCAAATAGCAATTTTCATTTTAGACATTCTTCTTTCTACAGCTTTGTGGTTCCACAATGTAATTTCTGAGGAATTCGGAGTGGCACTGAATGTCTTTTGGAAGCACCTTCCTGCTCAGTGCTACGATAAGAGTGACACTTACGGAAATAAAGATCCCACGGCAGCTTCTAGAGCTATACAGATCTTGGACAGGGCCTTGAAAACACTTGAAGAACTACCTGAGGAATACAGGGATTTTTATGCTCGGAGGATGGTGTTACGCATCCAAGAAAAAGCCTATAGGAATGATTATGGATAAAATAACACATTGGAATTTAGCAAGCTCCCATGCAAGTAGAAAATTGTATGTCAATATACAAACAGTCTGTGTGTATATACATACACTTTCTGTAAGACTAATAAAAACTATGTTGATAAACATCTATCTATAACAAAGCTATTCTTGATCTGGAAATGCTTCATCTTCTACAAGGCATATATTCACAGTGTCTGCATTTAGAACTATTTTCTGAACTTACATTTTTCTGAACCAAAACTTTGGTATCTCGGCTTGGCTGACAGTGTGTACACTTAGAAGTAACCGTGCATCTTCCTGAATGCTGCCTTTTTTACTGAAGTTTAGGAAAGCCATAGTGGTTTCTGAGGAGGTCCAAGAAAGCAGTTGCTGGTGGTTGTAAAGGTTGTGGTTTCTTTTTCAGTAACAGCCTGGAAATAAACTGTGGGCAGTTCTGCTCCCCATTGCACTGAAACTGAGGGTGGGCATGGGGAAAAAAGCAAAAGCTAATCATGAAAGGTTAAGTTTAGAATTGTGCAGCAGCTTGAGCGCACGGTAAATGATGTACTCCTTTCCTAGCTCACTGGTGGACTGCGCAGGAAACCTGCAATTGCTGTTGGTGCAATTCCTATTTATATGCTGTGAAACACTTGCAACTACTGTGCCCAGAAATCCATCCAGCTGCAGTCCTAGCATTTGCAATGAAGTCTGTAGTTTGGAGTAGATGTAGAATTTATTGGAGCTGTGATATGTTACCACGTGAAACGGGGTCGCGTCGCACCTTTTGGGATGGAGCCTGTTGTACAGGCATCGTGGACAGTTACTTTTCAGCAGGCTGCAGTGCTTACAAAAGCCTTGTGTGTGGAGTAAAGATGGGCATCTCACAGGAAATGTAAGTTGTCCTTGCCCCTTTGAAATCCCTCCGATGTTACTCCTTGTGCTGTTTGTGGAGTGCAGCATTTTATCTGCCTGAGGTCAGTCTGTTCCTTCTAGCAGTGTCTTTTGAGAACTGTGACTTGCCAAAAGCTCTTAGACTAAACAGATATGTAGTGTTAGTGAAGTGCTGGAAACGAAAAACTTCCCCCAGAAGAGCAGGAGATTGCAACACCGTGCAGATTATTCTTCTAAACCTGTTCTTCTTGGCAGTCCCAGCACAGTGAAAAGTCTGCTACCATGTGAGTGGGCACCCGGCCACCTTCATGAATAGGCATGAATGGAACCAGCCAGGCGATCCTGATGGGCACCATTGTACGTTCTGAGGGTAGAATTTAAATTTGGGATCACAAATAGGTCTCCCAAAATTTTTGTTCGGGAACAAACAAAGATTGCTTGTGCTTGCTGCTGAGACAGAATCTCTGCGCCTGTTACACCGGGGAAGCCTCTTGGCTTTGTTGGAGCGGTAGCATAGAGGGCCCCATCTGAACTGCAGAGGTGTACAGAGCGTGTTCTTTGTGTGTGAGGACTGAATACAGAGGGCTCAGCCAAGCTGTGTTCCAGCGTGGTGCCTGCACAGCTATCGCTCTGAACTCTAACCACCAGCAGTTTCTCGGTAGCCTGTGCAGTGCTGATCCCCCACTCTGCTGCTTCTTGATTCTCCATTCTCAGGCCCCCTCAACACTCAAGTGTAGGTAAGGAGAGCTTCACGGAGCGTCGCGCAGTGTACGATCGACCTCCTTATGTCTCAGCTTGTGAGAAGTGTGTGCTGTGCTCCTCCGGAGGGAGGGCGGGAGCCATTTGGGGCTCTGGAGATGAGGAGAAAGTAAAAGCAGGAAAATCCCATGGGTCAAATGCATTCACTGCTGTGCTGCCTCACGGTGAGATTACGGTTTTCGGTAATACTTGCTTCACAATAGGTATGTAAAAAGCATGAGACCTGTCAAGCCACAGGTATTCAGAATGCCATTTTGAATATTTTTCAGTCTCCTTCTTTATTTTGTAAGGGAGACTATTAGACTATTAATCTAAACACCTTAGGGCAAATGAAACCCCTGCATCCCGCAGTTACTGCAGTTGCTGGTGCTGATGCAGCCCGGCAGGAAAGCTACAGTAATTCACTTGTTTAGGCTGGTGTTACGTTTGGGCTGGAAAGTGTGTATGTGGATGGGAAGACAGGGTCACGCTGAATTAGATGTGAGCCAAGTGCAGCTATTTCTTCTTCACACCACCAACTCTAAAATGAAGACTTTATTTTTATTTGTCAGAAAATGGGGTGATCTCACCGTGATCAGCTGGTAGATAACCCATCCCTGCTCATGCTTCTTTTCCAGTGTTCTGTGAGAAATCTCTGCAAGGATTGTGGGGTGTTTTTTTCTCTCCCCATGATCCCTTTGGTTTTCACTTCTCCAAGACTGTCAGTAAACCCCATCAGATGTAATGGAAGTGCATATTCAAGAAAGATCAACAAAAACTATTCTATGTAGATCAGTGGGAAGACCAGCACAGTAATTGTTCTGTCAAGTCCACCCTTTTTTCACTTGCAACCAGTTTCTTCAATTTCGTATTTAATAAATTCCATAAAACAGTTTTCTGAAATGCTACAAAAGAAGAAACGAAACAGGTAAAAAAGGTATTTTCTTAATTTGAGCATAACGTCACCAGTGATAAAAATCTTAAAGTTACTTGGTGCTTTCTAACCACTGTGCTACACGGTGTGAAACAGGCAATAAAGTCATGAATGAATGGTGAAAAACTTCCAGCTAACGTAGTGAGAGAATCCATGTAGCTACGCTTCAAACTCTGTTACTGAAATAACACAAAGAATTAGTGACACTTTGTGGAAGTTTGTCCTTTAGAGACCTAAAGCAGAATAGGATCATGCCACAATAAAACAGATGAAGTTGTGGTAACAGGTATCAGAAAAATAAACACTGACCATCTTAAGCGTTCAAACCAGCCACTTCAAACAGGAGTTACACGATGAAGGCTGCCCGGGGCTGAAAGATGAGTTAAGACAGGTAAATACAGGCAGTATCTCAAATCAGCAGCGTAAACTTGGCCCATCCCAAACTTTGAATTACTCTAATGATTTGGTGACTGAGGCTTTTAAAGTTTAAGTTTATTGCAAATCAATACCTGGAAAGAATTATTGATCCTTGGTCATATGACATACACAGGATGGCAAGTAACTTCAGAAGGTACATGTTTTATATTATATTTATATAATATATATTTATATTATGACACGCTCTCAATATGCGTTACTTCACCAAAAAAAATCCTATAAAGACTTGATTCTTTTTTCCTCTGGACAACACGTATCTTCCCAAACCTGAGACATTTAGATGTTCCCATGCAGACAACACAGAAGATGCATGTTCTGAGTCAGCAACCTTTACAAGAGATTCTGTCTAAGTTCGAAGGACAGACAGAATTTTAAGTGTTTTTAGGACAGTTATCTCAGTTTGCAGTAAAACTGCATATTAAGATTTCTGTTTTGCTTTGGGTCGGACTTCAGGAGCGGGGATAGATTCCAAGTTCTGTATGTGGTAATTCCTGAGAGCAACGATCTCTTTGAAGTGGCAATTCCCAAGAGCAACAAGAGCAGATTACTTCCTTTCCAATTGTTCAGATCTGTTCCTAGCCAACATTTTTTAAGAGCAGATTGAACACATTAAAAGAACTGCTCAACCATGTAAAACGCGCAGCTCCACGTGCGACGCTGCGTTCGTACAAAAACGCTCAGAAGCTATTGCTTGCAGTAATAACACAGATCACAGCAACGGGCAATTTTTGCTGTGAAAACATTTATACTCCAGCTGTCAAGCACCACATGAATTGCTTAAAACTTCCACCAGACAAAATCCATGTAATTCTCATGGTGAGGAGCGGGAAAGCAGAGCTTTGCAGATAACCTGTGAGGGATGCAATAGCTTTACCTGACACCCAGGCTTAGGAGTAGCTCCTGGAGGGTGAGCTCTGATGCAGGAGGCGTGAAGTGCCTCGTTTTGCACTTCAGCACTGCTATGTCTCTCCGTTGTTTTCTGTGTCTCAAAAACAACTCTGTCTCTCAAGCGCCAAGTTTAACAAAGGAAACTAACCATAGTGACTGAAAGTGCTCTCTGAAAGCTTACTCAAAGAAGGAACATTTATCCTGAACCTTGAAGGAATGGCATTCTGCTTTTTCAAGTACAAGATGTTTATACACATGAAGAAAAAACAGATTAAGAATTTATTTTTCCCTTTTGTTCTAGCAGATGCTTTCCTGGTCTTTTGCTTAAGTAGAGTTCAGCACTTCTTGGGTCCCCTGAAAGCACATAATGAAGCTCTAATGATGGGAAATGACAACAAAGCCAGCATTACTTTATAACCCAAGTTATATGCGAAATGACTCCCTGCATCAGGTGGTTTCCACGGTGATGTGGAACAGCTAATCTTGTGCAAGTGTGGTGGGGTTTTGTCAGTGAGTGAATTACGCCATTAGAACTGGCAGAATTAATTTAGTCAGGAACAGCGGGTCTCGCACTGGGAGAAGCCATGCCTGTCTGCCACACGGGTGTTCTATGATCTTGCATTACTGGTCTAATGACTTTGTGTTATTTTGCTTGAACTAAAAAACAGTCACCTTGCCTCTGAACAGACTTAAGAAACCACTAACAGAAAGCCAGCTTTGGTCTTGGGGTCTCCATCTGCCATTTAAATGTGTCTAAATTTCCATCAGGTTACCACCATGAGAAGTGATTTTTATTATTTTTTAATCTACCCTCCTCATGAAAATGAAATGGGATTTCAACAGGAGATTTAAAAAGATTGTGAAGAAGGTGACTTGAAGAAACTGCCTCTTGAGGATTGTCATCCGAGACATCCACTTTTGCCTCTCCGTTGCACTGGGACACCAGACACACGGTCCACAGTTGTGGATTTTGCTAGGCAGCCATGTACCTCAAAACGTGGCTCACAAAAGAGCACACACACTCCCAAGTTTTTACGGCTCTTTAACTTTTCTCTCGTATTAACTGGTAAGACCCCATGTTATTTAAAATGAGCATTTAAGTTAAATGGATGTGTGTACTTAAACCTCAGTACTTCACCTTTCAGCCTAGGAGACAACAAATACTGTTTATCTGCAGGGATGAAGGAGCTGGTAGCTGAGGAAGGACAGATTCTAAGAGGGACCAAAAGAGGGAAAGAAAAACAGGCAACGTTTACCTTCTGCCAATAGCTCAGAAAGAACCTGCTAGGAAAATGTGAGCACATGATCATCATGCACAATCGCTTTTACCTCTGAGTACAGCATCCTAGCTTCCAAACTGACTTAGCAGTCTTATTTAAAATAATTTCTGCGATTATTTAAATACATAGCACTCTTGCTAGTTCTCTCTATCAGCAGTCATGTTAAATTAATAAGATTGAGCAGCTCACCATAAAGTGCTGATGCAAATGTGAGGGAGGCAGCAGGATGTTATCAGGGGGAAGACAGCAGTGATTGCTCCTTTCAGCAACATGCTGAGACTTGGATGCTTAATCACCTTTTGAAGTTAAGAGCCAATACCAACTTATTCAGCAGCATTTACAGAGTTGCAATTAAATCAGTCCTAGATAAAAGGTTAACAAAGTTTCTAGTATTTAAGATGCACACAAAATAAACTTGTACAAAATCTGGACAATTTCACAGAATAAAGCCTTGTTTTAAAGGAATTTAGCAGGCACAGCTTAGAATATTTAAGCATTTCACAAAATCTGAAGAACGTCGCATCTACCATACAAGAAGCAACCACGTAACACAAAGAATACCTGCTATGACATACTAGGTTGTGCTGAGGACTGTGTAATGTTGCTCGCTCCATTCAAAAGCAGAAGTGTCTTGAACCAAACCATGGTAAGCATGAGAATTGCTTAACTGTAGGCACTTATACGTAAGCTTATTAAAAAATGCCTTGACAGTTACCATTAAAAACCAGCCACACACAAACTGTGACCCATTTCATGCTAACACAGTCACGTTCACACCCTTGGGCAGTTTGTACAAGCCTTCCCATATATGCGAGATGCCAAGCAGCTGTTTTAGAATTACAGATGCTGCCTATACAAAGGCTCCTGGAAGACAAGCCATCAAATACATCTCATTTTTTAAAACTAGGTCTCTTCCTGACAAAGCTTAATCCACAAAACTTAACTGCACATTCCTTGTTTAATGGTTTCGCCCATTAGAAATAGTTTATTTTCTACACTGTTTGCAAAATTTATTTTTAGCCATGCATTGTAGTGAATGACAGAGGCACATTCCAACAGAGTACTACAACTGTTGAGAGAATGAAAAACAACCAGTCAGTTCTCCCTCCGCAACATGAGGCCTCACAACAAGATTAGTTGTACAACGAAGTGCTTATTCTTCAAATTAATACAGCAACACTTGAGCCTGACTTTATTTAGCAGTTATTGTAAGCGGCCTCTATCAAACAGGTTAATATTGTTTTCACAGGACAGCCATCCAGAAACTTCTGCAGACAACGTCAATATTTTAACAGCTGTTTCCAAAAGCTTTCAACAACCTACTGCTGCTGGTTTGGCTGGCACAGAATTGTTTAGAAGTCGGCCTGTGATCTGTGCTGCTACTAGAT
Organism: Trogon surrucura; assembly: GCA_020746105.1. Taxonomy (NCBI): domain Eukaryota; kingdom Metazoa; phylum Chordata; class Aves; order Trogoniformes; family Trogonidae; genus Trogon; species Trogon surrucura. Next base: position 45,126,834 of record CM036621.1, on the reverse strand, counting down.
AGGGAGTGGTTTCAGTCTGAGACAAGATCAGTGGCGTATTTGGGATTTTTTTTGTTTATTTTTTTTTTACATTTTATGATTTAAGACATTTCAAGCAATTCTTAGGGGTAAAGACACCCCTTGACTTGAAAATACAGGTATTACTGCTGGTCCTTACAGAAGTTAGTCAAAGCAATAGCACGGTGTGTTGAAACACCAATAAGGTACAGTCTCATCAACATTCTTGGTCACTTAACGTAGCTGTATCAAAATTTTCAAGCCTCCAGGCGAAATGGCTATTCACTAGCAGAGAGTACATAATGAATTAATGAAACATTACAGCGACAGAAAAGGCAAGGTGCACATAAGGAAGAAAAATGGATTGGCACTATTATTCCAAAAGTAAACATCTGTGACTGTTTCAATTAGGAGAAATGTTACAAAACTGGAAGATTTAATTAACTACCTAAAACAATTTTCACCAAAATAGATAACCAAGATTGTTCTAACAATCATAATTTTCATTCAGCCAAAAAAAACTAACCTTATGTCTGCTACTGACAAAGACCAAGAGCTTGTAGCACTGGAAGTCACTAAATTGAAGTATTCAGACATTTGAAAGTCTTAAGTACTTTAAACTCCCATTAAAGGCAGTATATGACATTAGACATCCAGGACTAAAAATTTTACCAGTAGTTTGAGAATAAACGTTCACATCTAACAAAAAAACACATATATAGGATAGTTCTTCCTAACATCATTTTTCCAGGAATCAAACGACATCTGTTGTCATTTGGGATGGGGTCCCAATCCTCCTTCTTAAGCTACTGAAATTTATAGGTAGTATCTACTAGCAACACAGAACCGATTTGCTGTTCTCTTCAGAAAGCATCTGCTCAAAGCTGTAAATCTAGATGACAACATTTACAGTGTTAGAAGTGCTTTTACAATGAATATTCAGGTACATACAATCTCAAAATACTTCATGGACTCTGAAATGGTTATCTAAGGAGGGAACATCATCAGCAAAATGTAGCTGATCATTTATTTCCACACCGAATTCTTCAAGGACCTGTACAAACTTCTCATGCTCTCTCCCAATCCATGACCTCATTGTGTCAAACACTTGGTACGGCGTAACGTGAGCGTGAACTTCAATTCCTGTCTCTGCAAGTTCTTTCAGCACTTCGGGGTAAGTAACCCAAGTATTGCTCCCTCCCGAGTGGCCACCATCCAACCAGTAAATTGCTTTGATGTTTTTTACGAAGGCATCCGTATTCTTGTCTTTTTTAGCTTCCTTCATCTCATAAAGCAGCTGGTTCAAAACCACACAGCCTTTGCTGAAGCCAATCAAAGTAAACGACACTGTGCCTACAGCAGAGGGTATAACCAAGTTCGTTGCAGAATTATTAGAGCATTCACAATCTCGCTCCCTTCCTGCGGACGAGCAGCCATTCGTTGCAGGAACAGGCTGCGGCGGGTGTGATTTACAAGCAGCTATTTTTGCATCCTTGCTGACACCATGCACGCTTTTCTGGGACAGCAGAATATTCTGAGAGAGTCTGAATGCATTGACTAGCAATGCATGGAGGTGCCTGAAAGCTCCAAAGTCAGTGCTGTGCTCTGGTGCTCCAAACATGTTGCTCGCCACAAAGTTGTCGTAACAACTGAATTTGTGCAGGTGCATTCGAGAACACTTCACAACCCAAATAAAGCTATTGGGAAACCTGCGAGCAAGTATGGTAGCAACGTTTTCAAAACTCCAGCGCTCCCACTGAAAGTTTTCTGGGTGGCAAGACATGATGTCACGATAGTTCTGGGAAAAAAAAAAAAAAAAAAAAAAATTTAACGTGGCCCCCCCCACGCATTACTACGTTCTGAAAATACTTCAGCTCTGTCTAGTGTACTTACATGCATAAGAAAGGACTCGTGCATTAAAGAGGCACTCCCTTGCCCGGCTTCCAGAACAAGAAACACATTAAAGCAACTGGCATGTTTAGATTTACTTATGCTATTTTAACGTCACCACACATTTTTAATACCTCCCAAATCAATACAATAAAAATAAGCACATGGATAATAGCTGACTTCAAGAGAAGACTAAAGTATTATTCTACCCTGTGTGACACAGAACACTTAATTTTAGTGTGTGTCACCTCTATCTGCAAAAATACAAACCCACAGCAGACTTAGGACCCCACAGTAAGTTTTGTATCTTTTGTACAGAAAAAAAATAACACCAAAAAACGACACCTCTCATTCAGCTGAAAGGAGTCTCTATTCCCACATGGGGCATAGAAGGAAAAAAATGGCACACACACCTTCACCCCCGCCACGTCACGGACGCCCCTCACCCCTGAACCCACCCGGCAGAGAACGCCAGGCAGTTTGTTTTGTGAGGAATAACGAGGCCGTACCCAGGAACGGCAACCGGAAAGGTTTCCTCGGGCCATCCCAATGCTCCCGAGAAGAACCCGCGGAGCTCCGCGCTCCGGGCTGCCGCCGCAGCGAGCCGCTCGCCCGCCCGGCGGGGGGCGAGGGCTCCGGCAGGCGCGCACCGCCCGCAGCGCCAGGGGACAGGCCGCCCCCGCCGCTCCCTTTCCAGAGCGGCCCGTTCCCGCTGGGATCTCCCGAAGGCAGCGGGCCGAGAGATGCTTCCCCCCCCGGGGACGAGCCCCGGCCCGCCGCGGCGGGATCCCCCCCAACCCGGCCGCGCCGCGTCCGCCATCCCCACCCCGCGGGGCCCGCGCGGTCGCCGCCGCCCAGCCCGCCCCGCCGTACCTGCACGTCTCCCGGGAAGTACACGACGTGATGCTGCGGCGGGGCCGGCCCGCGGGGCGCCGGCGGCGGCGGCAGCAGCAGCAGCAGCTCGTTGGCCCGGTGCGGTTCCGCGCCCGGCACCTCCGGCAGCCGCAGCCACGGCGGGCTCAGCCGCGCTGGGGAGGAGCCCGCGGCCCCACCGCCGCCCGCAGGCCCCGCGGCACAGGCGGCCGGTGCCCCGCAGAGGCTCATGCTCCTGCCGCGGCAGCGGGCGGCGGGGCCGAGCAGACCCCGCGACAGCCAAGCGGCCGGCGGGCAGCGCCTGCTCATGGCAGCGCCGGCCCCGCGCCCCGCCAGCCACCCCCCGGGCCTGCGCGCCAAGCCACGCTCCCCCCGCGGCCCTCCGCCAATCGGCGCCGACCGCCGGGCCCTGAGGACGCGCGTGCGCGCCGCGTAGTGGGGGAAAAGGGCGGGGCGACGGTACTGGCGGCGTGAGGGCGAGCGGGGCCGGCGGGAGTTTTCCTCGCTCTCAGTGACTAGAATTTTGCCGCCACTTTGAGGGCTGGGCATGCGGGAACCAGAGAGCCCCCAGCCCCGAGGACAACTGCGATGCAAAAGGCGTCCAAAGGAGAGCACGGCGCTGCACTCACCTTGTCTTGTCGACAACTTGCGAATTTTGCTCCCCCGGATGACCCCGCGGTCATGAATTTGGACAGAAATTTTGCCTCGCCTTGCTGGTGCAGTAGCAGCCCTTAATTTTGGTACGTGGCTGCAGAAGGCCACCTGCAGTGCCCTGAACCCCCAGAGCGTGTGGCTGTAAGAGCGCTGTGTGGTGCCTGGCCCTCCCCACAGGGAGGGTCCTGTCAAAGCAGAGAGGTACGTGGGTTCATTTACTGCCTCAAGGTGTTGGTTCTGCTTAGAAAAATATAAGCAACTCAGATACACTTACTTTGGTTTTGCTATTCACGCTACATGGGAAGAAAAGCTTTTATGTGTACTGTTGTGAGAAACTCCATTTTACATGGCAAAGAAACAGCCTTTCCCTTATTTCTAAGCATTCCAGGTTTTGCCTAGAATTTTCCTATTTCGTGTATTCTCTCTGGTGTTGGCAGTCTAGTTAAAAAATACTTGTATGCAAACCTGGGAAACTACCAGATACCAAATCTCTTTACTAGTTGAGTCAGTGGTTTAAGAAAGCAGAGTTAGTCGAAGAGCGATTGTGTAATCAAGTAACTTGCATCAAGCTATTGACCGGTTTCTTTCCGGAAAGCTATACAAATGAAAAGAAAATGTGGTCATATTGAGGTTATTTATCAGCGTAGCAAACTGGTAACAAGCAGAGTACTTCGGAGTGCCTTCTTCTCAAAGGATAAGTTCCAGCCTGCTTTTTTTTCGTGCAGCCTGCTCATGGAGATCGTGTGAAGCAATGGTGTGTTCATGGTCTACCTAGCACACTTGTATTTTTTTATAAGTATGTCTTTAGGCTCTTGCCAGAACAAGCTCAGCAGTTCTTGCCACCTATATTCTAAAGCTCATGCAAAGGCTCTTTCAGAAAGCAGACCTGCACCCCTTCACTGCGGGTTCCCATACAAGACCAGAAGAACATTGCGTTTTGAGATGTACTTTGAGATTTAATTGGTTATTATGTGTGCAATATGTGGTTTTTTCTTTACTTGTGGAAGTGAAAACATGGTTGATGCCTGGTGCTCTTGGTGAAGAGGACAAGACATTTTAAAGGATATTTTTTTCACTTTGTGTGCTTCTAGGGATAACAGGGATTAATAATTTTTTGGTGATTTCTGTGTTTTATAGATATTGTTTATATTAAATTACTTATTTTTAAAATTAACGTTACCTACTTGCTCATAGCAAGGTCAGCTAGATGAGGTTGCTCAGGATTTTGTATATCCTGCTCCAGTGCTTGATCACCCTCACAGGAAGAAAGGTGCTTTTTTCATGGTTAAACTCTGTCCTGTATTTCAACTTGTTTAGGTTCCTAAAAATCTTGTGAGGCACCTGCATTTGTTGGGAGTGTGACTTACGGTGCCTGGGGCCAGTTACAAATAATGAGGTGTTCACTTTGGAGTTTCCCCAAGCAAATCCTTGTTTTCCTTCTGGTGTGAGTTTTTTGAGGTACCTTTGTAGAATGTTTTCTGAGAAACTTTTTTTTTTGTTTCTCTACGTCCATGCCCTAAGGCTGTAATTGTAGTGGAAGCTTCTAAAATGCCTCTGCTAATGAAGGAAAATTATTAAGGAAAAAATCTGTAGTTCCCGCATACAACAGTTTCAGTTCATGCAGGCAGATTTTCATAATCCAATTTTGAGCAGTTCTGGCCCATGCTGACACTAAAACTTCTAATTAGAAGGGCTAATGAAACCTGTCATTTCTGTTCCCTATTACATACTGTGCTAAAGAAATACTAGGGGTAGAAAAAAACACAAGTGGTTTGCTTTTCTCACATGGCGTGGGTAATTTTAAAAAATTGCTCACGAAAGTATAGAATAATGTAATGCCTGTGCTCTGAAAACCTGGCTACTTGGACCTTGGTTGCTACGGTTTACTTACACAGGCAGAGCTCTGTTATGATTAGTGATACCTGATGAAGTAGTAAGGATCTAAGAGATGTGGTTGAGAGAATGAAAGTTTCCATTTTAGTAATTATTTTTGAGAAATGTGAATAATTATTATCAGTAGTGTGAAAAATATCTGTGCTCTTATCCTTGTTTGCCTGTATTCCCTTCCCTTGTTACTCCAGAGGAGCTTGTCCAGAAGGGTTTCGAGAGATGAACATTGTAGTGACAGTTATTTATGGTAACCAAATGTGGTGCTGGTACTTGTGCCCAGAAATCCTTCATGATGCAATTGTTACTGGATAATTAAAGCTGATACAGAAGGTGGTATATGGGCTTTCATCTTCATCCCAAACGAGCTATATGGGAGAGCATGGAAATTAGTCTGTATCTTAGCCAGACTTCAGATACACAAAATTACCAAGATGAAATGGTCTCTCTTTTGGTTACAGGAAATAATGATGTACTTATCATAGAATCATAGAATGTTAGGGATTGGAAGGGACCTCGAAAGATCATCAAGTCCAATCCCCCTGCCAGAGCAGGAATGCCTAGATTATGCTACACAGGAACGTGTCCAGGCAGGTCTTGAATGTCTCCAGAGAAGGAGACTCCACAGCCTCTCTGGGCAGCCTGTTCCAGTGTTCCGTCACCCTCACTGAGAAGAAGTTTCTTCTCGAGTTTAAGCGGAACCTCTTATGTTCCAGTTTCAGCCCATTACCCCTTGTCCTATCATTGGTTGTCACCAAGAAGAGCCTGGCTCCATCCTCGTGACACTCACCCTTGATATATTTGTAAACATTAATGAGGTCACCCCTCAGCCTCCTCTTCTCCAAACTAAAGAGCCCCAGCTCCCTCAGCCTTTTCTCATAAGGGAGATGCTCCACTCCCTTAATCATCCTAGTTGCCCTGTGCTGGACTCTCTCCAGCAGTTCCCTGTCTTTCTTGAACTGAGGGACCTAGAACTGGACACAATATTCCAGATGGGGTCTCACCAGGGCAGAGTAGAGGGGAAGGAGAACCTCTCTTGACCTACTAACCACCCCCCTTCTAATACACCCCAGGATGCCATTGGCCTTCCTGGCCACAAGGGCACAGTGCTGGCTCATGGTCATCCTGCTGTCCACCAAGACTCCCAGGTCCCTTTCCCCTACACTGCTCTCTAATAAGTCATTCCCCAACTTATACTGGAACCTGGGGTTGTTCCTACCCAGATGCAAGACCCTACATTTACCCTTGTTATATTTCATTAAATTTTTCCCCGCCCAACCCTCCAGCCTGTCCAGGTCTCGCTGAATGGCAGCACAGCCTTCTGGTGTGTCAGCCACTCCTCCCAGCTTGGTGTCATCAGCAAACTTGCTGATAGTACTCTCTAGTCCCTCATCCAAGTCATCGATTAATATATTGAATAATACTGGTCCCAGTACCGACCCGTGAGGGACTCCACTGGATACAGGCCTCCAACCAGACTCCGCCCCATTGACCACAACTCTTTGGCTTCTTCCCCGTAGCCAATTCGCAGTCCACCTCACTACCCGAGAGTCTAGACCACACTTCCTCAGTTTAGCAGCAAGGATGCTGTGGGAGACTGTGTCAAATGCTTTACTGAAGTCAAGGTAGACCACATCCACCGCTCTGCCATCATCTATCCACCTTGTTATATCCTCGTAAAAGGCTATGAGGTTAGTCAAGCACGACTTCCCTTTGGTGAAGCCATGTTGACTGTCTCTAATGACCCTCTTATCCCTGATATGCCTTGAGATGGCACCAAGGATAAGTCGTTCCATCACTTTCCCAGGGATGGAGGTGAGGCTGACCGGTCTATAGTTACCCGGGTCCTCCTTCTTGCCCTTTTTGAAGACTGGAGTGACATTTGCTTCCCTCCAGTCCTCAGGCACCTCTCCCGTCTCCCAAGACTTGGCAAAGATGATGGAGAGTGGTCCACTTGTCATGTTTTCCTCACTTCAAACAGAAAGCACTGTCCTATTTCTGCTTTCAAGAAGATACATGAAATCTTCCATTGCGTACTATAAATTTTAATGGTTAAGAGCGATTGCTCGTAGTTTGCTTCTGATCTTTGTCACGTGGCTGTCGCAATATGTAAGTAGATTCAATAAACTTGAGTGATCAATCCTTACAAATATTACCCATATAGATTATAGAGATACATCCTGTACTATATACACAAAATACTGTATTTTGAGGGGCCTGTGTCAGCCTCTGCATTTGTCCTGTTCTCCATGATGCCTCATTCCTCTATTTTCTCATCCTTTGCAAAATTTTGCTTGCTCTGCTCTATCTCTGTGGACGACCTTTTCTTTTTACATTCTCTCCTGACACGTTTACTCTTCTTGCCCTGTTTTCGTACGCTGTATCAGTCGTGAGCCCAGTGGTTGGCTGCTGGCCGGTCCTGCGCTGTGCAGCTCACTGTGACTCGAGCTGCTGGCTGGTCAGTAAGGTAAAATGCCTGGTATGTTTTCAGGACTCTGCAGAAGTCTACCCTTATATCTCGGGGAGTCTGGCAGAAAGGATGTGTATCATGGTCGGTTAGCAGTGATGAAAGACATGCATATCAAAATTAATTCCTCTGGAGAGAACTAGTGGCTTGTTCACCACTTCAGTCTCTCCGAGCTCCCATATAGACCTTTGTGGCTGCCTGTGGAGTGGTTAATTAGTTGCATCTGTCAAAGGCAACTATTTGCAGTTCTGAAGTAGAAAGGGTACCACTGCAAAAGTGATTTTTATTACGATCAAAGCACTTTTTCTGGGATCAGCTGTGTTTTATTGCCCTTATAGTTCACATACTAATACTGTGCTTTTGCTCAGAGCATACACAAACAGCACAGAATATAATTCTTGTTGTGCATATTTTCTCAGACCAAGAAAAGATGTTGTTTGCTTTAATAATGCTGTTTAAATTAGAGCATTTTGATAGATGCTTCATCAAAAATCTAGGTGAAGAACAACTGTCCAGTGATGTGATGATAATATCTTTAGCCAGTTACCTAATATATGTGAATTTCTGTCTGTTCATATTTAGCAACTGTAATATTTCATGGTACTTCAGTGATATTCAGAAAAACATGTATCCTGCCCAACTAATGCACAGTATGCCTATATGCATATCTGAATTTCCTTCTGCACATTTTTCAGCTGCGTATGCATCCAAATTGCTAGTTTGTGTTCTGGCAGAGGACTGGAATAGCTGTGAAAACACCTGTTAAATACCGATAGGAAACTCCTTTGCAGGCGATGTGCAGCTGTGGCTTTCAGTACTGAGAGCAAGTGCCAGGCCTGGCTCATTATTCTTTCAGGTTTAGTAACACTTGGAGGGAGGACAGAGTTACCTGTCTCTGCGGTGAGGCGCGTGCACAGAGAAACTCCCAGCGGCTACACGGTGATGAATGGCTGGGTCTTGACTCGTAGTTTTATTGGCTTATTAGTGGCAGCAGTTCAAATGAAATTACAGCTATTATGCTCCATTGTAAGTACTAAACAATTCACTTCTGCTGAAATTCCTACTGATAGCTCTGCCTGCCAGCATCTATTTTCCGTGTGTGTATGGATATTCAGCAGAGCGTAGGGCAGAATAAATTACTCTCTCGGCAATTTACTGAGTTGTATGAAAGTGAGAATAAAAGCTTTACAGCAGGAAAAATAAATCCATGTTCTCTTTCTGTCAGCTGTGTGGAGAAGCTAGTAAAGTAACAAGGTATGTGATCTCATTTGGTTTTTTTCATTGTTGGAAAAAAAAATAGGGTGTGTAAAGAATTTAGAACTTCTGCTACTGTTTAAAACACCTTTTTCTCTTGTGCTGTTTCTCTGTGGAAAATGATTTCGCTTCATCAAGCAGCCTGTCTACCCGTCAATCCTTCCCAGGGTCCATATTGGCTGCTTTAAATGAAGAGCAGGAGTTGCAGAGCAAATAATCTGGGTGTATTGGGAAACCTGCTGAATGAATAGAGTAGGGTGCCTCAAACGAATGCCCCGGCTGAAGGCTGAGGAGAATTCAACCTTTTTTACCATGTGTTTGGAAGGAATAGACTGAAAATGCAGTATGTGTTGGCTCTGCACACTGGAGCCAGCAAGTCTCTGTCCTGGTCCTGTTCACAGGACGTGGTGGGCAGGAAGGGCTGGAGTTACTTTAATAGAAAAGGTAAAAACAAAGAACACAAGTGCATTAAAAAAAGCTTTGGTAGTTCTGCTGTTCATGGAACGTAGAGTTAAATGACAGGCAAAGTTTCTGTGCTTTGCAGTTTTTCGATGTATACAAGGAAAAACTTGTTGCTTGGGGATTTGCAGACCTGACTAGAGATACACTGAATAAATTGTGAGTTAGCAGTCCCTCCTATGATGGTTTTGTAAGAAGTGTTCACCGCATGGCTTTTAATTGAAGTGGATCCTACTTAATGATAACATTGGACTTCATGGAAGACATTTGCATGAATGGTGACATGTGAACATCTACCAGTGGAAGGTAGGGTTTGAATACTGCCAGGGAGGTGAAAATTCAGTCATCTGCTAAAAAAAACAACGCCCTATCAGGTGATAATAATCTGCCAAGAATTTTACTTAGGTAATGAAAATAACTGTAAGAATGCTTGCATCTTAGTGGGATTGTTGGAGTGATACTTTCATAAAGCTGTTTTTTTTGAAAAAAAAGGTTTTAATGTTATACAGGCATTATTAATTTAAATATCCAGTAGACTGACGTTTTACTAATCTTTATAGTGTCAGCATCAAAACAGCTTTCCTATTCAAAAAGAGCCAGAATATTTTTCTTACATTAAAATAGACACATGCAGAGACATGGTGGGACAGCTCACATGACTGGAATGTGGTCATGGGTGGCTATGTCCTTTTCAGGAAAGACAGGCCAGCCAGGCGAGGTGGTGGAGTCGCTCTTTACGTGAAAGAGCAACTACAATGTCTTGAATACCATCCAGGCATGGAGGAGGAGCAAGTTGAGAGTGTATGGGTTAGAATTAAGGGGCAGGCTGGCAGGAGAGATACTGTTGTGGGTGTCTATTACAGGCCACCAGATCAGGGTGAGGAAGTTGATGAGGCCTTCTACAGGCAGCTGAGAGCGGTCTCACAATCACAGGCCCTGGTTGTCATGGGGGATTTTAACTTCCCTGATATTTGCTGGAAGGACAACTCAGCCAGCCAGCCACAGTCCAGGAGGTTCCTCCAGTGCATCGATGATAACTTTCTGATGCAAATGGTGGAGGAGCCGACTAGGAGAGGAGCACTGCTGGACCTCATCCTCGCTAACAAGGACGATCTGGTTGAAGCAGTAAAGGTTGAGGGCTGCCTTGGCTGCAGTGACCATGAAATGGTGGAGTTCAGGATCTCATGTAGCAGAAACAAAATAGCAAGCAGAATTGCAACCCTGGACTTTGCCAAGGCAAACTTTGGATTTTTCAAGCAATTACTCGAGAAAATCCCATGGGCAAGGCTGTTTGAAGGTAAAGGGGCTCAAGACAGTTGGTTAGCGTTCAGGGACTGCTTCTACCGTGCTCAAGATCAGAGCATCCCGACACGTAGGAAGTCAAGGAAGGGAGCCAGGAGACCTGCGTGGCTAAACAGGGATCTGCTGGGTAAGCTCAAGGGCAAGAGGAGAATTTACAGATCTTGGAAGGCGGGGCTGGCCACTTGGGAAGAATATAAGGCTGTTGTCCGAGGGTGTAGGGAGGCAACTAGGAAAGCAAAGGCCTCCCTAGAATTGAACCTGGCGAGAGGGGTCAAGGACAACAGGAAGAGCTTTTTCAAATACGTGGCAGATAAAACTAACACCAGAGGCAATGTAGGCCCACTGATGAATGAGGTGGGTGCCTTGGTGACACATGATACAGAGAAGGCAGAGTTACTGAATGCCTTCTTTGCCTCTGTCTACTCTGCCGGAGGCTGTCCTGAGGAGCCCCGTTCCCCTGAGGCCCCAGAGGAAGTCAGGGCAGTGGAAGAGTTTGCTTTAGTCGATGAGGACGGGGTTAGGGACCAATTAAGCAATCTGGACATCCATAAATCCATGGGTCCAGACGGGATGCATCCACGGGTGCTGAGGGAGCTGGCTGATGTCATTGCTAGACCACTCTCCATCATCTTTGCCAAGTCTTGGGAGACGGGAGAGGTGCCTGAGGACTGGAGGGAAGCAAATGTCACTCCAGTCTTCAAAAAGGGCAAGAAGGAGGACCCGGGAAACTATAGACCGGTCAGCCTCACCTCCATCCCTGGGAAAGTGATGGAACGACTTATCCTTGGTGCCATCTCAAGGCATATCAGGGATAAGAGGGTCATTAGAGACAGTCAACATGGCTTCACCAAAGGGAAGTCGTGCTTGACTAACCTCATAGCCTTTTATGAGGATATAACAAGGTGGATAGATGATGGCCGAGCGGTGGATGTGGTCTACCTTGACTTCAGTAAAGCATTTGACACAGTCTCCCACAGCATCCTTGCTGCTAAACTGCAGAAGTGTGGTCTAGACTCTCGGGTAGTGAGGTGGACTGTGAACTGGCTGAGGGGAAGAAGCCAAAGAGTTGTGGTCAATGGGGCGGAGTCTGGTTGGAGGCCTGTATCCAGTGGAGTGCCTCAAGGGTCGGTACTGGGACCAGTATTATTCAATATATTCATCGATGACTTGGATGAGGGACTAGAGAGTACTATCAGCAAGTTTGCTGATGACACCAAGCTGGGAGGAGTGGCTGACACACCAGAAGGCTGTGTTGCCATCCAGCGAGACCTGGACAGGCTGGAGCGTTGGGCGGGGAAAAATTTAATGAAATATAACAAGGGTAAATGTAGGGTCTTGCATCTGGGTAGGAACAACCCCAGGTTCCAGTATAAGTTGGGGAATGACTTATTAGAGAGTAGTGTAGGGGAAAGGGACCTGGGAGTCTTGGTGGACAGCAGGATGACCATGAGCCAGCACTGTGCCCTTGTGGCCAGGAAGGCCAATGGCATCCTGGGGTGTATTAGAAGGGGGGTGGTTAGTAGGTCGAGAGAGGTTCTCCTTCCCCTCTACTCTGCCCTGGTGAGACCCCATCTGGAATATTGTGTCCAGTTCTGGGCCCCTCAGTTCAAGAAAGACAGGGAACTGCTGGAGAGAGTCCAGCACAGGGCAACTAGGATGATTAAGGGAGTGGAGCATCTCCCTTATGAGAAAAGACTGAAGGAGCTGGGGCTCTTTAGTTTGGAGAAGAGGAGGCTGAGGGGTGACCTCATTAATGTTTACAAATATATCAAGGGTGAGTGTCACGAGGATGGAGCCAGGCTCTTCTCGGTGACAACCACTGATAGGACAAGGGGTAATGGGCTGAAACTGGAACATAAGAGGTTCCGCTTAAACTCGAGAAGAAACTTCTTCTCAGTGAGGGTGACGGAGCCCTGGAACAGGCTGCCCAGAGAGGTTGTGGAGTCTCCTTCTCTGGAGACATTCAAGACCTGCCTGGACACGTTCCTGTGTGGCATAGTCTAGGCATTCCTGCTCTGGCAGGGGGATTGGACTTGATGATCTTTCGAGGTCCCTTCCAATCCCTAACATTCTATGATTCTATGATTCTATGATTCTATGACAGTGATGTAACTGTTCTCAGATGCATACAGTTTTTTTAATTAGGTCAAATATTATAATGTCATAAAGCTAATCACTAGAATTAAGGTTTCTTCTTGTGAAGAATGCTTTTATTATGGAGGCAGTATAACACTTTTGCCCTTACTATTGATTTTTTTTTTTCTTGAAGTACTTGAAATTTGCAGATCACGTAAGTGTATCTTTTTCATAGCAACTCAGAGTCGCTTATAAAATTCTTCTGTTTGATAGACAAATCAGACTTGCCTTTTTTTCCTCTTTAAAAGGCATTGCTTTGATATTTAATGTGCACAAACCTGTGACACTTATAATAAAGCAATATGCGAATGTCAAGAACTGTCAAATATTAACGTTCTAACATGCAGTGTCTGAATAAAATAAACTCAGTTTTGTTGAAAAACAAAACCATAAAAAGTTGTGTTCTGAAAAGGTTTTATTTCCCTCCAAATTTTTTTTTTGAGTAAATGTCTTAGTATACTACAGGCCTTATTAACCTAAGCACATTTCTAAGAGTTGTAAGACCTTGTAAATGGTTTTTAAGACCTGAGATCAGGTTGGAGGAAAAAAAAAAAATCAAGTTATTGATGTGTTTTCCAAATGTGGATTCATGTGGAATCCATTGTCTTGGCTTAAAATGCTTCTTTCCCCTTTCCTAGTACTTCAGAAACTTTGCATTATCTCACTCTTCTGTTGGAATTATAATTCGTCTTTTGCAGCATAACTAGACCTTAAATTCAGAGAAAGAGTCACTGAACTCATTACCCAAATATCCAAAGCCAAGAGAACCATTTTGCAAAACAGCAGTTTCAAATAAGTTTAATACTTCAGTTCTGGTGTTTGCAAAGGAACCTGAAGGAAGATAATTTTCTTTCATTCCATAGCAAACACACGTAAACTTCTAATGAAATTGAGTAACTAAGGAACCGACAGGCAAATTTGTCCACTCAGTGCAATCAACACGCTTCACAACAACAAGCTATTAGCAAGCAAAACAAACCAGCCTTGCCATGGATAACTTTCTGTTAAAGCTAGAAAGACAGAGAAGGAAAGCGAGAGGAAAAAGAAAGATCACACCCCTGGTTCCGGCGAAGACCACAGCACACACAGCCATCTGCCAGTGGTGGGCGAAGAGCGCCCAACTGCCCGGGCTGAGCGCCTCTTATACAGTCAAGTTCCCGTCACAAACACAGACAGGGGCCAGGCAGGCGGCTCAGCCTGTTTTGAGACATTTGGTTAATCCCTGACAAGGACAGAAGGTCAGAAAATAGGTTTCCTGTTGAGGATTCCAAGATGTAAAAGAAAGTAAACAACGAGCAAAATGACAGACTAGTCCTTTTATTAAGGTTCTTTTACAGCTTCACTGTGAGTGAAGTTCTTGGTAAAGTTTAATACCGCAGTGGATTCCACTGGGTAGCTCTGGTTTAGGTCTGTGCCACCCGCAGGGGGGTTGAAAACACCCGTGACAGTCATTCTGCTCTAGGACTTAAAGCTAAAGTTCTGTAAAATCCAGTGACTTTTGTTTTGTCTCCCAAACTTTGCTTTGAATTTTTGGGTTTTGGAATCAAAGGGAGGTTTAGAGAGCTGGGACTGCTTAGCCTCGGGAGGAGAAAGCTCAGGGAGGTGTACAAGCACCTGATGAAGTGGCCAAATCTAACAAAGCCGAGCTCTTCTCACTGGTGTCCAGTGCTGGGCAAGAGGCAGTGGGCGTGGGCTGAAGTATGGGAAGCTGTGTTTAAATATAAGGAGAAACTTCTTTCCTTTCCACCTGAGGGTGATGGAACACTGGAACATGTTGCCTAGAGAGGTTGTGGAGTCTTTATACATGGGGTCCTGAGCAACCTGCCCAAGCAGACCCTGCCTTGTCCAGGTGGGTTGGTCTCGATGTCTCTGGAGGCCCCGTCCAACCTTAGCCATCCTCTGAGTCTCTAACTCACCCAGAGCAAACACATGTGAAACCCGGGACAAAAACCATACTGCAGACTGTGTTGACCTGAAGCTAAATCTACCTGTGATACCAAACTTTCCTAATCCTTTTACTCATTGATCTAAGGGCTTGTGATGCCATTCAGAGCACTGTTTTATTCTGTTAGGACTTCACTCGGCTGCATTTGGAATGAAAGCCCATCTTCAGAACAGCTGGTGACATTCGCAAGTGTCTTGCGCTGGTCTAGTCTTGCTCGTTTATATTTTTCTGAAACAAACCCCCAAAACTTGATTGATTACAGATTGGAGAGAGCAGTTGCTTTTCAAGAGGAGTTTGGTGCCATCTTGCGAAGTTTTGTTTTTGTTAAATCTAACAGTGCAAGCATTGTGACTGATAGCGATATGAAGAGACAGATTTTGGCAGGATGCTTTGCTGGAAGTGGCTGCCAGAAAACCCCACACAGCAGGAGGATGACAGGGTGTGTATTTTCTGCCTACCTGGATCATGGGTTTCCCAAGGCTTCCGGTTTGGCTGTGTTTGATCTTGAATGTCATTAAAAATTCAGATAATAACCACCAGAATGTTTCAACGTACCTCATGTCAGTTTGGTGTGAACCGCTTCTCTAAACTGCTGGCAATTTTCATTGCATCCCTCACTAAAATTGAGAATCCCCAATTCTATGATCTATTTTTAGAGATGTAAATTCTTAAATTCAAGTTAAAGAATAAAGCCATTAATGCAGCTAGACTCTGCAGCACCTTTAGTACCAGTTTGGTTAATCTGAAAAATGTCTGGGGAAAATAAGCAGAAGTGGTACCGAGCTATCTTTCTCTCTTTAGATAAAACAAGAACTTGTATATACTTAAAAAATATATCATCTGAGAAACTTAGATTTTGATTGAGAATGGCAGTATTTGGACCCATTTTAAGAAAAGTTGTATGGGAATAACTTTGTGAGAGAAGAATACATGGCTTTCTTCTGTAATCACTGCTTTTAATTTTCTTAATGCACTTTCCGCTGTTGTTTTGTCTGAATACATTTTTATTTTTGTTCTTCCAGACAGGATCCTGCCACAAGCATTTTTAAACCAGCCATTAATAGCATAGTTCACAGTTGTTGCTGCCAGTGCTCGAACACAAATACTGCATTTGTGTTCAGAGGAAAAAGCAAACATCAGATCTTAATTATGTGCCTCTGTGCTGAAGTGATCTGGCATGAGGAGTTTACAGCAGTATCGGTGAACTGTAGGTCTTTATCAGGATCACCAGCTGTATGGTTTGCATTGGGGTGAGGGTTTGTCCCACTTTTTTTGCTTGTTTTTAAATGGCAGAATTGCCAGGGAAAGTTGGAGCTTTGTACGATTCCTTTATCCATAAGAAAAAACACTGAGAGACTTTTGCATTGAATGTTTAATCAAAATGATTGGATTTATTTGCAGACTGTTTGTAAATAGGTTTTCAGGGGCTTTCTTTATGGGATTTGGCATGAGTAGAGCAGAGATCAGAATTATGGAGTCCTGTCTTCGTTACCGTAACCTGCACTAAAACTTCTGTTCTGAACAGACAAATTATGTGAGGTTTGTCAGCTCTTTGGAGCATGGACTGAGTTTGTCACAGGAGGACTGTCTCTTGGCGTTTTTAGACATGTTTCTAGTGATGAGCTTTAAAACTTGAGAAATGTGTGTAGGCCACTCAGGCTTCGGATTGCTGATCAGTTGTTGAAAGCTTTTGTGAGCTGTCGTTCATGGAGCACTGGAATCAAATCATAATTCTACTTTCCATTTTGTAAGGTATGGGAGGCGCTGAACTTCAGCATGAGATAACTCATATGTCGCATGAAAGGTATGTGGCTGTGAGAGGCACGTACCCCAGCTAAGCACTTGCTTGTTTCAGAGCCCCGTTAGGGACTTGCACTGAGTTTTCAGAGCCCCACTAAGGGCTTGCACTGAATTTTCAGAGCCTCGTTTAAGGACTTGCACTGAGACAATTTGCAAGGTAACTAACAATAAGTGATTTATTGAAGCGACAGATACAAGGTTCGGAGTTGCCGTTGATAAATTCACTCTCTGCAATAGCGCTAATATACGATACTAATGCTAGCAAAATACTATCCCAGGTATTACACACCAAAAGGTGGAAGCACAATTCTTACCAAGAAGGCGTCCCTGTCTTGGGTGAAGGAGAAGGAGCACAGCCTGTCGACTGCCTCTTCCTCTTCTGGGGTCTTCTCCTCCCAACGACACATACCCTCTATGCTCCTTATATACTATTGTAATAGAGGCTGTACAATGTTTGTTCATGAAAGCTACCTGAGAAGGAAGTGATAAATCTCGTGGAATGCTAGGGAGTGATAAATCTTGTGGAATGCTAGGGAGTGATAGACCGCAGTATCTGGCCAAAGAACTTATCCAAATAAGGGGGAGGGAAGGGGAATTTTACAACTACAGGAATTAATCAGCAGGCCACCTGATGAAGATGATGAGCCTTCCTCTTCAACGACCACCAGGAGGAAGAAAAAGACCCCCTAGCAACAACAGAAGCATGCGCAGACCACCAGTAACGACGTGGTGTCCGGAAATACCACCCGGAGCTTATAGACTCTATAGACTATAAAAATTGCCGTCTTGTTGCTAACGACTGCGAGCCGTTGGAGGAGCTGAGGCTCCCCAGCCGCCCAGCGCTGTTTTGCTTATCGCTACTTGCTGATTATCTTAATTGGCAATAAAAACTTTGACTATTGTCTCAACCTGGAGTTTGAGTCTCCTCAGTTTGTAACACTATCTTTCACCTCCCCGCCCCGGGGTGGCATTCAGCATGATTTGAGTGAAGAGTGGGTGACTATAGTCATATAGGGATATTAGGGTAAAAATTTCCACTCTGAGCCCCGTGGCCTTCAGGATTTTATTTTGCAACAACTTATCCATGTGCAGGCTGGTTCACATCGTTAGTTTTCCGTGCGACCTTGCTCCTTAGCCAAAACAGGGCCGTCCTGTCATCACCAGACTCCCTCCTTCGGCTGGTTCTCACCGTGTAGGCCTTGTTTTCCTCCGTTCTCTGGGTCAGCACAACAGATAAGCGAACACCTGCGTTCAGCAAGTCTGAAACCCTCAAGCTAAAATATCACACTCATATAAAGACATTTATTCTTTGCAAAGGACTATAAACACAAGTTCTTTATACGTTAACATAAGAAAAGTCACAAAGTACTAGTACGTGTTGTGGAGCTTGGTCAGGTCTCATTTCTAGAAACAGGAATAGAATTGGGCTTATGTGAGTTAAGTGTCAGGGAATGCTCAGAGAGCACCCAGCAAGGATTCTGATCAAATCAATGCTCAGAATAAATCAAGTATGAGCTAAGTCTAAGAACGATGGTACGTCCTGCGGAACTCCAGGTCCTTATCAATGGAATTGTGACAAATAAACCAGGGATGTTGTTACCTGAGATGCCAAGTTTTGCAAATTGTACCACTGCAAAAGTAAAACTTCAGTCTGCTATTTTATAGGTCTAAATAAATCCGCTTGCGCTTGTTTCTCATTTTAAAATCTGGTCTTCTGACATACTAGTATTTTGTTTTAGTTTGATATTGTAAACAGTTGAGATGATTTTTAATTATTTTGCAATATATTTGACTGAGAACATGAATCTGACACAGCTGGCAGTGAACAGCAGAAGATTTAGATGACTTGTCCCTCTTTTCATGTAAATGGAAGTTATTTATTCTTTCAGTTAGAAGTTTCGTTATAATCTAAAGACTCTTGTTAAAACGTTGGCTGAAAGGAGTGTTACAAGCAAGATGTTTTCATTTTATTTGTAGCTAGGACAGTTTTGTTAAATGTGCTGTTGTGCCAAAGCCAGAGAATTAGGTGCTTTTTTTCCTTCAGTGTGAAGTCGAGTCCAGCAGATGGAACTTTCTTAAGTAACCAACATTGGTGACTCGGAGAGATAAGTGCTCATTAATTGTATTTTAAACTTTTGGAGATTGATCAGAAGAGAATCCATGTCCAAGATTCTTTCTAAAACATAAAGATACATGAATTTATTGTTGATCTGGACTGCAGAAAAGTATATGCCAATTGTTACTCACCTCTGAAAGGAATTTGGCTACATATGTTCCATTTTTGAGTACCAAAACCAAATTTATGACATCAGTTCTTTTTTTTTTTTTTTTTTATGCTCATTCATGCAGAGCACTCAAAGGAAGACCAAGAGGCTCATCTTTGCAAAAGATGGTGTTACTTTACAGTATGGACAATAAAGCTGACATGAGGGGACAAATTAAATACATCTTGTCTGGTTTTAATCAATGCATTTTTCTGTATATGTAAAGGACCTTTATTTTTAGCATCCTGAAATAAAGGATGGAAAAGAAATATCAAACCAAGTAAAAGGAAATTGCATGTGTATATATTGGATATTTGTGATTTAAGTCACTCGTAGACAAAGAACTTTGAGAAACAAAGAGAACTTGTACTTAAAATAAATAGCAATTGGGCAAGTGGAGGCATTATCAGTCCAGGAGCTCTTACCTGATTCAGATGGGATGCCAGCAGGATAGGTTTGGAAAAGTTAAAACCTAATTTTAATTTATTTTTTTTATAAATATGAGAGAGCATGTAGAATTGAGGGGTTTTGTTCTGACAAATCTGTTTTTCTAATGACAACAGGTATTGGAGCCAGCTCGTATGTAATGAGGCACAGCATGACTATGGACACTCAAGACTTGGCTACCCGGAGAGAAGTAGCAAGCACCACCCGAGGCAGCAGTACAAGCGGTTTGAAGGATCTGTGGATGATTGCTTTTCCTCCCGGTGTGAAAATTGGACTAACTTGAGGTGTGGAAAGCTTTCAAGATAAGATGACAATACGCTGACTTAGCATGAAGAGTGAATATATTTAATATTGTGTTCTTGAGAATAGTTTTTGTACGTCTGCCATCAGTCATCAGAGGCGTGCTTTAAAGAATTGGCCCGTGAGCATGGAAAGAAGACTGCTGGGGTGGCACTAGTTGGATTCACTCCAGAGGTCTGTAAGCATTGTGTATGACGTGCATTAATGAAATGCATGGCATACTTCTGAAAGAGAGGAAGCAATTTCCATATTTTTTTTCAAGATGTATGTATAATCCTATATCTTAAACATACATATTTTAAATTTCAGCATTGGAAGACTTTGCTGTGTTGAATTGAAGTGTATGAATTTTAATAATCCTAACGTGCGGTGTTGGGGGAAGCACACATGAGCAGTGTGAATCTGGAATCATTCCATGTTAATGACTGTGCTTTGTTCCAGTGGTTTAATTAGGGAACGGTGTCACATACTGCCAGAGAATATTTGGATTTATCTGCCCCTATCTGATGATCTTTTTGGCTTTAGTAACATATAGAAGTATAGTCCTCTTCTGAATGGCTTTGAAGGCATGAGATGAAAATATTATTCAAAGACGGGTAAAAATTAATATGTCCTTCTACAAATACACACAGTGAAGTTAACTGACCTGCTCAAGGTATATTAGCAAAGTGTGTCAGTAGTCAAGAGCATTTAAATTTCCTGACTCCCAGTCCCTCTCTTTACCTCATTTTTTTCCAGATCAGTCTACAGAATGGTGCTCTCACCAGTGACTCAGGCAGTCAACAGAACTGAAATATTGTGTATATATTTTTCCTACAATGACCTTTCTTCGTGTAAGTAACTTTAGGATTTTCTGGTTTGGGGTTTCTTTAGATGAGAGGAAGAAAAAAGGGAGTGAAAAAGATAGGCAGGCTAAATCTGGAAGAAAACTTTGACTTCTTATGCATATTTATACTTCAGAAGGAACTGAACATTAAGTTAACAAAATGAAAATGTATGTATATTTAAAGGAGATGATTATGAATAGAATGCCTGACTAACAATAATTGGTTTCATGTCTTGGGATTGGGGTCAGTGGCCAGGAAGAGTTCATATAACAGAGCTGTAAGAAATTTTATCATCTCTCTGGCTATCTTAAGCAAGAATTCCTGTTATGGCCACTTCAGATACGCTCATTTGCTTATTTACTTTGTGGGAGGTAAGGTTGTCAGTCAGTGCATTAAATCCATGCTTTCGACGCTTTATTTAGTTTCTGTAGCAGTGCTGATTTTTCTGCTGCACAGCAAATTCAAGTTGCTGTCTAAAAATTAAACTTTGAATCCTTTATGAATATCTGTGGAAGCAGGCCCTGTCTGACGTGAAGTTCTTTCAAAAACCCTGTTTGCCCAGGATAACATGTAAGAATATAGCTTTGTTTTGGAAAATTCCTGCTGTGTTGCTGTCATGTAAGATATTGCAGGGGATGTTCTAGAATGTACTAACGAAAAAAAAAAATAGTTATAATCCTGTGTTTTGTAGCCCTCTAAACTAGAGAGGGATTACAATGAATCAGGCAAACTGGATGCAGTGTTAGTAAGGATACAATGACCCAAATTGCATTTGCTGTTGAAATACTGTTAAAGATTGCTCTGTTTTCGTCTATACGGAAGACTTCAGACTCATCGAATTTGCAGCTAATTTTGCCAATGATTCCAGCAGATACAATTCCAGCAGATGCAATTTCAGCTACAAGATGTAGCACTGCTGGGAATTTCTGCTGACTTTTCCCCTTTCGATACCTGACTTAGGCTTTTCAGTATTAGTATTGTAGATGACTTCAGTCTCTCCTGGTTATGAATGTTTAATTCTATTTGTTGGTTTACTTATGTCTACTTTAATGTTAAATACATCCCTTCTTTTCTAACTGCTTCTTAGCAAACATTCAGCAGACCAAATTAACACCGAGAGGAACCAGTCCTTGTCACAACCACCTAACAAACCCTGCCAGCATATCTCGATATTCACCAAAATTGCTGCACTGCCCAGCAGAACCATCAGAATTCATTGATCTTACACATCCTGATCCAGCGTGATGTTGTTCCTCACCCAGCGCACTCAAATTCTTTACTGTTTCACAACAGTTGATTTTACTTACTTTAGTATTGTTTCAGTGCTACGGGTACTAACTCTCTCTTTGGTTTTTTTTTTTTTTTCTCTCCTCTCCCGCTGTCAGGTTGTTTGAAATAATTATCTAAAATAAGAGAGGTGTTTTCTGACCTGGTTTTGGCTTCCAGTTTGCTGCTGCTTTGTCAGTTCTGATACAAGTATTTTTTTCTGAAGTCCATTCTTTCTAAGTGTAGTCGTTAATCAGGTATTTTTGACTGGGAACTTGGTAGCCACTGTGGAGAAAGCCACAAAAAATGAGGTTTTCATGACAAATCTGTAGACCAAGATTTTTTCAAAGCTTGGAAGTGATCCTGAGTGCTTTAATTAACATTAACTGAAGAGCTTGATTTCTTAACATTACTCTATTCTCTTGTAACTCAGACAGTTTCATGTAGTATGATATGTTTACTTCAAAATGAAGCCATGAACAAGCATCAGAAACATTTGAAAGATAGGGTTGTAAAATGTATTACTTCAGAATTCAAAATTCACTGAGGCAAATACAATTTTCTCAGGACAAATAAACCTCTTGGTGGAATCACACTTTTTAGAAAAGCACTGCCTTTAACAACGTTATATAGCTTCATGTCTTTGTGGTTTTCATCATATGTTTAATAGCTTTCCAGTGCCAGACAAGCTAACACAGATGAACAAAGGCTGATATGTGCTTTTTGACAGCTTTGGATGAAGTGAGTGAAATGCAGCATAATTCGTATGAACAGCTTACAGGGAGACTTTGTTGTCATAGCTGTTACCACTCAGCTGATCTCGAGTTGTATCACCCTAACATCAAGGGCTGGATGCATTTTTTGCCAGATCTTCTTATTCTAGAAGTAATGTACAAGATAGTTGAGCCCTTCTCAAAAGAAATGAAATTAACATGGGAGCAGGGGGAAAAGCTGGGGAGCTTTCTTCCATGTATTACATTTGTGATCTATGACTCTTACATTTCTAATGATGCAATTTGTTAAAGTGCTGGTCCCTTTAGAATAGTGCTGGACTATCTGAAGCTTTATGTCATGCATAAAAATTGTCCTGTTTGCAGGTCATATTAATTTCAGTAACCTTTCAGTTTAATAAGACTTAATAAGAGACTTTTTACAAGACTGTCCAGTGATTGAACAAGGGAAAATGGATTTAAACTGAAGGAGAATAGGTTTAGATTGAATCTTATGAAGACATTCTTCAACACGAGGTTGGCAAGACTCTGGAATAAATTGCCCAGAGAAGCTGTGGATGCTCTCTCCCTGGAGATGTTCAAAGCCAGTTGAATGAGGCCTTGAGCAACCTGGTCTAGTTAAGGGCAGCCCTGCCCATGACAGGGAGGTTGGATTAGATGATCTCTAAGGTCCCTTCCAACCTAAGGCATTCTGTGATTCTATAATACTTGCAACATAGGTATCTCTATTTGTTATTAACCCATTCTTCTCAAATTAACCTGCCCAGGAGCATAATTTGTTACTGTGATCTCCTGAACACTTGAGCTTTTCAGCCTCTTCAGGAAAAGAAGCAGAGCCCAGCTTTTGTGCTCTTATTCCCTAGCTTAATCAAATATTCAAGTTAAAATTAAGTGAGCTCTTACACCCACCCCAAGTGTATGCTATTAACTGCTCCAGTACTTTCCCCAGTACCCTGGCCAGTGTGGTTTTCTGTCAAGCTGCATTGTCAGAGTTCAAGTCATCAAAACTTGCTTTTGCAGTTTCTGCTGCAGGATGTGGTTCCACAGTGTACAGAACAGTTCAAGTTAGTGCTGTGCTCCTTACTTCAGGACTTTACCCTTTCCTGACAGTAGTCTTGGCCTTTGTGCGACTAGGGACTGTGTTTATTCTGCTCAGGTTTAGTCACTCTTCTGTTGGTTCATATTTTTCTGAAGTGCGACGCAAAACCCTTGCCCGCTTGGTCAGTCGTCTTTTCCATGAGTTTACAGGGCTCTGCGCAACCGTAATCACTTTGCAACATTTTGCAATTGCAGACATCTCATGCGAGGAGCTACGCGGGTTTTTTTTTTAAATTTTTTCAAAGAAAGAGTGGTCAGCCATTGGCACAGGCTACCCAGGGAGGTGGTTGAGCCCCCGTCCCTGGAGGTGTTTAAAGGTAGTTTAGATGTGGTGTTGGGGGAGATGGTTTAGGGCTGCGCTGTGTAGAGCAGGGTTAATGGTTGGACTCGATGGTCCCGAGGGTCTCTTCCAGCCCGAATGATTCTGTCATTCCCCGAGGTCGCCCGGGCCGGGGGCTCGTCGCCCCCTGTGCTGCCAGCTCGCCACCTGGTGGCAAACCGCGGGAGGCTGCGCTGGCTTCGTCCCCCTGCGCTTCGGGGGGTTCCACCGAAGGGACCACTAAAACTTGTCTTGGCTTTACGGCTTTGTGCGTGGTGTGTGTGTATTGAAAGTAAATACAGAGCTTACTCCTCACAACTTTAACGTCATGTTAGAAAGTGGTCGCATTAAATCTTGCTGCTACCTTTTTTTTTTTTTTTTTTGAACAGCTTCCCCACAGTAGCAGCTGAAAAGCACTGAAACGGTTTTTCCAACTCAGAAAGCAGCTCTCCTGTGTTGGATAGTAGTACATGGTGAGTTTGCGAAGTTATTTTTTTTTAACTGTAGGCTTAAAATTCGCATAACTGTTTCTAAATCGCATTTTAGAAAATGTAGCCCTCTGTTCACTGATGGCTCTTTAGAATATGCTGGTGAATCAGTACCTTCAAAGTTAGCGAATAAAAGCTACAACACAGTTGAGATGGGAATAGGACAGCTGTTCCAGGGGTTCTCGGGACATTTCTTAAACATACTGTTTGCAATATTTTGTTCTTTTGGTGGTTTTTTTGAGTTTTATTACAGGATCCTTTTATTGTGTAACTTCTAGCTGTTATTTAAGCAGGGAAATAAGGTATAGTCTCAGTTTTTAATAAGCTGTTTGGTATGCTTCTTCACTAATGCAAGCCTTATACCTTCCCAAAGGATGCTGTTACTGAGGCAGTTATAATGTATGTTTTAATGACTACCACTAGTAAACTTATGCTTATTGGATGCAATTTAAAAATAAAGCGTGACACAGCTTTCCTGTATTTTCATAAGTTTGTATTCTTCGAAATTTGTAATATAATGGAATATGTGGTATAGTGCAAATTCAGCTTTTTTATGTGTAAATATAAAGCACAGGGGTTTGCATACACACATTCAAACCTGCCTCCTTCAGTGAAAACTATTACTTCATCATATGTTTAGAAATGTTGCCTTCAGTTAATGCTGTTTTGCTGTTGGTTCTGTTATGATGCTTAATTTTTAATGAAATTAAAATGTAGCTCTTTCTTTATTCTTGGACTATTTCACATTGAATTCCTCAAGGAACTGTGCAAGGGCAGCAGTAGGTTTGCATTAGTGTTATTTTTCGGATCGTGCACATTTTGCAGTCATTGAGGGTTCAAAGCCCATGACAGTTTAAATAAGGTGGCCATTTAAATTGTAGACCTGAGAGCTTTTCAATTTTTAATGCTTGATTTCTGAATAAGAAGATGCTAGTATAACTTGAGTTATTGAATGGAACATGGTGAATGCTCATGAAGAAGTAGGCTTTGCTGAGGTAACCTTGGCAGTGGGGCTGGTGGGATTCATGCCAGTTAATCAGTCTGAATGGATGAACTGGAATCCCCAGTTGTGCACTGAAACCTGGACATTGGATAATTATTGTGTTGGGGATAACTGGATAACAAGTACCAGATAGACAGGTTTTCTGTTTACTGGCAGGGACTGCCAGAAGGACATTCATTTTTCCAAAGCATATAGTCCAGCTATTAATCAGTTACATTTATTTAAGCAAGGCTACAGTGGCTTCTCAAAGCACTTAAAAACATCTTCAGACTGCAAACACAAGCAGCTTAAACTGTCAGGAAGTAGTGCTGCTGCTCTCGGAGAGGTAAATTTATATTCTCATTCTAACTAGTAGGTCACTCCAACCACTTAATTCTCCCTTTCTCTGTTGTAACTCAGCTCTTTGTGCACATGGTAAATCATTTCAGAGTGAGTGATCTTTAAAAGCAGTGAACTGGCTGATCCTGGTGTAAAAGAAACTAGAGAAGTTAGAGCTCGTAATGTGAATGATGGTTGATTTCATCATGTGAAGAAAGTGATATGGCTCGTTAAGTCACTTGTGTAGTCAACAACCTCCTAAGAACATGGTATAGTGATAAATCAGTACTAATGCTGCTCTTAAGGAAACATGTATTAGATAAATCACCTCAAAATGAGCTTTAACTGAGAGCTGGCAATTCAGTTTAAAGCTGCAACTTCTCAATTTTGGTATGTTAAGTCAGTGCCCGTGGAAGGCATGTCTTAAGCTCTGTCATCTTAGTCATCAAGTTTTACTCCTCACTACCCAAAGATAATTTTTGTTTGACCTTCCCAATACACAAAAGCAAATCTGAATTCTGTTTTTATTTGCTGGGGGAGAGGGTGTAGACAAACATATATGTTACACTGCAAGTGCTATGCATTATAGTTTCATTGGCCAGATTTTCCCAATAAACTTGTAAGTGTGATACCTAATGTAAAAAAGATCAAGTGACAGAACTGTCCGGTTCATTGGAACCCATGTAATAGGTCTGCCGTCCATTTTTACGGTATCTGAAGAATATTGACTATTTTTCATGCCAACAGCAAGTGCTAACTATCACAGGAGTGATAATGCAGCAAACCTCCATCTTTGGATGTGTCATGGGCATGAACAGAATGTATGGATCTTAAACTTTCACTACAATCACTTTTTTTCCTGAAGTACTTTGAATCCTAGCTACCACTAGATATAATTGCCTGTCCCAAACTTATTTTCTCTTCTGACAGTTATACATATAAACATCTCATTTTTATGCCATTTATATGCCATTTCAAAACAACTGATTGACCTTTATCTCAACACAAGTGATAAAAATAGTCTGTAAAGCTATTCTCATTTTACAATTCACTTTTTTTCTTTATAGTCTGGTCTGACACAGCTCAGATGAGATAGAACTGCTATGGGACCTCTCCCTGAGAACACCAAAATTATAACCATGACACGATTATGTACATAAATGTGTGTATATACGCTTACAAATATTTGTTAAATGTATTTCTGTATGCATATAGTATAGGTATTTTTATATATACATGTGTGTGTATGTATATACTTACATGTTGTTTAGTTATGGCTTGTTTAGTGTAGCAGAGTGAAAACTGATAGAAAATGGGATCGCTTTCTATACGGAGCAACTAAAGGTGGAATAATTACCAAAGCAGAGAAAGTTATTTAAACTGAAAGAAAAAGTTGGCAAAAAGCAAAAAGATATAATATGGTTCTAAGTGAGTTCTCTCAGGAAATTAGTAGAAAGCTATAAAACATTAGAGTGAGGTTTTAGAATTACACTGTAGGAGTAGTGAGAGTAAGAAAACTGCTAGTTTTAATTCAGAACTTGATCAATCTGAGCAGCGTAAGATTAAATAAGCCGTAGATCTGACCTGTAGCCTAGGAGATCCTCTCCCCAGTCCTGTTTCCTAAAATGAATAGTTTCAAGCACTACAAGATGGTGTGGATGTCATATAGAATTCACATGACATATGATAACATACTTAAGTGTGTTAATACAACACCTTAATGGACTGATCATCTTTAAATTTTAGTGTTCAGCGTATTTGTTTTGATAGTATTAGAGGACTGCTGGAACCACGTTCTAAAACTGCTCTGCAAAGTTGCCATAGCAATTAAATTGTAGAGTTCTATGGTGTTCCTTTCTTGGGTCTTAATTCTGTTGTATGAGTTTTTAAATAATTCTGTTGTACAATTTTTAAAATAAGCCAATGTTTCATATTCTGTCCTAAGTTTTCTGTCTAGTTAGAGAATATAACCAAATCTTCTTCCATTCCTGTGTTCCTTCCCTTAACTGTGCTAAAATACATCAACTCCTATGGATAGCTTGGATTCTTTCTGTCTGCCTGGATTGCTCATGTTGATTTTAGACGGCACAGGGCAGAGACAATGATGTCAAGAGGTCTCTAACTACTTGAGAATCTGCTCTAGCTCTATTTGGCAGCACTTCTAAGCTGTATTCTACCTAAAGATAATGATTGACAGGGTTGGGTTTTTTTTTGTTGTTAGTATTTTTTTCCCCCCTGTCTTCTGTTAATCCTTACAGTTCTCAATTTAGGCAGAACTTAATAAGGCAGCTTTGCTTAGACTCTTCCAGTTATTGTAGTTTTTCCCAGAGGCCACAAATTACCACACAGCCATGAGCTGCCAGTTTCTCCAGGTGAATGCTGTGGGATATGGTATCAAAGTCTTGACTGAAGTCAAGGTAGATAACACCCACAGCCTTTGCCTCCTCCACTGTGAACAGGTCACCTTGTCATAGAAGGAGATCAGATTCTCCTTTTCTAGCATTTGCAGTTGTGATCAGCAAACAAGTACTGCAATTTTTGAGGAATAAAAGCTGCTTTTCTCCATCAAAATGAGGAAATTTCTCCATGGCGACGTCAGAGAGAGGAATTCGTTTCCGAAACGTGGGAAGTGACAGTCACCAGATCCAAAATAGTACTGGCAGCATGTGGCCTCTGCTGTTGCCATGAGTCTCTGAAATGCCTGTTCCTGACCTCCTTCGAAGAGAGGCTCAACAGCTTCTCCCAGCTCGCTCAAGGCAGAGCTGGTATTGCCGTCCCTGCTGCGGCAGGCCTTCAGCCAAGATGTGGAACAGGGAAATGGGTCTCTAAATGTGGAATACCCTGTTGGAAGAAACCAGAATATCTAGTTACAGATGTCTTAGTTTTAGTCCTTCCCAAAATAGCATTGTCTTAAATACCTTCACTGAACAGAGAAAAATCTTTTTGCATAAACTTTGGATTTGGGAGAGTCTTAACCTAGGTAACGTTTTCATCTGAGCTCTGTAGTACATGCAGAACCTGCCATATGTGTACGTGCTCATACCTAGACTTACATGGGTGTCTTTATATGCATGTGCACACACACAAAGACACTTATAAATCAAGTGTGTAGTTATGAATCTTCCCAATCTGTTTTCCCAGGCTTTTTCTGAGAAGGAGTGGGAACTGGGTAGGATTCTGAGACTGACGGCTTGGAGAAGCTGTCTCTTGGCTCTGATCCAGTTTGTAAACACTTTCGTATTGTTGCTGTGCCAAATGTAAAACATGTGTTTTAAGAAAGTGACAATTGATGCATTTACAGTAAGGGCATTCTTATGTGTAAACTCTTACTGTTTCATTTTGAAGCGAAAGACAACGTGTCTGTGGTCATCCAGTGCCATTTTATTAATCCAAATGAAAAATCATGTACTCGTCCATTTGCACAAACTGTCAAAGTGGAGCTGATACCACGGTCCAAAGCTGATGGACCTGAGTCGGTTTGTACTGGCTGAAGATCCTCTCCTGTGATCTCGGCACAGTTCGATGTTGTACCAAATGCTTGGGCTGTTCACTCACAAAATGTGTTTTGTGCATAGATGCAAGCCTCAAGAAATATCTCAAATGTAGCAGTAGTTTTATATTCTGAGGTACTTACTTTTAAAATACTAAGAAGCATCTAGAACGACTTAAGAGCTTACATTATTTTATTTGTATTCAAATCATGTAGCTTAACAGAGGGAGTTGGATAAAATATGCTACTCCCTCCCCCTTCTCAGCACTGTACTCCACATGATTGGTTCACATGCTTGAAAGTCTTAATATGCTTAATCTTCTGAGCTGGGCGAGGAGAGAACAAAATTTACACAACTCCTGATGTACTCACAGCTGGTAATGAGAAGAGACTGGAGCAGTACCCATGGGCTGATCCGACAGCGGTTTTGGAAAGTGGTGAAGTAGTTGGTTGTTCTGCTACTTGGGCCTGAAGAACTGTCATTGCATAGGAACAAAAATAATCTTACAGTGAGCTGTTTTCAGATGGCTTTAGTTAAGATTTTTAAAGCCCATATTAGCAAAATGGGTTGTATCCTGACAGTCCCAAAGTGCTGATAACTGAAGATAAAAATGAAGATGACCTTCTCTATAAAGGCTGTAATTTTCAAAGCAAAAGATATTATCCCTCAGTTCAGGTTGTTCAAAAAAAAGACACACGTGATCATTCTCTGTTATGGTATTTTGCGCCGGTTTTGCAAAGCTTACTCTTTTTGCAAAGATTACTCTTTTCTATGAATTTTGAACTGTGATTGACATTGTGGGGCTTACCATCTGTGTGATAAAGGGGCATTTTCAAAGCTGCCTGGGAGATGAGAGGGCCACGGTCACAGACCTGTTTGCATTGTCTGGTGTGGTGTCTCCTTCTTTCACACTGCAAGTAGGAAAACCCCAGCAGGCCAGAGCCTTGCATGATCTGAGCTCTTGGACACAAATGCCGTAATCGTCAATGGGTTAATGAAGTTTAAGGCAATAATCTGTGAAAGGGACCAGATTTCCCAGTTCTCCTTCCACCCCTGTGGGTTATGCAAGGGCTAACAGTGATCGGAAGCTGTGGACTGTTTTCCTGTGGACAAGTAAAACATTGGGCATCCGAGCATTGCTTGGATGAAAGTGGCTGCAGAACTGTCAGAAACAAGTCCCTAAATAAATGTCCTTATAAGCCAGTTTGATATAGGTTTATTCGCTTTCGATGTATTATAAATAATGCAAATTTAACGTCCATCTGGACAGTAGGCTTTTGCCAACTGCTACCAGACCAGCTGCAAAATTCACTGACTACAAGCTATGCAGCTGCCACACGCAGTTGGTGCCAAGAAGGAGCATACTGCTGATGCTCCTTCAAGTGCTCAGGCTGGTATGCGGGGCTGGAAAACAGATTAACAAGGAGTGAGACATCAAGCAGGGAAAAGTAAGGGTTTACATATGAGCAGGCACCTTTGTTTTGAGAAGGTCACTTACAGAGAGAAGCCAGCTGAGATCTAATCACCTGTGCTTGCAGTGGCCCCCATGATTCTTGTTGTGTTACCTTGTTTCCTATTGTAATGCATGTTGCTGACATATTGTCTGCACTTTATGTGGTGGCTTGTAGTAATAAAAGCTACACAAATGCATGGAATGTTTGCATACCGATGATTTTGATGTCTCCTCCTGGATGCTTTTGCTTTTTGCTTTTTGTTTAGTCTTCCCTGGCTTGCAGGCTGCTCATCTGCGTGACAGAGTAGGCGTCCTTCCTTGGGGAGAGCTCCCTGTCCACACATTCGGACTGTTTCGTCCCCTATGGTTTTGGCCCCACTTGGCACTCTTAAATGTTGGTGCTCTCCTCCATTTCCTTGAGCAACTGGTCTGCTTTGTTTGTCACTCAGGATTTTGTTGACACTCTTTCTCCTGCTCAGTGTTTTGGATGCGTGCCGCAGTGGACCCGAAGATGCTGATGAGGAGCCTGGGGCTAATGCTCTGTAAATTGAAACCAAGAGCTCATAGCAAACGCAATTGAAACTCTGATGACAGGGGAGAATACAAGGTCTAAATTGGAGATGGATCCGGGATTATTGCAAGGGGTTTTTTCATTAAAAGGGTGTTCTTCACCTTCAGGGAGAGACATCCATGCTTTTTGACCATTGATGCTTATTAAATTGGCTAATATATTTAGATCTCTCGAAACACAAAGCCTGTGCTTTGGACACCCACTGTGCCTATTAGCTATACACAACAATGCTCAGTTACAAAAGGAATATAGTTTTTCTAATAAAGCGTTCAGCTGGACAAATGGAGTTATCTTAAATTGAAGGCATCTGATAGTCATGTTCTCCAGCTGCCTTAAGGTTCAGGGCAGGTTTTTAGCTAGCAAAAGTCATTGGATCTATGCAGGTTAATGAGGATCTGAGAAGCCAGGCATTACTCTGTTGTTTGGGGGGGGGCGTGTCTGGGTGATTAGGTGCTGCTCTGCTCATGTTGTTCAGCAACCCTAGCGCTGCACTTGGGAGTTTTCAAGAGCAGGAGGAACAAGTATCCTGACTTATTCCATCTTCTTCTGGACAACAGTGCGTGATCTGGTGGGAGTTAGTCGTCTTTTGTACAGAGAGCAGTGTGATAATACCTTAGTGGGGAGGGATGCATAAATGTGTACAGTTACCTATGAACTGCGTCCCTAGCCTCCTCAGCAATAAACTTTGTTGAAAGTCCTGGTTCTGGGAGGTCGGTATGATATTGGTGAGCGGTTAAGAAGTTTTCTTAATGTCAGTCACGTTAAACTGCATAAAAAAAGGGGATTTTTTTGAAGGGGGCTAGACTAGCATGCAGCTCCGGACGTTTCAGGTTTTGAGTTCAGCTCTTGGCTGCAGTGGTCTGGCTTTTCAGCTTGGCCCTGTTTGTGTTAAAATCCATTTTGTGAGAACAGGTGCTAACATTGGCTTGTTACTAGGTAAAGCTAATGAGTTGGAGACACCCATCATGACGGTGGGGTGGGTGTTGAAGCCCGGTAATGGATTTTGATGGCCAAAATGTGCCATTATGGCCTCTAATATGCACCCTGGAGGAGTTTACTGCAGCTGTAAAATAGGACTTTTAAAATATGAAGCATATTTCTAAGAATTTAAAATTAGCCAAAGATTGCTTTTGAAGAAAAGACTGCAATGTAAAGTAGCTAATTGTGCAATATAAGCCATAAACACCTCAGGGAAGCTCTTAAAGGACAGTTTTAAAGCTGAGTTCAGAAATCTACTGGACTTTCTTTTAAGTGTTCCTGCCTCTAGCAACATTTCTTTCAAAAGCTGACGGGCAGTGAGGAGATTGGAGACAGAACTTGGCTTCCATGAAAGGAAGTGGTAAATTCCCATCGACTCCCACTGCTGGTCTGTTTTCATAAAGCAAGGGGGTAGAGAGAAGAACTGGCAAGCACCAATGGAGTGGGGAACAGCTTTTGGGGCCTCAGGATGCTGCTTCTACATGGCTTTGTACAAGTTATTTTCACGTGGGTGGGGTGGGGCAGAAAGCATGCCTTGTTTTCCACTGCTCAGTTTTGCCTGTAACCTGTGTGGCCATAGGAACAAACACGATTGTGAGATTAATACATAAATTTGAGGAGAACGTGGCTTTAGTACGGCCGTTAGTTGGCCCTTCATCTATGTAGGGCCATTGGGGAGTTTTTGTCAAATTTTAGAAGGGCCGTTCTTTAATCAAATTGGTGGATTCTGAAGCTGCTCTTTTCCTCAGCCTCTCTGTTCATCAGAGTATACTCCAAAAATGAGACAAAGTCGTTAATGCGTACAGGTTTTTAAAATATTTCAAAGCTGACTAAATACATTCTAAAAATGGTTGCTGAAATTTTGCAGTTTGTAGTTTTATTAAAGTTTATTGATTTTTATATGTTACTCCTTAATTACAGTATTATTTAAAAGTATATTTCAAATTTAAAACTCCTTTCCAGTTCTCTTGAGTTCTGTTAGTGAGTGAACATTTTTGGACAAAATTTGTTCAGTTTTCATGTAATAAGTGGGGAAAAAAAAAACCCACTTCTAAATGAAGTAATGTGTATGATACTGAAATGTGTTGGGCAAAACTATCTTTTGAAAATGCTGACCAACATTGCTCTTTTAATGGAAAATTCTGTTTGCTGTAGTGTGCCAAAGTGATTACTTGACTTCTTTTCAGGTGGTCTGGGTAGTCTAAGATCATGGCTTTCCCTGGTCGAGCAATTTTTCTGATCATGATTGCGATTGCTCTTAAGGCTGAGATCTGGAAGTCACCCAGTTTGTTTGAATTCTTCCAGCCTTTCCTTAGTACAGCAATGCAAGGAACATCTCTGTGGAAATCATTATTCACACTCTTAACAGCTGCTGTGGGCATATTCAGAACAGAAATAAAAGTTATCGAAGCCCCTGTGATATGCTGGCTCTGGTGTTGGTGGTTAAATAATTCACCACTGGATTAAAGAGCTGATTTGACAGACTGGAGCAGCTATAGGGAATTGGCTGAGATATCGCCAGGGTAATTTTTACGCATATAGTAGGATTAATTATAAATCCCTATCAAGCTCCCTTTGGAGACTATGCAAGTTTCAAATGAGCCCAAAATGAGGCTGGGGATTTGGGTTGAGATTTCTAATACTACTTAAAGTATTTGGGAGTTCAAATCCTACTGAGAAGAATAGAAACTGGGCATCAAACGCTGTAGGTGGCTTGCAAATCACGGTTTTGAATTTTAACAGTAATCTCTTGGTCCTACTGAGACTTATAACAGGAGGTATAAAGGAAATAAACAGGGTGTCTGACCTGAGTCTGGCATCTTTGTGAAAACAGGCTATGCCAGAACACGTGTGAAAAAGTACAGGCACATCCACGTACTCTGCCTAATGGGTCAGCCTGGTTGGCTTCCAGTGATGTGCTGTCTTTATTACAAAATTACTGATCGGACAAAGATCTTTTACTATATTAATAATCAGTGCCTTAGGCCAGGTATCAGGTGGTTTTTATTATGGCAGTCTGTGTGGTCTCACATGCAACTCCGTGGATTTAGAAGTGGAGAAACTACTGTCATCTTAATTTGTTTTTCATATCGGGTAGCTGAGCAAACATCTTTCAGAGCTCTCAC
Source organism: Trogon surrucura (assembly GCA_020746105.1). NCBI lineage: Eukaryota > Metazoa > Chordata > Aves > Trogoniformes > Trogonidae > Trogon > Trogon surrucura. Next base: position 45,092,490 of record CM036621.1, on the reverse strand, counting down.
CTACTTCTTTTGCTAAGCAGTCCCGTTCTGCATTATTTCAGCAAATAGATTTCTGGCCAGAAATTGTTAACTATTTGCGTATGGACAATCCAATTAGTGTTAAAGCAATTGTGACCATTCTATCTTTCTTTTCTTTTTTTTTTTTTTTGAATTGCTGTAATCAACCACCCACAAGGAAGAAAACACTGTTTGATTTTTAGTGGCTATTAGCCCTGGAATGTGCTTCAAGGATTACATCAATTAGCACTACCTATGTATCATGATGAATTTGTATCCTGAAGGAAGCAGATAATGCCTTATCCTCAAAAAATATTTAATTTAGAAGAATAGAAAACAAAATTAAAAGTAATATTTCTTTTTTAAAAAATAATGCAGAACAGTGGAAAGTGCTGGCCTATTTGACTACATTGCTCAAGAGCCAATTGTGTGATGTGGCACAGACAGGGGACATTAAAAGATTTAACATCATGATGCTTTAGTACTAGTAAAATAAGAGCATTTTTTTAACGACTATTTTTTCTTTTTATCTTTATCCGTAGACTTGCATGAGAATCTCATTTTTCTTTAAGAGAATAGTTTTTGAAGTAAACTAAAATTAGTCTTGAAAATACACGTAGAAGGTGCAAAACAGGAAGACCAATAAAAGGAAACACAGATTTATTATTTTTATAAATTTCTTGATTTGGATGACCTGGTTCATGATCTCTTTAATTTTTAGTGTAGGCAGTGCAGTGGTTGCTGGAGCTTTGTATCTTTCTCGAGCTGTGCGCGCACCGTCAATTCGCCCCAGACCCTGGAAAATAGTTTAGCTCATTCATAGGTAGAAAGCTGAGAGAAACTAAGTGATTTGCTGAAGTGTTGGTGCACAGATGAGCAGAAGCTGGTGCCCTGCTCAATTTCAGCTCTTCCAGGCCCAAGATTCTTGTTTCTTTGCAGTACGTCAGCTTCTCCCTCCTGTCTCTCATCTCGTGTTCAAGTTTCAGGTAGGTGTGCTTTTCTCCTTGGGCTCATTTTTCTCCCTTCTTTTTGATATAAGGAGGTCCTTCTGAATATCCCTCAGCCTAAAAATAATCCTAAGATTTTTCTTAAACACACAGAGGTATTTACAACTCTCAAAACATGCTTGAAATGGTGACTTCAGCTGGCTTTGGTGTGAATTGGCGTGACACTAACTCTCAAAACCCAGAATGATTTCTTTGTAAATAGGCACCCGTTTAAGTATTCAAAATCTCAAGCTTGAAAATCTTGGCTTTGTCTAGATTGGGGGGAGAAGAAAACCCAACAACTTAACATCCTGAGGAGTGTCTCATGTTCCCTGGAGCGTTGGGGGCTAGCCCCTGTAGCAATTTCATTTTCAGCAGGCAGGATAAGTTCTGAGTTAAGTTTCTTCTTTAACTGTCTGTTCCTCAACTAACTCCACTCCAATTTTGTATAGCAGTGCCATGAAGTGCCAGGGAATTCAGCACTAGATGTGCATCAAAACTGCTCTGCTTGCTCTGCTGTTACATTCCTTTACAGAGAAACCACTTTTGGAGCATTTGCTTGCCCCAACTCTTTAAGCTCCAGATGCACACACAGAATTACCTTTTGGGGGACTGTGGTGAAGTTTGCACCTCTATATTGATCTAAATATGCTTTGTTACAAATAACCTTGAAGTTTAGTACTGTAGATGATGCACAACTTCAAAGGTAATCTGGGCTGTGTATTAAAAGGCATTAGTATCTTGTCAGCACAGTAGCATATTTCCAGACAATCATAATTAGTAGTTTATTTAAACAACATGTTTCGTAGCTCTACATTGTCATTTTATGTTGATTACCAGGAGCGAACTTTGAAATAAGCGGTGTTGCCACAGGCGCAAGTTCTGAGCAGTCTGTGCAGCCATCGGGTCGTCTGAACTGCACTTTGATGTATTTTTGCTGCCCTAAAAATGCAGTCTTCTAGTGCTGGCAGTTTAGAGGTCTGCTCCTTCAAGTGCTTGCTGTGAAGAAACTGCTACTCCAAAGATATTAGTAAGCATTGGGATTGCGTGGGCTTGGTGAGGCTGAGCCCACCAAAAAGGAAACCTTTGTGTGCTTTATGAATAGCTCCCAAGCTAATCTGTGCCGGGGCATAACAAAGTTGGTGGTTTGGGCATGTTATCAGTTTGTCTGAATGTGAAACTCAAAGCAAACCATGGAGAGCGTGAACACAGAATATGAACCAAAACTACCAAAACCAGAAGAAAATTTTCTACAACCCTGTGAGAATTGAAATTATTTTTTTTTCCTGCTGTTCTTGTCTGAAGGTGAAATGCATCAAGAAGCAAAACCTTCATAGTACCATCCTAATGAAGAGTGATATAGACATTAAAAATCCATTCTAAAATTGTAATGATCTGCTTTGAGTGGTCAACAGGACCACTGATGAAGGAATAGAGTCAAGCTTGGGTGCGGGGAGGAAGCTTCAACTATTTCGAGTGAAATGTGCTCAAGTTGTGATTCAGATTCATATTAGCTCACTGCGGTTCGATTTCTGGCACTGAGAGAATGAGAAACTCGTATTCTGGATGTTTCAAAGGTTGACATTCCAACTAGAAACTGGAATCACTCCTCTACTGTAGGTCCTGCAATTAACAAACAGCCTTTTTTTAATTAAAGAAGGCAATGTTATAATCCCCTCTCCCTTCTTCACACCTCTCCCTTATTAATTAGCAATTTGCATTTATCAAATATTCAGACATACTTAGGAGATGAATGAAAACTAGATACATGAAGAATCAATAAGCTCACTCATGCAGGTTTATCAACCACAGCGCAAGATTCACTTAATATGCCCATAGTGATTTAATAGTGAAAAATATTATTAATCAATGATTCATTTAATTTCTTTCTGAAACAAATTTAGTAATTGCACTGTGGCAACACAAAAGGCTCTAGCAAAGATTATATTGTATTAAGTGCTGACTGCAATCAGAAAGAAAAGTCTAGTCCCTGCCCCAAAATGCTTATAGTCAGTGTAGAAACTGCGGTGGGTGGGCAGAAAGCACAACAGGCGGTACTTAACGCAGATATCTTACAGGTGTTACGGCAGAGTATATGGAGTGATGTGGAGGAGAACAGTGAAATAGTTTTACCTCCTGTCATATGTAAAAGGCCATGTGGGATAAAGCGTGCGGTGGCTCTTCTGGAGGCGTAACGAGTAGGTAATGAAAGTTTGCATTGTCAAACAGGGGCAGAAAGCACTTGTCGTGACAGAATATGAGGTGAAAAAAGTAGAGTAAGGTTTGTCCTTGAAGGCCTCGAAATGTAGTGTTTTACCAATGTCCTTTCTAGTAAAAGTCAATCAAAGTTGAAGAGATAAACAAGATTAAAAAAAAAATAATAATTAGCCTTTCTTATCTGGGGATTGCTGTGTAGCTAATTGTCTGCTTTCCGAGTGTCCTGAAATTCCTGGGAAGTGACTGTCATAATCCAGTGTATTCAGAAGAGGGCAGCATCAACCTAAACAACAAGTGGGGAACACAGTTTTAGGAAATTCAGTCTAAACGGGAGACGTGAAAAGGTAATGTAAATACAATTGTTAAGTTTGTTAAAACCAAAATCGAGTTTGTATTCTGACAATAAGTCCATAATCCAGAATTACAGAAGCATTACATGTCTCTGCAATGCTGTGATAATATTAATCTGCCAATACATTCCTTAAGAGTAGTGGTTACTGCACCTTAGTTATGGCTATGACACCTACAATCCTCTAATTACAGATCTTTTGAGACAAAAATGGAAGCAAAATGAAAAAAGGGCCAGGCTTCAGTGCATTCTGTGACTGAAATGCTGCTGGAGTCCGAGCCATAGCTAATGCCAGCAGTGTGTCGGTACAGGTCGTGACACTTGCGCTCGACCCAAGGATCCTGGTTGGTGGGAAAGCTCTCAAGGACATCAGTTTGACTTTGCATCAGGGATTGAATCAGGTGCAAGACTTGGCCTAAACTGGGCAAATGCTCCTATAATTACATGATGGTCTTAGACTTAAGTGAACTTGCTCAAAGTTCTGACTGAACAAGGGCTGGACTGAGTCCAGTGTTCCTGGGTTAGCTGTTCCTCAGGTAGCTGCTTGTGACTAATAATGCTCCATGTAATAACGTAAATTCTGTTCCCACTGAATTGGCCCACATGAGATTTTACTCGTTTTACCACAGGTTTTTACTTTAACAAAGTACTTGCAAATATATATAAGTCCCACTGATGTCAGCAATGCTTACCTGTGTGTGAAGAGTTTTGCTGAGAGGAGAACTGCAAACCAAGTCCAAATCATTAGGTCATGACTACAGCAAGATAATCAGTCTAGACAGTGGCAATACATAATCTAGGAAAAACAAGTGTAGAAGCTTTTCTTGTAAGAGTTAACTGTTTCCTGAATCAGGACACGAGGAGATAAAAATGTACGTTGCGAATAGTATTGTCCTCCTGCTGACTGCGTATTTTAAGTGTCTGGGTAATTGCAGCTTTTTTTCCTGAATGTATTTATGGTTCTTTGGCTAAGGAAGGTGCATCATATTTCACTTAATTCCTTTCTTAAAGGCTAAAAGCTGGAGCATGTAAGCTGTTCTATTTTGTGAATCTCACGGTGGGTTATTTAACCTTGAATTATGTGTCAAAGTCCTGTTTCAGCATAAAGACTGCATACGTATATGCTTAATGAACAAGACCCTAAAGGTTTGTAAAGAACCTAAGTTTATGTACTCCATTAAATATGATCTTCACAGGCTAATTAGTTAGAAATTTCACCCTTGCTTGTAGTATACACCATTTTATGGTCAATAACAGTAAAATCTATGTAAACTGTGCTCTTTATTAATAAGCGTTATGTGCTTCTGGCTTTCAAATAAGGAAATGGATTACTTATTTTTCTCCTGTGACTGGACTGCTGGCATAGTAAAATCCAAGTTATTAACATTATGGATAGATTGCTTCATGTGAGGTATGAAAGCTGTACAGATAACTTTGTTCTCTTTAAAAATAAGGAAGCTCGTACTGCGAAGAAAACTTAGATCAGCGATGTCCAGTTTCAGACTTCTGGGAGGGCCTGAGGTCTCTGGGGATCAGTACTGGATAGGATGACTTTTGGCAGGTTTGGCTCCAACTAAGATTAATACTAATGAGAACTGGTTGTGAGCTACTTACTGTCAGATAGCTTCTTTCCGGGTTTTAGCGGATAATACCGATACCTCTACAACCTTCTCTACAAATGGCACTGTCGGCCTTGCTAAGCGAGCCACTGACACGGAGCGATGGCAGATGTGCAGCACCCTCCCCATCCCTGCAGGGGCCTCTCTGGGTTCGCAGTTGAAACAAGGCGGTGGGATGGATGATCTCTGCAGAGCTGTAAACTTGGGTGATAGAGGCTGTTGTTCCGCCAACGCGCGCAGAGGTGACCATCCTTTCTATTCCAGTCCAGGACCCCCTAGATGATGTGTGCTTCGAGGTTGTGTATAAACGATCAACTCATTTTAACTTCTCAGCTAATAGGATTTTCAGTTTAAGTCAGCAGAAAATACCGGTGACCTTATGTCTGTACCTCTTATTTCCCCGTGGAGTGCCATTACTGAAACAAAACGACCACTCATCCTGGAGGGACACATTCACTGTGTGCAGCAGCAGGCGGGTATGTTGTACACAAAGACCTACAAACACAGGGCAGAGAACAGATACATTAAATAAAGGTCTTGTGTGATAGTGGTCTCTTCTTTAGCCACACTCTGTAAAGAGATGCTGAAAATATTTTAATAATTTAGGTAGAAAATTCAACCCAGTAGTTCCTGTGGCTATGAAGAAGAATTTAGATTGCCTTTTTGGGTTACAAATGCAGTTGTTTAGCACCAAAGGAAGACTTTGGACTGGATGAGGAACAATTGCTTTTTTGCTAAGAGCTTTTCATATTGGCCCTGTCTGAAGAAAGCAGCACTTTCAACTGGTTATGAATGTAGTTTTGTTTAAAATACTAAGACTAGCACATAGTGCCTCTTCTTTCTCTCTCCAGAGATGTTTCCTGAGCACCAAACATGGTTCTTAGATATATGGAAAAATGTGTGAGCCAATATCCAGCTGAGAGGTAATCACTTCAACGCTTCAAAATGAGGCTGCTAGGTATGGGAGACTCCCTCTGTCCTGTGTATTCTATTCTTCCTTTTCTTTTTTAATAAAGTACAAAGCATCTTTAGAAGGACACCAGCTCAGGAAACTTTCCTTACCTTTTTCTGTCCTATAGCAGTTCCTCCAAAATACCTGTGCTGAATTAGCTCTGTGGGTCACAATTATTGCTGAGTTGGGAATGCTGGGAGGTATGAAGGATAACTTAACCTTGTCTAAGGTGCTTTTCCCTAAGCAGTGTTGAAGTCATTGGAGCCCCTGTGGATACTTTTTGCATTACTTCTTCACTAGGCGGTACAATGGCCAGACCAAGGCAGAGCTGACTCGTGCAGAAATAAATAGTTCATTCCTGTGTGCTTGGGCAGTGCCTAGTTGTGAAGCCAGACTTTTCCTTCCCCCCCACTCCCAGAGTTTAGGTCAAATTTGTGTCTGATCAGGTCTCAAACAAGCATCAGATATATCCAAGTGGTGACTAAAAGGGCCCTGTGTGGTAGATGGATGTATAATGTTCTGCAGATAAGGGGTAAATATTGTCCCACTCATGTCCTCTCCTTACTGTAGAAGTTTTTCTTCCTGTAAAACAATCTTACTCTGATAATTCACATATTTAGATGCACTCAGAGAAACGGCATTTGTTTTCCCAAACTCCTATGGCTGTTCCTGACCCTTTAATCTCAGTTACCTAGCCTTCTTCAAATTCTTTCCAGGCTGTGGAACCTAACTATTGAAGTTCTACTGTATTCCATATGCTACTGGAGTCACCTAGTTTAAAGAACATAGGAACATAGTACAGGTATAGGCAAAACACAACTTTCTTCAAAATACAAGCTTGGAATGGGTTATTAACTGAGCTTATTTTATGGTCTTCACTTTTAAAGGAAAGCTGCTGCTTCTAGAAATGTGTTTTGAAAAGTAAATCACTTTTTCTCTGGAAAAGTAACGGGGTGCGTTCAGATTGCAGAGCTGAATTTCCATCTACAGTAGAAATTATCTCAACGTGCTAAAACGTTGGGGCTGTGAGCTTAAGTGGGTGCTTTCGTTGCTTTATGTGAAAGCAAAAACCATATTGCTGCTTGGATGCTGGATTTCCCTTAGTAGGCAGCCATGATCTTGTGTTCAGGGAAACCTCAGCCATCAGCGTGTGTGCAAACTGCTTATGGTTGGCTGGTTGGCTTTGTTAGCAGAGACGACACAAAGACGAAATGATGCCTATATTGGATTGAGGTAAGAAGTCTGTATTACCACAGCTATATTGCTAACTTATGTTTAATTGCTCAGCATTTATGAGGTTCATAGTTTATTGTCTTTCTCGCCGCACAATAGGCTGGGCAAGTTAAAAAAGCTCCAAGTTTCAAAGGCTAGAGTTTTGGGTGCCTGCCAGCGCTGATCTGTTTAACAAACAGGCCGCAGGGTGCTTATTAGTAGGTTGTGGTTTGCAAACCATGAAGCCTGTGGGGCCAGATGCGCTGATCAAGTAGTGAATCTATAGATCAGTGAGCCCATTAGATGAAAAAGGGGAGCACCACTGTGTATAAGTATATTTTTCATAGAGTTCAATTAGGCTACCATAAATTATTCTTGTAACTCTCTCTGTTGACCCAGCAGTCTAAATATTAAGCATTAGTGTAAGCAATGTTTGCTCCAAATTGCTTCTGTTGGAATTTCCCGATGACTTATAATTATGTTGTACTCAGTAGTAAAAGAACAAGTGCCAAATTGCTCTTATTATTTCTGTTTATTTCAGTGTAACAAATAGTGCCTACTTGCAACTCAAGGTGCTTATATATTATTCATAAAAGCACGACAGAAACTGGCAGCGAATCAGCCACTGCGTAAGACCAGGTGATTAGCTGCTCTGAATCAGCAAGGTTCTGGGGAAGCCAAAATGAGTCTGTGAGTTTCCTGAAGTCAGTGGGGCCATGAAAATTTCTAGTTGTCAAGGTTCCAGCCAGAGGATCCTGCAAATGTTTCACCCCTTTAATCTTCCATCTTCAGTTGGAACAAATGAAGCAACAATCAATGAAACTTCAGTCATGAAGTTTCCGAGAGCAGATTTTACTCTTTTAATTACTTGAACTTCTGTGATGATTCATTTAATGGTTTTTTTTCGGTTGTTTCAGGCTATGAATCACTTGTGAATTCTTTCTGATAACTACTGCTAAAAGTAGTCAATTTTCGTGCTGTACCTCATCACTTGAGTCATGTGGCAAGGTTCCCTCTTCCTGACTGTGTACCTGCTGAACTTGTGGCACTTCCGCGGCTTGAGCGTTCCTAGTCCTGCTCCTTTCTATCGATGTTCTTGTGGAACACAGTCTTAATCTTATGCGTGCTTGCAAGGAGAAAGTGAAAGGTGTAACTCCACTAAACCATTCCTTTTTCAGTGCAAAAATCTGTGAATTCTATTTGTAGTGAGTGCCCAGTTATGATTTCAGTTGCTTCCTCCAGGAAAGATTGGTAGAAAAGAAAGACCTGAAAGAGTATTTTGCAGGTTGATCCAAGATTACGTACGTAATAAAGAGGAAAATAAATTAATTTCTGCAGCTGAGAATCTTCTGCTGAAAACGCTTAGAGAGACAGCACAAAACCAAAGTGTTCTCCTCTTGGCCTCTTTCCACTCTGTTGTCAGCATCTCTTTTCCTTCTGTTGAGTAGGTCAGGGCTGCCCTAAATTTTGAGTGAGGAAAAGGAAAAAAGACCACCATGAAAGAAAACATGATGGCAGTATTTCAGTTACTGTCTCAAGCCTTAACTTAGTTAGAAGGTACTTGGTTGTTGGCAAAAAAAATCTTCCTAATTAGTGTTTTCCATGTCAGCTAAAGTGATATGCTGCACTAGTTCGTAAAGGAATTATTACAAAGAGTATTGTCAGAAAGACACATGGTTTCAGGTCTTTGCACACTGCCAGAGAAACGCATATTCACATAATGTAAAAAGTAATCAGAACCCAGGCTTGACTTTGCAACCCAGCAGTCTGAAACTATCTAAAAGCTTACAGTGACCTTAGTGGTCATGCAGCTTTATTTGGGGTCTCACACTGGCAAGATGCGCAAGTACGTAGCAGGTGTTAAGTAGTTCAGTAGTTCCATGCGGGCGTGCTCAGGAGATTGGCGTTTTAAAATTCAACGTGTCCTTTGGGCTAGGGCAAACTGGGACTCTACACCAGTGGAAGTGGGAGCGTGTTCAGCCCCAGTGTCATCAGCTCAGAAAAATTACAAAGAAGTCAGGTTGGCATTTTCAGAATGTGTGATTTGCTTGGATGTGTCTTACCCTTCAATTACAAGTCTGCATTAAGTTGCATCATCTAAGGGCTATGTTAGCTCTTGTAGGTAGGAAATCAGAGTCTATTGTTCTGAGACTAAATTAGGACTACAGGCCAGATTAATAAATAATATGATGCACTTTCCAGAATTCTGAAGTGTCACTAGGCAAGTATACATCTGTGAGGTTTATTAGCCTCATTATTCCTGTGCAGAACTGACATCTAAGAGCAGAAATAGGAACAAAGACTAACTGAAAAAGAACCTAATGCAGAAAACCTACATACTGTTGAATATAGGGCAGTCTAAAACCCAGGAATCTATATCACAAGCATCTTTATTCTTCAAACTGGAGCACTCCGGGGAGATGCAATTACTCTGTGACCCTTATATTAAGTTGATCCTTAAATTGAGGTATTTTGCTTCCCTTTTTCTCTTTTTGAGGGCCAACGACTATAACTCACCCAAAGCAACCACTCACTCCTCCATGGGCATAAGCAACGATAAGCCCGTTTCCCAGTCCAGTTTACAAGAAATATGTTTTCAAAGCCTATGAGTTTCAGATGCTTTGAGAGAGAGAAGGGGAAGAGCCAATAGGCTTCGCTGTGTTGGCATCCTTTTCTATTCCCAGAAAAGTGGAGAAAACAAAATATTTTTTTTTTGCATGTAAGAGGATGTCTGGAGCTGGAGTACTAGGAAGTCCTTAGGAAATGGCTGTTCAGGAGTTAATGCTTTCCAGTCACCTTGGCCCGCTGAAAGCTGTCCTAAATAAAAAGCAGTAAGTTGTATTTTGCTAGAACGTCGCTTCAGAGTGTACAAGAGAATGCTGATCCCACACCTCCTTGTGCCAATCTCAGTACCTCTGGCTGTGGCTGGCAGTTAGTCCAGCGTAGGAAAACCTCCAGGGTAGTAAGTGATGCAGAAATGAGCTCAGCCTGTAGCCTTTTTCCCATCTCGGGTCTTGTTTGCATGACCCCATGCCAGAAAAGGGCCAGAACTGTTTGGATTGCTCAAATATAAAAGTCTTACGCTTTGGTGAAACTTGCCATAGTGTGTGCTAGCTCAGAATGGCTAAGCTGAGTTAAGTACCACGATTTAAAATGCCAGAGAAAAAAAAGGCATCTTAGCAAGTACTATCCCACGTTAAAACCTATGAACTCCAAGTTCTTAAATTATTAAAAGGTTCACTTGTCTTAGTGCTATTAGAGTCTGAGGTAGGAAGTTCCAGCAACCCAAGATAAGCTTTTTTTTTTTTTCTTTTTCTCCGCCCTCTGGTTGGACGTATCATTTGACTCTGGTTTGCTAAGGGGTAAGTGCTTGCAGCTCCTAAGGGTTTTTTGCCAAGTTGGAGATGCTCAGGACTTCAGGCCTCCAAATCTTTAATGATGCATGGGAAAACCAAGAAAATATTGACACTCCAAGAATGCCACATGCTGCATGTCTGTAGAGAAGGAAAGATGAAAACTCTTTTCTTCTACTAAACCAGTGGATTATAGATAATGCCATGAAACTGGACCAATGTTTTCATGAAAACAATTCGTCTTTTTTGAATTCATGCCATCTTGCTTTGCCTCAAATGCTCTGTTTGGCTGAAGTTCAGCAGGGGTATTAGGCACTGCTGCTAGCTGAATGCAGAACAAACTCTCACAGCCAAAATTAAGAACAGTGCTGTCTTCTGCGGGGTTTTTAAAACCTAATTAAAGTAAATACTTTGGAATGATTAAAAGGCACACACCATTTTAAGATAAAAGTTTATTATAGTTAAAAAAGGAAGCTCTGTAATTTAAAATGGAAAGTTTATGAAGCTTCAGGATAAACCTCAGCTAGGAAAAATAACAGGTTTCAGATGTTCCAAATATCATACGTTAACCCCAAATGATCGTTCTGTAACACCAGTTTCCTTAGGCTGCGGTGGTCAGAAGTAGAACACCCACTCTGCTTAAAGGCGCAACGCTTGCTCCAATGGGCTGTTCCGGTCTTGTGCCGAGGCTCCGGGCTTGACGATGTAAAAAGGGGTGGTGGTTGTGTGTCTGCCCCAGCTAGATCTCGCTTCATCCTATCTGGGCCTGCTTTGAGCAGGAGGCTGGAGCAGAGGCCTCCCGAGGTCCTTTCTGAGCTGAATGACCCTGGGGTTCTGATAAAACAAATGACTGCTGGAACGAGATCTAGTGAGACCAAACGGCCAGGAGTGGTGTTAGCATTGCAAGTAATGTCTGCGTGTGATGGAGAAAGGAAGAGAATATTCAAGTGTTATTTGCGGAAGAGTAGCTGTTATTTAATCTACAGAGTCAGATTTATTTGGATAGTTACTATAATTAAATTCCAGCTGACTACTAGAAGCATATTCAAAGTAAACAACTGTCTAATATAAACTTTTGAAGCAACAATGAAGTGTGTTGGGGACACAAGTCTACAGATCTTTTAAAGGTGCTGTTGGAAAGGGGACAAAAAGTACTATCAGAAAGAATTCTGAGAAGGAAGGGATTAGATTTTAAAAATCAGCCTTTGCTTTGTCCTTTTTGGAGCACCCTCTTGCTAGTACATGGTAAACACAGCACAGGAGGCTGTTAACAGAAGGACCTGCAACCTGCAGTTTGAGGCTTTCAGTGCGCCGTAACTGAAATCTGCCGAAATACATCAGCTGGAGTCTACCTGCTGTGAGCAAAAAGGAGTACTTCACAAAATTTCTGTCAGGTAGCCTACTCGAGGTGTTTCCTGATTCAGAATTTACTCGCTCAGTAGTGCCTGGCATTTTTAAGGCTGTAGCAAAGCGCAAAGCCCATTTCTCTTTTTCTGCCCTCGGACGTATACTGCGCGGGCAAACCCCACCTCTCCACTTCTAGCATCACACCCGTTGTCCTGTTAGGCCTGTGTTTCTGCAAGTGATACTCAATGAAAAGCTCTAACGAGATCTTGTAGTGCCAGCCTTTTGGCTTGTTTACTCACCTTGCTTCAGGAAGATCTGGCAAGATGTTACGTAAATGTGTTCTCCTTCCCCTCTATGGCTGGGATAACATTCGTCTGCCTGGCTCACTTCTTACTGCAAAACTATTGCCGTTTATGGTCTTACAGTTGCCACGGGTGTGTTTTTGTCTCCCTTTGAAGGTCAGAAAAATTACCTAGGCTAAGAGAACGTTTATCAAGAGTGGGAATTTTTTTGGCAATCGTTTTTATTGCCCTTCCTCACTGGTCATTCAGTTGACTATGCATAACCTAATCTCGTGGCTGAGTGTCGTTGGGCGTTGTACTTATTGTGGTGAGGGACATCTCCTGACCTTCAGCGTGTGATGTGCTCGTGGTTGCAATGTTGGCATTCCAACTTTTGCTTCGCACACTGTCCTGTTTCTGTAAGCAGTAATCCAGAGCGACTCTTTGCTGCCACAGAATTCTGTAATATGTCGTCAGCAAGCAGTTACAGAAACGCACGATATTCAAACACGCTATTTGTGTCGTTATTAAAGTGCAATAAACTCTCTTGCTCAGAGGATAGTAATAGCAGATCAGATTTTTGCAAAAGATATGTTAAATCCCTAGAGCCAAATCAAAACAGCCTCTTTTCTGTCATTTTCCCTTTGTGGAAAGCTTCCTTTGCTCTTTTGAAAGAACTTTCATTCTTCCTTAGAGAATGCCTCAATTTCACAATCATCACAGTAGATTCATGTCACTCATATCTTACATTCTCTCCTATAAGAGAGAAAAGGAAGAGAAAGGATGATTTTTTCTTAGGAAATGAGAAAAATCATCTATGAAGTCCTGACTGGTAGTTATCTCCCTCTGCTCCTTTCTAGTCCAGCCCCTGCACTCCTGCTGTGTCTCTTTGTGTTGCAGCCCTTAGAAAACACGCTGCAGAACCAGAGTCTTGAGGAAAGGGTGTGCACTGTGCCAGTACAAGCTTTGTTTTGGGACTAGAGCTCAGTCACCTGAAATTTCGTAGTCAAACTTTTAAATAAATAAACCTAACCCATTTCTGAGCAGACAGTTTTAAACAATTGATCAAGATCCTGAAGCCAGTGTATCCTCACCTATTATGTCCACCTCTCACGTGAGCTTTATGATCCATGTCCCTTCTTTGCCAGCCACAATGAGCATTTGTTAAAAGAGAGTATTAAAACGCTTTCTGGCATGAGGGACTTGTCTGATGAACCCTGGAGACGGTGTGATGTGCTTCTCAGTGGACTCCCTGAACCTGATGAAGCTGTCTGTTAAAAGCATGGCCAAACACTAATGTTTCTTGGCTGAAACTGATGACGAGCTTGAGCTTTTTTAAGCGTATGCTAATACAGGTAGCTGCTACAAAGATATTTCTGTTATTCTCCAACCAGGCTACCTACCATTTAACACTGGAAATTATCCCAACTCAGGAAAGAAAAAAAAAAGAAATAATCTTCTTATAAAATGAATCAGCAAGTAGGCTATCAGATGCTTTTTTGTACTTTTAGTGCTGATTTATTTTACAAATCGTTCTTCATCCTTTCACTTATTTTCCAATTGTTTGATCATGGGAAGATCTGTTGTATCATTGCTAGTTATATGTAGTGGATGATATACTGAAGGCCAGTGCTATGTAAATAAATCTGTACAAACTACTGCAAAAAAAAAGTATTATCTGCTTTGATTTCCATTTAGATGAATTCCTAACCGGTTAGAGAACCCTAGAAACTTGTCTTGTGCACTTTTGTTTCATGGCTGGCTTATTTATTTATATTTAAAGGTTGCACAAAGTGTAGGTAAAGATTTCATCCTCTGCTTTGTTGCCAAACATGCAATATTATAGTCTCCTTTTCTCTCAGCATGAAGGTGATACTGGTATCACTATTTGGATGTACAGAAGAAATGATGCCGAGGGGCCTTTTGTAATTTAATTTTTTTTTAATCTGACCATTCTCAATTAAAGAGAGACCTTCAGAAAACTGCCTGCTTGTAACTCAGCTGCATTTCTCAGGAGGCAAAGTTCAAATAATTTTCGCGACTGTGGTAAGCTCCAGTTTGAGTTTGTTGAGAGCAACTGCTAAGTTAGATGAAAGTTGAAAATAGCTTTCCATCTCTCCTCATTTCACAAGAAAACAGGAGAAATTCACACAGCAGCACTCTGCAGCTCCTGAAATGTGATCGTGTTACTGCTTGGTACCTATCGCTACAGATATTTGTAGGCTGCTTCCTTTAGTTCTAAAATCAGCCTCTTTGGTTTTTTTTCTCCTCAGAGAAGTCAAACTTCTCTGTCCCTTGAAAATCCACTTACAAGCATAGGACCTCTCAATCTTCCTTCCAAGAGCAGCTGCTGTGCTTTCATAGTACTCAAGGAAATGCCTAAAAACTAGAGGAAAAAAAAATCTCTAGCTAGCCAGTGCTCACCTGCTTTAAGGGACCTACGCAGATCCTCTCCACAGCTGCTTGCTTGACTCTATAGAGTCATCCCCCTGTAGTTTAATGAAAATGTGAGGAGTTGAAGTTCCTTACAAATTGTTTTTAGAAGGCCAGTGTTGCTTGATGAAAGGTTAATATAACATTTATGAATGGCTCCACTCATTGTTAAGTTGATTTCCTAAACTGCTTCGGTCATTAATGGTAACTTCTGTGTTTATAGCTGGTGGTACTGTATTTTTGGCTACAAGGGTTCTTTTAAAGCAGACCGTCTCCTCACGTACAACTCAGTTCTAATCAGCAGATGCCACATGAGGGTGTCAGCTGTCAGTTATGATTCTCTTAAAGATTATTAAGTTTTTGTTCTTGGGCACTGTCGTGAGTCTGTGGTGAAGCGCCTAGTAAATAAGATACATGCAAATAAATCAGATATAAAAAGCATCAACATTCACAAAACCGGAACTTTTCTAGGTTTATTTTTAATACTTGCTAGAGATGGGCTAGATTGGCTTCTTGGACTCTAACAACTGTAGCATTGTTTAGGAATTATCTTTCTGAGCAGTTTTGCATCATTTATGCCGAATTAACTAATGAAGTGCAATTTTCACTGCATGTAATTTTGTATAATCCGGTAATAAGCACAGTTTAAAAAAATTGGCACGTGCATCACGTTTTCAGGGGTGCAATGTAGTTTGAACAGCACTTCATGACCTGCTGTGAATTAGCATGTGTCTGAATGGGACTGAGGACTCTTGTGTCCGTGGGATCTCAAAACACTCTGCAGTGCAGCACGGTTTTTGAAGTAACTTGATATGAGCTGGGAACAGAACAGTAATCAACAGGCTTCTGAGTGCTCAGCTTTATCCACTTGACTCCTGTATATCTCATGGTCTTAGGCATAAGGAGGTTTATTGATTTCCTGCTAGTAGCTTTGACACAAATTCCTGCTATCGGTAGTTCATGTGATGTTTGTGGTAGACATCAGAGAATTTGTGTGCAGCAAACTGAGTGGAAAAGCACAGTCACTCACTTCACCACCTTACAGATTCACAGAGAGAGCTTAGGTTAAGGAAGGA
Source organism: Trogon surrucura (assembly GCA_020746105.1). Lineage (NCBI taxonomy): Eukaryota > Metazoa > Chordata > Aves > Trogoniformes > Trogonidae > Trogon > Trogon surrucura. The sequence goes on along the minus strand of CM036621.1, from coordinate 45,076,668 downwards.
CTCCCAAGTCTTTCTTCGTTCGTTCGGGAAGTGGTGGCTTTTGTCATAGCAACAGAAGAGGTGGCATTTCTCAGGAGAAGGTCCTGGGGGATCTGTTCTGTTGGCCTTGCTTTGAGAAGCAGTGTTGGACCAGGCGATATCAAGAAGTGCTTTCCAGCCTCACCCATTCTGTCATTCCTTACCAAGGAGTAAGACTGATCAGTCAAGAATGAGAACTTTGTTGAAAAAGCACTTGTCAGGCTCTTGAGAACTATAGTCAAAGAGACCAGTTTACTGCCTGCAGCCCTCGGCAGCACCAGTTACGCAACTGGAAACCATTCTTCGCGCAGAAGTGGTACTGGTCTTCCACTTGTTGTGTTACTGGTTTTCTGGTGCAATGTTCCCTAAGGTGTTTTGATTCAGTTTATACTTAAAAGTGGCAGGAGCTGATTTAAGATGTTTTAATTAAATTTGATGTAGTGGCCTATATCAAGCTGGCTAGAGAAAAGTGAGTCCCTGCTTAGTGTATGGGAAGATAACGCTTGCAAATGTTGGAACAACTTGGCCGCATGAGCACGTAAAGTCAGAAGCAGAAACTCTTGGCTTCCATCACTGCCAGGAAGTATCAGCCATGATTATTCCTGATGCCTAGTATGGCAGAAGCTCTGTAGCAGCAGCAAGCAAGCACCTTTTATGCTTGGCATTCATTGATTTTTGGTTTCTCCAATGAGGCTGCCAAAGCAGGGAACAGTTAATGCCAATTACAGTTAATGCCAATTACAGTCGTGGCTTTTGTGTGAAGAACATTAGTCCGGTAAGAGCTGTCCTGGGACCACCAAGCTATTTTACAGAAGCCAGCAAACAAGCCACCCAATGGAAATTACTTTCAGTCTTGAAAGTGCAATGTCTTGCCAGAGCCTTTGGAAAAGCTCTTGCAAATGCAAACTTTCTTCACATGTTGAAACCGAGAAATTCCTTTCAAGGCCTTAGCAATGTCTCCACCTTGAATTTTTTCTTCTTATAATGCACTTCTGTTTTTTCTCCAGTGCTTTAAAATAGCTTCTAAATGTGATTAAATTGTGTATGTGCTTGAGGCTTTCATGAACAAAACAGATTTTAAAGTGATTTTTCCTGTTAACATAAAGTTACATGTAACCGAGGGGCTGTGCCAGAGCGTGCTGTGTGACAGCCTCTGTGCCAGGTAGGTTCTCATTTCACCAGGGTAGCATTAATTTCTTTTCGCTCCTCAGTTTACATTTCCAAACGTATCAGTACACGAGTACCCGAGGATTAATTTTACGTCTCGTAAAGAGGTTAGCATTGTTCATGATAATGCACAGCCCTCGTTACAATTACAGCGAGTCATGGGAAGGTTCAACTATTTCATTAGCTGACTGAAAACAACAAAGTCTAAAGTTTCATTAAAATCAGATGTAATACTTGCGTTCCAAAATCAGTTGGAAACTAATAGGAATAATCTAAGCCATAATATCCCAACTAAGGCTGAGCTGTGCTAATCACATTGAGGATCCTACTGCAAGGATTCTGCGTTAAAATACGCTGTATCGCAATCCCAGCCTCTGGATGTAATCTCCAGGAGACATGGAGAGTTAAGGCAAGACATTGTGTGCTTTTCTTATGTGGGGCTTTTTCCTGTGACCAGCTGACTTGGGTACCTTGGCTGTATTTTTCTCACAACTTAAGCTGTCACAAATGGCAGCTGGAGTACGTGACTGCCTGAAGATGTACCAGCAGTTTGTGGGCTCCTTAGTTTGGAGGCTGTGCAGACCTGATGCAGTGATTCCCTCTCCAATTAATTTGTCCAAGAAATAGTTGTGGTGCCCTGTAGAAGTGAAATACAGCATCCTGATGATTGCTAATGGCCGCATTTGGCTTTTTATTTCTTCTTGCTCAAAGGAGCCAAGTTGGATAACTACTCCCCCAGAAAATGAACAATAGGGTTTGATCATAGGTGCTTTATGGTTAAAAGCCTGTATCTCCTGGAATAGCAGCTCCTGATGGTAAAGAAGGGGGACAGGGGGACCTGATTGCTATTATCTCAAAAAAGACAAAAGTTGTCTGAACAGGCGCAGTGCTCAGCGCTAAGCTTGTAGCTGCACTTGCTGGACAGGGAGTCACACCTTTGACGTGAGCGTAGGCAAAAGGGCTACACGACTGAAGGTTGATGATGGACTGATGGGTTTCTTTTGCATCAGTTTCTGCTAAACTGAGGCAAGAAATGTGATATGAGGTTAAGCCAAAAAATGCAAAGAGACAGCTTTTAATAGGTCCCTACATGTAACAGAAGGGAGAGAGAGAGCTCCACTTTCCCCATCCGCATAGTGCAGGCAATAAATTCTTGTCCTGCTTTGTTGTCCCTTATAGTTTGGCCTGTGGAAAGGCAGGATTTTAAAACAAAGGAAGCAAAAGGATTTAGTTTGTTCCTTGTATATATATTAAAAAAAAAAAAGAAGAAGTCTTGCCCAGCCTGAAAGGCAAGGCTATAATTATGAAATGAATAAAATAATTGCACATAATCGAAGAGAAAAAAATGGAACCCTGTTAAATGTTTTGTTTGGGTTTTGAGTATTTATTTAACTTAAGCAACTAACAAAGTGGAGGAAAGAAGCCCTTGTAAGACAGTGCAGAATTGTGCCTGTTAAACTGTAAAAACTCTCATTCTGCATGTTCTGAGGAAATTCCGGGAAACAGGGAAGTCAGATCCCTGTAATTTGTTTATTAATGGCAAATTAAAGGCCATTCCGATAGGAAACACAACAGCCACAGCAACAACACAGTGACATTTAAAACACACAAGGAACTCGACCAGCTTTTAGCTCTCCCTCTTAAAAGGCACGTTACAACTGAAGAACCTGCCCTTACTGCCTGTTTTCTGTCAGGCAGCCTTAAATCCTGAAGCAACAGAGGGTAATACAATTTGCAATCTGTTGGCTTTATCTAGTAGCAGATTGAGAGCTTGGTGGAAGACCTACTGAAGTAAAGAGAAGAAATTCCCAGTGACTGCAGTGGCTTGAATCGGATGCGAAATCACTTGAGGTCTTTCTTCCCGACGCTTAGGAGCTGGAACCTTGCCTTCATTAGCTCCCACGAGGAAACCGTCTGCGCTGAAGTGCGATGAAGCACAAGAGAACCAGCCGTGTCAGAACTTCGGCCGGACGATGCACCCTCTTTGGGCAGATACGAAGGAGGCTGTAAGTGACGAAGACACAGTACAGACAAAAGCAATCTTTGCAGTGGTAGCAAATTGTTTGCGGTGCAAGAAGAGACGGTACAGCTTGAGGAGCTTGAGAGACTGCCCTGTGAAGGAACAACATTTTCATGAGCTGTTAAACAGGAGCTTTCTTAAACTGCAGAAGTCTGGATCCCGAGGGAACTGTGATGTGCTGGTGGAAAAGTGGTTTGTTAGAAAGTGAGTCTGTGATAAAGGCACCTATGTGTGAAGGGCACCTGACTAGGTTAGAAGAGAGCCTATAAAAGCAACATAACCCATGTTTCAGTTCAAGAATTGCCCCATGGAATGAGCTGAAGTAATTAAACTTCAGAGTGTTACTGCCTTGTTTGTGTCTTGGTACCTCCCATCACGCAAAATTGTATTCAGCCCAGAAGTAAAACATTAAATCAGGGGATATGAAATGAAAAATAAGAAGCAGAAAACACAACTTTTGACTAAATGAATTTGCTGTAAAAACTGGGGTGAAAATGTGGTATAAAATTATCAAAGCTCTCTCTGCAATTTTTGCAACACTTTCTCAGCCACAAATATGCTTTCCCACATAAGACGCTGTGTTTCTTTGTAGAGCTATCATTAAGTATAGCAGAATGCCAAGAGAATATCAGAGCTTTAAATGCAAACTATTAGTTTTTCTTTCCTTCCTTCCTTCCTTTGGAAAAAAATGAGAGGTTTATTTCAACTATGCATTTTTAGCAGTTTCTGATTATGAAATAACGCATTGTACACACGTATAAAAATGAAGATGCCAAGAATTTCTTTCAATAAAATCTTCCTAAAAGATCTGTTCCTTCCTGTTGAATGGGCATATGAGAATATTTTCAGCATACAAATGGCAGTCTGCTCTCTAATTCCCGACTGGCCTGCCTGAACTTTCTTACTGACCAGTACCGAATGGATCGCGCGTGAAAGCGCACTAACTCATGGTGCTGAAGCAGTGGTAGTTGACTGAGACCAGGTTTTACAGCTGTACAGCTGAGGTGCGTTCTGGTGGTTCGTGACTTTGGAACCCTGTTAAGTTTCTTCGTCGTAATTAGATTGTTGCGAGCAGCGTGGTTGATGAAATGTAATCATCACGACTCCATCTAGGACTGTGGTCGCATTACAAGAAATGTGAGTTACGTCTGCGCGGCACAACGCGGCGTTGTGTGGCTCTAGAAGACTAGTTCTGAGGACCAGAAGTACGGCCTTGTGAGCGGCAGATATCCCCTTGCTGTGCGGCAGAGGAAGCTCAGGAATGCAGGCTGGTGGCGAGGCAGCCCCAGGCAGGCACATGGAGAAGTCTGCGTAGCTGTGGGCTGCCTCCTACTACTCTGTTGAGCTACACTGTTTACTTCGTTGTCTGCAGATTCATGTATGTTCTTTACAGGTGAAGTAGAAACCCTAATGCAGGGAGTGTACTCCAAGGAGTACAAAAGGCTGTGTGATGTAGTGCTCGAGAAGAGAATCTCTGGATTCGTGGCCCCCGTTCTTCAAGGTCACCGTGTGCAGCCCTGGCCCCTAGGAGCTGGTGCCAATGGGTGCTTTGTTACCACTTAAGCCAACTGCAAAGTTCTGTAAAATGTGTTTCAAGCACTGTCTGCTTCTGTCTTATGTTTAGGAAACACGTAAGTTTAAGCCTCTTTCTGTCATCTTTCATTAATGTACTGTTCTGTTGGAGCTGAATACCGTAGCTGCTTTATTTACTGACCCACGCGCAGTTTCAGCCAGTCATACACTCAGCTGCCTTGCTGGAGAGCAACCGTTGGAGTATTAGGAATTTTTTTATGTGTCAGCTCTCATCTGGGATATTTTAGAAGAGGATTAATCACTTCCCAGTTTTGTTGAACCTGAAACAAGACTTTCTGACTAAAACGCACATAACTTAATTTTCCTGTGGCTGGCTATAAAAACCACCAAGAAATCTTGCCATCCAGGAATGGGGCTTTAATCTGGTTTTTGGGAGAAAGAGGCTTAATTTGGCACAGAGTCATGGGGTAGTGGAAATATTCATATAAAAATAATGGACAGCCATTGTTTTTCTATACCCCATACCCCGTATGTGGTAAGCTTATTTTCATTTGTAGAAGCCTGGGCTCTCTTGCAGGGGTCTCCTTGTCCTGTGGGAAGGTTCAATCAGTTGGCAACAATCAGAATCTTTCTTTTTCAATTTCGCGTTCCTTGCAAGGGGAGCAAAGGCAACAACACAGATTTAGCGCTGGAGTGAAGTTATTTGGGTGTGAAAATTAGGTATAGAAAAGAGAAAATCGTCTGCATTTGGGATCAGAACTTGCATAACACGTCAAAATGCTCTGGGGAAAAGGACTTTCTTCCACAGATTACTTGCTGGAGCCTGTCCTATTGCACATTCACTGCAGTCGTTATCAGTAGACGAGGAAATTCAAGCTAGCCTGAAAACACCATTAGTTGCTTTAATCTGTGCCCAGTGCAACTAATTTACGCTGCACCTCCTCCGTGGAGGTACGTTAGTACGTGTAAGTCACACACATCAAGAGGCAGATTAAGAAGTTGACTCCCACCTCATATTTCCGTGCAGTTGGGATGTGTTTTTCTTGCAGGGACACAGTGCCCGCTAGTCTTGTCTGTTTGTTCCAGAACTTCTCTCGTCCTATGGCTCTTGAGACGCAATGATGAAAACATACCCAAAACCACTGAAATGATCTGTCACTGCTGAAATGCTCAACCTGAGCTGGGAATTACTGAAGAGATGTGCTGAGATGCATTTTATGCCATAAAGCACACTGCAAACCGCTAACAACTCTCAGGCAGCAAATTCTCCACCAGCAAAGGGCCAAGAAGCTGCAAAGGGTAGAGCTGGCTAACAGCTTCCTGTCAGAAGATTTTTAAACCTAGTGTGGTCTGTTTTTTCTTAACAAGAATTTTCAGTTTTTGTTAAACATCTCTATTTGTTACCCGAGAGATGTGGTTTTAAGTAAAAAAAAAGACTCCATGTTTTTCTACAATGAGTGAGTACATGATATCAAAACCTTTTCACAGTCAAAAAAAAGGAAATAAATTGGAGACTTTGGTTTCCCCTAAAAAAACCCAATGAAAATCAGGAGAAGCCTGATTCTTCAAGTGACATGAAAGGTATTTTCTGCATCTGAGCTTTTCCTGTTGCTCTGTGATGAGAGAAAATCTTTGTTTCATCATAAATATGAACAGTTGCATGTATGATAATCAAGAGTGCCTAACAAACAAATAATAAGTAGTTTGTATATCTGGATGATAGCTCATTCACAAAAGAGCATTTTAAAAATGAAACTTTAAATGAACACTTTTCCACAATGTACCTGCTTCCATAAAACCCCAATAACACATCAGCCACCCAGCTGCTGTTTTTAAAACTGCTGGGATGCTTAGATTTTAGTGTTTATATCTTTATGGGTATAGAATTCTGACTCGAGCAAAGTATCGTGTTAGAGGATATATGCGTTTAATGTAGTGGCAAGTGCAAATATTGGCATTTAAACATAGCATTTTCCAGACTGCCAGCCAAACCTGTGTTTAGGATGTCTGGCTGTAGTTGCACAACTGGCTGGGCATTTCCTACTCTTCTGTTGTCGCAGATTGGCTTCTGTGACTGACTCTTCATGTCAGTGTGAAACATTACTTTTAAAAATTTGAATATTTGAAATAATTTCTTTGTTTCATCTGAGTTGGAATTTAGATTTCTGAAATAGATGGGTTCACAGGACGATGTGTCTGGTGTGGTTCTGAGCGTCACAAGATTTATGCCTAGTTTGAAGTGCTTGAAGAAACTTAAGCCAATTTAAAATGCTTCACGTAGGCCACCACAGTACTGAAACACTAAGATCACTTCATACGCTTCCCGTGCAAAACTTGACCTTGATTTACTTTGACTTACCTTTGAGAAGTCCAACTGGAATGAAGAGCTAAAAGTTGTGCTTTTTACCCAATGCAGTAGGTAGCAGGACAGCCCAAGTGCACATTCCAAATATAAACGACTCCTATTGCTCAGGATAATCATGGCTGAAACAGGGACAAGTATCACAGTATCACAGTATGCTAGGGATTGGAAGGGACCTCAAAAGATCATCTAGTCCAATCCTCCTGCCAGAGCAGGAACACCCAGATGATGTTACACAGGAACGCGTCCAGGCGGGTTGGAGACTCCACAACCTCCCTGGGCAGCCTGTTCCAGTGTTCTGTCACCCTCACTGAAAAGAAGTTTCTTCTCAAATTTAAGTAAATTTAAGGTAAAGAGAGTGCGTCCTGAGAGCGATCCAAGCAGATCATGACTTACATGAGGTACAGCTATACCTAAAGGGTGATGATTGCAGCCACTGCGAAGAGGCGAGGAAGCATCTCTGCCGTGTTCTCTGCTGCAACAGCAGAAGCATGAGTACGCTCATCAGATTCCTTCTGCAGTTGGTCCCTCAGGGAGGTAAGTGTGGTCACCAGTACTGACACATGTGCTTTGAGAGTGGCAAGTTAAAACAACTGCATGGTGCGGAGCCCGCTGCCGCTGGGGCGCATTGCCTGCACGGCAAGCTGTGGTCTTCTCAGGATCTCGGAGCATTCTTCCCAGGGCACGAGCATGGGCCAGCCCTCTTTAGGACTGATGCAAGCAGGAGTTTCCAATCCCTGGCAGACAATTAAAAGGCTGCAGAAAAAAAAAACACACTTCTGTGGGTTCCTGGAAAGTTTTCTGTGTTGCCCCTGGCTGGTCTGACAGCCCTCCAGTCACCCCCTGGGAGGAATGGCAATGTGCTCCAGCATCCAGTCTGCCTCTGGCTTTGTAACTTGTGCTGGAGCCATCAGCAGAATATGAGGCCTCTAGAAAGTGCCAAAACCCACGATAAATAAAATATCCATTTGTTGCAGGTACTGCGGCCTCCTGATGATGGAAGGCACGAGAGACTCGTCGTATCGGTTCAGTGATACAACAGTACTTTTAACACCTAGAAAGCATTGCTGTCTATTCCTTGCTGGTAACGTGTTTAGAATCAAACTAAATGTTCATGACAGTTCACCACAAGTTATTACATGTTATTTTCTGCCACTGCCACATTGCAAAAGCTTCACTGGTGGCAGACTAACATGAATTCATGGCATTCGATACAAAGAGTCTTTCAGAAGAAAGACATACAAAGACTCTAGCTTTAAATTATTTCATTCCTGTCATTCCCTTAAACAGATATGTGAGACGAATTAATCCATCGTCCCTCATCAAATCATTTCTTGCTGCTCAACTGTGGAATTTTAGGATATTAAGAAGCTTGTGAGACAGGGGTGTTGATTGCCAAGTCAGCAGAAACTTTAGAAGTCTGTCAAAACTAAGCTTGTTTGACATGCGGGAACAAAATATTTGCAGTTGTATAATGATGAGGAGGCTTTGGCTTTTGTTTTTGGTTTGCTTCTTAAGTAGTTCTGGGGTAGCAGATGATGTCCTGTTTTGCAGGGCACTAATATTGGGGGACTCTCTGATGTGGTGAGGAAACTGTGCTATTTCTTGTGCTGAAACACTAGAGGTTGTTGCTTCACGATGGTGAACAAAAAGTAATGAAAACTGTAGCAGTCAGACTGCCAGGATGGAGGTCTCAGACATACATGTTCACAAATGAGCACGGCTTTGAACTGTAGATACCCCGTTGCTTGTCCTTGTGTGCGTCCTGTGTGCCTGTGGCTCGTGTTTTCCTATGTCCACACAGTCGTCCTCTGGTAAGTGGAAGCTGGGACCAGCTCAAGTACATCACAGAATATTAGGTTCCTTGATTAGACTGGCTAGGTTTTTAATAAGCAGCATGCAGGTCTCTTCCAGTGTGCTAAGCCATGAGGGTTCCTAGTGACTGACATGTCACCAGGAAGGCTTGAAGCTAGTCTGGCAGTGGCACAAGAAACTCTGGTCTGGGACGTTTTGCTTTGTTCAGTTTTAAAAGGGGTGATTCTTATTCCTTGTAAACTGTTAAGAAATCATCTATCTTGGTAACTACTCCTGTGTGTGTTCCTGTAACAGCAATGCCGACCTGATGCTCGCTCCAGGTGACTCATGTATTCCCAGGGAAAGATGTTCTGGGAAAGGGAAATGAGTAGTGGTGGTTGGTACCCTGTCTATTTTCATGGTTTAAACTATGCTATCTTTAGAAAGGTGATTAGTGGGATCTGCTGCTCTTAGCTTCTGCAGCAACCTCCCCTCCTTCCCAGCTGCTTTTGGTGAGAGACTTGCATGAGGAAAGAGGCAAATCTATACACAGTGTTTGTTCCCCTTGCAGCAGTTCGTTGTCAATGCAGAGAAGGCACAGCCTCCTGCAGGGCTGTGGTTGACAGCGCTAGGATCGGAGGATCCTGTGTACAGCCTTTCAAACACCAGTCACAGACCCGTGGATTCTTAATTTTGAGCCCTGTGCTGTTCTGGTAAATCCCATTGCTGCTGGTGTCCAACTGATTAAAACTCTACAAAATAGCCTGGCACAGAGGTCCCCAGATATGGTATTTCGGCCAGCAGAAAATACTTAGGGTCTTACAGGAGCACTTTGGTTAGTTTGAGTAATGCTAATAAGTGCTAACTTAACTGCTTCTGGTCACCTAAACAGAAGAAAAGCTTTGTAGTTAAGTTTCTCAGCTAAGGCTCAGAAGATCCGTGTTTGTTTTGTTCTGCTGCAGAATTTCTAGATAACCTGGACAAATTCTTTAATCTCTGTTCCCATCTGAAAAGGCACAGCGATAAGGCTCTTTTTATTTATCTTAAGTGAGGTGACAGCAGGGGTTGCCTGTCCCTACCAGGATAGAAGGTATTCAGTAGGAGGGAACCTCATTTCAGCTGAGCCTTGCAGTCTTTTGTTGTTACACAGCTAACAACAGTACCTGTGAAATACAGCTGTCCTATTATTTATGGGTAAGATTAAAGCAAGAAGTTACTCCAAAGCTTTTCATGTTGCCAGCAGATTTCTTACACCTCGTAGAAACCTGTGTTGTTACAGAACTGGCTGGAGGCAGAGACTGGGAATCTGGAACTCCCTGACAGGGAAAAAGGACTCTTGTGTTGAAACAAATCCCATCAGTGTTCCTTGTGGCTGTGAGAGATGAAGGGAGCTGCAATGCCCACCAGAGCAGGTGGGTTACTGAATTCGGTGCATGGGGAGCAAAGTTACTGCAGGGACACAAACTGGCTTCCTTTCGTGTCTGAGGTGGTAAAGGCAGCCGTGATTTGAGAGTCACTGTGTGGATGAATACAAAGGGGCAGATGGTTCCACTTAGTTCTGAAATGAGGTGCAATCATATCTGTGAGTCGCGCAGCGGTAAATCACAGTGATCTACCTTACGGTGCAGCGCTGTCGAGCCGCAGCGTGCTAGAGCAGCAGCAAACCCTCCTCACTGACCTCGGGTGGATCTGCCCAAGGCACAGTGCCGTGCTGAAGCAGTGAGATAAAAAAAGGAGTGCTTTCTGCCACAGCAAAGAACGATCTTAATAGGAGTCAAGTCTCACTAATCCAGGACTAGCATAGTTTTATGCAGTTTGCATGATAGCATGTGGTGAATAGTTAGTGTTGTTGTTCTAAAAATAACGTGGCATTTCCTAAGTTCTCTGTCTGAACGTTAGTGAGGTATGTAGTGTGCAGAGACATGCTATCTTTTCAGAATAAACAGCATTTCTCCCCTATTAGCTGCAAGTTCTATTTCTGCTGTCTGGAAACAGGGTAAGAACAATTGGTTAACGAATCTTGCCTGATCAGCAGTAGGAATAGGATCAGAAAATACCCCTACCGGTATCTTTCTAGACTCTTCCTCTTCTCAGAGCATTTCCTCTTACTTAAATCATTAAAATAGCAAATTGGGTTCCTGTAAGCAGAATGAAACTACCACAGAAGTTTGCTTCCGCAGTGGAGAAGAGGGTTCAAGACCCCTTCCCAGCCTAGTGGGGAGGGCAAGTGGCTGTTAGCACTCCTGTGCCCATGGGAATGAGGTTAAAAAGGGGGTGCCCAGGGCAGGAGACTGTGGAGAGCTTGCTCTGGCACATCAGTACCTCCTGCCTGAGGGAGGAGAGAGGAAGAAAGAGTTGGAAAGCAGAGAGCACACAGCCATGGGATTGAAAGGGTGCCTGGAGGAGCGGTTTCTTACCCTGAGACTGAAAAAAAAGGTGTAAGATGCTGAATCTGTGCTTGCAGAGCTTGGGGATTAGTCCACATGCCTGCACTGTCCCAGTGAAACCAGACCATTGCTGCCAAACTCACCAAGGATCAGGCAACCACACTGTAATTTTCTGATCAACCGTTTTCTTATTATTTCTAAATTACTGACTGGAGTGATTAACAGGCAGCAGCCTCACTACTGTGACTTTCTTTTTTCCCTTCCTTCCTCTCTGGAATGCCAGTGTGTTTATAGCGTGTGCTAGCAGTGCCGCTTTAAGCTCTTGTGGTGATGCAGAGCTCTGATCTCGAAAGTAAAAGCACGGGGTGCCAGGCCAGCCCTGCTGGGTGACCTTTTGACACACGCTCATTGCTCAGGTCACAGGAAGGGTCTGTGGCAAAATCCCCTGTAACTCTCAGAAGGTGCAGCGTTGGCTGCTGGTAGAACAGCTGAGGAAGGGTAGGTGGTGTTTCCTGTGGAGCTTTAGGTGTGCATTAGTGCAAGGGTGTGAACTTGCACGCAGTTGTGTCAGGCTGCTGCGAGTCCTGCTCCCTCCTGGCACGGAGCTGAGTATTTTTCTGTAACAAGGCAAGCAACTATTTCATCTCTTTGTCTACACAGTTCAGATGCCCCTTTGCCGAGAGCCTGTCCTCTCAGCTTAAAAATGTGTCGAGTAATAGACAATATTTCTCGTGAGGGAACTGTATGTCTCAGGGATGTCTGCCACTGAATCACGACAAGTTCTGCAGGGCACTGGGGTTTTTTAGCAGCACATCCCTGCTGCGCTGTGTGGGTTCTGCTGTGGCTATCGTTCCAGACAGGACTGGCCGTAGCCCCTGGAATAGATCAGCAGTGTGAGCTCTGTTTTGTTATTGCGGTAATCCTTGTAACCTGAGAAGTCAGTAGCTGACTCCTTTAGTTTAATTTATCTTATAATACAGAAATGGCAGCATGCTTCTGGTAAGGAAACCAAATTCTGTTTATTTTTTCCAGTCCATAAAGAAACATTGTGTTCCCCAGATCTTGCTGCTTCAGTCATTTTGGGACTACAGCCTTGAGACTATGCCCCTCCAAAAGCCCATGAAGGATTGCTCTGTCTAAATAGTCTCGGGAACTGGTGATCTCAGGGTAATTATTGTATGTTTTTAGTGCCTGTCTCCATCTAGGATATCAAGTCACTAGTCTTCAAGAGTTTTTGGAAATCAGATTGCAAAAGATTGTCTTGAGATGCGTTAAGCAAGCTTGCCTCTGATGATGGATACTAGTCCTCTCATTTTTGAGACTCATCCTGAAGGCCCCCATGATAGGTGTAGCTGTTTTATCTAAAATGCTTTTGCCTTAGTTGAACGAAACCAAGCATTTTTCAAGCTACCCTGTATCAGTTTATGTAGAGAGAAGAATTACACTGTGTATCGTGGATCCAGACAGCTACTTGAATTACTTAGGTGTGTATCAGAGACTGAGGAGGAGTTGCCTCCTGAATGGTCAGAGGAGCGTAAACTGAGAAGGACCCTTAGAAATAATTGACATCAAGTTCTAGAAATTCAGTCATGTTTGGACTTGTAGAGAAGCCTCAAAGGTGCGGAGACATCCAGAGCTATTGCAGGAGTTATCCCAGAGCCCGCGTCACTCCTTCCAGCTTTGTGTCTCTAGAAAATGGGCTGCTGGGCGAAGTGGAAAAGCGGGGAGCAGCCAGCAGGGCATGGAACCTTTGTGTTGTGTATGTGTGAGGAAAGGCAAGTAACAGTGCAAAACAGCTCATAACATTGATGTGGTTATTGCAGGTATAATGTATTTGGAAAGGAAACTAAATTACTCTAATACTAAATTAAGGAAAGCAGATTAGTGTGATGCTGGCAGTATGGGACAAGTGTCCACACCGTTCTGGAAATAATGTCTAGGATGAGGGCAGGGGACAAAGTGTACATGTCAAAAGATTAGGTCTTTTCTTCCCCTCTGCTCTCTCAAGTTTTTGTTTAAATCTGGGCAGTTAGACAACAGTAATGGGAGTTTGGCTTTTGAGTGTGTTTTCTATGTTTTGCTACACACAAGCATTGGTTTAACCAAGAGCTATCCTGAGCACGTTCACATTTTTTGGACCCAAACTGATCAATTTCCAAATGGCCTGTGATAAACGTAAGACTGCCAGTTTGAAAGTACGCTCAAAGCCATGCAAGGTGTTTCTAAAAGATGTGATGTGATTTTCACGCTGTGGGAAGAATTTCCACTGAGAGAAAAAAAAAACATTGAATCAAGAAAGAATTGGCTGACTCCCGCGACACTCTCTGCTGGACAGAGTTGTAAGTGATTTTGCTTCATTTGTGGTTTATTTGTGTGCTGGCCAGTATTGCTAAATCTGCTCTCCAGAATGCACTGGGACCATTTGAGAGGTCAGCAGAGCAGGATGTGAAACAGAGTTTCCTGAGAAGCAAAAATGTTTTCACCAACTGCTCAACTTCTTGGGGACCCTCAGCTATGAGATCTCATGGCAATGAACACTGTCTCAAGTGAAGGGTTGGATTGTGTGATGGAGAGGTTGCGAATGCATTTTCGGAAGGGAAAAAAAAAAAAAAAAAAGGTAAAGGCTAATAGTTTTCTGCCAAGCCAGCAAGGTGAGTTGACTCACCAAGGAGTCCACCAAAGGGTCTTTGGCCAAGCAGGGGAGAAGGCTTTGTGGTCAAGAGCAATGGCAGAGAGGAGTCAGGTGTGTGTAGGAGGAGCAGCATCTTTCCTTTTGGGCAGTGGGGAACAGCTGGGTTGGCTCAGCTTCCATGTACACTTTGACCCTGGTAAAACATAAGGGAAAAAATGAGTGATGGGAATCAATCCTAATGGAAAAATAATGACTGGAATTGTTCAGATGCTCTGAAAGAGGTGTCTCCTACATGGCCGCAGAGGATACTTGCTGGTTCAGAATGTGTAAGGTCCCTGAAACCAAAAACCAGGGAATGGAAACTGGATCCGCAGCTAGTTCTCCCTTGATGAACTTTGTCTGTTATTGCCATCTTAATTAGGGATAAGAAAAAGTGACGTGATTACGGATACAAATCTAGCGCACGGAGGAAGTTTTAATTCCCTATTTCGTCACACATTTCCAGTGCTGCCTTGAGGAATTCTCTGTCGTCTTTACTACTTCTTTTGCAAAATTACCATTAGAAACTGTAGCAATTTCCCATTTTTTTTGAGTGTTCTGAAAAGAAATGCATAAAAATTGGAAGGTACTCAGACCCTATGCTAACAGGGACCGTACTGAGACGTTAGATAGGTGGCATTACACTTTAACTTGTGCTCAGCAATGAGGAAGAGAATTCATTTCTCCAACCCTTTTAGCTTTTTACTAAAGTATTGTATTGTCTCAAAAATATGCGTTTCTTTCCATGAAGATTTTCTAAGCTAAACGATTCATGGAGGAGGGGAACAAAACCCCATATTTTAATATGATTATAGATAATTCAATTTCCATGCTGGTGATCAGCAATTAATTAGTAGCTGAAAACATTAATCCAGTCTGTGAACCACAAAGCTACAGTCTATTCCAGTGACTCCAAGATAGAGCAAACCTTTGGAGCCAGTTTAGTAATATAAGTAGAGCACAAATCTGACCAAAGCGATCTAATGAAAAAGTTCAAGCACGACCCAATGGTCTCTAGAAAGTTAGAATTCCAGAATAATTGAATTCAGAGTAATTTCATCCATTTGTGTGGGCTTCTGTGAAGTGGGAGATGGACAAGAGTTTTATTTCATTCTGGCTCATCTAAAGAAATCTTAGACTTTTCCTTGCTGATCAGATTACCTTTAGTTTTCAGTATGACATTTTATAAGAGTTTGTTGGGACTGTCTGCTATTGTTCCTCACGAAATCTTATGGAAATTCTGGGTAGAAGTAAGCACAATGGTTTTACCACCACGACTGGCACACATTTTCCACACGTGATAAATGCGAGTGATTTGCTAAACGCTTGCCAATTACATACTGTAACTTTCTCTTTTACACAATTATTTGTATAAGCTAGAGACCCCAATCAGCGCTTGTTTGCGAATCTGCCTTTATAACAATTAAACCAGTTGCGGCATTGAAATGAGTTCTCGTATCTTCCACTGGCAGCTACAATTTTGGTTAGAAGGATGGGGAATATAATCTACAACAGTTCCAAAAGGGGAAAGGACCGCAAGCAAATTCCAGCACTTTTTTTTTTTTGTCTGGCTATTTACAAAGTTCCCAGCAACTTCCATCTGTCTCCCCTGGCTTCCATGTAATAAGTTAATAGTGCAATAATAGTTGATGAACAGGGAGGGAGCAGAGGAGGCAGCAGAGCTGTGCTAAGAATGCAACGATGTGCCCTTACGATGATAAACTGATCCCATTCCATTAAATCACAAAGCTGTCTCCACTCTTCTCTTCATCCCACATGAGCGGCTGAAGAAAAAATCATGGAATTGCTATCGCTCACTGCAGCTGTCAGGAAATGATACTAATTAGTTTAATTTGCAATAACACAAGCACTTAACTCTCCAAATAATCTAAGTTAGTAAGTCAGTTTTTATATTATGGCAATGACATGTTTAAGAGCCTCTGGAGCAGTGATTTCTTTAACCTCTGACTCAAGTGTCTTACGAAGGAACACGGCAAAACTCTTGGTCCCGTGTTACTCTGGTACCTGCTTGTGAGTGCAAGCGCTTGATAGGGAATTGCGGCAGCGTTACTTCAAGAGGAGAAAACCTGACAGCTGTCACATGCGGCTATTTTGCAAGGCAACGTCAAGTACAGAAATCTCATTCAAAACAAAAATGCTTGTCCTGTGGTATTAAGTAATATAGGATAATGCCGACAAAAAGGATGATCAAGCTGATTTGTTTTCCTCATTTCATGTTTTGGTGCTGTTTCTGAATTTAGCCATAGTTTCTCAGTTGTTTCATTTTCTGGCATTCACATTCTTGTCTTCTGGTATGGTGTGTGAGTTTCTAATCCTTCTGGCCAAGGCAGAAAATGCGGATTAAACATTTGGCAATACTAGCCAAACTCAAAAAACCCAACAACAACAAAAAATGTTAAATCACTAGACTGGCTTGAAAATAACGAGGATTTTTTTAAAAAAAAAAAACCCACCTATAAATAAGGTTGGGTTTGCTTGCTCTCTCTCTGCAGACCCCTCGTATTTGAGCCTGGACAGTCGTAGGAGGGTTGTTCAACGTTGTGAAATCCTCTGATATAATCAGCAACAATTCAATGTAACATCAACGTGCTACCTTTAGAGTTGTAGAGTAATGAAACCCTGGAAAAGAATGGGGTGCTTTATACCCCTCTAAGCTCGTGTTTCAGGCTCTATGCAAACTCAAGTGCTCCATCAATTAATGTACTGCTTGTGTTTTCAGTGCTTACTTTGTGTTTGCTGAAGATGATGATGATGATGTGGAGGAAGAGAAGGAATGGGCATACGCTCTTGCGGCTGATCTTCGTTTTTCAAAAAGACTTAAGTTTTGGAGACGAGTTTTGGACAAAGAGGAAAATTCAGTGGCAAGTTCCCCAGTGATGGAATTGTGGAAATTGGTGGCTCCTGAAAACACACACAGTAAGCTGATTTAGAAGCCTTGAGTCTGTTGTCTTTTAAAGGCTTCAGTTAGACTTTGAAGATGGATTTTAAGAGCTTTGTGTAATCGGTACAGTTTCACTGTACAGAATCAGGCGCGCCCTTTTCAGCATCTCTTCTGCTTCCTGGCTTTTATTTCAAGACATCACTTCGAGACATACTCTTCCCAGCCTTTAGAGTCTGGTGAGGGTCTGAAAAACCTGAATGCCAGTAACAGTGGTAACATTTTGAAAGTGTATCAGTATAATAAATGGAGAAAAAAAAAAGTCCCTGTAATCAGGGAGGAAAAAAAAAATTAAGGAAACAAAAGCTTATTTACTTAAAGAAAAAAAATCTTAGAACTCCTCCTTTGTCCTAGTTTCTTCAAACCTCATAATTCAGTTTATCAACAGTCAATAACCAAATGCATGTTTCTCTTTTCCCAAGAGCTGATTAAAGCTGTGGTCTCCTCCTGTAATTCATGGCATTCCATTGTGTTTGTTTCTCCTGGAATTTTCAGGCTGAATTACTGTAACTAATACACCACTAACTCTGTACTGCAAAAGCCCTGACCTTTTGAATCTCTTCTTCGTAGCAGAAAATTGGCATAGAAAATTTCAACACAATAAATGCTTTTAACATTTTACTTTATCTTGATCCAGAAATACATATACACCATCTTATTAAGTTAGTTTGCCACCAGTATCAGGTTGGGTTAGAGGGTTCTGAAGATGAGGAGATAGGAAAAGACCAACTATTTCATTTGCAGCGGATTAGCAATAACCAGGAAAAGACCGAAAACATAATCCTTTTGGCCTTGCTCTGAAATGCAACCGTACAGTTAACTCATGTACAAGTGCCCATGCAGACGCTGATCGCAAGTCCTCCCAGCAGTCCCTTCCCTTTTGGAAATGCTCAGTTCTTCATGTCTGCTTCGGAGGAAGGTTTTGTAGCTGAACAAATGATTTTCTGAAACATGGTTCTGATTATTCCTCGAATTCAAATCACGGCATTAGTTTGTTAGACCTTGCACAGTTTGAGAAGGTATCCCAGGTGCCAGGTGCTAAACATCTCTGCCAGGCAAACAGATACCGTCTTCTCGTAGTCATCGGGAGCACGTCAAGGCTGCTGCTTATGGCGGAGCCTTGGCCAGGCTGCGAGATGCAAAACGACAGCAGTGGAGATTTCCAGAGAAGAGAATGTCTGTGGTAATTGGAGGGTTGTAAAATGACAGTCATCTGGGGATGCTTATGTCCTGGCTGAATCGGTTTAGGAAGTCGATGTTGCTGTTGAGGCTGCTTTCTTTTGTCCCGATGTTATGCGACCGGTGTTGGTATTTTTCAGGCTGTAGCTCTGTAGTGTGTTGCTTTTGCAGACACGTCCTACACTGAGACAAGAGCAACAAGCTTTTGATCAGGGTAGCAAAAACCATATAGTGAAGTTACTCTTTGCCATGGACTTCTGTGCTTCCTGGGTCACGTTTTCAGGCTGAATGACGTCTGTTTTCCCGTGAGTTTTGGCTAGGCTGCAGGCGTGTGGAGGAATAGACAAATGACTTGAAGCTCTGCATGAAAAAGCAATAGCCAGATGATGCTGCATCTCTGTGGCGGTGTGGAACCACGAGGTTCCTTTGAAGAGTAAAACCTTGCTCAGCATGTGAAATGGAAATGTGGAACTACAGGTGAGTTGCCCCTGGAGGACCTCACTGCATGGGACCAGGAATAACAATATGCTGTGCTTTTCCTAAAGGAATCCTTTCTGACGCCTTCCTCTTTAAGCTGGAGTTAGTGGTTTCAGGTAGTAAAACGGACAGGACAGCTTGCTAGTTTTCTCCTACACCTTTTCTTATCCGTTGTCGCTGATTCTCATCCTCAGTATACCCATTCGCCAGTGCTGACTTCAGTGTTACAAAACATTTAGCTTTCTGATGCTAGATCAAATAAAATATCCAGAGCCACCTTACAGGTTGAGTAGACAAATTCCTGTACGGATGGATGGTACAAAAGTAAACAGATAAATCGCTCAACAAAACTGAAAACCTTAAGATCGTTGATCAACAACACAACTTCACTATTTAAGTACAGGACTTTCAAAAATCTGTATTAAGCAGAGTTAAGTAGTTAAGCGAAGGATTTTTTGTAGTCTTTGCAATGTCTGTACATTTAGTTAGAATCAAAGTGAAAAGTAGACTTTTTTAATGAGTCTGCTCTCCAAGTACTGCAACATAGCTGAATTGAAATACCCACATTCTTCCTGCTGTTTTTTTTTTTTTTTAATAGGTTGTTATGTTCTAAAGCCATAATGAAAAATATCTTCTCCTAAAGTGTGTAATTACCCTCTGTTGCTCTCAAATCTCCTCTGGTTCCTGAGCTCATTTAATAATAGTGAACAGATGAGCAAAAGTTGCAAATGAAGGTACTATCAATTTGATACTCAGCACATAAATACCTGTAATGATAGTGTGCTTGTCAGCATCCATTGTTTCCAGTTCTGCCCATTTTCTGCTTCCACAGGGAGTACCGTCCTCCTGTGCAGAAACTGAGAGACGGGGGGATTTCAGATCAGGCAAAAGATCCCCGAGAATTAGAGTGTCTAAAATGGTCTCTGTATTCCCTGAGGTTTTAGATTGCTGAATTGAAAAGTTGTAGCTTGGAGATTCACATCTGCACAGAGCCAAGTCAAATCTGGACTGATTTGCCCGCTCACAAGAAACATGTTGGAAGAGTGAATTGAGGCAAAGGGTAGAGGCTTAGCTCTGCTTTTTTGAAACCACAGGCTTGTTTTGTATGTCACCTTCCACTTACCCCATTTCGGATCTAAATGGGCACCACAAGGAAACGTTCAGAGAAGTGCAGTGGAAATCCCGGAAAGGATGATAGTGGGGAAATTCATGGACAACTTTATTTTGTATGGGAGAAAGAATCCCTCATCTCTGCTACAGATATTTTGACCTGTCACTATTGCCTTGTTCTTGCCACCTCTCAAAGCTTCCTGGCAGCCGCCATGCAGTCTCAATAAGCATTTAACTGCAAATCCCGTTTCAAGTGTCTCAGTCTATAGAGGCAGGCCTGGTGAGGATTCTGGCCTCTTGTATCACCTGGGAGTGCTGTACAGCTCTGGGGGTTTTCTCATTTTCAGACACACTAACCTTGCCCCTATATCCTACAGGCGGTTCTAAGGGGAGCCCTCACTGGTCACGCTGGAGTTTCCTGGAAGTGAAGAGGCATCACAGGCCAAAACTTATTTTGCTCCTACGCTTTCGATCCAGTGGGGTTTGTGACAGAGGGACCACGGAGCAGCACCTGTATGGGTGACTTCAAACATCCCACCCTAGGTGTCCCTCGCTACAAGTGCTTCTTGTGCCAGAGCTCGGCTCTCCCTCCATTCAGCAAGGGTACGGGCCGGGCAGGGCACGTACCAGCTCCAGTTCTAGTAGAAACTGCATGGACTTCCTGGGTGTATGCAAGCACACGAATAATCTCTCCTGTGGATTCTCCGTTTTCTTCAACCTTTCACATCAAATGAAGACAGGGTCTGAATCTGCAGTTCTCTGGCCCTGCTACATTTCGCAGGTGAAGCACTGCTTTGTGCTCTGCTTTTAATATATTAATTTCTTAACATTTTGAATGGGACCAAAAAAAAAAAAATTTGCCACTGTTCTGTGTGGTGTTTGCAACATCACTATTTACAGCATTGGCTTCTCCAAATGGGTTGCACTGATGTTGCCCTGAGAAAGCACAGTACAGATGGGACAAGGCTGGGCTGTGACATTTTTTATGAGCAGTGCAAAAATCCCCTCAGGGCAATCATTTGCTTTGCTACACACAGACATTCCAGGGCACAGTCAACAGCAGTCTCTAAAATATCTTCCTCCGGAATACATCCTTATTATTGGGATGTAAAATGTAGGGCTTCATGAATCTGTATAGGCAGTGCTCCCATAAAAAAAAATATATATTTACATGGTGCTCTGTTACCTGGTCATTCCCGTGGGGAGATACCCCATGTATCTTAACTCTGAAAGGAAACACAGATTGTCTTGCATTTTTTGCCCTATTGTATTTTCCAGAATTGAAGGTAGAGTCAGTGGGATTTGAGACACATGTAAAATCCATGAAAGAAAATATTCTGAAGGCAAAGTGGAATTAACCTTTGAAATACACAGCTGCTCTTTTCTTTTCTTTCTTTTGTTTTTAATGAGTGGTTTCATCTATCGAAGTCAGGCTGGGGGAACAGTTTTTAAACTGATGAAAATGTTGAAACCAAAATTTGTGGTAATAATCTAGATAGATACTGCCTGGCAGGTGTTATACTGATATTTCTAAAGATGTAATTTATCTTTTACTTTTCACTTGCTGCATTCACAAAAGAGAAAGACGAATAGCAGCCGTTATTCTATTTCTCTTTGTCTTTTGCATCTTCTTTGCTTTTGTTCGTATCAGGTATTTTTTGTAAAAAGTGTACTCTGCTTTTTCGGTGTCAGTTTTAGAAGAGAACAAGCTCTTTGACCTCTTCTGTGAGTTGGAGCAAAGGTTAAAAACAAATACTCTGTTCACCTAATTTGATAAAGCCTTTTTTCCATAGTCCTTGGGATTACCATCCATGTCTGATGAGTCCGTTGGGACTAGGTGCAAACTCAGGGCCTCGTCATCCCATCCAGCAGCAGCCCCGGTGGTAAATTCCTGGTCCCAATGCCCAAGAGCCTCAGACTGTGAGTCCCTGCTGCTACACAGAGAGTCCTCATTGATCCCCTGCTCCCTCCACCCCCTTTCGTTGCATGTTTTGGCCAGAGCTCCATCCTGAGCCCTGTCAGAAGGGTTTCTCATTCGGCGCCTGTCCCTGCGGGTCAGTACGGCGCTCCCGGGGGCTCCGTGACGGAGGTGGATGAGGCAGCGGAGCTCTGGGATCCTTTGTGCCCCGAGCCGTTCCTCCAGCGAATGGGGTAAACGGCAGTGCTTCGCTTCAGTTCACGTGTAACGTAAGGGGCGACAAACGCTGAGACTAGATGAAATAAAGGAAAGGGTTATGTTTTTTATTGATTGAGTAGATGTTCAATCAATATAAACCCGAGGCCAGATTTGCGTTGTTACTGAGCCCAGTGACTGGTATCACAACCGTGAATGCCACAATCAAACTCTCGCTGATTTCATACAGTACTTAAAAATAACTTGCAAAACCACAAGGTGATATTACCTTCCTATAGATCTTTCTTCTTATTAGTTTTAAGGTTTAATTATATTCCTGCTTGTTCTATACCTCTCCCAGGCCTGCCTCCCCCATCTCACAAACACGTGTGTACAAACGATGTACACAGTATGTTGAAAGGACCCAGAGGTGCTCTGTAAATTGTGGACTTGATTCTCTCTTTCAAGCTGTTACCTTTTCACCTGGGAAGGAGTGTGACGAGCCAGCTAAGCCAGCTGTCGGGCTGTGTCATGTAGCTGCAGCACTTCGAGGCATTTGAAAGCAAGAGGTTTGGTGCTTTAGATCTTAACGTCCTTTTCTCTAAAGAGAGAGTCTTCTGCATCCCCATCATAGAAATGTGCCTAAAGAGACTAGGTTTAGTCTAGAGTTAGCAGCCTTTATATGTATGTACACATGGGAGAACAGATGCCAAGTTTGAAAAAAAACCTGTGAAAAAGGATCATCTGTTTCAATGACCTTCCAGTTCTGCTGTACGGATACTCCAGAGGACATGGCTGTCAATGGCATTTACGTCTATGGACTGAAGAAGGTGCATGGCCATGAGATAAGGACGTTTACCTATTCCGTAAAAGTGTTAGTCCACTCAGTTCGCCCAGTTCCTGTTTGCAACAGAGGAATGTTGTTTTCTCAGAGCATTTGTAAGACCTAGCTTTTGTTTTCCTCAAAATGTAAGTGCACGAGAGCCAACTGTCAGGGTTCATCATGGTCTTTCAAAGGTGGTGAGAGGCAGCACTACAATTAACGATTGACCAGCTGTTCTAGGGTGAACACAGATTGGTCCAATTGAGGGTAGGGAGAGCAGGACAAGACTGTCCCGACCACACTGCGTGACACAAAGGCACGTCCCAGGCTGTCCTCAGCGAGGACAAAAGCCTCATCTTACTGGCCAACAAAATATGCAAACTGATTTTCTATCTTTCAGAAAGGAAGAACAAAAGGTAGAATTATGTTTTACAGGAAGTTTCAGCAATGAATTAAATCTGGTTTTACTGATGTATTTGACTTTTCTTTCAATTAGCCCACAGTTGTTCTGTTATGTAAGTCTGTCCTGTGCCACAATAGATTCCTAATATGTGCTCTTTTACGTACTTTTTTTTTTCATAAATACTTGTTTTTTTCATGTAGAGAAACCAATAAACACATCTTGGGCAGTGAAAAAAAAAAACAAAACACTTCCTTATACAATTCCAGTTAGAGTTTGCTTTTGGCTAGATTTTGCCAGCTGAAGCTTGTGCATGTTGTCCAGTATATCTGAAGAGAACGGTTCTCTCTGTTCAGAGTTCATGCTTTGACATCCCATTTTACTCGGGAAGAAAAGTGAGCTTGAGCTTTCTCAGCTCTTCAAACACAGTTTATCAACTAGGCAAGCACTCAGCTATCATCCGAGATTGTAAGGTTTGTGCAAGTTTGCGTATCAATAAATAATAATACATCTGCCAGTCAGGTCTTGTTCCTGGGAGCTGGAGTGGAAGAGCATATATTGTAACCTCTGCAGTTTTGCTTTTGCCTGAGGCAAGACCCTGGCTCCATGGAAAGCAGTGGCAAATCTTGCATGAGTTTAGCAACACAGGATTTCTTCTCAGATTTTCACTCTTATAGTGGGCATCACACACCACTGACCAAAGCCTGGCTCTGTGGCCTTTACAGTCTATTGGGATGAAGTTCCAGCGCTCGCATTACCAAAGAAAATCCTTCAGTTTGGTTTATTAACATTGGGGCTAAAGGCAGATCACCTGGTGCCTCTCCAGTCAAGCAGAAGATGCATGTGCACGAGTAGTACCACACATCTCACCTGGTCTAAGGAGGAGTGGAAAACCACACGTTGCTTCCAGAACACCAAACCTGCATTTTTCACTTCACTCTTTAATTTGTTTCCTCAACTTGGAGCTAGGGGGGGTAATTGTCTGAGTGCACTTCATGGCCTTAATGACCAGCCTCGCTTGGGGCTTCTCCTCCACACCCTGCCCAGGGGCCAAGTACTCTGTCTAAGATGAGCCTTGGCCAACCTCTGCTGTTTCTTAAGAGTAGTAAACTTTGTGAATCAGGAATCAAACAGTCCACGCAGGAAGAGAAGAGCTTCAGGTCAGTCTGAAAGCTTTTTCATAGAATCATAGAATGGCCTAGGCTGGAAGGGACCTTAGAGATCATCTTTAATCCAGCCTCCCTGTTGTGGGTAGGGACGCCACCTCTTTTTGCAGATAAAATAAAATTTTGGCGGTTAATCTAATGTATTTCAAAGAGATGTTGTAAAATCAAAGGGTAAATATTTTTGGGTTGGGGGATTGGTTTGTTTTGTGGGCACTTTTTTTTTTTCTCATTTGGAACTATTGGCCTCATGTTTAAACCATTTAGGTTTTAATTTTACACTTTTACTGAAAAAAAATTATATCAGAATGAAAACAGTTGTCTGGAAACAGTTGTGAAGAAACAGTTGTACCTTGAATGGTATTTGTCCCCAAATATATCATCTCCGGGGGCAAATGGAGGAAAAAGCAGGTAGTGCCAAGATTTCTTTACCTTCCCCATTGTTTCTGTCTACAGCAGTAGCTGTATAGAAACGTGATGGCTTCTGACCCGTATGCTGCAGCTCGCTGTCTTTGCTATTCAAGAAATTTTTTAAGTGAATGCAAGATTCAGCCTAATTTTTTACAAGTTCGCGAATACAGTGTATTAGACATGCTGAATAATGGGTTCTGTGTGTGTGTCTTGGCTCCTGGTACTCTTCCAGCTTCTTGGTATTGCTGCCTGTCAGAACAGTACTTTGTAGCATCCTCATCTGCTGACTATCTCTAATTGTTTTTTAATAATCTTCATGGCTGACCATTCTGAACTTTTTCCACTAGCAAGCAAGCATTTGCTAAAGACCCACTGCAAATGAAAGGGAGGTGAGATTAGAAACGCAGTTCATATGAAATTAGAAATTAAATGCACTTATGTTTTCACTTTCTTGAGATAAGTACATTTCCATTTTTCGCATGAAACTGCTTTAGCGGATGTTGTTCTTAAAATATACAATTAACATAAAACCAAAACAGTTACAAGAAATAAATTTCTCACAAAGAATGCCAGCCTACAGAAATATTACAATGAGCTAGGGCATGTTTTTTTAATCACAAATACCCCAAACAGCATGCGATTGCTTTTTTTTTTTCCTTTGTACAACGCTTATTACTAAAGCACTGTCAGTAGGGAAAAAAAAATCCAAATTCCTACCAATCATTTTGAATAATTAATTATAGCCACCTGTTTAAACTGAATGTCTCTAAACCCTAAGGCAGCAGGATCTGCAAGAGAATAACTCACCAAAAACAACAGCATCCATCTAAAGTCAAGGTGAACAGCAGCTGGGAACTAGCAAATGCTGATGAGTTTATCAAAGACTTGTAGTGTGGCCGGTGACACAGAAATGGAAACCGATGTTTTCAAGGCAGATGCCCCAGTAAGGCAGCTCTGTCCAATCGGTGGCCAAGTGGCTTCGTTTGTTACCCTGCTGGATATCTCAGGGGAATAAAGCTCTGCAAATCTATCAAAGGGTCGCCCTTTGGAAGCCTTGGATCCCAAGCTTGGCTCCTATGTTCTTCCAGCTTTCTGAATTTACTCATAGTTGAGTGTTACTCATCTTGCTGTGGATGCTGGTAAACATTGGAGCGTCTTCACTGTGTGTAAGGCCCCTTCTGGGTTTTTTTTTTTGCAGATTCCTTGCATCTAGTCAGGGTTATCTGGTTTTTCATCTTTTGTTGCACTGATAACCTTTGGTAGTGTTGGAGTTTAACACCTGAAGGAAGGAAAGCACACAGCAGTAAATGTCCCTGCCTGGCAAAGGTTGCTTAAAACCTTTCTTCTTTGATATGAGCAACTGGTTTTACATGTGCATTGTTTTGTTGATAGGGTGACACTGACAGCTCATTAACTCCTTTGATTTAGTAACAACTAAAGTAGTTTTCTGTGGGACTGAAATGACTTATTGTGGGTTGAGGAAGACTAATGGGGTAACAACAGAAGACAGAAAGATTGGGCAAAACTATTTGGGCATCGCTAACTCCCAATTCTAGTTAACTTCATCAACAAGGTTGTTTTAATTTGTGTCAGGCTGCACAGATGCTAGACTTCAGAAACAGAGCAGGTGAGAAGGGAATCATCTGAGGGCTTATTCAATTTTTGAACATTCTCTATAGCAACAATTGTCGGTGTGGAAAAGGGAACATGTATAGCTGTATTTGTTAAGCCTTTGGTAAATTGGTCCTTAAAATGATGGAATGGCAAAGGGCTAGCATATTTTAGCTTAGCTACTTGTGCAACAGCACGGAAACCTACTCCTGATGCAACTGTAGAAATGGGACTTTTGCCATTGATATGTGTAAAATTCAGCCCCATTTCTGAAGCTTCTTTCCCACATGGAGCTGATTATTGACTCAGACCAGGTGATGAGCCAAATGAGGTTTTTAAATGTTTTAAATGTGTGAAATGTAATAAGCACATACTATTTCTCCTAGGGAATTTCTAGATGTTACTATTCAGAGACCAACAAAATATGTAATTCAAATATTTGTGCCCCAACAGCCAATACGAAATGATTCTAAATATGGGAAGTTTGCAAATCATCCAAACTGAAAATGAAAAATCCGAGAGTCTGGATTCTGCCTCACGTTTTGGAGATGTTTTCCTGGATTGGGAAGCAGACTGGTCTGGAAGAATGCACAGCACAGGGAATCAGGAATAACTGGGGAACCTGGCAGTGCCCAGCTGCGTAGCCTTGAGCAGTTGTTTGCTCCTTGCCTCGCCGGCCCCTCGCACACAAGGCGGCTCGGTGCCTGCAGAGGGTGAGAAGCTGGAGAGCAGCAGAGCAGGGTCCTCGTTGTCTTTCTCAAGCCTGCCTTCACACAGAACAAAAATGCAGCTGTTCTGCAGGCACTTGGCTCCTTCTTACTTGGGGAAAGGGCAAGAGCTGCCTTTTCAAGTTCAGTGTTGAGACTTTACAATTGTCAGCAGACGGATCCTTACAGATCTCTCCAAGATTGCTAAGTGGGTCAAGTTTGTTTCTTTTTACAGATAGAGGAAAAAAGAGGTGACTTGAGAGGTTCTCAGTTGTGCTTTTGTGACTTAGGAGGATGTGTCTCTCAGAAGATTAGTCAGACTTGTTCTCCTGTGTCAATAATGTGTTTCTGAAAATCCCACCCAAAACGCCTCTCTGTAGAGGGAAAACTGGAGCAAAACTAAGTCTGAAGCTCAAGCCTCTGAGTAGCCAACCTGTGCAGTAACCCTTAGACCATCTCTTTGAACAGGAGCTAATGAGACTTGAGCTCCACCAGACATTAATAAGTAAGTTCTCATGTGGAAGTTGTCAAAGAGCAATACTACATCCCAGAGGATAACTTCTGTTACTTGTCACGTAGCTTCAGCCCTACTAAGCCTTAACCCACATCTGGCAAAAACTGTTCCCAGGCTGCTCTGTTTCTTGTTGTGTGGGACAGATAGGACGCTTCATATCACTGCAGAGTCAGGGTTGTTCTGGGTATCTTAAGGCCAGATTTCAGCCGATGTGGACTTGCTATCTTCAGTGACTTGTGCTGAAGAAGGCTCCAGACTTGCATATGCAGAATGCATGTCATCTGCTTGTATAGCATTGGAAGAAAAAATTCATCTTATGTACTGTTCTTATTTCTTAGCAAATCCTCTTTCTTTAATGATAATCTGTGGGCTTTTAAGTTTCAGAGAGTTATCTGTTTGCACCTCCTATTTCCAACCCCTTCCTCTTCCATCAAATTCTGGAGTCTTTCGAAAGGACCGTAGAACAGAATGGGGAATGAGTTAGACTGGGTTCATTGAATGGGATGAGAACCCTTAGCAAAGTTTCTCCAGTATTTGCAGTCAGGCCCCAAGAAGGCAAGTTAATCTGTCACTTCTGTTACATCAGGCTTTGCTTTTGGTCACTGGAAGTGCAATTGGGAAACTGCCTGCATCTCTATTCAGATGTTGTAAGTCATGTGTAACTTACTGTCTGATCTGCTGTGCTTTAGGGTCAAAGTCAGTGCAGTTTCTCTTTCTACTGAAGGTTTCTTTACCTTTCTGTTGTCTAGACAAGCACTGACATGCTGTCACCAGTAAAAACATGAAGAGGAAAGGTCTAAGGTACAGACAGAGCTTGTCTTCTCTTTGGTATGTCTGAACAGCTACAGGTCCAAAAGCAGATATTGAATGTGTTTCTGAGTCTGAATGCTTCACTTAATAGCTGTAATAGTTACTTTTTTTTTTTTTTTTTGCTTTGTAATATCTCTTTTTAATCTAAGTTCTGCTCACAGCCTTGTAACTGAGAAGATTTTCTTTATACTCACTGGTGAAATGAGTGTGAAGCATGTAATCTCAAACCCTAAGCATTATTCTTCACTTTATTTTAATTGAACTGTGCTGATTTCTGCTATTAGAGATGCCTTAATACTTAGGATGAAATCCTGGTGCTGTTGAAGACAAATGGAAGTTTTGTCACTGATTTGAGCTGGACTAGGAGTTTACCCTTAAAAGAATTAGATTTTTAGAATGGTACCCAGGAGAAATTTGAGATAATTTTAGAATGGATCCATTTATGAAGAAGATCTTAATTATGTGGTTGCCGGTAATTAACTGAATGGTGAGAGCATTGACTATGGATTGAAGACCAACAAGGTCTCTTTCTTGTCTATGTTTGATGGAAAAGAGAAGTTTTGGGGTTTACCAAACTACTAAAATAGATATGTTGGTAGATACATTTTCACTAAGACGTTACACCATAGATTGCTACTCTGCTGTACCTGAGGAAGGACAGATGTTGTAATGACACAGAGAATTAAATATTGATAGCACAACCCTGAACAAAATTCTGATTTCATCTGCTCTGGTACAACAGTAAAGAAGCACACCACCGCAGCACCCTGGTCGTGTTTGTTCATCTTCATCTGGTTTATCTGCATTGCTCTATACCGTGCGTTTTTACAGCATTGTGCTCCGGGTGCCTGGAGTTCAAAAGCCTGAGCTGATGCTCAGCTCATGCTACTCCGTCTCTGTTATACAGGACTGACAGAAGCAGTGTCTGGACTGGTGTGTCTGAAGGGTTCTGGTGCTGAGGCTAGCTTGCCCACAAAAGTCTTTGTCGACACTGTTCTTCTGTCTTGCCCACCAGATCAAGGAACCCTCCTGTGAATTGCCCTCTGGTGTTGAAGTCTGGTGTGAGCTAACTCTTGAGATATCCCCAAGAGCTGCTTCAGACAGTGCTAGTTGGCTTAGGCCAAAACCAAGCCAAGAATTAACCTTGATAAATGTTAAAAATATGTAAAGAGTATTTAAAAACTCTCAAATGTGTCAACAAATGTAGTTTTTATTGTGGTGGAGATGCCCAAGTGTAGCAGGAACGTCAAAATACAGTGGTGTTCAGGCTATGCGGAAAGTAGAACTGGTGAGGATGGATATTGAAGCTTTCACCACCCGAGCTGATGATAGCAGTAATTCAGTGGGCTGCTTTGTCGTGGCTGTGTGGTTCCTTCACGGGAGGAGCTTTCTGCGCTTTTCCTAAATGGTGGGAAAAATGGAATGGAGAAGGAAGGATACGTAGTTTGGAAAGGACTTGCAGTGCCAGTTAATTTTTTTTCCTTTAAAAGTGTGAAGCATATGAAATTTCCATTTCTCGTTGTTACTTGAAACGGGAATGGGTTTTGTTATCCTAAATTATTGTTAAACCAGGAAAACCTTCTATGCCTAGCTCTAAGCAAAATCTTGGACCAAACCTCTAAACATATCACCACCAATGGGCCAAATGTGATTCTGCAGCCCACCAGAAGTCCTAGACCTGGTGGTGCAGAAAAGGTTGGCTTTAACTTGCAAGAAAAGAAGAAGTTTGCATGACTTGAAGTGATGAAACATAGCTGAATAAAGGCTCAAGGAGCTGTGGCTGTAGCGAGGGAAGTGGGTGGACAGATCCCTGTATACAATAGCACTGTGAGATGTGAAATTGCTAAAATAGCCCCTGCCTAATGTAATCACCTTTCAAAGAATATTTGAGAGGCATTTTGTCAGTAAAATATAAACAAAGACTATGTTTGAAATTCAAAACTTGTCCAAAGTAATTTTTCTTTCAAAGGCTGTTTCCCCTGCTCATGCTCATTCTAATGCTTTGAAAAGACACATTTTTAGAGAACAAGCTATTTTTAATTGTTTATTAAAAAAACCCACCACTTTTACAAAACAGTAAGGAAAACCAAATGCATCTTCCACAGCTCCACTTTTCTAGGAGCAATAATGAGCACAATAGAAACTGCATAAAAGCAGTCGCTAGCCCAGAACTTTTAGGAAATGCTGGCGCTATTTCTAGAGCAGAGATCTCTTGAGAATATAGCGAGAACAGCATGCCATGGTACCAGTGATATTTTTTACCATTTACCAAAAGGCTGTATCAGGACAATAACTTCAGATCTCATAATTATTTCTTGTTCTGAACCATTGCAGACTGTGTTACAAACTAGCAGCATGATCCTGTAGCTGTCCCTGTCAAGACTCCTGTTGGCTTCAAAGGCAGGGCTGTGTTTGGGCTGACATGGGATCACGACCTTGACCCAAAGACAAATTATTCACTGTAGTCACTTCAACTCCTGAAGGGGATCTACTGAAAAGAAAGGGAGCAGACTGCCTAACACTTTGTTAGCTGTCTCTTAAGGCAGGAAAATTTTCAAAACCAAACGAACTCTTTTTTTTTGCAATTAAAATTGTTTTGGGAACAGAATTATGGAGGACATAAGTCAGTAGCATTAAGATAGAGTCCCAAGTACAGTTACATCTCGGGTATCTCATGTATCCCCTGATATCCCTTATAACCACCTCTTCCATTTTGAATCCTGAACACCAAACCTCATGAACACCAGCATTAGCGACGTGTGGTTTCTCATTGCCTTGTGTCCGTTGGCTGACTGTGAGCCATGACAAAGAGTCTCTTTGGTGCAGGTGCTGTGTTTATATCTGTTTTTCTCCTCGGTTGACTCTCTCTTGTCTAAGCTGGTCTGTCTTGCAGCTTTTCGGAGGGCAGGTCACACCAGGGGACTGTCGACAGGGCTGCCATCCTCTGCCCATCTCCCAATTGCTCGTGACTGACAGAACTTCCTGATCTCTATCACCTCTGTGACAGTTGCTCAGGGCTCTCTTGTAACTTCTAAGCCATGGCTTGTTTCAGCCCTCAGCTGCAACTTTTTAGAGGGGATTGTGAACATATCATGTCTGCATATGATTTAATTTATAGGAAACTGGGGAGAAGTCAGTGGTGCTATTTGCAGGCATCGGTGGAAAGTATCTCAAAAGGAGACATGTCAGTTTGTAGGCTCTAGTGTAGTTTTCCTTGTTTGCAGTCTGAATAACCAAAAGGTTGCAGAACAAATACACTTGGAGATTATAAAAAAAAATATAGGAGCGCTTTTCCCAGGAGGCCTTTGGGAGGGCATACATCCCAGATCTCCTTACACCCTCTACAATCTTGCTGAAAAATCCTTCGTTGTACAGAATTGGCAGGCGGGGGGTGTGGGGGGGGGTGTGCTGACTGATGAGCTGCCAGTGGCCCCCACTGCCACATCCAAGAGAACAGTCACAGCCCTGCCAGATGAGGGGTCTCTCTGGCTGTCCATGTCCACGCAGCTGGCCAGCTGCAGCCCAGGCAGGATCTCGGGGAAATTGGTTGCACATTATCCATCAGTCAGAAATATATGAAAGAGAAATCCAGGCTGGCAGTTGCACAGCTACTTTCCATGCCTGGCTTCCCACGAAGCCTACCTCCTATTTTGCTTCTTTATTAGCTGTTGTTTCTAATTTTTGTGAAGGGATCAGGAAGCTTGTTTTAGCCGCAGTGAGTAAACTGTCTTGGCAGAGATGACGAAACTATTAAGGGGGGGGGGGGGCTGCTACACTGTGTGGGTTACCTAATTGTCTTAATCGAGCGTACATTAATATAAATAGACCTCAGACTTCCTCTCCTCTCATTTTCCAAGCTGACAGACACCCAAGGCCCTAAGAAGCCCGAGGTGGTGTGCGGGGCCGGGCTCCCTTGTTTGCTTTGTGGGAGCGGGCGGGGGCCTGGAGTTCGTTGGGATTTTACTGTGGAAGCTTTCGAAAGCCGTGTATGTAAATGTGTGTGCGCAGGCTGCCGGGCGGGCCCATAAAAGCAGGACCATATAACCAAGGTGGAAATTGAGAAAGTGATTTATTTGGTTCTCTTCCGCGTTCAGCACCTCTCACGCCCACCCCGCCTCCCACCCCGCCTGCCCGCCTCTCAGTTTCTCCGGCCGTGACGGGGTGTCGAGCCGCAGGGGAGCGGGCCGGGAGAGCTCCGGCCTGGGCACAGACAGCCCGAAAGGCAGCAGGGCCCGGGCGCGTCGGGAAGCGGAGACACCCGCGCCTCCGCCTGTCCTGACGCCTATCTGGCCGTGTGCTCCCTCCGCATCCCCCGCCGGTACCGCTGCACATCCCGCGGATCGGAGTTAAAACACCCGGCGGTGAAAAGCCGGGACGACCGCCTCCATTTCTAGGCGTGCAGATGCCCCCGTAACCTGCCAGGGGAACCCCGAGTGGGGTGAGGAGGCCGAGGAAGGACGGGCTTATTAGCAGCGCTGCCAGCACCCTCCCGCCCGGCCCCAAGGACCGGCCTTTTCGGGGAGAGCCGGGACACGGGGAAGCCGAGGAGCATCCACTCACTCACTCGAGGGAGGGCACCCCGGGAGACTGGGAAGACACCCGGGCTGAAAGTCTCAAAGCCCCGCTGCTGCTGACCTTTCCCTCCCGGGCTGGCAGGAGCAGCTCCGCCCTCTTCGCCCCCCCACGGCAGCCCGGCTGCCACGCCGGGGGGGCTTCCCCGTCGGTCCGCGGCCTGACGGAGCTCTGTGCCCGCAGGCCCATCAGTGCCTGCCCGGATATGTGCCGCTGCCAGGCTGGCTCCAGGCTGGCCCCGGCGGCTGCCGGAGCTCCCTCGGGCCCCGGGGGCGGACGAGCGGCGCTGGAGGCCGGAGCCCCGCGCTCACCCCCCGCAGCCCCGCCGTCCGATCGAGGCGAGTCTCTGAAAAGCCTCCGGAGCTGGCCGGACTCTGCAGCCGCCCCTCTCTCGCAAGCGATTTAGAAAAAGTCCCGGGCTGAGAAACTTGGGGAAAGTGGGGTAAATTCCTCCGCTGTTGTGCGAGGGGCGTCTGAAGCTGCACGCCGCGACGCTCTCTGAGCGAGAGCCCGCAGGGGAGCCGCTGCCCCTCCGCCTCGTCCTCGCTGCAGCCCGAGAAATCCGATCGGAGCTGGTTCAGAACAGGGCGATGCAGAGCCAAGGTGCTGACAAACCGCCTTTCGCCTCGGTAAACGGACGCAGAGACGGCCCAGAAACCGAGCTGCTGCTGCTGTTTGTGCCAGTCCCCGTGAGACGGGACGGACAGAGCTATTCCCAGGGGCAGAACAAATACCGGCTAAGAACCGAAAGCGCCACAAGTTGTTGCACGGATGAATCGATCCAGTAATCGCTAGGGCTATAACACCCTTATTTATGCTAAAGCATGTGACACAATCTTCAAAATGTGGTAGCGCCAAGTTACCACCTCTTTATTACTTCTACAAGCTAATAGGTGAAGTGACTTTTACCTTCTTTACTTGAAGGAGGCACAAAGAAGCAGACAGGTAATTCCACGCTGCTAATTTTTATGTTGTGATGGGTAGGGAAGGGAGAGATTGAAGTGAAAACTGGAAAGACCAATTATACGAAATCTCGGAGTTTAGTTAGTAGTGACCAGCTCAGATCTCATGGTTGGTTGTTTTTGTTTTCTTAAAACTGCGGTTGCAAATATATTAGAAAATCAGGCACCTTATCTGCCCCGCGTGTGAACTGATTTGTTCTGTCCGAAAGGATGATTTGATAAGAGGCGCCTCTTCTCCTGTCGCTAATTTGAAATCTCGTCTTCGTGTTAGCATTTTTGATCAAGTGTTCAGCCGCTTCATTTCAGGGTGCGGAGCGAGGGAAGCGGTGGCTGCCTGCCCCGCTCCCGGGCTCTGTGGTTCCGGGGAGGATTACACTGAGCTCCGGTAGCCGAGCGCCGGCGTTTGCCGCCTGCCGCGGTAAAGTTGGGGTAGCGTTACAGTTCCTCTCTCTCGGGTGAGACTTGCTAGGCTTAAGGCTAAAAACAGTGTCTCGTATACAAACCGGTCAGAATATTTACAGGTAATTGTGACTGTCAAATCCTCCGGCGTGTTGACAAAGCGCAGGGTTCTCGTAGCGTTTCGTCTGGCGGAGGGCTGCGGCGGTGTGAGATCCTTGCCAGGGGGTTCGGCCGGGGCCAGGGGGTGCTGGGGCTCCCGGCGAAGCGCCAGCCGGGAGCGAGCAGCCGTGTCACCCCACGGGGGCGGCGAGGACCCCCGGGGAGGGAGCGCCGCGGGTCGCGGAGCGGGCGGGAAATGCCGGCCCCGCTGGGGACAGACTGGCTTGTCAGATGCTGATTTAGTTGGAGTGATTCGGTGACGGGGAGCCGGCAGCACTGCGACTGCTCCGGTTCTCTAATGGGATTTCAAACGGCGGACACCGCCAACGCGTCCCCGGACAAACCTGGGATTCGTCATGGGAAAGCTGGCCGGCGGCCCCTCGCAGCGGGGGGAGCGGGGTTCGCCGGCAGCTGCCGCGCAGGCCGGGCACACGCCGGGGCTGGTAGAAGACGAGGCTCTCGGCGGAATCGCGCCGGTTGCGCGAAGAGCGGTGCGGGGGCACGGCCGCACCGGGGCCGCGGCAGCCCCCGCCGGCGGCCCGGCACACGCTTTCCGGCACGGGGGGACGGCGCCGTCGGAGGCTGTGGGAGCGGAGGGAGGCCAGCTCCGCGGAGCACCGCTGGCAACAGGCGGGCAGGCTCCGGGCAGTGTCCCCAGGCCCGCCCTGCCCCGGCGTCCGCCTCGTTCCGCCGCGCCGGGGGAGCCACGTCCAGGCTGGAGGGCGTCGCCTCTGCGAGGCCACTGGGGCCGCGCTTGAACCTGCTGGGAGCGGGCGGGCAGCCCCAGACCCTGCGGAGGTCTTTTCGCGGCCCAAGTACCAACCCGAACTCCGAAAGCTCTTCCGAATTGCACATGCAGGCAGGCAAAGCTTTGAGGCCACGGGAGAAGGTGATAGGCTTGTTTGCAGGAGGGAGGGCGACAGGATTTGGCCTCTTTCTGCTCCGGTGCCCCGTGTGTGTCCCCTCTGCAGCAA
The DNA here is from genome assembly GCA_020746105.1 of Trogon surrucura. NCBI lineage: Eukaryota > Metazoa > Chordata > Aves > Trogoniformes > Trogonidae > Trogon > Trogon surrucura. Next base: position 45,041,373 of record CM036621.1, on the reverse strand, counting down.
GCGTCCCGCGGAGCCCCGTTGGCAGCAATAGGAGGCTTGCGACAGCGTCAGGCGGCTGAGCGTTACCCGGCCAGCCTCTTGCAGCTTCCCAGCTGCGGGGGTTTCACCAGGGATAGGGATAAGCCCGGTTTGTGGCGCGGCCGGGGAGGCTCGGAGCGCTTGTCTGCCGTTTGCCGGGGCTGGGCTTGGGGGACCTATGCTGCTCGTCCGCATTAGGGTGCTTTTCCTCGATCTGTTCAGCGGCGTTTTCAGCCTTTACAGTTCAATAAAACCCCTGTTGTTTATCTTCACTCGAAATGCCCTGCACTGTCTGCTCCTTTTCTTTGAGCAGATCCGCAACCTTCGATTATTTGCACAGAAAACTGTAAATCCCTAGCCCGGTAACTCCAGCGCCGGCTGGAGGGCTCAGCTCTGTCGCAGGTTGACCTGCCTCGGGCTTCTCCGGAGCGGCGGGCAGCGGGCACCGGCAGCGGGCACCGGCAGCGAGGACCCGCGCGGTTCCGCCCCGGCTGTGCTCCCCGAGCACCTCTTCCTTCGCGGGAAGGAGCCGGCGGGAGCCGTCGCCTTGTGCCGCAGAGCGGGGGGCTCTCCGTGCGTATTTCCCCGTGTTTTCATTTACACGGGGGCTTGCCTACAGAGTGTCTGTTAACAGGCGAAGTTTGGGTTTAGGAGGAACGCGGCACCCTGCTCTGCACAAAAGTCACTCGCCAATAAGCCGCGGCGTCCTCGGGCCGAGCTGCTCCCGGCTCCGCTGGGGTCTCCGCTCCCATCTGGTCCCTCGTCCGCCCGCGGTGACTTGCCGTGAATTTGGGAGGCGGAGGTGTCCGACGTGGGCGGGTGATGCTGTGCTCCCAGATCGGAGCCGGGCAGGGAAGAGGGGCTGATACCTTGCTAATTTACTTAAATCGTTGCAATTAAAACCATTCGTGCCTCGGGAGGGCGAGTCCTCAGCCCTGCCTGTCCCGCTGAACCCCGCCACCCCTCGCCCCCGCCCCGAGCGCAGCTGCGGGGGCCGAGCGAGGTGGCCCGGCACCCCGTGCCCCGCAGGCACCTTTGGGGCGACCAGGCCGGCTCCCGGGCGGAGGCGGGCGGCTGGCCACTGCGGCCCCGGCCCGCATTCGTTCGTGCCGCAACTCGGGCAGAGTCCCGCTCGCCTTCCCCCTCGGCGCCGTCCCCTCGGGCTTGAGAGCGGGGACCGCCGCCCGGCCCGGGGCGACCGGCCCCATAGTGGCCTTGGACTGCCGCGAAGGAGCAGCTGCAGCCGGTGCTCGGGTGGTTGGACTCATCTCAGTACTTGTTAGTCCCATCTTTCATGGATCTAACGGCAACGAAGGTGGCGAAACTCTCCCTTCATTTCCAGCTATGAGCTGCTGATTTGGAGGAGAAAAGCCGCAGGGCACAGGCGGTACAGTCCGCGTTCTCCGCTCCTGACCGTTAACAAATCTAAACAGTTCTATTTTAGAGAAGCCGTACAAACCCGGAGAGTCTCGCAGGTCTGTTAAGGTGAGGCGGGTCGATAAGCGTGAAATCTCACGGAGGAAATCCCTTGCTGCTTGCACCGCAGCGTGTGATTGCGGCAAGACGCAAACCCGCGGCCGGGGGCACAGCCGGGAGCGGTGTGAGGAGCGGGGGGGCTGCGGATCGCAGTGGGCAGCGGGGAGAGCCGGGCAAGACCCCGGCAGCAGCCGGCCCAACCCCACGGCGAATCCTGCGCCCGCCTTGGACCGGTTGTGCTGCCTTCTGGGCGCCGAAATTCGGTGTCACGACAGCTCCGGCCGAACCTTTCCCGTCCCTGCGTGCGTCTCGCCATAGAGACTTCATGTCTACTGCCCACAGCTCCTTCTCCACGTAACTAACATTAGCGGCAAAAGACTTATTCGTAAAATCATCGAGGAGAGAGGGCTGTAGGGTCTGCAGAGACACGGCTGTCCCGAAACCGTTCAGTCGGAACTTGGGTGCCGTAAAGACGTTTTGTTGTTTGTTTTTGTTGTTTGTTGTTTTTGTTGTGGGGTGTTTTTTTTTGGTTGGGTTTTTTTTTTCCTTTTCCGTGGGCAGAGCAGGAGGAAACCCGTGGACCCCGACGGGGCTGGAGGTGCGCGGGGAAGCAGAGCCAGCTCCCGAGGGGCTGGGCGGCGGGGCCGGAGACTCCTCGTGCGGGCAGCTGGGGCTGCCGCCGGGAAACAGCGACGGCCCGCCCGGTGCTCCCGCCGGCTGGAGCCGGAGCTCTCCCCTACAAGTGCTGCGGGAGGGGCTCTTCCCGCCGCTGGGATCGGGGACATTTTCGTTTGGTTTTAGCTTCACCTTCCCAGCCTGGCGCCGAGCGACGGATCGCGGTAGTGCGGAGCGGCCCCTCCAGTGTCACGGTTAGACGGCTCGTCCCCGACGGCGACAGCCTGAGGGCGGGGCCGCCCCGCACTACCGCCGGGGGAGGCCGGCTCCGTGGCTGCGGCCGCGCCGGTCCCGGTCCGCCGCACCTTTGCCCGGGCCGGGGCCGCCGGCGAGGATCGCGTCGCTGCGGGTGCCCGAGCCCCGACGGCGTGCGGGGAGGTGGCGGGGCGGAGCGGCGCGGCGGGGGCCCGGGCGGGGCCCGGCGGGCCCCCGGGCAGGTGCCGCTCGCTCTGCCCGGCCGCACCGGGCCGTCGGGAGCCGCGGCCGCCTCGGGCTGCGCCGGCGCCGGTGCCCGCGCGATGGCGCTGTGCGAAGGGGAAGAGGCCGGGACGAGGCCGGGACGGGGCCGGGACGGGGCGGGCGGGCGGTGCGCTGCGGGCCCAGGGGAGCGGGCCCAGCGCTCCGGTCCCGCCGCGATGGCGACGGCCACGGAGGCGGCCTGGGCCGAGCGGGCAGGCGGGAGGCGTCGCCTGCGGGAGCCGTTTCCCCCTTCCCGAGCCCGGCTGCCCCGCCGGCGTCTGCTGCCGCCGCCCCCGCGGGGTCTGGGCTCTGCCCTGCCGAGGCCGGCTCGGCTCACGTCCCGCCGGCCGCTACGCCCCGCCGCCAGCCCTGGGCCTCCGCGCTCCGAGGAGGTGCCGACGGGCGGTGGGGCGGGGCACCCCCGGCATCCCGGAGAACGGCGGCCCGGTTCCCCGGTCCGGCCGAACCCGCCGTGAGGCCGTCGCCCCGCCGGCGCCCTGGCCTCCGGGAGCTCGGCAGATCCGGGGGTCGTTACGGCGCGGAGCCGCCCGCCTCGTAAGCCTGCGCGGGCACGGGGCTGGCTGCGATCGCTTCCATGCGTTTTGGCCTTAACAGCGGTAGTTAATGAAAACCAAACCTTTCCAAGGAGGTGTTTTTTTTCGTTTGTTTTGTTCAAATTTTTTTTTTTTTTTGGCAATCAACCACATGAGGCGTCCATAAACGGCAGCAACGGGGAGAGCCGGGCTCTCGGAGCGCACCCGCTCCTGCTCCCACCAGAGTGCAAGAGCAGGAAATTCTCGTACTGGAGGTCGTGTTACAAAAAGAAAAAGAGGTTAATAATAATAATAGTCCTAAAAGTTCTTTTTATAGCGAGATTAAGGACGGATGGGGGAAAGCGATGGGAAATAATCGCCTTTTTTTTTCCAGTGGAAATAAGGACAACATGTGAAAAGCATGCACTGGAGGGAAAAGAAAAAAAAAAGAAAAAAAAAGCATTTGTAATTTGAAACAGAAAGAAAAAGATTTTATTGGGAAAAATATGTAAAATAAAAATAAGCATCGGGTACCATAAAATCTGTCTAAATTAAATGATGTTTACAAACCAGAAGTTAGCAGCCGGCAGAATTTTTACACGCTCGGTTCGGTTTCCTCTTAGTTTTATTAATTTTGCTTCCGCGTCAATTTTTTAAAATTATTACCGCTCCCGATCCCAAAGTTTAGATCGTATTTTCTCTAAACGTTCGGTTTATAAATACACGAATAAACACGTATTTGGCGATCCTGATATTCCAGTGAACGCGCAAATAACAAACCAGCTGCCGGAGGGGGATAAAAAAAATGAACGCGAGAGAAAGGTGCAGGGGATTCATTGCAAATAAAGCAATCGCTACATATATATTTAAATGTATTTAATTGTATGTATTATTCAAATGCCCTTCCGACTAGTTTAATAATTTAGAATCGATAGTTTTCCTAAAAACTTTATGAAATATTTACACTTAATAAAATATTAATCGATTAACAAGCCAGTCGTACTCTTATAGGAGCTTTACTGAAGTCCTGTAATCGCGCTGTCGCCACACGTCTCCGCTGTTCAGGAGAGGATCACTGACAAAATGTAAATGAAGATCTTCAGACGGTGGTGTTTATAAAATAGCTCATTAATGGGCTTGGATTGAATCTCTCCATCCATCCACATCATCAGATATAATAATAGTAACGAATCAGACAAGGAAGATCCTGGCTAAACCATTGGCATTTTTTTTTCCAGAAGTACAGAAGTCCTAAATCACCAATTCTTCTTTCTGGCCATTGATCCACCGGAATTCGTAGTTCAACATCAAAGGTAAGAACGGCACATTATTCAATTACTCGATAGCTGGCGGAAAAATGTTAGTTTCCGTATAAGAGCTGCTGCTCAGCTTTATCAAAAGATTTAGGGGTGAAAGAAAGGAGAAAAGTTAGATCGGGTTATTTAAAAAGAAACCCGAGAGTTTTCCAAACTTGGTGGCTTCTCTTCGGAGGGGACGGCAGGACCTGGCTGGCGGCGGCCGCCGCGTTCTCTCTTTCCCGCAGCCCGCTCCTTCCCGGCACTGGCGCTCGCAGCTCCCGGAGCCCCGGCACCGGCCTCCCGTGACCCCCGCGGTTTTTCTGACTCCCCCAAACTTCAGCCTCAAACGGGACCCGGCCCCCACCCCTCTTCACAGCTCGCCGTCCTGGAGCAGGGCTGGCACCGCGTCCCAACCTCGGCCGCGGGTGCCCCTGCCCCTTCTGGGGCGGGCAGAGACGCGAGTCCTTCGGCCGAAGCGGGGGAAGCCGCGCTCGGCGCCGCTGTTCGGGGCCGGGCCGGGGCTCCGGATGCGGAGCGAAGCAATTATTTCTCTTACCCTGCTCGGGGATCCGCTGCTTCTCCCGGTGCCGCATCCAACGGCGGCCCGGAGACCACCGGGAGACCCGAGCGCTCGGCGGGCGGGCGGTCTCAACCTCCCGCAGAGAGGGAGCGGTGTCCCGCGGGGGACCTGCCCACCCCCTCCTCCGCATCCCGGGACGGCACCGGCGGGGCTCGCCGCACCGGGACGCCTGCCTGGGGGCTGGAGGCTGCCGCTGCTGCCCACTCTCTCCTCCCGGGGCGCGTCTACGGGCCGGATGGAAACCTGCGGCCAGGGCTGCCCGGTGGCGGTGATGCTCCCGCCGTGCCCGGGGTGTGGGGGGCTCTCCGCTTCCCTCCCCTCTCCCCGTAGCCCCCTTTTTTTTTTTTTTCTTTTTTTTTGACCCTCCGGCGCCACCGTAAAAGACAGAGCTCTTAAGGGGGCATGGCGGGGAGGGAGGCGGCCGGGCGGCGGGGGAGGGTGGGAGGTGGGGGGCTGCGGGCACCATAGTGCCCCCCGCCTCCGCACCCTCCCCCGCGGCCCCGGAGGGGATTTCCTCGGTCCACCTTAACGCGGGGCTCCTTCCGCCGTTGGGCGGGCGGGGAGGGATCGGCGGAGCGGGGTCGCCGGTTCGTTCCCCGGAGCCCCCCGGGCCGGGCAGGGGGCGCTGCGAGCCCTCGGGGCGCGCCGCCGGTAACGGTTATTAAATAATTTAGCGGCGGCGGCAGCAGCAGCGCTTCCCTGCCCGCTCGTCACCTTCCTCCCGGCCCCCCGCCATCAATTATTTAGGCCCGGCCCGGTGACTGCCCGGAGAGGAGGGCGGCGGCGGGGCCCTACCTGCCGCCCGCCGCCCAGGGAAGCGCGACCGGTCCTGGGGACGGAAGCCCCGGCCGCACCGCCGAAAGTTCCTGCCGCCTCGCCCCAGCGGGGAGAGGTTGCGGGAGGGTCCCCGCCGTCGCTCGGCTCCCCCCAGGTGGGGCGGGCCGGGTGGCGGGAGGTGGCGGGGTCGCACCGGCTGCGTGGGACCGAGCCGTGCGCTTGGACTCTGTGCCGGTGACAGTTTTGCTCTTGCCCGGTCGGTCCGGTCTCCCCAACTCCGGCTTCTCCTCCGTCGTTCCCCCCTCTCCTTCCCTTTCTTCTCCCGGCTCCACCTCTCCTTCCCCCTCGGCCCTGCCCCTGTCCTTCTGCCCTGGGTCTCCCCTGTCGCCCCCGCCTCGTCCTGCCGCCGCTGCCCCTTCCCCACCCAGCCCTCCCTCCGTGCGGCACCGCGCTCGCTCTTCGCGTCCGAGATGTGTTATTTATTATTGATCGGTGTTTAATTTCCTGCCAGGTGGGTCCCTGCCTCCCACCCGGGCCGAGGGCAGGTGGGCTGCTGCGCGCCCCTCGGCGCCCCGTCCCCAGGCAGCACCGAGCCTGGATTTTTTTTATTTTTTTTTTTTTTGCCGGGGGGGGGGCGGGGAGGGGGAGGGGTGTCGGAGGCGAGGGGGGGTGGCGATGTTTGGGATGCACAGCCCTGGGACGGGAGCGCCGCGCAGACAGACAGTCAGACACACACACACATACACACACAGAGACAGGCGCGCACACACACCAAACCCGAAACCAAGGACAACCCCAAAAAGGACTCACTCTGCCTCGATGACTCAACGCAACTAATAACCGTTTCTCCGCTCGCTCTGGCGAGTCCCTCCTGCCGCTGCTGTCGCCGGCAGAAGAGGGAGCGATCGAAAGTGACACACCGGGGGCCGCCGCCGCTTCCCCGCGCCGCCAGGCACCCGCCGCCGAGCCCGGGAGAGCGGCGCTCCCTCCTCTTCTCCTCCCCCCCGTCTCCCCCGGTATTGATTTTCTCCGCGGAAGGTGTGAGGAGCCGGCTCCCTCTCCCCTCTCCTTCGCGCCGCAGCCGGCGGCCCCGCGGCTCCCCGCCCCCTCGCCCCGACCTCCCCGCTCGGCTCCGCTCCGCTCGGCTCCGCTCGCCGCCCGGGACCCTCCGGGAAGCGGCTGCGCCCCCCGCCGCCCCGCGCAGCGCGGGCAGCCGCCCCGGCACCCCCGGCGGAGGGCGAGCAGGGGGCTGGGGGTGGGGGGAAGGAGCCCAAAGGAAGAAAAGCGGCGTGAGAGGAGGAAACAAGAAAACTTTCCACCCTGGATTCTCTACTTCTGATCCATGGACAGAGCCCAACTCAGCCAACTTACAGACAGGCTATAAACAGTAAGTACGGCGGCAGTGCCCGGGAGCCGCTCGCCCGAGGCTTCCCCGCCAGCGGCCGGCTGCTCCGCGGCCGCACAGCTGGCCGGCGCGGGGGGGAGCTGTGCCTGCGGGGCCGCCCGGACCGGCAGCCCCTTCCCCGCGGCCCCCGGGGGCGGGCCGGGGCCGAGGCCGGAGCTGGGCGCAGCACCTGGCGGCGGTGGGCGGGCTGCCGGGGCTGCCCGGCGCGATGGGCACCGGGGCGCAGCGCTGCCGACCCCCGCCGCGGCGGGCAGGGGCCGGGCGGCGTCAGGACCCACGGGCTGGGGCCGAGCCACTCGGTTTTGGCGGGGCCGCCGGCGGGACTCGCGGGGCGGCCTCGCGCCGGGCCGGGTTCGGGGGCCGCGCCGCAGGGCCCGGAGCCGGGCGGCGGCGGCTGACGCGCCCGGTGTTTCTCTCACCCTAGGTCCGTGCTCCTTCTACTGCGACCTGCCAGCGGGAGCCGCGTCTCCGAGCATGGAGCGGAGGAGTGAGAGCCCCTGCCTGCGGGACAGCCCCGACCGAGGCAGCGGCAGCCCCGATGTGAAGGGGGCCCCCCCCCGCGAAGGTGGCCCGGCTGGAGCAGAACGGCAGCCCCATGGGCACCCGCGGGAGGCCCAACGGCGCCGTCACCAAGCCCGTGGGAGGTAACCGTGCGGCCGCGATCACGGCGGCACCGGGCCGGGTCCCGGGGAGGCGGGCGGCGGCAGGTCGCCCCGTCGCTCCGCTCGCTCGCTGTGGCGGCTCCGCGCCGCCGCCGTGCCCGGGGCGGTGGAAGCAGGAGCCGAGCCCCGCGGGGCGCAGCCCGCCGGCGGGAAGGCCTCCCGCCCGCAGAGGCTCCCCCAGGCCCGGGCTCCTCCTGCCGCCGGGCTCCTCCTGCCGCCGGGCCCGCGGGGCGCCGGGCCCGTCCGGCCGGGGTACGGCGGGGCTCCGGGCTGCGGGCGGCTACAGCGCTACCGCGGGGCCTCGGCCGGGGAAGATGGCAGCCCGGACGCTGGCATCTAGGGCTGCGGGTTTGTTTTTTCATTCTCTCTTAAGTAGTGTTTCGTGGCGGTGGGTGTAAAAGAGGACAGGACGAAGCGCCTGTAAGGTTCAGCTCTTTCGGCAAAAATTGCGGAGCGTTTGTTGTGCAGCGTTCCCGCAGCTGTGTCCTGCTCGCTGTCGAGTTGCTGCTGGTCAGTTTTGGGGCAGAGCATGCTGAAGTGACGCCCGGGCTTGCTCTTTAATTTTTTTTCCCTTCCAAGCCGCTAAACTTCCCCGAAATGCCCGCTTGTTTTCATCTCAGCCATGCTGCTGACTTGTTTAACGCGGTGCAGGCTCGTGTTGGGGAAAATTGCAGTTAAAAACGTTGAAATTAGCCGGATATTGAGAGCACGGTGCTGCAGGACGGGCCACAAAGAACTTGCCTTAAAAAACCAAACCCCACACCTCTGCATTTGCATTTTAAAACCTGCAGAGCGGTAACACACAGTGTGGTTGTTTATACCCAAAGTTTGTGTAAATGACATTTCAATACTTTCATAGGGTCGTCACATGACTATTACGTGAGGTTTATTTAGCGATTTTGCCATTAGATGCTTGTTTTGTACCTCTTTGACTCAATAGGGTCCTGTAATTGCTGAAGTTTGCTGAGGGGCTGCAGATTTTATTCTGCTTTAAAAACCTAAAAACCATTCTATACCTAATGAAGGGTAAGAGATCTCACCGTTTTGTTATTTTTTTTTGTGTGTGTGATCTTGGGTGACTATATGGCTTGTTTTTTAAATATCTTCTCCGTGTTCCTCTAATGTACGGAAATAGAAGAAGGAGCTTTGCAGTGAAAGACTTGTAGCATTATTCCACTTACAAATTGGCAGGGAAATAATTTGCTGAATAATTGTAAAAATCAACTGGTGGATCATATAGAAAGTAATATGTGTAGTTTGGGATGGCTTTCTTGAGACTGAGACATTATAGCTGCTTGATTTTAAAGAGAATGTTAGAACTGGAGCTAAAATCTTTTTCCTTGGGGCATTTATAGAAATGTGCTTTGAAGGAATGTTTTAAAATGTTTTGGAATATATACATTGCTTTCTAATTGCAGCTGTGTTAGCCAAGAGAAATTAACTGGCTTTTATAGTTTGGTGGTTCAGATTGAAGCTGGCCTGTTAAGTTATGGAAGATTTCTTCCACTTGAGACAAAGACTCTCATTTCTGAAAACTAACTTGTAAGAGCTTACATTTTCATTCATTACTCTTTGGCTCATTTATGAAGCTGGTGTAGACTGGAGTGTAGAAGTCAGGGGGAATAGGAAATGCAGGAGTAATTTTTTTTTTTTTTTTCTCTTCATGTTCTTTAGACAGTCTCAATCTCTTTGGTTTTAGGCTATTCATAGTAAAAGTTTATTCATTACTCCTTATTGATACTGAAAGCAAGAAGAAAATTATTCTTGTCTGAATACCTACCTAGGTTCTATAATACTCAATACTAAATTAGTTAAGGCAGATTTTTTTCAATAAGATAATGGTGCCGTTTAAAATTGATTTAATTTTTTTTTTTCTCCTGGAAATGCTCTCAAGATAAATCAACATAGCTAATTTCCAGATATTTTTTCCTCTTCTCTTTTTCAGGTTTGCTCTTTAGGACTCTGTGTGACCAAGTGATCTTTCTCTGAAAGCAGATTTCACCGTTTTGGGTGTTTCTAGAAGTCTGTATCTTTGCAGTGTTTGCTGAGGTGTTAGTAATTTTTTTCACCTGCGTTGTGAAATGCAGCTGTAGATGTTTGTGGAAAGGCTTACTTTTAATATGCTGGCAAATTAATATAAAACTTTTCTTCTAAACATATATTACTAAAGGCTCTTTTAGCATTGTTCCTAGTGTTTGGTAAAAAGGAAACTGTTGGAAGTCGTAGTAAAACAGCATCTAAGGCTTCAGTTGTGAGTCTTTCAATTTATTCTTATTTTTCAAACTTTAAAAAGCATTAGCATTCATTGAGTGTGAACTTCATTTGGGGAAAAAAAATTTAAATGCGTTACTGTAAAAGAGAAACCATGTTAGCTTTTATTTTCTTTATTCCATCAAGTCTATCTAAATGTTTTGAAAGCAAAGGCAGGTGCTGGCGATTCTATTTTTTTTTTTTTTTAAAATCTCATTTTGGGCCTTAGGTATGTAAATGCTGAAATTGCTTTCTACTTGTCAAGAGGCTTTTTGGTGCAATAATATCTGCTTCTGAACTTAATCCCTGAGAACAGAGAGATAAACTCTCAACTAACTGGTGCTGTGATGAGACTGATGACCTTTGGCAGCAAGTTTTATAATCGTAGTGTTTGCTACAATTATTTTTCCAGTGACTTCCCTGAGAAATAGAGAAATACTAGAGTGCTGTAGGTGTTCTTAGCTTTCTATCTGGATTTATGAGTGCAAAAGTGTTCTAAAATAAGCTGCTGTAGTGCAGGCAGAAAATGAGCTGTTCTCATGAGAAGTTTTACCTTACAACTCTCCCTTTTTTTTTTTTTTGTTCTGAACTTGGATGTACTTAATTCAAAGGGCCATTACAGCAACTATAATAAAGTAGGGAAGGTCACTAAAAAGATAAACGGGGTCTTAAAGGTTGTGTTTAATAGGGGATTTAAGGGTTTTGGTGCGGTTCACGACGTTGTTAGTGTCAGTCCAATGTGTTAGAGTTCAGTTTTGGTTTGCCGGGCTAACGCGGTGCTTTCTGAAATGTTTCAGCACTCATCTAACCAGTCTGTTCTAAAACCTGTATGCAATGAAGCGCAAGTGCTTGGATGTTCGGGAGAGGCAGGTTGGGAAAGGTCCCTGGGAAAAAAAGGCTAATATCACTTTAAAAAACATATGAAGCCTGGGAGAGAGTTTAGAGCAAACAAGAGCACTGTGGTGTTGACAGCTTTATATCCCTGTTGGGTAACATTCACTTACTAGAATTGGCGTCTCCTCTCAGTTAGTAATTCACTCCATAAGGTTGTTTTGTTTTTTTTCTCTTAAAAAAGCAGGATGATTAATGGCTAGGAAACTTAGATTTACAAAATTGTTGATTGCAATTTGTGAACCTGTTTGTGTGTGAGTGGATGTGCCTGTATATGTGTGCGTGCGTTGATTTTGAAGAGCGTAGAAATTAAGCGTCAAAAGCCTCTGAATGCAACTTAAAATGCTGGTATGCTGGTAGGCTGAGCTGTTCGGAAGTTTGTTTTTTTTTTTTACTGAAATAGAAATGTAGAGCCAAAACATAGCCAAGGGAACACGTTCAAATTTGGAACAGGAAATGATTGCAAAAAATTTGCTGGTTAGATCAGTCTGACGCGGTCTGCTAGTAATATGTCCTCGGTCTTTTATCTGTTCAAAATGTGCAATTTAATTTACAGAATATTGACAGAGGAGAAAGCTCTCGGACGATTCAAACTGAACCGTGCGATCGGGATGTTAATCAGTATAGCTGTGGTTACAAAGTCGGATGTACTAGAGATGAGGATGCGGCGACTCCTTGGAGCGCTGCTGCTGATTGCTCTCAGCCCCGTAAGTTCTGATATATCACAGGCTCGTCTGCTTAGGCATAGTTAGAGATCTGCTTTAATACATCTCCGGCGCGACAGAAATGCTGGCTGAGGATAGTTAAAGAGCTCTTTGTCAAAATCAACCCTAAATATCTCTGGGAAAAAAGAAGTCGTGAGGTTTTGTGCTACCTCTTATATCTTTTACAAGGATTTGAAGTACTTTACTGGGGAGAAAGTCCAGTTTGGTGCGGGCGGAAGAGTACAGCCTGGTCAAATTTGCTCCTCTGTTCTAAACTATTAGTTAACACAAAGCTCTAAATGGCACCCTGAGCAGAGTAAGGAGGCATGTTTCACTTGTCCTTACGATCCTAGGTGGAGACTATCTTCCTGCTGCCCGGAAGAAGCACGTAGCGATTGGAAAGGGTTAGACACGTTGAGGTGCAGAAGCGCCGCAAGCTGCAAGTCCTTGTTAGTTCAGGAACCAGCAGTGTGTGAACAGAGTTTGGGTTTCATCTGTAGCAGAAGAGTTGGAAAATATTGCCATGTACTTTGATATCATTTGCTGGGGACTATGAGGAAATGTAAATTCTTGGATTTTGTGCGTTTCTGGTACATAATGAGGAAGAGACCTCTGATTTAACAGGAGCTGTAGGAAGAGCGGGACTGTGATTTCCTTTTCATGACCTATAGACAAAAATGAGTTTCTGGTCTTTTTTGCTGATTCGCACCCCCCACCCCGCTTTTCCAATCAGATTGTGTCACGTAAATAGAATAAACAGAGCAGTCGCTCCTGAAGGGTCATGCAGTGTGTCAGCTGTATTTTTGCTGAGGCGGAAAAATAGTCTGTCTTGATGTGTTTTCAGTACTTGGTCTGTTATTAACATAAAGACACAGTTGGTTATGATACGCGTACAATTGAACATAGGCATTAAACAGAATATAGGGTATCCACCCATTCGGTGACCTAGGCATAATTTGATGTTTAGAGTAATTTTGGAACTCAAAAGTTGCATCTGCAGAAAGCCACTGACAATTTTGAGTTGCAGATTTAAGATTAGTGAACTGGATGCTGTTATTCTCATCGTGAACTAAAGGAAAGAAAAAGAAACCAACATCTTTGAAAAAGATTCCCCCCCCCCCCCTTTACAAATTGTCTCCTGCCTTTTCTTGATTACACCGGGCTAGAACAGATTATATATTTACTGTCAATTGTTTCTAGGGCAAGTGTATGAAAACTCCTGGTAAGGTGAATCTGTCCCCACAACTGTTTTTATGCCTGAAGAAGATGACAAAATCTTATTAAAAACTATAAAGATGCCAGTGAGGAAATGTATTTTCAAGAAATTAAATACCAGCATATATCTCACTCAGAATTCAGATGGAGGATTTGGACACTGAAGGAAGAAAAGCAGCATTAAACTTCTATTGTTATGAACAAACAAAGATGAGGTTTAAAGATTCCTTTCCGAAATACTTGATTTTTGAAAGTCTTTTTATTCTGTTGAAATTATTTCACTATACTGACTATTTTGTCTAGATTTAAAAGTAGAAAAAAAACCCTGGCATAATGTAATTGTAATCAAGCCGCCATTTCAGCAGACAGCTATGTCATATTTAAAATTTCTGATTTGTAGCACAGACTTTCAGATGGTATCAGTTACTTTAAAACACATTTAAGAGTGTTTTAATACTCTTCTTGGAGATGCTAGTCGGGATATTTATTTTTGCAGTTACTTTCTATTATTGCTGTTTTCCTTAAAGCTGTCTGTGTGGAATGGGGAGGAGAAGGGCCACAGCAGTGATTTGGAGCTTAAGTAAAATACTTGGACCAGTAAGGTTTTTGTCACTCCCGTTGACGCAGAAGATGGTAATACAATATGGCATCTCTGATGTTGTAAAACGAAGACAGGTTTACTGCAGTCGTGTATTTATATTCGCCAAACAGCTGTGTGACCTGTTTAGGAAAATTCTTATTTTTGTGATTGAGCAGTCCCTAACCTGCTTTTAAGTCTTTATTTTTAAACTTTTCAAAATAACTGAAAAAATCTGTAAAAACCGAGGAAGATTTTATTTTGAATCCCAAATTGCAAGGCATAGATAAGTTAGGCCTTTAATTACCATCCCTTGTAATTTAGTTAAATTAGTAACTACTGCTGCATTTTAGGATTAAAGGCCTGGTTTTTCAAGGTATAAAGTATTACTGAGTGCCTTTGAATTGATACGACCAGGGTTTGTTCAAGATAACCTGTGCCTCATTCCGACTCTGTGGCTCCCGCGTGAGCTCTGCTTTTGGAGGGTGGCTCAGAACCCAGCCCGCGGCGTGGAGCGACGAAGTGCTGCCCTTGCCAGCTCCGACAAAATCGTCGCCCAGTGATCGGTCCCTGCTGCACCGAGCGTCCCGGGTCGGATGCGTCGGTCCCCATGATGACACGTGTCACTCGCGCATCCGGATGTGCGAAATAGCCACGGCAGACAAAAGGCAGCTGAGTATGTCGTGGCTTTGCAGAAATGTTCTCTAGCCTCTAGCTGTACTCAGAAAAAAAAAATAAAAAAAATTGCCTTCTGACAAGCTCTGTACTTGTTGCAGGATGCTCGTCAGCGAGGTCTCTGCTGCGGGGCTACATACAAATGAGGTTACATTGATTAGCAGGAGGAAAGGCAGAAAACACGCTCGGCCGCTTAATTCGGTGGGAACTGCTAGCCTGTCTGGGCGAGCTTCTGGTGGCCATTCACAAGCTCTGACTGCTTCCCTCCGCAGCGTGTTCTCGGCCACCAAGTCGTGCTGACGACATCGTTGCAGTTCTACCCTTAGGAATTTTTTTTTTCCCCCCGCCGGAGTTCCTGCGCTTTGCACAAAAGCACGTACTGCAGCTCTTGTGTACTTTGTCCCTGTCTTCATTTGCATTTATCCAAATATTAGTACGGGAAAATTAATTTCCTATTTCCAATTTTACTTCCTCTGTTTTAAAGAACTTTGAAAAAAAACGTGAACTAGTACTTTAAGTTGTTTTTCTTTTTTGATACCTAGCTTTGCTGGTTATTCCCTGGAGATTTACAGATGCACCAGGATGTCAGCTTTTGTCTATTAGCAATTTAAGGCTGCTGATGTTGTGAAACCCTAATAAACAATGTTGGGAAGGTTTAGGGTTTTTTTGTTTGTTTGTTTTATTTAAACTGTGACACTTAATTTGTTGTGAGCGTTGATGTTGCTAATATCTGGCAACTTAGGTAAAGCCTAGTCCCAGGAGACGTTTTTACTTGCAGTAAAGCTACACAAATAATTTACAGGATTACTTAACAGATGAAGCGCGAGCCCTGCGTTGCTTCTGTCGTCTCATGTTGGGTGTCATGTTGGAACTCAAGGTAGATTTTAAATTTTCTGGCAAATGTTGAATGATTATTGATGTTACATGCGGCAATGTTAGGAAAAGGAGAAGGTTGCCATTTTTTTGCAGAAGCTGAATGAAGGGAACAGGAAGAACTCAAAGAAAAGAGACAGGTAGCTCTAGAGAAGAGTTTAAGCATACAACTTATTTTCTAAATGGAAAATTATCTGGCTAAATAGTAGAAGTTATGAGTCCTTTTGCTCTACCTGATGTCCTTGTATCAGATGGGCATGCAGTGTTAAAGAGTCTGAGCACAACTGTGCCTTGTTAGTAGCAGTGTCAGCAAGGTTAAAAAGCTCAGAAAAAGATTAATAACAATAACCTGTCAGACGCTATTTTATATAAAACGTATTTTGTGTGCCCCCTTCTTACTTGTTCCTGGATGACACACGCCGAGACGAAAAGACACCATGTTGACAGCACGTCTTTTGAAAAGTGCTAAATCTGGCAAGAAATGTCATGAGGGGAGTTTCTCGTATCGAACCCCGTGACGTATATTGCTGTGCACAGCCCCGAGGTTACTTTTTTCTCTCTCTCTCAGATGTGCTGTTCTGTTTGCATGATGTTGAGAAGCGGCTGGAATAGTCTGTCTTTACTTGTATATCGCCGACACTTCGCTCTCTAGAAGTTGCTGACTTTGTCTGCTTTTGGATGGAAACTTCAGATAAGTGAGGAAACTCACACAGAAGTATTTACCATCCTGGTAATCTAAACTCACAGAGAGTGTTTTGTCATAAATTTAGCTGACAGGCGTATATTGGAAATGAAGCATGTCATTTTCAAAACTATAACCAGACTATTTTTCGAGAGTAATATGAATTCATATTTTGAGCATATTTTGGTTTATATGCGTTCCCATTATTTATATATTAAAATTAGATGTGCACAATTTCCAGCCTTATTATTTTGAATGGTTATTAAGAAATGTAGTTATAAATTATGAGTTATACAATACTTTGGAGTAAAAGGTGATTTTCATAATGTCTTTTCCCAACTTACAAATAACTTTTTTGCCATAATACAAACATGCTAGCAGAGGAACATGATAGATGTCTCTTTAAGTATCGTAGTAAAAGCAAATGACTTGTATTCTGAGGCTGTGGATAGTTTATGTTGTTTTGGACCCATTTCCCAAGCAGTGATCGAAAACAGATTACAATAACAATTATACAGTCAGAAGATGCAATATCCATTTCTGTTTTAATTGAGTGAAAGAATAATAAAAACATCATTAAGAAAAATGAGGTGGACCTGTCATACACTCTACCAATTTTTAGGCTTAGAGAAAATGCAGAGTAACGCAAGTGTGGGCTTTTTTTATTATTATTTTTCCTTCTCTTTTTTTTTTTTTTAAGCAGCGTTTGTTGCTCAAGCTAGAAGTCTGGATGGTAGATTTCATAGGGGCTGCTGTGAGCAAGCATGCAGTAAGTAGGTGGGCTGCTGCTTGACAACAGAGCCTGAGTTCAGCATTATCCGGGTGTCCGAGTTTGGCCTAATAATGAACTTAATGTTTCTGTCATTGGCTTGGGCCCTCCTGAGTATGTTAATGTGATCATACTGACCTGCCAAATAGAACATGCTATGGACAGGCAGAAAGTGGTAAAAAAGGATTCTTCAAAATAAAAAGCTGTGCTAGTTTATGTTGTGGGGTTTTTTCCTTTTTTTTTTTTTCCCTATCCAAATCTCTGGGCATCCGTGGCATTGAGTGCTTGTTCTCTTGTGCCATGGCTGCCTGAGGCTGACTCTTCTGTGACCCCGTAGTACCTCTTCATGTCGGTCCTCTGAATAAAACCGCGTGGACAGAAAGGCCCCGTGCTGGGCACCGTGTTCCTCTGCGAGAGGGACCCGACTGCGGTGGAAGGCCCCAGGCAGAGGGAACCCAGCTCTGCGTTTCCTCCGAAGCGGAGCGCTAGAGCTGTAGGCGGAAGCGTCCTTGGTGCCGTACCATACGTGGAAAGGGGGATCTGCTCAACGGTAGCCTTGGCTCTGGTCGTGTAACATACAGCTTTGTAAGTCAACATTTGGAATGGCATCGGGAAGCGAACTGGGAGCCAGTTCAGCCTTTGGAGAGCAGATGTAATCTGCTTTCTTTGGCTAACACCTCTTGAGGAGCATGTGCATTTGCACTCGGCGGAAGGATCTGATTCTCCAGTGTAGCTCTGGGTACGGAGTGTTGTAACAATTCAGGCTGTTGAGCCCCAAAAGCAGGGGTTGCTGGCTCTTGGTAAGTCAGTCCACACAAAGGTCAGCCTGTAGGGATGTCCTTTACACTCTCTCCCCGAAGTATGTCTGACTGGCTCAACCAAATGAGTGTCCCGTGCATTGACAGAGCCCTGGCACAGGCTGCCCAGTCTCCTTCTCTGGAGACTTTCGAAACCCGCTTGGAGGTGTTCCTGTGTGACCTAATGTAGGTGATCCTGCTCTGGCAGAGGGGCTGGACTAGATGATCTTTTGAGGTCCCTTCCAACCCCCAACGTTCTGTGATTCCTGAGGAGAAGGATGTAACTGCCAGCTCTTTTTCCTTGACTTCATGACTTGTTTGATAAAGATATGGTAGTTAATAAAAATGGTTCGATTAATGTGACCTGCTGGCTGTCAAACGTTGCTAAAGGAACACCGTTCAAATGGATGTTTGTCAAATGATGGTGTTTTTGTGAAAATGTGGGTGTGCTTCCCCCACAGCTCTTCATCTTCTGTCGTTGAGAAAGAAGGGATATGGGAGGATGCCACCCCGAAGTTTGCCTCTCTGCAGGGGTGTGGGAGGCTGAAGCTGTAGATGAAGGCCAAGCCCCAGGTGCCGGGTGCTGCCCAGGTGGCTGAATGTGGGCACGGGCTGACCGAGCGCTGCACGTACCCTCTGGTGACAGGGGAGGTGGGGGGGAAGTTGGCTGCTTTCTGGAGGACAGAACGACAGAGCAGCTTCTGCTCTTTCTTGGCTGTGGTTCTCTCCTCCATTCATTTTCTCGCTGAAGCTCTGATGAAGATTTCTGTGGTCTCCTTATACCAGAAAAATACCATCTAGTAATGATGTTACCATAGCAGTAGCTGAACCCTTGCTGAAAGCGTGGCGGGGTGAAGGGCTTCATCAGTAACCATTGAGTTCGATGACATTTAGTCTGAGAAAGTGTTTAATGTGGCTTGTCCCATTGTGTGCGTACTTGTGCTTTTGCCCATAACCAGTTCTGCCGTATCCGTTGACATTGTCACTTGGAAACGATGTTTCCTAATGCTGCCAGTATCTGAAAGACAATTTCAGTGATTACAGATTTGTTCAGCCTGTCTCACAGCTGGAGCCTGTAGTTGGGCTTGGAGGCAGAGACTTAGGTGTAGTAGCTGGATTATACTATTGGCCAGCTCATTGTCTGATAATGTGACAGAGGGGCGATACGATTTCTTGTTTTTCCTTGCCAGGGGGTGGTTCACAGAAGAATGGACACGAAGGAGAAAAGAGCTTGCTGGTGGGTCCCAGCGGAGATCCCAAAAGAGGCCCGAGTGTGGTACACAGCTCTTCTCCAGAAATGAAACCTCAGACGAGCCTTGAAAGCTTTTCTGTTACATTCCATGGGACTTATCCCAGTACCAGGAGCCTAGTTAATAGAACCTTCATTAAAATGCTTTTGCTAGAAGATGTTTTTTTGCTTTAAAAATTACATAATAAGGTGGCATCTGCTAGTGCCACCAAAGTTAAGGGCTTATTAGTGGTTCCAGTTTGCAGGGTTTAAAAATGTCGGTTGTTAAAATTAATTCTGGGTGGAACTTGGCGCAGACAGTCTTAGCCCCTGAGGCGAGTTTTGTTACGTAGTTGAGAGAAAAACAAGGAAAAGCAGCCCCTCGAACCAAAAGCCCCTCCTGAACCCTAAACTTGCTTTTGAAACCAAAAACCTAAAACTTAGAGGAAATTAATAGCTTAAGATGACTTTTTTAAAAAATGCCACTTCAATTTAAAAGCGTGTCCTTCACTGGTTTTGAGTGAGATGAGTGTATTTTCCATTAGTTCCTACAGTCGGAGCTTGGGGTGAGTTAGTGCAACTAATTCACCAAAAGGGGTTGGTTACCAGAAGCAGCAGATCCACTTTGACTAACAAAAGGCTTCATCTCCCCCGAGTAACGCCGCTTCGGCAGGAGAGACCGCGCGGGGAGGAAATTCTTCGCGGCCCTCTCTATTTCTCGTTTCTTGTTTGTCTCAGCACATGCTGTGAATGCAGCTTTTCTTTTATACAGTTGGGGTTTTTTTGAGAAACTCAAGTATTATCAAATCAAGTTACCAGTTTCATAATATGTTTCTGTGGTGGGATAAGGGCCTGGAGTACTTCGTGTTAAACAGTAAAGCTGTTATTTCAGCCTGGAGAAGGATTCTTTGGCTAGTTAAGCTGTCAGAAGCAGGGGACATCTGCAGAGACGTTAGTGACTTCTTTATAAGATTTCCTGAGATCGGGGATAGTTGTGATGGTTGGGAGGCTGAAGCCACAGAAAGGACTGGAAGCTGAAGGAGGATGTAAATAATATCTTGTGGTTTGCATTCGCCATTGGCTAAAATGTAATATGTAGAAGTGCATTTCCTGCCTACAGATTTATTGAATATGTAAAGCCAGAAAAAATAACTGAGGGGGAGGAGAAAGATATTGTCCTTAGTTTTACTTCCTCTGGCCCTCCTAAGAAGAAAAATTCTACAATGTAATGTTATTTAACATGATTTTGTTTCTTTGGCAAACGCTGTATTAAAATCATCTGTGGATTGAGCTCTTCTTTACCAAATTGCATCCTGGAACAAATTATTTGCAATGGGCTTATAAACCCACGAAGAGTAGGAGTTTAACAACGTTGCATTACTGGTTATAGGCAAAATCAGATACCTCAGTGTTTTGGAGAGCAGAGCATTAGCGAGAAAGTAGGGTCCCTGTTTTTGAATGAAACCTTTGCTGTAACGAGGTGCTTGATGCTTTGTTTTGCACGGGAGGGTACAGCTGCAGACCGAGAGCTTTCCCACTGGCCGCCCGTCAGCGTGCGCACACGGCTTTCTTCGCGTGGTTCCGAGCGGTTAGTGACAAACAACTGCAAAGTCATTGCTCCAGTCCCCATTAAAAGAGATTTACAGTGGAAGAATTCTCAGCCTCATAATGAGACTGTTGTAAGCCGGTGCTTGATACGTAAAAGGCTGAAACACAGTCCATTTACCCAAACCAAGCGTTTATTGTAAATAAGTTAAGTGCCAACAGCTTATATTCTGTCCTAAATCGGACAGAATATAATTACGTTTATAATTTATGGGATAGCTTGGAAGTGAGCCTTAATGGACATGAGTAACCCTTGCTGAAACGTGTGAGCTCTGTCTCTTCTGCCTCATCACCCAGTTGCCCCGGTGTGGGCTGAGCGTGGGATCTGCTTCAAGCCCCATCCTCGGCGAGGGTGAGGAGTGGCGGCTGTGAGGCACTGAATCCCCTCTTAGAAAGAAGCATTTTGGAATGAAGTTGATCTTTTCTCATTGTGAATTTATCTTCTCTCATTGTATGTGATCCTAAAGGGTTTTTTCCCCAACCGAAATGATCCTGTGGTTCAGTGTTTGTTCAACTAGTCGAGTCTTGAATAGAAACCTCTTGATTATTAGCATTAGCACTAGGATTTCATTTCCGATCGCTTGAGGATTTGCAGTTTACAGCAATTGGAAGAAGTGGCACGCTGAAGCTTTGAAGCTTCACTTATTTATTTGTTTTTATAATTCTTTTCTTTTTCCTTGGTGGTGGTGCACTTAAGTTTTTCGGAATAGAAACTGTGGGTTTCTGTTGTACTAGGATGTAGGGTGGCTGTCTTTGGTGCAGCAATTCAGGTATTTCTGAATAACTGAAAGCTGTCAAATTTAATTGGTTTCTGCCTTTTCCATTAGAGCTGCAGAATGTGAGGAAGAGAACTGGTAAAGCTCTCCTGTGCTGCATGGATGCTGATCTCTGCCTTTTAAAAGGGTTTGCTCAGCTTGGGTTCATTCCAAATTTGTATAAAAGAAAGGAAGAGTTAAGGAGCAGGTGGGTATATGTGAGGTCGGCTGTATTGTAGTGCAGAGAGGTGTCACTAAGTGGATGGGCTGTTGTCCCTCCACTGCCTTTGCTGGTTAAAAGGCTCTCAGCTAAAGACAAACCTGAAGCAGATTTGGTTTAGGAAATGTTTGTCGTTTGATTGCTCCCCATAGTTATTGCTGGTTTTGGAAGCAAGCTTTAGTGTTACACGTATGGAATCTTTATCTAGGTCATACGCTCGACACGGCTTTGCTAATTGAGCTTCCCAGGCTCTGTCGCAGGGTGAGGTCTCATTGGAGAAGTCCAACTGAAATTGGTCATAATTCAGTGTTTCGAGGTGTGTGTTGGAAAAAATACCTGTGGATTCTGCGCTTGCTGTTACCTAGATTTATTTTATTATTATTTTTTAAAATATATTTTGGAAAGACTAGCTTAGAGAATGATCCATGCTAGTCTCTGCTAGGGAAAATGTTTTCTGCATACAGTAATGTAGAGTTTTCAATGGTTTACGAATTTTCAAGCAAATGTACTGATTTCTAAACTCCCCACCACAGAAATTTGCTTTGTCTTTGAGAGAGATTACTCTCTGTGTGTCTATGTTCTCTTTTAAAAATACCAAACAACAACCAACAAACAAAACTTAAAAACCCTAAGCACAACAGCAACAACAGAAACTTTATTTTCCACTTTCTTCATTTGATAAAAATCTCTCCACTGTCGAATGATTTCCTTTGGGTTTGACACCACCATTTGATCTCGGTTTTTAATAATTTTGTTGGGTTTCACTCCCAGAAGAAAACATGCTTGTGTTGTGAAGTATTCCCACTAGAGATCTGGGAAGTCTTAAAACCTCATGTTACTCAGGGCTAAGAACTGCTGCTTCTTTATTAATTCCCTGCTCGACAACCTCTGTACAGTAAATCTTTCCTTAACACCGGGCTGTTGAAATTAATCAAGCTGATGTTTGGAAATTGTTCAAATTAGATTAAATTAAATAACACCTAGACGGGGCTCAAAAACTTGTGCTGATGGAAACAGATTTTAATTTAAGAAGACACAAATTTTATTGGTGCCTCTTCTTCTTGGTTGGTCTCCGTATTATACTCAGGAGGCCACGCAGATGCTGCTCCCTGTCTCCTGGCTGGGGAGATGGGTGGGTGGAGTAGCTTAACCCTCCTCTTCCTCACTTTAGCTGCTGAGCTGGGATGGTTTTGTGGAAGTGGACAATGTGCAGATGACACTGATTATATCACATCTATTACTCACTTTAAAACTTGTGATGGACAAAGTAACATTTGCAAATGAACAAAAGAAATAGTGCAGGACTTCTCCTGTCTGCTCTGCCTTGTCCTTCTAGTTGGTCACTAGAAATTCACAACTTCCATTTGCAAATCTCGCAACTGGAAATGTTTTCTGGGGAGCTGCGTGACTGCGATGTGATAATACTTCTAACTGGCTTAAAGTTTTTTTTAAAAGTTAATGTTTTATGCAGCAGAGTGTCCAGATTTTTCACTTCTTGAATGAAATACCTGTTTCTCTTTATTTTTAAGAATAGATTACTCCCTGGTGAGACAAAACTGTAGATTGAAATGGGCAGTGAGGAGATGATGTGCATTTAGACACAGATCTCTGATATATATTTTATTTCTTCTTAATTACTCTACCCCTTGGAAGAATCTCAGCAAAAAAATGCGATTACATTTACAAAATCTTTTCTGTATGTTGCATCTTTTCCATAAAAGCAGCAGCAGAGCTCTAATCCCATCTCTGATTTCTTCTTAAAATACGTATTATGCAAAGGTACTGGTCACTGCTGACCGTTCTGTTCTTCTGAGCAATAGCGGGAAGAGTTTTTGCCTGTTCTCTTCCATGGATTAGAAGGAATTCTTGCTGTATATGGACATCCTTATAAAAGATTTTATGTAGATCTTGGTTTACACTTTCCTAGCATCTTATGCAGGTGCCATCTATATGGGGTCAAAGCTCTGTGAGAAGCATGAAAGAGCTCCTTAAAAGTCAATTAAGTGAATTAACATCAAGGAGAAAGAGACCGTTGTGTAATTTGCGATGGCTATTAAAGTTTTGTGTGCATTCCGACGTTGTGCTCATCCTTCAGGGAAACAAACTGTTTCCTTTTTAGCCATCAGGTTGCCCCTTGTTTTCTCGTGTGTGAAAAATCAGTGCCGCACGTCATCTACCACGAGCTGTATGGCGTCGCTCACGGCAGCATCTCTCCAAAGCTGGGCGAGCGAGCGCCTGGCAGTTCAGCGCAGGAGGGACCTGAGCCTTCGGTGCGTGGCAGAGGGAGGCTGGCAGCAGCTCTGGCTGAGCAGGCACCGGGGGAAGAGCGGAGGAGTTTGAGGATTTGTGAGGAAGGCTGGCTGGCGCTGCCGTGGTACTCCACGCAAGAATTCACCGGGGATGGTCGGTCTCCTGCTGCTCTCTGAGTGTTGCCGTAAGTTCTTCAGCTGGAATGAGAGTGAGCAGAGACTGAGGGGCACTGCTCTTCTCCAAGGGCCCTGCAGTGAGCTGGGGGTGCAGTATGTACACCTAGGAGCAAGACACGGTGTGTATCAGCATGCAAAGAGCGTGCTGACTTTTGACTACAGGTATTTTTAATTCTGATTCCAGCGTGCTGAAAGTGTGTTAATTTATTTTTGGATAACATCAGGAAACAGAGAAATTTGAGGCAGTAAATGCACTGGAGATGTTATAGCTTAACTCTCTGATGTGAAATAGAGGGCAAAGCAGATGGAGCTTCCTTGGAGTGAGATTTACTTGGAAATAGGTTGGATTACTGTTATTTTTTACTAAAATAGGATTATTAAGATTCCAGACACTACAGTCAGAAGCATGAGAATGAGTTAGCAGTAGCACATGTGGTGACCTGCCCTTTGCTCTCTGTTTTTAAGGTCCTAATAGCAACTTATCATCGGTTACACTGGGTCACTGAGTTCAGAGATGTTTTTGCAAAAGCTGTTTCTGTAGCAGGGTCTCTGCAAGCACGGGCAGCGGGGAGGGGCAGGAAAGTCATCACGGGCAAGAGTCCTGTGCATCCTTCGTGCCATCCGTAAAGGGATGTCACATGCGGCGTCAGTTCCAGCACCTGAGATCCTGCTTGTACGGAGACGCTACGTGGGTGTTGCGGAGGGTTGATGCGATTTCTGTGCTGAAAAGGTGGACAGGCTGGCGTGTGGCAAGGAAGGGATATAGCTGGAGGGTAAAAGACGCTGTGGCATCCCTCTCATCAGTTTGCATTCACTTGCTTTTTCTATTTTGCCAAAACACAGTTTACACAACCGATATTGTAGCCTCAGCGTTTGGCCAAGTATCTCAATATTTTGTTAAGACATCAGAAGTGTCGTGACACAGTCTGTGTTCGACAGGAGGGGAAGTTTGTTGATTATGGAGGTTAAGTTTCAGTTTAACTGGTTAAATGATTTGTGAACAAATAGAATTAATTTTTTCACATTTGATAGTAATAGAAATCTTGTAATTGATTTCAGAGTAACTGACTTGCACTGTCTTTTCAGGAAAGCACCCAGAGTTTTGGGTTTTTTTTCACTGAGATTCTCTTTTTTTTCACACTGTGTGTTAGAATTTGGCTGCTTGAACTCACAAAATACATCGGTTTAACCCAGAATCAAGCAGTGAAGAGGTAGCAGCATCAATGTGATGCTGTAACCTACTTACACGTTACTTCAGGAGGTGTTTTAAAACAAAGAACTAAAATGCATCAGCTGGATATCGTGGCTCGTAGCTGCTGCTGGCTTGCAGTTAGAATGTCAGATTGGGACATGCCAGGTAGGACACCAAATGAGAATCGGGTATCTAAAATATATTTCAAAGTAAATCTAGTCTGTAAATTCAAGACAAGGAGGATTTAAGTCCCTTAGCAGTTGTTACTGGTGTGACTATATCTATTTCAGGGCAGGGTGACTCCTCTGAAGGGCTGTGTAACTATTGGTTACTGAAGCTACTGATGTTAGAAGATTTTGAAGATACTGAACTGACTTTGTCTGGAAGGAGAACTGAGATGTGGCTTTTCCTTCTTTTTCCTTTGATGAAGTGCTGCTCCAGGAATGCAGTGATTTGCATCTGGCCTTTCACAAATATACTCAGTTAATTTTTGTAGTTGTTGTGTACTGGAAATGTCCATATTTCATTCTGAAGAACAGAGTTAGAGGTGAACTTCCTGGCAGTGTTACGAGCCTTAGCACATTTGCAGAACTGCCTTAGGCTGAGATTTGTCTCTGCCCCAGTATTTCCCAGTTTATCTAGGGGCTAACAATTGTACGTAACAATTAATATGTTTCTGTGACTGGAGGTAATGGTTTTCCCTTTGCCCTGCCTGACGACAGCCTTGCCAGGAGCAAGCAGTGGCAGTGGCCGTGGCGTTCTCTAGGTTTTCCATCTGTCCCAGCTTCCCTCCTTGCAGATGCTCCGAACGCTGCAGGGCCCTCTCCTGCACGTTGGTTTGTTTCTCTGTAGTGTTGAATCCCTTTCAGTTCATGCCCCACAATTTATTGCCATAGATGACTTGATCCTGTAACCACAAAAGTAAATTTACAATAAAACGGAGCAAAATTGAATCCAGACCACTCCCTGAGTTTTCCACTTCTGTGGTTCCTCCTCATCCTTGATCTTCTTTCAAAGAGAGCTGTTGTCACTCTCTTCGAACATGCGGCGGGAGAGCAGCCACTGGCCTCACTAGGGCCGCGCAGCTGTTGGCTGCCAGCGCAAAGTTACCGTTTTCGGCAAAATCAGTGCAAGGGTATTCTCCTTGCACACTGAGAAGACTGACCATGGTCTGAAAGTGTGCAGATAAGCCTGTCCCAGTCCAGAACTGCGTTACGGGACTGTCTTCTGCCAGTTCCTCCATATGCTCCCTGTGTGGAGAGAAGCAGAAACAGCATCTGTGTGTTGGGTTTTTGTATGGCTGAGTGTGGAGAAGCTCTGACCTGAAAGAATAGGGACATTCATGGGACTGTAGAAACTTATGCAATGTTGAAAAGGTCTTATTAGGAAATCTTGTTCGTCCTTATGCTGACTGTGATTCTGTTCCTGAATTGTATTCTCTGGAGCTTTTAGTGTGGTTTTTAAATGAGTCAAGTGATGAGACTTCAGTATTTCCCTTGGAAAGAAAACAAAAGCTATCCCACAGGGAAGAAAGGCAGATTTCCACTTAAGATGAGCCTTCTAGGAGGTGTTGTAATTTACAGCTTTAATCAGAGATGTGTGACACGCTTCTTGTTCCTCTCTTATTGATGTTTTTTTTTTTGTTGGGTGTTTTTTTTTCCCATCTAGGTTTGATGATTCCAGTCTTCTGTGTGGTGGAGCAGTCGGACGCCTCTCTTGAATATGATAATCGAGAAGAACATGCTGAGTTCGTTCTGGTTCGCAAAGATGTGCTCTTTAGCCAGCTGGTGGAGACAGCGCTCCTGGCTCTGGGGTATTCCCACAGTTCTGCAGCTCAGGCACAAGGTATTTGATAAAGTTCTTTTCCCCCTTCTCTGCACTGGCAGACAATAGCACCTGAGGTTGTTCGATGTAATGGGAAGGCAAGAAAATTGGTGGTAAATCTTGGAAGTGGCTGTATCAGTTGTGCCGATTGCTTACTCTTAAGCTAGGTGTACAACAAGCCCTACCTTGTTAGCCTGCCTAGAAAGCATTAGCTGGATCTTGCTGAAGTGTGAAATGTGGTGATAATGATCAGTCAGCATATTCATGACACGTTTGTTCTGTGCCACGAGGCAGGTTGCTGCTTCGAGGAAGTCAGCAGAGAAGAGCTGGAAGGAACCTCTAGGTGTACAGCTGGATGGTGTCTAGCGTTCCTCTTCATATCAGCACCATCTTGAACAGCATATTACGGTTTTTCATTTCTGCAGTCACACGCTGTATATAGTGATTTTATAAATGAATGCATGCTGTCTTTATGGACAGTAGTAGTTGTAAGCGTGCAGGCTGGTTTCTCTGTTTTCACCCACCTTCTGTGTTATTGCAAAGCAGTGCTGGGAAGCTTCACAGTCCCTTGCACTTAGAGATGATTCTCCAGCAGCAGCAAAATCTTAAAACACAAAAAACTTTCCTCTCTCTACCCAAAATATCAGCTTGAAGAAAACCAAATGTAAAACCCTAATCTTGAGGGAGACAGGTAGGAGGTGGTGGATTGGGAGAAACCTTTCCAGAATGAACTTTGCATTTCAGGAGGTTTTTTTTACCAAACAGGTTATTCCGATGCTTATTCTTTTGGATGATAAGCCTGTACGTTTCAGTGTCGTATCCATGTCACCAATAAAACCTGTGCACATTTAGAGTTGTTAATAGCAGCTTTGCTTGGGGATTTGAATTTTATCTGTTGGGTTTAGGTTTTTTTGTATGGCTGAGTACTGGAACATGGGAGCAGAGGGAGCAGCAGTGGCACTGAATCTGGGAGCTCCAGGCAGTGGTTGGTGGCACAGGCTCCCTGTACAAACCTCTTTCCAAACACGGTGATAATGATTCATTTCCTCTGTGGGCCTCTGCTCTGGGAGAAACTCAGGTTTGTTAGACGGGCAAGAGCTCAGGCACATGTGTTTATTTGCATAACACGGTAATAAAAGCTCTGCGAGAAGGTAGTTGTTTTGTTTTTTAATGTGAAGCGTTTCATGTTGGTTTAGGGACGCTTTTTTCCTGAATGTAAAAGGTCAGCGTATCCCACTGCTTCCATCCCGGTGAGCCAGCTTCCTCTCTGACAGGGCTATCCATCTCCGTTAACACTCGACACGCTGCGAGCCGACATGTGGAACACGCAGCGTTAGGTGGCCAAGATTTGATTCTTGGCACTTACGAAGGGGAATGGGCTTTGTGAGAAACCTGCTGCAAGGAGACAGGCCGTTCAGTGCAGTGATCCACACCGGCTGAGCGTCTCGCCGGGGGAACCAGGCTTTGCAGCATCTCTCTGCTGTGAGAGTGGCAGGGAGGAGAGACAGATTGACTCTTGAAGGGAACGAGCCGCTGTGCAGGGAGGGAGCGGCCACTGCGGGTTTGAACCGCAGGCTTTGGCAACGAGCAGGCTGAGGTACTAATGTGTCGCCTGATGTTCTGCTTGAATAACGAGTCTAGAAAATAAAAGTTGAATCTCTAATTGTGATTAGTCTGAAAGAAAACACTTTGGCATTTTTGTCTTTGAAGCAGCAGTTACCTTCCCCTAAAAAACGTCAGGTGGTATAATGTGTAGGAATGACAGAAAATGCCTTAAAGATCCATTAGCCAACAAGTCTCTTACTTGGTCAATTTACTTACCTTCACACTGAAGGACCAGTTCTCAAAAGTCTTCTCTATATCCTGGGCAAATACTGCGGGTTGTGCCGATTTTAAGACATGAAGCTGAAGTATGCGACGTGTTCTGTGGGCTCTTGCTTCTGTGCTGGCTCTCTGCAAGCTGAGAGAGGAGGTGCAGGCAGAGTGCTAATGGATCTCCGAGATTGTTTAGTTTAATGAGAAAATTTATAGAATATTTGGCTATAATCTGTCAGCAAGGGTCGACAGAAGCGTGCTGCTAAATTGTTGTTGTAAGGATTTATTTGGAACACAATTTTCTGATATTATGAAGAGGGAAAATAAACACAGCTATTTGCTTTATTCATTCTGGTTGTAGGAAAAATCTGCTTCTGTCCTAGTGCTTGGGATCAATTTCATTTAGCAATATGCACTGATAAACAGTCACTGAGTTCTTCTTTATGCTTTATGATCAGCTGAGTTACAGGGTCGCCATGAGAAGCTGAAGATTCTCAGGTGCATTTTTCAAAGTGGTAAAGCTTTAGCAACGTGCCGTACAAAACACTGACACGAGTAGGTGTCCCTGTGTCAGCATGTGGAGGTGGCCCCATGTGTCACTGGAAGCTCTCTGTTCCCACACAGTTTGAGCAGGACACGTTTGTTCCACGCACAGCTGGTTGTGAACATTTTTTGTTGATAGTGGCGAGAGCAGAGACTTTTCCAGTGAGTGCTGCCCTCGTGAAACTTCCCTTTTCTGACAGGAGCTGTGAAAAGTCTTCTGGAACAGCATGGGAATTCGTTAACAGCTTGCCGCTGGGGTGTGAAAGTTGGTGCTGTGAATGGCAACAAAGGTTTAATAAACATTTATGTATTTTTCTTTCATCGCTTGAGTCTACACCTGACACTGGGGAACCTGCTACATGTGCTTTCCGTAGAGGAAAAATAGTTATGCTTTAAAGGGGCACCTGTTCTCTGTGTAGTTTAATAAAATTTACATGCCCTGATGCAATATTTATTTAATTTTTTTGCTGGATGGGTTTTTCTAAGTGGGCCATGCAAGAGAAGGGACCTGGTAGGGGCTGCATACAATATAGAGTGCTGAGTGCTGGGACCAAAGTACCAAAGAAGTAGCTGCAATCTGGAGTATCCCACGTGCAATCAGGTAGCTCTGGGACCTGCTGTGAAAGCTGATGTTCCCCTCAGTGTAAGGTGGAGGAAGAGCAGTGCTAGTTTGATGCTTTTAGCAAGTTCTACTTTCTTAGAATCGATGTGAAAAAGAATTTAATTGCTGCCAGAGTAGCCGATGGGTACCTCTGTCCTGGTGCAGGTAGTGTTTCCCAGAGATCTGTCTCAGGATCAAGGGTCCTTCTCCAGCTGCCTCGCCTGCGAGGCTCCGGTGTGGCTTGCAGCCAGGGGAAGGCAGTGGACAGGCTTGGCTTGGCTTGGGCGCTTCTGCAGAGCGCTGTGCGCTGGAGCACTCGCGGGGCTGTCCTTGTGGGGAGCTGCAGCACGAGGGAAAGGCGGCTCTCCTGGCTGCAGAGCGACAAAACCACGGCACGGGCGCGTTACGGGCTCGCTTCTGGATCCACAGCACACGTGGCTGGGCAGGAAGGAACCCGGACTGCAAGTGTGTTCATTTCCCTCAAAGGTCTAAGTACGTGAGCTCAGTCCGACTCTCCGCTGTCAATTCAAGACCTTAGTGGCCTGTGTTTAAGTGGCGTTTCAAAGCAAGGACTGGGTCTGTTTGATTTGGTGACGTTTAGCGAATCCATCCAAACCCCGGGCTGCTGCGTGCGAGCATGTGGCAGCCTGAATGCTGAGCTCCTTCATGCTGGCTCGCCTTTGTGAGACCACGATGACCATCTTGCCACTTACGGGATTATAACCACGCATACAAACATTCAAAGGGTGTAAATACTGGCCAGGAAGTGGATTTGCCCAAGCTGCCCCAAGAGGGTAGGGCTCTGGGGCAATTGGAAGGACCCAAGCAGATGATTGGTAGTAGGGAAAGATCCTGTGAAATATTCCCATCTGTGCTGTCTCCAGGACCATAACAGCTTCCAACTGAATGTCAGGTAAAGGCAGAACATACCAGTTGGGGGCTGTATTGGACACGCACAGGCTGGTTTTATATTTCTTTGTAGAGAAAGGTACAGTAAAAGTGTGGTGAAACCCTGCGAAACTGTGCTTGGTGCACACAGCTAAGTTTGCTGCAGCTGGGAGGACCAGATGTGCTGGTTTTAACACCAGTGCAAGGTAGTAGTATGGAAAAAAATGAGAGGAAACCTGGGTTCAGATTTCTCCTGTGAGTAATGTGCCATCAGCTACAAGGGTGCTGTAATCTGGGATTTTCTGACGCCTCAGCCCAGTGCCCAGAGTCGTTTGTGCGTCTGAGCCATGGCTGCCTGTTTGTGTGATCAAAGACCTTCTAGTCAGTATTGTACTGATTTTAATGAATGAACCAACCCGACCCTCCTCAGAGCTCTTTTCAGCAGTTTGGTCTTACTCCATCTATAATTAACAGCTCCTTAACTTCAGTAATCCCCCCTTTGCCCCCCCTTACTTCTACTGGGGATGCTTTTTGTAGGTAAGCTCTTCTTTCTTCTCTCGAGTTTTTGCAGGTAAAATTGTAAAAGGCCCAAATCAAATAATTCAGCAGTAATAGAATATGTGTGAAGGGTGCGACTCAGATGGACATCTCGCAGTAAGCTCTGACACACAATTTCGTGACGATTTATCTGGCGTTGCTAAACGGACTGGATTTCCTGCAGCGGTACGCAGCCGTCCAGATCAAAGTTGTCCTGGTGAAAGCTGCTGCTCCTTCTTCAGCTGTACATTGCTTGAGTTGTGTTCTTTGTCTTTCTCCCTGATATCTGAAGAAAGCTGAATACTTCTCAAGTGTTTATTTCCCTCCCTGTATACAGACATTTGCCAGCAAATTGTTGTTTTGTCTACCGTACAAAACTTCATGACAACTGTAAGTGAAACTCAATTACAGGAACCATAAGAGAAGGTCCGAATTTAATGAGAATATTGAAAACCTTTTTTTTTTTTTTTTTTTTTGGTAGGCATTTCAGTGCATAATGGACACAGGGTTTGAAAGACACCGTTGTTAAAGGTTCAGCACCTCGTGCCATTTCAATTAAAGTTCTCTTTAAACATTGCTTGGAACTCTTAAAAAATCTTAAGTAAAAAAATAAAAGAAATGGCAGCGACTGAGGCTGCTTATATTAGTAGGGTTTACTAAAATTAGTGTGGGGGTTTTTTGTGGAGAATGTGACATAAAGGAATGTTAGGATATTTTTACAAAAAGGAATATATTTTGTTTTACTTTGGTTTATATATAAAAACACATATAACATATTTATAGTTTGATCTAAAAATGTAAACGCAGTTGTTTTATACATATACACACACAAATATATATCTATGTAAAAGTATAATATATGTATATGGAAACAAAATAACAAAATGGAGTTAACAAACCAGCCTTTCAGGTTACTTGTCACCCTCATTCTCCATCTGTAGTGCTATTTTAAGTAAACCTCATTATCCCAACAGCATGAACTCTAGTGAATACTTGATTCTTTGATAAGCTCACCGCGAAAGTTCCTAACTTCCCCAGTTCCTGTTCTTCCCTGCCACCCCCGTGCTGGCGTGCGTAGAAGTTGCCGCGTGGTATTGGCTTTCTGATCCCAATATATTATTTACAGGATTCCTGTGATGGAACAAAAGCTTCTACAAATAATAATCTATTTTTTTAGGCGGCGAACACCTGGGTAGTACGAGCGAATGGGTGATGTATTAGTGTTTGAACAGCTTAAGGGAGGATACCAGAAGCGACCCCGAAGAGCTCGGCGCTCGGGATGGGGCTGTCGGTCGCTCCTCGCTGGGGCCGCTGTTTGACGGGGGCCGTGTGCTCGGGTGCCGCCTGCGCGCTGCCGGCTGCCTGCACAAAGGCAACGCTGCGGGACTGAAGTGTCTTCAAGCTTTGTGCTCTTCCAAGAAAGGTGGTTTTGGTTTTTTTTTTGTCCCACATCTTCTGCCGGTTTTATAAACCAATGAAGAAACGCTGGGGGAAATTGAGCCACGGGCTTTTTCGTGTCGCAGCAACCCTTATAGTAGTTTGGGGGAGAATAAAAATCAAGTTCACTCCAAAAGGCCCGTGTGCACTCAATTAAAAACTTAGACCAGCATGCAATAAATTCTGATTTTTCTTGGCCCCCTTCCCAACCTCTCAGCTAAGCCCACAACCCCATGAACCACTGGTATTTTTGAGGAAAATTGGGAAATGGTCTTTATTAATTTTAATTTAAAATAAAAAAAAAATGTTGTCTTTTTCTTGCATGAATCTGATAATGAGACAATGCTGTGTTTAAAAATAGGAATAAATTAGGTAAGATTAGGTCTTCCCCTGTCCAGAGAAGGAAAATGAGGTGCAGTTAGCAACCCGTTAGCTAACGAGCTAAATATTTAAACATTCAGTAGTATGAGGAGAGCAAAGCATGGTGGTGGTTCAGTGTGTTAGGGTAGCTATTTTTTTTTCTTTTCTTTTTTTAGACATTCTTGTCTGCTGAGATTTTATTTTTTTTTTTCACCCCCCAGTTTCTGCTCTAGATAAGGGAAGCGGCGTTTTCACCCCGTGACATGAGGGGGGATGCTTTTTGCTCTGGCCGCAGATTGCGCTGCCCCATCTGCCTTCCCCGTGGAGCTGAGCCTGCTTTTCTCTTTGACCTGGCAGGGCTCAGCCCTGGGGTGGCCTCCTACTTGTTGGGGAGCGCACCCCAACTTCTAGGATCCCTGGTTCCTGCTTTGAAAGAAAAAAGAGAGAGGGCAAACACTGTGACCCCTGTTCTGTGCCCGATCGTGGCTTTAGGGAAGATCCTTCTGGCACCGACGGCACAGGGTCGGTTTGGAGGGATTCTCAGGGCCGCTGCTTGTGAGCATTGTAGAGGGGACCCGGCTTTAATCCTCCCGGCCCTTATTGGAAAATAAATGAACCTGTCAGTCAGTGACTGCATTTGCTGTTTGCATCTTTTCATCCTGGTTGAATTTTACAAGGGCAGTCTGCCCTCCTGCATTGTTTGTCGTCGGGGGTCCGCGGGAGATTAAATGGATGCATTTACGGGATGGAAAGGGATGAGCAAAAGACAATGCTATTAGTGACCTCCTTTTGCCTGCTACCCTGTTCGCTGGAGACTTGCTCGGAGAGCACCAGTGAAGGCTCAAATTCAAGCCGTGGTTGAGAGAAGAGCCGGTGGGGTGTCCACTGAGCTGTTGGGTTCTTCAGGGTGGGTGTCTCTTCCTCCCCAGACTGGCTTATGGAGGGTTGCTCATACTCTTGCCTTCCTTTGGGCCAGTGAATACCTTTCGATTTATCCAGACGACTTAAAAAAAAAAAAAAAATACTGTTTATGCAGGTGTGATTGAAGAAGACTTTGCATGAAGTCGAATAAGATGAGGTTGGCGTATTTTTTCACTGGGTATTTATGAGCGATTTTACTTTCAACTTAATTCCAACAGAAAAAAATAATTCTTCTAGGATGAAGTAGCTGTCAGTTGAGCAATAAAGCTACATAGTCCTGGGATCTGGGGTTTGTATTACGTTCTATTTTCACTCCCCAGTTTTGTACGTGCAGCATCTTTGGCTTCACCTGGCTGTTTCCACAATTACCAGCAAAGAGTTAAATTCAAACTAGCAAGCTAGGAGGAGAATGCGTGTGCCAGTCAGGGTTCTTAGCTAAATTGCTTTCATACTTTGTTTTTATAATATATTTGCCGCTTAGCCACATTCTGGCCTTTTTCCTTTTTCTAACAAAAATCATCATGTGGGATTGCTAGTAGATGGTTCCCGCTTTTCACAGCGACAGCTCCGCGCTAAAAATGTCCCTTGGCATAGGGATCGCTGGCTGCTGGCAATTTGTCTGCCTTTCCGAGTAGGGTTTTTTAGGCACCAGCGATAGAATCTGTGAAATGGTCTGGGTGTGGAGGGGGGAAAGGTGTTTATCTTGTTTCGAAACTGAGACTGTACCAAATAATGAGCTATATAGATAATACTAAATCCTTCCAAGATCCTGGAAGGAGATGGAGAATTGTGCGGCAGTCAGCGTGAGAAAATTGGCATTTTGTGAAACGCTGCCGTAGAGTATATTTCAGACGTCACTATATATGTATCCATTTTTATAGATAGCATCAATTACGTATTTTTAAATGTTGATGATGAGTCTAAAAACTCCATGCATTACGAACATAAAAGTTCCTTTTTCTGTGGCTTGAGCGTGGAGAACAAGTCTTTTTTTCTCAATCTGAAAGCTGTATTTGTTTGCTTGAAAGAATGAAGAATGGTATTTCATTGGTAATATTCACAAAGATTTATTAATATTTTATTGTGGAGCTTTTAAATAGAGGGCTACTCATACGAATGCCTTTTTTTTTTCCCCCCTGATATCTCTGCTAAGAGAGCATAGCAACACCATGCATTTGCATTTTCTGATCGCTCAAAATCCCCCCTACCATAAATGTGTATGTGAAATTGAGAACCTAATTAAACGATTAACAGCATGTACAGTGCTTTACCCAAAAGGCATGTGTTAATTTGTTAAAACACTAAAGATTTTTATGCTGTCTTTTTTGACACTATCAAAATATTTTCAGTGGAACTGGTTGAACCTGGTCTCTTTATTATAAATTCTTCTGCAGAGTAAGATGACTTAATTTCATATCTAGTGGCATAAGGAATTATAAATTATCTTTTCCAAGAGACCTATGACACTAAAACACAGAATGAACAAATAAAACTGATTTGTTCTAGTACAAATGGAGATATATGGCAGTATTTTTATTACAGACACCATTTGTTTGGGTTGAGTGTCTGAATATTTCACAGTAAGATACAAAGTGCTCTTTGTCGAGCAGGCGTTCTGGAAATGCATCTTAAGGTGTTTTACCGCTAATTGCCATGAAATGAAGAAACCCAGATCAACAAAAACCAGCCCCACCCATAAAATAAAACCCCGTGCAGAGAGGGATAAATCTGTCATGAGGGAAATACGTTCTGTGTGCGTTTGCAGAAGCAGCGGGATCTGCCTCTGGGATCAAACACGGAACTTTCCTTTTGTTCCCAAAGACCTGTTGATTTCAAAATGTGCTTTTGCCTTGGGAAAAGGTGAGTTGCTCCATGTAGAACAGTTGCTTCCAGCTCGGTAAGAGCTGGGCAGTCTAGGCTAGAGCACGCCGGTGAAGTAACTACCCTCTGTGGAATTTCTTTCTGTCATTGGAAGTTTAAAATGGTTTGTAGTAAATTTACCATCTTGCACCGAACTGCATCGCTGTTGGTGTCAAGGCTGTTCAGATGATACCCCAACATCTATTAACTAGGTTAGATTAAACCCTGCTGCATTATTTAGTGCAAGTATATTGTTCCTAAAGGAACAAATTAATATTCTACGGACCTTTTGAGAGTTGAATTAATAAATTTATCCCAGGGATTAGTTTGACATTGTACAATAGAGACATTCTTTTTATTTATCCAGAAGTACTGTTATTACGAAGTTTACTGATACAAAACTGCTTCTGTTAAGCTGCTTGTTATTCCCAGATACTAAAAGACCTGCGCCCAGTTGTCCAAATCCTGACATATGTATGCATTTTTGAAATTTTCTGGAAGGGGGCTGAAAGCGTAGCGTGACAGTTCATAAAGTCAAGTGGGAAAGAAATGCAATAGTATTTGGCTAGAGAGCCTCCATGGTCTGGCTTGAGCATCACTCAAACCAGAGACAGTGATTCATGTTTATGTTGGAATGTGAATTACGCTTTTAAAAAAACATTTATTCCTAATGATCCAAAGTGATTTTGATAAGAAGGTTGAGGAATATTTTAATTACCACGTAAACATGAGAATTTTTTTTTCCCCCCTTAACTTTCAGTAGCAAACTTTGATTTTGCAAGGACTTTTTGTGCTTTACAGTTTTGACTGTGTGTCTGTACGGGGAAGTGAGGAGGGAGAAAGCAAAACAGAAGAGAGAGAGCCAAGAGGGCAAGCGTTTCCACGCCGTTTGCAGTAGGGATGGCATGTCTGTGAGGCACAACAGCGATTTTTGGTAGTGTAGTAGGCACCTGCACCATCTCCCTGAGGTAAGGCAGCTCCCTGGTCCTGCTCTTCTCCTCTTCTTCCTGTGGAGGCGAGGCTGGGGTGGAGTCACAGGTAGGGCTGGAGGCTGCCGTGGCACAGGGGTGCCCCGTTTTCCCAACCTGGTGGAAGGAGGGACTGTTAGAGGACCAAATAGCCATCAAATGTCTTGAAGGCTTCTCCTGAATCCATCTCATTTTTTTATCTGTGTTTCTTGTGCGTAAACTTGGGTTTTGCATGTCAATGTGAGGGAGATGGAGAAATCTTAGCTGCAGATGGAAAAAAAAACCAAAAAAACCCACCCAAACCCAGCGTCTTGATATTTTAAAAAATCCAGAATTAGAAGGAGATAAATTTATGTAGCCTTTGCACCATAATAATGTGGAAAGACCTGACACAAAGCCATAAGGCTTTTTTCACAGATTCAGTTGTCTTGAAATTGTGCAATGCTGTTTAAACGGAATGACTTTTAACAGATCGCAATAATTTTTTTTTTAAAAAAATCATGTTTTCACCAAGGATTACATGATGGCAGTGCTAACTCCCGTGTAATTAATAGACAGCGGGTACTTTGTTTTCCTTTGAGTGCTTAGCATTTTGCCTAGATTTTATCTGGCCATGTATCCAGGAACTGGGTATGGATGCAAGCTACTGTTAATTGAGCTGTATTTAGGACTATTAAAACCATCCTTTGTGCACTGTGGCAAGATGCGCTTTTGCGTTTGCAGCAACTTGGTTGTAGCGTGCGTGTCCTGTAGTGGATAGGCGGCCCCTAGTCCACATACTTTTAAATATAAAATGTAATTGGTTCATGACAAAATAACTTCTTATATCGACATAGCGTTTGTCTTCTACAAAACCTGCAGTTATTTTCCCAGAGCAGCTGCGAGGTGCGTTCTGTACTTTAACAAGAAGGAAGATTGACTGTGTTCTGGTTTTGGCGTGGATCGTTGGCCCATTGAGCCAGGTCTTGTGTTACAGCAACTTCTTTTTAGCCGAAGGCTACTCCTTGCTTCGCCTGATCTCATACACCTGCTGAATGGATCTTCACATCCAGCTGGTTGTGTGGTGTAGCATTTAGGGAGCAGAAGATGCTCTCTGGTACAAGGAGTGATGAGTTTAAATCTGGAAGGAAAAAAAAAATAATCTCTTATTTCCGTGCTTGCTGGGTTAAGTCTTTTATAGAATATGCTTTATAGAAAACGGGCTACGTTTGTACAGAAGGAGGTGCCAGAACGCTAATAGAAGTGTAGTAGCTCATCTGATGGGTGAGCCAGACTTCTGCAAGCTATTTGGAAACAAATTTAACCCTGTATGTGAGCGTAATACCTAGCATTGTTAGTTCCTGACATTTTCTTTCCCGTATGGGGCTCTTGATGAGGGGAGCTTCCTGCTTCTCTTTGAAAATTTAATTTGTAGAGGTTAAAAAAGTGGAATCTTAGAGGATTCCATCAGAAGGTTTTGAGCGTGATTCCATCTTTGGCATGGGAACAGAAAAGAATCGGAGCATTTTAATTTTCTGGGCATGAACAGAAGCTGGTTGGTGACTTTGGGATTGCTCTCAGAAGCGCGCTGTGTTGTGTCGGTGCCGCCGTACGTGGGTCTGTGTTGGTTTCAAACGCTCCTGTGGCCCTTTCGTTATTTCTGAGCCTTTGGCACCGAGTGCCGGTGGGGGATGTGTGGAGATGGGGAAACGAGAGAACTAGATATTAGAATTCAGTAGCAGATTTAAATTAAGCAGAAACCTCAGTGTGTTATAAACTTGTAAGGCTATATATACACTATGGCATGTGGCTGGACCATAGTCATGCTCAGCAAACCACTGAATATTATAGAACAGTTCATATGCTTTCTAATTCTTCCCAGAAAAGAAGACAAGATGAGAAAGGAGGAGAGATGCCAGACCGGGAACTGCACACCATGAACATGGCTTTTTGAGCCAGGATGAGTCTAGGCTGACGATTTCGTTTGGGGCTTTGCTTCTGTAGTAGGAAGAGTTAAGAACAAAAGTGAAAAAGTAGTAGCGATAGTGTCCTGACCTCCTAAAACTTAAGTGTAAGGTGCTTATCTCCGAGTCCAATATTCCTTGCAGTGGTGGAAGCTTAAATGCAGTGTTCTGGCACTGCTGTAGCAAGGCCAGAAATGGATCTGGAAAGGTTTGTCTTGGTGCTGAGGCTAAGTGAAGTGCAGAAGTTGACTGTGTGTTCAGTTGTGTGATGTGAAGTCCAAAATAAGCGCACACAATGCTGTTAGCCTTTGTAATTGTTGGTGCTCTAGCTGCAACGAGGGATTCCGTATGAGAGTCTCTACGAGAGGTAAGCCATGTTTTAAGCTACAGCAGTATAAATGAAGTCAAATGCTTCTGAAGTCAGTGGAGTTTTCAGTTTCCACTGATGCAGTTTATCCACTGGTGCTGTTTAGGGGAGAGGTTGAAGCATGATTTTTATTTCCAGATGTATCTCAAGCCACATTTCAAACTTGTTTTATACGAAGGAGTAAATAACCAGTTGGGAGGGAGGTTGGGAGCACGGGTAACTCAGCTTCAGATACATTTATCTGTAGGAACAGTAGTTTTGATTGTTTGCAAATTGCTCGTTTGGAGTGTTCCATCCATGTAATTTTTCAGCTGGGTCTTAATGAGGAAAAGCAAACTCAATACAGCTATTCTGGAGCAAGTTATTGTAGCTACAGGCGGGACAGGCCAAAGCCGTTTTACTACAGAACATTTTTCCTTATATAAAGCCAGTTGTTTGTAGGGTATTTTTTTTGTTTAATGATCTTTAGAGTAATTTGGTTATTTCTTATAATACACTGCAGGAGCTTGAGTTTAGATCCTTGCCTGCTTATGTGAATACCTGAGGCAGGGTGACTTAGATTGTGACAACAAGATGGAAATTATCTGTGGGAATCCTCCTGCTCCTGCAGAGTCATGGAGAGCGAGGACCTGTGTCCTCAGCGGGCAGCAGCGTGGGAGCCCTGAGACTGGAAGTGCAGAGGCACGTTTGCTTTAATTGGATGTAAGATCAGATCTGTTTTCAAGTGCTTTTCTTAAGACTGAGGAAAGGAGAAGAGTGAAGCCTGAGGTGAGGAGCCTTAACTCTTTGAGGGTTTCATGTAAAAGCAGGGTTCCCTGTCTAGATGTGCCCATAAATCAAACTGGTGCTGCCTTTTGGAGCTTAAGGTAAAGAATTTCAGTTTTAAAGCGCGAGGTAGTTATTACTTGTCTGTAGGCTTGTAAATAGTGCACAAATGCACAAGGTTTTTCTTTGATTCACTTCTTTTTCTTCATGTGTTAACAAGGTGGTTATGTAGGAACATTCATCATAGGCTTTAGAAATTGTGGGAGGTTTATGACGTCGCATGATGTCATTGCAGCAATGCCCTGCATGGTAAAACTTCAGAGCAACCGCTGCTGTAGCACCAGCATGAATAATGGAGCATTCATTAGCTCCTACCAAATCCCAGCAGCAAATATTCCACAGGCTCTCTTCAAACAGAAGTTGTGCCTATAGGAGCTCGCGGTGAGAAGTTAGGGTCCAGAGAGTGCAACCGGAGCGCCTTGAAAGGAGCAGTAGGTAGTTCAGTTCCCAGATGTTGTCGTGTTAAGACTGCACGAAAGCCAGAGATGCTGTGAGGTAAAAGCTCTTCAGATGGAAGTGGCTGAAAAAAAATCTTGGCTCGCTCATGGGGAGTTTGTGAGAACAAGTACTAGAGGCCAAATTCTGCTTGGTTACACCACCCTGCGTCTGGACTGGCGCCGAAGACGAGCGCTTTCCCCTCCTTGACTGGACTGGAGGGAGCACAGCTCCGAGGGGTCTGAGCAACCAGCGACTCGACTCTAAACCACACATAAAATGGATTTAGCAATCGTTGGACTGTGGAACAATGATTCATTTTATAATATGACCGCAAAATGTAGCTGAGTTGGTAATGATTGCTTCAAACGGCTCGAGAAACTGAATGAGCGAGGCGGAGCTGGGATTACCCTTAGTCCTACTGAGCGTCCTTGTCAGGCCGGAGGTCATGGCTTCCAGTCTCCTTCCATGGTAAACTATATGCTAACAAAACAAAAAAGAAAGGAAACATTAGGTCTGCAGCGTGTTACTCATCAGGATGTGAACAGGTGTACCACAAATACATCTGAGGGGTAGGAGGGAGAGGAAGATGCAAGTAAACTTCTGCAGCCATCCTTTTGTACCTGTAATTACATCCAGACTTAGCAGCGGTATCATTTCATTTTCTGGAAGTGAGAATTCTTGGTGTTTTCGTCCCACATGATAGAAAAGGTCCGTTGTGCTCTGCTTTCGGGCAGCCCGTGCCAAACTGTGCGTGCCTGCTCAAGGAGTCCCCCCTTTTACAGACGACTGCCGTTTGTTGCGGGGGTTGCTATGGCAAACCGGGGCAGAAAATCCTGTCTTGCATGTTAAAGCAAAATACTTAGAAATTGTAAGGAGACGGATTTTGAGAATATAAATCAGTTAAATGGCAGTAATTGCATTATTGGGCTATCTTGCAAGGAGTAGCAATTCCTGTGAGAGTCTTATTACTGCGTTACGTCTTGGAGCAGGCTGTAATTTTTTGGAAGTGCTTTAGGTTTTCCAAATCTGTCTTTCTGCTTTTATTTAATTCTAACTTATGGTAAACGGCAGCTTAGCCCCACAAAGGTGGTCATCACCCTGCCTGCGTGGGTTGTTGAAGCTGTAAGAAGACTGAGTAAGTCTTTATGAAGGCCATTTGCAGTTTGGGCTTAGTATGACAGAAGTGAATAACTATAACCTCACCAGTGTGGCACAAGTAGCTGCTTGATAGATTGCCCTCTTGGGATCGGTGTCCTTGGATAGGGCAGGAAGCAGGAGGCTTCTTCCAGGCAGGAGTCCTAGAGCTCTCTGCAGGATGTGCTGGGGGTGCAAAGCGTCAGGCGGGTCAGCAACTTCCAGGGCACATTTCTTCATTTGGAAAAAAAAAAACCAAACCAAAAACCCAAGGCTCTTACATGTTGCTCGCCTTTATTTTTTTACCCTGTGTCCTGACTACTTAATGCCTCTGACCTTACTGTGGATGTGTCCTTCTTCAGCTCCCCAGAGAAAAGATGGAGACAATTCAGAAATAGAACTAATAAAGGGGATACCACCTAGCATATTTTTAGTCCAACTAGAAAAGCTGCTTGGGAATGCTGAAACCACTTCTATATCTTTACATCTATAATAGTTATTTAGTAAAGTATTCCCTTACATTTTTAAGCGGGACTATGTTGTGGGCCTTTGATAATGTTTGGGGAGAAATGAAGACTAAAATGGCCATTTCCCACATCTGAGAGAGATTTAAAAGGAGAAAGAGGTGAAACCACTACATGAGAAAGGCTTTTTTAAGTATCTTACCTTGCACCGTGGAGAGTCTTCCTTAATTGACCTCGTGAGTAAAGTGCTTTCTTTGAGTGTTCTCCAAGCACCTTTGGTGTTTGCTTGGTTGGTCATCAGCCTCTGGTTGGCGGAACGTGGATGCAGGTCTGTGGCTCCGTGTTGGTTGTACCAGTGTTGCTGGCCTTGAGAACTGACTGAGAGGCCGTGGCAGTAGCCTGGCATCAATATGTACCGCAAAGTTCAGGAATTCTTGAGTTTTCTTAGTTTGCCCTGTTTGTCTTCAGGAGTCACACCTTTGGCTGTGCTACTGGTAGAGCTTGCTCCGGCTGGTCGTGCTGGTGAACAAGAGTCACGACGTGCTTCTGTCGAACTTCCAGAGTTCATTCTGGCACGTTGAGCGTTGTTCTGTGCGCTCCCTGCGGGCTCCCGAGTAGGCAGTAGGCTGTCCAATGCATCCGAGGAGTGGAATGGAATGTAACAAAACTTCTGCGTTCTGGATTGCATTTGATATGTTTGGGAGAGGGACCAGCATCTTCCCAAATGGGAATTTAAAAAAAAAAAAGAAAAAAAGAAGAGAAATGTAGGAATGTTTACAACTAGCCCAAGTCATCGTCCTCATCTGGAGCAGCCAAGTCTCATTCAAGATGCTTTTCATGCCACTGTGTTTGCCAGCTACCTCTTAGACTAAAGCATTTGTAGCGATCTAAGAGTTCAAGTCTGTGTTAAAAAAAGAAAAACACTTCTTGGGGAATATCATTAAAAGCTGAGCCAAGTTTCTTCTCATTTAATATTACTTACTTAAATCCACTGTCTTTCTTTCGTGCAGCATTATTCTTTCCTGTTCCATTTATTGTTCAGTTGAGAGGTTTTTCAGTGCGTTACCTGAGTTGAAAAGATCTCAAGTTCGAGGCTAAAATCAGGGTCTTGAATACCTGGGTATTCCGATTGTCACTAGCACAAAGATTAGAGATAGATGTCCGAGTGCTTTGAAAGGAGATTTATATGCTCTTACAAGCTTTTTTGGTCTTCATAAAAATTACAAAGAATCAAATAAATATAAAAACGCAAAAAAAAAGATTAATTCAACACTGCTTTTCCGTAGATGCTGCAGTCATTCCTTATGAGTAAACATATGCATAAAACATTTTAACTGTACCCACCACATTCATTCTTATGAGATGAATACTCTTTTTTTTTTTCCTACTAACTCTGCATGGTAAGTGAATAATTTCTGTCTTAAATTCTACATTTTTCCTCTGTGGTTACAACCAAAATTATACAGATTCCCTGTGAGGAATTATATCCCAAACTGCTTTCCCCCAAGGTATTTTAAACTTTTCGCCTAAATGATGTGCATTATCTTAATTACAGCACGTAACAATTATCTGGAGGCTATTGGTTATTATGTCAGTCCGAGGTGCCACTTAAATCCTTTTCTTCTCACACTTAACAAAATAATAATTGTTTCAAAGGCAGGCAGGGATACAAACCCAAATCAAATCCTGGCAGGCGTGTCATTATCGTCGCAGGGGAAAGCAAAGGAGCAGGGGAAAGCAAAGGAGCAGGTCCCTCCCTGGGTGGAAGCATCGGGAAGAAACGGGTGGTTGTATTTGTTTTGGCAGGGCAAAGCTGTCGTGAGCCCTGAGCCCCAGCCAAAACCAAGTGATCTTTGAGTTGACTCGAGCCGTTTCTCAAATGTTTTTGTGAACTCTCGGCTTCTTTTTTTAATTCCCCATACTGCTTTAATTATACTTTTCAGTGCTGGGAACGTCACGCCGGATCTTCCATGTTTCGGGGTTACTTGCGAAATGATTTCTCATCAGCTAATAGCCATTATTTCAAAAATTTGTCATTGGTTGGGTTAAAATCTGAGCTCAGATGTGTGATCACATAAGGGAAAATTCCGTGGAGACTTGGAGTGGAACAGAGCCCCCTCCTTAATACTTTTGTCTAACATATGTCACTGTATTAAAAATAATTACTTTGGTTCCTTAGAGGGGAGGAGGAGGTTTTTTTAAAAAAGCTTGGAGTTCTATATTGAGTAGGCAAATAAACTCCTGAGACTGCTTTGATTTGAAAAGGATATTTTAAATGGTACCTTTTGCTTGAATGTCGGCCAGTTTAATTTAGATTATTGCTTCTGACAATTAACCTCATGTTGGGCTGCACTTGTCTCATTAGCAATGTGGCGAGCGATGAACTCGGATTCATGAAGGCTCAGCCCTCACCTGGGAAACTCAGCGCCAGCCTGTGCCCCTGCTCTGACAACTAACAAATCCTTGGAAAAGCT
Organism: Trogon surrucura; assembly: GCA_020746105.1. NCBI lineage: Eukaryota > Metazoa > Chordata > Aves > Trogoniformes > Trogonidae > Trogon > Trogon surrucura. Next base: position 44,997,232 of record CM036621.1, on the reverse strand, counting down.
GTCCGAGGAGGATTAACCGAATAAAGCAGTAGTCTTATCAAATTCATTGAATAGTTTTGCAGGGAGAGGAGGTTAAACAGCAGAGGAAGCATGGGCATGAGATTTAAAAATATGTCATTTTGAGGTGCTTTGGTTCTGATAACTCTCAACTTTTCTAGTTTGAGACAGAATTTCTCCTTCAAAACTTACCTGCTTTAAAACCGAGTTTTTATATAAAACCAGAATACAATGCTAAGGAGGTAAGGATAGGGCTAAATAATTAAAGAGTAAGATTCTTAAATTCTGTTTGAATGTAATGCTTCATCTGCCAGGAAATGACCAGTTGACTTATTTCTCATTTAAACAAAACCAGTTATGCAAGTTGTGGTTTCATGAACTGATCCCTCTCCTTTTTTTCTTCCCTGATTTTTATCCGCTGAAGCAAAATATCTGTTACTTCCACAGTCTCCTGATCTGTATTACGTGATGAATACTGAGAAATAATGTTGTCTTTTGGTGGTGATTTGGTGAACAAAAGGATTGAAGGTAATTTTCTGGAACAGAGATAATGACATTACCAACTTTGTATAGTTGAAGGATTCTCATCTAAACGTTGTCAGAGAATGACTGCTAGCATTCTAACCCCAGGATGAAATGCAAAGAATTTTCTGGCATGACTAGGAGAAAGACCTGGAAAAAAAGTACTTCTTTTTTCCTGAATTTTTTTTCTTTTTTTTTTTTATTTCTTGGTTATACCAACAAGCTGTGTACCTGTGTCTAAATTTACATGGCCACATACGTATCTACTCTGTAGAGTCCAGAGTTAGTACAGATACCAGTATCTTTATGTGCAGGAAGGGAGAAATCTTTAAGTCCTTTAAAGTAAGCATTTTATTTTTTTCTTTTAATTGAAATTCACTTTGCGTGTATTAGCTCCCTGCACATGCTTTACTACTTGTGCTGTGGAAATCAGTAAGGGGAGCATGATTTAAACTGACTGCTCTGTCCTCTCCCATTACGTGGCTGCGCGTGTAATGCTCGCAGCCACTTCAGAGCTGTTAGATGTGTTATTTAGGGACAGTTATTCCGTCGAAGCCCTGGCAGCTTGCACCTTCACTGGCTGGGCTGCCCTGCTCTGCAGGGGCTGCAGGAGCCTGCTCTTCTTGTTTATAACTTTGGGTAAAACGCGTGATGGTAAGAAGATGGGAAGCAAGGTCATGACTCGAGTGAGACAGGGTGTAAGTCGTTGCCTTGGGGGTAGGAGCAGGGGATGTTGGAGGTTTGTGGTCTGGAGAGCTCTCCCTGGGGAGCTGGTTCAGAGGGGTGGGCAGGAGGAGGAAGAGGAGGATATCATAGAATCATAGATTACCAGGTTGGAAGGGACCTCAAGGATCATTTAGCCCAACCCTTTAAGGTAAAGAAATACAGTTTAAATGAGATGGCCCAGCACCCTGTGAAGTTGAGCCCTAAAGCTGTCTAAGGTTGGGGAATCCGCCACTTCTCTTCGAAGTCTGTTCCAGTGTCTGATTGCTCTCATGGTGAAAAATTTTCCTCTGGAGTCCAATCAGAATTTCCCCAGAACCAACTTGTACCCGTTAGCCCTTGTCTTACCCATGTGACTCGTAAAAAGGGAGTCTCCATCTTCTTGGTAGCCACCCTTTATGCGCTGATACATGGTCATAAGGTCTTCTCTGAGCTTTCTCTTCTCAAGGCTGAAACAAATCAAGTTCTCTCAACCTTTCTTCATATGGCAAGGCTGAGAGAACTTGGTCCTTCTAGGCAGGTGGATGAGCAGGCACTGACCAGAAGAGCTGCTTGCCATGAGGGGTTTTCATCCAGGTCTGAAAGCATCTTACGGACTGTGACGAATCTGAGCTCTGGATGAGCAAGAAGGAAAACCTATTCGTTTATTTGCAAGCAAGAAGTTGTATAAAAGGAGGCCGAAAGGGCTGGCAACAGGGGTGTGGTTTGTAAAGAACTTGTATTAGCACAGCCTAAAGACAGAGTATTTCCATTACAAACTGTTACCTTAGTTTCTATAAATTAACAACGTTCTTTAGACATTTCCAGATGAGAGGCCTCCGGATCTTCAGTTGTCATCTTTGGGCATGCAATGTAAAGCATTTCACCTCAGAGTAGGTAAAGGAGGTAACGGGGAGGCCAATATTTTGGACCACCAACAATAAAATTACTTGTGATTGTGAAGACTGGGTGGAGCTTCATTTTCTGCAAGACTTGATTGAACAACTTCTCAGATCTCATGAGAGCAACATTGCTTAGTCTAGAACGCTGTATCACAAAGAAGCTATTTCTCACAAAACGGGTCCCTCCGTAATTCATCCATTTTATTTAATATTTAAGATGGTTCTCTTAGATTACAATTTTAATGGTGCCTCATTGACCTTTTATGTCTACACCACAGTGGTGCCTGGTCACACTGACTGGGACCCTTACTGCCTGAGCTCTTCAAACAAGTTATTCCGTGATAAACCGTAAACCAGGGCCATCACCAGGGGAACAGGAGAGCTCTTTTAATGCTGATGATTTTCATCCACCATAAACTCAAATGTGAAGTAGAGAAAGGAAGGTATTTCTGAGGTAATGGATTTTGGTTTTCACCTGGATTGCTCCTGATGAAAAGGCAACAGGAAAGTTGAACTGTCTCTACACAGAGAGTTAGAGACCCGAGGAAGTGCTGGAGCATCCCCTGTGGTTGGTGTGCTGCCATCGCCTCTTTACTCCTATACTCTTGTGTCCTCCTTTTTTTCTTTTTTTTTTTAACTGATTAGAAAAAGAAGACATTTCAGGTGGTTTTGAAGTCTGAATTATTTTAGCATTTTCGGCCTTTCACACTTCAGCAATAATTCTTCAGTAATAAAGTTCCTACTTACTCAGGAAGTCTTTATTTGCACTTTATACCTATCTTAAGACCTGCAGTATGAAACAACCAGTAATACTCCAAGTCTCCAAATAAGCAGCAGACATTGGGGGAGTAAAATAGACTTTCGTTAAGATGGAGATACCCACAGTGCAACCCACACCCCACCCCTCGAGTGAGTGCTGAGAGCAGGGAATAGTTCTTGGCTGTGGGAAGTGGCTGTGCTGGCAGAAACCAGATGGAGGCTTTTCCTCCAGTGTGACCTTTGAAATCAGGTTGAAAAAATGGTTAAGCTCCTGGAGCCGCCTTGCTGTGGTGCTCGCGGTGCCGGTAGTGCTCCCTCCATGCTGAGTTTCGCTCAGGTTCCCTGCGCAAGAAGAGGAGAACACATCTGGATTATGGGAGGGTCATTCTGCCTCTTCTTTCGGGAATACGTGTGCACGCAGGGTCTTCATCTTCCTGCATGAGACTTGGGGAAGTACAGTTATTTATAGCCTATCATCTCCTTTACTATGATGATGTTAGTTGAACTCCCCAGTCAATTGCTGACTGTACTGTCTGGTGAAATGGCATCTTTGGTAGACTCCAGAGATTTTGTAGTGTTCTGAATAAGGCACCATCCCAGTGTATCTTCATTTAATGATGTTTCCCACAACTGTGAAGGAGCCTCTGGGTTCCTTTTCTGCTCACATTCATGTAGATGCTGTGTGTACGTGGGTCCAAGACATCTGGGGCTTCGGGAGATGATTAGAAATTACAGTCTCCCCTCCTGTTTTTTGTGAAATACCGCCATGTGGGACTTTTTAGCTCTTTATATTTGAATATGAGATGGAGTCTAGGAAGTAGAAAGAAGTGAGAGCACCGAGTTCTGGAGGAATAGGATTCTGTTTCAGAAATCGGTTTAGTACAGGAGTGTTGGTGTTAAACAACAGTTTCTTTCACCAGAAGAGATCCATCATTGAGGCTGTTGTGATAACCTCTCTCTTGAGGTGTTTGCACCCCCCAAAAAAAGAGGCCTGAGAGTGCTGGTGGGCTGCCTTCAAGCTTGATGGGCTGTGGAACACAGTGAGCTACTCACTGGAGGATGGATCTCAGGAGGTACTAGAGCTCTCCACCATCTCCTGCATGAGTTTACAGTGCCACCAGTGCTTGAGACTATTGAGTCTCACAGCGTCTGATGGTGTCCCTTAAACTCCCATACGGGATTTGGCTGAGATGGAGCTAATTCCGTTCATAGCAGCTCCACAGTTTCAACATGCAGTGATTACTCGAGGATCCGAGCTGCTACATGAAGAAGCAGCGAACTTCTGGAAGTGCTTCAAAGCATGACGTGCGTGTGCTGCGAACCTCCAGATCCAAGAAGTGAGTAACTCTTACCAGTCTTCGCCATGTGCACAGAAATTTATCGTTCAAATTAAAAAAAAAAAAAATAGTGCTTTCTGCCTTTTTATCTTTTGGTCTGTTGTTCACAAACTGACTAATGTGAAGATGAAAATGCTAACGGGATCCAAAAAGGATCTGGTGGCTTTGTGTGAAAATAGGTTCAGTTCTAGGAAGATGTGGGCTAAGAAAACAAATCTGGGTTCATCTCAGCATAATGTGGGCTCATCAACGATACAAGGGAAAAGTGTTTTTTATGAGTCTGGTTCCAGCTTGCTCTGAGTCATCTCCTGTAGTGGTGAAGTACAGTCTTTTTTTTTTTGTCTTTTGTTTTCTGTTGATAGGAAATGTAGCATAGTTCAGTAACCAGCAAAGCTTTATTTAGACTCATCAGAAATGCAGAATTGTTTTGCTCTTCCTAGGGAGAAAAGAGGGAGATGAGGAACGTAAGAATCAGGTTATCAACTGAAACGAGTGTCAGTGAAGGAAAAATTTGTACTGAATTTGATTGAATGTATCTGAATTTACCTTGAAGATACTATTCTCTGTCTCTAGTACATCCCGTGGTAAGGGAAGGGTAAGGTTTGATCCATTGCCTTCTACCTGTTTGTGAGCTGTGAAGGAGACCCGAGCATGAAAATCAGCAAACCCTCAGTCTTTGGTGTATTGCACATTCTTAAATATGTGTGTGCATGCACATTTGCATATGGATAATTTTGCTTCCTTATGATTTTTCACTGCTGAAATAACAAGCCTTGCCTCCTTTGTTAACTGCTTCACGGTGGATCTAGTTCTTAACAGGCTGTCATTAAAGATACCAGGATCAAGCCTACAGATGTTGTTTGGTCTGATATGGATCTGGATATGCTCTTGCAATAAAGCAGCTACAGGCAGGAAGGGACTTGTGAGTCAAATGGCAGAGGTAACAGCGACTGTGCACTTCACATGTTGCGTCGTTGAATCAGTAGAAGCAGTCGTTTGGGATATTCAGCAAAGTCCTCAATCCCTCTCCTTCCTCAGCAGCGCGTGCTTTTCTGTCCTGCTAGTTAGATGCTCTCCTACTAGTTCTTCATTTTTTCATGTTGGGTTTTTTTCATGGAAATCAAGAACTGAATGTCTGGTGGGAGGAAAGAAAAGACAGAAGGCAAGCCAAAAGTAGTAATTTAGTGAAAAAAACCATTCTGCTAGTCTTTATACAGCATAAGGAAAACCCCAAAAGACACAAATCTTAAACTAAAGAGATTAAGCTGTTAAACTATATAGGCCAGAATATGAATCTGCATTCAGTTAAGGGGTTGGTTTGTGCAGCATAGCATGCTGTGTGTCCTTATTTTTCTTTGGACTTGAGACCCATGAATTTCCAAATCTACTTGTAGTTGACTCAACACAAAGATAGTTGGCTACTGTACGGCGGGAGCCTGAGCCAGGCTTTCTGTGCTCTCGGTAGCTGCGTTACTGTGAGTAGGCAGGATATTCAGATTCATACAAGGCCAAACAATGTCCGTAGGCTTAATTCTAAGCCTATTAGCCTCTACAATGTCCTATTAGCAACGCTCTTTTATAACGTTTAAAATGTGTTTTATGTATTCAGTTGCAATGTTATTGTGCTTTTTCCTGCTCAGTGGACTGTCTTCCCATGTGAAGCTTATAGGCAAGCACTGAAGCTGTGCGAATTGAAGGAAAACAGTTTTTCCCCAAAGAAGGGAAACACCTTCTACCTCTCCCTCTCTTCTCCGTTTGAAAACATCCCTTTATGAAATCCTTCTGGAGGTGGGGACCAAAGGCTCTCCACCTGGATGCCTTGTTCTCCTTGCTGGAGGTGTCCGGGGCAGTTGTGTTGCTGGTGTCGGGCTGGCAGGAACACGACAAGGAAGGTTGGAAACCACCCGTTTGTGGAGAGTTCTGGTCCTTTTAGTCACACGCAGCCCCTTGTAGGTGACGAGGTGGCAGTACTGTCACTGAGAGGGAGGACGGACGGAGCTGAGCTCTGGGCTGGGGGTTACAAAGGGCAACTGCTGATCGCTGCTTAATCGCCCACACGCCTTTGCCACGAGTTTTTGTGACTGGAAAGACTTTGTTTTCATGCCAGGGAAGTGATGCTTAAAGGGCTGGTTCTCTCAAAGAAAAGAGAGAAAAAGAGGACTTCTCCCTCTTTACTCATGCATTACTTCTTGCTGTCCAAAGTGTGTGCAGGCTTATCCCAAACATGGCAAAAGAGAGATGTTATGCAGTACTAAACGTGATTTTCCTCAATTGAGGTAATAGTTTTTAAAGTAATATTAAAAATACTTGGGTTTGTAGTATTTTGTGCCTCCTTCCTCACTGTTCTGTATATTTGTGGTATCCATGTTCTGACAGTTTTAAGAATAATCCCCTGAAGTAAATAACATCAACCTTTTTTTTTCTTTTTCTTTTTTTTTCCTTACCAATTATTGGCTGTTTGAAAAAACAGAATAGGGGGTTGGAAAATTGAATAAAGACTTCCAAAATAACAAGCTCCAGAAAATTTTATTTAATTTGTGGGTTCATTCTGTTCTTCCCCCCTCTTTTTTTTTTTTTTTTTTTTTAAGAAGATCTTTATTAATTTAGTCTAGTAACTTAGTGCCTATATTAAATTAATCTAATAAAAGTCAGGGTCCTCACATAACGTTTCCCAAATGTCAAGCAGCATCTATTACATGAGGCACAATCTTTTTACAGTAAAATGTAAACCCAATATGCAGAATTACAAAGCATCAGGCTGTTTGGTGTATGTTATTTAAGTCAAATACTTCAGTGCAGTCATGCTGGGGGAAAGGAACGGGCAACACCAGCATTTGGAAAATTAAAAACTAAAACCAAGCTTCATATATCAAAGTGATTTTCATCTGCGAAGGTACTCTGAACTTCAGCAATTAAACCTTGTAACACTAACAACAGTCTTTCTATTGATGGTTGCTCCTGCCTGTGTTTCTATAAACATTTTAATATATAGTCACACAAATACCATCTGTATCGTGTGAATGCGTAGTCTGCATTGAACTCCGTGTGCTGACGTGTAGGATTGTGCGCAGAAACACAGGATCGCGTTCGTTGGGTGCTTTCAGTCACTACGTCACTGATATGTCTGTTGGCATAATACAGCCTACCTCACGGGGATGTTACGAAGCTTAATTAGTGAATGTTTTTGAAGTGCTTTGGGATCCTGTGACGAAAGGTGCTTTAGAAGTGCAGGGGATGGTTATGCTTATTATTTTTCCCATCTATTACCCCAATATGTCTCCAGTTCAAGTTCAGTAGAATGATACGGGCACCCTTATAATGATGGGCAAAGGCAGTATAATATTTTTTAATTAAAAATTTCCCAAAGAGCTAGAAAAGGCAGCTCAGTATTATAATGCAAAAATTAATATAATCAGGTGGATTTCTTTATTTGTTCCCGTTGCTTTTTTCCTCCTTTCTGCTTGAAAAGTCATTCCCTTGGCTGGATTAACAATAATAACTACAAATTATGCTTTTATGTTTTTACAGTTTGATGATATACTACAGCCAGGGTACAGGTTAGAAACACAGGCTGAGTTATTAGCGTACCGCAAGGTAGTGATTTCATGCGAACTGATTTATGGATAAATAATTCTACGTACTCATTACATGGGACAGGCAGTTTTTTAATTTCTGTAACAAAGCACAGCTGAACAAAGGAAAATTACATGCTGTAGCATTGGGACATAAGACCTCTGAAAAGGATAAACAGATGCAATTGGTGTCACAGGAACCTGCCCGACTTGCGGGGGCCCGGCAGTAGTGGCTCATGGAAAAACAGCCCGTAGTTGGAGTTGTAAAAGGAATCGGAAGCATCAGGGCACTATCGCTGATCTCCAGTTTCTCCTGAGTTTCTGTTGTGTCGATAAGAGCTGCTGTTAGAAAGTAAAATTGTTTAAACGAGACTATTTGACTGAACTGTCTGCAGAAGAGTGTTGAAGTTCCTAATAGGAACTTTCAAAAATGTCCTTCGTTTGATCACGTGGCTTAATTTTAATCCTAGCAGATCAGCATTTTACATAAATTGCATTAATCGTGTCCATCCTACCAACAAGTCTCCATTTAAAATGTGTTCTGCTCCTGTTGGCTCTGTTTAGCTGCAAATGAGGCTTCTAGCCCATATAGGTAAATAATTTTCTGAGACAATATGAGCTACTTATTAATGAAAAGAGTTCGTCAGCTTTGCTGTATTTTTCCAGGAAAGCAGCTTTTTACCTTATGCCGTTGTGATGCTCCTGATTAAAGTAGTTATTGTAGAAGTCTGCTTAACTCTTGTATCCGTTTGATTCACATCTTGCCAGGATGAAGTCCTAGGAATAATCCCAGTGCTTTGGATGCATCACTCTTCCAGGTGATGCTGTAAAATAAAGGTCATGAAGATCCTGTGGCAAGTTCTGCCAGGGGTAGAGGCCAGTCATGATGTAGCTGGGCAAACTTTCTGTTCAACTTGTTGTTCTGCTCTGACTTGTGTAGCTATCACTTTCTTCTCCAAAGGCGCTGCATTTTAAATGAGACTGAACTGCAAGTACCCTGGGAGGGTGGCATGTCCCTGACCTACATGGAAGAACAGGCAGTGGAATGTGGTGATTGAACCTGGCACCTGAGCTCACGGAATTTTATGGCTGGTGTGTTCTGGCTTTCTTGTGGGTGAAAGGAGTTATGCAAGCTTTAGGCTAGGTTACTCTGTCTTCTTACTTTATCTGTATTTTGATGAAGCTGAAGCCTAAACTGAAGAAAAGACATCTCTTAAGAAACTTAAGAAAAGGCGTAGAAGGACTTGCCATTCAAGAACCAACAGCCAGTGTGGATAGAAAACTTCTTCTTAAATATGTTTTGGGGAAAAAAAAAATCTTTTGAGAAAATATATTTGGCCTGTTTATTGTCTTTGACTAATGGCCTGTGCTGCATTGAGCCATGTTTAGAGGAGAGCTCTTCTAGTGTATGCCCATTTGTTGAGCGTGTGCAAGCTTTGATATCTGTTGAACTTTCCCTTCAAAAGGTTCTTACAGGGAAAAAGTCCCAAAGGATTGTTGCTACAGGGAAGAGAACCAGACTCTTAACAGTTCTGTGTGACCTACTGTAGGTGATCCTGCTCTGGCAGGGGGTCTGGACTAGGTGATATTTTGAGGTCCCTTCCAACCCCTGACATTCTGTGATTCTGTGAACTTGGGAAAGACATGCTTTTGGATTTCCCGAGCAGTCTGATCTGCGGCACATTATCCACACATGATTTTGAGACTGTCTGGAGCTGACAAAGGAGCAATATTCCTGAAGCAGTCGTATATTCATTAATAACACAGTGACTTTTGCTCTGTACCGAGTCCCAAGTCTCAGGTGCAGTAGGGTGAACGCTCAGCCAGGCTAATTAAAGTGATTTCTTTAAAGGCCTGAGCTGTTCCATTTGGAGTCAACAAGAGGAACAATACAAACCGTGTGTGTGGAAATGACCCCTTGCTACCAGGCTGTTCTCATTTTGGGATTGCTGTTGCTCTAGAAACACCCAACCCTGGACAAGAAGGTACCTTTCCAGGGAGAAAAGTTTGGTCCACTCAGATTTTACTGGAGGAGTCATTCAGAAATGTCTTGTGGCGTGCAGAGAAGATGTTTGCTCGATGGACTGGCATCATCTTCCCAAAGGCAGCCCAGGAGTTGCCTTAAGTACAGTGTCAGTGCCATGAATTCACCCCTGGTGAAGGGTGCTGAGGAGCTGGATGGAAACCAGGGCTTCTGGCTGTCATTTGGACCAGCTTTCAGTGTGCTCTGAAAAAAAAATGAAATAATAATAATTCACACGTCGTATCACACCGGCTGAAAAAACAGCGTGTGCCAGCAGTGCCGTAAGGCGGAGCGAAGACCTGGCAGCAGGCGCGAGCGGGCGGAGGCACCCAGCCTTGTGGGAACACCTGTGTGTGTCGAAATCCAGCCAGAGCAATTTCCTCTGCGGGTGCAGAGGAGGATGAAAAAAAAATTAAATAAATCTACCTGACTTCCAGTAGTAGCAGGCGTTTCCTGTAAGGCAGTTTGCGTAGCGTTTCCCGTGGTGCACTCCGGTGCGCTGTGGTTTCTCTCTTTAAACTTTTTGGAGTTCGGGGATGCCTTCGGTGACTTTGGTGACCCCTGACCATCCGTTTGTCTCTCGCCGGCGTTGCTGGGCCCGAGTGGTTACAGATGGCGCGCGCTCTGAGCGCTTTCCTTAATTGAATGAAAAATAGAACCTCTTGTAAAATATTACCAATTTAGATGTGACTTATGGGGCACATATGATGCTTATTTTTTCAATTACACGAAAACTTGGCGTGGTTAAACATAGGAAGCCAAGTGTTCTGTGAAGCTGGTATAGATTTCTGGATTTTTAGGTGATTTTGCCTTGAATTATTATATAGCAGAAGGGGGTGAAGGAAGCCGGCAACTAAACTGTGTTTTCCCAGCATGTGTTTCACTCGGTGGACCCTTGATGCTCATTTCATGGCTAATATATGCTGCACTATACGCATTTCTTGTTGTCACCAGAGATAACATTAAGTAAACTATCCCCTTAAGAAAAACAGCTTTTCTTGGCAAGTGGAAGATGACTCAAGGAGCCAGCACTGGAGACATACGGTGCTGTGAATGAGCTCTGTGTGTTACTCTACTGGATCTGAGTCCAGGCACTATTTATACTGCAGCATATTCAGCAGCAGATTGTTAAATCTTAATACTGAAACAGTGCATCATTTAAATGTTTTTGTTCTGTTTATGTCCCATTTCCAAGCATTGGATATCAAGCAACACTTAGTAACTTTTTGTTTCATTTGGACAAGATCTTCCCTTGCCAAAAACTTTCTGATCTGCTCTCGAAATATTAGCCTGTCTGCACCAGCGTGTTACGGTGAAACTCTGTGCCACTGGGGATGAGCTAGGTCGCTTGGAGCTTCTCTCCGTGGCGATGGCAGAATACCTCGCAAGTAAATGCAGAATTTTAAGTGCTACAGAAAATGAGTTGTGCTGAAATTATTTCCTCTTCAACTTGTGTGGGGAAAAAACCCACTCCATAGCAGGTATTTTGTGGGCTCATAAGCGTTGTGTTCTGTTACTGCCTCTGTGCAAGAAACTTGTTTCAGAGGCGGTGATTATTTTATGATCAGGTCTGGGAGATCAGGATAAAGGGCCTTTGTCATTTATTTCAGTTCAGTTAGTTCCAGAGCTGGTGAAGAACCAGGAGTAGAAAACGAGGAGGAGAGACAGCTGAGGTTTCTTGGCATCATGGCATCCTTCCAGATAGCCAAGGAGGGTTATCGGAGCTCCTGTTATCACAGAAGAAGTAGTTTTCTCCCGTATTAGTGGATTTCTGGTGTCTAGAGATGCTTTTCTTGATGACTAAAAAGTATAGAAGCTGACCTCAAGAGGCATCAGTTTAAATGGGAGAAAAAGGTGGTCCACTGAGAGGAGTTGTGTGAGCAGGGCGATGGGAAACACGTGGAGGAGGGAGTAGAAGCAGTAGTTGCGATAAGCGGTCCAGCCGTGTTCCGCACTTGCTCTCATGCAAGATGGCACTGTGGCTTTCTTTGTCTGGCGTCTTCCTGGAAGTCGTTCCTGGGTATTAGTCATTGTTTTTTTGGTGTGGGTGGGCCCTCTGCAATTGTCTAAACAGAAATGATATCTCTGCACCAAATGGTTTACCATCCAAGTCTGTAGTCTTTGAGACAAGCTCATCCAGAAGAGGTGATGATCCCTATTAAAGAATGAACAGAAGTAGAAATAGAACTTAACAGCATTCTCCTCCGCCCCCGACGTGCTATTTTGGATCTGCGGTCAGCAGCTTGCCGTTGTTGTTTTTTTTTCACAAAGAAAAGCAACCGTCTGCGTAGTGCGACTTGTAGCTGGGAGTGAACTCTTCCCTCTTGGTGGATTTCCAGTGCCATCCATCCGCACTGGGAATCGTACCGTGCTCAAACTGTAACTGTGTGCTGAAAGCCCACGCATAGAAATTTACCCGTTCAAGTCAAAACCAATGCATTTATTTTCTGGAGGGTTTTGTAGTCTGCAGAATCAGGGCTATAGAGTATTTAAAGCGTGTTCTAACTTAGAGAACTAGGCTTTAGTGGGATGATGAAAGACGTGAAGGGAGGAAGCCTCCTGTGCTTCCTTAAAGTAATTTAAGAGCCAGAAACATGTCAGCAACTCTCTGCTAAGAATTTGAAATCTATTCCTACTCTTCCCCATTGTTTGCTTCAGGAGTCAGTGCGACGCATCTTTTTGAGCAAGACTGCAATAAACCTCAAGATCTCGACTCTCATGTACAGTCAAGCTTATCAAAGAGTTTAGCAAATGGCCAATAAAATCTAAAGTGTTATGCATTTTTTTTTTCTTTTCAGGGATAATCAAGCTTGGGAGGTGGAATCCCCTCCCTCTCAGTTATGTGACTGATGCACCAGATGCGACAGTAGCCGACATGCTACAAGATGTCTATCATGTTGTGACATTGAAAATCCAATTACAAAGGTGGGTGTTCCTGAACATCTGTCCTTCTCTATTCGCTGAGCTGCGCTGTGGATTACAGCGTTACTACAGAGATTAGCACATCCTGTCTTCATTAATTTCTGGTCTTGTGATGAAATAGAAAGGAAAATGAAGAGAAGGATGGGTTACCTGGCAGCTTTTCGGTACATGTTCGAACTGATCTTGTACGTTTTTCTGAAGTAGCAATATGGTAGCAGGGAGGGACAGAAACTCAGTCAAGTAGAGATACGGGGCCTTTAAAGGTGAACCTTTCCACAATCCCTAATTTGATGGATTCTCGAGGCCGTATTATATTGAAAAAAAAATAGACTCCATGCCTTTTTCAAGGGGCTGCATTGAGAGTATCCAGGTCTTCTACTGCCAGTTGCTGAGATGGGGAGAAGGGGTGCTTTTTGCCTTTTCTCTTCGGTGGTCTTTGCAAGAAAAAGGTGAGAAGGTGGGGAAAGGAGATGTTACTGCAGCTTCATTTGGCAAATACTTTCCTTCCCTGAATGCCAGTTCTACTTTGCAAAGCAAAAACTCTTGACACTTTTACACTTACTTGCCCTCCCTTCACCATCTCCCACTTTTTCTTGCCTTTTCTCCCTGTTGGTCTTCAGAAGAGTCCTCAAATAGTTACTGATGTGTGCATAAGGATTTGCGGCAGTGCATGGCGTAGTCCAGACCTGCTGGTAAGCCTGCACTGCTCACTGTGCCGTGGCTCTGTGGCCAGGATATGTGAGAGGAAAGAGGCGAAAATACCAGCCAGCCTGGAATAGTTTGCCCACAGTTCTGTAAGCTCAACTTGAACTGAGGAAGGGTCCACTGGGACGTGTGTGTGTGTGTGCCCTTTGGTGGCAGGTACATACCCTCCAGCATTTCACTTCGGAATCTGGAAGTAGTTGGTGCCTCGCTGACATGAACCTCCCAAGCAGCAACATTTCCTTCTGTTAGATTTCTGATGGGGCGTGGGGCTTCCTTGCCTTGGGTTTATATGATGTTACTGTTCCTCAGCTAGACTGCATCTCTGCAGCAAAGATGTAAAAGACGACCTAGAGCCCGTAGCCACTATAAAACCGGAGTGCAGTAACTCATCTCCTCAGAAACATGAGCTACCAGGAGCCCATCCAGCCTGCTGTTACGTCTGTATTACCAGAGGTTATCAACCCAAGATCAAGGTCTCACTCTTTATCTTCAAAGCACTTGAATGCTGTGTAAATAAAAGATAGCCCGTGACTTTGAGATAAGATGGTCTTTGACTACTTGAACTCCTCAAGCACAGCTGAACTTTCAACTTAGAGGGTAGAGCCAGGCTGTATAGGCAGAAGGCAGAACCACCTCAGAGGCTGATTGGAGAGCGTACACTAAGCCTCTCAGGCGTGAATGGCAATGACACGCTTCTTCCAACCTTCTTTTGTGCTTCTCGGGTCTGTCCCCACGTATGTAGACGCAGACCATAAGCTTGTTAAATTAAAAGAGGCGCAAGTCACATGAAGACAAAAGCTTCGCTACATGTGCAGTTCGTGTAGAACGAAAGTGCGAATGAACTGCATGTGACAGATGTTGGGCATATGGCTTAGTGTCTTTCTGAAAGGCTCTTGGATACTTCAACGATGAGGGCAGTGTAAGAACCTGTATTAAATGAAATTTGGTTTTCACCGCTTTGCCTCCCCACAACGAGGGCCCTTACTGCTCGAGGATTTTCTTAGTGGCGGTGTGGCATATGTGTTTATTTTTCTACCCTGGCAGGAACACTGTCTGGAGCGGTTGGCTTTATCCAACTGGGGCTTTCTTTAGGTGGTTTCTTTGCTCTCTGGCAGGCCCCAGAGGGAGTGGTTATGCACGCATGTAATACCGTGGTAGAATGAGCTGCTCTTCCTGCCATGTACTGTCATTCTTCTGGTTGAACTACGTGTGTCCTGGGAGTCGGGCTGAGTGGAGAGGGTAAAGAGGGGAGAAACACCTTGATGGGCTGGCTAAGCAGGAAAGTTCAAGGTTGCACACGCTCCGTAAAGGTCTAGAGCACTCGTAAGCAACAAGTAAGTTTCTGCAAAGGTGATGTTTCTATCTAGTTTTTCCTTTCTGTTTTAACAGTTGTTCAAAGTTGGAAGACTTACCAGCAGAGCAGTGGAACCACGCCACAGTTCGCAATGCCTTAAAGGAACTGCTCAAAGAGATGAATCAGAGCACGTTAGCCAAAGAATGCCCTCTCTCACAGGTCAGTGTTTTTAACAGCCTTAGGGAAAGCCAGATTTGCAAGATCTAAAGCTAATATTTGTTAAAAAAAGGACTTGAACAAAACGTTTCTATAAATACCAAGTCAATGTCTTGTTTTCTTTAAAAAGGAGACGTTCTAATTAATATGAAAAAGATTATCTTCATACTGTATTTTCTTAGTGGGTTGCCTGGTTGAAGTTATGAATGAATTGGTTGTTCAGAGATGTAAAGTCTTTATTTAGATCTTTATGTGGACCTTTTGCAATAGGAGTCATGATCTTCAAATGCAAGATTTGAGTGGCTTCTTCCCACTAGCAGAGGCCAGCCTCCCCCACCAACCAGTAGGTAGCTCTCATCAGCCTCCAACTGTGACAAAAATTGTGCTGTTTTAACAGTTGTGCCCTAATTTCTAGGAAACAACAAAAACAAAAATGTATATGTAATTATGTTTAAAAAAAGAACAAAAACTCAGTCTCATTCTCCAGGACTCCTTTATACGGCAGTGATGCACAGGTTCCTACAGATACATGAGCTCTATTTGTACTTCAGGTTGCCATAATGAGAGATTCATAAAATTTTCATGACTGAGTCCTCCTTACCTCTCAAAAAAACCCAGAAAAACACTTCAGCACCCAGACCAAGGAACTTTGCTAGGAGAGAAAAATACATGCCTTCTATAAACTTCATTGGAATTGTAGGTTAGTCTGTTGATTATATCTTCAAATTAAGTCAGAACATGAGTAATCCCTGCTTGCTAAAAATCCATTGCTTTCCTAGCCCATAACTAACACTTTTTTCTCTTGTGGTTGCCTGTCTTGCGTTGCACTGTGCGCTCGCCCTGCAGTTCGTGGTCCAAAACCTCTATGAACCAAGAGAATTCTTTCCAAATTTGCCTCGCTGTGTTATGATTAGAGCTCCAGGGAAAGTGCAGAGGTGAGATGCACAGCAGAGTCTGGGTCCTTGCAATTGGTAGGGATCACGTTCCTCATCTTCCTCAGCCCCGTGGGCTCTGCAGAACAAGCAGGATTGGAAAGGCGGTGTAAGGAAAAGCCACATAACTCACCTTATTTACTGAAGGAGTAACAGTGACTCTAGATATGCACGGAGTGTAAGTGCGTTGAATACGAAAGTATTTTTCTTTTCACACAGTTTAAGTCTAATTTCTTTAAATAGAATTATCTGTGGAATCTGGTCAGCTAATGATGATTGCAGCATATGGTTGTCTCTGCCCAGTCTTCTTCAATATCCAGTATAACTAAACTACGCATCATTTCGTATGCAGAATTCATTTGTTGTCTGGATCTTTTTCCTCCCACTTCAGTTTCAAAGCCTACCAGGTGGCAATGCTGCACTTGGTTTACTCCTTCTATAGCCTCAGTCTGAAATATATTTACAAAATCAGTGATGGCAGAACTGCAGCAGCAAAAATCCTTGGCCTGGTATTCATTTAGTGGGCAAAGCTAAAAGGAAATCCTTCTATAGAAAATTGAGCTTACTTACTTGTAAGCACAGGTGTAAGTGACCTTGAGGAGTGGCTAGCCCTTGAACTGGGGCTGCAAGAATGCAGCTTGTACTAGTATTATTATTACTATTACTACCACAAAAAGTTTCAGTGTCTTTTGTTTTAGATCACAACATGCAGAAGATGCAGTGGAAGGTTGTATAGGAGCTGTCTGTTACCGTCATCTGAATATGCCTCTAATACAATCCCTTCTCCCAAATCAGTTTTAAAAAAATATCATGCCAAATGTGAAATGTCGTTACAACCCCCTTGTGGTTAATATATTATTGACAGCGGCAAATTGCAGAGTGGTCTCTTAGGAGTCAAACTGCAGAGTAAATGCTGCTGTTTATTAATGTGCTCGCGGTGCCTCAAGTATGGGAGTGGAGAGGGGCAGTGCGGGAGCTCTCGCTACTGCCGGAGCTCCGTCTCTGGTTCTCTCTGCCGGAGCTCTCTGTGCAGCCCAGATGGGGATTCTGATTGCCACTAATGGGAAATGTAATAATTCACTTTGATTTAAAATTGTTCCGGGTGGTTTTTTGTTGGGTTTGTTTTTTTGTTTTCTGGTTTGTTTTTTTTTCTGCTAGGTGTATTATGTGGCTGCAGCTTAGCTGCCCTTAGCATACGGCTCCCATTCAAACAAATAACTCCCAGTTAACCAAGCCGGGGGGAAGGAGGGTAGGGGGGTGGAGTGTGTGTGTGGAAGAAAGACACCCAATTATTTCAGCATTTCCATCTTCGCATAGAGAACCTCTGTCCTTCCTGTATAGTGTGTAACTCATTTCAGCACTGGCCGTGCGTTTTGCCTCTTAGCCGGAGCAAGATTTCTTGGGATGTGAGCATGTCCCATATTTTTCTCCTTGAACTTACTGTGCCAGATTTGCTTTGCGTGGATATTTCTTTAGCTCCTGGTCTAAGTAGTTTTCATTTCACGTGACTGTCATGGCCGTGCACACACCAAATGTATCTGCTACATCCTACAATCTATTACGTCCTTAAGGATATTCCCAAGAATAATTTGCATTATTTAGAAATTTGCACTGGGGTTTTTTGCCACTTTCTTCTGAAGGGATATTTCCTTTCCGCAGACTTTGCAGAATTCCGAGCAGAAATACCCCTAGGGTTCGTTCACATGTAACAGTGAGGATATGTAGTTTAGAAGTTGTTATGGTTCTTTGCCCTGCTCTACTGTTAGTTGAAGAGACTCTGTCTTGGGATTTTTCACCAATGGTTGATTTACTATTTGATTTTACTATTTGGTTTAAGCTTTGCTTTCTCAAATAAAGGTTGATGGGTTAATATAGTCTGTGATATTTAATAGCCTTACATTTTCATTAACGTCTCTGTCTGTAGAGCTAGAGGATTTGGTGGAGGGCAAAAAAAAAAGGGAAAAGCCCAATTGTTACATAGATGGAGCTAAACAGTTTCCCTACCCTTACTTAGTGACTGCAAATTTAGCTGAAATGATGCTAAAAAACCTTGAGTTAGCTCACCTTTGTTCAAAATCTTTCCTTAGCAGAGGCTGTCTCCATGCCAGGCTTTCAGAATACTATTGCTTGTTAAAATCACTTAGAACCAGGGAGGATTTATGGGGAGGGAATTGCTGCTGACTGCCACAATGCTAGGTTTATGTCTCAAAATATTGATTTTAATTAGAAAATTGAATCCTAGTTTTAGAAATTGAAGCTGCTACTTCAAAAGGCTTTTACTTCATAGCCTTCACACTCCTCTGCAGCACAGCGTAGCAGCCTCCGAGTAGAAATGTTCAAGTGAAAAAGCAGAAGAGCCTCTTTACTGAAAGTGAAATTACCTGGTGAAGACCAAAACTACCCTGCCCTGCCGTTACCTTAAGTCTCTCGGTTTTGCTCACATTGTTTAAGTCCCCAAAACTCAGTAGCAGCTGGAGTCTGGTGATACTGCAGCGAGTCGGGCAGAAGGCTGGATAAATCTGGAAGAGGGAGGGGGTATGCTTGGTTTTAGAGCATTGTTCGAATTGCGTAAGCCAGCGTGTAAGCCTTGAGCTTTCCAGAGATGGCCAAGATATCCTGCTTTGCAGGAGCAAGTGGGCCAGAGCTTGAACCTACTGGAAATTGCTTGTTCGAGTGCGAGGCCGCCCTCGCCCCCTCTTCTCTGCGCAGAGAGGTCCCGCCGTCTGCCAGGGCTTTTTGTGGGCCTTGACGTGAGTGAGGAAGGAGGGCATAAGGGAAATGTGGCTTTTGGAGAAGGTGCGTTGGCTCCCATGTGTGAGCGGCGTTAGGTTGCATTTCCTTGCTGGGAAGAATCTGGCCCTGGAAGACTTCAGAGTGGGGGAGCATGTTGTTAGAAAGATGCCTCCTCTATAGAACGGATGAGGGGAGGGGGGGGAAAAAAAGGAAGAACTACCAGTAAGCGGGCTCTTTCCCACCCTAGGGACAGGTGCATCCCACATGTAAAGAATCAGTTTTATGGGTGTCAGGTGCTGCAAAACCACTCTGCACCTCTCTGCTTCGGCTGGCTTGTGCTGAGATTGGCTTAGGGAGAATTCACAAAGAGCGGAGAGGGGTTGTGGTTAGGCAAGTGATATTTCAGTTTTGTTGAGCTTTTTTTGTGGTTTCTGGCAGTTCTGTATTGTAGTATGTGTAGTTCCCTTCTCTCTGAACGGTGCTGTTAATTTCTCTTTTGGGTGATTTTTCACGCAAGCGCTAATCGCACGTTTCTATAAATTACATTAATTTAACTTATTTGCCTAACTGTTGTTTGTGCGGCGAGTAGCACGGATGTTCTCCGCTTCTTGGCTGTGTGGTCTTGCTTCATTTGGAAGCAGAACAGAGACATCTGAAAAGCATTTATTTGGGATATGCATGCTGGAGCATCTAATCTTACCTTTAGGATCTGGTTCCTAAGCCGTGCGTGCTCTCACCGGGGGCAGTGGGCTCGTGCTCCCCAGCGTGGCACCACCTCTTGTGCTGCGGCCACAGTGTAGGTTCTGTGACATCGCAGCTACAAAGCGAAGTAGAACTATCCCCCCAGCCTGAGCCGCACGTCTCAGTCTAGGTTCATACTACATCTTCTTTGCATTGTTGTGTAAAATAATAACTGCTGTTTTCTAATTTTAATTATGGCTGGGAGTATAGAGTGGAGAATGCAAACAAACTGTTGTATGCCTTTTGGGTTTGAAGTCACAAATGGATGGTCATCGTGCACTTGCATGTCATTCGCTTTCCCCGGAAAAGATTTCTAATTGTGCAAGGTGTTCTAAAACGCTTCTTGTCTTTCTTTTTGTACTTCCAGAGTATGATTTCATCCATTGTAAATAGCACATACTATGCCAATGTGTCAGCAACCAAGTGCCAGGAGTTTGGGAGATGGTACAAAAAGTACAAGAAGATTAAAGGTAAATCAATTTTTTTGTGACTTTCGAAGTTCTTGAACTTCTGCTGACAGTTTGAGATTATTTTCTACAAGTAAAAGTGATAATCAGCTATAATAATAATAGTGAATTTGTCTACAAAGGGGGCACAGTCACAGCACATTAAATCTGATACTTTACAAACAAGACTGGCATGAAAACATAGGCTTCTTAAAACGTGCTTAAAATACCCCATTTAGCTGTGCTGAAAGATCAACTGTGTTTTGAATTAATCTAAAACGTTTTGGGAAAAAAAAAGTTGTAGCATCTCAGAATTTACAAGTTAAATTGCTGTCTAAATTACCTTAGCTGCATTTGATTTGTGAAAGCTAAAAAACTGTCAAAGGTACACGTGCCCTTGCTCTGTGTTTTCAACTGCTGCAAAGCACGTGGAGCATTTCTGCCGTTTTTTGCCCCGCAGAATCTGGATACCAGTAGAGGATTTAATACCTGATTGTTGGGACGTGGTGCCAAATAACCAAGTACTGCACCCACTGTAGTCAAGATGAAAATAGCTGTTTGTGTGTGGGTTTTCTACAATGAAATTGTGTTGGTTGGTTAGCAGTGAATGCCTGAGGTGATAAGATTATTCTAGGTCAGTTCATCCCACTCTGATTACTGAAATGTCCAGTCACCTTCCAGTAGTTTACAAAGTGATGTGGCAAGCGTCTATCATGTAATTTGTTCTTTTATTTGTCCTTTCCTTTTGGAAGGGACTTGCCTGTGTACTGGACCATTTGTTTTGGTAGGAGTTTATTTTAAAACACATATGTGCTTTGAGCAGGAGTTTGGGGATAGCTGTAGACTTTTCCTCAATAGCAACTGGCTCCTCTCTCCCCAAATGTCCATTGGCCTTGGATATTACCTTTACCCTGCCATAGGTTTTTTCATAGTTTTCCTCTCTGTTATGCCACTGAAGGGAAGATTCGTTGCCTGAAAGGAGGCATAGGCTGTTTTTTGTTGTTTCTATTTGTGATCCTTTCAGTGGCCGAGAAAATCAGAACAGGATTCACAAGCATTGTGCAGAAATAGGGTGATGTCCTGTCCTTGAGAAGCCATTGTATTTTGAGCCACATGAAGATTAGCATCTTTCAAAAAGAGTCTGCCATCTTTTCCTCTGGAAAAACTGGCATACATGAGCTATGAAGGGTTGCTTGTTTAGTTTCCACAGGACAGACTAGAAATCTGCATAATAATGCCATAAAGAGTCTGCTGCTTGAGTTTGGGACACATGAAACAAAATTGCTTAAAACATCAGAACAATTTCTGAGACGTCTTGGTTTTCCTCCATGTGTCTGGCTGATGCGGGCCTGGGCTCTGCAGTGGTTCAATCTTCACTAAGGAGGGGGAAAAAAAGAATGTTTGGCAGTAAAATTACTTGTATCTAGGTTGTTCAGGCTGAAGCAGGGTAACAGTGCAGGTGAGGAAATGGAGGGGTTGCTTTTCATTCAATGAAATTATTTAGGCTTGAAGTACAAATGTTGATTGGACATTTTTGTGCGCTGGTTACCCTTGTGCCAAATAAACTGGATAGTTTCTTCTCTCTCTAAATTGCCAGTGTGTGATGCAAAAGTGTATCTTTTCTCTAAATTTTCTCTTAATAAATTCTTTTTATTCAAAGAGCTCTAGCGTATTACCTTGGTTAAAAAACAGTCAAGGGAATCAAATAGCTTCAAGGTCATCACCATTCACTTTTACTTGCTGTTCTGGGAGAGCGGTCGGGCTTTTTTTTTTTTCTTCCAAACTGGGCAAGGGTGCCCATTGCGGAGGCACTGGAAGCCCTTAACTGTAGTGTTCTTCACTGTAGAGATGCCACTACACGTTTTGAGTGTTTGTAGCACACCGCTGTCTTTCACTTTCTTCCATTCCTAGAGCATTCAATTCTTTAAGCTCTTACTTTCTTTACTTAGTAAGTGCACAGCTAAATTGTTAAGTGCAGTAAAAGCAGAATGAGACTTCAATCAAGAGGTCAAGGATCCAAACCTGAAGAGTTTGCCAGATAACTCTATATCTGTGCTATTCGCAGAGGCACAACCAGTCGCGCTGTTTGTGTGTGTGTGTTAGGAGGAGGAGAAAAGGGAAGGTTAAGGTATGTGTGAAGTAAACACAAGCTGCTACAAAGCGGTTCAAGTAGTGTTGATTCATCAACCGTATGAGTGGGAGAGAAAACAAAGAGTCTGTGACAGGTACGTGGTGTGTGGAGAATAAACAGCCATGCAACTTCAGGGCAGTAATCTAAACCCCCTGGAAACGGGGAGACTTCTGCACTTCTTCGTGTGGTTTCGGTTTCTCATCATCTCTGTTTTTGTGATGTTTTCTTTCTTTTCCGTAGCTGGGTATTCGTACAGGACAGCTCTGTTAGTATGCAAAATCAATGACTCGAGTTACACGCTTCAGTCAGCACATACTGCTTTAATAATAATATAAAAAAGGACTTGGGTTTTCCGTGAAGGTGGATGAACGATGCAGCAATTAATTTTTCAGGGTGTGATCGGGATAGATTAGGTGACACTGCGATTTGGAGTCTATGGGACCAGCACCCATATCCCTGTGTAGCTCTAGAGCTGGTTATTAGAAAGTAAAAGCAAAAAGCAATTCACATGAGCTGTGGTAAACACAAAATAGGAAGGGGCTTCAGAGTAACTTTATTGATGTTGCAAACTAAATGCAGCCTACAGTCTTAAATGTGTTTCCTATTATCTGCTAATGTCTGTTTTAATAAAACAGTGGGAACTAAATGGTTGCTTCTTAATCAAAACCATGATTTCCTAAACATAAGCTATGTGATTCTGTTACAAATTGCCACATATAGATCTCCTAGGTCAAACTTTTTTTTCCTTTTTCATAGAAATAAATAAATAGTAAAATAATTATACACTCTGGAAGATCAAAGTAATCACAACTGAAGCCAGGCAAAAGTAAAAAGTTCTCTGAAAACAAAGAAGAAAAGCATCAGGTTGCTGAGTATATAGTTAACGTTTAAATAAATATAAGAAAGTGAACAATCAATAATTTGATATCATTAGCAACAGATGTAAAAGCTGTACACAAATGGAATTGCATCAAATCTCAAGTAAACATTCTCAGTGTGCATTCTGTTGAACTCACCGAAAAGACAGCTAAACTATTTATGCTTGTAATTTTAAAAAAAGCTTTCAGTTAGTTCAGCTCAGCATGGTAATTGTGTCTCATGTCAAGACGATGCTAGAATAAAGCTCTGCTCGAGTTGTAGCTTGTGCCCCATGCCAGCCCCTTGAAGGGTTTAAGATGCTGTCGGTTTGCTCGGCCGCACGGGTCGGTGAGGCTGCGGGGGTTTGTCTCCTCCTGGTCTGAGCCCACCACTGGGGACACGTGCGAGGGCGTCAGCTCTTCCCAGGCTCCCTGTGACACACGTTTGTATTTGAAGGAGAGCTTATGGTGACACATTTCTCATGGAAAACATACAGGGGTTGGGGAACAAAAGCTTGCAGTTCCTCTATGAACATTCTCTTCCCATCACGGATGTCTGTAATTATTTGGGGTGGTAATTAAGCTATGTAGTTTGTATTGTAATTTTGCTCAGAACAAGCACCGTGAATGAATTTATTATTACAGTGTGGAGCCTTTTTTTTTTTTAACTCTCTTGATTTAGTTTTTTATTTTTCATCTTTTCAAGGGATACAGGGCGTTTTCACAGAGGGTAGTCAGACATTGGCACAGGGTGCTCAGGGAGGTGGTGGAGACCCCATCCCTGGAGGTATTTAAAGGACATTTACAAGTGCTGTTGGGGCAGGTGGTTTAGGGCTGAGCTGTGTAGAGTAGGATTAATAGTTGGACTCGATGATCCCAAGGGTCTTTTCCAGCCTGAATGATTCTATGATTCTAGTGTGCAGTTGTGCATACATGACTGAAGAACCAGAGTTCTCCCTTGTTAATAAAGGTGCCGTGTTAGTTGGTGACAGCTGTGCAACAATTCTCAGACCTTGTCCTGCCCCGTCCTCGGGGACGCGTCTCTCCAGCTGAGAAGTGCCCGCCTGGTCTCTCTAGAAGCTGAACTTGTAGAAGCCAGGAGAATGTCTTGAACCTTGTTGAAATTCAGGATTTGCATAACTGTTTAAAACACTTGCATTGGTTCTTATTTTGATTAACAAATAGGCAAACAAAAGCAAGACTTAAGTAACTAGATGCATATATACACACAAGTAAGTAACTCTCTGTGTAGCTGTAGGTATACGGAGAGAAGTATTTCAGAACTTTGTCGTGAGACTCAGATCATTGTCAAGGGATAAAAAAACTTGTACCAATTACCTACTCAATGCCCAGTGTTTTGGGTTCATAGCATTTTGAATATTTTTTAGCTCTGTTTCTCAATAGATATTTCACTTCCAAGTGTCATGCTTTCTATTTTTATCAGGAGGACTATCGCTGTATCAAAACTCTTTCACAACTGAAACTCCTAACTGGTGTGAATTTTTTCTTTCTGCCTGATGACACAACTTAGCTGGGTGGGAGGAAGTTAGGGAGGCAGAGGGGAGAAATAAATACTTGGTGAACTTAAAAATAAAAAGACATATTTTCTTTGTCTGTGTATTAAGAACATTTCATCTTTACTTCTGCCGTCAGTGGCTGTCAAAATAGAGCTTGCTGTGGATGTGAGTTTTGAGACTGTGGCTGTCTCAAAGTTTTTGTGGAATGATGAGGCTTTTCGGTTTAAAGGAGGAGGGATCAGTTATTTCTATTTCAACAGATCAGGAATGTAAGAAAAGGCTTTCATGGCGTCCTTAAATTGGGAATCTGCTTTGGCTGCTTTTTGCTTTTTCCAGTAGTACTGATTTGTTGTTTGCGTGCTGTTTTAGTCTTGAAAGTATGTTTGCTTACTGCCTATAATGGATAGACAGAACAATCTGTTTTTCTTATAGTGTGTTCCAGAGGCTGTTGTAGGTTGAGAAAGGTTAGAAACAGAATTTAGATGGGCTCCCGCCTTTCTTATTTCGAGGCTGAAGACCCCCAGGATTGCAGCACCGTGATAATGCCAGTGTGTGTCTGGGGAAAATTGTTGTCCTGGGCTTTGAGGAAGAGTTTTTCATTGTCCCTCTGAAGCAGATGTTCAGGAAAAGGCACACCAGATCTTTCCCAAGCGGTGTTTTTGACTTTTAAAGATACCCTGTCTATTGATATATGCATATGTGTATATATATCTCCATGTAAATAGAAGAGTTTATATTTATTTACGTATACATATGCATATATAGATATGGACCTTTTGCCTTTTTAACAGATTAAGGCAACAACATTAAGGGTTTTTTATCTAGAAAGAAAAAATTTCAAGTCTTGGTTGGGATATTAGTTGCAGCTCTGGCACTAAACCAGTTAGGGTCCTTCAGGTCAGCCCTGTGGCTTTTGACACTTCTGTAATTTTTCCTTTGACTACTTTTACACCCGTGACTGTGTATTTATTTCACTAAAAATAGGACCTTCCTCACTTTCTTAAGGAAAAAGGAAAGAAAATGACATGATTCACAGGCAGGCTTTTCAGCCTCTAGATGAGATGTGTGACCTGCAGGTTGCCTCTGACTCAGAGGCGTCCTCGTGGGCCACGAACTGTCGTGCTGTACTTCTGCTGTGCTTTCCAGGAGCTTTAGGAATTTTAGCCTTCTTGGCTGTTCCTCTCTGTAAAGAGAATTAAAACAGACCTTTTGGAGTCAGTTGTGGCTTGGGTTGGTTTTTGTTGTTGTTTGTTTTTCACTTAAGCTTAACTTTTATCTAAGGTAAATGTATACATGAATTTCAGCTTTGCAGAATGTCTTTTGTGTCTTCTGGCTGTTTTGGAGCAGGGCTCTCTCTCTGAGTAGCGTGTGTGGTGGAGAAGAAGTTGTGCAGTGAGGCAAAAATACTGTCTCCTGCTTGTGCCAGTGACTGGAGCTGCAGCTCGCACTGCTGTAGAGAACAGAGATCACGACAGGAAAAGTTGGAAACCTTTCCGTAGAGAAACTGCCTAGCCACTTGTCCTGTGTCTTGGTCCTGCCATGCAAGGACATAGTATATTTTTCAGTTAAGAGGTGCTGACTAAACCTGCTCAAATTACACCACTCGATGGTTAGAAAATGTCTCCTGTTCCCTGTATAGTGCTTTTGTCGGTGAGGAGCAGTTGTGTACTGAGATTAGGACTTCTGTCCAGCCACTTTTGAATTCTTAGTAAGGTTTACTCGTCTTCATTTTCTAAAAAGCAAACACTTTTTTTTTTTTCTTTTTAAATTTGCGGAATCTCAAAATGTATTTTCCTTCATATTCAAAAAAAAAAAGTGTGTTGCCAAACAGCAACGTATTAGCTCAGAAGGAAAGAAATTTTTAAAAAGTAATTAGATTGGAACAGTAGGAAAATCTGGAGTTTAGATATAGACATAAACTTTCCTGGTGTGAAAGCTGCAGCGTGGTTGTTGGTCATTGCCCGGATTTCACAGAACACTAACTGAAAGCAGAAATTAATTCTGTTCACAGGAAGAATCTGAAGAGTTTCTATGTCTGCTTTATTGATGTTTATGTCCTGTCTCATTCCTTTCACCATCTCTGATCAGAGTCAGGAAGAGATGCATACGTGTCTCTTGGAGGGATTGCACAACTGACTCGATTTTCAGGAGATTTGCACTTCTGTCTTCAGGTGCCCAAGAAGGGTTGGTACCTAAATAGCAGGACAGACAGTAGTTTGACAGGCAGGGAGGTATTTTTCTATTAGATGAGAATATCATCCCATCTAAACCTTAGACTCTCTCTGTTTCCATCAGACAGTTCTTAGTAATTCATGCCCTACTTCTCCTTCCCCATTTCACCTGACCAATATTCACGTGTTAGTCCAGATGGCCACTAAAGCACTGCAACTTTAATGCTTTTCTCTGCCAGATGGACTAGCATGTCATTTCTACAAATGATGTTAGCGTGATTGTGAAGAACTGAGTTCATACATCTATGTGCCCTCTTGAACCTGTGCAGTAACCCAAAAATAATCTAAAAAAATAAGATCATGGGTGAAATTCTTCTCTTCTGACAACTGTCTTTGGAAGCAGTGCGGCCCAGGGACGGCCCGTGGGAAGAACATGACTTAGTATGTTTATGCAGAACTGACAGAAGACATGTTAGCATCTCTGCCTCCCGAGGGATGACTTGGATCTGGCCTTTAGGACAAGGGAAGGAGAAGGTCGGCTGCACCGTGGATGTTGGCAGCGTTAGTACGCTCCGCTCAGTTCACCTGAAGCTGGCGCTGATCAAAGGCTCGCTTTTATGGTTCCGCTGAATGCAGAAACAGCACTTTGGTGGGAACTGGACGATTCACAACACAAGGAAGAACAGACAATGGCCTTTCTGTCTGTTTTCCATTAGGCTTGGGTAAAGGCCTTTGCTACCCAAACCGCTTCTGTATACGCTCTGTAGCTGTGTATTTTGAGTTATTTGCTATCCTGCAGGAGTAGAGGAAGGGAAGGGTTTTGAAAATTACGACTTGTTATCAAACCTGCCTCTCCAGTCAACCTGCTTTTTCTCCAGTCCTGTTGGCAAGAACGAATGGCCTGGGTTAGAGGTCAGAAGGTGCGTAAGTCGGTGAACGACTTTGGGTAAATATGAAGATTAGATGTCAAAGGAAAATGAGACTTCTTGGACCAGCCCTTTGCACTGAAGTGGTTAAGTGGGCTGTGATTAAAAGAAAGAAGTAATTATCCTAATTATAGATGAAAAGATACAGAATTACCACTTTAAAAAGCACCTCCTGTGCTCCGGAGTGGTTCTGTTGTGTACAAAGCAGTAGTTCGTAACCACGTAGTGTAAGCAAGAGAGCAGCTCGCGGTGTCGCATCGCTGTCCCTGAGGCGGAGGGTGGCTCTGTGCCGGTGAGTGCTTCATCCCCCGAGCACGGCTCCAAAGTTCAGGTCTCGCTCCAGTGAGTAGCACGGTGCTAAGCCGGGAGAAATTGTGGGAACCTTTCTGTCTCGAGCTCAGCGCAGGGTTCACAACCAGAGTTCACGGAGCTCTTCCTGCTTGGCCATGACCACTGCTGGTAATGGCTTTTTATAATCACCAGGTTTTAAATAATAAATAAAACAAAGCAGCAAGCTCTGAAGCACTGGAGAATAGCCCTAGGTGGTGACATCCCGTCACAATTGAAGCATGGCAATTTTGCTGGCTGGTAACTTATTACAAAACACTCCTTTACCAGCCTCTTCCTACTCTGGGGCAAAGTGCCCGCGCTCCTGTGGGACTGAAAAGTTGAGGACTCGCTGGGTCATGGGTGCTGGCGGGTCCTCTGTGTCCCCACGGCACCGCAGTGCCGGGAGACGTGTTACGCTCTAGCTCGCCCTGCCGCATCCGTTATTGTGCACAGGAATTTGGTTTCCAGTGCTGTCAGTCAACTCCGTGCCGCTCGTACGCCCGAAATGCCCCACAGGCTCTTTGTCAGAATGTTCTTATTAACAGCTCAGTGAAAATAAAGGGTGAGGGGAAGGGAAGGTGGAGAAATAAATCGTATTTTAAATCTTTCGAGCTGGTTTTATTTCAAATGGAAAGTTTGCATGCAGACCACCCCGAGCTATTGTGCTGCGGACTGTGTCAGCTGCTTGACTGCGCAAGGAAGATTTGGGTAGAGGGTAAGAGCATTGCACAGGGGAAGGGTGCACTGGGTTCCTCTTGTGCTGTATCCAGGAAGTTTCTAACTCAGTATGGAGTCTTAATACATTGACACACGTGGTAATCATTATAAGGAGAGAAAGGAACATTGAAATATGGCAATTTGCTGCTCCCATTCTGGGGATTATGTTGGTTTCTGACTGTCTCGTAGAGGTAATAACATGTTTTAGGGGGGTACAGGAAAATGTAGGGCAGAGTCAGTCCTGGAGAGCTGCTTGCCGAGCTTAGCGTGGTGCGTCTTGTCCAGCCACCATGTGTCTGCCTACTATTTGGTTTAAAAGAACTCTTCAAGCAAAGAGCTGCGGAATCGTGTGCCAGATGGGGTGATGCAGGGAGAACAGGGAAACGTTGCCATGTCCTTTGCTGTGACCGCCCTGCGGGTGGAGGTGGGTAACAGCCTCCTGGGCCAGCTTTGTTTAACTTGCATGGGAGAGAGCAGAGGAGGGAAATCTATTAGCATTACCTGAATGTAGAGAGCACATGTCCACGGAGCCCCTTCCATCCCAGCATAAGGTCCAGCTGCTCTGTCTTCAGTGCTTTGTATTCCAATATATTCAAGTACCAGCCTACAGGGCTACAGGAGCTGCCCAGTGTATCCCCGGTGTGAGTGGAGGATAAGGGAAAGGGTAACGGGGTAGGAACCTGGAGGATGCAAATGCAAAAACCCAGTTCCAGAGTGATCCGAGGCACACCACTGGTGTCACAGCAGCTTTGTGGCTCCTGTGTTCCTTTCTTCCTAGAGCACTGCTGGCAAGCAGTGCCAGGCTCCAGCTTGGGGCTGTCTCAGGCTCAGTCCCGTGAGCCCTGCAGAGCCTTGCCAGTCCATGGTTACCAAGGAACAGCAGGGAATCCGATAGGGGCGATGTGTTAGAGAAGGAGAGAGTCTCGAGGAGTTGAGTAATGCACATTTTTTCCATCCAACGTAACTGTTAATGGTAACCTTTTATTATTGAAGTGGTTGAAGTGACTAGAATCTGGTTTGTTTATTGGGAGTATGTGCATGGCTGTATAATCTAATGTGATCGAAAAAGGAAGCTGATAATAAGGGAAAAATACACCTATGGAAGCAAGTCAGGTGATGTCTCTGTGTAATTGTAATTCCAAGTAGCACTGCAGAGATTAACAGCCTGCCAGCCTTTTCATCTTAAACTTTATTTTTATAGGGGTTTATAACTTGGCACTAAAGTCAGGGGTGGGTGGAAACTTGGCAAATGTGGTTCAGCCCAGAAAGTGAATGTTATTTATATTTATTTCTCACCAAGTTTTCAAAAACACTTGGTTACTGTTTTTGTGTTCTAACAAGTAGTAATTTGTTGGTTTCAGTGACTTATTCTCTGTGTGTTTCTCAAACTGCAAAATAGTTTGGAACTTATTTCAGCTCCTCTGAAACTCCTAGGAGAAGGACTCTGGATTTTTAGGGGCGTAAATGAAGACCAAAAGTAGTTCTTACTGTATTTTCTTGTAGCAGGGTGCTCCAAGTGTTTCATGTACATTGAGCAGCATCTTTATTCTATTTACATCAGACTAATTCCCGATTGCTGCGTAGTTACTGCACCTCTGGAGTCATTACTCTTGGGTTTGCTGGGAGCTGGATGTGAAATAATGTAAAGGCTGAGTGTCACGGGGATGGAGCCAGGCTCTTCTCGGTGACAACCAATGATAGGACAAGGGGTAATGGGCTGAAACTGGAACATAAGAGGTTCCGCTTAAACTTGAGGAGAAACTTCTTCTCAGTGAGGGTGACAGAGCTGTGACCCAGGCTGCCCAGGGGAGGTTGTGGAGTCTCCTTCTCTGGAGACATTCAAGACCCGCCTGGACACGTTCCTGTGTAGCATTTTCGAGGCATTCCTGCTCTGGCAGGGGGATTGGACTTGATGATCTTTCGAGGTCCCTTCCAATCCCTAACATTCTGTGATTCTGTGTGCGATGGCATTGCTCGGGCGGCTGCGAGGATGAGGAGGCAGCGGTTGGTGTGGCTGTCTGGGCCCAGGTCGGAGTGGTGACAAAGCTCCCCCCACTGCCCACAGGTGACATAATTTTCACTTAAAAGAATGGGAAAAGTGAGTTAAAATGTCTTACAAGAGTAAGGTTCAGTGCTTGTGATGTTCCAGAACGACAGCTCTGAAGACAGGAACCATGTATGTTCAGGGCATGAGCCCCTCCCCGGTGAGAATTCAGCCCTCTCCATCGGAGATTAGCTCTGGTAGGTGAAAAGAGCTCTCTTCCTATTTAGAAGGAGGCAGAGAAAATCATCAGTAAACTGTCATCCTGCATATTAACTGTGAAAAGCTTCAAATCTTTATATAGATGAAGTTTTAAAAAAGATCTCAAAGCCTCATACGGTTGTTAATCATTACACAAGTTATAATAGTATTATGGTATTTATGAAATAAAGCCTATCTTATTATTTGCTGAGGCCAATAAAGGGACGAGGTAGCAGTGTTGAAGCTGTATGACGTGTGTCCCTCAACACTTCTATATCAGATTAATATTTCAGTGCCTATCCAATAGCATACAGTGAAGCTCATGGAATCTGCAGCCTACTGTAAAATGCCTTCTGATTACCTAACATTATCTAAGTAATGGTTATATTTAAATATAGTACTCCAACACCATCCTTGCTAGAATATTACATTTGTCACCAAGAATGCAGAAAGAGAATCATAGAATGTTCGAGGTTGGAAGGGACCTCTAGAGATCATCCAGTCCAACTCGTCTGCCAGAGCAGGGTCACCCAGGGCAGCCACACAGGAACACGTCCAGGTGGGTTTTGAATGTCTCCAGAGAAGGAGACTCCACAACCTCCCTGGGCAGCCTGTGCCAGTGCTCCGTCACCCTCACAGTAAACAAGTTTCTCCTCATGTTGAGGTGGAACTTCCTATGTTCTAACTTAAATCCATTATTCCTTGTTTTATTGCTGGGCACCACTGAGAAGAGATTGTCCCCTTCCCCTTGACACTGACCCATCAGATATGTCTATGTTAATAAGGTCCCCTCTCAGCCATCTCCTTTCAAGGCTAAGCAGCCCCAGTTCTCTCAGTCTTTCTTCACAGGAGAGTTGTTCAAGTCCCTTAATCATCCTCATAGCTCTCCATTGGACTCTCCAGTAGGTCCCTGTCTCTCTTGCATTGGGGAGCCCAAAACTGGACACAGTGTTCCAGGTGTGGTCTCACCAGGGCAGAGTAGAGACTTCTTAATTTCCTATTTCAAATGCTACTTTATAAAGGAAGCTTAGTTTTGTAATATGTGCATTATTTTTGCAGTTACATAAAAAGATACTGTGATATTATTGACGTAAGATGTTTTAAAGGGAAAACAGGCATGTGAACTCACAATTTGTACATTTTGTGTGTAGCCTTTCAATTTTTGTACCACGGTGACACGTAGAGATCACAAGTCTTCGTTGGGCTGAACAAACCTCTTTTGAAGAGAGCAAAGCCACTTCTCTTTGAGTGGGCATTCTTGCAGAGGTGCTTTAAGCTTCCTGGACAAATTCATAGCAATGACACTTTGGATACCATTGCTTTAAAATTTTCTCATGTGTGAATTGTTTGTAGCACGCTTTCACACAAGCAGCGTGATTCTGCTGCAGTGAAGCGGGGTGAATTGACATTACGAGATAATTTTATCCACACAAAATGCAAGGTAGAGTTCATGTGGGAAAAGATAGTAGTTGCTGAGTTTGTGAGGAGAAGTTGTTCCATGAGCTGCACAGGGGATGGTCTGGTGTCCATTGGATTTCTGTAAGTGTTCTTTCCTTCACCTAGATGCCAGTGATGCTGAAGCATTGACCCCTTTTAAAAGTTACTCAATTTGCTGTGACAGATGCAGAAGTTAGTGGCAGCGTAAGTGGAAATGTCCAACCTCATTTCATTATGAAATGAGGCTGGAGAGGATACCCATTACCAGTTTGGTAAGGGTGCTTCCTGGGCAGTGGGTGAAGTCCCAAAGGATGTTGATTATTGTGTTACTTTTACTTTGTGCTGCTTTTCCATATGTGTCTGTGAAGCTTTTATGCAAGTGCAGATTTGCAAACTGAAGCAGATGCTGTTGCGTACGGTCACCTGCAGTAACCCTTACCCTGACAGTCCTCTTGTAAGTGCGAATCGAAATGACAGAAGACTAATTTTTCTCTTTTGACAGTGGAAAGAGTGGAAAGAGAAAACCTTTCAGACTATTGTGTTCTTGGCCAACGTCCCATGCACTTACCAAATATCAACCAGCTGGCAACCTTGGGAAAAACTAATGAACAGTCTCCTCATGGCCAAATTCACCACAGTACTCCAATCCGAAACCAAGTGCCAACGATGCAGACAATGATAAACCCTGGGCTCCTGTCTCCTCAGCTCAGTCCGCAACTGGTGAGGCAGCAGATAGCCATGGCCCACCTGATAAACCAGCAGATTGCTGTCAGCCGGCTGTTGGCTCACCAGCACCCACAAGCTATCAACCAGCAGTTCTTGAATCATCCGCCCATCCCTAGAGCTGTCAAACCAGAGCCATCAAATTCATCGGTGGAAGTCTCTCCAGATATTTACCAGCAAGTCAGAGACGAGCTGAAGAGAGCCAGTGTGTCTCAAGCTGTCTTTGCAAGAGTAGCATTCAACCGCACACAGGTATCCATTTCTGTTCTATAACCAAGAAGCGCTGAGTGGGCAAAGTTGTGGCTTGTGTGGGGCTGGACGGTTGTTGCTGACCAAGGCAGGAGGTGTGCCACGGGAACAGACCAAACCACCCTCCGGTTCTCTCCCTGGGCTCTTGGTCGGGATTGAACAAGGCTGTTTCTTCCTGGGACAGCTGTTCGTGTGCGTTTGGTTGCCCCTGTGCTGGTCCCTGAGCTCTGTTCTCTAGTGGTAACACCGCTCATGGGAGTTCCTCCCTGAGCTCTTCTCTGTCATTATAAACTTCCACACCTGCCCCTGCCTGATGGCCAGGAAGAGGCAACGAGAGGCTGCGGGAGTCGGAGGTGTCTTTGGGGTTCTGTCGCTTCCTCAGCCCTTCCTGTGGCACCGCTGACACCGCAGCCGCTGCCGCAGCAGATGTACGAGGCAAACGTGCACAGGCCTAAAGACTGACTGCTGGGAACGGTGTCTGCCGCTTGCAGCAGGTCCTGTTTGCTTTCATACAGCTGACGCGGGTTTGCTCACTCACCTAGTGAAACGCAGATGTTGAAATGGTGGCGTGATAACCTCAGCCTAAGCCCAACACCTGCGGTACCGGGGTGAGCATGCGTTTGGGAAGACAGGCCACGCACGTTCATCCTGCTGCCATTCGAAGCACGTAAAGCATGATATCTCAATTGTGACACTCTGTGGCAAGGCTAAAGAGATGGAAAGTGGCTTCATATTTAATATTTGTACAAATTTCTGTTGTGCAGTGGGGGTTAGTCTATGAGGTAAGCTATACCGGCGGGAGAGATGAAAGGTTTGTGTGTCTGTGGCTCACAGAGCTCTGCCTCTTACCCTATGCAGTGCCTTTGTCTGTTCTTCTGGATTAATGATTTTCTTTGGCACTGCCATTTTGAAAATGCCATGTTACGAGGAAACTAATTAAAGTATGGAGCACGTTTTTATTACTTCCTTTCTTCCATTAAATTCGTAAGATGGCTGCACTCAGAAAAAACATTCACTTCCAATCAACGTGACTTTGAGTTCTGGGGTTAGCCTTGAGGATATCAAATGAAAACTACATAGGAATGTATGAGTATTTCCTCTTTAAAATGCTGCTTTTAATTTGGAAAAGCTTTTCATCCCTCTGGGATCGTAACCCGTTGTGTATAAAGCCTGGTATAATCAAGGTAGATGGTATTGACAGAATGACACATTCTGAACTTGAGCGAGAGGTCAGCGGTAACGTTGCCGGTGAGGGTTTTGCTGCTGTCGCTGAACACGAATCTCTGCTTTAGCCAGACTGGGAGAGCCGCGTTGGCAGTGCCCAACTCTGCCATTAAACCAAAAAGTTCATTCCCCAACGAGAAAGCTGTCCTACGACACGTGTGCTAAATCGACAGCTCTCCTTTAGTATTTAAAAGGAGGCAAG
This sequence comes from Trogon surrucura, assembly GCA_020746105.1. Lineage (NCBI taxonomy): Eukaryota > Metazoa > Chordata > Aves > Trogoniformes > Trogonidae > Trogon > Trogon surrucura. The sequence continues at coordinate 44,962,703 of CM036621.1, read as the reverse complement.
GTTTTGATCCTGTGTGTCTAGGGACCCCCGGCTCCACCTGTTACAGCCATGCTGGTGTTCTGGGACAGCAGGGAAGGGGCAAGATGTGAGGGAGACCACGTTGCCTCTGACAGCATTTTCAAATGCCCCCTGTGGCTTAGGACACCAGGCGTGTAACCATTCAGAGCTGAGCGGACGTGCCAAGGTAACACCTTTCGAGAAGGTGCCAGGTGCCTTTCCTGAGCAGGGCTGCACCTGGAAATGGGATGTGATGCTCTGTCCTCTGACCGGTCTAGAGTTGAGTTCAGTTTATGAAATAGTGTCTGTAATTCAGGGTGCTAGTATCACTGGTTTTGTCAGTCTTCCTGCTGACCTCCTACCTTAGGGAGTGCCATCTTCGATAGCTTTTCTTAAAAAAAAAACCAAACAAACCTGATTTTGATTGCTTCATTACAATATACCAGACAAATAATTTTATATCAAAAGAAAGAAATTGCTTACTTTTTAGCTTTCTATCATAAGTAATACGATATGCTGTACACTCCATGACACTAATTCTAAAACAGGCAAGTCTTCAGCGTCTATAAAAGCTGTGCTCATCCCAGAGCTGTGTTTCGTTAGTCTGCAGGGCCTTAACATAGAAGACCAGTGGATCTTACACGGAGCACATCGTAACCCTGGGAGCCATCACTGTAGCAAAAGAGTGTAGGTACATATTTACGCTTCCCTGCTCAAATCAAGCTCCCCTCGTGCCTGAGACTGTTCAGGAGGTGCTCAGATGGTAGATGTGGGGTGTTTACACACATGTATGTGGAGAAGCAAACTCTGTGAAAGGCACTCAAGTGAAAGTTCAAGTCTGCGCTCACTTGCCTGCAGCCCCCCTGCTGTCCCTGAGGATCCTCTCCTCGGGATGTGCAGAGGTGTGCATTTCTCTGGAAAAGTTTGGTTTTGTTGCATTTCACGGGAAGCAGCAGCCTTAGAAACTGGAGGTCTGTTGTTTCTCCTAATGGGAGCAGGTAATAGATGCAGTGTGCCAGCCAGCTAATAATTGTATTAGTCACTGCACTATGGGCTGCTGCTTAATCTTTCCTCGTGGTAGCTCTGTGGTGCGCATTAGCCTATAATTAAGTATAGCTTCATAAAATATGTACTATGAGACTTATTTAATAGATAAACTATTCTCTAATTTATTTTAAAGTCCAGTGACCTACATACTCAATGCTGAAAAAACCCACCCTCTTACTAACATTATTTCTCCCCTGAGACCTTCCATCTGAGCAAATCTGTTAAATGAAGTAGAGGAAGCTTTGATCCAAACTAGGCTAAATCCATCGGAACAAACGGCTGACACATGTGTGTAAGCATGTGTGTGTGGGGAGGGGGACCTGAGGAGGGTCAGAAGGAGAAGTGCAGGGGTATGGTCAGTGACACATCCGAACCTTCCTCTTAAACTTGTAAATACAAGCCTAGGACAACAGTATTTGCTTATACCCATCTGCACGCATGAAAGCGAAGGAGTTCAATCTCTGTGACAAGCTCTGTGCATTTCCAGGGCTCAGCCCTCCTGCTGACCTCCCGCTCCAGAGTGGGGCCTTAAGGTCGGGCAGTTCCATGCCTACTGTGCCACGTGGGCACGGAGAGGTTTTCTTTCAAACAAAATGTTCAAGAGTGAGCGTTTTCAGATTTACTTGAAACTGGGTATGAAGAACCTTCAAAATATGTACAAATGAGCTTTAGTAGATGCCTTGGGCTAACCTCTGCCCCTTCTTTTTATTTTGTCTTTAGGGAGTCAGTGGAGAAAGCTGGCCATGGCTACGGCAGCTAGCAGCATTGCTGGGACAGGAGGTTCAGATTCTTGCTCGTGTGATTGCATAGTCTGTGCCTGAGTTCCTCATGGCCAAGATCCTTGGCCTTGGCTCCCTTTTGCAGCTCTGCTGGCCTGCGACCCGTGAGTTGGGAATTTGCAGGCTCCTTGATTTGGGTGTGTTGTTTACTGAAATAGTTTGTTTCCTTTGTGCAAACTGCTGCCGCTGATGGAAAGCTGCACATCCTTGTCTGCTGGGTCTTTAGAGCTGCGTGCGAGAGTGTGAGTGGGTTTGGATGGGAGGCAGAGGGCTGCATGAGGCCCGACAAATACTTGAGAGTTAACATGATCATGCCTGCTCTCTTTATTTTAAAACAGAGGGCATCTTCAGAAAGCATGTTGACACGCAGCCGGCCTGTAAGCTGAAGCTGCTGTTAAAACAGTCAGTAGTGAAAGTTCTGCTTTCTGTAAGACTTTGGCACTTTTTGATTGTTTTAAGATTGTTCAATCCTGAGGGAGAAAAAAACAAGGAGAAGTCTGATTAGTACTGCAAATCCACGGAAGCAGCTCAGTTGTCAGGGGCAAAGCAGATACACCCTGTCTTGCAGTTGCCCTGTGCACATTTTTAAAAGCAGTCAAGGCTTTGAAAAGGCCGGAGTGCGAGGTCTGCAGGATGTAGGCTGCAGAGGGTGAACATGAAAATGCTCTCTCGGATTTGCTTTGTCCTTCTTTGGAAAGTTTTTTAGCAGATCTGGAGGTACTGAAGTGATCTATGCTCTTCAGGCCCCTAGCTGGAAAACAGGTCACTGGGATCCTGCTTTGCGTAAGGAAAACGGACGCGGTGTCGTGGCTCTCCCTGCCTGCTCAGCGCCCCTCTTGGCTGGTGGGGATGCTCTGGGGCCGACAGGAGTGCCCAGTGCTGCAGAGACTGAATGAGTGTTTCTGTTTATGTCTGTCTGTCTTTTTTTCTTTTCTTTTTTTTTGGAACATATCTTTTTTTTTCCAATATTTTGACATAATAGCCAAAACTAGTAAAATGTTTGGGCGAGTGGCCAGTGCTTGTTTTACAGAACAGCCTCAGAAACTGGAAATATCCGTGAACCTGAGGCTGTTTGAATGAAACGGTTGTGGTGCCAGATACGAAGAGAGCGGTGGGTAAAAACACCGGGCATGTTCCTGCTGTTTGTAAACTCTCTTCCTAAAGGAGCACTGCTCCCTCCCTCCCACGGCAGGCAGGGGGTCTGTGCCCCTTAGAGAGGGGCTGGGGGCTCCAGGCGCGGCAGCAGGGCTGGTAAGGATGCTCGGAAGAAGGGCTTTGGAGGCAGGCAAGGAGGGGCCTGGGTGGTGACTCCTCATTTGTGTCTAGTTTTGCTTTCTTTGGCAAAATTCCCCCAAACTGAAGTGGGATCAGAAAAGGGTCCTTTAAGAGGCTTGAAGATTAGAAATACAGTTTGTTGCAATAACCACCTATTCCACCTCTGCTTGCTTGCGAGCCAAATCCTGGACAGAATTCCTTTTGCAAGTGATTTTCCCTTTAACTAAAACAAAAGAAAGACGAGCAGCTTTCGTTCTCTGGTACCTAGCAAGACAGTCACACCGCATTCACAGAATCACAGAATGGTCGGTGCTGGAAAAGACCTCTGAGATCATCAAGTCCAGCCTATTATATTCATTGCTATGGTGTCTGCCCCATTGTGCACAGACTTTCGATTAGCAAGGATTCTGGTTTTGGAGGTGATTTTTTGTTGGTTTTTTTTCTCCCCACCCCCCGAAAACGCTCTCTTACAGCATGAAACCCTTTCATGCTGCCTGCTCATTTTATTCTTGTGTGCAATGTGGCACAAGCAGTATTCTGTTGTACGCGCAGGAAAAAAAAAAAGTCTGTAAGGGAAGTGCTTAATTTAATAAATTGCAGATTTTTGTTACATGGGATGTTTGTTCCAACAGTGGGTTTTGCGCTGCTCAAAATTTCAGTTTCAATTAACTTAATTGTATTCAATAGGCTGAATGAAAAGATCTTAAGTAGCATGTGAGTCAGGCTTTCAGAATGTGTGCTCGTAGGAGGCGGCTGCTGCCTGCTCAGCTGATGCACAGGACTCCTGAGCCTTGGAAGCAAACGCACAGATCTAGAGTGTGCACGAGCTGGGCATCTTGCTCATTTTCCAGCAGATTTCAGTATAAAGGTTTGACATGCGTGTCATATAAACAGTGGTTGCACTTCGTGCCTTGCAGGTGGTCGGTCTTTCTCTGCCTCCTTTTCCCCACGCATCCGCGTTCAGCTCCACGGGCGCATCCTGTCTTCCCTCATAAAAAGAGATACCATAATAAAAAAGAGGCTTTATTAAACTAATGCAATAAAGGCATTTTCTTTGAGGATTTAAACACTTCATTTTTAATAATAAAAATCAAATTGCCATTGTTGCACCCTGTATAAGTTTTATTCAAATCAGCCTCTAAATGCTTTGTGCCTAAGCAGCCCTCTCTTGAGATTTATGTGTTTTAGCGTTAGTTAAATGAGTTTAAGAACGAGGCTCGTGCTCTGGCTGTAGGCAATGAATCTAGAGATCAGGAGATTTCCTGTAAATGAGGGGCTGATGTGATGCGTTCAGCTAAGCTGGAGGTGCTGGGAGATGGCTGATCTCCCTTTCACCCATAGAAAACCAGTCAAAGCCCTTGGAGTTCTGAAGTTCACGTGAACTGACACAAACATGACACCGCACGGTTTGCCCCTTCAGACAGAAGAGCTGGGCAGGGAGCAGGGTGCAGACACAGTTGTGCCTGGTGGAAACCGTGACAGGGTGGGTAGGAAGGTGCTTGGTTTGGCTAACCGCTCCAGAATTTCCCATGAATACCTAAAGCAGTTTTGCTCAGCAAAATCGGACTGGACGCATTGCCAGGATAAGCGTTTCTGAGAGGCTGGCAGCACTTGTGCTTCATATCCTAGCTGGAATTGGGAAGAGATGCAAGAGAATGGGACCACAGCAGTGAGCCCGAGTCCTACGAAGGCTACGAGCGCTTCGTGTGGAGGTTCTTGGTGAGTGTTGTATACTTAGAGGCAGAGGGAAGTATTGTTAGAATTGTCGGATGTATTTCATGCAGCCCAGAAGACAGTGTTGAAGGTGGGACCTGGAGTAAACGCAGAGAGGCAAAGTGGAGCCTGCCCTGGCGTGAGGAGACACAGCGGCTGAGACGCGCTGTTTCCCTGACGGCTTGTGAGAAGGGAGTCCTGCCGCAGAGCTCCCTGGCTGGCACCCTCCTCGAGCCTTCAGCTGCAAGTAGCGGGCGCTTTTACAGAGAAATGAACGTTGCAGCCTGGTGAAATCAAGGTGCTTGTGTGCTGGAGGAACGATTTCAGTGTAGCTCCATGGGAAGGAGCAGCAAACCCAGGGCTCCCCGAGTGCTGCTTTCCGTGCTGGAAATAGGCCTTTTGTTCTGAAGAGGGATGCTGAAAGGGGACAGGTTTACATCGCTGATTTAGAAGATTTAGGTGCTGAATTTGAATAAATCCCTATCCCTGTATTTTCTGATCCTGATCAGGGTTCATCTGTACCTGATAGGAAGCAGAATAGCTTTTCTGTTGAGGCTCTCAGAAGTATTGGGTTTAAAGTACTCGGAGCTTTAAGTAGAACAGGAGCAATATATTTCTAGTATTTTAGCCTTTTCCCTGTTGCTTTTGGCAATAACTGAGATACGGAGAGGCACAAATAAACCAAAAGTATGAAAAAAGCATTTATGCTTTTTTAGCCCTTCATATATATAATCTCCTTATACAGAACATAAAAACTGAGGTTTAGCACATTAGTTGGGTTTATTTAAGTTTTTGCTTTGGCCGGCATTTCAGTTGTCCAAAGCCTGTTTTGAACCTTTTTAACCTCAGTGCCTCCTCTTGTAGATCCATCGCCTAGGTCTGGTCAGTTGGTCCTTTAGATGTGGGAATTCGTTTGAGTAACCTTCGCTCTACATTGTCCTGCATCGTCTTTCGAAAGTTGCTTTGGAAAAAAAGGTATCTTGCCCATGAGGTTTGGCTTGTTTGTGCTAGAAAGCCTACAGTTAATAAAAACAAAAGAAGTGAGTTCACAAGCAGGGTTTCGTGGCGTGAGTGCAAAGAAAACCCCCACGACAGTGACTTTGTTGGTTTGAAGGACTGTCCTTCAGCTAGTTTGAAAAAGCACTGTCGAAATTACTCCTACCTTAAATAGATCCGATGGCTTTTTTTATTTTCATTGGACACGGGCTCCTTTCTCCACTGCTGATATTGAGGTTTTTTTCAAGTGAGTTATGGATCCAGCGTGTAATTTTAAAAATGGTGCAAGACACAAGGGTAAAGCCAAGGGTGCCTGTGCAGGATCCTTGTCTCGGGGTGAGCACACACCGCATTAGCGAGCACGGACTGTGAAGGCAACTGCACTTTTCATCAGTTGCCTCTTCAGGTTTAGAAGTGATGCACAGGAATGGAAAAGCAAAGATGCTGTTAAGCTACATGTCCTAAAATGATTTCTGAGAGCTGTGTTTGGCGTAGAAGATCTCTTTGGCTGTTTAAAATCACTCTGAGACTTTCTAGTCCGTGAAGATCGTCTTTTAGGTTTTCAGAGTTGGTTACTGTGCTAACTGCCAGTTTTTAATTTATTATTTTGTTTTTAATATGCGAGATGTATGTTTGAATGAGCTAATTTAGCCAGTGGAATTTTATAACAACTATACGAATGCTGTGGGTTTCCCTTCCTCACCCCCTCCAGCAGAATCGTAATTTGCAGAAATGAAAACAGTCCCTGGCTGGCTTTAGGGTTTTCTCAAAAATAGAAACAGTAGAGTTTGTCTGGCTGGGCCAGTTTCCTCACCACACACCTGGTGTATATCACTTTAAAAAATACATTATGCCTCATTAAATTACAATTAAATGAAATCATGATCATTTGTTTTTCTGGAAGGAAGATGTTTTGCATATTGAAAGCCTAATTTCTTGCAGGTGACAAAAAGGCTGAACAGATTATTTAATATCACTTTATTTTTTATACAGTTGCTCCCTGGTTAGTTTGTGTATACTCCAGTAGCTCAGAATTATATTATTGTGAACGTATTGCTCTCAAGATACTTTATTTTAGTGTCCTACCCCATCGCTCCCCTATCTGGCCAGTGGTGTTTACCACCATTGTTTGCCTTCAGCTGCAGGAGATGGGTCCCTCTGAGTCAGTTTTCTTTTTTATCTGTCCTGTTTACACAGTTCCTCAGCTGCCAAAGCGCTTGGAGGAGCTGCAGAAAAACCCTCTTTGCCACCAGGTTTCCTGGCTGTGGGCACAGGGGAGCAGGGGACACAGGGAGCAAGGTTTGGGGAACAGGGGACATGGGAGGCAGGGTTTGGGGAGCAGAGGGACATGAGTTTGGGGAGCAGGGGGCACGGGGAGGCAGGGTTTGGGGAGCAGGGGGGCATGGGGACATGAGTTTGGGGAGCAGGGGGCACAGGAGGCAGGGTTTGGGGAGCAGGGGGCACAGGAGGCAGGGTTTGGGGAGCAGGGGGCATGGGGACATGGATTTGGGGAGCAGGGGGCACGGGGAGCAGGGTTTGGGGATCTGGAGCAAGTGCCTGCGCTGGGAGGCGATGCTCCTGGCCCCTTAGCAGCCCAGGACAAACGTTGTCACGTCCCTCTAGCAGAAATGAGATCCTTGCAGAAGCAAGAGGTGCAGGCTGGGGTTCAAAACCGCTCCGTCTGCCCCATGATAAGCTGTTTTGGGTGATGGATCGGAGCCCCCAACCACGAGAGTTGGTATCTCGGGCAGTGAGATCCCTCTTAGCGCCAGGACCAAGCCACTTGTATCTGTGAGCCCCTGATTTACATAGGGAATCAACGACTGCACTGAAAAGTAATTGCTGGCATGCGTTCACATATGTTTCTGCTCTCCATTTTTGAAATTGGACCATAAATTTAGCCAGGCTAAGATGGGAGGGAGAAAAAGCTGTCTTAGAGTCAGCTCCAGTAGCTTTCAGGTACCTTTCTTTCAACCTAAACTCATTAATTTTTGAAGCTGATATTTTCTTTCTTAAAAAAAAAAAAAAGTAGTTATGTATCCTTTAAAAGACCCAGGAAATTAAGAATTCAGATAATCTGTGGAACTGGTGTTTCATTTATTTACTGCGTTTAGAGAATTTTCCAGTGACTTTAAGGGAAAATCGTAATAGCGACTTTCTGTATCGATCTTGGAATCATTTAAGTCACGGCTTCAAGCTTCTGTAATGTCCTTTTTTGGTTAATCTCCCTCAGCCTTTGAGCCTGGCAAACGCCGGAAAACTTTTCAACATGTCCTTAGCATCTCTGAGGGGTGGTAAACCCTGAGGAAGAAGCCAAGTATGAGCGTGCGGTTGTGTCGAGGTCACAGAGAGTACCGGAGGCCGGCCCAGCGCTGCGCCTTCTTCATCTGTTCCCTTCCACCCCTTCCCAGTGCAGAGCTTTTCACCAGCTGGCTTCTCTCTTCGATCCTATTTCTGACTGGAGGGTCCCACCATGGCTGCATTCCCAGCTCCAGTCCTTCTGGTAACTACTCCGATAATTGCAGGAAAATGTAATTGGGAATCTCTTAGCTTGATTATGTAGATGAGGAGCTGAAGAGACGGAGCTGCGTGCAGCCTACGTTCAGGTTGTGCGGGGAGCTTGTTTTGAGCGCTTCTGGTGTTAAACCCTGCCGAAGTAGAGTTTTTGCGTGTGTGTTCTAACGTAGGTGTTTAATGGCAGGTAAATGCAGATGTGGATACGTCGTTTGCTGGTCCGTTGGTTTTGTCGGGAAGTCTGGTTAAATAAGATCAATGTATACTAAAAATGTTGCGTTTGGTTAATTAACCAACTGTAGTGGCAGTGTTTTAGCGAGGCTTTTTGGAGGAGGCTCTCTGATACAGAAGAAGATAAACTCAAGACTAAATATTGCAGGGTTTCGACTATGTGGTTGCTTTCTAGTAGCGTTTTTAATACAAAAAGGGAACAAGCCCTGGCTGTCCTGGTAAGGCAGCTCTACTGGATGGTATCTGTAAAGCCCCTGCAGCGGGGATGCCACACAGCTCCGGTGGCTGGTGCTAATCCCAGAATCGTCGGAGTTGTAAGGGACCTCTAGAGATCATCTAGTCCAAACCCCTGGGAGCAGGAGGCAGAGAGGCTCGGAGGGGCTCACTCCACGTGGGAAAGCGTCCTGGCAGAGTAGCCTCTCCAGACCGAGCCTCTGTTTCTTACAGAGCGTTACGAGTAGTCTCCGTGGGCAGAAGTGATCCCTCTCTGCTTCTTTGTACGCCAGGGCATGTAAATGTCTGTAGTTCAGGGGATAGCTGTGGCTGCTTTTCGGAGTGAAGCACCTGTGTGTGAAGCGTCGGTGCCGGGGGAAGGTGGTGGCACACAGTGTCCCGGTACTTTCTGTAGGTCCCCATCCAGGCTTCTGTGTTGTGCCTTTAATTTCTAGATAATCTGTGGAATTGTTGAGTGTGTACATTTATGCATAAATTTAATCCCATCATTAGATTTAAGCCTCTCTTAATGATGTTTTCATCTCTCCAAGTTTGTTTTTTTTTCTTTTTCTTGGAAGTGGTGTGCTGGTTACCTCTTGAAATAAGGGCTTCTGTAAAAACTGAATGAATATGGTGTTCGTTCATGGTTGCAATCTGAAGCCTGGGGTATTTTAAAGTGAGGCGTGAAAGAATGGGTTAAATCCCTAAAGGTAGCTTCTAGGGCTTTATTATTTCTCCGTTTTTCTCCTCTCAGAAATGACTGTCCAAACCAACATGCACGGACTGTAACATCAAAAAAAAAAAAAACAAACATTTTTCTTTATAAACCTCCTGCACTGTTTAAATGTCGAACCTAAATTTACCAACCTTGGCAGATTTGTCAAGGATGAGCAGGGTTGCCAAGTGTTCCCAGCTTCAAGTAAAAAGAGAGAGAGAGAGAGAGAGAGATCTAACAGCTCCTAAAATATTTGCAGCAAGCACCTGGTGGTAACTGCAATTTTTTCTACCCAGTGCACCTACCTTCCTATCCAGCATCTCCGTACTCAGAAGCTTATTACAGTGCCAGAATAGGACAGTCCCAAAATAAACCCCAGCCCCCAGAAGACAAACACTTCCCTACAAAATACCCCTCTGGGAGAGCCCATGAGATTCTGATGTAGGTTCTCAGTATTGCAACCCAGCTGGTTACACTAAACAAATTTAAAAAAAAAAAAAAAATCAACACATGACTAGGCTTCTTTTTTTCTTTTTTAATTTTTTGAACCAGGGCTTGTTGTCAGAGATCCTGCGTAAAGAGGAAGACCCTAGGACAGCTTCCCAGTCCCTCCTGGTAAACTTAAGGGCAATGCAGAATTTCCTCAACCTGCCTGACTCGGAGAGGGATCGTATCTATCAGGACGAGAGAGAGAGAAGCATGAACCCCAACGTGAGCATGGTGTCTTCAGCTGCCAGCAGCCCAAGCTCCTCCAGAACCCCCCAGGTAAGATGCCGTCCCTCATTAACCGTTTGCTGTGCGGATCAGTGCAGGGAAGGAGCTCCTCTCTGCCTTTCCCCTGTCAGTTGCTCCCAAATCCTTTTGTAAGGTTTTGGAGTGGCTGTAAGAGACGTTTAGTGGATTTCAGCAGGGCATTGTGATGATGATTCTCGCTTTAATCAATGTCATAAATGCAAAAAAAAGTAGCTAGTGTTAGTGTCTGAAAGAGCACGTGAGGGCGTTACGTGCAGGCTGTTGATCTGTGTCCACTAAATGGCTGTTGAGGAGTATGTTAGAGAAGGACAGTGCACATAACTTTTCACCTGCGTCCATTGCATTCTGCAGAACGCAGAGGAGATTTCTGGGCTTGTGAAGAGGTTCGTATATGTTGCAGTAAAAAGCGTGCAGTGGGTAGAGGTGAATTAAACAGACCACTAGAAATCAGTAATTGCAGTCTTCACTTAGAGGTTTACACGAGTAATGATTTGAAGTACAGCAAGTAGAGACGGGCAGCGTGCTGGGAAGGAGAGATGATGCTTTAGAGCTCCAAACCGGCTGTCATCTCCTTCATTGCACGTGTTTATTAACGTGCTGTTGCCACCCACTTCCCTGGGTAGGTTGTTCCTTTGCACTGGGAAAGAGGATCCCCACACTGCACTGTCACAGTCACCCCCCTTTTGCCAGACTCCCTACCTGAAAAAACGAGGCTGCTTGCACAGAGGTGACGATTAACTCCTGCCGTGACGCTTGCTCCACTTGGGCTCAAAATTTCTAACCGTGCAGACACGACGGGTCAGTTCTAGGAGTTCTCTCCACCTTCAGCAAACGGGCCTGCATCACTCTCCTGCTTCGGTGCTTTCACAGGCTACAAAGTCCTGGGCTGTGTTAGCCGAGCTTGTAATAGCGTTACTGAACACTTCTCGTGTTGAATTCTGTGGCTGCAGCTGCTAAAAATAAGTAAGCTTTGGAGGGCGCACAATTTTACATGCAGACTGATCCGTCCTTAAGGTGTGCTGATTTCATAGGAGCTGATGGGCTCCTGGGCGTTTGGGTGCACTTCGCCGCCGCACGTGGCTTGAAGGACTGTGTTCACTGAAAGCAAGCCTGTCCTGCCAACCCAAATTTGACACTGAATTTTGATTACATGGGAAATTTGTTGTATACCTCTTTTATTTTCACTGAAAGGTAGCGAAAAAATTATAAAGGGAACTACTCTACAGTGTAAGTAGTGTATCCACTTTCTGCCTTTGTATTTATTCATGAAAGAATTAGCTTGTTCCTACTTGTACTTATTGCAAGAGATTTTGCAACTCGAATCAAATAACAGAAGGAAGCAGAGAGTTTAGATGCAATCCAGTGAGAATAAAAATTGGATCTGTTGCCCCATCTCATCCCTGTCGCAATATGACATTTTCCCATGTTCTAGTCACGGCTAGAAGGTCATTTAAAATAAAGGAAATGTTGCTTGCCTTTTCAAGAGCTGAGCATTGCTGGAAAACCGTACTCTAGAAGTATAAAGCAGCCCATCCTTGCCTTATTTCAGCTTGAAGAATCTGTCAGAATATTGTGAGGTTTTTAATCAGCCAAAGCAGCACACAAAGGTTTGCGTACCCAGTGCCCGCCGATAACGCTTCCCCAGCCCTCGGGGGCCAGCAGCAGTCAGCACAGGTGCTGTTTTGACAACTTGGACACCTCTGCAAATGAGGCTGCTTCTCCGCGCTGGGCAGGCAGCGCGGCTACCGCGCTTCCCCATATGCCCGGTGTTAGTTCTGACGAGACAAATGCCGTCCTGGCCTGTGGTGCAGCCGTTCCTGGCAGTGTCACCTCCCAGGGCAGGTGTGCTGCCTGCCCCGGAGAGGGGTGCCGTGGGGTGGAAACCGAGCCCTCCTTTTGGGAATTGCCTTAGGGTGCCAGAGAAGTTGAAGGAACAGTGTTTGGAAACGTGGTTTCCATAGATACCCATCTCCGGCAACCGTCCTTCTGGGAGGGATGCTGGAGCCCCTGGCTGGGAGGGGGGCCCTGGCCGATGCCTGGGGCAGGACACAGGGTAACTCATCTCGGCTCTCCCGAGCCCTGCGCCGGCCCCAAGGACGCCCCTGCCCAGGACCTGCCCCCAGCCTAGGAGGGCAGGTTGATCTGCAAACAGGTGCCAGCTCTGAGGGGTCGACGTGTGCTCGGGGAAGACGGGCAGCGATGGCTGGGTCTCGGTGCTCTGGCGCGACAGTTGCAGACGTGGCTTTTTCCTTTTCCCGAGCTGTTTGCAACGAGACATTCCAATAATGGAAAACACTGCCTTAACATCAAGACCGGTTTTGAACTAGGCCTCTAACAAAAAATACTTTGGTTTAGTGACTGTGATATGTTGGCTTGGTACTTGCCCTACCTATTTCAGTGATTAAATAAAAAATGATGCAGCTTTTATGGGTGAGTAGGGCAGGCTTTTTTTCTGATGTGTGGCACTGTAGGAAGACCCATGCAGGATGGAGCTATATTTTAAATCTTTCTTTTACGTGCTAATTTTGTTCTTGTCAGAATCTCAGGCCTCTGTAGTGGCTTTGGAGGCTGTGACCTCAGTTGCTGTGCTGGCCAGAGGCTGCAGCCACTGGGAAGGCTTATTTTATACCCAGCAAAGCCCTGCAGAGCCTTTGGTAAAATTAAGCTCCATTAAGCGACTCCTGACAGACTTGGACAGTCCTCTTCTTTTCCATAATCTCTGGGTTGTTTTCTGACGCAGCCCCCACCTGGATTAGCCTGAGGTGGAGCAGAAAAAAGTCTTCATCCCTTCCTACTGGGGACCTGCCCATAACAAGCAGGGAATGAGCCCGGGGAGGGGATGCTGAGCTTGGGAGGCAAGAATAGAGAAGTTGCAGGTTGGTTAAAGTGTTGCCTGGATGAGGTAGGAGGAGTGATTAGTCTAGATGTCCCCATGTGTTGCCTGATCTAGTTGAGAGGCATCCGTGCCCATGGCAGGGAGGTTGGATTAAATGATCTCTAAGGTCCCTTCCAGCCTAGGCCATTCTATGATCTAGATGGTTGTCTTCATTGGATTTTGCCTCCTCCATTAATGTGGCTTCTGATACCAAAAAAAAAAACACAAACATGTTAAGGGAGAGGAAAATTTGGAGAAGTTCAGGTTTGGTTTTGCCTAGTTAACCTTCCCATTAACAAATAGACATTTGGGCATGTCTGCCTGGTTAAAAATTAACACTAGATATACTCTAGAAGGCTTCAGCTCTGGCACAAAAACGGGAGCCGACTGAAAAGGTTTATAATTGGGCCAAATAACTGAATGTCACCAGTGTTTATGGGAGATTCGGATCTGTCGGGAAGCATGAGCTTTGCCAGCTAAGTTGTTCTGTTTCCTCAGACCTTTGCATCTCAGGAGAAAATAGAAATCAGTAACCTACATGCTACCCTTAAAAGGTGTAAGGGGCACAGTGGCCAGCCCTGGTGTCTCTTTCTCTGTGAGCTCAGGAAAGCAAATGAGGTCCATCTCTCCAAGGGGCTGCTGGTGCCGGGAGCGCAGCGAGCATTGCGCTGCCCTCACCCTCGTGTGTTACAGGGACCAAGGGTCTTTAGAATAAAAATCTTGTAGCAGCCTGCTGAACTGTATTGATAAAATCCTTGCAGGGGTAGTCCAGCCCAGGGAAAGTACTGGCAGCGTCCGTTATTGTCCTTCATTTGTCATAGAAGCTGATGGGAAATCATTCAATTAAAAGGAGTGCAGTGGAATACACAAAATCTCAATATGAGTTTAGGAGAATGAGGGCAGCACATCAAAGGCATGCCAAAGCCCAGCTTTGCGAAATGATTCTTTTTTTTTTTTCCCACTGATTTCCTAGGTGAAATTAGGTGACTGTCTGGCTAGCATAATGATGGTGAGGCTGGGAAACCATACATACTCAAATGACATACGTATAGTTTTAATAAAGGATGAGGGAGACTTGAGGGAGTGCATTAAATTGAGTAATAATTTATTATTTAGAGACCTCTACCCATTTACTCATTTTTTCTGGGAGAATTGGCTCTTCCTCCAAGGTGTAGGCCACTTCTAGAGACGGGGGGAGAAGGCAGAGGCTGGTGCCTCTGCCGCAGCGGCTGCCTGGCAGAACCTCTGCGGGCGACGGCCACGAGCCCCGGCTACCTGTCCTGTTGTAGAGCTGCTCAATAAACACGCTGGGAGAGGGAGAGGGGGAGATTTGACAGGGCCTCGCATGTCCTATAGGAATGCACCGCAATTATTTCCAATCACAATTAACCTGATTAGAATAATGGACAGGAAGTGTCCCTCTGTAGCTAATGCAGTTTGGCATCAGCTGACTGAAATCCTTTGATAATTTCTGCACAGATGGCTGGGCTGAAAGCAGCACTTTTTTAATTATTATTTTCATGGTCTCTTGGTAGGCCAAAACCTCGACACCAACAACAGACCTCCCCATTAAGGCGGACGGCGCCAACGTCAACATCACAGCTGCCATTTATGACGAGATCCAACAGGAGATGAAAAGGGCCAAGGTATCTCAAGCTCTGTTTGCCAAAGTGGCTGCCAATAAAAGTCAGGTGAGTGGTAGGGGGGGATTTCGGTGTTGCGGGGCTTTTGGGGGGTTTGTTTTTAAAGCAAACTCTGGGCTTGGAACTAGACCTATCTCCTCCTCCCACCAATAAAAATACATCTGTTCCTACAATAATAATAATCTTAATCTCTGGGGAACCTGTCGTGTTTTTGGCTCTTGCCTGCTCAAGTGGTTTCCTTTTCCCTTTTAAAATAGGCTGAGGAGAGGATCAGCTCACAGCCAAGCTTTTTCTTCCCTTTTGTACAAACACGCATGTCTTTTCCCACTTGTGGTATATAACTTACTCCTCTTCTAGTGGGACAAGGGCCTTTCAAAATGATGGTATCCTTCTCGTTTGGCAGGTAAAGAAATTGTTTTTCCTAAGTGATTAACTGAGGGAAAGCGAGGGGAAACCTTGTATTAAGCAGGTGTTTCCCTTTTTCTTTTTTTTCCCCAAGTTGTGTGTGCTGCATACGGTATTGCTCTGTGAATAATTCACATCAAATCCAATCATTTTCACAAAAAAAGCATGAGAGGGCACTGCAGTGAGTTCTCCTGGATTAATTTCCACCTTGGGTGTAAAAAATACATGTGGGCAAACCTAGGTCGGGGTGAAATTCTTGGAAGAGAATCCATTAATTTAAAAATTTCATCCAACTCTTTAAAAAAATATAATGCACCAGAAGGGATTTTGTGGAAAGGAGGACAGACGGGGTTTTTTGTAGGTAGGGCAGCGAGTGGATTGGAGACCCTTAGAAGAAATTGTTTACTCAGTGAAGAGGGCTGCTTCTGATCCTGGAGGAAATTACTCAGTTGTGCTAGAAGAGGGAATCAATATGCACACGTGTCTGTGACAGTGAGGGAGCAGGGTAGAAGTATCTAGATGCATGCGCTCTGCAAAATACTGTATTTTCCTCTCTGCGGGGAAACAACATTGTGGGTCACTAAAGCAAATGTAAAATAAGAGGTTGAAATGCGTATAAACAAAGCATCAAAAGCTACCAAAGCGCCTGAGAGATCCTTGTCCTTGTTACAGGTATTTGTGCCCTGAGACATGGAGGTCTGAGTCATTTTTCCTTCCTCATATAATCATTCATTTTTTCTTTGCCTTTTGCTTTCTCTTGTCAGGGTACAGGGGTTACAGGCCACAAGCCCTCTACACCCCAACAAAATCCCAAGCACAGTATGAAATACATAAAAGGAAAATACCATGGAACCCTCTTAAACTGTTAAATGCATAAAAATCTCATGTACCACATGGCAAAATATAATGAGAACTGGAGCTGTTAAACGAATAAAGCTGTTAAAAGCATAATGCCACTTGGCACAACTACTGTGCATTTAACGGTTTTCCACTGTGTAATAAATGACATATGTGGTAAACGTGCAGTAAATATAAAAACTGCACAATTGATTTTGCAAACGTGCCCCTTATTCTTTACTCCATGCAGATATCAAAGTTCCACCCAGAATCCGGACTGGACAGCTTTTAATAAGGAGTGTTTAACGCAGACTGAACGCCAACCTCGCTGAGGTTTGGCTTAAAATTGCCTGCAAGCTTGCTGTCATTATACCCAGAGGCTTCTTGAAATAGAGAGGGACTGAACCACCCAACAATAATTTGGGTGGCTCACCAGCTTTAGTCTGCGCCAGCTTGAGCATGCTTCTCTGGCGGCACCGCGCACCAGCACCAAAACAAAAATAAGCTCCGTAGTCTTTCACGTGGAAAAAGAGCGGGGCGGGTTTTGAAACCCGATGCAGAAGGTTGAGAACGGGGCCCATGACGTTCGGGTTTGAAGCGAAGTCACCGCGCGCAAAGGTTTTGCTTTTCCAGGGCGTGAAGAAGCGTTTCGACGTTCCTTTTGTTTTGCAGCCCTGCCAAAGCCATGCTGGCTCCCCGAGGTGACCGTGCTGAGACATCATACGAGGCGCAGGAAGACGGGGACAGAGAAGCCGTAGCCAGGAGCCGTAGGGTTGTGGGGCAGAAGAGAGAGAGAGTTTGAAAGAGGGGAGAAAAGAGCTAGTCTGAGGGTTTGCTTGGACTCCCCGCCAAGGTTCGTTCACTTGCTGTTCTCCACAGGCCTGGCTTGCATTGCATTGGCTTCCTCTATTATTCCCTCACCCCAGACTACTGAGAGGCTTCCAGTTTGCTAACAAGGCATGTGTTATGTTGGGCGCTGCTGTTCTGTCAACAGCAATCCACGGTGCTGTGAGATCTTCACAGTTTTAGCAGCCAGTGAATCTCCGACAGGGCTGTTTTGACATTTTATACGCAGGGCTGTATGTCGTGTACCCGAGAGAGCATCCAGAGCCAAGGGAGGCCTTGTTTCATCTCTGTGTGTACAGGAAGAGGGGTGCCCACCGAGAGCAGCTGTTGCAAGCAGCATCCACTCCACTAGTGGAGCTAATTGACCTCTGATTTAGCAAGTAGCCATCTTTATTCTTAAGTCACGTCAGAGTCTCAGTTCAGCAGATAAAGGGAAAGGGCAGCTGCTGGAAACTGAGCTTACAAATCACAGAGCTCCCAAGTCAACATAAATGCAAGGAACCCTACAGAGGTACCAAGGTGGTGTGGTGAGACTTCTTTAAGGGAATCCACCTTCATAATCAGATCTCAAGCCATTCATTTAGACTTTGATGTGTTCATCACTTACCTTAATATGCATTTTGTTCCTTGAAGCTTACACCTAGACATTTTTAGTCTAGTCTGCAAAGTGCTGTGCATCCCTTTGTATTTTCGAAGGCAGCACGAGCTGTGAGGGGCTCAATGCCCTCCGAACACAGCCCGAAGCTGTCAGCCCGTTTCAGTTGCCAGCTGTTAGTGATGTGCCCGCAGGACAGCGTGCTTCTCTGGGGATGCCGCCTGCTAGTGCCCCTTGTCCCTTAAACAGCTGAATCTGGGACTGCTCTTACCACATTGAGAGCATTTCTGAATGTGGCCAGAATACCAGGACTAGGTTTCCCGTCTGCGCTTTGGGCTCTCCTGGTTATATTTAATTCACAAGGAGAAGGGTTTGCAGTGTGCCGTTTCAGAGAGGTTTGGGTGGCCTGTGTGTCTCCAGAGCTGGGCAGCAGGGTAGGCAGAGACTTTGACCTTGGGTTGCTGCAGGTTCGGACTGCCAGTCCTGGAAAGTGGCTTCTACATCCAGTTCTGCAGCTGCTCAGCAGTACGACTTCAGGAAAACCGTTTCCCCTGTGACCATGTGCCAGCACTTCTGTAATGCTGCGCAGCATCGTCACGCCTCCGACCTCTGCCAGGGAGGGTCCTCGCAGAGGCTGTGCTGTGCTGTGCTGAGTAGGTGTTTTGTTTCTTAGTCTCTGCAAAATGAGTTTAGGAACGTAGTTTTGTTAGTAACAAATGGTCACTATCAAAATAAGTAGCGGGCATAGCTGGCTGGAGCCCCGAGGGCGGGCAAAATCTGTATGAGCGTGGAGACCCGACTCGCCTTAGTCCAGCTGGGGCGCTGTGGGGAAGCAGGGCACATGCTGCTGGGGAGCTGCGGGGCTAATGGAGGGGCCTGACCTTCAGCATTCCAGTGGAAACAAAAAATAAACCCTTGAAACTGAAATTCTTCCTCAAGGGACTGGAATTTGTTCCAGTTGCATCACAGTAAGGCGAGAGAGACCCCATGGAGCAACGTTGGAAAAAGCGTTAAGCTGGCAAAGCTCAGCCTCCAGCTTGTGTCTTTGCCCTCTTTAAAAATGAACAAACGAAAAATAAGCTTAAACAGGGGGTGGAGGCCAGGGCAGAAAAGCCCCTTCGGCAGAGGCCCTCTGGTTAAGAGGAACCCAGGATTAGGGATGGCAATTGCTACAACAGTTCCTCGCCTTTCCGCTGACTTTTCCTGTTGGGATCCCCGCCAGGATTGTCTGGGAGGCTGTTCTGCTTGCTGGATCTCAGCAACATGGCCACCTGCCTGTGCCTTCCCCTCCTGCCCTGTGCTCCGAGAAGAAAACAGAGGTGCTGTGAGAGGGATGAACTGTGTCCCTCTCGGGCAGGGTTAGCTCTAGAAACCCGTTGATGTGTCCTTCCCTTCCAGTTTATATTCCCTGATTTGATATGATGGGATGCCTTCTCTCCCCCTTTTAGCTTATAATGGGTATTTTCTGTGCCCTTAAACTAATTAGCTTCCAGTGATGATGAACAAGAGCTAGAAGAAACAGCTGGTGAAGATGCATAGCGTATATAGTGTGTGCTGTGGGGCGCTTCTCACTGCTGTAGCGTTTCGTTGCCTTTATGATGGTGTGAATCTCCACAGCTGGGGCATATCCTTTTTGCTGGTATTTTGATGTTCTTGTTAGATATGGAGGAAATACGGAAAGACATTTCTCTCCTTGACCGAACTTAAAATTTCTCTGAAGTACTTTTGGACGTTCGCTGCGTTTTTACAGGCTTCTCCGTGCTGTCGCGGTGTGGCCTCCGCCCTGGCCAGCCCTTGCAGCAGAGCACTAGCCTGTGGGCAGCAAAGGGAAGCGAGGACGGCTGTGGAGCTGCTCGGGCAACCCTGGGAGCTGATGGCGGGCTGCTTGCCCCAGACACAAGCCCATACTTCCTCTCCAGCCCAGGGAAAAGCTAGTTGGAACTTGGCAGGCTGGAAATATCCTCCATGCAACAGCATCCTGCCCTCCGAGGCTGACAGCTGCCACTCGGTGTTCCCATGGATCCGAGATACGTCAGGGTTGGCGTACCTCATTCGCGTTTTTTGTCTTGGTTTCCCATTTTATAAGGCGGATGAGAAACTGGCCCTCGTGGAAGTGCTTTGCATTTTGCCTTGAGTTTCTGGGGGAAGAAAAGTACAGAGCATTTCAGAAAATCCAGACTGTTGAGTGCTTAACCTTGAACTGTATCAAAATGCTCCCAAGTAAAGCTGCTCAGGTTCGGTCCCCCTCCCCCGGCCCTCATCAAGAATTCATTGAAGCCATGACAGAACTCTCCATTACAGTTAGTCTTTTATCCATTTCAGCTTTCTTGATTAGGTTATCTTGAATCATTAGGGGGTTTATTTATTTTAATAGACACTTATTGGATTCATGGAAAGAGAGTTTGGTGACTAAGGAACAAGAGCTGAATATCATCTGGCTCATTTTGCACTGCAGAGAGCCCCAGACTGAGCCGAGGGGAGGAGAGGCTGAGGAAGTTTGTCCCGAGGACTCCTGTGACCCCAGGTAGAAAGGGAGCTTTCTCTGGGGAACGCAGCGTTTCTCCCCTAGTCTTTCAAGGCTTGCGTCAATCATTGCTGCTTCTTTTTTCCTTTTGTCACATATGTTGACATTTTCTGCACTGATGATGTGGGTGAGGAAATGGCCTTTTACATTTATTTTTGAGATTTAGTCCTGAATCATTCTTACTAAAAACTCTTCGTTTGCCTACTCATGCTTTCAGTGGAGACCCTAGAAAATGTCAGCACGGAAAATGAACCGTATTATTATTAGTAGTATTAATTTCAGTGTAAGTGCAGGGAAGCACAAGGTCGGTTCAGTTGCAGTTTTATCCAGGCTCAAAGCACTTCGTGGTCCAGCCTGAGCAGAAAAGCTGGTCGTGACTCTGTCACTGTGGGCACCCAGCTGCCACCTCCTGCGGTGGCTTTCAGGAGAGATGCTGCTCCAAGTGTAAGTGCTGACCCGTAGCGTAACTGAGCCTGAGCTCCTCCCACGTGCCTCCTTGTCCTTTCTCAGAAATTTGGTCCTCGGCTGACTGGCCGCACGTCTGCAGATCTTCAGGAAGCAGTTTTGGGGGTGGGGATGTTTGTACATACATTCGCTTGAGGGCTGGAAAACCTGACCTTGTTGTAGTGTGGTCCCCCTGCTCCGGGGCGAGTCTGGCCAAAGCGAAGGAGGCGAGCTACCGAAAGGGGCTCGGGGATTGCTGCACCAGCGAACTGTCCCCCGAGGGGCTTTGAGTGCGCCAAGACTAATGCTTTGGTGTAGGAAGCACGCTGTTTCTTTAACAGCATAAAAGCACAATGGGAATGGCTGGCTTCCTGCAGATTTTTGTTGTTGTTTGCTTAGCTATGTGGAAATGTATTTGATTAGGAGACAGAGGGAGAGGTTAAAAATAGGACATTAATATGATATTATTTGTTTTATCAAATAAAATGCTTAGAAAATGTTTATCTTGTCTCACGAGAACAACAAAAATAGAGGCCAGCACTTCTCTGCAGCTCTCTTTAATGAGCTAAATTGGGCTGCATTCTTGATGCCTCTAGAAGTTTTGGGGTGAAACGAAGGAAGTTCTGAGCAGGATTCCGCATAACCACAAGCACTGGGTGTGCCTGACTGTAGAGCCAAAAGCATCCTTTAATTGTGCTGTTGTTCCTTCTCTTATTTTTAATGGGAGACATTCCCATTTGAAGAACCGTAGAAGCTGACGCCAGGGGCCGGATCCTGCCACCCGTGTCGACACTGGTGCGCGTCCGTCTCTGGGGGTGGCAGTCGTGGCCATTTGTGCAGCCGAGCGAGCCCCGCCATGGGCAGGGGAGGCAGGGTCAGAAGCCGCCTGTCATGATGGGTCTGGGGAAGGGTGGGTTGGTTGTTAGGTTTTCCAGATACGTTTGCAGGAGTTGGATTTTACTTGGGATGCAGCGAGCTCAGACGTTGTGGATGAGTGGGGGGAAAAGGTGGTGAGATAGCATCTCCTTCCTCACTTGTCCTTCTTCGTGCCAGTAAACGTAGCTGTAGATGAGACTTCACTGTGAATGGCTGCAGCTCCAAGAATTTATGTATGTTAGCGTTTCTTAAATGAAATAATTCTCCTGGAAGGCTCTGTGTAACATACACAGACCCAAAGAAATAAATAACAGAAAATAAAAAAAAATTTGCAACCAAAAAACCCCAAGTCAAGATTTTTAACGGAAAAAGGAGATTTGCGTATTAATAATTCATGAGTTCTCATTGAACATGCACGAAGAAACGGTGCTATTCAATAGAGAATACTGTCATCTGTCACTGTTTTATTTGACATTTACACTTTTTTTTTTACTCTTTTTTTTTTTTTTTGCCTAGTACTGCAAAACTTTCTTGGATGGCGTGCTAAGATTATTTAAATAAATAATTAAGAAAAAAAAAAGTCGATGCAGACTTTTCATCTGTGCATGAGGAAGGCAGTTCCTCGCAATCATAAAGAATGTGTGAGCGAGCTGCAGCTCTGTGTTCTCTCACGTATTAGCCCAAGCTATTGCCTAAGAACCAACCCCATAGATGGACAGAGAGGGTCATGAATGGACGGGGGGAGAGTCCGAATGCTCGAATAGGTACAGGGAAGGATAGGAAAAGAGCAGCGAGGGGACAGATTTGATGCAGATGAGCGTACACATGCGCGCAGCGGGTGCGCGTGGGGCGGGGGGGTGAGCGAATAATGGCTGTTGTGAAGAAAGCTGCCACAAATACGTTGCCGTCAATGGTGCAAAAATAAATATTTATAAATGGTGTTGGGGGAGATCCAGTCCCGCACGACGCGAGAGAAGACGGGGCGTTTAGCACAATGACAATTCGGAGTTAGGCGCACCTTGCAATTTCTTGCTAATATCGGGCTCGTGAAAGTCTTTCTGCTCTGTAGGTTAGTTATTATTTATAAAAATCACAGAACCAGCTGATACATTCATAAGCTAATTATTGTAGCAGCTGGGTACACATGGTGCAATATGTCTGAGGCTGTGAAGTATCACAGATTTCTTGGGGCCTGCTGTGGTGGGGGTGTGCTGTTGAAGGCTAGATCCCTTAATCTGATCAGCCAAGCAAATACTTGGTGGGGAAACTGGATTAATATCTCTCTAAATACCACGGATGCGCTTCACCTTCAGAACCAGGCTCCTTTAAACGTGCCATTAGCTTATCTCCCTCGGGAAATGGAGAAGTTCTCAGGTGTCCTCAGGATGGCGGGGTCTTTGCCTGATGCCTGTCTTTGCCAGAAATTAATTTGGTTTGCTCGTGTCTGCACACATGGTCACACTGCAGTCTAATCTTTTCCCTAATAGCTCCAAGGTCAGGACCTCGCATGTTGCCAGGCAAATTGAGCGCTATCCTTCTTAAAGACTAATGGCAGCGAGCGCCTAGTCCGTAATGAGGCCTGTAGTGTTGCTCTAAGTGATTGTAATGAGCGCTGATTATAACGGGACAGATAAATCACCGGGCAGCAGTCGCCATCGGGCTAGCGGGGCCGGCTCGGGGCAGAGGAGGTGGCCCTGCTGAGCTGGGCATCGCCGGCACCCCCAGCCCTGGAGAGACCCTCAGGCTGCCCCAAGCTGGGCTCCCCCTCCACCAGGGGCAGGGGTTGGTGTGTATTTTCTCTTAAAGGGTGGGTCTTGGTAGCACAGCATCCCTCGGGAGATGTTAAACGTACCTGCTTGGAACATGTTGAAAGAGTTCAGGTGGAGACTTACTCAGATCACTGAAAACGGGGAGAAACGGGAGCTCATTTTTTTCCCCACAGATGGTTTGTTTTCCATTTCAGAAATTATTTCCTTTGTACGGAGGAACCCCTGAGAGGATGCCATGGAGCTGGGAGATTTTCTTCCTGTCTTTTCTCTAAAAGAGTGAAAGTTTGGGGGGATTTCTGAGCAGAGGAAAAGGAAAGAGGAGAACTAAGGGTAAGGGAAGTGGCCAAACCACAATAAAATGCAGACATCACCTGGCTGAGAGATCACCCAAATAGTGGTCAAAATAGTTGAAAATATAATACAGATTTTTTTTTTCCTTAAGTAAATGATTAGATATCTTGTTTTCATCCTTGCCCCCCCCCCCCCCCCCCCCCCAGTTTATTGCAAGAAAAGATCAGGTCTGCACAAATGTGGCCTCTCACTTGTAAAAACAAGGCAGTGTTGTGTTACAGATTAGTTTATAAATCCCTGGTGGCTTCACAGTTCAGTGCCTACAGCTGCTGCAGATGGGCCTGGGTTTTTGTCTCTTCGCTGTGCTGCAGCCGGCAGTTGAAGGAGAAAATGGAATGATCAGGTTATTAACATGTAGGCCGTGAGGAAGAGGCTGCACAATGAGAACAGCTGGTGTTGCTGTCTTGGCTGATGCAGCGGAGATAATCAAATCTTGCCTTTTTGGGGGGGGCGAAGGCAGAAGACACAGTGGAGAGTAAGACAAACAACAGCTTATGATATTATATACGGGGTTTAGAGTGCACGGTAGAAGTTGTCAATGGCTTACAAGTTGTTACACAAAAGCAATGCCGAAAAAAAACCCAGCACGTGGGCCGGTAATGAACCCCCCGGCTGTTCATCTTGCGCTAGCCGCCGCTCAGAAAAGTACCGTTTTGGCTACTTCTCCTACCGAACATTTTCAACATTGATCAAGCTATCTTTTAGGTATTGTAAGGTGCCTGTCAAAATGGTGTCAAAATGCTGAGCTGGAGCTCGAAAATGATGGGTTATAAAGCTACTAGGTAAAATATTTTGACAGGAGTCAGTAAGGCGCGTTGACAGCATCCTCAGCATTATCTTCTCATATTCTGTCATTTGCCTTGCCTCTCCCCGCGCAGGCACAGGAGGGGAGTTGCTGTCCCCAGCCCCGGGCAGGGATGGCTGCTGGCAGGCAGAGGGGCTGGCTGTGTGCCCCCCACCCCAGGCAGGTCCAGCAACAGCCGCAGCCCCTGGGACCCTCAGCGTGCGGGTTGTTAGCAAGTCTCGGGGGTTATGTCTCCTTTTCTCTCGCCTGGCAAAGAAATAAAGGGGCTCTGAAGCAGAAGTGGAGATGCACCTTTATTTCAGCTCTGGTTTTCTATGGGGAAAACATTTACATCCGAGCGTTTAAAACATGGTATGGTTATGACAGGGGGCAAGATGCTGTGCCTCCTGGCTCCTATTAAGCACTGCTGGTTTTGTCTCTTTCTTCAACTTGGAAGAAATCTAGTCTATCAAGGATTTGTTGAGCCCCAAAGGCAGCTGAGAGCAGGAGGTGTTCTGTGTGAGAGGAGAGCAGCTAAACTTGCAGCACGGAGCTGTAAGTCCACCTGACCTTCCACTCCCACCTGGTTGCTCAGTGAATTAACTGTGCTGACCCTCCTGTTGCAGGGCTGGCTGTGTGAGCTGCTTCGTTGGAAAGAAAACCCAAGTCCGGAAAACCGCACCCTCTGGGAGAACCTCTGCACCATTCGCCGCTTCCTGAACCTTCCGCAGCACGAGAGGGACGTCATCTACGAGGAGGAGTCCCGACATCACCACAGTGAGCGCATGCAGCACGTCGTCCAGCTCACTCCCGAGCCCGTGCAGGTCAGATCGCTGGCTTCCTTCTTGGGGCATCTTGGGGGGGAAACCGCTGCCAGGTATTCTGCCCAGGTATTCTCTGGGTTGAGAAACACCAGTTTTCATCTGCCTGTAGTGCCCCGTGCAAGCCGTAGCTCCCAAGTTCAGAGCTCACTCTGTGTGTGTTGCTGCACCTGTGCGAGTGTGCGCAGGGTTGTGTCGGTGATTGAAGAGAAGGGATGTGACAATCCAAGCCACTGGTAACATCCAGGTCAGTAGTAGCGATGTTACGGAGCTCTCTTGCTGTCAGTAGTTTTGCTGTGCCTGGAACACAATTTAGCTGTCTGAAGCTGCTGACATTTAGAGGAGTAGAGGTGTGTTCCTCAGCAGCAGCAAGAAGTGTGTGGTAACTACGGAAGCAAAACAGGAGTAGGGCCTTGGTCACTTGCTCCTTTGCACAGAACCTGAGCTCCCCTGTTGCCCAGTGTCTAATGGTGGCCAGCAGGCAACTGCCGACGTGCATTGGCTTTGGTTTGAAGGAGCCACTTCAGGAAAAGTAGGAAGGTGGGAGAGGAAGGTTGTTCGTGTAACACAAGGGTTTTGAAGAGTGTGACATGGAGGAAGTGTTTTTTATATATTCACTGAAACTTAAAAGTACTTTGTAAATGACCATGATGAGTATTTTGCAGAGAACAGGCCTTCATTTCACCACCGCCTCAGGATTGTTTTGCTCTTCTCCACAACCTCTATGACTAGTATGAGTTTGTGGTTTGTGCACCTTTGTTGTATCCTTGTCTTCAGTCTTAACAGAATGAGAAATAAATACAAATATGTAGGGAAATTTACGTGTAGGGAAAATTACGTGAAAATACTACAAGATTTTTCATTTTTGCAGTTCCAGCTTCAGTCAGAAGATAGTATCAGCCTTACTTGTGTTCCTACTAACTACCAATACGTGTCGCAAACCCAGACCTGCAGATGTCCAAGAGAGGCTCAGGAGATGTTTTTTCAAACTGAAAAGCTGAGGCAACACCTTCCAGAGCCAACCATCCTTTTGGCTTGCACTGGCATTAGGTGCCACTCACCTGATCTGTTGGTGACCGCTCTCAGAGAGTCCTGCATGCCACGTTTCCCTCTGATAACCTCACAGCTCCTTCTCCCACCTTTGCTCTCCCCGTTGTCATTTGGTGACGGCTTGCGCTGCTTCGCTACCCTTGCTGTGAACCTTGGCACTCAGCCTCTATTCTTTGTCGCCGCTCTTGTTCTGCTGCTGCTGGCACTGCTGCCAGCTATCTAGTCACCTTTTTCCAGAGGCGAGAGGTTTTTCTGTCGTATGGTCCTGCCACTTCTGAGACACGTTGGTCTCACCCAGGTTAATTATTACCTAGTTCTGTCTCCTCTGTCTCTTCTGCTACCGACTTCCTCGTTGCTTTCTGTTCGGTCTTTGCCTGGAATTAAAAATGCATTTCCTGGAGTTTGGCTTCTCAGACCCAGGAGGCAGAGGAAGTGTTCAAAGAAATTAATGTTGCAAGTGGTGTCTTCTGCGTCTCCAAAAGTTTGTGAGCTCTTGGAGGCAGGGAGCTACAAAAGGGTGAAGGGCTGAGCTAACATGGGAGGGCAACCAGACCTGTGTAGATTTGAACATATTAACCCACTTCTGGTGCTCACAGCAAGTAGGAATATCTTCTCTAAGGGACAGTTTGAAGCAAAGGTTTCCCTGAGCTCTTGTGGGTGACCTTGATCATTAGCCTACTTTCCAAAGCCTTCTGCACATCGCTTTTCTGCATCGTACCGGTTGGCTCTTGTGAGTGACATGTTACACTGCGTTGGAATGTGATGCATTTGTATTTGTCAGCAAGTTACAAAGCCATGGATTAATTATTTATTACAGTCAAAATATGAAAAATGAAGAAAAATAAACGGAACCAGCTGGCGACTACGTACAGCAAAACTCTGGAGACCCTGGTATGCAGTTGATACAGTAGGCTTGTGTTTTGGGGGTGCTGCATTTCAAAGCTATGTTTGCCCATCCAAAAACCCCAGCAGGTTTCCGAGTGGCAGCCTACCAGTGCGAGACACGGGAGGCTTGCTGTCCACCTGCTCCTTACTGTCAGAAGATACCCTGCACCAAGCAGTTTTTGTGTAGTTTTTGGTCTCTGGGACTTGAATTGTTTCAAGCAGCAAGGTTTGTTTTCTGGCGTTGCTGCGAGGGTCACTATTAGGTAATTAGCCATGAAGAATCCATGACAGCAGGCAGAGATGTAAAGCTGAGGCCCTCGCACTTGCGGTCGTTGGAGATTTTGTGACACTTTACATAAGGGTAGGGGTCTTGGACCCCGCTCCTGGCCGAATTCCAGGCCAAGTAATTACATTCTGCCTATCTGAAATTCCCCCTGTAGCGTCAAGTGGGAAAGCAGCTCTCATTTCCTCCTCAGAGCAGTGACGGGTGCGGAATGTCTGTCGTGGTGCCCGGCTGTGTTTTAGCAGGGGGTGCAAACATCCAAGAGCTGCAGTCACTGACCTACTTTGCTTTGTAGGCTTTGCTAGTGAAAAGCACGCTGTAAGCCAAGCCCTTACCTGTCGAGGTGACAGTCCTTTGCAGAAGAGGCGAGCAGCAGGTGCAGTGCTGTGACACGGTGGAGGCAGGAGGCTCTCGCCTCAGCTCTCCCTCTGCCCACCCTTTCTTTCCCTCCGTTCTGATGGATTCGGTCTACAGTAACTTGTGGCTGATGCTCCAGTCTCCTGTTCCTCCAGCTGTGGAACTGGGAGAGCCTAAAAACAGGCTGGCTCGTGCTGCTGCCAGAGCTCCCTGCCACCACCAGTGAGCCCTCGGGCCTGGGGACACCCCTCTGTCAGACTGAACAACTTGGAAAAAGAAAATTATTTTTTTATTATTTTTTCTTTTTTCAAAAGAAGATCCTGGCTATGATCACCGGAGGCATGACCAGGCACAAGATAATGGATAAATAAATAAGTCTCGCCATTTTCCCTGGCATGGCTACTTGGAAATGGCAAAGATTTCCTGGTGGTGTTGGTGGTGGGTTTCATGTAGTGCTGGTTGCAGAATTGGGCGTCAGCCCAAGGCCAGGTGTGGTTTCTGTCCCCACAGGGCACGCTGCGCGCAGTGGGACAGCTGTTGCGGTGCTGCAGGACGTCAGCTGGACACAGCTCCGCTCTTCAGACGGAAGGGATTGCTGTTTCTTTTCTGGGAGGTTCTTGCCCTCTGTTCGGCTTTACCAGCCTGTACCTCACTGCTTAACTCTAGGTTCAGGGCTTCAAAAGAAACATTTTCATTTTTTCTCTCTTCCATTAAATTTTTCCCATCAGCCATATGTAAAAGTCCATTTAATCAAATATTTTTCTGTTTCTGAAATGAAAAATGTCCATAGTGGAAGCTCGTCGCACGAGAAATTCCTCCCTGTGCACTTGATTTATTTGTTATTGTGCTGGGGAGTCATAAAATGTGAGCCCTGTGGAGCTGTGTGACATGGCTGTGTTCTCTGGCAGCGTTGGGCGTGACCATATGGACGTGCCGGCGTGCAGATTTTTCTTCCACATGCTGGTTGCAGAGCATCCACGCTACACCTACATGTTGCTGTGCGCGAACGCCGAGCTGTCCACAGCCACTCACTTGGTTTTTAAGGAGACTCAGGTGTGCGCTAAGTTCTCCCTCTCATTCTGTGCAGCAGAATTGGGCTGCTCTAGGATGGAGGGAAGACCTGTGAGCTCCTTGCTCGCCGGACACCTCCTGTCATTGCATGTCGATGTGGTTTAGTGTGGACCTGGCATCGCTAGCTTAACGGTTGGACTCGACGATCTTGAAGGTCTTTTCCAACCTAAGCAGTTCTTTAATCTCTGATGCACAGAGTGCTTGACCCACAGCTCAAGGTTAGATTTTTTTTCTCCTCTTCCACCACCATCAGGTGAGAGATCCTGGCCAGCCCTTTGGCCCGGCTCTTGCGTGGGTCTGTTGGGCAGGCTGCAGCAAGCAGTCCTCATGCTCTTCTGTCCGGCTTCCCGCGGAGCTGCGAGTACCCTGTCTTCCTTTCCATCCCTCGCCGCATCCCACCGTTCCCGGGCTGGTGGCTGGCATTGGACCTTTTTGGAGCGTTAATGCTGAGCAGAGCCCTGGGCCGCTTCCCTTTGCCAGTTCAGTGTTTGTTGCAGGCGTGCTGGGACACAGTAAATCTAATTTCTCTCCCTTCTCCCACTGTTCGTCTGCTGTGTCCAAGATGACCACTCCAGAGAATAACCGTCTTGCCTGGCACTTTAATATAGTGCTAATTCATTGTTAATTGCTGGGGCAGAGAAACCTGGCTCGGTTGGGAGAACGATGAATCAAGCTGTTATCTCTGGAGTGTTTGGGTGAATAAGCGAGTTCTCTGGAGTAATGAGCCCACCACCACAGCGAAGTACTTGCTACTGAGAGAGTGAGGAAAGCTTACCTTCCCTCTTCTGCCTGGGCTGACAGATAGATCTGCTGAAGCTGATAGGTACATATTGATTTAAGAGCAGTCAGATGTTGACTTTAAAGAAACAGGAACGGTTTTCCACAGACTTTCTGATACACTTCTGTCACTTTTCTAAAATGACATCCCTCCGCCCTTTTTTTCTCAGAAGCTTTGATTTAGACAAATGTGGCAATTTATAATAGTTCAGATCATAAATCATGGAGGAACATTTAGTAAATAAAAGAAGGCATGGCAGAAAGCTGTAGGAAAGCTCTTTTGTATTGTGTGTTCACTGCAAACATTGTGGTCTCTCTTTAAGTATGCGGAAAACAACGTACCACAGAAGTAAATGAAATACTAATTTTGTCATTTTGTGAGGGATGGAAGGGAACAAATATTTTAGAAATTACAATGAAATACAAAACAGCAGAACATGGAGCCCTTGTAAAAATGGGTCAAGGCAAGTGGCGATGGCAATCCAATGAAACTAATTTCGTATTCTCTTTCTAGAAGTAATAAAGAGGGGAATGAACACCACAGTAGTGCTTCCTAATGAAATATCTGATTCTAACAACATCCTGGAGTTCATGGGTCATGCAATTCATTGCGTGCAGATGGAAAAAACAGGGAGACTTAAAATTGCTTTTCTTAAAAAATAATATTAATTAATAATACTTAGGCAATCACAGATGATGAGTGAAGCAAAACTGTTTTATTCCATAGGGGAACATGGTGTGCTGAGTGATCTATAGGATGATGTGCATAGTGAGTTTTTTCCTTGTTTGTGTGGGTTACAGCAGGACATTGCACATGCTGGAAATCTGGATGGAGTTGTTTGAGAGATTTGGACAAAAACTACTTTCCCAAAGCATTCTAGCTCTCTGACTTTGGTGCTCACTGGTTTATTGCGACATTTTTGTTGTGTTTTATGTGGAAATGATGTGCCCAGTGCCCTGCGATTCGTCCTTGATGGCTGCAACTTGATAGCTTTGCTTTTTTTGATCATTTCTCTGCACCAAAAGACAGACCATAGATGGACACCCATTGCTTTTTGATTCCCCCGCCTCCTTATTCCACGCCCGGATGTGATGTCTCGCAAGACTGGCGAGACCACTTGAGCTCTTGCTGAGCTCAAGCCAGGATGGGCTTGTAGAGGTACCTGTATCAGAGCTTTATTCATTCCACTCAAAACACTCAGAGCTTTAGTTAGGGTGGGTTACAGCTGGAGTGTTTATCTTATCTTTGGTTTATAACTACAGAGGGAAATGCATATGCAGTATGAAGCTGAAGGCAATATGTAGTGCAAACACCACTTATGGTGCATTTTTCTCTATCATGTGTGTGTGGCTGCTTTAGGGTGGGGGCGAGGGACTCTTTTTGAAGAAAGCAGTACGTGCAAAACTCTCAGAAGGCTCCTCCTTCCGAACTGCTCTTTCACGTTGCTCTAGTACCCGTGGCAGCCCGATACACTGCGTTTGGGAACAAAAGGTGTGGCTGTGTGCTCTGGTTCACCATCCTTTCGGTGCGTGCCGTTGTCCTTACGGGTGACGATCACTCAGGAGCCCTGCGTGAGACAACAGGAGCACATAGCGGACAGCGAGCCCCTTGCACTTGACTCGGAGGTGTCCAGCAGAGCTACTGTGATTGATGGTTCTCACAATTGCAGTGGAAAGCTGCTGAGCTCTGACTGCTGCAGCCAGACCTGCCTACTGCGCCTCCTCAGCTGCTTCTGGTTAGTGCGGGTATCTAATGTGGCTGAAGAGTGCTGCTGATTTTTATTAACTTTAAGCCTGTGATTCCCCTTGAAATGATAGTGGGTGAGCGTACTTGCAATTAAAGCAAAACTGCTTCTGTTCTGAAATTAGTTTAGGTTTAGTACTGTTCCATTTAACCCTAGAAATGGGGGATCGAGTGAAGTGGATAGTGTCATTTTTTTCCTGAGGTGGCAAGTTTAGTCTTGCCAAAGTAGCGCATCCTTTCTGTGTTTTTTCTGACTCCTGCTAACAAACAGTCTTCACTGGGTCCGGGATCACCTGAGGACAGGACAGGAGCGAGGTGGGATTCTTAAGCAAGGGAGCCCTGAGAGCGCTGCTGGTGTTTTTCTCCACCAGCTCTTTACAAGGAAGAGGACTGTGAGGGTGCTGGCAGCGCGGCGAAGGCCAAGGAGGGCGCTGGAACCTGGATGTGAGGATTTAGCACTGCAGAGGCTTGACCGTGACCAGCAGGCTTGTGGTTTGTGCTGTTGGGGCTCCGAGATGTCGTCCTTTTAGCAAATGATGTCACTGTAGCTCCGGGCCCCTGTCGTCTCACCCTGTTGGCTTGCGCACACAATTTGACCAGATTTAGCCCTCATTTCTTGCAATCTTGGCCCGCTCATAAATGCTAAGCTGCCAGGGTTGTAAGGAGTCACAGTAGGTTGAGGATGAGCAAACATCTAGAGCAAGTTTACTAAAGCTCTTTAAATTCATGTAACCTTTGAAGCTTGCCGGCTGGCAGCAGGCAAATCCTGAAGGCTGAAAAGCCGCTAGATGAGCCTCGGTTCCATTTGTGTTTGAAAATTTTTCCAGTTAAAAATATTTCTCTTTTTAATTTCATTTCAATGCTCCCTAAGTATTCCCTATCCCTCCCACTTGGACATAAAGGGCTTTAGAGATGTATAAGAGGCTACTGGCCCATTTCAAGTTTTTGTTCTCGAGCTCCTTGCAGAACTCTTAGGATGAAGTTAGAGCCCTGGATCGTTGCAGCTGGCTTTTCCCTGCAGACAGGCAATAGGAAAAGTTACATGGCAATGGAAATAGGATTGTATTTTGCTGGCAGGGCATGTGGCTCTGCTCGTCCGCCAAAAATCTCTTGAGCACGAGCGAGATGCTCTTCCTCCCGTGTTGCAGAGCATTGGAAATTGGACAGCTTCTGGTCAGTGCTGGAAGTTAAACTGTGACAGAGCAGGCCATAGATGCTCTGTCTCCTTGCCCCAGGCTTTTTGAAAATTCATTGGTGTGGACTTTTTTTTCCTTCTTTTTTTTTTTTTCTGTTGGAATGGTTGGAAATACCCGGAGACTGTAATCTGGTTTGTTTTCAGGGTTAGTGTGCTGTATATGTTTTTCTATGTTTGTATGAACTTTTACAGGAATTGTAGAATGAAGTGGGAAATGTTTGTGTGTGTGTGCACTATTCTCACACATCGAGTATCCAGAAGTACAGTAGCACATATTTTTTCTCACAGTCATCTATGCTTACAGCGTTTCAAAGAATATTCCAAAATATCTTGGCACAGACAAAGCGAAGCTGTTTGCAAGATCCCTAGCTGTGGAACAACAAAGGCTACATTCTCAACACACATCACACATGACTTTAATAAAAGTCTTGAACAAAATTCAGATAATGTATTTAGAAAATTGAGCTTCACCATCTATGATGCTACTCACATTGTGAGAGGAAGTAGGGGTCCCCTTGTGCCTCCTTTGCAATGTCGGTTCCTCTGGTTCTACTCACTTCTTCATGTTTCACATTAGAAAGTAAAAATCTTAAATACAAACAAATACATTTTAAACCCGGTAATTTGGGATTAACTCACATCATGGTGCCTGACTTAAGAGGGACTCGGTGTTCAGAAACCAAGGAGTACAGGCATGTATAAGGTGTTCTGGTGGAGCATTCCAAAGTTTGAAACATCTAAAGTCGTTATTAACCTCTTGCCGTTACATATGGCAAAAAGGATGTGGTAAATCACAGAACGTATCCTGGGTATTACAGCCCCAGCCATCTCATTAACTTAGTGTCAAAAAACATTCCTCGGTTTCCAGTTTGGACTATATATAGTTTTATGCTGTTTGTGCCATCAATAATACAACGTCGCGTTGACACCCTCGAGTTTTCTAGTTGCGTCTTCTCAAATGTGTGGTTCGAATCTCCACGTCCAGCTCTAACTGGGCCGTGCCCCTTGGACGTGCTGTGCTTGAATCCGAGGCAGTGGGCGAGGAGGAGTGGGATGAGCCCTTCTTCCCTGCCCCGTGTCCCCTCGTGCTGTGTTGGAAGAACTGCGGTGGCAACAGCGAATCCACCCAGTCGTGGTGGAAAGAAAGAGACACACTGAAGTTTCCAGGACTCAGCAAGCCTCATAAAAAGATGCGTCTGGACAGCACTTCACTAGTTAAGTGCCAAGTTATTATTATTATTTATTATTTATTTCCTCTTCTATTTTTCCTTGTGCAGAACAAGCAGGAAATATCTTTGTTCTTTCATTTTAGAAGTCAAATAAATGTATTCCCTGCAGCATTTGAAATTTTAATAATCCATAATAAATAAAATCATATCTAATAACATAACTGCTTTCAATTGGCAACGCGATCTCCTAGATGCATTGCAATGGCAGAAACATAAATAGTTGCAGCCTCTGAAAGCCTACTTCCTATTTGCTAAATATACTTGGCTTGCTTTAAATTCCTTTGTGTGCAGTCATTAATACAATCCTCTTTGACAGCATTTAATTAAAGTGCTTTTCTCTATTAAATTCATTAAAACTTTTTTTTTTTAACGTACAACTGTTTCCCAGACACTGAATGTTCAGGACCTGTAGGCCTCTCTTTAAATAACTTCTCTCTCCTTGTTGTAAATTGTTAATTAAATTTAGCTTAGACTGTTTAAAGATGGCTTGGAAAAGAAAGCCAGATTTCAGGATATGGTCTCAATCATGTCTGATTTTTTTTGACACAGTTTTTTCCATGTCGTTATAGACTGCGTGTTATATTGTTTATGAATGTTGCTGTACTTTCAGCTGGAAGCAAGCAAAGAAATACCCTAAAAAGCTCATTTCCATCTCACTTCAAAACTGCCGTCTTTGTAGCGCAGTTTCTTAGCCTAAGAGTGCTCTCATGGGGGAGTAAGGAGGGAGGAGCAGTTTAGTATTAATAGATTATTGACAGTTTAATGTCTTGGCACCTAGACAGCCCATAAGGTATAATAAACAGGAAGCCATCTGATGTGGGCGCAGTCAATAGCATATTCAATCAGAACCTTTCAGTTAATTGCCGCTTGACCTCCCAGATTGCCTTTAAGTGAAACTGTCCCTGGCTCGGATCTTGTCTGGGTTTCAGGGTTCCGTTTCAGGACACGCTTGCTGCGTGGCAGCCTGGGCACGACGCGTTGCTGGAGCCGTGCGGAACGCGCGGACCCCAGCCCGGGCTGCCAGCCTGGATGGGGATGTGCCCAGGGGTGCAACCAGGCAGGGTGATAAAGGGGTCTGGGGGTGTTCTCAGAGAGGCAGAGCTGCTCCCTGGAGCGTTTTGGATGGATTTCAGTGCGGCTTCGGTGCCTGGGCAGGCACAGTGGCGTTGGCGAGAAAACCAGCACCGTGCCGCAGCCCGAGGTGGCTGCCCTGGCGCAGGGCTCAGCACCCCTGCCTTCGAGTGCAAACCAAGGCTCGTTTGGATTTTGCTTCCCTAATTTCTGTACTTAGTCATTCTAATTTTTTGGGACTCTGTATCTTGATGAGATCTGGATAAGCAGGCAGGAAACCACACGGGCGGTCCCTGACCCCAACTAACGAAACCATCTGCTTGCTTGGGGAGGGAACCTCCATGGAAATCTCTTCTAGCAAGTCTGCCGCCTTCGGGTTTTTCTTCCCTTCCCTCCAACTGTTGGCTTTGAGCGGGTGTGTTTTCCTTACGCGAGATCAGGGAGGGCCAGCTGCGGCAGCCCTGGGTTGCACAAGCGGGTCTGGATTTCCCGAGGGCAGCGAGGGAAATGCTTCTGTACCAGAGCGAGTTTCATTTACATTTCAGTCAGCCAGAAGTCTTTTTTTTTTGGTCCCTAGATCTTGTAGTGCTTGTGTCTTTTAGCCACCTATCATGCATTCAGACTGTGGTTTGCTGAAAAGAGTGTTATTACTTTTAATCTCTAACTTTTCCCCGGGTTTGATTCATTTCTGTGGTTCTCTTTGTCCCTCTGCGTCAACAGACTGCTTATGCCTTTTTAACAGCCCGATTAGCACCGGGGAAGCATTGCTGGCTTGGAGTAATGTTATTCCTGGTGTTCCCTTGTTTAAATGAGATGGGCAGCAAGGATGCTGCGTTGCTCTGCTTGAGATCCATTAAAGCCCAGCCCAGACCCAGATGCAGTCTGTAAATTTTTGGGGTTCACGCGTGTTGGAAAGGTGAGGGGGGAATTGTTTTGACATGATGCCCCCTTGCTGGAAAGATTGAAGGATAAGACAGGCTTGGAGTCGTTCTTTCTGGAGAGAACGGAACAAAACCATGGCGAGGTGGAACAGAGCCAAGGAAGAAATCCCAAGGTATGTGTGTGCCCCCGGGGCCATCAGCCGCCACACGCTCACTGCACTCCCAGGCGGCTCTGGCCAGAATATACTTTCTGGTTTTATCAGACTTACTGGCCAAGCTGCTAATCAGCGTTACGTAGACTGAAGGACTCCCACATGCAATAAAAACCATCAGCTTTATTGGATTTTGAGATAGGAAAGATTCGCATCCAGCTAAGACTGCGTTACATTTCATTCTTTCAGAGCCCCCATCAGTACAAACCCGTGTAAATACGACGGTGAAGGAGGTAGGTGGGTAGATGGATGGCTGTGAGTTTCTGTTCCTTGGGTGGCACAGCCTAGAGCTATAGAAGTGCTTGAGCTGAGTTTAAGGGGTTGCTGACATTTCTGAAATACTGAAAGGAAAAAAAAAATATGTTAATGCTTTTTAAATAATTATTTTCAGTTAAAATGGGGGGGGGGGGGGAAGAAAGGTTTGCGGCAGTTTGCAGTAACATAATGCTTTAAAGGAAAATAGGAAGAAAGAGCAAAAGTCGTTATGAATAAAAGCAACCAGAATGTGCTGTTTCATGGAAAATGCCGAAACAACTGCTTGAACTTTGTCAGAATATTCACACACCCCCTGCCACCGCAGGCAAACAGCTTGGCAAAGTTGACTTTACTTAGGCAATACTTTGATGTCACTCAGTCGACATTTTTGACTGAAAGAAAGATTTTGAGACTGAAAAACGCCGCACAATTGTAATCTTAATGAAGCGAGGAATGGCGTCGTGCGTTCCTGGCAGAAAGCCTGGGGCCTCTCGCACACGGATCTGCGCCGGCTGCGGCATGTGCCAGGTGGGAGCTCCCGGCCCGGAGCTCCTTTGCTTTGTCCTCGTACTGTCTCGCTGGCCAGAAACCACTGAAAATGAGCAAAATAGGTTTTTT
This sequence comes from Trogon surrucura, assembly GCA_020746105.1. NCBI lineage: Eukaryota > Metazoa > Chordata > Aves > Trogoniformes > Trogonidae > Trogon > Trogon surrucura. The sequence continues at coordinate 44,926,072 of CM036621.1, read as the reverse complement.
TTGGTTCTTTTTCCCTGATTGCATGTTTTCTAGTCCCACGAATATAAACCGCAGGTGCTGTTTACTTTCCCTAAAGCCTTTTACTTCAGGTATCCGGAATCTGTGAAGTTGGTACAGGTCAGAGTAGTGAGACACGGCGAGCGGTAGCTTCCTCAGTCTTCTGGACGTGCCCACCTTTTCCAGGAAGACAAAGGGTTTCAGATGTAAGTCTCCAAGTCCTCCTGTCCTCAGTGCCCTAATCTGTGCGGGAAACTGCACTTTGGTCGTTTCATTTTTATTTACCCAGTTTCAAGCTAAGGGTATAATAAAACGCATTATGCCAGTTGCGTGTGTGGTAATGCTGGATATTTTGCTTTTACCATGGTAGTTGATTATAATGCACTTTTTAAGACTGGCCTTCTAAAAAAAGAAATATTTATACTTTTATGTGTTTGATTCACACAGTATAGTTTGCTCAAGTCCTGTTATTAAGTGCATTGGTGGTTGCGTCTAGAAAGCAAAAAACGTGCTGAGTAGTGTTTTATCAGCACAAATCTACCATTTTCACTAACCATAACAGTCGGGTTCTCCTGACTTCTAACTGCCCCTGTTGTAAAAATTAGCAGCACAGTTGGGTATCCCTGGAACCCCAAATAGCCATCTGTAAGGGCCTAAAACAGTTTGATGGGACAAATAATTACCTCCCGCCACGAGAATCTAGCGTTTAATCCAAACGTACCCTTTTGTGAAATAATGCAGTGCCTCCTCCTAATCTGGAAACGTGGAAAACAACATGATCATAGCAGTGCCGTTTGTGCCACCCTAGTTAGGGATTTAGGGCTTGACGTTAAGCATGGCTCTAGGTTGGGACTTGTCAGGGAGGATCTTGCTCATGCCACCCACAACTACTCTTCTGATTTTCGAAAGAAAAGGAGAACATATGTAATGTTAATTAAACAAGAAAATACAGAGGATACCAGGAGTATTTTGTCTGAAGAAAAGCAAACCAAAAAGCCTTTTGTTGCTTCCCTAGTTCCTGTGGCATTCTGCCAGCTCCTCCTTAGGACTAGCAGGGTTGGGATGGGGAAATTCAGAATCAACCTGAAATCCTGGATGGACCCTCCCTCCAGCTGCAGCCAAGCTCAGGCTCTCTTGGGAGCTGCCAGGCAGGGCTCTGCATGCCACAGTAGGCCGCTGAGCCTTGCTCAGGCTGCAAGAGAACACGAGCAAAAGGCAAGCCAGAGGCCCACGCAGCTTGTGGTCTTGTTTTGAAGAAGGTACGCGTTCACTGGAAGATCTCGTGGCCTTCGATGCACACACAGATCCCCAAAGTCCCGCTCGAGGGATACTCCAGTTGGCATCGCCATGCAGAAGGGCAGCACAGACCTTAACGGGGCTGTTGGATTTTCCCTTGCCGGGGGAGGCTGCCTTTCAGCGGCAGGTTACAGGCAAGAGACGCGTGTGTGGCTCCTGCGGGGCTGGCACAGTCCCGCCTGCCTGCCTGCTGCGGGATGCAGTAAGCCACCACCCGTGCTGACGGTGCTGGCCATGTCCCATCCCTAGACAATGGAGCCATCCGTCACCGATGCCTTCAGGAGAGAGTCTGCCGTGGCATTGTGCAATGCTTCCTGGCCGCAGCGACCTCTCTGTCACCAGCGCCCTGGTTCACGCCAGCGGAAGCCAGAGCGAATCTGTCCCGTTGCGTGTTGGCGCAGTAGGTACGTGCCGCTCCACCTGCAGGCTGGGCAGTCGCTGCTGAGAGCCCTCCTGGGCTTCTGAGAGAGGGATGTGCGCTGCCAGCCCGGCGCTGTGCAGCCGACCCAGCGATCTGCCTTAGACCAGCCGGAGATGGGAAGTTGAGCGCTAGTCTGCTGGCGTTCACCAGCGTGAGCTCATTTGGGCTAACTCATAAAATCAGCCGGTTCTCAGGCTCTTGCACAGCAATGAAAGTTGCGCCTGTGCTTTTGTGGGAAGAGTTGAGTTAGCGTTTGAGGGAGAACAGTTACCCCAGGAAACACCGGGACACTGTGCTGCATTGTCAGAATTTTGTGATTTATTTTTTTAACATTATACAGACAAAATAGTGGCTATTGTGTAGGCACGTGCTGTCTATTAACAGAGATCAGGAAAGGGAAATAAACCACGCGTTACTGAAGAATAAGATCATGATTGTGGTCAAGTGATGGCAGAGATTTTTTTTCTCTTTGTCAAGCTGATTTGTAAACATTCTTCAAACAACCGCGCAGACAGCGCTGTCACGGCTTCTTGAAAGGGAAGCGGAGACAAGGGAAGATTCCTCTGCACAGAAGTTTTACAGTAACCTTAGGCCTGTCCAGAAGCGATCTGGTCATCTCTGGCCGTCGCTGCAAGCCACGCTGCACATGTAGCCACTTGGCAGCACGGTGTAATCAGGCTGTAATTTATATTTTATCTCCAGCGATGATAGCTCTTAAAACTGTTTTGTGGTGTATTTGCTCTTTGATGCATGCTAAGCTCCTGTTAGCATTAATGGGAGCAGTGTGTGCCAGGGGGACGGGGGGGGTGAGACACCTTCCCCCAGCCTTCAAGTCAAGATTAATTGCATTTTGCTAATGGTTGTGCTTATCGCTTTGCGTGGGATGGCAAAAACAACGCACAACTGGAAGTTTTGTCTTTCTTTTTGACGTGTTTTCTTTTCTTGTAGTCTTTTCTGTCACCTTTTGGACCATTTTTGGCAGTTTGGTCCTGAAGAACTGCAGGACTAGGCTGCTATTTCAGAGACTGGGTGTTTGCTCGGTGTCTCGCCGTGTTTCCAGATCACCGCCTGCTTCCTGCCCTCAAGCAGGGCGACCGCCGTGAGGCAGAGAGAAGCATGTGGCGAGTGTGCTCCAAAGATGTTGAAATGAATCACTTCAACCAGCTCGCATTCCAGCCTGGAAACCAAACTTGCCTTTGACTTCCCGTTCCCTGTGGAACTCGTTTCTCTCCTCGCTTTTCTTTCTGACTGCCGTTCTGCACGGCTCGGAGCAGAGAAATTTGGGACACAGTGTTTGTCTGATTCAGTGTCCTGGCTCCGGTGGTCGGTAGCAGCTAGGGGGTGGTTGGAAAGGCCTGAGTATCTGAGGGATTTTTTTACGGTGTGACTGCTTTGTCTTTGCAACTGAATAGGCCCAGGGCTGCTGGGTTGGAAGCTGTAGCCACCGGGTCTTGCTGGCTGATTTGGTCTGGCTTGCAGGAGATGGGATACGTCACGTCACAAACACGTATTATAATTATCTCTAATAATGGTGTTTACTCTTTTGAAGCAATTACTGAGCTGCGTTGGAAAATGCACAGGGTGTGTGGCTAGCATTGCAGCTACAAAATCAAAAGAAGCTCGGACTGAAGTTAGATGAAAGTGAACATATTTATCCATGTCAGACTTCCTACCATTTTGCACGCTCGTATTGATTTCTTTTGACACGGTCTTCTTTTATTGAGTACCATATATTTTTTTTAATCCCTTACCGATAACAGTACCTGCTGAGGGCAATTGTAAAAGGAAACTAAAGTATATTAAACCTGCCTGGAGTCAAAATGTAATCTAACACCTGTAGTCTGCAATTTGTCATCACTTCATAGATACTTTTTCTTTTTTAATAACAGTTTTGGATTTTCCTGAGTTTTGACCTTAGGATACTGTATAATCCAAGAAAAGCAAGGAAACTAAACCACAGTCTTTAACACAGCTTTATGGTGTCAAGGTGTGAAATCACCACTGTGAGAAGGAGCCCAAAGAAAATACTTGATTTGGAGCCGTGACTGGCTCTGCAGTGTTTACCCAAAATGAATGTATTTTTGCAAGGGGGTGAAAAAAAATAAAAGAGCAGTCTTTATACCACTTTTTTAAGAGGAAAGAAATGAACGCAGGTGCAAATTTTAACTTCTGCTACACTTTCTTGTACAGACATTCCTAGGAAACCTGTAAAGCGTCTTGGCACAGTGATTGTGTCTAAGTAATGCTCTTGCCCCTCCGAGCCCCAGGTGGAGGCTGTCGAGGCGTGAGGCTGCCCACGGCAGCTCCTCGCTCCGTCCTCTCCGTGCTCGTTTATGTAGGTGAGGAAAGAGGGACAGGGGTAGGGAGTGCGAGGCTATTTGGTTGAGTAGACAATCTCCTGCAGATTATTCCTGTAGGATCTGCTAAGAGGGACAGTGCCCCCTAACAAGTATAAGATTTCTTTGCAAAGTGGTGGAAGTTACCTCAGCCTGACAGCTCAGCACTGCCTGGGAGCTCTCAGCTTGCAGAGGGGAAGTTCTGCAAATTCCAGCTACACCTCTTAGTAAACCGCAGGTGAACACCTTGCTTAGGCTTGTCCTCCCGCCTCCCTTTGGCCTCCGCTAGGCATTGGGAAGGGGCTGTTCCAGCAGACTTGCTTACACAAGGGACGTAGCGAATCCGTTTTTGCGCTGGGTCAAACTGGTGGCAAATCCCGCTGAGTGTCCCTGAAAGGCTGTAAGGGGTGTAACAGAAGCCTGCTGCTAGATGTACCCAACACACGTACTGAGCCTGCGTTTTGTAAGGTGTGCATGTTCTCTCTGGCTTTTATTTTGGGCTCCTTAAGCAGGCTAAAAACTTGCTCTCCAGGGCATAAAAGTCCTTGGTGTGATACGGTGTTACTGCTGGCTACCAGAGCAGTGCAGTTGTGAAAGAAGGCTAAAAGATGAAACTTCTTCCCACTGCAGAGAATAGAATCACAGAATCGTTTAGGTTGGAAAAGGCCTTTAAGATCATTGAGTCCAACCCCTAACCCAGGACTGCCAGGTCCACCACTAACCCATGTCCCTGAGCATCACTTCGATACATCTTTTAAATACCTCTGAGGGTGGTGCCTCCACCACTTCCCTGGGCAGCCTGTTCCACTGCTTGTCAACCCTTTCAGTGAAGAAGTTTTTTCTAATGTCTGATTTAAAGCTCTCTAGGCGAAGGGAAGACCAATCTATTCAACTTTGCTCTTGTGGGTTTGGGTTATGAGAAGCAGGACTGGCCAGCACGCTGGAGGTACCTGTTGGTGCTCCCTCTGTCTGTGCCCAGCGGAAAGCGGTGCCTGTTCCACAAGGGCAGCCTCCATTCCAAAGGTACAGTCTTGTCTAACAAGAACGTGATGTTTTCGGTGTTCCTCATAGTACAGGGCACCTCGTCACCCCGACAAAACCCATTGGAAGGGAGCTCACGTGGCTAATCCTGTCTACAAAGAGAAGAGCAGAACTATCCTGTGAAACAAAAGAGTTTGGGTCTTGCACAGTGAAACGCAGTCCTTGTTTCTAATCTGGCAGCAGCTCAGGCAAGGAAAGGTGGTGGCGTTTCATGGAGCGAGTGCTGTCGCAGCGGTTGGTGCCCAAGCGCGTGTGTGCACCCCGCTCAGCTCCCCGAAGCAGCGCATGACTTTCTCGTGTCTAGTTCTAGCTAGAATGTGGGTGGAGGTGGAAACAAACATCAGTGGGGCAGTGAATCCAGCCAAAATTAAATACAGTGCAGACACAGACTGCAATTACATGACGTTCATCGAGTAGTTTGGGTTTGCTCACCTCTCTTTTCTGTGGGAATGCGTCTGTCCCCGTCTGCCGTTTCTCCCGTGGGAGCACCCCAAGATGTGGGGAGCGGATATGTGTAGAAGAGCGCGGTGATCCCTTCCCCCCAATAATTCTTGGCTTTGGATTTTAGAAAGACCACAAACCCTTAGCCTATTACAAGTAATCCTGATCACTCCCGTAATGATACACTACATTATGTACTCTCCTAAACTTAATCATTCAATATCTCACTTCCTTCCCTGTAGGCATGTACTATTATATTTTACACATGGCTTCCAGCTGGTTTTCATTGCAGCCTTCAAATCATATTTCAGTACGGTGCGAGTTAAGACCAGTCAATTTATCTTTTGAAGTCAACTTCCATCATATTCCTTTTCTTGTCAGTTTTCTACCAGGGCTGGCCAATTTGTTTGAAAAAAAATAAGTTTGTCTGTGAGGTTAAAGTCTACCTGAACCCTCATAAAGCAGCACCTTCCAAAGCTTCCCTGTTGTGAAGCGCCAAGGAGGCAGCCATGCCTGTAGAGTTCAAAAACGAAATCTCTTGAAGGGATGGAAAGTGCTGTGGGCATGGCAGGAAATCTCTAACCTCACATTTGATTTGAAAGTAGATGGGGAATCAGTGAGGAGGGAGGGGAAGGGAAGTCAGCTCCAGATGGTGGTCGCTGTGGAGGAGGAGGAGGCTGCCCCACCTGTGGCCGGGGAGTGGTGAGGAAGGGCACGGAGCAGCAGTGCATGAAACCCATGGAAGTTTTCCCTGCAGATTTAAGAGCGTAATAATGACCCCAAATCCAGTACTGCCAAAAATGGTTAGTTTCCTCTTGTGAGGCTGCGGCATGCAGACCCCAACGCGAAGCGAGCAGCACGTTATGTAAATGTAGTTCAAAGCAAATACTTAACAAAAGGGTAGTTCATATTTCATATTGTATCGTGTGCCTCAACAGCTGATGTTTCCCATATAAAAGCATGCTCTTTTGTATTAAATAGCCCATATTTTTGGAAGGAAATACAAACCTAAACCTGAGGGAAATTGTGCACATTTATCCATCTCTCTGCATATGGGTAATGTCGTGTCACTGAAATCCTTTTGTTGATGCCACTGGAAATCCAGAGCAAGCCCTCAGAAGTTAGTGAAATTGTGAGATTTATCTGTCATAAGAGTAACTTTAGGTTTTTGTATTACTCGGCAAAACAATAAGTGAAGTAAAATACCACCTTTTTTCTAATATTTTACACTGATAACTCCTGGGTTGTGTGTCCTTTCTCCTGGAAAGGAAGGGGAGGTCACTCCAGAAAAGGAAGGGTTAAGCAAAATGATTCTTTCCCTCCCGCTCTCAACCCTCTCTTTGGTTGATTGCTTTATAGATGCTGTAGGCATCTCTTCATCTCCTTCAAATTAAACATTTTACTGCTGCTGATCCTGTATTGTTGGATTTTTTTCATCATTACATTTGATTGGAAGCCTTGTAACATTTTTCGGGCTGGATCGTTTCTCACGCTATGTGTCAACTGAAAAGGGGGAAAAAAAATCCCGCTCCAACCCCAACAGGAGTGAACTGAGTAATTTGCACTCTTCCTGGATGTGTTTCTATCTGTGTTGCCACTACTCAAATTCAGGTTCTGACCAGCAGTGCTGCTTGAGGCTCTTGATACAACACTGTCTGTAAATTCCCTGGCAGTTTATTTGTGGTGTTGAATCCGTTGTTTGCTTTTTGCTTTTTTTTTTTTTTCCCTGCTCTGAGCGTTGCAGTGTCAGGGGGCAGGACCAGAGAGCACAAAAAAGGAGATAATTTAGGTAGGGGCTGTGTGACAAACTTATGGGGCGGGTGTCAGCGATCCTGGCTCTGCTGCTTTCCGTGCTCCCTGCCGAGGTAGGTACGGATCCGGGTCTCCTCTGTAACCCTTCCGTTTGGAAACACCAGTCCTTCTCTTTGAAAACAATCCGTGGGCAAAAGAGAAATCCTCAAAGAGCAGCCAAGGAGCGATTCCGTTTGAAGAGGGTCCCTTCGGAGAGCCGGCCAAGTTAACAATCATCACACCAATATGGCTACAGATCGTCCTCCCTTTATTGCTCCGGACAGCTCAATATATCCAGTTAAGCAGTGTCCCCGTGCCTGCCCCTTAACAGAGTTGGTCAGTCACAGGTTCACACGCGCCAGCGTTTTATTGGGTAGTGCCATTCCACTATGCAGGCGGCTCTCGCCCCCGCTTCTCCCCCCGGGGCCAGCACCTCCAGCCAAGCATCTCGCAAAGCTCTCACAAAACAGATAAAACCTCCTCCTCCCTGTGTTCCAAGGCAGCTTCAAGGACAGAGCCTTTGTTTAGGCCTAAGCTGGGTTGTCCACATCTTTAAAATAATACCGCGCCTCTGCTCCACAAGAAATTCCTCTACATCCGTTCACTGAGACCCAACAGTTTTTTATTACAAGAGGTGTAATAAAACATAAACCAGAATATTCATAATTTCCATTTGAGTTCCTCCATTCCCCCAGTTCCTGGGTTAGCCCCACAGCTGTGACACCCGCAGTATTTACTTGCTTGAGAAGAAAACGGATCCATTGGCCCTGAGAGATGTTGGCGGGGAGCGTGGCAAGCCCTGCCTGTCCCCGGTGAGGACGTGCTGCCCGGCTGGTTCCCGCAGCATCTCCTCCCTCTCTGCTCCTCGGCTAGTGGCCGGGTACTTGGACTTGCCTTTCAGAAGCAGTGGCTGGAGATTGCTGGTGTTGTAAATTACTGTGACAGCAATTCCTTGATGAAGGAAGTGACTAAAGGGCTCTTCAGCACGGTGCTTTTTTATTTATTTGCCTAACAGGCTGATATTCTGCGGTGGACTTCCCTCTTGCAGTAATAACTTGACTAATGTAGCATTTTACTCGGGGCTCAGTATGTGTGTAAAATTCACTGCAAGTTCTCAGCGTATTTCCATCGTTTATCCTTACGTTGTTTCCCTTTAGAGAGCTTTAACATAGGGTTGATTTTCTGGATGGTTTGCAGCAAAGATGCTTTTTTCTTGGGTGAAGACCCAGCATTCCCTCTTACTTGTGCAAGAAAATATTTATCCATATTGATTTTGTTAGCTCTGTAGTGTTGAGTTCTAATAATTATTTCCCAGCATCTGAAGAAACCCCTGGGCAAACACAACCTTCAATCCTGCAGGGGATTTTTGCCGGTAATCTCTCTTGTATAGATTTGGTTTTAAAGAAAGCACACGGAGCTCCTCGGTATTTCTAACAATTCAGAGCAGGTATTTTTTTCCCTTGAATAAGGGCTGCACAAGGCCCTTTCTTAGTCATTTTAAGTGGCTCTTAGGAAGATTAAGAGCTACATATGCTTTCTTTAAACTTGCGGAAAAGGAGATACTGCCGGTGCAAATCTGTTACAAGACTGAAAAGCGTGTTTGCCCAGAGGGTTTCTCAGAATGGAGGGCTGTAATTATTTGAACTCGGAACTCCTCAACTAGTGAAATTAATACAGATGTAATACAGAGAAATCTGTTCAAGAGACGCATTAAAGCCAGCTCCGCGAAGCGGCTGAACTGGCTGCGATGTCACTCTTCGTAGAAGGGAACTCTTAACAAATCTCTGCACTTTTATTATTAAATTTTTTCTTCCGTAAAGCAGCTGTGATGGATCTTAGTGCCAAATCATTATTCATGATGAAGTAGCACCTGGAAATCCCATGTGTGAGTAGGCCTTTGTGGTATTTGGCATCTTGCAGAGACAGCAAGAGTCTCTAGCCTAAAGGGATGAGAGGAACCAAGGAGCCGGGGAGGAGAGGAGCGAAGCAGGAGCATGACCTGTGCGAGGTGGGACAACCGACCAGTCATCATGACCACGAGACTGCAATAACCTTTTGACTCACTCTTTATTTTGGCTATTTTGCTGTTTTGCATTTCTTTTTATTACTTGTGTTTTGTATTTCTTACTCATTTTGTGGGTTTATATTTATTTTATATCGTTTGCCTTTGATAGCACTTTCTCCTCTCGGTCTGTAGTTACTGGCGCAGCTGGGAAAGGTGTTAATGAGTAAGTACCGGCACAAAGCGGACCCCGAGTGAAGCCCTCCCGTACAGGTGCCCTTGTCTCAAGCGCCGAGGGGGTCTGCATGCCCATGAAGCCTGTGTCTGTTTGATCTTGTAGGTGCTGCACCGACAGCAGTCCCAGCCTGCGAAGGAGAACTCCCCGCCGAGAGAAGAGGCTCCTCCTCCGCCCGCCGAGGACAGTTGTGCCAAAAAGCCGAGATCCCGTACCAAGATCTCCTTGGAAGCTCTAGGTATCCTGCAAAGCTTTATCCACGACGTGGGTCTCTACCCTGATCAGGAAGCCATCCACACCCTCTCTGCTCAGCTGGATCTCCCCAAACACACCATCATCAAGTTCTTCCAGAACCAGCGTTACCACGTAAAGCATCACGGGAAGCTAAAAGAGCATTTGGGAACAGTGGTTGACGTGGCAGAGTACAAGGATGAGGAGCTGCTGACGGAATCGGAGGAGAACGACAGCGAGGAGGGCTCCGAGGAAATGTACAAAGTGGAGCCCGAGGAGGAGAACCCTGACAAAAGCAAGGCGGCTCCAGCGGACATTGACCAGAGATAATGTGAGAGAGGGGCGCAGAAAGCAATACGTCGATCCAAGGATTTTCTGGTTTTATTTTTACGTTTTTTGCTCTTTTTACTTTTTGTTTCTGTTGCGCATGGTCCATGTGCAAACCGAATGAATTCAGCATTGCCCGATCAGACATCGCCTTGACACAGACGCTCGAGTGTTACACTTCCTACATTTGACTGAAGTAATCGTTGTAGTCACGTAGGATTATGCCTTCATTAATCTTGCACTTATGAAAGGGACATCTAGCAAGTAAATGGGAAGAAAAAGTCCTGTGAAATCAATGAAGGAAAATTTACAACTTTGTGTGTGTGTATATATATATTTACATAAAATATATATATATATATATTAAAATTGCATGGGACGGAACTTTACAACCTGAAAGTATAGACTGTGAAATGAGTTCTTTAAAGATCAGACTTGTTTATGTATTAAAACCACTTCACAATGAGTTGCTTTGGCTTTTTGATAAACTGCCGCCTGCTCTCAGGGTGTGGTGACTATTTTTGAATTCCTATTTATTTTCTATGTTTATCCCTGATTTTTTTTTTTTTTTTCATTATTATATGGCTTCCTATCTGGCAACTTGATGGGTAATTTTTGAGGTATGTATTTAAAGACGTAAATCAACACTGCCAAAAAAAGAAAAGAGGGGAAAAAAAAAAAAAGAGAGAAAATGGAAAAACAAATCAGGGCACCTTAAAAAGAAAACTAGTAAGTTAAAGTACTTTAAACACAATGCACACTTAAAAGAATACAGCATGTTCCACTCTCCAGACAGTCCTTTCCATAGTGAACAGATGAATTTTCACAGGATTCAGAATGACTCGAACTGAAATTCAGTGCATAGAAGACTTTTCCGTTAACAAGGTCTTTAGAGAAAGGAGAAGAAAGATAACGCATCGAGGTGTGATGTATGGAATTCGTATTACGAAACGCATTTTACCGTGGGTTTTATGTACCCGTTCTGTGTTTCAGATCCTAAAATTTATGAGCTTCCTTCCTGTCATTGCTTTTTATTTTGTTTCTACCGAGGTGAAACCCACCGTCCCGCACACCCCCACACACTGGTGCTCCCCAGCCCCCCTGCCATGGGGGCGCAAGGCCCTTCGCACCCACCCACCCACCTCCTCCTCCTCCTCCAAGGGTTTCACTGCGACCCAGCGAGCAGCTACGCTACATGAAGCAGAGCCGATCCCGAGGGACTTTTCAGTGGCATGAGCAAAGAAGCCACAACCCGCGGCAGCGCCCGCCCGTTCTGAGGCATCGTGTCGGAAGGGACACCGAGCGGCGTTTACGTGTCGGAAGGGACACCGCGTAGCGTTTACGTGTCAGGAGGGACGCCGAGTAGCATTTACGTGTTGTAAGGGACACTGAGTAGCGCTTACGTGTCGGGAGGGACGCCGAGTAGGGTTCGCGATTGACTTCCACGCCTTCACTGCTCCCGCAGCCGGATGGATTTCAGCCGCCTGTCCAAACCGCAACCGTCACCCTACCGGCAAGGCTTTGGGGTCCTCCCTTCCTTTTTTTCACGCGGGCTTTTCGTGCAACCTTGACAAAAGACCTCATGCAATATCACCTTGAAAGTTGCTTTCTGTTTACTACACCAGGCAATGTAATATAACTGTTAATATTATTTATATATTTGAAAGGTATAAAAGATAGGAGTTGAAAACAGAAAACAAACCTCTACGTGTAGATATTTACTCAGAACAGACAATATACAGGGAGAAGACGTTGCAATACAAGCTAAATTCTAGCTGCTCAGTAACCTCTGGAGTTTTTAAGGGATTTTTTCAGAACTAACGCTTGAAATGTGAGCGTATCTCTGCATAAATCTCACATACCTTTGCGAAATGATGGTGGGTTGCTTACTTAATGCCCCTTTTGCTCTTCATCATTTATTTTGTAGTATGCTGCAGCTTTAATCAGAATTTCAGTGGTTGCTGCTTTATGTTTTTCTCGGAGCTACTCTTTCAAAACTCTCGTCTTATCCTGTAGCTGAAATCACTCCGTACATTTGAAAGGAAACTGGATTTTGCCAAGCTACGTAAGGTCGTTCACCTGATGATGGCATCAACATTTGGTATCTTTTACACTTCAACCAAAAATTTTATTAGGTATTTTTTCAATGCTGAGTCTTGCCTTTTTTTAATTTCACTGCCGATTTTGCAGTGGTTCTAAGTGAATCTGTGGGCATTTTAGCCTGTGGTCTTGCCAGAACTTTGCGAATTACAATGCATATATGTCTATTTATTCAATATCCATCATATAATATCTATTTGGAGAAAGAAACTTTTCTTGTAGTGCCTCTTAACAAAGCACAATTTTCCGCCTTTTTTTGTGAAATAAAAAATAAAAAAAAAACAAATTGTGTTTTATTGCGGTATCAACAATGTGAATAAGGATTAACATATTGTAAATGTTCTTTTTTTCCATGTAAATCAACTTTATCTTTGTTATCACTAAGTGATAATTAATTTTTAACTTATGTGCATTGTTAGGCTGTTAGGATTTTTTGGTTGTTGAAATAAAATGCATTCAATAAATATGACTTAATTTGTCAAGTAATTTACTGGGCCTTTTTTCTGCCGAGTTTCAAGTGGAACGGGGCTTGCGGAACGGACGGGACGTATTTGCCTATCAAAAAGAAGAGCCGATTTGCAAACCCGCTCAAGGGATCACGAGGAGGGGGTGGGTACCACCGGCTCAACGGAGAACATACTCGGCACACACAAAGATCCGCTTCCAGCCTGCCTGCCGTCTTCTTCTGCTGGTAGATTTTTTTTTTCCTGTTTATAATTAAAAAGCCACAAATGACTGCGTGTCAGGAAACTTTTGGAGCACATATGTCCATGGTTAATGGACATAATAAAAGGCTTTATTATATTTATAGCAGGGCATCCTACTGAGTGTCTAGAGGAACGCCGGAAGGATTGATGTATCTGAGAAACGTGTGAAACGATTTTGGGGAGAAGGCAGATAAATGGAAAAAATTGCTCAAAATTCTTACACTAACAAAGCACCGAGTGCCCAGATTCAGCCCTAGCAGACACTCGTATGCTTAGTGCACATCACTAAGTGTATGAGGAACCGAGGTAGAGCAGTTTTCCTGTTCCAAATAACTATGCGCTCCCTCAAGAAAATAAAATAAGGTGGGGGAAATTACCACATTTTTAGATATGCAGACAGAATATCTGGCAGGACAGGGAACAAAAGGAGAAGCAGCTCTCACTTCACTAAGTGTGTGCACTCTGCACATGTGCAGCTAAAGAATATCCAGAGAAAGACGCATTCACACACACATATATTTTAATTGGGGGAAAAAAATTCCGTAAACATATGGATTCTTCTTCCAAGCCGTAAAAAAAAAAATAATCATTTAATAGCAGCTATAGCAGAAATATTTCTATTAATGCTTCTACTTCTCTATACTTTACATGCTGCTGCTCCTATTTGTTGTTCATGTTTTAGTCATCCAGACATATGTATTTCTAATTTCCAACCTGTGTCAGTGAAAAAGTAAACATTTTAAGATTAGTTGAAAATGGTTTTAAGATTATGAACACGCTCCCTATTGCCTGAAGTTCATTGTTACTTAGATTAAAGTATCCACTTAATCTCTTCCCACTTACTTAGTAACCAATTATTTGCTCTAGACTAAACGGATTAGGATCCCTCATTGATGAAATTTTGTTTCTACCCTGAACCTGTTAAACGTGGAGGGATAAAAGCTAGGTACATCTGACAGGGAGCAAATGGCATCTTAAAATCATAAACGAGCCATTACAAAAAAATCTCCACTTACAATATAAAGTGCTGTAATTAATTAAAGATGCAGTTCTAACTTATTTATAGCCATTAAAAAAACATACCGGTTTTAACACGAAATAACACAAGCCAAGTCATCCAGGGGAGAGATGCTGGCAGCCTGAGACTCGAGAGGCGGGCGGTGTGACAAAGCCACCAGGGAACAGCGAAGGCAGGCCACCCGTGAGACCTCCGGAAAAGTTCATGGAGGCAGGGACAGACGGAGGTGGCAAGGATGGACAGAGGCTCTGACGTCCCTGCCAAGATCCCGTGCTCCAGCCAGGCGAGAGCCATCCCCTCTGTCACGCGTTAGCGGTTCAGGAGCTGCAGCTGGTCCCTCCTAAGAGGAGCGGTGTCTTTTACCCTTCAGAAGGGGTCTGGTCTTGATTTGAAGGCCTCAGGAGCTGGAAAATCTACTGTTGCCCTCGGTAGTTTTGTTTGAATGGCGGTTTCTCTCCCTGCTAAATCTGTACCATACTCTGAGGGCAATTTGTCTGGCTTTCCCTTCCTGGTTTTGGTTTCTGTTAGGCTTTTCTCCTCTGGGTGTTAAGTCCCAGGTACTGAAGGACATTTTTTTCCTTCTCAAGTAGCTGTTCTGATGAAATGAATTTTCTTGAATTGAGGCCCTAGTGTTCAACTGAGGCTGATAATGTCTATCTCACGGAAAAACCTGCTTGGACTGGTGACAGTTCCCCCTTGTACTCCTGTTGAGAATGCATCAGGATGATGACAGAAAGAGAAGCTTTTTAATAAAAAGGCTACTTGCTGCCTATGAACCTTGAACGTTCACAGATGCTACCTGTCACTAGGTTACGTAGTTTTACTCTGCGTATATGTTAACCAGTTGTAGCTTTTCATCTCATCTTATTAACCATGACAAATTATATACCTTAGCACGGGGTGAAGAATGAATGAAATGCTCTCAGAAGAGGGACTTTATTTTTGTGACCGATCTTAACAGAATAATTTACAAGAGCAGAAATGCAGGTAGCGTTCACCAGCAAATCCTTACCAGACGAGGTCCAAGAGGCATCCAGAGACGTTTGAGCGTTACTCCCAAGACCAGGAGAACTTAGTGTTATACCAAAGCGAGACCAGGGATGAGCGTGCCCAGTGGAGGACCATCATAATCTCAGCTATTTATGACCAGAGATGGCCAGAAGAAGCAATTGGCATGGGTCACCCCCTCAAGGGAAGATTAAGAAGCATCAGGTGTGTTTCATGGACACGAAGGGAACTCTTGTAAGGGAAGCGGAATAGGACATGACCAGCAAACGCAGTCCTTCATCACATCGTCCACCAAAGGGTTTCTCAAACCGACCAAGCCTCCTCTGTTTGTATTTAAAGGCTATTTCTCTCCTCTACTTGCATTTAAAGGCCGTTACAGAATACCATTCCCTTAATGGATCTATTTCCACAAGCCATTTAGCATCATTTGTTCCCTGTGTCAACATCGCCCTTTCGTTTCACTTCACCCCCACCCCTCCTGACCTCTGGCCACCCATCACCCGATTATATTCAATTATACAATTATCTGGTGGAGGCCAGCTAGAACTCCAGTACAGTGTGGGTGGATATACAGCATCATTTGGTCCACAGGCACTGGCCACCCTTCCCATGCCTCAGGGGAGCACTGGAAATGAAAGACCTTGGAAGTGCCTGCTGCTATAAGCTCACAGGGCTTTAGAGGCTTCTTCAAGCCTCCCACCCATGTAAAGCCACAGAGGGTTTGTCCCATGACGTTTTAGGAGGTGGTGTTCTTCGTCTGCCTGGCTTCTGCTGTCACTGTGTATGGCCATGAAGCTCTCTCGGCCAAAATTTTGACAAGACCCTCTGCCTTGTGTGTTTTATCTCGAAGGCTGTGGGATCTTTCCCTCTTTCTCGCTTCTTTAAAAATGCGTGCGTGGCTGCTGGGTGAACGTTGGTTTTGTAATTGATGGACGTGGTCTTGGCAATCTCCTTTTTAAGAGCCATTCCTCGTCACATAAATATCATCTATCAGTGCCCGTTGTCTTTATAGCGATCTCGAGCAAACAGTTTTATTTCCAATCAGGACATCACACATTGATCTAAACACTCATCTGTAATGGATCAATTTACATTAGGAGAGCAGTATTGTAGCATTGCTCTTCATTATATTGAAAGAAGTATATGTTTAGTTACAGTCTAAAATCAATTAAACAGCCCCGTGCCTTTTGCTGTGAGAAAGTCAACAAGCCAGCCTGGCTTGGACAATTATCCAGCTACAGCTCTTTTTAAAAAGGGCTTCCAGCACCATCCCCTTCCTCTGAGTTCTCGGTTGCTCCTTCAGGGGCTTCTTCTGCAATGTTTTGCTTGTCGTGCAGCCTGGCGAAACACTCTCAGCTAAAATGCACATGAGAGGAATGAAGGCAGCCTTGCTGCTGTTGGGGAGGGGGCTTTCTCAGGGCCACATGGTATCGCACGTCCAAAAGGCAAACGGGCACTTTCACCAGAAGGCTGCCCAGTAGCACCCAACGGTGCACGGGAGAGACACCGAAAAAAGTAGACGGTGCCGTTTGTATCATCATGGGTGAGGTCATTGTCTCCAAGTGGCCCTGGTTTCAGAGGAGAAGAAAAAGAGGAGTGGGGAGGAATTTGCACATTGCGCTGCAGTTCCTTGCCTTACTGCAGGAGAGAAGATGGCAAGGAGTGCTGGAGGCTTTCTGACAAAGGGACCGTCATTGCGGCTGCTGGCAGAGTAAGAACCTGCAGTTTTGAAAACAAAACACGTAGGGGAACATGCAATGGTGGGATTTGAGGACATCTCATGACTTCTCACGGGCCTGTGCTGTGGAGGACTTGTACATCCTTCCTGGTATATGTATGTATATATAATATATGTATGTATGGGGTTTTTTGGCTCTACCACTCAGGCTGGCCCAGCCCTTGTCTTATTCTTTCATTACATGTGCAAAACACTGCTGCAATGCTAATAATAATAATGAGAAGGAAGGAATAGCAGATATTACAAAGCTTGTTAAGAAATTGATCTTTGTTTTGCTCTTGAATAAAGAGGCAGACCTCGAAACTGCTGAAGCCATTCAGTTAATTGGTTATTGGCTCTCTTGAGTGATTATATCCACCCTGGTTCCACCAAGTTCAGCAGGTCTCGTGCTGGTCAATTAGCCTTTGGCATCCAGGAAGGGAAATGCCTCATTCGGATTTTCTCAGAGCCTGTTTGTTTAGCATAAGGTGGACTGAGCAGGAGAGGTTCCCCATGGGCAGCAAGGGAACTCGTTAGCACTCCCGGTCTGAGTCCTGCCCTTGAGCTGGCACCAAAGGGCGTTTCTAGGTGTGCCCCAGTCCTCTGAGAACGCTGTTAAGTGGCAGAATCTGCCCCAGGGACCGCGCTGCAGGAGGGACAGTCCAAGCGAGAGGGATTTTTCAGGACCAGGGCAATTTCCTGCGACGTGACCTTCGCCCAGCCTGGTTCTCCTGCAGGCTGAGCAGCGCCAAGCAGAGCCTGAAAATCGGCTTTTTCTGTGCCGGCTGTGCGGATGGATGCCCGGTTGCTTGGTCACAGTTGGGCTGCAAACTCACTAATCGCTACCGCCCTGATTCATTCAGCATGACCAGGGCTATGAGGGCTCAACAGCTGACGCCATTTAGTGGCTTTTGCTGCAGAGCGCTGGGTCCTGCCTTTGCCACGACAGCTTGCCAAAGGGCTCCAACACTTGCATTGCTGTGATGCAGACCCTGTAATAATAGTTGGTTACATTCAGAGAATTCGGTTCAGATTTTAAAAACCTCATCAAATAGTTAATGGCTGACTATTTCAACACAGCAGTTCCTGCAAGACTTGGGAGAGAAGAGAGAGAGAGAGGGAGATGGAAAAGTTATTCATGTCCCATCTGTCTGGAACGCTTGTCCCCTCCCTCCCACCCACTGAGTCACTTCCTCCCTTTATATCTCACTTAAAATTTTTCTTTTCCCCTTTAGCTTATGATTAACAGGCACTCACCCTCTGCAAATTGTCTCAATTTTTTTTTTTTTGGATGAAACTTTAATTACAGTTCTATGGATAGAGCATTTTGTCTTGCAAATGCATGTACGGAGTGAAGTGAGCTATGTACTGCATGTATGGCCACATAAACAAAGACAACAACCGCTGCAACGTCCAGTTGGTGACCCAGCCTTTCAAACCGAGCTAAGGAACTTGCAACATACTCTCACAGCTATTTTGTCCCTTACTGCTGAGTAGTAAGGTGTGCAGACAGAGGCATAGGTGATAGAAAGGCAAGGGGGAGTTGGTTTTGGGCAGCAGCTGCCAGCCTGAAGTGGGACTTGCTCAGCTCTGGGACTTGACCCAGGTGGGTGGGTGGGGTGGAGCCACTTGCTTAAATGCCTCAAGGTGTGTCTGCCAGGGGGCTTCGCTAGCCCAGCCCTCTGCTTTTTTGCCAGGGCTTAAGAGGTCTCTCTTTTAATTAGTGGGTGGAGGATAACAGAAGAGCTATGGAAGGCAGGAGAAAGAGGTGGTCTCCTGAGCAAACAGCTCTGTAGGCATGTGCTGCCCTGGCCTAGCAAGCTGAGGAGCGTGGGCTACCTGCGGCCTTCTGGTGGAGGAGCAGGAGAGGAGCGTGCTGGTGGCTCCATCGGAGCAGCCAGGGGAAGGAGAAGAAAAAGGAAGAGCCTGGGTGCTTCTTGAGCATGTACGTGAGGTGACGGTGAGTCTGTAAGCGGTGGTGGAGGTGAAGGCTATGAAGGGGAGCTTGAACCTTCTTGAACTGGTTATTTGAGTTACTCGGGGTTTCCCAGCGAAGGGAGGGAGGGCGAGGCCCTGGGTTATGTCTGCCAAGGCTTTGTACGTGTTCTGTTTCAGCCTTCTTGCATGTGGCTCAAAGATGGGCTGTTTTAGCTACTTGGTGCTTGTACTGTGGTAATACAGGGAAGTTTTGTTCTTCAGGAATGTCAGGTTGATGCCACTCAGGACAAGAAGAAAAATTCATTTTAAAGTGAAGCACTCAAGCAGTTATATATAACTGGAGGAATTCCCATCCCGGAGAAACACCGGCGTCACTGTGTTCAGTTACTAGTTGCCGTCCTCTTTTTGTCATCTCCTTTTGTGAGAAGATCCCACCAGCGCTTCTGGTTCCTGTCAGTTGGCCACAAGCCGGTGGGTGATGCAATAACCTGAGTAGTACGTCCACCCTGGGATGTGCTGAAGGCTGGGGCACAGATGTGTTGCAGAGCCGACTTGGATCCTGCTGGAGGCTTCAGCTGCGTGCGGGTCCTGTGGAGCCCTGGGCTGGCTCCGGGCCAGCCTCCCAGTTCCAGAAGCTCACTGCGGGGCTGCCGCTGTACTGGGCTGGCACCGATCCAGCGGCGCTTTCTGTGGCTCTGACTCTGCGTCCTGTGACAGGAGCTGTCCCATTCCCAGACCTGTGCGTTGCGTGGAGCTGGGACTGGGCTCACAAGCCATGGCTGGGCCTCGGAGTATTTGGTGTCTGAGAATTTTTTTTTATATATATATATATATATGTATTCATCTTATACACATGGGTGATGGTGCAGGTGGGCTGAGCCAAGTCCAGGGGCGGAGGGCAGGCCTGTATCTGCTGTAATTTCACAAGCCACAGACCTGTGTGCACTGAAACCCCAGGAGTTTCCCTTGAAGAGTAGCACTAGGGAGGAAAACATAGCTCTTGTGGCCTTTCTGACCCCTCATAGGAGAATGTAAAATGGCCACCAAATTATATTGTGTTTGTGGGAGACTTGATGAGTCCATGGGTGACGCGCCGTGTTACTGGAAGTCAAATAACCACTGGTGCTGATGTTGCCGAGTATTTTTTTTGAAAAGGAATTTTGTTATTTTATTCTCCCATGCTTTTGCTCTGCTGGGCAGCTACGCATTCTTTAGAGATTTCCTCTTCTAGCTTATTTTTGGAAACGATTTCACACGTATACATGCAGGGACGGTGTAGCTCTCCTTGCATTATGTATTATGGGGCAAGTGAAATTAGTATTTTGTTTGCCCCAGGTCAACTTTTGGAAATAAGACAATAGCCTCAGTTGTTTATTTCCCTGGGAAATATTAGTGATTAACTCTGTAAAGAAAAGTAATTCTTCTGCCTGTCCTACACAGACTTCTGTAGCTCCATGCCATAACGAGATATCTTTAGGTAGTACATGGCTTGCAAAAAGCTAAGCTCTGTAACGTCACAGAGCAGATAGGCTGAAGTAGTTCTCCAGCAGCCAAGTCTAAGATTTTAGTGCTGCCAGCTGGCAGAAGTGATCATATATGTAAAACCTTAAGCTGAGCCAGAAAAACCTGAGTTCAAATCTCTTGCCAGGGATTGTAGGATAGAATGATTAACCTGATTTTATATTTTTGGATAACTATCAAGTGCCTGAATATTTATAGTATTAAATGTTTTCCATATGTGCTGATACTGCATCCATGCAGTGCAATAGCATGATACAGTTATTGTCTTTCTTGAAGACGCTAATTATAGCTAATCCTATAGGCACATGAATCATGAAACACTGGCCCAATTTCTGCCAGCTTCTGTGAGACGCATCTGACTTTGCTCGTGTGAGCAATGCAGGTCAGCAGAGAGCTCAAGGCAAAATTCCAAGAGTGCTGGGGATCCTGAGCTCTCTTCTCAGAAGAGATACAGGCACTTGATGTTTAGGTGCTTGAAGATGCAGGTGGGCACTTTACCAGCTTCTACCTTTTGAGGCTTTGCTAGTAGGTGCCTGGATGCATCCTGATGTGTCAAGAGGTGGCTGAAAATAGTCTGAACTTACAAGCCGTTGTCATGTAGCCCTGTGGTCCTCTGAGTCACAACTGGCAGGGGGCTCTCCAGTTCCTAAATTGATTCTGTGCCTGCTAGACTGGTGCAACAGCCGTGCTCGGAGCAATGCTGGTGCCCGTCGGGCTGGCTCTGTGTGGTGCTGAGGATGCTCAGCTACCGCAGAGATCGTGCTTCTCCAGAAATGCGGTGGCTTACCAGGTCAAGCTCTTAAACACACCTTAATATAACAAGACCTCTTCAGTGAGCAGTTGTAGAGCTGCTCTCCAGCTGGTTAGAAAAGACAGCAGAGGAACTATAAAAACAGAGAAAGAGAGACTTAACCAATGTTCCAGTCGTTTTCTCTTCTCTTGAAACAGAGGTAAGCCCGCCCAGACGTCTTCCTTTTAAATACTGACTACTGCATCTGTTTTAAACCAAAAATAATACCTTTTGATTGGAAATGTTTCAATAACTTTATTTGTGCATTTTATTGAGGCGGAGGTTGCAATTATTAGAGTCACCAGGAATTTCAGACTTTTAAACACAGCCTTTATTTCTCCGGAGTAAACCGCATCCCTGTGCAATTATTCTTCTATCTAAATGCCTTCAAACCAAGTCCTAAACCAGAGCTGACATTTGTTCCTGGTGGTCCTTGTTACAGATCAGCCCTTGAAATGAACATGAGGTGCTAAACAAATGCTGAAGAGGTTGGTTCATGGGGATGGTGAGGGAGGCAGAGCTGGTGCAGGATGAGGTGGGCAGCCCTGGCTAAGTCCCCTGGCTTCGAGCAAGCTGCCGTCGGTCTGGCCAGGTACTGTAGTCTAGGCCCTGCAGGCTTCCAAAGAATAAAGAGAAGGGTTTGTCTGGTCATGGAAACGGCTCCTTCAGCCATGTGATCTCTTTAGGGCTTTTCTTTCAACTGGCTTCTCACCAGGAAGCAAACAACTGCATCTGTGGCAGAGAAGGGACTTGGCTCAACAGCCAGAACGTGTCTGTCCCCTCCCAGCACTTTCTCTGTGTTGCCCCCTAATCTTTTCAGCAAACTTTTTTTTTGAACTTTAATTAAAAACCTGAGACTGCTAAGGGGCCTCTAAGGCCTGAATCCCCTTTGTTTTCTGGCCTCTCTGCATCCTCTGTTGTCAGCAGAGGGGCTAAAGCGTTTAAGCACTTCCAGTTCCTTGATGTTTCTGGCACAGTATAAACAAGAATTTAGTTTTAAGTCTGTTAAAATTCTGACATCAGTGAGAACAACAAACCTGGAAGCCAAAGGAGGTGCCCAGCTTACAGCTTATCTTGGGACACAAGGAGGTGAGATTTTGTTTAGGAGGTGGCTGGAGACAACTGAGGTAACAGAGGAATCTTCCTCACCTGGCCGGGGAAGTTTTGACACCTGAATGTTTAAATCTCTAGCAAATACTTGCTGGTGTGGAGGCAGCAGGATTAGATCTATGGTGGAGTGCAGGGATGACTTCTGCCCTGTGCTGTTTGGATGTGGTTTTTTGCCCCTATGTACTCTATAAGAAAAGATGCTGAGAAACCTGAATGATGTGTCAGCATGCTGGTGTCCCCAGAGAGAGCAGCGGTTGCCGTCTCACCCTGAGAGCCTTGTCCCACAGCACTTTCATGGTTGCGACCTTCCCCAGGGTCTGGGCTTTCGTGACCCTGTCTGAAGCATGCCTGCCCTCTCCCTTTCCCTGGGGTGAGCAGCGTGTTGGCTGTTCCTCTGTTTCTCTCCACTCTCCAACCTCCATAATTCTCAGGAGAAACGTTGTTCTTGCCTACCCTTGTGATGACGGTGAGCCTGCAGTAATGAAGGAGCAGAGCAAAGCGCAGAGCTCTGACTCTAGCTGATAAAAAAAGTGGATCTCAAGCCATTGTTCATCTGAGGCAAGCAGGTTCCTGGCAAGAGCGTGTGTGCGGGAGGACTTTGAGGCTTTTGTCTACATAGCAGGCCAGGTTTTGAGTGCCCTGTCAATTAAGGGCAGCAATTCCAAGTGATTCACAGCAGATTACACCAGCCTGTCTCTTGATGGAGCACGCTCTGGTCCTGTGCCTGCAGGTGCTGCACAGACTGCCAAGCCTGGAGCTAGCCCGCAGTTATGCTGTCAGCCTCACTTAGATCTAATGCTTTATGACAACTGTCTACCTGTAATGTGATAATGGGCTGAAAACCTCTGCAAAATTGATGGGGTCTCTCGCAAAGAAGGAGAAACTTCTCATGGGGCAGGCCTAATCTCTTTCTTAATATCTGCATGAACTGCCGAGATTTCTTTGCAGCTGGGAGGTCTAGTCCTCCTTCTGCCCCTGACAAGAGGGGTGGCTGTGTCGGTGTCTGTGAAGCTGCCGGCATCCTACTGTCTCCCAGCACAGAGGGAATCAACCTGTTGCATTTTGGGGGACTTTAAAATCTGTTGTTAACTCTGAAACCTAAGATACTTTTGACTTCTTCCCAGAGCTTGCTGTATTTTCATGTTCTGTGTAAAGTCATCTTCTGCCTTCAAGATGTTTCTAGGGTTTATGCAATAAGTCGGTTGTATTTAATCCCTAAAATACAAGTAATTATCTGAAATAATTAACAGGTAGTGTTCTAAAAAATTATTCTTAACATTGTGTTGTCATCATCTTGGGCTGGTTTCTGACACAGGAGTTAACGAGAGCCAAAACCTATTTTCACAGCCAAAGTGTTGCTGGTTTAGCTGGTGTAGCTAGCTGCAGCCTGTCCTTTTCCAGCTGCCCAGCTTCCATCCCAGCTCAGAGGGAGCCAGGGCTGGTATGAGGTGGTGGCAAGGTTGGCACTTGTGTGGGGACGGCAGGACAGCTGTGACCTCCTGATGCATCTTGGTTGTGTGGGAGACTGTGGGGGTGACCGCTGGGGACAAGAGACAGACCCTTAGAGGCAGAAACAGGGGGATGGGCCCTCAGGACCTGCTCTCCAGCATGAGTGGTCCAGCCCTACCCTTGGGTAAGCCAGGAGCTGCCTCTTGGGGCTGTGGACTGTGCTCTGGAGACCAGAGTCCCTTCAGAGAAAACAGGGATGTTTACACAGAGCACAACTATCCCAACGGCCATGTGATAGTGAAGAGGCTGAGGCTGCAGGGTATAAACCCTTCCCTAGGATGTTCTCGTTCTCCAGAGTCCAGGCCCCTGTGGTAGCTCTGACCCCCGTGCCACTCGCTGCCACATCTGTGGGCTTATCGTGCTTCTTAAAGAGCCCGTAAACCCATTAGCTCTGGGTAAATGATCCCTGGGCTGCCTTTAGAATAATTAAAACCACAAGGCAAACAGTTACTCTGGACTATCAGCAGCATATCAACAAAACTTGTGTCTTGAAATGTGTGTTCAATTTCTGTTATTAAAAGGCACGGAGCCATATGTGGAACATTATCACGCATCTTTGTGAAATTAGCAGAACTATTTGAACAACCATTTTGTCCCTATCAAAACAGTGCCTTTTTTTTTTTTTTCTTTTTTACATACTGTGTAGGGAGGTGAGAGAGCCTTTGGAAAGCAGGAGAGCTCAGGCAAGCAATCTTATTTCTTGTAGCCCCTGACTCTATCTGCTTTCTGTGCAGCAGTGGATGTTATCTAGGAAGCCCAGGTAATGGGGAAAGAAGAGCAAGGCAGAGTTCTATGTTGCTTTTAATCTCAAAAAACAAGTGACTGATGGTGTCACCTAACTCCTTAATTGCTCTACTTTGAGGGAGGCTTTCAGAGTGCTTACCAAATTCAGTTCCCATTAGGGTCAATAGACATTTGATTGTTAATTCAGTGGGAAAAGAAAAACAAGACCAATGCTGAGTGTGCTCTGAAACTCCCAGCACTTATGGTTAGGAACATATGTTAGAAAAGTGATGTCACTTCTGACTACTTACGAACTTTCAAAATGCAATTAGATGTTAAAAAAAAAAAAAGCAACCACCACCCACTAGTCTTTGGTTTCTTGAACTGACCCTCTGAAAATGGCACTGAAATCACTTAAGGGCAAGGTTTTCTGAAGGAAGGGAAAAAGGAAGAGGAGCTGTTTCTGATTTATAGTGACGAATAACTGGGCAAGGTCAACACGTGGCATACAGCCAGGCTTGAAGGAAAACATGGTGTGAAGTGTTTTGTCATTTAATGGATGCTTAAAAAACCCACAAACCTTCCAAAACAAACAAACCCCAAAAGCATCGATCTGTTTGGCAGTTGACCCTAGCATAAAGTCCCTCTTGTGGACCAAGGGCTTTTAGTTCTGGCTTTGCATGGTATACAGAGGATTTTTCACTTTCAGTGGATATGGTTGGGGTCTCTTGTGGTTGTCTGGATTCAGGCATGTTGAAGATGAGCAATATCATACCTGAAGATAGTAATTAAAGAAAATGCGAGTGCTTCTTGCCAGGTCTACCCATCAGCCAAATTGATTGAGATAAGGCATACAAAACAAATAAATGTGAAATCAGTTGATTCAGTCTGTTTAGTCAAATTGAACAACATCCCTTGATCGTCAGAGCTGAATCAGCAAATATAAAAAAAACCCCAAAGACAGTCAACCCTACACTTAGAACCCACTTGAGGTTTTCACGCTGACAACCTAGTCGCTAAGTATAAATGGTCCTCCCACTGCTGGTTTGTCTGTGTCTCGGGTTATATTCAGGGATATGACTGCATCACTAGCCTTGCAATCTTAACGTGATTTTTTTTTTTTTTTTACTTTAAACTGAACAAATACATTGGAATTTTTTAGTGTGCCAAGTATGCCTGCTAGAAAATATTCTGGAGGATTCATGTAATAACAAACACGTGAAGGATTTCTGATATGAAAGAGTCTTAGTTATCTTCATTTCTTAGCTTCAGAGTGAGATCAACTTTGTTCTAAAACTGCTTAAAATCTAAACCCGTATACCACCAAATGTGCAGTGGCGAGAACTACAGGCTCTCAGTACATCTGTAGTACAAACATCAGGTTTAGCATACGTAGTAATGTGTGATGTGAGCCCTGATTACACAGACTTGGCTCTCTTTATTAATGTAGAGCAGTGGCTTTTCTCCTTTTTTTTTTTTTTTTCCTGGAGAGCTGTGGATTCAGACTGAGATTTGGCATGTTTTCCTCTTTTGATAGGATCTTTTGTGGATCCTTCTTGAAGCAGCTCACAAGTGCCTGGAGCTGTGTGGACAGAGCTGAAAACCAGGAAAAGAGAGAGAAGCTTCAGAATTTAACTATTCAATTATATTTCTGCATCAACAGCAGTTGATATGTAATTTCCACTGGTAAATAAATGTGTAGTCATTGTTTTGTACATTAGGAGTCAGACTCTTTTCCTCTAATGTATTATGCAATGCCAAATGCAGAGAACTTAGGTTTGCTGCTACCTGGAATGGGAACTGAACAAAAATGTTTTCAGAGATGCATTCTGAGCCTGTAGCAAGTAGCAGCCGGAGCTTATGTGAAACAACAATACAATAAACTGCAAACACCTCTTTAAATGTAAGTTATCACTATTATTGAAAGTTAGGCATGTTTTGACGTGGCAGAGAACAATAAACAGCCTGAAAACCACTACTTTGTGTTAACTCTGGAGGCTTAGCAGTCATCAGAAGGGACCTTTGCACATCCCCTTGTGTGAAATCAAGCTATCTGGTGAAAAAATAGCAAGTTTTCTGGTCTCGGAAATGTCTTTCTTGCTCGGTGCTGACAATGCAACTGTGTTAGAACTGATGAAAGGGAAACAGCATCCAGCACTTTTGGAACTGGCCTTACCACTTCTTGCCACCTTCCTGAAGGTGCCACGGTGAGAACCGTATTCTAGTTTTCACCAAGCAGGGCTCAGCTTGAGTAGTGTGCCTTCTTAAATGTCCTTCTGCTGCTACCGGATATTTCGTGTGCTGCTCACCGGTGAGTGGTGTACTGCAGCCCGTGTCTCTCTGGCACAACTGTGAGACATTCCCCTTGTCATCTATCCTGTAGTGCAACTGCTAATTAATTGGCAGGGCTGTGCAGAAGAGCTGGCTGAACAGCGTTTGTGTAACGGGACAGGGCTTTGGCATGACACTGTGTTTCCAGCCTTAGAGAAATGCGGAGTGAAGAGTCAGTACAGAGATAGGGAAGAATCCACTAATCTCAAAGCGTAAATCTGTACGTTCCTTCTTTGATGTGGCCTTACTGGATACCTAGGTTGTGGAACTGGGAGTAACTGCAGAAGAATGAATGGGTTGGGAGAAATAACGTACATGCAAGGTGTGTATTTCAAGCAGCTAATGTCATGGTTGACTATGAGCTCTTTTGTGGGACTATCAGCCAGGAATGGGCCAAAGCTCTGGCTAAAAGAAGTGATTCTTGTGTTTTTCCACCTACATCAGGCAATGTTCCAGTCACCAGCCTTTGCACCTTCTCCACCTTCCACTGACTTTCGGTCCCTTCTCCACAAATCCTTTCCCTGCAGCTGTCACCTGTTGGCAGCCAGAAGTTGTGCGAGTGCCCCTGCAACGGGGAAGTGACCTGCCTGGGTCTTGGCTCCCCTCACCACAAATGTGGGTGCTCTGGACGATGTGATTACCTGTGGTGCATTTGGTGCTGCTGATATGGGTGCTGTCACTCGTTTAGCCTGCAGAAGATGAGATTTGCACTGGGTGTGGTGCCTCAACATGGGCATCTAGGAGGAACAACTTCATCAATGTATCCATTATAGGACTTAGTAAGTGCCTGAGATATAATATTTTATATTTCCCAGGGTCTGAGGGTGAGGTGTGGAAACATCTGCAGCAGAGACAAAGTTAACAGAGTCTGATAAGCTGCAGTTTGGCTCTGATTGCAGTGGAGATACCAGCCTGGAAAACTGCCCAGCGTGCTCTTGCAAGAGACCTCTAATCAGCACGTGACCACTGCTCCTAGTCTATCTGAGAGTAATAAGAATGTGACAAACCTCATCTCTTTTCTTCAGTTTTTGCAGGCTCTTGGTCTTCAGCTCTTGAGGAAGCTGTGGGTAGCCCTTTAATTAAAGCTCCCAATTATGCATTTGACAGATCCCGTAGGTCAGCAAGCTGTAATGTTAAACGCCAATTGATTATGGAATGTCTCTGCAACTTTGCAGCCCTGTGATCCACCTACTATCAATATTACAGTAGGAAGTCTTCTGCAATTGTGTATAATCAGTGTCTTATTAAATCTTGCAGCATCCCTGTTAAATTATGTGCTGTGTGTAATAGTTTCTAGAGACCTGGATCTTGGTGCAAGTGCTGCATGTATAGGGAAGCAGAGATTTCTTTTCCTGGTAGGACCTGCAAAGAGGATGAATGCTGGAACTTCACCTGGGGACACCGGGGAATATTGGGCAGATAAATCCTTTGAGATGCTCTAGGTGGGACAGCTCATCTGCAGCAGGCTTGTGTCAGGAGGGGTGAGTAACCAGGGCTGTCGTGGGTGCAGTGGGAACACTCTTCATCACAAATCCAAAACTTAGCATGATACAAGCTACTACGAAGAAAACTAGCTCTGTCCTAGCCAAAACCAGTAAAGCAGCTCAACGGTACTTGGATTTATAGTTTAGCCACCTGGAATTAAAGCACACAGGGGCTTTCTGTGCTCATCTTATCACTGCAAAGTTTACTGTTCTGGCTGAACTTCAGCATGAAGCAGAGAGCCTTGGTAACGTTGCAGCTGTATCAGTTCACCTCGTTTAAAACACATCACAAATGTTTGATTTAGAAAGAAAAGATGTGTCTAGAAATTATCTCTTCATTTGTGTTTATTATAGTATTGTGTAAAAAAAAAAATGCATGCTCAATTGCTGCTGAATTGCTATAATTTATTACATTATACCTTGAACAACTGGTAAAAATATATATGTGTTAGAGCTGGACCTGAACTAAACGTCATGTCTGAGAGTGCCTGTGTTTTGAGGGAGTTCAGTTAAGAATTTGAGACACTAAGTACTTTGCAATAAAAAGTCCTTTGAAAGAGTTTGGACCCCAGAGGAGGGATCCACCCCAAAACACTGAGTGTCAGTCACCACTGTCAGAAATGCCCTGGCAGGGGCTCTGCTTTTTCACTGCTGCTCGAACCTAGGCATATCTGTAGCTTTGTTTATAGTTCTTGCATATATGTGAAGGTGTTTCTCCAGCTATTAACAGGAGAGCCATATCCTAGCCAGAACGTATTTTCTCCTCCTACACTTTTTTGTTTGGGGATTTGGTTTTTTATGTTCCTGTAACACAGGCTTTGAGCCCTAAGGACTGAGCACATCAGTAAGTCACTGGGAGAACTAGTGTTTAGACTGTACTAAAGTGTAAATTACTCTTACCCCTGCAGACCCACATAAAGCTGGGAACCTAAATTCAAAGCTTCTAACAAAAATCTTCCACTGAGCCAGGGAAGCAGTTCCACTTGCTTGGGTTGAGGGGGGTGGCAGCGTGATTTCTGGGTGAGCGCGGTGGCTGGGGGGACACGTGCGCAGGTGTGATGGTATCTGGCTCCTACGGCCTTTCTGGTTTGGAGAGGGGATGTGGGAAGTTGATGCAGCCTGAGGAGATGGCTGAAGGGATTTTATCAAAGAATGGAGGGCTTGGTAAGGTCCCATCTGCAACTCCCTAGCTGACTTGTTGATATGGCCTAGCTTGGAATGTGGGTGATGAATGTGGCCCTGTGCTCCCCCCCCATCCTCCCGCTGGGCGCCTGGCTCCTGCTGAACAAAGATGGTTCTGATAGGAAGGACCCTGTGCCGGGGGTCCTTGCACATCCCCAGAAGCCTAAGCAGTGGTCTCCTTTA
Source organism: Trogon surrucura (assembly GCA_020746105.1). Taxonomy (NCBI): domain Eukaryota; kingdom Metazoa; phylum Chordata; class Aves; order Trogoniformes; family Trogonidae; genus Trogon; species Trogon surrucura. The sequence continues at coordinate 44,896,633 of CM036621.1, read as the reverse complement.
CAAGTATTTTTTTCCAAAATACCCGCTTTGAACCCTGTTTTGGAATTTTCTGCTGCTCAGTGCAGAGAAGTGGGAGGTTATGATTCTGTTAGTCCGTGTTAGTTGTCCAGGTGGGGATGTGAGCAACTAACGTGCTCTTCTGCTTCATGCTCCAGTTGACCTCAGATCTCTCATTTAGCTGAATAGGACCTTTAACGTGATTTCAAACTGAGGGTCACAAATTACTCGCCAAGTGATTTGGCCATTATTAAGTTGCACTTTGGACTTTCGTTCTCAAAGGTGAACATTGGTATATTTATGATCTTCTAAGGAAGAACAGAATTTAATAGAACTTGCTAAATAAAGCAAATGAGGCTGCAATCCACCCTCTCTCTGTTACATATTAATCTAGTGTTATTAAGTGTTAACTTAACAATGTGTTGTATGGACAGCTAAAAGGCGCCGGGAAAAGTTTGTGTCAAATATGTAAACAGCTAGTTTGTTTTTTTTGTTGGAATCATTAACTGTGCTTCAGTTAAATTTTTTGTTTCCATGGCTGGTTTAAATTAAATTAGCAAAATTGTATTTTTTTTTAAATGTGTGGCTTTAGTACGTATCAAAAGTTCAACAGAATAATTTAACTGCATGTCTGTTTAAAAGGTTTAATATTTTTTTTAAAAAATTTGATTTACTCAGATTTCCTCTGGCAAAAAGCTGGGATTGTCTAAGGCCGATTCAGGGGAAGCATATTTAACACATCATTTTTGGTGATGCTTGTAATGCACTCCAGTGGTGTCCAGTCATTTTAAGCACATGCATAAAGGTGCAGATGCATGGGAGTTGAGAATGCACCCCTGAGCTGGAGGGACTTCAGTGACCGATGTCGATTGAGTTTCTAATATTTGGGCATGTAACACTGTGGGTTTTCCCAGAGAGGGCTCAGCTAGTGTTTGCAACCAAGCAGCCTGCAGATTTAGTGATACAAGGATCTGTGTCGTTAGGCTGTGGAGCATTACACACGGACCTGAGGGTGGTCTTTCCTGTGGCTCTTGCTCCAGACCGAGACCCAGGCACCGAGTAATTGACCCCACCTCAAATACTGTGTCTAGTTCTGGTGTCCCAAACAGAAAAGTGACAGAGATCTGTTGGAGTGTGTTCAGAGGAGGGCCACAAAGATGATCCAGGGGCTGAAGCACCTCTGCTACGGGGACAGGCTGCAGGAGCTGGGATTGTTCAGTCTTGAAAACAGAAGACGCTGGGGGGACCTAAGAGCTGCCTTCCAATACCTGAAGAGATCCTACAGGAAGGCTGAGGAGGGACTTTTTACAAGAGCGTCCACTGATAGGACAAGGGGAAATGGGTTTAAGTTGAAGGAGAAGAGATTTAGATTAGATCTTAAGAAGAAATTCTTCAGTACGAGGGTGGCAAGACTTCAGAATAAATTGCCCAGAGAGGTTGTGGCTGCCCCCTCCCTGGAGGTGTTCAAGGCCAGGTTGGACAGAGCCTCGAGTAGCCTGACCTAGTTGAGAGGCGTCCCTGCCCGTGACAGGGAGGTTTGATTAGAAGATCTCTAAGGTCCCTTCCAACTCAGGCTATCCTGAGAATCTGTAATTATGGATTTCTTCTCAGTACAGCCCACCTTTTCAAGAAGTGTTTCCTGCTCTGGTTGTAGGTCTGCTGTCCCGGAGCCTCTAAACTTTCAGCCTGGACTTTGGCATGTTTCAGAAAGATTCTTTTGAACTCGAATAAGATGTGTGAGTTAAACTCATGAAATGGTACTGGGGACTCTGCCTGCCACCAGCTGGTTCTCCCCAGCAAGTTTGGGGTCTGGTCACTCTCAGGGCTACTGTAAATCCTTGCACTTCTCTAGACAGGCCTCTTGCATGTTAGCAGATAGCAGTGAGATGGACCATTGGGGTTTTTTTTCCCTCTCCAGGGATAACAGGCTGCTGCTTCCCTTCCCACTCTTTCATACCCCTGTTTGTTCCCAGTGAAATGCTATGGCAGTCAGAGCATGAGCAGCCCACTGGGCTTTTGGACAGCCTCAAGTGAATGCCAAAGCCTCTGAGGAGTGGAGCTTAGTGGTGTCGGGCTTGCAGGATCCTGACCCACAGCACTGGAGTTGTGCCCTTCTGCTTCATGCCAGCTTCAGCAGCAGGGACCTGTGCCAGCCCTGCCTGCTGCTGAGCCTCTTTAGGGGGGTCTGTCCTCTTTCCTCCTCCCTGCATCCTCACGTTGCGCTCAGCTACTTGTTCCTGTTTTTTCCTCCTTGCTTCATCCTTCCCCTCTCCTACGCGTGCACCTGGCCATTGCTGCCTTCCCCATGTGCAGATGGGGCTGTTCAGTAGCCTATGTTTGTGGAACAAGCTTATTTAAAAACACACACATTTGTCGCTTATATAAATGTGTTTATGTTGTTCTTGTGTACTTTTACATAAGCGTTGGATCAAGTCATCCTGAGCCCTGGGAAGGGTGCTGCTGTCTGCTGGGTAGGACAGACTGCGGGGGTCCAGTGGCTGGGGCTGAGGTAGAAACTCCTCACCTGAACATGTCACTGGCTGGGCAGTGAAGTACGTGTACAATCTTGGCATAAATCCTCTACAGCTTGTTTTCTGTCCCCTTTGTTGTTATTTGGGGATTTTTTTGGGTCTTAAATGTAGGTTGGTCTGGTGAAGCCCTTTCTGGAATTGTCAAACACTGGAAGTGTATTGTACAGGCAACTGGGGAGCTCAGAGTGTTGTTGTGACGGGAGTTTTAAAAGGGTGATGGTCTAAGAGGTGGCTTGTGTGCCTCTTCCAGAAACACTGGTGTGAGTGACCCCCCTCTGTAAGCAGTCACCTGCAACCCCATATGCTTCTGCTGTAGCTGCTCCTGCATGTCCTCTGAAAGCAGCTGCTGAGCGAGTAGAAAGGGTGGTGGTGGATGGCAAGAGACTGAGAGAGAGAAAAATCACCTGTTTTCACAGGGAGAAGAGATTTGAACAAGACCTAAAGCCAAATACCATAATGGTTGCAGGAGGAGGAAAGACAATATAGGACAAAAGGTCCCTGTCCTTTCCTTGACTTTCTGAGAAGACCTCAAAAGAAATGAAATGGGCAATCAGCAAATGATTCTGCAAAATACATTCCGGATCTATCAGCAAAGTCAAATGAAATTACCTAAACAATTTTGAGATTAGGAGTGTTGCAGTGCTCTAACCCTTCCTTGAGGGAGGTACACCCACTGTTTGCATTTACCAGAGCACAGAAGTACAATTTGTCTCAGTAGGAGACGGCAGGACTTTGCAGGCAGTGCTGGGTTCCCTTCAGGAGGGTCTGGGACTTGTACAGAAGCTGCTCCTGCGGGCTGTGTTCAATGGTATGGGGAAGGTCAGCGTTTCCAAGGTTATGCTAAAGAAAGGGCCTGGACGATGGCAGTAGCTGGTGCCCCGCAGAATTTCTAGGGACTCATTGTGGAAATGTCTCCTTGCTGGGTTACCTAGACTTTAAACAGACCTCATTTAATGCTAAAAATAACAAGTTTCTTTGCCTTCTGTGTTTCTTTGTGGTTGGGACTGTCTTTTCTGTGTTCTTCTAATGCATAGTTTGAGTTTCAAAAATGTACCTGAGACTACCCTGTTCCCACGCAATAATAAATCACAAGGAAGCTGTTTCAAGAATCAGACCTGGCGGTGCCTTCCTTCTGCTCCGGAGGAGGATGTGGAAGTGTAACAACTTCAAGCTCAGGCAGGCCCCGATCCCTGCAACAGGCAAAGCATCCGTGCACGCACGCGCTGTCAAAAAGGAGCTTTCCTTCAGCAAGGCTATTATTTGTCTTGGTGTCCAGAGATTTCGGTGAGGTTAGCTTGCTCCTGCCTCAGATGCAGCGAGTGAAGCTCTGTGGTAAGCAAAGGGCAAGTATTCAAAAGGCTCCCTGGGGGCTTGCAAAACCTGAAGGAGTCAAAAGTTGAAATATTTGTGATTGGTTGGGGAATACTCTTATTGCCTGATGCACCATTGCCCCTTTAGTTTTCATTTCAGTTCCTGAAGTTGGCTCTGAAATTGATGGAAGAAAATATGTGAAGGCACTGGTAAATGTGATGGTAGCGGTGTTCTGCTTTTTAAATTTATTGTATTTTTAAAAGGAGAGCAGCAAGGTACTACAGAGCTATATTTTAGCGACTTGAGCCCTTCTCAGTGCCAGAACTAACTTCCAATCTGTTGGGCAATAACCTAGATATTTATAAATATGTTTCTTTCCTGATAGTGTATGCAAAAAGCCTTCGCTGGTCTGCAGGGGGGAGGAGTAATTGAAGCAAATATTTTCCTATTTTTATTCTCCTGTGCTTTCCACACACAGAGGCAGTTTCCCACTCTCTCCAGCTCTCTCAAAGGGATATATAGAGAAGTTTGGTGAAGATGCTTGAAGCTGAACACAGAATTTACAACATCCTGTGCTTTGTGGATGTTCCAAATCAAACCCAAACAGACTGGTTGGGGTCTACCTTCTTGAGTTCTTGTTGTTTGTTTTATTCCCCCTCCTCTCATAGTTAGTACTTCTTTGTTGTTTGTCTTGGAGGGTGGAAGTTCTTGCCCAAAGGATAAGGTCCTATCTTTTTTGATGGGCACAGGGACCAATACAAAAGTCTTCCTGATTTAAATGCTGAGATTGGGTACAATTCCTTCTTTTTTTTCCTAAACACATAGAGATCTTCCTACCAGATAAGTGAGAAAAGTGACAATCGGTAAGCAAGTGCTCAATTTGTGTGAATCCAAGCAACACACTGCAGCAAATCCTGGCTGGTGTGCTCTCCCTGTCACTTCTTGCTGAGCCACTAAAGTTTCCTCTCAATTGAGTTAGTACATTTGTTGGGTGCGAGAGGTTGATGCCGTGCCTCTTGGCCACAGAGGGTAGTCTTAGGCTGCTTGAGAAGGACCCTGAGTGGGCCAGCTGGGTGCTGTCACCCTGTGCTGCACCCCTCTGCTCTGGTTGACCTTGAGTGCTGGCTGAGGCCACTTGACTGATTTAAGGGTTTGACAGCTTCTTCCCTCCAGCAAAGGGCTGCAAGGATGAGGTGGTCATTTCGGGGTGTCTCCAATCCATGCAAGGCCAGGCTTTCCTCTTGGGCACTCGTGATGTCTGTGGAGTTAATCCCAACCTACAGTGATGCTGGGAAAGTCTGACCTCTACAACTAATTTCCAACTGTAATCCTAAAAGAAGAATGGTTGGCTAGTTTGGTTTTTCTGCCCGTGCTTAAGTGCATTTTGCTTTCATTATGGGGTGTCAAGTTGTTAATATTTATGGAGTACACAAAAGAATGAAAACTCTGTTTCGTGTTCAATCTGACATCTTTTGGCACCACAGCCCTCTAGTCATGGTAGTAGTTCTGTTTCAATTCGGCAGCGCTCTTTTGAGATGAAGTCCTTTAAAGTGTGGTTTGGCTCCGAGGAGGGATTCTATGCAAATAGTATTCAGGGGGTCTGTCTTTATTGTCTCAAATATTAATAATTTCCAGATCAAATGCAATTTGCCTCGAGTTTTTCTTGTTCGTTCTTCCCATTCCGTCAATTCAGTTAAATGCATCGTGACGCTTTTGAAGTCAACCTGACTCTTCCCTTGGCAGATGCCCACCCTGCACGGTGAGGTTCTGTGGACCTCCTCCAGCTTGGTTTCCCCTTTTGGTCTCCAGCCAGACGGTGCTGGGAGTGGGTTGGTGTGGGTATAAAACACAGGCAGGGATAGCTGTGGGGTCAGCCCAGTAAGAACTGGTTCCCTCTAGCCAATCCTTCTCGTTACAAGGGTAAAAGGAACTTGGAAGTGCGAGTGTGAAAACGGTCCCACACAGAAGCAGCAAAGGGTGGCTCCAGGGAGCTCGACCAAGTGCTTCTGCTTTGCTGCATGTCTTGGAGGGTGGAAGTTCTTGCCTAGATGATGATGTCCTACTAGTAGAAGCACTTCTCAAAGTGGGTGCATTTGCAGAGATGTGGGATGCCATGCTCCCGTGAGCCTGCGGTGGGACGGGGTTCTGCTTTCCTCTTGGAAAGCTCTGCCTGACCGCATGCCAGCACTTGTCTAGATCTGCTCGGCTTGGTCCAGACTTATGAAGTTCTTGTGAAGGATCGCTGGGGGATGATGTCGTTGCTGGCATCATGCTGAAACGCCTAGACCTGGAGCTCAAGCAGCACAGCCATGCGTGCTAACGTGGGTGAAGTGATACTGCTTTGAAGGTTCTTGGGTCAATGAAGCTTGTTCTTGTGGAAGCAAAGGAAGAAGGCAAAATCCACCTTAATACTGTCTTAACTGCATTTTATGGCTTGGCAGCAAAAATAATAACAAAAAAAAAAAGCAACAGAATTCTCCAGAACGGTGGAAAGAATAAGAGATTATTACTGAAAAGTGTATTTAATTCTATCTTTAAAACAGCCTGTAGGCCTTGGAAAAGTTAAGGAACACTGAATACTGCAAACAGCCTGCAAGCACAGGTAAAATGTATGTGACCAGCAAACACATATTTGCATATAAGCTACTTGTTCATGAGTGCATGTCCTTTGTAATGTATTCTTTGCACGTGGTGCTGAGCCTGTGAAATATAGCAAGGATGCCCTATGAAGAAATGTTGCCTCTTGAAGTTTTTATGAATCTAACATAACTGTTGAAATCACAGTTGTCTGGAAAACCTTCTTCCAATAAGTGCACTATATTCCGTGCAAATATTTCCTTCATTGCAGCATCTGAGCTGCAACCTTCAGCTTAGGTGCCCATTGCACATCTGTAAGCCACTACATGTGAAATAATCCTTTAGACCAGTTCTCTTCTGGAATGAAGCCCTTTAGGATAGAATGATAATTCTCTAAGAGTACACGCTAGATAGTTTTGAATTCTTGATAATTTTTTTTTAGTTCATAACTGCACTATATTCTACTATTGATCGGATACTCTAGTCTTAATAAATTAGTGAAAATTAGTGTGTGAGGAAAGAAGTGTGTATTGTAGTAGGAAATAAGGAGAAATACAAAATAAATAGTAACCTTTGTGCTAGAGCCTTGGGTCATCAGTCACTTAGATAATCACTTGTTATTGCCAGTGACCCTGTAAGTACAGATGTTAACATTAAATGTCCTCCGTTGAGTATGCTCTATGGCACACTCTGTGGTAGCATCTAATGCACCCTGCGCTGGCCGAGTGGGACGTAACACAAAAGTTAATTTGCAAACTTTCACGTTTCCTGGCATATTTCAAAGTCCATCCAGACACTTTAGCTGGAGTTATGGTGCCAATGGATTGTGCCCTTTGATCCGGAGGAAGCCAAGCTTAGCTTCCGCTGCGCTCGCCTCTAGCTGCGGTCTGTGCGAGCTGCTGATGGCAGCGCCTAACAGCCAGGAAAATAGAAACCGTGTCTTGATTTAGCTCAGCGGAAGGATCCTGATGTAAAGCTTAGTCTGAAGTGTTATGGGATGATTACACAGTTTTATTATCTCTCCGTGTTTCAGTGACCAAATAAAAGAGCACTCTAGAAGGGCCTGTCCCCTAACGTGCAGACAGGAGGTATTAAGAATTTATTTATTGGCTCTCAGCACAGTCTTTCTTCTGCTTTCTGACATTTGATGTGAAAAACACCTGTAAGTGTGATCAATGCTTGGCTTGCTGCATGGGAATGGTTATAGTTTGAGGGGAAGCTAGGGGACACTTTATGAGCTGTTAAGTAACTCATTAACTAGGAGGCTGCGTACTTGACACGAGTGACCCAGGTAGGCTGGGGTGTCTTCTGATACAGTGTACCGGAGTTTAAAAATGCAGCAAATAAATGTTCACCTAATGGTACAACAAGCTCTGCTCTTGGCTCCTGCAGACAGCACATCTTTTTAAATGAGAGATACACAGATTGCCTTCACTACTCGACCTTTCCAAAAAAGAACACCTGTGTTTCATATCACTGACATTAATGCCAGATAAAACTTTCAGTGGAAGCAGAAAACGTGCTAGGAAATGGGATTGTTCACTTTTCTTATTGGTAGTGTTAATCATTAGTTCTAAACCAACTCCGAAGGCACAGGAATAAACATAAGGTCAAAGCCATAGAGGGCCATCAATGACAGAAGTGTGGAGGACATAACCGTGTTGGGCGGGGTTCAAAAACCTTTGCCCTATCTAACAAATGGTGGTGTGCACCTTCCTGAAAGAAAAGCAAAGATGAACTTTATTTTTGGGGGGAGGGAGGGGGGCAAGCATGTAGGGAGAAGACAGGCTATATCCATTCCCTGGCTCAGAACCCTTCTTTGAGAGACATCGATGTTGGTCAGGAGCTGCTCCAACCCCTGCTGCTTGTAGCACGAGCTCCTCGAGGTGCTTGGGGTGCGATGCTGGAAGGTAATCCATGGGCTGTGAGACTCCAGCACATTAAATGTGCAATAGCGTTATTTTGCCAGCTGCATGCAGAGGGTATACACGTAGGAGAGGATGCTCACTTCCTAAGAAATCATAAAAATTGAAATAACACTATAGGTGTTTATGCGTCACTTCATTGTAGGCTGTCATGATTAGTAGGAAATGCAGATAAAAAGCAATGCAATGTGCAGGATCGTTTCCTGGTCATTGCAGACAAATTCTCTCAGTAAATTGATGCTCTGAGTGCACACACTCTACTGCTTGTGGGTGACTTGTTTTTTAAAAAAAGCATCTAAGATAGCATAAAAGTGTTTGTGCAGTAAAAACCAAAAATGCATGCTTTTCATTCCTCTAGAATGTCACTAGAAACAAAGAAAGTGGAGTCTGGAAGAATCTCGAAAGCAATTGTCAGCCTTTGGTGTGGCCAGAGCAGATCTGGGATTGCCCCAAACCATTGCATATGTGCAGTTTGGCTAGAAATCCTCTCTAGGGTACTAGACTTGTGGGGTCTCGGCACAGTCACAGTCTTTTGGTGAAGCAAAAGGAGGAAAGAAGCTGCTCAAATTACCCTACAAATACCAGGAAATTAACAACATCTTTTTTCAGCCTACTTTGAGTCCTAGGTTTGCTAATCCAGTTGAAATATTTTTATAGCGTGTACTATATGCAATATACAAAAATTACAGTTATAAGGAAAGCTGTTTATTTTACATTATAATGTTCAAAACTATTCTCCGTTGACAATATCAGTATTCTCAAGCCCAGTTATTGGCAAAGTAAAATTCAGGTGTACCAAAACAGAGTCTTAAAAATTATGAGACTCTAGAGTAAAAGCCCCTCAAATGCCTTCCAATTTTTGTTTTTTCAGCTGCACTGGGCTTCTGTTCTAAGCTCTGCCCCTCTGCTCCAGTAACTGAGACAGCTTACCAGTGTGAGGCTTAGACAAATGCAAGTTAAAATTCTCCCATGTTCACCTGACTCACAGTTGGTGCTGTAAGATGCTTGACAAATATTGCAGACTCCTGCTAAATATTTTGTCAAGGCTCCCAGTTGCATCCATCTGATGGATAATGCATCAGGTTTTGACTGTGTGAAATATTGGGGGGTATTCTGGAAAAGGGTGCAGTAGCAGGGTGTGAGTGAAGTAGGAAGAAGAGAGTATGTTCCTTTAAAAGTGACTGATTTTGTTTTTCAGATTTTTCCTCCACATTGGTTTGGTTTTGTTGTGACGGGAAACAGTTGAGGCTGGAAGGGACCTCTTCAGACCATCTAGTCCAACCTCCATGTGGTTCCAGCGTCGTGTAGGTTTGAGTGATGGAGGAAAATGTACTTGGCATTTCAGAGAATTAATTGCTTGAAGGCAAGGAAGAGGAAGAAAATGTGATGACCTCTTAGGAAAGGCAATGTGTCTGGCTTTAATGACCCCTCTTTTAGTGTCTCTGATCAAACACCTCTACATAAATGTCCACTACTAAGGCTGAAAACATACAAAATCACAGAAGTGTTTTGTTGAGCTAAGCTATGACAATGGATATATATATATACACACACACACACACTTTATATGGATAGAGTTACTTATACGTATATATATACACCCATGCTTTAGGTAGAGATATACTTAAATGAATGCCATGCTTGAGAAAGGTAGATAGCAGCTGCACAATAAGTTGTGAAACTTTTTCTTCAGGCTAATTTCTCTAATGGCACATGTGTATAGCTGTGGGTCACAACAAGAAGCTCCCTATCTCAAGAACTCAAGCTTGCAAGGAGGCACTTGAGCTGCAGAGCAAACACAGCAAACGAATTGCAGATTAAACACGTGTCATGCTTAATAGGTCCAACGTGCTTCGGAAGTGGTGTCTTTCTAGCTGCCACCACGCTCCTGGCCCCTGGTCTGTGCTGCTGAAGCTACGACTTAACACGGTGCTTTGAGTGATGTATCTCCCAGTGCGCTTGGTTAAAACAGGCTTGTTTTTGATAGCATATGTAAATGCATGTGATGTGTGCAAGGTGGAGGTAACTTGTTTGGTGGACTATCTCTCAGTCACTCTCACAGCAGCAAGAGGCTGGAGGTACACCAGTGATTCCAGTGAGCTAGCCTGACCTTGGACTGTTGGTGGTGAGGAGCCGAAGTTCCTGGCTGGCAGAAAGTCTGTTTTTAAAAAATTTATTTGTAATTGAAGCAAAAAATTAAAATCTTGGCATCTTATGTGAAGCTTCCTGGAGGAAATGTTGATTATTTCCCTAAAAATTGTTCTATTAGATTTAATGTTAAATGTAAGGGTTGCATTAAATATGAAATGCATGGCTACGAAGGGTCAATGTAAATATTTACTGTAGCATTAATGATATGATATGATTGCAATGGAATGTTTGGACTATTTTCCTCATTACAGTTTTATCATAATCAACATGTTTCCCCAAACATTTTGGTTTGAACAAAATGATATTGATCTTTTTCAAGGAAAACTGGTTTACTCAGTGTTTTCCCAGGCAGCTGTGACATACAGAGTGGCAGCCGGGCTGACCTTACCCCTTCCAACCTCCTGCAAACAGCTCTTCTGTTGGGTTGCTCTTCCCAAGTAGAGTCTTTGATGATGTTGGGGAGATGTTGTACTCCAGCAGGGGCTGGATTGAATCAGGTGGTGCCATGGAAGGAATCTGGGACTGCTTAGGAAGAGAAAGGAAAACAAAATGCTTTTGCTGAGGACAGAACAACAGAAAGGGGAGACACGAGAGCAATCTCCTCACAGACACACATGGGGGTTTTTTTTTGAGCTAAGTCAGTGGCCCCAGGTGCCTTTAAGGATCCATCCCTCAGTGTCAGTGTCTTGCGGGGCTAGCCCAGGCATGCTGGCATGGGGTTGTAAACCCTGGACACAGGTTCAAAAATGGCCAAGTGCCCGTTTGTCTCACACTTGGGCTGCTGGGTCCAGCTTGTTCTGATGTTGGGGTGGGCTGGTCCTCCCTAAGCAGTTTCAGCAGCAGCTTTGCTGCCAGGGCTTGTCGGGGTCTCACAGCAATGCAGGAGCCCTCTTCCACCTGCCTGCTTCTTCCTCAAGGCTGCTCTCCCTGCCTGTCCCCAGCTGTTGGAACCCTCCCGTAGGTGCAGATTTGCCGCCTTCTCTCCGAGTCTTGCCCGCCTCCCAGGCAGCCTCTGGGCTGGCTCACATCTGTGCTTGTCCTCTCAAGGGACAATCAACGCTCTGCGCTGAAGCAGCCGCTGTAGGAAGAGGTACTGGCAAAGCTGATTTGTACCAGTTTATGGCGGGTTTAATCATTCTTCCCTTCTGCGAAGAGGCAAATCCTTTCCTACTGCTTTTGCTGTCTGTGTGTGGTGGAATAAACATCTGTTGGGCCAGTTCTAATTTGCAAGCGAGGGCAATTACCCGTGGCACAGGTGTGTTATCCTCTGAAAGATTTTATTTCTCTCAAATGTGGACAAGTCTGCAAATAATTTGAGGCACTGCTATTTTATAGCCTTACACCCTGTGGAGGGTAATTACTGAGCTTTTTTTTTTTCACCTTACTGTATCTTTGGTTTACTCACCAGAGGAAAACTCCCACTTATGCCCCTCCCATTTGCCACATAAAAACTCTCTTTGAAGTGGGAATACAAGTCACAATAAGTTTATTGTTAAAGTAAATTAGCACTGAATGAGAACACAGTGTATGTTTATGAGACAATACATTTTGGAGAACGAGCCGTTAAATTCCAGTAGTTTGGCTCCCGTCTGTGGTTGTGTGAGGGTTTGATAAGAATCAGTGAGAGAATGAACTGACCATCTCCTGCAAGCAAAACCCTTTCTGACCTTTCCATGTGCAAAATGCAGGACCTCCAGGGATCTGTTTCCTCTTATTGCAGGCTGCATCTGCCGATGATTGGAAACATACCTACAACTCCTAGGATGTTCAGATCCAAAGTCTTGGAAGTTCAGTTCTACATCAAACCCTTTGAAATTTATTCCCATCTCTGCAAATGACTGATGGAAATGACTGAGCATCTGAAACTGGTTAAGAACCTAATCCCAGTACTCCCATTTAGCTTAGCGGCTTTTGGCCGCTTGTAGTGAGCTCTCCTGAAACAAGGGACATTCGTATGCTGTCTCAGTTTTGTTCCATTTTTTGATTGGTAGAAATCTGAAATGAGCAGACAAGATCTAATGACGTTTTTCTTTTCCTGTGTTCATTTAAATAATTTTCATATAGCAGTCTGGCATGAGGTGATACCTAAAGCAAGGCAAGAATAATAATAAATTTGCGGGCTTCGGACTTTCAAAAGAATTTCAGCTGGGCTTCAGGGCTGGTTTACTCATCTGGCCGTTTTCTGGGTCCTGAGGCTCATCCTGTCCTTGAATGTGGTAGTGAGTTTGCCTGGACAGGGGACAGAGGGAGCATAAAATACAATCGCTGTCTCTATGCTTTCTGGCCCAGGCTCCCCTTATTCTGAGGCAGATTTAGATTGTGCTGTTAGTGCAGAACGCTCAGTACAGCTGGACATGGGATAATTTCCTTACCAGAGGGCATTCGTGTATTGCTCGACTTCCCCGTGATCTCCACGGGGAACTTGAACAAACTCTCACTGCCTGCTGTGCCTGGCTCAGGATTGAGTGATGCTCGGGGTTTGCTCACCTGGCTTAGCGTGCTGGCGTGCAAAAATCAATGCCAGGCTCTGGTGAGCATGGAAGCATCCTAAACAGGCCTTTTTTGCATATGCAGAGGAAGCTTAGGAGAAAAATTGATGACTTTTCCCACTTCTCTTTCCATGGGTTGTTTAAAGCTGATACAGAAAAACTGGAGAGTTTGTCTTGTCTACCTGTTTAGTCTCTGAACTCTGCCTCTGTGCAGCCTCTCTTGGTATGGCTATTACATGTAGGATGGAAGAATCATGGCTTTGCCCATTGGACCTCTGTTTGGTGTGAAAAAACAGCTTTCTGATGACACACTGGAGATGATGTGAACATGGAGTCCTCTTAAAATCATATTTTAAATTTGCTTGTTGGAATAGAAGAATACATTGATCTTCCCTGTAGGGAAAAAAAAAAACCCCAAGAAACAAACACAAAACCAAAACCCCAAACATCACACTATTTATGTATGAAGGAAACACCCCTTGAAATGAAATATTGACTTCCTGAGGATGTTGGAGCTAACAGCTAGAGATAATATATGTCAGTCTTCCCTTGGGCTAGTAAAGCATCAGCCCACTTGGTGTGTTGGTTCCCTGCAGGCACCTGTCCCCCAGCTCTGGGAGCACTGCGGAGGCCACAAGCCCAAGGTCTGGGATCCAGGACTGGATGGCGTGCGCTGATTTTTCCTGAGCTGGGACAGTTCCTCAGGGCTGCAGGAGCCCATGGCAAGTGGCAGACATTGCTGCAGCCCTCAGGTTTCTCTCCTTAGCGCAGGGAGACCCACGCAGGGACATATTTCATGCTCTAGGAACTGAAGTGCTAAATGCAGTCCACTTGGGAGCACAAGGCCAAGTAAAGCATTAACACCAGAGTTAAGACAAACCAATTCAGGAATAACTAATATTGTTGACTTTGCTTGCACAAAAAGTCACTTTCTTTGAGCTTTTATTTTCTCCCCCAAGAGCAAGTTTAAGGGCAAACACAAATATTAGTTGTCTTTCTCCTATTAATTATTGTTAAAGATTTAAGGGATCATAGACTTTGAAGTTAATGCCCCATTCAATGTGGGAAAAGGCAAAACTGTGCATCCCCAGTGGTGTTCTTTCTGGCTGGCTGGTTGATCCCAGGCCAGCTGTCCTGCCTTGCGACATCGGCAGCACGTTGCTTTGCTTAGGGGCGCTAAGTGTGAGGTGAAGCAGATTTCGGATGAAGGAGAGCATGGGCAACTGAGCACGTGTGTGTGTGCGCGTCGCACGTCTACGTACGGGCAGTCCTCAACAGGCAGGTGAATGAGCACAGCAGTAGATCTGCTCCTAAATCCTGGTTTGGCAGGCTTGGCTTTTTTGCCCTTGTGCAAGATTTTATCTTTGCTTAACCTGCACGATGATCTCTTTCACGTCTTATATACAAAAAAACCCCTTCTGAAATCCTGGATTAGCTTTGGAATAAAAGTTTTGATTTCCTTCAAACATAGGTGGCTTCCATGGCCTGCTCTACTCTAGAAGCGACTCTCTCCAAATGGCATTGTAGTGCTCCCAGGCTCACATTTGTCAGGTCCAGATCAGATTTCTTTGCTTTACAAAAGTGAAAGTGTGTCTGGGAACCCACTGCACCCTTCCTTGGATCAACATGAGCAGTTGTTCTTTTCTTAGGAATCTCTCCTCTCAGCCGTGTGACTGCCTTTCATCAGCCCTACATCGATATTACGGATGATATTCTTATTTAGAGTTGTTACAGGGGGTATGTCTAGGTGAAAAAGGACCTAACCCTGCTAATGAGATTGCAACAGGAATAGGAAGATTTGACGAATGGAACAGTTTTTCTGCTTATTTAATCTGGTCTGGATTAATTACTTTTATCTGATCGGTTTTATTTGCCTCAAATGCAGTTTTGAAGCAGTCAAAGCCAACTATTAATTTGGATCAAATTCAATAAATAAGAATCAAAATATTTTGCACTATATCCATATAGCTATACCTGTATCACACACAAAAAACGGTGCTTTGTACTTCCAAAAGCATTTCAGTTTGGGGCACTTGTCATGTAGAGATGGATGCTTCTTCTGCAGTGATGATTTTTTACAAACTCGGATTAATGAATCGATGTATTTCTTTTCTATTCTGTCTAGAAGAAAAGGAAAGACAGTGCTTTGGAAGAGTAGTTTTGTGGGTGGTTTTTTTTTTTTTTACAAAAAGATTATTTTTTTCTGAAAGGTTTAAAACTGATAAACATTTTTCTTCTTCAAGAGCGGACCTTCCTAAGAGTCCTTTTGCTCAGCCACTGCTCCATTGTTTACACAGCTCTATTTGCAGTAAAAGCCAGGGTAATTACTGCCTAGAAGTAGGATTTGCACCCACACTGCCTGCCTGCGCTAATTGCCTCTCTCCAGGGCACTGTATGGTGCTGGGTGCTCCACCTGGCCTAGACTTGCTTGAATATTATTCTCTGAGAAGGAAAGGGAGTTTTCTGACTCTGTAGTCTGCTCCTGTTTTCATGTACATGGGAGTCCCTGATGCAAGTCCTTATCTTGGAAAAAAAAACAAACCCTAAAAAAAACCCCAACGCCCTTCAAAAAAAACTTGTATTTTTTTTTTGCACACTCTGAATCGATACCTACAATCCTGTTCTGTGCATCAAAATTTGTAAGAATGAAATGGCATTTCTCACTGCTTTCTGGACTCCTATGCCTGGTCTCTGACAGTGGCACACTTGGAAATGACCACTGATTGCGACAGGTGAAAGTCATGGATACAGAGGGACTGGGAGGGGAAAATTGCTTTGCAATCTGCCATCTATCCTGGAAACCAGAAGGGAGATGGTGCTGTGCCAGCACACCCTCCGTGCACGCTGTTTAGCGGCAAAGGGAGAGCTGGACTCTCCCAGGTATCGCCGCTGAGCGTGAGCAGGTTTCAGAAATCGTCTCTTTAAGCGAAGGGAAGAGCATCTCGGAGGTTCTGCAGCAGGAGTGGGGGCAGCAGGAGACCATCACCTGGCAGTTGGCAGGTTGAGGCCACACTGGAGAGAACCCCTTGGCAATGGGCAGGTGGACCGGACAGCAGGAGCGCGGCACCGTTGGCGCCGCGACTTGGCATTAATGAGACACCTATTGGAATTCTGCACACTCTTTAAAGACCTTCTGTGCGGAAAATCGTTACGTTTACCGTAATCCTTTGCAAATGGGAAAAAAAAAAAATCTCAAACAAACCCCACAACAAACTGGAATCTTCCCCACTGTACTTATTTGTGGGCTTCCTATGAGGCTTTTGGACTGCACGAGTCGTGTTGCTTTCTGGGTGGAGGTGCTGAGAGGTAGACAGCTACCATGAGCGATGCATGGACTGGAGTGTTTTGTGCACGGAGGGGGTAGGGTTCAGCGTGAAGGGCTGTTATTTGACTTGACAGTCAGGGTTGGGTTTTTCCAAGTGGTTTCCTTCTGTGTGCGTGTGCTCTTAAAAGCCCTGTTCCTGTGCCTGCAGGAGAGAGCTAATATGCCATGGATGGAAGCCTCCTCTGGAGACCGCCTCTTGGAAACGTGTTCTGCAAGGCTAGGGCTATTATTTTTAAGGAGCTTAAATATCTGCAATGCTGAGCTCTTCCTTTAAGACTGGCTGTATGATTAGCTGTGAAGGAGTAGCCTGTGAGCCATCCGGTCTGTGCTTAAAAGCCCTTTCTTAGACTAACTTAAAAACTCTTGTCTTCCTCAGTGGTGGTGATGTGGGGTAAAAGCAGCCCACAGTGCTCTCTGGCTTATGGTGCAAGTGGGCAGTGGGGAAGGCAAGGTGCTTGATGCTGGTGATCACTTACGGGGCCTCACTGCTTCTTTCCCAAGGAGACGTCCATTTCCCATACGTTTCGAAGCAAAGTGTTGCCCTCCTGCCCCAGTCGTTTTCCTGAACTACCATTGCATGAACACAGCACTGATATACAACTCGTGTCAGTTCAAATGCGAAACCCTGTCTCAGCAACTGGACGATTCAAGAGGTGCTGCTGGAGAGCCAGCCCTCACCGGGGCACGTCCAGGAGCTCTCTGCTGATCTACGTGGGGTTGGCAGCTCTGCTGGGAGCAGCCCTTCAGCCTCAGCACCCCTCTCTGTGGCTGACCTAGAGAGGAGGAGGGGGAGGAGAGAGGAAAACGAGAAAGGACAGAGGAACAATTCTTTCCGGAGGGATTGGGGATGCCCTACCACTTACTGTAGCCAAGAATAAGATTAGATAGCATCCCCTGTAGAACCAGAGCCAGGAGGCAGCAAGAGAAATGTATAATCTTGTGCCTGGTGTGGCAGGGGGAGGGGGAAATGTCTTTTAAAGTGTAATAACACCTAGGTTTTATAATCCTGCCCAGCTCAGGCTTGACAATTCTTCCGATAGCCCAAATACTATAAATTTAGTTGAAGATAACAGAACAGATGGGAAAAACATATGGTTTGTAGGTAGTGTGTGGTGGGTGATATTTGTGGTACATTAGGGGAATTTATTTTATTCTCTCTTTCCCTGTATAACTTTTTTGATACTTTCTGGAGTTCTTTGTGCCTTTAGGTGAGCTTAGGGCTTTGCAAATGTCTGGTAACTTGGCTTCGTTCAACCAAATTATCTGTTGTTTGTAAATCTCCTTTAGAGTTAGAGAGTTTATTGTCTATATATGTTATCTGCAAGCTCCAGTTTGAGCCAGTAGAAGCTGGATCACTTAGAGCCCAGTCGCTTACGCCATCTGTCCCATTAATATCTGTGGAGAGCTCGAAGGGAGAAGTTGATCCTGCACCGACACTTCCCTTTGCTCGGCTGCTTTGCCGGTCCTCACCATGTGCGTTGGATGCCCGGAGATGCCGCCGGAGCGTGCCCATGCGTGGGACCTGCTGGGCAGAGCCCACCTCCCCACCCACCCCAGCCTCGTCCTGCTGCGGCGCGGCTCCCCGTGCCAGCAGCACGGGCTTGCTTCCCTCTTGATTTGGTTTAGAGGAAACCTGCCTGTTCTGTGAGGGGGCTGTTGGAAAAGCACCAGGATATTAACCCCACTGATTTACCTGCCAATCTCCTCCCCAACAAATTGGTGTGTTGTGCCAGAGCTAGATATGACGTTCAGCTTTCTATGTGATGCTAAACCTGAGCAAGCGAGACAAGGTTTAGAGCACAAATACACAAATGCTTCAAGTATTTGCTTATGGATACCCGGGAAAAGTTGCGTAAGGATACAAGTTGTGGTGACAGTGCAGACTTACATTTCAGGGAAAGGAAGTTTAGACAAATGTACAGGAGGCAACATATTTACCTGTAACTTTGACACTTGAAGAACCCTCCTGTCCCTTGGAAAGGACATTTGACGGCTGCTCTTTCCATGTAGCTGTGGTTTGAAGGGAAAAGGGGTATGTTTTTACCATAGTAAATGGACAGGATAAAATCCAGCTTCTAATAAAGGATAAGATGAGACTTGAACCACACTCAGCCTCAACTGTCAGAATTTTCTGTCCCTGAACCCCACCTAAGTGCTGCAAGTTCTGAGGGAGACTACTGACTGACCCAGCAGTGTGCACCTCGTCTCTTGAATCTATTCTCGTGATGCAGGGACGTTGTACTTGCACCACAGCTCCCGAATACATGTCAGATTTTTGTTACCCGCTGATCCACCTTGGTTCATCACCTGCACACCTGGCTTCCTGCGTGCCCAGAAACTACACGTCTGTACTCCATCTCTCATTCAGTAGCAAAATTATAAGCAGTAGTATTCTCAATGTATTGCCCACCTAACATGTCCCTCTTTAGTGAATTTAGCTGAAAACTATTTGCAGGTATTTGACTTCAGCTTGAGCCAAGGCTCTTCGGTATTCTCTTGGGCTCTTCAAAGCAGCCTGGCGGTGCATGATTAGAGTATGGGAACACCCTGATGAAATGAATGCTGCAAATATCTTCTGTTTTGTAAACACTGTAAACGTGTTGCCCTGTGGGACAGGTGACATGAAGTGCATGGCACTGAGCTTATCCTGATGAGAAAGGCAAATGTGCCACGGGGAACCAGACACCAGCAGCAGAGAGTTTAGGTCACTTTAGCTGAGACGGGTTTGGGTTGATGTCCGTGCTGCTGAGAGCAGAATATCAAATAGCTATATATTTTTTTATACAAACTGCAGAAAATTGAGTGGATTACTGCATTAGCTGTGTCTGGAAAGATATGCTGCAAATTAATGGAAAACAAGGATATGATCCTGCAAAGTATTTAGCATTCCTATAATCAGTGTGTGCTTGATGCACAGATTCTGATCCGGCCAACGGGATCAGTTCTGGGCTCCCATTGACACGATGGATTTCAGATTTGGCTTGTGGAATCGACTGGGACAAACTCACTGATGTGGATTTGTATTTCAGGAGCAGTGGTCAGGTTCCAGCTGGCAGAAGGTCACTGAGTTGTCACTGAAAGCACAGCTAAAAGGCTGAGGGAAATTGCAGGAGAAGGATTATCTTGGCAATACGCTTTGGGACTACCAGAATTTTAATACTGTTACAACGTGCACATGCTGATCAATGAAGATCCTTAACTCTGGCATCTCCCCCTTGAGGCCGGACTTTAAAATTGCAAAACTCTGAGGATGGAGAGAAACTGTTCAGAACAGAACTGAAGACCCGAAGGTGCACTTCCTAGCCAGAAGGGCTTGTGACTAGCCTGATAGCTGAGTACCTTGTGTCTGCCTGGGTAGCCCAGGAAGTGAGGGAGTCACGTTGTGGAGACCTCTCTCCACATTAGTGGCTTTTTGTTAGTGTCTCTTGATACCGGTGTGAGCAGAAATGGGATCCAGAACTTGGAAAGGTGAAGGCTAAAATAATGGGCCTGATATTAGTGGAGGCGTGTGTTGTACTGCGTTGCTTAGTCCAGCTCTGGAGGTGACAGGGACAGGATGGCTGTATCTGGGCTGCTCTATGGGTTAGTCTTGCTTTTTTTGCTCGACTGGAGAACGCTTTTGCTCCAACACGGACTTTGTAAAATTGTAGTGTGTTTACAACGAGACTTTTCACACCTCGGGCACAATCTTGGAAAGGGAAAGCTCTATGGGTCAGAGTTTAAAAAAATTTGTTATTGAGTTTCTGGCGGTATTTTACGTATGTGTTTCACCTTATAAATATTCCTTTTGGAGGGATGCAGGACTTACAACTATTCACTTAATCTTTAAGTGAGGTGTTTTTTCAGCTGTAATTGTGTCTTTTATTCTTACCCTTATAAGTAAAAGGATATGACAAGCTTTTGCATTCCTAAACACTGACCCATTTAATGTGGCTGCTTGTGTTTGATGTCTTTCCTTCATTTTTCTCGCTTTCCTGAGTTCCTAACTCCCAGGTAGCCAAAATTATTTGTTTGCTCCTAATAGCTTTTCCACCCACTTGACACACCTAGTTAGTGGTTCAGCAGTGAAGTACTTTAAAATTAGCCAGAGCCTGATTCTGCTTTGGCTTACACTGACTCTGTATGGCTGTAGCTCCAACAGGCAGAAGGGAATCAGCCTCAATCTATAAACATTATCCCTGTGAAATATTTTGGCAGTGACTTTTCTTTTAACCTCATTGCAGAAATTTGCTTTGCAAGGGCCGGGTGAAATATATTTTACATCTGATAGGGCATTTAATGAATCCTTGGTTCCCTCAGAGTTTCAATAAACGTGTCTTGCTGAAAACTTTACGGACAGCCCCGCTGGCAAGAGGATGGGACAGAGCAGAGCCACAGCGTTTGAAGGCCCCAGGCTGGAATCACCACTGCCCTGCATCTGGCTGAGGGGGGCTGGTTGCCCCCTTGGCAGGAGCAAGCAGGTAGAGAATGCCATCCTGAAGTGATTTCCAACTGCTTTGTGCCGGTATAAATGACTGCACTTGGCTCCTGTAGCTGAGCTTGGGACACCTTTCTGGGTGCCGGAGGAAATCATGACTGAGTAGAGATAAGTTGGCATCAAACAATCCAAAGAGAAAATGAAATTAATGCTCATCGGCATCGCCAGGAAGGAAGGATAAAACCATTGCTAACAAAAACCGCAATGAAAGAGGCTTCAGCTATTGGCTTCATAGATAGGTGTGGATCCCAGAGCCCTTGATTCTGGAGAGTGTTTGCAGCAAAGGTACCCAGGACTGCACCTGTCCCTGATGTGCCTCGACTGGGTCCAAACTCTCCCTGAAATCTTTTGTGCAGCTGCCACCTCGCAGAGGTGAAGACTGGTAGGCCAGTCTGCTTGCTCCCTTTGTGGATGTGGGGACTGTGATTAGCTATTCAAAGGGGCTCTGTGGTAAGAGAAATGTGAGCCAGTTGGTGGAAGGAAAATGTCGAGTTTCGATTCCAGAGCATTTATAATCTGTTCAAGACCAAAAATGTTATTTATTACTAAAGACTTGTATTTTTGCTGTTCTTTGTATTGTTGCAAAGACAGTCTAATTATGTCTCTGTTTGGATTTATTTATGCTGCTTGTACATGGGCCTCTCTTTTCCCTGCCCTTTAAAAAAGTGAGGCTGTCTCCATCTCCGGGGAGGCAGCACGTGGGACAGCCTGTGCTCCCCACAGATGCCTGCCAGCAACACCGTTACCTCTATATTAGACGTAACCTCCTAATATTATCTATTTGTATTTCCCTGGCCCTAGACAAATGTGCCTCGTTTGCTGTCAGACTTGTCCTGGCTTCATTTTGGACCACAATGAATTTTCTTCTTCTCATAAATTCATCCTACAGCTAGAGTTTAGCCAACAGAAAGGGAAGGGGGAGAGGACATCCAAGAAAGGGAGGAAAAAGGAGAAGCTTGTGGAGGTGTAGGGAAAAAGGTGTTGATGGCCAGCACTCAGGCTAAGTGGAAATGAGGTGGACAAAGCAGATCGTACAAGTTAGTTTTCATTTGCCTGATGCAGAATTTATGGTGTCTGAGTTAACGTTTGGAGAAGGATCCCTGGTCTGGCTGGGGCATGGGGCAGACTCAATGAGGCCATCCCAGGCTTCTCATAGTATTAAACCAGGGAACCATAGTTCCCCTGCTGCTGCTGCTGGTTTTCCATATAAAAATGAATATAAACAGGGTG
This sequence comes from Trogon surrucura, assembly GCA_020746105.1. Lineage (NCBI taxonomy): Eukaryota > Metazoa > Chordata > Aves > Trogoniformes > Trogonidae > Trogon > Trogon surrucura. Next base: position 44,874,620 of record CM036621.1, on the reverse strand, counting down.
TTTCTGTCCACCCTGAGTAAAATGAAGGCATAATAAATAAAGAAGTCAATAAAATGTGTCGAGGAGGAAGTAGAGCAGCCACTTTGTGTATGTACATGCCAACGCCCAGAGCGCTCTCGTAAAACAGAAGCAGCAGCTCTTCTCCGAGTCCCTTCCTGGTGTAAACGTGACAGCGGGTGTGATCTGCACCGGGAGTTTCTGCTCGCACAGAGCACCAGAAGAGTCAGAGCAAAGAGCCAAATTCTCCTGAGAGTGAGGAGGCAGCAGGAGCTTGGCATCTGGTTTGAGAAAGAAGGAAGTATGAGTAAATATTTGAGGGGAACAACCGTCTTTTTTTTTCCTTTTCATTCAGGGGCCCAGTCTATCGGGTTTTGCTGAGGCCAGGAGGATGAAGCCCTGTGTTTGTCATTAGGACTAGGTACACAAAGTTCTGTGGATTTTGTACTTTTACGGCTGCTCTGTGATAATGTAAGGGAAAAAAATAGTCCTTTATAGTCCCTGATTATCAGGTTACAGTTTATTAGAGATATAAATGCCAGCAATTTAAATGACTGTATTAGGTTGTCCTTGAAAAAACAGAATTTGTAACTAAAAGGACAGTGCAAGAAACTCTTTAGGAAATAATAGTGCTGTATTAGTTGGAACAAGTGTTGTATACTTAGAAATTTTAAGTCATTGAGTACGTTTAAGTATACATGCAGTGGTTATCTTGCTTCTTTATAGACAAAAATATTTTATTGCCAGCTATTATGAACTCCACAATCTCTAGGCAGAGATTATAATGGACTAGATATTGGGCACTGTCAATAATCTTAGTTAACATTTCAATTCTATTATCTTACTACACTGATAGCATTCATTGTGGACTGAATGACAATCAAAAGTGTACCACAGGGATAACTGGACATTTACCTGCACGAAGAATTATTCTACAGAGCTGTATATCACACTGCTTTCTGCAAGTATTACTCTTCTTCATGCTGCAGTTTGCTGCTGCCATTTCCCTGTGCAAACGATTGTAAAGCTACTAGAAGGTTACAGGAGGACGCTTGTGTGAAGCTGTGTTGAACGCCGGCTGTAGTGGCTTGTCTGTACTTGGTTGTCTTCCAGATCTCTGGGGTTGGGCTCCACCTGTGCCAAAGAAGTGTGTCGTCTAGTGGTTCCCATCCTTCCTGGAGCCAAGCCTCATGTTCGAACCCTGGCAGTGTCCCCATGCTTCCTTGGATCGAGCTCTAACTGGATCAGGGCTTGGAGCCCCGGTTTTCTGCTTGCGCATGTATGCGTGCACCTGCTTTTTGATGTGAAGTGTTAGCGAGTACAGTTTGGCGCGTTAATGCAAAATCTGTCAGAGCAGGTTGCCCACCTGAAGCCGGTTTCTCAAATGTGTGGCGACCACATTTCTGCTGTGATTTCTGTGATTCTGGAACCCTGTTGCTGGTTAGAAGGGAGAGGTTGTGCTGTCTCCAGCTCTTTCTTTCCTTTTAGACTGCTAACTGGGCTAGTTTGTAAACTACATTCTCTACACCCCAACTCCATTAACGAATGTACAGGGTGGAATAGCCCAGGGCTTGTGATCTACTCTAGGTGATCCTGCTCTGGCAGGGGGGGTTGGGCTTAGATGATCTTCAGAGGTCCCTTGCAACCCCTAACGTTCAGCACTTCTGTGATTCTCTGCTCTTACCACCGTCCTCAGAGGTCTTCTAGTCAAAACTTCTGTCCCTCAGATCCCTGTGCATGGAAAAAGGTTTACCCGGTGAGTACCTGCAGCACAAGGTGTTAGTTGAAGGCCTTCTTCTGGAAAGCGAGGTTGAACGCTGGTATCTAAGTGGTGCTGTGACGTGGCGCCGAGCTTCTAGCAGAATAATGCAGTCCGAGGTCCTGTCCTTAGTGTCCAAAGGAGTTTAGAAGATGCTGCCGTGCAAGTCATGAATACTCAGATTCCCTTCACACTTGCTTTCTTAGCATTGTTTTGCTTTGCCAAATACTAGCTTGAGTTGGAACCACGCTGCAAAAAGGCGAATTATGTTGTGTTTGCTTTAGCCCAAAAGCCTACACAAAGCACTGGAGCTCTCCAAACCCACATCAAAGGTGAGCGTACCCTCTGCTGCTCCAGATTTGTCTGTCAAAAAGGATAAGCATTTGCTGCTGCATGGGAAGATACTTAACCTGCCTGCTAATGTGGCAAATTAATTCTGCCCCTCTTGGCTTGGAACAGACACTTGAAAATTAAACTCGTGTAGTCTGAGCAAAACACAGAGCAAACTCAGGTGGCAAATAGCTCCGCACAGAGTATCGGAGCAAAAGACTGTAAGAGAAACAATGAATGTTCTGAAGTGATTTATTTGGTGGCAGCGTCTTCAAATGTGCAATGAAAGAGGATCCTCTCAGCAGAGAACTTGCTTGGCTCCTGCTTGCTGTACCTGTGTAGGAACAAGCTGTGGAGGCTTTCCAAGCACTGCACAAAGCAGGAACTTGTTTTGCCTAAAATCTGTCCCGCTCAATTACTGTCAGGCTGAGAACCGGACTTTGCTCAGTTTGTACAGCTAGCCTCAGGCTCCTGTAAATTACTTTGATCTATACGGATCCCTGAGGATCTCTTAACTGGTGAGCTGGGCTCCGCAGCCTGTTCCACAAAATGGGAAATTGTGTCGTACTGACAGGGGTCTTGCTGCCCTTCTGAAAGTGGCGGCCTCTTTCATAATCGTAGGACGTGCTGCTTCTCAGAGAAGCAGATTTTCAACAGGGTAACTACAACTAACGATGCACTGTAAATGCCATAGATGAAACCATGTAATCTATTTAAATTAAAAATTCATATTATTACTTTATAAGTACGCTTTCTCTCTAAAATCATCACCCCATTTGTGGGCTATGGCATTTCCTGCAAATGATGACCTGCTGGGGTTAACAACCATTCATTGTACCACAGGTTATCATCTCTCAGCAGGGTTTTTATTTTACTTTTTTTTTCTCTTTTCCCTAGGAAATTTCCTGTATTTAGGTATGTATTGCTTAAATGATATTAATGCCTTCAATGTCAGCTGACATACAAGGGATGCTCTTCTGGCTTACTCAGTTTTGTCTGTGCAAGCAGGGTGGGATATTTTCTGTCAGTTTTGTTTCTCGTGGAAAATACACTTTTCACAACATAGATTTCTTCTGCTTGAGTAACACCGACTTGAGGGATTTTTAGTTTTAAAGGTTGTTGGGGTGATTTTTTTTGTTTGGTTGTTTTTTAACTAGCTCAAAGCTTAGAGCCAAAAGCTTACATTTGTTTTCTGTGTGGGAGATACCAATTATTTTGATGGTTCCCCACCTCACAGTTTTGCAACAGGAAAATGTTATGTTGTAAAAATGGGTGGGAAAAGGGGATATTAGCAACACCCAATGTTTTCTACAGAGAGGCAGCCGACGTTTCTGCAGCCGAAACTTGCATTTTCTGTGGTTGGACCACTTTTCCTAGTGGAACTGGAATGTTTTCCTTCGATGAGGGAGGAGCGTGAGCTTCCCTTCGGGCCAAGTGAGCTCTTGGTGCTTCCTGGGACTTCAGGTCCAGGGTCGGTACATCCAAGACCAGTGCTCGCTCTGCCCACATCACCAGCAGCCTTCCTCCCCCAGTGATGTGTTGCGGCGTGTTGTGCGAAACTCAAGCAGGTAGATGAGGCTCTTTGGCCCCTGGAGCAGCTCATAGCTCGAACTAGTTTTTAACTGAACACCTTTTTTTGCTTTCTCTGAACAGTCATTTTGATGCCAATTGTTCCACAGGTGTTTTCTGCCAGCCAACTTGCAAAATAAAAGTGATTTCTGTATGCCAGTGTGGCAAAATAAACGCTGAACGCTGGCATTTTGCTCAAGATCAAAACTGTGCTTTTCAGCTAAGAGCCCAGGTTTAGATGAGGGAGTATTTGTGGTTTAGCTTCCTAGTTCCACTGCTGAGGATTTACAGTACTGTAAATCTAGACTAACGTCATGTAAATCCATAGTAATGTAACTATATTTATTTCCCTCCGTGGAGCTGTCTAGGTTTACACCAGTGAGAATAAGAACAGTATTTGGCCCTTTAATATCTATCTCCAGATAATAAAAGTCATATGAGGGTTGCACTAAATATTTGGCAAACCTACTAAAACAAGCCCAACAAACTATGCAGGACGTAGATTAATTTCCTCCACCGGCATCTGGGTTCAGCATTATAATTAGCAGCAGATCTAGTGATATGCCAAACAAAGATGTTTATGTCAAATAGCTATTTCTTAGAAGGAGGAAGAAAAAAAAAAAAAGAGGAGAGAGGGGCTTAAATTAATCGAATACCATGAAATCAGTCCACATTGCTAGCACGGGTGATAAGCAGTTACTGTCAGAGGTGTTTACAGATGGCAGCCAGCAAAAATTTCAGTTACATCAGTTCAGCTCATGATTGTACAGGCATTGTATGGCGTGAGGGACTTTTAATCTGTCTTTGCTTTTTTACCTCTCCTAACGGCTGCTTCTCTCGCTTGAATCTTCTTTTGCTCTCTTGACATGTGCATCACACTCGTTCGCTTGGACTCGCTCAGGCTTCGGCTTTTAAATCGGCTCTGCACGTCGGGCACATCTCATACAAGTGACAGGCAGTGCTTAGGAGAGTTGATGTGGAAGTTTCCTCTAACAACAGCTGAGGCAGGTATTATACCCACAGCCCTGCAAAGCCTCTGCAGCCCTTGAATTGCTGCCTCACACAAGGAGGACAGCGTTCCTGTCGGTATTTTGGAACGTGGAGATCTCGTCACCAATAGGAACCTGGGGAAGGGGAAAAGAATGAGTTATTCAGACCTCCTCAAGAAGTTTGAGTTGAGCTCTGCTGCTTGAAACAGATCTAAGCGTGGGCTTGATAAATGAAACTCCGACCTTCCTGAGATGAGGCGGTCACTCTGTAATAAAAACAGAACTACAAAGGGTTAATTTAATGTGGAGGAATTCTACGAATTTCTGGAAAGACCAAATGAAATTACTGTCCAAAATGATCAAGAATAGTCCAAAGACAGATTTGGCAACTCTTCCAGCCTGCTTTGCCACAAAATGACCTTGGGCTTATAGCTGTGTCGCACTAACGTTTGAACCTGCAGCTTGTGTGCTAGAGGGCTGTACTCTGCCAGTGGCAAAGGATGCTTTCACTCATTTATAACCTAGAGATATTAGGCATCATAAAAAGTTCAATATACCAGTGTGATGATAATATATCTGTTGTCTGCACTGCAAACTTCCCAGCTAGCATTCCAGGATTATTTGTCAGGCAGTAATGAGAATGATGCATTTTAAATCTTCTGAAATGGTGCCAGGAAGAGAATTGCTTTCCATTTTGAACAGCATTAGTGGTACAGCTGGAAATGCTGCCTAATGAAAATACTTTTAAAAATCTCTTGTCTGTGTTTGGTCCCAACCTGCCCAAGGAACAGCGGCAATCTCTTCTGTTCATTTTGCTGGGTTGCAGAAGAATTACATACCAAGCTGTCAATGCTGATTACACATATGGAAACCCCCATGTTTTAATGATACTGAACCTTACTGCAAAGAGCCCAGAAAGGTACCAAACACTCAAAAGGTTCGGGAGGATTTGTAATCTTGCTTGATTGCCTTCCCCTGCAGCCAGTGTGACCTCCCGTGACACACAGGGGATTCAAACCCCAGTTCTGGATCCTAATTTAGAGAACGGCCATACTGTTCAGCCTGTTTGTCATCAGGATTTTAGTTCAGCATAGTAAAAAGCAGAGAATTGTAATTTTAGATCCACAATTTCTAAGCATCAATGCAGATATATGACCAGCAGATTAGGAGACTTGTTCGGATTCAACCCCTGGCAGAAGAGGGATGAAAATCCAGCTTTGCCGGTCACCTCTCCCTGGACTGGCCGAACTCCCCAGCAAAGCCTCCTCTTGCACAGCTCCTGCCCTTGGGAACGGGAGGCCCACTAAGGAGCAGCTGCGTTGGCAGTTCTTGTCAGAAAACATTTGGGGAGAAAATAAAAACAACAGACACCATTTCTCTGGAGGAAGAGGTGCAGCCTGCCTGTCTACCTGTGCTTCGCTGTGAGAGGTACTTCTGGTCCCAGTGCTCAGAGAGAGAGACCCTGTCTCTGTGCATTTGCAAGGTAAAGGTCGTTCTTCCCAGGGCTCTTTTCTGTAGCGCAAGGTGAGCCCCCAGTTCAGCAGTTGGCACGCAGCTCCATTCCTCCTGCTTTCTCTTCCTCTCGTTTTCTCCCTGTAGCACAAAAATAGTATCAGCAACACGTTTATATCCTGCAGGGAAGGTAACATGTGGACAATGTTGCAAAACTCCAGGTGGGAGCTGTGGCTGTTGTACAGAAATGACATATGCAAAAGTTACCAAATATACACAGAAGCTTTGAAGGAGAACGGTGTGATTTCAGAGAAAATCATCTCATGGTTCCTGAGACAAATGGGAAACCAGGGTGCTTGCCCCTCAAGCACGTGGCACTGGGCTACTTAGAGTTACCCCTGAAGGTCCTCACATGAGGGGAAGGACACTTTGCCTGTGTCTGGCTCTCCTTAGTAGGTATGGACGTGGGTCTATATCTAGGTGCCAGTGAAGGTTAAGATTAGGTCTAGTGGTGGCACAGAAGAAAGGAAAGACTGTGAGGACAGACATCTCTGGAGGCTTTCTGTGCTCCCAGTCCCTGCGATGGCTCTGAGTCATCTCCTGTGCTCCAGGACGGCTCCTTATGCTCGGAGAGCCCGAGTCTCCTGCCTGTGTCGCTCAGCCCTGCTCCTTGCTGAGCCTGCTGGTCCCTGTGAACTCCTGCCTTCAATATCTGGTGTACAAGGGGCAGGGAATGGCCGAGGCTGAAGCATACCAGGCCTCTTGACAGCTGTAGGAGCTCTCTTTGCTGAAGAGCTTCCTTGCAGGCAGGGGCAGCTGCATGACACAACAAGGAGCTGGGCTTCCCAGTGTCACCTTCCTGCAGCACTAACGTAGCTGCCAAAAGCCTGCGAATCCTACCTACAACAAGCCTCCTCTCCTTGACTATAGCTCTGATGCCTCAGCAGTGTGTTGGTTTGGAGACACGAATTCAGAGGTCTTCTAGGGTCAAGACAGAACACCTCAGTTCATTTAAAAGTTATCTGTATGCAGAATTACGTACGGGAGAGTTGGTTGCTCTGCAGGTTACTGTGAACATTGCTCTGTCGCTTCCATGATTTCTATGCATAGAAATTCCTAAGTATTTTTTTAAAACTCAGAGACAAAATGTTTCATCCCAGATCAGAAATATTCCCACTGAAGCCAGTGCCCTGTCTGCTTCATGGAAATTGTAGCTATGTTCCCATTCCGTTCTGTACATAGGACTTGGTAGCTGCTCTACACCTTCCCCAGCACACCACAACCAGGGACTCCACCAGCAACAGCTCCTCTCAGTGCTGCATGATGAAAGATGAAACCTGGGCAGCTAATGCATGGAGAAGGGTGGGCTATCCAAACAAACCCCAGTGCCTGTGTGGCACTTCTGCTCTGGTATGAATGGGTAAAAAAAACATATAAATCCATCTCTTTGATTTCCACCCTCCCATCTGGAAAAAAATCCATTTTAATAAAAATCAAAATTTTCACCAGAAGAAAGCAGTTGGTAAGGAGGAAACATAATAATTATACAGTTATACAGACTGTCCATCTGTTGGCTCTTGTTCTGTCAGTGGTGCCCTGGTAGTGTCATTCACGGAAACCCCCACTTTCACGAGCTGTGGCAGTGAATTTCAGGCTCGCAGTAGGAACTGGTGAATCTTGGCTTCAGTGTGAATAGGGCCCAGCCCTGGTCTCGTCCCACTCAGCCAGATACTCTCCAAAAGTTGTGATCTTCTCAGCACAGATTTTGTCTTCTTTCGGCTCATTCTGCATATAGACATTCGAGCATAAGCTAGCTCCTTAAATAAAAATCAAAGCAAAGCATTTGACTTCAGAAGAATAGGAGACCCAAAAAGAAAGAAAAAAGGGGAAGGAAAAAAAAAAAAGGCTTAGGTAGTGGGTTGAACAGATGCCGTGGGTTGTTATAGCAACTTGAGTTCTAAAAACAGGAGAGAATACCCACATGCTGCCACATCTACTGAGGAGCCCACACTCCAGATTTCAAAATTCAGGCATTGAGGAAACACCTATTTCCTATTATTAACAAAAAAACCAACAAAACACAGCAACAAACCAACCAAAAAAGGGTGCGTAAGGCATCCTCAGAAAAATCCACATACGTTATCCTATGAGAGAGAGAAGAGCTCTTTAAGATGCTTTCAAAAGGCTGGTAGTATCATTTGTTTATGATATTTAAAGCGGCGTGTGTGCATGCCTGTGTGTGATGTGGATTTCGACTTGCAAAGAGAACTTGAAAGCCTTCCAGCAAAAAACGTAAGCGCTCTGACAAAGAGTTTGTGGAGGGAATAACTGGCAGCAGCAGATACCGAGGTGACAGTGAGCAGTTGTAACATCAAACCTAAAACACTTACCGGTTTTGTGTACTTGTGTGAGAAATAATGACTCCTCAGACACTGACTGTCTCTGTCAGTGCAGGGAAAAAGCACTGATTAGTAGTAAACCTAGGAGATAACTTTCAGGCAGGTATAATGGAAATTTTTCAGGGAAAATGCCACATTTTATGTGAAAATGTGTAAACTGGACTCGCTCTTCTGGTAAAAGCTTGCTTACCGTGTCTGAGGGAAGCGAATAGCTGTCTTGAGCTGAGCACTGGATTAGGCTTCACACTTGCACAAGAAATGCTGCTTGGTTTGGGATCTTTCTCGGTTCCAATTTTATCTGAGTAACTTGTGTGGGAGTGTAACAGCCTGAGATGCTCCCCTGGAAAAGGCAGAGGACTTGAAATGCCACGTTTGGTTATTATTCCATAATTATTTTTTTTGTGGAATTTTTGTGTGTGTGTGTGTCAGACTATTTGTGCTGAAAGCAGCCTCTGAGTTTGTACTTTGGGCAACCCGTGCTCCAGCTCTGGCTTCCCGCAGCACGAGCGGAGCGGCTCGCAGCACCGCGCCGTCAAAGCAAAACGCACGCGTCGCTCAACAGCGAGGAAGCTCAAGCATGTGTGTCAGAGAGAAACTGGCCATTAAGATGCATCATCTTCCAAAAACAGTGCATCTGCTCAGGATTTTTCTCCTCTCTCAATTCAAGTACGGCTGAAAGGCATTGCCCGAACACACCTCCAGTAGTAATAATATTTAACGATACATTTTCAGACAGAAAAGAATATGGAAGCTATTAAACCCGGGAGCAAATGTTTTCTGAGTTATGAGTGTGAGAAAATTGAGTTACGGGTAGAAGGTGAATGGTTTTGCAATCTTCAAAGCAGGTGTTAAAACAAATCTGCTAAAATAATTATTTATTTGTCTTAAAAGCATAACCTTGGATTTTTAAAGCTGTTCTGGAAGGAGTGTAGAGGAATATGTTTTCACCTGTGAATAAATTAAGCAGGAGTTTCTGGAGATAGGGTGTGAAGGAGAGTTTAATAGAGTTAGTGGAGGGAGGAAGTCTGCTTTTAAAAATTATAATTAAAAAAAACAAATACAGGAAAAGCAGATGAAGTGTTAGAGTTTTTTTATTTGTTGGTGAATGCCCAGCTGCCGATGGAGAGCAGTCCCTGGTACAAACTCAAGTACAGATCTAGCGTTGGTACATTTTGGAACAGCTGTTAAATATAATTCGGAGACATTTGAGATGAAATAGGCTTTAAGAGAGATTTCTCCTGGCAAACTGGCACTAGTGCTGTGTTAGACATGGTGCAGTTACTGTGAGAGCTAACTCACAGCTTCTGCAAAGTCTGTAAGTGAAAACCACCATGTAGTGCTTACTCGTGTATTCTAGAATGGATTTGTCGGCGAAGCTCTTCTTAATGGCCATGCCTGTCACACCAGATGAGGAACACAGGGTTGTTGCTCCTCTCTGCAGAAATTCAACATCAGGGATTCAAACAGGAGTAGAGAAGCAGAGGCTCATGCTCACACAGAACCAGCGCAGCCCCGGGAAGGTGGGAGCAGCCACGGGCGCACCTGGAGGAGTGAGAAGAGCCATTGGGCGAGGGAGCGGTCTGGCCGTGCCTTCCCTTTTGGGGACAGAGGGTCCCAGGGCCTCGGGCAAGAAGGTCCCAAGGTGGAGAGCTAAGCTGTGCCGGGTGGAGAGCTGAGCGTTTCCATCTCAAGAAACGTGTCTGGGATGGAGAAAACGGAGACCAGCGAAAGGTTCCTTCCACGAAAACCAAATCGGACCAAAGGGCACTCGTGCAGAGGGCAAATCCCTGCTCTGCCTGATGAAACCTTGCGGGTTTTTTTGATGAACTGTCCGTAGTTCCCCTCTCAAGATTTCCTTTAGACAATTTCATGAATAATGTGGGAAGGAGGGTTTTTCTGATTAGCAATTGAAGAGGTCCAGACTCCCATTTTACCTCCACTGGAGGCAAGAAGATGTAATTGTTGAGTTTCAACAAGAAAATGGGATTGCAGTCTTCATTCTCGTGTCGGCTGGTAGAGTAGGCAAGGAATAAAACACCAGATTTTGTCCTTGAGCTTACTAAAAACCCTTCTGAGCCTTCTTTGAAAATAATTCCTGGCACAGTAAGCTTTAAACCTAAGTTTGACTTTTTTTTTTCCTCTCCTTGTACCAAACATGATTAGAACATAGTATGGATTAATTGCTCTGCCAAATGTCATTCCTATAAATCAAATCTGTTTTCTGACATATGAGTGAGTGTCTGAATACTCCAAAGCCATTAAAAATATCTGCATAATTTTAAAACCTGCTAAATGTTGTTGTTTTCTCTCTCTCTCTTTTCATTCTTGGTACAGTATGGTATTTTACTCTGATGATGAGAAGTTGAATGGCAAGTTTCAGTCAAACGTTTCTTTTTTTTTTTTTTCTTTTTGCAATCCAATCCTAAAATCTTGACAATGGCGCTTACAGTGGAAATGCCACCAACTGTAAATTTACACACGGACAAAACTTGGCATCCCTAAACAGCGCTTCTTCAGGCATAGCTTGTGGGATCTCTGCCCAAATTCTCTCTGCAGGAATTGGTGTTATTCCACTACTGAAGTATTCATGTGTCGGTGCACCAGGTGTAACAGCGTGTGGGACAAAGCCTCCTGCGCTCGTCCTGCCAGTCTGCGCTGTAAATATAGCAGAATTAAGTGCCCCTGATCATAATGACCATGCCACCATCTGATTAGCTGTTTGAAACTAAAAGCTGGGAAATTCTGGTGTTTCTAGTAATTTTCTCCTTTTTCTAACAGCGTTGCTCAAATCGACTAAATTCTCAACCACTTTCCATCATCCTATTTTCTTCTTTTTTTTTTAGCTGAAGAGTTATAAGGATAATTTTCCCTTATACTTTTCAAACTACTATTGGTAGAAATTAAAACAATAAGCACGTAGCATCAAGAGGGAATGCCACACTGCACTCTGATGAAAATGGACACAGGCTATAATGTAATTCAGTTTGGAACTCGTGAGTATTGTGATGCTCAGATATGAAAAGTGAGGTTCTAGCCTTTCTACTCTCTGTGACAAGTTATTTCTCTAACTGAAGGTGCACACTGGGAAACTGTGTTCCTCAATTTCAGAATTCAACTACACCCTAAGTCTGCTGACACCAAGATCTAAACAAAAGAAGTAGAGAAGCCTGGGGGAGTAACTAATTTTGTGTGTCTATGAGACGTTGTGAAAGAGTCAAAACAGTCCTTCAGCATACTCATATTTCCTTGGCAGCGGTGGGTTCCCTGTCTGAAGATCCACTTCTGCTGCTTTTAAACGTGAGAAGGGAACAAAACTACTTCGAGAGGTCCTAATGCCTGATCCCATTAATGTGAAGGGCCCAAAAGAATCATAATCGTCCAGTTCAATGTGGCTTCATCAAAACTGTCTGGAGCAATTAAAGCAGTGCAAGACAGCGTGATCCAGCAAAGGCCATGAGAGTGGCACTGGTTTTGTATCATTTTTGACCTTGGCCGTGAGGTTTCACCTTTCTTTTCTGTTCCCGTATCTTGGTTTGTCTAATCCGTATATTAAGACTGTGAACTCCATAACTGAAAACACTCCGTGCTACAGAAGAAACACACGTGTATAGAGTTTCTGGGGTTATGCGAACGTGACTGTTGCTATGGAATGCGTATGAGGGGACCCACTGATTTTGAGAGCTGATGAAAAAAAGCTTGTGTGAGTGCAAAAGTACAAAGCGAGGATATTATTATTCTATTTCCATCCTTTGTTTCATAAAGCATATTCTTACACATCTTTTGAGCTCCAATTCCTGGCAATGGTCTCGGAAACCAAAACAGGCAGAACGACTTTTAAAGCAAAATCCCTCTTTATTTCTGTCCAAGCAAGGGTGATTAGGACAGAAATTAATGTTTTTATTAGCTTTTTGTCTCAAGCTGAAAAATATTCCATAACTTGTTTCCAGCATCTGGAATCGGAACAGGAGGTAAGTTTCAACTTGAAACGAACATAAATGTTTTCCCCACCACACTCTGCATAACCAGCACTTGAAATATAATTCAACAACGCTGGGTGGGATGGCACTGGGACTGAGCTGCAGGGCTGGTGGGAGCTGTGAGCTCAGGCAACGTGAGGGTCAAATACAAAAATGCCCAGAATGTACTCACTCATCAGCTGAGAGGGAGGATGCAAAAAAACCATTGGTGGTTTCAAATTTCTAAGTTTGAGCAAGAAAAAAAAAAAAAAAAATTAACTAACTAACTAACTAAATATTTTTTTTTAAGCTAGTAAGGTTATTGGTGGCTTCAAATTTCTAAGTTTGATCAAGAAAAAAAATAAATAGTGGGTTTTTTTGAGCTAGTAAGGTTTTTCTTAAACTTAGTTTGATTAGAGCATTTCACCTGCCTGAAGCCAGCCCTACCCCATCCTTCGCTGGCCTCTGCCACCCCAAAACACCCGGAATCAAGTTGCTTTAGCACCTGTGAGTGCTTAAATGAGCTGCTAATGGGCTATTAACGGGCTGCCCAGGGCTTGGTGGGAGCTCTGCGGCGTAGAAGCTTGGGCTCTGGAGCTTGGCACTGTAGTCCACGTTTTTCTTCCTGAGGTAAGATTTTTTTTTTCCCCCCTGGAATTTCTTCCTGTTTCTGGTTTGTTCTTGGTTATTTATTTATTTGTTTGTCGTATATTCTGGATCCTAGTAGTGCTCATTTGGGAAAGAAAGGAGAAGTCACAGAATCACAGAATGTCAGGGGTTGGAAGGGGCCTCAAAAGATCTAGTCCAGCCCCCCTTTGTTTTGTTTTTTTGGCTTTTTTTGGCTTTTTTTTTTTTGTGTGTGTGTGTGTGCTCTGTATGAGGTTGGAGAACCCAAAAGGCTGCCCGGAGATAGAGGAGAAACCGTATGTTAGCAGCGTTACACGTGTGCCATGTGAAGAGGAGCCCTCTTGCACAATAACAGAGGTGGTAATTTGGACATAAGAGGGTTTCGGTTGGACGTAGTAAGGGGTTTGACTCCTGCATGGAGTAGGTGCAAGCTGGTTTCTGTGCTGCCTCTCTGCAGCCTTTCTCCTGCGAGATGAAGTCCTGGGTGAGCCAGAGGAGCTGTGCTGAGGTGCCTGCTTTGCTCTCTGCTTTCTCTCTGCATCCTTCAGGCAAGAAAAAAAGCTTTTGTGTGCTGAGTAGAGCAGGTGTAGCTGTTAGTCTATTTATTTTCAAGCTAACTGGCACTAACTTGTGCCCGGGACACACGCTCTGCTGGGATGGGGGAGACGTTTTGAGGCTCAAAAAGCAAACATGAGTTCAGGGAGTTCCTACATGGTCCCTGTCCTGTTGGCTTTCCTCAACCAGGAAGTGTAGTGCTCTCTAATGACTGAACCTGGATAAGGGCCAGACTTCGTTTAAACTTCTCAGCGAACTATAAGAGGTGAGTTTATTTTTTGCTAGTTCCTTTCAAAACTGAAAGAATGGGTCCACAAAACCTGGCTGTTCTCACCTTTGAATTTCTTTGGCTGCTGTTAGCCTGAGGTTGTTGTGGGCTTGTTAGAGCTGTGGGAGAACAAGGGTGTTCTTGTCTCAAGGTGGCCCAGAGCTGTTTAGAGAAGGTGTATTGATGGTGAGGACTATAACAAGAAGAGACAAAACCAAGGCCTTTTTAAACAGATGTTCTTTCTCCTGCCTAATCCAAGCTCTCTTCTACCAGGAGACAGGCTTTTCACTGCAAAAGTCAAGCCCCTGAATGCTTTCTTTTGGAAAATAGATCTGAAAGCCCTCTTACGGCTTGTGCTGGTGCCTGGAGGAGGAGAAGGGTCTGTGTGTGAGCTGGAGTTGTGCAGATAAGCAGACAAAGAAGAGAGCAAGATAGTAAAAAAACATTGGCTTGGAA